>HG995181.1:17500-10017500 GCA_905333005.2 Lycaena phlaeas
CTGTCCATAGGACAGGAACAGCGTCAAAAACCACGTTATTTTGCGGCTGTTGGTAATGCAACCCCTGAACCCCTGATCCCCTGGACCCGGAACCGGAGGGGAGAAAAATATTTGGAAGGCGCCGGGCGACAGCAGCTTCCTTCGAGACACTCCAGTAATTATTTTAGATTTTTTAAGAAATTAGTTTTTGAGATATTAATTTTTAACCAGCTTAAGGGAAATTGCTCCAAACGCACAAAACACAAAAACCCTCATATCTCAGAAACTAAGGGTCGTAGCCCATTTTTGACCATTTTTTCCTGGTCCCCCCCCCTAACAACCCCCCCCACGGTTTGAACCAGAGTCAAACCCTTTGGTACCTCCCCGATCATCTGGGCTAATTATTACCCCCCTACCTAAATTTTTGGGAGGGAGGACAAATTGTGAATTTTCTAAGTCCCAGAAACACCTTTTATTGAGAACTCATATATACATGTTTTTAGAGTCCTGGATTATATTAAAAATTTAAAAGGTGAAGCTGGAGAGGATTCTACAAATTAACCCCATAAATTGTAAGATCTCTTCAAGACCTCTCAAACGAGCCGTCGCACGACCTTCTGCGATAAAATCTGACCGAGTATTGACGAGGCTAAGTTTTGACGTCGAAACTTGGCAAAAGACTTTGAAAAATTCAAAAAACTTTGACTTGCGATAACTTTGGTTCGGTTGGTCGCAGAACGTCGCGGTTTTTTCAGCTGAATAGATCATAGGGAGGTCCAAAGCTGGGGATTTTAAAAGTTTTAAAGTTTTAAAGTTTTAAAAATTTAAATTTTAAAAAATTTTTTTAAAAAATTTTTTGTAAATTGTATACGTAGTAAATACTTCTCGGAGGACCTAGGCTTAGTTATTATTAGTTTTATTATCATTTTGACGTGTCTCGCTCTATTGAGTCGGCACATTAGTAGAATAAGACAAGGGCAATATACACCCAAAGATATATTGTGACTATTAGACTACTTTAGCAAGTGACCTTTTAATTAATTAGTGCTAAATATACATAATTATTATTGATTAAGACAATCCCTATTGGAGCGTCTATTATTATTAAAGAATTTAGTTAATAAGTTTTATTAGAATTAAGACACGCATCCTCTATTGGGATAAATTTACAACTATTCTTATACGGAATAAATCATTTTAATCATTTTAATAAAAATTTTTGACACGTCCCTCTGACGTTACAATGTTCGGTCATCGCACCCCCGCTAAAAAACTTGACGCAACTTATACGGCAACAGTAATCTCTCCGACCATGCCTGAAGTGGCAGGACCGTCCGTTGAGACAAAGTCTGACTCTAAAGTTAGACGGAGCATTGAAGGCTTCGAGGGTAGGACAATGTCACCAACCAAAGCAAAAAAAGGACCAACAACAACTGTGCCCCCCTCTCGACAAAAACCAAAAGAGACAATTACTAGACCGACTACGAACTCCCCAAGTGGGACAGCATCGAGGGTGAAATACTCGACAAAAACAGAAGAAGCAAAGGCACAAATAAAACTAGCGAAATTCCATCTAAGCAGTTCTAGGAACTTGAAGACAGATATAAAAGACGGGGTGACAAATGCATTGGATAGACTGAAACAAATTATAGAAGACATAGAAAATCAGATGAGTAACGAAACCAACACTGACAAAATGAGGAAAGGGAAAGCAGAGGCGGAACCTATACAACCGCCACTGCAGCCACTCCCGCCTCAAACAACATATGCAGCTCATAGCTCATTAGAGCAGAAATTAGAAGAACAATCTCAGCTCATCCAGAAGAATATAGAGAAGATGGAGACCCTCTCAAACATCATTGAGGGCCATCAAAAGAGTATAGAAGAGATGTCCGTCAAGACATATGCGAGTGTGGCAGCTGCAGGTGTCAAAGCCAAGTACATAGAGCAGCCCACACTACAGTCGATGATAGTAACCTCCAAAGACGAAACTGAGACCGGGGAGGAAGTCATAAATAGATTTAGGAAAGCAATCAACGCTAAAGACGGAGGAGTTGAGATAGAAAAGATTAGAAAAGGTAAAGATAGGAAAATTATAGTAGGGTTTAAAAATGAAAATGAAAGACAAAAAGCCAAGGAAAGGCTGAGAACAGCGGAAAATGAGCTAACCATAACGGATATTAAAAACCGGGATCCACTCGTCGTGATAAAGGATCTAATGAAATATAATACGGACGACGACATTCTAAACGGGTTGAGGAACCAAAACGAAGCTATTTTCAAGGATTTAGAAAAAGAAGACGATCGCCTAAGCATATTATATAAGAAGAGAGCGAGAAATAAGCTGACGCACCACGTAATATGCAGAGTCTCCCCAAAGATATGGTCCCGTATGGTCGAGGCCGGACGAGTCAGAATTGAGCTTCAGAGAGTTAAAGTGGCAGACCAGTCGCCGCTCCTGCAATGCTCTACCTGCTTGGGATATGGCCATACTAAAAAAGTATGTAACGATAAGCAAGAAATATGTAGCCACTGCGCAGGGCCTCATCAAAGAACTGAGTGTGAGGCATGGATAGCCGGCGTGGCACCAAAGTGTACAAACTGCATAAACGCGAAGCACGACCAAAATGACCACAACGCTTTTAGTCAAGACTGTCCAGTCAGGAGAAGATGGGATGCGTTGGCAAGAGCTTCAACGGCCTATTGCTAAGGGCACCTCAACGCAAACCACAGCAGGAAAAAACTCACCCACCAGGATGTCATATCTAGTCGCACAAGCGAATTTACAGAGGAGGGAACTTGCCACCAATGAGTTGATGATAGAAGCATCAAAAAGGAGAATAGACATAGCACTACTCCAGGAACCGTACGTGGGAGGCATCAACATGATGAAAAATTACAAGGGGGTTAGAATATACCAAAACAACAACATAGGAGATGGAACGGTCAAGGCGGCAATTGCCGTCTTTGACCATCACCTACAAGTAGCACACTGCCCAGCTTTCACCACCAACAACATAGTGGTGGTGAAAGCAAGGACAGTTGCGTGGGAAATGTATGTATGCTCATTTTACTTCGAACCTGACCACCCAATAGACACGTACCTAGAATCGTTAAAGAGGATCCGCCAACACCTGGGTCCCGTCAAACTAATCATTGGTGGCGACTCCAACGCCAAAAGCACCTGGTGGGGGAGCAACACAGTCGATCACAGAGGGGATGACATGGCAGGAGCCCTATCGGAGATGAATATGCACATCTTAAACATCGGAAACACACCAACCTTTGACACGGTCAGGGGAGGGAGAAGAATCACAAGCCACATAGACATCACGGCTTGTACAGACCCGATGCTTAACTTTGTGGATGACTGGAAGGTGGACCCGGACCTCACTAACTCAGACCATAGTGGTATTGTTTTTAAACTTACACTGCAAAGAAGTAAAGGCATACAGATTGAAAGAACAACCAGGATTTATAATACCAAAAAAGCAAACTGGGACCAGTTTCATGAGAAACTGGCCCAGCTTATACAGGAAAGCCAAATTAACATAAGAGAAATAGAAAATATCAATAACAATGAACAATTAGACGAAACCATTAATAAATTAACACAAATAATAACAACCTCATGTAAACTAGCAATACCAATAAAGAAAAACAAACAAAAAATTAACTTACCATGGTGGAACGAGGAACTCCGGGAAATGAAGCGAAAGGTCGCCACAAAAAAGCGCAGAATAAGATGTGCTGCACAGGTGAGAAGGGCCAAAGTAGTTGAGGACTACCTCGAGGCAAAGAGAGAGTACGAGATAGAAGTAAAAAAGGCACAGACCAGTAGTTGGAAGGAGTTTTGTAAAAAACAGGATAGGGAAAATGTTTGGGATGGCATTTATAGGATAATAAAGAAAACTACAAATAGACAGGAGGACCATCCAATCGCGAAAAACGGGTTATTTTTGGACCCACCTGACTCGGCCAAATTACTGGCCGAGACGTTCTATCCGGGTGATGATAAAAAGGATGATAGCTCTTATCATAAACAAGTCAGAGATCTAGCGAACCGTGTAAACGATGGAGTTCATGATAACCATGACCCCCCGTTCACTATGCATGAACTAATAAACGCAGCGGAGAGCTTCAACCCGAAGAAAGCCCCCGGAGGGGACGGTCTAACTGCCGACATATGCAGTCGCGTAATAAAAAGCGAGAAAAATTTAATATTGACCCTTATGAATAAGTGTTTTAAATTGGGTCTCTTTCCAACTACTTGGAAGGAAGCAACGGTGGTGGTCCTGCCAAAACCAGGAAAAGACAATTACTCGTGTCCTAAATCGTATAGGCCAATAGGTCTTCTACCGGTCATGGGGAAGATTCTAGAGAAAATGGTAGTAAATAGAATGAAATGGCACCTCCTCCCCAAAATGAGCACTCGCCAATATGGGTTTATGCCGCAGCGGAGCACCGAAGACGCTCTCTATGATTTAGTGAAAAGTGTTCAAAAACATCTAGAAAATAAAAAACTAATTACTATAGTATCACTAGACATAGAGGGCGCCTTCGACAGCGCCTGGTGGCCAGCTATTAGAGTGAGGCTAGCCGAGGAGGGATGCCCAGTAAATATAAGGAGGGTCATGGACAGCTACTTGTGCGACCGCAAGGTTCGCGTCAGGTATGCTGGCCATGAGTACACCCAAAACACAGAAAAAGGATGTGTGCAAGGGTCTATTGGGGGACCTATTCTCTGGAATCTTCTCCTGGACCCGTTGCTCAAGAAACTCGAAGAGGAAGATTACTGTTGCCAGGCATTCGCTGACGACATTTTATTGACGTTCGTAGGTAACACAGCACAGGAAATTGAAAGACAGGCAAATAGGGCCCTCCCTTTGATCTGTGCATGGGGCGAGTCGAATAAACTCAAATTCGCACCGCACAAGACAAAGGCGATGACCATAACTAGAAAAATAAAATACGATACTCCACGACTGACCATGGGGGGAGTAAACATAGATATGGTAAGCGAAATCAAAATATTAGGCCTTACAATTGACCAAAAACTAACATATAATGCACATACCATAAATGTCTGCAAAAAGGCTATTAACATCTATAAAAAGTTATCAAGAGCTGCAAAGGTGAGCTGGGGGCTCCATCCCGAAATAGTCAGGACAATATATGTGGCTGCAGTAGAGCCCATTGTCTCCTATGCTGCAAGCGTCTGGGCCCCTGCAACCAATAAACTGGGCATACAAAAACAACTTAACACTGTCCAGAGAGGGTTTGCACAGAAGCTGTGCGGAGCCTACCGCACGGTTTCGCTGAACGCGGCGCTAGCGTTGGCTGGGTTACTACCCCTGGACATTCGCGTGCGCGAAGCAGCGCAACTTTACGAGGCCAAGAGGGGGGTACCCCAGCTAACGCTCACATCTAGCGAAATTGAAAGCAGGACACCATTTGATTTAGCCCCACACCCCGCAGAACATATGAGCATGGAGTTCATTAGCCTAAGTAATCAAAACGATGTAAATAACTATCTAACGCAGGCGGTGCACATCTACACGGATGGCAGTAGAATTGACGGCCGGGTTGGGGCCGCATTGTCTGTTAGAAGCAATGGGGCCGAAACCAAAGCCGTCAAGCTCAAACTGTCATCCTTCTGCACTGTCTATCAGGCTGAACTCCTTGCCATATGCCATGCATCCGAAATTATTTTAAAGCAGAAAGAAACCACATATGCAATAGTGAGCGACTCGCGTTCGGCATTGGAAACCATCACAAACCCCTACTCCTTACATCCCTTAGCAGTCCAAACCAGAAAAAATTTGCAAACAATTAGAAGCCAAAACCGAGACATATCCCTGTTTTGGATAAAGGCGCACGCTGGCTTAACGGGGAACGAGCGCGCTGACCAACTAGCGAAAGAGGCCGCAATCAAGTCGAAACAAAGACCTGACTATGACCAGTGTCCGGTTTCGCACATCAAGAGGAGCATACGTATGCAATCCCTTGATGAATGGAACCGGCGCTACAAGTCAGGAGAAACAGCGGCGGTCACAAAAATGTTTTTCCCAGACGCAAAGCACGCATATAAGATCGTAAGGAGCATTAAACCCTCAGGTATCTTGACTCAAGTGTTGACGGGTCACGGGGGCTTCTCAGCTTACCTATATCGTTTCAAATGTAAAAGTACCCCTTCATGTATTTGCGCACCTGACACTGACGAGACTATTGAACATGTGATCTTTGAATGCCCATCAACAGCGGGGTTGCGTTATAATTACGAACATATTTTAGACATAGACATAGTAGCGGGAAATGCCCCGATTTTAATTTCGAACAAAAAAATGAGAAATGATTTTATAAAATTTTTAGAGGAAACTGCAAGAAAGTGTATTGTCAGGAACAGCCAACCTTAAACGTGTACTTAAATAAGCATGCGCCTTAAGGCTGTGAGTATGGAAATGGAATGTACTTGTAGTATAATAAATAGATTTTAAGAAACTATATAAATATGTAACTAAAATAGCAAAATGTATTAGTCTATAAGAAACCGATTGTAAATAAATGATAGAATGTACAAATAACAGAATGTGTTAAGTTAAGTAATTATAAATGAACATTGTAACAAAATAATAAAGAGAATTAGTGTATGATTATTTAGAAAACAAATAAAAAATAAGTAAATAAAAATTCTCTGATCATGTCAGAGGCGACACGCGGGCCGGGCCAATTAAGCGCCCGGACAAAAAAAAAAAAAAAAAAAAAAAAAAAAAAAAAAAAAAAAAAAAAAAAAAAAAAAAAAAAAAAAAAAAAAAAAATAAAAAAAAAAAAACCTAACCTAACCTAACCTAACCTAACCTAACCTAACCTAACCTAACCTAACCTAACCTAACCTAACCTAACCTAACCTAACCTAACCTAACCTAACCTAACCTAACCTAACCTAACCTAACCTAACCTAACCTAACCTAACCTAACCTAACCTAACCTAACCTAACCTAACCTAACCTAACCTAACCTAACCTAACCTAACCTAACCTAACCTAACCTAACCTAACCTAACCTAACCTAACCTAACCTAACCTAACCTAACCTAACCTAACCTAACCTAACCTAACCTAACCTAACCTAACCTAACCTAACCTAACCTAACCTAACCTAACCTAACCTAACCTAACCTAACCTAACCTAACCTAACCTAACCTAACCTAACCTAACCTAACCTAACCTAACCTAACCTAACCTAACCTAACCTAACCTAACCTAACCTAACCTAACCTAACCTAACCTAACCTAACCTAACCTAACCTAACCTAACCTAACCTAACCTAACCTAACCTAACCTAACCTAACCTAACCTAACCTAACCTAACCTAACCTAACCTAACCTAACCTAACCTAACCTAACCTAACCTAACCTAACCTAACCTAACCTAACCTAACCTAACCTAACCTAACCTAACCTAACCTAACCTAACCTAACCTAACCTAACCTAACCTAACCTAACCTAACCTAACCTAACCTAACCTAACCTAACCTAACCTAACCTAACCTAACCTAACCTAACCTAACCTAACCTAACCTAACCTAACCTAACCTAACCTAACCTAACCTAACCTAACCTAACCTAACCTAACCTAACCTAACCTAACCTAACCTAACCTAACCTAACCTAACCTAACCTAACCTAACCTAACCTAACCTAACCTAACCTAACCTAACCTAACCTAACCTAACCTAACCTAACCTAACCTAACCTAACCTAACCTAACCTAACCTAACCTAACCTAACCTAACCTAACCTAACCTAACCTAACCTAACCTAACCTAACCTAACCTAACCAGTCGTGCGCCGCCGCCATCGTGAGCGGATCGTTTTTGCCGCGCTCCGCCCGAATAAAAAGATATTAAATTTAAATTGAGATACGGACTCGTGAGTAGTGTCAAAAGTTGCGTATTGCAAACCCCAAGGGGGGTCAAGAAAAAGTTTTTGAATTGGACAATTATTTTAGTTGTGAAGTGAAAAAATGTGAAAAACCGGAAGAAATTTAAAGTTAAAAGTGCGTGCGGCGCGCGATTTGGATCGAGGACTTACCTTTTTTCAACTGCAGGTATGTTCCGCCAGACTAAGCCTACAACTGGGCCGATTCTCAGATTTTTCTGATTTGAAACGGCTAAGTTAGAACAATAAAACTGAAAATCACCTGACAGCCGGTTTCGAAACCGGAACAGTGAGAGTATACCCGGAAGTGATTTCGGGTAAACGCGAAGTGCCCTAGTGAGCAGGAACAAAAAATTCCGAAATCGGACACTTAGTTTAGAAGATAAAGCCTCCCAAAAATGACCCTTTTTCAAAAGGAAATAACAGAACGTCAAGATCGAGGACATATGAACTTTATTTTTTAGTTAGGCGGAGCAACTAATGGACTATCTGCTTACAAAAATTCAGAATTTTTGGACAAAAAGTGAGTGAGATATTAAGTTTATAAAATAGGAAAGAAAAGTTTCGTGCTGGCCAGCGGAGCCTAAGTTTAATAAAATATATTAAATATTGCGAGTGACGTCAGCCGATGCAAACTCGCGTCGAAGCTCGGCTCTGACGTCAGAGCCCACGGACCAGCACTTCATCATCATCAGCCCGCTGCCCTCCCGCAGTGCGCAGTAAGAAGCCAGACGCCGCTAAGGTCAGTCGCAGAGTCACCATCAACAAGCGGCTGCCCAGCAGGTACGGCACTTCCCCCTCCACTTGTATAAGACCCCCCCCCCCACCACTTTTGTTCCACACGAGACCCCCCCCTTACCCCCTTTTTTACCCCCTTGCCCAAATTGATCCCCACGAAACCCACCCCCTTACCCCCTTTTTTACCCCCTTGCTCAAATTGATCCCCACAAAACCTACCCCCTTACCCCCCTTTTTTTACCCCCTTCCCCCTTTTTACCCCCTTGCCCATTTTGATACTCGTGGGAACCCCCCCCCCCTCCCCCTACCGAAAATCCCCTCGACCTGTAACTCCGGTTCCTGACGTCGTAGAAAGTCGAGAGACGGCTCGTTGGAACCGGGGGGACCACGCCCATCTTTTGGCCCCTACAGTTTCCTTAAAAAAAAAAAAAAAAAAAAATCCCAAAGTGCTGTACCCTAATTTTAAGTCTAATTATAATAGTTTTTAACATAATCAATTGTATTGCTGCCCCCCCCCCAGAAGGGCCCTTAGAATATTGTAGACAAGGGGCTTTTTACACCCCTAGTAATTTTGATTAAGCATTTTTGCAGTTACCACCAATTTATCATTGTTATATTATTAGATTTTAAGTTTTAATTTTATTACACGACAGTACGCTTATTAGAATTAGGATTATTGACTTTTTATATACTTTTATTTTATTTTATCTTAATTTTACTCTTTTAACTTAATTTAAATTATTTTGACAATTACTTATTATTATTATTATTATTGACTTATTATTATTGACTTTTAACTTTTTTAACTTTTTAAATTCTAATATAAATTATAATTTTAAATTCAAATTTTTATTAATAAATCAACAAAATGTTTCGATCACCCACCCAACTTGAAAAAACCCATGTAGTTAAAAGGATCAGTGATCAAATAGAAGCGAGAACGAGCACTCCCCAGCAAAACGTCGTGCCTATATCAAAAATAGTAGAGGCTAGACAAACTGTAAAGAAAGCCAAAGAACGGCTGGGGAGTGCAAGGAATTTAAAAACGGACATAAAAGAGGACGTTCTCTCCTATCTAGATAAACTGTATGACATTATAAAAGAATTAAATAGAGATAGCAAAAACAATAAAATAAATAAAGACAATAATAGTATGGATAGAGTCGATCCAATAACAACACCATCACCTATCCCCATAGCCACTTCTGACAAAAATGAAAAGATAATAGAGAAAATTGAGGAACAGATGTCAATAATTTTAGAAAATAGTAGAAAGTTAGACATAATACAAAAAACATTAGATAAAAATAATAGCGATAATAAAAATAAGACATATGCCGCGGCGGTGGCGACTGAGGCAGCGCCCAGGCAATACAAGCCCGGAGCGCTCCACTCGGTGATGATCTCATCAACCGATGATCAAAATACCGGTGATGAGGTCATCACCAAGATAAGGGACGCCATCGACGCGAAAGAAGGCTGGGTCAAAGTGGAGAGGGTCAGAAAGGTTAAAAATAGGAAAGTTATCATAGGATGTGAAAGCATAATAGAGAAAGAAAAAGTTAAGGAAAAATTGAAGGATAGGCCGGATTTGAATGTGGAGGACGTAAGAAATAAGGACCCCCTGGTTATCCTCAAAGATGTGTTCTCGTATAACACCGACGAGGACATTGAGAAAGCCTTGTTCAATCAGAACAAGGCTATCTTTGAGGGCATCCCGGGGGATGATGTAAGAATGAAGATTATGTACAGGAAGAGAGCCAGGAACCCCCTACAGGGCCATGTCGTGGTGAGGGTGTCCCCGAAAGTGTGGAAGAGGTGTGTGGACGAGGGTCGGCTATATGTCGACCTGCAAAGGGTGAAAGTCGAGGACCAGAGTCCGATCACGCAGTGCTCCCGCTGCTTAGGGTATGGGCACACGAGGCGGTGGTGCAAGGAGGAGGCTGAGGTGTGTGGCCACTGCGGCGGTCCTCATAAGAGGACCGATTGCCAGCAGTGGTCAAAGGGAGCGCCCCCGCAGTGCAATAATTGCATGAAAGCGGGGATAAGCAGCGTGGAGCACGACGTGTTTAGTAGTGAATGCATAGTGAGGAAGAAGTGGGACACCCTGGCCAGGACGATGGTCATGTACTGCTGAGGGCGTGCTGGGCGAAAACCGTGACTTCCAGTACCGCTTTGCACAGTCCAATCTCCAAAGGAGTCAACTGGCCACCACTGAGCTTCTACTAGAAGCCACCAAGCGTAAGGTGAGCGTGGCGTTGCTTCAAGAGCCCTACGTGGGTGGGGCAAAAAGTATGAGGAGCTACCGGGGGGTGAGGATCTACCAGAACACTGGTGAGCGCGCTGAAACCGTCAAAGCGGCAATAGCCGTCTTTGACGAGAACTTGGACGTCCAATACCATCCGGACTTGTCCACCGACAATATTGTCGTAGTCAGCGTGCGAACCAGTGCCTGGGAGATCCATGTAGTTTCCTTATACTTTGAGCCAGACCGCCCTATAGGGCCCTACCTGGACCATCTCGTCGGTATTGGAAGGAGGTTGGGTACCGACAAGATGGTCTTGGGAGGCGACGTCAACGCAAAAAGCCCGTGGTGGGGTGGCCAAGTTGAGGACCGGAGGGGAGCGGATGTGTCGAGCGTGCTGGAAGGGTTGGGTATGGAGATACTCAACGACGGAGGCGCCGCTACGTTCGAAGTAGTAAGAGGGGGGACCAGGTATGCCAGCTACGTCGATGTGACGGCATGCGCCAGGAACCTGCTGAACCGAGTGGTCGACTGGTCAGTCGAGGTTGGGCTCACCAGTTCTGACCATAATGGCATCTTGTTTGGGATCAGACAACACAAATCCACAGGCACAGACATAAAACGCACGACACGCATCTATAACACACGCAAAGCAAACTGGGGAAGTTTCGATGAGAAACTGACCCAGTTAATGCGAGACAGACAATTGACTCTACAGAACATTAACACAATACACAGCACACAACAAGTAGATGAGGTGTTGAACAGTTACACGGAGGCGATCACACAAGCATGTAGACACTCAATCCCAAACAAGAAACACACAGAAAAACTCACCATGTCATGGTGGTCCGATGAGCTCGCCGAGATGAAAAGACAGGTGGCCACGAGGAGAAGTAGGATCCGTAACGCAGCGCCAGTCCGTAGAGATCGAGTAGTGAAGCATTACCTGGAAATGAAAGAGACGTATGAAAAAGCGGTGAAGGATGCAAAGGTGAGTAGCTGGAAAGAGTTTTGCCAGAAACAGGATAAGGAGGGAGTATGGGAGGGCATCTACAGGGTGATGGGCCGAGTCTCCGGCAGAGAGGAAGACCTCCCCCTCGTAAAAGAGGGGAGAGTCCTCGATGCCGGCGACTCGGCAAAATGGCTGGCCGAGACCTTCTACCCCCGGGACCTGGAAAGTGATGAAGGGGAGGAACACCGTCGGGTGCGTCGACTCGCAGAGTCCTTGGACTCGGAGTCGACGGGCCCGGGGGATGAGCCGCCCTTCATCATGGAGGAGTTGAACAGAGCCGTAAGGTCGTTCAACCCCAAGAAGGCCCCGGGTGTGGATGGATTTACGGCCGACATTTGTCATCGCGCTGTGGATTGCGACGCCGCGTTTTTCCTAGCCCTGCTCAATCGTTGCCTCACCGTTGCCTACTTCCCAAAAATGTGGAAGTGTGCAACGGTCGTGGTTCTGCGGAAGCCGGGAAAGGAAAAATACGACGTCCCAAAAGCCTATCGACCCATCGGCCTCCTTCCTGTTTTTGGCAAGATCTACGAAAAGATGCTGGTGGCCCGACTCAAGTATTACGTATTGCCGACTATCAGCCCGCACCAGTATGGCTTTATGCCACAGAAGGGCACCGAAGACGCCCTCTATGCGCTGGTGGGCCACGTCAGGAAGATGAGGGAAACCAAAAGGCTTGCTGTCGTGGTCTCGCTGGACATAGAGGGGGCCTTCGATAGTGCCTGGTGGCCAGCCATAAAGGTGCGGTTAGCTGAGGTCGGTGTGCCTGTGGGCTTGAGACGGGTCATCAGCAGCTATCTGAGCGAAAGGAATGTGAGCGTGAGGTATTCCGGCCAGGAGGTGAGGAGGGGAACCAGCAAGGGTTGCGTACAGGGGTCCATAGGCGGACCTATTCTGTGGAACCTCTTGCTGGATCCCTTGCTTTGGATGTTGGCGGGTGAGGGTGTTTATGTGCAGGCCTTTGCGGACGATGTGGTCCTCGTTTTTGACGGGGCGACGGCACTCGAGATGGAGGAGCAGGCGAATGCCGTGCTCACCCGTGTCCTGGAGTGGGGTGCCGGGAACAAGCTTCGGTTTGCACCGCACAAAACGTGCGCGATGCTTGTAACCCGCAAGCTTGTTTACGACACCCCAAGGTTGCGCATGGGTGGGGCCGACATTTGCATGTCCGATGACATCAGAGTGCTGGGCCTCGTCATTGACAAAGGACTTACCTTCAACAAACACGTCCAACGACAATGTGAAAAAGGTATAAATTTTTATAAAAAATTAGCTAGAGCGGCGAGAGTTGGGTGGGGACTAAACCCTGAGGTAATTGATATAATTTATAAAGCGGTTGTAGAGCCCACAATTCTATACGCGGCACCGGCATGGGCACCGGCGGCAAATAAAATAGGAATTAGAAAGAAACTGAATACTGTACAGAGGGGCTTCGCGATCAAAAAGATCAGAGCCTACCGAACGGTCTCTCTCACCTCGGCACTGGCGTTGGCCGGAATGCTACCTCTTGGCCTCAGGGTACGCGAAGTAGCGTCCCTGTATGAGGCCAAGAGGGGGCTAGCTCACCCAGTGCTTGGGGACAGGGAGATCGAACGGATGGTTCCCGCCTTGGAAGCAGACCATCCGGCTTCCGAGACGGGGCTGGAGTTCGGAATGATAGACGGCGAGAGTAGTGAAGATGTTAGCGCATCATACGATGTGCGCATCTTCACCGATGGGAGTAAGATTGACGGGAAGGTCGGAGCCGCGCTATCCACTTGGAATGGCGCGGTCGAGACAAAAACCGTCAAGCTTGCTCTTTCATCGTACTGCACTGTCTATCAGGCTGAACTCCTGGCCTTGTCTAAGGCGGTGGAGGAGGCGGCGAAGCTCGAAGCGCCGCGTGTGGGCATTTTCAGCGACTCCAGATCCGCCCTCGAGGCCGTAACACTGGACTCTCCACACCCCCTAGCAGACAAAACGAGACGCATCCTGAGGGAATGCGCCGGTAACAATAGCAAAGAAATTAGATTGTACTGGATAAAAGCGCATAGGGGGTTCGAAGGAAACGAGAGAGCAGACCAGCTGGCCAAGGAGGCGGCTCTGGGGTCGCGGGTACGCCCGCACTACGACCTGTGCCCCGTCTCATATGTCAAGCGTTGCATAAGAGAGGCAACTATTGACATATGGGATGAGGAGTACAGACAGAGCGAAACCGGTACCGTCACTAAAATGTTTATTCCGAATGTCAAAGCAGCTTATAATATCGTGAGAAAACTTGAACTAGATAAGTACGTGACACAGCTGCTGACCGGGCATGGAGGGTTCTCTGACTATTTGGAGAGATTCAAATGTAAGGAGAACCCCTCATGCCTCTGTCAGCAAGGAGTGAGAGAGACGGTTCCTCATCTCCTGTTCGATTGCCCAGTCTATGCCAGGAAGAGATGGGAGTTAGAGCAGAGGCTGGGCATCGAGCTGGGGAGGGAGACCGTCCCCGACATAATGAAGAAAAATGTCGAGAGGAAACTTTTTCTAGAATATGGGGTGGAACTAGTAATAGCTGCTAACGAGAGGAATAAAAGTCTAGACACGGATAGTAGGCCAACCGCGAACGGTATTAGGTAGGGAAGTCCTGTGGGGGACCCTATACATCCCCCATAGAGTAGGTAATTTTAATTGATAAGGGATCCTCTACATCCCTTTAGGTTAGGTATTTTAATAGGATTTAAGTAATTTTATATATTATTGTATTTTATTTATTATTGCATAATTATTGAATTGATTTAAATGACATTGTATTGACGTTTTAATTAGTTTTAAAATTTTAAAATTTAACAATTGTATATTATATATTAGATATTACTGTGATTATATTTTTACATTGTATTTTAAATTTTCAACCATTGTATATAATTTTATTTGACATGCGACTATTGACTTTTATTTCTACACTGTGTTTTTAAATTTTTAACCATTTTTATATAATTTAAATTGACATGTAATTATTATTACAACTATTTTATGACGAAAATGTATACCATTAGTATTATTTTATTAGAATAAGTGGACAACAGGGACATTATACATCCCGGGTGGTAATTGCAATATATGTAAGTGCTTGTTGCTAGCGTTATTTTTGTAAAACCGTAATTGTAAGTTATCAAATGTTATGTAAAGTGTAAAATTTTTCATAAAAAGACTGGGGGACAATTTACATCCCCCACCACATAATAAAAAAAAAAAAAAAAAAAAAAAAAAAAAAAAAAAAAAAAAAAAAAAAAAAAGAAATGATGAATGAATGAATGGAAAAATTATTTACACCATTGAAACCTAAGACTATGAGCCATACCCTATAAGTATGGACGTTAGGACGTAGGCATATAGGCCTTAAGCATAGAAATTTTTAAAAAAAAATATAGAAAGATAAAAAATTAAATGAGCAGAAAAGGGCCCTCTACAACCTGTGTAAGGGGGGAACCAGCAGCAGCGGGGGCGAAAAACGCTCCCGCCTAAAAAAAAAAAAAAAAAAAAAAAAAAAAAACCTAACCTAACCTAACCTAACCTAACCTAACCTAACCTAACCTAACCTAACCTAACCTAACCTAACCTAACCTAACCTAACCTAACCTAACCTAACCTAACCTAACCTAACCTAACCTAACCTAACCTAACCTAACCTAACCTAACCTAACCTAACCTAACCTAACCTAACCTAACCTAACCTAACCTAACCTAACCTAACCTAACCTAACCTAACCTAACCTAACCTAACCTAACCTAACCTAACCTAACCTAACCTAACCTAACCTAACCTAACCTAACCTAACCTAACCTAACCTAACCTAACCTAACCTAACCTAACCTAACCTAACCTAACCTAACCTAACCTAACCTAACCTAACCTAACCTAACCTAACCTAACCTAACCTAACCTAACCTAACCTAACCTAACCTAACCTAACCTAACCTAACCTAACCTAACCTAACCTAACCTAACCTAACCTAACCTAACCTAACCTAACCTAACCTAACCTAACCTAACCTAACCTAACCTAACCTAACCTAACCTAACCTAACCACGGTAGCTAAAACCCTTGCTGGAGGCAAACAGCATCAAAAACTGCCCGAGCACACTCTTCCTCACGTATACCCAAGAGGGGAAGCACGCCCTAATAGACCAAGGGTTCGGGAAAGGTGAAGAGTCCCTGGTTTTGACCATCCACGAAGCACAGGGACTCAGCTACGAAACAGTGTACGTAGTAAGAAACGACAAGAAGAAGTTGCTACTCCACGACAGCGCATCCCATGCAGTGGTGGCCCTCTCGCGTCACAGCAAGAAACTCGTTTATTACACTGACGATACCGATGACGCACTGGGCAGACTCATAAAAACCACTATGATCACGGCAAAAGATATCGAAGACCACAATCTAAAGATGGCTATCCACAATAGAGACGAAGTCGTCATAAAACAAATGACAACAAAATAATAAAAATAGGGCATGCAATTACCATCTGCGCAGCCCAAAGACGTGTAAAATTTTTACCCTTACCCAAATATGAGCGCAGGGAGTGAATCACTAGGATCCACACCCTGCGACAAGAGTTAGGAGTTACTATGAGCACGGGGAGTCGATCCTAGGATCCACACCCCGTGACAGGGACAACAAAGACTAACGGTGACAAAAAAGAGGAGCCTCTAACTACCTGCCTAAGCACGTGTGACCATCTAGCACCGTGCAAAACTTTACCATCTATGAGTAGGAAAAGCCCACTGAGTTTCTTGCCGGTTCTTCTCAGTATGAGGCTAGGGTTCGAACCGGTGGTAACACCCAATATTGCGTAGCGTATTCTAGGGGCTCCTTTTGGCTACAAACTCATCATCATCCAAATCATACACTAACAAAATATGTAATTTTAAAACTTTAAAAAATTATTTAGCGGAGCAATCAATAGCTTAATCATTATCATCAATAAACAAACTTACTAATGGTGTGGACCAATGGTCTGCAGAGTATTAAAAAAAAAAAAAAAAAAAAAAAAAAAAAAAAAAAAAAAAAAAAAAAAAAACCTAACCTAACCTAACCTAACCTAACCTAACCTAACCTAACCTAACCTAACCTAACCTAACCTAACCTAACCTAACCTAACCTAACCTAACCTAACCTAACCTAACCTAACCTAACCTAACCTAACCTAACCTAACCTAACCTAACCTAACCTAACCTAACCTAACCTAACCTAACCTAACCTAACCTAACCTAACCTAACCTAACCTAACCTAACCTAACCTAACCTAACCTAACCTAACCTAACCTAACCTAACCTAACCTAACCTAACCTAACCTAACCTAACCTAACCTAACCTAACCTAACCTAACCTAACCGAGTTCCGCGTCCGCCGCCGCCGCGAACGGATCGTTTTCCGTAGTGCTCCGTACAAAAAAATACATTAAAATAGTTTAAAAGTGAGTTACAGACCTGAAAGTGATACCGTTGGATCCGTCTCGTGACCCCCCATCTGTGTGCGCTGGAACGAGCGATCCAACACTTTTAGTTTTAAAACTATAGTGAAAAAACCTGAAAAGTGATAAAAACCAAAACTTAAAGTGCGTGCGGCGCCAGATTAAGATCTACGACCCTATATTTTTCAAGTGCAGTTTAACGGACTCGGGCAAGGACCATATAGTGCGGGACAGCCCGGAAAAAATTCGCTCAAACAGCCAAAGTTATAGGCAAAAAACAAATTCCTTTGTTTAAAAAACACAGGGTTGCGACTGTGCAGCACCGGCGACAGGCACATCAAAAGTTGCGCAGTACACGATAACTGAAGGAATCTTAAAGAAAATTCGAGAAAAGTGAAACCATATCCAGACCAGAGACTTAAAACCGTAAAAATCGAGAAAAATTGGATTTTCAAAGTGTAGAAACAGCTTAATAGTGCTAACAGACACAGGAGAGTCACAGTGGGATTGTGCGCGAGTGAGAGGACAACACCTGTGGAAATTTTCACTCGCCTAGTAAGGAAACCCACGATTCCCCTGGTGAAAAACCAGAATCCGTAATAAAAATATCTCCGGATCCAGACGTACCAGCTCGACATTACTCAAAAGGGGAGATAGCCCACTCCAACACAAGATATCTGACGAAGAGAAAATAATTTTAAGTCAAAAAGTGAGTGAGTGAGAGACATTTAAAGTTGAAACTTTCGGTTGACTCTAGTGTGTGACAGTGTGAGTGCGCGTGGGAATTGTCGCTGCCGCTGGACAGGGTAAGCCAAAAACTATACTAAGCCAACCTCCAAAAAATATTTTGGCGCATTATAACTGACTTTCGGCTGAAAAACTGTTTTTCACTGGAAAGGACACACCCCGCAGACCCTTAAAGGAAAACCATCTTAAATAACACCACTTTGAAGAGCCGGCTTAGCCCTAAGTGTTAGTCTTTACCGCATCCAAATCGGACGCCAGGATCAGGAAATATAAGGCCGGGAATAAAAAACAGGGAATTTTCCCGGGAACAGCATCCCACAGGAAAGCATTCATCGGGAACGGAAAGAGGAAACCAAGCCGATTCCGTAGACACCTTGCACGACGGGCTACGATAGCTGGATCAGGAGATATAGCACTTCAAGATTAGGGCGGCCATTTTGTCCGCCATTTTGAAAAATTAAAACAGAGATTGCTCGTGACACAGAAGAGCTACGAGGGTGGGATTTCCGGAGCTGGGACCGGACCAAGGCCGTACACCACGCCAGACCAAAAACCGAGAAAAATTGGGCCCATACCAACGAACACCGAAATCGACAAGAGCTCCAAAAGCCCTGTGACGGGAACCCGCTCTCACAAAAATCGGACGATAAACAACAAAGTTACGAAGAAAACTAACTTTTCGGCAGCCATTTTGTATCCAGGACGTAATTTTCCGCACCTCATAACTCGGGCGTCTGAATAGCTAGAATACCCGAGTTTGGGCTTGTTGGAATTGGCCCGAAGAGTACTATAAAACGCGACAGGTCCCAGCCAAATCCGGGAGATCGGCTCCTCGAAAATTTTCGAGGAAGTACTGGAAGATAAACAGAAGCCTAAATCACATACCAAACACACCAACAAACACCGAAATAGTGATCCCACCTACAGACTTCACCCAGCCAACAACACCAGCGAAAAAATGTCAACGTCCGCTCCACCTAAACCCGCAAAAACCTCTCGTAAGCCAACATCTGAATCATCCACTGGCGGTTCCCTCCGCGAGAAGGTCCTAAACAAGGCAGCGCGGTCAATAGCAGCGGACCAGAAACTTGAAAAAGCGTCTGACGAAGCGGCCAAACTACACAAAGGGGCGTCAATGAGTGAACCCCCCCCAACCCCCCCGAAAATAACGCTGAAGGTCCCCAAAGCTTCAACAAGGAGGTCCCCCAGCTTAACCCCTGAAAAGACGTATGGAGAGCCCTCGGGCATGACTGAGCCTGCCACAACTGACGACCGCAGCAGTCTGATGGAGGAGCTGGATCGACTACTGCAAACCACACAGCCGACCGAGGCGCCATCGTGCGGAACAAGCATCGCTGATATGGACGATTATGACGCCAGGTCCGAAACCTCTAATCAGTCGGGCTTTAGACGAGTGAGCCTCCTTTACACCACGCCAAAAAGGGGAACGGGCGTAGAAATGGATGTTGCAACCAAAGTCGCCAACGACCTCTTGCAGAAAGGGAAAACAGCCCTTGAAAGCGCGGGTAACATGAAGAGGGAGTGCAAAGCAACCGCCCTGGACAGTCTGCAGGGCCTATACGAAACAGTCCTATCACTATCAGACTCCCGATCCCGCCACAAGTGCAACTTAGAAAAGGAGCGAACCAGACATGCTCAGGAATTGGTGAGAGTAGAAAGAGCACACAACAAGCAGCTCTCAATAATAAAACAAAGCCTGATCGCGGAAATCTGCACTGTGCGGGAAGATTTAAAGAGCGCCCTTGAAGAAGTAAAGGCAGTCCGTAGCTGGCTAGGCTACGAAACCGAGGTGCCATTTAGGGGAATAGGAGAAATTAAAAAGAACCTACACGACCTTGGGAAATCAATATTAGCGGAGTGCAGTTCCATACGCCAGGAAGAAAAATCGGCAGGAGAACCCTTGTGGGAAACCATACAGGCGGACCTTACAGGAACGAACATAAAAATATCTGGCATTTCCAACCAGCTGGATGCACTGCGCCGTGACTTGACAGCACTCGCTAAATCTTCTGACACCCAAACCACCCTCCCAACAGCGAACTTGGATCTCCCGCGTTTTCCGGACGCAGACATATTGGAACACGATATAAAACAAATAAAGGACTCACTAAAACAACTAATAGAAAATAACAACACACAAAGTCCCCCTCCACCGCCTGTGGACCTCACAGAGCATTTACGCCCACTTACAGAAAGAATGGAGGCCGTGTCTTCCAGCCTCCGACTGCTACAGGAAAAGAAACCAGAGATGCCAATGCCAAATCTGGGCACTGAAATAGCAATAGAGGAGGTGAAACAAACACTTGCATCCATAGAAAAGGAAGTAACGGGATTGAGTGCATCTGGACCTCCTCCTCGGGACGAAAAAACAACTTATGCCAAAATAGCAGCCCGACCTCTAAAAGGACTCAGTCCACACAAGACCTACGCCGACACAATAACAACAATTAAGACAAAAAAGGCCAGCCCACAATTCAATTTAACTATAGAGTCTACTACGCCAACCCATACTAGCGACGATATTATAAAAAGGGTAAAAGACAATATCGATGTCATCAACTTAGGAATTGGCATAAACAAAATAACCAAAATCCGAAATCAAAAAATAATAATAGGCTGCAACACAAACGAAAATAGACAAAAATTAAAAAAGAACCTGAAAGACAGCACTAAAGAACTGAAAATAAAAGAAACAGAACCCAGAAACCCCTTCATTAAAATAATCGGAGTTGCAAATGACTTGACCAACGTCCAAATCCCAGAGGCAATCATAAACCAAAACAAAGACAAACTCCAAAACGAACCCTCTGGCAATATTAAAATTATAAGAAGGACAAAAGGCCGCACAAGAAGCATAAACAACATAATAGCCCAAGTGACCCCAGACATTTGGAATAAAATCCAAAACACTAAGATCCACCTCGGGTACCAAATAGTAAACGTCGTGGACCAATCCCCGATAAGGCAGTGTTTTAGATGCATGGGATTTGGGCACGAGGCAAGAGACTGCAAAAGTGAAGACAGGTGCGGATACTGTGCGGAAGAACACGATACACGCACCTGCAAAAACAAAAACAGTGAAAGTATACCCAAGTGTATAAACTGCACAGGCCAGCACCCAGCTTTCTCTTCAGAATGCCCGGAATGGCAAAAATGGGACAGAATAGCAAGAAGATCCATATGCTATTGCTAAGGGCAGCGAAAACAAAGATAAAAAGATAAAAATCAAAATAGAACAGATAAACCTGGGTAGGGGATACGCAGCAATGAAGGAAGCAGTAAAAGAGGCAGAAACACGCAGAACCTCTATCCTTCTACTGCAGGAACCATATGTGGGAGCCAAGGGATACGTAACCGCAAGCCATAGAGTTATACAATGGGCAGGAGCAACACAAGCCAACCCAGTAAAATCTGCAGCTATTATCCTAGATAAGAACTTACTGATTACAGAGAACAGTTCACTGCATAGCAGCAACATAGTAGCCTTTGAAGTATCCCTTTGCAACTTCAAGATGGGAATCATAAACACCTACCTTGAGGGAGATAAAAATATAGAGCCTTACCTGAATCGAATATCCTACGTCCACAACTCAGTGGGGGGAGACAAAATCCTACTAGCTGGGGATGTAAACTCAAAAAGCACTTGGTGGGGATGCAATGAGGACGATGAAAGAGGGCAGGAGCTTATGAACCTGCTCTCCCAGCTCAATCTCCATATAATCAACGAAGGAAACATACCAACTTTCCACACATATAGAGGAGACAGGCTATATACCAGCATAGTCGACGTCACCGCTTGCTCCTCGAATCTCCTCTCTAAGATTAAGAACTGGAGAGTGGACGAAAACTCGGCAACACTAACCGACCATCGCAGGATCGAGTACGAGATAACTATGGAGAAAAATCAGGGCTACATACCACCCCCTTCAACAAGGAAGTACAACACAAGGAAAGCAAACTGGCCAAGCTTCACAAATGCTCTCGAAATGGCCCTGGAAAAACGAAGCCTGAACCCACAATCCATACAAGAGATCACCAACAAAAATGACCTAGAAAGTACAGTCCAAAAATATCAAGAAGCTATCGCGGAAGCCGGAGAAGAGTCAATTCCCAAAATAAACAACGACAAGAAAAACAACAATAATAGATGGTGGAACCCAGAATTAGACACCATGAAAAAAGAAATAAAGCGAATCAAAAGACAGATCAAACAAGCAAACCCAACAAGAAGGATTATACTAATAGAAACTCTAAAAGACAAGAAAATTATATACAAAGAAAAAATTGAACAGGCAATAACACAGAGCTGGAAGAAATTCTGCACGGAACAGGAGCGCGAATCAATGTGGGACAAAATCTTTAGGGTTATCAAACATTCCACAAACAGAGAAGGGGACAAACTACTAGCAGCTCCCACGGACCCAGCCATCGCCCTTAACCCCGAAAAATCTGCTCAGCTCCTGGCCGAAACCTTCTTCCCACCAGACAACCCAAACTCGGATACCACAGAACAGGCAGAGACCAGGGAACAAACTCAAAGCGCCATCGAAAATCCAGACTCTGTTACACCATTCACAAAAAGCGAACTTGGAGCAGTCTGGTCTAGAATGAGCCCCAAGAAAGCCCCGGGAATGGAAGGATTCACATCCGACATATGCGAAGCGGCATTCAATACGAGCCCAGACACCCTCATGGCAATATACAACAAATGCCTTCAAATAGGCTACTTTCCAAGAACATGGAAGCATGCAATAATAAAAATAATACCCAAGCCAGGAAAAGAAAACTACCAAAATCCTAAATCATACAGGCCTATAGGACTACTCCCGATTCTAGGGAAAGCATTAGAAAAAATGATAGCCAACAGAATAATATGGAAAATGGGGAGTCAAAAACTCATTAGTTCTAGACAGTACGGATTTCTGCCACAGAGAAGCACGGAAGATGCACTCTTTGACGCAATAGAAAAAATAAAGGAACATATAAAACGAAAGGAGATTATAGCAGTGATCTCCCTAGATATAGAAGGAGCATTCGACAACGCCTGGTGGCCCGCAATACTCCAACAGTTAAAGAAACGGAAACCAGAAGCGGCAATTTACAACTTGATCAAGAGTTACCTAAGCGAAAGGAAGGTAGAAGTAAGATATGCAGGCGCCACAGCCATCAAGGAGAACGAGAAGGGGTGCATACAGGGCTCCACGAGTGGCCCAATAATGTGGAACCTCCTCCTGGACTCCTTGTTACAAGAAGCAGAAAACATGGAAGTACACATTCAAGCCTTTGCAGACGACCTCCTCTTAATAGCAACGGGGAAAACAGGTATAGAAATCGAAGATAAAGTAAACAGAGCCCTTGCCACCATCTCAAACTGGGGAAGAACAACTAAATTAAAATTTGCAGCTCACAAAACACAGGCAATTCTAATTACCAAAAAACTAAAATTTGACACCCCAAAGATATCCATGGATGGAACTGAAATAGAGTTTAAAGAACAACTCAAAGTATTAGGACTCACAATTGACAAGAATCTGAATTTCTTACAACACCTGGACGAAACTTCCAAAAAAGTAAGCAACATTTACAAGGCCGTGAGCAGAACAGCAAGGGCCCAATGGGGACTAAACTCCGAAATAATAAGAACGATCTATATATCAGTAATAGAACCCATAATACTGTACGGTTCAAACGTCTGGGGACAAGTGGCAAATAAAAAGCAGATAATTAACAGACTAAATAAAATAACTAGAATTTTCGCCAACCTAATCTCAAAGGCACACAGAACGACATCCCTAACATCGGGAACTCTGCTTTCAAGGATTCTTCCACTAGACCTAAGAGCCATAGAAAACAGGGAACTTTACCTAATAAAGAGAGGTAAGCCTATGACAGAGCTACCGGACCGGACCCTGGAGATGAAAGTAAGTCCATTCAGTCTCCCACACCCAGCGAAAAGGCAGCCAATCAACTTTACTCATATAAACGACTCGGAAGAAATGGACAGAACAGATAAAACCACCCCACTATGTTTCACGGATGGCAGTAAAATAGATGGAAGAGTTGGAGGAGCAGTCTCATGCTGGGACCAAGAAGCAGAAATATATAAAGCCAAATTCCGGCTACCATCATACTGCAGTGTCTACCAAGCTGAAATGGCAGCCATCCACAGAGCAACAAAGTTAATAGCAGAAAAACCAGCCTTAAAACACTCAAAGATCATAAGCGACTCAAGATCAGTTCTCCAGACTCTAGCAGATCCGAACTCACTACACCCCATAGCCCAAATGATCAGAGAAGAAGTCGACAAAATTAAAACTCAAGGAGGCAACATTGAATTTTGTTGGGTCAAAGCACATGTGGGCATCCAAGGAAATGAGAGGGCGGATGAACTCGCTAAGGAAGCGGCAACCAAAATAAAAACAAAACCGGCATATGATTCATACCCGCTTTCACATGCCAAACGCATACTGCGTAAAGCAACCTTATCAGCTTGGCAACAGCGGTATGAAACAGCAAGCTCAGGAGCCATAACAAGAATGTTCTTCCCAAACACCGAAGATGCTTACAAAATCCTAGCCAAAATAAAAATAAATAACACCATAGCCCAATTGTTTACCGGACATGGAGGATTCAGGGCTTACCTTTACAAAAGAGCTTTAGCTGAAACACCATACTGCGAATGCAGCGAGGATCAAGAAGAAACCCTGCCCCATTTAATACTGGACTGCCCAGTGTTCATGAACATAAGACACAACTGCTCAAATCAGATCGACACCGACATAACTGTCAATAGTCTCCCAAGCATAATGCGAGATGAAACAAGCAGGAACATTTTCATAGAATATGCAACCCACATCATCAAAACAGCAGGAGCAAGAAACGGAGCAAGACAACAAGAAAAGAATACACCTCAAACAGCATCAACATGAGGAAATAATGTTTGCGGTAATGCGGCGATTATGTAAATGATATTATATATTAAAAAAAAAAAAAAAAAAAAAAAAAAAAAAAAAAAAAAAAAAAAAAAAAAAAAAAAAAAAAAAAAAAAAAAAAAAAAAAAAAAAAAAAAAAAAAAAAAAAAAAACAAGTTTCTTTACTATTTTTCATTCATTATTATATAAATATATCCTAATAATAATATATTAAAATCGGAAGCGGAACTGATAACAGAACATAGATAAAATATCAGCATAAATTCAGGCACTGCGTCGTTCAAGGGCAGTGGAAACCGCGGGCCGGGCCAAATGAGCGCCCGGACATTAAAAAAAAAAAAAAAAAAAAAAAAAAAAAAAAAAAAAAACCTAACCTAACCTAACCTAACCTAACCTAACCTAACCTAACCTAACCTAACCTAACCTAACCTAACCTAACCTAACCTAACCTAACCTAACCTAACCTAACCTAACCTAACCTAACCTAACCTAACCTAACCTAACCTAACCTTTTTTTTTTTTTTTTTACATGGGAAAATCTTCATGACTGTTACCCGGGCCGGGGGACCCGAGAAGGTGTGTGGGACTCTAACCCGAACTAAAAACCCATGGTGTTCTCTTCGATCGCCCTTATGACCGGCACGAGGACGAAAGCCTTTCGCACTCGGCCACAGGCGTGTGCATTACAGCACTCTCCGCTGTAGAGCATCTCCGGTTGTCGGCGCCCAGAACACGTAGGGGCACCTTCTTCCGCAGGCCTTTAGCGTACGTGACTGGTCCCCCGACCAGCCACGCACAGGCCTATCGCGACGGTGTGATTTGTTTTACCATCTCACACCGCCGCTTCTCTCCGTCAGAGGTTCTCATCAAACTGCTCCTCCTGAGCTATGACGAGAACCTCCTTTGGCGATCTATCCTGGCGGAGGCTCCCATCGACTGCTCCTCCTGAGCTCTGACAGGGGCCTCCTCTTCCCGCGCGACTGCATCCGGGATCTAGAAGCAACCGTTTACAGTCGGCAGGAGTGTCAGACAGGGAAGGAATGACCGCCGCTAGCCGTAGCCGGCAGTGGCCAGACCAACCCACGATCGCATCTCTTCGATCGGAGGGGGTTCCCATCTCGCTGCTCCGCCTGAGCTATGACGGAAACTCCCTCCACCCACGGGACCGCAACAGGGCCGTGAGGCCACCGGTCGCAGTCGAGCAGGTTCTCCGGGCGGGGGCCAGAAGCCCCCTCTCGCGATAACGCGGTATCTTCGATCGGAGGGGGTTCCCATCTCGCTGCTCCTCCTGAGCTATGACGGAAACTCCCTCCACCTACAGGACCGCAACAGGGCCGTGAAGCCACCGGTCGCAGTCGAGCAGGTTCTCCGGGCGGGAGCCAGAAGCCCCCTCTCGCGATAACGCGGTATCTTCGATCGGAGGGCGTTCCCATCTCACTGCTCCTCCTGAGCTATGACGGAAACTCCCTCCACCCACCGGACCGCAACAGGGCCGTGAAGCCACCGGTCGCAGTCGGGCAGGTTCTCCGGGCGGGGGCCATAAGCCCCCTCTCGCGATGACGCGGTCTCTTCGATCGGAGGAAATTCCCATCAAACTGCTCCTCCTGAGCTATGACGGAAACTCCCTCCACCCACGGGACTGCGACAGGGCCGTGAAGCCACCGGTCGCAGTCGAGCAGGTTCTCCTGGCTGGGGACAGAGTGTCCGCCTCCGGCCGTACCTAAAGGCACAGTCGTCAGTAGACATACCATCCCACTAAGCGATTCCTGACGGAGGTTCCCATCGACTGCTCCTCCTGAGCTCTGATGCGAACCCCCTCCTCCTGCGAGACTGCGGCAGGGCCGTAAGGCCGCTGGTCACAATCGGGCAGGATT
The DNA here is from genome assembly GCA_905333005.2 of Lycaena phlaeas. Classification (NCBI taxonomy): domain Eukaryota; kingdom Metazoa; phylum Arthropoda; class Insecta; order Lepidoptera; family Lycaenidae; genus Lycaena; species Lycaena phlaeas. The sequence continues at coordinate 44,436 of HG995181.1, forward strand.
CCCAGGCAGGACCAGAGTGGCCGCCGCTAGCCGTAGCCGGCAGTAGCCATACCAGCCCACTCTCGCTCGCCTGTGTGAATCCAATTGGTTCACCCCGGGTTGCGAAAGGTCCCTAAGGGTTACTAAGCCCCACCGCCACGACAAGGCTTGGATCCAGCCGGTGGGGAACCTAACCTAACCTAACCTAACCTAACCTAACCTAACCTAACCTAACCTAACCTAACCTAACCTAACCTAACCTAACCTAACCTAACCTAACCTTTTTTTTTTTTTTTTTTTTTGTCGCTGGGGAATGCCCTTACGCATACCCACCGGGTGCGGGGGGACCCGGGAGGTTATGTGGGGCTCGCTACGTCCTAGAAGATGGTGAGTTGGACGCAGCTCTACCCACTAAACCCCAGCGGTGTTCTCCGATCGTCTGGCCACCCACCGCGGGAACGTTTCATTCCGCAGCGGGTTTTGGACGGCGTGCCAGCCGGCACTCTCCTTTGGAGGGAGGGGTGTAAAATGCCCCTCCCCCTACTCCGCTTAAGGCACCCTGAACACATAAGGGTGCCTTACAGCTCGGACCTTACGCGCGCGCGGCGGATCCCCCGATCGGCCGCGCACAGGTCCCTCACGGCACATCGACCATCTGTCGCCGCCGCGCTCTCCTTTGGCGGGATGGTGCGCCACTGCGCTCTCGCTCCCGCTCCGCCTCCTCCTTCTGCGGCATAACGGCCTCACAGAATGAGCGGACCGCCTCCCATGCGCTCTCGCTGACAGTCATCTCGCGGATGACTGCAGGGAGCGACAGGTCGGTGCCAATCTCGGCGACTAGAGTCGCCCTCTCCGATGCCCATGCCGGGCACTCCGCCAGAGTGTGGTCAGCGGTGTCTTCACTGCTGTCGCAATGGTGACACCCTGGCGAGTCCTCCGATCCTGCCACCTTGTGCAGATAGCTTCCAAAACAGCCATGCCCTGTCAGGATCTGCGCAAGGTGGTAGGTTATAACGCCGTGCCGCCGGTCAACCCACTGCTCCAAGATTGGACCGACGGCTGTCACTGTGCGGCTTTTTAGACCCACACTCGGTTGCTCCAGTCGATGTTTCCATTTGCGGAGGACTTGTCTTTTGAGACGCCTCCGCAAACTCTCCTCCTGGTCTTCACCTTCATCTCCTTCTGTCTCGTCCGGGTCTTCGTCTTCGCCTTGACGATGTCTTCTCCAGGAACGCGACAGGGCACCTGCCACGATGTCCCATGGCGCAGAGCCCGCCAGTACGCACGCAGCCTCGTGTGAGGTAGTGCGGTACGCACGGACGGCCCTGATCGCCATCGCTCTCTGCGGGCGTCGCAGGAGAGTGATGTTACGTCTGTCCAGGGCGCCGGCCCATATCGGCGCGCCGTACAGCCCCATTGACTGCACGACGCCCGCATATAATCGACGACAGCCGACGCTCGGCCCGCCCACGTTAGGAAGCAGGCGGCTCAGCGCTCTCGCAGCTCCGAGCAACTTCGGCGCCAGGCACCGGAAGTGCTCATGGAAGTTCCATCGGCTGTCGAGGACGAGGCCCAGGTACCTCATGGTCGACTCGACAGCGATGGAAGTCCCGCCTACGATCAGGTGGGATCCGGATGGAGGGGCTCGCCGCGGCCCGTGGAAGCATATAGCTCCGCACTTCTCCAGGGCCACTTCGAGCCCAAGACGCCGGATCCGCGCAACGACTTGCGCCACACCTGCTACCGCACGTATTCGTGCCTCCGGAAAGGTTGCTCCGCGCGCGGTAACGACGGTGTCGTCGGCGTAACAAGTTACGCTGACACCCGGCAGATTAGCACCTCGGAGCACCCAGTCATAGCCGATGTTCCACAGGAGGGGTCCGAGCACCGAGCCCTGTGGAACACCGCACGCTACGTCTCTCTTCCTCCAGCCGTCGGCCGTGGGGTACATGACGCACCTGCCAGACAGGTAATCAGCTACCAGCCTGCCCAGGTACGCCGGCACGCCATGGAACCTCAACGCCTCCAGTATCGTGTCAAAGGGTAGGGTATTGAAGGCGTTGGCGATGTCTATGGACACCGCCAAAAGCACCCCTCCCCCCTCGACTGCCTCGTCGGCAAGAGCCCTCACCCTGGTCAGTGCGTCCAGAGTGGACCTGCCCCGCCGGAAGCCGAATTGGTGGTCGTTGAGGTTCGGACCAGTCTCTTCCAGGTGGTCGACGATGCGGGCAGCTACGATCCGCTCCAGCAGCTTACCCGCCTCGTCGAGCAACACTATCGGTCTGTACGCCGATGGCGACTCTATCGGTCGCCCCTCCTTCTGGATCAGGGTCAACCGCCCTCTCTTCCACGCCGTGGGAAATCGACCCTGTGCCAGGCATGCGCTGAATAGGCGCTTCGTCTGTGTCCTGAGCGGACCGAGGGCCAGAACCAAGGCCCGCCCGGGGATGCCGTCTGGTCCTGGTGCTGTGTTTCGCGCACTCATGCGCGCTAGCGCTGCGTCGAGCTCCGTCTCCGACACCTCCGGAACTTCGTCGCTCATTTGCTCGCCACCTGATGGAGCCATCGGCGGGGGCACACTCTCTCCTCGGCCGGGAAACAGGGCCGGAACTATCCGGGCCACGAGGTCGGGTTGGAGACTCTCCGTCAGGGGAGGGGCAGAGGGGCGCAGTTTGTTGCGCACCATCCTGTACGGCCTCCCCCACGGATCTCTGTCCAGAGTCTCCAGCATCTCCTCGTGTGCGGCTTCCTTTGCTCGACTGATGGCCGTCCTCAGTTCCCCGGCGGCGGCTCTATAGTTGACGTAGAGCCGCGCCTCCTCCGCTTCGTCCCTTCGCCTTCTCCTACGACTTCGGGTGTACTGGCGTCTCCGAGCTACGCATCTCCTGCGCAGCTCGGTGAGCTCGTCGGACCACCAGTGCACCTTCTTGCTTCGATGAGGCCCCGGACCGATTCGCGGCATGGCCGTGTCGCACGACTGCGATAGGGCCTCGACCAGGCAGCCGCTTTCCTCCTCGACTTCTACCTCCACCCGATCAGTCAGCGAGTCGAGGTTCCACGCCTGGACGATGGCCGCCTCGAGGAGGGCCTCCTTATTCAACCTCCTGATAGCCCAACGTGGGCCACACTCTGTACCTACATCGTGTCTAGGAACGGGGGCGGGGACGCCGTATCGGAACCGGATGTATCGGTGGTCCGACAGCGTCTCACGCTCACACACTTCCCACCCCTGTACGCGGTCAGCTAGGGCGGCATCAGCGAAAGTGACATCGACGATGCTGCCGCCCTGCTGTCTCACGCACGTGTGTCTGGTCCCCACGTTGAGCACTTGGAGCCCTACCTCGACCAGCCAGTCCTCCAATATAGCGCCCCGCGCATCGGTCACGGGGGAGCCCCACGCCGCTGATTTGGCGTTGAGATCCCCGGCGACCATGACGTGATCGAGGCGAGCGCTCCCCACCAGAGAGCCGACTCGGACGAGGAAACGCTCGAAGTCGGCGACATTCCGGTTAGGTGAGAAGTAGGCCCCGATCACCAGGACGCGACCGATCTCAGCGGCAACAAAGCCGCGCCCCCTCACTACGACGCCGAACGGTGGCGAGCCGTTTAAGCTTCCCACCGCCACCACACCATCTTCATCACCGACCCAGCTCGAGGAGTTGGGGACATAGTAGGGCTCTGCCACTACTGCCACCTGCACGGACCACTCCGCCAGAGTCTGAAATAGCAGATCCTGGGCTCTGGCGCAGTGATTTAGGTTCCCTTGGAGGACTTGAGTGATTCGGCGTGACATCACTCTAAGGCCATGGGAACCTCCTCAGCTAGGACCGCAAAACTATTTGCGGTCGGGCAAATGGACTGTGAGGGGGCACTTGAGCCCTCAGCAGCTTTTCCTCCTTGTTGCCCACGGTGTCGTCTACGGTGTGGGGCGATGCACGCTTTGCTGCCCATTTTATGAGCTGCTGGGCGTCCCTCGGTTGTGCAGACTGCGCATTTCGGCGTCGCCACCGTGCATGACTGGGCTATATGTCCCGCTTCGCCGCAGCGGTAGCATAATTTGCTCCGGTCCACTGGTGAGGAGCATACTGCCGCCATGTGTCCCAGCTCCATGCATCGGAAGCATCGGAGGGGACGGGCGTCCATCAGCTTGAACTGGGCGGACACCCAGCCCACCAGCAGCCTGCCCTTGGCGATAATCGCTTTAGCCGCTTCGCAGGGGCAGCTAACAATTACTGCGCCCAATCCGTGAGGGGCGCGGCCGATCTCTCCCGATCTGACCTGCTCTACGTGGCAGCCGCCCGCCTCTGCAACGGCCTCAACGACGTCTGCCTTTGTGACCGAGTCGTCCAGCCCCGATATACGAGCGCTGACGCACTTCGTGGGTCTGGTGACTCGGACCACGTCCTCTCCGATCACTTCCTTTATTTTTTGGGCGAAAGTGTCAGCCTTTTCTTTATTGGCCGCTCCTGGCAGAATAAACAGGCGGGCACCCGTGGCCGTTTCTCGGCACCGGACAGGTTCTATGCCGATGTCCTTGAGACGTATTTCACCCCTCGCCTTTTTCAGGACATCGCCGTAGCTCAGCCCTCTTGCGGCTGCCTCCGGCTGCAGCTGCACGACCACAACTGCGGACGTCGGTGATCGCAGTTTTGGCGGTCCTGTCTTTATCGGCGCCCCTTTTGGTGTTTTCGCCTTTTTCCTTGCGACCGTCGTCCACCCGTCTCTGTCGGCCGCTTTTGTGTCCGTCTCTTTGGAAGTCGCCTTTTGTTTGGGCTTCTTCTTCTTAGGGCCAGTTGGCCCGGGGTTTGCCGGCGGCATTAATGTCGTCGGCGCCGTTGCTGCCGAAGTGGCTTTTTTCTTTGGCCTTTTTTTGGTTGCGCCTGTTGGCTCCGCATTCACCGTTGGAGATGGCGTGTCCACCGCCGGAGTCTCGCGTCTATCCGCGGCAAGAGGCGGTCGAAGCCGTGGCTCAGGCAGAAGCCGTGACTCGATGCCCTCGAACCGGGCGTTCAGCCGGGCGCTTGTTACCGCCACGGCCTCTCTCATTGCCTTCCCCACTATCTCCTCTATATTTGAGGGGAGGGGAGGCGCTTGTGTTGTCTCCGTTTTGGCAAGCTGCTGGCGACAGAAGGCTAGCTCACCACGAAGTGTTTCTATCTCCTGCCGCAGTTCTGTCATACCTGCCGTCAGACTTTTGTTGTCCGCCGACAGGCTTTGATTCTCCTCCGTTAGTTTTTTGATGGCCGCCTCCATTGCCCGCGTCTCAGCGGAAGATGTGCGGTTCACGAGCTTCGCCGTTGAGCCTTCTATTGCCTCTGTCGCTTCCTTTAGGGCCTTCATCATGGAGCCCTTCAGGTTTTTTGACCTTTTACGGACTCCTGTGATGATCTCCAGGGCCTTGGTAATGTTAGACCCCAGAGTGCTCGTCGTTTCTATCTCAGGTCGGTTGGATAGTTGTTTGAGGGCCGTCTCCGACTCTGAAGACTCCGATAGACGGGGCGAACGTAGTTCTCGCGTAAGCGCTGCCAGGCTGCGCTCTGCTTCTGCCTCCATCGCTTCACGTTCCGCCGCCGCCAGGTCTCTCTTGGCCTTTGCCAAACCAACGTATTGGCCGGTTGTAGGTGGCCTTCCTCTACCTCGTTTCGTGGGCGGCGTAGTCTTATAGAATGTCTTTCTGTACGCTGCCGTTCCGATCTTTGCTGTGTCCTCGTTAGACGCCTCCTCATCTGATGAGGAGTTGCGATATCGTTTCCCTCTCCTAGGTGATGAGCGCGCCGACCTCATACTCTCTCCAGAGTCGCTCTCTCTCCCACTCATCAACTCCACTTCAACTTCCAATTCACGTGCATCGTTGTCAGTTGTGATCGCCAGGTCGTTTGTTTTGCGTGAGTCCGTCTCCGAACCCCCGAAGCAATTTGTGCCCCCCCCGTAGTACGTGGGGCAGACCTCCGCCGAATCCGACGTGGTGCGGGATTCCCCCTTTCGGGGACCCGCCCGGGGACTATTTTCAATTTGCTTACTGTTCATTGTTATAGTCTGCTCATTTGGGTCGAGCGGAACCCGTAAACTTCTCAAAACGAGGTGCGCTAGGGACTGGATCCCCTCCAGCCATTCATCCCCTCGCCGCGCACCGGAGCTTATTTTGGGATTGGGGTAATTTTTGATGAGGTTGTCTTCCTCGCGGTCCCCGCCCCGACGTGGGACGGCGACCACCACCCCCGGCACTGCGTACCGGGGAGCGGCTCGGCCGGCAGCAGCCAGACTGGCCCACTGCCGCCCTGTTTGGACCCAATTAGTTCGCCCGGAGCTTACTGTGCCCCGAGCTTAAGCCCCACCGCCGCGACAAGGCTTGGATCCAGATGGTGGGGAACCTAACCTAACCTTTTTTTTTTTTTTTTTTTTTTTTTTACATGGGAAAATCCTGATGACAGCTATCCCGGGTCCGGGGGGACTCGGGAGTGGTGTGTGGGACTCTGACCCAACTAAAAACCCATGGTGTTTCTTCGTAGCGTCTGTTGTGACCAGTATGTGACAAGGTCTCCACGCTGGCCACGACGCAGCGCTAATTAGCGCTCGACAGTTTTTTAATAGAGTTAATCTCCGGCTAAAGTGCCCCAAACACAAGGGCACCCTACGCCTCAGACCTATATGTGCGGCTGGTCCCCCGACTAGCCACACAGGCCTCTTGCAGCGGCTTTTGGTGTCGCCGCTGCGTTCGCCTGCCGGAGGTTCCCAACTACTCTTCTAGATTCATGGGAACTTCCTCCACTGGCAAGACCGCGAAGCTGTTGCTCGCGGTCGGGCAGGCAGGCTGGGCCGGGGCCGCGAGGCCCTCACCAGCCTTCTTGTTCGCCTTGGGGTTTTTGGTTTGACCCTTACGACGTGGTGCGGCGCACGCACTACCACCCATTTTATGGGCCGCCGGACGTCCCTGTGAAGAGCACAGCGCACAGTTCGCCGAGGTTGCAGTGCACTCCTTCCCTTTGTGCCCCTCAGCACCGCAACGGAAACATAGATGACTTCTGTCCGTTGCGGAGGAGCACATGGCCGCCATATGACCAATCTCTTGGCAGCGGTAGCACCGGCTCGGGAGGATGTCTAACAGTCGGAATTGCGCCGACACCCAACCCACGAGCAGTCTACCTCCTGCAATTATTTTCTTCGCTGCTTCTATGGGGCAGCGAACAATTACTGCCCCGAGTCCGTAGGCGCTACGCCCTATCTCCCCAGACCTCACCTGGTCCGGGGGGCAGTCACCCGCCGCCGCTATCGCCGCCACGACCTCCTCTTTTGTTACGGAGTCGTCCAAGCCGGCAACGCGAACGGTGACGCATTTTGTTGGCCTGGACACTCGGGCGACGTCTTCTCCGATAACTTCCTTAAGTTTTTTCGCTAAGGAGTCAGCCTTCTCTTTTTGATCCGCACCGGGCAGGACCATCATGCGGGCTCCAGTGGCCGCAATCTTCATCAGCATCCCCTGCTCAATATTGAGTTCGGGGAGGCGAATTTGTAATCTCGCCTTCTCCATTACCTCGGCATAGGTGAGACCCTTTTCTACTGCGGCTGGACGCAGCTGGATCACCACAGCTTCTGAGTTGGGTGCTCGCAGTTTTGTTGGGTCCATTTTGCGTTGCACCTTTTTTTTCCTCGCCGGAGGTTTCTTCTTCTTGCGGGTGACGGTCGTCCAGGCGCCGTCACCCTCAGCTGCTTGCGCTGCCTTCTTTTTGTTCGCCTTCTTCGAGGTGCCCAGTCTCCCTGGGTTTGCCGGTGGCATTAGCGTTGTTGCTGCCGGCAAAGTCTTCTTACTCGGGGCCTTTTTCGGTGTATCTGGCCCCGAGTAATGATCCACCTCAGCCGCTCGCCTGTCTGCTGCGAGAGGCGGGCGCAGCCTCGGCTCGGGCAGGAGGCGACCCTCCAGTCCCTCTAGCCGGGCATCCATACGTGCGCTCGTCAGCGCAACCGTTTCCCGTACCACCCTCTCGAATAGCTCCTCGAGATTAGGGGGCACGGGCGCGGCCAACGCTCCGAGCGCGGGTGTCGTCGTGTCCATGTGTGTCTGGCGCAATGATGCGACCTCGCTGCGTAGAGCAGCGATCTCCTGCCGCATCACCTCCATTTCCGCCGCCTGACGTTTTATTTCCTCCGCCTGACGCTGGTTTTCGGCCGCTTGACGCTTATTTTCGGCCTCCAGTGCGCGTGTCTCATCCGACGACGTCCTATTCAGGAGTTTGGATGTTACCTCCTGAAGGACGCCTGTAGACTTCTTTAGAGTCGCGACCATTGGGCCCTTAAGGTTTTTGGACCTGACTCTAACTGCATCGATGGACTCTAGGGCTTGAGTGGCAATCAGCCCTAGAGCACTCGCCGTCTGCTCATTCGTGATGTCCGGGCCCGCCTCCGAGCCCGAGGACTCTGACAGGCGGGGTAGCACCAAGCGGCGGGAGAGCTCGGCCACGTCTCGCTCGGCCTCCGCCTCCATGGCTTCACGCTCCGCAGCAGCCAGCTCCCGCTTCGCCTTGGCAAGGCCGACGTATTCGCCGGTGGTTGGCGGTCGGCCTCTTCCTTTTTTTGTGGGTGGCTTCGGTGTTGCCTTACCCTTCTTTTCTTCCTTGTCCTCGTCTGACGACGACGGTCGGCGGCTCCTTTTCCCTTTCTTTTTAGAGGGCCAACCATCGTCGGAGTAACTAGTGGGGCTCATTTCTTCGATTTCGGAGGTAGCGTCCCAATCATAGAGAGCCCTCCTTCGCCTCCGTAGTCGTTCGAGAGAGCCAGACGACTCACTCCAGTCGCTCTGACTCATCTCTTCTACCCCCGAGAAGATTCTCGGGGAGTCTCTCCTTCTCTTATCTTTCACCAGTTCGTGTGTCATCGTGTCCGTGTGCTTGCTAGGGTCGTTGGTGCTGGGACGAGATGTGCTCGCCCCTGAAGCAGGTTTTGCCCCCCCCGTATACGTGGGGCAGACCGCTGCCTTGTCAGGCAGGGTGCGGGATTCCCCCTCTCGAGGACCCGCCCGGGGATTCTTTTTAATCTGCTGTATATCCATTTTGACTCTACTCATTTGGGTTGAGTAAGACCCGTAACCACCGCAAAACAAGGTGCGCTAGGAACTGGATACCCTCCAGCCATTCATCCCCTCGCCGCGCACCGAAGCATATTTTGGGATTGGGGTAATTTTTGAAGAGGTTGTCTTCCTCGCGGTCCCCGCCCCGAGGGGCAGCGACCACCACCCCCAGCACTGCGTACCGGGGAGCGGCTTGGCCGGCAGGTGACCATATTGGCCTCCCGCCGCCCGTGTGAATCCAATTAGTTCACCCAGGGTTACAATTACCCCGGACTTAAGCCCAACCGCCACGTCAAGGCTTGGATCCAACCGGTGGGAACCTAACCTAACCTAACCTAACCTAACCTAACCTAACCTAACCAGTTACAACCCGAGAACGGTCACGACAACGTATAGCTCCGCGTTAATAATTCGTCAAAAATAGTTTTTTAATTAATGCAAATTTTCAAAGTTAATAAAGTATTTTCTAAGTGTGTGATTCACCCGGATTCATGTGCGCAGATCTGTAACTCGACTGGTTACGAAGATATAAGCTGCTAACTTTGGACCAGGATCTCCCGAAGCTGGCTCAAGTAAGTTCGAAGCGCTTTACATCTTCATATAGATCTCGAAGAGACCTTTTCGGTGATACCACACACACCAAGGGTCCACCAGTCAGAGGTGAGCTAGTCTTAAGTAGAACACCTACGAACCACGTGCTTTTTACCGCACCACGCGGTCACGAACGGCACGTGTAAGCGAGGCACTAGGTACCCAGGGTGCTTCGAAGACGGCTGGAGACACTCATCAGCTCCACGCACACGGATCAGAGGAACACCAACAGAACACCGGGTTAACTCAATACAAACATCAAGTGCGATACATCTCCAGAACCGGGAAGACAAGACCATCCCGATAAGCCACATTTCATCATCATCGCACCGACCTCACCAACGACCACCAAAAGGTACACAGGCATCATCATCATCAGCCCGCAGGCCTCCCGCTAGGCCCTTACCACACCACACCTCAACCCGCACTCCCCGCTCACGTAACACCCCCCCCCCCCAATCACAAACACCCCCCCCCCCCCCCCCCTCATTGTCACCCACACGAGACCTACCCCTCCCCCCCTCGCCCCCCACCCCCCCAAAAGTCACCCACACGAGACCTTTCCCCCCCCCCCCTGAGCAAATTTACCCCTCGAGGTATAACTCCGGCTAGAATCACCCCACAATATCGAGAGGGGTGTCAATAAAATCGGGAGAGCCTAATCTACAACTTGGCCCCAAAGGAATTTTCATTTTCCCCCCCAGAACCAGGCCAGGGCTCCACCTCGGGCCCCCTCAAAAACAAATTTTTTCCATCGCCAAAGTCGTCCCCACGAAACTCTCCCCCCCCCCCCCCCCCAAAGTGAAAAATCCCCTCGAGGTATAACTCTTGATAGGTACATCCCAGAACATTGAGAGGGGTGTCATTGGATTCGGGAGAGGAAACCCTACATTTTGGCCCCAACAGTTTTTCGATTCCCCCCCCACCCCCTTACCCTCTCCACCTTAAAAAGGCCCTGCCACTGAAGAAAGCCAAGAAAAGTGTACCTTGTGAGGTATCAGCGGATTCGTCTCAAAGAGTAGAATCCGATAGAGACAAGCAAGCCACCGGACGCGACACACGGATACGACAAACACCGAATTTAACCACAGCGAGAGTCAAAATGTCTTCCAAGGGATCAGGCAAGTCATACGCTATGGTACGAGCGGAAAAAACAGCCCAGAAAAAGGAACAAAAACAGGAACAGACTACAGCAGGACCATCCACATCTTCGACATCATCCAAACCACAAAGAACCCTACGAGAAAAGGTCCTAGAAAAAGCCGCACAAAAGACCACGGCGCCGAACGTGAAAGAGATCATTCTCGTAGAAGAGGACACACCATCTTCCCCCTCGACATTCGGGACAGCGACAGAGGTGATGGAGAAGATCGAACTGTGGGACAGGACAGGAGGCGAGAGACGAGAATCGATATCAGAGAACGAAGACTCCAACTCTGTATATTCAGACTCTTCAGCCTACTCGGACATGTCCCGCATTAGGCCGATTCGTAAAAGTATGCTGTACACGACCACCAGAGGTACAGGAGTGGAAATGGACCTGGCGACAAAATCAGCGAACACCATGCTGATAAAAGGGAAAGAAGCGCTGGAACAAGCCGGCAACATGAAGAGAGAGTGCAAGCAGGTGGCCCTCGAACAACTCCAGGCCCTCTATGAAACTGTACTGTCTCTATCCGAATCCAGAGCCCGTCACAAATTTAACCTGGAAAAGGAGAGAAGCCGGCACGCCCAGGAGCTCGTCCGCATCGAGAGAGCCCATAACAAACAGATCCAGAGCCTAACAGAGGAAACCGCGAAGATAAGAGCTGAAAACGCAGAAATCCTGGCAGAAATTAAACGAGCTAACAAATGGCTAGATTTCGAGACACAGGAGCCACACGAACAAATTAAAGAATCTGCCAGGACAGTTAGAGCGATGGATCAGAAGTTAAGCACCCTCACAAACATCATCAATGAGAAAACCAAGGACGAGAAAACGCTCCAATCCCTACAAGCGGCGACAACCAAAATAAACGCGGACTTGGCCAACATCAGAACCCGTATAGAAGACCTCCACAAATTCACGGAAAAATTAAACACGTCAACAACATCTTTAAGGGAAGAAATAAAGATGAAAAAGAACGCACCACCAGTCCCCAACATATCCAAGGAAGAGATCGAAAAAACAATAACATCCAACTTGACGACCATCACAGAAAAAATAAACGACCTCAATGTGCACCTTGCCAAGCCCATGACAGACGTCCCACAAGCTGTGGATATCACACGACACCTAGAACCCATCAATGAAAGGCTCAAGGTTGTGTCTTCCCAGCTACGAACTATACAAGAAAAGAAGATGGAACCACCAACCCCATCAGTAAACCTAGGGACGGAAATGGCTCTGGCCGAATTAGTAAAGACCCAATCGAAGACCACGTACGCTCATGCGGTGAAGAAGGTGCCGCAGCAAGAACCAAAGAGGCACCCAAACCACACCATCATCGTGTCCTCGACGGACAAAGGAGACACGAGCGAAAAAACGATTCAAATCATACGAAGCGTACTGGAGCCCAAAAAATCAGGGGCAAGGGTCGATAGGGTCAAAAAGGTCAGAAACCAAAAGGTCGTGATAAGCTGTCACAAGAAAGAAGATCTTGACCTCATCCAAGAACGGATAAAAGGGAGCACGAAACTCAAAACTGAAACTGCCAAAACAAACAACCCCCTGTTAATAATCAAGGACGTCATGGCATACCACACGGACGCCGAACTCATTGAACACTTGAGAGCACAAAACAAACAAGTGTTCCTAGGCATTGACCCCCGCGAGCAGACCCTTAGAGTCAAATACAGGAAGAAGGCACGGAACAACTTAGAGTGTCATGTGGTGCTCGAAGCCTCCCCGCCGCTACACAAGAAATTCATCGAAGCCGAGAAAGTTTACATCGATCTGCAGAGGCGGCCGATCGCGGATCACTCACCGCTGGTCCAGTGCGCCAATTGCCTTGGCTTCGGACACTCAAAAGGCATCTGCCAAGAAGAACAGGCAAGATGTAGTTACTGCGGCGACCATCACAAATGGGAGAAGTGCCCGGATAGGATCGAGGGCAAACCACCAAGATGCCACAATTGCTCCAAGGTATGCAAGCAGGGAAGTCTCACTGTCGACGTTGCCCACCACGCATTCAGCGATGAATGCAGTGAAAGACATAAATGGGATTCTATAGCAAGGTCAAAGATCTCATACCTTTGCTAAAGGCGACATGACGTCCAACTCATCCCTATCACCCGAGACGCGGGGTGATAGACTGCGAGTGATCCAGATCAACATGCAGAGATCGAAGCTAGTGACCGCCGAACTATTTAGGATAGCGAGGGAACACAAGATTAACGTCGCCCTCGTTCAGGAACCCTACGTAGGGAGCGCAGGTACACTCAAAGAGCACCAAGGGACCACGATCATCCAGTCCACGATCTCACGTGCGGGACCGAATAAAGCAGCGATAATCATCTTCGACGACTACCTGGAGGTTGAACACGACCCCCAGTTAGTCACCGAGACTGAAGCAGCAGTAAAAGTCCGTCACGGAAACATGGAGCTAGGATTACTCTCAGTTTATTGCGAAGGGGATAGGGATATCGAAGAAAACATCATCCGAATCAGAAACATCCACAGTAGTCTCAACACCACAAACACCATCGTGGCTGGCGACGTAAACGCCTGGAGTCACTGGTGGGGAAGCTCCTCTGAAAACCCAAGGGGAGCTAAACTGGCCGCCTTTTTAGACGAAATGGACCTACATGTGCAGAACATCGGGGACACTCCTACCTTCGAAACGTACAGAAGAGGCAAGCTCTATCAGAGCATAGTCGACATCACGACTTGCAGCCTGCCACTTCTAGGTAAGGTAGAGGACTGGACAGTCCGCCGGAACCTAATGACATCAGACCACAACGCCATTACTTTCTCCATAAGGCTGCAGGGGCAACTAACACCCATCGCTCCCAAAACCACGAGAAAGTACAATACGAAAAAAGCAGACTGGTCAAAGTTCCGGGATCTCTTCAACGCAAACCTCACAGAACATAACATCAACAAGTCGAGGATTGAAGAGATCAACACATGTGAAGACCTAGAGTCCATTGTGGGATCCTACATAGTACAAATACAGGAGGCATGCCAGCAGGCCATTCCGAAGAAAGGATCTCAAAAGGGGAAGCCAACACCGCCGTGGTGGAACGAGTCTCTAGACCAACTCAAAAAGGAAGTACTGAGGAGGAAGAGACGAATTCGTAACGCGGCGCCCCACAGAAGGCAAGACGTCGTAAACAACTACAAGGAAGCCCGGACCGAATATACCATCAAGGCTGAAGAGGCACAGACAAACAGCTGGAAGAAATTCTGTACCACGCAGGAGAGGGAAAGTATGTGGGACGGAATCTACAGAGTCATAAGAAGAACCACCAAGGGGCGAGAGGAGATGTTGCTCCGTAACCACCAAGGAGACACGCTGAACCCACAAGCTTCAGTAGACCTCCTTGCGAGAACATTTTATCCCAGCGACTCTGTCGAGACCGACTCAGAATACCACACAAACCTCAGGGGAAATCTACCGGAAGCCGAACTGAGAGAAGATGATCCACCATTCACGGCGAGCGAACTGAGAGCGGTGCTTTCCACACTAAATCCCAAGAAGGCACCGGGATCGGACGGTTTAACATCTGACATTTGCCGTGAAGCCATCCAATGCAACGAGGAGGTATTCTTGGAGATATGCAACAAATGCCTGTCTCTAGAGTACTTCCCAATACCGTGGAAGATTGCACATGTGGTGATCCTCAAGAAGCCCGGAAAAGGTGATTACACCCAACCTAAGTCGTACAGACCCATTGGACTCCTTTCCATTCTCGGTAAGATCTTGGAGAAACTCATGGTAAGCAGGATCCAATGGCACATTCTCCCAAAACTCAATACCAACCAATATGGATTTATTCCTCAGCGCAGTACAGAAGACGCCCTGTACAATCTGGTCAACCACATCCGAGACCAGATCAAGGAGAAGAAGATCGTCCTCCTAGTGTCACTAGACATAGAAGGGGCGTTCGACAACGCCTGGTGGCCTGCGCTGAGGAATCAACTCATAAACAAAAAGTGCCCCAGAAACCTATATAAAATGGTGGGTTCCTATCTAGAAAACCGCAAAGTAAGGGTCAACTACGCCGGTAAAGTGAGCGAGATAGAGACGACAAAGGGTTGTGTCCAAGGATCCATCGGAGGACCGACCTTCTGGAATATCATCCTCGACCCACTTCTTAACACCCTAAAAGGCGACAACATGACTGCACAAGCTTTCGCCGACGACGTAGTCCTAGTCTTCTCCGCACACTCAACCCAGATCATCGAGGACAGAGCCAACCAAACACTCCGGGCCGTAGCCGAATGGGGCAGAAACAACAAGCTAAACTTCGCAGCGCACAAGACCAGCGCCATGTTAATAACGAAGAAGTTGAAGATCGCCCCGCTCAACGTACAAATGTCCGGAGTCAACATCAACATGGTTGAAGAGATCAAGCTTCTAGGCCTCACAATCAACAAAACGCTGACCTTCACATCACACGTAGCGACAGTGTGCAAGAAAGCCGCCAACATCTACAAACAGCTGGCTCACACTGCAAAGGTCACGTGGGGTCTAAACGGAGAGATTATAAGGACCATCTACACAGCGGTTATAGAACCCATCATTCTCTACGCCTCAAGCGTCTGGGCTCCGGCAACAGAACTTGTCCAAGTCCAAGAGCTGCTCAACTCCATACAGAGATGCTTTGCCATAAAAATCTGCAAAGCCTACAGGACAGTGTCACTAACTTCAGCCTTAACACTGACAGGTTTGCTACCACTAGACCTGAGAGTACAGGAAGCGGCAGCGCTGTACCAAGTCAAGCAAGGGTACAACAAAGACTACCTGCCGCCAGGTCTAAAACTCCAAGGGAAAGTGGACCCGAAAACACTACCTCACCCCTCGTTACTCACAACACCAGAGTACCAACAGCTGGAGGATATGAGTCCACAGACCGTAACATCTCACCAAATAATCGGCCCCCAAATCTACACAGACGGCAGTAAGATAGAGGGAAAAACGGGAGCCGCAGTTACGTGGTGGGAAAACGGAGAGGAGACCAAGAACAGCACCTACAGTCTCCACCACACCTGTTCAGTGTTCCAATCGGAGATGCTAGCTCTCATGAAAGCGACGGAAATGGGAAGAACATGTGAAGAGCCACAAATAAACATCTTAAGTGACTCTCGCTCCTCACTGGAGATGATAAGGAACCCCAAGCCACCCATCGCCTTAGCAGCAAGCATCCGAGACAACATCAAGGCTATAGAAGCAGAAGGGAGGAAGATAAGACTATTCTGGCTGAGAGCTCACGTCGGCACCCCAGGAAACGAAAGGGCCGATGAACTCGCGAAGACTGCAGCACTCACACCGAAGATGCAGTGGGACTACGATCTCGTCCCCCTGTCTGCCATCAAACGAGAAATCAGACAAGAATCCGTTCGGAAATGGCAAGACAGGTACAGCACATCTCAGTCGGGATCGACGACAAAGACCTTCTTCCCGGATGTAGCAAGTGCATACCGGATCATTCGCACAGTAAAGCTAACACCGTACCAAGTACAGGCTCTAACCGGACACGGAGGATTCGCAGAATACCTGTTCCGGTTCAAACTGATAAGCAGCCCCGGATGCGAATGCGACCCAAACATCTCAGAGACGGTATGGCACTTGCTCCTACACTGTCCCCGCTTCTTACACCAAAAATACAACCTGGAAACTCAGCTGAACACCAAGCTGGAAGAAGCAAATCTCTGCAAGCTGCTTGAAGAAAAAGACAAAAGAACGAGACTACTCGACTACATAGACTCCATCATGCGTGCGGCAAACAAAAGGCACGCCAACAGACAGATGGACACTGGAACGACAAACTGCAACACGACGACGACATCTACTGACGGACCAACGCAACCTCTGCCAACAAAACCACCAACAATCAGCTACTGCAGAATAACACCTCTGCAGTGGATGGGAGATGGTGAGAGAGGAATCCCCGGAATAAAGACGAGGAACGTAGTTCTATTCATGAACACCAACTACGAACGTCTGGGCATAAGCTTCTGTCAGCAACAGGGCCCCTCGACTATGGCGATATCACCCGGCCTAGCCCTGCTGCTCAAGGGTAGCATCACAAGAACCACAATGAGAAGGAAAAAGTACGAAGCCCTGAACACCTGGGAGATAATGGGTATCCAGTGCAAGGTAGTACGCACCAAGAACAAAACAGTGCTGCTGCTCCAGAATACCCTGGAAACAACTCAATTCTCATTGGCATGCTCCCTACTGACTAAAATGGCGGAAGAGGACTCGTCCACACACTCAACACCGAAGATCATCAGTGTGGACACAATGTGGGTGGGATATAATCAGGGAGAGATAGCAGACCACCTGGGGTGTGTGAAATTGGCCAAATTCCATCAAATCGTGGCCTACGAGAGAAGAGGAGAGGACCTCAGTTTCTTAGAGAAAGAAAAAACACCTCCTATCCCTGCACAGTCACCAATATCTCAAAAGCCAACACAACAGGAGCCTCACACTCCGCAACAGGAGCTCGTCTCTCAACATCAGAAAGAGACAACAGCCCGAAAAATCCTGGGAACTATAAGAAAAATCCGTCAGAAGATGCAAACACTGACCCTAACAGGGCGAAACAAACCGACGACTCAACAGACGCCATCAATCCCGCAACAGTCATTATCTAGCGCAGAAAAATGGGCCACCGAACAAGCGAACATCAAGAGGGGAGAAAAAGAAAAAGCCCTGCACCAACACAAAAGGGCACTGGAGGCCAGCCAAACGCTAAAAGCGGTCGACAGATGTATACACCAAACGTCGACATCACGACCGCCCAGGAAGAAGGTTGACACCAGCAACAACGTCGCGGAGGAAGCTCCGGAATCAACGTCGACGGCATTCACCCCCCGCGGGAACCCCGAAACACAAGCGCACGCAATAAGACAATTTGCGAGAAAAGAAGAAAAAGAAAAGCCGTGCCAGAAAACTGAGCCTCAAACAAAAGCTCAGAAGGGATTGGTCCAGGAGCCTCTTCTGAAAAAAGTGGAAAAGATACAAGACCACCTAGCCAACGCCTTCACCGAATATGTGGCAATTACATCCGCCACCAAAGAGGTAAAAATAAAAGAATGCAAGCGGATACTAGAGGCTTACCACCAACAGAACAACGGCCTGCTAGAAGTCAGAATGGAGGAGGCTGAGGCCACAATTTACAACAACACGACCACCCAAATAATAAAAGGAAATCAAATGAGAAGACACATGGCTGCGTACAACACCACAGCAGGCATGGTCCCCCTAGATGAAGAGGCCACAAAAAGGAAAGGTGCACCCGTGTTCACGACACCGAGAAGTGATCCCATTGTCGTTACCACCAAAAACACGGAGATCTGGCTAGAGGACAAGATCCTGGAACAAGCCAGGATCCTGATGGAAACAGATCCTCCAGAGACATGGGAATTGCCCAGAGCAAGATGGGTAAACGGGGTGCCAGGATGCGGGAAGACCACCTGGATCATCGCCAACTTCGATAAGAAAAGAGATGTCGTGGTAACAGCAACGATAGAGGCGAGGAAGGAACTAAGGGAAAGGATCGCTAACCGCGCAGGAGCGGACGCAAGGAACAGAGTCCGCACATTGGCCTCGGTACTCGCCAATGGACCAAGGGGATTTGAGAGGGTCGAGTGCAAACGACTTGTCGTGGACGAAGCACTCATGAATCACTTTGGATCCATAGTGATGATACAGAAGATTTTGAAAGCCGAGGAGATACTTTTATTAGGCGACATAAACCAACTGCCATACATAGAGCGCGAAAATCTTTTCCCGATCCACTACCACCGCCCAAACGTAATAACATCTATCGCGGAAGAACTACTATGTACACACAGATGCCCGCAAGACGTAGCGTATGCCCTCAAAACATCCATAAGGGTATATACTCCTCCAGCAAAACAAGGAAGTCTCTTACCATAAAACCCTTGCTGGAGGCAAACAGCATCAAAAACTGCCCGAGCACACTCTTCCTCACGTATACCCAAGAGGGGAAGCACGCCCTAATAGACCAAGGGTTCGGGAAAGGTGAAGAGTCCCTGGTTTTGACCATCCACGAAGCACAGGGACTCAGCTACGAAACAGTGTACGTAGTAAGAAACGACAAGAAGAAGTTGCTACTCCACGACAGCGCATCCCATGCAGTGGTGGCCCTCTCGCGTCACAGCAAGAAACTCGTTTATTACACTGACGATACTGATGACGCACTGGGCAGACTCATAAAAACCACTATGATCACGGCAAAAGATATCGAAGACCACAATCTAAAGATGGCTATCCACAATAGAGACGAAGTCGTCATAAAACAAATGACAACAAAATAATAAAAATAGGGCATGCAATTACCATCTGCGCAGCCCAAAGACGTGTAAAATTTTTACCCTTACCCAAATATGAGCGCAGGGAGTGAATCACTAGGATCCACACCCTGCGACAAGAGTTAGGAGTTACTATGAGCACGGGGAGTCGATCCTAGGATCCACACCCCGTGACAGGGACAACAAAGACTAACGGTGACAAAAAAGAGGAGCCTCTAACTACCTGCCTAAGCACGTGTGACCATCTAGCACCGTGCAAAACTTTACCATCTATGAGTAGGAAAAGCCCACTGAGTTTCTTGCCGGTTCTTCTCAGTATGAGGCTAGGGTTCGAACCGGTGGTAACACCCAATATTGCGTAGCGTATTCTAGGGGCTCCTTTTGGCTACAAACTCATCATCATCAACATCATACACTAACAAAATATGTAATTTTAAAAAACTTTAAAAATTATTTAGCGGAGCAATCAATAGCTTAATCATTATCATCAATAAACAAATTTACTAATGGTGTGGACCAATGGTCTGCAGAGTATTAAAAAAAAAAAAAAAAAAAAAAAAAAAAAAAAAAAAAAAAAAAAAAAAAAAAAAAAAAAAAAAAAAAAAAAAAAAAAACCTAACCTAACCTAACCTAACCTAACCTAACCTAACCTAACCTAACCTAACCTAACCTAACCTAACCTAACCTAACCTAACCTAACCTAACCTAACCTAACCTAACCTAACCTAACCTAACCTAACCTAACCTAACCTAACCTAACCTAACCTAACCTAACCTAACCTAACCTAACCTAACCTAACCTAACCTAACCTAACCTAACCTAACCTAACCTAACCTAACCTAACCTAACCTAACCTAACCTAACCTAACCTAACCTAACCTAACCTAACCTAACCTAACCTAACCTAACCTAACCTAACCTAACCTAACCTAACCTAACCTAACCTAACCTAACCTAACCTAACCTAACCTAACCTAACCTAACCTAACCTAACCTAACCTAACCTAACCTAACCTAACCTAACCTAACCTAACCTAACCTAACCTAACCTAACCTAACCTAACCTAACCTAACCTAACCTAACCTAACCTAACCTAACCTAACCTAACCTAACCTAACCTAACCTAACCTAACCTAACCTAACCTAACCTAACCTAACCTAACCTAACCTAACCTAACCTAACCTAACCTAACCTAACCTAACCTAACCTAACCTAACCTAACCTAACCTAACCTAACCTAACCTAACCTAACCTAACCTAACCTAACCTAACCTAACCTAACCTAACCTAACCTAACCTAACCTAACCTAACCTAACCTAACCTAACCTAACCTAACCTAACCTAACCTAACCTAACCTAACCTAACCTAACCTAACCTAACCTAACCTAACCTAACCTAACCTAACCTAACCTAACCTAACCTAACCTAACCTAACCTAACCTAACCTAACCTAACCTAACCTAACCTAACCTAACCTAACCTAACCTAACCTAACCTAACCTAACCTAACCTAACCTAACCTAACCTAACCTAACCTAACCTAACCTAACCTAACCTAACCTAACCTAACCTAACCTAACCTAACCTAACCTAACCTAACCTAACCTAACCTAACCTAACCTAACCTAACCTAACCTAACCTAACCTAACCTAACCTAACCTAACCTAACCTAACCTAACCTAACCTAACCTAACCTAACCTAACCTAACCTAACCTAACCTAACCTAACCTAACCTAACCTAACCTAACCTAACCTAACCTAACCTAACCTAACCTAACCTAACCTAACCTAACCTAACCTAACCTAACCTAACCTAACCTAACCTAACCTAACCTAACCTAACCTAACCTAACCTAACCTAACCTAACCTAACCTAACCTAACCTAACCTAACCTAACCTAACCTAACCTAACCTAACCTAACCTAACCTAACCTAACCTAACCTAACCTAACCTAACCTAACCTAACCTAACCTAACCTAACCTAACCTAACCTAACCTAACCTAACCTAACCTAACCTAGCCTAACCTAACCTAACCTAACCTAACCTAACCTAACCTAACCTAACCTAACCTAACCTAACCTAACCTAACCTAACCTAACCTAACCTAACCTAACCTAACCTAACCTAACCTAACCTAACCTAACCTAACCTAACCTAACCTAACCTAACCTAACCTAACCTAACCTAACCTAACCTAACCTAACCTAACCTAACCTAACCTAACCTAACCTAACCTAACCTAACCTAACCTAACCTAACCTAACCTAACCTAACCTAACCTTTTTTTTTTTTTTTTTTTTTCATGGGAAAATCTTGATGACAGCTATCCCGGGTCCGGGGGGACTCGGGAGTGGTGTGTGGGACTCTGACCCAACTAAAAACCCATGGTGTTTCTTCGTAGCGTCTGCTGTGACCGTGTGTGACGAGGTCTCCACGCTGGCCACGACGCAGCGCTAATTGGCGCTCGACAGTTTTATAGAGTTTGTCTCCGGCTAAGGTGCCCCAAACACGAGGGCACCCTACGCCTCAGACCTATACGCGCGGCTGGTCCCCCCGACCAACCACACACAGGCCTCTTGCAGCGGCTTTTAGTGTCGCCGCTGCGTTCGCCTGCCGGAGGTTCCCAACTACTCCTCTAGAGTCATGGGAACCTCCTCCACTGGCAAGACCGCGAAGCTGTTGCTCGCGGTCGGGCAGGCAGGCTGGGCCGGGGCCGCGAGGCCCTCGCCAGCCTTCTTGTTCGTCTTGGGGTTTTGGCTTCGACCCTTACGACGTGGTGCGACGCACGCACTACCACCCATCTTGTGGACCGCCGGACGTCCCTGTGAAGAGCACAGCGCACAGTTCGCCGAGGTTGCGGTGCACTCCTTCCCTTTGTGTCCCTCAGCACCGCAACGGAAACATAGATGACTTCGGTCCGTTGCGGAGGAGCACATGGCCGCCATGTGACCAATCTCTTGGCAGCGGTAGCACCGGCTCGGGAGGATGTCTAACAGTCGGAATTGTGCCGACACCCAACCCACGAGCAGTCTACCTCCTGCAATGATTTTCTTCGCTGCTTCTATGGGGCAGCGAACAATTACTGCCCCGAGTCCGAAAGCGCTACGCCCTATCTCCCCAGACCTCACCTGGTCCGGGGGGCAGTCACCCGCCGCCGCTATCGCCGCCACAACCTCCTCTTTTGTTACGGAGTCGTCCAAGCCGGCAACGCGAACGGTAACGCATTTTGTTGGCCTGGACACTTGGGCGACGTCTTCTCCGATAACTTCCTTAAGTTTTTTCGCTAAGGAGTCAGCCTTCTCTTTTTGATCCGCACCGGGCAGGACCATCATGCGGGCTCCGGTGGCCGCAATCTTCATCAGCATCCCCTGCTCAATATTGAGTTCGGGGAGGCGAATTTGTAACCTCGCCTTCTCCATTACCTCGGCATAGGTGAGACCCTTTTCTACTGCGGCTGGACGCAGCTGGATCACCACAGCTTCTGAGTTGGGTGCTCGCAGTTTTGTTGGGTCCATTTTGCGTGGCACCTTTTTCCTCGCCTGCGGTTTCTTCTTACGGGTGACGGTCTTCCAGGTGCCGTCACCCTCAGCTGCTTGCGCTGTCTTCCTTTTCTTGGTCGCCTTTTTGGAGGTGCCCGATTTCCCTGGGTTTGCCGGTGGCATTAGCGTTGTTGCTGCCGGCAAAGTCTTCTTACTCGGGGCCTTTTTCGGTGTATCTGGCCCCGAGTAATGATCCACCTCAGCCGCTCGCCTGTCTGCTGCGAGAGGCGGGCGCAGCCTCGGCTCGGGCAGGAGGCGACCCTCCAGTCCCTCTAGCCGGGCATCCATACGTGCGCTCGTCAGCGCAACCGTTTCCCGTACCACCCTCTCGAATAGCTCCTCGAGATTAGGGGGCACGGGCGCGGCCAACGCTCCGAGCGCGGGTGTCGTCGTGTCCATGTGTGTCTGGCGCAATGATGCGACCTCGCTGCGTAGAGCAGCGATCTCCTGCCGCATCACCTCCATTTCCGCCGCCTGACGTTTTATTTCCTCCGCCTGACGCTGGTTTTCGGCCGCTTGACGCTTATTTTCGGCCTCCAGTGCGCGTGTCTCATCCGACGACGTCCTATTCAGGAGTTTGGATGTTACCTCCTGAAGGACGCCTGTAGACTTCTTTAGAGTCGCGACCATTGGGCCCTTAAGGTTTTTGGACCTGACTCTAACTGCATCGATGGACTCTAGGGCTTGAGTGGCAATCAGCCCTAGAGCACTCGCCGTCTGCTCATTCGTGATGTCCGGGCCCGCCTCCGAGCCCGAGGACTCTGACAGGCGGGGTAGCACCAAGCGGCGGGAGAGCTCGGCCACGTCTCGCTCGGCCTCCGCCTCCATGGCTTCACGCTCCGCAGCAGCCAGCTCCCGCTTCGCCTTGGCAAGGCCGACGTATTCGCCGGTGGTTGGCGGTCGGCCTCTTCCCCTTTTTGTGGGTGGCTTCGGTGTTGCCTTACCCTTCTTTTCTTCCTTGTCCTCGTCTGACGACGACGGTCGGCGGCTCCTTTTCCCTTTCTTTTTAGAGGGCCAACCATCGTCGGAGTAACTAGTGGGGCTCATTTCTTCGATTTCGGAGGTAGCGTCCCAATCATAGAGAGCCCTCCTTCGCCTCCGTAGTCGTTCGAGAGAGCCAGACGACTCACTCCAGTCGCTCTGACTCATCTCTTCTACCCCCGAGAAGATTCTCGGGGAGTCTCTCCTTCTCTTATCTTTCGCCAGTTCGTGTGCCATCGTGTCCGTGTGCTTGCTAGGGTCGTTGGTGCTGGGACGAGATGTGCTCGCCCCTGAAGCAGGTTTTGCCCCCCCCGTATACGTGGGGCAGACCGCTGCCTTGTCAGGCAGGGTGCGGGATTCCCCCTCTCGAGGACCCGCCCGGGGATTCTTTTTAATCTGCTCTTTATTCATTTTGACTCTACTCATTTGGGTTGAGTATGACCCGTAACCACCGCAAAACAAGGTGCGCTAGGAACTGGATACCCTCCAGCCATTCATCCCCTCGCCGCGCACCGAAGCATATTTTGGGATTGGGGTAATTTTTGAAGAGGTTGTCTTCCTCGCGGTCCCCGCCCCGAGGGGCAGCGACCACCACCCCCAGCACTGCGTACCGGGGAGCGGCTTGGCCGGCAGGTGACCATATTGGCCTCCCGCCGCCCGTGTGAATCCAATTAGTTCACCCAGGGTTACAATTACCCCGGACTTAAGCCCAACCGCCACGTCAAGGCTTGGATCCAACCGGTGGGAACCTAACCTAACCTAACCTAACCTAACCTAACCTAACCAGTTACAACCCGAGAACGGTCACGACAACGTATAGCTCCGCGTTAATAATTCGTCAAAAATAGTTTTTCAATTAATACAAATTTTCAAAGTTAATAAAGTATTTTCTAAGTGTGTGATTCACCCGGATTCATGTGCGCAGATCTGTAACTCGACTGGTTACGAAGATATAAGCTGCCAACTTTGGACCAGGGTCTCCCGAAGCTGGCTCAAGTAAGTTCAAAGCGTTTTACATCTTCATATAGATCTCGAAGAGACCTTTTCGGTGATACCACACACACCAAGGGTCCACCAGTCAGAGGTGAGCTAGTCTTAAGTAGAACACCTACGAACCACGTGCTTTTTACCGCACCACGCGGTCACGAACGGCACGTGTAAGCGAGGCACTAGGTACCCAGGGTGCTTCGAAGACGGCTGGAGACACTCATCAGCTCCACGCACACGGATCAGAGGAACACCAACAGAACACCGGGTTAACTCAACACAAACATCAAGTGCGATACATCTCCAGAACCGGGAAGACAAGACCATCCCGATAAGCCACATTTCATCATCATCGCACCGACCTCACCAACGACCACCAAAAGGTACACAGGCATCATCATCATCAGCCCGCAGGCCTCCCGCTAGGCCCCTACCACACCACACCTCAACCCCCCCCCCCCCCCCCCCCCGCCCCCCCCGCTCACGTAACACCCCCCCCCCCCCAAATCACAAACACACCCCCCCCCCCCATTGTCACCCACACGAGACCTACCCCTCCCCCCCTCGCCCCCCACCCCCCCAAAAGTCACCCACACGAGACCTACCCCCCCCCCCCTGAGCAAATTTACCCCTCGAGGTATAACTCCGGCTAGAATCACCCCACAATATCGAGAGGGGTGTCAATAAAATCGGGAGAGCCTAATCTACAACTTGGCCCCAAAGGAATTTTCATTTTCCCCCCCAGAACCAGGCCAGGGCTCCACTTCGGGCCCCCTCAAAAACAAATTTTTTCCATCGCCAAAGTCGTCCCCACGAAACTCTCTCCCCCCCCCCCCCCAAAAGTGAAAAATCCCCTCGAGGTATAACTTTTGATAGGTACATCCCAGAACATTGAGAGGGGTGTCATTGGATTCGGGAGAGGAAACCCTACATTTTGGCCCCAACAGTTTTTCGATTCCCCCCCACCCCCTTACCCCCTCCACCTTAAAAAGGCCCTGCCACTGAAGAAAGCCAAGAAAAGTGTACCTTGTGAGGTATCAGCGGATTCGTCTCAAAGAGTAGAATCCGATAGAGTCAAGCAAGCCACCGGACGCGACACACGGATACGACAAACACCGAATTTAACCACAGCGAGAGTCAAAATGTCTTCCAAGGGATCAGGCAAGTCATACGCTATGGTACGCGCGGAAAAAACAGCCCAGAAAAAGGAACAAAAACAGGAACAGACTACAGCAGGACCATCCACATCTTCGACATCATCCAAACCACAAAGAACCCTACGAGAAAAGGTCCTAGAAAAAGCCGCACAAAAGACCACGGCGCCGAACGTGAAAGAGATCATTCTCGTAGAAGAGGACACACCATCTTCCCCCTCGACATTCGGGACAGCGACAGAGGTGATGGAGAAGATCGAACTGTGGGACAGGACAGGAGGCGAGAGACGAGAATCGATATCAGAGAACGAAGACTCCAACTCTGTGTATTCAGACTCTTCAGCCTACTCGGACATGTCCCGCATTAGGCCGATTCGTAAAAGTATGCTGTACACGACCACCAGAGGTACAGGAGTGGAAATGGACCTGGCGACAAAATCAGCGAACACCATGCTGATAAAAGGGAAAGAAGCGCTGGAACAAGCCGGCAACATGAAGAGAGAGTGCAAGCAGGTGGCCCTCGAACAACTCCAGGCCCTCTATGAAACTGTACTGTCTCTATCCGAATCCAGAGCCCGTCACAAATTTAACCTGGAAAAGGAGAGAAGCCGGCACGCCCAGGAGCTCGTCCGCATCGAGAGAGCCCATAACAAACAGATCCAGAGCCTAACAGAGGAAACCGCGAAGATAAGAGCTGAAAACGCAGAAATCCTGGCAGAAATTAAACGAGCTAACAAATGGCTAGATTTCGAGACACAGGAGCCACACGAACAAATTAAAGAATCTGCCAGGACAGTTAGAGCGATGGATCAGAAGTTAAGCACCCTCACAAACATCATCAATGAGAAAACCAAGGACGAGAAAACGCTCAAATCCCTACAAGCGGCGACAACTAAAATAAACGCGGACTTGGCCAACATCAGAACCCGTATAGAAGACCTCCACAAATTCACGGAAAACTTAAACACGTCAACAACATCTTTAAGGGAAGAAATAAAGATGAAAAAGAACGCACCACCAGTCCCCAACATATCCAAGGAAGAGATCGAAAAAACAATAACATCCAACTTGACGACCATCACAGAAAAAATAAACGACCTCAATGTGCACCTTGCCAAGCCTATGACAGACGTCCCACAAGCTGTGGATATCACACGACACCTAGAACCCATCAATGAAAGGCTCAAGGTTGTGTCTTCCCAGCTACGAACTATACAAGAAAAGAAGATGGAACCACCAACCCCATCAGTAAACCTAGGGACGGAAATGGCTCTGGCCGAATTAGTAAAGACCCAATCGAAGACCACGTACGCTCATGCGGTGAAGAAGGTGCCGCAGCAAGAACCAAAGAGGCACCCAAACCACACCATCATCGTGTCCTCGACGGACAAAGGAGACACGAGCGAAAAAACGATTCAAATCATACGAAGCGTACTGGACCCCAAAAAATCAGGGGCAAGGGTCGATAGGGTCAAAAAGGTCAGAAACCAAAAGGTCGTGATAAGCTGTCACAAGAAAGAAGATCTTGACCTCATCCAAGAACGGATAAAAGGGAGCACGAAACTCAAAACTGAAACTGCCAAAACAAACAACCCCCTGTTAATAATCAAGGACGTCATGGCATACCACACGGACGCCGAACTCATTGAACACTTGAGAGCACAAAACAAACAAGTGTTCCTAGGCATTGACCCCCGCGAGCAGACCCTTAGAGTCAAATACAGGAAGAAGGCACGGAACAACTTAGAGTGTCATGTGGTGCTCGAAGCCTCCCCGCCGCTACACAAGAAATTCATCGAAGCCGAGAAAGTTTACATCGATCTGCAGAGGCGGCCGATCGCGGATCACTCACCGCTGGTCCAGTGCGCCAATTGCCTTGGCTTCGGACACTCAAAAGGCATCTGCCAAGAAGAGCAGGCAAGATGTAGTTATTGCGGCGACCATCACAAATGGGAGAAGTGCCCGGATAGGATCGAGGGCAAACCACCAAGATGCCACAATTGCTCCAAGGTATGCAAGCAGGGAAGTCTCACCGTCGACGTTGCCCACCACGCATTCAGCGATGAATGCAGTGAAAGACATAAATGGGACTCTATAGCAAGGTCAAAGATCTCATACCTTTGCTAAAGGCGACATGACGTCCAACTCATCCCTATCACCCGAGACGCGGGGTGATAGACTGCGAGTGATCCAGATCAACATGCAGAGATCGAAGCTAGTGACCGCCGAACTATTTAGGATAGCGAGGGAACACAAGATTAACGTCGCCCTCGTTCAGGAACCCTATGTAGGGAGCGCAGGTACACTCAAAGAGCACCAAGGGACCACGATCATCCAGTCCACGATCTCACGTGCGGGACCGAATAAAGCAGCGATAATCATCTTCGACGACTACCTGGAGGTTGAACACGACCCCCAGTTAGTCACCGAGACTGAAGCAGCAGTAAAAGTCCGTCACGGAAACATGGAGCTAGGATTACTCTCAGTTTATTGCGAAGGGGATAGGGATATCGAAGAAAACATCATCCGAATCAGAAACATCCACAGTAGTCTCAACACCACAAACACCATCGTGGCTGGCGACGTAAACGCCTGGAGTCACTGGTGGGGAAGCTCCTCTGAAAACCCAAGGGGAGCTAAACTGGCCGCCTTTTTAGACGAAATGGACCTACATGTGCTGAACATCGGGGACACTCCTACCTTCGAAACGTACAGAAGAGGCAAGCTCTATCAGAGCATAGTCGACATCACGACTTGCAGCCTGCCACTTCTAGGTAAGGTAGAGGACTGGACAGTCCGCCGGAACCTAATGACATCAGACCACAACGCCATTACTTTCTCCATAAGGCTGCAGGGGCAACTAACACCCATCGCTCCCAAAACCACGAGAAAGTACAATACGAAAAAAGCAGACTGGTCAAAGTTCCGGGATCTCTTCAACGCAAACCTCACAGAACATAACATCAACAAGTCGAGGATTGAAGAGATCAACACATGTGAAGACCTAGAGTCCATTGTGGGATCCTACATAGCACAAATACAGGAGGCATGCCAGCAGGCCATTCCGAAGAAAGGATCTCAAAAGGGGAAGCCAACACCGCCGTGGTGGAACGAGTCTCTAGACCAACTCAAAAAGGAAGTACTGAGGAGGAAGAGACGAATTCGTAACGCGGCGCCCCACAGAAGGCAAGACGTCGTAAACAACTACAAGGAAGCCCGGACCGAATATACCATCAAGGCTGAAGAGGCACAGACAAACAGCTGGAAGAAATTCTGTACCACGCAGGAGAGGGAAAGTATGTGGGACGGAATCTACAGAGTCATAAGAAGAACCACCAAGGGGCGAGAGGAGATGTTGCTCCGTAACCACCAAGGAGACACGCTGAACCCACAAGCTTCAGTAGACCTCCTTGCGAGAACATTTTATCCCAGCGACTCTGTCGAGACCGACTCAGAATACCACACAAACCTCAGGGGAAATCTACCGGAAGCCGAACTGAGAGAAGATGATCCACCATTCACGGCGAGCGAACTGAGAGCGGTGCTTTCCACACTAAATCCCAAGAAGGCACCGGGATCGGACGGTTTAACATCTGACATTTGCCGTGAAGCCATCCAATGCAACGAGGAGGTATTCTTGGAGATATGCAACAAATGCCTGTCTCTAGAGTACTTCCCAATACCGTGGAAGATTGCACATGTGGTGATCCTCAAGAAGCCCGGAAAAGGTGATTACACCCAACCTAAGTCGTACAGACCCATTGGACTCCTTTCCATTCTCGGTAAGATCTTGGAGAAACTCATGGTAAGCAGGATCCAATGGCACATTCTCCCAAAACTCAATACCAACCAATATGGATTTATTCCTCAGCGCAGTACAGAAGACGCCCTGTACAATCTGGTCAACCACATCCGAGACCAGATCAAGGAGAAGAAGATCGTCCTCCTAGTGTCACTAGACATAGAAGGGGCGTTCGACAACGCCTGGTGGCCTGCGCTGAAGAATCAACTCATAAACAAAAAGTGCCCCAGAAACCTATATAAAATGGTGGGTTCCTATCTAGAAAACCGCAAAGTAAGGGTCAACTACGCCGGTAAAGTGAGCGAGATAGAGACGACAAAGGGTTGTGTCCAAGGATCCATCGGAGGACCGACCTTCTGGAATATCATCCTCGACCCACTTCTTAACACCCTAAAAGGCGACAACATGACTGCACAAGCTTTCGCCGACGACGTAGTCCTAGTCTTCTCCGCACACTCAACCCAGATCATCGAGGACAGAGCCAACCAAACACTCCGGGCCGTAGCCGAATGGGGCAGAAACAACAAGCTAAACTTCGCAGCGCACAAGACCAGCGCTATGTTAATAACGAAGAAGTTGAAGATCGCCCCGCTCAACGTACAAATGTCCGGAGTCAACATCAACATGGTTGAAGAGATCAAGCTTCTAGGCCTCACAATCAACAAAACGCTGACCTTCACATCACACGTAGCGACAGTGTGCAAGAAAGCCGCCAACATCTACAAACAGCTGGCTCACACTGCAAAGGTCACGTGGGGTCTAAACGGAGAGATAATAAGGACCATCTACACAGCGGTTATAGAACCCATCATTCTCTACGCCTCAAGCGTCTGGGCTCCGGCAACAGAACTTGTCCAAGTCCAAGAGCTGCTCAACTCCATACAGAGATGCTTTGCCATAAAAATCTGCAAAGCCTACAGGACAGTGTCATTAACTTCAGCCTTAACACTGACAGGTTTGCTACCACTAGACCTGAGAGTACAGGAAGCGGCAGCGCTGTACCAAGTCAAGCAAGGGTACAACAAAGACTACCTGCCGCCAGGTCTAAAACTCCAAGGGAAAGTGGACCCGAAAACACTACCTCACCCCTCGTTACTCACAACACCAGAGTACCAACAGCTGGAGGATATGAGTCCACAGACCGTAACATCTCACCAAATAATCGGCCCCCAAATCTACACAGACGGCAGTAAGATAGAGGGAAAAACGGGAGCCGCAGTTACGTGGTGGGAAAACGGAGAGGAGACCAAGAACAGCACCTACAGTCTCCACCACACCTGTTCAGTGTTCCAATCGGAGATGCTAGCTCTCATGAAAGCGACGGAAATGGGAAGAACATGTGAAGAGCCACAAATAAACATCTTAAGTGACTCTCGCTCCTCACTGGAGATGATAAGGAACCCCAAGCCACCCATCGCCTTAGCAGCAAGCATCCGAGACAACATCAAGGCTATAGAAGCAGAAGGGAGGAAGATAAGACTATTCTGGCTGAGAGCTCACGTCGGCACCCCAGGAAACGAAAGGGCCGATGAACTCGCGAAGACTGCAGCACTCACACCGAAGATGCAGTGGGACTACGATCTCGTCCCCCTGTCTGCCATCAAACGAGAAATCAGACAAGAATCCGTTCGGAAATGGCAAGACAGGTACAGCACATCTCAGTCGGGATCGACGACAAAGACCTTCTTCCCGGATGTAGCAAGTGCATACCGGATCATTCGCACAGTAAAGCTAACACCGTACCAAGTACAGGCTCTAACCGGACACGGAGGATTCGCAGAATACCTGTTCCGGTTCAAACTGATAAGCAGCCCCGGATGCGAATGCGACCCAAACATCTCAGAGACGGTATGGCACTTGCTCCTACACTGTCCCCGCTTCTTACACCAAAAATACAACCTGGAAACTCAGCTGAACACCAAGCTGGAAGAAGCAAATCTCTGCAAGCTGCTTGAAGAAAAAGACAAAAGAACGAGACTACTCGACTACATAGACTCCATCATGCGTGCTGCAAACAAAAGGCACGCCAACAGACAGATGGACACTGGAACGACAAACTGCAACACGACGACGACATCTACTGACGGACCAACGCAACCTCTGCCAACAAAACCACCAACAATCAGCTACTGCAGAATAACACCTCTGCAGTGGATGGGAGATGGTGAGAGAGGAATCCCCGGAATAAAGACGAGGAACGTAGTTCTATTCATGAACACCAACTACGAACGTCTGGGCATAAGCTTCTGTCAGCAACAGGGCCCCTCGACTATGGCGATATCACCCGGCCTAGCCCTGCTGCTCAAGGGTAGCATCACAAGAACCACAATGAGAAGGAAAAAGTACGAAGCCCTGAACACCTGGGAGATAATGGGTATCCAGTGCAAGGTAGTACGCACCAAGAACAAAACAGTGCTGCTGCTCCAGAATACCCTGGAAACAACTCAATTCTCATTGGCATGCTCCCTACTGACTAAAATGGCGGAAGAGGACTCGTCCACACACTCAACACCGAAGATCATCAGTGTGGACACAATGTGGGTGGGATATAATCAGGGAGAGATAGCAGACCACCTGGGGTGTGTGAAACTGGCCAAATTCCATCAAATCGTGGCCTACGAGAGAAGAGGAGAGGACCTCAGTTTCTTAGAGAAAGAAAAAACACCTCCTATCCCTGCACAGTCATCAATATCTCAAAAGCCAACACAACAGGAGCCTCACACTCCGCAACAGGAGCTCGTCTCTCAACATCAGAAAGAGACAACAGCCCGAAAAATCCTGGGAACTATAAGAAAAATCCGTCAGAAGATGCAAACACTGACCCTAACAGGGCGAAACAAACCGACGACTCAACAGACGCCATCAATCCCGCAACAGTCATTATCTAGCGCAGAAAAATGGGCCACCGAACAAGCGAACATCAAGAGGGGAGAAAAAGAAAAAGCCCTGAACCAACACAAAAGGGCACTGGAGGCCAGCCAAACGCTAAAAGCGGTCGACAGATGTAT
The DNA here is from genome assembly GCA_905333005.2 of Lycaena phlaeas. Classification (NCBI taxonomy): domain Eukaryota; kingdom Metazoa; phylum Arthropoda; class Insecta; order Lepidoptera; family Lycaenidae; genus Lycaena; species Lycaena phlaeas. Next base: position 77,036 of record HG995181.1, read on the forward strand.
ACACCAAACGTCGACATCACGACCGCCCAGGAAGAAGGTTGACACCAGCAACAACGTCGCGGAGGAAGCTCCGGAATCAACGTCGACGGCATTCACCCCCCGCGGGAACCCCGAAACACAAGCGCACGCAATAAGACAATTTGCGAGAAAAGAAGAAAAAGAAAAGCCGTGCCAGAAAACTGAGCCTCAAACAAAAGCTCAGAAGGGATTGGTCCAGGAGCCTCTTCTGAAAAAAGTGGAAAAGATACAAGACCACCTAGCCAACGCCTTCACCGAATATGTGGCAATTACATCCGCCACCAAAGAGGTAAAAATAAAAGAATGCAAGCGAATACTAGAGGCTTACCACCAACAGAACAACGGCCTGCTAGAAGTCAGAATGGAGGAGGCTGAGGCCACAATTTACAACAACACGACCACCCAAATAATAAAAGGAAATCAAATGAGAAGACACATGGCTGCGTACAACACCACAGCAGGCATGGTCCCCCTAGATGAAGAGGCCACAAAAAGGAAAGGTGCACCCGTGTTCACGACACCGAGAAGTGATCCCATTGTCGTTACCACCAAAAACACGGAGATCTGGCTAGAGGACAAGATCCTGGAACAAGCCAGGATCCTGATGGAAACAGATCCTCCAGAGACATGGGAATTGCCCAGAGCAAGATGGGTAAACGGGGTGCCAGGATGCGGGAAGACCACCTGGATCATCGCCAACTTCGATAAGAAAAGAGATGTCGTGGTAACAGCAACGATAGAGGCGAGGAAGGAACTAAGGGAAAGGATCGCTAACCGCGCAGGAGCGGACGCAAGGAACAGAGTCCGCACATTGGCCTCGGTACTCGCCAATGGACCAAGGGGATTTGAGAGGGTCGAGTGCAAACGACTTGTCGTGGACGAAGCACTCATGAATCACTTTGGATCCATAGTGATGATACAGAAGATTTTGAAAGCCGAGGAGATACTTTTATTAGGCGACATAAACCAACTGCCATACATAGAGCGCGAAAATCTTTTCCCGATCCACTACCACCGCCCAAACGTAATAACATCTATCGCGGAAGAACTACTATGTACACACAGATGCCCGCAAGACGTAGCGTATGCCCTCAAAAACATCCATAAGGGTATATACTCCTCCAGCAAAACAAGGAAGTCTCTTACCATAAAACCCTTGCTGGAGGCAAACAGCATCAAAAACTGCCCGAGCACACTCTTCCTCACGTATACCCAAGAGGGGAAGCACGCCCTAATAGACCAAGGGTTCGGGAAAGGTGAAGAGTCCCTGGTTCTGACCATCCACGAAGCACAGGGACTCAGCTACGAAACAGTGTACGTAGTAAGAAACGACAAGAAGAAGTTGCTACTCCACGACAGCGCATCCCATGCAGTGGTGGCCCTCTCGCGTCACAGCAAGAAACTCGTTTATTACACTGACGATACCGATGACGCACTGGGCAGACTCATAAAAACCACTATGATCACGGCAAAAGATATCGAAGACCACAATCTAAAGATGGCTATCCACAATAGAGACGAAGTCGTCATAAAACAAATGACAACAAAATAATAAAAATAGGGCATGCAATTACCATCTGCGCAGCCAAAAGACGTGTAAAATTCTTACCCTTACCCAAATATGAGCGCAGGGAGTGAATCACTAGGATCCACACCCTGCGACAAGAGTTAGGAGTTACTATGAGCACGGGGAGTCGATCCTAGGATCCACACCCCGTGACAGGGACAACAAAGACTAACGGTGACAAAAAAGAGGAGCCTCTAACTACCTGCCTAAGCACGTGTGACCATCTAGCACCGTGCAAAACTTTACCATCTATGAGTAGGAAAAGCCCACTGAGTTTCTTGCCGGTTCTTCTCAGTATGAGGCTAGGGTTCGAACCGGTGGTAACACCCAATATTGCGTAGCGTATTCTAGGGGCTCCTTTTGGCTACAAACTCATCATCATCAACATCATACACTAACAAATTATGTAATTTTAAAAAACTTTAAAAATTATTTAGCGGAGCAATCAATAGCTTAATCATTATCATCAATAAACAAATTTACTAATGGTGTGGACCAATGGTCTGCAGAGTATTAAAAAAAAAAAAAAAAAAAAAAAAAAAAAAAAAAAAAAAAAAAAAAAAAAAAAAAAAAAACCTAACCTAACCTAACCTAACCTAACCTAACCTAACCTAACCTAACCTAACCTAACCTAAACCTAACCTAACCTAACCTAACCTAACCTAACCTAACCTAACCTAACCTAACCTAACCTAACCTAACCTAACCTAACCTAACCTAACCTAACCTAACCTAACCTAACCTAACCTAACCTAACCTAACCTAACCTAACCTAACCTAACCTAACCTAACCTAACCTAACCTAACCTAACCTAACCTAACCTAACCTAACCTAACCTAACCTAACCTAACCTAACCTAACCTAACCTAACCTAACCTAACCTAACCTAACCTAACCTAACCTAACCTAACCTAACCTAACCTAACCTAACCTAACCTAACCTAACCTAACCTAACCTAACCTAACCTAACCTAACCTAACCTAACCTAACCTAACCTAACCTAACCTAACCTGACCTAACCTAACCTAACCTAACCTAACCTAACCTAACCTAACCTAACCTAACCTAACCTAACCTAACCTAACCTAACCTAACCTAACCTAACCTAACCTAACCTAACCTAACCTAACCTAACCTAACCTAACCTAACCTAACCTAACCTAACCTAACCTAACCTAACCTAACCTAACCTAACCTAACCTAACCTAACCTAACCTAACCTAACCTAACCTAACCTAACCTAACCTAACCTAACCTAACCTAACCTAACCTAACCTAACCAGAAAAAACACATCCTATCCCTGCACAGTCATCAATATCTCAAAAGCCAACACAACAGGAGCCTCACACTCCGCAACAGGAGCTCGTCTCTCAACATCAGAAAGAGACAACAGCCCGAAAAATCCTGGGAACTATAAGAAAAATCCGTCAGAAGATGCAAACACTGACCCTAACAGGGCGAAACAAACCGACGACTCAACAGACGCCATCAATCCCGCAACAGTCATTATCTAGCGCAGAAAAATGGGCCACCGAACAAGCGAACATCAAGAGGGGAGAAAAAGAAAAAGCCCTGAACCAACACAAAAGGGCACTGGAGGCCAGCCAAACGCTAAAAGCGGTCGACAGATGTATACACCAAACGTCGACATCACGACCGCCCAGGAAGAAGGTTGACACCAGCAACAACGTCGCGGAGGAAGCTCCGGAATCAACGTCGACGGCATTCACCCCCCGCGGGAACCCCGAAACACAAGCGCACGCAATAAGACAATTTGCGAGAAAAGAAGAAAAAGAAAAGCCGTGCCAGAAAACTGAGCCTCAAACAAAAGCTCAGAAGGGATTGGTCCAGGAGCCTCTTCTGAAAAAAGTGGAAAAGATACAAGACCACCTAGCCAACGCCTTCACCGAATATGTGGCAATTACATCCGCCACCAAAGAGGTAAAAATAAAAGAATGCAAGCGGATACTAGAGGCTTACCACCAACAGAACAACGGCCTGCTAGAAGTCAGAATGGAGGAGGCTGAGGCCACAATTTACAACAACACGACCACCCAAATAATAAAAGGAAATCAAATGAGAAGACACATGGCTGCGTACAACACCACAGCAGGCATGGTCCCCCTAGATGAAGAGGCCACAAAAAGGAAAGGTGCACCCGTGTTCACGACACCGAGAAGTGATCCCATTGTCGTTACCACCAAAAACACGGAGATCTGGCTAGAGGACAAGATCCTGGAACAAGCCAGGATCCTGATGGAAACAGATCCCCCAGAGACATGGGAATTGCCCAGAGCAAGATGGGTAAACGGGGTGCCAGGATGCGGGAAGACCACCTGGATCATCGCCAACTTCAATAAGAAAAGAGATGTCGTGGTAACAGCAACGATAGAGGCGAGGAAGGAACTAAGGGAAAGGATCGCTAACCGCGCAGGAGCGGACGCAAGGAACAGAGTCCGCACATTGGCCTCGGTACTCGCCAATGGACCAAGGGGATTTGAGAGGGTCGAGTGCAAACGACTTGTCGTGGACGAAGCACTCATGAATCACTTTGGATCCATAGTGATGATACAGAAGATTTTGAAAGCCGAGGAGATACTTTTATTAGGCGACATAAACCAACTGCCATACATAGAGCGCGAAAATCTTTTCCCGATCCACTACCACCGCCCAAACGTAATAACATCTATCGCGGAAGAACTACTATGTACACACAGATGCCCGCAAGACGTAGCGTATGCCCTCAAAAACATCCATAAGGGTATATACTCCTCCAGCATAACAAAGAAGTCTCTTGCCATAAAACCCTTGCTGGAGGCAAACAGCATCAAAAACTGCCCGAGCACACTCTTCCTCACGTATACCCAAGAGGGGAAGCACGCCCTAATAGACCAAGGGTTCGGGAAAGGTGAAGAGTCCCTGGTTTTGACCATCCACGAAGCACAGGGACTCAGCTACGAAACAGTGTACGTAGTAAGAAACGACAAGAAGAAGTTGCTACTCCACGACAGCGCATCCCATGCAGTGGTGGCCCTCTCGCGTCACAGCAAGAAACTCGTTTATTACACTGACGATACCGATGACGCACTGGGCAGACTCATAAAAACCACTATGATCACGGCAAAAGATATCGAAGACCACAATCTAAAGATGGCTATCCACAATAGAGACGAAGTCGTCATAAAACAAATGACAACAAAATAATAAAAATAGGGCATGCAATTACCATCTGCGCAGCCCAAAGACGTGTAAAATTTTTACCCTTACCCAAATATGAGCGCAGGGAGTGAATCACTAGGATCCACACCCTGCGACAAGAGCTAGGAGTTACTATGAGCACGGGGAGTCGATCCTAGGATCCACACCCCGTGACAGGGACAACAAAGACTAACGGTGACAAAAAAGAGGAGCCTCTAACTACCTGCCTAAGCACGTGTGACCATCTACACCGTGCAAAACTTAACATCTATGAGTAGGAAAAGCCCACTGAGTTTCTTGCCGGTTCTTCTCAGTATGAGGCTAGGGTTCGAACCGGTGGTAACACCCAATATTGCGTAGCGTATTCTAGGGGCTCCTTTTGGCTACAAACACATCATCATCAACATCATACACTAACAAAATATGTAATTTTAAAAACTTTAAAAAATTATTAGCGGAGCAATCAATAGCTTAATCATTATCATCAACAAACAAATTTACTAATGGTGTGGACCAATGGTCTGCAGAGTATTAAAAAAAAAAAAAAAAAAAAAAAAAAAAAAAAAAAAAAAAACCTAACCTAACCTAACCTAACCTAACCTAACCTAACCTAACCTAACCTAACCTAACCTAACCTAACCTAACCTAACCTAACCTAACCTAACCTAACCTAACCTAACCTAACCTAACCTAACCTAACCTAACCTAACCTAACCTAACCTAACCTAACCTAACCTAACCTAACCTAACCTAACCTAACCTAACCTAACCTAACCTAACCTAACCTAACCTAACCTAACCTAACCTAACCTAACCTAACCTAACCTAACCTAACCTAACCTAACCTAACCTAACCTAACCTAACCTAACCTAACCTAACCTAACCTAACCTAACCTAACCTAACCTAACCTTTTTTTTTTTTTTTTTTGTGCATGGGAAAATCTTGATGACTGGTATCTCAGGTCCGGGGGGACCCGAGAAAGGTGTGTGGGACTCTGACCCAACTAAAAACCCATGGTGTTCCTCCGTGTACGTCTATTGTGACCGGTGTGTGAACTGGTCTCCACATCGGCCACGACGCCGCGCTCTCAGCGCTCATCTCTGGTTGAGTTCTTTCGGTGAGGCGTCCCGAACACAAGGACGCCTAACATCTCAGGCCTACAGGCGCGCGGCTGGTCCCCCGACCAGCCACGCACAGGCCTCTCGCAGCGGCTTTTAGTGTCGCCGCTGCGTCTCTCCTGCCGGAGGTTCCCGACTGCTCCTAGAGAGTCATAGGAACCTCCTCTACCGGCAGGACCGCGAAACTGTTGGTGTTCGCGGCCGGAAAGGTAGGCTGGACAGGTGCCGCGAGGCCCTTACCAGACCTTTTTACTTCGCCTTTCCGCGTGCGCTTTTTTGGTGCAGCGCACGCTCCGCCACCCATTTTGTGGGCGGCGGGTTGCCCCATGGCGGAGCAAACTGCGCATCTTGGGGTGGGCACAGAGCACTCTCTAGCCTTGTGCCCCTCCACCCCGCAGCGGAAGCATGTTCCGCTTCTGTCGACGTCCGACTTGCATAATGCCGCCGTGTGGCCCGGCTCCAGGCACCGGAAGCACCTAAGGGGCCGGACGTCCAAGAGCTTGAGCCTCACTGAGACCCAACCTACAAGGATTTTTCCTTCGGGCAATATTTTCATTGCCGCCTCTACGGGGAGGCGCACAATCGCTGCTCTCACCCCGGAGGCACTGCAGCCAACTTCACCCGACCGCACTTGTTCGGCCGGGCAGTCACCTGCTTTCGCCACCGCCGCTACTACTTCATCCGCCGTGGCGGAGTCGTCCAGGCCTGATATGCGCACAGTCACGCTCTTCGTAGGCCTGGAGACGCGGACATCGTCACCGAGCACCTCTTCGATTTTGGCGGCCAGGGCATCCGCTTTGTCGCCCATGGCCGCGCCCGGCACCACTAAAAGACGGGCGCCGGTAACTCCCTTTTTGAAAGTTATGCCGGGCCCTATATCTAGGTCCGGCAGTTTGATCTCGGCTTGCGCCTTCTTCATTATGTCGTAATAGGACATCCCTCTCTCCTCTGCCTCCGGTCGCAGTTTCATCACCACGACGGAGCTATCAGGCACTTGTAGCTTGCGCGGGCCTTTTTTCCGCGGTGCCTTCTTCTTCTTAGGCTGAGTTTTAATAACAGCCTTCTTTTTATGGGTGACGGTCGTCCAGGGACCGTCATCCTCGCTCGCCTTGGCGCTCTTCTTCTTTTTTGAAGCCACCGAAGGCCCCGGGTTCGCCGGTGGCATGAGTGTCGTCGCCGTCTGGGAAGTCGTCTTTTTTATTATCTTCTTTGTCTTGGCGACGGCTGGCCCCGGGCTTGATGCCGGGGCTGATGTTGGTGTAACCGCAGCCAGACGATCCGCCGCAAGAGGCGGGCGTAGCCTCGGCTCAGGGAGGAGACGAGCCTCTATCCCCTCCAGCCGGGCGTCTAATCGCGCACTCGTTAGCGCAACTACCTCCTGTACCACCCTCTCGAGGAGCTTCTCTAGGTTCGGGGGTACGAGTGCAGCCAACGCTTCGGGCGCTGGTGTAGTCTCCGGGGCAGACTGCCGGGAAGTGCGTAACTCAGCATTCTCCGCCAACAGCCGCTTGTTTTCGGCCTCGAGGACCTTATTCTCCTTTGAGGCCGACCTATCCAGGAGTATGGTTACTACCTCCTGGAGGGCCTCCGTCGCCTTCTTTATGGAGGCCACTATGGACCCCTTTAAATTTTTGGACTTTACTCGAGCCGTCGTGATGGTCTCTAGGGCCTGAGTAGCTATTAGCCCTAGAGCGCTCGCCGTCTTCTCCTTGGCAATTGCGTTCGAGCCCCGGGCTGTCTCCGATCCCGAGGACTCTGAAAGGCGAGGTATTACTAGTCGGCGGGTGAGTTCGGCTACGTCGCGCTCAGCTTCCGCCTCCATAGCTTCGCGCTCTGCCGCAGCCAGCTCCCGCTTAGCTTTGGCGAGGCCGACGTATTCACCTGTGGTTGGTGGTCGGCCCCTTCCTTTCTTCGTGGGTGGCGGTGGTAATGCCTTGCCCTTTTTTGTGGTCTCCTCCTCTTCGTCAGATGATGACGGTCTCCTTGTTCTCTTGCCCTTCTTTTTGGAGGGCCATCCATCATCCGAGTAACTCGTCGGGCTCATCTCCTCGATCTCGGAGCCCAAGTCATACCCTCTCCTTCCGCTTAGTCGCCCCAGACATGAGCCAGACGACTCGCTCCAGTCGCTGTGACTCATTTCTTCGATCTCTGAGAAGATTCGTGGGGAGTCCAGAATCCTTCTCCTGCTTTTCGCCTTCACCAAATCGCGTGCATTCAGGTCAGTTTTAGTGTCGCCATGGTCGCGTCGGTCCGAGGTTGTCGGACCGCCGAAGCATTGTGTGGCCCCCTCCGTATTACACGGGGCCTCAGTCCTAGGACTGGCGGGATTCACAGTACCCGCCCGGAGAATGTTTTTCTTCGGGAAACTAATTTTTGACAATACTTGTCCCTTCTGGCGTCTCCACCTTCGGGGTTAGGGAGACAGGTACATCCTGGGCAGAGCCCTGTGCACCAGGATGGCGTACATTTGTCACCCAACGGGGGGGTCCGCAGGTACCCCCGCTGGGAGTGCGCTAACGACTGGAGACCCTCCAGCCATTCATCCTCTCGCCGCGCACCTAAACTTAGGATTGGGGTAATTTTTGAAGAGGTTGTCTTCCTCGCGGTCCCCGCCCCGAGGGGCAGCGACCACCACCCCCGGCACTGTGTACCGGGGAGCGGCTTGGCCGGCAGGTGACCATATTGGCCTCCCGCCGCCCGTGTGAATCCAATTAGTTCACCCAGGGTTACAATTACCCCGGACTTAAGCCCAACCGCCACGTCAAGGCTTGGATCCAACCGGTGGGAACCTAACCTAACCTAACCTAACCTAACCTAACCTAACCTAACCTAACCTAACCTAACCTAACCTAACCTAACCTAACCTAACCTAACCTTTTTTTTTTTTTTTTTTTTTTTTTTTTTTTTTTTTTTTTTTGTTGACGCAGCGGAAATCATTTACGACCGTACCAGGGCCAGGGTAGGCGCGCTGGCGTGTGTGGGGACTCGCATTTGGGTGCCCTACCCCACTAAAACCGCTGCGTGAGCCTTCAGCCGCTATATTGAGGGTCCCGGATCTGTGCAGGCGACGGGATGCCCTCAGCGACAGACTGGTCCCGGCAAAGACCAGATTCTCCACAATACGGGGACTGCCCGGCTACGACTTTGACAGTCCCCACGACGTCGTGTCTTGAGCTGGGCCCGGGTTCCCATCCCGAGCCCGACACGAGCACAGGGGTGTTACTAGAAGCGCATTAAGTAGCGCCTCCGACGCACCCCTGTTCGTCGTCCACGGGGGGAGGCCTCGTTGGCGGCCTCCTCTCTCACCCGCTCGTCGGCCTCCTTCTGGGACATTACTGTCTCGCAGAAGGAGGCCGTTGCCGTCCAGGACTCGTCACTACCGAGCATCGCAGTGATGAGGCTCGGCAGAGACAAGTCGCCTCCGACAACAGACGTCAGATCGTGACGCAGCGCCGCCCATCTCGGGCACACCTCGAGGGTGTGCTGGGCAGAGTCCACCACCGCGCCACAATCGTGACATTCCGTCGTCGGCTCCTTGTGGGCCGTCCGACACAAGTAGTCACCAAAGCACCCGTGCCCGGTGAGAACCTGCGTCAGACGGAAGGTGAGGGGCTTGCGCTTGCGGCGCATCCACTGCTCTAGGACCGGGCGCAGAGCAACCGTAGTGCGTTGGCCGTACGGCTGACGCGCCAAGTCCTCCCCCCACCTCCGCAATAACGCCTCCATCCCGAGCCGGCGGACCCGTAGGACCCCGTCGTGCGGTAGGCTCGAGCCGAGAGACCTCCTATCCGAGACGTAGGAGTGTGTCTCGGCCAGAACCTCCGCCACGAGTTCCCACGGGGGGTCGCCGGCCAGAGCGGTTGCTGCGGCCCACGATACCGTACGGTACCCCCGGATCTGTCTCACTGCGACGACCCTCTGTGCCTGGCGCAGCACGGTCTTCAAGCTCGCAGTGAGCTGACCCGCCCAAATAGGAGCACCGTAGGTCGCCATACTCCGGCAGACTCCGGAGTACAGCTGCCTGCAGGCGGCGCTGGGTCCTCCGAGGTTCGGGAGGAGTCTGCCCAGCGCACTCGCCGCCTTCACGACCTTCGGTCCCAGCGTTTTGAAATGCGGGCCGAAGGTCCACCCTCCGTCCAGGATGAGCCCCAGGTACTTGATGTGCGGGCTCATCCGGACTCTCACCCCTCCGATCTGGAGGGTAGCACCCGGTGGGGGTCCTTTCCTCCCGGTCCCGCGGAAGAGAAGGGCTTCGGTTTTCGATGGTGTTACCCGAAGCCCCAACCTCTCTATGCGGCTGATCACGAGGTCGATGTTCACCTCGGCCAGCCGCGCCGCCTCCTTGAATGTCTTTCCCCGGGCATACATCAGGGTGTCATCCGCGTAACATATGACACCCGACCCGGGGAGGAGACGGCCTCGCAGGACCCAGTCGTACCCGATGTCCCACAGGACCGGACCCAGAACCGATCCCTGCGGAACACCGCAGCCGACACGCCACCACTCTACGGACCCGCACCGGTTCTCGCAGGCTACCCTCCTGTCGGAGAGGTACGCGTCCAACAGCCTCCTGAGATAGGGAGGCACTCCGAAGTAGGCCAGTGCCTCCCGTATCACATCGTGCGGGAGACTGTTGAAGGCGTTCGCGATGTCCAACGACACCGCGACCACCACCTCCCCACTGCGTTCCGCCTCACCCGTCACCGCCCGCAGGCGCTTGAGGGCGTCGATCGTGGACCGGTGTGCCCGAAACCCGTATTGGAACTCTGAAAGTCCGGGTCCCGGGCCCTCCTCCATGTGCCGAACGAGCCGAGAAGCCACCACCCTTTCTAGGGCCTTCCCAGCCTCGTTCAGCAGTACCACCGGTCGCACCGACGAAGCCGAGTCCGGTGGTCGCCCCGCCTTCGGAATCAGGCAGAGCCGACCATCCTTCCACGCCTTCGGGAACTGACCGGACCGCAGGCAGCGGTCGAATAGCTCCCGAAGGCTGTCTCCGAGGTGCACGAGAGCGATCGCCAACACTTTCCCGTGCACCCCGTCCGGACCCGGCGCCCTCTTCTTACTCTGGAGGCGGGCCAGAACCGCCTCCATTTCAGCCTCCGTGACGGGTGGCGGAACGCCCTCCTCGTCCGGCGTCTGCCTCTGCCGAGCCATCCTGGGGGGTGTGTATCCCCCAGGTGTGTCGGGGAATAGTTCCCCGACAATCCGCCTCAGTTCGCCCGGCTGGAGCGTCTCGTTGATGGGGGCCGACTGGGCGCGGAGCTTGTTCCGCGCCCACTTGTACGGTCGGCCCCAGGGGTCCGCATCGAGACCCCCTACGAGCTCCTGCCAGGCCTCCTCCTTGGCTCGGCAGATCGCCTGCTGCAGGGCCTTCACTTTCTCTACGTAGACCCTGCGCAGCCTGTCGTCTCTGTCGACGTCCTGAGGGCGCCGACGCCTGCTCCGCGTGTATTGTCTACGAGCCGCGTTGCAGGCGGCCCGTAGGTCGGCTATGTCGGCCGACCACCAATACAGCGCCCTCTTGCGGGGCGGACGTCTCCAACGCGGCATGGCCGTTCTGCAGACCGCTGTGAATGCGTCGCAGAGACGGTCCGCCGCTTCGTCCACCCCTAGCTCCGCGAGCGGCGGGAGGCTCCATCTGGCCACTATTGCGGCCTCTTCGGCCAGTTCCCGGTTGAGCTTTGTGAGTGCCCAACGGGGAAACTGGCTTTGCCTCCCGCCCGACTGCGACGACGACGACGACGACGATGGCGATGGCGATGACGCCGGACTGACGGGAGTCGGAGACACCTCGAACCTTATGTAGCGATGGTCCGAGAGAGTCTCCACTCCCGTCACTACCCTCCACCCCTCCACTCTGCGTGCGATGGCCGGCGTGGCGAAAGTGACGTCCACCACGGAACCTCCCGACCAACGCACGCACGTCTGGACCGCCCCTCTGTTGAGCAGGGACAGCCCGGCAGCTAGCGACCACTCCTCCACTTCTCTCCCTTTCGGGTTCGTGACCGGATTGCCCCAAGCCGTGGACTTGGCATTGAGGTCTCCGGCCACGATCACCTGAAGGGGAGCTAGCTGCCCCACCAGCGGCCCCAGAACGTCGAGAAACCGTTCCAGGGCCGCCAAATCGCGGTTCGGAGAGAAGTATACTCCGATGTAAGCAACCTCTCCCCGAACCGCCGCCACGTACCCGCGGCCCCTCGCCTTGACTGCGAGGGGAGGGCCGGCTGAGGGCGTCGCCACGATCGCCACCGAGTTATCGCTGTCCCCCGCCCAGTTTGGTCTGGGGGGCACAGCATACGGCTCGGCGACGATCGCAACGTCAATACTCCACTCCGCCATGGACTGCAGGAAGAGGTCCTGAGCCGCGGCGGAGTGGTTGACGTTACCCTGTAGGACGCTGAGATGCCTGGACATTATTCGGCCATCTCAGCGTCAGCCGACACCACTTGTGTTCCCCCTGATTTGTGGAGGGGGAACTTCCCGCGAATAGATGGGGGGTTGCACGACATGCCCCCCATCACGTGGCCCGACGGCCTCCCTGCGTCGGCGCACACCGCACATCGTGCGGCAGCAGTGCAGCCGGCCGCCTTGTGTCCGGGTTGACCGCAGCGGTAGCAGAGATTGCTACGGTCAACCCCACCCGTGCACGCACTGGCTACATGCCCCATTCCCAGGCACCGGTAGCAGTGCCTGGGGCGCGCCTGCAGAAGGTGAATGCCAATTCGGCACCACCCTACCGCGACACTGGCACACGCCAGCAGCTTTTTGGCCGCTGTCACCGGCACTTCAACGTGGGCTGTACCCAGAGTCATTTGACCCGTGCGGATGTTTCGCACGAGTACCTGCCCCGGGTTACAGCCCCCCTCCTTCGCCAGTGCGGCGCATAGACGCTCCGCATCCACTGCGTCGCTCAGACCCGAGATTCTCAGTTCCGCTCTTTTCTCGGGTCTGATAACCTCCGCCTCCTCAGCGAGCGCCTCCCTGAGCTTTTGCGCGAGAGCATCCGCCTTTTCTCCGCTCGTGCTCCCCGGGATCTCAATGAGGCGCGCCCCAGTCGCCGACTGTCGGATTCGGAGCGAGGCTAGCCCAAACTCCTCCAAATTCACCTTCTGCTCGGCCTTTAAGAAGGTAGAATTATAGGTCTCCCCCTTGGCGGCCGCTTCCGGCCGTAATTTGACTATCACGGCCGACGAGCGAGGGAGGACCAACTTCTTCGGGGCCTCTTGACCCTTTTTCGCCGGCGGCGCAGAAGCCACCGGCTTATTCGCCTGCGACGCAGGAGCGGCCGGTTTCTTGTTCGCCGACTTCTTGCGAACTACCTCCGTCCAGGACGACTTTTGCGTCTCTTTGGGCGCTTCGGCTGCCTTTTTAGGCGCGGTCTCCTTCGTAGTAGAGGTGGAGGGACCAAACGCGGTCCATTCTTGGGCCTTCCCCTTCTCTTTCCCTTTGCCTTTGCCTTTGCCTTTGGGTGCTGGCAGGGCAGGGAATTCGGCCACGCTTGGTCCGGTCGTCACCTCTACGTCCGTCACGACCGCCTCTGTCTCTTTTGACGCCGCGATGGCGGCCCTCGTGGCCTTCGCCAGCTCTTTCCTGTCTCCCGCTAGAGGGGGACGTACGGGAGGGGCGGCGGGTAGCTGTAGGGCCGCCAGTCGCCCGTCGACTATATTGCCAACGAGCTGTGCCACCTCTTTCATGAAGTCGGGAGATCCCGACACCGACTTCTCCTCTGACGCCTTCTTTCGGGAGTCCTCGAATTCGCGCCTGTAGGCGCGCATTTCCTCCCGCATTAACTCCACCTCGCGCTGGAGGCGCCGGTTATCGGCCCGCACCTTCCGCATCTCCTCCGTCTCATTCTTGAGTGCCAGCGACTCGACGACCTCTCTTAGAGCACTTGCCGCCTTTTTTATTTTGGCGGCGTAGCCCCCTCTTAGATTGGCCGACTTGCCCGTCAGCCCGAGTATGAGCCCTAGTTGGGACTCTGCCACCACCATCAGTTCATCAGCCCCCATGTTCTCCTGGGGCTCTATCGGAGCTTCTATAACCTCCCCTTGAACTTCTTTCCTCTTTAGGAATGCCCTCTTTTCTAGGGCAAGCTCGAAGGCCTCCTCTCTCTCTTGCTCCACCCTCTCTCTCAACGTGGCCCTTGCCCGTGTCAGGGAGGCGGTTTTGCCGCTCTTCGCCACCTTAGGCCTTTTTTCGGCCCTCGTACCCGTCTCAGTGTCAGAGCCTGACTCGCCTGACAGCGCTGAGTAGAGACGCTTGGTACTCCCGAACTCCGACTCCGACGTTAGGGCAATGTCCTCCAGGACCACCCTGGTCTCCTGGAGGAGACAACCGTCCACCTTCTCCTTTGACCGACTCGGTCCCCCTCCTCGGAAGCTATCGCCTCCCGACATACTTACAACAAAAACGTCAACAACACCGAAAAATAGAATAAAAACAACAAAAAATCAATTATTATAACTAAAACTACACAAAAACAAACAAAATAAAACAAAATTCGTCTCCCTCCACAAGAATATATATACACCTATATTACTCCACCTTAAAAACTGATAAAAGACTTAAAATTACTAAATAAAACTCAAAAGAAAATTCAAAAAATAATGTAAACAGACTTCTACCAGATAAACTTCGACCCCAAAAAAGACATAAATTCAAAGAAAAAACAAACTTATACCTAACCTACACTAACAAAATTACACCACAAGATAAAAGAAACAAAGCCTAACACTATCCCACCCCCAGTAGCCACCTCCGCACGAAAATGGAGAAACCCCACGACCAAAACCGATTTTCGTATACGTCGATGACTACTGATATTTTCCCATACAAAATTTTACACAAAAATCCAAAGCTACAAAGTCGAATTTCTCCGCAACCCGAGGGCGTACAGTAGAAATTCGACTACCACCACAAAGGACTCGATGAGAGCTATCCAACGACACCACTCACAGTAATCTACGAATACTTGGCATATGCTTTGTACCCGGAAATGTACTCAACCTAACCTAACCTAACCTAACCTAACCTAACCTAACCTAACCTAACCTAACCTAACCTAACCTAACCTAACCTAACCTAACCTAACCTAACCTAACCTAACCTAACCTAACCTAACCTAACCTAACCTAACCTAACCTAACCTAACCTAACCTAACCTAACCTAACCTAACCTAACCTAACCTAACCTAACCTAACCTAACCTAACCTAACCTAACCTAACCTAACCTAACCTAACCTAACCTAACCTAACCTAACCTAACCTAACCTAACCTAACCTAACCTAACCTAACCTAACCTAACCTAACCTAACCTAACCTAACCTAACCTAACCTAACCTAACCTAACCTAACCTAACCTAACCTAACCTAACCTAACCTAACCTAACCTAACCTAACCTAACCTAACCTAACCTAACCTAACCTAACCTAACCTAACCTAACCTAACCTAACCTAACCTAACCTAACCTAACCTAACCTAACCTAACCTAACCTAACCTAACCTAACCTAACCTAACCTAACCTAACCTAACCTAACCTAACCTAACCTAACCTAACCTAACCTAACCTAACCTAACCTAACCTAACCTAACCTAACCTAACCTAACCTAACCTAACCTAACCTAACCTAACCTAACCTAACCTAACCTAACCTAACCTAACCTAACCTAACCTAACCTAACCTAACCTAACCTAACCTAACCTAACCTAACCGACAACATGATTGCACAAGCTTTCGCCGACGACGTAGTCCTAGTCTTCTCCGCACACTCAACCCAGATCATCGAGGACAGAGCCAACCAAACACTCCGGGCCGTAGCCGAATGGGGCAGAAACAATAAGCTAAACTTCGCAGCGCACAAGACCAGCGCTATGTTAATAACGAAGAAGTTGAAGATCGCCCCGCTCAACGTACAAATGTCCGGAGTCAACATCAACATGGTTGAAGAGATCAAGCTTCTAGGCCTCACAATCAACAAAACGCTGACCTTCACATCACACGTAGCGACAGTGTGCAAGAAAGCCGCCAACATCTACAAACAGCTGGCTCACACTGCAAAGGTCACGTGGGGTCTAAACGGAGAGATTATAAGGACCATCTACACAGCGGTTATAGAACCCATCATTCTCTACGCCTCAAGCGTCTGGGCTCCGGCAACAGAACTTGTCCAAGTCCAAGAGCTGCTCAACTCCATACAGAGATGCTTTGCCATAAAAATCTGCAAAGCCTACAGGACAGTGTCACTAACTTCAGCCTTAACACTGACAGGTTTGCTACCACTAGACCTGAGAGTACAGGAAGCGGCAGCGCTGTACCAAGTCAAGCAAGGGTACAACAAAGACTACCTGCCGCCAGGTCTAAAACTCCAAGGGAAAGTGGACCCGAAAACACTACCTCACCCCTCGTTACTCACAACACCAGAGTACCAACAGCTGGAGGATATGAGTCCACAGACCGTAACATCTCACCAAATAATCGGCCCCCAAATCTACACAGACGGCAGTAAGATAGAGGGAAAAACGGGAGCCGCAGTTACGTGGTGGGAAAACGGAGAGGAGACCAAGAACAGCACCTACAGTCTCCACCACACCTGTTCAGTGTTCCAATCGGAGATGCTAGCTCTCATGAAAGCGACGGAAATGGGAAGAACATGTGAAGAGCCACAAATAAACATCTTAAGTGACTCTCGCTCCTCACTGGAGATGATAAGGAACCCCAAGCCACCCATCGCCTTAGCAGCAAGCATCCGAGACAACATCAAGGCTATAGAAGCAGAAGGGAGGAAGATAAGACTATTCTGGCTGAGAGCTCACGTCGGCACCCCAGGAAACGAAAGGGCCGATGAACTTGCGAAGACTGCAGCACTCACACCGAAGATGCAGTGGGACTACGATCTCGTCCCCCTGTCTGCCATCAAACGAGAAATCAGACAAGAATCCGTTCGGAAATGGCAAGACAGGTACAGCACATCTCAGTCGGGATCGACGACAAAGACCTTCTTCCCGGATGTAGCAAGTGCATACCGGATCATTCGCACAGTAAAGCTAACGCCGTACCAAGTACAGGCTCTAACCGGACACGGAGGATTCGCAGAATACCTGTTCCGGTTCAAACTGATAAGCAGCCCCGGATGCGAATGCGACCCAAACATCTCAGAGACGGTATGGCACTTGCTCCTACACTGTCCCCGCTTCTTACACCAAAAATACAACCTGGAAACTCAGCTGAACACCAAGCTGGAAGAAGCAAATCTCTGCAAGCTGCTTGAAGAAAAAGACAAAAGAACGAGACTACTCGACTACATAGACTCCATCATGCGTGCGGCAAACAAAAGGCACGCCAACAGACAGATGGACACTGGAACGACAAACTGCAACACGACGACGACATCTACTGACGGACCAACGCAACCTCTGCCAACAAAACCACCAACAATCAGCTACTGCAGAATAACACCTCTGCAGTGGATGGGAGATGGTGAGAGAGGAATCCCCGGAATAAAGACGAGGAACGTAGTTCTATTCATGAACACCAACTACGAACGTCTGGGCATAAGCTTCTGTCAGCAACAGGGCCCCTCGACTATGGCGATATCACCCGGCCTAGCCCTGCTGCTCAAGGGTAGCATCACAAGAACCACAATGAGAAGGAAAAAGTACGAAGCCCTGAACACCTGGGAGATAATGGGTATCCAGTGCAAGGTAGTACGCACCAAGAACAAAACAGTGCTGCTGCTCCAGAATACCCTGGAAACAACTCAATTCTCATTGGCATGCTCCCTACTGACTAAAATGGCGGAAGAGGACTCGTCCACACACTCAACACCGAAGATCATCAGTGTGGACACAATGTGGGTGGGATATAATCAGGGAGAGATAGCAGACCACCTGGGGGGTGTGAAACTGGCCAAATTCCATCAAATCGTGGCCTACGAGAGAAGAGGAGAGGACCTCAGTTTCTTAGAGAAAGAAAAAACACCTCCTATCCCTGCACAGTCATCAATATCTCAAAAGCCAACACAACAGGAGCCTCACACTCCGCAACAGGAGCTCGTCTCTCAACATCAGAAAGAGACAACAGCCCGAAAAATCCTGGGAACTATAAGAAAAATCCGCCAGAAGATGCAAACACTGACCCTAACAGGGCGAAACAAACCGACGACTCAACAGACGCCATCAATCCCGCAACAGTCATTATCTAGCGCAGAAAAATGGGCCACCGAACAAGCGAACATCAAGAGGGGAGAAAAAGAAAAAGCCCTGCACCAACACAAGAGGGCACTGGAGGCCAGCCAAACGCTAAAAGCGGTCGACAGATGTATACACCAAACGTCGACATCACGACCGCCCAGGAAGAAGGTTGACACCAGCAACAACGTCGCGGAGGAAGCTCCGGAATCAACGTCGACGGCATTCACCCCCCGCGGGAACCCCGAAACACAAGCGCACGCAATAAGACAATTTGCGAGAAAAGAAGAAAAAGAAAAGCCGTGCCAGAAAACTGAGCCTCAAACAAAAGCTCAGAAGGGATTGGTCCAGGAGCCTCTTCTGAAAAAAGTGGAAAAGATACAAGACCACCTAGCCAACGCCTTCACCGAATATGTGGCAATTACATCCGCCACCAAAGAGGTAAAAATAAAAGAATGCAAGCGGATACTAGAGGCTTACCACCAACAGAACAACGGCCTGCTAGAAGTCAGAATGGAGGAGGCTGAGGCCACAATTTACAACAACACGACCACCCAAATCATAAAAGGAAATCAAATTAGAAGACACATGGCTGCGTACAACACCACAGCAGGCATGGTCCCCCTAGATGAAGAGGCCACAAAAAGGAAAGGTGCACCCGTGTTCACGACACCGAGAAGTGATCCCATTGTCGTTACCACCAAAAACACAGAGATCTGGCTAGAGGACAAGATCCTGGAACAAGCCAGGATCCTGATGGAAACAGATCCTCCAGAGACATGGGAATTGCCCAGAGCAAGATGGGTAAACGGGGTGCCAGGATGCGGGAAGACCACCTGGATCATCGCCAACTTCGATAAGAAAAGAGATGTCGTGGTAACAGCAACGATAGAGGCGAGGAAGGAACTAAGGGAAAGGATCGCTAACCGCGCAGGAGCGGACGCAAGGAACAGAGTCCGCACATTGGCCTCGGTACTCGCCAATGGACCAAGGGGATTTGAGAGGGTCGAGTGCAAACGACTTGTCGTGGACGAAGCACTCATGAATCACTTTGGATCCATAGTGATGATACAGAAGATTTTGAAAGCCGAGGAGATACTTTTATTAGGCGACATAAACCAACTGCCATACATAGAGCGCGAAAATCTTTTCCCGATCCACTACCACCGCCCAAACGTAATAACATCTATCGCGGAAGAACTACTATGTACACACAGATGCCCGCAAGACGTAGCGTATGCCCTCAAAAACATCCATAAGGGTATATACTCCTCCAGCAAAACAAGGAAGTCTCTTACCATAAAACCCTTGCTGGAGGCAAACAGCATCAAAAACTGCCCGAGCACACTCTTCCTCACGTATACCCAAGAGGGGAAGCACGCCCTAATAGACCAAGGGTTCGGGAAAGGTGAAGAGTCCCTGGTTTTGACCATCCACGAAGCACAGGGACTCAGCTACGAAACAGTGTACGTAGTAAGAAACGACAAGAAGAAGTTGCTACTCCACGACAGCGCATCCCATGCAGTGGTGGCCCTCTCGCGTCACAGCAAGAAACTCGTTTATTACACTGACGATACCGATGACGCACTGGGCACACTCATAAAAACCACGATGATCACGGCAAAAGAAATCGAGGACCACAATCTAAAGATGGCTATCCACAACAGAGACGAAGTCGTCATAAAGCAAATGACAACAAAATAATAAAAATAGGGCATGCAATTACCATCTGCGCAGCCCAAAGACGTGTACAAAATTTTTACCCTTACCCAAATATGAGCGCAGGGAGTGAATCACTAGGATCCACACCCTGCGACAAGAGTTAGGAGTTACTATGAGCACGGGGAGTCGATCCTAGGATCCACACCCCGTGACAGGGACAACAAAGACTAACGGTGACAAAAAAGAGGAGCCTCTAACTACCTGCCTAAGCACGTGTGACCATCTAGCACCGTGCAAAACTTTACCATCTATGAGTAGGAAAAGCCCACTGAGTTTCTTGCCGGTTCTTCTCAGTATGAGGCTAGGGTTCGAACCGGTGGTAACACCCAATATTGCATAGCGTATTCTAGGGGCTCCTTTTGGCTACAAACTCATCATCATCAACATCATACACTAACAAAATATGTAATTTTAAAAACTTAAAAAATTATTTAGCGGAGCAATCAATAGCTTAATCATTATCATCAATAAACAAACTTACTAATGGTGTGGACCAATGGTCTGCAGAGTATAAAAAAAAAAAAAAAAAAAAAAAAAAAAAAAAAAAAAAAAAAAAAAAAAAAAAACCTAACCTAACCTAACCTAACCTAACCTAACCTAACCTAACCTAACCTAACCTAACCTAACCTAACCTAACCTAACCTAACCTAACCTAACCTAACCTAACCTAACCTAACCTAACCTAACCTAACCTAACCTAACCTAACCTAACCTAACCTAACCTAACCTAACCTAACCTAACCTAACCTAACCTAACCTAACCTAACCTAACCTAACCTAACCTAACCTAACCTAACCTAACCTAACCTAACCTTTTTTTTTTTTTTTTTTTTTTTTTTTTTTTTTGGTTTCGCTGGGGAATGCTCTTACGCATACCACCAGGCCTGGGGGGGGCCCGGGAGGTTATGTGGGACTCTCTGCGTCCGATAAGATGGTAAAGTGGACGCAGCTCTACCCACTAAACCCCAGCGGTGTTCTCCGTGTCGTCCTAGCGGCCCAGTGCGGTATCACGTGTCCGCGGTGGGCTCCGACGCTGTGCCCTTTAGCACTCTCCACTGGAGGTAGGGGGGTGCTATCCCCTCCTCCTTCTCCGCTTAAGACACCCTGAACACCTAAGGGTGCCTTACAGCTTGGATCTTACGCGCGCACGGCGGATCCCCCGATCGGCCGTGCACAGATCCTCTCACAGCAGAGCGACCTCCCGTCGCCTACGCCGTGTCCTCCTGCGGTAAGAGGGATTGGTACGCTCCCTCTCCCGCTCTGCCTCCTCCTTCTGTGACATCACGCCCTCACAGAAGGAGAGGACCGCCTCCCATGCGCTCTCACTGCCGACCATTGCGCATACAACCGTAGGAAGCGAGAGATCGGCGCCGATTTCGGCGACGAGGTCAGCTCTCTCCGTAGCCCACGCAGGGCACTCCGCCAGGGTGTGGTCAGCAGTGTCTTCCTCACAACTGCAGTGATGGCACCCTGGCGAGCTCTCCGATCTTGTCACCTTGCACAGATAGCTTCCAAAGCACCCGTGGCCCGTTAGGATCTGTGCAAGGTGAAAGGTAATAACGCCGTGCCGCCGGTCAATCCACTGCTCAAGGATTGGACCGACAGCCGACACCGTGCGCCGGCCGGCTCTTGGCTCTTGTAGCCGCTCCTTCCATTTCCGGAGGACTCTT
This sequence comes from Lycaena phlaeas, assembly GCA_905333005.2. Classification (NCBI taxonomy): domain Eukaryota; kingdom Metazoa; phylum Arthropoda; class Insecta; order Lepidoptera; family Lycaenidae; genus Lycaena; species Lycaena phlaeas. Next base: position 98,526 of record HG995181.1, read on the forward strand.
TTCTTGAGTCGCCTTCGCCAACTCTCCTCACCCTCTCCTTCGTCACTATCGGGGTATGTCTCCTCTACATCCCGTCGCCTCTCCGTCCAGGAACGCGCCAGGGCACCCGCCACCAGGTCCCATGGCGCAGAGCCCGCCAGTACGCACGCAGCCTCGTATGAGGTGGTGCAGTACGCACGGACGGCCCTGATCGCCATCGCCCTCTGCGGACGTCGCAGGAGAGCGACGTTATGTCCATTCAATGCGCTCGCCCATATCGGCGCGCCGTACAGCCCCATGGACTGCAAGACGCCCGCATAGAGGCGGCGACAGCCAGCGCTCGGCCCTCCCATGTTTGGGAGAAGGCGACTTAGCGCCCGCGCAGCTCCGAGCAACTTCGGTGCCAGGCGCCGGAAATGCTCCTGGAAATTCCATCGACTGTCGATAACGAGGCCCAAGTACCTCAAGTTCGACTCGACAGCGATAGAAGTCCCGCCCACGATCAGGTGGGATCCAGATGGAGGGGCCCGCCGAGGCCCGTGAAAGCATATAGCTTCACACTTCTCCAGGGCCACTTCGAGCCCGAGACGCCGGATCCTTGCAATCACCTGCGCAACACCTGCAACCGCACGAATGCGGGCCTCCGAGAAGGTGTCTCCGCGCGCGGTGACGACGGTGTCATCGGCGTAACATGTGACGCTGACACCCGTCAGATTCGCTCCGCGGAGCACCCAATCGTAGCCGATGTTCCACAGGAGCGGCCCGAGCACCGAGCCCTGTGGAACACCGCACGCTACGTCTCTGCTTCTCCAACCAACGGCCGTGGGGTACACGACGCACCTGCCAGACAGGTAATCCGCTACCAGCCTGCCCAGATACGCCGGCACGCCGTGAAACTTGAGTGCCTCCAGGATCGTGTCGAAGGGAAGGGTGTTGAAGGCGTTGGCGATGTCAATGGACACCGCCAATAACACCCCTCCTCCCCCGACAGCCTCATCAGCGAGGGCCCTCACCCTGGATAGCGCATCCAGAGTGGATCTTCCCCGGCGGAAGCCGAATTGGTAGGCACTCAAGTTTGGTCCTATTTCTTCCAAGTGGTTGATGATGCGGGAGGCTGCAATCCGCTCCAGCAACTTCCCCGCATCATCAAGCAGCACAATCGGCCTGTATGCCGATGGCAACTCCGTCGGACGTCCCTCCTTCTTAATTAGGACGAGTTTTCCCCTCTTCCACCTTGATGGAAACCGTCCTTGCTCCAGGCAAGCGCTATATAAATGCATAGCGTGTGACCGGAGCGGGCCCAGGGCCAGAACTAGGGCCCGGCCGGGCACGCCGTCAGGTCCGGGCGCTGTGTTTCGGGCCCTCATTTTCTGCAACGCCGTGTCAAACTCCTCCTCCGTGACCTCTGGGGCCACGTCGATCAGCGGCTCGTCCCCAGACGGTGGAGCCATGGGCGGGGGCGTTTGTTCTGCCCGACCAGGGAACAAGGCAGGGACAATCCGGGCCACAAGGTCGGGCTCGAGACTCTCCGTCAGGGGGGGAGCACAGGGGCGCAGTTTGTTGCGAACCATCCTGTACGGCCTCCCCCACGGATCTCGATCCAGAGTCTCGAGCATCTCCTCATGGGCAGCCTCCTTGGCACGACCTATAGCCAACCTGAGTTCCCCGGCGGCGGCTCTGTAGATTGTGTAGAGCCGCCCCTCTTCGACCTCGTCACGGCGAACTCGTCTGCGACTCCGGGCGTACTGGCGTCTCGCTACAACACACCTTCTTCGTAGCTCAGCGAGCTCTTCCGACCACCAGTACACCCTCCTGTTACGCGGTGGCTTCCGCCCGACTCTCGGCATTGCCGCATCGCACACCTGCGATATCGCCGCAGCCATGCGGTCGGTCTCCTCGTCGACGTCGTTCGGAACCAGACGGTGGTCCATTCCCCAGCCCTGGACTGTGGCTGCCTCGAGGAGGGCCTCCCTATCTAACCTCTTAGTCGCCCAACGTGGGCCGCACTGGGCCTGTGAGCCGCGGCTTGGGGAGGGTGAGACGCCGCCATAACGGAACCGGATGTACCGGTGGTCCGACAGCGTCTCAGTCTCCAGAACCTCCCAGCCTTGTACGCGGCGAGCGAGAGCGGCATCGGCGAAAGTCACGTCGACGATGCTGCCGCCCTGCTGGCGCACGCAGGTGTTTTGCGACCCCACGTTAAGGACCTCCAGTCCGGTCTCCACCAGCCAGTCCTCGAGGACCCCACCTCGAACGTCGGTCGTGGGGGAACCCCAGGCCACGGATTTGGCATTGAGGTCCCCGGCAACCAGGACGTGGTTAAGTCGAGCTCGCCCCACCAGAGCGCCGACTCGGGCGAGGAAGTGCTCGAAATCGGCGACGCTCCGATTGGGCGAGAAATATGCCCCGACCACCAAGACACGACCTATCTCTGCCGCGACATATCCATGCCCCCTTTCCACTGCGCCTAACGGTGGTGCACCATTTAAGCTGGCGACTGCCACAACGCCGTCTTCGTCCCCGACCCAGTTTGGTGAGTTGGGGACACGATACGGCTCAGCAACTACGGCCACCTGCACTGTCCATTCCGCCAGAGCCTGGAAGAGCAGGTCTTGGGCTCTGGCGCAATGGTTGAGATTCCCTTGTAGGACCTGGGTGTGGTGTGCCATCACTCCAGGGCCATGGGAATCTCCTCTCCCAGGACTGCGAAACTGTTTGCAGTCGGGATGATGGGCTGCGAGGGGGGACTAGAGCCCTCGCCAACCTTTTCCGCCTTTTTGCGCTCAGTCCGACCACGGCGCGGAGCGACGCACGCCCCACCACCCATTTTATGTGTGGCAGGGATCCCCTTCTCCGAACAGACTGCGCACTTGGGTACTGTCAGGGTGCAGTCCCTGGCCTTGTGCCCTGCCACACCGCAGCGGAAGCACAAGCCGCTCCTGTCCACTGGACTGGTGCAGACCGCCGCCATGTGCCCCTGTTCCAGGCAGCGGAAACATCTCGTTGGGCGGGCGTCGAGCAGTCGGAAATGTGCCGATACCCAACCAACCAGCAGCCTGCCCTTTTCGGTGATCTTTTTTGCCGCCTCGACGGGGCAGCGCACGGTCACCGCCCCGAGCCCCAAGGGGCTGCAGGTAACCTCACTCGACCGTACTTGTTCGAGGGGACATCCACCGGCTGCAGCGACCGCTTCGACGACATCGTCTTTGGTCACGGAGTCATCGAGACCAGAGATACGGGCGCTCACACATCTCGTTGGTCTCGTGACCTTGACAATGTCGTCCCCTAGCACTTCCCGGATCTTCTTGGCCAGGGAGTCGGCCTTATCCCCGTTGTCCCCGCCGGACAACACGAACAGTCTGCCACCCGTGGCCGCCCTTTTGCAGCGAGGTGGCTCGATGCCAAGGTCGGGGAGGCGGATCTCTGCTCTGGCCTTCTTGAGAACCTCGTTATATGTGAGCCCCCTTTCGGCCGCCGCCGGCTGCAATTGCAGCGCCACAACGCAGCTGTTGGGTGTCCGCAGTTTAGGCGGACTCTTCTTCTTTTGCGGCGGCATCCCTTTTGTCCTTCTTTTCTTGGTGACAGTCGTCCACCCCTCACCGTTGCCCCCCTGTGCCACATTTGTTCGCGGGGCAGGGTTGACCGTTGTCTTCCTGGTCTTCTTTTGGTTTTGTACCGTAGTGCCCGAAGGCCCCGGGTTCGCCGGCGGCATCAACGTCGTAACTGCCGCAGGTGCCTTCTTCTTGGCTACTTTCCCTTTACCTGACGGCCCCGGAGTAGCCGCTGGTGTCAGCTCTGATGTTGTCGCCGCCGCCCTTCTGTCCGCCGCGAGAGGCGGGCGAAGCCGCGGCTCAGGTAGGAGTCTTGCCTCCAGTCCCTCGAGCCGGGCGTCCAAGCGGGCGCTTGTAATCGTCACGGCCTCCCTCATCGCCTTTTCCACAATCTCCTCCAGGTTTGTAGGGGAAGGAGGCGCTTGTGCTCCCTGGGTAGCGGTCAGCTGCTGACGACAGCAGGCGAGCTCACTCCGGAGCGTTGCCACCTCCTGTCGCAGTTCGGCCATCCCTGCCGACAGACTTTTGTTTTCTGTCGACAGACTTTGGTTATCTGCTACAAGTCTCTTGTTGGCCGCTTCGAGCGCCCGCGTCTCAGCACAGGATGTGCGGTCCAGGAGGGCCACGGTTGAATCCTGGATCATGGCTGTGGCGTCTTTTAAAGCCTTCATCATAGGGCCCTTAAGGTTCTTCGACCTGTTGCGGACCCCAGTGATGATCTCCAGGGCCTTTGTGATATTCGCCCCCAGAGCACTCGCCGTTTCTATACTGGGCCGGTTGAGGGCCGTCTCCGAAGCCGACGACTCTGACAGGCGGGACGGACGCAGGTCTCGCGCGAGTGCAGCGAGGCTCCGCTCTGCCTCTGCCTGCATCGCTTCCCGCTCTGCTGCCGCCAGGTCTCTCTTGGCCTTTGCCAAACCAACGTATTGGCCGGTTGTAGGTGGCCTTCCTCGTCCTCGTTTTGTGGGCGGCGAGACCTTCAGAAAGGTCTTTTTGAACGCCACCGATCCTATCTTTGGTGACTCCTCGGTCGCCGTCTCCTCCTCTGATGACGTGTGCCGGGTCCGTTTACTTCTCCGAGTCGATGAGTGTGCCGACCTCATGCTCTCGGCCGAGTCACTGCCACTCATCACTTCCACTTCGTCGAAATCCGATTCGCATGCGTCTTGATCCGTTAGGTGTGCCAGTTTGTCGTTGCGAGAGTCCGGGGTAACCGAACCCTCGAAGCAGGTTTTGCCCCCCCCGTAGTACGTGGGGCAGACCTCCGCCGCTTCCGGCGTGGTGCGGGATTCCCCCTTTCGGGGACCCGCCCGGGGACTATTTTCAACTTGCTTTTTGTTCATTATGAAAATCTGCTCATTTGGGTCGAGCGGAACCCGTAATCAACTTGAAACGTGGTGCGCTAGGAACTGGATCCCCTCCAGCCATTCATCCCCTCGCCGCGCACCGAAGCTTATTTTGGGATTGGGGTAATTTTTGGTGAGGTTGTCTTCCTCGCGGACCCCGCCCCGACGTGGGACGGCGACCACCACCCCCGGCACTGCGTACCGGGGAGCGGCTCGGCCGGCAGCAGCCAGACTGGCCCACTGCCGCCCTGTTTGGACCCAATTAGTTCGCCCGGAGCTTACTGTGCCCCGAGCTTAAGCCCCACCGCCGCGACAAGGCTTGGATCCAGATGGTGGGGAACCTAACCTAACCTAACCTAACCTTTTTTTTTAAACGGGAGGTTATGTGGGGCTCGCTACGTCCTAGAAGATGGTGAGTTGGACGCAGCTCTACCCACTAAACCCCAGCGGTGTTCTCCGATCGTCTGGCCACCCACCGCGGGAACATTTCATTCCGCAGCGGGTTTTGGACGGCGTGCCAGCCGGCACTCTCCTTTGGAGGGAGGGGTGTAAAATGTCCCTCCCCCTACTCCGCTTAAGGCACCCTGAACACATAAGGGTGCCTTACAGCTGGGACCTTACGTGCGCGCGGCGGATCCCCCGATCGACCGCGCACAGGTCCCTCACGGCACATCGACCACCTGTCGTCGCCGCGCTCTCCTTTGGCGGGATGGTGCGCCACTGCGCTCTCGCTCCCGCTCCGCCTCCTCCTTCTGCGGCATGACGGCCTCACAGAAGGAGCGGACCGCCTCCCATGCGCTCTCGCTGGCGGTCATTTCGCGAATGACCGCAGGGAGCGACAGGTCGGCGCCAACCTCCGAGATGAGGTCCGCCCTCTCTGTTGCCCATGCAGGGCACTCTGCCAGGGTGTGGTCAGCGGTGTCTTCATCACTGTTGCAGTGATGACACCCTGGCGAGTCCTCCGATCCCGCCATCTTGCACAGATAGCTCCCAAAACAGCCATGTCCTGTCAGGATCTGTGCAAGATGGTAGGTTATTACTCCGTGCCGCCGGTCAACCCATTGCTCCAGGATTGGACCGACGGCTTGCACTGTGCGATGGCCCGCACTTGGCTCTTCCAGGCGTCTCTTCCATTTGCGGAAGACCTGTCTCTTAAGACGCCTCCGCGGACTCTCCTCTTGATTACTTTCTTCTTCATCTGTCACGTCCGGGTCCTCCTCCTCGTCGCGTCCGTGATGTTTTCGCCAGTGTTGCGCCAGGGCACCTGCCACTAGGTCCCACGGCGCAGAGCCTGCCAGTACGCACGCAGCCTCGTATGAGGTAGTGCGGTACGCACGGACGGCTCTGATCGCCATCGCTCTCTGCGGGCGACGCAAGAAAGCGATGTTGTGTCGATCCAGGGCACCCGCCCATATTGGCGCACCATACAGCGCCATCGACTGTACGACACCCATGTACAGGCGACGGCAGCCGGAGCTCGGCCCTCCCATGTTAGGGAGCAAGCGGCCCAACGCTCTCGCCGCTCCGAGCAGTTTCGGCGTCAGAAGCCGAAAGTGCTCGTGGAAGTTCCATCGACTGTCGAGAACGAGGCCCAGGGACCTCATGGTCGACTCGACAGCGATGGAAGTTCCGCCCACGATCAGGTGGGATCCGGCTGGAGGGGCCCGCCGTGGCCCGTGAAAGCATATAGCTCCACTCTTCTCCAGGGCCACTTCGAGCCCGAGACGCCGGATCCGCGCAACAACTTGTGCCACTCCTGCCACCGCCCGTATACGAGCTTCCGAGAAGGTGCTTCCACGTGCCGTGACTACGGTGTCATCAGCGTAGCAGGTGACGCTGACACCGGTCAAATTCGCACCGCGGAGCACCCAATCGTAGCCGATATTCCACAGAAGGGGCCCGAGCACCGAGCCCTGTGGAACACCGCACGCCACGTTTCTCCTCTTCCAGCCACTAGCCGTGGGGTATACGACGCACCTGCCAGACAAGTAGTTGGCAACCAGTCTGCCCAGATACGCCGGCACACCGTGGAATCTCAGCGCCTCCAAGATCGTGTCAAAGGGTAGGGTGTTAAAGGCGTTGGCGATGTCAATAGACACCGCCAGAAGCACCCCTCCCCCCTCGACTGCCTCATCAGCAAGGGCCCTCACCCTGGTCAGTGCGTCCAGGGTGGACCTGCCACGCCGGAAGCCGAACTGGTAGTCGCTGAGATTCGGACCAATCTCCTCCAGGTGGTTGACGAGACGGGCAGCCACAACCCGCTCCAGCAGCTTACCCGCCTCGTCAAGCAACACTATCGGCCTGTACGCCGATGGCGACTCCAATGGTCGTCCCTCCTTCTGAATTAGGGTCAGCTTCCCCTTCTTCCACGCCGAGGGAAACTGGCCCTGCGCCAGACAAGTGTCGAATAGGTGCTTCACCTCATTTCTGAGCGGGCCTAGGGCCAGAACCAGGGCCCGCCCAGGAATTCCATCTGGGCCCGGGGCGGTATTTCGTACACCCATACGTGCGAGGGCCGTGTCGAGCTCCGCCTCTGACACTACTGGAACTTCACCGCTTGATGGCTCACCACCCGATATAGTCATTAGCGGGGCTCCGCTCTCTTCTCGGTCAGGGAACAAGGCCGGAACTATCCGGGCCACGAGGTCGGGCTCGAGACTCTCCGTCAGGGGAGGAGCAGAAGGGCGCAGTTTGTTGCGCACCATTCTGTAAGGCCTCCCCCACGGATCTCGATCCAGAGTCTCAAGCATCTCCTCGTGCGCGGCCTCCTTGGCACGGCTTATGGCTGTCCTCAGTTCCGCGGCGGCGGCTCTGTAGATGGTATAGAGCCGCCCCTCTTCCTCCTCATCACGGCGCCTGCGCCTGCGACTCCTGGTGTACTGGCGTCTCTTCGCCACGCAGCTCCTGCGCAGCTCGGTGAGCTCATCCGTCCACCAGTACACCTTTCGTGGCCGCATGGGCCGTCCTTCTATCCTCGGCATTGCCGCATCGCATATCTTGGTCATGGCGGCGATCAAGCGGTCGGTCTCCTGCTCTACTCCTGGCGGTACTGGACGACCGTCCATGCCCCAGGCCTGGACAATGGCTGCTTCGACGAGGGCCTCCCTATCCATTCGTCGCAGCGCCCAACGAGGGCCACACTCAGCCTCGGAGTTACGGCTTTGGGAGGGGGAAGAGACGCTGTATCCGAACCGGATGTATCGGTGGTCCGACAGCGTCTCAACCTCGAGTACTTCCCAGTCTCGCACGCGACGAGCAAGAGCGGCATCGGCGAAGGTGACGTCGACGATGCTGCCACCCCGCTGTCGCACACACGTGTGCCTGGACCCCACGTTGAGCACCTGCAGCCCAACCTCGACCAACCAATCCTCTAGTGTTGCCCCTCGCGCATCCGTCGAGGGGGAACCCCATGCCTCTGATTTGGCATTGAGGTCCCCGGCTACCAATATGTGGTCTAGGCGATTCCGCCCCACCAAAGAGCCAACGCAGACCAGAAAACGTTCGAATTCGGCGATACTCCGGTTCGGGGAGAAATAGGCCCCGATCACCAGAATCCGACCGATCTCTGCCGCGACGAAACCGCGTCCCCTCACCGTGTTGCCAAACGGCGGCGAACCGTTAAGGCTTGCGATGGCTACAACACCATCCTCGTCCCCGACCCAGCATGAAGAGTTGGGAACGCGGTATGGCTCGGCGACTACTGCCACCTGCACCGACCACTCCGCCAGAGCCTGAAAGAACAAGTCCTGTGCTCTGGCGCAGTGATTCAGATTTCCTTGCAGCGCTTGAATGTGATGTAGCATTATTCAAGGGCCATGGAGAACTCCTCTTCCAGGACCGCAAAACTGTTTGCGGTCGGAATCGTGGCTTGCGAAGGGGGACTAGGCCCCTCGTTAGTCTTTTCCACCTGTTTGCGTCCGGCCGTGCTACGACGTGGAGCCACGCACGCTCCTCCACCCATTTTGTGAGTGGCGGGAAGACCCTTCCCGGAACAGAGCGCGCACTTGAGGGCGGTAGCAGTGCAGTCCCTCGCTTTGTGGCCCGCTTCACCACAACGGAAGCACAAAGAACTCCGGTCCACTGGGGAGGTGCATACCGTTGCCATGTGCCCCTGCTCCTGGCAGCGGAAGCACCTTTGTGGGCGGGCGTCAAGCAGTCGGAATTGCGCCGACACCCAGCCCACCAGTAGCCTTCCCTTCTCCGAAATCACTTTCGCTGCCTCGACAGGGCAACGAACAATCGCCGTCCCGAGCCCGTAGGAGCTACTACCGATATCCCCCGATCGCACTTGTTCGGGGTGGCAACCGCCCGCCTGCGCGACTGCTGCTACCACATCTTCCTTCGTGACCGAGTCATCCAGGCCAGAGATGCGTACGCTCACACATCTGGTGGGCCTGGTGACCCGGACCACATCCTCCCCGACAACCTCCCGGATTTTTTGTGCCAGGGAGTCTGCTTTTTCTCCGGTGGAGGCTCCGTCTAGTATGAAGAGCCGGCCACCTGTGGCCGCCTTTCGGCAGCGGGGGGGCTCTATGTCGAGTTCGGGGAGGTTCACCCCTTGCCTTGCTTTCTTCATCACCTCTTCGTAGGTGAGGCCTCGTTCAACTGCCGCCGGCTGTAACTGCAGCACCACTACCGAACTATTAGGAGCTCGCAGTTTGGGCGGGCCCCTTTTTTTCGGTGTGGGCACCGCTTTCCCTTTCTTTTTCTTGGTGACGGTTGTCCACCCGTCGCCATTTCTTTCCTGGGCCACCTTCTTTGCAGAAGTAGCCCTTTTCGGCTTGGCCGTTTTCCTAATGGCGGCAGAACGCCCTGGGTTCGCCGGCGGCATCAATGTCGTGGTTGCCGCGGGCGCCTTCTTCTTGTCTTTTTTGGCGGTTCCAGATGGCCCAGGAGTAGCCGTTGGTATTGGCGCTGAGCTTTCCACCCTTCTGTCCGCTGCGAGAGGCGGGCGTAACCGCGGCTCAGGCAGGAGCCTTGACTCTATCGCTTCTAACCTAGCGTTGAGCCTAGCACTGAATTGTGCCACCGCCTCCCGCATCGCCTTCTCGACGATCTCTTCTACTGCTACTGCAGCAGGAGCTTCTGGCTGCTGACGAGAGGAAGCAAGTTCGATCTTTGCCACCTTAAGGCGCAGCTCTGCGTTCTCCGCTGATATCCTTTTGATCTCCGTCTCTAAGGTCCTTGTTTCGGCGGAGGACGTGCGGTCGAGGAGTGCAGCCGCACCCGCCTTGATGGCTTCCTCAGCCTTCTTTAGGGTGCACACCATCGGACCCTTCAGGTTCCGGCTCTTCTTGCGGACCCCTTCTATCGCCTCCAGGGCCGTTGTAATGGTCAACCCGATTGCGCTCGCCGTCTTTACCTCTAATGCGCTTGGAGCCGCTTCTGACTCCGATGACTCCGATAGACGAGGTGGGCGGATGTTTCTTGCGAGCGCTAAAACGCTACGCTCCGCCTCAGCCTCCATCACCTCTCGCTCTGCTGCAGCCATGTCTCTTTTGGCTTTCGCTAAGCCCACGTAGTGGCCGGTTGTTGGCGGCCTACCGCGTCCTCGTTTCGTGGGTGGCGTCTTGCGGAACGCCGCCGCCGTGTTCACCCTTAACCTTGATTCGCCACTGTCGTCCTCCTCCTCCGACGATGACAGTCGAATCCTCTTTCCCTTCCGTTTTTCACGTTGATGTGAGCGCGTCGACTTCTCGCTGTCAGCCGAGTCGGTTTGGCTCATCTCCTCATCCAACATTATCGTGGTCGCAATCGTCTCTTCGAAATCGCATGCTTTTTCGGTATCCGTTTTGGTAGCCTGGTCGCGTGGGTTCGGGGATGCCGAACCTACGAAGTATTGTGTGGCCCCCTCCGTATTACACGGGGCCTCAGTCCTAGGACTGGCGGGATTCGCAGTACCCGCCCGGAGAATGTTTTTCTTTGGCAAACTAATTTTTAAACAATACTCTTCCCTCCTGGTGTCTCCACCTTCGGGGATAGGGAGACAGGTTCATCCTGGGCAGAGCCCTGTGCACCAGGATGGCGTACATTTGTAACCCAACGGGGGGGTCCGCAGGTACCCCGGCTGGGAGTGCGCTAACGACTGGAGTCCCTCCAGCCATTCATCCTATCGCCGCGCACCAAAACTTAGGATTAGGGTAATTTTTGTTGAGGTTGTCTTCCTCGCGGTCCCCGCCCCGACGTGGGACGGCGACCACCACCCCCGGCACTGCGTACCGGGGAGCGGCTCGGCCGGCAGCAGCCAGACTGGCCCACTGCCGCCCTGTTTGGACCCAATTAGTTCACCCGGAGCTTACAGTGCCCCGAGCTTAAGCCCCACCGCCGCGACAAGGCTTGGATCCAGATGGTGGGGAACCTAACCTAACCTAACCTAACCTAACCTAACCTAACCTAACCCAGTTACAACCCGAGAACGGTCACGACAACGTATAGCTCCGCGTTAATAATTCGTCAAAAATAGTTTTTTAATTAATACAAATTTTCAAAGTTAATAAAGTATTTTCTAAGTGTGTGATTCACCCGGATTCGTGTGCGCAGATCTGTAACTCGACTGGTTACGAAGATATAAGCTGCTAACTTTGGACCAGGATCTCCCGAAGCTGGCTCAAGTAAGTTCAAAGCGCTTTACATCTTCATATAGATCTCGAAGAGACCTTTTCGGTGATACCACACACACCAAGGGTCCACCAGTCAGAGGTGAGCTAGTCTTAAGTAGAACACCTACGAACCACGTGCTTTTTACCGCACCACGCGGTCACGAACGGCACGTGTAAGCGAGGCACTAGGTACCCAGGGTGCTTCGAAGACGGCTGGAGACACTCATCAGCTCCACGCACACGGATCAGAGGAACACCAACAGAACACCGGGTTAACTCAACACAAACATCAAGTGCGATACATCTCCAGAACCGGGAAGACAAGACCATCCCGATAAGCCACATTTCATCATCATCGCACCGACCTCACCAACAACCACCAAAAGGTACACAGGCATTATCATCATCAGCCCGCAGGCCTCCCGCTAGGCCCCTACCACACCACACCTCAACCCGCACTCCCCGCTCACGTAACACCCCCCCCCCAATCACAAACCCCCCCCCCCCCCCATTGTCACCCACACGAGACCTACCCCTCCCCCCCTCGCCCCCCACCCCCCCAAAAGTCACCCACACGAGACTTCCCCCCCCCCCCCCCCCTGAGCAAATTTACCCCTCGAGGTATAACTCCGGCTAGAATCACCCCACAATATCGAGAGGGGTGTCAATAAAATCGGGAGAGCCTAATCTACAACTTGGCCCCAAAGGAATTTTCATTTTCCCCCCCAGAACCAGGCCAGGGCTCCACCTCGGGCCCCCTCAAAAACAAATTTTTTCCATCGCCAAAGTCGTCCCCACGAAACTCTCCCCCCCCCCCCCCCAAAAGTGAAAAATCCCCTCGAGGTATAACTTTTGATAGGTACATCCCAGAACATTGAGAGGGGTGTCATTGGATTCGGGAGAGGAAACCCTACATTTTGGCCCCAACAGTTTTTCGATTCCCCCCCACCCCCTTACCCCCTCCACCTTAAAAAGGCCCTGCCACTGAAGAAAGCCAAGAAAAGTGTACCTTGTGAGGTATCAGCGGATTCGTCTCAAAGAGTAGAATCCGATAGAGTCAAGCAATTCACCGGACGCGACACACGGATACGACAAACACCGAATTTAACCACAGCGAGAGTCAAAATGTCTTCCAAGGGATCAGGCAAGTCATACGCTATGGTACGCGCGGAAAAAACAGCCCAGAAAAAGGAACAAAAACAGGAACAGACTACAGCAGGACCATCCACATCTTCGACATCATCCAAACCACAAAGAACCTTACGAGAAAAGGTCCTAGAAAAAGCCGCACAAAAGACCACGGCGCCGAACGTGAAAGAGATCATTCTCGTAGAAGAGGACACACCATCTTCCCCCTCGACATTCGGGACAGCGACAGAGGTGATGGAGAAGATCGAACTGTGGGACAGGACAGGAGGCGAGAGACGAGAATCGATATCAGAGAACGAAGACTCCAACTCTGTATATTCAGACTCTTCAGCCTACTCGGACATGTCCCGCATTAGGCCGATTCGTAAAAGTATGCTGTACACGACCACCAGAGGTACAGGAGTGGAAATGGACCTGGCGACAAAATCAGCGAACACCATGCTGATAAAAGGGAAAGAAGCGCTGGAACAAGCCGGCAACATGAAGAGAGAGTGCAAGCAGGTGGCCCTCGAACAACTCCAGGCCCTCTATGAAACTGTACTGTCTCTATCCGAATCCAGAGCCCGTCACAAATTTAACCTGGAAAAGGAGAGAAGCCGGCACGCCCAGGAGCTCGTCCGCATCGAGAGAGCCCATAACAAACAGATCCAGAGCCTAACAGAGGAAACTGCGAAGATAAGAGCTGAAAACGCAGAAATCCTGGCAGAAATTAAACGAGCTAACAAATGGCTAGATTTCGAGACACAGGAGCCACACGAACAAATTAAAGAATCTGCCAGGACAGTCAGAGCGATGGATCAGAAGTTAAGCACCCTCACAAACATCATCAATGAGAAAACCAAGGACGAGAAAACGCTCCAATCCCTACAAGCGGCGACAACTAAAATAAACGCGGACTTGGCCAACATCAGAACCCGTATAGAAGACCTCCACAAATTCACGGAAAACTTAAACACGTCGACAACATCTTTAAGGGAAGAAATAAAGACGAAAAAGAACGCACCACCAGTCCCCAACATATCCAAGGAAGAGATCGAAAAAACAATAACATCCAACTTGACGACCATCACAGAAAAAATAAACGACCTCAATGTGCACCTAGCCAAGCCGATGACAGACGTCCCACAAGCTGTGGATATCACACGACACCTAGAACCCATCAATGAAAGGCTCAAGGTTGTGTCTTCCCAGCTACGAACTATACAAGAGAAGAAGATGGAACCACCAACCCCATCAGTAAACCTAGGGACGGAAATGGCTCTGGCCGAATTAGTAAAGACCCAATCAAAGACCACGTACGCTCATGCGGTGAAGAAGGTGCCGCAGCAAGAACCAAAGAGGCACCCAAACCACACCATCATCGTGTCCTCGACGGACAAAGGAGACACGAGCGAAAAAACGATTCAAATCATACGAAGCGTACTGGACCCCAAAAAATCAGGGGCAAGGGTCGATAGGGTCAAAAAGGTCAGAAACCAAAAGGTCGTGATAAGCTGTCACAAGAAAGAAGATCTTGACCTCATCCAAGAACGGATAAAAGGGAGCACGAAACTCAAAACTGAAACTGCCAAAACAAACAACCCCCTGTTAATAATCAAGGACGTCATGGCATACCACACGGACGCCGAACTCATTGAACACTTGAGAGCACAAAACAAACAAGTGTTCCTAGGCATTGACCCCCGCGAGCAGACCCTTAGAGTCAAATACAGGAAGAAGGCACGGAACAACTTAGAGTGTCATGTGGTGCTCGAAGCCTCCCCGCCGCTACACAAGAAATTCATCGAAGCCGAGAAAGTTTACATCGATCTGCAGAGGCGGCCGATCGCGGATCACTCACCGCTGGTCCAGTGCGCCAATTGCCTTGGCTTCGGACACTCAAAAGGCATCTGCCAAGAAGAGCAGGCAAGATGTAGTTATTGCGGCGACCATCACAAATGGGAGAAGTGCCCGGATAGGATCGAGGGCAAACCACCAAGATGCCACAATTGCTCCAAGGTATGCAAGCAGGGAAGTCTCACCGTCGACGTTGCCCACCACGCATTCAGCGATGAATGCAGTGAAAGACATAAATGGGATTCTATAGCAAGGTCAAAGATCTCATACCTTTGCTAAAGGCGACATGACGTCCAACTCATCCCTATCACCCGAGACGCGGGGTGATGGACTGCGAGTGATCCAGATCAACATGCAGAGATCGAAGCTAGTGACCGCCGAACTATTTAGGATAGCGAGGGAACACAAGATTAACGTCGCCCTCGTTCAGGAACCCTATGTAGGGAGCGCAGGTACACTCAAAGAGCACCAAGGGACCACGATCATCCAGTCCACGATCTCACGTGCGGGACCGAATAAAGCAGCGATAATCATCTTCGACGACTACCTGGAGATTGAACACGACCCCCAGTTAGTCACCGAGACTGAAGCAGCAGTAAAAGTCCGTCACGGAAACATGGAGCTAGGATTACTCTCAGTTTATTGCGAAGGGGATAGGGATATCGAAGAAAACATCATCCGAATCAGAAACATCCACAGTAGTCTCAACACCACAAACACCATCGTGGCTGGCGACGTAAACGCCTGGAGTCACTGGTGGGGAAGCTCCTCTGAAAACCCAAGGGGAGCTAAACTGGCCGCCTTTTTAGACGAAATGGACCTACATGTGCTGAACATCGGGGACACTCCTACCTTCGAAACGTACAGAAGAGGCAAGCTCTATCAGAGCATAGTCGACATCACGACTTGCAGCCTGCCACTTCTAGGTAAGGTAGAGGACTGGACAGTCCGCCGGAACCTAATGACATCAGACCACAACGCCATTACTTTCTCCATAAGGCTGCAGGGGCAACTAACACCCATCGCTCCTAAAACCACGAGAAAGTACAATACGAAAAAAGCAGACTGGTCAAAGTTCCGGGATCTCTTCAACGCAAACCTCACAGAACATAACATCAACAAGTCGAGGATTGAAGAGATCAACACATGTGAAGACCTAGAGTCCATTGTGGGATCCTACATAGCACAAATACAGGAGGCATGCCAGCAGGCCATTCCGAAGAAAGGATCTCAAAAGGGGAAGCCAACACCGCCGTGGTGGAACGAGTCTCTAGACCAACTCAAAAAGGAAGTACTGAGGAGGAAGAGACGAATTCGCAACGCGGCGCCCCACAGAAGGCAAGACGTCGTAAACAACTACAAGGAAGCCCGGACCGAATATACCATCAAGGCTGAAGAGGCACAGACAAACAGCTGGAAGAAATTCTGTACCACGCAGGAGAGGGAAAGTATGTGGGACGGAATCTACAGAGTCATAAGAAGAACCACCAAGGGGCGAGAGGAGATGTTGCTCCGTAACCACCAAGGAGACACGCTGAACCCACAAGCTTCAGTAGATCTCCTTGCGAGAACATTTTATCCCAGCGACTCTGTCGAGACCGACTCAGAATACCACACAAACCTCAGGGGAAATCTACCGGAAGCCGAACTGAGAGAAGATGATCCACCATTCACGGCGAGCGAACTGAGAGCGGTGCTTTCCACACTAAATCCCAAGAAGGCACCGGGATCGGACGGTTTAACATCTGACATTTGCCGTGAAGCCATCCAATGCAACGAGGAGGTATTCTTGGAGATATGCAATAAATGCCTGTTTCTAGAGTACTTCCCAATACCGTGGAAGATTGCACATGTGGTGATCCTCAAGAAGCCCGGAAAAGGTGATTACACCCAACCTAAGTCGTACAGACCCATTGGACTCCTTTCCATTCTCGGTAAGATCTTGGAGAAACTCATGGTAAGCAGGATCCAATGGCACATTCTCCCAAAACTCAATACCAACCAATATGGATTTATTCCTCAGCGCAGTACAGAAGACGCCCTGTACAATCTGGTCAACCACATCCGAGACCAGATCAAGGAGAAGAAGATCGTCCTCCTAGTGTCACTAGACATAGAAGGGGCGTTCGACAACGCCTGGTGGCCTGCGCTGAAGAATCAACTCATAAACAAAAAGTGCCCCAGAAACCTATATAAAATGGTGGGTTCCTATCTAGAAAACCGCAAAGTAAGGGTCAACTACGCCGGTAAAGTGAGCGAGATAGAGACGACAAAGGGTTGTGTCCAAGGATCCATCGGAGGACCGACCTTCTGGAATATCATCCTCGACCCACTTCTTAACACCCTAAAAGGCGACAACATGACTGCACAAGCTTTCGCCGACGACGTAGTCCTAGTCTTCTCCGCACACTCAACCCAGATCATCGAGGACAGAGCCAACCAAACACTCCGGGCCGTAGCCGAATGGGGCAGAAACAACAAGCTAAACTTCGCAGCGCACAAGACCAGCGCTATGTTAATAACGAAGAAGTTGAAGATCGCCCCGCTCAACGTACAAATGTCCGGAGTCAACATCAACATGGTTGAAGAGATCAAGCTTCTAGGCCTCACAATCAACAAAACGCTGACCTTCACATCACACGTAGCGACAGTGTGCAAGAAAGCCGCCAACATCTACAAACAGCTGGCTCACACTGCAAAGGTCACGTGGGGTCTAAACGGAGAGATTATAAGGACCATCTACACAGCGGTTATAGAACCCATCATTCTCTACGCCTCAAGCGTCTGGGCTCCGGCAACAGAACTTGTCCAAGTCCAAGAGCTGCTCAACTCCATACAGAGATGCTTTGCCATAAAAATCTGCAAAGCCTACAGGACAGTGTCACTAACTTCAGCCTTAACACTGACAGGTTTGCTACCACTAGACCTGAGAGTACAGGAAGCGGCAGCGCTGTACCAAGTCAAGCAAGGGTACAACAAAGACTACCTGCCGCCAGGTCTAAAACTCCAAGGGAAAGTGGACCCGAAAACACTACCTCACCCCTCGTTACTCACAACACCAGAGTACCAACAGCTGGAGGATATGAGTCCACAGACCGTAACATCTCACCAAATAATCGGCCCCCAAATCTACACAGACGGCAGTAAGATAGAGGGAAAAACGGGAGCCGCAGTTACGTGGTGGGAAAACGGAGAGGAGACCAAGAACAGCACCTACAGTCTCCACCACACCTGTTCAGTGTTCCAATCGGAGATGCTAGCTCTCATGAAAGCGACGGAAATGGGAAGAACATGTGAAGAGCCACAAATAAACATCTTAAGTGACTCTCGCTCCTCACTGGAGATGATAAGGAACCCCAAGCCACCCATCGCCTTAGCAGCAAGCATCCGAGACAACATCAAGGCTATAGAAGCAGAAGGGAGGAAGATAAGACTATTCTGGCTGAGAGCTCACGTCGGCACCCCAGGAAACGAAAGGGCCGATGAACTCGCGAAGACTGCAGCACTCACACCGAAGATGCAGTGGGACTACGATCTCGTCCCCCTGTCTGCCATCAAACGAGAAATCAGACAAGAATCCGTTCGGAAATGGCAAGACAGGTACAGCACATCTCAGTCGGGATCGACGACAAAGACCTTCTTCCCGGATGTAGCAAGTGCATACCGGATCATTCGCACAGTAAAGCTAACACCGTACCAAGTACAGGCTCTAACCGGACACGGAGGATTCGCAGAATACCTGTTCCGGTTCAAACTGATAAGCAGCCCCGGATGCGAATGCGACCCAAACATCTCAGAGACGGTATGGCACTTGCTCCTACACTGTCCCCGCTTCTTACACCAAAAATACAACCTGGAAACTCAGCTGAACACCAAGCTGGAAGAAGCAAATCTCTGCAAGCTGCTTGAAGAAAAAGACAAGAGAACGAGACTACTCGACTACATAGACTCCATCATGCGTGCTGCAAACAAAAGGCACGCCAACAGACAGATGGACACTGGAACGACAAACTGCAACACGACGACGACATCTACTGACGGACCAACGCAACCTCTGCCAACAAAACCACCAACAATCAGCTACTGCAGAATAACACCTCTGCAGTGGATGGGAGATGGTGAGAGAGGAATCCCCGGAATAAAGACGAGGAACGTAGTTCTATTCATGAACACCAACTACGAACGTCTGGGCATAAGCTTCTGTCAGCAACAGGGCCCCTCTACTATGGCGATATCACCCGGCCTAGCCCTGCTGCTCAAGGGTAGCATCACAAGAACCACAATGAGAAGGAAAAAGTACGAAGCCCTGAACACCTGGGAGATAATGGGTATCCAGTGCAAGGTAGTACGCACCAAGAACAAAACAGTGCTGCTGCTCCAGAATACCCTGGAAACAACTCAATTCTCATTGGCATGCTCCCTACTGACTAAAATGGCGGAAGAGGACTCGTCCACACACTCAACACCGAAGATCATCAGTGTGGACACAATGTGGGTGGGATATAATCAGGGAGAGATAGCAGACCACCTGGGGTGTGTGAAACTGGCCAAATTCCATCAAATCGTGGCCTACGAGAGAAGAGGAGAGGACCTCAGTTTCTTAGAGAAAGAAAAAACACATCCTATCCCTGCACAGTCATCAATATCTCAAAAGCCAACACAACAGGAGCCTCACACTCCGCAACAGGAGCTCGTCTCTCAACATCAGAAAGAGACAACAGCCCGAAAAATCCTGGGAACTATAAGAAAAATCCGTCAGAAGATGCAAACACTGACCCTAACAGGGCGAAACAAACCGACGACTCAACAGACGCCATCAATCCCGCAACAGTCATTATCTAGCGCAGAAAAATGGGCCACCGAACAAGCGAACATCAAGAGGGGAGAAAAAGAAAAAGCCCTGAACCAACACAAAAGGGCACTGGAGGCCAGCCAAACGCTAAAAGCGGTCGACAGATGTATACACCAAACGTCGACATCACGACCGCCCAGGAAGAAGGTTGACACCAGCAACAACGTCGCGGAGGAAGCTCCGGAATCAACGTCGACGGCATTCACCCCCCGCGGGAACCCCGAAACACAAGCGCACGCAATAAGACAATTTGCGAGAAAAGAAGAAAAAGAAAAGCCGTGCCAGAAAACTGAGCCTCAAACAAAAGCTCAGAAGGGATTGGTCCAGGAGCCTCTTCTGAAAAAAGTGGAAAAGATACAAGACCACCTAGCCAACGCCTTCACCGAATATGTGGCAATTACATCCGCCACCAAAGAGGTAAAAATAAAAGAATGCAAGCGGATACTAGAGGCTTACCACCAACAGAACAACGGCCTGCTAGAAGTCAGAATGGAGGAGGCTGAGGCCACAATTTACAACAACACGACCACCCAAATAATAAAAGGAAATCAAATGAGAAGACACATGGCTGCGTACAACACCACAGCAGGCATGGTCCCCCTAGATGAAGAGGCCACAAAAAGGAAAGGTGCACCCGTGTTCACGACACCGAGAAGTGATCCCATTGTCGTTACCACCAAAAACACGGAGATCTGGCTAGAGGACAAGATCCTGGAACAAGC
Source organism: Lycaena phlaeas (assembly GCA_905333005.2). Lineage (NCBI taxonomy): Eukaryota > Metazoa > Arthropoda > Insecta > Lepidoptera > Lycaenidae > Lycaena > Lycaena phlaeas. The sequence goes on from HG995181.1 coordinate 118,560, forward strand.
CAGGATCCTGATGGAAACAGATCCCCCAGAGACATGGGAATTGCCCAGAGCAAGATGGGTAAACGGGGTGCCAGGATGCGGGAAGACCACCTGGATCATCGCCAACTTCAATAAGAAAAGAGATGTCGTGGTAACAGCAACGATAGAGGCGAGGAAGGAACTAAGGGAAAGGATCGCTAACCGCGCAGGAGCGGACGCAAGGAACAGAGTCCGCACATTGGCCTCGGTACTCGCCAATGGACCAAGGGGATTTGAGAGGGTCGAGTGCAAACGACTTGTCGTGGACGAAGCACTCATGAATCACTTTGGATCCATAGTGATGATACAGAAGATTTTGAAAGCCGAGGAGATACTTTTATTAGGCGACATAAACCAACTGCCATACATAGAGCGCGAAAATCTTTTCCCGATCCACTACCACCGCCCAAACGTAATAACATCTATCGCGGAAGAACTACTATGTACACACAGATGCCCGCAAGACGTAGCGTATGCCCTCAAAAACATCCATAAGGGTATATACTCCTCCAGCATAACAAAGAAGTCTCTTGCCATAAAACCCTTGCTGGAGGCAAACAGCATCAAAAACTGCCCGAGCACACTCTTCCTCACGTATACCCAAGAGGGGAAGCACGCCCTAATAGACCAAGGGTTCGGGAAAGGTGAAGAGTCCCTGGTTTTGACCATCCACGAAGCACAGGGACTCAGCTACGAAACAGTGTACGTAGTAAGAAACGACAAGAAGAAGTTGCTACTCCACGACAGCGCATCCCATGCAGTGGTGGCCCTCTCGCGTCACAGCAAGAAACTCGTTTATTACACTGACGATACCGATGACGCACTGGGCAGACTCATAAAAACCACTATGATCACGGCAAAAGATATCGAAGACCACAATCTAAAGATGGCTATCCACAATAGAGACGAAGTCGTCATAAAACAAATGACAACAAAATAATAAAAATAGGGCATGCAATTACCATCTGCGCAGCCCAAAGACGTGTAAAATTTTTACCCTTACCCAAATATGAGCGCAGGGAGTGAATCACTAGGATCCACACCCTGCGACAAGAGCTAGGAGTTACTATGAGCACGGGGAGTCGATCCTAGGATCCACACCCCGTGACAGGGACAACAAAGACTAACGGTGACAAAAAAGAGGAGCCTCTAACTACCTGCCTAAGCACGTGTGACCATCTACACCGTGCAAAACTTAACATCTATGAGTAGGAAAAGCCCACTGAGTTTCTTGCCGGTTCTTCTCAGTATGAGGCTAGGGTTCGAACCGGTGGTAACACCCAATATTGCGTAGCGTATTCTAGGGGCTCCTTTTGGCTACAAACACATCATCATCAACATCATACACTAACAAAATATGTAATTTTAAAAACTTTAAAAAATTATTAGCGGAGCAATCAATAGCTTAATCATTATCATCAACAAACAAATTTACTAATGGTGTGGACCAATGGTCTGCAGAGTATTAAAAAAAAAAAAAAAAAAAAAAAAAAAAAAAAAAAAAAAAAAAAAAAAAAAAAAAAAAAAAAAAAAACCTAACCTAACCTAACCTAACCTAACCTAACCTAACCTAACCTAACCTAACCTAACCTAACCTAACCTAACCTAACCTAACCTAACCTAACCGAGTTACAACCCGAGAACGGTCACGACAACGTATAGCTCCGCGTTAATAATTCGTCAAAAATAGTTTTTTAATTAATACAAATTTTCAAAGTTAATAAAGTATTTTCTAAGTGTGTGATTCACCCGGATTCATGTGCGCAGATCTGTAACTCGACTGGTTACGAAGATATAAGCTGCTAACTTTGGACCAGGATCTCCCGAAGCTGGCTCAAGTAAGTTCGAAGCGCTTTACATCTTCATATAGATCTCGAAGAGACCTTTTCGGTGATACCACACACACCAAGGGTCCACCAGTCAGAGGTGAGCTAGTCTTAAGTAGAACACCTACGAACCACGTGCTTTTTACCGCACCACGCGGTCACGAACGGCACGTGTAAGCGAGGCACTAGGTACCCAGGGTGCTTCGAAGACGGCTGGAGACACTCATCAGCTCCACGCACACGGATCAGAGGAACACCAACAGAACACCGGGTTAACTCAATACAAACATCAAGTGCGATACATCTCCAGAACCGGGAAGACAAGACCATCCCGATAAGCCACATTTCATCATCATCGCACCGACCTCACCAACGACCACCAAAAGGTACACAGGCATCATCATCATCAGCCCGCAGGCCTCCCGCTAGGCCCTTACCACACCACACCTCAACCCGCACTCCCCGCTCACGTAACACCCCCCCCCCCCAATCACAAACACCACCCCCCCCCCCCCATTGTCACCCACACGAGACCTACCCCTCCCCCCCTCGCCCCCCCCCCCCCCAAAAGTCACCCACACGAGACCTTCCCCCCCCCCCCCCTGAGCAAATTTACCCCTCGAGGTATAACTCCGGCTAGAATCACCCCACAATATCGAGAGGGGTGTCAATAAAATCGGGAGAGCCTAATCTACAACTTGGCCCCAAAGGAATTTTCATTTTCCCCCCCAGAACCAGGCCAGGGCTCCACCTCGGGCCCCCTCAAAAACAAATTTTTTCCATCGCCAAAGTCGTCCCCACGAAACTCTCCCCCCCCCCCCCCCAAAGTGAAAAATCCCCTCGAGGTATAACTTTTGATAGGTACATCCCAGAACATTGAGAGGGGTGTCATTGGATTCGGGAGAGGAAACCCTACATTTTGGCCCCAACAGTTTTTCGATTCCCCCCCCACCCCCTTACCCTCTCCACCTTAAAAAGGCCCTGCCACTGAAGAAAGCCAAGAAAAGTGTACCTTGTGAGGTATCAGCGGATTCGTCTCAAACAAAAGCTCAGAAGGGATTGGTCCAGGAGCCTCTTCTGAAAAAAGTGGAAAAGATACAAGACCACCTAGCCAACGCCTTCACCGAATATGTGGCAATTACATCCGCCACCAAAGAGGTAAAAATAAAAGAATGCAAGCGAATACTAGAGGCTTACCACAAACAGAACAACGGCCTGCTAGAAGTCAGAATGGAGGAGGCTGAGGCCACAATTTACAACAACACGACCACCCAAATAATAAAAGGAAATCAAATGAGAAGACACATGGCTGCGTACAACACCACAGCAGGCATGGTCCCCCTAGATGAAGAGGCCACAAAAAGGAAAGGTGCACCCGTGTTCACGACACCGAGAAGTGATCCCATTGTCGTTACCACCAAAAACACGGAGATCTGGCTAGAGGACAAGATCCTGGAACAAGCCAGGATCCTGATGGAAACAGATCCTCCAGAGACATGGGAATTGCCCAGAGCAAGATGGGTAAACGGGGTGCCAGGATGCGGGAAGACCACCTGGATCATCGCCAACTTCGATAAGAAAAGAGATGTCGTGGTAACAGCAACGATAGAGGCGAGGAAGGAACTAAGGGAAAGGATCGCTAACCGCGCAGGAGCGGACGCAAGGAACAGAGTCCGCACATTGGCCTCGGTACTCGCCAATGGACCAAGGGGATTTGAGAGGGTCGAGTGCAAACGACTTGTCGTGGACGAAGCACTCATGAATCACTTTGGATCCATAGTGATGATACAGAAGATCTTGAAAGCCGAGGAGATACTTTTATTAGGCGACATAAACCAACTGCCATACATAGAGCGCGAAAATCTTTTCCCGATCCACTACCACCGCCCAAACGTAATAACATCTATCGCGGAAGAACTACTATGTACACACAGATGCCCGCAAGACGTAGCGTATGCCCTCAAAAACATCCATAAGGGTATATACTCCTCCAGCAAAACAAGGAAGTCTCTTACCATAAAACCCTTGCTGGAGGCAAACAGCATCAAAAACTGCCCGAGCACACTCCTCCTCACGTATACCCAAGAGGGGAAGCACGCCCTAATAGACCAAGGGTTCGGGAAAGGTGAAGAGTCCCTGGTTTTGACCATCCACGAGGCACAGGGACTCAGCTACGAAACAGTGTACGTAGTAAGAAACGACAAGAAGAAGCTGCTACTCCACGACAGCGCATCCCATGCAGTGGTGGCCCTCTCGCGTCACAGCAAGAAACTCGTTTATTACACTGACGATACCGATGACGCACTGGGCACACTCATAAAAACCACGATGATCACGGCAAAAGATATCGAAGACCACAATCTAAAGATGGCTATCCACAATAGAGACGAAGTCGTCATAAAACAAATGACAACAAAATAATAAAAATAGGGCATGCAATTACCATCTGCGCAGCCCAAAGACGTGTAAAATTTTTACCCTTACCCAAATATGAGCGCAGGGAGTGAATCACTAGGATCCACACCCTGCGACAAGAGTTAGGAGTTACTATGAGCACGGGGAGTCGATCCTAGGATCCACACCCCGTGACAGGGACAACAAAGACTAACGGTGACAAAAAAGAGGAGCCTCTAACTACCTGCCTAAGCACGTGTGACCATCTAGCACCGTGCAAAACTTTACCATCTATGAGTAGGAAAAGCCCACTGAGTTTCTTGCCGGTTCTTCTCAGTATGAGGCTAGGGTTCGAACCGGTGGTAACACCCAATATTGCGTAGCGTATTCTAGGGGCTCCTTTTGGCTACAAACTCATCATCATCCAAATCATACACTAACAAAATATGTAATTTTAAAACTTTTAAAAAATTATTTAGCGGAGCAATCAATAGCTTAATCATTATCATCAATAAACAAACTTACTAATGGTGTGGACCAATGGTCTGCAGAGTATTAAAAAAAAAAAAAAAAAAAAAAAAAAAAAAAAAAAAAAAAAAAAAACCTAACCTAACCTTTTTTTTTTTTTTTTTTTTTTTTTTGTTGACGCAGCGGAAATCATTTACGACCGTACCAGGGCCTGGGTAGGCGCGCTGGCGTGTGTGGGGACTCGCATTTGGGTGCCCTACCCCACTAAAACCGCTGCGTGAGCCTTCAGCCGCTATATTGAGGGTCCCGGATCTGTGCAGGCGACGGGATGCCCTCAGCGACAGACTGGTCCCGGCAAAGACCAGATTCTCCACAATACGGGGACTGCCCGGCTACGACTTTGACAGTCCCCACGACGTCGTGTCTTGAGCTGGGCCCGGGTTCCCATCCCGAGCCCGACACGAGCACAGGGGTGTTACTAGAAGCGCATTAAGTAGCGCCTCCGACGCACCCCTGTTCGTCGTCCACGGGGGGAGGCCTCGTTGGCGGCCTCCTCTCTCACCCGTTCGTCGGCCTCCTTCTGGGACATTACTGTCTCGCAGAAGGAGGCCGTTGCCGTCCAGGACTCGTCACTACCGAGCATCGCAGTGATGAGGCTCGGCAGAGACAAGTCGCCTCCGACAACAGACGTCAGATCGTGACGCAGCGCCGCCCATCTCGGGCACACCTCGAGGGTGTGCTGGGCAGAGTCCACCACCGCGCCACAATCGTGACATTCCGTCGTCGGCTCCTTGTGGGCCGTCCGACACAAGTAGTCACCAAAGCACCCGTGCCCGGTGAGAACCTGCGTCAGACGGAAGGTGAGGGGCTTGCGCTTGCGGCGCATCCACTGCTCTAGGACCGGGCGCAGAGCAACCGTAGTGCGTTGGCCGTACGGCTGACGCGCCAAGTCCTCCCCCCACCTCCGCAATAACGCCTCCATCCCGAGCCGGCGGACCCGTAGGACCCCGTCGTGCGGTAGGCTCGAGCCGAGAGACCTCCTATCCGAGACGTAGGAGTGCGTCTCGGCCAGAACCTCCGCCACGAGTTCCCACGGGGGGTCGCCGGCCAGAGCGGTTGCTGCGGCCCACGATACCGTACGGTACCCCCGGATCTGTCTCACTGCGACGACCCTCTGCGCCTGGCGCAGCACGGTCTTCAAGCTCGCAGTGAGCTGACCCGCCCAAATAGGAGCACCGTAGGTCGCCATACTCCGGCAGACTCCGGAGTACAGCTGCCTGCAGGCGGCGCTGGGTCCTCCGAGGTTCGGGAGGAGTCTGCCCAGCGCACTCGCCGCCTTCACGACCTTCGGTCCCAGCGTTTTGAAATGCGGGCCGAAGGTCCACCCTCCGTCCAGGATGAGCCCCAGGTACTTGATGTGCGGGCTCATCCGGACTCTCACCCCTCCGATCTGGAGGGTAGCACCCGGTGGGGGTCCTTTCCTCCCGGTCCCGCGGAAGAGAAGGGCTTCGGTTTTCGATGGTGTTACCCGAAGCCCCAACCTCTCTATGCGGCTGATCACGAGGTCGATGTTCACCTCGGCCAGCCGCGCCGCCTCCTTGAATGTCTTTCCCCGGGCATACATCAGGGTGTCATCCGCGTAACATATGACACCCGACCCGGGGAGGAGACGGCCTCGCAGGACCCAGTCGTACCCGATGTCCCACAGGACCGGACCCAGAACCGATCCCTGCGGAACACCGCAGCCGACACGCCACCACTCTACGGACCCGCACCGGTTCTCGCAGGCTACCCTCCTGTCGGAGAGGTACGCGTCCAACAGCCTCCTGAGATAGGGAGGCACTCCGAAGTAGGCCAGTGCCTCCCGTATCACATCGTGCGGGAGACTGTTGAAGGCGTTCGCGATGTCCAACGACACCGCGACCACCACCTCCCCACTGCGTTCCGCCTCACCCGTCACCGCCCGCAGGCGCTTGAGGGCGTCGATTGTGGACCGGTGTGCCCGAAACCCGTATTGGAACTCTGAAAGTCCGGGTCCCGGGCCCTCCTCCATGTGCCGAACGAGCCGAGAAGCCACCACCCTTTCTAGGGCCTTCCCAGCCTCGTTCAGCAGTACCACCGGTCGCACCGACGAAGCCGAGTCCGGTGGTCGCCCCGCCTTCGGAATCAGGCAGAGCCGACCATCCTTCCACGCCTTCGGGAACTGACCGGACCGCAGGCAGCGGTCGAATAGCTCCCGAAGGCTGTCTCCGAGGTGCACGAGAGCGATCGCCAACACTTTCCCGTGCACCCCGTCCGGACCCGGCGCCCTCTTCTTACTCTGGAGGCGGGCCAGAACCGCCTCCATTTCAGCCTCCGTGACGGGTGGCGGAACGCCCTCCTCGTCCGGCGTCTGCCTCTGCCGAGCCATCCTGGGGGGTGTGTATCCCCCAGGTGTGTCGGGGAATAGTTCCCCGACAATCCGCCTTAGTTCGCCCGGCTGGAGCGTCTCGTTGATGGGGGCCGACTGGGTGCGGAGCTTGTTCCGCGCCCACTTGTACGGTCGGCCCCAGGGGTCCGCATCGAGACCCCCTACGAGCTCCTGCCAGGCCTCCTCCTTGGCTCGGCAGATCGCCTGCTGCAGGGCCTTCACTTTCTCTACGTAGACCCTGCGCAGCCTGTCGTCTCTGTCGACGTCCTGAGGGCGCCGACGCCTGCTCCGCGTGTATTGTCTACGAGCCGCGTTGCAGGCGGCCCGTAGGTCGGCTATGTCGGCCGACCACCAATACAGCGCCCTCTTGCGGGGCGGACGTCTCCAGCGCGGCATGGCCGTTCTGCAGACCGCTGTGAATGCGTCGCAGAGACGGTCCGCCGCTTCGTCCACCCCTAGCTCCGCGAGCGGCGGGAGGCTCCATCTGGCCACTATTGCGGCCTCTTCGGCCAGTTCCCGGTTGAGCTTTGTGAGTGCCCAACGGGGAAACTGGCTTTGCCTCCCGCCCGACTGCGACGACGACGACGACGATGGCGATGGCGATGACGCCGGACTGACGGGAATCGGAGACACCTCGAACCTTATGTAGCGATGGTCCGAGAGAGTCTCCACTCCCGTCACTACCCTCCACCCCTCCACTCTGCGTGCGATGGCCGGCGTGGCGAAAGTGACGTCCACCACGGAACCTCCCGACCAACGCACGCACGTCTGGACTGCCCCTCTGTTGAGCAGGGACAGCCCGGCAGCTAGCGACCACTCCTCCACTTCTCTCCCTTTCGGGTTCGTGACCGGATTGCCCCAAGCCGTGGACTTGGCATTGAGGTCTCCGGCCACGATCACCTGAAGGGGAGCTAGCTGCCCCACCAGCGGCCCCAGAACGTCGAGAAACCGTTCCAGGGCCGCCAAATCGCGGTTCGGAGAGAAGTATACTCCGATGTAAGCAACCTCTCCCCGAACCGCCGCCACGTACCCGCGGCCCCTCGCCTTGACTGCGAGGGGAGGGCCGGCTGAGGGCGTCGCCACGATCGCCACAGAGTTATCGCTGTCCCCCGCCCAGTTTGGTCTGGGGGGCACAGCATACGGCTCGGCGACGATCGCAACGTCAATATTCCACTCCGCCATGGACTGCAGGAAGAGGTCCTGAGCCGCGGCGGAGTGGTTGACGTTACCCTGTAGGACGCTGAGATGCCTGGACATTATTCGGCCATCTCAGCGTCAGCCGCCACCACTTGTGTTCCCCCTGATTTGTGGAGGGGGAACTTCCCGCGAATAGATGGGGGGTTGCACGACATGCCCCCCATCACGTGGCCCGACGGCCTCCCTGCGTCGGCGCACACCGCACATCGTGCGGCGGCAGTGCAGCCGGCCGCCTTGTGTCCGGGTTGACCGCAGCGGTAGCAGAGATTGCTACGGTCAACCCCACCCGTGCACGCACTGGCTACGTGCCCCATTCCCAGGCACCGGTAGCAGTGCCTGGGGCGCGCCTGCAGAAGGTGAATGCCAATTCGGCACCACCCTACCGCGACACTGGCACACGCCAGCAGCTTTTTGGCCGCTGTCACCGGCACTTCAACGTGGGCTGTACCCAGAGTCATTTGACCCGTGCGGATGTTTCGCACGAGTACCTGCCCCGGGTTACAGCCCCCCTCCTTCGCCAGTGCGGCGCATAGGCGCTCCGCATCCACTGCGTCGCTCAGACCCGAGATTCTCAGTTCCGCTCTTTTCTCGGGTCTGATAACCTCCGCCTCCTCAGCGAGCGCCTCCCTGAGCTTTTGCGCGAGAGCATCCGCCTTTTCTCCGCTCGTGCTCCCCGGGATCTCAATGAGGCGCGCCCCAGTCGCCGACTGTCGGATTCGGAGCGAGGCTAGCCCAAACTCCTCCAAATTCACCTTCTGCTCGGCCTTTAAGAAGGTAGAATTATAGGTCTCCCCCTTGGCGGCCGCTTCCGGCCGTAATTTGACTATCACGGCCGACGAGCGAGGGAGGACCAACTTCTTCGGGGCCTCTAGACCCTTTTTCGCCGGCGGCGCAGAAGCCACCGGCTTATTCGCCTGCGACGCAGGAGCGGCCGGTTTCTTGTTCGCCGACTTCTTGCGAACTACCTCCGTCCAGGACGACTTTTGCGTCTCTTTGGGCGCTTCGGCTGCCTTTTTAGGCGCGGTCTCCTTCGTAGTAGAGGTGGAGGGACCAAACGCGGTCCACTCTTGGGCTTTCCCCTTCGTTTTCCCTTTGCCCTTGCCTTTTGGTGCTGGCAGGGCAGGGAATTCGGCCGCGCTTGGTCCTGTCGTCACCTCTACATCAGTCACGACCGCCTCTGTCGCTTTTGACGCCGCGATGGCGGCCCTCGTGGCCTTCGCCAGCTCTTTCCTGTCTCCCGCTAGAGGGGGACGTATGGGAGGGGCGGCGGGTAGCTGTAGGGCCGCCAATCGCCCGTCGACTATATTGCCGACGAGCTGTGCCACCTCTTTCATGAAGTCGGGAGATCCCGACACCGACTTCTCCTCGGACGCCTTCTTTCGGGAGTCCTCGAAATCGCGCCTGTAGGCGCGCATTTCCTCCCTCATCAACTCCACCTCGCGCTGGAGGCGCCGGTTATCGGCCCGCACCTTCCGCATCTCCTCCGTCTCATTCTTGAGTGCCAGAGACTCGACGACCTCTCGTAGAGCACTTGCCGCCTTTTTTATCTTGGCGGCGTAGCCCCCTCTCAGATTGGCCGACTTTCCCGTCAGCCCGAGTATGAGCCCTAGTTGGGACTCTGCCACCACCATCAATTCATCAGCCCCCATGTTCTCCTGGGGCTCTATCGGAGTCTCTATAGCCTCCCCTTGAACGTCTTTCCTCTTTAGGAATGCCCTCTTTTCTAGGGCAAGCTCAAAGGCCTCCTCTCTCTCTTGCTCCACCCTCTCTCTCAGCGTGGCCCTTGCCCGTGTCAGGGAGGCGGTTTTGCCGCTCTTCGCCACCTTTGGCCTTTTTTCGGCCCTCGTACCCGTCTCAGTGTCAGAGCCTGACTCGCCTGACAGCGCTGAGTAGAGACGCTTGGTACTCCCGAACTCCGACTCAGACGTCAGCGCTATGTCCTCCAGGACCACCCTGGTCTCCTGGAGGAGACAACCGTCCACCTTGTCCTTTGACCGACTCGGTCCCCCTCCTCGGAAGCTATCGCCTCCCGACATACTTTACACAAACAACGTCAACAACACCGAAAAATAGAATAAAAACAACAAAAAATCAATTATTATAACTAAAACTACACAAAAACAAACAAAATAAAACAAAATTCGTCTCCCTCCACAAGAATATATATACACCTATATTACTCCACCTTAAAAACTAATAAAAGACTTAAAACTACTAAATAAAACTCAAAAGAAAATTCAAAAAATAATGTAAACAGACTTCTACCAGATAAACTTCGACCCCAAAAAAGACATAAATTCAAAGAAAAAACAAACTTATACCTAACCTACACTAACAAAATTACACCACAAGATAAAAGAAACAAAGCCTAACACTATCCCACCCCCAGTAGCCACCTCCGCACGAAAATGGAGAAACCCCACGACCAAAACCGATTTTCGTATACGTCGATGACTACTGATATTTTCCCATACAAAATTTTACACAAAAATCCAAAGCTAAAAAGTCGAATTTCTCCGCAACCCGAAGGCGTACAGTAGAAATTCGACTACCACCACAAAGGACTCGATGAGAGCTATCGAATGACACCACTCACAGTAATCTACGAATACTTGGCATGTGCTTTGTACCCGGAAATGTACTGTTAAACCTAACCTAACCTAACCTAACCTAACCTAACCTTTTTTTTTTTTTTTTTTTTTTTTTTTTTTGGTGACGCAGCGGAAATCATTTACGACCGTACCAGGGCCTGGGTAGGCGCGCTGGCGTGTGTGGGGACTCGCATTTGGGTGCCCTACCCCACTAAAACCGCTGCGTGAGCCTTCAGCCGCTATATTTGAGGGTCCCGGATCTGTGCAGGCGACGGGATGCCCTCAGCGACAGACTGGTCCCGGCAAAGACCAGATTCTCCACAATACGGGGACTGCCCGGCTACGACTTTGACAGTCCCCACGACGTCGTGTCTTGAGCTGGGCCCGGGTTCCCATCCCGAGCCCGACACGAGCACAGGGGTGTTACTAGAAGCGCATTAAGTAGCGCCTCCGACGCACCCCTGTTCGTCGTCCACGGGGGGAGGCCTCGTTGGCGGCCTCCTCTCTCACCCGCTCGTCGGCCTCCTTCTGGGACATTACTGTCTCGCAGAAGGAGGCCGTTGCCGTCCAGGACTCGTCACTACCGAGCATCGCAGTGATGAGGCTCGGCAGAGACAAGTCGCCTCCGACAACAGACGTCAGATCGTGACGCAGCGCCGCCCATCTCGGGCACACCTCGAGGGTGTGCTGGGCAGAGTCCACCACCGCGCCACAATCGTGACATTCCGTCGTCGGCTCCTTGTGGGCCGTCCGACACAAGTAGTCACCAAAGCACCCGTGCCCGGTGAGAACCTGCGTCAGACGGAAGGTGAGGGGCTTGCGCTTGCGGCGCATCCACTGCTCTAGGACCGGGCGCAGAGCAACCGTAGTGCGTTGGCCGTACGGCTGACGCGCCAAGTCCTCCCCCCACCTCCGCAATAACGCCTCCATCCCGAGCCGGCGGACCCGTAGGACCCCGTCGTGCGGTAGACTCGAGCCGAGAGACCTCCTATCCGAGACGTAGGAGTGTGTCTCGGCCAGAACCTCCGCCACGAGTTCCCACGGGGGGTCGCCGGCCAGAGCGGTTGCTGCGGCCCACGATACCGTACGGTACCCCCGGATCTGTCTCACTGCGACGACCCTCTGCGCCTGGCGCAGCACGGTCTTCAAGCTCGCAGTGAGCTGACCCGCCCAAATAGGAGCACCGTAGGTCGCCATACTCCGGCAGACTCCGGAGTACAGCTGCCTGCAGGCGGCGCTGGGTCCTCCGAGGTTCGGGAGGAGCCTGCCCAGCGCACTCGCCGCCTTCACGACCTTCGGTCCCAGCGTTTTGAAATGCGGGCCGAAGGTCCACCCTCCGTCCAGGATGAGCCCCAGGTACTTGATGTGCGGGCTCATCCGGACTCTCACCCCTCCGATCTGAAGTGTAGCACCCGGTGGGGGTCCTTTCCTCCCGGTCCCGCGGAAGAGAAGGGCTTCGGTTTTCGATGGTGTTACCCGAAGCCCCAGTCTCTCTATGCGGCTGATCACGAGTTCGATGTTAACCTCGGCCAGCCGCGCCGCCTCCTTGAACGTCTTTCCCCGGGCATACATCAGGGTGTCATCCGCGTAACATATGACACCCGACCCGGGGAGGAGACGGCCTCGCAGGACCCAGTCGTACCCGATGTCCCACAGGACCGGACCCAGAACCGATCCCTGCGGAACACCGCAGCCGACACGCCACCACTCTACGGACCCGCACCGGTTCTCGCATGCTACCCTCCTGTCGGAGAGGTACGCGTCCAACAGCCTCCTGAGATAGGGAGGCACTCCGAAGTAGGCCAGTGCCTCCCGTATCACATCGTGCGGGAGACTGTTGAAGGCGTTCGCGATGTCCAACGACACCGCGACCACCACCTCCCCACTGCGTTCCGCCTCACCCGTCACCGCCCGCAGGCGCTTGAGGGCGTCGATTGTGGACCGGTGTGCCCGAAACCCGTATTGGGACTCTGAAAGTCCGGGTCCCGGGCCCTCCTCCATGTGCCGAACGAGCCGAGAAGCCACCACCCTTTCTAGGGCCTTCCCAGCCTCGTTCAGCAGTACCACCGGTCGCACCGACGAAGCCGAGTCCGGTGGTCGCCCCGCCTTCGGAATCAGGCAGAGCCGACCATCCTTCCACGCCTTCGGGAACTGACCGGACCGCAGGCAGCGGTCGAATAGCTCCCGAAGGTTGTCTCCGAGGTGCACGAGAGCGATCGCCAACACTTTCCCGTGCACCCCGTCCGGACCCGGCGCCCTCTTCTTACTCTGAAGGCGGGCCAGAACCGCCTCCATTTCAGCCTCCGTGACGGGTGGCGGAACGCCCTCCTCGTCCGGCGTCTGCCTCTGCCGAGCCATCCTGGGGGGTGTGTATCCCCCAGGTGTGTCGGGGAATAGTTCCCCGACAATCCGCCTCAGTTCGCCCGGCTGGAGCGTCTCGTTGATGGGGGCCGACTGGGCGCGGAGCTTGTTCCGCGCCCACTTGTACGGTCGGCCCCAGGGGTCCGCATCGAGACCCCCTACGAGCTCCTGCCAGGCCTCCTCCTTGGCTCGGCAGATCGCCTGCTGCAGGGCCTTCACTTTCTCTACGTAGACCCTGCGCAGCCTGTCGTCTCTGTCGACGTCCTGAGGGCGCCGACGCCTGCTCCGCGTGTATTGTCTACGAGCCGCGTTGCAGGCGGCCCGTAGGTCGGCTATGTCGGCCGACCACCAATACAGCGCCCTCTTGCGGGGCGGACGTCTCCAGCGCGGCATGGCCGTTCTGCAGACCGCTGTGAATGCGTCGCAGAGACGGTCCGCCGCTTCGTCCACCCCTAGCTCCGCGAGCGGCGGGAGGCTCCATCTGGCCACTATTGCGGCCTCTTCGGCCAGTTCCCGGTTGAGCTTTGTGAGTGCCCAACGGGGAAACTGGCTTTGCCTCCCGCCCGACGACGACGACGACGACGACGATGGCGATGGCGATGACGCCGGACTGACGGGAGTCGGGGACACCTCGAACCTTATGTAGCGATGGTCCGAGAGAGTCTCCACTCCCGTCACTACCCTCCACCCCTCCACTCTGCGTGCGATGGCCGGCGTGGCGAAAGTGACGTCCACCACGGAACCTCCCGACCAACGCACGCACGTCTGGACTGCCCCTCTGTTGAGCAGGGACAGCCCGGCAGCTAGCGACCACTCCTCCACTTCTCTCCCTTTCGGGTTCGTGACCGGATTGCCCCAAGCCGTGGACTTGGCATTGAGGTCTCCGGCCACGATCACCTGAAGGGGAGCTAGCTGCCCCACCAGCGGCCCCAGAACGTCGAGAAACCGTTCCAGGGCCGCCAAATCGCGGTTCGGAGAGAAGTATACTCCGATGTAAGCAACCTCTCCCCGAACCGCCGCCACGTACCCGCGGCCCCTCGCCTTGACTGCGAGGGGAGGGCCGGCTTCGGGCGTCGCCACGATCGCCACCGAGTTATCGCTGTCCCCCGCCCAGTTTGGTCTGGGGGGCACAGCATACGGCTCGGCGACGATCGCAACGTCAATACTCCACTCCGCCATGGACTGCAGGAAGAGGTCCTGAGCCGCGGCGGAGTGGTTGACGTTACCCTGTAGGACGCTGAGATGCCTGGACATTATTCGGCCATCTCAGCGTCAGCCGACACCACTTGTGTTCCCCCTGATTTGTGGAGGGGGAACTTCCCGCGAATAGATGGGGGGTTGCACGACATGCCCCCCATCACGTGGCCCGACGGCCTCCCTGCGTCGGCGCACACCGCACATCGTGCGGCGGCAGTGCAGCCGGCCGCCTTGTGTCCGGGTTGACCGCAGCGGTAGCAGAGATTGCTACGGTCAACCCCACCCGTGCACGCACTGGCTACGTGCCCCATTCCCAGGCACCGGTAGCAGTGCCTGGGGCGCGCCTGCAGAAGGTGAATGCCAATTCGGCACCACCCTACCGCGACACTGGCACACGCCAGCAGCTTTTTGGCCGCTGTCACCGGCACTTCAACGTGGGCTGTACCCAGAGTCATTTGACCCGTGCGGATGTTTCGCACGAGTACCTGCCCCGGGTTACAGCCCCCCTCCTTCGCCAGTGCGGCGCATAGACGCTCCGCATCCACTGCGTCGCTCAGACCCGAGATTCTCAGTTCCGCTCTTTTCTCGGGTCTGATAACCTCCGCCTCCTCAGCGAGCGCCTCCCTGAGCTTTTGCGCGAGAGCATCCGCCTTTTCTCCGCTTGTGCTCCCCGGGATCTCAATGAGGCGCGCCCCAGTCGCCGACTGTCGGATTCGGAGCGAGGCTAGCCCAAACTCCTCCAAATTCACCTTCTGCTCGGCCTTTAAGAAGGTAGAATTATAGGTCTCCCCCTTGGCGGCCGCTTCCGGCCGTAATTTGACTATCACGGCCGACGAGCGGGGGAGGACCAACTTCTTCGGGGCCTCTTGACCCTTTTTCGCCGGCGGCGCGGAAGCCGGCGTCTTATTCGGCTGCGACGCAGGAGCGGCCGGTTTCTTGTTCGCCGACTTTTTGCGAACAACCTCCGTCCAGGACGACTTTTGCGTCTCTTTGGGCGCTTCGGCTGCCTTTTTAGGCGCGGTCTCCTTCGCAGTAGAGGTGGAGGGACCAAACGCGGTCCACTCTTGGGCTTTCCCCTTCGTTTTCCCTTTGCCCTTGCCTTTTGGTGCTGGCAGGGCAGGGAATTCGGCCACGCTTGGTCCGGTCGACACCTCTACGTCCGTCACGATCACCTCTGTTTCTTTTGACGCCGCGATGGCGGCCCTCGTGGCCTTCGCCAGCTCTTTCCTGTCTCCTGCTAGAGGGGGACGTACGGGAGGGGCGGCGGGTAGCTGTAGGGCCGCCAATCGCCCGTCGACTATATTGCCGACGAGCTGTGCCACCTCTTTCATGAAGTCGGGAGATCCCGACACCGACTTCTCTTCGGACGCCTTCTTTCGGGAGTCCTCGAATTCGCGCCTGTAGGCGCGCATTTCCTCCCGCATCAACTCCACCTCGCGCTGGAGGCGCCGGTTATCGGCCCGCACCTTCCGCATCTCCTCCGTCTCATTTTTGAATGCCAGAGACTCGACGACCTCTCGCAGAGCACTTGCCGCCTTTTTTATCTTGGCGGCGTAGCCCCCTCTCAGGTTGGCAGACTTTCCAGTCAACCCAAGTATGAGCCCCAGTTGGGACTCTGCCACCACCATCAATTCGTCTGCCCCCATATTCTCCTGGGGCTCTATTGGGGTCTCCATAGCCTCCCCTTGCACTTCCTTTTTCTTATGGAATGCCCTCTTTTCCAGGGCAAGCTCGAAGGCCTCCTCTCTCTCTTGCTCCACCCTTTCTCTCAACGTGGCCCTTGCCCGTGTCAGGGAGGCGGTTTTGCCGCTCTTCGCCACCTTTGGCCTTTTTTCGGCCCTCGTACCCGTCTCAGTGTCAGAGCCTGACTCGCCTGACAGCGCTGAGTAGAGACGCTTGGTACTCCCGAACTCCGACTCAGACGTTAGGGCAATGTCCTCCAGGACCACCCTGGTCTCCTGGAGGAGACAACCGTCCACCTTCTCCTTTGACCGACTCGGTCCCCCTCCTCGGAAGCTATCGCCTCCCAACATATTTTATAAAAACAACGTTAATAACACCGAAAATAAAGTAAAAACAACAAAAAATCAATTATTATGTTTATAACTACACAAAAACAAACAAAATAAAACAAAATTCGTCTTCCTCCACAAGATTATATATACACCTATAAAACTCCACCTTAAAAACTAATAAAAGACTTAAAATTACTAAATAAAACTCAAAAGAAAATTCAAAAAATAATGTAAACAGACTTCTACCAGATAAACTTCGACCCCAAAAAAGACATAAATTCAAAGAAAAAACAAACTTATACCTAACCTACACTAACAAAATTACACCACAAGATAAAAGAAACAAAGCCTAACACTATCCCACCCCCAGTAGCCACCTCCGCACGAAAATGGAGAAACCCCACGACCAAAACCGATTTTCGTATACGTCGATGACTACTGATATTTTCCCATACAAAATTTTACACAAAAATCCAAAGCTACAAAGTCGAATTTCTCCGCAACCCGAAGGCGTACAGTAGAAATTCGACTACCACCACAAAGGACTCAATGAGAGCTATCCAACGACACCACTCACAGTAATCTACGAATACTTGGCATATGCTTTGTACCCGGAAATGTACTGTTAACCTAACCTAACCTAACCTAACCTAACCTAACCTAACCTAACCTAACCTAACCTAACCTAACCTAACCTAACCTAACCTAACCTAACCTAACCTAACCTAACCTAACCTAACCTAACCTAACCTAACCTAACCTAACCTAACCTAACCTAACCTAACCTAACCTAACCTAACCTAACCTAACCTAACCTAACCTAACCTAACCTAACCTAACCTAACCTAACCTAACCTAACCTAACCTAACCTAACCTAACCTAACCTAACCTAACCTAACCTAACCTAACCTTTTTTTTTTTTTTTTTTTTTTTTCTCGCTGGGGAATGCCCTTACGCATACCCACCGGGTGCGGGGGGACCCGGGAGGTTATGTGGGGCTCGCTGCGCCCTAGAAGATGGTGAGTTGGACGCAGCTCTACCCACTAAACCCCAGCGGTGTTCTCCGATCGTCTGACCACCCACCGCGGGAACGTTTCATTCCGCAGCGGGGCTTTGGACGTCGTGCCAACTGGCACTCTCCTCTGGGGGGAGGGGTGTAAAATGTCCCTCCGCCCTACTCCGCTTAAGGCACCCTGAACACCTAAGGGTGCCTTACAGCTCGGACCTTACGCGCGCGCGGCGGATCCCCCGATCGGCCGCGCACAGGTCCCTCACGGCACATCGACCACCTGTCGCCGCCGCGCTCTCCTTTGGCGGGATGGTGCGCCACTGCGCTCTCGCTCCCGCTCCGCCTCCTCCTTCTGCGGCATGACGGCCTCACAGAAGGAGCGGACCGCCTCCCATGCGCTCTCGCTGGCAGTCATTTCGCGAATGACCGCAGGGAGCGACAGGTCGGCGCCAACCTCCGAGATGAGGTCCGCCCTCTCTGTTGCCCATGCAGGGCACTCTGCCAGGGTGTGGTCAGCGGTGTCTTCATCACTGTTGCAGTGATGACACCCTGGCGAGTTTTCCGCTCCTGCCACCTTGCACAGATAGCTCCCGAAACAACCATGACCAGTCAGGATCTGTGCAAGGTGGTAGGTTATCACGCCGTGCCGCCGGTCAACCCACTGCTCCAGAATTGGACCGACGGCTGTCAGGGTGCGGCTTTTGAGTCCCGTACTCGGCTCCTCCAGGCGCTCTTTCCACTGACGGAGGACTCGTTTTTTGAGACGCCTCCGCCAGCTCTCCTCTTCATCTCCGGTCACGTCCGGGTCTACCTCCTCGTCACGTCCGTGCTCTCTACGCCAGTGTTGCGCCAAGGCCCCTGCCACCAGGTCCCAAGGCGCAGAGCCCGCCAGTACGCACGCAGCCTCGTATGAGGTAGTGCGGTACGCACGGACGGCCCTGATCGCCATCGCTCTCTGCGGGCGACGCAAGAGAGTGATGTTTTGTCTATCCAAGGCGCCCAAGGCCCATACGGGCGCGCCGTACAGTGCCATTGACTGCACAACGCCCATATATAGGCGGCGGCAGCCGGCGCTCGGCCCTCCCACGTTGGGCAGAAGGCGGCTCAGCGCTCTCGCCGCTCCGAGCAACTTCGGAGCCAGAATCCTGAAGTGCTCATGGAAGTTCCACCGACTGTCGAGGACGAGGCCCAAGGACTTCATGGTCGACTCGACAGCGATGGAAGTTCCGCCAACTATGAGGTGGGATCCGGCTGGAGGGGCCCGCCGTGGCCCGTGAAAGCATATAGCTTCACTCTTCTCCAGGGCCACTTCGAGCCCGAGACGCCGGATCCGCGCAACAACCTGCGCCACTCCTGCTGTAGCTCGTATGCGGGCCTCCGAGAAGGTGCTTCCGCGCGCCGTGACGACGGTGTCGTCGGCGTAGCAGGTGACGCCGACACCGGTCAGATTCGCGCCGCGAAGCACCCAATCGTAGCCGATGTTCCACAGGAGGGGGCCGAGCACCGAGCCCTGTGGAACACCGCACGCCACCTCCTTTGACACCCAGCCACTCGCCGTCGGGTAGGTAATGGATCTATCTGAGAGGTAACTCTTCACAAACCTCCTCAGGTAGTCCGGTACTTCGTGGTGTCTCAGCGCCTCCAGAATGGTGAACCTAACCTAACCTAACCTAACCTAACCTAACCTAACCTAACCTAACCTTTTTTTTTTTTTTTTTTTTTTTTTTTTTTTTTTTTTTTTTTTTTTTTTTTTTTTTTTTTTTTTTTTTTTTTTTTTTTTTTTTTTTTTTTTTGTTGACGCAGCGGAAATCATTTACGACCGTACCAGGGCCTGGGTAGGCGCGCTGGCGTGTGTGGGGACTCGCATTTGGGTGCCCTACCCCACTAAAACCGCTGCGTGAGCCTTCAGCCGCTATATTGAGGGTCCCGGATCTGTGCAGGCGACGGGATGCCCTCAGCGACAGACTGGTCCCGGCAAAGACCAGATTCTCCACAATACGGGGACTGCCCGGCTACGACTTTGACAGTCCCCACGACGTCGTGTCTTGAGCTGGGCCCGGGTTCCCATCCCGAGCCCGACACGAGCACAGGGGTGTTACTAGAAGCGCATTAAGTAGCGCCTCCGACGCACCCCTGTTCGTCGTCCACGGGGGGAGGCCTCGTTGGCGGCCTCCTCTCTCACCCGCTCGTCGGCCTCCTTCTGGGACATTACTGTCTCGCAAAAGGAGGCCGTTGCCGTCCAGGACTCGTCACTGCCGAGCATCGCAGTGATGAGGCTCGGCAGAGACAAGTCGCCTCCGACAACAGACGTCAGATCGTGACGCAGCGCCGCCCATCTCGGGCACACCTCGAGGGTGTGCTGGGCAGAGTCCACCACCGCGCCACAATCGTGACATTCCGTCGTCGGCTCCTTGTGGGCCGTCCGACACAAGTAGTCACCAAAGCACCCGTGCCCGGTGAGAACCTGCGTCAGACGGAAGGTGAGGGGCTTGCGCTTGCGGCGCATCCACTGCTCTAGGACCGGGCGCAGAGCAACCGTAGTGCGTTGGCCATACGGTTGACGCGCCAAGTCCTCCCCCCACCTCCGCAATAACGCCTCCATTCCGAGCCGGCGGACCCGTAGGACCCCGTCGTGCGGTAGGCTCGAGCCGAGAGACCTCCTATCCGAGACGTAGGAGTGCGTCTCGGCCAGAACCTCCGCCACGAGTTCCCACGGGGGGTCGCCGGCCAGAGCGGTTGCTGCGGCCCACGATACCGTACGGTACCCCCGGATCTGTCTCACTGCGACGACCCGCTGCGCCTGGCGCAGCACGGTCTTCAAGCTCGCAGTGAGCTGACCCGCCCAAATAGGGGCACCGTAGGTCGCCATACTCCGGCAGACTCCGGAGTACAGCTGCCTGCAGGCGGCGCTGGGTCCTCCGAGGTTCGGGAGGAGTCTGCCCAGCGCACTCGCCGCCTTCACGACCTTCGGTCCCAGCGTTTTGAAATGCGGGCCGAAGGTCCACCCTCCGTCCAGGATGAGCCCCAGGTACTTGATGTGCGGGCTCATCCGGACTCTCACCCCTCCGATCTGGAGGGTAGCACCCGGTGGGGGTCCTTTCCTCCCGGTCCCGCGGAAGAGAAGGGCTTCGGTTTTCGATGGTGTTACCCGAAGCCCCAACCTCTCTATGCGGCTGATCACGAGGTCGATGTTCACCTCGGCCAGCCGCGCCGCCTCCTTGAATGTCTTTCCCCGGGCATACATCAGGGTGTCATCCGCGTAACATATGACACCCGACCCGGGGAGGAGACGGCCTCGCAGGACCCAGTCGTACCCGATGTCCCACAGGACCGGACCCAGAACCGATCCCTGCGGAACACCGCAGCCGACACGCCACCACTCTACGGACCCGCACCGGTTCTCGCAGGCTACCCTCCTGTCGGAGAGGTACGCGTCCAACAGTCTCCTGAGATAGGGAGGCACTCCGAAGTAGGCCAGTGCCTCCCGTATCACATCGTGCGGGAGACTGTTGAAGGCATTCGCGATGTCCAAGGACACCGCGACCACCACCTCCCCACTGCGTTCCGCCTCACCCGTCACCGCCCGCAGGCGCTTGAGGGCGTCGATTGTGGACCGGTGTGCCCGAAACCCGTATTGGAACTCTGAAAGTCCGGGTCCCGGGCCCTCCTCCATGTGCCGAACGAGCCGAGAAGCCACCACCCTTTCTAGGGCCTTCCCAGCCTCGTTCAGCAGTACGACCGGTCGCACCGACGAAGCCGAGTCCGGTGGTCGCCCCGCCTTCGGAATCAGGCAGAGCCGACCATCCTTCCACGCCTTCGGGAACTGACCGGACCGCAGGCAGCGGTCGAATAGCTCCCGAAGGCTGTCTCCGAGGTGCACGAGAGCGATCGCCAACACTTTCCCGTGCACCCCGTCCGGACCCGGCGCCCTCTTCTTACTCTGGAGGCGGGCCAGAACCGCCTCCATTTCAGCCTCCGTGACGGGTGGCGGAACGCCCTCCTCGTCCGGCGTCTGCCTCTGCCGAGCCATCCTGGGGGGTGTGTATCCCCCAGGTGTGTCGGGGAATAGTTCCCCGACAATTCGCCTCAGTTCGCCCGGCTGGAGCGTCTCGTTGATGGGGGCCGACTGGGCGCGGAGCTTGTTCCGCGCCCACTTGTACGGTCGGCCCCAGGGGTCCGCATCGAGACCCCCTACGAGCTCCTGCCAGGCCTCCTCCTTGGCTCGGCAGATCGCCTGCTGCAGGGCCTTCACTTTCTCTACGTAGACCCTGCGCAGCCTGTCGTCTCTGTCGACGTCCTGAGGGCGCCGACGCCTGCTCCGCGTGTATTGTCTACGAGCCGCGTTGCAGGCGGCCCGTAGGTCGGCTATGTCGGCCGACCACCAATACAGCGCCCTCTTGCGGGGCGGACGTCTCCAGCGCGGCATGGCCGTTCTGCAGACCGCTGTGAATGCGTCGCAGAGACGGTCCGCCGCTTCGTCCACCCCTAGCTCCGCGAGCGACGGGAGGCTCCATCTGGCCACTATTGCGGCCTCTTCGGCCAGTTCCCGGTTGAGCTTTGTGAGTGCCCAACGGGGAAACTGGCTTTGCCTCCCGCCCCACGACGACGACGACGACGACGATGGCGATGGCGATGACGCCGGACTGACGGGAGTCGGAGACACCTCGAACCTTATGTAGCGATGGTCCGAGAGAGTCTCCACTCCCGTCACTACCCTCCACCCCTCCACTCTGCGTGCGATGGCCGGCGTGGCGAATGTGACGTCCACCACGGAACCTCCCGACCAACGCACGCACGTCTGGACTGCCCCTCTGTTGAGCAGGGACAGCCCGGCAGCTAGCGACCACTCCTCCACTTCTCTCCCTTTCGGGTTCGTGACCGGATTGCCCCAAGCCGTGGACTTGGCATTGAGGTCTCCGGCCACGATCACCTGAAGGGGAGCTAGCTGCCCCACCAGCGGCCCCAGAACGTCGAGAAACCGTTCCAGGGCCGCCAAATCGCGGTTCGGAGAGAAGTATACTCCGATGTAAGCAACCTCTCCCCGGACCGCCGCCACGTACCCGCGGCCCCTCGCCTTGACTGCGAGGGGAGGGCCGGCTCCGGGCGTCGCCACGATCGCCACCGAGTTATCGCTGTCCCCCGCCCAGTTTGGTCTGGGGGGCACAGCATACGGCTCAGCGACGATCGCAACGTCAATACTCCACTCCGCCATGGACTGCAGGAAAAGGTCCTGAGCCGCGGCGGAGTGGTTGACGTTACCCTGTAGGACGCTGAGATGCCTGGACATTATTCGGCCATCTCAGCGTCAGCCGACACCACTTGTGTTCCCCCTGATTTGTGGAGGGGGAACTTTCCGCGAATAGATGGGGGGTTGCACGACATGCCCCCCATCACGTGGCCCGACGGCCTCCCTGCGTCGGCGCACACCGCACATCGTGCGGCGGCAGTGCAGCCGGCCGCCTTGTGTCCGGGTTGACCGCAGCGGTAGCAGAGATTGCTACGGTCAACCCCACCCGTGCACGCACTGGCTACGTGCCCCATTCCCAGGCACCGGTAGCAGTGCCTGGGGCGCGCCTGCAGAAGGTGAATGCCAATTCGGCACCACCCTACCGCGACACTGGCACACGCCAGCAGCTTTTTGGCCGCTGTCACCGGCACTTCAACGTGGGCTGTACCCAGAGTCATTTGACCCGTGCGGATGTTTCGCACGAGTACCTGCCCCGGGTTGCAGCCCCCCTCCTTCGCCAGTGCGGCGCATAGACGCTCCGCATCCACTGCGTCGCTCAGACCCGAGATTCTCAGTTCCGCTCTTTTCTCGGGTCTGATAACCTCCGCCTCCTCAGCGAGCGCCTCCCTGAGCTTTTGCGCGAGAGCATCCGCCTTTTCTCCGCTCGTGCTCCCCGGGATCTCGATGAGGCGCGCCCCAGTCGCCGACTGTCGGATTCGGAGCGAGGCTAGCCCAAACTCCTCCAAATTCACCTTCTGCTCGGCCTTTAAGAAGGTAGAGTTATAGGTCTCCCCCTTGGCGGCCGCTTCCGGCCGTAATTTGACTATCACGGCCGACGAGCGGGGGAGGACCAACTTCTTCGGGGCCTCTTGACCCTTTTTCGCCGGCGGCGCAGAAGGCGCCGTCTTATTCGGCTGCGACGCAGGAGCGGCCGGTTTCTTGTTCGCCGACTTTTTGCGAACAACCTCCGTCCAGGACGACTTTTGCGTCTCTTTGGGCGCTTCGGCTGCCTTTTTAGGCGCGGTCTCCTTCGCAGTAGAGGTGGAGGGACCAAACGCGGTCCACTCTTGGGCTTTCCCCTTCGTTTTCCCTTTGCCCTTGCCTTTTGGTGCTGGCAGGGCAGGGAATTCGGCCACGCTTGGTCCGGTCGTCACCTCTACATCAGTCACGACCGCCTCTGTCTCTTTTGACGCCGCGATGGCGGCCCTCGTGGCCTTTGCCAGCTCTTTCCTGTCTCCCGCTAGAGGGGGACGTACGGGAGGGGCGGCGGGTAGCTGTAGGGCCGCCAATCGCCCGTCGACTATATTGCCGACGAGCTGTGCCACCTCTTTCATGAAGTCGGGAGATCCCGACACCGACTTCTCCTCGGACGCCTTCTTTCGGGAGTCCTCGAATTCGCGCCTGTAGGCGCGCATTTCCTCCCGCATCAATTCCACCTCGCGCTGGAGGCGCCGGTTATCGGCCCGCACCTTACGCATCTCCTCCGTCTCATTCTTGAGTGCCAGAGACTCGACGACCTCTCGTAGAGCGCTTGCCGCCTTTTTTATCTTGGCGGCGTAGCCCCCTCTCAGATTGGCCGACTTTCCGGTCAGCCCAAGTATGAGCCCCAGTTGGGACTCTGCCACCACCATCAATTCGTCTGCCCCCATGTTCTCCTGGGGCTCTATCGGGGTCTCCATAGCCTCCCCTTGCATTTCCTTCTTCTTATGGAATGCCCTCTTTTCTAGGGCAAGCTCGAAGGCCTCCTCCCTCTCTTGCTCCACCCTCTCTCTCAACGTGGCCCTTGCCCGCGTCAGAGAGGCGGTTTTGCCGCTCTTCGCCACCTTTGGCCTTTTTTCGGCCCTCGTACCCGTCTCAGTGTCAGAGCCTGACTCGCCTGACAGCGCTGAGTAGAGACGCTTGGTACTCCCGAACTCCGACTCAGACGTCAGCGCTATGTCCTCCAGGACCACCCTGGTCTCCTGGAGGAGACAACCGTCCACCTTCTCCTTTGACCGACTCGGTCCCCCTCCTCGGAAGCTATCGCCTCCCGACATACTTTACACAAACAACGTCAACAACACCGAAAAATAGAATAAAAACAACAAAAAACCAATTATTATAACTAAAACTACACAAAAACAAACAAAATAAAACAAAATTCGTCTCCCTCCACAAGAATATATATACACCTATATTACTCCACCTTAAAAACTAATAAAAGACTTAAAACTACTAAATAAAACTCAAAAGAAAATTCAAAAAATAATGTAAACAGACTTCTACCAGATAAACTTCGACCCCAAAAAAGACATAAATTCAAAGAAAAAACAAACTTATACCTAACCTACACTAACAAAATTACACCACAAGATAAAAGAAACAAAGCCTAACACTATCCCACCCCCAGTAGCCACCTCCGCACGAAAATGGAGAAACCCCACGACCAAAACCGATTTTCGTATACGTCGATGACTACTGATATTTTCCCATACAAAATTTTACACAAAAATCCAAAGCTAAAAAGTCGAATTTCTCCGCAACCCGAAGGCGTACAGTAGAAATTCGACTACCACCACAAAGGACTCGATGAGAGCTATCCAACGACACCACTCACAGTAATCTACGAATACTTGGCATGTGCTTTGTACCCGGAAATGTACTGTCAACCTAACCTAACCTAACCTAACCTAACCTAACCTAACCTAACCTAACCTAACCTAACCTAACCTAACCTAACCTAACCTAACCTAACCTAACCTAACCTAACCTAACCTAACCTAACCTAACCTAACCTAACCTAACCTAACCGGGAAAAACGGGAGCCGCAGTTACGTGGTGGGAAAACGGAGAGGAGACCAAGAACAGCACCTACAGTCTCCACCACACCTGTTCAGTGTTCCAATCGGAGATGCTAGCTCTCATGAAAGCGACGGAAATGGGAAGAACATGTGAAGAGCCACAAATAAACATCTTAAGTGACTCTCGCTCCTCACTGGAGATGATAAGGAACCCCAAGCCACCCATCGCCTTAGCAGCAAGCATCCGAGACAACATCAAGGCTATAGAAGCAGAAGGGAGGAAGATAAGACTATTCTGGCTGAGAGCTCACGTCGGCACCCCAGGAAACGAAAGGGCCGATGAACTCGCGAAGACTGCAGCACTCACACCGAAGATGCAGTGGGACTACGATCTCGTCCCCCTGTCTGCCATCAAACGAGAAATCAGACAAGAATCCGTTCGGAAATGGCAAGACAGGTACAGCACATCTCAGTCGGGATCGACGACAAAGACCTTCTTCCCGGATGTAGCAAGTGCATACCGGATCATTCGCACAGTAAAGCTAACACCGTACCAAGTACAGGCTCTAACCGGACACGGAGGATTCGCAGAATACCTGTTCCGGTTCAAACTGATAAGCAGCCCCGGATGCGAATGCGACCCAAACATCTCAGAGACGGTATGGCACTTGCTCCTACACTGTCCCCGCTTCTTACACCAAAAATACAACCTGGAAACTCAGCTGAACACCAAGCTGGAAGAAGCAAATCTCTGCAAGCTGCTTGAAGAAAAAGACAAAAGAACGAGACTACTCGACTACATAGACTCCATCATGCGTGCTGCAAACAAAAGGCACGCCAACAGACAGATGGACACTGGAACGACAAACTGCAATACGACGACGACATCTACTGACGGACCAACGCAACCTCTGCCAACTAAACCACCAACAATCAGCTACTGCAGAATAACACCTCTGCAGTGGATGGGAGATGGTGAGAGAGGAATCCCCGGAATAAAGACGAGGAACGTAGTTCTATTCATGAACACCAACTACGAACGTCTGGGCATAAGCTTCTGTCAGCAACAGGGCCCCTCGACTATGGCGATATCACCCGGCCTAGCCCTGCTGCTCAAGGGTAGCATCACAAGAACCACAATGAGAAGGAAAAAGTACGAAGCCCTGAACACCTGGGAGATAATGGGTATCCAGTGCAAGGTAGTACGCACCAAGAACAAAACAGTGCTGCTGCTCCAGAATACCCTGGAAACAACTCAATTCTCATTGGCATGCTCCCTACTGACTAAAATGGCGGAAGAGGACTCGTCCACACACTCAACACCGAAGATCATCAGTGTGGACACAATGTGGGTGGGATATAATCAGGGAGAGATAGCAGACCACCTGGGGTGTGTGAAACTGGCCAAATTCCATCAAATCGTGGCCTACGAGAGAAGAGGAGAGGACCTCAGTTTCTTAGAGAAAGAAAAAACACCTCCTATCCCTGCACAGTCATCAATATCTCAAAAGCCAACACAACAGGAGCCTCACACTCCGCAACAGGAGCTCGTCTCTCAACATCAGAAAGAGACAACAGCCCGAAAAATCCTGGGAACTATAAGAAAAATCCGTCAGAAGATGCAAACACTGACCCTAACAGGGCGAAACAAACCGACGACTCAACAGACGCCATCAATCCCGCAACAGTCATTATCTAGCGCAGAAAAATGGGCCACCGAACAAGCGAACATCAAGAGGGGAGAAAAAGAAAAAGCCCTGAACCAACACAAAAGGGCACTGGAGGCCAGCCAAACGCTAAAAGCGGTCGACAGATGTATACACCAAACGTCGACATCACGACCGCCCAGGAAGAAGGTTGACACCAGCAACAACGTCGCGGAGGAAGCTCCGGAATCAACGTCGACGGCTTTCACCCCCCGCGGGAACCCCGAAACACAAGCGCACGCAATAAGACAATTTGCGAGAAAAGAAGAAAAAGAAAAGCCGTGCCAGAAAACTGAGCCTCAAACAAAAGCTCAGAAGGGATTGGTCCAGGAGCCTCTTCTGAAAAAAGTGGAAAAGATACAAGACCACCTAGCCAACGCCTTCACCGAATATGTGGCAATTACATCCGCCACCAAAGATGTAAAAATAAAAGAATGCAAGCGAATACTAGAGGCTTACCACCAACAGAACAACGGCCTGCTAGAAGTCAGAATGGAGGAGGCTGAGGCCACAATTTACAACAACACGACCACCCAAATAATAAAAGGAAATCAAATGAGAAGACACATGGCTGCGTACAACACCACAGCAGGCATGGTCCCCCTAGATGAAGAGGCCACAAAAAGGAAAGGTGCACCCGTGTTCACGACACCGAGAAGTGATCCCATTGTCGTTACCACCAAAAACACGGAGATCTGGCTAGAGGACAAGATCCTGGAACAAGCCAGGATCCTGATGGAAACAGATCCTCCAGAGACATGGGAATTGCCCAGAGCAAGATGGGTAAACGGGGTGCCAGGATGCGGGAAGACCACCTGGATCATCGCCAACTTCGATAAGAAAAGAGATGTCGTGGTAACAGCAACGATAGAGGCGAGGAAGGAATTAAGGGAAAGGATCGCTAACCGCGCAGGAGCGGACGCAAGGAACAGAGTCCGCACATTGGCCTCGGTACTCGCCAATGGACCAAGGGGATTTGAGAGGGTCGAGTGCAAACGACTTGTCGTGGACGAAGCACTCATGAATCACTTTGGATCCATAGTGATGATACAGAAGATTTTGAAAGCCGAGGAGATACTTTTATTAGGCGACATAAACCAACTGCCATACATAGAGCGCGAAAATCTTTTCCCGATCCACTACCACCGCCCAAACGTAATAACATCTATCGCGGAAGAACTACTATGTACACACAGATGCCCGCAAGACGTAGCGTATGCCCTCAAAAACATCCATAAGGGTATATACTCCTCCAGCAAAACAAGGAAGTCTCTTACCATAAAACCCTTGCTGGAGGCAAACAGCATCAAAAACTGCCCGAGCACACTCTTCCTCACGTATACCCAAGAGGGGAAGCACGCCCTAATAGACCAAGGGTTCGGGAAAGGTGAAGAGTCCCTGGTTTTGACCATCCACGAAGCACAGGGACTCAGCTACGAAACAGTGTACGTAGTAAGAAACGACAAGAAGAAGTTGCTACTCCACGACAGCGCATCCCATGCAGTGGTGGCCCTCTCGCGTCACAGCAAGAAACTCGTTTATTACACTGACGATACCGATGACGCACTGGGCAGACTCATAAAAACCACTATGATCACGGCAAAAGATATCGAAGACCACAATCTAAAGATGGCTATCCACAATAGAGACGAAGTCGTCATAAAACAAATGACAACAAAATAATAAAAATAGGGCATGCAATTACCATCTGCGCAGCCCAAAGACGTGTAAAATTTTTACCCTTACCCAAATATGAGCGCAGGGAGTGAATCACTAGGATCCACACCCTGCGACAAGAGTTAGGAGTTACTATGAGCACGGGGAGTCGATCCTAGGATCCACACCCCGTGACAGGGACAACAAAGACTAACGGTGACAAAAAAGAGGAGCCTCTAACTACCTGCCTAAGCACGTGTGACCATCTAGCACCGTGCAAAACTTTACCATCTATGAGTAGGAAAAGCCCACTGAGTTTCTTGCCGGTTCTTCTCAGTATGAGGCTAGGGTTCGAACCGGTGGTAACACCCAATATTGCGTAGCGTATTCTAGGGGCTCCTTTTGGCTACAAACTCATCATCATCCAAATCATACACTAACAAAATATGTAATTTTAAAACTTTAAAAAATTATTTAGCGGAGCAATCAATAGCTTAATCATTATCATCAATAAACAAACTTACTAATGGTGTGGACCAATGGTCTGCAGAGTATTAAAAAAAAAAAAAAAAAAAAAAAAAAAAAAAAAAAAAAAAAAAAAAAAAAAAAAAAAAAAAAAAAAAACCTAACCTAACCTAACCTAACCTAACCTAACCAGGAGTTACAACCCGAGAACGGTCACGACAACGTATAGCTCCGCGTTAATAATTCGTCAAAAATAGTTTTTTAATTAATACAAATTTTCAAAGTTAATAAAGTATTTTCTAAGTGTGTGATTCACCCGGATTCATGTGCGCAGATCTGTAACTCGACTGGTTACGAAGATATAAGCTGCTAACTTTGGACCAGGATCTCCCGAAGCTGGCTCAAGTAAGTTCAAAGCGCTTTACATCTTCATATAGATCTCGAAGAGACCTTTTCGGTGATACCACACACACCAAGGGTCCACCAGTCAGAGGTGAGCTAGTCTTAAGTAGAACACCTACGAACCACGTGCTTTTTACCGCACCACGCGGTCACGAACGGCACGTGTAAGCGAGGCACTAGGTACCCAGGGTGCTTCGAAGACGGCTGGAGACACTCATCAGCTCCACGCACACGGATCAGAGGAACACCAACAGAACACCGGGTTAACTCAATACAAACATCAAGTGCGATACATCTCCAGAACCGGGAAGACAAGACCATCCCGATAAGCCACATTTCATCATCATCGCACCGACCTCACCAACGACCACCAAAAAAGGTACACAGGCATCATCATCATCAGCCCGCAGGCCTCCCGCTAGGCCCTTACCACACCACACCTCAACCCGCACTCCCCGCTCACGTAACACCCCCCCCCCCCCCCCAATCACAAACAACCCCCCCCCCATTGTCACCCACGCGAGACCTACCCCTCCCCCCCTCGCCCCCCACCCCCCCAAAAGTCACCCACACGAGACCTTCCCCCCCCCCCCTGAGCAAATTTACCCCTCGAGGTATAACTCCGGCTAGAATCACCCCACAATATCGAGAGGGGTGTCAATAAAATCGGGAGAGCCTAATCTACAACTTGGCCCCAAAGGAATTTTCATTTTCCCCCCCAGAACCAGGCCAGGGCTCCACCTCGGGCCCCCTCAAAAACAAATTTTTTCCATCGCCAAAGTCGTCCCCACGAAACTCTTTCCCCCCCCCCCCCAAAAGTGAAAAATCCCCTCGAGGTATAACTTTTGATAGGTACATCCCAGAACATTGAGAGGGGTGTCATTGGATTCGGGAGAGGAAACCCTACATTTTGGCCCCAACAGTTTTTCGATTCCCCCCCACCCCCCTTACCCCCTCCACCTTAAAAAGGCCCTGCCACTGAAGAAAGCCAAGAAAAGTGTACCTTGTGAGGTATCAGCGGATTCGTCTCAAAGAGTAGAATCCGATAGAGTCAAACAAGCCACCGGACGCGACACACGGATACGACAAACACCGAATTTAACCACAGCGAGAGTCAAAATGTCTTCCAAGGGATCAGGCAAGTCATACGCTATGGTACGAGCGGAAAAAACAGCCCAGAAAAAGGAACAAAAACAGGAACAGACTACAGCAGGACCATCCACATCTTCGACATCATCCAAACCACAAAGAACCCTACGAGAAAAGGTCCTAGAAAAAGCCGCACAAAAGACCACGGCGCCGAACGTGAAAGAGATCATTCTCGTAGAAGAGGACACACCATCTTCCCCCTCGACATTCGGGACAGCGACAGAGGTGATGGAGAAGATCGAACTGTGGGCCAGGACAGGAGGCGAGAGACGAGAATCGATATCAGAGAACGAAGACTCCAACTCTGTATATTCAGACTCTTCAGCCTACTCGGACATGTCCCGCATTAGGCCGATTCGTAAAAGTATGCTGTACACGACCACCAGAGGTACAGGAGTGGAAATGGACCTGGCGACAAAATCAGCGAACACCATGCTGATAAAAGGGAAAGAAGCGCTGGAACAAGCCGGCAACATGAAGAGAGAGTGCAAGCAGGTGGCCCTCGAACAACTCCAGGCCCTCTATGAAACTGTACTGTCTCTATCCGAATCCAGAGCCCGTCACAAATTTAACCTGGAAAAGGAGAGAAGCCGGCACGCCCAGGAGCTCGTCCGCATCGAGAGAGCCCATAACAAACAGATCCAGAGCCTAACTGAGGAAACCGCGAAGATAAGAGCTGAAAACGCAGAAATCCTGGCAGAAATTAAACGAGCTAACAAATGGCTAGATTTCGAGACACAGGAGCCACACGAACAAATTAAAGAATCTGCCAGGACAGTTAGAGCGATGGATCAGAAGTTAAGCACCCTCACAAACATCATCAATGAGAAAACCAAGGACGAGAAAACGCTCCAATCCCTACAAGCGGCGACAACTAAAATAAACGCGGACTTGGCCAACATCAGAACCCGTATTGAAGACCTCCACAAATTCACGGAAAACTTAAACACGTCAACAACATCTTTAAGGGAAGAAATAAAGATGAAAAAGAACGCACCACCAGTCCCCAACATATCCAAGGAAGAGATCGAAAAAACAATAACATCCAACTTGACGACCATCACAGAGAAAATAAACGACCTCAATGTGCACCTTGCCAAGCCCATGACAGACGTCCCACAAGCTGTGGATATCACTCGACACCTAGAACCCATCAATGAAAGGCTCAAGGTTGTGTCTTCCCAGCTACGAACCATACAGGAAAAGAAGATGGAACCACCGACCCCATCAGTAAACCTAGGGACGGAAATGGCTCTGGCCGAATTAGTAAAGACCCAATCGAAGACCACGTACGCTCATGCGGTGAAGAAGGTGCCGCAGCAAGAACCAAAGAGGCACCCAAACCACACCATCATCGTGTCCTCGACGGACAAAGGAGACACGAGCGAAAAAACGATTCAAATCATACGAAGCGTACTGGACCCCAAAAAATCAGGGGCAAGGGTCGATAGGGTCAAAAAGGTCAGAAACCAAAAGGTCGTGATAAGCTGTCACAAGAAAGAAGATCTTGACCTCATCCAAGAACGGATAAAAGGGAGCACGAAACTCAAAACTGAAACTGCCAAAACAAACAACCCCCTGTTAATAATCAAGGACGTCATGGCATACCACACGGACGCCGAACTCATTGAACACTTGAGAGCACAAAACAAACAAGTGTTCCTAGGCATTGACCCCCGCGAGCAGACCCTTAGAGTCAAATACAGGAAGAAGGCACGGAACAACCTAGAGTGTCATGTGGTGCTCGAAGCCTCCCCGCCGCTACACAAGAAATTCATCGAAGCCGAGAAAGTTTACATCGATCTGCAGAGGCGGCCGATCGCGGATCACTCACCGCTGGTCCAGTGCGCCAATTGCCTTGGCTTCGGACACTCAAAAGGCATCTGCCAAGAAGAGCAGGCAAGATGTAGTTATTGCGGCGACCATCACAAATGGGAGAAGTGCCCGGATAGGATCGAGGGCAAACCACCAAGATGCCACAATTGCTCCAAGGTATGCAAGCAGGGAAGTCTCACCGTCGACGTTGCCCACCACGCATTCAGCAATGAATGCAGTGAAAGACATAAATGGGACTCTATAGCAAGGTCAAAGATCTCATACCTTTGCTAAAGGCGACATGACGTCCAACTCATCCCTATCACCCGAGACGCGGGGTGATAGACTGCGAGTGATCCAGATCAACATGCAGAGATCGAAGCTAGTGACCGCCGAACTATTTAGGATAGCGAGGGAACACAAGATTAACGTCGCCCTCGTTCAGGAACCCTACGTAGGGAGCGCAGGTACACTCAAAGAGCACCAAGGGACCACGATCATCCAGTCCACGATCTCACGTGCGGGACCAAATAAAGCAGCGATAATCATCTTCGACGACTACCTGGAGGTTGAACACGACCCCCAGTTAGTCACCGAGACTGAAGCAGCAGTAAAAGTCCGTCACGGAAACATGGAGCTAGGATTACTCTCAGTTTATTGCGAAGGGGATAGGGATATCGAAGAAAACATCATCCGAATCAGAAACATCCACAGTAGTCTCAACACCACAAACACCATCGTGGCTGGCGACGTAAACGCCTGGAGTCACTGGTGGGGAAGCTCTTCTGAAAACCCAAGGGGAGCTAAACTGGCCGC
This sequence comes from Lycaena phlaeas, assembly GCA_905333005.2. Taxonomy (NCBI): domain Eukaryota; kingdom Metazoa; phylum Arthropoda; class Insecta; order Lepidoptera; family Lycaenidae; genus Lycaena; species Lycaena phlaeas. The sequence goes on from HG995181.1 coordinate 152,063, forward strand.
CTTTTTAGACGAAATGGACCTACATGTGCTGAACATCGGGGACACTCCTACCTTCGAAACGTACAGAAGAGGCAAGCTCTATCAGAGCATAGTCGACATCACGACTTGCAGCCTGCCACTTCTAGGTAAGGTAGAGGACTGGACAGTCCGCCGGAACCTAATGACATCAGACCACAACGCCATTACTTTCTCCATAAGGCTGCAGGGGCAACTAACACCCATCGCTCCCAAGACCACGAGAAAGTACAATACGAAAAAAGCAGATTGGTCAAAGTTCCGGGATCTCTTCAACGCAAACCTCACAGAACATAACATCAACAAGTCGAGGATTGAAGAGATCAACACATGTGAAGACCTAGAGTCCATTGTGGGATCCTACATAGTACAAATACAGGAGGCATGCCAGCAGGCCATTCCGAAGAAAGGATCTCAAAAGGGGAAGCCAACACCGCCGTGGTGGAACGAGTCTCTAGACCAACTCAAAAAGGAAGTACTGAGGAGGAAGAGACGAATTCGTAACGCGGCGCCCCACAGAAGGCAAGACGTCGTAAACAACTACAAGGAAGCCCGGACCGAATATACCATCAAGGCTGAAGAGGCACAGACAAACAGCTGGAAGAAATTCTGTACCACGCAGGAGAGGGAAAGTATGTGGGACGGAATCTACAGAGTCATAAGAAGAACCACCAAGGGGCGAGAGGAGACGTTGCTCCGTAACCACCAAGGAGACACGCTGAACCCACAAGCTTCAGTAGACCTCCTTGCGAGAACATTTTATCCCAGCGACTCTGTCGAGACCGACTCAGAATACCACACAAACCTCAGGGGAAATCTACCGGAAGCCGAACTGAGAGAAGATGATCCACCATTCACGGCGAGCGAACTGAGAGCGGTGCTTTCCACACTAAATCCCAAGAAGGCACCGGGATCGGACGGTTTAACATCTGACATTTGCCGTGAAGCCATCCAATGCAACGAGGAGGTATTCTTGGAGATATGCAACAAATGCCTGTCTCTAGAGTACTTCCCAATACCGTGGAAGATTGCACATGTGGTGATCCTCAAGAAGCCCGGAAAAGGTGATTACACCCAACCTAAGTCGTACAGACCCATTGGACTCCTTTCCATTCTCGGTAAGATCTTGGAGAAACTCATGGTAAGCAGGATCCAATGGCACATTCTCCCAAAACTCAATACCAACCAATATGGATTTATTCCTCAGCGCAGTACAGAAGACGCCCTGTACAATCTGGTCAACCACATCCGAGACCAGATCAAGGAGAAGAAGATCGTCCTCCTAGTGTCACTAGACATAGAAGGGGCGTTCGACAACGCCTGGTGGCCTGCGCTGAAGAATCAACTCATAAACAAAAAGTGCCCCAGAAACCTATACAAAATGGTGGGTTCCTATCTAGAAAACCGCAAAGTAAGGGTCAACTACGCCGGTAAAGTGAGCGAGATAGAGACGACAAAGGGTTGTGTCCAAGGATCCATCGGAGGACCGACCTTCTGGAATATCATCCTCGACCCACTTCTTAACACCCTAAAAGGCGACAACATGACTGCACAAGCTTTCGCCGACGACGTAGTCCTAGTCTTCTCCGCACACTCAACCCAGATCATCGAGGACAGAGCCAACCAAACACTCCGGGCCGTAGCCGAATGGGGCAGAAACAACAAGCTAAACTTCGCAGCGCACAAGACCAGCGCTATGTTAATAACGAAGAAGTTGAAGATCGCCCCGCTCAACGTACAAATGTCCGGAGTCAACATCAACATGGTTGAAGAGATCAAGCTTCTAGGCCTCACAATCAACAAAACGCTGACCTTCACATCACACGTAGCGACAGTGTGCAAGAAAGCCGCCAACATCTACAAACAGCTGGCTCACACTGCAAAGGTCACGTGGGGTCTAAACGGAGAGATTATAAGGACCATCTACACAGCGGTTATAGAACCCATCATTCTCTACGCCTCAAGCGTCTGGGCTCCGGCAACAGAACTTGTCCAAGTCCAAGAGCTGCTCAACTCCATACAGAGATGCTTTGCCATAAAAATCTGCAAAGCCTACAGGACAGTGTCACTAACTTCAGCCTTAACACTGACAGGTTTGCTACCACTAGACCTGAGAGTACAGGAAGCGGCAGCGCTGTACCAAGTCAAGCAAGGGTACAACAAAGACTACCTGCCGCCAGGTCTAAAACTCCAAGGGAAAGTGGACCCGAAAACACTACCTCACCCCTCGTTACTCACAACACCAGAGTACCAACAGCTGGAGGATATGAGTCCACAGACCGTAACATCTCACCAAATAATCGGCCCCCAAATCTACACAGACGGCAGTAAGATAGAGGGAAAAACGGGAGCCGCAGTTACGTGGTGGGAAAACGGAGAGGAGACCAAGAACAGCACCTACAGTCTCCACCACACCTGTTCAGTGTTCCAATCGGAGATGCTAGCTCTCATGAAAGCGACGGAAATGGGAAGAACATGTGAAGAGCCACAAATAAACATCTTAAGTGACTCTCGCTCCTCACTGGAGATGATAAGGAACCCCAAGCCACCCATCGCCTTAGCAGCAAGCATCCGAGACAACATCAAGGCTATAGAAGCAGAAGGGAGGAAGATAAGACTATTCTGGCTGAGAGCTCACGTCGGCACCCCAGGAAACGAAAGGGCCGATGAACTCGCGAAGACTGCAGCACTCACACCGAAGATGCAGTGGGACTACGATCTCGTCCCCCTGTCTGCCATCAAACGAGAAATCAGACAAGAATCCGTTCGGAAATGGCAAGACAGGTACAGCACATCTCAGTCGGGATCGACGACAAAGACCTTCTTCCCGGATGTAGCAAGTGCATACCGGATCATTCGCACAGTAAAGCTAACACCGTACCAAGTACAGGCTCTAACCGGACACGGAGGATTCGCAGAATACCTGTTCCGGTTCAAACTGATAAGCAGCCCCGGATGCGAATGCGACCCAAACATCTCAGAGACGGTATGGCACTTGCTCCTACACTGTCCCCGCTTCTTACACCAAAAATACAACCTGGAAACTCAGCTGAACACCAAGCTGGAAGAAGCAAATCTCTGCAAGCTGCTTGAAGAAAAAGACAAAAGAACGAGACTACTCGACTACATAGACTCCATCATGCGTGCTGCAAACAAAAGGCACGCCAACAGACAGATGGACACTGGAACGACAAACTGCAATACGACGACGACATCTACTGACGGACCAACGCAACCTCTGCCAACTAAACCACCAACAATCAGCTACTGCAGAATAACACCTCTGCAGTGGATGGGAGATGGTGAGAGAGGAATCCCCGGAATAAAGACGAGGAACGTAGTTCTATTCATGAACACCAACTACGAACGTCTGGGCATAAGCTTCTGTCAGCAACAGGGCCCCTCGACTATGGCGATATCACCCGGCCTAGCCCTGCTGCTCAAGGGTAGCATCACAAGAACCACAATGAGAAGGAAAAAGTACGAAGCCCTGAACACCTGGGAGATAATGGGTATCCAGTGCAAGGTAGTACGCACCAAGAACAAAACAGTGCTGCTGCTCCAGAATACCCTGGAAACAACTCAATTCTCATTGGCATGCTCCCTACTGACTAAAATGGCGGAAGAGGACTCGTCCACACACTCAACACCGAAGATCATCAGTGTGGACACAATGTGGGTGGGATATAATCAGGGAGAGATAGCAGACCACCTGGGGTGTGTGAAACTGGCCAAATTCCATCAAATCGTGGCCTACGAGAGAAGAGGAGAGGACCTCAGTTTCTTAGAGAAAGAAAAAACACCTCCTATCCCTGCACAGTCATCAATATCTCAAAAGCCAACACAACAGGAGCCTCACACTCCGCAACAGGAGCTCGTCTCTCAACATCAGAAAGAGACAACAGCCCGAAAAATCCTGGGAACTATAAGAAAAATCCGTCAGAAGATGCAAACACTGACCCTAACAGGGCGAAACAAACCGACGACTCAACAGACGCCATCAATCCCGCAACAGTCATTATCTAGCGCAGAAAAATGGGCCACCGAACAAGCGAACATCAAGAGGGGAGAAAAAGAAAAAGCCCTGAACCAACACAAAAGGGCACTGGAGGCCAGCCAAACGCTAAAAGCGGTCGACAGATGTATACACCAAACGTCGACATCACGACCGCCCAGGAAGAAGGTTGACACCAGCAACAACGTCGCGGAGGAAGCTCCGGAATCAACGTCGACGGCTTTCACCCCCCGCGGGAACCCCGAAACACAAGCGCACGCAATAAGACAATTTGCGAGAAAAGAAGAAAAAGAAAAGCCGTGCCAGAAAACTGAGCCTCAAACAAAAGCTCAAATTTGCGAGAAAAGAAGAAAAAGAAAAGCCGTGCCAGAAAACTGAGCCTCAAACAAAAGCTCAGAAGGGATTGGTCCAGGAGCCTCTTCTGAAAAAAGTGGAAAAGATAAAAAGTGGAAAAGATACAAGACCACCTAGCCAACGCCTTCACCGAATATGTGGCAATTACATCCGCCACCAAAGATGTAAAAATAAAAGAATGCAAGCGAATACTAGAGGCTTACCACCAACAGAACAACGGCCTGCTAGAAGTCAGAATGGAGGAGGCTGAGGCCACAATTTACAACAACACGACCACCCAAATAATAAAAGGAAATCAAATGAGAAGACACATGGCTGCGTACAACACCACAGCAGGCATGGTCCCCCTAGATGAAGAGGCCACAAAAAGGAAAGGTGCACCCGTGTTCACGACACCGAGAAGTGATCCCATTGTCGTTACCACCAAAAACACGGAGATCTGGCTAGAGGACAAGATCCTGGAACAAGCCAGGATCCTGATGGAAACAGATCCTCCAGAGACATGGGAATTGCCCAGAGCAAGATGGGTAAACGGGGTGCCAGGATGCGGGAAGACCACCTGGATCATCGCCAACTTCGACAAGAAAAGAGATGTCGTGGTAACAGCAACGATAGAGGCGAGGAAGGAATTAAGGGAAAGGATCGCTAACCGCGCAGGAGCGGACGCAAGGAACAGAGTCCGCACATTGGCCTCGGTACTCGCCAATGGACCAAGGGGATTTGAGAGGGTCGAGTGCAAACGACTTGTCGTGGACGAAGCACTCATGAATCACTTTGGATCCATAGTGATGATACAGAAGATTTTGAAAGCCGAGGAGATACTTTTATTAGGCGACATAAACCAACTGCCATACATAGAGCGCGAAAATCTTTTCCCGATCCACTACCACCGCCCAAACGTAATAACATCTATCGCGGAAGAACTACTATGTACACACAGATGCCCGCAAGACGTAGCGTATGCCCTCAAAAACATCCATAAGGGTATATACTCCTCCAGCAAAACAAGGAAGTCTCTTACCATAAAACCCTTGCTGGAGGCAAACAGCATCAAAAACTGCCCGAGCACACTCTTCCTCACGTATACCCAAGAGGGGAAGCACGCCCTAATAGACCAAGGGTTCGGGAAAGGTGAAGAGTCCCTGGTTTTGACCATCCACGAAGCACAGGGACTCAGCTACGAAACAGTGTACGTAGTAAGAAACGACAAGAAGAAGTTGCTACTCCACGACAGCGCATCCCATGCAGTGGTGGCCCTCTCGCGTCACAGCAAGAAACTCGTTTATTACACTGACGATACCGATGACGCACTGGGCAGACTCATAAAAACCACTATGATCACGGCAAAAGATATCGAAGACCACAATCTAAAGATGGCTATCCACAATAGAGACGAAGTCGTCATAAAACAAATGACAACAAAATAATAAAAATAGGGCATGCAATTACCATCTGCGCAGCCCAAAGACGTGTAAAATTTTTACCCTTACCCAAATATGAGCGCAGGGAGTGAATCACTAGGATCCACACCCTGCGACAAGAGTTAGGAGTTACTATGAGCACGGGGAGTCGATCCTAGGATCCACACCCCGTGACAGGGACAACAAAGACTAACGGTGACAAAAAAGAGGAGCCTCTAACTACCTGCCTAAGCACGTGTGACCATCTAGCACCGTGCAAAACTTTACCATCTATGAGTAGGAAAAGCCCACTGAGTTTCTTGCCGGTTCTTCTCAGTATGAGGCTAGGGTTCGAACCGGTGGTAACACCCAATATTGCGTAGCGTATTCTAGGGGCTCCTTTTGGCTACAAACTCATCATCATCCAAATCATACACTAACAAAATATGTAATTTTAAAACTTTAAAAAATTATTTAGCGGAGCAATCAATAGCTTAATCATTATCATCAATAAACAAACTTACTAATGGTGTGGACCAATGGTCTGCAGAGTATTAAAAAAAAAAAAAAAAAAAAAAAAAAAAAAAAAAAAAAAAAAAAAAAAAACCTAACCTAACCTAACCTAACCTAACCTAACCTAACCTACCTACCTACCTACCTACCTACCTACCTACCTACCTACCTACCTACCTACCTACCTACCTACCTACCTACCTACCTACCTACCTACCTACCTACCTACCTACCTACCTACCTACCTACCTACCTACCTACCTACCTACCTACCTACCTACCTACCTACCTACCTACCTACCTACCTACCTACCTACCTACCTACCTACCTACCTACCTACCTACCTACCTACCTACCTACCTACCTACCTACCTACCTACCTACCTACCTACCTACCTACCTACCTACCTCCCTACCTACCTACCTACCTACCTACCTACCTACCTACCTACCTACCTACCTACCTACCTACCTACCTACCTACCTACCTACCTACCTACCTACCTACCTACCTACCTACCTACCTACCTACCTACCTACCTACCTACCTACCTACCTACCTACCTACCTACCTACCTACCTACCTACCTACCTACCTACCTACCTACCTACCTACCTACCTACCTACCTACCTACCTACCTACCTACCTACCTACCTACCTACCTACCTACCTACCTACCTACCTACCTACCTACCTACCTACCTACCTACCTACCTACCTACCTACCTACCTACCTACCTACCTACCTACCTACCTACCTACCTACCTACCTACCTACCTACCTACCTACCTACCTACCTACCTACCTACCTACCTACCTACCTACCTACCTACCTACCTACCTACCTACCTACCTACCTACCTACCTACCTACCTACCTACCTACCTACCTACCTACCTACCTACCTACCTACCTACCTACCTACCTACCTACCTACCTACCTACCTACCTACCTACCTACCTACCTACCTACCTACCTACCTACCTACCTACCTACCTACCTACCTACCTACCTACCTACCTACCTACCTACCTACCTACCTACCTACCTACCTACCTACCTACCTACCTACCTACCTACCTACCTACCTACCTACCTACCTACCTACCTACCTACCTACCTACCTACCTACCTACCTACCTACCTACCTACCTACCTACCTACCTACCTACCTACCTACCTACCTACCTACCTACCTACCTACCTACCTACCTACCTACCTACCTACCTACCTACCTACCTACCTACCTACCTACCTACCTACCTACCTACCTACCTACCTACCTACCTACCTACCTACCTACCTACCTACCTACCTACCTACCTACCTACCTACCTACCTACCTACCTACCTACCTACCTACCTACCTACCTACCTACCTACCTACCTACCTACCTACCTACCTACCTACCTACCTACCTACCTACCTACCTACCTACCTACCTACCTACCTACCTACCTACCTACCTACCTACCTACCTACCTACCTACCTACCTACCTACCTACCTACCTACCTACCTACCTACCTACCTACCTACCTACCTACCTACCTACCTACCTACCTACCTACCTACCTACCTACCTACCTACCTACCTACCTACCTACCTACCTACCTACCTACCTACCTACCTACCTACCTACCTACCTACCTACCTACCTACCTACCTACCTACCTACCTACCTACCTACCTACCTACCTACCTACCTACCTACCTACCTACCTACCTACCTACCTACCTACCTACCTACCTACCTACCTACCTACCTACCTACCTACCTACCTACCTACCTACCTACCTACCTACCTACCTACCTACCTACCTACCTACCTACCTACCTACCTACCTACCTACCTACCTACCTACCTACCTACCTACCTACCTACCTACCTACCTACCTACCTACCTACCTACCTACCTACCTACCTACCTACCTACCTACCTACCTACCTACCTACCTACCTACCTACCTACCTACCTACCTACCTACCTACCTACCTACCTACCTACCTACCTACCTACCTACCTACCTACCTACCTACCTACCTACCTACCTACCTACCTACCTACCTACCTACCTACCTACCTACCTACCTACCTACCTACCTACCTTCCTACCTACCTACCTACCTACCTACCTACCTACCTACCTACCTACCTACCTACCTACCTACCTACCTACCTACCTACCTACCTACCTACCTACCTACCTACCTACCTACCTACCTACCTACCTACCTCCCTACCTACCTACCTACCTACCTACCTACCTACCTACCTACCTACCTACCTACCTACCTACCCACCTACCTTCCTACCTACCTACCTACCTACCTACCTACCTACCTACCTACCTACCTACCTACCTACCTACCTACCTACCTACCTACCTACCTACCTACCTACCTACCTACCTACCTACCTACCTACCTACCTACCTACCTACCTACCTACCTACCTACCTACCTACCTACCTACCTACCTACCTACCTACCTACCTACCTACCTACCTACCTACCTACCTACCTACCTACCTACCTACCTACCTACCTACCTACCTACCTACCTACCTACCTACCTACCTACCTACCTACCTACCATATAAACACCATATGTGAATAAATAGAAGAACAACTGCAAAAATTAAAAGATTTTATTTTAACGCCATCTGTAATTCAATAGTAGAACTACTTTAACTATTAAAGGAGTATATTTTATTAAAACGCCATTTGTGATTCGATACTAGATATACTATAACAATTAAAAGTGTATATTTTATTATTTTTAACGCCATCTGTAAATATGTAGAAAAATTACTATAATAATTAACGAGTGATCTTTGATATTTTTAACGCCATCTGTAGTTCAATAGCTGAACATTAACTATCAGAGTTTATATTTATTTCAACGCCATCTGTGATTCACTAGCAGAACTACTATAACAATTTATAAGACTTATCTTTATTTTTTAAAATGCCATCTGTGAATCACTAGAGGAACTACTATAACAGGTAATGAGTGATTTTTGTTTTTTTTTAACGCCATCCTTATTTTATTTAATATTATTTTATTTTCTTTGTAAAAGTTTTATATAGCTATTATAACTAAATCGGATATGTTTCAACACTTAAAACTCATGTTCAGCCGGGCACATTTTTAAATTATTTTATGTCTTGGTTTAGTGAAGAGAAGAAAATTTTATATTTGTATTTTTCTTACCACAGATTTATTGCTTACATACTTTTTCCTAACATTATTATTTTAAAATAACCACAAAAAATTAAGATGTTAGCCATATAATTTGACGAAATCACTAACCTGCACATTTCCCAAACAGTCATCAACCCCTCCAGTACAAAATTGGTGAATCCACCAAATCTGAAATGTTGAGTTATCGCGGAAGGCAATTATAGACACTCATCACTAGGTTAAATCACAAAAAACAGTATGTCAACAGTCAACATTTTCATTACGACGTCCCGCGTCGGTCGCATGTTTCTTTTAAAAGTTCATATTATAATAAATTTGGCTGAAACCATAGTCCGAACGAATACAACCAAGTGAAGATTTAAGTTAACACTACCTCTGCACTTCATAGTTAGCACTATTATAAGACACTTGGTTAGTAAAAATTGAAAAACATTTTAATCACGACAGATTTTAAGAAAACCACTTGTAATTGTATGGAAAAGACGTTAGAAACACGTGAGACGTTTGATATTTTTGCTTATCACACAATAAAATGTTGCTAAGCACGCTGAGCGTCACGTCACTGCGCGTGTTGTAATGCATAACACGTCCCGATACCATAATAATATCACTTTTGCCATTTTCGGGATCACTTCAATCCAAAAGAAAAGGGACGACAGAAGCGCGGTAAACTATTACGGGGCGATAATGATAAACAAGACACGTCATCACACCAGCACGATCATCGCGGACCTACTCAGTAGTCATGTTCATGTACAGCCGGTAGTCGGTAGTCGGTACTCACTCAGTAGTCAGTACTCAGTACTCAGTACTCAGTTGTGACTACTCACTACTAGGGAAGTGAATAAATAATCGATTATTATTTTAATCAGTACTCAGTAGTCACTACTCCGTAGTAGTCAGTAGGGATGTGACCTCGATTCAGAAAAATCGATTACTCAATAATCGATTTTTCTATTATGTATTACAAATAAATCGATTTGTGAAAAATCGATGTCGAATCGATGAAATATGTATAATTTTACGAAAACCTATCTAAACTATTTATAATTTGTTGTTAGAGAGATTGATAATATCAGATTATAGAGAATATAGATTTTATACACAGTTATTGTTTAACTTCAAGTAAATATTGTTTTCTTATGTTTACGCGAATTTTACTCATTATAATAAAACAACTTTTACGAATTTTATCGCGGTTTATTTAGTTTTTTATTGTTTCAAGTTACCTTGGCAGCAAAGATTTAAATCGAAACGATTGAAATCTTTGCTTCGTAGTTGGCAGTTAGCACCGAGTATGAGTGTCGAGTGCTGAGTGGTAGGAAGTAAAGTAAAGTATTTTTTTACTGTATTAAGGTTATTAAGAGTATTAAAAATTTGAATGTGAAGATTCGAATCTGAATTAATAAAATCTGAGAATAGTTCATTTGGCTATTTTTTGATACTTATTATTAGAGATGAAACGGATAGTGGTTTGGCCGGATACCGGATATTCGGCGAGCTACGAAGCCGGAGCGCCGGATATTCGGCCGTTTATAATATATTGTACTGATATATAAAGCTGATTCAGTTCAGATTTAAAACATTCCTTCAGTGTTAGATAGTCCGTTTATCGAGGAAGGCTATAATATAATTTCATCCGTTGTAAATCTTAGTTAACGTAGGCAAAGCTACGGGCAACAGCTAGTGACGTTATATTACGCGATGAGTTTGATTTGAAAGTTTGAATATAGGTGAGACGAGATAGGAAATATCAGTGCGCGTTCGGGTGTCACTTGTTAGCATTTATCATACACTCCTAAATCCTAATAACAGGGGAACGGGTTCTGGCGATACATCTGACTTATAATTGAAATACTCAATCAGTGTCGACCTTATTGAGACTAATTATTGTCAACACGATCGGAGTGTCATTATATAAAATAATCAAAATAGGTATAGACTATAGGGTATGAAAATAAAAAGAATAACATTGTTTAACAATCGAAAACAATCTCATTTATTTATTAGTATTAAGTCTAGACCGATTACACCTCTTCAGCCTCTGCGGTGGGTGGGGAACACCCTCCTCGTCCGGCGTATGCCGAGCCATCGTGTTAGGCGTGTGGCCCGCGGATGCGTTGGGGATCCGAGGTGTTCCTCGACGGTCCCCGGTCGGCCGGAGCCCGGAGCGTCTCGTTGGTCGGGGCCGACTGGGGTCTGGGACCCCGCGGCGGACGTGTGGGGGGTTTGGCCACACTGTACATAATTACGCTGTGCAATCGCAATATTCAAATTCTCGCACAAGAATTAAAATAAAGTAATTACTTACCTTATTATTTAGATTTCTTTTGGCTCGACCGTTGTTTATGAAATTTTGTGTGTATATAGGTAGGTAAGTGTCTAAGAAATAAGAATTAAAATTAAAAGCAAAACTTAAAATTAAATCTAAAAATAACAACCCAGGTGATCTAGTCCCAAATTTTTATAGACAATTTCCTTAATCTTTAATTCATTCATTAATATAACATAATTGTTCACTTACGAACAACCTAAAATACTATATACAGCTTGAAATGTCGATCCTTTTACGATCAACCCCTGATTGAAACAGCGACATTAGTACTTTTTGCAGAACGTAGTCTGTCGAGGCAGCTAGCTATAAGCTAGGTAATTTAAGGATAAATGAAAAGGCTCTCTCAATCAAATCTAAAGATCTCTCAAGAAAATCAAAAGGTGGTGTTATGAACCAAAAACATATTGACCAATCACCGTCTAGATACTTGACGTGATGGCGCTGGCACCGTTCGTTCGTCGTTGGCAGTCTGGCAAGTGGCAGCAGTCGTCACTCGTCGGTCGTCGGTCGGGTTGGTACTTGGTTGCGTTCGTTGATCAGTTTGGTCCGCTTTTTGTTGCACGAAAAAGTCGCGGTGGACACATGTTATGTTTTTCGGAAACTATTATTAGAAAAGGCTTTTAAATTTTTCCTCCTTATAACATCAGTATAGAATACCAAAATATAATGAATATAAAGAAGCTAAGTATTTAGTACGAGAATGGTGAAAATTAAATTATATGAGTGGGTCTTGAAAATATTTTTATTCTATAAAATACACATTATTATTATTTGTAAAGGTCCTATGTACCCTGCTAAGGCCACTTGTTAAATGTATAACTGGCCGCGCAACGGCTTTATATAGGATATAGGAACAATACCGATACTAAATATATCTAAAGTTAAAACAAAATATTTGTAAGTTCTATAATAAATCCTGAAATGAACAATTCAAAGTAAAAGTAAGATAATAATGTCATTATTCACATCACGTCATATTATGCACATGAAGACTTATGTTTTGATGTGCGCGTGATTTTAAGAGGGAGCTCGACGGAGGTCTATGGAGCGGCGGATAACAACAAAACTTCAAAAAAACAGTCCGATCAATCAAAATATCAGTTTGCACTTTATACTAACAATAAATTTATATATCGATTTCATCAACGAGCGGTTGACACGCCCCCCCGCCCCCCACCACCGAGCGGCCCTGCTGCGGCCGCCGGGCTTCGCGCCTGCGCCACACGCGCCGCCGCTCACCGCCCAGCTCCGAGCGTAATGTCACTTCGTAGCCCAGCTCGTAACGGTCAACGTGCACGCGCACGCACGCCCCTCCCACCGCCGACACGCGCAGACGCGGCGCAGCAGACACAAGCGAGCGCGCGCCCAGTTCTCCCCAAGCGCCCGCCACATGCGCCTCCGCCTCGGCCGCCAGCGTGCCCCGCACGTGGAGGTGGGCAGACGCCCCGCGGGAGCCCGAGGACCATTGCACCTCCGCGTCCAGCGCCAGAGCTCCACGTCGCTCCAGCTGAAGTACGCCGGCGCCTAGGAGCGGCAGCGTGGCGCGGGCGTCCGGCAGAAGCCTCAGTGCGCGCAACAACGGCGCCAGCCCCGTACTCGCCCGGGCCAGCAGCTCGGTCTGCAACGAGCGTCAGTTTCAGCGGCGGGTTAACGGACGGCACCCGCCCTCCAGCCTCGGGCTCACTCGACCCGCTCCTCACCTGATTTCGTCGCCATAGGCACGCGCCGCCTACGGCCAGCGCCACCTTACCGCCCTCGAACGTCAGCTCCTCGTCGAATTCGGCGTCAGCGCGGGTGACATGCCCGCCTGCGTCGACATTCACCTGTCAATAGATGGATCCCTCGAGTGCAAATTTCTAAGACGGGCTTAGCGGTATCATAGAATTTTATTATTAATTATACCCACAGAAAGCGTTTCATCATGTAGACCGCCCGGGCCAATCATCGCCAGCGACACGGCGCCGCGGTGCAGGTCTCCGCCCGACAACAGCAGCGAAACCTGCAACACGGCACTCCAGCCGGCGTCACCGCCTAGGTCCAGCACGTGCAGCGCTGACGCGCCGGGCAGGGCGCGCGCGGGCCAGCCCGTCAGCCGCAAGGGTAACGCCGCCAGCAGTTCCCGCATGGGTGCGTGCTCGGCGGCCAGTGCATGCAGCCGCCCCCACACGAGCCGTCGCAGTTCTGCTGGCGCGTGCCGGTGCAGCGCGCCCAGGAGCGGCGCGGCGGAGGCGGGCGCGCGCACGTACCGTCGCAGGGCCAGGTCCGCGGCGGCGGCGCGCAGACCCAGCGAGCCCGGGCCCAGAGCCACTCGCTCCAGCCGCCGCAGCCGCGTGGCGTTAAGCAGTGCGGGCGGCGGGACGCCGTCGAGCGCGTCGATAGCTGCGGCAGCCGCAGAGCCCACGCCCCACTCGGCGTGCTGCAGCAGAACGTCCACCGTGTCTACGCGCCGCAGGTTTCCGAGCGCCCGCAGCCGCAGCGCGCGACACTCGTCTTCCTGCACAGAAACGGCGGTCAGACGGGCGGACGGCAGGCTGCGCAGGTGGCAGTGGCGGCAATTACCTGGCAGTTCGCTAACCCCTGCAGCAGGCGGTCCTGCACGACGTCCCCGACGGCAGGCGGCAGACGCGACGCCCCGGCGGCCGCCGCCAGCAGCGCGCCCTCCACGACGTCCTGTCGCGGGCTGGTCTCGGCGATCCTTAGCAGCTCGATCACCGCCGACTCCTGAGCGTACGTGTAATGTGTATAATATATACTCGTAATATACGAAATATTTTGTATAAGACAAAATAAACGTTTTATTTTATCCAGGTTCAAAATGCAAGATGAGAAAAAGTATATAGGCGATACGAACCAGGCTCTTTTCGATTCATAACTGCCTAATTTCTCCACTAAGCTATCATGACATACCTATTACTTGAAAGCGAAATTTACGTTCGTATTCTAATGATATTTTATCATTGCTACAAAACACGGATAAAAAAAATTTCTAAAAATGTACTTATCCTAGCTAGATCCATTTATTGCTGTTTTTAACACGTATACAAAATTTCATGAAAATCGTTGGAGCCGTTTCCGAGATTCAGATTATATTATATACATATTAGGCCACTACATTTCCTAGGGATTTCTGACATATTAATCCATGACCGCTGGTGAATATCGCGACGGACGTCAATCCGTTACAAACTTTATTTTGCGGTTCGTTCCTTAGACGCGATTACTGTACCAACCGCAAGTACTAAGTTAGTCGTACGTTAGGTCACCCGCAGCGGAGTCCATATTACGTTGTACGTGTACGGTGTGGTGTACGGCTGGTGACGCGGACAGCCGAATCACAATATTATATTTACGACAGCTGTTGTTGCATGTTGAGCGGCGAGCGTACGACGTTCGTTCTTGTTGAAATTTTTTAAACCAAATAATTATATAAGTACTTAATTGTAATTATTATCGATACAAATATAACAAATAAGTTTCGGTGTTCCTGAGTCATGGATGTTAAATATGTGTATTGTGTATTATATAATAAAATACTTAAATTAATTTAAGTATTAATATAATACCAGTAACACAAGTCTCTTCGAGAAGGACGAGAACTTACCACGGGACCAGATTGACGTGGTGTAAAAGCCTCTATAGATATAATTATTATTATTAATGTTTCAACTTTCACGCAATTAAAACTTTGTTATTGCAACTCTAGTTTGTGACGTCGCAGCTCACCTCGGGCGCTGCGGTCAGCGCGAACCCCTGCAGGTAGCTGAGGGCGGGCGCGGCCGAGTCCTCCAAGCGCAGCAGCCCTCCGACGGCCGCCAGCGCGCGCGCCGTCCCCGCCAGCCCCAGCGCGTAGCACAGCCCCGCCCTGCCGCACCACACAGCACGTCACATCGCGTCACCTCACGTCACATGGAAGCGTTGACAGTTAAAGAGACCGCACTCACAGCCGCTTGGAGACGGAGGCACGCAGCAGCGCGTCGAGCTCGGGCGAAGATGCGGCGCGCAGGGCGGGCAGCAGGCGCATCAAGGCGGCGGCCGCCCGCACGGTGCCGCCCTCGCCAGCCTCCGCTTCGCCCAGCGCCTCCCATGTCTCCTCCATCAATGCCTCCAACTCCGGGACGGTCTGCTTATATGTTACACGGCATGAAATAACACCATCCCCCGCATACTTCAGCCTCGTGCACAAGGCACATATAATGTCGAAATATAGAGCTCAAGGCAATGAAAATAAACTACAAAATAAACAAGTAATAGTTCTTAGTAGTCTTGTGACTTTCGAAGCCGTCATATTAATACATTTTAATAAGCGGAGTACGACTTACCGGTGAGGGCCGCGCGCGCGGGCCAGGCTCGCCCATGGCCAGCGGGAGCGGCGCCAGCGACGATGGCAGCTGCGCGAGCGCATCCCGCAGGTCAGCGGCGGGGGCGGGCGGTGCGGCACGAGGGGCGGGCGCGCGCCGCAGCCGCATCCACGCGCGCGCCTTGAGTGCCCCCTCGCCCAGCGCGCCGCCCAGCTCGTGCAGCTCCTCGGCGTACACCTCGAAGGGCACGCGTGCCGCGTCCAGCGAGTAGCGAGTCACGCGGCGCGAGCGCACCTCCCCCTCCACCGCGTCACCCCACGAGCACCGGTGCTGCACACACGAGATTCGCTGGTATATTCCCCCGCGACTATCACACTATGCTGGTGTTTTTTCATGAGGGAGTGGAATGTCGTCTAGTGCGTGTTCGGTACGCGAGGAATAGGGACTTGTTTGTTACTTGAGGTAGCAGGTTGACACAACTTAATATTGTTATATTACGTGTACCTTGACTTTCCTTAGGACCTGCTCGGACAATGTCTCGTAGTAGACCTCGCAGGTGCCCGATACATCAGTTTCATTCCTGACATCATCTGAATAGTTAAACTGAAAAAAATAATTCATTGTGATATTATGCGTTACTAATGCGTTAAATGAAATCAATGTTTGATTGAGTGTTATACCATACCTGGAACAGGCTGGCGAGGGATCTCTTGTAGTTAAGGAGTTCGTGGGGTTCCGAAGGATCCGAATAAATTTCATCTATGAGTCCATTCCTGGAGTGTGTGTAGAAGACGGTACCGGAGTAGGCATCCCACGTCGAGGCCAGCTCCTGGTACTCTGCGTTCACATGAGTGCCTCTCCCCAGCAACCGGGGCGACTGCAGCTGCCAATGAGATTATATCACCGGTGTGGATTTAGAGAAGACTGCGAGGACTTTCTAATTTGAGAAGCGGGGATGGTGTATCTGTAGCTATTGCAGTAATGAACGCAGCCTGCATCCACTCCATAAACACACGTTTCATGCGTTCAGACATTCATTACGTAAGAGTTCAGCTGATAAGCTTTATTTTTTGGACTGTTGTAATATGGCCAAGGAATTAGTAATAGTCTCCTAGGTTCGCCGAATATGGCATTATACTGTTTGGTTCTGGTGTACTCGTACTTTACAATAAACTTGATACCTATAGATATTTTTTCACATACGTATAAACTATGAACAGTCACAAGTAAAAGAATACAAAGAACATATTATTATACATGAATAGACTTAGAGTTCCGTGGAAATAAAATATTTGACCAGAGAAGACATGAACCAAAATAAAAACCGGCCAAGTGCGAGTCGGACTCGCGGCACGAAGGGTTCCTTACCAGAAAAGCGGTAAAAAAAATCTTTTGTTGTATGGAAGTCTTAAAGCCCTTAAATATTATTTTAAATTTATATTTAGTGTTTGTTATTATTGTGGCAATAAAAATACAACATCTGTAAAAAATTTAACCTGTTTGCTATTACGGTTCATGAGATAAGGTAAAAGCCGGATATTTGCCCCGGTTTCTGATACACTGTGTTAAGAATATAAGTTGTGTTGACGCTTTACTACAATACGTAGTAACCCCCCACAGCCACAGGCCTCAGTGCCGATTATGCCATCGAAATAGGCATACATATTATTTTGTCCAAATAGGTAAATGGAGGTAAATATCTACCGCGGCGAAACTTTGATGGGCCTTATAATTATATTGGTCAGTAATTTTTATTGAATATTTTTTATACTATCGTATCGTGGTTTTAGTAAACTTTTTGTTTCTTTGTATGCATTAGAATTTTTATCATGTTTTATTCCTAAACAATGTGTATTTATTTCACATATATACAAAGCCCTACTTATTTTTGCGGATAGTCGCCCCTAGAGTGACTAAACATTTTTTAACAAGCAAAGACGAATTTTATTAATATGTGGTTTTTTCGAATTGACTGTGACTCTGGCTTGGAAATAAAATAAATATCTAATTAAATGTTATATGTATTTATCCTAGATAAGCAAAATGCCTCATAAATATAAAAATAAACCAGGCGTAGTGTCGCCTAGCGCAGCAGCAAAAGAATAAATCGGAAAAAATAAAGAAAACAAATAAAATTAGCACAGACACAAAAAATAACAAACCAGACTGTTGAATAAATAATAATGATTACATTAATATAAATTTCTTCTTCTAAAAAATTATACCGAGGTTACTATAGCCGCAAAAGGCGAGTATCCCCAGAAGATTTTTCCGCGCTGGGCTAATATCCGCCATAGTAGGCAACTATCCCCTTTCTGAGAGGTGAAATAAAACAGCATTTATTCAAAATAGGTATTAAATATGGTTAAAACTAGGCTATTGATTATAGAAGATAAAATACCTATATTTTGAGATATATACTGAATAATTTTCAGAAAGTACATTTTTTTTTAAATGAAGCTTTTTCGAAATGTGGGGCAACTATCCGGCTTTTACCCTACAGCAAAAAATGCCAACTACTACTCTGTTGTATAGGAGCCCCCTTAATTATTATTATTATTATTTTGTTCTTGTATTTGTTGTTATAGCGGCAACACAAATACACAATCTGTGAAAATTTCAACTGTCTAGCTAATAGCTATTACGGCTCTTGTATTGAGATACAGTCTGGACTCTGGTGAGTGAGGTGACAGACGGACAGCGAAGTCTCGGTAATAGGGTCCCATATTTACGCTTTGGTTACGGAACCCTAACAAGAATATGTCATTTTTTTAAATTACAGCATATATTATTATCTGAATAAAGTTAAAAAAGGTTTTGAACATAATACATTACACATCATACCTACGTATTGTTTATGACATTTATTAATACAAACAATAAACATATTGGTCTATACTGTGCATAAAGATATCGGTAATCGGTATGGTATGATCTTACTATATTTTATTTTATATAAGTACCAACAAATAAATACTATTATATTATAGCTCGGGAATAACGCTACGCTTACTTGAAACTTGAGAAGATACTGGCGGGTGCCGGGGCCGCCTCGCCACGCCGCGGACACGTCGAGCGTGCACTTCACTTTGAAGCTCACCTCTTTATCCCTTTTGTTGATATCGTTCAACAGTGCAGTAGACTCGACAGTGTAAGAAGTGGGAGTACCAAAAAAATTAATTTCGCCATAAACTGATTCACTGTCCGACGGCTTTATTCCGTTAAAGCACAAAGCCAAAGTATAAAATGTTAACCACATCATTGAATATGTTCCAATTATAAGTAGAATACAACTCGGGACTGTTCACATATCAATACCAAAACTTAATTTAAAATCGCCCGGGCCGGTCGCATAACCTGTGTGATCCTGTAAAGCGCGGTTACAGGCGCAAGCGCAACCGATCGTCGTCTGAACGCTGTGATGTGTGGACCAATGAGCTGCCGGCACCGCAATGCACGAGCGCGGACGCCGGACTCGGCACTGGTCGGGGGGAATCGGGTCGGACGGCGCACACGATGCGGGGCGCCGTGTGCTGACTGCGGAGTGCGGTTTAACTGACTAAAACAATGATTCCATGAGCGACCGACGTTTGTTATCAAGTCTCACGGGTTCACGATACTGGACAGAATATAATATTTGTTATCTCAATTTCTAGAACTGTTTTTAACGTCCGACTGTAGTAAGGTTTTTAATTACATAGTTTAGATTAGATTTTATTTATTCACAATTTTGTATTCATAAATTTTATTATATAGTTTAATATAAATGATAAAATGTAATTAATGAAGCGAGTACACTAGAAACGCGCAATCTATTTCGCTCTACGTGCGCGACGTAGTATTTCGAGTCGATATTTAGTAATTAGTGTTTAGATTATCTAAAACAATTGTCGAACTCTTCTTCCGAAGAACGAAGCCACCACTCTTTTCCCACGCTTGTTCGAAAGTTGAAGGGGCCGATGATTTTATAGAAAAACCCTTGGACATGTTGGCCCAAGACATCACTGTTGAGGCCGAGTCTAGTCGCAATGGACTCAATTAGACTAAAATATGTTTTCTTAATTTTTGTTTGATATTCATTATTTAATTTTACGATCAAGTCTTGGCTGGTCTTCAATAGAAGTTGGTAAGTTTGAAGGACAGATTGTGGTTTTCTTTTTTTTTTCTCAATAATCCAACACGTTTTCAGCCCAAATAGAAATTTTGAAGAATCTCGCTTGAGATTAGGGTAGGCGGGAGGGAGTTAGGAAAATCCTACGATATCTCACCAAGGGAGAGGGGGTCCGAAAAAATTTTCACAAATGCCTCACGTAATTAATGGACGTTTCCTAACTAAGAAGACTGTCTTTTAATTTCTGGCTTATAACAGTAAAGCCGGCATTCGCCACCCGTATGTCAACACGGAATTTGTTAAAAATTGTTACAACCATAGAAATCTTAATGATAAGCCCAACTAGACAAGTGGCACAAAACGAATAGAATAGAATACTTATTGTATGGGAATGGCACCAGCTTACGACATAATAATAATAATGATCAGCCCCGACGCGGCTGTCGAGTGCGACTCGTGAGTCATCGGAAGCGGCCGCACGAAACGAGGTTATGTCCCGGGTCAGTGGTCACATTTCGTGTAGATTATGTTTGCTATAAATAACTCTAGTTCCTAGCAACTGTTGGCCCGCTGCGTCATGATCGGTGTTTCCAGACGTTCATTATTGAATACCACTCGATCCTCTCGGTGGAGCCGGCCAGCCGCACACCACCGCTCACCACCGCTCACCACCGCCAGGGCTAATGGCGTAACACCTTTCCTGTGAACCGCATGGCGACTGGCGTGTACTGTTGTAAAGTATATACCTAGACATTGTCAAATTGATTAGGGCCGTTAATAGAAAGAGTATCGATTTATTAGAATATGTTTATTAATACGATGTCTCCAGTATTACGTGCAGGTAACAGGTGGTATAATAAACCATCATTCGACCGTCGAGTCTACGCAGGTGCAGGAACACACAGGGAGAACGCCGCGGCTCCAGGGAGGTGTCGGGTAAATCTTTGGTAGTCGGTCGCTAACTAGACTATAAATATCAGCTTTGGATATGTATCACATGGAGTCTCTGCGCGGCGGCCGGCGGAGGTCCGGCATAGGTCCGGCATAGGTCCGGCGGAGGTCCGGCGGAGGTCCGGCAGAGGTCCGGTGGAGGCCCGGCGGGCAGCGGGCAGCGCCCTCCTCCGCCTCACGAGTAGATCGTCATCAGGATCATCTGCAACCGTCGAGCGGGACCTTAACTTATGGAAAGATTGGAACAGACAACATAGGGATCGAGCGCCGTACCTCTTCCAGGGAGAGAGGGTTCGACTTCATCTTAGCGTCGAGGCTGCGGTACCGTTCTGAAACACAAAATATGCGGTTGCAGGTGTTTTTGCGGATCAAACGGACAGTCGGTTCATCTGGTGTTAAAATGATCGCCTACATCCATACATACTACCTATAGTTTGCGGTTATAAAAGGATAATACATATTATACGCCGTGAAATATCAATTGTTGTTTTCCCGCGGAAGACGGGCAGAGCGACTTGCGATATGTAAGGAGTACTGTCGAAGCATACAGTAAAAGTACATAAATATGATTGTTTCATAATAATAAAAAATATACATTTATCAACTCGAAAAAGTGAGAAACAGTTACACTACACATAACTCGTAGTCCGTAGGTATTCGTTTTGACTCGCGTCGCGTCGCGCCGGCCGCGGCACCGCGCCGAGCCGGACGTAAAAAAAAAGCGATATAATATAAGCTCTCGCACTTTGTGATACGGCATAAAATAGTTTCGAGTATTATTCTCCAGAATTTTAAAATTTGCCATATTTTGTTTGTTGTTTTATTTATTTATCCTTAACCTTAAATGTTCAAACCTTAAAAATAATTACCTAGTAGGTAATAAAATACTTAGTAAACCGCGATAAAATCCGTAAAAGTTGTTTTATTATTATAAGTGACATTCGCGTAAGCATTAGAAACAATATTATTCACAATTTTTGTTTGCTCAAAAAGTTCTTCCCGCTGGAACCCAGCTAAGCTTAAAGTTTACACTTCAAATATTTGATGCGTGTAACACTACACTAGCAGTAGAATACACGTCGGCATATCAATGCTTAGAGTAATAACAATACTGTTATGGGCACTATGCTCATAGTGTTATGGGTATTGGGTAGTCACTAGTCACTAGTCAAGATAATGTTATCACTTCCAGTAGCTATCAGGATTCAGGCGTAAGTATACAATGTAGTTCAATGTACGAGCGTGTTATGCTATACGTGTACTCTGGACGTATAATACACAGTTTATGCTTTAATCTTAGTAAATAGCGGCTTATTATTCTAAGGCTTAAATACTAGCGCCGAAGTAACTGATAATAGCTTACACAATTTAGACTAAAACTTAGATCCCGATTTAAATATTAAAGATGGTAGTTTGTTATGCATATAGTATATACTATATTATTATCATATAATAATTATAAATATTGCTGTTAAAGACTATAACAATAAAGTAGGGTGTCAGTAGTAACTAGGGTCCGAAAAGGATTTCCGCTGCGTCATCAAAAAAAAAGTGAACTTGGGTGTTACCGTTTTAAATAATAATTTGGAAAAAAAATTGTTAATTGCAAAATCATTAGTGTTATAATAAATAACATCTATTCTGTGATTGTGTGAGACAACAGAATATATTATGTTCGACAACTCCTACGGGCGAAATGCCTGTGATGTATGTGTGTGTGTCATCTGCACTTCTGCCAGTTTGCCTTCCAAGTTCCAACTATCATGAACAAAAAAATCAAACCGCAACGAACCATGCGCCAAGTGCAGCCGCGCCAGCGCCACGGCGGCGTCGAGCGGCGCCAGCTCCGCCCCGCGCGCGTGCCGCAGCACCACGCACTCCAGCACCTTGTTGGAGGCGCTGACGCCGCACGCCCACAGCAGCGCGCGCAGCCCGTACGCGCTCAGCCGGCCGCAGCCCGCTCGCGCCGCTCGCGTGATCGCCGCCCGCCAGAAGGTCAGCAGCGCCAGCAGCGGCGACAGCTCCCGCAGCGGCATGCGCCCGCTCACTGCCGGGTCTCGCAGCGCCACGAGTGCGCGGCACAGCTCGCGCGATGGCGGCGCCGGCAATAGCGCGCGCCAGCTCCGCTGCAGCAGCGCTCGCAGCCCCGCAGCGTCCACCTGCAACACACGCGAGGTCAGTCTTCCCCGGGCTCCCGGGCCCCCGCGGAGCGGACCACCCCGCCCACCTACCTCCTCGGTGCGCTCCGTGCGCTGCAGTTTCTCTATAGCTCTCCGCATCCGCTCCTGAAACGAGAGCACCCGGGGTATTAACGACACTCACTCTCCAGTCTCCACAATCCACATCAAATAAAAGAAAATCATTTCATAATTCCTGAATATAGTAGTGAGTATTTGTGTTTCTAAGGAGTAAATGTTACAACAACACACATTATATCCTATTTGCCTTCATATATGGCAGATTAATTATTAACTGTTGTATCTTCGTCAAGCAACGTTAATAGTCTGAAAAATATTTAAAATATCCAGCAGTTCAGGCGCAGGACAGGTTTTTCATTTTATCATTGCCTACGCGATGTGCCGGTTATTATGCTACTCGTACGAGTATTGCAGACGCGTCGTCACTTTATGAAACGGAAGATGCTCCCATGTCTATTGAAAATAAAGTAAGCGCGTGAGTGACAAATCTCTGTCCGATTTTTCTATTTAGTGTTTTCAATACATTGCCATTTGTCGGGCAAGGATAGCACAGCTGTAATATAATTCAATTGTAAAAATGATAGTTAATTTATTTGGGATATTTTTTTCCTTCTTCGGATATTAGGTAGATGGAATGTACCGAGTGTAGAGTGAGGATGTTTGTTCACTCACCGGCATCGGGAAGACGTCGTCCCGGAACTCGGCGGCGACGTCCCGCACGATCGCGTTGTCGTCGTTCACCTCCCTGCGGACGGGCGGCGGCGTTAATGATGGCTACAGAGTTGGCAAGGCGGCTATCCTCCTCCGAGTGCCGGGGCCTCACCAGATGTCCGTGAGGTCGTCGGTGAGGATGCGCAGCAGGAAGGCGCCCTCGACGTGCGGCCTGCTCACGTACGGCACCACTAGGTACTGGCCCGGCGGCAGCGTGAAAAACGTGACCACCTCGCGCGCGCGCGACTCGTGCGTCACGTCGAGCGCGCGCAGGTCCCGCAGCGTGTCGGCGGCGAGTGCGGCGCGGCGCGGGGCGGCGGGGGGCAGCTCGTACACGGCCAGCCCCACCGCGCGCAGCCGCGAGCGCGCGCCGGGCACGTACCGCTGCGTCAGCGACACCACCGCGTGCACCGCGCCGCCCGCCGGCACCTGCACGCGGAACTGCGGGTTGGCATGCGCTGTGGGGCAGCGCGGGGGCCCGCCCGCAGAGTGGCCCCGCCGCCAGCGCCGCCGCGCCAGCACGGCCCGCCAGGGGCGACGCGCGCGCAGGGCCGGCTCGCGCAGCCAGTCGTCCGGACCCACGTGCACCAGCTCCAGGCGAGCGAACGAGCGCACGAACTCCCCGAACGACATCCTGCGGTGGACGCCCGTGACTTGACTGATCGAATTTTAGTTGTTCTTCAATGTTAATATGGCAGGATAGACTGATAGCCGTGCCACCCGATGGTGAGTGGTCGTCGTAGCCCGTCAGTATAATCTAAGCCAGCCAGCTATTAAAAAAAGCAATATTCGTCGGTGAACATACCAGAAGGTCCCAGACTCCTGGTCGCGGGTGCCATCGGGCGAGGCTGGCGCGCGCAGCCGCACCAGCGCACCCTCACCATCAGCGGCGGGCGGTTCACGCGCATGCGCCAGGCCGGTGACGCAGTAGGCCTGCCCCGGCACGGGAGCCACGTCCCCCTGCCGCTTGGCTCCCGCGCAGTATTTATCGGAGCGCGCGGTGGCCACCAGCAGCGTGGCGCGGGGTAGGGCGGCGTGCAGCACGCGCAGCAGCATAGCACGCGGCTGGCGCGGGGGGGCAAAGCTCTGCAGCACGCCGCCCGACAGGGCCTGCAGCGCACGCGCCAAGCTGCCGCCGTCGCCTCCTCGCAGTGCCGCATACGACCCGTGCAGCCTGAGGATTCGTTCAATATAAATGCTTATAAAATCCCCCCTTTCCATGAGTTCCTCAAACCAAGCGAGTGCCGTCCGGCGTCCGCACTACAGGATCTTTATATTAGCCAGGACTTCAAAGAAAAAAATAACTATAATTTAGCTATAATTCACGTATTCTCATAATTATATTTGATGGTCATTAGTTTATTTATAAAAAGGGTGTAGGTAGCTGCTATCGTATACCGTGATACGTTGAATAAATGACACAAGTGTTCTGTTTGATGATGGTATTTATTGATAACAGGGAAGGATTGGACGAGTTGACATTTTACGTGTATACATCACAGATTTATAAATATTGTGTGTGTCATCATATGAATGAACGTAAACCGTACGAACTACGAAGTGTTTTATTGATTGATGGACGGATTATTCATAGTATTGATTACATTCCCTAATCTAAGTAAATCCGGAACTGTTTCCTAATGTTTACGCGTTATGATGACTGCCGTGTCTCCTGATGACCATTAAATAATGTTATCAATTATAATATATATTACGATAATTATCAATAATTATCAAACCATTGAGATTGAAAAAGATTAAATAATGAATGAACAGGTTGTTAAAATACTAGAGCCGTACTTGGCGTAGGCCTTTTCGAGTAGCGGCAGCGTGTAGTCGTCGCGCGCGGCGGAGCGGCAGAGCGCGCGGCCGGCGCGGGTGGGCAGCCGGTCGTCCACCGCCACCTCCAGCCACTCGCCGAACACCCAGAAACGGAACCTGCGGCAGGCGGCCAGGCCGGGTGAATCTCCGAACGAAAACGACGGCGGGGTCGAGAGGAGGAGCGCGGTACCTGAAGCGACCGGTGTATGCGGCGCGGAAGCTGTGCGGCTGGACCGCGCGCGCCAGCAGACGGGGGGTGAGCGCCAGCGCAGCCGCCGCAGCCGCCAGCGCCACGTCACCCGCCTCCACGCGCCACCTGCGGACCCGCCGCCCGTCAGTGCCCACCTCACACCCCAGCCCCACGGCCTCCCCACCACGGAGCACTCACCTGGCGACTGCCCGCTCGTCTAATTCCGGCTCCGGCAGCTGGTCGTTTGACGTTTCTAACGCGTCGTCTCCGAGGAAGCGGGGTCGCTGACATAGTTCCTATAATACATAATATTATGGAGTATGAGAAAATGGAGAGAGAGAGAGAAAATCAAAATGAGTGAAAGTACGTAGGTGCGTCTAATACATTCAGTCAACAAAGTGTCTAGATGGAATGATTTGTTTAAGGTTCCAAAATTTTTTGGTGTCTCTGTAAAAAAAGGTCGAATAACAAAAGAAGTAACAATGGCAGCAATAACTTCTGAGAAAATCGTCACTCCTGGCAAAAGCCGAACACATCCGAAGAAGCTTGTTTTAGATGTATTCTACTAATCGGTTATACGTAAAAAATCAAACGAAATATTTAAAAAAAATGTTTTATTTTAATATATATTACTATAAGTAATTATTTTTGTCATTATTATCATCATCAGTCTTTATTAGTCCACTACTGAACATAGGCCCTATAATTTTTTTTTTATTGTGCTAGACTTGGTGGAAAATCATTACACTATAAATTGGCAACATTGAGTTATGAGACCGCAGCGCCGCGTCTATCGGACTTCTAAAGTGGCGATGACTCATGTGTACCCATTATTGACGTTTCTTTGGCGTATTTTCTTGACAGAGGGATATTTAGGGTCTGTTTCACAATGTCCTAATAAAGTTCCAATTAAGCTATTTGCAACATATTTACCACATAACTACAACGTTTTTGTTTCACAAATGACAAATAAGCAATATTTGGCTAATAAAGTTCCCTGTAAACTATAGGTCGGATCAACTGGCCATTAGCAAATTTATCTGCCACATAAATTAGTTGACAGATATAAACGTGGTTGACAGCTTCACGACATTTGACAATTTGAAGTTCCGGTAACAGTAATATACAAAATAATTTAAATTGTGTTTTGATCGTTTAATAATTAAGGGCTAACATTATATACAATGTCTATGTAAATTAAAGGTATAAAGATGGTATGATAAATACATTTAAATTATAAAAACACATTTTCATGTATTTTTACAACATGGAATGTTTTTCTAAAACATATTTATCGTAAATTGGAACTATGAAATGCGAGGTTGCCAAGCCTACTAACCAGTAAGTGCCAAATAGGGATCTGCCAAATAAATTTACAGGGAAGATGATGGTGAAACCCAATCCAAACTAACTAGAAGATTTATGTGTCATATAGCTTAGGGTACTTTACTAGTACATTGTGAAACAGACCCTTATTAAAAGTTAGATTATTCAAATTCGTAAGAGCATTGCTACAGGGCCAGGCCCTACAGGGCAGGGGTTCGCGAGTGGTGACTGGTGTTGTACCTCCTGCGTTAGTAAACAGTATGTATAAAAGTAGTAAAGTAAGTCAAAACCCAGTTTTCTGAACCCAAGGATATGTTTTAAAAATGTACCCTAACATCAAGGCGCTTTAAGAAAAAACAGACAGAATGTCACATTTTTTAAATATTATTGTTATATTATATTAATTATTAATATGGGATTAATATTAAAAAAAACATATATTTCTAAGACGTTAATGTTATACATTACACGCCCTGTAAAATTACAATGACATTACATCATTAGGAGAAGGAGAACATTTATCTGTCTGTCAGTTATCCCCACACTCGATACGTTGGATCCGTGACTTATTGACCACGCTGTATAACAACAGTGATAAACGGCGTGGACCCAAGGAGAGGGGGGGTGGGGGGAAGTCGCACACAATGTGACGCGGCCCGGTTCGCACGGCCCGGCCTCACCGGAGTCTCCCATGGCACCGCCACACTTCTGACTATCGCTCGGTCTAGCAGGCGGCAGGCGCTACGTGGGCTCCCTCTGTGACTGGTTCAGTAGCGCCGCGACCGACAACCTACTTGCATTATGAATACGCAGCAATAACGCACATTTACAAACGCGGACAATAAACGCGTGACAAAATGTAAAGCGCGATCGACAATCACGGCTGAATAAAATAACAAACTTATTATAATATCGTGAATATACGCTGCCGACAAACAAATACATACCATAATAAATATTAAACAGGCTCACTCCGCACTCGGATGCTGGATGTAAGGGAATGAATCTAAGTGTAAGGTTTAGGCAATAAGTACAATATAATTTTAAAAGCGATTTACGTAAGTAGGCGCTTATGCAACCTAAATATGCGTTAACATTATTAATAAGTGGAATAAGTACCGGGAAGCTAACGGCGCAGGCGCACACACACACACACATACACACACGCACACACAGGCACACGCGCGCACACAGGTCGCACGTGCGCCGCATACGCTCGCATAAAACCTTGTCAACTCGATAAACCTACATTAGCTTCGCCACCACAATGAATTTCTATCAAGGACCCTTCAATTAGTTATAATATTAACTTAAAGTAATTGGTCGGGCTCTTGGTTTGGTGAAATCCATTCGCTGACCCACTTGCCACAACTCCCGACTCGTGCGGCGCGCCCTTCTCCTGATCCCGGCGCGACCCCGGGCTGGGTCAGGGGGTGAATGAGTACATTATGACAGGCAGAGGCTAACATACATTACTCGTACTATCATATTTGACATCCTAATCTTGAAGACTTTCTATCTCAATCAATATTTTTATCGTTTGGAGTTGTACATGTGTCCATGTGTGTATGTGTGTGTATGTGCCCACGGTGTGGCGTGACGGTACCATTTTGGCCGGTCTACTTTCAGCAGTATCTATTTGCTCAGCTGCACACACACCATCTCACAACACTTTAATGAGTATTTATACAAATTCTTGGCTATACCAACAGATACAACCGGCTCGTGTCAATGTATCACCCCGGTCACCAGTCACCAGCATCACCCGCCACCACCATCACCCGCCGGTACTCACGGGGGGCCTGCGCCAGACGACGCGCGCTGCCAGGCGTCGGTCGCCGAGGCTCGCGGCCGACGGGGGGAACTCCGGGTCCTCCCACAGTCCGGCACCAGCTCGCGTGTCGGAGCCCGCCCCACGCCATCTGTGGGAGGCAGAGGCAGGACAACACTTGGCTCGTGACATGATAAAATATACGTATAGTTGTCGGTCTAGTCTAGGCGGTAATGCCGACGCAGAGTACTCGACGTCGTACCGAGGCTGAGGTATATATGAAATGAAGATCGAAATCCTGGCACCTAGTATTGCCGGATTGCCGGGGCGGCAACAGCAAGTCCACGCTACTCGTATGCCCTCTGGCAGAAGGATCATTTTAGTTTCGTTTAATTATGAGTCAATTTTTAGATCTTGGATTGGACACTTGGACAACTTGGAAACTTGGATCTGGCTCGCGACTGTGACGTTTCTTAAGTAAATATCAGACTACTGGTGCGATTGCCATATGTCACTACTACGACTACTACGACCACCGCTGTTCCTACTCACCTGGTGAGGGTGGAGCCCTGTTCGCCCAGCGCCGCGCCATTCGCGCCATCTGCACAACGCACTCGTCACAATTCCAAAATAAATAATATTATAGTCCATACTACGAGTATGGGAAAACAAATACAGTTGTGATATACGATGCGTATGTGACTGCACGGTGACTGCTGGATCATATACGTGTAGTCTGCAGTGGGTATTCGAGTATGTATAGTGTAGCGGGTAGACTGCAGCGGGTGTAGACTGTAGTGGACGTAGACTGACATAATACTCTTCTCGTTACGTAAATGAAAGAGATAACTTGATATTATCATTCAGTTTTAGTTGCCTCTTCATTTCGATTTTTGTCTAGGACAAATATTTCACATATTTTAATGTCAGTAAGCTGTTTTGTAAAACTTTCCTTTTACGTTTTTTGGGTCGGAAATTGGAACGGGCAATTTCTATTTTTACTGAGGGTACTAATACTCTTCATAATATAATTATGACATTTCATATTTTACTGACAGTATTTATGTTATCTAACCTAAAATTAATGAAAATGTAAGTGAACAACATCGACCACATAACCCATAGACTCCTAATGTTTGATCCGTATTAAATGCATTCTGGTAACTAGCTGAGGTGAGACGAAAGGGGTTGCAATCCTGTGATTAGCTAATTCAAGGTCATACATTACACAATCACGGAACATTAAAAAGAAATGGATATATTTCGCAACGGGAAAGAATGAGACGACACGATAGTTTGAGTACTTTGTTTAAAAAACCGACCAGTGAAAGGAACTCCGCACTTGCGAAACAAATTGTTGTTTTATAAATCTGTATAAATAAAGATAATAAGATACTAACAAGTAAAATGTTAACCTATCTTTCTCCATATTCGATAAGTTGCTTTATTATAAATCATTATTTCATACTACACTGAGGCATTTTGAGTTTTTTAGCAATTTTATATAAACACACTCCGATCATGTTGACAGGGCTCAATAATGGTCAACACTGATTGAGTATTTCAGCGCGGACGCTTACATCGGAACTATAAGTCAGATGTGTCGCCAGGACCCGTTCCTCTGTGCCTCTGTTATTAGGAGTCTATGGGTTATGTGGTCAATGGTGAACAACATAACCAGCATTGACGTGGTACTCCCAGCAATGCTATTTTGTAGCGCTGCTCGGTAGCGAGTAGCGAGACCCGCTACTCGCTACTCGGCCGCTCACTTTCACTCTCGCGAACTCGTCGCGGCCGGCTGCGCGCCTCTCATTAGCCCACAACGGCGCATCCCGTTACTTGTTTACCTCTGCGCACTGCGACCACTGCTAGGAGCGATCTGAGTCACGCACATATATCACCACTAGAGTATTGTATGTGAAGTTCTCCCGAACAACAGAGTGAGGCACCGACTCGATCTCGACACCCGCACATAATGTTATGTAACGCTGACGGCAGTGAACTGACAGACATCAGCCCTTTATGGTCGGTCACACATAAACTACTAAAGCCAGAATTGACATAAACATAATATATTTATTTTAGTAAAGGCAGGTTAGTTTAAAAAAATACGCGGCAGTAATGACTGTGCCGGGCGATCTAACTCTCCGTGTGACATGTCAAGTGGAACGTACTGGTCGTCTGAACGGCTGGGGTGCACGCGTTTGCTCAGTGCAGGCCAGCTAGTAACAGCCAACAGGCCTGCACTCACTGTCGCGTCATGCCGCACGGCCGTAAGGACACGCGCAAGGCCGCCAGTTGCGTCAGTGCCGCCCCGCGACCTACCTCGGTGACACACTTGCTTTGGTCCCGGTTCTTGCCGTGTTTGACGTTTGTCAGCTGCTAATACTGCGGTTGTTTATATACAAAGGGCGTGACACGTTCGAGGAGCTGCCGGTGTCCCAACTCTGTTGGTGCTCTTATCCTTGTAAGTGTATGTTACGTCGGTTCTCATGAACTCAGAAGACGGGCGAGACACTCACAATGTCCATGCAGGTTGGAGGGCGCGGGTGCGGCGGAGGTGGGAGTGGGACCGCCGCGCGTGCGCACAAACTTCTTCATGGCGGCGAAACCATGCTGACCAAAGCGTGGACACCAGCACCGCCACCTGCCGACAACCATGTGAAGAACAAACCGTGCTCCTTACACTGAGCAAGAGCATGAAATCAGAGCGGGGACAGAGACTGATCAGGAGCGAGCGGCTTTTATTACTAATTTATGTTGTCTTTTGGTTACTCATGTCATATTTGATATGAGATCTTATATCAAAGGCCATGCAGAAAATACCTGGTCTATACACTAGAGTCTGGAGTAGTAGTTTCGGCGCGAGTCGGCCGGAGCCGGCCTCGCGACGGGCGTGTGATATCCGATCACAATGGCTTAAGTGTCGCGTTCGTTAGCTCATACGCGACTAGGTCACACCTCATCCCGACCGCCGCCGACCACCGCCGACCACCAGCAACTACCGATGACCGCCGTCCAGCAGGCGCGCAGGCGATTACGGAACGCTTCGTTTGTTTCACTGGTGTTATGTGCGGAGTGTTACGAGTGGAGGCTATGCTAATAGAGTGTTCACGCTCGCCGACCGCACTGTCCCGCCACGGAGCAGGAACTCCCCGGCCTGGTGAACTAGCAGCGACAGCACATCCAGCGCACTGCTCAGGCCACTCTCGCGTCGACCGACACCGTTTGTTACCGCCCGAGTCCCGACAGTTGTCTCGGCTCTCGACCGTCGCACGCACCTACGCTCGCGCCGGCCGCGCACACACTGACTCTGAGTTCCGACACACTGGATGCGAGTTCAGACTGAGGCACTATTCACTAATGACTGAGGTGTTCCGCGTGACGTACTGTTTGGTTACGACTGGCGACTGGCGAGTGGCTTGGCGCGGCGCGGCGGGCTGCTCACCGCTCACCGCGATACTATGTTTAATGTTGTGTATGTACGAGGGGCGATCAAAAAGTAATGATAATGAATATAATAAAACAACGATTCTAATTTAAATTTAATTTATTTTTTTACGTAGTCTCCTAACAAGTCGATACATTTAGTCCAACGTTTCTCTAAACCTAAAATACCCTTTAAAAAAAAATCTTTATCAGAGCTCTCCCAAAATGCCTCTACAGCAGCCATCACCTCGCTATCATCGTCAAATTTCTTGCCCCTGAGGTGTTCCTTGAGCCGAGGAAACAAATGAAAGTCGCTGGGGGCTAAATCTGGAGAATAGGGCGGGTGTTCGACCAGTTCGAAGCCCACTTCTCGAATGGCAGCCATCGCAACTTCGGCTTTGTGTGCAGGAGCGTTGTCCTGATGAAACAGGACTTTCGCTCGGAGTTTGCCGCGTCTTTTTTCCTTTATGGCTTCTCGTAGTCGTCTTATTTGATCAGCGTAGTAGGAGCCCGTTATAGTAGCTCCCTTTTCCAGGTAATCAACCATTATGATTCCCTCAGCATCCCAGAAAACGGACGCCATAACCTTGCCCGCCGAGCTTGAAACTCTGAACTTCTTCGGCGTCGGTGAGGATGGCCTTTTCCAAGTCATCGATTGTTGTTTGGTCTCAGGATCAAAATGATGAATCCATGTTTCGTCCATGGTCACAAATCGAGACAAAAAATTTTCTTTGTCAGCCTGGAACTTTGCAAGATTGGCTCTTGAAATGTCAACTCGCTTTTGCTTTTGTTCGTCCGTTAACATTCGCGGTACCCAACGAGCGGAGACCTTTTTCATATTCATTTTGCTGGTCAAAATGCTTTGAATGCTGCCATATGAGATCCCTGTGACCTCAGCTAAATGTCTGACGGTTACTCTTCGGTCTGCTAATACGATTTCTTCGACTTTTTTCACGTTTTCCTCAGTGAGGGACGAGGTTGGGCGTCCCTCGCGATGTTCATCTTCTGTGGTCCTTCTACCCAGCTTAAACTCTTTGCACCACCGTGCCACCGTAGAATATGGAGGAGCAGAGTCCCCTAATGTCTCCACCAAATCAGCGTGTATCTCTTTGGTAGACATTTTTTTCAAACAAAGGTACTTGATGACGCATCTCACTTCGTGTTTCTCCATTTTCGTGTTGTCGCTCCGACTGCTGGTATTCAAATGAATGTAGCTCCTGCAAATGACGTCCTATTTATACAATTTTTTAGCTGGGAAGTCATGAGGGACTGAGGAAGTAAAAAACATTTTTTTTGGATTTTTATCTTCTTTAAAAATACCTGTTTATCATTACTTTTTGATCGCCCCTAGTATGTTATCCGAAGTCCGAATATATCAGAAAAACATTTCTTTTACTTAGGGGAGGATAAAGTATTTTTATTAGTATTACAGTTTGAAAGTGTACTGTGTTCCCAGTAGTGTGTTCCGCGCAGCGACACATATCGGTCGCTGACGCCTAATAAAATATAATCAGTAAAAGGTTTTATTATTGGAAGCACTCAGTTTACAAGCCTCTTCGGGTACTTCGACCACTAGCCTCAACGCACCGCGGCCTGGCCGAGCATTGCACCTCGCTCGGTCGGAGATCTCCCTTTGGGGCCAACCACCACATATTCCACAACAGTTTTGTGTACTTATACGTTTTCCCGTTTACTTTCTTTTCATATGTTTATTTTAATAATTTACTACAGTTTCATAAACTAATTACATAATATTATAAAATATAATAATCTAATAATAATAAATAATCTAAAACTATAATCCTTAAAAATATATATATTAACTAAAATATATTATTAAAAGGCGTCCCTTTAGGCAGTGTTCCGAAGATACTGGCAGCGTTTGAATTAGAATAGCTAAACTAATTCTTTGTCCGAGGTAGCTGCCAGCTCTTCGGTCTCCTGTGATGTCGACTAACCTTTTTGCTATAACAACTTTTCATATTATATTCCATTGCTATTGATTATTGTTTTAGGTAACCATAAAGTGTTTACAAGAAGTTGAAGGTACGATAATACAACCTCTGTCAGGTTCACTGGTATACTATTTTAGAAGGAAGTAGTGGCATTGCAGCCGCAGTATAGGGCCGCCGGCACGCGACACGAGCGAGGGACAGCTGTGCTGTCGCCTTTCTTCCGAGTTTCCGTTCGCCCATTGAATAATGTGTTTGCATAACCTTTTGAATGTAAAGTCTAGACAACACGTGCCTTTTTGGACATCATATTTTGGCAAAGTACCGAAAAGAGGCCAAGAGTTATTTGCTGTTGAACCGACAAGGTTTCTACCCTGGACATAGCGTTGAGACTAATCTAACATAACCTAGGTTGGGATGTCTGTGGTAACAGATGAGATTTAATAAATGTTCGGTATAAAAGCACAGCAATGTCGATCTCGTGATGTGTTCCACCAGACCCACCAGTATACACACGCTATATAGTAATACCCATTTTAAGACTTAAAAGGGGCATTTGTAAAGCTGTAGTTGGGAAGCTATTAACAACAACGGTATTGATTTTTATTAGATGAAATATGCGTTCTGTTACAGCCGTCGATTGTGCTGGCAGCCCTCAATATAATATTATGAAATATGATGACTCTGTTGTTTTAAATAGTGTTACGAACACACATAACACAAGGGAACTAGCGCCATCTAGCGTCGACCCGTAAAAAGAACAAAGACATCATGAAATCCCCTACTCAATACTAGATGGCGTTAGAAGAACTACTGTGAAGTATAGTCTCGGAAACCGGGTACATGCGCGAAGGTTCCAAAATCATCCGACCCGGTCGATCACGTTCGCGCGAGTCAAGGAACTTTCTGGAAAGCCTCATCCAGAATCTCCAGGAGGAGGAGAGGAGAGGACGGTGCGCTCGTGTCCCCTCGTCTTCCCTCGCCTCGCTTTCGCTCCGCTTTGTGTCGGTTTTTCGGGCGCGAGTCAAAGGACGCGAGGGGGTAGAGCGGGACAACCAACCACACTCTCGCGCGTTTTAGTAAATCAAGACATTATAATATTGCTAGGCACATAAAGTAGCTAACGTAGTCAATTGAATCAAATAAAAATTGTCTGGGGCTCATCTCGGCTTATATAAATAGCCGCACGGAGGCGAGCCAGGCAGTTCAGTTCGAGCTACCTTCGAGGCGACCTCGAAGTGAAAACTAGTGATCAAGAGTGATACCAGCGAAACCTACGACTTGGCTACGACCTAGGACATTGTTAGTGCTTAGTGTTTGGACCTAGTGCTAGTGAATAAAGCCTTCAAAAGTGTCCACAGGTCTAACTCTTCAAATCCTTCGGACCCTAACACGTAACAATATTAAGGAACACTTTGCATTTCGCACAGAGTCATCACTTAATTTTGATATAAATAATGTATAAATACTTATACAGTTCAGTCAGTCCATTTCCGAATAGTCGACAGCGGCCCAACTACAGAGTACAGACCTGGTTTCTGGCTGCCGGCTGGCTTTCAGCCTAGACTATTAGGAAAGCACCATATTCGGTTCGGTATAAGGGACAAGTGATCTAAAGAGTTAAAAGTGTAAACAAGCTAAACAAACAGTTCCATTAAGAAGTTTTTTCATCATGCAACTTAACGCAGGCAAGCTGCGGGCAACAGCTGGTATATAATATATCCAAATAAGGCATAAGACCCATGTGGAATAAGTAGTAATTAAAAATCAAACTAACAGGAAAAATATTTATTGATCATTCTATATACATACTCGCAGACCTACTGCGGCGGCCGCGGAATGGCCGGCCGCTGCTGCAGGGCGGTAACATCTACGTCGACTACTTCGAAAACGGGAATGTTCACAGGCGAAAAGCTTAATCCGGCCGGAGCATCGGCCCCGGCGCGGGGCGGGCGCCGAGGGGTGTCTAGTTCCTTCGGCGACAGATTTTTGACTTATGGTCTCCGAGATTCGAGCGCTCCTCCAACGGCGCGGCTCAGTCGGCGCGGGACTCGGAGTCGGAGTCGGCGTCCGCGTCGGCGTCCGAGCGATCCGAATAGTCGTCGTCGTCGCGCTCGTCGGCCTCCTGCGGCGCGGGCGGGGCGAGGGGGGCGGGGCCGGCGCGCGCGGGGTGGGAGGGGTGCGGCGCGAGCGCGGCGCACGGCGGCGCGTCGATGGTGCCGCAGCTGGCGGCCAGTGCCCGCGGCAGGCGGGGCAGGCGTGGCGCGGCGCAGGCCAGGCGGCGGCGCGGGACGGTGCCCCCGCGCGCACACAGCCGCTCGTTGAACTCCACGGTCTGCGAGGCGCGGCGGTGGCGGCGGCACGCGTACCACCAGTAGCCCCCCGCACCCCCCGCCCCGCCCGCGGCCTCGTACACGTCGTCGGGCTCGGGCGCGAGGCGGCGCCAGCACGCTCGCGCGTTCGCATAGCGCGCGTGCTCGCGGTCGCAGCGCTCGCGAGGCGGCGCGCGAGCCGCGGGTCAGGCGGCCAGCTCCACCACGGCCACGCCGGCGTACGAGCGGCCGACGGCCATCGGCGCGGCCAGCACGGACCACTGGTCGGTGCTGGGGTCGAAGACCTCGACGGTGGTGAGGTTGGCGGCGCCGTCGTCCCCTCCCACTACGTACAGACGGTCGAGGTGCGCGGCCACGCCGGCGTTGCGGCGCGCATGGGCCATGGGCGCAGCGGGGGCCCAGCCGGCGCCGGGCCGATAGCGCTCCACGCTGCGGCGCACGGCGGGCCCGTCGTGGCCGCCCACGGCGTACAGCGCGCCGCCGGCCACGCCCACGCCGGCGCCGGAGCGGCGCGCCGCCATCTCGGCGACGGGCTCCCAGGCGTCGGCGGCGGGGTCGTAGCGCTCGACGGTGTGCAGGCACTGGCGCGAGGCGCCGTCGTAGCCGCCCACGGCGTACAGCTTGCCCTCCAGCACGGCCACGCCCACGGAGGAGCGGCGCGTGCTCATGGACGCGATGGGCCGCCACACGCCCTCGCGCGTGTCCATGGCCTCGGCCGAGCTCAGGCCCGTGGCGCCGTCGAACCTGCACCATATGAAATGTCAATGTAAGTGATGTGTGAAGTGAATTAACTTTCAAAGTAAGAGTTGTTGTAGTGCGCATTAATTTATTATTCATCAGTGTCAAATAATATTTGGTCGAAAAACCGGGAGTTTTGTCAGATGTCCAGAACAGTGATGATTCCTCAGTCAGTCTAATCATGTAGCATAGCTTTACCGCTTTCAAAACCATTTGTTTTAATTACTACCATAAAGTATATTTTCAATTGTGTCTACGACCGCACCGGTTCTAAAGCAAGTCCAGTAAGAAGATCCGGCGAAACAAACTCAGTCTAAACCAGGATTGGTTTTTCTATCTATCTATCTATTTTAACTTTTTTTTCCGGATGGAGCTATGCTAATGGCCCTAATGCTTCGTCGGAAGTGGGGTGAGCCGGTTGGTATCACCCAGTGATATTATAGTAAGTAGGGCTTTGCCCCCCGCGTGACTTCCACGGCTTCAGGGCGTCGGGTTTGGGTATTTAAACAAGTAGCAGTTCAATCACCCCGGTCGCCGGAGGCTGTGTTCCTGCTGTGTTTAGTCCAAGGCCATCAGGATAAATGACATCACAATCACAACACTTTAATACACCTACTTCAATAACAGAACCTAAAGGTGATCGCAGGAGGCGCTACTCCGCTCCGCCTCCAGTAACGCCCCTGTGCTCGTGTCGGGTTCACGATGGGAACTCGGACATAATAATATGATAGGTATTTTATACCTAAATATTATAACATAAACGACAAATAGCAGCATATTTTTCCCGGGTCATCCGGAGTCAAGTTGGAGGCAAAAAGAGATCCGAGAAGATGTCTGCGAATGGTATCTGTCGTAGCAGGGAACGGAATATATAGCCATTTGGATGTGCGAGTCGGTCGGTTTCTAGATTTTAATATATATTTTTCATTAAATTTGTTAAATGTATGGCAAAGGTTATGACATACGAATGATAAGCATAGTAATGTTACCTGCTGCCGATAATATTGCTTTAATGATTAAAAATAAACCCTAGATTCCCTTTCATAAACCACTCACCCGCCCACGGCGTAGATGACGTGCCCGATGACGGCCACGCCCAGCGTGGAGCGGCGCGCCAGCAGCGGCGGGCCCGGCGACCACGCGTCCGCGCCCACGTCGTACACGTCCACCGAGCGCACCCTCAGCGTGCCGTTGAACCCGCCCACCGCGTATAGCCGCCCGCTCACCGCCGCCACGCCCGCCCGGCAGCGTCGCGTGGGCAGCGCCGCCGCCGGCCGCCAGCGCGCGCCCGCCAGCTCCCACGCCTCCACGTCGCGGATGGCCTTGGGCGCCTGCCCGCCCACCGCCAGCAGCGCGCGCGGCGGGCGGGGCGGGCGGCGCGGGCGCGCGCGCGGGCACGCGGCGGCGGCGGCGGCGCGGCGCTCGGGCCGCAGCAGGTGGAAGGACAGCGCCTCGATGACCAGGTCCTTGACGCGCAGCGGCGCCGAGGCGAGCGGCTCGGCGGCGGCGCGGGCCACCAGCGCGTCCTGCGGCAGCAGCGGCAGGCGCACGTGCTCCATCAGCGCGCCCAGCCGCTCGCGCCGCGCGCTCGGGTCGTGCTGCATCCAGCGCACCACCGCGTCCAGCACCGCCTCCTCGTTGGGCACCGTGATGCGGTCGCTGTCGAGCAGACGCGCCAGCGTGTCGCAGTCGAGCGCCAGGAACTCCTCGGTGTCCAGCACCTCGGTGAAGTGTCGCTCGACGAAGGCGGCGGCGACGGCGGCCAGGTCGGCGCAGGCGTGCAGCTCGGCGAAGGCGCGGATGCCGAGCGCGTTGTCGGGCCCCAGCGCCGCGGCCAGGAAGGCGCAGGCGGCCGCGCGCGCCCCGCCCACCTGCAGCAGCGATGCGCCCGACAGGATGCCCTGCGCGACGAAGGTTTTGGAATTACGTTGAAATAAATTATACGGTGTCGTAAGACGGTGAAAATACAACTAGGTATAGCAACGACAGTATATTATATACAACTATAGTATATGTCAGTATATTTATATGTACAACTATAGCACACATTTTTCGGCGCAGCAAAATCTCATATCTGTTATCAGGCCTAGGTTCTTTTAAACTTTGTATTAGTCTAGTGTAGTAGAAATGTAACTCTAAAAATAAAATAATAAACTATAATTTATATTAAGCGGAGATGAATGGTTGAGATTATTCTGTGTAGATACTTTATAATGCGGCAGCACCCACCTGCACGTTATCCTCGGTGATGACGAGCGACTCGGGATCGTACACGTACTCCACGATGGCCCGCAGCGCCTGCGGCTCCACACCCCGGATGGTGACGGCGGGCCGGTCGCGCTCCTCGAACTGCGTGAACATGGCGCGGAAGTACGGCGAGCTGGCCGCCAGCACGGCGCGGTGCGCGCTCACACCTTCATCCGGACTCGCCTCGCCGCTCGCCTGCGCCTGCACACGTGAGTCGGTCAGAGGCGGGGCGTGGTGTGGGGGCGGGGCAGGGCGGAGCGGGTTGAACGGGGAAGGCCCACCTGCAGGCGCACGTCGCACAGCGCCGCGTCCTGGCGCAGACGCGCGAGCGCGGCCAGCAGCTGCTGCGCGTGCTGCGCCGCGGCGGCCGGCTCGCCCGCGTCGCGCCGCTGCGACGACTCGTCCAGGGAGGACTGCGACGCGCACCGCTCCATCATACTGTGGACCACGAGCCGACATCATTTATTTAGTCATATTTCTATACAACGTGCAATCGCAATTTTTTTTTTTGACACACCAGCAGTACAATTTGAATAATGAAAAAGAAACAATTTAATAAAAGTGAATGGAATTTTTTTAATGTTTCATTTAACATAATAAAACTACACTAAGTGTAAATTATTGTACTTTTAATTTAAAAAAAGAATGACTATGTTACGTGTAATTTACCATGTTTTTTTAATTTTTTTTTTAAAATTTTTTTTTGATTAAAATTATTATTATTGTTATTATTATTAGAGTTTCTTAGGGTTCTCAGGATCAATTAGTATTGTCACATTGTACCACTACGACAAAAAGTCACCTCAGATTTGTTCTCACTCAATTTGAGTTGGATCTGATCTGTTAATGTAACATGCATTGTACTTGCCACTCGGGTCTGATAATTATTTTGTAAATTTGAATATAAATAAATCTGTATATTAGATAATACATATATTTACATGCACTGCCATACAATACCTATATCTGCCTCGATCTCCATCACCCTCTGCTGCACTGTTGTGTTCTGCTGCAGCACTGAAAGTTTTTAAGAATTAATAAACCATCTTTATGATTGTCATATATAGTAAATAGATTGTATTAACATGTACTATTTCAATTGACAAGGTCAGTACTGACAACCCTGGAGAAAGAGGAGTATAAACAGTAGAAATGTGACAATTTCACTCACACTTGACTTGACTTGACTCACGCACAGTTTAAATGACTTGACACAACAAATTTACTAATCTCATTACATTTAGTATTTACATACATATAATCATTAAGGAAAAAATATTGTCCCACTGTAATCATTGTTTACTATTCAAAGTTAAAG
Source organism: Lycaena phlaeas (assembly GCA_905333005.2). Taxonomy (NCBI): domain Eukaryota; kingdom Metazoa; phylum Arthropoda; class Insecta; order Lepidoptera; family Lycaenidae; genus Lycaena; species Lycaena phlaeas. Next base: position 193,306 of record HG995181.1, read on the forward strand.
TGTATATGCTTATCCTCTTTTGTCGTGAAATATACACATCAAATGAATATTGTATCTTGAAATAATTTAAAGATTCCAGTCAAAACATCCATTCACCATACAGCCATCTGATTCAATCATCATCAGGTCAAAACTAGGCAGAGCCTGTATTATGATAAGGAGATAACAATGAACTAACAACCTTCTAGTTAAGCAGATAGGGTTACTAATCACTAGGCCAACAGGCTAACAAATGTACCAAAACTTTTTTTTTTTAATTAATAACCATATCTTTGGGCGCATTTACACCATGTCAATCTATTCTCATGGTAAGTTTTTGAAGAAGTTGTTGTACCAGACAATTGAAATATATTTAATATTTTTATACTATACATATTTAGTACACATCCGTTACCCGGAGCATTTGGTACTCCATCCTATCATGGGATATACCTACTTTTTATCTGTTAGTATGTTAGTCCAGTCCACTCCTTGACATCGTCAAACCATTTTTGCCTTATATACAAATTGTCTAATATGTATATTTACTACAAGAAACTGTATTAACTAGCTTAGTCAGGCCAACCACCAATGTGGTTTAATTCTATATAAGTATGAAGGAAGCAAATAAAGCATTGTTTTTTAATGTTTATGGAAACTTCACTTATTATAATGAGAAATTAGCGTTTTGTAGTGATTTACTAAGTTTTTTTTACAGGCCCAACATTTCGGATACTCTACAGCAACTATGGTCCTCCCCATTCATGTTCAAAACCTTATCAAGCCGCTATAATACCAAGTAATTTATTATTTTATGATTGTTTATTCACTAATACAATTGAAGTAGAATTAAATATTATATAGCTATTCAAGCCATATACTGTTTGGGCCGGGTATCATTAAGAGATAAATTTAAAGAAATTGCCATTTTGACTGTAGCTTCTCAATACATATTTCCTAATGTGATGTCTGTCCATAAAAATATTAACGAATTTGTAAAAAAATGCAACAATCACAATATAAAATAAAAAAATAATAAATAAAATGAAATACGATACTAGAAACAAAAATAAAATAAATGTTCCATTCTTTAGACTGAATAAAGTTAGTACTTCGTTTATGGGACAGTGTATACGTTTTTACAATAGGATCCCAGAAAACGTTCAAAATCTTTCCATTAATAAATTTAAGAAAACAGTTAAGGAACGTTTGTATGGTAAAGCCTATTACGAAATAAAAGATTTTATTGAAGATACCACACCTTGGTGTTACATGTTGTATTTATAAAATATTATGTACTCATTTTATTGACAAAAGAGCAACCCCTAAGCTTTTTTCTAGTTTTTCTTAGGAGATCCTGCATCTCCAACGAGTTTTTTTTTTATTGTTTAAATACTTATTGACTAAATTTTTTTTGACTTATTTCAAGTGTACAAGTTGTACCTACGTAATAATGATATTTTTGATTTGATTTGATACGCCTTTAGTATGAAATATAAATCAGTTTCCTTTTTACTTGTTAGGTTTGTTATGGTTCATTATACATTTATAAATATTTAATAAAAACCGAGCAACACTTACTTGGCCCGATCCCGGTCCGCTTCATCATGGTTTCCCTCCATCATCAGTTTTAAAAATACAACCATCACTTTACCTTTCACTAAGTTCAAAACATTTTAAATACTCATTTGTAAATATTTATGTGATTCACTCAGTTTTCGTGACATGATCAAAGCTTATTATTTATTTTACATCGGTCAATACACTTTATTTACAGATTAATTACATTATAAATAAATAATATAAGCAGTAATTCTTTTTTTTATGTGCTTTTATAGAAATAAAATAGTGCAAAATAATCGGTAAATATAGAACATAAGAACACACTTAGCTATTGACAGTAGTTTGCTTTTGTTGACTTTGACAATTTAAGTATTGACAATTGACATATGAATACACGGAGGCGGAGCATAAATATAATACCTTATCCACACGTTTGTGGTTTACCGCAAACTCCAAACCTTCACAAGTCACGAGCATGTGGATTGTGGACGCATCGCAAGTGCTTGCGACGAATTCTCTTTTGTACCCTTTGGATTGTACACAATACCGACACTCGTCGGATCGCCCACAAACCCTTGCAAACCTACGCAAGCCAAGACAAACTCTGTATCCACACGTTTGAATTTGTGAGGGCTTGTCGAGGATTGGCAAGCGTGCGGTTTCGGCTTAAAGAGTCCGTCCCCGGCACTAATGAAGTCCTGCGACTATAGTCCACGCCACTTATGAAGTCTTGCGACTAATGCCCGAACTAAATTTGACAAGATTGACACCTTGTCATCTGTCTGGAGTAAGAAGTTGTGATATTTTAAATTGTTTTACGTGAAATATGGAGCATATAATATAAAGTAAGGTGTAAAAAGTGAAGGCAGTATAATGATTGTTAAAGTAAAATAATTTTGTGAATTAGGAAGTAAAAATAAACAACAATTAACCTCGTTGAATAATACATTTATGAATGTCACCGCCATGACAGGTAAATTTTAGAGTAGAGTCCGCGCCACTTATGAAGTCCTGCGACTAATGCCCGAACTAAATTTGACAAGATTGACATCTTGACATCTGTCTGGTGTAAGAAGTTGTGATATTTTAAATTGTTTTACGTGAAATATGGAGCACATAATTAAAGTAAGGTGTAAAAATTGATCGTTAAAGTGAAATAATTTTTTGAATTAGAAAGTTAAAATAAACATTAATTAAACCCGTTGAGTAATATGTTTATAAATTTCACTGCCATGACAGGTAAATTTTAGAGATGCCAGTGTCACTCATTTTTGCCTAATTTATGGTTAAAATATTATCATTAACTCTATACCTACTTTATCTTATGATATTTTATATGAATATAAATACAAGATAATAGAATTAAAACCTTGCTCAGATGAATTATATTTTCAGGTGTTTCTGTAAAAAAAATCTAATAACAAAAGAAATAACAATGGCAGCAATTACTTTTGAGAAAATCGTTACCCCTGGAAAAAGCCGAACACAACCGAAGAAGCTTGTTTTAGATGAATTCTACTAATCGGTTATACGTAAAAAATACAAACGAAATATTTAAAAAAAAATTTTATTTTACTAAAACCTGGTAGGGAGATTTTTATTTTGCTGCTATAATTATTTTTGTCATTATTGTCATCATCAGTCTTTATCAATCCACTACTGAACATAGGCCCTATAATTATTTAAAATATTTATTGTATTAGACTTAGTGGAAAATCCATAGATATATAAAAAGCATAGATAGCGTGTATCTTGGAGGATCTGAGTAGCTAATGCTGTCCTTTATTTTCTTAAGAAGTACATCATAAGATAAAGAGAGACAGATATGGCTACTCTACTTGGTCTCAAATGGTTCAATGGAGCCATTTCTTTGAACTATATTTTTGACAAATGTCACCAGGATTAGTGTTGTGCAACCTTCATCGTAAGCTTTTGTGGATAAAATATCCTACTAATATTATAAACGCGAAAGTTTGTAAGTATCGATGTTTGTTACTCTTTAATGGAAAAACTACTGAATGGATTTTAATTAAACTTTACAATACTATAGCTTATACATCAGAATAACACATAGGCTATAATTTATCAATTATAGTTTATTATATAGTTAATTTGATATTTATGACAGCTTAGCTACATCTATAATAGGGTTAAAGCGAGTAAATTAAAACACATATGAAGATACCCATATTTTTTATTTATTAAATGAACACTTGCACATATTATAATCCTTTAAACAATACGAGTTTGTTATATTGGTATAACTTTGTATAAATTGGAAGCTCTCTCCGATTTCTTCCGCACATAGAATCTGCAAATGAAAATAAAAACAAAATCAGTCTTGTACTTTTAAAATACCTACATAATCATGGCCTAAGATCTGTTGAAGAGGAGGAATAAATTTAATCCTAGTAATAGTAATAGAAAGTAAGAAAATCCCAGTAGTTACCACTGGTAGCACATGGATTTTTTTCTCTGCATTATACTGTTCTAGCTAAAAACACTATATTTATTTAAATAAATAAAAATTTCCAATAAAATAAATATTTCGTTGAAATTATTTTTAGTTTAATTCAATTATTTTATAATTTCATTTATTTAAATAATATATATAAAATAATCCATTGAACCTAAAAATCAATTTCATTTTTTTATTTTATCAAATAACTAGTAGCAACTTTTCTGCATAGAATAAGTAATTTAAAAACTATCCTATAACCTCTTTGGGGTTTCACTGTCTCTATACAAAATTTTGGTATAGGAGAACGCTGGACCGCGATAAAAAATAAAATAAAAACATTATTAAAATAAATATATTAATATAATTTTTATTCTACTTTTATTACATCTGAAAATAATTTTTATGACTTAATTTATTCAATTTTAGTACAAAATGATTGAAAATGTTCTAATGAATTATGATCATATTATATAAATTTTTGCTAGATTGTATATTATTGATACTTATATGAAAACAAAAAAAAATGTTGTTGGTAACAACTGTAATAATTTGACAAAAATAAAATGAATTCAATAAATGGTTCACCTGTTGTTCATAATTAGTAGCACTTGAAGTTGTTGCCGTTGAATCATTATCATACTTAGCAATAAGTTTCCTTTTTTTTCTCAATTTCTGCAAAACATAAAACCGTTCTGAATATACCTACTAAACACAGAAATGAAAATGAAGGCATTCTTTTAAATTTATGGGTTTGATACCTTTTCTTTTGTCAGCTATCATGTTAAAACTTGTTTAAAACAATAAAAAAGGGATCTCCAAGAGTTCCTTGTTTTGTTTTTCAGAAAAGCAGTATATTTATCTTCAGAATATAGATTCGTCAAAGCTGACATGAACTCAATAAACAATATAATACGTCAATGTTGCATATGATCTGTTTGATTAAATCACACTAGCTTAGCCAAATAAGTATTAGAAGTACTAGCACTTTTGTGCATTAGACTTGTATAATCTGAACATGTACACTTACGGGTTGATATGATAGGGGATGATTAACAAAAATTGTTGGCACTGCATGCAAATGGAGAGTTTTTCGGGTGTATCCCTGACGAAAGCAAGATTATTCAAAATGTGCAGAGCATATCCTTGATTGATGACAGAGTATTGTGTGGGACTCCATTCCTTGCCTCTGTTTATATTTTTGATCCATTCTTCTCTTATAAAAATAGGAGTCAGTCGAAAACCTATTTATAATAAAAAATATCAGTAAAAGCCAGTGAATTTGGCACCAGCAAGTAATTAACTAGCCAGCATAGAGCTACACGATCCATAAAAATTACAAGGACAAACTCGCAGCAGGCAGATTCACTTATAAGCTTATCCTACCATAGCCTTTCTAAATTAAATATCGAACGTTATCGATATTTCATGTTACTAGTCGTACAACACTATCTGGTATGTAAAGTGTCAAAATATCAGATTGTGTTATTTATAATTAGAATTATTATGTAATGATGATGCATATACGCAAAAATAAATGCATAAAATAATACATGCTTTTACAATGATCAAAATTCAATAAGATCTACAGGTATTTCATACCTTAATAAACATTAAATTAACAATATTTATCTTTAAGCTTACCGGTGGAATGATACATTTGAATTATTTTCACTTAGTACACCCATTTGGTGAGAATACCCTGGTACTACACACGCCACATTTCTTGTTAATTACGTAAATATAACTAAAAGTTCACTTTTAATACAAAAATCCACAAAATATTAGCAAAACATAACAGCTGGTTTGGTAGCCAGCTGGCTACCAACTAATATGGCCGCCGAGGCAATGTGGGGCGCATGGCCTGAAGATAGAGCTGAAGACATAATGCTATCTCGTTTCAACACAGGTAGTTTGACGTAAGAGTAAAGAGCGTATTAGTTATGGAATTTGTTCAACTTATTATACTCTATCTATGCTTTTTATATATCTATGGGAAAATCATTACACTAGAAATTGGCAACATTGAGTTATGAGACCGCAGCGCCGCGTCTATCGGACTTCTAAAGTGGCGTGGACTCTAGAGTATATTTCTAAAATTAACCTGTCATGGCAGTGACACTCATTTATAGTTGTTTATTCTTAGTTCTTACATTCCAATTCACAATTTTTAACGTGATAGCCAGAGGCGTCTTTTCCTTAGATTCAGTGCGTGCGTTGCACACGGGCGCCGCGGTCCTACGGGCACGGAGTGGCGCTCTGTTGCGAGCCGCACCCGCGATGGCCGGCCGCCGCGCTTGATTAACCAACGTAAAAAAAACTCCAGTTTGCATACATTTTATATAGCATCTGGAGCTCTTCTTATATTTGTCATTTTATTTTGACCGCGCGCTTGCTGGGGGCGCTAGGGTAATGATTGCACACGGGCGCCACATGGTCTAGAGACGGCCCTGGTGATAGCGTCTTACAATTTAAAAAAAATATGTCTTATGGTGCGTTACCTCGCTCTGAGGCGTTCTATTTAAGGCTTGAAGTGCAATCGAGAGCGCGGAACGAGCGACAAAGAGGCACAATTGGCCCAGCAGTATTTTCTTATGACGTTGTCACGTTCAACTATCGTCAGTAAACCGACTTTACAGACAACCGATTATTTTTCACATTAACGATCATCATACGGCTTAAAGCAACGCGGTCTTCCTTACGGAAGGGAGGGGCCATGCATAGGCGATCCCCTCTGTCGTGAAATGTCATTTTGTTAGTGTGACGGGTCCTGATCTAACAATAAAACAGATTTCAGGCCGAGCTGTTTACTAGACTGAATATAGTTGCGCTGTTATACGCACGCTCTTAAAAAATGTTGAATTGTTCAGTTTTTTGTTGCAAGAAGAGACCTGCCACGTGATATTTACAAAAATATGCCATTTGATTTCATATTTAAATAATTTTGATCACATTATTAGTATTTATTTCCGTTAAATACAAAAAAATACAATAATTACCAAATACATTGTTTGGGATTTGTCAACCAAACACGGCAGCTCGCTCTAGTATAATCTAAAGATCGGTCAAACGACTGATCCGACAAGTGCATGCCAAATATTTTAAAATTATTGCTGTCACCGAGTGATAGTGTTGTAAAAATTTCATCGTATAAAATGGCAAAGGTACAGCTTATACAGCCTCGTCTCTCGTCCATATAATTATTTTTTTACAGGTAATATTTTATGTTTTATTGGAATATATTTTATTAAATCTAATAAGGTCAGAATATTAAAATTTTGTGGAATTAATTTTATTACTAAGCTATTAAATTCTAATAATGAGTTTATACGTTGGGCCGTCTGCTCGCCGGTCCGTTTGTTCTTCTACTCGTTGCACATATACTGTTAAACTACTGAACCGATTTTAATAAAATTTTGCCCACACACTCTATGCATTCCAGGCCAGCTTTAAAAAAATAATGGCCTTGAGTTTGTCAGACCAGCTTTGCTTAGTTTTGTTGGAACTAGATGATGCCGTATGCAATACAAAAATGATCATAATATTATCATTGTATTATAAATGCTTTTGTCTGATTGTTGGTTTGATATACGATATTATAATAATTTACTAAAGTGGACTCCAGCCACATTACTTTATTATTTCAATTTTCCCAAATCAGATTGTACAGGAGATATCCAGTAATAACTTTTATAATAGACGTACCTGAATTCCTGGAAAAGTCAGTGTCTTTTCCTTGGATCATTTATAACCTTTGACTTTCCAGTGTTGGCCAACAATAGATAATGATTGATCGAGGCTTCTATCTTTTTCATAGATGATAATATCTATCTAGATTATTCAATATTTTTTATTAATTTCATTGGTGTTTACATAAAAAAAAACAAAATTAACACTCATTTACGTTGTGCATAATTTGGTAATATTTAAATTTATTATTTCTCATAATAAAAAATAATTTATTTCTGAATAAATATTTCAGGCACATATTGTAATAAACATAATACAAAAATATACTAAAACTACTTAAAATAAACTATATACTATATCAAATTAAAAATAAAAATAAAACTAAATAATATAATATGAAAAATCATGTAACAATAATATATATTTAAATTGGAATCTAGGGTCTAATTTGTCAAACTTGACAATCTTTTCATATTTATTTGTAACTTAATTATCAATGCAAACTGTCTTTCTGAACTGTCTATAAATGATGAAATAGAGATTTTTATGACATCTTTGTATAAATTTCAAAACTGATTTTCATAACCGAAATATGGAATATAGTCATCGCCACTTTAGAAGTCCTGCGACTAATGCCCGAACTAAATTTGACAACATTGACATCTTGACGTCTGTCTGGAGTAAGAAGTTGTGATATTTTAAATTGTTTTACATGAAATATGGAGCATATAATATAAAGTGAGGTGTATAAAGTGAAGGCCGTATAATGATCATTAAACTGAAATAATTTTGTGAATTAAAAAGTAAAAATAAACAACAATTAACCCCGTTGAATAATATGTTTATAAATGTCACTGACATGACGGTAAAATTTTAGAGATGCCAGAGTCACTTATTTTTCCCTAATTTATGGTTAAAATATTATCATTAACTCTATGATATTTTATATGAATATAAATACAAGGTAAAAGAATTAAAACCTTGTTCAGATGAATTATATTTTTAGGTGTTTCTGTAAAAAAGGTCGAATAACAAAGGAAGTAACAATGGCAGCATTTACTTCTGAGGAAATCAAATCAAATGCACCCCCGATAGCTTAGCACCTAATAAGTCTAGGTTACCTAAGAATGTCATAACCGATCCTGTTGATAAAATCACAGAACTGTTAAAGCGCGACGCTGAAGCGCGACGTAAGCTACAACACACACTCAGACATAACACAGCCGGTGTTAGGCACACATTCACACCGCATGGGCCCCGGGGTCGTATGCGACGTCGAACCCTACACTCCGTTGACCAGTTGATCCGGATCAACCGCGACAGCATAGGCTCAGATCAGCTACGAGTCGACACCAATATAGACCGTGTAATCACCGATAGCACTCTGCTATCGGCAGCTTGCTCGGGTCCCGCGCTTGACCCGCCTCCCCCGCTACCGGGGGAGGGGAGGGCCGGCCCTCACGATAGGTTTCTAACGTCACCCGTTCCAAACCAGTCGACCGTAGCTGACCAAGTTAGGTACAAACCCGACGCCATGAACATGGCGGGGGGCAACCCCCCAAATTTTTAACGTCATAGGATGATCCAACCGGATCACCCCATTTCCGATGACGCATAACGGTCACTAGGACCATTAGCATAGATCCAACCGAAAAAAAAAAAAAAAAAAAAAAATTTACTTCTGAGGAAATCGTCACTCCTGGCAAAAGCCGAACACATCCGAAGAAGCTTGTTTTAGATGAATTCTACTAATCGGTTATACGTAAAAAATACAAATGAAATATTTACAAAAAAATGTTTTATTTTACTAAAACCTGGCAGGGAGATTTTTATTTTGCTGCTATAATTATTTTTGTCATTATTATCATACTCAGTCTTTATCAATCCACTACTGACCATAGGCCCTATAATTATTTAAATTTTTTATTGTACTAGACTTGGTAGAAAATCATTACACTATAAATTGGCAACATTGAGTTATGATACCGCAGCGCCGCGTCTATCGGACTTCTAAAGTGGCGATGACTATATATCGATAGTCGATACATGGATAATAACATATTTGTCAAGCCATGGCTGTCACAACTTGACAATATCCCCCCGCAAAAAGTGACAGACTTTTTTGTATCGGGTATAAACGTCATGCGTACTCCCCTCCGACAGGAGGAAGGAGGTCCCGCGTTGCTCTATGTCATACGGCCTTCACTTTTTATCCCTTAAGGCACGGAGTATAGATATAAGGTATCCGAGCGATATGGGCTTTTCCGTAATATTCACATACACAATAATAAACCCAGATTCTTTTCTCTGCCGCTGTCTGCGCTAGGATCGGTTGATTACCGATGCAACGTTACGCTGATTGGTCCGCTTGTAGCAGACCAATCAGCGCCATTGTACTTCCCGCGAGCGGACCAATCAGCACCACAATACTTCCCGCGTAAAGATTTAAACGAGTATAGGCGTGCTATACCGGCAAAACTTCTGTCATCTAAATTGCGACCATTTGTTCAACATTACGTTCGGACTCCTTATAATATCAATACTCTGTGCCTTAAGGCTCCATATTTCACGTAAAACAAAATATTTGATCGATGAAAACAAAAATCCCACAATTTTTCACTTCAGACAGATGTCAAGATCTTGTTAGGATGTGAGGCTTGTCAAATTTAGTTCCGAATTTTGCCGCAGTACTTCATTAGTGGCGTGGGTCGCGGACTATACTTATAAGTAATCTTATATATAAAATTCTCGTGTCACGGTGTACGTTATTGAACTCCACCGAAGCGGCTGAACCGATTTTGATAAAATTTTGTGTGCTAATGAGGTAGGTCTGAGAATCGGAAAACATTTATTTTTCGGTTAAATGTTAAGGGTACACCCTACATTTTTATTTTTATATTTTTTTAAACATTTTTTTTTGTTTTTATTTCTTTATGATAAAGCGAATACAAATACAATCTAATAGACGTTTACAGTACGACGCTATGCACTTGCGCGCTTTTTAATTTGTGGATGTGGACGGGTACTTACTTCTTTGAATAAAAGTCATGGAGGAAGTAGAGAATAGACCCTTTTAGATTATTTTGGTCGTTTCTCGTGTTGTCCTGTCCTTGGACTGTCTGACGGTGAATATATAGGAACCATTATATTTTTAAACAAGTCTTGTAAAGTACATAAATGTAATCTAAATCTCTGAAAACTGAATTTGAATGATTTTCGTGTAATTTAGAATGCGTGGGTTTTGGAGGCGTTTAATGTATCTGACAATTAGTTTTTCGATAACGTCGTTTTGTCCATATTTTTAGGCAATGAAAAACGGCTACAGTGACAGCCGATTTACTTATGCACATCAACAAATACAACACTGACTTGAAGAGTAATAATGACCTCATGGTAAATGCAAACTTTGTACTATAATAGGAGTTAGGTACAAGAACAAAGGAGACGGTCCAAAATTGTATGGGACGTTGGTGTACTTTTGTACACGTAATGATATGAAGGAAAATAAATATTCAAACAGTTTTGATATGTTTATATCCATAATTTTTTTTCAATTTCAGCGTAAGTCTATTTAATATTTCCAAGATATGCAACACTACATGATGTAACAATGGCGTAAGAATATTCTCTTTGGCGTTTATGGCTATAAATCTATGTCCAAATAAAAAGTCCAAGTCGTCGAAATATCCACAAAAATGTAAGAAACACATTCACGAGTTAACAACTCCTTAACAAAGCTTGAAATAGATAAAAAAAGTTACGAAAGTACCATGCAAAGAGTATGTAAAACTAATGGTACCATGAGTGACGCCATTTTTCAATAATGACGTTTATATACGAATAGCTAATATTTGAAAAATTTGATAAGTATTTTTTTTAATTTTTTGCATGTAACTTATTACGATAAACTAATTTATTTTATTTTTAATGAAAACTATGTATTTTTATTTATTTATACTTATAGTGTTAGCAACCGTAGCGCCATCTGGCGGCTATAAGTCGGAAATGGGGAACAGGTTCCAGTTTACCTGCGTGTGGCGTGACGTAGTCGTTGTCAAAGTGTGGGTAGGATGGCCGAGCGTTATGAAGGTCATTAAGTTTGCCTTTAAATAGCGGGGTATAATTATTAGAGGGGTCATTTAGGGATGGCGATTCTTTACGAAAAAGATCGATTTTTAAATCGATTCGAATCGTAGTCTAATGAATCGATTCACGAAAAAATCGAGGCCTACAAAATCGATTCTTAAAAAATCGATCTTTTTTTTCAAGTTTGCGTTTACAATGTAAATTTGTATCAATTTTACTAAAAACAAGATTAATATTGCAATTAACGATATCTTATCAATAAAATCAGGGAATTCAAAAATAACAATTATTTTTATTACCGTATCAAACTATAAGATCAACTATAAAAAAAATAAGTATTTATATACTGAATGTTTTTATTGATTGCAAAAAAGTAAAAAATAAGGTAAGAGTTAAAAGTTTAAATATTAAGCATTGGGAATTATAACTGGGAACTATAGTTCCCAATGCTCAATATCTAAACTTTTTAAAAACAACAGTCTGTCAAGCCTTTTGGTATCCAAGCGGTTACGCTCATCACTTGCGATCACAAGGAACGGATGATCCAACGATACTCATATACATCATGGCGATTGGGTGAACGTGATGATAAATGGAGCTCTTTTGTTATTATATGGTTGTATGGTTTATACCAAAACAGAAAAATCGAATATCGATTTTCAAGGGTGATATATCGATTCAGTGAATCGACACAGTACTTCATATCGATTTAAAAAATCGATATTTTCTGCTCGAAAAATCGATTCTTCGATTAATCGATCTCAGATCGCCATCCCTAGGGTCATTCGTGTCTGTGAGTTTGAGGAGGACGAAGCTCTGCCCGAATTGTATTGTAAGGTCACGTAAGCCATTGTTTATTTTAATGTGTAAAGTGTAATATGGCGATAGTGTGTGTAAATGTATGGGCAGTGTGAGTAAGAATGTATCTTAAAATATGTACCTGTGAACCTTAATATTGATATTTTTATGGATAATATAATAAATGTTTATATTTAAAACGTATTTTCACTTCTGATGTTTAAAATAGTATACTTACTGTACAAGACTAGACCAAAAATGGACCGTCTCCTTTAATTGTTTTAGAAAATGATTAGTTTTGTAGTGAATATTACACCATATGAAACAAGCAATAGGTACTCTCCAAAGCTGACTATGAGTAATGATCCAGCGGTTCCATCCGTATGCACTATGCAGCCAGTCTTCAGCTCTTATTGAGTCCGGAACGTTGGTGTGTGGATCGAGCTTCATGGCCCGGCGCAGACTTGCTGAAAGGACTAGGGTCTAGGACTCCCTCGGAGGAAACATGGTGTTGTTACGGATCATTAGTGGTTTTAGGATCAGTATTCAGTAGGTTCGGATGGATAAGGTGCTGAAAATGCTTTCAATTAAAAAGAAAAATGTTTTTAATATTATTTCATTATTAATATAAACGCTATTATTTCATTAAAAGTAAACTTTTTTGTGGAATGTATAATTTTTAAGAAATTATAAAACAAGATTGCAATTTGGTTATAAATTATAATGATGACATAATATGGAACATAGTGCATAAGCGCGATAATAAAATATTATTAACTATACACTACAGTGAGCAGTTTAAAACAACTTGAATTACGGGATAGTGTCCCGCGGCTTCACCCGAGTACTTCCCATTCCCGTGGGAGTACGCGGATAAATTATAGGGTGTCTTATTCTGATGGTAAACTTATATAATATTTATTATACTGTGATATTATTGTAGTTTCATCAAAATCCAGCCAAACAAAAAAAAATTCAAACTCACTAACACCTGTGTGCAGTTTGCCCTGAGAGTACCAGTGGTTACTACCTGTTCTTGCCTGCCGTTCTCTCCGAAAGACAGCAATACTGTTTTACGGGAGATATAGGATATGGTACCCATGCAGACGGAGGCGCAGTACGACCCTTCCACGGTCACGGTTTGTGCATTAGCTATCTTTGAAGTGAAACTTCTTTAGGCACGTTAGAGTGATTTGAAGTTGTCCTGTCGTCACCGACCGCGGTGAAACGCTCGAGTGCCACGGTCTGTCCTCCCCAACACGGCTCGACCCAGATCCAGCCCTGCAGGGTCACACATCTGACATCACACGTGATCTGACTGACACAGGTGACAGGACAGGTAAAATATTAAATTTGTTTAAAATTTAAAATTGTTATTAACTTGGTAAAAATGTCACAGAAATAACACAAGTAACTCTAGCAAAAAAATGTTTTTTTTTATGTATCCTATGTTACTTCTAGTCCCCAGTTTACCTGCTTAAAAATTAATGGCCTAAAAGTTTCGACGTTTCGTTTTAGACCTCTCGAAAAAAATCTAGTATTCTCGGAGGTAGGCTCCGAGAATATTATGTACTTATACTACAAAGTTTCATAATGATCGGTTGAGTAGTATTCGAGTGAAAGTGTAACAAACATCCCTACTATCGCATTGATAATTTTAGTATGGATGAGGATTCTCTCATAGATTCGATTATTCTTAAGTTTGACTTCTGCAGTGTATTGCACAAACTATGTTAAATGTGTTCATTGCTTGAGTTGTGATGGTATTTAATAGTTCATTAAAATAAGATGTTTATTGAATAAAGTAGTAGTAGTAGTAGTAGTAGTAGTAGTAGTAATATAAATAGCTCTTGACGTTTATTGACGTCTCCCGCTAACCTCGCCCGATATCACAGGTTTTTCGTGTGAGTATGATAAACAACTAAACACATTGACAGCTAAGCAAGTGACCGACATCGCACGAGCGACGCCGGAACTTGAACGAGACAGACCAGACCAAGCGAGCCATTCATGATCATCAATTGAAATGGTAAATCCCGTCTAAACATGACGCATATGTCTCACGGCAGAAATAAGCCGGATACTGGTGTCTGGCGTCGCGCCCGGCCGCTGGCGTTCAGTGCATGCGGCGGGCGTGCGGGGTGCGAGCGGGGCGGTGCGGCGGCGAGCGGGCCCGGCGGCCGGCGCGGCGGCGCTGGCCCGGCCGGCCCGCGCCGCGCCCGCTCAGTCCGCTCGCGCCAGCCGCAGCTGCGCCACGCTGTCGCCCGCCGCTCGCCGCCCGCCATGGAGCTCATCATTGAGACCGTGCGCAAGTACCCCTGCCTCTGGAACACCACCGCCATCGAATACCGCGACCAGGAGCTCAAGGATGCCGCCTGGGCCGAGGTCATGAAGGAGACGGGCCTGTCGTCAGGTGAGCGCTCGACTGGCGACTTGCGCCGCACACGCCCCCCGCACCCTACGCCGCCCCACCCCGCCGCGCTCGGCGGAGCACGCACGCGCGTCGCGCCTCGGTCAATTCCCTTGCACCTCGAGGGATCAGCTCGGGGTGGGCTCATACTCACGTACCCGCAATACGATTCTCGGTCACGGGCCAGCTGTTTAGCCTGTAGTTAGTAACGCGACTTGCACGCGCCTATAGCAATTAATTAGCAATATTGACCTAACTTCCGTTTGGGGCTGACATAATTTCTACAGGCGTATTTTTTATAATAGAATAAAGTTAAACTATTATTAAGGAATTGTTACACAGCGCTAAACGTACTTAATCTATTACACGGCACTTATAAAAACTGTAGTTAGATATAAAATTAAAAATAAATGAAGTTTCTAAAATAAAGCTGACTATTTAGTATTTAGTCATAAAATATGCGCCGGAAAATGTATATGAGTGTAATATAATTTCTCAAAAGGTAACAACTCAGTTGTGATTGTGGTGTCCAGAGAATCCACACTCCTGATTTTATGTGTTTCTTAATTTATTTTAATTATTAAAACACCGTATGACCGCCAACAGTCAGCTCTGCAGAGAGCCCCGCGACACGTTCGCGTTCCTTATACAACGACAATATATTGGAAAATCGTCAACTAATAATACCTACTATATTTCATTTCAATATGTTTGAACTTTGAACTGCGGTACCGGTGGTGCCTGGTGAGTGGTGGCAATGCGAGCCAAATATGATGTCGAGCCTCGCGCCTTCTGCCCTCCAGCCCACTGGAGATTGGCATGTGACCTAAATTGTGATAAAGGTCATAATGTTTGTAAAATAAAAGTAAAGTATCAACCCTTATAATAATATGTATTATGTCCCACTGCTGGGCACGGGTCTCCTCCTCGAAATCAGGCGAGGAGGGTAATGGGCCATAGCTCACCGATGCGCTGGCCCAGTGCGGGTTGGTGAACTTCACACACCTTCAAAGACTTTCAATCTCATCAGGCATGCAGGTTTCCTCGCGATGTTTTCTTTCACCGGTGAGCGGACGATGGTCTCGTGCTGTTAAGGGTGTACTTAGAAATGTAGAAAAACTCATTCCAAGGCACACGGGGGTCAGGATCGAACCTGGAACCACTCGTATAAGAGACCCATGTCCATACCTGGTCTACACATTACAAGCTCTCTATTCTCATACAAGTTCTTCTATATTGGAAGCAATTGTGCCTTATTCTGTGGGAGAATAATTATATTATTATGCTGCTCCGGGAAATCACCATTTCTTATTTTAATGAATTAAAAGAAAACTCCCTCTTCTCCCCTCAGATTGAGTCTCATATTTTTGGTAATACAACTAGCAACAAGCACACTATCTTCGTCCGCTCGGATTGTTTACTCTTGCTTTCCAATTCACAAAATTCTTTCACTTTAAGGATCATGCATTATACGGCCTTCACTTTTTATTCCTTAATGCTCTATATTTAAAATTCCACAATATCTCATATTTTTTTCTCTCATTGAAATAAATAGGTCCTTGGATACAAGAAATCATTTCCCCTACAAAGTTTGCCCCCCTTTTTACAACACTAGGGATAGAATTTCAGAAAATCCTTTCTAACCGGATACAGGTACGCCATACCAAAGAATTCAGACGTACATAGATGCACAAATCTTAAGGATTATTTGTGCTGACTTTATTGGGGACTTGTCCCCAGTTCGCACTCGATCGCTCTCGTAGGCTCATACGCTGGGGACATCGCGGTGTCCCTCTCGTCACGCCGCCAAGTGGACGTCTACATCGCAGAGTTTGTTCTCAAAGCTCATAAGAACTGTCCTTCTATGTACTTCTGAATTCTTTGGCCATACTAAGAACACACCCGTCGAGTTTGAGGTGTCTATGATCAGGGTACCACAGGGTATCCACTAGAGGAATATGAAAGGTCTAAAATTGATCCGAAGTTCAAAACCGACTTAAACTATATACTGCCTACCTGTTCAATGTTAATAAAACACTGTAGCCTGTGTAGTGGGTATACTAATATATTCCGTGTGTGTTATTCTCCAGGCGGCTGAATACTATGTAAGGGAAGGTTTATCTTCTTCAAGCCGTTTTCTTCTTTGTATCGTTTTTTTTTCTAATGAGTGGCAATGAACGGCTCAGGCTCGTAATATTATATTTGATTGATTTCAGTAAAAGAAGTGAAATTGAAATGGAAGAAACTGCGGGACAGCTACCGGGACGCGCTCAAGAGACAGAACGAGACCTTGAGCAAGGAGTCCTCCAACCCACCGGCAACCGCCAGGAAAAGCTACGTGTGGAAATACATGGCGCCCATGCAGTTCCTGCAACCGCACATGAGCGTGCGCAAGAAGGTGTTCGAGCCCCCGCCGCCCGCCGAAGGGGGTGCCGCCTCCGCCAACGGGGACGCGCGCTCCTCCGACGACTGGGAGTCCGACGGGTCCGCGCCGGCGCCCCCTCCGGCCCCCGCGCCCTCCGCCGCTCGCCGCAGACCCGAGCGCACGCCCCGCCTCAAGCGCGTCTACCCCGACGCGGCGGACGCGCCCGACCCGCTCGACATTTTCTTCGATGGCATGTGCCAGTCCACCAAACGCCTGCCGTACCCCGCGCAGATCGCCATCAAGCGCACGCTGTTCGACGCCGTGCAAGCGGCCGAGGAGGCGCTCGTGTCCGAGCAGCAGGTGCTGGCCAGCATGTGGGCGCGCGCCGCCTCCAGTTCCAGCTCGGACGAGCGTCAGCCCTCCTGAGCCGCGCTCTACCCCTGGCTGTACCCCTACTACGCCAGCTACGCACACTACGCGGCCGCCGTGGCCGGCTCCCCGCCCGCCCCGCCCGCCGCCGCCTGCTCGTAGGTCCCGGCCCGCAGACCAGCCGCCCGCGTGGCCCGAGACCGTGGCCGGGGCCTGCGCGGGCCTGCCCGGGGACGAGGGCCCACCTAGTATAAGCCATCGACTTGTCCACTTCCGCCAAAATCCAAATATATCCAAATATTTGTATTGTTGAAATGTTATGATTAAGTGTACATTTAACGCGAGGCGCCGCCCTCGGTCGGTGCTGCAGCACCCGGGGTGAGAGACACGGTCTAACGGCCCCCCCACCCGACGGACGACGGCGTTACATATTTTTGTGATTTAGTTTGTGTATATTTGAGGATATATTTTGTTTTGATACAATTGGCCGTATATTATTTCTCGCCCGCTCCGAAACCTGAAGGTCGCCGGCCGCCTGCCGCCTGCCGCCTGCTGCGGCCGTGGTGAGTGATCATGATCACTTTATAATGCTCTGCAGAGTCACTGAGGTAAAAGTCCATGAGAATATAAGTATTAAGTAGTGTGTAGTATCAGTCTGGTCACTTATGTCCCAATGCTGGGCACGGGTCTCCTCCTCGAAGGCAGTCCCTCGGCATTAGGCCATAGTTCGGGCCCAATGGAGGTTGGTGAACTTCATACACTTTCAAAGACTTTTAATCTTATTAGGTATTCAGGTTTCCTCACGATATTTTCCTTCACCGGTGAGCGACTACTCAGAACGACGACACTACTCAGATCTGTTAATAAATGGAAAATATCTGGGTTGGTGGGTGGTCAGCCACCGGCGCTTGCTTTGCTAGCGGCCAGCCACTAGTCAGTCACAGCAGCCAGTAATTATTTATATTTCTATAGTATGTAATCTATCTCTGTCTATGATATTATCAATAATTGTAAAAACAAATAAGACTCAGTTATCGAGAAAAAAAAATTTAAATGTATGGATTTAAGTTTTATTTTTTAGTGATTCCTTCATTCGACAACTGATTTTATTTGTCTCAAATCATAATGAAAGACTCCGACGCCGCGCTTCCGGCGGCGGAAGACCGTATTGCTCTAGGTACATACGAGTATGTTTTAAATATAGGTTTTAGAACCTTAGATCATATTACTGATCTAAGGGTAAAACTATTAAAGTCGTTGCTTATGATAAAAAGCTGACATGAACTCAGAAAAGATTTAAACCGATTAGAAAAACCAATTTGGAATTATTGTGTAAACCATACCAAAAATACCTGACGAAAGCAGTCACCACGGATTTGCTAGCATTTATTATTATAGAATTCCGTTATGCCTGATCAGATCATCTCATCACCAATAAGACCGGATATCACGATGGTCTCAAATACTTTACACCTACCGTTTATGATTAATGAGCACATCATCGAATACAATAAACAAAGTCAATGAATTAAGTGAGTATTAATTAATGAGAGTAAAAAAAAACTCAAAAAATATATGATCTGAGATTGAACAGACTTTTGATAAAATAATAATCATCATCAAAACACGATCGTCGAAGTTATCGTGTCACAAACATAAAAACACACCCGAATTATTATTTACTAATAAGGGTGTATAGAAAAATAAATTTATATATTAGATTTTTAGAGAACGTGCTGCTTCTCTTCCACAGTTCCACTATAGTTAATAGTTATAGTAGTCAAAGATTTAAATCTTTGACTACTATAACTATTAGTATAGTATCTAGTACTATAGTTCTTCTTAAGGAATTAAATACACAATAATTCGATTTTAAATTAAAAGTAATATGTTGGTCACATAAAGATAAAACAAAATAATCTGTACTTATAGTGGGGTCTGTGATAGCATTACAAAATATTACAATATTAATAAATAATGAACTGATTGGATGGACATTTGAAACATTACTACTGTAGTCTGTCGGAATGATTTTAGCAATCCCAATATGAATTTAAAAAATAAGCGGAGCAAATGCATCCAAATATTATGATTGTGCTTTTCTAAACCCAACTTTATACCCTAAATAAGCGACACATATTATATTATAGGAAGTAGGCGCTTCATACTTTCTGTCTTCTGAGAACCATTATAAACGATGGGAGACGGGGGTGAGCGATGTCCTGAAACCAGCAAAAGAGCTGAGGCCTAGTGCTCCACAGGTCAGAAAGATACGAGAAGACAGAAAAATACGCAATATGCATATCGTGTGGACATTTTTAAAACAGTTTCAAATTTTAAAAAAAGTTAGCTCACACTTAGGTACATAATATTATGTAAGTATTTAAATAGGGACTACTTTGCACTGGTTTTATATATAACAAGCCTTATAATATCATCGAATAAAAAAAATAAAAATTAAATAGGTATATTGTATAGTACTTAATTATTGGTGATCAATAACACGGTGAAAAAAAAAATCTGCCATAAAGTTGGAGCATGCATATGATAGAGCTATCACTGGCGGCGCCCCGGCCCTTAGCAGGCTGCAGCAGGGCTCACACTTCAGGGACGGGGACTCGTGTGCGACCGGCCAGGGAGCGGGTTCGAGCCTGTGCCGCGGTCGGGCGTCGCGCGGACGATGTAGATTGTAGTCAGCGGAGAAAACTCGCCGGTCCGATCCAATCGATACCGGCCGCCGGCCGCGCGTGAAAGAGTGGCCACCCCCCGCCCCGCGGCCCGCGCGGCCCGGGCCGCGGGACGGGGGGCGGGGCGACTGCGCGCTTGCTTGGTCGCGTGTCTCCACGTGCGTCCCGCCCGCTCGCCCGCGCTGCCCGGGAGTGCGAGCGGGACGGCCGAGTTTGCGAGCTTGCTTCTCGCTGCGCGTGTCTGTCTGCCGCCGTGCGCGTTCCCGTGTCTGGCCGCCGCCGTCGCTCGGGGGTGACGCGTCCGACATAACGGTTGGCCACGAACCACGGTATCCGCTCGCCGGAGACACATACGCTCGTTACTATACTTTACATAACGTGCGGGCGCGGAGAGGTTCTATATGTCGAGAGGGTTCCGCACCGCCGGGCATGGCCAAGGAGAAGCGTCAGCGGGTGGTGATGCCGCAACTGGTGAAGTGTGAGGAGGCGGCGGGTAGCGGGGCGGGTGCGGGTGCCGGGGGGCGCGGGGAGGTGGGCAGCCTGGTGGACTCGAGTCAGGCGGACGACCGGCGGCTGATCCAGCTGGTGCGCGCGCGGCGGCTGTTGTACGCGCGCAACAACATGCCCGTGGCCAGCTACTACACGCAGGTCAAGTGTCTCTGGGACGACGTCGCCAAGGAGATGGGCTGGAGTGGTAACTATCATCGCATTCAGCATAATCATCATCGCCATCGACTTTCGATATCGATAACATCAGTCTACTACTGGAAATAGACCGCCGAAAAAAATCTCGAAACTGAAAATTCTTTTTAGGGTTCCGTACCCAAAGGGAAAGAACGGCCCTATTAGGGAGTTAGGGACTTCGCTGTCCGTCGGTCCGTCTGTCACCAGGCTGTATCTCGAGAACTAAATCTGTAATAGCTAGACAGTTAAAATATTCACATTTCACAGATTGTGTATTTCTGATGCCGCTAATTCAACAAACACTAAAATCAAAATAATAATAATAACTAAGGGGGGCTACCATACAACAGAGTAGTAGTTGGCGTTTTTTGCTGTATCTCATGAACCGTAATAGCAAGTCGGTTAAAATTTTTACAATATTATATTGTATTTTTATTGCCACAATAATAACAAATACTAAAAATAATATTTATTTTACGTTTTTTCTGGTTCAGACTCTTCGTGCGCGAGTCCGACTCGCACTTGGCCGGTTTTTTTGTTATTTGTGTCTCGCATACAGCCTGTATGATACAGGTTATTAATAATATATTATCCTGTCATATAATATTATGTCCGGCACGTGTATGTATATTACATTATATTTATCCAATAACATTTATTTTATGAGTAAGTTGTGACATAGGAAGTATAACTCTATAATACTTTAAATAATATTTATTTATCACAATACGAGTATTATAAAGTGCGCCATCATAACATACCGTCCGTGGTCGGTTACACTATAAGACGTGTTCAATTCATTTTCGTTCAATAGTTGAGTAAAAATAATAAAATATATTTTATTTATATCAGTGTATTTATTTGTTGCTAAGCTACTGATAGGCACACACAAACAATCAATTATTTTAGTGTTGAATCCCTCGGCACTTTTGTATTTCCAAACTTTTTTGTGGGGGTCGACCGGCGGCGGAATATAACCGTACTCCGTGCCGTTCGTGTGCGCCGTGAGATGTGAGATAGGGATGTATATGGGAGAGCTTGGGGGCTGGGACTTTTCCCCAGCAGTGGGACATGCTGGTACAAAAACGTTCAAAGCTTATAATTAGGGCCTAGTGTCAGCCACGGAAAGCAATTCAAAATAAAATGCATGTCGTCGCAGCGAGCGGGGTATCATATAAAACACCTATCGTTCAAGCGCCCCGACACCGATTGAATCATGGAGTAAAGATCGGAAGCCGTATCCGCGGATCGTGACACCCAATATCCGTATTGGACGCGGATTTTTAACGATCCGTCACATCACGACTACGTGGGTTCGGAATTCGATTCCTCATAAGCGAAACCAAATGCGACATTGGAAGTATTTCGCAAGTGTTGGCGTGGTGATGGTGCATGGAGGTTGTGGTGTGACGGTGTGATGGTTTGGTGTTGCAGTGGCGGACGTGAGGCGCAAGTGGTCGCACATCCGCAACTCGTACTCGCGCCACCTGCGCAACGAGCTGCACGGCGCCTGCACCAGCAAGGGCCGCATGGTCTCCCGCTGGTACCTGGCCGACGAGCTGGACTTCCTGCGCGAGCACATGGCCACCGACATGTGAGTACTGTCCCTCCTCCTGCCTGTGTCTGCCACCGGACGTCATGTAATGTTATAAGTTATAATATACCTACCAACTGCACCGACAGACTTCGTTCTGCCACAAGTAATAATAAGTAGGTACTAATATTGCTGTTAAGAAATAGGGGTTTGATCGTAGAGGGGTGAAAATTTAGGATTGTATGTATTTTCATATGCTGTATCATATAAACAAAACATTATATTAAAAAAAAAATAGGGGTGGACCACCGCTAACAAATAGGAGGATAAAAAATAGATGATGTCCAATTCGCGGGCCTTACCAATATGCATTGAGCACACAACATTTCACGAGAATCGGTCGAGCCGCTTCGGAGGAGAGAGGAGCTATGAGAGCAGGGAGACAAACATCGTGACACGAGAATTTTATATTTTTTCCCCGAGAAAAACCCACTTCTTTTATATTCTTTCACCCCTTCTACCCTATCTATTGTGAATAGATTGAATAGAGAATAGATATAGAATAGACTACTTCAACGGGGCCCGGGTTCCCATCCCGAGCCCGACACGAGCACAGGGGTGTTACTGGAGGCGCATTAAGTAGCGCCTCCGACGCACCCCCGTTCGTCGTCTACGGTGGGAGGCCACGTCGGCGGCCTCCTCTCTCACCCGTCTCATGTATTCCAACCTGCAGACTGTCCGAATATGATCACCAGGCGAGTGTGATATACCCAGGTCACCTGGGTATATCACACTCGCCTTCCGTTAAAAATGTTTGTTTGTTTATAGCACCTGGGCCAGGCGCTATAAACAAACAAACATTTTTAACAAATACATTACAAAAGTGAAAAAATACATTATACCTTGACCTTGCGGTTGTTTCAGGAGGCCGTCGCCGTACTCTTCGTACGCGCCGTCGTTCCTGGAGATGGACCTCAGCGACGCGTCCCCCCCGGAGCCCGACGTCAAGCCCTTCCTGCACAGCCCCTGGTTCGCACTGGGCTCGCTCAAGTCGGAGCCGGGAGCGGAGCGCGCGCCCCCCTCCGTCACCACCGACGACAGCTGCAGCTCAGCAGCCTTCGCGCCCGACGAGACCTCCACCTATTTCCAGTTCTTCCGCGGCATCCACTCCGACTATCAGGAGCTGTCGGCGCGCGGGCAGCGGCAGTTCAAGCGCCGCTGCTTCGGCCTGCTGCACGAGCTGCTGGACGAGGAAGAGGCGGCCCACCCCCCAGCCCCCCCTGGCGCACTCAACCTGTCGCACTCCGCCGTCCCCCACGACAGCGACGAGGAGCGCAAGCCCGTGCTGGACGGACACCACATTCTGCCACATAGCTGATGGAGGGGTGATCCCTCCCGCGCCTAGGATAGTCTGTTGTTAATGTGTATTCTACGAGTGAGATTATATTTTAAGTAAATAAATTCTATTTTGTACCGGTGGCTACAATCAATGGTTAACCGTTAATGATGACCGTCGCCGCGGCCGCACGTGGAGGGGCAGTGCGAGGGGGAGGTGGTCGTCGTACGGCGCCTTATTACATCAGCACAGGCGGTGGGATAGAAGACCACGTGTTACAGCCGTTACAGCCGTTACAGCCACGTGTTACAGCCGTTACAGCCAGAGGCAGATACCTATAGCAAATAGGGGGCCTTTCGTAATTCTTACAAACGGCTTGGACGCTACAAAATATTCAAATTTAATTAAATAATAGTCCGACCTTTCGCCCGTACTCGTACGCGGTACGCGCGGCCATTGATTCCTGTTAGGCTAATCTGAGCTTCATCACAGCCTCAACATTCTGTACTATACCGATGGGTTGGTGTGCCCGAGGGCCGAGTCCGGACTCCGGACTATATATTATAACACTCTAGGAACATGTGTGCCTCTGATCTGGGAAGTAGTTGCTGTTAGTAGGTATTAGGTACCCACGGGTCATAAATACTTAGGTCATTTTTTCTCCGCCAGAAAACTAAAGTTATCGATATCACGCGAAGTATAAGCACGTTGTAGTGCTGGTCTTACCGCATGCAATGGGCTGGTCACGCACTTAGGAGAACGCATAGCTGATGGGCCTGAGTGGAGGGCGCGTTTAGGTAGACAAAAAATTGGTCGGCCATGAACAGGTGACGATCTCCGAGCAGGGGCCGGTCCATGTTGGATGCGTGTGGCAAGGGATCGGTCGTCTTGGCGTTCATTGAGACAGGCATATGTTCAGCAGTAGATAGATACAGGCTGATGATGATGATGATGATAATGATGAAATAAACATGGGCATAATATCAAAGACAAATATTTTTAAATTTACTCAATAAATATACATTATATAATATAGTAGCTTTAATAAGCGGTATTCAAGAATATCGATAGCGCGATTCAGGTAGTAACCCGCTGGGCGCTGACCAATAAACAATATGTTCATAAATCATATTACTAGGTATACCATTATTAGGTATATCGTAAAGAAACAGTCGCTCGACGGATGGATGGACGCTTCCAATCCGATGATATTATAATTTGTAGTTATAGTGGGGACGTGGGCTCACTTTTATACCGTACTAGCTGTTGCCCGCAGCTTTGCCTAAGATTTACAACGGGATCTTAATACGCAATAAGTAACTTTTCTGGTTGATTTTTTTGTTAAAATATCAAATATTTTACATAACCCAATTTTTTCCAGTGTCACGGGTATACCCTGGTCTACTAGGGAGGAAATGAGACAACAGGGTACCGTGCTTTTAAAATAATTTATTAAAGTAAATTCGATTCGTTAAATAGAACTAATGAAAGGGGGGGGTCGAGCAATTAATCCACACAAGTTCCCTTTCCACGTTGACGGTCCAAGTAGGTACTCTCCTGCGTCACGCCGAGGGTTGATGATCCCGGGGAAGTCGCGTTCGCTGGTGACCGGTGACGGCAGGAACAGGTAACCAAACCCGGCAGAGAGTACCCTCGTCTTGATAGTGTCTTGATACTATTCAAATTAGTAATCCGAACGTTGAACCCCAGTTTTGGGGCGATCAACACTCACTATCTATTTATTATTCTAGTTTAACGAGGAACGCTCAAGCGACGACCACGAAATATTATAATGATAATAAAATTACGGTTACGGCTTTTATTTGATTTTATTAAAATATTCTTTTCCGTATAAGAGACCGTTATTATTAGTGTCACGTGCGTTCACTTAAACTATGACAAGTAAAAAAGTGGCGCTGCGATCGGTACTGCAGTTTTAACTTCGCGAAAACAAAGGATCTACTTGGAGCGCTAAAATGTTGCATCGCTCATGTTAAAGCTATAATAAAATTGTGTTTTAAACTTTTAGATTTTAATGTGATGTAATGATTTAATTTAATAGTGATTTTTATTAGTTTTAGGTAATGTATATATTAGATTTAAGTGTATTTTAATGAAGTAAAATAAATTATGTACGTATAACGTTACATATACCCCTCCTCGTCTGGAAAAGGGTTTTATTCTTAAATAAAACCCGCCTTAAGCTGCTCCTAGCAATTACTCATTCATTCTTCAACTTTCATTCTATCATTCAAAAAAAAATACATAAAAAGCATCAACAGCATCATTTACGCTATTGGCGCGTCCTATCAAACTTAAAGTCAGTAGTTATCAGAAAGCTAGTGACTCATGCTAAAAGAACAAGATGTTATAGAGGATTCTACTTATTTATTATTATTACCGCAGAGTTTTAGGTCCTTGATATGCCAAACACCTATGTTTTTTCCGGACATATCTTCTAGTTCATATACGAGTGGTGATCGTTTTTCGCTTACTCGACATTTTAAGTATTTAGGAGCCAACTTTTTACTAAAATATTTGTCTTTATCGCTCAATATGTATGTACGCTTAAAGACTATGTCACCTACGTTGTACTCCGCTGGTTTTCTGCGCAGATTATAGTGTGCAGTATTTTTCACATGTGCATTCCATAACGAGGCTTGCACATCATTAAATACTGAAGAGAGACAACCTAAGTTTTCGGCGTATACGTCACGTGGCAAAAACAAAACTTCGTCACCTAAGTCAGAGTCCGTATAGTGCGAACCGCATAAAACCAACTCTCTACCGTACACTAAGAACGAGGGAGTGTACCTAGTAGCTTCGTTGACGGAATTATTAATTGCGAACTGTAACTGGGGAATGAAAGTGTCCCAAGACCTATGGTCATTTTCAACGAAGGTTGATAAGCTGGTGACTATAGTTTTGTTATAACGTTCGACTAAGTTTATTTGCGGCGTGTATCTAGGTGTGTAATATACATTAGGGACTTTATATTTCTCAAACAATGCTTTAGTAGTTGAACTAATGAAATGGCTGCCATTATCTAAAAAGATAGTTTGTGGTATACCATAAACTAAAAATATGGAATCTTCTAAAACCTTCACGACGGCATCCGCAGTAGCGCGACGTAGCGGAAAAATATTACAATATTTAGTAAAGCAGCAGGTTACTACAAGCATGTAACTATTCTGCTTACGAGTGACAGGTAGAGGACCCACAAAGTCAACTGAAATCATTTGATGGGGGCGTGAGCACTGCTTCGGACGCCCCATTTCTCCTAATGTAGTGTGATTTTGCGACTTGTAAGCTAAACAAACCGAACAAGAACCTACGTACTTTACAACACTTTCATGCATACCAGGCCAATAATAGGATAATGCTAAACGATTGTAAGTTTTAAAAATACCGAGATGACCAGCTGTTGGTACAGAATGGTTCTCAGTTATAATTTGTTCACGATATTCAATAGGAACAACTTCTTTCCATGCGAATTCAGATGTGAGATTTGATTTATTTTTAGAAAGCCGAAATAAAGAGTTATTTTTAATAGTAAAATTTGGATAGTGGTTAGGGTTATTAAGACATCCGTTATATATCTTTTTGTACCAATCATCAGAAGTAGTAGAAATAGCATTTGAAAGAGAAATGGCTGAAATAGAAACAGCACGTGAGAGAGCATCGGGTATCACATTATCAACGCCCTTTCGGTGCCTTAATTCAAAGTTGAATGAAGATAACCTAACTCCCCATCGCGCTAGTCTTCCAGTAGGATTATCTAATGACAGGAACCATTTCAACGCAGAATGGTCAGTGTACACCACGAATTTCAGGCCATTTTCGAGGTAGCATCTCCAGTGCTCGAGAGCAACTAACACAGCAAGTGTCTCTCTTTCTGTGATACTGTAGTTTTTCTCGGCACCGGAAAGAGATCTACTCATGTAGGCAATAGGATGCTCTTTACCACCGATGTTCTGCGTTAACATGGCTCCAATGCCATAATTACTAGCGTCCGTATGTACCTGGAAGGGCTCAGTGTACACCGGGCAAGAGAGGACTGGTGCAGAGACAAGACACTCCTTCAGAGCATTAAAAGCTGCATCAGCCTCTGGCGTCCACTGAAAAGGAGGTGACTTTTTCCCATTAGCCGTTAGCTTATTAAGTGGGCCAGCTATTGTGCTAAAATTAGGAACGAAACGTCGGTACCAAGTAGCGGTTCCGAGAAAGCGCTTCAGTTCCTTTTTGCTTGTGGGAACCGGAAAATTTAAAATTGCTTGCACCTTTTCCGGGTCCGTGTGTAAACCACGAGCATTTACTACGTATCCTAGGTATTTAAGTTCGCTTCTGAAGAAATTACACTTTTCGAAATTTACTGTCAGATTAGCCTGTTTTAATTTCTCTAGGACACGCAACAGACGAGACACGTGATCTTCGAAAGTAGAGCTTATTATAATAATATCGTCCAAATACGCAAAAGTGTTCCCCTCCATATCACCGAAAAGTAAGTCCACTAAGCGCTGCTGAGTGGCTGGTGCATTTGTCAGACCAAAAGCAGTGGTTTTAAACCGTAGGCTGCCACGACCTGGTACATAAAAAGCAGTCTTATCGCGATCCTTTGGTTCTATCGGAATCTGCCAGAAAGATTTCGAAAGGTCCACGCTCGAAAGATACTTTGCGTCGCGTAAGTTGTCCAGAATCTCTGAGACATAAGGCAAATTATAGGCATCTTTCTTCGTTACCGCATTAAGCTTCCGACTATCAAGGCAGAACCTTGGCTGTCCATTCTTCTTATTCACGATAAGCACTGGAGAAGACCACGCGCTCTCACAAGGCTCAATAACATCAAGCGCTAACATTTCATCAACCTGCTCTAACAAAATACGTTGCTTCTCTGGAGACATTCTATAATAACGCTGCCTTATGGGCTGAGCGTCTCCAGTGTCAATTCTATGGGTGATCAAATTTGTTCTACCTAGACCTTTCTCTTCTATAGATATAGATTTAAATTGAGCTATTATATTATCGGCTATTGACTTTTGCGATGCTAGTAATTGATCATATGAATTAATAAAAGTTTGCGAGTTATTTAATTTTACTTCAGCTAATGAACTTTCAGACATTGTGATACTACCTAAATATTTGGGACAAATTTGGAAGATACGCCAAAAATCAATGCCTAATACAATAGGTGTTTCCACTTCAGGTACCACATAAGCCTTAATTAAGTGTAATTGGCCTTCAAAAGTGACAGGTAAATTCATGTAACCGATGCTCTTCAGTGTTTGTCCGCCAGCGGCTACCATTGATATATTGTCATCCTGTTGCAAAGTGCAATCAACAAAATGTAAATGTGAATTGTTACCTAAAATTGTTACTGCAGCACCAGAATCAAGTAGACCACAAGCGTCCACATTGTTAATTTTAATATTTACATAAGGTCTAAAGTCATTTGTGGGTTTCGTATGCAGAATTGTAGATATTTTATAAGTAGAAGTAAATGTTCTTATAAATGAAAGCCAAGTGTCCCAGTCTTCCTTAATGAAATTTCTACAATTCTGCTCATTTAGTTTTTTTTGATTATCATTTTTATTGCATACTGGACACTCGGGTGTCTTGACATCCTTCAATCCGCATTTGAAACAAAATACGTCGCGACTTGCTTTACATTGTCGGATGTGATGTGAGTTACTGCGACACCTATAGCAGTATGGTTGTTGTTTATTTGTTTGAACTGAGTGTATATTATAATTTTGCTGTTGATTCTTATTATAACTGTGTTGTTGATTTTTGTTATAGTTTTGTTGATTAAAGTTATGAGTTTTTGAAGAGTGTGCTTTATTATAATTATTCTTATATGAAAAATATTGTTTATTTGTATTTGTAACTGATTTGTTAGGGTCTTTATCCGCCTCTTTAAAATACGCAAATTCAGGTGCAACAGTTTCAGAATTTACCTTAGGAGGCTCCTGAAATTGTAAAAGTCGGGAATGAACAATCTCGTAATTACGACAAAGTGTGCGTAAGACATCTATGGTGTCAATCTGAGTCACTGATGCTGCTAATGTACTAGCATAACAAGGCCTTATATTATGAAGAAGGATTTCTAGCTGTTCCGCCTCGGTAAAAGGCTTAGAAAGACGGGAGAACATTCCACTCATAATCGAGAGATAAATGGTTATGTTCTCGCGTTCCCCTTGAGTGCGCGAACGAATTTCAGATTTTAGGCGGTAGTCGTAATCTGACTGATCAAAATCTTCCTTGAGCTTAGAAGAGAGCTCAGACCAAGAAGAAACTTTGTCTTTTACCGAACGGTACCAGTGAAGAGCGTCATCTTGAAATATTTCTGTAGCGAAAGCTAATATTTTTGAAGAGTTTATATCTCGTGCAACAATAAACTCATCAATACGCTGTATGAATGAGCGCACACACGTTTTACCGTTAAATTTTAATTTATTTAAATCAGCTGCAGTACGATCACATGTCACCGAAATTACATTTTGCACTTCTGGTACCAAGGTCGAAGAGAAACCAGAGCCAGAGTTAGATGGTCCAGGAGTTGATCTATTCACTTGAAGAGACGCGAGCCGTTTTGCTAAAAGTTTATGACCTTTAAAAATTTCGTCATACTCATCTTTCATGTCCTTACTAGGCGTTAACCTCGCTAAACGATTGTGAAGGTGATTTAACATATTTTGCGTTCTCATGAGTGAAGGTTCACTAGGGTCTGATACATCTAGGTTTGTTTGAATCTTAGTGAGAACTTCTAGACAACCTTTCAGGTCCTGTCGAATATCTAATGGAGACTCCAATATGTGGTCGGCCGGGTATTCTGACGATAATTTCACAATTTGTTTACGTAACTCATCAACCGAAGATGCCGCGGTAGCACCACGAATCCGAACCTCATATTCGAGTTCCGATTTTTGAAGTGACAGATATTTGACAGGTAGCATTGTGATAGTATAAGTCAAAACGGGTAAGTGGTAAGAAAAAACAATTAAAAGCACAAATCAACTAATCTAACCGTTCTCCGATCTGTTACAATATACACTATAATCAACGTTGGTTTTTTTTTTAATGATTGATATTAGTAAAACAAAAAAATAATAATTAGCAGCAAAATAAAATTATAAGGTGCTACTAATGTGTACTTTCCAATAATGTTTAAGCACTTTGATAAAATTAAACTTCGTGATTCGCCCTTCGAGATTACAAGTATTCACAAGTAGTACCACGCGTACGTGCTGCCATCATACACACTTTTAAAGCAACTCTGGATAAAGAAAACTTGTTTTCTCCCCACTCACGGCTTCCTTAACAGCCCGTCGTCGTCTGCAGTCTCATACACGTTTTGTGTGCCGGCCATCGCACACGCATTTTTCTTTCTAAGTGAAGTTAGCATACTGAAAGTTCGTAGCTGTGTCACTATAGAATATTAGACATGGAAAAACGCAAGAATTACGATGAAAAGGAAAAATAAAGGATTGGAACGAAAAATGGCTAGAGATCGCAAAATATGTCTCCATAGTTTTATTCGTCATGCTCAAAATAATAACACGAGCGAATACAATAAATGAAGGTAAATCAAAAATTATTTATTCAGTTAATATTATCTTTTGTTATTTTTTGTTTCTTCTTAATGCGATATCGTGATTGATCTGAAAAATTATTACCCACTAAAAAAAAAAAAAAAAAAAACAGCCTAGAAGGTTGTGTCGTGAATACATTAGACGTTTTTTAGAGTACAGCCCGTGATACTGTATCACAGAAACTATGCAAAACAGTAACGATCATTGACAAGATGAGCTTACATAACCACACTTAACAATCATGGAGTTATTTTTCTGGACTAGGCGTTGTGGTTTTTATTGATGCACTTTATTCTAGAACGCACTCGTGAGATTGTTCGTGAGCCCAAATCCGTGAGATTGTGTCGTGAACACAAATCCGTGAGATTGTGCCCTGAACACAAAATCCGTGAGACTGCGTCGTGAATACACTGGATGTTTTTTCGAAGTGCAGCCAGCCCATGAGGCTGTATCACAAAAATGATACCAAGCATTAACGATCGTTGACAAAGATGAGCTTACATAACCACACTCAACAATAATGGAGTTATTTTTCTGGACTGGGCGTTGTGTGGTTTTTATTGATGCACTTTATTCTAGAACGCACTAGTGAGATTGTTCGTGAGCCCAAATCCGTGAGATTGTGTCGTGAACACAAATCCGTGAGATTGTGCCCTGAACACAAAATCCGTGAGACTGCGTCGTGAATACATTGGATGTTTTTTAGAGTACAGCCCGTGAGACTGTATCACAAAAACTATACTAGAAGCTAATGATCATCGACAAAGATGGAATTAACAGTATTTAATATTTATATATTTTTTTTTGATACCCTCAATCTGTTGAGTAGTAGTGGGTAATAATCTTTCAAATTTATCTCGCGTCTGAAGATCAGCACCCTATCCTGGCTATCCTTGGCATCAAGGCTATGAGCCAAAAAATCAGAAACATTGGGGACTAATAGGTACATAAATACAGCTAGAGCCGATAAGCCTATATTAAGGTAAATTACATTGGAGAAGATATTAAAGACATTTTGAAAAATGTTTAAAAGGCATAACATGTTATCAGAAAATCCACTAGCTGTTGCCATGTACGGTGTGACTCAAATTCTAACCTCATAATTAATGATCTTCAAGTCTCGCAACAATGGCGATAATCAATAAAAAATATCGAGTGAGGTAAGTCGTTTTTTATGCTATGTTGACTATATGGGAATACTTTAACGGCTTCTCTAGACAAGAGCGTAGAAGATAACGAAGTATCTTAAACGGGACCAGCTCAGCTTTTTCGGAGGAGATTTACAAGAAAAGTTGACATCTATAAAAGCCATTTCTTACGACTGACGCAGAGTAGGTCTGCTATAACAAAGACTAGGTCGCTAACGACCACGAGTCGTAACTAACTTTTCCACCTCTAGTACAGGTTAGGCTTTAAACTTGGGTAAGAGCCGCCACCGACTCCGGGTGCTCGGTACACGCAACCGAATCCGACCTAATTTCGCCGGCTGGCGGTGCCAGCAACAGCCAGCAGCGGAGCGGCGCCAGAACAACAAGCGGACACCGGTGCTGAAAAAAGCGGCGGTTTCATGTGGATCGGTAGATGGCGCTCCTGACCAACACCCGCTGGAAGCAGGTAGACTTAAATTTTTTAAATAAGGCGTAGGCGCAGATATTGATTCTTGATATTGCCTTGAGTACAAGGTTTACGTATACCTTTTCTTTCTGCTGTTACCCAGACTAACATACCAGTCAATAGACCCACAAATATTGCGTATGACAGGGAAATGACTAGGGAAATAAATTATTTACTTTCATTAGAGGCGATACATGAATGTAAATCATGTTCTGGTCAATTTATATGGCATATTTCTTATAAAGAAGAGTAATCGAAATGGTTTATTTCAACTGATGTATATCCGCGCCACACTTTTCAAACTTGATTATAGAACAGCTTTAAAACTTATTTCTAATAATTGTCAAATGTCAAATGTGCATAAACATGCCAAATTTTTTTCTATAGCTATTCATAATCAGCACAGATTTATTAATATATATTTATAAATCTGGGATAATCAGTGTAACAAATACTTGCGTTTTCAGTGGTTAAAAAGGATCAATGAGTCGCCTTACATTTTACAGAAATCATGCAACCAGCTTGTGTAATTTTTACGTAACCAGGACTTATTATATCTATTTTTTAGACAAACAAAAATAAGCAAGAGCCTCTACGATTTATTTATTTAACGACCTCTATGGCTTGAGCAACGCGCTTACCATTGAGTTAGCGGGTTGCACGGAAGGTGGAGTTACAGGGTTTGATTCCCGCCTGGGAATAAAGAATTTTTTGTATTCCTGGGTCATGGATGTGAAAATCTTGCATATCTTATGTATATTAAAAAGTATAAGATATGTTTCGTTGTCCAAAATACGTACCTTGACAACTTAGCGTGGAACAAGATTGACGTGGTGTAAAAGCGCTCATAGATATTACTACAATAATAATGATAATTATTAATAATCTAGTTTAAACATTTTTTAAGAGACTAAAGAAATTGCGACGCTTTACGCACTTGATAGAATCACTAATATCGGTTTGTTTAACATTACAATATGGCTGGTTATATACAAAAAACTTATGGGTTAATTTATCTTTATTTACAAGAAAATGATTACGACCAATATATCTATTTACCAATATGTTTATTTACGATTTCCACTATTAGATTAATAATATTGATGAATGTTTTAGCCCATACGGTTAGGCGTTTGTCGAACGGCATTATTTTCTGACTAGTCTCGTACAGGTACAGGGGATGAAATAGCTATTCTTAGGCAGGATTCTACCATCACATCGATTACTTATAGCTAAAGGTGCATTTTGTTGTCGCATAGTAATTCGGGATCAGTAGATTATGCAAGACATAAAATTAAACGTTCCGTTGAGAATTGACAACTCCACTGCTATATACATAAACAAATAATATTTATGTAAATAGGATGATATTAACCGACACACTTGAAGTGGTATCAAAAGGGTCTATATCTATATGTTAATATGTGTTCGCATCCTACGTTAGCTCACAAGACAACTATGAGGCCGACGCAGAATCCCGTTTGCGTTAATTCTGATATAGAATAGGAGTTAGCCGACTATGCTTTTCAAAATTTAATAATTTCTAAAAACCTGAAGTAGATATTCTTGCCAGCTGGTTAGCAAATCAAATCATGATATCTTTTTCATAGGTGACGACTTGTACTCTTAAAAAGTAGTCAAAGTAAAAAATAAATAAAACATAAGTCTTCGGGAGTCGTAATTGTACCTGATAGTCTAGCCAGCCTTTTTTACAGAACATAAGGATTATCAGGGCAGCATTCGCAGGCCCCGAAACGCCGTCGAATACAACTGATATTAATAATATTAATAATAATATTTTTACTAAAAATTTTGTGAGTATCTTATATGCATAAAGATAATAATAATAAACATTTATTAAGGGTTAAGTAATGTTATTTTGGCGTCTATTATGGATAATACCATAAGACAATATCTGTCCTTGTTTCTATCAATGGTACAATTTTTTATCGTCAATAATATACATTTTATAGGATTAGGATTGATAACTAATAGTTAATTTTTTAAATTATTCCCCATTAACTTCGTTAAATGAGCTTTAGCACTAATTTTATTCAAATAATACGATTTGAAAATGTAATATCAATTATTGTAAACGATTTAAGAATTATTTTATGAAAATAGTACGCAGTATATATGACTAAGCACTCCGCGTCCAAAATATTATAATGCAACTGAAAAATTGTGCTCTTTTTTAAATATTAAGTATGGGTATCGTGTTCAAATATTCTTAATTTCAATTATCAAATAATATTCAAAATTAAGAAAATTTTATATTATAAAATCTGGGTTTATTAGAACTCGACCAATTTTAAAATATACATTGCTATGAGACGCCTTCTATTTACCTTACTAGGACCTTAGATTATTATTTGAAAATGTCTTCTGAGAGAATGCCTTTCAAATGTTATTTACCCTTTGTTAGTTTTCAGAAAACTTTTGAGCCTGTAAGTTCACAGATTTTTAGCCGATGAATAAAAGCTACCATCCAGGATATTGGGCACACCAGTGCTTAGTGCCCATAGTACGAGACATGCAGCTACTTGATCTGTTGCCGCATGACTGGTGTCAACATGGATGTTATCAAACGAACCGCTGGATGGATTAGATGTCACAAACTTAAGTCAAATTTTAAAACTGAGAAGTAACTACTGGTATCAAAACATTTGATTCCTTTTCTCACTTTCCTTGTAGGTTGGGGTTTTTTCAACTTCTATTGGTAAACGTCAATTCTAATGTATGTATTATAATATACACAATATTATAATTTTTAATATAATTTTATTTACTATAAAATAATATAATTTTATTTACTATATGAAACATATTTTCCGATTATTTTAATAAAAGCCTTGTAATATTATCTAAAAAACTGTTGTTATAATATTACCTAACTACACTGTGTTTTCACTAGTGTAGTGAGCTATTTCGTAGTTCTCTAAACAACTACTTGTGAATACTTGTAATCTCGAAGGGCGAATCACGAAGTTTAATAGAGAATCAAACGAACTTACCTGTAAGTGAAGTTCGATGATTATTAAACGAGTGATTCGCCCAAGAGATTACAAACCCTCCCAAACCCTAATTACATACATATTATTTATATTGATGTAATGCCCTTTCGAAATAGCTAACAGGAAAGCCGTACACGACAGAAACGTGTATGAGACTGCAGACGACGACGGGCTGTTAAGGAAGCCGTGAGTGGGGAGAAAACAAGTTTTCTTTATCCAGAGTTGCTTTAAAAGTGTGTATGATGGCAGCACGTACGCGTGGTACTACTTGTGAATACTTGTAATCTCTTGGGCGAATCACTCGTTTAATAATCATCGAACTTCACTTACAGGTAAGTTCGTTTGATTCTCTATTAGTAACAATTAAAAATATTTTAATTTTTAGACAAGGAAGCGTCAGCTTAGGCTCCCATAACGACTTATACAATATTAAACTTTTAAAATAATGTAGGTAGGAATAAAACTGTACAGCAAATAAATTATTAACCAGAAAGATGCGAACAAAAATTTAGGTTACTATAAAAAAATTTTAGTACACTTCAGTAGCAATAAAAAACCAAAAAACAAATAAAACGTTTTACAAAAATAAGCCACAAACACATACTAACTACAAAAAAACCGACAACAAAAAAAGAAGAGAAAAAAAAAACTTGTGTGAATTTAACCGAGTTGGGCGCCAATGTCACGGGTATACCCTGGTCTACTAGGGAGGAAATGAGACAACAGGGTACCGTGCTTTTAAAATAATTTATTAAAGTAAATTCGATTCGTTAAATAGAACTAATGAAAGGGGGGGGTCGAGCAATTAATCCACACAAGTTCCCTTTCCACGTTGACGGTCCAAGTAGGTACTCTCCTGCGTCACGCCGAGGGTTGATGATCCCGGGGAAGTCGCGTTCGCTGGTGACCGGTGACGGCAGGAACAGGTAACCAAACCCGGCAGAGAGTACCCTCGTCTTGATAGTGTCTTGATACTATTCAAATTAGTAATCCGAACGTTGAACCCCAGTTTTGGGGCGATCAACACTCACTATCTATTTATTATTCTAGTTTAACGAGGAACGCTCAAGCGACGACCACGAAATATTATAATGATAATAAAATTACGGTTACGGCTTTTATTTGATTTTATTAAAATATTCTTTTCCGTATAAGAGACCGTTATTATTAGTGTCACGTGCGTTCACTTAAACTATGACAAGTAAAAAAGTGGCGCTGCGATCGGTACTGCAGTTTTAACTTCGCGAAAACAAAGGATCTACTTGGAGCGCTAAAATGTTGCATCGCTCATGTTAAAGCTATAATAAAATTGTGTTTTAAACTTTTAGATTTTAATGTGATGTAATGATTTAATTTAATAGTGATTTTTATTAGTTTTAGGTAATGTATATATTAGATTTAAGTGTATTTTAATGAAGTAAAATAAATTATGTACGTATAACGTTACACCAGAATAAAATTTAGCCTGTTACTCGTGGATAGTGTAGCTTTCAAATGGTGAAAGAATTTTTGAAATCGGTCGAGTACTTTTTGAGCCTATTTATTACAACCAACCAAACAAACAAAGTTTTCCTCTTTATAATATTAGTGTAGATCAGCTTCAAACAAAATTTTCATATGTAGTGCTGCCATCTGTGTTGTTAGGTAAGTACACTAAGTTTGGCAATAGTTTTATATTTTTCCAATAGATGGAGCTAATTGCTTTCAGCTATAATATTAGATATACACATAATTTATTGCTACTATTTGAACATGCTATTGATAACAAATAAGTTTAAACATTTAATTAAATACCACCAATTGGGTATAATGTTCTGACATAACAGTCGGCATCCGTTGAACAGTTGCTATGGTAGACAAAATACATAAGTACTTATTTTATTATTTGTGTAATGAATGAAGGTCTGAAGTTTCTAGAATACATACAACCCATACGGCTTATAGTTCATATTTTCTAGTTGCCGTGTAAGTCTGTACAGCTAGCGGGCCGCGCGGCGCGGCGGGCACGGCGGGTCATGGCGTGCGCGGGGTGCGGTGCGGCGGGGCGGGGGCGCATCCGGCCGCCGGCGTCCGTGTTGCCGGGCCGGCGTGGCGGGCTAGTGAGTAGTGTGCGCGGCACGGACCGGCGCGCGGCGGCGACACGGTCTCAATTTGTCTCCTCGTGATCCGGTTTCCGTGTGCTGAAACGGTAAGTGCTGCACTATATCTACCACACGCCTGCCGCCGCTCCGGTCTACGGCCGGTCGCTGCCTCGACCTCCGGTGACGCAACGATGGCTGTATGTGTCGTACGCTGTCGCGCTCGCGAATCGCGCGGTCGTCGGTTCGATTTGAGAAATGTAATTTTAATTTAATCTGATTGACAAAATCAAAATCATTTTTTTTATTCAAAATAGTACCGCCAAAGTATATTTTCTGCGACGTCAATATGCTCCTTGCTTTATCTTCGAGCGAATCCCACGCAAGGGAAGCCTACGGGGAAGAACCGGTAGTCGGACTCGACATCACCTTCACAACCGATTCCGCAGTGAAGTGAATGAAGTGGACAATGATAGTAAAAAAAATATTCAAAATAGTACAATCAAAGTATCTTTTTGAACGTCAATTGAGTCTATCACCGGTTCCAAAGAAAGCCCACTGAGAAGAACCGGCGAAACAATCTCAGTGGAACTAATCTTTTCAAATATTCTGTTATAAAAAATGAAATACATACTACTATACTAGTAAAGTAAGAAACTCTGTTGGGTTGCTCTTTTCAAAATATAGTTTAGAATTTTTATAAACATAGTATTACTGCACACTAGCCTAAGATTAATAAGTAGGTAAATTTAGACCCCGCAACTTCCAAAACAAATAGAGAAAAGAAAATCAGCAGAAGGTAGAAACTAGAAACCGCATAACACGACCAGCCATCACAGCGGATAAAAGTTACATCGATTCTCCGCCGTATATATGTACTCGTAAGTCGTAACTGCACGGAGGTCTGCGCGTCTCATGAGGCGGAGGGCGACGAGGTTTTCATATGACTCCCTATATTATTCTTAAAAATACTGTACTAATTAATATATTGTATGTAGGGGGCGATGGTGCGAAACAGTAAGCGCCTGATCGAGCTGGTGCAGGCCAACCCGTGCTTGTACGACCGGCACCACCCCGACTACCTCAAGGTGGCTCTCAAGAGGGACCTCTGGGCCGCCATCGCCCGCCAGATGGACCTGCCCAGTGAGTAGCGCCCCTCCCCACACCTCCCCACTCGCCACCCGGGAGCGCCCACTAGATCCCTAAGTATGTCCGCCTGTCCGCAGCCGTCAAGTGCAAGACGCGGTGGAACAACATGCGGGACTCTTTCCGGAAGGCCACGCTGAAGAAGTCCAAGACGTACAAATACTCGCGACACATGGCGTTCCTGAGCCCGTTCCTGCGCCACGAGGCGACCGGCGGACACGTGTTCGAGGACGGCTCCGACGCCGAGGACCGCAGCGGCGAGTTCGACGACGGCTCCTCCTCCAACGCCTGCAAGGAGGAGCCCGTCGAACCCGACGCGGCGGAGAAGCCGGGCGTCTACTACCTGCCCGAGTTCCGGGACGCCGCCGGGGAGCCGGGGGGCGACGCCTCGCAGTCGTCCCTGGCGCCGTACGTGTGCTCCGAGCACCCGGTGGACGCCTTCCTGTCGGGCATCGCTCCGACGCTCAAGGGGCTGCCCCCCTACGATCTGAGCCTGGCCAAGATGGAGATTTACCAAGTGGTGCACCGGTACGAGCTCAAGGCCATCCGCGACCGGCAGCCGGAGCCCGGCGCCGACAGGGCCGACGGCGCGCCCCCCGCCGGGCCGGACCACTGAGCTGATTGTGTAACTGCTAACTAAAATGTTTGTGTACGATGTTGTTCACTTTATATTCCGTGAAAGCTTTCAAACCGATTGTTTGAAAGCAATGATATGACCGCAAAAGAAGTACCTGACTACCTAGGTTCTATGTTCGACTGTTTATGAAATAGTTAAGACGTCGAATGTTGGTCAACCGAAAACGAATGCTCGGCCGTATCATGCGGTCTAATTTGGTTCAAAACTAGGTTCTAAAGATATATTATATTATATAAAGTATTATATTATAAAAATAATAATTATTTTTTGATACTTTGTTACTCGAAGGGTGTTCTTAAAATTATTAACTTCGTAGAAATTAATTTCTACCACTAAATGTTAAAAAGCTGAAGTTTATTTGATAAACATTTTATTAAACTTGATTGTAACAATTTATATTTTTTATTTTCAATCAAGGTCAATAAGTAAATGGTATAAAAAGGAATGTTTCTTTCATTTACAAAATAACTATTAAAAACTTTCGGAATTAACCACACTTACTTAATTGACAATTGGCGTACTATCACAGGAGACCTATGTTACGTAGTGGTCAGGTAGAAAACGAGATGTTGATGATTTAGTATTTAGTATTTTACAAAATAAAGTAAAGTAGCAACCCATAAATTTCCCACTGCTGGGCATGGGTCTCCTCCTTGAAATCAGGCGAGGAGGGTATCCTTACTGTTTAATAAAATATGAACACGGATGTTGCCGGCCGCTGCAGATTGCATACATAACATTATAACACAATGTTAACTCACTCACTCAATTTAGTATAGTTACCAAATACCTAATACGATTCTTATGTAAGCGTAGACGAATTTGTTTTTTTAATTAAACCATAATATTATGCCAATTAATTGCTTTTTGGATGCCCCATTTA
This sequence comes from Lycaena phlaeas, assembly GCA_905333005.2. Taxonomy (NCBI): domain Eukaryota; kingdom Metazoa; phylum Arthropoda; class Insecta; order Lepidoptera; family Lycaenidae; genus Lycaena; species Lycaena phlaeas. Next base: position 234,226 of record HG995181.1, read on the forward strand.
TCATTAGAATCCGTAATTGCTCCGCGGACTGTGCTAGAATGATTCGTCTGACATTACCGTCCCCAGGCTCATCGGTCACCAGTCACCACGAATAACCCGCCGTGGTTATACATTGTTAATAATTATTGTTATATATTACGAAGATTATCCTACAACATTATATAAATCCAACTTTTACTGTTTGCCTACTATTATTTGAAACTCGCATAGGTCAGGAATAGTTGTTCTCGTACTGGTGTAATTGCGGTTTGAGTCTAATGCTTTCAACTACCACTGTACTAAATAGTGCATTGCTTCAATAAGAGATGGCGCTGCAAAAATATGCAATAATAATTATGTAATTTGTACAGAAATAATTGCGCGGCTTTCGGTAATCGGTAGTATGTAACTGAAAATCAGTCGATCTTTCTTCGGATCAATTTTTTGTACATACTGAGTTACTCACCTTTTTGCGATTCTGCAGCACAGTGTGTGCCTACTCTGTATTTTAATGTGTTGATATATTATATATTTTTTGTTTGTTACATTTAGTTCTTGTTTTCCTATTTTAATTTGTATGTGTAATGTGGAACTGTAAATAAAAAGTTTATCTATCTATCTATCACACATGAAGGCTCCTCCTCCCGCAGCGGTGGGCCGTTTAATTTTCAATAATATTACATCTATTTTTACATCTATTCTCTACTACTTTTTGCCTCTACGTACCTATGTAATGTAAAAAATTAAAAAGATGTAGATATTTCAGTTTGAAATACAACGGAAAGAATTTCACAGGAATCCAGTATTTTCTTCAGAAAGAAACAAAAAAAGAAAAATATTTTTATTGTTCACAACAAAAATCAAGATAACTTTTTCACTCACAAAATAGACAATCACACAATAGTTTAACAGAGGTTATTCACGTTATTGTAAACATTAGAGGCAGCCACTCTAACCTTTGATCTGTTTGGTTAATATTAACGAAGGACTTTGGTCATTCGTCGGCTCTTTTACCCCCCACCGCGGACAGCGTATTGTAAGCTGTAAGTGCTGTACCACCAGAGCGGCCCGACCCCGCACCCCGCACCCTTACCCCGCGCTGGCCATCTGCTCGCGTCATGACCGATATCTGTACAGGAGATAGGTAAGGACCGTTCATAGCTCCCTATAGGGAATGTCTCCCCCAGTAAATACAATTCATTTTTTTTTTTTGCGAATTAAGACAGGTTCAAAATTCAAATGTTATCTAACCCTGGGCAACGCATTGTCCACATTAGTTTTCAACTGTAATGCCGTGTATTACCGCACGCGGGTCCCTACCCCGACCGGCCGAGCTGCCCCGGGGTCCGGGCGCCGCAGCATCGTGGGATTATATCAGCACGGCTCTAATCCCGGCTCACGGGGCTAACTCCAAAGGTCTGCTGCCCCGGTCATCCGCGGCGCTAGCTGATGGCTCTCCTTACTGACCTCTGTTTGCTCGCGCGGCTACTGCCGCGGCCGCCGAGCGGGAAAATATTATGTTTTGGTAAAAATGTTTTTCCTTTTCTATGCCAGCCTGAAAGGCTAACGGGCAGACGAGCCACATGATGAGTGGTCAGCGTCGCCCATCAACACTGACAAGCTCACCTGACTCCTGAGACTAGCCCGGACAACTCATTCACGTGTCATCCATCCTCAGACATGAGATGATACGTCTCTGTGACAGTAATAACACTGCCTGTCCTGCCATTCCCTTCGATACAGCAAAGCTGTTTGACTAGCGCGGCAGGGCATTGAGGCAGGCGTTTCCCGATATTCCGGTGGGCAGATAATTATTACATGAGCTAGGATACTATAAACTGATGTAATAATAGTCTAATCCTCGCGAGGTTCAACATACCCAGAGGGTCTTGGAGTGGACCAGTTTGTTCGCAGGACCCCGGTAACGGGTTGCAAAGGATACAACACAGTCGCCGCTGAAATATACCGCCAGGTTACATCACAGCCAGGGTACAGCTCTATATGCGTCCCGGGCCGGCGCTCGCGACCGCGTTGGCGGCGCGCCCTGCCGTCTCCGACGGCGGTTGCATCACCCCCCACCTGGCCACTGGCCTCGCCGCACTACGACAGACCGACGCGTGAGTCCCAAGGTGACCACGTCGCCGCAGACTCGGAGCCGCCGGCAGCCCGGCACGACTCTAGGGTCGACAGACTCTCTGCTTGCGGTCACCAGATAGTTGTTTTATCATTAGACGAGTGTAGGCAACTAGAACAGCACGAGTTTAATATATTTAGAGCGGGGAGGGAGGGATAGTTATTATAGGGAAGCTGCACACAGCGCCAGGCGGCCGGTGCACACATACAGATCACAGGAGCGAGATCACGCCACTAGTTACCTCAATCAGGCGTATATTTTGAGGATTGATTTGGTCACACAGGGTCATCTCAGTAGACCTAAACCTGTTCATGCGCCATAACCATATCGCGGTAGCTTTAATACTATGCTGCATCGAAATATTGGAATAGCTTGCTACCACCACCACGTAATTTAACAACCAAATCAAAATTAAAAAACAGTTTATAAGATTTTTACTTTATAATATTATACATGCAATGGCTTGTAATCGTGTTTAATGATATTGGTTGTTGGTGATCAGTATGGTTGCCCGCGTCACCGGTCACGTGTGGTCTCTGTACCAAGTGTAAAAACTGTTGCTCCTCGAGTGGTCTCATGATAAGAAAACCAGTATCTGTTTAAGGCAATCTTCAATGAATCGGCAATCGGAACATTCTTTGCATTTTGTTTAGGATGCTTACGGGACAATGTCGTCTCTATAAGCATAATATGCAAATAGTCGGGAAGAGTGGCACAAGGCATTGCAGACTCTGCTACTCAGCAGCAGAAACGCCTATGCACATTCTCACTGAATGCCCCATCCTAATGCATAGACGGAGCTCTATTCTAGGGAAACACGTATTGCACCCAGAAAAGATCAAATCTCTTGGTGCCAAAAAAGTCCTAGAGTTCATTGAAACAAAAGGACTTGGATCGGAGCCGTAAATAGTGCCAATATCACAATAGATCAACCCTGGCCGCAGAGATATTACGAAGGCAGGCCTTGCCTGGAACAGCCACTCTTGGAATAATAATCTGTTTAAGGCATCCCGGAGAAATCGAGGGGATCGTTTGAAGATGGTGGGAGTGACTAGTACGCTTGTAACTTTTTTTAAAAAGTATTTCAAAGCACTGAAATTTATTGAAGGACGAGTCGATCTGATGGAGCTGAAAGACAGTCAAAGGAACTTCTTAAGGATTAACAGCAGTCGCCTTGTGTTTGGGCCTGATGATTTTTAGAAGCTTTTATGAGGTGTATTTTGATAACAGCGGTGTCGTATTTGTTAGGGCGGTGCCAGGTTCATCCGGTGGAGTTAGGTGTTAAACCATGAAAAGGTTTGTCTAAAGGTTGATCTGAAACACGAAATGGCTCACGTAATACCCTGGCTGTTGGCTGGCCCGCGGTCTATTGACTTGACGTAAACGTGTGAAAACTAAAAATACATATCTAAATGTAGTCGTTAATTAGCATGCCGGGCCACGGGGGGGGAGTACAGTGGAGGGGGGGGGCACGAGCGGCAGACTGTGCGGCGCGCGAGCACGATCTCCCCCCGTGCACCCCGCCGCGGCCCCTGCGCCAGAGTATTCCTGTAACATTTCTCTCTGAAGGCGAGAGCAAAGTTCGTGGAATTTGTTTTGATGTTATAATAATATCTTCAACATCCGTGGAGCGAGTCGTCGCAATCCCCCGCCCCGCGTCACGGAGGCCGTACAGGCCGTCAGCCCTTTAGCCCGTACAAGCTCCGGCTAATATTTAGTAGATTCTGATCTCTGTCGCGTCCATACGTCGTGAATCGAATCTTAGAGCCATCTCGACTAATACCTACATTATGATTCTCTTAATTTTTTTTTTTTTTTTATAAATTATTATTTATTAAAAAAACACAAAAAGACCGTAATGTATATTTGAGCTGTAACTAGTTATTATTTTTCCATTCGCGCGAACGTGCCACTCAAAGGGGAGGCAATTCATTTTTGTACAAAATATTTTACACGGCAACATTCAATTTGGGCCGGCAACACCGAGCAGCGGGCGGGGCGGGGCGGGGGAAGGGGGCACGGGGAGGTCGTTATGTTCAATTTTACTGGATATTCAAATTTCTGCTCCTGCTTCCTGCATCTCTAGGAGAAGTCGAATGCTATCATTACACTGCTTGCCACATAACATTTGGTCCTCATTTTTCGTTGCCGTCTTCATCCTGTGATCAGCTGCCGTATGCCCCACCCTAACATAGCACTAGAACGGTCCTATGATCAATACATCTCCGTATGTTACCGCCGTCGCTGCCCGAGACAGTAAAGTAAAGATACAGTGTAGAAGGCAGTTGGCACCATCTCGCGGCCGTAGCTCCCCGGGTAGCCGTCGGCAGATGACACCAGCTCGCGGCCGTAGCTCCCCGGGTAGCCGTATTACAATCGCTGAGATGCTGATGCGGTATCTTATATTTCGTGAACGTGTCTTTATCATTGTTCTCTCGTGTTGTTTCTTGTTTTATCGTTATTCTGTCTTCATGGTTCCTTTCATTATCTTCGTCTATCGATGCGAGGTACATTCGGCCGCGGGAGGAACATTCTGATGAACATGATAAATAGCCTGTCTTCAATAAATTGAGTGACGAGAAAAGCAAGTGTTCAGTTAGTTATATCAGAGTCGCTGGGAAGTGGGAACGCGAAGTTAATTAAATTTATATTGCCTTGTATAATGTGACGGCCGGTGACAGCGAGTGTCAGAATGGAAGGGGCGGGCACACGCGCGCGGCGGACGCGTGCGCGCGACCTCCTATCGGGGCGAGTGAGCACTATCTCGTAACTCGTAAGTCGTAACAACTAGGAGTGATTCGTGGAGAGGAATCATGCCTTGACCTTATTAGACTTAACATAATTTTTAAATCGTTGTCATTTTACATTTTTTAAATTTCCTTATTCCTCTTCCGTCAAACTTAATTCATCATTCATTGTCTACGACAAGGTTCGAACTCGATTTGATCTATTTGAGTCTTAAAGACCCCATGCCCATTAACATACTTTATGATAGGTATAATGTATCGCTCATCTCTCCTAGTACAAGGAAGCGGATGGGGTTCTATAATCACGCTACTGATGATTAGCATGTGAGGGTGATGGAGCGTCTAAAGTGGTCTGAAGATTACGCATTCGTCCCGAACGTATTGTTTGACAACAGTCATCTCAAAGATCGCTTAACGTTCTTAATGTCAGCGATAACTCGCTACGAAGATGCCGCGCTCTTGTTGCATCGCAATTTTGTTTCAGAATTAATATCCCCCGACACATTCATAACCGGTAAGGGCTCGGACACGTTGACGCGACCGGCGAAGGCTTTATCCATGCTACATTAGCGCGGTGGAACTAGTGACATGTACGTTTGATTCTATGGTTTATTTATCCTGATATTATCAACTAGTTTAATAAAATTATAGTCGATTTCTTTTCCTTTTCGCTTATGATAATAACGATTAACGATACCATACTGGTCATCTACATAACTGATGACATTTTTATTCTATCCCGAGGATGGACATATGGGGTGCCTAAGCGGCTGGCGGAGACGCATAGAGCGATTGGAGCTCAGGGTCCGTTTTCGACGAAACCGGAGCATTGTTCTTGGAACGAAGCCCCATGTTTGATTTTTTATTGGAGAGACGGAGGACAGGGTTGATCGCACCGTGAAATATCTTGGCTTGGGCGGAGCATCGGCCTTGACTCCTTCCAAACACAGGACGGCTCAACGTACAGGCGAGGATAGTGTTCGGATGCGCAAAGCATTTCTAGATAACAAAAAAACCCCTAAAATCGCCCCCGCTTCCGCCCCGCGCGTCTCAGTGCTAGGCTCATCGCAAAGTTTTCAAATAAAACTCCATCATCATTCATCGTGAAAATAAAATTGCATTTCTCGTCGGTGCGAAAACATAGATAAATTAATTTTAAACGTTATTTACGGCACTGTTAGCGGCTGACCACGCCCCCCCCCTCCCGGCCGCGCGCCGCAACCCCACCCCCCCCGGCCAGGCCTCGTGTTTATGAGTTTGTTGTTCCGGTTGTTGTGATACACTGACATTCATCTGCCGGACGGCTTCAGTACATCTAGCTGATACCTAGTATTTGGAAGATAGTTCAGGCTGGGTCTTTCACACTCCATATAACTTGGCTCTGTTCTAGATCATAGTAATTAAGAGAAACATCTGTTGTTATCAGCTTTTGTGAATAAACTCAAGGAGGATCTCTTCGTGGTGTCCGGCGGCAGGAGGCACAGGTCGGTGTGGTGTTGTGTTCGAGTCGCAGTTGCCGGTACGGAGGGGCGTTATGTTGCCAGCCATTTTTCACAAATATCACATAAAAAAATACCGATATTTAAAAGAAAAACTTTTTTTTCGTACAAAAATATTTTATATTTCCCAAAAAGTGACGAACCCTTCGTCAAACAATAAGGTATAGTATCCGTCAGCCATCTCCTGGCGGCGAGGTGTTCGGGCGAGCGAGGGAGCCGGGGGCTAGAGACGCGCTCCCTGCTCTTCCAGGTGTGGTGATAACAGTTACAGTAACTCTCTATCCGGGCCGACTATTTACTGACTTGGGAACTAGTTTGTTATGACCAGGCTTGGCTCGAGCCCGCTGAGGGTGCAACAGGTCAGGAGTCCTCGTATGTAAGTGGAGAACATCTGATGCTGCCTAACTACACAACAATGAGGCTGCCGCGCAGGCCTTGGCGTAGCGCATACATTAGACAGAGGGTCGTTACACTACTTCGGTTTTGTGTTTATACTTTCATCGAGTAGGTAGTTATTAATTTTTATAATACGAAAACAAAATTATTATATTCCAATAATACAGCACCTGTGTGGCGGACGCCTCCCTTATTTCGTTACGTCAAAGCTGCCCCACAGCCCACAGGTTACGATATATTTGGCCCACAAAGAAGCGATATGTAATAAAGGAACAAAGGCAGTTTGTCGGCGCCCAACGAAAGTTTCTCGCCCGCGGGAGATCCGGAGCCGAAGTGGGATAATTAATTAGAGACGAAGATTCGCGTCCTCTCGAGCGACATATTGGATAATGCGGATATCTCCAGCTTATTCACGTAATACACATTCTGTTAATTAGCGAAGCGCGGACGGGCGGGGCGGCGCGCCGAGCTCCGTATGCGGCCACGATACGGTTCAACTTGCCTAGATTCGGCTGCACGGTAACCTTGGAAGTTCCATGGATTATTAGCGCTGGTTGCTCGAGAGTCGTCCCAATGCTGCCGGATTAGAGCTGAAAGTCGGGTGCAGCCAGCAGGTCACCGAGGTCGTCCCGGTGGCAGTCGATACGGCGCGCGCAGTGCGCGGACCGGTCGGTCGACGAGTCGGGCTCGCGGCGCGCGGTCGGCCGACCGGTCGAGCGAGCGGTGGCGGCCGTGCCCTTAGCAACAGTCAGCTGTTTCCATCCCCTCTGAATGAAGGGCGCTCGTTATTTTTACTTGTGCATAATATACCATTCAAGGTGCCTTCGTCGTTGCGTCAATGAAATATGTCGAACGATCGATCCGGGCGGTTCCGTAGAGACCAGGCGGAGATCCTTTGTGGGGGGCTCGTTATCTGTTGCGATGCGAATTTTACATTTCATCTCCGTTCCTTTCGTCGCCCGATGTAATGTGCAAAACGAAATTTGTGGAGGAAAATAAATATTCGCTCGAAAACAAATATTCCTCTTCACTCCGGACAGTATTGTACAGTACAGTACAGTAACGAGATTTCATTAAGTTTCGTATTGATGATGTTATGATCTTCCTTTTCAATAAATACGTATTATAGGAAGTCTGATATTTTATTCCGAAAATGATCCCAAAATAGTTTTTTCTTATACATATTAGATATTATATCTTTTGCCCCTAAACGCAAAGCTAGCTAGCATAAGAACAAAGATATTGGCTGATAAGAGTCATTTCTAAGTCGGTATCCACTGGAGTGGTGGGTTGTGGTGTAACCCACCCGCGATGTCTCTGTATATAGTTATGTAAATAGCACGGTTACTGCATCATTTCTTTTGTTATAATCTAATCTTCTATCTAATCTAAGGCTACACAAATAGGCTGGAATCAGAATAAGCTTTAAGTTAGAACAGCCCTTCAGGCTTCAGGGTGAAGGAGCAGCGACTCGCATGAAAGTCATGATCCCCAGCGCGGCTCAAGCGGCCCGTGCGGTTCTATTTCTTTATTCAATGGTAAACGTCGCCCGTGCAACGTTGAGGCATATTATACTCGTGTTGAATGTGACCGTGAAGTTCTCAAAGCTGATTATGATAACCGTGGGATACGAGGAGTTGCTGGCATGGCTACTGGGCCGGCGCGGCGTCTACCATGCCATTTAATGCATTCCTGTCTTTAAAGTATGGAGTTGATGTGAATATCATCAAGGAAGCTGATTCTACCAAGGTCAAGAGCTGATGTCGATCGTGGTCCCGGGGACTGCCCCGTCCTCCAGCGCCGCCACCGCACTCCGATACGATTCCGGAAACACAAAGCGAATTTAAGATAATACATCAAACTAACTGGTAACTGGGCCACGTCTTGAGAAAAAAATTTGGTTATGATGTTTTAAGATAACAGGTGACTTCAAGAATGATATTTTTGACGGCTGGTGGAGTGGTGGAGTGGTGGAGTGGTGGAGTGGTGGGGTGGTGGGGTGGTGGAGTGGTGGGGTGGTCCGGCTGCACTCTATGCTGGACACCTGACGCAGCAGTCGTGGGTTCTAATCCAGCCAGGAGAATATAGTGTGTATGATGAAAATAATAGATGTCTGCAGTTCATTCTTCATAAAACATAGTACCCCCAACATGTCACGGGACTAGGTTAAAGTGGTGCATTTGTTGAATAATATAAATATGTATTAATAAGACAAAGGATCCGCATCTCTACCTGTAGGGCTATTCTGTAAGAAACTATTTCAATATCGAGCTTCACCTAAGTGATAGAGCTCACATTACATCACTTCGAAAATGATCTTTATTGATATGGATAGAGAGTCGAGTTCTAAAGAATACAAATCTGTCAAATTCGTCATATTACCGCGGATTCCGCTTTCGAGATTCGAAAACAACCTTACAGAATAGCCCTACTGGTCGTCGTCAACATGGCGCGCGGGCCGCGTGACGAGCCGACGGCCGGCGAGCTCAGGATTAAACGAAAATGCTTTGGAAATGGGAACAATAAGGAAAAACATCGCGCGAGACCAGCGGGGCGGGGGCGGGCGGCGGCGGGGGCAGGCGGAGTCAAGCTAATTAAAATATTCTGTTGTATTGTTGCCCTGATATCGAGCTGATGAATCGAACAGGAATGAATATTCAACCTTTATGAATATTGCAGTGCCGCTGTTAACCAAGGGCGGATCCAGCTTTGGCGCCAGGAGGGGGTCACATAGTCGTGGTCAAGTCAAGAACTTATAATTTAATTTTGATAACAATATAGTATAAAAAAGATAAATAAAAAGTTGGTATTTTAATAATGTACGTAAGTGGAAAAACTTAACACATAATAATTTGTGCATATTATTATACACGTACATATTACCATCTTCTCTTCATCCAGAGAAGCACTATCCCGCGTGGAATGAGACAGCCTATTTATACGGTCGTTTAAACTGGATGTGGAGAGATGACCTTGGTCGCGTACATCTTAGCATATCAATTGAGATGATGATGACAGACACCGACTGGCACTTGCTAATAATGGTCAGGCTGGGTAAAGCCACTCAGCAAAGTTCGGGGCTCACAAGCTGCCAATGTAGTCGGCTCGTGTTCTACTCGTAAGCCGCCGGCTGTAGGGACCAGGTAGTGTATTACGGCATAGGTGGTGTACCGTGTGTGTGTTACAAGTGTACCGTGGCCAGTGGGTGATGTAACGACACCCGCCGGCCGGGGAGCGGGGGAGCGGGGGCGGGGGCAGGGGGGCGCGGGGCGGGAGCGGGTAGGGTGACCATCGAGTACTCGCTGCTGTAGTCCTGGTTTTAATTCTCCACAGTTCGTAAGCACGGCAGACGGAACAGGATGGTAACCTTACCACCACACAGACATGGAAATATAAATCACTATCCCATTGATATCCACGAATATGGATTCACCACCCCCACATCACCGACGGTGAGAACATTGAAAAAACCGTAAGGCAACCTTGAATAATAAGCAGGCTGCAGGACAGTATTAAACGGGGGAGGAGGCAGGCGAGGGACCGCTGCGATAACAAAGGGATATTGATAACGACAGGATCACGAGCGAGAGGGCAGCTTAGAATTAATTGGAGCATATTTTTGTCATTTATATTTTTTAAATATTAATACGCATAATATATTTATACGCATAATATATACTAGATTGATGCGCCTCAGCTGTTCATCCGTCTTCTGACCTCACCCATCCGAGACGCTGTCATGTTGTGTGGTGGTGCGACGGTGGCCGGCGGGAGTGTCCGCGGGCGGCCGCGGCCTGGTTATCCCGGTATCGATCTGCGCTAACCTTGGCAGTGAGCGAGGACGCCTATTTATAGCGCGGGCGAGCGCGGGGGTGCGGGCGGGCGGCGCGGGCGCGGGCAGGGTGGTTTCCCTCCCCCGTCCCGCGCCGGCCGCACCCCCTCGGCGTCCCGGTAACGGGTTGAGGCGCGCCCCGGGGTATTACATTATGCAGGAATTGCTCGGGGATTGTTTTAAATGGTTGTTTATGTTGAATCGCTTAGTAAATTACTTTCATTAGCGAGTGGTCACCACCGGAGCTGGGTCGAACACTGTCCTCTGAACCGCCGTACTTCGCCTCTTCAGCCTTCCGCTGGCACAATAACTCTCCAAACTAAATGTTATTATTAGATCTAAATTATAAACTGAAAAAAAAATATTGACGTGCGATTAGCGATAGGTATATGAAATAATAGAATAAAACGTGAGCCTAAACATAACACTTAGAAAATATCCAAACTCGTGCTTTTTTTACAACAATATTGATTTCTAGGATTTACCTCAAAAGGTAAAAAAAAAACCTCTAATAAGATCACCGTACAGCCAATCTTCCTGTCCAGTCTGTGTCACCAACAGTTTTCCCAGGGACGGATGGACCCAGTGAGCTCTATAATATTTCTTTTTTTTTTTTTTTTTTTTTTTTTTTTTCGGTTGGATCTATGCTAATGGTCCTAGTGACCGTTATGCGTCATCGGAAATGGGGTGATCCGGTTGGATCATCCTATGACGTTAAAAATTTGGGGGGTTGCCCCCCGCCATGTTCATGGCGTCGGGTTTGTACCTAACTTGGTCAGCTACGGTCGACTGGTTTGGAACGGGTGACGTTAGAAACCTATCGTGAGGGCCGGCCCTCCCCTCCCCCGGTAGCGGGGGAGGCGGGTCAAGCGCGGGACCCGAGCAAGCTGCCGATAGCAGAGTGCTATCGGTGATTACACGGTCTATATTGGTGTCGACTCGTAGCTGATCTGAGCCTATGCTGTCGCGGTTGATCCGGATCAACTGGTCAACGGAGTGTAGGGTTCGACGTCGCATACGACCCCGGGGCCCATGCGGTGTGAATGTGTGCCTAACACCGGCTGTGTTATGTCTGAGTGTGTGTTGTAGCTTACGTCGCGCTTCAGCGTCGCGCTTTAACAGTTCTGTGATTTTATCAACAGGATCGGTTATGACTCTATAATATTTCATGTTAGTGTATGATATATAGTATTGTATATTGTAGTGACCACGGTAAACGGATACTAAGCCGTGAGGGCATATTTCGATTTTTGCCAAAACTTGTAGATTGAGGATACTTGTAGATCGTCACTAAAATATACCTTTGTTTTCCATTTTTTTATAGAAAATTTTCTTTACTTGTGATGAACCGTATATGATGGCAGATTCAGAGATTAGCGCGCTCAAACAAATATAGACTTGTATGTAGTTGCTTAGCATTAAACGAGCGATATTCATTCGGCTTACTTACTAATTCATACATAATATTATGATGTCGTTACAAATATTATGGACAACTGAATTGTCGATATGCTGACCGCAGACCACCTAGCCTCCATGTAACAATAGACAGAGGACTGGACTAGTATGTGACCGGCACCTCACACCGTCCGCTGACCACGAGCTGGATCCAGCCACACCGACATGGCCACTGGCGATGACGGATGACCACGACCCGACAACGGATACCAGAACGGTGGTTGATGTCGCTCGTCAGAGTGTGGCTGGTCAGAGGGGGCCGTAATGAGGACAGCTCGCCAGGGGGGTGTCACGTGGCGGGCAGCGGGCAACAGACGGCCCGGCAACTATCTGCATACGCGGTGCCGGCGGATTGCCTGTTGCCGGGCGCCCGCCGATCGATGCCACCTGCTGCAGGGCGGGCGGGCCGGCGGGAGAGGGGCGCGGGGGTAGGCGGCGAGGGGCAGCACGATCATTTCTTTTTCATTTTCCCTTTACACTCTGTTTCATAGCGTAATATCCATTTTTAAATGAGTTTCCAAATTAGATAGTTCATTGTTCAACGACTTTCAGAGCCAGGGAAGATTTTTTAATATAGGTGTTATTAACTATTATACTGAGGTAGTGTGATTACTCATTACCGTCGACTCCCTGCTATTCTCTGCCGAGACTGATATCGGGCTCTGTGTCTTCGGTAGTGACGGTGATGAGAGCAGACACAGTACCATAGCCGCCTCGACGAGCAGCGGCGGGCGACGCGCGGCGGCAGCACCGCGGGCCAAGCACCAATACATCATAATGTAGATACACTCGTGAGGATATTGTCGTTCAGGGTACTATAGGAGTCCCGCGGGAAGCTGGTCTGTGTTGAATGAAAATGAAATGAATACTGTTGTTATTACTGAGACGTTTGTTACTGAATCCGGTTGGTAGCCGAATATATTCTAATATAGTAATACTTCGGAGTGAGAATACATACGGCTTTACGCCTTTAAAACCCGGCGTAGACCTGAGCCCCTAGTCACACAGGTATAGCTATCCCTAAATTACGCAGATCTCGCATGCTCAGGCCTTCGCCCTCCGCCTAGTAACAAGACTGGTGTCAAGTGTCGCGGAACTCCGAATTAGCCGTGCCATTAGCGTGAGTGCCTCCGCCTGCCTCGCGAGAGGGCCGGAGGGTGCGCGGCGAAGCACCCTCTCGACGCCCATTGTTCTAGGGCACCGCTGCTTTTAGACCTAAAAATCTCTCTAACCTTAGGTAACTGGCTCGCATCTGTCGCGTGCGCCCCGCGCGTGCTCGCCAATAACTGCCTCCCTGCAGGCTACAGCCGCGACATGACATAACTACATGCAAGGTGCATTCTACCTTCACAGAGTAAGACTTTACTTCATTCGTATAATATTTTTGATGGATGAGAGAGCTAGTCCTACCAACTATTTCTGGATGTAGGGAGAGTATTATTGGTGTGTTTGAGTAACGGAGCGGCGAGAGGGGACGGACCCAGTCGACCCTGGACGAGCGCTGCTCGGCGGAGGGTGTCAGTAGAGGGCTCGACAAACGAATTCCTCAAGCGGGATTATTGGATTAATATAGCAGGTTTCCGGCGTGGGATTGGAATCGTGTGGGCCATCATCATCAGCCCTCCGCCGCCCCGGCTCCCTCCGATGAAAGCGATTGAGAGCATCCTCGCCGGATATTTAGTTTGGGAGGCTTTTGAACAGACTCGCACCGCCCCGGGCGGAAACAGAAGGGCCCCAATAACATTGTAGTAGCGCCGGGGTAGGGGGACCGGCGCGGCGAGGGGGGGGGGCAGTTGACGGCAGCAGTGTACTATTGTCAAGTCAAAGTCAATTTTTTTATTAAAAATGGCATGTACACTATCTTACCAAATTGAGTCCACTTCAATTGGGTCTACCACCGGTTTCAAAGCAAGCCCACTGAAAAGAACCGGCGAAACAAACTCAGTGGAACTAATCTTTTCAAATATCATATTACAAAATTGAAATACGTACTACTTTACTAGTGTAGTATATAAGAAGAATCATAATATGATTCTTATATGATTATCATATATCAAGCAAGAAACAGTGTTGGGCTGCTCTTTTCAAAATATAGTTTTGATTTTTTTCTGTGTCAGCTGTGTCAATGTTTTATTGTGTGAGCGCGCAGTACACGGGTTCCGTCCCCCCGGGTCCCGGGAGGCGGGCGGCCTCAAACTCTACCAACTTCTTCTGTCCCTTCGTTTATTCAACAACGGACAAGTGCTTCAAGAAAATACAGTTTTCATCTCACGCGAATGTTTATTATCGTCGATTGTACATTTAATTAATAAAGTAATTTATGCGCAATAAGTGTTTATCGCGGCGTCAGTGAGCGCGAGCGGTAGTCCACAGGCCCGGCCCCAGCGACGGCGAGGGCCGGCCCTGCCTCATGCACCACCGCCGCCACCGACAGGCCTCGGCCGTCTGGCGACTGCTGCAGGCGCGCTCCTGCACCGCACCTACGAGGACGCTCCTCTTGTTGAGCAGTGAGTCGATTACTTTGTTTGTTTGTTGATCTTTCACGTCGAAACTACTTTACCGATACACATGGAACCTTCACGCATTTGATTGTCAAAAGTACTGCGAGGTATACTGGAGATCGCCAGACCAGACTGCATCTGCCGTGGGACGTTTGACTGGTGGCAGGGTCATCACAATAGTTAGTCTTGATCTGTTATTTCAGGCGTCGCCACCTCCACGGGCTGTAATATGCTGTTATGTATATTATGTATACTGTATACGGTCACCATTGATACGTTATACACGAAGTGAACTCAGTAATAATTATACCACTGTCGCGTGGGGGTGGTAGGTGCCCCCAGCGAGCACGATAGGAAGGGGTAGAATAGAGTAGGTTCGGACAAGTCTCACCTTATCTCGAGCCAGAAACTTTCTTTAGCTGGCCCACGTTCCGACAGCGTATTGCGTAGGGGTAATAAGGGAGGAATCACTGGCCTGACTGGACTCCTGGCGATGGTAGGTTGGCTGCAGCTTGGGTCTTCACGCTGGGCGTTCGGTTCAACCGGCCGGCTGTTAGGTCTTCTATACTTGGATACTTAGTATATCCGAACTGTGCTCCGCGAACTCCCAGCGGAATTCAATAAAATTAGACGAGGGTTAGCCTCGGCTTCCGCCAGCCACGAAGTCAGGACAAGAAAAGGCCAAGAGGTCGGTTAGAAGTGACAGCAAATCAAAAGGTGCCTAATCACAGCTTGTCTATCGTTCCATAAACAATATAGTTCTATAGTCAATTGTCAAACAGACTTTATAATTAATAAAGTTTTAATTTAGTTTATTTGTAATTTTGTTTAGGGATTAGATTAAATTATTATATTTATTATTATAAATTACAAGAGGTAAATTAATTTTATTTGAAAAAAGGAAAGTAGAAACGGTTATTGAATTTTAGAGAGGTCGCTATTGAGCCAATAGAGTATGTCAATAGTTGACACTAGTTAACGATAGATGGCGCTTATACCACCAGTATGCTTAGATTAAACATAAAATCTATTGCTGAATTTTTAATTTAAACCTAAAATCATGTAACGAGCTAGCGCAACGTTACAGTACCCCGCCAAAAAGCGTAGGATTTTGCCTACTACAGCAAAATTTGACTAAACTAACTACCTATTAAACTCACTGCAAGATAATATACTGAACTGCAGTCATACATACCAACTATGCATAGAACTAAACTTACTACACTTCCATCCTATACATACATCACACCTATACATACATCCCATCACATCCATACACTCTTGCATCTCTCATGATATCTTTAAGTTAATAGTAGTAACCTAAAGATCCTTACATATAGAGTAAACAACCCAGCCGCTGTTGACTCAATAAGTTAGTTTAAGAGTATTAATTAGTATTATTTAGTTTAATTAATACAGCATAGGTTAGGTAGTAGATGTTAAATATTAAGAGTTTAAGTTAAGTTCAAGTTAGGTTAGGTTAGATTATTTAAATATTTGAATTTAAGTTAAAGTTCAATTAGATTTGTTAAAATAATTTATTTAGTTTTATTTAAGTAGGTTTTATGATTTATAGTTTACTAATTTAATATCTTTAATAAGCCACTCACCTAGAGGTTTACCTGACATATCAGCAAGAGTGTAGACAAGTGGAGACTTTTTATCAATTACTTTACATTTAATGAATTGAATAAATGCAAATAAGTCTTAGTAACGGTTTCAGCGGTTGCTCTCTTGATTAGAAAAAGTAAGCAATACAAACTAAAACAACAAGTCACAACTAGAATAAAATAGTTGATTTTAGTAGGGGTAGAGTCCTACAAATCAATACTTATAACCTGAAGAATAAAGATATTTGATTTTAGTAAGATGTAGGGTCCTACTATATCAATACTCTTAACCTGAAGAGGGCTAGGGCAGCATCCTCGCCTCTGATCAGTACTTCATAGGTTAATTCGTTTTTGTTTAGCAAAAAGAATTTAATTAGGTAAGTCTCCATATTATCTAGCTATCAAAACTATTTATGTTATGCTATAGAAAACAATTTGGTTATGTAGGTTTAAAAAAATCTTGAGTAGTTAAAAGATTATCGAACGATAGATCAGCTGTTTACAAGTAGTTATAGTTAAATAGTGTTTTTTACAAAGCAATCTCCCTATTACGCTAAGTGACAAGTGAAATGTAAAATTTCAACGATAGAAGTTTATGAATTTAAAATAAAAATTGAAGATCAACTAAGTATTTAAATAATTTGAAAATAGAACTTGAATTTACTAATTATTACTATAGCGTTGCGAACTTTTACGTAATACAATAAGTATTTAGTGTTTTTATAATATTTTCAATAGTATTAAAGACAAAAGGTTAGATAATTAAACTTAAATTTTGTACGTCTAGCACGGCCAAAACAAAAATATTGTAGAAAAATATTATGATATAGGCACAAAATAAGGAAATATAGATGAAATTGTAACAAACAGATATTAATTAGTTAAATAATTACGTACCAGCTCGCTCGGCGTCACCTCACGCTTACAACATTTAGTATATGTGGGTATATAGAAAAAAATTTTTTAGATACTAATTTTAGAAAAAACACTATATTTCCTTAAAAATACGCTATCAGAACTTGGGCAGGCCTCAGAAAGAATACACGTTGGGCGCCAGCTGTCGCGTGGGGGTGGTAGGTGCCCCCAGCGAGCACGATAGGAAGGGGTAGAATAGAGTAGGTTCGGACAAGTCTCACCTTATCTCGAGCCAGAAACTTTCTTTAGCTGGCCCACGTTCCGACAGCGTATTGCGTAGGGGTAATAAGGGAGGAATCACTGGCCTGACTGGACTCCTGGCGATGGTAGGTTGGCTGCAGCTTGGGTCTTCACGCTGGGCGTTCGGTTCAACCGGCCGGCTGTTAGGTCTTCTATACTTGGATACTTAGTATATCCGAACTGTGCTCCGCGAACTCCCAGCGGAATTCAATAAAATTAGACGAGGGTTAGCCTCGGCTTCCGCCAGCCACGAAGTCAGGACAAGAAAAGGCCAAGAGGTCGGTTAGAAGTGACAGCAAATCAAAAGGTGCCTAATCACAGCTTGTCTATCGTTCCATAAACAATATAGTTCTATAGTCAATTGTCAAACAGACTTTATAATTAATAAAGTTTTAATTTAGTTTATTTGTAATTTTGTTTAGGGATTAGATTAAATTATTATATTTATTATTATAAATTACAAGAGGTAAATTAATTTTATTTGAAAAAAGGAAAGTAGAAACGGTTATTGAATTTTAGAGAGGTCGCTATTGAGCCAATAGAGTATGTCAATAGTTGACACTAGTTAACGATAGATGGCGCTTATACCACCAGTATGCTTAGATTAAACATAAAATCTATTGCTGAATTTTTAATTTAAACCTAAAATCATGTAACGAGCTAGCGCAACGTTACACCACGTATAGGACCTATATACCCAAAGGAACTGGAACGGTAGCTTTGTGAAGGTACTGTACTCATGCGAGGGACTGTCGAAGAATACCGACGCTGCCTACTGTGGCTGCTGTAGTGTGTGTGTTCTGTTCTGACTGAAATGTTCATACACAACATGATCTCGAACTCTTACGCGACTGAACCGTCCGCAGCCCTGGCGACGGTCGGGGCCCTCAACCACAACCTCCTGCAGTACCGGCCTCCGGGGAACGTATCGGACGAGCGATTGCTGGTGGACCCTGCCACTTTTGTCCACGAGCGTGGGGCGGGGGCCCGACGACAGCTCGGGGCTGCGGCCCTATACCCGCAGGAGCAGACCCTGAACCTGAAGACTCTGGATCTGATGAGACAGGTGGTGTACGCCACGCAGGACCGCATGCTGGCGCTGCGGCCGGTGGTGGAGAAGTACCGGGACGACCCCGCCTTCAGGATGAACTTCATATTTAACAGGTAACATCCACGGACTCGACTCAACGGCGATGGTTCAGTCATGGGTAGACTCGGCCTCTGATGCGAGAGGTTCCGGGTTCGATTCTGACCTTAAGCACGAGACCATCACTCACCAGAAGCAAACATCGTGAGGAAACCTGCGTGCCTGATGAGATTGAAAGTCTTTAAAGGTATGTGAACTTCACCAACCCGTACTGGGCCAGCGCATCGGTGAACTATGGGCCATGACCCTCCTCGCCTGATTTCGAGGAGGAAACCCATGCTCAGCAGTGGGATATATGAGGGTTGATACTTTACTTTTTTATCGCCGGATTCATGAGTGGAAGAGACCGTCCATCCGTCGTGCCAGTCTGACGTCAGAGGTCTCGACTCAAGTGTAATAGCAGCGGCCCTGAACATACTAAAGGACAGGCCTTTATTCTGTTCACTATTCGACGTGGTCTCTGGGGTTCGGTAGCTGTCACTAGACCTTCAAAGTACTTAATATTTAAAAGAAAAATCTAGACCAAATGTTGCTCACTTGAGCATTACACGCTTTGTTCCGCATGACTAACCTGTCGGCCTCTCTGTCCACTCACCACTGTGGGTGGCGTCAGGCTGAAGCAGTACCTGATCGACATGCGTCGCATCTACACGCTGGCAGTCCTCCGCGGGCGGGGCGTGCAGCTGGCGCACCACCTGCGCCTGTACCAGCACTGCACCAGGAAGCACGTGGACATCCTGTACATAGTCGACCACGTCATCGACCTGCACCAGGCGTTCGTCAAGGAGTACATGACCCTACAGTAATAAACACCACACCGCAACACGGTCGTCTAACACTGTAATACCTCTATTGCCAAGGAATGTTCTAACTTCTAGGCTAGTCTCATTCAGTCAGAGTGGTAACTGTCGTAAAATATTGTTTTATATCACATGAGGAGGAGGAGGTTCCTACAAGGGGTGGATCTCTCTCCCAGTCCTCAATCCTATTGTAGGCTGCTATTACCTATGTCCGCAAAAAATCGACAAGTGGATATTATGGTTACGGCATACTGTCTAGTAGTGCTGATTATTTCTCGCGTTTATTCCATACACATTTATTTGCCAAGTAATTTTGGCACCCGCCATGTGACAAGGATCAGCGCGGTTATTAAAGCGGTGGCTGCCGATTCTTAGAATTTGTTAAAATCAACACGTGTGGAACTAATGAGGTATGTGACGCTACGGTAGCTGGTCGAGGGCCAAGCGCGGCCCGCCGGGGCGACAGCGCCCGACACTCGCTCCGGACTCGGCTCAGACTCGATATATTTCAGTTTTCAGTGGATGGTCAGTGTCCAAATTATGTAAAACAACACTCGTCTTCAGCGGTCACCTGTCCCGTCTTGGACGAGATCCCGGCTCGCCAGGGGGACAGGCCGGCGTTGGGCCAGCGGTGACGTCACGATCACGGTTAATAGACATATTTAATCCCGTATCCCCGAGGCGCGGCTTCGACTCCCGGTCCGCTGTATCGGGACAGTAGTGATGTGAAGCGCGTCCGTCGCCTCGGTCAGACCGCAGCCTCAGATATCAACATACCAAAAGGCTGTCACCACAGATGGTAAAGAGGGTAGGAAAAATATAGGTAATACTAATGAATGGCCAAATATTGTCTCTCAGTATATTATTTTGGGAGTCGAGCTCAGGCTACTAATAGACCCTCTGGACTCTGGAGCAGGCTGTGACGTACACGATGTTAATAAAGCGTTTTGAGCTTTTAATAATGAAACGCAAAGTGCCTATAAATAGCCGGTTCTATTTTCATAGCGTATGGCATCCTGAAAGGGCTCACGTATATTTAGTGCCAGGATATATTATTATTGTATAGTCTTGTATTATTACACAGTACTGCGTAATGTTTTATTCAGTGAAAAAAAAAATCTTACAAAGCTGTATGTTTTGAAAAGATTGAGGCAAAGTATTATCCTTAAGCGCTCTTTATAAAATGATGAATTATTATAATTTATAATTAGTTAAGACAAATAAAAACCTGCACCCAAATTGTAAATATGAAAATGTCTTATTTCAATGATATTCGTTCATCCATAATAGTTATTATATTATATTATATTTAGCTGAAAATTCAAACATACGGATCTACCGTTTGGAGTAGTTTGGACCTAGGTCTTGCAGATGGTTAGCTTAGTCTGAGTTACCCTTTATACAATCTCGTCGAGGGTGTCTGTGTCAGAAAGTGTTGGAGTATTCATTATCATCATCAGCTGTTAACATTATAAATATATAGGAATTTGTAATTGACGCAAAATAGTAAATGCTCATTGACATGTTTTTAACCCTTTTGGAATTATGCACAAACAAAGCAACAAGATTTGCTCATGAAATCAAATCGGAAATGTTATTTTTGGAAACGTTTGACTAATTTAAATGGAAAATACCTCATATTATATTATTAGGTAACGAATTGATGGTGTAGAATGTAATATGTATACTCGTAAGTTTGGCACTGTTTAACACCTAGGTGATTTTTTGTTGCTAATATGTATTTTTTTTTTGGTAAATAAAGTAAAACAAACTGATCTTACTAAAACGATCGCCGGAATTCTCAGAACTAAAATTTTCAGCAGCCGGGAATAAAAAAACGAAATTGAAATAGTTTTTCCCAAGTTTTTCCTCAAACGTTTACATGTTTTTGTGTGAGTCCGAATACTGCATAGTAACTACGGCGTGAGTGATGCTGCGAGCTCATGCGCTGTCATCCTTTAGGTAATTATAACATGTACACCGAGGTAATCTCCATTAACTTCAGGAAAATAATGCTAATGCCGACAAATTCAATTATTCAATATTTTAAATTCTAAAATAGGCATTCTATCATTATATGATGTAAGTATGTTATATAAGATACTTGCAAAGAATATCTTGACATCCTAAACGTAGGTACAGGTTTATGGGTCGTTACTGGTTGAGTAGTTATTAATTATTATATCTGCAAACCTCTGGTGTGAGTGTGACGTGTCGTCACTCGTCGTCGTAGAGTGTTAAACATTCAATAACGCAATATAATCACTCCAAAAACGCTTCTAAAAACAAATCATACTTAAAATGTCGTTAAGGGGCAATCGCATCGGTTTATCGCGCCGAGGATTACGGCGGCGGCGTGCGGGGGGTGTGCGCGGGGGGATGGGCCGAGCGCGTCCGGAAACGACCGATGATTCACGAGCGGCGGGCGGCGGGCTCCGGCGATATCCGGTTATAGGCAATAAACTATCTCCACAATCCACATTATAATGTTATGTTTTAAATGTTTGTTTTTATCGCATCGATATTGCGCTATGAATTATAATAGCATTGTGGGTGCTCGGAGACGGGGCGAGATGCTGCTCGTCCCTGATGCTGAGCCACCTGCGGTCTGTATCAGCTATACAGTCACGGCTTATGAACCGTCATCTGATAATTACATCAAAGTTACAAATGACGAGTAAGTGATGGGAGTAGATTAATCTCTCGGGACAGACTATTAATATGTATTAAACATCAGACTAGGATTTCGACTGGCTCGCTTAGTTCAGCAGTTGCGCCTTGAGGGCCTTTAAGGCTGTGGACTGTGAGTGGGGCGAACGTGAGCCCCGCCGCAGCCCGTCGCGCGTCAGGTCGTCGCGCGACGGCGAGGAGTCAGCCGCTGAAGCGTGTTCTTGGATCTTGGTATTGGTTGTCAACTTGGTTCTCAGTTGTTTTCACAGTAATGCCATATTGAAGGTTCGTATATCATTTATGTGTTATAATGTTACTAATCACAACCAGTAGGTGGAACCACCAGTCTCAGGTATTTCAGAAGCGATTTAGAAAAAAAGATAATTCTCATGTTTTGAAGTAATCTGTGAGTTATCATTTCCGTCACCGGCCACCGGAGGGTGCTGGGGCCACGTCGGGGTCTACTCAGGTCACAACAACCAAATTTACGATTACAAAATGTACAGTGTTCTTAAAAACGTTTTATTACAATTAATAATAATAATAATCATTATAATATTACATACAAAAGTCTCGTATAGTCCGCGGTGGTATCACATCCCCCCCGCACCCCTCCCCGGGCTGGCACCCCGGGCCCGCACCGCTAGCAGCCCTTGTAGTCGGGCAGCTTGGCGTCCGCCTCCTCCGCGTCCGCTAGCCCCTCCACCCGCAGCAGCACATCCAGCACCTGCCGCTTGATGCTGTTCTGATGCTTCTTGGGCAGGCGGCGGGTGCTCTGGCAGACGCTGGCGAAGAACAAGTCGAGCGAGTCGCAGTCCCCGGCGGGAGGCTCCCAGGCGGGACCCTCCGCGGCCGCCTCCCCTTCCGGCTCCGATGGCACCTCCGTCTCATCCAGCTTCAGGTCCTCCCGCTGGTGCCGCTGGTTCCTACAGCACAATAGGGAGTAGAGTAGAGAGATGTACAGTAGAAAGACCGTCGGGCCTCGACAGTGGTCGGAGCTGATGCTGCGTTACCTGCGTATGGTCATGTAGGGCAGCACGAAGGCCATCCTGTTCTGGAAGCGCCACTTCTTGCAGGGCACGCCGGCCTTGGTGGTGGCGCCCTTGCGGCTCTTCTTAAGCGACTGGCGCAGCGAGTCCCTCAGGATCTTCCACTCGCGCTTCAGCACCTCACCTGCCATATATTACACATTGTTACCTATCCCGACTACACGGAAGGAGCGGTAGTCACCAGACACAGACTCAACGTTTGGCATCCATTATATATATCAAGAGATAATAATAATAATAATAATAATAATAATATCTACGGACGCTTTTACACCACGTCAATCTGGTCCCGTGCTAAGTACTCGAAGAGACTTGTGTTACGGGTACCAGACAACGGAAATACATATATTTAATACGTTTTATATTAATACTTATATTTCAGATTTTTACTATAAAATACACATATTTAATACACATCCATGACCCAGGAACACAGAAACTTTTTTTTTTCGTTCCCTGGCGAGATTCGAAACCGCTACCTCCGGCTTGTGCGCGAACGCGCTAGCCACTGAGCCAAAGAGGTCTTCAATAGATACCTCGACCAGTGAGGCTAGCAGGAGCATGCTCATGGCTGGCGCGTGGCGGACGGACGACAGCCGATGGAGCCCTGCTGCTGCAGCCAAATTGCCCAGCACGACCGGGGTGGTACCTCTCGCTCATATTTTATCGGCGTAAGGAGACAGCTATACTGTCGCGTTTCAGCTAGCTTATGAGTTTCCGGTGGCCTGTATGGGGGATAGGTAGAAGGAGGTCAACTCAACGCAAAAGACGTATGTTAGCCTCAGTTAAGTCCTCATCTCGACAGTCGGCCTGTTGTTCCTGTCTCCAATATAACACGAATGATCCGTCAACGACCGCTGATTAGTAATAATTGGTGATGGCGCGAACAGACGGACGGTCTAAACAGGGTGCTGTTGCGAGGGGCGGGCGGTTGGCGCCGCTCCAGCGGTTACATGCTGCTGCTTGCGTCAGCCGTCGCACTATGGAAAATGGTAGAACTAGAGCATATCATAAATGGTTTTTAAAAATATCACAATTTAAATGAAATATTTATTGCATTCGATACTCTATTAACCAAGTAATCCTAATCAGACATTTTTTTGTTCTAAAACTGCATAATTATTATTTTTTTCATAGGTTGAAGTAAGTTGAAGTAGCGGATGGCTCATTCAAATGTTCGCATACACATAATTCAAATGAATATTGTGAAAAAAGTATTTAGCACATGCATGCGATTTTATACATTTTAAAAAAGGATATTTTATGTTCTTAATAAGGAGCTATTGGCTTTTTTTAATATGCTTTTTATTTTTGAGTAAGTACTTAAAAATTGACATACCCTATTTTTCACTTTTTTTTTATTTCGTCGAAGGTTTTCACATTTACCCACGTCTCCCCACGCGCAACTTTAAGTGTTATTTGATAGCCTAACTATTCATAAATGAAAAATTAAAAAAATCAGCTGCGGAAGTTTGCGACCCTGGAAGTTATGGGAAAAAATGTGATAGAGGTCGGAGTAAATAATTCGGTATCTTTGGCGGTTACCGCTGACATAGTTTACAAAAACAATATTAACCAAAATATTTCTATAGCAATAGCTTATTATCTATTTTGCACTCGTCCTGCGTGAGTAAATATGCATAACATTGATATTAGTACGTATTTCATATCTAAAAAACCAGTATATAAGGGGAAGCAAATATCTTCAAATTGCACACTTCAGCGTATATTTCATACTAAGTGACACTTATTTAAATTGGTTTTTTCCATTAAAATGTCAACTTTCAACTGTACTAAGGGCGATTTCATCATTCTCTATATCGAGCGTGGCAGAACCTTGGAATCGTTGTCCATAGTTCTACAGCAAACATTAAATGTTTCTGAAAACAACTTGTGTTTTGTAATTGGTGACATTCAAAGACATATTGTGCCTTCTTTCAATAAGCGCTGGGCTCAAGCATCACGGAAAAAGGACAAATTTATTCGGAATAATACAAGCTGGCTGGAGTCAGGATATTCAGTACAGTTTCCGGAGTCTGAAGCACATTCACTGCCATCGCCTTCTGGTGAACGAGGAAGACCGTGCATTGCTTATGGAGACTCCTCAGAATCAGCAAAGAAAACGAAAAACACTCTTTTACTAGAAGAATATGGGTTTGAGCACACTTGTAACGCATTTTTGCAAGGACTTAGGTGAGTATGCAGAGGCTCATCTTGTTGAAGAGCTAAGAAACTCTGAGAGCGAAAAGAAAAAAGTTTTCTCGACTATGTGGAAAGAGTCAGACCAAATGATGATTTTATCTGATACAGAAGCATTGAGTGCTTTTATTGATTTGGATCTAACTAAAGCACAATATATGGATCTAAGAAATGTAACCAACGAAAGAAAGTGTACAATGTTTCCCCCATATTACAAACAACAGAAGAAAAAAAGAAATTGAAGAAAGAAAAGAAGGAATTTGTTCAAAAACGTTTCAGGGAAGAGCTAGGATTAAATATCGACAAACCTCGTCAAGTAAGTAGAAACTCAAGTGATGGAAATACAGCACGAAGGTTCTTTTACAATTACACTTGCTCGGCGAACATAACAGGTGTTGATGAAACATTGATTAAACGCTTGTGTATTATTTTACAAGCTCTATCTTCTGGAATGATGATCGATCCCGAAAAATTTGGAGTTTATGCCTTAGAAACTGCGCGAATTTATGTTAGTAACTATGATTGGTATTACATGCCATCCTCCGTGCACAAATTACTTATACACAGAGAAAACGTGATCAAACATTTTTCTGTTCTTCCTATTGGGCAACTGTCGGAAGATGCACTAGAGTCGCGCAATAAATACTACAGAAATATGCGCCTGCACCATGCCAGAAAATGTTCCCGTACAGCTACAAATGAAGACGTATTTAAAACGCTTCTATATACTTCAGATCCATACATTTCAAGTTTAAGAAAACCTTATGTGAGAAATGTGAAGGATCTTGATGAAGAGGCACTAAGACTTTTGAAGGTGGTACCCGGAGGTGATCCTACATTTACACCGGACGTAATTTTAGTTAGTAATAGCGAGGATAATAACAATTAGATATAATATTATAAGTTACTGAAACCTATAATTTACCTATAATAAAAAATAATAAAAAACGATTAATATTATAAGATTTGTCTAATCTGAGATCAATTAGTTTGGTGTGAGGTATGGATGGGTACTATATGATTTTATAATTTTATGTATTTTATTATGCTTGTATGATAAGTAATTGTTTAAGTTTTCTTAATTTTACTCATATTAGTACTTATTTATAAAAAATAAACATATAACTACTCGTATTACTTTTTTTTTCTCTTTCCTTTTTTTTTAACCTATAATAAATATGTAAACATTGAAAAAAAAATACTAAAATTGATTATTTTTAAAATCTTTGTATATCACTGTATACATGTACCAAATTTCAATACAAAACGATGAAAAACCTTGAAGTTACAGATTTTTGATCCGATACGGACCTAAATTTTCCACTGTGCGTCGCCCGGCCGAGTGTCACCGCCGGAGAGCCTGTCACCGCCGACTGACAGCTGGACAGTATTTTATTCAAGAACAAAGTGATTATAATATTATTATGTTAAGAGGAAACCAAAATATTTTTGGCAAAGAGATGCAACATAAAAAAATGACATTGAAATAATTAGATTATTCCAGATAATGATTCGGAAGGTGAAGTAAAAACTGGTAAGTACCAGAACCATGCTTTGGTACCAGTCACCTAGGCCCATGGACCTGACTCAAGATATAAATCCTACTTAAGTATATAAAAAGAATATCAATAACTACTACATGTATAAAGCCTCTGCTGGACCGACTTATAGTCGACTAACATTAGCCTAATACGACGCGAATGACATTCTATGGAAATACGAATACTTAATAACAATATTTTATTACTTAGTTGTTTTGACGATGTACAAAGCGCCTGCCCGCCCGCAATAGCAACCGCGGCGCTGCTCGCTAGCGTCAGCGCCCAGCGGTCAGTACTCACAGTTGCCGCCGACGCGGTCCGCGATCTCGGCCCAGCAGCGGTCGCGCACGTCGATGTCGCGGTGGTTCTCGTGGCGCGTGTCGTACAGCACCGGGTACCGCTTCACCTCGTCGATCAGCCGCTCGCGGTACTCGCGGGACGCCATGTCACCCGCGGGCTGCAGCGGGGCGACGCGACGCAGGCGACGGCGAGCGAGGCGCGGGCGATACTGTGCGAGCGAGCGATAGCATCGCACCGCGGTCGGTGTACGCCGTGGTTTACTGCAGAGTACCGCGCCGCGCAGATGCGACGAGTAGGCATAAACTGATAACTGCGGTATGGAAACTAGGGACTTTATTTTGAAGTAAAGAGCGACGTCTTGCCGTCAGTGTTAATGTTATTTACTAATTGCTATCAGTACTAAATTCAGTATTGTTTTGTTAAAAATATTAGAAAAGCATAATTATTGGGTAGTATTTAGGAAAAAATAACTAGTGAAATAAACAAATTTTAATCATTAAATATTAAACCCACTCTATTCTCTTTGTTTTGAATCATATTTTAAATGCCATTAATACATAATAGACAGTTTATGACGACAAATAGGACACGGTAATATTAATACGATAACATTTCAAGTAGATAATTTTTATACAAATATACGCTGCTATAATATAATACGTAGTAATAAAAGTAAATATACTTTTTAATTCCACATCTTACAACTAGTTGGCGACATGTACCGCTTACTTCCATTTGTTTCGAGTTTCCAGTCTATCTCTGGTTATACAATAGTAGTCTTTGCTATTAGCAAATGCGTGCACTGTACATTATTAATATACTTATTTATAATGAACTGTTCTCAATATTGTATTTCACAGTTGTTAATTTACTTCAATCAGTGCGTATTCTTGAATAAATGAAACTATTACTAGCCAAAAGCACAGCTTTCTGAGGACTCACTTTCTCAGGTTAAAAAAGGCGTCGGTAAAGCGGAATGATTCACTAATAGAAACACAGATGGCGTTAGTAGTGTAAATTATAATATAGCGTTTAAACTTTAAAGTATACTGAAGAGAGTTCATACATTTCTCATATTCTAGAAAAAGATGCATATTTAATGAATGATGAAATCAATCAATCATCAATCATCATCATCAGTCTAAACGTGGATCTAAATCACTGTTTTCAATCCCGAACCAAAAGGCTACGATAGTTCTATAGTAAAGACTAAAGTGGACCACAAGTGGGGTGTGGGATAGCGGAGGAGGGAGGACTCGACAGATAATTATCACGTGGGATGACTGCAGTTTTATTATAAATCAAACGTATAATATCATGTTTATTATCGCTATTACAATAATCTTTATCAACTAATAGCTCACACACCCTGCGACACGATGGCCGACGGTACTCGACCTTAGGAGCAGGCGGCTCAAGTGGCACGCGCTCATCTGAGTATACCGGTAGCGACCAGAGACCAGCCTCGCGAGGGGAGGGAGGGGAGAGCTGCTCCCGGCCCGGAGCCGGTCGGGTGGTGCGCGGTATTGTATTGTTAGCCCGTAGACACGAGCTGTTCGTTTGTTCCGTCAAACAGCTGTGCTGTGTTTCATTCTTGGAATGGAACATGTCGTCCCCGCATCCACATATTCACATGGACCATTGACTTCGTCATCACTATCAGCATGCTGTCGTAACTCGTATCCTACCCTGGTCGAGGGTTGTTTCAACATTGATTCACGCTGACGTGTAACTCTGTTTTTACCTAATGCATATTATATGACGTAGGGTTTTCTGACCACCTGTCACAACTAGCAGCAGTTTGACAACGCAGAACTTTGCAAAAGAAAACAGAGATTAGGAAGTATAAAACACTGGATTTTAATGTCAAGTATAATATTAGCGGTGTATCGAATAGGTTGGTGACTGCCTGTAGACGCTTCGGTTCAACACTAGTTTTGTTGAAAATGAATTGTTATTGCGCAGATAACAGACACGCTTTGATTCGAACCCACTTCCCGCGACCGTAGTGGCAGTCAGTGAGCGGTAACGGGGAGTATGAAACGAATCGCCTAGCAACCGCACGTCGCTCCCCCGCGCCCCGCGCCCCGCGCCCCGCGCCCCGCGCCCCGCGCCCCGCGCCCCGCGCCCCGCGCCCGGCTGCGCGCGCGCATCCAGGGCTGCCGCGCCGCTGCTGATATTAGTGCAGATAATTTTCTATTCACCTGTATTTAGTTTTTTCCGTGTGATAAAATATATAATAAAAAGATGCGTTTAAGGCGCTCTGCTTAGTCGAAATAGTTTTGAATAAAAGTTTTTGATGTCTTATACTTCGATGGAGCCGGCTGCACACACGAAAACAACATGACTCATTCGGCGTTACCTCATAGGCGTTCCATTTAAGAGTTGAAGTGCAAGCGAGAGCGCGGAACGAGCGACAAAGAGGCACAGTCGGACCATCAGTATTTTCTAATGACGTTGTCACGTTCAACTATAGTCAGTAAACCGACTTTACAGACAACCGGCTTTTTATTGAGCTGTGGTTCATTTTGGGGAAAAAATGTCCAAAGCAAAAAATCATAAAGTAACAATTATAGTTTACATTCCAGCAATTGTATTTGCATCATTTGACGACTGTGTGCCGTGGTGTTGCGGCATCGCTCGGGCGGCGCGGGTCACTGGCGGAACTTCAGGGTAAACTGTAGCCTGTAGCGGAGTCCGAGGCAAGTTCTCAACAGAGATGGTCTCTCTGCTAACTTCTCCCGGGTTGAGTGCGAGGCGGGGAGGTCCCCGTCGTGAGCAGGCCGGGCCAGCCCTGTGCATCTGCAGCGTGTGAGCACATGTGCATCGCGTTTCGCGAGCACTGAACTCGTGACCCAAAAAAACACTCCCATGTGCCGTCCCGCTCGCACGCGCGCCTCCGTGTCTGCCCGTCCCGCTCGCGCACCAGGAATACTCTTCGAGTGGGAGCTATTGCCGGCGTTGGGATGCTGAACATCTGATTACCATCAGCGGCTCCCAGCATTATAAATACCGATATGTTCGTCAGCGACAGGCGTCGGCAGCCGGCGCGGAGGTCGGAGGTCGGAGGTCGGAGGACGGAGGTCCGCACTGACCACTGACTAAGATCGAATAATGAACGGAATATTAAGTTATTGTTAATTTTATTTATTAAGAAAATTAATGCGAATATCGTTTATGAATTAATAATGAAACAACTTTCAGGGATTTTCTTGCGGTTTGTTAATATTCGTAGATGCCCACGATTCGGATACTTCCGCAAGTCCGCCCGGGACCGCGGCTGCTGTATACGGCTAAGTATTCGGCTTATCAACAAAATGGCATATACCCCTAAACTGCGAGGGTTGGGAGGACCTGCCTCCTCTAAAGCCATCACGATGACTAAAAAACCCTCGGGGCAGGGCCCTCGACCGCTGGGCTCGTTAGACCTGTTGCTCGTGCTGCAGCCTGTACTGACCCAGCTACCTGAGTAGATTGATTGTATTCACTAGTTATCAAATCCCTTTCAAAAGATCACAGAAATACCTCTACCCGATACAAACATACGACCGACAAAACATGGATCTTATATTTAAATAAAAATCACATAAATATTATAAAAATGTAAGAGAGCACTAATATCAGTTTATTGTGTTAGTAACAATTGCCGGGGGAATTAGGAAGCCGAGAAATCAATATCAGCTCGCAAAAAACTGACACGGATCGCACCGGGGCAAAAAACCCCCCGCGCCGGGTCGACACTCGACCCTGCTCCGTCGGCGTGAGGTTCATATCGGCCCGCCGGCCTACCTGCCTCGAATATTATTGGGAGATCCCCGGCCGCGGCACAAGCCCGCTGGTTGAATGCCGGTGATGGACGTCGAGCTGGAGGGTGAGCGGTCTCTGCTGCGGTGCCCACTCGCGGGTGGGGAGTGAGGAGGGAGATGTATGAGGGAGTAGGTACAATGCAACTCGTACATCAATTTTATTATTATTTACAGCTTTCATAAATGACGTAATCGACGCATGTCGTGCATCCCCCGGTAACGCGGCTGGTGTTGACGATGAAGGCTGGAGTCCAAGTGCAAAACGATGTTTTATTATGATATACAACAACCCAGTCCCGGGTGTTCTCAGCGGACGCGGTGGGACGACCGTGACGCGGTGTAAAGTAAAAAGAAATGTGGTGTCGTGGAACACCAGGTAGAAACGAAGTTTCTTCGGCTAAAAATATATAAATAAATAAATATCTTACGTAACCCCTTTTTTTTCAGAATATAATTTAGCCTATGTTACTCGTGGATAATGTAGCTTTCGAATGTCGAAAGAAATTTTGAAATCGGTACCGTACTTTTTGAGCCTATTCATTACAACCAAACAAACAAACAAAGTTTTCCTCTTTATATTAATAGTGTAGATTTAGGATTCTATTATTACGCTACCCATTCAAATCACGGCAACACGATTTATTTTCTTGCGTATTATTTTGATTTTGCTATATCTCCTAAAGTATTCATTTAATTTGCATGATGTGAAGGGGAAAAATAATCTCCATGAAGTGCTGAAGCTAATTAACTGATTTAAAATGATAAGGATTCATACCGTATTTGTGTAAAAAACTTTCAAATTATCGCGTTATAATTGCTAATTTTTAAAGTATTAAATCGATATAGTATGATATCCCTAAGAGATAGACATATGCCATCGCGGACTTTTTTGTAGACCTATTTAAGATATACAATTCTACCATACATTATTTTGTTATATCTTAAAGGGTTTAGGCAGCGTTTTCGTTGCAAACTCCCAGACGGCCAATTTTTTTCCGACACCTCCAACAATTATTGTTATATCTTAGCTAATGTATATAAAAACTTAATAAATAATATACATAAACCTTCCTCTTGAATTGTCCTATCTATTAAAAAAAGATATTATACACTACTCGCTTGTGTATGCGACTGTCGCGCCTGCGCACGTCTCATTTAACGCTTTTTAATTCCACGCACAAAATCTTACGGTTTTACTATCACATTTTTTTCGGTTCGGTCGCGCAGCATAATCCCTATCCCCTCCAAGCCTGCCGTAAGGAACTTCGTTCCAAAAAAAAAGTAAAGTATCAACCCTTATATATCCCACTGCTGGGCACGGGTCTCCTTCCTCGAAATCAGGCGAGGAGGGTAATGGGCCAATAGTCCACCGCGCTGGCCCAGTGCGGGTTGGTGAACTTCACATACCTTCAAAGACTTTCAATCTCATCAGGCATGCAGGTTTCCTCACGATGTTTTCCTTCACCGGTGAGCGAACGATGGTCTCGTGTGCACTTAGAAATTTAAAAAAACCCATTTCAAGGCACACACGGCGGGGTCAGGATGGATCCCGGAACCCCTCGCATAAGAGGCCGAGTCCGTCCACCACTGGACCACCGTCGCTACCGTGACGCGGTGGCCGGTGTCTATTGCCGCGATTATTCTCAAACGTTGTTAATTTAAAATATTATTAAAGTATGAGACATGTCACATGGCTATCTTAATTGCAGCGAGCCGTCGCTCCGCCGTGCTGCATCGTACTGTATCGTATACCATTGTACCGACCCTCATATCATTGTAGTCAACGGGTAAACAAGCCCGGGTGTCTCGCGCAGGTAGTCGGTGCCGAACCCCCTTGGCTACCTGTCTCCATTTAAGAACATCATTTTTTTTGGAGTCGTGTGTCGAGGGATTATGCGGATGATAAAAGGTGGTGGTTTAGCGGGCATTGTCCCGGGGTCCATATACGTGACCGATGATCTCCCTTGAACTAAGTGTGACGGACACGCTTGTCTCACATATAACCGGTAAGAACATCGCAACTCAGATGTATTTGCTCGCTCGCTGCCAACTCTCGCTTGGATCATCATCTCGTCCGGCGTCAACCGAGCGCTCGTACCTTTAAGATGACCGTGGGTGACGTGTGCCTGCTGCCTGCTGCCTACTGTCCGGTGCGGCAGTCATGAGTTACGATAGACAAATCGTCGCGAGTCTTTGTAGGAGGGTTACATCACTATGAAATTTTTAGCCTCTGTGGAGCTTGAGAGAGCTGGTAGGAGTCGGTCGGCTATCTTATACTCACGTTAAACCGCAACCTTGTCTGAGGTTGTCTTGCAATATCTAATGGCACTCGACACTTATAACTACTTCGTTATCGCAGTGGAAATGCTTTGCTCATTCACCCGAGGTCGTCCCCGGTGATACATGGAACTCCTTCCGGCTCCGGTACACCGCTAAAACCACTGCGAGCTAGCTGCGGATGGATTAAGGCTAGTTCCCGAGTCTGACTAGCACAGAACCGCTGAACCCTGTTTATAGCACATAATGTTGCATATGAATATTATAGGCCTGCAAATGAAGTGGTGATCTAGTGCTGGCAGCACCGGCAATACGAGCCGAGCACGGAGCAGTATCCGCGGCAGTGAGCTCATCGCCATTATCGCTTTTACATTCACTACACTAATTAATCGCTCGTTTAAAATGGCTGCCCCGAGTCGTTTGAAGGGCGATTTGACCTCGACCGTGATTGTGTGCGTCGGTCCCGCTCGCGCGCCTTACGAGCGAGCAGGACGACGCGCCAATCGGGCATCTCCGTCGCACTCGCGGCGTGCGTTGGCCTTCTCGCTCACTCGCGCGCCGCAGACAGGGTGTCGCCATACGGCTCCGGCCGGCGCGGCTGGCGGTGAGCCGCGCGCGGCCAGCGGGCCCGGCTCTGCCGCTGGTGACTACCGGCGCTGGTCAGTGTGCAACAGGAGATCCGGACTGGTACTGGGGTCAAGGACGTCACGCGACCTTAAGCCGCACTCCCGTTAGCAACACAATGCCGTGAGCATGGACTAATTGAAATAGGTATGAGCACGGCACGCCCTTACGTCCACTGGCACGAGGCCAGGGCCGGCTGCCGAAAATTCTTGCCAATTAAAAACTAAATGTTCTTTTAGTGATCTCGTTGCGGGGCATTGCATCATTAATAGCTTGTTCGCTAGCTAGATACAGAATCTTCAATCTAGTTTCTACGTTCAAAATATGATAAACTATAACTAGCTAAACAACAGTCTCCCGAGGATGGCACACAGTACACACACTGGTCTAGTCAATAACTTAAGTTTGATTAAAAAAAAAAACTAAACGTATAAAATTCTCTTCGCCAAATGCAAACAAACAAACTCTTTAACAACGAGCACTTGCCGCTCAATCCA
The DNA here is from genome assembly GCA_905333005.2 of Lycaena phlaeas. NCBI lineage: Eukaryota > Metazoa > Arthropoda > Insecta > Lepidoptera > Lycaenidae > Lycaena > Lycaena phlaeas. The sequence continues at coordinate 268,447 of HG995181.1, forward strand.
CGTAGAACTCTTGGGTAAAGTTTACAATCTTTATTAATAATCTTATTTTTTTTTTATCGAGCGCGATAATGCATTATGATATTGACGATAATTATTTGTTCGATATTGATGATTAATACTGACGACCTCTGCTCTGTGGCTCAGTGGTTAGCAGGTTGGCGCTCAAGCCGGAGGTAGCGGTTTCGAATACGCCAGGGAACAAAAAAGCATATAATATACGACCTGGGTTGTGTGGTCGATGGTTGTCTGGTAACTGTAACACAAGTCTCTTCGAGAATTTAAAACAGGACCAGATTGACGTGGTGTAAAAGCGTCCATAAATATTATTACCACATTGTAAATACATAGTATTACTATTAATAAGAAGGTGAGGTGCGCTTTTTTTCTTGTAAGTTCAGAATTACAAATGTACCTACATTTAAAATTTGAAGCTGTTGCCCGCGGCTTCGCTCGCTAGGAAATTCTAACTATTTTCTTTTTTTCCAAATGTATCCTAATAGGATACATGACGCGAAACTACTCGTGGTGGTGGGGGCAGCTGGCCCTGCTGGTGGTAGTCTAGCTGTGTTCATCGATCGTCAACATGTGAAATGTGGACTGACGTAGACCATACGTCTACAATAACAAGCTGTATGCTACTAGACGGTAGCTGGTAGCAACTCTACACCAGGTCGCACTCTGATTACACCGACAACTTATACCCAACATGCCACTCGGGGCAGCGTCTAGCCGAGCTACTACGGATTTTTGGTCTAAAGGTCATTCAGATAGCGAAGCTTCAAGCTGTACTCGACAGTTCGAGCTTTATTGAAGAGGATAGCGTTCGCCGTTAAGAGAGTAATGATTACGGGAAGAGCACGCGCGTGTCCGGCTCCGGTGGTGGACCAGATGGAGCTCGCTGCAGCAGAGGTCAGCGTAACAACAACACTATATTAACGGCATTTTCTGCCTCGCACCACCAGTATATACAATCAGCCGCCACCCACATCATTCCCAAACCGATACGACTGGGGGATCTCATACTCATAGCGAAAGGCCTGCTGATTTACTCTTCTATAAAAACACTACCCTGGTGGTCGGGTGGTCGGAGTTTAGTAGTGATATTGACTTAGAAGTGGAAAAACCAGATAGCGTTCCACAACGATGCGTCGGTTTGTCTTTACTCGTCTCAACTCTCCGCAATGACTTAAAATATGTAAACGTATGTCGATGCACCACACCAACTATATTATATATCATATAGGCGAAGCTGCGGGGATTAGTTAGGTTATTGTTTAAGTTTAAAGTTCAAAATATGAATTGAATATCGTAGTAGTGGAATTGATATCAGGCTATCGATCCTTATCCATAAAATCTGTTTGATAAATAAAGTTGATCGTCAACGTTAGCTCCAGCCAAGTCGCCTGGCTCGACCGCCCGAGGGGTACAGGTATTATATTGATACGGTAATGCCCAGGGTTTAGTTATGGACGTGTACGTGATCATTTGGACATCCACCACACCATCTCGTCGTGTGTCTAGTATATATGTATAATATACTCTCGGTGAAACATATTATGTAGGCATAGTTTAATGTCGATCGTACTGTCCGATTGAACACCGTGTGTGACGACTCGTCACGCGACCAGCGCGGGGCCGGTCCAAACTAACAAATAATGAACAGGAGGCAGTGCGGGCGGGGGAGGGCCGGGCGGCGCGCGGGGGCGGGCGGGCGGCTGGTGCAGGGCGGCGCCCGGCTGGGCCCACAGTGCGCCGGGAGCGCGCCGCCCGGCATGGTGAACACGAGCTGCGCCGTGGCCTGCTGCGGCTCCACGTCGCACCGCAACAAGGACCTCAAGTTCCACCAGTTCCCGCGGGACGAAAGGTCAGTGGCCGTCAGCCTCACTCCCCCATCCCCTCCACTAACCTATCACCACCGATGGGCTACCGTCAGATGTAACATGTATGTCACACAACATGTTCAAATGGTCGAAGGTCGCTTCCTCCTGGTAGCTGGAGTCGTTCCCCTCGGTCAGGCATGCTTTAGTAATTCGTGTCTGTAACATTATATATTATATTCATTAATAGTAACGCTAGCGATTGTTACATTATGTTACCGACACGAACGTTAACATAAGTTTATCGTGACGTTCGCTGCGTGATGTCCACCAGCGATGGCAGCAGCTGACAGCAGCACGACACCATTGATAGTATTCAATGATGATCAGCGCGCCGGCCGCCCCCATCGCTAAAATCAGTTAAAGTTTAAAGACAAACGCTTATGATATCGCTAATCGCTGTCTCTGGAGCACTCCTCCGTTCCACCGGACCGCAGACTTAGCGCGACGAACACAGACATGCATATACAGACCCATCGTCAACAGATAGCAGATTATGAACCGAAATATTCAGGATGGAGGGGGGGGGGGGGGAGCGTCTGGTCGTAGTCTGTCGTGTGATAATCATGATCAGGAGGAGTCTACGACACCTCTAATAGGCAGCCGAGGCGTATTTCATCCCATGTATTATTTCCAATTTAGGTGCTCTTCTACATCACACTCGGCCCTCGACTCACGATCGCAAATCATTTCTAAGAATCACTGTTTTGCAACAGATGCCACCTGTGGATCCAGGCGTGCAGGCGGCCCGACCTGCTGGACAAGGACGCGGAGCAGCTGAAGCACGTGCACGTGTGTGGGCTGCACTTCGAGCGGCGCATGTACGGCCGCCACCTGCTGAGGAAGTCCGCCGTGCCCACGCTGCGCCTGCCGCACGTGGCCACGGCGCACGCCTGCACGCAGACCACTGCCCCGGCCCCCGCGCCGCCGGCCGAGCCCGCCGCGCTGCACATCACCGCCAGCCAGGGGGTGCAGACGGACCCCGTCCCCCCGCCGAGGACCAGAGTCCGGGGCAGCGATTCCGACCTGGGAGCTACGCTGGAGAACTTCCTGGAGCTGTGCGACGTGTTCCTGCCGTACCACCTCAGCGTCGTGGTGAAGAGCCACATCGCGGTCTCGCCGAAGGACTACTAGGCTCGCTAGCGAAGCTATCTCGGCATCGGGTCGGGTGCGGGACCCGCACACGTCTAGCTGTAATCTAGTCTGACTTGACCCCAGGTATCGCTCCCCCTATTTCAAAGTATGTTGTAATCATTAAGACTGTTTATGAAGCGTTTAAGGATTCGTTACGTACTTCAAATTATGCTCTAAGCTTTAATTCAGAATTTCGTTTCGAATATTATATATTATGTAAAATTTATATAGTTTATAAGAAAAATAACAAAGTAATTTAGTTAAATCTATTTTGGAATTTGAATAAAGTTATTTTGTTAAATCGTTTTTGTTTTAAATCATCTTATAATAGCGGGGTAATTATTGAGAGCGGCATATCGCTCGGTCAGGGGGTGGGGGTGTGTTGCTATGGTGCCGGGGCTTCATTCACAGCACGGCTCCTTACAGCCTCCTCCTCCGGACGGATTCGACGAGTTTAATAATGCTTCGGTTGAGCTCAACACACGGCACCAATATCCTACAACCGACGCTCAGGAGACCGACTACAGTAACTCGACAGAATATCCGTCGCCCTTGATTCGCCTTATATCACACACCAATATTGTGAAATGTACCTGTTTTCCCTTAAAAACTTTACAGATTAAAACAATTGACTGATGAGTTTGCTTGCACCAACAGCTTCTTCCTAATAATATTATATTATGTCGGCGACTACCGCTGTCCAAAGCACCTAGGGAAGGTACCTATTTCGATTTGGCTTCGGTTGCCGGTGTCTGCTGCGCGGCTGCGAGCGAGGCTATGTGAGAGATGCTTGGTGGTCTTTGCATCCACCTGGAACTAATTAGCGGAATTAAATAGTTTAGATTAGATTTTTTTGTTATATTGATTATCGACCAACCACAGCAGCTCGCCAATCGGTGACCACTATACCTTCGCGCCTTGAAGATCTGAGGAATCGTAATACGCTCATTAGGTTCGCAACATCCCAGGATGTAGGCTCTACTTACTATATTCTAGTAATTCCTGGAACTGTTGAATTAGAACCCACGTAACAAAGGTGAGCAACCAAGTAACAAACATGTTAATAATAAAAAAATACTGTTAGCATGATGTATCTGCAAATATTATCACTGACAAATATTTACAAAATATTTATAGTTTCCATTAAAATAACTAGGTACTATATGTATATTTAGAGGCAGTGCTGCGTCTCTGTCGCACGCGGGCGGCGGGAGCGGGACGAGTGTACGTGTTACTTAGTGGTGTGTATCCGTACGGTGAGAGCGTCTAAACGGAGCAGCTGTCGCACCAGAACACTATAGACCGTATGTTATGGGACGTACGTCCCACTGTCGAGTGGAGTGACGTATCGTAGAGAACGCGTGGACGAGTGTACGAACAAAACAGGCGAGCTATAAAACATAACTGGCGCACTTTACATCAGCGGGCCCACAGCAAACACACCCGCCGGAGACACGACGGCACAACGCCCGGCCCGCCTCACGCGACTACCAGCCTTATCGCCGCGCACTTCAGTACAGTTTCATTCGTGATGGTTAAGGAGTTGTGCTGCATACGAGCTCGGTAAGGCAACAAGATGTTAGATTAAAAGCGTAAACAAGTTGATACGGACACGTGTACCGACACACAGACACACACGCCCGCGCCGGCCGAGTAGAGCACCACAGGCGGGCAGGTAGGGTATAGTAGCGGTGGACGGTGGTCAGTAGTCAGTCCGATACCGGGCCAGCGGCAGGAGCGACCGTTCACCGCCACCGTTTTCCTATTGTGAGATGACAGAGAAGAGCCAAGAAGCCTTATCCTCAAGCGCTGTTAATGGCGGATGTTCATTTCGCTGTTAGATATGAACATAATTTACTCTACTATAAACCAAACAACCTGTAGGAGCCCCGGCCGTAAAACTACGTGAGCAATATATATTATTATACTATGTACGATAAAATGCGCGTTATACTATATTATGTATAATGAAAATAATATGTTCGACTCAAAAAGTGCCCCGCTTACGTTTCAGTCGTGGCACGGCCCGGGGCCCACCGGGGCACCTCCGTGCGATTAGGTTTACGATGCTCCCTCCCTCTCCCCTTACCCCTCGTCCCTCCGGTATCCAAATCAAGTACGTACTTTATTAAAAACCAAATAGACTCGTAAAAAAGTTTACGATTTTTTCATTATCATTGAGGATACTGGTACAGCTCCAGTGCTCCACGTAATATAAAAGCCGGGGAACTTCGAGTGGCAGTGGTTTCTCACGTCCACTCTAATGATATAATCACTAGCGGGTCTACCGGCGATGACTGCACCGGCTGGCACACCCCCGGCCCTGTGGAGCCGGAAGACATAGACTGCTGATTGGATCCCCGGAGCCAACACGCTAACGGGTGGAGTCCGCCTCGCCCGCCACCCCGCGCAGCCCGGCCGAGATGAGTCTTTGTGTCGGTCTTCTTGGAATATACATGTCTGACTCGGTTACAGCACACGCTGTGGCGAGTAGGGGGGGAGTAGACTAATAACATGACACCGCCTACGAGCACTGCTCCCACTCGAGCAGTTTGTATGGCTCTGCTGACTTATATCATTAATAGTCCGTCATCGGTCATCGGACATAACCAGTGGCAATCAGGTACCCAAAAGTTTCATACTTTTTAATTGTTATACGTAAGTACAATATAAAGTAATGAATGAGCAGGCAGTGTCGTGTCAGATGTCACCCAGCAGCACACTCGATGTCACGGGAGTCCAAGTATCATCAGCCTCGACCCGTCCACTGCTGTATATAGATTATAGGCTATCTCGATGAACGCCGAGACCACCGATCCTTTGTTGTTGTGTTGATGTTTGACATTTCATATACCTACACCAAGTTAATGAAGCCAAATTGCCGCGTAACAGCTAACTAGGTGCTCGCTCATCAGTGTTGAGGACAGCGAATGGCTGGTGGTGTTCACACGAGCTCTACAATCAACCCATTACCCAGCCGAGCATCGACGGCACAACATGTGCATATACATAACATTCATCGAATAACAAACCCACAAAAATATTCTGTTTGAAACTATGGAAATCATCATTGTTACAACTTTTGAATAAGGATCAATAGGCAATTAGAAATGGGAGGTGGTGACCCCCTCGCCCCCACAGGAGACGGACGAAACGGCCTTGACTCACAAAGTTAAATAGTACACGCGTGCTGGTCAGCTCTGACGCGTCCCTCGCCAGTACTAGCAGTGTGACGGATGACAGAACCGAGCACGGGATAAGATGCGACGGAGAGTGGTGATCAGATCAAACCCGAATAGGTCATGTTAGTATTTTTGTCAGAAAGCCTACACTGGACTGCAGTCCATTACAGCATAGTAGCATACACACAGAAGCCGTGACACTCCCGGAGCTATCGACCGGCGGTACATACTACAATATATCATACTGTGAGGTGAGTCGGGTGTAATCCGCGAAGTGCGGTGTAAGTACATGGTAAGTGGAGGTAACTCCGACATAATCGGATGACTCGGGCCGACGTGCGGCGGTAACACAATACCGTACAGCGAGCACGCGGGCCGCGCTGCTACACCGCGCCGGCCGCGCGCGACTGTAGCCCTTCCCACCAGGGCATAGGGCGGGCAGTCGTGCGGCAGACGACGACAGCGGCGCGCGGGCGCTGCAGACGGGGTGACGCCTGCTCACTGTTCTACCATGTCATAAAGGCCACAGCCCAGTGTTTATATTCATCTATTTACTATTATACCGGCAGCATATAATATACTATACCAGCATACAATTACAATATCAGCATCATCATCATCATGTCTATGATGCTCAGCCTGTTATTGCTCACCGCTGAGCACAGGCCTCCTTTTTTTGCCAACCAACTCTACCCCTAGTCCTCCATCCAAGTTTAGTCCCTCAGTTTTCCCACGTCATTGGCTCAACTCTCCATAGACGCGTCGGACATCTCCGACCCAGTCTTGGTCGTTACATTTATTATTTAAAATCGACGAATAAACGAAATATATCAATCTCCAGTTCAGTAATACCTCCATGGACTCACAGCCCAACCGATTTCCCGATCTGTCGTGGTAAGCGTCATCCAGGTCTATTAAACGGCCCATCTCACTTGGCTTCGTTCCAACTTGACATTTCCCGCTAATTCCTCCATGTATCTGCAGCCGAATCGACAACCTCCCCGGAGCTGCTATATAGAATCAAACCGACTGGACTCGTCCAGCAGCAGCGGTTCCCCGAAGCTCCGCGCTCATGCCTGGGCGATCGTGTTTTGTTCCTTTGTTTGTTAATACATTGCGGTGAGGATGACGTCACCCGCTCGTCCGGTCAAAAAGCCTCGCCTCATCAAATTGTATCTTGTTATTCGATTGTTTTAATTCGCTCAGGCAGCAGGCTGTCTGCTGCAGGCTGTCCTGTCGGCTGTCGGCAGCAGGCTGTCGGCTGCAGGCTGTCCTGTCGGCTGTCCCGGGCGGGGCCGGGGTCGGCAGCCGTGTCGGGGCTCCGCGGTGCTAGAACATCACAAGCATTGTCACTCGTCAGTCCTCGTGTATGGTATTTTCCACTACTGGTTGGAATGTTGAAACGAATACTATAAAATATGTATAAATCACAGTTTTTTTTGAAGGTCAAATATAATTTCCTAATTGTTTTATAATATGAAGTAGTGATAAGTTTGATTTTCATTCCTAATATTAACTATTTATTAAGTGCTTCTCAAAGAATTTTTTTAAACGATATCAAAATTAATACATTAAATTGTCTGCAAGCCATTTATGTTTCGCCACGAGAGGAGGGGGCGGGGGGGTGATTTTGGTATAGGATCATTATAAAATTGGAGTAGGAACTCAGGCCTCGGCGTCGCAGATATCATCATACTACTACTGTCTACGGTGTCCAACGTCATATCGTCGCCAGTTTAGCTCCAGGCAAGTCGCGACTACATGCTCGCTGTAGCTTCGCTATCATACTTTCAAATAGCCCTTCCATATCGCGAACAGCTGCACACGTCAGCATTATAAACAGAGCATAATCCAAACGATCCTGTCTCTTAGTGTGAATGACAGGCTCCATTATCAGCGTGACGATACGGTCGTTGCGATATAGAAGCGGGCATTATGGTTGAAACAGGAGCTGGAGGTACCGGAGTAACCTTCGGCGCTCCGGCGATGAGGTCAGCAATAGATCGGCGGCCCCGCAGGTCATCAGCCCCCGCCCGTAATGAGACCCTGCCGGCTCTATTAAGCGGCCTGTCAATCACAATGAATGCTTTACGTCATCCGGCGGCCTTGGGTCCGTGTCAAGTTCGCGGGGTCGTCGCTCGGGCCCGGCCCCCGGCCCCCCGGCCCCCGGCCCGCACACCCCCGCGGCCCCGGGTGCGGCAGGGCCTGCACGGCGGCCGTGAGCCGCTGGTGTTGCTATGAGAGGACTCGGGCGTGCGTTACATCATGCCGGGCGGCGGGGGGCGGCGGGGGCGGTATGCCAGTAACTTTCCGCTGCTTTCTTAAGTATGATGCGTACCTATAGTATGAGTTACTGTGGTTTTTCTGAGCCGCTCCATTACCTATGGCAGTCATCAAAGTATTAAGGCGTGTGAGGAGACTTAAGCTATAGTAAGAGGTAGTGCCATGCTGCCAAATTGGGCTGGACTCAGTTACATGAAATCGGCGTAAATTGACAGCTATGCTGTCGCGTTTCCAGTGCTTCCTTCCGGGGATAGGGAAAAGGAGGGCAACGCATCTGCATGGCTATCTGGTTATGTGGATGTCAATGAGCGTCTGTTCGTTTGCCTTCTTATGCTATAAAATATATCCTTCTTTTGTCGGTGAACTGCTCTATGTTCCCAGTTTATTACGAGACAGACGGGTGAAGAGTGAAATCTGATCCAAGCCCATCACGAGGCCGGGCTCCACTATCCTGGAGATAATATTATCATCGCAGTCTATGCCAGGTCCTGTCGCTGTCTGTCTCACTTGATGTCATTCAAAGTATTAGGATGTCACGCCAAAAATATTAATAATGTCGAGGCTATCATTCAGATTACATAAACTATGATACATTTTATTTTATTTTATTTTTGATAAATAACAATAACACCGCGCTAATCTAAGTTTATCGCCTCTGGCCCGTGGTCAGTTCGTAGGAGCGTGTGTTCCGGGTACTAGAAAGTAGAAACGACCGACGAGGTAGTAGAAGATTCTAATAATGGTCTGTTTTTCGTTTAGTAGTGAAACTAGTGTGCTTTGAGATCGTCGAGTGACGAGCGTCCCGTCTCAATATCACCAAGGAGGCGAGGAGGTCTGGAATCAGCAGGATAAGAGTCTGGTAACAAGTGACAAAAGTGAAGAGGGCTCGTAGACGAGGATCGTGCACGCGCGGAGGGCGGAGGGCGGAGGTTGCAAGGCGGAGTGCCCGCTCTCGTCGAGTCGAGGGCCCTTTGTCTCGGCGCATTACTCGGCGGCTGAGGCTCAGCCTTTAATATTAACAAATGACTTTGTACCGAGTACGCGTGTCTCGTCTGAAATTGCCCGCACTCTCACGTAACGCACACGTTTCACACGGACGTTCGAACGACGACGGAACGTTCCTTCCCGGCCTGGATCAGTGATGGTTGGCCGTCTCCAGCGATGCTACGATATCACTTCCTTCTGTCCGTGCTGCGTTTAATTTCATTTTCTGCTCGTGCATCTAAGTAACAGTGAAGGGGTGATAGCACAATGAACCGTTTCACTGGAGGCCGTTTGGTCTGCATCCCTCGCTTGGCATCGCTTGACGAGCAGTCATCAGCAGTCAAATTACATGTCGTATTTGTCGGAGCGCTCGTATATTACGCTTTGTTAGCTTGTTAGCTAACACCTTCCTCGCGTTATTCTAATTTAAATAATAAACCTAATGTTTCGTAACAAACCGGTCCACGAGATCGAATTATGGTGACAAAAAATCACCTAACATGAGCACTGTCAGTCTGAAGTGGACTTTACGCTCGCGGCGGAGGGTGCAGTTTGCTCGGCTCGGGTGGCGTGGACGGCGCTGCACTCGATCAATTGATTATTTTGAGATATCCGCGCCACTCCCGGACAAGTGGCGTGAGCTCACCGCACGTGCAGCAGGCGCAGTGCCGGACGATACCCGACCCTACTGCCCTCACATACGACTCTGTGTGTGGTAGCCAAGAGACGTGCGTGCTTTTCCAAACCTCTCAAGTGATTCGCGAGTCTGTGCGCTGGAGACAGGGTCCAAATTGGGCAAGTCGTGGTAATGTGTCAGCTAATTTCAGCGTTGCAAGCAAATCGCTCCGTGTCGAGGTGTCGTGACTCGAATCTCCCCCCACCCTCCGTTCCCCGGATCCAAACAAAACAAATGTAACAAAACGTAACTTATTCTTATCGACCTTTGCCATTTTGAACTATTTTTTTCACCAATGAACTTACGACTTTATTCTATTGCAATCTTAGTATTTACACCACTATTACTATAAAATAGTTATGCTATATGTACATAGGTATACTATAGCTAAAACAGAAACTATTTTTTTTTGTTTTAGCGTAAATAGTAAGAGTAATTTTTGAGCGAGATTAATTTCTTTATGCTCTGTTTCTTCAATCTTGCTTTTGAATTTTGATCCAGGTTAATGTTCTTCCTCTCAATAATGTTTATTATTCAGATATTGAGCCTGATACGTTTGTTTTAGTCACGTTTTATTGAACCGATCAAAATTGAAATTAACATCTTTTATTCAATATAGTTAGTACCAACAAAATATCTTTTTGAACGTCAATTTAGTCCAACGAACAAACTCAATGAAACTAATCTTTTCGAATATTACATTTTATGAATAATATAATTAAAATCTGAAATACCTGAGAGCAGCGCTCTATACCTATAATATGGTATCTTTCCAAATCCTTAATAACTTAGATGTTGAACGTTTTAGGAAATAATTGCCTAATTTTGTCAGTCTGATGAGTTGATGACGGGTACATGTGGCCTGTCTGTAACGTAATATATCCGTATAACCATGAATGTCACCGGTCACTTTTCTTACAAAATTGAGGTTTTCGGACATGCAGTGAATTTTGCAAGTATTTAGTATTAGTACTTAGAAGCGACATTCGGAATTCGCAAAGATGGATAAGGAGGCGCCTTTTGAACTGCATGGGTAGCCCGTCCCTGCAGCCCACGAGCATTGCTGAGATCAGCAGAATCTCCCCATAACAGACAGATAAAGTGACTCAAATAAACTTAACCTCACATGAATCTCGTCAGCACATAACATGGTCATCAGGCTTCATCATCAGGATATTTCTTCCTCCGTCAGACGTATCTCTGATTCTATTACATAAGACAAAGTGTGGTATTATTTGTATGCTAAAATAGAATATGTCAAAATATTTTTATTCGTAGGTAGCAACTTGTACACTTGAATCACGCCAAAATAAGAATTCAATAAAAAGTAAAAACAAAAAAAAAAGAATGTCCTATTCCCGAGGTGGTGTTCCCAAGGTCATCTTCAATAAAATCTTTTATTTCGTAATAGGCTTTACCACACAAACGTTCCTTAACAGTTTTCTTAAATTTATTAATGGAAAGATTTTGAACGTTTTCTGGGATCCTATTGTACAAACGTATACATGGTCCCATAAACGAAGTACTAAACATTGTCTAAAGTCTAAAAAATGGAACATTCAATTTATATTTGTTCTATTAATGACATCAAATTTGTCTTTTAATGACACTCGGAGGCCCAAACAGTATATATACCGAATAGCTCGCTTCTGCAACCAGAAAATCATATTAATATTAATTTATTTATTTATTAATAATATCGGCGACATTCCACTACAGTAGAATGCCGTAAGACATAATACAGTGGAAGTATATAATATATATGATATACTAATCGCACCGTGTTTTCATCCGTTATTTTTTTAATCGGAAAAGTTGCAGTATCGATTCTACTTGCCAACTTGCTACATGTGGCGCCCATTGTAGTTTCGAATCTATGGTGCTAGAGTAACAACGACTTGACCTCGGTGTTAGGTGATCTGGAGTGTCACGTGGTGAAGCGTGACCGGTCGGGGCGGGCGGGGCGCTCGGCGGCACCAGCAGCGTCACTGCTATCTATATCACTTACTTCACCAGACACGTGACTCCACTACATCACGACACAACTATTAGTTCCGTATTTAAATGCACTCAGAAATCGTGACACAATCGAGTAGTTGTTGAGGAGTAGATAGCAAACTGAAGAGTTGGCCGCGTGCAGGCTGCGTGTCACGTGACGGGCTGGGAACCCGTCGCGGAGCTCGATGACCGTGGCATGGATGGTATCTTCATGTCAGCGCAACTCCTGGAGCTGATTACCGTCAGGAGTAGCCTTCAGTTTAAATATAGTCACCTATTGTGGGTTGGTCGGTTTTTTTAAGATTATATTTATACTCGTATTATGGCAAGTGATCATAGAAGCCGATAACTTTTATACAGCAGGCATCGAAGGAAAGAATGATGATTAATAAATAATAGGAGGTTTGACTTGAAACTTTTTCTGTTTATCTTGTATAGACAAAGAAAACAATTGACTTCCCAAAATATATCGGCAGATGTAAAGAAATGCCCTCATGAACGGTGTGTCGTATTCCACGGATGTGTCATGAATCATGATGTGTGTCAATTAAATCACAAAGTTAATGTATGTACCTGGCGGAATATATTAACTTTATGATTTAAATACAATGTGACATGTGGTTGAAGGTCCTGCAGTATATCGCGTGTTTGAAGCGTAGAGCTGGACTTCGATGGTGACGTTACGTACTTTGTACTTCGTAGTAACTTCTAGTATGAGTCACGAATAGGACAAAAGAAAGGCGACCTGTATGTTGAGTAGCAGCAGGGTCAGAGGAGCAGCGGGCCAGGGTCGCGGACGAGGGCCTGTGACTCATATGTACGACGCGTTGCGAGCGGGGGGCGGGGTGGTGGGGGAACTAGTTGACCACACACAACTAGACTCCCGACTAGTTGGGTGGACGACGAGGCTCGAATCAAGCGAGGAACTAATTATTATTGGACATCCCTCACCTCCGCGTTGAAAACGGAAAAATTGAGGTCAGCTACCAGTCCGGAGACTCCGAATTGATCTGAGCGGCGGACACTCGAATGAACGTTATCATCAGGACCTCAGTAGGGTCAGCCGGCGAGGAGGCTCAGCCGGAAGTGAGGGTAGTTGGGTGGCATTGTGGAGCGGAAATAGGGCCATAAGCATCGGCGTAAATTAGTATTTTAATGCGTTGGCGTGAGCCGGCTGCCTGCTGCTCCCGGCTCGCGTGCCGCACTCCATCGCCGCGCTTTCATGTTTCCGCAAACATTTATTTGATAATGTCTTAAAAGAATACGCGATACGCCCAACGAAATGAGATTGGATCGATTTGTCGTGTAATTATTGACGTCTTCATTCGTCGAGAGACTGATTTCAAGCTTTTAAGCAAGATCTCAGCATCATCAGCTAGCACATAGCAACATACAGCGGCATCTGATTAAAAGATTCAGGAACACTGCAGATGGGTGCAAAGTTTTCCAAATTGAGGTTTTGTCACAGATTGGCGTAGACGAACCTTCTTGAAAGTTTTAGACAGTGCTGCGAATGTCATTTCAACAATGTAAAAAAGATGCCCGCAAATATTGTTAACATATTTACGTTAACATTTGACGTACCAAGCAAACATATAGAACACCCGTCACCCGTCATCATCACCACATCATCCATGTTGACTCTACCTCGAGACTCGGGGTAAAAAGAGATCTTGTCATAACTTTGAATGCAGAACTGCTGTCCATCCATAGGTTAAAGTTTTCATTGCGAGAGGAGTACGGCCAACGCTGATGACATCAGACTGTCATCCGATAAACGATCCAGCCTAGCCCAGCCAGCCAGCGAGGATGCAGCCTTCCCCTCCCCTGAAAGCCTTGCAGCGTCAACTTTACGTCGGAGCGCGTTTCCTCACGTTTAGCTCTTTCAATATATTGCCTTGCCATTTGACATTTAGACATGTTCGTACACAGACGACTAACAAGCATCATCAATAGCGGACCAGCTGTTATACACGTTAGCCTCTAAGGTCCAGACTTTAGGCTGTTGTGTAGATCTAAGCCTAAGTAGTTACTAAGTAAGTTATGTGTACAGGTACACACAGGTACACACAGGTACTGTATCTTTGGTAAAGTGTTCCTGTGTTTAGGGAGTGATACAGGACAGACCGTGTAATAGCTGGCCGTCGGTGACGCCTGAGCTGTCCGGGCCGGACGCAGGAAGGGCGAGCCGGTTGGACCCGCTCGTGTTAATAGGTGACGGTGACCACTTATCGTCGAGTGGCTCACCAGCTCGAGGGTCACTAATTGAAGGGTGTGGTGTCACGCTCGTATATTCATTTCGTTTTCTTGTTCCGACTGCCCGTGAGTCGTCGTCCGGGGAATATTTCTCCTCCCCTTTGGGCTCATTTACCATCGTCAATATCAGTCGGGGAGACCAATGTCACCGAAACAATAAAAAGGAACTCAAAATATTATAATTGATGAGCGTCGCCCTAATGTGTATCGCGCGAGTGTCGGACCGCACGCGCCGCGGGTTCGATTTCCGCACCACTCGTTACCGTAACGATGATTAATGTTATTCGCAAACCCGCCTCGGCCCGGCCTGCCGCGCCCGCCCGACTCTACAGGACCGCCCAGGCCTGCTGCAGTGAACAGTACACGGGCATCGAGAGCTCATGGACAGTGTCGACGAATAACAACACAAAGATCTGGTGAAACACACGCGACCTCCTCCCGGAACCTCTTCCTGCTCGAGTGCCATAGATGCTCAGTATCCCTCTCTACTAATGTACACTGAGATGACTGATCCTCAAGTGTTCGCATCGTGGACCATGAGGTATGTGATGTGTGTGCTGTGGCACTTATTTGGGAGCACTACAGGCCGACTGAACGCCTGATGGTATACGTGAGTGATCCGGTGAACCCTCTGCGGCGCTAACGAGATGAATGATAAGAGGGGGCAACTAGTGTGGCCGGAGGAGGTCGTGAGTGGAGCGAGGAGGGGAGGGAGGACGCAGAGGACCGGTCCTCGCGGCGCTACCGGCCCGACCGCTAACTTAAGGGTAAGGCGCGGTTCGGTGAAACTAGTTGTCGGCGGTTCGTAATAATAGATGTGGACCAAAAATATACCATTTGCTTTTATCATAAATTTAGTCATTTTCAACTAAATTGGTAAAATTAAAACTAGCATAGATGCAAGGACAGAGGCTGGCCATTCGCGGGAGACGTTATTAGATAGGTATCAGAACTATAATACACCGGAGCCGCCACGGCGGTTGTTGACGTTCTTGTTGGCTGCTTGCTCGTGGTAGCTACTCGGTCATCAAGGACTCAGTACGAGCGAAAAATATTCGTTTTTATGTGTCACAGTCCAATGAGTGCAGCGACCACCAACGTCGCGACCATGATGAATATCCGGAGACGACAAGATATAGATCCAAACATTTATAGATACAAACAGACATATACGGTATAATATAGAATATTTTGTTCACTTCTCCTTAAGTGAGTTCATCTTAAATGTATCCTTCAGCTCGCTTTGATCTTGTATTTATATTTTGTGCTGCACAGAGTATTTAATATTGATATAATAGCTGATTGGATCTATGTGTATATCTATACTAGGGCAGATCTATTATATTTAAAACTATCAAATCTCTCAGCTTGAACCAAATGTTCATACATACTCGTAATATAGACATTCAATGGATGCTTATAGCGCAGGTAGCAGGTTCAATACAGATCCTATTGCTACTACTACACAGCAGACCTCCCCTTAAGGACCGACGCGGGCGGCGGCACTAACCTGTACCCAGCATCCTGCCCTCTCGCCGCTAGTGCTCTAGTGGTACCAGTTACAATGTTACAGATGCTGTCGAGACTCCATTCAATGTATTTTAAAGACGTTTTTTATTTTGCATCTTACTGAATGGCAAAAAGCTGGTCTCGTATTATACAAGCCATCTTTGATATCGACTTAAATATGAATGTAGTAACTTTTGCCCGCGTCTTCGTCCGCTTATACTTTAGTTTAGCTCTCTTTCATATTAACCTCAACCCCAACCAACCGATAACGTGCGTGCTGCTGTGGTGTGGTGGGGTGATATGCCTTGCCCCCGGGGCGTGGGAGCCCGGGACACGAGAGCACAGCCGACCCCAACACTAATGATCAAACCGCACAGCTCTCGGGTCACACCGTCTCATAACACATCTTAAATTAAGTCGGAGACAGATCGTAAACGCCTCCGACTGGTAAAGCTGTGCTGTGTTTATTGACGCCTCAAATTATACGCAAAAATATAGTAATCACTAACTTTTGTACAATTTGAGAAACATAAAACTAACCCAAGGAAAGATAATAACAAAATACAAAAATAAAAGTTTGAGAATATAAATGGTAGGTATTTTGTTTTTGTGATTGTTTTGTTAAAAAAAAACAAAACCCTCACGAGCCCCGAATACAGATCGGGTTGGAGTCAAAGAAACAAAAACCTAGTGATTAACGATCACCGCCGCCCCGCTCCCCGCCCCCCGCTCACCACGCCACGGGAATATTCTGAACGTGGAAAAGTCAATTTGAGGGTACGGCTGGAGCGCGCTTTACACAGCGCGGGTTCGATTCCCGGAATATTTTAATTTCATAACAATCCGATACAGTTGTTAGCTGTAAGACCATCAACAATGACAGCCACAATAATTTGTCATCGTATTTGACTATGTTACAGTAGTGTGTAGTGTGTCAAGGCTCTCGCTATCTCCGCGGAGGCTGCGGTTCATCGGCAGACAGCACGGGGTCTCTAAGCAGCCTTTGAAACCTCGATACCCCACCGCGACCCTAGGGCCATTTCAACCAGCAAACCTCAAATCTTGGTTTTGTGCAAGGCAAGGTGAACGTTGCCTTTGTTCTGCGTTGGGGGCTTTACTACCTTCTTATGTATGTTTAAATCATCGAATTACTTTTGATAACGACGAAACAATGACGGCGACCCAAGTTTAAGGTTCATTTGTATTTAAACGACATTAGCTTGATACATAAATTTCGACTTCCTGTGTCTTTCCGTATCTGCTGCCACTGTGCGATGTTTTGTTCGGCAATGTCTGTACCGCATATACGACGACCACTACAATACATGTACGTATGTACCACGGGTATAAGATACTATAATATGTAGGGATTATTGGCCAAGTAAATAAAGTAATAAACATCGTTCTGTATATTAGTACAATAAACATTATTGTGGGTCTGTGAGTGTGTTTCGCACACGTTTTAATTTATGTCAATATTGTAGAGATGTAAAGCTAAAATATACCTAACTTATGTTTAAAATTATAAATGCTATATATGCATACTGCAACTATTTTTTACAATAATTGATAATTCATAATACTCCTTTATCAGTAGATTTTCAGTATTTTTTCTGCTTTATAGTGCATATTATATAGTATAGATGCGCCAACTGTATCTAGTAGCAGCCTTTCATCGGCTCATCACCCGGCGCGGCGGCGCGGGCAGCCTCCGGACCACTTAACTCGTTTGACTCGTGTCTCTCGCCGGGGAGTGTGGGGGAGGAGGGGGATCAGGGTTCAGGTTTTGTTCGGTTCAACCCTTCGCCACTCGTAGCCGTCCCAGGAACCGGTCCGAGAAGGGCGAGCCGTGGGCGAGGTTCATAGTTCGATCAACACAACGCTCACGAGATGTTGTAGAATTATAGGTATTGACTATTTCCGATACAACCATTAAACTCCCCTAAAGGATGTTGCTGATGATGATGGCATTGCAGTTTCCGAGGTCATATGGGTGACGATCAAACCAGAAGTCGTCCTCAAGACTATAAAGAGAGGCTTGTGTAAGGAATGAATCCCCTGCTAGAAGTGGTGATATTGATTGCTTTAAATTAAGTAGGTACTTATTATGTTTCTGACAAGTGAGACCCTTGTAGACCCAGGCTACAGCAGCATCATCACTGACATCATCACGACACTCGATATCGATCTGATCAGAATCCACTCGACCAGTAAACCAATCACTATCGCTTAAATATCACATTAGACATGAGTGTCAGCACGTCAGCGAGGTCACCCGGTCACCTGTCCCGCCTGGTCATCGGCTATCGCTGGTGCCGACCGCAGACATTCGACTGCTGCCGTCGGGTCAGCTCGGGGGGCACGCCACTCACCAGCTCGATGTAAAAGTAGTCGTAACATAATAGCCCGCTGAGATACGTTTGTGAAGTAACGAGGTTTATGTCAAATCACATTTATCAAGTATGCGGCCCCTTGTATGATACTAACGTGTCTCGTGTAGCTCACGGGTTGGATGGCTGATGAGCTGCTCCGCGGCGGAGGAGAGCCGGCACACGGTCCAGCGACAGGAACAACTTCAGACTAAATAACAATTAGGTCTAGATCTCAGTGGCAGCGATTACATGTGTTTTGCTTTCCTGCCTCGTTTATTTTATTTTCCTTAAAAGCACTGTGGTGATTGATAAACAGATTATAATGAAAATTGGAACGTCAAAAGCATACGTTAATGAACCTTCTCTGATTTGAAACCAAAACCAGTGGAGTCCCCACTACTAAAGTGAACATGATCTTAGATGGTTCTCCTACATTCCTCGTCTCCTCTTATCTGCACCCGCCCTGCTGCCTCATCTATCGACGTGCCAGCTAGCCCCAATCTATCCGCCACCATCTCCTGCTCATCTCTCGGATGTACCACGTCTCTATAAGCAGCGAATCAGGAGAGCTACGCGGGGTAAGGCCACGGGATAACACAACCCATCGCCAAGGATACACATCCCTCGTAACACTTCTGGGCAGGCCGCTGGTGACGGGGCCGACCGCATCCGCCCAGACCCGTGCGAATCCTCGGCTGCGGTCGCTCATATCCTGCCTGTTCCGTGCGTATTCCTGGAAACTCACTCATCACTGCTCACCTGATAACAGCGTTGTCATCATCGTGTGTCATTGGCCTCTCTCGACGAACGTCAAAACGTCAGAAATCTGCGGTCTGATGAATAAGCGGGACGCCATTTTGTCGCTAATAATTATGTTGTATATAGTTACGTTGCTCGATTGCGTTTGATTCTGAAAATATTTTGTCCCCTATCTAGAACATAACAGTAACTGTTCCCTTCAGAAAAACTTAAGACCATACACGATAACACAGCGACAGGCACACTTTACCCGTTAGTTATAACTAATTCAACAAACCGGGTTCTATAGTGTTATGCAGACTCCTAGTGCTCGTCCATAGCATCTACATTTTCACCAAGGACCCCCCCCCTCACCATCACGTCAGGGGGGTGGCGACACGTGATACGAGTATACTAATAATAATATGTGCATACATACATCGGTAGAGGAGCTAGTGTCACGGGAGGGTATTGCATAAGGCCGCGGCTGGAGGATTACGGAGTCTGGCGTAACGTTCGCGCTAACCTCGGTCTGCTCTGAGCTTTCGGCCACAGATTGAGCTGCTGCCGAGCGATGAACGTGCCGGGGACTATGGTGACCTGGAGCCACAGCAGGAGTCTTAGTTCCTGGATAGGAGAACTTTAATATGAGAATAGAAGTTTTTACAAAAACAATTACACTGCTCGAGTTCTTAACGCACCTAGATTTTTTGCCCCTTATAACCTAACAATCCTGATGTTAGTCAATGGTAGTCCTAGCGCAAGTTTTCATGGTGCTTAAGCAATTATTTTATCAGTCAACTCGTCACTTTGAAGTTATCAGTGTATCTTTACTTCCGGTGTTCATAATATAATCGCAGCACCCTTCTTTGCTTGAGCGCAGTCGCGTAATCCTTGTTGTATGCTATACCATGCGCGTGTTGTGTGTGTTGTGTGTGTGTGTTGTGTAGGCCGCCGCGGCCGGTCACGTGGCGTGACCTCACGGCTGGACGTAACATGACCTAACACCGCGCATACATACATACATTTACATTTCCATGTTATAATGGTACTAACATAATATTATCCCAGGTCGCAGGGGAAGCCTTCCATTACCAGGCTATCATCATCATCAGCGCTCCGGCCTGGACTCGGGCCCCTCGATCACCGCGACGCGCGCTCATGATAATGATGACGTATCACTAGGACACCGATATTAATATGTCATGTGTTTTGATCTTCTCTCGTCTTTGCTAGTGTGGTTGAGTCTGCACGTCATTTATTTCCAAAACACAAGCTTAACATTGAATTGATCAATACAAAGACAGGGTTAGCGGCGCTTACATAAGAACGATACTCAGGACAATGTTGTTAGTTTGTATGGTGGAGGGAAACTAAAGGTGCTAAACTAAAACTGGTCGTTTGCTGCTAAACTGATGAAACGGAGGCTTCGGACCAAAACAGCTGATGAGCCTTGTTCACATGAGGCAGTCATAGTGGTACCGCGTGGGTAGGGGCATAGCTATGGAAGACTATTATAACCACTCGAGCTGATGCCCCTGCGGGCTAGCCGCTGGGCGGTGTAACATGGCACGCCACCATTCTAGGAAGCTAGGCTGCTAGGAACTTCGAGGCGCTTTTCAACCAGGATCCTAGTGCGATGGTAGGGAATTAGCTGATGCAGCGTCCACTATTGTCACATAGCCTGACAAGCGCGCAGGGGACTCTCATCTCTATATATGATACATACGGGAGATGTTCGCTTGGATCCAATGTCATGAGTGTGTGTGTGTGTGTGTATAAGCGTGTGGGTGTACACAAGCGAGGTAGCTGCTCTGAGGTCAGTGGAGAAGCGTAAGTCGGTAGCCGTCCAGGGCTGAGACTTTAACGGCCTTTTGTTATTGAAGTTTTTGTAAGTTTTATTTTTGTGTGTGATGATTACGAGTGATGACTGCTGGCAGACCGATGATGACGGTCGCTGGCTGACTAGCGGATTATACTTTAATGTGGAAATTTTATAACCGTAGCATCATACAAGCTATTGATTAAACAACACTGATAGAAGAGGACAGTACTCTGTCCGTCTGTCGTCGTTCTATATCGACGCTTGCTTCTCCAGTAGCAACCAGGCTGAAGACCTGTAAACACTGATGAGATACCTCTCAGACATAATATTACGTACATTGCTAATTATATTCAATAATATAAAGTCCTAGAGGTGCATCGTTTTTTAATCACAGCTATCAATGAACTTGAAATACAATAAATACTAAAGATATATGATGTAGTCAAGTGTTCCCTCCACAGGCCGCTACAGATCCCAACTCCGACACAGCCCCGGGGAGAGCATCTCCGATCCTTTTAAGTATCATTTAAATTCATTACATCCTTAATGAAACGAGTTTGGTAAGAGATAAATAAGAAAAGTGTCCCGCGAGGGCCGGTCCTGGCGGCCGCGGGCAAGCCTCCGGCCCGACCGGTTCGAGCCTGCAGAGCCTCTCGCTCGACGGCGACCTGTCTCCACAACATCACACACGCAACACCCACCTTTATGCTCAGGTAATAGAGCACCATTCTCTAAACCTTCTCTGACCACTTACTACTTATGGGCTTACTCTCCATAGCATACAGCCATCTCGCTCAACTTCGCTGGCGGCGGGTAAGCGCGTCTCTCTCCCACGAGCTGTCAAAGCCAGTTTTCACAAACATCAGAACATTAAATTGTAATTTACAGAAGAGTCGTTTCTCAACCGATATGTTTTGGGTCCATATACCGTATTATACAGACATAGCCGGGACTTCTTCAGCCATAGTAGGCGTGGGTACCACTATCATGCTTGTTTATCCCCGGACAGCTTTGCTGTGTTTCAGAGAGAAGGGCAGGACAAGCGGTGTGATTACTGGCCGAGACATAGCGTCCTATGTCTCAGTAGTCGGGGTATACTACTTTCGCCCTTTTCCCTTAGATCCATCATCCAAGTTACATGATTAACCTCGCCCGTCGCGGGGCTCCGCGCTCCTCACACACACCACGAGCAAACACCCACACGTGTTTTTGTAGAATCATCTCGAACACGTTTTTTGTGGGACTTGTTAATGAAACATTTATAAACTGAGTTTTTTGTTCGTCTCGTACATTTTCGCTTCACATGCAAAACCGTTTCAATATGAGTATCTCCTGTGTTATGGATGCTGTTTCAACCAACTGTCGCCCGCGGCCTCCTCAGCGAAGAGTAACACACACGCATACAAACTCGCTAATATAACATTATCATAATATGGTCTTCTCTCTGCTGATTTCATGCTCTTGATGTGAAATTTCATCAACACTAGCCAAACTATTTTATCTTGTAAGACATAAAAAAACGGCAAAAGTGTAATTCAATCTTATGAAGATTATTTGACGAAACATTACACAAATAAAAAAGCTGTATAGACGGAAATACAGCCTGCAGTGGTTGAAAGTTTGTAATTTTGGATGTTTGTTGCTCTTTCACGGCAAGACCGCTGAACAGAATCTTAGATCCCGACAAGAGAATTGAAAAAAATCTGCAGATATGCCGTATTTTTTTTAAAATGTATGAATGAATGCTGAACGCTCCGGTCGCTGACCATCCAGCCGCAGCAGCCGCAATTTCTTCTTATTAGGAAATAAAGATAAGTTATAACAAAATATTACAAATAACTTGCAATAAAAAATAGTACGATAGTAATTCATTGATCATTAAAATGAGATCGAACTGCGACACTGTGTGTAAAAAGTTAAAATCGGTAGTTGAGGAGTTCAGCGCGGACAAACAACGTGACAGGACATTTATATACTTATATAAAGCCTTTCTTTAAAAATAAACACTCTTGTTTGTTTGTTTATCTCATTCTAGCAAGGGAAAACTCCACGCGGACAAAGCCGCGGGCCGCGGGCATCCGCTAGTATGTAATATTAACGATTTGTGAGGAAGGCAATTATAATATAACATTTAATAACTGTGGTATCGTACCACGGCGCCATCTCCGACCAGCACCGCTGCCTGCGCCGCGCTGGTACTGTTGTGGTGGTGTGGTGGTGTGGTGGCGAGGTGGTGGTAGACAATAGCTGCGCCAGTCGCGCGACTCACTTCCGCCCCGCTAATTGATAAGCCGGTGTATTAACTTTAATGGAAGAAACAGTTAATGACAACATGAGCATATTTTAAATTGAACTAAATATTACTTTCAGCCACGAGTTAAATTACTGTAAAGCCTGACCTAAAAGGTGTTTCTAAATCAGAATGGTATGAAACATATTGATATTGAGTTGATGAGTCCTCATCACCGTCTAAGGCTCTTGGATCCCTTATCCTCGCGAAGATATCCTCGATTGTGCCGATCCTCATTACGACCCTTAACATTTTAGTTACTGTAATGAGTTTTGTCCTCACAACATTATACACTAACATCAGATTATTATCACCTAGTGTATTTATATGCCACTTGGGCTAGTGGAAAAACGAATATGTATTCGTAGATCATCGGTGGTGAAACCAACCTTACCGGTTACCACCATGGACTCTGTGTGATGGTGGTAGCAGGGTGGACTCGACCGTCTCGGGTGAGGCGAATGATCGATGGTGGTCGTCATTACTTGATTAGTCGTAACAGCGCTGTCGTAACACGGTAATAGTGGCGGTAGTTCAGTAACTCTGTTCGGGTTCAGTTTAATTCTAATCGACCGCATGTAACGAAGACCATTTTTATATAAACATTATCGAATAGCTCTTATAAATGCTAAAGCATTCTGTTCATGACGTGTTGATTTAATCGATGAACGATGTCTGGGAAACATGAAACCAGTAGCTATCGAAATTACCATAAACTATACGGATACGACTGCAAGTGCTGGCTCACACGGGCGTACCCGCGGGAATTTAGCTTTTAGAAAGTTATTAGTTATTATTAGCATTTATTCCTAAAAAATACCAACAACCATATAAGATCCGACTCGAAGGACCACTAAAGAGCGGCAAAAACATCTCGCGTATGTTATCTCCGTATAGAGACGCGGATTAGTTTATGAGCTTAGTGTACTATAAAGTGGCCAGCCCCGACTCTGGAGACAGCCCGGGGGATTCAATGCTAATGTGTCGGCGAGTGTCGCGATTGTCGGTGAAATAGTGTACTAGTATGCTGTAGATACGGATCGATTGTCTTGACGCTCATCGAGTGAAACCAACAGCAGTGGACGGATAAAGGCTGATGATGATTATTTAGTGATATACAATATAACACAGCATATAAACAGATACTTTACTATTTGGTAACCACCAACCCGTGTTGACGAATGAATATCGTAAGAAATAGTTTCCTGTAAAAAACTAAAAACCAAAACTAAATTTAAGATGTTCTAATAAATGACTTACAAATTAAATGATGTAACTAAACGGATGAACAATATCCATTAGCGACGCGCCAGTCTCCCCCCGCCCCGCGCGCCCCGGGGAGTGCGTGGTAGGTCTATGGGCCGGCCTGCCGGTGTGCCGGGCCGGTATGCCGGTATGCCGGGCCGGTCGCCCGTTGGGCCAGTGTGCCGCGTAAGCGCGGGCGGCGGGCCAGCACACGTCTTCATTTTTTCTGCCCGTCACTTTTGCTCCGGGAGCAGTTTTTTCCTCGCTCCTCGGGTACCTATTCGTAATTGTCGTAATGGTTTGATTGTTTTTTGTTCAGCGAGTACACACTACACACTACACACTACACACTACACACTACACACTACACACTACACACTACACACTACACACTACACACTACACACTACACACTACACGTACCACCATAGTATTATTGTTATTACTGTGACGGTGACGGTTCAGCACGAATAAAAGGACAGCATTCATAAAGTTAAAAAAAAAAATAAGTCATCAAATTCATATTATGTTCGATGGGTAATATTGTCATATAATAATAATAATAATAATATCTATGGACGCTTTTTACACTACGTCAATCTGGTCCCGTGCTAAGTACTCGAAGAGACTTGTGTTACGGATACCAGCCAACGGAAATACATATATTTAATACTTTTTATATTAATACTTATATTCAAGATTTTTATTATATAATACACATATTTAATACACATCCACGACCCAGGAACAAATTAACTTTTTTTGTTCCCTGGCGAGATTCGAACCCGCTACCTCCGGCTTGTGCGCCAACGCGCTAACCACTGCGCCACGGAGGTCGTCACATTCGTATGACATTCGGGGCGCGTTGGTAACAGGTATATTTTACAACGCTTGTTCTAGCCACGTTTTTATATGAAGTCGTTTCATTCCTTTCTTTGTATAGTGGTTGCGGAAAATATTATACATAAGGACTCGCAACTGTGACGCGAAATCAAAGCGGACTAGTAACGCGTCCGGGGTTTGCACCCCGCCGGTAACATGTGTGTGTCGTATATCGGTCTTTATACCCGCCCTCCATAACAACACACGTATGATAACCGCTCGCCAAATAAAACCCATATTCGGTACTGATAACAAGGTGATGCCAAGGCGAAAGAATAGAACTATTGATTTAAAATGATAAAAATACAATATATTATACAACCATACACACACCGCGCCGGCCAGCCTCGGCCGGAGACACGGCTGTCGCCATACACACACCGTGTATATTGTGTATTGTCACAGTAACCCACATACGCGTGTTATCGGCGAGGTGTATACATACACATAGTACATGTATGATACACCTACTATATAATGTGTACAAACAGTCAAATACACATTGCACGCGGCCCGACTCAAGGCCGGCCCGATATGTGACACTGAAGCAGATCAACTAAATGCTAAGCAAACGTTTACACGCCGTCATGAGTCATCATCATCAGCGCTTGCCCTCCGCGGCTGGACATGTATCAAGTACCGGCACCCGCCTGCCGCCGCACGGCCACCGGTACTCGGGAGTATGGCTGACAAATAATAAGGCTTACAGTTAATACCTACTGGTATAGTTAATTAAGGTTCAAGAGTGGAGGCCGCGTTTAGGTAGACGAAGTGTTGGTCGCCCATTAACCAGATGGGAAGACGATCTCCGTGCAGTAACAGGTCCGCGTTGGATACGAGTAGCAAGGGATCGCTCAGTCTTGGCATTCAGTGAGAAAGGCCTATGTTCAGCAGTGGACGGATAAAGGCTGATGATGATGATGATGACCTACTGTGATTGCTTGATGTAACTACTAACATGTCGGTTCTCTTATTGCAGGAAAAGGCAGGAAAAGGAGAGTAAAAGGCTCCGACTGCTCGCTAGCTCTCCTATGCTCTAATAAGAGTGTCGTACAGCTCTCCACTCGACGTTCATGTAAGCAGTTTCGTTGCTCGTGTATTATTCCAAGTGTTTGGCAGCATATCGTCAGTATCATGTTGCGAATCACAGAGCAAATACAGCATTACCACACGGCACACCCACGAGCAAACGGACAAACAGACGGCCGATAGCGCCCAAGGCTGCGCACACGCAGACACACGCAGACACACGCAGATACACGCGCGCACACACACACACGCGCGTGTTCCACGTGTCCGTCGACTGCCTCAGTGACGAGGAGTTGGTAATTCACGTACTGTCATCATCATCAGTCCTATGGCCATCCTGGTTTGTTGTCTTGCTTGCTCACCGCTCCATTTCAATACTCCCTAGATCATTATCATGTCCTTCCCTATAATAAAGCTCAGATAGAGGACTCCTCACGGTAAACCCAGTATCCTGACGCGGGCGGATGGGGATGGCCATAGACTACATTGCTGGTTCATGTCCGAATGCTCGTCTTATTGATCCCGTACTCTGTTTAATGTTGAGACGCGAAGTCTCTCGATTGATCTGGAGTTATGATACTAACTCTTCGTTGATTAATACTTCACTTCAATGAGAAGCTCTTCTATTTTCTATTTGACGGATGACTAACGAAGTAGGTAACCGTGAGCATACACATGTACAGTACACAGGTAGATGATATAAATAGATAATGTAAATATGTAATAATATATTATGTGTATGGCGGAGTGCAGCACGCTCAGACCGCGTGGCGCCCGCTGATGTAACGCGAGGACGCGGTCACTGAAGAGAGCTGAACAGCTTTAGCTGTTACCTAGTACCTATTGATAAAATATATTAAATGACTCCTGGGGTTCCGTTACTCGTAATAACTAAGCACAGCCCTTACAGAACCACTCCAACTTCCCATTTACACAGCGTCTTAAAATTTGGTAAGATTAAGTTCTAATATCGGTGTTATCTTAACAGTGGTGAAATGACATCTTAAGAAAACAGGATATTATTCCTTATTAGTTTGATTATCTGCATTGATACCATTTTAAATATTTGTTGTTTCTTTATTAATTTAATAACGTTAAATAATAGTTAAAATATACTATAATGCTTAGTAACAAATCCCGTGCGAAGCTGGGTTAGACCGCTAGGTTTGTGATAAAGTATGTTTTAACATTCATTGGAAAACCGAAAACAAGATAGTAAAAGATTCTTAACACATTATCACTTATCATCTTTCACTTGATAAGCATTTTTTTATAAACAAAAACACAAGTATAATAAATAACATAATAATTTTCCTCAATAATTGTTTCAGAAAAAATCTACGGCGGGACGTTCTTATCATCACCATCGTCGCCATCTCGGTCAATAAACCCCAGACACGTGAGTGTTTATCAGCATTCACTCCGCCGAAACAGCCGGACCTCGTTCCTGTGTTATTAGGCCGCCGTACAGCCTCAAACGAGCGGCCGTAAACACCAGGGCGAAGCCCGGCCACGACGCCCGCTGACTGCGGAGACAGTTTATAATCAGGGAGTTATTTACGGGCGCGGTTCAACGTAATCGTCCGTAACTCGGGCTCCGGGACATTATTCAAATGACACGAGCGACCTTCGCCCGCCCCCACGCTTCCCCCTCCCCCCTAATTAAGATATAAAAATGCAAATACCACCCCCGCGGGTGGCGTTTAAAAACCCGTAAAAACCAAATTTTTTATCATCTCTATTTAATCGTCGGGAAATGAGGGATTGCTCTTTTCTGAATTTGTAATTTTTTCCAACGTTCCGTAAGCGATGACTACGCATTTATTTTATATACCGACCTATAGTTCAAAAAAGTAAGTATCAACTGTTCTCTTACATACGGTACGGGTCTCCTCCTCGAAATTAGGCGAGGAGGCTCTTGGGCCATCGGTGCTCTGACCCAATGCGGGTTGGTGAACATCCCACCTTTAAAGACTTTTAATCTCATCGGGCATGCAGGTTTCTCACCGGTAAACGAGCGATAGACTCGTGGTCGGGTGCAATTAGAAATTTAGAAAAATCGAGTTCAAACCACTGCAGGGGTCAGGATCGGTCCCCGTATTACTCGGTAGTCGGTGACTCCAATAAAACCATTAAACAGGTTTCGATGATACTTTTCAGAGGAGGATTAAAATTAATTTCCTTCAACTCGCCAAGCGAACGGCATCAATAAAATAATTAGTTAATAACTACAATTAGTTTTGAATCTAACTGCTAAGTTATAGTATGGTCGTAAACCATTAAAGGTTATATCTTTATTGTGATAATCAAAATGTAATAAAGTATATTATTATAGTATTATTATAATGTTTATCCGGTAGCCGGCCCTGCCGGTGTTACGTCTCCGGCTGTACTCGCTGACGTAATCATTTTACTGCCGCCGTTCATATACTATGGACAATCACTAATTATTACGGTATATTTAATAGCCTCTTTAGGAAGTGTCGAGAGGCACTCCCCCTCACCCTCCCCAACGTACGGTCACACGATACAATATTTGCTTTGTGCGATTACAATTTGTTTAACAGTCGGTCGTAAAACTCCCAAAATCCGAATTCCATTTGCAGCGTGTGTTTAGGAGCGGGCTATTGTCAGCGCGCCTATCGGTAGGCCAGGTGGAGCACATAGCCTGGACGAGCGGGGACGAGGGTCGCTCGTATATTTCGCTTGACGGGAGGATCATCATTAAACCTGACAGACGGCTCCCGGGACGGTTATAGGAATAGCGTTCTCACACGCGCACACACACACACACACACGCACGCACACACACACACACGCACGCACACACACACACACACACACACACACACACACACACACACACACACACACACACACACACACACACACACACACACACGGAAATAGACGAACGTAGAGGTGATCACGTTGACAGTGGGTTCCAATCCTGCGATGTATATCCCATAATACGATATTTATTTCCTAGTTAGATTTCATTAGTCAATTTTAATTATTCACGTATTACTTTCGGTGATTGTCGAAGTGGAAGGCTTAAGCACTTGTGACTTTATGATATTGGATATTATTTCCTTAAATCCTTAAAGTTGACTATCATCATCAGTTCCAACTGAGATTTGAATGCGTCGGTCTCGTGAGGGCCAAAGCCAAAGACCACAGAAGTCACGAGCTATCGTGGCTGGTGTTCCCACTTCACACTTCCCTGATCATCCAAGCGTTCGGAGGGAGCCATTAACGTTGTGATCACCGAGGGTGATGAAGGGTGATGTAATACAAGCGGTGACTCCCCGCTCGCCCCACCCCCGGGCTCCGTACACGGCGGGTCGCAGGCCGTAACTCACGTGCTTTGTTACCAAAGTTTTTATTACTCTGATGGTGGTAAATCTGTCACCGATATGGTGGTGTTGAATGTTATATGGATAGATTTATTGTGTATTTAAAAATTATGAATAGACAGTTGCGTAAGTATATAAAACATTATGAAAACTGTTGGTAATTTACATTTCTTCCACGACATTGAACAAACACCTTCCTCATCCCCAGCTTTATGGGGCGAGACGTTTTATGACTACCATAATATACTCTCCTATCAAACAACGTTCAAATAATAATAATATGTGTTTCGGTTAATAAGGCGAGCCGATGATGTCACTGTCCGTTAATGCTAACTAGGCGTTACCACTCGCTAGCAGGTTAACGTGGTATGGATTGTGATGTGCACGTTTAATAAACATTTGATCGAATCTATTTATCTATCTATCTCTAACACCTCGTCTAGGCGATGCGGAGAGATGAGACCATGACATTTGAGTGATAGTGTCTTGTATCTTCTTATCTGTAGCAGTGTTGATGTAACCCGTTATCAGATAACAGCATCCCGAGCGTGGCGTGACATCTCAGATCACTCAGATCACCTGCAGCCCGCCGAGTGATCGCTCACCACTCACAGGAAGCACGATGACATCAGCAGGCAAGGGCTGTGTTACCGTGAAACATTTATGGTATAACCTGAGAACAAACAAAAAGGTCAATCTCGCCCTTAATAATGATATCATTATTCATTACCAATTTTAAAATCATTATTATCAATTTAAAACCTAAAAATACCTAGCCAAATTGTGTATGGAAGACTCGTTGCGCCCGAAAAGATGGTTAAGGGAGCGCAACTTTTACTATGTTTTAGTATGTTCTCGTGATGTACTTAATGTCTGTAATTGTACTCGAAATGAATCGTTACATCTTGAGTATTCTTTGCTCGTTCCTCTCAGAGGGGAGGGGAGAGGGATGGAAGAGGGCCCGCGAAGTTTTAACGACAGCACTAACAAGCCTCGGGAGCAGCTCGCGGCAAGTGGCGTCGCTTTACACGCTCGTAAACTTGCGCCTCGGCCTCGGCTCGGCTCCTCTCCTCTAATTGGCGAACATCTGAATTACGGGCGGATCTTTTTACATTATTATACAAAACATCTTCCTGACTCTAATAATAATTGAATGTTCGCTATAGTAAATGGGCTTTGAACTGTAATCCCACTATCCTACTAATATTATAAACGTGAAAGTTTGCAAGTATGGATGGATGGATAGATAGGTAGATGTTTGTTACACTTTCACGTAAAAACTCCAGAATGGATTTTAATGAAACTTTACAATAATATAGCTTAAACATCAGAGCAACACAAAGGCTTTAATCTTTCCCCGTACCCCCACGGGAACGGGAAGTAGGCGGGTGAAACCGCGGGGCGCTGTTAGTCCTCTATATTTCTTATTATGTATCGGGATAAATCAGTGAGTATAATGAAATACTTTCAAAGCTAACGTTCTGCCTGGTCTTTGAGGTGTTGATCGTTTGCGTGTGTGCTGTGGACATGCTTTAGCCTTTTGTTGCAAGCACTTGTATTTTAAAGTTTAGGAAAATGTTGAGCACTTAATCATCGATTTCTGGCCAAGAAGCTGCCAAGCCCCCCCGAGCATTTGCTTTTGTATCATAATACCAATCTCTTGCCAGTCTCGCAGCTCTAATTTGAACACAAATACAAACAGGAAAAAATCACCTGAATAAAATCAACCACGCAAGGGAACAGTCCGCTCATTTACACAAATGATCTAATGAGGCCTGATTCCTGTCATTATCCTGGCCTCCCAGGGGCACCGACCACGCCGCTCACGCCGACCACGGCGCGCCACGCTGACCACGGCCTTAACGAGGAGGATGCAATCAACCAAAATATTATAACTCTCTAACATAACGAGGGTCAACCCTAATTGTCCCCTTGCCCGAGATCTCGTCTTGGGAGGGGGTGGCTGCGCCGAGGTGGGAGGGAGGTAACCATCACATGAAGTGAAATTGTTTGGCCCAAAAACCTAATGACCTTTCTCTGTTCTGGGCCTCTGCGCCGTGATAAATACGTGTTACGGCGCTCCGTATTCAAAAGGCGCTCGACACGTCGTTGTGGCTAAGGTTCTTGTATGAAATGTTTGATTATGACGGTATTTAGAACAGCAGACCGTGGTGGTAGATGGCTGGCAGACACTCTTTAAAACTTTTTCGAATCTTCATTCCTTTTTTAAATGTTGTTACACCTTATAAACATCATTGGGTGAGAGGACTTTGGCAAGCTTTGGAGTCCATCATTTTCCGTCTCTGGTCATCAGCGCAAGGATCTGATGCTGTACCATCCGTTAGTACAGACACAGTATTACACCCTCGCGTCCTCCCATCCCCCGGAGGGGCGGGGAGGAAGGGAGGCCCTCATTACAAGCGCCCCATATTTCACTTTCACTAACAAGAATTTATATTTCTTTTACGATAAATAACAATTAAATTGTAGCGCCGAATAAAAGCGATTGAACAAAACTCGTGTTTTTAAATTGCACCAGCGTCGCCCTTCGGGCGGTTCTGACGTTCATCGGGCTTTAATCGGGTTGTGATGTTGTGTGTATCTAGGAGGAATAGGTGTCTTGCCTCAGAACCTTAGAACAAGTGCTGGTCTAGATTGCACTCTGAGGTTTGGGAATCATCAAAGGTATTAACATATTTATCAGCAGGAATTCCAAGTAGCTAAGGCGTAGCTGTCATTCCCATTACACGCTTGAATCGTCATCAGATTACCGTCTTCGAATCACTGCAGAGGGTCGATGGTCCCCAACTTGATAGAGCCGACGATCTCACGGGCAGGTCGTGGTCAAACCTGCTCGGGTGCGAGAAGAGCTAGGCCGTCACGACGCTCATTCTAACAACGGCAGTGCCTCAGCCATTATAAAAAAATAGAGAATATGTCCCGGAACAACTACTAAAAAAAGGAATAGAAGGACGAATGTTAAGATCAGCGGGTGGAGTGTGTAAATAGGCTATTTACAGAGTCGCTCCCACGCGCACGGCTCACTAGAGGCTGGCACGCTATCTATCAGCAGTGGATACAGCACTAGAGGGACGGGCGACGGCGACCGCTCCTCAGACACGTCACGAGCAGCCCAACACTCCACGGCTGAGGACCACTCGATATATCAGCGTAGTGATGTCCCGCCGCGGCGCATCGATATCGGCGCACTCTCTTCCTTTAGTTTACTGGTCTAAAGCATTTTGCTACATTAATGTTATTAATTCATTTTAATATTATACTTTGATTTCCTATACATAATATCACGCCTCTTTTGTTAGCTAATAAAACATTGATTATTGTTAAATGTAGGTACTTTATATAAATTGTAAATGTACAGTGTTCCTCTGTACAGTGTTGCTTATATCAGGATCAAAATATGTGTGTTTACTCGCGTGAGACTGCACAGTCCCTCTGTGTACAGACTACAGATAAGCTGTATCAAAACGCTCATTATTATTTATTCGTATGTTCAAATATAGATGTTAAAATATTTGCACAAGGTTATATAAACTCGTGTACCACGTTTACACCAGTATCTTACAGTAAATATTACGATTTCATTTTATTATGTGATTTTAATAGCAGAAACAAGGAATTTCTTAGCCGGAGATATGGACGTATGGGAGGAGTCCACCGAGCATTATATTATACTTGTTGGATGATTAGGACTTGAGAGGCGCTGGTTGGAATGATACAACTACTGCGGTCTGCGAGCGACGTAAATACTGAATCTTGTCAGTTGTCCAGACACAGCCCGTATGTGTGTATCGATGTCCACGTTGACCATCACTTCGACGACTTTGTCTCAGGCGCTCGTTACGTGATCACCACGACCCCTCCCCGCTCCCCTCGGGGATCCTTCCTACCCCTCCCGCACCACGCCACCCTTACCCCCTCCCTCACCCGATACTCTCGGACGGAGACGATATATTAACAGCAATAATATTAATTAATCGAAATAGGACACCCCGGAACTGGTCTGTGATCAAAATTAAGCCCAAACACCATGGGGTAAAGTCTATTTTTATTATACAAATAGTTATACTCTAAGGATGTTATGGAAGACACAGAAAAAGTTGTTCGTAATAATTTTTCAAGTTATTCGATGCTTTGTTAGTCTACTGCCTGCTGAATGCTGATATCTCGCCCGGACCAGTGAGGTGAGGACGACGAGTTCTGATAAATATATCTTGCATAAAGTAAACACAAGTGATTACAATTTACAATATTATAGTGTAGTGTAGTATCATAGGGTGCAGCCAACCGGCTTATCTCATTCCCGATGAAACATATTAGGTTCATTACGGCCATTGTCACAGCTCCAACCGAAAAGAACAAAAACTCCCAATAATTGGTTATAAAAACGAATATAAACCACAAGATTAATAGACGGTTAAGTCTGAACAATTAGGATTTAGTTGATTGAAACTATAATGTTATTGATGATGACAAAATGTGTAATGAGGGTAAGCCTGGCTAGAGTTCTAGAACTACTTAAAGTTATTAAGATGAATTAGTAACAAGCGGTTACCGTGACATTGGTCAGATTCTAAATCGCTCTCGAGGTGTTTAGAGGAGAGGTAAGCAGGTATTGGGCTGCAGCTGTAATTTAGCCGTTTGCTCGCGACGCCTACCGCTTGTGACGGAGCCTAAGGGTAGGCTTGATTAAATCTCAGATGAATGAACGTATAATGAACGATCTGTATCAGTCCCTGGATGTTGCAGTGTAGTCAGAAGCCGAGGTAACATGTGGTACTCGACACACGCCGCGCCGGGCCGTGGGATACGGGGGTAAAAAGTGTCCTTCCGTGTAAAAACTACTTCCCGCTGCATCCGACTGCCCGCGCAAAAACTGATCGCGCCGCCCGCCTGGGATCGGAAAAAGATTTACACGGGAGACGAGTTAGCAGTTAACAGTCAGCGGTCAGCAGTCATCACCAGGCCAGCGACTCACCAGTGTCCTCGTCGTTGGATGGTATCAGTCGTTGTCATCTTTTATCTATAATTTACAGTCGCATGTTATCGTAACTCCACTGTTTTATCTTTAACACTCCTTATTGTAATCATCAACTAAATTACACGTGCCTTCATTTAATGTCTAAAAATAACTTTGGTAGGTAGGCAGTTGATAAAGCCATTCCACGAGGCGTGGATGAAACCCCCTGGCCATCACCAACAGCACACGGGCACGACTCACCCGATAGTAAGTGCTCGACTGTCCTCGTTATTGTGTTGTAGTTGTTTAGTACTCCTAGGACCTAGGTTCTCCTATAAAGCGGTCATACTGATACGACTTCAACTAGAGCCCTTTGCCTTATACTCCACCTCAAAAAACTAAACTCCGGCAATTCTTTGGTTAAACTACTTTTCAACTGAACTGTTACATAACGACTACACATATGTAAGTATATCTAAACTGTCTGTAACACGTAGTTTGGGCGATACAACTATTACATAACACACTGCACACGGCCGTGTGTAGTGTGTAGTGTGTACCACCGGGCAGTGTACATGACACCCCGACAGCTGACTGCGACGCTCGTCAAGTGCTCCGCGGACTAGAGGGCGGTTAGCAACACTAGCGCACACTGAACACAATACACCAGACACCGGCATAATGCAAACAACAAGGCTACTATCACTAAACAGCCTCGGAAAGTGGCAAGTTGTGGACGTGACTTCTTTCATTTGCAGCTGATTTTATATATATATATATATATATATATATATATATAATTATATATATATTATATTTAATTAATTATTATATATTCTCTTACGAATATATTAGTAGCGAAGATATGAGAGTTGTGTATGCGCCGTCCCTGCTGTGGAGTGGTCAGCACCGATGGTCTTCTTCATCAGCATACACCACCGCTTTATTTGGCTTCGTTATTTTATATAATACGCTCAATACTTTATACGTATTATCTATCACAAATTATTTTCTAGTAAGTATAAGAGATATCATAGCCTGCCTATCACTACATATTATAAAACAAAGTCGCTTTTTCTGTCCCTATATCCCTTTGTACGGTTAAATCTTTAAAACTACGCCACGGATTTTGATGCGGTTTTTTTTAATAGATAGGACAATTCAAGACAAAGGTTTATGTATATAATTTATTAAGTTTTTATATACATTGGCTAAGATATAACAATAATTATTAGAGGAGTCCAAAAAAAAAATAGGCCGTCTGGAAGTTTTCAACGAAAACGCTGCCTAAACTCTTTGAGATATAACAAAATAATGTATGGTGAACTTGTGTATCTTAAATAGGTCTACAAAAAAGTCCGCGATGGCATATGTCTTTCTCTTAGGTATATCATACTACATCCATTTAATACTTAAAAAAATGGGCAATTATAAAGCGATAATTTTAAAGTTATTTACACAAATACGGTATGAATCCTTATCATTTTAAATCAGTTAATTAGCTTGAGCACTTCATAAAGATTATTTTTCCCTTTTACATCATGCAAATTAAATGAATACTTTAGGAGATATGGCAAAATCAAAATAATGCACAAGACAAAAAAAAAACACAGACGAATTGATAACCTCCTTCTTTTTTTGAAGTCGGTTAAAAATAAATCATGTTGCCGTGATTCGAATTCGTCTAGTGTCTAAAGACGTGGTGTATCAACTCTGATAGACGTAATATTATGATCAACGTATGGTGGAGTATTATATAATAATAGCACAGTACTGTGATAATAGTATTCTAAATATGCCTACAGAAAGTCTGCAAGGGATATATTATTGTCTTTATGTTCAAGATAACATATCCATTTTCATATCATATAATTATATCAATTTTAATACAAAAACTTAGTGATTATTAAAATAGCAAATGATCATCATCAGACATGATAAATCTGTAAATCTAAGTTCACGGGGGCGAAGCTGCGGGTAACAGCTAGTATAATTATATTCTATACTAATATGATAATAACGTACATTTATATTGCTTCTAAAACCGTGAGCCAGAAATTCGATGAAGACATTTTCCTTTTTAATGTTCCAAAATTTAAAAAGAACACATTGTGTTATAGCTTTTTTGTCCCTATCTTGTGACAGTTTAATAGCATGTTAAAAAGAATTAGTAATATGCACGCCCGTAATTAGGTACTAAAATAATGTAAACTACTACATATAAGTGAAAACTCTTAATTATTGGTCTTATAACTGCTGTATTTTGTGTTATAAACGTTTTACTTGCTGTAAGTTTTTTAAACTACATAATAAATAAATAAATGAAGAGTTTGCTTCCACGCGATAATCTCTAATACTGCCAGACACACACAGACCCTTTATCGAAGGAGTTTATAGCCTATTAATTTGAGCAGTTTTTTTTTACTGTGGGGCGGGTGAAACTGCCAGGAAACAAAATAATCTTCAAAAAATAATCTCTGAAATGCATGGACGCATATTACTTCAGAACCGCTGCACTAAATTAGATTATTCTTTTTTTGTTGTGTTGGTTATCGCGAGGTCAAGGTTAGTATTAAAAACAATGATGATGATGACGCTAAACATTTTAGAACGAAGACAGGACAACGTTTGCTGGCTTCAGATTATTTAGGACGGAATAAGGAGTGATGTTTTTTATCACTACGTTATATTTAGGTTTAGTGATTAGCATAGGAGTGGCGCGGGTGTGGGGTTCGAGTCCCGCGACAGGCGATAACCGTGATGGATGGCCTTGTTTGTAGTGCTGCTATCTGATCGCGTCACATCTGTAATTGCTGACACGGCTATCAGTTAATCAGTCAGGGCTAACGAAAACAAAAATACAAGTTGATCACATGCGTGAGTCACTCGTTGACGACTGAGTTTGTTTCGCCGGCTAGCCATAAACCGGGTGATAGACTCAAGTAGCCAGTGGAGTCTAAAAAGATACATTGTTGGTGCTACAATTTTGAATATTTCATTTGTCTCATTTAAGCCCATAGGATTATTGTCATTAATATGATATCGCTGGTAAAACACTTTACACTACACATTACAGGTGATAAGGTGATAGTATTTTAGATGATGTAATTTCAATATAAGACAAGTAAATTAGCACACTGTTCAACATGTGATGAGTAACAGCAGTATGACAATACAAAACCGGTATACGTTATGAGCCAAGTTTAGCGTCGTAAATAAAAAAAACTTGAACCTTTATCAGCCATTATCTGAAAACTAGATAAAAAAATATTGTCTTTAAAAGGTTTCCAAGTAATCTTTTGAACCTCAGATCCAATAATTGCGGACGATGTCCATTTGATGTTAATCAGCAGCTGGTAACTAAGACCTGATATCTCCAGTTAAACACCAAATATCTCGAAGCTAATAGCCATTTAGTACCTTTTAGGGATTTTATGAAAAATGGCATATTTATTTCTGAGAACGTCTGAAAACGTTTTGAGGCATGCAGCTGGAGTGACGTCACTTCCGTGTTCCGGAGGGGCGCGGTGAGGCGGGAGGGTCGGGAGTCGTAACAGACTCTCGTGAGCACTTCCGTTTCCTCTCGCGGCGGATAGCAGCCTCTCACAGATGAAATATCTTTCCGGGTGGAGTGCGAGGGCGCAGGTGAGGGTGGAGGGCGCTGAGAGTCCCGGGGTACCTTGTGGTGAGACCGCCACGTCCGTCTGTTTGTCACACCGGCTACCGGCAAGAATATCATGTTGCCGGCCCGTGTGCTGGTTTATGAAAAAAATGTTCAATTATTATGGTTATAATAAAACACATAATGTAACTATTTCTTTGGCGGTAGACCTCGAACAGAACACCCCCGCGGGAGAGCTGAAGTTACCAATATCACGCGAAGAACAACCTCGTTGATGTGGCTGTGGGCTGGTCACGCGCTCAGGGGAGCGTATGGCCGATGGCCGATGGGCCAAGAGTAAAGGCCTGTGTTCAGCAGTGGGTGGATACAGGCTGATGATGATGATGGTTATGACAAAGAATGCGTGATAAAACTACTTGTCTCTATGTCGGGAACATTAAAAAAGTTTAACATTTAGACGTTTGACACTTAAAACCTAATAGAAATGACCAAACAATGTATCCGAAACGTAGGGAATACAAAAACATAAACCGCGATAAATACTTGTATCAGCGAAAACCTGTTTTATAAGAATACGAAAATAGATTATTTAATAGCGGGCAAAATATTAAATTTGAGTAATTATTTGTACGCGATCTTTATACTAACAACGTTTATATTGAATTCTTTTGACCTTGCTTTGAGCCGACATGATTGTAGGTCAGCGGGAGGTACCTACTCTTCATGTATTTGTGGTTTTATGTTTTTGAGCTTTTGCCCCTAAAATACTTCTTGCTTTTGAGGTCCCTACATTGTTCAGTATATCGGTGTTTAGGGTCTTTCTGTTGCGTGGAATTCGCAATGAAGACATCCAATAGAAGACTAAAGTAGCCGACATGACGATGGACAGGCTGAAGTGACGGTGGCCGGTCTTTCGCGGAACCAATGGACGGGTGGAATGATGGAGCTCCACGAGGAGAGAGGGAGGGGGGATCACCGTGCGGCGGCCGGCTCCGGTTGGATAGACGGTGTGGCAGACGTGCCAACTGATGGCAAGTGCTCAGAGCCACGCAACGTGAACTAGATTACGTGTAACCCGGACAGCTATTAAGAAGTTATGTCGATGCCAGTAATACAAGCTACTACTCCTAAACACGAGACAAAAGAGCAAGATGCTGGTACCCGTGCGGCCGGGAGAGCGGCTCACCGCTCAGCACAACCATGCCACCGGTGATGTAAGTATATTATATGTCTGTATTTGTGTATGTCATATAATATATGTGTGTCAGTAGTATGTGGGTAACATATAAGGCATACAAGGTGCGCGGGAGCCAGCTGCTGACCCCACCGCTACACCGAGTATCGACTATTACTAAATTGATTCGTTTATGAGTGCATGATAATTGTAATAATTCTAAGCTGACTACAAATGCTCATGAAGGTAAGCTCAGGATACCTGTCCATCATCAGCTGCTGCAGCATCATCCACACCGTACCGTACAACAGTCTCCGGAGTCAAACCAAAACAACGCCACTGACCCACATACGACGAGCGCTCAAGGACAGCGGCTGACCTGTAATACTGCTGTGGTAATATATTGTATTATAATACACCTCCTCGTGTTAGTAACGTTAATATTACTGCGAACAGTTCCCCTTTGTTTGGCGGTATACTTGGCGCTCGGTAACCCTGTAACTGCTGTACAGATTCCTATAATGTTTTCTATAAGAGTGATTATGATCAGGATAGTATGTACTATGTACTCATCTCATCCTGATAGTCTCGTGTGATCTCTAGGGTTCTGTACCGTCTGTTCGTCTGTCTGTCACCGAGCTGTATCTCAAAAACCGCGATGACTAGACAGTAGACAGTTGCAACTTTCATAAACGTTGTAAGCATTGCTGTGGCGGCAACAGAGAGGCGGTTAAAATATTCAAGCTATATTTAGTTTAATAATAAATATTCAATTAATATTTATGGGGGCTAATCTGGTATTTTTGCCGCTTTTTACTTGGTATAAAAAAAAGATTAAATGTAACACTGTTTAGCTAGTCAAATAGCACGGAGCTGATCGTGCTATTTGACTAGCTATGCTATAGCATAATTTTCAATATATTTGACTGTACAATATAATGAACGTATTCTAGGGAGCGGGTCAGTTGGATAGCAGATTGAAGAGCATATTAATACTGATGATGATGATGATGATGACAATCACGACATCACTAAGTAGGTACGTGGACTGAACTGGAAGTAATGATACTCTAGCGCTGGTGGTATCAGCGAGGACCGTCTCGGGTGGCTGTGGAACCCGGCGGCGTGGTGGGGACCTCCGCCTTATGTAACATCGCCTAACTTGATACCGGACAAAAAACAACAGAAAAACGTATGAATATACATTAGACACGCGATGCTTAACGCCTAGACACAGACAGCAGACACGGGTTACGCTGCTCTGTTGCTAGGGCTCGAGCAGGCAGCTGGACAGCATACAGCTTTTAGCTCCCTATTAATTATTATCCATGTGGTTTTGATTGAGTGGTGGTTACTAACACAGCTTGCTTGCCATCTTACTGTATTATTATGTACGTTTGGTAGTTTGAGATGAGCAATTGAATTGCTTAATTAAATTGCTTAATAAAGTTAAAGCGAATATAATATTATGCTCGGCGTCTTGAACGATAGGGTCCGGGTGCGATCCGGGCCCCCACCTGTGGTGCCTTGATGTGAGTTATAACATTATACATTTTGTTTATTATTAATTTTCTCATTTCTTTAATGTATCTATAGTAGCACATCAATGGCAAACAAACAAAAAATATAACAAGTGGTTATCAAAATGTCCGTATGTTCGTCTCGCTCGGAGAGAGCGCGCGCGAGCGAGACAGCGCTAGGGGCCCGGCAACAGCCTCCGACGAGGTGACGTGTTGTTTATGCCGTGTTGCCAGCTCGCGTGATATCTGCGAGCACCGCCAGTGGATCGTGGTTGGCATGGGGCAGGAATCGGGCACTGCCCATTGACTCGATGCAAGCGAACATAGCTGGATATCAGTCTCATTAGTCAGCAGAGTAAGGGCCGGGGATATTATTGTGACGACCTCTGTGGCTCAATGGTTAGCTCGTTGGCGCACAAGCCCGGAGGTAGCGGGTTCGAATCTCGCCAGGGAACAACGATACCAGATTGACGACGATACCACGGGACCAGATTAACGTGGCGTAAATGCGTCCATAGATATTATATTATTATTATTATTATTGTGCCACAATGTCCCTCCGAGTGAGCCGATTGACATTACCCGGGAAGATCACAGCGGGGAAGCTGTGACTGGTACCGATCGTCGCATTCGTCGCCATACTCATCCATAGTATCCATGACGTTGGTGCCGTAGGCTGCAGCGAGTGGGACCCCTGAGGGACTGACTGACTAGCCGTCGAGGTGCCCTGTTGCTTGTAGATCCGGGGCACCTCACCAAAGGCGGTATTGGTGGGCCTGGGAGACCCACACCCCCGCGAGATGCCTAAGCGCATTTCCCGGCGTTAAAGTAAAAAAAGGCGACGAACTGATCAATTGAGCTAAACCCTGACCAGTATATTATGTTTCCGTCTTCATGAGTCCCATCATGTCATCGCCGATAGCTCGTGATGGCTCACGAGCTCGGGAGAAACATGGCGGCCTGAGCCCTGAGCCCTGGGGTACCCGGGGAACATGCTAATCAAGTTTTTGTCCCAGCGATACACATCGGCGGCCATAATTGGATTGATGGTATGACGTTAGCTCGTGACCTCGGCGACGGCTGCCCGGCAACAGCCAGCCACCCGTGACCGCGCGGTGCTGCCGCTCCCCGGCGGACCGCCAGCCTCCGCGGACATGCAGTAAGCGGCAGCCAACGACACAGACACACTGCGATATAATCAAAAATCAAACAGTAAAAAACCTTTATGTAGTTATTGGTTGTGAAGATCAGGGCCGTCATCATCGAAGTCATCGGCTGGCACCGGAGTATGATAGCTGCAGCAGCATGCGGCTGGAGGAGCAGGCTGGAGGGTCCAGTGGCCAGTAGTTACATAACCAGCCTCACAAAAACTGGACCGGTCCTCTCAAGGGCACGCCTCGCTCCCCGGACGACCAGCGCACACTGTCACGAGCGTCCGAGGAATATTACATGTAGTATGCTGCTGTATTTTAGCCATTCTTTACAAGACTAATCAAAAATATTCTGCCTACTTCTAAAGTATTTTTGTACACATTGTAAATCCGATTTATAAGTGATGAGTAAACATTTGATGTTTTGTCCTCAATCATTGTGATAATAGGACACTTACGACAGCTTTCTCGACTTATTAAACACTAGTAATTTCTATATAAAAAAATTACTGCAAAATACTAAAAATATAAATAAAAAATAATAAAATATTCGCGATTCTTATATTTAGGTGCCTACAACTTACGATCAGTTATATATTTTTCTATTATTCTACAATCTTTGCGTTTACCACCAGCTCCTATCATTTCTTTTGGAGTCGGTTTTTTCATTCACATTTTCGAAAGATATAGACTTTTTGGCCTGATGGCCTTTAAGCCCAATCGGTAGGTGGGTGAGCAGATGGCTCACCTAGTAAAATTCGAGGGGGGTCGGTATCGTATTTGTACCCTTTGTACCCCATACCTACTTTGGTTGACGCAAATTGATTTTCGTCGTTTATTGAGAGGGGCCCGTCACTGCCAGAACATGACAGCCAGATGATTATCGTAAATGAATTTAAAATTTACAACAAATAATACAAATATCATGTTTCTACATATTATATTCCTAATATTATGTCCTTAATATTCGTTCGTCACGAGTGTGTGGTGTGGTCGTTATTTTTTGTTTTGGTTCAAACATAGGAGTTGTTTTAACTGGAGTTAATGTTTTATAGTTGTTAGATGTGGCCCATTGACTGGCGAGGGTTATGGTCGTGCTGGCCTTGGCTGCTCCACGTGTAATGGAGAGCTACGGACCCGGCAGAGACCTGCTCTAGAACTACATCACAGATCGAGGCTACATTTGGCATTTTTAATTAGTAAAATGTTGCATCAGATGTTTTATTTTAATAATGTTATTACTGCTATGTACACCGATTAGGAAGTTAATTAACAAAATACAAAAAGACAAAATTGGTGTCTCTACTCAGGCAGTAGCCTTGTTAATGCAGATGCCTTACCCTTATCAGCTAATTCATCACCAAGCGACGTCTTTACGAAAACTGGTGTATATAAAAGACCTGTGTGTATAACCTCTACGACGTATGTAAGGAGGAGGTTGTCGCAGGAGGGAAAGTGGTCACGGCTGAGGTCCGAGCTTAAAGGTCATTGGGGCGGAGTGACGAGAGGGTTTCACGGTCCTTGCTGGAATTAACGCAAATTGTAATTAATTACACGCAAAAGGCAAAAGTTAGCATAGTTTATGTGTTAAAAACTTTACAACGCGAAAATTACGACAACATTAATTATAATATGATGAAGGAAGTAGGCAGTAATAATCATCATCAGCCGGATACGACTTATAGCAACAGACATGAACTAAGACACGGTGCCTGTTATAGTGATACAGCCTGCCTCGATCTCCGCTCCGATACACAGCAAAGCTGTCTCACAGGCGCAACATGGAAGCCATGCCGTTGCGTTTGTATTGAAGCCTTTCTTTAACAGTTTACCCTGTATCATAATATAATATATACCTATACACTTGAATAGTATTGTTTCAACTTTTCTAAAATTTTTGTCTTTACTAAGCGTTCCTGTTTTTTTTTTTTTATTCTAATCGACCTCTAACAGTTGTCTCCTCGTCACCAGAGCGAGTGATGAAGCGGTCGTCCGCTGATGTTATCTGATTGTGTTCTAATTAAGCCGTTTCGTCCGTTTGACCTCAACATGCCGACACATAGACTTTCACATCCATAACTTCACGTCTCTGCCTGCCACCTGGCTCCTGGCTCCTGGTTCCTAGATACTAAGATAACAGGTAGGCGATTACTTTGTGATTATTAATAGGTAGGTTTACTCGGGCACAGATGCCAGTGTTTAAGTTATTTTAACTAGGGAACATTCTTCACACATGTTTGGTTAACGTGTCCGATGTCTGCCGAGTCCAAGATGCATTGATATCGATACATGTCGCCCTTTAGTTCTCACTGCGCCATTTCATCAGCGTACGGCTAGTTCATCTTGGGACCCTCGCTTCACCAGTAGCCCTTGGTGGTGATGTCAATGTAATTAGTGTATAAAACATGTGATTCGTTCTCAACATGTTACGTTACTGATGTCATAGTGATCAGCCCGCGGGGGGCC
This sequence comes from Lycaena phlaeas, assembly GCA_905333005.2. Taxonomy (NCBI): domain Eukaryota; kingdom Metazoa; phylum Arthropoda; class Insecta; order Lepidoptera; family Lycaenidae; genus Lycaena; species Lycaena phlaeas. The sequence goes on from HG995181.1 coordinate 312,994, forward strand.
GCCATGGGAACTATGGTGTGAACTGTGAGGGGCAGGGGGCTAGTGGTCGGGTGAGCAATAGCACAGGGTGACGGGTTCCAGACTCCAGTCGGGGGATATTATTGATACGAGCATTACTGTTAATGTTTATGAGGACAAAGACTGCTTTTAATTATATCAAAAGATAGATTATTCGGCGTCACCCTGCGATAGCTCTGCGACTAGAACTCTCAACTCTCAAAGAGAATAAACACAACTATTAAAAAACGGACCTGCTTTCTGTTTTATGTTTATCAATCCTTTTTTTATTTTGAAACTATTAACGAGCTTTAATTGCTAACAATTAGTACACAGTAACTTTAGTCTACTTTATCATTACGACTAGTTTATTAAAATATCTACAACACGATCGCTGTTCAGATTAAAACTAGGATTCCTATATTACTTACTTAGATTTTTATATTTTAAACAATACTACACTCGATTCTGGAACCGACGCGTATCTAGTAGCTGAAGTGTGTCGGGTGCAAACATATTACGGTCTAAACGAGTTTCATCGGGAACTTAAAATAAGAAAGAAATCAGAAAGACGAGGGCTCGCCCCCGCGGACCCGCGACCCACCACACAGGGGTAGAGACGCGACGGGTTACTGTCGAGTTCAACTTTAACGGGGTAGAGGCTTACGAATTATTAGGTACCAACCGCTAGTATAATCCCCAGTGATGTATGTGGCAACACCTGAGCGGCCTGTTATTACTGAGTTTGTTTCGCCGGTCCTTATTAGTTATTAATGAGGCTTGAGTCAGCGTTGGACTCAATAGACTGTACATTGGTTACTTCATTGGTATCACGTGTAATTACAGAGTTAGTTAATGAGTAATTGTATCGTTTTATATTGAATATTAATTATATTTATAGATTGTCTGTAACTATCATGAATTCACTAACAACATTTTGTGTTCTTGTTACTTTGACTAATATGCAGCGTTTGTTTTTTTTGTCTTACATTCTTATTTTGTTACTATCAGGGGGGAAGTATCGGTAGCTTTTAGTTTCTAGTGCCTGGTCGACCGAGCATTTGTTCGGTTATTTTTTTTATTTTGTTTTGAATATCCTTAGTGACAATATGATAAAGTATTTCTTCCAAGAAATGAACTTGAAAAAAAAAGACAAAAAATTACCGGACTAGAGATACGAACCAGGCTCTTTTCGATTCATAACTGCTAACCACTTAGCTATCATGACATATTACTTGACAGCGAAATTTACGTCCATATTGTAATTATATTTTATCATTGCCTCAAAACACGGATAAAACTAAATTTTTTGAAAATGTATCTCAGCTAGATCGATTATCACCGTTTTTACCCCTGTATACAAAATTTCATGAAAATCATTGCAGCCATTGCCGAGATTCAGATTATATATAAATACATAATATACTCGTATATATATACAAGAATTGCTCGTTCAGCCAGCCGGTCACCCTAAAGGTATAAGATTTAAATTTATATGTCGCAGTCATCTGGTTGAATCAGTCATTTGATTGTATAACTAGCGCGCTAATAGAATGACGACATTAATTTTAATTGAATGACTCAGCCGAACGTTGATTGGACAAGCGTCACGTGACACGCCGCTCAACGTCCAACTAGATAGCGGATTGTAGCATAGCTCGTTGAACAGAGCGGACGTACAATCAGTCGGGTGATTGTAATTTATTTTAATTTTTCTCCACCGCGGCGTTAGTAGTCTGCGCGCGCAGATAGCACTGTCTTCATATTTATTTGACTGTATTTACTTTAAAGTGTAAACGTGTTAACGTAATAAAATAGTGTGACAGCATGGATTTTATACCTATCGATACGCCGACGCCGGCTACTTTTAGAGAACAATTTGAGGCGAAACTGGCGGAATACGAACAACAAAACCAAGGTGAGTTGATCGTTGTTGCTTAGTCTGTGTGAGAGTTGTGGTGTGAGTGTGAGAGAGTGTAGATTATATTGTGAGAATTTGGGCTTTGTAAGTTAGTGTTGTTGTTGCCGTGAACACAATTACAATTTATTGTGTTGTTACTATTTCAGGATCCCAAAGAAAACCGTGGACTGCCGAAAGAATTTTAGAGGTTATAAATAATGTTCGAAAGGCTAGGGTGTCCATAACTTTAAAGGAAGCCAGGACTTCTATGGATTATTACTGGGTATCGAAGTACGATACTATGGTTATAGATAATGAAGATTTTTTAATATTTAAAAAGAAATCTCCTGATGACCCGACGGTGCGTATAATACCTAGAAACGCATACTTCGGCACATTGGAAGACATCCATAAAGAATGCGGTCACGGTGGACGGGACAAAATGTTACATGCTATCAAATCAAGATATTATATACCAAGAAAAGCAATAGAAATATTTATTGCTCTTTGTCCTACATGTGAGACGAAGAAGGCCTTACCCAAAAGGGGTAGAGTAACAAAGCCAAAAGTATCTCAGGATTTCAATATTCGAGGGCAGGTAGATTTGATGGACTTTCGGTCTTGTCCCGATGGAGAGTACAAGTGGTTATTGAATTATCAAGACCATACTACAAAATTCGTTAGCCTTCGGCCTCTTAAAACTAGAAGAGCACAGGAAGTAGCAATGGAGTTAATGAAAATATTTATGATTTTTGGAGCACCTTACATCTTGCAATCTGATAGCGGACGTGATTTCACGGCAAAGATTATCGAAGAATTAGCTTCAATGTGGCCCGAGTGTAAAATAGTTCACGGGAGCCCTGGGCGGCCTCTGACACCGGACAGTGTAGAAGTAAGCAACCAGGATGTCGAAAATATGTTGAGGGCGTGGATGAATGACAACAACTCAACAAATTGGTCTGTAGGATGCCATCATGTTCAATATAAAAAAAATTCTTCATTTCAACGCATAATTGGAAAATCTCCACACAACGCTTTATTTGGCTGTAATCCCAAAGCCGGATTAAACGATTCGGCTATACCTATTTCAATTCTTAGTAATGTCGAAACTGAAGAACAATTACAAGACCTCTCGCAGAAAGAATTCAGTAGCATCACCAATCTTGTGGAATCCAATTTAAAGCCTATACATTCAGAGAGTCCAGATGAAATTGAATTTCATCCAAATATTAAATTGGAGCTCTGTTGTTCAACAAATTTAAGGGATGAATCTGCGACTGATAAAAATAATTTACAAGTTCGAGAAGAACCAGATAACAACGATTACCATATTAAAACTGAGCAGTTAGAGAACCAAGAACCAAACTTCCCTTGTGTTGTATGTCATAATGATTGTACTGGGGGACATAAGTGCACTTCATGCGAAAATGCCGTGCATGCTATTTGTGGATTATTTGAGGAATGTGAAGGCTATGGTTCAAAGGTTCTTTGTTTTTTATGCAAATGTGAACAAGATATACAATCTGAACGAAATGAAGGTCCTAAAGGAACTAAACGAGCTGCCGAGAAAATGACAAATAATACGGCAAAAAAATTACCACCACTGAGTATCGGTGATACTGTGATTATTAGCGTTCCTAAAGCAGACCGTGGTCCTTTGGACACACAGAATATAAGAGGAAAAATTGTTGACTTTCAAAATGGTGTTTACAGAGTAGGAACTAAATCAGGAATCATAAAAAATTGGTTTGCACGGCATGAAATGCAAGTTTCATCTGAAGATTATAATGATGATATTCCAGATATACCAATATCTTTAAAAGAAGCTGTGTCACGGGAATCTGTATTTGGAGGCCAGGGTTTTCAAAAGTGTATTTGTAAACCAGCGCAGAAACAGTGCCGCACAAACCGGTGTGCTTGTTTTAAGAAAAATATACTCTGCGGTTCTAAATGTCACAACAGTTTGAGCTGCGTAAATAAGTAATAAAATAAAAATTACCTCTAAACTTTTGTCTAGTATTTTTTTTTAATCAGAATTAAGATGACTTAATTTTTGAATTTCATTGTTATACTTATAATTAGAAACGTAAATGTCTGCCAAAGCTTCGTGTCATTTTATATTTATCGTTAATATAATGCTTATAATTTTGATGTTGTCTTTTTTTTATATCAAACGAACAGTCGAAGCCTCGCGACTATCGATGCCCATTAATCCACATAACCAGAGGTGATGTAGATGCGTTGCCCTCCTTTTCCCTGCCCCCCCAATGGGCAATACCAATACCGGAAACTCACAAACCGCACGAAACGCGACAGCTTAGCTGTCACTTTACGCCGATTTTATGTGAGCGAGAGGTTCCTCCCCGGTCGTGCCGGCCCAGTTTGGCTGCAAAACAGAATGGCACTACCCCTTTCTAAAAATATATGTTAATAATAAATATATCTCTAAAAATATAATCATATATTAATAATAATATATATTTTTAAATAATATACTTTTTAAAAGCAATTCCACTGCGTTTCATATTCTAAATTAGACAGTGCATTGTTGCTACCTAAATAATAATAAAAGAGATGTGACTGCTACTACTATCGGTTCTACGTGCAAGTTAAGATATTATTAGATGTTAGCAAGCTATTGTAATGTTTTTTTAGTACTTTAATAAATGAAACTGATCTATACTATGATAATAGATTTTTCGTTTTTTACTTAAACTCTCATTTCACAAGGTGACAAAGACAGACAAATTAACAACTTTCTGGAGTCGCAGAGACTTCCATATTTAATACTGTATTAGTTTTGAAAAAATATGATATAAAGCCTCAAAATTAAGGCTCAAAATACATTATAAAATCATAATAAGGTGTGTCATGTCATGTAATCCGTCTCATTTTTGTTATGTAATGGAAGTTACCTTTTAAGTTGCGAACTTATGGTCACCTTAAACAAACATTACAAAGTCGGTATATCCCATTTAATGACAATGCTAAATGACGTTCAGTCAAGACGTTGAACGTTATATCACTAAATAAAAACGAACAGAAGGTAATCTTCATACAACGCTCGCTTAAGCTACGCACACATAGACACCCATCACGGACATGATATTACGGACCACTATGGTCTATGGACCATTCGAGACTTGTGTAATGTGTATCGCTCTACTCACTACTGTCGCCCGCTCGAGACACGCGTAGACTTTTTTGTGCTTAAATTGAAAAAAAAACCAGAAGTTATTATAATTGCTTTTTAAATAATATATATTTATATTGTAATTTGTTTTTTTTTATTTATCATTAAATATAGTATTTAGGTATTTTTTTAATGTTAAAATGGTATGTTTTAAACGTTGAGAATTTTTTTCTATTTAATAGGAAGCACAGACCACAATATGTCTGTGATAGAAAGCCATTAGCCAACACATTTTTTTAGGACTAGCTTGATATATTATGTATTTAAAGAATTTGTGCCTTTGAATTATTATTATGGCATCAACTACCTAAATGTATTAGTATTATACCTTTTAATAATAGGTAAGTACTTCTTGCTTATTGGTTTGCACACTGATTATTAAAAGTAGTAAAGCGTTCAAAGCATAACCAGGTTCTTGGAGTCGATGTATGTCTATAACATACAAAAGCAAACTGAAACAAAATTATAGGTAAGTACTTATAATTTATAAGTATAGATAGACACGAGTGTCACTACAACAATAGTTTCTTTTTTGCTGTTTTTTCCGGAACCATATTTATGCATACTTCGTTTTTTTTAGAAACGAAAGTAATTCTACTTATGTAGTGAATTGGGGAAAATAATGGTATTTACTTGCGTAGGTTATATTATCTGATTTATTTTAAGCCTTCGGAGCTTATGCCGCATGCGCCGGTGTGTGTATAGCGGCTTCACTATCTTTCGTCTCTTGTTTTGCGCTTACAATACTCCTCTACCTCCGCCCCCCAGTCGCCTGTGACTTTCAGCGACTACGGACGTGTGCCGAAATTGCGCTTTAGTTGATATACCGCAAAAATTATTAAAAAATCCTTATTCAAGTAAAATACTCGGGAGCTTTTGAGTACCAGGTACATTAAAATTAATTACATTCATTTAGATTAGTGTTGTTAACTTGTAAGTGTTCAAATAATCTGTCTGTCTTTTTGTCCACTAGCTCTTACGTAATGGGTGCGAAAACAAAGAAAAGAAGCAAAAGAAAATTTATAGAATCTCAGAGAAGAAAAAGTAGAATGAGATTCCAAAATAGTAAGTACCCGATCAATAGTTTTTCTATTCTGAGGTTTATATTATGGCTATTATTATTGGTACGCCTAGGATTTGGTTGGTTTCTAACTCTAAGTTCGTTTGTGTTTCAGGGACGAATTTGAATCAGGATAATGAAACAGAAAAGCAATTAAACGACGAAAATAATTTTGTAAATGAAAGCGGACCGAGCACAGCGGAACAAAAACCAGTGGAGTCGCCGTTGACAGTTTTAGTTTCGGACGACCGTTCCGCTCGTACAAGTCGGTTAGTAGCGTATTATTTATGCGTATATACTTGGACTGTTGGCTGGTCGAGGGGTCAGACTACTGGTCACTTTGCGAGGGTCGTGGGTTCGTATCCCGCCGGCTGCAGATAATTTGTACGAAGACTAGATGTCTGCACCGGGTCAGATCTCCGACCGAGCGAGATGGTATGCTCTGTCGGGCCGGAGCCCTTGATATGATATTATCTGTTGTATATACACGGCGAACTGTAGAACTTCGATAGCGTGATTCAGGACGGTGGAGTGTGGCGCCGATCTATCCGCCACAGACACATGTATCGTAGTACCCACTACCCATAACACAAGTTCTTACGTACTTACCACGGGGCTAGGTTAACGTAGTGTGATTATTGAATAATTTAATATAATTATTTCTTTAAGGCTGTTGCTATTCAATTTTGTTAAACCATGTTTCTCAACCATATTCGAACGGATTGTGTACATGTACATGCTCCCACAATAAGTGCAAGTGCGCTTATTGTGGGAGGCCTGTGTTCAGCAGTGGACGGATAAAGACTGATGATGAATATGCACCGGGAATCTCCTATGTCCCTCAAGTACTTCATCCACTCCACTATTATTTATATTTAGTTTTCATCAGCCGTATAAATTAACGTGATAGGAAATAAGTATTTTATTATTATTATTATTAACCAGTTCAGAATAATAATATCCTTGTTTGGGTCATGTTTTAAGGTTTCACTTCTAACATTTGGTTAAGTTTTTTAAATAAAACTAAAAATATTTTTTTTCTAGATTTGACGACCCCCAAGAAAACAGTTCCTTAACTGAGCAGCCGGTCACTAACAACCAGTCCCCGGGCTCATCAGTCACCACTGATATTATTGTCTCCATCGAGAAACTGTCGGGCGTGAAAGAAGAATTGGAAGAAAACGAATCTACTTTAAAGGTAAGACTTTATCTAAGTAGTAAGTAACCACTATTTATTAAACTAACCTTATTCTAAATATCATATATTTAATTTATAAACTAAGCTTCATTAGCAATTTCCAAAATTTATCAAAAAATATTTTTTGTATACTCTATTCATTTCGTGTTCCTACTGCAGCGTTGTTACGAAGGACTAATTGAACGCGGCGTATAAGCACAAATATCTATTTTGTGGTACGAGTTCCGCTGGGGGTGTGGCGGGGTGGAAGGGGCGGGGCGGGCGTGGGAATTATTTTCGGGTGCCTCTCGATGTCCTCTCGACTCAGCAATTATTACTCGGCTCCATTCGGTTTTATCGCTCGTAACCCCCCGCGCCGCCGCCCCGCCGCCCCGCCGCCCCTCTCACACCCACCTGTAACCGAGACCCGCGCTGCCGATGATGAGTTGGGATCATGCTTTATGGTGTGAAATGATGAACCAGCATGAACCCCCCCCCCCCCATAGGATATCTAATTCAATAAAGGCTAAGACCAGCTATTTCTTGAATATCGATGTCACTAGTTGATGATGCGGCGATCTTCTCTTTTCCGACCCGCAGCCTCCGCATCAAAACAATTTTGTTACTAAAACATAATATTACTATAATATATGTTCAGATAAATACTCAACTTATTTACCCCAAATCAATAGTTATCAAAACGTTAAAGATAATTAGAAATTACTAAGATGCTGTACTACCCTCTTAAGTTCGGACAGGGGTCTGATGGTGACGACATTTTGACATTGCATCGTTACAAAATAATATTAGTAGCTGTTGGTACTTGTAGATTCTACTACTACATTGTTGTAAATACTATTGTCGTCCGTGTCTTACACGTCAGATGGCAACAGCGAGATGACAGTAGTTTATCAATATAATAATAACTATCACATCGACTCATTACTGAGCCGAGCCCTCAGCCCACCGGTACACGCGCGATTGCCTCCGCTAATTACGTAATGCTCTACCATCTCCATAATAATATCATATACCATGTATAATTGCCTCAATTAAGTCTCATATGTGTACATTACTAATGAATCAATTTATCTCCAAACATCTACGCCTGTATCTATGAGCTATAATAAATGACGGTGTACTCCGTATGTGCGACGTTGACACAGGCCGGGCCCGTTTACATACGGGACGATAAAACGTCCGCACGCGGCGTATCAAATCAGAAGCGATCGTACGAAAAATGAAACACAACTCCATAAAAATACGCGACATATTACGTGTGCGTGCATGTGTGCGTGTGCGTGCACGTACGGGACGCACGGTGCGTGTGTCTCCTCGTCCCGCTCGCACGTGTGCTCTCGCTCGCACTCAATCTCCATTATAACGATAAAGTGACATTGAGCGTGAGATTGCCTGGCGAGGCCAGCCCGGCCCGCGGCCCCGAAACTCCGCGCCGCGCTAATATCGCTCCTCCGCCCCCTACACAAAGGTCTCCCCGACTTTCGGCAGCGCGGTGCAATTTTGTCGCCAGTAAGGAAGTGTATCCCTCGACGAGTAAGTTGCTATCTTCGGAGGGTTGTCAGGGAGTCATCAGGAACATCGCTCCTCGAACTCGCTGAGGGTGTATTTCATGCCACTTATTATGATTACAGATGTCGGTGTAGCGTATGTTTAGGTCCGCTACTCCGTCCAATTAATATCCTATCATACTCGCTACCCGCTACTCGCTACTCTACTCGCCACACGTACGAGTAGGTGCGTCTCGACTCGCACGGCAGCTCTCTGTTTGTTCACTATTGCTTTGATCAAAGAGATTGTCTTGAAACGTTTTTCAGCCAGTAATTGAGTTCATTTCATTTTGAGCACACTTTCTTTGATAAAGTACCTAGATCATTATATCCGTTAGGTAAACATATGAAAGTTATACTTCAAGCAAACGTACCAGTGACGTCATCATGATTTTGAAAGTAATAAGAGATAGATCGCGGGGTCGGTGTTAATTAACACCAGATCATTAAAGGGCGGGCCTATTCCGAGACGAGTGAAGAATTCTTTGCTCACCTCAAACGAGAACCAATAACTGACCGGAGGCAGTTTCCAACGTAGGAGCTTTCGAAACTAGCCCGAAGTGGTTTTCATTTACATTTCTATTGGTCAATTTCATAAACATTAGTGCTAATGATAATATTATGCACGTTTCAATCAATTTGAGTTAGCGGGTGTTAAATGTTGTCTTTGCTGACCCAACAAAGGCAGGTATCTTCGTTGCCCTCGCGGCTGAAGTCTCTCCCGGCCGGTACCTGCCGCGCTGCACGGTTCCACCCGCTGCAGCTATTTTTACGCACAGGATAGGTCGTTGTAAACAAAAACCGTTTTAAAGTGCGGATGCCCGGCGGACGGAAGCATCCCTTATCCCTTGTTTTACGATCAGCTGTTCGTATGGGGGCTGCGCCGCCGCCCCGCGCCCCGCGCCCCCCCCGGCGCCCGCTCACACCCTCATCGCAGCCCATTAACGTCCACCGGAGATGCAATATATGGCAACGTCTTGGGGCGATAAGGAATACGGTGCGGGTGGCTGCAGGAGCGGGTACCAGGATGCCGGAGCCGTATATTTTAATGGCACATCCTGGCGAATTCATTGATGGCTCGTATCTAATTGTTTCAACTTATATTATATGAATGTTAGTTTGACAGGAAAACTGGCAAAGCCATCTCATAGTGCTAGCTCATGCCTCGTCTCAGTACGTTATCGTTTTCGCTATCGTTATCGTTAGACGAAGACGAAGGTGCTAGTAACAACACCGGCTGTCCCTCCTCTGACGCCCAGTCACACTACCTGACGATACCCGGGTGGGATAATATTTCCCACAGCCGCGGGGGTATTCCTTCCAACATTTATGGTCCAGTCATTATAAATATTAAATACAAAAATTGCATCGCGTACAGCATCTACCCAACCGAATATTCCGGAGTTGTTAGAATTGTTCCAGCCTCGCTACATCGTGTAATACATATTACATACGTTATGTAACTCGGCTGCAGCGCGCTCCTGATACTCTCGTGTTTTTACTACTCTCCCACAGGCCACAGTACCTACTCAGGATTGAATACCAATTTATAATATATTTAAACTTCCTTTTTCGTATGATACAACTTTTTGATATGATTTTCTGTTAGGTGTTTGGTTATGCATCAGTTGAAACTCATATTCCGCTATACTAATATACCGCTCGATACACCACATGATCCGGCATCACCGGCGTCCCGGCATGCGGCTGTATATCAGAATACATGACCCACAAGTAATCCGCGAGGTAAAATATTGAGATAAATCTGTGCACCCCGGATGCTGTGCCCCGGCGAGCGTGTTGGTGGCGCGTGCTGCTCCAGCTAGCGGGTTAATGGTCTATAATGACGCGCAGCAGTGCGGCTGTAAACGTGCGTATGTTACAAGATGGATGGTGAACCATGTTTATATCTCCCTTTCATACAGTAGGAACGGTTGTGGTGGTTACTCCTGCAGCATCGGCGATGGAACGCATCAAAAAAAAATGAATTATTGAGTCTAGTAATGAAGCACGGATTATGATCCTCATTAGATTCTTCACATTCTAATGTAAAGCTTGCTTTGTGAAGAGTACTACTTTGACCTAATATTTATTAGTTTGACCTGAAGTAAAGTCGCAACTATGAATCTCAGCGTGTGAAATAAAAAGAAGTGTTGATTTTTTGATGTCTTTTGCATTTTTCAATAGGATACTTATTACTACTCGTACCTTCCAGGAGTCAATTATTATCGGCCCATATTCATGCGCTCCAGAAGAAATCCTATAATGAAGGCCTAGAGACTAGAAGGACTACCCGTCCAATGTTTGTTTGTTACGTGAATAGGCAAGGCAGAACTCGAGCTCTCCGACCTATAGCCCTCGTGGTCCATGATATACGAAGTTAATAATTATAGTACCACGATAAATATCCCACTATTGGACTAAGTTACTGCGGCGTGGCTGTTCATGAATATCAATTAATTGAACATCCGGGTGTATTTGGCTGATCGGCGCGACAATTATCATCGACTCCAGCCTTCAGCCGGGGGGCGCCGTCGCCTGTCGCCTGTCGGCTGCGTATACAAAATAACGAACATATATAACATACAATTATTATAGGTACCTAATTGAGTAAGGTAAATCTGAGGATACTCCTCGTCTTTGCGAAATCAAAATTAGGAGACTGATTTTACCTTCAGTTTTGTTTAAGCGAAAGACAGCTTTGATTACTCACTTTTAGTTTATAGTTCCGAGCCGTAATTATAAATTTAAATATACTTATATCTACCTACACTAATCAATCTTCATTACTGATAAGACCCGAACACAGCTTCCCGAATCATACCTGGAATAAAGTGTGGAACGCCGGCCGCCGGGTATGTAAATATCCCGATAAAATACAAACAGTAATTTTATTACTGTGAATAAGGCAATTTCATATTCCTCTCTATTGGCTCTGTATTACATACGGACAGACGGCCGGTTTTCGATATAGCTACTAACTCGGGACGGTCTCTCCGGAGGAGCAATTCGTCGCCTCAATAACAGGCGCTGGCCACTGTCTTTGTGACGTGTCATTGGATGATCAAGGCACTGACGAGTAGTCTGGACCACAAGTGAAGTCAGATGAAGTCGTGTATCTCGCCGCTCGCGTTATGGTGCCTCATCTGCGGCCTACTAATAAATATTTAAGAAACGTATCGCTACTAGAATCCGCATCTCTGCCAATAGCATTGATCTCGGAGGCAGTTCGTCCAAATGGGAATCGCTGCTGTGCCTATTGATGGATAGCTGCATCCCTCGCCCCCCGGGGGGTTTACAGATGGATGTCGGGGCTAGGGGGGTCGAGGGGCCGTATCGGGGTGTATTTACATATGACGAGCTCGCAAATAAGAAGGTGATAGCGATCCGTAAACCGTGATTGAGTTACGTGTCACGACGTGACGGGAGGTAATCGGAGCACGTGACTGCCACCCGGGGCTTATGCTGAAGACTAGGACCCACCGCCTGCAGCGCCGTCGTACACTTAGATTGGCATTATAATAATCTCGATAATGTCCTAGAAACAAAAAACCAGCAATCTTTAGACGACTCATTCGAATTTTAGGCAGTGTACCTACCTATTATTATTGTAAGCAAAGTAAGTTAAAACTATGTGAATGAAATATTAGTATGTTATTTTTATTTATCATTATATTATATTCTAACGAACTGCTATAGGAAAACACGGTAGCAAAAATTTACACTATGGATTTTATTTCCAAAGAAGTGTCCTTTTTTGCTTCTCATTATGGAACTATATGTATTCATACTTCGAAACGTTCATTAACGATAGTAATGCTAGTTATCTAGCGAATTGGGATAAATCATGTTATTGACTTGCGTGGTTTGTTTTATATGATTTATTTTATATGTTCTCCGTTTATGCCGCATAAGCATTTGTGTTCATTAGTCTTTCGTCTCTGTTGTTCGCGCGCGGCAGTATATTAAGCTATCTCGTCGAAACTATGTTAAATAGATGGAGCGAGTATGGATATTATATTTTGGTTCCTCGTCCTTAGTAATCTATACTAATATTATAAAGAGGAAGGATTTGTACCTGTTTTTGTATGTTTGTAATGAATAGGCTCAAAAAGTACTGGACCGATTTCAAAAATTCTTTCACCATTCGGACGCTACATTATCCACGAGTAACATAGGCTAAATTTTATTCTGATAAAAATAGGGTTCCGTAAGATATTTGGGTTTTTCGGACACAAGGTGTAAAAAATGTTATTTCGCGTACAAAGATCCCGTTGTAAATCTTAGTTTACGCAGGCGAAGCTGCGGGCAACAGCTAGTTATTAATATAATAAAAGCATGATCTATCCCGGTATCCCAGTAACTGGCACGAACCTGGAGTCGTTTGACGTTAGTGTACCTAGTAAAGTCTCTGCAGGAACATATGACTTAAAAGAATTATATAAATACCAATTGAAGCATTGAGTATCCCATCATGTGTATCTATAATCCGCGGGGACACGTTCTGTGTAAGCCCCGCGGTATTCGAACCCGCACTGCTGGGCAATCACAGCCCCCGGCGACCCGCTGGTGTAACCGGCTCCCCCGGGCAGTTAGCCCCCCTCGATAACAGTTGCTGAGCCTTAGTTATGGGCCATAAGATTAACCGTACATGCCTACGTGCTACCGACTCCCGGCTTATTTCAAAAATCTGATGGTAAGGGCAATAAGGGCCCTTCGTGTCAGATCAGGTATTGCGTCGCCAGTGCTTTTCTTTTTCTAAAAGACAATATAGCTGTCTTATGGTAGTGATTGCTGGTGGCGGTCCCATACAAAAGTGGGTGCTCGTTCACCGCACATATACTGGCTTGGCTTGGCAATGCCAAGCTTGCAAGACAAACATACGGCTTTCAGAACAGCTTAGCCGTCACTTCCGACACATTCACTATTGTCTACTATCTATTTGCTATTTATTTACCATGTACCGCAGTGGACGGTGTCGGGTTGGTAATGATAACTTATAACAAGTTAAAGTTAACTATGTAACCGTAATAAGATTAAGTTCGAGAGCATTTGCTTTTAAATTAACTTCACAGTTATCTAAACGAGGCCCTCGATCGCTGACGAGAAGCTCCCGTTGGCCCGGGGGGTGTCGGGGGGAGTCGTAAAACGGTTTCAATCAGAGGAGATCGTAAACCACGCTCGGGGTTTTATCACCATCACCGTAGCGTGACTGCCGAGTACATTTCGGGAGGCGGGTGGTTTATATTGCCGTAGGCTGTAGGCTGTAGCATAAGCCTAACAAAAAGTAATTTCGCAGCCTTACCACCAGAAAGTCTATTTCTTAAAGGATCTAACCCAGCAGTAATGAAAAGCTGCTCACTCGGTGCAATTCCTGGAGGCGGAGAGAGGTACTGTCTTACTAAGGTTCTTAAACAGTAATTGTACTTAGTACCCTGTCATAATGTGTAGCAATGTGGCTCCGCCCTTATCCGAATCTTTTATTTCGGATTCGGTTACGGTTACGGATATTATTTTATATCGGATATCCGATAGTTTCGTTTACGGTTACGGAGCTCCCTAACATCCCTGATGCGTTGTGTCATTATTCTTTCGTCTTTCTATCACCCGGAAGTAAATTAGGCCATCTCATCGAAACTATGGTGGGTAGATAGTGGTAGACGGTAGTGATGCATCTTTGCAGCCGAGTCGAATCGAATCGAATAGGTACCTTCCGGATGGTACCGCTAGATTTACCTTGGCCTTGGGTCCGTTGTGGGGGGGGGGGGGACTGCAATACATCTCACCATCTTCCTTCATCACCGTGAAGCTCCCGCTGCTCGTTCGCCTTTTTATGCCATAACAAAGTTTATAGTAAATATTCGAGCGAAGATTCGAGTTGTCTCATAAGCTAAGATTCATAGTCATGACTTTAAAGTTCTTCTTCGAGTCAAAGCAAGCTGTATGTTCGAAAATATTCTTTCGAATGGAATGAAATTCATAGTCCATGCTTCGATTTAGTTTGGCAAAGCACTGAGCAAGACAGTTGCGCTGAGAGTATCGCGTGCTCAAGCGCCGGCCGGCGAGCGCTCGCCGCTCAGTCGCCGGCTGACCGCCGTGGAGTCAACATCGACAAGGAAAGTGATAGACATGCCTCACTGTGCCGTCATCTCGTGCATCAATCAAAGCAAAAAAGTTAATAAAAACAATTCAACCGTGTCTTATCACAGGTAAGTAACCAAACCATATTTTCAGCTTTCTTTTAAATAGGTAACCCGTTTTTCCCCCTTTTTAGTAAACTCACACACTCTGTAAATTTTTAATCAATTCTGAATTTATTTATTGTATTAAACGCATCTATGACAGAATCTCTTGTTTTTTAGATTTCCGAATGATCCTCACATAAAAGCTAAATGGATATCGGCGACAGGAAAAGACAATTGGTTTCCGCAGCAACATGACACGATTTGCTCTGAACACTTCGAGGCTGTATGTATCAAGGGCAGTACCGTCAGGTCCATTTTATCTCCTGGTGCTGTCCCAACACTGAGACTCAACCATGCATTGAATGAGGTGATATTGTTTTTTCATACTTCATTGTTATTTTATTATTTTCACTAATTTTATAAATGGGACTGTGGGTTTGATTGTTTCGATTTCACGTAGAAAGGTCTTAGCCGATGCTCATGAGTCATGAGTCATGACACATGAACTTTGTACACAGATTATCAAAGGTACTGCGAGGGTACTTTTTGTTTTCGAGTACCCAGGTATCTATTCATATGGTAACACTTGCCTGCTCATTTATTAAATATTTAACTACAAACTAGAACACAATAAAGTACGACTCCTTTAAAGTCTGTAATCTTTAGTAGTGTTTTATAACAATAATAATCATCGTGTGACGGTGACACGCGTGTATGTCACACAGGTCACCGTCCAGGGTGTCCCTGTACGGTTTACGTACATTCATGTCTAACTTACACGTAAAATGTCAAATCCTTTGTCAAGCATTATAATATAAAGTAATAAAAATCAGGGAATGGTTTATTAGTAATATCATAGTCTATTGTTACATCCATACTCATACTATAAAAAGTCGGTTTACGGACGGTAGTTTGACGTGACAACGTCAAACATTACATTATGAGCCGATCATGCCTCTCTCTCGTTGGTTCCGCGCCTTGATGGAAGAACGCTACATGACGTTTTTTTTATGCATGCTTCCTGTAATATCCAGTTATTAGACGTTGTCACGTCAAAAAGATAAAATTTTATCGTCATCAGACTCCCTCAATGAACGCCAAGACGACCGATCCTTTGTCACTCGCATCCAACATATTTAATTTGTACTTGTTTGCATTAAATGTCCTCCAAATTGATTTGAAAAACTTATCGTTAAAATGTAACGTTAACATTTTTTTAAATTTTAATCAAATTATTTGACATTATTAGAGACTAGCCGTTGCCTGCAGCTTCGCCTGCATGACTGGTGATGATTATTTAGACACTCAACATTGGCTATAGAAATATATTATCTAATAATGTCAAATATTTTTTAATATTTATTATTAGGACAATGACGACTTTATGAATTGTTATTTTTAAATACGTTAAAATAAGTATGTAGTATAGACGTAACACGATGTATATTAAAAATATGTTAAATAAATGACTGATTACAATCATAAAGATGCGTTTTATTTTGACACCTGTCCGAGCAACACCATCGCGTTGGTCGGAGATCCCCCTCGCCCCTCCCCCTGTATCCCGCATTGGTGACCGTCGCAGAACTAGCAAATAAAACAATTTGGACGTCGACGGATTTTAAACGTCACAACTCGAATATTCAGAAGTCTTGACGCTGTATAAACGTTCGTTTTGAGGTAGGTATTATATTTTTTTACACATTCAATTGGTGTTTACTTTAGCTCTAAAATCGGCTACTTCTGTAAATTTAGCGTTTGACGGGACTATGGGTTTCGTTTTTAGTTTAAAGACGAACGCCAAATCAAGGTACGGTCAAAGTCAAGACTATGAATCTCAGCCTCATAAATATTTATTTCCTGAGCGCGGAACTAATATTGGGATCCCACGGGATGGTCTCACGTCGCGTTACTCAGCTACGTTCGTTACGCAGACAAACGACTGACACGGGATAACATGACAAACGGGATAGTATTTATACCTTCTTGATATTGTATGTATCGAAATCTGATATGCGTAGTGAAGTCGTCACAGAAATACTTTATATTGACGTAACATTAGTATTTAGTACACAGTTAGCAGCATCTCCGCGGTCACCAGCGCCACCGGACCCGTGCTCGAGCTCCGGCCGCTCCCCGCCAGCGCGGCCGCGGACGAGGACCTCAAGCCTCTCCTCATACCCGACGAGGAGGAGACCCTGTGGACAAACCAGCGCTGCCTCGAGTTCCTGAAGCGCTACCGCGCCGAACCGTGCCTCTGGGACTGTCGCCTGCCGACGTACAAGGTGCGCGTGGCCCAGAGAGACGCGTGGCGGCGGCTGGCGGCCGCGATGTCCGGGTCGCCGACCCTGGACGACCTGAAGAGGAGGCGGGATTCGCTCATGGGCTACTACAGGATGCAAGTCCACAAGTACAAGGAGGCCCAGGCGGCCGGCCACGAGTTCAACGCCACTTGGTTCGCCTTCCACAGCATGCACGACTTCTTGGCACCGTTTTACATGGGGGACTCCCCTCCGGCCGCGAAGGTACGTCTCACACACACTTGTACAAGCATGCAACTCGCTTCTTATGTCGGGGGTGAAGGATAGGACGGTCGTTCCTCCTCCTCCTGATCCTGCTGATCTCTCATTAGCTCCCATCTATTCATTTACTCCCACTATTATAAGTACAATGTTGTTTACAAAACATTATATTAGTCTAACACCGAGTAAACACAATTAAAAGCAGTTGCGGCTGCTTCGTTCGGAGAAGGGCTCTCGAAGCAATGCTATGATGAGGCAGGGTCCGTGACAGCTAGGGCTGGATGGGAGTGGCTAGGGAGATCACGAGCAGGAAGTGTCACCTCAGTGCACTGGTGACCGGGCGCCTCCTGTTGCAGGTAACCTGGTCATCGTGTCCGGACAACGCGGGAAACACTAAGAGAAGAAAAAAAATAATACTCAACAAGGCGAAAGCGCACGAAACGACGACTCAGAGGAAGAGGCGATTGGCCAAGGCGAAGATGAAGCGAGAAGAGAAGAAGGAGAAGGCGCGGGCACAGCTGCTGCAGGAGGGCCGGGTGCTGACATGGATACCCGGACAGCCGGAGGGACAGGTGAGGACCGGGGCGACAACTACTGCCGCGTTTGTTTCAGCTTGTCCTGCCCAAGGTGGGCCCTAAGCAGGCTGAAGGGCTCATTCAAAAGTATTGTTCAAAATAAGGCTTCTCCTGTCTCCCTGTCTGAATTGAGCTGCTTTCCGTCCCGTTCGGTAACATATTGTCTTGTTCCAGATGTGCACCTCCCATCACCAGGACAGTCGGTCGCCCCCCTCCCTTCCGGAGATCACGGTCATCCGGACGCTCAAGCGCTCCCCCAGCGACCAAAACGAGGAGTCCCCCGGATCCCCGCAGCTCGACCCACTCCCGGGCCCTTGTAAGACGGAGCCCAGCGACTCGCAGTACGACCAGGACTCGGGGCCGACGTACGACGAGTTCGATCACTTCGGCCTCATGATAGCCTCCAAGGTGAGGGGGATCGAAGACTCCGAGGAGCGGGAGAGGGTGATGAGCACGATACAGGGCATCGTGTTCCCGTCGGCGAGGACGAGCAGGCCGGCCGACCTCCCGCCGTAGCCGGAGGAGCAGAAACTATTACGCTAGATGGGCTGTCCTGGCTCCTGGTGACCGAACCAGCGATTGGCTTCGTCTAGTTATCTTGCAATAGAATTTAGATTTATTTTTTGTTAAATTGTTAATGTTATGATGAGACCGTGTTTATATTCGTTACTTGTTATACATTATGTATATCGAGTATCGACTACTTGTTTAATTTGTTTTTGAATAAGAAACTTCTTCCTCGTCATTAGAGGAGTTGAAATCGACGGTGGCATTGTCAACCAAACATTTCAATATTTTGGAATTGAACCTGCTTGGCTGTGAAGTCTTCAACGTGAACTAAGTATTAATCGTCGTGCCTCGTCCCGCTAACCCGCAGTCCTGCTGCGTCTGACAGTATTGTAGTGCCGTAAATACTCCCGGGCCCCCATACACGAACATATGTTCAATAATAGACCGTCTCCAGCTGATTCGCCCGGGAGTCGAACGGACACCCCGCACCCGACACCACAAAAACGCGAATCAGTTATGCGGTTCAAGCCAAATGTCGGACAAAAAATATTTTTTATTTGCCAACTCAATATATTATTGTAGTAACGCTATTACGAGTATACATAAGAGGATTAAACTATTTTTTGTGTTGTCAATTCTCTTCGCACCTATAAGAATTACTTGCAGTATCGAATTGCTATTAATACACGTAGGTATTATGATTGACTGTCCGTTTGAATTCATATGTTATGTTTAAACGATAATTGTTATAGTTATTAAAAAGTCTTTAATAACTGCGAATGTTTTATTTGTAGTGTTTGTGTTAAGTAAACCTGTTGTTGATCAAAGTCTTCCCTCGACCGGCACCAGCACTGCGGCCCGTGAGACAATTGGTCCTGACTGGCGTGGCCTGGCGGTGGTCACTGCAGGAGCAGAATAAAGGACAGGCTGCGTCAGGTGTAACATCATCAGATCATTGGACATTTCTGTCATTCTAAACCAATTATTTTGGTAATACCTTGTGTCAGTAGTCACCTCGGTCCCACCGTGACGGGTGTCGTGACGAGAGTATCGTCGCAGTAGAGTATCCGATAAGTCGGGACTGAAAAAAACAATAGAAATCGATCATCATCATCATCATCATCAGCCTTTATCCGTCCACTGCTGAACACCCCTAAATGAACGCCAAGACGACCGATCCCTTGCTACTCGCATCCAACGCGGAGCTACCATAAATTCGATAGAACGCTTGAAAAGCAGCAATTATGTTAAAACGCTGAACGGCAATATGCCGATATGCATGCAGGGGATGCTTGCGGGCCCATAGACCACGCCCGGGCTGTCCCGGCTCCATCCCGGCTCCATCCCGGCTCCATCCCGGCTCCGTCACGGGAACAAAGGGAGCATTCGCTTACGAACCAGCGCTATATGTATATGTCACTAGCGGTTACGCTGTAAGGTATAAGGTCCAATATGTAAGCTGTAAGTTAATCTAATAAAAAAATGTATGTGTGTCAGCTCCGACGCACGACTGGAGTTTACTCCTCAAGTACGAGTATCTAACCATACGCAAAAAAAAATATAACTTCACAATTACAATGTTAATTATTGATATTTATAACAAAAAAAATGTGTGTGTGTCAGCTCCGACGCACGACTGGAGTTTACTCCTCAAGTACGAGTATCTAACCATACGCAAAAAAAAATATAACTTCACAATTACAATGTTAATTATTGATATTTATAACAAAAAAAATGTGTGTGTGTCAGCTCCGACGCACGACTGGAGTTTACTCCTCAAGTACGAGTATCTAACCATACGCAAAAAATAACATATAGTATATAGGTATAGTCGCCTATACAGCATACCCTATGTACGTCTCAATACACTCACAGCTAAATTAGAAAGTTGCGCACTAAAGGTGCGCACCAAAAACGTGACACTTTTTCGTTAGTTCAGTTGGTTTTACCCCTCGGATTTTTCTCATACCGGGCGCCTTATATATGAAAATCGATTCTTAAGGAGTAAACTCCAAATATTTCTTCATTATTAGTGACTTGTGAGTTATCTTTGGTTTCCCAGCGGCTGTGTATACCTCGTCGCACTGACCTACAATATAGCACATAAAACACGGTAGGCACTAGGCAGGGTCACCAGACACAGAACATGTATATTGAGACCGGACATAATATAGTAACGGTTATAACCAATATAGTGTGAATCCAAATATAATAAACAATTTTATTATTAAAGAGAAACAAGTTTCTTAAAATAATATTTTTTTGGATCATTTTTTTATAATACTAAGAATCATACGTTCCCCACATGATAATGACGACAGAATTAACATATATTTATTTTTAATTGAAAAGCAATTACAAGACAAATGTGAACCGCTTATGTTAGACGCGGGTGAACGCTTCCGCAGGGCCCAGGTCTACCTCGGCCCTCGGGTAACTCTCCTGGACCTATGTGGGAACTCGGCAGATCGGCAGGCAACATTATCATCTAGCCCTAGCCCCGGCTTCGCCGCTACTGAGCAGTTTAGTGAAGGCCAGCTGTGGGCCCAGATGCCCAGTAGATGGCTTGTGATGATCTCATTAAAAACAAGAATTAGCAATAATAATTAATGAAGTGTAGTGTTAAAGGTCCAGGGAATAATGTCATAAACGTCGCTTCCGTCGTTAAACTGTAAAGAAATCCATTAAACTGCTGTAATTTATTGTTTTGATATTGAGTTTATGAAATATAGAACCGATTAGAACCCCGGACCCCGCGACAAAATGGCCTTGGAGCCTTCATCTGATGTGTGAGCGATATTATTATAAAGTTTCATGCCAAATCCATTCAGGTAATGCATGAAAATAAAATAACATTTAATAAATATGAATATTATTATAATAAACTCTTTAGGACGGAATTAGGTTATTGTCTGTACAGAAACGTTATGTAAACAAAGAAATACTAAAGATAGTGAGTTGGCCGGATTGTATCGTAAAGTTCCCGAACAGCCATATTCACACTAAGTATCAATAGAATGTGTTTTTATTTTATTGCCTCACCCCATAAGTTAAAAAAAAAACAGATTTACTAACGATAAAAATTACAATAAAACTAAAATTTAAACCGGCCGTAAAACGCATAAAGTGGTCATAAACAATACTGTTACAATGGGAGGGCCATTAAAAGTGTCATGACGAGAAAAAAGGGGATTTAGGAACATGTGAGGGGCGCCCCTAGCGTGACGGTGCCGGCCCTGGGCCCTGACGGGGCGTAAATCTTTTATTTCCTTAATTACTAAACTTGAGAAGGGCTCGAAAAAAGGATGTTAACTACAGATGCATTCAAAAGACATACAAAAAAATAATTAAAATCTTAGCGCGACTCGGACGACTCACGACCATAAAATATTTAACACACATAGTGTAGTGAGTGTACACAAACACGTTTCTTGTATGGGGACGGTAATGTTGTTGTCCTTTCTTTTGTATCGCCCATTTGTTATTTTAGTCATACAACACTAAAATACAAACAAACAACAATTCTAGCTTTATCATATTACAAA
The DNA here is from genome assembly GCA_905333005.2 of Lycaena phlaeas. Classification (NCBI taxonomy): domain Eukaryota; kingdom Metazoa; phylum Arthropoda; class Insecta; order Lepidoptera; family Lycaenidae; genus Lycaena; species Lycaena phlaeas. The sequence continues at coordinate 335,226 of HG995181.1, forward strand.
CAAATTTTCAGATGAACTCCCTGGATTCATAAACTAGTTTATTAACTTGTAGTTAGGCAGTTGCGGAGAGTTTAGCGGGACCTCAGCGAGGGCTCGGTTCGTTTGAAGGGCCTATGAAGGGCTGTTACGGAGTTTGACCGAATATTAATTGCGAAATTTAAAATTTACGATTTTACAATAAAGTAAGCAACTAATTTAAACTATGCGGTGATTGTATAGTGACGCGGTTACATGAACTACCTTTGCCATCAACGGTGACGGTCGCCATCATCGACTCTCCTCGACGACCACGACGACGGCTGGTGAGGGTGGGCAGAAGCATTTGGAGGGCAAACGAGCAGTCGAAGTCTTTTGGCGACTATTTTCTATTCTGCAGTCGAGTTGCCCTCATTTACCGATCCCCCCCAGCGACTGAAAACTCTCACACCGCACGAAACGCGACAGCATAACTGTCACTTGTCATGTGAGCGAGAGACAGAGGTAGGATGCTGAAAAACAGTATGGCACTACCTTTTTTCTTATTGCTCGTTTGTCTTCTTATGCGATTAAAAATACCACCACAGGGGTTGGTCTGGCAGCACGTAACCCTAGTGGACTGTGTTCAGCCGACGAGTTCAGATGTCAGGGTCAAAAACAACTTGTCCCACTGAAAAAGAAAGGAAATATTCCACGAAACACTCCCGCAAACGATGCGTGTGCCGTGTGTTCCCGACGCGGTACATATTGATTAATATTTAAGACCACTCACACCGCGGTAACCCAGTTCCGCGGTGGCTGTAAGATGTTACGAGTTATGAATTATATATTATACCGTGGAACTGGCTTGAATCTCCCGTCACGTGTCCCGGGATATCGAACCGACCTTCTAAATATTATAATAATACAGCATACTACAACCCTCGCTAGGTTACTAACAGACCACGGCAGTAGAAATGGAAGATGCATCAAAACCGTCAGGATTCCTGGAGGTACAGAATACAAAGCTGGATATCAGGGATTGGGCCAGCAAACCTGCTACATGTCTATATGTTAATAATGAAACAACAAGGAAGAAAACAACAATCAAAATATTCTTTGCATCATATTATTATAATTATTATCCAACAGATGCATCGATCCCTTTTATCCTGATTGGTGCCGTTTATTCCTGGTACACAGGCAACGCGGGCCTTCTCACTGCCAACAGCCATGGCTACCTGCCAACTGCCAGGGAGTAGTCGCGATAACAAAGCAAATTAAATAGGGATCTATGGTCCTCATATCCTCAATGTTGGGTCGCTCCTTTGTTCTGTGTCCTCCGGAGTCAGGGCGGCCCGCAGCCAGGCCGCTCTCCGAGCAGTAACAGTTGAAGCAGTTAACAAAGAACGTTTATTTAACTAATGACTATCCACTTTGGTTACATAGTATAAAACTTTTTCGCTAAGCTGCGATCAATAACGGGACGGTTGAAGTTAAAGTGGACTCTGTTCCCCGGGTATAGGGTCGAGGCTCGCTCGCTTCCACGACGCTTTCGTTCGCTTGTTACTATGCGAGCGCGGAGGTAGGGATCACCAACCTTTTTCTGGGGCGGCCCTCCACTTTCACCTTTATTTCGATGATATTGTTTCTAAGCGGCCCTGCTCTTATATCTCTTCTCAGTATTCTAGAATAAACGCAATGAGATTTTTATTACATGTAATTGGTTCGCTAGCGGCTTATAGAACTATACATCTGTTTGTTAATATTGCAAGTGTATACCTATTGTTGTACCGAATAGTTAAATACTACACATACATACACACACAAATACAAGCATGCGCGCTAATTTAAATAATTTTACATATATTTTCACATTCAAAATAATAAAACATTTAAATGTGAATAATTATTTCCTTTTTACAAAAAAACATGTATCGTTTTTCGATAATTACACAGCGCTCAAAGGCCGTGAACTGGTTCGTATGTGTTCACGACGACAATAGAATGATGTAAATAATATTGATTTAAACATAAACACATAACACATTTAATAAGATAAGACTGATTTAAAAAGCAAACACATAAGAATGCATACTTGTGAGACTTATTGTAATTTTCTAACAGTACATTGTTTACCTTATAGTTTATTAACTTAATCGCAATTTATATTAAACATGTTGGATAATACTTAGAATATAGTTTATAATTGTTGTTAAATTGAAGAAATATTAAGATAATGTTAAGTTTAAAATATTTGAATATGTAAAGAAACGTATAATGTTTATGAGAAAATTCCCATTACAATCTTATTTTGAAATTCCAATTGGGTTAGTAAAATGTCCGTTACTATAAATCCAATTGGATAAGGGAGACAGCAATAGAAAATGTCAAGCTGGAAGACATTAGACCGAGACATGCTTGTGTAAAAGAGAAAGGAAGTGATGTGGGTGTACCCGGAAGTATTCCGCGGGGGACGAGGTAGTATAAATATGTAAAATGTAGATTTTTGATCGTCAGTCCCACATGCATGCTCGGATGGTGATGTCTTATAGGTTAAAATATGTAAAAACTGAATATTGTTATATTAATGTATATTGTATGTAAATTGTTTATGGATTGAATAAAGATATTGAGTAAAAACCACTTAAGGGGGTGAGGCATGGAACATTCTAGAAGGTTTCATAGAAATGGTATAAAAGGGTGGACAAAATCGTAGAAATTCATTCGATACAAGTCTCCGAAGCAAGAAAGTAAATAGTAAAAGTTATAAAGTGTTAAAGTTAGTCCCTGCCTCATTCCAATAGTACTCTCAATAGTTAATCAGTGTCCAGTATTTTATTTCAAGCCCCTTAGTTCATTTTAATAATCATCAACCCAAAGCCAGTCAACTTAAAGTTTAGAATCAGTTTAAAATCCGTTTTCATCACCATAATCACCCCGCTGGTGACATAATCTATAGCCGTAGGTAATCTACGCACATACCGTGCACATTTTATGGTCCTTCGACCCGGGATCCACGGAAAAGGATCCGAAGAAAGAAGAAATTAAGAAAAATCCAGTGCCGGCTAAATCATGTCACAGGCAAGATCGAAGCAGGGAAGCATAGCCGATGCTACGGAGACCCAGGCGAATCCTGACCCACGTCTGGCGGGGGTCAGAACGAGAAGCGGTACAAGCTCGGCTAGGTCAGTAATCCAAGAGGCGCCGGAGGAAAATTCGGCGACCTCAGAGGGCACCGCAGTGACGTCCGAAGGCACAACGGCGACGAGTACAGACACGGAGCGCACTACCTATACTTCAGCGACGGAAGAAACTTTGAGGGACGCGGAGGACACGCGCCAGAACAAGCGTGCGTCGCGTCAATCAACGGAAAATAATAATGGAAAAAATACACAGGTATTAAGGCTACAAGCCGCGGAAAAAGTCGCCGAATTGAAGTTATTAGAGGTACGTGCGTCTCTCGCGCTCGCCCAAGCGAAGTTAGCCACACAACTCGCTGCGGTTGGGGGGGTCGACAATGAAGACCAGCAACCCCCGGCGAAAGAAAATGATGGAGAGCAGACCAGCCCAGTGGAAGAATGGTTAGAACGGCAGGCTCAAGCCGACGAGAAAAAGAGGGAAGAAATACCGCGGCCACAGAACACAGAGGTCACATCCCTGGCCGCGGCCCTCACGCAAGCGGTGAGAATGTCTAGAGATGCCCCGAGATTCCTGCAAGATCTGCCGGTGTTCAGCGGGCATTGTTCAGGGTGGCTAGCATATAGAGCTACCTATTACGAGACAGAAGAAATGTTCTCGCATACGGAAAATTTAACTAGGCTTAGAAGAAGCCTGAGAGGTGCGGCCCTTGAAGCGGTCAACAGCCTACTTATTAGCCAGCCGGACCCGCGAGCTGTTATGCAAGCGCTCGAGAGAAGATTTGGTCGTCCGGACACACTGGCGATGAACGAAATACAAAAGATTAAGGCGCTGGGTAAACTAAACGATAACCCACGCGACCTGTGCATATTCGCTAATAAGATAGCGAATATTGTTGCCACTATAGAGGCATTGAAGAAAATTCACTATCTCTTTAATCCTGAGTTAGTGAAGAACATAGTTGAAAAATTAACTCCTATCTTGAAAAATAAATGGTATGACTATGCGGCAACAATGAAAGAAGATACTTCAGACTTGAAGAAAATGACGACATTTTTAAATCTCGAAGCGGATAAATGCGGCGCTTATGCACAACCGGAGGACATAATTGGCGAGTCGCAGCTAGAAAGAGTGCCGAGAAAAAGATTTGAAAGAACATACGCAACAGAGGTCGGAAGAAAGAAAGAATGTCCGATATGCAGACAGGATCACTATCTTCCTGACTGCAAGCGATTCACCAACACTCAAGTAAGTGATCGCTGGGAAATCGCGAAAAAACACCGCCTCTGCTATCAATGTTTAAAAGGCACACATCGCCGCGGCAACTGTAACGCCAAGCGATGCGGACAAGAGGGCTGTAGTATGGCTCACCATCGCCTGTTACACCACAAGAAGCCGCCTATGATGTCTTCGACTGCTGAGCTGCCACGCCAGGCTGATGAAGCGACTGCTACCGTCGAAGTGGTGAATAACGCAAACTGTATGAAGAGTCGACAAGCGTTTTTGAAGATCGCCCCAGTCACGATTACCGGGAAAAATAATACCCGAGTCGACACCTACGCGCTCATGGATGACGGCAGCACCGTCACCTTGATCGACGAGGGGCTCGCCGACATATTGGAGCTTGACGGCCCACAAGATAACATGTGGGTCCAGGGCCTCAATGAAACAACAAAGCATGAAAATAGCAAAAGGGTCGACTTCAAAATCCGAGGGCGTTACGATAAAAAAGATTACACCACTCAAAACGCTCGCACGGTACAAAAGCTCGCGTTTACAAGCCAACGTATAGAAAAGAAAGATCTCCGAGACTGTCCGCATCTAAGGGATATAGAAGACCGCCTAGTCTACCAGAACGCTCGCCCTAAGGTTCTCATCGGACAAGACAATTGGGAACTCTTAGTGGCGATGGAAACGAGAACGGGAAAGAAAAACCAACCTGTCGCATCTCACACGCGACTAGGCTGGGTATTACACGGATACCGGTCTTCATATGACAACCCGGTAGCCTTTTGCGGCCATACGGTCGCGACGAACGAAGAAAATAAGGAAAACTCTATGGAGAAAATGATGAAGAGGTTCTTCGACCTAGAAGCCCTCGGTATAGAAGCGCGGAAACCGAAGAACGACCCGGAAGAGCGAGCCCTCCAAATACTCGAGAAAAATAGCCGGAGAACGCCCGACGGTCGCTTCGAAACCTCGCTATTATGGAAAAATGAAAATGAGGAAATTCCGAATAATTATAACGATGCGATGAAACGCCTGAAGTCACTAGAGAAAAAACTAGATCGTGACTCGGGACTGAAAGAAAAATATAATGAACGAATTGAAGATTTATTGAAGTCGGGCTATGCTATACCGGCGTCTGAGCCGCCGGTGCCCGGCCGAACGTGGTACTTACCACACTTCGCTGTCTGCAACCCGTCGAAACCGAAGATTCGTCTGGTACATGACGCGGCGGCGAGATCATACGGCCGCTGCCTGAATGACATGTTACTCTCCGGCCCTGACCTCCTACAGTCGTTGCCGGGAGTAATTATGCGGTTTAGAAAACACCCGGTAGCGGTGACCGCAGATATAAAAGAGATGTTCATGCGCATCAAAATAAGAAAAGAAGACAGAGATGCATTGCGATTCCTGTGGAGGGGCGAGGAAAGAGAAAAAAAGCCCCGGGAATATCAGATGACCTCGGTAATATTCGGAGCCACGTCATCGCCATGTACCGCGCTGTACATCAAAGATAGAAATGCCGCAGATTTCGCGAATGAGTACCCCGAGGCAGTAATCGAGATAAAGAAAAATCATTATATGGATGATTACATCACAAGCTTCGCGGACAAGAAACGGGCGCTCGAGATATCGCGAGAAGTCGATTTTATACACCGTCACGCCGGTTTCGAGCTTCGCGGATGGGTGTCGAATAACGAAGCATTACGACGACACTTCAACGGTAACAACGAGACATCCGTTGTATCAATTGGCGAAAGAAACATAGAGAAAACACTCGGTATGTTATGGGAAGCCCGCGAGGATAAGCTCGGCTTCAACCTCAATGAGGGGAAAATGCCTCGGGAAATACTGGAAAACAGACGCATCCCCACCAAGAGAGAGGCTCTGAGCATCATAATGTCGCTGTTCGACCCTCTCGGCCTGTTATCGCCCATCACTATGCCGGCGAAGAAATTCATGCAAGAAACATGGCGTTATGGGACAGGATGGGATGAACCTATCCCCGAACAACTCGCCCCGAGGTGGACATTATGGATGGAAAACCTGCGAGGGGTGAAGAATATAAAAATACCCCGGTGTTATAATCTACACCCGGCGGTTATAAGAAGAGAGATACACACGTTTGTCGACGCCAGCGAAGAAGCATACGCGACCGCCGTATACATAAGAATGACGCATCGAGACGGCGCGATAAGAACGACGCTAATAGCAGCCAAGAGTCGCGTCGCTCCGCTCGAGCCGACGTCTATCCCGCGGTTAGAACTGCAAGCCGCTCTCCTCGGCGCCAGACTTACGAAAAGCGTCGAGCGAGAGCACGAATACGAGTTCGCACAAAAGATATATTGGAGCGACTCGCGAACTGTGCTCGCGTGGATACGAGCGGAGCCGCGGGCATATAAAACCTTCGTCGCGCATCGCCTCGCCGAAATTGAAGAGACAACAAAAGTTAAAGAATGGCGATGGGTCCCGACGAAGGAAAACGTGGCTGACGACGCGACGAGACAAACCCCGGCGGATTTCGGAGCCACACACAGGTGGTTTCATGGCCCGGAGTTCTTGAGAAAAACCGAAGACTGCTGGCCCACTGAAGAAAAGAGTAATCGCGAAATCCACACGGGGGAAGAAAAATGTAATGCGACGTGCGGCGCGACAAACGAAAATTATCTCCCAGACATGGAGAGAATAGAAAAATGGCGGACATTAATACGCGCGACGGGTCGAGTATTACAGTTTATCGATCTATGTCGCATTAAACACACCGTCGCGGCGACAAGGAAAAGAACGAAGAAAAACGAGGAAAGCGACGCAACCTGGGGTCCGCGGAAAACGCCAAAAGTAAACAAAGAAAAGCCCCGCGTTAATCCGCGACGAACGAAATTTATAACTCTCGAGGCACAGTATTTAATAAAGGCCGAAGAAATATGGCTGAGAAAAGTTCAAATGGAATGCTATGCCGAAGAAAGAAAAAGACTAATGGAAGGAAAAACTAAGTCCTCAACGGCGGGAGATCGCCTCGCGTCGCTGAGTATATTTATGGAAAATGGCTTAATAAAGCTTAAAGGCCGTATCGGAGCGGCCGCGGATATAAAACAAGAAACGACTAACCCCGTGATACTGGACGGCGGGCACAAGTATACGAGAATGTACATACAACATGTACACGTCGAAATGCATCACGGGGGCGTAGAGCTCACTGTCAATGAGCTTCGGCAGCGGTTTTGGATAACCCGCATTCGACCTACAGTAAAAGGGGTCATAAGAAACTGCCAAGCCTGCCGTATCCGGAAAGCCAAGCCATTGAGTCCGGCCACCGGAGATCTGCCCGCGGCCCGGCTAACGCATCACGCACGTCCCTTCTCATTCACGGGACTCGACTACTTCGGCCCGATTGAAGTGACAGTGGGACGACACAGAGAAAAGCGATGGGTGGCATTATTCACCTGTCTAACGACGCGAGCCATACATCTCGAAGTCGTCACTTCACTCAGCGCGGCCTCGGCCATAGCCGCGCTCCGGAGATTCGTCGCGAGAAGGGGACAACCGACCGAGCTTTGGAGCGACAACGCGACGTGTTTCAAAGCTGCGGAGAAAGAATTGAAAGAAGCTTGGGAAGAGTACAAAAACGAAGTAAACGCTCGACATATCGTTTGGCGATATATCCCTCCAGGCGCTCCATTCATGGGCGGAGCCTGGGAAAGATTGGTGCGCAGTGTAAAAGAAACACTCCGAGTCACGCTGCATGAAAAACACCCGAGCGACGAAACATTCTACACTCTATTGGTAGAAGCCGAGAATATAATAAACTCGAGACCGCTAACCCACGTGACGGTCAATCCGGATGAACCCGAAGCTTTGACCCCGAACCACATACTTCTGGGGTCAAACAGCCACGTGCCTGCGCCAGGAAAATTTGAAGAAAATGCTTCGACGCGCCAATTATGGAAGCGCGCCCAGCACCTAGCCGACGAGTTCTGGAGGAGGTGGGTGAAAGAATATCTCCCACTACTTCAACACAGGCGGGAGCCGCATACCACAGGCTCTACCCCGAAGATAGGCGATGTCGTTATAATATGCGACTCGAACCTACCTAGAAACGTCTGGCCCAAAGGAAGAGTTAAGGCGCTGTATCCCGGACATGACAACGTGGTACGAGTCGTCGATGTGGAAACCAGCAACGGACATGTGCTTCGGCGTCCCTGTAAGAAGATCGTCGTGCTGCCAGGAGTGTCACCTTCGTGACAGGCGGGAGAAATGTTCACGACGACAATAGAATGATGTAAATAATATTGATTTAAACATAAACACATAACACATTTAATAAGATAAGACTGATTTAAAAAGCAAACACATAAGAATGCATACTTGTGAGACTTATTGTAATTTTCTAACAGTACATTGTTTACCTTATAGTTTATTAACTTAATCGCAATTTATATTAAACATGTTGGATAATACTTAGAATATAGTTTATAATTGTTGTTAAATTGAAGAAATATTAAGATAATGTTAAGTTTAAAATATTTGAATATGTAAAGAAACGTATAATGTTTATGAGAAAATTCCCATTACAATCTTATTTTGAAATTCCAATTGGGTTAGTAAAATGTCCGTTACTATAAATCCAATTGGATAAGGGAGACAGCAATAGAAAATGTCAAGCTGGAAGACATTAGACCGAGACATGCTTGTGTAAAAGAGAAAGGAAGTGATGTGGGTGTACCCGGAAGTATTCCGCGGGGGACGAGGTAGTATAAATATGTAAAATGTAGATTTTTGATCGTCAGTCCCACATGCATGCTCGGATGGTGATGTCTTATAGGTTAAAATATGTAAAAACTGAATATTGTTATATTAATGTATATTGTATGTAAATTGTTTATGGATTGAATAAAGATATTGAGTAAAAACCACTTAAGGGGGTGAGGCATGGAACATTCTAGAAGGTTTCATAGAAATGGTATAAAAGGGTGGACAAAATCGTAGAAATTCATTCGATACAAGTCTCCGAAGCAAGAAAGTAAATAGTAAAAGTTATAAAGTGTTAAAGTTAGTCCCTGCCTCATTCCAATAGTACTCTCAATAGTTAATCAGTGTCCAGTATTTTATTTCAAGCCCCTTAGTTCATTTTAATAATCATCAACCCAAAGCCAGTCAACTTAAAGTTTAGAATCAGTTTAAAATCCGTTTTCATCACCATAATCACCCCGCTGGTGACATAATCTATAGCCGTAGGTAATCTACGCACATACCGTGCACAGTATGTACTTATGATAATGTACACAGATCGGTGATAACAGCGACACCTCATTTGAATGTGGAATATGAATTTAGATTAATTATAGAGATTCGAGAGTTACTGGCCCTTGACAAGTACACGGACACTTACGGCTGATGCCGACATTGTAATTTGACGCCAAATATGTTACTGTAGCAAGTTAAAGCTTCACGCTCCTGTGGCCTAGATAAGATTTTCTCAAAAAACTCTTACAAACCAACCGTTACAACTTACACGACGGCAAATTTGTAAACGGATAAGTTTATAAATAAATAAAACAGTCAAAAACAGCTGTTCGTCGTCCCGAAAACTATTAACATTCTCACACATGGTCTTTTGGTAAAAAAGGCAACATAATACAATGTTAAGAAAGTCTTAAGATCCCCTTTTGAGTTTTGATTCAATAGAAATGTTTTGATAGAATATACACATTTCGTCAATTAACCGTTTTTTAGTAGTGCAATCCATAAATTACGAAAAAAAGACAATGATAGCCAGAGATTCAAGGTAAGTATCACTGTTATTCATTGACAGTTAAACCTGGTCATTCAGGGTGTTAGGTAACTACGAACCATTTACAGAAATGGTCATCCAATCTTTTAATTAAAAATTTTAGATGACTCGGTAACAAAGGTAAGATGTCTTGCAAACAAAGCTTGTTCAAGAAAACCTACCGAAAGTATTCCCAGGGAGCCCTTAATTATACATATACATATAAGACAAAGAAACGTTTTGTTTTGTAAATAATAACAGGAGTCCGAACGTTACTTATGCAATTTACAGAACTAACACGACCGATCATAATTACACATTACGACTAAAAAGCGCACAAAAAAAAAGGTTGGCAACGGGGGAACCATACCATAAATGCACTCGCTAGCGCAGCGGGGTGGTGCGCGGCGAGCGGCGGGGGCGCGGGCGGGGGGCGCGCAGGCCTGCCAGGCCGGAGTGGACTCTGCGGCGCGGACACAGGGGCGCCGCCGCCGCGCGTCCTTTGTGGACCTGCGGGCGGATACGGCCTTTTGTCCCGCGCCGGCCGTGCGCATGTGTGCGTCCGTGTGCGGCGTGCGACGTGCGGTGGTGTGCGCGGCTCGGTCACGTAGCCCCGGCCGCGCCGCTACCGAGCCGGGCGGACGCCTCGCCTGCTCACCCAACAGCTGATACCCAAACAACTCATACAACCTCGAGTGTATATCGTTTGTGCTCTTCACATTAAGGAGTATAATATCCCAGTATTATAGATTCCCAGCCAAATATAGAACGTAACGTAACATAATATTACAAATTATATCTGTATGATCACAGATTTTTAGAGAATATGTGGTCTCATCATGATGATATAATAATATGATGCAAAGAATATTTTGATTGTTAAGTAGTTTATCGTAGTAGTTCTAACATGTCTACTACAATACACATCTATAATGTTAGTAAGTATAATATTATGGTGTGGTTAAAGGTCCGTTGTGCTCGAGCGTGAGTGCACATAGCAACAGCGTCGTCAGCTGTGCCGAGCGTCGCCGAGCGCGGCCGAGCGGGCCCGAGCGGCGGATTGATTCCACCGAACTTATCTTTTGTTCGGCTAACGCGGCTAAATTTAGCCGGCCTGCATCCAAACGCATCCATTACCGTGCCCACTCAATCATAATACACACACACATACGCACGCACACACACACGTTAAACTATAGGTTTACTCATTAAACGGGCTGCGTTATCGAGAATCATCTCTTGATTGTAGCGTTTCAACTGTTAACTTGTATTATTGTCTATACAAAGATTTTATTATTATTATTGACACAAGGAAAGTTGTAGGCCTGCAAACGTAAAATACTGATCGCACCCAGACATCATCAGCTATGGCCCGTACCGTATCCCCTCATCACTCGGCAGCAGTCATAGTTCTCGCAGCCGGCAGCCGCTAGACAACCTGTAGGAACAGCCTCACTTTCCCACTTCTACCTAGCGGCAGTACTTCCGTATCAGGCTGTTAACAATAGTGTATCGTATCGTTGTTTTTTGCATCAAGATAACGTCATTCGAAACCAATTTCAGTAAATTGAAACAATTTAATTAAGCAATCGAAAATCATAAAAAAATCCTGTAAACTACCCTTACCCTTGCGACGAGCGACCCTCGCTTTTCGTCGAGGTAGCGGGGTTCCAAGTTATTACATCGGTATTATTGCACTAGCTGCTGCTGTTGATTTTCACTGTTATCGTTTACGTATATAATATACTGATGTTAAATTGTATTTACGTACATAAACTATTACAATTTACAGTACTAATAATTATCATAATTATTTTGTGGGTTTTATTGCTATTCCAAAAAGGAGTAAAAACAAAAATGAATACTTTTACAACTGTTTTCTTTAGTTGTAGTAACTGTAGTAGTTGTAATATACTGTAGTAGCTGTAATAATTAGTACTAGATAACACGGCTCTTTGGTGTTGCGGTGGTGAGGTGCCAGATGAGTGCGTTACGTTAAAGAAAGTCCGGAGATCGTCAGTTTACTGGCTCGGAGTGGTAACTGGATAGCAGCGCAGTGACGGAGCGTTTGGGGAAAGTCTTGGCTGTTTAAAAATAATTTACTCACATATCAGTTAATACAGGTAAAGTCAGAATGTGACGCAAATTCATGGTTTTAGGACTAGCTGTGGACTGTGGTGGTGAAGTAGGTTTAGCCCTCGCCCCTCCTTAGCCTTAGCCTTCCCATTGCCTGTATCATGACCACAGCACAGAGACAATCTAGGTTAGGCTTAGGTTCACTCTTCCTAATTAATAATTCAACAGTTTCCTAGTTCCTTTTGAGTATTACATTATGTAATATGTAGTATATAGTCATAAACAGTTGACCATATTCATCATAATCAACCTTTATCTGTCCACTGCTAAACATACTCCACCCTCAACAACCTCTAATACGGCCTCGCCCTTCTACCAGCATCCAACACGGAGCCTCACGCATCCTAACAGCTGATAGTATGTGATTAATACAAAAACTAATCATGTCTCGTGAAACCCGATAAATAAACAATCGGGGCTGTCACGTGTGGCTTTCGTGCGAGTAGTCTGAAGTGGTTTGTCATCGGAGTCTCAAATCCGAGTGCCTGAGCGCAGTCTGCGGGTCCTTGTGGTCCGAGCGCGAGTGACCCGGGCGGCGGGGGGCGGGGTACGGGGGGGGGGGAGCGCGGGTCGCGTGACCGACGGACAGACTTTCTTCTCGTTAATATACACGAGACAAAAGATGTGAAAGTTGAACGAATATTGAAAATGAGTGGACAAGTTTGGCGCCGACCTTAGGATCACTCTGCTGTACCCCACCACTACCACACCACTACCACACCACTACCCCACCACTACCACACCACTACCACACCACTACCACACCACTACCACACCACTACCACACCACTACCACACCACTACCACACCACTACCACACCACTACCACACCACTACCACACCACTACCACACCACTACCACACCACTCTGATGAAGAGATCGCGGGTTGAGGGTTAGAAGCCTGGCCTGTTACAGTCGACGTACCGATTCCATTTCGATTCATTCGAGAGATCAATATATTCTCTTGTCGTGTTTGTTTATTATAATTTTAATTTCTCTCGGTTATTAACAATCTTAGTAGACCACGGTAAAATCCGTAAAACTTTGTTTCATGCGCTGTATGCATTCATCATTACTACGCAAAAACTGTCTGATGCTGACCTGAATCCTGATTGTGTAGACAGTGCAGACCAGCAGGCAGCATAGCTGTTGTGGCTTGGGGACTTCTCTATTATATCTCTTTTAGCTAATGCCTAGTTTTTTACTTAAAGAAGAAACCACACAGGAATAACCGACAGTCTTAGAGCACACCGAGACCTCCTGTGACATATACCAGTTGTCTATTTACCGAGGCTAGGAACTACAGCGAAATATAGTTTCAAGAAAAACAGTTTATTTTATTATTATCTCGATTAAAATATAGAAAAACTAACAACGTATGCTAAAGCCTTCCTAAAAACGAACAAATAGACAAGAAGCTATTGTATGCTGGGATGGGCTCACGGCAACATGAAAACGGGACAATACACTTCGCGACCGTTACGGCAGGTAACGGCAGGTTGAGGCAGGAAGGCGAACCTGCGCAGGGGCAGGCACAGGTGAATCTGTCGAGCTGTCACCTGTCTCAAGCCTGCCACGGAGCAGGGCTCTGGCATCTAGAAAATAAGTCTTACGAGTAGTTTACTACTAATTACTCTTTTTCTATTTAATTTGAAGGAGGTACATTATTTTATAAGTCAGTGGTTTACTGGTAATGATGATTGTAAGAGTCAGTAGTCCGCTGTCTCTTGCTTGTTTGAACGCCTCCCTCTTTGTCCTTGTACATTTTCTGGTCGGCAAATCTCCACAAAATAAGATGTTTTCAACCATCATTATTAGATGTTCAAATCATAATGTATTAACTACTCTGAATCCTTATATACATGTTATGTAATGTATTCTAATTTAGAGTGAGGAATTCTAGAGAGCTCTTTTAAACAGCCTGTTGCCATTGTCGCACTTTTGTAAGTATAAGCTTTTCCCTTCTCTGCAGATATAATCCGTGAGCCCCCCGCCCCCTCCCCCCGCGCGGCCTATCCATCACGAGTCAGGGGGCGGTGAGGACACAACAATAGTAGAACCACCCGGCCACACGAGCCGACCCTCCGCCGATCCATCGGCGATCATAATTCACTTCAATACGGTTTCACACATTTCAATCAACATTCATATTCCCGACGTTTCGTATACTTTACAGGAACCATGGTCACTAGAGGACCTTTCAACCATCAATAATTAGATAGATCTACGCAACGAGGAGCTAACAAAATATTGAAGCTGCACTGTAAGCCTTAGTTTAATACTATTTACATCTCTAGCTTACAACAACAGATTTACCGACTAAATCTATAATATATAATTCCAGTGTCAGGGTGTTTGTCCGGGATGAACTCCGAAACTACTGAACCGATTTTAATGTTTTTTCTTTTAAAATGTGTGCTTTTCTCCAACTTAAAAGATAGGATAATTTACTTCTACACTACTACAAGAAACTGCTACATAGTACATACCAAATCTTTTTGACAGAACGAAGTCCTTCGGTTCCGTAGTGTATTATAATTATGTGTTATATAATATTATATAATTTTATATATAATTATATTTATACAATTATACATAGTATGTTAAAAAAATCATGTAGACGAATTAAGTACCTCCTCTTTTTAAAAGTCTGTTAATAATCCTTTTAATTGGCCCGTTGTATATAGTATTTGAAGTCTATCTAAGACGTTTCTAAAGGGTTTCTTTCATGGGAAGCTCTAAATATTGTAAGATCTGGGATCGTGGTCGCCGCATATACGGCATGGGCCCGTTAGCTTCCCCGAAGTCTAGCTCCAGGTGTAGTCTAGGCTGGGCAGGTTTTTGCCTGTGCACTAACGGTAGCCCAGCCGGCGCGGTGGTGGCGGCGCCAGGCCTGTCTCCGCGAATATTAAAGAGTCGTTTGTCCGTCTCGTGGGTGTGAGATGACACACATACGGACAGCCGTAATATATGGTACATATACTAGTGACAGTCTGCGGCTTCGCCTACGCGGGCACAGATTTATAGTTTATATGGCGTCGGAATTACGTTCGAGACGTTTTTTGTAAGAGCGTCTTAACTACCGAAAAAACGAGAGGTTTTATCACAGGGGCTTTTATGGGGGGATGTTAAACAGTTTTTTATTTCTAAATCGAGTCGATTTATGCGTGAGTAAGACTTCATGTAAATTATTTTTTTACTATAGAAGTGGAGTTTTATATTTTGGATCTAGCGTATATCGTATCGTGTTGTTAATATTTTACTTTATCATCATCTAGTGAGTGTCAAGTGGCGCTCCCACCGCGGCCCGGCTGGACCGGTTTGGGTGAAACTGTTAAATATTCAACGTAGACCCGTTATCTCGCGACAACTTGTCCAGTCTCCGCGACACGTCCTCCATATAACTGATCAATTCATATTACATTCTAATGGCGGAAATGTGAGTGCTGTTGGTGCGACCACATGCTGATTAACTGTTGTTGACTGACGTAGTAGCAGCCGTAGTTCCACACGTACTATGACGTAGCCGTGTTCATCATCATCACCATCATCAGGCAGCTGTCATTTACAGTCGGGTTCTCATGAAGAAAAAAATATATATGTTATAATAGGTATAATATTTATAGATAATAGAAATATAACATATTTTTTGATAGATACTTATTGGAGAGGGTCTTGTGGATGACATTTCGGCCAAGAAGTTAGCCCTGTACTCTAAAGAGCTTAGCCTAACTTTTTCATTATCATTAGAGATTTCAGTTTTTTTTTTTTTTTTTTTTTTTTTTCGAAAGGATCTATGCTGTTGGCCTTAAGGCCTTAAAGCTACATCGGAAAAGTAGATGAGCAGATGGCTCATCTAAAAATTTTATAATGGGGATTTACTCCCCCGCCAGCTTCCCCCGGGGGCGTGGCTTGACGGTCGCGTCACTACGTGGTGTAGAATTTAAACTATAGGAATGCGATACTGTCGACGTTTTGTTTCGGGTAATGTTGTTATCATGTTGGCCGGCCATCTCCCCACCCTCAGATAGAGAGGGGCGGGTCGCGCACGGTACCCAGACTATCAGATGATAGCAACGGGCTATCGTTGTTATCGCGGTCTGTATTGTTATCGACATGTATCGGATTCGAACCTGTGCTAACGCGGTCGGTCCGGACCGACGTATTTAACATGTGTAGGGAACGGCGTCGCTCGGAATTCCGGGACTTCGAACGGTGTAAATATTTACCTATCCCCGGCTGGTGTTTGTTTATTGTGTTTTGTAATGTTTTACGCATTTTTGCGTCGTGTTTTAACAGCTGTGAGATTTCATCAGCTGGGTCGATTAATACGTGTCTTGGGTGACGTTTATTAATTCTCACTGACCTATCGGGGACATAATTCGCCGCGTTTACGACTAGCGGGTTCGAATGAAGGGCTGCCCTTTCAAAGTGACGTTCTGACATCGCTTTGAAATGACCTCTAATGGACAGATTTCAGTCTTCAAAGACTGACAAATTGCCTTAACTATCGAAGATTGTTCTAAATTATCGCCATCAGTAATACAAGCCAAGGTCAGAGTGATGTCCCGTCTCCCGCAGAGTATCCGCAGGTCTCATCCTACCACAAGCCACGTCACCACAGGCTGTCCCACCGGACCTGTTCAGCGAACCACGTCTCTAACAACCTGATTTAGTTAATCGTGCGG
This sequence comes from Lycaena phlaeas, assembly GCA_905333005.2. Classification (NCBI taxonomy): domain Eukaryota; kingdom Metazoa; phylum Arthropoda; class Insecta; order Lepidoptera; family Lycaenidae; genus Lycaena; species Lycaena phlaeas. The sequence goes on from HG995181.1 coordinate 352,144, forward strand.
CAACCGTACAGGCGATTTACTTTTTGGAGCGCTGCAAACAATGGCGATACCATCTACACACACACACACACACACACACACACACACATGCGCGGACACACATAACCCTTTGTGCCGCGGTACGTGGGTAGAATGTATACTGTAGTTTTATACGCCGGTAGATAACAGGCTTGACTATTAGCTCTCGTGGGCGGCTCCGCGGTATGTCTACTAGTCACATCTTCAGGGTTATCATAACTTTAGTGCAGCTCACGATTTACTTAATTTAAGTTGTACAAATATTATGTTTGAAGCTGTGCTTTATTTGTAGTTTCTAAGATCTGAAATTATGATTTCGAACGAAGCATATTTACAGTGTAAAGAAATACAAGACAGACTGAGTAATAAGTAGGTCCAAGGTCTAAGGGATGAAGATTTAGATCTAGGTGATAAGGGCAAATCTCACGCGAACTTATCAAAGTGTATCATGGTAATGTGTCGTCAGCAGTCGGCTCGTATGTACATTCCCCCGCTTAACAAAGAAACAACATCTTTCAGAAACATCTATCCTGAAACTTAATGAATACAACATTATACCCATATGTCGTTTATAAAAGTTATCAAACCAATCCAAATACCGTGTCACATGACCCAACATGTTCCAGGACAAAGAAACGTTCTAGGCAACGTGTCAGCCAGATGTATTACAAAAAACCGACATTTATTGATTTGATAAATCATGTATCGGTACAAAAATCCGTTAAAAATCATTTGTTTCGTTTATCCCAGCCTCCCGCCGCGTCCTTGTTATTTTACACTTGTTTTGTCCAACTCACGTACAGCTGACAAACACCCAGACAGCTGACTCCATAATAGCCGTAAGGAAGTTATGCGTGAATGTAAACTTTTCTCGAGGAAGTAACAAATATACGAAATTACAAATGTAATATCGTTCTTGTTTTGTTTCCGTAAAATGTTGTTCAGCTTAACATGAGTTATGTTATGTAATAGTATTCCGGTTACTGGTAGACCCTTTGTTCGCTGCGGCTCGTGAATAAAATTATCTCATAAAATAAGTATTAAAACGATTAAGTATGATTATCAAATTCAAAGCGATTTCTTCACATCCGAGTCAGTTATCAGTTAGTTCCTGAAATGAAGTCAAGCAAACGGAAAATATTCAGACTTACATTAGCTTGGATATGCAGTGTCTAAGAGTGAGTCTCATCTAGGGTTGGCTACCACCGAGGCTCCATGCATTAAGACTACTCTGCGTGAGCAAAACGAGTGTACATTATATAGGAGTTACGAGCTCATTCACATCACAACAGTTTGACCGACGGTCTGCAACCCACAAGCTCTCGAAAGTCTTTGAAGTATTAGCCGCGGTATTCCCCGAGATGTTGTCATTATTATCTGTGGTATTCAATATGATCCCTAACACCAATTAAGGTCTAATAGGACCCTTTATCCCTCCGCTACTGACCGGCCCTTCGCTGGGATTCAACTTATTACGACATCCTCGATTCCCCCACACTTTCACTTTCACCATAACTCGACGACGCGCGGTGAGGTATGCATTGTTTGCATATGCAAGGGTGCGTGACGTCAGACATCCCCCGTGCGAGCAGCGAGACAGAGAGCTGGCGATAGTGTGTCTCGCTCACCCCCGAAACGTGTACTCCTTTGTTCGGATGTTTGATGTTTTATTCGAAATCAAACTCGCAATAATAATATTAAATAGCGGATCCGAGTATCGGCAGACATACTGTGAAATATTACAACAAATAATGCATTTCATTACAACTGGTCCAGCTGTTTAGGAATTGAGTGACATACAGACGCACAGATGAATCATATGTGGAAAGGCTACCCTGTGGACATAATGATACTGTTGATAGCCTAACCTTATCCAGCTAAAAGTGGTGTAATTGGTCATATACTTATATTTTGCCTGTAATTTAAGTCCGTGTATGGTGTAAAGACACAGTACAGTGCAGCGCCGTCCGCCCGAACGCGGCTGGTTATTGATTCGAGCGGCGAGAACGAACCTCGGAGGTTTTTCGTGTTTTATCTCTATAATAGTTAGTCGGAGCCCTCGGGGATTTGGGGGCTTAGGAGCCCTTCGCTTTATTTAATTGTTTGGACAAAACTTTCAAACGTTTTGTGAACAACATTGAGTCTTGTTAAAGTGATATTAGAGTGGAACTCGTTTACTTTACTTTATAATTCTTTGTTCCACTTTACAGGTGTTTCAATTATTAAATATTGCTTATAATAAATCACATTTCATAGTTAAAAGGTACAGATTTCAAAATATTAAGCGAGATTTCTCGTAGTTTGTTGATTAAAATCATTTTAGCGTATTGAAGTAATAAATCCAGTTTTATAATCCAAGTACGGCGGAGACTTGGTTCGGAGCCAGGATCTGATATGCGCTGCTAAGTGACCTGAAATTGCATCAAACAAACAAACAATACGAACATGTTAACGTGAACAATATATATGTATTACTAATACAATACCAGCTTACACAGCTACTGATCATCATCAGCCTGTCGACGGCTACTGCCGGCCACCGCTCACAGGCCGCAGGCGACATCTTGGGAATAAAGTATATAATATAGACATCTTTTGCAGTAAAACATACTGGTAATCAAATTAAAACACCTTGGTCTGTGTTGTTAATAGGTAACAATATAATATCATAACCATAACACACAGCATCAGTATTCAGTAACTATTAACTAACATGAAAGATAGATATGTCGCTCTACGCCCTAGGTCTAAGGTCTTCTCAAATGAAGAACTAAATGCATACATTACCTATTCAAGATTTAATTTCTTTTCATCCAAAAGGTGCCTAATAATTAAGAAATACCTGGGCATTTGACGCTAGCTATTGACTATACGATAACATTAAGGTAGTCTGGTGTTACCGTGCTAAAGTCACAAGAACATTCCGCAAAGGCTCAGGTACGGTTGGTAACTGGTAGATGACGATGGTAGATGGTAGGTGGTATGTGGTAGATGCACTATTTATCAGATTACTAGCAGCAAAAATTTAAATCAAAATTAAAGAGATTTGTTTCATTTGACACATTATCACTAACTCGCCACCAAAACTGATTCGGTAGCAAATAGCAATTATGATGACTTATGACTTCTCAAAAACATTAATAATTGTTAACTTGAAGCTTGAATGTTCAGCAGTCGATGGATAAAGGCTGATGATGATGATGAACCCGAAGCTTCCTGCTTTATATTAATGGTGTCGTCAGCATGAGACGTACAGACAGTCGAATCATATTATAATATAGTATAATGTCCTGTCCCATCTGTCCGGCACTGGGGTGGGGGGCCCCCCTCCCCCTACCCGGTAATCATATATCTTAACCATAATAAATGTGAAAGTGTGTTAGCTTATTAGTTGGTTTGTCCTTCTTTTCTCTTCCGTAAGTTATGGTTTACTTTTAGAAAGTTTGTCATGAACTTGATTAAGCCATAAATCCATTTAGTCCGGATTTGAGTTGATACAGTATAGCTGTGCCAAGTTGACCGAATAGCAGTGCTGCGCAGAGTTGGGTGTTCGCAGCAGTGATGTGTTGGGCGGCTTAGTCGTTAGCAGAGTAGGTTAATGAGAGACGGTGAGTTACGAGGCATTATATGTAGATGTCCCGAGAGACAATGGACGGCCTGCGGTCTCCGCCGGCGCCGGCAGCAGCAGCGCCGCTGGTGACGCGGTGGCGAGCTGATGGCATGAATACTAATTATAATAATAACTGCGTGTTGTAGCCGATAAAGGAACTGTATAAACACAAATGAGTTCGTTTCAGCTTTAGTACATTTTATGTGACATGGCGACGATGGTCCAGTGGTAATTTGCTCGGCCTCGTAAGCGAGGGGCTCCGGGTTCCATCCTGATCCCTGTGCTGCTTGGAAGTAGGTTTTTCTAAATTTTTAAGCGCACCAACACAAGACCATTGCTCGCTCACCGGTGAAACATGAGGTGAAGGTGAGTGAAGTTCACCAAACTATGGCCCAATACCTGTTTCACCTGATTTCGAAGGAGACCCGTACCCAGCAATGGGACATGATATTTGGATTAATATTTCACTTTTATTTTATTAACTTTATTTGTTAAATTCGTTTGTGTGATCTCAAGTTAACACGCACAACATTTTAGTCAGGTCTTACATACTTCAGGTTACTAATTTTACAAGGATATAAAAAAACTTATGAGAGCAGCTATTACAATATACTTCCATAGTCCACGGTCCAGACAGAGCTGGCTGGCTGCGTCAGTTTCACGTCAAGATTTACCTGCACATTCAACACACCCGGGTGTTTGTAAGTACGGCTGAGGCTGTACAATGGCGCTCGTCTCTCAGACGGCTCTTTGATTTTCCACCAGAGCACCTCCGTACCGCCCCCTCTCCGCCCCCTGCCCGCCGCCTCCTTCCGCTCCGAGACGCCGCGTCAAAGAGATGCTGCACTTTGAGCGCACCTCCCGACAATGAGCAACAGACTACAGTACGGAGGCTTTCAGCGCGTCAGTATATGGTCCGGGATCCCTCGCGAGAATATTAGCTCCACTGATGTCGAGCTACAATGTACCTCTTCACTTTGATGCCGTGTATCTCAAGGAAGCTTAGAAAAAATATATCTCTTAACTTTCGGCAGGAAGTCTTGACTTATCTAAAATAATTGGAAACACAAAATATATTCCACCAGTTATTCCATTATATTCCAACATCTGTGTTTCTGACCAACACGTCAATTTCACTGGTAACGCTACATCCGTTTGACATCAAACGACAGCCCTTAACACATATTGAACAAATCCTGGCCCATTGATAGTCCACAGACCGGACCGTCGCTGACTTGACCCACCACCTTCGGACCCTCTACACCTATCCAATTTATTCCCATCCCAGTGACGCTCGCTGCCTGTCCTCACGCCTTATTATTCGATGGTCCGAAAAGGAACACTTGTAAATATTAGGATGCGTTAAATATTAACCACGAGTCGAACTGAGACAAAGGATGTTTTTTATCCCAATCATAAGTTCCTCCGGGACACTTCACCATATTTGTATTCGGTTGTCGAAGCGATCCCAGATGCGGGCTGGAGTATTGTCTATAATCATAGCTATAAAAAGTCGTCGCCATTGTCTAAGACAATCCCGATGTTCTCGCGAGGGGGCTGAAACCCCCTCGTCTCGAGTTACACGTGTTAATGCAAAACAAAAACATACATACACTTAACCCATTTTTTGTGGCCGCATGCATAAATCCTCAGTTTTTGTCCCGGTACCTGTCTCTCAGCCGGTGCATCGCCTGCGTGCATCACGAAACAGACCCTACTCCCGTCACGCAGGGTCCCAAATCTGGTGAAGATTTCACAGAAAGATATTATTTTGGGCATAATATTATGTCTATCGATAACCAACTTTATGTTTCAGAGTTAGGGTGTACAATGGAAGAGTTCTTGTATCGTTGGTATGTACAATCGAATTTCGACTGTGTTTGGAGGGGACAAGCTTGAGTGTCGGTCGAGTGTGTGTCAGGTGACAGTGCAAGGGCATTTGTGTGACGTCACTGTGAAGGGCGCCGGGCCCGCCCGCCGCACCACCCTCGCGATACCTAAGGGCGCAGAGCCTCGCTGAATGTTCGTTCCGGGTAATTACTGCGAAACTGCTGCGCAGTAATTTAGACGCTCGAAGCAGCTGGGGACTCAAGTTCGATCCTGACCTGGGCAAAGGGGCTGATAAGTGTTTTTAGCCTTGCTTCCCTGTGAAGATATCGTTAAGAGGAAATCTAGCCCTCTGCTCCTAAAGGTCGATAACCTTGAACGAAGGAGAATTGTGTAATGTGTAATTCTATTTTCATATTTGATAATTTAAAAAATAACGTAATATTCGGGCCTTTGTACCCCACCCTACTTATACCCTGTAATGCTCCCTATGTGCTGAATAAGCTCAAGTAGAATGCTGTATGTCCAATATAATACAATAAAACCCCGCCGATCGATGGGTTTGTTTCTTTGTTTACAGTTTACAATTTTATTATGTTAAATAACTATTTCTCAACTCAATCTAGTTAACGATTTGAGAAGTACTCAACGGTTCGAAGCTGCGATCTCCGACTGATCTCCACCGCTGTACCCTGGGCCACGGGCGCAGCTTCTCCGCTACCTGCTATAAAAGGTCCCTAAGCGGGCTGTTCCCAACCGACCCGCTAATCCTGCTCAAACGGACCCTCTTTATCGTTTGTTTAGCCATTATTATGTATTATTATTCACCGTCTTCACCTGAGTCTGTCCCACCTGCGCTGCTCTGACGTCACCAAGCTTTTTGTTTGTTTGTGTCCGAGTTAAAAGATTAGATTGGCGTTAATTGCATGGGACCCCAAAACTTATCTTTAAACTAAAAAAAGTTTTGTTACAAACAATACAAATACAAGTTTACGTGGTCTACGCAAAATATTTTAAAATTCATAGCAATATATTTCATTATACCCAGTGTTACCTACGTACAGATAAACTAATACATGAATATTATGACAAGATGTCATAAATGACATCGATATGTGCACAGGGGTCGGGTTCATATCCTGGTGGGTAATCAAACAGTAGAGAACTCTTAATTTATACGAAAGCCAACTCGTTACTTTATATTAAAATTTAATTTGGTAAACGAAGCGCCCCAAGCGATAACTCCAGAGCGGGATCCAGAGAAAATTAGGATAATGCCCGTAAACCTTTTAATTTATTGAAGATACTGTACTAACCGAACACACAGACTTACGCTAATGGTGTCTAAACCATGTTTGATATACAGATCCGAGGCAATAAGATTAGCGCTAATACTACGGCTTATTATAATATATTAGTACATTTGTGTAAGAAACGGGCTTGAATGAACGCCTATCGTTTTACTGCAATGCTTTACTTGTACCGTAAATAATTGTTGTGAGAACTCGCTAGTTACTGTCCTGATGAGCGGGCAACGATCGTAAAGCTGGCTGCAGCACAGACTCCATTGTCACCGAGGTTTGGGCTAGTTTTTTATTAATGGATTCTTGATGTTGTAGAAGTAATGATATACTTGTAAGTGGTGATTGCTGTTGGTCTATACCATCGACCACATAACCCATAGACTCCTAATAATAGGGGAACGGGTTCTGGCGACACATCTGACTTATAGTTCCGATATAAGCCGTAAACAATGTACTCAAACTATCGTGCCGTCTCATTCTTTCCCGTTGCGAAATATATCCATTTCTTTTTAACGTTAGCTAATCACAGCATTGCAACCCCTTTCGTCTCACCTCAGCTAGTTGCCAGAGTGCATTTAATACGAAAAATCAAACATTAGGAGTCTATAGGTTGTGTGGTCGACGGTCTACACTCTATAGACCAACAGAGAGTCTATGTTCTCTTATCTATTATTTATAGTCTATTCGTATTCTAAGCAAGAGTCTCCGGCTCCGACTACATATAATCAAAGGGTGAGACGAGAGAACCGATCGTATAGTGGATGTTAATTGAAAACAATTGCCTCCCACGCCGCTTCTTGCGTGATATATGAGATCGGGGCGGGGAGAGGGGGAGATATATGGGGGGTGTTGAAACGGAGACTGGTTATTATAGTGTTTGGTAATATGGAGCTTGCAGACGTCATCCAGACACCCGCAATACTTCTGCTATAGTCAGGACTGCAAAGAGTAAGGCCAGCTCCTTCAATATCGATAGTGTCTTAGCGGTGACAGGATTGGGGAATCGTCAAAGATATAATCATACTAGCCGAGTGCCGGCGGACTGCAGCGCGCTGATGATTATTATAGTATAGCGCAGGACACTCGGTGGATCAATGAGTCTAACTCAGACCCCTGGACCGGTTCCTGGTTTTAATAATAATAATAATAATAATAATCATTTATTTGCAGAATGATCTCTTATAATCGGAATATCTTCTGCTTTTGGAAGCTCTCAATAAATTCTTTATTAAGTCTTAAGATACGGGAACTGCATAAACTGCGTCACAGGCCGCTACAGGCCATACAGGCCGTCCTATTGCCGATGACTGTGTTAATTATAGTGTTCACAATCAGCTGGTGTATGTACGTTATTACGGTTTATATTGCCTCTAGCCGCCACGAAGGCTCTGCCCACTTGCAGGAGACAAGGAATTCCAGGTCTACGTCTCAAAGGTCGTTGGAGTTGGGAATAGGCGAGTATTGTGAGTTAACTTTAGCTATCGATTCTATTCTCCTGTAGCTGTCCTCTTATTATTTTTCTGTATGGTTAAGTGTATATTAATATAATTAATAAATCTTTATTCTATTTTTAATATGTAATAATGTACGTACGCATCCGCGTGTCGCAGCTAGTGTAAAGTTATTACAACATAATGAGTTGAACACACGATGAGGGTTCATACCGAGCGCGACTCCTATTAGTGAGGACTCCGCTAATCCCTCCCGCCCTCTCCCTCGGCCCGCGCCCTCCCGCGGGAGCCCAGCTGATCGCGGATTGACGGCTGTGAGCTAACGTCGGGTTGGCGAGGCGAGTGTGCCGGGTAATGTCTTAACCGAGGGTCTCGACGATTACACTCTCAGTGTAATATATTGTATGTTAATGGCGGGCGAGGTGTTTACCGACGCCGCTCCGCGACGCGTCTGTTTGTTCTGATGTTTGAGTAAACAAAAACTACTAAACTGATTAAAACTACATTCAGTGTTACACGAGACCCACGCAGTCCTTATCATCTAACCTTATTCATCTTTACCGACGTTTGAAGGACCTCGGGAACCGCCTCACAATGTTGTTCTGCAAGTTCATAGAAGTCACCGGGCACAGCTAGTTATGTTACTTTTGTCTAGAGTCTAGACCATACTTGTATCGATAGAAACTTAAAAGAACAAGAAAGAGAAATTTTCAAAGTTTTATTACATATTTGAAGTTTGTCTTTCTGAATCTGTGGTGTTAGCACTCACGCTAATTATGTCCTACTGCTGTGTGTGCGCGGGTCTCCCTTGAAATCAGGTGAGGAGGGTATTAGGCCATAGTTTACTGTTCAGCGATGCGCTGGCTCATGCGGGTTGGTGAACTTCACATACCTTCTGAAACGTTCAATCTCACCGGGCATGCAAGTATCATTCACAGTCTCGTGTTCCGGTGGAATTAGGAATTTAGACAAACTATTTCAAAGCACCACAGGAGGTAAGGATCGAACCCGGACCACTCGTTCAGGATGCCACTGGACCATCGTCGCTCTGCTCTTTATATAAGTCGAGGTAATTTAAAATGTACATAATATATTGGAGGCAACAATTTAAAAAGTTAGTCTTGCCATTTTTATCAGGGCCCTTAGAATTTGAGATAGTAAAAACTAAAAAAAAAAACAGGCTTTAATATATGAAACGACGAAGACGAAATGAAATTGAAATGAGTACAGCGCCCGCAGCCACACCAGCTGACACCCCACGCGTTTATAAACTTTACAGCTTGTTCTTCTAGTATTAGAAGTTATTTTTTAAAATATTTGGTTGAGTTTCTGCAGCAGAATATAATATCTAAGGATGCTTTTACACCACGTCAATCTGGTCCCGTGCTATGTTTCCGTAGAACTTGTGCTACCAGACAACGGTAATACATTATATATTTAAGAATTTTATTATTAATCAAAATAAAAATATGTTTTTTATTTTTATATAATACACATAAACTTATTTTTGTTCGCTGGTGAGATTCGAACGCTCTACCTGCGGGCTTGAGATCAGCGCACTAACCACTGAGCCACAGAGGTCGTCAATGTCTGTCAACATGTTATAATAATAATAATAATAATAATACTTTTATTTTACTTAGTCATTTTCATCAGTTATTGTCATGGTTAGAATGTGGCGCGGGAGAACAACTGACCACGACAGTGCAGCGAGATTGATGTGGAACGTCTTGGAGCATTTCCACAGCACGAAGTGGAAACCTCGCGGAGAGAACGAGAGAGCTGCCGTGCGACGTGCTGCATCTTCATACCTGACTCCATACTCTTGGCGTCATGGTTATATTAAAGTTTTTTTTATTGAATCCCTTTTTCGGAAATAGTTTTATTACTTTTGTTCACAGCCTTTGAACCATGGAACACTATATATAATACCGTTACCTGTTTGTTTATCACATTTGTATTGTATGGGAATGGGATAGTCCGCCTACGGTTAGACCCTTAACTACTCTGTCTCAAGTTGGAGCGGTACACAATAGAATGGATTGAGTGTTTTCGGAGATACGCACCAATAAACATACTGACAACAGCTTTTTTATATAGACAATTTAAGTTCAACTAAAACAATAATTTCATTGCAAGATAATGTCATGGACGACACGATGGTGGTTTTAATAAAAGCCAATTATTAAAATGCACCGTCGGCCCGAGAACACGATACCTTCTCAGTTCTCACATTTTTGGGACATTATGAATTTTAATGACCCGGCCCTGCAGGCCTCTCTCCCTCCCGCCCCGGTCCGCCCGCCCCTCCCCAAGGAACACAATACTTACGCCAGTCGTAATTTATTTAATGAAAAAGAAACACAAGGGATGATTTAACGTTGAATAATATTAAAACACGTAATAACAATGAGAGAAACAAAAAAAATAACGGGTTGAAAAGCTTCGGGACCATTACTGATAGACGGACAGACGAAGTCTTAATGTGTATAATATTAATATTAATGTTGTGAAATAGAGAAGTGAGCTAATAATATAATATGCATGATGTGCTAACGATGTAAGAAGTTATTTTTAGATTTGTTAGTAGGTACTAGCTAGTACTAGGTACTTCATTTAATGTACCCATTTATTGCAAATATGAATTTCTTAGCAGGATAGTTTATTCAAGAGAATCCCTTATTAATAAATAATAATATGCTTAGTGCCTGTTTCACAACCTCCTGATAAGTGCCGGATAGGCTATCCAGAAAATATTTGACAGATAGAGTATGGAGTATCTGTCAGATATGTTCTGGATAGCCAATTCGACACTTATCTGGAGATTGTGAAACAGGTCCTTATAATAATAAAACAAGCCAAAATTATACTTCAAGTGTGTAATAAACACGCGCCGCGCCACGGTTTTGCCCGCAAACATCTAATTCCCGTGGGAATATGGGGATAAAATATAATACTATCTTATTGTTATGTGTACGCTTATTTATGTATGATAGTAAGGTTTTAAAGCTTTATCATAATCCATTCAGAAGTTTTCACGTGAAAGAGTAACAAACATACATTCATACATTCTAATAATAATAGCGAATGATCATATAAAAGACGGCTTCCCTCGAGTTAAATCACTTCGGTGGAAACGGGTTTGATGAGACTGCAAAAACAACAGTATCATCAGCCCTGCAACATGCAATAACAGACGACCATAAACCACGGAGCGCCGTCGGGTCGACATCAGGTCGCCACATCACTTAAGAGACGCCATCACAAAAACAAGCGAAGACTGCGAGACCCTTGCTGTGAGTTATAGGGCTTTTAGAGGAGCCCGAAATATGTGTTATGGCCTCGACCGTCGACCGTCGTACGGCCTACAACTTGTATTAGATTGCTTAACAAATCTTCTCGGAGCAAATAAAACTATTATGGCTGGGAGTGTACTGTTCTTATGGAGCACTCTATATATTTGCTATACGTATCTTTTTCTATAAGAAGACTGTTTTTAGGAAAACAGCAGGGAATAGTTATCGGGCACCGCTCACCAGTATATGGGCTGCATGTTCCTTCTTTAATAAAACAGTTATGTTCGTTGAGAGAAACCTGTGCTCAGCAGTGGACGGATGAGGCTGATGATGATGATGATATTGATAGGACCAATTTTAAACACATGTATTTACATAAACATCCACTAATTTAGAAATTAGAAAGAAGAGTTTAAGACAGAATTATTTTTACAATCAATGCGAGGTTGTGTTCCGATTTAAATCTTTGGTGTTATGTATAATATTATGTAAACTACAATATCCGCATGAACAACACTATAAGTTAACAGTAGTAATTTTTATTAATAACAGTAGATTATCAGCAACAAAACCCTGTAACACGATAAACCAACATTTCGACCACGCACCGCGCTGCCCGGCCCGGCGTGGCTCCAGGCCCTAGCACACGACACCACCAACAACCATAATCGCCCAAACAAATTACACGCCTTCCGATAGCAGCCTGGAACTATACTTACACCTTCCACTATTGTGTTACCCTGGACATGTTGATCACCGAGGGGGTGGGGGCGAACGAGGTGGAAATTAGTTCACAGGGGGGTTCGCCTTAACTCGCTCCTGTCACGCACCAGTGACACACAGACACACAGACTTTGTACGGTGCGAGCTGTAATGTATGGAGATCGTCGGATATGCACCGCTCCGAGTGTTAGCGGGTAATAAATTTAATTACGTACTTTTATTGTTTAGCGGAGAGGAGCTGCGGTTGGATGGGTGGACTACGGTCGGGTGGACTACGGTCGGGTGGACAAAACGAAGCGGATAATGATATTGTAAGAATTACCTTTTTAATATTTGAGGTAAGGGAGTGAAAGTCAAAAGTATCGGTCAACATTAACATGACTATTTTCATTATTTAAACTATTTAAAACGGGATATTTACCATGTTTTTTAGTGTTATTTCGCGGAGCTCGATATTACGACATTGTCTACAAATGTCATGTTCACGAGACTCGTCTCATTAAAATCATAGTAAATATCCCCTTTTTAAATAGTTTAAATAACTGTCAAAAATATCGAGTTCCGAAGAATATAGTCGAAACTCGAAAAACATGATACAAACGACTAAGTAGATAGATTTGATGGCAAGAAAAATCCAATAATGAAAACAAAAGAATACTATGTTTTCCAGTCAGAGACCGTAAGATACAAGTCGGTCCTATCCACCGTCAACATTGTTTATGATAGAATACAGAAATAAGAAAAGTTACTTGTAACAAGTATAATAAGCAGATAAGAAATAGGTGAGAATGTGCCCATCTGGTGTCCATCATACAGTTACACAGCAGGAAGGGAGGACCTCCACTAGAGGGTCGGCATTAAGCCTGACTTATCTTAAACACAAAACAAATGTACGTAATAGTTCGGAGCCATTCGTACTATCGTTATTGCAGCGGCGGTCGCTCCCCGTTCATAATACCCGGGCCTAAGTTTTCGGCTAGTTGGTGCGATCGCGATAAATAACCCCCCCCCCCCCCCCCCCCGTGCCCGCCGCAGCTCTCCCCCTCCCCCGCCGCGGTGGTAATAACAGGCCACGCACAATGGCGGGCCCGGCCATAAAGTAGCCAAGTTAAACGGGTGAAGCGGTGAGCCGAGCGCTGGCGGATGGCGCGAGCCACGGGCGGTCTGATATAGTGGAAAGACTTAATGATAAACCACGAAGGTAAGAACACAGGAGCTAATACTCCTTGGATCAAAAGTTTAGAAGTCAAGAGTGGAACAGCTAGGGGCTTTGTTACCAAGTTCATGACATAATGTAACGCCCTGGCCAAAGATCTTGTACCCTGATGATAATAAGCTTGTGATGATGTCGATTAAATTTCTAGAGAGTAAAAGATAAATAAGATAAAGATATAAATATTAACGCGAGACAATAAGAGCAATGCTAAATACCTGACCTGTTTCTGATAAGAGGTTACGACGTACCGAGTTTACTATGTTAACGCGGTGTGAGCGTTCATAAACATATATTTATCGCCGGGTGATCCCTTTCACCCTCATGAGTATAAAATGTAATGGCTGCTCTATCTTAAGTGTCTTCTCGTGCCACGTCGTAACACTAAACTCTTATGTGACTATAGATAAGAAATTAATTTAGCTTTGTATGATAAAACATACACGTGTTTCTATATATTATTTTTTATAAAATAACTAGGAAGATCTTTATTGGTGGACGCATGCGCTGTTCCGCGCCTGCATCAGTACCACTATCAGGGTGGTTCCAAACGCTCACTATATTTTAAAGCGTTAATATAGTCGCGATAAGCTTGTGTCCTGTACCACGCGTGTTCATGAAAACTTTCTTTACGTGTATATAAAAATGTAAGACGCTGAACGATTCTGGTGAAAGTTGGGAACAATAGAATTAATGGTTGGCCCCGCGCCGTGCGGGGCGGTGCGGGGCGGGGCGGGGCGGTGTGTGGTTACCCCGATCTGGTTTCCACCCAGTTTTCCCAGAATTGATGGAGCCCTTTGTCCGACGGTCACCATTCACCCAACTTTACGACCGAAACTAAATATATGTTCCACTAATCACGTATAATTTTTCTATTGTACCCGAAAAATATTTTGTGTGCGTTTTCCAGATGTTTTGGGGCGAAGTTTCTAATCTGGTTATTTGTATGAAGTGGGTTTACTAATGTGTACAGTGACAGGACGTGCTTATATGCATTTTAGATTCTAGTATTAGCCTCAGATATTGTCCTAGTCCATAGCGATGGTAACTGATGACCAGACGCCTTAAATTTGGGCTGATATGTCTATAAAAATATTATTATTGCGAGTAGCAAAGAATCGGTCGTCTTGGCGTTCATTGAGGAAGGCCTATGTTCAGCAGTGGACGGACACGGATAAAGGCTGATGATGATGATGATGTCGATATCGCTTACTTATTACTGTCTCTATAGATAATTCTAGATTTGAAAAGAAAGTTTAATTTATAATGTCTACTATATATCCTTAATCCTTTTTATTTATAGGATTTTTCAAGGTCTTCAACTTGAAAGGTAAAATCTTGCAAATGCATTTTTTTAAGGGCGTATAATATCGAGAACGGCTTACATAACACGGTACCTGTGTGATTGTGTAACAAACATCCACACAATCATCGCTATGTGTGTAAGCAGTGTGTCATGTATGAAATGGGCAGTGAGCGGGTTATTTCCATAGCCAGCGACCAGCTCTCGCCAAACGGGTCGGGGAATGCGACTTCCGCACCAGCCCGCTTCCTGGCTCCGAGGAAGTGCCTAAGGTTAAGTCTCTTCCTTGTTCTGCCGAACTCGACTTTTTCTTGAGTCGTGATAGTTCTTGTCATGAATGTGTCGCTGATTTTCTTCTGTTCTGTTTTTCTTCATCTTCCCTTCTTTAGGATATTTTTATCTGCTCAGATAGTAGTGTCCATAGACGATCGGCGCGAAACGCGGTTAAGAGGGTTAGATATGACGCACTTCATCGTGTCATATCTGACCTCTGATTTGAACCTGGTCTCAGGTCTGCCGGCGAGCCGGGGTTATCTGTCGCAGACCGCCGGTAGACCGTATCACTGCGCCACGTGTCCGACCAGGAGGTCGAGTCTACTGACCCCGGCGTTATCATCTGCGACAGTTCCGCCCGGCGTAGATGATGAAATTGTGAAAATTGTAACGTAAAATGACAACGTATAATTCAAATCCTTGATATTTGGTTTACTTGTTTATTTTTTAACGTTATTCGGATAACATAATATTGTAAATTGGGAGTGGCAAAGAACCGGACGTCTTGGCGTTCATTGAAGTTGGCCTACGTCTGCAGCGCGGACACGGAGAATGGCTGATGACGATGATGATGGAATGTTAATATTTTATTATTAATCGGTACAAAAAATAACTTTAAATTTCCATAAGACCTATTTAGTTAGCTTTATTTTCAGAACAGGAAACTATTTTTTAGTTTATCAACCGTCACTTCGTGTAGTCGTCTCAGTATTACATTATACTAGCCGTGAGAAATGAGTATGGAATAATAAAACGAGTAGCTTTTTAAATATCACAGGCAATACATCGCGGGAGCCCAGCCGGGCTAGTTTTCGAGATATCTCCTGACGAGAGAAAGAGAGGCATAATGTCAATTACCCTAACATGCGCCCTACGAGAGACAACTAAAGTTTAATGATAATATTCTGTTATCTTTTCGATTGACGTAACGAGAAGAGCAACTATAGACAGAGAGATGACGCAGGAAAAGAGGGTTAGACAAAATTTTCTCTTGGCGCACGCTAGGCCGGCTGATCGGTGTTGTGCGGGAGTCAGGTGGTACAAGGAGTCCCGCTCGTCTCCTCCTCGATATTAGGCTAAAAGGATCATCATCTGATAATAATCTTTATAGGCTGGCAAATGTACCCATGATTTCCATCACCATGAGAAGAATATGAGTACTGTTACCCGGGCGACGAACACTCGATGCAATGTGTGCAGTTCATGACGCGCGTTGCATCAGACGCCTGCAGTCTGCTCTCGCTGGGACGATTGTTGCGTCAGCCCCGGAGAGGTGCGCGCTCGGACAAGCCCGCCCGGGGCCAGCGCCGGCCGGGTGCCCCCCGCCCTCATAGTAACATATTGGAAAATGTAACTTTGTAATTAATTATGTAAGTATACGATTCTAGAATAAAAATGTATCTAGTCATTATATTTGGCTGGATTCGAACTTGGGGCGTCGAGGGTCGTAACGGTTTCCTGACAACAGCTGATGAAGACTGCAGAGTACTATTGTCGAGGAACGTGTAAGGCGCATACTATAATATATTCCTGAGCGCAGTATTTCCTGATCAATAAAAACTGTAGTCTTTTCCACATTTCAATATGGCAGTAGTTCCGTTTTATGTAAAACGAAATAAATAATAATAACTTTTAAATACTGTTTTTTATATTTTGTATTTTTTCATATTCGACATTTTTTAAATCTCAATATTTACCCCTACAACACCCTTATTATCCCCAAAAAAGTGAGTATATCTGCAGTCGATGGCCTCCCCCTCCCCCCCCACTCCCCTATCTCCCGTCGAGCCCCCACCCGGCACGTGCGAGTGATATGTGTTGCATGTATCGTTGGTGTTTGCATATTGTAGCACTGCTATAAACGCGTTATAAAATCCTTAAAATTAATTATTGGTCCTGTAATAACAGGTAGGATATAAACTCTGAAATTGTTACTAGGAGTATCCAAAAATGTATTTCACAATGCGGTATTTGACTATCTGTAAATCATTAACTCGATTGACTTCCTCGATACAGTACTTGCGACTGGCATATCACATAATACATTATCTTAATTAGTAAGATAAGGGATAAATACATGATGCAAAATATTATCTTATAATACAAACTAAAACCACCTTCTCATTTAGTAGTCTCACTCAGAGTAGGCAGTCATTGGAAGCCCAAAGCATTTTTTTATTAAAAAAAAGTAAAGTAAATTATCAACCCTTTATGTCCCACTGCTGGGCACGGGTCTCCTCCTCGAAATCAGGCGATGAGGGTTTTTTTATTAATGTTAACTTTTTTTGAAAGTCAAATTGATTTGAATAAGATTTGGGGAACAGTTACATATAATTATTACATCTAAATCTCTTATTAAAAAAACGAATAAAAATTCGCAGAGCCGATCAGCTTGTCAAACCGAAATATAAGCAAAACACAGAAAAAAAAACAGTTCATTTTTTTATTAGATGATGATATTATCGATTCCTAGTTCTCCTAAAAGTCCTAGAACTTCACTTTCAAGTACGACCTGACGCCATTTCTATTCGTCGAATTATAAACATTTAAAATATTGTCGATCTGGCGACCTTTAAAAGGCTTTCTCAGAATTGACCGCCGCAAAAACGGGCAGGTGTCGACAGATAAGTGCGCAAAACCGCATGCATAATATAGCTTATATTATGTTCAGATATTCTAACATTATGAACCTTAACATATAGCGGTAAGGCAACTTTTCGCTTGACTGTTAATAAATCGAATGATTGCATCATTCTCGATGTAAAATGTAATGGCAAGATCAAGGTTAGCCAGACCTTGGCAGTTAACCGGGTAACGTGTTACGGTTATTTTAACTGCAGTTTAACGCTGGCTGTCCTGCGGCGCTCCCCGCGAACAGCTGACACCCCAGCGGGCTCAGTCTAAACTGTTATTATGGATTATTATTACTGTATGATATAATATCACAGTTATTGCCCACTGCTGGGCTAAATGGTTTCGCTCAAGATGAAGGGATATCGGCCCGCTCTCCATGCAGACGTAGTCGGCTGGACCTACTTTGCTGATGAAGCCTCACCCTGCCTACTGGCACATTTTAGTCTTACCTATATATAGGCTATATGTAACACAGAGGCTAGAATATAATGATGCTTTCTATTTGACTCGTCTCAAATAGTCCAAACTTACTAATGTTTAAATCTTCAAACTGATGATGCACAATTTCAGTGAGCAGCATCAGGCCGCTGGTTACCGATATGTAATGTAAATGGGACTTCACCCAGCCTGATCCCATGAGTCCCATGACATACCCACCGTATGTGGTGTCGGAGTGGTGGCACCTTCCCTGGTAGGACAGTCAATCACGTCTTCATTACCACGGCATGGGGACTCGGTGACGTGGAGACTGTCGATGAATTTGTTATTTTTCTATTAACAAAATATTCGCGAGAGGTTATTAATTAATGAACTGTGAATATGAACTGTATATTGAACATTTGACATCATCAGCCTTAATGTTAATTTCATTCGAAGTAATTATCTCTATTTATCACATAAAAACAAATTTATAAAGAAAAAAAAAACATTATGGACGTCAGATAATAATTATCTAAGTATTTCAATAAATCACATGTAAAATATAGATTTAAATTATATTACCTTTAGCCTTTGGATGAGATCATCAGATAGCATGAAAATGGGTTTAACATAATAATTGTAAATACGATACGTCTTAGTAAAATATCAAACCTACAGTACCTACCTATATAATTTATCGATAGAAACGACCGGTTATCGATACGTACCCTCGTCCCATCCCTACCGTCACGGCGCAACGGCGTGGTGAGTTTTTTGTCCGTCAGTTAAAAGTATTGGTTAGTTGTTACCAATCGGAGTGTTACTGACTGGTACCGGGTCGTATGACGCTATAACATGGCTGCAGCACGGCCTGATAGGTAACGGCAGTCAGCGCTCAACGACCCAACATGTGAATCGAACAAAGGTACCATTAACCATGGCAGGACCTCGATTCTGATATTAGAGAAAATAATTCGCGATAAGACATTAAGGGTATTAGACCAGGCTACTAGACCCTCCTCACCTTAATGCGAGGAGACCTACCCTATTTGTGCGAAGTAGACGTGACGCTATTGGTACAATTCTTCCGACATACTTTACAGTGATAACTAAAATGTACTAAGCGATCGCGTCTCATGGCTTCTGTCTCATGCTCTATTTGGATCATGAGGAGCATTACGATACACCATCAACGAGGGTATGTAGTCCAGGATATGAGGGTCTGAATATGCTGTATTAACACTCGGAGGACGCGGTAGATAAGACCGCAGTAAAATAGGAAAGGATGGTCTATATCGCATCGAAATCTGAACAGGTTTAGACGTGAAGGACAACCAAGGTCAGCCGACTAGCCTGGTCACTGGTGACCTCGCACAGACACCAGCTGCTGATGATGACTGATTTCCCTGGCAACACGAATGTTTTTATGACAGCAATCAAAGAGGAGATTAATTTGTTATTCAAATTTAAGACTTTGTTTTTCCTCGAGAACGCAGGTAATTATGAGAGATTAATATTAACGTTTATTTTATTGTAATTTAACCACACATGTTTATTGGCCAGTACTCAGTAGAGCTGCTGGGCAGAAGATCCTCTAGAAAAGTATACAAAAACTGTGTGAACAGTTCACGTTTGAGATGACCGAGGAAAATGGTTGTGAGTAAAAAAGGGGGTATTTTAATACCGGACTCTCTAAGTAACTAGCATGAGGCTGTATCCAATAAAACAGTCAGTACTGCAGGTGTTGGGGAAGGGAGGGTAACGCGGTGGTGCGGATGCCTGTGGGCCTCCCTGGACACCTGTGGCTCCAACCGCTCGGGTCTCCTTATGACTTTAATCTTAGAAATTGAAACTGGGAATTGTTTTCTACTCGTCTTGAATTTTCATATTTATTCCGTCCCAAGACAGTAAGGGCTCGCTGCGATCACGTCAAAGGGTCATCGGTTATTGCTGTCAATCCTGGCTCCAGCTGGATTACTAAGATCTCGTTCTGTAGGTGATGGAATCCGATGCTATTACGCTCGATAGACGATGGTGTCGTAACATACGAGCAGCCCGGAGCGAGCTCGGATCCGATTACTATAAACAGTTTAGCCGTCTAGCCAGCTGATGCCAAGTGTCGGCGGGGCTTCCCCGGTAATTGTATTATCACCTCTTTATCGCTGCACCTTTGTTGCGGGTGCCGGTTGCGTCACCCGACTCTGCCTGCTTCCACCCCAGTCTCCGGTTCTTCAAAGTTTCCGGATACTAATACTAGGATATCTATATTGACTGCAGTAGGTACTCGTACTTGCACAGAAAGAACCGACAAAACAAACTCAGCGGAGTTAATCTTTATTTCGAGTCTGATATGGCGAATCTTATCCCAAGTACATATTTTAAATAAAGCTGATGGTCACTTTGCTAGTAAAATGGTCATGTATTCGCAAATAAACCGGGTTCCTTGCATGATTTGATAATAAATAGTTTTAAATTAACATGTTTATTATACACATTTCACACAATACTACACAGTACACATACACACAAATTATAAGGTAACTTAACTTTTAACTAAATAGAAAATCTTCTAAATCATAAATAATATGTATTTTCCTTCTCTCTCACTACATCCACCCGTCCATCCTCGAGGAGGGTTCCTCGCCTGATTTCGAGGAGGCCAGTGCCCGGCAGCAGGGTAAGGGTTGATATTATTGTAGTTTCAATACATTTGGTATTCATTATACAGATACTCCATACTCTATCTGTCAAATATGTTGCCGATAGCCTATTCGGAACTTATCTGGAGATTGTGAAACAGGCCCTTACTTTCGTTAATTGATATAAATTTAAATGTATATATTTTTTTAATCCTTAATAAAAGGAGGTGATGATGATGATGATGATTATGATGTTCTTGGGTCAGTTATAATGAAAGTGGTTTGTTTTTTATTAAGTATACAATTGAAATGTCATACGCGTCTTGGTCCTCCAGCTGTCTCGTAGTCTCTGTTGTCTGTGCGCAAGTGATCTCTCTTGGCTCAGTACTCAGTAGTCCTGGACACAGGTCGCACAGGTCACAGAGCGTGCTGGCGTGTCTGTGTGCGCGGCTTCATAATGAATACGTCTTGAAGGACGAACATATTTTTACATATATTAAGTATTCACGAAATAGTGTAAACATATAACAATGTACTTGGCGTGAATGTTAAATTGTAAATGGTTTTAGCCTCGTGTCAGGTGTTGTCAGGCGGACGTGTGTCGTGTGGTGACCGTCGCCCGTCGTAGACATGTTGCCTCGTGTTTTTAAGATCTTTACATACTTGACATTATTAATTTGAAATTACACCTTCTTCTAGTTACTTCCATTAAATTATTGTTTTTGTTGTACTAAACTACTGATGACGTCATTTGACATCCGCGTCTGTTTAAAATGAACCAATTTGTAATAATTCTATTGATGAATAGAAAAGCATTATATTAATTCAAGTTTCATTGAAAATAATGAAACAGTTATGAAGTATCTATGAATAAGGCGTGTTTTACAGCCTGTTCATATCGGGCCCCCGCGTGTCGTTAAAGTATACGCGGCCCGCATGGCTGATACTCGCCATTTGTCTATACGTTAACCTACTTT
The DNA here is from genome assembly GCA_905333005.2 of Lycaena phlaeas. NCBI lineage: Eukaryota > Metazoa > Arthropoda > Insecta > Lepidoptera > Lycaenidae > Lycaena > Lycaena phlaeas. The sequence continues at coordinate 373,832 of HG995181.1, forward strand.
ATGTTCCTCACAGTCTGCTCATCGGCACCATTAACAGTCGCTCTCCGTCCCGTCCACCACAAAGGCCACCTTCCATGAGGTTTCAAAGCATTCGTTGTGTTCAGTGCAGTAATCAGCTCGATGCCGCGTGCCGCAGATCGCAGCAGCCCCACTCGCCCGGCTGCCACCACCAGCTTAGCTCCTCGAAGGCTGTTTAAGGGAAAAGTCCAATCGGGTTATTGATACAGGTCTTATCACATACACGTTCATGATCCTGTTATATTATATTATATATTCATCGCACATACCTTGTGTTAAATGTTGTTTATGTGCACAGTAAAATATCATTCCATAAAATATTATTCATAATATTATGATCTATTTAACCAGCTGTTGACATCTTAGATTTACAGCAGTAGCCGGCATGATGATGATTACTGTAATAGGCTGAGTCACTCGTAACGTATTATTCTGATGGTTAACAAATTTTGAAATGATTTCAGTCATTTTTGAATCATTTCCGTTACGAACATACCAAGATAAGAAATTTAAAAATATGTAAGTACTTATATTTTCTTTATAATATATTAGTATAGCCTAGTAGTTCTTGTATATATTGCGATCGCCGGGATGCGAGCCCGTGATGTTTTCCTGTCGTCTGTCCCTACTACAGTGGTAATATTTTGACCTACATCTGATGTCGTGTGCAGTGTTGTCGTCGCGAGCCGGCGTGTGGGGCTAATGTTATTCGCGCGTGTTGTTTTCGTGTGACAATGTTCTGAGTCACCGTCGCCGTGGCAGACGTACGAGTAATAGATATTGCGCCCCCCGTCCCCTTCCATCCTGCTTATCCCTCCATGGTTCCTTGCGGCGAGGAAGACGCTAGCACCAGCTGCTAGCACCGACGTTTAGGTACCTCAGGATAGCCAACACACTAGTATTCTCGTTCGCAGTCCTGGGCCCTGGCTGACCACCCACATACCACCCCGTCCCTCGATGTTACCATTAGTTTTTTTTTGTTTTTACTTTTATTGACTTCTTTTGACGTATTTCCAGTGTACTAATTGCTACCTACGAAATAAAGATATTTTTGGTTTTGCTGTCTAGTCTAGCCTGCTTGAAGGCTACTTTCTTATAATATATTCTAGGTTGTATGTATGTTTGTGTTGTGGGCCGTAAAGCCCATTACTGATGCGGCAGAATTAATATCGAATACCTAAGGGCGGGTGAGCCAGGGTTACTGATTGAGCACGATCCAGCTCCCTCCAGCTAACCAACGGCTCCACTGGAGCGAGCGTGTTACGACGGTCACTATGGCAGGTTAACTGGTGCACGTTACACCATCAATGAATGACCTTGGCTATGCGTTTTGCCTCCGCACACTCAGCTTGACAATCGAATGGATACAGATGCTGGTTGCTGATGATCATGGTTATGTTAATGATGATCTACATCAAATACATCAGTCAGATCTACCTAAGTACCTAGTATTTATCACCTCCGACCCAAGGCACTCCAGACCGTGTGCATCTAGACTAGTGTTTGTGGTCGAGGGTGTGACGGGAGGGGGTGAGGATGTGAGGATCGGGGCGAGGGGCTCAGACGGTGACTCGAGGTCCATTACAATCGCAAATGATGAGCGAGGACGCGGGGGCAGAGGTGAGCACCAGCATGCATAATGTAGCGACCGCGCGACACGAGGCTCGCTGTCTGGGGGTGAGTGGTTGCACCACCGGGTGGGGTCACTTGGGTCACCACCACCATTGGCTGTAGCGTGACCCGTCAGTACGAACCAGCAGCACTGGCAATGGTTACTAATGGTAAAGTCTTGCAATCAGACCTCTCGTTTCTCACAGTCACTTCTAAAAGGCGTTACTTTAGTGAATTTACTTTCTCAATATCTACTGTAGACCCCAAAAAAAAGTACTCTTCTTTACCATTTATTAAGTCCATTCCATTCTCCTCCCCCTGAAATGACAAGTAACCAAAACATTATGCGTCTCAAAAATGTAGACTACAGCCCCGTCGGAACAAACAGACGCCCCCACTCCATGTTTGGTGGTGAAGCCCCTCAGCAGCATGCGAATGGCCCGCTCGGCCGATTGAGATAAGACCTTCCAACGAATCGTATATATATACCTACAATATATAACGACGGTGGTCCAGTGGTGGACGGACTCGGCCTCCTATGCGAGGGGTTCGATCCTGACCCCCACGTGTGTGCCTTGAAATGGGTTTTTCTAAATTTCTAAGTGCACCCCAAACACGAGACCATCGTTCGCTCACCGGTGAAGGAAATCATCGTGATGAAACCTGCATGCCTGATGAGATTGAAAGTCTTTGAAGGTATATGAAGTTCACCAACCCGCACTGGGCCAGCGCGGTGAACTATTGGCCCATTGCCTTCCTCGCCTGATTTCGAGGAGGAGACCCGTGCCCAGCAGTGGGACATATAAGGGTTGATACTTTACTTTACTTTTATATACGACTGAGCGCCATACTGTATCAAATTGAATGTTTTACGAAACTGAAAGTGTATTTACTTGTTTTACTCAATTTTTCTTGTTTTCCGTACTTCACAAGCATCTTTTATACTTGAAGTTGATGGATATAGCTATAGTTTCGTATTGTTCGTGGTGGGCGAGAGGCTGTGTGTAGATCATCCCCATGCCCCATGCCCCGTGCGAACTACTTCGCTAACGCCGAGCTGGACTCCGAATTCTATGCGGCGGGTGTTGACTACCAGACTTGAGTCTAGACTGCTTGATGCAAACTGAAATTAAACTTAGTCATAATGAGCATACAATACATGTGTGGCGTTTCCACGTGTCTGTATGTCTGTGTGTGTTCGCCACGCCGGCCGGCCGAGGTGAAGAGGTGAGCGTTTGTCACCTGTGTCGGGGAAATCCGAATGTTACGAATAAATAATGTTATTTAATGTAAACACGGTTTATCCAAAGTCACTATTATATAAAATTTATTCTGCTAAAATGAACCTGAAGCTACATCATATTATATCTACGGTCTCCTGTTATCGCTTGCTAGTAGCGCTCCCGCTCTGTTGTCAGTCAAACCATGCCTAAACGTATAATTCATATTACGCAAACCCAACGCCGAGTGGCTTCGGCGATAAGCGGTCTCGACAGAGGTCTTTGATAAATCTTTGAAATACAAAAACTAATAGAGCGCGCGTAATCCCGGGGACCCCCTTACCAACCTCCCCCCCCCCGTGCACTCACGAGAAGCCGTGGACCGGCTCCCATCTACATATTTAGCAATCGTAAAATGTGTAAATCGTAAAGTTATCCGCACAATGCGTTGAGTGGCTGGTAGGTTCGGAGTAGGATGTGTGTAGTGCCGGCGTAGGGCCGTTATAGGGCCGGGATAGGGCCGCCCTCGACACCGCGCCACTAAGGAAGTCAACAGTTCAGATATTTAAAAAGCGAACAGCATTTGATTTTATGTCGCGAAGACGATGCATTTGAACCAGTACATTATGTTACGGACATAATATACAGGACAAAGTATATATTAGTTTCTCTATTACTAGATGTAATAATCTCACATAATATCTAATTCAGTTCAGTTCAGACCCTAAATAAAAAATCCAAACTTTCCTCTTTATAATATTTTATAATAAAATCGTTTTACTCTCGTGGTTCCGTACATGATCATGGTTATTATTAATATTATTATCATTTATAATAATACATGGGCTAATGATGACAGGCAAATACCACGAGCGGCCAGCGTGGAGCGGGGCGGGGCGGTGCGGGGGGCGGGCCGCGAACGCCGCCGAGCGCGCGCGAGCCGCACACGGCGCTCCCCTCAGTCGCGAAGCTCGCCTCGCGTGCGAACGTGGCCCGCTCGTGCCGGTGTGTGCGCCGTCTAACAATACAACTACAACACATATACGTAAGTTTTAACCCACGTTACGATTCGATACTGAATGCATTTGCATAGTTATTATGAAATATCTGTTCGAGTACCGAATACCTGTACTCTGTCGATCATAGGATGTATTGAGTACAGATATTCGCAAAATGTTTGTCGGAGGTCGATTCAATGGTATTCTGGTTTAAGGTGCATCATGGCTACACCAAGATCTGCGAGGTCCGGGTTCGATGCCTTACGATTTCTTGGTGCTCGCACGTCAATAGTTTTTCTATTTTGCTAACGTTACTATTGTTGCTCGGTCGCTGCTTCGATTATCACGAATTGTTTATTAAGAAATTTTAACTTTACTAGCCGTCCATTTCAATTAATTTATAACAGTCATATAATACGTAAGTCTACGTTAGTATATTACGTAAGTCTACGTTACGTTGTTCGGTACGCGGTTTTCACGGGTTTTCATCAGGGATGTTAGGGAGCTCCGTAACCGTAACCGAAACTATCGGATATCCGATATAAAATAATATCCGTAACCGTAACCGAATCCGAAATAACAGTTTCGGATAATATCGAATAGGAGCGGAGCCACATTGCTACACGTTATGACAGGTCGTTTCTGTAGAAAACACTCAACATTTATCTGACTGACTTTTGTTCCTACCAAATAAAACCATTTTATTACTTAGCTATTTATATTTTACTTCTGAAATTCCTTAAAAATCTAATATCCGTAACCGAAATTATCCGAAACTAACGGATAATCTGAAATAATTTAATATCCGTATCCGTAACCCTATCCGGTATAATAATCATTTCTATATCCGTATCCAATCCGTATCCGAAATTTCATATCCATAACATCCCTGGTTTTCACGACAACGTTTACCAACAAATTTCGACGTTTTCGCGAATGTGGAGCTCGCTTTAGAGCAAACTGTATTTAGAGAACTCATATCCCAAAGTCAGGTATCCATAGACATAACATCGCACAGGTCATATTTTGAATATAGTTTGTCTATTTCGTGCAAATATGTAAAATAAATATATATATTTTAATAATATGTATTTTGTCTCTTTCGCCTAGTATCATCTAAAAGGATAGTTATATCTATTATGTTTTTCGACATCACCGATGAAGAATTATTAAACCAGAGTTTACTCGGTTCATTGAGGGAGGTTTATGTTCAGCAGTAGACTGATGATGATGATTTTACACTATAAATGTAAATTTGTATTGCTCGGTGCGCTAACTATTAGTGAATACCCCGACGCCTTTAGATATTTAATCTCTCCTAATCTGTTAATGAGGACAACCTCATAGACAGTAGGGGGGAGATGCCGTGAACACAGATAGTACTTAGCAATAGTTGCCAAGTTAGATTAGATAGATAGATAAACTTTTTATTACAGTTCCACATTACACATACATAGATCATAACTTACAATTAACTTTACTTAATCATTAGATACTTATCCTATAGTTGGAAAATACACAACATAAATCATAAAATAACCATATTTACAGTCTAGCAATTGTATTTGTATTATTTAGAAAGGGATCACGGTGAAATCAATAACAGTGATGTAATAGATGGTGTTCAGGGGAACTGTTGTTTTTATTATTAGTTATATTTTAAGGAATAATTGATAATCTTTAGTAGTAGGTAACAATTCGAGCTGAGCATCGTACCATCGCGCCTCGCGGTGTGTTCTCGTTTCTCTTTCATTTCTTTTTTGTACACAGCGAGAGGCGATAGTGTCTGCTGAGACGCGTTACTTGATAGACTTGTTTTTAGTATTATTTTCGCGCCGTTCAGAAATAATTTACTCACGTGCTCGATGTCTGAAGTTTGTATTTTATTATGTGACATTTATTTGTTCGTGTTAGGCCTCCGTTTTAATAATCGGTGTACCTACTTAAATTATTAAAAAATGGGTAACAAAAAAAATATAAGGAGGGCCATAAGGAGATCGTATTTGATGAAACAAAAACACATGATGGAAGTTAGAAAGTAAGTGCTAGTGATGGATCTATTCGCATTTATTATTAACATGCGAACACTTATGTTGTATTTGGCAAATTATATGTAGTTGCGAATTCTATTGTGAAGTGGATTCATCGCTCCCTCGTACCAAATTTGCGGTATAGTGCCATCTCTGTCGCACTCAAGGGAAATAGTTTTGTTTCATTTAGCAGGTGCTGCAAGGAAGAAAATTATATTTGATGTACTCGTACTTAAAGTTGTATTTTGAATAAATCCGTGTGATTGTTGAGTTCACTTAAATTATTGGCAGGGTAATACGAGTTTTGATGTATAAGGTTCAAAGATTATTTCGTTAATATATTTGATTTGTTTGTATGCAGGGTTGAATATTAATTATTGAATTAAGTATTATTGAATTTTTATTGAATGCGGGAGATTTTTGTAATATATAGTGAGTTTGTGTGCGTGGCGCGTGTCGTGGTTATTATCAGTATCTTTGGAAAATGCTAGTGAGAGTTTAAGTATTTGTTAAAAATAATTAAATTTTCACTTCCTGAACAAAGGGGAGGTACAAGAGCCGTAGTTAGCGGTGCTTCGGCCTTGGAAATTTAGATACCTTTGTACAATAAGGTTCAGGCGTCGTAACTGCATTCCTGTTTTGGGTCTATTTTTGGTTAATATTGTTTAAATCTTATTTTACAAAAAAAAATTGACTTCAAAAATTCAGTCGCCCGGTTACATACTCAGATGAGCTGTAGGCCGAAAACGTTCTTCACGCGGCCGAAAAGGACTTCTCGTACTAGTTGGGACGACTAACAAGTCGGTCGCTAAAGAAGTTAGTAGAGTAGCTAAAGATCGGTTGTCTGACAATGGTGACATTGATTAAAATATTCTATGCTCAACAGTAAATGGATAAAGAATGTTTTTTTATTAAATATTTTAGAAACCACTGTAATGCAATTTTATTATTTTTTCTTTATAGTACGAGAAAGGAACTGGAGAACACTTGGCCGGCAGGTCAATCGTCGAAGAAAACTTTTCAAGAGTAAGCAAAACTTTTCATAGTGATACAGAACGTTGTAGTAACTAGTGATGCGAAAAGATATAATTGAATTAATCATTATGATCTAACACCAACCCTGAAAATCGTGAACAAAATCTGCCATTCCTAAAAAAAAATACAGTCAATCGCCATAAAATGCATTGTTTTATTTATTGCTGACTCCTTTGTTCGTATTTCCAGAATCTTATTTTAATAGCCATAAGGCAATGCGAGGTGATGATAGCGATCAGCGACGCACATGGATATGTTTCATGTTAGAGGGATTGGCAAAATCAAATATTATTATCCAAATAGTACCATCAAAGTATCTTTTTGAACGTCAATTGAGTCTACCACCGGTTCCAAAGCAAGTCCACTGAGAAGAACCGGCGAAACAAACTCAGCAAAGCCGTGCCACCTGGTGGTAACAGATCGACGACGCCCATTATTATACCTGAAACTAGCCATTTGATAAGTGTTGTACTCTTGAACATAAAATACAGTCTTGGAGCCAGTATCTTCCAGTAAAAGTAAAGTGTAACGGAGCGTTTATTCTCACTAGCGAAGCGAAGACTTTTAATGTGTAATACGTGGATACCTGTAAAAGAATATTTCTTACTACTTTTTTAGACTTCTACTTAAATTCTACTAGAATTCATTCGTGTCGTAATCGCCTAACAATAAAAGTGTTAATAAGAGTACATACATATTTTCTGTTTCATACACTACAGCATCAAGAATAATTCCGCTAACCATTGTTTCTATTTATAATTTCATATCTCATATAATGGATGGTAAAGTAACACCTGATTCTATTAAACGTTTTCCCCAGGATGTCGGAGATAGAATGGACAAACGAACAGATCATATCGCTGGTGAACGAGTACAAGAAGAGGCCGTTGCTGTGGGACTGCAATGATAACACCTACCGCGTCCAGACAGCCAAATACGAGGCCTGGTCGGAGATCGCTGAAATCTTCGGCTGTCCCATCACAGTGTTGAGGAAGAAGTTCAACTCCATTCTCGCGTCCCACAGGAGAGAGAAGGGGAAGGTTCGAGCTGGAACCAGATCCACATGGTTCCTGTACGAGCACCTGAGCTTCCTGCCCACCCATATTGAGAACGAGGCGGAACCCTCAGTGGTAATTGTTGTGTTCAAATTGATATCATTGTTGTGACCAGCGTCGCTCATGACCATGAAATGTTTAGCTTTTGTGGTAAACGTCGCCGTTGTTTGTGTGATGCACTATCACACTGAATGCGTGATGATCTTCTATATTATGTTCACTGTCTGTTCCGCTCTACTGTGACCTTTTAACAGTTGTATCATCAGAACAAGGTAATATTTATGTCTATTTACTGTAACATTCTTATTACAGTCTTCGAGCAAGAAAAGGTCTAAAACTGAGGAACAAACGCAAAATCTAGAACCGACTTCGGAAGAATACCTAGAAGAAGAAGAGCTCATTATCAAAGAGGAACCGCACGAGCAATACCAGGTGATACGGGAGGTTTACCTCACTCCTCGACCTGAGAAGGTCAAACGTAAATCGACACCCGCACAAAAAGAGAAGAAGCTTCCCGTGGTGGAAGTGATCAAGAGCCCAGAAACAAAGACAAAAGACGAATGCGATACCTTCGGTGAGTACATAGCGATGTCTTTGAGGAAGCACGACGAGAGGACGCAGGCCATGATCAAACAGGCCATCAACAACATACTCTTCGAGCAGGAGATGAAGAAATACAATTCAGAGCACTATACCGTGGTGATAGCCAACGCTGATGAGAACCCGCTCATCGAGGAAGATGACTGAACGACTGATGTGTGTGATGACCAATTGTTTTGTACAGTAATAGCCAATAAATATTTTTTCTATAAAGTCGATTATTTTTAGTACGCATCAAGAAAAGCAGAGCATACTCATATTTGGTGGGCAACGCACACTGATCCTCTGGTGTATCCGATGTCTATGTATGTCTTAGCACCCTCTTTTATAATAAAACTCGTCCGAACTTTGCTACCTGAAGAACTGGTGATGGTGGGTCTGATGTTAGTTCTAGGTTATCCCTGACAGTCGTCCGAGGTCCTTGTCTGTCTGAGCCTTGTAGTTCTTCCTTTACCAGTTCTAAGTTACTCTTCCATGTGTATTCTATATGAATATGGCATTTCTTTCGTCTGTCACTGAATACTGAAGAGACAGCGATTAAAGAAACATATTTTTTGGCGGTCATTACATTGTAAGTCAATTGTTTTTCGTTTCCTTGGAACTATCGGTTGCCATCCGCACCCCGCGCCCCGCTCCCCGCTGTGTCCCGCTAGCGATGCCCCTGACACACAAACAGTTTATTGGAGCCCAATTGTTTCCAATTCAGTACGATAATAGTTGACCCCGATGTTGATTCGCAAATCACATCTGCGGCCCCTGCCTCTCCCGTCCGTGTCCCGAGGTCCTAAGGTCTTAAATCGCATAGATTTTTCTGTACCTTTTGTATAATACATTCTGAATCGTCACGTCTCCTTGAAATATTATCTGCAAATATTGGTCACGTGTGCGATTACCGAAATTCATGGCAAAGCCTGGCCGCGAACGCCGCGCTATCTTCATCATGTTTTTGGTATACCCATACGCATGATTAGTAACAAATTCATCCGCGAGAAGACAGCAGCAGTTCACATGGCACCAAGACCAAGCACATGGAAGCGGCACCGAGCCCCCACATAAGGGTGCTGTCGTACTTCTAGCGAGGGGGTCAGGTTTGGATGTAGAATGTCTGAATCCATTTCCAAGAGCCCACTTTCTAAAACAATATTTTTGCGATAGTTACGTATGTTTTAAAATGGGTTGTCTTTTCCTTGTACATCAGCCGTTATCACCAGAAGCGGAGGCAGCGTTATCAGCTGTTATCGGTCGAGCGGAGGGTCGCGGTGTTCGGAGAGGGCCAGTTGTTTACGAGGTTTCTGTGTTGCTTAATATGTGGTACAAAAAACTCTGTGTTTATACATCACTTAAATAAATGTTACAAAATAAAAGAATTTCGATTAGGTATTTAAAATAAAACACTTTTTATGGAATTGTCGATCATTGAAGAAACAAAAATCTATTTTCCGGTCCAGTTATTACGATTTGGACGACTCTGTGTTGGAGTGTCGCCTTCGAGATGGTATGATGTGGTGTAAGCGTGTGTTTATTTGTGGGCACTAAGAATAAAAAATGGAATAAATTTAAAGGCTGGAACATAACTAGGGAGGCGTGACCGCGCGTCCGAACACGGCTCAGGATTCGGCACAGTTTCAGTAGTTCTGTCCTGTTTCTTGTTTCTTTCTGGCAGACGAACGGGTGAGAGGAGGCCGCCGACGGGGCCTCCCCCGTGGATGACGAACGGGGGTGCGTCGGCGGCGCTACCTCATGCACTTCCAGTAATACCCCTTACTCGTGTCGGGCTCAGGATGGGTACCCGGGCCCGCTAGACACGACGTCGTCTAGTAGCGGCCGGACAGTCCCTCTATATCTGAAGAATCTTACCTTGCCGGGACCAGTCTGCCTGAGGGTTCCTGTTGGCTACGGATCTGGGACCCTCGCAAAGCGGCTGAAGGCGCTCGCAGCGGCTTTAGTGAGTAGTAAAGGTAGCACCCGAACGCGAGTATGTACTCGCCAGTATGCCTACTCTAGGCCCTGGTAGGTCCGAAAGGGATTTCCACTGCGACATCAAAAAAGCCCTTTATTCGCTTAAGACGAACCTGGCTGCTGCGTCGGTTTGTATAGATTATTTCGTCAACTGGAGCCATATTGCCACATTTTGGTGGTAAGTTTGAATCTTACATCCTTTTGAAAATATCAAAATTCGACTTTTATATTTTGCTCGTTTTACTCAATACTAATAAAAGATAAAACCAGTCATGTTTCTCTCATAAAAGTTAAAAATAAAACTCGTGAATGAATTAATACCACTTGTCAAGTAATAATACTGAGGTATATATTACAGAATAATTTTATCCGTAGGTATGGTTATGGTACAGACTACAGAGGATGGAAGTAGTCGTTGTCAATCACACCTTGGGGACCAGTGGGGGAAGTCGAGGGTGTTGGCGATCCTGGACACATACCTGATACCACGTCCAATATTATAGTGGACGGGAGACGGCTGTCGATGATTGTGATGATAATAATAGCCGGATGGGAAGAAATAAATTAATATTCATTAAGTCAAATGTTGAAATTTAATGTAATTGCTTTCGAATTGATTGATCAAACAAGACAAACATTGAAAACAAGACCGCCGTCTCTACGGCTGTATGACGTCAACAAACACCGGCATTTTCTCACCTGACTGGTTAAAACACTTTAAATACCCAAAATATAAAAATAAATGAATACATCAGTATTTTATCTTATTTCTTGTCTTGTCCCCGACTCTGAAAATCTGGACTGTGAAGTACTGAGCTGATGCAGTACATGAGGCTGACCCATCACCCAGCAAGCGGACATGGATAAACCCGGGAATAACCCCATGGATAACGACATCGTTAAGCGTTAATTAGCACCCGCTATAAAAGATTAGAATGAATTATTCAAAATCTATTCCTGCGCAGACGAAGTCGCGGGCACCAGCTTGTATCATATTAATATGTATTTGCACTCGTAAGACGTAAACTATAATTACGCTAACTATAAGAAGACGTCCTAAGGTGGGGGCAGCATTCGGTGACGCAGACTGTCCATCAACGTAATAGAATGGACCGTCGGCACCTTTTTTTATATAGCATAGCAGGGCAAACGAACAGTCTGAAACTTGCGACTATCGACGCCCATTAACATCCACACAACCAGAGGTTATACAGATGCGTTGCCCTCCTTTTCCCTATCCCCCCAATGGGCCACAGGAAACTCACGAACCGTATGAAACGCGACAGCATAACTGTCACTTTACGGCGATATTATGGTGAGTGAGGTACCCCGGTCGTGCCGGCCCTATTCGACTGTAAAGCAGCATGGCACTACCTCTTTACAAAGCAACAGGTAGTAAAAATAATAAAATATGTCGTGGACCGATTCACCATGCACATGGACTATGGGCTGTAGGTACTGCTATGTCATGAATCAAAGTCCTGCCAATCATGATGGCTAGAACCAATCGAGGAAACTCTGAATGCGCTCATGTTCCACCTCGCCAATCATTGTACAATCAATCTTGATCTTAAAATTAAAAATATAAATACCAATAGATTGCACAACGAAAGATACGCACAAAAAGTAGTCTCATGTGAGTGCATGATTACAGCCTGTCACGCGAACCGCCGCCGATATAATTTTCCTTAATTTTTTGCAGATCTATCAATCCATACATCTAGAGCGCCTACGTGCACCGGCTCACGACCATGTTTCTCTACCCTGCCAGATAATTCCATACACTTATCGTCATACATTTTTTCCTCCGACGCCGCAGAAATTGAGAATGACTACATTGCATATTTTCGTTTTTTTTTTTTTTTTATAAAATATGTGTGTGCTTTTAATACCTTGTAATACACTGCCGGATTTATTGTAGGCTCGCAGGCACGTTACCACTGTGTCATCACTGCGACATATTTATACTGTAATAACTATTAAGATTTGGTCACAGAAAACGTCTAAAAACCTCTGCTTCGTTTAAAAAAAAACGAACATTATTTTTAATATTAATTACTTGAAATTTTTTTTAATGTCGTAAGCTAGTGTCATTCCCATACAATAAGTATTCATGTCTATTATATTCGTTTAGCGTTTATGCCGATCTTCTAGGGGGGACAAATTAGATACGTTTTTACAAACAAAACCATATATTTTACGTTCTTCAAAAATGTTGCAGCAGCCCTATGAGTTAGCGAGAAAACGCAAAGGAATAGAATCGAAGCGTTTGCCACTCGTCTAGGGGTGCTGATGTAGTTGTGTTCACTAGAATGATTCTAGTAACCACATTTCGTGCTATTGGAAAAGAGCTTTCATCACCTCAGAGACCAAATAGTTTTTTAATTTATTCTAATAGATTAATATTTCAAAACTGTATTCTTTTATTTTTTGTTATTATGTTTAAATATAAAAAAACCTTGTTCGGATCCGAGTGGTCGGCACACAGCATAACTGGGCGCCAAACACTTAGGTTTACGCTACTTTTTACAGAAAGTATCGAATAAAACAATTTTTTTGTAAACCTTTAATTTAAGTACCTACTTAATGGTTAAAACACCTGTTTTAACCAATTTTACTATCACGATTCAAAATATTAGAATATACTAATATATAAAGGTAGGTAAAGCTTCGTTATGTTTGTGTAAGTATAATTATAAAGGTTATCTTCGAAACTATAAAAATACATGGTTTAATATTTTTTTTATTGAAATTAAACATAATGAGCCTGACAGAAACAATGTGTGCAGAATCCAGGAGAACCTTCGCACCCTTTACACTCGTAGATAGTTTGAACTCTTTTTTTTTTTGAGCTCTACATCCCTTGCATTCTTTTCGAGCCACTTCTATGATTTCTTTCGTAACTCGGCCCATTTTCTTTAATCTCTTTCTAGTCTTACCAATTTAAGTGAGCTCGTGCTTTTTTTAAAACTTGGCGATGGTTGTCTTCATAGGGATTTGGCAAAAAACGTTCCAATAATCTCAAACGAAAATCATAAAAATTTATTTTGTTTACAGCAGAATATTTGTTGTAAAGATGAAAAGAGTTATTAAGACTCATTTGCAGCATATGAAGAAATGGTTTTTTATACGAGGCTTTTTAAGGGCTATTTTAAACTGTTTTCACTCACCTGAATAATTCTGTCTTGTTTTTATCGATCGTACTTGCTTCTGTTTTTTTATCTTTTTAGATTTGGTTCTATCTTTATATCCTAAGCCCGTGCAATGACAAATTTTGTAGATTATTTAAATTCTTTATTTTTAATGGTATACATATTTGGATGACATCATGTCAGAATTTGAGAATCCTGTTTTCGTAAAAACATAATATTTACATACATGCATATGCAAATCTGGAGGTTGTTATGTGTTATTGTATTCATATCACATATGCTTAAATACACCTGTCGTTGGTCGTTTTGAGGGCTATTCGTTGGATATTTAAAACATTACCAACTTGAAGATTCATTATTATTATTATTTATTATTGTTCATTAATATTATTTCTCTGTTAAAGGTTTTATTATTTAATATTATTATATTTATATAGAAATTTAAATAGTGATTGCAAAAGCCGACTGCTTTTCCTGTGTATCATGATTAAGTTTACATCCGAGTTGAATATGTTTTTTCACATCCACACATCTTCCAGAACGAATCTCATCTTCCGCTAGGTATATAGCCCTAATACATTAATTAGTGCTATGAAAATTAATATTCTGTTGTTCACATGTTTAACTCTTCATATGATCAAATCTTATTATTAACGCTTTTTAAGGCGCTGCACATAGTCGAAAGAGGCTTAATCAAACAGATTTTAAGGAAATGTGTACATTTGAGAGCATATTATTTGTTATTATTGATTATTTACGGGTAGTCCATAACTACTTTCAAAACACATTTTCGCAAATTTTTCTCGATGGCAAATATTTACATTCTAGCAATAATAACTAATGAATGTCGAATGATCGAATGGTCAGTCACAGGTCGCCTTACTCTTTATTACTTAATGAATATAGATCATGGATGTGTGTATGTACTATACAATATACCCCCTACCTCCCCTGTACCTCCCTGTAACACAAAATCTAAAGGACTCACCACGGGACTAGGTTAAAATGATGAGATCGGTGAATTAATACATTAGATATATATGAATAGTATACGTACATATGAAAATGATTATGAAAAAAACCCGTATGTGATTGATGACAATCCATTCGTTTTTATTTTGATTAACATCTCCCGACTCCTCAGGAGTTTCAACTTAGGGGTGATTACTCTGGGTCACGGACCAATGGTATAACAAGATATATCTTAGCCAGATGAGAACTGACAATTTTAATTTATTTGTTAACACTTATAAAAAATATCACGATGCTTAAAACGAGCGTAATGACAAGAGTGAGACCAGCAGCAGCTGACGGTCGATTTTCTTTCAGTGACGGTCTCCACCACCCCAACTGCTCCCGCTCTTTAGCAGCTCCACTATCCTGGGCTGCAGGTCCTGCGCCCTCCACGCCGGCATGCTCCTCAGCGCCAAGGCCACGTACCTGCCGAAGGCGTCGAATGTGTCACCCTGCGTGAGTTCCCGCAGCCGCTCCACCAGATCATTTGCTGTCGCCGTCGAAACGTCATCAATAGAATTGTCGATGCTCAACCTATCGCTCATTGTCACTAGTAGATCTTCAGCACCAGTAGATCTGCCATCTCTCTTCTGTTTTTTCGCCGTCTCCGATAGCACCTCAGCACCGTCATAGCTGTCGTCTCTTTCCCTCTTCACAGATACGACACTGGGCTTTATGTCCGGTTCTGCGGACTCCTCTTCTCCAGGATCCCACTCCTCTTGATGATCTGACTCATTTTCAGTTTTAACGATGTGTATTTCAATTGGTACGTCGTAGACTGTTTCGAGCTGGAAATAATTATGTAATTTAAACCAGTTTTAGGATGAGGTGAGATTTATTTATTAAAATGTAGGCCAACAGGCAAATGAGCGGCGATGGTCCAGTGGTGGATGGACTCGCGTTTCTTATGCGAGAGGTTTCGGGTTCGTTCCCGACCCCCCGTTGTGTGTCTTGAAATGAGTTTTTCTACATTTCTAAGCGCACCCCAAAACACGAGACCATCGCTCGCTCACCGGTGAAGGAAAACATCGTGAGGAAACCTGCATGCCCGATGAGATTAAAAGTCTTTGTAGGTATGTGAAGTTCACCAACCCGCACTGGGCCAGCGGATCGGTGAACTATGGCCCATTATCCTCCTCGCCTGATTTCGAGGAGGAGACCCGTGCCCAGCAGTGGGACATAAAGGGTTGATACTTTAGGCCAATAGGCAAGTCTATTATACAAGGACGGCAAATGTTACCTTTTCTTCTGTCTGTGTAGAGATTTCGACGAACTGGGGTTTGTTATCTTTTTTAAACGACTTATTTTTTATACGTGGTAAGCGAAGAGATGGTAACGCATTGTTTTTGAGCTTTTTGCGATTTACTCCTCTCAGAACATCCATAACATTGAAATGCTGTTCACAGACAGTATAGTTTTTTGGCTTTTTATTCATCAAATCTTCTCGGTTTATCAAGTGAAGCCATTGGGAACGCCTGAAAAAGATAATAATATTAAAATAATATAATACACCGTAGCAATGGGCCCAGCGTTTTGGGAACGTTCCCAGCCGACAGCGATATGGGACCCATATATTATTTGTACCTAATACTATCTAGCATTTTAGTTATGGCCCAGTAGAACTATCAGAAGAAAGTACTTACCAACTCAGTGAGGGCACAAAATAAAAACGAACAGTAGGGCAATTCTGTAAGGTCGTTTTCGAATCTCGAAAGTGGAATCCGAAAAAGATAATCTCATGTACGTACTTCACTTTTCATACTTACACTAAGGCTACACTCGGCAGTCGCGCTAGGGCTGTCACCTTTGACTTGTGCACAAAAAACTATCATGGTACTGACACTAATCTATTTTAATAATAATAATAGTAACATTATTAATAATAAACTTTATTGCACACAGTCATACATAATTTATACATTAAATAATATATTTTTAAGTAAATAAGTACAATTGGCGGCCTTATCGCTTTAGAGCGATTTCTTCCAGGCAACCAGCACAGGAAGGAAATGTACTTTAGGTTTTCATCATGTGTCCACGAACCAAATATAAACCAACACAAACAATAAATAAAAATTTATGCCAATAGACACAATTATTATTATTAACAAACA
Organism: Lycaena phlaeas; assembly: GCA_905333005.2. NCBI lineage: Eukaryota > Metazoa > Arthropoda > Insecta > Lepidoptera > Lycaenidae > Lycaena > Lycaena phlaeas. The sequence goes on from HG995181.1 coordinate 390,638, forward strand.
AAGCGTAACAAAGAATAAATAGAGATAATAAAAAGCAATCAATAATAACTAAATTAATACAAAAAAACACCTGCAGAAGACGAAACACATAGTACAGTAGTTAAGGTTCAAGTAATATTTTTTAACTAGTGATTTAAAACTGTTTAGGCTTTTAGGCTTTAGCCTCTCTTATATTAACAGGTAATGAGTTCCATAGTCTCACACTCAAAGCATTAAAGGAGTTGCTGTAATATTTACTTTTCTGTGTAGGAATTTTTAGAAGGTATTTCTTCACAGTACGGGTGTTTTCACCCTCCGAAGAAAAAGAAAACTTCTCCTTAAGATAGCCAGGATATTATAGTTTAGGATTTATACTTATTTAAATTATAAGTATAAGTTTTAAAATTATAAGTATAAATTTGTTTTCGTTTACATTTATATGAATAAACATACATCGACTACAAGAATCTCGTTGGAGCGTATGTCGATCTCTAAGGAGGTTTTATACCGCTTCAATATAATGTTCTTTTTTAATCATTCTTTGTTTTTCGCTGTCATATTTTTTATTAGTTTGTTATCCGTTGTCATGGAAACCTCGTCCATTAAAAAAGCATTCAAGAAATATAAAAGTTATTATTTTATTAATTAATCTCTCTATTAATCCTTCAAACCTAGTTATGCTTTTAACGCTTAACTACTTTTAATTATAATCAGTGTGCAAACAAATACACAAGAAGTATTATTAAAAGATACTTATACATTTAGGTAGTTGACGCCATAGTAATAATTCAAAGACACAAATTATTTAAATACATACTTCAATCTAGCCCTAAAAAGTTGTATGCTTTGGTGGTGGTAAGGGCGTCAATAAAGAAAACACAACTATAGACGTGTATACACGATCATACATTATGATCGATAACAGGGAATTAAAACATTAAAATATTCTTACCTTTCCAAATCAGTAGGAAGTTTGAAAAACGATAGCTCCGGTCTTGTTGAAACTGAGTTTAAACAGCCGTATGCAACGCAATACGCTCCTGGCATTTTAAGAAAATCGCAGAGACAATATAGTTATACGTATAGCGACCGCTCGAGTCGAGGCGACAGCCGCTACTGAAGTAGTGACAGCGACTGGCGGAACAGCACTGCGAGGTTCGCTTTGAGTTCCCGCCGACCCGCTGTCGCTCTATCCGTGCGCAGCGCAGCGTTTGTCCGTTGTCTCCGTACGTTATTTATACCACAGTATAAAAGGTAGCGTAATATAATATGAAATAAATAAGCACGCTTCATATTTATAGGCTGTAACTTTTAATGTTTTCTATATTTTCCAAGTTTTTAGTTAGTTTCACGTGTCCCGGTGTCTGTCACTTGCCGGTTACCGGTTCAGCTGAAATTTTGCATACACCAGGGTGGTAATATAATATTATGATGACATGGCACTGATCTGATGGTGTAGTTGGAAGGTTGCCAAAGCAACTTCGATCAATGACGACACCTTCGAGTTTATGCTGATTTGAATTGTCTTGACTAGTAGTTTGTCTTTTAACAAAAGCAGGGTCTGACGACGGAGCTGGAAGATGGCCATAGGCCGTTATTAGGCTGCCTAGACTGCGCCGAGCTAGATTGATCTTAATGGGTTTTTTTTCATCTGTGTTATATTCGACTTATATTGTGCACAAAATTCATGGAATTTTCATTGCTCAAGCTGAGTTGAGCTCGGCATTAAGCAGAGTTTGGTTTTTAGCGTGTCTTCAAATCGAGGAACTTGACTGCTCCAAGTTGACTTCGAAGACCTTGCAATATTGACGCTTTAAATAAAGGAGAAGTGTTTCAAGGAACTGTTCCAGTAGGTACATAATATGCGATAAAATTAGTAAAAGTTGTTTCCTTATAACGAGTAATATTCGCGTCAATATTACAAAACGATAGCGTGTACATCTTCATTGTTTTTCTTTTTCACTCACAATGTAACACATTTTCACTATCACTAAATAAATACATAGTATAAAACAAAGCCGCTTCCCCAAGTCTGTATGCTTAAATCTTTAAAACTATGCAACGGATTTTGATGCGGTTTTTAATAGATAGGACGGGGATAGATTCAAGGGGAAGGTAAATATATTATACGTAATACATGAATATTATAGTAGAGCAACGCCGACAATTTTAGGGGTTTCTAATCCACGATTACCATTTTTATCCTTAACTTTTTACGAGAAATAACGACTTCTGTTTGCTGCGATTTTTGGCAGTATACAGCATTAATCCTTATCCATTTAAGTACTTTAGATACATTGTGCGTTTAATGTAGATCTATATGAACCTATACAACGTGTGATTTAAATGAATGTTTTCTAAGATATAACAGATTTAAAATGCAGAGGGATATAGAGGTTGCGGTGGTACACGGTGCCGACCGGGGGCCGCACCGTCGCGTACGAATAGCGCGTCGAGGAGCGCCTCCCCGGTACAGAGTACTATGTACAGAGCAATCCAGGACATAGCTCGGGTTCTAGAGTAATCATCAATAAAATTGATCATCATTAGTACGGATGAAATAGATCTAAGATAACGCGGGCGAAGCTGATATTTATCAAATCAAACAAACTATTGTTGAAGTGAAACTTCTTTAGAATCGTTGTGATTTCAAACCGGATGCAACGGAAATAACGACAGGTAAGAGACACAAATACAAAAGAGCAGAGAGCAAATGTCGGTGTGTATGTATATTGTACACTGTTTAATACTTGCTTGTATTTGAGCATTTAACATCTGTTTCACTTCTATCGTATGTGAATCGCAGACACATCTTTTTTTAAAATTTAAAGTTCTTTTATTTTTAATTTGAATGTTTAGCTTTTATTAATAAGTAGCATTTGCTCGGTACCCTTAGTGATAAAATACAAATTTTTCTTTAAAAAAAATGGATCTTAAAAAAGGGGAAAAAATCGGACAGAAGATTCGAACCAGGCACGTTCGGATTTAACTGCCTAATTTCACCACTAAGTTACCATGACATATCATTTGACAGCGAAATTTACGTTCGTATTCTAATCATATTTTATCGATGCCTCAAAACACGGATAAAAAAAATCTAAAAATTTATCCATGTAACCCATGTATACAAAATTTCATAAAAATCGTTGGAGCCGTTTCCGAGATCTCGATTCTATTTATATAGGTATATATATACACTACATAGTCATGATTATTGTGGTCATGATAATAATGATGATGATGATGATGGAATAAAGTGGGAGTCTAGAAATAAAAATGTGACCAAAAATGAATTTGAATGGATTTATTATTTAGTAAGTAGATATGAAAATGATTATTATTCATGACATTGATGAAAATCCATTCGACTCAAATGTTCTAGTCTTATCCCGGCGTATTCTTTAAAAATAACAAATCAAAGTAACAAACAATACTATCGGTAAAAACTCTCTGTTCTCTTGTAATATTTTCAACAATCAACAACAGGAAACGAAGGGCTTAGGAACATTTATTTGGCCAAACCGAAAAAGATATTTCAAAAAATGAACTTAACCGTTTTTATCTTGATTAACATCTCCCAACTCCTCCATAGCTACAACTCAAGAGCAACTTACTCTGGGTCAATGATCTTAGGTACAATAAGACGTCTCTTAGCCAAAAGAGAAGTAGCCATTTTAATTTATTTGTTATCATTTATTAAAAATATCACAATGTCTTAAACTAGCCCAATGAGAAGAATGTCTGCTGGATGGTTATCTTTCAGTGATCGTCTCCACCACCCCAACTGCTCCCGCTCATCAGCAGCTCCACTATCCTGGGCTGCAGGTCCTGCGCTCTCCGCGCCGGCATGCTCCTCAGCGCAGAGGCCACGTACCTGCCGAATTCGTCAAAGGAGTCGCCTTTTTTGAGCGTATGTAGTAGTTCCACCAGTTCTTTTGCTGTCTCCGTTGAAACGTCACCAATAGAATTGTCGTTGCTCAACCTGTCTCTCAATATCACTAGTGGATCTTCCGCACCAGCAGAACTGTCGTCTTTCGTCTGGTTTTTTGCCGTCTTCGGTAAAACGTTAGCACCGTCACCACTGCCGCCGCCCTTTGACTCCACAAGTACGTAACCGTGTTGAAAGTTTGTTTTTGCGGATTCCTCTTCCTCAGGATTCATCTCCTCTTCATGATCTGACTCATATTCAGTTTTTATTATGTACTCTTCAATTGGTACATCGTAGGCTGTATGCAGCTGGAAAAAAATATAAAGATTAAACCACGTTTAAAACGTGGTAATGATATATCACAAATATATTTAAAGAAGTAAAGACAGAACATGCTTCTCCCATCTCGGGAAATCATATTGACGGTGGAATATAGATGAACGGATAGTGTTCAAACCTTAAACCATTTTTTATAAAAGACAGCAAGTCGATTTGAACGAAGAAACAACTTACAGAAGAAGCAGCAGTGAATTGAGGAACAGCACTGGAAGGCCCGGGCTCCGGCGGTTTCTGCGAACAAGGATCACACTCCAGTGATGCCAACTTGGGGGTTTTCCCCTAAATTTAGGGGGAAGAATTTAGAAAAGGGGATTTTTTGGGGTGAAGAATTTCTTAGGGTACTTTTAATAAAATAATTTTGGACATAATATGACGTATTGACAAGGAGACAATAAAAAATTGACCGTTTTTTGAAAATCGTATGTATTATTCATATACAAATATGAACTTTTGATTAGACTTTTTATTTATTTATAATAAAATTAATTTTAAATAAAAAACCAAAAACCGACTTCAAAACTATACCTTTACGGTACGGTTGATGTTATGGACATTACCTGTGCACTGAAGGCTTCTCCTAGTACGCGATCAGATGAGAAAATAGTTTTATTAACAACTTCATGACTGCGACCGGCCCCGTCGTGTGGTTCCACTGTTTCACATCTATAATAAAAGTAAAAGATAACTAATGATGAATAAATGTAATTTTTAAATAAATTCATATTATTTACTACAATAGTTTTTTTTTTGTATTGTATTGATTTTTTATTTTTCAAAACAAAAAGAACAGGCCAACATTTTCAAGCATGTGTGCGTACAGGCGGTGTTTTACACTAAATGTATGCGTGATTAGTGATACCAGCTACTACAGTTCTCCCATAAATCACATTAAAAAAATAGACTAATGAAATAACATAAGTATTTTGTGGTTGTCATTATATTCTGTTTAAGTAGTGTTTTTTTTATTAAATATATAATATACTTTTTGATATAAATAAAAAGCACTTTACTACTCTACTTTAATCTGCCGTATCTGTATGTGTGTGAATGTTGTATTAAATCTGCTAAGTTATTTAAATTAGTATTACAATATTTAGCTTTCAAAGACAAATAACTATAAAGAGTATACTAACATATAACTATAAAGAGGAAAGATTTGATTGTTTGTTTGATTTCCTGATTCGAAAAATAGTTACAAATGAGCATTTTGAAGAAAGTCGTTTTTGAGAAAAGTAAATCCAATGTTTTATTAATTGCGGTTAAAGCATGTTTAAAAACAATCTCCTTAGAGGATATAACCCATGTTGACACTCTTAAAATGTGCGCCATAATTGCATTCGAATATCATCTTAACAAGTTTTTATTACACAATTATAAAATTTGTATTTACAATTTGTATTACAAAATTTTTATTATAATATAATATTAAAATGTGATATTATGATTATAATATTATTGTCATTTTTATTGTTCAGAAATAATTTTAATTAAGGAGTTCTGAGTATGAATGTGGCAACACACACACGCCAATGGCATCTCATGCAAAATGGCGAACAACAATAATATTTTATTTTCAAAATATTTTACTACCTGACCTGCTATTATTTATAACTAGTAAGTTATAGGTACTTACTCATTGGAAATAGCTTTCGCGTCCATATTTTCAAGTTTTCTTTTCCTGTAACAATAATTACATTTAAAACGTTTTTTAGCTGTATCATTTGATTGAGTATTTAATATTAAATTAAATGCGGGTAGCCACGCTTCTCAAAGTCCCCGAGCGTTAAGCCTTCTTGATTTAAAACTACATAATTTACTTAAACACAACGATGAAATGAAACATTAGTTTAACATAATACAACATAATATTATATTTACAAATATTGTTTTGACTAAGTATGGTATATATTATGTACTAGTGATGTGCAGACTAACCGTATCCGTATCATAAAGCCGTATCTGTGAAATACCAATAGTACATAATATTTGAAATTTTCATAATCATTATATCTTTATCAATTATCTTTGTATTGAAGCCTATTAAAATAATTACACGTTTATACTAATATGTGCGAACTTTAAGCTCCCCAATGTAAAAAAAAAGCGCAATACAAAACCATGTCCTGCACATTCTCGCAGCGGGCGTGGTGGCAACTATCGTTTTATGGTCTCGTGTACCGACGTCCGCCACGGATTGAATTAGAAAGCAAATTTGTATCCGTATCCGGAATATACATACACTCAATATCCTTGGTCGGATGCGTATCAGCGGATCTTGACACTCAATATCCGTATTCGGATCTGTATCCACTGATATTCAAATTTTAACCATCCGTACCACCACTACCAGGCTCTCACAATACTCACCGGCTATTTCTTAAATATTTTTCAAAATGCATTTGACGAACTCTCTTCTTTTTTGGGACCCTGGGCATGATGTTAATTGATATACATACTATAATAATATTAACATACGTAAGACATAAGCCAAATTACATATCACCCATTAGAGGTATTAACACTCAATAATAATATAAAATAATAATAAAAAAACAAAAAACTAATCTAAATAAAAAAACAAAAAACGAATCCAAATAAATAACGGATTTTCCAAATAGAATAATAAATTTTGGGTGCGGGAGCAGCGAGCGACACAACTCCACCGTACAAAGGCTACGGGCCTTCTGGCGGCCCGCGCTTCGCAGTTCGCGCCCAGCGCGTCACCCGGCAGACGGCCACAGACCCGCGAACCACATCTTATACTTTTTTTTTTTTTTTCGGTTGGATCTATGCTAATGGTCCTAGTGACCGTTATGCGTCATCGGAAATGGGGTGATCCGGTTGGATCATCCTATGACGTTAAAAATTTGGGGGGTTGCCCCCCGCCATGTTCATGGCGTCGGGTTTGTACCTAACTTGGTCAGCTACGGTCGACTGGTTTGGAACGGGTGACGTTAGAAACCTATCGTGAGGGCCGGCCCTCCCCTCCCCCGGTAGCGGGGGAGGCGGGTCAAGCGCGGGACCCGAGCAAGCTGCCGATAGCAGAGTGCTATCGGTGATTACACGGTCTATATTGGTGTCGACTCGTAGCTGATCTGAGCCTATGCTGTCGCGGTTGATCCGGATCAACTGGTCAACGGAGTGTAGGGTTCGACGTCGCATACGACCCCGGGGCCCATGCGGTGTGAATGTGTGCCTAACACCGGCTGTGTTATGTCTGAGTGTGTGTTGTAGCTTACGTCGCGCTTCAGCGTCGCGCTTTAACAGTTGTGTGATTTTATCAACAGGATCGGTTATGACATTCTTAGGTAACCTAGACTTATTAAGCACATCTTATACATTCAAACGAGCTTTATATTATGTTTCCGTGATCTCGGAAACAGCGTGATTAGTGAATGTAAACTAACCAATAGATGGCGTTATAATCAATAATAACTTTTATTAAAAGAGCTGCAAGTAAGTAGATAGGGCCAATGTTTCTCTTTTGCCCGGGTATTATTTGTGGTTTTTTTTTTCTACTGTATTATATAATTAAAAATTATAGTAAATGCATAACATCATTTGAATGTTCATTGTGTTAAATTAGTCAGTCAGGACATTTCTCTAGATATGCTACTGTGTTGTTGTATGTGTATGTAATACACACGCGGGTTTTTTTTATAGAAGAGGAGCTAACGGGCAGGCAGTTTATCTGATGGGAAGTGCTCTCCATCAACATATCAGCCATAGAAATCATCTGCGTTGTCAGCCTTTAAGGAATAGGGACGGAGGGGTTGTGCTAAAATGGCGGCGTCCAGGTCTATGTGGAGGTGCTGCTGTGGTGGCTGGTCATGTTATGCGATTTCTACCTAGCTGAGTTTCTTTTTTTTATTAACATCCACTGGTTTGTTTTGGATATTGCGGGGTCTAAATTTATCTACTTACATATTTACTTATCTTAGGATAGTGTGTATAAGACTGTAATAAATGTGTTATAGTAATAAATGTATGTAATTATGTATGTTTATAAAAAATTGTAAACTATATTTTGAAAGGAGCAACCCAACAGAGTTACTTGCTGAATTCTTCTTATATACTATACTAGTATAGTACTATGTATTGTTTGTATTATTATTTTTTGTAATATTGTATTTGAAAAGACTAGTTCCACTGAGTTTGTTTCGCCGGTTCTTCTCAGTGGACTTACTTTGGAACCGGTGGTAGACTCAATTGACCTTAAAAAAGATACTTGGATAGTATTATTTTGAATAAAGTTTTTGACTTTGACTTTCACTTGACTAATAGCCCTCCTATTAGCACAACCACGATGTGCTAATAGGAGGACTATTAGCACAACCCCCCCGTCCCTATAGGGATATAGTCCAAATTATAATCGCCTGACTGAAATCACAGCCAAAACAAAGATGGCCTGATGGATGACACAGACATCTACTCAATACTTGGTGTATGTGATTAATTATTAAAATATCCTATTTGGCTGGTACCGAGTACCGACTTCAAAAATACCTAATTTTAAATAGTATTAAGTAAGACATAATATAAGTTTCAATATTTTCGTTAATTATTTTTTGTTAATTATATTCATCTCGAAGTTTTAAATATTAAGTATTTTAAATTTTTTAGTTGTACTCCAGTTCATGGAATGACATCCTTACACAATTATACCATTGCACCAATCGCTCTCTGAATTAACTATTTAAAATCCATAAATATGGACTGAACTACAATATGCTTCATTATATTGAAATGCATTTTTTGAATAGTGTAATGTGTATAGTGTGAAATGTTGTAAATAGGTAGGTACTTACTTACTTTTATTTATTTTTATTTATTTATTTATAGAAACAAACAGTCTTAACAAAGTTAGTTATTACAAAAAAGTTATTACAATATAGACCTTTAGTTTCCTATATTACAAGTGTAGGTACATCTAGTGTTATATTGAGACATTTTAAATTTGTATTTTTGTTAGTTGTTGATAAAAATGTTTATGAACAAAATCATTTTCTTAACTTATTGCAATAAATTGTTGTATTAGTATGAGATAGAGAAAAATAGACACAGTAATGAATATAATAAAAATTTTAAAATACAAAACAATTATTTTTATTTTTACAAATATTAAATAAGTATAGTGTGTAGCTAATTTATTAAGTTAAATATTAACATCAGTTACTTTTTTAGTGAGTACTGATTTCATAAGTAAATAACAAGTTTATAAACGAAAAACATATACACATTTTTTAACTTATTTTATAAAAACTTATTTTAAAGACTTCATCAGAGAGATTTTGAAGGAAGCCAGAGAACTAAATGCAAATAAGTCCAAATGAAGCAAATTATCATTATAAAATTTACACACTCTTCTTATTACTTACTTTACAATGTCGACCATGTGTATTTGTTTCCTAATAAATCTTCTTTTTTCTGGCCTCTTTTTATTGCTTTTGTTTCCCATTTTTTCAATGTAACACGTAAGTTTTATTTACAATTGAATATTTTAACTTTATTGACGAACTTATATCTTATATAGCAAAAAATATACTAATATCCAAGAATAAATACAATTTTATGGCAAAAAGGTTCGTTCACGGGCGGCGCGTACAGAAAAGTGATACACGTCCACCCAGCAACTCGCCTCAGCGATCACTGTCAAATTATATAGAAGTAAAAGAGAAGCAGCAGTGGACGGATAAAGGATGATGATGATGAAAAGAGAAGCGAGATGATGCCGTCGCCAATCACGTTGGGCCAATTAATACAAGAACAAAGATAATATTAAAATATTATAAGTAATCATAAATATAAATTTACACGTTATTTAATAATAATATTATCTGTTACTGTTCTAAATTTTACCAACATATGTTATTAAGTATTTAAAGAAAGAAAGAATAAGCTTTATTTGACACAAAACACATAATATATAATAGGGTGAAATACAAGGCAAAAATATTTATTTGAGATATTTACGTCAGATACGCTACACTGCTTAATTGGCGTTTTTTCTTATCGAGAAAATTTATGAAATCGTGCTTTTGACTTTTGAGTGTGATTGGAAAAATGATGGAGTTTAGCATATATCTTTACACTACAGCAAACAGTGTCAGTTTTGCTGAAAATACGTTTAGGTGAAGCCTATTTGACCCTGTTCAGTGTCTTAGCACGCGGACGGCAAGAAACGAATGTCACGGGTTCGAATCCCAATCAGTAGACTTACTTTAGTTTTTTTAACTACCAGCATACATGCACACACTGTTATGTTGTATAATAGTTAGGTACAATTATTCATAAAAAATAAAATAAAAATTATACATTTTTATTTATACTTATTACAAAATAATCGGAATAATTACAAATATTATAATTTGGCGCATTTGTGTGATTTCTTGATGCAACACGACATTGCTAGTTCTCACTTCTCACACAACCACACAGACAAATGAATTTTCAAAGGTGAAAAACGTAGAACTTATGATCCAAACCAAAAATTAAGAACCAAATACACGATCAACAATTTTCATCACCAGAAGGGGCTGTCGAAGAATATGTAAACATGTTTATAAGGTGACCATGGAAGAATTGAATATTTAATATTATCCAATAAAGAGTATTTATAGAAATTATTAAAAAAAATAATAAATAACACAGTGTTATTTATTTATTTATTTTATTGTTTTATCAACAATTGATAACACAGATATAATTTGATTTATACATAGATTTTTCACAGTTAAGTCACAGCAAAAAATAGTAAGTATAATAAGTTAGGAAAAAAATATTGTATTAATAGAGATATATAACATAATACAAACGACATTTTTTTTCAAGTATGACTTCATAAATATTATATACTATATATAAAAATAATATGTTAAAGCGAACAACTGCTAAAACGTCTTCCGTCGAAGCCATCTCTGACACGTGTGCGTTGATCGTAACGATTTCTCGTAGCGTGTATAGCCACCATTAGGTATATAAAAATATATTACTTTGATCTAATGTTACGTATACTACAGGTACAGGCCAGGCGGTTCGCTGACCAATGCGGTTTCTACCGTCTACGTAGCAGACAAACCACGCTGGCGCTTTCAAATATGTATTCTATGTCCATATAAATAGAGTGCCACAATATATTTTTGGATTTAGAATGTTATGTTTGTGCAATTATTCAAATTCACACAATATCGTATATTTCAACAAAAAGTATTATAGCCTTATTATCCAGCTCATACTTACTTAAACATTCCATCATTTTTTCGAATTATTCGTCTTTTTCTTGTGAAACACTTATGTGAATTTTTATTTTTATTACCCATATTTATGGTGATAAATCAATATTTATAATTATAATAACAATATCTAATAATAATAACACGTTAACCACCAAACAAAAGAAGATCGACCGGTGCCAACCATCCACCTTGAGCGCTGCCCGAGAACTAAAATATTAACGATACATTGAATAAGGTTAAAAATTGCAAAGCACAAATAACCCGGGCCGCAAATAAACATTTGATTTGCGGGTTTTCCTTTGATAACTCCGAATATACGCATTGAATTTAATATTTGTTCGGTTAACATTTTTATTTAGGCCTTTTTATATTATGCTGTGTATTTTTTCATGTGATATTTTCATTGGGTTTCCTCGTGCTGGAGCGTCAAGGGTGGGTTGACTGATTAAGTGGAACCGCGATAAAATCCCTAAAAGTTGTTTCATTATAATTCTTACTAATACTTGTTATAAATGTGAAACTAGGAATGTAAATACTGGATTAAATTAAATATGATACTAAAACACGTAAAAAATGGAATTTTCTTTCGGTAACCTTAGCGAAGCCGCGGGCCGCAGCTAATAATAACATTTTGCGCTAGTTATTTTTTTTTTGTCTGCAGCTTTTAAATAAATAATCAACTTATTTTTCTACTTGTGTAAAATCTGAATATTGAAACGTAAGTGTTAACCGCGTCCCCGTCATTATTGTTACTTTTGGAATCAGACACCGGACACGGATTTCAAAAGTATTATATATTTTTTTGTTATTTATAAGGCACGCCAACAACATAAACACATGGCATATTTTATAGTTGACCTGTATTATATCCAGTCGATTTATTCTGTCCACTTTACGTATATTACTTTAATGTTAATAATATAATAAGTATTATCTGTGTGCTACCTATTGCTGTTTTGAAGTCGGTGCCCACTGGCCCCTCAGGTTTTTTTTTGTTCTCGAGTCTAGATTTTAGAATAAAAACAACCTAGAATTTAGACGGAGCTATCCGCTCGTGCTCACGACATAATAACTACTTGCTGTTAGATACGAGTATATTTGGCTTGACACCAAATTCAAATCTATAAATTTTTTAGGGTACGGAAACCAAAGGGTAAAAACGGGACCCTATTACTAAGACTTCGCTGTCCGTCCGTCCGTCCGACTCGTCATCAGGCAGTATCTCAAGGACCGTAATATCTAGACAGTTGAAATTTCACAGATTGTGTTTTCTTTTGCAACTATAACAAAAAATACTAAAAATAAAATAATAATAATAATAATTAAGGAGGGCTCCTATACAACAGAGTAGTTGCTGGCGTTTTTTGCTATATTTCATGAACCGTAATAGCAATTAGCAAGGAGGTTGAGATTTTTATAGATGTTGTATTTTTATTGCCACAGTAATAAAAAATACTTAAAATAATATTTTAAAAAATAATCTGGATACAATAAAAGTATTTTTTTTTTTGTCGTTTTTTCTGGTACGGAACCTTTCGTACGCGAGTCCGACTCGCACTTGACCGGTTTTTAAAATATAATATATATTAAAACAAAAAAGAAATCGTAATGAAACTTGGCTCGCCAACACACATACTATATACTATTATTTATTACAATATGACATATACAATGCAACAATTCAAGTCAATAAATTCATAAATTGTAATTTAAATTTATTAAAATATATTTTTAAATAAACAAGTATAAAATATTTTGCATTATATCTATAATTATTAATAATTTCGAGCAGAGCAGGGTACGATCAAAAGACTCGACCAAAAACTTACTTGACTATTCAAATTTAAAACATAAAATATTAAAGATTTCGAGTCGACAATCAGTAATATAATAACTAATAGTCTAAGATATGGTGTATAAAACTGCTTATTTATTATTATGGTGTATGAAATGCTTATTTTTGATTGCTTACTTATTTGCTAAATTGCTAATTTGCTTACTTGTTTTATATTCAATCTAATCTACATCTACACTAATATTATAAAGAGGAACACTTTGTTTGTTTGTTTGTTTGTTTGGTTGTAATGAATAGGCTCAAAAAGTACTGGACCGATTTCAAAAATTCTTTCACCATTCGAAAGCTATATTATACATGAGTAACATAGGCTACATTTTATTCTGAAAAAAATAGGGTTCCAGAAGATATTTGGGTTTTTCGGACACAAGGTGTAAAAAATCAACCAGAAAAGTTACTTATTTTGCGTACGCTGCCTAAACTATAAAAGATAGAACCATAGAATGTCCTAATTAATTGTAGATCTTATAATTATCTACAAAAAAGTCCGCGACACGTTATACCTATCTATGTCGAGTGAGGCACAATAACCATTTTTTTATTAAGATATTTTGAATTTTTTTGGACTACATTTAAACGAGTTTATTTTACTCATGCTTTTAATCCATAAGATATGAAGCTAAAGAGTTTGTTTATTTGAACGCGCTAATCTCAGGAACTATCGGTCGGATTTTAATGAAACATTTCAGTGTTCGATAGCCCATTTATCGGTAAAGATATATCATCCCGCTAAGATCCCGTTGTAAATCTTAGTTAACGCAGGCGAAGCTGCGGGCAACTGCTAGTATGTCAATAAACATGTTGGGATATATGGGTTGCCTAAAAACATTCAGGATCTAGATCTAGGATATGATTTTCAAAATTGGTCAACCGGAATTCGGAACTGATTTTTCGCAGACAAACCTTTACTACCGTATTCATAATGAATGTACCTTATTTTATTACCTACCTTACCTATTTTAAAAACCTAAAAATGAATAATCAAAAGAATGAATTAATTATAATAGTACTATTGAAAAGACTGGTTTTGTTATTACTTTCTGGGCACCAGCCCCGCTGCAGCGACTGCCCTAGAAATCCACCGCTAGCTGCATGTCACCCACATCATTGTCAATGACAATATTTCAATGAAAGGAAAATATCATTATGGAAACCTACAGCAGTCGCCAGCCGCCAGTACCCTCGGTCGGTTCTGGTAATCCTCAGCGGAATATTTCATTTAATATCGACTTATGCAACAATGACTCACGTGTGGTTTTTTTCCTTGTTTTTTATAATTGTCACATTATAATGTGATCAGCCGCTATCGTGGCTTGCGGCTTTAGACTACTTGTCGCCGATACGTACATACACTAATATATCTCTTATTCACATCGCGTTAGAGTTGTTTTCGTGTTGGCCTCTTTCAGCAGTCGTATCTTATCAATACCAACACTCTTATTACAAACGTGTTAAGTATATTTTGCTTTAACCAAATTATTATATGACTTTGCTGTGTGTTAGTGTATCAAAAGTGACTCCATAATTCTGTCATTAGGGTTTACATTGCACTGCAATATGTATGTTCAATGCAACTTGTAACGAAATGCAACTCGCAGCGTCGCCTGGTGACCAGAGGTTATTCGTGTTTCATCATAACCAGCCGTACCCTCGCCCGCCTCACCCTCATCCCGGCTAAACTATTTATATCCTAGTTGTAGTCCGTGGGTCAGAGGTTAAAATGATTGAAATGTACAAAGACACGTTTGAAGGTTACCGTTCGTCGTTTAGATCCAGTGTTCTGTCAATATTGTTTCTAATAGAGTATAAACTAACTGACAGACTTGCCGCCTGACGGTAAATGGTGAACGTCGACCATGAGCATCAACTAGTTACTTACTAGGTGACAATGACACAATAAACTGCCTTGGATGAGGAGTGAGGACTCAACTTAAATAGCAGAACTCAGGAGAAGGAAATATTCGCCAGTAACCCTTCCCTTATAAGATTAAAACAACTTCTAGAACATTTTATGTATATAGGTCACTAAACCCTGAAAGAAACCTAGGTACAGCGTATACGTGCGCGCTCGCACGCCGCACGCGGCGCGGTACGCGCACGCGCGCACGCAAAGCATCGATGTAAAAATATCCATACTCATATTATGTATTAATAAAAAAACGAGAATATAACATGGTGTAATGCCTGAAGGTAAATCCGGGTAGAACCCTGCAACTACCTTCGATGAGGAAACTTGCAATTTGATGTTGTTATAGATTACCCTGGGGAAAAGATCATCAAAATAATCATGAGCATCACGCATATGAGTGACTTGGCCACCTGGACGATCAATATGAGCGTATTATTTTTGGAGCTTTTGGATACTCATAATAATATGGGAGTTGATAGAATAACATACTTAATAATACGACGAAGATAACATAGTTACAGATTATAATAAACACTACAGACCGACAGAAAGTCATATTTTATTTTATCTAATGTAGGTAATAGGTATAAAAAATATCTTTCATTTTTTATAATGAAGCAATGAAACAAATGGCGATGTTGATCATCATCACCACAACGATCATCACCATCACTAATCACAATAGTTAATTTATCATCATCATAATTCCTTTCGAACATCACAAGTTTCAGCAGCAAGTCGTGTTCTCGTGTTGGTATTTACAAAGTTTGCATGAGTTCGCAACCGGCGAAACCAACTCAGTGGTGTTGTTTAATATCTCGTCATAGACCAAGATCCCAGAGCTGTCAGACGTCACGTGTTTTCTGACGAGCGACATGTGGACGATTGAGTAGTATTAGTATTACCAACATCGTACGCCTACCTGCTATGAAATAATATGAAAATATCTAAAAATTATTAATGTGTGTGAAATATTAAGTTAATAGTACATTGCTGTAAAAAGTATTAAAAAAAACCTTTTCTTGTAAAATTTTAATTTTGTCGTTTGCGTTAAAAAGGCGGTGAAATATATTCAAACCAACTTATTTCACGGGCTATACGAGCAATGCGAGAGGTAGGAAGCTCAAGTCCAGGACATTGGTGTGACAGGAAGTGAATATTCAATAATTGTTATCTTCAATTATTTCCGTCTTCACGAATTCCTATTTTGCATATAGCATTTTTCAGATCGTTCAATCAGATATATTTATTTGCCAAGAAATAAATTAGAAACTTCGTAGACATGTTTCCTGGCACGGAACCTGGGACCCTGTCGTTATACTGTCAACAGCGATACACAGACAGATATATGTGTATTCACTCACTACTGAGTGATATAATTAATGAAAATATTTATCATCAGTCGGGTTACGGTTGTCCAGTAAAGGTGACGAGAGCAGCTGAAGCCGGCAGTCCCTGGCCACCAGGCAAGCTTACAAATAGGTGACGAGTGGACTCGAGGTTCTATATTCGAAACTCGAGTCCTTTTTACGTCGGAGTGACTGCTCGTAAATATTTACATGTTCACATAATAGATGGTAACAGCAATAAAATTAACTAGAGTCAATCCACATCACCAGGTAGCCTCGTGGGCCCTTAAGCCATCATGCGTCCCATTTGCACGCCTCGCTTACTCGCTCGCACACACTGACTTAGGTCACGTACGCAGTGCTTACGATAATAAAAAAAACCGACCAAATGCGAGTCGGACTCGCGCACGAAGGGTTCCGTACCAGCAAAAAACACCAACAACTACTCTGTTGTAAGGGGGCTTCCATTTAATTATTATTATTTTGATTTTAATATTTGTTGTTGTAACCACAATAAAAATACTAAATAGTTCTTGAGATCTATCGGCGAGTGGTAGCCATGGAAAAGTGCTAAAATATCACGTTTTTTGTACGGGAAAGGAGAGTAGAATAATTAGGGGGGTTATTATTAATATTATTTTGTTTTTAGATATTTACTTGTATTTGTTATTATTGTGGCAATAAAAATACAACATCTGTAAAAATTTTAACCTTCTTGCTTCACTTTTGTCTCAGCATTTATAGGTAGTACAAAGAAATTGTATGTAAAATCAAGGTTTTTTTATGAGTATCAAACAAATTGTTAAATTATAATGAACTAACAGATAAAATCAAATGCCAAGACAGTCTTATCTTAGCCTAAGACTAATTTGGCATCGCTCATTTGCAAAATGTAAAAAGCCTAAGGAAAGCCGGGCATTGCTTAATTTGGTCGGACACGCAATCTAAAAGCCTGTGTCCGGCTTTATCTGGACGCCCGGCAACCCTAATCGCGAATGACCTTGTTTGTTCGAGTGTGGGGTCATGTTGCGGCGGGTGGCGCTGCCCGCCGCGCCGTCGCGGGATCCCCCGCAACAAAACATCGCGCACTTGCATTCAATGTAACGCTTGCATTTAATGCAATGATATCAATATAACTCAAGGTAAAAAATGTTAATACTAAATAGACTACTTCTCCTACCGTTTAATTAATTTTAATGATTAAACACAAAAACAGGATATATAAAAAAATGCCGCCCTACGTTCACTAGCTAACGCCAGCGGCTTCACTTGCTTGAGCTGGGTTAATTTTATTTGCATTTTTTCGGGATTAAAATTATTTTAGTTAATAAATATTAAGTAATGAACTCCAAACATCTTATCTTAGACATCTTATTTTTATTTGTAATATTAATAAGGCAACATAAATTAACAGATAATTATCTAGGTAAGTATTTCATAAACTTATCGATTGACGGTTGAAGACTATAAAAAATGAGTCTGACTTGCGCACGAAGGGTTCCGTACCATTACACTTATAAACAACACAACACATAAAACACGTAATTTTATAGGTATGCCTTTTATTTATTAATAATAAAAAATATCAACCCTTATAATGTCTTTTTATATGTACTCCTCCTCGAAATCAGACGAGATGATTGTTATGTATTATATACATAAAATATGTATATATTGTATTATATCGCCTCTCCCATATTTAGTAAA
The DNA here is from genome assembly GCA_905333005.2 of Lycaena phlaeas. Lineage (NCBI taxonomy): Eukaryota > Metazoa > Arthropoda > Insecta > Lepidoptera > Lycaenidae > Lycaena > Lycaena phlaeas. The sequence goes on from HG995181.1 coordinate 408,939, forward strand.
TTCATTAAGGTTTAGATTACCCACCGCGACTCGTGCATCAGCAGGGCCTTTCTTGAACAACTCGTGGAAAGTTTACTTCTTCGTGGCATTTTTAAATTTAATTTAGGAATAAACATCGCAATCTTAAAATGTTGGCTCGTACGGTAGCGCAACGCGCGACTTCTCCCTTAAGGACGCGTTTACAAATTTGATAGGTACAGAATCGAACAACTACATTGAAAAAGTCACGCACACAAGCGCACCCGCACAATACGCACGCTTGCGTGCGGGAATAGTAGTCAAGTAAACGGATTTGATACTTTACAAATATTTGTTATTTTGATTATTTATAACACAAAATTATATTTTATTTCTGTTTGTTTTTACTATTTATCTTTTTACTTAGAATTAGTATATAAATTATATATATAATAAATAATTATATATTATAATATGTAAGTAAACTGATATCTGTAATTCATCTTGAAAGGAGGGGGGGGGGCTCATAATTGCCACGCTGAGCAGGCGCATTGGCGATCGCAGATGATAATGAAGTCGCATCGGCACTGCTGCCTGATCAATGAACATTGAGGGATGCCTATATTCAGCAGTGGATGGATGAAGTTTGATGATGATGATGATATCTATTTGCTTGTAAGTGGCAAGGGATCGGTCGTCTTGGTGTTCATTGAGGGAGGCCTATATTCAGCAGTGGATGGATGAAGTTTGATGATGATGACGATGATATCTATTTGTTTGCGAGTGGTAAGGAATCGGTCCTCTTGGTGTTCATTGAGGGAGGCCTATATTCAGCAGTGAATGGATGAAGTTTGATGATGATGGTGATATCTATTTGTTTGCGAGTGGCAAATGATCGGTCGTCTTGGTGTTCATTGAGAGAGGCCTTTATTCAGCAGTGGATGGATGAAGTTTGATGATGATGATATCTATTTGTTTGCGAGTGACAAGGGATCGGTCGTCTTGGTGTTCATTGAGAGAGGCCTTTATTCAGCAGTGGATGGATGAAGTTTGATGATGATGATGATATCTATTTGTTTGCGAGTGACAAGGGATCGATCGTCTTGGTGTTCATTGAGGGAGGCCTATATTCAGCAGTGGATGGATGAAGTTTGATGATGATGATGATATCTATTTGTTTGCGAGTGACAAGGAATCGGTCGTCTTGGTGTTCATTGAGGGAGGCCTATATTCAGCAGTGGATGGATGAAGTTTGATGATGATGATGATATCTATTTGTTTGTAAGTGGCAAGGGATCGGTCGTCTTGGTGTTCATTGAGGGAGGCCTATATTCAGCAGTGGATGGATGAAGTTTGATGATGATGATGATATCTATTTGTTTGCGAGTGACAAGGAATCGGTCGTCTTGGTGTTCATTGAGGGAGGCCTATATTCAGCAGTGGATGGATGAAGTTTGATGATGATGATGATATCTATTTGTTTGTAAGTGGCAAGGGATCGGTCGTCTTGGTGTTCATTGAGGGAGGCCTATATTCAGCAGTGGATGGATGAAGTTTGATGATGATGATGATATCTATTTGTTTGCGAGTGACAAGGAATCGGTCGTCTTGGTGTTCATTGAGGGAGGCCTATATTCAGCAGTGGATGGATGAAGTTTGATGATGATGATGATATCTATTTGTTTGTAAGTGGCAAGGGATCGGTCGTCTTGGTGTTCATTGAGGGAGGCCTATATTCAGCAGTGGATGGATGAAGTTTGATGATGATGATGATATCTATTTGTTTGTAAGTGGGAAGGGATCGGTCGTCTTGGTGTTCATTGAGAGAGGCCTTTATTCAGCAGTGGATGGATGAAGTTTGATGATGATGATGATATCTATTTGTTTGCGAGTGACAAGGGATCGGTCGTCTTGGTGTTCATTGAGGGAGGCCTATATTCAGCAGTGGATGGATGAAGTTTGATGATGATGATGATATCTATTTGTTTGTAAGTGGCAAGGGATCGGTCGTCTTGGTGTTCATTGAGGGAGGCCTATATTCAGCAGTGGATGGATGAAGTTTGATGATGATGATGATATCTATTTGTTTGCGAGTGACAAGGAATCGGTCGTCTTGGTGTTCATTGAGGGAGGCCTATATTCAGCAGTGGATGGATGAAGTTTGATGATGATGATGATATCTATTTGTTTGTAAGTGGCAAGGGATCGGTCGTCTTGGTGTTCATTGAGGGAGGCCTATATTCAGCAGTGGATGGATGAAGTTTGATGATGATGATGATATCTATTTGTTTGCGAGTGACAAGGAATCGGTCGTCTTGGTGTTCATTGAGGGAGGCCTATATTCAGCAGTGGATGGATGAAGTTTGATGATGATGATGATATCTATTTGTTTGTAAGTGGCAAGGGATCGGTCGTCTTGGTGTTCATTGAGGGAGGCCTATATTCAGCAGTGGATGGATGAAGTTTGATGAAGATGACGATGATGATATCTATTTGTTTGCGAGTGGTAAGGGATCGGTCGTCTTGGTGTTCTCATTGAGGGAGGCCTATATTCAGCAGTGGATGGATGAAGTTTGATGATGATGATGATGATATGTATTTATTTGCGAGTGGCAAGGGATCGGTCGTCTTGGTGTTCATTGAGGGAGGCCTATATCCGCAGTGGATGGATGAAGTTTGATGATGATGACGATGATGATATCTATTTGTTTGCGAGTGGCAAATGATCGGTCGTCTTGGTGTTCATTGAGGGAGATCTATATTCATCAGTGAACGGATGAAGTTTCATGATGATGATAATATCTATTTGTTTGCGAGTGACAAGGGATCGTTCGTCTTGGTGTTCATTGAGGGAGGCCTATTTTCAGCAGTGGATGGATGAAGTTTAATGATGATAATGATGGTGACATCTATTTGTTTGCGAGTGGCAAATGATCGGTCGTCTAGGTGTTCATTGAGGGAGGCCCATTTTCGGCAGTGGACGGATTTAGGCTGATGATGATGAAGTCGCATCGGCAGCACTGCTGCCTCATTAGAGTAGCACGGGATCGGTCGTCTTGACGTTCATTGAGGGAGGCCTATATTCAGCAGTGGATGGATGAAGTTTGATGATGATGATGATGATATCTATTTTTTTGCGAGTGGCAAGGGATCGGTCGTCTTGGTGTTCATTGAGTGAGGCCTTTATTCAGCAGTGGATGGATGAAGTTTAATAATGATGATGATATCTATTTGTTTGCGAGTGACAAGGGATCGGTCGTCTTGATGTTCATTAAGGGAGGCCCATTTTCGGCAGTGGACGGATTTAGGCTGATGATGATGAAGTCGCATCGGCAGCACTGCTGCCTCATTAGAGTAGCATGGGATCGGTCGTCTTGACGTTCATTGAGGGAGGCCTATGTTCAGCAGTGGACGGATTTAGGCTGATGATGATGAAGTCGCATCGGCAGCACTGCTGCCTTAGCATAGCACGGGATGAGTCATCTTGGCGTTCATTGAGGGAGGCCTATGTTCGGCAGTGGACTGATTTAGGCTGACGATGATGATGATGATGATGATGATGATAAGTGAGCAAACGTCGAGAGAGGACGTCTTCCCACCTGGTTATAATGACCAACCAACATTTCGTCTACCTATGTATATGAAATAAACCAATTCCATAAAAATATATTGTGGTAAAAAAATATTGTAAAGTATCAAATCCAATCCAAAGTATCCAATATCTAAAATAAATCGCGATGTTTTTTGAGTCGAATTGCTGCTGACAGGTGACGCAGTGTCCACCCAGAACCGCGGCCGAGCGCGGACTGAGTTCTCATTTCAAAAATGTAAAAGAAATCGAGACAGAGACAACGATAAAATAAACCTTAATGCAATGGAATAACATTCATCTTTAGTAGCAAAATTGGTAAAAAAATTAGATATCTTCTTTATTTTTTTTAAGACTATTTTTAGCATTTTTGGGTTATTTTCTTGTCCTTTATTTAAAATTGAACATATTTCCCTGCTCCTACTATTTTTTAAAAACCTTAATAAATGTGGATATTAGACCAAAGGGGTACCGTAATTCTAATCGATTTCGTTCGTTTCATGGAAAATGGTAATGGAAGAACGTTGATTACTATATAAAAAAGCAACATTTATCAAAAAAATATGCGTTACCCTTGTAGATAAAGAACCATTCTATATGAAATAAATAATTTTTATATATGATTTTGTGTACTTTTGTTACAAACGGTACAGAAAAACAGCATAATTTCGTCTGATTCGTAAACGCGTCCTTAAAATGTCTGCGCAGGACTGATTTCCCGTCGCACGCGCACGGAACATTCCGCGCACAAAAACTTCATTTTTTTCATACAGTTATCGAAATTTCTTAAAAGTTTTAAATGCCCAAATTATAGTACTTACATCAAAGCATCATATATATTTTTTCTGGAAAATTCCGTTGGGTCGTTTTAGTTTTATAACATCAAATTAGCTGTTGTACGCAGCCTCGCCTGTGTCAACTAAGATTTAAAACGGGTCCCTAACTTTTTAGGCAGTTACGGTTTCTAGACTACAGAATTGGCACCGACTACAGAATTATAAAATAATTAATTATTTATTAATTTTGATTTAACTAAATAAAAATACATATAACTTTGTGCAAAGTTAATTTATTTTTTGGTTTTTAGTTTACTGTGTGAAGTCGTTTATTTTTTGTTAAAAAATTATTTTATTTAATGTTAGTAGACACCTGGCACCTACCGCATAAACTTTAAGGTATCAAGGTTATTAATTTAAAATAGCAAAACAATATACTTAATTTGATTTATTTGATTAGATATCACGATTCCTTAAGCTAGCGTAATAACAAGTGTCTTTCAGTGACCGTCTCCGCCGCCCCCACTGCCTCCGCCCATCAGCAGCTCCACTATCCTGGGCTGCAGGTCCTGTGCCCTCCGCGCCGGCATACTCCTCAGCGTTGAGGCCACGTATCTGCCGAAGGCGTCGAAGGAGTCGCCCTGCGTGAGTTCCCGCAGCAGTTTCACTAACTCTTTCGCTGTCTTCGTCGAAACGTCGCCAATAGATTTATTGTCATTACTCAATCTGTCTCTCATTGTCACTAGTAGATCTTGAGGGCCAGTGGAACTGTCGTCTCTCTTTAGTGTTATCGCCGTCTCCGGTAGGACCTCAGCACCGTCATAGCCGTCGTCTCCTTCCCTCTTTATAGGTACTACACTATGCTGTATGTTCGGCTCTGCGGACTCCTCTTCTCCAGGATCCGATCCCTCGTCATGATCTGACGAATATTCAGTTTTTATTATGAACTCTTCAACTTCTTCACGGTTATCATCATGAGGCTCTTCAGGGGCCGAACCCACGCCATGGGCCTGGAAATAATTGTTCAAATAGAACTAGTTCTATAGGTAAAACTGTATAAAAAGTGATTTCGTACATAGGTAAAGGATCAATTTGAGCGAGGCCACCGAATGGAATGATTTTAGTGATGGCGTTGGAAGCCCGTAGATTAGGAATAAATCTGCATTCGGCAGAAAGTGGAGTGGATTTAGCAGATAAATTAGTAAAATATTGTTTTGTTATTTTCGAGATGAAAACGCAAGCTGGAGGAATAAATATTAGGAACTATAGACCTCAGCCGCATGCGACGATACTCCAAATTATTAGTTATTCTGGACAATGTTAAATTGTCGAGCATGATATGGACAATGTCTTTTACTTTCGAGTCAAGGAGCTCGATATTTCGACATTATCTTCGATACGGATTACTACGAACAACGCTAAGATCTATCCATTTTATTAACGAGCATAAAACATTCGTAGATAATGCCGAAATATAGACTCCGCCAAACGACCAAACTAAAGTGTATGTTTACGGCGGTAAGTCTTGGAGACAGTAAATAGCTGTCCTTCTTAATATGTTTTTTACAGCAAATCTATTTCACAAGCAGGTTGTGGTTACAATGACTGACATACCTGGGTCGATGAGGGCTGGCTTCCAGAGGACTGGCCCTCCTGCGGCGGCGCTGGCGAGTGTAAGTTCTGAAAACATCTTAAATTTAGTACATACATATCACTATATACCAATTGCACATTTTTTATAGAGGAGACAAATGGTCAGAGGTCAGTGGCACCCGCAGACCCCCGGTACACTTGATGACCGGTCAGTCGCCGACCTGTCCAACATCAGCAAAGGTAGCATAGGTTCCTTATGCGCAGCAGGGAGGGCCTTGGTTCTTAATGTTGCTGACTTTCACGCATCGAGGTGTTGATATTATAGTCAATAGGAACGACTTTTGGGACCCTAGAGAGATGTAAAACTAAACCCGCATTGAACGATATTACTAGGGCGTGGAAAGACGCGCGAGTGAGAGGTTTGCTTTATTATAGTTAGGGAGGGAGAACTCAAGTGCGCTGCAGCGCTAAAACAGTAGTTACTTCATGGAGGTAACCAAACTATTGAAACATGCGGCGCTAGATCGCTTAGGAAAAGCTTTTTGGCCGTGAAAATGGTATTGTTGATTCGGAAGCTAATGCTTTTCGGTAAACGTAATGAAAGAACAAGGCGTTCCTTTATACACCGGAGAAGTGACACTGTACTACAGCTTTTGTACTTACAACTATCTTATTATATCCTGCCTTTACATTACATAAACGAAGTGAAATAAAAATCGATCGATACAGTTTAATATAAACTTTATTTATTTAATACATTATTGTCTATTACACACACATTACACTTTGTTCCATAATTTATTATGAGTTGTATTATTGTTATAGAGTATAGACTCCGCACAGAGGTAATGGGTTAGGTTAGATTGCCCAATCCCTCACGAGCCACCGACCGTTTTAGCTTGCTCTGATCTTAATATTATGGCCTCAGTGGCCCCAAGTGCTTCTTCTGTGAACCCTGGGCGACCGTCGATAGCTTGCTACCATTTGCTCAATGTTTGTATTGATTGAAGACAAGTATTAAAAGTATTTATAGCACACCGATAAGCATTTCTAGAATAAAAATTTAATATTAGAGCGAAAGTTCGTAAAGCGGGAGAATATTTTACTCGACTCACTTTCCCTGATGTAGCATTCATTACCTGACGTTTAATTATTTCGTTACTCTGAAGGCCAATTAGCTTATATAGATGAGTTTTCTTGTGAAATCAATCGTTTTTTAGGGTTCCGTACCCAAATGCTAAAAACGGGAGACTTCGCTGTCCGTCCGTCTGTCACCAGGATATCTCAAGAACCGTAATAGCTAGACAGTTGAAACTTTTCACAGATAATGTATTTCTGTTGCCGCTTTAACAACAAATACTAAAACAATAATACTAATAACAAACAAACAAAACAAACATAATATTAATAATTAAGGGGACTCCCATACAACAGAGTAGTTGTTGGCGTTTTTAGCTGTATTTCATAAACCATAATAGCAAGGAGGTTAAAAAATTTCACAGATGTTTTATTTTTATTGTCACAATAAAAACAAATAATAAAAATAATATTTAAAGTGGCTTTCACACAACAAAAGTATTTTTTTACTGTTTTTTCTGGTACGGAATCCTTCGTGCGAGAGTCCGTCTCGTACTTGGCCGGTTTTTTTTTCTAAGTTTCCTAAAAGCTGCTTCAGCGAATTAACTTTTCGCCTTAATATATGGTTTGCATCTCTTAAGCGTTTTAAAATAATATTCTTTTTCTTGACTTTTTTTTGTGATAGATCAATGTTTTTCCCGTAAAGATGTCGCTTCCTTGGTGTACTGTAGTTAGACGGAATGCTTGTAAAGATGCATGATGGAAGATGTAAAGTAAAGAAACAGAACAGAGACAAAGCTTCTAAAGAGCTAGCATTTATACCATTATGGTAGGGTTGGCACAATTGAATAAATTAAAAATATAAATGTTCTTTTTTTCACATTTTTTATTAAAATAGGTTAATTTTTTTACAAATTACATACTCTAAATATTATAAATAAATAATTTTGGTTTTTAATAATTTGTTTCTTTTAATCGAATGATAAATTCTAAATCTAATATAAAGTTTTTTCAAATACTGCAACGGGAAACACTCACATGTCATATAAAATGTCTAATCTTGCAAACGTGCTAATATATCATTACCAATATTAACAATTTGTACATGAAGATCAAAATATTCGCGAAGTTTTTGCTCAAGCAATTCAACAAATGCAATGAATTTGTCAGGAGGTATTATCAAAAAACCTGATTTCACGCTACCTGATTTTTTGAAGGATTGGAACTTGCAGATGTCTCAAATGCAGGTATAACTTGAATGTCCTGATTTAGTACTTCAGTCGAGACATTCGCACATGCACTGAACATGCTCGAACTCGAACATGCATCGTCAATTGTCGGCAAGTTGAGTTTTGGAGACGCATTGTCGTGTAAATATTTCACAGGCCCGTTTTTAGAAAGCTTTATACAGGTTCTTTCGAAGTGTTCCTCGCAGATTCTGTATTGTTGTCGTGTTTTTTCATCGATAAGCTTTGTCAAGAGATCTTCCCGCCTGACAGCCTTTAACCACTCATGTCGTCTGAAATATTAATAAAAATGCTGACGAACGTATTTTAAATCATAGTCATTTTTTCCTCTCTTTCATAGAAAAAATGGGTTGGCTATTGAATGGGTGCGCAAGATTTCATGACTGAAATGTGGGCTGGGGGACGGGAGAGGGGAAAGCTAGAGAGTAGCCTCTCTACTACTTTCGAAACGAGGAAACGCTTAGTTTTTTTTTGCCTACAATAGATATATAAGATTAACACTAGATTAGGTTACATAACACATTATAAAATTATAAATATAAATTAAGTTTCAAGTACAAACTTACCTAGTAGACTCCTTGGGATAGTTAAAATAAGAAATATTTTTAGTCTTTCTATTACTATTCAGGCACACAGTACAATGTACAACCATATTTACAAAACTTTTTAAATACTAAAACCAAAATATTACTACGTATAATGTGAGAAACTCGATAACAAAAACAAAACACAACACGCCTGCACGCCCTGAGATTGACCACTGGCTGATCTAGCAGGGGGGAGGGGGAAGGGAACCTTTGAACAATGACAATTGACATCGATGCTTTTAGCGACAGCGACTCCTTGCGACCTTAACTTGTACTAAAATGCTTTTTTGATATGACAAGTACTATACTTGTAAAGAATGATTATTTTGCACTTGCAATAAAAAAAAATATGATGTTTTTTTATCAATAATTTAATTAACATATTGGATATTTTACGTGATTTTATTATATGAATGAATATTTATTCCATAAAACTAGAAATATCAGGAATTACTAATTATTAAAAAAGAAATAATATTATAGTAAAGAGTTTATGTTGATGTACACACAGCTCATTTTCACACAAAAACTTCTAAAATCGCCGACCGAGGCGCCACCAGTCTTCACGCAGGTTCTCTATAGGTTAGGTTGTCTGTATCTACTACACATTAGATAATTGAAAAACACGTTAAGTAAGAAAATCAAATTCTTTTTTTTTTATTTACGTCCTTACTCCTTAACAATAACGTTCTATTTTCAATACCGGGGTTTCGCGCTTATGGAATTACAGAATGCGCGCATCGCGGAAGTCGTAAAAATTTATTACCAGAGACCATACTCACAATAATAATACTACACTTTAAGACTAGCGCTATTAAGTCTAATTCAGTTTACGCTGATGGTATTCCTAAGCTTAGTTTACGTTTGGAACAGGAGTATCATGGAGTCTTGAAACGGTTTAACAGGAGCGACTGCCATCTGACCTTCGAAACTATTTAGTATTTAATTTACAATATACATAAAATATTTTTTGTTTATCTCCGACTCTAGTTGTAATTCTAATGAATTATCACTGACCCTGCTTGTACTGGGTCCATTCCCCAGGGAACCTGGTGTTGAGGCTGTCGATGTCGTTGATAAAATGCCCCGAAAGCAATTTGTTACACTTAATATTAATATGTACTCACTCCATATTAATACTTTTACTATACTCAATATGAAAAAACTTACTTCAATATTTGGAATGACCCCCTTTTTCATTTTTCGGTAACCTTTTTTTGTAAAATACATATCATTTTCTGAAAAGTGGCAAGAGCAAACCACAGTAGATTCATTAGGTTTAAAAAAAGCTTCGCCCCTTTCATTAGATACAAGTTGTCGCCATTTTTCTCTATCATTTTCATTTTTTGGAAATCTGAAATATATTATAGGTTTGTATAATTTATTATTGTAACACATTATTTTTAACATAAAATATTTAAAAAATAAAGAAGATGATACTAAGGTATTCACTAAGTATCAGGAAAACCATGCGCTTGTTTACCAACATCATTGTATAATATAAGCCTTTTTGTATATTAATATCACATGTATAAAATATAGCAAAAAAAAGTAAGAACATTTTCTTAATAAATAAATCTTAATAAGCCACTCTATTCGTTTGATGTTGCAGGCAACGAATCTTTTGTCACTTTTTACTTCTGAGTTCTGCCTGACCTAACGCAATGGTAAGCGATTTACGCAACATGTTTTTGGAAAATAATGTTTTTAAAAAGTTCTAAAGTCAAATTACTTACATATTCAGTACGTTATAAAACGTTTTTTACATACCGAAAATACGATACTCCATCCTTTTTTAAAGTCTTTAATGTATTGTTTTTGCACTTTTTCACGCAGCACTTCGGCATGTTGACTCACCGGCAGACCGCGCGCGACTGAATAAAATTGTGCTTTGAGCACATTTCGATCGAGACACTTTTTTAGCGTTCGCGCGGTATCGAGGGTATATTTGATCGATGCCCCCCTCCTCCACACACACATTGCTGCGCGCGTCTGTATTCAGGTTTACTTCACCTGCTTGTGTGCGTGTCACGCACACATTAAACGAGCGCTCCATATTATAAATGTTGTTATTGTTATTTGACGAATTTTATCGCGGTTTATTGAGTTTTTTATTTGCCCGACGCAACTATTCGGATAATTTACAGCCCCACGGTCACGGGAGGACACAGGGCGCAGCACCCCCTTAAAAGTTGTTTCATTATAATAAAATAAAATAAAAGTTACAATTTCCTTTACGTAATTTAGTTAATAAAACAAATTAACTCATAATATAATGACGCCCAAACTCCGCATGCGCAGTTTAGGCAATAAATTATAGAAAAAAATGAATCAATTTTATGAAAAATATTTAATTTATTAATTATTTATTTAAAATGTTTTGAGTTTACGATTCAATAAAATAGCCTTTTATTATGCTCAAAAAAACCGAGTGTGATGCGAGTTCACACTTCACACACACCGACTAAGTCAACAATCTGTGAACATAGTCTAGACCAGTGTTTCCCATACTCTTTTGCTTCAGGGACCCCTTTTAAACTTTTTCTGTTCTGCATCAGGTGGACCCCCTTGCTAACCTTTTTTGGTTTTTTTTTTTGCTCCTTTAAAGATATTTCACTATAATAGTAAAATTCTTTTTGGTTAAATGGCTCATTGGTTCACTATGGAAACCAAATTAATTTTCATGGACCCCAATTTTCATTTCATGGACCCCCAATTTTTTTTCGCTGACGTAGACCCCCTTGCAGGTTGTCATAGACCCCTAGGGGTCGATATAGACTACTTTGGGAATCACTGGTCTAGACTCTACCAGAGGTTCTCAAACTATTTTGTTTCATAGTCCACTTTCAAAATTTGCCTGCATCAGGTTTTTTTCTTACAAGAATCGCTCCTTTAAAGATATTATTTATAGATTTATAATAGTATTCTCCTAACAATATTGATAGGAGAAGTCGAGCCATCATTTTGATTCTTCGCTATCGAAACCAAATTCATTTTCATGGACAGGGGACGGGGAATTAATTGCATTTTATAAAAAAAAAATATTTGTTTATAAAATTCAATTCAATAAAGCTTAGATCAATAATAATTATATAATATTCAATCACTTTATTGTGTACTTACCATTTCACTTCCAACATATGTAATGCTCGATCTTGTTTGGCTCTTCTGCTGGCTTTTCTCTTAGTGTTTTTCTGATTGCCCATTTTAAATATTTACTGACAGTGTTTTAGTTATTGTTTTTAAAATAGAACACCGGATGATAATTGTTTGATAAAAACAACACAATATTGTGAAGTCGGTGGAGGATGCAAGCGACGCACGTCCACTCAGCGTCCCGCTTCGGGCGTCACTGACAGATCCCGCGAATTAGTAAAGGAGAGAAGATATGAAGTCGCTCGAAATTATTAGCGCAAGCGACAAGTAACAAATTGTATAAATTATAAATTTAAAACTAATCATTCATTCATATTATATGCTATATATGATCCCGCAAAGATACCGCCGCCGTCCATAAATTACGTGAGGTGTTTTTTTTAATTAAAAAAAAATAAAAAATGTTGTAACGTTGCGCTAGCTCGTTACATGATTTTAGGTTTAAATTAAAGATTCAGCAATAGATATTATGTTTAAACTAAGCATACTGGTGGTATAAGCGCCATCTATCGTTAACTAGTGTCAACTATTGACATACTCTATTGGCTCAGTAGCGACCTCTCTAAAATTCAATAACCGTTTCTACTTTCCTTTTTTCAAATAAAATTAATTTACCTCTTGTAATTTATAATAATAAATATAATAATTTAATCTAATCCCTAAACAAAATTATAAATAATCTAAATTAAAACTTAATTAATTATAAAGTCTGTTTGACAATTGACTATAGAACTATATTGTTTATGGAACGATAGACAAGCTGTGATTAGGACCTTTTGATTGGCTGTCATTTCTAACCGACCTCTTGGCCCTTTTTCTTGTCCTGACTTCGTGGCTGGCGGAAGCCGAGGCTAACCCTCGTCTATTTTTTTGAATTCCGCTGGGAGTTCGCGGAGCAGAATTTGGATAGGCTAAGTATCCAAACGTGAACATCTAACAGCCGGCCGGCTGAACCGAACGCCCAGCGTGAAGACCCAAGCTGCAGCCAACCTACCATCGCCAGGAGTCCAGTCAGGCCAGTGATTCCTCCTTTATTACCCCTACGCAATACGCTGTCGGAACGTGGGCCAGCTAAAGAAAGTTTCTGGCTCGAGATAAGGTGAGACTTGTCCGAACCCCCTTTTCTATCGTGCTCGCTGGGGGCATCTACCACCCCCCCACGCGTCAGCTGGCGCCCAACGTGTATTCTTTCTGAGGCCTGTCCAAGTTCTGATAGCGTATTTTTAAGGAAATATAGTGTTTTTTCTAAAATTAGTATCTAAAAATTTTTTTTTCTATATACCCACACATACTAAATGTTGTAAGCGTGAGGTGACGCCGAGCGAGCTGGTACGTAATTATTTACCTAATTAATATCTGTTTGTTACTATTTCATCTATATTTCCTTATTTTGTGCCTATATCATAATATTTTGCTACAATATTTTTGTTTTGGCCGTGCTAGACGTCAAAATTTAAGTGTAATTATCTAACCTTTTGTCTTTAATACTATTGAAATTACTATAAAAACACTAAATACTTATTGTAATACGTAAAAGTTCGCAAAGCTATAGTAATAACTAGTAAATTCAAGTTCAATTTTCAAATTATTTAAATACTTAATTGATCTTCAATTTTTTATTTTAAATTCATAAACTTCTATCGTTGATATTTTACATTTCACTTGTCACTTAGCGTAATAGGGAGATTGCTTTGTAAAAAACACTATTTAACTATAACTACTTGTAAACAGCTGACCTATCGTTCGATAATCTTTTAACTACTTAAGATTTTTAAACCTACATAACCTAATTGTTTTCTATAGCATAACATTAATAGTTTTGATAGCTAGATAATATGGAGACTTACCTAATTAAATTCTTTTTGCTAAACAAAAACGAATTAACCTATGAAGTACTGATCAGAGGCGAGGATGCTGCCCTAGCCCTCTTCAGGTTAAGAGTATTGATATAGTAGGACCCTACATCTTACTAAAATCAAATATCTTTATTCTTTAGGTTATAAGTATTGATTTTGTAGGACTCTACCCCTACTAAAATCAACTATTTTATTCTAGTTGTGACTTGTTGTTTTAGTATGTATTGCTTACTTTTTCTAATCAAGAGAGCAACCGCTGAAACCGTTACTAAGATTTATTTGCATTTATTCAATTCATTAAATGTAATTAATTGTTAAAAAGTCTCCACTTGTCTACACACTTGCTGATATGTCAGGTAAACCTCTAGGTGACTGGCATATTAAGGATATTAAATTAGTAAACTATAATCATAAAACCTACTTAAATAAAACTAAATAAATTATTTTAACAAACCTAATTGAACTTTAACTTAAATTCAAATATTTAAATAATCTAACCTAACCTAACTTAAACTTAACTTAAACTCTTAATATTTAACATCTACTACCTAAACTATGCTGTATTAATTAAACTAAATAATACTAATTAATACTCTTAAACTAACTTATTGAGTCAACAGCGGCTGGGTTGTTTACTCTATATGTAAGGATCTTTAGGTTACTACTATTAACTTAAGGATATCATGGGAGAGGCAAGAGTGTATGTATAGATGTGATGTATGTATAGGTGTGATGTATGTATAGGATGGAAGTGTAGTAAGTTTAGTTCTATGCATAGTTGGTATGTATGACTGCAGTTCAGTATATTATCTTGCAGTGAGTTTAATAGGTAGTTAGTTTAGTCGGATTTTGCTGTAGTAGGCAAAATCCTACGCTTTTTGGCGGGGTACTGTAACGTTGCGCTAGCTCGTTACATGATTTTAGGTTTAAATTAAAGATTCAGCAATAGATATTATGTTTAAACTAAGCATACTGGTGGTATAAGCGCCATCTATCGTTAACTAGTGTCAACTATTGACATACTCTATTGGCTCAGTAGCGACCTCTCTAAAATTCAATAACCGTTTCTACTTTCCTTTTTTCAAATAAAATTAATTTACCTCTTGTAATTTATAATAATAAATATAATAATTTAATCTAATCCCTAAACAAAATTATAAATAATCTAAATTAAAACTTAATTAATTATAAAGTCTGTTTGACAATTGACTATAGAACTATATTGTTTATGGAACGATAGACAAGCTGTGATTAGGACCTTTTGATTGGCTGTCATTTCTAACCGACCTCTTGGCCCTTTTTCTTGTCCTGACTTCGTGGCTGGCGGAAGCCGAGGCTAACCCTCGTCTATTTTTTTGAATTCCGCTGGGAGTTCGCGGAGCAGAATTTGGATAGGCTAAGTATCCAAACGTGAACATCTAACAGCCGGCCGGCTGAACCGAACGCCCAGCGTGAAGACCCAAGCTGCAGCCAACCTACCATCGCCAGGAGTCCAGTCAGGCCAGTGATTCCTCCTTTATTACCCCTACGCAATACGCTGTCGGAACGTGGGCCAGCTAAAGAAAGTTTCTGGCTCGAGATAAGGTGAGACTTGTCCGAACCCCCTTTTCTATCGTGCTCGCTGGGGGCATCTACCACCCCCCTACGCGACAATGTATAAACAAATTCAAATCATATTATATTGAAAATATATGCACAAATTCTAGACGAGGTTTCTCGACGAAACCGATGGCAACCGCTTGAACAATAAAATTAATTTTAAATAAAAAACCAAAAATCGACTTCAAACTATACCTTTAATAAAAATATGTACAGCTAAAAAATTTAAAATAATACTGAAATACTTTGAGGTGAAGTTAATTAACAAAAATAATGAACGAAAATGAATTAAACTTATATTATATCTTACTTATACTCTTATAGCATCGCGTCCTCACCGTAAGGAGGCAGGAGGTCCTTGTTGCTCTAAGACTTATATTATAATATATAAATATATAATAAGACATTCTTTAAGATTTTTCTCGTGAAACATTGAGGAATTTTCATAAATTCTAGAATTTTAATAAGCAAATAATACCGTCATCTAATGTTTTAGTCATTTTAAATTTAAAATAAATCACAGCAACATTATTGATAGTGAAAATGTGTAAAAGACTAAAATATCATTTTTTTGTATGGGAGCCCCCTTAATTATTATGTGGTTTACAGTATTTGTTTTTATAGCGGCAACAGAAATACACAATCTATAGTTAAATATCAATTTTTAACTGTCAAGCTATTACGGTTCTTGAGATACAGCCTGGTGACAGACGGACGGACGGACAGCTAAGTCCTAGTAATAGGGTCCCGTTTTTGACCTTTGGGTCCGGAACCCTAAAAAAATAATCTTTTAAAATAGATAGATAGATAAACTGTTTATTTACAGTTCCACATTTCACATACAAATTAAAAGTGGAAAAAAAACTAAATCTAACAAACAAAAAATGAAATAAATTTTTGCAACGTAAAAATTTATTTAAACAAAACTTAAATCAACAATTGTACGCCCTACAGGATAAAATACATCTGACATATTTTCTTCTTCCATAATTAGTAAAACGTCAGCTTTTCCAGAATCACTAAACCAGAAATTTTTTGTTTCATATTTTACACGACTTGATTTTTCGTCCACCAAGAAAAATCTAAGTATATGATGATGATTAAAAAAAATAACTAAACTATTTTAAGTTAGCATGAAATCACAATATATACACACATGCACAGTTGTATATCTCAACTAATATATCTTATAGAGGGGGCAAACGGATAGTCGCTTCACCTGATGTTAAATGATATCCATATGCTCCTATTATGCTCGGGCAAGCTAACTGCGCACCCAGCTCATTTGAAATTCTGTCTTGAACAGTGAGCAAAAATCATATGCAATTGCATGCAATTTTATTATTATTAATACTTATATTAATTTGAGATTCTCACAATACTTATCATAAAAACTTTGGTAAACTTACTCACTAGCCGCAGCATCAGGATTTGTTGCAACAAGAGACTTATCACGTGTGCTAGTTTCAAAACCACTGGTGATTACCGTCGCTTCGTCTCTGAAAATAAGTTCACATAACAAACAAATATTCAAACAGGTAGAATATTTCTGCGTGAAAGTATTATTATGACAACAATATTTAGGAGTTTATTAGCAATACTTGTTTCTCAAATTAGGTGGATACATACTGTTCCACTGTGCATTTAGTTGTTCTATTTGAGCCTCCAAATCTTGACCGAATTGCGCTGAAAAATAAAAATAAATATTATAGTAAGTTTTTTTGTATAAAATACGAATAGTTATGTTAATATTGATGGCAAAAAAAAATATTGTTTATTTATTTATATATTTTTATAATAGGTAAAAATAGTTAAATTTACTTACAGTAATTTTCTAAGCTTACGTAGGTCACGTCTAGACATTTTTTTTCTACGGCTCTTATTCCCCATCTTGTATTATTTCCTATACTACCACACCAGTTTATATAATTCAAACGTTATAACATATAGCGGGGAGCCACCAGACAACAGAGAAACACAAGTCCCACGTCGATGACGCCTCGCGGGCAACTGATTGCTGAAGCGACTAGCGAACAGCGAGGCCCCGCGAGCCGCGAGAGCCGAGAATGGCTTCTTTAATTATTATTTGATATTAAGAAAAATATAAATATTTATTAAAAAAAAGTAACAGTTAAATGATCTTCTAAATGCTTCTAATTGTTTTTATTAGCTATTTTTCCATGTAAATTTTGTAACTTAAAATCTCATAATCTTCAATTACAACGAGAAAAATAATCGAAAACATCTTGGCTTTGTGTTTTTTTTTATCGTGGTAAGTTGGAATAATCGTGTTTTGAAATATTAAATAATCAAGAACGTATACTATACTACAACATATATTTTTAACGGATCAAAAACCATAACATTACTATGTTTACAACTTTATTAAAAACAGGTGGTTTGTGATATCCTGGTCTTTGGAAATGACCATGCAGAATTTTACTAATTGTTATATCTAAATAAGGATATCAAGTTATAGGGAGGTACTACACTCAACGAAATTCAGATTTCGCCTGAGGAGCAGCCCGATCAAATCAAATCATTGTCATCATCATCACCTCTTTTCATTTATTTCAAACATCACAAGTTCAAGTCGTAAGTCGTGTTGGTGTTCACAAACTCAGGTACAACTCTGGAGAGGAAAGTTTGTATATGTTCGCAACCGGCGAAACAAACTCGGTGCTGTTTTTTAATAGATCTAATAAATAAATAAGATCTAGAAGAGAATAAGATCGTTAATATCGTCAGAATCACCACAACCACCACCACCTCACCTACCATTGGCCCTTAAACAATAAAAGAATAGTAAAAAGGTTCTTACGAAAGGGTTCCTGTAGACGTGCACGATGTTCACACGCGGTATTGCTCCGGATTTTAAAAATCTGTTTCCTGAATTTTTTATTATAAAATCATTTTTTCTAAAATGCTTCGAGCAAATGGTAGAAGACTTTGTAGGGATCCAATTCTCCCTGCCCGTTACAGCGATCCATTTGCTCCTCTCGGGTTCATTAGGAAAACTGAAATATTTTTTTAAATACAGTATTAAGAATATACGTACTTATGTATACTATTTTGAAAACACTTTAAATTTCGTACATCATAACAAAAAAAAAGAAAATTAATAAAACAACTTAGCTAAATTATGTTTTAAATTAAAAATGCATATTGATTAGCTTAATTTTATCATAGAGTACAGGTGATAATATTCAACAAATATAACTTATTGATAAATATCGTCTCTGAGTTATGACCAACAATGGCTGAATACGCGTGATGATAACTATCTTAGGAATCCATTGCGCGTCAACTGTGTTTCCTGGCGATATATTACCGTATTAAATCAGCAATAATTATATAGTTTTTGGGCTGCTTGACTAAATTGTCGTTTTTACTTATACATTCATTATTTGAAATAGATTTTTTCGAAAAAAGTACCTTTATCATAATGTTTTATGCTTACCGATGAAAAGAAATTCCTCCTTGTTTGATGTTTGACGTCTGGCTCTTTAATTTGCACGTAATAATAGCACAACACGGCATTTTAAAACGATAATAACGCAGGTCCGCTCTACAACGCAGCCCGCAAGCAACTGGGTCGTCCGAGCACGAACTTCGGTAAAGTATGATTGTCTGAACATACTTGTGACGTAGCGCGTATCATCATCATCAGATTTTATCCGTCCACTGCTGAACATAGGCCTCCCTCAATGAACGCCAAGACGACCGATCCCCTGTAGTATATATTTTTATAAGGGAATGGTAACAAGGAATTTATCTAATAATAAGTAATAAAAACATGTAGGTATAATAAGAATTATACGTTATTGTGTTTAATGAATCAGTATAATATTATGAAGAGTCGCTACGTCCACATTCGTAACCAAATTTTCGTAACAATCTAAAATATTTAAGGTACTTTCCCTCCATGTGGCATAGCCCTGGGACCGGGGACGCCCTGTAATATACCCTTTATATTAATGATAATGAAATAAAATGGGAGTCTAGGAATAAAAAAGTGATAACACTAGAATTTGCATGATTTTATTTATTAGTAGATACGAAATTTATTATTTATGACATTGATGAAAATCCATTCGTTCCAGTTCCTGTCTCATCCCGGTATTCTTTACAACAAATAAATCAAAGTAACAAAACACACTATCGGTAAAAACTCTCTGTTCTCTTGTAATATTTTCTATCATTTCTTCGTAACCGTTGAATTATATTATTACCGACGATATTATATGAGCGGACGGGCTTTGGAACATTTAGTAGCCCAAACTTTATTTATATTTATATTATTTATATTACGTATATTTTAGCGCAACGAACTTAACCGTTTTACCCTTTACTAAGATCTCCCAACTCCTCAACAGTTCCAACCCGAGGAGAAATTACTCTGGGTCACAGACCTTATAGGTGTAATAAAATGTCTCTTAGCTAAGAGAGAATTGACATTTTTAATTTATTTGTTAAGATTTATTAAAAATATCACGTTGAATTTAACGAACGTCATGACAAAGGTGTTTGTTAGGTGGTTTTCTTTCAGTGATCGTCTCCACCACCCCAACTGCTCCCGCTCACCAGCAGCTCCACTATCCTGGGCTGCAGGTCCTGCGCCCTCCGCGCCGGCATGCTCCTCAGCGCAGAGGCCACGTACCTGCCGAAGTCGTCAAAGGAGTCGCCTTTTTTGAGCGTCTGTAGCAGTTCCACCAGTTCTTTTGCTGTCGCCGTCGAAACGTCACCAATAGAATGGTCGTTACTCAACCTGTCTCTCAATATCACTAGTGGATCTTCCGCACCAGCAGAACTGTCGTCTTTCGTCTGTTTTTTTGCCGTCTTCGGTAAAACGTTAGCACCGTCACCACTGCCGCCTCCCTTTGACTCCACAAGTACGTAACCGTGTTGAAAGTTTGTTTTTGCGGATTCCTCTTTCTCAGGATTCATCTCCTCTTCATGATCTGACTCATATTCAGTTTTTATTATGAACTCTTCAATTGGTATATCGTAGGCTGTATGCAGCTGGAAAAAAATATAAAGATTAAACCACGTTTAAAACGTGATTTGGTACATGGTACATTAGGGAAGGATCACATCGGACAAGGTAACCATGTCCTGGCCTTCATCGCGCCATGTTCTTTCAAGGGCCACCGAACTGCCTGTCCCGGAAGCAGAACACAATTACCTGTGCTAATTTACAGTTTGCCCACCAAAAGCCTTGGCACTTTCCTAGTTAACTAGCTGCTTTTTTTGAAAAATAACAGATGATAACGCTTATCACCATCGGGTAATCCTTAAAAATCCTTAATTTAATCATTAAAAAGAAAAAATACGAGTAATAAAAAAGTCATAAATAAGATAATTCTAAGTAAAATGATTTTATTGACTGCGTTAGTAAGACTCCACCATCTATGATATATCACAAATATATTTAAAGAAGTAAAGACAGAACATGCTACTTCCATCCCGGGAAATCAAATTGACGGTGGAATATAGATGAACATGTTCAAACCTTGAACCATTTTTTATAAAAGACAGCAAGTCGATTTGAACAAGCAAACAACTTACATAAGAAGCAGCAGTGAATTGAGGAACAGCACTGGAAGGCCCCGGCTCCGGCGGTTTCTGCGAACAAAGATCACATTCCTTTTGAAATGATCGAAAATTTCTTAAATTCACGATAGCCAGTGCGCTTCCTATCCAGGAATGGATCCTTTTTTTTTTCTTTAACGCCGGGAAATGCACTGACGCATCCCGCAGGGGAGTGGGTCTCCCCAGAAGGGTATGTGGGACTCGCTGCGCCCGGAAGCTGGTAAATGGAAGCCGCAACTCTACCCACTAATACCCGGCGAGGGCCAGCAATGCTGCCTTTGGTGAGGCGCCCCGGATCTACTAGCACAGGGCACCTCGACGGCCAGTCAGTCCCCTCAGGGGGCCAACGCCACCTCCACAGACGGGTTGCCCCGCACCACAGAACAACCCCTCCGACTTGTGAGTCCCAATGAGGCGAGGTTCCCATCTTCGCCCCTTTCCCCTGCTCTTTTGCCCTCTCTTCTTAAAAGAGGGGTACAAAGAGCCCCCTCGGCTCAATCAGCTTCGCCCAATGTGTTGGGCTCACCCTAGGCTACTGGACAAGGCTTGAACCATGGTGGGGGTCGTAAGGCATCCTAATCCAGCAACACTTAGCAGTTAGCGCGGTTATTATCACAATGCCATTTATTAGTAATTCATTCAGAAAAGATTGATCTTTAATAAAGTTGTCGCGCAAGTTCTAATCTATGAGACAGTAATGGACCAACCCTACCTCTAATACACCGTTTTAATTTCTTAAACTCCATACTATGTGAATTAAAAATAGCTGCCCCTTCTTTCTTTATTCGCATAGAATCTTTATTCATCTATGACAGTGGAACATTAAACATTAAAGAATTTGAAGCTAATATTATGTTCGCGGAAATACTTACTTCTATAGTTATGTCTGTTTGTTGGTTTTGAGATGGAGCATAACGCTTTTTTGGACATTTGTGATTTGACATTGACTTGTGGAAGCACTAGCCCTCTAATATATTACTCCATTATTATTATTAAGACTGCAGTTCGCGACCGTGGGAACTTGTGATTGAACCCAAATATTGATAATTTCTGCTCACACAGACGCAACACGACGTATTAATATACGGATCCTAGAAACGAATAAATCTACCTTCGGCGCTTCGCACAGTTACGCGTTCATTACGCGTTTGTAATAGTAACCTGTATATGAACTTGGACAAGACTAAAGTCATGTTCAACATGCATGTCGTTCCCGGGCCGATAGCAGTTGATGGAGTACTTCTCGAAATTGTCGATAATTACGTCTACCTTGGACAAAACCTTCAATTAGGTAGGAACCATTTCGAGAAGGAAGCCGATAGGAGGATTCAATTGGGCTGGGCGGCATTCCGGAGGCTGCGTCATGTTCTCTCGTCGCCCATACCTCAAAGCCCAAAAACGAAAGTTTTTGACCAGTGCGTCTTACCCGTGGTGACATACGGAGCCGAAACGTGGACACTGACGGTGGGACTGGTCCGCAAGCTAAAAGTTGCTCAGCGAGCTATGGAGAGAGCTATGCTTGGAGTATCTCTAAGGGATAGAATCCGAAATGTAGTAATTCGACAGAGAACCAAAGTAACCGACATAGCTACTCGGATAAGCAAGCTGAAGTGGCAGTGGGCTGGTCACATCTGTCGCAGAACTGATGAACGATGGAGCAATCGAGTTCTGCAGTGGAGACCGCGCATGGGCAAACGTAGTGTTGGACGCCCCCCTACTAGATGGAGCGACGACCTGCGCAAGGTGGCTGGCAGCTACTGAATACTCAAAGCTCAAGGCAGAAAAAAGTGGCGTGCCTTGGGAGAGGCCTATGTCCAGCAGTGGACTGCCGCAGGCTGATGATGATGATGAATAGTAGGCTGCTAATGAACGTCATTTAAAACACGAAATGAACACTAGTTGCATTGCGATCCGCAGGACCGAAATGAGACGAGGCGAGTAGCCGGCGGCAAAGGGTATGGTCCAAGTGTACGCTTTCTGGGTATTATAATATTACTATTCAATTTTAGGGAGACTATATTTTTGCGTTTTTAATTGAATAATTAAACTATATAGTTAGAACCAGATAGAGGCTAATGATGATAATGAATATGTTATTTTGGGATAGATTTTGTTAGAAGTAGGGAACCAACCTTTTGGTGTGCAGCCGAATCGGCCCGGTGTGCTTGGGGAAAGTACCTCGCTCTCACTTCATTTCCTATCCTTGTCTGTCCTATCCTATCCCTATCCCCTCTATTTCCTATCCTTTTCTGCCTCCCATTCCTTTAGCGCCGGCAACACACTTGCATTCCATCTGGTGTTGCGCCCGTCTATAGGTGTCGGTAATCACTTTCCATTAGGTGACCATCCTGGCCGTTTGTCCCCTTTACTATAAAAATATGAATGAATCTTACAACAACGGCAAACGCATCATCTTTCAATTTTTTGTTTTCTTGAATTGAAACTTCTAGTTTCCTGAAACAATAATTATTAATGATTAAGTATTTTTAGAAATATGTATCTATGTACAATTCATTTCGAATAATTTCCTTTATTTTTAACTAGCTATTGCCCGCAGCTTCGCCTGCGTTAACTAAGATTTATAACGGGATCTTAGTACGCGATATAACATTTTTTACACCTTGTGTCCGAAAAACCAAAATATCTTACGGAACCCTATTTTTATCAGAATAAAACTTAGCCTATGTTACTCGTGGATAATGTAGCTTCCGAATGGTGAAAGAATTTTTAAAATCGGTCCAGTACTTTTTGAGCCTATTCATTACAAAAATAGGTACAAATCTTTCTTCTTTATAATATTATAGTATAGATTAGTATAGATATAGATATAGTGATTTTGAAGGTGATTTTATTTATGAACAACACACAAAAAACTATATTCATTTATTATTTACCATTACAAGGTAATGGAAAAACAGATTGATACTTGTCGGTAATGATAATTAACCCATAATGTACAAGAATTGCAACATACAAAACACACAACTGATAGACAGTTGGGCTTCACCCCAGTCGGGTAAAAGGATATATAGATAGTATATTATAGGTAGGTACTTACTGCTTTATTTTAAATCTTCCATTATTTTTTTTGTGTTTATAGTAATTTTCTTTGTGTTTTCCCATATGTACCTGAAAGAAATATTAATATACATTACAATTTTAAGAAGTACATTAGCAATTATAATTCGTATTGTTAGCTTTTTTATTACAACCCATTATTATTGACGAAGTATTGACTGTTTATTTTAAGTTGTAATAATTATTCTATTGATTATTCCTTGCAACATCCGCTGTCACTACTGATATCTGATTGGTCGATTAATAAACTTCCGGTTAGGAATTGGAGGGTAAGAAAAGTATAAAAGATGATATCATTGCGTGGCACGCGGCCATTCTGTTGAAGATAGTTTGAGAGTTAAGAACCTTAAAGAAATATAAGAAGAATTGTTAAAGCAACAAGGTGGTTTGATTACATTAATTTTGGTGCATTTAATAGTTCAGAAGCGGGATTGGCTCCATAGCCCTTTTCACTTCTATATATTTAGAACTCACACATTTATATATCGCTTTAGTTTACGTTTACTCTTTGTACCAGTGTGCTTTGAGTAACGAATTTAAAAACCAATAAAATGTCGAGTATGTAGATTCCATAAAAATAGTTCGAAGGAATCAAATGATTCTCGTGCGCGCGGCACAGATACTAACCAATTACAGGATAGTCTTCAAGCCATTTATTTTTGATTGAACGACCTGGAGGATCGGAATTCAAAGTCATGGACAAGGAAGTGTTTACTACTCGACCATTACCACAAGTGGTGGGTGACTCACAGGACCCTGACAGTGATGTTAAGCACAGTCAGGATGGAAGAGTGTATTAAGTTGGTGAGATCTACCCACATTTATATTTAAAATCCTTATCATAGTGTTCTTAACTTCTATTTTTCGTGTAAGGAAGTTGATCTTATTTGTGCTTCGTATAAATGAGAAGATCGAGAAAGTCTTTCGCGTGAATGGTTAACAACTGATCGCCGTTAGTTTACTTTGATGCGAGGATAAATTTTCGTATGATATGACGTGATGAAAATCGTTCAGATAATTTTCACATATGCACAGTACGTTCGTTAGTTTCTTTTCGGTTCCGTTTCAGTAAATTGATAAAATGAAAAACTAATTTAGACTATATTTATCCGCGACATAAAAGATCCTCAAATTTGTGCTAGTACGATAAACCCTAAATTAGAGCCTAGATAATCTTGTGAATTTTTATTTTAATTATATAAAAGTACCCTCTTATAGGAGGAGGCATACAAAAATCCGTACAAAAGATCTACAATTCAAACTGATTTTCATAAAGGAGTTTTGAACAAACGTTGAGTGTTTTGCTTGCGATAATTTTCGCCATAGCTAAAACGAATGATGCAAGCAATATAAGTCGTGAATTAATTATTAGTTACATTTAAAAAAAAAAAAGAAAAAAGAAAAAGGGAAACTAAAAATCATGCGTTCATTTTGTTAATGACAAAAATGTTTGTTTCTTTAAATAGCGTTCTGAATATCGAGGCACCACAGTTACTTTTTGTAAAGAAAGTAAATTTAGTTATGTTGTAGTTTCGGTAATACAGGATATTGCCCGTAGATGCTCTTATTGACGGTGTTATCTCAATTTCATTAATTTCCTAATCTACATTCAGTCCTTTTTGTTATGAGTGCGTGCTTTCGTTTAGAAGAGGTAATAAATAAATAGCAACGTGTTACTCTACGTTGATTGTGGATAAACTGTGACAGAAATGAGTTTAGTAAATAAAGTGAAAAGTTAACTTGTCCCTTTTATAGCTGTTGCTAGTAATAAAGACTAATCTGGTTCATTATCGCAACCTAAGTACACGACTTAGGACGGTAGTAGAAAATTCAGGTTGCCGAGAAGTATGCCACCGGTGACACCCGGTAATACCGAACATGCGATGATAGATGGAATTGCGACCTTTGTTTGTCATTAGAGGTTGGCAATACAGACATTATAGTCGTACTTTCTTTTAATTCAAGTTACTTACATTTCGAACTTTGAACGTAAATTAAATGGTTTTGATATGATATCATTGCGTGGCACGCGGCCATTCTGTTGAAGATAGTTTTAGAGTTAAGAACCTTAAAGAAATATAAGAAGAATTGTTAAAGCAACAAGGTGGTTTGATTACATTAATTTTGGTGCATTTAATAGTATGAAAAAATAAATAAAAAAAAGGTGTGTGAATCGCATCACACACGATAGAAGTGAAAAACACACGTTAAATGCTCACATACAAGCAAGTATTAAACAGTGTGCAATATACATACACACCGACATTTGCTCTCTCACTCTTTTGTATTTGTGTCTCTTACCTGTCGTTTTTTCCGTTACATCCGGTTTGAAATCACAACGATTCTAAAGAAGTTTTCACTTTAATAAAACTCATACCTTGCTCGAAGAATAAAAATCAGAAATCGTCTACACTAGCAACCCGCCCTCTAATAGAAACAATGGATACATCGCGAAGTTATCCAGCTTGACGCAAACTACGAACGGACGTGCTCTCACCTTCAATACTGAGACAGTACTGAATTATTTTCGTACGTAAATTCTAATTTATGACAAATTACAGAAGGCTACTTTCTTCATACTAAAATGTATGGGCAGCGGGAACGAATTGCACTACAAAAATAGGTGATCTTTAGGCTTATATTATTGTTTTTAAATTTGAATTAATAAAAATCTAAGGCGGTGAATGTGTCGTGTTTTCAAGATTCTTAAAATATTTTCTAAACAATTAAATAGCATAGATATCTAAAATAGGAAAAGTCGATTTCAATGTTTTTGTTCAATGTTGACGAATTTTTTCCTCGAAAATTAATGATTAATTTAAGATTATCGCGCGGTGTAATTGTAGACTCGTCTCTTAAGCAACTGTGATTTTTTTCTAGTCATTCAATGAAGTGAGTTCTTTAATTTTTTTGAAAGCGTGAGTGTTTATTCGCGCGATTTTTAGGGACTGGCCTCTTAAAACCTATTCTAAACGTGTAGATTTGATCGTCGAATGGCGAGTGTGAAACTCTCGCGCGGTTTCTGATCTTTGTTTTTTTTTTGAAAAGGCTAGAATAATCGGCTTATTGACCTTTAAGCTTAATACTTTGACGAACAAGTGGCATCGTGCAGTTGATGTTATAATTACCTGTGCACTAAATGCTTCTTCTGGAACAGGGACAAATGATAAGGTACTTTTATTAAAAGCTTCACAACTGTGATCGTCCTCGTCGTGTGGTCCCACTGTTTTACATCTATAATAAATATAACAAATTACGAAGAAATGTAAATTCTAAACATATTCAATGATTTACAACATGGGGTAATTTCATTTCGTTTATTTTTTAGTCTTGTATTGATTTTTGTAGTGATAAATAGTTCCTTTTGTTACTATTATTTTCACTTATAACATGGCCTCACTTTGTAAACTTTGTATACACACATTTCCCCTAAGAAAACAGAAGTGAAGACCTGCTATCATTTTTATTTTGGAAAGTTGTACTTACGCATTGGAAATAGCTTCCGTCTTCATACTTTCAAGTTTTCTTTTCCTGTAAAAATATTTACATCTAAAACGTTTTTAGCTGTATAATATAATTGAGTATTTAATATTTATAATCTACCTCTTATCAAAGGCCTATAAGCAAAATATATAATTTAAAACTACATGTTGTTTTCTTATGTTTACGGGAATTTCACTCATTATAATGAAATAAATTTACGGATTTTTTGGCGGTTTATTTAGTTCTTTACAAGCCCGACGTTTCGGATACTTAACAGCAACCATGGTCCCGGGAGGACCATGATAAAAGTGAAAATTATGAAAAAGGTAAACCGCAATAAAATCCGTAAAGTTGTTTCATTATAATGAGTGAAATTCGCGTAAACATAAGAAAACAATAAACAATAATACTATTAAGAATCTTATAACATTCAGTACAAATTATGTCACAATGTTTATTATTCTCTAAATTTTATGCCATATTCTATAATTATTTATATAATATATATGAAATAAAAAAGACGTGTGGCACTCGGGGAGTGCCGCGGTAAAGCTATTGCATAGCATTTTGTTCTTTTATTATAATATGTACTAGTGATGTAATGAATGTAGATTTTTGGACATCCGCGAATGCGAATATTTGCTTACGCCATTCGCGAATGCGAATGTCATTATTCAATTTTGGGGTTAACTCCTTAAAAATCAATTTTCGTATATAAGTCGTGGGTATGAAATGTATGAGCACAAAAACAGAAATTATGCATTATGCTCGAAGCGAAGACCTGTTTGCGTACTAGAAATTTTACAGACACAATATAAGGGATAGCACTTTCAAATTAAATCACATCAAAATATCTTTATTTCAGTCATAACAGCGTATAGCAAAGTTCGTTTTTATTTTGTCGTATAGGTTAGAAAACGCACGGCTTGCTAAATACATACGCAATGATACTGTAATATTAAAATATAATTTGCTTTTATTTATTAAAGTTAACACGCGTACACTTGCTAAACACACAATGATTATAGCGCGTATGACTTAGTTACAACTATAGCAACAAGTGTGGTTACTACTTTTGGTCTCAATTTTCTTTCGTCTTTCGTCGCAACGCGCGATAAGAAACTTCGTTCTAATATTCGATTCGCAATTGTTACTAGTACTGATAAATATTAAATTGTTTAATCGTGGCAACATTAAATAATGTACAACGGGGAGTCTCTGAGACTACTTAAGAATGTTTACTATCCGACCGAGTAATGGAGGTGAATTTTGCGAAAGAAACTACTCGCCAAATTACGAGTCCTAAATAAGAGTACTACTACTACACAAACCATCACTACATATTATAAAACAAAGTCGCTTTTTCTGTCCCTATATCCCTTTGTACGCTTAAATCTTTAAAAATACGCAACGGATTTAGATGCGGTTTTTTTTAATAGATAGGACAATTCAAGAGGAAGGTTAATGTATATAATTTATTAAATTTTTATATGCATTGGCTAAGATATAACAATAATTGTTGAAGGTGTCGGGAAAAAATAGGCCGCTTGGGAGTTTTTAACGAAAACGCTGCCTAAACCCTTTGAGATATAACAAAATAATGTATGGTGGAATTATGTATCTTAAAGAGGTCTACAAAAAAGTCCGCGATGGCATATGTCTATCTCTTAGGGATATCATACTATATCCATTTAATACTTTAAAAAATGGGCAATTATAACGTGATAATTTAAAATTTATTTACACAAATACGGTATGAATCCTTATCATTTTAAATCAGTTAATTGGCATGTGCATTTTATGAAAATTATTTTTGCCCTTTACATCATGCAAATTAAATGAATACTTTAGGAGATATGGCAAAATCAAAATAATGCATAAGAAAATAAATCGTGTTGCTGTGATACGAACGGGCGCGGGTGGTTGTCTGCTGTCTAAGGCCGTAGTGTATCAACTCTGGTAGACGTAATAATATGATCAACGTATGGTGGAATATATAATAATAGTATTATATATCCTAAATATGCCTACAGAAAATCTGCGAAGGGATGTCTTTATGTTCAAGATGACATATATTCATTTTAATACAAAAACTTAGTAATTATTAAAATAGAAAATGATCATCATCAGACATGATAAATCCGTAAACCTAAGTTCACGCGGGCGAAGCTGCGGGTAACAGCTAGTAGATAGATATTTGAAATAAGTTCGTAATATTTCTATGACACAAACTAATAATACTATGGGAGTTAAAATATTGCAAAAATTGTAATGGCGCCGAATTACAAAAGGCTAATTTTATTATGTTTAGAATAGTTGTTATTATTTATATGTATATTAGTATGTTGTTATTTAGATGTATTTACAAAAATTGTAAAACTATATTTTAAAAAGAGCAATCCTACAGAGTTTCTCGCTAGATTCTTCTCTGAGGAAAACTGCTACTTTGCGAATCTAGCATTAGCTTATAAAAGAAATTTGACATGTTTCAAGTGCTATGTAATTTGCCTACGAAATAAATATTATTTGATTTGATTTGATTATAGACAAGGACGAGATGACGATGTTGTCCAGAATTATAATATGTACTATTTAAACTTCATACAATTTAAACATATAAATAAAATGAGTGTCTGTTTGTAATATCAAAATAACAGCTTTTTACTACATGCATAATACGAATATATATACAGTTCATAAATATCAAAATACCAAAATGCTATGCAATAGCTTTACCGCGGCAGTCCCCGAGTGCTAAACCTCTTTTTTTAATTAAATATTAAATGTAATTACATATCCATGTAAGATTTTTCCGCTTTACGTTGACGAAATTGCCTTTGACGTTCAGCATTTGATTTTGGTACTTTTTCTTTTCTTTCTTTCTTTTTTCTTTCTTTTTTCTTCAATCCCTTATGACGGTGATAATATGCCCTTTGACGTTCACGATTTCTTTTTCTTTTAAGCTCTTTTTTTTCTCTATAAAATGAAAATGGCTAGGTATAAACAATTAGGTATAAATAGTGTAATCACACACCAAAAAAGATTATTCATTTAAAAAATTTAAACAAAAAAAACAATATTAAGAGTTTGATCAACGAATTTCGCGCGAGGTATTAGGTTTGGATGTATAAAAGCGGGGTACTTTTAAAAAAGTTTAGGTTATTTTTATAGCAGCATGTACAGTACTTACTCGTTTTCTCTCAGTGTTTTTTCATCAGTTTGTACATTAATAAATGCGCTTTGTTTATTCATATTTGAAACACTATGCACAAGTTTTACGCGTACAGCTATCCACCAGCAACTGCTATTCACTGTGGGTTATAGGTCCCGGCGAGGCGGTTCCGTGAAATGTGGAGGGGATGGCTGTGCATGTGTACAATCGCGCACTTTTGTACCATCTCCAAAATATTATCAGTATGGTGGATCTGTAAAAATCACCAGTATTTGTTTCTTTATTTTATTTTATTCAATCGAAATGACCCTTACTATGACTGCTACTTGATAAAATATAATATATTATATAAGCAATAAATTAAAACAAGTATAGTCCATTTTTTTAGAACACACTTTCACAATACTTTAGCTTATAGATATTTGTAAAACTCCATTTACTACTTATTTCACTAAAAGCAAAAATCAATCTCTAATAGCATCAAAACACTTAAACAGCTTATAAAATACGAATGTCACTGTCATAATGAACAATAAAATAGGCCGTATTATATTAACACATATTTTAAAATATCATGAATTACAATTTATTAATAGATTTTAAAACAATGTTACTTTAATGCGTTGTTGTTGTTTATTATTGAGTTGTTACATTTTTTAATGTTGAATGCAAAAAATGCTAACAAACTTAATAACGAATCACTCAACAGCGCGATTTTATTAAAGAAGTAAGCGAGACGACGCGACGTTTCGGTGCACGGGGCAACAGACGACTGAAAACCAAATAACCAATCGCAGCTCGCATCCGTTGACCGTTACTGACTGTCTGATTGGTGATAACTCAAGCGAGACCCCGCGAGCCGCGAGAGTGGCTTTTTCACATATTAGATATTAAGAAAAAAAAAATTTATTGAAAAACGTAATAGTGAAATAATCTTCTAAATATTTATAAATGTTTTTATTACTTACCTATTTTTCTATGTAAATTTTGTAACTTAAAATCTCATAATCTTCAATTACAATGAGAAAAATAATCACTAACATGTCTTTATTTTTTTTATCGAGGTAAGTTACAATAATCGTGTGTTGAATAGTTAAATAAACAAACAAAAAACTCCAACATTGCTATATATGTTTACAACTTTATCAAATACTGGTGGTTTGGGATATCCTTAATTCCCTCCCGACCCCGGGTCCCTCTGGAAAAGGTATTATGATTTTCACGTGCATTCATTCTAGTCACCTGACCAAGTTGAGTTCACCAAGTTAATAATTTAATAAATAGGAGGACGGTCGACCTCTGGCCGGGCGGAGGGTGATCTCCATGCGGCTCGTGTAGGCTGTACTAGTAAGGAATCAGCCGTCTTTATTATAATAATAATATTTAAATAATAAAGAAAAATATTTGTTATTGGTTTTAGCTTTTAAGCATCACTCACAAATGTTTATAAAGAGGCTCCTACCATTGTTTAGTGTCACTTCTGCCGTGTGTATATCACAAACGAACACTTTTTAGGTGTTCATTTTACGTTTCATCGAATTTTCAAATCACAACGTTACCAAAGAAGTTTGCACAAAAATGAAAGTTCAAACGGTACTTGTATTTTTTATCCGATTTCTTAGAAATGTGTGTGTGTTTACTAATGCATGGATGATATAATGTGATGATGTTGTGTCCTGACAGTCGTATCCATCGACGGCAACGCTAAATATGGCAGACTACGTAAACTACAAACTGCTCTAAACGGCAAACTCATACAAACATGTGCTTCAAGATTCGAGCACTACTGTCAGCACTGCGAGGTTCGCTTAGCGCATGTCTGTGAGACCATGCCGTTTCGAGCGTTCGGGTACTGATCGATTCTCATGCTGAGGCGACATCCTGCTATACGCAGGTAGTCTGGGTTCTTCACGCCTGAGCGCGACCATGTCAAAAAAATACAGACTCGGATTTCAAGGTCCAGTTACAAGATCTTACGATTTAGAGACTAAAGAGTCCTTTTAGTGATATTCTGGCCTGTACTTATTGTGCTATTTACCCTTTTCGGTATGGCGTAGATCTTGACTCGGCAGGTTCCTTTCTTGGTGACGTATATATCGTCGGGCTCGAAGTGGCGGCTGCAGATCACGCTGAACTTGGTGGGGTTCCAGTCCTGCTGGTCTCTGCTCTTCCGTACTATGTCGACCCAATCATTCTTCCATATAAAGTTTACAGTCGGAAATCTGTAAAATAATACATTGTTACAAGTTGTCACGTGTATATAAATAAGTGAGATGGTTTTTCTTAAAAAGTGACACTAAATTTGTATTTAAAATTGTAAGTATCTCTAGACGGCGTGGTGGTGATGATGAAGGCCGAGTATGCACGAGTCGACCCGAGCGCGCGCGACGCCACTCGCTTCCCGCTAGGTGCACTCGAGTCTCGACATCACAACGTGGCTGGCTAGGTTATAGGTATTCATTTGTGAGTTTAACTAATACTGACCTGTGAAAGGTGATGCCGAGCGCCTTCTTCCCGAAGGCGCTGTTACTCTTACAGGTTTTGATGACACACGACGGCATCGCGGGCGCAACGATGCGACGTGACGCGGGCGCAACGATGCGAAGTGACGCGGGCGCAACGATGCGACGTGACGCGGGCGAAACGATGCGACGTGACGCGGGCGGACTCGCTACTGACGTCCGACGCTCGATGCCCGCCGCAGAGTAAGCCGATCTACCCCTCCCTATACGGTTTTCGTCTAATTTAGGAATCGCGCCCAGCCGCGGTACACAATATGATATCTTATTAGATTATTCAACGATGAAAATAAATACCTATTCTAGATTATGTAAGCCATGGGAGCAAGGGGGAGAGGTGCGATTTCCCACTATTTAAAAAAAAATTAGCATCGGTACTACGCTTGTTTCTCCGTAAAGCAGCTTTGCTGTGTATTGTTATATTATGTTTGTGCAAATTTCACTCATTATAATGAAACGACTTTTGCGGATTTTATTACGGTTTGAATAAGGTTTTAACATGTCTGACGGTTCGGTTTTTTTTACCTTAATAAACCGCCATAAAACCCGTAAAAGTTGTTTCATTATAATGAGCTTTGTCGTATACCAATCAGAGTGCAGGGCAGGACGGCCGTGGTATTACCGGCACCAGAGACCTTATATCTCACGATAGACAGCACGTTGCCAGGGCTAGTTCCAGGTAAACTAGGTTATGGGCGACTTCAACCACTTACCACCAGGGTTGGCCTGGTACCTGGTTCCTTTATCCACGTAAAATGAAATACTAGCATCAAACATCCAAGCTCGTTCTAAAGAGTGTTAATCACTTGTCAACAGATGTCCTGTCTGCCCTTGCAACACTAATACGGCTTCGGTTGTATTCCCTCTGACCAGCGCACGTTATCACTAAACATTATTCATTATCTATCGTCTAATTATGAAACTTACAGATTACTGTAGTAATGTAGTTAATTATAGTCTAGAATAATATCTTAATCTACGTGTATTATTATTGAGTGAGCACCTGTTAACACGCCACATGCTGCTGATGATGCTGATGATGCGATCATCAGAAGAGTCAGTTGTTTTCGTCGTATAAACTCTGAATCATCAAATCAGCTGTTACCAGGTCAAATTGGACAAGAGACAAAATAAATCTAGACCAATACAATTGATTTAAAATAAAACAGTAGCGATGGCTGAGTGGTTATTGGGTTGAGCCTCTAACAGAAAGATACGGGGTTCAAACTTTGAGATAAATGTATAATTGTAGAATATACGCCCTGAGCTATTGAGGGAATTGTTGTGTGGTTGAATTTACTTCTAGTTGAATTTATTTCTAATAAAATTGATTTTGTAATTAGAAAGTTTGTAACTTCCATCTATGAAGTTACCGCAAAAAACTGGACAAGCTCAGGTTCACCAGCGAGCGGTGAGACCACTGGTCGCTTAACGCTGTGGTAGCGGGTTCGAATTCCGTCAAGTTCTGATAATTTGAATGATGATTATAGATGGCTGCACCGGGTAGTTTCTTTGCTCTCTCATTTTCTTTTCTTTTCTCAATTTGTTAAATTTATTACCATTCCTAGTACCTGCAATACAAGTTCTTACGAGCTCACCACGGGACTAGGTTGACGTTGTGTGATAGTTGAATAATATTCAATTATTATTTTCTATAAAATATGTTTCTGAGTTTATATAATGGAGAGAATTTCATCAATACCACTAATTCGAAAAATATAAACAACATTCGTCAGCATAATATATCATTAATGGACAGTTTTTTTTTAACATTATATTATAACTAAATAATCATCATCAGTAAAGTGGAGATGTGCACAGACGGACAACACGGGCCTTTCGTCGATTCACACCAGTGTGTGACACGTGGTGTGAATCGACGACAGACTGAGTCGTTACTAAGATACTGTATGAACGTTGAACACCGGTGCCACTCAGTCTGGGGAGTGTGATAAGATAACGCCTGACTGCGCGTTCTCGAAGGTTCCTCCACCGTCCACGCCGGCGTTGCGTGGGACCAGCCAGCTCCACCGTCAGTTTATCAGGATGAGACAATTTCCCAAAATATCCACTGATCAATCTTATCACTGACACCAGTGACGTTGACTTCAACAGCTCTAAGAACAGGCAAAATAAATATTGGAAATAGAAATGAACCGCAAATAAAACTTCTTACCACTAGTCATGAAGGCAGCTTCTCACCTACCAATTGAGCATAAAGGCAATGGCCTAAAAGTCTTGATCTGTCGAAAAAAAACGAAAAAAGGCAGCTTTTGGGCCACATTATACAAGCATTGGCACGTCACACTACCAGCAGCGCCCCGCGGTTTCACCCGCGATATTCCCGTGGGAGTACGTCTTATTCTGATGTGTAAGCTATATTTTACAGAGTTTCATCAAAATCCAATTTCACAAAAATATTCAGGATTTTTTTTGGGTGAAAGAGTAACAAACATACATCCATATGTCCATACGTTGTTGCAAATTTTCGCGTTTAAAATATTGATTGAATTCAGGGTCAACAGGACCGGCGACCGGTGACCGGTGACCGGTGTAAACACGGTGGAATATAATATGATTATTCTATATTATAATATTAATAATAGCAGCGGTAATTGATATTAATTCACCGGTTAGTCGTCGATCTTAATAATAGATATAAAGATTGTTAACAATACTGAAAGATACAAGTAAAAAATATATTTGTATTTCGTTTAGATTAACTTAATAATACCATCAGCAAGACATGAATCGCCTAGTAAAATACTAAAGAGACATCTAGTCGGGCGGGCGCGGCTGCACAGGCCTTATCAGCTGTTATCAGGCCCCCGCTGATAACAGCCGATAACACGTGCCTCTATATTGTGCAAACGTTGCTCCACTCACGCGCGCAACGCTGACTCATCGCCGGCTTCATCTGAAGATCATCTTTTGAGATGTGGTCATGGAGTCCATTTCTTCCCATTCATATTCGATAAAATTCGTAAAAGACGATAAAATTCGTAAAAGTTGTTTCTTTATAATATACTAGCTGTTGCTGTACTGAGAGAATTTTTGAAATCGGTCCAGTACTTTTTGAGCCTATTCATTTCAACCAAACAAACAAACAAACAAAGTTTTCCTCTTTATATAATATTAGTGTAGATGCATTTATATCGGTATTAATCTTCAGTAAGGCTTTTTTTATTAATTTTATTGCGGAAACTGAGGTTATGAGACAAACATCGGACCGTCGCATGGCGTCGTCGCTTTAATATCTAACTGTAATGCATAATATATTAAAACTCATTACAATAAATCTCAATATTTCTGTCTATTAAAGCAGTTAATCATAACGTTCTTTGACAGCTTTCGGTTCTCACTTTATCCTAGCCTTGTCAGTGTACTGCATCGAGACGTCATCCTTTTGTTAAAATAAAAAAAACACAAGAGAAACCGACAGCTGTTTACATGTGAGCACATTACTCCTAAACTATTTCAATAAAAAGCTCATAAAAATGCAAAATAAAGAAAATTAAAAAGTGAGTCATGCGATGACGCAACACCTATCATGATTCCGAATCATTATGAATAATATATTTAACATTAAAGGTTAAGTAAATCACGTTCCGTGCTCCACAGTTATAAATTTAACTGCTACAGTTAAATACGACAGTGAAACATTCGATTAGACAAAAAACTGGATAAAACTAGTTAGCGTGTTGAAATTATTTTATATTTAGAGATAGAGAAAGTTACGCGGGTTACCGTGGTTTAATGAGACGAGTCCACGTGTCGTTTTGATGGCCGATGACTCATCAGAAGCAAGCGATAGCATGCTGATGATGATAAAAGTTGTGCGGAGCGAAATATAATATGTAATATTTCGTTCCGTTCAATTTTCTACTCAGTAAATTTAAAGGCTTAGAGAAAGACAATGATAACTATACTTTATCCCCCTTTATCTAAATCCACGTAACCACGATCCCGGGACAGGGCTTATTAAATCTAATTAAAACCTATATAATACATGCATAAAGGCGTTTAAATGTTTGTAAGTTTGGATGTTTGGTTTTTTGTGGTACTTTCGCGCAAAAACTACGTAATGAAATTTAAGTAAGTAAGTCGCAGTCTTCTGCGAGCCCCGCAAGGGGCTCGAGGTTGCTGTTTCGAGGCCGATGGCCTCCTGCCAGCGGGTTCTTCCGCACCCCATAAATATGGGGCGGTCTTTGGGGTGGCTTCCTGGCCAGTGGTTTCCTCGGCGATAGCGGGCTCTAGAGGCGGCGGATCTCGTCGCGCCGTCAGCCGGAGAGCACCCCCCGGCGGTCTTCCCCTACCGAGTGATTCCACCAGGTGGAGGCCCGGCAGATGGCGACCAGCGGCACGGGGGCGCTTCTGCATCCGACAGGGGCACGACGTCCGCCGGCTCGATCCTGCTAATGAAATTTGATTAAACTTATAATAATTTATCCCGGTTGTACTCGTCCCATCAATGGGTGATGGGACGAGTATCTTCATCCACACCCCAGGCCACCGCTAGATGAGGCCCCCGTAAAGTCCCTCGTCCATTCAAATTAGCGTCACGGAGCTATCAAAGCTCTTCCCACGTTAGTTGGATAGCCAAAAAGGCGGACCCAATGGTCGTGAAGGGGTCAGACACAACTTGGAAAAATAAACAAACTTAAAACTGAGACTAGCCCAGGCAACTTACCCACGGAAGAAACAAGCAGAGAGTACGACACAGCGCAACCCCGCTTGGTTAAATCCATAAGTTATTACTGGCTAGTTTACCGGTAAGTCCCGGTATAGACACGTCCCGGGTCGTGCCCTGTCGTACCCGGTAAATATAACCCGATAAATTCTACGATTGCGAATCCCATTGTAGTACGCAGTAGATGGACGACTACAAGTTCAATCTAATTTATACTGGGACAGGCATATTGGCAGACATAATTATCACCATATGTAAGAGTACAAATCAAAGTAAAAGTCAGTACAAATGAACTTCTCTAGGGTAGCACAGTACCTCATGTGTCTTAAGTCCTGGGTCCTAAGTTCTAAAGCTCTTCTCTCATGTTTATCAAGGTCTATATCTTATAATGTTTGTTGGCGATGCTTTGGAAACACTTGGTGACATTAAAGCGTACAGGTTTAGAAGTAAAATAAGTATTTTAATATGCCTCGTAATTTAATAAAAAAACAGAATAACAGTTGTGCGATGATATTAATTCATCTAATGCCAATTTTCTTGTTCAGTAATAACAGCGTGTTCTTTTGATGTTGTATCTCGTAACTGGGTTAACATTCTAACGGGGGTAATACACAAGCTTTGATATTTGAAATGACAAGCCAAAACTCAAGGAGTGCGAAATTAAAAAACGCATTCACATTATTATAACACGAAGCACCAGAGACGTGAGTTATCACGTGGTAATGGTTACTCCAGAAACGTTAACTTTAACATCATTTTCCGCCCGTCTGCGCTCCCCTCCAGCCCTTCGTGCTTTCTCACTCCCCCCCCCCTCTGCTCCCCCCGCCCCGCCGCCCTGGTCCCTGATGATGGAGTGGCATCGAGATGAATCTGATTCCTGTCATTATCAATGACGTAATCCGCGGGGGAAATTGAAAAATGTTTCATTTGTCAAGTAAGTTAGGAGTGGCAGCCAGCACCGTCAAATCCTTGATGATTGATGTTCTCCTTCTTCCTTGCCATTGAAGTCATTTATGCTTCAGTTTATCAATACTAGGCGTTAGGGTAATAGTGGTATAATCTGCAGGAAAAATGCGCTCTATACCGCGCGTCCACCTGCATACGTCAGTACGTAAAGTAAAGACGCTTCGCTGGTGTTCTAGAAGGACGGGGAAAACAGGCAGTGTGGCTTTGGACCTGGGTGACGAGGATGGCCGAAGACGAGTCGAGACCATCAGTCGCTCATGGCTGATGACTAACATTCCTGATGATGATGATGATAATCTCCAGTCG
This sequence comes from Lycaena phlaeas, assembly GCA_905333005.2. Taxonomy (NCBI): domain Eukaryota; kingdom Metazoa; phylum Arthropoda; class Insecta; order Lepidoptera; family Lycaenidae; genus Lycaena; species Lycaena phlaeas. The sequence continues at coordinate 448,183 of HG995181.1, forward strand.
CTTTCGGTAATGGCAACCATGGCGATAATCCTTGCAGACACATAACAAATGGACACCATTTGAAACGATTAACAATAAAATAATAAGAACATCGGAAACAAGGAGGAAATACAGTAATGCAGGAAATAATCTCACGTTACGTGAAACACACGTGATGACTGCAGTGATAGGATTAGCGCGGAGTCTGATGATGTGAAAGGCGGGAAGTCATTACCTGATGATCAGTGACGCAATGCGATCACACGGACCAGAAACGTGGAACTCCTTGCAGGGGGCTACTACCTTGTTTACACCACCACTCCATTTTAGGTGGCGGATTTACAACCCAGTAGTAGTTACCCTCCTCGCCTGATTTCGAGGAGGAGACCCGTGCTCAGCAGTGGGACATGAAGGGTTGATACTTTAGGTAGTAGCAGACAATGGGGGATGGATGCTTGTACGCGTGTACCTCCACAGGTAGCGTAATCTCTGGAACCCCACCAGTTCACCAGAACCTAGCCTGTGGGAGCCGTTTCGGGGTAAACTCTTATATATGTAATGGACTTCACCCTAGGGTCAGGCAGCTTGTCTGTCCCGTCATCTTTTTTATTTTAGGTATGGGGGAGCATACGAGCAATGTAAGTCTCTGAGTACTATATTATAGTACTTATAGGAATCTCTCATAAGAATGAGAGATTCTCATACACGTGCATAAACAGAGGTTATGCAGATATGTCGCCCTGCTTTCCATACCCTCCCACAAACAGCATGCGATAGCATAGCTGTCACGCCGGTATTATGTGAGCGAGTGGTACCACCCCAGTTCCGGCACAATTCATGGCCTAAGCATGACATACTTCTTACATCTAAATGACAAAAAGGAATATCCAAAAACCGATGAGTGTGGGGGACAAAGCGAGGAGTTATCTGATCTCCTCGGTTTTGTTCTCGGAAGCGTTACACTCGTGTTGTGAGTCTGAGCACGTGCGTCCTCTTAGCTATGTCTCGCTGTTGCTATGGGCTGCTCTGTATGAGGCGAGCTGCCAGTTGATGGTAGCAGTCGTCGACATACATGTACTTAACACTGAACCAGCCCAGACAACTTACCTATCATATTTAAACGAACACTCGACTCACCTGATGGTAAGTCATAGCTACATTTATAGTCACACACTCTTCCGGAGGTTTGCAGATCCTTTGCCGGATTTTTACGTACATAATACAATCAATTAAACAAATAGTCCGTGTTGGGATGCGAGTGGCAAGGAAACGTCGCCGTCTTGGCGTTCATTGAGAGGCCTATGTTCAATAGTGGACGGATAAAGGCTGATGATGATGATGATGAAACAACGTGTAACACGACACGCGCGCTCGATGACTAGATGACAGTGTCAAGTCATCAGTCGTGACGTCACATCGCGCGATTCGTATCCCCGACCCGCGCGGTAGCGTGTGCGGTGTGCGGTATGACTAACATGCAGCACAGCACGTCTCGCATGCGTCATTATATTTCATCATCATCATTGCAATGCGCTTTGTGCGACATTATATAGTTACCGCAGTTACTAAAACTATTCAATTTTTTTTTGTCGTAATTTTTACTTGGTGACTATAAAATTATCATCATCATCAGCCTTTATCCATCCACTACTGAACATATGTCCCCCTCGATGAACACCGAGACGACCGATCCGTTGTCACTAACAAAATGTTCATGTTACTTTATAATCTGACTACCTTAGCTTACCCGGTACACCTGACAGTTGTAGGTACGACACGGATCAGTGTGGTAACAGGATCACCCAGGCATACATCTAGCCAGTACCCGGTAGATGGATCACTTGATATGTAGTGTCCTAGCTCATTAGATTATTAGTTGTATTTTAGCACAGGCTTTTGGATCCCAAGTTAAAGCTAAAAATATACTCTAAAGTAAATTACGAATAAATTTCCTCGAGGATTACAGCCTTTTTAGGAGATATCTTATTGGATCACAATAAGATATCTCCCAATGCAAGGTTTATAAAATATAAACTCTGCCCGTGAGTTTACTTATGCAGACATTCGGAAGCTGGGTATATCGACCATTGGTTTATGACTGTATCCCTCAAACAAAACCAAACTCTTTCCAAGGTTAAGAGGAAAGTGTGTGACGGTTACACAGTAATAATTGGAAGACCGATCGAGCGCGGATTCCGAAAATATCCCAAACGTCGAGATCATTAGTTCCAGCTGTCTATTAACGGAGCTGTTTCAAAGTGTTTCTGTGAACTTCATTTTTTTGTGTCCGTTTATAATTAAACCGCGTTGACGAGCTACATCTGGACAAGTCTCACAATTTACATTTGTATCTTGGAAAGTTCTGTTTGTGCGGAGTATAAATAGTATACTAATTAATATATTGAGCAGGAGAAGAATATGTTATGTGAATTTATATGTATTAGTAGGCCTCAAAACTACTTATCTAATAAAATATCTTTCTGCGATCATATAATGAAATTTTGAAATAAATTTTGAATGGAAATTCCGAAACCAGACACATGGACTTAGATGGTTACATATCTGTAAAAGTAAAGTAACAAACCTTATATGTCCCACTGCTGGGCACGGGTCTTCTCCTTGAAATCAGACGAGGAGGGTAATGGGCCATATTTCACCGATGCGCTGGCCCAATGCGGGTTGGTAAACTTCACATTCCTTCAAAGACTTTCAATCTCATTAGTTTTTTTTTTTTTTTCGGTTGGATCTATGCTAATGGTCCTAGTGACCGTTATGCGTCATCGGAAATGGGGTGATCCGGTTGGATCATCCTATAACGTTAAAAATTTGGGGGGTTGCCCCCCGCCATGTTCATGGCGTCGGGTTTGTACCTAACTTGGTCAGCTACGGTTGACTGGTTTGGAACGGGTGACGTTAGAAACCTATCGTGAGGGCCGGCCCTCCCCTCCCCCGGTAGCGGGGGAGGCGGGTCAAGCGCGGGACCCGAGCAAGCTGCCGATAGCAGAGTGCTATCGGTGATTACACGGTCTATATTGGTGTCAACTCGTAGCTGATCTGAGCCTATGCTGTCGCGGTTGATCCGGATCAACTGGTCAACGGAGTGTAGGGTTCGACGTCGCATACGACCCCGGGGCCCATGCGGTGTGAATGTGTGCCTAACACTGGCTGTAATCTCATTAGACATGTAGGTTTACTCACGATGTTTTCCTTCACCGGTGAGCGAACGATGGTCTCGTGTTTGGGGTACTTAGAAATTTAGAAAAACCTATTACAAGCCACACACGGGGGGGTCAGGATCGAACCCGGAACCTCTCGCATAAGAGGCCGAGTCCATCCACCACTGGACAATCGTCGCTCATATCTGTAAATACTCTTGTAACTAAAAATAACAGTAACAGTCTAGAGACGCCTGAAACAAACGAAGCTTCATAGAAAAGGCAAAAGAACAGCGTTAACTAAAGACAGAAGACAGACCAAGTACTCTGAATATCGAACGTTCGTCCGCTGCGTGAAGTCCAGTCCGTCCAGCAGACTCGGTCACGCGAGTGGAGCTTGCTCGTCACTGCCTCGCTGAGCAAGCGGTCGGTTGGTGCAAGTAGAGCACCGACATCGCTGACACTACACAGTGACTAAGGTCGTGTTGCCAACTGGACTATTTCACCAGAATATATGTGTCACAGATTGGATTTCGCGGAAATTATTTTATTTCTTGTGAAACCGGAAAATATTAGACAAATTTATCTTGATAAAGTAGTATTTAAATCATGTAATCTTTAGTAAAGTACTTTTTATGTTTTTATTATTTGCGAGTTCGATTCCCGTTTGGTACCTAGTACCTACAGATATTTTTGTAAATCTACACTAGCTGTTCCCGTGATTTTTTCTAGTACTGATAGTTTTTTCTAAGATTAGCGACAAAACAATCTTACCATGGGTGGTGGCCGTCGCCTATCAGTATATTATGATTGTCAGGTCCAGGTCATGAGTCTTCCCTGAGATATACGTGTTACTCTGCCTATCCTTCATTCTCTGACACACAGCAAAACGGTTTCATAATATTAAAGAAAAAACAGTAAAAGTAAAACATTCCGTTTGTGCGTCACAGCTGTAACATATTGTAATGTAGCGAAATATTTTTATCAGCCGCCGTGTTACCTATTCGATTCCCGCGCGTATTTTCCTTTCCTAGAATTATAACCGCGACTGTGGTTACTTCCCAAAGACGTCATTTTGACTACTGTGATGAGTACCGTGTGTGGTGACGATCGTCCGACTAGGCGTTCATTAAGGGAGGCCTATATCAGGAGAGCGGTATTACTATACAATAAGCCATAGTATTTTTACTTCGTATACGGCATGATCAAATATCTACTGAGTTTATTTAGCCGGTTATTTTAGGTTGACATTCGATTATAATTACGATACTTTTGATGTATATATACTACATACTATGTATGTGCATGATAGGTATACAGTTCTTATATGGGTGAGATGAGTATCAGCGAAGCTATTGCAGTAATGCATATTGTACGTATTTAGTAACTTGTCATCAGGTGTCCGGCGTGCTCGTTGTCCCGTTATGAAGGAGGTCCCATACCACACTCATTCATCATCATCACCCAGCCTGCGACGTACAGTTGCCAGTAACGTCTTGTGTAGCGCGGTGTTACAGGTCACAGCAGGCCGTATACAGATCTGACCTGCTAAGGCCCCATCGTTTATAAGCACTTACCGTCAGGTGTAAGAGCTCAGCCCGGCCGGCGAATGGCGAAGCATGTGACGTCAGAACTGACATAGCAACAAGACCACAATTAGCCTTAATGACCAGTCGTTAGCGTCTACGTGACCGCTCCAACGTACACCTCCGCGAGACACGTGCGTGCCCTCATCATCATCACTACTGACTACACGGATACTAACAGCACGAGAGACCACGGCTCCTTCAAAAGGGCTAATCGGGCCCTCCTAGTCGGGGTTATCACAGAGTTTGAAGACGAAAGTCGAAAGTCTTCAACCGATGCGTTCTCCCCGTGATGACCTACGGGGCCGAAACGTGGCCTCTTAATTTTACGACTGGTCCGTAAGTTTGCCGTAGCTCATCGTGGAGCGTGCTATGCTGGGTGTTTCTTTGGCAGATGGATTCAAAACGAAGACCTCCGACAAAGAACTAAAGTTACCGATATCACGCGAAGAATAAGCACGTTGAAGTGACAATGGGCTGCAGTCACTCGCTCAGGCGAACGGATGGTCGACGGGCCAATAAGGTTCAAGAGCGGAGGCTGCGTTTACCTAAACGAAGTGTTAGTAATATATAATATTTTATTATTAGCCATCTTGTATATTATAATATTATGTTTTCAGGTTTCACACAAAAGAAAATTTCCACAATATGAATATGAAGTTAATAGAAAAACAATTATAAACATAGTGAACAAAAGATAATAGTTATTAGTAATAGTTAAATAGTCATTATTAGTATTATTACTAGAGCATTAGTCATCTAATTCGTACACGCTCACACAAGTATGTAATTGTTAACGCGAACAAAGAAACAGTTGCTGTTTGAAGGAAAAATGTATAGAGCCATGCTCAAAGGCTTTATACAGGTACATGTTTCATATTTTCCAATCAACCCAGGTTTCACTATTCGGCAGTTTTTTTAATACTTAGGGCCTGTTTCACAATCTCCCTTTAAGTTCCCTATAGGCTATAGGGAACATATTTGACAGATAGAGTATGGAGTATCTGTCAAACATCTGTCAAATATGTTGCCAATAGCCTATAGGGAACTTAACGGGAGATTGTGAAACAGGCCCTTAGACTTATAACTTTTAGAAATGCAAATTACTTAAGACCTTTTTCAAAGTAAGTATCAACCTTTTAACGTCTATAGCCCTAAGGCCTACATCAATGAACTGCAAGACAACCATCAAAATATAATAACAGGCTTTATGATTGCGTGTCCGGCCAAAATAAAGGTGTCCGGCTTTTGTTAGACTTTTTACATTTTGCAAACCAGCGAAGCCAAATTGGTCTTAGGCTAAGACTGTCTTGGCATTCGATTTTTTCTATTTGTTGGGTGTCGGGTCTTTCTATCCAAAATCCAAATGTCTGACCAAGCTAGCTGGTCTGTCCGGCTATTGGGTTTAGGGACCTGGCAACCCTAAATATATGGGTAGATATATCTACCTCAAATAGAAGTAGATAAAGAATAGTAGAGTTATAAAAATATAGTCACCAAATATATAATTGGTGAAAATACTAAACGACTTTCTCTGTAGCGGGATTCGAACCTGTCACCAGCCAGTCATCATTAGCATGAACTATAAATTAGTATCAGTAAGAGGTAGTGTCACGCTGCTTTGTAGCCAAATTGGGCCGGCACGACCGGGGTGGTGCCTCTCGCTCACATGAATTCAGCGTAAAGTGACAGCTATGCTGTTGCATTTCGTGCGGTTTGTGAGTTTCCGATGGCCCATTTGATAGGCAATAGGGGGCAACGCATCTGCATAACCTCTGGTTATGTGGATGTTAATGGGCGTCGGTAGTCTCAGAGTTCGACTGTTCGTTTGCCCTCCTATGCTATAAAAAAAATCAGTAACATCTATTGAAACTGTAACGAAATGCCGCGACGAGCGAGGTCGGGTGAGTCACGGGTGCACAGCCGTGACGTGCACTTGGCAACAGCGGCCTTTGTTCGTTCGTTCGCACACGTTGGGAAACGGTATGTTCGAACCTTTTTTGTTACACTCGTGTTGTGTATTAATTGTTCATTCATCATCATCAGCTGTGCCGCTGCTGGTGTTCCGGGAGGTGTTGTCGGCTCGTGAACCACCAGTTGTGTGAATGCCATAGAACATAGTTGTGTCTTGTAAACTGTAACAAAAGCCAAGCTTTTTTTTATATGAGTGCCACCAATGCCGCCTTTGGTGAGGTGCCCCGCATCTACAAGCAACAGGGCACCTCGACGGCTAGTCAGTCCCTCAGGAGACCGACGCCACCTCCACAGAGCGGTTGTTCCGCACCACAGAACAACCACTCCCAACGTCGGGACGGTACGATGAGGTGAGGTTCCCAGCCTCACCCCTTGCCCCCTGCTCTTTTATCCCCTCTTCTTATAAGGGGGATACAAAAAGCCCCCCCGGCTCAATTCGCCTCGCCAAAAGCGTTGGGGTCACCCAGGGCCACTGAGCCCCACCGCCACGACAAGACCTGAACTATGGTGGATACAAAAGCCAAGCTAAGCTAATACCCTAACCTATGCTAGGAAAGGGAAGTACGCGGGTGAAACCACCGGGCGCTGCTAGTAGTAAAAATATTAGTATAATGTTCATCATATTTTGTAACTAAATGTATTTCATTCATCAATGTACAATCTCATTGGAGACTGACATCAGCTCATCTCAACTGACAATACATGTCGGTCGAGATGAGCAGCCCCGGAGCGAGCCCACTTATCAAAGCCTGCGAAACAAACTCAGTGTATGCCTGATATGATATGGGAGGGATCTGTTATGGTCGAGGTCTGATATGTATTATCTATTATCATTCGTAGTTTGTAACTGCTAACCAAATCCCTCAGCATACAAAAGCACGTTGTTAACTTTTAAAATTATGCATCATCATCATCATCAGCCTTTATCCGTCCACTGCTGAACACAGGCCTGCCTCAAATTATAAATGTTGGGATATAATTGATATTGTAGTGCGTACTGCGAATTACGAATCATCATCTGACGACTGACTGTCTGACGACTGTTACTGTAAAACACGGACTCGTGATCATGATGATGACGGTGGTTACATTACTCCAAAACAATGGAGGAATGATAATATGAATTATAATAACGAATCTCACAAATATGAATACAGTATAAGTTACTGCAATAGATATGGCGACGGTAGCTGAGCGTCGGCAACGCGGGTTCGAAGCCGGCGGACGTGGAGCACTTGCCAACAGTTGCGTCAGCGCTTTGTTCGCTTTTTTCTTTGTAACGCCGTCGATGTGATACGCTAGATGCACACTATTAATAAAATATTTGTTGTATATACATATTACTAAATACTTATATCAAATTTGGAGAAGCTTTTTTGTTTAGTCAATTTTTTTTTAATATGTTAAAACTTATTAATTATCTGGTAATCATTTAAGACCGGCTTATCGCTAATAATAATTATAATAATACAGTAACTCCCCTGATATTATAAATACCCTTATCATTATTTTGCCATTAACTGTAATTCTGTAGTCAGAGCAAGTCTACAAGAATATTATTAATAAATTAATAAATTTTACCGGAAGATTACCGGAATGAAGATGGTGGTTGTGTTCTCCGCGGAGCCCGATATTTCGACATCATGAACTAATTCCTTATTGTTTTCTTATATCTACGCAAATTTCACTCATTATAATGAAACAACTTTTACGGATTTTATCGCGGTTTATTTAGTATTTTATGAGCCCGACGTTTCGGATACTTTACAGCAACCATGGTCACGGGACGATTCTAAATAATTCCTTGTTCACTACGCTGGATATGCTTTTATTAGAGTTTTAAATTCATTTTGAAGTTATCCTAGTTAAGATGTTAAAATAATTCATAATAAATAGTTGTAGCTCTTGTGCTAGCTGTCGCGTGAGGTGTACTCCGCGCCGGGCCGGGCCGGGCTGGGTCTACGCTCGCAGGTCGGTGGTCGGATGCACAGCATAATGGCCGAGCAAAAACATGAAGCCATTGTTTGAAGACATTTTAATTGGACTGCTTCGCGCACGCGGCTCTGCTCGCGTGGTATTTTATTGGTCGTGATGGCTTCATCTAACCGACTAACCGTACATCGGATGTGGAATTGAAACTGCTCTATCGCACCGGTGGTTCCGAGATGGTAGCGAGTTCGAATCCAAATATACGCTATTTTATTATCCCTGCTAACCCGTCTCCGTTGACATTCAGATTAACAACTGGACACGACTGATGACTGTAGCATATGGCACTGATGATGATGACGCGTCATTAAATGCTATGATTTGTGAATGGGTTCAGCAGTTGTAATGATTATCCCGTACATACAGACAAATATAATATTAGAATGGTTAGTACTTTGTTATGGGTATATTTTTTATGTAATAGGAGGGAAAACGTACAGTTGAAACCTTTTGGCTATCATCGATACAACCAAAGATTGTTGCCCTCCTTTTCCCTATATCCCCAATCGGCATACAGGAACTCACAAATTGCACGAAAGCGACAGCGTATCTGTCAATTTACTTCGAACAAAACGAGTCTTTGCGCCGAGAAACTTATGAGCGAGAGATCCCCCCTCCCCCCTATTCAGCTTAATTGGGCTACGAAACTGCATGCCAATTGCCACTACCTCTTAAATTTGTCACCAGAACCTAATGATTTTTTTATAAAACACATAAAACTCATCTCTAAAGGCGTTCATATAACATCGAAACAAACACTTGTTGATCAATGTCGTTTTATCATCGTTTCCACCACAGCCACCACAGCCACCACAGTCACCAGTAGCTCCACAGCTGTGTATACCCATCCTATACTCATCATCCTCAGGCCGTACCCCTGTCCCCTACTATTGATAGACCAGCTCGGATCCCACGGCGTAGTGCGTGGGTGCGCGACCATGTTTGTTTGCTCGTGAGTTTAGAACTGTCGGGCGGGCCCGTTAGTTACACTGTGGTAAACGAGTACAGTTAGCCCGTGAGATAGGCGCGATGGCGGCCAACGTCACCCATCGGCAACTGACCCATTATAAGTCCTAGAAAGATAACTAAAGATGATATATTTGTGCAGCTTAGTATTTCTTTTCTAGCAAAAATTAGTATCTGGGTGATTCTATTGTGTACATGGACATGGACCCTGGGTCCAGCCAGTGGAGAGCTTCACGTGCTGGTTCATCGTGGTAGCTCACTCCGAGCGAGTAGCATTGACTCAGTCAAATTACTCGTTTGATAGTGAGATTCGACTCGGTACTCGGGCCCTTTACTTCGACTCAGCAACCATTCCACCATTTGTGTGTAAATCACTAAAATGATAAAGAATAATTCGTTTGAATCTGTATCTTCATTAAATATGGTGACATTTTGTGAAATACGCCGCGGGCTTATTGCAATGGTCACCGATGTAATACAGTATAGTAGCAACGGCCCCAACAGATGGCAAATAACCATTTGTAACATGATTTTTGCTTCCTCCTTTATATTCTTACTACAAACCCTGGAATGGCCAAAGCTTATGAAGATGAATGAACTATAAACTGTACTTAATAAGAACTACACAATATACCTAAACAAAACTCAGTAGCCCATCTATTAAATGCATGTATATCAGAAAATAACCGATAGGGTATTATTATATGTACATTACACTTAGGCGCCATCTTTATATCATCTGGAGTACAAATCTGGTTTGAAATTCATAATCTGTATCATCAAAGAGTGGAAAATTAACTCTCTAACTTAATGAAAACATGAAAAGCTAAAAAAACTCGTTTAAAAGTCATAAAGTACGACCATTCGTTAACTAATTTGACTTTTACAGATTGAACAATTAATGATATACGAGGTGAAACTGTGTTAATGATGAAATCTGGTGAGGGTGTGAGGGTGTGAGGGCGCGGGGATGGAGCGGGGTGCGGGGGGCGGGTACTGCTCCCCGGTGTCCCCGGTATTGGGGACGCCGGGCGCCGGTTTGTTTGGTTTTTAATGGAATTATTACAGCATTTGGAATGGTCGTTCAATCGTATGGCATAGAGACGTGACGGCGAGCTTGTCGATCAAAACGTATGTATATTTGCGTGGATATTAGTTTTTTGCTTAGATTTTTTCTTGCTTTTAATATTTTTTTGGAGATGTATGTAGTTTTTGTTGATTATGATATCACAAAGCACAATAGATATATCTGAAGTTAGCCCCAATCTCCTTTTTTAAATTATCTTTTATGTGGTGTTTAATCAAACTGTCCGTCCGCAGTGAGTAAGGTAATTTACTTGCTTTATATAATAATTCAGTGTAAAGTATAAAGTAAAGTATCAAGCTATATTATAATCGTCGCTCTTTATAATGTAAGTATAATATTTTACTTTATAGGTAAGCGGTTTTGTTCGTTACATTGATAAGTTAGTGACCGTATCGCGGATAACACACCCAGCAGTTAGTTTATCGTGATACTACGGTTAGTATAATCTGACCACGGGCCGATCACCCCGGTCTACCCCGGTACCCCCCGCGCGGGGTGGGGACAGATGGCCCTTATTTCGTTTTTCCCGACTCAAGTGTTATTGATTTATTATTAAATATTGAACGAGCCGCGCTCATAACAACCAATTACTTCCAATTCGAATGAATTCACTCACATTTTGCTGGTTAATTAAGACTTTTTATGTAACAGGGAATCGCCTAGAACTATATGCCTTCGGAGCTGCATCCCAGGGCCCCGATAGGCTCCGAGCATATATGCCCCATATACCTATTACCTATATGCTCGGGGTCTTAGGTCATGTCCATTGAAAGGAATAAATATGTAATAAAACCTCCAACCAAGGTAGCTCAGTGTTGCAAAATGATCCCATGTGTGATATTGTTCGATTACTTAAATATTAAGTCCAACTGATTGACTACCCGCTGGAGTCGCGTGATCCGTATCCTGAGACATCACAGCTATAAGCTAAACAAGCTGGTGGTGCAGCTCAGGTCTACCCAACGGTAGGCTGGCTGGTGCAGGTGGTGGTGTTAAGCTAAGCCTCTTTATTAGTACACACTAATAAGTGTTTCGATGTTAGTCATTGGGGTGTCTGTGGATGTTGCCAGCACTTCCCATCAGGTGACCCGACTATTCGTTTGTCCCCTATAAAAAATCGTCTTAGTGTTTTTGATAATACCTCAAAAATAGTTTCCTAGTCATGACCAACTCATTGATGGTTTCAGTTTAAAAGGGTCCAGAAATGAAGTGGTGAGTCAGTGGGCTAATATGCTGGGTTAGCAAGGTCCACCACATGGGCCCTTTGAGCTTCACCAGTCACCCCATTCTCCTGTCACTCTGAATAATCTAATATACAAAACCTTGCATATAAATAAAGCTTATGTTTTCTATATTTTCGCTATGGTATTATTTTGGTCGCTGATTGTATTTCAAACCATAATGCTCTGTGCTAGTTAGGCTTCCGCTTCAAATTTTGGTGAAACCATTTTCGCGTGACAAGAAATGTAGTTTTGCGATCATTTATTAAGTTATTGCCATTAACTTTGGTCGACCAGTAACCAGGTGGTAAGACGATATCCGACATTGGCCGGTCCGTGTTAGATGCGAGTGACCAGGGGTCCGTCTTGGCGTTCATTGAGGGAGGCCATATAAGCAGTTGATGACGATGATAATGATAATGATGATGAACCTTGATTAATTAACATGATACGTCGGGAAGGTTGATTTTAATGACATATTCCTTTAATGAGGTCTAATTATTATTTGATTATAAACCTCTTATTACAGCTTGCCATTTGTCCGTTTGTTCGTAATAAGTAATAACAATATAATTGATATCACACGGCGCATGGCAACAGTGGCGAAGGGCAGCTGCAGCTAACAAAGGGTTGGCTGGGGTGAGCTTTTGCCATTAATAGTCAAAAATTATTATCGTATCCTGTGCAAGTCTGTCCCACATACACCACACTACACTGATGATGATGATGATGATGATGATGATGATGATGATGATGATGATATGTAGGTATTTGTTTATTTGGGGACTCACTACCATATACCTATACTTAATAATATACTTACTCAAATTAATGATTCATTATTCCAAATGTAAAATTGTGACTTGAAAAAAACGTAAGAAATTTCATAATCAAAAAACCCGATTGCAATTATTCATGATCAATTACACCACGATAACCTGGTGCCGGGTCCGCAACAGCCCGTGTCCGGGTAACGATAATGCAGTCAAGAGATATGTATTTTGTACGAAGGCTTCTGTAAATGATCGCGATGCCCCCCTCGTCCTTATCCAAAATGGTCACATTATAAGTCTTCCCCCTCCCTGGTGTTACGTCACATATTTATCAAATTGAAATTAATTTTCAATTTTTATTAGTTTATCTAGGTAAATCGTGTTTTAATAATTTTGGTACACGATTCGATGTGGACAAGTAATGTCACCAAATCTGGAAAATCGTCGATCCCTTGTCACACAATGTCACACTTGGTGAGTCACCTCCCTCCCCTTAACCTGTGACGTAATTTGTGGATGGATCCAATAGGGACAAGGAAGGAAGAAAAAACGCTAACTGAAAAAAAAGTTTTGGATAGGACGACTCACGACAGTAACATAGAGGGGTAATGGGATCTATTCTACTCTTATCCTAGAACAGTGCCATATAGTTCAGTGCAGTTTAAGATCATTGCGGCCTTGGAGATGGTGTCGTAATTACAATAATCATCAGCCCGTAGCTATGCAATAAACGTCGCGACGGCCGAGAGTCGAGAGCAATGCAACTCCATACCCAGGCACACCTATTACGGCAATACACTTAGCAACAGCTACTGTTTGTCCGTTTGCGAGAGTGACTGTCGGTGTCACCTCACGCGAAATACCAATATACGCCATATGACCACGGCTTAGGGTCGAACTTAGTTTGTTCGCCAACTGTTTTCTCTAATGTCATAACTCGACGAACAGCCGAAAATCAACTCCAAGCAAAGGTGATTCGGCTCAAAATGAAATAAAATGAATTCACGATAAACTGTTACAATGTCGAAAAGTCAGAAACGACGTTTCTCGTAATGTAATATGAACTGTATGTCTTATGCGAAAGACTTGTATATTGATTACATAGGCAGTGGTTCTGAATTGTATTGAAATGTTGGCTATATTTTTGGAAGTAAAAAACAATGAACAAAGAGAATAATCGGTAGGGTGACCATAAGTTTTGTTTATTATTAGTTTAATATATTATATCGATTTTTTATTTCAGATATACAAACTGGCAGGCGTTTAACCTGATGTTAGGTGGTCGACGTCACCCATGATCACAAACTACTTTATCTGGAACTAGCCCAGGCAACTCATTTAGGACGAGTTTTTTAATTATTTATCCTAAGACACAAAATATTAAGTATATGTGCTAGTAATTACAGTGCCTGTTTCGCACTTCTTTCTGAAACACAGCATAGCTGTTTCACGTGAGAAACAAGCAGGACCATACCTATGCAACCAGGAGCGCGGCACAGCCCTCGTTTTAGCTTTCAACTACATACTATGATGTATGTATGTAAATGTAATAAGGCTGAAGTATGACTGAATGTGATAAACCTTAGAAGTAGCATAATATGCCCAATCATTGGAATTGGTGAAATGGCGAATATCTAGTATTTACCGAGATAACGTTTTATTCATATAAGCCAGTTTAAAACTGGACTAACCTCTGATGTAGAAAGTCAATTAGAAATTCTAGCCGAACCCGTAGTTGAATATAAAATAGTCCTTGAATGTATACGTGTGGACTATCTATTTTAAACGAGTTTCTTTTGTTTAAGTTAAAAGGGTTGCTTAATTACAATCGAAATACACAGGGTAACGGGTTCGAAATCAAGTTAGTGATAATGGTTATTCGACAGATCCACTAAGGGAGGGAACGGGAAAGCATTAAAAAACTATATTCCAATTTTCAGGAAACATTACAAAAGGCTTTAAAGACATATTTATTGTTATTTATCACAAAATAAGAACTCAAATACAATTGTTTTTTTAGCTTAATATAAGCCTAGAATATGTGGAAATCACTGTCTTTTGTAATGGATTTTCAAGTTTAGCAAGGAAATTAAAAAAGAATACTTTTCTTTACCTATGTTGGAATCAAAAGCAGATATATACTCACAAGGGTGCGAACGATACTTTCAAAAGGTATTATAGGTTTAATAAATCAGTGATGATGGACTTGTGTCCATTTTACCACTTAAAAGGTTCTTCTGAAGTATGTTTGATAGGCCTCTGGGCCGTTTATCAATACTTCGAGTGCTAGGGCCTGTAGGGCTGTAAATCACTCGAATGGTCCAAATATCGACCCTGGCCCACGCACCACTTACACCCTAGTGGTGTACCTAAAGTTTATTTAAGCGTATTAACGGAATGGAGGCCATACTAATATGATAATTCCCTTCACAACACAACTTATGCGTATAAACTTTTATAACATTGCGGTAGTAAGTTAAACCAAAACAAGATTTTGTCAATATTGTATCTCTTTTTGAAAACCAACTTAACACTACTACCGTTTCCAAAGCTTCCGCTGAGAAAACCGTGGAAACAAACTCAGTGAAACATGTATTACATAATATAATATATCGTATGTTATAAAATATATTATATTATGTAGTACAGAAACTGAAGTAGTGTAGTAAACGCTTTATTCCTAAGATAAGGTATTATAATGCTGTGTTTTTTATTGTGTTATTACGCTTAATAAAAAACTTCATAAGATCATTTTGTTTTATTTTTTCTTTTATGTAACCACGGCTTTTATGGAGAACCAAGGAATAATAAAAATAGCATTAAAAGTCACAAATTAAAGAAATGATAAGTTCAACAACTATCGTGAGTGATGGATATAATAAAATACGTAAATAGCGCTGGCTTTTTAAAATAAAGCTTTTTTAATTTAACTAATGGGTTTAACATTGATTAAATAAAGTCGAGTGACCGGGCCGTGACGTTAAATGGTGTACAGACGGACGGACGACGCACAGACGAAGCTGAAAACGGCGCGTTGTTCTCGGAGCTCGTCGCGGGATATGGCAATTCATCGGCCATTTAGTAATAATTCATAATTCAGGAACCTTAAAGTTTTGACGTTTGGGAAAGTCCAGCAGCGAGTGTGGAGGCAGTGATGTTACTCTTAAGGACGCGTTTACAAATTTGATAGGTACAGAATCGAACAACTACATTGAAAAAGTCACGCACACAAGCGCACCCGCGCAATACGCACGCTTGCGTGCGGGAATAGTAGTCAAGTAAACGGATTTGATACTTTACAAATATTTGTTATTTAGATTATTTATAACACAAAATTATATTTTATTTCTGTTTGTTTTTGACTATTTATCTTTTTACTTAGAATTAGTATATTAAATATGTATATATATATATATATATATATATATATATATATATATATATATATATATATATATATATATATATATATATATATATATATATATACATACATATTATGTAAGTAAACTGATATCTGTAATTCATCTTGAGAGGAGGGGGGGGGGGGCTCATAATTGCCACGCTGAGCAGGTGAATTGGCGATCGTAGATGATGATGAAGTCGCATCGGCAGCACTGCTGCCTGATCCGAGTGACACGGGATCGATCGTCTTGGCATTTATTGAGGGAGGCCTATGTTCGGCAGTGGATGGATGAAATTTGATGATGATGACGATGATGATATCTATTTGTTTGCGAGTGGAAAGGGATCGGTCGTCTTGGTGTTCATTGAGGGAGGCCTATATCCAGCAGTGGATGGATGAAGTTTGATGATGATGATGATGATATCTATTTGTTTGCGAGTGATAAGGGATCGGTCGTCTTGGTGTTCATTGAGGGAGGCCTATATCCAGCAGTGGATGAATGAAGTTTGATGATGATGATGATGATATCTATTTGTTTGCGAGTGATAAGGGATCGGTCGTCTTGATGTTCATTGAGGGAGGCCTATTTTCGGCAATGGACGGATTTAGGCTGATGATGATGAAGTCACATCGGCAGCACTGCTGCCTCATTAGGGTATCACGGGATCGGTCGTCTTGACGTTCATTGAGAGAAGCCTATGTTCGGCAATGGACGGATTTAGGCTGATGAAGTGGCATCGCCAGCACTGCTGCCTCAGCATAGCACGGGATCGGTCGTCTTGGCTTTCATTGAGGGAGGCCTATGTTCGGCAGTGGACAGATTTAGGCTGATGATGATGAAGTCGCATCGGCAGCACTGCTGCCTCAGCATAGCACGGGATCGGTCATCTTGACGTTCATTGAGGGAGGCCTATGTTCGGCAGTGGACAGATTTAGGCTGATGATGATGAAGTCGCATCGGCAGCACTGCTGCCTCAGCGTAGCACGGGATCGGTCATCTTGACGTTCATTGAGGGAGGCCTATGTTCGGCAGTGGACAGATTTAGGCTGATGATGATGAAGTCGCATCGGCAGCACTGCTGCCTCAGCATAGCACGGGATCGGTCATCTTGATGTTCATTGAGGGAGGCCTATGTTCGGCAGTGGACTGTTTTAAGCTGACGATGATGATTATGATTATGATGATGATGATGATGATGATGATAAGTGAGCAAACGTCGAGAGAGAACTTCTTCCCACCTGGTTATAATGACCAACCAACATTTCGTCTACCTATGTATATGAAATAAACCAATTCCATAAAAATATATTGTGGTAAAAAAAATATTGTAAAGTATCAAATCCAATCCTAAGTATCCAATATCAAAAATAAATCGCGATGTTTTTTGAGTCGAATTGCTGCTGACAGGCGACGCAGTGTCCACCCTGAACCGCGGCTGAGCGCGGACTGAGTTTTCATTCCAAAAATGTAAAAGAAATCAAGACAGAGACAACGATAAAATAAACCTTAATGCAATGGAATAACATTCATCTTTGGTAGCAAAATTGGTAAAATAATTAGTTGTCTTCTTTATTTTTTTTAAGACTATTTTTAGCATTTTTGGGTTATTTTCTTGTCCTTTATTTAAAATTGAACATATTTCCCTGCTCCTACTATTTTTTAAAAACCTTAATAAATGTGGATATTAGACCAAAAGGGTACCGTAATTCTAATCGATTTCGTTCGTTTCATGGAAAATGGTAATGGAAGAACGTTGATTACTATATAAAAAAACAACATTTATCAAAAAAATAGGGGTAATCGTTGTAGATAAAGAACCGTTCTATATGAAATAAATAATTTTTATATATGATTTTGTGTACTTTTGTCACAAACGGTACAGAAAAACAGCATAATTTCGTCTGATTCGTAAACGCGTCCTTAAGCAAGATAAGTTTTAGACCATTAAATAAGTCAATAGTCTTTCAAATTTCATGAAATGCGTGAGTAAGAAGTCTGCAGTTACCAGAATAAGTTGATTACAGTTACATCAAGTTATAAGTTATTTTATATATTTTATCATAAGAGGTAGTAGTGCCATGCTGCTTTGCGGCTATATTCGGACAGCACAATCGGGGTGGTATTTCTTGCTCGCATAATGCTAAAGTAAAAAGAAA
The DNA here is from genome assembly GCA_905333005.2 of Lycaena phlaeas. Lineage (NCBI taxonomy): Eukaryota > Metazoa > Arthropoda > Insecta > Lepidoptera > Lycaenidae > Lycaena > Lycaena phlaeas. Next base: position 466,475 of record HG995181.1, read on the forward strand.
CAGCTACCAGGTCATGGGCGTAGCCAGCCCTGGGCCCAGGGTGGGGCAGCAGTCAACCTATCCATCTTTCCCCGACATTGTGGCGCACCCGTCATTGCTAGTCATTGCCCCACACACTTTCCTGGATCTAGGTTCACGTTTGTGATGAAATTATTTATGGCAGAGGCAATAGGTCAAAATCTATTACTAGGTATGGCAGGCAGGCAGCATGGTCTATACTAGGTATGGCATTAGGTCCAAATCTATTGCCTCTGCCTCCTATGGCCTTAATTAATAATAATCCTATGACCAGGGTGGGACAAGCGGGGCGCTTGCCCCAGTGTGGCTACGCCCATGTACCAGGTGACCTATTGGGATGGATAGGAAGAAAAAAGGCAACGCATCTGCTTAACCTCTGGCTGAGTGGATGCCTTTGGACATGAATAGTTGCCAAAAGGCTTCTCTGTTGCTACATTATGATATAAAGAATACTATAGCCACACGATATCTCCTCAATAATATAAATAATAATCTTCGTCGCTTTTGGTTTATGCTAATATTATAATATAATCTATACGATACATTCCTTGACCCTTTTTTATTGAAATCAGTTTAAAAATTTAATTGCCAAAAATAACACTTATCGATATGATCATTTCCCATAGCAGCCCATCACTAACTCACCCTAATGTTGTCGGGTAGTAATTATCAAACCGTCATGTCACCGCGCAGGTTTAATATGTGAGCTACGGTGTCATGTTAAACTATTATCACTTACTCATTATTATTATTTACAGCTGAAGAGAAAGAGAAATCTGACTTGTTTTCTCTGATTCATCTGATTTGTTACCTACGTAAATTAATATTTGCCTTTTTTTTCCTACTTCTATTATTTGAGGAGTTTCATATGCTACAGGTTTTTTACCTATCAAATAAAATATATATTTGGAATTCTTCGCTCGGGTCTTTTATAATTTTCACAACCACAAAGGCTGTTATTGGTTAACCCAGCTGATATACACTAGTGTCCCCCTACTGGACTAAAGCCTCCACAGAATATTGATAAATAACATAACAAACCTTTTCGGTATCTCGTGTGATGTATGCAATTTCTATTGCCTAGGTATAGCGTGGCATATATTATGTAAATTGCAAAAAACGCATGACAGTGTAAAGAGGAAGTTGATACAGTTATCAGTCGGGTATGCCCTTGCGAGATAAACTCACTGATAAGCTACATTGCAAATTTAACACTGAAAATACTAGTTTCCTTTGTTATCTCAAAGAAAACCCAAATAGCTTTAGGTATAAAGAACACTGGAGTCTATATTTCCTTAATATATTTTGTTTTAACCTTGAGTCACATCGTCATCATCATTTTTATCACGAAAATATTAACTTAAAAAATATTTTGTGCATCGACATAATCTTTCGTGTTTTGTACTCGTAGGGTATCCATCAATGACTTTTCTGGTAGGACATATTTGATATTACCAGCAACTCAACGACTGTTCAGCATATTAATAAGCTCATGAATTTTTGAATTTCATTAGTTTTATAATTGTACTGTGTTCTTAAATTATCGAGAGATGCATCAAATATAGATATATAAATATCATCCATTAGCTGAAAGATATTAGTTATGTTACGACGATAGTATAATACGAAAGTCAAAAACAAAGTTGACAAGCTGAAACTTCCAGAATAATTCTATTTTATTTATTTTATCACCTAATACATTATAAATTGACTACCAAACTTTATCATCATGTCTTATCGTGAAAATAAAAAAACATAATAGTCTTTAAATATTTATTATCAAAACATTCGTATCATTAACATGTTTCAAATTGAAATAATATATTCTTTTTTGGGTTACAACTTCCAAATGAGCACTTAGTTAAACACAGCACGTACACAGTAATGTAGTAGACAATACTAGTTACAGTTGTGCAATGGGAAGTGTTTTAAAAGAGCTTGTAACACTCTTTTATCACTAATTTACCATAGAATGTTACAGGTCTCTGATATAGGTTAAGCTAATTAAAATATTTTACATAATATGTATATTTTAAAGATAATTAATTACAGAGCTAGATAAAAAAATAACTAGAAACAATTAACACGAGTGTTATGTTAAACAATGACCTTCACTACTTTATAAAAATAGATTTTCCAGCAGAAATTAAAGCTAAATAATTTTTATAACGTACATTTTGTAAATAATATAACGTACAGGTTTGTCGTAAGAGGTAATATCGCTACGTGTACGAATTTAGCGCATTTTGGCACAAAGTGAAGGAAAGAAATGTTTCTTGACGCAAAATATGTCATGCACACGTTGTACAAAAAGTTCATGAACAAACGGAATGAAAATGACATGTTCGTTTATTTTTAGCCCCCGCTCTTAAATAACGTTCTTTACTGGAGTTGGAGCACGAGTTAGCGAGGTTATTTCATATGCGATTACAATAAAAAATAAAATCTTTCAAGTTTTTTGTTAAAACTTATTATATTTTAACTAATATGTATAATAATATGTTCATTTTAATTGTCTCTATTTATTTTAAAGATACTTTAAATCAGAAGAGCCTCAATTGTAATATTTCAATGAAAATGGTATTTACTGAAATTATAAGAATAATGGTATTTGGTAACCATTTGTGTATATTACACAAATGGTAAATTACCTGAAATAATAGGAATAAGGGATAGTCTTAGTTAAATAGTGAATACTAATAATATTTTCATAACATTATTTACAGTGAAATTTCTTGAAGTGTATTAGTAAAAAAACACATTTAAAATACTTTTCAACCCCAGCTATAAATATTTCAGAATGCTCCCCTACGAACAAAGGAATCTATTGTTACTTTGTAAGTTACGGATCGAAGGGACCGAAACTACATACCTATTTGACGTATTTCAGCTAACTTATAAAATAATTACATCAACAAAGAACCCACATTATCTCCATCAAATTTATATATTTTTTACGATGCAAAAGCTTCTGAACAGATATATTTTTAGAGACGACAAAAACGTAATACAATAAATTTACCGCACGTTTTGTAAAAGACAATTTCACAAAGCGGAAATCTAGCAAATTGAACAAGGAACAAACATAAACATGTCACTTTAATAACAACAAATACAGTATGTCGACAATTACGTTTCCAGCCATTTTTTTTTTACTTTAAGATTACTATAAGAAAGAAAATTGCACCCATTCAATATCTTAATAAAATATCACAGTTTTGCTAATATTATTTTATAAGTATGTAATATCATTTATTATATTATCGTATATTTATGACAGTTTTAACCTCACACGAGTTTCTAAAACATTTTTAGAAACTCGATAAAAACTTAACTGAAATACCCACAACTAAATAATTATATGCACAAAGCTTGTGATTATTACTGAAATTTTATTTTTTAACAATATAGTGGAATTTTCTAGATCCGCACCTATTTCCTGTCTTAGTATAATGAAACTATAAGCAATTAATTTTATACATTTTTAAACCATTTCCCATCGATTGTGGCTAATAAATAACTTTTTTGAGACTAGACATTTTTCCATTCTCAATACAACAAAATACCATTTAAAATAAATAATAAAATAATTGCAAATTACAATCACCACAATCAGACAATTACTGTGATCTAGAGCTATGGACACTGGGTCACGTACACACAACTTCCAGCTTCCAGAAATTTCCTTACAATGGGTACCTGTTCTTGGGTCGATACAATGTATTTTTTTTTTACGGCAAGATAAAACATGTTTCGTCTTGCCCCCTTCACGTATATCGTAACAGGTCTAGGTAGCATATTATAGTTTTTAGTGACGTTACTTCTCGTTTTTAGTGAAATAAATAATAAAATAATAAATAAATAAAACACATTTTTTATATAGGTATAACCTACCTACCCGTTTAATGCAATTTTTGGCACTAATTACTGATAATGGTTTGCTTGTTTTGGCTTATCACTTATCAGTCACCATTGTTATATAAATATAGCTACCTTTACATTGATAAGTCGGAAATATTAAAATTTTAAGTCTAGTCATTATCTACAATTGAATGAAGTTACGTAATCTGCTACTTTAAGCTAGAATATTTTTCAGTGCCTATCTACACATTAAAAAAATTTTTTTACTAAAACTAATAATTCTAATTCTAATTAAAATTAATAATCTTTTTCAAGCCTTTGACACTATTTTGGTAAATTGTGCTATTAAATGAATTAGACCCGTCAATTTACCGGTTTTTAATTAGTGAAATTATGGAAATTAAAAATAGGCAATGATTTCAAATTATATACTTAAAAATACATTCAATATCGAAATATATAAAAAAGTTATAAAAACAGCTGTAATAATGTATTATTAAAACGTTATGAGCGTGTTTTGTGATTAGTCTCGCTGTAATGAGTCACGGCACTTCACAGTCCAAGGCCAAAAAGCCGGCCGGTTTGAACCAACAATTTTTTACCTTTCTTTTTTTACCGCGTTCGAATCACGATAACCGTTTGAGGATTGGGTTGCTAGGCGAATTTTAGCAAAAAACGACCATCGACTTATGGATTTTTATTTCATCTACAAAAACTTTAGGTCATTTCTCACTTCACTTTTCTAGAATGTACACATTAACTTTTTGTTTATAGATAGTATTGTATTTATTAAAAAGATTTAACTGTTTTATTGGATCTATCTTTGATTTGAAAAACACATCTGAACTGAATACAACCAGTACCGAAGTGGTCCTACGGGTTTAAGACTTTACTGTTTTAATGGCTATTCTTAACGACCTTACTTCCGATAATACTGGTTTTGACTTACTAACTCTACAATTTACACTGAACAGTCAACACTACTGTATGTATAAATTTACCACCGATCCTATCATAGATTTTCATTTTATCGAAATTACTAACATTTACCTTAAAATAATAATTTCCCCATATATACCTGACTCGGATTAGAAAGTTTTTTTTTCATTATTTTGATAAGCTATCTTAACAATGTCAAATGCGAGCAATAAATATATTGAAAAACTAATATAAAAACCTTCTCACAACCGGTTTACGTAAAAATTATAATATCTTTGACTATGTTTTGGAAAGTCCTCGAAATAATGTCATAATGGTCAACACAATAAAACTACACACAATATAATTTTTTTGTACCTATTTTAAATTATGTACTTTTATTGTATTTTCAACAACATTAATAGTTACAAAACCTTGTAGTTAATTCGATGTGAAAATATTACCAAGAGAAATGTAAAGAAATTTCTCGACGGCTGATGCAATACTTAACTCAATTTGATTGAAATGGTTTAAACTTGTATCTGTACGTGCACAATGTTACATTGTTATTCTACGGACTGTTGCCAAGTGCCACTATTTGGCTGGAGCTTGTGAAAATTACAAGTCCCATTGTTTTGAACAATGGTTCAAATGTACATTTGCATTTCTGTAATAAATACTCGTAATTGGAGAATAATTTCACATAAATTATGCATTGTTTGACTTTATCATTGTATTCTATCACAGTTAAGGACTACATACAAAATAGATATTGTTATTTGGTCTACGATTAATAAAGTCGATTAAAAATTGTAAACTATTGAAAGTTTTTTAAACAGCACTGGTATATTATCATTACACACTCTTATAGGATTTATCAGTTCTGTTATCGTCGAGTTTTGTAAACTATCGCGTCCACCACGGGAACCGGGCCGGCGCCGGCCGGCTTTTTGTCGGATGCCGCTGTACGGTGTCGCGGAGACGAGCGTCCAGCCGCGCGAACGAAATCAACTGGCGCGCGGGGCCCCCGCGCCCGGCCGCGGAGAGACACCCCGCACCCCCGCACCCGCCGCTCTATAAATACCTCGCACATATCCCGGCACCGTCAGTCCGTCACAGAAAGCGATAGGGTCGGGTGGGTCGAGTTGTGAGCCGGGGGCGAGAAACGAAGCCCTAAGTTTACGAGTTCAGATCTGATGCGGTGTCGTTAGCCTCAGACTTATTGTTTCCTATCGATAGCCGGTCGTCGAGTGCGCATTCTCAGTACAAAAGACACTTGTGATATTTTTCTAGTATATAGTTCCGGAGCGGAACGCTTTAATTTTCGTTTTTTAAAAGTGTACAATATAAGTAAAAATTTGGAAAACATGGAAATCCTGCCGGTCACGAGCCAGTTTAACGTGGGATTCAGTGGTGAAAAAGGTGAGCCTAGTTTACTTTCTATTCGGCGGCGGGGCGGCTTTCTAACCGGCGTCAGCTGTTGCCAGGCGGCGCGCGCACGGCCGCCGCTAACCGCTAGTTAACTCGAGATAAACCGAACGATGATGCCGAGCCGTCACGTTCACCTGATGCAACAGCTGTTTTGTGCCGTCCTCGCCTGTCACAACTGTCATTATGTCGGTTTCGCTCGGAATCGATCGGTCGCGGTGTTCGCGAACGTAATTAACCGGTGTTCTCTGTTGTCGCAGCATGGAGTGGGCCTCAGTGGCGGGAGAGCTCCGGGGGTGTGGGGGTGACGGAGGCTGCGCTGGCGGCGCGGCTGGAGCGCGAGCTGCGCGCGGCCAAGGGCGCGAGCGCGCTGGCCGCGGCGGAGGTGCTGGTGCCGGCGGAGCTGCTGTCCAGGGCGGCGCGACGAGCGCTGGCGCTGGCGGAGGGCGAGCCGTGCGGCGCGCGCGGGGCCGCCGTCATCGTGGACGTGGCGGGCCGCCGCCTGGCAGCCTTCCAGCTGGACCCGCACTCTCTCACGACGCACGAGATACACCTGCATCTCGAGCACGATGCCACAAACTGGACCAGCCTGTTGCCGCAATTCTTAAAGTGAGTACAGTCGCCGCTTGTAGACTTTTTCAATTTTTTCTACAATACGACAATCACTTAGGCTTTCCTAAATATCCTAGAGGACAATAGTTGTGTTGTACCGAATGCCATTAGAGATGAAACAGCATCAATTTTTTTTGTAACTTCTGGAAGTCCCTAATCAATATTGTATCGCCTGGATCTCAGGCTTTAGTGTTTGTTCTTCGATTAAACTAATGAAGTTTGTTCTTTGCAGAAATTTAACGCGAGGCGGCACCATCATCATCAGCCCCCAGTTTACGATAGAAAAGAAAAAACTGTTCCGGAGCCAGACGGAGTGAGTGATATAGTCGACTGATTGCCCTCCTCGATCTACGTATCGTTATTTTAACAAATATCAATATTATTATATGTATATTAATTATATTATATTTTTAATAAGAGAAAAAAAAGCACAGCGTGATATCTAATGTATAGATGTAGTATAAGCGCCCCGCGCCCCGCCGCCGTCGCCCCGCCGCCCCCCGCGAACCGCGCTTTGTGAGCACAAAGTATCGACGTTCGGTCTGCGCGGCGGCGGCGCGGCGTCGGCGGGGCGGCGGCGGCGGCGGCGCGGGCGCAGGCGGGCGGCGGCGAGCGTCGATCTCTACGCGTCCCCCTCCCCTCGCCCCCGTGTGTCCCCCCCACCGCAGCGCGCGCCCCCCCGCCCGCGCCCGCCGGTGCGCGCCCTGATCTCATCGCCGCCGCGCGTGTGATGCGCCGGAGCGACTTTAGTTACGTATTCTGTCAGTAGACGATGTAATACATGTATGTCGTTGTATTTATTAGAGGCGACCCCCCCGGGGGTCAGATACGTGTTTTTTGTAATTGTACTAGTTCGTACATTTGTTTGTGATACTACTATAAAAAAGTTTTATGAGATGTATACTTTAACAAAGATGCAAGATATGTTGAGATGTAGAGCCGCGCCGGCGGAGGCAATAAGCGGCGCCGACGAAAGATCTCAGGTTTATATTATAGATGTAATGAGTATTAAGTTATTTAAGTTAATATAAAGAGTAATTTTGTAAGATTGTTTTTATCGGCGCGAAATCCGACGCCTTTAGTCCAGTGGGAGAAGAGGTTATTGTGCCGAGGGTATTGAGGGTCCGAGGGCCCGAGGTCCCGAGGTTGACTCGGAGAGACCATCCGCGATGGAGTCTTATGCATTTTCTTTATCCAGTGTAAAATACATTTAAAATGTAACAATAAATAACTGTTTTGAATGGAAATCTAAGTGTTTGTAGGGTCCAGTGTTTTAAACGCACAAACATAGCACTAGCTCACTCATCGGAAACGATTCAAACTGTAAGAAGTCTTCTAACCTTCAGATGTCGACATTGAACTAACAAATGTATCAATTTATAATTGATATTTATTTCATAGACAGTAAAAAAAATGTAGAAATTATAAAAAAAATACATAGTTTCAATAATGGAATATGTGGTTTTCTTTTCCCATTCACACAAACGCATCTGTGACATATAAGGCATTAAAGAGATAAATATTGAATAACAAAACATTGTTTTGGACGTATCGTCGACTGTCGAGGCGAGTTTCACAACAAGCCCGTAAACCTCAAACATACGAACGACCGGAATAAACATACATACATATAACACAGTCGTATGGCCGTGTCTCAAGACCGGTTCCTCCGCCGCCCAGCGTCACTACTGGTTACATGTTTTGTAAAACTAATTTCACGGGCATCTATCAGAATGTTTATTATTTTTAAGAACTTTGTGTAATGCACACAAAATAACCCCTAAACATATCAACACTACAATAGGTAATGCAAATAGTATTTAAAATGAATGCTAAAGATAACATTTGGAAATACAATCTAGCACACTAAGGATGTAATGGTACATGTTACTCAATCATGAAGCTAATGAACTCCAGCATGACCTAGGTCCTAGGCTAACGATATTAACACTGAGTGTGTTATCTTAACTTCCGAGGGATTGAGTACATGGGCTCGATGAAAACAATTCTGATATCTGTGAGTCGGAATTCTCGACTAGAGAAGATAAAACGGTAATCAGGCAGTACTACGTATACTAATTAGCCAAAGGGCGAGGCGAAACGAGCGTAATTTTTTGAGGCGTAAAATCGTTCACGCTAGTCGCTAAGACGCTGCATTCGGTTTCATGGCTGCGTTCAGTCGACTCGCTCACGCTAAGCGTACGACACGCTATCGCACTCGCTTTGATTTATTTTGGATATAATTTGAGACTTTTGTATTGAATACTGAATATACTACACGAATAGAAGTAGCATATTACTAGATTGATAGCGTTTACTAGTCGTCCAACATACGTCTTTATATAACTTGTATTCATAACCTATAAGACTCCGCCTAGTTTCGAGGAGGCTCAACTATATGTCAGACTATAATATAATGACCTATATTATCTAAGCAAACGATTCGAATAAACAAGCCCATAGCGATACGATCCTTTTTTGTACATTTTTAATTAAACGAGCGAGTTAAAGCTATTAGACCCTCCCACATACGGCCTTCTTCTCTGGTCTATGGTGTAGCGTCATGTTTGGATGTAAATTCGTTTTCTTATGTGTATATGTATTAATAAATAATGACGACCTCCGTGGCGCAGTGGTTAGCGCGTTGGCGCACAAGCCGGAGGTAGCGGGTTCGAATCCCGCCAGGGAACAAAAATAAAAAAGTTTATTTGTTCCTGGGTCATGGATATGTATTAAATATGTGTATTATATAATAAAAATCTTAAATATAAGTATTAATATAAAACGTATTAAATATATGTATTTCCGTTGTCTGGTACCCGTAACACAAGTCCCTTCGAGTACTTAGCACGGGACCAGATTGACGTAATGTAAAAGCGTCCATAGATATTATTATTATAAAAAAAATATATATTAACTGGCGGTAGTAGGTAGTTTAAATAAAATGAGATTCATAGTCATAACTTTATTTTGAAAAAAAACAAAACACTTCGCTCAATAGGACAAAGTCGACTTTTATAGACGAGTAGCCAAAATATCTTCACGAGCACAGAAATAGAATATAAATAAAAAGACCCGCACCTTTTTTTTTCTTCTCTTTTAGGACAAGATCCGAACCAGTTGTTTCGGATGTTTTCAGTCCGTCTCCTTTTTTCTGGACTCGAGATTTAAGCGTTTCGAAAACATTTCACAAAGATTTCATGTTTTGATTAAAAGTCAAAACTCGAAACTCGTAACAAAGTGTAACTTGTAATTTAATCAAGTGCCTTATCTGGGGAGGAGTCGGGAATTCCGGGACCCAAGTTTCCCGGCGCGGCGGAGTGGAACTCGGGACTTTTCGGGACTCCCTAACTCGGTATCTCGTTCGAGATAAACTTGTATTATGAATTTAATGTCTGCGTCCTGCGACGATTCTCACTATCATCACTTCGAGCGAGTGCATTTTAATTGTAACAATGGTCCTTAATCGGATGCAGATGGCGGAGAATCTGCCGTCTTGGCGTTCATTGGAAGAGGTCTTTATCCGGTGGACGTAAAAATACCTGAAGATAATACTAACACGACATAAACATATTTATGTATCTACTTCGGTTATGTTGTGCAAGTTGCACAGAGCAACTGATAACTGGGTGAGACCTGATGATGCCATGGCAGCCATATCAAAACAGTTCCGACATGTAAACGACAGGCAGGCTTTACTTAAGCATTTAAAAGTAACTACAAATATATAACTATACGGTTTTATGAGAAAAACTTATTGCTTTACAAAAAGTTCAAAATGTTATAAGTATTATTTAATAATTTTCTTGTAGCTCATTATAATACAAAGGAAACGAGAGAATAAAACACACCGACACGATATTACACAAATTGTACAATATTATTCCGTATAAAGGACCAACCCCCGAGCGGTTTTTCGTTTTATTGTTTCTTTTTTGAACTTTTTTGACTTAAGTATTTCTTAAATTTCCTTTTTAACTCGTGTCGAGTGCTTTAAATTTGCGAGTTGTGGGGTGTGATAAGTATATTTTGGAGTATTAGATAAATGAACAAGCTATATTATGTTATCCATGGCCGTCTGTAGTCTTAGATTTACAGCCACGAGCAGCATACAACAAAAAACCACGATAACCTGTTTTTGCAGTAAACGTTCGTTCCTTATTTAGAAGTGAACCTATTTTGATAAGACTTTCTAAACATTATAGTTTACGAGCTAGAGTATTATCATAATGTCTTCGTATCTGCCCGTATTGGGTATTTAAATATATAACGCATATAATGGCGATTGCCTAATTGAAATGTTGAATCCCACACGCGGACGTGTTTTGAGTATTTATATTTCTGTTTTGTTATTTCGCTCGACGCAGCCCGTACGTACACGTTTATTGTGTTAGCCCTAAAATAGATTCAATAACACATTTATTTTGTTTTTACCTTTGAATGGTACTTACATACGTATTCATATTTTCTAGATTGTTATAACTTATAAGTAATGTTATAAAATATAAATAATTGGCGCTATAAAAACTTATGTGTCGTGATGGTCGTCTTAACAATGATCAATTTCGGGTGAATACGCGTTGATGATGATTATACGACAGGAAATATGAGAGTTCTAATAAAATCTTACTAGATGAATACGCCAAAGGGGGGTTCTAATAGATTTAAGAACGACTTTGAGCAAATATTAGCTCGACCGGGTCTGTATCTAATCTATGGTCTATTTTTTCATATAAATATGAGTTAGCTGTTGGCTTTGAGGTTGCACAATGGCCAATCTTCACTTTCTAACCACAGACAGCACTCCAGGCGCTGATTGAGGCTCGTTACGGCACAACCTTCAATTTGCTCGTTTCTGCCGTTTGTGTTCATCAAAAGAACCAAATACACGCGTGACCCATAATAATAAAAAAATATAAAAGCACTTCATCACACACTTTGTATCGGATAAGGATAATATTTTTGCTACTTCAATAATATAGAAGAGAAAGAAGAGTAAATTCATTCAGCCTTTATCCGTCCACTGCTGAACATATGCCTCTCTCATACACCTGGCTATACAGGAGTTGAGCGGTGGAAACGAGTGGTGGGCCAAGCCCGATAAAAAAAAATATGCCTCTCTCATTGAACGTCAAGACGACCGATCCCTTACCACTCGCATCTAGCACGGGCCTGCCAGCACGGAGATCGTCTTCCCACCCGGTTAATGGCCGACCAACACTAATGCGCCCTCACTCTTGGGCCTTATTACTTATTAGAAATATACAAAGATATAATTTGCCTGTTCAGATTTCACTATTCCAAATTCGAAGCCACGAATTTTGTGTATCCTTTACTATAGTTAACTATTACATAAGAAAGATTTCCTTACTTTCCTTGCCTTACTTAATCTTAACTAGTGAAGTAATGATAGCCCACGAATCACGATAGAAACAGGCTACAGAGTAATCTAGGATAGTGGTTCCTTAGATCTTGTACAGCTCATCCCACCATCAGGCGGTCGTGATGGTAGCATGCGGTGGTGGAGACATGATTGTGGCCTGACCACGAGGCAGCCAGGTTCCGTCCACGAATTTGTATTTATGACTCCAAAGATAATAGTTACACTGATAATAGAGATAATATTGTCTATAGATAAAGGCTAGACTTTATTTAAAGATTACCTATTTACATGTAACATGGGTCGTACAGATTTGTGTCTGTCCGTACATGTCCAAACATGACACTCGGCATAACAAGAGAATCGCCGAAGAGAATCGCCGTTTGCTCAATACTTGACGAACGAAGTGATAATGATAAAACTAAATGACTGAAACTAAAAGGTATATCTGATAGGGATGTCAAATTTAACTATAAGTAAAAAAATAATAATTATTAGTTAAAAAGAGACTAAAAAATGGAACAATCTTATCTACTTATTTAGTGTTATTGGTCTTCGAAAACTCTACAAAGTTAAACCAAATCTGGCCGTTTAAAGTGGATCAAAATCGTGTCCAAAGGAGTCGGTTACAAACATACATACAGATGAAGCTAAAAAAACGTGTAATAATGTGAGAATTGAGATTAGTATCAAAATACATTTGGAGTCTCAGTTAGGTTTTAATAAGTAAATACCACGATTTATAACAAGAAAATGTGTTTTAATTACATTAAAATACATAATGAATATCTAAACCTTATTATGAAGATGTAAAAGTAACGCGGAGTTATTGTTTTATGGTAGCGAAACTTTCTTTGTCTCCGAGGCCCAACGCGCCGACTAGCGCCATCTGTTATCGAACGGCGCAAACTATCGTACGAGATGACGTCACACGAAGCAAACAAGATATTTTCGACGATATTATTGTTTGTAACCTGAATCAAATGATCTGGCTTACGGCTATTATTTTTATCACAACACAACAACTTTAAAATCCGCGCTCACTTACATAAAACGGTGTTATGTTAATATGTTTAGTTTTGTAACTACTAACTACTCATTACTAACATAATATGGAAATCGTGTCCAAAATAGTTTACCATGTTTCTGGTTTATTTGACATTGTTTTTTGGAAACTGGTTTTCTGGTTTATTGGAAACTTTATTAGACAATGTTTAGCGTATTATTAGATGTAATTAGCGGTTGGAGTGTTTTGAAAACATCAAGAAAATGTTATTGCATTAGGGTTGTTCCGAGCTAGAGACGAAAAACAGTACAATAGGAAATATTTTGAAGGTGAAGAGTGAGGTTGCTGATGTGTTGTTACACTCGCCTCGACAATTTTCGAGGAAACCTTATTAGTGAGTTGAAAAGAGAAAATTGAAGTCATTCTTTGTAACAGCAATGAAGTCAGTCATCATCATCATCATTAATCATTATCATCATAAAAGTAGACTTACTTGGGATGGTGAGTGCAAGTCAATTGTGTCAGGTAAGTTCAAATGGTGATAGCGTGGATGGAGGTAGGCTGCTGATGACTGTGTGCAAATAAAGTCCGGTCTGTGTGTCAGATATGAGTTCAAACACGCGTGTAATCACCCGATCTGTTGTCACTGATAGCCGTTATCAGAGCGCGCGAATATAGACCTTATCGCACACGACATACGGCGCACCGGTTATCACAGATAGCCCAGCACGGTTCAGCTACCCGTGAAGGATTTGGGTTCAAATCCCTTATGGATTTTAATGAATATTTTTGTTGTGAAGTTTATCGTCCATTAACTTTGTATGGGGACACGACATCGGGCAATGTCGCGGGAGCAGCTAGCTTTGTCTTTGTAAGTTCGTAATGATAAAATACCTCTTACTATAGAAACATAACATATGTATATGTTCAACAGTGGACGGATAAAGGTTGATGCTGATGATAATGATGATGATGATGAAACTTATGAACTCGTGTCTCGTAGTAACAACTGATCCAAAACCTGTTTATTTACATTCAAGAAAATTAACAAGAGATAACTCACGCTTTGTTCTCGAAAGCCCTAAAATACGAAATTGGATTCAATAAAAAGAATTGAACGACAAAATATATTATTGCAACATAGCCCTTTTGTTAGTTTGGACCTTAAAAACCACTTATTTCACAAACAACACCAGAAATAGACATTTGATTGAACCCATAACAACGCAACGCATAAGTTTAATGTTTTCGATAAAGGGCGAGTATTAGCCGTCATTTGGCACAATCAAAATCAAAGTTGGCTCGTTCCAAAGAAATTCAAAGTTAAGTGCACAACTCGAAGGCGATGTATAATTAGTTTGGTACCTTTTGTGCCTATTACACCTCCCCCCTCCCCTGCAGGGGGGATCGGGGCCCATAGGCAGGTACTGGACTATTGACGCGCCCAAACTTCCGACTTACCGAATAACTTCGAATTAAATGGCTGTTCTTTGGCATAATTGCCGGGGGCGTCTGGTTCGATTCCTGGATGGTTTTATTACTAAATGTAAATGGAATAATTAAGTTAATTGAATCTTTTGATAAAGTTTGTACTTGTTTAATTGCTTTTGGAGAACATAAAGAGACTTGACAGCTTGTCGAAATGGCAGTAGACGAAAAGAAATACAAATTATGACGAAGGATGACGACGAAGGCCTTTTGACTAGATATAAATTGCATTAAGGAAATCGTGATATTTCCTATAAACTAACCATTTTTATTTAAAGCATTGTGGGGAAACGAGCATTCTGAGCCTTGTGGTGACCGACGCCGAAAGACACCCCCACAAACCGTAATGCGTCAGCATAGCTGTCATTTCACCGGTATCATGTGAGCGAGAGGTGCTTCGATCTTGCCGGCCCATTTTGTCAGCCAAGCAGGACTATCAAACAAGAAACTCTAAAGCAGTAACGTTTTGTTAGTGGATTTGTTCTTCGAAATCTCCGAAACCACCCAACTGATTTAAAGGATCCTCATACCGGTGTTACGCTACGTCACCAGTCCTCAGTCATCAGTGAGAAGCAATCAGCATCAGCTCCGACGGGTCTATTCTTGGAAACTGCGGACTAAGACTAGCCCGGATAGATTCAATTTAGTGATTTTTTAATCAGTCATAGAGGTCACATCGAAGAATACTGTTGTTACCTTCGGCTTTGTCTGCGTGGGTTTGGTCATAAATTAATATCATACGTTATTGATATTGAAATAAAAATATCGATAAAAACCATATTTATAGGCTTGTTTTGTTCGTGACCTTTTGGAGCCTAAATTAGGTTATAAAAAATATAAATACATCGTTCGGAGTTTCGTGCTAATATAATTATATTGTTTTTTATTGATTAGTAAAAATATATTTAGACTCATTTACGACCGGTCGATCGAGTGGTCAGGTTTATGGACAGGCTGGGCTGCTCCAGGTTTTTACAGAGCTAAAGCAACCTGATAAAGGATCCTGTTTCGTTAATGTGGCAATGGGCTGGTCACACACTCAGATGAACGCATGGCCGATGGGCCATTAGGCTTTAAGACTGGACACCACGCCAGAGTGGGGGGTTACCCTCTTTACACTGCTTTTTCTTTTATGTCGCAATGGAAATCCCTTTCGAACCTACCAGGGCCTGGCTTGTGTGGGGACTCGCATTAGCGTGCACTACCCCACTAAAACCACGCGAGAGCCTTCAGCCGCTTTGTGAGCTGATATAGCCTTTTGAGTTGTGAGTTCTTTTTAATGCCTAAAATAAAGTCAACTGAAAGGGATCCAGTTTTCATTGCTGGAAGATTAGTAAACAGCGTTAGAGGATGCTGTAGAGTAGATACCTGCAGATGACTGGAATAAGTGTTCCGGAAACTGGTTAGACTATAAGCCTTTGTATAGAGGCTGGCAGCGAGAAACTTGAAAAGATTAAATTAAATTATATTATATAAAGAGAGATTTTTCTTAGATTCTCTAAACTTCCTTATATTGTGTTTATTTAAATTTTAAATAATACATAGGTATTATATTAATTTATTTCCGTTCCAAGGACTTACCCGTAGGCCGTAACACAAGTTCTTACAAACTTAACACGGCACTACTTTATTGTTTAATTATATTTCTTTATTATAAAAATAATAACAAACAGAAGTTTGTTTTAATACGGTTTTTCTTTAATTCAAATCACTAGTTAAATAAGCGCTTATGTGGTCGGCCATTTCCTGCAGGAATAAGATGCTGGTCCCGCCTCTACCATCTAAATATACTGGTAGTATCCCGATGCAAAAAGTCAATAAAGGAGCTCTTGACAAACAAAAGGTCTGCTAATCTAAAACGCTTTGTAAACGCGTTATTAACTAATTGGAGCTGGAGGGGTCTTTCAATTGGAGCGCGTTTCCATTAAGCTGTAAGGACCTCAATTCGTTTTGGATTTCACGGTTATCTCGAGACGCCGTTGTAAGGGATAGTAAATGCGGGCTCCGGATCCATCGCCTTACGATTCATTCGAGGTCTGAAAGTGTATTGCTTTTTACTTTACAGTTGGACAGTAACACCACAAAATAAAAAAATAAAAATGTTTTATTTTGTGGTATGAGTTACCTGTCTCACAATTTGTCTGTCCAAATGACATAAAATCACATGACATAAAGAACACAAAACGACTGTAAAATGTATTTTTCTGAGGTATGTTCTCTTATAATATGTTTTAATAATTAATAAAATATTACGCACAGATTATTCTACAAATAACACACTCGTTTCAAATGTTAAGAACAACCAGAAAACAATGAGGCCACTCTTGTTAAAGTATTTTAAATATAAAGGCGTATTATTTGTAAACATAATTATCTACATTTTTTGCTAATCTAAAGATGTAGGTTTGGCGCCAATCGTCTTGCTCAGCTATCATCAACTGGACCTACCCCGGAGCCCAAGGGACTGGACTAAGTTTAAAAGAATCCCAAACTAATTCCGTGCCTCCATTAACTCGAACCCTTTCTTTGTTCGGAAGGGTCCCAGGCCCTGGGCTCATCAATAATAACATTCATCAAAAACTTTCAACGTTTGGGAATCCCCTGTCTGTTAAGGTTTTACTCGATATTCTATGAAGCGTTGTTTTTCTGGTGAAAACTATAGTGGTTAGTGGTACTGGTGTATTTGTGCTGTTTGATTCACGTTTTAGAAATGGACCAAAATACATAAAGTACTCCTATAATATATTTATTTTTGTAAAAAAAATATTAGTTTAACAGGCAACATATTTGACAGATAGAGTATGGAGTATCTGTCAAGTATTTGTCAAATATATTGCCGATAGCCTATTGGGAACTTATCTGGAGATTGTGAAATAGGCCCTAAAGTAACTTTATAATTTATTTGATGAAATATTATCGATACTTAAAATTTTATCTACTATTAGTGTAGACTAAAAAACAACTAAATTTTATTGAACCATAAAAAATATAATCACAAACCAACTGAATTATAACTGGAGACGATAGACTGTGGAAATGACATAGTTGATAGTATTGTGGTATTAGTGCGCCAACCGTGTCAATCAGCTGGCTGAGCGGCTGATGATGATGATGCTATTAAATCGTGTACACAAGTTTAGCAAACTCTCGAACGCAATTTCCCCTAAAAGCGTCAGGATTAAAACGTTTTGAGAAGGAGCCGTCGTCGAGAACCCGCGGTTAAATATAACCCGGGACAAATCCGACACCGCTACCAGTTTGAACCGAGCATGTTTACTTTTGTAACTACACTACACCGATCATGCAATGCCTGTTTCATCAGCAACTATGTAAACATTAACATAATGAACCAGCAATGGATGGCGCGTCGTGGAATACGCTCAGCATCTGTTGAAAACAAGTGTTACAGTAGCGGCGGTATGGCTACACATTCGACCAGTAAACAAGTCGATTAAGCCGAATTGATATTAATAGCACAGCGGCTCCATCTTCCGTGAACGTGCTGGCTGTTGCTGGCTGTTGTTGGCTGTTGCTGGCTGTTACCATGGGCCCCGGCGCGGTCAAGAGCTCATCATGACCACGAACTCACGACAACAGTTTAACGCATAATAACAGTTAACTTTTGGTTCTGATTTTAATATCCAGAGCACATAATTATTATCATCTGTAACGTATAAACAATCTGTGATCTATTTTAAACCACTCACAAGTTATCGATACATTTAAATATTAATTTTATTACACCAAATATACATACTCATTAAATAAGTTATATCAGTATCGCAAACCGGTTATGCGGGCCGTGCATCGAGACACGCGGAACGGAACGCGGCAGCGTTTATTACGCTTATTATATTTGTGAAATCGATTTATGTAGAAATGAATGTTTTTCTGTATGTCCTTTATGAAATCGTAAACTATGCATTTGATCGTGTGATGATCTTAAGCAAAGTTGTTGTGCATGAGCCTACGAAGGTTCCCGAGTTGATGCGACCAACTTTTGACAGTTTGCGCCACTGCAATTCCAATGGATTTCTGTGTTATGTCTTTCCTAAAAATTTATTTTAGTTGATGGCGTAGCAACGCGCGCAGGGTACAGCTAGTATAATAATAAAAAGGTTAAATGAAAAAATGCTTATATCTTGTAAAGGAATACATAGCCCGCGAGTTTTGTGATTGCTATTTTTTGACTCACATTGGATAAGATTAAAACATACTTCCAGCGAATGGGACTGACCTTAGATTTAAAGAGCTCATTCTTCTCATTCATCTATATTATAATTAAGGAATTAAAGTATCTGCTTGTAATTTCAAATTCTCTAAAAATAGTGAAGTTGCGGGCAACAGTTAGTAGACAATATAAACATTATATTTGACATTACATCTAATCTATTTAGAACACAGCTTAAAATTAGGTATCTATATTCTAGAATTTTCCAGAAGAAAATCTACGGAGGTCCGCATGAGATCAGAGCTTTTTGCCTTCAACTCTATGGTATATCGAATCAGCAATCTTTCCGCTCCCCGCTCCGTCGCCAGCCAGTCCTCAGGCCAGCCATCCTCGCGCTATCATAATCCTCCTGCCCTAGTTATTTGTATAGCGTAATCTGTGTGTGTGTGTGTGTGTGTGTGTGTGTGTTTCTGTGTGTGTGTGTGTGTGTGTCTGTGTGTGTGTATGTGTGTTTGTGTGCGTGCAATGATTGAATGACTTGTTTACTTTGTTTTAAACAGAGGCCTGGTGAGCGGAGGACGCGCGCACGTTTCTCGCTTGTAATTATCGTGATGCTGTACCTGATGCGACGGTCACGTGACCTGCCAGGCTACCAGCACTCACCATGTGCTTTCTGACTGACACGTCCAGTGTACATCTGGTAATGACGATGGATAGCTAGCGATTGGCTACGGGAGCTCCATCGGAATTGAACTGACTTCATCTATTTGCTAGTTGTTAAGAAACTAAGTATTTTACGAATTCACACTAAGCGAATATTGTAAAAGCGACCGTGTCCGTTTGCTAGCTTTACATCTTAACCGTTGATGATTTCGATATGATTTGGCATAAGGATAGTTTACGTTACATGAAAGATACATCGAGATGATCATCATCAGCCCGGTGATGGTTGTAAGGTTGAATAAACGCGAGCGAAGCCGCGGGCTTTGCTTAGTTTATATTAATAACAAACACAGTTTTTTTTGTCTTACAAAGTTTCTCCGTCTGACTCATGCGAGCTGTTTTTTGTTGTTTTTTTAACTTTTCAATTATAAATAATTATATCAAGTATTAATGTTTTTACGACACGGCAAAAAAATTACACGTGTTCTTTACTTAAGCTTATAATACTTTATAAGTAGCACAGCCTTAGACGAGCTTCCGGAAAGGGCTTCTGTACTTGAATTAAACAAATGAAAAAAACATTTACAGCTAGCCATTACCACCGTATTTGTCCCCAAATTGATGAAATGACTTTTCTAGTTTTACAATAACTAGGCTATCGAATAGAAAATATTGTATAAACAAACTAAGCATGTAGCTTTATTATTTTACATTAAAAAAATAGGTAGTTAGTAGACTTAGTAACTGGTACAATCATTCAGTTAAATCAACGGCTTCCGTCCCTTAAAGGGTATTTTATGGGCTAATTTAGTTGTCGTTTAAAAATAATCCTTCAATTAGACGAGTAGGACTATTAGCGAGTCGACTGCACCAATTCATCTCCCGCGCGCAGCCTCCGGGGAGCGCGGAGATGTCGCCGTGTCTCGCATACATTGCTGGTTTTGAACCCGGTATACACGGGCATCGCGGGGATATCGAGCTAGTTTAATAACAAGTTTCATCTATATCGATAAAGGTCTTCGTCTTCGTCTACGCTAGCACGACCAGCCTGGATCAGCCCTTGGATAGGTAAACTACGTGAAGAGCAGCGTCGCCCTTGGACATTAGTGACGTAAGGCCGTATCGGGTACTGACACGTAATGAAACCTTCTTTATAGCATACAGCCTTACTACTATCGACGCCTTCCGACATCCAAATAACCAGCAATAAGCATTATGCAAATGCGTTGCCCTCCTTCTCCCTATCCCACCCCCTGCCCTTAATGGGCGACCGGAAAATCAAAAATCGCACGAAACGCGACAGCATAGCTGTCACTTTACGTCTATTTCATGTGATCGACAGGAACTACCCCGGTCGTGCCAGCCCATTTGACTGCAAAGCAGCATGTATTACCTCTTACTGTGTCATCTTGACTGCAACCCATACCAGATGATGATGATCGCTGAAGCAGGAATGTACGAGGCGGTGCAGTTCGTCCCCCGAGTGGCGAGCGAGCATTGTTCCAACAGCGAGTTATTTATAACTGAATTCATTAACTGATGGTTATTATACCAAGCCGCGCGATGCCTCGACGCTGTGTATGCTAGTTGTTTATTAAAATCAAAATAACACTGTTCTTGTTAAACTAATTTATTAATGATATAAAAAGATGAAGACTATTTATCTCAATTTTACTGGAATATCTCTGTATGCTTAATCAATTTTTTTTTGTGCAAATTCATTTTTTGTTACATTTTCTATGATTCGGTTAGAAGAGCTGGTCAGGCAATTCCCGGCACCGCTACAGGATAGGCGAGGCGACACTGCATCCAACCTTTGGAGAAGCGACGGTAACCGTCTCTAAAACAGAACATAAACACCTCTGGAAGCCCTATCATTAGCGAATACAGTAACTCAACGCGCCATACGACTTACGAGGCATGTTGATGAAACGCGAGCGCGCTGATAATAATGACACAAACCAAGCTGCCACAGGCCACTTGTTTACGAGTGCCGGCGAAAACGAGGCGAGTGGCCTTGAGCTTACACGTGGGGGCCGGCACGTGGCGGGGCCGGCACACGACCCGACGGCACACCGGCACTTCGGCCCAAGGCCACGCCGGCTCACCGCCACACCGGCATACCGGCCCAAGGCCAAGCTAGCCCTACGGGACATCGGCCTAACGTCATTCATTGGCACAGCAGTCTGTTACGTGTTTTCGTGATATCCAGTTGATAATGATGTACAGAACTACAGAGTCGAGAGGAGTTCTGGAGGAGGAGGATGGGGATTGACCCCCGGGGGGATGGACGAGCTCCGTGGCCGGTCCGCTATTATGTCAGTGGGGGGATCGGCTGTTTTCGTGTTCATTGATAGAGGTTTTTTCCAGCAGTGTAATTAAGAAAACTGTTGATTGTATTAATATGACAAACATAATAATATCTTATTCATAGTCTGGTTATTAGGAAACCCACGCCAAACCTAGTGCTAGGACTACTGAAGAGCTATTAGCTAAAGCTTGATGTTTTTAAACAACGTATACAATAATATATAAACCTCTAACAAAAATAGCATACTATACATAATATTAAGATATAACTGATTCTAACACGTTTTTAATTTAAATTCACTTGTGTATAGCCGCTTAATGTTAGAAGACTAGATATTCACAAATAGAAATCATAAAATTAGCAACAAGAAAGACGATGGCCCTCCAGAGTCCAGAGCGAGAGACTGACCTTGACTGAAAAGGGTTTTTCGGAAAATGTAAGTGCACCTAAGTCTTAAACACCAGACCATCGTTCGCTCACAGGTGAAAAAAACATCATGAGGAAACGAGCATGAGACTAAGTCTTAGAAGGTGTGTGGAAATCATCAACCAGCATTGGGCCAGTGAATCAGTGAATTATCATCCTCGCCTGATTTCGAGGAGGACACCCCTGTCCAAAAGCGTGACATACATGGGTGAGTGGTTAGTACCTTTAGAAAACATGGATATTTGTGGATATTGGATTTAACGCAACAGTCCAAGGTCTCCGTGACATCATCAACCTGCCGTGAACTTCAGAGCATTACAAGAATACCAGAACAGGTAGTCCCGCATCCAAGGAAATAATACGATTGTATAAAATTAGCATTCTGTATAGTCCTTCAAAATGTTCTCGAGGTGATTCATGGACCGGAGATGCTGCAGAGGGTCGGCCCGTCGACGGGACCAGCGCGATAGTTCTGAATTATCAAGCGTATCATTTACATGCAGACCCTATAATTAGTGCATCAAGGGCTTCGCGCGGAGACCTAAGTTTACAAAAAGACTTACGTTGTTGTCGACCTACTTGGGTACAATAATATAAATGTTAATTAAACGGAGTTCGTCGACCCCAGCCCTTGACATGGTTGGCGCGCGCTAGATGTTATCGTTCAATTCTAAACTATCCAACATCATCAGCACTTCTCCATTCATGTTTTAACTCCCCCAGCAAAAGAAGGTCGATAAAGGTAAGTTATTAACTATGTGTTTGTTCGTCTGTTCGACTATCTAGATCTCAAATTAATGAACTGATTTGAAGTTTTGAAAAGCGGTAACATAATCAGGCGCACAGAAAAATATTTATTCTTAGGTCAGGATCGAACTTCAAGCGCGGAGATTCCAAGTGTAACGACGCGGCTATCGGCAGCCATGTCACATGTGATCAGTCAACGAACAGCAGCCGTGTAATAGCGCGCTGTTAGAAACTGTAACATGTAATACTTATCGCATATAATATTACTTATATCAATAATTTTATTTATGTATTATATTTTATCAATAAATTACAATCTCTCTAACCGCACTATGGCAATCTAATTTTTCTGGAACTAGATAACAAATTATTGTCTAAAGAAAAAAAAAACAATAAGAATATAAATATTTATTTATTAAACAATCCGTTCTTTTAAATTTAATTACACTATTGAAACAATTAATAATAATCATTAAAATCAGTTCAGCATGGGACGGATAAAGGCTGGTGATGATGATGATGATGATATTAATGAAATGTTTTATTAATATTATGTAGAGTGAAGACATAATGTGAATATTCGGCTCATATGTTGGTACCTGACGACCAGGCGTTGTCCAATTTTCAGATAATAATATGTGTATTATAATATGCTCTAATTTCTGAAATTAATATAATTTTCATCATCTTCTTCAGCACATATATAATTCTGGACACAGACAATAAGAAAACTAAGAACATATTGTATCCTGCCGAAAATTAATAATTATAATTTTAATGAATCGAAAACCAAAACATATTTTCGACTAGGAAATGATAGAGGTTATCAGACAGTCTGCAAAACAAAGTGTTACGTAACTGATAAGGGCGCGATGTACAATTGTTTTGAACACACACACACACACACATACACAGGTTATTTATCGCGGCGAGATAACTATGTAAATTGTTTTTTTATTGCCTTACATTAAAATGTACAAGCTTATGCTAATTACAGATAATTTGAGGTTTAAATTTGATTTTCTACGAAAGAAATAATAATTATTTGCAAAATGTTTAAATTTACTGTAAATTATTTAAATATATTGTTGTTAAGCGCGCGTAGCCTTTGTTATTCTGTGTGTTATAATAAAACAACTTTTCATACGAATTATATCGCTGTTTGTAAAGTTTTTTTACATTCCGTTCCGGATAAATTACGAACAAGGTGTATGTTTGCATGTTTTTAACATTCTAACACGTTCATTAGATACAGAAATAAGGCTTTATGTTAGAAATAGTAAAAGCGAAAGTAAATATGTCCCCACGAACAAGGGCGGATCCAGCTTTGGTACCGTGGATCCGCCGTTGCCTACGAATATTATAAAGAAGTATTTGTGAATTTTTGGATCCATTGACCCAATATTGAAAATTCTTATACATGTTACTAATAGAAGGCTAAGTTATTTGTGAGTAACAGGCTAATAATATATCACAGTCTACACGAACTTAGATTTCTATTCCAATTCTAAAATCAAGTTTTCCTATATAATAACAATAATATTAATAAAAAACCTTTCGTTAGCCAACATTGTCAATATTTAAAAAAACTAAATTGAGTCATTATTTATTTACGCTCAAATGTTATTCAAATTTGAACGTTACTTCAAAGACATACAAAAGTCTTATAATAGAAGGGCTATCTCCCCTCTATAAAGTTGCAGCTTAAAAAAACGCATACGTATAAAATGTATGTGTTATAGTAGCGTTGATAAAACAGTATTTATGTAATATATTTACTTTTATGTTTTGTATTATATTTAATTAATAATTCAATACAGAAAAACATGTCATAATAAATAATAGTGAAAACACCTCTCAAAAACAACACACGCCAGACTTCTGGCTTTCGGCCAGAGTGTTGTTTATTACAAACGGACAACAGAGCGTCAAGAGGTCAGTCTTGGAAGGTTAGGGGTCTTATGAGACACCGAGTCCTACCATCTGGCGCGTCAGGAGTCAGGACAAGCACCACATGTACTAATTGTCTGGGCTAGCTCCAGGTAACTTGGCACTTATCATCAGGTGACATAAGTTGAGCATATTTAATGAAGTATAGAGCATGTAGTAGCTAGTGTAGTCGCGATATTAACTGGCGTGTTGGCATGCACTAACCAGTAACTAATAACACCACAGTAGTAGTTGCATCCGTATGCAAATCGAGTATTGTTGTAGAATACTTTTTTCTAAGTACATTGTTATATTTTTTCTAATCTTGATAAGTGTTTTTTCGTGTGATAAAATGATATCTACAATAACATCGGTATTTTCCATTAATCCAAAATGTATTATTCATGCGATATGCATTATGCACTGAAACATAGTGTTATATACATAATTTTATACATATTATTACCTAATATATACGATATTACTGTGGTGGTCATGTGTCCCAGTTCGTTTCGTTACTTGTATCAGCTAAAGGAAATTGAAATAACTCCATCTTCAGTTCATCTAGAAAGTTCTCACTTAAGGACGCGTTTACGAATCAGACGAAATTATGCTGTTTTTCTGTACCGTTTGTAACAAAAGTACACAAAATCATACATAAAAATTATTTATTTCATATAGAATGGTTCTTTATCTACAAGGGTAACGCATATTTTTTTGATAAATGTTGCTTTTTTATATAGTAATCAACGTTCTTCCATTACCATTTTCCATGAAACGAACGAAATCGATTAGAATTACGGTACCCCTTTGGTCTAATATCCACATTTATTAAGGTTTTTAAAAAATAGTAGGAGCAGGGAAATATGTTCAATTTTAAATAAAGGACAAGAAAATAACCCAAAAATGCTAAAAATAGTCTTAAAAAAAATAAAGAAGATAACTAATTTTTTTTCCCAATTTTGCTACTAAAGATGAATGTTATTCCATTGCATTAAGGTTTATTTTATCGTTGTCTCTGTCTTGATTTCTTTTACATTTTTGAAATGAGAACTCAGTCCGCGCTCGGCCGCGGTTCTGGGTGGACACTGCGTCACCTGTCAGCAGCAATTCGACTCAAAAAACATCGCGATTTATTTTTGATATTGGATACTTTGGATTGGATTTGATACTTTACAATATTTTTTTACCACAATATATTTTTATGGAATTGGTTTATTTCATATACATAGGTAGACGAAATGTTGGTTGGTCATTATAACCAGGTGGGAAGACGTTCTCTCTCGACGTTTGCTCACTTATCATCTTCATCATCATCATCATCATAATCATCATCATCATCATTATCGTCAGCCTAAATCAGTCCACTGCCGAACATAGGCCTCCCTCAATGAACGCCAAGATGACTCATCCCGTGCTATGCTAAGGCAGCAGTGCTGCCGATGCGACTTCATCATCATCAGCCTAAATCCCTCCACTGCCGAACATAGGCCTCCCTCAATGATCGCCAAGACGACCGATCCCGTGCTATGCTGAGGCAGCAGTGCTGCCGATGCGACTTCATCATTATCAGCCTAAATCCGTCCACTGCCGAACATAGGCCTCCCTAGATGAACGCCAAGACGACCGATCCCGTGCTACTCTAATGAGGCAGCAGTGCTGCCGATGCGACTTCATCAGCCTAAATCCATCCATTGCCGAACATAGGCCTCCCTCAATGAACGTCAAGACGACCGATCCCGTGCTACTCTAATGAGGCAGCAGTGCTGCCGATGCGACTTCATCAGCCTAAATCCGTCCACTGCCGAACATAGGCCTCCCTCAATGAACGTCAAGAGGACCGATCCCGTGCTACTCTAATGAGGCAGCAGTGCTGCCGATGCGACTTCATCAGCCTATATCCGTCCACTGCCGAACATAGGCCTCCCTCAGTGAACGTCAAGACGACCGATCCCGTGATACTCTAATGAGGCAGCAGTGCTGCCGATGTGACTTCATCATCATCAGCCTAAATCCGTCCACTGCCGAAAATAGGCCTCCCTCAATGAACATCAAGACGACTGATCCCTTGTCACTCGCAAACAAATAGATATCACCATCATCATCATCATCATCATCAAACTTCATCCATCCACTGTTGAATATATGCATCCCTCAATGAACATCAAGACGACCGATCCCTTGTCACTCGCAAACAAATAGATATCATCATCATCATCATCATCATCAAACTTCATCCATCCACTGCTGAATAAAGGCCTCTCTCAATGAACACCAAGACGACCGATCCCTTGTCACTCGCAAACAAATAGATATCACCATCATCATCATCATCATCATCAAACTTCATCCATCCACTGTTGAATATATGCATCCCTCAATGAACATCAAGACGACCGATCCCTTGTCACTCGCAAACAAATAGATATCATCATCATCATCATCATCATCAAACTTCATCCATCCACTGCTGAATAAAGGCCTCTCTCAATGAACACCAAGACGACCGATCCCTTGCCACTCGCAAAAAAATAGATATCATCATCATCATCATCATCATCATCAAACTTCATCCATCCACTGCTGAATATAGGCCTCCCTCAATGAACACCTAGACGACCGATCATTTGCCACTCGCAAACAAATAGATATCACCATCATCATCATCATTAAACTTCATCCATCCACGGCTGAATATAGGCCTCCCTCAATGAACACCAAGACGACCGATCCCGTGCTACTCTAATGAGGCAGCAGTGCTGCCGATGCGACTTCATCATCATCAGCCTAAATCCGTCCACTGCCGAAAATGGGCCTCCTTCAATAAACACCTAGACGACCGATCATTTGCCACTCGCAAACAAATAGATATCATCATCATCATCATTAAACTTCATCCATCCACTGCCGAACATAGGCCTCCCTCAATAAACGTCAAGACGATCGATCCTGTGTCACTCGGATCAGGCAGCTGTGCTGCCGATGCGACTTCATCATCATCTGCGATCGCCAATTCGCCTGCTCAGCGTGGCAATTATGACCCCCCCCCCCTCCTCTCAAGATGAATTACATACAGATATCAGTTTACTTACATAATATGTAATAAATAATTATATATTATAATATTATTATAATAAGTATATAATTATTTATTATATATATTTAATATACTAATTCTAAGTAAAAAGATAAATAGTAAAAACAAACAGAAATAAAATATAATTTTGTGTTATAAATAATCAAAATAACAAATATTTGTAAAGTATCAAATCCGTTTACTTGACTACTATTCCCGCACGCAAGCGTGCGTATTGCGCGGGTGCGCTTGTATGCGTGACTTTTTCAATGTAGTTGTTCGATTCTGTACCTATCAAGTTTGTAAACGCGTCCTTAAAGTTTTATTGAAGGTAAATTGACGCGACACTCTGCAAACGAAAAAACGTAATCTAAATAAGAAGTGTGGGCCGGCCAAGCGATAAGGATTCTTGATTCACTTCACAAAGTTAACATTTGAATTTTCTTTAAAAAATTTAATCAAAGTTCATCTTTGAACCCGTTGGCAACTTATCTTTTGGAACACTTTTGAGTTAATTGGGTCAGAGAATAATTTATATTTAATATTTTTTAGCGTTGCCGTGTAGTGTGTACAAAGGGGCAGGTAAGGTCGATATTACGACCTTTAACCTACCCCTGATGATGGCAACTCGATGGAACGATCTCCGTGCAGTTGCCGGTGAATGACAATTCACCGGCAACTGCTTGGAGTTGTCTTGGCGTTTATTGAAGGAGTCTCTAAGACTGCACTTGCGGCTATGGTCTGTATTACTATCAGGCTAGTTAGTCTTAGTCGAACCCAATGTTTACTTCTAATTTTGCCAACAAGTGGATACAACATATACATATTATTTATAATCTCAAGGCCACGCGTGTATTTTTGTGTGCAAACGTGTTTTGATATGCATTTGTGTGTTCCATGGTCCTTATATCCGTGCGGGAGGGTGCAGTATCGCGTGCCCGCCGTCCAAGGTTACACTGGTGTATACTGTATACCCGGCCACATGTATGTGATGCGATCAGTTATCTAATATCTATATTCTATACTTATAACTTATATATAAACTTCAACACCGACAGAATCTACTCTGTACACTTTAAAGTTTAATAATAATAATAATAATAAATAATAATAAATCTTTATTGCAGAAAATGTCTTCTTAAACTACGCCCGAAGGATGTTAATCATTAGGAATCTTCAAAATCCTCAACTAAATATATAGGTAGAGTAGAACACAAAGGAAATGTCTTTCAACAATTTCGCGTCCCACTTAAATGATTATGAATTGTTCAAATCGAATTGATCGAATATTAACTTCTTAATTACTTACAAAAATTACTTATTTACAGAATTATTAGGATTTAACTAGTATTTTTACTGTTTAGACTAATATGAGGATTATAAGAGTTTTAATAGATTAGTAGTAAATACTTCACACCACCGGTGACCAAATCAAAAATTATCTCATGTGGTAGTGAATATAAGAATGAAAATTATATGTTTTTGTGAACGAAGTAGCGGTTAGCGCTAGTGTGATGGTTGATCTTATGCAGATCGTGTGTAGTGTGTACAGGAAGACGGCGAATATTTTCGTATATTAATTGTATGATTATAAAACTGGAATTCATTTAAAAAGACAAACATGTCCAAAATAGACAACTAGATATTACCAGCAACGCAAACTGCTCGCTGCAAGCACTGTTATAATAATAATACATAATTTAATCGTATTGTCACATATTATATTGTATTGTCACATATTCATGTACTACAATATATTATTACTATTATGTTTTTACAGTACCATGGTGCTATAGCAAATAAACGAAGTCCAAACAATGCAATATGCATCGCTTACTCTAATTGTGTATCGGCCAATGTTTTTATTTTGATTATAAGCCTTCGTATAATACTGGATAAAATGTCATATTTAATTTTTATGAAACACGTTTTAATGAACATCAAGACGGCCTATGCCGGCATCTAACTGTGAAGGACTAGGGAACCTTGTTAAGTTAAGCTCCAAAGTGTTTTGGCAGATAAACTCCGTGGAGTCGATGATGCTGGCGATGTGGAATAGTTCACACGTAGATGGCCGGGACCATTGACCTGATGCTGTGCCAGAATATTTCGGGCAGCGCTATCACGAGCACACGTGTTAGTACACACTACGCGCGAAATGTTAGAACATCCTACTAATATTATAAATGCAAAAGTTTGTGAGGATGTTTGTTTTTAAGCTATTGCATAGCTTCTATCGCGGGCCTTGAGCGCGGGGACCGAGTACAGAAATTCCGTAACGAAAATAAATCATAACGCTCCCCACTCCGACGGGCACGGAGGTGTGGCCGAAAAGAAACGACGTTAGACGATGCATGCATCGTCTAACGTCGTTTCTTTTCGGCAGTCTTCGACACGGTGTTTGTGTGCTTGCAACTAGACGTATTGTACGACACTACGAAGCTCGCACGAATAACAATAAAATATAACACATGTATTGTAAAATAATAAAAATATTTTAAACAATATTAGTTAATATTGTTTAAAATATTTATATTTTTTTATTTATTTAATAAAGGAAAAAAAAATGTTTTCTTATCGGTCACCACGCTCAAAAAGTGTAACTTGAATTAATATCAAAGAAAAAGAAATACTGCATTAATAATTAAAATAAATAAATAATTATAATTGCATAAGTTGATACAAAATGCTATGCAATAGCATTACCGCGGCAGTCCCCGAGTGCCACACGTCTTTTTTTTTCTTTAATTAAGTACAGGGTTTTTTCTATGTCTACACTAATATTATAAATAGGAAAACTTTGTTTGTTTGTTTGTTGGTTTGTTTGGTTGTAACGAATAGGCTCAAAAAGTACTGGAACGATTTCAAAAATTCTTTAACCATTCGAAAGCTACATTATCCACGAGTAACATAGGCTACATTTTATTCTGGAAAAAAACAGGGTTCCGTAAGATATTTGGGTTTTTCGGACACGAGGTGTAAAAAATCAACCAGAAGTTATTAAGCTATTGCATAGCTTCTATCGCGGGCCTTGAGCGCGGGGACCGAGTACAGAAATTCCGTAACGAAAATAAAAACCTAACGCTCCCCACTCCGACGGGCACGGAGGTGTGGCCGAAAAGAAACGACGTTAGACGATGCATGCATCGTCTAACGTCGTTTCTTTTCGGCAGTCTTCGACACGGTGTTTGTGTGCTTGCAACTAGACGTATTGTACGACACTACGAAGCTCGCACGAATAACAATAAAATATAACACATGTATTGTAAAATAATAAAAATATTTTAAACAATATTAGTTAATATTGTTTAAAATATTTATATTTTTTTATTTATTTAATAAAGGAAAAAAAAATGTTTTCTTATCGGTCACCACGCTCAAAAAGTGTAACTTGAATTAATATCAAAGAAAAAGAAATACTGCATTAATAATTAAAATAAATAAATAATTATAATTGCATAAGTTGATACAAAATGCTATGCAATAGCATTACCGCGGCAGTCCCCGAGTGCCACACGTCTTTTTTATTTTGCGTACGCTGCCTAAACTATAAAAGTAGAACCATAAAATGTTCTTATTAATTGTAGATCTTATAAATATCTACAAAAAAGTCCACGACACACTATACCTATCTGTGTCGAGTGAGGCCCAACAACTATATTTTATTCAGAAATTTTGATTTTTTTGGACTACATTTAAAAGAGTTTATTTTACTCATGCTTTTAATCCTTAAGATATGAAGCTAAAGAGTTTGTTTATTTGAACGCGCTAATCTCAGGAACTATCGGTCGGATTTTAATGAATCATTTCAGTGTTCGATAGCCCATTTATCGGTAAAGATATATCATCCCGCTAAGATCCCGTTGTAAATCTTAGTTAACGCAGGCGAAGCTGCGGACAACAGCTAGTCTTAAATAAAAGTAATAATACAATGTACCTATATTTTTAGGGTTCTGTACCCAAGGGTAAAAATGGGACCCTATTACTAGTCTTAGTAATAGGGTCTCCTCCTCCTCCTCTGACCGTCCGTCCGTCTGTCACCAGGCTGCATCTCAAGAACCGTAAAAGCTACTTAGACAGTTGAAATTTTCACAGATTGTGTAATTCTGTTGCCGCTATAACAACAAATACTAAAATCAGATTAATAATAATTAAGGGGCGGCATACAACAGAGTAGTTGTTGGCGTTTTTGGCTGGGACGGACCCTTCGTGCGCGAGTCCGACTCGCACTTGGCCGCTTTTTATTAGTTATCGATGTGTATTAGTGTGCGCTGAACTGAACTCATCAGATAAACTATAATGAATACGTATCCATTGTCTTTAATAAGGAGAACCATTCCCCACGGTTACTATTAATCTTTTGTGTTCATTCATCTATAGAGGAATAATACATCAAAGGAATTCGCTCAGCCGTTTACACGCCAAACGATCTCCCAAACTTTCGTTTCTAATATTAGGATAAGTTCAGGTAAACAGTATACCCTGTCCCCCTTCCCTGGGGAGGGGTGTTTGCGATGGTTCCTCCAGGTCGCAATCTCGTGGGGCGACGTATAGTCTCAGCCGGAGCGTGATAACATATTTACTGATACGAGTTACGCGGCTCACCTCCCTATCAATAAAACTGTATTTTATCTGTGCCAATATTCGCGCTAAAGTGTTTCTTCGGTAAAAGGTATAACTAACGACAAATAAAAATATCTTTTCATTAAAATATCGTGTTTGACATTTTTAAAGTAAACCAATTTGTTGCTATTTTTAAGAAAAAAAAAAGGATTACTTGGAATGTCAAATCAGATTTAATTCAACAAAAACCTGATCTTTGATTTACAATTTTAGGGAGTTGTTTTTTTAAATTTACAATTTTAGATTAATGCCTTTAAAGAATCTACGAAAAAAATTGTGTTTATTTATATTTTAAATCCTGTCTATTTTGTTTTTGTTGTGACGCAAGGACAGACGGGTGACTTTCACGATTCTCATTGGAACAAAGTTGTGAACAAAAGTCAAAAGCATATATTATAGTTACACGTGTGGCGTTTCGAGCGGGTTTCGGAGAAAGTCGTGACAAACAAACAAACGAGTCTCGTGCTCGAGAGGAAGATCAACAGCCCCACGTCCAGATAAACATTTATTTAATACATTTGTGCTCGGGTTGGGTATCTGACCTCGGACGAGCGGCGGGGGATTCTGATGAAGCCCTCCTATCCCTTGCTGGGCGAAAACCTTTTTTAAATCAACCCGGTACTTAGGATTCGGGATGTGTTTTTCCTATATTACATTAGTTGGGTAAAGCAGTGTTCTCCATAAGCGCGTTCCCGGATTACTTGTTTAGTGATTCATCCGAGCTAAAAAATCAATCTACTAAGATAAAATCAGTAAAAATGATTTTAGTTCTGAAATAGGTACTTATAAGTAAGTGTTTGGCACAAAAATGATACAAAAAAAAGGAAAATAGACGTCAGGTTAATTGGTGAAGAACAGAAAACGAAACAATCATGAATCTACACAGATAAATAAGTATGAAATGTCTGTTAAAAATAACGTTTTAATAAAACCATATTATGGATGTTATACACGGTACCTACATACACCGAAATAATATTTTTTACAGTTTTGTCTGTGTGTCTGTTTTTTTTGCGCTCATATCTATCTACTGGCTGGACTGACGTTTTGGCAGGACTTTCACTGGCGGACAGCTGTTGTAACAAGGAGTAATTTAGGCTTTAAAAATAGCCCGTTATTCGTAAATCTGAGTTAGCGCGGACGAAGCCGCGAGCAACAGCTAGTATGCAATAATTATAATAATTGTTACGTTTCTCTATTAGATGAAAAAAGGCGAGAATTAGACCTGAAGCGATACTGTTTTAAAAGCAAACCGCCTCCTGGCATAACCTATAATTTTGTCAACGGCGTACTGACGTGCGTATGTGGCCGCACGTTCCTCAACAAAATAGGTTATGTCAGCCACCTAAGGGCGAAACATCTAGCCAACAGAACAAGCTAGTCGCCGTGGCCGAAATCGGCTAGGAATAGGTGATGATGATGAGATGATAGCCCGCATTATACCATAATGCATAACATTTATGTTAGTAGGCTTGTGTCGATTCCTCAGGGTTTCCTGGCTTTGGAATCCTTGCCAGTGATGTCAGTCCACTACTCTCCAAAATCCTCATCTGTGTCGTCCAGGCCGTCCGTTATCACCGGTAACCAGATCCCCACGTGACCTCTGCGGTTATCAATGCGATTTCATATTTGAATAATTTCATATTATCAATGCGATTTCATACAACCCAACAGAGTTTCTTGCTGAATTCTTCTTATGTACTATACTAGTATAGTATTATGTATTGTTTGTATTACTATTTTTTGTAATATTGTATTTGAAAAGACTAGTTCCACTGAGTTTGTTTCGCCGGTTCTTCTCAGTGGACTTACTTTGGAACCGGTGGTAGACTCAATTGACCTTCAAAAAGATACTTGGATAGTACTATTTTGAATAAAATTTTTGACTTTGACTTTGACTTTGAATGCCCCGTCCGAGACATAGCGACGTAAGACACACAACCGCCAATAGATATCTAACCTTATCGCATTGAAAATTAGGTTCAGTTTGCAGAGTTGTGGACGAATGTGCAAAAATTCAAAGTAGGTTGGCTGTACTGGTGTGAACTGGTGAAGAGCTCGGTGATAAGATAAGGCTATGTAGCCCAATACCTAGGGATCAGCCAGGGTCGACTGACGATACGTCTGCAGGGAGCCGTGAGGCTAATAATATACCTAACTAACTAATATCTAACTAAATATCTTGTTATAAAACTAGCTTAAACCCTAACTAACCGTGGTCGGTCCGTGTCGGATGCGAGTTGCAGGGATCGGTCGTCTTGGCGTTCATTGAGGGAAGCCTTTCAGCAGTGGACGGATACAGTCTGATGATGCAAGCCTAGGTCCAGTGCAAGATTGGAACTCGTGAAGCTCTAATGAATATCTATTATCTTGTGACTTGTACTAAATTGTCTCTAGTAAAAGCTACGCTTAGCTATCATCGTATCAGCCTTAACAGTGATACAGGGCCCCGAAGTGTGTAAACAATACCCTAAAACTGTCCCCTTCAAAAGAATAACCGACATGTAGGGGCCCGATTGGGCAACTCTATTGTCCCTAGTATTGTCCCTAGCTTCTCCAATTATGTGGAATATTAAGGATAATAGTCTAATACACAGTAATGATCATCACCGCTCCTCCGTACTCCAGTGCTGCTAGTACTATAATACACTGTATACTATAATATGTAATTGATTCAAATTGTATGAAGGCCGTATTATCTGTACACAAAAATTGAATGTCTGTTTTTACTTTGTGATATTAAAATAACCACATTTTACTGTAATGCATATTATGGTATATGCACGGAAATTATATTTTTTACAATTTTCATCGATCGGTACGTCTGTCTGTCGGTTTGTTTGGGCAAATGTCCGTAAATGTAAGCCGCGGTCGAAGCCACAGATAACAGCTAGTATTCTGTATTCTGTATAGCTCCTCACTTGTTGTCTACTCTCTACTCTCTGTAGACACGGTGTTTTGGTGGAACATGTCTGCCCACACGACAAACTGCCCGTAAGAGGTATTATTATTTGGTTTTCGGTGATCGGTGAATATTTGTGCGATTCTAGTTGTATCTTGTCAGCTGTATAGAACAGCTGTACTTATATCAAAAGTGTTGGTATCATCATCATCATCAACCTCTGACCGTCCAGTGCTTAACATAGGCCTTTAAAACTGCTTACAACCGGATATTCATGATCACTTGCCATCGGGTGAACCCACAGTCCCTTGGTCCCTTCATCTATGAAACACCACACAGTGACAAGTAAAAATAACCAAGTACATTTAACATTGTAGTCATTTATGTCTATATTCCCTACATAATAAAAAAACTACGAGAGAAGCAGCGGGAGCCGGCTAGTGCACCAAGACATTAATCATGATCAACCCGCGGCTCTTCATCACGAGTAACATACAAAACAAGAACATCAATTATTTTTGGTGATGCTTTAATCAATTGCTTATTAACTTCACGCCATAACCGCTCCTATGTCGTAAATGTTTAGGTGTATATTGGTGTGCGGCTGGTTGAAGGCCGCGCACAGTAAATAGGTCGGGCTGATTAAGATAGGAATAGATGTTATACCAGTTGTAGAATGTGCGACGGTGACTCCGCGAGCTGATCGCGACGGTTGAGATTATATCTCTTGCGTAATACAACGTGTACCATATTTGGATTAAATGATCAACTAAACTATATTGACAAATAAAACTAATAACCCCAGGTCCAGCGAGTAAGGGCCCCATGAGGGAGAGTATCAGGGTTCGATCCTGAACCGCTGTGTTGTCTTAAAATGGGTTTTTCTAAATTTCCCAGTACACCCCGAATACAACGTCCCTTACTCACCAGAGAAGAAAAGGCTATTTTTTAAATTTACTTTTTTTCGTTGAATAACCATGTTACAGCATACATTAGTTAGTACATTGGGCTATTAAAATATTATATTATACAAACGCGTATTTTTTTCTCTTAATAAAATGTATAAATACATATTTATACGAAATTGACGAAAATAATCATAAATTTAAAAGAATATTATAAAATCACTTTAGCCTTAATATTTTTTTCTCTTGGGATTTGAACTTGTGAAACCTTTTCATATCACTTATTTTTCACTAAAGGTTTATTACTATAGTTGACCAATCAAGGTGAGCCTTTTAATCGAGTAAACCTTTGGCGTACCATAACCTCCTCCCACGAGGTTCAAACAAAAAAAAAAACAAATATAATCACTTCCTAATTTGAATTACAGCCCATATTATATTGACTGTTTCGTCATTCAGTAGCGCAGGGGAGAATGGACCGTGCGCGTTGGGAATAAGGTAGCAAGTGCGGCCGGCGGCGCGTCCTTGATGTTGTGTTATCAGTTCCGCCTGGCGACTGATAGTGGGTGTCTTAGGTGTCTTGAGGATAGTGTGGTGTTGTCAAGCGGTTGTAGGTGCAGTGGTGATTGGACACGACGGTAGCGGGTTCGAATCCTGGTATTTTTCTTGTGAATCGTTGTGGTTGTCGCGATTTAATCTACCTATATTCTTCAGATTTTGTTATATTCTTTACGAATTCTAGTATAGTTTTAGATCGTTAGTCGGGCATACGATGACTTTTTTTGATGTGACAACGTCTAATAACTCCATACTGCAGGCTTCATGCTCGAAAAAGATGACGTCACATCGCGTTCCGCAAGCGAGAGCGCGGCACGAACGAGAGAGAGGCATGATCGGCTCGGTTCGGTTCGTCAAACTACCCTAAACCGACTTTACAAACAACCAATTTTTTATACTTATACATGTCTATTTTCAAATCTTCTTACCCTGCTACTTGCGTGTGATAACTTCTGATGATCTTACGACGGGAATAATTAGGCGTTGCCCGATTTTTAGTTACTATAATTCATAATTTGAATGCATTTAGAAATGTTACTCAGTGGAATATGTATGAAGCTGCTGTTTAAAGTTTTTTTAATCTTGACGTTGCGAATACTTTATATTACTCTTTACAGAAACCTTAACGGAAGGTGTCAAAACTTTTAATTCAATTAGGAAGTTCCAAGTAAACGCAAGAAAACTATATTTAGGTTCTGCTCAGTGCTCATACGTTGGACGTTGGACTGTTTCAATAAACACCGAGACGTCATTCCCCGCCACTCACATCCAACTCGCATGGTAGATGCGAGTTGGATGTGAGTGACTTTCCAGCATGTTAAATATTATAATTGTTATTATAAACGACTCCATATTATAATACAACTTGGTCCGTTGATATAAAGTTGATAAATATTTTTCTAATTGCGTTTAGTCAGTGCTGGATTTACGTATAGGCCCGTGAGGCCCGGGCCTAGGGCGGCATGATTTGAGGGGCGCTAATTTCAGAGACGAAAAAAGTAAAGAAGACTGCCTTTGAAAATGAGTTTGGGTTAATTTTTTAAAGAATTCTCTATATAATATACCTGTAACAATTCACTTTTTTTATTTACTTTTCAGTCTATGAATAAGATTATGTTTTTTTAAAGATTAATCATAGCATTTACCGAATGATGTTCTTTACTTTTTGCTTCATTACTGAATATCACATGCATATAAAGCTTTTAAAAATGACTAAATCTTAATAATTTCGCCCTGGCCCAGCAGTGGGACATAATATAAGGGTTGATACTTTACTTTTTTCTAGCATTAAGGGCGGCAAAATAAACAGGGCCTAGGGCGGCATCAAGCCTAAATCGGTCACTGCGTTTAGTAAGTATTATTTTTTATTAAAATGGCAATTTTCGTTTGCCAAGGTCAGAGTGAAGTAAGGATAAAATAATATTTTTAATTTTAAACACATTTCTAGCGCTAGTTATAAATAGATGCAATTATTATAATTGACTTTAATCACTATGCTATTCTACAGCCCGTGCATTCGTGTGCTCCACAAATAACACTCACAGCTAGACGGATGATCAATGATGATGATGATGATGATTAATATGTATCTCATTATAATGTGTAATTTATTCTTGAATCTAATATTTGTATGAACTCTTGTTAATGTACCGCTCAAGCTATAATGTTGCCACTAACGCCATCTGTTTTCCCATTAGTTAAACAGTCAGTGTTTCTGGCGCTATCTGTCGAAGGGATACAAAATATAATAAAAATACCTCGCAAGCCAAGAATGGTGCGCTTTTTGATAGTGAACTAAAAATTTTAGATAAATTTCTAACGGAGTTTGAGATTATAACTTATTTCTTGTTTCTATTACTTGCCATTCTTATAAATAGTTGTGATATTGTTAGAGGGTAAATATTTATATACGGAACCAAATCTTCCAAGTTCGTTTTGTGTTTGTTCATTTTTTATCTACAGACGCAGTGTACTAATAAGGAAATTAAGATGTTATTTAAAGTGTTAATATGTACACGTATAAAATACTTCCTTCATCATCATCACCGTCCTCGTGGTTATCGCACGTTCGTGGTCATCATCATCAGGTATTGGTAGGTCTATTGAAGTTCTATTGGTATGGTAGTTGAAGGTTTTTAAAACTTATTGGGTAAAGTAGCCTATTTGCTATGTGGGCCAGGTATTTTTACCACGGATTACGGATTAGATACGTGAATAAGGTTTGATAAGGCAATCTTATTTTGTGTAATCCGTGACTATAACAATAAGCCCTTTCTTCTATTTCTATATTTATCTGACATTTTTATTCGTGGCAATAGTCTAGACTCTAGTTCAATATAATGTGGTTTAATTTGTCGCTCTCGGTTTACGGTGTTTTGTTTTCTTATGTTTACGCGGATTTCACTCATTATAATGAAACAACTTTTACGGATTTTATCGCGGCTTATTTAGTTTTTTATGAGCCGGACGTTTCGGATACTTTACAGCAACCATGGTCACGGGAGGAGTGAGGACCAAAGCATCAAATCAAAGTAACCGAAACGTCGGGTGTATAAAAAACTAAATAAACCGCGATAAAATCCGTAAAAGTTGTTTCATTATAACCATTTATTTTAATTTTAATATCAGTGTCGGGAGCTGGGGCGTTTCTTATAAACTGTAGCGATTAGCGAGTTAACATCTGATTAACATTCTCCACGATACGATCTCCAAATGAACTGCGTGTGTTTGGGATGTAAGATGATGCAGTTTGGTAATATAAATATTAATAGTAGACCACTAAATGTGTTTTAAATAATTTTCTTTTGATATTCCGAATTGAAATATCTACGAAATCTTTTTTCGACGAATTAGTCTACAAATGTTTTTACACGTTACTTGATACCTTGATGTTTCGTAATGATAAGTCAGGTTTATTTTATATTTCCGAACATAACAATTATAATAACTCCGAATTTAGAAATAACAAAATAAATAAGTATGACAAATTAGTTAAGTTTCCCCTTACAAATAAAACATATATTACATACATTTAAAAATATAATTAATACAACATAAAACATAAGAGAAGTTTAATGTTGCTGACGTACTGCGGACAACATGCTGATCTGAACGTTTGTATTGTGTATATCTTTGAAACAGATAATAAAGTACTAGGGTCAAGTTGATTCCCTGTGGCACCCCTGCTCGCATTGATGCAGACGGGACTGTTTCCGTAACACTAGGTAACAGCTTATCGTTTTCCCGTAAGACTAGCTTGGTTATGTCTCAGAGAGGGGGAGCGTCGGATAAGAATAGACAACACAAAGGTATTAGGCTAAAGGCTAAAGGCTAAAGGCTCTTATACTTTTAAATGTTTGAAACCGCTAAGGAGCTATTACCATGTACGAACTGCTTGGAAGTGTCACAGCAGTGTGACGGCAGGTACCACAATATGAGGTAATTTCATGTGGGGAGGTTTTCCCCGTTTTTCCCAGCTGTAATTTAGCGGAATCTAGTCTCTTTGTCTAGTCGTTTACCATTCAAATTATACATTATTATTTTTCGGAAACCGTGACCTCATTTTGCCAAATAAATGATTTGAACAAGTGTATTTGAACAATTTGTGCAAAAATATTCAGGAAAACTACACTTGTTTTCGGGTTTGCTTGCAATGATAAAATGTATTCCTCATTACTTGTTTTATTATACTAATCGTATGTTGTCATTAACATCCGTACATCGACCTGAGGGGTATGTCCAGTAGGCTAGAGCTACATACATCGGATAAGTATAAAAACATTTATATATATAGAACACTCGAACCGACAGATAGACCCATACACGTGTGTGTATGTGATGACAAATCTATTGACACAGATGTGGAGACAAGTGTTATCGTTTGCGGCCTTGTGGTGGTCACGTGCTGATGGTGGTGATGGTGGTGGTGGTTACTTGCACGTGGTCACGGTATTGTAGGTTCCGGGTATTCTAGAGAGTCATCATCATCTACTAGCCTTTTCCCAATTATATTTTGGGGTCGGTTTCCAGTCTAACCGGATTCAGCTGAATATCAGTATTTTAAATGGAGCGACTGCTTATCTGGTCTTCACAGCCCAGTAACTGGGTGATACGGTATCAAGCGGTAAGACTGGTGACTCTCGAGCTTCTGACGACCCGTAACGACTGACAAAGTTCCACGAATGATACCCGGGCTTTACGTGCTTTCCGAGGTACGGAGGAGTTTCTGTATGTAAAGAGGGTCACCCATCCACGAACCAACTACCACTGAGCTACGAGCTCCTCTAATTCATTTCCGTACTACTACCACTAATCTCGTCAAATATCTTCTTAGCTAAAAAGAGCCTCCTTACGCGATCTATTTAAATAAATCGGATAAATGGCGCGAAGATTATGCAACCTCTTAGTTCGTGTATTAACATACAATACCCTCTTTAAAGCATCGGTGTTGGTCGAGGAAGAATATCTTATAAAATACTTTCACAATGCGTAATATTATGATTCACTGATTACTTTCGGCGCTGATGCGGTGGAAGTCACGCGAGCACGGCTGCTTGTGTTTAATCAATTCCCATTGTCTGCGGACGGTCGGTGTACAAGACGTTGGTACACCTGTTCAAATCCTCAGATACTTAGCCTTTATTAGGGTTTATCGGTCCACGGTAGGTTTCAACTGTGGCACTATATCAGCTTTGTTTGGTGTCCTCTGCTGAACGCAATTACAGTTAAGGCGTCTACTGTCCAGAAGTATTGTTCACAACCTGGTATTAAAACGGTACTCGGCAACTGTCTGGTCTTGACCGGCCCCCAGCATTGCTACTAACGTTATGCCAGAGATAATAAGAGATTCCCAAAGATGTGACGCTGAATTAAAAGTTGTTATCACTAGAACGATCTGAGTAATTCGAAGTCCCTGAAAAAAGTTACCCGAGACGACTTTTGAAATTAACCCTAATTGTATTTATTTTGGCCTACGTTGCCAACACCTGTATAGATATAAGATTTGTGTGCTAATAAATGAACTATCTGACCTGCCCTTCCTTCTGTAGTAGGCGCGCCTCAAGCTCATACCGAGTGTAGGTTCTGCACATAAATTACCATAAAACCTAAGCTCAGAGGCGTGGTAAGTGGTAACTGGTATATCATAAGGTCGATGTGTTTATTGTGGTCTGTGACGCAAATTGGATAAGCAGATAAAGGTCCTTATTATGAATACATGTTGTTTATTAAATAACGTATCAATTCCATTAATCACTGCGATAAGCTCGATAGCGTTGGGTTAGGTCACAGCCGGTCGGCTCCGGTGCGAACTGGATCCAGTAATAAGGTTATAGGCCCTAATGAGAACTCATGAAGACAAAAAGTTGATAGCGCAATTACGCTGGCCGGCTCGTGAGCTACATCGAGAGATTTATCAACTTAAACTGTAATATACTATATATATTAATAGTCTTAAACTACCTTATAATTAGCGGTAAAAGGGTTTTAAAATATCACGATGCAATATTTGTTTTATGAATCCTATGTCGAAGAGGTCACTAATGACAATATAAGGTTGTGATGAGATAGACAAGAATAAAAGTGTACAAAACATAGAAAAAGTGTTTTTATTTCAATAAGTTTTCTTGTTAATTTCTTCTGCTCTTCGCAGTTATGTTATAGGTTGTGGTACAAGTACCTAGTCGTGGTTCTTTAATATAAACGTAAGACTAATGGTTCATGGTTGATGGTTTCCTTCGAATGCCTCGAAGACCCTAAGGGTCACGAAGACACGGTTCGTTATGGAGAGAATGGCGTTTAGTCACGACCACGGTCACGTCTGGTGGTCAACACGCACGGACGGGGAGTCCGTCAGCCAGTCTCCCGTGGTGATGGTGGCGTGGTGACGTAAGTGGTTCTTTTGGATATTGTACAACTTGGTTAAGATATGGTTTGGTCACATATGGATAAGTTGAAGGAGTCAAAAGACTTCGGGTCATTCAAGACATGACACAGCCCTGCCACAGCCCTGCCACAGCCATGCCACATAGCCATGGACTCTCTGATATTCTACTTCTAGTCCACATCAGTATAATATAATTTAGAAATACCACTCAGTCTGTCCTCAAAGGCTATTTTATTTTATTATTTTATACATTTTGACGATATCGCATTGTTCCACTTAACTAGCTGGTGAAAGAAATGAGTTTCATGCAGCACAACTACCAACAGTATCACCATACTAATGACTTATTCAATCAAGCAGCTATGCTGTGCACGAAAATGGCTGAGGAATAGCTGCTAGCTATAGCGCGAAGATTACATTAGTTAGCAACGCATGGATAATGGCAACTAAAAACGAAGCTATGTCACCAAAGACTAGTCTCGTACTGGTCTACTGATGGTCTACTAGTGGTCTACTACAGGTGCTTAACACTATTTAGTCCCGTTTGAGCTCACTGGGCGACGGCACGTCTGTCAGTTAACTTATCTCGAAAAATATCGTTACGTAAAACCCTTATCGTTCTTGTCTATTATCGTATCAATTTACGCGAAAAAGATTAGTTAATACACCACGTCCACTTGGTCGTTACAAAGGAGTGGAGGTGATGGGAGGTGGGGTGAGGTGGAGGGGGGACAGGGTCGGCGCGGGTTCGTCGACCTCCGCAACTGATAAAACACGCTCCGGGCTGTTTGCTCATAAAACACTGAAACACTGTCATAAAGGGTTTATGGATTTTTG
Source organism: Lycaena phlaeas (assembly GCA_905333005.2). NCBI lineage: Eukaryota > Metazoa > Arthropoda > Insecta > Lepidoptera > Lycaenidae > Lycaena > Lycaena phlaeas. The sequence continues at coordinate 510,218 of HG995181.1, forward strand.
AAATGATAATAACCGGTAAAGAGACGTTTTGTGAGTCGGGATATTGTGTGTGTATCGTACCAGGGAAACCTTTATGGATGTAGTCAGGTTTCGGGATTGTTCCTGACTTACACTCGGATAGTGCATACTAACTAAAATCACTGCGAGCGCCTTCATCCGCTTTTTGAGGGTCCCGGGTCTGAAGCAACAGCACCTCAGCGACAGGCTGGACCCGGTGGACCCCCGAAGGGATTCTTTATCAACCCTTAAATGTCCCACTGCTGCACGGGTCTCCTCCTCGAAATCACGCGAGGAGGGTATTGAGCCGTAGTTCACCGATGCGCTCGTCCAATGCGGGTTGGCGAATTTCACATACCTTCAAAGACTTTAATCTCATCAGGCATTCAGGGGTAGCGAACGATATTCTCGTGTTTGGGGTGCACTTAGAAAAACCCATTTCAAGGCATACACGGGGGGCCAGGATCGAACCCGGAACCTCTCGCATAAAAGGCCGAGTCCACCCACCACTGGACCATCGTCACTCATGGATGATATTGCCATTGGAGAACTCCAATTTATTAATCACTTACAAAACGTTCGACAATGACCTCCTATGTTCACAGGGATGCCTATGTCTCTAATAATTTTACTTCAAATAAATTTATTTATTTATTATTTACAATTGTCAGTTTCTTGCTTGTTGGTTAAGAAATAACTAAATAAACTAAGTATCCCTTCCCTAAGTAGCCGCCTCGCCTGATTTCGAGGTACTCGAGCATGTTACTGCAACATTGAAGCCACGAGTATGCCTGTCATAGACCGACCGTCATAACCGCTTGATAAATGGCTATGACTGGTGAATCGGAGGGTATGGGGTTCTTTTCCAACTCATTACACAATTATCGAGCGCCGCTTGAGAGGCTCGTAGTTCCCGCTTCGAAGCCTTTGACAGATTGTGGGATGATGCAGCAGGTTCCACAGGATCATCAGCACGAGTCAGATACGTGTTCGTTTTGACCGACTTCAAATATGGAGGAGGTGCGCAATACGTTTGATTGACCAGGGATACGCTGTGCCATATCATTAAGACACCTGGGATAGTTCCAGGTGAACTAGTTTATGTTCAAGGACAACGATCTCCCGGTCTTCGCTATTCGCTCCAAAACACAGCAAAGCTGTCTTACAAAAGGAACAAGCAGGACTGCGATACAAGTGCAGACGAGAGTGCGGCAGACACTCCCATTGGCAACTCTCACCACCCAGTGCTGAGTACGGTCTCTTGGTCGAAATTATACGAAGAAGGCCACGAGGAAGGCCACGAGGAAGGCCATGCCTGAACCAGTGCGGGCTGGGTAGCTATACTGAATTGTACGAAAGATGATGTTAGCCTTCCCCAGTGACGTGATGTTGAGCTTTTATTATCACATTATATTCCTAATGATGGTTTAATTATATTGTTATAAAAACAACAGCCTCGCCCGCACTAACTAGGTTATCCGAGCCGAGTAAACATTTACTAATAGCTAATTAATTTCGCGCAAAAACACTAAATCGTAACATAACAAGATATGGGTTACGTGTCGCGTATTGTTTACTGTGTGTACGGCGACCACAACCACGCCGCTCGGGGGATAACTCGGGACAATTATCACAGAATGAGTAAAGTATACAGTTAAACCACAGATAATGGAAAAGAGGAAACAAGATGCAAACGAAGGCCGGTAACCAATACACAAGTCAAAAGTAAAAAAATATATTAAGACAAGCACCGAAAATATTTTCCATGCTCGCTTCAGCCACTTCTCACAGTTTCGAAGATATAGCATACCGTGAACACAAACGAGTATGCGGCATAAACGGCGAAAATATAAAATAAAACAAACTACACAAGCAGATAACATGATTTATCCCAATTCGCTAGATAAGCAGCATTATTATCTTTTTTGAAAATACCGGAGTATGAATAGGTAAATAATATATTATATAGTTCCGAAATAAGAAGCATAAAAGGACACTTCTTTATAATTAAAACCTAATCGGGGGTTCGCTAATCGTGTTTCTTCTGCTAGTTCTTTAAAATATATGATGATAAATAACATAGTAAAATTAATTTCACGTGGCTTACTTACTTTGCTTACAATATCTAAAGGTACACTGCCCAAAATTAGAATGAGTCGTCTTAAAAACTGCATGCGAATGCCACAGCAGTCGCCTATTATTCACTATTCAGCCATTAAGGTCTTATATCGACACCGTACCAAAATTTTAATGACAATGATCAGTGGCAATTAGATAATTCTTTAAACTATCGCCCTCAGGCTTCGAGTACTGTTTCGTTGCATCAGCTGAGCCTGCTCTGTGTCAGGACTTGTCCCCGCTCTCCGACCGTGTGGTCGCCGGGTAACAGTAGCCGACCCACATATCGTATCGCAGGAAGGCAGCTAATTAGCGGCCGATGGGCGACGGCGACTTCCCGGAGTAAACACCACCACTTACAGGCTCATTTAATTTCATAGCTTTAAGCCCTAAGATTTGTCCACTTACTGTAATAAATTTAAGTAATAGTTGATAAATGTATAGCTTTTTATTACTTTAATTTTAGCTTTAGTACCTACCTCACAATCATTCTTCTCTAGCAGTTCTAGCAGTATAATATTATGTTAAATGTACTAGGCATTGTATATTCTTCTTGAGTTATGACAGTGAAGAAAATCATAAAATATTTTAACGGTTTGGGGTTACTTTTCTACTATTTACTGACGACAAGATCGTTCATATGTTTTTCCTTTTCCTCTTAGATATTCGTAACATAGGTCCTTAAGAGATTAAACCACGAGACTATGTTAGCGAGCTGTGATTGTTGGATCATATTGAAATATTTATTTATTATTTTCAGGATTCATTATTTTCAGGATTACTTTAACTGACTCAGTAAGTCCAAGTCCCGGCGTTAGCTTTACAGCTACTTTACGAGTAAACAAAACTTGACAATACAAATGAGACTTTCTAAAGATATAATATGTTGACATGTGATTTAATCTCATTAATGAAACACGTAGTGTCATTAGACACACGTTGCGTTACGGCGAACAGTCGAAACACGTCTCGGAGGGTGTGTCCCTTGAGATTGCCAAAGGGTGCGGATATTTCGACCCTTCCGAACAGTTACTTCAGCGTGAAGTATTTATCTTTGTCGTTTTGTAAATATTATCAACTAAAACCTTCGTCCTATTTACCACTTAATGGATATCTCTTTTGATTGAAGGGTTTAGAATTCAAATTTTGGTGTGAAGTTTGATTACGAGCATAGTTTTATATGTTAGGTCAGGTAAACTGACAGACGTGCCTAATGGTAAGTGATCGACACCATGAGCATACCAGTTCACCTGGAACCAAGCCCAGGCCATTTGTGATGCCCATGCTTTTTTTTCTTTACGGTATTGCGGGTCTCCCCAGCCGGGTATGTGGGACTCGCTGCGCCCGAAAGCTGGTAAATGGACTCAGCTCTACCCACTAAAACCCGGCGAGTGCCACCAATGCCGCCTTTGGTGAGGTGCCCCGGATCTACAAGCAACAGGGCTCCTAGACGGCTAGTCAGTCCTTCAGGGGCCGACGTCACCTTCACAGAGCGGTTGCCCCGCACCACGGAACAACCCCTCTCAACGTCAAAAAGGCGAGCGTTATGTAAGTATGACCGACGTGTGTCTGTTTTTGGCGCTGTAGCTCCGAAACGGAACGGACTGTATTAATTTAGATGAAAATTATTTAAAGCATTCCAAAGGTGGTTTTTATGTTTTATAGTTCTTTTAATATTGCGTTGGGACTTAGAGTGTAACCTTCTAATCCTTACCAATATTATAAATGTGAAAGCGTGGATGTTTGTTACGTTATCACGCAAAAACTACTCGACGAATCATCATGAAACTTTGTACGCATTCTGGGAGGTTCTAGAAGTAACATAGGATACATTAAAAATTAAAAGGATTGTTATTTGCTTGCGTGGGATACAGCTACTAGTACTTTATAAATAGTTTTATTTGTGAAAATTACTTTGTCATTTCTTTCTAAATATTAGGGCCTGTTTCACAATCTCCAGATAAGTTCCGAATAGGCTATCTGCAACATATAGTCAACATATAGTCAACAACAACTTAAATATCGCGATTCTAGTGATGACACTAGGCCCAACGACACAGTGTTCTGTCAAATCCACCGTGGTAACGTGACACGGCGGCCGAGGTGAGTCGTGTTTATGTAATCGTGTCATCCGATACTAATTGTAATATGTTTACGAGCGTGCTCGCGAGGAGTATCCGATTACCAAACACAATACACACAGACAAACAGGCAGACGACGGCCGGCACGTGGTTAGCGTCGCTCATCAACATGAGGATTTTTCACGAGGTTAATTAAGATTCAATCGTAAAATCTCCAAAAATTAATAGCCTCATATAAAATGTTGGGTATGAAAATTTGTTTTTGCTGATAAATGATCTAATATTATAGTGATAAGAATATCTTTTTTTATGTTTACGCGAATTTCACTCATTATAGTAAAACAACTTTTACCGATTTAATCGCGGCTTATTAAGTTTTTGGAACGAAGTTCCTTACGGCAGGCTTGGAGGGGATAGGGATTTTGCTGCGCGACCGAACCGAAAAAAATGTAATAGTAAAACCGTAAGAAAAAGTGCGTGGAATAAAAGCGTTAAATGAGACGCGACAGTCGCATACACAAGCGAGTAGTGCATAATAAATACCTTTATTTTTAGCTGAAGGAACTTCGTTCCTACCTAGTGTCCCACGACACCACATTTCTTTTTATATGCCCGACGTTTCCGCGATAAAATCCGTAAAAGTAGTTTTATTTTAATGAATATCCTTACTTATAAATATTTAACTTATATTATTATTATTATTAACATTCATTATCGTCAGCCTTTATCAGTCTGCTGTTGATCACAAACCTCTCTCATTTAACGCTCAGACGACCTGCCACTGCACGGAGGTCTTCTCACCCTGGATAATGGCCGACAAACACTTCGTCTAAGCGCAGTCTCCACTCTTGAACCTTATTAGCTATTTATCGGTTCTTCTGAGTGTGAGTTACCAGGACATTAAAGTGCAGTATTATACAATACATTATTTACTGCGTCTTATACATTTTATTGGATTGTAGCTTCTTTTAAACTCTATAGGCCGGTATAAGCTATTACTTCTTTCATCGACCACCACCTATAGACTCCTAATATTTGATTTTTCGTATTAAATGCATTCTGGCAACTAGCTGAGGTGAGACGAAAGGGGTTGCAATGCTGTGATTAGCTAATTTAATGTCATACATTACCAATTAAAAGAAATGGATATATTTCGCAACGGGAAAGAATGAGACGGCACGATAGTTTGAGTACATTGTTTACGGCTTACATCGGAACCATAAGTCAGATGTGTCACCAGAACCCGTTCCCCTGTGGAGTCTATGGGTTATTTGGTCGATGACTTCTTTCCAGGTAAGCATTAAAATCCTCGTAGTGAGGTCAGATTCGAACCCGGCCGCCGTGGTCGCCAGCAATCATTAAGCCGTCGCTCCATCAAACCTTGATCGTATTAATTAAGGTGTATAATTTAAAGAAAGTGAAGTGAAAGCGTTTCCTCCGGTCGGGCGCCGTTAGAGTTGTATAACTATATTATATAAATAACCCTTAGAAAGTACTATGTGTAACAAACATCCTAATATTATTATAATTATACAGCGTGTAACAATTTATCGCTATTTACAATTTCACCGTATTCATCAGAATCTGTATGAGTGAAATTCGTGTTTATTAAATATTGAAGAACTAAATAGTAAATATTATGTATATCCTAATATTATTATGAGTGTAACAAATACTGACCCAAGGTTTCATATATCGCTTAATCTTAAAACTGGTAGTTTACGAGAGTAAAGTTCAAAGTAAAAATAAACCAGTTATGGTTGGTAATTTTGTATTTTTTTTTACTGAAAGTATGTGAATTATATTAATATCATATCAATTTGAGAATTGCTTATAGTATACTAAGCAGCTAAGCAGTATTTATTTCTTCTGACACAAAATGTTATTAAAAGCAGAATAAAGAAATCTATTTTGGTCATCCTAATGATCATATTTATGAAGAAATCGGTCATCTTGGCGTTCATCGATGCCTGTGTTCAGCAGTGGACGGATAAAGGCTGATGATGATCATGAAATATATAACATCACCACTTCACCAGTTTTGGAGTAGCAACCATAGCAACCAACGCTTCGTGTTACCCTGTCTTCAAGTTTTGTCCTTTATATTATCAGAATCCAACTCATACAGTGAGTTGATCACATACTCAGAAAAAGAGATGGCCGACGGGCAATGGCCCATTGATTAAGGCTCAAGAGAGCAGGTCGTATCTACATAGACGAAGTGTATGTCGGGACTCGGCAATTAACTCCGTGTAGTGGTCGGTCCGTGTTGAATGCGAGTGGCAAGGGATCGGTCGTCTTGGCGTTCATTGAATGAGGCCTATGTCCAGCAGTGAATGGATAAAGGCTGATGATGAACCAATACCCATTCAATTCTGATCAGGTTCCATTATTCTCAAGAGAATAGATAGAGAGAGCTTAGCTTATCAGAATACTAGCTCACTGCGGGAGAGACTTATCCTGCAGTCTAGCTTGGCTTAGCTAAGGACGATCTAGCGTTTGGGGCCAAGGAGACCCACAGGGTACCAGCGAGTCAAAACAAAGGCGTGCAGTAACCGGGACCTTTCATATTTGGGTCGGCCGACGACATTTAAAGGTTGCGCGGGTTTGGTGCGGGGAGGTGGCGGGGGGTGCCGGGGGGAGGGGGGTTATAAATCTCGCGGCTCCCGTGCAGTTTCCACTACATTGCCCGTAAAGCTCGAGCTTTGCTGCGTGCGGCTTGCGGCAGGGCCCTATATTTTGTAATGACAAAAACCTTTTTCATCGGAATTGAATTGAAATCCACGGATATAAATATATATCTGTGCGATTATCGATTCAAAGTTAAATATGATTCATCATCATCGTTTCCCGTCCTATGCTGGACTGGTCGACTTCAATGAACGCTGGGACGGCCGATCTCCCTGTACTCGCATCTACCTAAATGCCGGTATAAGCCGGCCAATGGTAGTTTCAAGTCATGTGTGCTCTTTTTTCGTTTTACCAGTCATATAGTCATACCAGCGAGAGACTCTTCCGTCAAAGGAAGTATCTTCATCCTCTATTATTTCCTCGTCAGCCTCTTACGTGCATCCAGCTACCCGCATAACTTGATAGCGCAGTCGCACAAGCCGAAAGATACTCACGACGTATACTTCCCGCAAAGTAACAGCTGTTCTGCACAGGAGGGCTGTTCAGGCAGTGTAGCATATACAGGAACCAGATGTATCTCTTGAGTAATATAGTTGGCACACAAAAGATTCCAGAATAGTAGACAAATCAAACTGACCTTGAATTTTCATGAGCAACAGTGTCACACAACCATTAGATTAATTACTTCACCTGCAATATTCCTATGTGGTTAATGACCGAATAAGACTTCGTTTACCTAAATATATCATCATCATCATCAGCCGCTATCCGTCCACTGCTGAACAAAGACCTTCCTTAATGAACGCCAAGATGATCTCTTGACATTCGCATCCAATACGGACCGACCACTGCACAAAGATCGTCTTTTCTCCAGGTTAGTTTCCGACCGACACTTCGTCTACCTTAACGCTGCCTCCACTCTGACGAAAATATTTCTCGGCAACTTAATATGATGAACACTGAGAATATTAACTCACAGTATATGGTAATGGTGGTACCACCAGTAATTACTCGGCGAAGGAGTTTGGCACAAAATGATCACAGGTGTCAAACCTAAGGCTGGTGTCAGTAGTCAATAGTCATCATAGTGATTGCCTTGGCCTTGGAGACGTGGACAGCACCACGCTGATGATGGTGGAGCTCGTGTCATAATATTAGTTCAGCGATAATAAACAAGGTTAACTCGTTTTAATGGGCTAAAAGGTTTTAAAGTGCTGCCAATTCAAACGAATAACAAATCCCTAACATCAGAACGGTCGACCTATCTTCGATCGACTAGTATTTTAATGTTAGGTGATCGACCATAGCTACACCAATGACTTACCACTTACCAGCGACTGGCCCGGGAATTTCCGGGAATTTCTGTGTCTCGATGATACTTATTAAGCTGCCTGTGATGCCTTCTCTTTGGAACTCAGTAAAGATGTTTCATCGTAGTAATAAGACAGACGATGGTACCCTGTAACTTCTCTTACAGTATGCCAAAACACACCTCTTAACAAAGCGTGTATATTTTTCTCCTATCGTTACCCGCTTTTTAAGGCCATGGATTCTTACACACTTCTCTATCTCGTGTCCTTTCCTTCAAAACCATCCAAATGGAAATTGTCGGTTAGTACAGTAGCTGGACATAACTGTGATTCAGAGAAGTTGGTTACTGATCAATTTTAAAAATTAATATTTTGAACAGAGTGTTGATTCGAACCCGCACCTCGTGTCACAGGGCGCACCACTCGGCTACCATCGCCTGCGAGTGTTTATAGCACTAATACCAGAACTAGGTTAGGGGCCCATCGCCGTGTCTGGATCTCGTCAGCGCAAGCACATGTACGTCAAATATTTTAATTACACCTACTCTATCTATATATAAAACATCTGTACATCCAACACTAGCCATTACCCGCGGCTATTGGCTTAAACTTATAGTAATGGATATCATTTAAGGTAGGAACTTTGAATATGTAATAATTACGGTTCTAGAGATACAATATTAGATACGGACTAACTTAGTCTGAGCTAGGTAGTAAAGGCATTTAGGGTGTAATAGAATTGACATTTATATTACATCTACTACATATAACTAATATAACACACAGCACATAAAAAATTGTAGCTAGAGTTTTAGGACTCTATGGAGTCTTACTTCTTTTGTGACGACCTCTGCGACTCAATGGTTAGCGGCGTTAGCGCGTTGGCGCTCAAGCCCGGAGGTAGCGGGTTCGAATCTCGCCAGGGAACAAAAAAGTTTTCTGTGTTCCTGGTTCATGGATATGTATTAAATATGTGTATTAATATAAAACGTATTTAATATATATGTATTTCCGTTGTCTGGTACCCGTAACACAAGTTCTACGGAAACTTAGCACGTGACCAGGTTGACGTTGTGTAAAAGCGTCCATAGACATTATTATTATTTTTTTATTGTTATTATTTTCTACCGATTGTGAAACATGTGTTTTGTGTAAGCTGTTATTATTGTTGTTTCTAAAACAAAAACCATTACGAGTGAGCGTGGCGTGATGACACAGGTGCTGTCATTAAAAGACGGTGATTAAAACTCGTGTGGCGGTGCTGGTGATTATATTACACTCTCTTATCATGGGCCCGTGGCCGTCAGCTCCTTCCTCACGTTGATAACCGGCTCAACGCCTGACCCCGTATCTAGAACGCCGTTTTTGTTGTTTTAGGACTAAAATCACTCTTTAACAAATGCAAATTAGAATTTAACCGTCTCCCCTCTTGTCATTAATCGTGGGAGGAGGCGTCCACCCTTTAATTAAGGGGGTATTAAGTCTCGAAGACTTTAATTTTGGGAGACGACTCGAGCCTCTCTCAATTATGGTTTATTTATAAAGTTCCTAAAAGGCTTCGGATTATATTGTTATATTTGGAATGTTTTGATTATAGGAAAATTAGGTACGTTATTTATAGAAATAAACATTTTATGTAAAACTAAATACATTTGAATGGAGAAAAGAAAATAAATTAAGAACAAAAATAAGTCATTGTGTGTTTTCCTCAGTAATTAGAATACTTGAAAAAGATTTAACTACAGACAAAAAAGAAGAAAATTTAAATATAGCCATAAATAAAATAAAAGTGACTAATTGTCTAGACTCTAATAGGTAGGCCTGGATTACATCTAGACTAAATGTTTAATGTCTGTGATAGTGCCATAGTGCCGGGGTGAATGTTATATTTCAGCACATTGTGTGAGGCCTATACCCAGTATAAACGGACGGATAGATAAAGGTAGATGATGATGATGATATTTCAGTACCTTTTCAGGGTATGATTTTAGGGTAATTTTACTTTTATGCTCATAAACAAGTTTTAAATGGAACCCATAACCGTTTAACTCTGAATCAAAATGAATTAATGTCCTTTACTACCTGATTTATTTTCATCTCTGAGATGACGAGCTCCGTGCAGTGGTGGGTCCCAGCTGGTGGCCAGTGTCTTGGTCATCGAGAGAGCTCTGTATCAACACGTATGGAGGCTGATAATGATGACGCTCCACTGGATAGAGATCGCAAGCTCGTCTCACGTATGAAACCAAATTTTCCATAAAATATTCCTTTTAATCTAAAATATTTAAATTTATGACACAGCCGTAGCCCACACAGACGCCTTGTTTATAAACTTTTCAAAACATTATTGTAATCTTGTAATCGGAATAATTTTCCCCAGTTTATTTAGTTTTTTTATTCTTTAATGGCGCGCCTTGGCCGCTAAAACGATTCTAATGCCGTGAAAAAAAAGCCGCTATATTATAAATTATAATTAATAATATAATATAATATATCTATGGACGCTTTTACACTACGTCAATCTAGTCCCGTGGTAAGTACTCGAAGAGACTTGTGTTACGGGTACCAGACAACGGAAATACATATATTTAAGATTTTTATTATATAATACACATATTTAATACACATCCATGACCCAGGAACAAATAAACTTAATTGTTCCCTGGCGGGATTCGAACCCGCTACCTCCGGCTTGTGCGCCAACGCGCTAACCACTGCGCCACGGAGGTCGATAATATTTATGTCATCTAACATTATCTTAGTTAATTGCTCTGATTTTTCTCATCCGGGGTCCAAGAGCCCACGACGGCCAGACCTTCGTTATTTTATAAAAGTTGAAAGTTTCTCTGTACATGTCTCCTATACAGGTAACAACGATCAGCGACTATAGAGTTTGGGTTGTGGTTAAGGTTATAAAATATGTAGTACTTAAAATTTGTTAGAGGTACATGTTTAAGAGACACATAATCGCAAATCAATACATCGTAGACAATTTCCTACCTATCCTGAAATACGTCAATTCTATAAGAAAAGTGATATTCAAAATAGTAGCAGTAGTAGTTTAATTTTGAAAGTATTAAGTCCGCGGAATTTGTTTCGCCGGTTCTTCTCGGTCATTTTGTCTTGGAGCCGGTGGTAGGTTTCTAAGTGAGCCATCTGCTTACCTACCTACCGATTGAGCTTAAAGGCCATCAGGCCTAAAAGTTTTTTGTAAAAAAAACATACTGTGTTGGTACATACTATTTTGGATAAAAATATTTTGATTTGATTTAACAGGACGTGTTAGCGTTCATTAAAAGTGACAGCTATATTATCCTGACTTGATGATGATGATGATGATAATGATGACGTAATTACATCCAGCTCTCCAAGACCGGTAGTGAGAGGCAGTGACGATGCTGTTTCTTATCGATATCCCCATCTCTCTCTATCGGCCATTAACGTCTCTCGGTACATTAATTGGATTAAAAACGCATTACACAGCAACAGCCTGCGGAACAGCTCCCATCAGATCTGATAAGCGAGCTGTTAAAGTGCCAACACCTTCTGCTTAGTGCCAGTGATGTGCTCATCGATGGTTTTATGTAATTTATCGTATTAAAATAGCAGGCAGTGCGATCAGCGATAAAAAAAACTTGATTTTTAACCGACTTCAAAAAAAGAAAGAGGTTATCAATTCGTCTGTATGTTTTTTTTTACAAGCCAAAACATCGATGCCCTTCACAGACATCTACTCAGTACTTTATGTATATAATTGATCATTAAAATATCCTCTATGGCTGGCACCGACTCCAAAAATACCCGATTTTAAATAGTATACTTCTACTTCACCTCGAGGTATTTCAATATTATTTTAAATTTTTTAGTTGTACATAAATTAAGGTATAGTTTTGAAGTCAGTTTTTGGTTTTTTATTTAAAATTAACTTTATATTTGTCTCACATTAGACAAAAAATTATTAGTTTTTTGTACAAAGGCTCACAGACCATGTTTAAGAGCAGGAAGTTACTACATTAGGATTAGTGGATGACATAGTGTTGTTAACACTGAAATTAGGAACATTATTACTAGCAAACGAGGACACAATCCGAAGTAAACAATTTGGTTTGACTTCATTTAATAATATGTTTACCCCTTATATACACTATTTTTTCGATTCAATAATAATAACATAATAAAAATAAAGAAAACAATCCAAATAAATCATCAGTGAAAACCAATTTGTTAATAAACAAGGATGAAAAACCTTACATTTTAATATAGTAAAAATAGTTTATTGTGCATGTCAAAAACATCGACATCGATAAAACCCAGGAACATGTTACATGCACAACACTATACACTCCTTTACGATGCTCTGTAACCATTATAACCCGAGATAAGCGGAGACCATAAAACTGAAGGGCCCATATAATTGGTCCGTCGTTTGGAGTCTTAACGCGATGGCTTCATAACTCCCTCCACTAGTCCCTCCACAGACTAACAATACTCGTGCGAATAAAACAGTAAGTAATACAAACAGTTTAAGGACTAAGTTTATAGGTTACACTGTGCCACGCTTCCGTTTGCAAAGACACCTTTTTTGCTGATACAGCTTTGCTATGTGAGAGAGCGACAATGGTCCATTGATGGATGGACTCGGCCTCTTAGAGAGGGTCCGGATTTCGACTCCTCCCTGTGTTTCTTGAAATGGGTTTTTCTAAATTTCTAAGTGCACCTGAACACGAGACCATCGCTCTCTCACCGGTGAAGGAAAACATCGTGAGTGCACGCCTGATGAGATTTTAAAGTCTTTTAAGGTGTGTGAAGGTCACCACCTGCACTAGGCTAGCGCATTGGTGAACTATGGTCCATTATCCTCCTCGCCTGATTTAGAAGAGACCCGTGACCAGCAGTGGGATATAAATGGTTGATACTTTACAGGTAAGTTGTACGCTATTCTAGGATAACTTGGCTCTAACCAGTACTGAATGGAAACGTGTATTAAGTATTGGTAGTTTATATTTACTAACACAAATATACACTTCCATTACTAATGCACCAACTGATGCGAGCCTGTTGATGGGAATGATACCAGCGACCTTGCAGTGACCTGATTTGATATTCAACGAGTAGAAAGTTCGATGTGGAGATAAAAGTACCGAGCCATCCGACACAAAGGGTGACGGTAACCCGCCGACCGTGTCTCCGCGCGCGACTCCGCTCGCCAACACGGCACGAACGATGTCACGAATGTTTGGGTCCCTGATCCAGTCAATTTTTTACTATTTGTTGAAGAGAGAGAGATATAATATATCTCTTGTCGGTTGAGTATTCCACACTCATTTCTCTTCTACGCCAACATCTTCACCTCTTGTTAGGACACTACCAGCTGTACCTTCTCCTTTATCAGTCCCATATAAGTTCTCCTCGGTCTACCTCTTCCTGTCTTTCCCTCAATCCTTCCTTTTATTATATTTTTTGAAAACGTGTCATGTCGTATCAGGTGACCTATCATACTTCCTCTTCGGTTCTCTTTATTAGAAGAGAGACACTTTTAGTAGAAGAGAGGCCAGATACTCGGTTAGGATTCCTCCTACAGGCGTGCATTTGGTCAGCGTATCGCGGCCACGTGACAGCTCACGTTGTCTCCAGCGTGCTCGGAAACCTGTCCCGCTGACGCTGGTGTTTGTGCCGACGTTATTTCGCTGATGTCAACAGGTCAATGACCATCCACTAGTGTTATGATGACAAAAACATTTTTAATATAGTCATCATCTCATCAGCTCACAATCGGTAACTAGGTGTTGGCACAGCTATGATTGTAATAAAGCGGAAGAGTTTGTTTTTAGGTATAACGGCCTACTTAATTCTCTTGCTATCAATAATTCTGAGAGAGATTTCATATGTCGTGTACACTACTGACTTAGAATACTGTGTAATTTTAGGTCTTTAGAGATGTCGAAACTGTAGGGAAATCCTCCCGCGACCAGAGTTGCCGTATTTGTAAAGTGTACGAAATGGTGGGCGTATAAAAAACTCAATAAACCGCTACTAATCATACAAAATATATTAAAAAGTTGAAAGCGCCGCATTTAGTACAATGGAAACGTGTATACAGCCATATTGGTAGCGATTAGTGTTGCCAGGTAACTCCCATCCCCGTCAAGATGTGGAGTACCTGGTAACAGCCATCAGACCACACGAACTTGAAACTTGGACGTCATTAGCACGATAGCCGCTTGGAAAGGGGTCAATATGTTCTTACTATAGCATCCCAATCTTTAAGGTGCTGTACCTGTTACGTAGTAATCTATTCCCCTGATCGAGATCTGTCTTATTTCTGGATTTCATGATGGCGTGGGTTCCGCCGTTCATTTGTTTCATGACAAAACTATTTGTAGTTTTAAATTAACAATTTTCATTATTAAAACTATTTAAAATGGGATATTTACCTCTTATTCTAAATTTATTTCGCTAAGCACAATATTTCGGCTTCGTCTTCAAAAGGCTGACTTCTAGTCGAGAAATATCGAATGGCGAATTAAAAAAAAAAAACACGGCAAGTCCCTTATTAAATAGTTAAAATAGTTTATAAGCTCGTGTGTGTTTTAGGGAAGAGATCAAGATAAAGCAGGATAAAGTTACCAGCACCACCATGGCTCAGGCCTTGTCGTGGCGGTGGGGCTGAGTAGCCCAGGGTGACCCCAACACCTTGGGCGAAGCGTATTGAGTCGAGGGGGCCCTTTGTATCCCTCTTATAAGAAGAGAGGACAAAAGAGCAGGGGGCAAGGGGTGAGGATGGGAACCTCACCTCATCGTACTGTCCCGACGTTGGGAGTGGTTGTTCTGTGGTGCAGAACAACCGCTCTGTGGAGGTGGCGTCGGTCCCCTGAGGGACTGACTAGTCGTCGAGGTGCCCTGTTGCTTGTAGATCCGGGGCACCTCACCAAAGGCGGCATTGGTGGCACTAGCCGGGTTTTAGTGGGTAGAGCTGCGTCCACTTACCATATTTCGGGCGCAGCGAGTCCCACATACCCGTCTGGGGAAACCCACTCCCCTGCGGGATGCGTCAGTACATTTCCCGGCGTAAAAGAAAAAAAAGGGTAAAGTTACTATTTTGCCTCTCAATATTATTAGTATTCCATTCCAAGTAAGGTAACCGAGTTTGCCACCCTATAGGCTATAGATTCCTAGCCTGGTAAAAGTAATCTTTAGAGAATACGTTTACGTTCGTCAAAGTTAAAGTCTTAATTTACAACGATCTTAAAAAAAACATTCAAACGAATGGGTCATTTTATAAATGTCAAAAACAAACAGATCCTGCCATTTTCGGGGCTCCATAATAACATTATAAGGTCAAAATTATTGGATGAGTCAATGTTTACTTTACATAATAGTTTTGAATATTTTAATAATCACATTTATATGTATAAACTAGATCTTAGCATTTTTATTAAATTATTCACGGAGATAAATTTTCTACATAACTGGGCTTAAAATCTGACTAGCGTTTTTAGAAATTATTTTGTTTGAAAATATTAACTTTTGAGTTCACTGAAATGAAAATTTGGTGCAGGTCTTCGAAGTAGTATCATACTAAGTATGTCCGTATGTGGTGTTACAGTACGAAATTTGGTTATATTACTCAAATTACAAACTTGATGCATTTTGACACAGAGATGTTAAAGAGAGAAATTTTCAAGTTTGTATGTATGCGGTAATGTTGGCAATTATTTTTCTAATTCACGAATTTCATGATCACCCCGGATATGGCTGTAAATGAACGATAATATATAGGATGGCAGCTCAGTCATCAGTGGGCCGATAACGTTAATTTGTTCTCACAATAACTATCGCTATAACAATTGGAATCGGTCCAGTAACCAGCCACAGGACACCCGCAACAGTATGTTAATAGTCCATACAATAATAATTATATAATAGACAGTTTTTATGTTTTGGAATAGGCAATATAGCTGACCAGGCACTTGACGGGAAGTGGTCACCGTAGCCCATCATACTACATTTAAAACAAGCTAGATGGTCATGTCGACTCCAAGATCCAGCTGTTGAAGTAGAATTGAGAATAATAACCATAAACTTGTGAATTGTGATACATGTACATGTGTTACTAGAGCATAAAATAATATTAATAATGTACACAGAAGGCAGGATTCCTTTGTTTTTTCTTGATGAAAAGTTCCGTATAAATACAAAGTTTAAAATACATAATATTATGAGTTTGTCTTGAAGAGTCTACTTGATATGGAAGTTTTTATATTTCCAAGCGAGTAATGACATAAATTATAATATAAGCTTTTCGGTACATCATTATCATCAGCCTTTATCCGTCCGCTGATCTGACTGATCGTAAGCCTGATAAACGCAAAAATGATTGACCCTTTGTCACTTGCATCCAACACGGATATAAGAACTTTAATTTACCGTATTTTTATCCTGTGATCCAATTTTTTAGCTATCCGCAATCCCAAATGCTAGAGGAAACCATAAATTTGAACGTGCGACAGACATATACACTGGTGATGGGTGCGAGCGGGACGGAGAGCTTTTGTGATCAGAAACAATAGAGCAGAATTTACGAGCTTTCTGTTTACGCTATTGTTTAGAGATTTACGTACTATTAAAATGTCCGTGTGTCTGTGTGTAATTACTAATATGTTAATATTTCGTTTTATAGAATTACAAGGTCCGCTAGTTGTGATGATTGCCATGATGTAACGAAAGCTTTCAAGGACGTGTTTATTACAATGGTATACGAGTCACATTTTACTTTAAATTCAATGAATTTAATTATCATATTACTAGAAATTTACTCATTTCTACTTTACGATAAAAGTTCGTGTCAAATTTCAAATAAGGACGAAGTTCTTGCAAGTGGGAATAGTTTAGGTGGTTTGATCCGAAGATGGTATACATATGATTTGTATCGGTCAATGAACTGCGTCACTGTCGTATCTGGTCCACCACCAACCCCTCCTCATCCCTCACTCAGTCGTTAATCCTCAACCTTACTGGCTCATTAGTTATTAGTTCTCTGGTGTGGCGACAGCGACATTAACCATCGATGACCAGTGCGCTGGGCCCCTTGAGCGAGGGGGTCTGCCCCCTGATTCTGTAAGAGTCATTTTCTAGGCTGTGCGCTGCGACGAGCTCGTCTCGAAGCACAGCGTTACCGTTGCTAGGGTGTTTTATATGGTCTGACAAGCTTAGTGAATACCAAGTTGAATTCACAGCCTTGCGACAGCGCTGCGTTTCTTACAGAATAGCACTGCTGGGTTCGATCTTAGCCCCCTGGTGCTTTGAAATTGGTTATTCGAAATTTTTAGGTGCATCTAAACACGAGACCATCGCTCGCTCACCGGTGAAGGAAAACATCGAGAGGAAACCTGCACGCTTAATGAGATTAAAATTCTTTGAAGGTGTGTGAAGTTTACCAACCTGCATTGGGCCAGCACAGGTGAACCATGGTCCAAAACCTTCCTCGCCTGATTTAGAGGAGAACCGTGTCCAGCAGCGGGGCATATAATATGGGTTGATACTTTATTTTATAGGCCGTTTCAAGTTCCTCTGCTGAGAGTATCTTCCTAGAAATCAGGCGAGAAGGGAGAGATGTAACTACTATTTGATCTAAATACTCAGTGACTTATTAACTCGATATAAGGGGTTCGATGCTCGACTCGCCGGCCAGTGTGACGGACGTTACATTAATTAACATACATATTAATATAAACAACGATAACAACTTAATTATTTTCGTTTCCTTTCGAACGGTTGTTTTCGGTTGTTCAACTATAAATAACTATGTTGTTTGTACGAAATACATCAGCATAATATATAAATGGGGTCACCAGCTATAATATCATACGCTAATAAATAATAGCGCGAATAAGGAAACTAAACACACAGGAGAACGGATGGCCGATGGGCCAATAAGGTGTGAGTGGCGGTGTTTAGGTAGACGAAGTGTTTGTCGACCATTAACCAGGTGGGAAGATGATCTCCGCGCAGAGGCCGGTCCGGGTTGGATACGAGTGGTAAGGGGTCGGTCGTCTTGTTCATTAAGGGAGGCCTATGATCAGAACTGGACGGATACAGGCTGAAGATGATGATCATGAGCCTATAGATATTATTACTTGTCTAGTCTTACTGTCACTGATCCTCAAACCTTCAATAGTTGTTAGTAATAGTCCTCTAGCCTCTTATTTTATGTTAGTTGGACAGTTAGACGCACTGACGAAACGTAAGAAGGAGGAAACCAACAAGTTTTGGAAATGAGAAGTGAAGTATGCTTTGTAGCATCTAGTCATAATAACGAATAAGGTTTTCGCATCAGCTTCGGATTTGTAAAGTAATCACGAATGCATTCACTGTCTCCATTGTTAACTATTAGAAATGTATGTTGTATTGTTTGGGCTGTTGTATTGTGCGCTGGTCGCTGACTGAATAAAAATTACGCTAATTGGGTCATACCTCGGCGCCATGATTATCTATTGTGATGTTTCGCCCCGGGCGAGCACTGCCGTTGGAAATTGTCGGGAGCCAATCAAATAATAAGGGATATGCTGCCCAAATTTTGCCTCGACTGCTCGTGAAACACCTAATTTCTACTTATTTTGTAAAGTATACAACAATCTTGTTACAATAGTACCGATTCCGACACACGTCCAGGGGATTGCTGGATTATTAGAATTATTAGATTAATTGATTCAAGATTGCAAAAATAATTATTAACAAAAAAGCATTTATTTAACAAAGAAAACGCGATATACATGTATTTGGGATCCTGTTACTTATGTTTGTCAAAATTATATAATTTGTGTTTACGTAGTTTTATAATAATCTTCAATAAAGTCTATTTTGGTGCATCCCAAGGTCAAGGACCAACCTTGAGGGTGGGGGAGGGTGCGGGGGAGGGTGCGGGGGAGGGACTGAGGCCCTCAGGACGTGTCGGTGTATTAAAGCACCGGATTAATGAAACTCTACTGTATTGCTATGACAATAAAATAAACTTGTTGACAAATAAGTAAGAGCACGAAAAAATCACAAAAATGTTTTATTACATAATATAATGAATGAAATTCCAGTAGGTATTATTAGTACTAGTAGTTCTAGTAGTATTAAAAAGCACTACTGACGTATATTTTGCCCTCAGTAAACACTGTTAGGTAGTCTTTTATTTGTAAGGCTAATAGATATGTAATTAGCAAAGCAATGGTTCGCCCTGGGCGACCCTGGTCAAATATATCACAGAATAATTAGTGAAATATTCAAAGGCCATATCAAAGCGGGTCACCTGGGGGCTGGGAGGGTCCTCGGGACCCTGTTTTTGTCCGTGTTATTAATAATTAACACTCAAGCAGGAACCTATTAACCTGCACTTCCGCGTTTTTATCTCACTTTTTTTATCTTTCAGTGTTGCCAGCTGTAAAATTTTTGCCCGGTAATTTTTATTGCGGTAATTGTAATTTACCCTAAAATGAGACGTGTTATTATTATAAGTCGGTTATATTTTAAATGGTGGTAAATACCTAACGTAGGACGAAAATATTATTATATTGCTATTTATACTTCAAAGGCTTTTAATTTATTTCTATTTCTCGTGTATTTTGAAATAATTTGTTTTTGGTTGAGGGCTAGCCAATCACTCACACGATTTTCATATTTACTATTAAGTGTAGGCTAGACTGGAGGCATGCCTGCAAGGCTTATATTCTCCAGATCCGGGGTAATCTCCCAGCCTGGCAACACCAGCCTCCGTTCCCACTAGGTTGCGTGAGAGGCGCCCATACATCACGCCAAAGGGTAGTATTTACGAGTCGGTTTTATGGCAACATAAAAATGATACATAAAATTAATTAACTGTAAGTTTTCACTGGCTCTAAACAGATAATTAGCTATTGTGTTGTGTTCGCTGTGGGAGTAACACTGGTTCCGACTGCTGGCAACAATCTGGCACTTTCATATGTGGACATGACTTGCGAGAAACCTAGAATAATAATAATTTTCATTGGGACATTGGCAAACCCTTGATTTATTAAACATTTATATAGTAATGATGTTACCTACGTTTCTGATGTATTTTGTTGATAGAAAGCGATTTTTTCAAGGCCATCTCATCAGTCCGATGCATGACTCCATCATCATCATCATCATTAATACCAACCCTTCTGTGATATGATGGCCAGAGGCTTTGAGGAACGCCATGACAACTGATGCCCTGGGCCAAAGAGAACTGCGACTTTAATCTCACGAGGCGCGCAGATTTACCTGGTGGTGAACTAAGGTCAAGCGGGCATAGCAACTGATTGGATTAGCACAAGAGTGGGATGCGGAGTGATCATGATTAGTGCATCAGCGCTGACGCAGGCGCAGGTTGGCTGACATGATATCTGTCCAGCTAATGTTTATATTATCAACGTCAGCTGTTATTAAATGACGTGCGCTCTCTAATAGCCGACAAACAGACGACAACAACGTTCATACGTAACATGTATATACTTACAAAGCATTACCAGTGACGGACAGATCTGTTAAAGACAATATAATATGTCTGTCTGTCGTGTAAAAACTGGATCAGTATTCAGTAGATGAGTGTAAGAGATCGGTCGTCTTGGCTTTCATTAGGGAAGGCCTGTTTCGCATGAACCCGGACGGATAAAGGCTGATGATGATGATGGAGCAGTGTGATATGACATTCCTGGGGTTTCTTTTGCCTGTCGGGTTCTCCCTTCTGGACACAGCGCGCCTGTCTCACGGGAGAAACAAGTGAGACGGCGATATACATACTGTAGCAGTGATGGCATATGGTGTAACATAACTGATCAGCTAGCCTTTACCGTCTTGCCCTTTGAAATCGATGGTTTGCTTTGTTTGGTTTGCTGAAACTCGGGCCGTCCCAGACGATTTTTATAAAGTAGGACCTCTGCAAATCGAACACCAAGGAAGACCCAAAAAAAAACAATTTTCGACAAAATTTTAGTTTCGACTACTATGAGACTTCGACGATCAAGGTTCGATTAACGGATTTCTACTACTTGACATGAAATTCCCTTTATAATGAGAGCTAACGTCGCCTGCATTGACCTCTTCTTTCAGAGGCGCTGATCAGTTGGTTAATTGAAATTAAAACATCGTTAAATTAGCGATTTGTTTTCCCTGCCTCGGAGTTGGTTCATGTTGGTGTGTATTAATATATGCATGTAGGTAGATGTTTTCATAATTACACCTATTAAAGTTTTATACACTGTTTATTGATTTCAAACTTGTTTCGTCGCGCGTGGTACAAGTCATACGCTTAGCGTGCGTCTAGAATAAAAACAACTGATTTTTGGGATGTAGCGACTTCTCTGACATTCGATTAGATTTGTATGATCCAATGAGCCTGTTCTATGGCTCTTATATTTGCTCCTCGCATCATCTAATCCCTCTCTCAATGTCTGCTTTTTTTCAGTCTCCCTCGCCACGCCGTATCATGTGCCTCGTGGCTATGTCTTAATTTCATTAAACAGATATTTGTGTAATGTTAGCTAATTATGTCTCCCGTTATCAGTTACGTTGTTTCCGCCGTTGTTGCCTGTGTCCTGCGGCTTATTCTTCATTTCATTTATCGGATGTTTATGCAGCTGCAGCTCTTTATATTATATTCTTTGAATCGTCCACTTTCTCTTTCGTTGTCTGCGCCGTTATCTCTAACGCTGTCTTGCATAACTTGCAGCCGACTTTTTGTCAAATTTGCCTGTCACATCCACTCTTGTCGTCCGCTCTCTCGCTGTGTCCCTCGCCCCCGCCCCCGCTGTCTCTCGTGACTGGCGGCCGACTCTTCATTACATTTATCTGATATTTATGCAACGTTAGCTAACTATCGGTATAATTTCGCGGCGATTACACTTGCAAATTAGTTAAGAAACAATGCTCGTAATTCTCTTGGCGGTTCCACGGCGAGCATCGTTATCATTTAGTTTTACTATTCGCACGTCAACTAGTACTGGTTACAAACAAATGTTTACAAATACTTAATAGCTTGTTTTTGTTGACTAGACGAGATAATTTAACGTCAGTTCTCTATATAGGTCTCACCAACGGCCGCTGCTCGGGGATCGTCCTCATATCTGGACCATCGCGTTCAGTTCAGGATCGAAGTTCTGGAATAGCTACGCTCATTACAAAAGATCATCAGGGTTTGGCATTATCATTATTCAAGATGACGTGGATGCCAACGCGTCGAGTTCATTGAATGGCAAACTGATAACCTCTCCATTAGTATTGCCACCTGCGATTATTATGATTAATCACTATTATACAGTTAAATGTATTTTTATCAACGGGACTGTGGTGACGGTATCATCTAGACATTTTTTTTCGAAAGGTCTTGACTAGTAAAGATCTAGACATTTGCTTCAAGCTTTGTGTATTGAAGCTAGACCGGCACGCCCAGATGAACTCCTGATGGGGAATGTTCTTCAACCTACATCCATACCAACAGCACCAGTTGGAGATTCGCGCTTGCCCCACGCTCCCGTCTGCATGGATACCCTCATCTTCCGTGAAACAGCTTTGCTGTGTTTCAGAGAAATGGCCAGGATGGGGCAGAGCAGAGCTCGATGGATAGAGCTTTGCAGACAGGGGCGGATCTACGGGTACTATGCGGGGTAACTCATCTGTATTTAGTGCTGCAGGGCCCCGTGAATATAAATGGCCCCATGCTCTTGAATTTGACTAACATCTAGCCTACTAACAAAGTCTACTAACATTACTAGCTATTGCTCGCAGCGTTGTCTGCTTTCAAACTAAACATAACCAATGATTACTTTGATAGCCTATATATCTCGATTAAAAGTTGGAATACGTCAAATTTTTATCAAATTCTGTTCCGCAGTTTATGTATATTTGTGTTACAAACACACACACTGCGTGTGTATATTTGGAGCGTGATTTTTAACATACTGGATGTTATTTGTTGACGGATTGTTTGTGTCGGTGCGACATTCACACCGCAATGTTATCAAATACTCCAATTCGTAAATAATTTAACGCCATCATCATGAGCCAGCTCCTGCGCTGGAGGTTATAAGATCATATTACATTATTAAAACTATTTCAAACGACATATTCAACATGTTTTCCGCTGCTGTTTTGTAAAGTTTGATATTACTGCACCTATTTCGTGTTGTATACGAGAACATCGATCGCATTAATCTCCGTAACTACTACTACAATTATTTTTTTCTACATCTACACTAATATTATTTAAAAGAGGAAAACTTTGTTTGTTTGTTTGTTTGGTTGTAATGAATAAGCTCAAAAAGTACTGGACCGATTTCAAAAATTCTTTCACCATTCGAAAGCTACATTATACACGAGTAACATAGGCTAAATTTTATTCTAAAAAATAAAATAAGGTTTCGTAAGATATTTGTGTTTTTCGGACACAAGGTGTAAAAAATCTACCAGAGAAGTTACTCATTTTGCGTACTAAGATCCCTTTGTAAATCTTAGTTAACGCAGGCGAATCTGCGGGCAACAGCTATATTTCATAAGCTGGATGTTTACTTAGGCAACATTTTGGAGCATTTCTTTTAATTTTGTAACCGGCCGGGTGAAACCGCATGGAACGACTAGTGTTGATAATAATAAAATATAGTCATAGCTACATTAATAAGGGTCAAAACAGCTGTCGATACACCTTGCCCCTTGTTTTAAAAGTGGGCCACACATTAATCAAGTCAAATATGTTGTATTCGTTAATATAAATTAAACACATTTTAATGGGAAACGGTAAAAATGTGTTCCGGTAAGCCAGAACGTAAATAAGCTAGTGGCGAAAACTAAAAAAGTCGAAAGGTTTGGAATTTTGCGACATTATTTTATTATAAAACTAGCAGCGCCCCGGGGTTTCACCCGCGTTATTCCCATTCCCGTGGGAGTACGGGGATAAATATGCCTATGTGTTATTCTGGTGTATAAGCTGTATAATTGTAAAGTTTCATTAAAATCCATTCAGTAGTTTTTACGTGAAAGAGTAACAAACATCATATTTACAAACTTTCGCGTTTATAATATAAGTAGGATATACTCGTAGTTCTTACGGTCTTGTAGAGTCTTGTACACCACAATGCAGAGCATATACCAGCGAGGGCGACGATGGTCCAGCGGGGAAGGTCACGGCGTCTTGAGCGAGAGGCTCCGGGTTCTATCCCTGTGCTGATTTGAAATGAGTTTTTCAAAATTTCTAAGTGAACCCTGAACACGAGACCGTCGCTCGCTCACCGGTGAAGGAAAACATTAGTTGAATAATGGTTTTAATTAATAACACGTTGTACATATTTATAATACTAATCTTTTCTCTTATCGTGTTTCGAATATTAACTAATCAATCATCAAAAAAAACCGTTAATTAAAATCAAAGCAGTCGGTGTAACATACAAAGGTAACAAATTTATTTAAATTGCCTTAATTAATATAATAAAAAAGTCTAAAACCGCCATTACAGAGATAGCGCGTACATCTGTACTGGCGTATCTCCGAAACCATCTTTACGCTTTCGACCGGTTATTGTATAAATAAATTAACAATTAAAGTAACCACATGTCACGCAACACGTTAACCGGGAAATATATTTGGTTATCTTAACTATAACGTTATAATTTACACGGGTTTTGGTGGGTTACCGTTACACAAAATATATAAATTACCACGCTGATATGGCTTACAAGCTCAAGTCAAAATGTACTTAGGACGCTATCATTAACAACATTTTCCCCGACGTGCTGAAAAAGGCTCTTTCTACGTCAAGACATCTGACCTCAACTACCAGTGGTCATATACAACCATCCTTATCTGCTTGGAGGTAGGTAGAGTAGCTTCTTGACTCTATCTAGGACTCAGATTTCGTCTGGGTATAATATGCGAACCATTTTATCCATCGCGAGCGCCTTCAGACGCTGTGCTAGCTCACCACAGCGACATGCAGGCCCTGGCCGAAAGACCAGACTACTTTTAGTAAAGGAAGACCCGCCACTAAGTACTGCCTGCGACGTCGTACCTAACTAGGCCTGGGTCTCATCCTGACCCGATACGAGCAGGGGTGTTACTGAAGACATTGATTAGCGCCTCCAGCATCCCTACTCGTCGCTGCGTTTGAAGGGGACAGGACGTCTTAATGACTTTTTGAACTACCGTTTGTTCATAAAAGGCTGAGTATTACTTGCCTTAAGTTTGATGGACGTAGAAACCTTGGAGTGAACCGTGGAGCGACGGCTTGCCCTTAGAAATGGGAGGAATATTCGTTAGAAAACCGATTTCTCATAGGGCAGCATTAACTTGTTAGTAGCAAGAAGTAGCAGAAGTAATAGTAGTAGCCATACATTAGGAGTTGCGTGGATCTTTTTTTTGTAAAATGATGGTACTTACTAATGATTTTTACCACACCTCAAAATAATTTCTGGAAAATGTCATTACAAATACTACATTACATATTAAACACAATGTTCGCAGACATGTTTTCGATGTTTAGTTGTTTGTTTTACAGTTTCGTGAATGACAATAGAAGGTGTGCGATTCGATTATATTCAGCTATCTTCAATTCTGTGGTTCAGCAGTGTTTATTTGTAAACTGTTTACTGTTTGATATACAGAAAAGCAGTATTCGATTCATTTATTGAATTAGAGAGAATTCAATGTGTGATATTTTACGGTTCTATCTTTTACTTACATCATTTTTGATGTTACTTGAGTAGGCAAACCGGTAGACATAACTACTGATAGCAAGCGGTTGACGTCGCCCCTTGATCTAAGCCATCGACCACATAACCCATAGATTCCTAATAACAGGGGAACGGGTTCTGGTAACTCATCTGACTTATAGTTCCGCCGTAAACAATGTACTCAAACTATCGTGTCGTCTCATTCTTTCCCGTTGCGAAATATATCCATTTCTTTTTAACGTTAGCTAATCACAGCATTGCAACCCCCTTCGCCTCACCTCAGCTAGTTGCCAGAATGCATTTAATACGAAAAATCAAACATTAGGAGTCTATAGGTTGTGTGGTCGATGAGCTAAGCTAATTTATTTAAAACTAGCCCAGACTACGCTTATGTGCTGCCTGTCCTGAGACAAAATAAAATATATAAGACGTAACATTAGCCATAAGGTTTATGAATTGTAGTTAAACAACAAGTTAACAGCTAGCGGGGTATACTTTATGTATAATATTAAGCCATTGTTTCACGGAATATGATTTCAGTAATTTATAGTTAATTTTAAAGGATGTGTTTTTATGGTAGTAGCACGTGTGTGTGTGTGTGTGTGTGTGTGTGTGTGTGTGTGTGTGTGTGTGTGTGTGTGTGTGTGTGTGTGTGTGTGTGTGTGTGTGTGTGTGTGTGTGTGTCCGGGAAACATACGACTGAAGCGAAACAGTTTTTTTTGTTCCGCTATTATAATGATTAACTTACAGAAGGTATTGTTGTGCGTGCCAAATATTAGATGTAAGATAACTCACAACATAATCATATTAAAATTAATAGTTTCCATACTGTGTTTGTGAAGCGGGGCGTGTAGTTTATGGTGTGTTGTTTCTATCGGGTATCGCGGGTTCGTATCTGTGAGGTCATGTGTGCTTGTTACCTTCTGTTTTTTCCGCTATAGCGGTAAGTGGAGCCGAAAATCGGGCTCAAGTCTTGAGCCCTATACCTAAGAGACTTCAAAATATCAGGTATCTGAATAAAAGGTTTCTGTCTTTTAAAAGAAGGGGACTGCAGCTTGGGGACAGCAAGTAGTAATCGACTATTTCGAAAATGCGAAAGTAACTCTGTCTGTGTAGTGTGTGTTATCAACAAAGAGTTCTGTTTGAAAATAGCTTGAACATCAAGAACGTTAGTTTGATTTACAAAATTTTAAGACGGACTGTAAAGTCTTTTCTGACTTTTTTCATTTTTAAAACATCAATAAACCTTTATACATTAAATAGGTAAAAAAATAAGAGGACGCGGACGATGTCACGTAACTTAGCTAGTTATATTCGGTTAGCCATAGCGACGGGCTCGGAAAAGTTATAATTGATTCCGTCCCTTATTTCTTTTGACCTTTTGACTACTTGATGTGTCGAGTAAGTCAGGATAAGTTGGTAAGTCGCGGTAATGAGGAAACTGTTCCCGACCGAAACTTATTACGGAACTGCGAATTCGGTTAACTCCTGAACTATTTATAACCGGAGGTGAAGCCTCATGTAGCGTTCATCATGATCAGGCGCGTCCTTCCATCAATGTCATTCAACTGAGTGTGTAAACCATTAAGCTCTGGTTATATAACCGGAATGGAGGTATTTCGTATGAGAACAAATGCTGCCTTTTGCCGCAACGCAGCGTCGATTCAGCACCCCTAGACAAGTGGCATACGCGCCGATTCTATTCCTTTGCGTTTTCGTGCTAAGTCATAGGGTTGCTGCAAAATTTTTGAAGAACGTTTATTAAGACACATAAAGTATATGGTTTTGTTTGTAAAAACGTCTAAAAACGTATGTAATTTGTCCTCTCTAGAGGAGTGGCATAAACGCTAATAGAAAAGAATACTTATTGTATGGGAATTCCACTAGTTTACGATATAAAAAAAAATCAAGATATTATAATAATAATGTTCGTTTTAAACAAAATACAGACGTTGTTCAACGTTTTTACAAACAAAACCATATACTTTATGTGTTTTAATAAACGTTGTTCAAAAATTTTGCAGCAACCCTATGAGTTAGCGAGTAAACGCAAAGGAATAGAATCGAGCGTCTGCCACTTGTCTAGAGGAGCTGACTGTCAAACGCACAAAATTTGTATAATTTACATTATATTGTATTATTGTATATTTTTTATTCTAGCAAGGAACTACATAATATACAATTTTCTAGAACTCCACGCGGCGAAGCCGCATCCACCAGCTAGTATTTCCATACTATTCCGAGCCCTACAGACTATTACAGTGTTATCACGAGAGTTTAAGCAATTAACTCCCATCAGATACAAAGCATTATACAATATACCACAAAAACGCTAATTATAATATAATAGTGTAATTACGGTAACAATACGAAGGCAATCGATGAAGCGGTCTCCTGGCAACAGGCTGATGAACCGCCTTGGAGTCATCTGCCAATTACATTACAATTACATTCATGATGCAATAATTTTTTAAATTGAATCAGATGTTTAAAATCAAGATGAAAAGTGAAGCTTACGGGTGAGGAGCGCTGTGGCGAGCTCACATATATTATATGGTACCATCATTGACGACCTCTGTGGCTCAGTGGTTAACGCCTTGTCGCTCAACCCGGAGGTAGGGGTTCGAATCCCGTCAGGGAACAAAATAAAGTTTTCTATGTTCCTGGATTATGGATGTGTATCAAGTATGTGTATTTTATATAATAAAAATCTTAAATATAAGTATTAATAGAAAAAGTATTTAATATATTATGTATTTCCGTTGTCTGGTACCCGTAACACAAGTCTCTTCGGAAACTTACCACGGGACCAGATTGACGTGGTGTATAAGCATCCACAGATATTATTATTACATATTATTATTTTCCTATGGCAAAGATAGCAGTGTTTCAGATAATTCAGATATTTTACCTCTCAGGATGAGATGAGTGAGTTGTCATATCGATATGTTCACAGGAGATGTTGGTCACTTGGCATCAAAAGATCTTATTTAATAATTAGAAGTAAGAGTAGTCGAAGAAGAGATCAGCACGGACAGGTGACTCATCTGGTGGAAAGTGATAGGTGACATCCGTAGACAACCACTACAGCAGAGAGTTAGCAGGTGCAGATTCTTCAATATGGTCTGCTCTGGAAGGTGAAGTCAAGTCTATTTTATTAATATCAAAAAAAAGTTTTTTTTGGTGTGTCTGAACAAATTTTTACGTTCACTTTTATCAGATTCAAACCTGTAACCCCTTACCCCAGCATAAGATGTCAGCTGTCATGTGACGCGGTGTTCCTGTCGAACTAATGACAAACATTCGAACATTTGGGTCCAGTCTCTTATCGTTACGCTGATGTATTTTCGGCGGGAATTTATGTGGTGATAGGAAACACGATTTTTCATTTACCTTCGACCCTACGTTTCCTGTAGGGTCCGGCCCTTGGCTTCTACAAAGGGATAAATTAATATCAAATCATTTCGACGGGCATGGAAAAAATAGTAGATATAATATACGTTGAATATATTTTATTCAATTATTGATTACTATACATACGAGTAAGTTATATGTTTCACTTGTAAAGAATTTTCTTTAAAAGACGTCATGAAAATCTTATTAAGAGGGAATCTATTTTTTATTCCACTCACCTGCTTGCAAGTGATCACTTGATGACACTTGCGATGTCAGTGATGTGTGACTTAGTATTTTATCTCCATTTTTTTAAATGTTTATTTCTACTTAAATTTATTGCTTAACAAAAAAAATGTTATAGATTATAATGGCCAGAGGTCGTTATTCAACTCCAGTCTTCAGGTAGTCAGTTCGAGTCTTGGTTTGACTAAACATAATACAAACAAACTCTTTACACACCACATACTTTAAATATAAAGTACCCAATCGTTTGTTAACACTGATGAAACCGTGTGAGCTAATGGGTCAAGACTCAAGATATTCATTACTCATCAAGGCTTTGTTCGCGTATTGATGCTGTGTCCTCCCGGGATCCCTGGTCGGCGTGCAGCATCACGTCTCGCAGATCCACTCGTTATGGTAATCCCATGCGTCACAGCTAACTGACCTATGGCCGGCCTCACCAATATACTAGATATAACGTGAGGAAAATATTATGGCGTTCTGGATGTGCTTATACTCGTATTATGGGAGTGATTTTATCGACAGTCGGGTGAGTTAAACTGAATTGTTAAAAATATCTTTATCCTTATAACGTGTATGAACGAAGTAATCTACGATTTTTTTCGCAAGCCCATTATCACTGGCCGACAAAAGCTCTACCCTCGGATGTAAATTCAAGTTACAAAAGGCGAAGCTGTCGGCATCCGCTAGTCACATAATTCGGTAATTCTTCATTATCCCCGCTTTAGTCGCAGTGAATAAATTTACCAAAAGGAGGGGGGAGACTGGCCCCCATTTCTTTTCTCCAGATTCATACGGCGTATATCTGTTGTTTCCACTTCACCAAATTTCATATATCGTCGAGGACATCTCCGTGCGCAGACACAGGCTCTCAACATTCTTTTTAATTCATTAAACGAGCCTGATGATGACGGGAAACACGAGGAGGCAGGAGGTAATGGTGGAGCAGGCTTTATCACCCATGAACAAGAAACACCTGGGAACAGCCATATGTGTCAGGTGGTCACGACTTCCCTGGTGATAATAAATATATCCTCATAACAATACTCAGGTAAAAGTATATGCTTTGGAATTATACAATTTTGGAAATGCCTCGAAGTAGAGGAAAAGCGTATGCCCATTGTTTTTTAAAGTCTCGCAAATTCTGTGGATATAGCACACTCCTTTGTATTATTTATATTATCGTAAAATAAAGGAAGATACTCTGTCGATATGTTAGAAGAAGTTTGGGAGCCGCTGTGCGTACATTTTTCCAGACATTAGCGATATTATATAGCGCTGGTTCTGTATGCCACGAGCCCCTCGGCCATTGTACCTCTCATGTGGTCTCACAGCTCAGAAGATCTCGTGATATGAAAGTCTTAAATTACGTACGTCCTAAAGAAATGTATGAATGAGCCAACTTCACAATAATTGGGCGACTCGTTATAATGAAACAGCTGACAGATTTTATCGCGATTTGTTATGAGTTAGCATGCCCGTGGTCACTGGAAGACTAAAAGGAAAGTAAAGTAAGTGTTTGCATACTAGACAAACAAGAAGGCCTTTCAAATCCTAAAATGTAAAATTTTATCATGGCTAGTTCTGGAGATTAGAGCATCAAACAAACTTATAATACAAGAAATAGATAAAATGGATTTGGAATTCACCAAGGCAGGCAGTTTCATGGTACTGGTCACAATAAATATATTGTCTGGGCAGGTCTCGGTAAAGCGTTAGTAGGCGACGTCAACCATGTTAGCATTAGGCATCACCGAGTTTGTTTATCCAACTCCTATTAATAAAATACATAGCAATAAAATATAGACATCGTCAATCATTTTTAATGAAGAATACATTAACAGTTTATTATGAATATTGCTAGATTAATTTAACGTGGTGTGTAATGTGTGTACATACATTTATACCGTTCGATTCTGTTCAGAGGTGGGGCAACTTTGGCAGAGTTATCAAGACTGTTACAGGTTTAACTTTATAAGCCTACTTACACCTAACATCCTCCTAGATCCGAATTATTCGAGTGAATTTGTTCAAGCGAAGGAAGATTCCTATTCGTTTCAATGGTCCTAGTCCTTTGTATAAAAGTTATTGTAAAAATTGGTTGTCTGTAAAGTCGGTTTACAGACGGTAGTTTGACGTGACAACGTCAAACACGAAGCGAACTGAGCCGATCGCTCGAGCCGAATCAAGCCGCTCTTGTTCGTGCCGCGCTCACGCTGGCGGAACGCTACATGACGTGCATGCAACCCTTAATATCGAGTGATTAAACGTTGTCACGTCAAAAAAGCTGTGTGCAATCTCCTGATACGATCCGTGGTTAGGTCCAGCTGAACAGTTGTCCCTCACTCGTCAAAAAAATATATACACGAAACATATTCCGTTTACCCGTACATCCCGCGGACCCCTAATCCCGCACAAGGCTCGCAACGTCGATTACGAATGTAATGGCTATCTCGATCATAACAAACATGGCCGCCATGTCACATCCGCTTCCGGTGATAAATGGAACTATCCCCCCAACCACCTCCACCTCCCGGGACTGGGGTATTGACGTGCATGTTATTGTAGCCGGGATCACGGGACTGCTCTAACTGAACTATTACGTATTGTGTGCCATTATCGACATGTCACATGTATGTATGACTGAAAAAAACTCGTAAACTGTACATGATGTATATATTTCATTGAAATTTCCACGCCGTATCATCGTGATGGTCTCATGAGGGTTCCAAAATGGAGTCAGAACCTCATTGGCAATAGAGGCCGATGGAACTGAATGTCCTGAAGAGATCTCAGCCCCAAAATGTTTTTGATCATTACAGGGTCTGTTCTTCTGATGATAGTCTCAATAACCGCTTAAAAAAAAAGTTTGCATCTTAAGACGCTCGGCATAAACTGAAACTAATCTAATATGAACTATTAGATATTGCAATTCTTTAACTTGATATAAGCTCTTATCACACGATTATGTTTGTGTGTGTGTGTGTGTGTGTGTGTGTGTGTGTGTGATAATGTAAGAATTAAAAATATATAATAAAAAACAGGTGTGTATGCGATTCACACCAAATACAAGCAAGTATTAAACAGTCTGCAATATACATACACACCGAGATTTTCTCTCTCGCTCTTTTGTATTTGTGTCTCTTACCTGTCGTTTTTTCCGTTGCATCCGGTTTGAAATCACAACGATTCTAAAGAAGTTTCACTTCAATAACCAAAATGAATATTAACAATGGCTACTAATCAAAGGTTAGACTCAGGGAGAATGAGCCTGCCGCTGCCGTGTACATGAGAAAGAGAAGTCAAATAGATTGGCGCCGTACCGCGTTACATAACGAACCTCACCCTCCCGTTACCACTTCAATGAAATTGCACAAATCAAATATGTAGTATCTAAGATTACCCTCAACCGAACATACAAACATTTCCTCTCTTATCTCGGTGTAGACAGATTTTCTCCCGTTCAAACCGTACGACAAGCCGCGCAATGTTCAATTTAATATCAGCTTTCCAATAAATATGAAGGAGCCGAGTTATTGGTGTTTTTGCTCCCCCCACACCCCACCCCCCGACACGCGGCTGGCAGGTGTGACAGATTGACAGGCAGACGGACAGACAGGGCGCGCCGCATCGCTTCACACGGGATCCCTTAGCCGACTACACAGAGAGAGGTTTCTCTAAATTGTGTTTATGCTAATACTCAGATTTTTGGCTGTGAACGGGTAAAAGATAAATAAACTCGAAGAGTTTTTTCAGTAGGCATAGAATGCTTTTTTCATTCAGTTTTCTCTCTAGATATCTTTTTCACGGTTATCTTTTCCACTACAATAGATTGACTTCAAATAAGTAGCACTTACTTGAAGAAAAGGGTGATTCTATCTAAAATAAGCCTCTGAGCCTATGCTAAAAAAAAAAGAAATGTGGTGTCGTGGGACAGCAGGTAGGGTATGCGACTCATTTAACGCTTTTATTCCACGCACTTTTTCTTACGGTTTTACTATCACATTTTTTTTCAGTTCTGCCGTAAGGAACTTCGTTCCAATTATTTGGATATTTTGATAGGTGCCTGAAATATAGGTTTCTTTCGCGATTCAGATTTATGGAGCTTGTCAAAATTCAGGCATGGGTACTTATTAAATTTTTCATTCAAATTAATTTGCACAAAATATATTATAATCCAAATATCCCGTCTGATAGGTCCTTTATATCGAATCAAAGAAATTGTACTTTTTCATATTCGTGTGAAAAGTCTCTACGCGATGGCCACGGCGAAATACACTCTGTGCGGAGGGTAGTAGGTTGTAATCCGCGTGGGGCGACCGTCGCCTATTACAGTGATAGCTGTCAGGCTGTATGTTTCTTCGTTGAGAGACGTATTATTAACAGCATTGCTCATCCACTAATGTATTGTGTGTTTTTGTCACAAAAACAAACTCATACGCTGATGTTAAGTGATCTACACGACACACCTTCGTGTTGTTTAAATAACCGATTGACTGGCGTTAAGTGTATAGAGGGGAAATTTGATTAACTTTCCCTGAATTAAGGGTTTGGTTCCAAAATGAATAAAAATATGAAATGTCTCTCTTCGTGATTTTATTTTGCATCCGAATATAATATCCATGCTCGCTCCACCCATTCCACTTAGTTTCGATGATAGATTATTATATCCTGCCGTACGCAAACAAAAGAGACGAAAATGAACACAAACGCGTATGCGCCATAAACGGCGAAAATATAAAATAAATCATATAAAACAAACTGCACAAGTAACTAACATGATTTATCCGAATTGTTTAGATAACTAGCATTACTATCGTTAATGAAAGTAATACATAATATAGTTTCGTAATAATTAGAAAAAAAAAGAATTAATGGACCCTTTTTTGTAATTATCTATCAGGGAAATGATAATTACTAAATCGTGTTTTCCTATCCTAGTTTGTTAGAATATATTATGATGATAAATAACAAACTAAAATTTCATTCAATAATATGCACATATTTCACGTAGCAATATCGAAAGATATGCCCAAAAATTTAAATATCTCTTCATACAGCGGGTAAGCGTGATCGCAAACTACGATGAACTAGTCTTCCACCGACTAGGGACCATTGGATTGGAGAAGAATCATCATCAGCTCTTACATCCACCTCCAATAATAATACTCCAAAATATGATTGTGATAAACTAAAGCACATAATGAAAAATATCATTATAATTTTCCACGCTCTATAATCTACCGCGTCGAGGAATACCAGATGCCTGGCGATCGGCCAGGTTAGTACAGACGGACACTGGGCGGAGTATATATAGTTAACTAGCTGTAGCATGCGGCTTTGCATGTCTTAGATATTCATTTCGATCGACTAATCCTTAGTTTATTGCAGACTCTTAAACGGATATCGAGATGGTACCTTTTACTAACATGATAGCCGCGTACTAACAGCTGTGCTGTCGCGCTTTGTATGGTTTGTGAGCATGTGGTGAAAAGGAGGTTCTCGATGTGTGTCTGCGTGTCGATAGAAACAAAAATGCATCAACTGCTCGGTTCTCTCCTTTGACATAAAAAAACTTTACTGGCCTTTGGATTCCAATTCCAGTAATTACATTTTGTCCAAGATCGGTATGGCGGCTTGGAAATAAGCTGTTAGTATTTTATTATATAGGTACCATCGTAACGCCTATGTTACTGTCGCGTTTATCATAAATGTTTCGATTCTTAATATAATGTCTTCATGATTCGGGCAGCTTAATCTGCATTTAAACCGACTTTATTAAGAAGTTTATGTTTTTTCGTAGTCAGGATTTTTTAAAACTTTTATCAGCTTCACCTGTATCTTCTCTGTCATTTATTTTTACCCTTTCAAAGTCGTCAGATTTAAACTTTGTACACTTTTCAAGGACCGATGACAATACAATAAGGTTGTTCCAATATTCTGATCAGGACAATCAGGAGATTTTGTTCATATTTCTAAAATATCCTATGGAAATGCTAACTTTTTTGTTGTCATTTAACATGCCAAGTGATTCTATTATACTAATGAGACTATTCGCGTGTCTGTGCGTCCCGCCGTGACGCGGTGTCTCCCCGCGCGTCACGGCGCGATTTATTTGTTTTGATGCGGGTTCGATTCCGTCACTCTATTAATCTGTTTACCAAATCACATAGCTCAACCTATCTTTACATATTTTGTGTTACACGTTTTAATCTTCCGTGTATTTCGAGTGGGACTTAAATAGAGGACGGAAAAGACGAAGACGCATGTCTCAAGAGGTAATAGAAGATATATGACGTGACGTCTAATAACTGGATACTACGGGCTACATGCACGAAAAATATGTGTAGCGTTCCGCCAGCGAGAGCGAGGCACGAACGAGAGAAAAGAATATAGAAAGAAAAGAATACGCTTTCGTACAAGCCGTTGTCCGCTACTTCACCCGCGTGGGATTATATTTATACGGTCAAATTGTAACGGCTATTTTGATAACCTCCTATTTCTAGTTCAAGATAATATATTAGCAATTATATAGAAATGTTTAATTTATTAAAAATAACTACTAATAATTGTGGCACCACCCTGCTTGGTGAAACAGCTCTGCTGCTCGACTCTATATTGAGAAGGCAGAACAGACAGTATTAATGGCACAGAGACCTAACCTGCCACATATCCGTATAGGCATATAGGCAACACGTGAATAAATCTAGTCTCAGCTTGTTCAAGTTCGTGTGGGACTGGCCACTTACTATCAGGTGGTTCGTCTGCCTGTCTACCTTACCAGCTAAAATAAAAGAAACCTACATCCTACACAAGCTATACTTCTACAGACTATAAATCTGTTCATCATCATTTTTAAGAGTACCAAAACCAATCGTCTCGTTTTAACGCATTGTTAGTTTAGACTTTAGAGCAAGGGTTCCATTCATTGTGATTAACAAGTTAAGAAAACAGTAGAACCATCAAAAAAGTAACAGTTTTATTATAAGCAAAGTAAGTTAGCTACGTAAAGGAAATTTGAATATGTTATTTTTCATTATAATTTATTCTAACGATCTGCAATAGGAAAACACGATAGTAAAAATTTACACTATGGATTTTAATTCTAAAGAAGTGTCATTTTGCTTATTATACTACTATTACTTATTCTGGAACTATGTATATTATGTAGGTATTCATACTTTGAATTTATCAAAAACGACTATAATGCTAGTTATCTAGCGAATTGGGATAAATCATGTTATTTACTTGTGTAGTTTGTTTTATATGATTTATTTTATGTTTTCGCCGCTTATGCCGCATACGCGTTTGTGTTCATTAGTCTTTCGTCTCTTTTGTTCGCGCGCGGCAGTATATTAAGCTATCTCATCGAAACTATGTGAAATGGGCGGATATTATTTCCGGGTGTCTCGTCTTATGTATGGGTAAGCATTACCAAGTATGACTCGTTCGCAAATGGAACCACTTCAATGTCACAGTGCAAGCGTTGCGTAAACGGTGGGTATTTTCGGAAGCCCTCGAAGTCTTTGTTCGTGGAGGGACCGCAAGGACTTTTATTTTGATCTTCAACAATGTTGCTGTATTCAGTATTCGTTATAACACGACTGTATATAAAGGATGCGTGAGGAACTCAGTTCTTAGTATAAGGATATCAAACATTAATTTCATTGCAAGGGATCGACCGTCTTGTCGTTCATTGGTCTTTGTTCGCCAGTGGATGGATATAGGCTGATGATGATAATGATGATGATGATGATAGGCCTCTTCCAATGAGCATCAAGACGGGCCAGTACCACTCCCCAGTCACTCGTCCTCTAGAGCCAACTTAATTAAATGTGCCAACAAACATTGGTTTCGAACTTTCTTAACCATTTTACAGATTTGATTACTCCTCCCATACCGCTGTTTTTCTAAAGGCCTATTTCAAAACTATAATAAACCGCGTTACGTTAAGAGGTTCCAATAAACAACATCTTCAGATCGTAACAATCATTCCCTTAACGCATTTGATCGCTGTATCGCTGTGAAACATCTGAAGTGTAATAAAAATCTTAATAAACCGCGTACTACTTTTTAGCTTTCATTACATCTTCAGATGGTAATGCTATTTTTGAAATAGTGTTGTGCATTAAAAGTATCGAGCACGTGTATCGCAAATTAATTTACATTTTACAGGTCGTAAATCCTCGACGGTCGGTCAGAAATAGTCTGACGAGGAGAGGAGAGGAGCTGGCACCTCGCCAGCTGCACCCAGCTGCGGCCAATTGCAGCGGAGTGCTGACATCGATAGGTTTCTATGGCGTTATTTTACAATTGGATCAACAATATTTTGTTTAATCAAGTCTATTTATTGTTTTCTAATGTTTACGAGGATTTCACTCATTATAATGAAACAACTTTTACGGATTGCGAATATTTACGGTTTATTTAGTTTTTTATGAGCCGTCGGGCTAACCCTCGCTACACCGAGGGTTAACTGGTATGTTAACGCCCTTTTAAATATGACAATGCTTTCTTCTTAAATATCCTTATTCATACAATTGTTTATAGACGAAAGCTTTTTAGGTTAAGCTGTCAGTCTAGGGCACAGACTTACTCTAGAGCCAAAAATAGATCATCTATTGTTAATATTACATTGACAAATTCTATTAATAAAAATTATATCAAATCAAGTTTTAATTAGTATTGCCAACAGCCCAACGGCCACAAGATTTAAGAATATCAAACATGACGTTATCGTATTGGAATTAAGAAATAAAACTAGGCAGCCGTAGTACTATAAGTAAGAGGGAAACATAATATAATGTTAATTTTCTTCTTCAATCACAGATCTACTTCAATTTCGGAGACAATTAATATAACCCAGATGCGGAACACCCCGCCGCCTGCCCCAGCGGTATTCGTTGAATATCCGATATTCCAAGTGAATATATTTTAATTTCGTGTTCATAAATCTGACAAGACAGATGAGAGGAAGTGGAAGCTGCGTCTGATGTCTTGAGCAGCATCCAACAGACACGACCTTGGCAATGACAGATTAAAAACATATTTACTCAACCTTCCAAAACGAATTGCTCCTATTATTTATAAATTCTAGTGACGTACGTAGCTTTGTTTATCGATAACACAGAACACTTTTGCAAGCTTCTCCATCATGCATATCAACATGATATTATGATGCATGTTGCATATTTTGTTAATCTGCTTTACGAGTTATCGATAATATCGATTGTTGTTTAACGGCGGTTTTCAATATCCTATCTATCTTAGAATTTTCCTATCTGCCTCTATCCTATCACATCTGAAAATGTGTCAAAATTTCAAGATGGATAGGAAAATATTAAGATAGATAGGATATTGAAAACCGCCGTAAAACGTGAAAATCGTATGTATGCTTGATGCTCCCGTTTTACTTCTATTAAGATACTAATATATAGCGAGAAGAAGAACAACGTAACCGTGCTCACAATTTTCCTTCGGATTGAAGGAAAACAGCCAAGTCGGTAGTCTCGTAGACCAATAAGAACCCCCGAAGGTAGAATGACATGAGAAAACTAAGGTATTTTTCCTTTTCTTTTTTTTACTCTTATAGCGTAGGGGGGGTATAGAAGGAGACGGAACTTTTTAAAGACTATCGATGCTGATAAACATCAAAAGAACCAGAACTCATGCAAATGACTTTCCCGCTTTCATCCCATACCCCAACAGGCCACTGGAAACTCACGAAACACGACAGCATAGCTGTCACATTACGCGGGTGTCCCGTGGGCGAGAAGTACCACCCTGACCGTCTGAATAGAATACTTAATGTATGGCATAGCTTACGACATGTAATTCAAATAAATAAATAAATTTCCACACAATAAGTATTCTATTCTATTCGTTTAGCGACTGGTCTAGGGTGGCTGTAAAAGAACACGAATAGATAAAATAAAATAAATGTTACGTGTATTTTATTCCCGGAAAAGTCGAATCCAGATTTCGTTTAAATTATTACACAATATATTTTCCAAGCTGTCAAGGATCTGTATATTATCTCAAACAGATAATTTTCTATCGATGCACGGTTTGTTCCTCACTCTTCCCACATTGTTGTGATCTCACAAGATAAATTATTATGACTTATTAGAAGACAAAAAATATACAAATCGCAAGCGATCGTTCTTCTTCATAATATTTAATATTATTTACTTTTGTCCAAATTTTCTCTTTATAATCTCATTTTCAAATTTATCAGTTCAGCAGTAATTATACTGCCTGTCTCTATATTATCTCCAAAAGACAGTAAAGCTGTTGCACACGGAAGAAACAAGCACACTGGTGGTACAAAAGCAGACGTAGACGAAGCACGCGCCCTTTAATTTTCATGACTCTCAAATGTTATTTCATCAAGCTCAATCATTCATACCAGAAAATATTATATATTATTTAATAAGTCTATGCCAATAATTTGAGTCCCTGAATATTTCTCTGATAAGATAAGATATTGGCACAAACAAAATAATTAATTTCGTCAATTGTGGTTCGCACGTTCTAATTTCAAACTGTTCCCGCCACGTGGCAGCCGCCATCTTGTCGGACATGTTTTTTACATGACAGCAAACGTCATACTATCTTACGTTAGCGGAGTTTATTTTTCTATTAATACTTGGGATTTGATTAAAAGCAGATGTTAACGTTCTCGAGCTTCATTTTGTAATTTGTAATTTTCTCATGACAAATGACAGAATGGACGTCATAATATGAAAATACACGTAGAGATGAAAGGCTTAGGTAACATAGTAATTTTGTCGCATTTAGTAAAAATATTTACTTGGTTCTAGCTATCGTATGTAATATAGAAGGTCATTTGGCTTAGATTATAGATATTCCGTGATAATGAATTTGGACATCAACATAATAACTAAGACCAAGCTGCATCCAGGTATTTTCTTCAAAATATCTTCCCGTTGCGTAATCGCGATGTAACTTAAAAAATTCTGATACAGGACCCACTAAACTAAATATTGTTTTCTTAGTGATAATTAGATTTGTTTTATTAGCCTATGCTATCCCACTGCCAGTCAAAGGCCTTCCCCAAGCTCTTCCACATATCACGTTCCTGCGCCACTGCAGGTCAGTCAGCTTGATATGCACTATGCATCTATTTAAAAATTTAAAAATTATTTACTTAAAAGGTAGATACAAATTATTTTCTTAAAATGTCACATTATACCTAACAATTACCGATATCACTACATATTATAAAACAAAGTCGCTTTTTCTGTCCCTATATCCCTTTGTACGCTTAAATCTTTAAAACAACGCAACGGATTTTGATGCGATTTTTTTTAATGGATAGGACAATTCAAGAGGAAGGTTTATGTACATAATTTATTAAGTTTTTATATACATTGCCTAAGATATAACAATAATTGTTGGAGGGGTCGGAAAAAATAGGCCGTCTGGGAGTTTTCAACGAAAACGCTGCCTAAACCCTTCGAGATATAACAAAATAATGTATGGTGGAATTGTGTATCTTAAGGTCTATCTCTAAGGGATATCATACTATATCCATTTAATGCTATAAAAAAAGGGGCAATTATAACGCGATAATTTGAAAGTTATTTACACAAATACGGTATCAATCCTTATCATTTTAAATCAGTTAATTAGTTTGAGCACTTCATGAAGATTATTTTTCCCTTTTACATAATGCAAATTAAATGAATACTTTAGGAGATATGGCAAAATCAAAATAAAAGGCAAGAAAATAAATCGTGTTGCCGTGTATCGAACGGGCGTTTGTAATAGTATCCTAAATATGCCTACAGAAAGTCTGCGAAGGGATATGTCTTTATGTGCAAGATAACATATATGTATATCCATTTTAATACAAAAATTTAGTCATTATTAAAATA
Organism: Lycaena phlaeas; assembly: GCA_905333005.2. Taxonomy (NCBI): domain Eukaryota; kingdom Metazoa; phylum Arthropoda; class Insecta; order Lepidoptera; family Lycaenidae; genus Lycaena; species Lycaena phlaeas. The sequence goes on from HG995181.1 coordinate 551,600, forward strand.
GAAAATGATCATCATCAGACACGATAAATCTGTAAATCTAAGTTCACGCGGGCGAAGCTGCGGGTAACAGCTAGTACATAATATGATTGATTCCAAAAAAATCCTTAAATTAATAAATAATAAATGTACATACATTAAATTTGCGCTAAGAAGTAATATGTAAAGCTTGTAAGGTCTCATGTGTCATGTTTAAATGTTTATGCAGTTATCGTGCGCATAATATTACGACCAACATATCATGAGTCACTAACAATACTGAATTTCATTATCATAATATGATATTCACACTAAAAAAGACCTATATCACGCCAAGAAACTCGTCACAGTAGGCTGGAGAGTGGTCACAGACTCTGGAGAACGAATGGACGATGGGTCAAGAAGGTTCAAGAGTGGGGGCCGCGTTTAGGTAGAACAAGTGTTGGTTAGCCAATTACCAGGTGTCGCTCCCACGCATGACGCATCCTCGTCGCCTGCAGGCCACCACCATCGCCGTCCAGACAAGAACATCGAGACAAATCCCCTCCGATGACTTTGCAATATCGCATCTTGCCCTAATCGGTGAAGCCGCAGGATCCGTACCGACCCGTCCAGTGCCGTTTTTGCAGTTTCTGTCACGAGTTCCCATGGGGGGTCACCAGCCACACCAGATACCGTACGGTACTCCCGAATCACTCTTACCGAGACACCGAGAGGGCCTTATAAAGTCTTATTCCTTTCGGTAAGATAATCCATACACCTACCAACTCAAACAACAATATAGAGTTTATCGAGTGACATCAAAAATAACAAACAAAAAAATACTCTCAAAATAACAAACAGGAAAATAGATTAGATAATATTATTACGGAAGTAAATATAATTGAATATTTGATATCAATGAATGTGGTAAGGCCGATCATGTGAGAAGTTCGTGGTTCCGTACGTTGAAGTTAAATATAATTATCGTATGGTCTAAAATTATTAACCTTTTAAAATGACACACTTTTCGTAGTCTTTGCATGATTGAGCAACATAATATATCCCTTCTAAAACGCACACTATGTTAACTAACTCCTGTAAGCTCATAAGAAGTATATGATAATACCGAGCAATTAGCACGAGCAATCGATTTTCTTCTGAGAATAAAAGTCCTTGATGTCCTCTTCTCAAGTCAAGTGTCAAGTTCATGTGTCGATGGACGATGGATGATAATAGATTAAATGCCAAAAGCCTCTACGGAACCCAAGTGGCAGTCAGAACAACTAATGGTATGTTTTTCATCACGTAATGTTCTTCGACGGGTAGAGGAGATAATACTGTGAACCCAGCACCAGTCTTAGCCGACGGAACTCTAAAACCTCTTCCCCAACATCAACAATATTGACTTACAAATTAAGAATTAAATTTTTCATCTCCCGCTGCCGAGAGGGCGGGTGTAATGTTCCCTCGGTGCTCTAAACTCGGTCAAGGAAACTCGCGGAGTTCACTTCAAGGATAACTATCTAGGTCACTATATGCTTTAGTATATTGCATATCGCTTATATTATATTTTCAGACAAGAAGATGATATTGTATTTTTAGGATTCTAGGATCGCTCCGTTGCCTATCTGTCCATCTGTCTCTCTGTCGGTATGTTAAAACCCATAAGGTGCTTCCCGTCGCCACAACATAAGCCAAGGAAGAAATCTGAAAAGCGTTAATTTTTTGTCGCAATGCACTTGTTCCATGGGCTAGGTACCATTTTCCTTATTTTCTCACTATTTCCAAAAAAGGCAGCGCAGGTTGCACGATTACATGATTTACTGTCTATCATCGTCCAGGGTACGCTAGCGGTAGCCTGGACGAGCTCGTGTGCCATTCATGGACGACGTTATTTACCGTCACTTACCATGAACTGCTTCAAAATACACTGCTATATACTGAATATGAGGAACCAAATATGAAAAGATTGAGACTTAATGCCCTCAAAATGTATATCTGACGATCTTCTCTTCTTCGTCATCAATTCAGTACCGTTGACAGTGCTATAAGTACTAAGCCCTGATGTGCATGGTCCCGCCTCGCTGTTCGTCTCCACATAACGTATGCAGGAGAAAGCACCGGCTTTGTCTCGCAGCCACGTCTCGAATAATTATTGGAAGCCATGCATAATGGAGGCGGCGATAGAAAGAGCGATTGAATATTTAATCTTGGCTTTAGATTCGGCCTGGTGTTGCCATTCTATAAAACATATATTCACCTCATGCTAGGTTTTTACAACGATAAAAAATAAAACGAACTGCCAATCTCTTGCTCGTTTCTATTGTGAAAACGTTTCGAACGGAAACGGGAAGCTGAGCAGTACTTTCGGCTTCCCTTACGTAGCTCCCACTTCAGATTTAACTTTTAATGCGAAGCAATTAATAATTTCAGATTCCTCTAGTGAAATCACAAAGTATTTCAGAGTTATGTTCGCCAATCGTGTTTAGTTCAGTACGATAAGGTATTGATCCCAAGAGTGGGTCATATTTCCCCCTTTTCCAGTGATTGTGGGGGCTATATTGCAGCTGGCAACACCGCTAAGTGCGCTTGTATTGTATGCGGCTGCGTTATTTGCAAATAAAAGCGGCGAGTGCAAGAAACCGCGCACGTGACCACGCCGCCGCGGACCGGTTACGACCAGACCGAACCAGTTACGGCCGGAGCGGACCGGATCGAACCGGTTCATACCGGATCGTGACGATTTAATGAGCGGCTTTATGACATCTAACAGTTTTATGTTCGCCTGTCCAGAATTAATTCAATTTTTTCTAGTTTTACGATTGTACACTTGTCACGCAATATTTACGAATCGCGAACAGAATTAGAGTTTATTTTGATAATAGTAAGTCGTTTTATCATTTTCTGTGTGAGTCCGGGAATACATCAAACATAATATATCTTTATTACATTGTTAGAATAATATTTATGTCATTACAAACATAAAAATATTGCGGCCATGCTCTTTGAAAAAATAATTGAATCCGGGGACACGGAACCCCTTCCTTCCTTCCTAATGCCCCCGCATTTCCAAGTCGAACAATAAGCAGCACGGCCGCACCATCCGTTTGTCGAAAGATATCGGGTTTTTTAACTCCCATATAAATTATTTTTAGATTAAACTAGTAACCTGCAATTCCAGTATGGAAGCAAACATTGTATAGCTATAACGTGTATTTGAAATATCATTCAATTTGAACCACCAGCATGGACTTTCATAACTGGACAAAGATTCTTAATTGCGGAGGTCGTTGCTGAATATCAGACGTGCGAATCACATCCCCTAGACTCCTCTGTGTCTCGGAAAATACTTTGGCATAAAATTTACTTAAAAATATTTTCTTTTACGTCGGAAAATGTCTTCCCAGGCGGGTATGTGGGACTCGTAGTACCCGAAAGACAGTAAGTGGACGCAGCTCTACTCACTAAAACCCGGCGCGTGCCACCACTGCCGCCTTTGGTGAAGAGCTCCGGATCTGCTAGCAACAGGGCACCTCGACGACTATAGTCAGTCCCCCAGGGAACCGACGCCACCTCTACTGAGGGGCTGTCCCGCACCACAGAAGAACCCCTCCCGAGTCGGGAAAGTACAATGATGGTAGGTTCCCGTCCTCACACTTGGCCGCTGCTCTTTTGTCCCCTCTTATAAGAGGGGTACAAAGAGCCCTCTCGGCTCAATCCGCTTCGCCCTAGGTATTGGGGTCACCTGGACTATTGAGCTTCACCGCCACGACAAGGCTTGAAACATGGTGGGGACTTTAAAATATTGCTCTATCCTCGACGATTCCGTTATTTTATAAAACACCTATTCCATAGAATGGTTTTATCTTTTGAATGATATTTCTTTCAACTCAGCGCTAGTCAGTGTCCTAACCTAAACGATTAACCTACTCCACATCAGGTAATGACAGGCCCCAGCGTCACCCAGCCACCCGTACGTCTTGGAAATGTGTTTCACAAGATTGTTTATAATCTATACTAATATTGTAAATGTGAAAGTAACTCTGTTCACGCGTAGGTAATCTGCTAATTAATTTAGATGTTTGGCAAGTAGTTGTCATAGTTAAAGTAATATTATCAGTAAAAGTTCAGAAGCGTTTGTAAATCAAAGATAATAGAGACGAAGTTAATTGTAATAGTACAGTCTAAAATATCATCATTTAAATAAATTATAAGTAAACACCAAAAAACATAATATATGGAGCTCGTTAACGTTTAAACTACAATTAATAGAATACATAATATATTGCATTTAAAGTTTAGTTTATATTACAGATATAATTAGAATCGTCTGCTTAGATCGGGGAGTAAAGAGTGTCAGGAGAGTTAGAGATCAGTTTATCTATAGCAACAAAAATAATCCTCGGTTTAAATATAACTAAGCATTAAACATACCAGGGGAATATTAATATAGAGCCTTATTTGACTATCAGCTTACGTTACCAATAGAACTGGTATGAAAAGTTATCGATGTATATTGCCGAATATTGGGCGCCCTGGGGTGAGGGGGTGGAGATGAGGGTGGACAAACACGAGCCGTGGACAGTACCTTGATAGATGGCACGCAAATACACCGCAGGGACGACCCCATCGCCATGTCTCTATCGACTCTATCTGTATTAATATTACGAGCCGTAGATGGTTGTTTGTTTAAGGCTTTTGATAGCAAAATTGCGGAAATTGGAAAGTTTGAAAGACATAGTTGTCAATGTAAATTATTATCAGTTTACTGAAAGCCTGCCTTTATCTGTGCATAGTCCTTAATCCTAAGGTTATATAGGGTTCCATATTGCTAAGATCACTAAACAGATTCTTAGATTCTTAGATGCACTTCTCATATACCGTTTGGATTAATAACGTGTACGTAAAACTTTAATTAGCAGGTCGACAATAATCGTGTCCTTTGGAGTGGCAGAATTTAACTAGGACAGTCAGGACACTGAAACTACGAATCACAGTTAGCATCGGAGGAACCTGTGCATCTCATTAAAAGCTCTCGCACGGGGCCAGCGGAAACCTATGGTCTTATCCTCGTCTAATTATTAGGAGAACCTTGCCCAATCAGGGTCTAGATCAAAGACACTCATCATCATTATCAGCCTTTATCTGGCCACTGTTGAACAAACATTCCTTCTTTAATGAACGGCAAGACGCCCGATCCCTTGACACTCGCATCCAACACACCATACTGTTAGATTAAAATTGAAGGCTTTTTTCTTTTTGTTTACACGACTTCGTTTGCGTTCTATTTTATTACTGTCAGTGGTTCAGTAGCCACCAGCCCTAACTATAAGTGATGTTTACTCAACGCGCACTCTGGACAAACACCTCCCGACACCCCAAGCAACCCCCACCCCCCGGGCGCAGGAGTCTGAGAAGGCCATTAATCCAACCCTTTATTTGCACCTGAATCTTCAATCACTCGACGTTTGTGGATTTATTGCTCAGCACCAAAGGCTCTTGAGGATCAACATCGCCATCATCAGGATAAGTGCCCCTGGCTAATATTAAACGATACCACTGCATCAACTTAATCCTGTAGAGTTAATGTGTGAGTAGTGTATATAAAACAAAAGAGATACTAATCCTATCTTAATTTTTAAAAAGTCAAATCTGACCTCCTAAAAAGGTCCCGTTACCTATTAAAGGGGACAATTGCTGGGCTGTCGCCGTTTTTATAGACATTACTTTAACAGAAAAGCCGAACTCGACAAAAAGCTGGAAATCTCCAGTAAGCAGATCTATATATTAAACTTTCTTCCAAAGAAAGATTTTGTTTTCAAAATATTTTTGTTACTCCCTCTCTAAAGGCAGAAAAGCTACCCGGTAACAAGTGGTCAGCATCACCAATGACCAGATAAAAGGTCACCCACAACTAGACCTCACTCATTCATAACTAGGCAGTGATTGGACCAGCTAAACCCACGGCATTTTCCAACCAATTAGGGACCTTTAAAAAAAATCTGCTCATATTTGTATACTCATACTACGCACCTGTTAATCCTATAGTGTATAATTTACCACCAGATCAATCAGGCCTCCGTTTGCCCCCTCTTCTATAAGAAATACATGGCGGTAAGGCACGAAACCCTCTCGTTTAAGCCATGCTGATGATGCTGCCCATGATGAATATAAAGCGGGCACAACGTGACCGGCGCACGCGCCGCTTTCTTCAGCTCCCTGCATAATGTATTTGGCAGAAATCTGCTCAATTATACATTTGCCTAATCATAATTTTGTTTACTCGCTTATTCTGCTCACTAGGGTTCCGCTTTACAAAAAAGTTTCTCGTTTAAGATATAACCAGTAGATCTTTGAGGAGAGATTCAGGACTACAGAATAGTCTACAGGAGTGACAATGGGTTTTCACAAACGTATCTCTTGAATACTATTTCTCCGCGAACTCAGAAGATTATTGTCAAGCGGATCGCTAGTAAATTGGAGCTCTCTCCGCATGCAGCTGGGTTCTATAGTTTCTGATACTTTTAACAAATAGAGCTGGTGTTCTTACCTCAAAATATTTGAATATTTGACAGAATCTGTTAACTTCAATTATCGACGTGACAACGCCAGAAATATAAATAAAATTAACAGAAACTACAGCAGTGCTATTCTGTAAGAAGAGCAGCGCTGTCGCAACGCTGTGACAGTGCTGTGAATTCAGCTTGGTATTCACTAAGCTTGTCAACGCTGTGCGCCGAGACGAGCACGTCGCGGCGCACAGCCTAGAAAATGACTCTTACAGAATCAGCGGGCAGATCTCGGCTGAATGCAAAGAGAACTCCGATTTATTGGTGATCTGCTGAGTTCACAGGCATATTATGATACCGTCGTGTGGTCCACATCACAAGCGGTTAAGAGAGAAACATTAAAAAGCGTGATCCCATTTCCTAAGCCTGAAATATTACAATATATCACTAGCCATGGAGATGTATTTGTATCCATTTGTCCCATTGGTATCCTGTCCTGCGCAGGTATATCATATAATATCAGACATGGGCTAAATACGTACCACAGTTGGTTGACTTAATAGCAACATCCGTTATCCTCAGAAGATATTCCACTTTATCTGAATCAGACATCGTCCTAAGCGCAAAGATGCCTCGAAATCTTTGAAGTCCTGTTGACAAAGCGTTTATGTATAATCAGGCATTCTATATACCTAATGTACTTTAAAGGTCGGCCTTAGAGGTGACCGTTCTGAAACCAATCAGCCTTCAAAGTCGTGAAAAACAAAATGTATTTATCGATAACAACATAGTCATGTTGCGGTGGTCATGGTTCTCACACCACGTTTTAGCTATTCAGTCACAACTGATAACACCAGCCCACGGCGATTCGGCCCGTGTGATGGAGGTGGTAGGCACCACAATCGCCTGGTGCACTCGGGACAAACAAAACAATAAAATGAGCTATAATAACGATAAGAGCATATTTTAAGCGTTTGTTTTTCCTATAATCGCGTTTTATGTACGGAGTTTAATTTAATGGCGGCTGATTCACGTGCTCACGTGGGCTTAAATGTTCTGGGTTCGAGGTGGGCAACGACAGGTAAGGCTGCATCTACCCTCCAGATCGGAGGGGAGAGAGTCAGGATGAGCCCCCACATTAATTACTTGGGACTCATCCTTGACGGAGGATGGACCTTCGGCCCACATTTCAAACTGTTGGGACCGAAGGTCGTTAAGGTGGCGAGTGCACTGGGCAGACTCCTCCCGAACCTCGGAGGACCCAGCGCCGCCTGCAGGCAGCTGTACTCTGCTGTCTGCAGGTTCTCACCGGGCACGGATGCTTTGGTGATTTCTTGTGTCGGATGGCCCACAGGGAGCCGACGATTGAATGTCATGATTGTGGCGCGGCGGTGGACTCTGCCCAGCACACCCTCGAGGTGTGCCCGAGATGGGCGGCGCTGCGTCATGATGTGACGTCCTCGGTGTTAGTCGCAGGATCTATACATGAACGGTTTCTCGTGTATGATGATAATGATAAAAGTATGAACATAGTTAAACGGTAATGACACTATCATTGAAACGTAAAATATAACATTTTAGAGAAAAAAAGCATATATACGGTCGAATTGAGAAACGTTTCCTTCCTTGAAGTCGTTTAACAAAATAAAAGAGACAAGTTGTTTTGGTAACCAGTGCCGAGGTTAGACCAGAACCACCAAGGACCGAGCTAGGAGCTAGGACCTTGTACTCTGATTCAGCGACGATGGTCCAGTGGATTCGATCCTGACCTCACGTGTGCCCTAAACACGAAACCTGCATGCCTGATGAGATTGAAAGTCTTTGAAGGTATGTGAAGTTCACTAACACGTATTGGGCCAGCGCATCGCTGAGCTATGGCCCATTACCCTCCTCGCCAGATTTCGAGGAGGAGACTTTAGGTTGCTACTTTACTTTTTTTTACTCTGATTGATCTTGTACTCCATACCTTGGGATCGCCATTTTTAAAGGTGTGTGCGTGTGATCTTTACGCGCGATTGAAGTAACACTTCATACACTAGTTAAATGTAAAGTCTAGAATAAGTAATTGTAGTTAGAACAGCATGTCAATATAACCTTGTTTAACTAGCGGCCGCGACAGACGTTGTCCTCTACAAAGCATTTCACACTGGCGTAAATTGTGAATTAGTTAAATATACGCAAACAAAAGTTCATTTATATCGGACTGTTTATTCGTTGCTAAACAATTCTGATCCTATTTTTTAATACAGAATACTGAGCATTACTTACGTCAGAAAAAAATACTTAATTCATAATCAATATACGTTACTACTTACTATATATGAATATAAAATGAAACAAATAAAAATAATTATTTCTTAATCGTTTTCCCATTTGGTGGGTCGCAACACGGTATCAGGATCCCAAAAAAAATAGATATCACCGGCTACCTCTATTATCACGCCTTTTTCTATCTCCTTTCACAAATTATTCAGGGAGCTTAAAGCTTAAGTGGGCAGTAGCTAAGTTAAAACTGTACGTAATTTACCGGGCCATAGCAGCATAAAGTTTCGAAAACGCTGATCTAAGGAATAAACGTCTCTTTCGTCAAAGAACCATGGGTTAAATGAGTTCTGCCTCAATAAAAAATACTTTTAATAACCTTACTTAAAAGATGCAAATTGCTAATTTTCCTTCGCATACAGCTACTTTTACAATGGGCTCCTACGAGTGTCGGTTGTTAAAAGTATACAGCGCTAATTGTCGTACGATAACAATGCCAAGCTGTCTGTGGTGATCGTGGTCACTACCACGCAACTCTGACCCTTAATGCACGAACATAAACACCATTATCGCGAAACACGCCAAAATTATATCCATCATGTTTTTTTTCTGAGATAATTTCTAGACCATTTTAGAAATCTCGTCCTAGCGAATGCTGGATGCATTTAAAATATAACCGACTAGTTTTTACATGTGTACTGCAAAATAGCCGAGAAACTAGAAGGCGATTCTGTGAACCCTCTACCGTCGAATGTTCTAGATAATGATAAAGCGTGTTTTACTGTACCGCACTATACATTGACGCTTCATAACGTTTAATAATGTATATAATATTATTACAACAAGTCTCCGTTTACTATAAGTATATTAGTATAGCCAGCTGTAACTTGCTATTAGATAAACCCACATTCACGTTGAACAATACACAAACTTATTGTTTTCTAATTTCAATCATTATAAGATTCTTACCATGGTCATGTAAGAATGGGGGTAACTTTGTAATCTTTGTATCATGTAAAACGTGCAGATTAAATTAATAATACACAAACTCTGACATTTCCATTACTAGGGTTCTCTCTTTGCGCAACATCACTTTATTCTTTTGTTATTTGTTAAAGGCTTTATAAAAAATAGACAAGAATCAATATTATAAAGTATCTAGAATTTGTATAATATTATCTTTTATTTTGATTTGGAAGAGTATCAATCGCGCAATGTAAGCAGTGCGTTCTGTGCCGTCGGCGTTAGGAAATAGAACGCGCTGCGGTGGTGAGGGCCGCTTGCAGTAGATCCTGCCTTCACTCGGTTGCTAGGCGAGTGCTGAGCCTGTGTGGGTGAGTGCTGCGGCCGTGTGGGTGAGTGCACTGTCCTACCGCCCAGTGATGTGCCTCTGAGTTTATACTCTAAAGGTAATAAGGAAGATTAACCATTTAGATACACTTATTATTACAAATGTGAAAGTGAGTATGTGGGTTATACTTTAAAAAGGCTTTATGGCAAATGGATTTGTGCGGATGATATTATGTTAAGGTTTTACTTATTCTAAAATATAGTAATTTTTTTACATTCCCGACGCTTGGGTTTTATAGCAATGATTTGACAGTATTAACGAGAAACTGAGTTTGTTTATTACACACTAAACTAAACCGCTGACTTTTGATGATTGATTTTTGACGAGTATTTTGATAAAAAGTAATAGCCTAAACATAACATTGATTAACCTGTGATAACCTGCCCCTTCACACAGTAACTCTCTTGATCTATTATATATATTATATACTATATTATAGCTTTGTTACATCACAATCCATTTTGCATACATATATTATTATTAAATATTCAGCAAATGATAAAGTAGACTACAGTCGGTCATAAATTACTATAAACGATTTTGGAAATCACACATTTCTTATATAAAAGACAATACAGAACGAGCAATATTTCTCAATGATCTGAACCGATAAAGTCGAAGCTATAAAATTTAATCAAAAATTTATTCAAATCGCCTTCGAGATAATATATTTGATCGTACGTCAGGTGACGAAACGAGAAGAAACCAATTTGCAAACAAAAGGTGGACATAAATAACGTTTCACAATTTATAATATTCGCTTTCCCCTCACTATCATCACCGCGCACACATGCATCAATTGCATTGTACTGTACAACTGGCACATCGCAATTCGCATGCAATTTCAACTTTTATCCAACAGACTTAAAACCTACATTGCTTTGCGGGGGGTGTGTAAAGTCGTCGACCTGTATCTCGGAAACCTACCTCAATGCGAAAAATATAAGTTACAAGTGTTGAAATGTGAGCTGTCATATGTTTTTGTTCCTGCGCTAAACGGCGTTGCGTCATTGCAATCGCTCATGTTTTACCTTACATTGTTTCCTGAAAATAAAATATATCATCCGAGCTAAAATATTAGTGTCACGTTTTCTGTCCACAATTAACTCCGAAACTGCTTATATTGTACAAGACGTGCAGCGGGATCCATTTTGTAAATATATAAGATAGTTTGGGATAAAGCAAATGGTGCTGTTCTCTGGAGGATGTCTCCGGGGTCGGCCATTATGACTACGTTCCTGTTACCTAATGATTAAGGTTTGATTAAGAATCAGGGCCAGATATTCGGGCCGGTGTAAAGTGACAGTTATGCTGTCGCGTTTCGTGCGGTCTGTTAGTTTCCGGTGGCCCATTGGGGGGATAGGAAAAAGGAGGGTAACGCAACTGCATAACCTTTGGTTGTGTGGATGTTAATGGGCGTCGATAGTCGCAAGGCTTCGGCTGTTCGTTAGCCGCTGCTACAAAAAAGTCCCGCTGGCACTTTCGCGCTAACCGTCAGTTCCTAATCAATCTCGTCATCAGAGACTTTGAATGAGGTTTGCGTTACCAATCCAATCGGAGTGATGGTCGTATGTGAAACAGCCTCCAAATCCCTGGACAGAACCATATTAGGAGCCCTAATCATTATCCTAGGGTCCCACAGGCCGCCAAAGGCGCTATCAGGTTCCTCGTATCTCAGTGCCTACTCCAGAAATGCCGCCGGCGTGTAACCTTTAGCCTCATTATCGCCGAGGTTATCAGGAATTGCAATCCATGGACACTATCGGCGCCGAGACAACTGATTCCCGCAAGTGTTACACTCAGCATCCTGCCGCTTCGGTAATTTATAGATGGCCAGGTTTTCATTGTACTTGTAGGTACTGTCTGTCATACTCATTCAAGCGTATCCAAGAAGATGAAATTTTCTAGTTATAACTTTAACTATTTAAGTAGGCTCGACCTCTTAAGCAAGAGGAGGATTTGGTCCTGACTCCTCTGGTGCTTTGAAATGGTCTTCCAAATTTCTAAATGCACTAACCACGAGACCACCGCTCGCTCACCGGTGTGGGAAAACACCGTGAGGAAACCTACATGCGATTTTTGCTATTAAGGAATACACAGATAACTTAATGTTACCGGCGAGACATATGCGATGTGCATTGCGCCTGTTTAAAAGGGTCAACATGCTTGGTCCCCTTTAAACAGCTTTGCTGTATTTTGGATAAGTCAGGACGGTGTGTAGTGTGGATTATAAAATTAAAAGCACAAATACTTAACATCTTATGTCTCAACATAATAAGCTTGGGCTATTTCCGGGTAAACAAATTTATGTCAATGGACGATGCTAATGACTTACTATGAGGTGTAAGCTAACCAGCCTCTCCAACCGAAGAACCGTAGACTACTTATTGATTGAAATTTTAGTTTAATAAGTTGTTGATGGCAGGCGAAACCGTCGGTACTAGCTAGTGTTAATAGTTGTAGTAAAATAAATGCATCAGCGCTGAGCAGCGTCAGATCCATTTAAGGTAATGGTGAATATAGATGCCTGAACTGTGACATGTGTAATACATTTCTTTTTGGTACCATTTATAACTGAACACAGGACTTACACATATATAACTAATAATAATAATAATAATAATAATATCTATGGACGCTTTTACACTACGTCAATCTGGTCCCGTGCTAAGTACTCGAAGAGACTTGTGTTACGGGTACCAGAGAACGGAAATACATATATTTAATACATTTTATATTAATACTTATATTTAAGATTTTTATTATATAATACACATATTTAATACACATCCATGACCCAGGAACAAATAAACTTTTTTTTTGTTCCCTGGCGAGATTCGAACCCGCTACATCCGGCTTGTGCGCCAACGCGCTAACCATTGCGCCACGGAGGTCGTCTACTAGCACTAGCAGCGCCCCGCGGTTTCACCCGCGTACTTCCCATTCCCGTGGGAGTACGGGGATAAGTTATAGCCTATGTGTTATTCTGATGTATAAGCCAAAGATTTATATCGTATTAGCTATATTATTGTAAAGTTTCATAAAAATCCATTCAGCCGTTTTTACGTGAAAGAGTAACAAACATACAAATTTTCACGTCTGTAATATTAGTAAGATTATAATAGACAAACAAGATACCCTACAGACGACAGTTTATATTTACATACTATACTACTAACTGTGAATATATGATGTATAGTCAATATTCGAACACATAAATTTTTTATCAAGATCACTTCTAGCCTTACGAGTTCAGTCACAGTGAATAGAATTATTAGAAGATTTAAATTTATTTTATAATATTGAGGAATAAATTATGAAACATATGATTTATACATTCTAATAAGTTTAAAATATATATTTTTTGCACTCGAGCGATAAAAGAGTCGGATAATCCAATATATTTTTAGAAAGTTACTCGACCAGAGGTCGTAAAATAGAAGGTCTTAAAACTCGCGCGTTGGAGGTGAGTCGATGACCAGTAGACCCTAGTGCGGGTTCTGAAGCTGGACGGGAGCAAACTGAAACGCTTTTATCCATCACTCGATTTTACGACAATTCCTGATCCTCATGACCGTTAACAGCTGAAAACAGCTGTCACCTAAAAAAGTAAAGTATCAATCGATGTGTCCCACTGCTGGGCACGAGTCTCCTCCTCGAAATCGTGCGAGGAGGGTATTGAGCCATAGCTTTGGTTTATGAACTTCACACACCTTCAAAGACTGTCAATCTCATCAGGCATGCAGGTTTCCTCACGATGTTTTCCTTCACCGGTGAGCGAGCGACGGTCTAATGTTTCGGTTGTACTTAGAAAAATCTCTAAAACTACCGATCGATTTGCAAAAAATCTTTTAGCATTCGATCGCCAGATATTGATGAAGTAGTTCATTTTATTTATATTGTCTAGTGTAAGTCTTTTTTGATGTAGGTCATTTAAGACCGAAACGGCTATAAGTGTGCATGAATGAAACCTTTATTTAGGACGAGCATACAAAACAGGCAATAATAGCAGACATTTACATAATTTTTCAGTTTATTTCAACAAAAGAACTCACACTTTCACATTTACCATATAAATAAGTATCCGCCTTACGCCCACCGCCTACGCTTGCCTCCTCACGATGAAAGTTGAGCTCCATATGCTCGTAACCATCATTAACAACCTTTGCACTGCTGGACGGCCTCCTCTAATGAACGTCAAGACGGCGGATCCCCCGTCACTCGCATTCATCATGTACTCGTCATCCCGTCTTCTTGGAGATTACCCAACTACTTGGTGCGACTCGCCTTCTAACTTGTTTCCAAAATAATCACAACCTCCGAAATAATTCAACAGATCTCTGCAAGTCACTATGGAAAGCGAAGTTGGACGAGCAGAGTTGCGGGTAACAGCTAGTACTCTATCATTGTCGCACACAAACTTCAATTTGCTATCTTCTCTTCAAAGGGATAAGTCAAAGGGACGGGGTTTCATATCTGATTGCGTCGACCCTTCCTGACTACTGATTGTTAATAGTCATCATGATCAGACATCGTCTATCCGCCGTCGTACTCAGTCCTCGCACTACCAAAAATTATGATCAGAAGAACCGTCGAAACAAACTCAGAGTATCGTTCACTGAACTTTAGTTCTATATACCTCAACCGGTTTTAGACATGTTTATTTATGTACCTTAAGCATCCTCGCCTTATTTCGAGGAGTCATGTCGAGGTCTTATAAGAGCCGCTTATATGATTGATAGCCCGAAACCTCTGTCATCATCATAAGGGTGCAGGTGTGATAGCCAGCCATGTTAAAGAAGGTTGTAATCCCTTTATAGTGGAGGGCAATCTTTTTCTTTTATTATTTGTACCAATCACGATATATTCTTTGACTCTATTATCACCTTTGATTGTTTGTTATCTGTGAAACGAAGATTTATCGATTTGACTGGTCCAACTACCGTATACCGTTATTGCTAGGAAGTGCGCCGCGCAGCTCGGTAGCCCGCATCAGTACAGTCGCCGCAGAGTACGGGCCTCGTTCAATTGACGTATGATTGTATGTCAGGTACACTCACCGACAAAATTATAATAATTTGACAATAAACAAAAATGTATAAACTTTAAATTATAACGGTTTTTTACTATCGAAACGTTTTAAATATAACTGGGGGCCCAGCCAAAATGCCATTAAGAAAGCGTTAGCGAAGTTCGAAAATGATAAAATGTATAGGATTGACATAAGGCCGCGCTTAATCACGTGGTCCAACCTATACATTTTATCATTTTCGAACTTCGCTAACGCTTTCTTAATGGCATTTTAGCTAGGCAACGTTAAGGCTGTAGGCAAATTTCGAGCTCCGAGGAATAAAAGTAAGAAATATGATAGATTTCCCTTTTCTAACGCTTTTAAGAATAGCTACAACTGCTGAGCCGGAGAAAATGAAGTCATATTATATATTTATAATGTCGTAGATAGGTAGTGTGTTATTAAAATCACCGTGGACAATTTTATGTTCTTCTCTGTCTTACCCTCGAATGGAGAGTGTGAGAGTAATGATATATGAACTTGTTATAATAACGATTAGACTGCTGACCTCTCTTCCTGCTTCTCATGATTCAATGATAGACGAATGTGAGTGGCGTTGATGAGGACTAATGATCCAGCCCCCGACAGCAAGTTAATTGAAATAGATTCACGTCACGAACTTTGATAATGATATTGTTATATATATATATATATATGATATAATGATATTGCTGGTCTCCGAAGTCGGGTTTGAGCGCAATTCATGCTAAATTATGAGCGAGAAACCTAAAGAAAATGTGAGGGTATACGGTCAGTAAAATATTGTTATTGTTTTTAATTACGCTTCATCAAACACCAATTTTGAATTATAATGTTCGCTATTATTTATGTTTGCCTGATGATATCTAATTTGGTACAGTAATGCTGAAAATAATAATATGTGCGTACATACATTCATTTATTTTTATTTATAGCTAAAAGTAATATAGATTAAAGTAACAGAAAAATATCTTTTTAAAATGTACCAGGGTTAGGAAAATGTTAATTGTCCCGGGAACAGTAAGAGCAAGTTTTTGCGGTTGACTGTACAGATGCTGCACGTCACAAGCCGGTAGCCGGTCCACTGACGTACAGACAACCACTCAACTATATATACATAATAGAACATACAGGCGCGGTTCAATATGGCTTGACTGAAGTCAAAGACGATCTCCGTGCAGTGGCCGGTCCGTGTTGGATGCGAGTGGCAACGGATCAGTCGTCTTGGCGTTCATTGAGGGAGACCTATGTCCAGCATGGGACGGATAAAGGCTGATGGTGATAATGATAAATGTTAGCTAATATACATTTCAAGTGTTAGTCTAGTGTTTTAAGTGCACAAAATAATGCTGTTTAAGTATAAAGAGTTTTTTTTCCGGATGAAGCTATGCTAATGGCCCTAATGACTCGTCGGAAGTGGGGTGAGTCGGTTGGCATCACCCAGTGATATAGTAAGTGGGGGGTTGCCCCCGCCAGCCGTGGAGTGTGACTTCCACGGCTTCATGGCGTCGGGTTTGTATCTGTGGCGGATCTCTGCCTCACCACCGTAGTCTAAGGAGTGAGTTTATGTAACGCCTTGCCAAAACAATGAAAATCCTCTCCATATAGCTGTAAATGTCGCAACTGTAATTTCAGTATCCTGGACACTATGTGATACCATATAAGAGGTACAGTGGGTACGCCAATGCAGGGATCATAAACAGCAGGTCAGGCTATATAAGGGGCTACAGGGTACGTCGCCCATGAGAGAATGTAGGACTAGGTATAATGCCCTCTGACCAAGCTTTGGTCCGTACTGTACCGTAATGTATTTATAATGCACATAAATAAGACATAATATTCTTATTCCTCTGTGCCTAGATCATTAAAGAAGGCTACGTCCTAACAACATTTGTTACTAAAGATTTTGTAATTTTCAAATCCGTGCAAAAGCACAGATATCATAGGAAGGTAGTTGATTTGACATTTATTGTTTGAATTAGGGCATTTCAGGGACTAAATAAGGCATTTTAACCAAACGAACAGTCGGTTCTCCTATTGGTAAGAGATCAGTGTCTCTCATCACCGCCAGCCGCTGCTCCTCCTAAGCCATAACCACCACCTCTTTAACCGTCACCACCTTAAAACTGTATTCTAGCCCTCAAGCAATATCATCATATCATTTTAATGCGTATGTTCTTTATCTCAGCGTATCTCAAGCGCTTGTCCACGCGAGTGTATTAGACATTAGAAAGTGGTGGCGCCGCGCGGCCGCCTCTCAAATTTAATTACAGACCGACGGACAGGCGATTGTGTATGAAAGTGCCAAAATACACCTCCGACTATCCGGTTGATTTATTAGACGGGCGGGGTCGCGAGTTCGAATCCCGATACACGAATTATTGTATGAAGATAGTAGTGTGTTGGGTGTTGGATACATGATCGTTATCATCAGGCCGTATCCACGCAGCATAGGACAGCTAGCTTTATTAACTTAAAATTAATAAATCAACTGTCAAATCTCGTGTAAAAGTGCCAAATTAGTTGCTAGAAATTAGTATTACAAATTAGTTGCATGGTTAAATTACTTAATTTGATCAGCCTGTCAATTGGCATAGTCACTACAATGAAAAGCTGTCAAATTAGACTCTCTGGAATCGTATGTTAACAGCCATTAACAGCCATGTTAGTTGACATACACTTTGACCAACGCGAACGATAAAAAAATCAGGCGTTAGATTTCAAATTAATAGACTCATGACTTAATAGACTGACATACTAAACTTATGCCAAACTTTCGTATTAGTAAAAATGGCGAAAACAAATAAAAAATTGAAAATTGTTTGTTGAGCGTGCTATGATTAGACTACTTTACTATGCGTTATAAAATATATTACTCCTCTAAACTGTGCAAAATGTCGTACAAAATATTTATATGACATCATTTTGTTTGATCAAAACTATCACGAGCATTGTATGTTTAATTGCTGACCAGTCGACGTGTGAAGCCGCGGTGTGGACGAGTATGTGATGTTTTGACAGGCCGTCTGTTTGTCCGACCCGCGCTGACGTCTCCACCTCGTCTATTATTGATGGTCTTATCAGACGCGGAATGTGTCATTGTTTAGTTCCTACAGCAAGTTATATTACACGGTTTAACCAAAAGAGGGTGAAGTAGGGTGTATATAGTAGACTAGCTGTTGCCCGCAACTTCGCCTGCAAGATGGCAATGGCATCTTAGCGGAATGATAATATATCATATAGCTTTCGTCGATAAATGGGCTATCTAACACTGAAATAATAGTACGTGAGATTAGAGCGTTCAAACAAACAAATTTTCCTGGCGAGAAAGATGCATGTATCATCTCCTGTTCCAACACAACAAATCTGTTTTATGAAAGAAATAAGAAATGAACCCACGATCACCCCCTCTATGTTTTAGTTCCAGAAATGTCGATTCCTTCTTACGCTTTTTAGAATTTATGACCTGGATGGAATACAGTATGGAATCAACTGTCAGGGTCGTTTACATTGGCAACGCTTCGCTTAAAACCTATGTAAGTACAACTATACTTACACCCGTATTCACAAGCAATACTATGAAGTGTCACAGTATTTCAGAAACTACTATGCAAAGAACACAGTGGCGGATTTTATTGAAGTATTAGTTTGAACGACCCTATGCGTTCGGAAGTACTATGATACCTTAAAGTGAATACGGGTGACAATTTCTTGCTCACGTTCAAACAATGCAATAAAAAGTCCATATCATCATCATCAGTCTGCATCCACTGCTGAGCATAGGCCTCCCCCAACGAACGTGAAGACAACGCCGAAAGCCTGTGTATTGGACGCTTATATTTAACAAACTACACTCACGCTTTCATGTTCTCGTATGTGACCTTACATGTATGTATGTGAACACCCAGGGCGGTGACAAGCGCGGTAATGGAGGGGCCGTGTCGTATCTGATGTAACTTGTGTCGCGTTACCTTACATAATGACATGCTCCTTTTAACGAGGCCCCGTGGTGCAGTGGTGCTAGCCATGGCGAGGATATAGTCTAGTCACATTGTAGGTGGATTTTTTTAGATAAGAGGCAGGAAATAGGCAGCAGCTGATAGTAACTAGTAAGTGACCAGCTTCACATGAAGATATCCCTGGATAGTCCCGAGTATGATCCTATTACATCAAACTTAGACATAAGATGTTGTCTTGGTAGTTATTACTGCATATATACTGCTTCGTTTCCAAACACAGCAAAGCTGCCAAGGGAGGAGCAGGCTGGGTACAGCGCATCTCTTCTACCGGAATAGGCTGAGAAAGTCATCAGAGATATCCTAATGGTGGTAACGGTCAGCTGAATAGCATATAGTATATTTCTTCACGGAATCCAAACTGAAATTCTCAATTTTTATTAGAATGTAATAAGGTAGTAGACGTATAACGTGATGCTGCGAGTTTATTACAAACGAATAGCCTTAATATAGTTTATAGTACAAACGGACGGACAGTTTTATTGGCGTTAGGAAATATCGCAGCCAATAAAAATTGAGGTCTCGCGACAACCCACGCACCGACAGACAAATATAAAAAATATCTGTCCTCTGTTAAATATATCTTAAAATATCGTGAATTGAAAAAAAAACTAGCGCGTGTCAGTTTGATTTAAAAGGTTCGTTTTTATTTGAAAAAACATAGTTTATTTTATATGAAGAATACAAATAATAGATAATTAATTTCTATTAGGTTAATGTTTAAGCTTGTAACACACGAGTTGGTAAGTTGTATGTTTGAACGCGCTCATCCCCAGAACTACAATTCAGCTTCTAAATATTTAGAAAGAATAGAAAGGGTTTGAAATTTAAATATGCTTATTTTATTTTAGAGCAAAAAGACCAAATTGTTAATGATTGTAAACACATGTACGATTAGTCACACTGCGTTAAATTATATCTTTGGTAACGACTTGTTCATCATCATCATCATGACGCACATCATTCAACAAGTCACATTCCGGACGTGGATTCATGATCCTAAAATCCTACAAATAATATAAATGCGAAAGTTTCTAAGTATGGGTGGATGTTTGTTAATCTTTCACGTAAAAACTACTGAATGGATTTTAATGAAACTTTACAATGAATAACTTATACACGAGAATAACACATAGGCTATAATAATTTACGCGGGTGAAACCGCAGGTCTTGCCGGTTGCTCTCAATCTCCAAACCCTAAGAATCGCTTAAAAAGTCTAAACTCTAATTGAATCGAAGTATAAATCACTATCATCAGCCCACGCCTGTCCGGACACGTCACTGCCGACACACGTCGCCATTATCACCAGTCACCAGTAAACAGTTTCAGCATCTTTAAAGACGTCTGTCGTTTTCTCGTGGCTTACAAAATATAACAATATTTTTAGCGAAGCATAATTTATTGCTGTGTAAACAAGAATGTAAATGTCTGACGTGCATATACGACATTAGAGTCTACTGAGATTATTGCCCCCACTGTAGTAGACATACATCTTAGATAACTTACTGAATTTCCGGGAAAATACTAATGATTTCAGTAGGTGACATTCATCGCAGGGATATACGGAATAGACATACCCGATGTCCTAGTGATTAGATTCACAACAGTAAGCAATCCTTTGAAAGGCAACGGTAAATGCTTTTACAATATTTGAAAAGAATAGTTCCCCTGAGTTTGTTTTGTCAGTTCTTCTCAGTGGAATTGCTTTGGAACCGGTGGTAGCCTCAATTGACGTTCAAAAGATACTTTGATGGTACTATTTTGGATATTTTTTTTGATTTTGAAAAAAACAAGGATCCCACAAAACGTTCAAAATCTATCCATCAATAAATTTAAAAGTTATTACAGAGTGTTTGTGGATGGAAGATGTGGTATCTTCCTTGGAAATACGGCATTTCAGGGTAGCATGTAATATAATTAGTTATAGAGTATTTGAAAATTAGTCCCACTGAGTTTGTTTCGCGGGTACCTCTCCATGGGCTTGCCTTGGACCCGGTGGTAGATGCAATTGACGATCTAAAAAGATGCTTTGGTGGTACTCTCCTCGCCTGATTTCGAGGAGACTCATGCCCAGCAGTAAGATAATTAAGAGTCGCGCATACAATTAGGACGACTCTCTCAAAAATCTATTTATCAGGTTGTGAAGCGTTTCAACTCCTGAACATGCAAACAACATAATCCTTCTTCTTCTGCGGTCGGGTAAAAGCGATCTCGTAAAATGTTAGAATTGATGCCAACTCATTCATTTGATGGAGACATGACAGTGATGGCTGATAACCCCCCGGTCACCAGCGACATGGTGCATGTGAAAGCCTGTCTGTTCCGCGTCGGCGTACGCGCGGTTTGCATATAGATAGCCTGGTTTACTGGTTACCAGCATAATAACAATACGAAACTTCTCTTTTGGTATAGCGAAAAACTATATGTTAATTAAATTTGCATTATAATTACAAATATTACCAGCCTTTCTATAATGATTTAGGCTTTAAGATGCTATTTATAAATATAATAGATAATACTAAATAGCTCTAAAAACCCTCATTATAAACTTAGCCGCTAAGACGATCATAAGTGATCATTATATAGATCCTATATGTAAAATTTAATAAATAAAAATAAATAAAAAAGTCCATAATTAATTTGCATTCAAATAAAGTTTTTTTTTCACTGAGCCTGGCTTAAAAAAAAAACGGAAACTCGATTAATTTACGAGCAAAAAACAGCTATAGTTTTTTATAGTATTAGTAGATATATTTTATTTCATTCATACCATTTTATAAACGAGACATATTAATGTGTAGCCAAATCACAAGAATAATTATTAGTCATATAAATTATATGGTATTTAATTAATATCCCAGTTGATGTCCAAGGATTCGAACGCGTTGACGTACGCAAACTATCTTGTTCCAAAGTTTTATCACAAAATGTAACGCACTTACGTTCGTATAATATTAGTATGGATTTCGACAGACCATTATCTCCTATCGACTCTATCGATAAAGTTTAATTGAATCTTATCAAACGGCCAAGCGCGAGCGTGAGTTGATAAACGAGGTCGTCGACCCGCCCCACATATAGCGAGCGATCGACTGATACACAGTTGCTATGCGTTAGTTTGCGTTGCCATGCGTTGCTTTCAAAATAGATTTCTGTTGATAGCAATCAGGCACAATCTACCAGAGAGAAACGTGGTAGATAGGGTATTAGATATTCAACTACTATTGCAGAGAAACAAGTTTACTTTAACCAAAAACAAGATCGGAGAAAATGAAAGAAAATAAATGGCCTGACAAGAGTTGTCAAAGGGAATTAATTAATTTTCCATTTGAAGTTATTTAAAAAAGCTTATGAAGAAAGACTAGAGAAAACCAACACCTTAACTTACAAGACATTGGAAGCACTTTTATAGGTAGGCCGTACAAAGATTTTTTCGGAATGACCTACGCTATGGCCTAAATGCCTCTAAGCTTCACCGAAATAGCAGATGAGCAGATGACTCATATAAATGTGCCATAGTATAATTACTATGAATATAACCTAGAAGGGTACGAGGGATTAGGTTTCTAGATTAACTTATGAGATTTTCAGTCTGATATCTAGACTGGAGTAAAGTATCCGAATAGTTGGGAATACAATATCTTCAAAAAAATACCACAATAAATATTAAATCCTATTGAATCCAAATGCATAAAGTCATCATCATTAACCGTCTTCTGTCCATCTTAATCCATAGGTAGCTAGCTCCCTTCTATTTGGAGAAATAATTAAAATGTTCTTTCTAATCCTTATCGCTGCCCTACGCCCTTTACAAACATAATCCGAAGTAATTAAACGGAACGAAAACAACGATTTATAGGATTTTATTGGGCCCGTAAAACCGGGATCGTAATCCGACACCCGGCGGGGATAAATAAAAATCAACGGCTGTTGGGATATCAGAACTGTTTGGGAACAGTCAAATTTATCGAAGGGGCTTGAGGCCAGTAATTAGAGGCCTGAATCCTAAAAACGTAATTACGGAGGCCGCCCCTGTCACCCGGGATGAAATTTATATGATGGGCCCCGGGTGGCCACACGGCGAGATTATGACGGACACTTTCATTTTTCTTTTTTTTTTATGTTCAACCAACTTATGAAAATTAAAAATTGAAAAGAACATTCATAAGATTTTAATTGTTAGTTGTCTACAGTTTCAGACACGATGATACACAAAATATGTGCTACTCTGCTAAATAGATAGCTGAAAGCCTTTATCGATGATTAGGCTGTGAATTATCGTACGAAAAGGATCAAATGATAATTGTAATACCGAAAATTAGGTCGTTCTATAAAGAACTCTTTAGTTACTTCTTACTCGTGCATTTGTAAGTAGCAAAAAGCGCTATCTTGCCTATTCTCTACAGGGAACCACAACAATAAACAAATTATCACTTCTGTTTTAACTTTTAGCACTATTCGTATTTAATATTACGTATATCAGATTTTTTATAGATTTAAGTCATGAAAGTCGTAAAATATATTTTAATGGAAAACTAGTCTAATGCGAACGGAGCCGTTGCACATTAATGTTACAAATATTCTACAAACGAATACTCATATTATATCCTGGAAGGAACACACAATCCACAAGATTTAATATTATTATATATTTTATTTTATAATATTATCATTCATAAAATATGATAGCACAAACGCTCTTTAATGACTGTAAAAAAAGTAAAGTATCAACCCTTATATGTCCCACTCTTGGGCACGGGTCTCCTCCTCGAAATCACGTGAGGAGGGTAATGTGCCATAGTTCACCGATGCGCTGGCCCAATGCGGGTTGGTGAACTTCACATACCTTCAAAGACTTTAAATCTCATCAGGCATGCAGGTTTCCTCACGATGTTTTCTTTCACCGGTGAGCGAACGATGGTCTCGTGTGTGCACTTAGAAATTGAAAAAAAAAACCATTTCAAGCACACACGGACGGGTCAGGATCAAATCCGGAACCTCTCGGATAAGAGGCCGAGTCCACCCACCACTGGACCATCGTCGCTTGATGACTGTAAAAAATACGGGTTGTCGAAAGATTATCTCGGTATGATATAACGTGTGGTAACCTCGTAATATTAGATAACCCATTAACCGGACAACAATTTTAAAATGTACGTCCCGGCGCACTTTGTTTTAATAATTGATATCCTCACACCGGACCTCCCGCGGGAGGGAGAGGGAGAGGGAGGGAGTGAGGGCCTTTTGGCTCATGTAGATTCACTGAAGATTATCCTAATTGAAGATTTTTGCCGCTGTCAGAACTTGGGGTTGTTGTTGCTTTTGCAAATTCTAAATTTTAAAGTTGCGTTGATGTCTAGGCTATATTTTTAAAGATCACATTTTTGAAGTCGACAGAATTTCACCGTCTTAACTTGAATGAATGAAAATCTCATAGACGTTAAGCAAGTTAGGTTATACAATTATAATGAAACAATTTTACGGATTTTATCGCGGTTTATTTAGTTTTTTATAAGCCCGACGTTTCGGATACTTTACAGCAACCATGGTCACGGGAGGACTGAGGTGTGGTGTGTGTAAGTTTGTTTTATTATAATGAGTAAAATTCGCGTGAACATAAGAAAACAATATTGGGTTACACAAATTTAAACAGACAGCTTCATGGGAACATGAACCACCTCGAGACAAGCCGTTATCGTCCTCAAGGGACTCTTTTGTTTATCCTGCGGCGTGAGATGTCTGGTGTCAGTAATTACCAGTTGTACGCAACCTGTCCTTTTTTATTTTGAGATGAGAACATTGTAGACTGATAAGAGGTCAGTTCAAAGCCTACAATTAGTTCACTTGGCATTAATCCAATAATCACATTTATGTGTTTTGATATTGCATTGGATTAAACTGCCTGTCTTGCCCTTCTCAAAGAGACAGCAAAGTTGCTTGAGGAAAAAAACAAGCGTGAGGGTAGCATTGCAGATGGAAGCTCAGCACGAGCGCACGCTTCCCAGTGTCATGTCTTTCTCATCAGAGTGTGGGTGATGACAGGATTATCAAAGTGCTGCGTAAAATGCTTCGTATTATTCGACGCCCACAGCATCATAACTTGCGGGAGCATATGTAAAAGTGTCTCCGGGGATAATTTGGGGCTGAACACAAAGAAACAGATCTAGCGCGGATGAGTGGGCGTCACTTGTTAATTTCTAACGGTACCGTCAGCAAAATTATAAGTAATAACGTAATGGAATTTTCAATGCAACCGTTACCGTCATCATTATCAGCCATATGCCGTCCACTGCTAGACATCCCTACCAATAAACACCGAGTAGCCTAAACGCAAACGCTGATAAGATTAAAGTTACTGTAAAATACTTATGAATTTGGTAAATACAATATGAAATGGAAGTCATTTTATGCTTTAATCAACAGTTAATGTTTTACCAAAACCGCGCTTATATCAAATCAACAATGATTTCTTTCTAGCAACTAATCATTTGAGTTACGTTCAAATTATAAGCTATAAAACTTAGTAGTCGTTTTATAGTTTTCGTGTTGGTATGTTGGTAGTATACCTGTGACTGTCATATTGCGAAAGGTTAGCAATAGCAGAGGTGAGGTGCTGCCGTCCGCCGTCCGCCGTCCGCCGTCCGCCGTCCGCCGTCCGCCGTCCGCCGTTTCCTGCAATCACCCAGGTAATAACAATTAAATTAAAACGAGTGGAACCTGTTTCGCTTCATCTCCACTTCCCTATAATTACTCGAAACATGTAAATATATTAATAAAACATATAGGCTGCTTGCAGCCAGGAAGACAGCTCACTTGTGTTATTGTCTGAGTGACTTGGTTGTACAGCATCTGAGGAAGATAAGTTACTTACCCTATGTAATAAGCTTAGCCAGCGCTTTTGATGATGATGATGATGATTAATATAGTTTGGAATCTTTAGTTCAACGAACTCGTTATTGGTTGACACTGACTAACAGGGTGACAAGTTTATTAGTTTTCTTTAACTAAGCAATTAATCTAATAAAAAAATCCCAGCTATAGTATTTTGTTGCGAACAGTACCTCGCACCTAATTGTGAAGTCGTTGACCCCTTTATTTTATTGCTAATAATAATTTTCGCGTCTACAACATAAACTATCGCGGGCATTAGGAAACATATTTATTTCGCCAGACGGACGGACGGATGATTGAGCAAAAATTACGTCAGAATGGTGGGACTTGGAATCAGGGCTCCCGTTATTGATCAAGTGCTGGCATGGTAAGTGCTGGTGGAGTCAGAGGTGATAATTATCAGAGAAACAAGGATGCCTATCCAGGGGGTATTGACCTGGTCAGTGTTCACGTACATAGGAACTTATAATTCTGAATGGAAGGCCACGGGACGAGAGGTCTTCGTGCAGTACCCCAGCTGGTGCTCGTAGCGGGGATCGGTTGTCTTGCTATTGAACGGTGATGTCGGCTAGCGATGACGTTTGATGATGATGATAGAGATTGGTGAGTATGTTCTTCATCTTTGAAAGAAGTACTTGCCTTTCTTTACTGTTGGAATGCACCACATAACAAAAACGCCTCTTCAAAACATAAAACGTCGAAGATATTATAGTGACAAAAAGAACTTAAACAGCTGTCAGTAGCCTTGCCACTTGATGGTCACTACCACATCAGAATAAACTGACTTCTCAGTGCCTTGCCTATTAAGAGCATGGTATTTATTCATTTATTATATTTGATACGCCAACAGTGTACACATTAAAACATACATTTACAGCTGATATTCAATGAAGTACAGGGTCTGATATGTACACCTATTATAGGCGTATACAGCATTCACAATACTCACTTGAGGTTAAATATACATAGCATGGTACCTTTATTTCGTTTTATTACATTTTTATCATCGAAATATTCTAAATCAAAAAATATTTTTATTGATAACACAAACATGTTGGTGTGTTTGTATGTTTGTGTAATCAAAAACGTGTTCGGTTAAAATAACCGGATACGAGAGCGGATCCCGATCGTAAAAGAGTTAACGGCGATGACGTTACACGGGTCGATGAAACACACAGAGATGGGGACCGGAGGCTGGAGCTCCTGAGAACGAACACAGCAGCCATATTGGATGCCAGGCATGGCAGAAGTCTGACAAATTCCATTTAAATCTGCTCATTAGATTTAAACTTTCATTGAACAAAAAAGTTTTAGTAAATTGTTATTCATTTTAATGTAAATAACGCTTTCCCGATATCGAGGGAACAATCTAGTTGAATCAAAGTGACAGAGGGATGGTCACACACTCAGAACCGATGCTTGATGAGCCAAGGTTTAAGAGTGGAGGCCGCATTTAGACGAAGTGTGGCCGGCCATTAACCAGATGGGAAGACGATTTCTGAATAGTGGCCGGTCTGTGTTGGATGCGAGTAGCAAGTGACTGAGCGTCTTGGCGTTCATTGAGGGAGGCCTATGTTCTGGATAGGACGGATAAAGGATAATGATGATGATATATCAAGTATAGTGCACCCCTCTATGTGGGGGCTAAGCTATTATCATAGCCGCTTAAATCTTCCTCTGAGCGTAGTTATTGTCAGTGCCCACAATCACTCTGTTAATCTGTTTGTCCAGAGTCTAGACCATTGATAAGCTTTTTGTACAAAAGAAGCAAGAAGTAGTAGGTAACATAAACTACGCACGCATGTACCGTAAGCGCAGTAGATTCGAACCCGTTATCCGCCGTCATTATTGTCCGTGTAACAGATAAACCTGTCCCCGGTCTGTGCGTCCTGTATACGATCCCCGGTAAATCCACCCAGGCTTTATTAATTCCGGGATACAAGTCCAAGTGGGTCAGATACACCGGTACTAGACCTGGCGATAAAGATCAGATAGGACCATGTTTAAAATGTTTAAATTGTGCCTATTTTTATATATTTGTATTGTTATAGTTATTTACTAAAAGCTATATATAGTGCTGTAATGCTTACAAGAATTTCACGTATCCTACTTCCTACTATTTCCTTCTAATATTATAAACTCGAAAGTTTGTAAGTTTGGATGGATGTATGGATGTTTGTTACTCTTTCACGTAAAAACTACTGAATGGATTTTGATGAATCTTTACGATAGTATAGCTCATACATCAGAATAACACATAGGCTATAATTTCCTGTAATCCCACCGGAACGAGAAGTACGTGGGTGAAACGGCGCGGCGGGGCGCTGCTACTTTATATTGTAACAGCTTATGGATTGTATCACCGTTAAAACGTCCTTAACTGCGATGTAATCCGTAAAATTTGTGTGATTTTTTTTCGAAAGGTCTAGACTTTTAGGCCTGATGGCCTTTAAGCTCAATCGGTAGGTAGGTGAGCAGATGGCTCACCTAGTAAAATTCGAAAGGGGGGCGCCCCCCTCCGTGCCCCGCAGGGGGCGCGGTATATCGCGCGCGCTACTCTGGAGAGTAGGTGTTTGGCTTGTCAAATCCAATACGGTCGACGAGTCATTAGCGGATGAAGTTAAACTATTAGTCGGAGGGCAAATTAGTGTGAATGAGACCATCACTGCTCAAAAAATTTTCAAAGTAGGTGTTAGTTGTATTTATAAGCTGCTTGAAAGTATTTTATAATAATTCGTACAATAAAAAGAGAAAAAAACTACAAAGCAAAAGAATGTTTTAATTATTCAACGCTGAAGAAGGCGCCGACACTCGCTTGTGTTGGATGAAGTATATACCATACTAGCCGGTGACCCAGCTATGTCCATGTCAAGATCCATTTTTCATCAGGTGTATCGTATACCCGGGCCTTTTTCGCACGAACCTTTATAAGCTGGCATACACCCCGTGAAGTCATGACAAGCATAAAACTACAATTGAAAGTAAAGGCCCTAACGTGCACATGTCATAACGCTCTGATAACAATTTATTATGATACAGGACACAGGTTTCCTGAGTGGGTGATTTTACATTAGCGCCCCCTACACACAGTTTCGAAATGATTATAATAAATTAATGGTTGGAGGGGGGCAGATTTTTTATATAAATCAAAACTTTAAAAATCTAATACCTTACAGGTCTTGGTATGATATATGAATGGTGGGTAGTTACTTTGATCGATACGGTATATGAAAAAAAATATAGTAGCTATTGTCCGCGGCTTTACCTACGTTAACTCAGATTTACGGACGGATCTGGATTGATAATAATTGGTTTTACAGTCTAAATTACTTCTTGTTACATCTGCTATCTGTCAGTGAAAGGCTCGTCAAAATCGGTCAAACCGTTTCAGATATCAGCCAAAAAAGTAGAAAAAAATGTTTATTTTAATATAACAAACAGACGCTCAAATTTTATTTATATTTATGTATAGATTAAAATATTTTTTGACTGCATACGCATGAGTGTCAGAGTCGCGATTGTCGGCTCCTTTAATGTTATTACTGATGACGTATCAAGCGTGCTCCATGGTCAAGAGACAGAACAAGAAGAACAAGAAGAACAAGAGTTACAGACGTGCTGAGATCAGACTCAAATCCAGACGCGCCTTTAGCCTAGATTGTGAACAGCAAATACATTAAGAATCACAGTTCGTCCGTCTGTGCACTTACGATAAATATATTAACGATGACGCGAGAGGCTGACCCATATTTTTAGGAGATTAAGAGCATAAATCTCTCGCGAGCGCGGAGATATTCTTAGTTAATACTATTAGAATTTATTTCGGCGTTTTATTTTCTCCTCAATCACACACGGGATTTTGAATTAATGTGTTTATAAGTATTGAGGACGCGTAGTTATGTTTATCTCCCGTCTTTGTTTATTATCCGACCCTTACTGAATTTACCACATAACCACTTTTTAAAACCAACAATTTCTGCAGATGTGTCTTCTTCTTAAATTTAAGAGCTTCGCTCTTGTCGGTGGAGCTTTTTCCATTCCTGTCTGCACTCCGCCCTTCTCTTGACCTCCTGATAGGACACGACCATCAGTTTTTTCTTCACCTGGTCCATAAAACTTCTGCAGATGTGTCAATAAACAGAAATAACAAAAAATACTGCAACTATAGGGACCACTGACAGAAGTGAAAACTTATTACTTAGAATAAAGAAATTTCAAATTTTAAACACAAAGAGATTTAAGATTTTAACCAATCATTAAGTACTCGACGCGGATAAAAAAAAATTGACTAAAAAACAGCACATTTTACCTAATATGTTTACTTTGTTCAAACCTAAAAACCGGCCACCGTATTAACAATAAAAATATAACAAAAAATACAAATTAAAAAAAAAGAAAACAAATTCCCTTATAAAACTCGGAGGCGGAATAAACTGTTTAATTTGAATGAATCCCCCCTCTCTTTAAATGGGGGAGGGAATTTATTTGTTCCTGTCAGGTCAGATTTCATAAAGCAGGCGGCAGTCAAGTGCTACTTAGAATTTACTAATTAAAGATACAAGAATTTTTTCCAGCGACGATTTTCTTTTTGGGAATGCGTACGGGAAAAGCTAAACTGATGCTGCAAACAAGATATTTTTAAAAAAATTATTGAAAGCTTTACAAAAATCAATGAAATACGAAAGATTATATATAAACTAACATGTTCGACTAGATATTAATAGATTTTCATAAGACAAGGGAGTATAACACAAGAAATCTGCACGCTTCATGGCTTTGCGATACGCTTTTCCTCGAGACCAGGTAAGAGGACTCACCATGTTACCATCTCAACATATACAGACCTATTTCTTCAACCTCATCAGACATGCAAGATTCCTAAGGAGGAGCTACACTTTACAGGCGAACGACACGTAAATAGAAAATTTCATAGTTCAGAGGTAATGAGAACTAAGATGATTATACGATATCTATAGCACAGCGTCGTCAGTGGAGGGGCAGCATCCCTGGTCCGTCGTAAACGGCAACACCCTCAGGCCCTTATTAAGCTCGTCGAGGGCTGCGCGAGTTAAATAACCCTCGCAATCCGTCGCGTAACGACGATACGACCCGCTCCGACTACACACGACCCGCGCCGACTACACACGACCCGCTCCGATTATACACGACCCTTGCCAAATACACACGACCAGCGCCGAGTACACACGACCAGCGCCGACTACACACGAGAATGTTGTAGAATTTACAAACATAATGATTATTATTAATTTGCCTATAAAGACCAGTAGGGGTCAGCATATTTTGCGGAACGTTGGTAAATTCGATTGACGATTAAAAAGCTGTTTTATTGGTATCTACAATTTTGAGTAGAAAAATATTTTGATTTTGTATGGATGCCATGCAGAATCAGATGTGATATATAGTTAACGAGATATATACACAATCACACACATAAATTACTATGAATAATGTACAACCGATTAAAAAAAACTGCTAGAGAAAGCTCGGGTAGTGAATTGAGATGAGATCTGTATAAATTATAGTCTTATGAATTTAACATTTAAATATCCACGAGATAAAGACCCTTAACAACTGTCCGGGGATCGCAGACACGGATAGACCAGCTTCATCTAAATCGGGATAACAAAGGGATGCTGGATAAAGAATTTTATTTAACTTGCTAAAGTTAAAACTGGGGTCGATTTATCTACAAAAATATAAAAAAGATGCGGTAATTGGGATGAATTAAAACTGTGGAATCTATAATTAATACCTTTAATGAAAAGTTAAATAAATTATTGAACAGCGTCATGTCGTTTGTCGTCACGCATCTATGTCGTTTTTAGCCAACAATCACCTTTAGCCGTTTCATATTAAAAGTAGGTTCTTCATTTACATTATTCCGGACTTATGGTTTAAGTGGTGCTTTCATAATGTTGGAACATTTGAATAATATAACAAAAGAGGAACAAATAGACGTTTTCTTTTAGTTCATTCAAACATGTTCTACAAGTTTAATTATCGCATCAGCAGACACTCTCTGGCCTTAGTAATTGGAACCAATAAAAGCAGAAAGCTCGTTAACTAAAGTTTTGACTAATAACCCCACAAGGATCTGAGAGACGCGGCTCGTCAACCACAGCATCTTACCCTTCGGCTAGATTGATGCGGTATGATTCCTCTAATCCTCACCAACTTTAACGCTGATTGATGACGGCACCCGAGGGGGGGGGGGGGGAGGGCACACCCACCACAATCGAGGGCACGGTGAGAAGATTTATCACTAATAAACTATTTCGCCATCGAACCGACTAAAGCTCCGTTGGCGTTATGCAACGCATTATTTTTGTGTGAAATTCAAACTTATAATCGACACATCTTTTTCAATGTGACAATATTCATCAGAGGGGAGTCTTCGGCCATTCCAAGAGCATCAGCATCATGTGTGGACCCGTGCTGTACATAGAAGCCGCGATTTTCTGTTATGTGCCTGGACGAACGAACTGGCAAACGCACCATCAAATCTTTTTTTATGTCGTAAAGAGACAACCGAATAGGATCCATAATATTATGGTGAACTCCGACAACCTTAAGCTCAGAATAGAATAATCATTTATTTTTAGATGCATATTCCTTCTTTTCCAAACCACCCGAAACGCGGCAGCTAATTGAAAATTTCATTTTATATTACGAATATCAATTAGGTATTGGAGAAGGCAGTTGTTGAGGCAAACCGCGTGCACAGCTATATTAAATACAAGATATAGGGTGTGAGGCATATAGCACCGTCCGTTACGTCACCGAGCGCTCCGAGTCAATGCCGCCCTTGTTCCGTCGTAGGGCTTAGCTAAAGGGCCTCTTTGTGCCAACTCCACCGTTCAGGCACGATTGTACTTACAAATGGAAGCTATGAACACTTACAACGGCTACTATGACACGGGCTTATTACACGTGCCTTAGCAATTGGCGGCCGAAAATAATATGAAATATGTAATATCTACTACAATTTACTAAGGGATTAGAATAGAATAGAATAAACGTTTATTGAGAAACATACACTGTTACTTAATCTAATACATACACACACACAAGGCACATATATATTTAAAAAAAAAAAAAAAAAAAACAAGAAATAAGAAATTGTAGTTAAATTTAATACAAACTATATATTATGTAAATTTTTACAGGCAATAGACGCAACGCGTAAATTTGCTATGAAAGTACATCTCAAATATCTTTGCCAAAAACATATAATCGTTAAGTCGTCTTAACCATTACTCATCGTAGAGTCTACATCCTGAGGATGCCTCGGTGTCGGGGTGGAACGTGCGTAGATTTCTGGTGGTGGTCTTTTATGGTAGTGTGTGTGGTGGTGGTGCATGCGAGTGTACGCATATGCAGTGTGGGAAAGGAGGGCGGTGCTATATGCATGCATATGCGTGCACTCACACATTTACTATAAAGACTGCATGGTTCGCGGGATATTGCTAGTTAATATATAGTTTAATATCTTTTTTTTAAATGGATTTCCGCAAAGTAACCTGATTCTGTTAACTATAAATCTTAGTAAGTATATTTTATTTTCCTGAAAATAAAATTAAATCACTGAAAGGAATCTCTGTAGTCGATATCGATAAATTTTCGCTTTCATCACAGCGCAGTACATCACTAGCAATGACATTATGTTGGCAGTATGCACTGCGACATGGTTTTGTAATTCTGTTAGGTTGGTATTGTTTGAGAGAGCACGTTTTATACATGGTTTTTTTGTATGATAGTTCCGTCTCTTAGCGCTAGCTTCACATACTCTTTGCAGTCCTCCCGTCTAATCGGAGGTCGACCCTCCGCCCTCCCAAAAGTGGGTTCCTGAGGCTCCACTGCAACTTTAACGTACGTGGGGAATCTCTCCCTTTGGAAATAGATCGTATCAGCAGACACACTTTCTGGCCCTGGAAATTAGAAAATCAGGTTTAAGGGCCAGTAGTGTAACTATACCGTTCGGGGCCCGTGGCAAATTCTTCGGATGCTAAGAAAGACACATTTTTTTTACAAAATGTGTGATTATAAATCTTGGGAGTTGAAATTCTCCTCCGACCGGGGGCCCCTTTCAGTTGGGGGCCCGTGGCATTTTGCCGACTTGCCACCCTGTAGTTACGCCACTGTTAAGGGCAGAGTTCTGAAAAATCCGGAGTTTCACTCAGCGCAAACAAGAGTCGATCAAACAAGACCCAGCGCATATTACACAATTATTATTTGTTCGTTAAAGATTATATAACGGAGAAACGCCACTGTTTACACACTTAAAGTTTGTATTATATAATTCTATTGTCGTTATTTTACAAACAGTGTGCCTAATGGCTTAGAAAATTCTGGCTTAATTTATGCAAAATTGTACATCTGTGCACAAAATGTAGAAAATCATTTAAACTTAAGATGTGACATATTCTAAATAAAACCGAGTTTATTGAATTAGGGCCTGTTTCACAATCTCCAGTTAAGTTCCCGATAGGCTATCGGCAACATATTTGACAGATACTCCATACTCTATCTGTCAAATATTTTGCCGATAGCCTATTGGGAACTTAACTGGAGATTGTGAAACAGGCCCTAATTCAATAAACTCGTTTTTTTAGACAAATTATTTTAATCGTTTAGATCGTTTAGATTTAGGAACACGGTGGTAGCGTACTCAGTACCAAAATCATGAACATACATAAAACATGAACCACTAATTTAATGAAAAAGTAATATTAACTCCATAAAATTAACTGATATCGAGAATAGCCATCGTGAGAATCGTTTTCTTATTATTTAATTTATGTTAAATTATTTTTTTAGTTAGTACCAAGGGAAGCTAGGTATTTTGGAGTCTAGAAAACACTAGCAGTGCCCTGTGGTTTCCCACGCTTACTTGCTATACTCGATAGAAGTACGAGTAATAATTATAATATAAATCATATGCTAGGAAGTTATCATTGTTACAACTCTTAAATACCAGTAAATTATAAGATTTTACGGCACCCACGATATTATGTTCTTTTAAATAAATACAAAAATAGAGACTAAGCGTATCTTTACGCTCAATTAAAATAAGATATTTTCAAAGTAAGCCAGTATAGAAGTGTAAGCAATTGTCTCAGCAGCGTCGCGTGCAATTCCGTTCCTTTATCGCCAGTCGCCACCCCGCGCCGGTGGAAAAGATTTTATCTTTATCGCCGCACTTAAACCTTACGATTGGCGCTATAAAAATCAAATTCCGAATCTGTACAAAGTTGCACCTCTGTTTATACGGAAGTCGGATATATTCGAATGTAGATTTAGATTTTTCATTACAATATATTCAACGAGATTATTCTTTGCGTGACATCGGTCATTTATATAGGTTAATTCTCTTTAGAGGTCTTCTTTTCCGATTCTGTCTGCGAAAGAAATACCCAGCAGAGCTTAATAGCACGTGGAGCTCAGAAGACTGACAAATATTTAGGGGAACGTATGGCCGCTGGGCCTATAAGGTTTAGCAGTGTAGGCCGTGACAGAAGGTAGACGAAGTGTTAGTCGACCATTAACTAGATGGAAAGACGATCTCCGTGCAGCCGGTCCGTGTTGGATTCGAGTGGCAAGGGATCGATCGTCTTGGCGTTCATTGAGGGGAGGGAATCAAGGCTGATTACAGATGCGACACATGTGGTCTTAATATGCTGATTGACCAAGGTTCTTTATTTTCGTAGGTTACTCCTGAAAGATTTAACATTTTCTGACAGAGAGGAGTTTTTTTAATGTGAATTCCTCTTTTGCCGCTAATGCCGTGACAATATCTTGTCTTGATGCTCAGTGCGCCCTCACGACTCCTTTAAAAGTATATTTATGTCTTTCAATATTTTGAAATTTGAATTGAAATATGCAAGATTTGCTTACGCGTCCGGTGCGGAGTCCAACTTATTGGACGACAGAAACTAAAAGGTATAAGGGGTGTTGCTAATTAGTGTATGAATATGATAAGATATTGAGTGTCTGCGCATTGATCTTTGTCGAACTCTCGCATGATATATACCCAGCAAACACGGGTGTCCTTGTGTTCGTTTGGTCGTTGCGGAATCGATGCTTTATGACGAGCGCCTCCGGGGCTCCTCTACGGTGATATACTGCTCCCGCCGCGGGAATACTGTGCTAATGATCATGGGAACTTCGCACGCTACTGGACTAAGAGTCCACGTGGTGGGAGGATATTTTATCTAGGATTAGACCTACCAGGGCCAGACTCACCGATGGTAAATATCCTTGGGAAGTACGCTGGTTTACCAGGTGCTGCTGGTCTACAAGGGAACTGCTGTCCTGCTATTTTCATCCATGAACAGCTTAGCTGTGATTCGGAGGAAAGAGCAGTATATATTGTTTTATAATTATTGATTCCGAGATCTACCAGATTTACCACAGAACATGACACCTGGCACACTAATAGCTGATCCCAGATTAAAACGACATTGATGCACCATAACTACTCTCCGCCACAGAACTAAATTTACTGATATCAGTTACACACTCAGAAGAACGGATGGGTCAATAAGGTTCATGAGTGGAGGCCGCGTTTAGGTAGACAAAGTGTTGTTCAGCCATTAACCAGGTGGGAAGAAGAACTCGTGCAGTGGCCGGCCTTTGGATGCGAGTGACAAGGAATCGGCCGTCTTGACGTTCATTGAGGGAAGCATAATATGTTCAGTAGTGGACTGATAAAGGCTGATGATGATGAGCTGCCGTTGTTTCACGCAAATCACATATTCTCCGTGTTACTGGGCCACATCTGTTGATGATTTACACTTGACTGGATCATTTAAATTAGTTAAGCCACTAATAATATACAGTTACTGTATATTATTAGTGGCTTACTTACTGCTGGGTACAATTTGAAGTATTTGCGGTATTCCGCGAGTATTTGTGATGGCGCTGGGAACAGTCTTCCGCGTGGCGGGCAAGTGGGCCGAGGCTGCCGGATTTGAACCCGTGCCAATTCACCGATCACTGCCACGTG
This sequence comes from Lycaena phlaeas, assembly GCA_905333005.2. NCBI lineage: Eukaryota > Metazoa > Arthropoda > Insecta > Lepidoptera > Lycaenidae > Lycaena > Lycaena phlaeas. The sequence continues at coordinate 588,664 of HG995181.1, forward strand.
TTACTATTTAATTAAACACTTTCAGCGCATCGTCATCCGCACCACCGCATTTTAGCAGATGCGCTGCCTTCCTTATCTCTATCATCTCCCCCCAATGGGCCACCGGAAAGTAACAAACACACGAAACGTGACAGCATAGCTGTCACTTTACGCCAGTATTATGCAAGCGAGAGGCACCACCCTGGTCGTGCGACCCAATTCAATGGCAGAGCAGGATGGCTCTGCCTCTTACAAATGTTTGTGAGGTTGTAGAAACAATTTTGAAAATTCTTTCCCCAATAAAAGGCTAGGTTATATTTTGTTAGTGACTTAGGGTATAATTTAACCCTGTACTCCCACGGGAATGTGAAGTAAGCGGGTGAAACCGTGGAGCTCTGCTGGTTAATATACTGATGTTTAAAGGGATTTGCACATAATGTAAGCGGTTAAAAGTCATGGTCTACTAAAATAAACAGAAGGATGTCCCTACTGTTAAAGCTCAGTAATTTAAAAATGCACATTTCAGCTTAAAATTAAACCAGGCTATAATCATCATCATCAGCGCTTTTAAGTTGTCTGTCACAGAAAGTTTCAGTTATGTTGAAGTCATATGAACGCAAAGGATATAGAGTCCATGGTTGCTGTAGAGTATACGAAACGTCAGGAATATCAGCCGCGCGATGGAGCCCGGGAAAAGTAGTTTCCTTGGTGTTTAAGCATGCAACGGTCGTAATATGAGCGTGTTGTGTTGGCGCTAACCGCTTTCTGTGCGATTGTGTAAGGGGTCGGGGGTCGGGGGTCACGTCGTACCGGTTTCGAATCCTGTCCCGACTTTATACAGAGAATAAAATGTTTGTGTGGTGTTGCAATATTTGCTCATGTTCTAGGAGTGGTAGATCAATGGCCCACCAAATAGAGGGTTTAAACAGGTACTAGGTACTGACTTTCAAAAAGATACTTTGATTGTACTATTTTGAATAAAAAATTTGACTTTGACTTTGACTTTTACTATTAGTTCAATTGTATCCGTCCATACATTTTAAATTGGCATAGCCTACTTTCAATCACTGTTGAACTCTACAAATTTTATCCAAAGGGAACTCATGAAATTGGAGGTCGGTTTTTGGAGGCTTTTGTTTATGACACTTTAATATGAGGTTCTAGCACTTGAGTGTGTGTTGAGTGGAAGTGCACTAACCAAACTAAAGCATCTGCGCGCTCCTTCAGCTGCTTTTTGAGGGTCCCAGATTTGTAGGCAATAGGAGCACTCAGCGAAAGGCTTGCCCTGGCGCAGGCCAGACTACTCCTTGTAAGGGAGACTACTTAGCTGCCACTAAGACCCTTGAAGGTAGATCCTCTATAGTTTTACTCTGGTACAAATCTTAAGCATATTATAAAACCTTAACCAGTCTAATATGAAGCCACAGCACTGTAGGAGCATTTTTTGAAAACCTTCTTCGTATTCCGTGTAATCTATTATTATTATCTTATCTGAACGGAAGACGTGCCTTATGGGGTCTTTGTGTCCTTCCCAACTCTTATCTTTAACATCCTTTAAGGCTTGTTGGCAGAACCTTGCCACATCCATCGCAGGAGCCTGTAGTAGCCTGGATACCATTCCATCTTGGTGTTCTTCTTGTGACCAGCACCTCACATTAATTTGGCGTTGCCTAAGCACTTTGTAGACGTTGCATTAGTATAGGGTGTATCTCTACTTAATTTGGTCGAATTGATATAAATATTCGACTAGTTTTGCAGGTGAAACCGCAGGACTATATATAGTATTAGACCCGGTTTCACTTATCTATGTTATTGTATATTTATAATTAGTATTTGATAGTATCGTAGTAATTACTGAAACCATTACGTAATCTGTTATTATTTAACCAATTATGTTTTTGTGTTCTAAAATGGCGTCTTCCTTTCGATAACGTTTTGTGTGTAGGTAATTGATAACAGAATTGCACAGATACTAGCGGACTCAACGAACGTTGTCCAGTTCAAATCAATTTGTAGCAAAGCGAATTGTGAATCTAAATCATCCCAAATCCGCTTGAACACATACAAATAAAAGCTTTTGAAAAACTAGCCTTTTAAAAACAAGGAATTCAGTGATGAATGAAGTTTAAAATACATGATTATTAAGAGCGTCTCGCATGATGACAGGTCCTGAAGCCTTACCACTCCTTTTCGCATCACTTTTACTATAGTGGGGATAAAGAAAGGATAAAATTAAAATTAAGGATGGGATGGTAGTTTTAAGACGTAGTGGGTGATGGATTTTCACGTCCCAACACGTCAAAAATACGATATTTCACGATAGTTTCAAGTGAGTATTGAGGCCAGTCCAATACGCCCCGGTTCCGACTTTAGTGGCCTACTCGAAATTACAATCGAAATAAATTTCGACCGTCCCACTTCGGCACATAGATTAAATATACAGTTCCGGAAAAAATATTCAAAATTAAAACAGATAAATAAATGTAGGTAAAGATTACTTTAAAGTGATATATGTTTATTACAACTGGGTCGTTTTATTTCGTGGCTCGATATATTTACGGCTGGCCGGAATGAATTCGTTTGTTATACATGGCTCATTTGAATGGAACGGCCAAGAGTGAGTCGGGCTATGCGATCAGGGTTCCGTTCATATATGAAGTGGGGTAATAACAGGTATTAATAGCGCATAAAGTAACTAATAAGTGACAATTTTGTTATTTTCTCTTCAGTCGCTGCACCTACTGAAGTACAAAAGCGACTTTCTGCCCTAAAATGGTGGCCTCTTTGCTAAGGGTTTCTGTGCAATTGCAACCACTAACAGTCGTTATGTTGTTCGCTGCTTGAGAAGGATATCTCAGTAATTGTACTTACAACTTATAAGTTAGAGGCTGGAATTGTATTCTTTATCAATGTTCTCAAATTTAATATATATTTCACAGCTATTTACCTCTTTCCTGAGTCGTTTAAGCGAGAAGTTTTCCCAAATCATCCACACAATTTTCTCCTATTGAAGGTTTTCTGATGGTATTATTTTTGTTTCAGCATAAAAATATATTCCCATAAACGCCCCGCTACTACACGATGCTAGAACCAGAAACGAACAACCTCGACTGAATATCAATAATTAGTTGATAGACTAGTAGATTTTCTCCTAGAAAATGTTCGTGAGTCGGATGGTTTTTCTGCCGATTCAGATGAGTTGTCTTTGAAGATCCATAAAAGACGATTTTATTGGACATATAGACGTCATGACTGTGGTAGTTGTAAAGTATCCGAAATGTTAAAGTAAAAAGGAGTAAGCGTTTACAATTTTATGAAGCTTATTCTCCTGATTATAATATTTAAGTATATTTACGTTATTTATCTATATTTCATCGTTATTGGTTGTAACCGTTATAACTGTCATAGCCGTTATAATACATCCGGACTCAATATATTCTGTGTTAATTTTTACCGACTACTTGTTGAAATGCAGGCACTGTAGGTCTATCTTTGTAACATAGAACCCCTGACTAACAAAACATATAACCTTCCTACTGTAAATCTAATACTTTTAAGGAACACAATTAACCTTAGCACCAGAACAAAGGGTTACAATTTTGAAAGTTCTTTGTATATATATATTCTTAAACGTTGAACCTTATGCGTTACGCCGGTTCGTAAGCGAATGCTCCCTTTGTTCCCGGGATGGAGTCGGGAGCCGGGACAGCCCGGGCGTGGTCTATGAGCCCGTAAGCATCCCCTGCATGCATATCGGCATATTGCCGTTCTGCGCTGTACCATGATGAAACTGCTTGTCACGGGTTCCATCGAGGTTTATTGTTTTTTGCAATCCCGTCGTATCGGATACTCCACCACGACTACACTCGTCACGTTACGCGTCACGTTACGCGTCACGGTGGGACTGAGGTGACTATACAAGGTTTCACCAAAATAATTTACTTAGAATGACAGGACCTTGACTAACTGATGATGTTACGCCTGTTGAAGCCTGTCCTTTTTTCAGCTTATGCAGTTTGTATATTTTATTATTTCACTACTTGAACATGAAATGGTTGGAAAAAAATTTTGTTCAAAAAGAAGAAATCTCTATATTAAAAGAAAACTGCTATTGTATGATTTCGTAGTTATCAATAATTATCATTTAAAAGAATTTTATTCATTCGTCATTTAAATTAAAAATTAATTGGAAAAAATGTTGAATATCGTAATGTCCTTTACCGTAAATTTGTCGTACCAAAAAGTGTTGAACGCGACTCAAAAAGTTCTCACATCCTCCAAACTAGAGCAAAAGATTTCATTCATCTCTTCAGCGTAACATTACACGATGAAGCCGTCCAGCGTGAGCCGAAGGTGTGTTCAATATTATAAACAAGTAGCCCATAATAAGTATAGCTTCAATAACAATATAGCGCGGAGCGGGCCTTGAGCTCGCCCGCTTGCGCAACCACTACCGAACTACGCTGTTGCTATGTGCAGAGACCTGCAAGGCGCGCAGAGGGGACTGGCGGAACATATCAGCATATCACATCTGTATGATATGTGCCTAAAAATGTACAACAGAGTATCCTAAATAAGCGGACTCGGTTGGTAGCTCCTGTCTTTGGTTTTTCTTGACCATCATTTTTATTAGTATGTGACCGGTCTACTGTTTTAATATGTATATTTTCTATGGTGTTTGCTATTTTCGTTTTCAGACAAATGTGGGACTTATGCCTTATAGGTAACAGCTGCGCAGTTCGGGAGCTTCTACAAGCCAGTTTTCCCTGATTTTCAGATACAATAAAAAAATCAAATGATGGTCTCTCTATCACCCGTGGGCCGTGTGCAAGCACATTCGTAACGTATGTCACGCTGAAATCCGTTAAATGTGTTATTATATTTTACTTGGATTCTATTGGATATCTCGGATAAAAAGTATCCGACACGAAATCCACGTCAAACGTAAAACCTCTTTATTTAATCCTACTAATATTATAAATGCGAAAGTTTGTGAGTATGGATGTTTGTTACTCTTTCACGCAAAAACTACCAAATGGATTTTGATGAAACTTCATAATAATGTAGCTTATACATCAGATTGACACATAGGCTATAATTCATCCCCGTATTCCCACGGGAACGCAGGGCACTGCTATACTATACATAGTGGCCGTTGTAAATCTTAGTTCACGCAGGCGAAGCTGCGGGCAACAGCTAGTTTATAATAAATTCTAAAAAATATTTTTTTATAACACAGAAAAACACAGAATAAAATATGTGATAGCCTCACGCCAAATATTGTTGTTGTTGCAGGTACTTTTTATGTTGGATACGCGAACAGGCGTGCGTAACATATACGAGCATAAAATACTTTAGCTGGAACTAGCCCAAGCAACTCGTTTACATGTTGCCCATTCTGTGACATAAGACGTTAAGTTGCGCTGCCAGTGATTACACTATGCTGACCTTATCTCCGTTAAACAGCAAAGCTGTCTCACGGGAGAGACATGCCGACGGGAGCGTGATTCGTCTTTCCCAGCACTAAGTCCTTCCATTCATCAACAAACATTCTATCGTTTCCTTGATAATTGATAAATTTTTCTAATACATCAACTAATCTCTGACCGAGTCATCGACCCCGCCGAGGTTGTGGCACACATAAACAGCTGAGCGGCGCGCGTGTGTGAGTGTATGCGCATGTGTATGTGTGCTTTGTTTTTTGGTAAGGTAAGACTGTTGACCTATAGGGCTTATCGGTACTTCACGCGGATAGGTAGTGTTAGGTAATAGGTTCTATGTGCAACTATATCGTTACGAAAAATATTTTAGTAACGTTATTATAAACACTATAATACTAAGAGTAAAGGATGCCGTGACGTAGTAATACTAAACAGATTATCATGAAACTAGATTATATTATAATATAAAGTAAATGAAGGCAATCAAAATGATCTTCGTTGCTTCGTAACAACTACAGCTAGGTTATTTCTCCTTTTAACATGTATGTATGTATGTGTGTACCTAATCATTTTATTGATATGAGAGAGAGCCGGCATTCGTCTTTGTCTACGTGAAATTTGTATTTCATACGTATCTGAAAACCAGCTAGAATTGTTTTGAACTAAAATGATCCTGGGGTCTTCGTTAAGTGGTCCAACGGTATATGATTTTGATTAAGGGCATAAGGGCATTCAAAAGGCCAGTGTTCGGATATGAATAGACACCGGCTGAAGATACTGATCATCATCATCAGCCTTTATAAGACCACCTCCGAACATAGGCCTCCCTCAATTAACGACACGACGACCGAAAACCTATCACTCCCTGGTATTAACCATTGTCCAAACTCCAAGTTTTCCAAGCGCTCTTTAAGCGTGACCATCTCGCGTTATCAAGGGACAATAACCTCATCGTGTTATCAGGATTAAGGTAGAGGACTAGCTGTTGCCCGCGGCTTCACCCGCGATAGCGGTTATCGTTATCGTCTAGAGCTTTCGTAATCCAGGTTCTAGAACGTTTATTAAAATCGGATGCTATATTTATGGAGTTTAAAATATCCTCCCGTATTTAGACGGCCCTGGTTCGTTCGGCCACGGCTCAACTGCACTGCTTATTTCTAACAATAGACTTGCCAACCCTTAACATTAGAGTGATTCAGAGGAGGAGGTAGTGCTATGCTTTTTGCCAAGTCAATTTTGACCAGCACAACCGGGGTGGCACCTTCCGCTCAATAAAACCGGCGTGAGTGACAGCTTTGCTGTCGCGTTTCGTTTTGTGAGTTTCCGATGGCCCTTTGGGGAGGAATAAAGGAGGGCAACGCTTCTGCAACGCCTCTGGTTATGTGGATGTTAATGGGCGTCGATAGTCGCAAGGCTTCGACTGTTTGTTTGCCCTCTTAAGCTTTAAAAAAGATCATAATAATATTGGGAGTAAGAAGATAATCCTTTCCTTTTAACTTCGATGATTCCTGTAAGCTATTCATCTTTCTTTCTTCGTCAGCTTTTATTCATCTTTTGCTTGCTTTGCTGTGTTCCAGAGAGAAGAGCGCGAAGACCCGCAAGTGCGCTCGTGGGCGAAGCTGAGCACTTCCCATGGTGTGGCTCGTGGGTTCGTTTGCCAACTACCGCGATAAACTCACTATGATAGTCATTTGCCTACCTGATTCGTGTGACACGGCGCCATCTAGCGACGCAGTACAGGAACCTTAAACAAACGAGTCTAAATACTAACCTTGCTAACTGCAGCGCCCGATCTTAGTCTTAGGCCTTTGCCACATAATCATCACGAAGTCAGGGCAGGTGAAGATTTTCTGCCGCCTTTTGCAGCTGTTCAATAAATAACGTCGGAAGAATAAATTTTAACCCATTTTCAGTCGATTACACAGACAAGAGAACAGGCTCAAGTCCAGGCTGAAATCAACTCATTTTTCTCTGTTTAGTCGGCAAATAGAAAAGAAACAAAACTAGAACAATATATGTGTTAGTACATAATTAATGAATGATTTATTTATTTAAGTCTCAGTCAATGTCTCAGTTAACAAAGTCTCATTTTGTTAGTGTAATTCATGATCATCAGGTTGCAGCCTTTATCCTTCCAGTGCTCAATGAACACCAAGATGGCCAAACTACGTAAAACATATTTAAAGTAATATATTTTATACATTATAGTTTAACAAATTGATCTCAGCTCAGGGTTTACTCCCGCTACACCAAGCACTGGTCTCCGTTGAGGCCGTCCAGAGAACCCTCGAAACAACACTGGGAGCAAACATATCCTAGACTAAGCATCTGTTATCTAACTGTATAAGCACGGCAGCGGGCCGCGGCTAGTCTCAGGCCGTATTACTATGCAGCAGGCAGCACCTGACAGGCCTTGAACCTACTTGCATTCATTAGCCAGCGTCGCGTAGACCTAGGTTTAGGTTAGTAATTACACGTCGAACACTAGGTATTGCTCGTCTATAACTAGCTGTTGCCTGCAGCTTCACCTGCGTTTACTTATATTTACAACGGTATCTCAGCGAGATAATATACACATCTGTGTATATGCTATATCTATAGCATATAGCCTTCCTCGATAAATGGGCTACCTATCAGTGAATTAATCTTTTAAATCCGACCAGCAGTTCCTGAGATTGGCGCGTTCACACAAACAAACTCTTCAGCTTTATATTTATTAAAATATTTTAAGCGATAAACAATTAAGCATCATCATTCATGATCATCATCATCAGCCTTTATTTCTCTACTGCTAAACATGGGCCCCCCTCAATGAACGCCAAGACGACCGATCCCTTGGCACTCGCAATATCATTCGGGCTTTCATAATTTTCACCATCATTATAAAGCTTTACGGACGGACAGATCAAGGGATCTGTCCGAACATCTAGAGATAGGCCTCTCCTAATAAACGCTGAGACGATCGATCCTCCACCACGCAAGCTACTACCGCTGGCCAATGGAGTCAGTTGTGTCAATTTACTAAGGTTGTAGAAACCAGTGTGACCATCACCACCAGGAGCTCCGAAGACCAGGAGGAGAGGCCAGGCATCAATTGAACGGTCTCATCTCAGGGTACACCAATAATGAACTTTTGACCAAGAAGTTTATCTGCTAAATAATGAATGTTCAATGTTTGATATATTAAACTCCTGTATGTCACTGAAATGCTCCGAAACGGCCGGACCGATTTTGATAAAATTCTTTGTGTGTGTTCAAGAAGGTTGGAGAAAGGCTCGGATTCCACTGGTCTAATATACCAACCTTCAGTCATCACTAACATTATTTAAGTACTTGTTAAGTAGTCGCTAAGTTTTCTTTCACATACACAGAGGTTGCCTGGAAGAAATTGCTAATTAAGCAATAAGGCCGCCTTTTGTGTACATAAAATATTTCATGTTTAGTATTTGTCTTGATTTATTATTTGTGCTCATTTTGTGTATACCATAAAGTAATGTATATTTCACTCATTCATTCATTCATTCATTCGTTCATTCATTTATAATTTATTACGATAATTAAGACTCTACGTAATTAATAATAAAATGTCCGTACATCCAAACAACATAACGTGGACATTAATTTCGGTAACAGGATAAAAGCAGAAGTTACATTAGCTCCTCCCTCCCTCCCTCCTCTGGGAGTTCTTTGTTTCGAACATGCCGGAAATTACCTCACTCCTGCGGGAAAACGGATTTTTGAATATACATGGCGAAATACAAATGTCTCTTATGGTTTTAAAAATAATGAAAGAAATGTAATCCATTATTTTTGTATCCCTTTTTACTTTCCGCTTACAAGACATGTATTTATGAAAGCTTATCTAATTATAGTTACTTATTTTCAATCAACGGTGAAGGAAGACACCGTGAGGAAACCTGCATGAGTGATGAGATTAAAAGTCTTTGAAGTTGTATGAAGTACACCAACCAACATTGAACCAGCGCATCGGTGAACTATGGCCTAGTAACCTCCTCGCCTGATTTCGAGTAGGGACCCGTGGGTTTATTAAAGAGATAAAATATGTGTTTGTGTACAATAGTACCTACCTATCTCATGTTCCTTCTAAGTTGTCGCCCGATTTAAAAATGTTTAAACTAGATACAATGCTTTATTATCACTAAATGACTATTATAAACATAAGAGTTAATGCGGGCGAAGCTGCGGCAATAGCTAGTGACATTATCATGATAAAGTAGAAAGGGTTAAGGACTAACCTTTTTATTATTTAACAGACACATAATTTATGGGTTTTTTTTATAAAATATTAGAACGAAAATCTAAAAAGTCCCAACGTAAGAACGAAAGATCTCATAATTTGGAAATCGCAGAACTGGTTTTGATAAAATATTTTATATAAGAACGATCGATAGAGAAACTGTTTTCAAATTAAAAATGCATCCAAATGAGCTTAGTCCTTTAGCTATGCGCATCTGAATCTGCCTGAGATCGTAAAAAGTTGCCAACTGACTGCGTCTGGTGATGATGAGTGGCACAGACAACTTATAACACGAGTCTTTTAAGAGGTTAAAAATTAGATACAAATATAATTTGGGTCAAATTTCGACCCCCTCTTTGATATTATCATTCGATTAAAAATGAAGAGTTATCTCTTTCATTACCGACAAAGTCTTTCAAAGTCATTACTTAGCAAATTATGAAAGTGTATCAAAATAGATACATTTTCGGACGACTTTGGACCCCTTCGATATTTCAGCCATCATAACAGTACACAAGCCGTGTTCGCCCACGGTATGATAATTGAGTGGCCTCGGTGTAGACCTGGCCCGCCAGCACCGCTCCCACACCACGAGCACCATCACCCGATACCGCCACCTGCGAGCTGGCAATAGAGGCGGTTCTCCCGTGAAGTGTTTTAAGTGTTGAATATCATATAACTCAATAACACACCGTGTTTTGTATTATGTTTCGCTATTAATGTTGTTTTCGTTTATTAATAGTTCCAACTGGACCATCGCCCGCTTCTCATCATCATCAAGCATCGGTCAATACATAAGCACGTTCACTTAAAACAGTCACCACACTTGTGTAGGATTCGGGCCTGCGACTAAAACGTATAAAAACTAATGAGCAACAACATTATAATCCTTAAAATATCAAAATTTCAAAATACTTAACTTAATAGAGTAAATTACAAATATTGTATTTGAAAACTGGGAAATACGACACAATAAAAAGAAAGTGTTATAAAACCTGTAAGCCCACTCAAAATAAGCATAGTATTGCAAAAAAGGGGGCGGCGCCTGTATACCCATACTTAATAAAAAGAGGTAATGTTTGAATGGTGGAAGTAATCTTGGAAACTATAATCCGATGTTACAAATCTTGAGTTCTATCATCTTTGACGACCTCTGTGGCTCAACGGTTAGCGCGATGGCGCTCAAGTCGGAGGCTACGGGAACAAAAAAGTTTTACATGTTCCTGACTCATGAATGTGTTTTAAATATAATGTTTAAGTTCTTCGAGAACTTACCACGGGACCAAGATTGACGTTTTGTAAAAATGTGCATCTAGAAATTATTATTTTTATCATTAAAGAAATGGGCTACAAAATACTAGGTATTCATTATTAGTCTGAAATTCGAATACCTCTGTAAGTTACAGCGGGCGAAACTGGTAATGGATAAAGTAATAAAAACTCGAAAAATCAAAAAATAACTTGCTTAACGACAAAACTAAATATAAGCTTTTAAGAAGGCAGTTTCCAAATCCAAACCAAAATTCCCTGTACAGTAATGTAAACAATTTATACTAGCAATAAACAGCCGATTTCATGCATAAGCCAAGATGACGTTTACGACTTAACCAGAACATACATACACCTGAAACGGACTGAAATAACTTGACGGTCGTAAAAACGCGGTAACTAAAAGTCAATTCCGTCCCTACGTTAAAAACTTTGGACGAATTAACTGTCCTTAGAATGACTCGAGTTTAAATTTTTCTGTAATGGGACTTCGCCTTCGTAAAGGCTAAGATATGTATTTAATCCATACTATGCTATAAGTATACAATATATTATACGGCCCTATTATAAAATACCCCTGTCACAATTTCGTTTCCATACTCCTCTGAAACGGCTCGACCGATTTTTATAAAATTTTGTGTGCATATCGGATAAGTCTGAGAATCAGTTAACATCTGTTTTTCATCCCCTTAAATGTTAAGGGCGGTCAATCCCTAATTTTTCTTAATATTTTTTTTAACAATTTCTTTGTTTTTATAACAACAATAAATACGTACAACCCTAAATTTTCACCCTACGATCAAGCCCTTTAATAGCAATATTAGTACTTTTGGCAGAACGAAAGTAGTACTTTTGTCGGGGCAGCCAGTAGCCCTATAATATCCCTGAATAAATATTGCCAGACTATTTAAAATATCATTGTCTTTAAAGGCTTGTAGAGGCCATGTTTTATATGGGACGACGAGTGGCAGAAGATAAACATCGCCATTATTTTAGATTTGATAAACCACAAAACATTACAAAAGAACACAGTTTAAAACCAAGGATAATCCGTGGGGCTATTGAAATTAAAAAACATCCTCAGTTCAATACAGAAGATGGCTCTTACCTAGTTCTGTCAATCCTCCCGGGACCATGGTCGCTGCGAAGTATCCGAAACATCGGGCGTATAAATCTTAATATACCGTGATCAAATCCGTAAAACATGTTTCATTTTAGAAAGGCAACCTATATATTATTCGGTGTATTCACTTCTTGAAAACTTACTGTTTTGTAGGTCAAGAGAAGACCTTGCTTAAACTTGAGATGTATATTGGTAATAATTGTGGATTTTTGAATATTCAACTATGACTAGCAAACCATACTATAACACCACACCATACCGAAACGAATAGAGTCAAACGAACGTTTTCACAGAAGATAGTATTTCAGCGACGTTGTGTTAGACCGTATCGCAGGCTTATGCACGGCCATCCTCGCAGTACTCTGGTCTAGATTATTTACTAAAACTGATTTGATCTGTTTCAGTAATTACAGCAGGACAAGCAGTGTAATGATGGCAGACACTTAACATCGACACTCGTCTTCTCCGTGGCCGTTTCTAGTGCGCCCAAAGAAGTCGATCACAAACATACATTCATACAAACTAATAAAAAGCGTGTAAAAACAATGGCTGCCTCCTCAGCCAGCCTCATGGGGTAAAGGAAAGGATATACGCATTACGCAAACCCCATAATAGCACATGGACCTAGCCAAAATACTATTAAAAAGCGTTAGCGAAGTTCGAAAATGATAAAATGTATGGGTTTTGACATAAGGCCGCGCTTAATCACGTGGTCCACCCATAGACCTATACATTTTATCATTTCGAACTTCGCTAACGCTTTCTTAATGGCATTTTGGCTAGGGGGTCTAGCCAAAATGCCATTAATTATGTCAGTTTAAAATTCTCAACGGTTCAAATGTTTAAAATCAATTATAACTTGCGACCAACACACACCTCTTCTGCAAGTTATCATAGAACACGGCACTTAATGAGAAGTTATTGGGCTCCGTGGTGGTAGGAGGGAAGATGCAGGGGGGAGGGAGGAAGTGCTAATACAAATAAATCAAGCTTTTACAGTCAACTATCAAAAATACAATATTCCCGCTAGTGTGGACGTAGCGTTACATTAATATAAATATTATTTGAATTAATTTCAATAAGATTTAATCTTTTCTCTTGAAATTCACAATCTAACATACGTTATTGTCTCCCTATAGAATCTATCCGCTATTAATAGGCATAAATAATATGTAAATAAACATAATATATACACTTAGATACATGCAAACTATGTATAAAAACTTAAAATAAAATGACGATTCTTTTTGAGTTCAAACGTCTTCGGAATTGACAAAGATTTCTTATACTTAACACCTGTTGCATTTTTCAAATTATTGTTTGTTCTCATCGGTGTAAATGCATCCGCTACAAAAATAAACGTAAGGCGTGTTCTTTGAAAGTCGCTAGGTGAGTCTGTCGGTATCGACTCGTCTCGTGTCCACATGGCTCGCGTCAACAGTCTCTCCCGAGCAGATCTACCTGTCCAGTTGATTAGTGGTTTCCCTGCAAATGATTGGACTCACAATAAAAATGATATTTCTAAACCCGTTCATTGCCTCAGGCACCTATACATAACCTCAGGTACCTATACATAGAATTTTTAATTATCATAGTTATTTTAACGTGTCAACTATTTGGTAAAGTATATTTAGATGCCAAATTTTCGACTTTAGTTCTGCGAGTCTCGATTAGCTTGTAAGTTCTAACAGTCAGCTTTAACCCGCACGCTTAAGTCTCGATAAGAAGACGTCCGTAAACAATATCGGAATATAGAGATCCTCTCTGATAGAATTATAGTTGCGAATACATGTTTTCTACACACTAGTTCATCAATGCAAAGTTTTATTTTTTTCTTGATTTAAAGTGATTAACCATTACTATAATAGACTAATAGGCTTCTTCATTATCAGAAAGTTACTGTTCACATTGATTATCACCATCGTTTACCCTATGTGGTTATTGTAACTGTTCGCCGTGGTTAAGTAGTGATCTATTATCCATAAAACCACACCAAAACCGGCTCAGACCTGTTTCCGAGCCGGTCAATATTTATATTATTGATATGGATTCAAATGTACACCAGCGCCGCCTGCAGCAGGAACGAGTCAACGACATTACAGTCATATTCTAGAATCTAGACTATTAAAAAAAGTAAAGTAAAATTTCAACTCTTATATGCCCCACTGCTAGGCACGGGTCTCTGCCTCGGAATCAGGCGAGGAGGGTAATGGGCCATAGTTCACCGACGCGCTGGCCCAATGCGGGTCGGTGAACTTCACATACCTTCAAAGACTTTCAATGAGTGAGCGAGTGATGGTCTCATGTTAGGAAATTTAAAAAAACCCATTCCAGGGCACCCACGGGGGGTCATGATCGAACCCGGAACCTCTCGCATAAGAGGCCGAGTCCACCCACCACTGCACCATCGTCGCTCACAAGTCAAGACTATTTTAAAATATTATAGTTTGTGTGTTCATTTTGGTTGATGTATAAAAGTATTAACTTTACAATTATTGATAGTTACAGGTACGTAAATTATTTTTATGCTAAAAAATGTAATAAGCTGACAGCTCGTAAGCAATGGTCAATAGTGATGAACATGTATGACATCAGTATGTTGAGCTTTGTTGCTCCCTTCTTGTGCTAATCATGATTTGATGTCATATGAGACGTTTAGGCACAGTAGGTTCATCACCGAAAACTATAAGTAATATTTAATTCAAACCTATGAAAAAGTAAATAAATGCAATTTTTTAATATTTCTTTTTAAATCAAATATTCGAACTAGTCACAGCTTGTTTTGTTGCAGTAGTTGTTAACCTGAATGACAGATAAGCGATTTCAAAGCGATATCGAAACTATATCGCTTTCCATTGACACCGAGTCCAGAATACGGTCGCTACAACATTATTAGCTGAACTGTGAAACTGGTTCTAGTTAAAATAACAATAATGTCCCCCGCTAATTGGTTTGTTTACGTTGGCACCACTCGGCTGGATGTGGTGTTTGGCCAACGGTCACCTTGTAGGTGTACCAATATTGTGGTTGGGCTGATGGATGGCATCATCATCATCATCACCATTTACAGGATGTGTGCCTTAAAATTCTTACAACCTTCCGTCCGCTCATTTGCCTGTCCAGTCACGCTGACAACAGGATGATGGAGTGAGCGCTTATCGCAATCTGAATAGATTCGAAGAGTTTGCCACTTACTCGTATCTAGGGGGGGGGGGGGGGAGGATAGACAACAACTGATTCCTGCGCTGCCAACTAATAAACATTCATTCTTCGTGACGTCCACCACCCACCACCTATATATCTTTAACAAAAGCAGAGTATCTTGCTCAATCGGTGCCTTAGGAGACACTTTAAGTCTAGCAAACTGGGATGTATTCATCCGTAAAAGTTGTTTCATTATAATGAGTTCGTTTAAGCATTGACAAACAGACAAACTATTTCACAATCAAGTTTAATCGAAATCCTATCGTATTCCGACGGAAATGAAATATCATATTCGTAATATACTCGTATTATTACCACGACGCCATGATAGCATTCGCTGGTGAAGGAACGGCACAGGACGCGGTCTCCTCGACGTAAACAAGCCAATAAAACTAAAGAAAACACCATTATATTATACGACCAGTAACAGCCCACAACGCACGTACACTCCGACAAATAAATAAGTCTCTGAGTCAATAACAGTTATAATGTAGAAATATGTTATGCAATCTTCGAATGTTACTTACCCTAGCGCTGCCACAAATGAAAAAGTTTGCATAAAAACTGCTCGAACTTTTACATTAAACTTTTCCTGAATTTGATTAAATGAAAATAGTTTTTACCCGACTATGGCAAAGCAATAAGGGTTATGTTAGTCTGATGATATGTGGACAGCGCTTCGCCTATTATATAAGTAGATTCACCTGGATTACTTTTTTGATTTAAATTGGGGAGAAAATTAAATTAGGATATGAAACGACTATAGGCCGTAGATATAGTAGGCCGTAGACAGATAGAGGATGGAGTATCTGTCAAATATGTTGCGGATAGCCTATTCGGAACTTATTTTTAGATTGTGAAACAGGCCCTAAGTGCCTGAACTTGATACCATTATTCACTCACCGGAGGAAAACACCGTGAGGAAACCTGCCTGCCTGATTAGTAAAAGGCATTGTCGATATGTAAAGCTCACCAACCCGCATTGGGCAAGCGCTTTAGTGCACTATGGCCCAAAAATCTCAAAAACCATCCTCTCCTGGTTTCGAGGGAGGCCGTTCCAGCTATGTCGATGATGTGTCGCTGAGGTGATCCTGTTGCTACTGATCCGGGACCCTCAAACAGTGGCTGAAGGCGCTCGCAGTGGTTCAGGTTGGGTAGAGCACTTCAATGTATGAGACCTGCATAGGTTAAGGAGCAAACCCGGGGTAACCTAGCATGTTTAAATAGCATGATGATATTTATAGACCACATTTAAACTGTCGCAGTAATTTGTAATTGATTCGTCCGACTGTACATTTATATCTCACATTTAATTAAATTTGAATTCGATGATATCTTTTACGAGCATACAGCCGTGAGAAGACTTTCGCTTGTCGTTACTGAGGTGAAGCCAAAATGATATCGCCGGAGGTGAGGTGACACTTGACGTGGCGGTCGAGGGTTCGAATCCCGCCAGCTTACCACGGGACTGGCTTGACGAAGTGTGACGATGCGCTGGTCCAATGCTGGTTGTTCTTCGAACTTCACATACCTTCTAAGACTTTCATTGTCATCACGATGTTTTCCTTCACCGGTGAGCGAGCGATGGTCTTGAGCTTAGGGCGCACTAAGAAATTTGGAAAACCCATTTCAATGCACACACGAGAGGGTCAGGATCGAACCCGGAACCTCTCGCATAAGAGGCCGAATCTAACCACCACTGGGCCATAGTCGCTCTCAGCTACAGTAAACTATAAAAATGTCTTCCTCGAGTCGTGAGGAGGGCAATGGACCGGCGGGAAGGAACCACCATCCTGCTTGTTCCTAACAGCTTGAAACAGGACGTTATATTTCTTAGAGAAGGGCGAGGAAGACAGTGCGGTTACTGCCACCAAGACATCTTATGTGTCAGGATAGCAAAACATAAGTGACTCGCCCGGGGTACTGATATCAAAGGTAATCAGTTCTCTTGTGTTTGCAGTGGACTGTCAGGACGACATTATAGTTATAACCCACCAACCTTTCCATACTCCTACCCACCTCTCGGTATACGGAGCGAAACGCGGGAGATGTACGGGGTGCACCTGCTTAGACGCCCTCCTCCCTCGTACAGTCCCTCTTGCGATAGTGCTTTAATACGTCCCTAGCGTCACTCTCCCCATTCTGGGGCTAACGACTTCACAACACGTTAGTGACGGCACGGTAGTCCGGGTGTGTCAATTTTGCAGCTAAGATGTCCAGGCCTTCGTTTGTGCCACGAAGGTATGGTTAAAGTGATGATGATGATGATAGTTATGACAATGATTTCGCAACAGGCATAACAAAGAAAGTCCAGGAGCCAGCGATCGGCTATAGGGCCGGCGCACACTGCACGCTCGCCGCGCAACACACGCGCCACACGCTTCGCGCATACTAACTACGTGTTTGTTTACACGCCGACGAGCATACTAACGTGTAGACGGGGAGATAGCGGACGATCGGTGCACAGAACATGTGCTGATATTCTGCTAGAAACTATAACGATATATGACCGCCTTTACTTAAAGGAGCTTGTGGCGGACCAATCACAGCACCACAATCCTGAATCGCGCTATCAAAATTCCAGCGTCCGGTCGCTATATATACCACATCTGACACGATAGCTAGTGGGCTTCGGCCTGGCCGAGCATTGCACCTCGCTCGGTCGGAGATCTCTCTTTCCACCATTATTTCCACAAGCTTAATTCACCCAGAGTATAACTAACTCACCCGGGTCCAGCTCTTTAGCAACGACCGAAGAATCTCCTTGATCTTATCCTAAGTCACAAGAACATACAAGTCGGTGAGAAATAATGAAACTGCCGTTCTTATGGTAATCAAAACATAATATCATAGTAGGCAATACAGACAAGACACGATGCTCACTTCTCCAATCTACTAAACTTAATGCTTTCAAACATGAAAATACCATATTAGAAGCTTTAGGGCCTGTTTCACAATCTCCAGTTAAGTGCCCAATAGGCTATCGGCAACATATTTGACAGATATTTGACAGATACTCCATACTCTATCTGTCAAATATGTTGCCGATAGCCTATTGGGAACTTGTCTGAAGATTGTGAAACAGGCCCTTAGTATATTGTCATTCGTTATTTATAATATCAAATGTGTAGTACAATGAGGAGTGCATCTATATTTATTCAAAGATTTCGCTTTGAAGTCAAAGACTTCAAATCTGTCCAATCTTATTCAACCAACGAAATTAATAGCAGACTTGTCGCCAAACATATCGGCGACTACTGACTTTTTACCATCAAACGGCACAAATCATAATCAACCAAAATAAAAATAATTAAGTCATCAGCTCTCGTGGTAGTCGTGGCTGTATGAGGTTTGTCCGTGTGTTGAATTTGAGGTGTGGATAAGTTTTATGGCTGATGATTATGCGCGGCGCGTGGTCCCGACCACTGAGGGGCGGGGGGACGGGGAGAGGGGCGGGGGGTCATCACCACTTGTGATGGAGCGGATCATTACCATGTATTTATAGACTCATTGTTCACAGGTCAGACTTAGTACACAACAAGCAGGTGTGAACGGATTAGCATACAACAACAACAACAACAACAATAACAACAAAACAATAACAACAAGAAAAACAAGTTCATGCTAAGATTCCTTTGTGACCTTAGAGATATGTGATTCAACAAATAGTACTATAATGAAACAACTTTTACGAATTTTATAGTATTATTTTATTACATTTTATTCAGGAAACAAACAGTCACACAATTATAAGAATAAAAACAACATATTATTATACATGAATAGACAGTTCCATGGAAATAAAATATTTATTATTACCGAATAAATAGTAGTACAAATCGAACAACTTTACTTATAATATGTATGAAACCTTGATTAATTATATTAGCAGTCTTTAACTAATCCCTCCACAGAGCATAAACATAGTTAATTCTTCTATAGATAAAAAAAAGTAAAGTATCAACCCTTATATGTCCCATTGCTGGGCACGGGTCTCCTTCCTCGAAATCAGGCGTGGAGGGTAATGGGCCAATAGTCTACCGCGCTGGCCCAGTGCGGGTTGGTGAACTTCACAAACCTTTCAATCTCATCAGGCATGCAGGTTTCCTCACGATGTTTTCCTTCACCGGCCAGCGAACGATGGTCTCGTGTGCACTTAGAAATTTAGAAAAACCCATTTCAAGGCACACACGGACGGGTCAGGATGGAACCCGGAACCCCTCGCATACGAGGCCGAGTAATTTCTCTTAATTCTTAATAGTGTTAAAACATAGCGGCACGGAACCCGACTCGCACTTGTCCGACATTTGTGACATGTGCCGCGTCACAGCCATTCGTTATATATCCATCTCGCTTCCACTTAACCTTCTCGCTCTGACCAAGGTGTTCTGATGCAATAATTACACACACACACAAAGACAGAACAGTGATTTAATTGTTTTATGTAATCTGGGCTGCGGCGTCGGAGAGTCTCCTGCAGACGCAGTAGCAGCCAGGAGGTCGCCCCTTCGAATCCTGATTTATTTTGTACGATGAATTTTAACTTTATTTTAATAAATTAACACTACAAAACAACTGGTTTAAGTGTAATTAATATACATAACATGTAATTCTATGTAACTGTTATAGTAAACATCAATTAATCTCGTTCAAAGTAAATTTTGAAAACTCCTCTGGACTCTGACTATTGGCCTAGTGGTTAGTGACCTTGACTGCTAAGCCAGGAGGCCGTGGGTTCGATTCCCACCCAGGACAAATGTTTGTGTGATGAGCATGATCATTTGTTCTGTGTCTGGGCGTAATTTATTTATAGTATGTTTGTATTTCTGGCGGAGATCTCCGTTTCGAATCCTATCTGCCAAAGAAACACCCAGCATAGCACGCTCCATAGCACGTTGAGCTACAGCAAACTTACCAGTCGTAAATTAAGAGGCCGCGTTTCGGCCCCGTAGGTCATCACGGGAAGAAGGCATACTGTAGAGCTTGAAGACTGGTATATAAAACAGAAGTTTCTCGTGAAGATTTTCTAGTGAACTAGTCGTTGAAGTGGCAATGGGCCGGTCACACACTCAGAAGAACGTATGGCCGATGGGCCAATAATGGTTCAAGAGGCGTTTAGGTAGACGAAGCGTTGGTCGGCCATTAACCAGGTGGGAAGACGATCTCCGTGCAGTGGTAGGTCCGTGTTGGATGCGAGTAGGGTTGCCAAGTCGCCTAACCTAATGGCCGGACAGACCAGCCAGTTTGGCCGGACATTTGAGTAGAAAGACCGGGACACCCAACATTATTGAGGATTTTGGCTCAGTATTTATTGGTACGACAAAGAAATTGTATGTAAAATCAAGCTTTTTTTATGAGTATCACACATCTTGTTAAATTCTAGCGAACTAATAGATAAAAATCGAATTCCAAGACAGTCTTAGCCTAAGACTAATTTGGCATCGCTCGTTTGCAAAATGTAAAAAGTCTAACAAAAGCCGGACACCGTTTATTTAACTATGTCCGGCTTTATCCGGACGCTTAGCAACCCTAGATGCGAGTGTCAGGGGATAGGTCATCTTGGCGTTCAGCAGTGGCCAGATAAAGGCTGATGATGATGATCGTGTTTAATCATCGTCGCGTCAAATCGGTAATCGACCCATTTCGACTGAGTTTATATCAAAAACATCCTTTCGCGTAAAACCCCGTTCACAACGGATAATGTAATCCCCCCCTCACCACCCCCCACTAGCTTACGACACCTACTAGTAATCGTGGCAGATATTTCATCAGACGATATGAATGCATGAAAACATAATATTGTGCTCGCGCTCGGTATAATTTATTATGAATATAATAAAAACAAGTTTACATCGATTTTACAATTCTTATAGCCTTATAATGAGCTGGTATGGAAACAAAAATATTTATTTTACTGGTGTGAAAGATGCTTTTTTACAGAGCTATGATAATGGCCCTAGGGGCATTAAGGCCAGTATATTCGGGCGTTTTATGCATTGAGCGCAGTCGGCCTCCCCGCACGGCGACTTACGAATAGTCTGCCAACAAATGAACTTTCTTGAACCCGGCGTGAACTTATTGTCCGTCCTAGTATAATTTTAAACGTATGGCAACTTACTAGGTTTTTTTTTTACTTTAGTTTATTTCATAAGAATTACATTATATAAAGAGCGTTTTATGGTTTTGTTATCGATCCTGAACACACATGATCATTTTCTATTTTAATAATTACTAAGTTTTTGTATTAAAATGGATACGTTACGTGAGTATTTAATCTTGAACATAAATACATATTTCCCGTCGCAGACTTTCTGAAGGCATATTTAGGATACTATTATTGCTTTCATATTTTCATTTTCATATTCATACCGTATTTGTGTCAATAACTTTCAAATTATTGCATTATAATTGCCAATTTTTAAAGTATTAAAATGATATAGTATAATATCCCTAAGAGATAGACATATGCCATCGCGGACTTTTTTATAGACCTTTTTAAGATACACAATTCCACCATACATTATTTTGTTATATCTTAATGGGTTAGGCAGCGTTTTCGTTGAAAACTCCCAGACGGCCTATTTTTTTCCGACACGTCCAACAATTATTGTTATATTTTAGCCAAAGCTTATAAAATTTTAATAAATTATATACAAAAACCTTCCTCTTGAATTGTCCTATCTATTAAAAAACCGCATTAAAATCGGTTGCGTAGTTTTGAAGATTTAAGCGTACAAACGGATACAGGGACGGAGAAAGCGACTTTGTTTCATAATATGTTTAAATGGATATAGCATGATATTGCTAAGAGATAGACATATGCCATCGTGGACTTTTTTGTAGACCTATTTAAGCTACACCATTCCACCATACATTTTTTTGTTGTATCTCAAATGGTTCAGGCAGCGTTTTCGTTGAAAACTCCCAGGCGGCCTATTTTTTTCCGACACGTCCAACAATTATTGTTATATTTTAGCCAAGGCTTATAAAATTTTAATAAATTATATACAAAAACCTTCATCTTGAATTGTCCTATCTATTAAAAAACCGCATCAAAATCCGTTGCGTAGTTTTGAAGATTTAAGCGTACAAACGGATACAGGCACGGAGAAAGCGACTTTGTTTCATAATATGTTTAAATGGATATAGCATGATATCGCTAAGAGATAGACATATGCCATCGCGGACTTTTTTGTAGACCTATTTAAGCTACACAATTCCACCATACATTATTTTGTTGTATCTCAAAGGGTTTAGGCAGCGTTTTCGTTGAAAACTCCCAGGCGGCCTATTTTTTTCCGACACGTCCAACAATTATTGTTATATCTTAGCCAATGCTTATGATATTTTAATAAATTATATACAAAAACCTTACTCTTGAATTGTTCTATCTATTAAAAAAACCGCATCAAAATCCGTTGCGTAGTTTTGAAGATTTAAGCGTACAAACGGATACAGTGACGGAGAAAGCGACTTTGTTTCGTAAAATGTTTAAATGGATATAGCATGATATTGCTAAGAGATAGACATATGCCATCGTGGACTTTTTTGTAGACCTATTTAAGCTACACAATTCCACCATACATTTTTTGTTGTATCTCAAATGGTTTAGGCAGCGTTTTCGTTGAAAACTCCCAGGCGGCCTATTTTTTTCCGACACGTCCAACAATTATTGTTATATCTTAGCCAATATATATAAAAACTTAATAAATTATACACAAAAACCTTCCTCCTAAATTGTCCTATCTATTTAAAAAAACCGCATCTAAATCCGTTGCGTAGTTTTAAAGATTTAAGCGTACAAACGGTTACAGGGACGGAGAAAGCGACTTTGTTTTATAGTAGTAGTAGTAGCTAACATGCGTACCCGGGATATTCTTCTGTGCATTGTTAATAATAATAATAAAATCTATGGACGCTTTTTACACCACGTCAATCTAGTCCCGTGGTAAGTACTCGAAGAGACTTGTGTTATGGGTACCAGACAACCGAAATACAATATATTTAATACGTTTTATATTAATACTTATATTTAAGATTTTTATTATATAATACACATATTTAATACACAACCATGACCCAGGAACACAGAAACTTTTTTGTTCCCTGGCGGGATTCGAACCCGCGACCTCCGGCTTGAACGCCAACGCGCTAACCATTGAGCCACAGAGGTCATATTACAAATCACACACACAAATCATTGTAAACGAAATAAGTGTTAATTATCACCTCAATCACCATTCATCACCACCACCACCACCATCATTATTCTCGTCAGCGTCATCACCACCATCATTGTAATCATCAACTTCATCATCATCACTATTACAATTTACACCCCCCCTCCCCCACCACCACCACCACCACCATCATTATTCTCGTCAGCGTCATCACCACCATCATTATAATGATCAACGTCATCATCACTATTACAATTTACACCCCCCTCCCCCACCACCACCACCACCACCATCATTATTCTCGTCAGCGTCATCACCACCATCATTATAATGATCAACGTCATCATCACTATTACAATTTACACCCCCCTCCCCCACCACCACCACCACCACCATCATTATTCTCGTCACCGTCATCACCACCATCATTATAATGATCAACGTCATCATCACTATTACAATTTACACCCCCCTCCCCCACCACCACCACCACCACCATCATTATTCTCGTCAGCGTCATCACCACCATCATTATAATGATCAACGTCATCATCACTATTACAATTTACACCCCCCTCCCCCACCACCACCACCACCACCATCATTATTCTCGTCAGCGTCATCACCACCATCATTATAATGATCAACGTCATCATCACTATTACAATTTACACCCCCCTCCCTCATCACCACCACCACCATCATTATTCTCGTCAGCGTCATCACCACCATCATTGTAATCATCAACTTCATCATCATCACTATTACAATTTACACCCCCCTCCCACACCACCACCACCACCACCATCATCACCACCACCACAATCACCGCGATCATCATCATTACCACCATTTAGAACTTAAAATTAATATTTTTATAATAAAGATGCGAGTAGCAAGGGATCGGCCGTCTTGGCGTTCATTGAGGGAGGCCTATGTTCAGCAGTTGATGGATAAAGGCTGATGATGATGATGATGAATTAGTAACATTAAACCGATATTAAAATAAAAATGAGGAAAAAAACACGCTGATGATCCTGATTACGACAAAAATGAGAAAAAAATATTAAAACTAAATATTGTTCAAATTTTTATTTTTATTTCCTATGTACACTATCATACCAGGCACCGGCTTATATATTCCACACGTTGTTTTAACGATCTATATCGGGGGAGAGCCGCCAGGCAGCAGCGAAACATAGGTCCTACTTTGTTAACGCCTCGCAGGCAACTAAATTGAGGCCGCGCTGGGGGCTAGACAAGTTTTTCACATTATTTGATTTTAAGAAAAATAAAAACATTTATTTTAAAAAGTAAGATCAGAATAAAATTTTAAATGTTATTACCTATTTTTTCATATAAATTTTGTAACTTAAAATCTCACATTCTTCAATTACAACTAGAAAAATAATCAAAAACATCTTGTGTTTGTGATTTTTTTTTATCGAGGCAAGTTACAATGATCGTGTTTTGAATAGGTTAATAAAAAAGAATGTATACTAAACTACAACATATATTTTTAACGGATCAAAAAAACCAACATTACTATGTTTACGACTTAAACAAAAACAGGCGCTTTGGGATATACTGGCCTTAATGCTTCATCGGATGTGGGATGAGCCGGTAGGCTTCACCATTGGATGAAGATGGATGGGGGGTTGCCCCCCGCCAACCGAGGAGCTCGGCTTCATGGCGTCGGGATGGGCTGGGTCTGCATGAATACCATCTTGCTTGTCTCTCCCGTGGAACAGCTTAGCTGTATCGGAGAGAAGGTCGGGACAGACTGTATTGCTGGCAACGAGACTTAACATATTATGTCTCTGGGTAGGCAACACATGACGAGTTTCCCAAGTTAGTTTTCATCATTAACATCATCATCATCAGCCTATATCCATCCACTGCTGAACATAGGCCTCCCTCAGTGAACGCCGAGACGAACGATCCCTTACCACTCGCATCCAACGCGTCAAGATAGTCAGTTAAATTAATTACGGGCGACGTCAACCACTTGCCATATCAGTAATTTGCACGGAGATATTTATATATAATGGACTCTATATTATGTATGTACTCTTGAATCTGTTAACGGGTTAACCTAGTGGTCCTTACATTAGCCAAGACCAATGTATCGGACTACGGTGGGTCCTGTACATCTTATCACCTATAAACGATTTTTTAATTAAAACCAAAAAAACCATTGGTAAGCTCACTTCAACCGACGTAAGCCTTTGCTTCATCTTCTCAAAGGTTAAGCACTCCCTTGAGTGGCCTTGATATAAAAATAACTTATCAAAAACACCCATTTACCTAAAATACATTAATATCCAAAACATTAAATAAGCCGTTAATTTAATAGTTTATTTAACAATAAGATGAAACTTATATTATTATTATAATTTATATCCATCGTAAGTTTTACGATACGTCTTAGGGAGTGTTTATATTGCAATAAAACGCGCGTTTTTGTAACCATAATTATAAAAACTTTTATATTGGCTAATAAAACACTAAGAGGTTTGTCTTAATGGATACTCAGCTTTAAAAACTTTAAAAAGCTTTAAGAAAGTTCTTTGAAACTCGTTAAATTATGACGACATCTGAAAAGCGTCACAAATTTAAACTACTTTCCCTTCCTCGCCATTTCTCGCTGCCTAAAGTTAAAACGAAGCTCCCCTCGCAATAGCTTATTTCCGTATTATTTCGACTAACAAAAGCTTTTCTTTCAATACGTCTAGTAATTTAAACATTGGAGAGTATCTTGAGGTTTAGACGATTTAACCGTCGATCAAATATATTGTATACCCGAGGATCGCGCGAACGCTAAAAACTGTCTCGATCTCGTACTTAAAAGTGTTCTAAGATTTTTTGACTTGCAACTTAGCAATGGCATAGCATGGGACACGTTTTTGACTTGGATTTGTAGGTAACATTCGATCGATGGATTCAACATAAAGTATTCAACCTTATTATATGATTATTAACGATTGGACAACTGATGAGAATATACGCGAACAAATACTTCATCATCATTATCAGCCCGTTATTGCCCATAGTCCTCCCTTTTTTCTGTCAATCTCCTTTGTGACTTCCAGTGTCATCCATGCTTATATTGTTGATTCTAAATTCAACTTTTTGATTTTCGAATGTGGTTATTTATATTCTTTAAATTTTATCAAAACGCTGCGTTTCTGTGGCCAGTGTGAAAGGCACATTATGATTGCGCAAGTGAATTATGTCAATGATAGTAAATAATATTTGAATCCGTCTTAACGGCTGAACAGTTAACGTTGTTTACGGTTAGCCAGAGTTTAAAATACACTGATAACCTTGCCTCGTAAAAAGGGCTACTTTGTTATATTAATACCGTTTCTTTAATGTTTCTTATTTGTAATATGTTTAAAATATCATCATTATCGCCACTGGACTCACTGTGACCGTCTAGACTCTAGACTATATCTAGTCCTAGAAGGAAAATCAACTTGTTTACTTACATTATTTTACAATACATTAAAATTAAAAAAAGTCACAGAATATCAGCGTCTCACCATTGCTGTAATGGTGTGAGTTGTGACAAATGCTGAGTGCGTGAGGCTTCGTCCATTGGCCACAATATTTTTATTTTAACATACTTTGCAATTACAATGGATATTTTGTTGTAAGCAATAAAAATAGTTTAAATTTTTTCTTCCTTCTTTCTTTCAAATAGTTGAAAGTTTATTAAAATGTTACTCTCTTTATAATGCACGTCTTTGTGTGTGTACATAATCACTTACTACAAGTAGTAAGTATACTTTGTTAGCTTGTCTATTAACAAGTTTGTTCGTAGACAATACTTAATTTAAACTGTTTATTACAATCTCTCGTTTGCATTTACAAATTTCCATTACAAAAGATGGAAGGAAGGTCACGCCGCCGCTATAACATTGCAAGAGGTCCGTTATTTATTTTACTATCTCTATTTGTACATAATAATATGGTCAAGCATCTCAAATGTCTCTTTCACCGGCAATTAAATCACGAGGAACGTCTCTACATGTGTAAAGCCCCCAACCACACACTGTGTGGGCACAGTGGCCCTTGATGGGCCATGCTCTGCAATTGATAATTGTGTGCCCCTACACACCATTACCCCGTGTACACAATGGCGATGGCGTGTAGTGGGCCATCATGGGCCCCTGTGTAATGAGGGCTTAACTACTGCCATACTTATTAATTTTGTTTTTAGCAGGCTAGACCGGTGGTAGAGATGCTCTTGGCTTCGCGGTGAGTGGATATCACCGTCCTGCTTGATTCGGAGAGTATTTCTGAATTACTAACTGCGCCCCGAACGTGAGACTATTGCTCGCTCGCCGCTGAAGGAAAACATCGTGAGGAAACCTGCTTGCCTGATGAGATTGAAAGTCTTTGATGGTGTGTGAAGTTCACTAACCCGCATTGGGCCAATGCATCGGTGAACTCCCAACATCCACCATTTCTAGGAAGAGACCCGAGCCCTGCAATGGGACATAATATGCGGGTTGACACTTTACTGTACTTTATTTTAGTTTAGTATTTAGCTACAGGAAAGTTTTTAGTGCTGGGCTATAATTCAGACGACTGATAGTTATTAAAACCTTATACGATTGAATCTTGTTGTTCGTTAGGCGTGACACGTGCGAGACAAGAGCCCAAAATAGACACCTTATTGACCTAGCGTGTAATTGGTTTTAATTTGGAGATTTGGACCTATCGGGCGTTTCATAATGAGAAGGTTAAATATATTTAACAGATAAAACTGTTAGGAAACCGAACTGGCGTACGGTAGGCGCAACAAGTACGACCTTCGTGGCTATTGAATAAAAAATATTGGATAAAAATATGTGATTTTTTTTAAATGAAATAATTGGATACCGTCCAAGGATGCTGTCCGTTACTCTGTCGGATGTACACTAAGGTTTATTTCTTAAGCCGACATCCTTCTCCTTGTCTCAGATATCAATACATCGAGACTCATATACTATTTGTACTTATATATCTAAACAAGGAGGCCCTGCCCGAATGTACTGAAAGGGTAACGAGCTCTTTGAGTCGCCATGTTAACTAATCATCGCTAAATCTAACCATTGCTGGGATCATATGACAGCATGAAAATAGGTATTATCTCTATCTTCTTCTATTATCTTCTTACTACAAAGGGTGTATAATATAAAACCACCTGCAAATGCAAAAGCTCATGATAAGACAATCAGTTACGGAAAAGGAAATGTGAAAAGTTCAATCGTAACTCGTAACATTAACATACGACAAAAATTAAATGAAAACATCCAAAAAATCGAACAAACCTATTTCTCAGCTATATTTTTAGTATTAGTTAATAAAAAATAAGAAAATAGTTTATTTATGTTCATTTTCATTCCTAGCACCTTCAGTCCAGATGCTTACCAACTCGTCTTACCGTGACGCTGTATGTACAATGTACATGGTACATACAGTATGTATGTGTATGACGCTGTATGTATGTACATGGTACATACAACGTCATACACATACATACATACCGGCCACGGCGTGCGGCACAAGTCACAACCTGCGTCGCCCGCCGCGCGGCCTTACTCCATCGTCCGTATGATAATGAAGTGTTATTTAAACTCCCGGCGCCATCCGACGGGCCGCCAGGTCTGAGGCCATGCTGCTGTGTCAATATTAACAACCGATATGTCCGCGCTAAACAATACATTGCCAAAGCGAGAGCTATACATCGCTTTGTTTTGATCTCTTATATACCTTCATCATGATCAGACTTTATCCACTGCTACGGCCTCTCTGAACGAACGCCAAGACGACTGATCCCTTGCCACGAGCACTCAACGCGGCCGGAGACTCTTCTTCCGTCTTCCTACCTTTTTTTTTCTTTTACGCCGGGAAATGCACTGACGCATCCCGCTGAGAAGTGGGTCTGCCCAGGCGGGTATGTGGGACTCGTTGCGCCCGAAAGATGATAAGAGGACGCCACTCTACCCACTAAAACCCGGCGAGTGCCACCACTGCCGCCTTTGGTAAGGTGCCCCGGATCTACAAGCAACAAGGCAACTCGACGGATAGTCAGTCCCTCAGGGGACCGACCCCACCTCCACAGAGCGGTTGCCGCGCACCAGAGAAAAACCACTCCCAACGTCTGGACAGTACGATGGAGTGAGGTTTCCATCCTCACCCCTGCTCTGTTGTCCCCTCTTCTTATAAGAGGGGTACAAAGAGCCCCCTCGCGTCGGCTCAATTCGCTTCGCCCAAGGTGTTGGGGTCACCCTGGGCTACTGAGCCCCACCGCCACGACAAGGCTTGAACCATGGTGGGGTCCGTCTTCCTACCT
Organism: Lycaena phlaeas; assembly: GCA_905333005.2. NCBI lineage: Eukaryota > Metazoa > Arthropoda > Insecta > Lepidoptera > Lycaenidae > Lycaena > Lycaena phlaeas. The sequence continues at coordinate 618,464 of HG995181.1, forward strand.
GGTTAAGAGCCGATCAACACTTCGTCTACATAAAACATATTAATCATTCTGAAAGGCGTTCCCAAATATGGACCTTTCACAGAGATGACAATCGCTATACTATAGTTATATACAAACCTTGTGTTAAGGTCCGAAAAATACTTTTATCGCGAACGTGTCACAAACACACAAACATAAAGGAACTCGGACACAATATACAGCCTTCTCAGTATTCGGGGTACATTTCCCCTGGACACGCGTAGACCCGTATCAAAGTCAGGACCATACACGGCTCTGGAATAAATAATACTCCCGGGTGAGACACGGCGAGCGCGACCTGGATGTCCAAGGCTTCCATACATTACCGCCAAAACATCCAGCATATGCGAAGCAGTTTAGTTCCAGAAGGAAAATATTGGAAACCGTGCGTCCTGTACAGCCGTCACCATACAAGGCTTTTTTTTAAACTTTTCATTTCATCTTCGAGAAGTTTCGTGTTTAACACTCTGTTTGGGCTAATTCGTTTATGTTTTTTCAATTATGTCATACGCCTTCGTGGTTTTTTCGGAAATAAGAGAAAGTACTAGCTTCTAAAATGAAATCCGGATAGGGCACACTTTGTTTGGTTCGCTTCTGTGTTGAATGTTGACAAAGAGAAGGCTCATTATAATGAAACAACTTTTACGGATTTTATCGCGGTTTATTTAGTTTTTTACAATCCCGACGTTTCGGACACTTTACAGCGACCATGGTCACGGGAGGACTGAAGAAAACAATAAGAGAAGGCTGTCTACTCTCCTTCCTTTTGCTTGAAAACTGAGTTTTCTATGATGTAGAACTGACCTAGAGTTTAATACAAAAATTTAAAAGTTGAATGAGTAAAAGTAGGTAGATACTAACCTAAAATTATTTGATGTTAACTGTTCATCGACCTCCATAGACATAGTATACTCTTTTCTTGTTTGTTTGTTCCATAGTTGTTGCGCTTGAAATGCCTTAAAAATCATCACCGTGATAAGGCCGCGGGTTAAAATCTACTGCAGGTCCATGGCAGGGTGAAGACTGGAGGGAGCTGGCGCCACTGTAGGGCCGTATTATACAAATGGAGCTATAGAAGTTAACGGGCCCGTCGAGTTGACGTCACCCGAGCAACATTATGTAAATGTCGCTCCGAACTGTTCATAATTACAGCGACGATCTTCACTTCAACCCCCTTCAATGCGTCCCCCCCGCCCCTTGCTAGAGTAGCCCCTAGTGTCCCGCGACTTTGTCCCAATACCTATTAAATCAATCTTAACAAGGGCATTATGTTAAAGGCATATCAGGTTTATATTCTTTCAGTACAAAAAAGCTTGGAGTAAGTCAAAAAGACAGTGGATTGTCACGAAGGTTTAAAAAACCCGTTGTCCAAAATAAATAGTCTACCTTCCTCAATAACTGTTACGCATGTATCAGATGCATATAAACTCTGTCGTATAATATTTTAGTACAAAGGGCTGGTAAAGTAACTTAAAAAATAAAAAACTCCACCCCCTATTGTAATATTAGTCGAACGGAATGGCACAAACGACTAAATCTTAAAAATCCACAGAAACGGGGTCGGAATTTTTTCCAGCATCTCTTTGTGGATGTTTTTGCTCCAAATAACTTTTAATTAATCCGGGAGAGCTATCAAGTGTAACGCGAATCCCTTTCGGAATAGGCGACGGTCCCTCACTAAATTAACATTCATAATGGCCGGGCTGTTAGCGAACTTATGTTAAACTGAATGTGTAATGTGAGTCGCTGGATGGTATCATATGAGACAGGAAAACTAACTGAAAGTGAACTGAACCCCTAAGTTTTTTTTTTTGTTTTTCGTTAGGGGATCCTGCATCTTAAATAAGTTTTTTTTTATTACCTACTCTTATTGACTTTTTTTTGACTTATTTCAAGTGTACCAGTTGTTACCTACAAAAAAAAGATATTTTAGATTTTGATTTTTGAGTGCTATCCATGACCATTGGTACCAGCGGTGGATTTACAATAAGAGCAGTCAGGGCTAGCGTCCAGGCGAGTCTTGGTCTGGGCTTAGAGTCGGCGTCCACCTTACCCTCCTTTCGCAGAGAGTCCCAAATAGCTAAATGGCGTGGCATTTCTTCTCGGGTGCCAAGGGACAGCGATAAGTTTAAATCCGGCCCCGATTGGTAGGCTAACCCACTATTTGTTTCACCCATAGAGACCACCTTCAAGTTGTGAAAGAGATTTTAATGTGTTTAGGAAATAAAACATGTCTGGAAGTGTAAGAACTAAAACAAGTCTCTTAGGACTTCTCCTAGACAATCCATAAATTGAGTTGCCTGAGAGACACTTCCAGGTGACTTTGATTGTGATGGGTGATGCTGACCACTGACCAAGAGACACTTGCTAATGTGATTATTTAAATAACATCAAATATCAATAATCGCACGTGTGCTTCTTCGTAACAGCGAAATCTGCAAAGTTGAATGAGAAGCGTAATAATTTAGGAACAAATTATGTGTTTTTCTAAACACCGTTTTATCCATGACATCACACTTGCACTATCATATCTACCCGTCCACTGCTGAACATAGGCCTCCCTCAATGAATGTCAAGACAATCGATCTCTTACCACTAAGACCTGCCACTGCACGGAGGTCGTCTTCCCACCTGGTTAATGGCCGACCAATACTTTGTCTACCTAAACGCGGCCTCCACTCCTAAACCTTATAGGCACATCGGCCATCCGTTCTCCTATGCGTGCCCATTGTCACTTCAACAGTAGGTATTCTACACGTTTATTATAATTACATCAGAAGGGGAGAAGCAAATCAATCAATAGGCCGCCATACAAACGCCACAAGATATGAATTAATTTATCTGAATTGTTATTCCAAGTGAAATTACTTCGTGAACAATTGTTTTGTTCGTGTTCAGTGTTACCAGCGACCTAGTATTATAGACTGGCGAGATATAATATTATAAACGAGACTAAAAATTTGTCTATTTTTTTTTCTTTTATAAATTACTACACATAAATTATAAATGAATTAATCACTTTGTTACGCAACTAAAATACGGCTAGGTATAGTTTCTTGGACGTCTTGAAACGCTAGAACAAAAAAGAACAAATACTTAAAATAATTTAATTACTATTCGAAACTTTACTTTAAGTAATTTTTTTCAATTATAAGTTATATAATTGAGTTATCGGTCCGCGGGTCAATAACCTAGGCGTAACTTTCATGTCTAATCCTATTGTTAATATTGTGTTTTTTTCGCTCGTGTTGCCAATCTATACTATAACGTCTACGGTAGGCGTGCCCCCCTCCCTCCCCATTCCTCCCCCCTATCATCGGGCTCTGATTGAATCACAAGATGCCGGCGTTCCGTTAAGGTCCCAATACACGTCGTTATCGCAGAGCTCGGGGCCTGCTAACGTTAAAACAATATTTAATATTGCTCTCGCGAGTTATTAATTTGACTTTTAATTTGTTTAGTCTGTTCTGAATGAAGCTTTTATTGATTTGAGATACATTCGATGGGGCACGTTATACTGGACGTGTAAGAGAAGCATCGACTGGTCAAATGTAGTCGTGATCTTTATTATTCTAGACATCCTAGAAATTTTCGTTTTATAAACACCTTTCATCCATTCAATTCATTCAATAAAAATCGTCTCTCTTATAACAAACCGTCAAATAACACCTTATAATAAACACAATGATCAAAGCTTATGGAGGCCGAATGTATAATAATATCTGGTATTTTATTTTTAGGTCGCTACCAATCGCATTGATCTTTGTCTAGTTGTAATCAATGTAACTTGTTAAGAAAATCAATTAAAATGAACACAACCAACACACAATACTAAATAATGAGAACCGAAATTGCCAGTATACCTGCTGGGCTGCTGCCTGTCTGGCATATTGCTCAAGTCCTCATTGAATATATTACCAAATACAGGAGCCGACAATTATTTTTATTATCATCATCCGCCTTTATCCGTCCACTGCTGAACATAGGCCCCCTCAATAAACGCCAAGACGACCAATCCCTTGCCTCGCGCATCCAACACGCACCGGCCACTGCACGGAGATCATCTTAACTAACTTGACGCTTGTATTGCTTTAGCTGTTGTTGTACCAGGGAAACTCGTTGCTGGACATGGCATGGATCATATGGCGTTTTTGACGGTTTTCCTATTCAACTTCAAAAAAGGAACTTTTGCATTGTGTAATTATTATTTTCGCTCAATTATAAAACTCCCATGATTTGGCAGATGCGGGTGATTCGGTATATGACCACACAGACATACACTCGGGGTCAGAGCAGTCGGTGGTCACCCAAGGTGTACCGACACCTGGTCACCGCTTTCTAATGCCTCTAGTATGATGGATATTATTATGATAATTGAGGAAATGGCGGACCTTGGGAGCACCTGCCGTGGACTTTCTCTTTGATACGGATAGATAAGGGGCTGATGGTATCTAGGGTTCCTTTACCAACGGTCTAGCTGTCTAGTTATCTTTGTAAGTTTCCGAGCTTATCTTACAAAACTTATAAATAAACTTATCGAAGTCTTTATTGTTAGATACTAGTAGCGCCCTGCGGTTTCTCCCGCGTACTTTTCCGTCTTCTTCCGATGTGCAGGCTTTATTATTGTGATGTTTTATAAAAATCCATTCAGTAGTTTTTGTCTAAAGGAGTAAAAACTGTTCCACCCAGTGGGTGGAATATCCACACACTCTTACAAACTTTCGCGTTTATAATATGAAGAAGGATAATAATTTAAAGGTAATTTGAGAATCCGAAACTTTAGTAAATATCAAAAAATTTTTGTTACGACCACTGTTAATTATATAAATCTTATGTCTAGATACTCTCCAATAACCTGACTACAGGACGGAATCGTCATCTAGTCATCAGCAGACTCAGTACTACACCGGCAAGAGGAGAACAGAATAGGTAGTGTTACGACACTTAAGGATAGGTAAAAGGTGAAGAAAAACATATAGTGAGGAAACCTCCATGCTCGATGAGACACTTTGAAAGTGTGAAAAGTTAAACAACCTGCATCGGTGAATTTTACCCAATATCCTCCTCGCCTGCTTTCGAGGAGGCACGTGTCCAGCAGTGTCAATTAAAGGGTTGATATTATTATTAAAATGTGAATGAGGTACCTTGACTACTTTTGACTGTTAATGGTCTACATTGACTATTTACCAACAGATAAAACAACATAATGTTTTTATACTCAACAAAAAAAAAACATCAAGGCTACTTAATTTTTTTGTCTTTCGACAGCACACTTGTGTGTAATAAGCAGTAGATTTAATTCTAGAAATCTAGATGTACGATTTTCGAAACAAGTTTCTCTATAAATATATTGTACAAGTGCACTTTTAGTGTTGGCATGTTTATTGTTTGGAAGCGAATTGTTTTTAAATGTATTCTACGATTTATTTATGAGATGCAAATATTTATTTCTCTAATTCTATTTTATATTTATGTGTTGAAAAATAATGACTTGTCTAATGCAAACGATGATTTTTTTATTTAACAATAATAATATCGTTAAAATATATTAGTATCGTGTTACGGTTTTCTGAGGTTACACGTGTCTTTTACTGTTATTATTTTGTCTTAGCGCGAAAATCATGGCAAATTATTGGCCAATTGTTTTCACACATCAGAATACTGATGATGCTAACTTGTGACAGAAGCAATCATAAAAATTCCCCAAAAAGTAGTTTTATTGTCATGAACGAAAGTGAGGTTAGTTCGAGTCGTAAGACTGACATTTCCGTCGATCGAGATAGCATCACCCATTCCGCCGGTGGACGTTTTAACGACTCGGTGAGGAACACCCACCACTTCCCCCCCACTTCCCCCCACTCGGAGCGACACTTACAAAATAATCAAACAGTTGTAATGACAGCCGGTGGTCCGCAGGATGTCGGGACTGCCAGGTTCCTAACATTTTCCCCGAAATCAGGGAAAATATCGTCCATTCCCGAAATTTTGTGTAATATTTCTTGTTTAAGTACGGATACTTTTAGGTTTTAATGCGCTTTATAAAGTTTTGCATTCCTGACGTTTCGGATACTTTACAAAAACCAAGATGAAGATGCAGATGTCACATGTTTTAATGTCGTTTGGTTATTAGTATATACAATATCTTAAGAGTTGAACAAAGGCCTCCCTTAATGAACGCCAAAACGGCGATCCCTTGCCGCTCGTATCCAACACGAATCAGCCACTGCACGGAGATTCTCTTCCCACCTAGCTAATGGCCGACCAACACTTAGTCTACCTAAACGCGGCCTCCACTCTTGAACCTTATCGGTCCATGGGCCCTCCGTTCTCCTGGGTATGTGAATAGCCCACAAAATATATTTCGTCTATTTAACGTTCTGAACTGGCAACCCGTCTGGAAATAGCGGGAAAACTGTTTGCTAGTCCAACATTTGTCGCTGTTACTTTTTATGGGTCGTAAACCGTGTCTATCGCCACGCTAGCGGATGTGACGCTCCGACTGCTCGCTGAAACTTATTTGCCCCTTCGTGGACATTGTTGTACCGTCGGAAAAGGATATATGCTGAACGTCTACACTCTACATTGGCAAAATACTGATGCAAACGATTAAATGCCGCGTCCTCATATCGTATCGGTATCGTTTGTTGATTTCACTAGACAAGACAAGCTTTGTCCCAATGGTTTAAATGGCAGCATCTACACCGCCTTTCCTTTCGTCCTTTTTTAAAATGATAGCTGTTTCAAAGAAGAAATAAGCGGGCTTGGAAATATAATATTTTGGGCATTAGATAAGGTTTATAATTAAGAAAGGTTTAATTTATTGTAGGACGATTGTAGTCGCAGGATCAGTATACGAAGTGTTCAAAGCCACCCCATATTGTGTCCGTGTTTATTTTCTCAGTTCCCGGGTGGCTGGGATCTCGTCCCGGTGGTATCAATAAGTGTGTGTTCTCAACTGTGTTTACCAGACGCGTTAGGAACAATAAACTACGGTCACCCATCTCTTTGTGGCTGTTGTTCTGACCCCGATCCTCGATATTTTTCTAACAGCGAGGTGTAGCGTTTGAAGTAGCGTCTATAAAGATCTTATTATCAGATTGTTTCACGAATGCCAAAACGTTCGGGCGTTTTGCCAGAAATTTGGGTCATTTCGTACAATTGACACGTGGAATCTGCTCTAAATTCACACTCATAGCCACCCGATTGTAAGAGCTCTACGTAATTGTAAAGAAATACCATTTTTGTAAAGATATTGAGCGTCCATACCTAGGTTTTGAAAACGCTTATTTATTACTACTTTTTTTACTTAAATAATCTGGCATCGCTTAAATTGCTTATGTCGCTATGCTACGGGGATATATTTTAGAATAAGTTTTTATTTTGGCCTGTAAATCAAAATTTGATAAAATTCTGGCAAGTAAAAAAAGTATCAACCCCTATATGTCCAACTGCTGAGCACGGGTCCCTCCTCAAAATCAGACGAGGAGGGTATATGAGGGTAAGATTTTTTCGTTACGGTGGATGATTTCCGTATCACCTCCCGTCTGATACGGGCGCTCACCGGGCGTGGTTGCTGGGTGAGAACCCACCTGTGCCGGACGGCCACAGGGAGTCGGTGACAGTATCTTGACGCGGTGGTCCACCACATGGTGGTGGAAAGATAGACTCGGGCGTAGTATTAGTTAATGTATCGTCGGACGTGTGAAAAACTTATGTATGGTTCTGCTAAGATCAGCCAGCAATAAACTGCAACAGAGCCATATAAAAAAGCATATAATACGGTTGAATTGAGAAACGCCTCCTTTGATTTCGTTTAAAAAGTGCGCGAATGTTTGTATATATTTACTTATGTATGTATGTTAGCAATATGTGTGTACGTGTTTGTACGGGCTATATTAAACAGTGGTGTCGTGGTTACAGAACACGTGCGGCCTTGTACACAATGTTGGCCACGTGGCGGCCTGAGGCAGCGCCTCCCAAATGGTGCCTCACTAATATTATTTACTACTTTGGGCAAGCGGACGGTCAGTTCACCTGGTGGCTGGCACGTGGTCAGAGACGACCATAGACACCAGAGGAGAAGCTCGCTGTAAATATTTTTCATGCTAATAATAATAGACTAGCTGTTGCACTCAGCTTCGCCTGCGTCAACTAAGTTTTAATACGGGTCTCTAACTTTTTTGAAAATTTAGCATAGCCTATGTTTACTGGGGATAGTGTAGCTTCCCAACAGTGAAAGATTTTTTCAAATCGGTCAAGTCGTTTCAGAGATTATTCAATAAAAAACAAACAATTAAATCTTTGTTCTTATAATTTTAGTATCGATATGTGGAAGTGCTTTGTCAATCGAATTGAATGTCGTGACGACAAACGGCATGACGCTCTCAAGTCATTTCATCTTTCTCTCATTTAGACTGTTAATTATTTGTGATTCTAATATGAAATCTGACTTACATCTTGTGACGACAAACATTTCGATCTTGACTTTTCTTTAGCTAGCCCAAAATCCAAATACAATGATATGTCTGCTGTCTCATCCTTACATTAGTTAATTTTATTACCTATAAATGTGAAAGTAGGGATGTTTGTAACAACCTACTAAACTACTCAACCGTTCATCATGAAACTTTGTACACATATTCTTGTACTAGAAGTAACATAGGATACATTAAAAATGAAGGATTTTTTTTTGCTAACGCAAGCGAAGACGCTGGCAATAGATATAGAAGAGAGAATATACGTACTAAGGTATTTTATAATTTAACGTTATGTAAAGTTTGAGAGTAGCTGTGTGCGGTATTCTCTCGTTAGAACAATACACATTAGCCCTTACAAAGTCACCGCAAACTGTTACACAATGTTCTTAACCTCTTGTTCCATTACGACACGTTTTGCCCAACGTTTGCCCAGCAGTGGGTTGCTGGGTTAGCCTCGACTGGCCGGTTAACTCAGTAATATTTAAGACGAAGTACCCAAAAATAATATCCACACTCGCTCTGCCCATTTCACATAGTTTCGACGAGATAGCTTAATATTATACTGCCGTACGCAAACAATAGAGACGAAAGACTAATGAACACAAATGCTTATGCGGCATAAACGACGAAAATATAAAATAAATCATATAAAACAAACTACACAAGTAAATAGCATTATTGCCATAGTGGTGTGTTGAACCACACGTGGGCGTGGGCTGGTGACACGAGGTGCGTCTGCGCAGCCCACGCAGGTACTGTTGTCCACATAAGTCCGCACATTAACAATCTCTAGTATAGTAGGTAGATGATCAGTCTAGTTGACTGTTGGTGTGTCGAAGGATGGTGTTCTCTGTTCTCTCCCCTCTTTTCCATGTATACTAATCGCTATTTCCTGTTTTTCCTCCAGTGCCTTGTCATCTTAAATGCTATTTAAAAGAAAAACTTTGTGAGATTTTTTTACAAAGAGTAACTTATTTGGTAAATGCTTACTGTTATTGATAAAATGTCAACATAGGAAGAGCCTTAAGGCCTGTTTCACCACTTCCTGATAAGTGCCGGATAGGCTATCCGCAACATATTTGACAGATACTCCATACTCTATTTGTCAAATATGTTGTGAATAGCCTATTCGGCACTTATCAGGAAGTGGTAAAACAGGCCCTTAGTGTGTCCTTTTATCGGGTACAACATAGGTTGTATCGTAAAGAAGGCCATAGAAAAATAATCATCAATAGAATACGGCTATAATAACAGCAAAGCTTACAACACATCATATACGGGTATATTAGGAACACTTTTCATCGCGTCTGTACACTGCCTGTAAACGATACTTTACGAAGAAATAAATGTATAAAACTATGTATGGAGTTGTGAAAACTTTGACTTAATATTGTGTTCGGACACTACAGGGGCCGGAATAATATGATCGGAGCAGACGGCCGTAAGTATTTACTCTAGTCTATTACTAGTATGATGTAACATGCCAAGAGCGAGTCGGATTCGCGCACCAAGAGTTCCCTACATATACAACACAAGCGCCCTGCCGTTTCACCCGCGTACTGGGATACAATAGTATAAAGCCGGTCGCAGAGTAAACAATAGTGCTGGGGTAGTACTAGCCGTCATTCGGGTCACCATCTTCAGCTTGAGACCCGGAGGCCCTGAGACACTGCAGTAGTTTAGGAGTTAGTTACATTATACGTATATAGCTTGGTTTGCGGTCAGCGCACTGCTGGTAACCGCTAGGTGCGTCTACTACAGGTCTACTTACTGTTACATATTGAACGAAGATCGTCTTCCCGTGGATGGCCAGCTAAATTGGAAAAGGGTCGACGGTTTGGCGTTCCTTATAATGTCATGTCCAGCAATAGACAGATGCGGGTCTAACGTTAGTGACCAATGAGCGTTGTTTTTAACAGACGTTAAAATTTAACGGCGACGTTAATTCTCTTACGTTAACAGATGGTTTGACACAACCGGCCTTAATACTAGCACAGATATTATACGTCAACCGGGCGTCTCTTGGCTGAAAATAAGCTGTAGGGACCAACCCTGGCTGGTCAATCCATTCATGGGTATTGTCCATCGCTTGGGGCAGCCCTACCGTGGTGTTCGATCTGTGTATCTGTGTTTATCTCCGGCATACTCCGGCCATCTGCTCGGCATCGTAAGTGGGACATTCGGGCGGGAAACTGCTCTATTGGGGAAAATTCTTTGCCTATTTTTGTTTTAGCTTAGTGATGCTGCGTCCTGTGGGTGCCAGTAGCTCGACGATAGCAATATCGTCCATTCCATCGTTCCATATTTCATCGTGCTAGATTTCGTTTAATATATAAAAATTCTTTGTCGCGGTGTGTGTTATAAAACTCCTTCGAAACAGCTGAACCCGTTTTTATAAAAAATTTTCATATCGTGGAGGTTTTATGATCGTTTTTTGTTTCACCCTTCTACGGCCAACCCCTGTTCTGTTTCTTAACAGCGGCATTAGTAATTTTGCAAATCATTTTAAGATAAGTTATGCAAATTTATCTCATTGTTATACTAAGTATCATTAACATGATGACATGTGATGACGAGAAAACATCTGATGATAAAGGAACAGAGGAACAGAAATGAACGGTCGAAAAATGTAGTCCAGTCGTGAAGTGCTAGTTTAAATACAATGTAAAGGAGGCATCGCAAGGTAAAAAGGGATGATTGCAAAAGTTTTCCTTGTCTTGTGAATTCGGCCTGTATTTTGGCTAAGTAATTTATACACCCCCCCTCCCCCCTCCCCACAGCACCAGGGAGGAGGCAGACCATAAATTATAAACGGAACATGTATTTAGTACTATCAGTATACCTCTGAGATTGGTCTTAATAATGGCCTTGATATTCATTTTTTTTTAAACACGGCTAAAAGGCGACACGCGTTGGCTATTGGAAGGTGTCTTCTCTCTTATCTGCTGTGTCTGAGGGTTCTCCGCCCAAACAACACTATTAGCTGACGATAGACGAGCCACTTGATGGTAAGTGGTAAGCGTCGCCCATCAGCATAAGCGAGCTTACCTGGATCTAGGACAGGCTACTCGTCAATTTTGGCTTACCTTTATTTCGTAATGACTATGCTGTTGGCCTAATGACCTTCACGCTCGGAAGAGTTGTGACGTTTAGGATGTTAATCTTATACTGATATACAGAGGTGAAGAGATTTCTTGTTAGTAACTCAGGAACGACTGGTCTAATTAAAAAAATATATTTCGTTCGGCTTATCATCACGCTAAGAGCATTAGGAGGTGAGTATTAATGATACAAGACATGTTATCCTATATAAACTGAATAATTTATTGGAGTGTCAATTGCAGTTCGTAACCCAATCGTTGAGCAAGGTCGGAGTATTTACTCTGGCAAATTTTCGATTTGCGGACAAGGGAAGCAGTCAATGCGAAATTGATTCTATTGATCTCTATGCGTATGAAGGTTATTAAAATATTGTTTGGTACAATCTCAATTATAACATCAGTTAATGATCATCGCTCCAAACTCATGTAGTATATTATATTATTGTAGTTATTTTATTGTAAATGCATAATAATTATTTTAGACATTTTAGCCATACACCTGTCGCGATGGACGTCAACACGATCGAACCATCGGACCAATTCCGATCCATCCAACAAGATGGTCAACAGACGGCTACATTACGCTGACCCTGGTCATTTCTTGGATATCCTTTCAGGCTTCCATAAAAGTAACAATATACATAGTACATACTATGTGTTACACTTTAGTATCCCGGAACTTTTTCTTCGGCATTAAAACAAAGAGCTCCGCGAGCTGAGGGTTTTGAAGAAAAGATTATCTGTAATAAGTATAAGCATTTACAAATCTACGATCACAGATTTATAAACAGAGACAGATGGACCATGCCGAACACGCGAGTGACGCCACCAAAGCGAATACAAATTCAAAAGCGAACACAATCTAATAGACGTTTAGATTACGACGCTATGTCAAGCACTTGAGAGCGCTTTTGAATTTGTATTCGCTTTGAAGCGTCACTCAGGTGTTCGGCATGCTCCATCTGTCTTTATTTATACATCTGTGTAGACTACGATCATAATTATACGCGTTCCATGATTGTGTCAGCTAGAAGTTTAAGTAAGACAGTTATACAAATAGGTAATTTTATCATTTTAAGGCGCGGAACGTTTCGATGTCCTTCGATAAAAAGAAAAGCAATATTTCGGGATCCATCCCAACCTTGACATGATTCCTTGGGGCTTTCATCAGATATGTAAAAGAAAAGGGAAAAGATCCCGGAGGCCCAAAGTCCGGGCAATAACATGGCATCGGCAGGGTATGATCCTGCCGATGCCATAAGATAAAGGGAAAGGGAAAATTGCAAAAAAACATGGCAAAGCGTGAGGTGATCGGCCATCTTATTATTTACGAATAAAACTCCCTCGGGAAGAGAGTTTATTCTAGGATATTTCAGGATACAAAAAACTTGTTATGGTATATAAATAAATAAATAATTCTGATTGGATTCGCCCGTTTTTCTCAGTGAATGCCGGTGGTATCTCTTGAACAGCTACCAGTAAACTAAGATGTATCATCTTCGTTTACTAGTAGTTGTTTAAGATGCAAATGCAGCATCATGACATACGTTAAAATAACTCAAATATGTATTGAGTAGCAACATAATATTAACAAAATGATTAATTTACAGATATTATTCTAGAAACGTCCAAATTGTATTCCACTGATATATCGCTGTTACAAATCATTAATTTGAAAATCGTCAGAATATTCTAACGACTGCCAATCACAAACAACTATCACAAAAGGGCACAGCTAACCTGCGCGTGCGCACTCGCGACTTTGAACCCACTACCCACGCGATACGGTCAAAATTAACTGTTACAGTTAAACCGCACGCTTAACTGTAGCGTAAGAACCGGCGCCTAGAAAGGTCACGGTCATAGAACGTAAACATTTTATTTAACCCCAAACGAATCGTGGACGAATTAAAAAACATCTCAATGGTTTACTCAGCTGCCGATTTACAATTATCTACCGTCAATATAACTTTAAGGTTATACATAATACATCAATGGAACATGCTTTTCATTTTGGTTTCTTTATCATCGTCATCATCAGCCTTTATCCGTCCACTGCTGTACTAAAGCCTCCCTCAATGATGCCTTGATAATGAAAATTACCGATCCCTTCTAAAATGAACCGCTCCCACCCACTCGCATCTAAAATGAACCGGCCACAGTGCGGAGATCGTTTTCCCACCTGGTTAATGGACGACTAACACTTTGTCTACCTAAGCGCAGCCGCCACTCTTGAACCTTAATGGCCCATCGGCCGTACCCTTAAGTGTGTGACCAGCCCTCTGCCGAGTTTATTCTGCGTGTGGTATCGATAACTTTAGTTCTCTGGCGGAGGTCTTCGTTTCTAATCCTATCTGCCACAGAGTCACCCAACACAGCACGCTTTTTTGTTTCTTAGAGCTGGATATTTGGGAATTGTATACAAATATTTTATTCACGAGACTATAATTAAAAATTAAACGTTTTCTCGAATGGTAGAGAAGTTTTTCACCCCACAGAAATTTAAGGATGAAAATTTTAGGATGTTAAAAATTGAGGTACTTACCTATATTAAGGGTTTACTCTTGGATTAGGAGACGACACTTGTGCTATGTTATCTATGTTAGTGGCTGCGACCATCCAGCTTGTTTCTCCCGTGACGTAGTTTTGTTTTGTTTCGAAGAGAAGGACAGAACGAGCAGCGCTAACTGACACAGAGGCTAAACATCTCACGCAGCAGAAAAGCCAACACGCTTTTGTTAATGGACACTTACTTCATTATATAGTCTTCTAAGTTTTATTTTGAGTTGGAATTATTTTATAGTTGGAGCTTAACTTAGGATAGTGCAAGAGTATTAAAACTTAAGATAAATTGCACGAAACCACAGTTGCATAATACAGCAAATTAACAATTAACTTTATAATATCATCAACTTTTTCTTTCCAATGCTTAGCTATTTCAACCAACTTTAAACAGCTGGTACTCCGTCACTTCATCACACGTCACAGCATTAAAATAAAAACGACATCAATTGACACCATCGCCTCTTCAGAGACCCCTGAGATGATCTGTGTTAACATCATAAAGAGGTAAAGTTTGTGAGTTTGTAGCGGGTAAACTCTGGATATACTGAAGCGATTTTGATTTTTTTTTACCATTAGAAGGCTACGTTATTTGTGAGTGACATAGGCTATAATATATCCCCTTACTCCCACGGGAATATGAAGAACGGGGGGAAATCATGGGACGCCGGTAGTATAATAAAATCTTTGATTTGCGTATATTATATTGGGAAAAGGTTGTCAACCAATGGCTCGTGTACTTTCTTCGGCGCCACTCGGCTATTAGAAAGGTTGTAGGACCGGCCAGCGGAGACCCCCAGGCGGTGTGGCAATCCGGTACACGGCTACTTTTTACGAGGCTGGGCAACGGGCAAATATCGCTAGAATAATAAAAATATGGCGTAGTGAAAAACACTCAGTTGAATCCGAGACAAAATAGAAAATACCAAGTAGGCTCTACTCCATTTATTTCCTGCTCCACTGACCCCTACTCAAAATGGAGCAACCGCCATGGCTCTATTAACGAGGACCAGGCACGTCAGGTCTCAGGACCCTTAAACCATCATAAAATATATATGGTTCTGTCACAGTGGTATTTTATTTAAACTATAAAATAGTACAGTATCAACCCATATTATATGTCTCTCAGCTGGGCAAGGGTCTCCTCCCCGAAACCAGGCGGGGAGGGAGGGGCCATAGTTCACCGATGCGCTGGCACTTCAGGTTGGTGAACTTCACACACCTTCACAGACTTCTAATCCCATCAGGCATGCAGATTTCCTCACGATGTTTTCCTTCACCGATGAGCGAGTGGTGGTCAAGTGTTTAGGGTGCACTTAGAAAATTGTAAAACCTCGTTTAAAGGCGCCACAGGGGTCTGGATCGAACCCGGAACCCTCTCGCTCAAGAAGCCGAGCTATACCCACTGGTCCATCGTCGCCCACATTTAAAGTATAATAAATATATTATATATATTTTTTTTCTATTCTTAAATTTTATTTATAACATCATCAAAATAAAATCATTTATTATTGATCCCAGACATTCTGCAATGTTTGACTGACATCAACCCGAGTAGTTCAAAAAGGAGGAAGATTACTATAACATATCCCACCGTTGGTCGGGGATCGGCGGTCTCGACGTCCATCGAGAGAGGCCTCTCTAACATCCGACGGGAAAAAGGTTATAATATTGACCACGGACGTAATATTGACGTTGACATTTTTATCGAAATGTGTGTCATTAATCGGTCACCATTTAATCTCATCCATACATTTAAATATGATATTCTATGTGTGACCTGGTTCTCTCGCATTAGGACAAAAGCCTATGTTTTCCTTCACCGGTGAGCAATATTGCTAGGACGTGCTTTTTTGTTTCCCCATGCAGCCGAACATACATTAATATGCAAATAAAACAACCGATAAACTCCGCAACAAAGGGTTTGTTCGAAAAGCCAAACAGCCTACGGTCTGAATATTTTAAGGATTCGTTGAAATTCGGCGAACAACCACAACCTCGGAAGTGTGGTCGGCTCCGGTCTCGGGGGCTCCTAAATCAGGCAAACTTCAACACCAAAACATTTCAACTCACAAAACACGGAATTTCTGAAACAGTTCACTTTCAAACCACTAAACATCATTTGTGTGTAACTTGCAGAGGGCTTCTGTATATTAAACCTGAAGCAAATTAAAAAAGGCTTGAGAAGCATGAAGTTTGAACTAAAGTTTAAATAGACAAAAGAAAGATAAAAAGATATATGAAATAAATATCTTTTAATAGCATAGAAGGGCAAACAAACAGTAAAAGCCTTGCGACTATCGACGCCCATTAACATCCACACAAACAGAGGTTATGCAGATGTGTTACTCTCCTTTTCCCAAAATGGGCCACCGGATACTACGGACACAAACAGCACGAAACGCGACAGCTCTGCTGTTACTTTACGGCGGTATCATGTGAACGAAGGGCAACACCCTGGTCGTGCTGGCATGGACTATTTCTTACTGACGGCTTCGTCTGCGGTAACTTGCAAGCAGATTGATCTTTTTTATTAGATAGGTTTTGTTTTTTCATAAGCTGTAGTTGAGGCTGTGGGCCGTCTGAGCGTTCACTGAAAGAGCCCTACATAGAGAGACCGACATTTATGATGTCAGCGGAGTTACATTGCACCATTAACACCCAGTAAACAAGGATTTCATGACAGTCTTCGCCTAAGGTGATAAAATAACTATAAAACTTAAATTGCCTTCTAAATTAACAATTTAAAGACGTAGAATTAGAAATGTTGTAATCAAAGATTTTCGAAATTAAGTGCGAGAATATGTAATGGATTTTATACGTTATGCGAGCGTCGGGTAAAGTAGTAAACTAAAACAATGTTATTGTTATGTCCCAAACAAATTAGTACAATACTAATAAGATTTAACAAAGAATAAAAAGTAATAGTAATAAGTACACAATGTATGATTTTTCATTTCCAATAAAACATAGGTGCATTAGAATATAAAGGTAAAAAAAGCATATATACGGTCGAATTGAGAAACGTCTCCTTCCTTGAAGTCGTTTAACAATAAAAAGTTCGTATACCAGAAACAGACAAATACTGAGTATTTCCATCAATATAATATGAACAAAATCGAAATCATTGCTTAATTTTTCCCATGGTTTTGACTTTTGGTCATAAACAAATCTAATTAATACACTCCAATTAATAAACTCCAATATTTTAATATTGCAGCGCCTGTCAAAATTTGAATAGCAATGTTTATAAATGAATTATTTGCATAATAGAATAAAATTTATTACGAAGCGATATTTTGTATGCACGTTTTATAATTCAAGAAATAATGGATGGGATATGCAAATAAAATATCGCGTAGACTAAATAACACGTCTTTCTTTTAGTGATGGTGAAACCTCTGTAGAATACACATATTATGGTGTATCGACTTCGAAGTTGAAGATAAGTAAACAAAAAACATGTTGCCCTTGCCAAGGGATCATAGATATAGCCTATAGGTATTATGTAGACACTGTATACTTATGTAAGTCCTTTCGTTGTATAATGTAACAGCGTTCTAAAATTCTTTATTAAAATAATAATGCGCAAACAATGTAGTGGGAACGTAAATTTAAACAAAACAAATGGTTCCGTCGACTTTTATAGCCCCGAGCGAACAGCTCCTTCTCATGCCACCCGTTCACTCCAATACAATTAAAAACGAGCCAAGTGCGAACTCCCAATTGGGTTTTATTAAAACATTTTATTAATTAATATTATATAATACGCTGGCGTGAATTTCCCGGCCTATTTCAACGAATATCGAAGCAGATTCCTTCGCCACTCGTACCCAGTTTCTGCAAACAATTCGTCATCAAATTTTTTACTAACCATTCTACTCTGTCTTTCTTTTCTCCTTTATTCCATCTGTGGACATTCAATTCTTTTGATTGGTCATAAAAACGAGCACCATAATTTTGTCTTATACGAGTGCTTGAATTTTATCAAATAACCAGAAAAGAAAAGAAATCCGCCTTGAAGCTTTCAAGAAAACATAAAGTTATAAGCTGAAAATAATCATTTCGGAAGTAGGTTAAATAAGTATAAAGCCAATAAAGAAACAAAACAAGAGTCCGCACATTATGTCGAACATTAGACTTTCATGAAAGAACGAAATAAACGACGCAAACTTTTTCGCAGTAAACAAACAAATATTTTATTTTTTATCACTTTTTTGTTAAAACTTCGGCCCCCTGGAAATTTTACCGGCACTTTGTGACGCAAAAGTTTGCGGGGGAAAGCCTTAGGAAGTTTGTTCGTCAAACAAAGACGATTAAAGTTTATAGTGTTTTTTGGTTTACCGGCGAGAGCTTGGTACGGGGGAACTATCCCGGGCATTTCCTTAAGAAGTTGACGACACACACCACATGTTTTCGTGCTGTCACCGAGTAACTATCTTCGATACGAAACATCCACCTAGGATAGGATCATCATGAGGAAATGGCGAACCTTCTCCTATGGCTAAATAATACGGCTGTTTACTTCCCTTAAAACAGATCAAATTTTACAAATTTCTCGCTATAAATTAATTTATTGAGTAACTCTTAAATAAAAAAAAAAACATAATATCCATCATACTCTGTACTGACAGGTTTTTTGGCATAAAATGTAATCTTAATTAGAAATCTAAAGTTGACCGATTAATTTCCATTTTCATAGTCTTTAGCGGCTGCTCGCGGTTCAATAATCTAATGTAATAATCTAAGCGCGATACAGTTAAAATACTATGTTATTAATAATTGCATTTTTACCAAACCAAATGTTAAGAACAATGTCCATCGGGGAATGCCCGTACCGGTGAAATATTAATTAATATGGTGTTTTGATCTATAGTTTTCACATTTAAAAATTTCGTGTGTGAAAATAGCCTTCGTCGGTAATAATTATATTGGAGCTTACAAAAAGCATGTTCAAACAAAGTCACCATACATCAGCTTTTTGATATTACTATTGGTTCGCATATTTTTTAAATAATAAACTCACCATGACTTTTTAGTCTAAAAATATAGATAATCTAGTTCGTGGTATGAGCATCTATTTTCCCACCATGGTTCAGGCCTTGTCGTGGCGGTGAAGCTCAGTAGCCTAGGGTGAGCCAGCAACAACTAGGGCGAAGCGAATTAAGCCGAGGGGGGCTTATTGTATCCCTCTTATAAGAAGAGGGGACTAAAGAGTAAGGGGCAAGGGGTAAGGACGGGAATCTTACCTCATCGTACTGTTCCGACATTGGGAGTGGTTATTCTGTGGTGCGGGACAACCCCTCTGTGGAGGTGGCGTCGGTCCCCTAAGGGACCGGGAGGGTTCGAGGTGCCCTGTTGCTTGTAAATCCGGGGCACCTCACCAAAGGCGGCATTAGTGGCACTCGCCGGGTTTTAGTGGGTAGAGCTGCGTCCACTTACCATCTTTCGGGCGCAGCGAGTCCCACATACCCGTCACGGAAAACCCACTCCCCAGCGGTATGTGTCAGTGCATTTCCCGGCGTTAGAGGAAAAAAAATATCATAATATAATATTCTCTAAATGTTATGTAAATCCATTCAGCATTAATGTAATGATAATGAACCAGCCTAACTAAGCTGGCAACATCGATTAAAACAAAAATGTTGACACGATAGAGAAGAAGAAGTAAAAAAATTAGGATTGGACAAGAGTAACTAATGGCCGATTTCATAATTTCAACGAAGAAGGAGGCCCGCCTAGACAAGTGGCACAAACGCTTAACGAATAGAATAGAATAGAATAGAAAGCTTATGGTATGGGATTTCGGAATGACACTAGTTTACGACATGTAATTTGACAGCTAGTGTAATTCCCATACAATAAGTATTCTATTCTATTCGTTTAGCGTTCGTGCCAACTGCCAATTGTCTAGGAGGGCTGGTCGGCTCCGGGGCTGTTTAATTGTGCGCCGTCTGTTGTTTACACAATTCAATAGATCTAAGAGATGTCTCATCGCTCATTGTAACGTAATGTAGCGTGGCGGTAAACAATAATTGCGATGATATTATATTCGACGCCGAAACAGCTGAAAGCTTCGCATGAATTATTAATGCGTACGCCTCCGGCCTTCGCCGTCGGAAAATAATTAAAAAATAAACAATAACGTGGGTGTGCCGATAAACATCTTGGATATTGTTCAATGTACAGCTTGGTACACGCGGCTTTACCTGTTCAGAATTTCAGGACGACATGTTCAGTTCTTAGGCGAATTTCGTTAGAAACCATTTTAAATTGTGATTTACATAGATATGTTTAGGTAAGAAGTCCAAGTCAGCTATTAACTATTATGTGTCGATGCCCAAGATTAATCCAAAGATGACTCCGTGCCTTATTCTGTTCCGTAATTTACTGCTGTTTTACAGAACTATCTAGCGCTATGTTCTCTATCTATGTTCCAGACTATGGCCCAAGGTCCGTCCGTAGATTGCGTCGGTAACAGTCCCTTCAATCCTTAATTTCCTTTATACGAAAAATAAACAGATTAGTGGTAATAATACAAACGATTATAACTTTGGAAACGTTTACTGCATAAAAACAAACCCAAAAAGGCGCCAAATGCTTGCGTCAAACGTGTGAAGATAAAAAATAACAGATAATAAATAATAACGTCGTATATAGATAATAAACGTGTGCTATATTTTGTGAATCTTTATGAAGTAATAAAAGTCGACATCTCTCAGCGGACATTTTTTCCTCTGTTTGCAATGACGTAATAAATCTAGATAAAATCTTTCTGTTTACATAATTTTATGGAAATATGTAGTATAAAAGTGAAGAGTTTAGTGATAAGCACAACTATAGGTGTAAGCTATTTAAAACGGGATATTTACCATGTTTTTTAATATTCTTTTGCGGAGCTCGATATTTCGACATTGTCTACGAACGTCATGTTCACGAGACTCTCCTAAAATCTTATATAGGTGTAAGATTTTACCGCCATTACATTCGTGACCTATTAGTCATTAGATGACGAAAAACAGTAGTTATAGCCAAATCTGACTTGGTTGCCATTTGAAAATAATAATTGGCTACACTGGTAAATTTTATTGCGAAACAAAATTGTTAAAAACTTAGTGGGCATTACCACCATGCTTGTTTAATGTTTGTTTCGTCAGACAATATGATGACCATGACTCCATGTAGGGTTGCCAGGTCGCCAAACCTAGTAGCCGGACAGATCACCTAGCTTGTCCGGACATTTGGGTAGAAAGACCGGACACCCAACATTATTAAGGATTAAGTCTCAGTATTTAAAGCTACAACAAAGAAATTGTATGTAAAATCAAGCTTTTTTTGAGTCACATTTTGTTAAATTCTAGTGAACTAATAGTTAAAATCGAATGCCAAGACAGCTTAAGACTAATTTGACATCGCTCGTTTGCAAAATGTAAAAAGTCTAACAAAAGCCGTTTATTTTGGCCGGACACGCGTTCAAAAAGCGTAACTTTATCCGGACTCCTGGCAACCATAACTCCAAGACATACTATGGTTTTGGGCGACGGTGTCCAATCTCCACGTTTGTCGGTTCCAAAACTAACTAACGTGAAAGTGTAATATGTAAATGTCTTTAGTGTTAATATCGGATATTTATCTAGTTCTGTTACATCCACGACGTGCCAACAAACATTTGCTTACAAAATACCTCCTTGAAGAATTCCACGCGTGTAAAGAGCATGTTTTGTTGGGAGATATTTATGATATCTGCTCCTTATTACGTTAGTATAGGGTTCACTTTGAACACCCCCCCCCCCCCCCCGTGGGTTATAGATGTTGCATATGATAGCATATGCACAATATGGACGCCACTTGTTAATAGTGATTATTTAATCATATTTACATTTAATTAAGGGGAATATTTTGTAAAAATACGATACTATATATAAATACAAACTTCTATGAGGTATACGAAATCAACACAGAAAGAAATAAAACATAATTATTGATTTAGTATTTTTTAACAATATAATTTAAATCTATTATTTTGGAAATTTGTATTAAGCTGTCAATAGTCCATTTTTACATTTTACGCCAAATAATGTCGAGCAGTGATGACAGGATGTCTACCTCCCCTTCGCTGCTGACATTGGCTAGAGCGAAGCCATTGTCTCCATCCTACCTTACTCCCATATTCATCACTTCAGGCTCTGTAACTACACCTTAGTTCCCACGACATCTTCTCCAGGATAGCTTGTTTCCACCACATCCCTCATGCGAAGGCTTGTTTCGGGGTTGCCGGCAGGCTGTGAGGTGCGTGATGCGTGTTTGCGCCGTGTTATTATATATCCATTACAAGAGGGCCGGACAGCCAGTAACAGCTAGTAATTAAACAGCTAACGACCCCACAACATGTACATGGAAAATGAGGATCTAAATGTTTTCGTGGTAATATTAATATCGATCAAGGACTTCGGGATAAATTAGTGAAACGCTCGTAACCTCATCATCATCATCAGCCTTTATCCCGTCCGCTGCTGACACTCCCTCGTGTATTGTTTAACAATAAAAATTAATCGTCCAAACGATTACTTTTTTTTGTGTTGGTTATCGCGAAGACAAGGTTTGTATTAAAACAATGATGATGATGACTCTAAACATTGTTGGGTAAGAGCAAGATAATATTATGCCGAGCCACCAAAAACGCATCTGACTCTCAATCAAGCTTCATTGTTTATGTCTCGTATTATGTATATACACAGGCGATCTAAAAGATCTATTAAAACTCGCGTGAAAGAACATATTATAGCAGACTTAAGAGTTGAAACACCGTCGCCATATTAAGTTGTAGCTTATCAAATCTAATAAAATTCGTAAAAGTTGTTTCATTATGATTCCCTGCACAATGTTAAGGAAAATGTCCTTCATTCCTTATCCTGTCGCCAAATTATAGTACATCTATTCATGAGGATAAACAAAGAGTTTTGCTACAAGCAGTTTAACTGCCCGGCGCATGCAAGCTACTGCTCACTTTATGGTCCTTTGTTAGCAGTGATACGCGGCCCACCCGTGTACATTTACGACCGCTTTACTGCCGCATTTGGGGACTTTATGGGGAATAAACGACAGATCGTCACTCCGGGACTCATTAGTCTGCTCCTTTGTTCCCCAATCTAATCTCCATCATCGTCAGGCCGCTGGCAACCCATCATTAAGCCCAGGAATACCAACTGACTAATAACATAAACGCGAAAGTTTGTAAGAATGTACCAATGCTTTTTGATACTCTTTTACTCAAAAACTACTAAAAAGATTTTGATGAAACTTTACAATCATATAGCTTACATATGAGAATGTGTTATTGGCTATAATTTATCCCCCTACTCCCAAGCGAAGGGGAAGTCCGCGGGTGAAATCTCGGGGCGCTGCTATTACAAAATTTGGCAGGTAGGTAGACATAGAAATCACCTTATTAGAATCTGTAGTCGCGCTTTGAGGACGAAAATAAACTAATTTTATTTACCGGAAGCATTGAAACGTTAAAAAGTTTTTGTAGATTATTAACAGAGTCAGCAAGACAAGTTCACACTTGACAGAGTCCTGGTAGCATTTAGTTAATCGTGAAGGGCTCCTGCCGTAAGAGAATCCGCGGGACAGTGACAAACGAGCCACCCAAACCCTTCCTCATTAACACGTCCCTTTATGCAAATACCCCGCCATTGTTTCAACATCATTATTCATAGCGATACGACGAATTTATCATTATTTGGGCAAAATGATGAATTCATTGTAATATTGTTTATTGCTGTCAAGTTTAGATCTTGCAAGTATAACTATATTATACGTTAAGGTCTACAGCATTTCAAATTTAACAAGTTCTATATATCGAGTGTCCTTAGAATTTATTCTTTATTGTTTAATTTTACATATAGGATCTTTATAATGATCACCTATGACCGTCTTAGCGGCTAAGTAATGAGGGTTCGCAACGCGTCCATGTCAGAGAAGTTACCCACATGAAACACTGCTGGGTTCCTATCATTCTTTTGTGATCATTTTTTCACAAAGTCACTTAAATCTAGAGTAATTTGTTATTAGTGTATTAAAAGTAGGCGTTACTGCCTTTAAGTCAAATTCACATGCCGTCAAATACTTACCTTTACCTTTATCACAGTTACAACAATCTTTACAACATTGATGATGTCTTTCTGTTGATAATCTGTATTTTATACAATTAAAAGTTTATGTTTAAAAGTAATATTTCTAATATATTTCACGAAATATTATTTCTAATGTTAATATTTACTAGGTAAAGCAAATAATTGTTATTTAAATGTATGTGCCGGACATAATATTTGACTTCATTAAATTTAATAACATGTTATGTACCTAGCAGGTATAATAACTCTGTGTAATTCCGGTATAAAAACAAAATACTATTTCAGTTTCATGAAAACTGCTTTTAATTAAACTATCAAGAGCAACAGCACCGTCAACGCTTCACTTACGAAGCGTAGAATATTAATTAATAATATAAATTGACATTTTGAAATTTATGGTTAAATTAAGACATTATTTGTACATAAAGATACTTCACCGTAAAAATGACAAAAATGTTTTTATTAAGATTGTTTTGGAAAATAGCCAAATTAGACAAAAAGATAAAAATAAAAAATAAAAGGTTTCCTTCTGAAGTTACACGATGTAACTATAATATTCTATTTATTCAGTAGTTCTGCATTCAGTTAAAACTTTACCGACTTTACAAAAGGATACAGTTCCATATTAGTACACAATAAATACATGTATGGCCGAAACTTCGCAGAGTTTGCCTGTAACATAAAGGCCCCTTCACACGTGTAACACGCCCGTTTTAATTGGCCATTAAAAGGCAGGCAAATTATCGTATTACCGCCAACGAAAATAAACTCGCACCCGCGCTAAAATTAACGAACGATTTAAACTCATAACAATATTTAACTTTATCTAATTATACAGCGTGTTCGACAATGTGCCTTATTCGTAACGAGTACTTTGATACTATATGATAACCAGGATCCGATCCGACCGATATCCGAGGATACCAGGATCCGATGATGGAGCTGGAAGGTGGCCATGGAAACTAAAGGATTATGGCGGTAGGGCGGTGAGGCCCAGGATGAAGCAAAACACCGGGGCGCCACCTGGGAGAAGCAAATTGAGAATAGGGTAGCTTTGTACCCCTCTTATTAGAAAAGACTTTGGCAGGGGTTGTTCTGTGGTATGGACAACCCCTTTGTGGAGGTGGCGTCAGCCCCCTGAGGAAGCCTAGCCATCGAGGTGTCCTGTTGCTAGCAGATCCGGGGCACCTCACCAAAGGCGGCATTGGTGGCACTCGCCGGGTTTTAGTGGGTAGAGCGGCGTCCATTTACCAGCTTTCGGGTGCAGCGAGTCCCACATACCCGCCCGGGCAGACTCACTACCCCGCGGGATGCCTCAGCGCATTTCCCGGCGTTAAAGAAGAAGAGGAACTCCGTAATTAAAAAACGCAACCCCATCCAGTTTTTGTTTTAAAGTGTTACAAACCAACCATACAATGGACATCCACACTTATAATATTACATAATATTAACAGAATCAGTAATATCTCTTTATTATAATATAATCCTCACATACATTTACCGTTTGACGAGATTATCAACTCATATTCCGTATCAGCCACATGACAGGTTCATTGAACCCTGCCTTGGAGTCAGGAGTATAATTAGTCGTGACGTCACACATCTGTCGCGTCTTCAATATTACACACGTCAGGATAATATCCCACTAATCAACGGAGGTTATCACTAATTCATGTAAAACATACGATCATTGGAGCAATAATAAACTATTATATCACTTGAGCAGTGAGCTAACTAGTGGCCGGTCCGCGTTGGGTGCGAGAGGCAAGGGATCGGCCATCTTAGCATTCATTGAGGCCTATGTTCAGCAGTGGACGGACAAAGGCTGATGATGATGACGAACAAGATATATAAAAAGGAATATAGATAAATTAATAACTGACTGCCTAAACCTGTAGGACTCTATAGGCTTAGACTGAACGACAGACAGACTGGCAGCGAATGAATAGGGTTTCCATATTGTCATTTTGAGGAATAGATCCTTAAAACCTACGCATCAGCCTATATTAGAGCCTCCGAGGACATTCATATTTGTATTAATAGACGTCCACACGGCCTCCAACAAAAACGTAATTACATTTCGTTTCAACCCTTATTTCCCTCAATTATATTGTTAAAGGGCCCGTCGGCCATCTTGGGTCCCATTCTAATATAGGACAAATATTCCTTTATGACAATTACAATGGAATTAGGTTGGGTTCGTGAAAAACGCCTTGATGAAATGTCTGAAGTCCTTACTAGCCTCCAAAACTGAAGAACATTATTTACCGAGATACAATAAACCAAAAAAAAAACAAAGTCAACCCTACAAAAAAATACAAGTATATAAATAATATAATAATAATAATTAATAATAATATTATATGGACGTTTCTACACCACGCCAATCTGTAAATTCTAGAAGATACTTGTGTGGTACCCGTAGTACCAGACAACGGAAATACACATTGTAATTTAATACTTTTAATATTAATACTTATATCGCAGAAACTTTTTTTTTACCTGGCGGGATTCGAACCCGCTGCCTTCCGCTTGTGCGCCAACGCGCTAACCATTAAGCCACGAGATCGTCGGTATATACCGAACATATTTTCATTAATCTTTTCAACAAAATTTCCTGCACAAAGCCTCCGTAAATACCAACTCCGAGAGAATCTCTCAAAATTAGGTATAAGAAAAGCGTTTGGCAAATTTATCGACATTTTTAACAATATAGATTTTTATACCCGAGAGGTTTTTATGCCCGGGGTTATTCCTTATCCTGGACCCTTTTGGATTCCCTTATCAATCCGGGAACGTCCCTTTTCTTTTAACGAGAACATTCGCCGAAATCCCACGATTAGAATAAGTATTGTATTTTCAGGATAAACTATTTTCTAACATCATATACATTTTTCAGTGAATTTGTATAAAATCTGTTCTAATCTAACCAGAAGAGTGTATATTTTAAGTCTAGGTGACTATAGATATTCTCCAGAACTTAACAAAATTAAATAGGGCGTTTCAAATTTCAGAGTGCACCCCAAACACGAGACCATCGCCCGCTCACCGGTGAAGAAAAACATCGCGAGGAAACCTGCATGCCTGATGAGATTGAAAGTCTTTGAAGAGTGCGAAGTTCACCAACCCGCACTGGGCCAGCGCGGTGAACTATTGGCCCATTACCCTCCTCGCCTGATTTCGAGGAGGAGACCCGTACCCAGAGTAGGGCTTGATACTTGACTTTTTTATCTACCGTAGTAATGACTTCATCTAGCATAATATACTTTTTATGTCTCATGACTCATCATAGGTTACATTTTTACCATACATTGTGATTTTAATAATCTCAACGGCTTACGGATCCAGAGAAACACGGGAATCTTCAAAAATGGGAAAACAGACATAATTCTACAAAGTCATAAAAAACATTCACACATTTCCCTTTAAACGGAGGCGGGGGCACAGTGGAGTGTGAAGCCCCGCATAAGCCGAGGGCCCCAGCGGAGCACCGGGGGCACCCCGTGGAGCCCCGCAACAGCGACGATCACAAAGGTACACAGGATTGATCTCCTCAATCTTGGTGAAAGCATACTTATTCTGTATTGTTTCATGTTTACCTGCTTATCACACGTATTCATATTTACGTGCGCTTTTGATAAAAATACTTTTTACTTTTATTCATTAATGGCATTTAATATGGAATTAAAACATAATATTATGTCTGTGAACAGCCGAAATAAGTTCAAAACTTTTTATTACAATAAAAATGCTTTTCGTGTTAATGTAATGGTAAGGTCAAATGCGAAAATTTTATTTCGACTGCCCAAGACATTATTTTATACCAAGCTATGAAGCTGTAATAGCATTTGTAATGGGTGTATGTTTGTTACTCTTTTACCCAAAAATACTGAATGGATTTTTATGAAACAATAATATAGCTTACACATCTGAATAGCACACAGGCTACAATTATCCCTGGGCTCACACTGGCATGGGAACTACACAGGTGAACCCGCCGTGGTTATGCTAGTATATTAATTATGTAAAAAACATTTAAAGAAAAAATATTTCAAATGCTGCGGCCTCTGCTGCGACGGAATGTCGTCGTGTAATAACACACCTACCTCGTAAACATGAACGAGCAAAGCGGCGCCAAATTGAATCGCCAGATCCCATCCCATCCCATCCCGTTATCATCTTTTTACAATACATTAGGTTAAGTTGATGGAAACATAAACATATCAGACTCCAGCTTCCCAGACTCCCGTTCCTACGTGCTACTTGTTACTTTCGTAAAACCCGGTGAAGGCAGAAGCAGATGTAGGTGCATTGTCAGATGTTAAAAAACCATTATAAAATTTGTCTCTTGGAATAGTTAAGATCTTTGAATCGTAACTCGCTCTCACCTGCATTTGTACCACCATCTTGCGGATTTCTTCCGTGAAACAGCAAAGCTGTTGCTAGTTGAAGTTCATGAGTGACACTCACCATTTATCACTAGGAATAGTTTATAGCAGCCATAGTCACGGGAGGTCTAAATTACTTACTTAAAAAGTAGTTTCATTCCCTTCGAAAACATTATTCGTGTTCAATTTTATTAGGGACCGTAATCTAGTAATATGTCTTTTAAATTTTTTATACTGGTTTTAAAAATAGACGCTGATTTTATTGCCCTAATACTATACTCGATACTAGAAACCTTACAGTTACAACTTCAACTAAAACTACTCCCCCCAAATTCCAATTTTGTCCATTCGTAAAATTTCCAAAAGAAAATGTTACCTTTTCTAAAACTTCAGAATTGTTTCAACTTTCAAGCGCATTTCCTTGGGGTGGAAATGCGTAAAATTCTTTATTAGCGAGTGCTCTTACCGAAGCCCGCCCACCCTGATGAGTCGTCACAACTTTTATACCTGATCTTACGTGAAGGTTTTTAATCTAATAAAAAAACTCGTAAAACGTAACGCGAGAGGGGTCCCAATTATGCGCATACCAAAATATCAATAAAGACCTCCCTAACGCATAATTTCACGGAGCAAAAACATTATTTTTTTCGCTATAAATATAATAAATAGACGCGTACGGCTAAAATATTGAGGGGATTAAGAAATATGTAAGATAAAATGCAATATTCTTAATTATTTTCGTGTTCCTTAGTAGTTTCGAGATTCTTACCAGTAAAATCCATTTTACTTAATCAAATATAAAGGTAGTGAAAAATTGATGAGAATCTACGGGTGTCAATGTATAGCTTAGTCCATCCCGGACGATGATCGCCTTAAAATATTCAAAACAGCAGGATTTAAAAACCGCAAAAGACCGCTCTTGAATCCGGAAAAAAATTTACTATTGCCTAAGTTAGATTAGATTACCAGGATATTACTTGCGAAGCTATGCTTCTCCGGGCGCCGTCCAGGAGCTCCCATCACTGTTGAGTCGACCATGAGGTACTTCGGACTCGTCCTCGACAGCAGTAGGACTTCAAGGAGTCCTTCCAGCGCCTCATCCCAAGGCTGCTTGGAATTGCTCGGTCGTCAGGTCGTCTTCTAACGCAGGTAGGCCTAGCGCTGGCTGCCGTCGCTTGTACGCTGGGGCCCTACGATCCATGGTGTTGTACGGCGATGGGGTGGAATGGAAGAATTTTATATTGGGAATTAGGCATTCGCTACGAGGCTTCTGCGTATAATTTATAAACTATGGTCTTGAGATAGTTTTAAAACTATAATTTGCTGGATGTCAACGCAATTTTTCATTAGATTTTTAAAAGATATCTCACCATAAAATTTGTGTTATATTTCGTAGTTGTTAAGTATTTTTAAGGTTTCAGTTTTTATTTGAGGTATATACTTACTCGGATTACATTAAACCCATAATATTTTAAACGTATTTTATTGTAAAATCACTACTAGGCGCTACATCTACAGGAGATTAATATTATCATATATATTCATCACATTTCATTTACAATCAGCAGTCCAGCAGCAGAAAATATCGATAATGGTGATAATATCTTCTACACATAGTTCAGATTATCACCTTATATACCAAAGTACTAGGAACACATAACATCCTGTTAGTAAACATATAATACATATAACATTATGACGTCACCCCGTGCGCCGCTACGGGAGGCAGCATCGTCTTCCCTTCGCCTCATTTGCGTTTCAATTCCCCGCGCGGAGAATCAATTTTCTCCGACGATATCTCGTATTGGGTGTTCATCCTGAAATGGATAAAATTTATCATAGATGAGCACATCAGGTACCCGTAGGAGTAGAATAAAACTATCGGCTCATAAGCTATTAAAATACACTTTTACGTCGCCAAGTAAAACGCTCTGAATCTCCAAGAAAAAATTATATACTATACTTCAATCAACAATATAACCGTTCTATTTTTATGCTAGTAACGTTCTTAAACTAGTATAGTTATTCGCACAGTTTAAACTGATTATAACGGTATATTTATAGAGCTTGATATTACGACATTGTCTTCGAATGCTGTGTCCTGTGAGACATTCGTAGAATCTAATAGCTAGATGACATCAACGTAATTACGTGGATCTATCCCAAAGTACGTTAAAAATATTGATAGATGGAAATAAGTAAAACGTCGGGACAGTACAATGAGGCGATTTTCCCGACCTCGCCCCTTGCCACCTGCTCTTTTGCCCCCTCTTCTTATAAGAGGGTACAAAGAGCCCCCTCAGCTCAATTCGCTTCGCTCAAGGTGCTGGTGTCACCCGGGGATACTGAGCCCCACCGCCACGACGAGGCCTGACCCGAGGTGGGGCTGGTTTTGCAATACCTGGTTGAAACCGGACGAAAGCAACGGCTAGAGTTAATAATATGTAAACACAGGTAAAGAGAGAGGAGGCCACCGACGAGGCCTCCCCCCGCTGGCGACGAAGGTGAATGCATAGGAGGTAAGGAGGCACTACTTAATGCGCCTCCAGTAACACCCCTGCACTCGCATAGAGTTCTAGATAAAAACCTGGGCTTGGTATGGCACTACGTAGTGATACTGCTCAGTGGCGGCCGTGGCCCTATACGAGGAGCAGTCTTGCCTTCACCATGGCTCTCAAAAAGCAACAGAAGAAACTCGCAGGGTGGGGTCTCCCAGGTGCCAGTCTGACATAGGGTCAGGATCTACCCGAAGGTCCTGGCTATGTTCATTAAGGATTTCCCTGCGCTATCAAAATCCCAGCTTGCCTATCCCAAATCATGAAGACCAATTACCTATCGCCATCCTTAATCTCCGGCTGACCTCCAACGAGAAACGTGACCAAAGCGGCTCGGTGGTGAATCGTTTACCCGTCCGTTGACATCCTGAAGTAGCCTTGGGAACATTAGACTTGCAAACGGTGGCACCGCGGAGGCCTGCGACTAGCCGCGGCTAGATGAGGGAGCCGGCGGCCGGGTACCTCTCACACTGATCGTCATCAGGCCATTGATGACGATTCACAGTGATTTGACGTGACAGTAATTTGCAACATGAAGTTGGATGACACATCATCATCATCAGCCTTTATCCACCCAGTCCTAAACATAGGCCCCATTCAAAGAATGCCAATACAATATGACTTTTACAATTAACCAAACTTGTAAAAAAAAAGGAACGATTCATAACTGTTTAATCCTAAGAAGCTGCTGTGAATATACAACTTCTAAATGGTTGAGGGGATGAAGCAAACGAAGAAAGGTATGATTTACTCTCAGAAGTCACTTTCGCTGTATGTAGCAATGAAAGAGAAGCAAAAAGACGCTACGATTCTAACTTACAGACACAATACAGATAATATTGCTATTACAGGTGCGAGGAATGCGTCCTTCTCAGCTACATGAGTACCAGCCTGGTCAAAGCCTTGTGTCAAAAGAAAAACACAAGACCATAGCTCACATGCAGATAAGCGCACTCACGCGCACAGCACATCGCTCCGTTAAATTGTCCATCTCTGATGACGTGACGAAGTCGATGATAGGTCGATTATTATTATCGTTCAGTTGACCGACACGTTCCACTCCTAGTCAGTGTGGGAGGTCCCCCCCAGCGGTGGCTGACCATTAAATTTGAAGGTGACTTGTAAATGTGCTCAGGTGAGGTATCCGCATGCATAATCCGCAAGTTTATGCGACACTGATGAAAGATAGCCATTTGGGCCTCGTTCGCTGCATCTAATTATGTACCGCTGGATATTATCCTCTGCATGGCAACAACTAGTGGAAACGATGACCAGAGACCGTGCCGTTCTAGCTTTGCAGCATCCGCAATTATATCGGGAATTAACGAATTTCGGCTAGATGAAGTCATTGGTCTACAATAGCTACTCTTCTGTGCTCTTCCTACTCTACAACATATAGACTTTTAACTTGCTATCACAATTTGAAGTTAGCGAAGTAGGTCGCTTTCTTCCATTCGTCTCTTACTCTTATCAAAACTTTTATACGCCCATCTTATTGCATATTCCCTTCCTAGTGCCTGGACTCTTACCCTTATCATGACTTTCTTTTTTTTCTTTACTGCCAATCTATTGGTATTATTTCTCACACAATCCTTGTTTCACAATTAACAATTTTCCATTACTAATCCTTTGCCCCCTCTAGACTTCTTATTCTTCTTCTCTTTTTTTGCTAGTTTAGTAAATATAATTTTGAACTCAGCAGAAGCCGATTCTAATTTATCTCAATGATAGATTATATTTATCACTTTACTACGCAGACTATACCGATTGTCTTAAAAGCATTGTTAGAGGTAGTGCCATGCTACATTGCAGCCGAATTGGGCTGGCGTCACCCGGGGACCTTTCTCACAATACCAGCCTAAAGTGACAGCTATGCAATCGCGTTGGAAAAAGAGGGCAACACATCTGCATAACCTCTGTCTGTGAGGATGTCGTTGGTCGTCGGTAGTTACCACAAGACTATAACTGCTTGAGAAAAGAGGGGCAAACGGAGACGGCACGCGGTTTATGATCATCGCCACTTCTTTTAAAAGCCCCTTTCAATCACGTTCGACCACTGCACGAATATTGCCATCATCGAATTTGAATTTAACTTAATATCCACAAGCCTATGTCGTAAAAAAAAACCATTAATTTTAATACAGAGCCTTTCAGCTCTGATCGTAAAAAAAAATATTTTCAAACCAGCACCCACCCGGCCGATTTAAAATTCCGGGTTATGTTTATCTCGGTATTTTATGCCCCATGCACGAACACGGCGCATAATAGAGGTAAAATTATGCAGGTCAGGAGTCGAACCTCGGACCTAAGGGTGAAAGGGCAATCACCTTCATTGACATGGGATGGACGGTTCATGAGATAAGCCAATTATGTCAATATATGTCGTGTTGGCTTGCCAAAATATTCAATTATATTTTGCCTTACTTTAAGTTAATTTTCTCTTATAAAGCACTAGTTTTCCCTAAGGATTTACCCGGACCGAAATTGAATTGAAAAAGATCAACAGGTCGTCGCGATATATAGAACAGCTAATGGCCGAGCATACCACCTCACTCGGTCGGAGATCTCCCTATGGGGCATTTGACTTATTCCCACATTGATGACCCCAACGTGATACACCTCCTTCTGGATAATCATTATCACTCCCCCATTCTTCGACACGAGACCAACCAGCCTCAACAAACCGCGGCCTGGTCGAATCCTTGTCGGCTTCAACGGGCAAACTCACTAGAACCACCCACATTCCCACAGATCCTCCATCCTGCCGTAATAATTCTGTATATAAATATAAATTAAGCAGCATTTCAATTATTGTAATATCGCTTAAACAAGGATTTTTTATTCTAATTTAAATCCCTGATAAACGGTAACAGCTATATAAGCGCGTACTTTACTGATTTTCATAATCCACTTGACAATAATTACGTTTCAGGGCGAGTCCCTTTCATTAAAATAATTGTCGCTCACATAAATAACAAGCTATACAATAATTTCAAATTATGCATACAATAATGGCTGAGGGTCGCATTGTCCCACAACTCATCAATAGCGTTTGGAACCGAACACTTTGAAAGGGTTTACGTTTCAATGGAAATATGTTAAAGGGTACTCGGTTCTAGCCCGTTTGAATAATATAGACGTTTGTATACGTCTTCTATGTTTAATATAAACCATATAAATCGTCTGTTATATTTACTGTTATTGAGTTGTTTATCATATTAGAATAAGTGTATAAGTCAACTATTTCTACCCGCTAGTCAAGTTGTTTTGGGAGTCTCATGTTTTTCTTTGAAGGAAAGTATTATAACAAAATATAATTATTTAAGTAACCTAATTCAAGTTTTTCAATATCTATTAGGGATAGAGCACGTTATAACTTTATTTTTATATTCGGTTGTCGGTCCATTACCTTCTCAAAATATGAATGTAAAATGTGTTCTATAAAATATAATCAAAATAAATTTAACACGTTTTTTGTAATGTATACTCGAATTTATTTGAAACTACTGAACGGTTAGTACTTAGTTTGTGTACATACTTGTTTGGACATAATATATGTTCAGCTACGCCACGACATTCATTAATAAGCTAAGATGTATTTAATTAAGTTATTTAACAATAACATCGCCTATCCATTTGTGTAATTGTGACAAGGCTATTATTTTAACACATCACAAAAACACTTTGCAAATGAGAATATGGCGCCGCTAATTCGCTCGTCATCCATCATTGCGAAAGCTTTTAGCGGTACAAAGGACCGGCGCGACACCGCCGCGTGAACACCGTGTGTGCTGAAGGGTTAAATATCTTTCTTGGTTTATTGGTGAAAGTCAAGAAATATACTCTTGACTCTTTTATCTTCATGGTTACTATCATCATCATCATAGTCATCACAACCAGCACCATCCTTTTTTTTCGCAGGGGAGTGGGTCTCCCCAGGCGGGTATGTGGGACTCGCTGCCCCGAAAGATGGTAAATGGACGCAGCTCTACCCACTAAAACCCGGCGAGTGCCACCAATACCGCCTTTGGTGAGGCGCCCCAGATCTAATAGCACAGAGCACCTCAACGGCCAGTCAGTCCTCTCAGCGGGATAACGCCACCACCACAGACGCGTTGCCCCGCACCACAGAACAACCCCTTCCACCGTCAGGACAGTACAATGAGGTGAGGTTCCCATCTCGTCCCTTGCCCCTTGCTCTTTTGCCCCCTCTTCTTATAAATGGGGTACAAAGACCCCCCTTCGCTTCGCCCAAGGTGTTGGGCTTACCCTAGGCTACTGAGCCCCACCGCCACGACAAGGCCTGAACCATGGTGGGGAACCAGCACCATCCTACGCTTACAATTATTAATCACTACTAATGAAGTACCTACGGGGATAAATTGTTACTCAAAATCCTTCTATTGGTATAAAGAAATTTATCAGCAGATCCAGAAATTACCCCCTATACCCTCACTAACTTACAAACATTACCCCTTTATAATATAATTATAAGTAGGTATAGAATACCTGTAACTAATATCTATGCATATTATCTAATACCTATTCTACCCAATACTAAAACGAGCTATGATTCGATTTTATAGTTTGAAGTCCTCCGCTACTAGAATACTTCGTTAACATTTAACAATTACCTAGTGATATAAGCTTAAAAAATAATCATCATTAATTCGTGTACGGCTAAGGCTGTAAATCTAAGGGAACACGAGCGATGCCGCGGGCACTAGCTAGTAGAATTATAAAAGTTTCCGTTCAAATCGAATCGCTCGCTCTGCGTCAATCATGATTGGTTGATCATCATCTCCTAGCCTTTTCCCTACTATATTTTGGGGTTGGCCGCCAGTCTAACCAAATTCAGCTGTATACCAGTATTTAAATGGAGCGACTGCTTATCTGACTTCCCCAATCCAGTAACTGGGTAAAACGGTACCCTGTAATGAGACTGGTTGTCGGACTATCGGGACCTGACGACCTATAACGACTATCAAAGATCCACGAATTACAGCCGGAACCGACGGCTTAACGTGCTTTCCGAGACACGGAGGAGTTTCGGCATGTGAAGATGGTCACCCATCCACGATCCGACCTCGGCAAGAGTTGCTTAGCCTGGTGAATTGATCCGCGTGGATATTACCACTGAGCCACGAACTCCTCATGAATCATGATTGGGTTCATATTAATACAAATTATTGTAATGTAACCAATGTCCCAGCGATGCATCGGGGTAGCGCGGAATGAGGCGGGATAGCCGTGGCCAACGACCTCCTCACCTGGGGCACATAACCCACCGGCGCAGGGCTGTCGCACTAAACACGAAGAAAAACCTATACTTTTATTTTGATAGACAAACAGGACATAATGTTAAGTGGTCAGGGTCAGGTCAGGTCAGGTCCCCTATAAAAATATACAAGTATAGACAGTCCCGGTGTAGTCGTTTGTACCGTTTTTGCTCCGAATCACAGTGAAACAGTTCGATGATTACTGTTTCAAATGTTGGACGGTGGTATTCAGACGTCTAAAATAGCTACATATTCTAACAGATGAACAGACAGAACAAATGATGGTCAGTTACGATACGCATTTTTGTCACAAAACTTTACAAAAAATATAAGCCTTAGAAATTTTCCAAGGCAAAACAATCTTAATAAAATTACCGATAAAAGGTTTTTCCTTTCGTACACAGATCAAGAAATACAGTTTAAACTAAAGCAAAGATAGTTAAAGAGTTTCAGAGAGTTGTGACCTGAGATTGCCACAGACACTCCCAATCAGTTAGATTGGAAAATTTTGAACATATCCTGCTAATTCCACCAAAAACGCCTAAGCATATAATAAATTACAAAGTTTATAAAATGAAAGATTTGTAAAAATATTTTTATATGCAGGTGAGATGCCAGGAGATAGCGAGACTGGTAAATACTCTGGAAGTTCTGAAACACTGCATTAGGTCACCATAGCAACATCACCGCCCTTCGCTACACAAACACATTATGTTCCCGCACAATCTGTTTATCCAATATGGCCGAACATTATCGTATGTTTGTATATTTGGCGAATAAAAAAAGGTTTTATTTATATAACGCTGTCATGGGAGCAATAAAAAGTAAATCAGGCGATGGAGTAGGAAGCGATAAATAAGATTTACGGTCACGAATCTTTCCTTTTGTAATTTCACCAAAAAGGTTTCGATCGATGTTGGTCGATTCGTGTCTGTCGTGAACCTTGACAATACTTATGCATCAGACACGATGGAATTACGGGCCGGTGGGGTAATAGGGGGTCGTCATGTGGAGTGATAAACGCTGCTACTTATTGGGGTGGAGATTGTTGTGTCCAGCGTCCAATTGGGTTTTATAGTGTCGGGCTTCATTTACGTAACACCCAGCAGCGAAGGGTTAACGAAAATTAACGACTATTTTATATTAATTTAATACATTACATTTATAAACAAGTTTTATTGTTAATTCCAGAAGTTGATTATAGGTAAGTTGACGGCTAAAAGTATCAGGAACGTCGGGAATACTCAATACGCCAATAAACAGCGACATAATCTGATAAGTTCCTCAACGTAACGGAATCGCCAACCCTAACCAAACAAGTGCTTACAAAGACATTATGCCGAATTGGTAATAGTTTTTCTCAACCTCCCCTCCGATTTATTCGTCGACATTTAAATAGTCAATGGGGTCATTGAATTCCTGGACTGCATCGGCCTTTCATCTAGTGATTGTGTTGCACGTGCGCGCGCGGTTCACATGCAAGCCTGAAAGGCCTGGGAATGGTCCTTGTGGGCCTTACCCTTTATACAAACGCGTGTTTCATTGTGTGGTTGAGATCAAAAATTATGTACTTGCGAACCACACATATGTGATATATTACAAATAGAACAGCTCAATACAATAATGTACTAACCGAGAAAAAATATACATGATGTACTTTTATTCCATGCCAATATTTTACAGTAAGAACTAGAATCATAAAGACACTCCCGTTTTTCTAAAAATTTGATACATGAACTTAAACCAATACTAAGAGAACCAGTTACATAACGTTTATTATAAACTAACTGTACATTTACACACGTGTCCGGAGTCATGATGATTATTATTGAGGCCTAACTTACTCCGTGTAACATCAGCTATCTGTCGGCACAGGTGCTTCAGAGATTAGCCGGAACAAACAGACAGACAAAATTATTAATAATTGATTTTTTTTGTGAGTGCTGTACATAGGTTTTATATGCATTTAGTGAAAAGCCAATAATTTTAAGTTACAATTAGACAATCAATCAATCTTTTTTTATACAATAATTTTTGCCAAAAACTAGTTAACTAAAGTTTTCGATACTTTTGATCTTAGCCTTAGATCACGTTTGCATATCGATAGTCTAGACCTGATAATTGGGATTTAAATTTACTGACCTTAGACTTTTCAGTCGACAGTCAGGCACGATGCCGATGTCTGCGGACGAGCCCCGCTGAGGAGCAATCGGTGGAAGCACGGGCTTCGAACGGCCGAGAGTTCTAGAAGAAAATAACTCTATAACTACTTTTTATATTAGAATAAATCTGACGAGACGTGACGGAAAAAGAAAAGGCTTAATAATGACAACGATGATGATGATGATGATGATGATGAAAAGCTTGTCTTTAAAAGCGCTGTTTGGAATTCAGTCAAAGTCAATTGACTTTGACTTTGACTTTGACCAGTATTCGGAAATTTAATAGCCCGAGTAGACTTGCAATATATTTTTTGGAGGAAGGTACAAGCTTTTTACACTGGAGACAGGTGGAACCGCGGGAAACAACCAGTCAATAGTCATCAGACCATTATCATCGTACGGGCTGGCTCAGTGGTTGCATTAGTGATGATGTTCATAATAAAATTGCTTCAATTATGTCAAATAAGATCGATTGTTTTTAAATTAGAATTTGTATCCAAAAGGACCCAGTAGACATAGATGTGAAGGACGCGAGATGATAATGATGAAATCACGCTATAACCTTACGGCTGGGTCGCGCTCAAGACTTCACCCTCTTCAACTCATAAGGAGATAAAAGTAAACGGAACGCTTTTCTATTTCCTGCAGGTCATAAATCGGGTGACATCATTTATTCCCGGGATCAAAGTACCCGGTTATAGCCCCAGACTTTATCTACTTACAGCAAAATAAAACCAAATGAATCTTCATCATCAGCCTTTATCCGTCCACTGCAACAGCTAATATAAAAATAAATAATGTATGGATGTATGTTTCACAAAAAAAACTACCAAATGAATGTTCATGAAACTTTACAATAACGTTGCTTGCCCTTCAGACTAACACACAGGCAGACTGGAATCTATCAACGGGAATGGAAGGCACGCGGGCGAAACTTTCTTCGAGATTTAATCGAATTTGTTCATTAATATCATATTATCATAATTTATCTACTTATTAATCTTAGTCTAGTGTGTAGTTAGAAGCAGTAGTATGTTTATAAAAATTCTAAACTACATATATTTTGAAAAGAGCAACCTAACAGAGTTTCTTACTATACTATTATAGTAGTGTGTATTTCATTTTTTGTAACAGAATATTTAAAAAGATTAGTTCCACTGAGTTTGTTTCGCCGGTTCTTCTTAGTGGGCTTGCTTTGGAACCGGTGGTAGACTCAATTGACGTTCAAAAAGATACAATATAGATTTGATTGTTCTATTTTGAATAAAAAAAATATACTTTTGACTTTGACTTTGATTACTGACGCTTGAAAATGCTGTAGAGTAACCGAAACTAAGGTTGAAACAGATGAAAATCTCAATCAACCGCTATAATATCCCACAAAGATTACATCCCGTTCACTGAAAGAACGCTCCACGCTGGAGAGTGACACCTCCCCCGCCTCCCCCGCCTCTACCCGCCTTCGTCCTGTTGTCCGACCTGAGGAACATGGGTCTTCAATTCGTCCACTCTTTCAGTAAGCGGGTTGTAGTAAAAGATTTGTGATTCCATATATTATAATGCGATTAACAATCCATACCCAGCGCTGTGCAGCTTGCTCTTATCAGTGGTCCGCCGCTTGGGCTGGACCTTGCTGACACGGTCACCAGCCCCTTGGTGAGAGCTCACTGGTCCTGGGACAGGAATGGGATGACTCTCCTAGAAATACATGTCAAATTCAATGTCATCATAAAATCTATGTACAGCTTTACATAGTATATAGATGTGATTTTTTTACCCGTCTACTGGTATGAAATATGATTTATAATAATCGAGTATTGCTAATAAAATCGGTGTTCACAGATAA
The DNA here is from genome assembly GCA_905333005.2 of Lycaena phlaeas. Lineage (NCBI taxonomy): Eukaryota > Metazoa > Arthropoda > Insecta > Lepidoptera > Lycaenidae > Lycaena > Lycaena phlaeas. Next base: position 658,988 of record HG995181.1, read on the forward strand.
TGTTAAAACGTAATCGTAAGTTATTGATGTTTGCTAAGCTTCAATTAGAAATTATTATATTATTGGTAAATAGTCTAGGAATCTGGTGTATTAACAATTGTGGCACAGCTACTTTTTGATCGACTTTAAAAAGGCGGAGGATTTCCGTTCTCAGTTTGACTTTATTTTATGTTTTTAAGAAAGTTTAAAAAGCGCCATCTATTGAGATTTTCATTAAACTATTAGGTAGTCAGCTTGGTTACAATTCCTCTGATTTACTACAATTCCATCAAGTGTCGCTTATACCATGTTATTCGATTTAAGTATTTTAGTACCTGGTTGACCGAGCATTTGCTCGGTACCCTTAGTGATAAAATACGATAAAAAAAAAACAGACTGGAGATTCGAACCACGCTCATTCGGATTTAACTGCCTAATTTCAACACTAAGCTACCATGACATATTATTTGACAGCGAAATTTACGTTCGTATTTTAATCATATTTTTTCGATGCCTCAAAACACGGATAAAAAAAAGTTTTCTAAAATTTATCCTAGCTAAATCGATTTATCACCGTTTTTAACCCTTGTATACAAAATTTCATGAAAATTGCTGGAGCCGTTTCCGAGATCCCGATTCTATAAATCGAAAAAGAAAGAAAGAATTGCTTGTTTAAATATATAAGATATGGAAGCCTAATAAATAAGATGCGCTGTTCACCGAAATATATATAATGATTAGAACATGGGAAAGTGACGATTTGCCTGTTAAGTCTGTTCACATTCCATAAACGAGTCTGATGCTAATACAAAATATACTTCTCGCTTTAAATATGAGTCTCACCTTTGTATTAATATTACTGTTGCTATAGTCGGTAATCTTCTGCAACACTTCGCTATCCACTCCATTTTTTTCAGAATTTGAACTTTCTTCCTGAAAAAAAATCCGTCGTAAAATTGAAATAGGTACATTTGTGGAAATATATGCTGAAAACTTGAAGATAACTAACTAAAAAGTATTGCACTTTTATACCAAAATCCAGATGCTGAAAATACTATTTTGGAATGGAGGTGATTGGAGATCTCCGACCAGGCAAGAGAAAGAAAAAATGACTGGTGAGTTACTACATGACTCATCATGCCCGACCAGTTGGCCATCCGGCACAGGTACTCACTCTCCAAAGCAACCACGCCCAGTGAGTACGTGTATCAGAAATAAGATGAGAGGTTTTCGCTTATGGCGCATCCACCGCACCGCGAAGTTAAGCTTCTGCCATACGGCTGCCACGCCAGATCCTCCTCCCACCGCCGGTCGCATTAATGCCTAACGCCAGGGCAGTGGCTGCTGCTCACGACACCGTCCCCGAATCACTATGCTGCTTTGACTCACTCGGCATAGTTGGACCTTATTCCTCGGAGACCCACCCAGAATCTTATGATATACTGTAGATAATCTCAATAAATTCTCACATCCAATTCTCCCGACTCCGATCCATCGCCACGAATTTTATAAGTAAACCTGGAAAATCAAACCATACATTTAATTTATTTTAACTGGTTCAAAGTGTCCTAAAAACAGTATTTTAAGGAAAGATGACGAGATGACTTGAAATGAACAGCGTCAGTCAACTGGGGCAACTATTAGTTTTGGAGATCTTAAAAAGCCATTCTTAGCACTGAAGCAAACATTCCATTATTTAAGTTTTTTTTTCTTTTAGAACCCTCGTCTTCTAAAAAGTACTGCCATTAAGTGAACTGGGAACTTCTTATAATACCTTCGTGATCTTAAGGACTACAAAGAAGATTATCACCTGTACACAGAAGGCGGTAGTCTTGTCCTCTATGTATCTTGAAGCGGCTTAAGGCAACTAGCCGTCGTTTTCGGCGCCGGAAGACCCACATATCCCCGGAGTTCGGAGACTTCCACTTTTCACTTTTTCCACCGCGACAGCAAAAAACATTACTTACCAGTACTCCTTAGGTATTTCCTCAACTGAGGCCATTTCCAAGGAAGAAGCGCTCGACCACCTCCTTGGCGTCTCCTCAACGACTTCGTCTACCACCTCCAAGTCCTGCTTACACCAGGAGTCCTTTGGCGATGGGATAGGAAGGTCATCTGGTGTCCACGACTCCTTTCGTTTCGGGATATAGCACGGGGGGTAGGCGCTCGGATCTTCACCGGGGTCATGACGAAAATAGTTCCTACAAAACTTGATGTTCATTCTATTGTACATAGCTCGTCCAGGGACTGGCCACACCACTTTATAATTAGTCCGAATCATAACACTCATTAACTATGATGACTTGAAGTCGTTCCAAATACCACGTAATTATCTATTTAAGATACAGCGTGGTGCGTTTTGTTTTTTATAGCCTATATAGGAGGGCTAATGAACAGCTATCGACGACAATAAAAATTCACACTACCAAAGGTTACGCAGATGCGTTGCCTTCCTTTCCCTATCCTCCCAATGGGGCACCGGAAACTCACAATCCGTACGAAACGCAACAGCATAACTGCCACTTTACGCCGGATATTATGTGAGCGAGAGGTTCCACCCCAGTCGTGCTGGCCCAATTCGGCTGCAAAGCACCATGGCATTACCTCTTTACAAGTGCATGTTTTAGATAGGTATCTTACCAATTGATGAGCTTAAGCCACGCTTGGGCAGCACAGTGTGCCGTGAACGGAGCCTTTTGCCTCTCCATATATCCAGCGTAGCAGATGTCCATTGCCATCTCGATTATCTCCTCGCGAATGTCAAGTATCATGAGTTCTGTTTCTTCCCTTTGAAATATATCAGCCCTTAAAATAAAGATCTTCTTTATAATGGTTGGATACACAACTGTTTGTCTATCAGACGAGTCACATGATGGTTAGTGGTCAGCGTCGCCCATGAAAATAAACAGGAGAACATGACACAGGGCAGGCAACTCGAGATAAGATAAAGTATGCCAATTGCCAGTAATTACATTGGCTGTCCTGTACTTCTATCAGGGACACAAAAAAGATGTTTCACGGGAGAAACGAGGAAGATGGTGGCACCCATGCAGACAGGAGCACGGCTCACCACCCTCCCATCGGTGAAGAATGACAGAGCAGTAAGATATTCAGCTGAGGAATTTTATTTTTTGAATTCCGCTTCTTTAAATAACAATACAGAACTCTTTTATAAAGCTACGTTGTCCGCCAGTCGGCATGTCAAACCAAATTATTAAATTATTTGACATGGAGTTCCGAGATTTAGCGAAAAGCTAATCTCATATCAGGAGTAAAAGAGAAGAAACCGTTGACGCCTTGAATATAATATTTTAAGGGAATTCTTAGCGCTGCTCAGACTCGCACTTGTCTGTTTTTTACACCGATCACGCACAAACATTGACATGAAGATTTTTGCCGAAATCTTATAATGTTTTGAAAAAAGTTACCAAGATCGTTCAGAAATATCTTTAGGTAACGCTAGCAAAACTCTGTTGCAATCAGATTGTAACTTCTGACCTCTTCTAGATATCTTATATCTGTTCATCGTAGATCATTTTCTGTTATTTCCGATTTTAAGTACTTTACAATCAGTTGCAACAACAAAATATATCAGACAATGTCATTTGATTACGTTTTTATTTTTTTTTAATATTAAAACTTTTTTGGTTTAGATTTTAGATACTAATTAGTTTAACTTGGTGCTCAGTGCCTCCAATATACTGTAGGTACTTTAAAATGTATATAATAGCGTAAATGCCACATTAAAAGCTTCAATAGACCACTATAGTTGGGTCAGCGTTGGGCGCCACTTATAGTGTGCCTTATGTTGGGAAACAGATAATATTATAGTGCGTGGGGTTCGGAAACTCAAAGATTCTACTGTGTATAAAACTATATTCTTGACTTGACTATTATTATAAGATTTTAATTCATTAAAAAATTAAGATGCACAGACAGACTATTAACATATTTAATATAAAATCACAGGTCCGTTACGACGGTCGCCGGAACGACGCACTCGTATATTATTATACTCTCTGCGGACTACTGTTTAATGTCACAACTCTCAAAACGCAGCCGTTAGGAAAGGTTGGTCGCAAAGACTCGGTTATTCCCGATGTCGTGCCGGCGCGGCGGCCGGCGTACTCTCCCAACGCGGCGAATGGTGTTGCCAGCCGTGTGTCTACCATGCACTATATCACATAATATATTCTTCTATCAGAAAATATCTAATAGCCGCCGGACGCTCTCTGTCATATTATTATGTTTTGTTGTAGACCCCGCATACTATTAGAATTCTGACGTATCTGACCTCCGCTTCTGAAGAGTCTCGAATGCTATTCATCGGACGGCATAGTTTTTTCTGATCAGAAACACAACCAAAATCAAGACATAATAACAAAATAGTTTAAAGAACGAACAAAGAGTAGCGACTCCGAATTTATGACATCAGAGAAACAATTTCAAAAACTTTACAAAACTGCTGTAAAAGTACACACGATTTTTTTATCATTAGTTTTATGAGCCAGCCAGCTAAGGCAATTTAGAGAAAGAAACTTCGGAAAATCTTGTTACTATAATATTATCTACAGGTAGGTAAAAGTACTAACGAGATCATAACCACAAACTATATATAAGAATACTACGTATTCTCGATCATAGCATCATAATCAGTGCAAAGTAAAGAGGGTATATAATATGTTCTGTGGGGGCAAGTCGGCAAAATGCCACGGACCCCCAGCTGAAAGGGGCCCCCGGTCGGATTTCAACTACCAACATTTATTATTACACATTTAGTAAATTGTGTCTTTCCTAGTATCCGATAAATTTGCCACGGGCCCCAAACGGTATAATTACGCCACTGATCATAATCATATCATGTTATATCTTATCAGTTCCGAAATGAATAGAATCACCTAGGCAATATAAATAACAGTCTAATTTACCTAAAATACCTTATGACTATCTCTTACTATAAGCCCATATTATTTTTTTCGATTTCAAGACCGTGAAATGGACAACAATTTATATATAGTAGCCAGTATCATTTAGTTCGTTAATGACAGATGTCAAATAAAACAAAACTTTCGTTTTCCAAAATCCGAACAAAAACTAGAAGAAACAGCATTTTATTTTGACTGATTTGTTACTTGTGTGAAATGGAGAAAATTCTTAATATTTAGAAAAGTCTATTAGTTTTTGAGAACGCTAAATGATGAGTGTGTATTTTCTATATTCAGTGTTTAATATTGTATGATAATGTATACTCTGAAGGGTATATTTCCCGAACCGAGTAAGTATGACTTTGAAGTTTGAACGTTAAGTTTAAAATTGAAGATGAATTGTTGTAGTGTTATGTCCATTTATTTATATAGTTAGTAAGTAGTAATAAGTTATGGTATTCGCAAACATTTGTGCTGCTAATTTCGTGTGTTTCGGTAGTATTGTAACAGAAATGCACAGCTATGTAAATTATTGGTTTATTCAGAGACACAAATAAACCTTTCACAAGTTATTTATTTCTAATAGCTAGTTTTTCATTATAATACCTATATTTTAATAAACGAAAACTTTCAGAGAAGGAACAAAAAAAGAACTTCATAAAGGAGAATATGAAACAACTAAAGTTAATACAGAATAAGTCACCGAAAGAACAAAAATATACAGCAAATAATGTCCACAAACCGACATACACTGCGACGAACATTTTAAGCAAAGTTCAGTCACCTCCGTCCAATAAAACTGGGAAAGCTACATTGAGTGTAGGTAAAAATTGTCCAATGAACTTGAAAAAGAAGCAAACAGATGTCAGAATAAAAAAAGGTGACATGGCGGAGTTTTTAAGAAGGAAAGAAATGCGTCAATTGCACCAAGACCATGAGATAGAGGATGATGTGGAATCAACTGAATCATCCGGGCGGTTACGGGACATAGGCTGTCAAACCATTGAGTCATCTTTATCAGAACGATTAGCCGAGAGTACAAAATTAACAATGTTATATCCCAAAGATGATGGCGATAAAGTTAAGGCTAGTGGGGATTCAGGGCGTCAAAGGAGCCCATCACCATTGTTACATTCTGCAAAAAGAGCCGATGATGATATAATGGAGGAACGGAATAGAAGTAGAGTTAATGCTATATTAGAAAGAAAAGATAGAGATCCCTATTTACCTCCAGGTAAGTTTATATAACTTAGGGCCTGTTTCACAATCTCCCTTTAAGTTCCCTATAGGCTATTGGCAACATATTTGACAGATGTTTGACAGATACTCTATACTCTATCTGTCAAACATCTGTCAAATATGTTGCCAATAGCCTATAGGGAACTTAAAGGGAGATTGTGAAACAGGCCCTAACTCTCTTTAGTGTCCTTGTCAAATTCTTTTTGCATACTAACTAATAAATAAATAAAAAAAACAATCGGCACTTGCCAACACATGTAGGATTACATTTTATAACATATACCAAAACTGGGTAGGTGATTCTGCTTAAATTGACCCCATGTATTCAGTTAACAAAAGTTACATTACTATTGTAAAATGGCATTTGCAAGGTATAATTTATTTATGTAATATTTTTTCAGGCTACCAGAAAGGAGTACTGCCCAAGTACCTCCGTGAGAAAAAGGATAAGGCACACGAATTGGAAGGAATAAAGGTGGATGAAGATCAGGGGTTCTGTCCTCCTGGGCATGTCACATTACCTGATAATGAGAGAAAGGAAACCTTACGTATGCTTAGAAATAGTAAGTTTGAAATTATGTCTTATTTCTTTTTAAAATTTATGAATAGGCAAACCAACAAATGAGCTATCAGGCAAGTAGTGTAAATCTTGTTTATACAATAAGCGAGTTTTAAACAAGGTTTTTCAACACTGTTATCTGAAATAATTATTAGCCCCTATTGGTAATAAAATTTGGGATGATATGGATGATGATAATTTCAATTAAATAAGTGAAAAATGATTTTTTTCAGGTTTTGCAGAATTAGTAAGTGAGTTGAACAAGTTACCTGTTAAAACTGATACTTTGAGAATGAAGAACCGAAAAATGGAGCTTGAAAAGCAATTGACTAAATTAGAAGAAGGCATAAAAGTGTTTTCCCGGCCTAAGGTTTTTGTCAAAATTGGAGAGTGAAGCTTAATAAATTTTAACAGCTTTAGAAATTTTACTGTGATCATAAATAGTAATAAATAACTAAAATATTTTTTTCTCCCTTATGTTAAAAGGACAAGAAATAGCAAAGGGAATACAATTTTCATATTAAAATCGATTGACACTTGAACTTATAGATAAAATTTATTTATATGTTGTAAAAGAAAAATTATAGTAATATCAGTTCACATGTAAGTTAATTCATATGATAATTTAGTTATAATTATATCTTGTAATAACTTTTACAGTGTTTCATAGTTTTTTTATTGGAAATAAAAAAAAATGTTTCCTTATTGTATTAATATTTATGGATTTAATCACATTCTTCCATTCACAAGACATTTGAGCTTATTAAATCTTGTTTTGATTTCTTAGATACTCTTTTTGGCATTGCAGACACAACCAATAGATAAATAGTACATTTATTTGCCTGACACTGGTACAGTTTTTTTTAACACATGCCATATAATATGGCAATTTGGAGTATGTATGGCAGCCTTCATTTCTCATAATACCAACCCAGACATATTTCAGTACCTATGCGCATATGCCTTTATGTTTATTGGCATCACCAGACTCATCTGTTTTGTGCACAGAAATAAATTATGTTGTCTCTTTTAAAGTATGTGAAATGGAAGGAGCAAGCATATTAACTATTTTCGGTGGCTTGTCCTAAATAATATCCAGATAATGTTGTAATGGTGAAAACAGCTAGATAGGTTATCCACTCAATTTTTCAGAAGATTGAAACATGTCCTAAATTGGTGACTGTAACTGTCTACCTTACACTGAAGGAGCCATTTACACAGAAACAATATTTATAACTAACATTTTAATAAGCATTAAAAAACAATTTAATGAGGAAATAATAAACTATGGTATCAGGTACAATGACAATTGTCTACACTAGTTTTCGAACATGCTGAAACAAATAGTTATTGAAAACTATGGGCCCTTTCCGAAATCCTTCTTCTTGGGTATGGTGCCAATCATAAAATGAGAAATCTGGAAAAAAGAATTTGATTTCCCTCTCAGCTGATGATTCTGAATCTGAAATTGATATTTTTCAATATTAAAATGGTATAGTATGTAATCAGAAATTTAACTGAAAAAATTCTAACAATTTAATTTTGTGACTAAAAATAATGTCAGTACTTAATACAAAAATATGGTATATATGGAGGAGATATTGTCAACTCAAATAACCTTCATCAGGCAGTTTCAATCCAATTAAAAAACAGGCCTCTATTCATTTAAAAAACTGCTTATTTAATGCATTATATGTGAAAGGAAAGTGAAAAATGAAATATTACTTTTGATACAGTACTTAAAAACATCACAGTGTGTACAATTCAGTATGGTAGTGGAAAAGCCATTGTTATCTAGAAAAAATATATAATACCTGAGCCATGAGCAACATTTCTAGTATCAGAGAGCCCAAACATACTTCTTAAACAAAGGGGATTTTCATACTGAGCTTTATACACTTTAGTGGGACCCAAAATTTGTCTCCAGAGTTCTATTGCATTGGTATGAGCTATTACGTGCAAATCAATTTTACCACTAAAAGAAAGGTAAAAAATATCACTAGTTATGTAAAAGAGACAAGGTTGTATGGTCCAATGTAAAGTGTATATTGTGCAATAAACCAGAAATACCCACCTAGCCATAAAAGTCACAAGTCTATTATAAAAGAACTTTCCAGTGTGTTCTTTATAAAACTTTCCAGCGGCTTCTACATCTAATGAAATTCGTTTCGTTTTTATAACTAAAAAATTACTTCTTAAAACATTTCTTATATATGTTAAAGCGACCGGATTTTTCACAGCATGGGGTTTTATTATGGCTAATGTTAGTTGTAACTTGTGCATAATTTTATTATGCTTTTTATCTTTCTTTTATAAATTTCATGGTTATTTTACTGAAGAATCTAAAATCTAAATTCAATGTTTAAATATGTCAATTGTCATAATGACATTTTTAGTTAGTTTTGTTCCCGTTGATACAGTCGGGCAGAATGGCTTTTGGTCTTAGCCTATTCCAACAAGGAAAAAAACAAAAAAGGGGAGGAATGGTGGGAAATGTCCAACGTCAAGGCTAACGGTCGTGTTTTTCTGTTTTCCGTTAATCAATTATTATTTCCAGTTTTGTTATTTCGGATTGATTTTCTATAGTGTTTGTTTTAAAAACACACACACGAAGATTGATTGAAGATTTGTTTTAAAAACTTGATCCATATAATATTATAATGAGATTAGTTGGCGAATATTGCAGTTGACTGTTCGGGATGGATGGATTTGGAAGTGATAGTTAATTGATGGTGACGTGAAGGACGGAACCTCACCCTTTGGCGTTTCCGACGTTTCTCCACAGACTATATATATTTTACGTCTAATATGGCTGTATCAGGGCTGTCAGATGTACTAGTTAACTCGTATTTGTACGACTTTTTCGTAATTTTCTCGCGGTACTACTGCGATACGAAAGTAGTACGGATAATTTAACTACTTTTCATGCCCAGCTGTATTTTATTAAAAAAACTAAAAATCTTAGAGCTAATACAAAGAATAAATAAATCATCATGTTGTTCCTAAATGAATATTATAATATGATGATGATATTTTATAAGACTAACTTCGTGGATTATGTACAATATTGACGCTCTATCAGAACACCATTGGTGCACGATAGGCACTTGAGTTACTTCCCCGATACAAATTAAGTCGATCGTTGTATGTACGGCATATTTTAAACGTGCGATCAATGAAAACAGTTTACTAATTACATATGTACACTATACAATATAATAATTACAGAAACACTAGCCGCATTCCATTGGGATTGTGAAAGAATATCGATATTTTTTAAGTAACACGCTTAAAATAACAGATTACGACGGGAACCAAAAATGGTATACTAATAAAATAAATTATATCGTTTATTTTCCTGAAAATGTTGACGTTTATTTATGAAATTACCATAAATAGGTTAAAAGTGCGGCTTCAGATGTTTTAAATCAATAAAAAACATTAGTAAATCATTTATTTTCTATTTGTACTACTTTTTTAGTTAAAAACTACTAAATGTACGACTTTTTCACGGGTGGTATATGGTGGTATACGATTTTTTTATTTTTACATCTGACAGCCCTGGGCTGTATGGACTATAGTTCTTTGCCTTTACCTAATAGGATAAATAAAAAAATATAATAGTAAGCGTAACATAAACAATACGTTCTTATGTTCTTATTAAGAAATAGGTAAAATATAAATAAAGACAATGCCGGAATTGGAAATTAAAAGGAAAGGGGAAGAATATTCAGTGGTTCCCGCTAAGAAAACTCGTCATGAAATCTCTGTTGCAGGCACGAGAGAAAAAGCTGTGGTAACCTCTTCTGTAAGTTATTTAACTGTACAAGTTATAGTATATTGTAATATTAGTAAACGTGTTTTGTAATGCAAACATAAATTAAAATAATATGGTTGTGTAGGTGCCGAGAACATCAAATCTCTACGCTCCAATAATGTTGTTGGAGGGGCATCAGGGAGAGATATTTACGGCCAAATTCCACCCTGAAGGAAAACATTTAGCCTCGGCCGGATTTGACAGACAAATTTGTAAGTTAAACATTAAAAAATCATATAATCTTAGTGCCTTTTGATTTTCAGCCGGTTAAAATTAAGGGTTATTAAATATACATAAATTACTTTGGGCCAGTATGTCATTTAAAGATTACTAATAGTAGATACCACATCCTCAGGATGCCTTATTGTTGTAGCAAACATTCGTTGATTTTGTTCTATTAGCTAGCTTTAAAGTTATTGTGATCCAAATGGGGGTTAATATAAATATGAACAATGACAGAAAAAAATAGAGGGAGTTGACATACACAGCCGACCCCAAATAGTGAAAAAGCATATTTGTTTGTTTTTATAGCATTATTGTAATTTTGAAGCTTATGATGCAATGATACTAATAGGAATAAACAATAGGCAATTTCATAAGGCTAATAAAAGTAGATGAGGGAGGCCTATGCTCAGCAGTGGATGGAAAGGCTGATGATGATGATGATAAATGAAGGAGATAGATAGATTGTAAAAGTGTTTGTAAGAGATAGAAATTTGTAATGCACATTTAAAAATTTTGCTCTTGCTTCTTTATTGCAGTTTTGTGGAATGTATATGGTCAATGTGAGAATGTGATGGTGATGAAAGGTCACACTGGTGCCATCATGGAGCTGTGCTTCTCACCAGACGGCTCGCACATGTACACATGCGCCACCGACAACACAGTTGCAGTGTGGGATGTACCAACGGGAACGAGAATCAAGAAACTGAAGGGACATGCCAGTTTTGTAAATTCAGTCTCAGGTATCTATATTATACTTTTATTCTGGGAGACTACGTTAAATTAGTCTAACTCTTAAATAACTTAAGAGAGTTACAAAATATTTTTTATTTCTATCTTGATCAGGGAATTTCCTTCCATGTTGTTGTTATACAATTAAGTAGGGTGACCATACTCTTAAAAATTTTTGAATATTATTTCCATTGTATAGTAGCTGTTCTTGAGCCATTTAAATAGCTTGATAGATTCCATCCACCAGGAATTTAAAATATTATTTTGCACCAGGCCATACCCACACCATAAGGCAAGTTGTATAGAATATGCACGAGTAACACCTAGTTACTGTGTCTTACCTATGAGGATTGAGGACTATGAGAAAGTTTTATGTCTGATCTGATTAAGGGTGGTGTAATATGACAGTGGGATATTATTTAAATGAAACTAATGCGTGGGAGAATGTCTTCAATATTTTAACTTTACAGTGTATGGCATTAACATTAACTTAAAGTATCTCTCACACCTTCATTTCTTCGTTGCTGTAAGGCTTGCAGAAAATAATGAAAGAGCCTAAATGCTATCCCAGCGTATGGGGCCTTATACCCATACGCTGGGATAGCATTTAGACTCATACGCATGTGGGTTATCGCAAGCAGCAAATATGTACTGCAATGCGATTATTATATCGCAAACCACAATCGCTGCTGCATCGGGCTGAACATCGCACACAGTACCGCATTTTGCCAACCAACCGCATAGTGCATATAGCCTTTGGGCCTTGGGGTCTTAGGACAAAATTGGACAAGACGAAAGTCATTTTCAACGAACACGTTCTCCATAGACAAGAGTATGTCTATCTTAGGTGTAATTTGCATCAGGGTAGATATAACTTCAAGGGAAGCTAAGCCATTTTAGGAATATGACTATATCGCAGACTTTGAAGACGAAAGGTTGTCTATAAACATTTATAATGCCCACGGGGCCGCAACATGGCCTCTTTTATGATTGTACCGAAATTTTGCAGTAGCTCAGCGTGCTACGTTAAGTGTTTGTTTGGTAGATAAAATTCTAGACGAAGACATGCACCAGAGAAATAACGTTATCGATATGAAGCGAAGGATAATAAAGTGAAGTTGCGGTAGGCCATGATCCAATAAGGTTCAAGAGTGGAGGCTGTGTAGACGAAGATTTGTTCGGCCATTAACCACGTGGGAAGACGGTCTCCTAGCACTAGCCAGTCCGTGTTGGATTGGAAATCTTGGCGAGAACGTCAACTAATACTGTATTTGCATTATAAAATTCACCTAAAAACTATTTAAAATAAGATAGGGGTATAAGAAGCAATTTCGCGTTCATTGAGGGAGACCTATATTCAGCAGTGGACGGTAAAGGTTGCTAATGATGATGATTATGATATAATATATCAGAAGCAATAATAGTACTAACATAATTTGGAGTGAATTTATTTTTATCGAGATAAGTCATCTATTATTACTATTAATCGTCGACCACGAAGTTAGTTATTGTACTGTTATTCTTTAAAAAAAACTATTATATTTAATAATAACAATAATAATTTCAGGTGCAAGACGAGGCCCCGAGCTTCTTGTGTCAGCGTCAGATGACAACACGATCAAATTATGGGACGCTAGGAAACGTAACCCTATAGCATCGTTCGATAGTACCTTTCCGGTGACCTCTGTGCTGTTCAACGACACCGCGGAGAAAATAATATCGGGCGGTATTGACAATGTGATAAAAGTGTGGGACATCAGGAACAATCAGATAGCCTACAAAATAAAAGGACACACGGACACCGTTACGGGTGAGTAGTTGGTTCATACGGACGAGACATACACAACAGTAATTACATGTTGACAACTTTTGATGCAAAACAATGCAAGCTTAGGCGATCTATTAATTTCAAGGAGGAACAAGACTACATATTTATGTACTCTCGAAAAACTCCATGAAATAATTAACTTTTAACCTTCAACGCAAAAAGCGAGTGTTGCAAGATTTACCAAAAAATTCAGACATACATAGAAGCACAAATCTTAAGGATTTTTTGTGCCGATTTTATTGGGGACTAGTCCCCAGTTCGCACTCGCTCGCTCTCGTAGGCTCATACGCTGGGGACATCGCGGTGTCCCTCTCGTCACGCCGCCAAGCGGACGTTTGCATCGCAGAGTTAGTCCTCAAAGCGCCCATAAGAACTGGTCTTCTATGTACGTCTGAATTCTTTGGTTTTACTGAGTAAACTGGTTTAGATATGGTTTTGCTATTTGAAACCTGTTTCTCCAGTGTTGGATCTTAAAACAAATGTTTTATCATCGGTTCGGCCGTTTCAAAGTTACCAGCTCTTTTATTAGCTGTAAATTACGGATTGCCACCAAGTTTAATTCTTCCTCGCGTTGACTAGGCATGGCGCTGTCCTACGACGGCTCATACTTGTTGTCCAACTCGATGGACGGCACGCTGCGCATCTGGGACGTGCGGCCGTTCGCGCCCGCCGAGCGCTGCGTCAAGCTGCTCTCCGGACACCACCACAACTTCGAGAGGAATCTGCTGCGGTGCGCCTGGTCGCCGGACGGCTCTAAGGTATTGCTGGGGATAGAGGTACTTTACGCAGCTTTCATGAGTCTGAATTTAGGTAGAAGTACAAGGCCTTAAAACTTACCACAGTACCCCCGTGGTAAGGTGAGCATGGTGGTAAAAAAGGGACCGTCCATAGAACGGCCTGATGATAGATGAAATTCCAGAACGTCCTTGTAGTGGTCGCTCCTAGGAGATGAACTGACGACTGCGCGACTGGGATATCATGGTTCATTGGGGGAATGATGAGAAACTTATCCTAGCATCCGACTACTGGAGTTGTGTCAATACCGGGTGGGTAGCTCATACCCTACAATCAAATCAAATCAAAAATATCTTTATTACGTAGGTACAACTTGTACACTTGAAATAAGTCAAAACATAAGTAGTCAATAAGTAGTAATAGTATATAAAAAAAAAAAAAGTACGTACAATAGTTAGGTCTTGATATGGTAGTAAAGACGTATCATATTCACTAATATTGTTAACGTGCTATCACAATCCCTGGTCACTGACTAAATTTTAACGCAATCCTGTTCACTCATCATCATCATCATCATTATCATGATTTCAAGCTGTGGACCTTGTACTTTTACTGTGTACTGTGTGTGTACCAACATAACCGTTGGATAGTCGAGGACAGTAAGCTCCTCACTTTGTGATGGTCCACCTCATGTGGTGGTGGTGTGTGCAGGTGGCGGCGGGGTCGGCGGACCGGCTGGTGTACGCGTGGGACACGACGTCGCGGCGCGTGCTGTACGCGCTGCCCGGCCACAACGGCGCCGTCAACGACGTGCACTTCCACCCCAGCGAGCCGGTGCTGCTGTCCGCCTCCTCCGACAAGCAGATTTACCTGGGCGAGATCGAGCACTGACCTGGTGGCTGAGGGAGGGACCTGGATGCTAGCATTGTTTTCAGTGAATGTGACTGTCTCTATTGACAATGGACAAATGTGATGTCTGACTCATGTGTGCGTGTTATCCCATCATCTAATCATATTTGTCTTATATCATCTTGCGTTATCTTAATATAACTATAAATTCTACTAATAAGGTGGATTCACATCAGCCGGGCATTTCACCTACTGTTATTTACATGCAACCTACCGGGAGGCTACTGGAGTCGTACACTAAAGTTGTTTCATTTTTACAAACATGATGGAAGTTATTGATTGCAATAAATTTGGATTCACCAAATTTTGAAGTTGTAAATAAAAGTTGAAAATAAGTAAAATAATAAGTAATAGTAAATATCGCTTTTGTTTTCGTACTCATCGCCCTTACCATATGTGAACACCCAGATATACCAAATACATACTCACAGTATGTAATTAATGTTTTGTAACATGATATAGACGGTTACATCTATGATCTACTCCCAATGCCCTTATTTGTGTACATTATTATTCTGTGCCTCATACCTATGTTAAATGATACAAGTAAAAAATTTAAGTTTACAAGAGGACTAAAACAAGTTTAAAAAAAATCTAGATCATAAACAAAGTGGTCTAAGTATAACATGAGCACCTTCTTTTGTAATTTAAGGGCCTGTTTCACAATCTCCAGTTAAGTTCCCAATAGGTTATGGGCAACATATTTGACAGATAGAGTATGGAGTATCTGTCAAATATGTTGCCGATAGCCTATTGGGCACTTAACTGGAGATTTTGAAATAGGCCCTAAATGAAATAGCATGTAATATTACATGATAAATGATATAAGGGGAGTAAAATTACATTGCAAATCGTCCATTGAGCAGAGAGTGGATCACTTATCACAAAAATACATAAATATAAACTCGAGTACATCTAGAACAGCACTGGTGTTGCTTATAGTAATATAACTCTGAATAAATCAATTTTCATGATAATAACAAAGAAAATGTGAAAATTAATTTAATCACAGTTAAAGCAAGAATCACGAAACAAGTCTATGGGGATCACTTAAATATATTCAAATTTGGCAAACAGGAGGCACATTTTTGTTTTTAGAACTGGCAAAAATGAAAGATATAAAATATTTACAATCAGTCTTATGTAATTTCAGTAACAGCTTTAACAAGTTTTATATAACAATAATCAATATTGAAGTGCATTTAATACACTTTGTTTACCTATCATAGATTTATTTTAAAAGCTAATTTACAACAAGATTATAAGTCTTGACTGTGGATAACACTAAATATTCAATTTTTATAGATAAACAGTATGTTGTAACTGTTACACGGAGCAAGTAAGCAAAACAAGCAGGAAATAAGGAGAATCATCTGTGTAGTGCATATAGTATAGTGAATCCATTGGAAAGTGAAAAATTTATGTTGCTGTGACAAATTACAGGTAGCGCAAGGATGGTGGTTTGTGGTGGTTACAGAGATTTTGAAATGTATTAAGAAATTATTCACACACACCTTTTTATATTTACAAACAACCCTTTCAACTTGACTACACCAGCAATATTTTTGAAATCGTTTGCAGGTAATTTGCACTCACAGGTGACAGGACACCTTTTTAATTTGTCCTCTATAGATGGTTCTCCATACTTCTATACTCCATTAAATATTGTTATCACTTTTTTAATAATACCATCAAAAGCTCTTCTATTGACATAATAATTAGAGATGTGCTAATATGGGTATGGCTGACTTGCAATTCGTCCACAGTTGGTAATAAGCATGCCAACTAGTTTGCCGAATGAATATTATTATTGTTCATTGGTCAAAAAATCTCATGTATGAGACATGTTTGAGCATTTGGACTCTAGTCCACTGTAACTAATGTCAAATGTGACTTTCACATGATGGACAGGAAAAATGAGCAAATACTAAAAAGTATCCGTGATACCTCAGTCCCATATTATGGGTACACTCCCTAGGTGGCGACTAGTCAGCACATCCTGAACATTAATGCATATTTAAACTACAATAAATTATAAAAGATAGTTCCTGAAACAATAACCATATAAGATTCATTTGATTCTTGAACAACAGTTTTGCTATGATTTTTGCTTAGCTATAAACTATACACACAAACTCTTGGGTGGTGGTAACTCTGGTATACAACCTAACCTAAACTCTGCACTTTTGTATGCATTGATATCATTCTCTGACAATTCTTCCAACTTGCTATATATATTTTCGTCAAACAATGCCTGGTCAAAACTATTGTTTGCGAATACATTTGATGGTCTCTCAGATATCTGAAATATGTTTGCACTTGATTTTGAAAAAGGTGAATTACTTTGTTCAGAAAATGTTGAGGATACTGCATTTGAAAATATACTTGCTGCTTTATTTGGATATGATGTTACATTTTGATTCTGCACTTGGCTGAACATATTTTGGCTGGCTTGGGCAAACAGAGACTTAGCAGTTGATGTAAATGGGTTTTGCATGGTTGATTGATTTTGTGAGTTTACTGTTCCATAGACATTCTGATTTGCTTGGGCAAAAACTGATTTTGCTTTATGACTTTCATTTGACATGAATGAATTAGTTTGAGTGCCTAATCTATTAAATACAGATGTTCTTTGGGGGTTCTGATCAAATGGTTGATTTTGAACGGCACTGCGGAAGAAAGATGCTGCTTTGTTGTTTGATCCTGCAGTTGCTTGATTAAAACCATTATTTTGATATGTGGTGATTTGTGGTGCTGTAAAAAATGTATAAATTAGTAAAACCTAAAGGAGTTTGAATTACTGAATAGGTGTTAGGTTTATAAGATATATCTTGACTAAACCTATTTTAACTAATGCTGAAATTATCATTCAAGACAAAAATGCACAAATGAAGGCCCCTAATTTAACTAAGGTATGAATGATTTTAATGTTCAATTACAAAGTTGTGTCTTCTATTTTGGAGTTTTGTCTTTTTTTTTTTGAGGATTACAAACAAGAGCTTTGAGATTTTTGAGCAGAAAAATGCAACTTTTCCATTCTAGTTGCTTCAATTCATAGTTATATAGTGTAACTAGCTGCCCCAACAGCCTTCATTCTGTCAAAAGTACTAATATCGCTGTTAAAAAACATGAGGTTATTGTAGAAGGGTGAAAATTTAGAGTGTATTTATTTTTTAATGCCACATAAAACAATCAAAATGAAAAACTTTGTCAATAAAATAAAAAAACAATATGGGGTGAGTCACTCAACACATTTAGGAGGAAAAAAGATAGATGTTGGCCGATTTTCAGACCTACCCGAAATGCACATAAAATTATATAGAAGTCTGTCGAGCCGTTTAAGAGGTGTATAGGATCGAACGTTGTGACACGAATTTTATATATTGATAGATGTTACCTCTATATGAATACTTCGAATCCCGCGGATGTTCAAACCGGCAACTCGGGCCAAATTTGCAATATCCTTTTTGAAAATATTTACATACAACCATTCTGTCGTCAGCAAATAATTCATAGAAATTCAAAATTTATAAAAATATCAAGTTAAAGTTCAACTTCTTCAACTTTAGTTGTCAAAATATTTTTTTACTTTCTGTTGGAACCGACTAAGACCAAAGGCCATGCTTTCTATAAGGCTAGTTTTAAAAAATCAATCCATATATAATATACATTATAATGTGATTAGTTAGCGCGTATTGTCTAATCTGGATGGAAGGATTTGGAAGTGATAGTTAATTGATGGTGGTGTGAAGGGCGAAGCCACGTCTCTTGGCGTTTCCTCTTGGTATTTCTCGCAATTTCTTCACAGGCTAAAAATATTTTTAGCAACATGGCCTCTGGTCTTATCTAGTTCCAACAGGAACAAATATACAAAAAAAAGTAGTATTACGACAGAAAAGATTGCATGGCCTTTGGTCTTAGCCTTTTCCAATAGGAATGAAAAGAAGTCAATAAGAATGGTGGAAAAGGCTAACGGTCGTGATTTTTCTGTTTTCCGTTAATCAATTATTATTTCCAGTTTTGTTATTTCGGAGTGGTTTTCTATAGTGTTTGGTTTAAAAACGCAATATGTTTATATTGTGATTGGTTCGCGAATGCTGCGGAAAATTGTTCTGGGGCTGTTTTCTGTATGGGACTGTTTCGGCAGTATTATATATAGTGACTGTTCTGGTGGTTTTCTATAGTGTTTGTCTTCAAAACTCGATCCATATATTGTAATGTGATTGGTTCGCAAATATTGTGGTGGACTGTTTCGGAATGGATGGATTTGGAATTGATTGATGGTGTGGTGACCACAAACGTGGTGACGTAAGGGACGGGGCCCTCCCTTGGCGTTTCCCGCCATTCCTTCTTCTTCACACAAAATATGTGTAGTTTACGTCAGACGTGGCAGCATGGCCTCTGGTCTTAGCCGGTTCCAACAGGAACAAATATACAAAAAAAAAACGAAAAAAAAAAGAAGTCCATAATAAACCGACAAGTATTTTAGGTTACAATTTTATTTTATTGTATTTTTATTACAAAGTTAATAATTTAAATATAGAAAAAGGGATGTGCCAAAAAATAAATGTTATTGTTAACTTAATTAACTATAAAATAAGCAATAAATCAGGAAAACCTTACTACTTCAAATAGAAATTAAATTTAGAGCAGTATATTTTTTAATGTAAGTATTAAAACATTCCATTTTCTGTACCTAGACTTAATAAATCAAATTTAGAAAATGTTATTTAATTTGTAATTGATTTATGAATTCATGACCGATATCAAGTAATACCAAAATATTATGATAATAAATCAACTATATTATACATAATATATTTCATATCTTTTTAAGGGTTAAGGGTGGCTAATTAAAAACTAGGCGAAAATATATAAAACATAATATGTAATAATAATCGATCCTCAAATAAATACTAACAACTGATGTTTCTCAATATATTACAAGTGTAACCTAAGTTACCAAAGACTTTTATTATAACAGGTAGAAATGCAAATGACATTTTAAAAGCAATCTTGAAATCCGGGTGCTTCATCCGAAAAAAAAACACACAGTCACTACGTTCCTGCACAAACTCGCGGGAATAACGTGTTGTGGTTTCACCTCTGATTCGGGATCTTTGGAGTATCTATATAAGTTACATTGAGCGAGAAGATATACTCGTTCGGACCGCTTACAAATTGACAATTCATCGGTACCTTCTATTCGGGTCTACACTTATTAGGTTCGATCGATCTTTAATGGAGTGTACTCGGCTTGTAGTTTCATAGTCCATCACATACTAGCGACGAAATTATGTCTTAGGCTTATCACCAAAAAACTCATCCTAAAACTCAACTTTATATGCACATTGCACGTAAACGCTTAAAAGCGTCGCCACGAAGAAACTTCTGTCCGGTCTACCATATTTCTACCAGCTTTCCTTTACATGAGCACCAGTAAACCACGTATCGTCAGGGAATGCACGTTGTATATTTTGACGGATTCGACAAAAGCCTCAACGGCCTCCTTGTCGAAGCGCGCTGTGCACTCCGAGAGGTTGTTGACGTACACAACGCCTTTGAGGTCGTGATTAGAGAGTCCTTCCCCCGATCCCCTACCTTTTCTACCTGGTTTCTACCTGGCCAACACTTTATTGGAACTGAGTAACATGTACCTTTAAAATACTGTGTCATTATAATAAAGTACTAAGTATTTACTGTTGTATACTAACTGCATCAACTTCTTGTTGCAGAATGTCAAAAAATATTGAAGGCTTATGTCTATTTGCAGCAGAAGCCATACTTGCCACCGGCATATCATTTTGTGGTAAGTTAAATTTACTGTAACCGGGTCTGTTAATAAGACGAGGCATTAGAAATTTTGGCAGTTTACCTTACGATATTGTAAGCAAAGCTTAGGTAAATTAACTACGTGAAAAAAAGAGTGTCTATTATTAATGTTAAAAATCCCCGTACTCCTACTGGTATGTAAGGCACGCGGGTGAAACCGCGGGGTGTTGCTAGTCCGTATTATAGTGTTTTTCGCGGTTTTGACCGCCGCGCCGCGCAGCAGACATCTTCAGAAAATGAGTCTAGAGATAGATTTTCTGAAGGTATTTGCATCATGCACCGTGACGCCATTCACTCGCGTTCGCTGGTAGGCAGCGGTCGTGTCATCAATGAACAGCTACACCACTTACACGCTACTGACAATGGCGAATGTTGCAGGCTCCAGAACCATACACCCCGATAATGTGCAAAGCTTTGCGGCCGCTGTTGGTAAGTTTTTTTTTTTTTTTTTTTTAAGAAATGGAGCACCCATTTATCACAATATGACTGGTGTTATACTCCCCCTGCTACTGGTGGGTTACCGTGAGATTTGACTGACTCCCTCCTCCTCTTCCTTATGAGAGATTGAGATGCGAGATGCCCTCAATTATTATTTAATGCTTATTTTCATTGTCTTTTACAAATTAAGTTCATTTTACTGGAAAAAAATATTTTGTTTATTTTTTATGACTAGTATGCAAGTGATAAAAATATTAAAGTTACTTTTAAATACACCGACTTCAAAGCTTTCTATACTTACAGTTGTTTTTGTTCATATTATTAATATTACAACTCAAAAACGGCTCGTTAGATCTCGATAATGAAATGGTAAAGAATATGGGACTAATCCGGAAACACAAGCTTTCAAACAGAAAAAGGATCATCAAAATCCATACACAAACAGCGGAGTAATCGTGTCACAAACATACAAAAAGAAGACATACGGACGAATTGATAACCTCCTTTTTTTGGAAGTCGGTTAGAGATAAATATATTCTAGTGTCTGTAACATAATATTTACAGCTTTTCACTAAATGCATATTATGAAATCATCCTACTAATATTATTAACGTGAATGTTTGTAAGTATGGATGTTTGTTACTCTTTCACGTTAAAACTACTGAATGGATTTTAATGAAACTTTACAATGACATAGCTTATACATAAGTATAACACAGGCTATCATTTATCACCGCGCTACAACGCGGGTGAAACCGCGGGGCGCTACTAGTATACTACACATCAAAAAAATAAACCGTTTAATTTCTAAAATGCTTGGATAGATTTTGATGCGACTTACAGTGGCATATGTTATAAATAGGGAGCAACTGAGGCTATGAAAATAATAATCATCAATCCAGATACGGCTGCTAATCTGACTCTAGGGTCTGAAGCAGTATTGCTGTATTTTTAGAGATTTATTTATTTATTTTTTTAGGTTATCATCGTCACGAACATCATCGTCATTATCATCTTTGAGGCCATGCAAATCCGTTTAACCGTGAGCCAGTATAAACTAACAACCCCAACACTTAAGTTATAACTCTGACTAAGTAGTGGATAACTGGAATACAATGTACGATATACCCAGGAACTATTAGTTTGTTTCAAACTTCCGCAATTTGTTTGTATAACGATAGCTTTGATACATATTCTCTTCAGAGAAATAATTATTATAAGCTTATCAAAATGTGTGAGATATTTTAAGAGTTAGAGAACGTTGTATGTGTGTAACTTCACGCAAAACTACTGAATGGATTTTGATGAAATTTGGTGATTTTGATGAATTTTGGGGCGTTGCTAGTACTAAAATAAAACGTCCGTCGCCTTACGCAAAAACGCAATAAGTTTGACTATTAAGAGTAGTGAGTGAGAGTACCGATTTTGATGCGGTTTTTATAAAAAAGCAGTCTAGCGGACGAAGATTTCTAAAAATCGTTTCAATTTCATCAGCTTTTTGATAATTTTCAGAGTTATTTTTAACGTTTGTAAATGTATTCATTACAGCTCGCTTTATCCTGTACTTGTCCTTGATAAAGATCTTCCGGGAGGTCCTGCCTCTCGCCCTCAAGTGGTACCAGGGCACCAGTCCACCGAGATGGAGCACGCTGGACCGCTGTAAGGTTCATCTGATGGCGCTGGTGCCTTCCCTGGTCGTTTGCGTGTACGCGGGGGAGGGTGTCGGAGGGGAGTTCCTGTACCTATTCATAGCCTCGCACGTCGTCAGATATATAGAGCTGGTAAGAGTGAGCGTTTATGAGTTGAAATGTTAAATTAACGTCACATTTTTGAAGTGAAACTTCTTTAGAATCGTTGTGATTTCAAACCGAATGCAACGGAAAAAACGACAGGTAAGAGACAAATACCAAAGAGCGAGAGAGCAAATGTCGATGTGTATGTATATTGTATTTGAGCATTTAACGTGTGTTTCACTTCTATCATGTGTGAATCACACACACACACATCTTTTTTTTATTGAATTAAAATTACCTGGGTATAGGGAATGCCAATCTCGCGAGATTGGGACTCAAACGAGATCCTGCTAGTTTTGAAGAACAATACTGCGAGATCTCGCCACTTTTGAGATCTTGCGAGATTGGCAGTTTTGTGTGTTATTTATTTATATATCTATAATGTATCATACATCGTTTGACGTATTTGTGTAAGTATATATATTTTTTTTAACTTTAGAGAGAGAGATTTTTGGTCAGATTAATCTTGAACCAAAAGAATGGCTAGATCTTGTAAGTTTAAACCTTGGGGAATGAACCTGAATGCCTGACGGAAGCGCTACGGAAGATGAGAGTATGGAAGCTGAGAGGAAGATACAAGTTAGTGAAGATAGAGATGCTTCGTAACCCTACGAAATTCCGTCGCCAGGGTAAATTACCGTTGTACAATTAATATTACTTATAATAAATATTTCTCAAATCTTAGTATATAATGTAATAATAAATATAGCTTGGCAAAGAAGTGGCAAAGAATTGGAAAAAATGAGGGCGCCACTATCTCACTTAGGTCAGCAATGAAGGTAATTTAATCAAATCGTTATAAATAAATATCAAACAAAAAGCGTTACACTAGTAGGTAAACCAGGTACCATCAGGTGGCACGTCCGCCATTTTGTCCATCTAACTAACAAATAAATCGATGACTTTGGTATTGTTTTAGAACCAGCATGGGTCGACAATAAACTACGGCGTGGGCATGGCGTGCAGCTTCTTCGAAGGTTACCTGGTCCACATCATTCCCAGTGACGGAGGAAACTTCGTGGGATTCGAAGAGAATATACGGGCATACGAGAGCAGGCAGGGGATCGTGTTTCCCGTGAAGAAGCTGTTCATAGTGGTCACCAAGAGCCTCTACTGTCCGCCAGACTTGAAAGAATTCAACAAGAAGGATCCAAGTCTGCCGTACATAGAAGCCTGCCGGGTACGACTTTGATTTAGCTCTGGGGACTGAAGTCTTCTTCATCGTTATGGTGACAATAGTTTCGGTAGGCGTGAACTATCACGTGTCAAATTTCGTTTTTTTTTTTTCGAAAGCTTTCAATTTGGGTACCGAGGCGTGTCGTGACGCCAAAACCTCGAAAGATTCGGTTCTCTATGAGTTGTATTAAGCTGTATAGATATTATATATATTGGCCACAAACAAAAGTACAACAAACCAATCATTCAAAAGAATGTAACTTCACATCTAAACGGCAGATCAATTCCGATAAAATTTGGTCAGGAAATCATCCTTGCTCTTGGGGCCATCCATTATTAATCACGTATTTTATTGTTTGATCCCATGAAATGAGACGTCACGTAAAGGACCACTCAAATCTCGTCACACGTCACACTATCCCCACCTCTAAAAGTCACGCAATTTACGATTCACCAGCCGGTGCTCGTGTTGCAGTCCCTGGCGGACGTGAAAAAAGACGTTGCGGGGGTGAAGGGGCGTAAATACACCAACTCCGCCTACAAGATCAACCGGCCCGGCCACGCCCCCACCTACCTGGCAGCCGAGTGCGCCACGCCCCTTCATACGCTACACAAGGTGCTGCAGAAACGGCTTCTGTACGAGGGTGAGTGAGATAGGCCTTGGTTGCTGTAGAAGCGGCTGCTTGATGCTGCTGGGGCTCTGAGAGGCTCGGTGACGGACTATAATCTGTTTGTAATGATAGTTGAAAACTGACAGAGCGGAGAGATGGTAGATAGTAGATAGTCAGCCTCGCCCATGAAAATAAAAAGTTAACCTGAGACTAGAACCACAATATAATATGAAGTCTTAGTGCCAGTAATCACACACCCTGTCCTGTCTTCTACAGCAAAGCTGTTTTAAACTAAGTTTAGGATAATGTTTTTGACGTGACAACGTCTTATAATTCGATGCAGCCGGCTGCATGCACGAATAAACATGACTTATGCGGCGTTACCTCGCTCTGAGAGGTTCCATTTAAGAGCGACAAAGAGGCACAATCGGCCCATCAGTATTTTCTTATGACGTTGTCACGTTCAACTATCGTCAGTAAACCGACTTAACAGACATCCGATTTTTATTCAACTATAAGGCGGGAGAAAATGCTCTATTTATGTACTATTATTTAGCAAAACGTGTTTCAGAATTGTCGACTATCGATCCCTCTGAAATAGTGGAGGAGTTCTGCTCGACCTTGACGAAGGTCATCGCCAAGTCGCCCGAGTGCAAGGGCAAGTGTGAGCTGGTCTACTACGACGGTGATGTTCATTTATTTTATTTTTTTAATCTATCTTACAAATTGTCTAGTCTACAACCTTTATTTTCGTAACTATTTCAGACACGGATCCCACTCAAAACCTGTCCGACGTGCTCCTGGCTGCGATAAGGAACATTGAACCAAACTTTGAACATGTCTCTCAACGATAATCTTACCGACGTGCCTATGTCGAATTGAAACGCAATGAGCGTCCGCATGTTCGCATCGCACGTAACGCTCGTATCGCATCAAACGGATTCTTTGTATAAAGTCATATAAGTTCGTCCGCATCGGACAGATCGCGCTCGAGTATCTTGAGTATTGCTTAAAGAAACTGCGGTCCGTTTGATGAGATGAGACACGAACGCTTAATAAACGTCGGAGGATCGAAGACTAATACAGGTTAATGAACGACAGGAATCTCAAAACAAATATAAAATCCAAGTCTGAATAGTTTTGTGATTGTTTACAATACAAGTTTTTTAAATACCTATAGGTACATCAGCTAAAGTGTTTAAACTCACTCTGGCACTATTGGAGATCTAAAATTGAATAAAAAAATTACGGATGCCGAAAAATTATTATTTTTGATATACTTTACAAAGAGAATGTGATAGTTTTATAATAGAAACATAATGTATTTTAGTAATTGCAATAGTATACCATTAGAAACAGCTCTCTCTCTCTCTCTCTCTCACCGGAACAGCCTGTATTGTGAGGGCCGCTATCATTACTAAACGTGATTCAGCTCACATTATTGTAACTAATCTCCTTGAAATATTGATAAAACTGCAAAATAACACATATTATATTAAGTACATAATATGCTAAATAATTTATATACACATGCATAAAATTAAAAAAATAAGAAAGCATTTTGTGGTTTTATGAAACTATTTTTCACATTTACATTTTTAAACAACATTTAAAAAAATGCGTGAAGCAATAGCACAAATGAGTAATACGTCATAGAAAATACACTACACGTTCAGCTGATGCGAACTATAGGCGCCGCCATATTGGCCTCCGACCGTCACGCGACATGCAACACACAGGCGAAAAAAGATATAACAATAGTTTAACTTTAAAAAAGTTATTGTTTATAGTGACAGAAGTAAACAGTTTATATTAATTAGGTACTAAGTAATGCATATTGTGTGTGATATGTAACGGAACAGTCTAAATCTATGGGTAATATTATAAATTAAAATTTATAATATAATATGTATCTGTCACTGTTGGTTTCAGGTTTAATACAATCTGTGTATGAATCTTGAAAACATATTTTTATATTGTTACATTTTTATACTTATGTGTGCAATTTATATATTGTTTAAGGTAATCACCATTTTAAATTTTAAACATATAATATTGTAAGCCTCTAATTTATTTATATTTTATAAAATAAAGATAAACAAGATATAATTGGACTGATAATGTTTGTATAATTATGTGTGTTTCAATTAATTAGCACATTTATTAATTTATAAATATTTTTACGCTTTTTTATATTTAGGTAGGTTTATAATATATTAAGCCAAGGTTTGATTACATTAAGAATTTTTTATTGAATACTAGAGTGATTTAAATTTATATTAAAATGCTTTTTGGGCATCAGTTTGTGTTTTTAGAATTTTCTAGCAAATTAATACACAATTTAAAAAATTAGTTACGGCATATTTAAAAAAAATGTGCCTTTGAATATTATGTTGTCATAAGAAATAAAACTATTCTAGTACAGTGTGTACCAGGGATGTTGTGGATGCAGATTTTTTTCATCCACGGATTTTGATACGGATGTTTAAGATCTTTTATAATTTTTTTTATGTTAAGCTTTTATCTGTCAACTGCTGCTGTTAAGCATAATTAAGTTGATAGATAATAGATAAAAACAATGATAAAACAATTATCACATTTTTTGTAATGAAAATAAGTATTCATAATTATTATAATAGTTATTTTTTAATTTTAGTTACTAATTGTCTACTCTAAAAAAGTAGCGACGGTGGTCCAGTGGTGGACGGACACGGCCTCTTATGCGAGGGGTTCCGGGTTCGATCCTGACCCGTCCGTGTGTGCCTTGAAATGGGTTTTTATAAATTTCTAAGTGCACCTAAACACGAAGGAAACATCGTGAGGAAACCTGCATGCCTGATGAGATTGAAAATCTGTAAAGGTATGTGTAGTTCACCAACCCGCATTGGGCCAGCGCGGTGGACTATTGGCCCATTACCCTCCTCGTCCGATTTATGGGAAGGAGACCCGTGCCCAGCAGTTGATACTTTACTTTTACTAATTGTCTTAATGGTATTTGAAATAAAAAAAAAAAATTGTGGCACTCTTAATTAGCTTGTTAAGTAATAAATTAATATTTCGCTTTCATAGCTAATATTTTTACATTGTAAGTGAACCAATGTGTCTAATACGAGATAATAAATATTTTGAAAATAGTAATAAAATTAATTAAAAATCTAGCAATCACAGTAAACAAGAGTAATTATATTTTTTATATGTTGTGTGAAGACTGTTGAAGTTAAACTTCATTAGACATAAGCGTTATAACTGTTAAGTTTCTATTGCATTTGAAATGATTAAAATATGTTTTTGTGCATAAACAATTTTTCATTTACGATTCACTCATTGCCCGACGCCTGTGCCATGTCCTCTTAGGTCTACGCTCTATGGATTATTATTTCGATAATCTTTGCAACAGTAAACGGTAGGGTAAAGAGGTTGCGCTTCGAACACTTTAGATTTTATTTATACTTCATGATTCAAATATTATGTATGTTTTATGAACATGGCTATGTGCAACACTTAGGTATCATTTATTATAACCCATTTTTTTCAATATTAGACGGATTATAGTAGACGGAATACTTTCGTACGCCATGGACCATAGGGTATATTCATACCGGGTAATTTAAAAACCCATTAGAGTCATTCAATTTTCATTATTTATTATACAAAAAATATTTTATAAAAGGATATTAATTAATAATTAACTTGACTCATAGTCCTGACTCATAATCTTAAAAAAAGATAACTAAAACATAAATTTGTTTATCCCTTTTTTTTACCGTCATAAAATGCACTCAGCCATCCCGCTGGGGATTGGGTTTCCCCAGGCGCCCCCTCTTCTTATAAGTTGGGTACAAAGAGACCCCTCGCCCCTCGGCTCAATTTGCTTCGCCCAATGCGTTGGGCTCACCCTGGGCTAGTGAGCCCCACCGCCACGACAAGGCCTGAACCGAGGTCGGGAAAATTGAGAAACTTGCTACTTAGTATCATGTATGTCAGTGCAGTGTGCACAAATGCAAAGACGTGTTTGTAAGCCATTTAATTCTTCTGTTAACCTAATTGACGGAATCAGCCCCGCGTACGAATGGTGACCACGTTCCCCTTATTATTGTTGATAGGTACATACTATTTTTGAATGACCTTGTGTTTATTCTTTCTAATTTTTGGTCAATATTGGACAAGTTCCTATACGGAAATTTATCTAATTTTTATGACGATGTTATACCTATATTTTAGTCTAGATTTATTTTTAATTTTATAATAAATAAATATCTTACCATTTTTTGTGGTCACTTATTGTTTAAGTAATTATAATTTTTACTTTTCACCAAGTTATAAATAGAGTAATTTTCACATTATACATACAAGCTATGTAACAGTTACATTACAGTAATATTTAATTACTAACGCAACAAATATTTAACAATAAACAATTCATATCTTTATCACTGATAAACTTAAGAATAAATGATAAGGTTATTAGCGTATCGACACAGTTTCATGATTAATTAAAAATTAAAATATTGATTAGTTAGTGGGGAATTACCTAATAATTTACCGAGTGCTGCAGAAAGTAAATTGTTCTCAGAATATAAACCGCTTGTGAAACTCATAAGGAAGATAAAATATTTTCAATATAATATTATTATTTAACTAGAATTGTACAAATTAAAATTTATGTGAAATTGTACCAATAGCAAAAATTTTAATTGATTCCGAATACCGTGAACAATGTGTAGAAATTTCTAAAACTACTGGAAAAATTACAAACTCATACCGCTCATCTTTTAAAACTCAAAATCCATATGGAGTGCCTCAAGGAAGCATACTTGGCCCTTTACTTTTCCTCTTGTATATAAATGACCTGCCCAATATAATCCCCCATAAATGTTTTCTGTACGCAGATGATACAACGATTATAGTTAAAACCAAGAACAAAGAAACTCTAGAAAGTCAAATAAATCAAGCGCTCACATCGGTTGTACAGTGGTTAAATCAAAACAACCTAAGTATCAATATGAAAAAAACCCATTATATACAGTTTCAAACACATAACTCGCACCCGACAGATATAACCGTATTATGTGATTCATACAACATCGATAGAACCGATACATCCTTATTCCTTGGTCTAACATTAGACAAATTTTTCAATTGGAAGGCTCATATTGAAAAATTGTGTAAGAAAATTGATAGATTCGTCTATGTCTTAAAAAGGCTGTCCCATGTTAGTAATAAAAGAACTGCCCTACTAGCCTACCATGGGTATGTATCATCAATATTACGGTACGGAATCTTACTGTGGGGAAACTCAACAGACGCTTCCAAAGCATTTATTAAAGAGAAAGCTTGTGTTCGTTCAGTATGCCGAGCTGAAACTATGGACAGTTGCAAACCATTATTTAGGGAAAATAAAATACTACCGTTACCATGTCTTTACATTTACGAAGCGTTGCTATTTGTAAGGAAATACCCCAATCTATTTCCTACATTAAATGAAAAGTATCCTAACAAAAGGGGTAGACCATATCCACAATTTAAGCTGTGGGTACCACCACAAATGTTGGCTATTTTTTCGCATAATTCTTCATGCATGACAATTACTTTGTTTAATAAACTTCCAGACTGTAAAAAAAATCTGCCGCTACAAAAATTCAAGCGAGAAATTTTTGAAATTCTTAATCAAAAAAATTATTATAGCATAAAAGAATACCTTAATGACAATGACATACTAAGCAACTTATTAATTTGACTGTCTTATTTTTTACGTTACTGTGACTTCATAATAATATTATAAATCATAATATAAATATGTTTGTATAATTTGATTTCAAAATGTAATTAAATTTGGAGTTCTATTTCTTTTTTATCTTATTATTTGATTTTTTTTTTCAATTTAATTCTGTTTATAAATAAATTTTTCCTAATTAAGATATTTGACATTGTACTTACTAGTTAATTTTAGATGTATCAATTTCACTTTAATATTTGCACACTGTCGGTGACAGTTGATTGTGAAAGGGAATACTGAATTTTTGTTATCTGGATTTGTACCCACAATTTAGCAAATAAATGTTATTATTATTATTATTATTACCGTTTGTATAAAAATGTAATTTAATAAAAGAAGTGCTAAAACTTAGAAGAAGAAGAAGGAACTGTCAAAATTATAAGTCATAACAAATACATGTGTTTCAATGCCTAATACTTGTTATATTAAAGTAACAATATATAAAAAGGATTAAAAATGGGGAAGAGAAAATATAATGATAATGAACAGACGAAACAGAAAAAGGCCAAAAAGGACGAGAACACTGATAATGAAGCAGACTCCAGTCAAGAGGAACAACCTCAAAAGGAATCTGCACCAAAACTGGAAACTGTACCAAAACAGAATTTGATCGATTTAAAACATTTCCGAAAAGAATTAGCTAATAAGCAAGGGCAAACAATGGGTAAGAGCCATCTTTTTACATACACTAAAACAGTATTTACATCATATGTTTAATATCATCTATTACGTGTGCTGTATTTGTACGAATATTGATGAGTAATAGTAATGAGTGGACTTAAAATACGTAAAAATATTAATCTCCCTTAGTAATTGACACAAAAAAGATTATCGAAAAAGAATTACTTACATTCAGCTTATCTAAGAATCTACTGTCTATCCTTTTGCAACTATAGCTGGGGTTGGTTTCCATTTTAACCAGATACAAGAGAATACTAGTATTTTAATTAGAGCTGCCTATCTGACCTCAAGTTTTTAGATAGAATATTACATATAGAATCAAATTTAACAATTGTATATAATAACTATAGTAAAAAATATATTTCAGCTTTAACCCAGTTCCTACAAGTCTGCCTGAACCCAGATTCTGAAGTTGATTATATGCTGGAGTATCTTAGAAGTGGTGGAAACTCGCATGAAATATTACGTCAAATTTCTCAAGAAAATAAGAAGAACCTAACACTAGCGACACCAACTTTTCATTTGTTTCATCTCATAATATTAAAGGTACAATCTTCCCTGCCTCATATGATTACTATAACCGAAGAAGCATGCCGCTATTTTCTAAATACATTTGTACCAACTGTTGAAATCATGATCAGTGAAAATTCTGGACCTCGCCATAGGAAAATCATCCTTAACCTTCTGACTTCTATTGTCACTTTAAATTCAGATTTAGGTATTGAAGTGTTGAATCAAATTCCTCTGACACCAAAAAATCTTCAATATATAGTTGAAAAGGCAAACTATAAAGAGAAAGACAATGTCAGAACTGCCTTTGTACATTTCATAACATCATTTCTTGTAGATGGACATCTACCTTTAATCAAAGCATTACTAGAGAAGCAGGGATTGTTATCACTTGTCATACCCGGACTTACACAAGATGAACCTAACGCAGTGTTGATGTTTCTGAATATTCTTAAAAAGAATGTTATTGATAATTTACTCATATCAAAAACATTAAAACTAAAAACTTTCAGTCAGCAAGTTCTACATAATCTTTTTAAAGTATACCAGTGGAAAGGTCCTCCTGAAATAAGTAACGAATTGAAAAATGAATCCCATAAGGAGATAATGACCTTACTATCAAATATTATGATAACTCTATTTACATCCCACAAGTTTGGTCTGTATTTTGTAGACAACACTTTGGGTACAAGTGATGCGAATAAAAATCAGAACTTGTACAAATGTTTGCTGACACTTAAAAGACCATGGGAGAATACAACTCAATGCGAAACTGTGTTGGACATCATAAACAAATGTCCAGATCTACACAGAGCTATAATAAATGTTGTGGAACAAAGTTTTCAACCACAACATACACCAATATGGGAGAAAGCCACTCAATTTACTATACAATTGTTAGATAAGATGAAACCGGAAGACATGTGTCCTAGGCTTAAGAAATTGACACCCTCGCAAACAGTAAACTTTATTAGATTCGTCACATTACCAGTACCGTTATTGAAAATTATTCAGACAAATGTTGGAACAGATAAAACAATATCACTGTATTGCATCAAAGTGCTAGTTAAAATGTTACAAACATTGAAAAGATATATACATATTTTGGAAATGGATGATTCTAATGTAAATATTGAAGAATTGAAACAAAAGCTTGAGAATTTCTTGCCCAAGCATGTCCCCCCTCCCACTACCATAGTATCTTTAATCAATAATGTCTTGAGTGGTGTTAGCGTCAATGAAAATGCACAAGATTATATTTTGCCAAAAGTCAATGATACGGATGCTTTATTATCACTTATTGATCTTTTGCTTCTTTATAATTATACTCATCCAGCTTTCTTTGAGTCTCTAGAAAGCACCATAGATATGAAAACAATTCTAGAGTTTTCTTCAAATTTGACTATTGGTCGTATATCATTATTAAAGTTTAAAATAGTGTCTCTATGGCTGATGTTGGACAGTTCTGTCCTTACATTACAAAATCCAAT
This sequence comes from Lycaena phlaeas, assembly GCA_905333005.2. Classification (NCBI taxonomy): domain Eukaryota; kingdom Metazoa; phylum Arthropoda; class Insecta; order Lepidoptera; family Lycaenidae; genus Lycaena; species Lycaena phlaeas. The sequence continues at coordinate 692,240 of HG995181.1, forward strand.
GTTCAAAGACCTGTTCCTTATAATGTTAGAAGTGTATACGAGTGAAAATGATGATACATGGATAGAAGCTAAAGAAACTTTGCAGATATTTTTTAAAAATACAGAAATATTTGAAAATGATGAAGATGAAATACATTTGATGTTGTATACTTTGAGAAATGCTAAAGTAAGTCCCACATCGTTACTAACAGATGTTATTGAATATGTGATGAAAAATGGAAAAGAATTGACAGAATATATAAGAGAACAAGTGTCTAATTTTGAAATATCTGACGAGCAAAATAAATCTGATTTGGATAAGCTTTTAAATGATCTAATGAACAATAAAAACACAGAAAACAGTGTTTTCTTGGGAAGCAAAATTTCATCACCTTTTATAGTGGGGTGTGTGCAGTATATACAAAGCAACAAAGAGTCAAAGAAGCATTTAAAACAATTTTTGTGTCTTTATATAACAAATTTACTGCACTGTAATTACTCGCCTGAGCTAACTGAAATTCTTATTGGGGATTCTAAATTAGATGTAAGAAGCTATGTTGCGAGTTGGCTTATTGATCCCGTTCCACTATCTGAGACAGCCTGTAACGATGTTACATTGGTGAAAATATCCAAATCTATCATTGGAGACGAAGACTTAAGCCTCACAGACATCTTTTCTTTAATTAAATCAATTGAAAATAATGATTCATTGGTAGAAGTTGCTTATACACTTGATATGGGTAAATCTGTGGATAGTTCAGAATTATTCATCTGGGCAAAATATATCATGTTCTGTGTTGTAAGATTGACAAATATGGAAAAAATAGAAGAAAGTCACATAAAAAAATCTTTATTATATTTTGATGTGATTATTTCGATATTTAGAAAGCATCACATGATCTCTGAATGTAGGAATATAATTTTAAATCTGTTGAAGAATGCTCAACTCTTAAAAATTTACAATCCCGTTGATTTAAATAAAAACCATAACATTATCGCTACCATGTTTATTTTAAAAGTTATCGAAAAATATTGCGATATTGTCTCTTATCTCAACAAGAAACACCATATATTAAAACCATATCAACAGAAGAATTGCAACGAACTGTTCAAAATGTTCCTAAAAATTAAGAAAAAGAAGAATATGAACAGCACGCATACAATTTCTGTCATGGAAACTATTGGTTTATCGAAAGAGAATGATTTTCAATTGCTCGAACAAATATTTGCTGCTGAAACGGATACTATCACATATATCAAAGATGATAAGGAGCCGAGTATAGTCATTGATTTACTTTGCGTATTACTAGATAAGTACTCAAAAATATCAGCAGAATTTACGCAAGAAGTAAAGAAAACTATGAGTTTGTACACTAAATTATTAACATATAAAGAGATTACTCCAAACTTAACCAAGTTAGAGTCGGCAATGATATCGTTCTTTGAACATAAGCCTCACTTAGTAGTCCACGTGAAAGAAGACGACTACCGCCAATTCTTCCAGGCGAACACAATAAGGAAAACTACATCCCAATTAGCATCCGTCCTAATGCAGTTTAATAAAAAATATGTTGCTGTTTTCGTGGAACAAATTAAAAGACCTGAAATACTTAGCCAGCGTGAACTGACATTACCAATCGGTAACGTGGCTATCAATCATCCAGAATTCATAACAGAACACAAGGATATTTTAAACCAAATTTATATAGAATATAAAAGTAATATTGTAAAATTCTTGGAAAGGCCCCACAAAGCTGGTCAAGTCTATTTGAATTCATGGCAAATTATAAGAAAAATTGTAATTGAATGTATGGATGTCCAAGAGTGTCAAAAGTTATTTGCTAAAAACCACAAATTTGAAGTGATCGAGCCAAGTCACCTGCAAGTGTTACACGCTGCCTACATCAAGTTATGTCTATCCAATGACACTCTCCGTAATGATCACCTAGTTAATTACGCTCTGGCTATGATGCAAATGTGTTCCAACGCTTTAAAAGAAAATAAAGACGATAATCTGATATCAACCATAGCATCGAACATCGAAGCAATGTTAAAAATATCGGAAACTGTAATTAAAAATTTAAAAGAAGATTCGAAAAAAATCATTGATAGTTCTATTTGGCATGGCTTTTGTAAAAGCGTTCTGAAAGAATCTTTGCGAGTGAAAACGGCGGACCAAGCAAATGTTACTGGCCCAAGAATGTTATCGTTAATATCCAGTCTCATAAAAGCTTTTTACTCGAACGATCATGAAAATATAGTGACATTATTCGACATGGTGACGTCGCATTCAGAGTTTTTGAACGTAATGTTGAGTCACCACAGCCCTGAAGTGAAACATAGGTTGTTGGAGCTTTTGTATGTACTTGCGACAGTTAACAAATCTGTGATGAAATCTCAGCAGATCCCAGTTTACTTAAGCGCGTACAGAGCCACTAGGAGTCCTACCGATCGCCTTATCTTGACGATCCTACAGTTTTATGAATCTAACAACTTACCTGTTAATGAATATAAGCCCTACGTATTCGGTGATTCGGCAGCCAACTTCTATGCTGTTAGAAAAAACAAAATTTCTACTTTATGGGGCCATCCTAGCTCCAATCAAGTAATTAACTTATTCGACAAAGAGGTGATAGAAAAGACAGTCAGATATTTTCCCGTAAATCAAAAACTGGATTATAGTCTAGAGAATGAGACAATTTCGATAACAAGTTTCCTAAATAAACTGAGACATGTTAAACCAAAAGCGAAGGATGTGGAAACGGCACTAGATAACCTTATTGGCAGAGAAGAACATTTGAGTATATTGAGTGCTGTTAAGAATATGGATGTTCTTTCATCATCTCATGCTGAAGAACATGTTGGTATATACGACCCGGCATTTTTGTTCCCGCTTCTAAGTCACTTACTGGCGCCGGGATCGGTTGCTTCTTGCTTCAAGTTGTTACGGAGTGGGCTGCTCTCGGTCGCGGTCATGGGCCTCAGTTCGCACTGTTCTTTGATGCGCGCCGCAGCATATCATGTCCTACACAGATTCTGCATGCTACTGGAAACTGAAACGTGAGTAATGAGTATTTATTAAACTTAAACAAAAAAATCTTTATAACAATAAATTAAATTAGAATTCTATTTCCCATGCATTTTATTAATATATCCAATAAATCAATATTTATATTTAGCTAACCCCTTAGTGTGAAAATCATTAGCAAATATTTCGCATGTCAAAATATATTATATATTAGACTGTGTCTGTAGCCTATGTCCCAACATTAGGTGATAGCCGAGATGGTATTAAAGTATTGATGTTATTGAATTAAATTGAAATTTATATTATCATTGCAGGAGGCACAAAAACGACAAACTACTCCTCAATGATTTCATCACCACACTACGACAGAGTCTGTCTACGGCGATAGACGAGCCGAGCGACATATTCCCAAACATAAAGAATCCACAACTACCTGCCATAGGAGCATTGTATCTGGCGAAAGCTCTCATGGTATCTACGTCGCCATCTGAGCCGCTGTACAAACCTGTCAATAACTTCCTGATAGCCAAACAATTTGTGGATCTCGCCGTGGTACCAGATTTCCTAAGTCTCTTCCACGACAGCGAAGTAGAAGCTGTCGAACGACGGATTTGGACGTTGGATATCATCAAGCATGGAACTAAAACGATGACGGACGTGAACGTGATATTCAAGACTATGTGTCTGAAAATGATTATGGATTTCTATTCCACTGTTTTGTGCGATAGAAGGACGAAAGCCCAAATTTTGAGCACGCTTAACTCGATCATAACCATTCCAAGAGCTTTCGAGATTTTGGTAGAGGGATACGGTTTGTTGTCCTGGCTTCACTACGTGGTCAGAGATCTGGAGAAAGACAAAGCCATTGTCACGCAACTTCTAGATTTATTAAAGAATATGATCTACAGCTTGAATTTAAACACGTTTGTCAAGCAAAGCAGTAAAGTGGAAATCGAGAAAGTGGATTGTTTGAGTGATTTCAAGATTAAAAACGATTTAGAATATGAAATTTTGACAGTCATTTGCAATGTTTTGCCGGCGTTAGATGGTGAAGAAGAATGTGTTGATTATTTAAAATTATTGAACATTATAACGAAAAGGTCTATAAAGTTTTTGAATAAGAAACAAGTTTTAAATATAATCTTCAAATGTTGTCCTAAAGGCGACGAAAGTGCGAAGTTGTTAGAACAATCTGTTGTCTGTAAGAATCATTTAGTGCTGTTCAGTAAAAGTTTGTCAATGTCAGACAGTTGCCTGGTGAAAGAGTTGAGGACATTCGTGTATACATACGTAGCGTAATGTTAATTAATGACTATAATAAATGTTATTTCGTGAGTTCATTATTTGTTTCTCACCCTTATACATTTCCTTTTGGAATAGACGCGAGACATTAGATATGAAAAGAATGTCAACTTTTTATAGGCAGGTCTCGTTGTCAATGAATAGAAATGGCTGTCTTCTCATTGGCGTGGAGCTGAATGGGAGAGAAGCAGATCGTCAATTAGCTAATCACAGTGCTCGAAATAATTACACCGCATCAGAGGTAGTCGGTGATAGGTCGATTAACGGTCCGTTTTAGTAGAAACACCCATGCACTGCCTGTCCGATCCGAACACGTTAACCTGTATAAATACGCAAAATTGTGGTAAGCAGGAGGCCTGTCCCTTCCACCCGTAGATGATACTATTTCAGAACAGGCACGAGCCTGTCGCGGGCCGGTGCGACCGTAACGGCTTCTACTGGAGCGTGTAATAACCTCACAAATTGGTTTCCCACTTCATTACCTGCCTACAATGGTGACGTTAACATTATTTTTACGATAAAAAACTTATTGAATACTGTTACTCGCCGACGGACTCGAATTTTGTCGATCTATATTGCCGGCTGAAATTGATTATAAATACGTTAAATTATTTTTCTATAAAAAAATGGTCTTGCTATTGCAGTGTGATTTGAGAACTAGAATTCTGTTAAATACTGATTAGCTAATCTTTTTAGCCCATTTTATCGGACTGTTGATATTTTCTTATCAACTAATTTCTTATAATCTAAATAGATCTTAAAAAATAAAACCAGTTTTAATAATATTTTATTTTACAAATATCTCTATTAAAAAATATCAACCTTACCCATAGGAATATACCAGGTATATTTAGTATTATCACTGTAGTATTATTTGGTATAGTTTTGTAGATAATTTTGTGATCTGCAATTAAATATTGTCTGGGGTATAAAGTTACTGTTTTCGTAGCGACGATGGTCCAGTAGGTATGAACTAGGCTTCTTTTGCGAGAGGCTCTGGTTTCCATTCTTACCCCTTATGTGCATTGAAATAGGGTTTTCAAAATATGTGTGCACTTTAATCACCACCGCTCGCTCACCAGTTAAGGAAAACATCGTCGGACGAGATCGGAAGACTTTAAAGGTATGTGAAGTTCTAGCGCATCGGTGAACTATAACCCATTACCCTCCTCGCCTGATTTCGAGGAGCAGACACGTGTCTAGCAGTAGGACATAATATATGGTTAGATAGTTTATAATTTTTATAGTTTTCGATTAAATCGCAAGAACATATATTTGTGCCGTTTAAACTTGAATACAACTTTGTACACGGGATCAATTTTCAGTATTTCATTACCCTTACGTCTGTCAGTTTTTAAGTCATTGTAAGAGTCAATGTTTGTTTTTAGGGTCAAAGTTTGACCAGGTTTACTATATCCATTTCAGGCTATTTCTCTTTTATAAACGTAAAAGCCACTAAGCACAGATAAGAGAGGCAGATAGGTTTTATTTTCTCAATCTCAGTACTTAATGCTTTTAATGTAGTAACGTTTTAGAAAGGGCAAATATACAATTGTGAATATCCCTCGCAATTATTGCCCATTGCCCAGAATGCAACTCCAGCCGGAGGCGCTGCGATGCAACGAAAGTATTACACGAATAGGTGTCCGCTTGCGTTGCTTCAGGCTACATACAGTTTCGCTAGAAAATTACAGCTTACTTAGAAAACAACAGCAAATATATTTAGAACTCTTCAATACTTGTATTGCTGTTGTAGATGTTTATTTAGAAGACGGGATTAATGCAGTTCTCATGGTACATTTTGTCAAACGTAATGTACATAGTCGTCTATATTATATGACTTAGGTCAATAAATAACCTTTTGCCTTTTGTAGAGTTGTCCTTCGCTCTCTTGTTGAATTGAATTGGGCGCAGCGTTTAGCCATTCTAGATTATTCCCACGGTACTATATCGGTCATGGTGGTAGTGTGGACTGTGCAGAGCTTGCCTGTTACCATTTGATGTGTAAAAATTGACAATTGATAATAATGAGAGGGATGCTCTTGTACCGCCCACCCCATGAATGACGTGCATATTTATTCTGTTCTTATTAGTTGATGATGATGATGATGATGATGATGATGAGTTATTAGTATTTCTCAGGGTGACGAGCTGCTCATGGGTTACGTTGATTGACTTTGAGATGGCTCGTCCGTTTGTCTACCCAATATAGATTATAGATAATGATTTGTTGTAGTAGGTAGGTACACCTATTTAGCGCTACCATGCGCTATCAGCTATGCAAGTTATTACCGAATAATATTGTCGGTGTTTTTTTGGCAGATAGGATTCGAAATGAAGGCAGCCTCCAGACATTACCGATATCACGCCTCTGTACTCTCTCTCTCTCACAATAACCTCGGTGAAGTGGTAGTAGGGTGGTCATGCACTCAGGAGAACGCATGGCCGATGGACCCTTAAGGTGGGAAGACGATCTCCGTGCAGTGGCCGGTCCGCGTTGGATGCGAGTGGCAAGATGTCGGTCGTCTTGGTGTTTATTGAATAAGGCCTTCAGCAGTGAACGGATAAGAATGATAAAGATTTTAAGGAAAGCCCGGATGCTTTGATAATGTGTGTAAAGAAAAGAATGTAAGCATGTTGCTTACATCACCCTCTTCAGCCCTTATCCGTGCACTGCTGAACATAGCCCTCCCTCAATGAACGCCAAGACAACAAAGATCCCTTGCCACTCATATATTACTTACATACTTTGTGCGTATTCTAAAAATTCTAAAATACTTGACAAACTAATGTTTTGTTAAATATACCTATTACACTATGTTATAGTATATAATGAATTAAATATATTTTTATCCAACCAGTTTGCAAAAATTGAACTTTGCTAAATCTCACTGCAGCAAAAGCTTTAAAATGAGATAATAGTTGTATTAGTAAGGAGTTGTTCTTCGCTTCTGTTTTAATCATTACGTATACGATTTTTTCTTTTATTTAAGTACAAAACAATAAAATTGTTTTAAATAACAGTACCACATTAACATAGTCTCCGTGGTTTTTAACTTGTATCAGATAAACCATATGCTGATAATAAATTCAAGTTGACCTCTCTCCCAAATAATAATTTGCAATTATAAAGACGCTTTACCATCACATAATTTCATCAATATTTGCGCTTAAGCTTTTTTTACATTTATAATCAATTTTATATGCTTATGATTTTTCCTTGAATCTTTAATTTTAATAAAAAAGCTATATGTAATGAGTGTTGGGATAAGAAATGTTATGCAACCATCAATCTTGCAATGGTCATCACCATTGAAAGCTGGTCTACAATTAAGGGAAAAAGCTTTTTGCCAACATTCGATCAAGCCTTCGAAGAACTATACGGGTCGCACTCTTTCATATGTGGAGTGAGAGGGACAGAGATACGGGTCATCGAATCGAGTCGTGTAGCCGTCAGTCGGCGGCGACGCACGAGTGCATACGAACGATTCGATTTTGTCGCATTGACACTTTTTTTGAAACTTTGAAAAATTTGTGCAGCTTTTTGTGTCTGTGTTGTTTTGTGTATTCTGTTGCTATGGTAACTGTACATTCTCATTAAGGTGAGTTATTAAAATAAAATAAATTATAATAGCATTTCTCACTTTTGAGTTTAAATTAATTTTAAATTATTAATAGTTTTTTTCATAATTTCTTCGTAAAGCATGTAGAGTTTAATCTACTGGCACATTCTTAGCAGAATATGGCAGATTCTATGTTTACGACTCAAGGGATTGTATTGATAATTTTCCAGACCATTTGACCAGGTGTTTTTTTTAATCTAGACTTATATAAAACTAAACTTTAAATACGAGTAATGTTTTAATCAAGATATTTATTTGTAGAGAATCAAGCTTTCCATTCTCTCTCATTAATATAGAAAACTAAAAATTGAAAATTACTAACTGTGTACTTACAAATAAAAAAGTATGCAAAACGTACGTAATAAAAGTGACCCATTCAGTTTATCGATTATAATTCAGTTTTCTCAAAGCTACTATGCGGTTTACTGTAAAAAAATTACGAACCTCTTTCTAGTTAATTAAAAGTGCTTTTATTATTGTTTTTTAGTTTTTTTTTTTGCTAAGTTACAAAAGCATCTCAATAAACTTTTTTGTGACAATGGTATTGTATGTTACTATCGTTTTTGTGATGTGATTGCCGCCGCTTAAAAAAATTGCCTGGTGAACAAGACATTAGAATTTTCTAGAAATAATAGAAAAAGGAAAATATCGCCTCTAAAACCTAAAAGTTTTAACTTTAATAAAAACTTGCAAAAACATGTTCCTACGTACATTTTGAACAATAGTTTGCGTAAGCCTCAATAAAGCTTGACACTCATAAAAGCTCGAAACTAATCGACCTCTACATCAACTCATGTAGGTAGTAGGTACACCTGCATTGAATCCAATCCAATTGAAAAATCCAATTATATTTTTCTAGAAAGAGTTGTTCTCTTTAAAACTCTTTAACTTTTACACGTTGTACCAATGTTAGAAATGAGTATGTAAGAAGTAATTCTCCACTTATAGCGACTATATTTTTGTAAACGACATAGAGTCATTTCAGTCACATAAAATTGACACACACACACTCTCTCTCTCTCTATTTAAGAGCTTTGCTCTTGTCGGTGGAGTATTTGCCACTCATTCTTCCTCTCCGCCAACACCTTTACCTCCCGATACGACATAACCTGTAACTTCTCCTTTATTTGTTGCATAACTCTTTCTCGGTCTACCTCTTCCCCTTTTTCCATCAATCTTTCCCTCTATGATATTTTTTATAAACAAGTCATGTCGTATCAGGTGACCAATCAAATTTCCTTTTTAGTTCTCAACTTAAAAATTGACAATTGATCAATTACAAAATTGACACTAGTTTAAAAACAAAATTTTTCGTATCATTTTAACTCCATTATAATTAAATACAGGATGCATCGGTTTTTTTAATAATATTATCCTATAGAATTGATGTAAAGAATTAAGACTACGAGCAGAAGTCCCGTATCTCCGCAGTTGAAGCTTTTTCTGAATAGACTTGTAACGACAAATCAATTGCTTTATACGCAAAAAATACAGATGAATAAAAACGCCTTAAATTGAGACAAGTAATCTGTTTTAACATAATATACATACTTATTGCAATACTAAACTTAACTCACGGATATCCACCGAAAACACTTTTTATACAACTTTTTATAGTATATAAGTACAATTTTTTTTCATAACGAATTTAACTCGATCCCTCCAATATAATGAAATAACTTTTACGGATTTTATCGCGTTTCAAGATCTTAACATGCCCGATTTTTCGGGTACTCTACAATATACAGTAACCATTCCCCCATGACCATAGTTACGCGAAACGTATAAGCATAAAGATTAGATTAAACCGAAAAAGTTAAATTATAACACTGAAAGCCAGGTTTGTAACGTTTATTAAGTCACGTTTCGTCAATTGATTCTCTACATGAGCAAGATGAAGCGATCGATCCGTGATGTCATGAGGCCGTGTTCCGGAGCGGAGGAGTACACGGAGATCGTGAGGAGCTGGTCGTGACCGCGTCTGGTGTCCACGAGCATGGCGCTCGCGGCTCTCGAGACGAGGATAATGTCCTAATTTAGTCATGAGCACGTCTCCTCCATGACCAAGGACCATTGACCACACAACCTATAGACTCCTAATGTTTGATTTTTCGTATTAAATGCATTCTGGCAACTAGCTGAGGTGAGACGAAAGGGGTTGCAATGCTGTGATTAGCTAATTCAATGTCACACATTACCAATCACGGAACGTTAAAAAGAAACGGATATATTTCGCAACGGGAATGAATGAGACGACACGATAGTTTGAGTACAATGTTTACGGCTTAGATCGGAACTATAAGTCAGATGTGTCGCCAGAACCCGTTCCCGTGTGAATATGTTTCGTAGATTTTGATTTTTTTGAATCGACGTCGCAAGTGAACACACAAATTTACCTGAAACTACAGGTAACTCATTTATGTATTGACTATATTGGCACGTGCGAAGTTAATCGATGCTAGTAATAACACAACCTGTCCTGTCCTTCCCGCTAAAACAAAGGAAAACAGTTTTAAGATACATTGCGGTATCCATGCAGTCGGGAGGGCGACACAGCGCTTCCCACCCACCGGTGTATGACGAAGAAATTATGGTTGGCGAAGCTAATACTAGGTGTTCTTGAAAAAGAGAGGACAAAAGTGCAGGGGGCAAGGGATGAGGATGGGAACCTCACCTCATCGTACTGTCCCGGCGTTGGGAGTGGTTGTTCTGTGGTGCGGGACAACCGCTCTGTGGAGGTGGCGTCGGTCCCCTGAGGGACTGACTAGCCATCGAGGTGCCCTGTGGCTAGTAAATCCGGGGCACCTCACCAAAGGCGGCATTGGTGGCACTCGCCGGGTTTTAGTGGGTAGAGCTGCGTCCACTTACCAGCTTTCGGGCGCAGCGAGTCCCACAAACCTGCCTGGGGAGACCCACTCCCCAGCAGGATGCGTCAGTGCATTTCCCGGCATAAAAGGAAAAAAAGGTGTTCTTAGAACCAACCATCATTGGCTTTGTACTGTACCTACGGGAAAGGTTGTTTATGAACGGCATAAATGGTAGACCTTAACCTCAAGTTAGCGTTTAAAGTATCAATCGTATCGCTCCAATAAGTAAGTTAGGCAATATGGTACCGACAGGCTATAAGCGCAACACGATATTCCTTTTAATCCCAGATAAGATGTATACGGGAGATTAGAGCAGTCTAGACTGGGCAGTGAGGCAGTATACATTTCACGATAGCGTACTTTACCGCTTCAGTATCAAACTACAAGGGAAATATACAAGGTACAACAACTATATTTTGACAGGACACGGCTGTAGTAACTGGTAACTAGAAACTCGGGAAGCAGGTTCGTATCCAGCCAAGGATATTTTACATCGGGATAGCATTGAGCGGATAAATGTATATTAGAATATAATAGGAGTTTAATTATTATTTTAATAGTCAAAAATTAGGTATCTTTGTAAATTTTGAAAGTAGATCAGAGTATTATCTAACGTTAAAAAAGCTACGACTCTTCAGATTTATTTCCATTTCTAGTATCCGTAACATCCGTAACACCTGAAACTTCGAGAATATATTAATATGGCGCGAGTGTTCATTTTTATTGCATTGTTAACTGTTGCCCGCGGCTTCGCCCGCGCTAGCAAAATAAAAATCCTTTTTTAATGTAATCTATGTTACTTATAGTACCTTCGAGAATATATTATGTGTACAAAATTTTATGATGATCGATTGAGAAGTATTCGCGTCAAACCGTCGAATAAAAGTAGGAACTTTTACATTCATAATATTATTACTTACCCTTATTAATAGGATAGACAACCTTGATAATAAATATGAGATATAACTAATATTCTGGTTTTTATAGAAATTATGAATTATGCCCAATATTCAGCGAAATGTTGCGTTTAATTAGTATCATCCATACCACCACGACAAAACGAAAAATACAGTGCTGCCACCGTTGCAACTATCAAATACAAAATGTTTGACAACCTTCCGTTGCCGTGGTCGTTGTAAACGTAAAGTATCCGAAACGTCGGACGTGTTAGAACTTAGAAACCTAATAAACCGCGATAACATCCGTAACAGTTGTTTCATTATAATTCATTATGACTTAGCATTCCTTCTAAGAAGATTATGGACGAACTATGTGATAAATATCAAAATACATAGTAATATTTCACGAGAAACAACCAATTGTGAGCTCATAGCTCAAATCTAAATGGCTAAGTTCAAAAACCCCGCGTGTGGATTTAGTGAGGCCAAACTAGAAACTGGCTGATTTACGCCCCGCGACTTTGCCCGGGGTCAGGGTATTATACGAGCTCGGAAAGTATTTGTAGAGCTATCTTAGAGCATACACTTTATAATGTAATAGATATTTACATTGAAGTAATTGAATTTTTTAAATTAACACCTCTTTCATATTTAAACTAGGACATACCGTAACATATTTTTCATTTTCGTTTCTAATTGAATGTTTTACAAATCCCAATTAATCTTCAATAAGGATTTTTATTATTATTTCATTTACAAAGGAGATAATGAGATAACGAAATCCCAACTTACTTACTTACTTGGTTGGTAATCACCATAAAGCTGCGAGTGCTCGGTTGCCTACTTTTGATATAAGTAAAAAATTAAGAGCGAATGCTTTACATCCAAGCTGTTTTCAGGACTTCTGTAAAATAATTTAAAACGATTGCTGGCTTTATTACCGTGTAATACACATATGCGAGAAATCCCTACCTGTCTCGCAGGTAACTGGGTAACTGTCACCTTTTTCTGTCATTGTAATGTCGTGCCGTAATTAATGCCGTTACTTTCGTAATTGGCCCCACAGGTGACAGGGACAATCTAGACGATCTAGGCGTTCTATATTCAGACACTAAGACCACCTACCTATATTCAGATATTCGCAAAATTACTGTTTTAGGTAATTAGAAGACAGTAAGATATATTGTTTCTAATTGAAGATTTAACAAGCTATTATATTATTAAGGGCCTGTTTCACAATCTCCAGATAAGTGCCGAATAGGCTATCGGCAATATATTTGACAGATAGAGTATGGAGTATCTGTCAAATATGTTGCCGATAGCCTATTCGGAACTTATCTGGAGATTGTGAAACAGGCCCTAAGTGTAAATCAAATTCGAATTAAGACCGTTAGGTACCCTTTGAAAAGACCATCTGAAGTAATAATTTTACAAAAAGACAAATTTGATTAATTATAGTATTTGTAATACACATAACATTTGTTCCACTTTCTATACTTTTTTATATAAAAGTTTAAACTTTTATTAATACAATACATGTTTTTATTATAAATGCAGTGGTACGACGAAATGGCGGTAAAGACTACAGACAGTCACATCCTAAAATCGTCTATGAATACATTACACACTTTGAGATAAATTTTGCTCCATGTCATATTTTACGACTATTCCTACTGCGTGCTGGAATTTCATAGTTTTAAATTAAAAAAGTCATTTAAAACTTGTTAGTTAAATGTTATTGTCATTATCGTATATCGTCAACCCGTCGACGGTCCAGTGATATTCTTTTCTTTTTTTCTTTCAGCCTAAACACGTCCACCGCTGGACGTGATATTGAGTTCGTTTTATTCGTCCATAGATATTATTAAAAAATATTATTAAAGCAAATGCTCGTCAGAACCGTAGAGAAGTAACAAGCCGCTAAAGAGTGTCAGAAAAATAATAGCAAGTCAGTTTTGATGCGCTAAAACGTATCTCACATAGTGCATTAATATTTACACGTCAGTAATGTATACGCCTGCCGTCCGACGGTATCGGTGGCTGTAACCAGATACGCCACCACCTGACAGCCCTTGTAATGCCTCCCGACTTGCCAACTCTATTTATAGCGGAACGGAGACTGATATGGCATTTCATATTTCGCGGCATAATCGCTCCGACATCTTGTTTTTTTTTAATCCAGCACGAAGCTTAGATATAAGGAGTCCAATCGTATTTTTTTTTAGCATTGAAGGGCAAACGAACAGTCGAAGCCTTGCGACTATCGACATTCGACAATCGACGCCCATTAACAACCACATAACCAGAGGTTATGCTGATGCGTTGCCCTCCTCTTCCCTATCCCCCCCAATGGGCCACCGGAACCTCACAAACCGTACGAAACGCGACAGCTTATAAACTTTATTGCACACAGTCATACATAAATTATACACTAAATAAGATTATATAAGTAAAGGATCGCTTTAGAGCGATTTCTTCCAGGTAAGCAGCTTTTTCTTCCAGGCTTTTGTTGTTGGTTTTAAGGTAAAATATGCTAAAATTAATTATCTAATTTATTGGTTATGAATATTATTGTTTTTTCTTTAATCAAACTCAATTTTCACTGTGACAAAACGAGAGATGCGTGTCTAAATGATATCGATTTCAGTCGACGAGGTCTGTTGGATGTATTTTTATTACCTTCGTGTTTTATTATAGTGAAGACTGAAACTATATAATATTGTGATTATCATGTCACCACTTTAACATCATAATAAAACTAAGTATATGTAAATATTATGTAGAGGAAATATGATTGTCAATTTATTGTTTTTCTACAGACAAATAAACCATAAACTAAGTTTAACAAAAAGATTTATTATATAAGTAGATGAGAATTATTTTTTATTACTTACAAGCTGAGTTCGCCGATGTTATCTCGCCCTGGCCAAAATGGATGCCGATGTATTCATTTTATATAAACCTTGTCCTTATGATAAACAACGCAACGAAATAATATATATTTAATTTGTGGTTATAAAGCTATATAATATGAGTTCAATGCGATGCGAAGTCATGTGCCTTTTATACATATAGGCAAGTCATTTTTATTTATATCGATAGGTAGAAAAAGATTGTTTCCATGATTCCAAATAGAGATTGGTGGCTTTAGTTTATTATTTTGACTTTAACGGATTTTTTCGCGATTTATTAAGATTTTTACATGCCCAACAAGCAAACATGGCCACGTGAGGACTCCGCTGGCAATAAGGAGGGTCTCTAGCTCGTTTACTTGGCAAAAGGACAGGGGGCCTAGCCAAAATGCCATTGAGAAAGCGTTAGAGAAGTTCGAAATGATAAAATGTATAGGATGGACCACGTGATTAAGCGCAATCCCAGGTGTAGTTTCGATTAGCGAGTCATTTAATATTTATTCCTAAATAAGCTGCGTACTCGGTATTGATTCTGGCTGTAGCCGGTCCCGTTGCCAGACCGCAGCGCCATTAAGTGAGGCAGCCAATTACACCGGCCCATCGGCCCACCAAACCGATGCCTTGACTCTGTTGGTTTTGTTTCATGCACCGATATAACACAGGCATAGATATTGAACTTGGAAAAAGATAGTCTCTTGAAATAGATAAGATGGAGTCTGGAATTAATAAAATTGAAGTCTGTCAATAATGTCAAAGTATAAGCTTTTATAGCAATAAAAAATTTGCCCTCCGACTAATAGTTTAACTTCATCCGCTAATGACTCGTCGTCCGTATTGGATTTGACTAGCCGTACACCTGCTCTCCAGAGTAACGCGCGCGATATACCGCGCCCCCTGCGGGGCACGGAGGAGGAGGAGTGAGCCATCTGCTCACCTACCCACCGATTGAGCTTAAAGGCCAACAGGCCTAAAAGTCTAGACCTTTCGAAAAAAAAAAACAATACGAGTGAAATCGCGAAGTAAAATAAAGTTGTACTCATTCTAATAAGAGGTAACGTCAGATTAATATTCTTTTAGCGTGATTTTCACCAGTTTATAAGATATTTGGGAAAAAATATAAATACTAGTTAGAATATACATGTATATTTAATCAAATTGTTCCAATTAGAACGAGAATATCAAATAGATTGATACCACTGTTATCTATAATGAGGAATTCGTATCAAACTCATTTGAAATAATTCTCCCATTTGTATTTTTAACAATCTATTAAATAAAGAAAGCGAATAAAAATGAAGAAGTGTGTTTCCTGAGACTATTAAGATGTTATCGTGATGTTGACAGGCATAACTAAATTTTAAAAAGAACAACTTTGTTAATATTTTTTACTAAATACTTTTAAATGGGATAAATTTATTCTTTTGGGCCAAGAAGTTTCAACACAAGTTATATATTATACGAGTGTGGCTACATGTAATTTATAATTTTATGTGCATCTACATTATAACATCGAGGCCTCATTGTATACACAGCCTTTCTAAAAGGTATTCAATTTAACTTTGTATATAGCGCTATCTGCTTTATTAAGTTTATATTTTTTACCTGTAATGCTGAAAAGTAAGCAGAGCAAAAAATACATCAAAAAGAAAAAAAAAGCATTTATTTTTTTCTGAAAGAAAAGTCTAAAGCCTTTATAAGTCATCATCATCATCATCATCTCGCATTATTTAATTATTGAAGAAAACGATAGCTCTGTAACATTTTAATAGTCTTTCCAACGGGAATCAAAACGGTGAGCCGTTAGAAAGTGGCATGCCTTTTTATAATTTTTGATGATTTTATTAATGATTATTACGATTTACGACAGGCACATTGGCAGACCTGCCACCTGATGGGAAGTGGTCGACATCACCCAGTCTCATGAGCAACATAAACATAACACAGTGTTAGAATATTAAAATATAAATCAACAATCAAAACACTATCATCTTGATATCAGTAAAATCATTAAATAAAAACCGTTTATAACTTGTTTGTCATGGCAACACAGTTGACACTAAAATATAAATAGAATGTTGGCGGGAATAAAACTTCACTTTTTAGTTTTTGGCGGCGATAGATCTGACGTCAAAGGTTGTCTTGAGATATTTTCTAGTATCGGTTCATTATTTTATAAAAGTTACTATAATAACTGCAGCGTCAGTTTTTCTAACAATAGTCAACCTTTTTTTTTTCTTCTTTAACGCCGGGAAATGCGCTTAGGCATCCCGCGGGGGAGTGGGTTTCCCCAGGCGGGTATGTGGGACTCGCTACGCCAGAAAGCTGGTAAGTAGACGCAGCTCTACCCAGTAAAACCCGACGAGTGCCACTAATGCCGCCTTTGATGAGGTGCCCCGGATCTACAAGCAGCAAGGCACCTCGACGGCTAGTCAGTCAGTCACGACAAGGTCGAAACCGTGGTGGGGAACAATAGTCAACCTGGAACAGCGTACATCCCTTCACATGATCTTGATCTTGATCTTGGGCAATAGGAAAGAACATAAGCGGAAAAAGCTTTTGAATAAATATCTGTTTATCGAAATGATGCGAAGTTATCTATGCAGATGTTATCATTAAGACATAGAAGGTAGGTCGGTCCTAAAGCGTCCCAAGAGCAGTGTGATAAATTGTGTATAATAGTTTTATAGTTTTATTGCACGATGTTATCTTTACTGAATTAAGCTAACGAATGAAAGGGTGGAACGTGGGAAGGAGGTCGTGTCCTATTCTTTGAATGTTAGTTGTTAGTAGCGCTTACTGTCACGTGATCATTGGATATATTTTCGTTTTATGTGTCAAAAATATTAATCTTATATGTTTCGACCAGATTTCTTAATATATTGCTATCCTATATCTTTAATTTCCTTCATTATTTTACTACTGTCAACTACCGTGTTACTTAACGCCCTATGTCTCAGGGTTCAGGATATGAATGTGAAGCCCGGCTGAATGATGGGCGCCGTTTGGCGCTCACCCTCGGGCTCCTTTACTGTTGCTGCTGCTCGCTATCCAACTAACACAGCAACAGTAAACTAGTTAGTCTATATCAATGAACGGCATGATGAGTTTTACTTTCCTTATAGTTTGTACTACGAGCGCAGTCGTAAGCGAAAGTTAGTATAGGTATAATATTGACGTAAAGTTTATACGATAAGTGTATCAGACGTGTAATGGCGGACGGCACGCGAGTACTTGTTTCCGGATGACTTTCTTATCGACTAGTGGCGCCCGCGGCGTCGCCCACTCAAATTGTTAATGAGCTTAAAATGAACTTAAAGACTTGGTTTATTATCATCAACTTCAGCCTTTATACGTCCACTGCTGACCATAGGCTTTCTTCGATGAATTCACGAGTCATGACGATCCCTTTCCTCTCGTATCCAGCACGGGCCGGCCACTGCACGGAGGTCCTCTTCCCATCTGGTTAAAGGTCGACTAACACTTTGTCTACCTAAAACGCTGTCACCACCCTTGATCCTTATTGGCCCATCGACCATCCGTTCTCCTGAGTGTGTGACCAGCCCTCTGCCACTTTAACGGGCTTATCGCTTGATATCGGTAACTTTAGTTCTCCGGCGGAAGTTTGGTACAGTACAATAAGAAAGGTATTTTGTGTATTCATTGTTTGTTATCCAGTAACTCCAGTCTCCCTCGAATAGCCTATGCGATGGTCCTTCCGTGACCTTTATCATGTATAACTTAAGAAAACACGACCAACTTCATAAAAGCTTTTTGATCTTGTGGTTTTTTTGGAAGCTTTTGGACCACCTGATATAAAGACATTATTCATGGCGATATACGAGACTATGTTTTAGACATCATTCAGGGTCCACTAACCAAGTTTATTCAAGGTTTCGGGGCTACTAATTATAACTGCCTAATACCGGTTCTTTTTGGAAAATACCTAAGTTTCTAGGATTTAATGGCCACTATAAGGTGCTGCCAATGTTTTTCCGCCATTATTCCTTTTATAAACATTTCTTTCATGGAGGTCCCTCTCAATGAACGTCGGGACGGCAGAGCTCTAAAATGTGCACGGAGACCTTTACCTATCTTATTCTCAAATTTATTTAGCCAATAAATAAGATTTGTAATTTATTTCGTAGATCGTTCTAACAAATTCATCGCTATGTTCAGCAGTGGATGGAAACATGCTGATGATGATGATGATAAAAAATTGCTGGATGCTGTTTCGTTTTTCCGTATTTTTCTGAACTGTCATAGATATACGTATCTTATTAGATAAATTACTAGACGAAGCAAAGTGTCGACCTAATGGTTGATAATTATGGCTATCAATAAGAGGACTGATCGGTGATCAGAATCGGTCACGTGAACGGTGGCGGGAAATTTGTTCTAGATAAATCTATTTTAAACTAATGGTATATTAGGAACGATTTCAATTTAAAAGCAACTTTGTCTCTCTGTTACCATTTCACGTTTAAACCACTCATCAGATAAAAACTGCATCTATTATGTATCGCAAATATCTTATTAAAATGGCCTAAAAATACTATTCATCGCCGCCTGTCTAAATGTGTCCTCTATGCTATGTTTCTTTTGACGTGACAACGTCTTATAAATTGGTTTGCCGGGTGACACTTCAAGAAACTGCGTTACGCTCCGCTCACGTTATGCGCTCACAATGAGAGCGAGTGAGAGGCACGCGTCCCTTCCACTCGGGCATGGTTAGCCCGCCTAAGAGCGAGAGAGACAGACATAAAAATTATTTTACCACTCAAAGTCGTTGTCACGTAAAACTTTCGCCCGTATACCGACTTTACAGGCAACCAAGTTTTTTTAGCTTAGCTGAGTGCCATAGAACAGAACAGACATTCTGAAGCAGGGCTATCATTTAGCCAATCCACCTTATCATCATCAGCCTTTATCCGTCCACTACTCAACATAGGCCTCTGTTCGTAAACCTATGCCTTAGTCATGATAATTTAAAAATACTTGTCGCCGTTCACGAGTGAAGCTGACCACTTAGGTACTATCCAAATGACGCGGTTAGTGCGTCGGTGTTCAACCCAGAGGTAGCGGGTTCGAATCCCACCATGGAACAAAAGTTTTCTGTGTCCCTGAGTTATGGATGTGTATTACATAATAAAAATATTAAATACATGTATTAGTATAAAAGTATTAATTTACCTATATATTTCCGTTGTTTGGTACCCGTAACACAAGTTCTTCGAGAACTTACCACGGGACCATTGACGTGGTGTAAAAAGCGTCCATAGATATTATTATTTCAAACCTGCCTACCTTCTCAAAAAATAATGATAATACAATGTCGATCTCCCTCGTAATGTTACACTGATAATCGATACTGTAAGGTCGATGGTGGTATCGGCTTAAGCCGAGCCGGTCCGGATTCGAACCTGTTATCCTGCGTAACGGCTCCTGCGTCGCTAATTATGATTACCATTATCAACGCCTTCGTAGTTATATTAATCGTAATATTATAAGTTGGTAGTTTCTAAGAATCTTTACATTATAAAACTGTCTGTGTTATTGCACTTTCGGCTGGACCTATCTTGATGAAATTTTTCATGTTACAACATCACCCGTTTCCAGAATCATACTATTGAGTTTTTTGAGTATTACACTTTCTATTACAGAAATATGACAAAGCGGTGACAACAGTACGAATAAAATGAAAAAAAATTCGGTGACAATAAAAATAAATGGGATTTGGGGATTAGAAATAGATCTGTTTGTGAGGAAGAAGCCTTGCAACCCCACCACCATCTCGAGTAACCACTGTAAGGGCTTCCCGGGTTTGGTGACAAACATTGAGTGTGGGTTTATATTTAGTGCTCTAGCCTCTAGCTTCCTTTAGTCTAATTAAGATTTCAGAATTCAGACGCATCCAGTAGGGCTATTCTGTAAGGTCGTTTTCAAATCTCGAAAGCGGAATCCGCGGTGATATGACGAATTTGACGGATTTGTATTCTTTAAAACTCGACTATCTATCTATATCAATAAAGTTCGCTTTCGAAGTGACGTAGAGTGAGCTCTATCATTTAGGTGAAGTTCGATATCAAAATGGTTTTTACAGAATAGCCCTATAACCGATCATGATTAATTTATAGGCTACGTTACCTTTAGTTAAGGTTACCATTATAAGGGCAAAGGGTATAATAGTTGGATGAGTGATTTCTAAGAGCTACCCTACACAAACATTTCTTACATACTTATTTATATGTATTTATAACATTAACATCAACCACTAGCAGCGCACCGCGGTTTCACCCGGGTACTTCCCATTTATTTTCCCTCAAATTGATGAGGTCAAAGCAGCCTACAACCCTTGTACGTGTAGTTGGATGATGATTTAACATAGTTAATAGAATCAGGTTACTTTGCGGAAATCCATTTTAAAAAAGATATTAAATTATATAATAATTAGCAATATCCCGCGAACCATGCACTCTTTATAGTAAATGTGTGAGTGCACGCATATGCATGCATATAGCACCGCCCTCCTTTCCCACACTGCATATGCGTAAGACGAACTTAACGATTACTAATCGTAGAGTCTACATCCTGAGGATGCCTCGGTGCGGGGTGGAACGTGCGTAGATTTCTCGTGGTTGTCTTTTATGGTAGTGTGTGTGGTGGTGGTGCATGCGAGTGTACGCATATGCAGTGTGGGAAAGGAGGGTGGTGCTATATGCATGCATATGCGTGCACACACACATTTACTGTAAAGACTGCATGGTTCGCGGGATATTGCTAATTATTATATAATTTAATATCTTTTTTTTTGATGATTTAACGTTATACCTTGTCATGCCACTCAGGAAGACACAATAATTTATTAGCATTAACGATAAAAAATATATTTATTTCAGTTTCATTTTAAGTAGCGAAGTAATCGATGTATCGATTAAAATTATCGATTACTAATTAATCGAATACAAATTGAAATCGATTCGATCATTGACACGATGCCGCGGCAGGAGATTTATGAGAGGCGTGGACATGAGAAAGTGGAGTTATTACTCAGCTCTTTGCTGTAGTACCTATAAATACCTCCGAGTACTCCCATAATAAACACTTCAAGTGTGTAAACTATTCTCATATTAAGAGATAATGATTTTATGTTAGTTGAATGGACAAACCGACGTGCAACCTAATGGTAAGAGGTCACCGTCACCTATAAAAATAAATATTTAGAACTAGCCGGTGCAAATTATTAATATATTTAATACAAGTTTCGCCCCGCGGTTACACCCGCGTACTTCCGATTCCTGAGGGAGTACGGTGATAAATTATAGCATATGTGTTATTCTGATGTATAAGCTATATTATTGTGAAGTTTCATCAAAATCCATTCGACAGCTTTTACGTGAAAAAGTAGACATCCATACTTACAAACTTTCGCGTTTATAATATTAGTAGGATTCTGAAAAAATGTTAAGGGCCTGTTTCACAATCTTTCTTTAAGTTCCCTATAGGCTATTGGCAACATATTTGACAGATGTTTGACAGATACTCCATACTCTATCTGTCAAACATCTGTCAAATATGTTGCCAATAGCCTATAGGGAACTTAAAGGGAGATTGTGAAACAGGTCCTAAGAGATTAAAAATACTTAGCAGGTGATCTGCGAAGCTGTGCATCAGCTTTGAAAAGCATCTATCCAATGTGCCTTTATGCAGTGACGCAGGGTATATGATCATCATTAATCATTCAAACATCTTCATCACTAGCCTCGGTTATTTCCGAAGGTGATGAAATAGGAGAATAAAATAAAAAAATGCGTGGCCGTCACGACATTCCAGTCAATTTCACAGCCAAGATACACTGATAAATCGAAAAATCTTGTTTTATATACATACATACTAAAAAGAACAACGAAATGTCTTAGCATATGTCGCGTTTGCTGGGTGGTAGGCCGTAGGACCCTTGATGCAATCAGATAAAAGTTAGGGGTTCGGAATAAGGTGCTGTAGGGTATCTTATTTTCGAGCCAAAAATTTTCTTCAGCTGACACACGTTCCGATAGCTTAACATGTTAAGGAAGGACTGGCCTGACTGGTTGTTCCTGGACAGTGGTTTGGTCAGGCGGTAATTCAGCCGGCCGGCTGTTGTGTTCTTCTTAGGTTTAGATAGGTAGGCTATCCAAAGTAGTAGTTTGAGTAAATTCCCAGCGGCATTTAAGCTGTGTTTAATTTTCGAGGGATAGCCTCGAAGGTTCGATAAAATAAACCTGAATAGTTTGTTTCAGCGCGCTAATATCTGCAATGGCCAGTCGTTTAGTTATATGCCTCTGGCTAAGGTAGATTTCAGCTATTAAAGGAAACTGTTTTCTCAACGTTAGGTTTTACAAGTTAATCCTAGCGCAAAATCATTTTCATTTTGTACGCATTTAAATGATTAAAACTGGAACAAGATTAAACATTAGTAATCTACGATAATGAAGAAATTACACCTGAACATTCCGACGGTAGTGGGGTTCGAGGCCGGCGATTATCAGCTCCCAGCGCATTCATCGCCCGCGGCGGTCGCCCCACCATTACTACTCACTACAATTTGTATTACTAATTCTACTGTTGGCTGTACTTGATCGTATTCTCTGAATAGCAGACAGAGGCAACAAAGTATATAAATATATATGAAAGTCCATAAAATCCGCTCCTTATCATAAATTCTAAGCGAGAGATAAAGAACCCAACGAGATTAATCGAAAAAGCTCATAATATATCCTAACGCTCTGTTGAAAAAGATATTTAACATGAAGAATCACCACCACCTAGTTTGTTTCGCCGGTTCTTCTCTCGCCTTGGAACCGGTGGTCGTCTCAATAGACTTAAACATTCGATTTAAAAAATGAATCGCTCCACGTTAAGCTAGACTACGTGATGAATTGAAATGTATTACTATATCAAACGGACAGCTATATTCATGAAACAATATATTTGCACTCGATAGGGATTTGATCCGCGATATTACCTCGCCTGACAACCGCCGGCCCTGTATCTCTAAATGCAATCCAGTAACATTCGTTGAAAGGGACTCACATGTTCTTTTTTTGTAAGAAAAATAAATTGCAAGTCTGACTCGCGCGCTGAGTGTTTCGTATAAAAATTCTTCAATGTAGCAGCAAATTAAACATTTATAAATTAATTACTTAGGTGTGCCTATTTATGCCTTTTGATTATTTCACTATTCGAAGCTTAGATCATTAAAATGTCTATTATTGATCTTAGGTTCTGTATTTCAAACGAAGATATTATTTAAAATCTTTCTGTTTTGCTTGAAGATTTTTAATAAAGTTTTACTTATTAGGAGGCTAATTTTGACTTTGTATTTTTTGGCACATCAAAAACAAATTATGTTATCATTACATTTAAGAAATTAGGGAATAGAAATTAAGCACTGTAACGAGTCCAGAGAGACAGTTGAGGTTAACGAGAAAACGAAAAGAGGTTTGGTGCTAACTGCTAGTTTGTTAAAAGGGACGTACTATACTGTTTAGCTAACAAACTAGATCTTAATGTGTCAAAGTGTCAAGTTTTATCTGTCACACGTAAAGACAATCTTATTCAACATCAATATACTCTAATAAACAAAGTATTAAAAAGAACTACTGAGATAAGAGATCTAGGGGTTATAATAGACAGTAAACTTTCATTTGATACGCAAATTGATGCCATAGCTAAAAAGGCATCTAAAGCGCTAGGCTTTATAATGAGATCTACAGCGAAGTTTAGTTCCATAAAAACTATCAAAGTTTTGTACTGCTCCTTTGTTCGCAGCATCCTCGAGTATGCATCAGAAGTATGGAATCCTTGTTACACAGTTTATATAGATAGAATCGAATCAATTCAAAAACGATTTCTTAAATATTTACAGTTCAAATCCGGGGTATATCTGAGTGGGTATCTTAATAGATGCAGGAAGTTTCATCTTCTTCCTTTATCCGAGCGAAGAAGAATCGCAGATGTAGTGTACTTAGTAAAAATACTAAATAGTAGCGTAGACTGTCCTGAGCTATTGAGCAACATAAAATTTAATATTCCAACTAAACAACTGAGACAATTTAAACCATTGGTAGAACAGTGCGTGTCGGTGAACTATCGTAAAAATGCTTTTTTAATAAGGTCTTGCACGAATCTAAATAACATTACTGTAAACCAAGCTTCCGTTGATATATTCAATACAAGACCTAATTCGATAAAACGCATGTGCACTTTTGATTCTTTTAGAGAGTCTCCCACATAGCTCCATTCGCTTTACTTTACTTTCTTATTGTGTTTTGTTATAAGTATTAAATCACTTTTCTAGCATATATTTAGTTAAATATTAGTGAAGACTGTTAAATGGCTCTTAGTTGACTATTTTTAAGACTGATTTTTGTAAGATAGCTGTAAGTCTTCCGAATAAAATAAAATAAAATAAAGTACTCTTCTATCAAATTACCTAAAAGTGAAACCGCTAATTAACTACATATCTGACCTGCCTGTCTATATGTAACGATGAACAAATCGTTCATAGCTTTATATGAAACTAGCTGTTGCCCGCAGATTCGCCTGCGTTAACTAAGATTTACAACGGGATCTTAGCGGGATGATATATCTTTACCGATAAATGGGCTATCGAACACTGAAATGTTTCATTAAAATCCGACCGATAGTTCCTGAGATTAGCGCGTTCAAATAAACAAACTCTTTAGGTTCATATCTTGAGAATTAAAAGCATGAGTAAAATAAACTCGTTTAAATTAAATTGTATATGTGCCGTGTGCGTTTGAAATGTGTGTTACATTAAGTAAGTTCAACAGTGTATTATGTTCTTAAATAAATGTTTATTATTATTATTATTAAATGTAGTCCAAAAAAATCAAAATTTCCGAATAAAATATGGTTGTTGTGCCTCGTCGTGGACTTTTTTGTAGATAAGATCTACAATTAATTAGAACATTTTATGGTTCTGTCTTTTATAGTTTAGGCAGCGTACGCAAAATAAGTAACTTTTCTGGTTGATTTTTTACACCTCGTCTCCGAAAAACCCAAATATCTTACGGAACCCTGTATTTTTTCAGAATAAAATTTAGCCTATGTTACTCGTGGATAATGTAGCTTTTGAATGGTGAAAGAATTTTTGAAATCGGTCCAGTACTTTTTGAGCCTATTTATTACAACCAAACAAACAAACGAACAAAGTTTTCCTCTTTATAATATTAGTGTAGATGTAGATGTAGATGAGTTGGATGGACTAGGTCCAGGTAGGGCTCAGTAGCCCAGGGGGATCCCAACACCATGGGCGAAGCGAATTGAGCCGAGGGGGTTCTTTGTGCCCCTCTTGTATGAAGAGGGGTCCAAAGAGCAGGGGGCAATAGACGAGGACGGGAATCTCGCCTCATAGTACTGTCCCGACGTTGGGAGGGGTTGTTCTGTGTTGCGGGACAGCCGCTCTGTAGAGGTGGCGTCGGAAGTGCTATGTTGCTAGCAGATCCGGGGCACCTCACCAAAGGCGGCATTGGTTGCACTCGCCGGGTTTTAGTGGGTAGAGCTGCGTCCACTTACCATCTTTCGGGTGCAGCCAGTCCCACATACCCGCCTGGGGAGACCCACTCCCCAGCGGGATGCTTAAGAGCATTTCCCGGCGTAAAAGAAAAAAAAGGTATAATATTATGATGGATGGCGTTGATCACTTCCCATTAGCTGTTTGGTAGTTTGCCTACCCAACTCTACTGACTTGAGCATGTTGGCATCTACTGGCCTTGAATTGGAACATCAATGGTCTAACAGCGAAGAAAATTAACTGTTAAATTACAACGAACAGTAATTTACATAATTATCAGATAGTCACGGGAACCGCATTGTTGTGCGAAGCTTTTACCATAGACAGCGAGAACTCTCTGTAACTGTCGCAACAGAGAATAGGGAAAATTACGGAAAACGAGTGTAGGGTTTAAACGGATGCCTTCGCATGAATGAGACCTATGAAGACTTCAAATTAACACGGTTAATAATGTCTTAATAACGAGATATGCGAAGCAAAAGCGTTAATATCCCATATTTATTATCTTGAGACGATTACGTTTTGTAAAGTTGTGGACAATAAAATGATCTGTCCGACCGTTTTCGGCCATGGCGACCACTTATGACTCCTGGCAGAGAATTCAGCGCTGATGCGATCGAAGATGGCTATCGCCTTTATCTTTTTTTTTCTTAATAAATAAAGGATCGTTTGTCCTAGAGACATGAAAATATCTAGTAGAGGACGATTGCGGACGAAAAATTATGAATACATAACGTTAAATGTATAAAGTGTTTTGTTATAATATATTTGTTATTGGGGCTACCACTTGTAAAAGATTGGAATACAAATTCCCAATAATGCAATATGAAGAGTCAAGACTCGTTCTAATCCAGTTCTTAACCGCATAAATCAGGATGCAAACTAGTAACCGTATCATAAATCACATTTAACTCATAGATTAACAGCTGTCAAGAGCATTTTACTTTTGCTATAAATTTCAATAACTTATTGGCACTATAAATCGTTGCCATATAAAACAAGAAGAAGAATTATATCTGTCGCTCAATGGCGTCTTTGAATTAACAAACAAAAATGGCGGCACGATTATCAATTTGTTACGGTTCGTCATTAAAGTCTTAATCAAATATTTAATATTCCATACAACTTCATTTTAGTTTAAGGATGATTGTTAAAATGTTTTTTGACTCCTATATGCCAGAGTCTCGTTAGAAGTGTTTGACACTCACAGACAGCCAAAATGGCCTAACTTTATCTTCTCTCTTAGGTAGGTTTGCCAACTTTTATAAGAAGAAATAGAGTATATCTGATTTCAAAGGAGCTAAAGATTACGGGCTTATGAATAAGAATACATTTTTAAAATGTGTTTTTTAGTACTTATTGCGTTACATTACATAACAATTTTTTATTGTTTTTAAAAGAATTATACTACTCTATATTAAGTAAGTTTACTTACCAAGAGACGATTTCAATGAAGCCCTGTTTCTTTATATAAATATTATCGTAACAATAGGCCGTATGAATTATTTATAGGGATTGGCGCTAGGATATTAAACATTGTGTAATAAAAGAGTATTTTAACGTCCTCTATTACTGACATAGATTATAGAGTACCTACGTCTACACGAAGTAGAGTACAATACTCTAAAACACAGTTCAGGTTTTACCTTTATAAAGCACTATGTCTAGAATGTCTAATTCTTGATGTACTAGTTTATAAACATGTTGTCTGCAGTGCTGGATTTACGTATAGGCCCGTGAGGCCCGGGCCTAGGGCGGCATGATTTGAGGGGCGCCAAAATTTCAGAGACGAAAAAAGTAAAGAATACTGCCTTTGAAAATGAGTTTGGATTAATTTTAGTAAAGAATTGTCTATAGAATATACCTATAACAATTCACTTTTTTTATTTACTTTTCAGTCTATGAAAAAGATTGTTTTTTTTTTTAAGATTAATTATAGTCTTTACCGAATGATGTTTTTTACTTTTTGTTTCATTACTGAATATCACATGCATGTAAAGCTTTTAAAAATGACTAAATCTTAATAATTGCGCCTTGGTCATAAAATAAGGGTTGATACTTTACTTTTTTCTAGCAGTGAGGGCGGCGAAATAAACAGGGCCTAGGGCGGCATTAAGCCTAAATCCGTCACTGGTTGTCTGTTCTCACTTACAGTTTTCATCTTTTCGGATCAGAGGCTCTTTCGGCTATAGGAGTAGGTAGGATATAGTTTTTACAGATAGTTGTATAATAAAAAAACGTTATATTGTGTATCATAATATTGTTTAGTTTCATCAAATTTAATAGAGTGATTTTGTAATAAGCAAAAAGCATACATTCATCCGTTACACACCCACATATTTGAATCAATATTATTACATAAGTAATATACATACAATATAGCAACGGTTACAAATATTATATTGTTGTCTGTGGGGCGTAGGCTGATAATGATGATTCCATCGCAAAATTGTTAACATTTTATTCCATTTATGTTATTACTGTTATAACAGGCTATTTGACGATCATTTTAAAAAATACGACCTATAAAATAGAGTTATCGAAGAATGGTATACTTGAAGCCCGTCACAGACTTAGCTATAATATATATTAATATGTTTTCGCGTGACCGCACACTCAGCTATCTACACTAATATTATAAAGAGGAAAACTTTGTTTGTTTGTTTGGTTGTAATGAATAGGCTCATAAAGTACTGGACCGATTTCAAAAATTCTTTCACCATTTGAAACCTACATTATCCACGAGTAACATAGGCTAAATTTTATTTTGGAAAAAAACAGGGTTCCGTAAGATACTTGGGTTTTTCGGACACGAGGTGTAAAAAATCAACCACAAAAGTTACTTATTTTGCATACGCTGCCTAAACTATAAAAGATAGAACCATAAAAATATGTTCTAATTAATTGTAGATCTTATAATTATCTACAAAAAAGTCCACGACACACTATACCTATCTATGTCGAGTGAGGCACAACAACCATATTTTATTCAGAAATTTTGATTTTTTTGGACTACATTTAAACGAGTTTATTTTACTCATGCTTTTAATCCTTAAGATATGAAGCTAAAGAGTTTGTTTATTTGAACGCGCTAATCTCAGGAACTATCGGTCGGATTTTAATGAAACATTTCAGTGTTCGATAGCCCATTTATCGGTAAAGATATATCATCCCGCTGAGATGCCGTTGTAAATCTTAGTTAACGCAGGCGAAGCTGCGGGCAACAGCTATAATATATATTTCTGTGACGTCAGCAAGCGATACCGTAATTAGTATAGAAAATATATATTAATATGCCTAGCTATAAAAATATAATAATATATATTATAGCTAAGTCTGTGACGGGCTTGATTCTGATTTAAAAAACTACTTATAGCTATATATCTTTAATGTGAAACGTCTATTGGAACGCCTTCAAATAATAGTACTTATTTAAAAGTAAGTTTGAATTGTATGCAATATTATCTTAAGTACTAAATCAATTAGGCGCATTACAGCGATCGCCCGAATTCCACCTTCACCCCCCACATCTCCAGGCTAAGGGAAGCGCGGGACGAAGGGGGGGACTGTTATGCGCCTAGTTATTTTTGATAAGTGTTGAATATTCAGTTGATATTTCCGATCTGCCCCCCTAGATAAGTGCCACAAACGCTAAATGAATAGAATAGAATAGAATGCTTATGACACTAGCTGTCAAATAACATGTCGCAAGCTAGTGTTATTCCCATACAATTAGTATTCTACTCTATTCTTCTTGTCTAGGTCTACTCTGCTTGGTTTTTTTTTGTGTAACAAAAAATCAAAAGCTTTTAAACATAATTTCGTATACTACTTACTGGTAGTATCTTGTATTAAAATGGGTTTCTACTTTTTGGTATAACACTCTAACACAACTTTAGCCATAGTAAACTGTTTGATAAATTTATATGTAACCATAATTCATCTAAACAGATGCATCTTGTGTCGGAACTGTCATGATATTTATACGTCTCAATAGAATAGCGAATTTGTTGCTTTGCAAATTAACCGGTTCTTTCAAGCATTTTAATTGGCATGTTTTTTTTAGAACATCGATGGCCAAAGATTTATCAAGATGTATCTCTAATAAAGATCGGACATTTAATTTATTGTCAACATTTGGAAATATTAATTAAATTTTATTGTTTTTAAAATACTACCTGCGCCGAATCATTAAGTTATTAGCTTCTTCAAAATTGTTATGCTTTTTTATTATAATTCTCATATTAAGCAGAAATATTTAGATATCAATCGTCGAACTTTAATACACCTAAATACGAAAATTGGTATGCAATAAATAATAAGTTATTCAGAAGTTTCTAGGCCGTTTTTGCATTTTTTTGTTATTTTTTCTTTCTTCTTGATTTCATCTTCAAATGAAGCTTTCTCTTTCTATAAAAAGCTAAAATTTACACCATTAAACTGTTTCTGCATGCTGCTAGGCCTACTGTACGCCAAGAATTTTCATTATTCTATGGTGAATATGGCAACGTCATTTGAGGGCACGTAAGCTGGCCATTGAACTCAATACTGAATGTACTCCTCAATACGTAGATGGTAGATGGCGATCATGGTTTAAAGATCACGATAGCACCATTAAATCAACAATGTCACCAAGTTTATCGAAGGTGTAATTATATCGGTAACAAAATGGCGGGAACATAGTGTTCCGCGAAACGTGCAACTTTCAAATTTCGAACGACAACGGCCGGCGCGCGAGTTTTTGTTTGGCGGCCATATTAAACTTTCTACTACCATAAACATAGTAAAATTGTAGTAAAAATATACTAAAACACGCTAAAGTGTTACAAGCCGTTCATTGCGTCTACTAAAAAAATATGGAGTCCAATTTATTCTTTTATTTTTATTGCGCGGAAAAAATATATACACATACGTCCAGGACGACAGACTACTCCTATGTAGTCGGGTAAGCTTCAAATCCTAAGCTTCAACTAAACTTTAAAATTTTAAAAGTACACAAGATAGTATAATGCCCGCAGCTTCGCCCTCTATACCTAGGTTTATGATTCGATTCGATTTACTATTTCTCTTACATTATACTGATATAAGAGAAATTGTAAATTGGTTAAGTAGTTTCGAAGATTATCCCGAACATACATCAAAACTTTTAAGCGTTCTCTCTGTATCTAGTGTATATTTTTTGTGTTCCCTATTGCATAGAATATTAATATTGTAAGATTACACCATTACAGTACCAACTATAGTAACTAGTGTTTGTTCTTACATATTTGTGAGACAGTTCTGCTATTCCTCTGTGCCCCGGGAGGTGTGGCGCAAGGGTATAGGATTATTACAATACAATGGCGCGAGCACTTTCCATGATAATATTCATAAGTTCACGCATAATAATCTTGATACACGCGAATATAGACACTAGGAAGTATCTTACAGGTCACTTTGAATATATATCATTATCAGAAGATTTCCTTATCTTTACCAATGTTTCAATGAACGCTAAGATGTCCAATCTCATCCCACTCGTACTGGCTGCACGGAGCTCGTCGCCACAAACGTTTAGAGTTGAGAGAGAGAATGTTAGCTCCATCAGAATATTGATAGGATGACGACAATGTGAGATTTCTTATTTTACTACAAAAAATGACGAAATACAAATTTTTAAGTAATTACATATATCGGAAATCCATGTAATTGCATTTTTTATACAGTTTTAATGAAATTAACAGTTTCGCAATGTCATTGGTGTTATATTTTGGTTCAATATGAGAGAAGCCATTAACCAGATAGGAAGACGATCTCCGCGCAGTGGCAGGTCCGCGTTGGGTGCGAGTGGCAAGGGATTGGTCGTCTTGGCGTTCATTGAGGCAGGCCTGTGTTCAGCAGTGGACGGATAAAGGCTGATGACGATGATGACGATGAGAGAGAGAAGTACAGAACTATTTCATCTTTTCTCGTATCAAAATTAGTTTCATGAGGTTGGCGCGTACTTGTAATTATATAGCCCTGTCTTTTGGCGTTCATTGATGGAGGCCTGTGTTCAGATCTGGACGGATAAAGGCTGATGATGAAATAAATGAATCCAATAAAAAGTAGTTCAATACAATACACACAGTCAGGAGTCGTGCTGTTTATATTAAACTAGCGGCCCGGTACGTGCTTCGCTACGTATAAAGTGAAATAAAATAAACAAATCGGAACATCAAATTCATTTATTTAATCAAAAAAATATTTTATTTAAAATCGAAATCAATTGCTAGCTATTTACAACACACTTAATCCAAAACATTTGGATAAACAATATTTTTTGTTTTTCCATTTTGAGCATAAATAAACAAACGGCTGGGGGTACCGACTCTGGAACAGGCAACATATAACTGGCCATGTGAAAAACAATGTTCCTCCAAATTCACACCACAAACGTGAAGTGTTTGACCTTGGGCCTTGTTGATGGACATCGCAAATGATAAACGCACAGGATATTGTAAACGTTTGAACTCAAAAGGCATATCAGTTGGAATCATAGGTATACGCGGTATCAAAACAACTTCTCCTTTTGATTTACCAGTTAAGATCGTAGCTTCAATCAAATTTGGCAATAACTTTTTCACTGCCAATCTGGTTCCGTTACACAGTTTTGGTGGATTAATATTTCGCAATAATATAATCGAAGAACCAACTTTCAGATTCAAGCAATGCGGTGGCATACCAGCCGGCTCCAATGAATTTAAAAATTCAATTGGATAATTCATTGCCTCATCTTGATTCATAACACTGTCAATTGATTTATATTTCGTGACTACGCCTGGCAGTTTCGCTTGAATTTGAAAATTAATTGCATTGACATGAATGTTTTTCGGTGCTAAAATGGCGCGTTCTGTCAACCAATCATGATTTCTGTAATTCTGAACAATATTCGGAAAAACACATTCAATCAATTCATCTATCGATTGCGCAATTGTACAAAAATTGTTCGGTACAGCGATCAATCCGTTGGTTCTGTCGATTTGTATTTTGCCGTCACCAATTTCTAACAATTGTTTTGAGAACTCATGGGCAGCTGGATCATTTTGTATGTGAACACGCATATTAATGTTTAGTGTCAATTTTTGTAGATATCTCCAAAGAACTGATGACTTCAAGCAGGCATTTATTTCATCAGCAGGAGTTGATCGAGGAATGACAGGTAATGTTTGACGAAAATCCCCTGAAAGTAATATCAAAGCACCACCAAAAAGCTGTTGATTACCACGTAAATCTTGCATTGTTCGATTGAATGCTTCTAGTGATTTTTTATTCGCCATTGTACACTCATCCCATAAAATAATTGACGTTAATCGCAGAACTTTTGCCATAGCAGAATTTCTCGATATATTGCAAGTTGGAGTTTCAATCACCTGTACATTCAATGGCAATTTTAATGCAGAGTGTGCGGTCCGACCACCTTCTAATAATGTAGCAGCAATTCCCGAAGATGCAAGTGCTAGTGCAATTTTCTGATCTGATCGAATAGTCGCTAAAATCAATGATATAACGAACGTTTTACCTGTGCCACCAGGTGCATCCAAAAAATATAATCCACCTGCATTATTGGAAACGGCTTGCATGATTGTATCATATACATGTTTTTGCTGAATATTTAATTTGGTTATATTCGATTGTACAAATAAACGCAAATCATTACAGTTGAATTCCTGCTCACGTTGCAATTCACGATCAAACAAATCATGCATGGGACGATTTGGTGCGGTCATACCCAATTGTACTAATGCTTTATTTGCAATCGTTAGACATATATCTTCAATTATTATCAAAGCTTCGTTGCACATTTCCAAGGTAATCAACAAATCAGGATTTCTTGCATGATGACGCATACGAATTAAAATATCTTCTGCCATATAATTTTTATATTTGTTCCATAATTCAAGTGGATTTGATGGCATACATGTCGATAATATAATGGCAAATAGCATTCGTATTTGTTGTGGATGAGCTGACGTAGATGCATCATTAAGTGTTGAATCCCAATGTGCATCATCCTCCAACAAATGCAAGAGTTGACATGCTTCACGATATGTTTGACACAAATGACCGTCGACTGTTCTTAATTCTTGAAATGATTTTGACCCATTGACGTTAACTAATAGCAATCGCAAATAAAAACACTCAGCATTGTTTGGATGTACTGTATACATTCTCCCAATTGCATCTGTTTTGAAAATGCCTGAATGCCCATCGACTGCTGTTCCTTGTTTACGTCTTTGAAATTTTTTTGAAGACACATTCCATGTATAGTACTGAGGCACTTCGGAATATAACAAATTTCTAGCAAATGTATCAGTTTCGCATAATTTGAAAAAAGCTGTCAACGTAGTCGCTGGTGGGTGTGCTGCTCTTTCCAATGCATTTGCTTCATTAAAATAAATACGTTGGCCATTCTCAAGATGCACAGCTAAGTGAACAACCACAGGATGTCTTTCGTGCATTGGAAACGACAGAATCCTCCAGACAGCTTCATTACTACTAATATAGCGCCCCAGTTGATACTGAGTAATTTCATCATTTCTATTATCACCAGCTACACCGAAAACAGCCATATCGCTCCCTTTATTTACATACTTGCAAATATATTTAATGGATTTGACTGAATTACAATACTCCACATTTATATGAGCCTTGAATATTTTCGATAATAATGGACAATACGGAACCACCCAACGATTATCAACTTCAACGTCCTGGTTACGCATTCTAATGGTTGCCGTTTTGCCATTATCATTAGGTGATCTACGTCTATACAACGGATATCCGTCATTGCCCGTTATTGTGTCTGAAGTCAATTGTCTTGGGTATCGTTTCGAACACTTTCCATCAATCATACATGGCGAATTCATATTTAGTTCACCGCACGGACCATGTATCATGTTTTTAACGACAACATCAAATAACTCAGGATCAACAGTTTGATCAGGAATTTCACCTGATATAACGTTATCGATTTGATCCGGAGTTATTTTATTTACCAGCCAAATTAATATATGTGCGTGCGGCAATCCCCTTTTTTGCCATTCGATGGAGTACATATGGCAACGCACCTCTCCAAATACACGTAATTTCACAATTAAATCCATAAGTGCTTTCAATTTTCGCCGAAAAACACGTGCTGTAATGTCATGACGATCAGTTGTCGACTGGCCTTCAAATAAATTGTTCTTGATGTCATCCCACTGCGGATTACATGTAAATGTAATGAACAGATCCGGTCGACCGTATTTTCGTACATAAGACATTGCGTCTTGTGCATATTCGTTCATATGCCGTGGGCTACCAATATACGAAGATGGCAATATAGTTAAACGTCCGATGTCATTAACATTAGCATCATTCGCTATCGCATCTTGCAAATGAATATATTCTTCGGATCTTAATTTTGCTTGGTTGAAACGAATAAAATTAAGACGTTCAGTCTCTATTTTGGCATACATATCAACGATGTACTGATGATATAGTTTACCACATTTTAAGATATAATTTTGTTCTTGTGGACGAATCATCAATCGATACGAATAAAAATTCATGGCACTAACTTTTTTCTGTATATGTAGACCTGAAAATAATTACAAAATGTGACTTTAGAAAGTTGTAGAAATGAAATGTCAACACACTAAAAATAGGTCAATTATTTACCTGTTCGTGGATCAATCATTGGTATATTGATATGGTAACCATCGTCACCTTTCCAATGCAATATTGGGTACTGTAATGCATCGTAACTACGATGAAGTTCCGAAACACGTTGCAATTGCTCATTTCTACGATGAAGTACAATATCACGGGATTGAAACTGATCACCAAGAATTACAATTGCAACCTCATCAATTGTTGGTGCATTAAATCGCCTTGCATGCTCTCCAAAAGGTGTTCTATCAGCTCTTATTACGATTTTGTGATTATCAGTTGGCATTTGATCGAGAGCAATTTTAAACAATTGAACTAATGCGTTATGCTGATGGAAAAACCTTTGTAGCTCACGAATAATTTCTCGTCTTGTATTCGAAACAATTGCACAACGTTGATCCAATTCACGATTTTCATCACCAATAAAATAAATTTGCAAAAATTGATGATCAGCGTCGGGGTATGGCAATAACGAACCAGCTTGATGATAAATCTGGCCCTGAATCTGTAACATGTATACAATTTTAGGTAAATCTTATATCAGTTTTTTTTTAAATATACTTTATGCTTCAGATTGATACAAACATGGAATAATCCTGTTGAAGTATTTACCTTAAACGTCGGCATAAAATTATCTCTAATAATTTTAGTTGCACCAAAAGAAGTCATTTGAAATGCCGAATTGTATTGTTGAATATGACTCAGAAAGTGCTTCGACGCTTGCGATGTCCCAAAAATAAATGAATACAATGGTTCGGGTGGAGTTTCTAATGCTGGCAATCTCACTTTGCCATTAGCACAACACATGCCGGGCGTTTCACCTGGAAAGTTAGCCGCATCACAATGTGGACATATTGCGTCCATCATTCCAATGTATCCATACATACTATAATCAATCTGACTGTTGTAATTAAAAGCAGCACGCATCATTCCAGCCAAAACAGCACGACGTATTCGTGATGGCCGTGCAAGATTCAGTACAGGTACTGGGTTAACAAATCCATTGCGTGCATTACGTTCACGCTGCGATGCATTAGCTTGTGCGCGTTCATCTGCAGTCTGTGATCGTCTTAGTAATGCCACATCATTTGCATTACGCGTTCGCCGACCTATATTTGCTCGTCTGGCTGGTGGCATTTTTCCCGTATGCACATATGTTTTCGCTTAAAAATCGAAAAAAAAAATTAGAACAAAAAAAAACAAATTCCCAAGAAGCTGTCGCATATGATGCCATGTGAAATCATATACGGCAACTTAGAAAAGTACACATAAATTCAGGACTCACCGTTTGTATGAATGCACTGCAAATGCAATTATGTGAAAAGAAATTTATCGCTGATAATATGATTTAATCAAACCACGTCCAAAATGAATTGACGGCATGAATGACATAACAACGTGCTTGTCCTGTCAACAAAACTTCAAAAAAGTTTCTGTGAAAAAAGTTTCTATTGAATTCATTTATGACAAAAAATGTGACAAATGAGGAACCGCTCGACCGATTTTGTGCAAACTTCACATAAACCATCTACTAAATATGCCGACCAAATCCTAAGCATTTGGTTTGGATAGGTGAGCCCGTTCTTGAGTTATGGAATTACAACGAAAAGTGGCATTGATTTTTATATATATAGATTGGAGATACACTATTGACATAATTATGGAGACATTTGAAATTCAAAGTAGACGTCGGCTCTGACCTGGGCTACCTCATTGATCGGACGAGAGGACCATATCGTATATTAGAAAGGCGGAACTGGTGAAGATTGATGAAGATAATCAGATGGCCACAGAACCATAAGGACATGGTGTATCTTGGTTAATAACTTATTTAATAATATCATAGAAGTGCTTGATATGATCGTGGTTTTACCAGCTAACCTTACATTATCATCATCAGCCTTTATCCGTCCACTGTTAAACATACGCGTTCCTAAATGGACATCAAAATTATTAGAACATAATTCAATTAAATAAATCGTAAAAATAATATTACGGATGTGCAGATGTGCATTGAAATTATTACTCGCAGTTACACTCGCGTACTTCGAGTTCCCGTCTGAATTCGGGAATAAATTAAGGCATATATACTACTCTGATGAGTAAGCTATTATACTGTAAAATTTCATCAAAATGCATTCAGTAGTTTTTGCGTGAACCTTCTTTACCAAACACAGAGAACTGCTTCAAGAACAAAAGATGCCGGTAAACGTAACGCTTAAAGCCTAACATCTTGACCTTCCGCTGATATTGTCATTCATCATCATCAGCCTGCGGTAGTCCACTGCTAAAGGCACGCCACTATTATTTACTACGCCACTATTATTATATTAAGTATATATTTTTTCATATTATTTTTCATGGTATTGTCATTAAATCTTTGGAGGTATCATCACTTTATCTAAACGTACATTTTATAGATTCCAAAGATAGTGGTAAGGTCCATAGTCCACAATATGCGGCGTCTCATCAGCGTATCGTCACGCCAAGCTATATTAATTGTTTCGTCCATTACTCGCAATCAGCTACGAAAGCGTTTACCGCCAACGGTACCACTCAATTTATGACATTTTTTTTAGAACTTAAAGAAACAAAGGGTAAAGGCGCAGGGAGTAGACAACTACGAAATGTATTTAAAATGCGGAAAGATTAGCTATCGGAAGTGTATCCCGCTACGTAGATATAGAAAGATGCGGAATGACGCCGCATTTTATTATTTTTAACAAATATCTCATTTCAATCCCACTAATATTATAAACGCAAAAGTTAGTATGGATGGATGGATAGATGGATGTTTGTTACTCTTTCACGCTTAAACTATTGAATAGATTTTCATGAAACTTTACAATAATATAAGTATCTTATACCTTTAAACGAGCAATTCTTGTATATATATATAGAATACTAGCGGACTCGACAGACTTCGTTCTGTCAAAACAATTAATTTGCAATAAATAAAATTGCAATCTCAAATTTGAGAAATAAACTATCCTATCTTTTAAGTTGGAGAAAAGCATACATTTTAAAAGAAAAAACATTACAATCGGTTAAGTGGTTTAGGAGTCCATTGAGGACAAACATTGTGACACGAGATTTATATATATTAAGATGAATCTCGGAAACGGATCCAACGATTTTTAAGGCATCGATAAAATATGATTAGAATACGAACGTAAATTTCGTTGTCAAATATTATATCATGATAGCATAGTGGAGAAATTAGGCAGTTAAATCCGAACGAGCCTAGTTCGAATCTCCAATCCGAATTTTTTTTTCCTTTTTTTAAGATAATTTTTTTGGAAGAAAATTTTTATCGTAGTTAATCACTAAGGGTACCGAGCAAATGCTCGGTCAACCAGGTTCTTTTGTTTAAAAGGAAAATATTCCTCCTGAGGAAGCAAAGGCTGCAAATAAACATATAGAGCATTCCAGTAAAATAAATCTACGATTTGATACTCTTTTTTGAAATGTCAAACGTGATGGCAAGTTATGCGATATCAAAGGCATTTTGTTAACCACCACGCCATTAATTGACCCAGCATCTGGCAATTATGGTACCGTTGAATGCCACTAAACTCGTTGGAGCATACATCAATCGGAAGGTACGATTGTTCTTCGATGTTTTTTTTGTAGCTGCTGTTTTGGCGTTAATTGTCTACTTATAAGAAAGACTTAAGTATACATATAAGTAACGCTAAAGTAGAGGCACCCGAAATAATTTTGCCGCTCCCTTTACCATATTACATCGTTTCGAAGAGATAGTTTAATATCAATTCTTTGTCCAAACACTATTACTACTACTACTATTATTATTCAGAAGTCGGTATATTTAATTTTAATACTGCAGCTTTCAATGGTAGCCCATACATATAAAGTGTAAACCGATATAACTTAGTAGAACTCATCTTTAAAATACTCTACCATTATTCTATTTTGCGAACAGCTTACTTAAGTAGTTTGCGTTTAATTGCGTTTACGCAATTTTCAAAGTATCTCCAAATTCCCATTAACTGAACTGATTTTAATGAATTCGATAAAACATGTAAAGGAATCGCCGCTATAAAACCTGCATAAAACGTCGCATCCAAATCCGTTTACTCGTTTAAGAACTGCAATGCGACAGACATACTTACAGATCAAAACGTCGTCAGTCTTTATGCGTTAGAGCTCAAAAAAATGTTTAAATCAGAAAATATAACTTATTTTACCATTGTTTTTATTAATAAATTGATTCTAAGTGTCGTACATATTCGAACCATTAGAAATTCGCAATTAAACCTCTATTTGTAAGGTCAAAGAATGATGTAGTCTATCATGGGCGTGTACCAGTTTTTTCTCACGTTACCGCGCTGCTAGATGCAGGCGCTGTTTCTGGGAACACCCGGCTGGCTCGTAACTCGTCATCGGAATCGATTAACGACGTGCCTATTGATGGGAGTCGCTTTAGAATCGATGGACACAGTTAAAGTACTACTTTAGAATATGCTTTCAAAATTTAAAAAGCTATTTAAAGTAAATTTAAAGTATCGATTTTCCCGCCGAAAATGCATTTTATGCATCCCAGGTGATGGAAACTGATGGCTATGCGAGACCTGGCTTCTTTTTTTATATCATAGGAGGGCAAACGAACAGTCGAAGCCTTGCGACTACCGACGCCCATAAACATCCACATAACCAGAGGTTATGCAGATGCGTTGCCCTCCTTTGCCCTATCCCCCCCCAATGGGCCACCGGAAACTCACAAACCGCACGAAACGCGACAGCTTAGCTGTCACTTTACGCCGATTTTATGTGAGCGAGAGGTTCCTCCCCGGTCGTGCCGGCCCAATTTGACTGAAGCAGCAACTTCAAAGAAGCATGGCACTACTGGCTTCTGCTTTTCTTCTATAACTACTAAATAAGACATGAATTAAGATATCTAGGTAGAAAACATTTCAAATTAAGCTATGTAAGTTCTAATAAGCCTAGTGGGTATTTTAGTCACCAGAGTAACTTCAGTAATGATATGATGATCGATGGCCTTCCTTGTTACAGCACTGACACCTTAATAAGCCGTGATGGACAGACACCGGTATTAGATACTAGCTATGGCCCCGGGCCCGCTTTGACATCATACGATTAATTGAAGTGTCAAGAAAGTAGAACTAACTGGTGGGGTAATATTTGCTGTTACATGCTAAACGATCCAAACACTGTCATGCGCCAATGTTGGTCGATAGTAGAATACGTTATGAATAAGGAGGAAAATAACGCTAGGGACCGAGGGAGCTTATAGTAAGTGATTACAAAAAGCTAAAAGATCGTATACAATCGTTTTTCACTGTTTTTTTAGTAGTAATCAAATCAGACTTAGGGCCTGTTTCACAATCTTCAGTTAAGTGCCCAATAGGCTATCGGCAACATATTTGACAGATAGAGTATGGAGTATCTGTCAAGTATCTGCCAAATATGTTGCCGATAGCCTATTCGGAACTTATCTGGAGATTGTGAAACAGGCCCTTATAATCTAAAAGTGTCTCGCATTTTGAATTCGCTTACAATTAAATTAATATTAATAACACTTAATCTTTAACTGTACCAAATCTAAAATTCCTTCGTCTCCGCAAAACTCTTAGAAAGGTGTGCAAAGTTTTTGCTTCACGTTTCATTTTTAATAATAGCTATTAAAGCTATTAAATCGAAAAATGTCCATTTCGTCACCAACAATGATATTATAGGTAAGTACATCTGAAATAATCTTGATCTGAATTTAATACCCATTTAAATTGATAGATAGAAATATCTGAAAGTGGAAAAACCAGTATGATCTGATGCATCCTGTGTAGATAGCGTCACGATAGTCAGTGGCTTTATCGATACTGGAGCATGACAGAGGAATGCTGCACATCTTATATTACGGTTAATACGTTATATAGTATGGCAGCACGTGTTTTTACATATAGCAATATACTCGTATATTAAACATGTTTCATAAATGGGCAAAGGACTTGTATCCAGCTCTAAATAAAAAAAAATATGTTTTATAATGTTCTCCTTCTTCTTATATGTGGGAGGCTAGCGGTTTTGCCAATATCACAATATTTTGTTGGGCAGAGTTCGTATATTTTTAGCGTAATATTTTGGCGTTTAACTTAAAACTTTACGCCGGTATTATGTGAGCGAGAAGTACTAACTTTCACACCGGCCTACCATTAATTATTGGATATATATTTTTATATATATTATTTGATAAGTTTTTTTGTAATATAATATTACCTAATTGTACTACAAATCAATTTAAAAAGTAAGCAATCATGGTCATGATCGTTGTCAAAAACCTCACCCCTCATTATTAAACCCTCACGATTAAAACAATGATTAAAACAAACGGCACGCGCGAAATCAAGTGGGTCACTAATTAGTCGTTCAAGTGGGCCCCCTAATTATGGGAAAGAGCTTTCAGGTGGAATAGGGCTTACCTACGTATTTTGACACAAGATACTAGATCGGCTAGTGTTGTGGTCGGAATAGCGTGCGAGCGTCACACCAGCGACCGCCGACCGCCTGATGATGATCAATAAAATCTGCAATGTATCCTAAATGTGTCGTTAATTTTAATGAAATAAACCTACACAGTTATTATTTTATTTAAAATAATACCAACTAAGTATTTTTAGAACGTTAAATAAATCTACCACCGGTTCCAAGGCGAGCTCACTGAGAAGAACCGGCTAAATAAACTCAGTGAAATTAATCATTTTAAATATCTCATACCTATCAAATTTTACACGTTATTCTGAAACGCCTGGGAGCAACACCCCATTCTATTACTTCTATGTAATCTTTTACTTTTATACTACTAACTGCAATATTTGAATAATATTTTTGTATTCGATAGCTCAGCTATTTGGTTTGGCAGAATATTTTAAAGTTCTGGGGTCAAAACATTGGAGAAACAAAAACCTGATTCTCCTTTCTACAACGAACTAGAGTTCTTACAAAGGTCCTTCAGAATTGAGTTGCGCTATTGTTAGTTTATTTACTGGTATTATAGCTGTAGTGGCTGTACTAATTTTCTTTCTACATTAAACATTAAAACAAAAGAAAACAATTCGTATGATTACCTTGTTTTCGACCCTTACATAATTTATTTGAAAGCCCTTGAAAATAGTGTAAATAAAAAACTTCCCCTAAATGAATACGACTTCCGTTTCTCCACCCTGGTCTTTCCCCACTTTGTCCGTTCCCCACTCGATCACGTATTACAAGGCGAGGGGAAGTCAATGGGATTTCCTCTCGATGTCGAACGAGTGCACCCTTTGATAGGGTTTTGTTCTTCCGTTCATCCCGCTGATGGATACCCTTGAGGGTGAGGTCCCTGTCCTTGGTGACTTATTGTCTCTGCACTGATAAAGATAGCACACGACTAATTATACGACTATGTTTTGATTAACGAATGGTTAAAAAAGAAAAATATAGTTTACTAGCAGCGCCCCGCGGTTTCATCCGCGTAGTTTCCGTTCCCGTGAAAGTACGGTGATAAATTATAGCCTACGTGTTATTCAGATGTATAAGCTATATTATTGTAAAGTTTCATCAAAATCCATTCAGTAGTTTT
This sequence comes from Lycaena phlaeas, assembly GCA_905333005.2. Classification (NCBI taxonomy): domain Eukaryota; kingdom Metazoa; phylum Arthropoda; class Insecta; order Lepidoptera; family Lycaenidae; genus Lycaena; species Lycaena phlaeas. The sequence continues at coordinate 735,694 of HG995181.1, forward strand.
TACGTGAAAGAGTAACAAACATCCACACTTACAAACTTTCACGTTTATAATATAAGTAGGATAGTAGGATACATTTCAATCTGCAGAATTATGAATACGGTTTTTTATTCTAAATAAAGGCTAATGAAAGGTCTAAATCATCCATTACCTGTCTTATAACTCGAAAGTTAATAATATCTTAGAAAGAAAAAATCCAATTCTAGAAATTACTGTAACTTTTTTACTATCTACTGTAAATACTAACTTTTGCTTGCAGTCTGGTACATAATTAGTACATTAGTACTTACTAGATATTATTTTAGTTATTACTTATCTCAAGTAAGGTGCATATTGCAAAACGCATCGAAATCTGTACAGTATTTTTTGTTATACCATTAATCATAAGTGTAATAACATTTACCAGTTAATATAACTTCAACTTTACACCGGCTGTTAACTTAGCCCACGTTATCAGCTGTTAACGATAATTTTAACTACCACATTTATGATCATTACTTTATTTCCCATGCATTATGGATATTCAGCTGGCTCCTGATTTCTGATATGAATTGGTCGCCCCTACTTCTTTATTTGACTTACACTTTCTTTACATCAAAATGATCTTCTAAAATAAGAATCCTTATCTAAAATAAGTTTAAGAATATAATTAAGAATAAAAAATTAAGCAGGTGGCCAGCGAGAGCAGGTGTTTATAAATCTTCAGTTACTTCTTCAGCATCAACCTTCATCCGTCCACTGCTTTGTCCTCCTTCAATGAACGCCAAGACGACCGATCCCTTGCATTTCGTAGTAATAATACTTACACAAAAAGAATTAAGGGGTTAAAATGATAGCAGCAATGCAACCTTACAATGTTAGTATAAAAATTGATGATAACAAAAAGAATAATCCTAATCAGAAAATTTGAACTAAAAGAAATCTTTCAATATAAAATAAAATTCTCTTGTAATTACGAGTCAAGAAGTACGTCGCAAGTTACGGCCCATTGTCACACATACATACATACACCATGTTAACCTCGCATTTTTAAACTTCCAAAAAGAGCTTTCGCCTAATCGTCCGTCTCTTTCAGGTACCTAGGTGGGAGGGAGAGGGAGGGACCGCAAAAAGCCTTCTGCCAGTGTTGAAGTAGCCCGCGTGTGGGACGCGCGTGTTGTGTTCATTTTATAAATTATATTAAAAGTGTTGTGACTTGTGAGTGCTAGTGTAAACCCTCGAAGTGATAGTGTATAAGTGAATTCGGTGATGGTTTTGGATGTACAGGTGAGCTACCTTTAATATACATAATTGATGTTTTTTTACTTACTTGAGGCCTTCATGTATCGCCTTTGTAGTAACTTCAAACTGTATTGACAAAGTTAGGTTACTTAAAAACTTACGAATGTCGTACTTAACATACTTTGATGTTTTTTGTCGATTATTGTATTAAACTTTGTACGCAAGAGGCTATTTTTTGTTTTGTAGCAGATCATATTTACTGCAGTCGTAGTTTTTTTAGTCAGATCGTTAATTATATCCAATACCTTATTTGGTATCATAATTCTAATAAATAATATTACATAATATGTTTTTCAATGTCTTAGTATTACATTAATTCTTTGGACTAACATGTTTTTGTCTGATTGAATACTTAAAGCTTTACTGAGGTATCTTCAGCCTTCAGGCATCTCTTTAGTTTTATATGTCAGTTGTGTCTGTAAATGCACAGACAAGCGTCAATGTTAAGTGGTCGACCTGACCCAAGGGCATAAGCTAATTAACCTGGAACTGGTCCAGGAACTCATTTATGTGTTCCTATCCTGAAACATAAGATGTTAAGTCTCAGGGTCAGTAATGACTCTGCTCGTCTTGCCCTTCAAAAAACAGCAAAGCTGTTTCACGGGAAAAACAAGCAGGATGGTGGTATCGACGCAGCCGGGAGTACGGTATATCCCTCCAACCGGTAAACATATAAAAAACAGGTAAAACCGCAGGTGCCCGTATAGCTTACATGTTGATAGATATTTTATTATCCTATAAATTTCTTTTAATCTATACATCTATACAAATATTATAAAGAGGAAAGGTTTGATTTTTTGTTTGTTTGTTTGTTTGGTTGTAACGAATAGGCTCAAAAAGTACTGGACCGATTTCAAAAATTCTTTCACCGTTCGAAAGCTACATTATCCACGAGTAACATAGGCTACATTTTATTCTGAAAAAAATAGGGTTCCGTAAGATATTTGGGTTTTTCGGACACAAGGTGTAAAAAATCAACCAGAAAAGTTACTTATTTTGCGTACGCTGCCTAAACTATAAAAGATAGAACCATAAAATGTTCTAATTAATTGTAGATCTTATAATTATCTACAAAAAAGTCCGCGACACGCTATACCTATCTATGTCGAGTGAGGCACAATAACCATTTTTTTATTTAGATATTTATAATTTTTTTGGACTACATTTAAATGCGTTTATTTTATTCATGCTTTGGATCCTTATCAAAATAAATTATTTCATCACTAAGTACAGTTTATGTAGATAATATTTGACTTTGAATGATTAAAATTGGACGATCGGTTTTGAAGTTATGGCGAAATCTATCTATCCTATATATCTACACTAATATTATAAAGAGCAAAACTTTGTTTGTTTGGTTGTAATGAATAGGCTCATAAAGTACTGGACCGATTTCAAAAGTTCTTTCACCATTCGAAACCTACATTATCCACGAGTAACATAGGCTAAATTTTATTCTGGAAAAAAACAGGGTTCCGTAAGATATTTGGGTTTTTCGGACACGAGGTGTAAAAAATCAACCAGAAAAGTTATTTATTTTGCGTACGCTGCCTAAACTATAAAAGATAGAACCATAAAATGTTCTAATTAATTGTAGATCTTATAAATATCTACAAAAAAGTCCACGACACACTATACCTATCTATGTCGAATGAGGCACAACAATCATATTTTATTCAGAAATTTTGATTTTTTTGGACTACATTTAAACGAGTTTATTTTACTCATGCTTTTAATCCTTAAGATATGAAGCTAAAGAGTTTGTTTATTTGAATGCGCTAATCTCAGGAACTATCGGTCGGATTTTAATGAAACATTTTAGTGTTCGATAGCCCATTTATCGGTAAAGATATATCATCCCGCTAAGATCCCGTTGTAAATCTTAGTTAACGCAGGCGAAGCTGCGGGCAACAGCTAGTTTCATATAAATATTCATTTCGCTGTTTCCAATGCAGAATATGAATGGTTTTTATAGCAAGAATATGCCTATAACGTATTTTACGAGTTTAGGACACAAATAGACACTAGATTTATTCAAGTCTAATTGGATTTCTAATTTTTATAAATTAAAGATCCGTGTATATTTTTATGACTGACTGATAATAAATATAACTTTATAACGTAAAAGACATCTCGACGTATATTAACAGGGCCTATGATCAGCTGTAGGCGGGAAAAGGTTACAAATCTACACTATTATTATAAAGAGGAAAACTTTGTTTGTTTGTTTGTTTGGTTGTAATGAATAGGCTCAAAAAATACTGCTAATACTTTCACCATTCGAAAGCTACATTATCCACGAGTAACATTGGCTAAATTTTAGTCTGGAAAAAATAGGGTTCCGCAAGATATTTGAGTTTTTCGGACACAAGGTGTAAAAAAATCAACCAGAAAAGTTAGTTATTTTGCGAACTAAGATTGTAAATCTTAGTTTTTTTTTTTTTTTAATTTATTGTTCAAAACACAGAATAAATCACACATAATAATAGATTAAAAGCTTGCCGCGAAAACTCACATGAGCTTATCTGGACAAGCCGCCGCGTCGCATACAATATTTTATGATGAATATGGGCCACGATAGTCGGGGAGATGATTGGTGTGTTATGAGAAGAGTGTATATGAATGAATTTAGTTTTATTAGCGTTTATCACCAGCCCGACATCGTGGGCCCATTTGCAAATAAGATTATAGTTATTCTGCATAATAATTACAGCCTCAGATACTGATTTGTGAGCCGCAATCAAACATGTATCGTCAGCAAATTGATAAATGGAGCCTTGTTTTATCAAATTACACATATCATTAACATAGAGGAGATATTCGATTGGTCCAATTATCGACCCCTGAGCGGTACCTTTTGTGGTGCCATACATATTACTATAGCAATTTATATTAACGCAGACGAAGCTGCGGGCAACAGCTAGTATATAATAAAAGCACTGCTATAACTTATATAAAGAGAGTTTGTCTTTGCGCAAGTTTTATAGGTTAGGTTACTCGCTCATAATGTATCTATACCTAGATGGAAGAATTTTCAAATCGGTCTAGTAGTTTCGGAACCAATGCAAATAAACAATCAAATATTTCCTCTCATAAGTATATTATAGATAGGAGAATCAAGAAGTAAAACTAGTGTTGTAAAAGCGATTTTCAATTTTCTAATCGTCTTTAAGTTTCTGGTTTCTGATAGACGAATCTTCTAAATATATGTGGCCAACGCTTCCATTAAAAAAAATCTCAGATCAGGGCAAGTCAGTCATAATTTGGCTAAGACTTAGAAGTGAAGAGCCATCTCTCCCATTGCTTATCCTGTAGAACTACTGAACCATTTTTGATAGTTTTTCCACCACTACATACCTATTTTATACAGGAGTTGCAAACGTGCAAGAGCAAAGCTGTTATAGCGGAATGTGCGTTGGCGTTGAGTCAGATTGATAACGTCAGGAGGGCCGGTAGGTCTAAGATGAAATTGAATTGAAATGCCACTAATAAACATTAAAGAGGCACTTATTAAATCATATTAAACTATATTTGATGTGACTTTCACTGATAGACAGCTGATATAGTAAGAACTAAGCTACAAAAATAATCATAATAACTCCAAATAAGGCTTTAATCTGAGTTACGCGGGCGAAGCTGCGAGCAAAAGCGACTTTGAACGTGTGAAACTTTGTTTCAAAAGTTTGAATTGGACAAAAGTCATATTGTTATCACGCAAGCGTTTTTAAAGCGCGGCGCTTTTTTATCGAGCACTGTTGAATTTTCGACGTTGATCGTTGGAGGTTAAATCGAATTTCGCATGCGGAGCTCGCAACTCCCGCCAGCGTCGGAATTTAACGGTACGCTTATTAAGCGCTCGTAAAAAGGCAACCTAAAGTAAAAGATACTTTTTAAAATTGAACTTGCGCGGCGCAGAGTTCCTTAAAAGCTTTATTCTACATACCCGAATGAAGGACTATAAGAAAATAAATAAGAGTAAATAAAACGCAACTAAAGGCAGATAAATCAAAACGAGCACGTTTATAAATCTCGTTAATCTCCTACTATCTGGTGTCTATAAAAACCAGTGGAAACGACGAGTTCAAATCAACTGAACTAACAACTAGGAAATTCCTGGTCAACAGTAAAAGTACCAGCTTGTTACCGTTTACAGCTCTGCAGACGTGATCGCGATTATTTAAATTGCTTTATTCTCGGATAAATCTTTCAATCGCAATGATGACTGACAGACTGTATAGATTGTTTCCTGCGGGGATTAGGCCTCTTATAAAGAACGCTGAGACGAACGATCTCGACTCGCATACAATTAGGAAGGACAATCGCTTATCGTCATACCGTCTAATTGGAGGTGTAGACTCAATTTTCCTCAAAGTGTTTCTGTTTAATATTTGTAATTAAATTTTTTAAGTAACCCCATACACATCTGCAAAACTAGAGTTTATGGTAGATGCATTGCCCTCCATTTTCTACCCCCAAGGGCTACCAGAAAATTCATACATTTATTAAGCCAAAACAAGGTAGATGCATTGCTCCCCAAGGATTTCCACAACGACCGCTCCTGTGCCTCCAGCATCTGGCAGATCTCCACGATCTGTACCAGCTAAACTCGGAGCCGTCCACTGTTTAAAGAACTTCTTTCAGCACCAGCAAATGCCACATTTAGGTATTTTTTTAAGGCTCAGATTCAGTTCCTGATCAGGGCTCAAAGTCACTTCTGACTCGCATAAATACTATCGCTCACAAGTCACACAACTTATAAAGTAAAGTATCAACCCTTTATGTCCCACTGCTGGGCACGGGTCTCCTCCTCAAAATCAGGCGAGGAGGGTAATGGGCCAATAGTTCACCGCGCTGGCCCAACTTATACCAACATTATTTACTAGCAGCGCACCGCGCACCTCCCATTCTTGAGGGATTACAGGGATAAAAAAATAGGCTATATGTTACTCTAATACTAATACGTAAGCTATATTACAATGAAGTTTCATCAAAATCCATTCAGTAGTTTTTCACGAAAGAGTAACAAACACACATCCATACATCCATAGTTTGTTCATTCTTACAAACTCGATTATAATAATAATAGGATTCGTAAAACCTCTGTCATTATCAGTTATTTATTAGCTCTCAAACGTTTTAAAAGCCACGCGACAGATGTATTAAGAGTAGCTCGCGATAAACTCAAACGGTGGTTCAACTCGAGATAACTTAATTCATATCGTTAAAAGTTAACAATTTGCTGTTAAAATTAATGGCTCGTAATTTTAAACTCAGTGATAAAATTGAACTTTGTTATATTTACACGCCTTTTAGTAACGAATTTGTCGTGCCTTTTTAAAGCTCATTTATTGAGTAGCTAGCCGTGGTTTTGCTTGTATATTTACTGTATGTTAATATGGCGGATAGGATTCGAAAGTGAGACATCCGCCAGGATTTTTTTTATAGCATAGAAGATCTTACAAAATTTACCGGATATCACGCGAAGAATAATCTCGTTGAAGTGGCAGTGGGCTGTCACACAGTGAGTACTCAGAAGAACGGATGGTCAATGAGCCAATAAGGTTCAAGAGTTGAGGCCGCATATTTATATTTATTTTATTTTTATTTAAAGTATTGACCGGCCATTAACCAGGTAGGAAGACGATCTCGGCCTCTTTCTGCGAGACAGTGATGTCCCAGAAGGAGGCCGACGAACGGGTGAGAGAGGAGGCCGCTGACGTAGCCTCCCCCCGTAGACGACGAACGGGGGTGCGTCGGAGGCGCTATTTAATGCGCCTTCAATAAAGCCCCTGTGCTCGTGTCGGGCTCGGGATGGGAACCCGGGCCCAGCTTAAGACACGACGTCGTGGGGACTGCCAAGTCGTAGCCGGGCAGTCCCCCTATTGTGGAGAATCTGGTCTTGCCGGGACCAGTCTGTCGCTGAGGGTATCCCGTCGCCTGCACAGATCCGGGTTCCTCAAATATAGCGGCTGAAGGCTCACGCAGCGGTTTTAGTGGGGTAGGGCACCCAAATGCGAGTCCCCACACACGCCAGCGCGCCTACCCAGGTCCTGGTATGGTCGTAAAGGATTTCCGCTGCGTCATCAAAAAAAAGGAAGACGATCTCCGTGTTGGACAACCGATCCCAAGGATCGGTAGTCTTGGCGTTCATTGAAGGAGGTCTTTGTTCAGCAGTGGATGAATAAACCCGTTACATATTGAGTGTAACAAATTTTATAGAAATTTGACCAACGGCTGTAAGTTGTAACGGTTGTGTAGTTGGCGTGAAAATATATTATCATTGATAGGTATTAACTGCACTCTTGGTATATATAATAATAATAGTTATAAAAATAGTTGGGAAAAGGCTGGGCAGAAGAAGGATATTTTTATGACCTTCCGACCACAGCTGGAAATGGCTTACTTTCTTTCTTGTATATTATCACTCCTAGGTTTATTTGGTACATTGCGTGTGGTAACGCAAACTACCAAATGAACCTAAGAAACAAAAAGGCAGTACATTAATACGAGGTTTGTTTAATATTTTCGCCATTTATGCCGCATAAGCCTTTATGTTCATTAGCGGTCTGTGGCTCTAATGTCTTTCTTCTCTTTTGTTTACGTACGGAAGGTAATTAAACTATCTCGTCGTAGCTATGTGAAGTGGGCGGAGCGAGCGTGGATATTATATTCGGTCATCATAAAAGGCTATATTTTATTCCACCTTATACAGCCTCAAAGCGATAAAACCTTACCCGCATATAATGTTACGACATTTAAATATTGTTTGATACGATGTGCTAATTTATGCGATGTTTTGGTTAATCTCGAGTTTCAAATATAAAACGAATTTGTTATTAGTGTCGTTTTTGATATGTTCATTTATGTAATTTGTTTTGGACATTCGTTAAAATACAATTTATTACGGGTTCTGTGTGTAGGCGTTATGGGGCTAGGTGACGTAAGAGTGACTAGAGGTGATAACCACGACAGAAGGTATCGAAAAAGGCTTCTGAAATGTGGAATCAAATGCTTGAGAGGAATCTTGAATTGAAAATTTGAAAAATAACTGTTGCCCACAGATAGATAAGATTTACAACAGGATCATAGCGGAATGATATTAGCCTATAGTCTTTCTCGATAAATAAACTATCTAACACTGAAAAAATCTGAATAAAAAAATGTGTAAAAGTTATTTTTTGGAAATAAAGTTATAATAATAATTATTATTATTATTAATAATAATCATTCAAATCCGACCAATAGTTCCTGAGCGCGTTTATTTATATAGTTTATTAGCGCTAACAAACAAACAAACTCTTTAGCTTTATAAGTACATGGGTATTAGTATTATATTTAGATATGGGAGAACTATCTCCGTGCAGTGGCTGGTCCGTGTTGGATGGGAGTGGCTTAAGGGATCAGACGTCTTGGCGTTCATTGAGGGAGACCTGTGTACACGAACAAAGACTGATGATGATAACAGGAGAGAGAACACTTCTCTTGCTTCTTTGGCTGGTATGGAACCCTAAATGATTACAAATGATATAAAAAGTATGTTAACACGTTTTATATAGCGCCTATAAAACCGCATCCACATTCAAATGACAGACATTAATCTGGTGGCTGTAAAGACGTCGGCGAACCGGCAGATAAACCACAGGACTATCTCGAGAACAAGCGACAGACTCCCGCACCCACTCTGACTACGAGCTAAGGCCTTAGTTAGTACCTTATAATATAAAATCAGACAAATTCTTCTGATTGGCGCTGAGGGTTCAAAAATTTGTTTTTTTTTTTAGTAATGTAAAAGAATAGGTTTTTTTTTAATATTTTGCTGCTGTAAAACTCAATAGTCCAAGATCCAAGAGCGTTCTGACATAACTTATTTTCACATGGATGAAACCTTCACGAATTAGTAGCGTTTAGTAGTATACTTTAAATACCTGCCCACTTGAGGAGCTTGCCCTATGACACCTGGACAGGTACCAGGTGAGAGAGGTAACTAAAAATATGAGTTATCCAACTTAAATTTGTATGGCTGATTTTATATATATTTTGTAGAATATTATCCTAAGCTAGAATTATAAAGTGTCAGACACTTTTTATGGACCAGAGCTTCTGTCAGACGCTTTAAAAAAATTAATAAACCTTACTTATTTTTGCATGTCTGACTTTTAAATATGTTATTCAAGTAACTATTTCAAAGTCATATTTCATCAGTCAGACAAATTTGAGTGACCAAACATCCCCGAAACACAAAAATTATTCAGCCGGGAGTGCTGTTTGGTCACTCAAATTCGAGAAGTAAACCAGTACCCAGCAGTAGGACAAATTATATGGGTTAATACTTACTATACTTACAAGCCTAGTCGAAATCATAAATAAAAAAATATGGTAAAAATGTGTTCTTTTTTGTACAAAGTTTTTATTATAACTTCCAATATATTTTAAACTTTCAATTATTCCCTTATATAATTACAATTGAATTCATGGTACCAATGATTATATTTAATTAAATACATCTAATCTATTGATTTTAATACGAAAAGAAGTCTTACGTAGACGACATTTTAATCAATTTCAAGCGGGGTCGGCCCATGATCGAGCTTCAGGAGTATTCACTGATGCCACCACCAGGCGTAATGCGAAGCGAAGTAGTACTGCCGCAGGTTGTCGTAGGTGGGCAGCCAGTTGTAAGTGCTCTCGGTGACCGGGTAGGGGTTGGGGATGATCTTGGGCGCCTCCTCGAAGCCGTACAGCGTCACCTCCAACATGGCGCGGAACGAGAAGAAGAAACGGAATTCTATGAACGCCACCGACTTGAAATATACGAAGCAGTTCCGACTGGAAAGAAAATGTAGCATTGAATATTGTACGTTCGAACGGAATCATTTGCGTTTTCTCTTGGCTTTTCGCATGTTCTTTCCCTAATATATAATAAATGCCAATAATATAATCAACATAGAATCAAGTATCAACTCAGTATCGATGCACGCTGCTGGCTGCCGCGCGAGCGTTTGCCGCGCGAGCGATTGCCGCGCGAGCGATTGTTTCAGGAGCATTAATCGCGTCTAATATATTATATACATTAAGCTCCCGTTTCAAAAGCGTCACATTAAAACCCTATTCAATGACCAACGCTAAGGGTCAAAAATCAACAGCACTTGATAAAAAACCAGTCAGGCTTTAAAAATGCTTTCGTGTGACTGTTTACACGAAAGCCTTTTTATGGGTTTATACATGGGTATCAATTTGTCTCATTCAAACGTTTTTTTAAACTCCTCGTAGTCTGTAAAAAAACGCTCGTGCAAACGAAGTCTTAATAACACGGCTGCCACGCTAGAGGTTTCCACGCGTAATAGATACATTGCTTTAGACGCGGAGGAAGTACTAACGTCTTCTGACTTACGATCTGGCATCCTTGAAGTACAGCCCCTGCCTGTCTGCCGTGTAGTCCTCGTGGCAGTGGTGCTCGATCCAAACCGCGGCGTTGGTGCGCGAGTTCACCTCCAGCGCTACCACGGCGCACTTCACGTTGGCTATCTGGTTCACCGACACCTGGATATGAATGGTCATCAAACAAGATCCATAAGTCTGGCCTGTCACAAAGATGCCTTCTTGCTGACAGACGCTGGTGGTGGTGGCCAGTACGGGTAACTGGATCCCCACATAACCACCAGTTTCCGAGTTACGATGATATTCCTAAAAAATCACTTTCACCGCTAAAACAAAGGGTATCGTGTGAAGTGGTGTAGACTTCTTAATTGGAAAAAGAGCCTTGACGCGTACGATGTAAAGACGTTTTTGATTTGAATTTATCACTGTTCGTGTGAAACATTTATTGGCATGTCTGGGCAGTAAAATCACCTTGAATGCCGTCACAGCAAAGGGCATGACGCTGTCGTCTCACGTGATGTATTTTTATTAATTATGAGCTCAATTAACGTAGATGTTCTTTCGTCTACTCACAAAGAAGAATCCCTGAGCGAAATTCTTATTGACGAGGACCTCAGTGTTGTCCTTGTAGAGCACGTTCCCTTTCTGCTTGCGCTCGCACATGCCCGTCTCCTTCGGGACCCGTGTCTTGGACACTGGAAGGTCAAACTCACAAATCATTCTAGATACAAGACAAATATCCCTCTTAGAAGAGCTCTCTTAAAGAAAAAAACATTACATGCAGTATGAACCGACTTAAGTCGATCATGTCTCTCTCTCGTTCGTGCCTCGCTCTCGCATGCGGAACGCTACATGACGTCATCTTTTTCGTGCATGCAGCCCGTAATATCGAGTTTTTAGATGTTATCACGTCAAAAGCATCTCATATTTGGCCCCACAACGGACAGTGAGTCAGATGGTAACTAAACCAGAGGATTATCAGGTGAATTGCCGACCTTGAAAATATGAGCGCGCTCTATCTTTGACGCTCCCTCGTATCGGTGGAAGATGGCTCCTTATATTGATCGTGCGAGAATGGAAATGCCGTTGAATATCGATCGGTTTTGACTTTATCGAGTATCGTATGATAGTAGCCCCCTTCCTGTATAATATATGCGGGCGTGCAGGCGTGGATGCATGCATGCAAAATATCGTGACCGTTGCTTGGCAGACTTACTATCGTACATGACGAGCTTGATCGGCGACAGCCTCCGGAACAGGATGACGTGGTCGGTGTCCTTGACTCGCGTGTGCAGCCTCGTCACCACCTCGTCCACCCAGGACACGTAGCGCGGGAGGTACACGAAGCGGGCGGGGGCACCACACCCGGGACCCCGCACGCCGAATCCTAACTGGTGTGGAAAAGCTTCAAAAACTGTGTGGTACTTTAGAAGTCGGTTAAAGTGTCATCATCATAATAATCAATTTGCACCTCCTTTGTCATAACTTTTTTATTTCGTAATAAAAACTATCGCCTTCCCTTAGACAAGACGATCGAGAATATTAATTATTCGTTATAAAATATAATGTGCTATTTATTTATTTATTATTTCGTCATGATCATCATTGTAACTGCTGGAGGCTTCTTTCAATAAACGCCAAGATTGCGGATCTCCGCCATTATACTGGGACCGGCCACGACACAGACATGGTGGTCCCATCCATCTCATACTCCAAGCTAAACTTGATGTGAAATGCTGGTATAGTCAAAGTCAAAAGTCAAAAATTTTATTCAAAATAGTACCATCAAAGTAGCTTTTGGAACGTCAATTGAGTCTACCACCGGCCAAAGCAAGTCCACTGAGAAGAACCGGCGAAACAAACTCAGTGGAAATATAGACCACAATAGACGACTTTTAGGATTTCACTTCAAAATACTTCATGAATAGTTTAAAAAAAAACTTTTAATAGTTTACTGTAAAAATCACTCAGACTATTGACAATATTAATTTTTAAATCATGTAAAACTTAAGAATTGATCAATAATCGTTTCAAATCATTGGCTGAAGTATAGTTACATTAATTAATTAATTAATTCGTTGAAGGCTAATTAACTGTATGATGTTAGTCTATAATACTATCAGGGGTGAGAACCATGGACAATCAGGTTTTTACAAGCCGACAGGTTGGAGACAGGTTATACCTGCTGACAGGAGCTGCTCCAGACAACTAGACCTATAGAATATCTTGACTCTAGGATATTTGTGATATCTGGTTATGCATATACATTAAAATATTCACAGTTTGTTGCTTTATAATTTGTTTGCTTCATTCTAGTTTAAAATAAAGTTTCAGCGTCGTCATTTGTTGAAAAAGAATTTGAAAAATAAAATTTTAATAAACTTAAAGGGGCGACTATTATATTATTTTAGTAACTTTTAGAATATAAGAAAATCTTATCTTCTCTCTATGGTTTTAAGCTTCTTAACCTTCTTAATATTATAATACAATATTACATAATAATATTACAAGCCCTATTATGCCCACATCTATTGGACAAGAGCTGTAAAATCAGCAGCAACGCCGTGACGAACATGATTTTGTCATGCAATAAAGATCTGCTACTAAAGAGGAGAAGCATCACCTTTCCTCATAGATATTTATTAATCAGCATTCTAATACTGTCTAGTCTACTAAAGTCTCTTCACACATAACATATTTCGAAGGGGCTTTGGACTTACCAGGCTCCATTGACCCCAGTTCTGCCTGGTGATAAGCGCGACACCGGCGTCCCACACACAAGACTGAGTCTGGACCTCCGACACCGCGCACAAGGGAACCACCGGCGCCATCTTCTTATGGTCCAACTGAAACCATTAACTAACTTAGACAAAAGCAATGCAAAACTAAACGAATTACCAAACAAACTCAAACAACACCGAACGCAACGAATAGAGTCCGAATCGAACAAAATGAAAGCGAAGGAAAACGAACCGAACCGAATCGAGCCGGGTACAACTGAACTACTTATACCGAATAGAATAAAATATTTTTACTGAAAGCTACATAAACACTTTACTTGGATCACCCAAAGTATGCCTAAGCAACTATTGCAACAAATACCAGAACTACATTTCATTGAATATAGAGCAACATTACAATCGTTAACATTTCCGATGATCTACGGAAATTTGTCTAGAAATTTCTGGAATAATCTAGAATGCTGACCCAGCGAAGCGAGTACTCACAGCTAGTATTCAATAATTTTATATGCTATCCCGAAATACCTGGACACGTATAAAACGGTTACGGAAAACTAAATTAAGTCTAGTAAATACCAAGATGATTTAATGAATTTAATATCAGATTAGTTCTAATTTAGAAGACGAACTAATAGATGACCAAGCATTATTCAGTTATTATTGCAGCTATTAGACAATCCAAGGCTGTTTGTTCAAAGCGCCTTGTAATACTCAAAAGTATGTATTGTTAATATAATATGTCGTAATAAAAAATGTTATTTAGCAACGAAAAAATACATTCATTATATGTATTGCGCACACTAATAGCTTATGCAAGTTATTACTTTTGCCCCCTTCTTCGCCCGTCTGATTTCTCTAATTCAAATTCAAATTTAGTAACTGTAAAGGCATGTTGTAAATGACATGCCTTTTAAAAATAATTATTAACAGGTAATCGTGTAGTATCATTATACTCGTAATGTAGTAATAATGTTCGTATGTAAGATGTTAAAACTATGAAACATGCAAAACATATTTCACCCTAAAATACGGTGAATTGAGAGACTATAAATATTTGTTAGCGCGGGCGAAATTGCAGGCATCAGCTAGTATCATGCCTTAATGCAAGACCAAGAAGCGTTCAGTGATGGCGTGAAGCTGTTCCCGTGTGTGCACCTAGTGAACCCTGAATACGAGAACATTGCTTGCTCACCGGTGAAGGAAAACATCGTGAGGAAACCTGTAGGCCTAATGAGATAGAAAACCTTTGAAGACGTGTGATTCACCAACCCGCATTGGGCTAGCGCGAGCGCCTCGGTGAACTATAGCCGATTACTATCCTCGCCTTATTATATGGATTGCTACTTTACTTTTTTATGAATATAAATTATATCATCTTAATATATATATTTCTTGTGTGCGTGTGTATGTGACTGAACTCCTCCTAAACGGCTGGACCGATTTGAGTGATTTTCTTTGTGTGTGTTCAAGTAGATTCGAGGATGGTTTAGATTCACAAATCAGACCGGCAGATGGCGCTGCAGTCGGTATCTAGGTTATTGATCTGTACTGCCACTATCGATTCGTATCTAAAGGACAACGTCTGTGGGGTCCGCTAGTTAGATATAATACCTTAGATTTATAATAAAACTCCTCGCAGAGTGAATTCTTGACCAGCTTCATCTTCCATACTTCTTTCAGCAATTCTCCGTTTTCTATTAGGAAGACATGATTCTTTATTTAGTACAACATCTACTCCAGATCCGATCTCTGGTTGGGTCATCGACAAATTTAAAGGTTAAAAGTGATCGTTTTGTTCGTT
Source organism: Lycaena phlaeas (assembly GCA_905333005.2). Taxonomy (NCBI): domain Eukaryota; kingdom Metazoa; phylum Arthropoda; class Insecta; order Lepidoptera; family Lycaenidae; genus Lycaena; species Lycaena phlaeas. The sequence goes on from HG995181.1 coordinate 750,892, forward strand.
GCATTGGCAAACTCACATGCTATCTTGCCCGGTGGTGGTAGATGTCGCACATGGATATATAAACTATTTTACGTGGAATTAGTCCATGAAATCCATTCACGTGCTGTCCATCCTGACAAATAAGATGTCAGGTCGCAGTGTCAATGATTACTCTGCCTCTTCCTATTCTTCTCTTCAAAACCCAAAACAGCTCACGGAAGAAACAAGCAGATGGTGGAACCCATGCAGCCGGGAACAAGACAGCGCATCCCTTCCGCTGCTGTGGGGTTCAAATCCCGCCCATACTGTGTTTAAATGACATAATGAGATATTAAAATAAATTTATCTGTATGTGAATCCCCTTTCTGGAACTTTGTCTTGAATGGCTCCACAGGACAGGCTACGCCTAGTGTGGGGATCCGTCATAAATGCTGTGTTAATCTATTTTTTGGAAATAAAGATATAAAGACATTTATTTTATACTTAAGAGTTTAGACAGATAGAGAATATTTTACCTTTGGCCTACGATACTAGAGTGATAAGGATAGGGAAGTCATTACCGTCAGCAACCCTGACGGCATACAGCTCGGAGAAGGAGCCAGCGCCCCTCACCGGCAGACAGACGGGCAGGACTGGATCTGTGAGGAAACCATTTCTTCGATAGCAGGTAGAGTTGATCATGCTTAAAGAAGAGACAATTTATATTTTCTGCAACACTAGCGGCGCCCCGCGAGTTTGCTCGTGGACTTCACACCACATTACTTCCTACAACCACACAAACTCTACCTCTTTAGATTATTACTATAGATTTTCATCCAGTCTTCAGAATGAAGATTGATTCGAATGTAAAGTATTTTTGACGTCTAATAACTGGATATTATGGGCAGTATGCACGAAAAAGATGACGTCATGTAGCGTTCCGAAAGCGAGAGCGCGGCACGAACGCGAGAGATGATCGGCTTAGTTCGGTTCGTGGTGCATGTAATGTCCGTAAACCGACCTTACAGACAACCAATTTTTTTATAGCATAGGAAGAATCCAAATTTCTGCAAAGTCCACAGTCGAAGCCTTGCGAGTCTTGCGACAATCGACGTCCAAAAACAGCCACACAACCATAGGTTATGCAGATGCGTTGCTCTCCTTTTGCAAACCACCCACAGACTCACGGATCCCTAGAGGTACATATCACAGGATAAGAAACACAGTAATAAGACATTACTCAAGTAAGTAGTAACTTTACTTAGGTATGTTATGTTTCAGGGAAGTGAGAAAGAGAAAAGAGATACGTCTTATTTACTATGTTATTGTCCAAACGAAAAACTAAAAAACATCTTACACCCATATATACCAGTATTCACAAACAATACTACGATGTACTACTACAGAACGCACAGACATTCAAACCAATTCATAAATAATACTTAAATGAAATCCGCGACTGTGCGTCTATCAAACCCATATTACCAGGAGCGCATAGATAGAAGCGTTCTTTGCATAGTGTTGTTTCATTACTCAGCCAAGTACGCTTCTTGGCGAGCACGATACGGGTGATAGACATCTTTATGAATATTATAATGTTGCAATATTATGTCTTGCAATGTGTATATTGTATACATTTTTATATGGTCATGCGGATATTGCAACATTATATTCACGTGTCGAAACGACCTCAAATTCAGTAAACATCTAGACAAGTGAAGGTCTCACTTTTGGAAACTCCTAGAAATAATCAGAACCATCTGATAAATAATGAAAAATTTCCATCAAAGTTCTTTGAATTTAATTAAGAATAGAAAGAAGAAAAGATGAAATCATAATTTGTCAAAAGTTCACTAACATTATATTTTTAAACAAACTCCATAGTACCTTATAACCCAAGAGAAAAGAAAACAAGCTTGTGTATATTTTGTTTAATCGCTATAATTTTCGGAACAACGCGTTAAATTTAAATTAAGTATTTATTTTGAAAAGAAATATTTTAAATTTAAAAGGGACAGTAAAAAAAATATAAGGCTTTGTATAAACTATTAGACGTAAGAGCAACTAAGCTTTTGCTTTTCATAAAGCATTCCAAATATGATTTTTACTGATATTTATTGATTATATTTAACTTATCAGACGCAATTAAGTTTAAATGTTTTAAATATATAAAAATAAATATCTTCTGGACTTAATAATTAATGAATACGATAAACCAACGTTTGCTACTGCTGATATCATCATCATCATCATCATCATCACCCTTATCACTATAATATTCAGCATTTATTTTTCATTATGTTTATATTTTATTGACATGTTAAATTAGTTTTACTTTTACCAATTGAAAATATACAATTATTAATATATATTGTGATTTGTGTTTATTATTGCGTGATTAAAAACCGTTAGTTACAACTTACATGTCATCAATATTATCAGCGTTTTTCCGTCCACTGGGCCTGTTTAATAAACGTCACGACCGTCGACACCATGTAACTTAATTGCATCTATAACGACTGGATGTACGTTAACCAGAATTGAATCAAATAGGCTCCAAGACGGAATTAGCAACGATGGTCTAGTAGACTCGGAGGGTTGAGCAAGGGGTCCTGGATCGATCCCGACCCACAACGGTGCCTTGGATTGGGCTATTATAATTGCACATAGAACATGAGACTATCGCCAAAAAATTCAAATGTATATAGAAGTACAGTTCTTAAGGATTTTTTGTGCTGACTTTATTGGGGACATGCCCCCAGCGGGCTTAGTTCGCACTCGCTCGCTCTCGTTGGCTCATATGTTGGGGACATCGCGGTGTCCTTCTCGTCACGCCGCCAAGCGGCCGCAGAGTTTGTCCTCAAAGCGCCCGTAAGAACTGTTCTTCTATATACGTCTGAATTCTTTGCTATCGCTCACTCACCGGTGAAAGAATACAGCGTGAAGAAACCTGCATGGCCTGATGAGATTAAAAAGTCTTTAAAGCGAAATTCACCAACACGCATTAGGCCAGCGTATTGGTGAACTATGGTCTAACACGCTTGTATAATTTCGAGGAGAAGATCCGTGCCCAGCAGTGGGAAATATAAAGCTAGAAATATTTTATTAGGCTCTGAATCTGTCCCCACCATGGTTCAGGCCTTGTCGTGGCGGTGGGGCTCAGTAGCCCAGGGTGACCCAAACACCTTGGGCGAAACGAATTGAGCCGAGGGGGCTCTTTGTACCCCTCTTAAAAGAAGAGGGGACAAGGGGTGAGGATGGGAACCTCACCTCATCGTACTGTCCAGACGTTGGGAGTGGTTGTTCTGTGGTGCGGGACAACCGCTCTGTGGAGGTGGCGTCAGTCCCCTGAGGGACTGACTAGCCGTCGAGGTGCCCTGTTGCTTGTAGATCCGGGGCACCTTACCAAAGGCGGCATTGGTGCCACTCGCCGGGTTTTAGTGGGTAGAGCTGCGTCCACTTACCATCTTTCGGGCGCAGCGAGTCCCACATACCCGCCTGGGGAGACCCACTCCCCAGCGGTATGCGTCAGTGCATTTCCCGACGTAAAAGAAAAAAAAAAGGCTCTGAATCTGTCGAAAAGGTCATAAAACTGCTCATATCTAGGTGAAGTAGAAAGTGCATGCGGACGAAACCGCGGGACGTGTATAGCGCCGCGTCTCTTCAGTTACATCATATAAAGCGTTACGTCGGCTTTATAATGACGCGGTTTATTACGCGACAGCTAACCAGATTCGTTAATGAAACATTAATTAGTTAATACACTCTCATACTCGCATTACCACTGCATTATCATCTATTAATATTGCCACGTTCGACAGTTTAAATGAAATCAGTAGGAGGTCTTCGATATTATGTACTTTTACATTTTAATGAAACAACTTTAAGGCGGTTAATCGCGGTTTATTAAGTTTTTTACATGCTTATGTTTCGGATAAGGTAACCATGGTCACGGGAGGACTCCACTAATAAACCGTGATGAAATCCGTAATAGTTGTTTCATTATAAAGAGTAGGCACCTGTAGGGATATTCTGTAAGGTCGTTTTCGAATCTCGAAAGCGGAATCCGCGGTGATATGACGAATTTGTATTCTTTAAAACTCGACTATCTATCTATATCAATAAAGTTCGCTTTCGAAGTGGGCGTAAAGTGAGCTCTATCACTCAGGTGAAGCTCTAATGCTTTGCAATAGCAAAGCAAAATACCTAATAAGGTAAGGGTGTAAAAATAATCATAATCATGTCGTAGAGGAGAAATAAATCCTCAAACTGAATGAAAAATACTCTTCCTTAAAGCCTTACAATCTCCCTCTACAATTTAGGTATAAAATACAAAAATATTTTCATCCGTACGACCGGCAGCTCTAAACAAAATGCAAACAAACTGTAACTTTATCATATTCATAATATAATCTAGATAACTAGAGTGGAGTGTAGCTTCATTAAGATATTTTCCAGTTAGGATGCCACGATAATAATTCCAATTAAAATACTACCCATGGTTAAAAGTTTCTTTGAAAAGTTTTATTGAAATCAAACCCGCACCTGAGGCCCCGGCGCCCGTGTGGCCGTGGGTGCCCAGCTGCAGCAGCGCCAGGGTGGCCACGGTCACATCCTGGGTGAACTCGGGATGGAGGAAGTACTCCCAGATGTCAAGGGCATACTTCTGGCTGGTACTCTTCCATACGATGAATTTGGTGTTGTTGCTGCAAATTACTTTCTTTAGATTGCACAAGCGGAAGAAACCATTTCTATTTTATTGTTTGCTTTGCTGTGTTTCGATTTGTTTGGTGTTCCAGTAAGACTCAACGCTGGTCGAGACGAGTCGAGCCATATTTTTGGATAGGCTACACATTAATAGGCTTAGGCTAGACAATCCGTTAATATTCAAGGATAAGATTAAACTCACGATCACCAAGCTGTCCTGCATCTAACATACTCACGCCAGAGCTTGAGGGTGTATCCGGGAGATGTCATCAGCTGGTGCGATGGCATACCCCGGGTGAACCAGCACGCCTGTGGTGACCGCGAACCGGGTCTGACCGCCTACATCTGGAAACTAATGTTGATTAGGACAGAAGGTGGGGAAGTGGACACTGGACCATGTCCTCATCGCTATTAAATGCTTGTGCCCACCTCAAACAGACCTTCAAAGTACGCAACTCAGATCCTTGATTCTCATTACTGTTTGTTATAACCTCTAAGCACGTGTTTGAAGCAGATGTCCGTATTATTTCATTTAAACAGTGATTGGTCATAAATAGCTGGTGGTGCCCTAATTACTATATTTATTCTACTCTAGTAAAAAATTCACAGGTCTTAAATCCATTGTTTTCACGGGGTCTCCATTAACCAAGGGTCTCCGCTTGGTAATATAGAGTATAGGTTCTATCCTCACTTTTCAAAGTTCTTATCAATGTCAATTAAATTGAGGTTCTTTTGTATTTACCAGAAAAACTGCGTCTATTATACTTAATTCATCAAAAGTTGGCTATTGGCCATGAGATAGCTTCCAGCGCCAAGATTCTTGGCCATAACTATACCTGTCAGCCATTACCAGTCACTAGATATTACAATGGACGCAGAATTGGGCCGGTCCCAATTGCCATACCTACTGGAGGTAAAAGGTTACGTACCGAAGTTGTGTTGCACAACACCTAGCCAGGGAAACCTGCCGATGTCCGGCAATCGACCTTCCGGCACCGACCGCTCGGGATCCGACGAGCAGCGGAGAGCGCCCCAGTTTATCACACACATACATTCTAAAACAAAACCACTTATCACATGGGGATACCGAGATTAGTAGAGGGCACAGTGTTTCCGAGGCCCCTAACATCTTGCGTATTAAAACATAATCATTATATCAAGGGCGACGGTGACCCTCCCATCGGAATGCTCGTATGCTTAACTTATTTTTTTTCGGTTGAAGCTATGGCCCTATTGGCCTTAATGGTTCATCGGATGTGGGCAATGCTGGATTTACGTATAGGCCCGTGAGGCCCGGGCCTAGGGCGGCATGATTTGAGGGGCGCCAAAATTTCAGAGACGAAAAAAGACTGCCTTTGAAAATAAGTTTGGATTAATTTTGTAAAGAATTCTCTATAGAATACACCTATAACAATTCACTTAATTACTTTTCAGTCTATGAATAAGATTATGTTTTTTTAAAGATTAATTATAGTCTTTACCGAATGGTGTTCTTTACTTTTTGTTTCATTACTGAATATCACATGCATATATAAAGCTTTTAAAAATGACTAAATCTTAATAGTTTCGCCCTGGCCCAGCAGTGGGACATAATATATTAAAGGTTGATACTTTACTTTTTTCTAGCATTAAGGGCGGCAAGATAAACAGGGCCTAGGGCGGCATTAAGCCTAAATCCGTCACTGGATGTGGGATGAGCCCGTTGGCTTCACCTTGTGATGAGAAAAAATGGGCGGTTGTGGAGTGTGACTTCCAAGGCTTCATGGCGTCGGGTTTGTTCCTGTGGCAAGTCCAAGCCTCGCCATCCTCGGATGAAGACAAGTTATTACTAGTTTACCGCGGGATGAGGTTAACGATGTGTCAGAATCTCCCTCAAACACATAAGAATATACCGACACACTTACCTTCAATAACAATTGTAACAATTAACACATATTTGTATACACCAGAAATAAACATATTCAAAAGAATTTTTATTTTGTATTTTTTCCCGCCAAAAAACAATAGGTCTGCAATTTCATTATTTTTTATTATGAGAAATTAAAATCACAATGTGCATTAAAATAAAAAATAACAAAATAACAGTTACATATTTTTTTACATTTAACCCAAATTTTAACTTTACCACCGCTTAACTATCCAACAATGAGTATCGAGCTAAAACTAACCTCCACTAATATTGAAAGCGGTATTGTCTGTTTGTCTTATAGTTTATAATTTTCATGATAAAACACGGAATCATTGATTTTTTGCATCGATAGAGATGGGATGAACTCTTTATCTTAAGAAAATCACATTTCTTTGGAAATATTGACTAATATTATTCTCTATGTTTACACTCCATTGTTTTATAATAATTTATATTTCAAATAATAATATATCTAAATATATAATAAATAATTTGTAAAAGGCCATACTTTGGCATTTATTAATAGTCATTATTATTTCTTGAGGCATACATTTGATTGATTCCGCGTGATTTAACAAGAGGACTTCTCATTGGACAAGGAAGTATTAAATTATTATACGCCACGTTAAACTCATCAATATTAATTTCTTCGCGTCACGGCCGCGTTTGACCCCGAACATTAAAATCTCTCTATTTCTCCCTGCTCATCAATATCTTATTTTGCCACTTGCTCACCGGTAAATAAACATAGTAAGAAAACCTGCACGCCTGATGAAATTAACGCCCGGTTTCTGAAACGTTGGTCAAAGTGTATGTCAACTAACATATTCTAGAGTCTTTGACAGCTTTTCATTGTAGTGGCTAATGTCAACTGACGGGCTGATCAAATTAAGTCATTTAACCAACTTTCCAGCAACTCATTTGACGCTTAACAAGAGACTTGACAGTTGATTTGTAAATTTTTACGTTGATCAGCCGATCGAAAACCAGGCATAAGTCTATGAAGGTATGTAAAATTCACTTTCTCGCATTAGGCCAGGGTACACCGTACAGACGAACTAAAGTCCAAAACCCTCTTCGCCTACCGTGGAAGACATCCGCTGCCCATGTTGGAGATATAGAAGTATATATCATGCTGTGTTTATAATTTCACTCGAGCAAACCCGCGGTAACTCACTAGTGGACCGTCGTTTACACTGACTACCGGAATATTAAAGCTAATCAATGCTGGTTCCCACGCGTCTCCGTTCACGGGCTCACTCCATAACATGCATCACTGGCGAATCATGTGGATAGTTGACCTTCCGCGAGGTCAGGGTTCGAATCTGACCCCGTACGTATCGTTATTGTTCCCGCCCGAGGACAAGATTGCCCGGATTGTCTTGGAAATTATCTTTGACTAGCAACTACTAACTAGCAAATAATTGAGGAATTATACCTATAATACATATCGAAAGCGTTATTATTATAATGAAACAACTTTTACAGATTTTTGAAGTGAAACTTCTTTAGAATCGATGTGATTTCAAACCGGATGCAACGGAAAAAACGACAGCTAAGAGACACAAACATAAAAGAGCGAGAGAGCAAATGTCGGTGTGTATGTTTATTTCACACTGTTTAATACTTGCTTGTATTTGAGCATTTAACGTGTGTTTCACTTCTATCGTGTGTGATCGCACTCACACCTTTTTTTTGCGTTTTATTATGATTTTTTTGTCCTGCCCGAAGTTTCGGATACTTTACAGCATCCAAGAGCCGTATTAACTATAGCTAGCCAATGTAAGTTTAAAGATGTCTTATCTTTTTTCAGGTTATCAGTGCACATCTCATGGTATTCGGATGACGTGCCCTTCATCTCACGATTCACATCTCATGGTGAGTTATCTGTCGTAAATATTATTTGTATTCTTGTGTTGCTGAGATAAACTGGCGCTCAATATGGTGTGTAAGAGATGGCATTAACACAAGTTTACATTTATATAGGATGTTAGTAAAATAAACATTACTTTTCTTTTCTTCTTTTTTTATCTCTTTTGAGCAAGGAAATAAATAGAGCCAAGTTAAACGGACGCTTTTTTACCGAACGTCAAAAAACGTTTGAATGACACAAATGGACACCTATGTATTTGTTGATGATTAAAAACGCGGCGCTTTTTAATCAAGCGGGGCTAGATTTTTACTTTTTGGGATTGATTGATTGATTTTTTCGCCAGCGCGGGAGAAACCGCAGGGAACAGCTAGTAGAAAAGCAAAGATAAAGAAAATGTTTGTCTTTATTTCAAATATAATTGGTACCTTTTAATATTGTTAAGAAAGGTCTTTAAGTGCAATATGATCTCAATCGGTGCTCGAGGCTGGGGTCACAGGTTCACTTCCCGCCGAGAGCCGAGGGCGTGTGAGATGAAAATGGATGTGTGCCTGTGAATGCGTTTGTTTGTTGCTGTTATTCTCGTTACTATTGTTACAAGTATATCTCTGTTGATCCACTGAGTTTGTTTCGCCGATTCTTCTGAACTAGCTTAATAAACAGTTGCCTCGATTTGACGATCAATAACATAACAAATAGGTATTAATAGTTTTAAATTGATACAGACCAACAAACGTTAACTCAAGTTATACTCACATTATTCAAACTCTGCATTCTAAACGAGTTTTTTTACATATTGCAAGTGTTTCGAATTAATATTCTATATACTAAAGATTACCTGTTATAATTAATTAGCGACTAGATTCAAAATACGATCTTGATCTCAGTTTATTGAAAATATATCCTCAATCAACATTCAACAAATAGCGCACTCAGTGGTGCCAACTTGGAGGTTTTTTCCCTAAATTTAGGGGGAAGAATTTAGAAAAGGGGATTATTTAGGGTAAAAAATTTCTTAGAAATATCAACTTTTAATTAGACTTTATATTTATTTCCAAAAAAATTAGGGTATATTAGTTGGGATTTAGGGGATTTTAAAAAAGTTTAGGGGGAAAAAAATAAGCAGTTGGCATCACTGAGCGCGCTATTATTGATATAAGTAAGTTTAATGCTTAGGGCCTGTTTCACAATCTCCAGATAAAAGTCTTGCCTATTAGAAGACGTATTAAAAATGCCACATGATGGTAAGCGATAAAGGTTGTCTATAAATGCTATTGTATTAACCCCGGCATGGACGAAACCCTTTCATTTGCAGCCACACACGTAACATGTTGAATCTTTGCGTTAGTATTTGTCTGCTGCTGTACTGCTGCCCTTTCCGAAACAGAGGAGCTCTTTGAATCATGAAATAAGCAGTCTTTTTATTAAATATTGTGTAGAGTGTAGATGAAAGCAATTAAGACTCATCATTAGGTCTAAACCTTAATTAGTTTGCACTGAGATGAACCGGGATGTGGCTGTTAATGCAGGATGCTTTGTTAGTTTTAATTACCTTTTATAGCGAGATCATCCTTGAAAAAAGAAATGTGGTGTCGTGGGACACCAGGTAGGAACGAAGTTCCTTCGGCTAAAAAGAAAGGTATTATACACTACTCGCTTGTGTATGCGACTGTCGCGTCTCATTTAACGCTTTTTATTCCACGCACTTTTGCTTACGGTTTTACTATTAAATTTTTTTCGGTTCGGTCGCGCAGCAAAATCCCTATCCCCTCCAAGTCTGCCGTAAGGAACTTCGTTCCAAAAATATAAAAATGTGCCCTTTCTCACAGACTAATGTTCTATATATTATAGTGGTTCCAAAGGTTACGATTATAATCTTTCTTACGTTTTATAATACTGCTGATGGAAAATCTCGTGACTCCATCAAGGTTAGCAACGCTTGCCGAGGTTGGTCCATGGATGGGTGACCATCTTTACATACCGAGACTCCTCCGTGCCTCGGAAAGCACGTTAAGCCGTTGGTCCCGACTGTCAATCGTGGGTTTTTGATGGTTTAGGCGTTTCTGAAGTCCGAAAGTCTGACAACCAGTCTTACCACGGGGTACCGCATTACAAAGTATTGGGTTGTGCAGGTCAGATAGGCAGTCGCTCCATTTAATACCGGTATTCAGCCGCATCCGGTTAGACTGGAAGCTGACCCGGAACATAGTTGGGAAAAGGCTAGGCAGAAGCAGAATCCATGCCAAGTCAAATAATAATAATAGTAAGATGCTAGATTAGTCTATATAATTATCTCCTCTTCTTCTTATTTTTCTCGATATATAATGCTGTACGTGTGTATGTCACTGGACTACTCCTAAACGGCTGGACCGATTTGAATTAAGTAATTTTTGACGTGACAACGTCTTATAATTCGATGGAGCCGGCTGCACGCACGAAAAAACATGACTCATGCGGCGTTACCTCGCTTTGAGGCGTTCCATTTAAGGCTTGAAGTGCAAGCGAGAGCGCGGAACGAGCGACAAAGAGGCACAATCGGCACATCAGTATTTTCTTATGACGTTGTCACGTTCAACTATCGTCAGTAAACCGACTTAACAGACATCCGATTTTTATTTTGTATGCGTTTGGCTGGCGCTCTGGATTTAGATTCACAGACGGCTTAGATTTACAAACCAGGCAGGCAGATGGCGCTGCAGTCAGTATCTAGGTTATTTCATTATACTGCAGTCTGCAACTATACGACTGGATCCATTTGTATCTAAAAGGCGTCAATTGAGTTTTTACGTATCGTTTGTGGTGAGCGAAAGAATATCTAACAGCGGATAACGTTGGGCCTCGCGACTGTGACGGCACCAATTAGCCTTTCACCTGCCGAGAGACAGAGCTAAGTAGTAAGTAGTCCACAGCTTGTATAGTCAAACTCAAAGTCAAACCAACACATTTATTTTGGTTGTGTTGAATGAAGGATCGCATTAAAATTAATGCTCTATAATTTTCCCTTTTTGATATATCTCCCATAAATTTCGATTTTACTCGACTACCTACAGCAAAGACGAAAATAAAGTTTGTGATTCTATCAATGTATAAACATACAATGATAGAATCACAAACAAAAATCAGAAAATCGTAACGTGTTCATTACTTGCCTGATTTATGTGAATTACAAGTGAATTAAATAACTAATTTATTTTATACAATATACACCATTCGAAATATTAATCCCAAATTTTACAATAATAATCTCAGTATTATGTAATTGAAATTTATATGATTCAATAAATTTATATTTATATGGAGACATTTGATTAAAATTCAATAAAACTTAAAAAAATCATGTTAATCTTAATTTATAAATCTGTGTATATTAATAATAAAATTTATAACAAATAAAGATCCGTAACAAAGATGGATCGATCGATCGGCAATCGATTACTGCCAAAACGGGCATAAACAATGTGTTCATCTCTTTTTTTTTATTAATTAATTTTATTATTAGAATTATTTTAATCGAATTAATCTCCATAAGTTAGTTTTGCTAACATTAATTGTTACTTTATACGGTAGTCAATTGAAGATCGCTGTACATAGCTAACGGGAAGCGAGGAGCGGAAAGGTTCGCATTTTATTACCACAGCATCACACACCCGGTACCAGCCAGTCACCATAGATACATCTCCGTCCGTTCACAACTATTGAATGTGCATTAGGAAGTGGAGAAATAAAGAAAATATGCTATTTGCTTATACTAACGTTGTAACTTTCTTCAAGACAAACCCTTTATAAATATATCAGTTTTATCTTCAGCAATAATCTTCAAACCATTTGAACGTTGAATATGTAAAAATTTGACGTAAGTTGAGGACGACTTAAATTTAAAAAAAGTGTTTTATTTTTATTTTGGCGTTGGTGTAAGTGTAGTCCGTGAAACCGCGGGAAACTATGAATAAGATATATTTTTTACCTGTGTATGATAAGTTCAATTTAAAAAAGAGAAGTAGAAATATATACATTATGTAATTTTTCAGAAAGAGTGGTGATATGTGATAGAAAAAAAAACATGCAGTCATTTAGACTATTCTAGAAATATATTGTGCCTGGCTGTTCTAGTTTGCTGGTGCCCTAGCGGTCCTAGCCGATGCTGATCTAGGGTGATAGGTTAATTGGAGTTCGTAAATTGTATGCCACATTTCCCTGATGAAGAATTTGACTCAGTACAGCGAGATCTCTTCTTAACTAGGGGACAGATTAAAATATACTTATAAATAATCAAAATAATATCATTACACAGTCTATCTCTTATCTTATACATTTAAACGAGCAATTCTTGTATATATATAGAATCGGGATCTCTGAAACGGCTCCAACGATTTTCATGAAATTTTGTATACGTGGGTTAAAAACGGCGATAAATCGATCTAGCTAGGATACATTTTTAGAAAACTTTTTTTTATCCGTGTTTTGAGGCATCGATAAAATATGATTAGAATACGAATGTAAATTTCGCTGTCAAATCATTTTTTTTGGAAGAAGAATTTTATCGTATTTTATCACTAAGGGTACCGAGCAAATGCTCGGTCAACTAGGTACTTTTATAAATGCAAATAAAAATGTGTAATTTCATTTGATCTTAAAAACTAATATCGCATATAGATGAAGATTTTCTAAGTTAGCATCTCAGAGTAATTATTGACATAACGGAGAGCGAACTAAATAAACGAGTTAATGTGTTAACGGTGGCTGAATGGGCCCTTGTTTCCTTTGTCTTTATATAACCAATCGAATTTCGATTTTTAATTTCCAAAACGCAAATAAGGTATATCGCCAGCCAGATTTTTTGCCTTAAGAAAAATATAATATATCATTAAATTCAAACTCAACATAATTCTTCTTTTCTTTTAACTTCTTCTTGACCAATGTTAGCTTCCCGAAGCATTAATCAATGTCAGAGTAGAAAACATAATTCTGCCAATGCAGCATAAATTATTTTACTCATCATAATACTAGAACGAATGTCATTACGCCAACATAAAACCTTAATGTTGCCAGCATTACGGGCTATTCACAGTCAAAGGTTCCCAGTATTTAAATATGTCTAAGTCATTCCACACACTGGCATTACACGTTTAACCGTAGCCATTAATTATGGCCGCTCTTAAAAAGCCGTCACAAATTGTACGTTCCTTTTTTAAATATCATGCACATTTAGTGATATGCTATTTTAAAGTTTATTCCAAATGTGTTATAGTGTAAATTAGATAATGGTAGTAATGATTATAATATAAATTACATCTAAATGTCGGGTCCATTTGTTTTTTGTGTCTGTCACAGAGCTAAAGACATAATATATTATGTTTATTCAGTCTTCTAAGTCAGTAAATTTCACATTATAAAGATAAACTTTTTATACGCTTAATTATGATTTATACCTGCCCTAGATTCAGGATACTTAATAAGTAATAAGTAATTTATGACAGCTATGGTTGCTGTAACCATAGCTGACATAAATTACTTATTACTTATTTACAGCTAGACATAGGCCTTTCTTAATGAAAGGCTAGACATCCGATCCCCTAACACGGTCAGCCACTTAATATACTTTATTATTCGGGATCCTTTTAATTCCACAATAGTAAGCTTTAAATCTTAAAACCTTAATCTTTTTCACAGTACTGTCAAATCCACAAAAGAACCAGTATTATTAACGGGCTAAACTTTACAATTTATGAAGTGTCAAAGCGTTGCCAAGTACAACGAAAGTTATCGACAGTAATAAATTATACTAATATATTTATTGTTGTAGATAAGTATTAGTGAGCCACAGTAATAAATTTGTTAGCACCGCCAAATAAAACTTACATTTAAGGACTATTTTAAAAAAACTTTCATTGTTCTTTTTTTTTATTTTCTTCTATTGATGAATTTATGTTGTCTATGGTTTCTAAGTTAACCAGGAAACCGTGCAAGTCACGCATATTACAGTAAGGGCCTGTTTCACAATCTCCAGATAAGTTCTGAATAGGCTATTCACAACATATTTGACAGATAGAGTATGGAGTATCTGTCAAATATGTTGCCGATAATAATTTATCAATTACATGAATTATTTTTTAGAATAAAATATAATAGGATAACATTTATTCTTAATCCTTACTCAATATTATGTGAATGTATGGAAGTTTGTTACACTTTCCCGCGAAAACTACTTGGCCGATCATCATGAAACTTTGTACACATATTCTCGGAGATACTAGAAGTAACATAGTATACTTTAAAAAAACAAATTTTAAACACGGGCGAAACCGCTGGCAACAGCTATTTAAAGAATTTTTATACACATAACACACTACTACTTAATCTGTTTTAATCTTCGTTACCAGTCGGCTAAAGTGTTTCAGCCAAGATGTCGCAAGCCAGGCGAAATACCAATCCAAAGCAATAAAAACGTTATCCACAAAGTGTTTCCAAAGTATTAGATTACACCTGATATTTTAATTCGTAAAAACCAAAAGAACTGACATTAATATACAAACAAACATAAATGTCACAGCCAATTTACAACTTAATCTTCTTGCTCCGTCTAATATTGGTTGGTATCTTTTACGACTCACGTTTTATGGACTTGGTCTTATCAATCGCTTGCATGGCAGATGTCATTATTAGGCCTTTATGGGAGGCCTATGCGGGGTGAATGAGTTATTTATATCGTAAAGCCTTTGAACACATTTACACATCCGTTTTTAGAGTAGGGTATTATATATGAGAGTAGGCCGGTGTACGGTGCAAGCGTACAAAGCGCCTTATCATCAATTTTGTATATTTCACGCATTTGCATTTCTATTCAGTTATAAGTTTTAGACACTGCACGAAATATTGTCACGAGTCACTAAGTAGCAAATATACAGCATTAGAATATCATAGCATTTATGATCAGCAGCAACCCCAAGAGCATCTCAAGAGTACGAAACGTACAGCCTGGATGTTATTCAGGATATACGGAATTAGGTGTATTCTAAAAATATCTTATTCAATCTTTAAATAGAATACTAAAGTTTGCTCGCAGCTGCGCCTTTTTTTCTTTAACGCCGGGAAATGCGCTTAGGCATCCCGCGGGGGAGTGGGTCTCAACAGGCGGGTATAAGGGACTCGCTGCACCCGAAAGCTGGTAAGTGGACGCAGCACTACCCACTAAAACCCGGCGAGTGCCACCAATGCCGCCTTTGGTGAGGTGCCCCGGATCTACAAGCAACAGGGCACCTCAACCGCTAGTCAGTCCCCCTGGGGACCGACGCCACCTCCACAGTTGCATCCACTTTAAGTTTCTTCGGATTGTTATATTTCAGTATTTGTACGGCCTTACATTAAGTTAAGATGTCATCCCATCCTGCTATTAGTTGGGACTTTTGAATATGAACCGTCTTCCTGTAGTAGGATCGTGTCGGACGCACGATACTGTCTTTTGCATATTTGAGACGCGATAATTCAATCACGGCAGAACTTTATAGCTTTTTGTGATGTTAGGTTAAAAAGTTAGTCACGACTTATAAATTACTATATCCCAAAATAGCATTTAAGAGTCAAAGTTTGGAGAAGTGAAGAGAAGTTACCCAGAACAACTGATTTTTAAATGAAACTAACAACTTTGTAATAGTTCTGCGCATTGGTATCATTGAGGGAGTTCAGCAGTGGACGGATAAAGGCTAATGATGATGATTGGTATCAATATTTAATATCAAAAAAATGTGTAATACATCAGTTGGAGGATACTTTGAGGATGATAAAGGTAATAAGGATTCATAGGGCGCCAGCAAACATCACTAACCATCATCCTATTAGTAAAATGGTTGCATCAAACACGAAGAGTCTGTCCGGGGTGGTGATAAAAAGACTTACCTCCTCCGACCATTTTTAGTCGATTTCATTGATTTTATTAACACCTCCAAGGGATTCCACAATAATGGACCCCAAAAATGGAGGTAAGGACATTGAATTTCTCCCCTGGCTCTACAAAAGAAACAGGAATAAACTCGATCGGTAAAGACAATAATTTACTATAAACATTTCGGTCTCACCATAACGAGATGAACGAAAACCGGTCCAAGAGCGTGGGCAGACCCGTATTGTTATTTTCAAAATAAAACTATACATTGGCCCACCTACAACTCGGATTAATGGATAAACAAACAATACAACAATATAGTAAGGAATAAATTAAAACTTATCTCTTCATATGTAGAAACTTTAATGTAATGAAATAGTGAGAAATAAATAACTTTATCTCTAAGTTTGAATAACATGAGTATGAATTACATACTTGTATTAAACAGCCGTCAACTGAATATGTTTTAATGAGCGCTAAATGTATCTTTCTTGCATCCAACCAAGATCAGCCACAGCACTAACATTGTCTTCCAAAACGACCACACTTGGTTCTTATTCTAGTCCTCTTCTGGCCAAACCCACTTCAAAATACAGCTTACCACACTCAGCTACAGAAAATCCGACTGGTTAGGTTAGGTTTTAGGTGCATTATGTACATAATATAGACATAGTAACGTAATAGGTATACACGACAATCTATAGTGTTTTAAAGTAAAAAAACGAAAGAGACTTTTTCTTTCGTTTTTTTTTTTTAATTTTGGCTTCCTCGTGAATTTGCCACTGTAAATGAACAATTTTAAAATATTAAAATGTCTTCTTCTTCCTTTATTCTTGAATTAGGTATGATTGCCTTCGATATTCTGCCACTGTCAAATTCGAATTTAAATGTCAAATAGAATTATGAAAGTATGATGATAATGTAATGTATAAGACACGGTCATCATAGCCGGTAAGAACTCCATTAAACTATTTATTTACATAAATAAACGTAAACTAGATTATGGAGAAGACGAGTGTAGACGACTTGAGCGGGTTAATTGATATACAAACTAACAGACCGACGTTTTTTACACTTCTAACTAGTAGGAGCCGGTTTGATGGATACCTTAAGCTTTTATTTTTTGATACAATTTCTCATCGGAAAAGGGTACAATATAATTGAAATTACTTATATGTAGTTACAATTTAAAACTTTAAATTAACGATGCAAATATTTGTACAGTATTACATTAAATGTAAACATTCTAATATAGCATAGTTTGTGGTTGTATCAGAATAATAATAATAAAGCCTTTTTATTTCCTTAATAACAAATCATTTTTACATTTATATTTATATAGCATGCAATAGTGTTAACAAAGTTAAAAGACAAAATATGCAAAAAAAAAAAAGATATTACACATTAAACTCCTTGCTAAATTTAACATTGTTCAATTATGTTTAATATTTAGAAAAAAATGTTTATTAAGGATCTCTCTATAGAGTAAAAGCCTGCTCCATACTCCTCCACATAGTTCTGACACTCGCTTTTTTAGTCCATTCTTTTCCCGCCGTTTTCAGGATTTCATCGAGCCATCTCTCTGCCAGTCTGCCTTTGGATCTCTTGCCTATGGGTCCTTTCCAGAATGTAATCTTTGAGGCCCATCTGTCGTCTTTCATACGTGCAATATGGCCGGCTCACTTCCATTTCAATCTTTTACAGTGTTCCAGGGCATCAATTAAATTTGTTGATTTTCTTATATCCCTGTTTTCCTTTTTGTGTTTTATTGTATTAGAATACAACTTATTTAATATTAAAAAATTCACAGATAAGAAAATACAAATTGATTCCAATTTCAATTTAGCAGGTAGTGCATAATTCAGAATTTGTTTCCCGCCATTTTGCTAACGAGCCAAATGCAAGACTTAATTACGAGCTGTCACCTCGATAAATTTCTCTCTGACGGTTGCAGTCCCATTGGCCGGACTGGCGGGTCTTAGTCTAGTGGTATGCAACCTTTCTCGCGTGTTAAAATAAACGTTAAAACTTGATAATTGTCCAAATTACTGTCAAAAAATTAGCACGCAATTTCTGCAGCTGTAAAAACTCGGGTTGCATTGCAGGTTTTTGACAGCTTATACAATTCCTATGCAGTGTTATGCAGCAGTTGTCACTTAAATTAAAAAGCAAGTAAGTACTGAACGTCCATAGTACAAGACACATTAAAACTAATACATCATCGTCATGATAATATTATGATGTATACGCTAGAAGGAGTTGAATTGTGGTTTAATGTTCAAGTATATTTCACTTACCCTCCTCACCTCATTTCGAGGTCCTCCTCGCCATTGACCCGTGCCCAGCAGTGGGACATAAAAGATTGATACTTTACTTTTAGGTACTTTACTATATTTCACTGTCACCACAGGACCTGTTAAAACCTTCAACGTCAAACTTTGGTAGTTTATGAACATTGTCCCTTTAATGAAAACTTTAGCCGCCTCGAGCGCTTTTTGGTAGGGGAAAATCCTTACGTCATTGATGATGATGATGATGTCCTCCTTGTCGTATCCGACAACGGCAAACCCTGGCTATGGATTCCTTTGATTGAAACGAATGTGACTTGCAAACCCTATTCTCGCTAATAGACTAATGTGACGGTATGATTTTTTTTTAATATTAAAATTTTGAATTTTCATAATATCTCAATTCTAAGTAACTTAAGTTTTCACTTCTATCGGCAGTACCTATTACTGCTACTTTTCTCTTGTTCTACCTAGGTACTAAAAGAGAGGAAATTAACGTACAATTTACTGCCGAACGTAGCGTAGATATTCTAATATTACTAATCTATTTTAGTTTTAATAGCCAAAACAGTTCCTCTATCATAAATAAAGTACTCCGCGTCTTCTAGTATTTGATTACAGATTATAACGTCGCTGTACCCACTTAACTTTACATAAACTTCAAATCGATCCAGGAAATCATCAATATAATGATTCGAACTTGATAACGGTTGAAAAAGATCTAAAACAAGAGACGCTCCGACAGCCGTGACAAAAATGACTAATGACTTCGCCCATCGCATAGTGTGAACACTGACGATTGATAATACATGATACAACTTACATTGTAACATAATATTTTAGACGTTTCATTATAATTTTATATTATTCTCGTAGGTATAGATTGTAATTTATTGCTATTTGTGTAATCGTTAAATTTTGATTTGATGATGGAAACAAATTTTCCATTTTATTGATGTTGATATTGAATTTCATATTCATTTTATTGTAATTGATTATAAATATTGATTTGGTCGTATTTATTCATAATTTTACACACACGCACACACTATAGTGCCTAATAAGTTTTGGTTATATTTTATGGTTTATACTAAATAGGATAATCACACAAAAAGATAGTGAAAGATTTCGACATATGCTGGAGAAGAATGGAGAGGATAAGTTGGACAAAAATTGTGTCAAAAAGTTTCGGAAAGAGTGAAAGAGGAAGAAAACATCATTAAAATCATAGGGAACCGAAGAAGAAATATGATTGGACATGGCTCGATTAAAAATAAGGAAGAATTTAGGGAAAGAGAGGAAGATGTAGACCGAGGAGAACTTATAATATGGAATAGATAAAGGAGAAGGTACAGACAGCGACGTAACAGGAGGTGAAGGTGTAGGCGGAGAGAAGGAAGAATTGGCGAGTACCCCACCGACAAGAGCAAGGCTTTTAATTAGAGAGAGATAGTTTAGATAGGATACAAGTATAAGTTTAGTTTAGACGCAATGCAAAACATCAGACATGGTGTAAGAGAGCGGAGACCTTAAGATCTCAAACTTGCCAGTGTCTCGCAGAGGATTCTGTCAAAATTTGCGTTGTGTAGTAAAAATTGTAATCTAATCCTACTAATATTATAAACGCGACAGTTTGTAAGTATGGATGGATGGATGTTTGTTACACTTTCACGTAAAAAGTATTGAATGGATTTTAATGTAACTACAATATATATTTATCACCGTCCTCCCACGGGAATGGGAAGTATGCGGGTGAAACCGCGGGGCGCTGCTAGTTATATGAAACCGACCGATATAGCTTGACCGATTTTTTACGTTTCTTTTGTGTATGTGGTGGGTATGCGAGAAGGACGTCAATTATAATAACTTTTTTTAACAAACAAATTTTTTTATTATTAATTAATTTATATGGCAAAACAACGTTTAATTGAACTAGTAACATCTTATTAATATTTTTGTTCGAATAGGTCTTGATTCTTAGGTGTTTATCTTAAAAATTAACTGCTTTAATCGCGTATGGATGCACCACTGGTTTCGAACCTCTGGCGTCCCAATATGGCGGTGGCCTGACCATGCCTTACAACATGGTACTATCTATTCTTTTTCTAGAAAGTATTAAGTACTAAATGAACACCTTATGAGGCACCTTCAGACGACCTGATGATATCGATAAAGTCAATTAAAGTTACTCAATCTGCATAAACTAGCCTAGGTATTTAAAAAATATTTACGTAGACGATGTATCAATCTTCAAAATTCCCAAGGCTTTCTCTCTCTCGAAGGAATTATAAAGTAAATGTGCTTGTAAGTGGGCAATACTTTGACTGCTATTTGCGGCTGCAATAGCCCGGCTACAACGAATATATTTAAATACAGCAAACCGTCCGAAACCATGTTGTTGGTCATCCTGCTGCAGTCACATATTGCACTGAAATTATTGTCGATTTAGAAGTACCTTTAAGTAAATTAGACAAAATTTGTAAACAATTTTATCGGTGACAGATAATTATTCTACTTGTCTATCTAATAACAAACCTATCTAATGTAATATTTTTCGATCTGGCTGAGGCTTTTCACAGGCATTAACGCGTTTTCATAGAACTATTTTCGTAACTGAATACGAAGCGATCTGTAGCTGATACAGTTTGCCGGTAGTGGTAACTTCAGACAACGAATATTCCTTGCAAACCACTAATGATTTTAATTTTTTCCACAAAAATGCTGTTTGAGTTTTATTTCAAAAAATGCTGTTTGAGTTTTATATAAAACAATGTTATAAAACGCGCCTCTTTGGCCGTTAGATCATCCGACGTCGCTCATGAACATTGGAACTAGACAGTGCCAGTAAATACGCTGACTGTCTTTCTGATCCCTCCAAAATACAGCAAAGCTATTACAGGAGAGACAAGCAAGATGATAGTGTCCATGCAGCCGGGAACGCGGTGAGAGGGACTCACCGGTATCGCCTTTTGGCCAATAGTATATCCAAAGGCCCATATACCACAGGCCGACAATCCGAATTTCATATACGTTGGCCCCACTACCAAAACTACGCAAGCGTAACTGACGTAACACCGTCACTCGCTCACTTTCAGTATCGTTCACCAGCCGACACATGCAATACTTAGGGTTCCCTAAACATTGGGTAAAACCCTCGGTAAACTACCGGGAATAGAGGATTAACTCATCTTAAACTAAAAGTGATTATATGAATGATAATATTTTATCCAATAACTATAAATCCCAGGCGAAAAGTGTCTCAAAATATTACGTAATCTTTATTAATTACTAAACGATTTGTGTTTTTGTCTCTCAATCTTTGTAATGAGTAGTTTCGGTAACAGAACTCTTGCCGCAACATAGGGCAACAAGAAGTCCAAGTCATTTTTTTGTAAAATTGTTTCACACCGAATAACTTTCATTCGTTTTTTGACAGCCTACCTTTTTACATTGTGAGTAAAATAAGATAATTAGAGTGAATTAAATTTTAGTATGTTATTTTTCATTATAATATATTCTACACTTCTGTTCTGTTCTTCAAACTGGGATAAGAATACACGATTATTATAGAGCTGTATATTGTATTCATACTTCGAAATTTAAAAAAACGATAGTAATGCTGCTTATGTAGTGAATTCGAGTGTGTATGACTTCGAGGCTTATCGCATACTTACGCGTGGAAGTAAATTAGGCTCTCTCGCCGAAAATGTGAAATGGACGGAGCGAATGTGAAAATTATTTCCGGGTACCTGCTGCTAATCTATAATGTAACTTTGCCTTCTATACCTACTATTCCTTTATTAGACCGCGCAACACTCGCGCTTGGCGTTGGTCCTATAAGGCAGGTTACACGTTACTATTACTTCCGGCGACAGGGACACGGTGCTGCACATCACGTCACCAGCTATCTCTCCATCAGGTCGCATTACACTAAATAACGCATATTAATCACACAAGGGACATTATGTAAGAATACTTTAAGTGAAAATCTTTTCTAATGTCACCTAGAAAGCTAGACTACCAAACGAACTACCTTATTGTAAGTGCACAAAAAATAGATGTGTCCTCCCGCGACAAGCTCTGAAAACTTATTTTTGCCTACCCGGAGATGTAAGATTGCTGTTAGGTCCCAGTACCAGTAAATACGCAGTCTGTTTTCTTTTTTAGAAACACTATATAAAATCCGAAAGCGTTTTACGAAATAAATATGCAAGGTGGACCATGTTTCCTTCGTTAATTTTATTTAAATAAAACATTTGAAGAAGACGTTAGATGGTTTAATACGCAATAATTATATATTTATTTAGTTTTAACTCTTAAACCATTCAGTTATTTAAATAACATACAATTTTACAATAAATCTAATGTTACAATAATCTGTTCAAATTCTTAGTCATTCTTATATTAATGTCACATTTTTAATTTTCTTCTTTTTAAAACATGTCTTAAAAAAGGTTTTATATAAAGGTTTTTAAATAAGTATAAAAATATATTTAATGAAAGCACAATCGCTTGAACATACCCCCACCATGCAGACGCTCTTTAAATTAATTCTTTTTTTACAGAAAGTCTTGAAAAAAACTTTTGAGCAATCAATATCATTTGTGATCTGTGAAGATCTCGATTAAAAAAAGCTTGAGGAGCCGCACTAACCCATATTTTTCAACAGACCTCAAATAAACTCACTTTGAATGTTTTAGATTATCTTTTGTAAATG
Source organism: Lycaena phlaeas (assembly GCA_905333005.2). Taxonomy (NCBI): domain Eukaryota; kingdom Metazoa; phylum Arthropoda; class Insecta; order Lepidoptera; family Lycaenidae; genus Lycaena; species Lycaena phlaeas. The sequence goes on from HG995181.1 coordinate 774,220, forward strand.
TGAGAGTGTTATTTACTACAGTGGTATTACAATACTAATGTAGTGTCTATTCAGACCCAAATTAACAGAGTCATCACATTCAGGCTGGTTTTTGCCGGCGATGGCCGCGTCTTCCGCGTGCCGTCCGCGGAATTTTAATGACGTCGTCCTCAGTTCTTATATCGTTTAATTATACATAGATTAGTGATCTAGTTTTTTTGGCGATTGGTTTTGAATGTCAAAAATCCTTTGGAATTCAAAGTAATGTGGTCAAATTACATAGTTTTGGCATTTGAATTCCGTAAGTTTCAAGGTATCAACATTTATCTTCGAATAATAAAAATAGATTAGGGATAATGGATGTCAGTATATAATGTTTATTTAGGTTCATCATCATCATCATCATCATCAGCCTCTATCCGTCCACTGCTGAACATAGGCCTCCCTCAATAAACGAACGTTCATTGTAGGAGATGTATGTCATCCAACACGGACCGGCCACTGCATCGTATTTCCATCTGGTAAAGTTCGACCAACACTTCGTCTACCTGAACGCTGCCTCCACTCTTGAACCTTATTGGCCCATCGGCCATCCGTTTTTCCGTTTATTTAGGTTTGTCAACAATTTATTACACGTTAATCGTGCATCGGGACATAAAAAGATTTAACACATAAAGATGAATTCAGCATGCACATTTTACAATCATAATCATTAAAAAAAATGTAAACGCTAACATACATACTTTAAAAGATTATCTGTGGTGGGCATGTCGGAATTGATCTTGGATCACTTGATTCGACAATACGTTTTATTGAGGAAACTATCGAGTTAACTTAAGTACATATTATCATTTAAACCACACCGATAGCATTCGTCATTTAGACAAGTGGAAGCAAAGTTGCTAAGTAAATAAATTTCAACACATGCACGACCGCGATACAATTTTTGAAACTTTGGTACCAAATATTGATCGAATTTTGGATCGATCAGAATAAAAAATAAGTTTATAGAATAAGATTTTAATTCAAGTAAGATAAGTAACAATGGACGGAAGCAGACGGTGGGGTATAAATCTTGGTTCACCTCATTAAAGCCCCAGATTTTTTTTGTCGGGAGAAACTTTATGGTTGTTATTATCTTAAACTAGCTCCCGCATATTCACCCTTACCGTCTCGTGTGTATATATATATATATATATATATACTACATATATATCATATATACTACACTACTATAATACTACATTTTAAAAATTCAAAATCACATAATGTAGTGCTTTCATCTAATGTGCTTTAGTATTTGGTAAATAAGTACGCACGTTTGCAAGAAGAATATTATATGCCAGACTTGTGAATAAGTACTCTTTTCTATACGTCCTACTATATAATATTGTAAACGCAAAAGTTTTTAAGAATTTATGGATGTAAGGACGTGTGTTTGTATTCTTTAACGCAAAAACTACTGAATGGATTTTGATAAAACTTTACAATAATATAGCTTACACACCTGAATAACATACGGGCTATAATTTATCCCCTTACTCCTGTAGAGATGGGTGAAACCGCTATGCGCTACTAATCGGTAATAAGCAATAAAAAAAACAGAAATAGAGCGTTTCTAAAAACTAAGAACACATTATAATATAATAGGCAATCTAAAGGTGATGCTTTATTAAATTATTAATTTATTCTAAAAAAGTATTTCAACTCTTGTTAGTTTTATTATTGGTCGTATATCAATTAATTTATTATTTAAATCACGCTACGCACACTAGCATACCTTTCCTCATACTAGAAGAATTCAAAAACGTTACATTTAGAGTTCGTTACAGAGCCAACTAATATTATCTACCCATAACATTTAAAGTTTGAACCGTTCAATAGCATCTTTAACTAAAATAGTTTACAAAAAGGTTATGAATTTTTGAAGACGCTTAAAAATAATCTCATTCTAAAACATAAACAGCTTTTTATTTGTTCATATATTCATTAATTGTTAATGCGAACTCGTAAAATTCATGCTTTCGATCTTAAAATCGGTGTTACAATAGGGCAACCCATTTGGTATAAACCATGGACAAAGTGACATCAATCCGTACTGGATACATCCACTATTTTATAATTAATTAAGTTAAATTATTGTAACAATAGGTTTTTTTTAATTTATAACAATTAGTTAAAATACTCAGTGTTGGCCGATTGTGAAAATATTTTTACAGACTATATTGTCTACACCGATTAAATTTTATAGAGTTGCTACTGATATATAAACATTATTGTAATATAACAACATTAATAAAATAATCCATAAAATAATAAATTTTGATCAGTGATCGAATCATTTCCCGTTTTCGGGAAAACTACACTTGTACTGGCAACGCTTAATTTAAAAACAATATTTATTGGGTAAAGCACTTGTATCCAACTTAATAAATTTAAGAAAAACTGGCCTCTTTTTATAGTAATGAATGAAATAATAATGAATTCTTCAATTAACTACAGATGGCGCTATCGTAAACGTCAAAGTGTACGGAACTGTCGCTCTAAATGCGTTCCACTCTTGACCATCATAGCCCACGTATACCTAACATTAAAAAACTCGTGTAATATATATGCAAATACAGTGTAAACAAAACGGCCTCGCTCATCGATACAGCATCCACCGGCTATCAATATGCTTGATGGATGTCTCGTTATCACAACTTCAGATCGAATCTGGAGATGCTACCGGATTCGGAGTCGTAATACGTTTACCTTATTATGGGGGTACCAGACTTAATGTTACTTGAATAGATGACGCGACAAATTATGGTAAATAAAAAAATAATAATTAATATTTTCCCTCTATCTATCTCTTGAGTTAGGCGTTTCCTTATAGATATTTTCCCTCCGTTATAAAAAAAAAAAAGAAATAAAAAATCTCTCACTTTTACTATAATGAATGGAATTATCTTTTTAATTTGTCCGAACTTAGTGCACGTGTGACATAAAAACCGGTCCCACTCGGGAGTCGAACCCGCACTATGCCATCAATTATTTAAATCACCTCGGGGCTACCAGCACTACCGTCGATGATAATGATCATTAGTATTCATTAAACTTGCATTTCAGTAGTAGGATTCAACTCTTTTATAGTTTACTAGCTGTTGCCCGCAGCTTCGCCTGCGTTAACTAAGATTTACAACGGGATCTTAGTACGCGAAATAACATTTTTTACACCTTGTGTCCGAAAAACCAAAATATCTTACGGAACCCTATTTTTATCAGAATAAAATTTAGCCTATGCTACTCGTGGATAATGTAGCTTTCGAATGGTGAAAGAATTTTTGAAATCGGTCCAGTACTTTTTAAGCCTATTCATTACAAACATACAAAAATACGTACAAATCTTTCCCCTTTATAATATTAGTATAGATATTTGGAATAACAGAAATACTTTCCGACTTTCCTAGGATTAGAGCCCACGGCCAGGCTCGTTTCTTTTATTGGGCACACTGGGCAACTGCCCAGGGCCCCGCGATGATTTCGTGATAATTTTAGGAAGTAAAACAATGATTGTTGATTACAATACTTAGTAGTGTCCTTATTACTATGATTACCCTTTCTAGTCCAAAATTGAAGCCCACAGATGTATAAATTGTTATTTATGTCGGGGCTTCTTTACCCTAGTGCCCAGGGCCCCCGATATATTAAGAGCCTAGCCCACCTCTGAAATACTGGACCGCATTACCAGACGACATATAGAATAGCACTTCAGTGATCCTACTCACATGTAACAAGGCCAGTCCCACCCAGATCGGCTTCAAATAGGAGCGGTCCCCCTTTCCTAGTTCATTATAGGGTAGGGTATTGAGTAGCTTAAGGAATATTAATATAGAGTACAGATGAGAAACGGATATTTGTACAGATGTAGGCTTGGCGTCTCTTCAAGCGTATATAATTCGCTATTGTTCAGAGTTAGTCTTGTAGCCATCAACATTTGTATGTGAGTAGCGACGAGCGCAAGCGATTTGGATATCTGCGCTGAGTGATGTGAGTTTACTTATACCTAATCAAAAATAATATAGGTATAAGACTGAAAAAATGATTACGAAGGGATAGTGTTTAATCCACGCTATAAAGGTACGAGTAGAAAGATATATGAATTACGATATAAAATAAACAAGAATAACGATTTTTAACTAGTTTTATCACAAGAACAAAACAACTTGATTGTGCAAATGCTAAGGAGGATTAAAAAAGATGAAAATCTTTTGCTAATAGGATTCTAAAATATTAGAGTTTATTATTTTTAAAAGTTAAAATATGAAATAAACCCTTATCATTTATTTTAAGGTAAGGTTAAATCAAGGGGTTCTCTTCTTAGAGAGCTCCCCAAAGATTTTTTGACTATCAGTCCTAAAATTCTATCCATATATATCCGCTAAGCCTGTCGCCCGCTTGTGTAATATATTGGTGTGTTTATATTGAAAACAGCGTTGATAAATAGGCCCTAGGTATATACAATGGCAGTTTCTTTATACCGCGCGCCCATACAGCTGTCTGCGGAGTGCATGTGGTTTATCTTGGTGCTCGGTGGAAGCTGGTTAATGATCATGTTAAGGTACTAGAGGTGAGTTCAGACTACTGGTTGAAAAGGGTTTTAAGGTTAAAATATTATGGATCACTCAAATAACGGACTTCAGGACTATGTGAGTGGCTTTGTGGTCTTTTGGAGAGCAATTATACTTGTTTCTACTCCATGCTCATTGGTGTATAAGTGATAAGATTAATTACTGCGACATTTACGATCTTAGGACGTATTAATTTACAGCAACAGCGGAATTAGTATAGCCCAGTGTACCTAGCATGCTTTGGCTCGCTCGTCTGGTCGCCTATATCAACTAACATAATAGGATATTAAGATGAATTTGAATAACAAACATTCGCGACTCTAACATTGGTTGTGTCAAAATCAAATGGGCAAACTGTATTATAGGAAAACTATGGAATGAATTTTAGAGAAACGACAAGAAGAAGAAATGTTTTTTTTTTCATAATAATATATTCTTAATAGAAAATGAATCTTCTAAATCATAAGTGTTACATTAAAGTGGGACAAAAAATAATGGGATCAATGACCTAAATCGATTATAGAGTCGCTTATTACGAAGCAAGCCGCAGGCAACCAGCTAGTTTATCATAATTCCAGGTAACACATTCCTGATATAATGTGAAAGAGACGAGCTATTGTTTGAAAGAGATAGATATAGGTCAAACAAAAAGTAAATTAATTATTTCATTAAAATATTTTATCGAACAAAAACAACACACCGTTGCCCCGCTTTGATCTTACTAAGATAGACGTTTTATTTGGACAACCTCGGATTAAATTTCTTTCACATCAGAGTCTTTTTAAATAAAGAATTACAAAATGCTGACAGATCCAGGTGAAACTTCAAGCGACTTACCTTTTGGAATTAATGGCCCATTAGATGAACCGTTTCTTTCTCTTGATAACTCCTAAAATATTGAATTATTTTTTTAAATATGCATCTAAAATTGAACAGAAAAATAAAGATGAAAAATTTTACTATCTACAAATAAATAAAATAAAATAAAAATAAAAAACAAATTTACACAAACCCCATTTTAAAAAATTAATTTTAAATAAAAAACCAAAAACCGACTTCAAAACTATACCTTAATTAATGTTCAACTAAAAATTTTAAAATAATATTAAAATACTTCGAAGTGAAATAGAAGAACATATACTATTTACAATCGGGTATTTTTGGAGTCGGTGCCAGCCAAATAAATTTTAATGATCAATCACATACACCAAGTATTGAGACGATGCCTGTGAAGGGCATCCATGTTTTGGTTGGTACCGACTCGAAAAATACCCGATTTTAATTATGTTATTTTAAAATTTTTAGTTGAACATTAATTAAGGTATAGTTTTGAAGTCGGTTTTTGGTTTTTTATTAAAAATTAATTTTATTTTGTACTTTTTAGTTTTAAGTTTATACATAAGTAATATAGTTTTTATTTTTTCTTGCAAAATTTTTGGCGTTCCCGATCTGTGTTGGGTGCTAGTGGTAAGGGACCTGTCGTCTTTCGTTCATTGAGGGAACCCATGTTCAGCCGTGGACGGATGAAAGTTGATGATGATGACCTCACAATACTTTGATACTTTCCAAAGTATCATATTCAGTGGTTTTTGTTCATATTATTCATATTACATGGACAAGTAATAAAATGAGAAAATCGTCTGGGTATACAAAACGAACCAAATAAGCATTATTGAAAATAACTTAAAAACCGCTGATCAGATGTCGATCAAATTAATATGGGACCAATTCGGAAACATAAGCTTTCAATCAAAACAAGAATCACCAAAATCCATTCCCAAACAGCGGAGTAATCGTGTAACATACAAAAAAAAACATACAGACGTATTGATAACCTCCTTCTTTTTTTGAAGTCGGTTAAAAAGCATAATATTTAAACATCTGAGTATATGCGATGTTTCTGATTATAAAAAAAACTTTACTTACAAACTAATACTTATCTCCTCGCTAACATTTAAACTAAGTGTACTTAAAGGGCAAAGCCTGGGGTAATGCTGGTCTATAGGATTCCCATAATCTAGAATCTAGATCATACTCGTCTATTTTTAGCATTACTAAGTATCAACATTAAGATGATCTCGTTCTGAGAGTCATTACGCCAACACGATCAAGTCATTATGTCATTACTTTAGTTATGTATCATTAATGATTATAAATAATGATTTCTTATTAATATACCATAATGACATCATTGGGAACCCGCTTTTGAACCAATTATGATGTGTTAAAGTCATTGGTAATAACCTTATTAGTCTTATACGACTAAAGTAAGCTCATAACAGCTAGTGTGAAAGTGATGTTTTAAGACCTCTTAACATCAAATACCGCCTGTTTTGTGGGACTGTTACAAAGCTTATCATAATGGTCTACCTCCATAATATAAGTAGTAAACGCTCACTACTTACTTATTATTATTACTACTTACAGTAAACTATAAATAAAAGTAAAGTAGGCAATTTTTGAAGTAAGATGTAATTAATTTGGCCAGATAAAGAAGTTAACCAAATATAGGTGTCCGTAGCAAGCATCTTGTGTGCAAGCTTATTTTACCAATGTGTTCTGCGCTACGTGATCTGCATGGATACCATCTTTCTTGTTGTTTTCTTATGTTTACGCGAATTTCACTCATAGTGACGTCCCGTGACCATGGTTGCTGTAAAGTATCCGAAACGTCGGGCATATAAAAAATGTAATAAACCGCGATAAAATCCGTAAAAGTTGTTTCATTATAATACCATCTTTCTTATTTCTCCCGTGAAACAACATTGCCGTTGATGACAAGGGCAGACACGTAATGCACAAACTACTAAGGGATACTACAGTATAAGTAATGTAATTTCTAGCTCAGCGACTAAACATGTCTCAGGACAGGCAACACATGTATCCTCACCATAGTTCTGGCCTCATCGTGGCGGTGGGGATCAGTAACCTCGGGTGAGGCAAGCAGCTTGGGCGAAGCGAATTGAGGCGAGGGGGCTCTTTGTACCCCCTTATAAGAATAGGCATTAAGCCAAAAGCCTCATTCATATTGTTAGTAAACTATTAACGTAAATCTCACTTTTAAATACGATACTTTAAATTACTTTTTTGTGCTTTCATTTTCTGCCCTTTAGACATTTTTTATATTGTAATATGTATATATTAAAAAAACTACAAGCCGTATGAATACTTGCGTGATATCACACAAAGAAACATACATATTATAATCAGGTGCGTACACAAATAGAAGTGCACTCGCGCTACTTGGACTTGAACCAATATCGTCTACCTTGAAGCTGTGTCACTACTCAAAATAAACTGCTATGGATTTATATCCAAAAGAAAAAGTAAAAGTATAGTTGTTTGGTTTTTGTTGAACGTTATGGAACATTTCAAATGAAATATTTGTGGCACAGAATTTTAAACACTAATTCGAGACAACATATTATACAATAGAATGTTTATTTACTTGTGATAAAATCAAATCATCTTTATTTCAAAGGCAACAACTTGTATACTTGAAATACATCAAAATAAGTAGTCCCTTAAAAGTAAAAACAAAAAATAGATACAATCTAAATCTAGAAAAGAAATAAAAAGAGATGAACAAAATAAAAGTTAAGACTAACGAGGGCTCATACAGAAACTGAAATACACCACCAGTCGGCACCTATTAACATGGTCATCGTGATATAGCACCCCCTACCCCCTACCCCTGTACATGCGCACACGCAACAAGCGCATCCCCTCCATCGGTAGAACAAATACATAAAATATAAAACTCATCTCCTTGTATATATACAAGGAGGAGTATACTCCACACACAAAAAACATACCAGCCTGTATTCCTTTCTCGTATCATCAATCCACATTTTTCCCCGCTAATCACCGTAGGCTAATTACTTTTGATAATTAAATCATATTAAAAAAAGTGGTGGATGGACTCGGCCTCTTATGCGAGTTCCGGGTTCGATCTTGACCCCTCCGTGTGTGCCTTGAAATGGGTTTTTCTAAATTTCTAAGTGCACCAAAAACACGAGACCATCGCTCGCTCACCGGTGAAGGAAAACATCGTGAGGAAACCATACCTGATGAGATTAAAAGTCTTTGAAGGTATGTGAAGTACACCAACCCGCACTGGGCCAGCGCGGTGAACTATGGCCGATTACCCTCCTCGCCTGATTTCGAGGAGGAGACCCGTGCCCAGCAGTGGGACATAAAGGATTGATACTTTACTTTTTTATTTTTTATAATCATATTTTTTTAAATGCATAGTATAACTTTATTATCAAATGCAAGTGTAAAGTTATATGTACGTGACTCAAGCCCACACCGTCCGTGCTAGTAATATTGATGTCTTATATCTGAGGCACATTCCGTAAACACTACATAATGACTTTAAAGTTGGCCGCAGCTTAGACATATCAGGACATATGATATTCACTTTATAAGCTTTTTTCTTACGATATATGAGGTAATAAATTTTTTGTTTTGTGTTCATAATATCTTTAAGGCCGCGTTCACACAAGCGCTTTTTAACCGAGCGTTAAAAAAAACGTAAAAAAGGCAGGCAGGTTTCTAATGTTCAGACAACTGTTCCATAAAAGGGAATGATTAAATTGTCGTGTCTCTATGTTTTCGCACACTATGTTTGCTAACAACATAATTAATTTGGTTTATACCTTATTTCTATTTCCTAATATCTCGATTTGTCTTTTATTATATACAGTAGAATTTCGATAAATTAAAGTCCAAGGGAAACACGAAATATTTTAAGTTATAGAGGTTTTAAGTTATCAAGGGTCATATTAGTGATAGGTTAAGGGAAGGGAAGATAATATTATTTTTTGCAGTTATAGAGGTTTTTAAGATATCGAGGTTCTACTGTACCTACTTAAAAGTTAAAAAACAAAAAAGCTAAAAAGGGCATTTTATTTATTAACACCAAGACCATAGACAGGCGACGCGTACATGTTTACGGGTGACGTTGACACATTACCAACAGCTCGGGTGCCGGTTTGTCTGCCTCGTTATCAGTTAAAATATCTCATGATCACCCTAAACCTAAACGCCGGATGATAATAATAAGCACAAAATAACAATTTAGCCACAAGAATTGCTTCCGTCGACGTTCCTTTATGACGGCCTATCCACTAATAACATAACATATATTAGCGATATCGAGATAACATTCCTTATAATCTATATTCATTACTGTTTATGTCGGTCAGAGAAAACTGGAAAAACGACTGACACGGCGGCCATAGTTTTTATTAGCACATTTTAAATATCGAACGTATTACGGCAAAATATTTACATTATCTGTCACATTTTACACACATTTTTATAATATTTAATTACTATTATAAGCAAGTCAATATAATTTACCAAAATTATGTTTAGAAATTTATACAGTTACGTTTTTTTAAGTGGTTAAACTATATTTTAATCGTTTTATTTTTAATTAATGGCTCGTTAAGTTTGGATAGTGGATACTTGCAACACTGGATTCTAATATAGAGTTAAAAAAAACGTTATATTACTTGAATAACCATAATAAGTTGCAATTTGCATTATGTTATTTATCTCAATTTCTTGCTATGGCTACATATATTTTGTTATTGAATTATTTATGAGTAAAATCATGTAAGACAAATAAGATAACTAATTATTCTACATGGATGGCTATGTGAGCTTCTTGGGGGGTACGCCGTACGCCATAATGTGTAGTATGATCTCTATCTGTTCTGAGCATTACCTTTTTAGATGTATTTCAAGTTAAAAGTGCGACATGTACAATAAAGTATGAGAGACTGAAATATTTAAATATTAAACAGTGAATCCCGTTTGATAATGTTGAATAAATTATGGTTTTATATTGCAAAATATATTTCACAAAACGTCCAGACGGATGGACGCAATGGGTGAGCTCTAGCTAATTTATAGCTAGATACAAGTCCTTTGCCCGTTGATCTTCATGTATGATCAGTGTTGCCAGCTCTCAGACTTTTTCCCCTAATCCCCAATCAAAAACAACAAAAAAATCACTGTTTTGGGGAGACCGCCGCGACGCCGCGCCGCCCCCAACAAAAAGTTTAGCTTAAACATTTTTTACTCTAGAATTTGGAAGATTAAATTTTAAGACAATATATACGTGCAGAGTACCTAAGAGATAGCGAAGTCTAGCAAATTACAAAATTTGGGACCAAACATGAAAAACTGAGATAGAAAATAATATACTCTATCTCGCCCTTTCATAATAGTGATCGACATAGAATGCTATTTTTTAGTAATTCAACCTAATATAAATACTAAATCTAATAAAAGACTCTAAAAATAATAAATCCCTAAAAAAAACCCCATTCCACTACTTTCCAATAAGGATTATTGAGACAATAGATTAACAGGCGAGATGTCGGGCTTTTTAAAGGTTAATTGTATCATTTTTTTTTTTGTTGAGTTGAGTTTATTTGACCGCGGAATTAGGTCCAGTGGTCCGTATTGGTTTTGTTGTGATGTCCACGCTTGAGTGAGCACAGTGTGATACCATTTCTTAGATATCATTGACTTAGAGCCGGTGGCTGCATCCCAAACGCGGTCAGACTGAATGATATGACTGACTGTCCGTTAAATATATAATTAATTTTATAATAGCTTGTTTTATCGAGATGTTTTGACTGAGATGTTAACTGTATAAGGTTCGAGTAATTATAAATGTACACATGTTACTTTAAGACATGTCTTAAATATAATCTGTTTGTTATTATTATAATCGAAATTTCATATTCAATATAGAAGGAGAATAGTGCTGTGGGATATGTAGGAGGTTTTACTTTACTTTACACAAGTATATACCAGTCCTTGACCCAGTGCAGACATCAATGCACATAATACAAATTATCAACATTTAGCGGGATAAGAAACCGCGAGCACCTCAATAGTACCTCAATCAGTAGGCCGTCATTAAACTTATTGTATAATATGTATTGTTGTACAATGAGGGGTTCCGGGTTCGATCCTGACCCGTCCGTGTGTGCTTTGAAATGGGTTTTTCTAAATTTCTAAGTGCACACGAAACCATCGTTCGCTCACCGGTGAAGGAAAACATCGTGAGGAAACCTGCATGCCTGATGAGATTGAAAGTCTTTGAAAGTATGTGAAGTTCACCAACCCGCACTGGGCCAGCGTGGTGAACTATTGGCCCATTACCCTCCTCGCCTGATTTCGAGGAGGAGACCCGTGCCCAGCAGTGGGACATATAAGGATTGATACTTTACTTTTTTTTTTACAATGTTGCTTTAAAATACAGGTATTGATAGTATAATTTTTGTCGACAGTGATGCGGTGAGCGTATGGGGGGCGGAGCCCTGCTGGAGGCGGCGACTCGCGGCGACGCCGGCCGTGTCGCGAGCCTCGTCCGCGGGGGCGCTCCCGTTGACGCTGCTGATGAGGTGAGTCCAAGAGATGAAGAGCCCAAGCATTTCAGCCCCCCTAGACAAGTGGCACAAACGCTATACGAATAGAATGGAATAGAATACTTATTGTATGGGAATGACTCTAGCTTACGACATTCAATTTGGCAGCTAGTGTCATTCACATACAATTAGTATTCTATTCTATTGTATTCTATTCTATTGGCTTAGTGTTGGTGTCACTTGTCTAGGAAGGTTGAACCGATTCATGCCGAACGAACACTTAAGAATCAAGAAAAAACATGCTAATATATTGACCGGCAAAGTAATCGCAAACTACACAGCGTAGGTCAGTTATCACGTATCGTGAGGTGAATCGAATACTGACTGTCCGTTTGTTACCCGCTTCTTCTAAATAGTGACAAATACACCCTTCACCTGTAAGATGAAAATATGTCGATCACATATTGTCTTACACCTCCTAAAAACCGCAAAGCAGGACGGAAGCAAATCAAACGATAGTATCAAATTTTATATATTGCCATGTCTTACATAAGTTCTTACCTTATTTCAAATATCTGTGGTTCTTACTATCTTAGCTCATCGTCCCGATTAAATTAGCGTCATTGTTCACGGATATTTAATAAATTATTCTTGATGTCTGTCTGTAAAAATCAAAATAGCTTTCGCGTGAATAACTCCACCGAGATGAATAATTGAAATTATTTCTTAAGCGGCTCCATATGGTAGCATCTCTTCAGCACATGGAAGCCCCGCTGAGAAAGAATTTATATAATTTAAAATCACTTCAAATCTTACCTTATTATATTGATGTAGAGTCCACATTCGATGAAGATATAAAATTCCATGCACTGACTGCAATAAAAATATAACAGCATTCTGGTAGAGTTTATATTGGCCTGATGTTATCCAGGATCGTATTTATCCTGAGTTTGTCAATTTATCAATGTTACAACTGGACATTTTTACTAGCTATTTCCTGCGGATTCCCGTGAGCTTAGATAATCGTTGAAATAACACGTACATTATAAAAGGCACAAAAGCGTGAGACTGATACGCGCGATGTAGATTTCAAAAAAAAAAGTAATGAATTAACGATTTTCCTGTTTTTTATTACTTGTGTATGTACATACCCTTAATAAAATTCATGATTCTTCGGAAACGGGAATTTCCCGGAAGGATTCAGTTACGGACTGACACACAAACATACAAACAGTCAAACAAACATACAAACAAAATACCACATAAAGGTTTGCATTGTCTTTTTGCCCAATGAAACCCTTAAAACTATTTTAAGTTACATAGAGTTTTCTCCAGTACGTCTCCAGCACAAAAACTTACACTTAAACCAGTAAAGTTTCCACATGCTAAATATACTACAGAGATGCTCTATCTTAAAAAGCTTCTTAAGCAAGACAATATGACAATAGTGTTACTAAGATTAAATTAGATTAACTAGATTTAATATAACAGCAGCATCCACTACAATAGTCAGACGACAACAAAAATATGGGTGTAATGAAGTAGCTACACTTGAAATAATAGATTAAACAATAGAAAAGAAATAGTGCAGGAAAAAAACGTAAAGTAGGTATAAACCCTTATACGTCCCACTGCTGGGCAGGAGTCTCCTCCTCGAAATCAGGCGAGGAGGGTAATGGGCTATGGTTCACCGATGCGCTGGTCCAATGCGGGTTGGTGAACTTCACATACCTTTAAAGACCTTAAATCTCATCAGGCATGCAGGTTTCCTTACAATATACTCCTTCACCGGTGAGCGAGCGATGGTTTCGTGTTTGAGGTGCCCTTAGAATTTTAGAAAAACCCATTTCAAGGCACATACGATCGAACCCGGAACCTCTCGAAGAGGTCGAGTCCACCCACCACTGGACCAGCGTCGCTATAATAGTGCAGTATGAACGTAATTTAAAATCAGTAAACTCTGATGTTGTCATTTACTTAAATTTATAATATCTAAAACTTTCTTTTATACCACTCTCAAACTTTTATTCCGGAAAAAGTCAACACTAAGAAAATTCTCGTTGTACTGGGTGCAAGCATACTAATACAGATTGAAATGAACAAAATAGACGAGATGACATTACCTGAGATAATTATGCACGGTATCGTTACTAGCTGTCATCCGATGGCCACCATCCAGCATCCAGTCACCACCTACAGCTCATTATACAAACCCGTTCCAAACTGGTCCGCGATCGACGCATCAGAGTATTTCGTTCTCTCGTCTGGTATGGGTTCGATCCTAATTGCATTTTTTTGTAGACGTCATAATTACCTTTACCAAGGTTAACTTATTTTTTTTTATTTACTTTAATTACTCTATTACTAGAGTTCGAATGAATTACTTTTCATAACTACAAATAATAAAAACATCTCTGTACAAGCTACATATCAGCATTTTTCTTGATCTCAATAATAGCAATAATTACGAATGTCTGAACGTGTAAAATATTCTACGGGACCTTGAGTGCCTTTGACTGGCTCTAAATAATATTATACGGTACCCTAAAAAAGATTATCTCTAACTAGAGCACGTTCGGAAACGCGTTTCACAATTATTATTGGACGCACAAAAAGCTATACAGTTATTTGATCGCCGAGTTTCAAGTACGTGATTATAATATTATATTATAGTAATCCGACGTACTGAGTCCACTTGGACTGGCCTTTGCGAACGAACGATTAACGAGCGATGAACGAGCTATGAACGAACGACGAACGAACTACGAATGAACAACGAAATAATGATTCTAGAATCTAGAATAATGTCTTACTATATCCTATCAAAGTTGACTAGCCTCATTCTTAGATGAGCCATCTGCTCATACACTTTTCCGATGTAGCTTTAAGGCCTTAAGGCCAACAGCATAGGTCCCTTCGAAAAAAAAAAGACTATGCTTAAACAATAGATATAATATAGTAATCTCACTATTCACTAATTCTCATGTCTGTCTGGAGTCCTTAAAATATATCGTTATTATAAAATATGACAGTAGTTTAGTATTAGTTGGTACTTGGTACCTAGTTAGTAGATATAATATCTTATAGAACAGTATAATCAACGTACTTTTTAGACACTGGCAAATAGTAAAAACTCATTGCCATAAATGAAGAAAAAAAAACGTACTTTTTAAAGCATCTGTTCTTTTTTCTCCTTATAAATTGTCTTTCGTACTGTTTAGTCTAATTTCAAATGTTCAAAATCGCAAAGCAAATATATTATGCTATGCAAAGTTTAAGAAAAAGAATTTAGTTACGTACTTAAGAGATACCAATAAAATTCAGAAACGGCCTTTGTTTATGTAAATTATTATTCATAGCATTAATATGTGTATTACGTTACAATATTGACCAATCGAGTGCCAATCACCTACTATCAATGTCGCATCAATAAAAAAGTGTTATGATTGGTCGATATTTAAAAATCGTTCCAATTGACATTTGATGTGTATATCTAGGGTTGCCAGGCCTCCGGATAAAGCCGTACAAAGGCTTTTTGATTGCGTGTCCGGCCAAAATAAACGGTGTTCAGCTTTTGTTAAACTTTTTAAATTTTGCAAACGAGCGATGCTAAATTAGTCTTAGGGCCTGTTTCACAATCTCCCTTTAAGTTCCCTATAGGCTATTGGCAACATATTTGACAGATGTTTGACAGATAGAGTATGGAGTATCCCTTAGGCTAAGACTGTCTTAGGGCCTGTTTCACAATCTCCCTTTAAGTTCCCTATAGGTAGAGTATGGAGTATCTGTTTGACAGATACTCCATACTCTATCTGTCAAACATCTGTCAAATATGTTGCCAATAGCCTATAGGGAACTTAAAGGGAGATTGTGAAACAGGCCCTTAGAATTCGATTTTTAACTATTAGTTCACTAGAATTTAACAAAATGTGTGATACTCATAAAAAGCTTGATTTTACATAGAATTTCTTTGTCGTACCTATATATACTGAGACAAAATCCTCAATAATGTTGGGTGTCCGGTCTTTCTACCCAAATGACCGGCCAAGCTGGCGACCTGGCAACCCTATTTGTACCAAAATATCGAAATGAATTTCAAATATAATTAACTCATAAATCTAATCAAACACAAATGAGGTGGCATTCGGTCAGGTTGTCTGTTGGACGTGCCAATAACGCAAAAAGTTTTTATTGCCTCAAATTAATGAGATATTAAAGACATGTTGGTGATTTAGTCTATACTTTATATTACCGTTTTTGGGGTCAAAACTAAATTGATATTATTTTCTTGGTCTGTATATGTGTAGATACAGGTACCAAAAGATATTTTTTAATATATTATACATGTGAGAGACGCGATCTCGGGCGTTATGGGGCTCATGGAAAGAGATCTATTTCCAGCAGTAAATAAAGTCGATGAATTACGTATACATTGATAATCTTGTTTCGACTTTAAATCAAATCTTACCCCCTCCCCTAATAAGTAATTAAAGAAAATAGTAATTTATGTTCAGAGCAATATATTTTCTTCAGAACCAATCTATTATTTAAAAATATAGGGTTTATAACGCTTATATTAAGTATTTTATTACAATGTTTGTTATTTTGGCTCGCCAGGTGTAAAAACCTCACTGCCTTGAAACAAAAAAAATCTACATCGCTGCTTCGAAATAAAAAGCGTATTTCTTTATTTGGTGTATAACAGCTGGACTTATTTTTTACGAGAACGATAATTTATGTTTATGTAATGTCCAGATTTACAAGTCTATGTCGTTAAGGATCGGTAGACCCAGGTTCCATTAGGTCGGATCCGACTTTTAGTCGGAAGTCGGATGACGGTCAGTCGACAGCTCATCGCGCAAGGTTGCTGACGACAGCTGGATCAGACAGATGGCCTCTTCTCGGTTTGGAAATTAATACGCCATTAGAATTTTAGAGGTAGCATCCGACCTAATGGAAACCCGGCCTTAGTAGCGACTAGCGAGACGCGAGCGCTTTAAATTAGTAAAGCATTAAATTAATATGTATCAATAGAATTTCGTGATTTACCATGGAAGCAATAATCAGTTGTTATCGTTTGCAAACAAACAGAGACTCGGTGGCAGTAATACACTGTCTTTCCTGGACTCTCCGAAAGACAGCGCGTCTGTTTCATGGGATACACTGCATCCATCCTATATATAATAACCAGCTGTTGCCCTCGGCTTCGCCCGTGATAGCAAAAAAATTACCTTTTTTAATAAAAATATCCCGGTTCTTCTAGTACCTCCCAGAATATGTGTACAAAGTTTCATAATGATTCGTCGAGTAGTTTTTGCGTGAAAGCGTAACAAACATACACACCTTCACATTTATAATATTAGTAAGGGTAATTATGATATTTGTGTTTACGTTAATCTTACCTCCGGTTACTACAACAATCATGAACTTTCATCAAAAACTATGCTAAGATCTACGTATTGTTTTCTTATGTTTACGCGAATTTCAGTCATTATAATAGAGATATAGATTATAAAGTTTTTTCGAATTTTATCGCGATTTATTTTCTACGAGTCCTCCCGTGACGATGGTTGCTGTAAAGTATCCGAAACGTCGGGTATGTAAAAATTTAAATCACTAAAAGTTGTTTCATTATACTCGTAATATACTAAAGTCTCTATCAATGAAAGCTATAACATCGAATCCAACTTAGAACTGGTTCTCAATAAATCCTACCTACTAAAAAAACGTGAAATTTAGGTTTGTTTATAAGAATGTATGGATGTATGATTGCACGAATGTATGTCTGCTAGTCTTTCACGCAAAAACTACCGAATAGATTTTGATGAAACTTCACAATAATATATCCAAATCGCGGGATGCAGTTTTACCCGCGTAATTTCCATTCCCGTAATACCTCAATAATTCGCAGTCGTTTCAGCGGTATGCACCTTTGTCTTATTGGATTCTATGAAAAAAAAAACACTTACAATAATTGTTTTATTTTTAAATCGTCCCAACCGCAATTAATTAAACGAGTTGGTTATTTTAATCGTTACACATGTCGGGACAGGTTGGTTGGTTGAATCCAAACCTCTGGGCTCCGAGTGTCCCGAGGCGAAGGTGTTTTTGTCTCGCTAATTAAAGACATCGGTTAACTGTGTTACAAAAAGACGATCTTGTTTTGTATATCCCTGACTTTTCTAATATGTGCGAAATATGTGTTTAGGGTGACATTTTTGTACATTTATGAGAAACGTGATACGCATTTTAGAATCGGATAAAACCTTATCACCTGGCTGCAGGTGTATAGCAATCATAGAGATGGCTGCCTACTACAGTGAGGTATATAATATAAAATATTGACGGTTTTAACTTACTACATGTAATTAACATGAGAGAGTAAACATTAAGAATAAATTAGTTGTTAATTAATTAATTGCAATTAATTGCAGCAGGCGTATGATGGCAGAGGCTGTTTTTGTAAGTTCATGATACTGAAATCGGCTTATAAAAAAATTGTTTGATTTTATAAATAGATGAGGGTATATTTTTCTAATCCCGGATTTTAGACTATAATGATAAAATAATATAAGTTCAATAAGGATATTGGTAGTTTAGATAAGTCATAATTGCTGTATAAATATAAACAGCAATAATTCCACAAAAAGAAAAGTAAAGGAGATCTTTACTTTATTTCATGTTGGGAAAAAGGTTTTTTTTTTTCTTTTAAAAAAATATATAAATTTTAAACAAAAATGTTTAACCTATAAAACACCTGTTGTAATTATCTGGTATCTCCTATAAGTACGGATAATCTGTGGGCCCATCGCAATAACCTGTATCGCCCAATCGCTGCGGTGTCGTGTGACGCGGGGTATCGCGGACCCCCGAGAAAAAACCCGCCAAGTGAGAACCGGAGCCATTGGTTCGGGTTTAACGGGCTTCGACGTTCATTACGTATTATCTAATGTAGTTGTCAAAATGGACTTTTAGGACCTCAAGACACTATCATTATGGTGTTTCATTGGATCTTTATTTTTTTTTCCGATATCAGTCGCAACTCACAACCTTTAACTAGACCTAACGTCCAAACTGCCTCATACTTTTAATTTTATTTATAGTTTGAAGATTTTATTTTTCGAAAGGTCTTCTTTAGTCCTTAAAGGGCACGGTATATCGCGCGCTACTCAGGAGAGCAGGTGTTTGGCTAGTCAAATCCAATACGGTCGACGAGTCATTAGCGGATGAAGTTAAACTATTAGTCGGAGGGCCGGCCCTCCCCTCCCCCTCTGACGGGGTGGGTCGTGCGCGGAACCTCGCAATCGACCATGGTTTGAAGTATTGTCACCATAGAGTATAATATATTATATTGTCACTATTATTAATTGCTATAAGTATGTAAAGTATATAGTTCGGTCGTCTTGGCGTTCATTGAGGGAGGTCTATGTTCAGCAGCGGACGGATAAAGACTGATGATGTGGCGCATAGTGGCGTAAGGGTAAATTTATAACGTAATAATTTTCAAATAAATAAATGTATACAAACAGCCTTTTATTACACTAGTGCCATTACGGGAGACGTTTGAATCCTTATTAACAACAAACAGCTGGACTCATTTTCATCTTTACTCCTATTACAAATGTGGGATTATGGTGGTAGGCCCCAAAGGGAGATCTCCGACCGAGCGAGGTGCAATGCTCGGCCAGGCCGAAGCCCACTAGCTATCGTGTCAGAAGTTGTATATATAGCGACCGGGCGCTGGAATTCTGATAGCGCGATTCAGGATTGTGGCGCTGTGATTGGTCCGCCACATCACTCCCCCCCGAAGACCGGAGGTCGGAATCTTGAGTCTTCTGCTTGAGTCGCCAGTGCCAGTGAGTCCCAGTGAGTCGGAACTGTGCTGCTGCTTGCACGGGGCTCCAGTGATTCGGAGTGCGGCTGCCGTGCGGGGGCTGATACTACGTGCTGCTGACCAGGAGAGATGAGTGCTCTGCTTGCTGACCGGTCGTGGTAGTGCGATAGCCTGTTGAAGCCGGTGAGGGTTCGACCAGGCCGCGGTGCGTTGAGGCTAGTGGTCGAAGTACCCGAAGAGGCTTGAAGCTGGCTGGCGTGGTGCGGAGGTGGTGGGGAGTGATGATTATGAATGTCCAGAAGGAGGCGTGTTCTGTCGAGGGTCACCAATGTGGGATTTCTCGTGTAAGGAGATGGTGGGACGTGTGGGAATATGGTGGTTGGCCCCAAAGGGAGATCTCCGAACGAGCGAGGTGCAATGCTCGGCCAGGCCGAAGCCCACTAGCTATCGTGTCAGAAGTTGTATATATAGCGACCGGGCGCTGGAATTCTGATAGCGCGATTCAGGATTGTGGCGCTGTGATTGGTCCGCCACACAAACATAGTGGCTGCATCATGACTTCACAGCATCATGTCGTCACGGCATTCGTATCAATTTTACCGACATGGCACGCTAATATATTCATCATATATTTTTTCTTCATACTGTTGATACACTTTAATATCGGTTATTAACATAATTTTATTAATTTTATTTTAGTCCCACTCTCTTCACAAGTTCAGTAAGTTAATGTTTTAATACTTTCGCACTAGTGATAGCAATATAAAATAATCCATAGTCAATAAATAACACTTAACACATCAGTTAAGTAATAAGTTATAAACTTTACAGCGGCGACTTAACGCAATTATCAGTAGTAAACGTTAGAGCTTAACTTTGTAACACATTAACAATTATTTAATACTCATTATTGCTTACTATATTACTAGCTCTTGCCCGCGACTTCGCACGCGTAAGCAAAACATATTTCCCGTTTTTTAATGTATCCTATTTTACTTCTAGAACCTCCGAGAATATATTTACAAAATGTCATGCTGATCGGTTGAGTAGTTTTCGCGTGAAAGCGTAACAAACATTCTTACTTTTACATTTATAATAGATGTATATTGTACAGTATAGATGTATATTATATGTATAGTATACAGTAAAAGTTACTGTACAATCACCTTAGCACACGGTTCGCCAGCAGTGAGCCCTTATAATAAACGCCGAGACAGCAGGATCCTGCTAGATCAAACTGAAGCAATTCCATCACCTTCATCCTATCTTATAGCAGGCTAACATGCTAGATTTTAACAACTCTTTAACTAAACTTTATCAAAAGAAGAGCATAATCCTCTCTACTAAAGGATTCTTTTTACTAATATATAGAAAAGTAAAGTATCAACCCATATGTTTCACTGTTGGGCACGGGTCTCCTCCTCGAATTCAGGCGAGGAGGGTGTTAGGTTATAGTTCATGTATGGGCTGGCCCAATGCGGGTGAACGTCACACATCTTCAAAGACTCTCACCGGGCATGCACCTGTGTTTTCTTAGACACACTCATATTAACTTTTTTTAAGCCTTTCTCCATAAAATCTCGATATTTGTCGGTGTCGTTATTTCGAGAACATTCGCCACCCGGATCCCAGTCGCTAGTGCTCCTACCGTAGTATGGTCGGATGGAACACGCCGGCGCGGCCTGTCACTAACGGCACCTGGTCATCACGGCTAGGAATTTGCATTTCCTGTTCCACGTTCCTGACTTTTGACTGCCAATATGCGTTTCATTCGTTAGGTAAGAATCGTGTAGGTATCGTTATAGACTAGAACTCGTAAATTACTGAGTCTATTTTAAAAGTTATACAATAACGTAATAATAATAACATTTATTTGCTAAATTGTGGGTACAAATCAAGATAACAAAAATTCAATATTCCCTTTCAGAATCGACTGTCACCGACAGTGTGCAAATATTAAAGTTAAATTGATACATCTAAAATCAAAGACTTAAATAGTAGTTACATTATTCAGAAGTAATTAATGGCTATACAACTAATAAATTCTCTTCTCTATTTTTTAAGTTAAAAAGGATTTATAAGATCACTCACTAGTCTGGTGCCACCAATTTTCTTAGAAACTTGTGGTCCAGGAAAACAAACTAACATGTTACAGGACTGATTTGCCAGAATAAACACGTGTATGTGTGCTCTGTGCAAAAATGAAATTGAAAAAAAAAATGTGTGTGTGTCAGCTCCGACGCACGACTGGAGTTTACTCCTCAAGTACGAGTATCTAACCATACGCAAAATACCCTATGTACGTCTCAATACACTCACAGCTAAATTAGAAACCGCACCAAAAACGTGACACTTTTTCGTTAGTTCAGTTGGTTTTACCCCTCGGATTTTTCTCATACCGGGCGCCTTATATATGAAAATCGATTCTTAAGGAGTAAACTCCAATAAACTCCAAAAACAATGAATTTAACTTACTTTACACACACTTTTAATTGATAAACTAAAATTGGACATCTCACATCGTAGCAAACATACATTACAGGCCTATAGCATATAACGATTACAATACATACATACATACGCGTAAAAACTAGCAGGAGCGACGGTCACCCCACCGATATAAATAGCTACCATTCTTACCACTCGTGGGCTAGGAGCTGGCTAACAATTTATTCCAATTAACTCATTTTAATATAAAATGCCAGTAAAATAAATTTGAATTTATGTTTAAAATCATAGATTCAAACTACTTCATCATCATCATCATCATCAGATCCAAGACGACCGATCCCTTGCCACTCGCGTCCATCGCGGACCTGACACTGCAAGAAATTGTCTCCCCACCTGGTTAATGACCAACCAACACTTCGTCTACCTAAACGCGACCTCCACTGTTGAACCTTATTAGCCCATTAGCCATCCGTTCTTCTGAGTGTGTGAACAGCCCATGGCAATTCAACGTGCATATTCTCCGCTTATTCTAACTTATTACTTATACTTACACGTAAAATAATTATGAACGGATCAGAAAATACTTATTTGGAAAAAAATGTAATTACACCACAATTAATTGTGTCCAGTCAAAACATCGATACATGTGAAAAGAGTATAAAAATCGATTCTATGAATATGAAGTACGACATTTAACATTATCTCAGCGGGGACCAAGCAGGCAAGAGTTGACTGTTTGATTTATGCATCCCCGCTATGAATATTTTTGGCTAATACATATATTTGGCTGGATATTATAATAGCTACATAATAGAGATAAATCGGCACAGAATTAGCTGTCTACTGCTAGACAAATAACTTCAGTTTTATTTATATTCTAACATTATGTAAATGAGGCGGTTCCATTTTCAAATAGTGAAAGAAACTATTTAAATAATATTCTATTTATATTTTTTAAATTCGTATATGAAATGTAGACTTACATCTATGTTTAGGTCGATAATAATAATTATTTAGACAGCCTTTACTTAGCCTGATCATTTCTGGAGATATTTTCCTTAATAAATATTATCAAAATCTGTCGGCGTTCTCGGTTCTCTCGTCTTAAAACTATTTTATGGACTTTAAGCGTTGCATATTTTTAGGAAATAGTAACACAGACATTTTGTTCTTTTACGACGGGAATGTCCCGTGAACAAGTCGTTAATAGATAAAGACAAAAGGATGTGGCAATATCATGGTAAATATTTCGTTTTAAATCGTTTTGTTAGCAACTATGTCCAATTGAAATATTTTCATATTAGTGTGAACTAACCGAAACTTGTATTCCGTAGCCAGCTCTCAGCATACAATAGTCAGAGACGATTGACATTTAGTACCCGGCGTGCAACGACAACGGCTCGAGCGGGTTTTTGTCGTTTACTAGTCGAGAGTTTATTACACGAAGGTGAATACAATATTATGTATCGACGACAAGTTGTGAATAAGGCATTCGCCCCCATTAAAAAAATAATTTTATATTAATCGTATAAAATTATTTTTGCTTAATCACAGAATGCTCTTTCAAATGATTTATAAATCTACTTATATCATCTTCCTTAAAATAGAATCTGAATTTCAAACAATTTTATTTTTAAAATTATAAGTTTTAATTGTATTATATTTTATCTTGTTACAAGTGTTATTTTAACACTCGCGAAATATATATTCATAATTTTGATGTTAATTTTCATCCACCGCATTCGTTAATTTGAGGTAAATTTTATTGT
Organism: Lycaena phlaeas; assembly: GCA_905333005.2. Classification (NCBI taxonomy): domain Eukaryota; kingdom Metazoa; phylum Arthropoda; class Insecta; order Lepidoptera; family Lycaenidae; genus Lycaena; species Lycaena phlaeas. Next base: position 798,260 of record HG995181.1, read on the forward strand.
CTTGTGCTGTTTGTTATAAACATCACAAGTGTTAAAAATTGAGTCAGCCCTTATGGTATGTTCATTAATTACCCTTGCCTTGTAAATAGGGTCGCGCTTGAAATATATTCTCATAAACACGTCGAGGCTTTTTATTAGAATCCTATTTAGGCATTCAGGCAGTTATGAGACAGCTGCGAGGAATGAATTGGTTCATTCAACGTTAGACGTAAGCTGGTCACTAAATGTCAACTGTTTTTATTGCCTTTTCAATATGGCCTTAACAAATAACAAAACGGAAACCGTTGGCGCTTTTTAACATCGCTATCAATATTTATATGACTACTGCCAGCAGCCAGAGGGCCTCTTTCAATGAACGATAAGATGACTGATCCACAAAAGAAACATTTAAACAGCTGAACTAAATTCGATAGAACATCAAACAAACACCAGCAATAAGCAATCTATCTTCAAATAAAAAACCTTATCTAAATCGATTCATCCGTTTAAGAATTCGAGAATCCGGTGCTAAATATAGACACTTAACGGTAGGGAAATTTGTATTACATATTATTGTAATTTTTATTTCAGAATGGATGTAGCGCGCTGCAGCGGGCGGCCGCCGACGGCCATGTTGACGTGGTGCGGGTGTTGCTCGAGCACGGAGCCGATCCCAACAAGCAGGACAATGTGGTACGCATGCTCTCGACAGAAGTTAAAACGCAGATGCAAGACCTGCTAGCCAACGAGGTCCTAATAACGATTGCAGGACCTGCTAAAAATATAAATGCAAACAAATGTAATAAGCACAGGGTCCACTAAGATTTGCTAATAATACTCTTCCATAGTAGGAGGTAACCGTGCATCTCATCATCTCATCTGCAATCACTCATAATTAAATACATCAGTCTACTTTTTAAGCGGGAGCATAGCCCACATAACTTGTATTCCACAAATCTTATATTAGTTTTACCGCAGTTTACGGTATCTCAACTCAGTCGTTAATATTTAATATCTGCAATATTCCAGCACGGCAACACAGCTGCGCATGAGGCGGCGTGGAAGGGGTACTCGCGGTGCGCGGCGCTGCTGGCCCGGTGCGGGGGGCTGCGCGCGCGCAACGCCGCGGGCTTCGCTCCCCTGCACCTCGCGACGCAGAACGGGCACAACCAAACCACCAGGGAGCTGCTGCTCGCGGGCGCGCCGCCGGATCTTCAGAACAACGTGAGTCCAGGCAGTACATGTATACTCCTTGTTTCTTCCGTGGAACTGCTCTGCTGTTTGGGAAGGCAGGACGAGATGATATAACTGGTACATCAGCGTTTTACGTCTGAAATGGGTAACGCTTGAATGAGTAGCCTGGACTACTAGTAACTATCCAGTTACTGGGAACTAGTTTGTGATCATGGGGCACGTTGATCACTCACTATCAAGCGACCCGCCAACTAATAACATCCAATAACGACGAGCTTGGAGCATATCTGTCTTTAATTGTACTTAACATCACACTCACAGAACAGACCACACACACAATTACACATAACCGACTCGAAGACCTGACCTTCACGATAGCCTTATTTCCGAACAAAAACGCGTTGGATATGGTATTAGGGCGTTCGCTGCGTTAAGCGTGCGCCCGGCGCGGCCACCCGCGGGGCGTGCTTGTTTCATGTCATACCATAGAGCAGCGCTGCGTTGAGGCGGGTCAGCCGACGCACGCGGCGCGTACAGCGGTGTCGCCACGCGGGCAACGAGTCCCCGCGCGACGGTGCACGCGAGCGGAGTTGTAGGGCTATTCTGTAGGGTCGTTTTCGAATTTCGAAAGCGGAATCCGCGGTGATATGTCAAATTTGACGAATTTGTATTCTTTAAAACTCGACTACAATCTATAACAATAAAGTTCACTTTCGAAGTGAGCTTTATCACTCAGATGAAGCTCGATATCGAAATGATTTTTACAGAATAGCCCTACTGTTTCTAGAAAATCAGTGAGCGCCGCTACATGGCCGCTTGCGTGAGAAGGGAGATCGTCGCAGGCGGGCGCACGGCGCGGGCGGCCGAGCCGGGCAGCCGCGCCGGGCACACGCTCAACGAAGCGAACGCCATTATACCTTGTATGCCTGAATACTCAAACGCAACTCATATTTGGGAGCTGTTTACATTTTGATGACATTTGGATTTAAGCCGTGCTTAGTAGTTTGAGAAGCTCCAAAATATTTAAGTGGCGTGTGAGAAATCGGGCGTTAGAGTCCTAAATCTACTTCATATTTTCGTTTACTTGTTAATTTATGAGCATGACATTGCTATTGTACATCACTAAATATAAAAATGAAAACGGCTACATAAAACCTAGAAATATTAAAACTTTTTTGACTCAATAATTTTAAAAAAATCTTGATTTCTTGATTTCAGTATGGCGACACCTCACTGCACACGGCAGCCCGGTACGGTCACGCCGGCGTCACCCGCATCCTCATCTCTGCTCAGTGCCGCGTCTCCGAGCAGAACAAGAACGGAGACACGGCTCTCCACATAGCGGCGGCCATGGGTCGGCGAAAACTTACCAGAATCCTCCTCGAAGCGGGTTGTGACAAATCATTACGAAATCATCAAGGTGAAACCGCCAGGGATATTGCGGCTAGGAAGGGCTTAGAAGAAATTATCAATATACTCAACACACCAGTAGCGAAACAAACAAAGAAAAAGGATAAGCAAAGGGATAAAAGTAAAGAGAGAACGATCGACGAACCGGATGACAGCAAGAAGAAAGACAAGGGTAAAGAAAAGAAGAAGAAGAATGTTCATTTTGAAACACCGGCCCAAGTGCAGTGGTCACCGTATGGCTGCCACTACTATCCCGACCCAAAATATTTTCCAAAACCAAAATTAAGCTCGCTACCCACCGAACCTTTGAAAAAAGGCGAGCAATATTATTTGGATCTAGCGGGAAATATTAAAAAGGGTCCCATAGGGGCAGGCTACACGTGTTATTGTGCTCCGTTCTTTAAGCACATGGAAGAAAAGCTGAATGAGGATAAGAAAGATTTAAAACGACATATAGATAGAGCGCATGAAAGATTAGATCAAAAGGTAACCGATTTGGAGATGAAGACCCAAGGACAGATCTCGGAGCTAACCAGATTCGTCGCAGCCGAAAGAGCTTTATGTAAAGAGAGGCATAAACACTTGGAGCAATGGCTAACTCGAGGGGTCGTATTCAGAGCGTCAGAAAGGGTTAAAAAATTAGACTTTAGTCCAAAAGGATCCGTGGATATACCACCTATCAAAAGAACGAGGAGTCTAGAGCTTTTGGATGCAAACGCCGAGGACTGGAATATGAATGAAGGTATGAGAAGATTAAACAATAACAATGAAAACTGTCACCATCGTGATTCCAAAGAACTTAATTGTAGAGCTACTTCAAAGAGCACTGAAGAATTAGATAGCAAGCCACCACCGAGTCCGCATCGGAGAATCATAATGAAAGGTTCCAAGAGCAGTGATCAGCTAGACGTTGGACCCAGTAGATGTTCAAGACCTATATCGTATAGCAATTGCAGCCAAGGCAGCTCGGAGAATGTTACAGCTGAAATTCACGTAAGACAAAATAGAATCTCCGTGTCCCAATCACCTGTACATGATACCTCTGTTTATAATGAAAGGGTGGCTTCACCGTCACAGCATGTAGCAATACCTTGCAATAACTGGCAGCCAGAGCGACAAGGTAATACAGAAAGCAATGTAAATTACAATGATCAAATAAGACCAAATGCTCCCGCGTGGAAGAGTCAAGTCCTGCAAAGAACAGTCGATGATATACGAAAAAGAGCTGAAGGTATGTCGGATATGTCCGATGCTATTTCGAGAAATTCAAAATCCTTAGATATATCGCAAGATGGTTATGTTAAACTTCCGAAACAACCTAGTTATAGAGATGAGAGTAACGTAGAAAGAGAACCTAGGAAATCTGTACAGGAATTAGTAGCACAGGTTGAATATCAGCACAGGTGTCAATCTCCAGAAAGAGTGCCTTTGCAAAGAATGACGAATGAAAGTGAAGTGCCTATCAGTACACAAACTAGTCCTTTAAAATTACCTCAACAACCGCAAAGACCAGCTCCCGTCCTTAAGGAAAAACCACCGAAGGTTAAACGGTTCAGCTTACACAACCTCATCCCGTTCCCAACGAGAAAAAGCTTTCAGACACCACCAAAAGAAAACGGAAACAATTCTGAAAGCAGCGACGAGGAAGACAACCCCATCAGGACCACAAACCAACCAGGTCCTATGAGAAACACGAACCTGCTGCAAACTCTACCTCTCCCTAATTTTGAGACGATGTCGACAAAATCGCAATCTCCCGCCCCCCAGGTACAACCTTACCCCCACGATGTACGGATGATCCCAAAAGACGCGTACTTCCACGAAATACCAAACAAACAGGCTCATCATCAAATGCCATACAGAGAGAGCGATAACGGTTTGCCGGCACCTCAATACCCTTGCCAAAACCAGTTCGACTACAGCGAGACTGGTCTACCACAAGCTCAAGTGCAAGGGAGGAACAGGAATCCAATATACCACCACCAGACGGGAGTCTTCAACGCGATGATGCAAGATCACATAATACGGGAAATAGAACGGATACCGCACTGCTACAGCGACCACCTCGACCAAAACACTGAGGTAGAGATAGCGAACCAAAACGATCACTTTCGGGCCCACTACGATAACCGCCCTCCGATGTACCCGAATTTTAGAGGGAGCGCACATGGTGTGAGGAAACCTGGCCCGGACCACAGTTTCTTGCATAGCCGTCTCCAGTCCCTTGCGATAAACACACATTTGACGGAGACCCAGAGTCAAACGGATCGAGAATCCCATAACGACTCCGGCTACAGCACGAAAGTGTATGGCAGCTCCCAGGGACCTTCCCCGAGTTTATCCGGCCACGTTGAAGACAATCTTTCGGGAAGAGTCAACATATTACCCAATAAGGAACAAGGAATTGGAACTTCCAGTTTAGTTTAGGAGGCGGCAAAATGGAATGCACATTGGTTACCGAGTGGTATTGTTAAAGATTTCATAAAACATTAAAAAATTGGTGCATCAAAAAATTAAATATTTTGAAACTGACTGAAACCATTGACGATTAAATTATACTGTTAACTTCTTATTTTTTTCATATAACAATCATTTTAAGTATTGGCTGAATAGTTTTGTTTTTTATATCGAAGATATTATGGAGGGTAGAGGTAAGGAGTGTCATCTCTGTATATGAAAATTGTCCGTCGAAAAGCGTCAAATAAGGGTGGCGCCACAGTCGCAAAAGGGTAAACTTTTAAACGTGTGTGCGCCAAGAAATCACGCACACACACATAAATATGTCTACCAATACCATACCCTTTTCCTACACCAGCGCCATTGCGGACGGTTTTTGAACTGTTATTTATAGCACACAGCTGCTGGACACTTTTATACTATTTCCCCATATGACATGGTACTCCTTACCTCTACCCTCCATAATCGAAGAGGTAAAGCTAATAATTTTCAAATGTTATGGACAAAACACATTTTAATAAGCTCGGTAATTAGAATAGCACTGTTGGTTTGGACTCACCCCACGATTTATTGTTTATGCACAGAACATCACAAACTGATAATATTAAAAGTACAAAATAATTATAACGATATATGCCATTCAGTTTTAGATTTTAAAAAGTAATATAAGTTAGGGAGACACAATTTGTTAAAATTTACGTGTTTCTTGAAAATTTGTTTTATTTAAATGGGAATAGAATCGAGAGATCTTGTTATATGGATTAAAGTCCATCTAATCATGCATTTTTTTTTTTACTAAATAAACAACAAACTTTCACTAAACAATAGAATGCCATAGATGATAAATACAATTTTTATTGTTTTGTTTATTTTTAACTAGCGTAATTCAATACAGACTGCATAGCCGAAAATAGACTCCGATTCTATCCCCGTTTATGGAGCGTGCCTCAAATGTTTATTTTGTAATATAGATATTATATTTATTGTATTTTTGTACTGATTGCAAACGTTCTAATAAATCACTAAAAGTGTTTTCGCATTTTTTCTTACCTCTATATTTTATTCTAACACATAATCAAACATTATAGTAATCTTTCGAATTCATAACGTCACATAAATGGACAACCTCTGTGACCCAATAGTTAGCGCGTTGGAGCTAGAGCCGGTGGTAGCGGGTTCAAATTCGCCAGGGAGCAAAAAAAAAGGTGTGTGCGCGATTCACACACGATAGAAGTGGAACACACGTTAAACGCTCAAATACAAGCAAGTATTAAACAGTCTGCAATATACATACACACCGACATTTGCTCTCTCGCTCTTTTGTATTTGTGTCTTTTACCTGTCGTTTTTCCCGTTGCATCCGGTTTGAAATCACAACGATTCTAAAGAAGTTTCTTCAAAAAATCATTTTTTTTTTGTTTGTTTCGTCATACATTCATCAATATTTTTTTCATTTTAGTTTAAAAATAGTTTTTAACATTTCATAAATACTTTATTAATTACATAAACTCTTACGTTACAATTTACAGTTATCTTAAATTACAATAATATTGTTTCGCTTCATCTCTGTGTCTGTCCGACCATCCGTATATCTTATAGAACTCCCCCAAGCTGGTATGGTACAGGGGTATCCCAGTCAGAACCGAGGCCTTAGCCGAAACTATCCTCACACCAACGTAATCCCCCGGCTCCACTCGCCTGCACCCATCCTCCGAGGGTATATCGGTTTGGTCGAATACCACCTTCGTATACAGCTCGTTTCTCCCCAAAATCTGTCCGGTTTTGGGGACGGTCCCCTCCACCAGTACCAAGTGTACGTTCCCCACCTCCGCCTGGTTGAGGAGGGTGCACTTCCTCCGGTATAGCTCCACCATCCTGTTGTGGCGGTCTTTTTTGACGTGTTCCGGGACGTCGTCTTTGTAGCGACGGTAGGCGGCTGTTTTCTACAACAAATATACAATAGTTTAAAATAAACAAGCAACGCCCCGCAGTTTCACCCGCGTATTTTCCAATTCCGTTAGTCTACGGTGAAAAATTATAGCCTATGTGTTATTCAGATGTATTTAAGCTATATTATTGTTAAGTTTCATTAAAATCGGAATGGATTTTACGTGTAGTTTAAACGCGATAGAGTAACAAATATCCATACTTACAAACGTTCGCATTTGTAATATTAGTAGGATAGTTTTTCTATACATATTGTATACTAATACAATATAGAGATTGATTAACGGTGCCCGGATTTACGAAATTTTAATTATACTTTAGAGAATTTTATTTTGCTATTTTAAAGCAAATAGGTAAAATAATGGTCGCAATTATAACTGAATTGAATAACAGTAGTAACCGATTTACCTGTGTTTGGTACTTTGATAGGTAGTAGCAAAGAATTCAGACGTACATAGAATCACAAATCTTAAGGATTTTTTGTGCCGACTTTATCGGGGACATGTCCCCAGAGGGCTTAGTTCGCACTCGCTGGCTCTCGTAGGCTCATACGCTGGGGGCATCGCGGTGTCCCTCTCGTCACGCCGCCAAGCGGACGTTTACATCGCAGAGTTTGTCCTCAAAGCGCACTGTCCTTCTATGTACGTCTGAATTCTTTGGTAGTAGTAGAGATAGAAGAGGAACTTATCATTTTTATCCTCTCCATCTTACAAAAAAAAATATATCAACTATCCGCTGATGATTCCGTTTAGTCTAGTCAGCCTAAAACAGGAGTTGGGTATGTATTGTCTTATCTGTTAATCTTTCTTAGTGAACCCAAGACCCTCACCTCCCTCATGCTGTAGGGGAACAGGAAGGCCGCGTTGTACTCCACCAGCTCCATGAGTGAGATCGTCTCCTCGAACTCCTCGTCCGTCTCACCGCAGAAGCCGCAGATCATGTCAGTTGATAAACCAACTGGAATAAAACGTGACTATTATCTTCTGAAGGCACAATAAAAGCTGTGTAATATAATTACAAACATATAAAACTGAAGTCAGATAAAATAGTATTTTAATACTAGCTGTTGCCCGCAGCTTCGCCGATTCACCCTCGGAAGTCTCTGCGCGCTATCTTATTATATATCTTTTTCGTGCATGTAGCCCGTGTCGAGTTATTAGACGTTGTCACGTCTGTCACGTTAAAATGACTGTCTCCTGATCTGAAGCTAGTAGGGAATTTCTCAGAATGATCTGCTGTAAAATAACTGAATAATATTATGATAATGTCATACCTCCGGGCAGCACTTGCTTCACATGCTCCACCAGCTGCAGGTAGGCCTCCCGCGTGTGTCCGCGGCGCATGCGCTGCAGCACCGCACTGGAGCCCGACTGCGCTGGCAGGTGCAGCAGCTTGCAGATGTTGGGCCGGGACGATATCACTTGCAACACCTGCAAACACAGAATTCTCATTATTATGAAACAACTTTTGCGGATTATATCGCAATTCGCGGTCCATTATGATTTTAACATGCCATAGAGGACTACATATAAAAATGTATATCCATATGCTATCCTTAATATGTACAAAAGCAATATAAATGAAATAGGTAGAAATACTAGATGGGTTAAGAACTATTATTTACCCAGCTATATCAAGCCAATATGTGTGTATGAAGTAACTCTTGCATTAACGCCTATTTTGCTGAGTATGTTGGTCTTACCACGTTTTATCAAAGTCATATTAACAACACAAAGATAATTCAGTAGGGTGGTAAAACAATGCTTTTAATTACATCTTGTTTCTTTTAAATAATTAAATTAATCCTCTTAATAATAATCATAAACTTTTGTATATTTGGTACAAAATTCACTATAAATAAATATAATAACATAAATAGTCAAATACAGTTAAGAGTCATTTACACAATGTACAAAATAGTAATACTAGGCTACAAAAATAATAATAACATCAATCATTATATTATTATGTCCAACAGCTATGCACAGGTCTCTATGAAATGGGGCAAGGAAGGGTGAACTTTGCACACTTTCAATATCTTTTAATCTCATCAAGCATATAGGTCTTCTCACAATATTTTCCTTCTTCTTTCTCTTACATTAATATAAGTGCATAACATGCTTACTTCATCAGGAAAGTCTTTAGGATGTGCAGCTGTGAACCGTATTCTCATCTCTGGATCGACTGAAGACACTTTGTCCAACAGGTCTGCAAATCTCAACCCACCTTTTTTACTTTTGTACACTGTCGAGAACCCTGGAAATATTAATTCGAAAAGACATTGCCCATTAGCATAGGAAACTGGATTAAGAAGTCACCAGTTATATTTTAGAAAAAAAATCCTGAATTAATAACCAAACATAAAACAGTAACTGAAGAATGATAACTCTGTGCAACAAGCACCACTAAGATTGTTCTCAATATTTAATTAAATTAACAGTTTATCAAATTGATTTTTAAAATACACTACTTATATAATCATTAGTGAATTTACAAATATTCTCACCATTCACCAATCTTGTATCAACCTTCTCCGTTACTTGGCTGACATCTCTGTAGCTGTTCACATTTTGACCCAGCAAAGTGACTTCCTTGACACCCTGGTCAGCTAAATGTCGTACCTCGTCCACGATTGACTCAATTGGCCGCGATCTCTCTCTCCCTCTCGTGAATGGTACTATACAGTACGTACACATGTTGTCGCAACCTCTCATTATTGATCTAGTAGTAAAATTTATATTAATAGTCACATGAGTAACAACTAGCAAATATGACACTTTCATAGTAAATAATTAAGGTACAGAAAATGTAGCCTTATTTTTTTTTTTGGTCGTGACTCAATGTTTGATTATTAGATTTGACTAAAGAGTGTAAATTGAAATGAGTATACTGATATTTATTATATGTATGCAACAATTGATAGGCCATTTTGACATTCATTGAAAGACATCTAGCAGTGAAAGGGAAGATATTAATCAAATTAGTTGCTAGAATGATTAATATAGGTTTTTGGTAAAATTAGGTATAAAACTCACATAAATGCTGATTTGCTGTCCTTATTCAATCGCACAGGAACAACATCAGCATAGGTTTCATCCAGAGACAAGAGTACATTGACAGCAGTTTGACCATTATCAGTCAAGGCTAAAAGCCGAGGTAAATCTCTATAGCTGTCGGGTCCAGCAACTGTAAATTGTAATTTCTCATTACTCATACTTAGGGATACCTTAATATTTTTTTTACAAAAATGAACCATGAAAATTATGCTGTTTTCAGGCAAAAGGCCAGGACAGGTAGTAAGTCCTGGCACAGTCATAACATCTCAGAACAGGCAACATGAATTGCATGTTCTGAGATGTTATGACTGTGCTGTTATGACTGCTATGCTAGTATGTCTGCCATTGTTTTTTTTTTATTTAAAAAACAAACATCTGTAATTTTACCTAATGAAACAACTTTTACAGATTTTATCAGTTTGTTATGTTATGTTCGCTATGCTCCTCCTCCCCCTTCCCTAGTAGATAGAAGTTCTCCCGTGACCATGTTTGCTGTAAAGTATCCGAGATATTGGGCATGTATACATTATGATGAACTGCTATAAAATCCATAAAAGTTCTTGCATTAGAAATAAATTTTTCATCAAACACTTCATTTGTAGTTGCATTATTTACATCAAATATTGGTATTCAATATTCACGTAATTTTATAGAGTTATGAAGAACCTATGAAATAAATTGTATAAAAGCCAGGAAGAGAGAAAAAAAGAAATATTAAATTAAACCACACACCAACATCTACAGCCTTTTCTTTTTCAATCAACTTTTCTTTTAATCTCTCAGCCATACATCCTAAAATACCAATTTTCACCGGATTGTCTTTGTTTTTTGACAATGCTCGACGTCTCTTGAATCCTCGTAGATGGTCCAAGCGATGCCAAATCTTGTTTTCTGCTCCTTCCCTGATGGAGCATGTCATCACTAAAAAAATGTCTGCTTCTTCTTCAATTTCGGTCTTTTCAAAGCCTTCCTTTTTTAATATGGACCATACAATATCTGTGTCATTTAAATTCATCTGACAACCATATACATCGAAAAATACTTTTCTTTTCAATGAATCCCTAATAGAGTCTGGTAAATACGGTATGTGTGGTGGATGTGTAATGACCTCCGACAGTCCAGACGATTCAATAATAAAGTCTTTAAGACCGGGCCCATTTCGAAGTTTATCTTTCAATACAGATACACTAGAGACAGATTTACATCGACACGTGTAAGACAACCTATTAAAATATCTTATTAACGTTCTGGAGTTGTGTATGAGCATTATTTTAATTTAAATTACATGTAATCTTTAAATTTATGTGTTGACTCGTGTATATGTAATACACACTGAACATACGGCTGTTTTACATTATCAAAATCAACAATTACTTTTGTCATAAGCCCAAAATATAAGCATTACTTTTGATGTAATTTTAATATAATGTGATTTGATTTTATTTATGTAATAATAATGAAACTTCGATATTTTAAAATTAAATTAATGTCAAATGACAAGACTGAAGAGTGAAGACATTGATTGACATTGACACGACATTGGTCAATGGTCACTGTCATATTTGACATAAATGATAAACCACAGATAACGTGGTAGATAGGTATATAGTATTGGCAAATCCTTTAGAAAACTGATAAATTAAAGAATTAATATAGTAAACATAAACTAAAGCCGTATTTTATAAATAACTAGCTTTTTGCCTGCAGATTTGTTGGCGTTACGTTAGATTAACAACCATATCTTGATTGATAATCATTATTTCTATAGCTTAAATATATTAGTAACAAACAGCTTCATATGATATTAATATATTATAGCCTTCCTCGATAAATAGGTTATCTAACACCGAAAAAATCAGTCAAACCTGACCAATAGTTACTGAGATGAGTACAGTCAAACAAACTCATATATCAGTATGAGATGGTGGAGTGTTGACAGTATTCTTATAAAAATATAATTTTGATGAAAAAATACTTTCTCTGTAAGAAATCTGCAAAAACATAATGATTTCTCTTATATTTCTCTACTGCATTTATTTAATATTTTACCAATACATTTTTTAATAAATCACTCACGTGATTACCACTCCACTAGTCACTAGAAACACAATACAAACGACTGACGTCAGGCGTCAGTCGTTTGTAAATAACTATCAAGTATATTATAACTAGAGTAAACAAACGTTAATAATATGAGGTATTATTAATAAATATTAAACAACAAGGATTGATCGTCTTGGCGTTCATTGTAGGTGGCCTGACTATGTTCATATAAAGGATAAAGGCTGATGATGATGATGATGATGATGATGGACGGATATTAAAGCTGGAACCGCACGCTTGCCAAGCCTCGACAAGCCCTCACAAATTCAAACGTGTGGATACAGAGTTTGTCTTGGCTTGCATAGGTTTGCAAGGTTTTGTAGCCGATCCGACGAGTGTCGGTATTGTGCACAAACCAAAAGGAACAAAAGAGAATTTTCCGCAAGCGCTCGTGATGCATCCACATGCTTATGACTAGTGGAGGTTTGGAGCTTCTGACAAGCCACAAACGTGTGGATCTGGTACAATAATTTTAAAGAAAATTGTTTGTTTCTTTATATTGCGTAGACTTAAGTGCTGACCAATTTTTTTCGGATAATTTTCTGATCGTGGTATGTATTTAAACAACTAATGGGCGTTTCGATAGCAGTTTTTATACACAATATGCACCTCACGATCCTTTATATTAAAATATAAGGGATCGTGAGGTGCATATTGTGTGTGTATAGTATAAATACTATTTTTATATTTTAAGGGAACCACGTCTGGCTGTAGCCTGTTACTATTGAAGTAACAAAAAAAACAAAAAAGGAAGATCCAAGATGGCCGCCCGTACTCAGATATATCTTTCAATAATTAATTATCTTGTTTATTAATAATTTGATGTTATATTCACATATAAAAGAAGTCAACGTTTACTTTATTGCGATCTAAAAGAGCTAGTTATAATTTAATCAAAGTTGGTAAAATGAGTGATCGCCACCGAGATTACAAAGGTATTCGAATATTTAACCCTCCCTCCCCTCGTAATTTAACATTAATCGCAAAAGAATCGGACAATCACTTTTATCTTTTTTACTCGCTTTATATATTTTATTTATCTTTGCCAGTGTTTTCGCATTGGCAGGGTCATCTCGACCGACGCGTGATGATTCTAGGAGGTCGAAAGAGAGTCGGAGACGGTCGCGGTCGCGCTCCCGTTCTCCTCGGAGGCGGCATTCACCTCCCAGCCATCGGGATCAGGATTCTGTGGAAAGAGTGAGACACCGTGACAAGGCGTCAGATTTTAATGGTAATAGTTTCTTTAATTATGGTTTTTTTTTTGGAGGAGCTCGTGGCGCAGTGGTAGCAGCCGCGCGGATCGATCCACCAGGTTAAGCAACGCTTGCCGTGGTTGGTCCGTGGATGGGTGACCATCTTTTCATATCGAGACTTCCCCGTGCCTCGGAAAGCACGTTAAGCCGTTGGTCCTGGCTGTCATTTGTGGATCTTTGACAGTCGTTACAGGTCGTCAGAAGCCCGAGAATCTGACAACCAGTCTAACCGCGGGGTACCGTATTACCCAGTTACTGGGTTGTGGAGGTCCGACAGCAGTCGCTCCATGTAAAATACTGGTATTCAGCTGAATCCGGTTAGACTGGAAGCCGACCCCAATATATAGTTGGGAAAAGGCTAGGAAGATGATGGAGTTTCTTTAATTATGGTATTTTTGATCAACATTGACTAAAGTATCTAAGCAAGTACTTTATGTCACTTATTTCATTTAAGCTGTATACAATACTGATTGGCCATAGATTGCTCTCAACAGGACTAATCTATATAATATTAGTCTTGTTTTGGCAACTGAATCTAATAAGTTCATTTCCCAATAATTAACAAACAAGTTTACCCAGATTTAGGCAGAGAGCAGGGCCAAGCATAGTAAAGTACAGATACAGATTTTTTGTATAGAATTAACTATTACACCAAAATATTTTTAGATAAGAGAAAACATTCTCGGGATTGGGAAGATTCAGAGGAAGATGTACCACCACCGCCGCCTCCTCCTCGCATCTCCAAAATCTCGATAGGCTTCACAAAACCAAAAGCTCCAATCAAAATGACCCTTAGTGGTACATCATTAGCTAAAGCTCCCATTAAACATAGTATCGCCTCAGTGTTCAATCCAGATGGTGATGATGATGAACCGGAGGAAATGCCAGCAGAGGCCAGAATGCGGATGAGGAATATTGGAAGGTAAATATAAAGATTCTTTTAATTATTGAAATCCCTTAATTCTGGTTGTGTTATAACTTATCCCTCATCTTGGTAATTAGTCATAATAATATTACAATGCAAAAGTTTATATGAATTTTTAGTTTCTCATGCAAAAACTAATGAATGGTATTTTCGGAATTTTGATGAAACTTGACAATGATATAGCTCACACAATATGAGAATAATATAAAGACTATAATTATTTATCGCCATACTGTGCTAGTTAAATATAATTAGAAAATAAATTATTATTGAATAGCAAGATATAACTTTATTAAAGTACTTATTGTAAAAATACAATAGAATTAACTTTTTCTGTAGTGTTCACTTAGTATTTTATCCTTCAACCGATGACCAATGAAATGTATTTGTAAAAAAAAGGTTGGATAGCCTGTAATAAAGTAATCCTTTAATTTCAGAGAAACACCTACTTCAGCTGGGCCTAACTCATTTGGAAAAACAAAACAAGGCTTTTGCGACGCCAAGAAAGTTTTTGAAAAGAATTTAAAAGAAGCACTAGAGACAGCAGAAAGACCCATCGGCAAGTTGCCGCAGACCATTTATAAGATTAAGGGCCCTTGATGATGTACATATACTGTAGTAGTTGTAAAATGTAGAAGTATCATAAATTTATTTTCTTAAATCTAACTGCACTCATAATATATTATGTTTAAGTTGACTAAAGTTCTTATGGGTTCAAGCTTATGCATACATGCTAAACACTAAAATGTGTTTATGCTCTGTATAGAAGAGTGGGAAAAATTTATACTATGTTCATCAGTCTGTGCACATTTTGAATATAGGGATCTTCAACACAAGTATTCTTAGTATAAAAGTAAAAGAGATTTTGGTTTGTTACACTTACATGCCTAAATAGATGGTTGGATCTTTAGATCAGACAAGTAGTTAGACCACATCATGAAGGGAATATAGCTGTAAACATGAGTAAAGCTGCAGGTAAAAGCTAGTAGTCCTAAAGCAATGATATTGCCAGAGAATCAATAAATCCAATCCATTTAAAAAAATTACTAATAATCCACTTCCTTTTTTATCAATACTTTTATACTTATCAACATGTAAATTGCATTTTGGCCTCTTTCTAAAACCTCCCTTCTCTTTGTATAGTTTCAGTGGATTATATATAAACTCAGATTCTTCGAAAAAAATATGAAAATGGAGTACATACTGTCAACACTAATATTTTTATCCCGTTCAAAATTTTAAAGTCTAGCATTTTCTTTGAAAATAATATTTTACCAACAATAACAAAGGCTGGACTATAATCCATACAGCCTAGTCTTTGTTTTAACTTGAAGTTTTTAATGCAATTCCTATTGGTGTTAGGAAAAGGTATAAATTATTAGGGACGAACCTGGTTCCCGTTGCCCCGCGCACGATGTTAAAGGCGCCTCGTCTTCTTTATACTGTTTTCCACACCCGTGATGATGTCGCACCGCGAATAAAACTATACGCGTCGACGGGATGATGAGTCCAGACGGTTTTCGGTATTTATTTGAGGAGACACGCGAGAGCTCGACTCGACCACGATACGGCGAAACGTCAACTCACTTTTCCTAATACCCCCAGATTCGTTGGTATAGAATAGATTTAGGATAAGGGTAGTAGGAAATGTTGCGTTCAGGAAGGCTAAATTCATTACGTTTGGAAAGTATGAATGCGTTCGCCATTTAAGTTATATTATTACGAAACATACCGCCCCCCAAAGAGCTGCTAAGCTCTTTAAAGGATTTACTTAATTTGTAAGAATAAAAATTAAAAAGAAAGAAGAAATTGTTGAGTATGCATAATACAAAAACTAAGATTAGATTAAGATGTATAAGTATTAAAGATTAATAAGCTTAAAGTAAATGATATTTAAAAACAAAAGGGTTAAAGATTGGAAGGGCACGGCAATAACGGTGATAGCTTTACAACCGGCCTTCGCAATATTCCGTTGGAAGTCTTCACCTCCACAACCCTAACAACGTCATTAGAATCAGGAAAAACACGAGTGATTCTAGCCTTTCTCCACTGAAGCGGTGGCAAATTGGAATCTTTGACAAGAACTAAATCGCCAACCTGGAGGTTGGGTGTCTTGGCTAACCACTTAGGGCGATGTTGAAGTGTGTGTAAATATTCCGAATGCCAACGTCTCCAGAAATGCTGATTAATTTGTTGTAAAAGTTGCCATCGCTTCAATGGACCTATATGAGTTTCCTCATGGTTCGGTTCCGGCAAAGATTGAAGCGGTTGACCTATGATGAAATGTCCTGGCGTGAGGACTTCGAGATCATTAGGATCATTGGTAAGTGGACTCAACGGTCGTGAATTTAAAGCTGATTCTACTTTAGTAAAAACTGTAGCGAGCTCTTCAAAAGTAAGCGAGCGAGCGCCGATTATGCGTGATATAATTTGTTTTGCAGATTTTATAGCGCTCTCCCACAAACCACCCATATGAGGACTTGAAGGAGGATTAAAATGCCAAATGATTTGCCGCTCAGCCAAACAATTTTGAATTTTGTCGTGTGCACCCTTAATATGTTGATAAACATCCTTAAGATAGTTACGAGCGCCAACAAAATTTTTGCCGCAATCGCTAAATACGTCACTCGGAATACCTCTACGCGCAACAAAGCGATCGAAAGTAGCTAAAAAGGCCTCAGTCGATAGTTCGGAGACTGCCTCCAGGTGAACGCACTTGGTTGCAAAGCATACGAAAAGACATAAGTATGCCTTGGTGGATTTGGCATTACGTATCCGAGAGGTTTTACAAGAAAACGGACCAGCAAAATCAAGGCCAACCTTTTGGAACGGACGACACGACGTAACACGGTGAACAGGAAGTTCTCCCATGTAAGGAGAAATTGACTTTGGTCGAAGACGATAACATTGTTGGCAGCGAAACACTTGCTGACGAATCAATCTTCGCGCGGATAAAATCCAAAACTTTCGTTGAAGCAATGAAGTAAGAGCCATTAGACCAGGATGAAGAAAAATCCGATGGTAATGGTCAACTATAAGTTTAGTAATATGATGAGATTTAGGAAGTAAAAGAGGATGCTTGGCATCATAGGCCAGATCCGACTTGACAAGCCTGCCGCCGACTCGAATTAAACCCTGCGAATCTAAAAATGGACTAAGACGTCGAATGCTCCCTTTGAGCGGTATTAATCTACGTAATCTATGAAGAATTTCTGAAAACTCTGACGACTGGACCAACCGAACTATGTGAAGGAGACTATCGTTAAGCTCACAGACTGTTAACGGACCAGTACGACGCTGTTTTAGATTACGGGTGTTAAATATAAAACGTTTGCACCAAGCTACAACGGACTGTAACTTGGGAAACGAACTAAACTTTGTAAGTACCGGTAATTCCACGGGTAAGAAGACGGCGTTTGAAGTCGGAGAAGTCGACTTGAAGCCAGGTAAGTCACTTTCATGCGAAAATGGAACACTATCAGGCCAAGTCGAAGCATCTGCCTCGAGCCAAGAAGGAGCCCACCACAAAGAATGGTTCACTAATTCAGAAGGAGTAAGACCTCGACTTGCTGAATCAGCGGGATTTAGTGCAGATGGCACATATTTCCAGACAGCGTCTGGCACTAAATTTTGTATCTGAGAAACACGATTTCCCTCATAAGTCTGTAACTTATGAGGCGATGATTTGAGCCAGGCGAGCACAATGCTGGAATCACTCCAGGCCATTGTTCGCCCAATCGAAATTTTTGGTCCTAGAATGCCTAGAACATAATGAAGTAAGCGTGCGAGTAGATGAGCACCATTCAGCTCTAGCTTTGGAATGGTCAGCTTCTGTTTTAATGGAGCTACACGTGACTTAGCCAACAAGAGCCGAATAGAAATGCTGCTATAATTGTTTTGAACGCGCAGGTAGACACAAGCAGCGTACCCGCATTCAGAGGCGTCACTGAAACCGTGAAGCTGAATGTCAATCGGTTGATCAGTGAGCAACCACCTAGGAATAGATATAGAGTCAAGTTGAATGAGTTCTGAATTAAACTTGTTCCAGGTCTGAATAATTTCTGAAGGTAGAGGATCATCCCAGTCAAGGTTCAAGGTCCAGATTGTTTGCATGAGAGATTTAGCGAAGAAAGTTATCGGTGTAAGAAAACCACAAGGGTCGTAAAGCCTTGCGATGTTGGAAAGAATACCTCGCTTGGTAGTGACGTCATTCATACGGGAGACATGATAGACGTAGCTGTCGGACTGTGCGTTCCACTCTAAGCCCAAGACCTTATAGATGTTGTCGCCGCTTTCCTCGAAACGATAAGGCTGCTCGCAGTGGTCGGCGACTTGAGAATCGACAAAATCTCTACAATTGCTAGACCACTTCCGCAAAACGAAGCCGCCTTGAGAAAGAATGGAAATAAGCTGTCGCTGTAAGTTAAAAGCCGAAGATAAGTCCGGAGATCCACTACACACGTCGTCAACGAATGTGTCCTCCAAAAGTGCGCGTGCAGCGTTGGGAAACTGCGAGGCGTTTAGATATGCAAGTTCGTGAATCACACGGATGGCCTGAAACGCAGAACTGGTAATGCCGTAGGTGACTGTCGTAAGTACGTACTGCTTGAGTGGCTCGTCGGGAGACTCGCGCCAGAGTATTGTTTGATACTTATAGTCTTCGTCTGCTACCTTAACCTGCCGATACATCTGTTTGATATCACAAGTAAAAACGATTCGATGAACTCTAAATCTTAAGATGATGTCCTCTATGTTTTTCTGAAGCTTCGGACCTGACATTAGAACCTGATTGAGTGAAACACCAGTAGAACTAGCAGCAGAAGCATCGAAAACTGCTCGGAGCTTCGTTGTGCTGCTGTGAACACGCAGCACGCCGTGATGAGGAATATAATAGCGTTCACTTGAAACAGAAGTGCACACTTCGCGCATGTGATCCGCATCCAAGTAGTCACGCATAAATGCAACGTAGAGGTCGCGAAGGTGTGAGTCTTTAAGTAGACGACGCTCTAGATTGTAAAATCTCTTCACGGAGCTAGTGTAGGTATCACCCAAAGGCTTGCGGTCTACCTTGAACGGTAGACGAACAATGAATCGCCCTGTCTCGTCTCGAGAGTGCGTTTGACAAAAATGTTTTTCAGCTGAGATGTCCTCGGGATCTTGAATTGGTTGACTGGGAGCTTCTTCAACCTCCCAGAACCTGCTAAGAGCAAGATCGAGGTCAAGAGTGCAGGCCATCGCCGTAGCACAATAGGTGTGCTGGGATGCTGCGGGAGCTTTGCCCATAATAATCCATCCATAGATGGATGAGTAGGCGGTCGGCATATCCGAGCCTAAACTAAATTTTTTACCGTCAAGAATCTGGTCATACACTTCTATGCCTAATAAAACTTCAATTTGTCCAGGAACAGTAAAGTTTTTATCGGCTAAGATTAAATGTTTACATTGGTCTATAACTGATTTGTCTACGTGTACTGAAGGTAAACTACCAGTAATTCTCTTTAGAATTAGACAATTAATGGTCAAAATTTGATTTGAATCCTGCATAGAAGTGATTGTACAAGAAATGACACCTTGGGTGTGCTGAGCTGAGGTTGAGCCTAAGCCTAAAACGGGTACTGAGGCTGAACGTGGAAGCTTAAGCTTTCTAGCTAATGATTCCGTTATAATCGAAACCTGAGAACCAGTATCTATGAGCGCGCGAGCAGTGTGATAATTCCCATGAATATCCTGCACCTTGACGCAAGCAGTACCTAGCAACATGGTAGACGAGCAGTCCGTACCATGCATAGTATGAAGTTGAGCTGTGGAGCTGGTCGACACAGCAACTTCAGGTACCCTGACGTCAGATGAGGGCTTGTGGGAGACCTCAGTAATGTGTAATTTTGTGTGATGTTGCCTTTGACATATTTGACATACACTACGGGATAGACATTTTGATACATGATGTGTTCTTAAACAGTTGAAGCAAAGTTTGTTTTTAATTGTAAATTCCTTTCTTTGTTGTGGTGTCATAGCATTAAATTTAGAACAATAGTATATGGGATGATTGTCATTGCAGCAAGGGCAAACATTTAACGGCTTTGATTGAGTACTTGCAATATTAACTGAGCTAGTGGTTTTACCGGAAGAACTAGAAATATTTTCCATTATACGGAGTTGACCTTCAAGAAACTTTAGAAGTTGATTAAATGTAGGAATAGTAATAGGGTCTATAATGGATTCAAATTTACTACGCATATCCAATGGTAGTTTTCTAAGTATTATATGAAGAAGTAGAAAACTCCATGACTCGACATCAAACTTCAAAGCCATTAAAGCATGAGAGTTTTCTTTAATTGTGTTTATAAATTTATTAAGTGATTTACAATTAATTTGTGTTAAATTGCCAAGTGTAAGAATTGTATCAACATGTTTGTCCGCAATGATCCTTTTGTTCTCATACCGCTCTGTCAATAAATTATAAGCAACAACATAGTTCTCACTTGAAATTATTAAATGTTTAACTAAAGATAAAGGTTCTTTGTCTAGGATACTTAATAGATAATGCATTTTTTGCACTGAACTGATTTTTGTGTTGTTATGAATTAAACTGTTAAATATAGAAATAAAGTTAGGCCATTCTACATGAGAACCGGTAAACCTAATTAAATTTATTTTTGGTAAGTGAAATTCGTCATTATGAGTTTTTTCTAAGTTTTGTGTGCTGTTAGGATCAACGGAAGCTTGCTTACTTGTTAAATTACTATAAGTAACCTCAACACTGTATAACATTTCCATGAACCTTTCATATGATTTTTCAATTTCACTAGAAGATCGTTTTTCTTCTCGTAGTGTTTGTTTGCTTGCTAATATGATAGAAAAAACATCATCGATCATTGCCCGGTACCTATCCACATCTTTGTATCGCGCTAAGAAATTCGCTATTTCTGAGTTACTTACGTTTTCCTTACTTAATTCTTGTATTATGCCATACGTACCAAGCATGTATTTCATGCACATGTCGAATTTAATCAAGCATACTTTTAAATCTGCCATTATTTGTTGTATTTTAATGAATTAACTGGAATTAACAAGTGTAAATAAAATAAGACAGATGACACTTGTCAGATTGTTAGATTTGTCTGACAGATTGTAAAGATTTTGATTGATTGATGAAATGAATGACAGATGAATGACAGAAATGAGAATTAATTATTTCTTAACTGAAGTGTTACCACTTGACAAAAAGTAATAATTGTTGTTTTCATACGAATAAGATACACGCAGGTAGTTTAATTATTAATATGATTTGCAACAGAAAATAAAATGGCGACGCAAAAATGAATGAATGAAACGCAATGATAACGACACAATATGAAATTTAAGTTTTGAAAAATAGATGATTTTAATGAATTTAAAAGGATGATTTGAGATGATTTTATAGGATGATTTTGTATTTGGATCGAAGGACCAGAAATGGTGTTAGGAAAAGGTATAAATTATTAGGGACGAACCTGGTTCCCGTTGCCCCGCGCACGATGTTAAAGGCGCCTCGTCTTCTTTATACTGTTTTCCACACCCGTGATGATGTCGCACCGCGAATAAAACTATACGCGTCGACGGGATGATGAGTCCAGACGGTTTTCGGTATTTATTTGAGGAGACACGCGAGAGCTCGACTCGACCACGATACGGCGAAACGTCAACTCACTTTTCCTAATACCCCCAGATTCGTTGGTATAGAATAGATTTAGGATAAGGGTAGTAGGAAATGTTGCGTTCAGGAAGGCTAAATTCATTACGTTTGGAAAGTATGAATGCGTTCGCCATTTAAGTTATATTATTACGAAACACCTATAAATCCGCTACAAATGAACTAAATACTGAAAAATTATAAAAAGAAATAAAACTAATTTTCCTCATACTATCATATTTGTAGAATTGTATGTAGGTACTAAGAGGTATTTTTAATGAACTCTAGCCAGAATATTATTTGATTATATTATTGGACATGGTTTTAATTGTAATTTTTTATTTAAATCATTGGTAGACAAAGGCCTTTTATTCATTGTATTTAGTATACACAGTATACCTACATTGTGGTTTTTTACTCCTAAGAAAATTTAGGAAAATATTTGGAACATCTCATATTATTATCTAACAATGATATCTCCAGTATTATATGAAATTTGTAATTTCAATGTTACTGGTAATTTTGTTATATTAAAAATTCAGCAAATAAACATTTATGTACAAGCTGTGAAGTTTTATTTAACGTTTTTATGTATGCTATCTAAAATAGCATGCTCAACTCACCTATGCTCAACAGTAGGACATTTAGGGGTTTATTGATTTTAAACATGACAATGACCAACTTCTTTCTCTCCCTGCTGGTCGCCGGACATAGGTCTCGTTTTAGTATAAATGAATACAAACCGCTGTTTACCGAACATAATATTTTGTTCTTGACAAGATTCGGTAAATCTTGTCAAGAACAAAATATTATGTTCTAAAAACATCAATTATTACCATAAATTTGATGATCCACCCATGTTCAGCTATTTGATTATTGAGCAGTCTATTATGTTTGTGACCTTCAAGAGAAGAGAAACCTTTTTAATGCCGGAAACGCACATTTTATCTTTTGGTGTAGCAGATGACGCTTATCATGTACACCAGGTAATCCTTAAATAGTTTGATCTTAAATGAGGGTCCTATATGGATAGGGAAGGGATGGAGGGATATCCGATAGGGAATGCAATACCGGGATCCCGCACTATTTTTGCGGGACCAGTCCTGCATATAAATCGACCGGGATCCCGCGGGATTAGCGGGACTGCGCAACAATAAGCGCCATGTGTTTTTCGGGAGTGCACGAACTGATTTGGCTTAGAAAGATTTCAGCCAATGACGGACGGAAACTTGCTACATCATTAAGAAGCGCATTGCAGAGTGACGTACCAATATAGCTAAGTACTGTTTTATTGTATTTACACAATCCTATAAGTTACTTACTAAAAGCGTAATCCACAAAGAAACTATTAATATCTTAGAAAGATTTAATAATATAAACAACTAGCTGTTGCCCGCAGCTTCGCCTGCGTTAACTAAGATTTACAACGGGATCTTAGTACGCAAAATAAGTAACTTTTCTGGTTGATTTTTTACACCTTGTGTCCAAAAAACCCAAATATCTACGGAACCCTATTTTTCTTCAGAATAAAATTTAGCCTATGTTACTCGTGGAAAGCTACATTAAGCTTTCGAATGGTGAAATTTTTAAAATTGGTCCAGTACTTTTTGAGCCTATTCATTAGAACCAAACAAACAAACAAAGTTTTCCTCTTTATAATATTAGTGTAGATTTAATATACAAATAATATAAACAATTTAATGACTAATGAGAGACGACCACGCAGAATTAGCGTCAATCTCATCAGATGCTTGTACAACGTCTTTTACCTCCACTCAAGATTGTGATGATTAACTTCTTGCTACAGTGGCCGCAATGATACAAGCTGAAACTACAGAGCCTGAAACGATGTCTCTTCGAAATGAACATGAACAAACTCTATCAAGTTTTAAAACAACTTGTCGCACTCATTCTGGATTTCATTTGTTTTAATTAAGTGAGAAATTAATTCGGTTGATTCGGGTGCATTAAAAGGCAAATATCTCGAGTGCGCCTACAACGCTTTAATGACAGCTTTGCCCACAAGCATGAATGTACAAAAAGCATTTTTTGCTGCTGGCTGTCTGGCATGTATAGTAATTCCATTCGAAATAATGCCTAAACTACCTATTGTCCCTTTTTATTCATTTCGTGTGTGTTCTTATTAATCTCACAATACATTATTTCACATATGTTTAGTTCTGATAGATGCATGAATGACACAGGCTTTTTCTCTTTTCTCAATGACTATCAAAAACATGCGGGATCCCGCAAATACCAGGATCCCGCGGGACTAAAACCTCTCAGTCCCGCAAATACCGGGATTACAATTTTGCTGCGGGATTGCATTCCCTACTCCAGGACCTTTTCTTTAAATAAAATTTTGACCAGCCTATGAAAAATATTATACACCCTCTAGTTATAAATGCCACATTATGTCCTTAGACTTATATTAATAATAATATTTTTACACCACGTCAATCTGGTTCCGTGGTAAGTTCTTGAAGAGACTTGTGTTACAGCCTACAGGTACTTACCAGACGGCGAAAACACATAATATATTTAATACTTTTTATATTAATACATACATTTCAATTATATAACACACATCCATGGACCATGACACAGAAACACAAACTTTATGTTCCCTGGCGGGATTCGAACCCGCTCCGGCTTGTGCGCCAACACGCTAACCACTGAGCCACAGAGGTCGTCATATTATATTGATAGTAACATCGCACGGCACAAGTTGTGCATTGTATACTTGACACGCATTTGGTACCGTCATTTTGCTTATTTCTACATTGAAAGGAATTAAAAAAAAAAAAAAAAAGTCCGGCAGAGTAACTTTTGAGACAGACTTAATAACATCTCAGGATAAATGAAGTGCCTGAGCTGGCCGATTGCTCTCATTTATCCATAATTGATTTTGGCCTTACCAACAAGGCCCGTCTTGCTGATACAACAAACACGAGAAGGATTATGAAGTCTAGAATTTGATATAATTGAAAATTGTGACTTTAGGTTTCAAAGTTATCTTCCCCATTGCTTAATACTACAAACCAATTTAGTTGTGTTAATATATTTGAAAGCTTTTTAAATCATTTTTGAAGTTTACAAGGGAGTCAGATTCGTTTTTTGAACTTCCTCCAGCAAATTTATAATTTGACATCATACTAGTACGTGGGAAGTCCACGCCTTTTACCCATCTCTGAATGGCTCTCTATTACAATCCTAATACAAATAATTTAAATTTTACGTCTGGTTGGTTGAGTAGTCAAACTACTGACACTGCATTGTGGGTTCAAATCTTGCAAGTGTAGATATTTGATTAACATAACATGTTTGCACCTGGATGTGTTTATATTAATTTATTTCCATTCTTAGTACTTGTAACACAAGTCCTTGACTTGCCATGGGGTAATTGTTAAATAATATTTATATCTTTATTTGAAATTTCAATGTGAAGAAAAGACAAATGGTTTTTATCTTATTTTATTAAAATTTACTTTCTCTGTACATTTTGTGGCCTAGCATTGTCCCTGGCGAATGTACTCTTGGGAGGTGTACGGATACGTCTGTCCTTCTTTGACCTGTTACGCACCACTTTGCTGTGGATTGCGCATGACACGCAGTAATGCAACTTTGCATAAAGTTTAGGAAGCTGGAATGCTGTAACAAATAAAGGTTAATGTTTTACAATTAAGTAGTAAACTTAAATAATATGATTTTTTTTTAATTTCAAAACAAACGAAACATTAGTAAAGAATCTATGAAGCTGATATTTTTATAAATGGAATAGTATCTGATATTATGTTTTAACTCTTTTCAAAATTCATTTTTTCATTCAAAATCATTATTATATCTTTAGTAATAAGCAGAGCTGGATCCTAATTGGTACAAGTTACTGAAATATACACTGTGACAGGTACAATCAATCTGTCAGTGTTCAAATCTGGAATCATATTTGCAAAATGAAAAAACATATATTATTATATATATTATGCTTGTTGAAGTTAACTATGTATAAAGAATAGAACGAAAAACATCTCTAACATTAAGCTATGTGCATCAAATAAAATGTCTAAAAACAACCATACTACTAATTAAACTCGATTTCTTGTGATGTAGAATAGAAGTGAACACTTCCATTATATCTACTGTGAAGTTTCTTTCATATATATTTGGGATGAAAAGTACAATCTGTAAGCATTTTTGTAACTGAAGTATCCCCTGTAATATAACTATTCTATAGTTCATAATCATCTAAAACCAGAATGATAACTTAGTCACTAGTCTGTGTTTCTAAAATAATCTATAACTATTACTTATTATAGTAATAAATAACCAATAGAACTTACAAGCATAAACGGAGGCCTCGTTAATGTCCCTGACAGCGGCAGCCTCAACAATGTTTCTGATCACGAATTTTTTGATAGCCTTGTCTTTAGGTACACAACGAGCGCAATTTGTGCATCTCACTGCCTTCACGTGGCCACGGCCGTGCTTGGCACGTCCTCCATTACGGCGTTTGCGTGTCTGCAAGAAAATATCACTTTCAAGCCACATGTATTGTAACACGGTTAAGGCATGCTTCATACATATTTCAAGTTTTCGGTATATATTTAACAAAAAATTGAGAAATATTAACAATTGGCTTAATTGTATTCATAATTATAATAAATTAGACAATTTTATAATGAAATAATCATATTTTTGCAATAATTTTTACTGACCATTTTTCTAACCTCCGATACGGTAAACGAAGAAAGACGGAAAAGAATTTTGTACCATAGACAACTAAGAACGAATATAGACTTATATCCTGGTAACTTTTTAAATTTTGAGGCGTTAGCATTAATAATGAAAATTACTATTATGCGTACCTATGATATAATTATTTATTTTTGTGTAAAATTACGAGTTTTTGTATTAGATAGTATCAAGTATTATTATTGTCTTAATAGGCATGAAGTTATCATATTTTTTATGGCACTACTCTATGGCTTTGTTAAACTTTTTTTTAATACGTCGATGCATAACGGTTCACCACCCCTAAAATAGTTTATACATTTTTTTTTACTATAAACAAATATGTTTTATATTACCTTTTTCGTTTGGAACCTTCATGCCTGATGAGAGAAAGTCTTTGATAGTGTGTGAAGTTCATTATTTAACATTAGACCATCGCATATATTGTAAGCTATATTATTATATTATGGTAAGAACCGTTTAACTAAAATAGTAGATTCACTTCTACTAGTGTGAGGGCAGCTTGGGGACGATGAAGATGATTAAAAATATTTATTTTTGTCTATTTAGAATTTCTGCAACGACTTCCTTGATTAGTGCAATAATGGTTGATTAAGGACTGGAGGAGTGCTCCTTAGGGTTTGCTGCCGTTCCTCCATTTTACAGATTTATAATAGTATACGACAGACTTGGTAGCATGGCCTTTGGTCGAAGCTTGCCACAGCAAGAACCAAAAAAAAAGAAAAAAGCAAACAAAAAAATGTTTACAGTCTATGGTTATTAAAAATATTTCTATCGTCTATTCGTTGTGTGTAATAATATTATTTTTGTTGCAAAATATTACTTAAAATATTTGTGTAAAAATAATTACTTTTGCTTTTGCTTGTTTTTGTGTTGAAGTTTTAGCTGATGTGGATAATTTTATTTAGTATTTCTATACAACAGTCATCCGTGATAATTCAAAAAATCTAGCCATTTAACATTACAGCACAGTGCTATCAAATTTATGAGGTGCAATGTGGCGTAGATAGTGAATTGTGTATACCGCGTGTGAAATGTCACAACATGGTTGCCCTGAAAGACTGTCGAATAGATCAAAGGCCTTTCAGGAGGATGGCCCAAGCCAGCCGACGATGGAGTTGATGGTGGAAACCCTTACGGGCACAGCGTTTGAGATGACCGTGTCACCGTCGGACACCATATTCGCCATCAAGTCCAAGATATTCCGGGTAGAAGGTAAGTTTTCGAGTCGTTACATATTACACAATCATGTTTCATTTATTTTATGCCATAACGTGCGTCATCTTTAACAAAGGATCTCGTTACCGTTTAACTGCGTAAATATTGTAAACTATTCACAATTGCACTACTATATTGTTGGTAATAGTCATTTATGACCGATTCAAATAATGTAAAGATAACAGTATGTGAGATATGAGTTTTTATCACCTTAAAACTTTGTGGTTATTTTCTACATTGGTATTTATTTAACATTAAAATTATACCCCAAGCTCAATAAGCAAACATCAAAAGGTTTTGGAAAACAGTAGAAATAAGCCAACACTACTTAATTGCCATAAATAAGACACTGGGCACTGGCTAGATAGAGATGAAATTGTTTTGAAAATGTTGTAGGTATAGTAGTAGGTAGGTATTCATAAATATAATAATAGTTTTGTTAAACATACTATACATATAGACTGATATTGATATGATATAAAATTGTCAAAAACTAGCATTAACTTGTTTGACCTTGTGTTATTTGAGTAGGAGCACTAATATCTAGATTAAAAGTTAAGTTTCTATTAATTAATTAAATACCACACTCTGTACATAAATGGTATGGTTTAATATAAATTTACATTCTACTAATAATATAAATGCAAAGGTTTGTTAGAATGTACGGACGCATGTTTGTTGACACTTTTATGTAAAAACTACTGAATGGATTTTGATGAATCTCTACAATAATATAACTTACACATCAGAATAACACATAAGCCATAACTTATTCCCATACTTCCATAGAGATGGGAGGACATAGGTGAAATGGTGGGGGCACTGCCTTGGCAATCTAAAAAATAGAATACACTTCCAAAGAGATTAGAAGTATTGATACAAAAAAAAACACATATTAAAAATCTAATAAACTATATTAGTTATTACTAATGCTCACAAAAATGTAACTTACAAGAGAAGCCATAAGAAACCTCTCAGACTTCTCTCTGACATAGGTCTAATAATTCATGTAAAGATTTATTGGTTACTTAGTTATGTAAATGCCTTTCATACTCATCATAATAGCTGTGCTAATCATATTACCAAGAAAGGCATAAGATGTTTATAGGAGGATATTTCTCTGGATTATCGATCATTAATTCCAGAAAGATAGTCCTTTATTAAACTACATAAAAATTAGACAAAATTGCTAGGTTTGCAGATAATTATAAACATACATAGAACCAGTGTGTTTCGTGTAGTTTCATACTCTAGAAAATTAAAATAAAGATGTCAGAATACTGAATAAATAACTTAAAATTTTGATGGATCAATGTGCAAACTATTTAGTATTATTTTATAAATATAGATGTAATAGTTATGATCATAATATTATAAACTTTTAATAACCAAAATATGTCCAAAATGCAATAATAACTTGTTAAAAGTTAAAACAAACTATAAAAAAATATTAAATTAAGCATTATCATAAAACAATTATAAAACAAGCAAAAAAACACTACTTAATTGTTAGTCTTAAATATTTGGATACCAATTTGGAAGATAATTTTTTACTCATTCAAATATAACCAAGGCCCCAGGAAATATCATTTCCTATCTAAGAATAATTTACACATTGATTGATGCACCTATTAATTATGAATCATTAAGTATCTATAAAATATTTTGATATTTAAAATTCAATTGATTATTTATAGATTCAACTAGTTTGTTCAAGTTCTACAGATACCTTATTAAAATAGCACTGTACTGTCAAGTAAAGTACACTATACTGTCTAATTAATGGCTTGATTTGAAATCTTATATTTGAGAGGAAAAAAATGTACCACCCACCAGTGCGAGGAATTCACTTTGTGGACTTCTTGTAGACACCTGGCATTATAGCTACTACAATTTCACCCCAATAAATACTAGATGCTTATATTTTTTTGGACTTGCAAAAGAAGGATTACAAAAAATAGGTATTTTATAAAAAAAATATGTAAATATTTTTTATTGCGACTGGATGAATATTGTATTTTTATTATTTAGCAGTTACTATTATAATTTAAAGCCAAGAGGCACACTGAGTTGAGAGTCAGGGACATACTTTAACAAATTTCAAAGATTTGATCTCTCACCCAGCCGATTTACAGGGATAAATAAAAAAAAATATCTGAACTGTTTAAAGCAGTGTTTCCCAAACTCTTTTGCTTCATGAACCCCTTTCAAAGTTTTTCTGCATCAGGTGGACCCCTTGCTGACCTTTTTTTTTGTTGCTTGTTTAAAGATATTTCATCATAATAGTAAAATTCTTCTTGGTTGAATGGCTCATTGGTTCTTCACTATGGAAACCAAATTAATTTTCATGGACCCCCGGCTTACGATTGTGGACCCCCATTTTTGTCACCGTCGTCTCACAAACGGTCCATCTGCATTTAGGATGATTTCATGACTAACACAAGGACACAAGAAAAATATACATATTACACATATACAGCAAGTATTATAACTTTATAAATCTCATGATTATACTTGTCCCATTGGCAACACGTCATCTAATACATTTTTACTTTTTAACACTATTGTAAATCTTAAATACAGACAGATCAATTTGGTCTTGACTTAAACGGCTAATACTTTTACTAGATTTATTTGGACGATGCCCTTAATTACATTTTTGCAATTAGCATAGACCCAAATTGAGTTGAGACAGTTGCTGGCA
Source organism: Lycaena phlaeas (assembly GCA_905333005.2). Classification (NCBI taxonomy): domain Eukaryota; kingdom Metazoa; phylum Arthropoda; class Insecta; order Lepidoptera; family Lycaenidae; genus Lycaena; species Lycaena phlaeas. The sequence continues at coordinate 828,930 of HG995181.1, forward strand.
TACATTCAATTCTGTTTTAACATGTATTTGTTTATGATACAGTTAATTAATGTTAATTTGTTGTATTCATGCTTAATATAGCTTGTTTTTTAAGTTGCATTGGTTCTATTGCAATTGAAATTACTTAGTCAGGGAATGGTAATGAATACCTAATGAATGCTATTGATTCTAGCCAAATGCAATTGTGGCTCTTGATGTGTCACCTGTTCACTAAATATATTGAAATTGATTGCCTATATGCATGCATACCAAAAAACAGTTATACGGTAATATTTTGATGCCTTGTCTTTAAAACTTAGCAAGCTACAACAAAATAGCCACAAAGCACATATTACTGTTTGTCTTAAAGCCCACTAGCTAGTTTCCTGATAGGTAAACATGTTAATAAACACCAAATTTGATTATAGTTTTTAGTTAACACAAACATTAGTATGACCTCACTCCTATGCTGCTAATATATTGGACATTGCTATTGTAACGTCATAGGATGATCCAACCGGATCACCCCATTTCCGATGACGCATAACGGTCACTAGGACCATTAGCATAGATCCAACCGAAAAAAAAAAAAAAAAAAAAAAAAACATTGCTATTGATATAATTTAAAATTAGCAATAAAAATGTGTTTGTTTGTTGTTCTGGCTATAAATATTTAAGATCAAAGGATTTTTACATATTATAGCTTTGAGCATGACAAGTCATTTCATCAAAGGCAATGGGAAAGGTCCAATGCCTTTCTTCAAGTTTATGTAAAACACTTTTGGAGTATATAAACATAGTGTCTGTGGCTAAAGCTTCCTGGTGTTCAGGGTGTTTTAAATTTAATCATTGAGTATGTCATTGCTATAATTAGCTACTTGTATGCTTTTTGCTCTTATGTCTTATGGCCGAAAATGAAATAGTGGTGGCATTTGGGTGATAATAGAGTTCTGAAGTATGGCCCCTCATGATCATAGTGTTCATGAATCCCATCCCATGAATCTAGTCTAGCAGCCGGTCATAAGGATGCTTATGTATGTATTTCAAATGACCTGCACGAGTAATGAGAGAACAAACAATACTATCACCTCGAGTGACTCATACATGAATTATTTATTTGGGTTTTCCACCCGCTTTACACTGTACCAAAGATTGGTATTTGGTCATGTTTTGGAGAATTCCTAACATCAATTTAACAAATAACAAGGCAGGATTAGCCCTTTCACAGGCGGGATAGTCGGAGGGTACATGAAACTAGGCATAATATATTTGGATGTCGATAGCGACAAAATATTATGAGACACTGTCTAAATTGTACTATATTTGACCAAATAAATAATATTATTATTACTATTTATTCCTAATGGTGTACAATTTGTTTTTCCCTTTTTTTTTGCAAATTTCAATGACGACGACTGAATATTCCCGAAACAATAGATTCTGTGAAGTATCCGAAACATCGGCATGTGAAAAACTTTATAAATCGCGACAAAATGTATAATATTTTAAATTTAAGTTTTATCAACTTCCTTTGAGAAATTTTTGTGTGGTCGAGTAAAAAAAAAAACGATAAATACAAAGGGACGTTTTATTTATACAGGAAAGATTTAAAACGCGTAACCTTGGTTTTTACATAATATATGATCCTCGGAGGGTTTTGGCTTCGTGATCTGTTGACTCATCAAATTCAAGTTTTCGATTATAAGTAGTGCTTGATAAAGTTGTGATACACTTATCTATCGTCCAAATTTTTACACGAAAGTGATAAGAGAGAGTGAGAGAGATAGTGAAATCACCAGGCGGTGGTTCGCCGAAATCGACTATGACGCCACACACACAGGTTTTGTAGAACATGTCAATGACTTGAAAAGCCTTGGGCGAACGCGTCATCGTCAGGTGTCTGCAATAAAACTATCCCGGATACAACTTCCGTTTCTTTTTAATAGAAAGTCAAACGATTTGATTTCCTCTGCGCTTTTTTATAAAATTTAGCAAAAGTACTAAATCAATGTGTAAAAAAATTATTGACTGATTGATAGCAAAATTTAAAATTCATGCATGTTTGTAGAACACAGACTTACAGAGGGTCCTGAAACAAAACATATATAACTTGTTACCTCTATGGTGGTATGCATTTATACATATTACATAGTTGTAATATCTTGTTGCTTGGCTTGCTATCCATACAGTTGTTGATTAGCACAAATAACAAAAATACTAAAGTGTCTAATCATGAGCAAGATACTGAAGTCTCGTTTCTAAGGTGTTAAATTCATCCCGGACCTCTCACACGTGGGGCTGAGCAATACATCCACTAAATAGATCAGTACAATTTTTTTTATGGATTACCCTTTTTCAAAAAGCTGTAAATTACATGACCTGTCTTGGCTTTCACAGCAGCAATGATGTTTCCCCCTAGAAATAAGCAGTAGCTTCATCATTAAGTGTTTTTGAAATACATAACTTCAATGTATCTTCTAATCTAGATTAGAATGTCACAAATAGATTGGACAAAATGGCGGCGTCTCGTTATTAGATGACAATAGCTAGCTGGTGGTCGGCACCGGAGACGCCGACGTAACCCGATCCATCTCGTAGTTATAACCTTACATCCGCTTATCCACCCACTACCGCTGTTATAGTATTTACAACTAGCCTAGCCGGATATGTAAATTATAAGAAAGATAGGAGAATTACAGTGGTCCTGTAGCCTATAGGTTGTCGCGGGTTCGGTTTCCGCTCATGGTCCGAAACTGAACGGTCAGTAGATATAGGCAATCAAATTAATACATATAGATTTTTGCATGAAAACAAAATCTAACAATCTTACAGAAATCTTAGAACGAACGTAGATTATTTTATGTTATAAATAACGTGTATAATAAAACAAATATCACGAATTTGATCTCAGTTTATTATGTTTTTTTACATGCCCGACGTTTCGGAACCATGGTCACGGGAGGACCGACATTTCGGAAACTTTAGAACAGTCAAGGTTACGGCAGGACTCTTCCGTCCGTAAAAGCGGTTGTATTATAACGAAAGCTTACGTAAAAATAAGAAAACAATACGCGAGTCTAAGCCTGCTCATTCTACTAGTTTTTTATGTTATCTATTGCAGGTATCCCTGTATCTCAGCAGCACCTGCTATACAACCTTCGGGAGCTGGACGATGCGCGGTCTCTCCGAGAGCACGCCATCGGTGATGGAGCGCGCCTGCGCCTCGTGCTGGGGCTTCGCGGGGGGCCCATGGCCACGCGCCGCCTGCCGCCGCCGGAGCCCTGGCGGGACATCGAGCGACTGCTATACCCGCACAGGTGAGGGCGAGAGTGGATAGGCCAACTGGCAAGCTTGACACCTGACAAGTCAGTGGTTGATGCCGTCCGTGAACATAAACTAGTTTAAGTGGAACCAACCCACGCAACTCATTAACTGTTGCCTATCAGACATAAGATGTTAAGCCTCTGTGTCTTGCCCTTGGCTCCGAAACACAGCAAAGCTGTACACAAAGATAAGCAACATCGTGGTATCCATGCAGCTGTGAGAGCGGTTCAGCTCATTTTTTCTAAAACATGTAGGCTTCACGATATTGTACTTCAACATAGGTGGTAAGGCACCATTGACATGGACACGTGGAGATTTCGAAATCCCCGTTTTTATTGTTGTTTTGGTTGGCAAAAGAAATGAGCATAGTGATGGTCTCCATGCCAAACGCATCCCTTACGTATTTACGTACGCGTATTTAAAAAAATCTATTGACGGTTAAGATTTTCGTGCTTATTTTGTATATTCCACTATTGAATAGCACATCCTCACTTTGATGATTAATTGTGAAATAATTTCAAATTCAGTAGCTTATTGAAGTAGCTTATTCAACTACAGCTGAATCAGCAATAGACCAAAACCAGCCCTCGAAACGAAACTCACTCATCTATTGTAATCTCCAGGGTGTCATCCGAGTGGGGTGGCAGCGACTGCAAGGTGACGGTGCTGGTGTTCCGCGAGGGCGAGCGCGTCAACATGGTACGCGTGCGAGAGAACAGGGACGGCTCGTACTCGCCGCTCGAGCATGCCAACCGTGAGTACCACCGCCATGACTACACTAGCCTGGAACTGTCCTTGATGAATATATTATTGAGTTTTTTTATACATTTTAATCCCCCTCAAGTGAGAAATTTCGCCATTCGAGCTGTCCGGCTTGAAGGACCAACTTGAATAGAAAATATCAAAGTTGTATAAAATATGCACACATAAGAGATGATACCTTTATCTTAGTTACTGATGTTTGATACCTGAATACAATAATACTGTATGGGGTTTCATACAGTGAATGTGATTATGGTGGCCCGCCTGCCTTCGAGGATTCCTCATGGGTTCCTAATAATGTCTGAATGAATATATATAAAAATACTCTCAGACGATTAATCGGATAAGAATAATGGCAGTTGCCCTTATAATATTACTGACAGGATAATAACAATGAGACGTCTAAAGCTCTTGAATGACAATACTGAACAGATAAGAGCTAGCAACAATGACTTGCTGTATACTAGTAAATGCTGTATACTTCCTTTTTTAATAAAGCATTAAAGACATTACTGGCAAAATTTAAATTATAATCTGTTAATTAATTTTCTACAATAACAACTGAACATTATAATGAAACAACTTTTACGGATTTTATCGCGGTTTATTTAGTTTTTTTTTACAAGCCCGACGTTTCGGAAACTTTACAGCAACCATGGTCACGGTCAAAATCCGTAAAAGTTGTTTCATTATAATGAGTGAAATTCGCGTAAACTTAAGAAAACAATAAACAACTGAACATTATTAATTATTTGGCTCTTTTAAACATGATTAACGTTAATGCGTGATCTTAATACAGTGGGCGGCGGGGAGTCGTCTGCGGGATCGGCGGTGGGCGGGGCCGGGGGAGGGGGCGAGCCTAGAGAGGAGGCGCGTCGCGACAACGCTCTCACCGCCGGAAAGATGATGGACCTGCGCCGCCGCATGGAGGCGCTCAGCCTGCACCGCCGCCGCGAGCCACGCCCCTCGCGTGCAGGTACACGCACACGTGTATAATATACAATATACATATTGGTTGACAGTAATTCGTCGAACCACGCAGTTATTACAAATGTTTGAATGCATGAATATGACACATTCCACCTCCCTCTCTATACGCTTTACCCCACCAGCACATGACAGAGATGGAAACTGCGTTTATCTTCGAGTGACGTGCCAAATACCTGACTTGTATTAGGTCGCGTGTTTGGATAAGCATGCATATTATGCGAGCACTCACACACTTGCTGTCAACACTACGTGGTTCGTTGATAACTAATATATCATTTAATATCTTATAATAATTAATGTTTTCAAAGTAACGCCTAATTTTATTAACTGTCTGTGCGTACGACGGTGCGATGCGACAAGCGACATGGAGAGAGCGGAAAGAGAGAAATATATGTAGACACACAGTAAAAGTACATTCATAAACAAAAATGTAAAATCAGGTCATCACTTTTTCTCGTTTTGATTGATATCAATGTGTCATGGCGTCGCAATAATAACAACATCATTGTGTAAATTTCAGGCGACAAGCACGACATACAGAAGACTAGAAGCGAAGAAACCCTATCCGTCCCTAGCTTACTAGACGAGGGCGAGGCGTTCGGCAAGCGGTACGCGTACGGGCCCGTGTACGAGTACGAGTACACGCTGCTGCCCGCCCCGCGCCCCGACCGCCTCGCCGGCCCCGTGCTGGTCAAGGCGCGCGACGACGAGCGCGCCATCATGGAGGAGTGCCTCGACGACGACCTCGTGCGCCCCGACGCGCTCGCCAACAACCTCGCGCCCCTGCCCACCGCCGAGTACAGTGAGTACACGCGCACGCACGCACACACACGCACACGCGCACACACACACACACGCACGGTACCGGCGATAGTGATAGCACGATCACTGCAGCAGTCTCGGTGGCCATGCTTAACATTACCTAATAAAGTAAATAATAAGGTGTTAAGCATTATGTTTATATGTTTTTTATAAAATGGCCTTTAAAATGTGCATATCAAATTTAAATGATCACTGAGGTCATTGAATTGCCGCTCTACTCAGTCTCATTCTTCACGATCAAACATTTTAAAAGTTAGAGGAAAATATCAAAAACATAAACATTAAAATAAGTAATGTAACTTACAAGAAATAATAATTGCTTAATTATATTACGATATTTATTAAGTTTGACTTGCGACAGGTGGCGTGGGCGTCGCGGGAGCTGAGGTGGGTGCGGGCGGAGGGGCCGGGGGCGCCGGCGTGGGCGGCTGGCGGGCCTTCGGCTCCAGCTCGCAGCTCGCGCCGCCGCCGCTGGCGCACGCGCTCTTCTCCTCCTCCACTTCTGACCTAGAGGCTTTACGCCGCAACAGGTACGTCAATGGACTTTATTACCTTTTATTTGTTATATAATGTCTTCATCACTCACTCAGGTGATGATTTAAACGTGAACACGGCCTTTGCAACTGTTGTCTCCTCAGGATCCTGCCCGCGCTGAGTCGGCACCGCAACCGGGAGCACTTGCATCTGAGCGACGAGGGACTGGACCTGTCGCGCGAGGCGCCTCCTCCCCCGCCGCCCCCGCGAAGCCGCGTCGTGGGCAGCGAGCGCCGGCGCCGCCCGCCCGCTGCGCCTCCCGCCACCCTCGCCCCGCTGGCTCCGCTTCCGGCCACGCCCGTCCCGCCCCCCGTCCCACCTGCAGACAAGGAGGCGGTGCCCGACAAGAAAATCCGCCTGCGCTGCGGTTTCTGCCGTAAGCGCCTCAGCATTGCCACGGTCCACGTGTGCCGATGCGGCGCGCGGTTCTGTGCTCCGCACCGGTACGCCGAGGTGCACGGCTGCTCCTACGACTACAAGCAGCTGCAGCCCCCGCCGCCCGCGCAGCGCCTGCCCCGGATATAGCGCCGTAGGCCCCGCCCACACGGCACGCCAACTGTCCCGTTAGTAGCGTGCATAGCGATTGACCGAATAAATTCGTCTAATTTATTAATTGATTCAAAGTTTTAATCGTTGTTTAAATTTCATGCATATAACTCTTTAAAAGTTATATTTGATGCCTTGGAATATGAGTCAAAATGATTTATTAACAACATCTTCGCTTTATAATAATAGCACTGTTTAATCGATTTTAGTTTTGTTAAAATATTACATGGTTCACGGGTTATGATGGGTCATTTAATATGTATTTTAAACCGAGTTCATGAGGGTTAAGATATTTAGGATTTAATGTAAAATTCAATGTTTTAAATGATAATATTTTTATATTGTTTGTCGTCCCATTAAACATCTAATAGAGTAAACATAGTTTAGGATTGCTGATTTTATTAATATCTTGCCTAATAACGGGACAGTCTGTTAGCGTGAAGGATGTTAGGTCTTTCACGATGGCATACTAACTTGTTCCGCTAGTGAACTGATGCGAGATTTACTGAGAGGAGTAATATGTACTCACATATTACCTTTATTTAGTATTTTAACCAACATTTATTATTGTTCATTGTAACTAATTTTAGTTTGATGGTAGTAAAGTGGCAGTAGGGTATCAAAATATGGTTGCCGTAGTTCGGTATGCGTCAAGTCATATTTAAATACTCAGTAATTTGACAGAATAACACTATATAATCAGTTGTTACTAAATCTTTAGTTGTCTTATATCTGTCGTGACTCCGTTTCATTTTTTGCCCTTTTCTTTCTGTTCTCACTAAGTGTTGAGAAGGAATAAAAAAAGAGAGTATTAAATTTTACCAAATCTATAACATTTACAAGAATTGAGGTGTAATAGATTTAGGACAATAATAATACAAAAAAAAATACGTTCTGTTTTGTTTGATACACTCTGTATTACAAGACTTATGTTCGAAATTTAACAAAAAGTTAGTTGTGGATTTGAACTAACGTTTCTATAAATCTCTTGAGACTGGGTCCCGTCGCGTAAAATGAGAAATGTTGAGCACTCTATTTACGTGACGTGATGAAAACTTTTGATCGTCGTAATTAAATCGAGTTAGTATTAACTTCCTTGCACTGTTTTACGGGCTAATATTGATAAGGTCCGTTGTTTTAACGAATTGTGATACATTGACCTAAATTAAGAATCATATGTGTGTCTTTCGTATTGAATATAATTGAGAAAAAATTAAAAAAAAATTATATAAATAAAATGTTATAAATAATCTGTATCGCCCTTTAGTAATATTCGAGGTGCTTTGTTTGTGTTAGCTAATTACTGTTTCCTTGTAACATTAGGTTAATGCTTCGAAGGTCCCTTTTAGTGATCACGATGTCTGTAGTACAATATTAAAAATCCATGTTTGTTCTTAATGTAAAATTTTTTGATTCGTTGGAGCGCACAGTTTAAAAATATCGTTTGTCACATACACTGAATATTTAGGCATTAATCTAAATTAATATTCTCTAAAAAAATGTTTCTTAGGCATCTCGTAAAAAACTTTTGATCAGCATTCTGACGTCACCGTGAAGTTTGGGCGCGGATTTGTATCTTCTTCTTCTGTGTTTCATGTGAATAAATTATTGAATTGAATTGAATTGAATTTGGCTTTGGCTCCCAAAAGGATTTGCCAGTTTCAGATTGGGAGATAATATTATAATGTTTGACGATCAAGATGGCATCTGTCACGCTAAAGGGGACTTTCGGCTTGTAACAATTTTTGTGTTGGCGTAGTTATATAGCGACAAATATGATGTGGCTTTGTAATATCCGGTATATTTTGATTTGTGAGTTCTGTATAGCCCATATAATTTGTTTTAAGAACGTTTGGTGAATGCATTTTTTTCTTAAAGAATAAAAACTTTTTTGCATTAAAAAAGTAGAAATTTTCTTTGTACAAATATTTGTATTTTTTTTTGCTGTTTTTACGGCAACGGGGTGTTTAGGGTGAGATGGTTGTGTAAGGCTGATTGTGGCTTATACGACAGTGTTAGATATATATTCTTTGTGTTCGAGGGACTATTTTCAGCGGAATCTAGTCCGTTAAAAATAATTTTAAAACTGCAAAACTAATGCACTATAAAGAGACTCACTTACCCGCGGAAAATAGTCTCGTAACTATAAATACCAAAAGCGCCAAAAGCTTTTCGCGTTTATGTTTTTCAAAGCCACTGAAAAGTGTTTTGCCCATTTAATAGTTTTAATTATTTTTTAGTTGCGTTGGCGCCAAAAAATGGACAGGTGGGGTTTGAAAAAAAAAATTGTATAATTTTCGGTATTAAATTGGTAATATTGTATTTTCTCCACCTATTAATAATTTTTATTTATATAAGTTTGATTTTTTTAACCAATAATTCAATCAATTGGAAAAATTGAAAAATGTGAATTGATTTCATTGTACAGAACATTTTTGACGCTATGTTTGATTTTATCAATTATTCTGTGAATGTTAATTTTTTTGTTTTTAATAAATTTGTGCTAATGAATTAATACTGTAGTTCCTATACGAACCGCTGTTGGCCGACGATGGGAGCTGGGTAGTGGATCCCCCGGGGCCAGCTCCCGTCGCGTGCCAACGGTTCCATGTCGTCGGGTTGTTGGAGGTCTCCGGTATATTTTGTAATCGAATCTATACGTTATGTTATAGCCCGATGTGAAGCGCTCATGTAAATAGACGACTGGCGCGGCCGAGGCCATGTTTATATATTATACACTTTATTTGGAAAAAATAGTATTGCTGATTTCAAAAAATAAATATTTATAGCGAAAACGATGACGTTTTTTATTATATGTACCAATGATTTATATAATAATCCTACAATAATGTAATTGATTTATTGCCCTGAAGTTGCAGCGAAACTGCGTATCGAGTAAAGATGTTTCAACTGTTTTGTGTTCAGATCGATCTAGGGCTATAGATTCGATTATACCTAATTGATTTTCGCACCATCTGACGCACAATTAGTAAACTTCTAAAAAGCATACTTCCATGAGAAATAAAAGGTATTTTTTTTCTTGAGCTATGAAATAAAACAGTTAATAAATGACTTCTGTGCTCTGGCGTGCTACTTGCGTTAGCGTACACTATTTCACGGCTGTTTCAAGTGGGCGGTATCAAAAACAGCCACGCCCAGATCGGTTACCGGTTCAGGCGGAAGCGTTTCATAAAATCCAGCTATCCAAATACATTCTAGCGAATAATCTAGAGTATTTGGATATGGTATACACAGGGTTATTCGTAAAATACTAGTAGTAGTAACTCGTAGTAACTTTCAATACTAGGATGCTACGAATAACGTCATAAATAATGTAAAGTCTATTCTACACTGTTGTCGCTACATCGACTGTTTACAATGATGTTTTAAGTTTTTATTTTACTAGCGTCACCCGCCAGATAATTGTAGCAAAATAAATTTTAACGAAAAAAGTCTTAAATCAAACGTTCAATATATTAGCTATATAGTCCAGGGAAGTTGATGTTTATGACAATTTATCATTTAGCTTAGTAAAACATATGATTTGTTAAATATTCCTTTATTAATATAACTTTAAGATAGTAAATATATATAACAGCATTTGGCACGGGGTGCTAAAGCGTCTATCACAGGGTTTCACATTTAACGATCAATATATTATATATTCCTCAATCAGACGCGGATCCAGCGATTACCAACGCCTAGTTCGCTGGAGACATCGACCACACAACCTATAGACTCCTAATGTTTGATTTTTCGTATTAAATGAATTCTGGCAACTAGCTGAGGTGAGACGAAAGGGGTTGCAATGCTGTGATTAGCTAATTCAAGGTCATACATTACCAATCACGGAACGTTAAAAAGAAATGGATATATTTCGCAGCAAAGAATGAGACGACACGATAATTTGAGTATATTGTTTACGGCTTACATCGGAACTATAAGTCTGATGTGTCGCCAGAACCCGTTCCCCTGTTATTAGGAGTCTATGGGTTATGTGGTCGATGGCTGGAGATTACAGCTATTTTGGAAGAGTATATGATTCTTAGATCCTATTAGATTACATAAAAAATTTCTTCGTTTGGTCTTATTTGATTTTTTACTATGAACTACAGTCCACAAGGAAATAAATTTAAAGACTGTTAGATCCCGGCAGACATTTTTGCGTGACATATAAGGTAAGTACTAAAACAAGGCACATACTACTTATCTCTTCTGGATTCGCGTCCGTTTAAAAAAGCATTTAAAATAATGAATATCACATAATACTAGTAAGTACGGTAAGTCTTACAGTTGGCATTCGCTCGCGTTTAATATAACATCAATATTAAACCAACGACTGGAGTGGCTATCCCGTCACAAGGGTCGGGGATTCGAATCCCGTGTCAGCTTACATTTTGTATGAAGAGTGACGTGTCATGGATTATGTACTGGGTGTTGGCTGCAGCTTCGCCTGGCCGCCTTGGACACCATGATGATTAATAAAGCCCGCGTTACTGGTCACAGTGATGACGGAGCATCACGCCGGTGAAGCTTGAATCAGATGAGTCGTTTCGACGATCTCATCTGCTCTCAGCTGCTTAAGAACATTGCCTCTTCATAATATTAGTACAGATATATAATATGACTTTCTTACATTTAATCTTATGCATATCCTCCTGTTAACATATCATTTATTCTTCAGAAGGCTTGATCCTCCGTCTCTCGTAGCAGGGACTCGAAGATCTCCACCAGACTGTCGATCCCTTCCTTGAAGTTCTCGTCGACGGTGGGCTCGTCATCGTGGAAGTGGGCGTGCGCGAAGTCGATGACCTTGACCGTCCCCCAGGGGTCGGGGTACGGGGCGTCGCTGGCCAACTGGTCCAGCATCGCCCGGTAGTTCATCTTGATCTTGCAGAGTTTATCCTCGTAGTTGTGTTCGAAGGAGTGATTCTGATTGAGCTTCTCCAGCGCCTCACTCCAGGGCGACTTGATGGGTGGGGGTGAACCGAACGTGGGCTGATTCAAAGGGGAAAGGGGAACGGAATTAACCTTCCGGTAGACGGGCCCCTTGGACGAGATCTGGCCGCTGAAGTTGGAGCCGGCGGGGTGCAGCGAGTGGATGGACTTGCGGCGCGGGAGCGGCAGGGAGCGGTCCCGCCTGAAACACAATATTATATTCTCTGACCAGTTTTCATAAACTGCGAATCAGCTATCTGTATGGTAATTTCATGGAAGGTAGTTAAGGGAAGTAAAAATCATTACACAGGTGGGGAGGCGTGGTCCGGGGGCGGGGCCCGCGCGCGCCGCAGCCGTGACGCGTCGTACACGAGCAGGAGCGAGGCGGCGCGCAGGCGCAGCGAGCGGGCGCGCGCGGCCCAGCGCTGCAGCCGCCACAGCGCCGACAGCATGCGCACCACCAGCGCGCGGCACGCGCCCGCTCCCAGCGACGCGTTCAGGAAGTTGCGGAACGCTGGCACACAACATCACCGTTGTATATACGGTCATTAAATTCAGGGATAATAAATAATAGTTTAAAAACTAAGAAAAAAAAACACGCTTTACAAGCCTCTCCGAATTCGCGCACTAGCTCTATCTCGTACTCGCATGCAAAGGATGCGGAAAGGAATTAATTAATCCTGGCGAATCTAATTGCCATGACCGGATTTTGTAATTGAAATATTGCATTGTCATCGGTATTTGACAGGTGTGCAAAGTTTGAATTAAATCTGAACGTTCAAAGTAGGACAAAATCGAGCTCAAAGGAGTCGGTTACAAACATACATACAAGCATACAGGTGAAGCTAATAAAAGCGTGTTAAAAATCAATTCAATAGAAATTTATTGAATTTTTTTAGTATCATGTACATGAATACATCTTTTTAGGAAACGGCTTGGGACCGTACCATCATTTTATTGATAGCTGAACAATTAGGTTCCAAAGCCTAGCACCGCCTCAGATCTGACCTGCTCTTATTGCTATTTGTCTCTACCGCTCTCACCTGCTCTCACCATCGCACCGTGCAGCTTCTTCCCGTGTTCCTTGTTGTACTTCTGTAGTTTGCCCGTCGCTAATTTGAACACTTGGTACCCGGGTATGCAGAAACCGTATTCCTCTTTGCATTGCTTATATTTACTCTTCTCTCTGTTTATCTTCTCTTCTGTAGCTAGGTGGTCCCATGTTTTTCTGCCTGGAAAACAAATATTTGTACAACAGTAAGTATATCGAAACGAGGGGCAGGCAGTGAAGAAGTCTCAATGCCTGTAAATAGTCATGGAGAAGGTCCCTGTATTGGTCTTCATTAGCTAATGTTTTACCGGTGAAGGAAAACATCGTGCGAAAACATGCATATCTGATGAGGTTAAAAGCCTTTGTAGATGTGTGAAGTCACCAACCCGCCTTAGGCCAGGCCATCGGTGAACTATGGCTCAATAGCCTTTCTCGTCTGACTTCGAGGAGGAGACCCGTGCCCAGCAATGGGGGTTCTTTGGGTTGACACTTTACTTTACCTAATGTTTTGTTCAACTACCGTTATGTCTATTAATATACCAGGATAAAGCCTGATCCACTATACTTCACTCACCAATCTTCACATCCATGATGCACGGCTCCAGCATTCGTTCAGTCAGATCCTCTAGTATTATGTACTCCTGCTCGTACCCGTTGTACGTGAACTTTCGGCAGCCGAAGTATTTGGGGATGAACTTGCGCAGCTCCAGGAGGTCAGGGTCAGTGGTGGTGGCCATCCGCTTGTAGAATTCCACCTCACTCCTCTGGGACTCCTTGAGCATGGGTTTGAGAATCCTCCCATTGCTGCACTGGAGGAGACCTTGAAAACATTAAATTCACTTGCGGTATGTTTATATAGTGGCCTCTTTATTTAGACTGGTGGACTAGGAGCGTGCTATGCTGGGTGTTTCTTTGGCAGATAGGATTCGAAACGAAGACCTCCGCCAGGGAACTAAAGTTGCCGATGTCACGCGAAGAATAAGCACGTTGAAGTGGCAATGGGCTGGTCACGCACTCAGAAGAACGGATGGCCGATGGGCCAAGCGGAGGCCGCGTTTAGGTAGACGAAGTGTTGGTCGGCCATTAACCAGATGGGAAGACGATCTCCGTGCAGTGGCAGGTCCGCGTTGGATGCGAGTAGCGAGGGATCGGTCGTCTTGGCGTTCATTGAGGGAGGCCTATGTTCAGCAGTGAACGGATAAAGGCTGATGATGATGATGATGATAATGATGATGATGTTTATATAGATACGAAGAGGGCTGTAAAAATCTTTCTAGAGGATTTTATAATTGATTTCATCAAAATGTTCTAAAGTTTTAAAACAATTCAAGTATGTAAACTATCATAAGAACTCGTCCGATTTGTGTATGGATCACATGTACGAGGCCTTCATAAATAGAAACTAGTGTAGTTTGGATATTACTAAAAATATTGAAACGTTTGTTTACAATTTTATAACTAACGCTTTTCCTCGTTATCTTGTCCATTTTTAAAATCAGTCTTAAACTTTTTTGGCAGGCGAATAAATTACATCGATGGGAAGAGATAGAGCCTTTTTCAAAAGATAAAATGATATTGAATTCCCCGTATTGAACACCATTAACACGAGAAGACGACAAGCGCGGGATAACATCCGGGATTCTTGGATATTCATCAACCGGTACATATTATTACACCGGTACATATAATTTTAGGACAAAAATGTCCAGGTCTAAGACGTTACCTAAGTACTTCTTATCTGTGAGTGCATTTTGGTGACCGGCCACTTGCAACTCGTACGCCTTCAGCTCCGGTGAGTCGTAGTTCGGCCACGACTTCGGCATTATCTCTTCTTCCTTCGGCCGGAGATTGTAATGTACCTGGCGATGAAATGTCCCGTCTTTAATAAATTTAATATAGAAGAATTCGCAGAGATGGGTAGGTATCAGAGGGTAGGTATCAGAGGTAGACCTATAGAAGCTAACAACTTGACTTATATAAAAAAATCATGGGATAGATAGGTCCGAATTTTGTCGCGCAACTCGAAGTAGAAATGCAAAATACAATATTGCACAACGTTTTCTAGTGTGGCACATATACTGGATCCGATAAACACACCTAGATCGGTTCCGGATTAAGAAGCTGTGACAACTTTCTCCCTCTTACCTGATATATAGATCTCTGCCGCCGCGGCGGTTTTCGCTCCTTCGGCTGTTCGCAGACATCACTCATTGATTGGATCTGAAAGAAAAAAGATCATTATTATAAACCGACAGACTTGTCGGGGAATGGTCACGTAACTCGTCCGTACATGCGTTGTCTACACAAGACAATACTTGGCGAAAATATACATGATAATTGATAGTGGTAAAACTGGATGAAATTACATAAATGATATACACCACTATTTTATGAGTATTATATTAGTGAGCGACGATGGTCCAGCGGTGGGTGGACTCGGCCTCTTATGCGAGAGGTTCCGGGTTCGATCCTGACCCGCCCGTGTGTGCCTTGAAATGGGGATTTCTAAATTTCTAAGTGCACCCCAAACACGAGACCATCGTTCGCTCACCGGTGAAGGAAAACATCGTGAGGAAACCTGCATGCCTGATGAGATTGAAAGTCTTTGAAGGTATGTGAAGTTTACCAACCCGCACTGGGCCAGCGCATCGGTGAACGATTGGCCCATTACCCTCCTCGCCTGATTTCGTGGAGGAGACCCGTGCCCAGCAGTGGGACATAAAGGGTTGATACTTTTTTTTAATTTATAGTGGTAAAACTGGATGAAACTGTTAAACAAATTATATATTTCTCCTCTACCGTATACTACTGTACCGTACTAATAATATGAAGTTTATCTATTGCTCATACAGCAGAGGTGACAGTGGCGGTAACATGGTGGCGCATCGCATGACGTTTTTAATAAGGTTCATAGCATGCCACGTCATTGAATACTCTTGTGATTGGTCACTTTCAGTTTCGTGACGTCATAATATTTTTTTTAATGATCTCATGAAGTTTTCGTTCCTTATTTAAAAATAGTTTTAAAGCAATCACTGCACGCATTTTAATGATTTCATTTGTATAAATGTACCAAATTCAATCTTGTATTGATTAGGTTTTACCCAAAATGAACTAAGAACAAGTTTGTTTTGGCTACCGCTATGACTAATCAATAATAATGAACAAAGAACATAAACAACACAAGTGCAAATTGTTACTTCGTTCGCACAATAGAAGATAATCACACAGTTTCAACAGCACAACGTAGCACAGAAAGCACAATGCACAATTACTTAGTATTTACCTTTTCAACACAGGTAAATTTTCCACACATGTATAAGCAACCGTTTCCGATGGAGATTTATTTATCTAATCAATAAATACATCAACTCTTGACGTATTTTATCGCTTTAACAAAAATTTATTCGCGAGATATCACCTCATATCTGCACGTCCACGCACGTTACATGTTTATCACCTTAGGCGACCCTGACAGGTTCTATTTCTGGACACGGTTCTACTCTAAATAGTAGTGGTTTGGTTGTAGACTGTAGTTGACCCAGGTATAACTGGCTTCAAAGTCAAAGTCAAAGTCAAAGTATTTATTCCCCACCATGGTTCAAGCCTTGTCGTGGCGGTGGGGCTCAGTAACCCAGGGTGAACCCAACACCTTGGGCGAAGCGAATTGAGCCGAGGGGGCAAAAGAGCAGGGGCAAGGGGAACCTCGCCTCATTGTACTGTCCTGACGGTGGGAGGGGTTGTTCTATGGTGCGGAGCAACCCGTCTGTGAAGGTGGCGTTGGCCCCCTGAGGGGACTAACTGGCCGTCGGGATGCCCTGTGCTAGTAGATCCGGGGCACCTCACCAAAGGCGGCATTGGTGGCACTCGCCTGGTTGTAATGGGTAGAGCTGCGTCCATTTACCATCTTTCGGGCGCAGCGAGTCACACATACCCGCCTGAGGAGACCCACTCCCCAGCGGGATGCGTCAGCGCATTTCCCGGCGTAAAAGGCACAATTTAGGTGCACCGGTTAGGTTGGAGCCTAGACCTTCCCATTAAAGCTGACCTATAACTACTAACATATCGCCACCCACACATTCTAAAAAAATCATCTACAAGAATAATCTATGAATGTTTAACTGTACATTTGTGTGTGTGTGTGTGTATTTCCTCGAAAGGAAAACAGGCTCCCACCCTTCCATCCAGCATCATGCTTTCTTGAACTAAGATAGTATATTTCTATACCGAGTCATGAATATGCATCTAATCAAAACTTAGCAAGTTAGCATGCAGGGAAGGGGAATTCCCAAATGAACACCCAGCTGAAGTAACTATACAGGAATAAAACAATACTTTGTTTATCGAAGATTTTAATGTGTATCTATGCTTTTTTTTTTGCTTTAGCATACCGCCAACGTTTTTAATTTCCTTTAGTTACTGTGTCACCAACTATTATCTTATTCGGGCACTTCAAATATAGCATCTAATCTGTATTACACATTAATCTATGATTATAGATCGATAGTTATAAGAACTATATCTTTTATTTGCTATATTGCGATTAAGATAAACGTTACCTGTTTTGGTGCCTTACGTAAAAAATATTGTACGTAATAAGTTGTGATTATATATTCAACGCTAACTATAAATTTGAGTCACAGACTTTAAGCCAAGATGGAAATAAACTAAACGTAAGACAGAAATAGCGATTTAAAAATTTGTAAATCCTCGAGTAAGTCAAGGGAAAAATAAAATACTCACAGAATGGCCCTCGTAGGCCAGCCATGACTTTACTAGCCGATATCATCAAAACTAACGCAAGCAGTTGAACCACTTAATTAAATAACTTGTAATTAAAAGCCGGTTTTGACTAAAAGTCCTCATTATACAAGAAGAGGAACCCAATGGCCAATGTTAAAACATTCGATTTTACACAAATAATTGAACAGAATTTAATGTTTTCCTATTCTTCAAATGATTTTTTATGTCCATATACCTTTTATATATACCAATTATATTCATGAAATTGTTTTTCAGTAATTACACTGCCTGCTCTGCCCAAGTATATTCAACACAGCATAGCTGTTTCACATGAATACGCGGGATCTTGGTACTTGTGCGGATTTTAATTTTTCGAGAAATTAGAAAGAAAGAAAATATACTTTATCGTGCATACAAGTAAACATTACAATTAATACCATAGTCCATAAAGAAGTAAAACTTACAAAAATAAATATTACATATGCACAATTACCTACGGGTTATGTTAAAAATATAATTTTAAATAAACATTTTGGAAGCTCATACAATGTCGTCCATTCCATATTTATCATATTTTATCTTAAACTTATTATTTTTTTAAGAGCTAAGTGTAAGGTTCACTTTTTAATCTAAGAAATAAATTATTCTGAATACAATAATAATTATCAAATGATAAATTTTACAATCACAGATAAATCCAAGATAATTTAGCGCTAAACAGACACAGATAAACAATGACAATGAATATTAAATAAATTAACATTAAATTGTTATGTTGGCAACACTGGAAATTAAGTGAAAGTACCCGCCAAATGCTTTTTGATTAATCGTTTTATCAATATAAGAGAATATAAGAATACAAACAAGCAAGTGATACACGAACAACCTATTTGGGTAGTTTCGTTAGGACGGAGACATATTTAAGACCCTCCCTTTGAACGACAAGATCGGCTCCGAGTACAGCGCTGCCTGAATCTCTCTAGTCGTGCACTCTTAACAGAGTGGTCGTGGTTTGATGATGATTATGAGGTGAACTGCATTAGTTCCCGCGATGCGCCTCCACTTGTTGCGATCTTCAGCATTTCGGGAACATTGCCCTATGGTGGTTAGTGTCACAGCCTTTATCAGGTCTGTCCACCGTGTAAGCGTTCGACCTCGCGACCACTTGCCTCCCACTTGATCTTGGACAACGAGTCGTTCCATAGAATTTTGGTTTCGAATGACGTGACCAAAGTATTTAAAGATTCGTGTCTATCCGGTCGACGATAATCTCTCCGTGATGTTTAATTCGTCAAGAATCGAAACGTTGGTCCGAAACGCTGTCCAAGATATCCGCAACAGTCGTCGCCAGCACCACATCTCGAGTGCATCAATTTTACGTCTATCTTTTAGACGGAGCGCCCACGGGCGTTTCAGCGCCATACAGAAATATTGGAAAAACCAAGCTTCTCATCAGGCGGATTTTTGTGGCTTTCGTAATGTTGCGGTTGCACCAGACTTTTTTTAACTTATCCACGGCAGATCTAGTAATGGCCAGTGTTCGTAATTAAAGAACCAAGGTACACGTAACTTTGCACAACCTCACAGTTGCCAATAATGTTTGTATCAAGATGATTTAGTTCAGCTCGGTCCATAATCATTATTTTGGTCTTGTCCTTATTGATCGCGAGTCCGTAGGAGAGGCTTATTGTCTCTAGGCGTGTCAGCAGCTGTTTGATGTCTTCTTTTGTCTTTGTGAGAAGAGTTGTGTCATCAGCGTATCTCAAGTTCGATATCTCCCATATATCGTTGTTGTGCCTCACTCGACATAGATAGGTATAGTGTGTCGTGGACTTTTTTGTAGATATTTATAAGATCTACAATTAATTAGAACATTTTATGGTTCTATCTTTTATAGTTTACACCTCGTGTCCGAAAAACCCAAATATCTTAAGGAACACTGTTTTTTTTTATTAAAAAATTTAGCCTATGTTACTCGTTGATAATGTAGGTTTCAAATGGTGAAAGAATTTTTAAAATAGGTCCAGTACTTTTTGAGCCTATTCATTACAACCAAACAAACAAAGTTTTGCTCTTTATAATATTAGTGTAGATATATAGTATAGATAGATATCGCCATAACTTCCAAACCGATCGTCCAATTTTAATCATTCAAAGTCGAAATATTATCTACATAAACTATACTTAGTGATAAAATAATTTATTTTGATAAGGATCCAAAGCATGAGTAAAATAAACGCGTTTAAATGTAGTCCAAAAAAATTCAAAATATCTAAATAAAAAAAATGGTTACTGTGACTCACTCGACATAGATA
This sequence comes from Lycaena phlaeas, assembly GCA_905333005.2. NCBI lineage: Eukaryota > Metazoa > Arthropoda > Insecta > Lepidoptera > Lycaenidae > Lycaena > Lycaena phlaeas. The sequence continues at coordinate 848,934 of HG995181.1, forward strand.
GGTATAACGTGTCGCAGTCTTTTTTGTAGATAATTATAAGATCTACAATTAATTATAACATTTTTTGGTTCTATCTTTTATAGTTTAGGCAGCGTATGCAAAATAAGTAACTTTTCTGGTTGATTTTTTACACCTTGTGTCCGAAAAACCCAAATATCTTACGGAACCCTATTTTTTCAGAATAACATGAAGCCTATGTTACTCGTGGATAATGTAGCTTTGGAATGGTGAAAGAATTTTTGAAATCGGTCCAGTACTTTTTGAGCCTGTTCGTTACAACCAAACAAACAAACAATGTTTTCCTCTTTATAATATTAGTGTAGATGTAGATGTAGATATATAGTGTAGATAAAGAAATAAAGTAAAAGTTGTTTTATGAGGCAGTTCATTATTTTATTACTGAGAAAATATTTTAGTACATATTCATATTTTTTTTTTCGGTAATAAGATTAGCAATTATAATGAGGCGGGAATTTTATTTATGCCTCTCTTTTGTGTGTTAGTGGACATAATTATATTCCTATATAATGATAATAATGTCTATGGACGCATTTACACCACGTCAATCTGCCCCCCCCCCCCCCCCTTTATGCCGAGGAAATACGCTTAGATATCCTGCGGGGAGTGGTTCTCCCCAGAGGGGTATGTGGGACTCGCTGCGCTCGAAAGCTGGTAAATGGACGCAGCTTCACCCATTAAAACCCGGCGAGTGCTGTACCAATGCCGCCTTTGGTGAGGTGGCCCGGATCTACAAGCAACAGGGTAACCTCGGCGGCTAGTCAGTTCTTTGGCGAGGTTCCCGTCCTCGCCCCTTGCCCTCTGCTCTTTTGTCCCCTCTTCTTATAAAAGGGGTACAAAGAGCCCCCTCGGCTCAATTCGCTTCGCCCAAGGTTTGGTTCACCCTAAGCTACAGAGCCCCACTGCCACGACAAGGCTTGAACCTTGGTGGGGGTCAATCTGCCCCCTAGTCAGGTGGCATAAATGCTAAATGAATAGAATAGAATATAATACTTATTGTATGGGAATGACACTAGCTGTTTTTGTTACAATCAAAATAATATTACAATGTAAATAAATTCACGAGTTTGATGATAAAATAATATTAATATTTTGTATAAATTACAAACTTAAATTAATTATATTTATATGTTATAGTAGGTATGTAGATATGAAATTAAATAAGTTTCAGATTTATTATTATTATGCAAAATATAAATATTCAAGTGTATAAGAAATGAAATAAAGGAATGTAATTCAGCAATAAATAATGCAATGAATTTATATACTGAGAATGTCAAGGTGTATAAATAAATGATTGGCTTCGCCACTAAGTTTGCGTGTCTCAGTAAAGTCTCTAAAGCCGGTGGACTTAATTTAATCAATAAACTATTTTAAATATAGTTAATTTTTAATAGAAGAATGACTTTGACAAGAACATGAGGTTCATTTAATGCCGTATAAATTCTTCACTCGTAATAGCAATTACAAGTTAATATTTACGCGCCACTTCGTTGCTCTCTTAGACGCGCTTCGGCGCAGTTTATTGACCCTTAGCCCCCGTTCGCATGAGCGCTTTTTAACCGAGCGGTTAAAAAACAGTTTGAATGAGACACATGAACATATTGAGCGTTTTTAAAACCCAACGCTTTTTTATCGAGCACTGTTGGATTTTTGAGGTTGAGCGTTGGGCGTCAAAAATGGAATGGAGCATACTATATTAGTCCAAGAAAATAGATCTTTAAATCGAAATTTCGAGTAAGCTTGAATTTTTTATATACTTTACTTTGAAGAATTTAAAAACGAACTGTTAAATTTTTTTTTAATTGCACTCCAGGGAAGGTGTGAAAAAACATAAAAAAGTGGGTTTTTCTTAATTTTGGGGAAACGGTAAGTGTTAGAAGAAAAACCTTTTAACAAAAGTTGTACGAGCGTAGAATTTTATATAAAAATGTTCTTATAACTTTTTTTCTAATATTTACCGTTTCTCAAACTTTAAAAAACCACTTGTTTTGATTTAGGGGTTATTAAAAAAAAACTTTCACAGTACGTTTTTAATGTAACATTTTAAGTAAATAAAAAATTCAAGCTTTAACCTCAAATTCATATTTAAACTCAAATTCGTATTTTTTTGGGCTTCTAGGTTCTAGCTTTCCTATCTCAGCTAATTTCAATTTTAGAAAAAAAGTTATAAGAGTTGAGACCAATAATTTTGGTTTTGAATTAATGTTTTACGACACGTGCACACTGTAGCGTGTATGTACTATTTAAAGTGATTTTAAATCGTTTGCATACATCGTTTAAATACATCTAATGGGAACGTTAAAAAACCGTCAACCACGACGATTTTTAAGCGCTTGTGCGAACGGGGGCTTATTGCCTTAATGTTCGGGTAAAATTAAATTGAAATAAAAAAACCATGTAATGATCCATATCATTTCTTATATTTGTAAAATCCTTCCCCGGTTTTCATGCCTAACTTTCCTTCAGCGACCATTTTGTCGATAAGAGGGATGGGCCTGAATACGGGGTGTTTTGTTTTTTCATACATGACACGGCTGGCGTAGGTGTTGGTGTCTAAGCCGGTGAAGTCCTGCAGCTCGAAGGGGCCCATGGGAAAGCCCACGCCCAGCTTCATGCCGATATCGATGTCCTCCTTCGTAGCGTCTCCTGGAATAGGCTTTCTTATAGTAAGGTTGGCAAAGGATTTGACGAGCAAATGTCTCAAATCAAAGAGGCAGCGGAATTTTTAGTCGATTGTCACGTACAGGCTTCGACAAACGATTGAGACCTTCAACAGTTGAATGATAATGTTTTTATTGAATGCTCGTAGATGCGTGAAAATTGTTATCGTGACTGGACGATTTTACTTCCGGAATAAAATTATGAAAAAATGTTTTTAAGGCTCTCCCAACATTGCTAAGAGCCGCTTATGTCGTCCTACAGTTTTCATCCGTGAAACTTTTGGGCTAGCTCCGTAAGAACACGTTACAGTTCTATCATTAAACAATCAAAATGAAAACTAACAGTCTGGATTCATGTCGAAATAAATCGTCAAGATAAATACCTCTTTCCAGCATCCGCACAGCTTCACTGATGTACGGACCCAACAGCCTGTTGACCACAAAGCCGGGGGTGTCCTTGCACGTGATGCACGTCTTGCCAATCGACTTCCCCCACTCCAGCATGGTCTGGTACGTCTCCTCCGAGATGTCGTCGCCTTTGATCACCTCTAATAATCGCATCACGGGGACAGGGTTAAAGAAATGGAGACCACCAAATCTGAAATAACAATTTTAAATTCTTTTCCAAAAGTGAAAATGGCATTTTTCTTTTGTAATGGACATTTTGTGTGTTAAATAAGTATTATAATTATGCCCTTTATAAATATTTTTACCAGTGAAAATTATATTTTACTATCCTTCTTCTTAACTCGTATTTTTTAATGGATCAAGATGTAATCGACTATAGCTGCACCCTCTAGGTTTGACAACAACGGCTTCTGCGAGCAATCTGATCAAATTAACATCTTCCAAACATATTTAATCATAACGTCTAGAATCCAGATGGTGTTAGTATTTGTCCCGAAAGTGATAACAAGGAAATCAGACATTTAAAAGACTCACAGAAGAATCTTTTGTTTAGAAAAATCATGATGTAATCATGTGGTGCGAAGATTGTTATCCAACAATGTGTGACTTTTTGCATTTAAATTAGTTATTATTTAAATAATTTGACCTCATGTAAATATAATATTATTATTTCATTATAATAAGTTTTTTCGGTCTTGGCAAAAGTCGATAGCGACGTTTGCAAATCCTTTGAAAGTTGGCGATTATAAGGCGATTGAAAACGGGTGCTCACAATGTATTTTCTTTTAATTTTATGGAATGGAGCTTTACATTTTGGCACCGGATAATAATAATAATAATAGCTTTATTTATTTCCATACATTCTTACAAAGATCTTGCATGCTCATAAAATTGCTTTTTAAATAATTATGATATTATCTTAGGCATTTGGCACCGGATACGAATGTCTTATTCTCGAGATGGTCTAGTGATTTACTTTTAAATACATCGTATTAATTGATGGTTACAAATCTTTTCAGATCAACACCAATATATTTAAAATAATGGTCATCAATCCCTCTAAGGCTGTAAATGTAAGTTAACGTAGGCAGCTACGTAGATTACCCAGTAGGTACCTTTAGCTATGACTAGATAAGATGTCGATATCCCTGCAGTTTCCAATCAAAGTTGTATACAGGTAGCGAACAATTGGTAATCTCAAACTATATTGAACATGGTTTATTCCTAATGGACACATTACATACAATATTAATATGAGGTTGTTCATAAATATTTATCATATATTACAAACTCACCTGTCTTTCCGTTTAATGTTAGAACAAATTTCATTTATAGAAATTGATGATGTGTTTGTTGCAAAGATTGTGTGCGCTGGAGACACCTGTATCAATATTTCTTTTTCTTACAAATTATCATCTTAATACCTACTTATTCTTAAAAACTACTATCCACAATGAATTCTTTTAAACTGTGTGGCCTGTCCATAGCAGGTTTTATGAAGTTGCATGCTTGTATTATTATTGATAGATACTTCATATTATTGTCATATTGACTATAAACATCAACAAGCTGTTATTGCAGCCAGGAAAAGCCAGTTCTATTTACAACAAATAAGAAAAACATAGAAAACTAAAATTGCTTAAGTATCATATTTTTGTATACTAATTAGAATTAATTTGTTTTTTTTTTCAATATAACAAATTTACTTTTTACCCTCAATACATGAATATTTAATAAGCATAGCTTATGTAATATTATGATGATGATGTGGATTATTACTTAATTAAACAATATATAATCCTTTATCATTTTAGTCCAATAGATAAACCAATCTTATCTTGTACTTGAAATTTAAAAAGATTATTCATGCCTTATCCGTTTTTAACAGGCATATAAATTATTAACATTTGAGGCAGTTTAGGTGGAAAATTGTAGTCAAATAAAAATCCCCATTAACCAGACTAATATCACAATAAAATCTTTTAATATCTTACTTCTTACTAATCTTTCTTCTTACTAATATTATAAATGTGAAAGTTTGTAAGTATGGATGTTTGTTACTCTTTCACATACAAACTACTGAATGGATTTTAATGAAACTTTACAATAATATAGCTTTTACATTAGAATAACACATAGGCTTTTATTTATCCCTGTTCTCCCACGGGAATGGGAAACCATGTGGCACTTCTAGTTTCTAATATGATGATAGAAAAAAAACTGGATTATTCATACAGCAACTTATAGTCGGATATGTTGACATGTAGAACTTAGTATAAGTTGTTTCATTATAATAACTAGTGTTACAAGATGCAGATTGTCGGTTGATTCTAAAATGAGGCCCCTCTTGAGTATTTTATTATCAGCCTTTATTTGTCCACTGCTGAAACCGGAGTTTGTTTGATATCCTGGTTCATTGACAATAAATTATAATTTTAATATATAATATTTAATCCTTTTATTTCTTTATAGTACATACCTGATCAAGTTTGCCAAATAATTCTTGTTTGGCATCAAGTTTCTCAACTATGGCTTCAACAATCAAGTCTGAATTTGCTCCATCATTAAGATTTGTTGATACTTTAATCTTGCTGCTAGCATCTTTCACAAAAGATTCAATTTTAGCACTATCGTCTTTGTATAGTTTCTTGGCTATCCGTGTTAAATTGGTGTTAATGGACTTCTGAGCTTTTTCTAGAAGCTCTGGTTTTATGTCCACTAAGGTTACATCTTGTCCTGCTTGCGCTGCGACCTGAGGAATTATACATATGTAATTTAAAGCTATAGCAATAAGCAATAAAAAAGCTGTACTCTATTGTGCTATATTCTATAGTTTTTTATTCAAATAAAATCATTATAGACAAATATAAATATTATAATAAATATAAAAACTTACCTGCGCGATTCCGGAGCCCATTAATCCTCCACCAATCACAGTAACAGTTTTTATTGCATTTAAAGAGGCTGAACTAGAGAAACCTCTAGTAATTCCAATAAGTTTGTTCATTGCGGCGTGTGCGGTACAGAATGTGCAAGTAATACAAAGTTACAAAACTTATAAAGTGGAGTGGTCGCGCGCAAAGTTCAGTGTTTCTAACGATATAAACATTCAATGAACGTAGAAAGTAAAACTGTGTGATTTGTGAAGGTAATAAATTTAAATAATCAACTAACCTGCCATCTATGGGCCGTATGTTAAAGTCTGTAATCTTGTTTCAATTAATCACTCACGTAAAATATTTTAAGTCACAACTGTCTTGATAACAATAAACCGTATTCTGATATCATTCTCTGTAATCTGATTATTTTCGAAATTCGAATGCAAGCGTAAGTTTGTGGCAAGTGCCAAAACTGTCAAGTTGACACTTCATTTTGACATACGTCAATGTCAACTGTCAACTTTTTTTTCGAGTTCGAGGTTAATTTCAAGTCACAAAGTATAGATAGGATAGGAGTCCGAATGTAATGTTGAACGAATGGTCGCAATTTAGATGACAGAAGTTTTGCCGATAGAGCTCGCCTTATTTATATAAACGAAGTACTTATGCACTCGTTTAAATCTTTAAGCGGGAGGTATTATGATTGGTCCGCTGATTGGTCCGCTACATTAGCTTCGGTACACATTCGATTTACGAGAAAGAGAACTTTCACGTTTTTAATATTAGTAAGATTACCAAAACCCTTCTTTGTACATGAACTTGAAACATTATATTAATATTTTTATGCACGTACGCGTATATTTTTTAACAATAAATAATATTATTAACGATAGTATTTAAATAAAACATTTCGATAATTGAACAACTTAAAGAAAAAAACACTTGTTAATATTTTGTCACAGTTGGCCAATTGCACGCATTTCGCGAAAGCACTACTTTTAAGAGAACTCAAAAATGCGATGCGATGCTGTAATTGGAACACCAACTTTGAGCATTGTGCCGCACAATGCGCGTTTGTGCTGTAATTGGAAAACGCCCCGTGAATACTATGGGAAAGATTATACCGTTCGGACTCCTTGTATCTTATATACATTATACTTCGTGGGTCTTCTGGGAAAACTTACAGCTATAATATAGTTTATCTATAATATATATATATATATATATATATTAGCTATAATATATATATTATACCTTTTTTTCTTCTTTTACGCCGGGAAATGCACTGACGCATACCGCTGGGAAGTAGTCTCCCCAGGCGGGTATATGGGACTCGCTGCGGCCGAAAGATGGCAAGTGGACGCAGCTCTACCCACTAAAACCCGGCGAGTGCCACCACTGCCGCCTTTGGTGAGGTGCCCCGGATCTGCAAGCAACAGGGCACCTCGACGGCTAGTCAGCCCATAAGGGAACCGACGCCACCTCCACAGAGCGGTTGTTCCGCACCACAGAACCACTCCTAACGTCGGGACAGTACGATGAGGTGAGGTTCCCATTCTCACCCCTTGCCCCCTGCTCTTTTGTCCCCTCTTCTTATAAGAGGGATACAAAGAGACCCCTCGGCTCAATTCGCTTCGCCCAAGGTGTTGGGGTCACCCTGGGCTACTGAGCCCCACCGCCACGACAAGGCTTAAACCCTGGTGGATTTGACGTCTGTTGTTGGAGGGGACTTGTCTTTGTCGAGCCTCATCACTGTGTTTCTCGGCTGTGACGAGTTGGACGACAATGGCCTCTTTCTGCGTGACAGTAATGTCCCAGAAGGAGGCCGACGAATGGGTGAGAGAGAAGGCCGCCAATGAGCCTTCCCCCCGTAAACGACGAACAGAGGTGCATCGGAGGCGCTACGTAATGCGCTTCTAGTAACACCCCTGTATTTGTGTCGGGCTCGGGATGGAAACTCGGGCCCGGTTAAAGACACTACGTCATGGGCACTGTCAAGTAGCAGCCGTGCAGTCCCCCGTATTATTGGAGAATCGGGTCTTGCCGGGATCAGTCTGCCGCTGAGGGTTTCCTGTTGTCTACAGATCCAGGTCCCTCAGATAGCGGCTAAAGGTTCACGCTGTGGTTTTAGAGTGGTAATGCAAAAATGTAAAATTTAAAAATTGATTATATTATATACAATGCATTTGAGATACATATAAATAGAATAGATGATATTAAATATAAATGATTAAAAATGAAAGTTTTTTAATCAAACATAGCAGATAAGATAATATAATAATTTGTTGCAATCGCCATGAAATAAAATAATATTTTTATATATAACATTAAATTATTATATTTTTCACTTATTAACGAATCTTTTAGCGACAATGATAGAGTGAGCTCAGCATCTTGTGTGAGATCTCCAGGTTCATTACTTAACCAAGTACGCTCCTTAAATACTGTGTTAGTATATTATAATCCAATACCTAATTAATTGTATGGAGTATGGACACATAAAAATAATTATGACAAGAGAAATTCCTTTTCAAATTTATATGACGCTATTATCAAACTTTTAAAATATTTTAACAACTTTGTGGTAATTGGATTGTAATTGGTAAACAAATAACAATGGCTGCATACCAACACGTTAACAATTCACATACCTAATAACCTTCGACATATTTTGTACTAGGTATATTTTTTATGTGATTCTTATAAATTTTTATATCTTATGTATTAAATTAAAACACTACACATTTTTTTTTAATTTGAATTAGTAATATTTTAAGTGAATACGTAATGCTATATTATCACATCATACTGTATAGTACATATAAAAAGAAGAAGTGGTAATAATACTTCAATCAAGTACTGTTCTTTGGACTTTGAGCAACTGTGATAAAGTTATTCATTTTTATTTTATATTCGGCTAGTAACGCTTTATAGCCTTATTTTATTTTAGTACATTTATTTATATTTTACTATGATTCAATTCGGAGTAATCGCGCGAAACTTTTCAAATTCTTCTGCAATGCAAAATGCAATAAAAAATGTTACTGTTATTGGTGGCGGTCTTATGGGATCAGGAATAGCACAGGTTTGTACCTTTCGGCTTTCACTAGTACCTACATACCTTAAAAATCCCCTAGTAATCTCGTTTATTTTTTTTGAATTGCATATTGTTATCTGATGATAACGATATGCAATTCAAAAAAATCAGCCATCAGCCTTTATCCCTCCACTGCTGCTCCTCCACACCCCCCTCGAAAAATGAAATGGATACTTTAAAATATATTTTTCTTATTCAAGTTAATGGTACAGCTTTTAAAACTCGTATAATTAATTAGTGTATAATAAAATACTAAATATTGCCATAGTAAAGAAATATCTTACACCCCTTATATACCACAAAATAAAGAAAATATAATAAGAATCTACCATAATATAGAAATGACCATATAATATCCTTATCATTACCAGGTGGCTGCACAAGCTGGACAAAATGTTACTCTAGTAGATGTCAACTCTGAAGTCCTATCGAAATCTCAGAAATCTATTCAAACCAATTTGGGACGTGTAGCAAAGAAGCTCTATAAAGATAACCCCAAGGATGCGGAGAAATTTGTCGCTGAGGCCTTTGCCAAGATCAAAACCAACACAGACCCCATCAGCGCAGTCAAAGAGACTGATCTGGTTGTTGAAGCCATTGTAGAAAATATGAATGTTAAACATGAACTTTTCAAGAAATTAGATGGAGTAAGGAATCTTTTAGATATTATTAGAAACAATAATTAAGTTTTTCGGATATCAATATATATAAAGTTAAAGACTTGAAGATTCTTTAAAAGTTGTTCAAACATTTTGACTGGCCTGTTAGTCTAGTGGTTAGTGACCCTGACTATTAAACCTAAAGTTCCTGGGTTTGATTCCCACCCTGGATAAATGTTTGTGTGATGAGCTCATTTGTTCTATGTCGTAATAATTTATCTATAATATGTATGTATTTACAGATGAGTATGTATCAATTGTCTCGTTGCTAAAATGTAAGATGTCAAATGTAAGGTGTCATTAAAGTATCAACCCTTTATGTCCCACTGCTGGGCATGGGTCTCCTCCTCGAAATCAGGCGAGGAGGGTATTGTGTAATTATCATACAAACATTATTATCTAGACTTCTATTTAGTCTTCTGCAGCCAATTTAGTCATTATTGTGAAACGTACTACACAAGCCTACTTGTTAAACAAATTTTAATTTAAACAGCTACTTAGATAGATATTCAGGTTACTACACAATAGACTGTTAATATTTTTTCCAGGCAGCGCCTGCTCACACAATTTTTGCTTCCAATACGTCTTCCCTGTCCATCAATGAAATAGGTAGTGTTGTGAAGAGGAAAGACAAGTAAGTTGATGTTAATATTTTAAAATATAATTTATTGTCCTAATCTAATATTCGTATGATGCAAATAAACATTTATATTATTTCTACGTCCATTAGGTTTGGTGGTCTGCACTTCTTCAACCCAGTACCCATGATGCGGCTACTGGAGGTGATTCGGGGGTCAGAGACCTCAGAGGGCACATACACCACCATGATGCAGTGGGGCAAGAGTGTGGGCAAGACATGCATCACATGTAAGGATACCCCCGGCTTCGTGGTCAATAGGTTACTGGTGCCGTACATTGCCGAGGCCATACGGTTGTATGAGAGAGGTAAACATGAGAAAGATATTTTTTTTTTATGGGAAAATTTTATTATTAAATATATACAGGGTGGACTATATAACATTACATTAAACAGCATAATATGTCAAACAACAATAAGTCTGTATAAGCAAAATCATTTAAAAATATCTATATAGTAGTTAATCTAGAGTGATTGTAAGAAAAAAATAAATTTAAGGTTAAACAACTGAATATTATCTAACACATTTCAGTATTCCAATGTAAGCCCAGATAATATGATAAAACCCTAAAACAAATATATAAAAATGATAAGATAATAAACTATGAATTATATAAATGTTGTTTTTAACATTATACGAAAATTTTAATCAAAATATATTCGTCTGTATGAAGTGTACATATATTACAAACGTATTTCATTATAATTTATTTCTTTTGACATTTGACTGTGTCTTGTCACAAATAATGATAAGAATTTAAATTTTAAAAACTCATTAGAACTAGCAACGATCGCTCGGCATTGCATTTTTGCGAAATGTACATGCTATAATAATATTCCTTCTTCCGATGCTAAACTAATAAAAGTTGGTCGTCATTTCGTTATATAGGTCGCGATTTTTCGCTAATCGGAAAAGTTGTGTAAAGTTGGCAACGTAATAACTAATAATTATTCCCGTCCATTCTCGAATGTTTTTGAGCCATGACTTTCTCCTCCTACCAACGCTTCTTTTTCCCTCATTTTTTTTCTATTATTATCCTTTGTAGAATGGCGTTCATTTTTTAAAAATGTGCCCTACCTTTTTCTTTTTTTTTCGATGCTCAGAATTAAGTTCTTATTCGTAGGACTTTATCATTTCTGTTTTTGACCTTTCCATCGAGCCCAAGTTCCTGCAAGAGACGACTTTTACGATATATGTAACATTATTACTGTTTTTTTACCTATAAGACATTATTACAGATTAATTACCAAACTAAAATATTGCCTCCAAAAATAAGTTTTGAAAGCCATAAATTGTTAATCAACGATCAAACACACTATAAGCGATATAAAACAATGTGAATTTTGTAAAGCAAAACAGTCCTATTATACACGGTGTATTTTGAACGCTTTGTAAAACGAGGAGGTATGATAGTGTAGGTGTGGCCTGAGATGATAGAATGTTAACAACAAACTGTTACACATGCTATGGTTATGGTGAGTGGGTGTGAGTGAGCCCCGGCAACTCACGTGTTGTCTAACTGATACGTAAGATATTAAGTCTCGGTGCCACCAATTATACTGTCTTTCAAGGCCATCTGGCAAACATAGCAAAGCGTTTTTACGGCAGGAACAAGCAGCATGGCGATACACCTAGACGAGAGCATTAGGCTAACAAATACAAAGAAAATTTCAAATCTAACTAGATCAATTAAATTGCATTTAGATAAACCGATAATGAAGTTGAAGGTTTTGTTCTCTTCACTTTTCTAAGTAGATTTGACAATCTTATTGCATTTGCTGCACTAATTATTCTAACGCTGAGAGAAACGATATGCCCACAAAATATGTCAATGTTCGATAATATATATTAATAAATTTAAGAAAATTGTTAAGGAACGTTTGTGTGGTAAAGCGTATTATGAAATAAAAGATTTTATTGAAGATACCACACCTTGGGAATAAGACACTCACTCATAAGGTTTTATACAATGTATAAATTATAAATTTCATAATTTGTTATTTAGACGAAGCGAAACCTTGGGATTAAATTGCTCTTCTATAAAGCTGTTTTATCTAGAATGTAGATAAATTTTGAGCCTGCAGTGTGTTGAACTAAACTTGTGTAAAGGTGAAACGTATGACATGTCATGCTCGCTTACGCTACTGCAGTGGTGGCGTTGTGGTATGGGTCTTCCACTTCCCTCTAATATGCGGAAGAGGTTGACGCTGGCTCACGCGTCCAGGCCTATGTGGAGTTGCTGCTGTGGTGGCTGGTCGTGTTATGCGATTTCTACCTAGCTGAGTTTCTTTTTTTTTAATTAACATCCACTGGTTTGTTTTGGATATTGCGGGGTCTAAATTTATCTACTTATTTACTTTTCTTAGGATAGTGTGTATAAGACTGTAATAAATGTGTTATAGTAATAAATGTGTTAAAGTAATAAATGTATGTAAAAAAATTGTAAACTATATTTTGAAAGGAGCAACCCAACAGTTTCTTGCTGAATTCTTCTTATGTACTATACTAGTATAGTACTATGTATTGTACTATGTATTGTTTGTATTATTATTTTTTGTAATATTGTATTTGAAAAGACTAGTTCCACTGAGTTTGTTTCGCCGGTTCTTCTCAGTGGACTTACTTTGGAACCGGTGGTAGACTCAATTAACCTTCAAAAAGATACTTTGATAGTACTATTTTGAATAAAATTTTTGACTTTGACTTTGAATACATTTGTGTAACTTTCAGGAGACGCGTCGGCTCGGGACATCGACGTGGCGATGAAACTGGGTGCAGGCTATCCGATGGGTCCCCTGGAGCTGGCCGACTACGTGGGGCTGGACACCAACAAGTTCATCCTGGACGGCTGGCACGCCAAGTACCCAGACGAGCCGCTCTTCAAGCCCATAGCCATTGTGGACAAACTGGTCTCCGAGGGCAAGCTCGGTGTAAAGACCGGGGAAGGCTTCTACAAGTATGATAAGAAATGAATGTTATAATAGTTTAAGTGCAATACGTATATTATTTTGTTGAACTTATTTAATAAAGTATATTTTTCAAATTTTATCAAGTGATTTTGTTTAAAGCTATTATTGACCATTGTTATAGTGAATGACATGTGTAATTATGAGAAAATGAACAGAATACTATGGCCCTTAAATAAAAACCGATGAAAAGTGTTCTGTACCCTTAGGATCAGGATCACTAAAATAATTCACAATTGAGACAAGAGTGCGTGTGGCATAAGCATCTTAATAATAAGATGTTAACTTAAAAATGTTGATACAATTATTATTTTTTTTTTTCTAAATTAAGTTAGGGGAATAATGGGGTTGGCATGTTCCTAAATAAAAGGAATACCCCTAAACAAAATAAGAATAGTAAAAAGAATCGAGTCTAGTCGTCTCAATAATAGCAGATGGAGGGAGGGAAGCAGGATTCGGCTTGGCCAAGCGTTGCACCTCGCTTGGTCGGAGATCTTTCTTTGTTGGGGCCTTTCACCTATACAGGCATGTTGAGAATCTTAAATTTTTAGGAATATTTTAAATTATTCATAAATATTATCTAACACAAGCCTAAACATCAATAACTTTTTTTAAAATATGTATGTCCAATGTACATAAAATCTTGCACATCAAAATGTATTTTAAACTTCGCTTAAAAAAGCTAACACTTGTCAGGTGTCGTCATAGTATGTTGACAAACATCGTAAGACTGGTGATTCTAGTTTTCGTTGATACGAGTTCATAGTTTTATAAGGGTGGGGCGGAGACTGCGCAATTACCACTATTTCTTATATAATATAAAAGTACTCTTTGACCAATCACACATCTGTGAAAAGACAGCGCTCAGTATTGTTCGTTTCATTGTGAATAGAAACACTTCTACACTTCATGGTTTGCTTTTGAACAAGGCGACGTCGACGAATTTTTAATACTTACTCTTATAAGATATATATATTTTTTAATTATATCAGAAACAATTTAATTGTGTTAAAAATGTTTTATTTACATGACTATTAAAAAAAAAAACATAAAACTTGAGGTGTACACATTTTACATCAGTTTATCCTTAACCTAGTTAGTATTATTAATTTCACTATTCGTAATCATCATCATCTCGCTTGCGTTTCTGTGACATTTCATCTAGTTCCATTTTAACAGGTCCATGCGACGAAGGGCCTGCTGTCACTCGTACAGCTGGTTTTGCTACGACCTGTAATTTTATTTATTATTATTAGAGCTTGGTTACTTAACAAATAGAACAGAAAAACTGGCGAATGAGCAACAAGCAGTATTGCCAAAGGACAAACCCATGAATAAGCCAGGTATCTCTATTTTGAGTGCCTGTCCTAACATTCAAGATGGCAAGTCTTGATGTTAATAACTAAACTGCCTGTGCTGCCCCTTTTTCAAAGCAAGAAGATTTATGGTTGTGGATCAAAATACATAGCCATACTCCCCATGTTAAAATGTGACTATTTTATTGTATACATACACATTTATAGATATCTCATAAAGAGTATAGGGTACAAGAAAAATTGTTACTACTCAGTGTTTTATCACATCTTGAAATTATATTAAAATCTTCAAATTATATATACTATATATTAAAGTTAAAAGACTTAAAAGTTTTCCGTATATTCAGTATAATGTGCCACTTTAAAATATACTTGCAGCACCCCACGGTTTCATTGAGTTTCCCATTCCTTTGTGAGTATGGTGGTAAATCATAGTCTATGTTATTGCTATATTATTCTGAGGTGTAAGCTATAATCGAAATCCATTTCAGAGTTTTTTGTGTAAGAATAACAAACATACATTCTTAAACTCTTTCTAATAGAGTTTTAGCTAAGAGATCTTACAATAGGTAATGGTGACAGAAATGTTAATTAATATTCAAAGTTTATTTCACAAACCATTTTTTTTTCTGTATATGCAATAACATATCATAGAAATTGTAGGCAAACTGCACTCATTAGATTTTACTATGACCATTGTCCACAAGTACACAAAACAAGTATCTGCTGTAAACAACAACAGGACTCCACTGTAGTTTAAGAGTCCATAAAAGATATCAATGTTTACCTTACTACTGGATGTGAATTTGAGAACAGGCTTGGGTGCCACACTGGGTTTGGAAGACACATTAACAATGGCCCCCGGTGATCGTTTCACAGCTACATTGAGATTACTCGGTTTTGATGATGTTATTGTTTTAATAGATGGTGCCGGGATTGAGGCTTTGATAGCTACTTTCTTTGTAGCTGGTTTGAGACGATAGTTGCATGCAGATAAGCAGTAACTGAAAATGAAACATTTTACACCATTAAGTAATTATTTAAGATTTATGTATTTTAATTTTTAATGGGACATTTGACATTCTAATAAAATTTCACATATGCTATCTATATAAATCTGGGCTATCTATCATAAACTATATATGATTTATGATGTAAATTGTCAATGTTGTTTTTTTTTTTTTTTTTTAATATTAATAGTATGATTTCATTTAAATATTTTTAATTGAGGTGATGCAGGTTTGATCCTAACCCCAGACACCTTAAAAACGAAATCATTGCCCGCTCACTGATGAGAGAAAACATGGTGAGGAAAACTACATGCCTGATGAGTTAAGTCTTTGTAATTGTGTGAAGTTCACTAACCCTTATTTGGCCAGTGGATTAGTGAATACACCCTAGCAGGATTTCAGATCCGTGCCATGGAGAGACATATATGGGTTGTTCCTTTACTTTCTTTTAATAGTATGATTGAAACAAACTCACCGATCTGGTGGCAAGCGTGGTCCACAGTGTGGTTTTATTAAAGGTAACGGATTTACATTCTTCACTCGAGCGATCTCAAGCAGTACTTCTCTTGGAGGAGGATTTGTGAATGACTTATCTAATTGCATCTGTACAGCAAGGCGAACATCGTCCAGGTCGATCGTTTTCTTCTTAGCATGGTTCGCGAAGACTCTTGCATCGTCCAGAACAGAAGTCACATAGCGATAGGTAAATTCTAAGAGTTGATTTACAACTCTAGGCTCATAATCTGTGATCCCAATTTCTTTCATGATAGACATTATGACTTGTGCATCTTTCGGCACATTTTTTGCCTGTAAATTCCCTTTGGATTTATCTTTCTCCGACATTTTTAACATAAACTTGCTATATGAATAGTTAGCGAAAAGCACGTAGCATAATTCAAAGCAAGTATGTAATATTTATTATAGCTTTGTAAAATCGCTTTTTAGTATTTGTAATTTGTTGCAAAATGCAACCGTGTTGCAACAACAAATACTTGTCACTTGTCAGTTTTTTTTATACCGGATCCACACGTTTGTGGCTTGCTGCAAACTCTAAAGCTGGAACCGCACGTTTGTGACTTGCCGCAAGCCCCAAGCCTTCACAAGTCACAATCATGTGGTCGCCTCGCAAGCGCTTGCGGCAAATTCTCTTTGGTTCCCTTTGGCTTGTGCACAATACCGACACTCGTCGGGTCGGCCACAAACCCAAGCCTTGCAAACCTACGCAAGCCAAGACAAACTCTGTATCCACACGTTTGAATTTCTGAAGGCTTGCCAAGCCTCGACAAACGTGCGGTTCCGGCTTCAGATTTTATTTTCCATAGAGGAGGCTAAGATTTATATAAATTAATAAATTCAATCATGAATTCATGATTATACGAACACAAATCTGCCGTTTTTGTCTAAAGAAGGTAGTAGGTTATTACCTATCACAAACACTTGCAAAATAATAGCATCAGAGATGTTTCTTCATTATTAGGAAATATTGTTGCCATTAAGCTAATAATTTTGACAAAACTTAGGCTTGCGCGTACTTAACTATGACGTGTGGTAGCGAATGAAGTGTTCAGTTTTCCCGGATGATATGCCTACGCAGGCAAAACTGTGGTGAAGCTTACGCGTGTGGTTAGCGCCTAAACCTCCCCAAGTCACAAGCATGTGGACACATCGCAAGCGCTTGGGGCAAATTCTCTTTTGTTCCCTTTGGTTTCTATGCTAATTTCTACGATAGAATTCTAATAAAAAAATAAAGCCGACTGCATGCTTGCCGAGGCTTGGCAAGCCTTCACAAATTTAAACGTGTGGATACAGAGTTTGTCTTGGCTTGCGTAGGTTTGCAAGGGTTTGTGGCCAATCCGACGAGTGTCGGTATTGTACACAAGCCAAAGTAAACAAAAGAGAATTTGCCGCAAGCGCTTGCGAGGCGTCCACATGCTTGTGACTTGTGGAGACTTGGAGCTTGCGGCAAGCCACAAACGTGTGGATCCGGTATAATTTTTATTTAAGTTAGCAGCACAGCTTTTCTCACTCGGGGATTTCCACGTTCCAAATCTTATATTATATATATATTTTATACATTATTAAGGCTTGTTTACATTGATAGCTACTTTAATAACATATAATATGATATAAGTCATGAAAAAGTTTTATATTATGTATATAAATAATTTTGAAAGTAAGTATTTTCACATAAGTAGGTACAAGTGCACTTTAAGACTATTATTATTTTATGAATGTTTTGTTATTATGACTTTGTTCACTCTCCTTACAAGTTGAAATAAAAAAAATTGCTAATAAATAATCTTTGTCTATCATCATCATTATCATCGTCATCATCAGTCTTTATCTGTTCACTGCAGCAGCTGAATATAGGTCTCTCTTGAGTCTTGATGAATGCTAAGACAACTTATCTCTTGCCAGTCGTATCCAACATGGACTGGCTACTGTACACAGTACACACTATAATTTTCTATAGATTTTTCTTATCCTTATTTCTACTTAATATTATAAATGCAATTGTAAATATGTATGTATATAACTGTAAATATGTAAACTACTGAATAAATTTTGATGAAACTTTACAATAGTTTTACACATTAGGCTCCCCAGTACTCCCACGGGAATGGGGAGAACGCGGTGACCGATTTGAGTGATTTTTTTTTATGCATTTGGTTGGCGCCCTCACGGCCGTAGCTAGGAGGGAAGGGGGGGACGACGACAATGTGGGGCTATACGGCTGGACCGATTTGTATCTAAAAGACTACGTCTGTTGAGTCCTCTAGTAGGCATATTTTTTTTATTAATCTCAACTAATTAGCTTCTAAATCTTCTTAACTCAATCTATCGGCTTGGACAAATTCATCTGAATACTTGATTTGATTAATTAGATCATTGCTAATTTGCTAAACATTAAACTAAGCGTTATTTTGAAATAGCTACACATAAAAAGCTTTTAGCACGGTAAAACACTGTGCAGTGTGCACTATTCCTTAGGGCGACGTACTGGTCTGTACTCTGTGGTGCAGTCACAGACAGAATACGAGGTGCAGAGAAAGTGCAGCTGTAGTGTCCTATTCCTGATTCCAGTAGGTATTATACTCAGTATACCCAGTCTTTATATTACACTATAGAATTTATAGACATTGAATATATACCAATTACCAATTTCGCTTTACAATAATATTTTAAGGAGTAGGTAGTGGTCGTTTAAGGTAAGATTTTGTTTTGTTGTAGATTATTTGGATTATTTTGTGTTTTGTTTTGGAAGGGCCGACCTTTCACCATTATAATTTTTGCATATTATAATAATTTAATTTGGAGTCAGAAATTGTTCCAAACGCTGGGCCTTTGACATATAAAATATGTCAAATCACGCCGAAAGTGTCTTACGAACAGTGTAGCCAACTCCCACGGTCTGTATTACCCAAAAACCTAGCTGAAAATCCCCAATTTTGGGGAAAATAAAATCGTTATTCCCCACATATCCCCCCCAAGCCAAATTTACCAAATTTTTCGGTTAAACCAAAGTATTTCGTGGATTATTTTGCATTACTTCTTAACATTATTTGTTTTAAATGCAAGCAAATATCATAATGTTTCAAATAAGACTACTATTGTGCATGGGAGCAACATGAAAACAAAAAATAATGAGTTTCGGTGAACTCGTAAACATATGAGATATTAAATTGAAAAATGGTTGTCATTCAAAAGGGTGAGATCCCCCTTTTGGATAGTATTTTGTCGATAAAATTTAACGTTGTAATATGTGGATCAAGTATCGGGAATCCGTCACCTAACACATTGTATAAATAAATCAAATTTATTTATTACTTATAAGTATTTAATGATTTTAATTAAGTTATTACAGATCTTCACTGTATCAACTCTTTTTTGTTAACATGTCAATTGACGGATTAAATTTTAGGTAGTCCTTTCTTCATAATACCTTCTCTAGCGGGAAAATGTGCTAATACAGTGTCATTGTACAGGTGATAGCGATTCTCTGTTTTCAAATTTTTCAGAACGCTTAATTTTCTTTCGACAAATATATTATTGCATATCCATATTCTGTTGTAGCTTTGTATTTATACCAAATAAACAACAAGGATCAAACAGTATAACTAAAACAATATATTGTGTGAACTCCGAATATGAAAATGATACAATAACACTAAATAATTATCTGCATTCTGCAATACTCTGTTTAGTTCGTTACAATACAGGGACTTCCCCGTTTGATAAACTATAAAGTTTGATGGACATAATTGTTGTCATAAAATAATGTCTAAAAGTTCTAAAATCTTCGAGTCAGATAAGTTGAGTTAAAATTAAATTTAATATAATAATTTATAAATTATACTTCTTATACTAGTTTTATTAGATTTAAGTTCAGTTCTAGTTAAAATGCTTAAATTCTCTGCATTTTCCCCACATAAACGCTCTCCCCACAAATTAGACAATCGGATTAAAAATCCTCACAGTTTGGGGAATTCCCCACAGAATGGCAACACTGCTTACGAATAAAAATTAAAAATTATATGACGATATTTTGTGCAAGTAACTTTTGTCGCAGCACACCCGAAACACAAAAAAGTTGCAAAAAAATGTAATAGCATCACTGCATCATCATTCATTCAATCAGAACAAACAAAACAACAAAAATAATCGTATGTACATGATTGAGACATGAGAAAATTTGGAGCTGCATTGAACATTGAAATTTAATGATGATAATGATAATGATAAACATTATAACCACCGTATTACAACTTGGGAGGAATGTAGGATGTAATATAAGCGATGAAAATATTCTTCATGCCACAAGGGTCATTAAAAAGGACAACACTTATGGACCACGGTCCATAGTGATCCAATTCAGTAGTCAAAGAATTATGGATTCTCCGCTAGCTGCAACTGTTAACTATTATAATAATTTATTACATTTTCTAGAAAAAAATATCCCATCTCTTATATCTACAAATTTATTGGCATTCCCATTAAAAGAACCGATGTCATCAGAGATTTAGAAGTTTATCTTAATAACAAGATGGACTTATTTGAGCACATTAACTATATTACTAATAAAGCCTATCGCAACCTTGGCTTTGTAATACGTGCCTGCAAGCCTTTTAGTGATATATCAGCTATAAAGTTAATATACTATGCCTATGTGAGGAGCATATTGGAGTATGCCTGTTCTATATGGTCTAGAAATTATATAATAGTTGTATAACCTACTTTAAGTCCGTCTAGTTCAGATTGGGGTGTTTTATTTACTGTTACGCTATTTTTAGGCAAAATGGGTTTCTTAGCTGCGTTGGCGGTAAACGTGGTTGGAGGAGCGGTAATTTATGCTACCGGCGGGCTGGGTGCGGCGTGGGTGGCGCCCATGCTGGGTTTCGGCAGCGCAGGCATCGGCGCTGGGACCGCAGCAGCTGCGGCACAATCTTACTACGGCAACGTTGCGGCCGGCAGCATTATATCTAAAATGACAGCTATCGCGATGGCATCGCCAACTCCATGAGCAATAGTCAAATTACTTTTGCTACGTGAATAAGGTATATAAATTGTTATGCTATTTGGGCAGGTAAACTGGCAGACGAATTTGATCGTAAGTGGCTAGCGTCGACAATCAACGGCCACCGGGACTCTCATGTCTCAGAAGTGGGGATAGGCAACACATTAATGCCTGGGCTAGTTCCAGTCTAGATAAATATAGGCAACATCGACTTCTAACCACCTGATGGTATGTCTGCCAGGCTCTAAAAATATATATTTTATCAGGAAGTTGGGCAAGTTATTCTGAATATGTTGTTGAAACAGAGCAAAGCTCTTTCATGTGGGATATAGTGGGAATGTGGCACCTACGTGATCTGGGCACAGTGCATTCTTCCAATGTGCGCATACTCATTTGAAACAAAATTTGTTTTTTCGCCTTTTGCTGTACAGTAACTATATTTATTATCTGTCCGCTGCTGAACATTCCACCCTCAATGAACGCCAAGACGACCGATCCTTTGTCACTTGCATCCAACACTGCTCGGAGATCTTGCCACCTAGTTAATAAACTACATAATTATGTACATAATATGTATAATGTAAGGCTATATATATTTTTTTTTTTCATTTTAGATTTGGAGTGGCTGAAATAAATAATACTCGATTAAATGTTATTTTTTTTATTCATACCTCAATTTTTTTTTTCGGATGGAGCTATGCCCCTAATGTGGCCTTAATACTTCGTCGGACGTCAGGCGAGCCGGTGGAGCCACACCCCCACCGTGTGGTTTCACTGAAGTGAACGAACTTCTTACGTAAAATAAAAAAAAGTAAAGATCTATCGTTCAATTTTCTATTAAAATAAAGAAAAAAAAATCACATTCCAGTAGACTCTAGATCTTATCTTATATCTTTAAACGAGCAATTCTTGTATATATATGTTAGAAAAATAAAAAATAAATTAAAGAAAATAATTTTTCTTTACACACACATATATATATATATATAATATATATCGTTTTATAGTAAAGATAATCTGAATCTCGGAAACGGCTCCAACGATTTTCATGAACTTTTGTATACATGCGTTAAAAACAGAGATAAATCGATCTAACTAGGATACATTTTTAGAAAACTTTTTTATCCGTGTTTTGAGGCATCGATATAATCGATTTTTTTTTCCTTTTTTTAAGTTAATTTTTTTGGAAGAACAATTTTATCGTATTTAATCACTAAGGGTACCGAGCAAATGCTCGGTCAACCAGGTACTTACACTACTACATATTGTACTTCCAAAGCTTAGAGCACGATTTGAACAAAACATCATCATCAGTAATATTATGTAAGTATAATTTATTTACTCTAGATTTTTCTTATTGAAATATTACATGTACTTTTACATTATCAGGGTAATACATTTTTCTTTTTGATAAAACTTAGGTATATAATATTGGACTGAGTTAATTAGAAACTAGATGTTTTCAAAGAATTTTTATCCCGTCGACTGATGGTGTCAGTGAAGCTGTTTCGCAAATAGAAACACAGAAGTTTGTTTCATTAATAAAGAGTTTGAATACAAATGTCATATAAAAATATACATACTAAGATCATAACCCACACAGCCACATAAATCTAAATAATACAGTAATAGAAGCGATAAGTGCGCGTGACCTTGTCGCCACACTGGTGACGCGGATGTCCTAATAATTAGTCGCTAACAGAACTCTCAGAATTGCTAGTGTTAAAAATTTAAATTTCAATAAACCTACTATGCTGTTACATTGTATATTATAATCTCATATTATACATAATTCGTTCATTACACGATTGACACTATTACCTTTATGTATATCCGTCACATCGACTACATAACCCATAGACTCCTAATGTTTGACTTTCCATATTAAATGCATTCTGGAAACTAGCTGAGGTGAGACGAAAGGGGTTGCAATGCTGTCATTAGCTAATTCAAGGTCATAGTTACCAATCACGGAACGTTAAAAAGAAATGGATATATTTCGCAATGGGAAAGAATGAGACGACATGATAGTTTGAGTACTTTGTTTAAAAAACCGACCAGTGAAAGGAACTCCGCACTTGCGAAACAAATTGTTGTTTTATAAATATAAATAAAGATAATAAGATACTTACAAGTGAAATGTTAACTTATCTTTCTCCATATTCGATAAGTTGCTTTATTATAAATCAACATTTCATGCTACACTGAGGCATTTTGAGATTTTTAGCAATTTTATATAAACACACCGATCGTGTTGACAGGTCTCAGTAATGGTCGACACTGATTGAGTATTTCAGCGCGCCAGAACCCGTTCCCCTGTTATTAGGAGTCTATGGGTTATGTGGTCGATGATCCGTCACCTGTGTTGGTCAGTAACTCCTTCAATCTGCTAGAATGTGGGTGTATGTACGTCCACCTTCCACCGTTTGCGATTTACTTAAAGACATCTTTGACTTACCGATGATGCAATTTGTAACCCATCCAGTCTGTGGTAGACACAGCGAACAGTTGATTATTACAGGGAATGACGTTAAATATGAATAAAAGTCATTTTATAATAACCATTTCGATTTATTCAGTTAAAATATGAAATAACTTACGCGTACAGTAAAAATAAGTTTATAGATAGTCGTCGAAGGATACCGCTAGAGGCCGCCCAGCCAGTGTTGCCAACATCTACTTAACTTACTTTATCAAGTGTACTAAAATACATTCTAACGATTACATTATTGTAATTTGCTTTAGGTATATTAACATATAAATGGACAATTTGGACGTACAGTTGTAACTCTTTATTTACTATAGCAATAAAAAGAATGTCCTATTTAAGCGTGTTTACTTCACTTTCGTTCCATACCATTAATTTAATTTCCTTTATATTTACACATAACTTACCTACCTTAAACTATTAAATAATTTTCATTATTATTTTTTATTTTTCTCATTTGAGCGCGTAATTCCCGACGCCGTTTGCAATTCCCGCCATGTAATGTCACTTTGACAGCTGAAAGATGCGTTCTGAACAAGAATAGGTTTTTATCGAAACGTCAGCTGACTAATATGCAATGCTATTCTCGTTAAGAAGCGCGTTTATGGAACAAAAGTAAAGAAACATTTTATGATAATGCTGCAAGATACAAGTTGCGATATAAAACAATTTCGACTATTGTGACGTCCTTGATATGTCTGACAGACGCGGGAGTGAACGACCCGGAGGACTGCGCCGAGAAGGAAGGGAAATTATAAATTTATTATTGCTCTTCTATATTTAATATTAATCCGATGAAAATTCTCCGTAACAATATATCGTAGATTCGTAGTAGAATTTCGAAACAATTTCAAAAATTGTTTTGAAATTCTAAACTGTCGAATAACGATATATTCTATATAGTCGCGTTCAACACAGAAAAAATCCTACATGTTTCTGTGTTAATCGCAACTTATCAGCCGCCGTAAGGAGCTACTTTACTTCGATTTTTCCAATTTTCTGTATTAATTTCTGTAAATTGGTCACGTGATATTTCGCAATACGCTACAATCGGCGTCAGAATAGTTAATAGTCGACACTAAAGTAGCTTCTGCGGCGTGACCTTTCCCAATCCGATTATTTAATAATAATATTGTGCTCGTCACTGACTCCGCCAGCTATCCACCACTATACATTACGCGTTGATATAAAATAAAAACTACATAAATCACATAATTTTCATATTAAAAAAACCGCTATCCGTACTGAGTGCCCGAGTTTTTAAATATATCAACGCACTTAAATTAATTATATCAACTAGTGAGGTTTCAAACGATAACCTACAATGCTTCTCACATGTTGCCATACTACCATTTTATCTACTTACAGGCGCGAACAACGCCGAATAATGCTGTTCTAAATGCACTTTCACAAATTATGTATTATCGCAATAATAAATACCACTATAATGGCGTACCCGAAGAGCCTTGATTGTTAGATTTATCCGTGCCGTACGATACAGTGAAGCTATCTTGACAACTAACTCGAATACACCACGCGTAGCCTGTTTTTTGCTTTGCCATTTGCAAATCAGATTTAACCGTACCGTATACGTCTCAAACATCGCATTTAATATTTCACATTTCATCAACGTAGCCTAGTACTAGGTTTTACGGAGACTACATAAGCAACATGTGAGAGTAACAACTACTTATGTAAATTGTCCTTAGTCTATTCTCGTAAATTCAACAACAACGCAACTAGGATCTACCCGCATCGACGCATATGCTAGATACGATAAATGCCATTAAAATAATGTACACCATCAAACCGAAGACTTCATCAATATAAATACGTGAATCTAGTTATAATACGTCGATGGCTATCTAATATTTATGTAATCTATGATAAAATGCGTGATCTTCGCGAGAGTGCCTCGACTTAGGTGTTCACTATTGGGCGTATTTCGGCCCTGGGTATTGTCAGGGGGCAGTGAAGCCTTCGAGACCCCGGAGTAAGCGTTTACTGTAATGTTATTATATTAACGGTCGTAGACAGAGCCGTAAATAGCCTTTTTTGCGCCATGTGCGAGCTTCTATAACTGCGCCCTTAGCAAACTGAAAAAAATAAAAGTCCTGCCCGGTCTGGCCATTCTTGTGCCCCCCCAGTGTCTGCACCCTGTGCCTGGGCACCGGTGGCACCGCCCTATTTACGGCTCTGGTCGTAGATCCATAACCTACTCTCTCGCGTCTAGAGGAGTCTTAGGGCAGGGTTTTTAAGCGTTGGGCCATGTACCTAAGGGATCTGTCATAATTTTAAAAGTGGTCTGCAACTCCTACTGCAGTATAAAGAAACTATCCGACTTAGGCGTAGGGGAACTGTTCTCTCTCTATCAAACAGTACGCAGCGTTGACGTTATCTGTCTCAACTTGTAAAACATTAATGCGTGTCAAACAAAGGATTATTATGTATTGAATAGAAGACACAAGTTAAAAACCGGGGGCTTAGACGTAGTAACATTAAAAAGACGATAACGAAGTTCGAAAAGAATAAATACTTAGCACGGGACCAGATTGACGTGGTGTAAAAGCGTCTATACATATTATTATTATTATAAAAAATGTATGGGATTGACATTAGTCGTTAGCTATTGGCCATCGTTTGTTATTGTCAATATCTCATTGGCTAGGAATTTGTTATGATAACTCAGAGACGATGACGAATTTCGGTATTTTTCCGCTACGAAACGATGTCACTTTGTCTAAGCCCTCTCTACAATTAACAATAGTAGATAGAATTCGAAATAAACTGGTATGAAGCGTGTCTTTGAACAAGGAGCTGCTCAACAGATTTCGATTAGATTAGATTAGTTATTAGTTAATTAGACGTATGACGCAAATACAACCAATCGGAAGACTTCACTGCAATTGCACACGACACTTAGATTACAGCAACTAAAATAAGCTCAACATAACAAAAGATAAAAACAATAAACAATACATCCACGAAGTATAGATACAAGGAGTCCGAACGGTATACATATATGCTTTTCCATACTATTCTCATACATAATAATAAGCCCAGATCTTAGTTCTATTTTCTGCCACTGGCTGCGCTAGAATCGACTACGTACTGATGCTATTGTAGTGGACCAATCAGCGCCACAGTATTTCCCGCGAGCGGACCAATCAGCGCCACAATACTTCCCGCGTAAAGATTTAAACGAGTACCGATTAAAGAAGGCGCGCTCTACCGGCAAAACTTTTATCATCTAAATTGCGACAGTTCGTTCAACATTACGTTCGGACTCCTTATATCTTATACTCCGTGACTACTGTACTCCACCTCGCTACGAATGCTTCTCATCACGAATAAGAGTCGATACAGAAGCGGCTTATGAACTACAAACGTGAAAATCTTTTTTAATTACGTTCTAAAACCTCCTATTTTTTTTTCTAACGACCTTGGACACAAGTCTTTTAGGCTATATAATAATATTATTGTAAAGCCTCGGTTTTATGAAGTTTATTAAATATCGAATGTCAGATGGAATTTTTAGCCACGTAACACTAAACAACTATTTTCTTTATTTAAAAAATGGCGCCAAATCTTCTGTCATGTCCTAAACACGTTATTCTATTCCCCACATAGAAGGCACTGCATGCAAAAGATTCTTTAAACCGGGAAACGTAACCGCAAATGCATTCCACTTAAATTTAATGTCATATCCTTATAATACAAATAATAATAGCAGCTTAACATAAAATTAACCAAATTAACACTACATTAAGAAATAGGAAGATACTACAATACATAACAGTGCGGTGGAGTCGCGGCGCGAACGTCTCACTAGCCCCGCTGGCGATACTAACGGGTAAGCTTGTTTGGATGTTTGTTAGTTGTTACTAACAATAATAGTTTCCTTTACCTATCCAAGATTTTCGGTAGTTAAACAACAATTAACGATCATAAATTATTTAATTGTATCGTGTGAATGTATCGTTCGCTAGATGGCGCTTATCATAAAAGTATCGGCCGCTAGACGGCTCTACCATACATCCATACAAGTCTACAGTTTGATATTCTGGAACATTCTACTAAGCTATTACGCGGGAATCTATTGAATCTGAAATCGCCACTAGTTCGATTAACAGAAGCCCGCACCAGCGCACGGGACGTCGACGATCGACCCGCGCCTCCGCCGCGGCGGCCGGAGCCTCGCTAATTATCCTAGTATTACACTGCCTATATTATTATTGTTACGGACACGTTCACTCGTCCGAGCGAAGGGGCCTCGTCCCGTATTGCACAAGACTATGTACACGACCGCCCGTTTACACCTCGGCGGCGAGCTCGGCTCCTACCTGCGGACACAGTTGCAAGTCAATGACACACTCAATCAAATCAATATTCACATCTACCCGCGAATAAGGGCCTGTTTCACAATCTCCAGATAAGTTCCGAATAGGCTATCGGCAACATAATTGACAGATAGAGTATGGAGTATCTGTCAATTATGTTGTGAATGGCCTATTCGGAACTTATCTGGAGATTGTGAAACAGGCCCTCAGTCTCTTACTTGAAAACAGCAAACCCTTGTACTTTCATAACATTATTTTTATGAGCAAGTACCTCTATTAAAAATTACCAAAGACTCACTCTGACATTGGCAAATCCTCGCGGGAGCCATTATACAAGATGAAGAAGAAGACGACGGATAAATAAAATGGCGGCATTCACGCACACGCAATCAAATTAAATAAAAATCACTTTATATCAATTACAAATATTAATTCTATTGTTAATATTAATTCACAGCTAAATTGCGCTTGGTGGTGTGCACATATCGTGTGTTCGTAAACTTGCGTACGATACGATATTCGTTGTATGGCGTACGCACACCGTGGAACGCATACGCACACCCACATGAGAACGTTAACACGTGAGTGTGCGTATGCGTTGTACGGTGTACGTAAAGTCGTGAGCGGCTGCTGTGCTAGTGATGACGGGGTACCTATGTGGTGGGCGGCGGCTGCGCTAGTGGTGACGGTATGCCCATGTGGTGGGCGGCGGCTGCGCTAGTGGTGACGGGGTACCTATGTGGTGAACGGCGGCTGTGCTAGTGGTGACGGTGTACCTATGTGGTGAGCGCGGGCTGCGTGTGGTCCGGCGGCGGCTGGTGGTGGGGCGCGGGCGGCGGCGCGGCGTACTCCACCACCTCCTGGTAGATGAGCTGCTTCCACTGGTCCACGGTGTGCTCGCGCTCGTCCACCGAGTGGTCGTAGGCCGCGGGGGCCGGCTGTCCCAACGATACCAACGCGTTAATATTTAGCTAGCTACCAGTAGAAACACATGTTGTACTGAACCCAGAAGGGCTATTCTGTAAGGTTGGTTTTCGAATCTCGAAAGCGGAATCCGAAGTATTATGACGAATTTGACGGATTTGTATTCTTTAAAACGACTCTCAGCCCAAATCAATAAAGATCATTTTCGGTGACGTAATGTGAGCTCTATCACTCAGGTGAAGTTCGATGTTGAAATAGTTTCTTACAGATTAGCCCTACAGAAGTGAAAACCACAGTGATAAGAATAAAACATCCACTATTCACATCCTTGGTGTTCCGTATGCCCTATTGGTAATGTTATTACAGGCCTGGCTGTTGATTCTTGGTCAGCGTATCCTAGACCGCGTACCTTAGAATAATATACCAGGACACATACCCTCCTTCCTCCTGTCACTCGAGGCCCGTACGTCTGTACTAGATAGGGCCATGTGACGAAGGGTCTGCGGCTCTATAATTCTGACCAGATCACAGACTCTACCCCTTCCTTAGTCCAATCCAATTACAGTCACACCGACCGGAGCCGTAGGAACTGAGATCAAGACGCCCCGCTCTTGTCTTTGGGGATATTGGACGACACGAAAGGCTAGGGAGTGCACTCACCGCGTTAACCTCGCCCTCGTCGTACCACACGTTGATGTAGGGGTGTAGCAGCGCCTCGTCCACGGAGATGCGGCGCTCGGGGTCGATCACCAGCATCCGGGACAGCAGGTCCCGCGCTTGGGACGCCTGGAAAATGTGTGCCAGGAGGATTAATGACTAAACTTCAATTGAATGCACCAACGTATAGAAGCCACCTGATGATGAGTGCCATCGACCACACGACCCATAGACTCCTAATGTTTGATTTTTCGTATTAAATGCATTCTGGCAACTAGCTGAGGTGAGACGAGGGGGTTGCCATGCTGTGAATAGCTAAAAAGAAATGGATATATTTCGCAACGGGAAAGAATGAGACGACACGATAGTTTGAGTACATTGTTTACGGCTTACATCGGAACTACAAGTCAGATGTGTCGCCAGAACCCGATCCCCTGTCATGAGTCTATGGGTTATGTGGTCGATGACTGAGACTTAGTGTGTGTAATATTCTCTGTCCCGTATTTTAGAGTGTTGCATAGCGTATTATTTCTATCACTAGTAATTGACCTGTCCCAAACATGAAGCAATGTTCCGAAGGAGAATCAGAAACGAGGAAGAGCGGAAACAGTAAGGTTCTCTTAACAGACGTCCAGATTTCAAGGAGGGGTGAAGGGATTGTCAATATAGAGTATAGACCTGTGTTTCATATCCCGTCCAGACTTATCTTAGACCAAGGCCATTAGGTATATCCTTTGTCTAAATAAAACTCAAAGTTATTGCCAAAATACTTGGTTAATAGACCACAGGGACCAAGGTATTATTAAAAGATCATAATGAAGATACGAGTACGAATCATAAACTGTACAACGTGTCTATTATACTGTTAATATCAAGAAACGTCTCCTTCCTTGAAGTCGTTTGGTAAAATAAAAGTTTTTTAAAAAGTTACTTGTTTATTTATTTAGGGCCTGTTTCACAATCTCCAGTTAAGTGTCCAATAGGCTATCGGCAACATATTTAACAGATACTCCATACTCTATCAGTCAAATATGTTGGATCCTGGATTGGAAACATATTTGACAGATACTCCATATGTCAAATATGTTTCCGATAGCCTATTGGGAACTTAACTGCAGATTGTGAAACAGGCCCTTAGTGTTATTATGAAAAGAGAGCGAGCAACATCTAAGTTTTTTCTCGTGTTTCGGCGAGACCTCAATCCAAACGAGTTTTTATTTTGTTTTTGTCGAAATTCATTCCTTTTTTTTGACACACTTCTAGTGTCCAAGATTATTTACGAAATTGAAATATTTTAGTTTGATTTCATCTACTATTGATGTCATGCTATAGGGATACAGAGGAGCGGATGTTAGGCGTAATCACAAGTGGGATTTTGGATAGTGTGCATGTGTATAATGTGTGCGTGTGTGCGTGCGCACGTGTGTGTGCGTGCTGACCTTGAGCCTATTGTGCTCGTTGCTGTCCGAGGGGAACAGTATGTCCGGAAAGAGCCGCTCGAAGCTGTATCCGGCGTAACGCGGCCGGTTCTCCACGTAGTTGCGCACGGTGGGCTGCAGCCGTGCCATGAACGCGGCAGACGGGGTGCCCAGTTGTTCTGGAATATACCACGATCTCTTACCCCCATCACAAGACCTTACCCGGGCTAATGGCTATCATTTGGTACGGCATTGAAATTAATATCTTCAAACCTATCTATTCCAATAATGCAGAGCATTTGACCTTTAGATTGAATTTGGGATTTTGGCATATACAGGCACAACTAAAACTAAACGGGCAATCATTTTTCATCATTGAAATGTGCGGCTGCTATAAATTAGCCAACGATATTGCAGTAAAAGTATTCTCCATTCAAAATCACCGTAATTAAAATCGGGGCCATAATAAAAAATACAATCATTCGATTAAGCTAAAAAAGAAACACCCGATCGGTTCAATATGAATCGAAACATTGACCAAGAAAACATAATAGACAGCTAGTTACTTAATACTGTTAAACTTGTTGGTCCAACCGATTTAACTAATAATAATAATTATTATTATTATCATTTATTTGCAGAACATAGGTACAAATAAGGTGTTATAATTAAGGCATTTAAGTTACAATGTTCGCCAATTTTAATGGCATGCAAATATTTTGATTTTAAAAAGCATATTATTGTCTATTATATAATATATGTTATTTACATTTTAATACCAATAACGGTCTATTATTATTAAATAATGTTAATTATTTATGAAATCTTTAACATTGTAAAAATTTTTTGCTAGCAGCCAATCTTTTAGTTTTTTTTTTCAAATTATTTTTTTATGTAGACATTTTATGTGGCAAGGCTATTCTATAATTAAATATTTCTATACACATTGCATTTTTATGTATTTTTATCTATGTTATCAATAAAATGTTATCAAGTATTTTTTTGATATATAGTTGTGCCTGGTACTCTATTTAGGACCAGTCTATTCTGATTCCTCAACTAGTTCCGAATAATATGATCGCGTCCTTGAGAGACCTACCGATGATCTTGTTCCACTGGTCGATGTGGTCGGTGCCGGGGAAGAGCACCCCGCCGCGGATCATCTCGCCCATGATGCAGCCCACGGACCAGATGTCCACGTTCTCCGTGTAGCCCATGCCGAGGATGACCTCGGGCGCGCGGTAGTATCGCGTCACCACGTACGGGGTCATCATGAAGGTGGTGCCGGCGGTGCGGGCGAGCCCGAAGTCGAGGATCTTCAGCGTGCAGTCGCTCTTCACCACGATGTTGGACGGCTTCAGGTCCTGCAAGCGTGGTACCATCCCTTTTATTCATACCGTCCAAACTTGTTTGTTTTTAATATTTTTCGATTGTTTTTTTTAAATGTCACTATAAATTCCCGAGATCGATATTATTGCCAAAGAATACAGACGTACATAGAAGGACAGTTCTTAATGATTTTTTGTGCCGACTTTTTCGGCAACTAGTCCCCAGTTCGCACTCGCTCGCTCTCATCACGTCGCCAAGCGGACGTTTACATCGTAGAGTTTGTCCTCAAAGCGTTCATAAGAACTTAAGCTTTAAGTCTTCTATATACGTCTGTATTCTTTGTTATTGCTGAGTTAATGACAATCTTATACTAATACAGCTGAAGGGTTTGTTTGTTTGAACGCGTTAATCTCTGGAACTATTAGTCGGGTTTGAATGATTCTTTCATTGTTAGATAGCCCATTTATCAAGGAAGTCTATATATTATCATTCCGATAAGATGCCGTTGTAAAGTTTAGTTAACGCAGGGGAAACTGCGGGCAATAGCTAGTATATTCAAATCAAATATATCTTTATTACGTAGGTACAACTTGTTGTACTTCATGTTACTTCATGTTTAAAATAATATATAATTTTTAAGGTTTCATAATTTATATCACATGCAAAAATATTCTTTAGCAATGCTGGAGAGATTGACGTAAAAGACTCTGTAACTGTATTATGTTAATAAAGATAAATTACCCGATGTATGATCCCGGCTAAATGAAGATGCTTGATCCCGCAGAGCATCTGATACAGCAGGTAGCTCATCCGCTCGTGATCCAGATCCATCTGGATGACCTGGCACAGGTTCGCGTCCATCAGCTCCATCACCAGATAAACGTCCTGGAAATCTTCTAGACTTTGCTGTGGCGTAAATGCATTTAGAAGACCGATTATCTGTAAACAATCGTTGTGCAGTCTAAATTGAAGTAAATTCGAAAATATTTTTGTAATACTATAATTGCAGGGTAGTCTGTATGAACTGAAACACAATAACTTTATTAATAAACACTGTAATAAAACATATCACATTTAAGACTGTATGGGAAGGCTTCTTGGCTTCTTCTTTTCGCGAAGCTGAGGCAGCGATAAAAGCATTTATGTTAGCATTTCCAGCGCCATCACTATATTAAAATGATTTCATAGTTATGCAATATTTATTAATATATTGAGTAGCATTTGATAAAAAAGTGTTTGTGATGTTAAATCATCAAGGCCATAGAAATAAAATACGATTTTGTAAAACTTTCATCAAGGAGTGCCACAACGTTAAATATTAGGTCCATTTCTTTTTCTTGTGTGTATTAACGGCTTCACACAGCAAAGAAAAAATATAATGGACTTTAACTGTTAAAACAAAAATGAAGTTAATAGGCATTACTTTTGAAACGATACTCTTTCGAAGGCAACAAATATATAGAAGCATATGTGTTGGTACGGAATACGCAATCGTCACACCAACATGGTTGTATGTATGAGATAAGTTGTTCTGTATCAATCATGTTGATAGATTAAGTAAATTATTATTATTATTATCATTATATGGAAACCACACTAGCAGCTTAATAAGCTGATGCATGTGAGTTAAATAGTTTGAAGATATCTAGTTTATTCAGTATATTCTTAAAGGAGTTTAATGTTGATTCCATGATGACATTTAAATTAATAAAGTAATACATATTTAGTACACACTTATACAACAAGAAACGTAGCTAGTCCACAAGGGGCACCGGATCAAAATATATAGCTTTAATGCCACTATTGTGGGCTACTTTGATTGATTAATGAAAGAGATTACTTACATTTTTATGATTAACAAGTTTCATCAGTTTGAACTCCCGGTAGGCGCGTTTGGCGTGCGTCACGTTCTGGAAGGGCCGGGACAGTTTCTTGATCGCCACATTCTGCTGTGTCACCGTGTCGTACGCCGCGCTGGAAATTGTTCATACCAATCAGCACACATACTAATTTTGAAACTTTACAGGATTATTTCATTAAAATAACATCATTATAATATGATATATAAGAAGGTATACTAAGGAGTTTTTATGTTGTTTCGAGTGTTGGATATTCTGTCGAACATATTATTAAAAGATTTGTAAACAGGTACATAAGGTTTACATCGCGCTTTTAGCTATTTGATTTAAGACACTAGACGACTATGTATGTAGACTACGTAGTAGCCTGTATGAACTTCATTTTCGGGACACGGCATATAAATTCAATCGGAAATAAATAGTTTCTTTTTAATCTACAATTTTGGGATTTTTATCTTAGTAAGACATGACAGCCACATCGTACCTTTTACAATTTTAATTTTAATAGAAATATTAGTACATGATTTTTTAATAGAGTGCAGCATGCAATGGAGTAAGTGTCCTCCCGTATCTGATTTTACGGAAAAGGATAAAGAAAGGAAACATAGAATGTGATGATATCCTAATATTATTATACATATATTTTGTTAGTATTTTTAAGTTGTAATTCACAGTGAGATCAAACAGAGCAGTTATTAAATGTTATTTAATACATTCATAATTTCCAAATCCTATTTGTTTATTGACCAAATTATTCTAGCAGTTGTAGGGT
Source organism: Lycaena phlaeas (assembly GCA_905333005.2). NCBI lineage: Eukaryota > Metazoa > Arthropoda > Insecta > Lepidoptera > Lycaenidae > Lycaena > Lycaena phlaeas. The sequence goes on from HG995181.1 coordinate 883,890, forward strand.
TGTAACTTGTAATACAAAAATATTTTTTTTAAACAACACGCTTGTACACCCATAACCGACGCTAACATCTATATTATGACGAAAACACCCCTGGCAGGATTTAAACCCGCGAACAACTGTTGCTCGGCGTGGCAGCTGTGATTTAATCTTCGAGTTACTAAACGGAAAGAAAATAAAGCGAAAAATTTCTAAGTCAGGATTTTTATTTAATTAATTTGTTGAAACGTTATGTCTTAGCCTCAGCCCTTGCTAGCAAAAACTGAAACAAAAATGACAACAAAGTGGACGCGGTATTGGCCATTCACAGACGATTGGAACGGCTTCCAAATGGTGTGGCGAACGTTTTTGACATTGACAGTCAGCTGCGAATTTTTGGAATTGGAATTTGAATTTTGCGAATTTTTTGAATTGAACATTTTGAATTGGACACATCCTTAGAAGGTTGACGTCGATATATAAACGTTAATCATATTAAGGGGTTTTATCTTAAGACCTACTCTTGGATGGAGTGGATAAACTCATGGATCTCTTGCCCACAAAGGCAGTGAACAGACAACTATGAACCAATAAACATACTTTAGGAACAAGTGACGTCATTAGATCTCAAACGCAGCAATGGATAATCGATTTTCGAAACATTATTTTCAATTAGGGATAGAAATTTAAAATGCTTAAAAATAATTTACACAAAAGCACAGCACACCATCCCACAATCTTTTAGTCCTTGTAATATTCACATAGTAGTGACCCTAAAAGGCTCCTGGCAGAACAGTCCTCCTCAGTAGAGAATACTAGCCCTTTGCAGGTTTCCAAGCTTCACACACCCTCAAAAACATTTGAATTACAAGATAATCCTCACGTCCATCCAATTTATCCTTCACAGTTATAGAACAGTTAATTCCAGATATTAATATCCCGCGTTAAAAGCCCACAACACACACAAACCCAACCAAATGTTAGTCCTCGACCAAGCACGAAGCAAGCCATATTGGGGGTCTTACCACACCATGCCCTGGGCGCCGGCCCCTCGCCGCACCAGTTCCGTGTACCTGGTGGGCACCGTGAACATCGTGTCGCCCAGCATTACCGAGTAAAACTGATCCATTCTACCCAGCTACCTAACGGGATCAGCTACAAACAGAAATTAGTTTAGATGTGTTGACTTAGCCAAAAGAAAAGACCGCCGAGCAATATAGGGCTTCACGTTTAGGTTTTTAAGGCCAAGGTAGTTTTGCTGTTCTAATTATATTGTTTGTAAAAAAATTGGCTACATAAGCCACATGATAGCCCATCAACGGCAAAACCGGAGTTAAAGACAGTCGCCGTGGCCGAAATCGGCCGGGATTACATAGTCATCATCATCATCATATATTCTGTAGATGGGTCTCTATAACCTATCGTACATAAAATAAGATTAATTGCATGTATTCTCAGCTATTTGTGAAGGCTACTATGGCGTACTGAATAGGTTTCGCTTCCTTAATTAAAGTTTTGCTTCAAAATGGTGAAATGTTATAAACGCCGTTATATTTTCCCATAAGGTATTGTTTAGCGTGAACCTGTGAGCGAATAAGAACATACATCCTAATTGTGGTGTTTGTAGGTGGTATAGTATCTCGTAATCAAACGGCAATTTAGTGTGAAGCCGTTATGGGCGTGTTCCTCAAAGATCCTTACTGGTAAATAGCGCTATGTTTCGGCAGGTATCATCACGCCAAAACCCATTTTTTTTCCTTAATCCCCGATTAGTAAAAATGTAGGGAATGAGCTTTCTTTTTAAGTAGCGCTTGTGGGCGGTGTATTTACATTCAAATAAACTAGCTGGTACCCGCTACTTTGATTAGATTTAAGAGAATTCAGAAAATAGCTTCATAAATGTTATTTAGGTGTATATTACGAGTATTATAATGTTTCATTAAAATCTATTTTATAGTTTTTGTGTGAAAGAGTTGGTACTCTTTCATACAAAAACTATAAAATAGATTAACATATAAACAGCATAACATATAAACTTTCGCATTTTTAATAATAGTAGGATGATATATTTGAGTGATACTTTGTTATTAAAAATGGTCATTTATTATAATAATATGGTACGACACCCCTAAGCGATCCTCGCCGGGCTGTCTGAATAGCGAATGCTGCAAAGCGCACGTGTCGTTGCGCATGTTTGTGCGTTTGTTCGTAAATTGTGGTATTAATCACCAAAATTATTTTAGTAACCTACATATAACATGTACAAATCTATTATCTCTCTTAATTATCTTAATATATATCTATCTACATGAACCGTTGAAGCTAGTACCCCATACGAACATGCAAACATTATATACATGTGCAAATGTGTATACAGTATACACTTTTGGGTAGAATTATTGTTCCATATGTTTTTAGTTCCCCGAGTCTCCGCCAGAGGCGATAGAGTGATTCAAACAGAGGCCTTTTCTTTAAACATTTATTGTAGTATATACACGGACAGCCCCATTTACCTCCTTCACACACTTTTAATATACACATTGCCCCCTGTATTTCCACTATACTTGTGTCGTATACTGGAAATAAAGAGGCGTAGGTTTCATTTATATGAAACCGCGAATAACTCCGATCACCCTATTAATACTGTAATGTAGGAGAGAGGTGGATGGCGTGAGTACGCTTCGGGTGCCGGTATAATACTCCTTATTAAATCAATACAATATATCTTATATACTAATACATATATGTCAGGGCACTACATTTCCCTTCCTAAAATTAAAAAAAACTTAAATATATTTTATGTTTTTTTTTGTTACAATAAGTATTAATTTCTAATGTTTTGATAACATATTTTTATAATAACAATAACACAACAATAACAATAACAAATGATAATAATAATTTTAACATTCGATAATATTACAAATAACATATGAACAGAACAAACATTTTATAACTTGGATAATAATTATTTATAGTATGTTATAGAATGACAACTTAGGAGGTCGTAATGAGATGAGAGTTTGTTTATTAATTCCATACCTAAAAGGTAACGATATCAAATACATCTGGCCAACGATAAGTAATAACAATGTTTCAAATGACTCTAACTATTTAAGGTTCTCGTTACTAACTGATATTACAACTCACTTATAACATTCATCATCATCATTTTTATCAATCACCTTTACATAGTCATTTTTTATAACTTTCACGTTATTTTTACATAGTCATTTTTCTATGTACATACACATAAGTAAGTGAATTATACATATTTTGGATCTTTTTTTATTTCCTTCTTCTCCTATTAAACTCCTACTTTATTTCATCATCAGTATCGTCATAATATTTCTCTTTATTACTTTATTTATTCTTCGTAAACACCTATTTTCCTATCATATCTTTTCAATGGGTTTTACATATTATAACCCTAACATAATATCTTTATCTTTTATTCCTTTATTTTATTTCTCAACCTATACAGGCTACACTAACTCATTTATTCTTTCATTTTCTTACTCTTGTATTCACTTTACATTTTATTTATTTATTCTTCGTATATTCCTTTATACATTCTCATAATATCTTTTAACATAATATACTTTCTTTCTACATAACTTGTGGTCATCATTTAAGTCTCTTTAGACTCCAACATATCTCACGGAGGAAAACTCGTTCACACCATGATCGAATGGAAGGATTTAACACACAATTTCAGACAATTTAAATGTCTCCTATCTACTATATTAACATTTCTATCAATGTCGTCTCTTCTATTTCTTTTATACCTTCCTACTTAGTCTCAAAATAATCCTCAAAACTCTCACGGAAACGTCTCGCGTTTGACATGATCAAGTATGTGGACTATATTTCATAAAAAAAAATCTTCTAAAAACTCGTCTCTTTTAATTTAATACCTACAATTCTTAGCATTTCCAATCGACGGGCGGGTGATCAGTCCGTTCATCGAAGGAAGTGTTATCTAACAAAGTATATTTTTGTCAATTCATTGTTTCCTTCTCTTATTTCTAACCTTCTTTATTTATCGAAATAATGCGTTTGCAGCTACATTATTCATAAATCTAGCCAACTCTTTTAATCATAACTACTTTCCATTTTCATGTCAGTCCGGTTAAATACGCAATTAATCAACGCAATTTTCTAAATCAAGAAAACTATGAATGTTATAAATTCTAAGTTGAACCTAAATTACTTATCTAAGTCATAATTAATTTATTCTTATTTATTCGATCAATTCCATAATTTTCTATTTAATTAACGACATGAGAGAAAAAAAACATCTATATTATTTTATATCAATGACCAGCAAGTATCCAACACAAGAATGTACTACGTTGCAGTTTATATTATTGTTAAAAAAATATACATGAGATATTTTATATCATTACCATATGAATATAAACTGACAAAATGTTGATGACATTTTTTTTAGAAATACTTCAATTATTATAATAGATCATAATATTATGCCTCCTACAAAATTTAAAAATAAGTAATTTATTTATTTTATTTTACAAAATTATTTTTAAAACCATAATAGAAAAAAAAATATACCCAATGTTTGATCAACTTAAGAAGGTAATGGATGGGCCAACTTCTTTCGGTAGACAGCTTATTTTTCTCTGATATCTCCCGGCACCTTTCCTCTGGATTCCTTGGACAGTAACATCTCCCGGCAGCTTTCCTTTGGATTCCTTGGACAGCAATATCTCCCGGCGCCTTTCCTCTGGATTCCTTGGTTACCATTTTTTTGTCTCTGCATCTCTTTATTATTATTTTTTTCTTACTTCTTATTATTAACCGATCATTCTTTTAATTCTTCTTTCTTCACTTTTATTAATTTTTCTGTATTTCTTCTTGTAATTTATTCAGTTAATTTAATAATCTTGATGGTTCGTCATTTGTCATTGCTATGTTATTTTCTTATATTATTTATTTATTTCTTCATTATAATAATATGTTTTAATTTTTTAATATAATATTTTAAGTCATTATTATATTTTTATCTTCCTATTTTAGTATGGCTTAATGATATATTCATATTATTTTATATATTTTAATTATATTAATTTAAACAAAGGCTCAGCGCTGCCGCGAGGCAGCACTGGCAGGGTCGCCATGTAATGTAGGAGAGAGGATTTTGGCGGCGTCTGTATGGTTCGGGTGCCGGTATAATACTCCTTATTAAATCAATACAATATATCTTATATACTAATACATATATGTCAGGGCACTACAATACAATCAGTGCCGACATCTCGTGAACAGCAACAACTGGTGGCTGGAGTAATGATCTCTATCAGGAGGCACTCGATGGAGCTACTAGCTAGACACAAAGTTTTATCAAGATCAGACGCTTCTCGAAACTTCCCAACGTCGATTCCTTTTACCGGTTAATAATACAAAGTGAATCGAGCTATTATTCCCAGCGTTGTTTTTGTGCTTCCTATATATTTTTCATGGTATACATCTCTTTGCCGGATATAGGCCTCTGTCAATGAATATCAAGACAACCGATCCCTTATACATACTACTTCTGCATAAGAAGTGGCTATCATGACCTGTATCTTTCTTTATCAGCCTGTTGCCATCTCTCTCTCTCTCTTTCCTTCATGGGACAGAAACGTGAAAGCTCATCTCGATACCCTTATTCTACCTGAAACTGCCACGCACGTTACGACCTTTTACTTTTTATTACCATATGCCCCAAAACACTTTATTTGCTACTGATAAAGAGATTCTACGTTATATGAGTCGATAGGTGGACTACTGCCATATCATGGTCTGTGTTTATATGGTAGGTATCTCGCCGCTTCATCACGCTGTGCTATAGAAAGACCCATAGACTCCACGTGTAAGTAGACTACTTGAGAATGACGATAGGTTTTGGAGGCAGTTGCCAACGTTTGTCCTGTGCTTCTCTCTATAGACTGTGTGGTGGAAGATATACGTGTGGGAATATGGTCCGCCACATTCGGATAACAATGACTTAAACATATTTTTCATCTTTCTTTTTTCTCTGTTGTTTTTCCCCTCTTATCTCGTGCTGTGGAAGTAAAAGACCAGACTCACCAGACAATCCCCTGGGCGCCGGAGCCGATGGGCTTGAGGTTCTGGTAGCGCTTGAGGATGGTGAAGCGCGTGTCTCCGACCTCGACGGTGTAGAAGTGGGGGTGACGGGGGGCCGACATGGCGGTCGCGGGCGCCGCGTGGGGCATCTACTACCCCGGCCTGGAACACGACAATCTGTTTTCAAATATGGGCGGTAACTGAAGCATGAAATTCTATTACTTTAATAGGCCTGTGTCCACTAAGAATAAATCGGTGTTATTAGGCTTTCTAATGATAAAACATGGTATTTAGATTATAAAAACTTAACTTATTTAATGTAAAAATGAAGAATTGTTTTTATTTTTACAAAATAAATTTTGCAAAATAAGGCAGTAAATCACGTGACCGTGAACACCGATCAGAAAGTTTGACGTCACGTCGTGCGAAACACTATGGTTGCTGTTGATATTTTCATAGGACAGAACAAGTTCGTTTCGCACGGCGTGACGTCATTCAGAACGCCATGACAGTTTGGGGTGTTTTCGCGGCAACTTTCAAATTGATTTTTGAAACGCAAAATACATAATATTAACACAACATTTTTCAAAATAATACATATTTTGGGCTTAAAAATGAATAAGGTAAATTATAAACCAATATTTGATTTTTATTACACTAGCCTATAGTGACATAAGTGTGTAATCACACTAGCGCGTTACGAGCGACTGGAAAGCGGTGCGAGTGTAGGGCGAGCACGCCGCGAGAGCCGTTTTTGATAATAATGGATACAGAGTTATTTGTTGGCGTGTTCGCCGCGCAAACGTTGAGAACTCGGAAGTGTTCGCTGCGCGATCACCTCGCTTTTCACTCGCTCGCAACTGGCTAGTGTAATAAAGCCATAAAACGGGCAATATCCAGACCAGAGAGACTCATTCGTTCGTTCTTAATGCATGGATAGACTCGTAGACCATCCATCCTGAAAAATAGTTACGTCTCAGTGTCAGTAATTGCCTATCCTGTTCCTATCCCAGACTCTGCTAGGGTTGGGTACCGTACTCTAAAATAGAGTTTTGTACTCTATATCGTGTAGGCGTATTCTATATAGTCTGTGTCGCTAATGGAGGAGGAAAATACTCAACGTTTAATATCTTAGCGCCAGTCCCCATATATGATGCGTACGGTCTATTATCGTAGCCATAAGTGGCGGGAAGAGAAACGTTGAAAGGAGGCTTCATTTGATTTGAATAAAAATGAGTTCATGACGTATGCAAACGTTACGTTACGTAAAAAGTAAGTTAAAAAACAAAGAGAAATTGTTTCGTGACGCAAAATTAGTACCGGAAAATACCTTGTTAATTTGTTCAATAAAGGATACTCTTTGTGTGCCCCCTGTGCTTCTAAATGTAAAAAGCATTTTCCAAATCTGACCCGTGGTTCTGGAGGTGGATCACAGTGGAGTTTGTTATTATTAACATATTGGTTTAAATATATTATTCACGATGACATCAGTTTATTTAATGAACGCTGACTAAGCATAGTACGAGCCGTGTTTTATGATGTGAGTACATTAATTGTTCTGTCAGGTGCCGTATTTTGGGCAATCAAATATATATCGCTCCAAAACCTAGGTTCTTTTAATCTCGCCCGTCTGTATGTACAGCGTAATTACGAAACTGATAAACGGATTTTATGACCCTCACCCATCTAAGGTTATGTTTGAACATGAGTGTGTGCATATTGCTATGGCTTAGAACAGAGATACATTTTGTCAACCATCAATTAGTTTGATTATATATACCATCATCAACCTTTTCCATCCGATACCGGACACCTTTAATGAACGTCGAGACGGCCGATGCTGCGCATATCGCTGTCACGGGAACAAGAATTATCCTAGGGGACTGTAAAACTAACCAAATAAATGATAAACTAAGAGCAACAATTACACTACATTAATCTGGCCCAGTACAGACATCTATATTCAATATTCATCATACAAATGCACTCGGCGGGATTCGAACCCGCGACCGCAAAGTGTCCAATACTTTGACCACTCGACTCGACACTCGAATGGCAAAAGAGTAGAGCTTACCTTAACAAGTATACCACGTAGACCGTTCTCCGTGCTCCATATATCCCTGGCTGGTGGTGGCTGGTGGCTGGCTGTTGCTGGCTGGCGGCTGCTGGCTCCTCGCTGGCTCGGCTATCACACGTGCAGTCTTACGTCAACTGGAAGACTCGCCGATTACGTCTGCGGACAACGTGATCTCTTATCTAAATGTCGAAATTTGTTTGACGAACGTGTTTGAACGCGTATTAATGTGTAGGCAACGTAAGATATCAGTGGCCGCTATGATGACACGGACGGATGAGGCGAATTACTGGCGATAATCCAAACGACCAGTAGACCTGGCGAAGTTGTAGACATGGTCATCTGGCTGGAGGCGTACCAACCTTATTTGTGTACTAGGGTATCACATATATATATTTAACTCGTAGTGGACAAGACTAAAGTGCAGTCCATAAATATACATCCAGGACGACATCTTGAAAGTGACATTCTTTATTCAAACTAAACCACGTCAGAGATTGCCACACGAAATACGTTTTCGCGCCAAAACCGAGTTACCATCATCATCAGCCTAATTTGCCACGCCACATTACGGTTCCATTACATGACGCCCGTTCCATTTTTCGTGCGAACGCTTTCAACAAAAACATTGTAACCATTTTGCCAATTCAAACTTCCTCCTGTTTTTTGTTTGGGACCTTAGTACGGGCTGGTTTCCAGTAAGTACCACGATCAGATGCCAGTTACAAATTCTCAAATAAACCAAACTTAGTCCCAACGCGCAAGGTTCATTTGAGATCAGTTTATTATTTTCTATTTTATTTTCAAGTTATTTATGAACAATATCTCAAAATACTATTTAATATAATACAATGCTTCGGGATTCTTAAGAAAAGAGTATACTCATATCTGGTGTGGCAGATGTCTATGGTTGTCGCTATCACTTAAGGCAGAAACATACTTACGTGTCGTGGCGTGTCGTGACGCGCCAGAAGCATATCGGTTTCATACATTTAATATGGTTAGGGATATATTTGCGTTTCGTGTCGACACGCAAGTGTGTTTCTGCCTTTACCATCAGGTGAATCAACTGTCCATTTGCCCTCTCTTCTGTAAAAAAAAAAAAATAGCCTACGCCCGTTCCATTGAAAGGAATACAAAACTATTTCAACAAAATGTAAAACTCTCATTATAACCAGGCAGGTTTTTCAACTGAAACTGGGCATAAAGAAAGACACCAACATGTCTGCCATAGATTATAAATAATTACCGTTCCGCATTCAGATAGATTAAAAATAGTTGGTATAAAACCTCTTTTGTGCCCTTTGAAAATCATGTCGTATTCAGCATTCGGGACGCGACCAATTATAATATCTGTATCACAGCAACTGCTGCACACTTAGCTCTTGTAACGTACACCGTGCATTTACAGCGTTTAAAAATGATTTTAGTTACCGTATATTACGAAATGACGTCGCACGACAATATTAAAGTTTACGTCACATTTTTATCTTACAGTTCAATGGATTGTAAGTATAAACTTTAAAAAGATCAAAACAAGGAACAAAGACGTTTCAAATGGAGGCATCTTAAGGAGCAAGAAACTTGAAGGTTGCTCTTTTGTCAAAATGATGTGACATATACCCTCCAATATGCATTTGTTTGTCATAAGGAGTCAAATGAGCAGTCGGATCCTTAAGGTGATAGACAGAGGTTATGCAGATGTGTTGCCCTCCTTTTTCCCTATCCCCCCAATGGGCCTCTACTTTATACCGGCGTATCATGTGAGCCAGAGGTACCACCCCGATCGCGCCGACCCAATTCGGCTGCAACTCCTAACTATATGATACAATGATGAATATTAAAAGATTACTATTTCCTAGTCGCAAGTAGTGCTTGGAGGTTCTGAGTCGGGACGGCGTTAGAAAATTCATACTTCTTGGGAGATAAGCCTTCAACCAGAAGTTGTCGTGGCATGCGCAACGGTTAACAAAGAGTCGATTAGATAATGTTTGAGAACGAGATTGTGAGAGGCCTCTGTAGATCTAATATGGTGTAAAATCATCATTCATCAAATAAACAAACAATATTAACAAATTTAACGACTTACTAATATTCACAGACATACCAACCATAGGTTAGGTGGTCTGTGCTAATATTATATTCAGTATAGCGCTTACGGTTACCACAATTTATTAAATTTCTCAAGTAGATTTGAAATTCTATTCTATGTTAATTCGAAAGAAATACCCTCATTTTTAAAACGCAAATAATGACGTCAAAAAAAAACCGCCATCTTAAATACACATTTCCATTTTGCGCCACAATATTTGCATGGCAAAAACATAATTTTTGCGATGCAAATACTTTGACTTGTGTAGAGGTGGTGTTGTAGGCGGGGGGTGTCGGGGGGTGCTCTCGTGCTGGCGGAGTCAAAGCGGTCGTCAATTATACGCTGACTTGTACTTGACACCGTTACCCACTGCCACTCGTGCCGCCAACTCAACTAGCGTCCATATTTTCACTACCGGGTGCGTGGCTTTTGATGCGAGTTTCACATCACGACCTGTCTGGTTCAGGGGCTATCATTTCTTCATCCTCGCCAAAACGGCAGTTCACCAGCCACTCGCATCCAAATGGCAATCGTAATCACATTTAGTAGGAAATTCACCGACCTTCCATCCTCCCGGGAGTAGCCACTTCATAACTCGATTAGCCATCATCAGCGTACGTATCCTTTGTATGATGTAATTCTTTCGTTCTTTGATGAGTGACTTCATTTTAGTTGGCTAGAATTGTGTTTTTAAGACGAGTGGACCATGGTTATCATATATTCATGTCTTATCCCTAAGATCAGGGTTTTACGGAGCTAACAGATTATAATTTTACTTAATAACGTCGCAAGCCGAACCCTTAGGCCGATCATAGTTCTCTATCGCATGTAGCGGAACGTGAGCATGAGTCATGGTTTTCTTTGCGTGCTGCCGGCTTTCATCGATTTTTGAGATAAAAACTTTATTATGTCAATAAAGCACGATCTCCAAGTGAAGCAAATTTATTGTAAACTTAGTACTAATATTATATACAATAATATGGTGTGTCGTATTGAACCAAATGCGTTTTTAGGGACGTCTCGCATCAGCTGAATCGATAGAGCTGCCATAAATAAACCTGAGTCGAGGAAATCTCAAAAGCTATTACAGACTCAGAGGGTCGCATCTGCGATATACAACAATAGACATCCCCACTCATCCCGACTCAGCTCCACTAAACACGCTAAAGAATATTGAAAACTTTAACGTAAACTATTTAAGATTCAACTGAAGTTTTTAAACAAATATGAAATTATGTATTAATAAATTAATTTTTTTTCTCTAATCTGTAACTAAATTAATTATTTTGTGAATATTATTATTATTCAATAAATAAATGTCAGTGTATACTTTTGAAATGGTAAAAGTATATCAATTTTATCATTTAAAAAAATATTTAAAATCAATATCTGCTTTATTTATTGATTTTTCATTTAATTAGCTGAAATTAGCACATATTAAATTAGAAAATATATATTTTGAAATAATAACACTTTAAATTTAAACCATTGCCATCTTAAATTGGCTGAGTCTATATTTCAACATCGATGGCGGGCAATGAAAAATAACATTTTTCCGCATTTAAGATACGGCACCCATTTTTTACGGGAAACCCGCAGACCCTCACAAACCTTTTATACGAAATCGTGAATTATTGTACCCAATTACAATAAATATTGTAAAGCCATTAAAATATGTAAAGCCTTTCGTAAATTATATTATTTCCGAAAAGTGTATTCTTGCCGATATCGAGGCAAAACGTGTTAAAATTGTCCAGGTTAGCGAGACGTTGCTGCTTTTCCAATTCTCCAGCAATATAGGTAGACACTTATCTCCAGTGATGCTGTTGGATCTGTTCCTCTGCACGGAGCTGTCCGCTGGTCGGATGCATCTCGTCAATAACGACGCAATCTGCCGTCGGACGCGTCGAGTTACAATACCGTCTCAATAGAGTTGTCTATTTGTTTCGATTGATAATACCGGCCTGTGATCTAATATTCTAGGTCGTCTATCTTTGAGGGAGGCCTATGTTTAACAGTGGACATATAAAGGTTGATGATGATAAGCGACCTTAAATATTTCACTATAGTTACGGGTTATCTTCTCGAAATCACGCGAGGAGGGTATTTTCCAAACAAGCATTTGTTTCTCAGTCTATTTGGTATATTGTAGTGTAAATACATTTGAACGCAAGCTAAAATGCAAATGTTCTACCGCAGACCGATAAAGACATTTCTTGGTGCCGTTTGGACCCGAAATACGCACGAAATTTACATGTGAATTTCCCGTTAGATGGCGAATCTACTTGTCTCTGCTTACACGTGGGCTTTTTGCTAAATATTATACTATTTGCTAAATAGACATTTGCAAAAGTTGTCACTGAGATTTATCCCTACAATCGGTGTATGATATATAGGTAAAGCAATAAAATGGATATGACCTAAGTACATAGATCCTACTTACTACAACATACCTCAAGGAAATAGTTCTAATAAAATAATTGCTGCCTGATATTAGGATTAGAGGGCTCGCCTATGTTATTAGGCTGTTTTTAATGATTCTACACACAGGAAGATATATCGATCAAAGAACTAACCACTTCTAGCAATTGCAGTACCCATCACCCAAAAATACACTTATTATTTATAGATATATTTATTAAAAGTATTAGGAATTCAAATATATTGAAAGTGGTGTTCCACAAACAGTGTTGTTATTTTATTTCAAAAGAGGATTTTTAACCAATAAATCATCTTATTATCTGTTATCATTTTCATTTTATATAGCCGGACAAGGAAATATTATTCTGAGCGAATACCCGTCCGCTGGAAGAGCGCGGATACGAGTCGACCTACATCAACGCCGGCTGATTGATCTTTCTTCAAACTGCCATTACACTCGCTACTGGCTCCAAATCTTTTGTATAAGCATCTATTTCCTTCTCTGTAACTTGATATCTATGTATAGCTACTAGCTAGAGAGAATACTAAACGCTAGAATAAAATATGTTTTATCATTTTAAGGACAAACGCACCAACTGCTACGAATAAAAACTTGATTTAATAAATTGTTACGAAAAAAGCCCCGGGGCTTACAGGTACTTTAAATAAAGCTATTTATAAAATGTAAATCACTGGCAACATTAAATACATTTTTATTGAAACAACTGTTAACTGAAGACGGTCTAGAATCTAGATTGTTCCACGGAGTTCGAATGTTGAAATATTATGCTTTTCAGAGAATTATTAAGTAATAATTTGTATTGTTATTAATTCCTCTTCGTAATTTCCTTTTTTTTGAATCCTTCTACTGCTGGACACCGGCCTCTTCCTATGAACGCTAAGACGGCCGTGATTTACTAAACTCATTAAATCCTTGCTAATATTATAAATGCGAAAGTAACTCTGTCTGTCTGTCTGTTACGCTTTCACGTCTAAGCCACTGAATCAATTTTGATGAAATTTGGAACACAGATAGATTATAGCTTGGAAAAGGACATAGGCAACTTTTTGTTGCGAAAAAGAGCTTAGGGGGGTTTAAATAGGGGATGAAAGTTTGTATGGAAGTTCGTCATTATACATAGAAGATGACGCCATGAAATTAATAATTGTTCTACCGCTTTTAAGATATTTACCTATATAGGCGATGAAAAGGAGATGAAAACTCGCAGGGTAGTTAAAAAAAAATCTGTGTGTTTACTATACGTACGTACTGAACTGCGTTACCCCGAATTTTTTTTTTTTTTTTTTTTTTTTTAAATTATTAATCTGCGATCAGTCAATAGACTATAATCAGATTTGTGGAAGTTGGTCTGACTTTTAGTGAGTTAGGGCCACTGCCTTAGCTCTCCTTATTGTAATAGCACATTTGCTCTTTTCAAACGGTTAATTGGGTTCCGCATCAGAAGCGTACTTGTCAATGGGTTAGGGTGACGTCTCAATCGATCTGTGTATTTATCTGTGTATTGCTTGGCTTCATCAATCACAGTTTTCATGTTGAGGTATTCGTGGATCTCAGAGTTGCGAGTAAACCAAGCTGCACCACTTATAGTCCTTAGGATGTTGTTTTGTGCTCTCTGGAGGCAAAGGATGTTTGATTTGCAGGCTGACGACCACAGTTGTATTCCATATGTCCAGATCGGTTTTATAACTGAGCAGTAGACCCTAAGCTTATTACTTAGGGACAAAGTTGACTGTCTGCCAAGCAGCCACAATAGGTTTTTAAATCGGCTGTTGACTTCGTTGCGCTTATGCTTGATGTGGTCTTTCCAAGTCATTCGTTGGTCCAAATAAAAGCCCAAGTATTTGACACACTTGGTTTGCGGAAGAGGATCTTGTCCGAGGTAGACTGTTGGGCACACTTTCTTTCTCAAGGTGAAGGTGATGTGGTGAGATTTGGGGGCACTCGCTCTTACGCACCATTTGTGTAACCAATCATTGGTTAGGTGTTGTAGACCCTATGCACTTGTTCTATTGTTGAATGGTCTTTGCGGAATCCAAATTGGTGGTGTGGTATGATATCATTTTGGTCTAGGTGTTGTTTTAACCTGGTTAGGAAAATACGCTCCCAGAGCTTAGACAGTGATGGAGTAAGGCTGATAGGTCGATATGAAGTCACCTCGTTGATTGGTTTGCCGGGCTTATGTATCATAACAATCTGGGACATTTTCCATAGAGTCGGAAAGTAGCAGACTCGTAGGGTTGCATTGAAGAACCCCGAATTTAACGCGTATTATTATCGTATATTATTTAGTACATTGTAGTATTATCATATAGTTTACATACATCGGCAAATCAATAAAATTTAGTACAGTCTTTTTTTCTTTTTTCTATATATCGCGTATCTCTCGTCCAAATCTGAACAATAGCTGCAATCACATCAATTTGTGGCTAATCACCGGGAATACAAAACGATTTATAACAAAACCATCAATTTGGCGCAGCGAGGGGCGCAAACAAAATGGCCGCTGTTGTCACGTGGGCTAATGCTACAGGCCGACGGGACGCGGGTACGAATCACGTGTTCAATTTACATATTTATTTTTTGGGGAGAGTTAGACTCTAGGTACCCGCTGTGTTACAAATAATATTATTATTGAAGGTTATATAGTTTCACCCGTATACTTACCATTCTGTGCGAATACGAGGATAAAATATAGCCTATTTGCTGTTCTGGTGTGTAAGCTATAGCTATATAATTTTTTGTTATTTTAAAGCTTCATCAAAATCTATTCAGTAGTTTTATCGTGAAAGAGCAACAAACATCCATACTTGCAAACTAACTTACAAACTTTCGCCTTTATAATATTAGTAGGATTAAGGTTTAGATGTTTTTAAAATATTTTTGTGTGAATTTTACAGTAAGTAGTGCTTATGAGTTTAATATTTTTATTCATAGTAATATTTTATTACTGTTTACGCAACAGTTCAACAGTACACATTAAAAACAAAAGAGAAAACAAATTACGGCAGAAAATATTTGGAAAAACGATTTGACAGCTTTTCAAGAGATTATAATTAGAGCAGTCAATATTCAGTGAATATTAAAAGGTTTGCGGCAACTTTATTAATTTCCTAAGCTTCGGTTCAACGCTACAATCCGTTACGATATTAATTTATACCAACAAGCTCTGTTCATTGTTAATGACTATTGTTTATTATAATAATAATATTATGTTGGGACGGCCATCTGATCCCAAACTAGGTAGTCTCTATTATACCAGACAACTGATACATACGGTTTATATATTTCTAAATACATACATATTATGAATAAATAACGTCCAGACACAAATGATCATGCTCATCATACAAATATTTGTCCTGGGTGGGAATCGAACTCACGACCTTCTTTTGACCAGCAACCATTATTACAATGTTGATATATATAAACAAAGAAAAATATAAACTAATAATTATTATAGAATTTGAATAAGGGAGAACAAATTGTCAATGATCCAATAAGTATTCACTGTTGGACCCACGCATATATTCTGCAATTCGTATCCAACTTGTGCTTGCCAATATGCTGACGTAATTACCCCATCGTCCCCATGTAGTTGCCTCCCATATTTTCATTATAAAAGGCGTCAACTATATTATATTCTATTACATGAACTTGACTTAACACGCTACCGCGAGTCTAGATGACATATATATATAAAGGGCTCTATGTTATGATTTTCCGACTGAGCTCAAAGGCCAATAGGCCAAAAAGTCTAACCCTTTCAAAAGAAAAGGAACATGCTCACTCAATTACTGAGAATAATGTAAAACGTACTCATTTCTTCACTTGTACTTTTTCTGTACTTACATGATTTTGGCATGGAGACAGGAGGAAAATCAATAAGTAGCGAACATTTCATTCCGAGAAACATATTAATTTTGTAGGAGCTAGTGCCATTGCTGCATTGCAGTTGAATTAGGCCGGCACCGAAGCGGTAGCTCTCCCTCACATAATGCCGGCATGAAGTGACAGCTATACTGTCGCGTATCGTACGGTTTGTGATTTTCCGGTGACCCCTTGAGAAATAAGGAATACGGCAATGCATCTGCATAGCCTCTGGTTGTGCGGATGTTTTTAGGCTTCGGGTGCTCGTTTGCCGTATAATCCAAATAAAAGGAAATCCGAAAATTGTATTACTATTTTTTTTGACACGATTTGCATCGATAGAGGGCGTTTCCTGGTTCTTTAGCCCACCACACACCACAAACAGACAAATACACCAAGGGCTAGTACTTTAATGTGCACTGACAAACATACTAACACAAAGCTTTACTCACCATAAACTCACTGTCATTTTGTTTCACAAATATATTTTAATGATGACGTCGAAACATCTGCAACAACAAAATGATTCCGTTTAAACGTTAATATAATCTATAGAGTGTACAATAGGGATGTTGACACATGTTACAAATTCATGTAAAGTTATGTTTTACATATTAAATACGGTATTTGAAAACCTAAAATAAACTTATAAAACGCTACTTATTTGTCTTAAAATTTGAAAAATTAATTTAAAATGCGTTATTTAACATGCATTATCACGTGACTGCAAACGCCAATAAGGCGATGACGTCACTGAACATTGAGCTAAGTACAAACTCACCTAACATAGCGCGAGCTCTGTATGCGGTGTGTGACGTAATGACGCTTGGAGCGTTTTAACGGCAATTTTAAAACTATTTTTCTTTATTTATTTTTTTGTTAAAATTGTACATATTTCTTTACAAAAATCTTTTTTTTCGTGTTTATATATAATATATCTATCAAATAAAATTAATTAAAAAAAATAGTCAACATCCCCATTAGTTGAAAATTAATATAACGACGCTTTCTATAACACTTGATGTGTTAAACGGACATTATTAATACGTCAAATGAAACAATAATATTTTTCTATTTAAAAGTATTATTTCCGTTTTAAATGGAGCCCATTTCCAAGCCACACAACCATCAGATATTCATAAAGTCAATACACGAAGGTTCAGCCTTCAGCGTGGCCACGTGCAGTAATGGTGTTAGACACATCGTGTGTGCTATTACGACTGCATATTTTAATACGGCTGTAAATATTAGCAAAGAGATTATTAAAGTTTAGTTGTGGTGGTGAAAATGCTTTTTTCATTTTGCTAAGAAAAACTGCTCAGACTTCATTCTGCCAAAAGTAGAGTCTATCGTTGTTAGAAAATGGGGATTGATCGTTAAAGTGTTTGGTGTTGTTAAATTGAGGGTTGTATATATTTTTGAATGCTGTATCATAAAAAGAAATAAAAATTGAATCTAAAAAAATCGAAATAAAATTAAGAGAGCCCAACCTAACATTTAGGAGTATGAAAAATAGAAATTGGCCGATTCTAAGACCTAATTTTATGTAGTCGCGAGCAACAGCCAGTGATATATTCTATTCTTTATAGTCTTCCTCTTATTTAGTGCGATGTTAAGTCCTTGCGGCGTGGTCCGACTTCAAACGTGAGTCCGGTTCAGTGGGTGGGTTCCTCTCGGCTGGCCAATGGTGCACTGGATCGGCCTGCGTGTACACCTCTCAGCAATATACAAGTCACAAGATGAGTATGAGAATTCTGAATAGACTATTTCATATAAAAACAATATTTTTGTGTTCTTAATATGGCCACGGTTAAAACATACGAAACACGTGGAATGCAATAATATCCGCCGCAATAACGGTAAAAAATTGTTTTGTTAGTGTATAAAGTCTACAAAACAGTATGACCGAATTTAATACATATCACACAGTTATGACATGGTAAAATTAAAACGTTCAGGTAAAATTACTGGATTAGCCTATTCCAAGAGGTCCAGATCAGATCAGATTAGCCCAGCATCATTACTTAGATTAACTAACTTAGATTTACGGACGTAACTATATTTTTCTTTATAAAAAGTATTCTATGTTACTTCTAATACTTTCAAGAATATGTGTACAAAGTTTCATGATGATTTGCGTGAAAGTTTGACAAATGAACTTAGGAATTAATTTCGTGAAGAAATCAAAGCCCTAGTTATAGATAAATTAAATACTGAGCTAATTGGTTTAGATAGACTAAGATTTTCGAGACTAACATCCACACAAAGATGCCTCTAAACTTTTAAACGTCATCTTATTTTTTCTTAATTTTGATACAATAACACAAAGGAAATTCGTAAATATACAAAACGGTCCACAACAAAGAATATCTCGTAGGAGGAATTATTCCGACCGGATAAACATCATCTCCCCGAGCGGAGGCGGCCGGGGCCGTCCATCGCGTGATTGATTCACGACCCTTATCGCTATGCACTATACATCCTAGGGTTTGGATGCTTCAAACTTATCGCCATCACTACAATATCCACGAATGCAGTACAATTCAAGAATCTATGGATTATATATTCACGAATTTGGACAAAGCATTAAAAATTGATTTGGCGTTCATTGAGGGAGGCCTATGTTCAGCATTGGACGGATAAAGGCTGACGATGATGATAATGATCAAACTGCTTTAGTAACCATGTATGATTAGCATATGCATGTAGGTATTGTAATCAAATTCAATCATGCATACGATTTACGAATAACCTTTTTTTTTTTCGAAAGGACCTATGCTGTTGGCCTTAAGGCCTTAAAGCTAAAATATACGAATAACCATTACAATATTGTTTTCATATGTTTACGCGAATTTCACTCATTATAATGAAACAACTTTTACGGATTTTATCGCGGTTTATTTAGTAGTACAGCAACCATGGTAGCTGTAAAGTATCCGAAACGTCGGGCTCATAAAAAACTAAATAAACCGCGTTAAAATCCGTAAAAGTTGTTTCATTACGATATTTCCCGTTTGTGATTTTTTCTATTTTAATACGTCGCGGTTGCCTACTGTGAGGCGTGACACATCGATCAGGCTATTTAAGATCGTTCGAAATGTCATTTGTTTACCGTTGTCGATACTGGAGCAGATGCGGTAAGCCTAGCATAAAAAATGAGTTAGAGGACTAACTATCATCAGCGCCTACCCGTCTCAGTAAGACCAAAATCGCTCGCTTGCACTTGAAGCCTTAAATAGAACGCCTCAGAGCGAGGCAACGCCGCATGAGTCATGTTTCTTCGTGTTTACAGCCGGCGGCATCGAATTATAAGACGTTGTCACGTCAAAAAATATATTTCTTTTTTCAGCAGTGCCAGGTTCGAGGTTTATGATGACTAGTGAAGAGGAAGGCGATTGGCCTAAACAATGGCTATCGCTGAAGACATAATCGACGAAACATTCATATTCAAAGTCAAAATTTTTATTCAAAATAGTACAATCCAAGTATCTTTTTGAACGTCAATTGAGTCTACCACCGGTTCCAAAGCAAGCAACCGTTGTCTATTTATGTTTACATAAGGTAGTTCTAGACACCTTTTTAGATAAGGGATGATTTATTCGTCGATGCACTGCGGTGATAAGGGAATAATGTGTTTTTAATGAAACAACCCACTACTGATATTATTTGTGGTCTCTATATGTATAAAATCCTTCTGAACGTATGTTTGACACCACACTCTTAGTAGCTGGACCGATTTGGTTGAAATTTTGAGTACTGTGGCGAACCCATCGTGATGATGGTGATGATGATGATGAAGCGATGAAGATGGTAATGCTGATGATGATGATTGACGCCACAATCTTATTTTAACTTGGACCAGCTCCTTACAATTCTTCGACTTGGGCCACACAATAAAATCATACGATACGATGTACACCGTGTGACGTATGACGGTAGTTTTTGGTTTGAGCCGATCGACACTCGGACACTTGCTTCGGAATCGTAAGACTAACCGCGCACCTAATAATTTTGTATAATTTTATTATTCGCATACTCATCTAAATTGTATAACTGTTCATTTCATTCATTAAATTCATCTTCATAAAAATCGTATTCATTCATATCTCAATCATATAATTAAATCATTCGAATCTATATATTTCAACTAAATTATATCAGTGAGTGATAACTGAGTAAATGTGGAGTTATTAGGATAGACACAAGGAAGGCTAGACATCCTGGTGACCCCACATTAATTGGTGACCCCGACGAAAAAAGAAGATTGCATTTTAAAAGTATTGAGAAGGTACATTTAAGGTAGTGATTTTGGTGTGTGCCACAAGTGATAGCGGTGAGCGAAATTTTATTTTACTTTTAAAAACTATGAATCAGGATGAGTTCAGAGATGCCGATGCCGGCACGGAAGTATTACGTGTAGGCGTTAAGGTGCCACCATTTTGGCCGGAGGAACCCACGTTATGGTTCGCTCAAGTAGAAAGCCAATTTACGCTGTCTCGAATTACAACCGACGAGACAAAATTTTGTTATTTAGTGGCTCAATTAGATCACCAGTATGCAGCTGAAGTTAAGGATGTTATCACTAATCCGCCAGTTGCAGATAAATACCTAAAACTCAAAACTGAGCTAATTAAACGACTATCTGCCTCAAAAGAGAAACGCGTAAAACAACTTTTAATGCATGAGGAGCTAGGTGATCGAAAGCCCTCACAATTCTTACGCCATCTAGAAGGACTGGCAGGTCCTTCAGTACCTAAAGATTTTTTAGCCACTTTATGGTCTAGTCGATTACCACAGACAATTCAAACAGTGATTGCTTCACAGATAGATCTACCGTTAGAGAAGCTGGCAGAATTGGCTGACAAGGTGCATGAAATCGCTCCGTCAACACCACAGGTAGCAAGTACATCCTCTAATGCTTCTTCTTACGATGACTTGGCTAGACAGGTATGCGAACTAACGAAGCAAGTAGCTCAACTTAAGACGCGGTTGGAATACAATAGCCGGTCACGCTCTCATACTCGAAGGTACAATCGCTCACGAAGCCGCTCACATCCCAAGCAACCACCACCAAATCACCCCTATTGCTTCTACCATTTTACCTACGGCGTTAATGCAAGAAAATGCAAGAAGCCATGTAGTTTTTCTTCGGAAAACTCCAAAGGCAGTCAGAAGTAGCGGCCTATGACTGCCCAACAACAACTACAGGCCGTCTTTTTGTAACCGACCGTGTAAGTAAAATGCAGTTCCTTGTTGACACTGGTTCCGACCTGTGTGTTTTCCCACGGTTAGCATTAAAGACGCCCCGCAAGCAGACTACTTTTGAGTTGGTGGCTGCGAACAACACAGTTATTCATACTTACGGGCCGATAAAACTGCATCTTGATTTTGGACTTCGCAGAGACTTCGCATGGAACTTTACAGTCGCAGATGTCAACCGACCTATCATTGGTGTCGACTTCCTAACTTATTATGGTTTGCTCGTAGACTGCAAACATCAATGCTTGGTCGATGGTGTTACTTCCCTCTCAGTACGTGCTATACATTCTGTTCCATCTGACGACATCGCATCAGTGAAGGCTGTCACAGGTGAGACTGAATTTCACGAGATCTTGCGAGAGTTCCCAGAGATCACAAGGCCAGCTGGTATACACTCTCCAGTTAAACATAATACTCTACATTACATCAGAACCACTGCTGGACCACCAGTATCTTGTAAGCCACGTCGCTTAGATCCGCTCCGTAGTCAGGCTGCTAAAAAAGAATTTGAGGATATGTTGGCAAGTGGTACAGCGAGACGCTCAGAAAGTCCTTGGTCTTCTGCTCTTCACTTAGTTAAGAAAAAGGACGATGGCTGGAGACCTTGTGGTGACTACCGCGCTCTCAATGCTAGGACGATACCTGACAGATACCCAATACGTCATATACACGACTTTTCTTACCAGTTGTCAGGATGCTCAGTATTCTCCACCATTGATCTTGTTAAGGCATACAATCAAATTGCTGTAAATCCGAAGGATATACCAAAAACTGCTATTACGACACCCTTCGGACTATTCGAATTCCCTTACATGACCTTTGGACTTAGAAATGCAGCACAAACTTTTCAAAGATTTATTGATGAGGTGTTATCCGGCTTAGATTTCTCTTACGGATATATCGATGATATTTTGGTATTTTCTAGATCTAAGGAGGAACATAAGAGACATCTCAGGCAATTATTTGAACGTCTCAGGCAGTATGGAATTTTAATAAATACCTCTAAATGCTTATTTGGTAAAGAAACTGTAAATTTCTTGGGTTACAATGTTTCCGCTTCTGGATCTAAGCCTATTGACTCAAAAGTCCAAGCTATCAGGGAATTTCCCGTGCCTAAGACGGTTAAAGAGCTTCGACGGTTCCTAGGAATGCTGAACTTTTATCGCAGGTTTATTCCGGATGCTGCCAAACTCCAGGCGCCGTTGAATTCTATTCTGCAGGGATCCAAGGTCAAAGGTTCTCACCCAGTAGAGATGACATCCACATTGCTCAAATCTTTCCAAGATTGTAAAGATTCTCTTTCGCAAGCTACGTTATTGGCTCATCCAGATTACTCGGCAGAACTAGCAATTGTCACCGACGCTTCAGACTCGGCAATTGGTGCAGTACTCCAGCAGAGGAAACTTGATGACTGGCAACCTCTAGCATTTTACTCTCGTAAGTTGTCTGCTGCACAGAAAAAGTATAGCCCTTATGACAGAGAACTTCTAGCTGTGTACGAGGCTGTCAAGTACTTTCGCCACATGATAGAAACTACCACATTTGTAGTTTACACCGATCACAAACCCCTCACTTTTGCTTTTTCGGCCAGCAAGCAAGATTGTTCACCACGACAATTCCGTTATCTTGACTACATATCACAATTTACAACTGATATAAGATATATACCGGGTAAAGATAATCTTGTAGCTGATGCACTTTCTAGGGTCGAAGAAATCAGTACCATAGATTATCAGACTCTTGCACAATCTCAGGACAATGATACTGAACTACAAGACTTCCTTCGCCATGGTTCTTCGCTGAAGCTTGTGAAAATGTCAACTGAATGTTCTACCATACCCGTCTACTGTGACATCTCTATGCATTCACCTCGACCGTATATAACGCCAGAGTTCAGAAAGCAAATCTTTGACATGATTCACAGCTTACATCATCCTGGAAGATCAGCTACAGTACGACTGGTGACACAAAGATTCGTTTGGCCAGGGATTCGGAAAGACTGTAGAGAGTGGGTACGGCAATGCTTAAAATGCCAAAAATGTAAAATTATCCGCCATACAGTATCCCCCCTTTCCACTTTCATTACTCCTTCTTCGAGGTTCTCTCACATACACCTCGACATCATAGGACCTTTACCTATTTCTTATGATTTCAGGTATTGCCTTACTGTCATCGATAGATTCACGCGATGGCCTGAGGCATTCCCGCTTAAGGACATAACGGCTGAGACGTGTGCCGCCACCTTGGTGTCCGGCTGGATTTCGCGGTTTGGTTGCCCAGCCCGGGTAACCACAGACCGCGGCCGACAGTTTGATAGCCAGTTGTTCAAGTCTCTCACAGCAACGGTTGGTGCTCGACACATTCGCACTACCGCCTACCATCCAGCAGCAAACGGTATAGTTGAGCGAATGCATCGACAGCTTAAAGCAGCCATCATGTGCAACAGCAACAATATATCTTCACAGTGGACTGAGTCTCTTCCACTGGTGCTACTTGGCATGCGCAGCTCCTGGAAGGATGATCTTCAAGCTTCACCTGCAGAGCTTGTTTACGGTGAGCCATTACTATTGCCTGGTCAGTTCCTGTCGCCGAAAGATGATTACACCGCAGCAGATGTAACTCTTTATGCCACACGCCTGCGAGCTCATATGGCTAAACTTACCCCAAGACCAACTTCTTGGCATACACCTACCACTTCACCTTTTTATATACCAAGAGACCTGAAAGACTCATCTCATGTATTCCTGAGACAAGACCGATTGCGCAGTTCGCTAGAACCGCCATATGCTGGACCCTTCAAGGTCATCGAAAGAACGCCTAAATATTTCACTCTGGATGTTCAGAACAAGAAGGTTAACGTTTCCATTGACAGGCTAAAACCGGCATACATGGCGAGAGAAAATATTGTATCCCCATCAGAAGCTGTTAAAACTTCATCAGAGAAGTACACTCGAAGCGGGCGAAGAGTTCAATTTCCCAATTTTTATCGACCGTAGTTACGGTCTAGCCAGGGGGAATATGTGGCGAACCCATCGTGATGATGGTGATGATGATGATGAAGCGATGAAGATGGTAATGCTGATGATGATGATTGACGCCACAATCTTATTTTAACTTGGACCAGCTCCTTACAATTCTTCGACTTGGGCCACACAATAAAATCATACGATACGATGTACACCGTGTGACGTATGACGGTAGTTTTTGGTTTGAGCCGATCGACACTCGGACACTTGCTTCGGAATCGTAAGACTAACCGCGCACCTAATAATTTTGTATAATTTTATTATTCGCATACTCATCTAAATTGTATAACTGTTCATTTCATTCATTAAATTCATCTTCATAAAAATCGTATTCATTCATATCTCAATCATATAATTAAATCATTCGAATCTATATATTTCAACTAAATTATATCAGTGAGTGATAACTGAGTAAATGTGGAGTTATTAGGATAGACACAAGGAAGGCTAGACATCCTGGTGACCCCACAGTACAATATGTTTGAGTATCTCCAATATTTTTTGGTGAATTTCATAGATACGTGGGTCAAATTCATAGAATCATAATCATTACATTCATCATTTTATCGGTAAACTGTTAGCAAAAAGCCAATGTGAAAGCAGTAGGTACAGCGTCTGCACAAGTTATTTTAAAATCTTGAAAACAATAAGAACCACAAATCTTAAACTTGAGCATATTTCTAATGGCTCTTAGGGGCCTCCTAAGACAGGATTTACTGTCCTCCTGTCCCTGAGGAGATCGGGAGTTTGTGCAAAATTCCGGCATTGAAAACCCAAAATAAAAATTGCTCCTTGGTGTTATAATTAAAGAACGAAATTATGAAAAATTATTTTCTTAAAAAGAAACACTTGGTTTTTCAATCCAAAGTGAATACATAATATCTATAAGACCGGAACATATTTATTCGTTACTGTCAACATTGTACTATTATCGTTTTAACGTCTCGATAAGACTTGAGCTTTTTGACGCATACCCGCCTGGGGAGACCCACTCCCCCAGTGGGTCTCCCCAGGCGGGTATGTGGGACTCGCTGCGCCCGAAAGCTGGTAAGTAGACGCAGCTCTACCCACTAAAACCCGGCGAGTGCCACCAATGTCGCTTTTGGTGAGATGTCCCGGATCTGTGAGCAAGAGGGCACCTCGACGACTAGGCAGTACAATGAGGTGAGGTTCCCGTCCTCACCCCTTGCCCCCTACTCTTTTGTCCCCTCTTCTTATAAGAGGGTTACAAAGAGCCCCCTTGGCTTAATTCGCTTCGCCTAAGGTGTTGGGCTCACCCTGGGCTACTGAACCTCACCGCCACGACAAGGCCTGAACCATGGTAGGGAATAAGACTTGAGCTTGCATCTATGTAAACATAATAATAAATAAATAAATAATAAATGTTATTTATTGTCAGACCGGTAAATTTCGCCAATTATACTTTGTATCTTGTAAACCACTGGGGGCCTAGCCAAAATGCCATTAAGAAAGTGTTAGCGAAGTTCGAAAATGATAAAATGTATGGGATTGACATAAGGCCGCGCTTAATCACGTGGTCCATCCTATACTTCCGTCAATCCTAATACCGAACTTCGCTAACGCTTTCTTAATGGCATTTTAGCTAGGCCCCCTGGTTGGGTAAAACCTCTGATCTTATGAACAGTCTCTGTACGTAATTCTGTCTAACAGGGATAGTTGGGTGACGATCTACCATGGTAGGATAGTGGTGTGATACTCATGGTCTGTAATTCTAGTTGAGATGACAATTGAATCGGGTTTCCCTGTCCTTCAGACAGTCACGCATCATGCAATACAATTGTAGAGAGCAGTAAGGCATTGTAATGTTCCAGTTACCATTCGTATTTTAATTTACATCCAAGCTGAAATTAAGAACCACTTTTAGACTTTTTACAATAATTATATGCTTTTGATTATATCGCTATTAGTTCTAGAGCGTCCAGATTATCGCTCCATCTTTTTCGGCTCCGGCCGGCTATAATGAAACAATTTTACGGATTTTATCGCGGTTTATTTAGTTTTTTATATGCCCGACGTTTCGGATACTTTACAGCAACCACGGCCACGGGAGGACTCGAGTCCGTGTTGCGTGAACATAAGAAAACGTAAAAACGTAAACTATGGAGGATAACGCGCTTATCATAATGTATAACACACGACGCAGGCTGTCTGTCGGCAGCATTAGAAACCCAATAAAAAACGTGCGTGTACAGACATGCGTGCGAGTGTGCGTGGAGCGATATCGGCTAACACTACTACAGACTACTAAGAAGTTTTTATGTGGAATGGGATTTTATAAGAGTCCATATTGAGATATAGTTTATTCAATTATCGCTGTTAATCTTCTTTCGTTTTTTGATCTGTCCTTAAATCTGTACTGAGACTTTTTTATAGCATAGAAGGACAAACCAAAAGTCGAAGCCTTGCGACTATTGAGGCCCATTAACATCCACCAACCAGAGATTATGCAGATGTGTTGCCCTCCTTTTCCTTATCCCCACCAATGCCCCAAACCGGACGAAACTCGACAGCTTAGCCGTCACTTTACTCCGATTTCATGTGAGCGAGAGGTTCCTCCCCGGTCGTGCCGGCCCAATTTGTCTGCAAAGCAGCATGGCATTACCTCTTACTTTAGACTATTATTTTTGCGACACAATGAATAGAGGTTTATGCCAGTGGTACGATTCACCCGGCTACCATAACTGGACTACTAATAATACATTCCTTTTATAGCAATAATACATATATTGCTAGTTGAACCACATACCTAATGGTGAATCCCCATTTGAGAATACCCATTGCCCTCCTCTCCTCCATCCCCTAATGGTCATTTACAATATATTCATAACTTTTTAAAACTTACGACCGTTTAAATGGGTTCCAATGTATATTTGAACATCAAAATATTATAGCCACTATAATGAAACTTTAAATACACTCTTTCCACTATTTATAAATAGTGGAAAAAGTGTATATAAAATTTCATTATAATGGCTATAATATGAATTTCCATCAAGGACTGACAGTACATTCTATCAATTATATCAAAATATTAGACTATAGTCGTCGCCACTTTTAAAGTCCTGCGACTAATGGCCGAACTAAATTTGACAACATTGACATCTTGACGTCTGTCTGGAGTAAATAAATGTCACTGCCATGACAGGTAAATTTTAGAGATGCCAGAGACACTTATTTTTGCCTAATTTATGGTTAAAATATTATCATTAGCTCTATACCTACATTTATCTTATGATATTTTATATGAATATAAATACAAGGTAAAAGAATTAAATCCTTGCTCAGATGAATTATATTTTCAGGTGTTTCTGTAAAAAAGGTCAAATAACAAAAGAAGTAACAATGGCAGCAATTACTTCTGAGAAAATCGTCACTCCTGGCAAAAGCCGAACACATCCGAAGAAGCTTGTTTTAGATGAATTCTACTAATCGGTTATACGTAAAAAATACGAATGAAATATTTACAAAAAAAAATGTTTTATTTTACTAAAACCTGGCAGGGAGATTTTTATTTTGCTGCTATAATTATTTTTTTCATTATTATCATACTCAGTCTTTATCAATCCACTACTGACCATAGGCCCTATAATTATTTAAATTTTTTATTGTACTAGACTTGGTAGAAAATCATTACACTATAAATTGGCAACATTGAGTTATGAGACCGCAGCGCCGCGTCTATCGGACTTCTAAAGTGGCGATGACTCTAGGTACTATAAGATTTATTGGTTTTTTATATATTTAGTATGATTATTATTATTCTATACTGTTATGGAATCACGCGTTTATATTGTTGCTGACGGTACACGCACATCCCGAAAATGAACAAAAAACAAAATCTGAGAGGCTTATCGCGTCCTCCCTCCCCGCGGGGATTGAATACAATTCATCAGGCAGGCTTACGGAGGAGGCAGGAGGGACCCGGCTCGCACGATACAACCTCAGTTATACCAACCATATTTAATAATATATAAACATTCGCTTCAAACATATCAAAGGATACCTTTGTCAGTTTGTGAGTCTTTAATTTTAAGTTTTTCAATACTGTTTACTAAACTATCATGAACACCAATAATTATAATTCACTAGCGGTCGCTTGCGGCCTCGCCCGCGACAGCAAAATTAAATTTCAGTTCCGTTACTTCTAGTATCTCCGAGAATATATGTACAAAGTTTCATAATGATCAGTTGTGTAGTTGTCGCACGAAAGCGTAACAAACATCCCTACTTTCACATTTATAATATTAATAAGGATTATCACGGACCAATAATTACTAACTAGGTGGGAAGACGATCCGTGCAGTGACCAGTCCGTGTTGGATGCGAGTGGCAAGCAATCAGTCGTTTTGACGTTCAGCAGGATAATGGCTGATGATGATGATTATTATTATAATACACCTATATTTAAGCCTCAATCACAGCACCAACCGAGTGACGTGCCCACTATGCGATCCCACTTGCCAATATTTCATCCGCCATCTTTAATCGGGCTTCACAAAGTCAGTTCGTGTCGCGGCAACGTAAATCACTGTGGTCCAACGTCTTATCGGCGACAATAACGGCGTAGTCGAGCGATTACCGCGCGTTATAATAAACTTTACTCCCGGTTGCCATTTAAGTTTCTTTTGAGATAAAAAAGTAATGTATCCACACCGGAATCAAGTTGGCGTACAATATTTTTTGAAGTGAAACTTCTTTAGAATCGCTGTGATTTCAAACCGGATGCAACGGAAAAACCGACAGGTAAAAGACACAAATACAAAAGAGCGAGAGACCAAATGTGTATGTATATTGCACACTGTTTAATACTTGCTTGTATTTGAGCATTTAACATGTGTTTCACTTCTATTGTGTGTGAATCGCACACACACCTTTTTTTTACTTAAACGGTATGCCAAAAAATTGCTCCGCAAATGCTCCATTAGAATCTGTAATTGCTCAACGTTTATTTCTATTCATGAATTTTTTATATTAAAAAAAAAAACTTTAATTTGGCTATAAAACATAAAATATCCACTGTGTAGGTATTTTGTATCCACTCAGATATATCCAAAGGCTGGACACGGATCTTCTTCTCGAAATCAGGTAAGACTGGCTTGCTAGTACAATGCGTGTTGGTGAACTTCACAAACCTTCAAGACTTGCAATCTCTTCAGCCTTGCAGGTTTCGTCACGATGTTTTCTGTCACCGGTGAGCGAGCGATGGCCGCGTGTTTAGGGTGCACTTACAAATTAGAAGGTACGACAGGGCGTCAGACCCTCAGAAGCCAAGCCCATAGCCACTGGGCCACGAGAAAGGTGCCAAAGACCAGAAAGGCGCACATTCTGTTCTTCTGTGCTCCTAACTACCAACATAACTAATACGGCCTGAGGCGAATTATGGTTTTGTGTACGCGTGAATTCCACCGCGCCGCAGGCATGGGCCGGCGCTGAACATCATCACAACACCATCCTCTACCGATGACGAATTGGTGACCCGGTATTCAAGACAATGCATATAAACTGTTTTAACTGAAAAAGATTAACCAAAAAGTTAATATTATCCAACTGGCAATTATAATAATAAATGCTACCAATCGTTCCGACAACCGTCAGCCAATTTAATAAATTGCCTTCACAAATCATTTATACGTTCAAAGGTCGGAGAAATCGTTTGAATAGCACAAAAGAAAGTCACAGTTGCTAGCCCTAATCACGCTTGTACTGGACAATATAAATGCGACTAGCGAATGTTAATGCTAGTTGGAAAGCAAACGGACGAGACACCTGATGATAAGCGATGATAGACAAGTTCATCCTATATAATATATGAAGTTGTTTAATCCCATTATAAATAAGAAATTTCAAAGAAAAACGCGGCAAACTGACTTCACAGATAAAATAAGGTGTATAACCCTTTAGGGTTGCCAACTTTTAGTAGAAGAAATAGAGTATATCTGATTTCAAAGAAGGTACTCGTAAAAGAGTACGGGTTTATAACAGGAGTATAATTTATTGAACATTTTTAAAAGGGTATTTTCCGGTACTTTTTGCACAAAACATTTTTTTTTAATTTAAATTAAACAAAGTTTCTTACGTAACGTTTGAGTAGATCAGTAGATCATTTTGATTTAATTCCATCGAATTCTCATTCCAACGTTTCTCACTTCCCGCCACTTATGGCTGGCGCTTAGATATTAAATATTATTTTCCTCCTCTTTCAGCGACATAACTATATAGAATACGCCTACACGGTATAGAGTACAATACTCTATTTCAGAGTACGGTAGCCAACCCTAGCAATGTCTGGGATAGGAACAGGATAGGCAGTGCAATTACTGTCCCCAAGACTAACCATCCCGTGCCTTTGGTATATACTCGCTAGTGCACTGTCTCATTCAATCTCCTTCATTAATACTTTCGTAGTGCGAAATTCGAAGAGAAACTACAAAGCCAGTTAAACTTATATTTTTTATCCTGAAAAAAAAGGAAAATGATATTCAGCTTATTGTCTATGGATTTAGTTTACAGCGTCCGACATAAGTCATAAATACTAAAGACTAATCGTTCCGTGACCATGGCTGCTGTAAAGTATCTGAAGCGTCGTTCGGGTAAAAAAACCTAATAAACCACAATACAATCCATATCCAATAGAGTAAGTAGTAGTGAAGAGTAGTTTTATTCAGGCTTGGAACAAGTAAGATTTACCAAAATAACGACGTCTGTTTATTGATTTAATATTGATGGCTACATCCTTGTTGCGTCATACCCAGTAAGACTAGTACAACAGCTTCATTGGAAAAAGGCCTCATTACAATTGTATACAAATTGTGAGTTTCATGATGATGATGATGACGATGATTTGAACCTTTCTTAGACTTTTATTTTACTATCAGAAATTATGATATCAAAAATTTGTTATAAACATTGCTGAAATTCAGTAAATAGAGACACTGCAAAAATTGGACTTTTCTCACATTTTATCTTCATACTTGGATGAAAATTGTTAGCTCGCTGTTATGCCAGGAAAACCATTATATTCGAGTCATAAACCACACTTATTTAAAGTAACAAAAGTTAAATCCCTAGACACGTGATATATAGTGATATAATACTGTACAAACACACATGCACTTAGCCCGAGTAAGACCTGTCTGTGGAAAGACCGCATGTGCACAAAAAGCTTTACCTCGGAAGGACCAAGTAAACTTGTAACTTAATACTTTAAATGGAAAACATGAACTTTTCATCCATTACAAAGATTGTAGGGGGGAGGGGGGTTTTTGTGGGGTATGTATCGCCTGGTATCGAGGCAAGCGAGTATTATTTATCAGTCTAACACAACAATGTCTGGTGACAGCTGAATGTCTGTAATCGTGGGCGGCTTTTACCACTTACCTCCAAAAAACATCCGAAAAAATAAACATATTTCATAAATATAATTGTTAATACAGTTGCTCAAAAAGTGGCATATTGCAGGGACGTTTAGCGTTCGGAAAGTGGGCTATTACACACTCGTGCTTTTTCTTTACCTTTTCCGAACTCGTGCGTTCTCTTTTCCAAATGTCAAAATCTATTAAAAATCTATCTATTAAAAAAAAAACTAACCACGAAGTTTTTACTAAAAAGAATTCATTGAAGTTTTTATGATTCATATAAATATTTCTAAAAATAAGTTACTAAATTGTTTCAATATCAGATTATTATTTTCATTTTATTTCATCTCATTAAATTTCATTTTTATTTCATATCAATAAAATAATTCCACTGAAGACTAGGCTGTATAGGCATAGTTTCCTTTGCCTACCCAGAATGGATGAAGAAAAAAAAATCTTTCTTTTACGTTCGCCATTTTGTACTTTTATAATTTTATTAAATCGCTTCATTTTTTAATATAGTAAAATAGTCGTTCATTACACGTGCGGAACCGTCATTGCAACTTGTTCCGACTAGACATTTTAGACATTCTAGACATTTGTTGGAACTCGTTGCAATGACAGGCTTTCCGCACTTGTAACGAAATATACCTTTGAAGGTATGTAAAATTCACCAACCCGCAATGGGACAGCATATCGGTGAACTATGGCCCAATGCCCTTCCTCGCCTGATTTCGAAGAGAGGAGACTCTGCCCAGTAGTGGGACATAATGGGTTGATACTTTACTTTTTTTGAAATATGTATATTTAACTATAAAACTGTAAAAAAAACTACTTTTACAAGTGATTATGAGAAATAATAGAGTAGAATGTGGCGTGAGCTCGTGTTTAAAAGAATGCGAACAGTAATAAGGACATAGCAGCAGCTGTAATGGTTCGTTCATTGTTTGCAACTGGGGCGCGCCGCGCGACCGACGGACATCACTTTTTGTGTGAATGAATTCCCGTCCGGAAACTGGCGCACACGTCAAATGTTTGACATGGCGTGTTTTATTATTTTGCATCTACATTATATGAGAGAAAAAGAGAGAGAGAGACTATATTATATAAGATATAATATATGGCCCTGTTGAGGATTTACAAATCCCTTGAGCACTCAACAGGGTCATTCGCCAACGCTCTTCTACGGCGCGCGGTGTCTTAGCATTCTGCTTAAATGTTGCTAGTAGCTACGATGTTATAGCACTCTGAATATACGCTGCTAATTGTAGCTGATATAAGCAGAGTCCAAAGATATTGATCTTAGGATTCTACGTATATCTGCTACGTTGTACTAGCACATTGTCTTTATATTGCTACGATGTCTTTGCACTCTGCGTATATCTGCTACGTTGTACTAGCACATTTTTTTTTATTGCTACGATGTCTTTGCACTCTGCTTATATCTGCTACGTTGTACTAGCACATTGTCTTTATATTGCTACGATGTCTTTGCACTCTGCTTATATCTGCTACGTTGTACTAGCACATTGTCTTTATATTACTACGGTGTCTTTGCACTCTGCTTATATCTGCTACGTTGTACTACCACATTGTCTTTATATCGCTACGTTGTCTTTGCACTCTGCGTATATCTGCTACGTTGTACTAGCACATTGTCTTTATATTGCTACGATGTCTTTGCACTCTGCGTATATCTGCTACGTTGTACTAGCACATTTTTTTTTATTGCTACGATGTCTTTGCACTCTGCTTATATCTGCTACGTTGTACTAGCACATTGTCTTTATATTGCTACGATGTCTTTGCACTCTGCTTATATCTGCTACGTTGTATTAGCACATTGTCTTTATATTACTACGGTGTCTTTGCACTCTGCTTATATCTGCTACGTTGTACTAGCACATTGTCTTTATATTGCTACGATGTCTTTGCACTCTGCTTATATCTGCTACGTTGTATTAGCACATTGTCTTTATATTACTACGGTGTCTTTGCACTCTGCTTATATCTGCTACGTTGTACTACCACATTGTCTTTATATCGCTACGTTGTCTTTGCACTCTGCGTATATCTGCTACGTTGTACTAGCACATTGTCTTTATATTGCTACGATGTCTTTGCACTCTGCTTATATCTGCTACGTTGTACTACCACATTGTCCTTATATCGCTACGATGTCTTTGCACTCTGCTTATAACTGCTACGTTGTACTAGCACATTGTCTTCATATTGCTACGATGTCTTTGCACTCTGCTTATATCTGCTACGTTGTACTAGCACACAGTGGCGGCTGGTGGGTTATCGAACTGGTAGTGCACTTTACTTGCTCACTAAGTATTAAGATTAGAAATAACAACAAAACAACAATTTACCTAAAATATGTTAATTTTTTATATTTTTTGTACAATAAATCAATAAGAAATTTTTCTGAAGCGAAATGTTCGCTCGCTCACATACACAAAACTATTTCTTTCTATTAAACATTTCACTTTTAAAATCTCTGTTTAAGATTATTTTCACTGACACCACACACTGTACACAGTGCGAAAATACGAATATTACGAATTTACTATTAATAATTTACACAGAATATTACGAAAAGAAAAATAGTAATTGTTTTTACAATAACTAAAACAAACATCATGTCCGCCGTCGTCGACGTGCGCCCGGCGAAATTCGTTAATCATCGGGTGCTCTCGGCAATTTCGGCTTCGGACGCCGCGCGCGTGCGGCGCACGAAATTAGAGTAATTTCTCGGTACATTTCTATGAACTATCTTTTGTTTCACGCGTCAGGCGTATAGCTCGTAACTCATACAAGTTCTATTAGCAGTCCTCGTGCGCTCGCGGAAGCGCACGAGATTTTTTCTATTATGGAAAATAAGTCTTAATAGTTAAGCAAAGCGCTTAAATTGTGTTGTCATATTTGGAAATTTTATTAGTTATAAAGATTTTTGTATGTACTTATAAAAATACTTAAATATCTATTAACATGGTTTATAAATAAAGATCAAGTAATGTTTGAAATTTTTAAATCTTAAATTATTGGTGGTTCAGCGCACGAGCGCACTTAAGGTACAGCCGCCACTGCTAGCACATTGTCTTTATATCGCTACGATGTCTTTGCACTCTGCGTATATCTGCTACGTTGTACTAGCACATTGTCTTTATATTGCTACGATGTCTTTGCACTCTGCTTATATCTGCTACGTTGTACTAACACATTGTCCTTATATCGCTACGATGTCTTTGCACTCTGCTTATAACTGCTACGTTGTACTAGCACATTGTCTTCATATTGCTACGATGTCTTTGCACTCTGCTTATATCTGCTACGTTGTACTAACACATTGTCTTTGTATTGCTACGATATATTTGCACTCTGCTTATAACTGCTACGTTGTATTAGCACATTGTCTTTATATTGCTACGATGTTTTGGTTTCTGCGGTGTCTTTAGGCTTCTATGTTGTTTTGGCGCTCTACAGTGTATTAGCATATCGTCTTATGCTTCTATGGTGTTTTAACGTTCTATTTATACGATGCTACGGTGTCTTAGTATGAACTGTTACGCTGCTAGGATGTATTTGCACTCTACCTATAAATTAAATAGTGTCGTAGCTCACTACTTAACAGTACCAATTAAACATATTATATTACGGTACTTAACAGCCATAGTCAAATAGATTAAATAAAATCATAGTACCGTAGTAAGTCGAATCTATATGAAAGTTAATATTTTAGAATTGTATCGACCAAACTACTCGCCGTCGACGTTATTGTTAAGTGCGCATAGACATAAAATGTACAATTCAGAGGGTAGTGAATATTGGACGAGTGCACTTTGGCGGTGCAAGTGCAACGACCAGGTAACAAGGTCATCGGGGCAGACTGCGGCAAACGCGACATGCCGGCCTCGTGCCGGTATCCAGTAACATTCATGACATTCCTATAGATTGACTGTTTTGTTTAGTTGCCAATATTGTGTTAGCTTAAAGCATCTATATGGTTTTTATTTTAAATAGGATTAAATTATTTATAGATACATAAACGATGGTCTAGTTGGTGAAAGATTTTGGCCCAAAATTAAGGCTATTAAGCTCGGGGTTCGATTCCAGATTCTGCCAGATCAAAGCCTAAAATATTTTTTTCATTTCCCGATTCCGGTTCGACGTCTGTGTGCATTTGAAACATCATCATCATATCAGTCAATCGACGCCCACTGCTGGGCATAGGACTCCCCCAAGGATCTCGACAATCCTCGATCGGTCCTGCACTGTCCGTATCCAGTGCTTTCGAATAAAAAGTATTTGATACGTTCTTAAAATATATTATAATCGTTTATAGAACTATATTAAAAAAAAAAGAATTTTAATAATAATGTCCTCCAAAAGTTAAGGCAGTCGTTTAAATAAACATACGCAGCATAGGCAAGGTGTATGTAGGAAAGAAAAACTCCAGTATATTCACTTTAGTCACCAACACAATACCAAAAGTAACGTTACAATTACAAATAGGATGTTTATACAAATAAGACGAAAGGAAAAAACCAATTTGGGTCATAAAAGAGCACAAATAGAAACAGCACAACGGAACAAAGAACTATTTATTGAAAGAACTAATGACTACTTAAGGGCTGGTGGGAAGATTCCATCGCCCCGAGTGCACTCCAACGAAAGTATCGCAAAGCGCAAGAGAGCTTTTAATTCTCGTATAAAGCTTCCCATTTTTAAATAGGGCTTTGTATATTTGAATAACATTTACATATTTCTAGAAAGGTCACCGCAGGGTAAGATGGTTTTAGGTATTCAAAGAGGAACCTGTTCTATAAAGGAGGTAAAGGTCAAAAATTAACTAGCTTTACGCCCTACTATGACTACAACTATTAAAATCATTCTTAAATAAAAATAATATCTGCAATTAGATAGCTCAATTAATTGAACTCTGCATGTATCCTTTAACGTGTCTGTCTTTAAAATCTTCAAGTACATATATTTTGTCAATCTTTTTATTTCCAGTCGTAGAAATTAGACGATCGTCTTGTCCGTGTTGGATCGAGCATCAACGGATCGGACGTTTTGGCGATCACTTTTGAGAGAGCTGGTCGAGACTTTTGTCTAGTATTGAACTCAGATGATGAAGCAGAAATTACTGGTAAGTGGCAACGACTTTTCGATAAATAAACGTGCTACTCGAGCTATTGATAAATAGGCCAGCAATTGATAGAATAAAAAAGGCTAAAATGTTAGTGACATCTCTTAGTAAAATCATGTATCAGTTCATGTAAAAAAAGTCTAAGTCGACATAGATGAAGTAACAACAGTAAGTGTATTTTACAAGACCCTCTCCGACTGAACGGCCAGTCCTGGTCGTAGTGATCCAAGATAAGGCCTGAGCGGTGAACTCGACGTAGCCTGGCTATTTATACGAGTGACGTCACGGCCCGGGAGGTTGCGCAACACTGCAGGAACAAGTTACATAAAGGCCGACTTATGAAAGCCCAAGTTTCGAGCGGACCAAAAAAATTAAATAAAACTCTGGTTTCACATTCAAAATACAGTTTGATGGAGTTCCCTTTTATGAACGTGAAGAGGTCGATTTTTGTGAAAAACTTTGTGGGTTGAATGCGGAAATTCGTAAATAAAAACCGTATGACGTTGTATAGAAACAAGAATAATGCAAATAATTTTATAGTATTACTAGCGGACTCGACAGACTTCGTTCTGTCAAAACAATTAATTTGCAATAAATAAAATTGCAATCTCAAATTTGAGAAATAAACTATCCTATCTTTTAAGTTGGAGAAAAGCACACATTTTAAAAGAAAAAACATTAAAATCGGTTAAGTGGTTTAGGAGTCCATTGAGGACAAACATTGTGACACGAGATTTATATATATTAAGATATAATAGTGATACATTCATTGAATAAAAATTTGCACAATCCTACTAATATTATAAATGCGAAAGTTTGTGACGATGTTTGTTACTCTTTAACGCAAAAACTACTGAATGGATTTTGATGAAACTTCACAATAATATAGCTTACATCAGAATAACACATAGGCTATAATTTATCCCCGTACTCCCACGGGAACGGGAATTACGCGGGTAAAACCGCGGGGCGCTCCTAGTAAGATTATACTTTCAAGGATAATCAAAACGTGTTTCTTA
Organism: Lycaena phlaeas; assembly: GCA_905333005.2. Taxonomy (NCBI): domain Eukaryota; kingdom Metazoa; phylum Arthropoda; class Insecta; order Lepidoptera; family Lycaenidae; genus Lycaena; species Lycaena phlaeas. The sequence continues at coordinate 922,267 of HG995181.1, forward strand.
GTTGAAGGTGAGACAAACGGAAAGTCGGTTAACATGATGGTAAGTGATCACTCGGATATACTCCGGATATCCCGTACACCCTACGGTGTAGCGCGAGGCGGATGGCCGGCCTTTGAGCCTTTACAGAACATTCCTTTGAGGTCTCTATTCCGGACCTAAGAAACAAGAGAACAATAGCAAAAACTTTCCAATACGTATCTGAAATAGAATTGTGTGCTGAATTCCTTTAAAAACGCCGCGAATAGAGAATTTATATCCTGGTTTATATCGGTATAAGGAGCTGTGCCGCTTGGACACAATGTCCAGAAGAATTGCCTTATATGCACCTATACTAAATATAATAAATAGACAATATTAATAAAATCTTTGGTTTCGCAACGTACGGTTTGTACCGGGTTGCGCATTTGGCAAAGGTCAAACTATTCTTCATAAATTTAGACTACATCCCTTAGTCCTGGAAGTGAACTTATCTTTTACAAGTAATTTTTTTCGTCACCTGTTCCCAGTAGCCGTAACGTAAAATCTTTTTCTGACTTAAATAAGCATATCTGGTTCTGAGTGTTGAAATAAAAAACTGTGCAGTCATTACACTAATACCACTCCAGCCCACCCGAATGTAGGTTAAATGTTGTTACCATTGAAACGAAGCTCGTGGCGTTTTTAAATGAACGGTACGAAATTAAGTTTCAAGTAATCCCACAATTGAGTTGCGGTGTAGGGCCCTTCGCCCCGCTTTGTGCTGTTATGAACGTGCCTCTGAGGAGCCCCAAACTGATTTACTTGCAGTATTTCTAAATCATCAACATCTGCTTGATGGTTCTGTTTATTAACACTCTTTCGTGAATAAATTAGATTCTAACACAGATGTTTCTTTAACAAATGTCGCCAGAACAGTAAAAAAAAATCTAACTCTCAACCATCATTTCACATTTTAACTAGTAGCTTAAGAAACAATGCAAAACTATATTCAAGTCACATACAAACATTTCATTTCCAAGTTGCAGATGACAATGACGTCAAGAAGCGAGACTCCACAAAAGGCTTCCAAGAGGCAGGATGCGTGTAAACTGAGATAAAGACCTCGGGACGCCTGTCGCTTGTGAAGGTTAAGAAACTGGGAACTCAAACTTGTATGTACGTGTAAGTAGGAACTAGGTTTTGCGTGGTAAAAAGAAACTTTTTTGTGTGACGAAAATGTACAAGCTAGATTTTGTACATGCCTTCTTCAATTTGGGTGAAACAAAAAATCAAGGCCACGATCCTCACCGTGCGAAATACTCATTGGTATTCATATTTTTCATATTACATAGATACAAATTCTGAACCCATATATCGCGGGATAAATCCGGCTCGAAGGACCATCAAAAAGTGGAATTTTTGTTAATGTGCTACATTTTTCTTCATGAGATGAACCTAATTAAAAAGCTTATGAAATTTATATGTTAATATGTAATAAATATAGTCTAATTTATTTACATTTTGACGTCTATTCTAGCATTCTCTCATAACACCTGCTGTAAAATATACAAAGGCTCTGCGGGTCAGGAGCGTGGCTGTGTTACTAACGTGAACATTTATGTTAATAAATCATTTACCTTCACCCTTGCGCATTTGTATTTCACACAAAATATATAATAAACATATATTATTCATGATATTTCATTATTTCTTTCATTTCACCGTAATATATGGATTCTATTAAAACATATTAATGCTGTTTATACAAAAGAATAGGTACAATATTATGCTTTGTATTAAAGCTAAAGGAATGAAACGATAATGTATGGGTTTGTATGTACTATATTGTAATTATATTGTAATAATTGTAACTAATGTATTTAATATAAAGGGTCATGATTATGTTAAAGTCATTGTTAATTTTAATTAGACATTTTAAATCAGCCGATGTCAGATACGGTTCAAGATCGAAGGCCGCCTTTATACAGACGAAGTGGCAAGCGATCGGTTTTCTTAAGAAGAGGACGGATAAAGATTGATAATGATGATGTCGGATAATTCACATTCGCGGAGCTCAATATTCAAACTTTATCTACAAACGTCTTGTTTTAGATAATGTCGAAAAATCTAACTCAAAAGCAAGTCGAAAAAGCAAATAGTAAATATGCCGTTCACATATCTATAAAGGTATCACAGATTATTAAATAAAGACAGATGGAGCATGCCGAACACGCAAGTGACGCTACCAAAGCGAATACAAACTTAAAGCGAACACAATCTAATAGACGTTTAGAGTACGACGTAAGGTGTTCGGCATGCTCCATCTGTCTTTATTTATAAATCTGTGATGCCTTTCATAATAGTTTTTTAACTTAAAATAACCATGTCAATTTAAAATCTTAAAATATTTCATTGGTAGCGTCTATCTATATATCTAATAATGTAAATGAACCATGTGTTGATAATTCTCTATTAGCTGGCGATAGTAATACTAAACGAGATTGAGCCGCGCACTCCGAGCTATTGAGCTATTACCGGGAGATTGCTGCTGCAACGAAGTCAGCGGTAACGCTGAGGTGCTGACATTATAATTATCACCACACCAGTATATATCAGTACGGCGAGACACTTGCGAATATCGTTATGCGATATTAAGGGCCTATTTCACCACTTCCTGATACTCCATACTATATCTGTCAAATATGTTGCCAATAGCCTATTCGGCACTTATCAGGAAGTGGTGAAAAAGCCCCTTAATTGTTTATTGGTTAGAAATAATTTAGCGAACCACGCGACTGTCTTTACAGCGAGTTTGTGAGTGCACGCATATGCGTAGTTCTGCGGACTATAGAACCTATTTACCCACACCACAATAAAAACCGCTGTGGTTAATATAATATGTATCAGTGTGTTCACGATTTGCTGTAAAGACTACGTGGTTCACGAGATTGTAACTAACAAATAATTTAATATCTTATATCAAATATATTTTTGTGTATGGTGTGCAATAAAGATACATTATTATTATTATTATTCTCTAGCTTTTTACCGCAGCTTTGTCTGATTGTTTAAGTCTAAACTTTAGAGTTTAGTTAGACCATTAGTATCTTTGTCCTATTTAATTTGGCAAAAATAAAATACACTAAGGGTCTGTTTCACAATATACTAGTAAAGTACCCTATAGCTATATGACACATAAATTAACTGACAGATGAATCTTCTAGTTAGTCTTGATTGGGTTTCACCATCATCTTCCCTGTAAATTTATTTGGCAGATCCCTATTTGGCACTTACTGGTTAGTAGGCTTGGCAACCTCGCATTTTATAGTTCCATTTTACGATAAATATGTTTTAGAAAAACATTCCATGTTGTAAATATACATGAAAATATGTTTTTATAATTTAAATGTATGTATCATACCATCTTTATACCTTTTATTTACATAGACATTGTATATAATGTTATTCCTTAATTACGTTCCTAAAAACGTTACGTCCTTAAAAACGTTCAAAACACAATTTAAATTATATTGTATATTACTGTTACCGGAACGTCAAATGTCGTGAAGCTGTCAACCGCGTATATATCTGTCAACTAATTTATCTAACAGATGAATTTGCCAATGGTCAGTTGATCCGACCTATAGTTTACAGGGAACTTTATTAGCCAAATATTGCTATTTGTCAATTGTGAAACAAAAACGTTGTAGTTATGTGGTAAATATGTTGCAAATAGCTTAATTGGAACTTTATTAGGACATTGTGAAATAAACCCTAAGTTTATTTCGATAGATAGTAGTTCTTAGTAAACTAGTCCTAGATTCTATTGATATTCCATAAACTACTTTTCAGCACTATAATAAACAAATAAAACTATAATAAATGAAAAATGCATTTTGTCTTTACCGAAATCAATTCTATACTTTATCTGTTATGAGACAAACATCTTAAAAATCTCTCGCCGTCTTCTATTTCAAAATTCATATCGCATTAACCAAAACTGCAACGGCAGCTAACATTTTAATCACATAAAACGGGGTGTGGCCAGACAAAGAGCAGAACCGTGTTAATCTAATAGATGACAGGCGGATAATCCGGCCCACCCCAGGCCCACCGGCCCACCAGCCCACCAGCTAGGGTTACCAACCGTACCTACTGTTAAAGGTGGTTATTTTATAATGTTTAAAGACAAGTTTCTTTTCATCATAATGAAACAACTTTTACGGAATTTATCGTAGTTCATTAATTTTTTTTTTTCGTTTCGTGATAAAATCATGTTTGTGCTCGTTACTAGTTTTAATTATTTTATAAAAAAATGATGTTCGTATTATATTATATGTTATCATATTATAAGTGGCAGGATGACAGAATTACAGATTTTGCTGATACAATCCAAAATACAAAATTAGTTAGTAGTTAATTACATAATTAACTTCAATCATGAAGAGACAAATGTGTAAAACTATATAATTTTTTTAAAGTGTGCATAAAATCTAAAAAAATTTAAACAAAAAAAATTTTAAAGAAAGTTTAAACGCGCCAGAGCCACGTTTTCGTTCCCCCAATCCTCTCCGAATCTCACCCTTTGATACAATCTTATAAAACTCGCGGAATACTTTAAAAGTCAATCTGTCTTGGGGCCTGTCAAACAGTGATTTGCATAAGTCAAGACATTACAGCAGTCGAGAGAAGTCCAGCTGCAATGCATCGCGTTAAACACTTCATTTCTTGTACACAGAGTTGGCAACCCTACCATCGGCCCACCTCACTTTGGTACCGCATAAAAATAAATCACAGTCTGACTTCGATTTCAAATTTTATTGCTATCGATTTTCATGATATGATCTGAGAGATTACTTGGGTACAGTAACATCTATGAATGAGGGTTACTAAAATAGATTTTAGTTCATAGATTATACTCTACTAGCAGCGCCCCGCGGTTTCACCCGCGTACTTCCCATTCCCGTGGGAGTACGGTGATAAATTATAGCCTATGTGTTATTCTGATGTATAAGCTATGTCTTTGTAAAGTTTTATAAAAATCCATTCAGTAGTTTTTTTTACTACGAGGAAAAGTAACAAACATCCATACTTACAAACATTTATGTCTATAATATTAGTAGGATGCTTTTGATGAAAACCTCGGTTGAGTTAAACTACATTTACGGTAGTAAACGTACCTACTGATGATTACTGCTAGTCCCTCACTATAGTGAGGGAAAATAAACTATAGTTTATTTCCGTATTACCACGGAAATTATAAGTGCGCGGGTGAAATCGCGGGGCGCCCCTAGTGCTAAGATATGTCTATGCTCAGCAGTTGATGATGCTGATGATGATGATGATGATGATATGCTTTGATAATAATCAACGTCAGCAGTGTGCAATTATTACGAACTAGTCGGAGACAGTTTAAGCAACTCACTTGCATGAAACTTGACTTCTCGACGCGTTAGTTTACAATGTATGATGAGTACTCAGAAGCGGGCCGCGAATCGCAGAAGTTTCCGGAAACCCTCGTCAACTACACTTGAGGCGTGGGGCACAACATGGGTACGCAGTCCTATAATTACTGACTATTCATTAAGATAACTACTAATACAATCGCCGCTCTCATCCTAGCCATCTAGAACCACATAAATATCGGCGCTATGTGGCACTTGCCTCAATACACACTTCGTCATCATCATCAACCTTTGTCCGCCCACTGTTAAACATGGCCTATGTTTACCCACCCATTTGCCCATAAAAAAGAAAAGTATTGCGTTTACCTTACACTAAGTAAAGTTCTTTTTCCTCTGATTTAATATTAACACAATTAATTAACTTTAGTTCGAAACACACCAAGTTTCTTTAGAAAATCCACAAGAATTTATTTTAATTCTCAGACCTAAATATGAAAGTAAAGGTATATTTATAGAGAAAGAGTTCAAACATCGAACCTCTAACTATATTATAAAAGCTATAGTTTGTAAGTTTGCATGTTTGTTATTCTCATATTGAAAAACGAATAGCTGATTGTGGAAATAATGATGAACAGCCTAACCTATTTACATAAATAATCATCATAAATCCGAATTCGGTTGTAAGTCTAATTTTAAGGCGACGCTGCGGTCGCAAGCTATTATCAAATAAATATCTGCAATTTCTGACGCCATTGTTTAGTATCTTTAACGGGCACGACATAAAACCATTCCCGAAGACATCATTCTTACACCGCCTGTCAAAAGCAATTCTTCTAGCTCACTGGGCACTTGGCTTCGTGTTTATTGTCTGGTATTTTCCCTGCTATGTTGTGTTACGACGAATAAATACGTAAGTATCGGTGACGAAGTTGATAGTAAAATATAGTAATGTTTGATCACGTGAGAAAATATACATCTAAGAAGCTCATCAGATGATTTTTTTAAAGATTCATTTACGACGCAGGTTTTTAAAAACGAGATTTCTATTTGGGTATAAAAGTACACTAAGGCAAATGTTTTTATAGAAACTGAACAAAATTAATTTGCCGACTGATCCACTTGGTATAAATTTAAATAAAAGAAATAAAAATATATAAATAAAAAGTAATTCAACCGGTGGCCTAACATGCAAATTTTTCATTCAACTCAATTAGGTTGGCAATGGCAAAAGGAAATATAGCACTTTTCTCTCGAATGTGCTGTCTATCTATCAAAATATTATTGTTTAAAATCCCTTTCGAATTCCAGTTCCCTTGGCCCAGGCATCCCTGCCAGACTGAATCCGCTGTAGCGTGTAACTCCAATTACAATCTTTGAATAAATTCTCAAACAACTCTCCCTTCGACTTTGGACCTTACCTTTCGGTTTTAGAGCTGCTGGGAGACAAAGGTTTATGTGCGTTGTTTCAGAACGTCCGTTGACCCTAATTTTCTAAAAAGGTTCGCCCTTTACTGTATAGATGATGGAAGGTAGTTAAAATACTCAAACACGGAATTACACGGCACCAAAAATACTCACCTATTAAATTTCCTTTGGAGGTTTAATTAAAGACTTGTTTTGTATATTAAATCTGAAACAAAGTAATACTAGATTAGATACGTATATTTATACATAAAGAAGTATATTAATATTTCAGAAATTATTATTACATTTTGATTGCCCTTCTCTCCGTAACACAGCAAAGCTGTATCACGAGAAATACAAGCAAGATGGTGGTAGCGACGCTGCCGGGAGCGCGGCACATTGCATCGCAAAAGGGACTTATTTTGAACGAGCTAAATCTGAGAGAAATCCATATAGACAGAATAAATGTGGCACTCAGCTGCCAAAACCTAGAATCACAGACCGATGATTATTATTTATTATATTGATAACCTGATCTCTCTCGATAACGTAGCATTATAGTGTTCAATTTAAATTCTAATCGGATAAGTAGTTATAAAGATTATCTCCCAAACTTCCCTCCATAATATTCCATAATATTCAATATATTACAGCTGTCAGTTCATCGATGTTTCCATGTATCAATATAATCTCAATTCATCAATCTCATCCGGTGATTGGTTGTCATTCAGCGCACTAATACACACCGGCCCGATAAAATCGCTTACAGGATCGAAAACATTCACTGCAGCATCCCATCAGTGCGGATTAATATGTATCCAATCTCAGATAAGATTGATAGGAGCCAATCTGAATATGGCTCCTGTGTTATGTTTGATAGGAAATCTCAGCGACGAAAATTTTTTTTATTTCAAGCAACTCATATATGCGCTATCTTTCGTGAAACCGCGAGAACTCCCTGCTGCTTTGGTACCACAATACTCTTTGTTTCTACCGCTTTGTAGTGTTTCAGGGGGAAGGACAGGACAGGTTATGCATACCTGCACCAAGATTTATAGGCTACACGTGAATTACTTGCCACGGTTTTTTTAATAGCATAGGAAGGCAAACGAACAATCGAAGCCTTTTGGCGACTATCGACGAGAACAAACATCCACACAACCAGAGGTTATGCAGTTGCGTTGCCATTCTTTTCCCTATCTCCCGGTATTATATGAGAGATTCGGCAAAGCAGTATGGCATTGGTGGCACTCGCCGGGTTTTAACGGGTAGAGCTGCGTTCATTTACCAGCTTTCAGGCGCAGCGATTCCCACATACCCGCCTGGGGAGACCCACTCCTCTGCGGGATGCGTCAGTGCATTTCCCGGCGTTAAACAAAAAATAAAGGTAAACTGTCCAGGTAAACCCGTTTATGGCCGACGTCAAACACTTAACCATTAGGTAGTACGACCGCCAGTTTGCCTATACAACTAACATTTTAAAAAAGATTCGCATTGTGTTACGCTTGTCTACTACGACACAGTATTCTTATATACAGTATTCGACTATCAAAGAGTCTTCTATTCAGCAAGAGAAGGATCATTTTGGACCTAATTGACAATTCTAATACGCCTAGCTGGCACGAAGACTGAATCTTTGATGACTTGTTATTATTGTCCTGCATATCAATGCTCCGAAATGGCCTTTAAATAAAATATAGGTCCCATCAAAACCACATTGCAGCGCGACAGGCGGTCGGACCAGTTAATATCGGAGCCCAGTGGCTGCGGTTTGGACATGGGGAGTGGATCACTGGAATAGCCCACATTCATGACACATTAACAACCCTTCCAAATTGTAGCTCCAATTAACTTCAATACATTAATCTTGTGTTGCCTTTTAATGTTATTGGTTTAGAGGTTGGTCTGTTTAGATACACAGACAAAGATACGTATATCGAATAGAAGTAACAAGAGAAAGCCTTCTGTTTTTATTTTAAGCATTAAATGTAAGTACAAAAGTTTTTTAACATTAAATGAAAGTAGTAAGGACTTAAAGTGGCAGTAGGCTACTTCGTTCAAGAGTGGACGCCGCTTTTAGGTAGACGAAGTGTTGGTCGGCCATTAATCGGGTAGGAAAACGGTCTCCGATCAGTACGCCGGTCCGCGTTGAATGCGAGTGGCAACGGACCGGTCGTCTTGGCGTTCATTGAAGGAGACCTATGTTCAATAGTAGACGTTCAATAGTAGACATATGACGAATGAATAGGCTGACGATGATGATAATGTAGTAATTTGAAGTAATTTGAAACGACAGGCCGACACATTTTAACGAAAGGCCTCAAACTACGCATGGTAAGGATAACAGTTCATATTAACGACACGTCACTAAAATAATACATAAAATAATATTATATAAAGCAGCAGCTGCACAGCAAACAGAGAACCAATATGTACTGACGACGATGAAGACATCACGTTTAACTCGATATTCAAATCTTATTATACTGACTTAAATGTTTAATGTCATTATATTAACGGAACGAATATAATATACGTAGACTATAGAGCAATAATTGAAATTGATAAAGATACGTCGGAGGAGAAATTTAATTTAGCTGTATTCGACGATCGACTCCGCTTCACCTTGTCTGTGGGGAGTGCTTAGTTTGTGCTTTCAATTTTATACATCAGGGTATTGATCTCTCACTTCCATTACATTCATTTTGGATGTTCGATTCTTATTACTCTTGTTATGGTAAAACGCAGAGTAGGAAGTTGAATTTAGTGTTATAAAGACACAAGCAATTCTGATAGACCTTAAATTGATATAAAACTTATCAAGCCTTTGAAAATTGCTTTGGGGCTTAGTACAAGAGTATGGATAGCAAAAGCAAAAATGTATCTAGACAAAATTTATTTTAAAGTAAATTTGTTTCAGGAGTAATATAGGTACACATAAATTAGTCGAAATAGAAAAGTAATAACATACTCGTTTATAATACAGAATCCAAAATATACACTTGACTTAGTCAATCACATCAGACTTCATCATCATCCACCTTTATCCATCCACTGCTGAATTAGTCTACCTCTATGAACGCCAAGACGACCGATTCCTTGTCACTCGCATCTAACACGGACCGGCCACTGCACGGAGATCGTCTTCCCACCTGGTTAATGGCCGACCAAAAGACAATTATAAAACAAATTTATGATACTAAATATAAATGGACCGCAATAATACTGCTTTTACTACTGTCTACTAGCAAACTAAAACCAAATTTCTTCTAAGCATAATTTGGTTGGACTCGTTAAATATGTTTATTGATGCAAGACTGTAAAATGTTGTAATGGTGGCAAATATAACCTCATTTAGTCTAGCATTGAAACATAATTCAGTAGTAAATGATTTCTAAACTGTTTTTAATATTGATTACAATAAATTGCCAATACACTTTAGACTGGAGGCGAACAAAGAGAGATGCCGCAGACAATCAAACGCTCCATCTTTTCATTATGCAATATGAACTGGAACGCATTGGCGCTGGCTAGACATTTCAAACGCTTGGGGATTATCTAACGGATATTATTATTAACTTAAACAATACTGCTTTCATTAGATATTCTTCTAATCAAAATTAATATAAGTCTAATGAAAAGGACACTTTCATATAAAACAATTTAGTGACTAGGATAAGCATAGGCGTCCCTTGTTGCAAAATCAGCATTGGAATCTTTTGAATCCAGCATGGCTAACATTACGTCATAGTTTGCAGATACTCTGGCTTGATACGGATTGTCGGCACACATCTGTCGTCAGGTTGGATTTCAAGTATTTAAGTGATTAGTGATACTTAGTAGTTGCAGCGTATAGTATGAAACCTTGCCCTCTCGATTCGAGAGCTATAACGGGATACAGTCGTTTAGCTGACTGAAATTTAAATAGTTGATGCGACATTCGTATCGTAGTTTCAATCTTGCCTAAGTACCATTAAGAAGTTGGAAAGTTCGCAGACAACAAAATTCCTTGCGTCGGAAACGGCTAAACGAGAAACAATTCACTAAATGTTGGAATGAAAAGACTTTCAAAATTTCGGTACAAAGAACTTGTGTCAAAGACAATTTCTTTATTGGATTATCGTTATTTAGAAAAGTTTTATTCCTGGAATTGCTAGTAATTCCACATTTATAGGGATGCTGAGCTTTTAACTATTAATAAATAATATGTAATGAGTAATTATGTTATATTTATCTAATGTGTACGTTTCTTTGCATTTGTTTCTTTATTGTTGGAGTTACAAACGATTAAATAAAGTAATGTAAGGCTTATTTCATTTCTAATTCAAAATGAAAGAAGAATCAATTGAATTCATAGCTGATTGTATGCAAATATTTTACAGTCTCCGTTACATTTTTAACATTCCGTTTCTCAAAACGACAAAACGGTATCCTTAGAGAGTCACTTCATTTTTCATTAGTCTGTCTGTCTATCGGTTTGTCAAGCCAAAACCTATAGGGTGCTTTCTATTGACATTGAATCGTGAAATTTGATAAGAAGCTAGATCTCATTGTACGTATTATATTAAAAAATACGTTTTCCGGAACCCTCGGCGCACGTGTCGGTCTTCTTGTTGTTGATGATGTCACCTTAGTTATTCTCATAAGAAGTTTCCGCATCCCACTAGCCTCAGGAGGCAACGCTATCACTATTCATTAGAGCCGCATCATTCCAGGGTCCATGAATATTCAACTAATATCGCGACCGAGCATAATCCGACACATACATACACACCAGATATGTCCGCTGTGATTTATTGCTGAGCGCAGGATACCTTACAATTTATTCCCATTTTATGCAAGGATCCATTTCGTATCTGCCCAATAATCTCCGCATTGTAAAAATGTTTCCGTTGAATATAACATCAACCTCCTATGGCCACGTTAAAGCCATATTAAAAGTATTTTATAAATTTTAACCTAAAGGTGATTTTAATTTTGATTTTTTGTGTAGGTAACTAAATTTAAAATGAAATCATGAAATGCATCTATCACACCACGAGTGTTTGGAAAAAGTTTCTTAGTCTTTAGTGCCACCTATACTTATTAGTTTGACTCTGATTAATTAAGATCCCAAAAAAACTTAGTTACTTAGAAATTAGCGAAATATATTATGTAAACATCAATTTTACTCCACCAATAAAAGAATCCGACCGCGCATAGTACGTAAATATCAGAAAGGAAATAAAGTATCAAAGTGGAATATTTACCGTTAGGCGACGGTCGCCATCGCGCGCCGCATAAACAGCGGTGTTTGCGTTAATTTTGTGCCTTGAACGAGTGAATGGGAGCCCGCCGGTGCTCGCAGTATAAACCAAACACTTATTGTGTAAAGAATTCACGTCTCGGACTATATATTATTGTTATACATCAAACTTCAGGAACTCATAAGCTTAAGAATTGATTTCGATGAAATTTAGCTCTACATGTGATATATGGTCCTACATAAAAAATATCAGTCGTCTGGTAGGTGGCTATCGGACGACTTTAAGCTTTTTTTTAAGTAACTTACACTGATACCACTAATAAAATTAATTTTAATTTGCACATAATTTATGTAGTTTGGTACTATGAGCGATACATGAGCGGACAGATGCGACAGAATGCATGGATTTTGTGGAAAAAAGACAATTTTATTTTATTTAGAATATTGCTACATGCAGCTCGGTCCAGCTTGTGAGTTATGAAAGTTTTGGACAATTTTAGAGGCTTTTTTGTTATCAGAACGTCTGTATGATTAATGTATATTTTTACATAAGATTGTGTACCATCGTTATTATTTTAAGCATTTTAATACTATAATAGTTTAAAGTCATTCGAAGAATAGAAGTGTGTAGGTATAGTCATCGCCACTTTAGAAGTCCGATAGACGCGGCGCTGCGGTATCATAACTCAATGTTGCCAATTTATAGTGTAATGATTTTCCACCAAGTCTAGTACAATAAAAAATTTAAATAATTATAAGGCCTATGGTCAGTAGTGGATTGATAAAGACTGAGTATGATAATAATGACAAAAATAATTATAGCAGCAAAATAAAAATCTCCCTGCCACGTTTTAGTAAAATAAAACATTTTTTTTGTAAATATTTCATTTGTATTTTTTACGTATAACCGATTAGTAGAATTCATCTAAAACAAGCTTCTTCGGATGTGTTCGGCTTTTGCCAGGAGTGACGATTTTCTCAGAAGTAAATGCTGCCATTGTTACTTCCTTTGTTATTCGACCTTTTTTACAGAAACACCTGAAAATATAATTCATCTGAACAAGATTTTAATTCTTTTACCTTGTATTTATATTCATATAAAATATCATAAGATAAATGTAGGTATAGAGTTAATGATAATATTTTAACCATAAATTAGGCAAAAATAAGTGACTCTGGCATCTCTAAAATTTTCCCGTCATGTCAGTGACATTTATAAACATACTATTCAACGGGGTTAATTGTTGTTTATTTTTACTTTCTAATTCACAAAATTATTTCAGTTTAATGATCATTATACGGCCTTCACTTTATATTATATGCTCCATATTTCACGTAAAACAATTTAAAATATCACAACTTCTTACTCCAGACAGACGTCAAGATGTCAATGTTGTCAAATTTAGTTCGGGCATTAGTCGCAGGACTTCAAAAGTGGCGATGACTATACATTCCTTTTGCCATATATTTCAAACATAGAATGTTTCATGACGGATAGAAAGCAATAGAGGAATAACCAGTAACACATATATTTAAAATTACGCAAAAAGATAACGACGAAATGTCTGTGACTAACAATGACAGAGTTGTTGTTGTTGAATGACAGAGAGATGTTACTGATGAAGATGATGTTAAAAATATCTACAGAATATATGCTGCAAATTTCGGGCGAAATTGAAATGATTCGATTGATTTTCCCCAAGTTCTATAATCGAAAATTAATTTATTCAATAATGTATCTCCAGATTGCTTTTTGATTGGATCTGAAGGTTTTTAATAATGATTATCAGCGAGCCAAATTAAAAAGATCATCATCAACTTGTCAAAATCACTGAACACTTATTTAACGAAAGTATGGAATATCATCAAAATCTTCATTTATTTGAGATGGTATAACCGGCAGCGAGCGATTTGTGGTGGTGTTAAAAACATAGTTATTATCATTTATAAGCCCGACCTGGACTTTTCAGTCCATACTTTATCCAAGACTGGATTTTGATTAATTACACTTAATATTTATAACTTAACTTTCCCCCTGCTTTGCCTGCGTTAACTAAGATTTAGAACGGAATTTGAGCGGGATAATATATTGTGCGTGTCATCATGCATTTCATCGCAAAAATAGGCTACATTAGCCATCTTCGGTCGCATCAGCGCTCAATTTTCTGCCAGGAGTCATAAGTGGTCGCCATGGGCGAAATCATCATCATTATGCATATCAACCTTCCTCTTGAATTGTTCTATCTATAAAAAAAAACCCTATCAAAATCCGTTGCGTACTTTTAAAGATTTAAGCATAAATACGAAGGAAGCGACTTTTTTTACTATGTAAAGATTCGCAATAAAAAAAATTATAAAAAGTTTTATCTTGTTTATTTCTATGTATTTCGTCTTTTTTGTGTATTTTAGTTTTTATTTTTTGCTAATTAAAGTCTAAAATATGAGACACGATGTTTTGAGTATAGTAAAGTTTGTGAACTAACTACGAAAGTGATTAACTCGGCCATGGTATAAGTTGGCTCCCTTTTTAATTATCTTATCAAGTTTGAAATAATACGCTCGCTTTACTGAGCTTCTTTGGAGTTCCGAAGCCGAGAAACTTTTTTTTTTCATTTTGAGATGATGTAGAATTATACAATACAATTATATTAAGATTACTGTTTTACTTCAAAAATTTCGGAAACCTTGATCCAATTTGAGAACCCATAAACAAAAACTATATTAAGACACGTTGCATTATACGAAATAATAGTTTTATATAAATAATAGTTAATTGATTTCTGTAATTAGAATTGATTCTTCAATTTCACTTAGGCTATGATAAATCGTTGAAACAATGTTCAACACATTTGAGCGTCAGTACGTGTTCTATATAAATGCTCCCCCAACAGCACAATAGTGGTTGTTCAATGGATCGGGAACTACCTCTGACGGGAGTACAAAGCATTTATCGGATCTGCCCACATTCCCCTCCTGGAGAAACAAACGATCCTCAATCACAAGGGACATTAGCCCGTCATTATTTAAACGTAGGTAGTTCTAATGTTACAAACGTTTACTTGAACATCATCAGAATCAACCAGTATCTGCTGGATGCATGGTCGCTCGCATGCAACTCGGTCACTGCGTCGTCTATCGAAGCTAAGCCTGTACACCGTTTCTACTCCAGAATCCCATCTACCCAAGGGTTTCCATTGTAAGTGGCTTATTGCAGCAACAGTTTAATTATTCTTACAAAATCAAAAACTCCTATGTTCAGCAGTGGACGGATAAATGCTGATGATAACATGAAATAACATGTATACGTTACACAGTATGTAATAAATATACAGCATATTTAATTGGTTGATCAAAAGAAACACACAATACAAGGATTTAATTCATATATAATGTCTGCCACAACACCCTACAAGTGTCCCATTAAACTAGCCATCACAATAAACGAACTATTAAGTGACGCGGTTTATTGCGATAGTTTCAGAATATATTTTTATGACCCACATTAAGATTGACCTTAGACATCAACGAATCCGACACGATTAACTATTACTTATTTCTCAATTAGACTAGATTACAAAGCGATCATTAACACAAAAAGATTGTTTCCAGACAAACTACGGACAATGATTTGAAAGACAAGCAAGAGGGAGAAACAGACTTAACAGCACCCATACAAATTGGAGCGCTGCAGAAACACCCCTCCATTAGAGCTCTGAACACCGACCAGACAGACCGCAACAATGCCAAAGGATAAATGCACAAATTCAACAAACACCCGAAAAACGGAGCCGGCAGGGAGACGAGAGGAAATTCCTATTAAAAAATTCATTAATGTCTGCGCATACCAGCAGCCTTGTTGAGGGACATTAAAGAAGAAATTATTCCGCCTCACGGCACCCACACTGTTAGTATGCATACAGGTAAACTTAATTATGTGCCAGAACTTGGGAATCTTTTATAATGCGCACTACTAGATACTAGTCGCAGGGAGAGTCGGTGTAGCGATAGGTCATATGACTGTTCTGTGAGACTTAATGTTTTTACCATGGAATCGTAATCAGAAAAACATTAAGTGCAGCAATATCTACCAGCATAATCAGGCATGTATATGTTAATCTTTTTTAATTTCGTCTAGACAATAAGGCTAGACAAAGAATTCGTTTCATTATTCAACGAGAAAATTATTATTGCCTTTCTCTGTCTCAATGTCAAAATCGTGTAAAACCATTGTTCGGTTTCGATATTAAGAAAACAAAGAATGAAATTATCATTTATATTGTTCGAAAGGATTATGGATTGCGTATCATATTCGGGGCAAAACCCATTATTAATATTACTTTCACTAAGTACTAACAAACAGCTTAGTAACTTAGTAGTTTTTAAAAATGTTCAATTGCTTTTTTTTTGTATGTACTTCTTGTTCAACAGCAAATTATTAATATTTTTTTATTATTATTTTAAAATGACATAAAGATAAAGGTCATAACATCCTAGAAATAGTTCACGTCGTAAAGAATTTCCATAAAAACTGAAAATTGCGTTGGAAGTCAGAGAGACGCGCATACTACGCATCGCAACCCCGTACCAGGTAGTCGAGTATTAAGCGTTCGCGTCCGGCGGCTTGTTGAAAAGTTTAAAAACCTTTCAAGTAGATTCAATTTACTCGCGTGCCAAAAAGTATCCACAATAATAATAATTTTCAAACTTTCTTTAGTACGTAATGTTTTAGTGATCAAAAATGAGATTGTAGGTTTGTTAAAGTTAATAATGTTTGTAAAATACCCTTGCAAAGCTGGGACGTAATATCCCTTAGTAGTTTGCGGCTGGGATGTACCGCTATATAATATAAATTTATGTACTATTGCTTGTACTAAAATAGACTCGGAAACTATTGGACTAATATGAAATCAATAAAAAGGCACATTATCAGCGAGTAACTAAAAAAAAAATACCCGTGCAAAGACGGGATGGACCGCTAGTCTTTAATAAAACAATTTAAAACTGTAGATGGAAGACCAATTAGTTACAATATTTAAAAGCACAAACTTCGTATACTAGAGTTGAAATAAGTAACAATAAATTCACCAAACTCGTTAATTTTTCAAAACGAAAACGTAACTAAAATGAGTTACCCCTTCGATGCTTTCAGTGTGGTTTGTGTGTAACATTCTGAAATTTTGGAACGAAAGCTTCCTTGTGTTTTAAGTTAATTAGAGCAGTCCCCTCAAAGTAATAAATCATACCACTCCTATACACAAAAGGTAACTAGAACGAAGGTACTGAAATGTAAGCTGAAATAAGGGAAGGGGACCAGACTTCAAACAGAGACGGTAACAAACACGAACCTAATAAACTCTAAGGGTTTATTGCTAAGATTAAACAAAGTTTCTAAGATACATTTCAGAGCTCAAGCAATAAATAAAATGTGCATATTTATAATAAATAATTATGTAAATGAAAAAAAGTATTAAAATAGTTTAATAGAACATAGTTTTAATGAAAGAGTAACGCATTTGATCAAGATCCAGGTACTTATGTAGTCCATAGCCTATTAAAGACCAAAAACACTACAACCTTAAGTTATATAATTCAACCAGTACGATAAAACAAGTAAAAATAAATAGACTACTAATCACTCTACACAAGAAACATGTAAATGAGTTGGAGGGAGATGGACTATGGAGTACACTATCTGTCTTCGTCATTAGTGAAAGGGTGCAAAGGGTGTGGAGATAAATCCTGAACAATAATGATGCTCGTTACCCCCTCCCTTGCGTGGAGTGCTTATCTGCAATCTAAAGAGCCTTACAAAGGTATCATAGTAAAACCGACTTTAAGCACCCATTTGGACGTTCAAAGCTTGTAAAATTACCTCGTCACAGGTAAAATTGGGCACTTTTTCAGTATGATTCGACGTGAAAGTTACAAACACGCTTAGAATATAAAATGTTTTGCAGATATCGTTTGATCTTAGAACAGTTTCGGCGATATAATGGAAAGCTTCTTAAAGCGTTTTCCAAATTATATTTGCATTTTGATAAATATTTTTAGAGATAGAGTTATAAAGTAACTGCGAATACTATCTAAATTAATTATGTAGGTATCTTCATGTAGAAAACTAAGCTTGGCAAAATTATTTCAAGATGCACTGAGGAAAACTTCTTTTTATGTTAGGAAATCTTAAACTTTCTTCATATAGATTTAAAAAATACAGATCGCATAAGAAAAATTCTTGTATAAAATAAAAAAGTGCGCAATTTATATTATATTTCGTTTATCTATAGTGTCTTCATCTATTGTACCAACAATCATTACTTCAAGCAATTTTCTCGATTTTTTTTAATTTTATCACATGGCAAAATTTTAAATGTGAAAGTGTAAAAAATTTGTATCTCGTCGAGGTGAAACAATCATTAAGGAAGGCTATTTTTAAATTGAGCCAGTTTGAGCCGCCGGAAGGAAGTCGCCGATTTTCAATTACAGAAACGTAATATTTCCTCAGGAAAATTTGAAACACGAAAGCTCTTAAAGCTCGTTAAGGTTATTTCTATGGTTTGAACCTAGCGCTGATCACAATAAAGATCTGTTATCCAAGAAGTATGGCATGGCCTGCTTATTGTAAGACTGAATTTACTGGTACAGAATTACTCGAGTCTTACAATCTCACGTATCAGGTAAACTCCCAATCGGAAGATGTGTTACACATATTTATGTTGCACATCTGCCGGTTTGCCTTACTAATTAACTGTAATGAAAAAAATGCCAACTATAAATATATGAGCTAGGAATTAATTACGCCATTTCCCTTCGCGTATAGAACACGTCCGGTGCGAGTTGATGTAAACCAATTGACTGGACCATCGAAGGCACTCAACCACTGAGTACGCCATCTAATTAACTTAGCATTCAGCGAAGTATTAACTGATGTTGTATAAACCGATTACAACTTATTGATGGCAATACATAAAATATTATACAACACTAACGGCGGCTTTCAATATCCTATCTATCTGAAAATTTTCTTATCTATCTTGAAATTTTACACATTTTCTTACAAAATCTGTCAAAATTTTAAGATCGATAAGAAAATTTTAGGATAGATAGGATATTGAAAACAGCCGTAAATGATACTCGCAGCTTCGACCGCATTGACGTGTACTATTTGAATATCATCATCATCATCATCATCACCATATCATAACATTTGTCCGTCCACAACTTAAGTCCATTTTAGTGAACGCCAAAATGGTCGATGGTCACACATATCCAACGCGAATCGGCCACTGCAAAATCTGTCGTTCCGTATAGTTGGAGGTCGGAGCTCTATTCTCCTTCGGCTATTGGTCCTTCGGCGTACGTGACCGGCCCACTAACCATAATACAAAGCAAATATAACATACACAAACAAACAGAAACTGTTTCACGGGACAAACAAGAAAGATGATAGTACACAGCAGTATTCGCCATTTCAAAATACATTTATATCGCCTGTATCAATGATAAGTATTTAGAAATTCGTTCATCATCATTATCGGATGATGATGAAAGACCCAGTGGTTGATGATTTCCTTCCTCTTTGATTTTTTATAGCATATGAAGGCAAACGAACAGAATACCGACCCATCGACATCAACACAACCAAAGGTTATGCAGATTGCCCTCATTTTCCTCCTGTCAAAGTGATATAAAGTTTCCATCAAAAATACATCAAAACTCAGTAAGTCTATGGCGCCATCATTACAGAATATTACGTAATCGTCAGATTTCAGGAATAACGTGAATTCTAGTAATATTTCTTTTTACTGATGTTATCAGTACAAATGTCGAGAACAAGATAAAATCTGATTAATTTCATATTTTAACAATATTTTGGTGGCTATTATATTAGACGTATAATGTATTTCGGCTTTTAATTTATTACGAAGCGGTATTTATTTTATTTTCATCGCATATTTCTCACTCGCTGGTGCTTCGTTTTATCCCGCGATGGTTTGTTTTTAAAGCCACGATGATAAATATTCTTATAAACTACATTACATTCAGAGATTCACAGATTCACTATAACATTCAGAGCCAATGTAGCACTATAATGGTGAAAGAATCGGTCGATTACTTTGCGAGGTACTTTTTATGCCATAAGGAGTCAAACGAGCGAAGTCCGCTTCTAAGTCTTACCGGCGCCCAAAAACAACCGCACAGCATTTGGTTTTGCGCAGATGCATTGCCCTCTTTTCCCCTGTCCCAATGGACCACCGGAAACTCACAAATTATACGAAACGCGACAGCATTGCTGTCACTTTAAGCCAGTATAATATGAACAGCAAATAAAATCTTCATACTATTACAAACTATACACGAAGCATACCCATAATTACGACACAAACAAGTCTATTTGAGATAGATAGGCACGATAATTATTGCACTGACAAGACACACTGTCATTCATATATGTCATCGAAAACTGAAATGGCCAGTAAAGTGTGTTAAAAGTTTTTACTCAAACAATACCAAAAACTAGACGTAATGATACTATGGACAATTTAAAACTGTAGACGTAATGAAAGTATGGACGAAATGATATTGTAGACTTAATGATATTATGGACCTTATGCACCGGAAGGGTCTGCAGCACAACTAATAAGTTGTATATTACAATACCATTGACGCTCAAAATACATTTTAAATTGTTCCATTTCGACGGAATTCGGAGCCTCTTCTAATATTTCCGACCACGCCTCTGGTATGTGATGTGCTGGTAACAGTGGTAAATATGAGCACCATCTGGTGATATTCCTACCATCTCTTGTGCGATCAAGCCCAATGTCCTTGCTCTTTTTCCATATTGCATCAGAATAATGGTGAAAGCAACCAGATACAACAACATCTGGAAAAACCTTTTTTATTGCCTTAATCTGGGCTCGCTCGTAGTCCGATTTAAATTTTGAAATATTGACTCCCAGTTTTTCTTTAATTAATTGAAAGAAACGTGTATATGTTGCCTCGGTTTTGTTTGGCAATAACGCGTAAATAATAGGGTACACGTTGACTGACAAAGCTGTTGATTTCATATCTATATGCAAACTATACAACTGGTAAAAAGGTTTTTGTTACGGACCCCGCCATCTATCGGATCAATAGAACAAACAAACAACGGTGTGAAGCAGGAGCGGACGGCGCGCCCGAGCAGCGACGGTCTTCACGACGTTCACTCTCACACAGAATTCGTTTTCAAACTGTACGCGTTCAAAA
This sequence comes from Lycaena phlaeas, assembly GCA_905333005.2. Taxonomy (NCBI): domain Eukaryota; kingdom Metazoa; phylum Arthropoda; class Insecta; order Lepidoptera; family Lycaenidae; genus Lycaena; species Lycaena phlaeas. The sequence goes on from HG995181.1 coordinate 943,528, forward strand.
CTAAAATTTTGTATTTACGTTTAATATTTGTAAAAGTAAGAAAATATACGTTTGTTAATTGTCCTGCATTTGATTCGTTCACAAACATAAATTTGGTCATTCGATCCGGGATAAATTAAAAGAAATTTTTTCAAAAATTTGAACAAGCTACACGTTGCACAAAAGGCGGGAAGAAAGAAAAAGAGTGGGCAACCGGTATTGGTCAGGTCAATCGTTCCTATTTCTTCTCCTTTCATAATTTGCGTTAAAATCGTTCCTCGAATTACAGAATTCATCAGCCTCGGGCTCAGAGTAAATAGTCGTTTGAGGTTTCGGGGCATCTGGTCTCCAAGACTGTGAGTATTAACCTACTTGTTCTTCTATAGCTTACCGAAATGAGTGAGGGTGCGAATGAATTAAAAGGGCCTGCCCAAGCACAAAAGCCAGGCAGGTCAAAGTCGCCTAATCCATTAGGTTCTATTAGTATACCTGAATCAGAACGCATCCCACTGCTAAAAAAGCAAAGGGGTGTTGTAAAGTGTCGTTTAACTATGTTTGAAAAATATTTTAACAAATTGTTAGATGGAGGTAGATTGAGCTCAGATCAAACGGTCGAGTTACAATTGCGATACATCGCTTTATCTGAATTATTTAAAGAGTTTAACAATATTCAAGGTGAAATTGAGAGCATTGTTGACGAGTGTGATCTTTTGTCGCATATGGAGTACCGACAGCAGTTTGAGGAATCGTATTACCACATATTGGCAGCGGTAAAACAATTATTACGTGATGAGAATAGTGATATTAGGCCTCAAATGCTGTCAACTAATCCTGTGTCGATAAAATTGCCCGAAATAAAATTGCCTATGTTTGATGGTTCCTATGACCAGTGGCTTGAGTTTCGTAATTCGTATAAGACCATGATTCATTCTCGTAACGATTTAGACTCGATTCAAAAATTTCATTACCTAAAATCATCATTGAGTGGCCCTGCCCTTCAAGTTATATCGGCTTTAGAATTTACTGCGCCAAATTATTTCATTGCTTGGGAGTTATTGGAAAACAGATATCATAATAATCGTTTACTCGTTCAAAATCACGTTAAATCGCTATTTTCTATACCATCGATTACAAAGGAATCGCCCACTCAAATCCGTAAATTAATAGATACAACTTTGCGCAATTTACGTGCATTAAATTCATTAAATGAACCCACTGACCATTGGGATACGCTCATTATTTATTTAATTGTGTCTAAGCTCGATAGTTCAACAGAACGTGAATGGGAGACATACAAAGGTACTTTTAACGTAGGTCGAGATAACATCAATAGTTTAAAGTTAAGCGATTTAATTTCATTCTTAAAAAACAGAGCAGATATGTTAGAAATGATTCGAAATTCAACTAATAAGCCTAATAGTTTACCGATAAAATCGGGTCAAGGTCATTCGGGTGTGTCAGATCATAAAAAACATTTAAATAAATCATTTAGTTACGTTTTGAGTAAAAATGTTAATAATCAGAAACAAAATAAAATTCATAATATGCGTAATTGTATACTGTGCAATGACAATCATTATCTTTATACATGTCCAAAGTTTCTTAACTTAACAGCGCTAGACAGACTAAAGTTTGTTAAGGAGAAATCAGTCTGTACTAATTGCTTACGCACCGAAGGTCATACAGCAGAGAGTTGCTCGTTCAGTCATTGTAAAATATGTAATATAAAACATAATACATTGCTTCACGTTGATAATAGCGTAGGTAACAGCGACATGTCGGACGAGGTTTCGCAGGTGGCATCATTTAAAACAAAAAATAACGCGAGCAACGTTAGTCGCATCAGTCATGCACTCGCATCGAACACATCCATCTGTCCGACTGTACTCGAACCGGTTCTCTTATCAACGGCGCTTATAGAAATAGCCGATGCAGATTATAATTTTCAAACGGCGCGCGCACTTCTCGATAGTGGCAGCCAACATAGCATTATTACCGAAAGGCTATGTAAACGTTTAAATATCTCATGTATACAGTCCACTATACGCGTTTGCGGTGTGGGACAAACGATTTCACATTCTAATAATTCATGCAAAATCAATATACGTTCTAAAACATGTTCTTTTAATACACACATACAATGTTTAGTTTTGCCAAATATTACTTCAAGCTTGCCCTCTATAAAAATAGATTGTAAATATTTAGATATACCAAATCATATTGTACTCGCAGACCCTTCATTTAATGTGCCAGCTGATATCGATATATTACTAGGCGCTGACGTCTTTTGGGATTTATTAAATATAAATAAAATTAAGCTGAAAAGTGGCCCAACGTTACAAGACACTAAAGTAGGATGGATAATATCCGGGCCTGTTTATAATATGATGCGTTATAGCGTTTATACGAATAGGCAGGTTCAATGTAACAATTTCAATATTATTGATTCCCAATTAAAAATAATTTGGGAACTGGAAGAAATTGCGAACGGGTCAAACGTTATTTCCAATGAAGATAAAATTTGTGAAAAAATCTTTACAGAGACCACGGTACGAGACGAGCATGGCAGGTTTCACGTACGCATGCCCTTACGGGAGCCGGCAAACGTTTTAGGTGACTCGTACACTAAGGCAAGAAATAGTTTTTTTTCGTTAGAAAATAAATTAGAACGATCTGCTCAATATAAGAAATTATATATTGATTTTATGCAGGAATACGAAGATTTGGGACATATGTCGTTATGGACAGGGGATATTAGTAACATAAAAACTCCACATTATTTCTTGCCCCACCATGGAGTATACCGAGAGAGTAGCTTGACGACGCAATTAAGAGTCGTTTTTAATGCAAGTGCTGCTACGACCTCTAATTATTCGTTAAATGACATACAATACGTTGGCCCCATCCTTCAAAACGATGTATTCTCCATATTGTTACGTTTTAGACAATATAAATACGTAGTATGTGCGGACATTCAAAAGATGTATCGTAATATTGCCATTCACTTAGATCAACGAGATTTGCAGCTTATTGTGTGGAGACAGAGTCGAAATGACCCATTACGCATTTATAAACTAAATACAGTTACATACGGCACCGCGTCTGCGCCGTACCTTAGTATACGTTGTTTACACCAGCTGGCTGCGGATTGTAATGATAAGCGCATAGCTCAAGTCATCACCGATGATATGTATGTTGATGATGTCCTCACTGGTGATGATGAATTAGATAACTTATTGGATATTTGCAATAAGACATCGGAAGTGTTACGAGGCGGTTGTTTTTTATTAAGAAAATGGACGTTTAATCATGACGTTAATCTTGATATCATAAAACAGTTAGGCGGTGATGAACTGTGTCAGTCTAAAACTTTAGGGTTAGGCTGGTCTAATAAAAATGATGAATTTAATTATACTACGAAATTGGAAAATTTTAATTCAAAAATTACTAAGCGTTTAATGTTGTCAGTTATTTCTCAAATATATGATCCTTTAGGGCTACTGGCTCCGGCTATAATTCGGGCTAAAATTTTATTGCAGAATCTTTGGCTATCCAAGTTAGATTGGGACGATGCCGTTCCCGCCAATGTTAAACAAGACTGGAATAATTTTGTTTCAAAATTAGAATATTTACCTAAAATTAGGATTCCGCGTCATGTTCTCATAGAAAATGCCACAATAAAGGAATTACATATTTTTTCTGACGCTTCACAAAACGCATACGGTGCTTGCGCATATATTCGTTCATTCGTTAATAATAATTCGCAACCGTGTGTAAGGTTATTGTGTGCTAAATCGAAAGTAGCCCCAATAAAACCAATAAGTATACCCAGACTTGAACTATGTGGGGCCTTGTTAGGTGCAAAATTATATAATAAAATAAAAAAATCATTACGTTTAACATTTGATAAAATTTGTTTTTGGACGGACTCCACAATTGTTTTAAGCTGGATCCGCATGTCTCCCCGCTTACTTAAAACATTTGTGCAAAACAGGGTCACACAAATTAACGAACTAACAGGAGATATGACTTGGCGGCATGTTAAAGGTGTCTTAAACCCTAGTGACATGTTAACAAGAGGAATAGATTTAAATTATCTTCAATACGATACAAATAGTTTATGGTGGTGTGGTCCCCCTTTTTTGAGTGATCCGTATAATTCGAACTGGAGTTGCACTGATGATGATGAAAACTATCTCATAAATTGTTCCGATGTACCCGAGTTGAAAGTTTCTACGATCAACTTATGTAACGTCGCTAATTCTAATGAATTAATTGATTTCGAACGATTTTCGTCATTTAATCGATTAAAGCGAATGGGTGCATACTTGTTGCGTTTTATATATAACACTCGCGTCGATAAAACTAAACGTAAAACCGGTTCATTGAGTGTGGACGAAATCAATGATTCCTTGCAAATGTTGACACGCATCGTTCAGCAGCAATCCTTTTCCGATGAATATCACAGTCTTAAGCTTAATTTACCTATAAAAGTAAAACATAATAAAAAGATAAACAAAATATCCGGATTAAATATATTTTTGGATAAAAATTCAATAATGCGAATAGGCGGTCGTTTGGGTAATGCTGAATTTAATTATAATAAAAAACACCCGATATTATTATGTGCTAAACATCGATTCGCATGGCTTTTATTTACTTCGGAACATAAACGTTTACTTCACGCGGGGCCTCAGTTGTTAGTATCTACCACACGCGATTCGTGGTGGACTTTAGGAGCCAGGAATTTGGCCAGGAAGGTCACGCATAGTTGTGTTACTTGCGTTCGTATGAAGGGAAAAACACTAACTCCAATTATGGGTAATTTGCCCCCCGAACGACTCGAAGCAGGTTTCGCATTTATCAACTGTGGAGTCGATTACGCCGGTCCTATATATGTTTTAAATAAAAAGGGCAGGGGTGCTCAATTGATTAAAAATTATATTTGTTTATTTATATGTTTCTCAACGCGCGCAATTCACCTGGAATTAGTAAGTGGTTTGTCTACACAGGATTATATCCTGGCGCTCAAACGATTCATATCTCGTCGCGGCAAGCCTCACCAAATATTTTCAGATAATGGGAAAAATTTCGTTGGGGCAGAAAGGGAATTATTAAGGAATCTTTTTAAAAATTCCAATGATATTATCGATTTTACTAGTAATAATAATATAAAATTTACATTCATTCCACCATACGCCCCTCATTTTGGTGGGTTATGGGAGGCGGGGGTAAAGTCTTGTAAGTACCACTTGCGTCGGATTGTCGGAAATGCACGATTAACGTACGAGGAGTTGAGCACGGTTTTAACGCAAATTGAAGCCGTCCTGAACTCCCGTCCCATGTATCCTATGTCCACAGATCCCGATGATTTCCAGGCCCTTACCCCAGGTCATTTCCTGATTGGCCGGCCTTTGACTGCGCCCACGTATGAGGATTTGACCGTGACGCCTTACACGCGTCTTGCCCGTTATGATCGAGTGGAGCAGTTACGTCAACATTTTTGGCAACGGTGGTCCAAGGAATACGTATCCGAGTTACAAAGAAGGACAAAATGGACCAATAAGCAAGAACAACTTTCGATTGATACGCTTGTCATTATCAAAGACGACTATCAGCCACCTCTTAATTGGAAACTAGGAAAAATTATACGATTATACCCGGGCAAAGATGGCGTTACCAGAGTCGCAGACATAAGGACATGTAATGGAGTCATACAACGAGCCCTTACGAAAATCTGTCCACTTCCTACATCGTCCAGTCCCGAAGGAACGAAGAGTACCGGAACCCAAAACTAATATAATAAATCCATAACTTATTTATTGAAAGTCGAGTCTTTCAAGGCGCCGGGCATGTTACGGACCCCGCCATCTATCGGATCAATAGAACAAACAAACAACGGTGTGAAGCAGGAGCGGACGGCGCGCCCGAGCAGCGACGGTCTTCACGACGTTCACTCTCACACAGAATTCGTTTTCAAACTGTACGCGTTCAAAACTAAAATTTTGTATTTACGTTTAATATTTGTAAAAGTAAGAAAATATACGTTTGTTAATTGTCCTGCATTTGATTCGTTCACAAACATAAATTTGGTCCTTCGAGCCGGATTCGTTCACAAACAGTTTTGGAACACATTTGAATGTGCCGTCTGCATAAAAATCTTTTTTACTGTCTTTAACTATTTTTCTACATATTTTAGAACAAAAGAACAAAATTTTTTCCTCATCACCGTCATCACAAACTAAAAAGTCTTCAGCTAATGTTCTCGGTATATTCACGTCTTTTAAATGAACAAAATTAAGGTTTTCCACGTTTAAATATTTTTTTCTTGACCTGTACAATGTATTTTTATAACCTTCATAGGAAGGAATTTCATACATATATTGCCCTCCCCTCATCTTCAACTTTTCAAATTTATTTTCAAATATTGACTGTACCGATCCTAGATTTCGGCAAACCTCCTTCTTACATTCATGTTTCACTAAAGCAACTTCATTTTTTACAATATCACCTTTACAAGTGTGAGGTTTTTCACGTTTAATTTCATTTTCGTTTTTTATTGTAATGGTAGCTGAACATTCTTCTCTATTTACACATCTCCATAATACAGACCCGCCTTTATTTCTTACACTTACGTTGTAGCGAAATCCACCACGAATTAAAGTTTTATTGCCCCTTTGATTTATAATAATTTTAAAACAGGCCATAATTACGACACAAACAAGTCTATTTGAGATAGATAGGCACGATAATTATTGCACTGACAAGACACACTGTCATTCATATATGTCATCGAAAACTGAAATGGCCAGTAAAGTGTGTTAAAAGTTTTTACTCAAACAATACCAAAAACTAGACGTAATGATACTATGGACAATTTAAAACTGTAGACGTAATGAAAGTATGGACGAAATGATATTGTAGACTTAATGATATTATGGACCTTATGCACCGGAAGGCTTTTATAGAGCACATCTCATTTCTACAGACCAGAAGATATCGTAGTAGGTATTATAATATTTATAGCTACTATATAATAATATGTTGGGGCAACTCACACGACTAACAAAGAATAAAATGAGTAAGAATTAAAACGTTAGGCGCTTTAAAAGCTCAACTGAACTTTTATTTACATAATTAAACCATTCTATTGCGTCGCTTTAACATCGAAAGCACAAAGAGAGCTTCCGAAGCGGAGCTTGCGAAATACTCCCAAAACGTCAGCAGTTAGAAAAACTTTGAATACATTAAGGAAATTTTAATTGGATATGTTCTTTGTCCTGGATCGAAAGGAGGTTTCTTTTAATTTCATTTTACGTTACGAAATCTGGGACAATATATTCAAAAGATCGTTTAGGCAACGTCAAATCATTATCATCAACTCGCTTGATTCCCATTTCATGTACTATCATCATCAATGAATTCTATACCAAGGTTGAAGAAAAATGATACAGCCTGTAACTATATGATACTAAAGATATTGTCAATTCATTCATTTGTTACCCATTATAAGGCATGCAAAGCAAAAGCGAATGCTTACGACTCATAGATCTTCGTAGTAGAATAAAATAAGTAAACAGTACACCTTGGATACAGACGCTATGTAGGATATACAATATATTTTGTATGTTATAACATAAAATAACCTGTTATCTGTAAAGTCGGGTTACAGACAATAACTTTACGTGATAACGTCATAAAGCGTCACAAGCCGAACGCTTAGGCCGATTGTCCTCAATAGCTCGTTCCACGATCTCGCTTCCACGCTCGGCTCAGTCGGAACGTGAGCTTGAGTCATGCTTTTTCGTGCGTGCAGCCGGCGTGCTTGGATTTATAAGACGTGTGAAAGGCGGCTGAAATTAAGTCAACAGTCATCACTCGACTAATGATTAAAAAGTGTGTCCACCTTTTCAAGTATTAACTCGCCTTTCATGATCATACGGGTTGAAACTGACATCCTAGCCTGACTAACTGGTTGAAGAGTTGAGCGGCGGCGGTCGCTCCTCTGTAAGGGACCACTCTCTTATTTCTTCCATCAAACATCTTAATGGTGTTTCGTAAAGGAAAGCAAGTCATGCGGTGTACGTCTCACGACATGTAATGAATAAATGAGTTGAGCGAGCTTATTTCAGTTAACGAGTTAGTGTCACGTCTGCGAATTCGCCTATCCGAATAACATAAGGCACATTTTCTGGTTAAGCACAACAGAGTCGCACGTCGCTAGGTCGTTAGCTACAAAATCAGAGGCGCGGTAATGAGTGTAAATAATGCAAGGCCCAGACGCGCCGGCCCACTCCCGGCCCGACATAAAACATTCACGAAGGTGTGGGCCCAGCTTTATGATCGCTTAATTTACTTAACATTCGCATAATACTATTAAATAATTAATTGTCTTTTTATATAGGTATAGGAAGCAACGATGGTCCAGCGGTGGGTGGACTCGGCCTATTATGCGAGAGGTTCCGGGTTCGATCATGACCACCCCATGTGTGCCTTGAAATAGGTTTTACTAGATTTCTAAGTGCACACACGAAAACATCGCTCGCTCACCGGTGAAGGAAAACATCGTGAGGAAGTGCATGCCTGATGAGATTGAAGTCTTTGAAGGTGTGCGAAGTTCACCAACCCGCATTGGGCCAGCGCATCGGTGAACTATGCCCACATTACCCTCCTCCAGCCCAGCAGTGGGACATAAAGAGGCAGTGCCTTGCTGCTTTGCTGACGAATCAGGCCGGCACGACCGGGGTCCTCTCGCTCATATGACACCGGCGTAAAGTTGCAGCTATGCTGTCCCGTTTCGTGCGATTTGATTTTTCGGTGGCCCATTGTGGATGTGGTGGCCCGATAGGGATAAAGGAGGTTAACGCATCTGCATAGCCTCTGGTTGTGTGGATGTTAATGAACGTCGATAATCGCCAAAATTGTTTGTAACATCATAAAGTGTTTCGCATGCGTTCGACCAGTTATTAGCATGGTTATGAATGATCAATAGAGAACAACCCCTCGTGCAGGCCGCGGGGCGCGCCAGGAAATTGGCACTGGAGGGTGAAACATATCCACTCAGCCGCGGGGCAGGCGGGGGGAGGGGAGGAAATACACCTGCGCCTAGGTGATGCCTGGAGTGTTGGTTGCCGGTTCAAATCTCGAAGAAAGCATGTAACATATAATATATACGAGATATCAATTTTAAGTTAGTTCTTAGCGTGGGACAAGATAAAGTTGAGTTTCATTAATTTAATTTAACCAACTAAAATACACGATTTTAGCAACATGAAAAGTGAAATAGTTGAACGTTCAATTTTATTTTATTTTTCCTAATATTTATAAATATTGTATTGTCATTAAGATTTTATGATTGGGAAAACTCATTTCAATTTCAATCAATTGTACCAGTTACGAAACGTTAGGTACGTTCAAAAAAGAGTAAACAACAAGTTATTTTGTGCTTACATTATAAAGAAATCCAGGAAAAGAGTATCAAATATTTAAAAATCCAGCAACACGACTGCTAATCCTGTGGTGTAGCGAGTGTGAGCAATGTCTCTTCACTTACCAACAGGTGAATCGACCGCTTGCCCAACTCTTCTATATAAAAAAAGTTAATAGATTGTTACGTACGTAAATACAATGATATTTTAAGTGAAACTTTTATTACATCGTGTCAAATTTTTTCGTCTGTGTGTTGCATGTCGCGTGACGGTCGGAGGCCAATATGGCGGCGCCTATAGTTCATCAGCTGACCGTGTAGTGTATAGACTATTTATTATTCATTTGTGCCACTGCTCCATATTTTAGATTTCTATACCCTTAATGGAATATTATTCCGAAAATGTTAAGTTAAATGTCTGTAATGTGATAAAAAAAATCACTTTTACCGTGATTAAAAAAAAACCACACGGTCCTTTATTTTTTTCACTTTGTTTCAGTCTCTTGTGCGAACTGGCATACGGACCAGATGGTCCACCGTCCGCATCAGATGACAGTCAATGGCCAACGACGCCCATCAACATAAAATAGTGCGATTTGAACCCAGGCACTATCATCTACGCGTCTCTACGACCATATATACATAATGATCTTTATACATATATTCTTGCGGTTAATACTTGTGTTAACAATAGAATCACTCATTGAGTGCCGACACTTTTAGGTATCTGTCGCTGACTACGGCATCCGTGTCGTTACGTACGGAGTGCGTACTAGTGACGTCACGTGATCAATACTCGGCCCGCTTCGGAGTACGTAACACGTTCGTACCAAACTAATCTGTCCCGTACAAACATCGTATAGGGTTTAATATTGCTTGCAACAGTACCTATTTACAATATATCAGATGGCGGTATGAAATTCCTTAAAAAGAGTACAAAATTCTTCACGATAGGTCGCAGTGTACAACGACAATAAATATAATAGTGCATACAACCCTTGTAAAGGTAAGTAGCCAACTATGGTAAATGGTCAATATTGCTCTTGAATTTAACGATCGCAGACTAACACTAGAGCAAGGTCATAAATAACGTCTAATAACACGATGACGCTGATGATGATGATGATAAAGGAGTAAAAGTATCAACCCTTATATGTCCCACTGCTGGGCACGGGTCTCCTTCCTCGAAATCAGGCGATAAAGGAGTATTTATATCATATTCTATTTACTGGAACTTATTCATTATAATGAAACAACTTTTATTTTGAAGTGAAAACTTCTTTAGCCGTGTTGATAACTTTTGGTCGGAGGGAAAATCTTTAGAGATTCGCGTTAGCGACATACTGATGTGACATTATGGCGTCGGTATGAAATTTCAATGTTGTAAAGGTTTATTTAGACTTATAAATGCCCGTCGTATCGGATAATTTACAAGGGGACTATAGGTATTTATTTTATAATTTAGATATCCTTACTAATATTAAATGTTAACGTAGGAATGTTTGTTACGCTTTCACGCGAAAACTACTCAACCGATCATGATGAAACTTTGTACACATAATCTTGGAGGTACTAGAAGCAACATAAGATACACTTAAAAAAATAGTTTTTTTTTGGTAACGCGGGTGAAGCCGGGGGCTACAGCTGGTATAAGGGATGGTACGGTGATTGATGGTCGTGTAATGACTAGCGTTAGTGCCCCCGGCGCCGCCTGTCTGGTCCCGTCTGGTCCCGTCTAGACGCGATCACCTTGACTCCGCCGACTCGCTGCCAACCGGGCGGGTGGCTGGTGGCCTGTCCTCGACACAAATCCTCATAAAATACATCCGCAACACTCATAACAGAAACTCGTAAAATACTTCCCATTTCTAGTACTACAGTATAACCTCGATAACCCAAACCTCGGTAACTTAAAAACCTCTATAACTTCAAAAAATATTATGTTCCCGTCCCTTAACCTATCACTAATATGACCCTTGATAACTTAAAACCTCTTAAAATATTTTGTGTTTCCCATGGACATTAATTAACTTATCGAGGTTCTACTGTATTTCATTTCAATCTTTATTTGGTTCCATGGTAGAAAGCAATAAAAAATTTAAATGATAACGAAGATTCGAAAACAACCTTACAGAATAGCCCTACTGGACTCCGATAGACGGAGATATTAATATTTCAAGTGTATGCGTTCCCTCCATTTCGTCGAGTGTTGATTGTTTCCTCCTATCACATTTGGAGCAGCAATCCATCGGCCAGACTTTAATATATCCCCAAGCTCGGAACAGATGCTCTACCCGTGCTATTGGAAGAGTTGCTCTACTCGATCGTGGATCGATATTACGATAGTTTCATGAGAATACGGCAGATTATAAAGTATCAACCCTTTATGTCCCACTGCTGGGCACGGGTCTCCTCCTCGAAATCAGGCGAGGAGGGTAATGGGCCATAGTTCACCGCGCTGGCCCAGTGCGGGTAGGTTAACTTCACATACCTTCAAAAACTTTCAATCTCATCAGTCATGCAGGTTTCCTCACGATGTTTTTCTTCACCGGTGAGCGATGGTCTCGTGTTTGGGGTGCTCTTAGGCACCCATTTCAAGGCACACACGGGGGGGTCAGGATCGAACCCGGACCTCTCTCATAAGAGGCCGAGTCCATCCACCACTGCACCACCGTCGCTCAACTGGATTAGAAGAAAGTAAAAACTCCAACATATTTCAGTGCCATTATTGCGCTAAAGGCTATATGTTAATTTTGGGAAGGCCAAAACCTTGGGTCGATTATAGCTGCAACTAGCGTGCTATCCTTTCAGATTGTTTTGACATATAAAGGGTATTGCCGCATAAATCAGCCCTCCAGTCTGCGGACTGTCGTCTAGACTGCGGGAGTACCTAGGATGACAAACGGCAGGAACGTGTCCCGGGGAGAATGCGGACTCTGTTAAATGTAGCATTATATTTTAGAATGTGAACTTTGTTAAAATTCTTTATCCAAACTGCAATTAATTGTAATATTAACGTGTAACAAATTTTATTGATAAGTATATTGTTTTATTATGTTTACGCGAATTTCACTCATTGTAATAGAACAACTTTAAAAGATTTTATCGCGGTTTATTAAGTTTATACATGGCCGACATTTGGGATACTTTAAGCAGCCATGGTCACGGAAGAACTGAGGTGTCCGACATCCTAACGTTACTAAATTATTAGAAACCTACCCCCTACATTATTAATTTTGTAAAAATCTTAATAACCCGCTGTGGAATCCGTAAAAGTTGTTTCATTGTTTCATTTACTATTATAATGAAACAACTACTTCCGCATTTCATGGCAGTGAGAGCGGTAGGGGTGGGGGGGAGGTTTTGGGTAAAGATAGTCCAGAGACAGCAGTGACATTCGAACCATATTGTCCCCGTACCACCGGGTGTGTAATTATAATAGTTGTAAGTTAATAATAATAAAATGTTCCAAAACAAATTACAGTTGTTAATTATGACTGATAAATAACACTAATATATATTGTATAACATCACGTGTGTCCGATGTTAGACGGGCGAGCGGCGAACATAAGCTGGACGGGGTATTGATTGCCACTTGTAAGGGGGCAACCGTACAAGTTCACCCTTGACATTTAAACGGTTATGGAAATAATACAACAACTCCTTAACTCCAACGTGACCGAACACACTAACCGTGACCAGTTTATTGTCAGCATCATCGTGTTCGATTCCTTTTTATGTTAGTGGGGTGGGCAAAGTGTCAGACGTGCTTGGTTGTAAGTGGCTCATGAACGTGACCCAGTTTAGCCGGAACTAGCCCACTTATGTGTTGTAGAGCCACAAGAGGGCCTTGCCCTTCTCTCGAAAATACAGCAAAGCTGTTGTGCAAGCAAGCAACAAGCAAGATGGTACCTGTGGTACCTATACGGTAGTGCGGGAGGTACGCGCTGTGCCGTGCTCTCGGTAGCTCCACAAGCAAGATTTCGCGGTTTTTTTTATCATTAAGTGGAAATAATTTTAGCCATTTGAAAATAAAAAATAGATGACAATAGACGGACAAAGCTGCTGGCAACAATTAGTTTCACATGGCCCAGTAAAGTATAAACCCCTACATGTCCTACTGCTGGGCAGCCAACGCTCTCCCCCACTCAATCAAGCGAGGAGGCTATAGTTCACCGAGACACTGGCCCAATGCAGGTTACTCAACTGCCGTGCCAACTGGATCATTGCCGCATATGTTAATACATACTAGCACAGTATGCACAGTATGCTAGTGTCTACTAGCACAAAAAATTTACCATTAGCACAGTAGTGCATACTGTATAGGGGTAGCTCCTCCACACTCACGCGTGTTGATTGGCGTATCACGGAGAAGAGAGAGGAGCGAATTATCCCGCAGGACTCCCCGGAGACCGCCGGGAGCGCTTCCATCAGCTGTATACCACGAGCGGAATACTTTTATAACTTGTTCCGTATTTTCCAAACGTGGAGCTATTTGGGTCAGCTGTGATTATAAATTGCTAAATTATATATTTTTTTATTGATCCCGAACAAAACACTTAACTTGAATGAGATGGTGTCTTTACATGAAACATTTATTAGCGCGTCTTGCCTGTAAAATCTACTCCAGTTTATTTCTTGTGCTGTGAATAGACGAGTTCTAAATGTGTTTTAGCGGGTGAAGAAAACGAAAAACGGGACGTTTCGTCTCGGGAGTCACTGTCACTCTTTATAGAAATGCAAGAGAAACGAAAAGACACCGAGATGTTATGATATTTCGTTCGAATCGAAAAAAAATATTTTTAATTCTTATAAATATGTTATTTATATATGGATAAATAAAAACAACGGTCAAAGTACAAATTTTTACTTCCCCTTATTATCCTTGTGTTGGATGCGAGTGGCAGGGGATCGGTAATCTTGGCGTTCATTGAGAGAGGCCTATGTTCAGCAGTGGACGGATAAAGGCTGATAATGATGATAATGTCAAAGTCAAAAATTTTATTCAAAATAGTACTATCCAAATATCTTTTTGAAGGTCAATTGAGTCTACCACCGGTTCCAAAGTAAGTCCACTGAGAAGAACCGGCGAAACAAACTCAGTGGAACAAATGATAATGATGAATGAATGAAAGATAATGATATCCCTGTTATAATTTTATTAAGATTCGTTTACAAATAATACAGATACAATCGATAAAATGTATATTTTAATGGTTACTTTATGATTTTGCTATCCAATGCATATTTTTTCGAAAATGTGTTTTGAAGTTTGAACACAACACAACCTAAATGTAATTCAGATTAAAATATATTCTTATAAGATATGATATAAATGTATGATTTTCTTGAAAACTGTTTAATTAAACCTATTTTCACTATACACAGGGCCTTTAGACGGTAAGTCCCAAGCAGCCTGGTAGTACCCAAGTGCCGGGGCACGCGGTATAAGACCATCGCACCGTTTAACGATGTTACTACTATTTCTTATTCCTTCATGTAATCGAGCCGCACCAGTAGTACGTCAGAGTTAACTGCGGGCTCGGCACGCTCGACGGCCCCCTCGCGCGGGATGTTAGCCGAATGCCCGCCGGGTACGCGCTCTCCAACCACGACAACGATAATTGAGCTTGTAAATTAGATTACAAGACACGTAAAACAGCCTGCGTTGACCTGGTTATCGCTTTACGTGAGATTGCCTGATTGCTTATTGTGTATGAATTGTTAAAATGTCTGTTTTATGTTTGGAAAAATTTTAAAAAATATTTTTTGATGTGAAACTTCTTTAGGATCGTTGTGATTTCAAATCGTTGTGATGCAAACAGAAAAAACGACAGGTAAGAGACACAAATACAAAAGAGCGAGAGAGCAAATGTTGGTGTGTATGTATATTACAAACTGTTTAATAATTGCTTGTATTTGAGCATTTAACATGTGTTTCACTTCTATCGTGTGTGAATCGCACACACACTTTTTATACTTGTTGTCTACTCATAATTTATCAGTCTTTATCGAAAAGCCTTTAAATTGTAGCGGGGATCCTCGGACTGATGAAAGCTTAGTAAGTATAAAATAACAAAAAAATCAACATACTTATTTACGAAGTATCTGTGTCACGTCAAATTCAGTAACAACAACAAATTCAAAGCTAGCCCATAACAGGCCAAACCCATGAGGACGACATGTCGTACGACAGTCATGTGACGTCGTGCCGCGTGTGCGGGGCGCGCGGGGTGCGTGCGGGGCAGCCCCGATCGTTAAGTGGCCCACGTGACCGGCGGGGAATGCCCGCGCCGGCCGCCGCTACTGCACGGCCGCTAGTTCGACGCTGGCAGGAATTGTAACCATACTCACTTTTCTTAGCACACATTTTGCACACGGCTAAGCGCAGTACAAGCAACGCATGGTTCTAATGTCATTTTCGTTTAAAGTTAATTGGTAAATAGCTCATTTAAGCACACACATAAAGATGTTACTGAATTTCGTTAGACGGCTGTAATTTGATAAGATTTTCTAAATTATAATTATTTTGAAGTTTATTTAAGAGTAAATTGGTAATTTGGTAACATGGCGAAGAGAAAGTACATCAGATGGGACATTAGCATCAGAGTCATCATCCCAAGCTGACAATGGACTTAAATGCTTGAAATATTTATTAATATTGTGAACCTGTAGTATGTTTGCATACGCGCGCTAATCTCTCTAACTATACCTATTTCGGTGTAGCATAAGAACTATACTTACGCTGCCAGTATCGTTAGCGATAAAAATAAATTGCATAACGTCACATCTCTAACCATGTATGTCAACGTCATATTGGCATGTGTCAGCCGCACCAAGCTACACCGCACGGAGTATAACAGTCGGATTTGATAAAATATTTCTGCATTTCATATTGAAATTATTGAAGCATGTAATAATATAGACTACATTTCAAGGAAACTTATTTTATTTTTATGTTTTAATTTTTTTTCTCATTCGCTGAATATCACACGATACTGCTAAATTAATGTATCATTTGCCAGGATCACCTAAATTCGCTATAATTATAATTCCGTGCAATATGAGGTTTTAGAGAGGGATAGGTCAACGACCGGTAACGTAATGCGGTTCAATGACCGCGCCACCCCCGGGGCAGATTGCAAATATCTCGGATGTTTTGTTAAACACGCTCACACCGCGACACTCATTATACAAACCCCGTTTATAGTACAGCCATTTGATTGACCTATTTTAAGTTTTTGTATTTTATTTTTATTTATTTTTTTTTTGGTTTGGAGCTACACTAACAGTTAATTAATTAATGGCCACTATGCTTAATCGCTTATTTGGTGAGCCTAATGATGTTTATGGGATCTTCACACGGCCACCTGGTGGCTGTCAGTGGCAGATCCAAACCGTGTTAGGGTCGGATGGAGATTTTTTTTTATAATTTATAGTTCTATTATTTTATAAAATTACAACATTAATTCACCAAGCACTAACCAATATTAAAAATGATTATGTCCAAACATACTTTTAGTCTCCTAGAGGTAACAGGGACATCGGCATCCACTCGGCTAGCCCGCTTCTATAATCTAAAGTAAAGTATCAACCCTTATATGTCCCACTGCTGGGCACGGGTCTCCTTCCTCGAAATCAGGCGAGGAGGGTAATGGGCCAATAGTCCACCGCGCTGGCCCAGTGCGGATTGGTGAACTTCACATACCTTCAAAGACTTTCAATCTCATCAGGCATGCAGGTTTCCTCACGATGTTTTCCTTCACCGGTGAGCGAACGATGGTCTCGTGTGCACTTAGAAATTTAGAAAAACCCATTTCAAGGCACACACGGACGGGTTAGGATCGAACCCGGAACCCCTCGCGTAAGAGGCCGAGTCCGTCCACCACTGGACCACCGTCGCATCTATAATCTAAACCTGTCTGTATATAACTAAACTAATCTCTAAACAGAAGTCATTGCTACGACGTACGGGCGCTACGAACGTGTGCTACGTACTGCTACGATCTCGTAGAGCTCTACCTAGAGTGAACATGGTAATATACACCAACACACCCTAGTGTCACCCGCTTCCACACTCGTGCATTAGTATGCAAAACCCACGATAACTTTACCCGCTAGGATAATACATTCAAAAAAAAAAAACAACATGCAAAGTCAATTTAAAAACAAATTTTGTTGTTTTGTTTTTATTAAAACAGACGGCAAATAGAGAGAAATAGAAAGCACTTTAGCATGCGCTGATAAGCGAAGTATTTAGCATTAGAATATATACAGTATACGGTTTCAATAATAGTTTAAAATAAAAATAACAAATATATTAGAGAATAGTGATAAATTTCTCGTGCAAAAAAATAACTTTTCAAATCATTCCGACGATATAAATAAAAAGAAATAGGGCGGAAAAATTGAAGTGTAGTTTTCAAATAGCCTTTGAGCTAAATATAACTTAGCTTGCAGATTTTTTAATTAATGTGAGTGGATGGAAACGATATAATAAATTATGACGGAGGTATATATTTACTAGCGATTTGAAAAGATCTTTCGTGATAATCAAGAGTAAAACTGTCAAGTTTAGCAAAAAGCAACTTTCGTACACGAATAGGCAGTGATTGACGATTATTGACATGTACAAAACAAGTCAATATTATTCATTAATTAATAAATTTATTTATTTAGCAGGATTAATGATTGAGTTGACACAACTCTCAACAGATTTTATATATCTCAATAACCTATTGACAGTTCTTCCAGTGATCCCATTGTTATGGTTACTGTTAACTATCCAAAATGTCGGAAATGTAAAAATTTATATTTCAATCCAATTAAAATAACAAACATAATTATCATGAGTGATTATTACAATTCATTATGTCTTAATAAATTTATAAACTAGCAGAAATTATTCAAATGTACATAATTTATTTCGTATTGAAACGTTAAAATTTAATCTTCCGGTAATATTTGAAACAGCTTATTTTCTGGCAAACCGTGTAAGAAGCGTCAGAAACTAAAATTTATTTGTTAAATTTAGAAATGCAGACAATCTTAATAGAATAATAAATAAAAAAATCTTTATTTAAAATACAAATTTAAAAAACAGGAGCTCTCATTCGTTTATATTTAAAATACTAAAAATATATGTTAAAAGGAATTCAAAGCTGCAACCTTGGAGTGGTGAATTCAAGTAGTATTTGTATGTCTCTACATATCATGTAGAATATAGAATTGAAAATACTTAACACGGGATGCGACCCTAGAGACCTGTAAATAACCGTTAGAATTCCCCGCAACTAACTTTGACACTCTCGTCCCGTAACTTTCTTCCCTATCAATTATGAACAGCCCGCCCTTCGTACCTTCACTGTTTATTTATTAAAATAATTAACACGAAAGGTCAAAACTAACATCTGTTACACCTTCATAAATAAATTATGATAAAATAATAAATTGATTGAGGTGGTAATTAGAAAAAAATGATGTAATGACAAAGATTTTTTTTAAGGCGGTTTAAGAGTAATGAGTACACAGTGACAATTTTAGTCAACTGACACATTATCATACTACTGATACCTTAATAATGAAGCTTGTCCCTTAATTCCTTTTATATTATGCTAACACATCTCTCTACTTTAATAAAATGCTTCTAAACAAAATATCCCGACGATACTTGTACTGATACAAAATAACATAAAGGCTTTAGGATTAAAGTGAACGAAGTTTTCCATCCAAAACACCATAAGGCCATAAACAGTAATTTTCACCAGAGGCAAGGCAGGGACTCGCAATCAGCAAATGTAATAACGCAAATCCTCACCGAGCCGCCCGCCTCTAATGTGTTCTGAAACGCGCCTTCCTGTTTCTGTCAGCTAAACACCTTTCCATTATCGTACGTTTTACATTTTTCACTTATCCTTTTGTTTTGTGTAAAAATAGATGAGCGATAACTTGGGAAGGCTTAGCGTTTTTTATACGTAAAGAGGTGAACAATAAAGATAAGAGCGAATTAATTAGAGTTAAGCTATAAATATGTTCAGCAGTGGACGGATAGAGGCTGATGATGATGATGAAGCTATGAATAGCCAGCATGGTACTAACAGCAAATAGTAAAGTTAAGAATTATTTTCAAACATTTTTCGTTATCTTTACACTGACACAGATGCGTGACCCCTCTTTACAGTGTTGGGCTTTTATGGTGGAGAAGTCATGAGGTTTGAAATAAACAGTGTTACCCAAGAGCGTTTGTAATGTTACTAAACTATAAAAGATGGCATATTTACATAACTAAAGATATAAAGTATGCTAAGAGCATACCGAGAAATACTTGAAAATGTTCACGAGGATTCATATAAAAGTTCGAAGACAGTATCTAAATGTCGAGCTACGCGAAGTAAAGTTAACAAACCTGGTAAATATACCGTTTTGAATAGTTTTAATAATAAAAACAACCCTGTTAGAACATTATTAGATACAATCGAGGATTTTGAATATATTAGTAGAATAATAATGCTAGCTTTTCGTCATTCCATTAGAAGATTCTTGTGAAGAATTAATATTTCTTTTGTACTTATTTTTCGTCGTCATGGATGTGAACCCCAAATATATTACTAGATACAATATCATGTTATTTCATTCACCAAAAAGAACAGCTACCTATCCATACATCAAACAGTTTATACTACCGTAAACTTAAAGAACAATATTGAAACAATTAACAAGCTCTACACACCTCTACGATCACGGCTACGTAAAGTTACGCTTTGTTCTACGTGACGTAGCGCCGCTACGATTCCCGCTACGAGTGCCGCTACGAGTTCCAGTACGAGATTCGCATACCTGCCGAGTCCGCTAACTCTCGCACGAGTCGAGATTACGTGGATAAATGAAATTTCTTTAATCTTACCGTAACTTTGAGATGCTTACCTGGAACAGACAACACTTTATTAGGGATATAAAAATAACTTGCACAATAAACGTAAAATTAAGTAACGGTTTTTGTTCATACATGTTCGTGGCTCTATAGTTAAATGTAAATCTGTATACCATTAGTTATAAACCATTGTATGATAAATCAATACATCCATTATTGACTACAAAGCAAAAGATAATTTTCTAGTAAGTTCTGATTATTTCGTGAATAGACATCACAGCTCAGGATCGTTCTAGTCCTATTAATATTATAATCAATACAAGCTTGTAGGTTTGTTTGCTACACGTGTAAGCTTGTAAGCGTTTTTGGCGTGAAATTTTGCGCATAGATAGACCTTGACCTCGAGTAGGACATAAACTATTTTTATATTTAGTATTGCGTTATAATTTATTCTACATCATTATAATAAATCTAGTTTTTATGAACCTCATCACGGTGTATTCAATAGTGTACATATAAAAATTATAACGTGTTATTTGCAAATATATCGAAATCTAAATAAAAAAAAAAGTAAAGTATCAACCCTTTATGTCCTACTGCTGGGCACGGGTCTCCTCCTCGAAATCAAGCGAGGAGGGTAATGGGCCAATAGTTCACCGCGCTGGCCCAGTGCGAGTTGGTGAACTTCGTGCAGGTTTCCTCACATGTGTGAAATCGAAATATTTTAATCTAATAACATATCTGTAAGTCTGGATTGTTGCTCTTTTACACTAAAACTACAAATTGACTTTAATGAAACTTTACAATAACAACTCACACATCACAACAGCGCATTGGCAATGAATTTTTATCCCCGCAACTCCTATGGAATGGTAAGTACGCGAGTTAGCGCGCTTATTATTATTAGAAATTATATGCTTTAACATCATCATTCTCTTACAACTGTTGAGAATACAAACATCATAGCTAACTGATAAAACTAACCACGAGTCCCGCGGCGGATCCTCTAGCAGCTAGTTTATATATTTGATCGTAATGTGAGGCGACGGTGATCGATGAATATTCACGCTACGACGTAAACTACTCCGATGTTTTTAAATTGACATTTCGTGCTCGGAGCCAAGTTGTGTCAACTCGGTTTAGCATCCAATCAGAGTTTCCCGAATTGAGTAAACCAAATGGAACTGAATCCCGCCGACAGTCCGTATTAACTATTTATGAACTGGTCTGGTAAACGATGTTCTCAATCGAACATGTACTAGCATGCCGTCGTCATCATCATCATCAGCCATTATCCATCCACTGCTGAACATAGGCCTCCCTCAATGAACGCCAACATGTAATACAATGTATTTGCACACGTGAAATGATAATAAGATTTCTTTTATTAAATTTTTTGTTATAATAACTTTTACAAGGTTCGCACAATTTTGTATGTTTGTACATATGAACATTTTATTGTACAAAAATAAGTTATTTCATGTAATGTATCTTTTTCCTTTTTTCATAGAAGTAAACAAATTACAAACAAGCTGTTGCCCGCAGCTTCGCCTGCGTTAACTAAGATTTAAGGCGGGATCTTAGTACGCAAAATAAGTAACTTTTCTGGTTCATTTTTTACACCTTGTGTCCGTAAAATCCAAATATCTTACGGAACCCTATTTTTTTTAAATAAATTTTAGCCTATGTTATTCGTGGATAATGTAGCTTTCAAGCGGTGAAAAAATTTTTGAAATCGGTCCAGTACTTTTTGAGCCTATTCATTACAACCAAACAAACAAACAAAGTTTTCCTCTTTATAATATTAAGTGTAGATGTAGATTAAGAGGTAGCCTAGGTGCGGTTGTTGTTGTGACCTGTAAGTTTCCGGTGGCCCATTTCAAAAGGGAAAAGAAAAACGTATCTAAATAACCTTTGATCGTGCGGATATGGCCTGGCAACGGCAGCCACCACAGGCAAAAAGTGCAACTGTCGTAATGTAAAATAAACATGTCTGAAACTAGTTATTCTTTATATTAGAGCAGTCTAAATCTTTCTCTAACATATTAAAACATATAAAACTTTGGTCAATAAAGCCAACATAGAGTTGACAAGCTACAAGACACCCAAATAATAGAACATATACAATTTCTACGTAAGCTTGCGTTCTTTCTTTTATTTCTAGCGTAACCAAATGAAACAACGCGTTTTCTGTGACTCTGTTTCTGAAATATGTACCTTATTGGTTATCAATGAATTAATCCAGAGGTAGCGGGTTCAAATCCCGTCCGGGACCTAAAAGTATTCCGTGTTCCTGGGTCATGACACTATGACCCATGACCAACAAGTAACACAGGTTCTCACCACGGGACCAGATTGACGTGGTGTAAAGCGACCGAAGTTATATTATTATTATTATTATCAGCTTAATTCTATCCACTACTGGTTTTAAAATAATTGATATGTTTAATTAATACGATAGAGCCATGTGGCCCAACGTTATCCAGTCCGCCAGCAGCTAAGCCTTTTATACAGCCAGTTTCGAACTGGACCCCTGAGAGATGGGAACAGCCTGTGTAAATTTTGAGTCTGCAATTAACGCCGGCCGTGACTAAAATATTCGCCGCTAATTTGATATTTTTAATGACATAAAGTTGAATAGAAGCCTACGTTAAGGAGTTCTCTATCGCTCTACATTATAATATATATAACTAGCTTTTGCCCGCGGCTTCGCTCGCGTTCAATTCGGAGTAGCGCAAATCCGTACGTACGTATAGTAAACACAGACAGATTTTTTTTGAACTACCCTGCGAACTTTCATCTCCTATTTCATGCCCATTTGGGTAAAAACCTAAAAAACGGTGGAACAATTATTATTAATGGTTATTTATTTCTTATCAAGTGCCTAAATGCAACGTTTCATGGCGTCATCTTCTATGTATAATCACGAACTTCCATACAAACTTTTATCCCCTATTTAAACCCCCCTAAGTTATTTTTCGCAACAAAAAGTAGCCTATGTCCTTTCCCAAGCTCTAATCTATCTCTGTTCCAAGTTTCATTAAAATCGGTTCAGTGGTTTAAGCGTGAAAGCGTAACAGACAGACAGACAGACAAAGACAGAGTTACTTTCACATTTCGACATACAAAATGGCCCAATTCGGCTGCGTATCAGCTTATCTTACTGTGAAGTTTGGATGTGTGTTTAAGTTGTTTTCGCCCTCCTAAGACAAAATATATTTAGAGACAAATGTGGAGTCGAAAGAAAAGGAAGGTGGTACATCAGAATGTCCGATTCTTCTAGCATCTACAAGTTAATTTACAAGTGTTGAGTTTCGTGAACAATACTTAATCTGTGGACGATGTCTCAATACTGAGCTCGCCAAATAAAAGTTAACAACACGGTCACCGCCACGTTTTGAACGTTCCGTGATAAACTAACCATGTTAGTTTAAAGTTAATCTCCACCAGGTCGCCAGCTAAGCTGAACCAACTTTAAACCGGCGCCCGTAACTAATATGTAGTACAGTCAGGAGAGTCTAACAAAACCTTACAAGCACAATTAGTTATTAATTAAATTACAACGCCCGTTACACCATAGCGAGCCTTACTTAACGACGCTAATGCGAACAAAATTATCAGTCAAATCTACATCACACCAAAAAAAAGAGAGAGAAAGTATTGGGCAGGAGTAGGATACATCTGTCAGTTGGACACAGCTCTAATATGTCAAAATGACATAGAAGAGGGCTGACAATGATGAAGGTTTATTTTCGCGTATCATATCGAGCCTGATGCGGTATTGTAACACTAGCTACGACAGACCACTTTCCCTAGAGCCATGTACCGATGAGACAATGATGAGAGGTAAGCAATATTATTGATAAAAAAACGTTTGAAGAAGAATTATATGAAATACAGAGATATATAGAAAAGAGATAAGATTCTCATAATAAAATATTTCTTATTAGGTATATACTGTAATATTTCGCTTCACTGGATTATATCGCGGTTTAATAAGGTTTTTACCTATTGTTACATTGAAAAGACATTGCATTCTTATGTTTACGCGATTTTCATTAGGCATAAAGATTGAAGATTGAAAGGACATTGAAAAGAGGATACACGAAAGGCTACTCGACAGCATGCAGCAGTCGTGATTTCGAATACTGCGAAGTGCAGATGATTTTAACATTGCCGACGGATTTCAGAACGAATTTGACAGCAGAATTGTCCGTAGAAGTAATGTGTCTCTGTGCCATCAATTACTCTGCCTTTCTTTCTCTCCGAAACACAGCAAAGCTGTTCACGAAGAAAATAAACGGAACCGGCCTGTATGAGTACCACACTCATACAGGCAGGGACGCGTCCCAGCGCCCTCCAACGGGTTAGTAAACAATATCATAGTTAAATTTAACAAATATGTATAATGAAGGAAAACATCATGAGGAAACCTACATGCCTGATGAAATTGAAACTCTTTTAAGATATAAGAAGTTCACCAACCCACATTTGGCCAACTCCTCGGTGAACTATGGCTCATTACCCTCCTCGCCAGATTTCGAAGAGGAGACCCGTAGCAGTTGGACGTTTTGATACTTTTTAATAAATAATACTGAAAAAACCTAGTAATGAAATTAACGAATGAATAATGAATATCCAAAATGAATCAAGTCTCACACAAACCTAACAAAACGAATCCGTTGGAACAGATAAAAAAAACAGCCGATAGATTCATCTTCATAAACTCGTTGGAGCTAATGGGTTCCGTTAGGTTTGGACGGACTCCGAGCTGAAACCGACTCTAATACCATGGTCTACGAGTCCAAATATAATGAACTCAGCAAATAATTATCGACGTACTAAAATCGAGTGTTTGGATATTTTTTATGTCTTGTTCAGACCGTGCTTCGTTCCATGGCGGTAATAATCGTAATGAATAAAAAGTCGCTTAACGTCCTAATTTCTATGCTAAAATAATTCAGAGTTGAATCCACCAAGTTGACAAAATTACAACCCTAAGTGTCTGTTTCACAATCTCCAGATAAGTTCCCAATAGGCTATCGGCAACATATTTGTCAGATAGAGTATGGAGTATCTGTCAAGTATCTGTCAAATATGTTGCCAATAGCCTATTCGGAACTTATCTGGAGATTGTGAAACAGGCCCTTATTAATATTATAATTAATGTGAAAGTAGGGATGTTTGTTACGCTTTCACGCGAAAACTACTCAACTGATCATCATTAAACTTTACATATTTTCGAAAGTACTGGAAGTAACATAGGATACTTTTATTAGAAAAAGGGATTTTTTTTGCTAGCGCGGGCGAAGCCACGGCCAACAGCTAGTATATAATAAGACGGCCGGCTGGTATAGTGGCCAGGCTATACTCTAAACTGGACATTCGCAGCGGTAGCGGGTTCTAATCCCGCCAAGAGCAGATAATTTTTTTATTAAATATATAGATGTCTGCACCTCGCCAATTTCTTGCATTTATTAACGTTCCTAGTACCAGTAACACAAGTTATTACGTTCCAGGATAACATAGTGTTAATGTATCTACACTAATATTTATTTCATCATCATCATCAGCTTTAATCCGCCTTCCCTCTCATTCTCGGAGATATTTATTAATTATAAAGTTATTCATGGGATTGATCAATCTTCTATCATCTAGTTGTTAGCTCGTTATCCTTATCATAATACGGATATCATTGCCGGATGGATATCCATTCATCCATCCACGTTCATTCTGGATGGACGGATAAATGTTATATAATAATAATGACGACAATGGATAGATGTTGGTTATCCAACCAACCAAAAACTATTGATCCATTTGTTACGAAACTTTACTTTGTTATTAAAAGTATATTTGGACATGGGGCCTATCAGAATAATGGTCATCAGCTTGTCTCCTACAGGCACCGTACTTTAATTGACATGGATAAGCCACGTGCAGAATCATTAAATACGTGAAATAAGTTAAGATGATTACAGAATCACACGCTTATGTAAACTTCACAAGGGTCATAATCTCGCTGAAGTCGCGTGCAGCAGCTAGTTTAAACAATGCTCATTGTTCATATACGGGTACTGTTACAAATGTAAACTCATTATCAACAAGATTTCATCAAAACATAATATGCTTCGAAACACACAAAACATATGAACTTAATAATTATCAAAGGACAAAGTTAATTAAGTTCAACTACGGTTTAATTATTCAAAACTCCCTCTCACATCTTAATGACGATAAACTGATATCAATACGATGTTTATGGACCAATCCTGTGTACCGGCTCCTTACTAGTACCGACCAAAATAAAACCCTTACGTAATGAAAAAATCACAACTACTGCAATACGCCCAACGCCATCTGTTACCACAAACGCCAACTCACCGAAATTTTCTCAATCACTAATTATCCACACTCAATAAGCCACAGCACTGAACATTTTTTTTTGTTAGTTTTTTTTTTGAGCCCGCGTGCGTTACGCCCGGGTGGTGCGGGCTGACTGCCTGCGCTCACCCCCGCGCCAGCGTGCGCAACCCCCGTCTAATGAAAACAAGAAGCACGACACGGCGTGTCATTATACTAGTTATTTGATTACCTGCAAATATTTATGGCCGTTGACACACATCTCTTTTTATGCTGACGTGGAATTGTGTCACAACTGGCTGACACAGCTCGCGCAGCCGCATAATATGCTGTTCTAGTTTAGCTATATCCGTAATCTATTGCAACTTTTCAAAATGGAACTGTTTAGAGCGGGATTTTTGTATTTTGCACTTAGCCTAGCGGAGCTCTATTTTCTGGCATTGTCTATGATTGCCTCGTTCGCGAAACAGTTCCTCCATCTCACAAATACCGGTAATCTGTGTAGGTTAATAATTGGTATATTTGCATACCATCAGCGACAAGCAATTGCCTCAGACTGCGTCCTATTTTATCATTAAATTAAAAGACATGTATCACTCATGATGAGGTTTTACCTCAAAACTCATTTGATCTATTTTAGTCTATGGTTTACTTTTTCAAATATCCCTCGAAATTCCAAAAAATACTTTTCATTTTTTCCTTTGAGTTGTGTGCGCGTGGGATTATCATACACCTACATCTAGTTTTTCGATTAAAATTAAAGGTCTTTGCTATTTTAGTATGAGATCCAACCGCGTTTTTTAAAATAAAACATATATTTAAGAAAATATATTTTAACTATTCATACAAGACTTGAAAGGTAATTTGGATATCACAATCAAATCACTATAGTGTCGAATCTGCTATTTTAGTGAGTAAATATAGGCCGATAGTAATTACGTTCATTATGATACTGTATAATAATGATGATGATGATGTCATGTTAATGATGATGATATCACAATGATACTAAATTTGATTGAATAGGAACGCTCCCATCATCATCATATCTTTATTCGTCCACTGCTAAACAAAGGCCTCCTTCTATGAGCACCCAGACGACCGACCGCATAAATATCATTTAATATCATAGATAGCAAAAATCAATCGAAAACAACAAGTGAAACCACAAAAAAAGTAAATGTGTCCAAAAACATTAGCTGACCCCTTGGCCTGAGACTCGCCTTTCTATTAGACCATGCGCTGAGACTCCATTTAATTACACAAGGGGAGAGAGAGTATATTGCGGCCATTTTGCTGAAAGAAGTTATAACTTGAATGACGACAGTAAGGATTTAAAAGACAGCTTCTATTAGCTTAAACGCCTCCTCATCACCAGAATTTCAAACACGAATTATTTTATCGTTGCGTCGTCTTTTAGGAGGGTTTAATCATCACAACAAACAGAAAAATATAACAGCCATATTGTATAATATTTAAAAAACCGCAAAAAAATCGGTCCATTCGTTTGAGAGTTACGATGCCACAGACAGACACACACAGACAGACATCGACGTCAAACTTATAACACCCCTCTTTTTGCGTCGAGGGTTAAAAGCCATTCTTGAAGATTTTGAACTTGAAAAGATTATTATCACATGACACGTGTGACTTTAAGGTAAGAGTACTGTTCTCTATTATTTTAGAGAAGAGAGTAATATACTCTTCAGATATTAAGGACTTACTATGAGGGTATCACAGCCAGACTTAGTAATAGTACGATAGCGACAGCACGGTGTTCGCCGCAAGTTAATTCCAAACTACTAAATTATCATAAGTTGCGAACTGTTTAATAAATCACATCTAAGCACGAGATAGAGAAGTTTCCGGCTCAATGTGGAATACGTTAACACGAGCATAATACCCACAAACTTTACAAACGGTATATTAATAACATATATATTCATCATCATCAGCCTTTATTCATCCAATGCAGTATTATGAAGAGATAACATAATCAGTGTAGTTAGATTGCTATAGTTAGGAGATGGGAACGTAACTTAGTTTACGCGGGCGAAGCTGCGGGCAGCCACTAGTTATTTATAATATGATGTAACCAAACTGGCGATACAAGCCTTACAATCGATTAAATGTCCTTACACTCGATGATATGTAATGTAATAAAAAAGTAAAGCAGCAACACATTGCTATGGCTGAACAGCCTCTCCTCCTCGAAATCAGGCGAGGTCAGAGCATCGGTGAACTATGGCCCAGTACCCATTAGGCCATAGTTCACCGATGCTCCGACCCAGTGCGGGTTGGTGAACTTCACACAATTTTAAAGACTTCCAATCTCATCAGGCATGCAGGTTTCCTAACGATGTCTTCCTTTGCCGATAAGCGAGAGATAGTATTGTTTAGGGTGCACATAGAAATTTTGAAAAACCATTTCAATGCACAACAGGGGTCAGTATCGAACCCGGATCCTCTCGCTTAAAAACCCGAGGCCGTACCCTCTGGACTATTGTCGCTCTGTGATGCAAAATACTGTGATGCAGTATGTTGTGATGCAATATAGTCTTGAAATAGTTTTTTAATCGGTTTAAACGACTTTATCCCACATACAAACTTATAAACAGTACCACTTGTGATTATATTTGGAGTATAAACTATAAACGGATGTCGTTTTTATATTTCCAGTCCTCCGAGGAGGTCGGCCGCGCTCGGTCTAGTCCGTCTTATTTCTATAAGAGGGCAGGCTATTTACGTCTCCGACTCAAGAAGTTTGTTTACAATAATAAATAATCTTATTAAAATATTAAAAGAAAGTTCGCTTGAAATACGAATCTATTAATATAGTCGTTTATCACTATCCGTGCCCCGCGGATTCTCACGCGTGGTTTTATATTCGTAACAGTCTATGAGCTATTACACTGAATCTCGTGCGTATTATTTATCATCGGAAACGTTTAATCTTGTTATACATTACTATTAATATTACAACTATTGAACTATTTATGCCTGATTGTAATATAATAGCTGTCTACCCACCTGAGATTAAAAATATCAATAAAACCAATATGATAAGATACCGTTAAGTATAATATGCAGACTAGTTATCCAAAAAAGAATCTTACTTATATGATACAAAAATCCTATGATATTATTATTCAAAATAGTAAAAAGAAAATTAAACAAACCTTTGAAAAAGTAATAATGTAATAGCTTTTCATTCATTTGTGTGCTTCCAACATATCATAAGCATCAGTTGAAACGCAAATAAAGTACAATTAAATCAAACGTACCAAATCAATAATTTTAATTACATACTAAGAATGAAACAAAAGAATCCTTCCCATCACGAGTGTCAGAGCTGAACATTCCCGTCCGGCACCACATCCCGGCGCTCCCTCACGCCCGCCCCGCGCGTCGAGGGCCCCCGCCCGCCCGGGGCTCCCCGCCCTAGGAGGCCCCGCGCGGGGGCCCATTGATCGGTGACGTCACCGGTCCCACACCGCGGGTTCGCGCCCGATGCGGTGACAAGTCCGACGTGAGCTCGAGAATATTATATTAGAACGCCTAGATGAATTCCTGCTGACCTAAATGTAACACGAGCGGAGACAAATTAAATACTCTTTAGGTTTATATTTTTAATTTTAACAATGAACAAGTGAAAGAAATCGTTTATGGAGTTTGTGAAACGTTGAATTTAGTATTAATAGAAGTCACGAAAACAATGGCTGAAAAAGAAGGGATGAGAAGCATGGCTTTCAATGAGATTACCATTACGCGGATTTTCTTTTGTATCAAAGTCTTAAACTAATCCGATTATTGAATACAAAATATACAGTTCTTTAATAAAAGTTGCATTTTTTTGGACTTCGTCTTCAAATTTGTAAAACTAATAGCTATATTTATACCTACTAAAGAGATAATATATACGATCACTGTTTAATAAATATTAATAATAATATTGTTTACTTTAACTTCTATTATATAAAATTTTCGCTGTATTTTTCTCCGTGTAGTTACCTAACTTCTTGTGGAAAGTGGAAGAAACTTCTCTAAGAAACTGGACTGTTTTTAATGAAATTTTGTGTGCACATCGTGGTTTGAAAATCGGCCAATGTATTTTTCATACCCCTAAAGGATAAGAGCGATTCGAACCATTTTTTAAAGACATTCTTTTATTTCTATTTTGTTATGATTTAACATTGAAAAATACACATGCAACATAAAATTTACAACCTTTTTACGATTAACTAGTGTTTTTAACAACGATAATAAACTTTACTATTAGCTTAAATAGTTCTAAATAGTACGAAGTCTTAATAAACTATCAAAATGACATAATTTGGGAGTAAACAATAAAATAGCAGTATCAGTGACGCGACAAACAGTGACAAAACTGTTCTTGAAGGCTAGAGCGCGAGTCCACCGCGGCGCACGGAGTTGCTACCCACGGTAGTCAAGCTTCGCAAGACAATGTAATTGTCTCCACTACAATTTAAGACACGCTCCTTGCTCGCTCTTTAATATTTTCTAGCAAAGCGAAGCAAACCTTAATGACCGATGGGGCATTATGATTCAAGAGTGGATGCCGCGTTTAGGTAGACGAAGTATTGGTCGGCCATTAACCAGGTGGGAAGACGATCTCCGTGCCATGGCAGATCCGCGTTGGATGCGAGTAGCAAGGTATCGGTCGTCTTGACGTTAATTGAGGGAGCCTATGTTCAGCAGTGGACGGATAAAGGCTGGTGATGATGATGATGAAAGCGAAGTTTAGCACATGCATAGCCTGCCCGTGCGCTGCGGTAGAGTCGCGCCTTAGCCGTATCGCAGTCGCATCTGAATTCTTAGATCAGCCAAGAATCCATACATAACCGCAACTGAAAGTTTGTAACCGTCTAACCGTCTAACTGTATCATATCAGGCCGAGAGAAACCCAACAACGCGTGCGAGGGTCCGATTTATTATCATATGCTCCAATTGGATTTCGCCCGACCATTATAGAACCTAACGATCGCAAACTCATCAATTTCTGCTCGTCTCATATTACCAGATGAACGTAAAAGATGAGAGATCATCCGCCTCTAAAATGTCAAATATCGAATTGTTAATTTACGTATTCTTTACATAACATTTTGGAATTGCTTTGACCATAAAATCAGTATTAATGCCGTGACAGTGAACGGCATGACGCTGTCATTTGTGTATAATATTCCATCTTTGAAAGGTGCAATGAACGATTTCCAACTTTCGGGAGTCTCGTGATAGCCAAATTATTTTCCCTTATATCGACCCATTCTAATACCCAATAGACTCGAATCCCTCGAACAATTTCCAAGAATTTGAGAGCTCATTTATTCCAGATCGATAACAATGTGAAGACGTAAGATCGAATGTTAATGGACGAACAAATCAGAATTCCCTCCGCGCGGGGGCGCCGCTCGTGCCGAATTAGGACGAATTGTTCCACGTTGGGTCGGCCCAGGGTAGGGAGCAGCGTCACATCCAACTACCAATCACCATGATTCATCCCCATCCTTGCTAGACATAAAGGAGCATTCCTGTATTTGGAAGATCGACAACGCATCGTCGAATCTATTGGTATCTATTAGCGGACTTCGGCGTATGTGATATAATGATATCTATGGACGCTTTTTACACCACGTCAATCTGGTCCCGTGCTAAGTACTCGAAGAGACTTGTGTTACGGGTACCAGACAACGGAAATACATATATTTAATACTTTTTATATTAATACTTATATTTAAGATTTTTATTATATAATACACATATTTAATACACATCCATGACCCAGGAACACAGAAACTTTTTTGTTCCCTGGCGGGATTTGAACCCGCGACCTCCGGCTTGAGCGTCAACACGCTAACCGTTGAGCCACAGAGGTCGTCAAAAAATAATGATAGCTACTTCGATAGTCAATATATTACAACAGTCACAGTAGCTCTTAAAAGAGAAGTTGTAGATTGGACGTCGTATGCCATATCATGTTTTGATGATTAGTTAACAAGATATTTTGTTCTTTCTGAAAAATTTGAAAATCCTTAATGATCAGCAATTTAACTGGAAAAGGCAACAGACCGAATAACTTTAATAACTTTCGAGTTCATAATAATATGGGTGTGTCAGAGTGAATCGTTTGAAAACATGCGACATTTTTATAGAAAAACTTCACACCTCTCTACATTTCAAATATTCAATAGTTTTGAAACTTATGAAACAAATTATTTATCGCTAGCTTTTATTTTCGCCCACTACACCAGTACATTTCTAAAGCTCAAACAAATAAAATATAACGTGAAAAAAATGACAAAAACCTTCTTATATGATATTGCTGCCAAGAACTAGAAACCTAGAACCTTGGAATTAAGTACTCTTTTGGCTAGCTTTATTGAATTTGAATAGATATAATATGTTTGGCTACTTTAGTTTCAACTATTCCAACTTCTGAATTCTACTGATTGAAACCGTTGGAAGTCATATTTCACTTTTATCGTGTCCTTCGAGTTTCTCAGGTCGCATAGGATTTGATTACGGATGTCAATTCTGGCTACACAGGCAATGCGGTAAAAACAAGCAATGGGCTAAGTCCGATTAAAATGAAAGTTGTACCCAAATTTGCAACAAAACCGTAGCAAGATTTGTAGCATCGTTTATTCGTTCTATTTTAAGCTTTAAAGGCTCATCATAATTAATTCCTTTTGTATAGCAATAATAATAAAGCAATTTGTATTAGTACCCACGTCATAGACCCTAACGACTGAAGGTCAGGACCTTCGGACCGCGTCAGGTGCCTCCGCCATGGTGATAGAATCGATAAATCGCTTGCTGAAATTTGTATAAGTCTATTCAGAACTGTGGGTTCTTGAACATAAATAGCTTTAGGTTTAGCCTTTCATGTATATTAATCGAAGTGCTTAGTGCAGCTCACTTCCTAATAAACTAGATTTGTAAGTCTTATAGGCACGAGAAAAAGTCTAGCACATCTGAGGTTTATTTAATGAAGGAATAAGGCAATTATTTGTACACTATAATTGGGCTTTGTCTTTATATTCTTGAAACTAGCAAACGTCAATTTATTTGTTAGCTGACTACACTTAACATCATCATCATCAGCAGCAACAGCAGCCGCCTTTTTTCGTCACCCGCAGAATATAGGCCTCATTTAATCAACGCTACGACGGCCGCACCACTCCTACACACAACTAACATGGCCACTGCGCGATGATCGTCTTTCCTTTCGCGTTAATGATCGAACTGGATGAGGCCTCCACTCTTGAACCCTATTGGTCCATCGACTATCGGATATCCTAAGTGTGTAACCGGTCCACGATCCAGAATATGGCCTTAAAGAATATTACAATATTCAAGATTTAAAAAAGTATCGAAAATCACTTAATCTTTTTCATACTTTTCTAATGCGCAAGCGAAACGTTTTACAAGGTTACACTACTGTGTACAACCTTTACCTGCTTCATGCAAAAGGGATTTTCTAATGTCACTATATCTGATTTTAATGTAATGCTACGCTATACAATACTACGTTATATAATGCTATGTTATATAATGCTACATTATATAATGCTACGTTATTTAATGCTACGTTATATAATGCTACGTTTAAAATGCTACGTTTTATAACGCTTCGTTATTTAATGCTACGTTACAAAATGCTACGTTATGAGTGAGTAACAAGCTATAAAATAATAGTCAATAATTGTCGCCATTATAATAGCAGGCAAAATCGCGGGCCCCCAGTACATTCATAAAAAGCGATCGTTTGTGATATTATCTCAAAAGGTATTCGATCTGATTGCCCTGGCGCGGATGCGGCGCTCCGCACTTTTCCGCAATAACCATAGCCTTCGGCGATTCTTTGATTGCTTTGCTATTACATGTTAAAACGTTTTATGATAATAAAGAATTGGGAAAACCACTGGGTAGTTAAGTCAGCTTTTTACTATTAAAAAATCAAAAAAAATAGTTCTCTAATATTTGGATTTTATCTTTATTTACTGAGATTTTTGATTAGAATGAGCGACAAAGTTCCAGTGGGTAAGAGGTTCAGCCTCTAGCGAAAGGATCCAGGTTCGATCTTGACCCCTGTACCTTGTTATGGGTTTTCTAAGCTTCTGAAGGTATCAACACGAGACAATCACTCGCTCACCGTTGAAGGAAAACATCGTGAAGAAACCTGCAATCTGCATGCCTGCTGAAATTAAAAGTCCTTAAAGGTATATGAAGTTCATGCGGGTTGCATTGGGCCCAGCGCATGCGGTGAACTATGGCCTAATATCCGGCTCGCCTGGTTTCGAGCAAAAGACCCGTGCCCAGCAGTGGGACATAATATATAGGGTTGATACTTTACTTTTACTAAAATTTTTATATTTTCGTCCTTTATGATATTTTTCAATCCTCTCATTACCATGGTTAATAATAAGTACCTGGTTGACCGAGCATTTGCTCGGTACCCTTAGTGATAAAATACGATAAAATTACAAAAAAAAAAATGATCTTAAAAAAAAGGAAAAAAAGAATTCGGACTGGAGATTCGAACCAGGCACGTTCGGATTTAACTGCCTTATTTCACCACTAAGCTACCATGACATAATATTTGACAGCGAAATTTACGTTCATATTCTAATCATATTTTATAGATGCCTCAAAACACGGATAAAAAAAAGTTTTCTAAAAATTTATCCTAGCTCTATCGATTTGTCGCCGTTTTTTTAACCCATGTATACAAAATTTGATAAAATCGTTGGATCCGTTTCCGAGATCCCGAGAGAATCGGGATATATATATATACAAGAATTGTTCGTTTAAATATATAAGATAATGATTAATGGATACGAAAACCGTACAGCGAATTTCGTATTCCTAGATTTTGTTAAGAGCAATCTGTTTAATGTTTTGCAAATAATTTTACTCTCAAAACAATAATACCTTCTTCGGACTTTTAATTGAATTTTCATAAACATTCTGACAACGTTTTGGCCTATCATTTCTATTGCCGGAATTCTTATGTAATTGGATTTTTACGAATAAGCCACAGTTTAGTAAGCGTTATTGCTTTTCGATCACGTGATATCGGCGTAAAGCGACAGCTATGCTGTCGCGTTTCCGGTGACCCATTATATGTAAAAGGTGGGCCTCTGGTTGCATGGCCGTCGGTGATTACCTAAAGACTCGGCCTGCCCGTTTGCCTCCTTATGACATAAAAAGGAGGCACTTCTACCTGTCTTAAGACTCATCTTGGATTTTCATCTCAATCCTATTCAAGACTCTGTATACTAGACACCTGTCCGATCAATTTTAACCTCATCATTATCGTCCTTTATCCGTCCACTGCTGTACATAGGCCTCCCCCAATAAACGCCAACACGACCAATCCCTTGCCACTCGCATCCAACACGGACAAATTTCAGCATAATCATCATCACTTAATCGCATCCGAATTGAGATTTTGAATTCATTATATCAATATCAAACATAATAACAATCAATATGACCCGTATTGAGCATATTGTTACAAAAATATACATTACAATGATACTCAAAATGAAAAAGCATATTTGGATTGCAAATCAACGTAATGCTGTACGAGCTCGCCAGCTCTTCAGGTATCATCACAAATACTCGCAGCTTGTTCGAAATCCGACAAGCACACTAGATACCGTGCCAATTATGCTCAAACTCTGAATTATATAAACTCAAGTGGGGTGGGAGTCGGGTGGTTGCCGGCGTAGGCGTATCGAACCGACCGCCTCTCCCTCACACATCCGTCCTTCTCCCTCGCACCAATCGGGCCACCTTACATACAAACTCCAGCAAGCCATTCATTGCGCGCCACGGTAATGGATGCATCTGTAATTATATAGGTAGCCAGCAGTGTATTATGCAGCATTGGTTCCACAGCGTCCACTGTAAAGAGTCCAAAGTCGACGCGGATGGCAACGGTTTGAAGTAGATGGGAATATGGCTTGGCTTGGCTTTAATTTTAAGTCAACCGAAAATGCTTGCCAGCATAAAGGGCATAAAGGGTAATGTGAGATGATATTTTAAGGATATTGTATATGCAAACCTTTAGGGATTTAGGGATAATTTATCGTTACGACCTTTTAAACTATTAATAAATAGGTATTTACGCTGACCATATTGTCTGAAGCCCGCAGGAAATGATTGACACATGTTGAACCATTTAAAA
This sequence comes from Lycaena phlaeas, assembly GCA_905333005.2. Lineage (NCBI taxonomy): Eukaryota > Metazoa > Arthropoda > Insecta > Lepidoptera > Lycaenidae > Lycaena > Lycaena phlaeas. Next base: position 980,380 of record HG995181.1, read on the forward strand.
ATAAGAAACAATATCCCTAATGTGTTATTCTGAGAATCTGTCTGTCTATCTGCCAAAGAAACACACTCCATAGCACGTCGAGCTACGGCAAACTTACGGACCAGTCGTAAGTTTAGAGGCCACGTTTCGGCCGCGTAGCTCATCACGTCCTCGTGATGAGCTACGGGGCCAACGCGCTAGTTGAAGACTTTCGTCTTCAAACTCTGCGGTATGGACGATGTGAGACTATAGCGAAGCGAACTTCCAGAACAGCCCAGGTTTCAACAGAGTCAAAAGCTTTCGCATAGTCCACAATGGCAAGGCACATGATAAATTTAATTAACAATTACGAACTAAAATATTTGCCTACATCGAATTCAGATTATACCCATTGAGATAGAATCAAAGCAATTCAACGAAAACCTTACGGCTAGCTAACTCAATATGCTCAATATGCTATGGTAGGTAACACAAAGTGTTGCCAATCCTGGCACTGAAATGGTGAGCCTTGGAGCCATTATTTTCAATCTGTGCTGACGTGATTTCCGAGGGGGAAACAGCGATCTTACACATGTTTGCTATATATTAAAAGAAATACTTGTAGATAGTATATACTATATAATACATTGGGCACTAGTATGTACTGGGATTAAGGACATTAAAATAATTAAGGATTCCATGTTGATGAATGGGATACCATTACGTGGTGTGGATGGTTATTACAGAAACCATGATCCTGTCCTAATAAAAACTAGTTCTGAATATGTCTAACTTTCATGCTTTTTATTTGAATCACAATTCGCTTTACGTTTCAAGATAATAAAGTAGTTGGCTTTTAAGCGTTGGCGTTTAATCTATAAAACTAAGTAGTCCTAAATTTAGTTTGACAGCTATTAATTGAATAATTTGTGGCTCAACGGTTAGTGCGTTGGCTGGCGTAGGGAACAAAAAGCTTAAGAAGTAAGTGAACTAATAGTAACATTTAGCATGTTTCAGTTGTATATCACAACATTCAGTGACTAAATATATGCATAACAAGTTCTCTCGAGTCACCCAAGTTAAATACGGCTCAAGTCACATTATTACATCTCGGTGAAGAGTGTGTGAGCAGGATTTACAGCACTAGTAGGTTGCATGTATGTTGGATTTGGCAATTGTGGTAGCAGACAGAATGAGACCGATAACGTAATAACAAAATTAATATACCAAAGTAGCTTTCACCATTAAATTAACGTCAAGAAATTTACAAAATCACAATTTTCCAATGACATTCCTGCCAACCATAAATTGAAATATTTCACTACCATGGTGCTACCAACTGAAACAATGTATGTACATTCAAGAAAACGGCACACTGATAGGCCAGCAATACATCTATAAAACCCTTCTACGTTGTAAGTAACACAGACTGTCTGTTTGCCCCTTCTATGAAAATAAACCTAACAACAAAACATTCCGAATGCTGTCACACTTTACTCACTTCTTAAATTGATTTTATTTATTTATTTATGGACATTCCACATACATAACCTTATTCTATGTTTTAAACATTGGTAATAATAAAACTAAAAGTATCTATAATAACGGAATATTACCGCTTGCCAGTTTTTCTAAATTTCTAAGTGCACACGAGACCATCGTTCGCTCACCGGTGAAGGAAAACATCGTGAGGAAACCTGCATGCCTGATGAGATTGAAAGTCTTTGAAGGTATGTGAAGTTCACCAATCCGCACTGGGCCAGCGCGGTGGACTATTGGCCCATTACCCTCCTCGCCTGATTTCGAGGAAGGAGACCCGTGCCCAGCAGTGGGACATATAAGGGTTGTTACTTTACTTTACCGCTTGCCAGTGTGAAACTATACAATGCAACACTAAGGTTAAAATTTTCATCAAAATGAATATCTTGTAATCCTACTTCATCTGTCAACTGTTACCTAAGACACACATTACATTCTATTCAGGATAGCAATCACATCTCTTGATTAAATTCCATGTTCATTTAATTATTGAAACACAATAATCTCCTGAACTACTTAAATGAAAAACATAGACAAAGTAGTTGGGGTATGCTTATGAAGACATATAACATTTTAGACTATAATTATTACGAGTGACAGTAAAACAATAATAACTAGTACATTGCCTACTAAAATTTAAATTAGTCATCATATTCATAGCTTTTTACAAATATTATCCTTAAAAACTTAACCTATTGCATCTTACTATTTCACTATATGAAATAAACAATACTTGTTTATTAGTGGCATAATCCAACTTCAGTTTGTTGCAAATTCCTTAAATTTCATAATGAAACTAATCAACATATCTGCATCTAAAACCGTTTTTCTAATAAACCTACATTAATATTGATTTTTTTAAATGTAATAAATAAGATTATGTCACGTATATTAATATGAAAAATTGATTATCCGGTATTCAACTATGATGTGACATTTAAATATAATCTTTTTTCTAGCATAATATTTGAAATATTGCAAATCTGCTAAAATTGACTAACGTGACCCGGATCTCCTATCCGTCACATTTTATTTGTTAAATTATAACACTTACCTCTTAACGCGAACAGAATCTCACAACCTTATTATTACATTAACACCACCACAATTTTACATAAAAATCTAATTTTATATAAATAAATTTAATTATTTTTTGTCAAATTGACGGCATATATTTATTTGACGTATAAGATTATCTATGAAGGTTGTCTAAAGTCTGCTGTCATACGTCAACGTAGTAACGTAGTATTTATAATATACTCTTTGACGTCAACACCTTAACGACAATCTGCAAGTGGCGGTTTCTTAAATAAATTCTTTTAATGATACCTGGGACCAAACAGTACATAGCTCGACTAGCTAATAGTTTGCGAATATTGCAAAGAACTGTTGTGGAGTTGTTTGCTGTAGACGACTTTTAATCCATATGGGTTTTCTGGATGGGAAGAGTTGGAAGTGATTGTTGATTGATAGGGGGACAAAATTGCACCCCTAGGCGTTTCCCGTTGAATTACAGACTACAGATAGTTCACGATAGATTTGATCGAGATTGGCAATGCACTAAGTGCAGTTCATTAAGAAAGAAAAAAAGCAACATAGATGAGGCTAGTCTATTATCTATACTAAAGCATAAACAAATCACAAATGTGTCAATTGTCTCTGCTTTCATTTCTCAGAAGCTTCAGCGAAGACGCCATTTTGTAGCGGTTTCGAAAATTCGTGATTCGGGTAATAAGTTTACGTGGCTATTACCTATTTTTCTTGTTTAAAGGTGTATAAATAAGTGCCGTCACCATTGAACCCGGTAAGTACTCTTACACAAAATCGTATTCATATCAAATTCACCACGGTATTAGGATCCATTTATTTCCATGAGCGCTGCTGACTCATTTCGTCAAATTGTGTATGCGTTTCAGAAACTAAAATGCCGGGCGCCGGTACTTTCAAAATCTTCGTCGGGAACCTTTCCGATAGAACAACCGATGCCGACCTAAGACCGCTGTTTGAAAAGTTCGGTACCGTCGTAGAATGCGATATCGTCAGAAATTACGGTTTCGTGCACATGGAAAACGAACAAGTCGGTCGCGAAGCCATACAGAACCTTAACGGAGAGGTCGTTCATGGTCAAGCAATCAAAATCGAAGCGGCCAAGAGTAGAAAGGCACCGTCGACGCCAACTACGAAAATATTCGTCGGTAATCTTACGGACAAGACGCGCGCGCCGGAGGTCCGTGAGCTGTTTCAGAAGTTCGGGACGGTCGTCGAGTGCGATATCGTTCGTAATTATGGCTTCGTGCATTTGGACGCGACGGGCGACGTGAATGATGCTATTAAAGAGTTGAACGGTATGATGGTGGACGGGCAGCCGATGAAGGTCCAGCTGTCCACGAGCCGCGTCCGCCAGCGGCCCGGCATGGGCGATCCCGAGCAGTGCTACCGCTGCGGCCGCGGGGGCCACTGGTCCAAGGAGTGTCCCAAGGCCATGGGCCCCGACCGCAACGGTTTCCGCGATCGAGCATTCGGCCGCGACCCGTACCCTCCGCCGCCGCCGCCGCCATTCCTCCGCGATCGCATGATGGGAGGATTCGGGGTAACGCGCTCTCCTTACACTACTCGTACACCCGGTTCCGTCTCTCGTATGCCGAGCGAGGAGATCCGCGACCCTCCTCTCGGACCATTGACGCGCCACGGATTCGGTGATGCTTTCTTAACTCTGACAATTAAATGCCACAAAAACACCCAACACAACATGTTACATGATATATTTCTATTTGCACTGTGTACTAATCATTGTTTTTTGTTTACAATAGGATCCTTATGATGCATATTATGACCGGGCACGTTTTGACTCCCCCCGAGATTTGTTTGAGCGCCGCTACCCTGTGGGAGCTTCCAGGGGATTAGATATGGGAGCATCTCGGGCCAGGGGGGACTTTGTGTCGCCACCTCTGCGCAGGGAACCGATGCCGCCCATGCCGAATCTACCACCAATGCGGAGCAGTATGGGTTCGATGAGGTCCTCCTATGAAACCATGTACAGCCGAAGAAGTCCTCCAAGGGGACCACAGATGGCAAGAGGGTAAGGTTTTATAATTCACATTAGTTACCTACTTACTTCAAAGTTTAGGTTTAAAATTATTCATGAATGTAGGTTTTGTATTTGTCAAGTAACTGTTCTATTTCTGATATGTTACATTATTGCCAGCCTTTAAGTTTGATTAAATCCAGATATGTATAGTTGTAATCTGCTCTCGCAGTACAATGACCAAATGTAGTAGCATTGATATTCTAGTAGCCTACTAGTTCCTTGTAATTTATTTATCTGATACCTTGTAATCATTTGAAAAACAAACATCATATCTCACTGCCTAGTCTAGTTAGTTTTATCCCTGGGCCATATTTTTATAAATGAATAAGATCCTACAGTGAAAGAATCTTAATATGTATGTAACACACGCACTAACTATGTATATCACTTTTACTTTGTTACAGAATGTATGAAGATTTTAGCAGAGACACATTTGATGATTGAAGGTAATTATTGTATATTACATTATTAGCTTCATATATGTTTTAATTTAAAGATCACTTGTTTCAATTGCAAACTATCAATTTAAAACAGTCTGTTTTTAATAGTCCCAAGAAAATAAAAGTATAAAATAGAACTTTGAGGTGAATTTTAAAAGTTTGTTTTGAACTATTCAAAAACGAACAATGTTTTTTTTTTGGAAAAAGGTAAACACAAATTATAGAGTAAAATAATTGTACAAAAATTGTAGAGCATCAAATTTTGTAGACCAGGGTTTCTCACAGTGGGCTAGGGGTTCGCCATTCCGTGACAGGGAGTTCGCGACAAGATTTTAGTAATGGTGGCTTAATAACTGACACACTCACGCAAAGCAATTGATAACCAGACAGAATTAGGGTTATTTTATGTTGTGGCCATTAATTGAGACGAGATACTAGCACACCCATCACATTAATATCATCTTCAAAAGTCAATTTTATTACATTTGTAGACTAATGTTTTTTTGCTAAACATGATATAGGGCGGTTAGACGCTCAACTCGACCACCCCTGCATTTTTTTTTATATGCTAATTATTAAAATGATTCTTCTGAGGCGGGTTGAGGGCGAGGTGGGTTTCATGACAAGTAAACTGTTCAAATTATTAAGTATATGATCAAAGGTTATAATACCTAAGCATTAATGTCTGAGTATGCTTGTATAATCATCATTAAAATATAAAGTAATAGTAAAATTGTTTTAAATAAATGATTGGAAAAAAAGTTTTGGTAAACAAAAAAAATAATCTTTTTTAATCTGTGAACAATTTTCAACAATTATAATGAAACAACTAAAAATATTACAGCAACCATGGTCACGGGAGGACTGAGTCCTCCCGTGACCATGTTTGCTGTAAAGTGTCCGAAACGTCGGGCTTGTAAAAAACTAAATAAACCGCGATAAAATCCGTAAAAGTATTATAATGAGTGAAATTCGCGTAAACTTAAGAAAAAAATTTTTTCAACAATTTTTTTTAAATTTTATTTTATTAAAATAGAACAGATATGTTTACACTATATACACTCATTTTCAAATACTCTCAAAACCCAAGATCATACATGTCACAGTACCGGTATTGGACATGTATGAAGGCCTCTTATAGAATAGAACTGCATTGCTTTGCTATCATGGCCTGGCTTAAGATTACTGTAGATGTTGATAGATTTATCAACATTCTATTAATTTATTTTATCTAATCTAATTTATCTATTCTAATATGTTAACATTTATGTTCTTTTCAGGCCTGGGATGCGTGGCTCTTCGCCGCCAAGAAGATACGCTCCATATTAGTACATTTAGACATAAGAGTCATTTTCACTAGGTTAGTCCGTTACAATATCATTTTCATCATCATTTGGCGATTCCATCTAGACTAGAGGTGTGTTCACGAAATCTGTGAGGTGTATTGTAAGTGGTTCAAACCAGCACTGTGGAAATGAGCCCGTAGGACACTGTCTCCAAACAGTGCATTGTACTGACTCCGCAATGAGCGACTGAGTGACTTGGGTTGTATTACTATATACTTTTGTATGACTGAAGTTTGTATTGAAATGCAAGTTGTAAATAAATACCTTTTAAGTACAATGTCTTATTGATTATACTTTTATGAGAGGGCTTCCTGTATGTCTGAATATAAAACCCGACTAGGCAATGCTGGCCTAACTCAAAGTAGATTAGATATGCTTCACGCTACAAACACACTTCAGGAACAGAACTTCACGATGGTTTCTCATCCAGTGTCAACACTGGTAATGGTATTGATATGGATAAGAATCAAAAATAAATCCAGAGGTGCACTGGTATGTACGTGTGTTAAAATTTCAATCGCAACAATTATTTTAGCTAGTGGATCCGTGTGCTGCAGTGGAAATAATCTCATTTTATGTCAACGCCAACGCCATGAAAACACTCGGTCAGTGGTTTGAGAAGACTGATTGGTATCTGTGAGTCATATGCTAGAGTACACGGTCTGAAATACAATGAGCGAATGAAAAAATGAAAGAGTGAGTATATGTTGATCAGAGGAATAAAATACCGGAACATATACCAACCACTATCCTTGAACTGAGTGCCATTACGTGTCTCTCAGTTTAAGTACCTTGCCCTAGGTACGTTGTGACTGAGACACTAAATGATGATCCGGATATCGTGAGGGAGCGAAGAGCGTCGTCGGTGCGCGCGAATATGCTGGTGCATAGATTTGCTAGGTGTTCAGTAGAGGTTAAGCTTACACTGTTTAGGGCCTACTGCCAAACCAGCTTTTTACACCAGCTCTCTATGAACCAGCTATTCCCAGCGGGCCTACAATGCTCTTCGCATACAATACGTTATTAACGCTTTTAGGATTCTGATGGGGCTCCCCCGTCTTTGCGCGTCAGGAATGTTTGCTGACACAAGGGTAAGCGGCTTTTACGCCTTAATGCGTATTAAAGTTGCTTCCCTGATGAGTCATGAGCCGAATTCGAGGGAGTTCCAATAGTGTCCTGAAGATGATATCCGAAAGGCCTGAGTCGGTAGTTCTAGACAGACTTATTAGATTGCATATTATTATATAAATTTATTGATAATTTAACGTAATATTTAATTATTAAATGATAATATTGTAATAATAATGAATACTAACATAGTTTTTAAGACCTTTATAACTAATATGATGTGGACATATTATAATCCGAAATAAAGGGATTAATAATAATTATCCTTCCACTTTTGACTGTACGCTAGTAGGTAATAACCTACGGGTGCGAGTGGTATCAGGTCGTGTCGGCCCAGTAATGCTTCAATACAGCAATACCGCTACCTGTTACTTAGAAATTATAGTTTTAATAGTCAATGATGGAAAGGCGGCTAATGTTAATTATAGCAAAAAAGAAAAAATTGGCAAGCATTCTCAGTCAATTTTAAAATTGTTTTCCAAGCGGTCCAGATGGATCCCTAGGTGGACCACCTTGGCGTGATGAAATAAAGCGTTCATCACACTTTGTAAGAGAGCGTCCAAAAAATATAACGACTGACAGCAGAATCCAATATTTCATTAACGAATCGATCACTGATTTTTCAAGAACTGTTAATTGTTTGTTGTACTTTCAGAGATTAAAATTTTCATACATAATATTATATTAATTTTTGTCGAGTTTTGGAAATATGGTAGAAATTAAGCTACATTCGTCTAACGGAACTAAGAGTAGCTTTAAAAAGGTAAAATGGACAAAATAAGTTTTGTAACATCTCCATTAGAATAATAGCTTGTTTGCTAAATTAAAAACCAGTTGGTAGATGAGGAAACTCGTATGGCATTGGAAGCGGATAAAACAAACTGCCACTAATTATCTTAGCACAGGCGTAAGGTTATATCATACAAGTGTTAATGCGATACTGTTGTTATAGTCACTAGTCAGTCCGTTACCATGCTTGGAAAGTCAAGTATTTTACAAATTTTAGTATGGATTTTATAATGGAGGACTGATGCGTGCACTGCCAACATACAATGCGTATATCAATTAAAAAACACGTTTTCTATACATACTATGCATTTTTACTGCGTAGGTACTGCTCCGATCACATCGAAAGAATGAATTTGATTGAAATAATAAGAATATAGGAAAAAACAAAGATTATCACCCTACGAGATTCCTTTGAATATTATCATTGAAAAACAAACCAAATATGAACTTTATCGAAACGTTTGTTTTTCTATTCGTAATGTTAGAGATTTCGGCGACCATTCTTTTGTAACTCTATTATAATTGTTGTTCAAACTTTATTCTATTTTCTCAATAGAATAGCAAAATAGAAAAATGTGACCTGTCTTAGATATTAAAAGAGAATTAATGCTTTGTTATATCTGGAATGCGTTTATTTTTTGCACAAAATCTATGATTTCTGTTTGTTGACACAGTTACTTTGATGTGAATAGCTGACAGACTTGTTTCTAAAGCATATTTTGTACCTCTGTATCCGTACTTGCGGATTCGATCATAAAATAAAATGACATTTTAAGGTTCGATTATTTATTTCCAATATTTCAGTCCTATGTATTTTAATTGATCATGAGGATTGTTACTTCATACTGTTATGTTTATTAATATAATGAGGGTACAATAAAACCAGGGAGTGTATGTCCATTAATATTTTATTGATAACTTATTAGCAACACGTATTATCCCTACTGCACCTATATTTACACAACTGTACAAGCACGCGAGCTCTGCAGACTGCTGGCTCGACACCGCTGCCAAACGCGACCCCAACGGTTAAACTGTACCACTAACAACATGCCATCAGAATAAAACTATTTGAAACGAGATATTTACCATGTACTGATATCTCCGCAAAACAAAAATGTAAAACATTATAAGTGATACGTTTTTCATTAGTTATAAATTGTAAAATAGCCATGACAATCTTAAACAAGCAAAGTTCAGAAATTAAATATTTTGAGGCCTCTTCCACTTCAATCGTCCAGATGAGATCACATTCGACTCTAGTGTCCTTTGATCACCTAAATAACTAAAGTGACAGACTATTTGCGAAACAAAGGACCCTATTACAGTAGTCAACACTGCTAGATCAATCCAGTAGGAGCCGTGATCGAGCCGCGGCGACTAACTTTAGACCTAGCTAGGGTTTCGGCACCATTATCATATTATGTTCATTATGCTTATTATAATGTTATGGTGTGTCTTGATCCCTCGACTCTCTCAACAGATCGCGCTTGGCAGCGGGCGCGTCGCGTTTCAACGCTAATACTAAAACGAAGGCATCGCTCGAGACGCTAACTGTCCGGCTGTCTAATACTATCCCGACGCCGATGTTTAAGTACAATCCACGCAACAAAACCTGTTTATTGTCATATCACAAGACGCCCACCGAGCTGCCATCGGAACGGAAGACAATTTCATTATAAAACCTACACTAAACGTACAACAATAAAAAAATGCTCATTTTAGAATAAAAAACCAAAAGGAGATTCGGACCGGTTCGTCCGCACTGGGACTCCACAATACTGACGTCACAGCGGTCAGCTGGCACTCAATAAATACAACCAAGGAACTCATCGCACCTACACTACTCCTAACTATATGTACAGGGCCGGGCCGTCGGGGCCTCACACCAGCTTCACCGCGCTCTCTGTGTTGTATTTGGCGAGGGTCTTCTTGACCCGGAGCGCCGTGAGCCGCACGGGCGGGTTGGCGTGCCAGCACTCGGACATGACCGCCGATAGCGTGGCCAAGGGTTCGGAGGTCCATCGCGCGGGGATGGGGGGGCGCGCGCCCCGCCGCACCACCACCGCGTGCATGTCCTCGAAGGAGGGGTCGGGCGGCACCCACTCGTGGTACGGCAGCGCGTACGGCTCCACGTACTGCGCCTTGTCCCCGGTGGCGCAGCGCCGGCACATCTCCCACAGCACCAGCCCTAGCGAGTACATATCCGCCATCTTGAACGCCTCGAAGTTGGTGACGTCCAGCTTCTCGTCGAGCACCTCGGGCGCCATGTAGCGGCGCGTGCCGACGCGCGTGTTGGGCGCTATGTCCACCTCGTTCCGCTCGGCCACGAAGCGCACGGCCAGCCCGAAGTCGGCGAGGGCGCACTGGCCGTTCTTCTTCACCAGGATGTTCTTGGTCTTGATGTCGCGGTGCGCGATCGCCGGCTTGCCCTTGGTGCCGAAGATGTCCATGTGCAGGTGGCCGAGCCCGCTGACTATGGAGTAGGCCATCGTCATGAGCGCGGCCGTGTCCAGCACCACAGTCTGCAGGTAGTCGTGCAGCGAGCCGTTCTCGTGGTAGTCGGTGATGAGCAGCATCTGCGTCCACGAGCCGGTGCCCTTGATGTCGGCGGCGATGAAGCCGAGTATGTTCTCGTGCCTCATGAGCACGGTCTGGTAGATCTCGGTCTCGCGGAACCAGGAGGCCTCCTCGGTGGTGAAGAACACCTTGACGGCGACCTTCTCGCCGCGCCACAACGCCAGCCACACCTCCCCGTAGCGGCCCTTGCCGATGGACTCGACCATCTGGATCTGTTTGGCGACGGTCCGCTGCACCAGGAGCGGCAGGCCGGAGCCGGACCCCGAGGATATCTCGGCGAGGTGCGACGGCGCCGGCGGCGAGGGCGGTCTCTTGCACCCTCGTCTACGCTTTCGGAAGAGCAGCCAGAAGGCGGCGAGGAACGCCACCAGGGCTATGCAGAGCGCCGCGGCGACGAGTATGGTGGGGCTGGCGGAGGCCGGGGGGCGCAGGCCGGGCGACTCCGTGACGTCGGGCGGCGGCTCCGGCAGCTGGGGACTCAGCCGCCGGTTGCAGAGGTCCTTCTCGCAGCACTCTATCACTTTGGGATGTTGGTGCGGCACCTGAGAGCTCTTGCACTGAAACCCAAACACAATCTGCATCAGTAACGTCGTTCGTAATATTCGTAGACTACTATAAAGTTTCTGTTTCTCAGCGGTCGTCCGTCGGAATAGACGGAGTCTCAATATACTTCATAAAGTTTATTATTAACCTGTTTATTGATTTACAATACCTATATTTTAGATATTAATATGCCTATTCCGCTAATAGTGATTTCAACTTATTAATCCTATTAAGTAACCGCTATTAACATACATATATACATAAAAAACATTGTAAGAACTTGTCAGCGGGCAATGGAAAGAAGTATGTTACGTCTAAAGAAAATTCAAAAAATAAAAAGTCTAGAATTAAGAAAAAAGACAAAATTGACAGATGCCTTACACCAAGCACTAAAACTAAAATGGAACTGGGCCGGCCATGTAGCAAGATGCACAGACCAGCGATGGACACTCATGAGCACAAAATGGACCGGCCCCCGAGGAAAAAGAAACGTGGGCAGACCACAAAAACGGTGGGCAGATGACATAATATCGGTGGCGGGGAAAAACTGGATTGACATAGCACAGGACAGAAAGAAATGGAAGAATTTGGAGGAGGCCTATACCCTATCAAGGGATTCCTATATAATAAACAATTAAATAAAGAAGAGAAAAAAAAAAAAAAAAAAAAAAAAAAAAAAAAAAAAAAAAAACACCAGTTTTTTATTTGACTATCTATATCGGCTATACTCCGCGTAGTTGACCACTCAACATGACTCTGCCAGTTTGTAAACCTAGGACTGGTCGAGTTGTCAAGCTAACTGGACACTTGCAGATAATTTGTATGATGAATATAAATATCTGAAACTATTCAAATGCAATTTCGACCTGTCCCCCGGGCACCTTGAGATTGTAAAGTATCATTTGGTTATCGCTCTCGATCGCACACAGCTGTGGAACTACGCACGTAACAAAGCCAAGAGATACTGACCTGCATGAACCCCGACTCGTCCGGCGGCAGACACCCCGCGGTCCGCTCCAGCATGAGCAGCCCGGCGTCGTCCAGCACCTCCTCGACCACGGCGAAGCAGTACCCCCCGGGCTGGGTGGTGCAGGTGCCATTGGCGGCGCCGTCCGGGCACGCGCTGGCGCCCGCGCACTCGCACACTATTCCCCGACCTGGAAACATCGTCGCGCACGTTAGCGTGATGATCATTATGATGAGCAAACCCTGCGACAGCACACGGCAGGTCGGTGTCTGCTTTGGACCTGCCGGCCGTCACGAGACAGCTAACATTTCAATAGCGTCTCGGCATCAATAACTTCCTATCCTGCGACCTGCACTTCTGTCCGCAGCTGATAAGACGGTTCAAAGGATGATGGTGACCATACAAACGAATGTATCTTATTAAATAGGTTAATTCTACTGAGTTTGTTTTGCCATTTCTTAGTAGGCCATCTTAGAAACCGGCGATTAGTCTTATAAACTAATTAGAGCTACATCTTAAGTACTATATTAGGCAATATTTTTGATCTGTTTGTTTCGTATGTACCATGGACTAAACGTTGACATGAATTGACGCGGATTCGAAGCTGCTACATTATACGATGCATACATGTTCCGGTTCCTGGATGGATATTAATGTTAATGTATCTGTTTGACGGAGCTTCCACTAGATGGCGTCAAACGAGTTAAAATTAATTAGTCGTTTCGATGTTCATAAAAGTAAATGCGTTTGAAAGAAAGCACACGTGATACGATGGACAACCGATTTTAATCTTTATTTATTAATTGTTGGATAAATGATCGACGAAGATAAATTTACAATTATATGGCTCTATCAATTAACAATGATTAAGAAATACTTTATCCAACCAAAGTCTTTCAAAATCCTATGTTCACTCTAGAGTCTACGAGTCTTCTAATAAAACTACACACAAACACACAGAAAGGATACGTAGAAATATATTCGTTTTTCATTGCCTTCGTGAGTGTAAATACAATCGCGAATGCAATATATTCAATCCTAAGAACTATGAGATTTTGAACAGATTAATTCTTGATCGTACAAAACCCATGTCCCTCGTTGGCCGTACTCGGGCTAATAATCATGACTCATTCGCTTACTTTAACCGTTTCCCCATAACTCATGAGCAAGGCTTATGATTATGAGTAATTATAAGGTAAGAGGAAAAAGCCGTGAGTCTAACACTCGCGCACTCCTGAAACACCGATTGATAAGTACAAAGAGTGAAACAAGGCTTTCGGTTATGAATAATGATGATGATGAATAAATAGGTCTCCTTCGGTGAACGTCAAAACGGTCGCTATCCCGCATCCAACCAGATTCGACCAGACTATCATCCGTCTTACATTACTTTGCCTCGTGAAGACTTTCCTAACTTATGACATGGAAATGGTAGCTAGACAAATAAAGAGGTTTTAATCTTCATTGTAAGTCTGTACTACTGACAGGAAAGAAGAAGACGGTAATGTATGTCAACCGTACTGCTATTTAAATTTTAGATTTACACTTTCTAGAGACTCTGTTAAAACTAAGAAATATAATAATGTATTTTTTTAAAGAAAGACCAATTTCTGCTGGGTAACCATATGTATAACATCACAAATCACAATTGTTTATATCGGTATTCGATCGCGGTACCTTCTGTAACAGAACCTATACTCTTTGAACCACTGTACTCGAGGTTCCTGCAACTTATTTCCAATCCTATGTAATCGAATACTCATAGAAAGTGTTAGGATGTGTGTATCAGTGCCACAACAGCGCAAACAAATTGAGCACGTTAGGGGGCGCTCGGGCCGTCGGGGAAGCACCCGGACGGCACGGGAGCCCTGCTGCGATAGGACACGCCACCACCGGTCGTCTAGAGTCGCTCTCTCAGATGATAAAGAAGCCAACGAACTTGGAAAAGTGTGTGTTTGTAATTTGTATATTATAGACACTTAAAGCCATTAGTCCGCTGTCACACCCACCTCGGAAAAACCTTTACTAGTAAAACAATCATCCTCAATACTTAGGCTACCTGCAATAAAATTCTTCAAGCGTTCTAGAGACTATCTAATTCCAACAAACTCTCCCGTGTATCCCACGGGATCACTGGGCTTGATCAAAACGGGAGAAGAACTTTTGGAGCAAAGTATCGCACACGTGAGGAACGTAAAGATTTTGAACACCACATTACCATAAACAATTCTCTATTATGAATCGCGTTAATATCATTGTCAACGCTTGACTTCAGACTTAGGTCTCTACCAATGAACGCCAATTTCATCGAAGATCATTCTCAATTGCAGCTGACGTCCGCTAGCAAACGGAAATGCGACGTTCGTCAATTATGGCCTATCAGCGGACATCTATCCTACAATTAACCGCTCTACTGTTGTCTGTTTGTTGGTCACACGACGGTAGAGTGGGGGGTTCGAATCCAGCCAGTCGTTTACTATGATATAGTTACAATAGAATTTGAAAAGGACATAATTAAAAAAGACATATACAACCAAACGTTAAAGCGATTTCAACCTCAAAAAAATGTCTTGAAATGTTATCATTGAAGAGTATGTTAGCCAATGATAATATCGACAATATTTGCTATGAAACCCACTGAATTTGCTAAATCATGTTGTATGTAATGTATTTAGAATCCTGTTAAGTAGCGTCTTGTGTATAATGTGTATATTAATTTTGTTCGGTGTATTCTCGTACAGTGATTATGTATTTGCTTGTTTGCTTCTTATTGACTATAAATATTATGTATGTACGGTTTTTATACTGTTAGCGGAATTAAAGTATGCTGAAATAAATAAATTCAATAATCTATAACCAGCCATGGGTTATATGTTACAAATAGTTTAGGAGATGAACGCAACCAAACTCTTAAATGAAAGCCGATTTAAATAGCTATCATCATCCCGCGTCCGTCCCTTAGATCGTATTTGACAAGTACCTAATATTTTATAACGTTCCCGAGATAATATGAGAAGTGAATACTCATAAACAACTTTTACGGATTTTATCGCGATATAAGACTGCAAGATGACCGACGTTTCGGATACTTTACAGTATTCCCGTGACTATTGTTGCCAGGTCGACAAACCTAAAAGCCGGACAGATTAGCCAGTTTGGCCGGACTTTTGGGTAGAAAGACCGGACACCCTATACGTACCTACCTACGACAAAAATTTTATGTAAAATCAAGCCTTTTTTTATTAGTATGAGAAATGTAAAAAGCCTAACAAATGACTAACACTGTTTATTTTGGCCGGACACGCAATCAAAAAGCCTATGTCCGGCTTTATCCGGACGCCTGGAAACTCTACCCATACCATGGTTGTTGTACAGTGTCGTGTATCCGAACCATCAGTTATGTAAACAACATAATAAACAGCGATAAAATCTGTAAAAGTACCTACCCAGACACATATTACATATTATGTTAAATGTACGTCCAACAATACACGCTGTAACACGACGCGCGACGCGACGGTCAAGTTGAAAGGACTGGGAGGTCACCGGTTCGAATACTGCCAACTGCCAAGGGTACCGTATCGTTGTAATCGTGTTTCGTGGTGGTGTTTCATCATCAATATCCATCATATGACCACTGACGCTTTCTAGAACAGTTCTCTCTGAATGGACGATAAAACCCTGCCTTTAAATTATTTTTTTTAATATTTTTGGAGTCTCTGGTCAGTTTAGATATTATAATCCCCATGTAACCGTCTATTTTTCTAGTCCGTACTTTATTTTTCCGTCTACTGGCGGAATTAAGCCACTATAACGAACTTCAAGAAGGCAGACGCAAATAATATATGTATTTTGATATATTATACTTTGTAGTGTGTACATACATACTAATTTATAGGTAGACATTCACACAGATTAAATTAGAGATAGGCCGAAAAGTCTAGACCTTTCGAAAAAATATATACAACTATTACGGAGCCTTCACACGTACGGTACACAAATTACAAAAACATAAACATTTCACAGATGGCTTGCAAAAAAAGGTTCTCTGCTGTGTAGTGGGCAGGTATAAAACGTCTGCCGGTGTCTAGGGCTGTCGACTGGTTCCAGGGAACGTATTATGAACATTTCATTACGAACACAAATAAATGCATGCGTTGCATAATAATATGCGTGTTGATACTTTGAAATTTGCTTTTTAGCGCCAAGTTTTATATTCTTTTTGATAGTTGCAAAATTCAAGTTTGAACTCAAGTTTACATATATTTAATCAAGTGTTGATTAAATATATGTAGGGAACATACGAGTAAGTATGTATAATTTTTTCTATACTTATGTCTTTTAATTTTGAATACGGTGAGACTAAAAATAAAATTATTTTCATAGTAATCATACTAAATTGTTACTTGTCCGAATAGGGCATTAGCTTTAGTTATTCATCAATAAGAACACGTTATCATTGTAAAATATAAAGTGAGCGGCCCTACTGGTGTAGAGGGGCGGGGAAGGGACGCGGCGGTGCGGGGTGCGGGGGGCCACGCGACAAACAGCAGGTAGATCCCGGCGAGAGAAGATTCTGTTATCGCCCCTAATAGTCCAGTCTAACTTCAATTACATGTACTACTCGTAGTTATTAGAGTCAGTCTTATTGAGAGTCATGTAGGTACATTATCGAGCAGCGAATGAAAGGAGGGTGATAATGATGAATCAGTGAACCATATCAATCGTATGGCCTAGCTTTATAGTTTATACCAGACAATTGATAAATTAAATTTGAAAGTTGTAATAACGAGAAACATTATTATGAGATTAGGATTGGACAGTTAGCAATGTCAGCATCCTTAGAGTAATCTCAACATATTATGCATACGACATACACATTACACATTATCCAGATCAATCAAAATCAAAAATATCTTTATTACGTAGGTACAAATTGTACACTTGAAATAAGTCAAAACATAAGTAGTAATAGTAATTAAAAAAAAAAAAAAAAACTTGTTTGAGATGCAGGATCCCCTAAGAAAAACGAGAAAAAAAACTTAGGGGTTGCTCTTTTGTCAATAAAATGAGTACATAATATTTTATAAATACAACATAGAGAGTAAGAGTGAGTGTCTTATTCCCAAGGTGTGGTATCTTCAATAAAATCTTTTATTTCGTAATAGGCTTTACCACACAAACGTTCCTTAACAATTTTCTTAAATTTATTAATGGAAAGATTTTGAACGTTTTCTGGGATCCTATTGTAAAAACGTATACATTGTCCCATAAACGAAGTACTAACTTTATTCAGTCTAAAGAATGGAACATTTAATTTATTTTTGTTTCTAGTATTTATATTGTGATTGTCGCATTTTTTTACAAATTCATTAACATTTTTACGGACATACATCACATTGGCAAATTAGATAAGGCATTTTGGAATTTGGAAAAATGGAAAAATTAGATAGATAAGGCATTTTGAATGAACAATAATTTAGAATACCTGCACATAAAATTCTAAAGTTACTACGACCTATATCAGTGAAGTGAGATCATACGAAGCTTAAGGAAGGTTTTAAGGATTGTATGTTATTAGTATTTAAGTTACAAGTCCATATTTCCGTTATAAGATCATACGAACCTTCCTTACTTGTTTTAAGGATTGTATGTTATTAGTATTTAAGTTACAAGCAGGGCTCGAAAAACGTTATATTTTTCGAAACGTTATCGCCTTGAATACCTAAAGAACATTTTATTTCGGTTTCGTTCGGAACGAAACGCTATTCGGAACACTATTTGAGAACATTATGATTTTTTCGTTTTTGACCCTTAAAACGGTTTTAACCGGTTTTTGCCATTTTCTCGATCGATATAACAAAAACTATTATTTTTCTGTCATTCATTCCGGGATCGCGCCCATACCGGCTTTGAGGTGTGAAAACCGAGAGTAAAAAAAAGATTATTAAACAATTTAAAAACATGGATCATTTAACTTCAGGTGAGTTGCAATTGCAAAGTAAATGTTTTGATTTTCGGTATTCAGTATTAATCTACGTCGTAGATTCTAAGAATAATAAAAAGTAAAAACTAAGGAAGAGTAACTGTGTCCAAAAAGTTCCGCGAGCTACAAAAAGAGACCCGAATACATGCAAGAATTTTGTGTAATTATAGAAGTGATAATTATTGTCAACGGCAATTTGAAACCGTTAATTAAATAACGTTCTTATTTCGTTTTCGTTCCCAAAAACGTTATTGCAAAGAACTGTTCCGAACGATTTGAAACCGTTATTTAAAATAACGTTTTCGAGCCCTGGTTACAAGTCCATATTTCCGTTATAAGATCATACGAACCTTCCTTACTTGTTTTAAGGATTGTATGTTATTAGTATTTAAGTTACAAGTCCATATTTCCGTTATAAGATCATACGAACCTTCCTTACTTGTTTTAAGGATTGTATGTTATTAGTATTTAAGTTACAAGTCCATATTTCCGTTATAAGATCATACGAACCTTCCTTACTTGTTTTAAGGATTGTATGTTATTAGTATTTAAGTTACAAGTCCATATTTCCGTTATAAGATCATACGAACCTTCCTTACTTGTTTTAAGGATTGTATGTTATTAATATTATAGTTACAAGTCCATATTTCCGTTATGTCTTCGTATAAAACATTTCCATTCCATAACTATTTGTAAAAGCTCTAAAGTATTCAAAGAATATAACTTGAAAGTTATGAGAACGGATGGCTGATGGGGTGTAGGCACTAGGCTTTCTAAACCTTCCAAAAGGCCTCCAACCCTTCACGGCCACTTTAGGTAGACGAAGTGTTGGTCGGTCATTAATAAGACGGGAAGACGATCTCCGTGCAGTGGCCGGTCCGTGTTGGATGTGAGTGGCAGGGGATCGGTCGTCTTGGCGTTCAATAAGGGAGGCCTATGTTCAGCAGTGGACCAATAAATGATGATAAGGTTTGCCACAAACGTTACCGATTACGTATGCAGTTTAATAGCAATGAAAACCTATAAATTGTACCGCAGCCCGTACACGAGTCGCGAGGTTGACACAACTCTAACAAAAACTGACATCTAGGCATTAAGTGTATCTAGAATCTAGATTACAGACACTGACCACTTTCGAATCAATCTCGCCACCAGCTGTCCAAACTGACATGTTAATGTCGCTACCAATTACCATTTAACTACACTTTTACCATTTACCATTCAAATGAAATAAACCTACATCGAAAGATATGGGGATTAGACTTAGGGCCTGTTTCACAATCTCCAGATAAGTTCCGAATAGGCTATCGGCAACATATTCGACAGATAGAGTATGGAGTATCTGTCAAGTATCTGTCAAATATGTTGCCGATAGCCTATTGGGAACATATCTGGAGATTGAGAAACAGGCCCTAGCGGGTACAGGTCCACAATCCTCCATGGAATCCATCATGAGAGCCTGGTAACCCTGGTTATTGACACTCATCGGAAACTAGAACACACCGACTACTATTACAAGATGACTAATTGATTAGTAATGAGAAAACTACATGGAATGAACGCTTACAACACGCACATACTCGTCCGCATTGAATTGATAACAGAAGAAGACATACAGGACATTATTATCGTGATAATCACAAACCTGGTTTGATATCCAAGAACTTATTACAACTATGATATGGCGGGATTTGAACCCTAGTCCGTCCGTCAAACAGCCATACAGCTGAGTGATTGATACATGTGTGTACAAATATCCAAACACCACAACAAACTATTTCTGTTTTATCTCGCCAAGGCCTCACATTATCGAACCTATCATTATTGAACTAATCAATAAGCTGATAAATATTTATAATTATCCATTGAATCGGTGTCATTATGTTTTTTATAATAATACACTATTCATAAGGAAAATACACAACACGGTAACTTAAGACTGGAGTTAAAACACGGAGCTCCTGGCCACTAGCTGGTAGGTCATATACCAATGATCTGATCGAGGAAATGCTCATATGAGCCCCCTAATAATGTTATAAATACGAAAGTTTGTAAGAATGTATGGACGTTTGTTACTCTTTCACGCAAAAACTACTGAATGGATTTTTCATGGAACCTTTCAGTATAGCTTACACATCAGAATAATACATAAGTTAAAATTGAACCCCGTACTACCACGGGAATGGGAAGTACTCGAGAGAAACCGCGGGGCGAAACATAAAGTAATCTCAAACAACTTATATAGATAACTCGTAACCTACAACACACGGAAAAGGACTTACAATTCAGATTAATGTTAATATATAAGATAAAAGACGTGTCTTTACATCGGCTAGGATCGAGTCACGACAACCAGTTGCATTCACTGTGGCCTATCTAATATCTACTTACGATACACAAACAGATCATAAAATAATCCACACAACACTACACAGTATCACATACTTATTCTCATGTCGGTGAATATCCGAGTACACTTCTCCGTATCATTTAAATATAACCGGGGTAAACTGTATGTCGGCGGCTTTATTTTTGTTATTCACGCGTACGACACGTCCGCACAACACGACGTTTGCGGCGCGAGTGAGCCGCGCGGCGAGAGGTAGGGATGGCGATCTGAGATCGATTAATCGAAGAATCGATTTTTCAAGCAGAAAATATCGATTTTTTAAATCGATATAAGGTACTGTGTCGATTCACTGAATCGATATATCACCCTTGAAAATCGACATTCGATTTTTTCTGTTTTGGTATAAACCATACAATTATTTGCATTTAGTTGAATGTGTCTGAATTATAAGAGTGCTGCCGGTTAAAGAGTTAACTACTCATAAACTCGCGAGATGGCTGTATGTTTAGTATTGACTTTATGTATCTATAATCTGTGACGATTGATATTGCATTATTAATTTGTTGTTGTCGTTTAATGAATACTGTTATTAGCGTAATATAAGTATTTTCATGATTGATTTCTGTACTTTACTGGCAAGAACAAAAGAGCTCCATTTATCATCACGTTCACCCAATCGCCATGATGTATATGAGTATCGTTGGATCATCCGTTCCTTGTGAGCGCCTGTTTTCAATTGCTGGAAACATCGCAAGTGATGAGCGTAACCGCTTGGATCCCAAAAGGCTTGACAGACTGTTGTTTTTAAAAAGTTTAGATATTGAGCATTGGGAACTATAGTTCCCAGTTATAATTCCCAATGCTTAATATTTAAACTTTTAACTCTTACCTTATTTTTTACTTTTTTGCAATCAATAAAAACATTCAGTATATAAATACTTATTTTTTTTATAGTTGATCTTATAGTTTGATACGGTAATAAAAATAATTGTTATTTTTGAATTCCCTGATTTTATTGATAAGATATCGTTAATTGCAATATTAATCTTGTTTTTAGTAAAATGATACAAATTTACATTGTAAACGCAAACTTGAAAAAAGATCGATTTTTTAAGAATCGATTTTGTAGGCCTCGATTTTTTCGTGAATCGATTCATTAGACTACGATTCGAATCGATTTAAAAATCGATCTTTTTCGTAAAGAATCGCCATCCCTAGCGAGAGGTGTCTCCCTTTACTCCGCGTGCGTCCCCCTCCCCCCGCAAGCCTCTCGAGTGCCCCCCTCGCCCCGTGCGTATGCAGCCTCCTCAGACTTCAGAGCCGAGTCCACATGGTGTGATAAAGAAGCGTGTCAGGCCACCACGCGGGTCCATTGACGCAGCGTGCAGCGTGCAGCGTGCAGCGTGCGTATCGGTCGGCGGTTGGCGCTCGCCAGTCGCTTGGCGTTGGGTAATAGGCACAGGCGTTATCGGCCCGAAATAGAATAGCTATTTCGCGGGCAGTTAAGATATCGTAGTATAGCTGTGTGTTCATTTTAAAATCGTAATTTATTAAAGGAAAATTTTCTTGAAAAACGTTTCAAGCCTTTACCTGGGTTTGGTCGCTTTAGGCTTCATCAACTGAAGCTCATGTTAGCGAGTGAATAACACAAACAAGTGTTATCATAGTACCCATAACGTAATAATAAATCCTACACGGTCGATGCTGGGTGTATTAGCGCACCAAGGTACAGTTTCGCTGGGAACAATAAATTATGTTCATACCATAAAAAAAAAAATTCTAGACGTTTTTATATTATTCTTCATCTAATTACTAATAAACATTAAGAAATCGTTCTTTATTTTTATATCAGTGTTTTTTTTTTGGTAGCATTTTGTTTATAGAACCTGATAACAACATTGTAATATTTTAATCATCAACATAAGACCGCGTAAACACTAAACACACAAACGAAAATAAGAGTACAGGACGAACCGGTCCGCTAGTCGTCAACGTGTATCGTCCTAAGCGATCTATCTCACTCCTTTGTTTGTATAATAAATACGTGTATGCATTTATCAGCGATTGCTCAGTGGTTATAAGCTCGACCCTCGAAACCAAGGGATACCAGTTTGATTCTTATTGTGTCGTCAATATATTATCACATTCTGCCGTACATGTTTAATTTCATCGTCTTAATATTTTTGCATCCGTTGCTTAGCAGAGGCATCACTCAATGAACATCAAGACGTCAAGAGTTGTGTGGTATTCGTCTTTATCAATACGAGCTGTATCTGCATACTTGACAAGCATTACACACAGATATTCCCTCACCGTAAGTTTCGATATCACAGAGCAGCATAAAAAATATTCAAACACAGAAAGTATTTCCACTCACTGGAAGGTCCGTATTGAATTCCACCTCGCCTCCGCCGGTGACATAGATTCAGTCTTTCATAGTCAGCTCAATCCTACACTGACTCGTGTCGCTATTAAAGTTAAATAGTTCTCTCATCGGAAATGAGCGACGGTGGTCCAGTGGTGGATGGGCTCGGCCTCTTATGCGAGAGGTTCCGGGTTCGATCCTGACCCGTCCGTGTGTGTTTCAAAATGGGTTTTTCTAAAAATAAAGTGCACCCCAAACACGAGACCATCGCTCGCTTACCAGTGAAGGAAAAAATCGCGAGGAAACCTGCATACCTGATGAGATTGAAAGTCTTTGAAGGTATGTGAAGTTCACCAACCTGCATTGGGCCAGCGCATCGGTGAACTATGGCCCATTACCCTCCTCGCCTGATTTCGAGGCCCGTGGCCAGCAGGGGGACATATAAGGGTTGATACTTTACTTTTTTTTTAATCATCGGAAATGAACGTGTCAAAGGTGGGCAAAGCTGCGGTATAAACTATAAGGTATGTAAACTGCACTATTATACTACTTTTAATATTAAGAGTGGGTCTCGGGGGGTGCGCTGGTTGGAGGCGTATGAGATTCGTTACGTTGCCTGATCTTAGACAACACAGGGAGTCCGCCGGGGCCTCCACGGACGCGTAGCATGGAGGAATAGTCCTGCATTCATTCATTCGGAATTTATATAGTGACAAACCCATAATAATATATCTATATACATTTATATAATCTGTACGTCTTACTATATCGTACCTACTGTAAAACAAGACGGAATTAATCATTGAAATTTTATGAATATTCGAAATATAGAATAACGTTTTTTTTCTTTCTTTCGTTGGTATCTACCTAAGTATAGAGAGCTAAATAATCAAAATTCTTCTAGCACTACCCAAGTCCTATCCCGGTCAACGGTCATACATGGCGACCCCATCCGATCCCGGACACAAAAACCTCAGACCAGTTCGGAGGCGCGGGGCGCGGCGCGCGGCGAGCGGGGCGGGGGGCGGGGGGCACGCGACACGCCGCTGCCGAATAACCTCATATCATATGCGCGTGCGACACCTACATATACAATCACTATGGCAAAGTATCCTTTGAATATTTAAGTAATAAGTTTCACAGATACGAGCGTTTAAACATACCAACTCTTGCAGCTCGATTCTCGGCGACGACCTCCGTTTTCGGTTCTGGGGGAGTTAACCATCTAGTCGCATACTTAAAGGACACTTTGGACTGACTCCAGTAGGGCTATTCTGTAAAAACCATTTCAGTATCGAGCTTCACCTGAGTGATAGAGCTCACTTTACGCTACCTTCGAAAGCGAACTTTATTGATATAGATATATTATAGTCAGTTTTAAAGAATACAAATTCATCATATCACCGCGGATTCCGCTTTCGAGATTCGTAAACGACCTTACAGAATAGCCCTACAGTAGTGAAAGTGATGAAGAAGTTTTGATGGCAAAAAGACTTTTACCACGTTAGCCGATTACTGGAGCATAGCTCTATTACTAACACTCTAATTGACTCCACAGTCGTGGTATGGTATCGCGCCGTGACCGCGGGCACGAGCTGGGTGGTGAGTGGTAACCGCTCTGATCGCACCACCCCCAGTACATAAAAACCACCACGTCAAATACGTGCCTAAAGGTTATCGTATGAAAGTCTACTCTTACTCTCTTACTACTCTTATACTAGCTTTTGCCGCGGCCTTCGTTTGCCTATATTCTATTTATAGAGCCGTATTTGGTTGATGATATTTATTTCTATAGCCTTTTTATAGTACAATCTATCTCGTATTAAGGATGTGTATAACTGCAAGCACAGAAGTTAATTTGAAGAAGATTAGGTTTATATTTTCAAGAGATTTAATGTTTTTTTCGCAGCAACCTAATATCATTTCTATGATAAAAGCTAGAAGCCTGAATTATTAAAAAAAAACTATAGGTATGTAGTCTGTACTATCCTCCCGCTCCCCTGGCGCGGGGATGCGGGGGATGCGGGAGGTTTGGGCGGTCGCTGTCTTGCGCCTCATTGATTTGGATATATAGCACCTGCATATCATCATCTGCCTAGCCTTTCCAACTATATATTGGGGGTCGGCTTCCAGTCTAACCGGATTCAGCTGAATACCAGTATTTTATATGGAGCGACTGCTGTCGCACCTCCACAACCTAGTAACTGGGTGATACGGTACCCCGCGGTTAGACTGGTTGTCAGATTCTCGGGCTTCTGACGACCCGTAACGACTGTCAAAGATCCACGAATGGCAGCCGGGACCAACGGCTTAACGTGCTTTCCGAGGCGCGGAGGAGTCTCGGTGTGTACGGTGTCTCCCTTAATGAACGCCGAGACGACCGATCCCGTGCCACTCGTATCATATTATAGCTGGAGTGGTGATATTGTTTTGTATTTCCAATATACGGAGCACGGGTGTTGCTCGAAATGACACGAAAAGAATCTTCGGCTATAGCATTAGAATTCCTAATTATTAATTTTCTATAACAAAATCTATACTTTATCTACACTAATATTATAAAGAGGAAAACTTTGTTTGTTTGTTTGGTTGTAACGTATAGGCTCAAAAAGTACTGGACCGATTTCAAAAATTCTTTCACCATTCGAAAGCTACATTATCCACGAGTAACATAGGCTACATTTTATTCTGAAAAGAAATAGGGTTCCGTAAGATATTTGGGTTTTTCGGACACAAGGTGTAAAAAATCAACCAGAAAAATTACTTATTTTGCGTACTAAGCTCCCGTTGTAAATCTTAGTTAACGCAGGCGAAGCTGCGGGCAACAGCTAGTAATATTATAAATGTGACAGTAGGTATCTTTAAACTATTTAAAACGGGATATTTACCATGTTTTTTTAGTATTATTTGGCGGAGATCGATATTTCGACATTGTCTACGAATGTCTTGTTCTCGAGAGTACATAATTGTAGGTATGTTTGTTACGCTTTCACGCTAAAACTTTTCAACCAATCATCATGAAACTTTGAACACATATTCTCGGAGGTTTTAGAAGTAACATAGTATACATTGTAAAAAGATTTTTTTTTGCTAACGCGGTTGAAACAGCAGGCAACCAGTAACAACTAGTATGGAATAAAATAAAGATATGACAGCGTCATACCCTTTATCGTCACGGAATTCCGGTCGATTTTACTCCAATAGCTCTCAAATGGTAGCGGACAGACCCGCATGCAACATAACACTATCCCACGCGTCGTGTTGCATGTCATTGCATTACGAGCGCGGTCGTCAAGTCACCGAGTCATCGAGTCATCGAGTCAGTGGTCATCAGATACGACGCGTGGGAGATGACGCCCCGCGGCAGTCCCACCTGTTATCTCCCCTTATCGGGGTGTTGGGTTCGATACTGTTTGTTGATGCAACCGCCTTGGCTTACGACCGGTGTACATGTTTGATATTTCAGACGCGACCACCATGGGCTATTGTGTTAGCTTAGATTAATTAATAATCTTCAATTAAATATTACCATATATCTTACTAGACGCGCCCCGCGGTTTCACTCGCGTGCTTCCCATTGCCGTGAGAGTGCGGTGATAAATTTTAGCATATGTGTTATCCATACGTTTAAGCTATATTATTATAACGTTTTATCAAAATCCATTCAGTAGTTTTTACTTGAATGAGTAACAAACACCCATACTTACAAACTTTCACGTTTGCAATATTAGTAGGATACTAATATACAAAGCAGAAGAGTTCGTTTGTTTAAATGCCCTAATATCAGAAACTATTGGTCGGATTATAAAAATTCTTTCAGCTTTAGATAGCCCATTTATCCAGGAAGACTACAGGCTATCGTTCCGCTCTAATGCTGTTGTAATTAATATTAGTTAAGCCAGGCGAAGTTGCGGGCAACAACTAGTCTTTGATAAGTTTGGTTTTGACAGATTTGATTACAAACATTCATGTTTACAAACTTTTGGTTCAACAGTCTATGTAAACAGGAAAATGTATTAAAATGAATGCAACTGTTTTTATTATAATAACAATGCCAAAACAAAATATGGCGAGTGATGTCGGTCACTTTGTCCTCACATTTTCATCTAAATCTAATTATTTAAATACCATAATACATGATATATCTAGCAAGATGTTTGTTGATTTTTTACGCAGAACAATTGCAACGGGACGGCACGCTGGACGAAGCACGGACCACGTGGCACGAGACACGGAAGCAGTCTTGTTAAGTTCTCTTTTTGATTAGCTCCCAACTTGATATCAGGAATA
The DNA here is from genome assembly GCA_905333005.2 of Lycaena phlaeas. Classification (NCBI taxonomy): domain Eukaryota; kingdom Metazoa; phylum Arthropoda; class Insecta; order Lepidoptera; family Lycaenidae; genus Lycaena; species Lycaena phlaeas. Next base: position 1,007,749 of record HG995181.1, read on the forward strand.
ACGAACCCACGCTCTCTTACAACCTCATATAACCTTAATTAGCTGATTTATTTAATTGTTTCCTCACATTTTTAATAGTCGGCCTAAACTATTTTTCCAAATTTAATTTATAACTTTCTTTGTACAATTTTTATTCGATAATATATTTATAAAATTTACATCATTTATACTCATTTATACATTTTTTTTATAAGCGTAACGCTACTGAATGAACTTTGATGAAGCTTTATAATTACATATCTTACATATCACAAGACGGCATATATTTTACCCCCGTACTCCCACGGTAATGGGAATGGAGCAATTGAAGGCACTGCTAGTCACAAAGGTACTAGAAACCTTGTAAGATGCAGATAAGGGGGACTGTTACAGTATGAACTGTGTATTTACTACTATAGGCGTGTTACGCGCAGGGGTATTTGAACCCGGACTCTTTATTTGCTGACCGTACCCCGCGCCAGGTAACCGATAACGTCCCCGCTCCCCGCACGCCGCCCCCCGCTCGCCAATATTGATATGACACTTGTTTAATCTGAACACGACAGACACGAACATCGCCCCCGCGCGAAAACATTATTTCAATAAGAAGGTGATTTTAAAGTATCGCAATACAGTTTCATCAAAATCCGTTCAGTATTGATTGTTGTCTATTTATCAATGTCCATAAACTTTGTTATTCATAAGTAAGGGTCTTACTAAATGTTGTTATTAACTTTCTAGTCACAGGCTGATCCTTTTTAGTATCTATTACTTAAAGTAAAGTAAAAAAAGTAAAGTATCAACCCACATATTATATCCCACTGTTGGGCACGGGTCTTCTCCTCGAAATCGGACGAGGGCTTAGTTATGATCGCTTTTCAACTAAAATTGAATATAACTAGTGTTTCGGTCAGCTACTAAAACTTATTTTAAAATAGTTTGCTTTAAAACTGCACCAAACTCTTAACAAACTGTAGTGCCCTGTTATGGCATATTGTATTAGTATATAAGATATATTGTATTCATTCAATAAAGGAGTATCATACCGGCACCCAAGCCTTACATGGCGTGTGTAAGGCTTGGGAAACATACCTCACATGGCGACCCTGCCACTTCATAAAATGTCACAATCAGGGACGACCACGATAGACGGCGGGTCACCTAAGACCTGTCTCGAATTTATTCTATCAGAACACTAAACAGAAGAAAATGCAAATCGCCATCCAAATCAACAGAACATCATGACATCACCGCAATTATCGCGAAAACATTATGACGCATCACTTAATCCAGCCGAGTGGTACGTCGGAGGAGCTTCATCAAGGTGCTGGTGGGTCGTGGAGCTCGTCACGTACCGCCGCCCCCTCCCCCTCGCACCAGCCCCTCGTCCCCGCGGACCTTATCAGCACGATGATAGCTAATCTAACAACACTGACCAACAATTACTCGATCTATATTCTTAGCCGATATCATCGTCCAGACGCTTCAAGGAACGCTGACTTTGCTGTTTTCACTTTGTAGAGTTTAGTGGATCAGATGATTATGAAAATCGTACATTCATTTTTACGACGTACGACTGCCTCTGATGCTCTATGGTTAGCGCGTTGGCGCTCAAGCCCGGAGGTAGCGGGTTCGAATACATGTATTTCCGTTTTCTGGTATCCGTAACACAAGTTCTTCGGAAACTTAGCACGGGACCAGATTGACGTGGTGTAAAAGCGTCCAATAGATATTATTATTTTTGGACAGGCGGACGGGCAGACGAGTCGAATTATGGTGAGTGGTCAGATGGTAAGATGAACAAGTAAAGATAGTTAAAACTAGCTCAGGCATCTCATTCAAGCGTCGCCTACCCTGAGAGTTGAGAAGTATGACGGTAAGTGTCGTGGTAATGCAGGTGCCACCAGTAAGCGGTCGACTTCGCCCATGTAGATAATAGAGCGCTTTTTTATCAATCGATTTTCGACGTAGAGAATCGAATTGAGCATGCGGATCTCAAAACTCGCGCCAACATCAGGATTTAACGCGACGCTTATTAAACTTTCAGCGCGAGCGGCGCCTTATATGAATTTGCAATAAACCTGTAGTTATTATAACTAGTGTATGTCTGAGGTGAGTTCACGGGGCCCGGCGTTTATGACCATAGTATACGAGAGTGTATGTGTATTGTGTATTGTGTGTATTGTGTACTGCTACGGCGTCGGTGACGGCTTTGGGTGATCGCCGGCGCAGCGTTGGATTATGTTTATGGTCGCTATTAATAGACCGCGCGCTGATAATCGCCATCGTTACATTTGGTAATATTCCATAACTGTTATCTAGTCGTTGTTAAAACTCTTTTATTTTCTGTTTTTCTAATGATATTTAATGTACATATGTATTTTATCTGTATGTAGGTTTGTCCTAAGATGTTGTTGTGAATTGCGATAAAGCATTATTTATATATCGCTTATCACTATTTAGAATTTACTAATATTTATAGAGTAACACAACCACCTGGATATGAGGAGAATATCTTAACCCTGTAACACCACTGACTGTTGACAGTCAGTTAAATAATTATTATTGGTTCGCATTAAATTCGGTTGCAAACATACAAACTACAACGTAGTAATTGTCTACAATTTATAAACTCAACCAACAATACAGATAGCTTATTTATCTCTTCCTTTCACACTAAAATATAGAAAAACAATGGCATTGATTTATTCTTTAGATATAAAAATAAATCAATAAAACTGCATTAAAAGAAAACTACACATCACAGGCAGTAAAGCGGTCACCGGACTGCTAATGATTATTTAGTTAGCCCACAATCTAATTAATCTAATTAAATTCCTCACGATATAGTCTATCAAATGTCATAGTTACCTATTCTCGAGATCAGCGCAATAGAACAAACTGACAGTTTCATTTTATTAATATACCCAGATTAAAAAATTCAAAATAGCCATCGCAACTAATCCATAAACCATTCGTATTGACTCTGCTCCCGGCTATTAGATGCTGGCGATAGGGAGGCTGGTCCACGGGCTGGGCTGGTGAGGTATGCAGGTATACGAGGGCAGGTAGACTATAAATATCCAACTGGTTACAATTCCAATTTGTACGCGTTGCGTTGTGATTTAGAGTGTTCAATACTTGATTTAATAAGCCGCGCGTACGGTGGTGCGGTTATCGCGCGGTAGCGGGTTCTAATCTCGTTAAAGACTGTGTTAAGTTGGATGTTAGCGGTGTTTTAGATTTATTTGCGGAATGCGAATGCTTGTCTACTGGTACGAAAGACGTGCATTGGAATCCTGTAAAATATAGTTTGATCGGTGTAGATGCGATTGTACTCCGTCTACTCCGGGTAGGCAGAGTACAATCGTACATTGTACAGTAGTTCATTGGAACTGTACGAGAATTTGATTATCACTTGTCCATGTAAAGAACTGCTGCGCAATGATAATGACGATAAAAAAATTCTGATATATTTTAAAAGAAACTAAAATATATGTAATACTCGTGTTTTAGTAGTACAATTTACTATCGCATCAAAACTGCAGTTACTCCCGCTAAGAGGCCCATCTTTTTAGATGGATCTTAGAATTACCAAAGAAAAAGCTTTGACTTCGGTCTTCCAAAGTGAAAGCTTTTGCTTTTTTAATTTTAAGCTCAAGAAACCTAGTTACATACTATGGGCATCGAACTGGTGTCCCGCGCAGTTTACGAGGCGCCCCCTTCCCTCCCCCCGCCGCCGCGATCCTCCGCCGCCCCGCTAATGCACTAAGCTTGTCCGCCGGCTTTATTTATATGCTTCCTATTTGGTTGTTCGGTTACTCGGGATGTTGTACAGTCGCCGGCGTATACGTTAGCCATGAATAAACGATATAATAATAAATTAACATGGTTACTTTTAATATTAAGGACTGTTCTAATATTCTAATATATCTATGGACGCTTTTACACCACGTCAATCTGGTCCCGTGCTAAGTTCTCGAAGAGACTTGTGTTACGGGTACCAAAGAACGGAAATACATATATTTAATACTTTTTATATTAATACATATTACATTTAAGATTTTTATAATATATAAAACACAAATTTAATACACATCCATGGCCCAGGAACACAAAAACTCTTTTTTGTTCCCTGGCGACATTCGAACCCGCTACCTCCGGGCTTAAGCGCCAACGCGCTAACCATTGAGCCACAGAGGTAGTCAAAAAATAAATTTCATAATGACTAAAGCATGTACATATTGAAGTTATTATAGAAAAGAAGGCAAGTGTTTTATTTCATCATCATCAATACTGTTTGTGCTGCTGAACAAAGAAACACCGAAACCAGCGACCACTAGCAGGGACCACAATCATCGTCATCATTATAGGTTTTTTTTTTTTTCGGTTGGATCTATGCTAATGGTCCTAGTGACCGTTATGCGTCATCGGAAATGGGGTGATCCGGTTGGATCATCCTATGACGTTAAAATTTGGGGGGTTGCCCCCCGCCATGTTCATGGCGTCGGGTTTGTACCTAACTTGGTCAGCTATCATTATAGGATCATTTCGTCCGCTGTTTGATATTCGACTATCAATGATCTCTAAGATGGCTATGTGCTCGTTTATAATAGATTCTACCATAACTACGTTTTAAGCCGTTTTGATTTATTAAACTCATAATTTGACGACCTCTGTGGCTCACTGGGTAACGCGTTGGCGCTTAAGCTCGGAGGTAGCGTGTTCGAATCTCGCTAGGGAACTAAAAAGTTTCTGTGTTCCTAAGTTTTTTAAAATCTTAAATATATAAACTATTTAAAACGGGATATTTACCATGTTTTTTATCATTGAGCTCCGCGAAACAATGATAAAAAACATGGTAAATATCCCGTTTTAAATAGTTTAAATAATGAAAAAAATCTTAAATATATGTATTAATATAAAAAGTATTAAATATATTATAATGTATTTCCATTGTCTGGTATCCGTAACACAAGTTCTTCGGAAACTTAGCACGGGACCAGATTGACGTGGTGTGAAAGCGTCCATAGATATTAATTATTATTATTATGTACATTGTAGAGCTATACTCTGTGGTAGAGGTAACTAGAGTTTATGTACTACTACAGTTAAACGTACACTTTCATGATTGATAATTTAATACCGTGATTCATACATTCTGTTATATTATCTGATTTTACAATGTAAACATTAATGTGGACGACTGTACTCGCCACCATTTAAATTAACTTTACCGGTTCTTTGTTAAACAATTTATTGGCCGCGTATTGGACCATTGTAAGTTTGGGACAAGTTAAACCCAGTTTAACTACAAAATCCGATATAGCCGACATTTTTAAAACACGTGCTGGTATACTAATTCAAATCCAGCTTCAATAATTTTCTACTCAACCATTTCTGTCCTGACCTACATATAAATTTTTGGATCGATGCTTTCTGTAGAAAAGAAAAATCAAAACGCTCACAGACTTGACATAGACAAATTTGGTAGTAAAATGACACTGTGTTGTTTGTGGACGTCCCCCCCCCCTACACCCTTCCCCTACTCCCGGACGGATGCGCCTAGACCTGTGCTATCAGCAGCCGCGGCTAGATAACACGCAGGAAGCGCGTCACAAACGCACACGCCGAGTGTTGGAAACAATAGATCAGTATCGTCAGCTCGCCCGCGTCCACTTGATCACGATGTGTGTGACGAACCGTAACGAACATCCATACATATACATACTTTCGATCTTTGATCTGTATGTGATGAATTTAGGTATGAATCCCAAAGGGATATCTCGGAGGGAAAGGGAGACGGTATGCTCGGTCAGACCGTAGCCCACTCGATTTGATAACAGGTGTTGTATATATCGCGATGAGCTGTGTAACTCCGATAGCGTGATTCAGGATTAATTACCAACATTATTACAGTAGATTACCAACCTCGACATAATATTATGTGTAATATTGTTAATGTTTATACAGGTCGAGACATTCGCCAAGATAATATCATTTAAGGTTGCCAGGTCGCCAAACCTAACAGCCGGACAGACCAGCCAGTTTGGTCGGACATTTGAGTAGAAAAACCGGATACCCTGCGTTACTGAAGAATTCGTCTCAGTATTAATAAATATGCCAAAAAAATTTATGTAGAATCAAACTTTTGTTTATTACTATCATAAATCATGTTAAATTGTACTGAAGTAATAAATAAAATCAAATGCTAAGACTGATTTTGCATCGCTCGTTTGCGAATTGCGAAATGTGAAAAGTCTAAAACAAGCCGGACAAGCCGGACGACGTTTATTTTGGCCGGACACACAATAAAAAAGCCTACCCATGTCCGGCTTTATCCGGACACTCCGGACGAAAATTTGGATTACATTCGCTCTTTGTTCCAACGATAACTTTATCTAAATATACTTAGAGATAACAACTATCGAATACAAATAATGTCAAGTTATAGAAAAAACACATGGTCAATAAGAACACTCCAAGGGACACTGCTCTGGCTACATACGGTATACACTCTAGGCTATAACAACAGAACTTAGGAGATACACTTTAGTTAGACATGAATAGCATATTTCATCTGAATACTACTTCACTGCTTGAACGTGGATGTCTTCAACCATAACTCTTTTCTAGCATATAATAGCATAGATAGCAACACACTTCTTTCAGTCACGATCCAACATTTCCCAGCATTCTTTGGAATAGCCTTAAGCTTCAGGCATAAGCAACTGTTTGCCATTCTCAACAATGGCCCCATGTAAATTTGAATAAAGCAGGGACCGGGAGCTGATCACCCCATCCATCTGGAAGTCAACCCTACAGAATACATCATCATCATTATCATCCCGGTATTGTACACAGCAGAGCACAGGCTTCCCTTTTTCCTGCTAATCTCCTCTGTCCTTGCTGTCTTATAATGTTGTCTACCATTTTTCCCAGGAATGCAGGATATTCTAAGTCAAAATTTCCTATCACGAAGGTCACATAACAAAAGCAATGCGCAGTTAGGTTATCTAGTGATAATGATAATTAGTGGGCGCGGCCGGTATCAGCGCGGAGACTGCGTGATAAGATACGAGCGTCCAGATAACGAAGATGGCGGAAAAATTTGGTTCCATACCACGAATAGTTTGAGTGTGACTGTCTGAGATTATAAATATTTACAGTGCTAATGTGTCTGTTAGTTTGTTTGAGAGCTATATTTAAGACGAATACTGGACGAAAACAAAAAATAAAGTCCAATTTGAATTTTAAACTGTATTGGGAAAGGATTCACATAGCGAATTGAAGGTTTTCGAATGGCATTTTCGTTAGTTTCCTTATTATATAGTCACTCAGTAAAAAATAATTTTCCTCGGCATCAACGAAGGTCAATACGCCACTAAAACTTACCAAAAAGTTGTAACCTTTCTGATATCTAGTACTTAAATAGATTAGGTCCAGTTAGAAATAGAAGGAATCTGCATGCTTGGTGAGATAAAAAGTATTTAAACTAATATCCTCCATGGCATCTCTAGTAGACCGGTACCGAGTCGTGGGACATACAGTGGTCTTTTCTCTGCGTAGAACGTCAGAAATCACCAGCCACAAGCATAAGAGATCTCTCTCAATGAACGGTATGCGGGCAATCGTCTCTCGCCGACCAACCCGCTAATTATAGAGCGTGCTAATTGTAAACACTACATGCACATGCACATCTATTTCGGGAAGCTCTGAGTTTGTCACAGCCGACATCATGTCTGCGTGTGTGTTTAAATATCATGAATATCAGAAGGAACTCGTCGCTCAGTGGTAACAGCCGCGCGGATCGATTCATCTGATCAAGCAACGCTTGTCGAGGTTGGTCCATGGATGGGTGACCATATTTACATACCGAGACTCCTCCGTGCCTCGGAAAGCACGTTAAGCCGTTGGTTCCGGCTGTCGTTCGTGGATCTTTGACAGTCGTTACGGGTCGTCAGAAGCCCGGGAATCTGACAACCAGTGTCACCAGGGGGTGCCGTATCACCCAGTTACTGGGTTGTGGTGGTCAGATACGCAGCTGAATCCGGTTAGACTGGAAGCCAAACCCAAAATATAGTTGGGGACGGGACGCTTGTATCGGAACCAACATCTTCATCATGTCTTCTTTTACAGTAAGGAGCGAAGCACAGACAATGAAATTACTCATGAATAGAGCTCATGGAGACGTGAAGAACACAGATGCTTTCGCAAAACAAAAGGTTAGTTTAGGGTGAGAATTCACAGCCATGGCCGACGTTGACCACTCCCCATTATGCTCGTCTGTCAGTTTGTCTGTTTATAAACATCAAGTGATCGACCAGCCCATCGCGACCATAGCGTATCGTTGTGTGTATTGATAACGGAGCCATCGATAGCAAACGCTATGTAGGTGCAAATTTGATAACACAACACTGATAAGTGCAAAACATATTGTGGGCGTATTTGAGTTCGGTTAGGCATAATACGAGTGAGGAAAAAGCTCAAGAGAAACGAGAGGGCGACAATAAACTTTCCCTCTTAGGATACTCATTGCTACGCGGCAGATTTAAAGATAGATACATAATATATTACCTATCTTTTATAGAACACTGGAATAACTCGTATGAACTAATGTTATTAATCAACATTCGAAAAAATAAATTTGAATGACTTCGATTCTTTAAAGTACCTATGTGTATACATGTTATGTCATTACTCAAGTTATTTCATTCCCAAAGTCATAGAATTAAGAAATAATCTAAAACAAATAGAACCTTCTAGATAAAATCGATCTAACAAATTCAAAAGTATTTTTTCTAGATCAGTTGATAACTTAGGATTAGCGGGTGCAAAGAAACATTTATTAATATTCCACAGCAGCCACAGACGTCGTCCTGTGGGCTGAGATGTGAATTACCCGTGTAAATAAACGCAATCAAACACTGTGGACCACAGGTTGATTATCAACGAACAAACAGTCGGATATTAATCGTGTAATAACTTTGATTGGTAAAAAAATTGCAAAAAAAATTGAATCAAATTTTAATTGTTAAATCCACCGGAACACGCAAAAAATATCATCGGGATCGATCCAATCGCTTAAGAGGAATACAGTACACACACACGCTATATTATGTAACAAAGTACTAACTTATTGAATTAAGATTTCACATACACGTATAGATTTCACATAAAGTGTACACGTCTATAAGCAACTCGTTCATAAACCGAGATCAATATTTGTGATAGGCGACGGTCCATAACCGCTTCGGCTGCCAATCATACCACCGGCGACACGAGAGCTTGACAATGGACAAATACTTTTATCTTATCACCAAAACTATGTAGGCGAATTAATGTGAATGGGCGACCGAGAACATTTCGACCTAATGTACGTTGTACAAGGTAAGCTATAATATTAATATAGCTTGAAATGATATTCATTCCGATAAGAGCTATTGCTGCATCGCCGAATTAGGCCGGCACGACCAGGCTTTACACCTCTTGCGATTCGTGCGATTTGTGAGTGTCCGTTGACCTATTGCAGGGTTAGGGAAAAAGTGTGCAACGCATCTACATAACCTCGCGTTGTACGGATGTCTGTCTATTGCTTCTTACGCATAAAAACAAAATCTCCATCTGCTACACTTTCTTGGCAACTTTAAAAGCTAACTAGATTATTATCGATTTTATTTTCAGCTTTTCCTTTCCTTACACACCATGAATGAGTATAACTCGACTTTTGACGTGATAACGTCTTATAAATCGACGAATGCCGGCTGCACGAAAAAGCATGACTAATGCTCATTGCTCACGTTCTGGCCGAGCCGTGCGTGCTATCGTGAGGAACAAGGGATAGAGAGGCACGATCGGCCTAAGCGTTCGGCTTGTGGCGGATTATGTCGTTATCACGTAAAATTATCATCCGTAAACCAACTTAGCAGACAACCATTTGTGTATTCTGTCCATGTAACTTTTCAAAGTATGTAGAACTTACACAAAGTTCTACCATAACTAAAATATTCTCGCTTCGCCACTGGACGACCGGCCACCGTCAAAACAAGTACCCGTGCATATCATCCGACATCATTCTTAAATCTCCGAGACAGTTCACAAACTATTAATCCTCAACATTAGAAATACACAATTTCTACGATTCGAAGGCGTTGTAGTGCAAGTGGGCGAAATCGTGCCAATGTCGCGCCACCCACCTGCACCTTATGGCGGGGGAATAGGGTTCAGTTTGGTATAGACAGCGTGTGGACCGGTACAGCACGACAGGTGACGCCTACACTGAGAGAGTCTTAGTTTCGATAGCTAATATTAACATCGCAGTGATGCAAAGCGAGTGGGAGAACATACTCATATTTGATAAGCCGGAAGCGACCTGTTAATCCTCTACGACGCTAATCACCTACCATCAGACGAACTCACTATCACAAACATCTGTTTGTCCTATCTACCTGAAGAAAAAAAAAAACGAATAGCAGGCGAACGAATAGGTGGCGTATCAATCCTATGTGTATGGACCTCAAATGGCCTCTGATAGATATGATTTCCTCTTCTGTCTAGCTAGTTCTTCATCGAAAAGGGCCTATTCAATCTGGTCTGTATCAGATTATCTTTAAGACTTTACGAAACCAAAACCGAGCAATAGGACATTGTCCGCTGGTCGGTATTGGTTAGGGTCGCCTCTGGTTTTAAGCTAACAGCACGATTCACGATTAACCTCTTCGATTAGTCGAAGGAAATGGAAATCGATTCCACTCATCAATCTAATCGAATAGATATCAGTCCGATTATATAATCGATATTATAACTATCGATACTACGGTATGTCGCGCCGTTTCGAATCGATCAGTTTCGACTGATGCTGACAGACTGGACACATCAATTGAGTTACTGTTCAAATTACGGTTTCGTTCTGGAGATAAGCGCGTATATACTATCTTCTCAGCTTTATGATAATACTAGCAGCGCCCCGCGGTTTCGCCCGCGTACTTTCCATTCCCATGTGTAAGCTATACATATTATCGTAAAAATTCATCAAAATCCGTCAATAGTATTGCTTAGAACGGAAACAAACATAATATATCCATACATTCTAACTTTCGTAAGTAGTAGCGTAATGGAAATGATAAGTTCATTGGTTTGATTGGCCACCGTCCAATATGAACAAACCTGATTATGAATTATTACAACCATGTGAGAATATAACAAACTAGCTGCCCCGACAGACTTCGTTCTGCCAAAAGTACTAATATCGCTGTCAAAAAACAGGAGTTGGCCGTAGAAGGGTGAAAATTTAGGGTTGTATGTACGAAAAATATTGTCTAAAAAATAATTTTAAAAATTAGGGGTGGACCACCCTTAACATTTAGGGGGATGAGAAATAGATGTTGGCCGATTTCCAGACCTATATACGATACCCACACAAATTATAAAAATCGGTCGAGCCGTTTCGGACGAGTATGGGAACGAATATGAGAATTTTATATATTAGATTATTATTATTAATTCACAAGAGAGGCCGGATTTATCTCATCCTCATTATCAGCCTTTACCCCTGCACTGTCAACCCAACCATGTCAATTTAAAATATAGACATGGCTGTTACACGGAAGATCTGTACAGTGCGGTGGTATACCGGCAGACGAACGGGTGGCTCGCTCGACTTACAATCGATCCTCTCTACGGGATGTGCATCTTCCAGTTTGAATGTGGACTGCTGTCATATAAGACCCCACCTCCGTGTCCACAAGAGTTTTCTCCCTTCCCTTATGTAAATATATTGAACACAGTGATTTAGCAATGGCAATGATACACCTACGAAGTGGAAATGGGAAGTAGAGGTGAATTTATTGTACGACTTGTGCTGTGGGCGTTTTATTATAATAGTAGTAGCGGATACATGCTATAGAATAGAAAAATATGTTTGTACTCTTCAACTTACTTCAGAAACTAAATTAGATTATTTTGTTAGATAAATCGGATATCTTTTGTGAGTCGAGAGAGTATCGATCGTTTTAGCATTCATTGAGGGAGGCCTATGTTCAGCAGTAGACGGATAGAGGCCGATGATGATAACGAACAAACCCAAAATGGTTCCCGAACCACTAAAGCTTTGTTGTTGTTACCTTTACTCTGTAGAATATATAAAAGACTGAAGTCAACAGACATATTTGGTTTAGTTTAAAATGACTAACGAGATAAGTAGGTAGTGTATACGAGAAACTGAATATGAAGTACTCCGTTGACTAGTTGATCCGGATCAACCGCGACAGCATAGGCTCAGATCAGCTACGAGTCGACACCAATATAGACCGTGTAATCACCGATAGCACTCTGCTATCGGCAGCTTGCTCGGGTCCCGCGCTTGACCCGCCTCCCCCACTACCGGGGGAGGGGAGGGCCGGCCCTCACGATAGGTTTCTAACGTCACCCGTTCCAAACCAGTCGACCGTAGCTGACCAAGTTAGGTACAAACCCGACGCCATGAACATGGCGGGGGGCAACCCCCCAAATTTTTAACGTCATAGGATGATCCAACCGGATCACCCCATTTCCGATGACGCATAACGGTCACTAGGACCATTAGCATAGATCCAACCGAAAAAAAAAAAAAAAAAAAAAAAAAAAAGAATATGAAGTTATTTATTGATAAATCAATATTCAATAATATAACCCTGTCCGTCTGTCTGTTTCGATGTCTAAAACGCGTATCGGTTATAATAAAATTTAGCAACAGATCTGATATGCCCCGAGGATACACGAGTCGCGGAGGCTGTAAACCCTGGAGCGTGGGCTAAACGGACGGCAGCTAGTGTTTCATGCCGTGATGTCGGTGAAACACAATACCCTTTTAACTCCTCATTCCACCCGACTGCGCCGCTCAACTAATAAATATTCCAGAACCTCTTGTCTAATATATTTAGTATTTAAATACTGTCGCTATAACTCGCACTGTACTTAGTGTTTTTTACCTAACTTATGGATTCCAACAAAAGTATCATCATTATCATTAGGCATCATCAGCCTTTATCCATCCACTGCCGAGCACAGGCGTTCCTCACTTAATGTATTAATCTCATGTATGTATGTATTATAGAAGTGAAACTTCTTTAGAATCGTTGTGACTTCAAACCGGATGCAACGGAAAAAACGACAGGTAAGAGACACTAATACAAAAGAGCGAGAGAGCAAATGTCGGTGTGTATGTATATTGCACACTGTTTAATACTTGCTTGTATTTGAGAATTTAACGTGTTTTACTTCTATCGTATGTGTATCGCACACACACCTTTTTGTGTATGTATTATCACCTTTTTGTGTATATATTAATCTCATTATGTTTTAATTTCATCGGGGGGGTTTCCTCACGATGTTTTCCTTCACCGGTGTTTGTAATAGAGAAATTATTAAACTGCCAAACATTATCGTATCGTATTTATAAACCTCAATAATTCTAACAAATATCAAATATATCCAAAACTTATCGATTGGTGATCATAATAATATCAGCTTATTTAACTTAAACAAATACATTTACTTGTTTAATTTTTATTTTTGATAAATGATACTATGACAACTTTTATGACAACCAATAAAATATCAAATATCAAAATTTCGTAATACCTAATTGACATTGCGAAACTAATAGCGTGAAAGTAGTTTTACAACATCTCGTATTCGTAACAATTAATGTATTTAAACATTATGTCTCAACTTTCATAATGATACAAATTAAAATGTAATTAAGCGGTTTTTACTGTACGCGACAAATTTACACATAAAACCTTACATACACATAATATGTACAAATAAAAGTGTGTTTGTTGTCGGTATGTATGTTACTCGATAGCTCGTAAATGGCTGAAAGCTCTCGCGCGACACACATTGCATCAGTGTACAATATGGCCTAGGTGCAGGTTGATGACCAAATTACTTTCATTGTGTTAGTGAATAGTTGAATAGGCAAACGCCCTGACGGGAAGTAATCAGCTTCGGCTTTAGATAAAGGCAAGTTTATCCGAGATGTCAATCCTGGGGCTTAAGATGTGAGGGCAGGCCCTCCTTCCCTCCCACCTGTCTTCTCCGATATACAGCAAAGATGTCTTACGATATTAACAAGTAGAGAGGTGGTACCCACGCAGACAGCGACATGCATACATGTAAATATGACAATAACCACGACATTATGAAACCCACGCGGGCGAAGACGCGGACAGAGCTTAGTATGCAATATGCACGCCATCATAAACGTGAAATATGAGACGAGTTACAAAACTGATATTTCAACAGGTTTCAAAATGACTATTTCGCCGCCAACGCAAAAATACAACTAGAATACTGACTGTATGTATATTTTTTTAGCTAAAGCGAAATCTGCGCTTTTGTCATTACCAGTGACCAGCGGTTCTAGTATCTAGCACCAGCTTGACCATAACTTCGGAACACAGACTTGTCCAAGATCCTCTAGTCGGTTATTCTATTATTCCACCTTATAGACACGTAGTATCTCTCTAGTAAAGGCTCTGCTTATCCCATAACACGGAATTATTCCACCGGGGGATTTCAGTGCGTAAAATTCTCCAAATATCCTATGGTCTTCCCCTGAAGAGTCTAGAGGACCTTCAAAAAGATTTTCCCCTCGACAAAAAGCAGAAGCCCTAGCACTGTCACCGGGTTTCCTTCCACCTACCTCCTTCCATTTACCTTATTCACCTTTCATATACCTTCCTTTCAAAACAGAGTTTCAAAATCGCTTCCTAGCCTACTGCTGAAATTATTCATGTATTATAAATCATTTTAATCACAGCTATTCTGTATTTCGCAAAAGCAACAGGAAAGGCAGTGAATTACTGGCCTAGACTTGAATCCTTACATCATTAGGTGGGGAAAATGACGTGCTATTTTCTGGTTAACTTGTCTATGTACATGGACAAAGCTGACTCCTGACGACCAGGGTAAGCCAGTTTATTTATCCAACTAACGATAAAAAATCATCGAAATCACCATCCGTTCCAGAACATTCGATCGGCTTCTGTTCTCATCATCTCCCACGCGCTGGTGGTGCGTTATGCGTGAGGCTATCTGGTGCTCTAATGAGATATCGTCGGTCGGATCTCTGTAGAAAGTGTGCCCACGCGTGGTGAGAGGTCACCGCCCACGCCCACGCCGACAGCGATGACAGCTGGACGAGTACCATGAACCATCCTCACTAGGGTTGCCCATGACCACTTTCAACTTTCGGCTAAACAAATTTTGAATCCGAGGGTTGCTCTTTCGTGACTTAACACCGGGTACTAAGGTGCAAATAAATATCTTTGATTAGATCAACAATTAACAATTAATTCCTACGTAATATAAAACGCTTATCGGCGCTTCTCGGGCGTCTATCTGTAAGATTAAAAAAAAACTAAAACCTTAATTTTCCTATACATTTACTTTTATTTCTTAATATAGCTTTCGATTCGTTAATTATAATTAAAGTCAAAATTAAGAAAAGGTTAGCTCTTATCTCTTAATTTTTCCTTAGAGATGTCCCTTAACCCAAACGAAAAGAACCCGACATTTATCTAGCTCATTTTAAAAAAAGAAAAACAAATCAAAAACAAAATTGTATTTTTTCGTATAATTACACAAAATAACACGCAAGTGACAGCCCTACAGATAGGCGCCATACTTTTTGCATAATGTCATAAATATTCAGAGTTATGGAAGATTCATTGACTGACTAACAGTGTATCAATACTCAATAGTCGATACCCATAACCCATCACCACACAGCGTATGTCCGTCCGTACGTCACCTATCATGTATTGTACCGTAATAATACGCATTATTGTGACGTACGGGCGGACAAACATATTTTGTGTATATTTAAGTCGACCGAAGTCCCACGTATCCCGGGGTCAAGCCATCCCCGGCTGTACAAAGCCTAAGTGGAAGTCTGGCAGCCAGATAACAGCCTGTCCTGTCTTCTATCCCCAACACTAGGCTAAGGAAATTATTAACACCACGACAGGCTTTCGTCAAGAGCTCATCCCACTCGATTGTCCACCCACAAAAGGCACCCTGGTAACGGGGTGGAGAGTGCACGAAAATAGGATAGATAGTGATCACAGACTCATCACATACGTGGTGGCCAAGAAGAGGAACAATGGGGTCGACTCGAGCGCAGGGTCGCCGGATAAGTTGCTGAGGCTTCGGGATCGCGGGGTGGATTGGGCACACTTCGAGGACCAGATCCGTCTTAGAGTTGGTACGACCATGAAGTGGAATCGATCGGCAGCGCGAATAGGTGCTCAGTTCACCAAGCTGGTGAAGAGCACTGCGCTGCAGACACTCGGGTTGAAAAGGGAGGGTAAATATGAGCGGGGGTATGAGTGGTGGACTCCGGAACTCGACCAAATGCGTCGGGAAACCTACCGCCTGCGTAGGGCTTGGCAGTCAGCTCGCAAACGCGAGAGTCCCGATGAGGAGGCTGCTAAGCAGAGATTCCATACACGTAGGCGTAGCTATAGGTTAGCAATGGAGGAGGCGCAACTTTTGCATTTTAAAAAAATCGCAGATTCCGGAAACTTGGACCCCTGGGGACAAGCCTACCGAGCCGCGAGCGGGAGGACTCGTCCTCCCCATAACGTAATTAATGGCACGAAGTACGCCGAAGGTTATACTGGGGGCGTCAGGGAGGCTATGACGAATCTATTGGAGGTACTATGCCCAGATGACGACACGAGCCGTGATTCCTGTTACCACCGCCAAGTGCGCGTCATGGCAGCCCTGACGCCCTCAGGTGAAGATGCCCCTCCTCCGACCGTTGAGATTGTAGGGACGGTAATCAGGGAACTTCCCAACACCGCCCCGGGTATCGATGGGATAACCGCACGCATTATTAAACACGTTTGGGCAGCCGCGCCGGATGAAACAGCTGAAGTGTTTAGGCGATGTGTCCAGGAGGGCTGTTTTCCTGGTACGTGGAAGGACGGCAGGTTGGTTGTCCTACCGAAAGGAAACGGCAAGCCTCTTACCGACCCAAAAGCGTACCGGCCCGTCACTCTGCTGCCGATCTTTGGTAAGATATTAGAACGCTTAATGATAAGGTGCGCACCGCAAATGACCAGGGGTCTATCGGACTGCCAGCACGGATTCACGCGAGGGCGGTCGACGGTTTCCGCGTTGAGGAGCATCTTCAGCGTGGCACGTGAGAGCTCGTCGAAATACGTACAGGCGATATTTTTGGATATCTCTGGGGCCTTTGATAATGCCTGGTGGCCCATGATATTGCTGAAGTCGAAGCGGGGGGGTTGCCCACCAAACATCTACAGGATGTTGGTGGACTACTTCATCGATCGAAGAGTAGGGATGTTCGTGGGCCACTCGGTAGTGTGGAAGGCGGCCACAATGGGCTGTCCGCAGGGATCAGTGTTGGGACCCACGCTCTGGAATGTGCTGATGGACGATCTGCTCAGGTTGCCACTCCCTGGGGGGGTGAGTATCGTGGCATATGCCGACGATGTGACGATTCTGGTCGAGGCCGGTGCCCGGGCGGGCCTGGAAGTAAAATCCAAGGCGGCACTGAAGCTCGTCGGTGAGTGGGGCGAAAGAAATCGACTGGAGTTTTCTCCTGCCAAGTCATGCACGATGACCATCAGGGGTAAACTCCAGCGTCCGCCCACCATCAGATTCGGGAGTAACTCGATCAGGAGCGTCACGTCGACCACGGTATTGGGAGTGGTCGTAGACTCGAGCCTGTCCTTCGCGCAGCATGCGGTGGACATAGGGGAGAGGGCGGCAAATTGCTTCGGCAAGATGTCGAGAGTGTCGGCATGCTCGTGGGGTATTCGGTACAGGGCCCTTAAGGTCCTGTACAAGGGTACATTCGTGTCCACGGTGACGTATGCTGCGGCATGTTGGTATGAGCGCGCGTCCCTACATGTTGTGCGGTGTGCGCTTCTGCGCACCCAGAGACCCGCCTTGATCCTTCTGACCAAGGCGTATCGCTCGACGAGCACTGACGGACTGGCCGTATTGGCCGGTGTGCTGCCGGCCGACCTCGAGGTGATCAGGGCAGGCAGACTAGGCGCTCTGCGCGAGTCCGCGATTACCAAGGAGGAGTTGCGGAGTGCCAAACTCAGAGAGGCTGAGTCCGCTCTCGCCGCATGGCAGGAGCGTTGGGACACGTCGACCCATGGGAGGGAGCTCTATCGGTTTTTCCCGGAGGTGAAGGCTCGCTTCAAGGCAACTTGGATCGAGCCTGATTATGAAACGTCCCAGATCCTGACAGGTCACGGGTGTTTTAGGGCGAGGCTTCACAGAATGAAATTGTCCGCTGTGGGGTCATGCTACTGTGGCGAAGCCGCAGAGGAAGACGTACACCACGCACTCTGGGAATGTCCTCTGTACAGGGATGAGCGTAGGGAATTGCTAGACGGCATTGAAGTACAAGAGGTGGGACCAGTCTACTACGGTGATCTCGTGGCTTCGGCGGCGAACTTCGGTAGGCTACGGGATTTCGCGCGACGATGGCATAAGAGAAGGAGCGACCTCGAGAAGAACGGAGGCAACGAAGCGGAAAACCAAAGAAGGTAAGAAGACCATCGCAGAAAGCAGAACGCACTATCGGCAGACACCGAAGTCGTATCTGTACCGTCCGCCCCAGAAAGGGGAGAAGGACTAAGGGACAAGTAGAAAAGAATTAAATAACTTGTAGGGAGCGAAGCGTGCGCACCTGAAGGGCAGAGAACCCAAGACATTAGGGTGCGCACTCCCGCGATTAGGCCCGTATAACCACGACAGGTTGATAGGGCCATGGGTTGGTGGTGGGACTTGTCCACCCACCGTCCGCACGGTAGGCAACAAACGTGTGACGAGTACACCATAGTCCATAGCCCACGTCGCTAGCGGTACCACATACCGCGGCGCGTGCCGGGGTCAGAGCTGAGCCGGTGGGCGGAGGCGCCTCTTCCTCCTCACATAAACGACCTCTACACAAACATGTCTCGAGAGGTCACGGGTGTTTTCATGACTATGTTTATTGTTTTATGGGTGTAAATTGTAATTTTTTTGGTTTTATTATATTTAAACGGCATTTACGTTCCAAGTTCTCTTGCTAATATTATTTTTCAACCAGGGATGAAAGATCTCTTAGCTTTTGAACGTGATCTCTTTTAATCTTAGAATATTTTTATGTTTCCGATATTTTAAAATTAATTAAAATGAAATCAACTATACTATTTCCATTTCTTTATTTTCTCGATGACAGTTATAATTTGGTAGCTGTAGTGTTGTGACCAAATAAGTAATGATATCACCATCATCAGCATTATCATCAGCCTTTATGCGTCCACTGCTGAACATAGGACTCCCTTTATGAACGCCAAGACGACCGATCCCTAATAATATCGATAGCATAAATTTATTTTATTTTGAACAAAGACAAATACAAGAAAAATATATTATTTTTGTTTCGTTTATTTCGTATCATTGTCGAGTGTCGAGAGTCACAGTTTTACAAGAGCTTCGTAAATTTTAAAGAAATTGGCATTATCAATCAAGAATTAATACGTGTAACATCTTGTAATGTAATCAAATATTAGTTAATAAATTTGTACAAAAGTATCCGGCAGTAGTTTAGTATCTAGTAGATAAAATTCATCTCATCTCTAGCCGCGGGCAACAGTATTAGTTGATGACTTAACTTAAAATAGCATGTTGATTTAAAAAAAAAATCTGATAAATGTCCTGTGGTCGTGTATGTCGTGTGGTTTCAATGTATTCATCATCATCACTGCATATCCTCCCGCTAAACACATCATCAATCATCCATCAATCACGTACGACATTGAACATAAATTACAATCATTCAAAAACTGTAATGTATTATTCATTCAGGCAAACTTTTAAATGAATGAGTTAAGTAATAGCCGATAGGTGAATGAAATCGACCGACGCGCTCGTGTGTATGTGTGAGTGAGCAACCTGACTTGACTAGTTATTGAATCCGCTTTCAAATAAAATACTTGATATTTTTTTCTATTCCTAGATATATTATTAACGTGAACATTTGCATATATTAACGCCTAACTCAATAACAAATACAAATCAAATTCTGATGAGCCACAGCGTTAGGTACTGTTAAAAAGCCTAGCCACATAACCAGCGGTTATGCAGATGCGTTGCCCTCCTTTACCCTATCCTTCCACTGGGCCACCGGAAACTCACAAACCGCACGAAACGCGACAGATTAGCTGTCACTTTACGTCGATTTCATGTGAGCGAAAGTTACCACCCCGGTCGTGCCGGCCCAATTTGGTTGGCAGCATGGCATTACCTTTTACCAAGGTACTCTTTAGGGATATAATATGTAGCTCCTATTTCAACTTTTCTTGGTGAAGTACATGAATGAGAGAACACAGAACACACTAGAGAAGTAATCGCGGCATTTGGACGCAGACGCAACACCCCATGTATTGCGTCTGCGTCTCTGGTTAGCAAGAAAACATATTAAAATTCAACTTTCAAGACTTCGTGAGGATTTGAAAAAGAGAAAGGCTCCTGGATGCTGGAAGACACAAAAGAATATGCGAATTTCGGCCCAACAACTTTCGAGTTATTTTTAACTATATTGCTAAATAATTCGTAAAACTTTAGCCATTATAAACACCTGCTCGGTGATAATATCGACATCATCGGAACCGCGAACCGGTCCCACCGATACACCACGTTAATGTGGTACACCACGGCAATGGGCGTGACGAGGCGTTACGAGACAGGTCGATGAGCTTATGAGATGTGATCTACACAACAGTTATGTACCATAAGTTCTTGTTTATATACTTTTATACGATTTCAGGCAGTAAGTGGCATTGAAGTCGCCTCGGGATGCACTACAAATGAGGGATTTCTCCTCTTCTCTTGAACAGAAGTTCTCTCTCCGAATTAACGAAAGTTATCCACATTCATTGAGGGATGCTTACGTTTAGCAGTGGACGGATAAAGGCTGATGATGACGATTGCCACATTCTACTTTGACTTTAACCAAGTATTTTATGAAATAATTTAATACAAACAAGAATTGTAAATACTCTGACAAAAAATATTACAATTATAATAATTTTATTTGTGACTTTATGATTATCATCCAAAACATATCGTTGGACATGTTTTATCGTTTTCTGTATCGCTGGTGAACGATGCACGTTATATTTAATCGCGGCTAGAAATAAAATGTGTAAATCTTTCAAACGCATCACAATAAAATCTTAATCACCCCCTTTTTAATCATAATTCGAACATAAATCTGTTGGCAAGTTATAATGCATGTAAATAGGCGAGTCCCCCCGCCCCCCCTCGCCCACGCGCTGAATTAATGAATGGGCGCTGAACAGTCCGTAGGCTAGAGTCCATTGACGGACATAACGGTGTCCGGGCCAGACCGGACCGGTCAGCGCGGAATACCCGGCTTATGAGCTATAAAAAATATGCAAATCTGTTATTCTTAAATCTCAAAGCATATCAATATAATAGCTACATCTTGGGAGGTACGAAATAGGGGATTTTCAACCTACTTCCTGTCAAATAGGATGTAATTTATGACTACTCTAGATACCGTAAAAAAAACATTTCCTTATTTTAATGACGCTTTCACTCTTTCCTAATTTGGAAGTAAACTACAAAATCTGATTACTTGCAAGCTTAATCTTATGAGTGACAAAACACTAGGATATTCTATAATATTTTGATGTAATATAAAAATGAACAAAACAAGCCAATAAATCAATTAATGGACGTTCAAAAATATAATTATGCGAAACTATAAAATAAACGATAACATAATTATTAATTCAAGTCGGTACACGTCCGTCGGGGAAACTCTCAATCAATCTTTATGGCTTTAATGAGATAACATTTATTCGCTTAGAATTAATCGTCTCAGCAAAACATATCAGCGAAGGTAAATATGGTGAGCAAACATGCGCGACTGACGAGATAAAGTCTCTCCACGGAAATCCCGTAAGAACGTAGCCAGGATCTCCGGGATCTTGACCCTATATAGGACAGCCACATGGGAGTGTCATCCAAAATAAAACCAAAGGGCAACAGGATCAACTCCGCGTCAAGCTGGCCTGGCAACAACTCTTCTTGATAAAAAACTCTTCTCTCGGCCTGGGCGCAAGTTCCCATCCTGAACCCCATACGAGCATTACTGGAGGTGTATCAAGTAGCGCCTCTTACGCACTCCTGATGGTCGCCTGCGGATGTAAATTTAACCTCATCGATATGGTCCGATACCGGGCCTTATCGCGGTTTATTACGTACATTCAAAACTTCTGAAACGTCTTTTAGGATATCGCTGGACTGTGTTTTAGAAAGAATGGCAGCGCAGGCGCCACGCGGAGGCACCATCTTACGTCTCAAGTTAGGCTAGTCCCGTATGAATTATCTTCTGTACACTGACCACGACACTGACCACTAATATAAAAAAACACACTTTAATAGCAAACCGAACTAAAAACGTA
Source organism: Lycaena phlaeas (assembly GCA_905333005.2). Classification (NCBI taxonomy): domain Eukaryota; kingdom Metazoa; phylum Arthropoda; class Insecta; order Lepidoptera; family Lycaenidae; genus Lycaena; species Lycaena phlaeas. The sequence continues at coordinate 1,030,236 of HG995181.1, forward strand.
TATATTATGAGCCGTACAGGTAGGTACTTAAAATTGGTAATTTGCGCGCCTTATGCCTTCCTTGGATGTGCTATCATCAAAGTTGCCATGATGAGAGATCCTCACACTGATGAGGATATTGGAATGAACCTATGAAATTATTGTATTTTCATCGGTGTGTGCAAATTTTAAATTTAATCTGAAGTCGGAAGAATATCGGTGAAGCCCTTGAAAGCGTGTCAAAAACATTGTCAAAGCTTTCAAATTATTTAGAACGGCTAGTCACTACAAATATGTAATGTTAGTAGGAAGTATTTGTTTGAGTCTGAATTCCACACGGTAGCTTTTTGTCGCGTCATGACGTCAATACAAAGTGCAAGGCGACGGTTGTGCACACTGCTCAGTGCAATCATAAGACCTCAGTAACGTGCGTACTTCAGAATAAATGTAATGTTTTCCATCTCAAGTTTTCTCATGTTTTTAATTAGAAAAAAAATCAAAGATAATGGAATAGAAACCAGTGTGGATAAAGTTAACCTTTCTTATTGGCGTGCTTAAATTCTATTGTTACTTTAACCTATTCTTAGATTTTGAATCCCACTCCCCAGCAGGATGCTCCCCAGCGTTCACACGTCTGTTCTGACTGCTGACAATGTGCCAATTATCACATTGTCTGCCCTGCTCTTTTCTACAAAACATAGTAATTTGACCAGACCGCAGCATGGCGCACCTCAAGCATCAACTCACTCGCTGAAGATGATTAAACACCTTAATTAATTAAAGTTATTTCTAAAAGTTCCTAGAGCACGTCGAAACTAGTCGCGACATGTTCTCGACCTCTTGTCTTGATCGGAAACCAGCTTCGATTAGAATACATAAAAACACACTTTTGTCAGATTACATGTATACTGGCTCACCGCTCAGCTTCAACTGTTAATTGACTCTCTACATGTTAAACTTGTTCATAATTTCTTTATTATGCTTTGAATATTTAAATCGACACGAATTTCAAAATTTTATCACCATTATCATACTTAGCCTTTATCCGTCCACTGCTGAACATATGCCTCATTTAATGAGCTGTTGAATGTAAGATGCGAGATCATCATTTGCTGAGGCCTGATCAATTAGATGCAGAGAAGAACAATTGGTACACTCAAGATCTCCGTCATCAGAATTCAGAACACATAAAAGGATGACATAAGATGAAAAGATACCCGGCCCAAATTAGAAGCAGACAGTTCAAGAAAAATAAAACTTAACAAATGAGGCTAATCTATACCCAATATTTGAAAAGGTGTAGAGGCTAATAGACCTTATGAAAAAAAAATATCTAAATTTCCGAAAGTCTTGATTACACTTTTGGGCCTATTGGCCTTTAAACTCAATCGGAACAAGATGGCTTACCTAATAGGCTCTCTAGCGTTCTTAATATGTATCTTTTAAGCGTTACAATTTAGCATAATTGTTTTATTATAATATTATTAATATTGTTAATTTTTATTTCAAAAACTCCGTTTCGTTCTATCTTGAAATAATCCAAAAGGCCAAAGGCCGATGTCCATCATGATCACGAAAGTTGCCTTGCCTTGAAAGTCCTTAAACAGCAGCCGAACGCTAATTACGAACATAAATTCAAAACTACCCACCATTAATTCCGCTAATAGCACTCTTTGTCTAAATCCGTATTCGGACGGAGAGAAAACATTTAAAATATTATAAAAATAACATTTAATCTAGAAGAAATTCAAGGAATCCGTTTTCTTTTATCTGCAATGTCCATATGTGGTCTGGCAGGAGTCAAGTGTCAGAGAATTAACGAGCGTCGACATTCAGCCGCCGATCGAGTCGATCGAGTTTGGTCCAATTTTGCGTGTCTTGACTAGATCGTAGATTCGGTATAACGGTAATGCGATCAACCAAATCATTATTAAATACAAAACATTATCGAGTTAATTTGGAATTTAATTGGCTAGGTCTTAATTTGGAACCTGAAAAAGATATTGGATCATTAGCTTTTGATATTGGACATAGATTTGAAAAAATTGACTAGAATATCAACCTATCGTTTTGTCCTGAACCTGGCAGTTCGTTTTAAATCGTTTGCATTATTTGTGTGACTTCAGCCATTCGTTTTGTGAAACGTCATACTTTATCATAAGCAGCCCGGTCCAAACTCTTCTGCTGCTCGCTATGGGTATTAGGTCTCTATCAATGAACGACTAGCCACTGCCTATCCTGTCTATCACTCTCTCTCTCTCTCTCTCTCTCTCGATGACACTCGCTACTCGGTTTTGACTTTCGTGGGCACCGTCATCTAGTTGAATTTTAATGCTTATTTAGATATACATTACCTATCAATACTGATAAATGGGTACGCTATGGACGATATTAAATCAAATGACGTGGTTGGTAGGTTGCCAATAGCGGGAATGAAAAGCACAGTTCAGTTGGTGGAGAATATTAATAGATATACAGTATAGTTTGTATTACAATTATTAATGAATGAAAATGAAAAAAACACACACAAGTGCGTTACATAGTACCATCACATCCACGGGACAGGGCGGCGTTTTTAGTAAAATATTAATTTACAATTAGATTATATCTTCCGCACTAATATAATTAATTTGAAATATGTTTTTAAAAACATACCAATTTTTTTAGAATACCAGTTGAATTTTAAAAGTCATTTTAAAGTACCATAGTTATTTCTTTAAAGAAAGTTATCTATTTCAAACCGAAGATAGCTTCGTAAAACATTAATTTTATATATAAAATTATGATTTCACCAATCGCCGCGACACAATCCCGATCTCGTTCTCCGCTCATCTGCATATAATAATGAGCTTCGTAACGTGCGCACACGCAGCCACGGACACACGCACACGCACTCAACTTCCGGTAAGTCGCAGTGACGCGTCTGTTTACTGGCTTGTCGATCATTGCGTTTACGTCACCTCTCGTTATGTCAACGAATAAGCCAACCCCGCGGCTGTATATTGCCATCATATTTGCATGGAGCTCTATGCCCCTGTTAATTTGATCAGAGAAAATGGCCAGAAGAGCAAAAAAAAAATGTATGCAATTAGCGATTGAAGAAAATATTATATTCTTAGAACAAAGTTACCAATATTAAAAAAGGGCAAGTGTAGGTTAACTTGGGTTGTTTATTTATCAGGTGTTATACCTACATCATAAGTTCTTCAATCCTAGCTTCATTATAATGAGCGAAATTAGCGTTAATATGTTAAGCAAAATAAATAAGCTTGCCGCACATTTCTAACCATCCCCAATCAAGGAATCCCAATATATTGAGTCAGTATCGTTTCGCCATATCGTGTCGTGACAACAGCAACCGTCATACCTTGCTTATTAGTACTATTCCGCGAACTAACCTTTACGCGAGTGCACTGCGCGACGCACAGTCATGTGGTATGGCATAGAGCCTCTAAATGTATAGACAATGTGCATAGACTTTATGCCACAGTAGAGATTGGTCCCTAATAAATAACAATCAATATTACCACGACATGGAGCTATGTTTAATAGTACACAGCATCCAAATGCTTCATCATCTTATTTATAAAGCTGCAGCAAATTAGTTTTCGTCGACTTTGCTGTTTTTCGAGACTTAACATCCTATGTGTCAGGATAGGCAACACATTAATGATCTACCTGGAATAGTTCAAAGTGAACTAGTTTATGTATATGGGCGACGGCGACCACTTACCATCAGGTGGATCGTCTGCCAGTTTACAGAAAGAAACAAAGAAGAAGAGAACATAAAAACATTCTTTATAATCAGACCTACATAAGTCATTTATTCATCGAATCGGTGAGAGACAGAAATTGACCTCTCAACCAAAATCCCATTGAAATCCTCCATTCATCTGCAGATCTTCATTAAAATACAATATCAATAAAAATATGAATGAAACTCACAACAGCGATAAATACCAGCGCGGAGATAAAAATAGCCGTAACGGGGTCGGGCATAATATTGCGGCAAACTCATTCCAAACAATTCAACTTTATCTTTATAGTTTTCTATGCGATGTGATTTATATTATTAACTCGTATACATACACCTATCTATAAAATACACACTCTATAAACTTAACCATTTTTCTAGAGCAATAGTATATAATATACAAATGTTTGACCGCCACTGGACACCCGGAAGTAAAATATCTATGTAATTTTAAGAATTCATTATTTATAATAATTTACAACGAAATATGGAATAAAATAAGAACGCGACACGCGACAGCACGTCACGGCATTCGGGTCAATTTCACTGCTAAGGCGCGCCAAACATGTTTCACTTTAAAAACATCATTATCTCAATTGCTGAACAAATCTCATCGTTAAGATACTACAAACAGATTATGATATACCAGAAAAAAAATCACTATTTCCGTTGCAGACATATTCATCATACTAATTGATCTCACCTTGGCGGATTCGAACCGGCAACGTTGCGTAATAAATGTGTTTCATATTACTACATCAAAGTTTATTTTTTTGGACTCGCGGTTTCAAAGCCGAATAGATGATTCCGCACAGGATATGACATGAAACCACATCATGATTATCAGCTCGTGAATATGCTACAATGAGATGCAAAACATGACAATGAAGTCAACGCCGAGGTAAACACAAGTAAAGGCATCATATTTATGCGTAGGCAACGCATTCTTTGGCGATTCTTAGCAAGTTAGTGAAAAGCGGTTATAATAAAAGAGGCGGATAATCATTCCGCACATATTCCCGAAACAGAAAGGCTAGTTGACACAAGAAATAACTAAAATGGTATATCCAGACAGACAGGAGAGCACATACTCGTACGTACTAAACTACTACTAGGTACAAATACTACGTAGTAAATCAATTTTAATGACATTGTAAAATATATTGAAAGTTTAAAATTGGATTAGAGAATCTACTTGAAATCATCATTAGTGAGCAACGCCATCGAAAAAATTCGGAATAAACTGACCCCTATTGCGATAGAATTAAGTGCGAACAATGAGGAGAGAGGGAAAGCTTATTAATTATTATATCCAGGATTTAGTATGCAGATTCCATCGATAGTATCGGAGTAGACACCTGGTGAACTGGTCCCGAGCTATATCGGGTTACAGCATTACCGCGCATATACAACGGGGCCGACAACTAAGTTAGATAACCTATCTAGTGTATTACTAGCTCTTGACTTCAGCTTCGCCCGCGTCAACTTTAGAGGCACGGGAACTGTCGATGATACTTTGAGTAATGTCCCTCGGTGATGACGTAAGCTAATAAATTAAAAACTAAACATACAGATATCATCTAATTTTTTTATTACTCTAGATTTAATTTTAAACAAATGGCTGAAAAAATCTTTTTTGAAGTCAATAGACGCATGTTTAATGATATTAAACAATTATGTGATGATAATAAAATTGGCAAAAATCTAGAAAAGAATAAGGTATCCTCCTTGAAATTGTGCGAGGATTTTAGACCAAACTCCTGCGCTCTGACCATGTGTGGCCAAACTTCTCCTCCAATACTTAATATCGTCAAAACGCAAACCCCTTTTCCTTGGCACAGTACTGAGCTTTGTTCTGTTAAAACCTGCTTAAAAGTGACCAAGTAGTCCACAATACGCAGGACCGTGAGAAAACCGTTCTTCGGATATCGACTTTCTAATCAGTTTCGATATGTTAATCGCTTCGATGACAGGCCGAGCGAACTTCGTCTCGTTCATTATTCTTATCCGTATCCGTTATTATAGATTCTATATCCGAATGCAGTTAACACGATTTAATTTCCATCGTGTGTTGTTATTTGCCGGAAGGGATGCGCTAGTGCTGCCGGGTCTTCGATGGCACGTCTGGCTATTACGGCCACACTGATTTTGATGATCAACGTCTCTCTTGAACCCAGGACTAAACGTCATTCATATAATGAACTACAGTGACAGATAGGCGAGATAGTGGTACCCCTCGTCTGCATGAAACGGGCGTAAGGCGCATGACATCCCCCTCGACAATATTAATATATTTAAGGTTTATAACATCTAGAGGATGTCCGTTATATATTTGTTATGAGAATCCCGTACATTAATGACAGTCACGTGACACTAGTTAAACCACCCCGTGACGATGTGAGCGTGGTGTGATCGCATTATTTATCTGTTCGTCAGATCTATCACGTCTCCGCCGTTAGTCGATCGCATAACATCCATACACAACCGTTTTGGATTGATTCGCCCGTGCTCATTTATCTGCCACCGATATCCGGAGCGCCTCCTTCCTCCTCGTACTTTATTTCCTCGATCCGCCAACTAGATCCGCTTTCGTAGCAGGCCAGCGCTCTACAGATATAAGCCCGCAACATTCATAAGGACAATAGGGATGTTGACTAATTTTTTTAATTGATTTTATTTGATAGATATACTATAGATAAACACGAAAAAAAAAATGTTGTAAAGAAATATGTCCAATTATAACAAAAAATTAAATAAAGAAAAATAGTTTTTAAAATTGCCGTTAAAACGCTCCAAGCGTCATTACGTCACACACCGCATTCAGAGCTCGCGCTACGTTAGGTGAGTTATGACAGTTTGTACTTAACTCAATGTTCAGTGACGTCATCGCCTTATACGCGTTTGCAGTCACGTGATAATGCATGATAAATAACGCATTTTAAATTAATTATCTAAATTTTAAGACACATATGTAGACTTTTAAAATGTTATTTTAGGTTTTCAAATACTGTATTTATTATGTAAAACATAACTTTACGTGAATTTGTAACATGTGTCAACATCCCTATTCTATATCGCGACGCATGGCATAATGCAGATTCCAAAAAAGGATGTCTATAATCTATATTTATCCGACTTTCTCATTTTTCATTCTTTAGATGAGGGGCAAATCGTTTACCTCTCAGTCTTTATATTTGACAAATTGCATTGTTTTTGATTTCATTTTATCTCAGAAATGACCATTTACTGCACAAATTCACCAAAATTCTCAAAGAACTAAAATCCAATGGCGTCCACGGGAAACAGTTGATAGAAATATTCATTGTATTTGGTGGATACATAAGGTGTATCTACAGGACACAAGTGACCTCTGTGCCTTCATCTTAAGACTTGAATTCCACTAACAACTATCGTGGACAGGCGACTGTGCCATCATTATTAGCCCTCCGGAATATTCTAATCGTATATTGTGGAGGTATCCCCGCACCTATTTTGATGACTTCATACGCCCTCTCATTGTTGGAGGACACTATAAGGCTATAGGGTATGCGTTAGCCAAATACAGTTTTCCAAAGACACATCTTCAAAGTCTTTCAATCCTTAACACTCAGGCGTCCTTCATCGTTCAGCAATTGTTGGACGATCATGATATTAAATCGTCCCAAGACTGCCCCACCGCTTGCAGTGTGGTACAAGATGTCACAGCGACATGGTCAGACGGCTCGGCGTGCACGCAAATACTCTTGGCAGAGCGCGCCAGACGGGATGTTCTACATTTTGTCGCTCGCCGGCTGGACGACGATTATTATTAGACTTTAGTATTCTGAGAATTCTTTGAGTCTAACCTTCTTCCGTATTGCTTGACCAATTGCTTCTCTTTTAATGAACGCCAACACAAAGGATTCGACAGAACACAAATGATATGATAATAATGATAAATAATGTTTTCATGTAAATTGCTTATATTGTTCGTGTCAACCCACCCATCCTCAACTCTATACCTACCTACTTGAAGAATCATCTTTATGTCCCTTTTTAGACTTCCGTAGGTACCCAAAAACTAATAAACATAATTACTGAGATGTCACTCCTGAAACTCCAAGTGCAAATAAAAATATTACTAATAATTTAATGAGATAGAGTTACGAATCAAGGAAATAGGGATGTTGACTAATTTTTGTAATTGATTTTATTTGATAGGTATACTATATATGAACACGAAAAAAATACTTTTGTAAAGAAATATGTCCAATTTTAACAAAAAATTAAATAAAGAAAAATGATTTTCAAAATCGCCCTTGAAACGCTCCAAGCGTCATTACGTCACACACCGCATTCAGAACTCGCGCTATGTTAGGTGAGTTTGTACTTAGCTCAATGTTCAGTGACGTCATCGCCTTATTGGCGTTTACAGTCACGTGATCATGCATGATAAATAACGCATTTTAAATTAATTTTCTAAATTTTAAGACAAATAAGTAGACTTTTAAAATGTTATTTTAGGTTTTCAAATACTGCATTTAATATGTAAAACATAACTTTACATGAATTTGTAACATGTGTCAACATCCCTATTGTTGCACAAGGGACATTTTCGTACGGATTTTTATGGTGGTACCTTCCACAAACGCCGTGTTCTCTACTAACGTGTACACCTGATCCTTGTATGTACTTTAAGTTTTTAGAGGCCTCTCTAAGCGTTGGTCACGCTCACGCGTCGCCTATCACTCGTCTTTCACGTGAAGATAAACGAATACAATTGCAATTTGAAATTCTCTCATAAGCGAGTCATATAGCGGTAACCGTAGATTATCTTAAGCTCGCCAATCTTCACCGGACTAATGTACTAGGTTACTGTCTGACGTTACGCTTTCAGATTTTGGTAATATATACACGTAGCAACTAGCAATGAAGAGAACTTGTGTAATTTTTTGTGTTAGTTAGATAGCTAATCTAGCAGATGTGGCGATGGTAGTATATGTGTATCTACGAAACACAGCAAAGAAACTTCACGACAGGAAACGAGCACTACTACTACTCCCACTCCCTCACACTGAGCAACTCCCACTATATAGAAAATAGAATCTAACAGATCTATTCAAATACCAACCTTTCCATTTCTCATATACCGTAATGCACATGCTTTAATGATAGGATGTATGATTGTCTTTGATCTCCTTTGTAACCCTCGTCACAAAGTGTTTCCAATATGAAAGGCACCTCGAGACTTCCACCATCTCGTCCTCTTCATTGTGGTGGTGTTGGGCGGAAACCTATTGAACCGGTTTCCCAGCACGTTACAATATCACAATAGTGCTTTGTTAAATTGAAACGTTCTGGTTTTACGAACTATGTTTTTTTATTATCGGGCGTCATATGATATTCTTGTCATCATCAGCCCGCAGCTACTCACGATGAATGACATTCTGATGATGAATGATGACTGTGATTGTGTTGACAATGATTATTTCCAACTCCATAACTCGCAATCAAGTTTCAAAGCCATCAATGAACATTTGGAGATTTGCAATGAATATATCATTGTTTCTGTCGAGAATTCGATAAAACTATAATTATACTTTACGAAGTCTAATTTATGCAACAGGATGTGATAAAACATAAAACACACACATACACATACACACACACACACACACACACACACACACACACACACACACACACACACACACACACACACAAATGTATTAATTGGTTTTATCGATTTTATTTCGGAGCACAGGAAGTGGACCGGAATCTATTTTAATCTATTAAATCCGACGGATTTACAGTTACCAGCCGACAATCGGCACAAACCTACTTGTTTTAAAAAAACTACGTTACGGTGTTTATTTTAGCATTCTATTATTTATAATTTTGGAAAGCATTCATCTTCGTTTTATATTTGCTTCATCATCATCATTATTATCATCATCATAATCGCCATCATCACCATCGTCATCATCAAAATCAATCAAATATCAAAATCAATCGTCGTCGTCGTCATCAGCCTTTTTTTTTCTTTTACGCCGGGAAATGGACATCCCGCTGGGGAGTGGGTCTCCCCAGGCGGGTATGTGGGACTCGCTGCGCCCGAAAGATGGTAAGTGAACGCAGCTCTACCCACTAAAACCTGGCGAGTGCCACCAATGCCGCCTTTGATGAGGTGCCCCGGATCTACAAGCAACAGGGCACCTCAACGGCTAGTCAGTCCCTCAGGGGACTGACGCCACCTCCACAGAGCGGTTGCCCCGCACCACAGAACAACCACTCCCAACGTCTGGACAGTACGATGAGGCGAGGTTCCCATCCTCACCCCTTGCCCTCTGCTCTTTTGTATAAGAGGGGTACAAAGAGCCCCCTCGGCTCAATTCGCTTCGCCCAAGGTGTTTGGGTCACCCTGGGCTACTGTGCCCACCGCCACGACAAGGCTTGAACCATGGTGGGGTCGTCGTCATCAGCCTGTCTCATGGTATCATGATTGTCACTTGGACTAAGTGCACTGTTAATTATCTTCGCTTAGGATATTTTTTCTACGAGACAGGGTCATGATGTCAATTCAAACGACTGAGTATATAGGTATATAAGCTCTGTGGCATCACAGGCTGAGCATTGAGTAAGCAAGGCGACTATTTCGGAAGACACTTTCTTGTCATTTGTATTATTATTTTAAGGAGGAAAGATTTGATTGTTTGCTTGCATTTGATTAAAGCTCCGAAGCTACTAGAAGGATTTGAATAATTGTTTCATCCGTAGAATTATCAGCGAGTAACATAGGCTGTAAATAGTTTAGACGTGCGAAGCCGGGTCGGACCGCTACTTTATATTCGCATATTTCATATATTGCAAAGAAATATTGCAAAGAAACAACTTATTACGTTATTTACCGATTTATTGAGATTTTTACTATTAGGACGTTTTTGATACTTCATAGCAACCTTTGACTCTTCGTAAAAATCTACTTTTATTATGCGTTTATTATTTTCTATGACCATGTTGTAAAAATAACCTTCTTTAAAGACTATACATTTTAACTACTCCAAAATAGTTCCAGTAAAGCCTCTTCGATTAAAGCAATTGTATCGTGGGTTGAAAATATGTTGGAATAAAAATGTAAAATGACAATAGATTGAATCGTCCATGTGTTGTATTCGAATGTTAGGCCCAGCGTGGGACCGCGTGGGACCGTCCATCCATTGTGACCATCCTACCTGCCCGCTGCCCGGATACCTGTAACAAAGCCTTCGTATCCCCAACGCAGGTGCGAGAGTTCTTTTGTTACTGATATAAAGCATTAGAGTTGTGTTGGAATATAAAGTATAGTAAATGGTGGTGTGAATGAAGTTTATGGCGCACCTCTATTCATAGCTCTCATTTATGAAGAGCACGGATTTCGTATTCAGTGTGCTATTGTTGCCGCCGTAGGTATTATCATATAAACGTTTGTCGGTATCATCATCATCATCTATAATCATCATCTAACGATAATTATATTATATTTATCAATACATTCAAAAGTCGACATTCATTCATAATCGATCGATTGTTCCTAGCTGTTAAAAAATAATGTTCAAATATAAAATTCTTCCTTTATAAATTGGGCCGTTAAATGAAAAAAGCTTTTTCCAATTCAAACTGGTACCTTCATAGATAAGAGCGTAGGAACAAAGACACAAAATTTTTAGCAACCAATAAATTTGCAGAGATTTTTTTGTCTTATAGGTATGAAATTTAAATTAACAGCCATATCGAATTAACTTGGCACGATTCAATGTTATACACGCGGTCAGTTAGGTTTGCAGCTTTTTTATAATCACAAAAAAAAACTATAATTAACGATCACTGATAAATGTGGACACATGTTAACACCTTCGTACACGTCGGTCTGTTTGTGGATTCTCGGAAGAGCTGGGCTCGAGACAAAACGACCGAGACTCCGCACGATCTGCGGGCATGCTGTAGCGACAGGAACGTGCCACTCCTGTGTAGCAGTTTTAGACCTTTTTGTTTGTAGCAATGCTAAAAAACTTGATGAATAACTCTTAAACCCATACCAATGAAATTCTCTCAAAGTACACTGCTTCAATATTCATCACAATTACGAAGGTTAGTTGATAAGAAGGAACTGTTAGACGGTAACGAACTCAAAGTGAATTCCCAGTCGAATATACATTTACAATTCATTACAGAAAAAGTTCTGAGCAATCGTATCATCATCATCATCGGCCTTTATCCGTCCACTGCTGAACAATCGTACACAATACTGAAATGTCGAGCACCGCAAAATAAATAATATGTAATTTATAATTAACGTCTCAACATTAAGTGGGATAAAAAACTAAGTTCTAGTGTTAAGTGTAGTCAAGTCTATTTATATCACGGGAATAAACATAACTTTCATACCACACAACTTTACATTTCCAAAGAAACGTCATAAATAAACTCCGCAAACGACTTATAGCAACGGGCCGTTTTTGTGGTGGCATTTAACAAATTCTCTCGCCACCAATCAATGGCGGTTCATTGTTAAGTCCCGCCCGGATTCACACTTATCCAGGATCGTCCCGCTGACCTTGGGGATAAGTCGCTTCGGTCGCTTCGGGGAAGCGGATAAGAAATGGTCCGCCGCGGCACGTTTAATTTCACGACGGTGTCAAGTTTTAAGCTAACATAGTCGCGTTTTTTCGATAAAGTAGGACCTATGTGACATATTCCTCGTAACGAGTAAATAATAAGTTAAAAAGGTCATAAGGCTATATCATCAGCCTTTATCCGTCCACTGCTAAACATAGGCCTCCCTCAATTAATGCCAAGACGACTGATCCCTTGCCACAGTGTTAGATGTGCTAACACTGACCGGCCACGGCTCGGAAAATCGTTTTCCCCGCTGGATAGTGGCCAACCAACACTTCGTCTAGATAGGCTATGTACCTAATAAAAATCATCAGTCTGAGTATAGTTGTTGTCAAAACGGCCGAAATTTCAGGAGAAGGCACGACCAAACCGTAAATGTTCCACACAAGAGAAACCTGCATTCCACGATTTTTATAATTCACAAAATGGCTTCCATGGCAGGTCATCTCAGTATAATAATCTGCTTTATGCATTATGATATTTATTGAAGTCGTATACATGTATCAACAATATTACAAGATAATTAGTTTACTATATATTGGATTTATTGAACCAAGGTACATTATAACATGAATATTTTAACCGACTTCAAATTATGAGGAGGTTCTCAATTCGTCTGTATATTTTTATGTTTGCGGCAATGATTACTCTGCCGTTTGCCAATGGAAAAGGGGCATAAAAAATGTAAAATCGGGCCACGTACTATGGGGGTACGCCTGTAAGATTTAATTTAAAATATATGTATAATAAAGTTTCATGTTCACTTGTTTTACAAAACACGTAGACACACAAACAGATAGTATTTTCATTTATATTAAGGTCTACTATTTCGTATACTACAAATACCTGCCATCGAACCTGATCCCAAGAATAGTCCACATGAGAGCATTATATTGCAATAGCGATAATGTTTTAAAAAGAGTACCTACATACACAGTTATTACGCATTCCTGAACTTGAATCTGTGTAACTTGATATTGTTTAAACGACGTGATGTACGATATAGAAAAATAGGCAAAGGAAACCCAATCCCCCGGCAAGACTATAATGTTTAGTGAAGTCCATCAACTCGCATTGGTCCAGGATGTATGTAAACCTCGTCTCAATACCCTGGAGGAAGAATATTATGTTCAAGATCGAGGAAGAATGTTATGTTCGAGATATGTGCACTTTTAAATCTGGCGATTCAAGTTTCCAATAAGTATCCAATAATAATTCAATCCCAAATTATTTTACTTCCGCCAACACCCTAATATCTGGATGGTTAAAGAGCCTAATTATACCGATGAAGGACTCATCGTGAGGAAACCTGCATGTCTAGTGAGATTCAAAAGTATGTGAAGTTCACGTACTCCCATTGGCCCATTACCCTCCACCACTGATTTCGAGGAAGGAGGAGACCCGTGCCCAGCAGTTGTATAAGGGTTGATACTTTACTTTTTACTTTAAAGAGCCTAATACGAGTAGATGTTATTTTGAATAATTTCTCTTATTTTCGCCGTCAATTTAATTTGAAGTTTAAACTTTGTAAATATATTTGCAAACCTGCATTGGGAGTATGTATGCTAACATCGGCAAAATATGCCCTACAGGCTCCTCGCGCGATCTAACGGAGAAAGCCCGCCAGAGGGACATGAGGTCCCTTATACAAAGATCATCTCCGCTTGTTACAACTCTCTTACTTGAAGTTGTAGCAGATGGAGCCGCATGTAGTACTACTAGTATGAGTAGACTAATCTCTTCCCGCGTGTAGTAGAGTGGTCTCTTCTCGCCGGCGTCGGAGCGAGACCGTCGTGCTCAAGCCACGCCGGCCGACCGTCGACCCGCCCGCTTCACTGGCCAGTCACGCCTCATTGAGCCTCCGCTCAGGAAGATATAATCGATTGGCGCAAATCGATTGTATATTAATGGGATTCTTGTAAATGTAATTTGAGATATACTTACACCATTAGCTATTTCCATATACAACCGATGACCTCAGCGTAAAAGCTGCGCAAAACAAAAGAATATCGAGTGATCCGGTACCGATACCACTATCCTGCTCATTTTATCCATAAACCATCTTTGATGCGTTTGGAAAGGGGCAGGAAAGGCTGGTGGCATGGCATCGGAATTACCACACTACATTAAATATGGGCAAATGGGCTATTGATTCAGTATCTGTCCCATCGGCTAGTTCGCTTAGCCTACCATACTCTGACCAGGTCGGCACCAGCCTACACTAACGAGCGTACACCGTAATCTGTCGGTCCTCGGCGGTCCATATGACAAGTTAAGTGCACACGAGTGACGGGAACGCTCGCATAACTTAAAGTAAATAGCGTTTCTTATGCACTGTCGCCGTGTCATTAAACACGCAATACGCGAGAGACCCAGTCATTATCATCATCATTAGCATAATCACCCAGTGCTGGCGTCCGGGGTATCTGACAGATACAGTCCATACGTTTATAGGTCGACATCGAATGCATGTAAAAAGTTCATCATGTTACAAAAATGTATTTTAAAATTTTGATTGACACTGTTAGTTTTACTATCAATATTGCTCTTGCTGGAAAAGCAGGTAAGCAATGTCAAAATAAATAAATAATATTATAAAGAGGAAAGATTTGTACCTATTTTTGTATGCTTGTAATGAATAGGCTTAAAAAAGTACTGGACTGATTCCAAAAATTCTTTCACCATTCGAAAGCTACATTATCCACGAGTAACATAGGCTAAATTTTTATCTGGAAAAAAATTGGGTTCCGTAAGATATTTGGGTTTTTTGGACACAATGTGTAAAAATCAACCAGAAAAGTTACTTATTTTGCGTTCTAAGATCCCGTTGTAAATCTAAGTTAACGCAGGCGAAGCTGCGGGCAAAAGCTAGTGTCAAAATATAGAGCTACACGCTTAGCTTAACTAGTTTATATTATGTCTGTGATGTCGCTAGCATTAATAACTTAGGGCCGGTCGTTTCAAATCATCTGTTAACGTAAAAGACTTCGTTGAATTTTGACGTCTGTTAAAAGCAATGCTCTTTGGTTACTAACGTTCGTTACCGCCATCTTTAACGATTACATATTCGTTAAAATACGTCTTAATCTGTCTTACTACTTACAACTACAGTTCAGCATAGCTTTTTTCAGAGATTAACCATGAAGCTTACCTGTGAACAAGAAAACATATTCATTAGTAAAGACTACTAATAAGACGATACTTCCACTTCAATGCCTAGAGAAGCCAATTCATATCACGAGTATTTGGGTCACGGTTTATATTCACATGTCTTCAATAACCTGTCACGCGGATATTTTAATGTCTGTAATCTGTATTGTAATGCACCTACCCCTACCACCACTAGACTAAATTAGCCTTGTCTTATCTTCATTACATAATCAACAAGAAAAATCTAACAGACATTAATCTTCGCAGATAAAAATGCGAACACTAACTTCCTGACATACGTTACCGTAAAACTATAAAAGCTGTAGATGAAGCTATACCTTAAATGGCGGACAAAGGCAGTACCTGTTCGGTCACGTACGGATAACAGACAAACAGGCAAACAGACGGGCTCGTTGGCCTGTGCAAACGCAGGCGAGTCAACACACACAATTTGAAGGGACAACGCCCAGACCGTCAATTACTTTACACTATTACCTTCAGTCAATATTGACGTGCGTTTCTGTTGAATTGTTTCATCAGCATAATCATCATCAACGCCATAGCAGTAGCCTCCAATTTATATGCACTTGATCATAGCATGTTTAGTTCAGATATTGACAGTAATAAATTGAAATTCATTAAGTAGACATCCAATATAAAGAATTCCATTTTAAAGCATTGTGCAAAAGTTAACTTTCATCGTAATTCAAACCAGTAGCCATCATCATCATAATCATCATCAGCCTTTATCCATCCACTTCTGAACATAGGCCTTACACAATGAATGCCAAGACGACCGATCCCTTGCCACTCGCATCCAACAAGGACCGGCCACTGCACGGAGATAGTCTTCCCACCTGGTTAATAGCCGACCAACACAACACAACCAGTAGCCCAAAACAGAAGATAAAGGTTTTTGACTGAATCAACAATTTAAATGAGTAAATGAAATCTACTCCCTTGTATCTGTATGTTACGCTCTCGTTTTAAGGAGAATAGATCGGAGTGCCCTTATTTGACTGTATGTTTTTTTTTTTATTTTTTTATAAGTGTCACCTCATAACTTTTGACTGGGTGAACCGATTTTGATGATTCTTTATGTATTAGAAAGCTGATGCTCCCCATGTGGTCCCATTTTAATTTAGTCCAGCCAAAGCAAAGATAACCTTAACAGACATTTATTCAATATTGGGTGTACTCGTATGAGTACAAATTCGATAATTGCAATGAAATTTATAATAGATGTGAGAGTACCTACTATTATGTATTCAAATGCTGTGAATTGTGATTAAACTGTCCTTATTGGCTGGCACCGACTCCCAAAATGACTTATTTTAAAAAGTAGTACTCGAAGCATTTAAATATTATTTAAAAATTTTTAGTTGTACAAAATTTGAAGGTATAGTTTTGAAGTCGATTTTGGTTTTTCATTTAAAATTAACTTTATCCTCTATAGAAAATGGCAAGGTTCTGACAACACCATTAACCAGATTTAGTTATTATGAGATTGTAATAGCTTAGAGCCCCACATGGTTTAAGGGGCCAATAAATCTAAGCTTCCCGACCATAAGACAAGATAAACCATAATCCTTGGAGACTTATAACATCAATATCAGGCAAATCAGATAAATATCACCCAAAATGGTCGATAGCCACTTAAAGATATAAACTGCACACCCGACAAGGTATCCTAGGCTGCATATAGCGACTTCCTCTTATGGTGTGCCGCAGGGTTCCCGCGCTGCGCCAGTTACACACAAATGGACTGACCACGCTTGATTGAGTTATAGGCAATACATATTAATGCGGATACGGAATGAGTTTATTCAACGTATTGGCTAGATTTAGCTCATGAATATGTATGAAAAGCAAGTAAATTTAAAATTATATTTATAGAATAATAAATAATAAGAAAGAAACATACAAAACGGCGGCCAATGCTATAGGGTCGAAGTTATGGGTAACAGCAAGTACCTGTATAGAATATGTTACGTTCACACGTTAAAGAAACGAACAATTAATAATCAAACAACATACAATATAAAGCTAAAAGCCCAGTGTATGTATCCTATGTAAGTTGCAGAATCTCAGAGTGGCGCTAAAAGGTAAATCCGAATAAGACAAGTACAATAATTAACTTAAGCCAAATTTGTATTTGCTACGTAAACATATACTATTTGTAAATTTGAATGTACTAATTTATGTACTAATCATTTTTTTTTTCTTTTATAAATATAATACTACGTAATCACTAAGTGCACACAGGCTATAACAGTAATCATCAGTACCATTATAAATCAAGTACCAACATAAAACAAACTCAATACAACCCCATACACTTGTGAGCCGCACACCGCGCTCGCTTGCTATGCGCCGCGTCGTCCACACGGCGCCGCACCAGCTAATCCGCCGTCCACCGACAGCCAGAACAATCGGCCCACCAGGGCTGCCAAACGTACCTAAACTATTAATATTGATACATATCGATACATTACTTGATGATGCACGCCTGTTGTGAATATATGTGTACGGCCAGGGCATGCAATTGTTAAACATATGTTTGCACATGTCCGTGCCGAGATGTAGACCACGTCATAATTCCAGGTAGAAACCATCATTACGGAAAATATGATTGTACGGTAAATATGGGTCAGCAGTCAGGACAGTAAAATTAACGATGAGGTAAAAATTCCGAGTGCATAACATGCGTTAAGATATTGTAACTAACAAAGGAGCTAAAAGATAACATTTAATCCTAGAAATCTTGAACCTTGATTGAACGTAGGAGATAATCGTCCAACCAAATCACATGCAGTTTTCAGAAAAGCATTCGCGACGATTTTACTGTCTAGGCATAAGGCACGCCAAATAAATCTTTTAAAATATTAAAAGCTCTCATATCAACAATAAAATCACCGCAGCCCTACTTGGGAGCGGCGGTCAGAATAAAAACGCAAGGACACCGATCGCGATGGAACAACTCGATACAGGACCGCGCGGACACCGTGCTCGACAAACAGACCGACAACAATGCACATTTGTTACCCGCGCCTTCGCCTCCCAGATCTTTTAACATTTACATATATTATCATATAAGGAAAATGGTTATAAAGATGATGATGATAAGACAAGTGACTTGTGTAATCATCAAAATTTCTCACTTAGCAAATATTTTCTTAGTATTTCTAACACATCCAGACGTTATCTACTTTTTAATAATATAATCGTTTTGTTACCAATATAATAAAACAAGAAATTTTTATACACTCAAGAAAAGACAACATCATCATCAGCCTTTATCCGTCCACTGATGAACAAAGGCTCAATAAACGCCAAGACGACCGATGCCTTGTCACTCGCATCCAACACGGACCGGCCACTACACGGAGATCGTCTTCCCACGAAAGACAGGACAAAGAAAATACCAATATGACCAAGCGAGTAGCTGTACAAGTAAACGTTGATATGTGATCAACACATCACAAATAAGGAAACAACCAGGAATGCTGTCCGTCATGAATGAAGGTATTTTCTCATATTTATGTCTGAGCAAACGAATCAGCACATACAGATTTGTCGATCGCATTAACGTAGGTCTAAAGTCTGCTTATTAGCCCATGTCTGTATTGGTTTGATGGATTATCTGATGAGAGTTACTGGAAGTAGCTGGACAGTAAGTTGATCTAGGAAAAATATTTGAGACCAGCAGTGAATGTCTATCGAGACGGCGCGCCCAAAGAGACACATGCCTAACTTCGGCACGATCGCATAAGAATTTAGTAAACAAGCCAGATAAATCGTCAGCATCGTAGAATTCCGTAAAATATTCGTACACAAATAGAAATTCCAATGTCGAGAAAAACACAAGTGCAAAAGAAAAAACCGCCTCGGATTTATTTTTAAACTGTCAACACTCCGACAAAAAAAAACGTAACACGCGCATTCTGATGAAAATCAGTGCTCGTTTAAATTCTCAGAGCGAGGTGGGAAATAGGATGGGAGGAAAAAGGTGGGACAAACAAAAATGAGAGTGGACCGGTGTCGGAATGTGAACACAGGCGACAGGGGGCCAGGCCTTATTGGTTCCAACGCAGCGACGCATTACCATACAAAACCTTACTAGTTTTTACACTGATTTATATACTTGGATGTTTTTGGAGGAGGCTTAGTTAGGCTTTGCCGACTGTCGTAGTAAACTAACAATAAAACCAGGCTAGACCTAGAACTAGCTATGACGCAACCTTTTTTTTCTTTATAACGAACAAAGGCTTTGATGGAATATGTTGATTGTTGGAGGGATAAGAAGAACTGAAGTCTAAAATAATATTACAAGCAGACAATGTTTTTGAGCTTAGATGTAAAAAAAACTAATCATGCATGCATAATCATATATGCATAATGCAATATTTTTTTTGAAAAATTTTCACGGGTATAATGCAGCGTTTATTGTTTGTCAAAGGCTTATCATCAGTTCGATGATAATAGAAATACAGAACATATTATGCCACATAAACAACAACAACAAATCTCAATTCACGTGGGCAAAGCGTACCCAGTTCCATACATTACATCGGCTCTCCTCTCGGAATACATTATCCAGTGATTGTGTATGTATGTATGTGCAGGTTTATCTCGTTTATATGGTCCAGCTGGAGGCGAGATCTCCCGCCGGGCGCGCCGCGACCACGCGCGACTTTTTGTCCCATCGCTTACATTATTGGTTTAGAAAGCGTTTTGTTAAAGTAAATCTTTGTGTTCCACTTTATCACATACTGTATTAACAAAAAAATCTATAGTTAATTTATTTTAAGATTCAGTTTGTTTTTATGGTTATACCATTTCGCTCTTATTTGTATGATTTTTATTTTAAGCTTGTTCTTTTTCGTGGTTTTTAAGATATTTAATTCCAGACGCTTCAGATAGTCACTTTACAGAAATTACGATAACTGAAGGACTGCGGTCACTCAAAAAGCTATTTCATTACAGAGTGAATATTGATAATGTTGAACCTCGTTATCGAGATTCAAATTGAAAGTATTCTATACAATTACCTCTTGCTTGTCGAGTAGCTTACTTGTACTAGGAAACATTTGCACAAATGTTTCGTGGGGTAACGGTGTCTGCGATGATTATCATCAGTCGGGACACACGATGTGTGAGACAATATCAACTGTAATTACAAATCGTGACTGAACAGACACGGCAATATGTACTTCGGAATCCGCTTTGAATTGGCTGGGC
This sequence comes from Lycaena phlaeas, assembly GCA_905333005.2. Classification (NCBI taxonomy): domain Eukaryota; kingdom Metazoa; phylum Arthropoda; class Insecta; order Lepidoptera; family Lycaenidae; genus Lycaena; species Lycaena phlaeas. The sequence goes on from HG995181.1 coordinate 1,050,994, forward strand.
GAGTCCCAGATGGCCTTGTATGTTCATGGACGACGCTTACAATATACTGTCAAATGACAACTCTGCTAGACTCCTCTTCGCTTATATTTGGGATCCACTTCCAGTCTAACTGGATGCAACTGAATACCGGTATTTTAAACCTCTGACGAACACTTAGTTGGGTAATACGGTATACCATGGTAAGGCTAGTTGTCGGACTTAAGACGGAAACATACTTACGTGTCGTTGCGTGTCGTGATGCTTACTGTCGTGACGGTGAGTGTGCACATTTACGTGTCGTGTCGTGGCGTACTCTGATGTTATTTCTGAACAGTACTTACTGAACCTTTGCACTGTTCAAACATACATTATGTTTTCTTGTGATTCGGATAGTGATTTTGATGAAGATCTTCAATTTCTCTTAGCAATGAAACTTCTTAAGAACAAAAGAAAGAAAGGAAGATACTACAAAGAGAAATTTCATCAGTACTTTAGAATGAACAAAGCACATTATGAGGAAGTCCATTCGCTGATTGAAGGAGACATGAAACCGATATGCTTCTGGCGCGTCACGACACGCCACGACACGTAAGTGTGTCTCTGCCTTTACAGGCTTCTGACCGACCTTTAACGACTGTCAATGCTCTACGAATGACAGTCGGGAGCAATACAAACACTTTACATGCTTTCCAAGGCACGGAGGAGTCGCGGTATGTAAACATGCACGAATCCATCACTCATCCACGAACCAACCTCGAAAAACGTAGATAAACTCGACCCACGAGCTGCTATTATTACTTAGCTACGAGTTTCTCTGAATCACAAACCCAACTGTCATAAAAAGATAAAACTAATTTGCCAATGTTCTCTCTTTACATTTTACAAGTATCAGATTATTTTAATATACTATTTAATTTACGTATTCCAAATACCGTCCACGTTAGTAGCATTCCCGCCCATTCCAGAACATTCTTACATAAAGAGCATAGTATGAATCAAACGTCACTCATATTCCCGAACGAGCAGTGTTATGAAACATTTAGATAAGTACTGGAATCAGCCAATAAAAGTCATAAAGGAACATTTGATCAGAATTTTATTTAATCATCATGATCGAGATGAAACGAATAGGACGCAGGTATCCATACAAATACCTCTAACGTACACATTTACTTCGCTTTCTTTGTCTTTGCTTCCATCTCTTCCAATCGTTAAAACCACCAGGCCTAGTCACTCATTTCGCAATCCCCAAATACGCATTGGGAACGAATGTTTGCAAAAGCATACTTACATGGAGCGAGCCGAAAACGGCGCACAAACAGACAAACCGTTTCCGCACAGATGTGAGCACTCCCGGTTCCTGGAATATTTCCATCGCGGTCGGCGTCCGTGCAATATTAATGTGAAAGTTTGTCTGTTCACTCCCGTACATCAAAACTTATAGGCTATATACCATGATCCGGACATGCGACATGTTAGTAATAACAATCATAATCGTCATCATCAGCCTTCATCCGTCCACTGATGAACGTAGTCTCAATGAATGCCAAGACGATCACTCCCTTGCCACTCGCGTCCCACACGGACCGGCCATTGCACGGAGATCGTCTTGGCCATTAGAGGGAGTTATTCAAATGGACAAAAGTGAATGTTACTCGAGAATTATACATACTACTATTATAAAGTTCAAGAGTGTTTTTGTTTGAGGAATACTTGGCCTAATCTTGGAAACTACCAAGCAGATTATAAAAAATTTTTTGACATTGGATTGTAATCTTTATTTGTCAATTATGGAGCTAAGTTTTCTCTTTGGGGCCGGTAAAACAGCGTGAACTTGTGATATTAATTACAGAAGAACTTGGTTTATTATTAACCTGCTGTTAGCGTTTCTATCATGAAACAGCTATGCTGAGTTTCAAATAAAAGCCAATGTAACTACATCGATACTCATCCTCAGGATAGTAAACACATAAACGAGTTGCCCGGACTAGTTCCAAGGAAGATATTTAATTTTCATGGGTCATATCGAACATCGGGACAAGCTTCAACTGAGCTCGCGAACTTATCCTTCAAGCTAGTTTTTAAGCAAGCAAGCAAGCAGCCATTACTGGTATTCACATAAAAAACCCCCAAGATACACACCACTACGTATCACCATATTTAGCTGTAATAAACTTCCATATTCTAGAACTATTCAGACAGAACCCATAAGTTATATGCTATAGCGTACCCAATGGAGCCTACCCGACCACGATTGGAAGTCACGGTTGAGCGGACTGGCGTTTTTATTTGATCAGGTAATAGTCGAGATGTATTATGTAATAGTTAAAGCTCTGTAATTCTAATAAGCGTTAAAGTACGATCCCATTGGTGATGTACATAGTATGGACATAATGTTAACGTTTTATTTTTGTGTATGTTCAACATGCAAACTATATCATAGTAGAGCTAGTTGCGCCGTAAAAATAATTATGATATTTTCGACAGTGAAAAACCAAAATCACTAGATGGTGAGTTCAGCTTTAATCCTTTGTGTCACGCCAATACAGCTCAATAGATTTCTATACAATTTTGCGTAAATATAATAAATATGTATCCTAAGGTAGACAGACTTTCCTGTTAATCCCAAACCGGTATAACGAATAATAAAAATAAACCAAATTTCACGCTGGTACCGATTAATTTATAATATTATATTTTACATAGAATTTTCAATATAGGTGTTAAGGAAAGAGTTTTAAGGATTTTATTAATACTTTATAAGAGCCGACTCGGGCCATAAAAAAGGGTCTGAGGTGTGATTCACTAATCCCAAATTACACGCCGCCATCGTTTTGACCGGACACCGTTTATAGAGCCTCCAATAAATCGTTTAACTTAAACCCAACGGTTATAACTCAACCCGCATATTATGTTAGTTAAAAAGGGTTTTATTTTCCAAAACATGTCTATGATACTCGGGGCTAGCTGGCCCTAGAAGAAGACTCAGCTAACGGCGAGTCTTCGAACATAGTAATTTTTGGATCATCATATCATTGATCCCCTGCTAAACATAGGTGTCTCTGAATGAACTTCAAGACGACCGATCCCTTACCACACACATTCAAAGAAGACCGTCCACTAGAAAATAAAAATGTTTTATTGTTTGAAACAAAAATTAAGAGACAATCACAAAGTAGTTTGACATAGATATTGACGCTGAGAACAATTATAGAGGTAGCCAATCGGGATTTGCCACACCATTACAGCAATGGTGAGACGCTGATTTATAGTGACTCCTCTTGATCACTCGGTTGGAGCGAGTTTTTATTACTTTTTCAGATAGGATACAAATTTTTCGATTGAGAAAAAAAAATAGATAAATAAAAGCTCTATAATTGAATTTATAGGAGGACCCCTCAGTGATAAGAACACACGAGACAGACGTCTTTGAGCATAAGATCGATCTGCTTGGCGACCGAAACTTGTGGAATCGTGAACACTAAGTAATACCACTGTCCTTGTTTACTCTAAACCTCTAAGGTGTCTTCTATTTCCTATACTAATAAAAAAACTCCTATGTATTCCTAAAATGTGTTGTTTCTTTTAATACGTGGAAGGACAGGTCGTAATGCAGTTGAGCGGGTTATTTTCGTAGTGTATGCGATTCGGCTCAGCTGTACCGACATCAAAATTCAAAATTACGTTTCGTGCCCACCGGCTCATCGAAAATTGGCCTTTACCGAGGCCTTCTTTAAATTGGCAACACTTTATGTGTTGCCAATTTCACATTAGAGCAAAAAATATTCGCACTTTAGTGGGCAGTGTATTTATCAAGCGCGTACTGGAAACTCAGTTTGAGGTTCGGTACAGTGATTTTATATATATTTTTAAGCTTACATGGCTTTTTTACTGAGAAACTATTTAAACGGGATATCGAGAATGAAAAGAAACTTAAATGTCCAAGGGCAAAGTCTGAGTGGTTGTGCTACAGGTGATAAAAATTAAAGAATCTTCTTCTAGTAGTATTATAAAGCATTTATCATATTAAAAAAAAAGAAGTTATAAGTAGTAATTATAATATGGACAAAAAAAGTATTGGCATACAAGGCATTTGTACAATAAAATTACAGACGCTGTGTCATATATCTTGTATTATTTATCTACTGACTGACTTCATTAGATCCTTTCCTAGCAATTTCTATTTTATACAGACTGACAATCGAAAGACCTTAACATAACTGACGGATCCCTAGCACGTCGAACTTGTGGTGCAAGCTATTGCTTTAATCGTGGCATGCATGCGGACTGTTACATGCCGGGATATGAGCAGCCAGCTGCATATTATGCATGCATACACCATAATGAGATGGGAACATACCACTTTGATAAGACAAGACTATGTTTAGACCCGGGTCTAATGACAACTATCAGTTTTTTAATACAGAAATATTTTCTTTATGGTCATTGATATGTCTTCAAATCTTTTGCTGGTCGCAGCCGATTCATCTCCACTTGGAGAGGCGGAAAATAAAATAATCTCTGCTAGCCAGCATCTCTGAAGCCAAAAGTCTTCGATTGCTAGTTTGCCCTCATATATATAAAAAAAATAACACACTCTCCTTAACATTCCATCTTTTTTCTCGAATGCTCTAATTATTTTTTTATCCCTCGTGGCGTTAACACTGAGGTCTAGGTGGTTGGTCAGACGGCTTGTCTTTGGTCTCCTTCAGGTCCACCTGCTATGGTCTGGCGGTCTACGGTCATCGGGGTTTCAAGTCCAGCGACGGAACAGCCGGAGCGTGTAGGCGAGGCGAGTGATTCATAAATATTCAACATCAGCCATTCAGCCGCACCATGTTTAAACACGCTCTTATTAGTCTGAGACAACGAAGACTCAATATAAACATGGATTATACACAATTTCGTCCGTCCATCTGTCTGTCGCATCAAAATAATTTCAGAATACATTTTTATTTAATGTGCACTAACAATTTTTTTAAATCGATATAGATTCGTTTTCCAATACCGAGTTATTACACTGTCTACTGTTCTTTTTTAAGACTTAGGAAAGCTGATTCATGGGAAAACAGGCAAGATACGGCAGAGCGTATCCATTCTACTGGTAGACGAAGCATATCTTAGGAAGCCCGCAGCTCTCCTGTCATCTATTGGATATATTGTTACGGTTATAAAAAATGAAATAAATGGAATAAAATTAAAATAAAAAAAATGTGAAACTGTTAAAGATATATTATGAAATAAAAATGTTGTACATTAAAAGTTAAGTTAAATTTGGAAAACAGGTTTGGGTCCGACTATTAAAAATATGAGAAAATTTATTTAAAATTAGCTAATTAAGGTTGTAAGAGAGCGTGGATTCGATTATTCCTGATATCAAGTTGGGAGCTAATTTAAAAGAGAACTTAACATAGACTGCGTCCGGTCACGTGCCACGTGGTCCGTGCTTCGTCCAGCGCGCCGTCCCGTCGCTCAGCGTGGCGGTGAGCAGGACCGAAGCCAGCACTGTGGTGTGCGGTCCCCGAAGAGAGAGGTCAGGAGAAGTATGGGATCAGTGATTCCGTGGGGTCCGTGGGTAAATTAATAAGTGGGTAGTGGGATCCCAGCTGCTCTGGTTCCCGTCGTCTGCTTCCTACTGGACCCCGTCCACAGCTACTCGGCCACGCCCAGGATTAGCACCGCACCGACCACGACGGCAACGCCTGGGACCCCACTTAAAATATAACGCGGCGCGTGTGCGCTTCTCAGCACTCTCCGGCAGAAAAAGCTACGATCGACCGGTCCGTAAGCGGCACGACTCGATTCCAAGACGCTTCACATATCGTGACGTCGTAATATTACACGACCAATAGTAATCGAGTAGGCGAATGAAGAAATTCGCGCGCGGAATATGAATTTAGTATTAAAAAACGAATAAATAGTACAAAACTCGTAAGTAAATCTATGTAACATAATATATATGTTACAATACCCCCCCCGTCAGAGAAGAATTTTGCTTCTCTGGCAAAATTCTGAAGAAGGTAACGCGAGAAGAAACTCTGGCACAGCGCTCGAGAGAAAGAGAAAAAATTCAACGCTAATAATTCTACTTCTCAATATCAAAATTGTTAACTCATCCGTAGCCGATCACAAAAGTGCTACGCTACGTAAAAAAAATTTGGCTTCACTGCTACGCTGCGCTACGAGATGTAGACAGCGTATCCGATCATACGTCACTCACATTCATCATCATCCAAATTCTCACAAGCAGCGTGCGTTATCTGTACTACACAAACAACGCCCTAACACAAAGAGATATGGTCTACCTATGGACACACACTCAAACAGCTACTATAAACCGAAAATTATATTAAATTTAATATGCCAAAAAGTATTCCCGATGAAGGCTTTTAGCATGTGTGCATATACTATAACAATATAAATATGTGGAATCGCCACCCGTCCCGGAATTAGATAAGCTATATCAGAGTTAATAACTTATGGCGTAGGCTTAACATAATATACAAGTACAATTAAGAGATGTACTCGAGTTATTGCTCAGTGGAATAACTCAAATATATTACCAAAATACATAACTGGCACAAAAGTCCTTGCTCAGTGGAACGACTTGTACCCTAAATACATAATCAGTACATAAGATATGTACCATAACACACAACAATCCATGTCATGTACCTATTGTATATGCACGCTTTAGAGATCATCACCCGTCTCAAAAATTGGAATACGAAGTGTAAATTTTGAAAAAAAAATTACGTTTTATTATATCCGTCTACTAAGACTACCTATTATTTACGGTCTTTAATATTATATTTAAAAAAATGTGAAACTATAAATTAAAATCTGGCATATGCCTAAAGGCCTAACATAATATAACACCTAACAGTTCACTATTCAAATCTAATAATACGTCATACGCTAACGTTAGCCGTTTAATGTTAAAATACGTTAAACACTAACTCGACTTTATGCAAAAATAAAAATTTAATATTACGTGTCATAGTGAGTCCTTATTGAAACAAACCCCAGAGATAATACAAAATAATACACAATAGATAACAACAAGTAAACACAAAAGTATCCGATACAGAGGGTATTCGGAAAAAAAGTGAACAAACAACCCAAGTACAAAGATTACCAGTTATATAACACTTATCACTTATTCTTATGATTTAATATTTTATGATTTCATAATTGAATACTTTATTATACTATTATTTTTATTATATTCAATACTCACATTATTCATTTTTATCACAATTCACTTATACGATGTATTAATTAATTAAAATGTATACTAGATTTTAACACTTTATGATTTAGCATTTTTAATTTATATTTTAATGATTTAATACTTTAAATTTTAACTACATTTTAATATGAATATTGTACTTGGTTTGTCATGTATAATATGTTTAATATGTTTAGAGAGAACATAAATTATTAACAACATCACACAATACACAATTCACAACACATACATTAAATAGACGGGACCATTTCCACACCACCAGACAAACTTAATACCAGGAATATTTTAACCGGTTGGGCGTCATTGTTATGTTTATAAAAAAAATGAAGTTATATAAATGTGAATGAAAATAAAAGATATAAAAGTTATAAGTATATTATGAAATTAAAAAGGGTTTACATATAAGTTATGAATTAAATTTGGAAAACAGGTTTGGGTCCGACTATTAAAAATATGAGAAAATTTATTTAAAATTAGCTAATTAAGGTTGTAAGAGAGCGTGGATTCGATTATTCCTGATATCAAGTTGGGAGCTAATTTAAAAGAGAACTTAACATAGACTGCGTCCGGTCACGTGCCACGTGGTCCGTGCTTCGTCCAGCGCGCCGTCCCGTCGCTCAGCGTGGCGGTGAGCAGGACCGAAGCCAGCACTGTGGTGTGCGGTCCCCGAAGAGAGAGGTCAGGAGAAGTATGGGATCAGTGATTCCGTGGGGTCCGTGGGTAAATTAATAAGTGGGTAGTGGGATCCCAGCTGCTCTGGTTCCCGTCGTCTGCTTCCTACTGGACCCCGTCCACAGCTACTCGGCCACGCCCAGGATTAGCACCGCACCGACCACGACGGCAACGCCTGGGACCCCACTTAAAATATAACGCGGCGCGTGTGCGCTTCTCAGCACTCTCCGGCAGAAAAAGCTACGATCGACCGGTCCGTAAGCGGCACGACTCGATTCCAAGACGCTTCACATATCGTGACGTCGTAATATTACACGACCAATAGTAATCGAGTAGGCGAATGAAGAAATTCGCGCGCGGAATATGAATTTAGTATTAAAAAACGAATAAATAGTACAAAACTCGTAAGTAAATCTATGTAACATAATATATATGTTACAATACCCCCCCCGTCAGAGAGAGAGGTCAGGAGAAGTATGGGATCAGTGAGATCGTGGGGTCCGTGGGTAAATTAATAAGTGGGTAGTGGGATCCCAGCTGCTCTGGTTCCCGTCGTCTGCTTCCTACTGGACCCCGTCCACAGCTACTCGGCCACGCCCAGGATTAGCACCGCACCGACCACGACGGCAACAGCTGGGACCCCACTACCCACTTATTAATTTACCCACGGACCCCACGGAATCACTGATCCCATACTTCTCCTGACCTCTCTCTTCGGGGACCGCACACCACAGTGCTGGCTTCGGACCTGCTCACCGCCACGCTGAGCGACGGGACGGCGCGCTGGACGAAGCACGGACCACGTGGCACGTGTCCGGACGCAGTCTATGTTAAGTTCTCTTTTAAATTAGCTCCCAACTTGATATCAGGAATAATCGAATCCACGCTCTCTTACAACCTTAATTAGCTAATTTAAATAAATTTTCTCATATTTTTAATAGTCGGCCCATAGTGTTTTCCAAATTTAATTTATAACATTTTGTAACATTTAATTTGATAATATATCTTTAACAAGTTTATATCTTTTATTTTTAATTATTCCCATTTACTTCATTTTTTTTATAACGCGCCCACGTTGGGCGCCAATGTTACGGTTATAAAAAATGAAATAAATGGAATAAAATTAAAATAAAAAAAATGTGAAACTGTTAAAGATATATTATGAAATAAAAATGTTGTACATTAAAAGTTAAGTTAAATTTGGAAAACAGGTTTGGGTCCGACTATTAAAAATATGAGAAAATTTATTTAAAATTAGCTAATTAAGGTTGTAAGAGAGCGTGGATTCGATTATTCCTGATATCAAGTTGGGAGCTAATTTAAAAGAGAACTTAACATAGACTGCGTCCGGTCACGTGCCACGTGGTCCGTGCTTCGTCCAGCGCGCCGTCCCGTCGCTCAGCGTGGCGGTGAGCAGGACCGAAGCCAGCACTGTGGTGTGCGGTCCCCGAAGAGAGAGGTCAGGAGAAGTATGGGATCAGTGATTCCGTGGGGTCCGTGGGTAAATTAATAAGTGGGTAGTGGGATCCCAGCTGCTCTGGTTCCCGTCGTCTGCTTCCTACTGGACCCCGTCCACAGCTACTCGGCCACGCCCAGGATTAGCACCGCACCGACCACGACGGCAACGCCTGGGACCCCACTTAAAATATAACGCGGCGCGTGTGCGCTTCTCAGCACTCTCCGGCAGAAAAAGCTACGATCGACCGGTCCGTAAGCGGCACGACTCGATTCCAAGACGCTTCACATATCGTGACGTCGTAATATTACACGACCAATAGTAATCGAGTAGGCGAATGAAGAAATTCGCGCGCGGAATATGAATTTAGTATTAAAAAACGAATAAATAGTACAAAACTCGTAAGTAAATCTATGTAACATAATATATATGTTACAATATATAATCTGCAATCTATTGATATATTAAATGTTTCATTAAAATCGGTAACCGTGCGATTGAGTAACAAACATCCATGCGCACAAGCCGGGCGGGACCGCTCTGACCTTTCCTCCCACGACCCAAATACAATCGCACCTGACACACCGTCGGAATTGTAAAGTTAATTGCGAATTATAATTGGAGATTAATTTAAACGTGGGCCGGTACAGTTACACAGCACTGCTGTTGTCCGTGTTCTATTTTAAGTATAAAGTTAGGAGAACGGAGGGTCGATTGACCAATAAAGTAAAGATTGAAAAGCAGTCATCATCAGCCTTAATCTGTCCAGTGCTAAAAATAGGCCTCCCTCAATGAACGCCAAGACGACCGATCCTTTGCCACTCGCATCCAACACATAATACATAACATACAGAGTGAAAATGTTTAATCGTTGCTCAATACTTAAGATCGAGAAAATCGCATTTTCCATATACCTGCAAATTACTATGACGATCTTTGACGTTCATTGGAGGAGGCCTATGTCCAGCAGTGGACGGGACGGGAAAGGCTGATGATGGTGGCGGTGATGATATTATACACGCTCCACAATAACCACACCCGGCCATCGTCGATCAGTTCAACGTCCGTACATCGATTTACTTATTAGGCGCACCAATTCACCGCCAATTGTCTCCGTCTGCGCGATGATGATGGATGCCTCACGCCACCCCGGCAATTGTCTTCCGCCGGTGATGCGGGCGCCCGGGGGACGCGGCGGGGTGGCGTGGGGGGAGGGGGATAAGATTACCACCGCCAATTGACCCGATTGTAGTTCGATTTAAATCATCGCCGCGTCAAACGGTTGATGCGACTGGAAGTGATTTTTAAGTGGAGTTTATGGCGGTGGGTGAATTTGTAGATGTTTGTCCGTTCAATATTTGAGTCGCATACCACTTCGAACAAAGTTTCGCATTTATAATATTAGTAGGATAGTAGGATAAATCAAAACATGTGTACGAGTTTAGGACGAGGTTGGAACCTAAAAAATAATGTGTTTATTGTCAAATGATCTATGACATATCACATAACGTTCATCAAAAACAAAAATCAAAATCAAAAAAAAAATATTCAAAATAATACCATCAAAGTACCTATGTTTTTGAATATCGATTGAGTCTACCACCGGTCCCAAAGCAAGCCCACTGAGAAGAACCGGCGAAACAAACTCAGGCAGGCCTCACGGTCTAGTAGTTCGATTCCCACCAGGGACAAATGTTTGTCCTGAGCATGATCATGTTTATACGTGATTTATCTATAATGTGTAATGTTTCAGTTGTCTGATTGCCATAATACAGGCTCTGGCTAGTTCGGTATCAGATGGCCGTGTGTGAGTTGTACTAACATGTTATTATTTAATTATAGTTCAAAGTGATCTATATCAAGAAACACATCTATATACCGGTCACGTCGTCCACAATGCCCGCGAATGGTAGCCCGCTGGAGCGTGTCACGGCGTGATGGAGTACCGTTGGATGTGGAGCACGCCTGTCACGTCCTTATCACCCGCCATCGGCTTTGTAGTGGATAGAAAGACAGGGCGCCGGAGTAATGACATAGTCTCAGATGCATGGAGGAGTATCAAGAATTCTTTGAAGATTCTACGCGAATTGAAACAATCCCGTGACCATGGTGTGGTTGACTTGAAACATACGAAACATGGCGAATGTTGTAATATTATGTTTGTATAAATATGACAATATCGTGTGATATTTTTGACGTGGCAACAACTAATAACTCGAAATTACGGTAAACATGCAAGGAAAAAAATGACGTCATGTCGCGTTTCGCCAGCGAGAGCGCGGCACTAACGAGAGAGATGTACGATCGAGACGAGCGATCGGCTCAGTTCGGTTCGTGCTGCATGCTTGATGTTGTCACGTCAAGCTACCGTAAACCGACTTTACAGACAACCAATTTTTTTGACCGAAATAACACCATTTATTCTAGCACGGTTACCTGCAGACGGCGAAGTGTCTAGACTCCAGGCCCCAGGGTTAACGTGATGGCCGTTTGTCTGTTTGTCCACCATTTGTTGTGACCAAGCCGCCGTCTGTCGGATTACTTTTATTTGCGTTTCTAATATTCTAAGCTTTGTAAACACTTTCGCGCGTCTTGTTCGAATGTATATTAACGACGTTATCTTCTTTAATTTTTTTTTTAAGTAGGAGACGGTTCCGTTTCGTCTTCTATAGAATACGCTTAGGTATTAGTGTAATTAAAAAAATATATTTTAGTAGCGGACAGGTTATTTTTTCGAAATGTCCTATGCTGATATTTTAAGGCCTTAAAGCGAAATCGGAGCAGTGGGTTTTTATTATTTATATTATTTGCCCTCCGACTAATAGTTTAACTTCATCCGCTAATGACTCGTCCACCGTATTGGATTTGACTAGCCAAACATCTACTCTCCAGAGAAGCGCGCGCAATATACCGCGCCCCCTGCGCGGCACGGAGGGGGGCGCCCCCCTTTTGAATTTTACTAGTTGAGCCATCTGCTCACCTACCTACCGATTGAGCTTAAAGGCCATCTGGCCTAAAAGTCTAGACCTTTCGAAAAAAAAGGAGCAGTGGGTTGGCAGGTAGCTTCCCCAATCAAGAAATACGACTCCCCCAGTCGACCCCCGTCAGCCGAGAGTACGTTAACTCCCGACCATCTGGCATCGAAATGCTGGTGGTCCATAGATTAGCGGACAGAAGCAGACAGGATGCTATATTATCTGCCAGCTTGGATAATCTGGCAAAAAAGTCAGTATTAAATGGTGGAAGTACAAACCCAATATAAACGTGTTCTCAGTAGTCTGTTCTGTAGTAAAATATCATACTAAGCCTGCAATCTTTCCTAAATACAATCCTATTGCCGGCTTGGTACCAGAAGTTCTAGCCTCAGTTAACTATGTCAATCAATGGGCGACGTCAACTCCTCACATGTTTCATCAGCCAGTTGTCTATCTTGAGTAATCAATATTCTTAAATGAATAGCGAGCGGAAATACGATGAAATCTTGATAACTGGATAAAGCAATCTTATCTATTTTAAATACTTGTAATTTTAACTGGCTGACGCCCACAGCTTCGCATGGCATCTAGACAGTATTGATAGATTGATAAACGCTTAAGTATTCTATACTATGATGCCATTTTTGTTAAATCAGTTACTAACCGACTTCAAAAAAAGGAGATTCAATTCATCTGTATGTTTTTTTTTTGTAATAGACTTGCCTACGTCGTAACTTAAAATGTGCATATTAAGATCACGTTAGTACGTTCGGGTATTTTACAGGAACCACGGTCACAGAAATGAGGGTCAGGAGTCGAAGTCAAAGTCGGAGATTGAGTATGTTTATGATTAAGTTGTTATATGATTAAGTAATTTATGTGAAAAGTTAAACATTTTCATGTTAATCGTAATCGTACCCATGGTTTCTTCCAATTAAGTCCCCCTGACATTCCTGCGGTACACCACCACTGGCCCATCGAGCATCGAGGGTGACGTGATAAGCTCGGTGCGGTCGTCACCCGACACCGTCACCCGCCGCGTCACCCGACACCGACCGAAACGTCCATTTTAATATATTTTGTACGGCGACCAATAAATCTATATGATGTGTTACTGGACCGAGCGTTGAATAATTAAAAATTAAAAATTGTCTATTAAAAATAATTAAAAATTAAAAATTGAAAATTAAAGAATAAATTAAAAATAATTAAAAATTATAAATTGTCTCCTCGAAATCAGTTAAGAGGGTACTGGGCCATAGTTTAACAATGCGTTGGCCCAATGCGGGTAGGTGAGCTTGCAGATCAGGCATGCAGGATACCTCACGATGTTTTCCATCACCGGTGAGCGAGTGATGGTCTCGTGTTTTTGGTTTATAATATAAAACATTTCTAATATTTGGAATAACATATCGGATTTTATGTTTTTTTATTTCTTTAACCAGAAACTTTTGAATGAGTAAACAACACTAAACAGCTAATATCACACACACACATCCATTATTTAATCCAGACATTTTTTACAAATTACCACATTATGCCGGGATTCGAACCCAACGCCTTCTTGAACCAGTCACATTGAGTGATCTACCACCAACAGGCTGTCAAATATATTGTACGTCAATACCAATAACCAAACGTTATATTACTTTCGAACTTTGACACAAATTCAATAAATCGAATTATTCATCTCAAATTCGCCCACGGCGGGATCTGAACCCGTGACCCCGGAGCGACGACCACACGGTGGCCCAGGCGATCGACTTTCTCTTACCATGTTAAATTATTAATTAGTATTCAGCGTGCAGGTATGGTTTATTATTTGATCCCCCCACGGCAAAAAAAAATTAGAAACAAAGGAAGGGTGGCCACTTTCTTTTGTTTTCGCGGAGTTTTAGACAACCATTAGGAACAGGTTGGAAGATGTTGGTTACGCGGGACTTGTCTTTGCTGCTCTGACTGGGTTCGTAAAGTCAGAAACCCATCCCACTAAAGACCCAGAGAATGTCCTCGGCCATTTTTAAGCTGAGGTAGCCGGGATCAGTCAGGAACATGTGGCGGACAAATTTGATAGCGCACCTACTTTCATAGAAAGGAGGTGCGAAATGAGTGGAATAAAAATATAAATTTGACAACGTCATTATAAAATAGAACTTATGATGAAGATGGTTAAATTGTAAAGAGAATTTTAGTTTTATTAATTGTAAGTCTTTTTATTTATAATACAAACTTATATACCGATAATGCTTGTTTCAATGACTGTGGAAACATCCCAGTGATCTACAAATAGTGATCCCGACGTGATCCACATTGGTGACCCCGACGTGATCTACAAACATAACCCCGATGTGCGGACCCCACGGATACCTTTGGAAGCAGTAAAAATGTGGATAGAGTAAGGTAACTAGCATGTCAGGTTCATGTGCTCTAATATAGGAAAAATAACATTCATCATCATCATCTTTTATCCGTCGACCGATCCTTTGCCAGTCGCATCTAACACGGACCGGCCACTGTAGAGCTATTCTGTAAAAACCATTTCAATATCGAGCTTCTCCTGAGTGATAGTTACTTTACGCTCACTTCGAAGGCGAACTTTATTGATATAGATAGATAGTCGAATTTTAAAGAATACAAATTCGTCATATCACCGCGGATTCCGCTTTCGAAATCGACCTTACAGAATACTACTAATACTGCACGGAGATCTTCTTCCCATCTGGCCGACCGACACTTATCTACCTAAACTTTAACTTTAACCTTTTATATTAAGTAACACATGACCTTATATAATGATTGGCGTTACGAATGGTTCAGCTAAATTTGGTAAAAACATAAAATATAGCCTTAAAAGGGATATCGTTATTTATAAGGATTTCGTTTATATGCACAATAAGAGAGTAAAATTTGTATATAAGTTTAGACGGATATAAGCGAACGGATTTCATAAATATCATGTTATATAACTAACAGTAGATAAAAAAACAGTTAACACATACATAATCATAAAATAAATAAATTGTAGTAGCACGCCGACACCGGTGGTGGGTTCATTACCAACCGGAAGTGGTGCGATGATGATGATGATAGCTTGAGGACGTCACTTCCGGCGTCACGGCTGGTGGGAAATCATCTCGCGCCGCGTTCCCACTGCTACCAGCCAGCCTGGCTAGCTCATCATCACTAACTAGTTTTGTGTTTACCATAAAGAGAAATATTTTTAGATAATTCTGGCAAATCAACTCAAAACTACCAACTGAACTTGTTTTAAAAATTCTTTCACCTATAGAAATCAGCAATAAAGTAATACTTCTTATTTATATTTTATGCTTTATTAGTAGAGATTATTTGCTGTTTCCACGTCGCTTGCATGTTTCACGATGTCGTTGCATATAGTAGGCTGCTGTTACATCTATCCTCTGACTGTTTATTGTCTGTCATAAAATATTACTACTACAATTACAACATTGAAACAATGACGAACAGATGTATAGATGTAGGATCATCGTGCAGGCCGTCCTAGTTGGTTGCGAGTGACCAGGGATGATAGGTCTTGGCGTTTATTATAGGTGGCCTACGTTCGATAGTGGTCAGGAAAATGTTGGTAACGAAGAACATGCCTACTAATATTAAAAATGCGCAAGTAACTCTGTCTGTCTGTGTGTCTGTTACGGTTTCATGCTTAAACCACTGCACCGGTTTTTATGAAATTTAGTACATATATAGACCAAAGCTTTTACCAAAGCTTTAATTGTGAAAAAAGGCTTGGGAGGGGGTTGGTTTGAACGCACTAATCTGAGAAACTATTGGTCAGATTTGAATGATTCTTTCAGTGTTAGATAGCCTATTTATCGAGAAAGGCTTTATACCATCCCACTAAGTCGCCGTTATAAATCATCAACGCAGGCGAAGCTGCAGACAACAGCTAGTATCTAATAAACCCAAATTCCTATCGTTCATAATGGCCGACACAAATTCAATTCCGAGCAAAATTATATTACTACTCAACAATGTTATATGCCGAAACATTCACAAACGACTGTAACAAGTCCACTTTCGCATACACCGGCATTGTCAACGGCCCTTCACTGCCCGCACCTTAGCCACCTTAATATTCAGGAACGCCTATAATATTGGGCCAGTCGCAATAAATTCGCATAGCTGTCCGATAGTTATTAATGTGACGCTTGGTATGCATGAAATATCCGGCTAGTGCTGCATTATAATATACAAACTTCCTAATTGCCTTATAAAATCAGCGACAGGCTCAAACCTGTTGACTGAACACTTCAGATTCTATAGCAATTATCTGGTCATTATCATAAGGCCGAATCCGTGCGATGCTCTTGTCGATTTAAATGCCTGTTTCCCGTTACTGGCCCAACTAGACTGTAAGGCTCGCCAACAGAATCTACCCAATATCTAAGTGTCTATGAATATTTTTAATTGATTAAGAAAGTGTTACAGAAACTAAACTGTTTCGGTAATTTATAGTTGCAGCATCCGTTATATTAACATTCAGTATAATGTATCCTGTGTTTTATATTAATTTTATTTCGTCAATAAAACCGTGCTGGACGGACGCATCAATAAAGTTGCATGGAAATCAAAAACATCTATATTCATATTTCATACTACATATTTGACTTGTATATGTCGTAGTATGATTTGATAAAACGTTTTTTTGCGAAAATACTAGGGTTTTTGCGAAAACACGGATAATTAGACATTGGCATAACATTTCTCAATCTTACTGAAAAAAGGTAGGGTTTTTGCAAAAATACCAGTCGCCTTAGGAAGATTGAAAATCCTTAACTCTGATTGGCTTGATTTTGTTTGACAGGCAAACTCTTAATGCGATTGGTTCATATTTTGCCTTGTAGGTTCGAGTATACAATAGGATCCCAGACAACGTTCAAAATCCTTCCATCAATAAATTTAAGAAATTTATTAATGAAAGTTTGTTTTTACCACACAAATAGTATATAACAAAGTAAGGCTTAATGGAAGATACCACGCGATGGGAATAGGGCGTTCCTCCCAGGAATTTCAGGATAGCATTTAAATTTGTAATAGAATATTTGAAAAGATTAGTTCAACTGAATTTACTTCGCCGGTTCTTCGTGGTACTATTTTGAATTTAAAAAAAATATTTTGATTTTGATTTTAAAGGGAAATAAAAGGCGATGCCTATTTATAGTTTCTTTATTTTTTTACTAAACAATTTAGTTAAAATATAAACTAGTGAGCCGTGGAACACATCAATCACAGAAAATTAATAAGATTAAAAAAAAACTATTTTTCTATCACCTATTAATACCAATATTCATTAACTTTCACCGAGGATTCACTGCAAATACACTTCATTTATTATAATGCCTTAATAAGTAAATCACATATGGGTCAACGCTTTTGGTATTTCAGTATTTAACTTATTGAGGAATAACTTACAACTAGTTAGGCCGTTGAGAGTTGAGACCTATATTAATATGTAATCTAGCATAATTATTATTGTAGTACTATGAGGATAATATAAACTTTTATATATTACAACAACTAGATGAATTATGGCATTTGGAATTACAATGCTTTTTACAAGCGCACTTCTTCGAGGAACATTGTTTACTCGATTTCTTGCAGTGGCACTGCTTAAACCCTTGGCCGCCAAATGGCGAAAGCTGGGAGGAAATACCACTTCAGGAATATCGCCCGTGAATTGAGCACCAGAAGATATTTGAACGGCGTTTCTTGGTAACCAATCTTTGATTACACCAACGGAAGTTCCCACTCGAAACAAATCTTTTTTCTTATCAATTACTCTTCCAGTAATATTTTTGTTATCTAAAGGTGCTCGATCGTACTTGGGAACTTCAACCAAAACTGTATCACCTACATTTATTTCTTTAATCTTTTTGGAAGGTTTGGTAGACATAATCTCTGCTGCTCTCTTCAAATTTTTATGTGATTGTGTTCTTTCTAGGTAAATGGAATCTTTCCGCCAGCAAAAGTTACATTTCATGTTTAAATGACTGTTTTGTCCGACTTCTGATACTCCACAAGTATCGTGAATTATTTGTTGACATTTTAAACATTTAACTGAATTCGTTGTAATAAGATGGCAAATATAACATTGAAATTCAGTTGCTACAAAGTTATTACTGGAAGAAACATTTACGTCATTATTTTTAGTGTTTGCAACAGTATTGGTTTTGGAAGCTTCACTTTTGTGGGTACTAAACGTGTCGATAATAGCTCTAGGACTATAAACGCTGTCCGTTTTTGCAGCTGGAATAATGGTTATATCTTCTAAAACAGCAATTTTCTTTGTAGAATCATTAGTTACATCAAAGTTGCCCGTTATTGTAATATTATCCAGGCAATATTTTGTTACACTTTGTGTTCCAGTAGTTATATTTTGATCTGTAGAATTGTATTTATTTGGTTCTACTGTATCATTATCACTTTCTTTATCATTATTATGTTCTGTGCCCTGAATATTTTTATCATTTAAAATCTGTTGTAAGTCTTCCTCATTTTCTAATTTCACTAATATATCTTTAGGCAAACAAGTCGAAGACAAGCCAATTACAGGATCATGACCGAATAAAGCTTTGTAAGGCGAACGTCTTATAGCGCGATGAAGCGAAGAATTTTTTTGGAATTGTACACAATAGCATCCTAGTGACCATTGAGTGGACTGATTGTCTGACATCCAAGAACGTAACATGTTTTCTACATCTTGATTACATCTTTCTACAGACCCTTGACTTTGGGGGTGTCGGGGACGACCATTCACTATCTTGCATGCAGGCCACAACTGCATTAGTTCTTTTATAATTGTTGCAGTGAATTCCTTACCATTGTCACTTTGTAAAATAATTGGAGCGCCCACTTCAAGAAATATTTTTAATAGAGACATTGCTACTTCATTCGCCTTTTTGCTTGTTAATGGTCTTAGAAAGCAAAATTTTGTGAGGTGGTCTTGGTAGTTTAAAAGCCACTTGTAACTGTGGCAAGGAGTTGACTGCAGGTCAATTAAATCCACCTGCCCACGTCTGTTAAAGTCTTGAGAAATGATGGGACGTACAACAATTCCTGATTTGGGACAATTTTTTTTATTTAAACAGGTCTTGCATAAGTTAAGGAAGAGTGTTATAACTGGTACCGGTATCAAATATTTATGTTTCAGGTTATATATTATTTTATCTCGACCTCCATGTCCAGTTGATATGTGTGCTCCAAGAATGATGTCATAGTAATCATTAGTTGAAGGTACTTGTATAACAGGAGAGTTTAGATGTTGTCTTTTCAAAATCAGAATTTTTTCGTCACCTACACTCATAACGTCGTATTTTTTTACATTTCTATACTGTTTTTGTGTTTTCGGTCGTTTAATTACAGTCGCAGAGTTAAATTCTTCTATTGAAGCAATCACACTATTTATTCGTTTTTTAGTCCATTCTGGTTTAGTAGTTCCATCTTGTCTATTAGCGTAAAACATTCTTAATTCTATGTTGAATCTTTCTTTTTCAGACATAACGTCGAAATCGGTTACCGATTCTGTTAAACGTTCAGCTATAACTTCGCTTGTTTCTGTCATATTATACTGAAAGATAACTTTCCGCAATTTTTTTAAGTCTGTCCAAACTCTTAACTACTTTAAATATTTCAAAAAATAGCTAACTCGAATATAAAACACAATAACAAACATCGCAAGACCAAGCAAAGATTGGATTGACAAGTAAACGTCAAGACACATCCAATCAGAGAGGATATTCTTTTAGGCAATCGAATCGACCAATCAGTGTGCTTAGTTCATAACAGCCAACATTACTTTTCGCAATCACACTAAGGTGACTGGTGTTTTTGCAAAAACCCTACCTTTTTTCAGTAAGATTGAGAAATGTTATGCCAATGTCTAATTATCCGTGTTTTCGCAAAAACCCTAGTATTTTCGCAAAAAAACGTTTTATCAAATCATACTACGACATATATATTATTTACTACAGAATCGATACGTTTCGATTGTTTATGTATTTTATTCTCGGTTACTTCATTTTGATTTTCACAAATTTTGTAGCGTTAGGTTTCGGTTACGTTTGAGACCTCAGTCTTCCCGTGAGGGGTCGGGTAAAGTATCAAATGAATCTCTGCAACTCCGTCTACATGTTTAGCCACAGTGGTGCAGTGCATGTACTCGGGCATGACAGGGTTCGGTAAAAGCCCCCACCATGGTTCAGACTTTGTCGTGGCGGTGGGACTTAGTAGCTTAGAGTGAGCCCAACACCTTGGGCGAAACGAATTGAGCCGAGGGGGCTCTTAATACCCCTCTTATAAGAAGAGGGGACAAAAGACTAGCGGGCAAGGGGTGAGGACGAGAACCTCATCTCATTGTACTGTGCCGACGTTGGGAGGGGTAGTTCTGTGGTGCGGGATAATCCCTCTGTGGAACGTGTTGTCGGTCCCCTGAAGGACTGACTAGCCGTCGAGGTTGCTTGTAGATATATAGGGATAGGGTGGTTGTTGTTGCTTGTAGATCCGGGGCACCTCACCAAAGGCGACATTGGTGGCACTCGCAGGGTTTTAGTGGGTAGAGCTGCATCCACTTGCCATCTTTCCCTCTCTCACTCCCCAGCGGGATGCCTCAGTGCATTTCCCGGCGTTAAAAAAACGGGTTCAGTAAAAGCACTGTCGCAACTTTTCAAGTGTTAATGTTGTAATTGGAAACTCTTCAAGCGCAGTGCGACTACCAACCTCATAAACAACGGCCATTCTGGCACCCACACAGACGTCACAACTTGTCCAATATATTAACAATGCCAACCGCCTGTTTTATTGCCTTTTCCAGTGCATCTGTATTAATGCGGGTTTTGAAATAATGTTCTAGAAATTTTAATAAATAATATCTTGTTATCATCAATGCTAATCCTTTGGTGCTGCGAGTGTCTATGTCACTGTACACTTATCATCAGGTAACCCGACTTGCCGTTTGACCCTTCTTCTATAATAATTAATAGTTGAAAAAGTCCTCGACAGCACTACAAAGTTAAAACGTTCACACACTTCCTTTTCGTGCTGAACGTTCAAACTTTGTAGACTTATAAGTAACAATTATAAATATTTTCGTGTCTATGACAAGCTGTTTGTCTGCCTTCCCTTCCAGAATTCATCAATGATGTTAGAAGGAATGCGCGTGCTATTTGTTCCCAGTGTCTAGCTGCATCATACACATCGCATCCACCTGTAGTAAACATTTACTACAGTACCAGCGTAGCGTGTGTTACGCAAGTGTCCCACTTGGCGCAGCCGGTGGTTGGATCTGACCCGTGACATTCGGCGCGTCCAATCGGTGATCACAGGGGAGGGACTTTGGCACGAGTGGCGTAGGGCATGATGCAACCCAACCCACCCGTGTTTCCAACATTAAGATTATGTTTTACACGTCCAAGTCAAAAAATACAAAAGCGATTTATAAATACTAGCTACTACTCTACAGGCGACGATGGTCCAGTAATTATGGGCTCGGCCACTTGAGCGAGAAGATCCGGGTTCGATCCTGACCGCGCTGTACCTTTTAGAACCGTAAATTTTTGCCCTATGAGGTTGAAACTCTTTGAAGGTGTGTAAACCATTCCGCATTGGGTCAGTGCATCGGTAGACTATGGTCTGATTTTGCGGAGGAGACCCGTGCCCGACAATCAAACAATATAAGGGTGTGATATATATTTTTTCTGTACAGCCGCTGCTGTGGTTTTCCGATCGGTCTCAGTCACGGCATCTGGAAAGATGCAAAGATAGACTGACTACTTAAATAGTCCAAAACCAGATTCTGATGTCGTGCATGTACTTAAACGAGTTAATTCTCAAAGTAGATACATACACGTAATAAATAATTTTGAAACCAGTTAGAGGTACATGTTACCGTAATAATCTTCCTAAACAATCTTAACGACCCTTAGACCCAAATTGACCTTAAAATCTTAAGCATGCATAAATCCTTCGTGTGTCATAAATGTCGTGTGGTTTGTTAACGTTGAATACGCTACTACAACTACATAGCCAACCGTGAATATTGTTATTATGCATTGATATTTTCCACCCTGTCTGCAGTGCTGGTCGTAGTTGATAGATGTGATGGTTTTGGCGCTTGGTGGCACTTCTGTGCTCTGATATCCTCGGGTCACTAGTCACTACACATACGTTTAAACTTGCACATATAACTATAGATTTTTAATAATAATCCAAAACTTAACACATGCTTCTTTTTCTTGCTGACTGCATTCTGGGGACCTACTGCAGGAGTTGTGGCCTTTCTTGCCATATCTGTCGCATAAATATGTCTGATTGACTAATTACTTCCTCGGTAAGATGAGAATTTGTGAAGGCGCGTATAAGTGAGCGCAAGATAGTACGCATAGTTGGAATTTCCATACAATTAATGGTATCCGTAAGCTGATTAATGACTAAAATTATTAATCTAATCTCGCATATGAACGCGTTAGTCTCTAGCTAACAGAGGGATTTGAAAATAGATTTAATAAGTATATTATAGATGAATTCTTTAGAAGTCCTGTTTCGAGAAAGTCAAAAACGTATCGCTCATATTTAAAATAAATTTTGCTTATTTAGGAAAAAGAGAGAAGATCCCGTCTCAATATTGGCACCAAACTACTCCTGATCAGGAAACAGAAGAGACGACCGGGATAAATAATTTTATTGTTATAATACAATATAAGAAGACAAAGACAAATATACAGGCTATACTATCAAGTCTGGTAACTTGACAATCTTTTTATGACATATTGATGATGACATATGTGATTAGTATATATATATATATATATATATATATATATATATATATATATATATATATATATATATATATATATATATATATATTATCATAAAATGCCAATAAAAAATTAAGAAACAGTCGTTGCATAACACAGACTGCGAAAAATAATTGATCACAGGCATAACAGTAAAAGCACCAACCGCGCCCCCACGGCTAAAACAATTGCAGCTAATAATTCAAACTCGGTAATGAATGAACTGACAAAACGACAAAACACTTTTAACGACTCTCTCAATCATCCCTGTCAGGCATCCCCAGTTTGTGCAGGGTTGCCAGCGGTACCCCTGTTTTACCCATTTGTAGGAATTTGTGATTAGCCTTGTGCCTATAAAATTATAGGACTTACGTTCTTTAAACGATACGAAGTTTGTAAACTTGAAGCCTTTTCTAGGAAAATTAAAAAAGAAAAACTTTATTATATTTTGTTACAACAAAGCTGGGGCATATATAAAAGCCCAACTCCAACTTAGTGCCTGTGTAAGCCTGATTACTCAAAAATACACTTCCTGAAGTAAAGCACTTGTACTAACTCTAGCATAAATTTTCACCTCCCCCGCAGTATTCAGCACCAAGCCTGGCAACACTCGCAATAATACCGTGATGACGTATGGCGACCGCAGACCGTAACTCACCCTGCGTTTGGGGAGACACCCCACCCGACAGAGTCGCATTATTCAATTTACGATGACGTGCTATATCTACCAATACAGATCCACCAATGTTATAATATATCAACAACCGCAACCCTCGCTACTGCTACTGCCAAAACTATTGAGACAGAAGTTAATGTGAACCTACACCTTCATTATGTAATAATTTCCTTCCGACTATTCGTGAACATTGCACTGTAAGGTATCCGAAAGATCCAGGTTCGATCCTGACCGCCCCTAAGCCTGACGCTGTGATGCATTTGAATGGGTTTTTCTAAATTTCTAGCTATTATCGCTAGCTCATCGCTGAAGGAAAACATCGTGAGGATACCTGCATACCTGGTGGGTAAAAAGTATTTGAAGTGGGAAGTCACCAACCCGCATTGGGCCAGCACCACGGTAAACTTTGTTTAGTACTCGTAACCCACGGTACAAGCACTAACGTGTAGCGTTGCATATTCATACAATACCGTAGCGAATCAGTCATTAATAAAATCGTGTCAGGTAGCCAGTCCCACGGTGGGACCGCTAGCCGCGGCGGACGGAATACCTAACACGCGCTAGGACGTAGGCTACATCTGGGTACGCTCATAGTGCACATTTTGTGAGGCTTCGCGTAGAACACGACTTGACATAGGAAGCACAGGAATATTTAGAGACTCAATAACAAATAACGAACATAAGTGAAGCGTCCGAGCCGTTCACTAAGTCTGAACTATTACACTGATATATTAATATGTCTAAGTCTTACAATTCCATTAACTAGTCTTATCAACCAATGTCTGTATTTGTATAGTATAGGTCTGTCTTTGTTCTTATGCCTAAAGATGGACTTCTTATGCCTAATATAGCTTCATTTTCCGCCAGATTCATTTTCAACTATATGAACTTCCAGCAGCGGGAAATCGGATTGCCCATTCCACGACGCGCGCGCACGCACCAATCCGCAGAAACATGCTCTGTGAGAAACTGTTTGAGTATGATTGGGAGGAACGTCGATTCCGCGTAGACAAATAATAATAGATATTATATTAAAAATATAAAAGTTCTACACCTATGTCATTGGTTTTGACAAAACAATCAACTGTCAAACTGTAAAGTGTAACGCTTACCTGCAACAAAAATATCACACTCAGAATCACAGATTTATAAATATACTAGCTGTTGCCCGCGGCTCGGCTCGCGTTAAATTCGGAGTAGCGCAGTTCTGTACGTACGTACAGACAGTAAACACAGACAGATTTTTTTTTGAACTACCCTGCGAACTTTCATCTCCTATTTCATGCCCATATAGGTAAACTTAAATAAAACAAAAAAAAATTCTCAGTGACAGTTTCGCTAGAGTGATCAATATGCGATTATTTCATTGCATTTTAATGGCTGCGATTTGTCTGTCAGCACCATTAGAATTTAACAAAATACTCGACAATCCGAATTTTGCGGATATATGTTGTCGACTCAAAATCTTTCATTTTTTATGTTTTCTTATACAGGTAAGGTTTTGATCGAGTCTATCGTACCCCTGCACGAAATTATTAATAGGGTGTTATTTAAACGACTAGCATAATATTCGTATTTTTGTGAGCAGAAAAATAGATTCTGGTAGCAGAAATAGCTAATTGAGCGGCAACTTATGTTCAGCAAACATTTTAAAATCAAGTAGCAATTTTTGTCATTTTTTATGGCTGTAATTATTTTTAAAAGGCATATTAATTAAAAGAGGGGCAATGTGCTGCTCCTGTTTAATAAAATTTTGGTAAGCACTCGGAGAGTAAGTAAAAAAAATAATTTTGTGCTGCTTATATAAGTAGCATGAATATAACTTCAAGCAACTTTCTTTTTCATTAAATTCTACGTTATAGCCCAGTCCACAGGATTTGATAACGTCATGATTTGAATTAATTCCCTGGTCCTTTATTAAGAATGATAATATAATTTATTAATTTCTTATTCAATTTTTATACAAAATTTTAGTTTGTAAATCGTATTTATAATTATTGTAATATCAAAAAATATTATTTAAAAATGTATAAACAAACAAAAAAAGAAATTCATAGATAATGGTATGAAGAGGATTTGAACTTACGAACGACAGCGTACAGCCTGAGCGCGCGCGGACAGTGTTAACCGTAGAGCTGTACGTCTTGTTACAAATAATTTTAAAATTGTGGATCCATTCTTGCGTATTGAATGTTTTAATTTGATTTGATTTTTGTAGGTAATGATTGAATTGAATATTGCAAGTTTTTGAACTGCTTGTTTATTTTACACACCACCTACAATTTTTAATACCTGCATAATCTATATACTATCTACATAAATCTACGAAACTGAAACAAAATAAAATCTTGAAGAAAAAAATTTCATCATCATATTATCAGCCTTTAGTGGACGGACCACTGCTGAACACAGGATTTGACGACGTCATGACCTGAATTAATTCACTAGTCTTTTACTAAGAATGATAATATAGTTTATTAATTTCTTCTTCAATTTTTATAATTTTGTTCAATAACATACTTACAACACCATCTAGCGGTAAATAGCGCAAACCTACACCGGTGTGAACACAGGACATAAAATGTAATGCAAAGAAATGTGCCGCTCAAGTAATTATTTTGCCCGATGAATGTTTATTATGCGAGGTCATAATATTGTAAGCTGCTTATTTATGATTTAATTTTCGACCATTATCAAAATTATTTGCGGAACAAGAATTGCTACCAGCTTTATTTTATTGCGTACAAAATCTTTGTATGCCAACCAAATTATTTAAATGCCGATTTTTTTTGCCCCTCCAAAATTTATAATGCCGTTCATTTAATTACTTCCCTTATTAATATAGATACAGATGGAGTGTTTCCAACGAACTGTATGACGGCACTTTTTATTCAAGTGTGCGTCACAACCATGTGACAACTAGTAGATACACGTGCATTTGTCTGCGTGTAATCACTACATATTATAAAACAAAGTCGCTTTTTCTGTCCCTATATCCCTTTGTACGCTTCAATCTTTAAAACTACGTAACTGATTTTGATGCGGTTTTTATTAATACATAGGACAATTCAAGAGGAAGGTTTATGTACATAATTTATTAAGTTTTTATATACATTGGCTAAGATATAACAATAATAGTTGGAGGTGTCGGAAAAAAATAGGCCGTCTGGGAGTTTTCAACGAAAACGCTGCCTAAACCCTTTGAGATATAACAAAATAATGTATGATGGAATTGTGTATCTTAAAAAGGTCTACAAAAAAAGTCCGCGATGGCATATATCTATCTCTTAGGGATATCATACTATATCCATTTAATACTTGAAAAAAATGGGCAATTATAACGCGATAGTTTGAAAGTTATTTACACAAATACGGTATAAATTCTTATCATTTTAAATCTATTAATTGGCTTGAGCACTTTATAAAGATTATTTTTGCCCTTTACATCATGCAAATTAAATGAATACTTTAGGAGATATGGCAAAATCAAAATAATGCACAAGAAAATAAATCGTGTTGCCGTGGTTCGAGCGGACGATTGTCAAGTGTCTAAGGCCGTAGTGTATCAACTCTGGTAGGGGTAATATTATGATCAATCATCGGCGTATGGTGGAATATAACATAATAATAGTATCCTAAATATGCATACAGAAATTCTGCGATGGGATATATTATGTCTTTATGTTCAAGATAACATATATCCATTTTAATACAAAAACTTAGTAATTATTAAAATAGGAAATGATCATTATCAGACATGATAAATCCGTAAATCTAAGTTCACGCGGGCGAAGCTGCGGGTAACAGCTATAATACCATAAATAGAAAAAAAACTCCCTGTATTTTAAATATCTTTCTACGATGAAAGGTTCTAAAGTTGTATTTGGGTAGATGAATTTGTAACTAAATAAAAAACAATTTTGGATTGTTAGGTTAGTAAGGAATGAACTTTATCTACTATTTATTTAACTTGCTTATTAAATACTATGTTTATTGTAAATTGCATAGAGCGCAATTGAATTGAAATGATTTTTTTCAGTAATAGCATACTAATATTTCATTAGACGGATTAAAAAAACCAAATTCAAAAATATTTATTAAAATCACAATTAATTATATTAGTAAAAAATTAGCCACCTTTATTTTGCACTAAGTTCTTGTAATATTTCCGTTTAGCTTCTTCATTTCGAGAATAAGTATCTAATTTGGCTATATAGTGTAATCTCACTATTAAATACTTTTTAATCAATAATTTTAGCAGATTCACTCTGTAATCATTTCCGAAAAATTGATGATCATCCTCCAATTGCTTAAAAATCGTTTGGTTGCCAGTAAAACTTTTTAAAATTTGAGAGGTTATATATTTATAATTATTTTGTGCTGTAATCAAAGCTTTTCCTTTTAAAATTTGTCGAATAACAATTTCGGCTGCTTTACAAACCTCATTGGTGTCAGTGGAAAGAAAAATTAAACCTCCTTTGTCTCGCAAACCAATTAATTTGTGAAAATCTTGTTTTTCAATAGACACTAAACGTGTTAAGCAAGGCACACATTTAATAAATTTTTTAACGTAGCCTACGACACATCCAGCAATATATCATTGAAAATCGGTACATCCTAATATTGTGCTAAGTACTCTACACCCGTGGGCAAGTTCTTTAAAAAATTCAAAGATTCATTATTAGAATCGACAGTATCTTCTATACGGTACGAGGAAGCTGTTGGATTAATAATCTGTGTTGCGGAAGTACACTTCAATATTGCTATATTTTCCAGCGGAATGCAATTGCCAGTTTCTATACTTATCATTTCACGCGGAAGTCTATGTCCCTTAGCGCACCTTAATATAATAAATATAAATAATAACGAATGTATTAATCACTCTAACCGACCAACCGTTAATTAGAAATCCAAAAATCTCAATGACATTACCGACACATAAAAATTAGTTTATAACACAATAAAATCCACTTCGACAATCAACACCATAATTGGCAGCGCCACAGACCATAGTGGTACCAAATAATTATGAAATATCAATAAAACACATCGTACGCGTCACTCGAATGTGACATAGACCAGTTAATTCGATTTTATCTCAATTAGTAACAATCGTTGGCTATACAAAGGCATCGAATCTCAGTACAGCCCACACTCGTCTCGATTTTTATTTAATTATGCTAATATACGATTACGGAATTCTTTTATTGCCACGGCAGTGATTACTAAATTTTTAAATCTCCCGCCTACACTTTGTGTCCGTTACATACTAATGGAATTAATTATTTTAATACAAAAATACTATGCGCATTATTCTAAAAGTGATAGTCATTTAGCTACTTTGGCAGAAAGCTTAAAATGATCATTATATCGACGTCAATTTATATGCAACGCTTAACAGTGATCACAATTACTATCTAGTCGGGTATTTTTCTGGTGGCCTTAGCCCCTTGAACACCATTAAGATTTAAGGGGCATTCAATATTTAATTCACAAGCATTATATCTATAAAAAAAACAAATGTGGATATCTTCTATAGTAAAAAATATGGAAAGATATTATAAAGCACAGGACCCTGAACACTACCTAGCGCGACACCATAGTAAATCTTAAAGGTAGGCGCTAGAACATAACAGAAACAGCTAGTATATAAAACGAAACCGTTATTGGGTATATTGGATAATTAAATTTACTGATACCAATTAGCAAGACTAGTTATTTATTCGCTGCACGTACTCATTAAAGCATTGAGCAACTTCTAGCCCAGAGGTTTATATACTTAATGCGTACTACTAATGACAGCTTATTTAATAGTCAAAACGATTTTAGCTCAATTTAAATGGGAAGTACACATTATAACGGTGCTTACGGTAAGCTGCATCGTTACTTTGTATCGTTGCGTGAATAATCATCACCAATCAAATTCTGCACATTGGTGTGGGTATGAATCTTCGTAAACTACAAAAAAGCATATATACGGTAAAATTGAGAAACGACTCCTTATTTGAAGTCGTTTAAAAGTATTGCTGCTACTGCATAAGATCAACTTTAAAACTTTTAAACAAGTATGTTTATTACGTAGTATTGTTTATATACTTTTTATCGTCTTTAAGGGATTAGTTTTTTTTTTTAAATATATAACTGAGATATAGATAGACATTAACGACTCATTATAATTTTAATTTTTTAATTCTCCATATTTTTACTTTACATAGCCTTTTTTGAGCAAAGAAAGCTCATTCGCACTCATGCCCACCTAATTAGATCGTGTTAAATAGTAGTAGTATAATAATCGGTTTAAAAAAGTTAATAAAAAGGCCATCATTTTTAAATAGAGACCTAGACCCATATTCACCTGCTAACTTCCTTTTTGCTGTTGTTTACTAAGTCTTGAAATTGTGTCGAGGCTGAGTAATAAAAAAGTCACCGCAGTGACCATCCATACATGACGTAGCGTGGACACAGTCCTATTGGATTTAGGAAAGAAACAACCTTAATGGCAGCTCAAAAAAAGGCAAGCTAAAGTAACGTACGTATTTGTAAATTGCCGTTCCAACAAGCTCTTAAAATTGGAACAAAACGGACAGAATCAATTTTGCCATTTAACGAACTCGATTTACATTTCCAATTTTAACATTTCTGATAATTATATCATACAAAATTATAGAATTACTGACTCCAATGTAAAGTCTCAGTAATGTGCTATTTACTATTGGACATCTTTGCAAATGTACCTACTTCTAAATTATCAGACTAATTCTTCAATTATAGTTATTTTTCTATTCACAATGAGTGTTGTGTTTCATCTCCATAATATCATATTAAAATTTCTTTTAGTTTCTACCATCTACAATCTAAATCATTCCAATGCTCTTCATCTTTACATTGTAGAGTAAGTATAAATAACCGATTCTCTTAAACTTATATTTAAATGTTCCCGGTAAACGGTCACCCTATTTAACGACCGACAAAACATGAAACACGGCACGACATCATGTTATATTTAATATTCGCATCTCAGAATACAGAAACGTTCAGAATATAATAAAAATATTTATTACGTAAACATTATACAACGCACGTTTCATAGAAGCTATAAAGGTTTAAATGATTGAATTCAGTTTTCATAACGTACTTTGTTATTAAATATTGCTACATCATCATTATTAGTCTGATTCCGTTCACTGCACTTGAGCATTTTCTATTAAACGCAGACTTCCAAACTTGACGCATCCTCTTAGCGATCAAATAGCTCTCAGTTGTCCCATCTTCCTGATCCCTATTGGTTCTCTACCACTTTAACGTCCTTATCCTTGCAGAAACTTCACAGCGACCGTCAACCCATCTGTCTGGTGTTATCATTGAAAGGGGTCAAGGTTTGGAGAGCAGAAGGACAATATGACCCTTGGCAACACAATAATTAATCTCCCTAACATTGTAGGATTCATTATTTTTATTTTATTAGCGCTACAGCTGAACGTTGCATGTGAGCTAATGAGATTTAACATGTACGGTTTCGCAAACATAAAAGTCCTTAAAATTGGCATATCCGGCGGTGGGTCACAATTTATTTTCACACTATTGACATGACAAAACGAATTGCGTAGCTCTATAAACAAATAAATATTAAATAATTGCATGTGAGATTTAAAAGGCACGTGCAGACAAACAAGAGACTGATAAAGGTCGATAATAATGACATGATTCCAAAGAACTACTTGCAAACATTAAAAAAAACTTGCAATGTTAAAAAATATCTTTGGACATCATTTGCTTATACCTTATACCTTTGACTAAATAACTCTTCAATAATCAAAGTGCCATGGTCTCTCACATCTAAACCCACATCAAAAACAGTTCGATAAATCGTACCTACTTATCGACTTAATTTATTCGCGTACACACATAGACAAAGTACACGCACCCTTATTTGGCATCGCCATTCAAGTCCATTTGTCTATGGATCCTGCGTACATGTGTAGTGTAGTGAGACGCAATCGGCATGAATTACGAGCCCGACATCAACTTGTAACCGATGAATCGAATTGCAATAAAATCGATAACCCCACCCCAATAGACGGAGAGTAGTTTATGGACTAGTACGGGAGCTACGACCTTCTCTGATTGTGGTGCTTTAAATAGCCAAGCGTGGAAAATCTTTCGTTAAATTTGTTTTGTTGTGACGAATTTATGTACAGCCACTATTCTGAGTATTTCTTCTAGTAAGATACTGATAAAATATTTTTTTCCACAAATAAGTTGTACTATATTTCGGCTGGAGCGCCAGAACAAACAGTTTTAGCATTACAATCGGTTAATCTTTATTTGGCATGTATGTAAAATTACTGGTACGGAGTTGACTCCTGATATTGATATCAGACTGTTTGATTTTCATATGCAACGTTTAGTAGGATTATTATTGACTATCGAAAGGCAGATAAAACTGTGACATGTCAATATCAAGTCCCATAACAAAAATATGTCTTTTCTAATGCTTATGTTAATTTCAATAATTTAAATAAAATCAAGTTATATATTATGGGAAGTCGTCTGTGACCTCGGTTTCCGTAAAGTTACCAAATGCAAGGCTTTTATTTTTTTTAATAAGCTCTGATTTCAACCACAAAAAGTATCATCATCGTCATCAGCCTTTATCAGTTCACTGCTGAACATAGCCCACCCTCAACGAAAGCCAAGACGATCCCTTACCACTCACATCCAACATGTTCCGACCGCCTGCACTGAGATCGTCTTCCCTAAAAGTTCCTTATAATAAGCTTTGTAAGCCGTACCTCAAGAAAAGAATAGAAGATTTTCAAAGGCCCTCATTTTCCGAAATCATGTATAATTGTTGGCGTAGTACATCGCAGTCAGTGTCTTTTATTTCTCCCACCATCTCTCCGTACGTGGTGTATGTAGTAAGGTATGTTTGTTAAGGGGCACATGTTCTCGGAAGTTTTCCTAGAGTTTTTCACCATCATCGTGGTGTACGTGGTTCGCAAGTACAATTACCTCAACAAAACCAGGCTCCGGCTGACTCTCCGTTTACGGAAACCTGATCAAATCTATAGTACAGTCGCATTCACAAGTGACATCGTTATTACTCTTTCCTCTGCCCCGTGTAATATCTTGTTCTGTTTGTAATATTATTGAAGTTGAGGCTTGAAATAAAAATGACGTTTTACCTAAGTCAGAGCTGATTTCATTTAATTTTCATACACTTATGATGATGCAAAATTTAGATTTAGAATATTACATTGCAAAATAATATTGTAATAAAATGTAGGTACATATATGTGTTTTGTAACTTCAATTGTACAGACGCACACGTTAAATTACAAAAACGATTTAGGTACTTGTATTCTTTACTCCAAACTTTCCAACATGACTCCGAACAAACGGACGCACAACCTTCAAAACTTCCAATCCATACCTTCATGTACAAGCTCAACCCTGTCACCCGAGAAGCCTTACAACATTACGTCGCACCAAAAAGACTAGCGCTTGTGTTGGCGAAGGCACTGCGTGGATACAGGAATCCCGCCCTTGTTGGATGGCGGTACAGGCCGTATTCGCGTGCAACGCTATCGTCTCCAATGGATCGTGAACAAAGGCTGGTTTACATCAAAATGGTTTTTCCTCAAGTCCCAGACGTTCCACTTCATTAAACAATTTGTTAGCTCCGCGCAACAGATTATCACTTGATTAAATACTGAGCGGGTCATCCGATCTGTCCCATCTATCGGTGATAGAATTACATTCTAATACTGGATATATCTATATGTATTTTATAGCTAGGTGACCCGACTGACTTCGTTCTACCAAAAGTTCCTTAGATTCCTTTATATTATTATTCAAAAATAGGGATTGATAGTAGAAGGGTCAAAATTTAGGGTTGTATGTATTTTTGTATGTAGTATCATAAAAAAATAAAAATGAATTTTTTTTTACATTAAAGTATAAAAAACTAATATTTTGGGATTGGTCACCCTTATCATTTAGGGGAATGAAAGATAGATGTTGGCAGATTCTCAGACCTACCCCATATGCCCACAAAATTTCATAAGAATCGGTCGAACCGTTTCCAAGGAGTATGGTAATTGGTAACTAACACTGTGATGCTTGACTACATTTGTGAATGTGATTTTCTTCTTGTTCTTGATATTCTTTTTCGATTGCAGAATAAAGTGTCATTTAAAGCATACCCAGCCCTGTACTGCCTTTTGCGTCTTACAGGTTTGCGTGTATTCCTTTTACATTTACCTGTTTAGATTAATATTACTATCACGACTAGCCTATTTAGATGCGGATGTTGGATTAAAATGGACAAACGACTAGCTGAAACTTCTTTTTGCTGAAACTTGACTACAATTTTGTAAGCCATTGAGCAGTCATCAGTAACGAAACTCGCCACTTTACTGATCCTAGTGGCTTCGACAAAGTTACATTAAAAAAAGGACAACGAAGTTCGAAAATAATAAAATGTATGGAATTGACATAAGTCGCGCTAAATCGCAATGTTTATTTCAGAATTGGTCAATTGTTATCGTAACAAAATCACAAACTGTCTATTGGCTATTGATCGTTATTGTCAATATCCTATGGATTATGAAATTGTCATTAGTAATTTAGAGACGATGACGAATTTCGGTATCTTTTCGCTACGAAACGGTGTTACTTTGTCTAAGACCTCTAATCTATTTTAGAGTAAAAGCCAGGTTCAAACGCCACAAATCCATTATACGATTGGACTTTGAGACATGCAGCACAGGACAACAAGAATCTAAAGAGCAACTTGAACCAGCTCAAACATCATCATCATCATCATTATTAACCAGCTCGATACTATTTATCATTTTTTTCATCCCATGAAAAGAATAAATTTAATAATACATATATTACATACATACACCAGTCCCCGACACGACATAATATGATAATGTGCGAGTGGTATGAGTAGTGACTGAAGAGGGACATACTCTCACAACAACAGACGTACGGATCGGTTTATTATCTCGCGTCCTGTTTGAACGAGCTGCACGTGGTGACACTAAAATATCAACTTGCGATTCATCATCATCATAGTCTTTATCCGTCTGAACATAGGCCTCTGTCAATGAATGCCAAGACAACCGATCCCTTGCTCGGAGATCATCTTCCCACCTGGTTAACGGCCGACAAACACTTCGTCCACGACCACCAAATGCGGCCTGCACTCATGACCCTTATTGGCCCATCGGTCATCCCTTCTTCTGAGTGTGTGACTTTTGGCAATGGTACCACCCCTCACAAGTTCACAGTCTCGTCTCTGATCTCTGACCATCGTGAGATAATAATAGTGACACATCTCTCAGTGTGCTTATCTAAGTAACAAACGTGTTAAAATAATTAAAAAATGTATTTTTCACTTTTCTCCTATCAACGATCCTGGAGGGCCCTCCATAAATATAATATTGTGTGGTTAAACTTACGATCATTTTATATACTGTATGTATATAATATACTTTAACATATTGTATCGGTTGTTTACAGCGGCGGCGGGCGTCGGTGCGCGGGCGCCGCAGAGACGCCGCGACGTTTGGTTAATTCATGAGGGCGGAGCACCCGACCGATTCGCGGGGACCATCACTTCCGCACAACCCATATGAGGTTTTATTGCACACCTAACATGGTAGCATTATAATCCACGGATGAACAGTATACATCAACGTAGCGGTTTGCTAAACGCGTGTTGCTCAGTGGTTACAGC
The DNA here is from genome assembly GCA_905333005.2 of Lycaena phlaeas. Taxonomy (NCBI): domain Eukaryota; kingdom Metazoa; phylum Arthropoda; class Insecta; order Lepidoptera; family Lycaenidae; genus Lycaena; species Lycaena phlaeas. The sequence goes on from HG995181.1 coordinate 1,086,585, forward strand.
GCGCAGTTGTCTCAATGGATCACCGGTTCAGATCCATTACCAATATCATATTTTAATGGATTAAAGTAAAGTATCAACCCTTTATGTCCCACTGCTGGGCACGGATCTCCTCCACGAAATCAGGCGAGGAGGGTAACGGGCCAAAGTTCACCGATGCGTTGGCCCAGTGCGGGTTGGTGAACTTCACATACCTTCAAAGACTTTCAATACCATCAGGCATGCAGGTTTCCTCACGATGTTTTCCTTTACTGGTGAGCGAGCGATGACCTCGTGTTTAGGTGCACTTAGAAATTTAGAAAAACCCATTACAAGGCACACACGGGGAGATCAGGATCGAACCCGGAACCTCTCGCTTAAAAGGCTGAGTCGATCCACCACTGGACCATCGTCACTCAATTTCTAAGCGCTTTTAATGGATTAATTAGCTTCATATTAATGTTAGCTTTGTTGTGTATTTTTTGTTTTGATGTCGAATGACGGACTTAACCGCTTGGGTATTTATGCCTCTCTTTACCCGTAAAGGCTCTCTTTACCGTATTCGTCGTTCAATTACATTACACTAACATTTTATAATATCATAAACCAGACAACATTTACAAGTCCCCGTCCAAAACGAGAAAAGGTCATATAAATTTCTCAAAAACCATTTAAGAGAAATCTTGCGCAACTTAAAAATTATGCCGATTAACTTGAGCACGCGATAAAAATCATTTAAATTGTACCAAACTGGGACTGGTCAAAATGAAATATAACACAAATAAGGACACAAAACATGTATATAAATAATAAGATACCATCTGGACTCTCGGCCGCTACATACATTATGTGTAAAAAAGGTAAATTTAACGTCACGCGTAGATGGTGCATTTATATAACATACTGATTATTATCGCGTAATTTAGAGTTGCCAGTGTTCAAAATAACAATAGTTCTGGTAATTATTGTTATTTTGGACACTGTAATAAAAAAATCTAGTATCTACTAGAATCACGGGTTACTTTACAGAAATTAATATAATGTACCAATAATAATAAGCAATCATTTTGCGAACCACGAAGTCTAGGAAAAGGTGCTTTATCTCCAAATAATAATACGTATATAATATCGTCATCATCAGATTTTATCCGTCCACTGCTAAACAGTTCTCCCTCAATGAACGCCAACACGACCGATCCCTTGTCAATCGCATGACGCATCTGCTGTTAACAACGCATCTACTTTAACACGCAATTAACAAAAAATAACAAAAAGCATATAATATATTTCCCAAGAAATAAGAATACCCTCGATATGGGGAATTAAATAAAATAATATGAGACAATTCCGAACAGATCACCAGATAAGTTGAGTTGCGGAAAAAGTCAAAACTCTGCAAATCTTCCTAGCATTTATATTGCTCTGCATTTAAGTGACGATTACCTTAACATTTGCGATTTTTTTCAGCACAAATATGTGGTTGATCGCAATGTTTCATACTAACTTGATGGAATAGTTTTTACACGAAGCGCATTATGAGACGATCGCCTTCTAATAATAACTACATATATGGCCCGTTACAAGTTCGACCGATGTCCTAAATGTGAACACTAAAACGCTAAATAGATGCAATCGAGAGATCTTCCTCAAATACAGCGAAGCTATATTATAATCATCAGCCTTTACACAGCCACTGCTGAAGATAGGCCACTCTCTCAATGAACGCCAACATAGCAAAGCTATATGGCAGGAAAAATGACGGCAACAATACCAATGAGAACGCGGCATAACATCCGTACTGAGTTATCAACGCTCACCAATCGGTATAAGATTTCTCACAATAATATTATTAAATCATCCGATAATGAATAAGTACCCAATAAATAATACAGCACTAAAATTAGCCCAAACGATTTGCGTAAACAAATGATATGAAATCCTTATAACATTTAACTACTTCGATAGCCCAACGATAGAGCGACTCCTGCATAAATCATCACTTTTCATATTTTGTTCCTATAACAATCATCATGCACGTTGCACCGTGCTCGCTGCTTCGCAATTTTCGTTTAGAATTTACATATACAAACACATCCGAAATGATGAGTATATTTTAGCTTTTGTATGATATAAGGTAACGTTATAATTCAAACATATATTTTATAAGTAAAGCTTGTATGTACCAATATTTTTCATTTAGTCTCAGGTTCCAAGTAACTGAGTCAACAGATCTACTCGCTCAGACTGCTAGATATCAGAGTTAATTATAAGAACCGGTTTTGAAATCGTTCATTATAAATCTCATAATCGCACGAGGAACATATCTCACTAATGTTATAAATGCGAATGTTTTTGAGCGTATCTTTTTTATGTCGTTGTCGATAATCAAACCAGACGTTCCACTTGATGGAAGGAACCTCATTAACGGCTGCCATGATCATCATGATTCACAAGAAAGTCAAGAAACGGTTCTGTCTTCATCCTTGCCGCACCACAGAACAACCACTCCCAACGTCGGGACAGTACGATGAGGTGGGGTTACCGTCCTCACCCCCTGACTCCTGCACTTTTGTCCCTAAGAGATAAGAGGAATTCAAAGAGCGCCCTAGGCTCAATTTGCTTCGCCCAAGGTGCTCACCCTAGTCTACTGAGCCCCACCGCCACGACATGGCCTGAACCATGGTGGGGATCCTCTTCTGTACTGGGGCGATTGAAGACTGCATGGAAAAGCTAGCAAAAGGTTACTTAGCGGGCGGAGCATCCGATGTTGAACGAATGGTCGTAATATTTTAGGGGACAGAATTTTTGCTTTAAGAAGTACTCGTTTAAATCTTTACGCGGGAAGTATTGTGGCGCCGATTGGTCCACTACAATATCATCGGTACGCACTCGATTCTAGCGCAGGCAATGGCAGAAAACAGAACTAAGATGGGTTTATTATTGTGTACGTGAATGGTATGGAAAAGCTTATACCGACTTCTTATATCTATACTTCATGGTTTTCGCAGAAAAACCTCGTCCTCCCGATATGGCTCGTACGCACGTGCTTCAACTCTCCGACTCCCACGGCCCGTACATCGGGGTCACGTGGTCGCTGCTCCTGGCCACTGGAGATCCGCTAACGGGTGTGACCGTCGGGGAGCTATCAAACCCTTACACGGCAATTCCGTAAAGCGGTAATTCCGTAATTCCCGCGAGAACAGATTGGCGAGCTTCACACCACCGCAGTCTTTTTTTTATCAGGCATGTAAGTTAAGAGTTTTTTTCTTTTTAAGTTAAGGTATAATAGAAAATATAGAAAAAGCTGTTGATGAATCAGATTCGATTTTGATGAGACCAAGGGCACAAACAAACTTAACTCCACACGATTACTAATACAATAAAACTCAAGGTTTTGTTTGTTTTTTCACTTTAATTGAAAATATTGAGGTATTTATTTTTGCCGTAAGTTTTCTTTTTAATTTTAGGTAGATACTTATACGTGCCCTATGGATTGCCCTGCCCTACCCTACGGAACCCACACTCTACATCAATTCCACTCGTATACAATGTTGTCTTAGTCACGAAACTCCGAATTCGAATTGAACAATTGCAAGATAAAGCCTCTTCAAAGCTCTGTAGGTTGGTAATAGAGATGCAGTGATACACACTACGATATTTTTACCTCGCCAATGATAAAGCGTAGGTAGGCAACCGTAAGAGAAAAGTAAATAAAAATCAGGGGTAAGACCCTTTTAAATAAACGTTTATTAAAAATAAAAAAAAGTACAATCTATCTCCTATTGGTTATGAATAAAGAAACTTACGCTGCAAAATTGTAAGAAATAAGTTATTGACTAGTGACTACTTTGACAAGACGTTATAATGCGATTTATCAAATTTTACCAGAACTATTATTTTTAACATAAAAATGTTTTTACAAAAGTCAAAAGTCAAAAATTTTATTCAAAATAGTACCATCAAAGTATCTTTGTGACACAATTGTGTCTACCACCGGCTGCAAAGCAAGTCCACTGAGAACAAGTATTATCAGTAACAAAGCATTTATCTTGTCAAATCACTAAAATTTAGTGTAAACTTCATGGTTACGTGATATGACGCCGGTCATCTGTTCAAGGTCGATTTAAAGTCATCAAAATAGAATGCTATTATTGTTTGAAATACGAGCGGTCGATTCACCTGGTTGTAAGTGATAGCGACACACAGACACCCGATACACCACTTGCGTTATATACACGTGCGTTGGCGGACTTTGCTCTTTAGTCTTTTTGCAACATGAAGTGTGTTATTTTCTTGGAGTGAATTCAGGTGGTCGGTTAATTCACGATCCACTCTTTTTCACTCCATCGAGCTCAGCATCCGTGGAATCTAGATGATGCTGATGATATAATTTCACTGGGCCGTGTTGTGGTTGAGATGCGCCGATGTACTGTCGCTGTCGCGTTTACGCTCGAAAACACACAATCATGTACGACATGCGACGGTGACACGCGACAAATGGGATCTAACGAACCGTGAGAGCTGGACGGATATGATGATGTAATAATGCGACCATCGCTGATACATCATCAGCATGAACCCTTTGCCGTCCACTAATGGACACGGACTGTTTGATGAACGCCGAAACGAAAGAGATGCGGATAAGCTAAGATGGTGGTGTAACCCGATCATCAACATAACCTACATACCTCTGTGGTTAAATGGGTCCCTGGACCCTCGGTCATAGATTTATATTAAATATGTGTAATAAATAATAAAAATCTTGAATATATTTTCGTTGTCTAGTACCCATATCACAAGTTCTTCATTGGCACATATCATCTATTACGTGGTCATCACATTGTATCCTAAGCCCTTGTATCCAGCATCTACAGGCATATAAGAAGAGGCAGTGCCATGCTGCTTGCCGCTTCTTGCAGCTGACTTGGATCGACACGACTAGGGCGACATGACACCAGCCTAAATTGCCAGCTGCGCGACGTGCTTCGTGTGGTTTTTGAATTTCTGGTGGCCCATTTGGATAGGGAGAAAAAGGACAGACAGAAAGAGGAGGAAAGACTAGAGGTTATAGAGGTGCCTCTATAGCCTCTTTAAGCGTCTGTCACCATAAGGCTCCGACTACTCGGTTGTCTCCTTATGACATAAAAAATGTAAAAACTGAAATACGCAAAAGATCGTACCGTCGACTACATTAAAGTTTTACAAGAGTTTATGTTGTTTCTATAAGTCCAATATTTACCTAAAAGAGAAACTAAATGGCCTTAATGTAGAGAAGATTAAAAGTTCATATTTGTAGTATTTTCCTTAATAGTAGGTATCCAATTCCCAATCCGTACGTATTAAAACTTATTTGAAAGGCCACGAAGAACATTAAAACTTATACGGGAGGGAGGGCTAAGCATATCGAACCTTTGAAATCTTGTACGCCACAAAACAAATAACTTTTGTAGCCCCTACAATGAAACTTTTTCACACTTTTTCCACTATTTATTGTAAGTATATATTATTATAGTTACAATAAATAGTGGAAGACGTATAAAAAAAGGTTCACTGTAGTGGCTATAACTTCCATCAAGGCTATGAATTTCCATCAAGGACCGACCGTACATTCAATCAATTAAATTACATTTGAACAGGAGTCTTTAGGAGTGGGTTCCGAAATCTTGTTTCTAATGACTTTGTATCATAAAAACAACAGCGTGAGTCTCTCCTTTGGGCCGGGCAGTTCCCCCCCCCCCCCCCCATATCTGAAGAAGCTGACCTTGCCGGGGCCGGCGGGTATTTTATAGACGGGGTGCAAATGAACAACAGCTGATAGTGATCAGCGACACCAATAAACACCGTTAAGAAGATTAGCAAGTGCGTTGTCGGCCTTTCAAAGATATTCGTGTCGTGTTAATGTAAGATTTTTTTTTTTAAATCTTAATAAACCGTGATCCCCAAAAATTGTTTCATTATAATACTCGTAAAGCCGCTTAAAAAATGACAATAGTGTAACAGTGGTCGGTTCATCGTACACGGGAGCAGCCGAAGTGGTCCGTGGAACCGGTCCGGTATCGATGGCGAGCGATAGGCCGGCGCCGCGCCGACCGCCGCGCTCACGATAATTGGACGCCACGGGACTTCACACCAGCACCCACCCCACCAGCGCCGTCCCGCTCCCACCCCCGCCGCGGCCGGCGCCGAGCGGGACGGGGGAACAAATGCTAATGGCGTTTGACGATCCAAATGTTGAATTTAAATCGACGCGATACAAGGATCGGAATTTTAAGAGTCGCCAATGGAAACGGTTGTTTATAAACGATGTTGGGACGGAGAGTGGACGGAGCACTGCAGAGATAACCGAGATGAAATTTAAGATATAACAATAACTTCGAACATTAATGAAATAACAAATCATATAGTTTAAAGTAAACGCTAATGTATTTCGCTTTTACTTCGCTAAATCTGATATTTCAGCATTGTTAACGAACGCCTTGCGCACGAGCATCAAGTAACTAAAACAATGATTTTGCGACATCTATTGCTTGTTTCTCTCGTCATACAGACGCGCTGCCTTTCGCTGAGATCTAGGCAGGTAGTGTTATAACTGACATCGAGACTTAATACCTTATGTCTCAGGAAAAATAGTAGCATATAGTATGTCCGACTGCTGGTCTGCTGTCTGCTGCTGTAAATCAGGCGAGGAAGGTATCGGGTTATAGTTCACCAAGGCGCTGGCCCAAAGCGGGTTGGTGAACTTCACACACCTTCAAACCACAGAATAGACAACACATAAATGAGTTGGATGAGGTAGTTCCATGTACCCATTTACCATCAGGTGGTACATCGACCAGTTTGCCTATTGAACTAATATAAGAACCTGGTGTCACAATATTGACTGAAACAGCTAACAGCTAGAACGAAAAAAAAACGAAACTCAGATAAGGAAAGCAAGCACAAACCATCAAGAAGAAATGTATGCTTTTGTATACGAAGAAAAATGAAGTACAGATACGATGCGATTTTACATAGCTAAGTTTCCGCAGTTGCGCGATTGATTTGGCATTGGTTGTGATTAATTAATATTGGATGCAACTACGACATTCCACCGCGACCATCCATCAACTATAAATATAGTTTCCCACTTTGATGTTTATTTCAATTGGACGTTTTAGCTGAAAGGCTGTAACCCAATTCCTATGATTGATATATCATTGCCGGCGGGGGCGGTTCACGAACTTGCTAAGAGGATTCTGGTATACAATGGTATTATGCTTGCATTCTTGGCCAGGAATACCAAATATCAGGTCCGTCGAAAGAAAAGGAAACCGTGATAACCCCAAAGTTGTTGCCCAAAGCTTCGCCTACGTTAATTAAGATTTACAAAGTCATTAAAGCGTGATATAGTCTTTGTCGATAAATGGGCTATCTAACACCGAAAAGAACCGAAGAGGAAATCTGATTGGTCACCTGATATGACATGACTTGTTTATAAAAAATATCATTGATGGAAAAAGAGGAAGAGGTAGACCGAGAAGGAGTTATATGCAACAAATAAAGGAGAAGGCACAGGTTATGTCGTATCAGGAGGTGAAGGTATTGGCGGAGAGGAGGAATGAGTGGCGAATACTCCACCGACAAGAGCAAAGCTCTTAAATAGAGAGAGAGAGAGAACACCGAAAGATTTTTTTGAAATCGGACCAGTATTTCCTGAGATTAGCGCATTCAAGCAAAAAAAAATAATATGTTGGGACAACTCACAAACGGTAATCTGATCCCAAACAAGACAAAGCTTGTTTTATGGTAACCAGACAACTGATACATTACTTATATATTTCTAAATATATACATATTACGAAACGGAACAAATGATCAGGCTCATCACACAAGTATATGGGAATCGAACCCACGACCTTCTGGTTAATCAGTCAGGACCGCTAACCACTAGACCAACAGGCCAGTAAAAAAAAAAACTCTCCAGCTTTATAATATTAGTATAGATTCAATCCAAGAACCAAACGCACATCTACTCGTATGAATAATTTCCAGGACAATTCGCCCAATTATAGGCAATCGCATTGTAATAATTCACACGATACACATATAAAAAACGAGCCACATGTCAAATGTATAATTAGAGTTCGTCGACCCAGCGAGACGTGGTGGAATCTAAGTGGGTATTTCTGTCCCGGCGGATGCTCATAGGTTTCCTCGGCAATAAATCCCCCGTGCCTATAAATAGTCCGTTTTCGTGCGAACAGCCCAGTTCGCGCAGCTTAATGCGGTGCCCTAAGCCCTTTACCAGAGTGAATGCCCATCCAACGAACTTCCACATATTTGTAACAAATCCCTTTATTTACTGTATCCCCGGATTTTATTTACTGTATTTAGGTTGGAATCTTTTAAAATTTAACGTTATGTTCTATGCATTTTATTGTTCCTTCCGTGACCATGGCTGCTGTAAATTATCCGAAACGTCGGGCTTATAAAAAAACTCAATAAACCACGATGAAATCCATAAAAGTTGTTTTATTAGATCAACATAAGAAAACAATACATTCAAATATTTTTAATAATCACACCACTCAACAAACTCTTTCTTATTTACTCCTACATATCAAGCTCCACTATTTAAAACATGGTTGATATTGAGTATCGATAAAAGGAACGTTTGATCATCAAATCAATCACATTAGTTTAAAATCATATTCTCGTTACAAACTAGCATTTCAACAATAAAACCTTCTCGAAATAGTAAATATATTTTACTACATTTCTAAGACAGCAGCCACGGGAGGGACCCCTCCATTTCGGACACTCCTCACAGGCACATGGAATATCGGAATTAACTACCCACTAACCAGAATTACTTTAAATCCAACAAATAAACAAGTAATATTAGTGAATTCGGATGTAGCTGGGTAGTCTTTGAAACTGCTCATCCTTTTGATAATGTCTTTTCATTATTATGAAACAACTTTTACGGATTTTATTGCGGTTTATAAAGATGTTTTACTATAATAAATCGCGATAAAATCCGTATCCGTAAGTTGTTTTCTTATGTTTACGCGAATTTCACTCACAGGCGTCAGGTGGTGGTTACAGTCCTTCCGTGACCATGGTTGCTGTAAAGTATCCGAAACATAGGGCTCATAAAAAACTAAATAAACCGCGAAAAAATCCGCAAAAGTTGTTTCATTATAACGTATAAGTTGTTTTATTATAATTAGTGAAATTTGCGTTAACATAATATGCAAATAATAAATGGCTTTTCACCATATCATGCAACGTCATCATTGAGTCTGAATGTCACAGACCACAGGCTATAAAATAATGATCGGCATTTCGGTCGCGGCTATAAATTAAAATTAATCCGGCGTAGTTGGTGCCAGAAGCTAGTTATTACAGTTAAATATAAGAAAATTAAATTCACAGATTTATCGAAATGATAATGATTATTTTGATGAACATGTTCAGAGCTTGTCCTTGGATAATCTTCTGTATGTATGCATAAAAGTTATGTCCTGATGACATAATCATCATCATCAGCCTTTATTCGATCGCTTCTGAACAAAGGCCTCCTTTAATAACGCCAAGACGGCCTTCGGCAGATTCCTTCCATCTTATGATCGTCGGAGAGTCTTTCCATCTGCTTAATGTCATACCAATTACCAACACTCTAAGAATGCAACAAAAATATTACAATTTGTCCATTCACGCTTAAACAACGCGGTACAATTTCCTAAGCGTCAGGAATGTGATCGCATAAACCACAATAAGACCCGCAAAAAACTGTTTTATGGCAATCCCAAAATTTAATTAAAAGTCATTCAAAACACCGATCGTATTAATTTTAATAAAGACATTCGAGTTATGGACCAAAAATAAAGCACTGAGATAAGGGAACAAGCGAGGCGATAAACTCGATTAAAAGGTGCCAGGTAGAGCCTATGTAGGCGTGCTACCGCAACCGATCCGTGTGTATGTGGGATCCATCTCACTAATTATTTCTAAGAATATATAAATGTATCAATCTAATAATAATAGTAATAGACAAGGTTAACGTGATGCGTTGCTCATCCTGGGACTTGAAATTTTTTATTTCGTAAATCAGCCGGCATATTTATTTTGGGCTATCATTTAATGTAAACTTCTAAACCCATCTCAATTTAAAGGAATCTATCTATCACTTTGGTATGCGCGAAGTAAATCTCAAGAATAAAGACAACATGACCCGAAAAAAGACGGAATAAATAATTAAAAAAAAAAAAACATTACCGTGCATACCTAATCCGAAGATGATAATCTCAAAACTAGACCCAAACAATCTAAGCTCAGTATAAATCAGCGGTCGCACCTAACCAATTAAAAGGACCTTGTATGTGTCAACGTGAGATAAATACCGCTTTGATGTCGCCGCCAGCACGCGGCCGGGCGTCGGGCTTTATTAAATGGAGTTAAATGTTACGCGTCCGATTATAACGTCATGATACCCTCGAGATCAATCCAGAAGATCATTTAATACGATCCTTTTTTCTTGTAACAATATGTTTGGGTCTCAAATGTGTTCGACGCTCACTGTAGTACTCAGCTTGGAAGTCATATTTGACTAGGCACGCGGGCAGATAAGTTGTCTGATGATGATCATATATTTCCTATTTCAAGACGGTCTAATGTAGCCAGTGATTTCTGAACTTGTGCTGTTCTTTTTTCGAACCAAGATTCATTCGATTAATACTCACAGTGATTGGCGCGACACGAGCGCCTGTCTCCCACCGACGTAATAATAAGTACACGAATACGTGATACCAATTTATAATTTTGTTCAGGCCCACCAATTCTGTAAACCGGCACGCTTTAGCCCGTTAACATTTTTGAATAAAAATGTTGAGCCTCTAAAATGTTTGGAATTTTTGGACGGAAAATTTTTCAAAGAGACGGCTTTGGCGTGAAGTTCATTACACCGGCCATTAAGAATATATCAGGCGTTGAATCAAACGAGCGCTGCCAAAAATACGTCGGACACAGTTATCTCGTCAAATCGTCTCGTCTTCCTTAATTCTTGGTAAATAGGTTAACGTGTATTTTTTACGTTGGTTGAAATAAGAAAGCTGACAGATGAAAGTGTGATTATACTCGACAGTTTTAGAAAGAACTCGACTTTGTAGCATTTTGAGTAAAACGTTTGAGCTTAGCAATTAACCTATAATTGATAATTGGAAAATTAAATATGAAAATATCTTTTCAAGTTTAACTGGTACTTCCTACACAACGAAAGTGCCAGTCAAACCTAAAACACACATTTCAGCTTTATTATATTTTTTATAGGACCATGCGTTAGTCGTGTTCTAATGTGGCGGGCGATTCGCCTAGATCTAGTCCGTTTTGTGCCAGGTTTGGGGGACCTTCTTAAGTTTATATCAGACTAATGATAGATTATCAGTAATGTCATGGTGAAAGTTGCTTCTACTCTTAAAATAACCAGCAAAGCTGTGGTAAAATAAAAAGATTGGGCGAAGTTTATCTAACGCTTATTTATTACTTAAATAATAAGCTCTGCATGTAACCTGGGGGAAAATCGCACACAATACTATTCAGAAACAAAAGTTATAAATGAATTTAAAAAATGTGGTGTTGCAACCAAAAAATAGCTTCAAGAAATAATAATAAAGAAAAGTATCAAAAAGTTGCCAACCTAAAAACAATTCTTCATATGTGTGCCATATATATGTCACTCATCATCGTCTCAATAAATATTCCGTAGTGCAAGTACACTGAGCCTCACCATGAGATCATCGCCCGTACAATAGTCAAGTCAATATTTGGCTATGTGTGTCACTCTGATTAGAGCCGCACTCGCAAACAAATCGCTAGCAATTAATTCAATGGAGCACAACCACTTGTTACTGCTGAAACATAGTCATACAATCGGAAGCATAGCGGAGGCGCACAATAATGCACATTTGATTTTAGAGTAAGAAATGATACAGCGTTTTCTAATGGTTAAGCGATATTTTTACCTTTTCTAAACAAAGCAGCTTTTACGGATTTTCGCAATTTATTAAAATTATTACATGCCCTACGTTTCGGATACTTTAAAGCGGCCATAGTGTCAGGGTACTCCTGTCGGGCCTGTTAAACATCGAAACGTCAAAACATATAAACAAACAAATAAACCCTACCTCACACGACCTTTATTTGTGAACATGTTTGTGATTGACCTTCATGACTTTTTATTGTTCCGCGTTGTAAAGGCGTTCAGGCATGCCGCCAGCCCTGGTTGTCCTGGTTTGCGTTGGACTCGGCAGTTATTTCAGTGTTGGTGATGGTAAAATGTAAATTATCGGTTTAATTTCAGTCTCTACTGTAATATTAATTTCAAATACCCAAAAAAAAAATCTAAATGCATGCTACGTGCATCCCACACATTATTTTTCATTACATGTTCGCTTTCGAATGGAGTATGATGATAAATGGGCACCGCGACTCCGGCCGAGCACAATACACGTCTAACGAAAGGATTCGGTCCGCCGGCGGGTTGTTAATGGTACCTATTGTGCCTTTCCCCCGCCACCTCCCCGCTGCCAACTGCCTCCACCGCGACGAATCAAGATCCATTTTTAGGGCCTTTGAATCAGGCCGTTCTATAGCAATACCTAATTTGAATCTGAGCTGACAAGCGACGTTGATTTATGTGAATAAGGGTGTGAATAGTCCAAGAGTAAATATGAAAACTTTCATTGAGACTGGTCTACATTCAAAGCACTAAGCTAGAACCTGAGATAAGTTTTGCATTAGACAAGGAGATTGGGTTTCATACCAATTGAGACATTAACAAAAACTTACCAAAAAGACGAACAAACCACTCGAAATAACTTAGAAACACACTTACGACAATCAATACGCAGGTTCTAATATTTTCTTATGGATAAATACATTTTTGATAAACCTCATAAAAGTAACTGATTTTCATTAGGAACATGAATGTTAAAACTTGTAAACTAGGGAACATACACACATAGTAAAATTGATCACTCGACACCGTATGAAACAATTAGAAATTTCACAAGTTTTCAAAACCACACTTTAGTGTCTCTACAAGCACTCGGGCAGGTACATCGAAAACTCATTATTTCACCTTGTATCCCGCCTCTGCCGATCCTAATTACTATTTATGTTAACTCAATTAAAATTGTTGAATAAATTTTCGGATTTAAGGATCTTAACCATTCCAATGAAATCAATTAACATTCCGCTAGAGAGGAAAAGGAGACTTTACAAGAAGGTTTTAGAGCGATTAAAAAAATAAACGTTCTTCCTTCCTAGGAATATTTTTATAAATGATATAATCGTCAAATGCGTCAGATTATTTCTTTCGTGAAACAGCATTGCTGTGATTCTAAAAGATGGCTATATAATAGAGATGTAAAGAACTCGAGCCTTTTGAGTCTTAAATTTTAGACTCGGCTGACAAATTGCACAGCTCGACTCGTTATACCAAGAACCCCAGACTCGAGCACTTAAGTCTAAATAAAGACACGAGCGCAACATGGCGCTCGAGTCTTGATTCGCGCTCGAGTCGTTTTACGCGACGAGTCGCGCTCAAGTTCTTTTCCATTTGGAGTTCCTTTATAAATAAACAGGAAATAAAATATGTAACTTTGTGAGATATAATAGTAATTTAATTATTTTTGTAACGTCTAATATTAAAAAAGAAAAAGCAAAAAAAAAAAAGCAAAAAAAAGCGTAAAATAAAAAGCAATAAATATTGTTCCGTACCCACATAACAAATAAGTGTCGCGTTTTTATCCCTCTTGAGGTACACAGAACATAATAATGCCATGCCTAAAGGCCACATTTAGCATGTTGCCACATAAACTATGTATTTTAAATAAATCAACCTTATTACGCTCAAGACTCGATACGCTCGAGCTCTTTTTAAGACTTGAGTTCTTTTTGAGACGTGAGTTTCTTTTTTAAGACTCGAGCTTTTTTGAAATACGAGTTCTATTTTGGCGCTCGAGTCTTCGAAAAAGGACTGGAGCTCGGGTCGACTCATAGCTCTGAGTTTTGTTAGCACACCGAGTCTTGTAAAATTGAGCCGAGTCTATCGAATTAAGACTCAAAGACTCGAGTTCTTTACATCTCTACTATATAAGTAGCAGACGGCTGTGTAAGTGGGACCGAGATATCTTATATTTCGGAATAGACTAAGCTGAGTCGTCTAGGCTACATACGTAGGATTATTATAGAAGAAATACAAGCGTACCTGGGACGCTTGTATATCTTCATGGATTCCTATGCAATTACGATAAAAGGACTCAAGACATTTTAACTCTATGTTTTACAGCAAACATAATCCCAGTAGTATGGAGTTTAAGTTCCAGTTTAGTACGTCTAAGCCAAACTACATTCTCTTCAATAATACCATGCGAAAGCTACCATAACCTATGCGATCGCCATATACCGAGCGGAAACACCGACTTTACGATCGTTTTAACAGTCGTGTAATCAATCCATTTCCTCAACTCATGAACCTTATCCGGTATCTATCGATGGTGAAACTTTTTTCGCGTGGGAGCCGAGAATAAAACCCTACAAATAGATAACGATCTGGGACGTGAGTTTCGTCAAATGGGCTTCATTTGCGACGAAGATTGTTTGTGGGTTTAAATTATGACAATACCTAGTACCTACAAATAATAATAAAGAAATATCTTCTCTTACTGAATTAGTAGTAACTGTCAATGATTGATCTATTTTCGGGATGAGTGATTTGGTTCGTGTTATATATACCTAACTACCTAGCTATGCTTGCTTTGATTTTTTTTTTAAATTCTTTGCAAAATATACAAAAAATATGCTCGTGAAATTGAAAATATTATAAACTACTATAAATTAACACCTTTATAATTACTAGGATATGATTTGTATATGGATGTTTTTTTTTAATAGTTTTAGCCGTTTAATAAGAAAATGAGAATCTTCTTATTAAACGGCTTACATAACGCGAACTATAATTACTTAGCAAAGGAACGCTGCGCATGTCTACTGGTATAAAAGAACTGTAAACATAATCTCCAAACATCAAGCGCTTACCTGTAACAAAGAAAACAATCATTAATACAATTTGCAACTTCAACGAAGACCGCTGTAATTCCCAACACGTATTCCATCTTATTCTATAAAGCTATTGCCTAAATTATTATAAAGCTTTAGGACATTATATTATATTTATAACAATCATTCTTATGAATAATGAATCTGTTATAAAATTATTTATTATATTATATGAGTTCACTTCAACAAAATTCGATTAAAATTTAAAACTTTAATGCAATCGAGGAAAACTAACGCCTACCTTGTCTAACTTTCTCATTTATTCGTAGAATATAATATTTTAAAAAGCCGTTACCCTAATCTAGTAAACCCTAATCTAACGAGCCGGAAATATGTATATCCTATGGCGCCAACCGTCAATCATTCCGACAGACAGCTCGACCCACCTCCGAGCTATGTGACCTCCGGATGGGCTTTGGGCTCCAGGCTTGGGACTTTGGGCTTTTAAATTCTCGCCTCTTTTCTTAAAAGCAAACATACAACGTCTTCTATAATATGATATACGCCTTAGCAGACGAACCACATTATTGTAAATCATAACAATAATAATAATATAGCTTTATTGCACAAATTTCATGCAAATCGCTCCCACAGTGTGGTATCTTTCATGAAATCTTTTACTTTATAATCCTTTATCACACAGACACTCTTCAGAAATCTTTTTAGTACTACACGGAGTATTCAGGCTTAGCCTAGGACTCGTTTTGCCTGCGAGATCCGGGAACCCCCAAAAGCGGGTGAAGGCTCAAGTCTGAGTCCCACATAGGATCAGATATCAAGACGGCCTGGCTATTGTTCGTAAAGCATGGTACTCGTGCACAGTCCGTCCCACCACACAGTGGTCTTGAGAGATCATAGTTCATTTGAGTGTTATTGATACTACAATGCACTTCGTTAGCTGGATCACGAATCAGTAATAACACAACGGGTGGGACATACATATAATAATAATATAAATCCATACTTCTACACTAATATTACACAGAGGTAATGCCTGTATATTGGGACGTATGAAGTTATTTTCGAAACTACTCATCCGAATTAATATACTCCATTAGTAACACACCATCACCGAGTGATATACGCTATAAAAATATAATCGTAACCATTCCGAATACGGGTGTAAATGTTAGTTAAAGCGGAAAAGCAGCCGACAATGCTAGTCGTGGACCTAGATTATACCAATATAATAAATATCCCTTATTTATTTATTTATTTATTTTTGCAGAAGATTTGTAAAATATGACCATCATAATCTTACTGTTGGGTTTATTACTTCTGCCAATTATGTTATATTGTATTCCGGACGAAACGACGATTCAAGCTTAAAAAAACAGGAGGTCTAGGGACGCAACAAAAAATTTACTTCAAGGACAAATACAAACAATAACATAAAACATTCCCAGGATCAAGATCACTATAAAAATAGCGCTTACAGCGAAGAAACCCGAACGATTTGTAAAGGGAGAACCTCGTAAAGCCAAACTCATTACAGTTACGCCACAAGAAATATCACACGTCGTAAATCCTCAGCCCACAGGTTTATGACACTCGTTATTTATTCCCAAATTATCACCCTTGCCGAGCTAGTAATAAGCATCATATTACCATACCATACGAGAAGGTAATCCAAAAATGTCTGTGGGTACAAAAATATTAAAATTCGGATCGTTCGAAGTAAAATATATTTTTGAAATTTATTACCCAAGGCGCCAGAAAACTTATGAGTGTAAGGATTATATTAAACGGAGCTAATCACTTTTTTTACAAAATATCATTAGCGAATGACTGATCATCCAAAACAACCTTCATACATTTAAACTAACTCGTTATAACCCGACAAGGGTAGTATAAAAGATTTGTGTTTGAAATTTACACTAGTAATTACACTATTATAAGCATACAATAATATTATGACGAAAAATAACTTCATCAAAGAAATAAAGCATAGGGAATGAGAGAATTTCGAATAACCCAAGTTTAATTACAGACATTTGAACATATTACAAATACATACACACAATATAATACATATAATTTCGGAGATTTGAAGATCAACAAAGAATCGTATAAAGCTTTCAATATTTATTGGAAACCCAATGTTATATTCGAACGCTTAAAATTACAAAAAGTGTCTAAACGCACACAACAGCATGTAAAAAACGAAATAAAACCTTCATAAGCTATCTCCATAAAGTATCGACTTAAGATGACTTCAGAATTAGACGTAAAAGCGTTATTATCATCCCACGTAGCCTTCACAAAGGACGCAGCTGGGGTGTCAATCAAACGTATTTATACTCATCCAACAATGCAATATTAATGGACGGGAACGCATAACGATATCAATCTCGAAACTTAAATAACAATAATATTATTTTAGGTGTATTTTGAACCCTATATGGTTTTGTATTTTATTGAACTCGAAATTATTTGTAGCGTGGTAATAAATCGGCCATTTTAACATTGGCTGCGTTAAATATTTTATGAAGTCTGTGTGGAGATGTGAAAAGTAGCAGGCAGAGAATGATAATGATTGTGAAAATCTAAGTATGATTTCCATCTTTCATACAAAATTATTTGGGCATATAATAATGATAATCAATCGCGTAAGCTAAAGGATCAGTAAAAATATTAATTCGTTTTGATTTAAAACTGCGATATCAACAGAATAAATAAAAAATTTAATACGTACAATAATGTAAAAAATATAAGTTATGGCAACGGATGAAAAGAAATATATAAGACAATTTACTGGTGATAAAATGATAGTAAATAGCAATAGTTTAATTGGTGTTCCCTAGGGAGCATTGATGGACCGTTTCTCTTATATATGTACGCAAAGAACCTAACGGCTAACCTTTTACAAGTGTGACCTTTTGTCTTTCTAAGCTTCCTTCTAAAGCCTTTTTAAATCTTATTACATCACATAAAAATCTACAAACCCAGCTACAGTCTACCGGAGATCTATTAACATAAGCCATAAACGTAATGACTGTAGATACCAAATTAACGACATAGATCAGACAGCACGTCGCATCGGCCCGCGAATTTATATATATCATTAGGCTCTAATAGTTTCGTGAGGTACATTCCAAAGGACATCACAGTCTTTCAAAACAATATTAGAATTTCAATTAGAATGATTCACATTGAACATCAGAGCTTCCGGCTTTGACGAAAATACTTCGCATACAAAAACAAGTTTTTGTGGAATAGATTTAGCTACGAGCCCTCTCTGACTACTAAGAAACGCTGCTTAATTAAAGAAAAATACACACTTTAATATTGTAGTACTACGTTTTTATGATAAAGATACAGAATAATAAATATACGACTTTAATGTTAAATATTAAAGATGCGAAAAGTGGAAATGTTTTCACTATGGCTATTCATAATATATATTAATTACTACACTAACATTTTTATTTTGCACTGCATCATCATTCGTGTAAGTTAAAAGTTATTAAAATTCATCATCTTAAACTCGATCTATCATAATAAATCAGCTTGTCAAAATAAAAATACATGCAAGGATCTGATATTTTATGGCATTTAAAAATAATATTTGCATATTTACTTGTTTGTTAATTATGCAATCGAGAGAGAATCTTTTAATTCAACAGTCTATGTGCATATTAGTTCAGAACTACATTTGATGTCAACTAATTTCCTGACCAAAATTTTCCATTTTCCACCTCAGTTTAGAATAAAACTTTCAAGAGTTCAAGCACACAAGCAAGCAACTCTATGACTACTGTTATTATAGTATGTAGATACAAACTGTTATTTCTACGATAAAAGCTTATAAAATAAACCTTTTAACATCGGATATTCTAACGGCCTAAAATCTTTAAACGTATTATAAAACACTTTGCATTATTAATAGACAAAAACTCAACTCTCTTAATGGCACACTAAAAACTTATTCACAATGGCCAGTGGGTTAGCTGATGAATGTTATAACAAACTATTTATTACTTTAAATGATATTAACTTTTTATACCCGTAACGAACTTTATTATTTGATGGTTCATCCAGTGATATAGATCCAGAGATATATAATGGATAAACAATCCAGAATATATATTGTTCTCTTGTGCTTACGCGAATTTCACTTATTATAACGAAACAACTTTTATAGATTTTATCTGAACTGACAGTCCGTAAACATAGTTGCTGTAAAGTATCCAAAACTTCGGACATGTTAAAAATCATAACAAACCGCGATAAAATCGCGAGACCTAAAATACCTATTTAAAATAATAAATTATTATACACAATAAATAATAATATACGAATAAAATTTAAGTTAATATACAGGCTCTACAAATTTTGGACTCATAAGTAAAGAATATGTTTAATTCTGACCCTGCTTTGCTCAAAAAACAAGAGTTTATAATCCACAAAAACAAATCCAACCTAATGGTCTAATTCTACAATAGAGTAACATACGGAAGGCTATATTTTTCTTGTCATATCATTTAAAACTAATGTCTCTCATTTCGTAAACATAAACCATCAATATTTATCATAATTACCGACTTATCATATTTAGGGACAAAAAATCGTCACACACACCAACATTCCTAAAATGGAGGTCCAACACACACATGGATATGGAAGCAAATTTGATTTATAGGCTATAAAAGGAACATATCCATACAAAAGTGAGCCTTAGCTCCTCGTAAGGCGGTTGAAGCGTGTTGCACGTAGTAAGGTTGTTTGGATGCGCGTACGCAGGCGCCACAAGACGTGTTTTTTATTAACAGATTTCATTTTTAATTTGATACCCGACCAGAATAATGATCAGGGAACTTGAACTCGTGAATACAGGTAGATTTCTTATATAATACGAACGGACGATAAAAACTTACTAAATTTATCGTTTTAGTTTCCATTATTATTTATTGTTTTGCGATACATTATTAAAATAACATTAAGATTGTTTTACGACGACATTCCGAATCGGGTCTCTGCGTCGCCATATTTTGTTATTGTGTAGTGAAAGATGACAACTTACTATCGTTGTAATGAGGATTAAAATTGAAAAAATCAGAATTTCAAGAAATAATAAAAAACGCTCTCCTTATCATCTATCTCCTTATATCATCATCTGCTTCTTCGGTTACCTAAACATACATCAACTAGAAACTATAGACAAAATGCCTGCTATTATAGACATTATTATTGATGTTTTGTTACATTATCACTTAACCTTGTTGAAGACATGCTAAATAAGACTTTTGATTTGGTTAAATTTCGTGAAAAAAATATATTATTATAAAACAAATACATATCTTGTATAAAACTCATATAAAACTCAAAGCTTTGTTTCAAGTGCCAAATATAAAACTTTTAGGAGGGATAATTTTCACATTTATTTCGCGGAATTGAATTTTTGGATATTGTCTACGAGCATCTTGTTCACGAGACCTTAAATCTCCAAATTAAATCACGGATAATATCGAACTCTACGGAATAAATATGAAAAACATAGTAAATCATCTTTGTAAATTTATTTAATAGTGAAATTTACCATAATTAATTAATATAATCATCAGTTTAATAAGAGGACGATTGGTTGTCCGATAAACCATGTACATGCGAGGAGACTGACAGCGGTGTACCGGTAGCACGGCGTTTATCTTAACCACCGCCTCCTAATGGGATCTCGTGCCCCAGATAATTATATGTCCATATTATTTTGTGCCGATTTTATTTCAAGTTTTATTACGTTTTCAAATATTTCGCATTAACTTTTACTTGACATGTTTTTGTAAATCTTTTTGTGACACCATTTTCTAAGTCCAATGTTGTACAATCCAAGTTTGCAATGTAATTTATTTTGGATAGTATAAAAATAGCCTTTTCCCTATTGAATTTTTAATACAAATCAGCAACAAGAAGATTATGTATTGCTGAGTTATTTTCTATTGATCAAAACTATTTTAATGACTTTCATAGTTAGCTGTTCATTACATTCCTTCTTATCTTTTCAACCTTCTCTATATTTTGGATACTTTACAGCGCCATGAAGAAATCTACATTACAATCAACGAAATTGGCAATCGTTATTCTTATATTAGTCATTAGTTTTATACGAAGTATTCTTTAATTTGTTGTTTAAAAATAATATTAGTTACATCACCGCTTTTATTTAGTCAATATTTTTGTTTTTTATAATAGCTAAATCCAAAAGATGCACCTCCACTGACTGCACTTTCTACAAAAGATAGACAAAGAACTAAACGTAATGGTACATCGAGGAAAAGGTTTGCCGGTCGACGATTGAGATAATAGTCGGTCGTTACCGATACCCCTCCATCTCTAGATGATCACAGACTGAGTCTAATATCCCGGTTAGCGTAACTATGAAACGAACGTGTTATTTTCATGTCCCTTATTTTCATTCGGACCTTTGTAAGTCCTACTACTGATTTGTTTTCTAGAAATAAAGCACGACAAGCATTGGGTTGTCTTCTACTTTGGTCATATTATGCTGGTGACGAGTTTAGATATATTCAAGGGCTTAGACATAATCATTAGGTTTGCGGATTTCCTTATCAGCATGAGCAGAGATAAGTCTGATAGAAATAGAAAAAAGAACTCTCCCTTGGAGACCTCGCCTACACCAATAAGAGGTCAAATGCGAAGATAATAATCAACAGACCGCTAACTATGAGGCTATACTAACTGTCATCCAACCAACCATCCCCACATTTACATTCATTCTGTGGAAATTACCGGCTATGAAAATAATTTTCACTTGGTTCAAGGAGTTCATCAGGCTGATAGTGGGTCAGAACTAAGATAAAGATACTACAGTACGTATTAACAGCTCTACAGATAGCTAGGGCTTGCTGTTATGGTTTTCCGCAATTTATTCCAGGTCAAGTGCAAAGAACAGGTCGTTTTTTCGGCTTAAGTATTGCCATATTTCAGTTTTATTCTGAGTTCAGTTCGTCATATATGCTAAAAGATGTTTCTGAAGTTATCACCAACATCAATTTATATTTTTCCAAAGAAATGTGGTTATTCAGAAATGAACGCCGTTGCAATATTCCAGCATAAAGATAGCTAAATAAGAAAGAGAACTAGAAGGAAGCCATTTCACACTCCTAACACCCAAAATCTCATTTCGTGTAAGGTACGTCTTGATAAAAATGGATTTTAAATTAAAAAAAATGAATATTGTCAACCCTGCATAGCCGAAGTCTTTAACCTACCCTATCGGTCTCATACAATTCGCATTACATTTAATTAAAACTCGTGTTAAGATAACGCGCGCGGCGCAGGTCACTGCGACATTAGAAAAACTCAATTTGTTTACACTAACTTCTTTATCAAAATTCTCTGAAGCTAAATGAACAATTATCGCTTAAATATATCATCTACACATAACATATCTATAGATATAATGTAGATGATATATATGCGACCACAGGAAGTAACACAGATTTACATTAAAAATAGAGCATTAAAGAAATATAGAGCATCTAAATCCTTAAATTTAAGCGCAATAACTAATTTCGGTTACATAATGCTTTAAAAACAAGTATTATTGAATTACAAGCTAGCAAATAGTATAATAAATAAAAAAATAGTACATGGAATAATAGAATTGAATGATAAATCAACCATTGATGAAAAAAATACATATAATTTAAAACGCGACACATCACAGCGGACATAATGAAATAGGCCGGCTGTTGTAAGGTGTGGACTGTGGTCGGAGATCCGATTTACACTCGGAGGGTTACGGCTGATAGGTACAGGCACACTTCAGGTAAGTACATAGAAATAGCAAAATCATAAATGAATCATAAAAAAATTAATGATTTAAGTGATATTTAGAAAATCACATAATTACTCTACATTTATTTTGATTCTATGAATGTTTATGTAAATATAAAGCTACAGGCTTTTATGCTGGATTCTCTAATTTAAGGTTGTGTCACCGGTCGACACTACTTATACCGAGCCTGTAAAGCGTAGTCCCTCACAGATACATACACATGTGATTAGTATATAATAAATAATATATTACTAGAATGTAGAGGAATCCATCCATCTATCCATCCAAATAACAAGGTCAGACGGCGCCAGTGCTGCCCTCCGCCCGCTACTAATTATAAATCAACAACAACACGACAGCGTCACACATTTAACAATCTAATTGCCTCACAAATTGCCCGGTTATCATACACGTAATTACACAATCGCTTTTGGACAATAAGGGCAACACTTGACACACAAACCCACAATTAACATAAACGCCCAAGAGATTTCTAGACACAAGGAAAGCTTTATATCGTGTTTCAAACATTCAACTCCATGTTAGAATTGTTACGTGTTGAATTTGGAACTTAATTATAGTGTTAGTATTCAAGAAACTACACTACTACTTAAATTTAATTATAATACTAATACAGAGGTAATCTGAAACGAATTTTCGATTAAAAGTACATCAAGGACACCGGACGGTGACAAAATGAAAAGTGTCGTCTCTAACGAAATTGAATCACGAGCGAACATAATCGATTGTCGACGGAGCACGGAGCAGGGAGAATCAAACGGAATAAGCTCCGACGCAATAAATTGGTTGGTCCTGACACAAAAACACGCCCAAAAAGAGTTAAGCGTTCGAGATCTCCGAATACAGATTACCGGGCGCAGGTGTTAAATAAAAATAATAAAATTCAACTGTCCGAAGTAAAAAGAGGAGTTAGGTCGGCCGCGCGGCGCCGTGCCGGGCGTTTCGTCGGACAAAAAACGACGTGTACCCGCCGAGTTAACCGCGTCGAGCACGCCTCGGCATTCGACTCGATCAGAGATCAGCACCTCCATATACACACGTATTATCGAGATTCGAACTGTACAAGGATTATCGGGAAAGCCAGTTGTCCCTATTTGGATGCATAAGCAGCAAATCAATCATCTCATAACTCTTGTCCTGTCTAATAAGATCCAATACTAGCGCACTCGATTGTAAATGGCAATATGTAATTAATGTCTCCCTGATAAGGAATACGTTGAAGCCTGGGAACCCTTCGCCTGGCTGATAATCCGTTAAGGCTTCAAATCTTAATTGTATCAGTTCTTGAGACCTTCGTGCTGCGATGTTTATATCCATTTAGAGCGTAGTATATAGTGATAGTGTTATTTTTTGCTTTTTTTGATTTTATATGTAATAAAGACATTTTTTTTTAATCTTGTTTTATATCCAACTGATAGGCAAACCGGCAGACGTATCTGGTGGTAAGTGATCGATATCACCTATTAACATTCACTAGTTCAATAAGAACTAGTCCAGACAACTTAGTTCATGTCTATCCTAACGTCATAAATAATAATATTAATATATATCCTCTTACCTACTTCAGATGTAAACAGAAGCTTACCAACTGGCTCAAAACAACAAGCTATGATGAAATAGAAAATTTAGTAAATTAAACACTTTAAAAGACTCACCACACACACACACACACACACACACTCACACACACACACACACACACACACACACACACACACACACACACACACACACACACACACACACACACGCACACGCACACACACACACACACGCACACACACACACACGCGCACACACACACACACACACACACACACACACACACACACACACACACACACACACACACACACACACACACACACACACACACACACACACACACACACACCGTTATTAAAAAAAATGTCTACTTACAACCATTCTGTAAAATTATGCTAATGCAAGAGCGGAGTCCCCTACTACAGGTATTTCTTTACTTAACAGGGGTCTCCTGCCACTGATATAGTAAATTGTAAACTTGATTACTGAATAAAGATTATTATTATTATTATTATTATTATTATCCTGAGACGACGATGAGAAGATGTTAACGCCCATTTTCCAAAAAGTGTCAAATTAGTTGCTAAAAGCATGTTTCAATTACCTAATTTGATCAGCCTGTCAGTTGACATAGCCACTACAATGAAAAGCTGTTAAATTTGACTGTAGAATCGTAAGTTGACATACACTTTGACCAACACAGAAACCGGGCGTTCGTCTCGACGCCAGTAATTAGACTGTCTGTTCTGGCCCTCCCCTCCGAAACACAGCAAGCCACGGGAGAAACAAGCAGGATGGTAGTATCCGAGTAGATGGGAGCGCGACACAGCGTATCTCTCCCACTGGTAAATATCTTTCGTTTCAATAGAATGGCGAGCGACGATGGTCCAGTGGTGGACGGACTCGGCCTCTTATGCGTGAGGTTCCGGGTTCGATCCTGACCCCCCGTGTGTGCCTTGAAATGGGTTTTTCTAAATTTCTAAGTGCACTCCAAACACGAGACCATCGTTCGCTTACCGGTGAAGGAAAACATCGTGAGGAAACCTGCGTGCCTGATTAGATTGAAAGTTTTTGAAGGTATGTGAAGTTCACCACTCCGCGCTGGGCCAGCGCATCGGTGAACTATGGCCCATTACCCTCCTCGCGTGATTTGAGGAGTGATAGGAGGAGACGCGTGCCCAGCAATGGGACATACAAGGGTTGATACTTTTTTTTTACTTTTTTCAATAAAATCGATAGTATGTATATCGATATCTAGGAATATTTCACCATCACAATCAATTTCCATCCACACGTTCCGCGCAAGCCACAATTAGGCGGGCAATCTCCGTTCGCACGTACGTACAAATTGCCGGCAATCGGCCGTCTGTCCAACCACATATGCAGGCAATATCAGCATAAATCATATCGATACGTGTCAGAATTACACCGACGTATCTATTGTGGGATCGATGTGGAACCCCATTTTAGGGTACGGTACCAAAAAATACCCTATTTCAGTTTAAATAACTACATTCTGTTACAATCAGTTGACACGAATCTCATGATAAAATTATTTAAACGGGATATTTCCATGTTTTGTTTGTATTTCGTGGGATCGATGTTTGGTCGTTGTTTACGGATGTCTCGTGAACAAGGCAAAAAGGATACTCGTATCGATAAGCGTTGATTACTCTTATCCCTTGACCCTTACCTTATCATCAGGTAATCTGGTAACCGGTGGTCCATTTTAATTTTGCAATGTTTATTATTATCATATTTCCCATTATTAGAGTAACCATTAAAGACCAAGCCCTTACTCTTGTTCCCGTTATTGTCTCCCACCATCGACCACATAACCCATAGACTCCTAATAACAGGGGAACCGGTTCTGGCGACACATCTGACTTATAGTTCCGATGTAAGCTGAAAGCAATGTACTCAAACTATCCTGTCGTCTCATTTTTTAACAATCCGTGATTGGTAATGTATGACATTGAATTAGCTAATCACAGCATTGCAAGCCCTTTCGTCTCATCTCAGCTAGTGGCCAGAATGCATTTAATACGAAAAATCAAACATTAAAAGTCTACAGGTTGTGTGGTCGATGTCTTCCACTGAATCTACTTCAAAGCCAACAAACAAAGCCGTCAAAACGCGATAATTTCTAAACCATAAAAATAATTATTTTCACACTCAAACCACCGTGCGTGGATTACACCTAATCTATTCCCATTAAATGCTCCATAAAAGTCGTAAAAGCATGTGGAACCGTTAAGAAGACTAAGCCTTATGAGGCCATAAAGGCGTAAGAAGCATTTCATGTGGTCGGGGATCTTAGCACAGCTTAAATACGAGCAGCCCAATCGAAGGGATACATAAATAAAAGGATTATCTTCATCTCTTGATCCCAGCATCCCATACTTAGGCATTCCGAAGCGGATTTTCTGTGTTCTCCTGACAATTTAAAGTTATTTATGAAATCCGAGCAATGAAAACACATTCATAGTATGAACCGAAAATTGTTGGAATTTTACATGTAGTCATACTTTAAGCATGTAATATGCGCGTTTGTTTGTTTGTCGTTAATTTATTTTCCAACATATCAATATTAAGGTTAAGACATATTTACATAAGACTGCAAGGAGAAAATAGTTCCCTTCTGAAGTAAGTGAAAGTAGACCTCAACTGTGTATTTAAGATAAGCTTTATCAAAGGTCCCAAGCGAAGGATCATAAGAGTAGCAGCTTGTATTTCATAATCCGTTATTTTGTTTTTAACTAATTTAGAGGAAGCCGATGGCAGGCGATTTCAACCAATTTGCTCATTCAATCGATATCTTTATTCCCCATAAGGAGTCGGCCCTACTATCTAATCAAATCAAATACAAGCAGATGAAGCTCGTACGACCCTCTCCGTATTGTCTAACGTTAACCACTCAAGAACTGTATTAGCCAATTGCTATTAATTCTTTGGGGTATATGACAAATTATCTTTACTCTAACGCTAGCATTGTCTTATATGAAATTTTTGTAAGCGGTCCACATGGACGATAGCGGAAGATGACAACAGACGGTTTATTCTATTTGTGGAGAGATAACCGTACAATCTAGCATTCATATTTGCCGGATTAAATTCTTGGACGTTCTTATCGAAGCAAAATATTGCACGTGGATGACGAGGTTCGACGGAGTCTCCACAGATCACAGATCTGCGCTCACATAAAGATAATCTATTATCAAGATTCAGTGAGGTCTTTGAAGTATTCCAAGCAATATATTCTCAAGATATCAATCTGAGGACTTTTTATACTCTAATTGGTGTTTGTGGTTTACTCGAGAGTTTACGTGCTCATACATAACGATATACATAAACTTTTATAGGATAATATGGCAAATGCTTAAAAGTCCAGAAAAGAACAATTACATACAATATACCTAAGTGTTGTTACAATATTATGGCGCTGCAGCTTCGACAATATAATAGAAGATTTTCAATGACCTCCTAGGAATTATGCCATCGACATTAATCATCCTGCGGAGAACGTGTTCGTTGAACATGACTTTAGTCTTGTCCAAGTTAATCTAACGTGTGGGCCAATACGTCGCTAGGATTCATTAAGACTGTGCAGCATGAAGCATCTCCTGCAAACCCTCAAGCGACTTGGCTAATATAACGAGGTGCCTCGGCTAGTCTCAGGTGAACTAGTGGTAGGGTGTTCATGGAAGACGCTTAGCTATTATCATAGGGCCTTCAGGAGCCTATTTATATCGCCTTGATATGACGCGAATATTAATTTTGAACACCAACTAACGTTTACCTTACGAAACGTTTCCTGTAACAACACTCGAGGAATTCGAAAACTCCCAGCATTCGGTTACATTTACGCAGAATTACGCGAAAACAATCATTAATTTAGCTTTGTTTGCATTTCCGAACGTTACTTACAGAATGTGGTAAACATTGCTAAACCAAAAACAATACTGCATTTCTTACCGTCCTGGGTGGACGGGGGTTCTAATAATATTATATGCGGCGTTCGACTCATTGCACTGCCTACTTCATAAGGTAATATTAGAAATTTATACAACGTTGTTTTACAACGTTTAGGGCCTGTTTCACAATCTCCCTTTAAGTTCCCTATAGGCTATTGGCAACATATTTGACAGATAGAGTATGGAGTATCTGTCAAACATCTGTCAAATATGTTGCCAATAGCCTATAGGGAACTTAAAGGGAGATTGTGAAACAGGCCCTTAGCAATTTACATTCGTTATAATGAAATAACTTGTCATAGCAGTTCGTAAGCTCTTTCACGCAAAAACTACTGAATACATTTTGATGAAAATTTACAATAATATAGCTTAAACATCAGAATAACACATTGGCTATCATGTATGTCCGTACTCCCACGTGAATTGAAAATACGCATGTGTAACTGCGGGGCGCTACTATTACATTACATAAAATCAATAAGAAACCTGAACGCTCAGTAACTTCAGAGGATTTTTTTTAATCAATTTCAAAATGAAATCAGCCACCAAATAGCGAGTAGATTTATAAAAGTAATTACTTAATTTAATAAATCCATTATGTATTAATTTGCATGATAACAACATAATATAAGAGCCTTGTCCGAAATTCGAGAATCGCACAGTTAAACTCTCCGCTTGAAGCAGTTACTGTTGATGTTTAGTCGCCTATGAACAAGTTACCATGAAACTGCCCTAAGAGACCCAATTCACGTGTTCCCTGTATCCTGGGTCGTAAGATGTTAAGTCTTCCTTCCTGTCAGGCCTTCTCTTGAAACACGGCAATGCTATTTCACTAGCGAAACCAGCATGGCGGTTGATGCTGAAAGCCCATGAGTAATGAGTACATGTCCCGTATGTATTGTTCCTCTATCCACTGTCACTTACCTACGACTAGGCTAACAACATTATCCCCACCGAGCTCCGTCAATCACAATTATACCTACGTGTCAAACAAATGCTGTTATCGTCAGAATGTGGGTCGCGATTACAACTTGTTTAATTAACTTAGCCCCTTTACTGTTTCTATTTGTTTACCTAAATCACATTTTTATAACGATTATGCTATCATTGCTATCACACAAGTGACACGTCCTTACACGCGAGGATCGCATGTTCGAATCCCACAAAGATGTACCTTTTTTACATGCAAATAAATATTAAATAACAATTACACCACTTTAGAAGTTCAAGTACTTTTGTTATGGACACTAACATCTTAAACCATTACAATCCTTACTAATACCTATTATAAATGTGAAAGCGTGGATGTTTGTTACGCTTTCACGCGAAAACTACTCGACGAATCATCATGAAACTTTGTACACATATTCTGGGAGGTACTAAAAGTAACATAGGATACTTTAAAAAATATATATCCTAACGTGGGCGAAGCCGCGAGCAAAAGCAAGTATATTATAAGGACATACATATTAATATGTGTATATGGATGGTAGTATCGGCGGTTATATTATAAATTAGTCACTACCACTGTATTCGTTACAGTTCAGAAGGGGTGTGTACTAGGTAGAATATATCGTTTTACCTTCAAGCGAGCATAGGCTCGCTATATGTATGCTCATTCAATAACCCAGCCATTTATATTCCTCATTCAAATTAATTATCTGTTGTGAAAACTGGTAACGCCGTCGAATCTAAAATGAAGGAAAACCTTAATAGTGATGATTTACTACTCTATTTCCAATACTATTGACTAATAGTTTAATTTAACCACATTTAACTAACAACATAGTCATACTGTAGTCGCTGTAATACAACTAACATCTCGTTTTAGACGTAGGAGGGTAATGGCCCCCGCATAATCCATACACAATACGTTCCCAGTATTTAGTGCTCGGGTCATCGGCACGTAAACAGACGTACACACGTACACGTAGTACACACACGTACACCTGCACGTACACGTCACGACCACGTAAACCCGTGACGCATTTCAGTCGCAATACTTGACCTTGCACTGGAGACCCATACACCAATTCGTTCTACTGATCCAGGGAAAACCCATGCGAAACGTTAAGTGATATCTATTGTACCTATTCAATTAGGCTTATTTATCATAAACTAGTTATTTCACATAAGATTTGATGATATTATTTATCGTACTATAATAAAAATGGGAGTGCTACAAGGAACCATTCTTGGTTGTTTTCCTTTGATATTTTTTATATTCATGAGAAAAACGTTTGATGGATTGGTGTGTGCACTATATAGTATACCAAGATGATTAAGATAGATAAGTTTGCACTGATTGTACGTATAAAGCTGTTGATTTTACACGGCGAATAGAGAGTACGAACAAATTACCGAATAGCTACGAGGTTTAGTCAATTAGACCTTTCTCTGTTGAGGCAAATATTCATGCTGAGTTTATACTGAAACGGCAATAATTACACTGCCTGTGCAACCCTTCTTTCGGAAACACAGTAAGTCTACATAACCGAAATACCTAGTATGGTATCCATGCAGACGGCTCAACTCATACATACCATATTTTATTTAAAAAAAAAAAAACAGGAAATATTTTCCGAGAATAAAACACGAACATAACGAATCGTCAGAAACAACTTAATCCCAAAAAAGGTTTCGTACGATCCGTGACATTGTTAATGACAATCACAACACATGACGGGGAATCACGATTCGTCCCGGCTAAATCAAATGACCATAAACATCCTCGGAAGGTTAGCGTCAGCAGCGGCGTAAAACGAATCGCAGGGCAATGGGAGAAGAATCAAAATTGACAAAAACCTTACCAACAGAGTAAATCACATTTCACAGGAATGTGTGTTGGTTTGTGGATGCGATCGGATTAAGCACTTCAGAAATAACCATGATCAAGGCAGTGACGCCGAATGACGGGAATTATGTTTCTCGAAACAAAATCACCAAGTCCTACCCTTATCTGTCTTCTATCATTATTATCATTGCATTATAACAGATTTTTTGAACAGGAAAAGTTTGGCCAACATTATATTATTATGATTGTTTGTTTGGCTTCAACAAACTACATAATGATAAGTGGCCAGATATACATCAGCGGGGCCCGCTGAGACTTCTCCCACACGGCCACATCATGCTATATGCTTTAACGACTGCATGCTCGACTGTAAATCTAAATCTAGTTACGATCTTTTACCTCCTGTGCTCGTGCAAGAGATTATCTAGAGAACATTCAAACTGTTTGAACATGCATTGTTTGCTAGTTCAGCAACCATACGGTAATGACAGAGTCACCACTGCTGGTTCAAATTCTACCAGTATTACTGTCATTCACTTTTATCTATAAGTCAACAAAGCTTCTTGAAAATCAGTTAGCATTGCACACCGGTGCTGGTTCAAAATTTTATCATCTGCCATTCCTGTCAAGGAAGAAGAAACTGATACTAGCTATCTCACATGTAGTAAATAGAGTCAATATGACTTTCAATAAGATACTTTTAATAAAAACACATCGACAGTTTTTCTTACTTTTACATTAGTGAATATAATAAATGACTAGTGGGCGTGCTCGGAAATAAGTATCTGTCAACAGAAGTGATATACCATGTATACAATTAAGAGGCTGTACAATAAATTGATCGGTTGCATCTCATTAGTGGTTTTCAGCGCGGAGGCGGATGGAGCGTCGCGGCCTACGCGCGATCCCACGACGTGCACGAGTTACCATACCTGTACTAGTTTTATACCCAACTGGCTTGTGGCGGTATATTTAATTTACAACCGCATCCTTAAAGACGATGATTATTATTACTTTGCTAGCTTACGTAAGCCATGTCATTCAGTGATGACGTATAAGACTGGTGAATGATTTTTTATTTAATCAGGTGAGTCGTTTTGAAAATTTTACAATAATCACCCTATTATAAGCGTACCTATATACTAAATGCTATTAACCAGATTTTATAACTGGTTTCTATTTTTTTTAACATCAGCAATCATTTTTAATATGAAAGAAAGAATACTACTCAAAGTCTATGTGGTTTTACCTGTATTAAATTTTCTGAAATTATTCAGCTCTTTGTCATTCAGAATAATAAGATTAACTGATCAAAAATAATGCTTTTTCAAAAATTGATTTATAAGTAGTCAAAACACGAAAAATAAAAGTGCTTTAAAACTACCAATTAATTTTATTATCATAATTTGGTAGAAAAAAATTGTAATGGCAACACAAGATCACCTACGACCGACGTCATTACCTTCCGCCTACCCGCAAGTCGCTATTTCATTATTTCAACCACTTATCTCTACTCATCGGACATTTAAAACGTCTGATTTCATTGATGATATCACATCATTACTCGTATATATCATATCCCACGACTGGGCGTGGGCAAATATTTTGTCATGCGATACCGCGACAATCTTCTGGTTAGGAACCTTTTAGTTTCGACATTTGCGTAGGATCATATCATTGCAACGTTCAGCAGACTGGACTAGAAGTACTGAGTCTA
The DNA here is from genome assembly GCA_905333005.2 of Lycaena phlaeas. Classification (NCBI taxonomy): domain Eukaryota; kingdom Metazoa; phylum Arthropoda; class Insecta; order Lepidoptera; family Lycaenidae; genus Lycaena; species Lycaena phlaeas. Next base: position 1,119,512 of record HG995181.1, read on the forward strand.
ATGAGATACTATCCAGCTTTAGATAAATCTTCTGGTGCAGCACCTTATATCGTGTATCAAATACTAATATTAAAAAAAAAATCAGAATACCACGCTATCCAACTCCATAGACACAAATATTGTCAGCTTTTAGGCCTTGAATATCTATCTAAGAATACCACGGTTTTTCATCACCCTTCCAAAATGTCTGACTAAAATAAAAAAAAACTCCGATAAGACCGCGAACGGTAGAAGAGATGCGCTTGTGCTCCGCCCCTGTCTGCTTTTGTCGTTGTCTTGCTCATTTCTATTACAAATAGATTTGATATTTGGCTGAGGAAAGCAAGATAGGTAGTGTAATTATTGGCTGCGAGACTGAACATCTTATGGCTCAGGATAGGTAACACATGGATGAGTTTCCTGTGCTACTCCTAAATGAACTTGTCAATTCATTCCCATCACGTGGTCTGCCAGTCTGATAATCCTACTAACATGAAAAAAAGCAAATCAGGACAGATTTCCATCATGACACCGTGTCCATGTCGGCTGTCGGTGTAATAGCGGCGCAGGCGACGGGATCTGGCTAAAAACACGAACAATGCCGGAGACGGGTGGAAGGGCGCCCATTGTCGCGGAGTGTCGGCCGCCATCTTCGACAACGGAAAAACAACAACCACAGTCTTTATACTGAACAGGGCTACCACGATCTCAATGGTAGAAGCCTTTGCCATTCTTTTCAGACCAACAAAATATTATCTAATAGCGTTAATGAATAATTGAGATACTCTATATATTTGTTAGCAATAACGCCACGAACCATACAGCAAACGTACTCTTTTTTTTTGTTGACTCAGGAGATGACGATGACGCAGTTGCATTGTACTTGAGGCAGATCCATGTCACCTCGTGTATATTACGACCCTAGTGGGTCCTGGACTTATGAAGGACTTACTCTTTTGACAGTAATCCAAGCTAAAACCACCGCGGGCGCTTTTAGCCACTTTTTAAGGTAGGGTAGGGTCACACACACTAGCAAACGTAGAGTCACAGACACACAAGTAGTCTATAAAATTAAAATTACAAAATAAATTAAAAGTATAGTGAATAAAATAAACTAAATATCATGTGATACCTCTTTTTCCGGGGTGAAACGTTCGTTGATTGTGGAGATGTTGTTTTTATTGTGGTGTGTGGTGATTTAGTTCAACCTGTAACAATGCACTGCTGAACACAACTCTTTCTATGACCTCCAAAAACGCTGATCGACTGATCTAGTTTTATAAGTTCACTCGGTTGTATGTATGTGTCTGTTCGTCGGTATACCTAACCAAAACCTATAGGGTAACTTCATTGACATAGAATAATGAAATTAGCTAAGAATATAATATGTTTCACGACATATTGAGTAGAGACAAAAATCGCGTTTTTCGGAACCCTCTGCGCACGAGTCGAATCAAGCTTGTCTGTTTTTTAAATACTTTTGATAGCACGCGTATTGGCCATGTGTCGTTTATTAATTACATGTCATTAATACCAACATTGAGGAAAACTGTTTATAGTTACTAATTGGGGTTACAGTGGTTATGGCGTTGTATTTCCATTCATTATTATTCATGTTTTAATTCATAACAATCATTGATAACTTAATGATGCTACATATGGAAATGTTTATCTGTTTATTGATAATATTACATGTATGTACTGTAATTATATTACATTATATTATGATGGCTGATGCATCTTATGTATCCAGATATAAGATAAAAGCTAAATCAATTTGATTTAAATAATTTCAGAAACTAATGTATGATTTCAAATTTCAATGATACCAATGTCATACGATTAAAAAAGGGGATCCAGAAAAAAAGCTTTTTTATAACCATTAGTACCTAAATATTACAAACCATGCTACCTCGTAAAAATCACAAAATACGCAAAACAAAAATGAAAGATAGTGAAAAAAACCACCTTGCAGTTTTGATGGTGAAAATAATCACGTACACTCGAAATGTTATTAAATAATATTGGGTGGCAGCCCTGGCCGGGATCTCTGCTATTGTAATAATAAAACGACCCATCTCAATGTCGAGCGCTTCCCCGAACCGAGACCTCTGCTCACCTCTCACGTGGCCACGCTTCAGGTTTTGATAGGAATCCTACAGTTTGAGAAAAAATATATTGGATTTCACTATTAAAATGGGTACTTACTAACTTTACACCGCCTACGAGATAAGCATAACAGAACTCCTCTGGTGCAGTAAGTGTCTGATAGACATCCCTAGTATATCCTAGCCATCAGGTGTTGAAAGAAACTAAACTATTTTATATCGGAAACATGTCCGAGACCATAGTTGCTGTTCGGTATCGGAAAAGGTAATTTAAAAAAATTTAGTTATAAATAAATCACTGTAAATCAGAAAAAAATACAATTAAAAAAAAACATTGTTAAAATTTAATTTAGACTCCCGTTGCAAAGCCATCATTTTGCATCTGAGTTATTTCAAATCGTAAATTGTTTAGTAAAAAATTAAACTCTCTGAGACACAACAAATCAAATCTTACTTATACTAAAATTTTACGTTATTTTTCCAAAACTAAAATGAAAATAAATATCTCAAAGATTAGTATTTGTATCGGCGGTTTGTCTCAGTTGGCTCGCCTCGCTTGGCTATAAGGTAGATTCGATTTCGGTTCTATTAGCTTGATTATGGGTACCACGTTAAAAAAGTTGACATACGGGATATCCCGAAGTCCAGCCGAATCATGGTCCCACTCAAATTATGAGCTTTTGTAATCTTCACGTATCTCCCTCCGACACCTCAGTGTTGTGGTGTGGTTGATCGCCACAGCCCACAAGTGAGATACGACCGTCTGTCTTGTGACTACTAACGTAAACGCTATTATTGGCTTCGCCCGCGGCTAAGGCGAATAAGCGTGAAGATTTCGATTTTAAATTTGGTATTTAAATGATTATAATCTTTGTATTTTCGTGTTAAAGTGAAAACTTTGTGCTTTATACACAATTGCGTCATAGATATTAGAGATTCGATATTGAGTTTATATGAAGATGTGCAAAATGCTAGAAAATAATGTCTTATAATTTAAATAAAAACGTCATAAAATAATTGTAATAAATAAATATTACCGAACAATCACACTTCGTTAACCTAGCCCCAGGTAAATTCGTAAAAACGTATGTTACAGGTACTAGGAACGGGAACAAATTTAATAAATTCGTATAAATATATATTAATTACAAGTCCATGAGCCGGTGCAGTCATCTACATGCATCATACAAATTATCAGTACTTGGCGGGATTCGAACCTGTGTAAAATGACCAGTAGCCTGACAACTGGACCGCCCGGCGAATTCTTTTATTTTAGTATGTGATATTTTAATTTTCGATTTTTTGAGCTGTGCTAAACAGGAGAGGGTTTTTATGCCCTCACAAATACTACAGAGACATCAAAGTTTGTAAAATAGTGTCGCGTGGGGGTGGTAGATGCCCCCAGCGAGCACGATAGGAAGGGGTAGAATAGAGTAGGTTCGGACAAGTCTCACCTTATCTCGAGCCAGAAACTTTCTTTAGCTGGCCCACGTTCCGACAGCGTATTGCGTAGGGGTAATAAGGGAGGAATCACTGGCCTGACTGGACTCCTGGCGATGGTAGGTTGGCTGCAGCTTGGGTCTTCACGCTGGGCGTTCGGTTCAGCCGGCCGGCTGTTAGATGTTCTACACTTGGATACTTAGTCTATCCAACTGTGCTCCGCGAACTCCCAGCGGAATTCAATAGAATTAGACGAGGGTTAGCCTCGGCTTCCGCCAGCCACGAAGTCAGGACAAGAAAAAAGGGGCCAAGAGGTCTGTTAGAAGTGACAGCAACTCAAAAGGTCCCTAATCACAGCTTGTCTATCGTTCCATAAACAATATAGTTCTATAGTCAATTGTCAAACAGACTTTATAATTAATTAAGTTTTAATTTAGTTTATTTGTAATTTTGTTTAGGGATTAGATTAAATTATTATATTTATTATTATTAATTACAAGAGGTATTTTAATTTTATTTGAGAAAAAGATGTAAGCAAACAGTTATTGAATTTTAGAATGTCGCTAGTGAGCTAACAGAGTATGTCAATAGTTGACACTAGTTAACGATAGATGGCGCTTATACCACCAGTATGCTTAGTTTAAACATAATATCTATTGCTGAATCTTTAATTTAAACCTAAAATCATGTAACGAGCTAGCGCAACGTTACAGTACCCCGCCAAAAAGCGTAGGATTTTGCCTACTACAGCAAAATCCGACTAAACTAACTACCTATTAAACTCACTGCAAGATAATATACTGAACTGCAGTCATACATACCAACCATGCATAGAACTAAACTTACTACACTTCCATCCTATACATACATCACACCTATACATACATCCCATCACATCCATACACTCTTGCATCTCTCATGATATCTTTAAGTTAATAGTAGTAACCTAAAGATCCTTACATATAGAGTAAACAACCCAGCCGCTGTTGACTCAATAAGTTAGTTTAAGAGTATTAATTAGTATTATTTAGTTTAATTAATACAGCATAGGTTAGGTAGTAGATGTTAAATATTAAGAGTTTAAGATAAGTTCAAGTTAGATTATGTTAGATTATTTAAATATTTGAATTTAAGTTAAAGTTCAATTAGGTTTGTTAAAATAATTAATTTTATTTTATTTAAGTAGGTTTTATGATTTATAGTTTACTTATTTAATATATTTAATATGCCAGTCACCTAGAGGTTTACCTGACATATCAGCAAGTGTGTAGACAAGTGGAGACTTTTTATCAATTACTTTACATTTAATGAATTGAATAAATGCAAATAAATCTTAGTAACGGTTTCAGCGGTTGCTCTCTTGATTAGAAAAAGTAAGCAATACATACTAAAACAACAAGTCACAACTAGAATAGGATAGTTGATTTTTGTAGGGGTAGAGTCCTACAAAATCAATACTTATAACCTAAAGAATAAAGATATTTGATTTTAGTAAGATGTAGGGTCCTACTATATCAATACTCTTAACCTGAAGAGGGCTAGGGCAGCATCCTCGCCTCTGATCAGTACTTCATAGGTTAATTCGTTTTTGTTTAGCAAAAAGAATTTAATTAGGTAAGTCTCCATATTATCTAGCTATCAAAACTATTTATGTTATGCTATAGAAAACAATTAGGTTATGTAGGTTTAAAAATCTTAAGTAGTAAAAGATTATTGACCGATAGATCAGCTGTTTACAAGTAGTTATAGTTAAATAGTGTTTTTTACAAAGCAATCTCCCTATTACGCTAAGTGACAAGTGAAATGTAAAATATCAACGATAGAAGTTTATGAATTTAAAATAAAAATTGAAGATCAACTAAGTATTTAAATAATTTGAAAATTATAGAACTATAATTTACTAGTTATTACTAAAGCTTTGCGAACTTTTACGTATTACAATAAGTATTTAGTGTTTTTATAGTAATTTCAATAGTATTAAAGACAAAAGGTTAGATAATTAAACTTAAATTTTGACGTCTAGCACGACCGAAACAAAAATATTGTAGCAAAATATTATGATATAGGCACAAAATAAGGAAATATAGATAAAATAGTAACAAATAGATATTAATTAGTTAAATAATTACGTACCAGCTCGCTCGGCGTCACCTCACGCTTACAACATTTATTATATGTGGGTATATAGAAAAAAAATTTTAGATACTAATTTTAGAAAAAACACTATATTTCCTTAAAAATACGCTATCAGAACTTGGGCAGGCCTTAGAAAGAATACACGTTGGGCGCCAGCTGTCGCGTGGGGGTGGTAGATGCCCCCAGCGAGCACGATAGGAAGGGGTAGAATAGAGTAGGTTCGGACAAGTCTCACCTTATCTCGAGCCAGAAACTTTCTTTAGCTGGCCCACGTTCCGACAGCGTATTGCGTAGGGGTAATAAGGGAGGAATCACTGGCCTGACTGGACTCCTGGCGATGGTAGGTTGGCTGCAGCTTGGGTCTTCACGCTGGGCGTTCGGTTCAGCCGGCCGGCTGTTAGATGTTCTACACTTGGATACTTAGTCTATCCAACTGTGCTCCGCGAACTCCCAGCGGAATTCAATAGAATTAGACGAGGGTTAGCCTCGGCTTCCGCCAGCCACGAAGTCAGGACAAGAAAAAAGGGGCCAAGAGGTCTGTTAGAAGTGACAGCAACTCAAAAGGTCCCTAATCACAGCTTGTCTATCGTTCCATAAACAATATAGTTCTATAGTCAATTGTCAAACAGACTTTATAATTAATTAAGTTTTAATTTAGTTTATTTGTAATTTTGTTTAGGGATTAGATTAAATTATTATATTTATTATTATTAATTACAAGAGGTATTTTAATTTTATTTGAGAAAAAGATGTAAGCAAACAGTTATTGAATTTTAGAATGTCGCTAGTGAGCTAACAGAGTATGTCAATAGTTGACACTAGTTAACGATAGATGGCGCTTATACCACCAGTATGCTTAGTTTAAACATAATATCTATTGCTGAATCTTTAATTTAAACCTAAAATCATGTAACGAGCTAGCGCAACGTTACAATAGAGAGCAACAAATATATTTTGGATTTCTGCGAATCTGAGTCTATAATTAAGTTAATAAATAATAGACCATTATAAAACAGATGAGACATTTGCAAATTATGAAAGAAACTTAATATATTTTATAAGAAAGTATTCATTAGCAAAGTCGCTTGCTCAGTTTATCTCAGCAGCGCCATCTATTGACGAGTTACCAACAACATAGCATATCATAAAAATAACAAATACAAAAAGAACAAAAATTATACTCTTATAATTTCCTTGATATATCCAATCAACTTACCACTATTAAATAATAAAGTGCACTCAATACTTGAAATTTGTGTTATGCACTACATATTGTACTAGCATTTGATGAATGTCAAAACTATCCAGACAAATAATAGCCCTTAAAGACATAAAAGGCATCCAATGTCTAGCTTGTTAACCAAATAAGTGTCTAATTTAGATGATTGCACCCAAATTGAGTCTATATTGGGTCTATATAGCAGTGGGATAATCATATAAATAATATTCATTGCCTTGTGTCTGATCTCTGTATATGCTTTATTAAACTCTGATTCTGACTATATAAATCAAATATTATATGTGCCTATAATAAGATTCATAGAAAAGATAGCTATTAAAAAGACCTGGTAAAAAATTTTTTTTCCTATTATTAATTTATTTTTTACTTAAGGTATTATGTAGACATATATTAACCCTACCTGAAGGAATGAAATAAAGCCATTTTAATATTACAATTTAACCAGCTTACTTTATAAGTAACATACTAAAATTGACCAAGTTAAAATTATACCGTCATACATACTTAGTAATCATAGTTATTATTTTTTTATGATGATAGACAAACTATCCACATGCCACTGGATGGCAAGTTGTCCGGGTGAGTGGCATATGTATGCATGTATTTTTTTTATATATCTATGGACGCTTTTTACACTACGTCAATCTGGTCACATGCTAAGTACTCGAAGAGACTTGTGTTATGGGTACCAGACAACGGAAATACATATATTTAATACTTTTTATATTAATACTTATATTTAAGATTTTTATTATATAATACACATATTTAATACACATCCATGACCCAGGAACAAATAAACTTTATTTTTTTGTTCCCTGGCGAGATTCGAACCCGCTACCTCCGGCTTGTGCGCCAACGCGCTAACCACTGCCCCACGGAGGTCGTCTACTTATAATCAATATGATATAAAAATGATTTGATGTGCTAATGTTATGATTCTTCGTTTAGTTATTTATTTTTACAAATAAAAACATAATATTGTTGTTAGAAACTTAAATTTAAAAATAGGTTTGTATATTTTAATAAGCAGTTACATTTCAATCGTTTGCTTCTAACGATATAGACTAAGATAATTATATTATATTCATTTAATCAAATGTAAAGTCAAGATTTTGATAAAGTGTATATTAACATCACAATGTTTTTATACAAATATTATAAAATATGCGCCAAAGATAATAAATCTTCTATCTGTAAACGATGAGGATTTAGTAACATAGTGTAATTTATAAAAATATTAAATGGAATGTACTAGATATACACCAAATAGTAAGGAAATATACAATTATCTTGTGTGAGCGAGATTGAGGTACGGGTAAAATGTAAATATTTTAACAATAAACCTAAAAGGAATAATTCTGCTAAGCGATAAAGTATAAAAATATAAAATTATATTATGCTTACCCATTATATGAAGAAATTCTTTAGAAATCTGGTATATTTTCACAATTTTAAACACAAACACCAAAACATATCACGGCAGCCATTTCACGATTTTTTTTTTACTTGTTTACAATTTTAGGCTAAGGTGTCGAGTAAATTTGCACCCATAAGATTTCAAATTATACTTATTACGTCTTTCTATGTTTTTATCATTTTAAAACACAACAATAACAGCAATTGAATACTTCCAATAAAATACATTGATGCAGAAAATAATGTGAATAACAAATCATATATTTTCAGTGAATTAACCAAGTTAAATAAGAGTAGATAACTATCTCATCATAAACATTTTATATTATGTACCTACGTCCTACATCGACTATTTTATACTTTTATATATTAAATATTAGGCAATGTCATAAAATTGGGAGATAAATGAACATTGATTAATAATGTAAAGCCGAAACCGCACGTTTGTTACTTGCCACAAGCCCCAAGCCTTCACAAGTCACAAGCATGCGGACGCCTCGCAAGCGCTTGCGGCAAATTCTCTTTGGTTCCCTTTGGCTTGTGCATAATACCGACACTCGTCGGGTCGGCCACAAACCCTTGCAAACCTACGCAAGCCAAGACAAACTCTGTATCCACACGTTTGAATTTGTGAAGGCTTGCGAAGCCTCGGCAAACGTGCGGTTCCAGCTTAAAATTCATTTAACAACATTCCTGCATGCATTTATCGAAATGCATGAAATATTTATATTACAAATTTTTTATAAATATTATAAAATTAGAACTGTTTTTAATGATACGTTTTTGTTATTCTAATATTTTTGTTCATTTTAAAATTTAATAAAATAGCAACTTTTACAAACAAAATTATTGCCATATCAACAAATTATAAATTTGTTTTCTTTTCTCATTAACAGCTGTCAAAAAGGTACGGAGTATGTGAAAGAGAAAAATAAATCGAATGAAATCCTTATGTATTGTGAATTAAATTAACTGTTATCTTGTGAATTAGAAAGTTTAGTGTTGGTTTCACGTAATCTATTTTTTATTTCAGCTTAAAAATGGTACAGCGACTTACGTTTAGGCGACGGTTGTCATACAACACCAAGTCAAATCAAAGGAGAATGTAAGTGTTTCTAATTATTATAAGTAATAGAGATTTCCTTCAGGTTATGTCTAAAATCTTGATTTAAATATGATTCCTTGATAAGGTATCGTATTATTTTGTAGTGTTTGGTACATAACCTATAATTATTATCGGCAACTTGGTGTGTAATTTAATGTCATTCAATTGTGGTATTAATTTTATTTTTTGCTAATTTATTGTATATAATACACAGGCAATATAAAACCCTTTTAAAATTATACTAGAAGTCATGACAAACTTGACACCTTTAGGTATACACTTTAGTCAACACTTGGAGCCATATAATATAGTATGTAATCTAATTTTATAATAAAATATAAATGCACGAGCCTATCTAGCACAAGATGGTAATACATGATGTTAAAAACATATGTACTCCGCTTATTTCAATTGCAATTTTTTTGTGATTGCAAAATTTCTATTGAAAATCTGATTACATTTTTGTTGTTGTAAAGTTTTGAGTTATTGGCACTCCTAACAAGTACAGTGTTTTTATTATAGTTTCCTATGCAAAAATCTATTAGCAATAGTATAAGACTAGCTATCCGTCCCAGTTTTACCACAGGTAGCAAATTATAACCTACGTTACTTGCTGATAATGTGGCTATTAACAGGAAATTTGTTTTTTTCGGCCGTCCAGTAGTTTCGGAGCCTATTCAATGCAAACAAACAAATAATTAATTCTTTCCTCTTTATAATATTAGTATAGATAAGTGCTGACTTTGATATGTTTTTAAGAAGTTCAAAATTAATAATAAATAATAATCTATATCCCTCTAATGGTAAAGGATTAATATTCTGATAATCATGAGGATGTTTATATCTAAGACAATTTGCAAGTAACCTTAGATTAATCTTAGGTACTTATTTTAAATAATTGCAATTTTCAAAATACACAATTTATAATTTCAGAGTAAGAACTCCTGGTGGTCGCTTGGTATACCAATATGTAAAGAAACCCAAGAAGATCCCAAGATGTGGTCAATGCAAAAGCAAACTAAGAGGTATCCAACCTGCAAGACCTGCTGAGCGTTCCAGACTTTGCTACCGTAAAAAGACTGTAAAGCGTGTCTATGGAGGTGTACTCTGCCACAAATGTGTCAAGCAGCGCATTGTTCGTGCCTTCCTCATTGAGGAACAAAAGATTGTTAAAGTCCTTAAAGCACAACAAGCCACATCTAAACCAGGCAAAAAAGCCACTAAATGAACATTAGGGTGTAAATAAAATTTAAAAAACAAAATATTGTTTGCTTTATTCATTATTTTTCAATATTATCATTCAATTATTTTATAATAATAAAATAATGTATTTATTTGCTACAGACATGGTAGTACATGTTACAAATATTTAGGGTCTTCATTCGCTTGCTACTCTTAATTGCATGCAATTTACAATAACATAACATAAAAATAAGACCAAAAGTAATTATCATTATAGACTTGCAATAATGACTGCAGATAATATTATAGATAGATGTGTAATCAATAATCATAAATATTGAAAATACATTTTGGATGTGTAAACCAAATTCATAATATTATAGTGTTTACATCTTATGTATTATGTAACAAGTGATAATTCTCTTTAATCTTGATAGTACTTGGATATTGTTTCATTATTATTATTTTTTTATAGTATAGAAGAGCAAACAAAAAGAAGCCTTGCGACTATCGAAGCCCATTAACATCCACATAACCAGAGGTTATTATTTATTAGGATGCCTTTCCCTCCTTTTCCCTATACCCCAAAGGGCGTCGATTTCATATGAACGAGACTCACGAGAGGTTCCTCCCCGGTCGTGCCGGCCAATTTGGCTGCAAAGCAGCTGGCCCTACCTCTTACTAAATAAAACTTACTTTATGTTCTATCCATCCTGACTGGATGCCATCTTGTTAGCTGTTGAATTGACAATTACAAGATTTTATTTCTCGTCACCCCAATATTACGATTAAATTTATTTTAATGGCTGTTGGACATTTAAAACAACTATACAGATTTTATTGCACCTTTCAGCAATTGATAGAGTACTGAGTAAATCAACAGGAATATTGATAAGTATGTAATGGACTAATCAAATAATATTTATTTCGTAGGCAAATTACATAGCACTTGAAACATGTCAAATTTTTTATAAGCTAATGCTAGATTCGCAAAGTAGCAGTTTTCCTCAGAGAAGAATCTAGCAAGAAACTGTAGGATTGCTCTTTTTAAAATATAGTTTTACAATTTTTGTAAATACATCTAAATAACAACATACTAATATACATATAAATAATAACAACATGCTAGTTAAATAAATTAATTCACATTTGCCTAAAATAAATAAGTAAATAAATTTGGACCCCGCAATATCAAAACAAACAAGAAGATGTTAATAAAAAGAAAACAAAAACCAAGCGAGGTAGAAACTGCATAACACGACCAGCCACCACAGCGGCACCTTCACATAGGCCAGGACGCGTGTGCCAGCGTCAACCTCTTCCACATATTAGAGGGAAGTGGAGGACCCATCACACAACGCCACCACTGCAATGGCATAAGCGAGCATGACATGTCATACGTTTCACCTTAATACAAGTTTAATTTATCATACTGCAGGCTCAAAATTTATATACATTCTAAATAAATACAGCTTGATAGAAGAGCAGTTCAATCCCAAGGATTTGCGTCATCGAAATATTCATTAATCTTATAATATCCTTTTTTACTTAGTTTTTGTTTGATGACAATCTTAAATTTCTTGGGGCATAATTCCTGTATATTAGAAGGGACCCTGTTGTAAAAGCGTATACATTGACCCACAAAAGACTTACTTACTTTGTTAAGTCGACTACTATACGGCACTAGCTTATTTCTATTTCTAGTATTTACATTATGAATATCACTTTTTTGTTTAAATAGATGAAGGTTGTTTTTGGTATACATTAAATTTGTGAGGATATATTGTGATGTTAATGTTAATATATCAATATTTTTAAAAAAATCCCCAAGAGATTCCCTGGGACCCAATTTATAAATAGCTCGAATAGCTCGCTTTTGCAGAATAAATATGCGCTCGGTATCAGCGGCATGACCCCACAGCAAAATGCCATAGGCCATAAGACTATGGAAATAACTAAAGTAAACTAACCTGGCGGTTTGAATATCCGTCAGGTTCCTTATCTTTTTAACCGCGTACGCTGCAGAACTGAGCTTATTCGCTAACTTGTCAATATGAGGGCCCCATTGCAATCTAGAATCTAAAGTAATACCTAAGAACAAGGTTGTTTCATCAGCGTTTCATGTTACTTGAGGTCAGGCTGGTTTCCGCAACTCGACGCTTTTGCGCCCATTTTGCGTGCTGTGAGCCTGAAGCACTCCCTACTACCAGTTAAGCTCCCGCAAGAATGCTAGCAGTCTCTTAACATCGGCGCAGATCTCCGGGAGCGTTCTCGGCTCGTTCTGGTTCTTATCCGAAATGGGCAGCCCTTAGCGGTGCTACTCCTTTGCACTCTAGAGTTCTTTGTGTTGTGTGTATGTGTACATACACACAACACATGTACCCACGCCCTTAACTGGGCGTAGGGTAGCGAACTGCGAAGTCATTGGTTCGTTGCCTTTGGCCTCCATATTTGCTACCCGTTTGGCCAGCTCGTCCGCTGTGTCGTTATCTCTTGAGACATTATGGCCCTTTATCCATTGAAGGGTCACTGTGTTGAGTTGGCACGCTTTTTCGAGGTAACGGTGGCAAGCGTAAATTAGGCCTGAATTTGTTTTGTGTGTCAGTCCGCCAACCATACCAAACCAATCAGTGTAACAATCCTCAATCGCGTTATGAAACTTTCAGCGTTCGGTCGCTATATATACCACATCTGATAACCTGTGGAACTTAGGCCTGGACGAGCATACAACTTTGATCAGTCTGAGATCTCCCTTACACCATATATCCCACTATTGGTGACGGCTCGACGTAATTTCACTTATAACTCCCTCCCTAACACTTATAATCCTCGACAGAATAGGCGTCCTAGAAAATCATGATCATTTCTCTACCCCGCACCACACCAGCCAAGCACACAGGAACAGTTCACATCAGGAACCGCGACGCGCTGCGGACTTGTCGAACCGTCATCGACTTTAACAGGCCATCACTCTACAAGCGCCTAACTAGCAGAGCACATATCTCCTGGTCAAAACGTAGCATCCGCCCGCACGACAGTAGCACTCTTACTCACTCGAGCCCCGTGCAAGCAGCAGCAGCACAGTTCCGACTCACTGGCAACTCAAACAGAATTGAGAATACTCAAAAATTCCGATCTCTGGTGTTCGGGGGTTTCCGTTTGGGGCTCGCAAGTCGTAACCATACATTCCATAAGGGCCTGTTTCTCCACTTCCTGATAAGTGCCGGGTTATAGGCTATCCACAACATATGTGACAGATATACTCCATACTCTATCTGTTGGATACTTGGTGGATAGCCTATTCGGCACTTATCAGGAAGTGGTGAAACAGGCCCTAAGTATAATAAATACACAATATATTACATAAAATATTTATGTGCCCTTAAATCCATTAAACGCAGCATGGCTAAATCTTATGAGATAGATCAACATATTGGAAACGTCGAACTCTTATAACAAAAATATCGATATACCTAATCGTCCACAACAGTACACGTTTATCATTTGGAAATTTATCACAGTAAGTTCTATTTTATTTTTTATGTATGGGCCGTTTTCTAATTTTATAGTTTACTTATGTTAAGTTCATCCTAATATCACATTTTATTTCAAAATGAGTATGTCAATCCGAAAATATCCTTTAAGTATTTTTGGAGGGTAGAGGTATGTTATGATCGGCGGACAATGAAGTCACCCCATAAGGGTTCCGTATTCCGTTTTGTCAATTAGGCAAGCAGGCGGATATAGGACCATTAAGCTCCTAGAATCACCATTAGTACGGGGTCGTTCGATCGACCCGAAGGCAGCCTATCTAAAACCTTAGTTTTATTGATCAATTATTAATTTTACAATGTATGTAACCGGCCCTTGGCGTCGACTTTTTACCTGAATCCGTAGTGTGTTATTTGTGTAATAATTATAGCACTTACGAATAACTTTTGGACAGTCCTTTATTGCTTAATTTTTATTTAAATTATGTAGGTAATAATATTTTCTTTTGCATTGTGAAGATCTCACTATACAGAAATATTTGCTAGAAGCAATATTTTGCACAAATAGTTATCATTAAATGGAGAAAATATTGATTCTAAATTAAAATATGTGTGGTAAATGTTATCGTTAAATATCGTGTCGTATTTAATACATATAATCTTAGGGCTATTGTCTCTGAAAATAAGGAAATATGAACGTAAAAGAACGTAAGAACATAAAAGCGGTGGGAAGCGGAATTAATTATTATTTTGTATTTTATTCGTGTGGTCTTTTTTTACCTAAAATAAATCTCAATATGTATATAAAAAACACAGTCTGTAAAATATATTGTGATTGGTTAACGAGTACTGCAGAGAACTATATAATACTTCAGACTTCAGAGTTTGGAGCGGTTTTCTATAGTGCTTGTTTTAAAAACTTAATCCATATATAATGTGATTGCCGATTGGTTGGCGATGGGTGGAATCAGATGGAATTGAAAGTTATAGTTGATATTTAATGGGGACGTGAAGGGTGAATTTAATTTAATTTTAATTCTTTGGTTAATAGGCATGGATGTAGTATAATAACGGTTATATATTATTACGTCCATTTTAATAGGTTACAAGTCATTCTAGAATAGCCCAAGATCTTAGCCCGTACCAACAGAAACAAAAAAAAAACAACACCAACTGACGTTTGACTTTTGTCAACTGTTTACAGCTGTCTAGCTTATGTCATATTGGTTAAAATTGCAAAAACTATAATAATTCTTGTGTAACAATTATTATTACATACTACTTATAGTATTGTTCCTAAAGTATATTATTTATTTCATCTTTACAAAGTCTGTGATATAGATATTATATTAATAAAAATGTCGAATCCTTGGAAGAAAGTTTCTCCAGCTGGTAATGAGCAAAATCTATCTGATATCATGTCAGAAGAATACGCAAAAGGACTTCAGATCAAAGAAGACGTAAAGTTCGCAGAGCAAATATCAGATTTTATATCAGAACAAAATATTACGACAGAGTCGGAAATTGAAGATATATCGCCCCTAGTTCTGAAACAGATCGAGGAATGTAATTTAAAGGATAGTTGTGATTCGGACGCTATTATTGCAAAAGTATTGCAAAATCAATTTGACAAAGAACACGACAACGAAATAAAGCGTGTAGAAAAAAAACGGAACGGTGATGCGAAGGTCTCTGTATCCTACGACAATTATCGCTATATACCAGAACACCTCGTTTATGATTCCGAATCTGATGATGACGAATTAGAATTTGCTCACAAAAAAGACTGGGATCGCTTTGAAACCAACGAGAAGGAGTTTGCTAGTCTTCCCAAACGTGGATTCATCATGAAAGATGGTGAAATGGTTACGAAACATGACAGCATCATCAATGGTAGGAGGAATGCATGCAAAGTGATGGCATTTCCTCCTGATGTATGTACTGGCGACGGTGCAGGGTTCGACATGAAACTGCCCAACTCTGTGTTCAATCAATTAAAAGAACATTCTAGAATAAATCAGGCCAGGAAAAACAAAATGTTGGATCGTAAAGAAAGCCAGGCCACAGCTGAAATGGGTCTTGATGAAGCTACAAGACTTATACTCTTTAAGCTTGTTAATAATGGCCTCTTGGAAAACATTAACGGGATTATTTCAACTGGTAAAGAATCGGTTGTCTTGCATGCTAATACTGACCAATCATATCCTGACTTGGTGTTGCCTAAAGAATGCGCTATTAAGGTGTTCAAAACCACTCTTAATGAATTTAAAACCAGGGATAAGTATATTGAAGCTGATTATAGATTCAAAGATCGATTTTCCAAACAGAATCCTAGGAAAATTGTTCATATGTGGGCAGAAAAGGAGATGCATAATATGGTAAGAATAAAAAAGGTTGGCATAAACTGCCCAGAAATGGTTTGTCTGAAGAAACACGTACTTCTTATGTCTTTCATTGGGCGAGATAATAAACCTGCTCCGAAGTTACGTGATGTTATTTTAAAGCCAGAGACATGGCAGAGTGTGTATAAAGAAGTAGTTGATATAATGCACAAGCTGTATAATGTTGGTCACTTGGTGCATGCTGATTTGTCGGAATACAATATCCTATGGTGGGAGGATAAGTGCTGGTTGATTGATGTATCCCAATCCGTACAACCTGACCATCCCCATGGATTGGAGTTTTTACTCAGAGATTGCCGTAATATGATTAATGTAAGTATTATAAATATGAAAAATCTCTTTTGAAAGGTGAATTTGGTTGTTGTGTCTCTATCTCATCAGAATATCTATTTACAAGACAATCTTCAAGCGTGTTGAATGCAATTCACAAGGAATTGGTCATCTTGATGCTTATTGAGGGAGGCCTATATTCAGCAGTGGATGGATAATGGCTGATGATGATGACAATGATATTAATTCCTATTAGAACTGCCAAAAAAAATCAGCACCTTTTGGGAGAAAAGCATATAATAATGATAAAAATTAAAATTCTAAATAATAATAAATTATAAATAAATCTAACCATTTAAATTCTTAATTGAAAAAAATTTATTTCAGTTCTTTGAGAAGAAAGGCGTTCCAGACATTTTGTCAGCTGATGAACTCTTCAAATCAATTACCGGTTTTGAAGAAGTAGATGTGAATCTGCTTGAAGGTGTTCACACAACATTTAATGCATTGTCATCTCGTTTTGAAATTGCCCCGGATGACAACCGTAATGTCAGTTACCCATTTGAATATTGCTGGCAAAAAGCTAATGAGATACAAAAAGTTAGAAGCAATGAGGGAGAAGATGACTTTGATGAAATGTGGGAACTTGCAAAGCAGAACAAGGTTGTTGATGTCGCTGCCAATTTCGGGAATGAAGTTCCCATAAATGATGTTGTGATTGATAAGAAGGTCAATTTTGGAAACATAATTGACATAACTATCCCAGATCCAGGGGAAAATATAAGTACCAGGGATAAAATTGATAAAAAGTCCTAACTTTAAAGGAGTTCATTTTTATTAAATAATGGTATACAATTTTATTCTTTATGAATATAGAGCGTCTTAATTTGGATGCAAAATGGTTATGAACCTAGCAAAATAAATGGTTTTTTTTATGAAATCAAAAATGCCTTTGTTAATCTCTTACATCTTTATTCATAAAAATATGTTATTTCTTAAGTTATCTTTTATTCATTTGTTTTCGCTTGATAAATTGGCTTTTTTAAAAAACACCTACAGATAGGAATATTTGTACAATATTTTTTTTTTGTGAATTTATGGATAATTAGCATATTTTTTTTTAATTTTTGGATCATCATCATCAGCATTTATCTGTCCACTGCTAAAGATAGATAGATAAACTCTTTATTCATAATTCCACAGTAAAATAAGAACTAACAAAGTATGTGCTGCAGAATCTCAAAAGTGTATATAATTATATACAACCTGTTACGGTGAGAGAACACAATAACACACAGGCCTCTCTCAATAAAATGAAGATACTTTACCACAATTATTGTGGTCACATGAAGTATCACAAATATGCACAATACACAATAAATAATAATTAAATATTATTACATCACAAAACTTTTATAATTTAAGTTAAAGTTATAAATAAATATTTAATTATCTTTTTACCAGACCTGGTACAAGTCAACAGAAATGTGTAGTATGAAAATGGACAAAACCAACTAACACTTTATAGCATGTTACTTGCAGCATAAAGTAATCCAAGGTAACTAAATTTTCTATTCCACTATACTTGCTATGAGTTGTTGTAGCAGATGTCTCTGTTGTATGGTCAAGTATTGTTTTGTGTCAGTGGAGATGTTAATGAGGGACTGCTTATCTCTAATACCACACGAGATGATGATTGACTGTAGTTTCAGCTTCAGATCAGGATTGAACGTTAAACCTGGAAAACATTGTACATATTTATTCAAATAAATCAAATTCAATAAATATTACGAATGGTAAGTTTGTTGATACATTTTATTTTGTTGTTATATAAAGATGCAAGATCAACAGCTAAGACCACTTTGCATTGATAATTTCTTTTTGCCTCTTATCTTAAATTCGGCGTCCAAAAATAAACACCTACAAGATCTGATAGAAGACCTATCACATAACTGAGGCTATACAAGGATATGCCAATTTTAAACAAGATAACCAAATCTCTCTCATGGTTTTACAGAACTACTGATAACTTACTATCATTGTCTTCGTCATTTAATAAATTATCATACAGTTGCATCAGAGACTCTGGCTTCCTGTCCTCTTCGGGTTCCACAATCAGTCCTAGCAATACTCTAGTCACTTGCAATCTGTAAATAAAACTTTTATGTTTACAAAAAATTTAATCCTTTTTAGTACTCATCTGATTATTGTTCATATGAAATGTTCTGACACAAGTTAATGAACAAATTACCATTTACTATTATCCATAAATCATATCCCCTTATTAAAATATGTCTTAAATACATTATAACCTTTCCTGCCCGCCTAGCATGCGCTCTCTTCACGAGAGCGAGACATAATGTCTACATCGAAGACATAATGTACTAATGTCTACGGACGCAACATGACATCGTAATTCTTTCGAATTTTGTCGTTTAAATAAGAGAAATTTCTCGATGTCAATACATATGGAAGAGAAGGGACGAGAAAAATTATAAACCCAAATATCTTACGTAACCCCTTTTTTTTCAGAATATAATTTAGCCTATGTTATTCGTGGATAATGTAGCTTTCGAATGTCGAAAGAAATTTTGAAATCGGCACCGTACTTTTTGAGCCTATTCATTACAACCAAACAAAAAACAAAGTTTTCCTCTTTATAATATTAGTGTAGATTTAGGATTCTATTATTACGCTACCCATTCAAATCACGGCATCACGATTTATTTTCTCGCGTATTATTTTGATTTTGCTATATCTCCTAAAGTATTCATTTAATTTGCATGATGTAAAGGGGAAGAATATTCTTTATGAAGTGCTGAAGCTAATTAACTGATTTAAAATGATAAGGATTCATACAGTATTTGTGTAAATAACTTTCAAATTATCGCGTTATAATTGCTAATTGTTAAAGTATTAAATGGATATAGTATGATATCCCTAATAGATAGACATATGCCATCGCGGACTTTTTTGTAGACCTATTTAAGATATACAATTCCACCATACATTATTTTGTTATATCTCAAAGGGTTTAGGCAGCGTTTTCGTTGAAAACTCCCAGGCGGGATTTTTTTTTTCCGACACCTCCAACAATTATTGTTATATCTTAGCTAATGTATATAAAAACTTAACAAATAATATACATAAACCTTCCTCTTGAATTGTCCTATCTATTAAAAAAAACCAAATCAAAATCCGTTGCGTAGTTTTAAAGATTTAAGTAAAAATTTCGACGAGTTTCTCTTCGGAAGAGATATGTCTTTTTGTCGTGGCGCGCATCTTAGGCCGGCTGGACATTCTCTTTTGCCTTCAATTTTTTTATATTAGAGTGGTACAGTTTAAATATACATGCTTCAGCTCTTTAAACAATACTATATTAATTACTCACTCAGATAACATTCCTTTTGGAATGCGGGTGTCGCCATCAAGAATGCTGTTGCCTGTTTGTAATGCTGCATCATACTTATCTGAAAACAAGTGTTTAGGTATTTCTTCACATTTCAATATTTATGTGGGTCATTAGTGCTGTGGCTATATTAGGATAGCTGATAATATTTATATTTATAAATACTGAACAGAGATTGTCTTAGTATCTCATTTCCATATAGTAAATAATTCATGTTGTATGTGAGTGACAAGGGATAAAATTGATTTTACTTTATTTAGCAATATGATTAAGCTATGAGTTCTCAAAGTTAGTTTCAATATAATGTTTCTGGAGGTTTTTCAAATTGATTGAATCTGTATATTAAATATAATAAGGGTATATAATCAAGGTCCAAGTAGTTTGTTATTATTCATCACCATACTTACAGATGACCTTATCAAACTTCAATGTAAACTACTATAATTTATTTATTTGGGAAACATACAGTACATTAACCCATAATCAATAATTCACAAAAAGTTACACATAAACCGGCAAAGTTTCCACATGCTAAATATATAACAGCAAGCAAGACAACATGACAATAGTATAAATATAATATAATAATTACTGCCTTTAACCACCCACTGCTAAACTTAGGCCTCCTAATGAACACCAATTGGCCTTGTAAATACTGAAACCACTATGTAGAACATAAAAAGTATTTACCACAAACAATAAGTAAATTCATCAAGTCCTTCATACACATCAATTTCATAGTTTTATCAGTTATCTCTTTCAGGGCTTGTTCATAATATGTAACCGCTTCCAACTTGTGATTAAGGTCTATCAGGTTACTAGCCAACTCCATCAGTACCGAAACACGAATAGCAGATTTTTGTGGATACTTATTTAGTGCTTGCACATAACAACAAATAGCAGCCTGAAATATAAATGCTGTTATTATTATATTCTTTCTGGATATCCATTTTATCATTATTAGCAAAATACAAGTAATAACTTAACCAAGTAATAACTATAATAACTTACATATTATAATATGCTATGCATAGGGAATAGAGAAGTAAACTGATAAAAAAATATAAATACTACTTTCTCTATTAAAAGCATAATGCAACAGACTTCAATTGTCTATCTGCACCTGATGAGATTTTGATGCAAAAATATCTAAATGTGTATCTTTATTATAATTATTATAATTTGCATATAAAATCACTTTTGACATCATAATTGAAATTTGCTTTTCTATCTGCTATCATCAGTGCATACCTCTAAGTTTTCCCTGTCAGGACTGTCAAACTTTAACGAATAAAGCTTCTTCTCAGCTTTCATAAACTGCCTAGCAGCAGCAATATAGTGTTCTGCTTCACCAAGGTTGTTACCAGCAGAAGCTTCACATTTTGCAGCCCCGATGTAAATCTGTCCGGCAAACGCAGGCTGCTCTGAATGTTCACATTGGATAGCAAGAGCTATGAATTCGTTTGTTGCTTCCGATACATTTGGTTTGCGCAGAAATCGCCTGAGATTATAAATATTATTTTTCAAGTATGATTGAATAAATAAGCTATTGTAGAAAAACAATTTAAGTGTAAAGCCTCCACCAAAACAGAAATATTTAAATACCTACTTTTTTAATTTAGTATTAATGTTTATATATCGTTCAATAAAGCTTTCGCTCAAGTCTGTAGCCATTTTTATTCTGGTAAATTTTAGCGAAACTTCTTAAAAATTTCTAATGTCTAATTTCTTCTGCAAAAATAAGATCATCTGTTATATAATGTTGTGAAATACAATACGAATTCCAAGGATCCCAAATATTTAATTCCTAATTTCAATTAAATACCATCGCAATTTGAAAATCACCAGAACCAATGTTTTGACTTTTGTTGTGACTTATGACCTGTCAAGTGTCACCTGAACTGACAGCTGATGGCTGTCAATTGTCACACTGTAAGTTTTTTAAAAGACTGCAGTTAGTGCATTGCCTATGACGAGTATTCAGTCTGTCGTAAACTATATTATTTGATCTGTAATATGAAGAAACGACGGGAAATGCTTAGAGGCGCAGTTTAATCCCTATAAAGTCTCCATCAATGAACTATTTCTTTCAACTCTTTTGCTTTGAGAAATTATATGTAGTGAAATTTTTGTGTGTAATTATATTGTGTGTGATGAACATTAAAATCAATTTTATAGTAACGTTCTTGTAAATACCATGAATAATCTCATTTAAGTGTAGTCGTCAAGTGTCAGCACCAAGCTGGAAGGTGGTTAAAAAAAAATCTTGCCAAAAATAAAAGAAGATATAAATTTGTCGATTCTGAAATCAAATATGGAAAAAAGGGCGGGAAACCTTAAATCGGTCGCACGTAGTTTTTTATAATTTTTCATTTTAATTTGAATTTTATGTAAATTTTAAGATATTTAGATCAGATAAGTTGTAGTTTGTATATATTTTAATAGTTAGTTTGTATTAAAGTGTAAATTTTATTTAATTTTGTAAATTTCATCCTATTGGTAAGTTTTCTTTACCTTACTTTTCATTCATGACATGATGGACCCCCCGGGTGATCCTGGGGGGACAGCCCCCGAGCCCCCCGATATAGGTCATGTAGTGACAATTACAAATAATGACGATGGTAGTACAATGGATACAGATGGTTCTGTGTCTCAGACATGTAGTGGACGTAAAAGAGTGTCAGCTCGGCCCAGAATCTGCAGGCATTGTAATAAAAGACGACGAAAACATCGTGGTGATAAAAAGGATATTAAGGAATGTGATTGCCAATGTGTAGAAATTAGTGATAAACAAATTCTTTCCAAAGCCGATTCCTGCAATAATTCTTCTATAGTAGTAGAGACTATACAAAAAAATAACACGGACACTACACCACAGCCACAGCCCCCTGTTGCAAGGCTGTTATATAATTCATCTGATGCTGCTCCTTATGTTGTACATATTCATAAACAATTTTCATCTCCCGACGATAATGTTACTTTACATCCAGTTACATTTGGACGCTTTCTCAAAAGAAATTCAGTTAATAATATTGTAAATGGAAGTTTAAAAAGGATAGGCCGGAATAGGTTATCTATTTCTTTTTCTAAGCACCAAGATGCAAATGACTTTGTTGAAAACAAAAATTTAGAAACTGAAAAATATAAGGCTTTTATTCCATCATTTTCTGTGAGTAGAATAGGAATAGTAAGAGGAGTACCAGCTGAGTGGTCCGAAGAGGAAATAAAAGACAATGTTTCTGTACCTATTGGCTGCGGCCCAATCATAAAAATTAGAAGAATAAAACGGAAGACAATGATTGATGGACAAAACCATCTTAAATGTACTGAGTCTGTAGTATTTACTTTTGATGGACAGATTTTGCCTAAACGAATTTATATGTGCTACACTGCTCTTACTGTAGACTTGTATATTTATCCTACTATACAATGCTACAATTGTTGTCGGTTTGGTCATGTAAAATCTCAATGCAGATCTAAACCAAGATGTTTTAAATGTGGTCAAGGACATAGTGGTGATAACTGCTCTATTCAAGAAGATTTTATATCTTGTTGTTTATGTAAAGGTTCCCATATTGCAACTGATAAAAAATGTTTAGAATATGAAAGACAAAGAGCTATAAAGGAATCAATGGCTAAAAGTTGTATTTCCTATTCTGAAGCTTCAAAGTTACATCCATCTGTCTCTCGAATTTCTTATGCAGATGCATTGCTCTCATCTCCTAACATCACTCCTAATAGTTTTCCAACCCAGCATCAACATTCTACACCTAAAGCTATAAACAGTTCTTCATATAAAAAAACTGTTTTTGTTAAACCAAAGCCTCCACCTACACTTAGCAAAGGGTATGACAAATCAGCTCACCAAGAAATTTTAAGGGATTTTAATATTCCCCAACCCTCTAATGGATGTGCATTAATTAACAAAGAAAATGAAAACTCATTGGAATCCTCAGTAATTGATTTAATTATTTCTCTTATAAAATCTCTTAGTCAAACGAATGAATTTACACCGTCCAACGCTGCCTTATTAGTTTCCGCAATTACTCAAATTTATAAACCAAATAATGGACAAAGTTCTTCAATGGAATTGTCAAAGCATCACTCCTAAAAAAAGTGATCTTATTTATTTATTAAATAAATATAAACCTTATGTCTGTGCTCTTCAAGAGACATGGTTGAAACCAGGGTCTTTATTTAAGATTCGTGGTTATTCATGTCTCAGGGAAGATCGTGTGGATGGGCATGGTGGAGTAGCCATACTTGTGAAACACCCTCTTTCCTTTTCTCTCTTCTCTATTCCTTCTCACAGTAATGATTTTTCTATCATTGCTGCTTCAGTCGAAAATATCTGCTACATATCTATTTATATACCTCATCCTTCTTCTGCAATCTTGAATGAAATTAAAGATATTATTTCCATTCTTCCGAAGCCTTTTATTATTCTTGGTGATTTTAACTGTCGCCATGAATCCTGGGGTTACTTATCTTCTAATAGTTATGGTAACACATTAATAGATATATTTGATTCAGTGAATTTGTGTATATTAAATGATGGTCGTCCTACTCGACGTTCTCATCCTGACGAGGGCCCAAGTGCTCCAGATTTAACAGTCACTACACCTAATCTTGCTTCTTCTTTGTCCTGGGATCCATTGCAATCTACTTTTGGTAGTGATCACTTCCCACTATTATTATCATTTCCAACCTGCAATAAGAACAATAAAGTATTACATAAAACTTATTCTCCTCGTTTAAAATATAAGCTTAATGATGTTGATTGGGATTTATATAAAGATCTCATAAAAAACAAAATTATTACACTTCCAAAAATTAATCCAGGTACAGAATCTCAGTGTGCAGATTCTTTAGCAAGAATCTTTATTGAGGTTGCCAATGAGATTTTTCCTATTAAAAATAGCTCTTTGGGTTTTATTCCTTCTCCTCCTTGGTGGGATAATGAATGTACTGAGGCAGTAAAGAGAAGAAAATATGCTGAAATTACATACTGTGAATGTTCCACTGATGAAAATTTTGAAATTCTTACAAAGATAATGTCAGAAACTTCAAAATTTCTAAAGAAAAAGAAATTTGATGGCTGGAAAACCTTCTGCTATTCAATATCACCCGATGTCAGACCATCTCTTGTATGGCAAAATATAAGGAGGTTTAGATCTGCATACAGAGATTCATCTACAAAATCAATCCCTTCTCATTTAGTTAATAGCTTTTTAGATAAATTGGCTCCACCTTTCGTTCCTGAAGACTTAATAATTCGTTACCCTGTAATAAATATAAATAATGATAATTGTTTTGGTTTAAACTGTCTATTTTCTCTCACTGAATTAAAATGTGTATTGTCACATGTTAAGGATTCTGCTCCTGGACTGGACGGTATTCCTTATTCCTTTATCTCTCATTTAAACGATGATGCTTTATTTTATTATTTATCTCTTATAAATTCAATAGTGACATCTGGTAACATCCCCTCCACGTGGAAACGTCAAGAAATAATTCCCGTTCTGAAACCTAATAGATGTTCTTCAGACCATTCTGCCTATCGCCCAATCGCACTCTCTTCTGTTTTGATGAAAATTACAGAACATCTTATAAAAAATCGTTTAGAATGGTTTGTCGAGCATAACGGTCTATTATGTGAATCACAGTTCGGTTTCAGACGTGGGAAAAGTACTATTGATAGCTTAAGTATATTCATTTCTGATATTCAATTATCATTTTCAAATAATAAATCAGTAATAGCTGCATTCTTAGATATTAACTGTGCCTATGATAACGTCGTGATAAGTATTTTAAAGAGTAAGCTTTTACAACTTAATATACCACTGCTATTAACAAATTTTATCATAAACATGCTTTCTGAAAGATACATAATCCTGAAACTAGATGACGGGAAGTCAATTACTCGTCTTGTTTCAAAGGGCCTCCCTCAGGGATCAGTACTTAGTCCAATATTATATAATATTTATACACAAGATTTAAAATCATCTCTTAATAGTGTAAATGTTCTTCAGTATGCTGATGATCTATTAATTTACTGTTGTGATAATTCTATTGAAAAAGCTAGTTCTTCTGTAACACAATCGCTGATGATTTTAAAAAAGTGGTTGGACTTAAATGGCCTTGATCTATCACCTTCAAAAAGTACAATAGTTTTATTCACGAGATCAAGAACTCCTCCTCCTATTTCTATATTTTATGAGGATAATCAGATTCCAGTTAAAGATAATGTTAAGTTTTTGGGAATTATCTTAGATTCGAAACTAACTGGTATCCTACATTGTGATTACCTAAATACTAAATGTGAACGTGCTCTTAATATTTTAAGATGTCTATCAGGTGTTTGGTGGGGTGCTCACCCTTTTTGCATGAAATTGTTATATAATGCTCTTATAAGAAGTATGTTAGATTATGGTACATTCTTGCTGGAGCCTGGCAGTGCTAAGGCTTTTAAAAAACTAGATCTCATACAGTCCAAAGCTTTACGAGTAGTTTCTGGTGCTATGCGGTCAAGTCCTATCAATGCTCTTCAAGTAGAATGTGGTGATCCTCCACTACATCTACGTCGTCAATATTTAGCTGACAAATTTATATTCCGATCTTTTCAGTTTATTAATCACCCTCTTTATAACAAACTTCAGCAACTTTCTCATTGTATAGATTCATCTGCATATTGGACACATAAAAAACCACCTTGTCTAATCAATAGTTTTAAGAAATTTATTAACATAAAAGCTCCTATTCATCGATCCATTAATTACCCTCTTTTCAGTACTAGCTTTGAAGCATTAATGTCTCTTCCAGAAATTCATTTTAACTTAAATTTAAATAAGCACGATATTTGTATAAATTTTTCATTTAATTTTCTTAAAAATACTGTTTGGGTTGATTACCATCATATTTACACAGACGCGTCTAAACACTCCTCTTCTGATCCTGTTGGTGTAGGTGTCTATCACGCCCAATGTAAAATATCACAAAAAATCAAACTTCCTCCGGAAACATCGGTGTTTACTGGGGAATGTTACGGTATTCTTAAGGCTATTGAATATATTATTCTATTTAAACTTCCAAAAACAATAATTTTCTCTGATTCAAAAAGTGCATTACAGTCTCTCAATAGGTTCCCATTTAAATCAAAAAATATTTCTTCTATTATCATAGAAATAAGAAATCTATTAAATAAATGTAATTTATTTGGTCTTTCTGTGTTGTTTGTATGGATCCCTAGCCATAGAGACATTCCTGGTAATATAAAAGCAGACCAACTAGCTAATGAAGCCGTGGTCGATGGCGATATTTTCCCTTATAAAGTTTATTGCCAGGATCTAGGTGCTCTTCCTGTAGTTCACCTTCAGGATTGCTGGAATGGACTTTGGACTGAAACTGGTCAATCAAAAGGCAGGAGATATTTTAACCTTCAGCCACTTATTTCACTTAAACCATGGTTTTTCCGTGCGAAATGCAATAAGCTAGTATGTTCTTCTATCATAAGAATGCGTTTGGGTCACGTTTGCACTCCTGTTCATCTTAATAGATTAGGCATTGTATCTACTGACATGTGTGAATGTGAATCTGATAAATGTGATCTAGATCACATTTTCTTTTCATGTCCTCTATACGACCGCTCCTCATTCCTGAATGATCTAATATCTCTTAATGTTCCATTTCCTACCTGTATATCCTGTATAATTATGTATCCATGTAAATTTTATAAAATATTGTCATCTTTCATCCTTCAAAACCATATTAAAGTTTAAATATTTAGTGTGTAAGTATATATATGTATATTTATGAAATTTTTATTATCCGTTTCAAACCTCTTCCTACTTATCTGATCTTTTCCCGTGTTCCGTATCCTTATTTATCTTAGTTTCCCAATCTTTTAATTTACGTCATTGGCAAAAAGTAAACGCTATTGCCAAAAGAGGAAAAAAAAAAAAAAAAAAAGAAATCAAATATGTCAAAATAAATTGCCTTGACGTGTCCTAATCTGAGTGATTATTGTGGATTAATAAAATGTTTAATATTTAAATAAGTAAGGTTTTAAGCGTATTAAGAAAGTAGGAAATCGACACAAAATGGATTTCCTTAAAAGTGGTTTAAAAACTGTGTTAGGCGCGCCCGAACCTGGACAACAGCCGTCAGTCGCTGAAACGGTAACAGTTTTCACAGATTTCCTTGATCAATTCCTGTTTAATCTATAAATATTCACAAAGTGTTGATTTTCATTGAGTGGGTGGACTATCTTTGTAACATAGATATTTCATTGGCGGCATATATAGCTAACTAGACTAGTTTTATAGACATTTTGCAAAGTCTTATGACTTGTTTTTCTTTTTAATGGAATTTTATTTTATTTAAATTTATTAAGTAAATAAATTAGTAAACATTGTATAACCATGTATTGCTTGTCATGATTTCATTCATGTTTACAAAAAAATATTGAATGCAATATATTATGTTTGTGAAATGTTTATTTATTGTTAGGTAAATCATTACCTTATTATATGCATTTTAATCTATCTTCTATCTAAGAGATCATCTTATCTATGAGATCTTGAGTTCAGTTTATGAATTCTGTTTTACTATAATATTTATTTCTTTCTTTATTCTTATGATAAATTTTTGAAACATGATGGATTCTATCAAGATAAACATTATATTTTTACAGTAATAAATTATATTTTTTTCTTAAAACTACATAGTTACAATATTCAGTAAAATATGTAATAACTAAATTAAAATCTTTATTTCCTTTTTCTAAAGTCCTAAATCTTTATCTAACTCTATTATAAAAACAAGAGAAGCAAAGTATTTTAATGTGAATTTATTCTTTGAAAATTAATTATAATAATAATTTTTTTTTCACTGACAGGTTGAAAGGCTAGTTGAACGAGTGAGCAATTCCACACTTCTAGAGGATAGACGTGATGCCTGTAGGGCCTTAAAAGCTTTGTCTAGGAAATACAGATTAGAAGTTGGGGCACATGGACTTGATACTTTAAGACAGGTTTGTTTTTGAATGTAAAATATATAAATTTTTATAGGCATTTATAAGCCTAGCCCCGTGGTATTATTGTCTAAAATCAAAATCAAAAAAGTATATTGGTGATTACCTGATGATTCAACACCAAGTGAACACATAATACTTGTGTCTCATTTAATTTAAATTTTCATTTTTAATTGTAAAATCGATTTTTTTTTTAAGTTTAAGGGAGTACAAACTTATATTATTTCAGCAATACTCGGCAATAACAGATAGTCATAAGATTTGGTACTTGTAATAGCATAATTAGGTATCTTTGTTTATGAAAAAACAAAATGTGAACCAGCCAATAGATAAAGGCTCTGGAATCCTTATCTGTTAATGGCTCTAAATTCTGAATTATAACATTGCCTTATAACAGCCTATTATTTCACAGAATTAACAAAGAATTCGTCAATTAGCCAAAAACACTAAAAGCTAATAAAAATATGTTACCTCTCACAGTCACATTTTGGAAGCAGCTGCTTCCAAATCATGTCCTACTAATATTACAAACAAACAATAAAAGTTTGTAAGTATGGGTGGATGTTTGTTACTCTTTCACGCAGAATCTACCGAATGAAAGTTTACAATAATATAGCTTATATATCAGAATAACACATCAGCTATAATTTATTCCCATATTCCCACGGGAACTGAAAGTATGCGGGTGGTAGGCAGGGCGCTGCAAGTCTTTATTAAAAATTAATTACTTTTTTTAGGTATTGGAATTAGACCGGGCCGATAATGAAACCATTAATTACGCTCTCGACACAATCAATAATATTGTATCACCTTCACAATTTGAAGACGAGGAAAATAAACCTAATATACCAATGAATATTGGTGATCAGTTCACGGAAATGTTCATCAAAGATCCTCACAACATACAATTAGTATTAGACCTATTAGACGAATACGATTTTAGAGTTAGACTGTCCGCCGTACAACTTCTTATTTCACTTCTCACAAACCGTACAAAGGACATACAAGAGATCATCCTCGATAAGCCAATGGGCGTCTCCAAAATGATGGACCTTCTAGCAGACACGAGAGAAGTCATTCGTAACGAAGCACTTTTATTATTAGTAAAGTTGACAAAAGGCAATGCCAACATTCAAAAAATTGTAGCATTTGAGAATGCATTTGATAGATTATTCGAAATAGTAACGAGCGAAGGCTATTCCGACGGCGGAATAGTTGTGGAAGATTGCTTGCTTCTGATGTTGAATTTGCTGAAAAACAACAGTAGCAACATCAATTTCTTTAAGGAGGGCAGCTTTATACAGAGGATTGTTCCAATGTTTAATATTCCCGAGGAAACCGAGGAGGTCGGTTGGTCTCCTCAAAAGGTATCAAACGTACACTGTATGCTGCAACTGGTAAGAACCCTGGTCGCACCGAGTCTTTCGGTACAAATAATATCGGGCTGTCAGAAAATAATGAAAAATTCCGGCTTATTGGAAGCGTTGTGCAACATTTTGATGGCGAGCGGTGTTCCTGCTGATATCTTGACGGAAACCATAAATACCGTGGGAGAGGTGGTCAGAGGTGACGTGAACAACCAGGACTTCATCGGGAACGTGATAGCGCCGTCGTATCCGCCCCGACCGGCGATTATCGTTCTGTTAATGTCTATGGTCAACGAAAAGCAGCCATTTTCTTTGAGGTACATTTTTTTATCTATTAGTTCTAAAAATTATTCTATCATAAGTATACATCCTAGTATTCACAAAACTCTATTTTTATAACCGTAATCCTTCCGTGACCATGGTTGCTATAAAGTATCCGAAACGTCGGGCTCATAAAAAACTAAATAAACCACTATAAAATCCGTAATATGTAGTTGTTTCATTATAATAGGTTTTCTTGAATTGCAGGTGCGCAGTATTGTATTGTTTTCAATGCTACCTGTACCGCAATGAGATGAGCCAGGCCAGCTTGGTCCAGACCCTGCTGCCGTCCTCCACCGACGTATCCAGTCTGACCAGCGGTCAGATCCTCTGTGGTGGTCTGTTCTCGTCAGATGTGCTGTCCAACTGGTTCTCGGCGGTGGCTCTGATGCATGCGTTGATCGATAACCCGACGCAGAAGGAGCAGCTGTTGAGGGTGTTGCTGGCTACTAACATTGGGAGCACACCGGTGTCGCTGTTACATCAGTGCACTCTCCTACTGCAACAGACGACCAAACTCCAGACTAAGGTTTGTGCAGTTTGTTGTGGTAAGTAAGACCCATTCGCACGAGCCCTTTAAAGCGTCGTGTTAAATCCCGACATTAGAGTGAGTCGAATGAAATCGAATCGAATTTAGCATACGGAGCTCGCAAGCTCCGATTCGATTTAACGTCCAACACGTAAAGTCGAATATCCTACAGTACTCGATAAAAAACTGCCGCGCTTTAAAAACGCCTTTGTGTGAACAGATCTTAGAGAGAGGGTATCCATTTGTCTCATATAAACGCTTTTTTAACGCTCCATAAAAAAGCGCTCGTCTGAACGGGGCCTAAGGTTGTTGAAGTTGGCCGCTTGTATTTTTTTTTGATTCCCGCTAATAACAATAAGTAGTAGGCCTAGACCCGTTATGAAGAGTATAAACCTCCATTCAAGTAAAACGCAAAAGAAATCATGTGTTGTACATAATAAGTATCCTATTCAATGTCAATATTTTTATGCCATCCATATGCCATAACAGCAGAGCCTTATGGTGACAACTAATGTCCATAAACATCTGCACTACTAGAGGTTATGCAGATGCATTTCCCGCTTCTTCCCTATCCCTATCCAAACCGCACGAAAAGTAATGCAGCATTGGCCACTACCTGTTACAATAATATCTTACATCAATT
Organism: Lycaena phlaeas; assembly: GCA_905333005.2. NCBI lineage: Eukaryota > Metazoa > Arthropoda > Insecta > Lepidoptera > Lycaenidae > Lycaena > Lycaena phlaeas. The sequence continues at coordinate 1,151,584 of HG995181.1, forward strand.
TAGTCTACCAGTTCATGTTACCTACGTAATATGTATTTTGCAATCAAACCATCGGCGCCATCTTCCAGGTGGGTCTGCTGATGCTGCTGTCGGTGTGGATGAGCTACTGCCCCGCGGCCGTGAGCGCGTTCCTGCAGGTGCCCGGGGGAGTCAGCTACCTCGTCAATCAGACTTGCTCCAATGAGCACGACGACACAGAGTCCCTCCTACAAGGTACTGTATACCAGCTACTGATGATTTTGAATAGGCTTCAGATAATCCACCACACCTTACTAACGAACTGCAAACACAAAATCACAGAAACGTATTCGCAGGCTGGAAGTAGCCGCGAGGGGGTGTCCCATTCTTGATTTATATTTTGATATTTCTTCAAACCTTTTGATATGCTTTTTAGTTTTTAACAAACACCAGTTGTCTGTAAATTGTATAACTATTGTATCAGGAGAATATTCTCTATTCAGAATCTTGTTTGAATAATAGAACACAGCAAATCACTGTATTACCTATATCAAATCTTATCACCATAATAAAAATTGGAGTGCCGCAAGGTTCCGTAGAAAGTCCTTTCCCCTTTTTTGTTTATACAAGCGTCCGTCTCATGTGGGCGATGTGTGTGCAGGCCTGTGCGCGTTCCTGCTGGCCACGTGCATCCAGTTCAACGACGACTCGGTGGCGGGCGCGGGGCGCGCGGCGCTGCGGCAGCTGGTGGCGCGGCGCGTGGGCGCGGACACGGTGCCGGCGCGCCTGGCCGAGCTCGCGCGCCACGAGCTGTACGCGCGCGCCGCCAAGGGCCCCGCCCCCCGCGCCGCCGCACCCGCGCAGCTGCTGCTCGACTACGAGTTTTGCCGCCTCTGCAAGACGTTAGAAGGTGACTTGGACTTGTGTTTATCGACCCCGACACTATCTTTTCTTAGACTAAATTACTATAATCTTTCCGTCTTTGTCAACGTCTCCTTGGCGTAAGAGCTCGTTCTGACAATATGTTTCCGGTGGAAGAGGCGTGTTTTGTTAGGACATAATTGGAGCACCAAAAAGATAAACCTGATTATTTCTGTGTGAACAAGCGTCAGGTCGGGCTATTTAATTACTAGCTTTCATCTTTCATCCTCTCGACATGATCAAATCAGGAATGTCTTGGAATAATAAAAGGTATTTGGAACTGTTAGTTAATATTGATATTTTACATTACATTTTTGTGAGCATTCTGCGTGTCAATATCAATCTGACACCAACTGTACAAGCATTTTCAGCTGATTTGGACGTTGGATCTCGGTTACCTAATTTCGAGGTACTTGGCAGGTGTCCTGATCCAGAGCCTGGTGGCTGCGGAGGTGGTCGAGGGCGCAGCGGAGGGGTGCGCGGAGGGCGAGCTGGAGCGGTACAAGAGTCTGATCCGCCAGCAGGACGCGCGCCTGCACGAGCTGCTGCAACAGCTGGACAGCCTGGTCGCGCAAAACCGCAGCCTGCAGGTAGGCTACAATACTGACTGCTCTTTAACGGACAATTTAAAAGACATTTTCATGCACGCGTGATCATATTCGATTTAAAAAAGCTTTAAGAAAAGAGATAGATACTCATATTTGACGACAAAATGGACTAAAGGCTGAGGGTATGACCCTATTTCAATGATTAATATAAATGTTCCAGGCGAACCTCAATGATTCGCTCTCAGCGAACTCGCTGCTAAAGGACGAGAACACGCTACTGAAGGCGCAAGTGTCGGCCAACCTCCACCCCCCGGACAGGGATGACAGGAAGGCGCAGCTCAGCGCGGAGGTGGCTCGGCTCACCGAGGAGCTGGCCGCAGCGAAGGAGAGGGAGAGGCTGGCCATAGAGGAACTGGAGAAGGTCAAGAAAGACCAGGACGACCTGCTAGAGCTACTCGCGGACCAGGTGAGGCTCACAGATGGCTTACGAGTTGCTATTGATCTTTTATCAGTCGGAGGAATGTGTTGTGCAATGCTCTGCTTGGGATCCACCGTCCCGCTTAACCACGAAACAGGGCAGCCAGTGTAATTACTGGCATTTGCAATATCAGAAGTAAAATCGAACGCTGAAGAGATGCTTCCTTTTCTAATTCATTTCGTTATAGATTTTTATTCGTTAATAACTGTTGCATGCGGCTTCGCCCGCCTTAACTTTAGATCCACGGACGCATCCGGGTTGATGATGATTATTTCAACAGCTTAAGTCACTCCTTGTTACATCAGCTATCTGCCAGTGAACGTCCCATCGAAATAGATTCAGCCGTTTCAGAGATTACCCAAAACAAACGAACTAACAGACCGACAGACAAACCAACCGTGTAACATCCCTAAACATTTATTTAAAAATAGTTACTTTTAATTAACTAACAGACTCTCGAACTTTATTTATCTGTATTGACGTACTTAACGTTATAGATGTTTCACATCTGTCACGTAATCGTCATACTAACCCTTTCTAAATGGTGTTACAGGACATGAAGTTGAACGACTACAAGATGCAGCTGGTGTCGCTGGGGCAGGCGGTGGACGACAGCCCGCCCGACCAGGACCTCACGTAGTACACCAACGGCCCACGTGACTACACCAGCCCGGAGACATGAGGCTTTCGGCATGGACTTATCAAAACAATACACCGCGCTACCAGCTCTCGTATGGCTGACCAAGGCTAGCAGAATGAAACTATTTAAAGAATAACTTTTCAATAGCACGTACACAGTGACGTGCGTTGATGTACGTTTAGCGTCCGTTTGCATCAGCGTGTACGTACATTAGCGTGCACGTACGTTAATGTGCGTGCACGTTCTTTGGCGTGTGTGGTGTAGTTATCGGTATTACAGTTGTTGTTAAATAAATATGTGCGGACACAAGGTTGTAAATTATTATATTTTATGTCACTGATATTAATGTTTAAATGGTTTTAGTCCATGACATTAATATCAGCGGTTCTAACAAGTAAGTGTTCAAAATAGATATTGTACATATGAAGGCCGCCACAGCTGTTACGACGAAAAATGTATATTTTTCCCTCACTAGTTAAGGATAAGATACTATAAATAGTATTAGCTAGTTAGCAAATTATGGAAAATTAAATATCTAGCTGTTACCAATCTCGTATGTAGTTTTTTTTATGTAACCTCGAATTTTACTCAATATAAACAACATACAACAAAATTTTGTTGCAATAAATTTTCAATTTTTACATGTAAAGTAATAATTTAAATCCGGTAGAATCCGTCACAAATTGTTTGTAAAAGGGATAATCTTATAACATTAAAACATAGTGCCTTTAGTCAAAACACGGAATAGCTTTAGTATTGATGTAAGCCTAAAGGTAACAAGGTACCAACAATAGCTTGCAATTTAAAATCTGTACTGCAGTATATCGAAAATAAAATAAAGTTGTATTTAAATATATATTGTTATATATTACTAACACTCATTAATTTTGTTGTTGTTGATGTTTTTCTTTTTAAGTAAATATTTTGCCTGCTGTCTTGAAAAAGAGCGAGTCATCACCACTGCGAGAAATAAAGCATTATTATTTATTTATTTAATTACAGCTGTGACGGCGATGGACGGTTACCGTTATGTTTAAATGTATACAGGACATTTATATGAATAATAAAATGTATTCTGTCGCATTCCGTTTCATTTGTTACTACTTTTCTTCAAAGATTTCCGAACAGATCGTAAATTCGAAGCATATCGTGGATGAATGAACACAACCATGTGCGGTTGTCTATGGGCGTCGCTAGCCCCCATAAGGATCGGACCGCTCGTTTGCCTCCATAAATAATAAAAAAAGGACCAATTACAGTGATATACATACATAATTATGATAATGTAATATTTTAAATTTAATGAAACAAGAATTATTGTTTTACTCTATATTTATTTCTTGAGAACAAAACCATAAAATAATTTAAAACCAGGTTTGTCACAGATCTCTTATTCTGTTTGACTTATTCAAAAAGTATGATAAAATTAACAATGCTTATAATATATTAAATGTGAACAATATATCTGTCCTTTTCATAGTTTATAACAGCCCCCCCCCCCCGCACTAGAACTCGTTTATCAATTAAAAATTCAAAAGTTTTGATCAAACCAAACATATGTAATTTCTTTTTCAATAGTATTAGTGCATTAATACTTGCCATTCTCTCGGAAACAATCAAAGTTATTTCCATTGTATTCATTTACTCTATGGTGGTACCTCCCACCTGTAAATATATATTAAGGCCTGAACGCAGGTCTTATATATCTTAACAGGTACATAACATGATGTATTGAAATTTATGATCTAATGAGCATATAAATCCGAATTTAATTTGTCATTTGTATATAATATAAACAGCAGCAGGCCTAAGACACTTTTAGGCACACCATATTTGTCTATCTATATTTATTTAGCTACATAATAATCTAGTGTAGTCATTTTATATTCATATGATTAATTGGAATGTTAAAGGTAAAAGTTAAATTGTTAAAGTCTAAGCATTTTGTGATAAGTGAGGATCTGATAAGTTATTCTTATAATTCATATCATCAATACTTAAATTCATGTTTTTACATAGGCATAACAGCGGTAGAATAATGCTTGGATGAAGGTGTAATAAATAAATAAACACTTCAAAGTAAAGCAACTTAATTTATAACAAATAAACAAGTAACAATAAAAACATTAACCTATGCACTATTAAGGAGGTATAAAAGATTTACTTTAGTTCCTCTTAATTGCAATATAAGACTAGATTTGATATATACATAAAATAAATATTATAAGTATATTTCTCAAGGTTTATCTAAAAGTTAACTATCTGGGCAGAATAACATAATAAAGCTACAGCATATTGCATAATTAGGCAAAATCAAATTCAAATGGATGCCTTAATATTTTTTTATAACTCTTTTCTTGTTACAATTTTTTTTTTCAAATTTAAGATGTTTTATATAAGGATTTCATTACTAATTATAATTATATGTTATAAGTACCCAGTTCTGACTCAGTATAGTTATCAGTCCATCCATTTTTACAAGCGCCATAGACAACCATCAATCCCACAACAATGTCACAAAAACATCAATAATTATAATCTGATTCCTGTTACAGCCACAGAAATATTGCCATTAAACATAAAGACATTGAGTATCTGGCAACATATTCTCTGCCGACAAATTAGCCTGAAATATAAATACATTAGATACATAAGAATACTGATGTCTGATCCTGAGTAACAAATGACAATTGCAGTTAGTAAAAGACGTCTCTAAAGAATCTGACTGTGTCAGATACTAGACAACTAAAAATTTGCAGAATTATTCCAAATATATGAAATTAAACATTTAAATTATAATTACTTTGTAATAACTATATAAAGATTAAGGTATTAATGGGATTATTGAGAATTACTTTCGCTATTTAAGTACTTCTTGCACATTAAAGTTCACACCTTCACACATTTCTTTTTATTATTAAAATTATTTGAAGGATCATTCCTAAAACATGATAATGAATACAAAAAAAAAAAAGAACTAACCTTGTGTCTGCTAATTCATAGACCAATAGATTGCTAGACTTAGTAATAATGTCAATATCACAAGACACACAGTAAGAACGAACCGCTCTTGCATTGCTCTTGTCATCATAGTCTTCAGTAAGCGTGTAGACCTGTTCAACTGTTCATCCGTCTCTCTGAGCTGAAACAGAACAATTATTTTTTACAATTTTCCTATTAGCATGTATCCAAGTACACCTATAACTGGTACATATGCCAAGCCCGTGACAATATCTTATCATATCTACTGTGACATGCCACCAAATGGCAGGCGGTCATTTTTGTTCACTCTAAACAGGTACAGCTAGGAATTGTTGGAACCACCAATTGCTGCATTACCTTACCTAAGATGGTGGAGCATGTCCAAGCTTTTTCACAATAAAAATAAGCGGCATTTTATAATTATAAACATGTTATAATAAACGGAAACATCAGTAACTGTAACATGATTATATGATGGTATAATTTGTTACAGTTTACATTACATACCCTGCCTCTAGATCGCTGTATAGTTTCTCTTTGAGAATTTAGATCTTGCAATACCGCAGCACCAATTTGTTCTGTCTCCAATACAACCCTATAGCCCTCAGTTAGATTCTTCCCTGTCCGTTCCAAACGCTCAGTATTATCTAATAATTTTTGATGCTGCTCATTTGTTGTTGACCAGTCATCATAGTCCTCGCTTTCAATATCTGAAATTATAGTATGTGCTTTACTTACATATTACTAATACCGAACAAAATCTTAACAAGTATTTTTGTAATTTGTTATAATAGTTATACAGGTTGATGCATAACTTACATGCAGCTGTGTTTCTACCCACAGACCGGTATTCTTCCTTCACTCTCTGCAGCTCTGCTCTGTAAGCAGATACTCGAGATCCAGCTCCAGATCCTCTATATTCTAATTCCAACTGCTCCAACTGAAAAAATATTGTCAAAGTCTAGATCAGCCATTGGATTTATTGGCAGGAGAAATAATTTTTCACATTTAACTTATTATCATCATCAGCCAACATGCACCCTCTATTATGTCTTGGAGATTGACTTCCAAGTTCCAACCTGGTTAATGGCTAATCAACACCTGAATGCCTACCTAACCTGGTTAAAAATAGAGTTGTTCTGTCTGTCTGTTGTTGAATATTAATATTAAAAAATTTAAATAAAAGTAAAGTAAAAAATTTCAAATATTATATTTTAAATTAATACAAACCAAATCATTAGCCTCTTCAAAATTAGTTTGTATCTCTTTATTTAGTTGATCACGATCATCTGGGAAAAAACGATTATGAAATTATTATGCTTAAGAAAATATATAATATACCTTTTCCACAACTTATCACTTTTTTACCTTCGTTAGCTGACTTCAACCTGCCTATTTTAGCTGTAATATCAGCAGTAAGAATTGAATATTGTTGCTCATAAGATTGGATTAATGTAGCCATTGTTACACTTTTGTCATAGTATTTAATAGCGATATACCAAACTATGAACCACTGTGGGGATGTAAATATTAAATATTGACCGACTTTTCTCTTATTGAAATATTTTTGGTGAACCATTTATTTACACGAAAAATTGACAATTGACATTTGACAATCTGACTTCTGTCACTAATCCATAGAGTATAATATATTATATAGTTGCACTAATCCGTAGCAATCCGTAGATTACGAATAAACTATACATGTGACATCATTGCGTATCGCATACTACAGTAAGAGATAGCAGTAGTCTAGCTATTATTACAAAGTTCAATTACTATATTAAAGAATAATATTTGTACAAAATACTAAAAACAAATTTTATTTGCACCTTCTACGACTAATACTGATAAAATTACAAAATACAAATTTTTTGCTAGTTTCTGCTTACCACCACTAACAAGCTCACCACCGGGTTCCATTAACGCGGAATTATTGTTGACTAATATTTATTTATTTATATTATCTCGTAAAGATATTATATAACTTTACTTCGAAAATTATTATTATTAGAAATAATAAATAAAAACACCGAATCTTGATAATTTTGTATACTTAAACCGAATAAAAACACAATAAAACTTAAATGACAATAAACAAGAGATATATTTATTAACAATGTTACTACTTTTTATATAAGCGGGAAAGATCCACTTATTCAATTATCTCTTCTAATATTCCAATATTTCAAATTAAGCGCTAGCGCGGCAAAGGCATAGATTACATATTTTAGTCCTCCTCCTTCTTTTACACATCTAACATATAATCTTTATAACGAGAAGGAGGAGTTACATGTCGGCGATTGGAAACGCGAGGACGAGGATGAACGGTATTTACGATACACTCCCCCTCAAGTCTAGGAGAACGTCCTCGTTCCTGGACTAGCTCGATATGCTTCGGTCGTCCACGTCGTCGCTTTGGTATAACAGGATTGGGTGTTGCATTCCCGGCACCACCGTCCAGAAAAGATGTCAAATCCTGTGAATGATATTTAACCCTCCCCCTAGCGAAAACACACTTCTGTCGATTGACCCGGAGTTTGAACTCACGGAGTCGATTGAATACAGCCTGAAGATCTTGAAGATGCTGTTGAAAACCTTCAGAGATTACCAGCAGATCATCCAAATATGCTAGAACTGTGACGTTAGCCAGAGCTGTACAAGAACGCAATCGATCAATCAAGCGCTGAAAGGTCGCTGGAGCGTTCTTTAAACCAAAAGGCATACGCTTAAAGCGAAATGTTCCCAAGGGGCTTATGAACGCAGTTTTGTCCTTATCTTGGTCGTTTACCTTAACTTGCCAGTAACCGGCGCGGAGATCTAGGGTAGACATAAAACAATTTCTCTTTGTTGATTGTAACAATTCATCAATCAATGGCATTGGATAGTGATCAGTTTTAGTCACAGCGTTCAGGCGTCTGTAATCGACGCAAAATCGAATATTGCCATTTGACTTAGGAACTAGGAGTGCTGGTGAAGCCCAAGCGGACTCGCATTCTTCGATTATGTTGTCTTTGAGCATCTTCTCAATTTCTTGCCGCATAAGTTCCTTTTTAGCAGGGGTCAACCGATACGGAGGTACAAAAACAGGAAGATTATCACCTGTGTCAATACGGTGCTCAGCAAAAGGAGTTGGTTCTCCTGTTGTCTGGAAAATATCCGTATTGTCTATCAAAAGCTGCGCCAGCAAGCTCCGATCAGGTGGATCTAATACTGTGCCTTCGTCATCCCTGAGTACGTTTACATATGAACAAGTAAGAAACGGCGAAGAAGAAGGTTCAAAATGCAATTGGTATCGAACGCGGTGATTTTTAGAAAAATACCAGCAATCCCTACAAAAATCCATAATTATTTTGGCCGCAAACAAGAAATCCATACCGAGTAGCGTTTCGTTATTTCTTGCTTCAGGAAGGATTAGGAAACGAGTCCTAATTACCTTTTCCTGTAAACGCACATCAAGTGTAGTCATAAACACATCTACATCGCGAGAGTGTCCATCAGCCAGCTTAATTCGCCTTCGCGCTGGTTCAAGAGGATGTCTCTTTTGACGGAGGAGAGTGTGTAACGTACAACCGGCAATACAATATCTAGCCCCAGTATCAACTAACGCGGTACCGGAGAAACCTAAAATATCTATGTGAAAAATTGGACGCAAAACTGGTCTAGGATTTAATTTATGTTCATCAACGCGTGCGCTTTTTACATCATATGTATCGCTAGGTAATTGATTTTTATTTACAACATCATCAGATATAGCACTATTACCAGAAAAATCATCTTTGTTAAAATTACAGAATTTTTCCTTACACCTGACAACCTCATTAACAATATCATCATCATCATTCGAAAAATAATTACTTACGTCTAAACAAACATCTTCTAAAGAACTACCTTTCTTATCAAATTTATCATTATGAAAGTAAGTGTGCTGATGATAATCATTACTATCGTTTGAGTAATAATTAACATATTTTCTATATACATTTTTATTACAAACAACAGGCAAAGTATTATTACATAAATCTGTTGTATTATTATCTTTGTTAAGTACTAATAATGGCTTTTGAACAGTATTATATAAATTTCCGCCATGCTGAGAGCCGAGTTCATCATTTAGTTCTAACAACTGCACATGAGCGTCAATAGTACAAAAACTTTGCTCGTTACACTTTGCACAATTATCACGAGTGACATTTTTCAAACCGCACTTATAACACGAAACTGATATATTTGAGTTATTACTTGACTCACCTTTGTCTGCTAACTTACGGCACTGGTCTCGCTGATGTCCATAGCGTTTGCAATACACGCAAAATAGTCGCGACTGTTTCACCAACATGCCACGTTCCTCTCGCGGCGGTGCATTTGTAACGTGAGAAGTAGAAGCTACGCGCTCGGTGAAGACATGCGTGGGAGCAGAAGGTACGTATGCAGAACGCTGGGCAATACGAGGTGTCGCAATACTCATGTTCGCCGCCTTGCTCAGTGAACTCATTGCGGGATGAAACGTAACATCTGTTGAGTGACGCTTTGTCCGCGTAACAATGTATGTGGAGTCCTTAGACTCATTTAAGGAATCTTCGATATCCCTTGATTTTGATAGCAATTCCGAAAAGTTACGAATCTCTTCACGTCTTAATCGTTTACGAATTTTCCGATTTAAGAGGCCGTAAATCATATCTATTTGTACTTTGGTGGTTAGATCACCCGACGGCAGACGTGATAATAGGGCTCGACCTTTGGCAACAAATATATCTGTCCTTTCGTCTTCACCCTGTTCTACCTTGAATAATTGGCGATAAATTTTATATTCAGGGCGACGATCACCATATGCATCGCGTAGGTATTGCAATACCTCTTTCCATGTTTTTATTTCTGAGCGAATGCTTTGCCACCAGGTCGCCGCTTCATAAGTAAGTAACATTGACATACCTTTGATCGCCACATCGTCTTTGATGTTGGTACATTCTTTATAAGCCTCAATAGCATCGATGAATGATTCTACATTTTCATCCGCCGCTCCGGAGAATCTTGATGAGCATGATGCGAAGTTACCGGTCTTCTCTGCCGCACTCGGTATTGATGCCGGTGATTGAGCAGTCAGAGGGGACGTGATTGTCAACAGGCGCTCTAGCATGCGCTCACAGTTCTCCGCATTCGATTGTTGTATCGTTGATAAAAGAGCGGAAAAATTATCGCGGGAAAGTGTAATCGAATCATTTTGATCATCGTCTTGCGAACTATTGAGAGATTGCCTTTTTCGTGTCTTCGGCATATTTGATACTTATATAATTATAACAGAACTTTATTGCTCTTACTCTTAGTTTTGTAAATGATAAACTGTAATACTGTGGTATTCGGGCCTAAAGTTGGGACGCCATTCTCGTAAAGATATTATATAACTTTACTTCGAAAATTATTATTATTAGAAATAATAAATAAAAACACCGAATCTTGATAATTTTGTATACTTAAACCGAATAAAAACACAATAAAACTTAAATGACAATAAACAAGAGATATATTTATTAACAATGTTACTACTTTTTATATAAGCGGGAAAGATCCACTTATTCAATTATCTCTTCTAATATTCCAATATTTCAAATTAAGCGCTAGCGCGGCAAAGGCATAGATTACATATTTTAGTCCTCCTCCTTCTTTTACACATCTAACATATAATCTTTATAACGAGAAGGAGGAGTTACATGTCGGCGATTGGAAACGCGAGGACGAGGATGAACGGTATTTACGATAATTATTATTATACTCACTTTCGTCGTAGCGTCGAAAACATTTTAGAGAAGTTTACAATAAAAAGATGCAATAAATTAATTTTTGACTAGCAACTAAAACAAAATCATTTACTATTTTTGTTAGTTGCTACCAACTAGCAACATTGATTACTAGTACTTGGAAAAAGTTGTCAAGTGAACAAGTGCTTTTGTAATGTTGAAACAGGTGTAATATCGTAGGAATAATAAACATATAACAACTATGTTTTTACTAAGTAATTATACATCCAATCATAGAATGGAATGTTCTTGTATCGAAATGTAGTTTATGTGAAAATAAAGTGAACTGTGGAGAGTGAGCATAATAAAAGTCTACTGACACAACGCTAAGTTTTAAAAAGTTTCGTTGGGTACGTATCGGTTGTTTCGCAAATACATAAAACATATTACTAAATTATTAAAGTTATGTGTGTTATGAAATAAAAAAATGAAAGATATCTACGAGAGATAATTATATGTATAAAAGGTATTGCTCTCATATTAGATATATTTTATTAAAACCAAAAGTAGTTAGTTATATTTTTTTGAAATTTGTAAACAGGTATACAATCTGTAGTTGTGGTTTTAATGTCTCCGAAAATGTCTAAGATGTCTTACAAGATAAGAGTTATAATTAATGGTTTTTTTTCAGGAAAATGCCTCGAACTTTCGACGAAGATTCTGGGAGAAGCTCCTGCTCTGCCGCATCTATTACTCTCAGTCCCACAATTGAACATAAAACCAAAAGTCATCCCCACAATATCGATAAAGAATTATTTAGAACACATGAAAAGTTATCCCACCTTAAAGTTAGTACACAACCAAGGAGTCATTTAAGTTTAGTTAAGTCACCAAATGAAAAAGATCCATTCCCAAGCTGCAGAGCTCCAAACAAGAAGAGAAGTGCAATATTTGATATATTTAATCAATCTAAAATAGGTGGACTTAGTCATGCACAATCTTCACATAATATCATTTCTAGTACCCAATTGGAGCCAGCTCATTTACAGACAAATGCAGTTTCATTGACTGCTATCAATACTGACAATGGTAAAAACAAGGAAGCAATCCTGAACAAAATATTTAGACGAGGGAAGCCAGTTCAAAGAGCGGCTTCTCGACTTTATAAAGCTGACAATCTTAAAGGTAGAGAAAACTGCACAGGGCCTGAGTTTATTGTTCGGGCATCTCAACCTGTTAAGCACTTGGATCTAACACTTTCTGCAAATTGTGACAGAAGGATCATCACTGTTGTTCTTTTAAACGGTCAGAGGATAGAAGTTATGTGTGACCCAAATTTTATTACCGCTGGACAGTTATTTGAAGGCCTTGTTTACAGTGAGAAATATGAGCATAACTTCATGTTGGGTATTGCCATCCTTATTGGTGGTGACTTTGTATTTTTACCAGATGATTATAAAATTAAAAAAGTTGCACCAGAGTCTTGGTCCAAAGTTAACAATAAAAAGAATAAAAGTCCAGATGAAAATATTTCATTAACCCTGTTTTTGAGGATAAAGTTTTTCCTGCCTAAAAATATTGCCAATAATATACAAGGTGGCGAGTGGAGATATAGAGTATACCTACAGCTGAGAAGAGCGACAGTGGAGGGGCAAATGATCTCAACAATGCAGAATCTTATATTATTAGCAGGTTATGCCCTGCACATAGAGTTTGGTGAATTTTCATATAGAGAACATGGTACAGCAGATTATTTCTTACTAGAACATTATTTACCAGAGTTTCTTATTACTAATGAGATGGCAGATGTGAAATTACGAATGAAACGGGCTCACGAGTCTAGACGCGGATTAGATAAAGGTAAAGCCATTATTAATTATATTACACTGGCGCAAACATTTAGAGATTATGGAGCACATTTCTATTCAGCGGTTTGGGCCACAAGAGATGGGTTTTGTCGAGAAATTTGGTTGTCTATTGGACCTAGAGGAATAACTCTTTATTCAAGGAATAATCCTATCCTGGAAGAATCAACTCTCAACTCAAATCGTATAGTACTTCAGAGCATACCGTGGCATCACATACACACATTTTATTACAACAAGAAGAGCCTTTACATAATGCCTAATACATATTCTGGATTGTCAAAGATAGGCATTAAATATAAACTTAAGATGACTGACAATAAGAGCTATTTCACATTTTGGTTGGCTTCCTTGCATCATAGATTGTATTTAAAGTTGTATGCAAAGGAAGACTTCATAAATTATTTATCAAATGAATGGAATTACCCGTTGAATAATAGTCCTAAAAAGGTAGACTGTAGTAACTATCAAGATAGCTATAACCTTGCTGTTAGAAATCCGAGTAGAGGACGAAGACCAGTAAGAAGAAGATTTAAAATGGATTTGTTTGGTGATAAAAAGCTGCAAAACAAAGAAAATCATAATCCCGATACAGAAGAATTATTGAAAAAGATACTTTTACCCCAGTACAATGTAAATACCTCCTCATGTTCGAATAACACTAACATAAACTCCTCAAATGAGGGTTTATCCTCGTCTGAGAGCAGTTTACCCAGGAGACATGGTGTAAAAATGGGAACAAGGGTATTTAATGGGATGAAGAGTACTTTAGATAGTCGTTATTCTAGTTCTCCTAAGAAAGACTTTCCAAATAAATCTGAAAATGATATAGCTACTGCACAAAGTGATTCTGATGAGGTTAGCTCAGAACAAAGACAACATTATAATTTAAATAGCATGGAATTGCTACCAGAGAGACCATACAGTCAAAATAAATCGTCCGCACCCTCGGCCTATGTTTTAGAATCTCCTAAGGCTTATTCAGATGCTTTCAACTATAATGAAACTATTAATGAATCTAGCATAAATACTTCCATATTCGAGAGGTTAGATAATATGGAATGTATTCAAGGGGAAAGAGTGTTTGTTACAGCAGTATTAGAAAGGGACAAAATAAACGCACTCGGGTTGCAAGTAGCGGAGGGTTCTGATGGTAATGTTTACATCAAATCCATAACCCCAGGCGGTGCAGCGGATTTATGCAATAAACTTTTACCCGGAGATCAAATTATATCAGTGAACGGACAAACTCTCCTTAACCTAAAGTATGACGTAGCTTTAAAAATGTTGCAATCTGCTCCAAGTAAAGTTGAATTGATAGTTCTACAGAATACATCAAAGAATATGACAAACTATCAAATCGATAACACAATCGGTACAGAGGAGTCTCATACACAATCTAAATTTAAAAGAGCAAGTGTTGCCAGTGCTTTGGACGTCGAAATAACGGACGACGAATTATTGAACGAAGAAGCACTGAAGACCATATATGCCCTCATTAAACTGACAAAAGAGAAAGTTATTAGTAGGATAAAGGACAAATCGAGCAGGCAAAGCAATCCAAACTTAAGTAACTTACAGAAATGCTATTCAGAGAATAAAGTTTTTGACGATTCAGATCATATACAAGGAAGTTCACAAAAGAAAAGTCTAAAATTCAATACATGGCGCGGTCAGTTTAGTAATGATAGGCTCAAACGACGTCCGTTGAGCCTAAGTATCCCAACAGATGTCCATTTATCTGAGAATTATCTAAACGAAGATTGCAGTGATCTATTCAAAAAGTCTTCCCTTAAATCCATACAATCCTCGATAAATAGTTTAGACAAGTCAACGAATGGTTCTGTGAAAAATGTCGCTTTGCCACGAAATTTTGGGCTCAGTAGACGATGGTTGGGGCCAGTAAAATATCCAGTGACTCCGTGCAAGAATAGCAATGGTATGGACAGTGCAATAGATGACAACGTGGTGAGGAGACATTTTGTGTATGGTGCCGGAGACTCTGACGAGGATCAAATATTTTTATAGTTTAGTGGAAATATATCGTATCGTTAAGAACTATTACTGTTTTATAAATATATTTTAGTTACGACATGTTTGTGATAAATACAATTTTAAATATCTGTAAAATAATATTTATTTTCCTATTAACAGTATTATCATTAAAGTAAAATATAAAAAATACACATTTAATTTAGAGCTGAATTAAAGCCAATTTCGATTTTTATAATAATAAAACAGAATATTATGATAAATCTAATAACTTTTTTAAATCTAAATCCCTAAGGCTTCAAAGTGTACCACCTTGCACCAATGCATGTATGCATAATGTACAAAAGCGTGCAAAGTCGTGTCGTGAGACCTATGAAGACTAGAATCTAGACCATTTATTTCTAAAGTTGACACTGGTCATTAGCGCTTAAAACCACTATACCAGAGAACGAGACCTTAATTTTTCACATTTTTTGTCGACTTTTGAGAATATGGTAGATATTTAACTAGTCCACCGGAACTTGATTTTTTTCGATAGGTATTAGGAATAAGAGTTAGGGAACTTCTGCCGTAGACATATCGCAATAATCATGAATCATGACTTATTGACTGTAGGACGAATTAATAGCGATCATGCATTCATGCATTATTTAATACACTGCTAATACTACTAATGAAAACATTCACATGTTTATGTAAGCATTAAATGTGCTTACACATCTATCATCATCATCAGCCTTAGCACCTACCAGGGCTAGGCCAGGTAGACCCACTGGCGTGTGTTCGTATACTTACCCCAATAAAATATTGCCAGCGCTTTCAGGCGCTTTGTTAGGGTCCCGAATCGGCAGGCAACAGGATCACTTTAACGACAGGCTGGCTTACCAGTATATAGGTGTATAATCTATGGGCTGGCCACAGTGAAGGCTAGCCTTTTCAAATAGGGGGGACTGCCCGGCCGCTACTAAGCATTCCCCCACTGTTTTACAAAAGGAGGCCAATGCTGTCGATGACGCTCGGCAGAGACATCAGACAAGTCCTCCCGATAACCGACGTCAGAGTCCTCCCATTTGGTTAATGGCCACGCCGACCAACACTTCGTCTACTATACTTCGTATACTTTACAGCAACCATATAGTCACGGGAGGACCATGATTGCTGTAAAGTATGCGAAACGTCATGCATGTAAAAAATTTAATAAACCACGATGAAATCTGTAAAAGTTATTTTACCACGAGATTTTTTAGAGCTTTAGAGAAGTTTTGATTATTTGAACGCGCTTATCTTCTCAATCACCAGGCGGATATGAAAAGGTATTTAGGTATTTCGAAAGGAAGTTTGTTTTTTCAACTTCGGTGAGGGTTAAATCAAACATAGTTAGTATTAAATATGCAGACCCGTATTTATTACTATAACCAGCGGTTCGATTTAACGTAATAGAGGCAATAGAGCAACAATAACAATGCACTCTCGTCTCTCGATGTAGTTTGTTACAGTTATTTGGCGCGTTTCTCTGTAAACGCCATTGTTCTATAAAACATTATTTATCTGTGTCGCATTAATCACCTTTTTATACCACAATATTAAAGCTTAATTTATTTGAAAACTACAAAGGTTTTGAGGCTAAAGATTCTCAAATTGAAAAAGAAAACAGTTTACTAATAGAATTACATTTGCCGTATGTAAAATAATGACTAATAGAATACTTCACGTTATAACATCAAATCATTAATCATCATCACCGGTTAAATGCTAGTCTCGCAGCATGACATAAAAATAAAAACAATAGTTTTTCGTTTGTGTCTAAAATTATCAGTTCCAATCAGAGAGAATCAGACTAAATCATATCGATCATACAGTTTTTCTTTAAGTACCTGCATGAGTGTTATAGTGGTGGACACTCTACACCTTCACGGAAAAGAACTTGTGAAAAGGTGATTCATAATCGTGTCCTTTCAATCAACTTTTGAAGAATTTTGATGGTAGCCGACCTCGACAAAGACAAGATGGCGGAAGTTGTTTCTTTTTTAATCTCTTAGCCTCCTATTGTTTAGCCACTAAGCTTAATATCTTAATTGAATAGGCAGAGGGGTACCCGAGCCACTAAATAGTGTGTTGTTGGCGTTGGCCTAAGCCTTTGAACACAACTTTCCCTGGGACTGGCAGACAAATAATCCATGTGCTTATCCCGACACAGGATTGTAGGTACACACGCTGACGATTGCGCTACACAGCGCACCTCTACTAATATATTATGTAGTGATTTATCTCTCGTCTTATCTCTGAAATTATTCGTCGTCGTCAAGTGGGTAGTTAGGTCGTTTTAGAAATCTATATCGAGTCGAAAATGCAACTAAGGAAGAGCGTAATTCATATAAAACGTAATAATGGTGTTAATGATTTTTAAAACTTGCCTATTACAGACGTTTCCTCAGATTATAAATTGTTTCACCTACGAAGTAGAGCGTGGTAGCGAAAGTGTGAATAAGAATCATATAGTTTTAAATTAAAAAGCAATAAACACTGAAACGGAAGCCGTCAAACTACGAAACATTATGTAATTCTATTTAAATTTAATTAGATTCTGAATTATAATATAATTTTTAAAATTTGTTAGCGATGGTTCAATTGTTAAAAGAATGGATCTCGAAGTGAAAGGTTTCAGTGCGTAAAGTTCCTCCTTCCTTGCTCAGTGGTAAATGATATTGTGAGGAAGTCTGTTAAGATTACCTTAAAGTCTTATAGCGTGTTGTGAAATCCACCACATATTGAGCCATCCCATAAAACTACGAAGCGACTAATATATTTCTCGTCTCATTTCCAGAAGCTGACCAACAAAATAAAACGACGAGCTTAAAGGGCGTTTAAGGGTCACAGGCAAAAATTATACAAACAGTTTTAAAGGTTCCATTGATACTTTTAGGAATCGATGCATTGAATCGATTATCATAGCTAGTACTAATTACTATCTGCCAATGTAATCTTTTTTGCAGCGGTAAGTGGCAGGCAACAGGCTATTATCAAATATACTTACCAACATTCGCCGGGTTGTTAGTTTATTTGCATTATAAAACGGGTTGTATTTTTTTTTACAGTAAATGTTGTCTGGGGGTGCAACGGTTCGCCGATTTTCTCCCCTACGCTAGGCTCTATAGTTACTAGAGCTATCAAATTAAATCAGGTTTAAATATGGTGGTTTGTTAAAGGATACTCCGTTTATGGACGTGTTTGAGAATACAGGACAGCACATCGCAGTGATACTGGTGTGAATTGTGATTCAATTTGCACACAATTCTTTAAGCTAGTTTGTAAGTAGATACTTACATTGAATAACGAACGTTAAATGTTCTTTTTTCGATCCAAAAGTAAATGTAGTAATAGTAGTAGTACTAAGTAAATGTAGGTAGGTACTTACGCAATTGAGCGACGGTGATCCAGTGGTGGACGGACTCGGCCTCTTATGCGAGGGGTTCCGGGTTCGATCCTGACCCGTCCGTGTGTGCCTTGAAATTGGTTTTTCTAAATTTCTAAGTGCACACGAGACCATCGTTCGCTCATCGGTGAAGGAAAACATCGTGAGGAAACCTGCATGCCTGATGAGATTGATAGTCTTTGAAGGTATGTGAAGTTCACCAACCCGCACTGGGCCAGCGCGGTGGACTATTGGCCCGTTACCCTCCTCGCCTGATTTCGAGGAAGGAGACCCGTGCCCAGCAGTGGGACATAATATAAGGGTTGATACTTTACTTTTTTACTTTTACTTATGTAATTTATGTAAATACCTACTTATAAACTACCTATCACACAAAACTTTATTCATTTGAAATAATTTATTGAACTTTATTATAGGTCCTAGACTAGAGTTTAATCTAAATAACCCTTATAAATACCACGGTTCACGACCACTCTGTTAAAAGCTAAAACACAAGAAAGAAAGATAAAATATAGAAAGATTTATTTGTGAACTTTACTATTAATAACACAACTACATAATTCGACGACCTCTGTGGCTCAGTGGTTAGCGCGTTGGCGAACAAGCCGGAGATGGCGGGTTCGAATCCTGCCAGGAAACAAAAAAGTTTCTGTGTTCCTGGGTCATGGATGTGTATTAAATATGTGCATTGTAAAATAAAACTCTTAAATATAATACATATGTATTAATATAAGAAGTATTAAATATATGTATTTCCGTTGTCTGGTACCCGTAACACAAGTCTTTTCGTGAACTTAGCACGGGACCAGATTGACGTGGTGTAAAAGCGTCTATAGATATTATTATTATATTATTATTATTAATTAATATGGCATTTATTTATGGTGTTCATAGCGACGAATAAAAAGAATGCAAATATAAAAAATAATTAAGTACATAATATGTAGGTATATACTATAGTATATAATATTCTTTAAAATTCTTTAAGTTATTTGATATTATAGATAACTCTCATGTATGATGTAGTATGTCGTATAACTGGGCGGTTCTATCTGCAGCGGCCAGTAGTATGACCTATTTTAACTGTGAACATGTATACACATGTATGTAATTATATCGTGGTAACAATATGATAACCGTTAGTGGCGTGGAACCGCCTGTACATATTTATTTCTTAATTATCCATGAGAAAACCATTTTCTAAGTTTAAATTATACAACACGTAGGTACAAACCGAAATTATTATCATGAGTCCAACCCATGTTGGGATTTACCATCTCACTGGTACAAGTCGCGGGGGATGGTAAATCCACCGACATTCACATGAACACTTTCAACCGTAAAAAAAAGTAAAGTAGCAACCCTTATGTGTCCCACTGATGGGTATGAGTCCCCTCCTCGAAATCAGGCGAGGGTATCAGGGAGAGTATCAAGCCATAGTTCACCGTGGCGCCGTGCTGGCCCAATGCGGGTTGGTAAACTTCATACACCTTCGGAGACTTTTAATCTCATCAGGCAAGCAGGTATCTTCACGATGTTTTCCTTCACCGATGAGCAAGCGATGGTCAGGATGCACTTTGAGAAAAACCCATTTCAACGCACCACGGGGGGAGGGGATCAGGATCGTACCCGGAACTTCACACACAAGAGGGCGAGTCCGTGCCCACTAGAACATCGTCGCTTTTTCAACAGCTTCCCAAAAATATGATTTTCGACGCTCAATCTAAGTCTTCATTCAAAGAACTCCAGTGGATCTAAACGAACATAACTGCAGACTGCAGTGCATACGGATGCTACATCTTAAAAGATATTGTCCTCACGCCAATCTGTATCACTTGACGAGTTTCATCTGCTGCATACTAAAAAACATCTTCACTATCAATTGCAAAAAGAATTCAATCCGTTAATCTATCTGATGTATAATGTATTGAAAGTTAAATGTACTATGTATTAAAACAAACTCTCCAGTTTTATTATTATTTAATTATTTTTTATATGTAAACGGGCAGTCGGTTTACCTGATGGGAAGTGATAGCGACATCCGCAGACATCAGCTACAACAGAGGGTTAGCAGGAACGTTGCCGGCCTTTTAAATATGAGTAGATATGCTTTATTTTAGGTCCCTAAGTAATATCGGTTCACAAAATATACCATTAATTATATTGGTACGTATTGATGTCTCTATATGAGGCCTACGTTGAAAAAATGTAACAGTAGATTATAATCATGATGTCTTACTTTCACATTGGCAAAGAAAAACATCGTGAGAAATCCTGCATAATTGACAAAAAATAATGCTTTGTATTTAGAGGACGTCGACCCGCCTCTGGTCGATATATTATTGATAGTATTATATGTGTGTGTATTGTGTAGCAAATAGTAATAAGACTTATCAGCAAAAAGCTCGTTTTATATGAAAGTGCGAGTCGTTTTCACTTTCTACATGTCTAAGTTTTAATATATTTTACGCAATATAAACTAAAATAGTTGATATTGCGTAAAATCTATTAAAACTAAATTTCAAATTGACGAACAATGGTATTCTCGTTATTTAACCAAATGAATAATGTTTTTTTTGTATATTATTAATAATATAATATTTATTATTATACGACTGATCCACATGTAGTAACGGTAAAAAAACTGTAGAACTTACGGACGTTACGCTTACAAGTTACATTATATTGAGAACTACCTAATAAAAATAAAATAATAATATAAATTAGGTAATACTTAATTAAAGACAGTCAGATATTGTTTATTGGTTGCCCATAGAAGGCCAAAACAAGGAGATTGTCTTACCGAGGAAATTCCAATGGATCTGCCTGGAGGCCTTTTTTCAGCAGTGGACGGATGAAGGCTATTGATGATGATAAGATGGCAAACGAGCAGTCAGAGTCTTATGGAAACTAAATAAAACTGTGTCAGACATTATAAAAATAATCATTACAAATATTTTTCTTCCGCTGCTGAACGCAAGACTCCTTTAGCTATGCAGTAAACAGTCACAAACTAAGATCTATGCAGGAGTAGCCGCGAGCTACAGCTAGTATTCTTTAGTCCGTAGTCAATGCCCCTTGTAATTCATTACGAGAAGTCACGCTCCTCGCACAAACGTGATTAGGTGTGTCAACTATGTAGTAGGTACATTTACTTAGCTCCTGTGTCAAATATAAATATTCCAAACTAGTAGCACCCCGCGGTTCCACCCGCGTAGGTACTTCCCATTCCCGTGGGAGTACGGTGATAAATGACAGCCTATGCGTTATTGTGATGTTTATGCTATATCATTATAAAGTTTCATAAAAATCAACAAAAAAAATCAAAGAGCAACAAACATCCATACTTTCAAACTTTCGCGTTTATAATATTAGTAGCATTATTGACCACGACTTCACACGATCTTTGAGTGATTACTGATTGCTGTAATTTTGATCGCTCATTTTAGGGCTACGTACGGTCATATTATAATACTACGTATTTCTCCAATGATTTCTCTAATAGTTAAATTGGTTTTACTATAGGGTAGATTTAATCCACATTCACAAATCCACCTTTTATGAACTATGATATCGTTTCCTAGTAAGCTTTTTGTGAGCGACGAACCGGCTGATAAATAAAATAACTGATATAGATTAAAACCTTTAAGTTATTAAGGTATATTATTATAAATTAATACAAGCTAGAGTAAAACGGATTGTATACTTCTTTGGTACCTTTTTTTTTGATGACGCAGCGGAAATCCTTTTCGGACCATACCGTGTGTGGGGACTCGCATTGGGTGCACTACCCCACTAAAACCGCTGCGTGAGCCTTCAGCCGCTATTTGAGGGACCCGGATCTGCAGGCGACGGGAAACCCTCAGCGACAGACTGGTCCCGGCAAGACCAGATTCTCCACATTAGGGGACTGCCCGACTACGACTTAGCAGTCCTCACGACGTCGTGTCTAGCCAAGCCCGGGTACCCATCCCGAGCCCGACACACTTCTTTGGTACTTACTACCAACTACGCGAGTCCCTTTGACTTTTGATAACATTTCTTTAATAATGGAGCCGACTTTGTCATTTAAAAGAATCGACCACGGGCTCCGAAAATATATATTTTTCTAGTCTTGTCTAGTGTGCATGATTAAGCTTCCAAATAAAAGGTCTGGATTAGATACCGCGCATATGCATCAAATCGTTTGCTCACCGGTGAAAGAAAACATAGGGAGAAACCTCGAATCTGTAATATGCGACGGCCTCTGTAGCTCAGTGGTTAGCGCGTTGGCGCTCAAGCCGATACCTCTATCGGGTTCGAATCTCGCCAGGGAACAAAAAGTTTTCTGCGTTCTGTTACTGTGTGTGACTATTCCCAGGTAAACTAGGTTCCCCACCACGGTTCAGGCCTTGTCGTGGCGGTGGGGCTCAGTAGCATACGGTGAGCCCAACACCTTGGGCAAAGCGAATTGAGCCGGGGTGGCTCTTTGTAACCCTCTTATAAAAAGAGGGGGCAAAAGAACAAGGAGCAAGGGCTGAGGACGGGAACCTCGCCTTATTGTAGTCCCGACGTTGGGAGGGGTTGTTCTGTGGTGCCACTAATGAAGTCCTGCGGTCAAAGCCAGAACTAAATTTGACAAGCTTGACATCTGTCTGGAGCGAGAAGTTGTAAGATTTTAAATTGTTTTACGTCTAATACGGAGCGTTAAGGGATAAAAAGTGAAGGCCGTATAATGATCGTTAAAGTGAAATAATTTTGTAAATTAGAAAGTAAAAATAAACAACTATTAACCCAGTTGAATAATATGTTTATAAATATCACCGCCATGACAGGTAAATAGAGATGCCAGAGTCACTCATTTTTGCCTAATTTATGGTTAAAATATTATCATTATACTCTATACTTACTTTTATCTTATGATATTTATACTTATGCAATAAATTCCCGTTGGATTCTCTTTTTATTTATTTATTTTTTATTGATTGTTTATTAATATTATTATTTACTGTTTGCCTAAATTAAATTCTAATGTTTAGGTGTCCAACTGCCTCAACACAAAATTTTTCAGGGACCACGTAAAATCAGGATTGTGGCTTCTTCGGAAGCCACAATCACACAACTGAGTGGTGTCCTATTAAGGAACTATATTACACTGTTGTGCATTTTCCGGCGCATACTTAAGTCTATACTTTCATTTTTTTTCTTGTAGTATTGTAGTTATATTCTTTCTTGTTTTTTTCTTTTTAATTTATAAGAATTTCAAAGCTAAAATTTGTATATGTGCCGTGTGCGTTTGAAATGTGTGTTAGATTAAGTAAGTTTAACAGTGTATTATGTTCCTAAATAAATGTTTATTATTATTATTATTAAATACAAGGTAAAATAAATAGAACCTTCCTCAGATGAATGATATTTTCAGGTATTTCTGTAAAAAAAGGTCGAATAACAAAAGAAGTCACAATGGCAGAAATTACTACTGATAAAAATCGTCACCCCTGGCAAAAGCCGAACACAACCGAAGAAGATTGTTTTAGATGTTTTTGACTAATCGGCTATACGTATAAAATACAAACGTAATAATTAAAAAA
Organism: Lycaena phlaeas; assembly: GCA_905333005.2. Taxonomy (NCBI): domain Eukaryota; kingdom Metazoa; phylum Arthropoda; class Insecta; order Lepidoptera; family Lycaenidae; genus Lycaena; species Lycaena phlaeas. Next base: position 1,175,706 of record HG995181.1, read on the forward strand.
AAGTGTTTTATTTTACTAAAACCTGATAGGGAGATTTTTGCCTGCCATAATTATTTTTGTCATTATTATCATCAGTCTTTATCAATCCACTACTGAACATAGGCCCTATAATTAATTAAAAATTTTACTGTACTAGCCTTAGTGGAAAATCATTACACTAGAAATTGGCAACATTGAGTTATGAAACCGCAGCGCCGCGTCTATCGGACTTCACTCGTGGCGCGGATTATAGTTCCAACAGATACGTTTATGGAGGGGAGGGGGCAAAGTCCATGTACGCCATGCGAATTCAGATGGCTCTGACTTATCTTATCATGAGTCCCCTCGCAACATTTATCTCTAAAGGAAACGATATCTAACGTAAAATGAGATATTTCACATACTTTAGATCAAACCTCGCACACAAAAATCTTAATCATCACCAACTCGTCGACCTATGCTCTCTCCGAACTTATTAAATAACTGGCATGTGCCATATTTTACATACTTTTGGCATGCTGCATTACTAACAATTTTATTATACTGTTTTTGTAAATAATTGTTAATAGCATTGTTCATTTTTTATTTCCCCCTTTTTTATTATATATACTCAGTATAGGTTATGTATTATTTGTTTTATTCACCTCTATCAGCTAAAATTAACATTAGTTTAAATTTAATATGTATGAAGCAGCCAGGCGTGTATGTCAGTGGAGTTAAATTATTATTAGGTTACAATAAAAATGGTTATCTTTTACAATAATGTAATTATTATATAATATTATTTCCTACAATTCAATTATTTCATACAAATATTTTATTTGAAGGGGATTTACTTTGTTTAAGGCCGAGCAAAAATTATATTGATCATTATATCAAAATCAAAACATAGGTCTGTAGGGGTCCAACAGCTGGGGTTTAACCGTAAAGTAATACAATGGAAAGGTTTAACCAATACTTATATGAACATGGAATAAGCATGAGACAATCATAAAAGTATTGTGTTAACACAATGCTTTAGCAAGTTATCAGACATTAAAATCGGGCATAGGGAAAAAATACATTTTATTGTACTTTGTACTCACATATACTGTACATACCATACCATAGGAGATTTCAAAACAATTCTAACAAATAGACATACTCAACTTTTAAAAGTCACCAGCTCTTTCAGTATCATAATTAAAGTATTAAGTATAAATACATACAAACTTCTTTACGAACATCAAATCCAAACCATATACTTTTCATATTTATTATTTCATTATGTGAATGAAGTTGGATTTAAATGGTTGTAATAAATGAATAAACAAATGTTCAACATTATTATATTTAAAAATAACACCATGCTCCTTTGTGGCAATCATAAAACTAAATTCTATTACATCCTCTATTCTAACAGTCAGATAAAAAAAAAACATTCACTCAATTAAAAAAAACATTCATAACATTGCAGTCCCCTTAACGGTATAAGTTCTTTACACTATAAATGCGCTTAGTTAGGCGGTTACATCATACCACCCATTCCTCCCATGCCGCCCATACCACCCATACCAGCCATGGGGTTTGGTTCCTTTTCTTGTGGAATTTCACAGATTACAGCCTCAGCAGTGGTCAACAAAGATGCCACTCCACTGGCATCTGTTAATGCGGTTCTTACAACTTTAGTTGGGTCAATGATACCTTTCTCGATCATATTAACATATTCATTATTTAAAGCATCATAACCAAATTCGGGACCAAGGTCCTCCACCTTTGCGACAACAACAGATCCATCAATACCAGCATTACGAGCAATGGTCATGCAAGGCATTCTCAGAGCTTTCCTTATGATTTCTACACCTGTAGCTTGATCCTCATTGGATGTTTTGAGTTCTTGTAACATGGGGATACATCTGAGAAGAGCAGAGCCACCTCCAGGGACAATGCCTTCCTCTACAGCAGCCCTAGTGGCATTTAGGGCATCATTAACACGGTCCTTCTTCTCATTCACTTCAACTTCACTAGAACCACCAACATGGAGAACGGCAACACCAGAGGCAAGTCTTGCAAGGCGCTCCTGTAGTTTTTCCTTCTCATACTCGGATGTTGTTTCTTGAATTTGATCACGGATCTGTTCTGCTCTCCTGTCAATGTCCGATTTCTTGCCCTTACCTTTAAGCATAAGAGTGTCATCCTTTGTGATGATAATTTCACCCACCTGGCCAAAGTCGGAAGCTTGAATGTCTTCGAGTTTGATGAGATTAGCATCATCACCAAAAACAACACCACCGGTAGCAATAGCCATGTCACTCAAGGTTGATTTGCGGTTGTCACCAAAACCTGGTGCTTTAACAGCAGCTACCTGAAGACCAATCTTTAGCCTGTTTACGACCAGGGTAGACAATGCCTCACCATCAACATCCTCAGCGATGATAACTAGGGGCTTCCTTTGTTGGTTTGCCATCTCCAATGCTGGTATTATCGTTTGGACATTGCTAATTTTCTTCTCAGAGAATAAGACTAGAGCATCCTGGAACTCAACTTTAGCTCCTTTGGATGAGTTGATGAAATATGGTGAAATATAACCTCTATCGAATTTCATACCTTCAATTATTTCGAGTTCGTCGTTTAAAGTTTTTCCGTCTTTGACCGTGATAACACCATCGCGACCGACTTTCTTCATGGCATCAGCAATGAGCTTACCTATGGCTGTGTCTCCGTTCGCAGAGATTGTGGCCACTTGCGCTATCTCCTCGGGTGTTGTTACGGGTTTTGACATATTTTTTAACTTATCTTTAACTGCATCTACTGCCATCATGACTCCGCGACGAATTTCGATTGGATTTGCACCCTTTGAGATTTTTTCGAATCCCTCCTTTGCAATGGCCCTAGCGAGAACCGTCGCAGTCGTAGTCCCGTCTCCAGCTTCTTCATTGGTGTTATTCGCGACATTTTGTACAAGTTTTGCTCCAATGTTCTGGAATTTGTCTTTAAGTTCGACGCCCTTTGCGACAGTAACACCGTCTTTGGTTATCTTTGGTGAGCCCCATGACTGTTCCAATATAACATTTCTGCCCTTTGGACCCATGGTAACTGCGACTGCATCGGCGAGGATATCTACGCCCTGAAGCATGAGCGCTCTTACATCAGCACCGAACCTTACATCTTTGGCGTAAAGTCTTCCAAACTGATGTGTTTTGTTCAGAGCAATTGTTTGGCGTACAACACGAGGCAGGCGAAACATTTTTAATAAATTAGAATGGAAGTAAATTCACTCTCAGAAAACTTAACTTGTACTTCTCGAAGATTCTCACTGGATTGCAAAACGTGATCTTGTAGCGCCGTGCCGGTTCCAGGTTATGTCACAGTTTTATGGAACAGATAAAAAATATTTTCTATTAATTTTAAATTATGTTTATTTTTTTATTAAAATATTATAATATTTTAGTTTAATAAATATTATTATTATTATTATTGTCAATTTTTTTATTTCTATTTTGATACACAATTAAACATTACATAAGCATAAAATAAAATATGTGAGCAAAATGTCTTTTAAAGTAAAACATAGGGAATTTTGTAACGTTTTGTTGACTTAATAATATAATAGTTATAGTCAAAATTATTAAAATACATGAATTCTAATGAAAAATTTACAATGTGATTAACTCATACATTTTACTTGCGACGAGAATAATAGTAGAGTGATTTACAAATTAAGAGCATAGCAAAAATGAATAGGTAGTCCACATAGTTTAGAGAAGAAAGCTGATAGAAGGACTCGCTTCGCTACATTCTAACGATGTCTATTTAAAGCAGAGTTTGAAGATGAAATTGTCTTTAACCAATGCGTTTTCCAAACAACAACCAACGGTAACAAATAGTAGCCTCTTAATTTTCGACTTTTCCGAAAGTTTGCCATAGCTCAACGATCTATGGAGCGTACTATGCTTTGTGTTTCTTTGGCAGATAGGATTTGAGACGAAGTGACGATCAGAGAACTAAGGTTATCAATATCACCCGAAGAATAAATTCGTTGAAGTGGCATTGGGTTGATCACATACTTTTGAAAACGGATGACCGATAGGCCATTATGATTCAAGAGTGAAGGCCGGGTTTAGGCATAGATGAAGTGTTGGGCGGCCATTATCCGGTTGCAAAGACAATCTCCGTGCAATAGTCGGTCCGTATTTTTTCCGAACTGTTATTTAACAATTGTTTTCTTATGTTTATGGGAATTTCACTCATTATGATGAAATAAATTTTGCGGATTTTATCGTGGTTTATTAAGTTTTGTAACTTTCTTCCGTGACCATAGTTACTGCTAAGTACGCGAAACGTCGGGCATATAAAAAACTAAATAAGCCGCGATAAAATCCGTAAAAGTTGTTTCATATAATGAGTGAAATTTCCGTAAACATAAGAAAACGATTGTTAAATAATAGAAAGGATGAGAGTGCCCCTCTTTCACTTTGGTCGCCGCGTCGCCGGTAAACCGCGATAAAATCCGTCCGAAATTACAACAATAATATAGGTCTGTTATAGTATATGTTGTTTTGTATTGCTTCGTTAATTTATCATTTTACCACAAAGTTATCACCATCATAATTTTTTGATATGAGTTGACCGCAGCTGTTCAATGGCCACTATTTTTTCTGCCAATCTCCTGTGTTAAATATAGATTAGATAGAATATAGATCCATTTTATGATCGTATCATAAATAATGAAAAAGGGTAAGAGAATTTGTTCAAATCTTTGAAAGTAATTGTAAAACATTAAATGTAACTCAAAATCTAGCACTTATTGGCCTAGAAGTGCCAACATCATAGGTTTCTATTTAATAAGCTACATATTTAGTTCCACTTAATATTCTTTTTTGCCACGACATACTTTTTGATGCCAAGCTGTACATGGCATAATGTCTATTCCGAAAGTAGCATTATGATTAATAAACGTCAATGTCAGAAATTGACAACTGATGACAGTATTTGTCAAATATCTTGTCAAAAAAAAAGACATCTGACAAAATACTTAATTATTAATTAATTAATCAAATTAATTACTAAATAAATGCAAAATCAAACTTCTGTAGTCTCTCGACTCAGAGTACTTTTAGTTTCACGACTTCACTCGTCACGTCTGTTGCCTTTTGGCGTTCGCTGTCCACTGGTTTATAGTGTAAATAGTACAATGTTGAATATTCATTGTCCAGTTACTTCGGTGTTATGAAGATATATTCTCCACGGTTCCTTTCGATGTTATTATTAATAGTAAATTTGTAATAATTGGTTTTAAACGTATGGAATAAATATTATATTATTCGGTTATCTCTTAACAATATTAATGATTGCTATTAAGCATAAATAAGTGATAACAGAAAACGAAAGAAAAGTTCGGCATTAAGTTGTGAAATTAGAAAGGAATCACTTTCTCGTGCATAGTTCTGTATGACAAAAGTCTGTAGCTATCAATAAAAGAGGTAAATATATTTTTAGTATCTATATGAAAAACACCTTCATAAATTAATTAAAAGTTGTTTTGATTATAAATACGTTTACTAAGGATATAATTTTTTAGATATTTTCTCGTGTACATGCAAGACTGAGCCAATCATTTACATCAAAAGTCGTATTATATTGTTACTTATTTTATAGAATTGTTTAAACATGACTACAGAAAAAGCTTTAAAGCTCAAAAAGGACAAGTCTAAGGTATTGAATTTATTTTGTTAAATTAAAGCTTAGCTTCATACAGATTTTTCTTTGCTTTGATTAAGGATATACATATATTCAAAAGCATTTTTTTCGTGTAATTAATTTTTTAGGGTAAAATGATGAATTGAGTTTTAATATTGATATTGAGAGATAACTAGAGAGTGACTCAGATTTTTTATTTTTACTTCAATCATGCATAAAGCTTACACACACACACTTTTTGCTACCTAAATTAGATTCTAAATAATTAGTAAATAATATGGTTATTTTATTTATATGAAAAATTAATAATAATAATTAAGGTGTAATACATTATACAATTCAATAATAACTTCCATATTCAACTTGAATTTAAATTTCCTTAGTCAAAAATTTGAATGTAAAGTTTACTTTAAATTTTTCGTTTCTTTACTCTTTTTACAGAGCCTTCCACTACCAGTAGGGTATATATAGGGTACTATTTATAAGGGGTTTTTTAAAGAAACCAATGTTAATATACATTTATGAACTTAATCTATATTTGTATCTATCTATCTATCAATTTTATATAACAACTTTCCGTGTCGCTAGACCCACTTGATATGATCAAGTCGTAAATTCTTGCCATGCCATGATATGCTGTTTATGTCAGTCCCTACAACTTGAGACATGTTTTCATATATTTTTAATGCTTAATATGAAATGTAGCTATCCCATTAATGCAGTTATCCCGTGTAATCCTTACCAATATTATAAACTAGGAGCGACACACGGTTTCACCCGCGTTATTCCCATTCCCGTGGGAGTATGGTGATAAATTATAGCCTATGTGCTGTTCTGATATATAAGCTATATTATTGTACAGATTCATTAAAATCCATTCAGTAGTTTTTACGTGAAAGAGTAACAAACACTACACACAACTACTTGCTTCATTATGAAACTTTGTACACATATTCTCAGAGATACTAAAAGTAATGTAGGATACATAAAAAAAAGGTTTTTTTTACTAACGCGGGCGAAGCCGCGGCGTACATGATATTTGCTTTCTACGGCATTGAGTCCCGTCAAATCAGTGACAAATCAGCCACAGTCGCACACCAAGTCGTTTACATATACATGGATGAAAACACTTGGCATACCATTAGGTAAGGGGAAAATCGACATTGTTCATTATATAAAAACGAAAACATACTTCAAATATAAAACTATATACTTCTAGTTTAGGTGCTTATGCATTTAAACATCCTCACACATCCCTCATACACTATATATTATAATAAAACAACTTTTACGGTTTTTATCGCCGCTTATTATGATTTTTACATGCCCGACGTTTCGGATAACAGCAGCCATGGTCACGGGCGTCTTAAAGACCTTAATAAAACACGACAATATCCGTAAAGTACATTATAAGTGAAATTCGCGTAAACATAAGAAAACAACACATATACATAATTTTATATGTAATAGCTTTCTAACGACTCTATGAATGTGTTTATTACAAACACGAAATAAGTAAAAATTAAGTTTTATTTTCCACATCCCGCGAAATACCATTTCTAGCTTAAGACTCGTTCTTGGATTGATCCCTGTCTAATCTTCATGAGGGCGTTTTACGTTTTATAGTTCAACGCCTTTCACATTTATAAATGTTTTTTTTTTATCTGGATGTTAAGAAAAGCTTGAATGTTAGAAGTCACATTCAAGCTTTTCTTAACATCCAGATAAAAAAAAACATTTATAAATGTGAAAGGCGTTGAACTATAAAACGTAAAACGCCCTCATGAAGATTAGACAGGGATCAATCCAAGAACGAGTCTATAGTCTAGTCAAGTCTATTCTAGTCTTTAGAGCAGTTAATGATTTAAGTAATATTAATAGTAATAGAAAGTGTAAAAGTTCTCCTTTCCTAGCCCTTCATTGGCTGCTCCAATTGATATCATACCTAATGACGATCCAAAGATGTAATGACCGGGTATTTTGTTTCGTGGCTTCACGGAATGGTATTAACGGATGATAATGCTGGAATTAAAGTATCAAGCCTTATATGTCCCACTGCTGGGCACAGGTCTCCTCCTCGAAATCAGGCGAGGAGGGTAATGGGCCATAGTTCACCGATGCGCTGGCCCAATGCGGGTTGGTGAACTTCACATACCGTCGAAGACTCCAAACCCATTTCAAAGCACACACGGGGGTCAGGATCGAACCCGGGACCTTTCGCATAAGAGGTCGAGGCCACACACCACTGGACCATCGCCGCTCTAATGCTAGAATTACAGTCAATAAATGCTGAGTTGAGACCAAACTGTGAAGCTTGTATATAAATGTTATACTAATTTTGTTTTGTCTCTTATTTTATTTACACTTAAAAGAAAATCTTTTTTTTCTTAATATTGGTAATTTAAACTTGGAATACGTTGGGTTGTAAATATGGGTACATTGGATTGTAAATATTGAAAACCTTTATTAAATCTCTTTGTCAATATTTTTATCATAATGAAATGTACAGTGTAAAGTTAATTCTTTCATGTAGAAGAAGAAATTTAAACGGAGAATTATATTTTCAGCGTCGAGAAAATAAATCCAGCAGGATTTGTAAAGGAGTCATCATGAATATCTTTCGGCAGTTGTTTATCATAATCCGCGTTTACGTGGAGAGGCTGGTTGACTTTGTATTTTCCATATATTGGGAGCCAAAGCGCGTACCCATACCAGACCTCTCCAAAAGACATGCTATTTTAGCGAAGAGTGCAGTGTCGCTGGCGGCTATGATACGGAATAAGGAGCTGAAGTCTGAGGACTTGGTCCGAGCTTGCATTGAAAGGATAAAAGAGGTAAGAGTTATCTATGCATAAAATACATGGTCTTATAGGTTTGGAATCCGAAGAATAAATTGACGTTCAACCTTATACTGTATAGTCTATAGTTATATCTTGATTGATAGATCAAATGTGTGAACAGGAAAAAATATTACAGAAAAAAAAAAAACACTATTTCAGATATCTTTGCTTATTTCTATTGTTATAAATAAAAATGTTTTTAGTATCATTCACAATTCTTAAACAAACTTAGATTCTAATTGATTTACATTTAGTTAATTAGTCGAGTTTCGCTCATTGTAATAATACGAGTTGTATATTTTTACGCATTTCATTACGTTTTTATTATTTCTGTTTCGAATACTGATCGTGTCACAAGAGAAGTTCTCTCGGGAACCCAACCTTGACAGATATGGCTTTCCATCATCATTAGCCGGTTGTAAGCTAATAAAACTGACGCCTGACTGGCTTCGATTCTCAGGTCAAATGTTTGTGAGATGAGCAAGATCATTTTTCTTGTGGTTTATCGGTAGTTTTTGATATTTTTTTTATATATAATTATATATCTCTAAATTCATACGGCATTTAGAAATATATAATTATGTATCAATTGTCTGATTGCTAAAATACAGGCATAGTTGAGGATTAGATGGAGGTATGCGAGTCCCAACATATTATTATTGAGTATTTGTATTGTATAAGTACAAGGGTTTTCTTTATACTTCTCTCTCTCTCTCTCTCTATTTAAGAGCTTTGCTCTTGTCGGTGGAGTATTCGCCACTCATTCCTCCTTTCCGCCAATACCTTCACCTCCTGATACGACATAACCTGTACCTTCTCCTTTATTTGTTGCATATAACTCCTTCTCGGTCTACCTCTTCCTCTTTTTCTATCAATCTTTCCCTCTATGATATTTTTTATAAACAAGTTACTAATAATAATACTTCTCATTTATCCTTATTGCATATTTAAAAAAACAAGGTATTCGTTAGCCAGGTTCGCGCGCAGAGAATTCCGATCAACGTGTTTTTCTATGTAATGTAACACGAATGGAAGATTTTTAACTTTTTTTCCTTTACTCGTGTAGCGAGTCTCTTACTAAATTTCATGATTTAATATCTATAGGATGACGGTAGTAACTGGTTTGGCAAACTGACATACAGACAGGCTGTCCGGCTGACAAAGGAACTTGATCCCGTAAAAGTTCAGTTTTGTCGTTTGAGATGTAATTTGTACGAATAAAAAAACCATTAATTGGAATAAGATTTTTATTTATTATGGAGAATAGAGGAAAGAGAATGGCGTCCATAAGCGGTTTAGTAACAAGTATAACGAGTTTTCTGTGTGCATTATCTCAGAGCATTCAATATTATGATCTTGTATTACGAGTTACGACAAATTCGTCTTGACCACATTTAAAGTTAGTTGTACAGGGCATTTGAATATCTCATAAAAGATCAAAGGCAATTAAATATTATAATTAAAATTAATACGTTTCTCTCTCTGAATCCGAAAAATAGCGTATTTCTTTCTAGCGGGACACCGTATCGATTTGGGCACAACATTCTTAAGTGGCATCCTGGAAAGTTGTTAGAAATTTTGCTTTAACACCTTGGGACCCTTACTTGGGACCTTATGGTTAAGGTTCCAAGTAAGGGTCTGTATCATTGATAGGGCTGATACAGCGGTAGCTACGTCCCAGGAGCGGTAGATACATGCTGCTTTGGCTTAACGTTCTTCACCTTCACGAAGAAGTGATCGAGAAAGGGAATTAGGAGCGCGCCTTTTTAGACGAGAAAACGGTAGATGAGGATCCCAAAATACATTTAGGATGTGAGAATAAAATTAAGTTCCCTACTTTATGTATACGTAATTGAAAAATTGTATAAAAAACCGCTTAAAATAATTTGAAATGTGTAAATAATATCAAACTAAAAATGTTAATTCATTAAAGGAAAACGTAAATAAGTTGATAATAATTATCATAACGTGTATACATTTCTCACGGCAAATTAAATATTTAAATACATAATAGGTAGTATGTCGCGTGGGGGTGGTAGATGCCCCCAGCGAGCACGATAGGAAGGGGGGTTCGGACAAGTCTCACCTTATCTCGAGCCAGAAACTTTCTTTAGCTGGCCCACGTTCCGACAGCGTATTGCGTAGGGGTAATAAGGGAGGAATCACTGGCCTGACTGGACTCCTGGCGATGGTAGGTTGGCTGCAGCTTGGGTCTTCACGCTGGGCGTTCGGTTCAGCCGGCCGGCTGTTAGGTCTTCTATACTTGGATACTTAGTATCCGAACTGTGCTCCGCGAACTCCCAGCGGAATTCAATAAAATTAGACGAGGGTTAGCCTCGGCTTCCGCCAGCCACGAAGTCAGGACAAGAAAAGGGCCAAGAGGTCGGTTAGAAGTGACAGCAAATCAAAAGGTCCCTAATCACAGCTTGTCTATCGTTCCATAAACAATATAGTTCTATAGTCAATTGTCAAACAGACTTTATAATTAATTAACTTTTAATTTAGTTTATTTGTAATTTTGTTTAGAGATTAGATTATATTATTATATTTATTATTATAAATTACAAGAGGTATTTTAATTTTATTTGAGAAAAAGATGTAAGCAAACAGTTATTGAATTTTAGAATGTCGCTAGTGAGCTAACAGAGTATGTCAATAGTTGACACTAGTTAACGATAGATGGCGCTTATACCACCAGTATGCTTAGATTAAACATAATATCTATTGCTGAATCTTTAATTTAAACCTAAAATCATGTAACGAGCTAGCGCAACGTTACAGTACCCCGCCAAAAAGCGTAGGATTTTGCCTACTACAGCAAAATCCGACTAAACTAACTACCTATTAAACGTTAAGTTTACGTAACCTATCTGCGCCGGCGCAATTTCATAATGATTTGCTAAACAAGGGTTGTCGATAATGGGTCTCATGTGTATCTCATATATCAGCGTACGGTCCAGACTCCAGCCTCCAGACATCAATGAGTTACCATTTCATCCCAGATGAACTGACTTGTCTTAGTAATTTTATCATCAACGATTACCGAAACTGACGCTAACGTAAATGAACAAGCCATTAACAATTGTAAAATTAAGTTAACACTTACTTAACAGTCTTGCGCGGTTATTCAGTTAGTGTGATATACATTGTATGTCCGTTAGTCATAGCTCATTGTTATGTCACGTAATGTGTTTCAACCTTTCACCTTTTACGATGAAATGTGTATTTTGAGCGTGCGGGGTCAGCTGAGGTGAGGAAACTATAGGTAGTCCAGAGTCAGTACGGATTATTATTGTGCAATAATTATATTAATAACGATGAGCGCGAGACATTTACCGGGAGACTCCTGTCAAACAGCTCGGGGGTCGTCCATTAACCACGTGAGGCTTAAAAGGGGGCTCGATATCACCAGAAGAAGAGGAGGTTAAAAAGTTGCTAAAAAGATTACGTGGTTAATGGACGGCCCCTTGTGTACTTTACATGAACAGCAATATTGTATTGTTATTATAGCAATATTATATAATTATATTGCAATCATTCATGACTTGGTACTTTTTCCAATTGCATACCTACAAACATGTAGAGTATAGCTACACAATTAGGCTGTAAAAATCTCTTATTATTACTGACCAAAGTCCAATCTTTAGAAGAACTGTCTATGGAAATACACTCAACCGTTTTTTGTTTGTTCTATCTAACAATAACAAACTTGTAGAGACTTACTTATTAATTACTTCATTAACTACTCTTAGGGTCTGTTTCACAATCTCCAGATAAGAGCCGAAAAGGCTATCGGCAACATATCTGATAGATACTCCATTTAGGGCCTGTTTCACAATCTCCAGATAAGTGCCGAATAGGCTATCGGCCACATATTCGACAGATACTCCATACTCTATCTGTCAAATATGTTGCAGATAGCCTATTCGGCACTTATCTGGAGATTGTGAAACAGGCCCTTAAAAATATAGTGTTTATATAAAAATTAAAAACTAAAATAATTTGATGAAATCTTATCTTATACTCATGTACTATAATGCTGAAGAGTTTGTGTTTGTATGAATGCGTTAACTTCAGGAATTATTGGTCGGAAGTGCTGGAGATAGCTCTTTTGTCGAGGTTATAGGCTTTATATTATACCGCTAAGATGTGGTTGTAAATCTTAGTTGACGCAAGCGAAGTTGTGAGCAACAGCTAGTTATAAATATAGACGTACTAGCTCGCGGCTTCACCCGCGTTCTTCCGACTCCCGTGGGGGTACGGTGATGCTATGAGCTATATAATTGTAAAGTTTCAAGAAAATCCATTTAGTAGTTTTTACGTGAAAGAGTAACAAACATTCATACTTACAAACTTTCGCGTTTATAATATTAGTAGAATGAAAGTCGAGATATTTGAAAATGTATAATTTGTCATTGTTTGAAGGTGAATCCAATAATCAACGCGACGACGGATGAGAGGTTCGAAGCAGCCCTCAGGGAGGCCAGGGAGGTCGACGCGAGCATCGCGAGCGGCCTCCCCGATGATCACTTTAAACAGAAACCATTCTTGGGTGAGAAACGTACATTCTATTTATATCACCACACTCTATACCATCTAGTGTGACATAAAGACAAACAAACAAACTTTCCCATTCATCATATCAGTGAGGATTTACTCTGCAAACAGACGCTTTTGTGTCGATTGTGAATTTATAATGCACACGTACGTATTTTAGAAATATTTAGGTCGCGTAATATCGTACGGTGTTTTGTATCTTATGCAAGTTTTGTTATTGCACAAGTGCTTAGATTTTATGAATGTATACTTACTTAGTTATTTAAGCCAATTGGACCAAATGTTGGGACCGAATTGTGAGGAATGCGCTGTACGTTTCTCCTAAAAGAGTTTTGGTGGATCATTCATCATTTCGATTTTCATCAATATCTGGTGTGCCCTCCTCGTTTTATAATGGACTCTTGAAACCAGTTTGGTACACTCTCCACCAGGTGTACAGCTGTCAACTGAGGAATTTCTTCCCAGCTTGATTTCAACACGTTAATTAGCTCTATTTCATTGTGCACGGGTTGGTTTGTGCTTCGGACACTGCGTTTCAGTAAATCTCACGTGTGTTGGATGGGATTTAAATCCGAACCATTCGCAGGTCAAGGCAACACCTGTATACCAGCCTCCTGTAGTGCTACCCTGATGGCCCTAGCTGTATGAAAGCGAGTATTATCGTGCTTCAGATGAAATTTGCACCGATTCTCTGTGCTAATGGGACCACATGGGATCATATGACCTCCTCGATAAAACGCTCAGCTGTAATTGTGCATTCACCGAGACCTGCCAGCTTAATTCTTCTTGACATAGAGATTCCTCCCCACACTATAATATTAGGGCCCCCAACTGTCACTTTTATGGATGCGTGTATATGAAAATCGACTGCGACGATCATCATTAAAAAAATTGACATTGCATTCATCTGTAAACAATACTGTGCTCCTTTCAATTGTACTCCAATGCAGATGCTGCCTTGCAAACAACAATCGCTTTGCCCTATGAGCACTAGTCAAAGGAATCCGTACTAAACGTCTCTTGGCGAACTGCTGGTCTTCATGTAACCGATTCCTAATGGTTTGATCACTAACATGTGTACCCGTCGCCTGCTGCAGACGGTTTTGTATGGCGCGGGATGCAATGAGCCCTTCTCTACCAGCAGTCAAGCGCACGTAGCGGTTCTCCTGTGCATTAGTTACTCGAATTCTACCAGATCCCCGCCTTCTTAATAGTCTTCAAGTGTCTTCAAATCGATTCCAAGCATTTTAAATTCCTCGCCGGGCAAAACCCAGCTGCAACGCTACAGACCACTGCAAATTGCCTTCTTGCAGTAATGTTGCAGCGCTGGATACGGTTGCGAAGTCCATATGTTGTCGAATTCTCGGCATAATGTTTTTGAAATGTTAATTCAGTAGTAGCTAAACAAAATTTAAACTGCTCTTGACAAAATCTTCACTTTGAATGAGTTTAAATTCCGTCTTAAAATCGGGTAGAGTCAAGTGGTTACCATAAAGCACCAAATACTGTCCACTTAAAAAAAATACGCAAGTGGAATACTCAAAATGTGTTTCCTGGCATTTGTAGTAACACAATAAAAAACCATCAGCTACTTGAAAATGCATAAAAAATAAATTATCGCTAATAACGACAAAATAAACGAGTGGCCCTTATTTTGATTTGACTAGTATATAAGCACCGCACCGGTGCCGCTCTCTCGTCGGCATTTACCGCCATCTTTGTTATTTTGCAAACAGCCTTTCTGTGTTTTGGTAAAAAAGGCAGAACGGACTGTATAATTAATTACTGACACCGAGACCGACACATCTTACGTCTCGGGATCGCTCAAGGTAACAGGTTCGAGTAGGAGAGGAGTGACAGTGTGTTCGATTGGCAGGCGTACCGTTCACGACCAAGGAGAGCATGGCGGTGGCGGGCATGCTGCACACGCTGGGCACGCTCGCGCGCCGCCACCGCCGGGCCGACCGCCACGCCGAGGCCGTGCGCCTGCTCGTGGCCGCGGGCGCGCTGCCGCTGGCCGTCACCAACGTGCCCGAGATCAACAAGTGGTGAGTGACACCGACTGACCAACAGAAACGGAGGATGTAGCAAATACACGCCGCAAGCCAGAGTATGCGATCATTCAACTAATATTAATGCATTTTATGGGCTGTGTGCAAATAAATAATTTGAGTTTCAATTCGAATTTTAAAAAGTGGAAGACATCAGTGAAATACCGATGGTCGACGTCTCCCGTGAATGTAGTGCTAGTTCCACCGGCACTAGAGAATAAGCTCCAGCGATCTCACCACGCGGGAAAACAACTTTTCTGTACTAATATAACATGAATAAGATTATTCTGTTTCTTTAAACGCGCGATTTTAATCAATATAAGTGGGATCTAAGATCATATTTTTGTATTTGAGAGACTAAATTATGAAGTAGTAAATAAAATTAAAAAAAAAAAAACTTTTTTTAATTTTAGAGATATAAATGCGAGGAACAGCTAGTATTATATATGATATTCATTATGTGTGTGTGTGTGTGTCAGGCAGGAGACCCGTAACATGATCTACGGACAGACGAACAACCCGTACCACACGGGCCGCACGGTGGGCGGATCCAGCGGGGGCGAGGCCGCGCTCGCCGCCTGCTGCGCCACGCCCATCTCTCTCTGTGAGTCACGCCCCCTCCTCTTTACTCGATGGGATTGGATGGAAAGAGTTTTAGTTCCGACGCTAGGGTCCAAGAGACGAGAGATCGGCGGTCTTGGTGCTTATTGAAAAAATACATCTCTAACTATTAAACGCTACATATTTTGGTTTTGCTACATACAATTATTATTATTATTTGGTCTATCTTCTGAGAAGGGGCAGGTGGAGTTGATTTTCTGAACAATTGGTTTGGATTCTTGCTTGGCAGGTAGCCATGCTCATGTTGCATCATCATCAGCTTCTATCCGTCCACCTCCGAACAAAGGCCTCCTTCAATGAACGCCAAGGCGACCGTCGTTGCCGGACCTTTACTTAATCAATGCTCACCTTGAATTAAAACGAGCTATCTCAATACGCTCCTTATCATATTAGGGAACTCTAACATGAAGGTATTGTTGGGGTGTGTGTGTTGACGTGGACCGTGGAGTAACGGGCGGTGTGCGCAGGCTCCGACATCGGCGGGTCGACGCGCATGCCGGCCTTCTACTGCGGCCTGTACGGGCTCAACCCCACCGCCGGACACACCAGCCTCGCAGGTATGCTGCTATAATATGCCCTTACCGCATCCCGTACTAACATGTATTTGGTTTATTCATTGTGTTCTATCATCGACCACATAACCCATAGACTCCTAATAACAGGGGAACGGGTTCTGGCGACACATCTGACTTGTAGTTCCGATGTAAGCCGTAAACAATTTACTCAAACTATCGTGTCGTCTCATTCTTTCCCGTTGCGAAATATATCCATTTCTTTTTAACGTTCCGTGATTGGTAATGTATGACATTGAATTAGCTAATCACAGCATTGCAACCCCTTTCGTCTCACCTCAGCTAGTGGCCAGAATGCATTTAATACGAAAAAACAAACATTAGGAGTCTATGGGTTCTATATAACAAATTGCAATCTTTATAAAAATAACTTCTATACCTTTCTATACAAAATAACTTCTATAAAAAACGTCTTATTCTAAATGTGTTGAATCTTCATAAAATGTTTAGCTTTTACCACTAAACCGCTCTTTAATAACTTTTATGAATTTTCTTATGGATAAGTTTGTAACATTTTCTGTGATCATGTACCTATACGTGCCTTTTAAAGAGTTGTTTAGACTTTAGTTTTCTAAGAGTCTAATCACAGACATATTATCCAGCCTGTGTATTCCCATTATCCGTGAAGTCTCTGATGGCGGTTTGATAATTTCAGGCAACGCGCTGCGCACGGGCAAGGAGCCCAGCATGGCGTCGGTGGGTTTCGTGAGCAGGCACGTGGAGGACCTGGGCCCGCTCACCGCCGTGGTGGCTGCGGACCGCGCGCCGCTCCTACACCTGCACCGGCCCGTCAGCGTCAAGGTACACCAGCGAGGCAGTCACCAACACCTTGACATCATTAGTAATCTCACCACACTGTAGCTCAGCGCGTCGCTAACGAAAATTCATCATCACTATCACCACCACCATCATCATCATCAAAAAGGAGGTCACCACCAAAACCACACCATAGACGATACCATAGTCTTTAGGAATCATCTAGAAATAAGCGATCTTAATGTTATCGTGATCAAAAGTTTGTCGCTTACGATATACGGTCGTCTTATAACTCTGAGCGTTAGACTCTTAGAGATCTAAATCTCAGAGATCAATATGCCAGACCGCTGTATGGTCCTCTTCGAACTAGGACGAGAGAGATTGCTGCTATTTTTCATTTCCCTCACAATGTCAATGTCAAGAGGAAGATACACCTCTTACATAGAGGTCGATCCCGGAGGACATGGAGGATCGTCACTCACAAGTATTGAAGGATACCCCACCTGTTCCAACCCACTCGGACGACTTGTCTGCGCTGATGATGATGATGATGATGATGGCATGTGCAGGAGCTGAGAGTGTTCTACATGGAGTCGTCCAACGACCCGAGCGTCAGCCCCGTGTGCCCCGCCCTGCGCCGCGCCATGAGCAAGTGAGTACCGGACCCCCCCCCCCCCCCCGCCCTCCCCCGGTGCAGGAGTAGCGGGTCCACGCTGACCGGTGTCTACCGTGAGCTGACGCGCCGCGACGGACGCCGTCGTAGCCCGACGAGTCTAAGATACGCTCGCTCGGTCAGTGTTTCATTGACTAGTAGTATTTTAATATTATGACCATATAATTATTAAATAACATTATATGGTCATAATAGTATGTATACTTTCAAAGGTTCTTCGTTCGAACTTTGTCAAATATAAAAAATAATATAAATAAAAATTGAAAAGTTAAACCTACGTTGACTTAATGCACCATCGAACTTCTTTGATAGTTTTGTTTCGACGTTGTCTAGACTTATAGAACTTATATAAGGTGTATAGACTTAACTGGAGTCTGGAGTTTATTGTCGTTATCAAATGGAAGCACGATCGTGTTTTGGGTTTTGCAGCGTGCTAGCCAAGCTGTCGGAGGAGACGCAGCCGCCGCAGCCCTTCTACCACCGCGGCTTCGACCGCATGTACCGTCTGTGGAGACACGCCATGACGCGGGAGGCCGAGGACTTCGCCCGCCTGCTCACCGACAACCGCGGCCGCGCCAACGGCCTGCTCGAGCTGGCCAAGAAGGTGAGGCGAAAGACTGTTACATCCGTATTCAAGAAGCGTACTTGGCTAAGTAACGAAACAACACTATGCAAAGGACGCTTCTATCTATACCAGGGTTTCTCAAAGAGGGGTACGCCATTCGAGGGCAAGGGGTACGCGACAAGATTTGCATAATGGCGGCTTGATAACTGGCTGACGCGCACGACCGACACGCATGGTGGCGTGTTTCTGTTGTTTGTTTGTTCTGCATCTTTCTCAGCTCTCCGACGAACTGAAAAGGTATTTTCCGGATATTGATCATGCTCAAGATGGCTGGATTCGTAACCCGTTTGCGGTCACGAACGGAAGCATAATATCTAGTTTGACTATCAAGCAACAGGAGTCATTAATAGAAATGTCCGCGGATGAAACTCTTCAAGCTGATTTCAAAACGATGTCTTTGATAGATTTTTGGGCAGCTAGACAGGCAGAGTATTCCGAACTCTCACGCAGAGCGGTGAATTTCCTTTTACCCTTTGCTACAACATACTTATGTGAGAGTGGATTTTCACACCTGGTCATGATAAAAACTAAGTACAGAAATCGACTTGATGCCGAGTCAGAATTGAGGTTAAAATTGACCAAAATTACACCTATAATTGAATCCCTTTGCGACAAGAAACAAGCACATCCATCACATTAATATTAAAAAGACATTTCTTTTGGCACTATGTTTGTTACCTTTTATTTAAAATAAAAACCTTATTTTCTTCAATAGTCAATTTTATTATTTTCTTTGAGGGGGTGGGGGGAGCAATTAATTAGTTAGGGGTACGCTGTCACCTGGAAATTTTAACAGGGGTACGTGGTGCCAAAAGTTTGAGAAACCCTGATCTATACTATCCTGATATCAATAGTCGGGTTTTATATGGGTTTGACAGACGCACAGTTACGGATTTCACTTAAGTATTATAAGACCCTATGTGTTCGGGAGTACTGTGATACCTCATAGTATTGTTTGTGAAACGGGTGCTAGTTTGAAACTAGCACCCTCAGTAATTTAACAAGGTCATTTGAGTTCGTAATGAAATTCGACAGCATGAAGTGAACGATATTGGATCATCTTGGTAAGGAGGAGTACGTCATAGCGTCATGTAACGTAAAAATGAGCGACCGGGGTAATGAATGTAAGGGAAATTTAACTTTCCTAATTACCTTCCCCCTTTTGGGAACATTTCTTGCTCATGGGTCATACAAAACATCGTGAGGAAACCGGCATGTGCGACTTCGGCATTACACCTCGCCTCATTTCGAGGAGACAAGGGGCCCTTTAAGTCTGTAGATTCTCTTGTTGAGATAAGCCCTAGACATCTGCAGTGTAATAAATAGTGAGCCGATGAAGTTCCTTGTATCAGTTTTGTGATCTCCCCCCCCCCATCGTCCAGGTGGTGGGAGCGAGTGACCTGACGCTGGCTGCGGTGCTGAAGCTGCTGGACGACCAGGTGATGCCGCGCGCCGACCCCGCCTGGGCCGACCAGCTCATACGGGACACCGTCGACGAGGTCACGGTCAGTACCACCACTACCACCATCGCTACTATAATAATTCACCTATATATTTGTTCGGTTGTTATATATTCGCATATTGTTATTGTTCGCGTATATATTGTTATTGAGGTCGGCAATGTTCAACTGCTATAATCAAGGACCATCCCATGATCATGATGATCCGAACATTGCTGTGAACAGTCTATCTCGCTCTAACTTGCCGTATACTAGTTTCGTCTCGCTCGTATTTCCGATGTGCTGTATCGGATTCCAGCGCACGCTGGGCACGACGGGCGTGCTGGTGCTGCCGTCGGCGCCGTCGCCCGCGCCCTACCACTACGTGCCGTACCTGAAGCCCTTCAACTTCGCCTACTGGGCCGTGCTCAACGCGCTCAAGATGCCCGCCGTGCAGGTACACGTGATAAAATACTACTATACACGACTGTACAGACGGAAAGGAAACTAGCTCACACAGGCACTTTGAAAGACTTAAGATAACGATGACAGTTAATAAATTGTTTTCCTCATTCTCTCTCTCATTAGACAAAATGTGAAAACGAATTGACTTATATGTAATGTGATCATTGTATAACGTAAGGGTCGCTAATGTGCAGGTTCCGGTGGGCGTGGACGGGGCGGGGCTGCCGCTGGGCGTGCAGGTGGCGGCGGCGCCGGGGCAGGACGCGCTGTGCCTGGCCGCCGCGGACTACCTCGCCCGCAGCCTGCCGCCGCCCGCGCCCTGCCGCCTGCCCGCCTGACCGACGCAACGCACGTGGGCGGGGCGAATCATGAGGGGGCGAAGCGAGCGAGAGTAAAAACCTCACTATTTCTTTAAGCACTTTTGATAATACACAAATGTCAGGCTTGGATTACCTACGCCTGACTATTAGACTTCTATAAAAACAATACATATATCTATGGAAGTGAAAATTCCTAAACTCTTATGTATTGAATTTTATATTAAAGTTTTGATATAGTACTAAATAGTCTAGAAGTAATTTAAAAACAGAGGCTCTTTAAACAAACAACAGGTGTGAAGAACACACATTCACATCTATAGCTCACAGGTTGTGCTCGGCTATGCCTTATATTGTGATATTGATGTTTAATGTCTGTCTCATCTCAAGAAGAGTGCTAGTTAACGTAACGTGTATTTTTGTAATTAATGTATAAGTTTAATAGCCGTTGATGTATCAAATGTTTAAGACTGTTTAACCGGGTGATGGATTTCGAATATATTTTTATAATACACCGATGTTCTTTTTTACAAATATTTCATACAACATATTATATCCGTAAATTCCTTTTAATTCCCATAAAATATAATTGGGAAAAGGCAGATGATGATGTGATCAAAGAACAGTAGTTATTTCCAAAAGTTTGCGTCAACCATTATAATTACTTTGAATGGTTGGATGGGAATGGAAAAAACAGCTAACACTATAAACCCCTATTCTTAATTCATCTCAAAATAACATGTGTGTAAATAGTAATAGACACTGTTTACATATACCCATAAAACAACACGGACTCTCTTAGTCTCCTTCTGGTGTCGCATATACCTAACAACATTATTAGCAATTTCAAAAATATACAATAATGCATACTGCATTATTATAAAATAAATGCTGCGTCGTCGCCAGCCGAATACATTCCTTAACTTGTATTTTGTCTAAACCATACACGAAAACATCTCCCGTGTCCCGTGACCTTTAGTTAGTAGCACAAATTAACTAGAAATTATTAGTTCTTCATGTTGTTAATCATTTTTGTAGCATTGGCTGTGAAGTAAAGTTTATTTATTGTCGGCAGTTGCGTCTCAAGATTCACGCAAAAAGTGTTCCCTCATATATTTTTAAAATCTGATCACACATTCCAAATTGATTTCTTTAAACAAAAATATATAGTTTCTATACATGTTAGATGTATGACGAATGATAATCGGGTAAAGAAATAAAATATGGTTCAATATGAAGAAACCTTTATTAGATTTAAAATCTCCGACATTCAACTGCGAGATGCAGCCGGCACCCGTCCGCTCGCTGCGGGCGGACCACGCCCCCGCCGTGGCGCTCGTCAGCCGCCGCAAGCCACATTACTAACCTACAGGTCCGTGCTAGCATGGCCCGGTCCTTGCGGGCCCGTGCTAGCACGGCTCGTATGTTCAGGCCCGTGCTAGCATGGCCCGGACCCTCGAGGGCCCACGGTAGCACGGCAAGCGTGGCTGGCACGCATGAGCACCGCCCCTCGGCTCGGCCGTGTAGTCGCCACACTTCAATATGAAACTGTGGCGCCCTCCTACACGTTGTGATTGGCTGCATACTATTACTACCTTTTATTCGCAACAAATTGACCAACAAAGATTTTTCTATATTACATATAACATATTAATTATTTTGTAATTTATTATCATCACTAATTATTACATTTATTTTTTATGTTATAATCTAATTTTCTTAAGATTCGAACGGTAAGCGTCAAAATATAGGTCAAATTATTTAAAATTTTATACAATACAAAGCGGCTCGCACAGTATATATTTAGAAAATCTACGCATCAAGCAATATTACAGATAATTCAATTGTCATATCGAAATGTCCATACGCTAAGAATTTATTACACATATACATTATCTACTACTCTTCGTCGCTACGCGAAGAATTTACATTTAATACATTCAAAATGTATAATAGACTAGGGAACGTCAACTTGTTGCGAACGCGACTACGGACTAAGGTATAATTATTATCACTTTAGGATCACTCACAGTGGAATGGAACAGTTACATCACATAGTACGGCACCCTGCGCTAAGTCTTATTTACATCACATTTAAAATTTAGTTTGTACATGTCTCGTCCGAGACGGGGGGACTACGCTACGGCTACGGGCGTCGACCGCTCGGACGCGGGAGTGATACACGAATAGCAAAATATTGATTGATACGTTCCTCGGGGAGAAGTAAGCGTAGAGGACGCTGAGGTGTGGGTGGGGCCCGGTGGGCGGAGTCAGGCGGCGGCGCGCAGGCGGCAGCGGCAGGCGAGCAGCGCGAGGGCGCGGCGCAGCAGCAGGCCTCAGCTCGGGAACTTGCAGTACAGCGCGTAGTGCAGCTCGTAGCCCGAGAAGCGGCACGTCTGCGCGTCGCGCGCCACGTAGCCCGACAGCGACGAGAACCGCTTCAGCGAGCGCGGCGCCTGCGCGGCCGGCGCGTCCTGCGACACACGGGACGTTAGTAGAGCCGCTATATAACATTTACTGTCGTGTTAATATTCATACTAATCCTGCAGCCGGGACTCACCGGCGTGGCGAAGACAGTGAGCACGAACTTGCCGGGGCGGAAGGTCCGCAGCACGTTGGCGATGACCTCGTCGTAGCTGCCCACCGGCACGTTGGACTCGAACGACACGTACGAGCACGACGCCTCGGGCGTGATGTGGATCGTCATGTAGCAGCCCTGTGACGTCACACCTCCGTCAAATGACAGCACACACACCTCACAGGCTAAGGGCCTGTTTCACAACCTCCAGATAAGTTCCGGATAGGCTATTCACAACATATTTGACAGATAGAGTATGGATCATCTGTCAAATATGTTGCGGATAGCCTATCCGGAACTTATCTGGAGGTTGTGAAATAGGCCCTTACTATACAATGTCAATTATAAACTTACAGATGGTATATCCTTATCCCTCTATGGAGTGCATGAACAATGAGGACACAGTTACTTTAGATACTCTCAGACGAAATATTTAATTGTTTTTACACAATAAAATATATTATTCGACATTACTTAGATCGGCACTCTAAATCCAGTGCAAGCTATTTGGTTACAGCATCTTGTGTACGAATAAATGTACACAAGATGCTGTAGGTGTAATTATAAAATATACAACATGAGTGTAGTGTAGTCACTTACATCCTTAGCGACCCCGTTCATGGAGTATCCGCAGGGGTCGAACAGGTAGTCGTCGATCACCATCCCCGGTATTATCTTGTCGATGCCCGACACCTGGAACACCACACTGACATTATCATTTTATATCATCGTCATCCAACTAATCCACTTATCTCGCTGTGACCAGAGAACTACCGGTACATGTTCTTGTCAACGGTATTATTTGAGGATTTGACTACCGGTTCTATAGTTTAGCCGTACATGTACAAAGCTTTCGCCTGCTTATAGTACTAGGACTATCAGATGATGATAACTCGATGCCCATGACTATAATCCAGAGGACCTGGGGAGTAGTCCACGAATCATATTCATGTGTTGGGCTGAGATATGGGATAGTACCTACTACCACCACACTACTTAGTCAAGTGCCATTGCCATCCCGCTGCACATCAACAGTCCATGTTATCACTACGAGGTCTGTAAAGCTGTATGTTACATCCCACTACATATAAACGCTCGCCCCCTTCCATTATCGAAGATGTTTGGCGAAAGTATAAGCAGGACAGTGGTTTACCGGTGGTAGGGATGCGCTGTGCCATGCTTCTGGCTACATGGTACGACCATTTTGCTTGTTACTCCCGTGAAACAGTTTGCTGTGTTTCAATATGTAGGGCAATACGGGGAGTGTATTTACTGGTAGTGATACTTCATGATCAGCTTATGTCTTCGGTTGGGCAATACATGTATCAGTTGACTGAGCTAGTTCCAGGTAAACTAGTTAATGTTCATGGCCACCTCTGACTAATTATAATCAGGTGGCATGTCTGGCAGTTTGTCTGAGCGATATTACTCTATGATCCTATCATATGTCCGCACGTGCTCGTCGTGGTGTATACCTTGGTGGCGTGCGCGGCGTCGGCGGAGGCGGCGCGCGTGAAGATGTCCATGACGTCGGGGTCCAGGTCTGACATGAGGATCTCTATGGTCTGGTCCGGCTCCGACAGCGCCCCCGCGACCTGCTCCTTCTCCAGCGCGTCCACTGTCCCTGTGATACCGAATAACACACTTTTATTAGCTGGATGTATGAGTCACGATGGGAAATAAAATGTAATATTTCAACTCGATTAACTTCAATGTGTTGGATGAATTTTAAACATTTCACGATTATTAAGGAATAATGTCAATGTAATGTTTTAAAAAAGCATTTCCCAAGAAATTCAGTAGTCACTATAAATCATAGTTAAAATGATGTTAATTTAAAAGTACGCTAAACTTTTATTTATTTCTCAAAGCTATGTTCAAATAGTACAATTATACGGTTATAAGACGTGATTGAGGGAACCTAACATACATATTTTTATATATTGAGGTAATAGCTGTAGGGTCCAAATGTTGCCATTTATTTATTCGTTAATTAGGACCAAACACAGTTGTACATAAAAAAAATCAAATCTAGACACAATAAATATATAATTGCGATCACAAAATGTTGGTGAACACTTATGTGCAATTGATTCATACCTTCCAGTGGTAGGAGCGTGTAGAGATACCAGCAGTCCTTCTCGGGGCCCATGATGTAGGCGCGACCGTCGCCGAACAACGAGTCCAGCAGCTCCACCTGCAAGTAGCACCGTTTTATAATATTACTACTTAAAATAACATTACAACAAACAGAAGAATAATTGCTAAATAGGTAATATACTTCTTAAATCTGTGTATCAAAATAATTTAAACTTATTTAATGGAACAACATAAGCACGTTTATGTATGTCTAGGTAAATATTCTGCAGACATTGGGTGTGGATATGTTTGCTTATTTTTTTTAATCTATTGCATCTTTTTTTCTTTATTTTTGATTTTAAAACTATTTCAAATCGTTTTCAAAGTGTTTATATGTATTTATATAAATTTCTTAATTTATTTCCTTTCCGGTACCCGTAACCTAAGTTCCAACGAGCTTACCATGTGGCTAACTAGGTTACCGCGGTGATTATTGGATAATACAAACAAATAAATAAAATCTTACAAGTTGGTCAAGCTGTTAATAAATTAGTGTCAGTTTTCGATTACAATTAATTTGTTTTTCAGTCACACCATTTTAACTTATTGACACCCGTGGTAGACACACATGCTATACGATAGATATCCACCAGGGGGCCTAGCCAAAATGTCATTAAGAAAGTGTAAGCGAAATTCGAAATGATAAAATGTATAGGATGGACCACGTGATTAAGCGCGGCCTTATGTCAATCCCATACATTTTATCATTTTCGAACTTCACTAACGCTTTCTTAATGGCAGTTTGGCTAGGCCCCCAGGGCAGGTTATTTGTATGCTGTATATCGGTACTGGTAGGTACTAGGTGTTTTTATGGTCCGGGGATTGTCCCAACTACGCTCCACGCAATACCCTCAGCAATTAAATCTATTACAATCATCGCTCGTTATCTGATCGCTTCCTCGGTGTGTATCTCTTGACCCTGCCGTCTCGATATCATTTTGCACACTAACTGTATTGTAGCAAAGTTCACTTTCCGATAACATATCGCTGTGGACCCATTTAACGTATCATTCACCCGCGAGGTGCCAAAAAACTACTGAGATGAAGAAATCTTTTTACATTGTCTACCTACATAAGCCGTGAATAGGGCGGTGCCACCGGTGCCCAGGAACAGGGCATAGACTCTGGGGGGCACAAGAATGGCCAGAGCAAGCAGGACTATTATTTTTTTCGGTTTGCTAAGGGCGCAGTTATAGAAGCTGGCACAGGGCGCAAAAAAGGCTAATTACGGCTCTGTACGTAACATGTACAATATTTAATGTAAATTATATGAAACCATCCGGAACTACATAAATACAATGTGAGCTCTATTGTCAGCCCGTCAATGCGTTGACTATATGCAAACCGTAAGATGCCGGTGATGGTAGTGCCAGTCTTGCCTTTTAAAAAAAAAACTGTTCAGTCAGAGTTGGCTCTTTCTTATTACCTCCTGAATAGGCTTTCTAAAGTCATTTATACTATTGTATAAATCTGTAAACCCTTATGTATGACCGCAAAAATTTGTGATTGGGTACGAGTAGTGGGTACTCGAGACCCTTGGTAGGCTAAGGGTAATTTTATTATGAGTGGAGGGTGGCTGCAACTGACCTCCGAGTCGAAGTTGTCGTGCGGCTTGAGCTGCGCGTGCGGGCGCGCGAACTGGCGGCGCGAGTAGAACACGTTGTGCACGCGCGAGTGGCCCGCCACGTCCTCGGCCAGCTCCAGCACGGCGCGCACGCAGCGCAGCGGCGTCGTGCGCCCGCACGTCTTCAGGATCCAGCGCCGCCGCGACACGAACATGCTGCTCTCGCTGCAATACCAAACACCACATGTTAAATACACATTCTACACCCGAGCACAGCTTAACGATCCGAATCATTTAAAGGAACCATAGGAGCCGACATATTTATTATTTAATGTACACTCCTAGACTGTTGTCCAGGTCTTCCCCTAGACAACAGTCTAGTAGTTTCCGGTTACTCATAGTCTATCCAGGAATATGAGTAACCGAAAACGGTATAATATAATCTCATTCATCATCATCAACCTCTATCCAACCACTGCAGAACGTAGGCCTCCTTCAATGAACGCCAAGCCGATCCTGTCCTAAAAAAACACTGATTTTCACGAGCAAGACCCCCAAGACAATTATTATTTTTAGTAACGTTGTATTTGCATGAATCGATTTAGTT
The DNA here is from genome assembly GCA_905333005.2 of Lycaena phlaeas. Lineage (NCBI taxonomy): Eukaryota > Metazoa > Arthropoda > Insecta > Lepidoptera > Lycaenidae > Lycaena > Lycaena phlaeas. The sequence goes on from HG995181.1 coordinate 1,203,168, forward strand.
AGCAACAGTTCCGAGAATACTCGATATTATTATTTATATTAATACATACAGGCTACAGTCTACAGATAACGTTTATAATTAATTGCATGTCTACTAATTAACATTCAACTCTACAGATAAGCTCTTGATATCAGAATTTCGAAATTGATTTACACTTCACAAGTTCCCACGACTGTAAGAAGAGATTTAACATTTGGTCTAACATCAAAATATATTATGACAGAGCTACTCAAGCAGCAGTGAGCTGGTGGCTAAGTATTTCATCGCATCGCAGCTAAGCATCGATAATTTTTTCCCTGATAAAGTTACTTGCAAAAAAGTTTAACTATAAAAATTGCGAGAAAAATTTATTAAGATAAACATTATTCAACAATTACATCTCGTTAACATAGACCCGTAATAAATTCGTGAGAACTTATGTTACGGAACAAAGTGTACACAAGTCTATGGGTACAGTCATCTATATTCATCATACAAATTATCAGCGCTTGGCAGGATTCGAACCAGCGACTAATGCGTTGTATCCAATAACTGGACCACCCATCGACAGGACGAGAGCGTTTAAATTATCCAACATACCCCAACGTTGGTGAGTTATCTAATTTCTCCTCTTATTTCGAGGAGACACGTGTGTCGTGTGTAAAAAAAGGGCAATATAGAATTTCGAATAAATATAAATATGCTTAAGCCGAGATTCGAATCCCCTATCCGTCTCCTATAAGACTAATTGTCATTATTGACAGCCTAGCTCCCAGGGCGCGCATCCAGTGTAAAAGTAGGTTACAGGCTCAGCTGTCGATACGAAAATCACTACTCGAGTGCGATGACATCACAGCGCCCGCTATCGGACAGACAAAGGTTACAATTACAACATCCCCAACATAATCCTTATCAAACTCAACATATTGTTTTAATTGACATTATCTAGTTTAAAACAATTGATAATATATATTAATACTTTGTATTACTCTATATAATGGTGGGTTTGTTCATACAGTGATTAAATATAATATGCGATTCTAAAACAAAGATTTTATTGTTGATATCGGTAGTGGGTTTCAAAATAAACTAGTAGAGGCTTTAGTTCACCATTCGCTGTCTCAATGTGTGCTGGCTGATGGCTGAAGACTTCTAATCTTACTATAATACTATAACAATGAGTTAGATCCTACATCAATTATACTGCGACTATTGTAGTGCCCTAACATATGTAATTAGTATATAAGTTAATCTATTCATTTTGATAAAGGAGTATTATACCGGCACCCAAGCCCTACACACGCAAACATCCTCACACTATAATAATTAATTATAATATTATTTAAAAAATTTACTAAAATTATAACTAATTGAATATTTTACTTTGTAATAACATACTTTTTAATAAGCTTTTTTATATTATCAGGGCATCATGCATAGTTTGTATAATAGTATTATTCCATTCAAAGCTATCTAAACAGATAGCATATTCATTTAATTTGATTTAATTATGATCTATCCTTGGGAAACTTTAATGTTATACATAAATTAAACTTAACCAATTTTATCAAAATAATCAACGCCAGCCAGGATAAAACGATAAGTAACAATTAACGCGATGGATATTAACAATCAAAACGAACAAGTACATTTATATTGGAGTGTATTACAGCACATATTATCGTCTTTAGGTATTACATTTATTCTTGCCAAGAAATACATAAGCACTTTAATTAAACCAATGAATCAATGTATTTTAACCCCCTTATGTTGAGCAGTGGACGGATAAAGGCTGATGATGATCTACACTAATATAATAAAGAGGAAAACTTTGCTTGTTTGGTTGAAATGAATACTCAAAAAGTACTGGACCGATTTCAAAAATTCTTTCACCATTCGATATCACATTATCCACGAGTAACATAGGCTAAATTTTATTCTGAAAAAAAAAAAATAGTTCCGTAAGATATCTGGGTTTTCCGGACACAAGGTGTAAAAAATCAACCAGAAAAGTTACTTATTTTGCGTACTAAGATCCCGTTGTAAATCTTAGTTAACGCAGGCGAAGCTGCGGGCAGCAGCTAGTGATTATTAAAGTACTGACGCTTGGTGGAATCGCTAGATCATAACTGAGGATATGTTGGCGAAGGGCAAGCCGGTCAGGACGCGGCGTAACTTACAAACGTAAACATGCGTCACTGGGCGGGGGCCAGCGCGCAGACTCCGATCGATACGGCAGGCCGAGGGCTGTGCCTGCCGCCTAACCACTGGGGCTCCAGCCTGCGGACTAGATGCGTCACACGTCCAGTCAATAAACCACTAACACGACATGATATCAATATATCATATGCTTAGAATATATTTCAGTGTTCCATAGTAAATACTCGTAAAAAAACCTATTACACTAAAATCAGCTTCGCTCACCTAAGCAACAGTTATATCATATTTTTCTCTCACAAACATATTTCATAAATACAACACAAAAGGAAGGTGTCGGTACCAGGATCGAGAGCTATCTTATATCAACAGGATTAAGTGTGACAAGTATTTTTCAGGTCTATGCTTTTTTGATTCTAACTAAATTCATTTGGTTGTGAGAAATTCCACTTGTCAGGGAAGTCAAGAGATTCTTTTTTTGACATGAGAGATATAGGTGTATTCTATAAAGAAAAATAATTTATTTAAGAATTATCGAGATCTTAGTCAAGAGATAAAAATAAAACTAATGGCTTTTAACCGTCTACTAATATTATTTGTCACATTCTCACGCAAAAACAACTGAATGGATTTTGATAAAACTGTACAATAATATAGCTCACAAATCAGAGTAACACATGGGCTATAATTTGTCCCCGTATTCCCACGGGAATGGAAATTACGCGGGTGAAACTAGCGGCGCTGCTAGTTATGAATAAAAGCTTATATTACTCAAGTGTGAGGAAAATTTGTAATGACGTTTTCTTAACAAAGAGACATCTTTTAATTTATTGTTTCCGAATAGTAATACTTCGAGATTGTTCCTTCTTTTCACTTGAAAATTTAATCAAAAGTAAATACTTATCATATTACACTTTGTTTGTTCTGAATCCGTAGAATTATGATGACTATATCTGAGCGTGCGTCAATATTGCAACACGTGACAGTTGTATAAAAATGTAGCCGAGGAAAATGTTTCTTGTCTGATGTGATGACGTGGCTATAATTTTTTTTTTTTTTTTTTTTCGGTTGGATCTATGCTAATGGTCCTAGTGACCGTTATGCGTCATCGGAAATGGGGTGATCCGGTTGGATCATCCTATGACGTTATAATTTGGGGGGTTGCCCCCCGCCATGTTCATGGCGTCGGGTTTGTACCTAACTTGGTCAGCTACGGTCGACTGGTTTGGAACGGGTGACGTTAGAAACCTATCGTGAGGGCCGGCCCTCCCCTCCCTCGGTAGCGGGGGAGGCGGGTCAAGCGCGGGACCCGAGCAAGCTGCCGATAGCAGAGTGCTATCGGTGATTACACGGTCTATATTGGTGTCGACTCGTAGCTGATCTGAGCCTATGCTGTCGCGGTTGATCCGGATCAACTGGTCAACGGAGTGTAGGGTTCGACGTCGCATACGACCCCGGGGCCCATGCGGTGTGAATGTGTGCCTAACACCGGCTGTGTTATGTCTGAGTGTGTGTTGTAGCTTACGTCGCGCTTCAGCGTCGCGCTTTAACAGTTCTGTGATTTTATCAACAGGATCGGTTATGACATTCTTAGGTAACCTAGACTTATTAGGTGCTAAGCTATCGGGGGTGTAGTTTGCCGCACTCACGACGAGTGGGTTCGGGTGGAGTGGCTATAAAGGGTGGACGTGTCTTATAGGTCCTTTGTATGTCAATTCGGTCAGCGTTTCGGGATATAGCTTTCTTTATTTTGGACATTAGTTTATACTATTTCCATTTCTTTATTTTCTCGATGACAGTTCTAATTTGATAGTTTTAGTGTTGTGACCAAATAAGTAATGATATCACCATCATCAGCCTTTATCCGTCCACTGCTGAACATAACCCTTTATGAACGCCAAGACGACCGATCCTTAATGATATCGATAGCATAAATTTATTATATTTTGAACAAAGAGACAAATACAACAAAAACATTCAAATGTATTTCTTCATTTCGTTTATTTCGTTTCATTGTCAGGTGTCGAGTGTCGAGAGTAACAGTTTTACAAGAACTTCGAAAATTTTAAAGAAAATGTCATTATCAATCAAGAATTAATACGTGTAACATCTTGTAATGTAATCAAATATTAGTTAATACATTTGAACAAAAGTACCCAGCAGTAGTTTAGTTTTCTTACCTCATGTAAAATATCGGGTCTGTTATCGTGTTACGTTTATCGATATAGCTCTATCCCTATAAGTTTCTCCGACTCTGGTATAACCTTGTACGTGTGAAAACGTCATATTTTCATAAAATAATGCATACGTAATGCAAAAAAGACGCTCGTCCAAGTTTTTACGGGATCTGTCATCGAGAAAATAAAGAAATGGAAATAGTATAGTCAATTTTTTTATAAGTCAGAAAACTTGAGATGCAACTCAGATCAGTTTTATGTAATGAAAATTTAAATTTTTTAACAAGGCTTCTTATCTTAGTGCATTTTCCTCGTGTTCATTTAATATATATCTACATATTATTACACAATATTGAAAGACTTGTTGTATTCGGTCAGTACATATAAATTTCGTATGATTGAAATTCACGTCGTTTTTGACAATTCAATTGACATAAATATGGATTAGGCACCGTATTCCCGTAAAATTCAAGGTTCTTTGAATTTTTGGGGATAAAATGTAACATATGTTCTAAACCAAGCTATAAAGCCATCATCTCTTCAACTTTCAGCAAAATTAATTCAGCCGTTTTGCCACGAAAGAGCAGCAAAAGAACAAAATCACATTCGCATAATATAATATTATAAGTAATGAAGTCAATCAGTAATAGTGTACTTATTTGTGTGTTTATAAAAATTCTAAAGTATATTTTAAAAAGAGCAACCCAACAGATTTTCTTACTATACTAGTATAGTAGTATGTATTTCATTTTTTGTAACAGAATATTTGAAAAGATTAGTTCCACTGAGTTTGTTTCGCCGGTTCTTCTCAGTGGGCTTGCTTTGGAACCGGCGGTAGACTAAATCGACGTTAAAAAAGATACTTTGATGGTACTATTTGAATAAAATTTTTGACTTTGACTTTGACATTGTTACTTTAACAATATTTTATATAGATTGACAAACGCAGGTTTCTTTATTATCACGTTGGCTGTATTACTTACGCGACTAATATCTGGACGCGTCACCCAACAGGTGTTTTAGCGGTTCGTTTATCTCGCAGCACCGTGCCGTCTTCCGCGGTGCATCATATCGACCTATAAATAGGCACACGTGTCTCTCCACGCGCCCAACACACGCCACACGCTAAACCAGCGCATTGTATGAACGCTTTGATAACTACATTATAGTAGGTATATAGAACCTATTTGATTTTTTACAAGAGTGACATGAAAGCAAGGGAAGAGTAGCTTATTTATTACCATTCATCATCCCTTATCTCATTTTGCAACAGAGAGATCCGATAGGATAAAAAATCTTTTATGAGAGAGAAATAAGATCATTGAAAACTATTGGCAGAAACTAATAGTCTCCTAAGATATCTCCTAATGCAAGAATTATAATTAAATTAAGGTATCCTAAAAAGTCAGTGTCGTAAAAATCTTCTCCTTAATTCCTTAGCCATCTCTTGCGGCCGGTCATAATAATCATAATATTTTTTCCAGTTGGAAGAATTGGAGACAGCATTTGCTCAGACCCACTACTCTGATATTTTCACGAGAGATACCCTAATAGTCTCCTAATGCCATTAGAGAATACATTGAGGTTCTCTCTTGGAACATTAGAGATTTACTTTACATTGGATTTTTGTTTTACTTTCGAAATATAATAACGATCTTAGTGCAGTCACGCCGAAACCTATAAAAACATGACGTGTTCGCACGACCACCATAATAGGCATGATGACAGTAGTTTAAAATCGCTAAAATACAATATTTACTGAATTAAACTTGAAGCTTGGAATATAAAACGCGCATTTTTTTCTTTATTAAGAGTGTGATTAATATTTATTTTTATAAAATAAAACTACAAAATAAGGCAATCCGCCATGATGTCTTGAACACCAATCAGAGCGCATGACGTCATTTCTGAGTCCAAACATAAACAACACGCACGAACGTTACAAATCGTATTGTTAACTGATAGTCGTCTATCTGTGTTTTCATTATATTGAGTATTATGTGAGTGTTAAAGTTATTAAAATCGAATATAAAATAACACGAGTCATGGAGCAAGGATTTACTAAGGCAAACAGCGCTAATTTGCCTAGAATTGACATGATAACAGTAGGAGAGTTTTTGACATCAAATAAAGATTTTTGTTCAGCAGAATTTAGAAATGTTAAAACTTCCACGTAAGTTTATTAATATAATCAAAAACTTTATAATTTTAGTGATAAAATAATTTTCTAAACTTTTACTTTTGACAAAATATTTGTTATCAGGTTATTTTTATAAAGGCTTATTATTAGGGTTATGTTAGTGAAATTTATTTTTAACGTGCTTCAAATGATATTCCATATAATTATTCATATCATTTGGCAATTGAAATTTGAATAAAATACGAAATCAGCAATGATACCTAACAATGAAAACCTAACCTAACCTTGAAATAATGTTTACATTTTTACATTCATCCTCGTACAAAATATTATTACCAAATACGAGTGTTATATACTATCCTAGAATCTAGAAAACAATGTAAAAACTTACATCAAAGTGATGTTCACAAAAATAAAGGTGAGTACTGGGCAATATTGTTTTTGAATCTCGCCTTGCAAGTTTAAGCCACTTGTTTAGTATTGTTTTATTGTGAGGAACGTACACAAATAACTTATAAAGAGTTTTTAAGGATGTGTTCACACACTGGGGGACCCCACACCACATATACACTTTCGAATTCATATTTAATAATACAAAATAACTTAATTATTTAATGAGCGCAGCGTACTTGAGTCTTATTTACTTAGACGTGACGTCACAAGCGACGCCATGACACTGACAAGCGTTTTCGCGCCGGGTTAAAAATGAACAGAGAAAAATGCAAATACTTGATAAAAAAACTTCGCATTTTCTTAAAATTTATAATTTTTCGTACTAAATAGACGTATACCTACATCATACAAAGGAATTTCAAAATTTGTCATCATGCCTATTACAAGATCAGTATAATAATATAGCAAAGTTTCTCACAACACGAACAAAGAAAGCAAACGGCGTGGCTGTGGTGGTGACGGTGGTGCCATAATGGCCCTAAACGCCCACACAATACGTGCCACGGCAACCTCGGCACTGCCAAGGTGAGCCGGTGTCGTAACCTGACTGCAGTCATTGTTACATAATGTTAATTCGCCCAGACGATATAAATACTATGTGAAATATTGATCATCATCATCATCATCATCACCATCATCACCATCATCATCATCATCATCATCATCATCATCATATAAACAGATTAGCCATGGTAAGCACAACGCAAGCTGGCCTCGTAGTAAACAAGTAAGAATTAGTGATGCGGCCTATAAATTTACGATATTTACGTATCATCGAGCATAATACTTAAAGCTGAAAAGAGCGGTAATGTATGTAGCTTTGTTTGAAAACAAATTTTTCCAAATTGGTGCTGCGACGCTGCGCCGGTCAGCGCTCTGATTGGTCAACTGATGGCCGTTGACGGATGATTGGCCGTTGGGAGGCATACACAGATCACTGGTTGGTTGAAATGCTATTATGTCAGTGACAACTCGACAGTTCGGATTTGTATGGTTCGTATTACTATTCTATCTTCCGTTCTCAACTGTTCCTTCCTGGATGTTGGCTGAATTTTTCATACATTTTCAGGCACAATTCATTAAAAAAAAAACGGGTTGCAGAAGTAAAAACTTGAATGTTAACGTCACAAAAAAGTGCACAACGCCGCTCAAGAAGTTTTCATTTCAAAAACGAGAACAGTATTTTTAGCTATATGTGCAGTTTATAGTTGAAGGTTTTTTCGTTATACTTATATGTAAATAATAAAAAAACCAATCGGTTATGTTTAGGGAAGGAAATAGTAGACTACGAAACGTATCTCAATAATTATCTACCTATACTCGAGACTTTTTTGTATGCTGCAGTTGTTCCTGTTCACGGTATGTGCGTAGATTGCCTACGGCTATAGATTATGTCACCAGCGGGGTGATTATGGTGATGAAACTGACTTTAAACTGATTCTAAACTTTTAAGTTGACTGGCTTCGGGTTGATGATTATTAAAATGAACTAAGGGGCTTGAAATGAAATACTGAACACTGATTAACTATTGAGAGTACTATTGGAATGAGGCAGGGACTAACTTTAACACTTTATAACTTTACTAATTACTTTCTTGCTTCGGAGACTTGTATCGAATGAATTTCTACGATTTTGTCCACCCTTTTATACCATTTCTATGAAACCTTCTAGAATGTTCCATGCCTCACCCCCTTAAGTGGTTTTTACTCAATATCTTTATTCAATCCATAAACAATTTACATACAATATACATTAATATAACAATATTCAATTTTAACATATTTTAACCTATAAGACATCACCATCCGAGCATGCATGTGGGACTGACGATCAAAAATCTACATTTTACATATTTATACTACCTCGTCCCCCGCGGAATACTTCCGGGTACACCCACATCACTTCCTTTCTCTTTTACACAAGCATGTCTCGGTCTAATGTCTTCCAGCTTGACATTTTCTATTGCTGTCTCCCTTATCCAATTGGATTTATAGTAACGGACATTTTACCAACCCAATTGGAATCTCAAAATAAGATTGTAATGAGAATTTTCTCATAAACATTATACATTTCTTTACATATTAAATATTTTAAACTTAACATTATCTTAATATTTCTTCAATTTAGCAACGATTATAAACTATATTCTAAGTATTATCCAACATGTTTAATATAAATTGCGATTAAGTTAATAAACTATAAGGTAAACAATGTACTGTTAGAAAATTACAATAAGTCTCACAAGTATGCATTCTTATGTGTTTGCTTTTTAAATTAGTCTTATCTTATTAAATGTGTACTTAAATGTTTATGTTTAAATCAATATTATTTACATCATTCTATTGTCGTCGTGAACATTTCTCCCGCCTGTCACGAAGGTGACACTCCTGGCAGCACGACGATCTTCTTACAGGGACGCCGAAGCACATGTCCGTTGCTGGTTTCTACATCGACGACTCGCACCACGTTGTCATGTCCGGGATACAGCGCCTTAACTCTTCCTTTGGGCCAGACGTTTCTAGGTAGGTTCGAGTCGCATATTATAACGACATCGCCTATCTTCGGGGTAGAGCCTGTGGTATGCGGCTCCCGCCTGTGTTGAAGTAGTGGGAGATATTCTTTCACCCACCTCCTCCAGAACTCGTCGGCTAGGTGCTGGGCGCGCTTCCATAATTGGCGCGTCGAAGCATTTTCTTCAAATTTTCCTGGCGCAGGCACGTGGCTGTTTGACCCCAGAAGTATGTGGTTCGGGGTCAAAGCTTCGGGTTCATCCGGATTGACCGTCACGTGGGTTAGCGGTCTCGAGTTTATTATATTCTCGGCTTCTACCAATAGAGTGTAGAATGTTTCGTCGCTCGGGTGTTTTTCATGCAGCGTGACTCGGAGTGTTTCTTTTACACTGCGCACCAATCTTTCCCAGGCTCCGCCCATGAATGGAGCGCCTGGAGGGATATATCGCCAAACGATATGTCGAGCGTTTACTTCGTTTTTGTACTCTTCCCAAGCTTCTTTCAATTCTTTCTCCGCAGCTTTGAAACACGTCGCGTTGTCGCTCCAAAGCTCGGTCGGTTGTCCCCTTCTCGCGACGAATCTCCGGAGCGCGGCTATGGCCGAGGCCGCGCTGAGTGAAGTGACGACTTCGAGATGTATGGCTCGCGTCGTTAGACAGGTGAATAATGCCACCCATCGCTTTTCTCTGTGTCGTCCCACTGTCACTTCAATCGGGCCGAAGTAGTCGAGTCCCGTGAATGAGAAGGGACGTGCGTGATGCGTTAGCCGGGCCGCGGGCAGATCTCCGGTGGCCGGACTCATTGGCTTGGCTTTCCGGATACGGCAGGCTTGGCAGTTTCTTATGACCCCTTTTACTGTAGGTCGAATGCGGGTTATCCAAAACCGCTGCCGAAGCTCATTGACAGTGAGCTCTACGCCCCCGTGATGCATTTCGACGTGTACATGTTGTATGTACATTCTCGTATACTTGTGCCCGCCGTCCAGTATCACGGGGTTAGTCGTTTCTTGTTTTATATCCGCGGCCGCTCCGATACGGCCTTTAAGCTTTATTAAGCCATTTTCCATAAATATACTCAGCGACGCGAGGCGATCTCCCGCCGTTGAGGACTTAGTTTTTCCTTCCATTAGTCTTTTTCTTTCTTCGGCATAGCATTCCATTTGAACTTTTCTCAGCCATATTTCTTCGGCCTTTATTAAATACTGTGCCTCGAGAGTTATAAATTTCGTTCGTCGCGGATTAACGCGGGGCTTTCCTTTGTTTACTTTTGGCGTTTTCCGCGGACCCCAGGTTGCGTCGCTTTCCTCGTTTTTCTTCGTTCTTTTCCTTGTCGCCGCGACGGTGTGTTTAATGCGACATAGATCGATAAACTGTAATACTCGACCCGTCGCGCGTATTAATGTCCGCCATTTTTCTATTCTCTCTATGTCTGGGAGATAACTTTCGTTTGTCACGCCGCACGTCGCATTACATTTTTCTTCCCCCGTGTGGATTTCGCGATTACTCTTTTCTTCAGTGGGCCAGCAGTCTTCGGTTTTTCTTAAGAACTCCGGGCCATGAAACCACCTGTGTGTGGCTCCGAAATCCGCCGGGGTTTGTCTCGTCGCGTCGTCAGCCACGTTTTCCTTCGTCGGGACCCATCGCCATTCTTTAACTTTTGTTGTCTCTTCGATTTCGGCGAGGCGATGCGCGACGAAGGTTTTATAAGCCCGCGGCTCCGCTCGTATCCACGCGAGCACAGTTCGCGAGTCGCTCCAATATATCTTTTGTGCGAACTCGTATTCGTGCTCTCGCTCGACGCTTTTCGTAAGTCTGGCGCCGAGGAGAGCGGCTTGCAGTTCTAACCGCGGGATAGACGTCGGCTTGAGCGGAGCGACGCGACTCTTGGCTGCTATGAGCGTCGTTCTTATTGCGCCGTCTCGATGCGTCATTCTTATGTATACGGCGGTCGCGTATGCTTCTTCGCTGGCGTCGACAAACGTGTGTATCTCTCTTCTTATAACCGCCGGGTGTAGATTATAACACCGGGGTATTTTTATATCCTTCACCCCTCGCAGGTTTTCCATCCATAATGTCCACCTCGGGGCGAGTTGTTCGGGGATAGGTTCATCCCATCCTGTCCCATAACGCCATGTTTCTTGCATGAATCTCTTCGCCGGCATAGTGATGGGCGATAACAGGCCGAGAGGGTCGAACAGCGACATTATGATGCTCAGAGCCTCTCTCTTGGTGGGGATGCGTCTGTTTTCCAGTATTTCCCGAGGCATTTTCCCCTCATTGAGGTTGAAGCCGAGCTTATCCTCGCGGGCTTCCCATAACATACCGAGTGTTTTCTCTATGTTTCTTTCGCCAATTGATACAACGGATGTCTCGTTGTTACCGTTGAAGTGTCGTCGTAATGCTTCGTTATTCGACACCCATCCGCGAAGCTCGAAACCGGCGTGACGGTGTATAAAATCGACTTCTCGCGATATCTCGAGCGCCCGTTTCTTGTCCGCGAAGCTTGTGATGTAATCATCCATATAATGATTTTTCTTTATCTCGATTACTGCCTCGGGGTACTCATTCGCGAAATCTGCGGCATTTCTATCTTTGATGTACAGCGCGGTACATGGCGATGACGTGGCTCCGAATATTACCGAGGTCATCTGATATTCCCGGGGCTTTTTTTCTCTTTCCTCGCCCCTCCACAGGAATCGCAATGCATCTCTATCTTCTTTTCTTATTTTGATGCGCATGAACATTTCTTTTATATCTGCGGTCACCGCTACCGGGTGTTTTCTAAACCGCATAATTACTCCCGGCAACGACTGTAGGAGGTCAGGGCCGGAGAGTAACATGTCATTCAGGCAGCGGCCGTGTGATCTCGCCGCCGCGTCATGTACCAGACGAATCTTCGGTTTCGACGGGTTGCAGACAGCGAAGTGTGGTAAGTACCACGTTCGGCCGGGCACCGGCGGCTCAGACGCCGGTATAGCATAGCCCGACTTCAATAAATCTTCGATTCGTTCATTATACTTTTCTTTCAGTCCCGAGTCACGATCTAGTTTTTTCTCTAGTGACTTCAGGCGTTTCATCGCATCGTTATAATTATTCGGAATTTCTTCATTTTCATTTTTCCATAATAGCGAGGTTTCGAAGCGACCGTCGGGCGTTCTCCGGCTATTTTTCTCGAGTATTTGGAGGGCTCGCTCTTCCGGGTCGTTCTTCGGTTTCCGCGCTTCTATACCGAGGGCTTCTAGGTCGAAGAACCTCTTCATCATTTTCTCCATAGAGTTTTCCTTGTTTTCTTCGTTCGTCGCGACCGTATGGCCGCAAAAGGCTACCGGGTTGTCATATGAAGACCGGTATCCGTGTAATACCCAGCCTAGTCGCGTGTGAGATGCGACAGGTTGGTTTTTCTTTCCCGTTCTCGTTTCCATCGCCACTAAGAGTTCCCAATTGTCTTGTCCGATGAGAACCTTAGGGCGAGCGTTCTGGTAGACTAGGCGGTCTTCTATATCCCTTAGGTGCGGAGTCTCGGAGATCTTTCTTATCAATGCGTTGGCTTGTAAACGCGAGCTTTTGTACCGTGCGAGCGTTTTGAGTGGTGTAATCTTTTTTATCGTAACGCCCTCGGATTTTGAAGTCGACCCTTTTGCTATTTTCATGCTTTGTTGTTTCATTAAGGCCCTGGACCCACATGTTATCTTGTGGGCCGTCAAGCTCCAATATGTCTGCGAGCCCTTCGTCGATCAAGGTGACGGTGCTGCCGTCATCCATGAGCGCGTAGGTGTCGACTCGGGTATTATTTTTCCCGGTAATCGTGACTGGGGCGATCTTCAAAAACGCTTGTCGACTCTTCATACAGTTTGCGTTATTCACCACTTCGACGGTAGCAGTCGCTTCATCAGCCTGGCGTGGCAGCTCAGCAGTCGAAGACATCATAGGCGGCTTCTTGTGGTGTAACAGGCGATGGTGAGCCATACTACAGCCCTCTTGTCCGCATCGCTTGGCGTTACAGTTGCCGCGGCGATGTGTGCCTTTTAAACATTGATAGCAGAGGCGGTGTTTTTTCGCGATTTCCCAGCGGTCACTTACTTGAGTGTTGGTGAATCGCTTGCAGTCAGGAAGATAGTGATCCTGTCTGCATATCGGACATTCTTTCTTTCTTCCGACCTCTGTTGCGTATGTTCTTTCAAATCTTTTTCTCGGCACTCTTTCTAGCTGCGACTCGCCAATTATGTCCTCCGGTTGTGCATAAGCGCCGCATTTATCCGCTTCGAGATTTAAAAATGTCGTCATTTTCTTCAAGTCTGAAGTATCTTCTTTCATTGTTGCCGCATAGTCATACCATTTATTTTTCAAGATAGGAGTTAATTTTTCAACTATGTTCTTCACTAACTCAGGATTAAAGAGATAGTGAATTTTCTTCAATGCCTCTATAGTGGCAACAATATTCGCTATCTTATTAGCAAATATGCACAGGTCGCGTGGGTTATCGTTTAGTTTACCCAGCGCCTTAATCTTTTGTATTTCGTTCATCGCCAGTGTGTCCGGACGACCAAATCTTCTCTCGAGCGCTTGCATAACAGCTCGCGGGTCCGGCTGGCTAATAAGTAGGCTGTTGACCGCTTCAAGGGCCGCACCTCTCAGGCTTCTTCTAAGCCTAGTTAAATTTTCCGTATGCGAGAACATTTCTTCTGTCTCGTAATAGGTAGCTCTATATGCTAGCCACCCTGAACAATGCCCGCTGAATACCGGCAGATCTTGCAGGAATCTCGGGGCATCTCTAGACATTCTCACCGCTTGCGTGAGGGCCGCGGCCAGGGATGTGACCTCTGTGTTCTGTGGCCGCGGTATTTCTTCCCTCTTTTTCTCGTCGGCTTGAGTCTGCCGTTCTAACCATTCTTCCACTGGGCTGGTCTGCTCTCCATCATTTTCTTTCGCCGGGGGTTGCTGGTCTTCATTGTCGACCCCCCCAACCGCAGCGAGTTGTGAGGCTAACTTCGCTTGGGCGAGCGCGAGAGACGCACGTACCTCTAATAACTTCAATTCTGCGACTTTTTCCGCGGCTTGTAGCCTTAATACCTGTGTATTTTTTCCATTATTATTTTCCGTTGATTGACGCGACGCACGCTTGTTCTGGCGCGTGTCCTCCGCGTCCCTCAAAGTTTCTTCCGTCGCTGAAGTATAGGTAGTGCGCTCCGTGTCTGTACTCGTCGCCGTTGTGCCTTCGGACGTCACTGCGGTGCCCTCTGAGGTCGCCGAATTTTCCTCCGGCGCCTCTTGGATTACTGACCTAGCCGAGCTTGTACCGCTTCTCGTTCTGACCCCCGCCAGACGTGGGTCAGGATTCGCCTGGGTCTCCGTAGCATCGGCTATGCTTCCCTGCTTCGATCTTGCCTGTGACATGATTTAGCCGGCACTGGATTTTTGTCAATTTTTTCTTTCTTCGGATCCTTTTCCGTGGATCCCGGGTCGAAGGACCATAAAATGTTCACGGTATGTGCGTAGATTGCCTACGGCTATAGATTATGTCACCAGCGGGGTGATTATGGTGATGAAACTGACTTTAAACTGATTCTAAACTTTCAAGTTGACTGGCTTCGGGTTGATGATTATTAAAATGAACTAAGGGGCTTGAAATGAAATACTGAACACTGATTAACTATTGAGAGTACTATTGGAATGAGGCAGGGACTAACTTTAACACTTTATAACTTTACTAATTACTTTCTTGCTTCGGAGACTTGTATCGAATGAATTTCTACGATTTTGTCCACCCTTTTATACCATTTCTATGAAACCTTCTAGAATGTTCCATGCCTCACCCCCTTAAGTGGTTTTTACTCAATATCTTTATTCAATCCATAAACAATTTACATACAATATACATTAATATAACAATATTCAATTTTAACATATTTTAACCTATAAGACATCACCATCCGAGCATGCATGTGGGACTGACGATCAAAAATCTACATTTTACATATTTATACTACCTCGTCCCCCGCGGAATACTTCCGGGTACACCCACATCACTTCCTTTCTCTTTTACACAAGCATGTCTCGGTCTAATGTCTTCCAGCTTGACATTTTCTATTGCTGTCTCCCTTATCCAATTGGATTTATAGTAACGGACATTTTACCAACCCAATTGGAATCTCAAAATAAGATTGTAATGAGAATTTTCTCATAAACATTATACATTTCTTTACATATTAAATATTTTAAACTTAACATTATCTTAATATTTCTTCAATTTAGCAACGATTATAAACTATATTCTAAGTATTATCCAACATGTTTAATATAAATTGCGATTAAGTTAATAAACTATAAGGTAAACAATGTACTGTTAGAAAATTACAATAAGTCTCACAAGTATGCATTCTTATGTGTTTGCTTTTTAAATTAGTCTTATCTTATTAAATGTGTACTTAAATGTTTATGTTTAAATCAATATTATTTACATCATTCTATTGTCGTCGTGAACAGTTCCTTTCTTGCTTTATGATGAGGCGGCGGCATACAACAAGACAGGAACGTTTCAAATACGAAATATAATTTTATTCCAATATTGTCCAAGTTTGGAGGCCGCGTTTGGGTAGACGAAGTGTTGATCGGCCATTAGCCAGGTGGGAAGACGAGCTCAATGTAGTGGCAGGTCGGCGTTGGATGCGAGTGGCAAGAAATCGGTCGTCATGGCGTTCATTGAGGGAGGCCTATGTTCAGCAGTGGAAGGATAGGGGCTGATGATGATGATAATGATTTTTCAAGTTTTTCAGGTATCCTTTCTCTCTAAGCACTAGCATTGATGGAGCTTCGACTGAATGGGACTATTAATCATCTAACTGTATCTACGCGGAATATCATACCTTCCTTATTGCCAACCACATGTTACTGGCAAACAATCCCGCAAGATTAATATTTAAAATGTCATATAATTTGATCAGTGGTGTCGGTGTGAATATATCGCAGCAGACTTATAAAAGACATCTTCCTCATACAAAGTCACGTTTAAGACGCATGACCGCTAGCGTGGTCGGGACACGAAAATTGTATGCCAAAACAGAATTATATTACATACAATGTTACAATTCGTTCGCGGTTTAGAACTGGAAAAACACCGGTTTAGAATCGTGATAAAAAAGGTTTGCCATTTCAAATTTCTAACCAA
Source organism: Lycaena phlaeas (assembly GCA_905333005.2). Lineage (NCBI taxonomy): Eukaryota > Metazoa > Arthropoda > Insecta > Lepidoptera > Lycaenidae > Lycaena > Lycaena phlaeas. Next base: position 1,219,748 of record HG995181.1, read on the forward strand.
CGAATTGTAACCAAACGTGCTCATAATGATTCTTATCTTTTAACTTTTCCGATGAAGCTTAAAGGCCTTACGGCCAACAACATAGGTCCATTCGAATAAAAAACCTGCTCATGATGTATAATGTTTTTGTAAAATCGATTCCTATTTTTCTAGTTCTATTAACTATTCTTTTAGTTCTTCTTGTAGGTTACCACAAGCCCCCTTTTAAACTAGTCTAGTAGCGAAATAAGAACAAACAGAACTCATTAAAACAATTCAGATTCATCGTTGTAGTCAAGCTACTACTATTTTTTCTTTCTGGTTTCTGGTTCTTCTTTTCTATTGACGTTCAAAAAGATATGGTACTGTTTTGAATAAAAATTTTGACTTTGACTTAGACACGACATAATACAACAAAATATAAATACATAGCTATATGATTATTATTATAACACAAGAAAACACTTTTCGTGTTGCACTTTAGTGAGTATAGCCCAAAGTTTTACTCCTAACTTTTTTTCCTTTTGACATTAGCGCGTCCAAATAAAGGATAATTAATCTCAATCGAAAACTCTTAGCATCCGTATTTGACTGCCGACCTTGGTGATCCATTGACCGTACCGACCAATAGAAACACTTTTTGCAAAGACTTTTTGTGCACGCCGAGGTTGAGTTACGTAAGGTTTGCCAGTGTTGAATTTTATACTCGTTACAACAGGCTGTAGACAATCGGCGGGCGTCTTCGTCATCCAAGATAATACAACTTAAAAATATAATAAATATGTGTCTGTGAGCTTATCGCGCACACAACCAACAAACTAAAGCTATACACGAGTATTTTGAAGAGATTAAATATATATATTTAATCCACCTAATAGACGATAAAGAGCATACCCAAATGTATTTTGGATAAGTAAACATGAACTATCAGTTTTGACTCGACACTCTTCTAATGCATCCAGCATCTAGCCGAGCGACGCGGTACCCAATACCAATAAAATTATCAAAATACCCTCATCAGTCTTCACAGCTACCGAATGTCAGTTTATGAAATATCACGTGTTCAGGAATTACAAGAATTGTGAAGGAAAAGACGACTAATACGCGTAATCAAGGAGCGTACTTGTCTAAGTAATGAAACAATACTATGCAAAGAACGCTTCTATATATATGGTCTCTGTGTCAATAGTCCGTTTGACAGACGCACAGTGGCGGATTTTACTTAAGTATTGTCTATGAATTGGTTCGAAATTTTTCGAACTCAGACTCCTTATCTCTATACTTTCTGCAGTAAATAATGAAAAAATACTATGCAAATAAGACTTCTATCTATACGCTCCTTGTATCAATAGTCGGAATTTATACGGGTTTGATAGACGCATAGTAGCGGATTTCACTCAAGTATTGTCTATGAATTGGTATGAATGAGACCCTATGCGTTCGGGAATACCGCAACACCTCAAAGTGTTGTTTGTGAATTCGGGTGAAAGATTCGCTACCTCTGCTATAGGTGATGATGATGACACATACCATACTCTATTTATGATTCTTCTAGTCTTAGGGCCTGTTTCACAATCTCCAGATAAGTTCCGAATAGGCTATTCACAACATATTTGACAGTTACTCCATACGCTATCTGTCAAATATGTTGCCGATAGCCTATTCGGAACTTATCTGGAGATTGTGAAACAGGCCCTTATTATTACTTTCTTTACTATTTCGTTACTAAATTCTGATTTACATAAAGGTGTCCCTATCCTATGCGTGCATGTCATATACCACGCGATTGGTGTGATCTATAAATAATTATTAGTCAAATGGTGGGACATTTTCCCGGCCATCGCCAAAGCGTTCGTCACCCCAAGGTCGAGCGTTACGTCCTTTCAAATTCATTACAAAACGGTGAAATAACACGAGCCAGTCGTGTGAAGATCACTGACCTATATGTTATATGTTTTGAATTCTGAATGTGTGTCTTACTTCATGTTGATAATATATTGCTGCCAACAAAATTTTAAAGACGAATATTCTTAGACAATAGATGATGGGTCCGATACGTGACCTGTAAAGGTTCTTAGGGCTCGGCCCGCCAAGCAATAGGCTTATTGAGCTGTATTTGCTAGACCTGAAATCTATGGAAATTGCCATACCATAATAAATAAAAACCAAATGTAAAATTTGAAAATATTTTCAGCTCAAATGCGATAAAAATTTCGATCTAAGTCGGCGTTTCGTGTAATCTTTCAGGCGTAGTAGTTAAATTAAGTTAAGATTTAAATCAGGCCAAATTTTAATTAAGATGAAAATTTATTCCGGAATTTTTGAATTTATGATAATATGTGGCCGGTCCGCGTTGGATGCAAGTGGCAAGGGGTCGATCGTCTTAGCGTTGATTCAGGGAGGCCTATGTTCAGCAGTGGATGGATAAGGGCTGATGATGATGGTGATATCAGTATTTTTATACACCTAGAACGAGATTATTTATAAGATCTTTTGAAATATATTTTACAATTTTACTATCTATTTATATCATTACTAGTACAAATAAATTGCAGCAAAATATAGTAACGTACGTCCCACTACACAACTCAGCGTAGATGTAGCGTGTAGCGTGTGCGGAGCTATACGCACACATGCACACACGTACGCGATGTAAACGCGGCGAGGACGCACGCGCGGCTTCCACCTTGACCTTACCACCCTTCCGGGGGGGGTTACTACCGGGGGGGGGAAATCAATAGTGCAACGACATCCCACTTGTTCAGCTCGCAACTGCGGTAACGTCTTGGCACTGTTGGTGCTAATTGGTTTTTTTGGTAGGGGGTTACTCATTTCTGGGGTAACTATAGCGGGTTGTCACTTGACTTTCAATCTCATCAGGCATGCAGGTTTACGCACGTTGTTTTCCTTCACCGGTGAACGAACGATGTTATCGTGTTAGGATGCACTTAAAATTTTGAAAAACCCACTTTGATCCACTACAGGTCAGGGTCGAAGCAGGACGTCTCACTCCAATGATGATGAGCTCATACATACTGGACCATGCTTTGACGTGGCGTGAAAAATCTTCAAACGACTCAGCAGTATTTCATTAAAGGGCAATGTATTTTTAAATACCATGCAATTCAAAACGTGTGTGAATCTATTATTATCAGCCAGTACCCGATTTGACCCGACTGGGTTTAGCGTGGTTCGCGTGTCCTCAATACGTTTAAGGTATTGTGTCAAGGATCAATAAACATTAAAAACCGATTCCGTTATCAACACAAACTATACGGAAAATATGTCACGGATTTGTTCCCTCAACCATTAGTTAATGCAATTAATTTGGCACACGCAAAAATAATAAATGCCGTGGTAGTGATTCTGGACTCGTCTTGGACGAATCCATCTGATTTTTAAGCCGGAACCGCATGTTTGTGACTTGCCGCAAGCCCCAAGCCTTCACAAGTCACAATCATGTGGACGCCTCGTAAGCGCTTGCGGCAAATTCTCTTTGGTTCCCTTTGGCTTGTGCACAATACCGACACTCGTCGGGTCGGCCACAAACCTTTGCAAGCCTACGCAAGCCAAGACAAACTCTGTACCCGCACGTTTGAATTTGTGAAGGTTTGCCAAGCCTCGGAAAACGTGCGGTTCCGGCTTTAAACTATTGAATGCTTTTTTGCAAACATCGAATTTGTTAAGAGGTAGTGCCATGTTGCTTTGCAGGCAAATTGGGCCGGCACGACCGGGGAGGAACCTCTCGCTTACATGAAATCGACGTAAAGTGACAGCTAAGCTGTCGCGTTTCGTGCGGTTTGTGAGTTTCCGGTGGCCTATTGGGGGGGATAGCGAAAAGAAGGGCAACGCATATGCATAACCTCTGGTTATGTGGATGTTAATGGTCTCGTCGATAGTCGCAAGGCTTCGATGTTTGTTTGACCTCTTATGATATAAAAAAAAGTATAAAATGCATTATTATTCGAGACTTACGTCAGCCAGAATTTCAAAGTTTTAACATTTTTCGTATCGTGGTTTAAGTACATACTCGCTTGCACTTAATTTGATTTGTTATACTATTTTGTGCCTTTGTGGACATTCCTAACTTCACAATCTGGGAAAACAATGACTCATCGAATTCGAAGCGACCGGCGACCGGTACAAAAATCAATAATCTATGTTGATTGTTGACGATTACTTAAAATATTATGTAGATAAAAAAAATGATATATTTCAATTAAGCTTTTTATTTATATTGCATCGTCAAAATAATAAAGGCTTCTAATTTAATATTATACCGAAATGTTGATCGACCATTAACGGGATGGGAAGACGATCTCCGTGCAGTGGCCGGTCCGCGTTGGATGCGAATAGCAAGGGACCAGTCAGTCGTCTTGGGGGATTATGTTTAGCAGTGGAAGCATAAAGACTGATGTTGATGATGATGATGATAATGATTAACCCTTTAACCGCCCGACTTCAAATCAATTGTCGTGCCCCCAGCGCCCGGCGCTGTGAAACTAAAAATATCGTTTTTGATGGGAAACAGCTTAATAAATAAAAAATCACACTAAACGAGATGTGGTTATCGGTCGGAGATATACGACGCAAGCGAAAGAGACCCGAAAATATTTGTCGGACAAATCCGATATAAGCGGTTAAAGGGTTAATGATATTATAGCAACTCTGACTACCCTATATGACTTCAAAATTGACTATGACATTAAAATATTGCCATCAAAAGTCTACGGAATTTATCAAATTGTGACACATCGATAGTGTAGTGGTATACGACGAAAAATCGATGTTACATAATTTTTGTTATCGTTCAACTTCTAGAATAAATATTGCGATAACCGGATTTGGACGATATATTTAAACAACACTAATTGTTCTGTAGTAGATTGTGTTGATATTGATTTGATGATAGGTGGCTCAACTTTGGCTGGAAGGTCCCGGGTTCGATCCTGGCGGTGATGAAACTACATTATAAAATTAATGATCAGATTTTGGTGGATTTGTATCATTACCGTATGCGTGATGTCATCAACTGTTCGATGCTTAACCTGAAGATGATCCAGGTGTCGTGGCATACTTGATAATAATTAATAGAACCAGGCTTTACTTTTCGGAAATCCATTTAAAAAAATATATTTAGTATATTAGTTTGCAATAAATTCGTGAACCACGCAGTGTTTACAGAAAGTGTGTGATTGCACGCATATACGTCGCGGGATATATTGCAAATTAACAAAATTTAATATCCTTTTATGCTTGACTAGCAGCGCCCCGTGGTTTCAGAGGCGTACTTCCCGTTCCCGTGGAAGCACGGTGATAAGTTATAGTCTATATGTTCCCTTTCAAATATGAATATCATTTACTCTACGTACTAAACATATCATAGATTTACGCCCGGTTCCTGAAAGGCTAATCAACGCAAAAATCAACTAATCAACTGTCAAGTGTCAAATGAGAGGCTAGAAGCGTGGTCAAATTACTTAATTTGATCAGCATGTCAGTTGACATAGCCACTACAATGAAAAGCTGTCAAATTTGACTCTAGAATCGTATGTTAACCGCCATTAACGGCCATGCTAGTTGACATACACTTTGAACAACGTTTCAGATACCGGGCGTTAGACTTTAATGTTGCCCGACATTAGACATAAGCTTATGTATTAATCATTCAATCGACCCAAAAAAATCAGTACACGAGGCTGGTCAGCGGCCTTGACAATAAATCAATATCGTAACAAACATCTGTATAATTATACTGTTGCCAAGTAATTATTACATAACTCGCCTCGTTAGCATAACCGGCTTTATAAAGAATTCTTATATTTAATAATATAATTTAACATAACACGATGTTAATTGAGATTTGTAAACACTAATACGGCGGGGCGTTGGTAACGTTCTCACACATTTAAAATATGAGTAAAATATATATTCTTTTGTTTTTTGGGATTCATATTCCATACTTCTATTGTGCTCTCCACATCCTCGTGGTCTCGCGAGATTCTTGCGCGAGTGTGAAGAGCCCATTCGACAGTCCTCCCGTGACCATCGTTGGCACTGTAAATATCTGAAATGTCGGTTTTGCGAGAACCTTGTTAAACTGCGATAAAATTCGTTACCAATACTATCACCATTACTAATTTAAGTTTTCCTTTTTTATGTTAGTTGGACAGGGAAACTAGCAGTGCTAGTATACCTGGAACTAGACCAGACAACTCGTCTATGATTTGTCTATCCTAAGACAAGACGTTTTGTCTATAGTGTTGGTCCCCGAGATGTGTTTAACGGGAGAAACATACCTCCCACAGATAAAGGCTAATTCGGATTTTATTGTTCTTCATAAAGTAAAACTTCTTTACACGCGACTAGGGAGTAAGTAGGAGATTTTTTTCTGGCGGATGTAACGCTTAGTGTTCCACGTTTAAAATTGTGCTTTGTAAAACTTCTTTAGGCGCGACTAGTGGGCAACTGACTGATTGTAGATTTTTGGAAGGAAGTAACTCTCATTCTATATTCAAAAATAGTAGCTTGCATTCGTCTTGAGTATATTATTATGTAAATTGTAAAGGCTGCTGTACACGTTGGCCAAGCGCGGTCGGCTCGTTGAGTTCGGACAGCGACCAACGTGTTTTGGGTGTTGTGACAACTAAGAACAACTGCAATTACTAGTGGCAAAGATCATAATAAATTACGAATTGTGAAGGTATAGGAATAGGAATCGCGCGTAAAGGTTAGACGCACACACTTTTTTAATTTTTAGCTAACAGGCTAATCCAGCAATGGACAGGAAAAGGTTTATGGATTACGAAGTAAATCGCGCAGAAGACTAAGTTGAGTTCAACAAATCACATATATCCTTATCTTACACATGGTTTACGTTCCATACAGATAAAATTTGGAGCTTGTCCGTACGTCACTGTGGCAAAGGTCTACACAAACACTACACGAGTGATAACGCGCACGCGCAGACGACGTGGCCCTTATCAGGGGTCAGGCGTGTGTTAAAAGAACGTTGAGCTTGAGTTCAACGGGATATCCATGTGCACTGAAGCAAATCGAGACGATGGTTTCGTAATACTATTGTTCTAAATGCAAAGCTTTTACATTATCGGTCCTAAGCCGCTGGAGTCTGTACTCTGGACCGTAATCCGAATGGCTGTATTAGTAATAGCACATTTGCGAAACGTCATTACCTTAGGATAATAGAATATCAAAACCCACATTGACCACAGATGAAAAATGTGGCACGCCTATTTCAGATTCAAGACAATGAAATTATTTAACGTCAAATCGATATCGGTATCAAGGTTTTTGATAAGAAGTACAGCATTTTCCCTCTCTCTGGTCCTCATGACTGAGGATCGTGGTCATCTGTGTATGTGGATGGTTCACACCTCATGCGGATAATCTGCCTCCATCGGTGCCTATCCCTCGCGTCTCTGACAACAGAGTAAAGCGTTACTGAAGATGGGCCTTTTACGAGGTCTTTTACCTTCCGTGTTTCAAACAACAGTTTTTCAAGGCTCTCGTACAACTTGTTAATTAAGCAAAAATACCGACAATAGTTGAATTGGTGGCGCAGATTCTAGAATTTTATATTGGGATTGGCTTGACGATAAGCAGGAGATGCTGCGCAGTCTCAATGAATCCTCCCGACGTGTGGGCTTTAGGATGAACTTGGACAAGACGAAAGTCATGTTCAACGAACACGTTCTCCCCAGGCCGGTTAACGTCGATGGCATAACTTTCGAAGCCGTGCAAGAGTATGTCTATCTTGGGCACAGCTTCCAGCTAGGTCAACATGACTACGAGAGAGAGCCGATAGGAGGATTCAATTAGGATGGGCAGCATTTATGAAGCTTCGTCATATTCTCACGTCGTCTATACCGCAGAGTTTGAAGACGAAAGTCTTCAACCAATGCGTTCTCCCCGTGATGACCTACGGGGCCGAAACGTGGCCTCTTAATTTACGACTGGTCCGTAAGTTTGCCGTAGCTCAACGTATAGAGCATGCTATGCCGCGCGTTTTTTTTAGTAGATAAGATTAGAATGTTGGTTGGCCAAAAACCATATTATGGGAAAACCATCTCCGTGCAGTGACAATTCGTGTCGGATACGAGTAGCAAGAGATTAGTCGTCTTGGCGTTCATTGAGGGAGTCTTATGTTCAGCAGTGGACGGGTTAAGGCTGATGATGATGATAAATAAAAATCATTTCGTAACGACTCAGTTAATTTGTTAGCCTAGTGAAACCTCACTAGTCTGTACCTGATATATTTAGAAAATTCTTAGAAATAAAAATGTCTAACATAAATAGCCTAAGAATGGTTCATTACAGAAAAATATATTTTTTATATCAAGTTATGTGTGGAAAAAATTCTTTAGTTTTATTACATAAATAGTAATAGAGTATGCATATAAAATATCCAAAAATAAAAATCGTATTAGTGCCAAAAATATTGTCACACATTTTGGTAATTTCGCAAAGTGGGTATTCTAAAATAAATGTGTCTCAAAGCTCAATGCGGCAATATTATTAGTAAACAAACTCGCGTCGGCTATAATAAAGCGGTCCGCTCATGTTGAAGGCTTGCCAAGTCGTGACGCCCAGCTTTCGCTATCGTCGCGTCAGGGCTACGTATACGTACATCATCAGCTCCGAAACAACACCTAGTTGGATTTTCGTTCATAGGAAAATATGGGGTAAACTTAAATAGGCAAATTAGAGACACCATCAAGGGTTTAAAGCAGTGATTCCTAAAGTGGTCCAAGTGGACACCCACGGGTCCAGAGAAGACATGAAGGGGGTCCACGTGAGCGTGACAAAAAATGGGGTCCACAATCGTAAGCATCACAATCGTCCATGAATATTATTTTGGTTTCGATAGTGAAGAACCAAAATGTTGGCTTGACTTCTCCTATCAATATTGTGAAGAGAATTTAACTATTAGATATAATGAAATATCTTTAAACGAGCAATTCTTGAAAAAAAAAACTCAGCAGTCCACCTGATGCAGGAAAAGTTTGAAAGTGGTCTATGAAAGAAAAGAGTTTGGGAAACATTGGTTTAAAGGCTTTGATAGTTCACATACGCAATAGACCAGTAGAAAGGTGAACTTCAAGTCCAACACTCTCCTTACCTGATTTCGAGGAGGTCCATGCTCAGTAGCCGACAAATAAATGACGCCCATGATGACGATGATTGAGAAATTACCTTATAATAGTTAAGTTGATCTGACTTGCCGATCGCAGACTCAGCAATATACTGTAAATGTGTGTAATCTACGCAACTATTTCCAGATCATCACGGGATGAAAAAATGTTAAGCAACGTATGTATTACGTAAATTCTTCAACGTTTCGTTTTGGAACGATGCAATGGTACAATAAAAAAAAAGTATTAATAGATGTTGATGAAGAGAGGCATCAAAGCAGGTGGTATATGGGATATATTTAAACGAATAGCTGCGCCCCGCGATTCTCCCCATTCCCGTTTCAGTACGGGAATAAAATATCAAATATAAAAACTAGCTGTCCCAACTTCGTTCTGTCAAAAGTACCTAGTACCTAATATCGCTATTAAAAAATAGGGATTGGTAATAGAAAGGTGAATATTTAGGACTGTATCACTACATATTATAAAACAAAGTCGCTTTTTCTGTCCCTATATCCCTTTGTACGCTTAAATCTTTATAACTACGCAACGGATTTTGATGCGGATTGAACGGATTGATTTATTGGATAGGACAATTCAAGAGGAAGGTTTATGTACATAATTTATTAAGTTTCTATATACATTGGCTAAGATATAACAATAATTGTTGGAGGTTTCGGAAAAAAATTGGCCGTCTAGGAGTTTCCAACGAAAACGCTGCCTAAACCCTTTGATTTATATCAAAATAATGTATTGTGGAATTGTGTGTCTTAAATAGGTCTACAAAAAAGTCCGCGATGGCATATATCTATCTGTTTGGGATATCATACTATATCCACTTAATACTTTAAAAAATGGACAATTATAACGCGATAATTTGAAAGTTATTTACAAAAATACGGTATGAATCCTTATCATTTTAAATCAGTTAATTAGCTGGAGCACATAATGAAGATTATTTTTACCCTTTACATCATGAAAATTAAATGAATACTTTAGAAGATATGGCAATATCAAAATAATACGCAAGAAAATAAATAGTGTTGCCGTGATTTGAGAGGGCAGTGGATGCGAGTAATATGTAATAGTATCCTAAATAGTAAATATGCATGCAGAAAGTCTGCATAGGAATATAATATGTCTTTATGTTCAAGATAACATATATCAATTTTAATACAAAAACTTAGTCATTATTGAAATGGAAAATGATCGTCATCAAACATGATAAATTCGTAACCTAAGTTCACGCGGGCGAAGCTGCGGGTAACAGCTAGTATTATATGTATGTATGTATTTTTGAAAGCTGTATCATAAAAAAGGTAAAAACAAATAATATCTAGATAATAAAAATTAAGAGGTTAAAGTATATGTCCGATTCTCAGACCTACCCAATGTGAATACAAAATTTCGTGTTAATCGATCAAGCCATTTCGGAAGAGTTTAACTACAAACACACAGTCACGAGAATTTTATATACAGACTAGCTACCTCGACAAGCTTCGTTTTGCCAAAAGTACTAATATTGCTATTAAAAAATAGGGGTTGATCGTAGAGGGGTGCAAATTTAGGATTGTACGTATTTTTGTATGCTGTACCATAAAAAAATACAAATAAAAATTTTTAGCTAAAAAATAAAAATGTTAGGGGTGACCGACCCGCAGACCTAACCAATATGAACACAAAATTTTATGAAAATCGGTCGAGCCGTTTCGGAGGAGTTCAACCACAAACACGACAATTTTATATTAGACATATTATTATAATAATTCACTTCTATAATTTCAATACCAAAAATTATAATTAACACCCAAAAGCGCGGCGGGTGACCTTTTTTTAGTAAGCATTCAACAATCCTAACCCAAAAACATCTGGTCAGAGTAGCAATTTACCCCCTTGATATTAGTGTAAAGTTATTCATAAGCGCTACCTCCTTCGCCCTTCAATTCTGATCTCCAATTTATAAATGTCGGAACCGAAGTCAAAGTCGGTGGTCAAATATCATTAGGAAGTTCCAAATTTTTGCAATTGTAGTCGACGCGGACGGTTGTTATAAGCACTGAAAAGATACCATAGAAAGATGGAGAAATTCCAGGTTCATTCCTCGGGTCATCTCAGTGAGCTCTCCTTGGAACCGATGTTCGATTCAGTCGAGTTAGTCCGTTACTTGTTGAAATAAAAATATTTCCCAATTTTGTATAGAAGATTAAAATTAAATCTTATAATAATAACTAATTTATCTTATCTTAGGAACAAATTTAAGATAAAGTTATCTTTATCGATACCTTAACCTTTATGTTGGCCTCATTTCGAATAGCAAAAATTATATGTTCCTGATAACCTTTATCATTAAGCGATTATGGTGGGCTTCTTGTTCTGGATCATTTTCGAAAGATAAATGCGTGATATGACGGTGGTCCAGTGGGTTTATTCGAACTCTTGATCGAGAGGCTCTGGGTTCTACTATATTTCAAAGTGTACGTCTAAGACGAGGCAACCGTAAATATGGTCCGGGAGCCAGGTGAAAATTTGGTTAATTAATTCCTCCCGCGAGATAATTCGTGAGACGTATTAGAGAACAGTATCATAAAGCCTCGTATATGCGTACATATATTAAGCTATCATCCAGATAAACCACTCCACAAACAAAAACAAAAAGTGAAAAAAAAAATGCATGTTCGAGTCACCAGCTGACGTACAGGTTACCATGTCATAACCAGCTGATTATTATTTTTCGTTGAGCTATTGGGTTAACTACAATTTATCAAATATTTGAGCCGAGAGGAAATGACTGAATTTTTTTTCTTCGTGCGTGGGGGGCTCCCACCGCTCATCCCCTCAACCGCGCGCCGGCTGACGTCCACGGGGCTTTATGATACTATGTACTGATGCATTTCACTAAATATCGCTTGAGAGGAGCTTGGTCATGAAGACCTATTACTGGCTCCGGGGCTAATAGTTTCCACGCTCGCTCAGCCCTTACACATAATTTCGAAGAGAAAGCTTAATTCACTTTCGTACATTAATCTAGTCAATTAGACTATGCAAGTAGATAACATAATGTTTACCTATACCCTGGACCATCGCTCGCTCACCGGTGAAGGAAATCATCGTGAGGAAACCTGCATGCCTGTTGAGATTGAAAGTCTTTGAAGGCATGTGAAGTTCACTAGCCCGCACTTGGCCAGCGCATTGGTAAACTATGGCCCATCGCCCTCCTCACCTGATTTCGAGGAGGAGACCCGTGCCCAGCAGTAGGACATAAAGGGTCGATACTTTACTTTTACTTTACTAGATCAGTGAGTAGGTTTAGGTGAATTTATCAAAATTTCGCAATAATTAAAAAAAAAGCAAGAAAAAAAATGGACACTGGAAATATGTCGGGGCAACTTTTACTAATCGTGTTTTTCTGTCTCAGTTCAATAGAAAACATGATGAAAAATAAAGCAAACTTTACTTTGGTTATAATGTCGAAAGGTTCACTGCCTAAGATTCGAATGTTTCGTCCTAACATCAATAACCAGGGCCAGCCCTCGTCAGACGTTTTAGCGCAGACGGGCTGACCTTCAAGGTTCCTTGAGTTCCAAAAATAAACTGGCTCATTTATCAAATCTAGATAAAATCGATTTGCTGCCGAGAGCTAGCGCTAGCGGCGCTCCCATTTACGTTTTTCAGCAATTAGTAATAAGAAAGGAAAGGCCTGTCTTTACTAGTACGCCTTTCTAAATTCTTTCAGCAATACAACTTGAAGAAAAGATGTGTCATGACTGGTATGAAAGTTTTGATGAACGCCAAGACGACTGATCCCTTGCTACTCGCATCCAACGCGGATCGGCCATTGCACGGAGATCGTCTTCCCACCTGGTTAATGGCCGACCAACACTACGTGTACATAAACACTACCTCTACTCTTAAATTCTATTGACCCATCGGCCATCATTCTTGAGTAATCATAGTGTATATCTGATCTAAGGCCACCATTCGTATTTTAGTTATAATGACTGTTATGTGAAGCGCGGAAAAGTTTTACAAATAACTAGACAAGAACGACTATCCAAACATTCCGGCATCGTTGAGCAAAGTTATTCTAAACATACACCTTATAGAGGTATAGTAATAGATGTCTACATTGTCTACAGAGATATAAATGTCTATAGAGGTATAGAATATATCTATGTAGCCTGTAGGTAATAGAGGTCCAGTTGTATACGGCAAAAGGCTAAGGTTAAGGGTAATATTATAACGATGACATTATCTGTTCGTTAACAATTATTTACCGAATGGCATTCGTGACTTATCTTTCCGCGTATTCAGAAAAAAATATGAGCAAATCCTGAAATGACTATTACTTGTTATCAGACCATGCTGCATGATGGCAACTGGCCCCTTGATCATCAGCCATTGTACTCGTAACAGTATATACAAATCTATCTGTAGTAAACTTTCACTGGAAAGTATTCTATAAATCGCCAACACGTGCATCGCATTTATATTAATAGGTTCTAATTTTCAATCACTTAGCCCGGAATTTCGACTGTACACAAAATTAGCTACTTTAAATACATAATAACTCAGTATAAGCCCGAGATATATTGTATTAGCAACAAATTATGTTTGTGAGTAGGAGAGGACGTTTGTTTGATAACTAATTTTGGTAAAACCAAAAATGTAAAATCGATTAATTCAAAAAAAAAAAAAAAAAATTCAAAATTATCTGCTAGTTTTAGTAACTTCTTTTAGGGACATCAATTTAGGCAAAACATTGTCGCATTACAGTAAAACGAAATCAGTTTTGAACTCATTTTCTAACTTGTGACTTAGGTTAAGATAGAAAAATCAATACATAACTACCATCAGAGCGGGCCAGTTATGTTGCTTGTAGCACTATAATTGATGTGTACTTTTTGTATTCGTACCAATAATCGAGATGGTTGTTATTGACCCTCATTCAATCTGCGAAGACAGATGAAACTGTGATTTACAGTCGCAGCATCACACGATTCTGATGACGTAATAGAGTGAATCAATGTGTGGTTGAGTTTCCGAGTGGAAATGTTTGTTTATGGAGTGTTTGTGACGTGGTGTGAAGATGGCATCGTTATCTCATCATAATCAATAATGATGTTTCGTTAACTATAAACGGATTTTTATAATGTAAAATTTTAACTTAAGACAATATATTGTGCCCCTATAATTTTTTTTAACATACGTAACAATATTTAGTCCAGTATTTCTTGATGCATGACACACATGTTAAAAATAGTTTAACCTTAGATTATTAGCTTAACATAAAAATATGCTTTCATAAATATATGACGCCTAAAAGTTTTTAATTTTTATTATTCCTCCGTTGATCTTTGCTTGGTAACCCTGGTACGTAAAAAATAACAAAGAGAAACCTAAGCGAGGCAGAGCCTTGCAGCTTGTATTTAAACCATGGCCTGCTAAATTTGATCTGATAACTGTGTTAGCAGTTAGCATGTATATTGATAACTCACCTAAGTACATACGCGTCGACTTGCTCGCTCTGGGTGAAAGATATGATTTCACAGCGGACTATCTTCAATACACTCTCCCACTGTTGGCTGAAAAGATAGAAAAATATTGTTTTATTAAAAAGTTAGATAGCTATATAAACATTTGATTATTACGCAATATGGTGTGATCATAAAACAGTCCACACCACGTTATTGTCATTTGAATGAATTTGAATATTGAATGTAAAATGTGAAAAATTTTCGTTCAGATCATTTCACAAAAACCGGCCTTTTTTTTGCTGTCGCAGGGAAATGTATTTAGAACCTACCAGATCCTCGGGTACTCTCTCTACTCGGGACATACTCACACACTCACTTTCATGACCCCATTAAAACCAATGCGAGCGTCTTCAACAGTTTTTGTGAGGGTCCCGAATCGGCAGGCGGACAGGATCACTGGCAAGGCCAGAGTCGCCAAATAGGTGGTACTGCCCGACCACCACTATTAGCACTAAGCTGTCTCCACGACGTCGTGATTTTCAGCGTGGCCCGAAGTACCCAATCACAAAAGCCGGCCTTTTTTTTCTTTTACGCCGGGAAATGCATTGACGCATACCGCTGGGGAGTGGGTCTTCCCAGGCGGGTATGTGGGACTCGCTGCGCCCGAAAGATGGTATGTGGACGCAGCTCTACCCACTAAAACCCGGCGAGTGCCACCAATGCCGTCTTGCCCCGGATCTACAAGCAACAGGGCACCTCGACGGCTAGTCAGTTCCTCAGGGGACTGACGCCACCTCCACAGAGCGGTTGCCCCGCACCACAGAACTACCACTCCCAACGTCTGGACAGTACAATGAATGCTCTTTTGTCCCCTCTTCTTATAAGAGGGGTACAAAGAGCCCCCTCGGCTCAATTCGCTTCACCCAAGGTGTTTGGGTCACCCTGGGCTACTGCGCCCCACCGCCATGACAAGGCCTGAACCATGGTGGGGACAAAAGCCGGCCTGCCACATTATATAAGAGATATTTAAAGGTTCCTTTCCACAATCGGCCATGATAGATCATCTAATGATCGTCCATCATCGCCGCCGTCATCGTGCAACTTTCCTCACAATCGTTTTATTAGGATTTCGTAAAAAAATGGTAGACCGGAAACCCTTTAATAATTGATTTTTTTTTAATGATGTATTACTGTTACTGCTAATACAACGAATATTAGAAACAAAACCAATGAAGTGTGTGTGAAGGGGTGTGAAGGAAAACATCACGAGGAAACCTGCCAGCCTGATGAGATTGAAGCCTTTGCCTGATTTCAACACCTTTTTTTTGATGACGCAGCGGAAATCCTTTACGACTATACCAGGGCCTGGGTAAGCGCGCTGGCGTGTGTGGGGACTCGCATTTGCGTGCCCTACCCCACTAAAATCGCTGCGTGAGACTTCAGCCGCTATATTTGAGGGATCCCGGATCTGTGCAGGCGACGGGATACCCTCAGCGACAGACTGGTCCCGGCAAGACCAGATTCTCCACAATAGGGGGACTGCCCGGCTACGACTTGGCAGTCCCCACGACGTCGTGTCTTAAGCTGGGCCTGGGTTCCCATTCCGAGCCCGACACGAGCACAGGGGCTTTATTGAAGGCGCATTAAATAGCGCCTCCGACGCACTCCCGTTCGTCGTCTACGGGGGGAGGCTACGTCAGCGGCCTCCTCTCTCACCCGTTCGTCGTCCTCCTACTGGGACATCACTGTCTCGCAGAAACAGGCCATTGCCGTCCAGGACTCGTCAGAGCCAAGCATCGCGGTGATGACGCTCGACAAAGACAAGTCCCCTCCGATGACAGATGTCAAATCATGACGCAGCGCCGCCCATCTCGGGCACACCTCGAGGGTGTGCTGGGCAAAGTCCACCGCCGCGCCACAATCGTGACATCCCGTCGTCGGCTCCCTTTGGGCCGTCCGACACAAGTAATCACCAGAGCATCCGTGCCCGGTGAGAACCTGCGTCAGACGGAAGGAGAGGGGTTTGCGCTTACGGCGCATCCACCGCTCAAGAACCGGGCGCAGAGCAGCCGTTAGGCGTTTGCCATACGGCTGCCGCGCCAGGTACCGACACAAGGGTGTCCGATCAAGACCTATGATAGCAAATCGGACATTTAACCTCTCAACACATTAGTGTAAGGGACATATGTGTCCATAGACTACATTGAACATTTTAGCTTTGTCTTTTATGACAATAAACTTATAAAGCTCAAATAGGTTCTGAAATTAGTTGTAACAAAATTGTTTTTTTACTATTAAATACTCTTCAACAATGCCACAAAAATCTTTTCAATATAATTAATAAATTATTTATTATAACTCTTTTTTGGTAAGCGTTGGCATGTCAACAATGACCCTGAATTGTTATAAAATTTAGTACAAGTCATAGACAGCTTGACACTTGCTATTCCTAAAATACTATATCTTACAACATAAGGCAGAAATATTAGTTTAACTTTTCAGTTATCACAAAAAGATAATTTCACTTCGGGGAATCAGAATTATGTGTGTCTACAGTCGACACATTATCTATCTTTATTGATAATAGTTACAAGAACTTTAATGAATAATAGCTATAATTCTTGACTGATTATTCATTAAGTACTTAAAGTATGCATTAATAATAAAAACGCAGAAATAAAATTCATTTCACATTAACAAGTTAACTTGTGGGTTACTTAAAATACTAACAAAAAGATTTTAATCACACATCCATCAAACGGGTCTGCATTTCTTTTTGGTAATGGAAACCAGTTCTGAAATTTTGGGTTCTTGTAAATGTCCAGTTTTGTAGGCTATAATTTCCATGCAATTATCTTACTTTAACTGAAGACAGCGAAATTCACAATATCAAAAACATTACTTTATAGTACATATAGAATATCATGTGCTTTGAAGGGTGCGTACATCGGGTACATTTTATCAAATAGTGCGCCCTTTTTTAAGACAAATCAGTGGTGGCTTTTGTCCAATCAACCGCCGGCAGCAAATCGAGGTACCTAGTGTGCCGGTAATAGTAGTAAAACAGCTGATTCTAGAAACTTCCATAACAATAACATCTTCAGCAATCAGATCGAATTTTACTTGAGCCTACAAAAGTATGGTTAACTTTATGGCGTTACGAAAATAGTATTTTATTTCTAACTCTTTCTTGTACTCTTATTTCTCCTCGTACGCACATTTCATGACTATGTACCTATTATGTACTCAGAAATATCAAATATGTGATCAACTTTGCCGGTAACCTAGCTGGTAAAGAATTTGAGAACAAGAATACCATAATGTGACTTAACTTACCGTGTAATTTTTCTTAAGTCCGCGTGTTTTTCAGGTGTAAACCATATTTCAATTAACTTTTCAACACCTTCAAAAAATTGCTCATTATTTTCACCATTAGATATAATCTCCGTTTCAGCCATTGCGATTTTTTTATATGATTTATTGGAGATTGCTTATTGAAATTTAATGTAAACGTTACTCAACCACACTGAATAAACGTCGGAAGTAAACTGAAGACTGAAGTCTGAATGAAACAAAAATATTGGCAAAAGGGCAAACTGCAGGTTAATCTGACGGGATAACTATCACCTTCTCTTTCTTTCAGAGCGAGCGAGTCGGCGACGACGACGGTCCGCGATGTAGAAAACTGTTGTGCGCGGTTGTGCGGTTGTGGCAGTTATCAACCCGAGCACAGAGTTTATAAGCGCAATTTGTTTTTTCATAGACAAAAGGAGAAAAATAGACCAATAATCTAGACTCTAAATTAATAATCTTTTAAATTTAATAATAAACATAATGTTAATAATATCAATATATAGAAGAAGTATGTACAATGTTTTTTATCACCTAACATGTCAGTTTATAATTAAAATGAAGAGTTTTATAAAATAAAATCAGTGATACTATTTTTTTTTTTTTGTTTTATTTAAACCATTATATAAAGTGTCAGCTATGAGGCAGAAATATTTAAGTTATATTCAAGGTATTAAATTGTAACCAATTACTTGCAATAAACCACAGGCAAGCAGTTCTACTTACATAATATTTTATTTATTATTTTTTTTTGGTTATTTTAAATGCTAATTAGCACATAACAGGGTTGATATTTAAATAAAATATAAACAATTAAAAAATTTATTTAATTATTAAACTAATGGCAATAATATAATAATTGGTAATTGACTATCTCATAAAAATAATTT
This sequence comes from Lycaena phlaeas, assembly GCA_905333005.2. Classification (NCBI taxonomy): domain Eukaryota; kingdom Metazoa; phylum Arthropoda; class Insecta; order Lepidoptera; family Lycaenidae; genus Lycaena; species Lycaena phlaeas. The sequence goes on from HG995181.1 coordinate 1,238,594, forward strand.
AATGTCATAAATTTTCAAAAGTTGCCACTATCTTGTGCAAATCTCCTTTTTCCATTGGTCTTACTCTATTTATTTTAGGCTTCATTATTGGAATTTCTGGATAGATATCACCTTCTTTTTCATCATTGCAAAAATCTTCTATATTTGGCTCAAGGTCTTTTTTACAAGTAGTCTTCCCTTTAATAGACTTTTTGCTAGAGTTATTTTTTGAACTGGCAACATCAGCATTCAATTCAACTAGATTTTTATAAATTTTGTCATTGAAATGAAAATTTAACTTTTTTGTGATCTGAAATAAGTCAAGGTTTAATTTAATTGCATAATTATGGAAATTGAAAAAAAAGGAATCAAAAATTATGGGGATAACATAATAACATCTATTTATGTTACAAGTATTATTGATCTTAAACAACTTTAAATCACAATATTAAACAGAGCATGTACGTGTGCTGACCCAGTTAATAAGATACATTTCATACTAGGTGATTATAATAAATAATATAATATATAATAAAATATTCAATGGTCATTTGTATAGTATTTATCAATAATAATTTGTGATTTTTTTAATAATAACTTATCAAAATAAGTGTCAAAAATGAGCATTTATACTCAGTCAACTCTATTTTCAAATCTAGACATTGGTAGTTGATTTTACATAGCCCCAACAGCTGTAGCTCTTCTTAAGTATATACATACATATATTCATTTACAATGACATATTGATAACAAGATAATATCACATACTATTTATATATATCAGCAACAATGGATGTGGGCTTGGCTTCCTGAGTTCAACCCCGAGCCTGTAGTGCCTTGAAATGGGTGTTTCTGAATTTCTGAGTGGACCTGAATATTAGACCATTATTCACTCACGGGAGGAAAAACATAGTGAGATAAGCTGCATGCCTGATCAGTTTAAAGCTCACTGTCCCGCATTAGGCGAACACTTTGGTGAACCATGGCTACCATCAAACTTTGAGGAGGAGATTATGTACCCGGCTGTGGGGTATATAAGAGTTAATAATCATATTTTTTTTAAATATACATGTTATAATATTCAAGTTCACAACACAACCAACTACCGACAAGACAACGAGTAATTATAAGAATTGCAACTTAGATATTTTGATCAGTGGTGGTAGTAGGTGGGTCAATTATTTAAAAGACATATTCTGATTGGTAGTTATACTTGGTTGTAACACTTTGGTATTAACACTAGCATTTGCTATCCATGTGATTCCCATTTACATAGTAGTATGTGGATAAATTATTATAGCCTATGTGTTATTCTGATGTATATTAGCTATATTAAAGTTTCATTAAAATCCACTTCAGTAGTATTGGCGTGAAAGAGTAACAAATATTCATAAATATAATCTTTCGCCTTTATAATATTAGTAGGATTACCTGTGCACTTAGTTGAGCTGTATCTATATTCAATTTTTGTGCAGAAAGTGGCGGAGGAACGGCATTTCTGGTGTGATTTAAATAATTAGCTAGGGTTTCACTTGAACATAACGCTGGCTGATTTAGTTCACGTTCATATTGTGCAACGCTTTTATCGTCGATTGATTTGGAACTATTTGGAATACTTTCATAGGTTGCAAAATTTTCTTTTGTAACTTTTAGTTCATAATTCCTTATTAATGTTTTCTTTACAGTTTTGTCCTTTCCAAACTTTTTCATTGTACAATATCTATATATGAAAATAAATTAACAGTGTAAAAATCTCTTCTAATATAAGTTTTTTTTAATTTATTTTGTGTTTACATTACATACAAATATTTCTTGTTTACAAAATTTTATAATGCAACCGTCGTCTCATCTGTCACTCGTCAGTTGTCAGTTATGACAATCAAGAATCCAGTATGACAATTTTTACCTTTTGTTTGTTGGTAACAATCCTAAGAGGAAGTACCTATAGAGGTCGTCCTATTTTAAATGTCACGAGTTAGAGTGAGACTACAAGTTATAATTTTAGTGTAAGAAACAGAGACAGAAGATTTTTCTTTTGTCCCTGTCACCGTGACCAAATATTTTGTTTGGCAAACTGTATATTCTTGCCAAACAAATACGTACGTATTTGTTTTTCGGAGATTTTAATAGTTTTACACAACTTGAAACAGAGATTTATTGCGATTTATTTGAATTGAGTTAATGCGCAGTGGTGAGTTGCAATATTTTAGTGTGTAAAAGCGGCAGTGAACAAAAATTGATGGATTAACATTTCATTCGTAAGTTGTTTAGTGATGTGAAAATTTATTATGAATGTAGTAATAAATTGATTGTAATGTCGTGTTTTAATTTAAATTCAACTTGTTGTAACTCATTAAATATCGATTACATCTAAAATTTTAACAATTAATTAAAACATAACCTTTAATTGTTCGAGGTGTAGTGTTGCCATGATGAGATTTTTTTTTACCTTACGGTTGCGGATTTCTTTTTGTTGGTTGTTCAGTTGTGAGATGGGAAAAAAAAACAAATATTTATAATGCTAACAATGTCTTGGTATGTCAATACACATAATTTAATTTATATCTCCTTACGTCTTAAATTTCCTTTACTTATTTACAGTAACAGAAATTGCCAATTTTATTATTTTTTAAGTTTAATTCAATGTATTGACTTACTTGATACTAGTAAAATCTTATATTATACCAAACGAGCAATTCTTGTATATATATATATAGAATCGGGATCTCGGAAACGGCTCCAACGATTTTCATGAAATTTTGTATACATGTGTTAAAAACGGCGATAAATCGATCTAGCTAGGATAAATTTTTAGAAAACTTTTTTTTATCCGTGTTTTGAGGCATCGATAAAATATCTTATACCTTTAAACGAGCAATTCTTGTATATATTATATAGAATCGGGATCTTGGAAACGGCTCCAACGATTTTCATGAAATTTTGTATACATGTGTTAAAAACGGCGATAAATCGATCTAGCTAGGATACATTTTAGAAAACTTTTTTTTATCCGTGTTTTGAGGCATCGACAAAATATGATTAGAATACGTATCGTATCGTATTTTATCACTTAGGGTACCGAGCAAATGCTCGGTCAACCAGGTACTGTTATAAAATACATTAAATAAAACATTTCATACCAAAAAAATAGAAGCAGTAAAGTAAATAAAATAGCAATACAGTGTGAGGAATCTCTATCCGCGATTGCCGATTGTTTCTCATAAAATATAGTATCCAAGTTTTATTCAAAAAAGAGATTTTGGTGGATTGCATTATCCATCTCAATTCCCTCGTCTAGTGACATAGCATACCACCAGGTGATCTGACTGGTCGTTTGCCTAATGTGCGCTATGGCACACTTGTTGCTGGATTGGAGAATTGAAACAGGATGAGTGATCAATTGAAACAAGAATTAGTCCTTCAGAATTTCTTCCTTTATTTTCTTCTTAGTGATCTTCCATACTATGCTTGCCGAATACTGAATGTCGATCCTTAAAATCGACCCAATATTTATACTGATCCTGTGTAATCTACATTCTTATTGGTTAGCCAATCAGAATAGTTATACAATTTACCAATAAGAACCTAACTATTTGCCTTTCGCTCTTACAATATAGCCTATCTTATCTAACAGTACAATTACTTTACATCAAGTTTTCTACTATAATTAATTAACAATATTATAAACTTTTAATGTATTATGAAACTTTAAACAATGAACTAACTAAATATCATATTAATATTAACAAAAACAATCATTAACATGGTTAAATTAAACATTTTAAATTCCCATACATATTTGCATCTCTTTTACATATATGAAAAAGGAGCGGGACAACAAGCTATGAGGTAACCTCGGTTGGCGTACAACCGAATCGGGGCAAGACTACTTTTCGGCCTTAAGCAAAAACTTATGTAACTTGACTTTCTTATTTGTTTTAAAGACTTTTATACGAATCTATTTGATTCTAATTAACTTTATAAGATTCTAATATGATTATAGCACAATCTAATTAACTGTATGTAAATCGTATATGAATCTAACACATTCTAATGTGAATTAAAGTGACAATTCTTATAGGAACTACTAGTATATGAAAAGTATTAAAGTAAATATTATGTTTTAAGTTCTTAAGTAATTAAATATTTACATTCCTATAAAACTATTGACTTTTAAACTATATTTACATATTAAATCGCGGTGTCTTCGTCGTCGTCCTGCACACCTAATATGTAATAAAAACATACAGACACACAAAACTTACCGTACCTATGTAGAGGTTGTAACAAGTATTGGAGTTAAATTATTGAAACTATATAATATGATACCTAATAAATACTAAAAATTAAATTTATATTTAATAGTAAAAAGTCCAAAGTGGTCAACTCGGGCTGATGTCGTACGTACATTTACATAAACTCCCCTAATTACCCACCATTTGGGAAAATTTCCCTATATGGTCACACTGAAAAAAAATATTGCTGTTTCTTGTGCGGTCATGCTATGACGATCTCTATAGGTACTTACTCTTAGTAACAATCTGTAGACATGAGTCACCATCAGGTGTCATATCTATCTTCATATTTAAGTTTGTAGGTCAGTTGGCAAAAATTTTTTCGATCCTAGGCTGCTTCTTTCAGTAATTGTGTATTGTTTAGTCCAGTCTTTGATGTCCTCTAAACATTTTCTCCTCTGTCGGCCTGCGCCTTACCTCTCCGGAACCTGCCCTCGAGGATCAACCTGTTGACATGAGTAATATTGTAGAAACTAAAAGTGGTTTTAAATGTATTTTTCCTGAAAAGTAATTGTTTAAAATCAAAAATTACATGGACTATTGAAAATTTGTCAGAGATGGTTGGCGAATATTGTTGTGGACGGTCTGGCTGGGTGGAATGGGAAAGTATAATTGATTGAAAGGGATTAAAGGGGATTAGCCGCGCTTTCTAGCGTTTCCCGCCTCTTCTAAATATTACAGATTAAAATACAACTTATAAAAGACTTGGTAAGGCATGGACTCTGGTCTGAGCCGGTTTTAATAAGAACAAAAAAAACACAAGTGTCAACTGTCAACATTCATCAATCATTAATCAACTTCAAAGTGAAAGAAGAAGAAACTTCAAACTTCATGTGAATTGTGAAGTGTGAACACTGAAAAGTGACTGAAAAGTTTAAAACTTATGAGAGAAAGGTTGTCCTTAAATTAATACATATTGCAGAGATTACTGATTGTTTTTAGGAAAAGAGAGCTTATAAATAGTTTTAATTTATAATTTTTAAATTGATGAATCGAAACATGGACAGACCAATCGAATTCATTGTGAGTTGTCATAACTGTTTGCGTAAACAAATGTACAATTAATAACCATAATTACAAGTAGGTTTACAGAAATTCACTGTACTTTTCAATAAAATATTTCAGAACCCGGATAATCTACCCGTTGAGAGCTTAACGTTACAAACCTCAAATTCTGGTGTTATACAGAAAGTTAAAGCCATAGTGAGTACACATCACAATTTATTTATTAAATAATCCTATTTAATTATTTGGTTTATTCCCATTTAATTAAAAAATATATAACTACGTTTTAGCTTGTTAATATAACCAACATTATTTGATTGCTATTGTGATTTTATATAGTTCAAAAAGAAAAAGTTATAACAGCATTTGTTTTTTTTTATGATTACTGGATTTGGTACTTTAATATTAATACTATTATTCAACTATAATTTTGGACTATCAGTGAAATACTTATATTATTTAACAGTGTAATTGTTGTGTAATTTATTCTGTGCAGTAGGATGTAAGTCATATACATGTAGTTTAATTGCTTATAAAATTTATTGTCACTATACCTATTTCAGTGTAGCATGGTGCGGGTGACAGTTCCAGTAACGTTACGTTTTACTCTTGCAAGCCGTCGCAATTAAAAAAATATAATTAAGCATTTTATTAATACCTCATTCGTAAAATAGTAGATCGCCAATTACTGTGGTAAATTAAATCAAATCCAACCAGAATGTGATAGTCTCCAAATAAAATCAAATGGAAAGAAAAATTAAGCAAAGTCCTATGCGTATAACGTAAAACCATAGACGAGCTTAGTGATGGGACGTACTATACTAGGATGGAAAGTCGATGTTCTTTATAATAAAAAATGTATATTGGGCGTAGTTCAATTATTATTGTAAAAAGTCTATCATTATATTAATGAAACAACAGAAACTATCATTATCGTTAAAAAAGTTGTCACGAATAAAATATAAACCTGATTTTGATTATTTAATATAAGTTTAAAGCTACTATTATGTAGCCCCTAAATATATACATTGAAAAGTTTATACACCTAGATACACTGCACAACATAATAAACACACTAACACACACTAATATTAATAAGAACTATACTTACGCTGCGAGTATCGTTAGCGATAAAAATAAATTGCATAATGTCACATCTCTAATCATCTATGTCAACGTCATATTGGCATGTGTCAGCCGCACCAAGCTACACCGCACGGAATATACACATCTAAATTATTATCCTGCTATAGAGAAATTTTAGCTTAGATCTACCTTATTATATTCAAAATTCTCATCTGTATTTACTAGTAGCAATGCATGCTACCAATGGATTTATAGGAAGGTTTTGTGCTTAGTGATTGGTTAGGCACTGTTACCTTATGTATGTTACCTTATATGTGTACTACTATACTGGCAGATACTGTGGAATTATTTTGTATTTTAAACAATAACCAGCAAATGATTTGTTGTACTGCTGTACTATAACATGGTGAATTAAAGATAACAATCCATACCTATGTTATAAATGGAAAAGTGTGTCTGTTTATTTGTCTGTATTTCATGGCAAAACAATTTGACATCATATTTTAAGTGGAGATAGTTGAAGAGATGTAGAGTGACATAGGCTACTTTTTGCCTCTTTTTAACTCCTCATTTCCCTAAAATGGGGGGTGGAAGTTTGTATAGATCATTCCTCAATTTTCATGGTAGAAAACTAAAAATTGGTATGTGAATATTTGTGACTAGTCATAAATAAATTAATAAATTTAATGTTCCAGGATCCATATTGGATTGACAAAAGAAAGCTGATATATTATGAAAGACCACCATCGGGTAATGAACTAGTATTTGGTGCTATAGATAATTGGAAATCAAAAATGGAATCTTATTTAGATTATTTGCAATTACTGCTTCAGATGGAACATCACAGGTCATTGTTTTTTAATTATATTAAAATAAAATATTATAGTAAAAATAATCTATAATTAAATAAAAAAGGGTGTTATTTAAACGACTAGCATAATATTCGTATTTTTGTGAGCAGAAAAATATAATCTGGTAGCAGAAATAGCTAATTGAGCGGCAACTTATGTTCAGCAAACATTTTAAAATCAAGCAGCAATTTTTGTCATTTTTTATGGCTGTAATTATTTTTGAAAGGCATATTAATTAAAAGAGGGGCAATGTGCTGCTCCTGTTTAATAAAATTTTGGTAAGCACTCGGAGGGTAAGCAAAAAAAATAATTTTGTGCCGCTTATATAAGTAGCATGAATATAACTTCAAGCAACTTTCTTTTTCATTAAATTCTGCGTTATAGCCCAGTCCACAGGATTTGATGACGTCATGATTTGAATTAATTCCCTGGTCCTTTATTAAGAATGATAATATAATTTATTAATTTCTTATTCAATTTTTATACAAAATTTTAGTTTGTAAATCGTATTTATAATTATTGTAATATAAAAAAATATTATTTAAAAATGTATAAACAAACAAAAGAAGAAATTCATAGATAATGGTATGAAGAGGATTTGAACTTACGAACGACAGCGTACAGCCTGAGCGCGCGCGGACAGTGTTAACCGTAGAGCTGTACGTCTTGCTACAAATAAGTTTAAAATTGTGGATCTATTCTTGCGTATTGAATGTTTTAATTTGATTTGATTTTTGTAGGTAATGATTGAATTGAATATTGCAAGTTTTTGAACTGCTTGTTTATTTTACACACCACCTACAATTTTAATACCTTCATAATCTATCTACTATCTACATAAATCTACGAAACTGAGACAAAATAAAATCTTGAAGAAAAAAATTTCATCATCATATTATCAGCCTTTAGTGGACGGACCACTGCTGAACACAGGATTTGACGACGACATGACCTGAATTAATTCACTAGTCTTTTATTAAGAATGTTAATATAGTTTATTAATTTCTTCTTCAATTTTTATAATTTTGTTCAATAACATACTTACAACACCATCTAGCGGTAAATAGCGCAAACCTACACCGGTGTGAACACAGGACATAAAATGTAATGCAAAGAAATGTGCCGCTCAAGAAATTATTTTGCCCGATGAATGTTTATTATGCGAGGTCATAATATTGTAAGCTGCTTATTTATGATTTAATTTTCGACCATTATCAAAATTATTTGCGGAACAAGAATTGCTACCAGCTTTATTTTATTGCGTACAAAATCTTTGTATGCCAACCAAATTATTTAAATGCCGATTTTTTTTTGCCCCTCCAAAATTTATAATGCCGTTCATTTAATTACTTCCCAATAAAAAAACACATTGTTAATTTTTCACTATATACTAGTATCACTATATACAAGTTATTCTTTAAAATATTTAAAAATTAAACTTTTATATGGTGAAACAACTTCTGCTGCAGCATGTCCATTAAATTATTTAAAAAAAAATAACTTGTTTTACTACATAATATATTACTAAATTGTGATGATTTTTTATAAATAATCAATGATTAGACAATAAAAAACAGAAAAAGTCAATTTCTTTTAGTAATATGTTACAGTTATATTTTTTAAATATATCAATAACTTTTTTTAGATTTTGGAGTACAATAATATATCATCAACAGTGTATGGATATGTTAATATCATTCCTACAGGAAGCAGATCCGCCCTATGTCTCACCGCATGAGAATAGTGATGTACAGAGATTATATGAGGATATAAGAAGACTAGTGCTTGTTGTGTTTAGTAGACTCGTAACAAATAAAGAGAGTAAGGTGGGTCAATGAATAAACAATTTGTTGGTCGGCCGTAACCAGGTGCATGTGAGATGCAAGGCATTGATTTTCTTGGTGTTGGTTGAAGGAGGCCTATGTTTAGTAGTTAACGGGTAAAGGCTGGTGATGAAGGTGGGATGCCTTAATTTTATAACAACTTTCACTTTTAGCACAAACAATTAAAGTTCATTATTGCCAACTTCCCAATGTATTATGTAAATGTATTATTAACTCAATGTATTTAACTATTATTAACTCAATGTATTAACTAATTATTAACTCAATGTATTGTGTAAACAACAAGGAACATTATGATAGTTAGTAGAAGATTACTATATTATAGATTTTTAATTATAAAACCTACTTTTATTTATTTTGTTAAATATACCATAGCATAAATCGAAAACGAAAGCAGAAAGTTAAATGTAGTTTCTTGATATTCTACTTATGGATGACACATACATTTGATGTTGGTACCAAAAAACAGTTCTTTACATCATTTAATTTTTGAACAGAATATATGAATATGTTTGCATTATAGATGCATTAGAATGGTATAACTAAATGTGGTGGTAACTGGTTTTGCAAATACAATGTAAGAATTTAGCCAAATTTATAACATTTTCAGTCACAGTGGATGACCAAAGAGTACATGGGTGACATAATCTATGAGAAGTTCATATTCACGGTGCCGGTGCTGTGGGACATCTGTCTGGCATACGGGCTGGATAACCCACGCCACGTCTCCCGGCTCGTGCACACAGTGATGGAGCTGCAGCCCCAGTATCAGAGGGACGTGGCCCATGCCCTGGCGTTCGTTAAAGAGGTAACATATTAGTTGGCTACAATTTTGATAACTATCAGGTCTCTTAGTATAGCGGTCAATAGTGAGCAATAACTTGAAAATGTAATGGTTTGGAAGTAGCTGCTGTTACATAGTTTCTGTTATACAATATCACCACTCTGTGCGCATGGGAAGATGGTAAAGGTGGACGCAGACTATACACAAAACCCCAGCGGTCCGGAGTGGGAGAGGACAACCGGAAGGCCTCTACGGCGTGTCATCAGGCACTCTCCTGTGGAGACGCGGTGGCGTCTTGTCTTGCTTGTGTTTGTCCTTTCTCTTTTAAGGCACACTGAACACAAAAACGTGCGTTATAGGTGTTTTCTTACTGTTAAGAATCATAACTAAGAACTTTTTCGTTATTAGCCACTAAGAAGAGTATTTTAAAAATTGTTCTTTTAAATTTAAATTATGTATTTTATAACAATTTACATTATAGAATTCGAGAGAAAATAGACAGAGAAATTTGCTAAGCTTTGTATAAACCAGTTCATTTTAGTTCAAGATTATAATAATATGTAATTTACAAAATAAAGCTATGTTTTAAACAGTATTTTCCTTCGTTATCCATTAGAAAATTAAACATAAATATTCAGTAATTAATAAGAAATAGTTAATACAAAATACATTCAAAAAGCATGACGCCATAGTCATCAAAGTTCATAAAAAGCATGACTCCATAGTCTTCACTTACGTACCCCACATCCCTCTGTCGGCAGCGCACAGATGGTGTCTATGTCTCTTCCCCTCCTTCTTCGACATCACTACTTCACAGAAGGATATTGTTTATGAGTTAGGACTGGTATAATTGTATATTTGTAATTGGTAAATTGCCATAAAAAATAGAAATTTAAGTGCATTCACCTACAATATTTTCATATCAATTAATTATAAGGATATATATTTTGTTTATTATTGATATATTTTCATAAATTCCAGACTTTCAAATATATAATACTACAAGTGAATAAGGACTATGAGAATGAAGAGCCTCCCAATCTTCCGGAGACATTCAAAGGTTTTGGAGAAATAAAGAGGCCAACGGACTCAAAGACAGAGACCTTGACGTTGAACGCCCTTAAGGATCTTGTGCTGCACTTGTTGGACACGGCCATGACGTTGAGGATATTTGTAGAAGTCTATCCGGAGGGAGTGGAACTCTTTAAGAAGTGTAATTTTGTTTTAAGGTGAGTCCAGATTAAAAATATTTTATATCTATATCACATTTGTTAAACTAGAAACCGTTAAAATATTATATATTTAATTTTTAAAAAAGGATATGAGTACACTGTTTTTCAATTTTATTTTGCCCAGCCAGATTCTATCTGTTATCTTTATTCCGTTTTAAATAATGTTAATATTGAAATAGTTGTAGTAATATGTTCATGTCTATAAGACTAAATTTACTCATATTGAAATCTTTGTACAGGATGATGTCCGGCGGGACTGATAGTCTTATTTAAAATAAGTATGTTTTCTATAAATCTATCCTCATATATGTTAAAACCAGGAATGTTTTCAGTATAGTTCAGGTCTACGAGTACGGCGTGCCGCAGCTGTACAGCGCGTTGGAGGGGGCGGGCGGGGACCCCCAGGTGGAGGGGTACCTCGACCTGGCCCGGGCAGAGCTCATCGACTTGTTCAAGGAAATGCTGGCTGTGTACAAGAACAATATATTTAATGGAGAGTGAGTTTATCATTTCATTATATTATACTGACGGTTTAAGGACTAGAAAATGAATTAAGTATCATCCCATACATGTCCCACTGCTGGGCAAGGGTCTTTGCCTCGAAATCAGGAAAGGAGGGTATTGGGCCATAGTTCACCGCGCTGGCCCAGTGCGGGTTGGTGAACTTCACATACCTTCAAAGACTTTCAATCTCATCAGGCATGCAGGTTTCCTCACGATGTTTTCCTTCACGGGTAGCAAAACGATGTTGTCGTGTTTGGGGTGCACTTAGAAATGTAGAAAACCCCATTTCAAGGCACACATGGGAAGGTCAGGATTGAACCCGGAACCTTTCTGGACCACCTGAACCACTGGACCATTGTTACTCATCCAGTTTTATCACAATCATTTCCAAACCCTGTCCGTTGAATGGCAATATGATTACATCCCTTTTGATTACATCTCCTGATGCTGGTGTGCCCCTCGCAGAGGCAGTACAGCGAGCCACGTGGAGTCGTACCTGGCGCTGGTGCTGGAGGCCCTGTCGGAGCGCCTGTTCGTGCGCGACTACCACGCCGCCTGCCCGCTGCAACACGACCTGGAGGCGCTCACGCAGGCCTACCCACACATGTATCCTTTGCACTCCACCTCTCATCAGGTTAGGTCACCAGGTATATGGGACATGTTCTTGTGAACACGTCGGTCGGAAATTAAAGTCAGAACCCAGTAAATATCCCGTTTTAAATTGTTTAAACCACAGATTTATAAATATAAATAATAATATTAAAATTTATAAATATAAATAATAACAAAAGACAGATGGAGCATGCCGAACACCCGAGTGACGCTTCAAAGCGAATACAAATCCAAAAGCGCTCTCAAGTGCTTGACATAGCTCGCTATAGACGTAGCGTCTACTAGGTTGTATTCGCTTCTGAGTTAATTCGCTTTGGTGGCGTCACTGGCGTATTCGGCATGCTCCATCTGTCTTTATTTATAAATCTGTGGCTAAAACAGTGAAAATTACCGGTTTAGTTTAGCGTTAAAGAGGTGATTTAAAAACCCCACTTGTTAGCTTGTATTGCTTGTCCTGACCTTCATTAGGAGAGGCCAATTATATATAATATGCAAAGTAATATTACATATATGACTACGGATTCAACTCTAGATTCAAGTTCATTTAATACAATTGAGAACATATTGTGTACATCATACAACATATTATGAACATATTAAATAAATCAGTATTTTAATGGTATAATGTGATATGTGGTTGATGACGTATCTCTGCTGTAATTGCTGTTTCTATATGTGGGGAACTATTGTTAGCTGTATGTTTCTATGTTAATTGTATATTTGTAAGTGTTTAAGCTGTTGTTCCTCCTAAAAATTAAATAAATAAATAAATATTATACATTCTGTTTGAGACTAATCAATATGCGCTATATTTAAGTTCAGTCCAACAGTTAGACACACCATATTACCTTAACTAATAAACCAGAGACACAGTGAAGACTGACTTCATCCTGCAAGCGGTGTATTCGAATATCGACGAAACCGAGGAGCCCATAGACAACACGCACATGAACGGCCATGTTGAGACCATAGACACCCCGGCCCCGCCCGCCGACCCCCCGGGGGCCAGGGACGACATCCCGGACACGGTGCGGAACGAGTCCCTCATCAGCGAGGTGAAGGACATCCTGCCGCACCTCGGGGACGGGTTCATCCTCAAGTGTCTGCAGCATTACGGCTTCAACTCGGAGAGGGTCATCAACGCTCTACTAGAGGACACGCTGGCGGACTCGCTGAGGGGTATTTATATTATTTTTTATCAAATACAAAAAAACAGGCTTTAATGGTAAGACGTTTAAAACAGTAAATTATATTATTGTAAGTAAATAGGCGTGAGGTGGTAGATATTCATTGTAACAAATATTTTTCGGTATATACTCGTATTCTTAAAAGTGAAGTTAGTATAAAGCACCCCACGCATTTTTTACAATACCATTTTTTTTTGTTAGCCCATTTAGATTTTAATCTTTTTTGTACGGCTATTCAAGCGAGCAATTAATTTTTTTAGGGTTCCGTACCCAAAGGGTAAAAACGGGACCCTATTACTAAGACTTCGCTGTCCATCAGTCTGTTAGTCCGTCTGTCACCAGGCTGTATCTCAAGAACCGTAACAGCTAGACAGTTGAAATTTTCACGTATTGTATATTTTTGTTATCGCTATAACAATAAATATTAAAATTAAAATAATAATAATAATTAAGGGGGGCTCCCATAAAACAGGATAGTTGTTGGCGTTTAATAATTTCACAGATATTGTATTTTTATTGCCACAATATTAACAAATACTAAAAATAAAATAAAAATAACATTTAAGGGCTCCCATACAACAAAAGTCGTTTTTTTCTGGTACGGAACCCTTCGTACGCCAGTCCGATTCGCGGTTGGCCGGTTTTTTAAATTCATTGTCACTCGCGAGAGACTATAAGGTAATTTGTGTTCATTATGGCTTCCTTAGATGCGCTAACCTTATTTGATTATGGGTGTTATTTAAACGACTAGCATAATATTCGTATTTTTGTGAGCAGAAAAATATAATCTGGTAGCAGAAATAGCTAATTGAGCGGCAACTTATGTTCAGCAAACATTTTAAAATCAAGCAGCAATTTTTGTCATTTTTTTATGGCTGTAATTATTTTTGAAAGGCATATTAATTAAAAGAGGGGCAATGTGCTGCTCCTGTTTAATAAAATTTTGGTAAGCACTCGGAGGGTAAGCAAAAAAAATAATTTTGTGCTGCTTATATAAGTAGCATGAATATAACTTCAAGCAACTTTCTTTTTCATTAAATTCTGCGTTATAGCCCAGTCCACAGGATTTGATGACGTCATGATTTGAATTAATTCTCTGGTCCTTTATTAAGAATGATAATATAATTTATTAAACTTATATTTCTTATTCAATTTTTATACAAAATTTTAGTTTGTAAATCGTATTTATAATTATTGTAATATTAAAAAATATTATTTAAAAATGTATAAAAAAAACAAAAGAAGAAATTCATAGATAATGGTATGAAGAGGATTTGAACTTACGAACGACAGCGTACAGCCTGAGCGCGCGCGGACGGCGTCAACCGTAGAGTTGTACGTCTTGTTACAAATAAGTTTAAAATTGTGGATCCATTCTTGCGTATTGAATGTTTTAATTTGATTTGATTTTTGTAGGTAATGATTGAATTGAATATTGCAAGTTTTTGAACTGCTTGTTTATTTTATACACCACCTACAATTTTTAATACTTGCATAATCTATCTACTATCTACATAAATCTACGAAACTGAAACAAAATAAAATCTTGAAGAAAAAAATTTCATCATCATATTATCAGCCTTTAGTGGACGGACCACTGCTGAACACAGGATTTGACGACGTCATGACCTGAATTAATTCACTAGTCTTTTATTAAGAATGATAATATAGTTTATTAATTTCTTTTTCAATTTTTATAATTTTGTTCAATAACATACTTACAACACCATCTAGCGGTAAATAGCGCAAACCTACACCGGTGTGAACACAGGACATAAAATGTAATGCAAAGAAATGTGCCGCTCAAGTAATTATTTTGCCCGATGAATGTTTATTATGCGAGGTCATAATATTGTAAGCTGCTTATTTATGATTTAATTTTCGACCATTATCAAAATTATTTGCGGAACAAGAATTGCTACCAGCTTTATTTTATTGCGTACAAAATCTTTGTATGCCAACCAAATTATTTAAATGCCGATTTTTTTTGGCTCTCCTAAATTTATAATGCCGTTCATTTAATTACTTCCCTTTGATTATTATATCATCGGTCTTTGAAGAGTTTGCAAAGTTTCAATTTAATCTGACGGCTCCAAATAGTTAAAATATTACATCTTCACTTACAGCACTAGACAGAAACCTGCCCATAATAGCCGAGGATCCTCTGGACCAGCACTTCCTGGAGACGGGCCTGCAGCGGCTGAACGTGTTCGACGGGGACCAGTTCGACATCATGACCCGCGACGACGTGGACCTCAGCAGGATACACGTGGGCAAGCGACGGGACAAGTACAAGGACCTCAAGGACATGCTGGACGATAAGACGGAGGTGAAGAGCCGCGCGGACATATACAGCAAGTACAAGTGAGTGTCCGATACTCAGCTGCTTGTGGCCAATGCTACAGTAGGGCTATTCTTTAAGGTCGTTTTCGAATCTTGAAAGCGGAATCCGCGGTGATATGACGAATTTGACGAATTTGTATTCTTTAAAACTCGACTCTCTATCTATAGCAATAAAGTTCGCTTTCGAAGTGACGTAAAGTGAGCTCTATCACTCAGGTGAAGTGAAATATCGAAATGGTTTTACAGAATAGCCCTACAGGAGTCCAATACGAGTAGCGCCGTCTTCGCCTATTCCACATATTGTCTATGAGGACCTCAAGACTCCCAAAACTCCATGGTTGCCAACCGCCATGTTCAGGATACACATAATGAGGAAGATGGGTCGGTAGTCACCTCTGAACTTTAAAGCATATTTGAATATGCTTAAAGGAAGGGATTTCAGACAAGGGTTGACCAGTAGCTTGACCCCTCGACTAGTCGGCCGAACACTTTGGATTCGCCCGCGCTGTGTGATGTGGTCCTATCAGATCCTTTTGGGCTTCGAATAAATTTAAACGCTAGTTCATCTTGTTCCAAGTTTGGATCTAAAATAAATTATAGCATGGTGGTTAGCTTACAAATTCCATTGGAAAGTATGATTGGAAAAAAAAATTAACTAGTAATGGGTCTATGGTGCCCTTACCCTTCAGGTTGTCCTGAATGGCTTTCGAATGTTAGTACGTATCCAAGGGTTAGCGTGTTCAATCCTGCCATTGTGTTCCAGCCTGGTGAGCGACGCGGCCATGTACTCGGACGAGTACGACGACACGTACGACTCGGACGGCGTGGCGCCCGCCGCCGACGCGCACGAGCCGCGCCGCCCCTTCGTCACGCCCCGCGCGCTCGCGCACGCCCACCGGCAGGTCGGCCCCTTACACACAGATACACTATTATATACATATAGACATGACTAATGCAGAAATAAATATATACTAATGTCGAGATAGTTTTAGACCATCGACCACACAACCCATAGACTCCTAATGTTTGTTTTTTCGTATTAAATGCATTCCGGCAACTAGTTGAGGTGAGACGAAAGGGGTTGCAATGCTGTGATTAGCTAATTCAATGCTATATATTACCAATCACGGAACGTTAAAAAGAAATGGATATATTTCGCAACGGGAAAGAATGAGACGACACGATAGTTTGAGTATATTGTTTACGGCTTACATCTGAACTATAAGTCAGATGTGTCGCCAGAACCCGTTCCACTGTTATTAGGAGTCTATGGGTTATGTGGTCAATGTTTTAGATCAATTGACAGACAGACATTGAATAATAATTGGATTATTACGACCAGGAGGAGTCCGAGGAGGAGTCATCAGAGGAGGCGGAGGAGAAGGTGGAGCCGGACCGCAGCAGGATGAACTTCTGCGTCAACCCCGAGGAGCTGCGCGCGCGGCGGGCAGCGGCGCGTCCCACCAGGGGCCAACAACAGCGGCCGCAGCCCAGGTACTGTAACAGCTTCAAAAACATTACAAAGCAAATACAATCTTGTGAGACATGTATGTATGAGGACCAGTCTTTGAGGGTTAGAAATGCTTGACTCAAGCAAACTGTGGTGTGATAACTTATTGATTACTGGCTCGGTTTGATCTTTGCGGTGCTGATTATGACCTTGAAATAATCTAGTGGGTGTAGATTCGACTTCCAAGTGAAGGATCCGGTCTTATCTTGGTCGGGGTACCAGCAAGAAAATGGCTTTTTATGTTAATCTAAATTGCTTCAACACCATTAAAATACCTGATGTCTGATAAATTTAAGTGTAAAGGTTGTTTGAGTTTCACCAGCTATTGGTATAGCGGGCAGACTATGGCATAACATCCTACCCTTGATGACTTCAAGGAAAAGAATTGTGCTACAACATTAAGAAAACCATAAAATGACATATATATTGGAATATTACTAGAGTAAAATAACGGAGGAGGCTCCTGAAGCAGGTATTTCTTACTTATGAGACACACACTACTTAGTTAACTCCGCTGGTTCAACGACCCCAAGTGGATCTATGTCTCCGACACGAGATGGCGCCACCGCTCCCTGTCTTTAGTGATCTCCCTGAAGACTCTTTTAACTTTTGAATGAGGATATTGTTCTAATATTTATTTATACAGGAACACGGATGTGACGGGCAAGCCGAAGGGCCAGGGGCAGGACAAGGAAGTGCTCGTGAGCAGGGACAAGAAGGAGAAGCACAAGGGATCGCGTGCCAATCACAACCGCCGCCAGGGCGCGCAGTGGAAGCGCAGCCAGGGGATGATGCCCTCGTAGGGATGGCCCTACGGCACGGCTCCTAGTGACACGACCCCGAACCTTGACTCATATCAGATACTGTGCAAGCTTTTTAAACCAAGATTTTTCAACATATACCAAGTCCCCTTTTTTTGATGATGCAGTGGAAATCCCTTTCGGACCCTACCAGGGCCTTGGGTAGACGCGCTAGCGTGTGTTGAGACTCGCATTGGGTGCACTACCCCACTAAAACCGCTGCGTGAGCCTTCAGCCGCTATCTGAGGGACCCGGATCTGCAGGCGACGGGAAACCCTCAGCGACAGACTGGTAAGACCAGATTCTCAACAATAGGGGATATACCAAGTCCCTGTACCGGTGTCATGTAGCAGAGTATTGTACAAGCCCCTTGTATCAAACTCTTGACAAGTACTCCTATACCAGACTCCTGAAACAGTTTTCTGTACCAAATACTGTACTTGTTCCTTACTCCTGTATTAAATTCCTGAGATAGGTTTCCATGCCAGACTCTTTATTTCCAAACCAAAAACCTGTTCAGTTCCTGGTAGTAGAGAACCATTTTCCTGTACCAGTTTCCGATGCTAGTTTTCGTACCAGTGGCCTGCTAATGGTTGTGTTGTAAAGTGTCATGCAGATAAACGGACAGCTATATATTGTTAATATAATCGTTTATTATAATACATAGTATTATTAAATACTGTTTAAACCGAAACTTAAAAATGTGATA
The DNA here is from genome assembly GCA_905333005.2 of Lycaena phlaeas. Taxonomy (NCBI): domain Eukaryota; kingdom Metazoa; phylum Arthropoda; class Insecta; order Lepidoptera; family Lycaenidae; genus Lycaena; species Lycaena phlaeas. The sequence goes on from HG995181.1 coordinate 1,257,335, forward strand.
GTTAATTTGTCGTGTAGTTAAGCAGTCATTCGACTTTACGTGGAGCGCAGGTTAAAACCAGTCAAGCGCAATTTGTTATAAATAAAAAAGAAATGTCTTTTATCAAAGTTGAAACGACATTAGTACAAATACAATGGCCCACTACACATACTGCCACGTGTTTTCATTATCATCAGTTTTTTACCGTTGCAAAACGATTATTTAACACATGTTCAAATCGATAAATGAAATATTTAAGCAATAATTAGTTATATAAGTGAATTTACTATAAATGTTAAAAAGCATTAATATGTTTTTGCCATTTGTGGTAAATTCATCGAACGCGCTTACTGGAGAAGAAGAAGGAGGCGCGAACTTGGCACACGCGAAACTTATTATTGTTACAAAATATTTTACAAAACGTTTTACATGACTATAATAAAATGTTATTTATTCAGTTCTGTGTTTCTCTCTTTCATTGCATTCCTTGTTTGTATTTCCTCGAAAGGGCGAGAGAATGACGTATGTTATTAAAATATATTTCGATTGCTGTAGAAGCGAAAATATTGTTTAATGTTTATCGTTCACGATATTTTTTTATTTATTAAGAGTTGAAAACGAGTCCTTTGCCTTTCTTTCTATTTCGACAGTGTTGTCAACACGTTACGTAACAAGATTTCAAAAGCATGATAAAGCTAATTATTGTAACGTAATGTTTACGCGAATTTCAGAAGATAAGAATTCTATTGTGCATGGTCAACAAACCGCGATAAAATCCGTAAAAGTTGTTTCACTATAAAAGACGGTTTTTTATGCCAAATTGACATGTTGGCAAAAATAATACGATGCATAGTACAATTAATTATTGATAAGAGAGTTAAAAGAATTGATGCTGTTTATTTGAAGAGTCTTCAAGCCTTTTAATGAAGACAAAGGCGTGTATAACGCCTGTGAGCTTACCATAGCAATCGTTATAACGTGAAAAATGACGCGCTCGTATGTATGGTCGGAATATGAATCTATCGAGGATATTATGCCAGTGTCTATATACCATTCTTTAATGTATCTTATTTATTATTACGTTGTAGGACTAGGTAATCAGCAGCTGTACTAAGTTTGTGTGGTCATTGTATAGAATAATGTTTATTTAAGTTGTTCGCGACTCCGATACCCACATTTTTATCCGACATACATCTCATACTATTCCCTACACCCGTTTATTATTATTATTCAAAGAGCGCCTTCCAGGCAAGGTCTGTCTACGTATCACTGCGACCAGGGTTGATCTATTGTGATCGCCACTATTTACAGCTCCGGTCCAAGTCCAGGGGGCCTAGCTAAAGTGCCATTAAAGAAAGCGTTAGCGAAGTTCGAAAATGATAAAATGTATGGTATTAGAGATTAGAGATTTGCCCTATACCTGTTACTATTTTACTAAACTAGTATTCGAAATTCGAATCCATATTTTGATTTTTACACATATCATATAAAACAACAAACACTGTGTAACAACAGTGTTTTAATCGCAATTCATGAAAAGAATATAGAAAGCTGTGACGTTCGATCGGCGATCGGGTTCAATTCCGCAGGACAGCGGGCGCGGGCTATGAATAGACTGCGTGCTCGGAATCGCGAAACCTCATCTTTGTAGCGCCGCGCCCGCGCCGCGCGTACCTTACTAGCGGAGCGGAGCGGGCAGCGATTTCTGTATCATTAACTTATGTATTATTAAAAGAATACAGATTATTAATAAAATGTAAGTCTTGGGAAAAGAGTCGGGTATGTGGGACTACACCCGAAAGATTGTGGACGCAGCTCCACCCTCTTAAACCCGGGGATGTTTTTTCTCGTGTTGGCCAGGTGTGGGAACTAAAGGCGCCGGCGACATTGTACCTACAAGCACTCTCCCCTGGAGGCAAGGGATCCCTTGTGAGAGTGTCTTAAAACCCCTTATACTTCTACATAAGTAACCTGTACGCTTAAATGCAAACGTATCCTGCCACTGCCACCTCCTTCGTGAAGTGGCGCCAATGGGCTCGCTGGTCCCCCACCCACTTTGCTTCCTTCTGCGCCATCACTATCTCCCAGAAGGAGAAAATCTGGAATCAGGTGTCCTCATCTTAGGCTATAGTTCAACTATACACCGGTCCTATGTGGTATAGTGAACTTCAATTCCCCTAAAAGATAATCATATCAGGCATGTAGGTTTTCTTAACGATCTTGTTCTTCCTGCTAATCAGCCTCCTAGATAAGTGGCACTCATTTAGCGTTTGTGCCACTTGTCTAGGGGGGCAGGAAGGAGCACATTTTAAGTGCAGGGCAGTTGAGTTCGGTACGGTTCACCCCTGATCTGTGGTCGAGCCGAGAAAATATTATATTATAAGTATGGTTCTTTATTTGATTCTGAAATGAAATAAAAATAGTTTCATAAACTCTACGTGCTATAAACGCTGAAGTTCCCTATTCCGCTATCGCGTCCACCACGGTCTATCCCTTACACAAAGGAGGGCCGCGGTCGTAAAGGCGTTGTAGCCCATAACTCGGAGCCTACGTCTTCATAGCATCAATACACGCGTGATCATAATTTTTATGTCAGCGGCGTATGCGCGCAATAATTATTCGTATTGTTTATGGTACCGGGAATTGCCAGTGAAATAAATATTATGATGACATCGGCTCTTGCTTATGATAAATTGTTCATGGTTTAATTCGGATACAATGTTTTCGAGGATCGTATTATATACTTCATAGGTGTATAAAACAAATATTTCAATTAAGTAAATAAAATATCTGTTTGCTTTGGCGTGATTCGTATTATTAATAATTTTTTGGATTTCAGATCTGCTGCATCTGAATAGACTGAATTATACAATCTTTTATGGTATTTATTACGGTTTTCTTATGTTTTTTTATTCGAATCAACCTTTACAGATTTGTTACATTAGAACGTCTGTCACCTCAGTCCTCCCGTGACCATGGTTGCTGTAAAGTATCCAAAACGTTGGATTCTGGTCGAAGTTTTGTAAAAAACTTAATAAACTGCGATAAAATCCTTGAAAGTTGTTTTGAAAATTATGTGAATAGAATACTGTGCAAGGGTTAAAACCATATGCCGAATTTGCGTACCGACATGTATCTACTACTTGGGAGCCGTCAACGCATTTATTAAAGCTTGCAACGCATACGCCAGCCCTCCGGTTTTCCAAGTGTTTGTGGAATATCGGCAACATATTTGACAGATACTTGACAGATACTCCATACTCTATCTGTCAAATATGTTGCTGATAACCTATTGGGAACTTAACTGGAGATTGTGAAACAGGCCCTTAGAATAACATATTTACTATTACATTTATTATATTAAAGCATAGATTTACATATCTCCGTTTCTTACGTTTTTTATTTCAGACAGTACAAGGCACAATAATGCGCATTTAATGTCGTCCCGTGGCTGCGGTGTCCATCGATCATGCGCGCATTTTATTATATTGCCCGTAATGGGAGGCATTAGGGCGGGGCGCGGGATTTAATAAGCGAGCGGCGCACGCAAGATGGCGGCGGGCTGCGTGCGCGCAGCCTCGGGCGGCGAGCTAGTGTTGTCATATCGTTACACGACTGAAGTATTTAAATATTTTAGATAGATTTAGGTTATTGATTTCAAAGTTATAAAGATAAAACTTCGCCACTTTTTTAGACTTCATCATAATTCCGTAGCTATTTACTGCTGGACTTAAGCCTTCACCATGAACGCCAATACACAAATGGTGTATGTTACAGCTTAGATATTGTGTAGTATAGTAATAAGATACTACTGCAACGCTAGTTTAAAAAAAAGAAGGGTTTAATATCATTTGCATTATTTTTATTTTCTGTGGGACTACGGAGATAGATATGTAGCTTATGTGTTATTCTGATGTATGAGCTATATTATTGTAAGGTTTCATTAAAATCCATCCAGTAGTTTTTACGTGAAAGAGTTACAAACATTCATCCATGCATACATACTTACAAGCATTCGCGTTCATAATATTAGTCGGATCTTCTCTATTTTTAGTGTCTAATTAATATAAACAACATTAAAACAATACTCAATAGCCATTAAACTATATCTGAGAAATTGATATTAGATATTAAGATAATCTTAAAAGTATCGATATGTTTAAAAATATTAACGTATCATCCCTCGAGGCCGCCGGGTATAATTTATTTCCCATTGAGCACTTGCGAAGATTATTATTATTGTTCTTCGAAACTGCAATGCGCCGGCGCACAAAATATATCAACTCTCACATATTACTGGCCGAATAACAAACGAAAAACAAAACGGATGATATTAAAATCCTGACCTCATTTTAAATAATTCCAATTGCATATATTTTTTGGTTTTTAATTTTCAATTTTCTGTTGCGAATGTTTTATTGTTTTTTTTAAGGTCATCATGACGTCATAAGTTTGAATTCCGCGAAGTCTTAATTATTTAACAAATACTTAACATGTAATAGAGTCGAAGGGTTCTAGGGAAGAAACTAATTGAGCATTAGAAGAAAACAAAGTAGATGCCAACTATAGTATTTCCGAAACGATACGACCTTCAAAGCAAAATCATATCCATAGACAACGCACCTGATAATTCTTCAATGCCGTCGGTCTCTGCTGGCTGCTGTCTATGGATGTCGCATAACACTTACCACTAGGTAACCGACTGTCCGTATGTCCTGTAAAAAATATTTTTCAAGAGATATGATTGATGACATACTGCAACATTATGTTGCTTGTAAATTATTTAAGGCAGAGACACTTTAATGTTTAACATGATGTACTTACTTGTTCACGGTGTAGTTGTACTAGCCCCCTAGATAAGTGGCACAAACGCTAAACGAATAGAAATAGAATAGAATAGAATACTTATTGTATGGGAATGACACTCGCTTACGACATGTAATTTGACAGCTAGTGTCATACCCATAGAAGTTTACTAATCGCTTTTTTCTATTGGTTGTTATTGTTACTAATATTATAAACTAGAAGCGCCCCGCGGTTTCACCCGCGTAATTCCCATTTCCGTGGGAGTACGGGAATAAATTATAACGTATGTGTTATTCAGATGTATAAGCTATATTATTGTAAAGTTTCATTAAAATCCATTCAGTAGTTTTTACATGGAAGAGTACGAACTTACGCGTTTATAATATTAGTAGGGTGTGAAAGTAACACTTCTGACTTCAATGTATGTTACTTCGGCTAAACAGCAGTTAACTAGCAAGTTAAAACTATACCAACTTTAAGGGCCTGTTTCACAATCTCCAGTTTAGTTCCCAATAGGCTATCGGCAACATATTTGACAGATAGAGTATGGAGTATCTGTCAAATATTTGTCAAATATGTTGCCGATAGCCTATTGGGAACTTAACTGGAGTTTGTGAAACAGGCCCTAAACATTATAAATTATATCTTGAGAAGGCTCAACCATTACCGCTGATTACAAAACTTAACACGGGTAAAACTTTGTGCCACAGCGCCAACAGCTATTATTATAACAATGTTATCGAACAGACCCTGGCAGACGATAACGAGATAATAACGATCGGGACCCACCAAGAGAATAGATAAAAGATATATCGTTCCATATTCAACTTTGCCATTTTGGCGGCATTTTGCATATCTCGGCTTATCTGCTGACATTTATTATAATTTAATTACGTGAATGCAGTATTTCGTATCTGTGCTTGTGATTTGTGGCTTATTTTATGTCGAGATTGTTTAATTAAGGCCTAATGCTTATGGGCAAAGGTTTTTATCAAAAAGATTTGTAGGAGTTGAATTGTAATGACTTTTTTGTTGAGGGAGATAATGGACTCCGACTCCGTATGTAGGTGCGAAGCTCTTTTTTTTGCAGATGTCAATGAGATGAATCCGTTGTTGCGAAAATGAGATTAGGGCTTTTATTAGATCATTTTTAATGCGACTTTAGTCAATATCTTTTGCAGAATATTTACATACAAGTTGCCCGCAGCTTCGCCTGTGTTAACTTAGACTACGGGATCTGAACGGGATGATAATATATTATAGCCTATAGCCTTCCTTGATAAATGGACTATCTAGAACTGAAAGATTTACACACATCCGACCACTAGTTCCTGAGATTAGCGCGTTCAAACAAACTCTTCGGCTTTATATCTTAGTATTATAAGATTTCCAAAGTTCAAACTACAATTATTCGAAATTTGACAACACTATATACCTACTCTATAAATCTAGGGCATAGGTTATTTATTAAGATATTTTTGGTCCAGATACAAAAGATGTTAATATGAGGCAGTAATCGCGTCGGCCATCAAACGTTTCGTTAGTTTTTTTGTGGCCTGCAGCCTGTAGCCTGTAGCCTGTCGACTCTAGCCTGTGGCCTGTCGACTGTCGACTGTCGAGATGATCGTCACGGGGAGGTGAGCACAAATAGCCCCAAATGACCACTCGCTACTCACTGGGAAAGGGTTGGCGAGTATATATATTTTTTGAGATATTTTATTTTTACTTTGAGTTGATATTCGGCTTAAACGTAGCCGTATTTACAACTAGAGTGTGCTACGCGGGGTGTTTCTTTGGCGGATAGAGTTCGAAACGAAGTCTTAAGTTAAGCCAGAGAAGTTACCGATATCATGATAAGAATAAGCTCGTTGAAGTGACAATAGGCTACTTAAACACCCAGAGGAACGAATGGCCAATAGGTGGAGGTCGCGTTTAGGTAGACGATGTGTTGGTTGGCCATTAACCAGGTGGGAAGACGATCTCCGTGCAGATGCCGGACAGTGTTAGATGTGAGAAGAATGGGGCCCATATTTAGTAGTGGACGAATAAAAGCTAGTGATCATGATGACGATTTCGTTTTGTAGAGACTTTATTTTGCGGGACGCATTAGAATAGGATGGTGGAGAATGCAAACTATTTTTTTAAAGATTCTTGATTGTTTACTAGAAAGACCAGTTATTATACTTATGAATAGGAGCTTATGTTAATGGCCTACAACCAATCTTAATAATATTCTGCTCCTAATAACAACAAAAACCTCCAGAAGACAATATAACGACAGAAAAAAATATATCAGAAAAGAAAATAATTAAATGCCATGTGCCAGCCCTGTTACTCAAACATCAAAGTACAAAGCCGGTCTGCGCTTTGTCGTGTCCGTCAGATCGAGCGTGGCAATATCTTAATGTGGAGACAGACGCGACGTCCGCGTCGGTCAAATATTATTTATTTCATACACATTCACAAATAGTTTTATTAACTGGCAACATCGTACCACCCATAGCCGGTATGGCCAAAGAACTTGTATCCAGCTTTTAATAAATTAAAAAATATATCAAAAGAAAATAAGACACCATTATTTTATTGTATTAAGTTTTGTTCTATGGTAGTGCCATGTTGCTTTGCAGCCGAATTGGGCGGACAAATCCGTGGTCGTAGCTTTTGCTAACTAAAAGAGTTGAAATAGAGCTTTAGCCGAGACACTCTTTATCAAGAGCTATTTATAGCTGTTTTAAGACGTTCCGAAACTTAAAAGAGATAAAAAAGGTTGATAGTTTAAATGAAAATATGATACTGTCTCTTTTTAACTATATTAATCTTTACTTGAGAGAGGTAGGTAATTAAAATATTAAATATGTAACCTAATTTCCAAAAAAATTTGGATACATTTACGATCTTCCAATCGTTTAAACACTAAAATTTTCTCCTGCAACCTTTTTGAATTGTTTTCATGCTTGTTACCCATTTCCAATTTTAAAGACATCTAACCGAACGTCATTAAACCACAAAAAGATCTGAAGGTCTGCCATTTGCTGGAAATTTGGAGGTCGGGAGCGGAGTGCGGACGACAAAAACATGACTGCGCGGGAATCAAAATACGAATGAACTTAATACAGACGTGGCGGATACGATACGACTTGTGTTACGACTACCATGGTCCATGTGATACGATCAACGATGTCTTTATTGTTGTTATTGGTAGATACCTTAGTAATAAGAAAGAATAAAAAGTACCAGTGAGTAGAGGATTTACTAGCAGGTTGAGTAGGTATGTGCCTAAGGTTGCAGATTTTTGGGGCGGCAAATTTGTAGGCTTTTTTTACTATTTTATAGAAATGAAGTAGTGAGGTTATTAATCATTTTCATGATAGTAGGATAGGAAAACTGGCTGAAGAGCCTGACGTATCCCTGAAGACATGAGCGCTTTATTGTTTTCTGACGTTTAAGAGAATTTGAGTGAGCCCCTTATCCTGGCCGCCCGTGAGTGCCGTGTTAAGTTTTGCCAAATATTGAAGTGCATCCCAAGCACGAGACCATCGCTCGCTCACCTGTAGGAAAACATCGCGAGGAAACCTGCATGCTTTATCAAGCATGCAGGTTTCCTCGCGATCTTATCAGATTGAAAGTCCTTGAAGGTATGTGAAGTTCACCAACCCGCATTGGGCCAGTGCTTTGGTGAACTATGGCCTATTACCTTCCTCGCCTGATTTCGAAGAGGATGATTCCGCGCCCAGAAGTAGGACATTTTATAAGGGTTGATACTTTACTTTTTTTAAAGAGAATTTCACTTTTTCTGGAGGAATCCTTCCGTGAAATTATGTTCGGTAGGATACCTTACAGAAAATAATTTCATACCCGTCGCGTCGGGCATGTAATAATCAAAATACCCCGTTTAATCCGTAAAAGTTGTTTCATTATAGCAAGAGCAGTTTGCCAAAATTAAACTACTGTCTTGTCTTATTTCCATAACATAGGTGAATTATTCTCATCCATGCCAGTGATGATTAAAGATTGTCGTAGGGTGTAAATGTTTTATTTGGAGTCCGATGTAAGTCTAATTACTTTTTTAGCCTGTTCAAGTTTTCTGTCAACTTGATAACACATAATAACAGTAAAATATCCGACCACTTGGCTTGCCGCTTAGGGATGTAAGAAATGGACATCGATACAAAATAATCGTCCATTTTTTATTGATCTATTTATGGTCGATTACTTTTGTCACACCTATAAATACCTTATCGTGTTTCGACTAAATAAATTTTCACTTACATGTAATTTTGATACTCGCTCAACGCTAGTCGCGAATCCTATGGAGTTAGCGAGAAAACGCAACTGCATAGAATCGGAGCGTTTGGCACTTGTCTAGAGGGGCTGATATGTTACCTCAAAAATGTCCAGTTGAGCAATAGTTAATGCAAGTAAACGTAGAAAACAAATGTGATCGTATTAGACGTTAAATAATTTTCGTTTAGTAGTGCGTAGAACCGGCTTCACACAGCGGAAGTCGAGAACGCTTTCTAGCCCGAGGGCCGAGGCTAAATTAATGAGCCCAACCATGATATATTCCTCAAAATAAATTTGCTCACGCATTGCATACTTGCGGTTTAAACTCGAACTTATTTTAAAGCCACGGTTACATATACGTCGGTTTACATATGTCACAGTCAGATCAGATTTCTTTCATAAATGAGGAAGTGATGATGATAAGATCAGTACAGAAGATTTTTAAGATCTGGCACCTCCCTACATGCGGCCATTGGTTTTTAATAAGTTGCCTATGGCATACCACATAAGCGCCAGATGCCACAACGTAGGCACTAGCGGTATGCCTAAATGCATTTACCACCGCGGAACAATAAAAGGAGAAACAGTACTTATGATCAAACAGAGACCAAAGAGATCAAAACTAAATTAACACTAAATATTATGTCATAGCGTGCTATGCACTCAGTATAATATAATATGTTTAACTATAATCACGATTCACGTCCCATAAGGCATAAACTACAGTGAGGTTAAACAAAAATCCTCAAGGTTTAACAACATTGTTCTATGTTTAATATTTGTGGGATTGTACAAATAGTATACGACAAATATGCTTTGTTTTAACTATGTGTACTTTTATATATATCCGGTATGTAGTTTTTAAATTGTAAGTATTTTGTATGTTGTAATAGATTTGTAAGAAAATCACACATGTTAGGTTGACTGCTGCCCAACCCTGAGGCTGGCTACGATCATGGAATGGACTATCCTACGTATAGCCTATAGGGTACCTAATAAATACATTTCTAATAGATGCTTAGAATCACGGAGTATAGATATATAAGGAGTCCGAACTTTTCCGTAGCATGTACTATGTAGTATTCACGTACCAATAATAAACCCAGATCTTAGTTCTTTTTTTTGCCACTGCCTGCGCTAGTATCGATTAGGGATGATGGTATTATAATAAATAATTTATAACATACAACGGTGACTGGAGTCTTGGAAAATAAAACAAATAATATAAAAATATTTAATGCATAAAAGTTTCCCAATTGAATTTTTTTTTTACTTAACTCAACTTAATATCTATTACTTACTTAAATAAAATTAACTTAAAATATTATACAATTTTGATATTTAAATGAAGCTAGCTATAGGTAAAACATTTATGTTTTTAGTCGTTTGTTTCCGGAAAAATATAGCAGTCTTAAATTACAATAAACATTTGAGTAGAGCATAACTATTTCCTTTTTTCAGTTTTTACTTTACTTTAATTTATTTAAAATACAATTGTCCCAAGAAAATAAACGGACTTCTTGCCATAAAATCATGAATATGGTATCCAGGGATCTATATTATGCTTTCCCTTTCGGGTGTACGCGAATGTCAAGTCGATATTTTTGTATACCAACTTTATTGGTTTTACCTTACCCACGGTAGTTTATGCAATAAACATTAGATATTGAATATTAACGGAAATCATCGATATATTATTATTAAAGTGAACTTTTGTTCCTCGTTTCTATCTTTTTCGTCTGTGGACTGTGTGTTGCATGTCGCGTGACGGTCGGCCGCGGAGTGTATTGACTTATAGTCTATATCAGAGTTTCTTAAAGTGTGGTCCACGGACCCCTTGGGGGTCCGTAGCATGTGTACCAGGGGTCCGCAGTACCTAGGTCCATCTTTAAACCTATTTATTAGGGAATTGTGTAGTAAATTCAGATGACATGCGCCTTGTCAAAGACAATCCCACAATTTTATATTCTTATTGAGACCAAACAGCAGCACCCTTCTCATTAACTTAGTTTAGTAGCAATTGTAATGAAAATACTAAATAAAAGTAAAAAAAAATATAAATATAAATAAGGCATTTTTTTCCAATTACGAAAATAATTTTCGAGAGGGGCTCGTGGAATTGTTTCAATTGTGAAAGGGGTCCGTGACTTAAAAAAGTTTAAGAAACCCTGGTCTATATTAAGTACTCATGTGTGCCAGTGCACCTAATTTTAGATTTTTATACACTTAATGGAATATTATTTTTCTTCTTTTTTGTTAGATTACTTATAAAAAAGTTTTACTTTTATCGTGGTTTCATAAAACCACACAGAGTCTTTTTATTTGTTTTAGGTTCACTCCAATTGGACTTTCGATTATTAAAATGACATATTATTGATCTAAGTTTCGCTTATGATATATAGAGTGGCGGATTTAGTAGTCTCGCCTCTAAGTCCAGCATTCTCTACGGGGTGATAAACGGTATCTACTCGTATAGTACGGCCTTTTAATATTAGATAAAGAGATTAGATTTTCTAGAATAAGCTCTCTCAACTTGTAACTCTTATAAAGATTTATATTTTTATCTTTACATTATGTATAAATCATGTAAAAGTTAAATAACATTTCCTACATAATCCCCCGCATCAAAACAAATTTCTTTCGATGGATACCAATGAAAGCTTATGAAATAGCGTATATATGAAGATTGTGAAGATATTAAAAGGCAATATCTTCCGAACATTAACATCACAGGAGCTCTAATGACTCGTAATTACTATCAAGTAATGGACTCCAGTAATGGCGGGCGGCCACAAGGCACAAAGCCTCCATTTTGTTTTTTATCTACATTCGTTTCTCGCCGAGTGTATTTTATTTGTGCTAGCAACATTTATGTTTTTGCCAAACAAATTGATTTTCTAATTGTTTTATGGTAATTTTTGCAATTAATTATTCAGGACTAATTAATTCATTGCGGTTGTAAAATGGTGAGGAGATTTATGACGAAGAGAGTAAACGTATGAATCTTTTAAATATTATAATATTTTTTAATAAAACCCACTTTACCGTCACGTTTAAGCCGAGGACGAAGAACCCAGCTGCATTTTGGACAATCCGTTGGATTTATCTTCTCTTCTTCTTTTTACGTTAAGTTTCACGATAGAGAGGAAAATAAGACACGTAATGTGAGCCAGCGGGATTATAATGGTTATGAACGAGTCGAAGCAGAGTGGTCATCGAAAAAAATGTTACAATTTTACTAGTATAAATTACAATCGATATTAATTTACTTATAGTGGCCAAAAGGGAACAATTTTTTGAGTTGATGCCACGACAGACGACTGCGGTGTCTTTCAAAAGCTCTATCTATATTATCGCTCTTCTTCGAGAATTTTACAAATTTACGAGCAGATATTCGTAAAATTAACATATTTTGTAAGTATTACAATAAGCATTTTTGCTTTTTATACGTTAATATGTTATGCATTCCCGCTTTTTTAAATATATTATATATATTAATACAAGATGCGTGCATGAATTTCACAGTATGCCATTTACATTGCTTATTAAAAAAACGAATCCAACCGCCTTTCTGAATTCGGTTCAGAAATGGAATGACCGCATTTCCTGCGTTGTCTGTGGTACGGCGGGCGATGATTTTGATATTTTTTGTGGCTACAATTTGATTACGGTGTGCGGTTGATTGCGACGCCTTCCCTGGAACTCAGGATGTTAGATCGACTCTATCTTATTATCTGTGGCGTAAAAAATACGTTCCATTATTGCCTCTTTTTGTATCGCCTATTTTAACATTCCCTTTGTAAAATTCCCGGTGCTTAAAACGTTCTGTAATTTAATAATGAATGACAAACATTCAGCGGCCTTTGTATACTTTTAATTATCAGATATTTCATTAAAAGATTTTCTAGGAAATTGTCACGTTTGGTTCGTTAATGAAAAAATTAAAACCATATAAAATGACACGCGGTCTTTTTACGTAGATTATAAATAAAACCATTTGCATTGTAATAAGGATAATCAATTACAAGAATAACTGGAATTAACTAACATGGTCCCAGAATTTACATGTTAAAATGGCCAAAGGTTCTAAGATAGGCAAGGCCTGGAATGAATCTCGAGTCCATCTATGTAAAACGCATATCATCGCAGTCAGCCGGTTGTGGTATTCATTGCATATGGTAATCATGGGTACCTATATTGATAGTCTACCACAGGTACACAAAAAAAAGACTCAACCAATAACAAGCTATTTACGTTCTTCGTATTTGAATAAACAGACATACTAAGCAAAAATCTTCAAGAAAATTTACTAGGTATAGCCTCTTCAACCTCTCTACCTCCATGCCGGCTGGTCACCGTGGACGAGTCATATCGTTACCTCCTTCTCTCTTAAAGAGTATATATATGAGTTGTGAAAATTTAAATGTTCGTACAAATCGCTCATCAATATTTATTCGTCAGACACGTTGCTTGGAGCCACTTGTGACTCCAAGCGGACTCTATAATAGTGTATTAATTTGTTTCAATAGCATGGTCGTGGCCAGCCTTGGGCACAGGGTGGGGCAGCAGTCAACCTATCCATCTTTCCCCGACATTGTGGCGCACCCGTCATTGCTAGCCATTGCCCACACACTTTTCTGGATCCAGGCTCAGGTTTGTGATGAATTTATCTATGGCAGGCAATAGATTAAGTCCAAATCTATTGCCTCTGCCTCTATGGCCTTAATAATAAACATCCTATGGCCAGGTTGGGGCAAGTGCCCCAGCTTGCCCCAGTGTAGCTACGCCCATGTTCAATAGTATGTTATAAGTTTTCGCACTTCACAATTAATATCTTTGCCTAGTCATCAATAATAAAGCTTCGTCATACTTCCCAAGCGAATGTTATCTAATATCTGGTAATAAAATCTCAAACGACATAAAGTGATATTTAATAATTACCTGCACTTAGTGCTATCGGACGAGATAAAATGCGAACGTCACCTTATACTCCAACACTGTCGTTTAATGGATGCGGCATTGGTGGAATCACAAGTTCATTTTATATTTTGATAGGTTTTTATTATTTGATTTATTATTTGATAGGTTTTTATTTTAGGACTACTATTTTAGTGAAGCACTAATGAAGACTTTATTGAAGTTTAGATGGATTTATCTTAATTTTTTGAAAATGACTTCTAAGTGGAAAATGTCAAATGTTGAGCGCGTCGATCGCCATAGTTAACAAATTATTTTATTCGTTGTAAAATATTTCTCAACTTAAAAAACTTAGAATAACATTCTTGGAATAATCACACAATATAATATGAGTCACAATTTTGACGTGACAAAGTCTTATAATTCGATGAAGCCGCGCACGAAAAAACATGACTCATGCGGGGTTACCTCGCTCTGAGCCGTTCCATTTAAGGCTTGAAATGCAAGCGAGAGCCCGGAACGAGCGACAAAGAGGCACAATCGGCCCATCAGTATTTTCTTATGACTTTACAGAACTAAACAGACTTTACAGACAACCGATTTTTTTTCATGGCGAGAATTTCAGACGTGAATATAATAATGATGCTTGTTCAAAAAATTGTTTACAATTAATCAACACACTCGTGCGATGGCAAGTTTTAATAAAACTAAATGATTGCCACATCCACTGTTTCTCAATGTATGATCGAACAAAAAAGCTAGCATTCATTAGTTCGTATTGAAAGCTCACTTCCATTTTTAATCCGTGAGGTTCTTTTTTTTTCTTTTTTTTTATCCTTATAATTATTCTTGTATCGTCAGCCGGTGCTTTGATATGTCGGGTTTTTGTTATTAACTTACTTATAATAATAAAGTGTAAACCTTTAAATAGGTTCATCAATACGATTGATTTTATTGTATGGATATGCTAGGAATTTAGACTTTTTTATCTTTATTATATTTATATATTTATCCCCCCCCCCCCAAGAAAAGTGGCAAAAAGGCTTAACGAATAAAGTAGAATAATTATTGTATGGGTATGACATTAGCTGTCAAATTACATGTCGTAAGCTAGTGTCATTCCTATACAATCAAGTATTCTATTCTATTCGTTTAGCGTTTTTGCCACTTGTCTAGGGGGCTGGGTACTTAATACCGATTGAAATGGATTTTTTCTCAGACCAGCTATTCGAATGCTTACGACAATATTAGACGCACCTTAAACCTTATAACACACATAATGACCTCCTTACTGATAAGTGCGACCACTGCAGAACATTTTCTCTGTACCAGTTTTGTAGACCCACTAAAAGTACCTAGGACAGCCATTGTTATTGCTGTAACCGATATCTTATCCCCAGGAAGCTAACATATGTTCAGCTAGTCTTTTTAAATTTATCTTTTAAAACGAGCAACGATGGTCCAGTGATGGATGGACGGCCTCTTGTGCGAGAGGTTCCGGGTTCGATGCTAATCCCCGTTTGTGCCTTCAAATGCGTTTTCCCATTTCTAAGTGCACCCCAAACACAAGACCATCGCTCGCTCACCGGTGAAGGAAAACATCGTGAGGAAACCTGCATGCCTGATGAGATTGAAAGTCTTTGAGGGTATGTGAAGTTCACCAACCCGCACTGGGCCAGCGCATCGGTGAACTATGGTCCATTATCGGTACTCACCAGATTTCTAGGAGGAGACCCGTGCCCAGCAGTGGGACATATAGGGTTGTTACTTTTTTATCTTTCAAAACATCAATGATCCAAGTTAACTTGCCACCGTCAATGCCGTTATCTTTATATCTATATAATATAGATAACGGCATATTATGTCTGTAAAAAACTCGGCATGAAAACGAAAGAAAGCACTTTTAATTATATCTTTTTGATACTGGCCGCTTTTTAATGGCTGTAATTTGAAGGTAATGTATTTACCGTGTATTGATGAAATACTGATTCTTAAAATCGTTAAAACTGAACCCGCAATAGTATTTACGTGTTCAGTTTTAATGATCACTTGATTAAAGTATTAAGGAGTAATTAAAATTAAATAAATGATATTTGAAAGGTCATACGATATTAGAAACTTGCCGTTTGGTTTGGTTTAAAAATATTTGTTGGGATATTCTTGAATTACTTGATCATTTTTGGATGATCTAAAATTGGAAAACATTATAAAACGATGAAAAGAATAGTCTAATATTAAGGGCCTGTTTCACAATCTCCAGATAAGTTCCGAATAAGCTATCGGCAACATATTTGACAGATACTCCATACTCTATCTGTCAAATATGTTGCCGATAGCCTATTGGGCACATAACTGGAGATTGTGAAACAGGCCCTTAGTGTATTAAAAAGACATTGAAGCTACTATCCACTCCTTTATTAATCTTTTTTTTTATAAATCTATAATCATGGTAAAAATAACAAACATGGCTGTTTCGTGGCTGTTTGTATATTTTGTCTCAAACTATTTTTTTTAACCATAATTACGAATAATTTATTGGTTTTAAAATAAAATAAGTATCAATTTATTATCTCCAGACCATTTCAAGTCAACAGCGCTTATCATAATTACATTCTGTGGAACTTTTAATTAACATGGCCGGCATGGATTTGCTCATTATAAAACGTTGCCGCCATATTGACGCAAAAAGAAGTTTAAAAACAAAATGTCCGTGCCTAATCGAATGGTAATCGATTCGAGACTGAATTATTAATACGATTTCGATAAAAAAAATATATTTTATATTATATATATATATATATATATATATATATATATATATATATATATATATATATATATATATATATATATATATATATATATATATATATATATATGTCGGAGGAATGCTGACTACATGTAGACTAGCTAAATCAATTAGCGTAGAAAGTACTTTGTAAAATCTTAATTTGAATTTGTTTAAATTGTTAGATTGGCCTATTGTAATAATTCGATATTGTTTAATAGTAATTATTTAAAAGACGCTTTATTGTTTTTAAGTCAGAGCGAGGGTAGGCCTCGAGCGGGGTCGAGGCACCATCTGAACGTCCGGTGTTAGAGGATATAAAAGCGGTGATCGATTGCGATTGAGGGGATTCCTTGTAAGATTGTAATGATTATGGTGGGTTGTTGTTATAATAATACTGGCCTTTTATAAATTATTATTTTTATTCTTTAGTATTCAAAATTCTTGAATTCATTCTATGTTGCTAGGTTACAGGGGACTTCAAATATAAACAAGCGGATATAAACACGTCTTTTCTTACTTTACTAAAATAATATGAGAAGAGTTGTGCTAATAGTGTAGTGAAGTCAGATCGGTACCTTGAACCCGCTGCTCTAATTAAAAACATTTACTTAGCGTTATACGTAATTATTCGTTGTATAAAACATTTAATAAATTGTATGAAACAGTGAATAGAGTTTTGTGCCAGCATTTAACCCAATTATGACGCCCACGAAACCTACCACTAAGGATGATGTCGAGAGGACTGGTGTTTTCTCCGACATCAGAAGTGGGATCGGTGCAGGCACAAAATGTGAACAGGTCGATTGAATCGGACAATGAGTGGCGTGTGTTATTCGAAGCACAGCAAAATAACTTGTGGAAGCGCTTCGTAATCCGATGGCTACTGCAGAAGAGAAAATCATGCTGCCTGAATTCCCACGGAAGAACGCAGACACTGATGCCCAGGCTTGGCTGGCGACGGCGGACTTCTGCTTATCAGGACGGTGACATACAGGGGAGTAAATTAACCATTCTCGTAAAGATATTATTTAACTTTACTTTGAAAATTATTATTATGAGAAATAATAAATAAAAACACCGAATCTTGATAATTTTGTATACTTAAACCGAATAAAAACACAATAAAACTTAAATGACAATAAACAAGAGATATAATTATTAACAATGTTACTACTTTTAATATAAGCGGGAAAGATCAACTTATTCAATTATCTCTTTTAATATTCTAATATTTCAAATTAAGCGCTAGCGCGGCAAAGGCATAGATTACATATTTTAGTCCTCCTCCTTCTTTTACACATCTAACATATAATCTTTATAACGAGAAGGAGAAGTTACATGTCGGCGATTGGAAACGCGAGGACGAGAATGAACGGTATTTACGATACCATTATATTTAGTGAGGCAATGAAAGGTATTGCCGCGATATAGTTTTCTCAGATAGCTTTTTCTCAATATGAAGTGGGTAGAATTTAAAGATGTCTCGTTTTGGTATATTAGAATCGTGTACAGTGACGGTTTTAAAATTTTTTGGTTGTTAGCTGTTAGACGTCTTGCTTCATATGCAAGTCGTTTATTTAGGTACTTCGCTTATGTCGTGTCGGGATGCTTTAGACAATAGTAGTAATCAGTAATACTTGCACACATAGGATAAATTGAACCACGTCTTCAACATAATATTTTTTCTGAAGATATAACTACCCGCGCTTAGAATGCAACGCGAATTTATGGCGATTTTTCATATCTGGCTTTTTTTTTTATGGCTATAACGAAACTTTAGAGACGTTTTGCAAGTACTACGCAAGATATCAACCGTCCGAGACTAAATCTTACTTCTATAAAATGTTATGCATGTGGAAAACTTGGTCACTATACTAATCTAATGAATGTTTCAGCCTTACGCATCATAAACAGCAAACAACTTTTGACCGATCCAATACGACCCTGGTCATGACGAAGTACAAGTGTGGCGTTGATGGCCACATAGCATCACGGTGTTCACGAATGGTGCCGACTGCCATGAGCAGCGCAACACCCGTAGCCTCTGCCAGCGTGGTGAAACGAGTAAACATATGTGGCGTGAAGCTTGTCACTCAATTTGGTGAGCAGTTTTCATTTTGGTTTGATTTTGGTGTCGATTTTTCTCTTGCTAAAGAAAGTGTTTCGCGTAAGCTAGTTGGAAGATTCTCTCTAGTCGTGCACTCTTGACAGAGTGTTCGTGGTTTCACTATGATGTGGTGGAACTGCATTAGTTCCCGCGATGCGCCTCCACTTGTTGCGATCTTTAGCATTTCGGGAACATTGCGCTATGGTGGTTAGTGTCACAGCCTTTATCAGGTCTGTCCACCGTGTAGGCGTTCGACCTTGCGACCGTTTGCCTTCCACTTGCCCTTGGACGACGAGTCGTTCCATAGAATTTTGGTTTTGAATGACGTGACCAAAGTATTTGAAGATTCGTGTCTGTACGGTCGACGACAATCTCTCCGTAATGTTTGGAAGTAGTTGGAAGATTACATTCTAGTTTTAACGCTGGTAGGTGTAGGAAGAGCTAGCGCGTTGTGTCTTGTGTGTGTGTGTGTATGTATTAGATTAAGTAACAGTGTATGTTCTCCAATAAACGTTTATTATTATTATTATTAACTAGCAAATTCTGTCGGTTTACACATTGTGCTCATTTCGATAGTTAAAGAGGAACTGTCTGAAGAGCGAGGAGGCCAACAGAAATAAAGGGCGAGGTGGCCTTATGATCAATACCGGGCGAGGTGGCCTTATGATCAATACCAGGCGAGGTGGCCTTATGATCAATACCAGGCGAGGTGGCCTTATGATCAATACCAGGCGAGGTGGCCTTATCAACTATGGGTGGTAAAGTGGCTAAAGTATGCAATGTACGGTGAGGTGGTCTTATCAACTATGAGCGGAAAAGTGGCTCAAGTAGGCAATGTAAGGTAAGGTGAGGTGATCTTATGAACTATGGACGGTAAAGTGGATAAGTAGACAATGTAAGGTGAGGAGGCCTTATGAATTAGGAGCGGTAAGGTACCTAAGCAGACAATATAAGGCGAGATGGCTATTTCATTAATATGGAGTTAGTATTTTGATAATCGTTAAGATCGAGAATTAGGCGATTCTTATCTGACTAAATTTGAAAAGATAATCGTACTGTTGTCTGTTGTACGTGTAATGAAAAAAAAAAAAAAGTAGTACTGATGTGCTACTTGGTCAGGAGTGGCCGAACGTTGTAACCCACTTTTGTCGTTTTTTCTTTTCTGTTTACAGATAATAATGATGCTTGCCCTTTAACATCACACGAGGACGTGTGAAACGTCAGGATGGCCGTGTCGGAGGAATGCTGACTACATGTAGACTAGCTAAATCAATTAGCGTAGAAAGTACTTTGTAAAATCTTAATTTGAATTTGTTTAAATTGTTAGATTGGCCTATTGTAATAATTCGATATTGTTTAATAGTAATTATTTAAAAGACGCTTTATTGTTTTTAAGTCAGAGCGAGGGTAGGCCTCGAGCGGGGTCGAGGCACCATCTGAACGTCCGGTGTTAGAGGATATAAAAGCGGTGATCGATTGCGATTGAGGGGATTCCTTGTAAGATTGTAATGATTATGGTGGGTTGTTGTTATAATAATACTGGCCTTTTATAAATTATTATTTTTATTCTTTAGTATTCAAAATTCTTGAATTCATTCTATGTTGCTAGGTTACAGGGGACTTCAAATATAAACAAGCGGATATAAACACGTCTTTTCTTACTTTACTAAAATAATATGAGAAGAGTTGTGCTAATAGTGTAGTGAAGTCAGATCGGTACCTTGAACCCGCTGCTCTAATTAAAAACATTTACTTAGCGTTATACGTAATTATTCGTTGTATAAAACATTTAATAAATTGTATGAAACAGTGAATAGAGTTTTGTGCCAGCATTTAACCCAATTATGACGCCCACGAAACCTACCACTAAGGATGATGTCGAGAGGACTGGTGTTTTCTCCGACATATATATATATATATATATATATATATATATATATATATATATATATATATATATATATATATATATATATATATATATTTTAAGGGGACAGAAATTATGTTACACATGAAATTACGTGATTAAGATATAACTGAATATTAAAATTAAAGTTTGAATCGAAAATTTAATAAATATAGTTATTAATTAAATAAAAGTAATAATATTTAAAGGAGAGTAGACAAATTCAATACTTACATTATATATTATTGTCTCATAAGGAAAATTCTGTTTCTGACTTGATGAATGTACGAGAATAGGCAAATATAGATGTTGATGTAAATTTTCTCTAGGCCAACGGATCGTCTGTATCGTAATATTAAAGCACCGCTACATTCCCCCAAATTGCCGCGTTGCTGTCGGCATATTAATCTTTTTTAGGGTTCCCGGGCCGGAGAACATTAGCACTAAACACATCTATTCGGTCGTCTATCATTTTAGTATATTGTAATGCAAAATAGAGATCATCAACCTGTCTTATATATAACAGCGATATTTGTAAGATTATAATATATTTTTGTATTCTGATATTACACTTTGATTTTAGCCAAAAGGCCGAGAAGCGATATTGAGAGACGATGGTCCAGTGGCTAATGACTCCGCCTCGCTGAGAGGTTCCGGGTTCAATCCTGAGGAAGTGGTGCATTGAAATGGGTTTATGGGTTTTCTTAGTGCGCTTTAAAAACAAGAGACCATCGTTCGCTCATCGGTGAAGGAAAGCATCGTAAGAAAAGGCATGCCTGATAAGATTGAAAGTCTTTTGGTGTGTATGTGAACTATGGCCCAAAGACCCTCCTCAAATTATTTCGAGGAGGAAACCTGTGCCCACCGAAGGTACATTTAGATCTTACTTTTTAGTTATTCTGATATTTTGGTAGCGTGGAATACAGGTAGAGTTGCCGCTTCTAATGCATCGGCAGCAGGAAATTTTATCGATTATATGGACTATATGGTGAATATAAATTTTATATAAATTAGGTAAAGTTTTAAGTGGTGGTGAGGGCTCTCTATTAAGTGATCCAGGTTTGACCTTGACACCCGCGGTACCTCAGTTTTCCAAATGTCTACGTGCTTCTGAACATGATGAATTCGTGTTCTTACTCGTAAATTGAATGAGTAGGTTCAAAGATTACCGTCTACACCGTGAGTATGGATATCTCTAAATGCTATCTGTAAGGAAGCGTATCCGACTCGCACTTGACCATTTGTTGCTGGCAATTTGCTCAGTCGGGTGTGTGTCGAATCAATTTTCGAAGCTTCGCGGTCCGACTTATGTTGAGGTGTGTAATTCACTTTTATCGCATCTCAGTTGTTTTATTGAGCTTGGTTTAAAGCTAATACACATATAAATGATAATTATGATATTTTTTTTTTTTTTTTTTTCGGTTGGATCTATGCTAATGGTCCTAGTGACCGTTATGCGTCATCGGAAATGGGGTGATCCGGTTGGATCATCCTATGACGTAAAAATTTGGGGGGTTGCCCCCCGCCATGTTCATGGCGTCGGGTTTGTACCTAACTTGGTCAGCTACGGTCGACTGGTTTGGAACGGGTGACGTTAGAAACCTATCGTGAGGGCCGGCCCTCCCCTCCCCCGGTAGGGGGGGTGGCGGGTCAAGCGCGGGACCCGAGCAAGCTGCCGATAGCAGAGTGCTATCGGTGAAATAAGATAATCTTTTCTATGGATATAGGGACTAGGGTTTATTGCAACTTATAGTTGTTGATGCAGAGATAATGTTATAGTTTACAAGTAAGTTGTCATTAGGATAAAGTAACATTAGAATGAAGTACCATATGGAATAGCAGCGATATGGTATCCACTTAGTGCCATAACAACTCCTGTTCACTCCGGCTAAAAGGATTTATTTAAAAGAAACTAAGCAACATTTTATTATAATTTGAAAAAAACTAAGCAACGTAATAATATCATATCCACAGTTCTTCGAGAACTTACCACAGGATCAGGTTGAGGTGGTGTAAAATGCGTCCATAGATTTTATTATTATTATTAAATATTGTTATTATAGACTTTAGACATTTTTTTTTAAATTTTCGCGTGTATTCCTAACCGTAAATATATACGTTTTTTTTCAGAATCGTCTCAAGTATATGTGTGCTTTTATAGCTTAAGTCCAGTATTGCAAAAACACTGATATCAAGTAAATTACCTAGGTCACCAATAGACACGTCTCAATTTTAAAAAAGGAACAGCCAAATAATATCATGACACCTTTGAAATATTTAATAATAATTATCCCGTCGTCTGTCGGTGGACTCGCCACACCCTATGATCAGGGTCCGCACCGCTCCGCCCCCTGGCGCCGCTCGTCTTAGTGATAACATGCGATTAACCTTCCCATTAAAAACCTTTGCATTGGAACTTTAGAAAGTTGAAAGTACAAGTATATTGTGGGACTCTACTAGCGATACGTTCAAATTAGCTGTTACTAATACTACGGTTTTGGAAATATACATAAATATGTATGTAGGGGTCGGATATGTTAAATATAAAAGTATATTAGTATTTACACTTATAGTATTTATACTAATATACTTTTATATTTATACTAATATACCATAAACCATTCCGTCGGATAAATTAACAGAGATTTGCTCTCAGCTTTGTCATTGAGTAAAGAATTTGTAAAAAGAAGGCAAAAAAAATAATAATGAAATTTACATTAATATGAGATGGGTTACAGTGATGCAGCCGTCGCCTATAATGACCGATTCCATCGTGAACACGTTACATCACGTTAATTGTAGAGATAAACGCTTTTAATTACCTTTGATGGCGTGCTATTTTCTAAGAGCAACTATTTGATCGTCGTTTAAAACCTGTCAATATTTTTTTATGATGTCTTTGATGATTGTAATTTTATGTTTGTTCAAAAATAGAAAAAAATGGCGTTTTGATTCCCATCTAGGATAAGTATGATGATATTTTAAAGCATATAAGTATGCTTTGGTTGTCTGGTTGTTACAATTGACTTTGCTTACCTAGTGTGTGAGTTGACCCAATATATTTAAAACAAAGAAGAGAAAACTAGCAAGATAATCTACTAAAGCTACTTTCTCATCGTGTGTTATCTGTGGCTCACATCATGTCTGCCATGAACGCTCGATTGCCCAGAGAGTAGAGACAGAACTCGAGTCTCGGTGTCCTGTTCGATGTGAAATCGATTTTGTTACTGATTACTATGCGTTTGGATCGGAAACTAAATTAGATGAAATCTTGAAAGTGTCGATTTAATATGCCAATTTTGAAGAAACAAGGTTCATTTTGCTTGATTTCTCAGTTAATTATTACAGTTTTCTAAGTTTTTCAAAATATAAACATATATTACTCCAAAGAAAAATAAAAATCACATGAGAACGGTTTACTGATTTCGTTAATGTCTTTTGAAAATGTTTTCATTATGTTTTTTTTTTCTCGGAAGATTCTTATATTTAAACTGGAAAAGGCATATAATAATTTATTGCGTCAATCATCTTGACAACCTTAGTTGTTAAAATCAGCTCTTTTATAATTAATTACTTTTACACTTGAAGTTCTACATAGTTTTAAATAAAGTTTCGATTGAAAATTAGATCCTCTAGTAATTAATTATTAAAATATTAACTTTTGTTTTTTATCTAATATTCAAATAATCTAATATTCTAATACTTACTCAAATAATAAATCAGGTTAAACTTACCATTCTTCATTTCTAATCACCTTCAGCCTAAGCCACGCCTAAGCGCTACCGTTTTGCAAGAATTCCCAAGCCATCCCTTCAATCTTTAGTCTTACCTTTAACGAAACTCAAAAGTAAATAAATATAAATAAAGAAATAATCATCGACCACATAACCCATAAACACCTAATAACAGGGGAACGGGTTCTGGCGACACATCTGATTTATAGTTCCGATGTAAGCCGTTAACAATGTACTCACACTGTCGTGTCGTCTCATTCTTTCCCGTTGCGAAATATATCCATTTCTTTTTAACGTTCCGTGATTGGTAATATATGACATTGAATTAGCTAATCACAGCATTGCAACCCCTTTGTCTCACCTCAGCTAGTTGCCAGAATGTATTTAATTCGAAAAATCAAACATTAGGAGTCTATACTCTATAGGTTCTGTGGTCGATGGAAATAATGTACTAAGAACATGTTTTTCACAGTAAAAGTAAATCTCCAGCAACCGCAAATATGCCAATAAATGTTAAAAAATGTCCAGATATTATTTTGCGTAAAATAAAAAAAAACCTTCTTTGGAAAGATTTTAAGATTATAATAATAATAATATGTTTATTGCAAGAATATAGTTAAATATAGTTTGATAATAAACTATTAAACTTCATATGTTCTTAAACATAATAAGCAAAAATTCTGAAAGGATTTTTTAACAAAAATTCCATCCTTCAAGAAGACGGACATCGTTATTTAGCTTTAAATATAAAAAAACTTTTAATTTTCATTTGATCGATCCAAAAGGTCAGCAATAATATTACATATGACAATCCACATTCTCATGTAAACAGACAGACACAGTGTAACGGTGACAGTAATTTATTGCTTCCATATAATTTACAATAAGACACATTCTCCTCGACTGTACCGCAGTAATTGGAAATAAAACCCGAGTACTTGTACTTTTGTCTATGTATTCAGCCGGCTGTAAATGTACACTCGCCGACATAATGCGCTAATTAAAACAACCTAGATTCCCATCACCGAGACTAGAATCTAGATCTAGTTTCTTAACGTCGTCCGCGTTAATGGCGATTTGCTTTTCGGGCTAATTTTTATTTTGATATCCTGTTTGCTAATCTGAAAGACTTTGTCTCGAAAGTTGGTTGGTAAACATAACATACTTTCTAGTTTCTTCAACGGTGCTAAAGTAATATATATTTAGGTAAGTACACTTTAAAAGGAAATTTCAGGTAGGTATATACCTGAGAATCTCGAAAAGCATAAAATGTATGAGATTGCCATAAGTCACGTTGAATCACGTGGTCAATCGTTATCGTAACAAAATCACAAACTGTCTATTGGTTATTGATCGTTATTGTTCTTATTGGAAGATATTGATCTTATTGGCTAAGAAATGGTCATTAATAATTGAGAAAAGATGACGAATTTCGGTATCTTTTCGATACGAAACGATATTATTTTGTCTTAGTCCTCTGTCTCGCTATATGCACCGGTACTCCCTTAATCAGAAGGGCAACTGCAGCAGACAAAACTGTCTCAATTTTAGATACAGAATTATAGACAAAATCATCATTTCGTTCGACTTTTTCTCTCCCAAAATATGCTTTATTATTTTTGTTAGAGTGATGGAACGCAACCAATATTAATAGGTAGTTTGTGTTTTATAAAATACCTATGTATGAAACCTCCTTCGTAGTACTAAAAAGAACAATGTATATTAGCTGTCACTATTGAAAAATATGAATCTTTTGCAACCCGTCTTCACTCCTTTAATAAACTAATTTTATTATTAAATTACGTTTATTATTTTACCACAACCACCACACCACATAATATTCCTTTAATTTTATATTCCATATTCTTCAAA
This sequence comes from Lycaena phlaeas, assembly GCA_905333005.2. Lineage (NCBI taxonomy): Eukaryota > Metazoa > Arthropoda > Insecta > Lepidoptera > Lycaenidae > Lycaena > Lycaena phlaeas. Next base: position 1,283,731 of record HG995181.1, read on the forward strand.
AAACATTCAGCTATTCCACCATGGTGTTGTGTTGGAAAATGTATTAAAATTAGGTAATATTTCTAGTATTACAAGACTTCCACTTTAATCTAATAGCCTATACGTATACATATTAAACGACGTGACATCTCCCCAGGAATCAGGCGAAGTAATAATACGCAACATAACAAAAGCGAAACTATAAAACCACCCGACTGTACGTGCATGGCAACGCACGCGGCACTTCAAAGCAATTTGCTCGTCTATCAGAGGATTCACTTAATTACCCCCGCTCCCCGCAGCCCGTCGGGGGGCGTGCGTGCGCGCGCGCAGCGTGCGTGGCCAATCGCCTCACACAACAATACCTCTAATGATAGCTTAATTGCCTTCAGACTTGGGAGTCATGAGTCGGCAGTATTAGTCGAGCCTGCGACTTTGCTCTTTCTGCCTAACATATCTACATCTACATCTACATCTACACTTCTACACTAATATTATAAAGAGGAAAACTTTGTTTGTTTGGTTGTAACGAATAGGCTCAAAAAGTACTGGACCGATTTCAAAAATTCTTTCATATTTTTTTCACCCTATTTTTTATCAGAATAAAATTTAGCCTATGTTACTCGTGGATAATGTAGCTTTCGAATGGTGAAAGAATTTTTGAAATCGGTCCAGTACTTTTTGAGCCTATTCGTTACATACAACCAAACAAACAAAGCTTTCCTCTTTATAATATTAGTGTAGAAGTGTAGATGTATTACATTTTAAACTAGTTACACAGAGGGCGGTAAACGAGAAGCTCATAATATGATGGCCTTTTTGAAAGCGGCTGCTCCCTTAAGACTTAAACACATCTGACACAACATAATTCTAACAGTCACTGTATACTCTAAGGACGTAAACTGAAGGAAAATAAAGGAATTAGGGTCTGGATATATGTGAACGTGCAGTCAGTTGTGTTCAGCTTCTTTTTTCAGTAATTTCTGTTAAACATTAGTCGGATAGGCAGTAAAACTTTCCCACCATGGTCCATGCCTTGTCGTGGCGGTGTGGCTCAATAGCCCAGGGTGACCTCAACACCTTGGGCGAAGCTGACTGAGCCGAGAGGGCTCTTTGTACCCCTCTTATAAGAAGAGGGGGCAAAAGAGCATGGGGCAAGGGGTGATGACGGGAACCTCACCTCATTGTACTGTCCCGACGTTGAGAGGGGTTGTTCTGTGGTGTGGGACAACCCCTGTCTGTCGAGGTGACGTAGGTCCCCTGAGGGACTGACTAGCCGTCGAGGTGCCCTATTGCTAGCAGATCCAGGTCACCTCACCAAAGGCGGCATTGGTGGCACTCGCCCAGTTTTAGTAAGTGGAGCTGCGTCCAATTACCGTCTTCCTGGCGCAGCGAGTCCCGCATACCCGCCTGGGCAGACCAACTCCCCAGCGGGATGCCTAAGCGCATTTCCCGGCGTTAAAGAAAAAAAGTCAGTAAAACTTGCCATTTCATGCCTCAGGAGCGACGAAAGAATTGTTCCTTGAGATGGTATTATTGACTATATTTACCTCTTACAATATATTATCAGGTATTGCCTATCCAACATTTAAAAAATATAATTCGTATCTCAGAAGTAACCAGGCCAGTACCCGCCGATCTCTCACGTACCGTGATCGGTTCTTACGGCTCATAATTACTGTTAAATGGTATTTCGTGAAAGGATACAACAATTTACAATTAATCGGTCCGTTTAATTGGAAATATCATTAATAATTGTATCCGTTTTGTGTTGCCAGTTAAAAGGAAAAGATGAAGGAATTTAGTGGTTGTGAGAACTGGAAATTTCATTTTTTTTAACTAGCTGTTGCCCGCAGCTTCGCCTGCATATAAGATTTACAACGGCATCTTAGCGTGTTGCCTATAGCCTTTCTCGATAATAAGGGCTGTCTAACACTAAACTAATCTTCTAACTCCAAAGTAGCTGAGATTAGCGCGTTCAAAAAACAGATTCTTCAGCTTTATATATTAAATATAAGATTCATAAAAGGAAATTCTCTAGCAGTACATAATTAGTAGGAGGTGTAAAAAAATTTAAAAAGCTCATTCCTTATTCAAAAATCAAATCATTTTGCAGATTATATATTTTGTTAGTAAAAAAGTTTAAAGTGTTTAAAAAAGATTAAAGTGTTAATAAATGAGTTTAAACTCTTACACACGAAAATAAAATACAAATTAAAATGTTCAATATATAAAAATGGGAAACGAGCCGCCCTTGCATGACAATCCATACAGTGATTAATTTATTCTTAGGAAGCCACTTAGAGAGGAACGTCTGCCAGTTTCCCTAGTATTTGTAATTGTTATATGTTATATACATAATTGTTACCTATAAATATTTCGACTTTTCGAATATCGAATTCGATATTGTCGAATATCGAATGACTTTTTGTCTGGGTCCATTATAAAAAAAATGATAGCAAATTTGCAGCTGCCATGTTTTTATCTTTTCCATATCCACAGCAGCTGGTCAGTCGGCGAGATCAAAGCGAGAAATAACTGATCAGTATTGAGAGTAAATCTTTTGTTGCTTTATCTATACTAATGTTATAAGCTTAAAACGCTTACTTGACGAAAAATTCTGCTTGGGGAAGCCACCTACTAACCCACAGCTCCGATTTCAAAGGCCTTCTCAAAGGCCTTAAGGCCACAGAATAGGACATTTCGAAAAAAAAAAGCTTAATTGATGGCACTCATCGAAGAACTGTTTTCAGATAAAAAATGCTTATGGCGTATGACGAACCCAATTAGCGAGGAATTATTTGTACCTACTGCGATAAGTTTTCTCAGGTTTCCAAAGAACAGCTGGTAGTCACTAAGAAATACTCTCATCATATTACGACTAGCAGCGTCCCGCGGTTTCACCCGCGTACTTTCGACTCCCGTGGGAGTACGGATGACTGCCTACGTGTTATGCTGTGTGTTGTTTTGCGTGAAAGACAGACATTAATACAAACTTTCGCGTTTATAATGTTAGGTCATAATGATAACTTCATCATCATGATCATTTAAAAAAAACCTTCACTCCTGGATATAGGCCTATGTTAATGAACGTCAAGTCGGCCAATCCTGTATTAAATAATTTGTATAGCGGTTATATAGTACGTACTACACATGTCTGAAGTTTCCCGAAGAATTTAATTCTCCGCCGCGACCTCTCACCTCTGCTTAAAATGGAGTACCATTACAGTACCATTTGAAAAGCCTTTCGTCACATTTCTCTACTTTTTTTATGAATTTTATACCACTAAGACAATGCAAAGAATTATAGTCCATACAGCCAACTTTTCTCTTTTTATTTCAGCCAGGGACAGTCATGATTTACCAGATTTGCCAGTGGATGGTTGTGTTGATGATTCTTAGCAATTAGTTCCTAACACGTGGTTATACGAGGTGTCCGCAATTACAATTTACAGTTCACGCTTCGCCGCGGACAGGAAACTATTATGTACCCCAAAAAACATGGCCACAGTCCCCACGCCACAAGACATACGACAAACAAGCGTGCGTTATAAATGGAACATCACCATCAGTAATCGAAGTAAAAAAGTAAAGTATCAACCATTATATGTCCCACTGTTGGGCACGGGTTCCTCAAAATCACCCGATGTTCACCGATGCGCTAGCTCAATGCGGTTTGATGAACTTAACGCACCTTCAAAGACTTTAAATATCATCAGGTTTGCAGGTTTCCTCACGATGTTTTCCTTCACAGTTGAGCGAGCGATTTTCTCGTGTTGAGGGGGCCTAGCCAAAATGTCATTGAGAAAGCGTTAGCGAAGTTCAAAATGTATAGGATGGACCACGTGATTAAGCGCGGCCTTATGTCAATACCATACATTTTATCATTTTTGAACTTCGCTAACGCTTTCTTAATGGCATTTTGACTAGGCCCCCCTGGGTGCACTAAGAAATTTAGAAAAATCTAATTAGAAGGCACAGGACAGAATCAAACCCGAACCCTCTCGGTTAATACGTAGAGTCCATTACCCACTGGACCACCGTCGCTCCATTAAAATCGGCCATGTAAGGACATATCGATAACATTTTATTATTATCTTTTTGGCGCACATTAATGCTTTAGCACGGTCCAAGTTTACCTCAGGCTTCGGAACCTCTGTGAAAGCTCACTTGAGAAATGCACTAAGCCACCTGTGAGCGTCATCAGTCGCTTTTTAAGGGTCCCAGATCAGCATTCAGCAGGCAACATGATCGGGGTGATCGACAGGTTAGCTTCTAGGATGTGGCTAAACTATTCCTTGTAAAGTAAGACTGCTCGGCCGCCACTAAGCAGTCCCCGCGATGTCCCATCATTAATCATGGACCAAACATCATCATCACTCCACACCAGCTCCTATCCACTCACCGGTATTCTCTCAGCTTCATAGCAACTGATCTCCCAACTTTCTCGTCCAATATTCTGTCTCACTTCCGTAAAATAGTGTTTTTGGACAGGTTTACTATTTTTAATAGGTTTCGTGAAGTTAGGTACTGGCAAAGAATACAGACGTACATAGAAGGCCAGTTCTTATGAACGCTTTGAGGACAAACTCTGCGATGCAAACGCCCGCTTGGCGGCGTGACGAGAGACACCACGATGTCCCCAGCATATGAGCCTACGAGAGCGAGCGAGTGCGAACTGGGGACTAGTCCCCGATAAACAAAAAATAACTAAGAACTGTCCTTCTATGTACGTCTGTATTCTTTGGTACTGGCTGGCTAGTCATAATCTTATTGTTTAATTTAGATTAATTATCTATTCGTATATTATAATTTATATGTTTAGGTTTAAATATAAAAATATCGCACTTTAAGTTACCGTACAGCTAAGTCGCACATCGGGTGTGGGCACTGGGCCGGTGTAATATTAACAAAGCCGACTTCAAAGGCGCCGCCAACCCTTTGCGGCGCCGCCATTGTCTCACACATGTTGTTTTAATACTCTTAATTTTGTGTTGTCATGTTAAAACTTTATTGTACCTTTGATTATTACATCACACAATTCCAAACTTTATTCCAACTCGTTAGGGTTAATTTTCACCAGTTTTAATAATAACATTGTTGTTTTGAAGTTCACTAATAAAACCCTTTTTTTGGTCTAGAAATTGTGTAAACTTTTCGTCTCTTTTATTAACGGAAGTGTTGAAGGGCTGCCAGCGGCTCTTTGATCTCCGGACGGTTGCATCTATATTTAATTAACTCTTATGGAGGATATTAAATTTACACGAGCGGCGATGGTCCAGTGCGTATGGGTCCGGTCTCTTAAGCAAGAGGGTCCCGGTTCGGTCCAGGTTCGATCCCAAAATCTTAGAAATGTAGGCATTTATAACTAAGTAACAAAATTTTTACACGTTTTGTTAAAAGTTTTTAAAATTTCGTTTCGTTAAAATTATTCGAAACGTCGAAGATGTGAGGACAATGATATTATATTAAAAACAGATATGTTATACGCTAAATAAAACACACGGAAAATGTGTTCCGTGCAAAGCGTTAGCACACACGCATACTTTTTATTCTTGTACACATAGATATATAAAAAGCTTAGATAGAGGATAATAAGTTGAACAAATTTCATAACTAATACGCTCTTTACTCTTACGTCAAACTACCTGTGTTGAAACGAGATAGCAATATGTCTTCAGCTCTATCTTCAGGCCATGCGCCCCACATTGCCTCGGCGGCCATATTAGTTGGTAGCCAGCTGGATACCAAACAAGCTTTTGTGTTTTGCTAATAATTTGTGGTTTTTTGTATTAAAAGTGAACTTTTAGTTATATTTACGTAATTAACAAGAAATGTGGCGTGTGTGGTACCAGGGTATTCTCACCAAATGGGTGTACTAAGTGAAAATGATTCAAATGTATCATTCCACCGGTAAGCTTAAAGACAAATATTGTTAATTTAATGTTTATTAAGGTATGAAATACCTGTAGATCTTAATGAATTTTGATCATTGTAAAAGTATGTATTATTTTATGCATTTATTTTTGCGTATATGCATCATCATTACATAATAATTCTAATTATAAATAACACAATCTGATATTTTGACACTTTACATACCAGATAGTGTTGTACGACTAGTAACATGAAATATCGATAACGTTCGATATTTAATTTAGAAAGGCTATGGTAGGATAAGCTTATAAGTGAATCTGCCTGCAGCGAGTTTGTCCTTGTAATTTTTATGGATCGTGTAGCTCTATGCTGGCTAGTTAATTACTTGCTGGTGCCAAATTCACTGGCTTTTACTGATATTTTTTATTATAAATAGGTTTTCGACTGACTCCTATTTCTATAAGAGAAGAATGGATCAAAAATATAAACAGAGGCGAGGAATGGAGTCCCACACAATACTCTGTCATCAATCAAGGATATGCTCTGCACATTTTGAAGAATCTTGCTTTCGTCAGGGATACACCCGAAAAACTCTCCATTTGCATGCAGTGCCAACAATATTTGTTAATCATCCCCTATCATATCAACTCGTAAGTGTACATGTTCAGATTATACAAGTCTAATGCACAAAAGTGCTAGTACTTCTAATACTTATTTGGCTAAGCTAGTGTGATTTAATCAAACAGATAATATGCAACATTGACGTATTATATTGTTTATTGAGTTCATGTCAGCTTTGATGAATCTATATTCTGAAGATAAATATACTGCTTTTCTGAAAAACAAAACAAGGAACTCTTGGAGATCCCTTTTTTATTGTTTTAAACAAGTTTTAACATGATAGCTGACAAAAGAAAAGGTATCAAACCCATAAATTTAAAAGAATGCCTTCATTTTCATTTCTGTGTTTAGTAGGTATATTCAGAACGGTTTTCTTGTTTTGCAGAAATTGAGAAAAAAAAGGAAACTTATTGCTAAGTATGATAATGATTCAACGGCAACAACTTCAAGTGCTACTAATTATGAACAACAGGTGAACCATTTATTGAATTCATTTTATTTTTGTCAAATTATTACAGTTGTTACCAACAACAATTTTTTTATGTTTTTATTTTATTTTTTATCTCTTCTTCTCAACTATTATAAAATCCTGACTGCGGCAGAATTCGGTCCAGCGTTCTCCGATACCAAAATTTTGTATAGAGACAGTGAAACCCCAAAGAGGTTATAGGATAGTTTTTAAATTACTTATTCTATGAAGACAAAGTTGCTACTAGTTATTTTATAAAATAAAAAAATGAAATTGATTTTTAGGTTCAATGGATTATTTTATATATATTATTTAAATAAATGAAATTATAAAATTGAATTAAACTAAAAATAATTTCAACGAATTATTTATTTTATTGGAAATTTTTATTTATTTTAATAAATATATTGTTTTTAGCTAGAACAGTATAATGCAGAGAAAAAAAATCCATGTGTTACCAGTGGTAACTACTGGGATTTTCTTACTTTCTATTACTATTACTATTTCTATTACTAGGATTAAATTTATTCCTCCTCTTCAACAGATCTTAGGCCATGATTATGTAGGTATTTTAAAAGTACAAGACTAATTTTGTTTTTATTTTTTATTTTCATTTGCAGATTCTATGTGCGGAAGAAATCGGAGAGAGCTTCCAATTTATACAAAGTTATACCAATATAACAAACTCGTATTGTTTAAAGGATTATAATGTGCAAGTGTTCATTTAATAAATAAAAAAATATAGGTATCTTCATACGTGTTTTAATTTACTCGCTTTAACCCTATTATAGATGTAGCTAAGCTGTCATAAATATCAAATTAACTATATAATAAACTATAATTGACAAATTATAGCCTATGTGTTTTTCTGATGTATAAGCTATAGTATTGTAAAGTTTCATTAAAATTCTATATAGGATTTTAAATTAACATGATTATTTTCATTATTTAAACTATTTAAAACGGGATATTTACCATGTTTTTTATCATTGTTTCGCGGAGCTCGATATTTCGACATTGTCTACGAATGTCATGTTCACGAGACATGGTAAATATCCCGTTTTAAATAGTTTAAATAATCATTAAAATTCATTCAGTAGTTTTTCCATGAAAGAGTAACAAACATTTCGCGTTTATAATATTAGTAGGATATTTTATCCACAAAAGCTTACGATGAAGGTTGCACAACACTAATCCTGGTGACATTTGTCAAAAATATAGTTCAAAGAAATGGCTCCATTGAACCATTTGAGACCAAGTAGAGTAGCCATATCTGTCTCTCTTTAACTTATGATGTACTTCTTAAGAAACTAAAGGACAACATTAGCTACTCAGATCCTCCAAAATACACGCTATCTATGCTTTTTATATATCTATGCTTGTACATTTCACTACAAGTTAAAATGGCAGAAAAGGGATAGCATAATAAATATAACAAGAAAAAGAGAGACTGTTATTGTTATCAATTACGTACTCAAAGTAAACAAACATTGTTCTGGCGACCAATTACATTTTGACATCATAGACTAACAAATTTAACAAAACAGATGGGACACGCGCGTGTACAAAATTCGAAGACGCGGTTTGTACCTATAAAAATTAATGAACTTTATTAAAGATTATGAGGTTATATCTAATAACCTCATATATAGGAAATATATTTATTTCCTATATATGAGGTTATTAGGAAAGAATATATAAGATATATAAGAATAGGAAAAATATTTATTTAGCAATAAAAACAATCATACACCTTCGAAAAGATTTAATTTATTTCTTTTGGGTCTCTTAGAGAGTTTTTTTATTTCGTGATTATTTTTATGAGCAGAATGAAGGCGAACTGTTGTGTATTTATCAATTATAGTCTTAATAAAAAAAGGCGCCTGTTGTTGGGAATGTTCTAAAAATGAGTCAAATATATTAGAATGAATGAAAGATTTTAAAATCTGACATTTTAGACTCTCTACATCTTTATTATGAACAGAATGGGTACCGCTTTCATTTAAATGAGATTTTATAAGCATTTCAGATTTTAAGCATACTGAAAACAAGCTTTCTGATGCATAACATAAGCCTCCCATGTCTCTGATTGTGACCAATTTGTGAAACCATAATTTTAGTACAAAGAGCATCAACACAAATTTCAGACTTAATCACTTTGTTAATATTCGTGCAATCCAACCAGAAATGTAACCTGTTATTTGTTTGATTGACTCTGAACAATTTTCACTATTCAACATTTCAGATAGAATATTAATACTGTTTTCTCAATTTTTGTCACTTGGTGTAGGGGTATCTAAAATATTTTCATTTTCATCTAAATCTAAAGCACGAAGTCCCGATGATGAATTAATATTTTCGATACCAGATGATGAGCATGTAAGTATAGGGATATGTTCAAAAAAATGTTGTAAAACAGGACTCTGGAGTAACGTTGACTTTACTGCCTAATATTCGCATCTGTACTTTTATTCTTTGTCCGGAACGCACGCGTCCTTGTCGCTCTCACGACAAAAAATGTATTTGCCATTTCTTTCTTTTTCCTAGCCTCTAATTATCAAAATAATTGGAAAATAATTAAAATATGTAAAAAATCGAAGTATTTTGCGTACTTACTAGTGGTATGACATGCCTTGTGTTTTATTAACTTTGCTGTAATAATTGGTACATTTCCTAAAGACACAAGAGGGCATTATTTTTTAAAATTTTGTAACAGCGTAATGCGTATGACTCGTGCGATGCGTGACGACAGACTGAAGGTACTGGAGTCCAATTGGGTCCCTTTCGAGTCTTCACTATGGCGCGTTTATAACATATCTGTTTTAATATAATATCATTGTGTGAGGATATTAAATTTTAACACCGATTGTCTCCAAACAGTATAGAGTTTCCAAATTTCTATGAAACACTTCGCAAGTACACTTGTCAAGTGGAGTGTGAATTCTGACACCTGTTCAGGTGTAGAACTAGCGAGGTGGTGGAAATTGGTATTTTATGTGTTATTTACATACTTTGACTGACAAAAAGACCTATTAAACCTGACACACTAGATGTTCGCGGCCACATCTGAGAGAGAGGACAGGTTCAAACCCGACAAGGCGAGACAAAAGGGATGTTAAAAAATATAATTTTAACAAAAAAATATGTAAAGAAAAACAGAACGTAACCGTAATTACGTCACAAACCAATAAACAAAGTTCGCACTCTTTTGAAATTGTGATACCGGATCCACACGTTTGTGGCTTGCCGCAAGCTCCAAGCCTCCACAAATCACAAGCATGTGGACGCCTCGCAAGCGCTTGCGGCCAATTCTCTTTTGTCCCTTTGGCTTATGCACAATACCGAAACTTCGGGTCGGCCACAAACCCTTGCAAACCTACGCAAGTCAAGACAAACTCTGTATCCACACGTTTGAATTTGTGAAGGCTTACGGCTTGGCAAGCCTCGGCAATCGTGAGTACTCTGAAGCCGGAAGGCTTCAGAGTACTCACTACTTGTTACGAAAAAGTTTAATAGAAGTCATAAAAAATTGTTATAAATAATTATAAAATAGTCAAAATAGCACCCGGTGATAGACCCGGTGACACTTTATTAATAGTTATAGCTTATAGTCATCGCCACTTTAGAAGTCCGATAGACGCGGCGCTGCGATCTCATAACTCAATTGCTGTGACATTTATAAACATATTATTTAACGGGGCTAATTGTTGTTTATTTTTACTTTCTAATTCACAAAATTATTTCACTTTAACGATCATTATACGGCCTTAAATTTTTACACCTTACTTTATATTTATATTATATGCTCCATATTTCACGTAAAACAATTTAAAATATCACAACTTCTTACTCCAGACAGATGTCAAGATATCAATGTTGTCAAATTTAGTTCATGCATTAGTCGCAGGACTTTAAAAGTGGCAATGACTATAGTTATGTTATGAGTTATGACAGACTGAGCTTGGATTGAAGATGGAGCAGAGATTGGCGTTTACAGTCACGTGATAATGCATGATAAATAACGCATTTAAAATTAATTTTCAAAATTTTAAGACAAATAAGTAGACTTTTAAAATGTTATTTTTGGTTTCAAATACAAATCAAATCAAATCAAATAATATTTATTTCGTAGGCAAATTACATAGCACTTGAAACATGTCAATTTTTTTTTATAAGCTAATGCTAGATTCGCAAAGTAGCAGTTTTCCTCAGTGAATAATCTAGCAAGAAACTCTGTAGGATTGTACTGAATTGAAAGAATACTGTATTTAATACGTAAAATATAACTTTACATGATTTTTTAGCATGTGTCACCCTGGGCTACTGAGCCCCACCACCACGACTAGGCCTGAAATGTCGTGGGGATACACACAATACACATTTCCTATCACGGGCTTGGTTCACCGTGATGTATAATTATTTATTACGGATTTTATCGGTGTGATAACACTTACATGCCCGACATTTCGAAAACTATGGTTACCATGGTCACGGGAGCACTGACCTTCGGTGGCGGAAGTAAATTCGAAATTAATCAGGAACAAAATTGATAATGAAAATTACGTAACAACGTAGCTTCATCGTAGCGTAGTTTCATCTCTAAAATATTATATTTAATAAAACATGTTACCCAAAATCAAAAAGCTTATCTGTGAAAAGTGATGTTATAAGTTATTACATACACTTTTGTTTTGTTGTTACATTACTTTTGTTTTCAGATGTGTTCTGACACACTCGCAATAATTGTCATACATGTTGCGGACAATGCAAGCGCCGGGCTCCATAGAACATAATAATGAGGGCGGCGCAGCGACCCGGAGCCCTACCGCGGAATACAAACGTCCACTTCATCACTAATTTAACACCGGTCGCCATTATCTTTTGAAAGGATTTGTGTATGACTAATGCCGTGCGTGCGTTGCTTATTCTATTTTAGCAATTCGTTTCATGTAGGTTGTAGGTACTAGGTACATATTGTGCAAAATGGTTCCTTTTTAGATGTATAATAATCGCAGAATCTTCGGCCTATTGCCAACAACTAAGTATACAAAGTTGGAGTATTACTAAAAAGTACATACAAGCATTATAGAATATCATACATTTATATGAGGTGGTTATAACTCACAGCGCCCTGTGATATACCTACGCCATAGTATCAGCCCTTAATGTCCCTAAATGTTAAAAAGAGGGTAATGGGCCAACATGGGCGTAGCCAGCCTAGGACTCAACGTGGGGCAACTTATCCCCCCCCCCCGGGAATTTTTTGTAAATTGAGCCGTTTGGGCTCTGCACCTATGCCATTTTTTTTTTTTTCGGTTGGATCTATGCTAATGGTCCTAGTGACCGTTATGCGTCATCGGAAATGGGATGATCCGGTTGGATCATCCTATGACGTTATAATTTGGGGGGTTTCCCCCCGCCATGTTCATGGCGTCGGGTTTGTACCTAACTTGGTCAGCTACGGTCGACTGGTTTGGAACGGGTGACGTTAGAAACCTATCGTTTTAAAAGAGGATTTCCGGGCGCGCTTTTTGTTTTGATTGCACTTTTTTATGTCACTATTCTTTTGGAACGAAGTTCCTTACGGCAGGCTTGGAGGGGATAGGGATTTTGCTGCGCGACCGAACTGAAAAAAATGTGATAGTAAAACCGTAAGAAAAAGAAAGGTATAATACCTTCCTTTTTAGCCGAAGGAACTTCGTTCCTACCTGGTGTCCCACGACACCACTTTTTTTTTGATATCATTATGATTGTTGTTAGTATAAGACCAGGAACCAGGAACACTCGCATAAGAGACCGTCGAGTCCACTGGACTGGACCATCGTCGCTCAACTATTTGACTCTCGCTTGCTTTGACTCGCTTTGACCTACGCCATACGGTACGATAATATTAGTGGGCGTCGTTCGACTGAAATGATGATGATGATGATTTTTTTGAAATACTGGCATTGGATTTATTAAACTCTTAATTACTTAAAAACTCTTCATTGAAATCGATCACTCTGACACAAATTTCTCCCTACCTATCGTTCACATATAATAGTGGCAAAATCATACAGCTATGCTGCCGCGGTTCATGCGGTTCGATTATTCGTTCCGACGATTCAGACAACAAGATCAATTATAATAATATGGCTAACATAATCTAGCTGACCATATAACACGTGGCTAACACATATTTATACAAAAAACTATATTTTATAATCTAATAAAACAAAATGAATAGTCCTTTATAAATGTTACAGGTAAAAAAAGGTGTAATTAAAGATAAACCGCTAAAAACTTGTTTTATTACAATATGTTTTTTTTGTGCCTAAAAGGCCCCTTCACGGCCGCAGCGGGGGGTTACATTAACACCTTGTCTCTCGCTTGGGGGCCCCGGATTTTTTGTGCCCAAACGCGATCTCGAATTTGATCTTCTTTTGGATTTGGATCATATGGAGGTTTTATCTCACTAGCTACTGTTTATGTTGCGGTTGATAAAATAATCGTTTTGCGTATTTTTTTATTTCCCTTTCAACACTACTGGAGGATATTATTTAGCCATTATTTTTAGTGAAAAAAGTAAAGTATCAACCCTTATATGTCTCACTGCAGGGCACGGGTCTTCTCCTCGAAATCAGGCGAAAAGCGTAAATTCACCAATGCGGGTTGGTGATTCTTTTTATTGTTGAACTTTAATTTGAAGATTTTTAAATGATTATGTCTAAAAATTTTCCAAACCAATTCATCATTATCACCAGCCTCTATCCGTCCACTACTGAATATAGGCCTCTCTCAATGAACGCCAAGACGACCGATACCTTACCAATAGCAAACAACGCGGACCGGTCACTACACAATGCACATATTCTGCACTTTAAAAAATAGTTTGTGAAAGTTACTAACCGACATGATAATAATATAATATATTTTGGTATAATACCTTTCATCAGATTTCGCAGATTCATCCACTTCAGTCAACAAGCAAAGTCTATAGAAAAAGGGTCCTTGCGGTGCAACAGTGAGCTTCATACTCTTTACAACATAACCATCCTAATTATCGAACAGTCACGGATAATCCGTCCAATTTGGCGGGAATTGTGATAAAAACATCTCGGGCCGGTCGCGTCCGTCATAGTTTTTGCGCTGAGCGTTTTGTCCCCGCCGGCATTCCGCACAAATTATTGCGGCAAGGCGGACCATGCTGGTGGATCTGCGCAGGATATGCGGATAATGTGCGACAGTTGTTTACATCGATCAACTATGTCATTTATGTAATGGATGACACGATTATTGTGCAGATTTAACTAACTCATAAGATTCGTATTGTTAATAGATTAGAGAAGACAACATGTAGAAAATATTGTGATATTTAAATGTGACAAGATTATTGTATGGGAATTTCAAAGTTTCGCCTATTCTTATAATAAATAAAAGTTAGAAAATAAAAGAAAACATGCTTCTATAAATCTTTGCTTCTATAAACAATCCCAACTAATATATTCACAGAATAAATACAACGGGAAATATATTTCTCAATGCATAAATCTGTGAATGCGCTAATATTTGACAATCAAGTGACACTGGAAAGCCGAATTAACCGTAAGGGACACGTAGTATAGATCTAAGGAGTCCGAACGTAATGTTGAATGAATGGTCGCAATTTAGGGGACAGAACAAGGACATCAATAAGAAGTACTTACTCGTTTAAATTTTTATGCGAGAAATATTCTGGCGCTGATTGGTCCGCTACAACAGCATCGGTACGCATTCGATTCTAGCGCAGCTAATGGCAGAGACGAGAACTAAGATCTGGGTTTATTATTGTGTATATGATGTCGTTCGGACTTCGGACCCCTTATATGTATACTTCGTGAAACGGGACGAACATCAAAAGTCTAACAGTTATCTGCTATAAGAACAATTACCGCCATTAGATCAAAAAAAAAAACATTTAATCCTGACAATTCCGATAAGGCCAATGGAATAATCTTATCAAATTATTATATTGTCATCGGTCCTCAGTCTCCTACATTTAAATGAAATCTGACCGGTAAAAGTGGGCCAAAATTAAGTCCAAATGAGACGATTACAAACACATATTGAAAAGAAACAATCCATTGTAAATACCGCTATGTGTGGGCTTTCGTTGTTTTATGCGACATGAAAAATATATCCTGCAAGTATACTTCTTGTCGATATATAAAAGCTTATTACAAAAGGGCTTCTTCGCTTAGAAACGTTCTCCAAAACATATCGCGGCAAAAAATCATGGTCACCACGTACAAAGCGAGTAGGCTTTTTATGGTCGACGGTGAATTTAGTTAATTGTGTCTACGACCCCGGGCCACGCCAGACTCGCGGTAATTGAGCCAGTCCTCATCGTCACCGCTTTTTGGCCACCGCTTCCCGCAAGGCTTCTAATGGGAAAGGGAAACATTATCTATGGCATGATAATGACGTGGTATGACAATGACTGTAATTTATGATCACAGACCAGACGCCTAATTTTAAGGTTTTTTAGAGTTCCGACTTATTTCCCTTTTTCTGACATCATGGAAAACCTCAGTATTTGGTCGTACTCGTCACTGGTCTACAGTAGAGGATTAACTTAATGGTCTCAACAAAAACGCATTTCCAGGTTTGTGGTTGCTTAATTAAATGAGCACATGAGTTCTGTTGAAGAACCCTTTTCTTTCCTAGGGTAGCTACAATACAAAGAACAACATTTCCTAAAACGTTTTAAATGTAAAAATTATGTTTATTTTAACTTATGTATTACAACAACCCGCGCAATCGCCATCATGGATTTAATGACAGTTCAAAAAGAATAACAATATGGCGGATTCAATATTTTATTACAGTGGATGCGATCGCGTTACATTTGCATATGCCATCGATTGTCCGTGCGCCCGCGGACCCATATCTGACGTTTTAATTACAATTCCTGGCCCGATATATTTAAAATGTGGCCCAAGTGAAAAAGATAGCAGTTTTCTGTGCTTTAAATACTTATAAAAAATATAATAAGTAGGCAACAAGATCATTAGGTGTACAGCACATGTTTCTAGTTATTAAATTTATTATTTATATGCAACAAAAAAAATGTGTGTGTGTCAGCTCCGACGCACGACTGGAGTTTACTCCTCAACTCCAAAAAAAAATAGCAATATAAATAAATCGACACTAATATGTGTAAAGATCGATAATGTTTTCAGTTCATACTTGAAAAATCCACACTATGGTGTTCCTCAAGGTAGCATTCTAGGGCCAACACTATTTTTAATTTACATAAATGAACTGTGTGCTTCAAAGTTAGATCATGGCATATCAATATCATACGCTGATGACACTGCACTTCTTTTTTCAGCTAACACAGAAAACAGAGTTTTCAAGTATGCACAAAACGGGTTTAATATGGTAAACAAATGGCTTCAGAATCATTTACTAACACTGAATGCAGAAAAAACAAAATTCATTAAATTTTCGATGCGCAAACAAACTCCCATCCCATCTAACCAATCATTGTATGCTCACTACTGCTCAACCCCTTGCACTAATACTAAATGCACATGCCCTAACATAACAACAACAGATAAAATAAAGTACTTAGGCATTATATTGGATGAAAATTTATCTTTCAAAGACCACATACAGGACTTAAATAATAAGATACATAAGTTAATATTTATTTTCAAAAAGTTGCGACATATATCTGACCAACAATTAATAAGGCAAGTATATTTTGCTCTATGTCAATCGATATTAACTTATTGTATTTCGTCTTGGGGAGGAGTGGGTAAAACATTGTTATTGACCATTGAGAGAGCACAGAGGACGATCATTAAAGTATGCAGCTTCCGTCCATTCCTTTTCCCAACGAAACTGCTTTATGAATCGTTTAAAGTGCTAACTGTTCGTCAGCTCTTCATTTTGAATGTAGTTCTCAAGCAGCACACAGCCCTACCTTTCAACTCGGAATTCACGACTAAAAGGCGGAAAGATATCGTTTGTCCATTGAAAACAGATATAAAACATACATTTGCCACCAAATTTTTTACATTTTTAGGCCCACTACTTTATAACAGAGTAAATGCAATAAGTAATATATATACACTTGACTATTTTAATTGTAAAAGAAGCCTTAAAAACTGCCTACAAAAATTGTCTTACGAGGATACAGAGAAACTATTATTAGTTATACAATAGTACGTAACTAAGAACCTTATAATAACATATTTATTTATAATATTAAGTTTAAAAGAATGAAATCATAATATAATACAACAATATTCATATTTTTTGTAATGCATTGATCTAGTTTGTATAGTAATTATTATTAATGTAAGCCCTTCTTGTTGCCTGAAACACAGGATGTCCTAGTTCAGGCACTACTGTTAACATTATATAATAAGTGTATAGTATTGTACTTTATGTTGTAGCTGTAATTTTCCATGCATGTATTTTTGAATAAATTATTATTATTATTATTATTATTAATAGAAACAAACAAGCCCAATAACATATAGTATATAGGTATAGTCGCCTATACAGCATACCCTATGTACGTCTCAATACACTCACAGCTAAATTAGAAAGTTGCGCACTAAAGGTGCGCACCAAAAACGTGACACTTTTTCGTTAGTTCAGTTGGTTTTACCCCTCGGATTTTTCTCATACCGTGCGCCTTATATATGAAAATCGATTCTTAAGGAGTAAACTCCAATAAACTCCAAAAATTATGAAAATAGCCAATGTTTTTCCAAATACATATATAAAATAATAAATGTGAAACAATTTTTGCTGCGTCCTAATCAAATCACTTTTGGTTAAATTGTTTCGATAATACACAAAAAAGGCTGAAATTAGCTGTAAAATTATGTAGTTTGAAAACGTCATCTAGTACCTCGTTTGAATCCGATACGAGTCTACTCTAATCAAAACCGCGAAAACACCAATAGCACTTTGCTATCGGTCGATTGCACGACCCACCTCCCCTGTCAAAGGGGGAGGGGAGGGCCGGCCCTCCGACTAATAGTTTAATTTCATCCGCTAATGACTCGTCGACCGTATTAGATTTGACTAACCAAACACGGTCTACTCTCCAGAGTAGCGCGCGCGCGATACCGCGCCGCCTGCGGGGCACGAAGGGGGGCGCCCCCCTTTACTAGATGAGCCATCTGATCACCTACCTACCGATTGAGCTTAAAGGCCATTAGGCCTAAAAGTCTAGACCTTTCGAAAAAAAAGCTGTAAGTATGTCCTATACCATTTCAGTGTTGGGCTGATGTGATATTTTTAGACCAAGTAAAGCAGACGAGGCCGAAGCTTATCCTTTAATCCATAATATCAACGCTTTTGTCTGATAACTCTTACAATCAGTTTATTGTCTAGCTCCAGCTGACATCGCTTATCTACACAAGTTATTTGCGATTTAGCAGCATAATGGTAAAGGGCACAATTTTAAATTGAGTGATCCTACCTCGGATTCTATGCTGACAATTTTACCCATGACAAAATTAATTTACCGATGAAACCGAAGTTCAAAACTTATCGTTTGCATAAATTTTTCGTGACATTGAATGAGCATTTCCATAAAACTCGTTGTATCTAAAGACTTTCGTATAAGTATCCCTAAGTTATAATTTTTGACGAAACAATGTGCGAGTATGATAAACAAAAACCAAAATAAGAAACAAACGTAAAAGTCTATCTCCCTTGTACCATACACCACACCCCAAAGTCCACGCATGCGTCCTTAATTAGGCATTCCTCTCTCGTCCGCGCTGCGTACGCGCAGCTCCGGCGGCGCCTTTGACAGCGCTCGCCCCGTCCTGCTCCCCCGTCCCGCACGGCGTCCCGCTCGCACAATACAGCTATTCATACCAGTGACCACTGCAACGTGGACCTTTCTTTCCTTTCATCATAAAATAATTCAGCTTACACTGCCGGATCCGTTTATACTGGTCATAATAAGCAAAATGTGTGTTGAAAAAGGTTTTTGATTTCGAGTCTTAGGGTGTAAATATTAAGGAATAAAGTAGGCTGTTTGTTTATCCATGTTAAAGGTGTTATTTGAGTGATGTAATGAAGGGGCCTAATTGTATATTCTACTTGGGATGTCCGCGGTAAAAGAGTGAGCGATAAAAGCCCCCGGTTATCTTACTTGCACATCAGAAATCGTATTAAAATAATATATTAATACATTTTAAAACGGATTAAGGGATCAATGATTAAAGTCCATTATTTGTACTCATTATTATTTTTCCATAGAAAAAAAGGATAGAGTTTTAATCTAAATATTAATAATCAACTTGAGTAATAATATAAGTAACAAGTAATAGAATATTCATGTTTTAATTTTTACCAACGTTGAAAGTTTAATTTCTTTGCTGAAAAATGAAAATTTAATTTAACTGCTCTGCTTTCATGTCTGAAATAGTCACAGATATTTAAAAAAAAATAGTTCAATAAATAATGGTGTATCAGTCAGCCTTAATAGCATATAATAAAATATCTGAGCTTCTCAATTGCCCAACACTTTTATTGGAGCAATTTTGGGAAATAAAATCCATCCCCACGGGAAGATGCGTTTAATTTAAAGCTTCATTGTCTATCCTTTTCTCACCAACGGTCTATATCGATACAAAATTACTCCACTGATTGCGTCGAGCCATGCACGATTTAGGCACCTCGATTTTTTTTTACATAATGCCCTATTCAGGCATACACTTATATTTATAAATTATATGAGTGTTCCGAACGCTCGGCTCACCGGCTGCCTGGCTGACCGGTTTCATTCCTTTGCCTTTGAAGCGCCGCGCCGCGTTCGGAAATTCAAAATTCGAATCAGTCTGTTTTGAACAGTGGAGGGTGGATGTTGTTTGAATATAATATGCAAGCTTATAACTTTTACGTATTCTAATCGTGTTTTTGTGACATAATATGACAGTTTTATTTGTGTTTTCTATAGAATTATTATAGTGGTAATATGATTGCGAGGATTTTATGTGTTGTATTTATGTCCTGGTCGGTCTTGGCCGACCAGGAAGAAGTGGAAGGCGGCAAGTGTGAGAGGATAAAGCTATCTCAATGCCAGGATCTGAAATACAATTGGACAGCAATGCCCAATCTCATGGGCCACAATGACCAGAAAGAAGCTGAAGAAGCGGTACGTAAAATAGCTTATTCATTATTAAATATCAAACAAGATAATGTTTATCAAAATCTTATACCGTATTATACAGAAACGTATCCTGAAATAACGGGAAAATCTATTCTTAAAAATGTGACCTTTGTTGGTATAGTTTGCGTTCTCAATTTAAATCGTGAGAACTTTTTAGATTTTAACTACAATGAGCTAAGTATTTTTTGTAAGATATTATTCACTTACTGAAGCTTGAATATCTGATTAAAAATTAGTACTTAGTCTGTAAAATCTACACTAATATTATAAAGAGGAAAGATTTGTACCTATTTTTGTATGTTTGTAATGAATAGGCGGTACTGGGCCGATTTAAAAAATTCTTTCACCATTCGAAAGCTACATTATCCACGAGTAACATAGGCTAAATTTTATTCTGATAAAAAATAGGGTTCCGTAAGATATTTTATCAAAACTTATATCCTAAAATCAAAACATGTCATATCAATTATTACAAACTTCAATAAGCGATTATGTCACGTGCACAATATACACAAAATAAGTAGGTTCTATGCGTAATTGTTCTAAATAAAATAATTTCGTCTATACCGTCTACATGTTTACCGTTCTGAATTCGATTTAAGAGCCCCTTCACCTTTTTAACTCATTTTGAACAATTTTGATTATCTTTTGTACGCACGGTGAGAAAGATTCGAACATTCTATTTCATTATTTTATGAGTAGAGTTCTTATTCTAGTCGACTAGATAATTTTAAAAAAGAAATAATGAATACTTTAATGGCAATCACCCATATTCAAAACCCCTTTTCCGCAAAAGTAACGAGCGAGTGATGTTTGTGGTTCCTGAACAAAGAACTACGAAATATTCTGAAAATTAAAAAAATATATATAATATCATTATATAGTCTACTCGTAACTAAAATGAAAAAAATATTGATTTTGATATGAAATATAGCATAAAAAAAATGTTGAAATAACCTTATATGTGGAAAATGTCAGGACAAATAAGATTTTTTTGCGATACCTTAGAAACACTTTAAAATTTGAAAAAAAATACTCATTAATCTCTGGGTTACCCTTTAATATAATCTGAATTTTAATTTATAAAAAAACAATAACTTCATTTCGTAAATTAAGGGCAAAATGAACCATATATTGCCTATATTATCATGCGCGCAATCTGCTTTTGCTTAGTCGGCTTTGTGCCACTCTAGCGCTAACACGTATCACTTTGCTCCGCGTTCAAGGTCGAGCGCTCAAAAATTTTACGTAAAAATAATTATTTGATCCAGTTAGTATTTTATGAAGTTCGTTGTTTATTAAGATTGTTAAAATTATTTCGTATTGAATACATAATTCTTATATTTATTTTAATACCTATCAAGTGTCGTCTGTCGTCAACTTCATCATCATCATCATCAGCCTTTATCTAACTAATATTACTTACGATCACACTATGTTGTTTTTTTTTTCTCATATCTTATACCTTTAAACGAGCAATCCTTGTATGTGTATATATATAACGCAAAGACGACCGATCCACCGATCTCTTGCCATTCGCATAAAACAAGAACAATATACCATCATCATCAGCAGCCTTTATCCGCCCACTGCTGAACATAGGCCCTAATGAACGACAAGACGACCGATCTACCGATCTTTTGCCACTCGCATACTACAAGATTCAAGAACAATATACCATCATCATCATCATCAGCAGCCTTTATCCGCCCACTGCTGAACATAGGCCCTAATGAACGACAAGACGACCGATCTACCGATCTTTTGCCACTCGCATACTACAAGATTCAAGAACAATATACCATCATCATCATCAGCCTTTATCCGCCCACTTCTGAACATAGGCCCTAATGAACGCCAAGACGATCGATCTACCGATCTCTTTCCGCTCGCATACTACAAGAACAATATACCATCATCATCATCATCAGCCTTTATCCGCCCACTGCTGAACATAGGCCCTAATGAACGCCAAGACGACCGATCTACCGATCTCTTGCCACTCGCATACTACAAGAACAATATACCATCATCATCATCATCATCATCTTTTATCCGACCACTGCTGAACATAGGCCTCTCCAAATGAAGAGAAAAGGGAAACAATATAAAGGTAAGCATATATTAAGTTTTTTGCTAAATTAACGCAACTTGTATTTTTTCGTCTTTTGACGATTCGGTCGAAATTAGATGCAGTTATTATATTTTTTCTTATTTCCAGCCAATCACTATAATATCTCAGCAACTTCGATTCTTGTTCAATACGATCTCTTTCTGCCGTAAGCACTTTTAAATTGTGGAGAAATGCTTGTTTGGCTGTCTCTAAATCATCTGACGCAATGTCAGGGGCAGCACAGGCCTCACCATAATCGTTGTTAGAAACAGTTATATTAAGATATCTAGCTTTTATGAGGATTCCTGCGATTCCACGACCTTTTGGTTTCGCGTTTCTGTTTAATTTTTTTAAACTACTTCTAGGACTTCTTCCTAGAAACCTTTTTTGTAATAAGTATGTGTCTGGGTAGCCTATTATTAAACGTGACAACAGCTACAGCACGTCTCCCTTGGTATGCTCCTCCGCATACGGGGTAAAAACATGTTAACTTTAAATTAACTTTACAAATGTAATACTAATATTGGTATCAAATTGTATCAAATGTTTGGATTCTTCTAGAAATTTCTGGGACGATCTAAAAATTTCTGGAATGATCTAGAAATCTTTAATATGTATACCTATGTGGGAGGGATGTTCCAATCGATTTTCATATTCATACCGTACTTGTGTAAATATCTTTTAAATTATCGCGTTACAATTGCCCATTTTTGTAGACCTATTTAAGATACATAATTCTACCATACATTATTTTGTTATATCTAAAAGGGTTTATGCAGCGTTTTCGTTGAAAATTCCCAGGCGGCCTATTTTTTCCGACACGTCCAACAATTATTGTTATATCTTAGCCAATGTATATAAAAACTTAATTCATTCCTTCCACTTGAATGGTCCTATCCTTTTAAAAAAACCGCATCAAAATCCGTTGCGTAGTTTTAAAGATTTAAGCGTACAAAGGGATATAGGGACAGAGAAAGCGACATTGTTTTATAATATGTAGTGATGATGATAGTGATTTGCCATATCTCCTAAAGTATTCATTTAAATTTGCATGATGTAAATGGGAAAAATAATCTTCATGAAGTGCTCAAGCAAATTAACTGATTTAAAATAATAAAGATTCATTCTGTATTTGTGTAAATAACTTTCAAATTATCGCGTTACAATTTCCCATTTTTTAAAGTATTAAATGGATATAGTATGGTATCCCTAAGAAATAGACATATGTTTCAATAGGTAATGTAATTGAAAATGAAAGATTCGAACATTCTATTTCATTATTTTATGAGTAGAGTTCTTATTCTTGTCGATTAGATAATTTTTAAAAAGAAATAATGAATACTTTAATGGCAATCACCCATATTCAAAACCCCTTTTCCCCAAAAGTAACGAGCGAGTGATGTTTGTGGTTCCTGAACAAAGAACTACGAAATATTCTAAAAATTTTAAAAAAATATATAATATCATTATATAGTCTACTCGTAACTAAAATGAAAAAAAAATATTGATTTTGATATGAAATATAACATAAAAAAAAAATGTTGAAATAACCTTATTATCGAGCGCGCAAACACTATCCCAACAGGCAAATATAGGCAATATATAGTTCACTTTGCCTTTAATTAACGAAATGAAGTTATTGTTTTTTTTATAAATTAAAATTCAGATTATATTAAAGGGTAACCCAGAGATTAATGAGTGTTTTTTTTTAAATTTTAAAGTGTTTCTAAGGTATCGCATAAAAATCTTATTAGTCCTGACATTTTCCACATATAAGGTTCCGTCCGTATGTCACGGCTACTTTTTTCCGAAACTATAAGAATTATACTTTTGAAATTTGGTTAGTACATATTGTATTTAGTGAACTACAAACTTCCTCCGAAAATAATTAGATCTAATTCCTATCACTTAGGTTAAGTATATAACTCACCTAATTATTAAAGGTAATTACTTATAATGTGTTTACTTGTCAATAACTTAATTTAAAATAATAGACTATTATCAAAACATCCATCAAAATTAAAACGAACACCAAAAACTGATATATTTTGTAACTTTCTGGAAATTAAATATTTTTCATAAAATTGATTCATTTATTTCATATATTTTATTGCCTGAACTAAGTCTGCGAAGCGGGAGAGCATCATATTATGAATTTATAGTTCTTATATATTAGTTATAGTATATTGGTTTTACTTATAGAATTAGGTAAAAAAAAATGTAAAATAATTATTAATTTTTATTATATTTGAAAAGGATCAAGATATGTTTTTGGTTTTTACTCTATACCAAATAGCGGCAGAGGCCTCGCTCCTCGGGTGACTCACGCGCTGCGACCAAATTTACCTAAACTTGATGAGCGTAAAATCGTGAAGGGGCTCTTAATAACAATGCTAAAATAAATTTCATGTAAGATAAGACATAATAGTAATGGTGTCCTATTTTATAGCGGTATTTTTGTAGTTTTACGACTTCGTCTAAGATTTATGATACATAAGTGAGTCGTGAGCGCAAAAATATAAAAGTGACCGAAATTTTTTATAACTTCGCGTTCACGACACTTTTTTATGACAACCACGATAGGAAAATATAGCCATCGCATGATTTCAAAGAGACCCGCGACTAGCTCGCAGTGTTCCTACCAGTAGGACATAATAGTGTTGATCTTGTGCCCTCGCTGGGCATTGATCTCCTCCTCGAAGTCAACCGAGGAAGGTATTGACTATTGGGCCATAGTTCACCGATGCGCTCGCCCAATGCGGGTGGATGAACTTCACACACCTTCAAAGATTTTAATCTCATCAGGCATGCAGGTTTCCTCACGATGTCTTCGTATTTAGTACTTAGCAATTTAGTAAAACCTATTTCAAGTGTCACAGGGGGCCAAGATTGAAGCTGGACTTCCGAAGGCCGACCCATACCCGATTGTGGACCCCCATTTTTTATCACGCTCACCGTGGACGCCCTTCGAGTCTTCCGTGGTCCCCTGGGGGTCCTCCGGACCACTTTGGGAATCACTGCATTAGACCATCGTCGCATACTGTATAGAATTAGGCCTTTTTTATGTATTAATAAAATTAATACATAAAAAGGCTGATGATGATGATTATAAGATTTATATTTCGCAATTATATTAATTTGACCGCTCGAACACAAGTAAAGCGGTTTGCTCACATGGAGCGTTATCGTGGCAACACGGGAACAGGTCGGCGGCGTCTCTGATCGCCCTAATGGTCTCTATCTACAGATTACTGATAGTTTAGTTTTATAGCTCCAATCAACGATACTTTAAACCCCAAGCGAACATTGTCTAATGTCTATTCAGCTGTCTTCGACGTTAATAAACTGTAATACGCAATAACTAGCATTCCTCCTATGTTACCCTGGTGGCTGGTCCAGTCTAAAACTAGGATCATATTATTTAAATTTAGGAAATAAACAAATTACAAAATAAGTACAATAAATATCATCATCACCATCATATGCATTTATTTCACAGCTGAACATAGGCCTCTCTCAATGAACGCCAAGAAATATATGAAAATATAATTTAAATACAGACATATAAACTTGGCCAAGAAAAACGTGGCGCTACAACACGTTTTTTTAGTTTTGCTTATATGTATAAATGTATGATTTGTTAGCGTAGAGCGTAGTACTGTGGAGTGTGGATTACCTCGACAGAACCGTATTTTCAATGTTAGTTGTAGTTGGAACTACCGTCTGTAGTTCCGACTCCTGGTAAGTGGTCGACTTTGCCCATAGACAACTAGTTTCTCTGACACTTACCCAAGTAACTCATTTATGTGTTGTCAAATGTTACCCCGTATTCACAAACAAAATTTGAGGTGTCACAGTAAATATAAAACAATACTAAGCAAATACCGCTTCTATCTATGCGCTCCTGGTATCAATAGTCGGGTTTTATATGGGTGTGACATTTAACTTTTAAGTTAGTCTATGAATTGGTTTGAAAGACCCTATGCGTTCGGGAGTACTGTGACACCTCATAGTATTGTTTGTTAATACGGGTGTTAGTGTCGGTGTAATTACACTGCCTGTCCCGCCCTGCTCCCTGAAAGACAGCATAGCTGTTTACGCAAGAAACCCAGTAGTACTCATCTCACCCATCCATCCCATCAGTGTGAACGGCAACGGCGTGATGATGATTGTTATTTTTGTTCTATATCCGTATACAATTCTCACAGTATAATCAATGTTATTTATGTTGATTTCATTGAATGGACTCACTATAATGCTCTCAGATTACGTTGGCTTAAGTTATCAAGTGTCGTTAACATTCTCGATCTCAGGATTACATGACAAGGGCTTGTCGTCATACCCAATACTCAACCAGTCAATCAAGTATAAGTTATAATCTAAATATTAATACAGTAGAACCTCGATAACTCAAACCTCGATAACTTAAAAACCTCTATAACTTCAAAAAATAATATGTTCCCTTCCCTTAATCCTTGATAACTTAAAACCGCTATAACTTAAAATATTTTGTGTTTCCCTTGGACTTTAACTTATCGAGGTTCTACTGTATTATAAAGGCGAAAGTTTGGATATTTAGATGTTTGCTGCTCTATCACGCAAAAACTAACGAATGGATTTCGAGGAAACTACAATATTCTTACTGTAAAATATTCCCGTACTTTCACGGTAATGGAAAGAACGCAGGTGAAACCGCGAGGCGCTGCTAGTCTACACTAATACATATTATAAAGAGGAAAACTTTGTTTGTTTGTTTGGTTGTCATGAATAGACTCAAAAAGTACGGGACCAATTTCAAAATTTTTTTCACCATTCGAAAGCTACATTATCCACGAGTAACATAGTCTAAATTTTATTTTGAAAAAAAATTGGGTTCCGTAAGATATTTGGGTTTTTCGGACACAAGGTGTAAAAAATCAACCAGAAAAGTTACTTATGTTGTGTACTAAGATCCCGCTGTAAATCTTAGTTAACGCAAGCGAAGCTGTGGGCAACAGCTAGTAATGAGTATAGAAGCATGCGCGATATGCGATCGGAGGTTCAAACCCTGACTAAGGCAATTTCACGATAAATATAAATAATTATGGCTTAATGATTTCCCCTCTATCAACCAGAGCAAGGGCCCTGGTGACTTTAGTGGGTTTACGAATGAATAGGGATTGTCTTTCAAAGACTCCTTACTAGTTTACCAATACACGTATACAGCCACACATTCCAATTCATTTCTCATTTACAAAAAATCATTTAAACAACATTGCTATTTATTTTAAAGGAAAAGTTCATTCCGTTTCTTGGCCTTGTAATAAACCTTCGGCTAATGAACAGGGAACGGCTGATAAAAATGAAGCTTTATGTCCTTATGTACAATTGCCAAATTTGTGATATTTGCCAATCAACATTTGCCAAGCGATATTCGATAAACAGACACGACGAAGTGATTTTTGCCTATATCTTTGATCCAGGCTTGCATCAAGTTTATCTCGTTACATAAATACAGTAAGAACGGCCGCCCGCTATCGCGGCGATAGCGCGTATTAGGTGATACGGATCGGCACTTAACCGCCGTATCTGATAAGGGGCATAAATAAAAATAAATTGTACCCGCCTCTGAACGTGCCGCTATCGATATCGCGGGGTTGTTGCCATTTCGGAGCTCTGTATCACGAACCACACATACAGTTCAGCTACAACGGTAACAGATTTGTTTATAGCATAGGAGGACAAACGAAGTCGAAGCCTTTTACAAGACTATCAACGCCTATAAGCATCCATATAACCAGAGGTTAATGGTTATGTAGATACGTTAACCTTCTTTTCCATCCCACCAATGGGACACCGTAAACTCACAAACCGCACCAAAATCGACAGCATAGCTGTCACTTTACGCCGATTTCCTGTGAGCAGATGAGAACAGATAATATTATACCTAATTTATAAAGCTGAAGAGTTAGTTTATTTGAACGCGCTCATCTCAGGAATTACTGATTGGATTGGAAAGATTATTTCAGTTTAAGATAGCTCATTTATCTAGGAAAGCTATAGCGTATGGCCTCCCGCTAAGATGCCGTTATTGATCTTAGTGCAGACGAAGCTGCGGGCAACAGCTAGTATCTGATATAGCTCTGCAACTATACGAGTATATAGATCAGTGGGTCGTGGTGCCGATGTCACAGGTTCAAATCCTGCCCCTTTAGACAAGTGGCAAACGCTAAACAAATAGAATAGAATAATTATTGTATGGGAATAACAATAGCTGCTCAAATTACATGTCGTAAACTAGTGTCATTCCCATTTCCCATATATTAAGTATTCAATTCTATTTCTATTCGTTAGTGCCACTTGTCTAGAGGGGCTGATTAGTCTAGGAAAAATGGAATAAATTCAATGAGTTTTTGAATGCTGCTATTGCGACTATATACCTTTCACTCCTATCCAAGAAATTCACTATATCGCTGATAAAGCTACCTAGGAATCCATGGCTTCATTTTTTTGGTACAGTATTAAGGAGATAAAGAGAAAGGCAGAATAATATGAGAGCCGTTCGTCTCACCTTATGTCGAACGTGGATAATTTGGAACAACACGATTGTTTTTTTTTAAATAGGGTTGACAGTATTACAATTTATTAATGTAATAAATACTTGAAGTAAGTTATTAGTATAAAGAAACACTGCTAAACATGCCTGAATGAACGCTTAGATGACCGACCACTACACGAAGATCGCCTCCCATCTGGTAAATGACCGACCAAAACACCTAAACACAGCCTCCAATCATGAACCACAGACCAGACTTGTGACCACAGACCTGCCCACAAAGGTAATATATCAGTAATTAAATCCTTTTAAATTCTATATTTTATCGACATGAGAAAAGAACCTGAAACTATTCAAATTGACATATGCCTATTTTAACTTACCCGCGGCAAATCTTATTCCGTGCCACTATCTACCTGGATTCTCCTATGAAACAGATTTGCTGCGTTTCGGAGAAAAGGCAAACAGACACTATAATTACTGATACCTAGATAAACTAGTTTATGTCCATGGACGACGTTTACCATTTACCATAAGGTGGCACGTCTGCGAACTCGCTTATCCGACCAACATAAAAACCAAAGCGTTGCGCTCCCAATACTAAAAATAAATGAAAGAAAATTCCTTTCATATCAATTCTGCCCCACTTTCAGACAGTAAATAAATACAAACACATCCCTAGTGGCTCTTTCATTTGAAAACGAACCATATGTGTTCGTGATAAGGATCAAAACCACGAGTCGGTATACGCCGATTTTCTACGAACTATTCAAAGAAGCACTTATCTCTCTAGATGCAGCCATCATGGCGTCCGTTCAACTTATAAAAATTTAGTAACGCATTAATAATTAATATGTTTCATTAATAAAAATATAATTTCCATCACAATCAAGGAAATTTTTATTTTAAATTATAATTTTTATATTATAATTTTCTGTCATCTCCTGCTGTGACTCACGTTGCTCTAAAGGAAGGTAAAAAAGACAAGCGATGTAAAATCGGCGAAAAAAAATGTTGCTTTGTCATTCAATTATTTTTGCTTTTCAAACCGATCACGCAAAATCAGCAAAGATCCTAGCTTTATGTGATAGAGGAAACGTTCAAATGATGATAAAATCGATCAAACAAATAAGGGACTTGTGATACTTGGAACTTATTTTATGTAAAAAAAAACAGAAACGAATCGAGAACCTTCTCTTTTTTTAAGTCTGTTAAAAACTTTACGAACCGCGATAAAACATGTAAAATTTTCTTTAATTACCTAAAGGTAAGGTGTAAATTTCTAATACATATGTATAGAATATACTATTATACACCGTAGTAAACAATTACAAAACACTTTGTCGGCACTTGCCTCAGGTACTTACCTAACAATCTTCATTATGTTATTACTAGTAACAAAAAACCCCATTGTGTTTAAAAACTACCCTATCATAATTATGCAAAACCTTTGTTCCCGAGTTTGCAACAAAAAAATCTTAAAACAATGGATATTTCTGTTAGAATGGCCTGCTTTAAAAGGCTTAAAAAGTGACAATGGGGATAGAGTCCGTGGTTCCATCCATCCATGGTTACTGTAAAGTATCCGAAACGTTGGGCTTGTAAAAAAACTTGATAAACCGCGATAAAATCCATAAATTTGTTTCATTATAATGAGTGAAATTCGCGTAAATATAAGAAAACAAAATGGGAATAGATACGATCCAACGATGACGTCACCGTCTGATGTTGATGGATGCCGACCCAAGTCCCAAGTGAACTAAAGAGGTCAATTGGCTTAGCGGTAAAGTGGCATCGTACGCGAAAGGTCACGAATTCTAATCCTACTGTAATACTGTACGTGTGTGTCCTGGTCTAGCATCTGGGTTAGCAATATTGTTACATTTGAATTCCCAATACCTAAATATGAAATTGCTTCCGTCACATTATATGATTGCCATGATATATCTTTCTATGTTATTATATTTCGTAATAAGTTACAATGATTTTAAAAAAAGGTAAAGTATCAACCCTTTATGTCCCACTGTTGGGCAAGGGTCTTCTCAGGCGAGGAGGGTAATGGCTCATAGTTCACCAATACGCCTGACGAGAGTGAAAGGTCTGAAGGTAGATAGATAGATAGATAGATAAACTTTTTATAAGGGTATGTGAAGTTCACCAACCCGCACAATAATATAATTTGCTTATAAATAATATTCGATGTTATAATTTAATATTTGGAGTTTATTCATTTTATAAAAAAATGTATAATTAATGGGAATGTTAATTTTAAGACAAGAGCACACACTTTTTGTGCTGGCCCCACTTTGTTTGTTTCAATGTCTTTAGTCTTATACACTATCATCATCATTATCAAGCTCCTTCAGTCCATGAAGCATAATATGTCTGTGTCTTAATTTAAACACCAGAATCGATATAATGTAAATAGTTAAAGATTTAGAAAATCCTTTGCCGCTTCAATATTTGTAGTCTATTGTCAATATAAACTAACCCTCAACAGTAACAACGAGTAGATCCATTTCAAAAGCACGAGAATGCGGGGCCCATTTTAAAGGCCCAGCGGCAAAAAACGAGGCCCCGAAATTGGCCTTCCTAATTGCTCCAGGTAGGCGGCGCGGGATCACGGGAAAAAGTGTTAATTTCAAAACTGGTTGTTTCCAATGATAACGACTTTCTATATCACTAGATGGTTCACGCGACTGCGTATGCGCAGGGTTTATAGTTACAAGTAGTTATATACTTTGAACAATTCGCACATTTGTAAATAATACCCCATGTGTTATTCTGGTGTTTATGCTATATTATTGTAAAGTTTAATTAAAATGCATTTAGTACTTTTTGCGTAAAAGAGTAACAAATATTCATATCCCATACTTACTTACTTTCACGTTCATAACAAATTAATAAATAAAATATCTTAGACTAGGTTATAGCTAGTTACCCACAGCTAACTAAGATTTAGAATCTTATTATATAGATTTAGGATGCTATTAGTCTATAGCTTTCCTCGATAATTGGGCTATCTAATAATGAAAGAATCTTCCTAATCCGACCAGTAGTTCTTGAGATTAGATTCAAACAAAAACTCTTCAGCTTTATATATAAGTATAAGATATACATATGTTCCTGATTAAAGAACTTTTACGAATTTTACTGTGGTTTATTAACCCATTCTTGACCACTGTGCCAATTTGGGAACAGTTATATTTTTTTTAATGTACCTTTTTAATATTTGTTTAGCCACATACTTATTATTTCGTTATGCAGTTAAGATTATGCTAGTTTCGTATAAAAATCAGTGACTAAGGATTTTCTCATAAATATTGATTTTTTTTATCGTTAAAGTTTGTTATTATTTCGAAAGAGGAGGTAAGTGTGTTCTTTTTTCTATTTGTTAATTTTGGTTAAAAATTATTTTATTATTGCGATCTTCAGCGTAAGATAAACGAATTCCCTAGCATACAAAAGTATTCCGATGCTGATACTTTACCTACATCAGAAAAAAATGTTACCTAAACATAGCTGTACCAATATTGGCACAGTGGCCACAAGTGTACTCATTATTTTTTCTTTTTCAAAATTTCAAAATCAGTCAAATACAATATTTTTTTGACAGTAATAGCTTTAGGGGCTTAAATTACCTAAAAACTGAAGATACGTATGGCCGAAGATGGTGACAACGATTTATATTATTAAATTTTGAGCAAATTTTCCCCCTGAGCCCAGCGTTGTTACCTATACGATACGGTCATAAAAAATTGACATGGCTATGGCAAAAGCATGGGGATTGCTCGTGATCGCCAAAGAAGAAACATTGGATCAACCGAATTTCGAATAAGCATCGAAAAAGATAATATCTAAGATAATCACCTCAAAAGAGTATGGCTTGTCCATAATCATCAATTATATAAGAATTTCAATTTTTTTGTGTTTAAAATGTACCAGAAAAGCTACCAGCATAATTGATGTGTTTTATATGTAATAAAAGCGGTCACTAGAGTTGTAGAAATGCAAAAAACACTTTGCATTGAAAAGTCATGCTTTGCAAATTTTGACTCGTAAGAAGCCATTGTGCCAATTTGGGAACACCCCTGTAAATTACAGGTTTTTTTTGAAAAAATTTTTTTTTCATGTTTTGTTTATATGTTTGTATCTAAACTGTCCACTTATAAAAGAATTTTAAAAATATCATTTGTAATTTTCATTTGGCTTCAAATGGGTTAAGTGTTAACCATGCTACACGTTTCGAGTGGCTTATCAGCCTAATGTTAAAAACAATTACCACCAATCATACACAAATCGTGTAAGTATATAAATATTAGAAAACAATACGGATCATAAATAGTCTACACTCGGCAGGATTTGAACGTCTGACATCTGACCTGATCCCTACATCAGCCATTTAAAGTATCAAATAACTTCTGCTTAATAGCAAATGTTTTTCACATGAGAACTAAGTTGCTTCTAGGGGAGGGGTTTAGTTGTTCAACCCCTCATGATATCTATTGTAACCGATTCCATTCTACATATTCCCAACGTTGCAATTACAAAGGCCGCCATAAAAACTGCATAATATTATTTATGGCATTTATTTTCCAAGAAGGAATAGTCCCGTTGAGATATCAGATATCGATATTGTCGATTTCATTGATATTATTTGAATGGAAACGACATGAAATCATGTCGAGTTTGCTTTATCAATATGTACTAAAATACTCTCTACTGTAATACAACTTATACACGTCCGATGTTTTGTATTTAATATTGAATTTTTACTGTAAAAATAATATAATTTAACTTCAAGAGAATTGGAAAATAGGAAAAAAAAATACAGTTTTCGTAGCCAAATTAAAGTAAAAACAATATACATATTATTATGTTATGCAAAATACTACGCAAAAAATATTAAGTTGCTTAATTTTATGTATCTAATATTGCAATCAACATTAAAATGTAATCTACACTGGTAAAGTAATTAACCATAATTCTAACACACAATAAAACCATAAAACATTGCGAGTTTGTTACGTTGGACGTTTGATCCATATGAAAATTTATCAACCATTATATGGCATCTTACTTATTACTTTACTATTATAAGCCATCATATTTATATACCAATGAATATATTTATCTATTCATTGATATATCCATATACCAATCTTGTTATAAACCAAACATCGACGTAAGTGTAATATTCGTCACAGCCCTACTCGGCGATCAAAGGCGGCGATGCGCGTTTCATGCGGTCGTTAGACCTGCAGATTATTTTATAATGAAAGCCATTCATTATATAATGATATATCGTAACGATCATTATCATTACTCGCAGTGGGAGTGTACTTTGTGCGGCGTGGTGCTCATTATAGATATTGCTTTGAATTTTGCAATCGGTAAAAATATATATATGGTAATTAGAAATAAAGTTAGAAGTGCAAAAAAAAATGTGTGTGTGTGTGGGATTCACATACGATAGAAGTGAAACACATGTTAAATGCTCAAATACAAGCAAGTATTAAACAGTCTGCAATATGCACACCGACATTTGCTCTCTTGCTCTTTTGTGTTAGTGTCTCTTACCTGTCGTTTTTTCCGTTGCATCCGGTATGAAATTACAACGATTCTAAAGGAGTTTCAGTTCAAAAGTATATTGATAATGAATCGCATTATAATTTTATCATTTCGTCGTGAAGTAGGGCAACGCAGTCGATCCGCCATTTTTCTAATAAAGGAGTCGTTTACCAGTCTATAGGTCAAAGTGGCATCTGCTGGTACTAATACTATTTCTTGTGGACTTTTTATATATATTCAATTCATCGTCAGACCATGCTTTAGTCTAGTAAGGACTAGTTAATAATGTCAATGAACTCGGTTATGGCGGCCTTCTGTAAGGTTTACATATGGTTGGTAAATAATACGATCAAGTTAGTAAAAATAGGTTAATTTGGACATGAACTGGACATAATTAATTGAATTAAATAATTCGCGTTGCTGAAGTAAAACGCTGACACTGCGAAACATTAATATACGGCTATTTTAACCGTACAAACGCTAAATCGATCTCGTGAACGTCAAGCTGACTGGTACTTGACATTCAATGAGCGCCACATATGACATCAGGAATTACATTATAATGAAACAACTTTTACGGATTTTATCGCGGTTTATTCAGTTTTTTACAATCCCGTAAAAAACTGAATAAACCGCGATAAAATCCGTAAAAGTTAGGATTAACATCCTAGCACAATATGGCTCTTGGCTGATTATTATTTTTACAGCCTCTTTTAAATGTAAGAGCTTATAGCTAGTAGATTATCTGCTACATCCAAAGCCACAAAAATTATCTCTTCATATTATTAGTAAATACAGATTAAACATTGTCTATCATACGACGTCCACAGAACAAGAAACTAACATTAATATATGCCTGTACACATATGGCGTTAATACGATTCAATGCAATAATAAATTACTGAAACAACAAGCCCATATATGTAGGGGCGGCGACGCATGCACAAGTAAAAAATGATCAGACCGCACGGTATCATGGGTGCACGGTATCATGGGTGCACGGCCGCATGGGTGCACGGCCGCATGGCTGCCCGGCCGCCATGCACTTGTCAATTACGTCGGCCACGACTGAAGCTTGAATGGCCTTTTTGTCATGCATGCGTTTTTGCATTTATTGCTTTTATTACTGTTGGTATGCTCAGCTGAAAACTTTGGCTTTTGTGTTGTATATCAAACCAATGTGCTTTTTATTATTTATTCCAACCGTCGATTGATCTTCAAGATATCAACGACAGCTAAGAGATGGTCGCATGTACTTTTTTAAATGTAATTATGTACAAAGTAGCGACGATGGTCCAGTGGCAGATGGACTCTGCCTCTTATGCGAGAGGTTCCGGGATCGTGACC
This sequence comes from Lycaena phlaeas, assembly GCA_905333005.2. Classification (NCBI taxonomy): domain Eukaryota; kingdom Metazoa; phylum Arthropoda; class Insecta; order Lepidoptera; family Lycaenidae; genus Lycaena; species Lycaena phlaeas. The sequence continues at coordinate 1,319,411 of HG995181.1, forward strand.
CCCCGTGTGTGCCTTAAAATGGGTTGTTCTTCATTTCTAAGCGCACCCTCAGCACAAGACCATCGCTCTCTCACCAGTAAAAAAAAACATCGTGAGGAAACCTGCATGCCTGATGAGATTTAAAATCATGAAAGGTATGTGAAGTTCACCAACTCGCATTGGGCCAGCCGCCAGCGCATCAGTGAACTATCGCCCATTGCCCTCCTCGCCTGATTTCGAGGAAGGAGACCCGTGTCCAGCAGAGGGACATATTAGGGTTGATACTTTACTTTTACTTTTATGTAGTACAAAATTTCCTTTCAAATTTTTTTGGTACTTCTTTTTTCGTTCTCTGATATAATGGTAGACGTTTTCGAATTTTGACATCCGTGTCGGGACAAATGCTAAGTCAGATTCATCTAGGATTACCTAGAATAGGCAAAGTGGTAGTCCAGCAACACTTAGGTTATCATCAACGTTGGTGACATTTATGTCCTTGTTCCCTTAGCCCTTATTGTTGTAAGCTTAGCTGACACATCCAGAACCAGCTGTTCAGCTGAATACCGCATCACTCTTGGCTCCTTCTTTTATCCTGGCAAAAACTCTTCAATATGGTTATTGCTGTCGTACTTTGAACCTTATCCACCGTATCCTGCCACGTTGTGGTTAGTCAACTGTTTATTGTTTGTAAAACACTGAGTTAACAGCGAGATAACAGTTGAGTTGTTCTGGCGCTCGGCCGGCGTTATCAGCTGATAACATATTTGGGACACCACATTCACTCTACGCTCATTAGTTTTTAAGTTTATAAGCTACATCGTAATTGTCTAGGATTTGAATTGAATGGAACTTTTACTGATTGTTTGGTTGTTGGTTAGACGAAGTGTTGGTCGGCCATTAACCACGTGGGAAGACGATCTCCGTGCAGTGGCAGGTGCATGTCAAGGGATTAATCGTCTTGGCATTCATTGAGGGAGGTCTATGTTGGATAAAGGCAGGTTATGATGATGATGACTATGTAATATTAGTGTTAAAAATAAACATAACAAGTACTGTATTATGACGTAATAAATTACGTGACTGTATGTAACAGCAGCTGTTCTATATAAATAGTGCTAATGTTGTAGCAGTATATTGGTGCTACGAAAAATACTTTTTAGTTTGCAGTTTGATAGCGAGAAGGCGTTTTTTATTGTAATACCTCGGAGTTGTTGCCAGATGCGGAATTTATATTTTATATAGGCTTCTGCCTGAATTGAAAAGATTTTTTATCAAACTACATATTTAAAAGGGATATCTTCTAAATATACTGTATGGTAGATGTAGCCAAAGCTATTGAATATCAATATCAATACTTCTTTATACCTAACTAGCTGTTGCACGCAATTTCGTCCGTGTCAACTAGGATTTAAAACTAAACTAACTTTTTTGTTAATTTAGTATAGCTTATGTTTACCGGGGATAGTGTAGCTTCCCAATAGTGAAATAATTTTTCACTATTGGGAAGCTACACTATCCCCGCTAATGTTTTGAAGCTTATTCAATACAAAAAAACAATCAAATCTTCCCTCTTTATAATATTAGTTTAGACAAATGAAATTATAATACCAATGCCATTACCGGGATCCGAAGTCCCGAACCCATCGTGAATATTTCATCGACACATCGTCGATGAAATCGTCTTGATTGGGAGCGAATTTTGGAACGAAGTTCCTTACAGCAGTCTTGGAGGGGATAGGGATTTTGCTGCGCGACCGAACCGAAAAAAATGTGATAGTAAAACTGTAAGATTTTGTGCGTGGATAAGAATGTGAAATAAGACGTGCGCAGGCGCGACAGTCGCATACACAAGCGAGTATAATACCTTTCCTTTTAGCCGAAGGAACTTCGTTCCTACCTGGTGTCCCACGACACCACATTTCTTTTTTTAAATAAATTCCTTTAATAATGAATTAATTTAAGTACTTCTTTAATGTAATCCCATTTTAAATAAAGCGTGTCTTGTACACCTGCCATTTGTGTGCATGTTTTTTGCACGATGACGGATGACCACAAATTCGTATTAGTGAGGTCGATTAAGTACGGCCACCATAAAGTATCGGAATGTGCGGACGTAACGAATCGCTTTCATAAGACTCCGACACCGCGTCTAATGCGTAATGGCCAATGCCGGGTAGAGTGACCATCATAATGAGCCAACCAGGGACAGGCTTAAGAAATCTTTGTATTCCAAAGGTGAATTGGATTCAATGGATGAAGTAAGGGGGGGGGGGGGGGGGCGTTGACTTCTAACTGATCGTCGACAGGCATTGAAAAGCTATATAAGAAAAGTAAAAGATGAATCAATGAGTTTAAAGGTTTCCTAAGGAAGCAAATATTAATGTGGACTAAAATTTGACATCGATTGAAGTTAGCAAAAGAAATATACGTCTAAATAGTACGCAATGGTATTTAGTAATGTATCCACCCTTATAATATCATGTCCCACTATTGGACACAGGTCTTCTCTTCGAAATCAGGCGAGAAGGGTAGTAGCCATAGTTGAGCCGGTATTGGCCACCGTCGCTCATATTCTGCAATTGTATTTACTTGGCAGATATTAATGATATATAATTTCCTTAATATTATTTGTTAATCGATTTGCACGATTAATATTTTGCACAGTAGGTAATATATTTACGATAATTAATGTCCTTTATGAATCGTATTTATTTAGCAGGCGTATCGTTTAATATCATTTTAAAGTTATATCTATATTGTGTACGATATTAAATATAGTACCAAACCACCAAAAAACTTGCTTCCTTATAAGCATAATATACCCGTATAACTGTTAGTTTCTCTAATATATAAATAAATAAAATTTAAATAAAAACGACCTTACATTACGGCAACGTGTGGGAGACCTACTTCCATCCGATCATTGTTACGCCGCCATCATTAATTTACACCACTGTGGTTCTTATAACCGTTTTATAAAGTTGAGTTTGCCTTCCAATATCTGTATTTTAAGTTCCTATTGTATGGCAGTAGAATTTTACTCTTCTGCCGGTGCGTGGTAATCTTTAATGAACCAATACGGGATATAATGATAGATAAAGAACGTTCTCATTTTTAAATACGTCTAAAACTTATCTTACACGCTTCCCATTCCCGTGGGAGTACGGGGATAATTATAGCCTGTGTTTTTCTGATGTGTAAGCTGTATAATAATATAATAGTAAAGTTTCATCAAAAGCCATTCAGTAGTTTTTGTATGAAATAGTAAGAAATATTATATCTACTTTAGTGTTATAATATTAGTAGGATATTTTATCTTTACCAAATAGCTAACAGATATTCGATCACTTGCGTCTTAAGATATCCGGAGTCTAAGGGCCTGTTTTACAATATCCAGATAAGTTTCCAATAGGCCATCGGCAACATATTTGACAGATAGAGTATGGAGTATCGGTCAAGTATCTGTCAAATGTGTTGCCGATGGCCTATTGGGCACTTAACTGGAGATTGTGTAACAGGCCCAAGTCGGATAGTCAATACTATCTCCCTATAAAATCCCTAGTATGAAAAGGGTTCATTTTCAATTAATTCATTTTAACAGAAAATAATACTTCAGAGCGGATCTAGAGTCTTATCCTATACAGAATGATCTCACTCTTCGTTTAATTTTAATTTCTTAAGCACAATGTTGAATATTTGGCAGTGGCCTGGTCAAACACCCGGGAAAACGGTACCAACGGGCCAATAAGGTTTAAGAGTGGAGGCCGCATTTAGGTAGACGAAGTGTTTGTCGGCCATTAACCAGGTGGAAAGACGATCTCCGTGCAGTAGTGCTATTCTGTAAAAACCATTTCGAGCTTCACCCGAGTGATAGAGCTCACTTTAGGCTACCTTTGAAAGTGAACTTTATTAGTATAGATAGAGAGTCGAGTTTTAAAGAATACAAATTCGTCAAATCACCGCGAAATCCGCTTCGAGATTGGAAAACGACCTTACAGAATAGCCCTACAGGCCCGCGAGGGATTCGAGTATCAAGGGATCGATGAAAGTGGACGGATAAAGCCTAATGATGATGATGATGATGGATGTTAAATATATATATTCTAAATCTCTGTTTTCAATATAAATAATCAGCATCCGAACAAATCTTGAATGATTTAAAATGTCTTTTCTAGCGTGACGTCATTTAGATGTAATTGGCGGTCTGAATTCCGTCAAGAATATTTTCACGATTGGGTGCCATTAAACCCTGGTGACAGGAATTCACAACTCGGTGTCCAAGGGAGAAATGTTGTCACGTATCTGTACCAATTGGTAGTCACATCTTTCGACCAAGTGAAATGGAAAGAAGGATAAGTGAAATGGAATAAGGCCGAAGCATTTCCATAGCTAACAGGTTCCAGTCTAGTAACAGACAAAAATATCTTTATTGAGTATCATAACTCTAAAACATGATTTATGTTCTCTGATTAATTTATAAATCATTCGGGTCGTAAACGAATAATTGGGATCCGTTAGCCGGATCTACAATTATAGCGTTAATTAATAACATATTAGATGAAAATTAATATTACGTAGCGGGTTTTGATTGAACTATTTTTAATTAAAATCAGCATCCCTTTTTATAAAGGTATCTCTTCCAATATATAAAATTCCCGTGTCACAATGTTCGTTCCTTCACTCCTCCGAAACGGCTCGAACGATTTTTATAAAATTTTGTGTGCATATTGGGTAGGTCTGAGAATCGGCTAACATCTATATTTCATCCCTATAAATGATAAGGACACATCCCAAAATATATTTTTATTTTATTGACACATTTTTTCATTATTTTTTTTATGATGCGGCATTAAAAAATACACACAATCCTAAACTTTTACCCTTATACGATGAACCCCTGTTTTTTAAGTGATATTAGTAGTAATTTGAAAAAACGAAGTCTGTCGAGGCAGCTAGTAAAATATATTCATTATGTATGCAAATAATCTGCGTTTTTTTTAAATGTAAGTTGGATCAAACTAGCTGGTAATAGAGGTTCGATGAAGTTCACCTTAACTAACCTACGGTGTTCTGCCAGACCAGGGTGTATTCTGGTCGCTAGTGATTGTAAAGACTCGTCCTTCACGCTGAGCTAATATCGGTGTACACAGACGCACAAGAAAACGATTATTCTATATATACCGAGCATATTTACACGTGTAGGGTTGTCACCTACAAAACATTTATTTATTGTTCGACTATCTACACAGCTTCGCCCGGGTTTACTTGGTGTATGCGATTCTCGGATTGCCTTGATGTTATCTACGTCTGGCTAATTCTATTGAAGTCTGATCAGAGGTCTCTCAGACCCTCTCTGACTCAGAAGGAAGCTGTAACCGAATATGGACTTAAAATATTAATAACAAGCATCGTCCCGCGGTTTCATCCGCGTATTTCCATTTTACGGGACTACGGGGATAAATTATAGCCTATGTTATTCTGGTGTGTGAGCTATATTATACTAAAGTTTCATAATAATCCATGCAGTAGTTTTTACGTGAATTAGTAACAAACATCCATTCTTACAAACTTTCGCATTTATAATATTAGTGCGATTACGTAATTAAAAAAAATAAAAACATTTTTGAGAAAGTTAAGCAACAAAAAACTGTTGGGGTGGATGCGCTTGCGCCGCGTTCTGCATTGGTTAAATTGGTAAAAATTAAAATTTATTATTTTAAATAATAGTTGGCAAATGGCAGCCCTACCAACACAAACGTCGGCGCTTCAAATCTCAATTCGCAAGCACTGACGCTGAATAAACAAACTGTAATTCGAGGAAACTTTTATAGCAAGATGGCGGCCTGTTTACCGCGCCTTTGATGATGCCGCCGCGATTAACGCTTATCGGGGCTTATGTTAGTCACTATCACCACACTAGTTTTATTATTACTTCAGATCGGCCACCGACAGACGACTCGCCCGAAGATAACTCGACGCCTGTAAACTCAACAATATATCCTCAAACGGAAAATATTATGCATGTGTGTCACTGTCAAAACTTGACACTTGCCTGTGTTGGTTGTGAGTGCCAATGGACCGGTCGACTTCTTTAGTTCTGTCTTCAGCAGTAGACGGATATATGCTGATGATAATGATGATGATACATTAGCTCGCAAATCTACAAAAGTTTTTATAACCATATTACATCAAAAGTATTATTTCAATAATAATAATTTTATAAAAGAGCAATGCAACTTGTTTAATCTTTTTACGCCTATATCACTAATCAAGAAAATAACATGGATTTTCAAGACAATAATTAACACCATTCTAGACACAGCCAGTCGGACGTGTCTTCGCCTAATATGTCTATGTTCGTAAGTTTACTAATCATAAATTAAGCGACATCTCTGTGGGAGTAACAAAATATATGGCGCGTGGAGGTCGGCTCGTCTCTGATCATGGAGGGTGAGCGTTCTGGTTGGAGGAGCACGTTAATTGGCATCCATGTGGTGTACTAAGCTGCTGACAGATCTAGACTTTTGGCCTTCCAGAAGAATAAATAAATAAAACCTAGTGATGTTTGTACAACTTGAAGATACTTTGTATGAACTATATTTTGACATCTTGACTCTAGAGACGTAGGTAAAAAAATTATTGCCACTTGTAAAATCGCCATAGCGAATCATCAATTAATCATCGAATCACTAATTTGACAGAGACAGAAGAAAGAAAAAAGATAGATTATATAGATATAATAACATAGATTATTTTATTCCCAATATAATCATAAATATTGCTATTTAGTAAAACTGCGTAATCTAATTAGTAATTACCTATGTAATATTCTATTTTTTATGCCTGGAGGCAAACAAGCAGTCAAAGCTACCACCACCGACGCCCATTCACATCCGCACGACTAGAGATGCATTGCATGCATGCAGATGCATTGCCCTCCTTTTCCCTATCAATGGGCAACCGGAAGAGTCGCCAATCGGACGGAACGGAACTATCACTTTAGGCCCCGTTCGGACGAACGCTTAAAAAGGATCGCGTTAAAATCCGACGTTGGCTAAAGATGCGAATTGGGAATGCTCAATTCGATCTTACGTCAAACACACAAGGTCGAAAATCCAATAGTGCTCTATAAAAAAGCACGGCGCTTTAAAAAGCGTTCGTGTGAATAGATGGATATCAATTTGTCTCACTTATAGGCTAAATAACGCTCGGTATAGCGTTTTGCGAACGGAGTCGCCCGTATCCTGTGAACAAGAGTTAGACCACCATCGCGACCACCTCGCTCGTGCCGGCCCAACTCAGCTGCATAGCCTGGCACTACATCTTACTATATTTTAGAATATCATTGAAAATTCTGACCTCTACCATTCCGCTCCGCATTAAATAGCGTTAGTACAATTTGGCATTATGGTTTAATGAATATCCTGTCATTTACTAACAAGTTATATGAAGTACAAGAACGTTGACCGCTTACCATCGCCAAAGAATACAGACGTACATAGAAGGACAGTTTTTAAGGATTTTTTGTGCCGACTTTATTGGGGACTAGTCCCCAGTGCGCACCCGCTCGCTCTCGTAGGCTCATATGCTGGGGACATCGTGGTGTCCCTCTCGTCACGCCGCCAATCGGACGTTTACATCGCAGAGTTTGTCCTGGCCAACTAATTAAAAGAAAAACAATATTATTTTACCAGTATTATCCTATTATTGAACATAACATCTGTCAGCAGTGGTTGGATAAAGGCTGATGATGATGATGGTATTATACGCAGTACACAAGAGTCAACGGATATGTTGTGTATCGGCGTCCCACTCCCGAGTCCCGACATCAAAGCGCGTCTCGCTCGGTTATTTTCAGACTTCAATACTAATTAATTTTTTGTCGCATCCTCTTTGTGTTTACGCAGGGTTGACAAGCTTTGGGGATATTGAATGTTTAGATATTTTTATCAATTATACATTTATTGGGTTAGAAGTTTAAACTGCTCAGGCACTTGGGGTAAAATCAGATAGAAATTATAATAATAATTATATCTATGGACGCTTTTACACCACGTCAATCTGGTCCCGTGGGAAGTTCTCGAAGATACTTGTGTTACGGGTACCAGACAACGGAATTACATATATGTATTTAATACTTATATTTACGATTTTTATTATATAATACACACAATATTAACACAGTAAACTTTTCTGTTCCCTGGCGGAATTCGAACCCGCTATCTCCGGCTTGAGCGCCAACGCGCTCATCATTGAGCCACAGAGATTGTCAATTACACATTATAAAGAATATGATTTGATAAGAAATTGTATTGTGAAAGATAACATTCACCGTTTGGGTCTACTCTTAATTTATCCATTTTAAATGCTAGACAAAAGTACTGTAGCTCCAATTTAGTAAAACACTTTATCAATCGGTGTCTTCATATCTCAACGTGAATTTCTCATAAACTTTTACTAAAAACAAACAACTCTGACTCCCTGTGATATAAACATTGAAAAATAGGACCCAAAATAAACAAGAATGGCGGCTTCAATTTATTTGGAGTTTAATGAGGGCTACGAAACGGACAGACAAAAAGTTCCGGCGCGAATGAATCGAGCGACGACGGCAAGGACGCGGCTTTCCTGGTTTTTACCTCTCATCGGCTGTCACGACATTGGCCTGACAGCATCACAGTTCTCCGACGGTGTAAAGATTTTAAAGATGCCTAAGATGAATAAACATTGATTAATTAGATATAGGAATGATGTATATTGAGCATTAACTAAAATAATAATATCAACCCTTATAACTTACTGTTGAGCACTGGTCTACTCGAAATCAGGCGAGGCTGTTGGAACATAGTGGCTAGCCTAATGGGGATTGGTTAACTTCACACACCTTCAAATCTTATGACTTATCAGGCATGGAGATTTCCTCGCGATATTCTTCTTTTAAAACTTATTGCAAAGCACCACAGGAGTCAGAATCGAACCCGGACATTGCACTCAAGAGGTCGACCCTATCACTAAACCATCGACAGTAGTTTTGATTTAAAAAATGGAGGAGTAGTAGAGTAATAGAGTATACATATCGTATATGATTTCCGTAACAAACATCAAGGATACTTTTGACTGGTGTAAAATTCATGATGTGGCTATTGTGTTCAAAATTTACAAATACAACAACAGACTCAAGTACGATTTCAATTTTTGCAGATAAAGTCCCAAAATGGATTCATAAAAGGGCCTTACTCTGAGGTACAGGATGAGTAGCTCTCGAAAAGTTTTTGTAGAATTACGAAGACACAATACCTTAACCGAATCCTGTTAACGGTGGCTTGTCGGGTCCGGCAGCTCGGTTTTTTAGCGTTCCGTTTTAGGCTGACAATTGTGAGCAAACACGCCTGTTTGCGTTCCAAAAAGGTTTTGGATGTCCGCAGTCGGCACCGTTCGGGTTAAGCCGAGTGCATATTTGTATTCAAATTACATTTTAAAGTTAGTCTAACGGTTACTTAGAGTAACACGGTCCTCCTCCGACGCCGGAAGGAGGACCGTGTTACTCTGAGAACGGTTATGGTGGACTTTGCTGGAGAATTGATGTATCGTTATACTTGTGGCAAATGTAATGGCCAATAGGAAACTTATTTGCCACTTAATCAGATTAAATTTCAAATATTGTACTGTTTGAATTTGTCTAAACTATTTCGTATTAAGACGTATTCAATTTAAATATTAAAATAAGCATCCCAAACGTTCTCAAGCTTAAAATTCTTCAAACGTGGAGCGTCCCTTTAACATGCACTCATGCACAAACTTCTGATGTGTCCGCATCACATGTAACAGGCGTTTAAAATAACCACGGCATTAAACCAATCTCGCCTTTATCTTGAGGTATTAAAACTTAATATACGTTTGGGAGATGCGAACAGTTGTTTGTTTACTTTATAATGTAATCCATTGAGTCTATTCCCAGTACTTAGGTGTATTTATTTGCTTGGATAAACACGATATTGAGCCCAATCGGTTGTTTGCCGAGATCATATCATAAGCCCATTGAAATAAATTCCATTGACAACAAAAAGTAGCGAGTTTCTTTTTGTTGCGTTACGTTTATTGTATTTGAAGACTTAAGTTTTTTGCGTATTTCGTAATGTACCTGCTTTCAGATACGATAACGATTCCGAGCGGTAGCGGATATAATTTGGATTAGACATCGGCTTTATCACGACAGGACGAAGGAAGCGGGCTGATCATGATTGTTTACAAATACATATTAATATAATAATATTTTAAAAATATACACATTTGAATTAACCACATACTTTTATTATAATTGCGAAAAAATAATTTTCGTTTATTAAAAATAATAAATTTGCGAAAAAAGCGTGTTTTATTATAGATACTTGTAGAAAATATTTTACCAAAAGTCTTATAATATGTTTCTATCGTTTCAGATGTCAGCGTTCTCGGGGCTGCTGGCGAGCGAGTGCTCGGTGCACGCGCGGTTCCTGCTCTGCTCGGCCTTCGCCCCGCTCTGCTCCGAGCAGGTGTCGGGCTCCGTGAGCGCATGCCGCGCGCTCTGCGAGAAGGTCGTCGACGACTGCAAGGAGCAGATCAAACTGTTGCCCCTCAACGTGATGCTCGACTGCTCCGCCTTCCCCCAGCGGCCGGATCGTCGCCTGTGCATGCGCCCGCCGAACGCTAGCGAACTGGAGCCCGAGCCCGCGCCGCCACCGAGATGGCCGTTCCACGACCACGAGCTCCGGGAGCACGGCTGTCCCCCCGCCCACACCCGCGCCCCCACGGGCGAGTGCTGGCCGGCCTGCGGGCAGGACGCTCGCTACACGCACGCCGACAAGACGCACGTTGAAAAATGGATGACCGTCCTCGCCTGGTTCTCATTACTATTTACATCGCTGGCACTCATCACGTTCTTCGCCGAGCCCTCGAGATACCGGTACCCGGAGAGGCCGGTGGTGTGGATGGCGGCCTGTAACGCTATCGTAGCTCTGACCCACGTCGCTAGGAGCTGGCTCGGAGCGAAAGCCATTTCTTGTTCGGGCGTAACTCTCGCCGTGGATGGGCTGGCGTCGCCGACCTGCTCCGCGTTCTTCTCAATAACGTACTACTTCACGTTGGCGGCGGACGCGTGGTTCGCGAACGCGTGCGTTGCGTGGTACCTGACGGCTGCCAGCGAATGGTCCACGGAGGCTCTGGAGCGAGCCGCGGCGTACCTGCACGCAGTCGCCTGGGGCTGGGCGGGCGCGTGGACGGCAGCGGCTCTAGCGCTGCGCCGGGTTACAGCGGACGAGCTGACTGGAACATGCGTGGTGTCGGATGCAGCGGCTGCAGCGCTCATCGGCGTCCCCCGCGGCGCTTTGCTCCTGACGTCGATCGCGCTCGCCGTCGGAGCGTGTCCGGGGATCATGAGAGTGCGGCGGGCGCTGGACTCGCGAGGCGCCAACCGCGTCGGAAGGCTAGCGTTCCGGGCGGCCGCGGGAGGAATGCTGTACCTTGTGTTGGCTGCTCTCGCTACTGGCTTCAGAGTATTGGAGGCTAGAAATAGAGAGACGCAAACTAATTTAGCTCTGTTAGCTGCCTTGGAATCTGGTCAAGTCGAGGTTCCGGTTGGAGCGAGCGGCGTGTCCGTGTGTTTGTGGTTGTCTTGCGGCGTCGCTGCCAGCGCGTGGGCCTGGTCCAAAAAGTCGGCGGTGGTGTGGAAGAAGGTGCTATGCCCCCCTCGGAAGGCTCCCTGCTGCTCCCCGCCACTGCTGCGACCACAGCATCCGTATTATAAGCGACCTCTCCACGTGTCTAGGGTTTAGTGTTTAGTCTAAAAGACTTATAAGTTAGCCTCTATGTGCCTTCTGTGAAGGTTTTCTCGATATGTGTACAAAAAAGTGTAAATAGCGTTTTATCATTAGCCTTAATTGATAATTTTAATTATAAAATATACTGTTGATTTTATATACATTGAAGTTTGTTTACCCTTACCCTTGTATCACGTGCTCGCTTTAAAATGACATGTCTGAGATCGAATCCGTCCCGTGTCCTTGAATGAAAGTCTGATGATGGTGATGATTATTAGGAGAGTCATCCCTCGTCCTATATCGGGGAAACCCGTGGGTCTTAAAAGGCTTAATGCTGATTTCAGAGATCATTCGTACTATCTGCCTTAAAAAAAAGAGATTTGCGTTTAACGAGAGTCTAGATCAAAGGAGTATAATAGGTGAAGTGCAAGTTATAATATAGTAAAAGACAATATCCATTATAAGGTGGCTCATCCGATTAATATATAATATCCACAAATATAAAAACCCGCTAGGTCTTCTTACACCACGAAGTGTTAAAATTTTGCCTACTTCGCACATTAGCAAAACTGAGGTGAATGGTGTGTTTCTTACAAGTCTCAGTGCCAATAACTAGTAACACCGTCCGTCCTGTACAGAAAGATCCAGAAAACAATATACAATTTAATTATAAAAGCAACTTATAAAAACATTAGTGAATATAAGGGCCATAAAACAAGATATTTTCAAAACATTTTATTAATAAAAATCTAAACATACAGACGTGATATATATCTCTATACAAAATAAACAAATATACACAATTTACATCGTCTAGTCCCAAATGTAACCCTGGCGTTTGTCGCTGTGTCAGTTCACAATCATTTAAACAAAACATCACGTCATATACTCTATGGTCAGATGACGTAATAAGTTGCAAGAAGCTTTGACATCATAGACAATTTTTTTCTATATTTAAGTTTTCAATAGAGTATTTAAATGTCAGCGACAAAATAAATTGATGATTTTTAAAAACCAAAGATTTATTTATTGTCTTCCAAGTCTTTCATACGTTTACAAACAGGCGGAACTCAAATCAGCGACCTCGCAAAATAAAATGACCTTAAAAATATTAGGCTAAAAGTAGTCAAATCAGATAGCTTATGATCTCCGCCTAAACTAAAGCAGTAATGTTTACAGTATTCAATTGTCCATTTGAAAACTTTGTTTTTACAAGTATCCTAATGTCAAAAAATATTTAGGCATTTTCGACCATTTAGTTGAACAGTCTTCAAAAAGTAAAAGCTCAAGTAGCAAATTAAAGAGATGAGGACATATTCACTCTATTTTCTTCGTTTCTATCTTTTTTATCTGTCCATAGAGTCATGATCGGAGTAACAATATATTACAATAGTTATTGGAATGTTTTTAACATAAATATCTTTTTTACGAAACGAAACATTTTGTATAATATTATTTACATAAATACAAAAAAGTAATCGTTATTAAGTATATATTGAAAATGCCTAAGATTTGTTAAATTGGAAATTAAAATGGGATAAAATTAAAGTTAACCCAAAAAATTATAACGAAAAAGTAACAGAATTGATAATTTTTAATTTATCTTCTCTATCAAATTCCTCAAAATGTTAGTATATAAAAAGTTCTTATTTTCTAACAAAAACAACTAAATACTTCAACGACATAATTTTTATAACATTCCATTGACAGTTATAAATTAAAATTCATTTAAAAATAAACATTTACAATATATGACATCTTAACAAAATAGGCCGTCTATAATAAACAATACAAATTTTATCTAGTTGCTTTAAAGTGTGGTACGTGGAGTCAGTTCCTCTAGTCACCGGCTTAGTTTGAAGATCATGGATGGAGAAAATCCTGTATTAGAGGTAATACTCTGAGAGTACATCACATGATGATATCCAGTCATGTTGTATGAACGTTAATTTCGTTACATTTAAAACATTTCATAGAAATATATAACATTTCGCAAGTCAAGGTTTTGCTACAATTTTTTGTATATTTTTTTGTCTTTGTTTAAATTTATTACATAGACCTTAAAACTTTTGTTGTTTATTTGTATTAACAGACTCATTGTGAAACCTTCAAAGACTAGAGAGTAATCACATATATAAGATACATCTTAGACAAGAGAGCCAATAACTAGGTTAACGTAACAAACAATATCGCCTGGGAATGACAAAAGACAAGACGCAAGACGTTCTTTTCAGAAAACTTTACGTATGTAACAATTTCTAACACAATAATTTAATATTTCATACGACGTATATACGTTATATACGACTCATTAATGGCCATTTATTTCATATAATCCTCAAATTGACGTAATATTATTCTAGACTTTTCTACAAATGTGATCCTCAAACTAGCTGAGATCCAGGGATTACAGCCACGTACCTCGATCCACATCCTCCGGCTATCCCTCTTGCATGGAGATTAGCGCATCGAACTCCTCCGAGCTTTGGTCCTTCAAGCCGGATCCGAAGTAGCTCGCGAAATTGAACATACCGGACTCCTGTCTGACGTTGTCCGTGGATCCGAAATGGGCCTTGGAATGGTGCATTGGGGTGACGTTGGCGCTGTACGACTTTTGGCTCACCACGGGGAGTCTCTCCGGGACAGTTTTCGTTTTGGGATCGTACAGACCTTCCTCCGCGTCGTACAGGTCTTTAGTGTCCTTGACGTCGTTGTACGGGTTGGATATGTACTCGTCGTATATTTCTTGGGACTGGTCGCTGGGGCTCACTACCGCTTTGGGGCTACTTTCCTCGGGCCTCGGATATAAGACCGGCTGGGCCGTCTGTATTGATATTTGTGTGGATATCATCTGTAATGAACACGTGGGACATAAATATATGATTTCCACAAAAAGAAATTCTTGATTCCGTATCCGGAATTATGTACTAAATTTCCAGAAGCTATATAAAATACGTACATAAAACACAGTGTTTTAGATGAAAAGACTACACTTACTATAACTACTACACCGAGATCTACTCATAACATATCTGCACAATAGGAACAGTCGCGAGTAAATTTGAACATTAGTGGACAATATTGGCTATTTGTAGAGACTAGTCTGGCGATTTCATATCTGAACTACAAACTTAACAATGTTTGCTGTAGAGTGTAGAGTATCCATAACGTCAGTTCGTCAAAATTTTCAAAATCTGTGATAGTGTTTTGTCTATCTTTATTTTTATTAATGAGTCTCTATTAATTTGTGGTATACCGATGGACGAGGGATGACTAAGACTACGAACCTCATTCAAAGGCTGAAGGAGCACCGACGAGGTGAGCCCCGACTGGTCGTACAGCGGGTTCCGTATGGGCACCATCCCGCTGACCGGCTGGTTGGTGGGCGAGCCCAGGCCGGGGCTGACCGGCATGGCCGATCCCGGCTTCGTCGGCCCCGGGATCTGCGGGGAGGTCTGCACGGTGACGGGCGAGTGGGCCATCGTCGCCACCAGTATAGACTGAGGACGCGGCGTCTGGGCGGTGGGAGAGGACTGGGCGGGCAGCAGCGTGGGGGCGGAGGGGGGAGCCACCGGCACGATGGCAGGGAGCACGGGCACGGTCGGCTGCAGGTGGCTGGGGAGCGCCGGCCGCGCGATGTCGTTCGCTGTAACAGATACAATATGGGTTTAGTAATATTTTAATAAAACATAAACTATAATATACATAATATCATCAATGCAAAGAGTATACAATTCAAAATATACTTATGTGGGAATATTGTGATAGGCCCCAAAGGGAGATCTCCGACCGAGCGAGGTGCAATGCTCGGCCAGGCCGAAGCCCACTAGCTATCGTGTCAGATGGTGTATATATAGCGATCGAACTGTAGAATACCGATAGCGCGATTCAGGATTTGTAGCGCTGACAGGTCCGCTACACTGACAACGTTTTATCAAGGGGAATAAAACGTACAATACATATTGATTATAGAATTATTTGGAAACCATGAACCTAGCGCGACTACAACACTCACGGCGGGCATTCACACGCGCATTCGATTGTAGATAACAACTATATTCTTGTAAATTCTTGAGACCTCTGTCCTCCCGTGACCGTGGCTACTGTAAAGTATTAGAAATTTCGGAAATATAAAAATCGTAATTTACAAATACATATTAAGTTGTTTTGATTTAAGAACATTCTCTTGAGAACATTCTTAGCTGTGTTTTCTATCGCTTTTCTATGGACACATGGTTGTCTTCTACCTTTCTGATCATAAGTATAATAACGCGTTATCGATCAACGATCATAAGAACGTTGATAGTATTCCTACTCCATAGTTTATGCAATAAATTTCGTCTGAACCATAAACCAATATGTATGTAACAGCGGTGAGGCAACTAACCGTCGGGGAACAGTTCTTGTTTGAGCGTGGGCAGGAACTCGCCGATGATGTCCCACGTCAGGTACCACAGCTCGTTATATTCGTCGCCCGTGGTGAATATCTGCAATATCATTATTATCATAATCATTATTAGGAAAATACCCTAATCTCCTAAGCGATAACACCTTATTCCGGTTTCAACGCCCTTATTCTAACCTCCCCGCTGAGCCCCCTAAGCGTATTGAAAAGTGTACCTTGACAGAGTGCATGACGAGCAGCATGTTTTTAAGCGACTCGAGCGCGGCCTCCCGCAGCGGCTCGTGCGGCGCGGAAAGCGGGCCCGCCTGTGCGCGCGCCACCCGCGCCCACAGCGCACCGAACTGCGCGCCGCCCACGCCTGCCAGCGCGCCCACGTGCTGCAGGAACACCTGGCACACGCCCACACATATTCACATGATGGCAGGTATACAGGCATTCATTTATAGACTCAAAGCGTTATAGAAACGATAAAGAGAAAGAGACGAATGGTGGACCCTTGGGGTACTCCTATTTTTATTATTGCGTTAGTCAAAGTTATATAAAATAATAATCTTGTGGTCTTAGAAGAAAACAATCTTGTGGTCTATTACGGGGTAAACAAGAGGCTAGGGTTGTATGTCTTTGACCTTCAATACGATAAAGAAGCCATAATCATGCGACCAATGTTGCGTGTTTAACATAATCTATATGCCTTGGACAAATCTCAAAATAACCCTCGAGTATCGTGCAATTTCTAATATCAATCCCCTCGTCACTTACAGTGCCTTAAAGATCCTTTAGTAAATTGAAGGCTGATTGCGAAACAACTAATACCTATATTTACTGCAGTTATTGTAATGTTTAAAATTGTTGTATTATATGTATTGGTGTAGTGTTTGTATATGTGTACATTTTAGGTTATTATCTACGTATGTGCCTCGGTCACCTTGCATGTGAGTGTGTGCGCACGCGCGGCGGCGTCGGGCCGAGCGGGCGGCGCGGCGAGCAGCGGCAGCAGCACGCGGTCGAGGCAGGCGTGCCAGCCCGCGCCGCCCAGCGCCGACAGCCCGGGCGCGAGGAGAGCGCGCTGCAGGTACGCGATGCCGCTGTTCGCCACCTGCACGCCACCAACATCGTCGTCAACATCATTGTCGGCGACAAGTAAGAAATATATGCCAATGTCCGAGCCATGTAAATACATGAATGTAAATATGTCTTATTAGGTCCTATTAGAACGTTAAGTCATATTAGAATGTTAAGTCATATTAGAATGTTAAGTCATATTAGAATGTTAAGTCATATTAGAATACGTTAGAATGCAATTAGAATGGCTAGTTGAATTTAAATTAGAATATTAAGTCGATAAGAATAAGTAAATCAAATGTAAATATTATGTCGATTTAAAGTATAAGGAAACGTATAAGGAACATGAATAATTGAACGCCAGAACTAGAGCGATCCCTATTCGGTTGTGAGACAACCGAGGTAATGACATAGCTTGCTGTCTCTTTCGTTTAGGATAGTTAAAAAAGAAATAGCGAGCGTCCTATAAGAAGGCTAATTAGAAAGATGTAAATTAGTTTAATTTTTGATAGATTTTGTATTAATTTACGTGATAATTAGTGTTTTCAAGTAAGATATTAATGTAAAGTATGATATGAAAGCATTAGATAAGTGAATACGTTATAAAATTACGAGTAATTACACTGAAAACCTTTGATATAGAAAGTGTTAATTTTAGTATGTTTTCATGTGTTAAATGAATGTTAAGTTATGTAATTCATTAGTTTCGAACGAATATAGTTAGAATAACATAAGAAATGTATAATTTTATAGGTAAAATTAACCATAAATGACCTTATTATTAGCTGAAACTATAACGTGTAATTTCTATCATTTTTTATAGTTCGATTGATTTGTGTTATACATCATTGGAAAGGTCTTTTTGAAAGGAATATGACACAAAAAGAACTATCTCGATATCGTTTATAGTTTAGGAAAAATCGACAAGAATTTACTTTGTGTTTTAGCAAATAACTTTACGCGTTAGTTTGAAAATGTTTCTGTTGACCGATTGTTTTATATTATGTATCGTTAGAAAGGTCTTTTTATGTAGAATCTAACGCAAAAAGAATCATGTTGATAGCAATTATAGTTTAAAAGTTATTAGCGAGAATGTCATGAAAGTACGTAAGTTTCTATGAAAATTGTACTGTTTTTATGTAATAACTTTTTATTGCATTATGTTAAATGTTTATAATTTATGTTGAAATATGAAGAATATTGTTAATTTTTATAAAAATATAAAAATATTGTAATTTGTTAAATGGAAAATAAATAAAGGGGGCTTTAAGGTTTCGGCTCTTCGCAAAATCTAATAGGAAAAGTCAAGCGTAAAGCGCACGACGCGTATATGGCATAGACCCGCGCATATAAATATCGGGCCGAAAACGGGCTCGTCAGTCAGTCGCAAGCAAGCCGTTGAAGAGGCAACATCGGGCAGAAGAGCCGAAATCCGCGAAGCCTTAGTGAAGAAAAGTAATAAGTGGTTTCATTTTCGTCTCCCTACACCCCGGTCTTGTTTCATTCGTAATTACGAACTCGTATCTGTTTCAATTCGAGAACGTCCTCCGAGGTCGGTGTGCCTAAATATCTACGCATTCAGGGGGGCGTGGTGGCGTACGTAACCATCGCGAAGAAACGTACGTCAAACTTTTACGATTGGGAGATTGTCCCAGGCACGACAGCGCGGAATCTAGTTAGGCATCGTCCCCCCCGCCTGCCGCGTCCGAAACAGTTGGTCCTTCGAGCCGGATCCCTGCAAGAGTGAAGTTCGAGTGTGGAAGAAATCAAGATGCCAGTCACCAGGTCACAGAAGGATGCTCCCTCGTCCCGTCCCTCGGAAAGGGTCGCGACAGAAGACAGGTCTGCTTCAGAAGGGGTCACGTCTGCGTCAGGGTCGTCGGGTACCACATACACTTCATCGGGCACAACGACTACAAGGGGCACCACCGTCACGGGATATACCACGGGTACGGAGCGTACTACGACGACGGCTACCACGGCGACTGCTCACACCACGGCGGCACCTGAGAAGAAAAATGAAGCCGCAAGAAAGGACACGACAGAGAAGACCCAAGAAGATGTCACGAGCAAGGGTGGTCACGGGTCTACCACTACCCTGAAGCAAAAGGCGGTCAGTCGTGTCGCCAGGTCAACGAAGACCACGAGTTCCTCAGCGAGAAGACGCGAGCTAGCAGCCAAAGAAGAACTGGCCCGCCTGGAGTTGGAGCAAGCCCAGGCAGCAGCGAAGCTGGCCCGCATCCGGCTGGAGATGTCGCAGTATGAAGAAGAGGACTCCGTGGACGAAGACGAAGAAGACCGAACAGCACAGGTCCAGGACTGGCTCGAGACATCAGTGCTAGAGAAGAACAACACGAAGCAACCCGAGCAACGAGGTCAGCACCCGCCAGAAGATCCTCGGGAGGTGAAGCATGAAGAGATCTCCGCAACGAAGAAACCTACGAGTGAAATTCAACAACTGGCGTCGGTGTTGAAGGAAGCCCTTACGTCAGGAAGAGGGGCAGAAGCACAGCCGAAGTATATCCACGAGCTACCATACTTCGACGGCAACAGCAGCGAGTGGTTGGCCTTCAAGGTTGTATATGAAGATACTGCACCGATGTTCAGCGATGTGCAGAATATGGCTCGACTACGAAGAGCAATCAAGGGCAATGCAAGAGAAGCCATCAAGAGTCTGCTGTACTCCGAAGCATCTCCAATGGAAGTGATACAAGCCCTCAGAAGAAGATATGGAAGACCAGATGCGCTGGTGCTGGCAGAATTGGACAAGATCAAGGCGCTGTCGAAGATAACGGAAAACCCAAGAGACATATGCATCTTCGCCAGTCAGATCAACAACAGTGTAGCTGCCATCAAAGGATTGAAGAAACCACAGTACCTGCATTCACCGGAGATAGTGAAGCAAATAATTGAGAAGATGCCTTCAATACTCAAGTTCCGGTGGTACGACTTCACTGCTGCAACAGAAGACGGCGAGTTCTCCGACCTGACGATGGTCTCCAAGTTCCTGAACATGGAAGCGGACAAGTGTGGAGCCTTCGCGACTACTGAAGAAAGAATGGGCTTCAAGAGGACTCATCGACAAGCAACGCACTAAACTATGGAGAGGAACTACAAGGAAAGGGACTTCAGAGAAAAGGAGTCAAGGCGGCCGATTGAGAAGACCGAGAAGACCTGTCCCATGTGTGAAGGTGGGCATTTCCTCGTCGACTGCCAGAAGTTCCAGAGGGCGTCAGTGCAAGATCGGTGGGCAACAGTTAAGAAGAGTCGCGTCTGCTTCAAGTGCCTTCAAGGGAGACATCGAAAAGAAACATGCAGGAAGCCATCATGCAAGGAATGCCATAGGTGGCACCACCATATGCTGCACGTGGAGAAAAGGACCTCGGAGGACAATAGGGAGACAAATGAAACCACTAGCGTCATGGCATCAGTGAATGCAGTCAACAATACAAGAGCATACCTGAAGATCGTTCCGGTTGAAGTCTTCGGGAAGAAAGGATCAAAGAAGATACTGGCACTGATGGATGAAGGATCAACAGTGTCACTTATCGACCAAAGGGTGGCAGAAGAAGTCGGCGCTCAAGGCATCCAAGAGGAACTGGCGATTGAAACAGTGGGAGGCAGAACCATAAGGAAGAAGGACTCTCAGGTGCTGGACCTCGTCGTGAAGGGGGTTCATCAAGGAAGAAAGAAGACCTTGAAGAGGGTCCGGACCATCGACGAGTTGAAGCTTGCCCCGCAGTTCCTGGAGAAGAAAAGAATAGAAGAATGCCGCCACCTGAGGAAGATCGCCGACTCTCTGCATTACGAAGGCGAGTCACCGCAAATGCTCATCGGACAGGACAACTGGGAACTGATAGTGACTCAAGAAATACGAAGAGGGAAACCAGGAGAGCCAGTTGCTTCGAGGACAGGATTGGGATGGGTACTACATGGGTCAGACACCGGGACTACAAGAGTGGTGCAGTTCCTGAACGCGTGCTCACACATCGCCACACCAGAAGAAGAGATGCATCAAGTCATCAAGGATCACTTCGCGATAGAAGCGCTTGGTGTGCAGCCACGAAGACCCAGTACGGACTCGGAAGGAAGAGCACTCGCCATCCTCGAGAAGACCTGCAGAAGACTGGAAGATGGACGCTTCGAAGCTGGACTTCTGTGGAAGAACGAAGACGAACGGATGCCTGAAAGCTACGCGTCCGCAAGGAACCGGTTGTTCAACATCGAGAAGAAGATGGACAAGGACCCGCAGCTGAAGGCAGAATACATCAAGCAGATCCAGCATCTCATCGACAGTCATTATGCGGAAGAAGCACCTGCGCCTCCTGAAGACAATAAGAAGATATGGTACCTCCCTCATTTCTCCGTGGTGCATCCATTGAAGAAGAAAATAAGAATAGTCTTCGACGCCGCAGCCAAGTCAAAGGGACGAAGCCTCAACGACGCACTGCTGCCAGGACCAGATCTACTGCAGTCGCTCTTCGGCATACTACTGCGCTTCAGGCAAGGACCATTGGCAGTAGCAGCCGACATCAAGGAGATGTTCCTGCAAGTTCGCATCCGACCAGAAGACCGGGACAGCCTGAGGTTCCTGTGGCGCGGGGAGAGAAGAGATGTGCCGCCGAAGGAGTACAGAATGACATCAGTGATCTTCGGCGCGACTTCATCTCCGAGCACAGCGATCTACGTCAAGAACCGGAACGCGGCGGACTACAAGGAACAGTATCCGGAAGCAGCAAGAGCGGTCGAGCTGAACCACTACATGGATGATTACCTGCACAGCTTCCACTCAGAAGAGGACCTGAGAAGAGTGACAGCTCAAGTCGACTGGATACACAAGAAGGCAGGCTTCGAACTCAGGGGATGGGCATCAAATCAACCTGAGTTGCTGCAGCACATCAAGACGGACACCACGGAGAAGACAGAAGTTTACCTTGGAGAGAAGGAAGAGAAGACACTAGGACTCCGCTGGTTCACGAAGAAGGACTCCATCGGCTTCAGGGCAAATCTCCGGAACACTCCAGAGGAGATAGCACAAGGACTACAGGTGCCAACGAAGCGAGAAGTGACCAGCGCAGTGATGTCGACCTTCGATCCACTAGGACTAGCGTCACCGGTTCTCATCCAGGGGAAGAAGCTGCTTCAAGCAATATGGAGAAGCGGCGTCGGCTGGGATGACCAAATCGAAGCTAAGGAGTACGACACATGGAAGAGCTACCTGGAGAATATGAAGCTACTTCAAGACCTGCAAGTCCCGAGATGTCTGGCGCCACACTGCACCGAGGGGGAGCTACACACGTTTACAGATGCGAGCGAGTCAGCATATGCAGCGGCGGTGTACTGGAGGACTCAAGATGGCGAAGGAAGATACCACGTCAGCTTGGTCGCGGCGAAAGCAAGAGTCACTCCATTGAAGCCCGTATCCATCCCAAGGCTCGAACTGCAGGCGGCTCTCCTGGGAAGCAGACTGGCACACTCGGTTGAGGAAGAAATGGACCTCAAGGTAGTCAAGAAGACTTATTGGACGGACTCCAGCATCGTGCTCTCCTGGATAAAGACGGACCCGAGAACATTCAAGACCTTCGTGGCCCATCGCCTGGCGGAAATAGAAGACCTGACCAAGCCGCAAGAGTGGAGATGGGTGCCTACAGCACAGAATCCTGCCGATGATGCAACACGCGAAGTTCCCGAAGACTTCGACTGCGACCACCGATGGTATACCGGACCAAGCTTCCTGATGAAAGAAGAAATGCACTGGCCAGAACCAAGGAGCTTCAAGAAGGAAACCACCGGTGAAGAAAAGACTACGGACATCACGGCAGCAGCAAGCACCACTCTCCCAGCACCAGATCCGGCGAGGTTCTCAGCATGGAAAAGACTTTGGCGATCCACGGCAAGGGTACTGCAGTTCGTACAGCTGTGCAGAAGAAAAGAAAGGGTCAACGTCAGCAAAGAAGATCCCACCTGGAAAGTGACGCAACAGGGAAAAAAGAAGACTCCAGGGGCAATACGGAAGTCTCCCAAAGAAAAAGAGAAGAAATACCTGCCGCTGGACGCCGCGCTGCTCGAGCAAGCTGAAACTCTATTGCTGCAACGAAGCCAGGAAGAAAGCTTCAAAGAAGAAATTAAGAACATACAACAAGGGAAGCGACTAGAGGGCAGCAGCAAGCTGAAGAAGCTCGACGTGATCATGGAAGACGGTCTCCTGCGGCTTAAGGGAAGGATCGACGCGATACGGGGTGTGTCAAGAGAATACAAGCGACCCATCGTGCTCGACAGCAAGGACAAGACTACACGGCTCATCATAGAAGACTACCACTGCCGCTTCAATCACGGGAATCACGCTACGGTGATGAATGAGATACGACAGCGCTTCTGGATCCTAGGACTGAGGTCAGCAATCAAGGCGGTTCAACATCAGTGTCAGTGGTGCAAGGTGAAAAGATCAAGACCGCAAGAGCTGCCGACTGGAGACCTACCTGCTGAAAGGCTTATGCATGGAAGTCCACCTTTCACGTGCACCGGCGTAGATTACTTCGGCCCCATGACGATCACCGTGGGGAGGCGACACGAGAAGAGATGGGGCGCCCTGTTCACCTGCCTCACCACCAGGGCAGTACATATGGAGCTGACGCCTTCGCTCTCCGCGGACAGCATGATCATGGCGTTAAGAAGATTCGCCGCCAGAAGAGGAATGCCGAAGATAATCTACAGCGACAACGGGACCAACTTCGTCGGCGCCAACAAGGAACTTAAAGAAGCCATCGACACCATGCAAGAAGACCTCATCCCAGAAGCAGAGAAGATCGGCGTGCAGTGGAAGTTCATCCCCCCTGGTGCGCCAAATATGGGCGGCGCATGGGAGCGTCTGGTGCGTTCCATCAAAACCGCACTAGACGCCACACTCAACGAGCGGCATCCACGTGAGGAGGTGCTCCACACGCTCCTCCTAGAGGCCGAGCACATCGTAAACTCTCGGCCACTCACCCACATCTCCGAGCATCCTGAAGAAGAAGCCCTCACGCCCAACCACTTCCTCATTGGGCGATCCTGTGGCGCTGCGAGAGTCGGCAGTTTCGAAGACCGAGAGCTCGTGGGCAGGCACACCTGGAAGGCCACGCAGCGGCTTGCCGACCACTTCTGGCAACGCTGGCTGCGGGAATACCTGCCCACCCTGCTGCCGCGGAAGACACCGGGAAGAACCAGCGCTACGGATCTACGAGTCGGGGACATCGTGCTGATCGTCGACCACAGCCTACCAAGATGCACCTGGCCACGCGGAAGAATCCTGCGGGTGTATCCGGGACCAGACGGGCGGACCAGGATCGTCGACGTCGAGACGCGCGGAGGAGAGCTGCGGAGACCCAGTTCGAGAGTGGTGCTGTTGGTGCCGGGAGAGTCGCCGAGCCAGGAGGATGGTGCTGCGCACGAGGGGGAGAATGTCGGCGACAAGTAAGAAATATATGCCAATGTCCGAGCCATGTAAATACATGAATGTAAATATGTCTTATTAGGTCCTATTAGAACGTTAAGTCATATTAGAATGTTAAGTCATATTAGAATACGTTAGAATGCAATTAGAATGGCTAGTTGAATTTAAATTAGAATATTAAGTCGATAAGAATAAGTAAATCAAATGTAAATATTATGTCGATTTAAAGTATAAGGAAACGTATAAGGAACATGAATAATTGAACGCCAGAACTAGAGCGATCCCTATTCGGTTGTGAGACAACCG
This sequence comes from Lycaena phlaeas, assembly GCA_905333005.2. Lineage (NCBI taxonomy): Eukaryota > Metazoa > Arthropoda > Insecta > Lepidoptera > Lycaenidae > Lycaena > Lycaena phlaeas. The sequence goes on from HG995181.1 coordinate 1,344,390, forward strand.
AGGTAATGACATAGCTTGCTGTCTCTTTCGTTTAGGATAGTTAAAAAAGAAATAGCGAGCGTCCTATAAGAAGGCTAATTAGAAAGATGTAAATTAGTTTAATTTTTGATAGATTTTGTATTAATTTACGTGAAAATTAGTGTTTTCAAGTAAGATATTAATGTAAAGTATGATATGAAAGCATTAGATAAGTGAATACGTTATAAAATTACGAGTAATTACACTGAAAACCTTTGATATAGAAAGTGTTAATTTTAGTATGTTTTCATGTGTTAAATGAATGTTAAGTTATGTAATTCATTAGTTTCGAACGAATATAGTTAGAATAACATAAGAAATGTATAATTTTATAGGTAAAATTAACCATAAATGACCTTATTATTAGCTGAAACTATAACGTGTAATTTCTATCATTTTTTATAGTTCGATTGATTTGTGTTATACATCATTGGAAAGGTCTTTTTGAAAGGAATATGACACAAAAAGAACTATCTCGATATCGTTTATAGTTTAGGAAAAATCGACAAGAATTTACTTTGTGTTTTAGCAAATAACTTTACGCGTTAGTTTGAAAATGTTTCTGTTGACCGATTGTTTTATATTATGTATCGTTAGAAAGGTCTTTTTATGTAGAATCTAACGCAAAAAGAATCATGTTGATAGCAATTATAGTTTAAAAGTTATTAGCGAGAATGTCATGAAAGTACGTAAGTTTCTATGAAAATTGTACTGTTTTTATGTAATAACTTTTTATTGCATTATGTTAAATGTTTATAATTTATGTTGAAATATGAAGAATATTGTTAATTTTTATAAAAATATAAAAATATTGTAATTTGTTAAATGGAAAATAAATAAAGGGGGCTTTAAGGTTTCGGCTCTTCGCAAAATCTAATAGGAAAAGTCAAGCGTAAAGCGCACGACGCGTATATGGCATAGACCCGCGCATATAAATATCGGGCCGAAAACGGGCTCGTCAGTCAGTCGCAAGCAAGCCGTTGAAGAGGCAACATCGGGCAGAAGAGCCGAAATCCGCGAAGCCTTAGTGAAGAAAAGTAATAAGTGGTTTCATTTTCGTCTCCCTACACCCCGGTCTTGTTTCATTCGTAATTACGAACTCGTATCTGTTTCAATTCGAGAACGTCCTCCGAGGTCGGTGTGCCTAAATATCTACGCATTCAGGGGTGCGTGGTGGCGTACGTAACCAGCGCGAAGAAACGTACGTCAAACTTTTACGATTGGGAGATTGTCCCAGGCACGACAGCGCGGAATCTAGTTAGGCATCGTCCCCCCCGCCTGCCGCGTCCGAAACAATCATCTATATCGTTAGTCTCATCATCACCATCAACATTACCAGTATCATTGTCAACTACATATTATGTATTGTCATAGCTTGAGTTTTTTTTTTCACAATATTTAATCAATTTCTCTACTAATATTATTTACTCTTCTCATCGTTGTAGCCGAAAAGCTCACGACTCAACTTGCAGAGGGCTGCTTTCTACTAAGAGAACCATCTTGGTTATTATTTGCTTCGCCGCCGCCGCCTTCACTGTTGATCCTACGTCAGGATTCTGTATATTTCACTAGTACCGACCTGTTTTCGCTTGTCGTTGCAGAACTCGGAGATTCCTTTGAGAAGAGGCTCCCACGCCACCTCCCACAAGTCATAATCTTCCGCACCTTTAAATTAAAACACACCATATTGTAATAAAATAACTAATATCGAAAACGTCTATAGATAGATTTTCTACTTTTATTTTGAATCGAAGCTTCTAGACGGTGTGATGGAATTGCTCACATATGTAGGTGCTCGCCGCAAAAAACCATTAAAATTTTACACTGTGCGGAGTCAGCAACGCCTCAACATATTATAGATAATTAATTATTTTAACAATTATTCAGTTCGCTATCAGCATTTTTCATTCATTGCACGTTCTTATGTCATCTATCAGTATCACTTAGCAAATATAAATATATATACTCAGCAGAACTTGTTTATTATTTATCAAGCATATTAAGGTGTACGACAGCACGTATATCTTATTGGTCCTTCGAGCCGGATTTGAACCAGCGATCTGATGGGAGTCATAATCCATGTCATTATCCAACATACCTTGGTTCTGGTCGGCCTCGTCCCTCCACCACTTGAAGATCTGCGCGGTCCTACTGTGGAGCGTGTGCATCAGGTCCAACAACTGAAACCACACCACATCATAGGTTCAAGATGAGATAGGAATATATTTTTATATATAAAGTAAATGTAATGAAGAATATAATATTAAAACTTCATATTAGATTTTTACTATTAAATTAGCTTCAGTACTATATTATATATACTAATTTTATCACTATAATAAAACAACTTTTACGGAATTTATCGGTTTATATAATTTAGTTTCCCTCCTGAACACACTTGCTGTGAAGTTTAACGAATAACGATGATGTCAAAATAACCGTAATGTCAAAATGACCGTGTTACCTGTATGCTAACCATGTGGGTGGAGTCAACCTCCTCGTCGCTGGACTCTTCGTAGCCCCGCCTCCGCGCCGAGTTCCCCCGAGACTTACGACCTTCACGGACTTTGTTTGATTTTCCTGCAGTTGTAAAAGTGTTAAATATTACTAATTAGCAGTCACTTGTAAACTGTCTATGTACTGCTACAATATATTTGCATTTCGTATAATGTATGTGCCAGATCGGTCAGCAATTGTAACGCCATTAACTTCTTCTGTAGACCCACCTGAATTGGCACCACCATCCTGATAGTTTCTGCCGTGTAAAAGCTTTACTTTGTTTCGGAGAGAAGGACGAGACAGTGCTATTACTCAAGGCAAGACATTACATCTTTAATCTCAAAATACGATAAATAAATGAGTTGACTGGACCAGTTTCATAAGATGGCACGCCTGTAGCTAGCCTAACCAATTAACATTAAAAACACGGTTCGGTCAAGGTAGCCCATAGGCTCCGTGACTTTTACGTCTCAGGACTGGAAACACGTTAATAAGTTGCAGCAGTTAGTGACAGGTTAACTTGCGTTTATGGGCGACGCTAACCTCCTACCTGTGACTCGTCTGCTCGTTGGCCTAGCTAACTAGCATAAAAAATGTCTGTATGCTACTTACCGGACTGCAGGGCAGCCTTGGCCAATAGGCGGAGGCAGCGGACCACGGCACCGCAGTTGTGCGGGGTGACGTGCGCCACGTCGCGAATGACCAGCGCCAGGGCTTCGGTACAGCGCGCGAGGGCGGAGCCCCGGTGCGCGCGGAGACTCACCCGCTCCACATCCATCTCAACAGTCTCCAGGGTGCCACCAGACTCGTTCTTCACCTGGAACGTTGGTGTATCATTTGCTACAAATTGTGTCATATCACTATTCACTGACCCATTTTTTTTTTTTTTTTTTTTTTTCGAAAGGTCTAGACTTTTAGGCCAGATGGCCTTTAAGCTCAATCGGTAGGTGCTGACCCATTTCGAATTTCTGTGGCTCACATTACAGTGCGTACATATCCTCATAGTGTTAGAACAAGCCTCGTTCGCATCAGAAAGATGATTTAATGATAAAATCCTTCTAATAATTGTAACCGAATTGGACCAACGTAAAGTGACAGCGAATCTGTCGCATTTCATGTGGTTTGTGAGTTTCAGGTGACCCATTTGAGGAAAAGGGAAAAGAGGGCAATGTATCTACATAATCTTTGGTTATGTTGATGTCTATGGGCGTTGGTAGTCGCCATGCTTCGACTGCACATTTGCCTCCTTTTGCCCTAAATAAACTTTGTTCTGTCATATTCATTATGAGCAGACCGTAATACACCTCCCTAATCCCTATCAGAGGCATTGAGTGCTGTTTGAGAAATAGTTAATCTACCAAATGCATATAATTCATGCCGTGGTATAAGCTGCTAATCTCATTGGGGTTTTTACGTACAATACGATATAATCAGACCCGTGAATCATCTACGTAATCGTTGCTGTAAATTATCCGTTGTCTAATCCGCGGGGAGTCAATTGTAAACAAACAAGTGCGTGAACAATTACAACACGTTCACAGAGTATTCGATAATATACCGATGTCAGGAAAGCACACGCACGCGTATCTATACTGATACCCTCGTGCTGCCTCACACCCAGTGCTAGATTTACGCCTAGGCCCGTGAGGCCCGGGCCTAGGGCGGCATAATTAGAGGGTCGGCAAAATTTTTGAAATTGTAAAATTTCCGAGGCGAAAAAGGGAAAGGAAGAATTTTCCATAGAATATATTTTATAATAGTTCAAGTTTTTTATTTACCTTTCGGTCCTTGAATAAGATTTAATTTTTTTAAAAGATTAATTATAGCCTTTACCGAATGAAATTGTATCATTAAGGCGCGGTCTTAGTACGATTTGAAATTGCGATTTCACTCACACAACCGCATATCTACGCGCGATACGGTAACACACACACACGCGCCATCAACCATTTTTGCTCACAGAAAGATGCATGGTTATACGCAACGAGCAGAGTAAACATGGGTGTTATATTAAAAATAAAAAAGCGTAACCACCAGCATAAATGCATACACTTTTATGTTTATAATAGATAGTTACAATCATTAGTTAAATAAAACAAAAAATAAAATTATTTTTTTTTACAAAGTAATCAGACATTTCCTACTCATATCACTACATATTATTAAAAAAAACCGCTTAAATCTTTAAAACTACGCAACGGATTTTGAAGCGGTTTTTTTTCATGGATAGGACAATTCAAGAGGAAGGTTTATGTACATAATTTATTAAGTTTTTATATATGTCGCAGTCATCTGGTTGAATCAGTCATTTGATTGTATCACTAACGCGTTAATCAAATGACGACATTTAATTGAATGACTAAAGGACAACTCGTCAAGTTGTTGAATGTGACGTTTAACGCCTTGACTGAACGTCATTTAGCATTGTCGTTGAATGGGATATAGCCGACTTTGTAATGTTTTAAGAGTGACCATAAGTTCGCAACTCAAAAGGTAGCTTCCTTTACATAACAAAAATGAGCAATGAACATTATGATTTTATATTGTATTTTAAGTCTTATCATAGGCTAAAAATATATGATATTTTTTTAAAAGTAATGTATTAAAATATGGAAGTCTCTATGACTCCAGAAAGTTTTTAATTTAAGTCTTTGTCACCTTGTGAAATGAAAGTTTAGGTAAAAAAAAAACAAAAAATTTATAATCATAGGATCAGTTTCTAGCTGTTTTACGCCAAGTTTGTTTTAGTGACTACTAACGCCGCGGTGGGAAAAAAATGAACTAAATTACAATCACCTGACTGATTTTACGTCCGCTCTGTTCAAAAGGCTATGTTACAATCCGCTATCTAGTTGGACGATGAGCGACGCTTGTTCAATAAACGTTCGGCCTAGTCATTCAATTAAATGTCGTCATTTCAATAACGCGCTAGTGATACAATCAAATGACTGATTCAACCAGATGACTGCGACATATACATTATCTAAGTTACAACTATAATTGTTGGAGGTGTCGGAAAAAATAGGCCGTCTGGGAGTTTTCAACGAAAACGCTGCCTAAATTGCCCTTTGAGATATAACAAAATAATGTATGGTGGAATTGTATATCTTAAATAGGCCTACAAAAAAGTCCGCGATGACATATGTCTATCTCTTAGGAATATTATACTATATCCATTTAATACTTTAAAAAAGTTAATTTTAAATGAAAAACCAAAACCGACTTCAAAACTATACCTTCAAATTATGTACAACTAAAAATTTTTAAATAATATTTAAATACTTCGAGTACTACTTTTTAAAATTAGTCATTTTGGGAGTCGGTGCCAGCCAATAAGGACAGTCTAATCACAATTCACAGCATTTGAATACATAATATTATACTCTCACATCTATTATAAATTCCTTTGCAATTATTGATTTTGTACTCATACGAGTACACCCAGTATTGAATAGATGTCTGTTAAGGTTATCTTTGCTTTGGCTGGTACCGACTCCAAAAATAACTAATTTTAAAAAGTAGTACTCGAAGTATTTAAATATTATTTAAATTTTTTTAGTTGTACATAATTTGAGGGTATAGTTTTGAAGTCGGTTTTGGTTTTTCATTTAAAATTAACTTTATTTTGTACTTTTTAGTTTTAAGTATAGGGCCAGTAAGGCTAGTAAACTTTCTTAGAGGGCTTACACAAATTTATCAAGGCTTAATGAAAAACGAACAAAGAAAGGATTTAAATTAACACACAGCCAAAAGCGATTTGGAAAGTTGTATGCAATACATATATTATCATCGACATCAGCCTTTCTCCATCCACTGTTGAACATAGGCCTCCCTCAATGACCGATCAGAGAATGACAATGAGATGATGATGATAATTTTATGTTTTGCATACTTACACAATTTTACAGAGTGCATACACAAATTAGTTAGAATTTCTGCCACAGACCGCATCCTTACAGGAAGCCGTTGAGGAATTGATCATCATGTTTGGCTACGACAGTTACTTGACCACTGGACCATAAAGACGTTACGTAAGCCAAATATCCTGATGGCCTATAAAAAATTCAGCCGAGTATCGTTAATTTGCTCCTAAGAATTGAAGAGTTCCGTCACTTTATTATGGATCCCATGATCAGAACCTAACCAAGTTTTCACCAAACTATCCTTGAACTATATTCTTTCATATAAACTAATAATCATCGAAATCGGTTGGCGTGATATTCAGTTATTCATCTATTTGTCGCGTACATGCCTAATGCAAATTTATGACTTTTATGGTTTTCTCATGGATACCATCATCAGAACTGGACTAGATTAAAATGGGACCACATGGGGAGCATAAGCTTTCTAATACAAAAAGAATCATCAAAATCGGTTCACCCAGTCAAAAGTTATGAGGTAACACTTATAAAAAAAAAAACATACAGTCGAATTGATAACCTCCTCCTTTTTTTGAAGTCGGTTAAAAATGGGCAACTATAACGTAATAGTTTGAAAGTTATTTACACGAATACGGTATGAATCCCATTGTAAATGAGTAAATTGGCATCTGCACTTCATGAAGATTATTTTTGCCCTTTACATCATGCAAATTAAATGAATACTTTAGGAGATATGGCAAAATCAAATTAATGCACAAGAAAAGAAATCGTGTTGCCATGATTCGAACTGGCGGTTGTCTGGTGCATGGGCGTAGCCACACTGAGGCAAGCTGGGGCGCTTGCCCCACCCATGGTTGCATGGTTATACGCAACGAGCAGAGTAAACATGGGTGTTATATTAAAAATAAAAAAGCGTAACCACCAGCATAAATGCATACACTTTTATGTTTATAATAGATAGTTACAATCATTAGTTAAATAAAACAAAAAATAAAATTATTTTTTTTTACAAAGTAATCAGACATTTCCTACTCATATCACTACATATTATTAAAAAAAACCGCTTAAATCTTTAAAACTACGCAACGGATTTTGAAGCGGTTTTTTTTCATGGATAGGACAATTCAAGAGGAAGGTTTATGTACATAATTTATTAAGTTTTTATATATGTCGCAGTCATCTGGTTGAATCAGTCATTTGATTGTATCACTAACGCGTTAATCAAATGACGACATTTAATTGAATGACTAAAGGACAACTCGTCAAGTTGTTGAATGTGACGTTTAACGCCTTGACTGAACGTCATTTAGCATTGTCGTTGAATGGGATATAGCCGACTTTGTAATGTTTTAAGAGTGACCATAAGTTCGCAACTCAAAAGGTAGCTTCCTTTACATAACAAAAATGAGCAATGAACATTATGATTTTATATTGTATTTTAAGTCTTATCATAGGCTAAAAATATATGATATTTTTTTAAAAGTAATGTATTAAAATATGGAAGTCTCTATGACTCCAGAAAGTTTTTAATTTAAGTCTTTGTCACCTTGTGAAATGAAAGTTTAGGTAAAAAAAAAACAATAAATTTATAATCATAGGATCAGTTTCTAGCTGTTTTACGCCAAGTTTGTTTTAGTGACTACTAACGCCGCGGTGGGAAAAAAATGAACTAAATTACAATCACCTGACTGATTTTACGTCCGCTCTGTTCAAAAGGCTATGTTACAATCCGCTATCTAGTTGGACGATGAGCGACGCTTGTTCAATAAACGTTCGGCCTAGTCATTCAATTAAATGTCGTCATTTCAATAACGCGCTAGTGATACAATCAAATGACTGATTCAACCAGATGACTGCGACATATACATTATCTAAGTTACAACTATAATTGTTGGAGGTGTCGGAAAAAATAGGCCGTCTGGGAGTTTTCAACGAAAACGCTGCCTAAATTGCCCTTTGAGATATAACAAAATAATGTATGGTGGAATTGTATATCTTAAATAGGCCTACAAAAAAGTCCGCGATGACATATGTCTATCTCTTAGGAATATTATACTATATCCATTTAATACTTTAAAAAAGTTAATTTTAAATGAAAAACCAAAACCGACTTCAAAACTATACCTTCAAATTATGTACAACTAAAAATTTTTAAATAATATTTAAATACTTCGAGTACTACTTTTTAAAATTAGTCATTTTGGGAGTCGGTGCCAGCCAATAAGGACAGTCTAATCACAATTCACAGCATTTGAATACATAATATTATACTCTCACATCTATTATAAATTCCTTTGCAATTATTGATTTTGTACTCATACGAGTACACCCAGTATTGAATAGATGTCTGTTAAGGTTATCTTTGCTTTGGCTGGTACCGACTCCAAAAATAACTAATTTTAAAAAGTAGTACTCGAAGTATTTAAATATTATTTAAATTTTTTTAGTTGTACATAATTTGAGGGTATAGTTTTGAAGTCGGTTTTGGTTTTTCATTTAAAATTAACTTTATTTTGTACTTTTTAGTTTTAAGTATAGGGCCAGTAAGGCTAGTAAACTTTCTTAGAGGGCTTACACAAATTTATCAAGGCTTAATGAAAAACGAACAAAGAAAGGATTTAAATTAACACACAGCCAAAAGCGATTTGGAAAGTTGTATGCAATACATATATTATCATCGACATCAGCCTTTCTCCATCCACTGTTGAACATAGGCCTCCCTCAATGACCGATCAGAGAATGACAATGAGATGATGATGATAATTTTATGTTTTGCATACTTACACAATTTTACAGAGTGCATACACAAATTAGTTAGAATTTCTGCCACAGACCGCATCCTTACAGGAAGCCGTTGAGGAATTGATCATCATGTTTGGCTACGACAGTTACTTGACCACTGGACCATAAAGACGTTACGTAAGCCAAATATCCTGATGGCCTATAAAAAATTCAGCCGAGTATCGTTAATTTGCTCCTAAGAATTGAAGAGTTCCGTCACTTTATTATGGATCCCATGATCAGAACCTAACCAAGTTTTCACCAAACTATCCTTGAACTATATTCTTTCATATAAACTAATAATCATCGAAATCGGTTGGCGTGATATTCAGTTATTCATCTATTTGTCGCGTACATGCCTAATGCAAATTTATGACTTTTATGGTTTTCTCATGGATACCATCATCAGAACTGGACTAGATTAAAATGGGACCACATGGGGAGCATAAGCTTTCTAATACAAAAAGAATCATCAAAATCGGTTCACCCAGTCAAAAGTTATGAGGTAACACTTATAAAAAAAAAAACATACAGTCGAATTGATAACCTCCTCCTTTTTTTGAAGTCGGTTAAAAATGGGCAACTATAACGTAATAGTTTGAAAGTTATTTACACGAATACGGTATGAATCCCATTGTAAATGAGTAAATTGGCATCTGCACTTCATGAAGATTATTTTTGCCCTTTACATCATGCAAATTAAATGAATACTTTAGGAGATATGGCAAAATCAAATTAATGCACAAGAAAAGAAATCGTGTTGCCATGATTCGAACTGGCGGTTGTCTGGTGCATGGGCGTAGCCACACTGAGGCAAGCTGGGGCGCTTGCCCCACCCTGGCACCTATAGGCTGCCTAATTAAACATAAAATATTTTTTCTAATATTAACAACTATCATAATTTTTGTTTTGTTATTATGTCAAATCAATCAATTAATCAAAACAAAAAGCGGGTCCGAAAACCCTCAAAATTTATACATTAACAAATTGGCATAGATGCAGCCCAAACGGCTTAATTAAAAAAAACCCCTTTATTGCCCCACGTTGAGCCCAAAGCTGGCTACGCCCATGGTCTGATGTCTAAGGCCATGGTGTATCAACTCTGATAGGTGTAATAATATTAGTAAAGTATGGTGGAATATATAATAATAGTATCCTAAATAAGCCGATAGGACGATTCAATTAGGATGGGCAGCATTTAGATAGCTTCGCCATATTCTCACGTCGTCTATACCGCAGAGATTGAAGACGAAAGTTCAACCGATGATGATTATCCGTCCACTGCTGAACATAGGCCTCCCTCAACGAATGCCAAGACGACCGATCCCTTGCTACTCGCATCCAACGTGGACCTGCCACTGCACGGAGATCGTCTTCCCATCTGGTTAATGGCCGACCAACACTTCGTCTACCTAAGTGCGGCCTCCACTCTTGAACCTAAACGGCCCATCGGCCATCCGTTCTTCTGAGTGCGTGACCAGCCCATTGCCACTTCAACGTGCTTATTCTTCGCGTGATATCGGTAACTTTAATTCTCTGGCGAAGGTCTTCGTTTCGAATCCTATCTGCCAAAGAAACACCCAGCATAGCACGCTCCACAGCACGTTGAGCTACGGCAAACTTGCGGACCAGTCGTAAATTAAGAGGCCACGTTTCGGCCCCGTAGGTCATCACGGGGAGAACGCATCGGTTGAAGACTTTCGTCTTCAAACTCTGCGGTATAGACGACGTGAGAATATGGCGAAGCTTCCTAAATGCTGCCCATCCTAATTGAATCCTCCATCGGCAGTCGCAGTCGCAGATGATGACAAAGTCGCATCGATGGCACTGCTGCCTGATCAGAGTAGCACGGGATCGGCCGTCTTGGCGTTCATTAGAAGAGGTCTAAGTTCGGCAGTGGACGGATAAAGGCTGATGATGATAGGTCATCACGGGGAGAACGCATCGGTTGAAGACTTTCGTCTTCAAACTCTGCGGTATAGACGACGTGAGAATATGGCGAAGCTTTCTAAATGCTGCCCATCCTAATTGAATCCTCCATCAGCAGTCGCAGTCGCAGATGATGACAAAGTCGCATCGATGGCACTGCTGCCTGATCAGAGTAGCACGGGATCGGCCGTCTTGGCGTTCATTAGGAGAGGTCTAAGTTCAGCAGTGGGCGGATAAAGGCTGATGATGATGATGGTATATTGTTCTTGTTGTATTCGAGTGGCAAGAGATCGGTAGATCGGTCGTCTTGGCAATCATTAGAAGGGGCCTATGTTCAGCAGTGGACGGATTTAAGCTGATGATGATGATGAGTGAGCAAACACTTCACTACTAAAGATGTATAATTTTTACTTACAATAATTTTATGTAAGTAAACTGATATCTGTAATTCGCCTTTGCTCATAGCTGCCACGCTGAGCAGGCGGATTGACAATCGCAGATGATGATGAAGTCGCATCGATGGCACTGCTGCCTGATCAGAGTAGCACGGGATCGGCCGTCTTGGCGTTCATTAGGAAAGGTCTAAGTTCAGCAGTGGGCGGATAAAGGCTGATGATGATGATGGTATATTGTTCTTGTTGTATTCGAGTGGCAAGAGATCGGTAGATCGGTCGTCTTGGCAATCATTAGAAGGGGCCTATGTTCAGCAGTGGACGGATTTAAGCTGATGATGATGATGATGAATGAGCAAACACTTCACTACTAAAGATGTATAATTTTTACTTACAATAATTTTATGTAAGTAAACTGATATCTGTAATTCGCCTTTGCTCATAGCTGCCACGCTGAGCAGGCGGATTGACAATCGCAGATGATGATGAAGTCGCATCGATGGCACTGCTGCCTGATCAGAGTAGCACGGGATCGGCCGTCTTGGCGTTCATTAGGAAAGGTCTAAGTTCAGCAGTGGACGGATAAAGGCTGATGATGATGATGGTATATTGTTCTTGTTGTATTCGAGTGGCAAGAGATCAGTAGATCGGCCGTCTTGGCAATCATTAGAAGGGGCCTATGTTCAGCAGTGGACGGATTTAAGCTGATGATGATGATGATGATGATGATGAGTTAGCAAACACTTCACTACTAAAGATGTATAATTTTTACTTACAATAATTATATGTAAGTAAGCTGTTATCTGTAATTCGCCTTTGCTCATAACTGCCACGCTGAGCAGGCGGATTGACAATCGCAGATGATGATGAAGTCGCATCGACGGCACTTCTGCCTGATCAGAGTAGCACGGGATCGGCCGTCTTGGCGTTCATTGAGGGAGGCCTATGTTCGGCAGTGGACGGATTTAGGCTGATGATGATGATGATAAGTGAGCAAACGTTGAGAGAGAACGTCTTCCCACCTGGTTAAAATGACCAACCAACATTTCGTCTACCTATGTACTTATGTGAAATAAACCAATTCCATAAAAATTTATTGTGGTAAAAAATGATTGCAAAGTATCAAATTTGGTTTATTGAATATTTTGTATTTTGTCAGCTGTGGACGGATAAAGGATGATAATGATGATGGTGTATTGTTCTTGTTGTATTCGAGTGGCAAGAGATCGGTAGATCGGTCGTCTTGGCGTTCATTAGGAGAGGTCTAAGTTCAGCAGTGGACGGATAAAGGCTGATGATGATGATGGTATATTGTTCTTGTTGTATTCGAGTGGCAAGAGATCGGTAGATCGGTCGTCTTGGCGTTCATTAGGAGAGGTCTAAGTTCAGCAGTGGACGGATAAAGGCTGATGATGATGATGGTATATTGTTCTTGTTGTATTCGAGTGGCAAGAGATCGGTAGATCGGTCGTCTTGGCAATCATTAGAAGGGGCCTATGTTCAGCAGTGGACGGATAAAGGATGATGATGATTCGTTTTGTTGATCTTAAAAAGAAAACATGATATTATTTCGTTTATGTTACGTTTACTATGCAAGCCATGACCGATATGGTCGATCGACGTAGCAGACAAACCACGCTTGCACCTGGCGCATTCAAATATGTATTCTATGCGCATATAAATAGAATGCCACAATATGTTTTTGGATTTAGAATGTTATGTTTGTGCAATTACTCAAATTACACAATATCGTATATTTCAACAAAAAAACATTATAGCCTTATTATCCATCCTATACTTTCCCAAATATTCCAATAATTTTTTACAATTTACGCATAAATCACAAAGTTTTATGTCACAAGACGAGCGTCCGTAACAGAACCTTCCAGCTCGGGGGTCGCCCGAGATCTGAACATGACCGCGTAATCTAATGCTACATTTACCACACATTGAATAAGGTTAAAAATTGCAAAGCAGAAGTGTAACCCTGTTGCAAATAAACATTTAATTTGCGGGTTTTTCTTTAATAACTCAGAATATACGCATGAAATTCAATATCTGTTGGGCCAAATAATTAATAAAACCATATTCTAATTATATTCTTATAAAAAAATATGTTGTTACCGCTGAAAATACAGAGAACTCCAACGTCTAAGTCTATTTTTGAGAAGGAAATTACGATTTTTTTATTGGATATATTAAACAAATATTTAATATTATATGACCGTAAACATTTTCTTTAGACCCTTTTCTATGGTCTGTATTTTTTGCATTAGTTATATTCATTGGGTTTCCTCGTACCGGAGCGTCAAAAAAACCCAGTTTTGTGAGTTTTGAGCTAAGACCGCGCCTTAAGCGCGGCGCCATAAACAAGGCCTAGGGCGGCATCAAGCCTAAATCCGTCACTGCTCACACCCACAGACCAGGCAGTGATTACTGGCCCTCAGTGGCGTAGCTATCGTAGGGCCAGCTGATGCACCAGGGCCCCGGGGCTTAGGGGGCCCTCTAACTTAATCTTTGAAAAGAGATAAGCATAAAAGCATTTTTTTAAAATGTTTTTAAATGAACATCAACAATTACAGAACTCCCGGTTTAAGACTTTTAGCCTCCTCGATAAGCATGACGTGCTGCATGTTATCCTTATTTTAGTTTTATGGTAAGTTTATCCACTGAATAAGAAAACATGTATTTTTACTACTTCAACTTTTCCTGATTTTTTTGGAATCATTCAGCTCCAATCTCAAAGCAGTTTTAGCGCTTCCCTCGGCCTTCATCATCGTAGAGTCAAGGATCATTTGATTACCGCTGTCCTGACTATACAGGAGTAGAAGTAGGAGTAGGGAGTAGAGTGGGCCTTGGGAAAATATTAAAAGGTACTCACGAATATCCATCCCTGAGTCTGCGGTGAGTTGGACAGCTCGCTCTCCGACGACACGCTGGTGGGGCGCCTCTCGCCTTCATCATCGGAACCCTCAGACCTGCTCGAAGCGGCTGCGGGGAAAAACATATCTCAATAAACTTTCGTGCACTGTACTTGGGATTTCCCACTGCAAAGCTGGGATTATAGTTGATAGGGTATCAAATACCGGTTCTCGTTTTTGGACGAATTTAATTGTGACGATAATTTAATCTTATCTAAATGTACACAGTAATTAATCGATGCCAATTTTAAAACGACACATGCGTAGAACAGCTGCATTGTAAAATTACGCATTGAGCTGTAATCTTTATTATGCAAATTAAAAATGAAAAAGAAGTCTATATTTTTGTCATTTTGTAAACAATTTTTATCGCATTAAAATTCTGTAAATACACATGGTAAAATAAGGATTATTATAGATATATATCATTCATAAATTATTATGTACAGTTTTTTTTAAGATTTTAGACCCATGATTATATTATAGACAGATCTGATACAGTAAACACACATACCAATGTATGACGTAGGTCACGTGGTCAACAATTATAATCGTTTATAACATAATAATATAGTTACAACTTTAGTAATTTTCAAAATTACAAATTAAGATTACGGCTATTGCTTGTAAATTTCGACGATTTACAGTAACGTTCCTACTTCCTAGCCATCTAATACCCGAATACAAGAAGCGTATTTGGCTAAGGGCCTGTTTCACAATGTCCAGTTAAGTGCCCAATAGGCTATCGGCAACATATTTGACAGATATTTGACAGATACTCCATACTCTATCTGTCAAATATGTTGCCGATAGCCTATTGGGAACTTAACTGGAGATTATGAAACAGGTCCTAAGTATATAAACATACTATCCATATTACGTATGTTTATAAGA
The DNA here is from genome assembly GCA_905333005.2 of Lycaena phlaeas. Classification (NCBI taxonomy): domain Eukaryota; kingdom Metazoa; phylum Arthropoda; class Insecta; order Lepidoptera; family Lycaenidae; genus Lycaena; species Lycaena phlaeas. The sequence continues at coordinate 1,359,705 of HG995181.1, forward strand.
ATTGTAAACTATATTTTGGAAAGAGCAACCCAACAGAGTTTCTTCTCATGTAGGTACTTACTATACTAAATACGCATTGTAAACTAGATTTCTTTATTGTTATGTTTATTTTGTAAAATGTAATAGTACTTAAGTAATAAATAAACAAATAAAATAATAAATACACTAGTATAGTAATATGCATTGATTTTTTTTAATAGAATATTTTAAAAGATTCCACTAAGAAAGTGAAAGAGAGTTTGTTTTGCCGGTTCTTCTCAGTGGGCTTGCTTTGGAACCGGCGGTAGACTCAATTGACGTGCAAAAAGATACTTTGATGGTACTATTTTGAATCAAAAAAATAACTTTGATTTTTAACGCGGAGGAAGCCACATGCAAAAGCTGGTGTTCAATAATTATAAGATAACATTGTTAATGAAAGAAATTAATATCGATAAAACATATTAAAATTAGTATAATAAGAACGATAAGATACATTATAATTATAACAGCAAGTACCTAATCGTATCAAATTACAAAAAAAAACCCAGATTCCAAATAAGATTTTAAAATAACATGCATGCAGTTCATGCGTTGAAAATGGATGAAAATCATTTCAATAACAATACAATTAATATAAATATTACAATCCCCACCATGGTTCAAGCCCTGTCATGGCGGTGGGGCTCAGTAGCCTAGGGTGAATCCAGCACCTCGGGCGAAGCGAATTGAGCCTACTCTTTGTACCTCCCTTATAAGAGGGAGCAAGGGCGAGGACAGGAACCTCACCTCATTGTACTGTTCCGACGTTGAGAGTGGTTGTTCTGTGGTGCGGGGCAACCCCTCTATGGAGGTGGCGTCGGTCCCCTGAGGAACTGACTAGCCGTTGAGGTGCCCTGTTGCTAGTAGATCCAGGGCACCTCACCAAAGGCAGCATTGATAGAACTCACCAGGTTTTAGTGGGTAGAACTGCGTCCACTTACTATCTTTCGGGCGCAGCGAGTCCCACATACCCGCCTGAGGAGACATGAGATGCATAAGCGCATATCCCGGCGTTAAAGAAAAAAAGTAGTTATTACAAAACAAACAACTTTTACGGATTTTATCGGGGTTTATTGGGTTTTTTCACGCCCGGCGTTTCGGATACTTTATAGCAGCCATGGTCACGGGAGGAATCTTTCATATTATAGTTATCTATCATGTGGCATACTTTATTAAGTAATTTTAATTTTGAAGTCATAACTTATTTCTATAGTATCTTTAGAATTACCAAAATTGATTATAATTTTCGATATTTATTCTTTGAATATGTTTTATATTGTTTTCAACAGTAAAAGTACCAACTTAAATATGGTGCACTGTTGGGGACGGGTTTCCACGGAATTAGACAAGGAGGGTGTTGGGCCGTAGTTCACCGATGAGCTGGCCCATTGCGGGTCAGGTTTTCAACCGTATGGGGCCCTTAATGTTGACGGGGCCTTGGACTGTAGCCCAGTAGTGCCCCTAAGCCCAGCGTTGTTCGTTGGTGTGTACCCACAAGTAGTAAGCAGGCGTATTTGTCATACTATCCAATACATTGTAATCTTGTAAGGTTTTCCCACGATTTGATATGATAAGCGATGTCACTACTGCTGTGTCGATAATCGCTAAGCTTTCAACAAGCATAATTAATCTCTTTCATATACTTTGTTAAAAAAAAAAACAGTTCTCTGTCGATGCTATTTTAATTAGTATTTTTTATATGCCTTAAATCTAATTTTATAATGTCAGGTAATATATAAACACCAGTATTCCCAAACAATACTGTGCGGTGTCGCAGTCGGCAGTACTCCCGAACGCATAGAATCATTCAAACCAATTAATAGACCATACATGAAATCCGCAACTGTGCGTCTGTCAAACCCATATAAAACCTCGACTATTGATACCAGGAGCGCATATTAGATAGCTTTTTTTGCATAGTATTGTTTCACTATTTACTGTGACACATCAAAGTATTGTTTGTGAATACTGGTGAAAGCTACCTTTATGTGCTCGACGATCGACGATCAACGAACGGAAGACGAAACATGTTTTAAGGCTCTTCTCCTTAAAATGAAAAAACCAAACCAGGGCAAATGGTTGGTGTAGACTGTAGAGTATCCGAAATATCGGGATCATAAACCGCAGTAAAATCCGTAAACGTTGTTTTATTAAATTGGGAAATTCGCGTGAAGATTCATAAACAAGTTAGATATCTATTGTTTAAAACTCAATCATTTCATCAGCTTCCGCCTTCGAGTTTGTTTCCGGTTCCGATAACTCAACTTTAAAAACTCCCGACTCCCGACTTCCTTACCCTTCTTTCAAGGTATCAAAGTATCAAACCATTCGGCTCGACTCTGGTCGGCTAAGACTTGAGGATACTTATCTTCGTCCTCATAATCTCCCCAGATATACTTGTTACTTGGCTCGTTACTTGAGGTCAGGCTGGTTTCCGCAACTCGACGCTTTGCGCCTATTTTGCGTGCTGTGAGCCTCTCCACAGATATAACTAGTCATCATTATGTGAACAATTTCTATTAATCGATATGAACTTAATCATCAATCAAGTGATGTTATCATTTTGTTCAACATTGACGCACGCGTAATTCATTCGAAATGCAATTATTGTGACCTTGTCGTTTATTTATAAAATGAAAACATGTTCCTGATCAGATTTCGATAAAATATGTCAAGGAGATAGATTCTGTGGTAGATAGATCTACCACAGAAATCTAAATAGAGAGAAAAGATCTAGGTCTTTACCTATGAAATTGCCGTTCTGCAGTACTGGCCATTTCAAATCAAAATAATTCTTGTTTGGCTAAGAATTCTAATTAAAAATTAATTTTATTTTAAAAACATGGATTTCTCATTCGTCATTATGGTTACATATATACGTTAAAAATTCGAGTAATTATGGAATATGATTACCGTCGTCAGTCGTGGCAGCAAAGCGGCACAAGCGGCACGCGACATCAACGACCTTTACGGAGCTAATACTACAAACCAACGCACCACCTGTTATTGGTTTGTTCCGTTTGGTCTGCTCTGGAAATCTCGACCTCAAAAATTAACCTCGCGGTCGTTTGAAAGCTTTAGTCGACAAAGACGAATTAAAGGCGATTGTGGACACTTATGATAAACAATCTACGGCTAAATTAGCAGCAGCTTTCAACGCTAGACTCAAAACAAAATAGGTCCATTTGCGTCAAATTGGCAAGGTAGGTAAAAAATCTGGACAAATGGGTGCCCCACGAACTCAATGATCGCTAGCGCGAAGTACTTGTCGATACTAGGCCTTGCGCTCCTCAACAGACACACAAATGTAGGAATTTTGAACCGCATTGTTAACTGCGATGAAAAATGGATTCTGTTTGATAGCCGCAAGAGCTCAGCAAGTTGGTTGGATCCTGGTTCAGCACCTAAACAATGCCCCAAACGAAAACTTACCCCTAGAACACTCATGGTCACTATTTGGTGGTCTAGCGCCGGTGTGATTGATTACAGCTTCTTACCTAAAGGGGTGAGCCTTACTGCAGAACTGAACGGTAGCTGGCACATCTCCAACCAGCATTGTCAATCGCTCGTCTCCGCTGCTCCTGCACGACAACGAGCGACCTCATACTGCACAGCAGACAGTCTTCAAGTCGCAAGAATTAGGGTTGGAAGCGCTGTCATCCGCCCTACTCACCAGTTCTTGCGCCTACAGACTACTACTTTTTCCAGAATTTGGATAACTTGTTGGCGGGAAAAAAAATCAATACTAAAGAGGCAGTATAAAATGCCTTTGAAGAATTTGTTTCCTCCCGTCACGTTCAGATGATTTCTTTATGAAGGGCTAAATTTAACTACTAAACTGCCACTGTGTTGGCAAAGATGCATTGTTTGCATGGGTCATTACTTCGACTAATACAAATAAAAAAACCATGAAAAGAAAAATCGTTTAATTTTTAATACAAAACTGCAATTGCATAGATAAAGATCTAATAATAAGGTAATAGAAGTGCTAAATGTATTACGCAATGAATAATATTTATTCTAAAATTGAATAATATTTATTCCACGTTCCATAGATCATCGCGCACCATTTATATTATTATTTTGATTTCTATGCTTTCTACCAAATAGGACAGATAAGATGGCACGGAATTTTCTTATGCCATGAAAACGAGCAGTCTGAAGTCTCATGACTACCTACGCCCATTGACAGCAGCACAACCATAGGTTATAGAGATTCATTGCCTCCGTTTTCCCTATCCTCCCAAAGAGCCGCTGTAAAATAACAAACTGTACAAAACAGGGCAGCCTGGTTCTCTTTACGCCGATATTATATGAGCGTGAGGTACCATCTGTCGTGGCAGCCCGATTTGGATGCAATGCAGCAATCACATGTCCTCTTACTAAAGTGACACTATGTTTGGGAATAACAAATCAGACTAAGGGCGGGTTGCATCGACCGCCTCTAACGAGTATGTAATCGTTAAAATTAGCGGTAACGAACGTTAGCGACCAAAGAGCGTTGTTTTTAACAAACGTTAAAATTTAACGAAGTCTCTTATGTTAACAGATGATTTGAAACAACAAAGATGGTTGTTTTTTTAATTTTGACGTCTGTTAAAAGCAACGCTCTTTGGTCACTAACCTTCGTTACCGCCATCTTTGCCACGACCGGGGAAGAAATACTAAAAACGACTGAACTTAAGCCGGGTAAGTTCAGTTAAGCTCAATCAACAAAGTTTAGAATTTATTTAAAGTATTCTAGCAACATCGACCAATTCCATCCTATTAGAAATGGCTGATAAGGGAAGTGTGAAAAGCTTTTTTATAATAAAAAAAAAGAGAGAGAGACCAAACACCCATAGGGTACTGTCTTGTCGACATGGAATCGTGAAATTTGTTACAAAAGCTAGATCACACCATATACACTACGGAAAATTTGTAAAACCTTTTAAAAACCTTTCTCTGAAACCTACAGCGCGTTTTTCGATAAAAATCACACGATATAACAAGAATTCTATGATACAAGAAGAAGCTTCCTTCTCTTCATCATCATCAGCCTTTATCTGTCCACTGCTGAACAAAGGATTTTTTTTCAAAATGATCCTAAGGTAATGGCAGCAAGCTATTTCCTTGGGATCATTTAAGCAAGCAGACCACTCTCTTCATTGAATTAAGATGGTTACATATAATATTTTCACTGATCGGAAACGGAACTTATACAGGAGTATACAAACAATCATACCACGTCAACCTGGTCTCCTATGTAAAATCTCATGACTTCAAATTGTTAAAATTTAAAAATCAATTTTCAAATTATGTCGATATTATTTTTTTTAAATCCACGACCGGCCCCTTACGAGATGAGGAAGGCGAATAAGGTTTATCGTGAAATATCGAAACGGACGCAAATACCGACTTATTGCTAATGAGTAATCTATTTTTGTTTATCTTACTTATCATACTATTTTTTTGTAATAAAATTTCAAGAATTAATTCTAAATTCTATTGACATATCATCAAATATATAGAAAACTCAGATATTTTAAAATTAACACCAATGGATAATCCAAAAATATCTGCGTATACAGTACATCTGTACAGTAACGTTCAAAAGTCCAGTAGCAATCGAACGCAGCTATAGCGTCAACACTTAACGTTACTTGTGACCTTTTTCTATAAAGACAATTCACACACACACACACATACACTTTGTTTGTCTGTATAAATTCATATCGTTAATTTCGTCTCAACGTGTAAGCAATGCCGTGGCCCAGTGGTTAAGCAAGTGCATATATTTTATTCTACGATCACCTGTTAAATTGCAGGATCAAATCCATCCCACATTGGGTCTGCGTCGATTCTTCATTTTTAAATTGTAATGTTTTAAATTTTGAAATATTTATAAATTATTACGAATGTTTCTAACTAAAACTTAGTTAGAAACATAACATTCTAAACAGAGCAAAGAATGTGAGGGTAGATTTAAAATAAAATGATTACTGGCTTGGAAAAAACAAAATAATAAAATGTTGTTGGTTGGTGAATTCAGCTACGAGTGATTGTGTGCTAACTGTTTCAATTTAAAATAATAATTAGGTGTCCAATATGCAAGCAAATATTAATAGCGAATCAAGAGCTAATATTGTGGCCCTATATTCGAATGGCCTGAATATTTCTCAAATTTATAACGAAACTGGCTTCTCTGTAAGTAGAAATTAATTATATTAATGTGATGCATATTTTTTCAATGGTTAAAATTGTCTTTTACAATTTGTTAATTTTTTTTAGGGAAATACTGTTAAGTCGACGGGTGAAGAGATTCGAGGAAGAAGGTGGCTTGCAGAGTCGTAAACGAAGTGGAAGGCCACTTCTTATTAACCAGACTCAGCGGCAGCATGACATGACAGCGGAGTATAAAACGTGTGGTTTCATACCGACAAGACGTTTTGCCGATGAATTAAACACCTCATTGGTAACCGTTCGTCGTGCACTTCATGACGAGGGACTACATCACCGAAAGCCGGCGAAAAAACCGTTTTTGACTCAAAGGCATAAAGACGAATGGCAGGAAGACTACATTTATGGCGTAAAGATAATAGTATATAAAGTGAAAATAACGTACTGTCAAACACCGAATCTGGCAGAATAAGTGTGAACATGTGGGGATGGATTAGTGCGCAAGGGACGGGTGATCTTGAATTTATACACACAAAATATTAATCAATATTATTACATTAAATATATGTTTCTGTGTCACACTAAGTATTAATTGTTATAATATTTATATTTCGTTAGTTTCAATCGGGCATTGTAGTTTCTACCTAGGGACGTGTTGCCAATGATTAGGAGGTTTAATATTTAAAGGTTGAGGTTAAGTTTTAATCCTCTTTTCCTCGAGAAAATGAATAATTAAACTTTAACCTCAATAATAATATGAAATATTGGTAACACAATAGATATCTATAATATTTTTATTTTGATAGATCTATGGATCAAAGATTTTAACGTCAATCAATTCAATTGTTTAATTGTTAGGTCATTAAAATAAATATAACATATATTTTATATTTTGAAAGTGTTGTTTTATTATATTACCTACTTAATATATATTATATTATATAATATATAGTAGTATATATAATATATTACTATATACTACTTAATATATATATATATATATATATATATATATATATATATATATATATATATATATATATATATATATATATATATATATATATAATTAATATTATTCTTAAGTAAATAAAACTTTAAAAAAGTCATTTCATTAAAAAATAAATGAGTTTATAAGAATGTTAAGATAAAGACTTTGCAAAACTGAGATTCGATCCGTAACCATTTCAACTAGCGTTGATGCGAGGCCAACTATTTACCGATGAAGCTGCGAGATATCTTACGTAGCTTGTGAAATTTTTGCATTATTATTGACACAGTGCAATAATGAATGAAGAGGACAAACAATATAACGTTATCTTTGTCTTGCATCCACTACACGCTTATACTTTCTGGTATTGATATTGTACGACATTTAAGTGTGTGCATGGTAACATGGCGCACACATTCAGAATACGCACTATACCGGCAAGCGAATACGGTCGTTACGATGCTACTGGACTTTTGAACGTTGACTGTACATGAAGTCACTAACGCTGTTTGTTCGCCTATATCTTACAAACTACTCATCGGAATATAGTGCAGCTTTCAGCAATAGATAGTGATTCAAGAAAAACATTAATATATTATGTATAAACCATACAGACTTTAGTACAAAAACCGAAACTATATTATTGTGCGTTTAAATTTCAAATGTTGGAAAAGCCTTACGATATAGAACAAATTAATATACTATGGAATTGTATATTTTAAAAAAGTCCGCGATGCAATTATCTTTTAAGCGTAACCCGTAACTCCATAGTAGCCATTTTTATATTTTACAAGTTAAAGAACTGTTATTTACCAAGCTGTTTTACATACATTGTATATTTAATAGGTTAAGGGCCTTTCAAAAGCCTTTCACTAAAATGGATATTTTCCACCAGAGAATTGAAATGCTGTCGCTTTTCGTGCGGTTTGTGAGTTACCGTTGACCTATTGGAGGGATTGGGTAATTGAGGGCAACGTATATGCATAACCTCTGATTGTGAGGATGTTTATAGACGTCGATAGTCGCCAAAGGCTACAACTGTTCGTTTACACTACTATGCTATAAAAAAATTGTAACCTAAGTTTACGTGGCGAAACTGCGGGCAATAAAGTGGGAAGCATAAACTAATGTCTACAAAGTATTTTGATCGTATTTAAGAATCGGATAAAGAAGCAGGATGCAGTTAACACCAGTATGTTTTATAATAAACAAATGAAATATAAGACACTTTATAGATCAGAAGATTGCAAAGCTCGATATGGTGTTCCACAAGGCAGTTTATTAAGTCCGTTATTATTTACAATGTACATAATGACTTACTACAAAGCTTGTTCTGTAACAGACGAGAATAGCTCAAAATAAAAACAACTATGAAGCGGCCATAAAGGCGCATTGACGACTATATGTCTATATAATTTACATTACATTATAAGCAAAAAACAATGAATTAAAATCAACAGAAGCAAAAGCTCCAAACAAAGATCGTTTGAAACGCAATCGAATCATCGCCATTAAAATTCATTTTATACCGACAGATTATTACAATCCAATATTACTTCTACAATGAAATTTGGAGTAATTTTTAATTGAAATTTCAATATGGGAGATCAGTAAATGCACTTTTTACAGCGTCTCGAGAATTAACATTGATAACTATGGAACATAGATTTATATTTTTGTAATAATATATAGACAGTTTAGAAATAATTTCAAATTACTGTTTCATAGTTATTTAACAATAAAATATTTTATTTTATTGTCTAGTCCGTTTGTAAATGTGGGACAATATCGACCTTGCTTCGGACAGCGGGACAGACTTCCTGAAATTGGGACTCATGATCACTTTACATCTGGCTCTTTGGCTTTTTTACATTCTTGAGCTTTTATATTTACGTATTCACTTTTATATTGTAAGTTGATGTTTATCGTGTGATGTAACAATATGTACCAGAGACAACAAATCTGATGTCTATGGATGTCGCTTTTATTCACCATTGGCTAAACCTATTCGTTTGCTCTTCTATTAAAAAAAAAGACATCCAACTTATAAGAACTCCCCCTTTATTAAAATACAGTTTTTTTTTTCAACAAACGCAAATCATCATCTAATCAATGAATCACTAATCTGTAGTTATTTTTTCAAAAACGATGGGCATACGCTCTTGATAAGATTAAAAGGTATATAAAATCTGAAATGAGCATCTACTGGACATTGTTTCACCAACATGAGAACTATCCTGATCGTCCTTGCCTTGGCACTCGCCGTCGCCGCTGTCCCAACGACGGTGCCAATCAACAATGACTACCACAACACGATTGGCATCCCAGAGGCAGCCAGAATCAAGGCGGCCGAGCAGGCCCAAGACTTCGACGGATCGAGGATCGTCGGCGGACAACAATCAGCACTTGGAGCTTTTCCATACTTGGTATGTTTTATTTTAATTTAGTTCCTTCATCATCATTATCATCAGCCTTTACCCGTCCACTGCTGAACATAGACCTAGTTGAAATTAAATTAGTTCCTTAGTTAAAATTATTTGAAATGAAATGAATTTCTTTATCATTCACATAACATAGGGCCGTAATCAACTAACTGGTGTAGTAATAGGAGGGCGGTGACTTTTTGACTCGATTCTCTACAGAGCTGGCTTCATGACGCCAGCGGACATTTGACGGACATAAAAGAGAAATTATGGCAAGTTTACAAAAATATAATTAGTATTTATATACATATTAGTAAAATAATTTTGTTTACTTATATGGAGTATCTTTACTAAGTATGTTTATATGAAGGACTCCAGAGAAGTGATTTTTTTTTAATGTACAATAAGAACGGAAGTTCGAAAACATTTCGTTTCTTAACTATAATTGTCAGATTGTTGAAAAATTCAACGTTCAGTTAAATTTTCAACGAAAGCAAATACTTGAAACTCAATATACACCGTATTTTTTGTAATTTTCAGTTAATTTGTATTACTTTAAAAAGTGTTACTTGGTTTGATTGAAGTGTATGTGTAGTATTTTCAGCGTAACCTTAATTAATATTAGAAATAATGGAGATAAAATTCCGCGAACTAAGTTTTTTTTTTAGAAATTTCTTCTTTAAGACTCTTTTTTTTTCGTTTCTTCAACGTTAATTATTTCGGAGTTGTTAACAAAATACGATTTTTTTTTTTGCAATTTTTATTCTATTTTTAGTCCTGTTGAACTTGTTGACTATTGTAGACTATTGTATTTTTTCTGCTCCTTTATACAAAAAAACCCTATTTTTTTCAAATAACTGATTAAACTAGATTACTTTGCAGGAATATAAAACATGCGATATGTTCTTTCAGGTAATGTGGTTTCTTGAGATTTAATTTTCTATTTTTTTTTAAAGGGAGGTTTAGTCATCTCTCTGACAAGCGGCCAACAATCGGTATGCGGTTCCTCTCTGCTCACCAACAACAGACTGGTCACCGCTGCCCACTGCTGGGTCACCAGACAAAGCCAGGCTACTCGCTTCACTGTTGTACTTGGCTCCATCCGCCTCTTCTCCGGCGGTACCCGTATCGACACTAGCAACGTTCAGATCCACGCCAGCTACAACATGGACACCCTCAACAATGACGTCGCCATAATCGTCATCAGCTGGGTCAACTTCTCAAGTGAGTTCATGTAATGATTTCGATATCAAAAGATGAAAATGTCTGAAGCTAAACCATATAAGATCATCATCATCATCATCATCATCATCATCATGGGGTGCCATCTTCATACCGAAGTTTGGAGGTCAGCATTTGGTACTCCGTCCTATCATGGGATATACTTGTCGTCTGATAGTATGTTAGTCCAGTCCACTCCTTGATATCGTCAAACCATTGGTCTTCCTTGGTCTTCCTGGTAGCTTTCTACCCGGTATCTTGCCCTCTAGGATTGTCCGTAGGAATAAATAAGATCTTCACATTTATCTATTGCATCATGTAAGCAACAGAATAAATGTTCATTTCCTACAAGTCCATAATATGAAGTGCATAGGAAGGGTAAATATTGCGGAGGATTGGATCCTTTGTATCGCATTAAGAGGGTACCGAGTCTAGCAAGGGATGGTTATATATTCCGAGGCTATACGGCTAGTGAAGCTTCCAAGAATTCTTAACGATAGGGTATCGGTACGTATAGTAAGAGAAAGCATATTGACAAAAAAAATAATTTTAAATACAAAACCAAAAACCGACTTCAAAACTATACCTTAATTTATGTACAAATAAAAAATTTAAAATAATATTGAAATACTTCGAAGTAAAGTAAAAGTATACTACTTAAAATCGGGTATTTTTGGAGTCGGTGCCAGCCAAAGGATATTTTAATGATCAATCACATACACCAAGTATTGAGTAGATGTCTGTGAAGGGCATCGATGTTTTGGCTGGTACCGACTCCAAAAATACCCAATTTTAAATAGTATACTTTTACTTCACTTCGAAGTATTTCAATATTATTTAAAATTTTTTAGTTGTACATAAATTAAGGTATAGTTTTGAAGTCGGTTTTTGGTTTTGTATTTAAAATTAATTTTATTTTGTTCATTTCAGTTTTACGTTCATTGAGGAAACCTATGTTTAGCCGTGGACAGATGAAAGTTGATGATCACTTTGATACTTTCCAAAGTATCCTATTCAGTGGTTTTTGTTCATATTATTCATATTACATCGACAAGTAATAAAATGAGCAAATCGTCTGTGTATACAAAACCAACCAAATAAGCATTATTAAAAATACTTAAAAACCGCTGATTAGATGTCCATCAATTTAATATGGGACCAATTCGGAAACATAAGCTTTCAAACAAAACAAGAATCACCAAAATCCATCCTCAAACAGTGGAGTAATCGTGTAACAAACATACAAAAAAAAAAAACATACAGACGAATTGATAACCTCCTTCTTTTTTTGAAGTCGGTTAAAAACTAGCAACCAAAAAGGAGAAATAAGCAAACGCCCTCAACGGCGAACCGTTAAATAAACAGTATTCAGTCATGTTCAAGTATGGACATATATTTTTTCGTTATTTAATTTCAGCCACCATCAACCGTATCGCTATGGCCACTGGCAGCAACACTTACGCTGGTTCCTGGGCAACCGCCGCTGGATTCGGAGCAACTGGTGACAGTGAGTATTTTTTTCAAATTCTTCAATTGACGCAATTATCTTTAGGAATTAAATTAGTATATTGTTTTCTTATGTTTACGCGAATTTCATTCAGTATAATGATCCTCCCGTGACCATGGTTGCTGTAAAGTATCCGAAACGTCGGACATATAAAAAACTAAATAAACCGCGATAAAATCCGTAAAAGCTGTTTCATTATAATAAATTAATATATCCAAAAATTCGGGTTTTAAACAAGTCCTTTAACTTTTGTACACTAAGCTCAATGACCAAGAAAAACTCGAACTAGTTTTGAGTAAGATAGATTTTTTTTGTAAATCTAGAAAATTTGAATATAAATTTGCAACAAATAATCTACTTATATATCTATCTCTTATCTATCTATTTCAGTGACTTTTTTTCGAATGTTATGCCTATTTTAAATCAATATCTCTTTCTATAGACCAGCCAATCTCACAAAACCAGGTGATGAGCCACGTTAACCTCCAAGTCATCACAAACGCCGTGTGCGCCAATACCTACGGAACATCAGTCATTGTCAGCTCTACCCTCTGTGTGAGCGGAGCCGGTGGTCAGAGCACTTGCGGTGGAGACTCTGGTGGTCCACTAGTCCTCAGCAACCAGTTGGTAAGTGCACATTTGCATTTTAGTGCAAATTGTTACAGTTTTAAAATCTAATATCAATCTGTTTAGCCTGAATAGGTACGACTGCTTTACCTTCTCGTGATGACTAAATTATACGTTTCCTGACATCATCATCATTTTTTAATCCTCCAAATAACTTAGACACGTATTGGATAGAATAAGCGCAGGTTTTTTTTTAGATAATATTATAAGGTGGTAGTTTATGGGGTAATCTAATAATAATAATCTAATCTTTAATCTCTGGATCTACTGAAGCGATTTTGAAAATTCTTTTACCAATAATAGGGCTACGTTATCTGTGAGTCACATGGGATATAATTAACCCCGTACTTCCACAGGAATGTGAAGTATGAGCTCGAAACCACGGGACGTCTTTAGTATAATATACAATGTGATTTTTTGAAGAACGGACATATTCAAGTAGCGTATAGAGCTAAAAATCCTCATTCCAAAAATATATCACAAATGGGGTATTTTTTTTTTCAAAATTATCCTTCACAATTGAATTAAAGTAGACACAGTATTATGATATAGGTAAATTACGATTTATCAAATACGCCGACGTTCCAGTGCGAACCATTCCTAAGGCCCCGTTCGCACGAGCGTCGCGTCGCGTACGATTATTTTATACCTACCACTAACGTGTCTAAATTTAGCGTGCAAAGTGCACGTGATAATACAATAGGGTGACCATATTCTAAGTCCAACAATGCATTACTTACATTTGTCTATATTTTGTTATTTATGTGTTTTTTTTTTAACATAATTTTCTTTGATTAGTTACCAAGTTCTATCACGTCCCTGATTATGTCTGTTCTTTAAAAAAATCCCCTGTATAGATAAAACTTGAATTCAGATCTGATTTTAACTATAGACAAACTAAAGACAAGCCGGCCTATCTGAATTTTCTTCCTTATATAATATACAATGGTTCATTTATCTTCCAGATTGGTATCACATCGTTCGGTTCCCGCTGGGGATGCCAGCGCGGCTTCCCTGCCGGTTTCGCAAGAGTTACCTCCTTCGCCGCCTGGATCCAAGCTCGCTTGTAATTTACGAAGAGAATCTATCTTCCATTTGAAGTTATTGGTTTCAATAAAGTAAAGTTTCAAATGTAAGTATTGTTTTATTTATAAATGTAATATGATTTTACCTAAGTGCAAGATGTTTTTACTTTAACTTGAAATTTTAATGGTTTTATTTTCCGCGGTAGAACGAACTGCCATAAGGAGTACTTTTAAAGCATGGAGTAAAAGTAAAAGAAGATGTTTTGTTTTAATAATAATACAAAAAAAATATTTATCAACTTGAAAATATTTGAAACAGTACACATAACTTGGTGCAACTCGCGCACACGATCCGCCTTCAAAGCTAAGCGCAATTCAATAGGCTCTCACACGTGGTGATACGGTATAAAATAGTTCGCATATCGGAAGGTGCTACTATTTGATTTTGATACCTTCAAGGTCTGTTCGCACGAGCATTTGTTTAGCCAAGCGTTAAAAAAGCGTTTGAATGAGACAAATGCACACCCAGGGAAGCGTTTATAAAGCGCGCTTTTTAATCGAGAACTGTTGGATTTTCGACCTTGTGTGTTTGACGTTAAATCGAATTGAGCATGCCAAACTCGTAACTCGATCCAACGTTGGGAAAACGGCGGCTTATAGTTTTGTTTTTCAGAATGTTAAATCTGCCGACCGTTTTCTGTATCTAATATTTTATTTAATCATGAAACGATCGTATTGCCGCGCGATTGAAGTAAACCGTTTTAGTATATAATGATAAATTTACTTCGCTTTTCACAATTTATCAGTCTGAAAAGATTAGAAATTAATAATCCTTATTTCTTAGAATAATCAAATTATAGAGTGACAGTCTTCATACAAGTGCTCTGTCAAAAATGAAGCACTAATCCGATTCGTACAAGTTGCCAGTAAAGGTGCAGTTTTCCACAAAGTGGGAAATAATTCGGCATCTAATAACCATTTATTATTTAGCAATTATAATATGTGGTGTGTGTTAGCTATGTGTTGTTATTTAATGTTGTTATATTACGGGAATGTTTGTTTATATAAAAAAATAAAATTAATTGCCCTTTTTTTTTCGATTGAAACAGTAGTAATTTAAAGTTTCTGTATTAGGTACTTTAAACTTGTAACTTATAATATACTAGCGGACTCGACAGACTTCGTTCTGTCAAAACAATTAATTTGCAATAAATAAAATTGCAATCTCAAATTTGAGAAATAAACTATCCTATCTTTTAAGCTGGAGAAAAGCACACATTTTAAAAGAAAAAACATTAAAATCGGTTAAGTGGTTTAGGAGTCCATTGAGGACAAACATTGTGACACGAGATTTATATATATTAAGATTATAAGCGCGAAAGTTTATGTCTGAGTATTCCATACACTTAGTTACGTATGTTTCTCTTTGACTGTTTGTGTATGATATCGTTAACATGTTATAGAATGTGTCACATACGCAAATATAATTCGCAACTGTTTTACAATTAATCGGTGGCGACAAAGTCGGTAAAAATATTTTTGAGCATTGAAACAAAACGTTTTTATTAACACTTCTTTTGTTTTTCAAGTGTTTGCACAAATCGTCATAATATTATAGAGTCCGCGCAACGAAAGAAGTTCGATTGACCCAGCGCAGCGCTGCAGTCTTGTAACTCAATGTTGCCAGTTTCTAGTGTCATCATTTTCCACTAAGGCTAGTACAATATATGGGCATGCTATGACATTTTTTTTTCGAATGGACCTATGCTGTTGGCCTTAAGGCCTTTAAGTTTCATCTGGATATAGATGAGCAGATGGCTCATCTAAGAAGCTAACACATTTTGTATAGTGTAATCATTCTATTTGATAATGATCTTTGCCACTAGTCGGCGTTATTGTCAGTTCACTTGTAAGTGTGGAGTATATGCCATATACGCACATGACGAAGCAATTTACTATTTTTGAATATAGAATACTGAGCATTACATCCCTTAGAAAAAAACCTTATTTAGCCTCTAGTCACGCCTTAAGAAGTTTTACTTCTAAAACTTTATAAATTAAATTTAAAAACGCACTAGTTTCCGAAGATTTGCACGTTCAAATAAACGATTCAGCTTTTCGTGTGAATTGAGATAAGTATAGACCAAGATTATTATCGTGTGTACCAAAGGGAAACCCTTATTTAAGGTTTTACTTTTAACGTGGTTCATTAAAAATGTACATACCCGACGTCTCGGATAGTTGACATGGTCCTTCGTCCCGGATAATCTGAGCCGACTGATTCTAACCTTCTCCATCAAAATAAGATATTTGTCAGAAGACTAAAATATAATAAATTGGCAAACACTTATATTACTTGGGCGTTTATTGACACAATCAGGGTTAGTAAAGGGTTTTGAGAAATGAGATTCAAAAATAACTCATCATCAAAATAAAATCTCACGAAACTACGACGAAGTAATGACGGTCATTAAATTAGCTTATCATAAAATATTGAAGCTCTGGTAATCATCGATCAATCAATAATAATTTATCTATTACGATTATCTAAAGCAAAATACATTAACTAAACAAATGCCCGCGACTTTCCGCGCCCACAAATGTTCAAGCGTCATTGAGAAAATATAATATATTCTTTACTATAACAAGAGTCGAGTATAATAAAGTTATAACATTAGAATTTGGTCCGTGCTATGCATATATAACTGCTATAACCCAATAATATGAAAGGCACATAAAGTCCTTCAAAAGATTGATGAATAAGAAAAGTTGTGCAGAAATTCTATGTTTAAATATAAAAGAGATCACAAACACAATGATTTTTTTAAAATTAATAATGCATTAAAATAAAAGTTTCGTGCATGAAATTTAAAGATACGATAGTCTTTTAGAAAGAAGATAACAGATAGTAATCCCATGATATTGATTCTTCAGTTCTCTAAAAACCTTGATCGATATAATTTGAGAACCGTGTCTACTAATGATCTGATTTTGATCATTTTTCTACAAGTTTATTTTTATTGAAAAAGATGGGTCACCTGGTAGTAAAAGACCATTAAGTCAAATATGGGAAACAGAAGAGGTACCAGCAGAATGGAAAGATCACTTTGTTCCGCAGCTTTATAATGAGCCCTTTGTAAAGCTGCGGAAAAGAGTAACTTACCGAACTGTATTAATTACCGCGGCATCAGCTTATTAACCATGCGTTCAAAGATCCTATGCAAACATATAGCTAGAGGAATGGAGTAACATATAGCTAGAATTTCAAGGACGAGCAAGTAAGTTTTCGAAATCATCGCACCTGCACAGACCAAGTACTCTACTGCGCATAATTCTCGAGCAACGAAATGCAAAACAAGTTGTACGTGATCTTCGTCGACTCCGAAAAAGCGTTTGATACTGTGCAGTGGACCACTATTTACGAGATGCTTGGACAGAAGGGTGCGCCGGAAAAGATCACGTCCTTTATCCAGAGTATCGATTGATACATTGAGGGCAGCTGTCAGAACCAATCTTAGTTATGGCCTGGGTGAAACAGAGTATCTTTTGTCACCATTTCAATAGGTCGCGGGCATTTCTGGAGCAAGGACTCAGGACTTGAATGATATCGACTATGCTGACGAGACGACTATGTTCCGGGTTCGATCTAGAACCCCCTGTGTGCCTTGAAATGGGTTTCTCTAAATTTCTAAGTACACCCCAAACACAAGACCATCGTTCGCTCGCCGGTGAAGCAAAACATCGTGAGGAAACCTGCATGCCTGATGATGATGAGATTGAAAGTATTTGAAGGTGTGTGAAGTTCATCAATCCGCATTGGGCCAGCGCATGAGTGAACTATTGCCCATCACCCTCCTTTTCATCAAATAATAAATATTAGGTATTTAAATCTGAAAAATCAGGTACCTTGTACCTATTTTCTGATATTTTTGCTAGCTTTACATTTAGTTCCAGATTACGTCTCGTGGATGTTAATTTGACAAGGTTCCAATGCATTAGCAAATTGCGGGGTGTGCAATAAAGTTTGTAGTATGTAATTTTTTTTTGCAAGCGAAGAAAATTTACGAAAAGTCAGAAGATGTTATATTTTCTACCATAACTACAAAATTCTAATCAATTAACAACTAATCCGCAGTCTTCATTATTTTTTTCCAAAACGATAAGGTCGCTGTTAAAAGATGATAAGATTAACAAGCATATAAATAATGAGATGATCATGCATTGGACATTGTTCGCCAACATGAGAACTATCCTGATCGTCCTTGCCTTGGCACTCGCCGTCGCCGCTGTCCCAACGACGGTGCCAATCAACAATGACTACCACAACACGATTGGTATCCCAGAGGCAGCCAGAATCAAGGCGGCCGAGCAGGCCCAAGACTTCGACGGATCAAGGATCGTCGGCGGACAACAATCAGCACTGGGAGCTTTCCCATACTTGGTATGTAATCTTTAATTTATTTCAATCCTTGATTACAATTATGTCGGTCATCATCATCTGCCTAGCCTTTTCCCAACTATATATTGGGGTCAGCTTCCAGTCTAACCGGATTCAGGTGAATACCAGTATTTTACATGGATCGACTGCTTGTCGGAACTCCACAACCCTGTAACTAGGTGATACGGTATCCCGCGGTTAGACTGGTTGCTAGATTCTCGGGCTTCTGAAGATCCGTAACGACTGTCAAAGATCCACGAATGACAGCCGGGACCAACGCAACGGCTTAACGTGTTTTCCGAGGCACTGAGGGCTCTCGGTATGTAAAGATAGTCACCCATCTACGGACCAACCTCGGCAAGCGTTGCTTAACCTGATGGATCGATCCGCGTGGCTGTTACCACTGCGCCACGAGCTCCTCCTTACAATTATGTCGGTGTCATAACTAATTCAATATTTCCTACTGTGGCACAGATTCTTCGACGAATCGTCCGTATCTATGTCATGATTTTAAGCTGAATTGTGTTTCTTGTACCCATAAGTTAGCGTCTAGAACAGGGTGAAGATGATATTGTAATTATGATAATATATATTTATTTATTTGTACTGTTTGTTATAATTAGGGGTACTATTTGAGGCTAAATTAGAATTTTCCATAAAGTGAAACTACAGTGCTACCGAAACTCAAGTGCCAAACAACATGTAAGCCTAATCTTAGAAAATTTTCTGCAGCAAACAAAAAACGTTATTCTAGTCATTTTATTTGCATCAAATTTCTTTTCATTACAGGGAGGTTTAGTCATCACTCTCACAACCGGCCAACAATCAGTATGCGGTTCCTCTCTGATCTCGAACAACAGGCTGGTCACCGCTGCCCACTGCTGGAGGACCGGACAAAGCCAGGCTACTCGCTTCACCGTCGTACTTGGCTCCATCCGCCTCTTCTCCGGCGGTACCCGTATCGACACTAGCAACGTGGAGATGCACGCCAACTACAACATGAATACCCTCAACAACGACGTCGCCATTATCGTCATCAGCTGGGTCAACTTCTCAAGTGAGTTCTTTTGATCTAATTTAAATCAAATGAAGCACTTCATATCGCAAAAGCAATACAATTTGTTTTTCCGTTGTACCTCATACGCTAAAGTGAAACAGTTCACGAAGTGTGATATTAGATCGTCTAGAATCTAGATAGATTAAAATGTAGTGGTCCAGTGAATTATTTTTATCTTTTTCCTTTTGTTTAACAGCCACCATCAACCGTATCGCTTTGGCCACTGGCAGCAACACTTATGCTGGTTCCTGGGCAACCGCCGCCGGATTCGGAGCAACTGGTGACAGTAAGTATATTTTTTCCCATAATTTCGATTTGACGCAAAAAAAAATCTTCTATTATTATGTCTATATCAATCAATATCATTTTCTTCAGACCAGGGAATCTCACTAAGCCAGGTGATGAGCCACGTCAACCTCCAAATCATCACCAACGCCGTGTGCGCTAGCACCTTCGGAACATCAGTCATCGTCGATTCTACCCTCTGTGTGAGCGGAGCTGGTGGTCAGAGCACTTGCGGTGGAGACTCTGGTGGTCCACTAGTCCTCAGCAACCAGTTGGTAAGTGCACTTTTGCATTTTAATGCAAAATGGTACTTTTTGTTACCTATAGGCAAGCTATAGACAAGCCGGACAATCTGCACGTTCTTCCTTCTATATACAATAGTTGATTTACCTTCTAGATTGGTATCACAACGTTCAACTCCCTTGGCTAAATGCATGCATTTCCTAATATCATCATGATTCTTTTAATCCTTCAAAGAATTTGAATTTTTGTATTGGATAGACAACATTTACTGACACATTACACAAATACTGGCTGACCCGGCAATTTATTTTTTAATTATTTTATGGCAAACGTTGTTTTGCCATAAAAAAAATATTTTAGATAATATTTTCATCATTCAAATATTTAAAAAAAAATTGATGAAATACCCCTTCGGAGTCGCCAACTTTGCAATACGGCTATTTTAAATTATGACCAGTCATATTTTTAAGCCTAGAAATAAGGAAGATAATAACCAGAAAGATACTTCTTCTTTTTTATCTTTGCCTGCGCACATCATTTTTTTTACGCGTTAGTCTGATTTTATCAATAGACAAACAACAAATAAGCCGGCCTATCTGCATTTTCTTCCTTGTATATACAATGGTTCATTTATCTTCCAGATTGGTATCACATCGTTCGGTTCCAGCTTGGGTTGCCAGCGCGGCTTCCCTGCCGGTTTCGCAAGAGTTACCGCTTTCGCCTCCTGGATCCAAGCCCGCATGTAAATTATTATGTGAATGTTACTTTCCGACTTGTTTTGCGTTCGATATAAATAATAAAAGAGCTAAGAAAATAAGTCTTGTTTCATTAAAGATATTAGAGGATTAAGTATGAAATGACGTAATAAATTTGTGCTGAAAAATTGGCTAAATTGAACAAATAAATAATAATGAAAATAATTACCATTATTATCTATATGTATTATCTGTAGATTTAAAACGGTTTCTTGTGCTGTATGGGCTCGCGTTATTATAGAACTATAATGGTGAAGATCGATTCAAGAGTCTTGCTATAATTGTTCTGAGTTCGGCACATCAGACATCTGTCGTTATTGCTTGGCCAGATCGGAGAAAGCTATAGTGAATAACACCTTGCTGAGACCACCAAACAGTCATTATTATTTTTTTATTGGTAAGCTTTGCATTAGGACACTGTTTCGGCGTTTGGCCTGGGGTCAACCGTTTTTCGCTTATGGTTATCGTAGAGAAACCACTTTTCATTATGTCAAAATTCGATTTAATATTCATTCATCTCTGCATCAAGGCAACATAAGTTTCAACACGCGTTTCTTTCCACAGATCAGTCAAATCATGAGGCACCCATTTTTCTTAATCTTTTTTTATGTTATTCATTTTATGTTGTGTTAAATTTATTATATATTGGTCAATATTTTTGCTAAGATAACGTTAAACCATGCCGCTAATTCCTGGATAGTTTTTCTCGGATCGGCCTCCATCATTTCTTTCAATTTATTGCTATTTATCGGTGTGGGTTCCACGTAGTTCATTTTTCAATCAAAGTTTCACGAAATCACTAAAGCGTCTAAACCAAAATCGTTCGGTGAGCCCATTAGAAATCCCCTCTCCAAACGCAACATTAATATTGCGAGTTATTTCTGTCGCGTTAGTTCTGCGTCGGAGCTCATATTAAAAAATCACTCAATTTTTCGAAGTATCTATCTTTCTTGACAAGACTGAATACAAAAAAAAAAAACTGAAGGTCGATGATCGAATGCTGCACATTTTTTTAGAGAAGTAGGTACCATGGGAAAAAAATCTTTAGCTGTTCAGCAACCTAAACCAGCTTTAGCGAGAATCGTCTTTTCGGACAATTCTTCTTGAATTACTAATTAAATTATCTTTAGTTATTAAGGAAATGAATGAAAATGAACAAAATTTGTTTTTAATACTTCTTTAGCAACTTCATTACTAAATAAAACCCACTCACATAGACTTCTCTAAAGCCTTTGACAAATACACACTATCTTAGTTTAACGAAAACCAGTGATATATTTTGCACATAACTGCATCGTTAATGCAGATACATTAAAACAAAAATTTGTTGGTAGTTTTGAAGAGAAAGTACTTTCATCACCCTTGGCAACATCGGGAGTACCGCAAGGAACTCATTTCGAGCCATAACTTTTTAATATATTTTCTTAATGATTAAGTAGCTGTCCAGTAACTGTACCGTACAGTCAATTTACGGATTATTAGATTGTTTTTTTTTTTTTTTTTGAATTCGTGTTTGGCATTAAAGACGCACGAAAACAGGTCTAGCACTACACGCCTTTACATGTTTTTGTGTCAGCGTTGCAGATTCAATAGGTATTGAAATAATGCTAAACTAAAGTTTTTCACGAAATAAACTGTAATCGAATATCTATACAAATAAATATAATTCAAACATCTGTTTGTAAATTATAAGCATTTCACTAAAACCACAAAAAGTATATATAATTTTATATTTAAAATACACAAAACGTTACGCTCACATTAGGACGCTATAAGCGTAGTCAAAACAGTTTTTAGAGAAATCTTTGCATTTGGAAGCATCTTAAAAGATTTCTTAATCTTGATTTTTGGACGAAAATAACAATAGCCAAAATCTTAATTTAATTAAGTATCAACCCATATATGTCCCACTATTAGGCACAGGTCTCCTACTCGAAATCTGGCGAGGAGGGGTAATGTCGTCGAACTGACCTTTTCTAACATTTTATTATTTAGAAGAAAAAGATAGGATATTATGTAAGAAAGGAATCTTATGTAACCTCCCTCGGGTTCGAGAAATCTTATGTAAACTTACATGGAAGCAGAGGGGGTAAAAAATTACCAAAATTGTCCTTACGTAATTAAACAATGGCCCCTTATACGCCAGACGAATTAAATGATCAAATTATTATTTTATCTAAATTGCATTTTACAGTCCTTCGTCGATGTAAATATAATACAAGATAAGAATCAGATTTTATGTACAAACATAGATATACAAATATGATTAAAATATAATATCTGGCGCTCTATCAACACGGAAAATAACAATTAGTGATACTAGTAAGGAACAACAATTATTTTTATATACGCATCAGGGCAGACTGCTGAATATAGGACCCCTTCAATGAACGCCCAGACGAGGCCTATGTTCAGCAGTGGAGGTAAGGGATGATGA
This sequence comes from Lycaena phlaeas, assembly GCA_905333005.2. Classification (NCBI taxonomy): domain Eukaryota; kingdom Metazoa; phylum Arthropoda; class Insecta; order Lepidoptera; family Lycaenidae; genus Lycaena; species Lycaena phlaeas. The sequence goes on from HG995181.1 coordinate 1,382,894, forward strand.
TGATGATCAGAGCATGCATAATTCGCAAAGACTGACAGGATTTATTTATGAATAATTGACAACACGGCAGCATACGGGAGTTATATCATTGCTACATCTTTATTAAAAAATATTACAATTCCATTTAAAAAAAACAGTTCCTTGCAAAAATAAATAAATATATCAGTAGTATTAAACGATGCTTCACTGTATTCTAAATATAGTCAGGTTAAAATTGATAGAAAACGTGATCTAAAGTGCTTAGAATACCATTGAAAAATATCGAATAAAGTCATAATCCAAATCAGCCGAACCTTGGCCTTTAACTATAGTTTAGTAGTTTAACTGACTTATTAAACTTCTGATCTTTTACAAAACTTAATCTAATCAAACTATTGCTTGTTATAATAATAGTCACTACCAGTAACAATCGGTCGGTTCTTAATTATCTGTATGACTGCACTCATTTTGTTTATCACTTTTATAAAAATTAACGTAATTTATTTAAAAAAATGTGTACCCGGATTGTGGATACAAATGAACATAACCGCGTCAAAATATTGTATTTTCCATTTGCACATCTCAAAAAACAGCCAAAAACATTTCGTTAAATTGTCTATATAAATAGTAGACTAACCTGATGTGACATCACCAGAGTGGGCGGAGTTAGCCGAGTGGGCGGCGCGAGCGGGCCACGCCCCTGCTCCCGCAGCCGCCAGCAACCCCAGTAGTGTGGCCCATTCAGCCGCGCTGTGCACGTTCTGCGCGGATGTCTTCACGAGCTCATATAGGCCGCAGGATATCTGCGAATAAAAAAATAAGGGACACTATATTAACTGTAATCAAATTATAATGGTATACTCGCGGCACGATAAGAAGGCCGTTTTGACGTTTGTCCGGTCATGAAGTTTCGTAATTGTAATAATCAAATTTGAAGGAGAAAATTGCTGTTCTTTATTGTCAATAGTGACGTGCAGTTAATCATAAAATTTATTAAATGTATAATTTTAGGACACAAAATTTATTTATTTAATTTCTTTATAAACTATATAATATTAGGGTCCCGCGAATATTTATTTTTTATTTTTATAAGATTATAATTATTGGGGTACTTGTTTACCACACAACTCGGCATTTATTTTTCGAAAATCAAAATTTAAAAAAAAAATGGAATTCAATACGATCGTCACATAGAATAATTAACAGGATCCTTAGCCAACACAACTACTACCTTCAGCAAACTTGCGTCAATGTTCAATGCAAAACAAAACAGTTTCGACCTGACGTTGCATCGAAAAGTACAAAACTGTAAGCGCACTGCGATTATGATATAGTTTTATTAAAACTATTTAACCAGGTACTACTTGCAATAAAAACTCACAGATTTGATTATATTTTTATCGAGAATAATTTGACATTTACATCACTATTATAATGTGTCAAAACGGCCATCATAGCGTGCCGCGAGTATAGTTACTGTTTGTAATTTCCAAATGAATATATAGAAAATATATAGAAGTGAAGTGCACTTGTGGTCTTTTCGAAAAGTATGCACCATATTTTATAAACGTATATTATATTTTTCAAATGCAAGCGAATGACACTCACCAGGTCAGCGTGCTGGTGGAACAGCTTGTAGGGCAGGCGGTAGAGCAAGCGCAGGTGTCGCAGCACGGGCGCGGCGCACGGCTCGCAGCGCATGAGCCGCGCGGCCGTCCGCAGCAGCGCCGTGAGAGCGCGCGCGCTGGCGTGCGGGCCGCGCCCCCCCGCCCACACCACCACGCGCTCCACGTGCGGGCCCGCCTCCGCCCACACGCACAGCACGCGATCACTAAGGAGTGACCATAACGTGTCCGTATTTTAGTACTTATTCATTATAATATGTTTCGATTTTTACAAAATAGTTTTAGTAAACCTGAGCATGTGACCAGCACACTGCAACTTCAATGCACTTATTTTTTGCGTGGTATCGATAACTTCAGTTCTTCGGCAGTTATATTCATTTCGAATATTATCTGCCAAAGATACAAGCACGTTCCATGACCGATATACCGCCAATATAGTTCAAGAGTGGAGGCCGCGTTCAGGTAGACGAAGGTATTAGTCGGACATTAACCAGGAAGGAACACGATCTCCGTGCAGTGACCGGTCCATGTTGGATGCGGGTAGCAAGGGATCGGCCAAGGGGTGGACTGGGGTGTGCAACATTCACTGTCACAAATTTCGATATTCAGTTTCAGTTTCATTCAGTTTTATATAATAGCAACTCACCGGTTCTGTATTAGCGTTTGTCCAAGCAGCTCCAAGTAGAATATGGTAATGTCTTCCAGTTGAGGGTTGAGCTGGAGGCTGTCGGAGTCTGGGGGGGTGCCGGCGGCTATGATTGCTCGGATCAGCTCCTGAAGAACATTGGTAAATCGTGTACAAACGCAAGCGTAATGTGTACATAGACCAGTAAGCAGACATCTTGCTCTGAACACTTTGTTAATACTTCCTTGGCAATGATCTATGATGCCATATTATATGAATTTCTCGTTTAATTTTGCCATAATCTATAATAAATAAGTGTTACTAGATTTTTTCTTACATGGTGTAGAATACCCTATTATATCTTATTACAGTAAAAATAAAACGCGCTTTCATGTATTGTCAGCGGTATATAAAAATGTAAAATATTTCAATTTAGAACAAAAATTTATTTTCAAAATTTTTTGGTCCTTTAAGCCGGATATAACCCAAAATTTTGATAAAAGTACCTGTAGGCTCTCCACCTGCAGGAACTTGGTCTCGGTGATGAGCAGGCCGGGCAGGTTGCACCGCGCCACGCACTCCGTCGCTACGTCGATCAGGCTCTTTTCGTGGGGGGAGGGCGTCCTCATCACTGCGGAATAATAAAAAGATATAAGCTGAGGCCCAGAACATTAGTCATTAACTTAATTATTATTAAATTATATGTTTTTAACATTCTTATTTAACCCCCTACTGGATTTTCAATTCCCTACTGGACCTAAATAGGGCGATCCAGGACTCTCATTTTACTGAAATCTTAAATACGGTAAAGGTACGTCAGAATCTATTATCGTTTCCGTTGAACTCTTCGATCTCTTGTATCATATCTCTACAAAAGAAAAGGAGACATATTCCTAATTTGAATGTTGATGACATTTGAGGCCGTCGCTAGTCACTCCCATGTTATCTTGTACTGGAACATACGTACCGCTTTCACCGAGTGCGATGTACGAGTAGATGCTAGAAAATAGTCCGCTGTCGGTCCCCCTTGACGCCTCACGAATCAAAGACACCTTGCCACCCGGCGCCAAATAGTCTTCTGCTTCGACTAAGCACTGATAAATAATAAAAAGACGTTTTAATTTGTAGTTATATATATTGTGAGCTCAAGCATATAGTATGGGTGAGGGGACTCACGGCGGGCAGCAGGCGGCCGAGGTAGAGCGTGGTGAGCACCTCCAGCAGGTGTCGCCAGGCCGCGCGCACACTGTCGGCCAGACGCGCCGCCACGCCGCACGCGCGCCGCAGCGCCTCCCGCGCCTTTACCGACTGGCCCAGCGCCACTCCTGCAGCAGTATTGTATTGCAGGTATTGTACAAGAAATTAGGGTAACTTTTATGGAGGTAAAGCGTGAGTGGCTACTGTTTTCCAATAAAAACAAATTTTGCTCAGTTTGATAAATGTTTGTTTCAGAAAGTTATGCCTTCTTTATTCGGCTGATTAGTATTGCATTGGCTCTCAAAATAAAGGCCTGAATTCTTGCCTTGGTCATTGGTGTCTTGTGCCCGAATACTCAAACGCAACTCAAATTTGGGAGCTGCTTACATTTTGATGACATATGGATTTAAAGCGTGGTTTGAGTAGCCCCCAAAAATTTAAGTGGCGTTTGCATTAGCGATGAAAAAAAAGGGGATCTTATTATATGTCTAACGGCCAAGTAAGTAAATTTGAAGTTTCAATTTTTTTTTCTTATAATTTGCACACTGTCGGTGACAGTCGATTGTGAAAGGGAATCCTGAATTTTTGTTATCTTGATTTGTACCCACAATTTAGCAACTAAATGTTATTATTATTATTATTATAAGAGGCACGTAGAAGGAGAGAAGCGAGACCAACCAACGGCGATGTGTGCGGGCTGCTGCGGCGCCAGCAGGCCGGTGAACTTGCACAGCGTGAGCAGCAGCGTGTCCACGGCCAGCGCGTCGGGCAGCCGCGCCGCCAGCGCCGCGCAGCGCTCCAGCCCCGCCAGCGCCGCCAGCGCCGCGCCCGCGCCCGCGCCCGCCTCCTCCGGCGTCGGCTGCGGCGCGCGCTCGAACGACGCCGACAGCGCCGTCACCTGCACCACCATATTGTAAAACTTAGAGACAATCTTCTGTGGTTCTAAGAGTCGATTTACCAAATTAAAGATGACAATTTTTTATTCGTTACATACTTTTTATATTAGTAGCACAGTGAATCCAAATGTCTATTTTGATAACGGCTACTGATGGTGCTTAAAATAGTATTTTCAGTGATACCTTTCAGGTAATGTGTTATAGGTTAGTCATTGATATCACGATTTGCAGATATGTACGAACCGCGGGCGGGCAGGCGGCGGGCAGCAGGGCGGCGTGGTGCGCGGCGTGCGCGCTGGGCGGGGCCAGGAGATAGCGAGCGGCAGGCGTGCGTCCGCGCCGCTGCAGCACGCGCCACAGGTACGCGTCCCGCACCGGCCCCACGCGCTCCGCCGGCATCACCATCTCCTCATTCCTAGATATTTGAAACAAGAACATAAGCACATAATATGGCTGAAGGGAAGCAAAGGTATTCTGAACATCTAACCCTCGATTCTGAGATACAACTGATAGGTTAACTAACTATTAACCAACATAGGTAACTTATGACTAAACACCGCTTGATTTAAAAGTACATAAATGATCCACTAGATTGTAGAAACTTCGGGTTTGATCAACTCACTTGATGGAATGAAAGATGGCCTCGAGCATGGGCTGGTCGAAGTCGCCGGAGCCGTTGCAGCCCCGCAGGTTGCGCACGAAGTCTTCGACCGTCATGGGCACGTTGAGTTTCTTGGCGTTGGTGTTGTGCTGGTCCATGTTGAGCATGATCACGGCGTACGCCAGACGGAACGCCGCGTCAGTGTTCGCGAACGGCTCTCCGTTTGTTGTCTGTGCGAATGGAACACACATTCACTGAGTATCACTGCGGCAGCCATTTGCGAGATTCATACAGGGAGACGTTGCGAGATTCATACAGGGAGACGTTATTTTCTAAGAACTGTCCTAATGGTATCACACATCAATAAGGTCGCAGTGATTTTTATAATACAGGTACTCAAAATTTGATAGGACTGTTATATATGCATATTATTACATGCACATTATGTTTTTGTAAACCCTACTTACCAGATGGATATACTAGTATCTAAGTATTCTAAAGCCTATTAGAATACAATAACAATCAATTTGTTTAAAAATTGAAAATTGGAATCATACAATAAAGCTTACAAAATTATTCATGCATGCATTAATAACAATATTTTTAAACCGGTCACTTACGAGGACTCGAATAGTCTACACAAGGGATAGACTAGCATAAGTTAAAGTAGTTTGCTGGTAAATATAAATATATCATTAGAGAAAAATAAGATCAGTGGTTAATCAACCGATTTCGACATCAAGTCACAGTTCTTCATTTCTTTATTTAGACAACTAGACCTAACAAACCAGCGCACACGCACTTTGTGACGGAAAGCTGAGCGAATCGCTGGATATTCGATCGGTTACTACTTGACTTGAAACTCTAATGACGTCATTTGTTCAGGCAAATGTGTACTCACATGCCAGCGCTCCGCGAACTTCTCCATGACGAGGAATATGAGCGGCGCCTCCCCGGGCAGGCGGAAGGTCTCGAGGTACAGGCGCAGCGCCTGGTCAATGCGCAGGCCGGCGTAGTCGAAGCTGTCGGCGAACGCGCCCAGCACGTTGGCCCCGCCTCCGACCCCGCCCTCCTCCTCCGGCTCGCCGCGGCACGAGCGCTTGCAAATGTACTCGCCTGGGGGTAACGAGCGAGGTGAACAGTGGATAAAGGACAAGAGAATTAGATAGAGGGAAAGAGATCAAAGGAGATTTAAAGAGATAGATATTAAAGGATAAAAAGTAAGACAAGTGCGACTCTGATTCACGCAATTAATTTTCCGAAAAACGTATTTTTTATGCAATATAACATCATCATAATAATGCCTTGACCGACAGACTGACAAAGAAGTCTTTATCGATTCTGTTTTGTCGTTTTGAGGAACGGGATCCTTAAAATAAGTAAAGCTAACTTTGAACAAAGGAAGGTAAAATAAAAACCACTCACCAATCATTTTTTTATCTAAGTCAGGGTTTTCTCTCAGGAACGCAGCCACCTGATGGGGGTCTATGGGGGTGGACAGCACCCCGTGCTCCTGGAGGAACTCTATTCCCCTCTCTGGCTTCTGGTTGAATATTTCTGTACCTTGTGTCACCCACTGGAACAAACACATCAGGATACAAATACTATAACTTGTTACTTAATTGATAATGGAGCGGTCGGGAGTCCTAGACTTTCCGTAAGAATATTTCTGATAAGATTCGGGACCAGTTTATACTTTATTCATTCTGTGTGCCTTGGGGTGACATCCGGGGCAAATCTATGTTTGAGATGGCATCCTTGGACTTATTAGCGGGTAAATACTAAATAGTCGATTGCAATAACGATGCCATAGTCAAATCCGAGTTTTATACAACCACCGGCTGCCACCCTGTGCCTGGTGGCATACGCAAAAAGCATTTCACCCGAGATAACAAGGACCTACCTACACGCGTAATTAGTTCACGTGTATGCCTATCAAATACTAAAAGTTTTACATGGATAACAATATTTATCAAGTTGATTTGTCAATACCAAAATGAGCCGCTTCTCCGATACAACTAGAATCCATACCTTCTTTAAATTCCTGATGGCTTGCAGCTCCGCCTCGTCGGGCAGTTCCATGATGGGCTGGTGTCGTCCGGCGCGGCAGGTCAAGTACTGGCTGATGTGCGCTACGTGCCCGCCCCACGCCTCCTCCGCCCCGCCCAGTTCCAGCGTCACGTGTCCGCCCCGCCCACTCCCGCCCCCTTCGTCGGCCCCGCCTGTTACATCCTCTACGCTCTTCTGGGAGGTGCCCATCTCTATCGCCTCGATAATCGTCATCAAAGCCTCGAGGGACAACGTGTGGATGTTGTAAGCGCTAGAAGACACAACGTTCTTTGACAGCAGCTTGGTGATCTCCTCGAACACGTTCATACAGTAGATGTCGCAGTCGAAGTTGAGATACATCTCCGTGCAGAGGCCGGGGATGCGGAAGATCTGGGAGAGGCCCTCCAAGGCGATGTGATGGATCTCCTTCAGCTCGTAGATCGACTTGGTGGTGTCCGCCGAGATGATCTCGATTATCTTTTTGAAGAACGCCTCCATTTGGTATTTGAGGTGCACGCGGAGGGCTTCGAATAGCAGGAACCATAATTGTATGTCCAAAGCGAATATTGAAATTCTCTCTGTGTCCAGCAACTGTAAAAAGATTTACATGTTTAATGTTGCTTGCTCTGAAATTAAACATATATCTTGAGGATACCTATGACAAGATTGTCTTTAACAGAGTTCGGTAACGTCAAAGAATTCAGACGTATATAATAGAACAACGGTTCTTATGGGCGCTTTAAGAACAAACTTTATGCGACGGTAAGTTCCGCTTGGCGGCGTGACGAGAGGGACACCGCGATGTCCCCAGCATAGAGCCTACGAGAGCGAGAGAGTGCGAACTAAGCCTGCTGGGAACATGTCCCCAATAAAGTCGGCACGAAAAATCCTTAAGAACTGTTCTTAAGGATTTTTATACGTCTAAATTTTTTAGCAACGTTGATGGGCGACGCAGAACGCTAACCATCTTGTCCGCTCGTCTCTGCAACCTGGGAGAAAGCAACAAAAAAAGGTTCGCAAAGTACTTACGCTGAGCAAGTTCCGGCACAGCGGGTCCTTGACCAGATGCAGCAGCGAGGGCCGGAGCGCGATTTGGTCGGCGCCCACCTCCAGCGCGGTGCCCACCAGCGCCAGGCCCAGCTGCACCATGCCCGACGTGTTCTGGCCGTCCAACGGGTTGCACAAGGATATTAGGAACCTGCAACCAACCGATATGCTTTAATAAGTTGCTTTCAAACGAGACGGATGTCCAAAGTAGAATACTTGAATGTAGATGGAAAATGAGTGTTTTTTTATCATTTCACAAAAAAAAAATAACATCAGGAAGAAACTTGTCTATCTTTTCAATTTCCTACTCTTAAAATCTTCTGATTCAAATGCAGAGTTCCGTTACGAGTCCCAAGAAGAATTTGAACGTATCCCTTGGGCTCTTTGAGATCGTGTGGAAGGATCATTTGGTGGTCACCGCTGTCACTTCGAACTACAGTAGGGCTATTCTGTAAGGTTGTTTTCGAATCTCGAAAGCGGAATCCGCGGTAATATGACGGATTCGTATTCTTTAAAACTCGACTCTCTACCTATATCAATAAAAATCATTTTCAAAGTGACGTAATGTGAGCTCTATCACTCAGGTGAAGTTCGATATTGAAATAGTTTCTTACAGAATAGCCCTACAAGAGTGTCAGCGGCTGGTGGGAGTAGCCCGAAGAGGCTTTAAAGTCTTCTCTAGTGTAGACTTCGTAAACACATTATATAAAGATTTCGAGAACATTCCCAAGTTGTGAGCGTACCTGAAGAGTTCCCTGACGCAGACCAGCCCGTACGGCATGAGGCTGTCGTCGTCGTGGGCTGTGAACCGGATACCCCGGTGGTTTACGTACTCCTCCACTCTCTCGCTCTCCTTCGTCTCCACTTTCACAGGCTCTGCCAACTCGGGCTGTGGCGCTTCTGCGAAATAAATAAACGTTACATGAATCTCTCGCGTTTAACTTTATTTAATTTTTCGTTTGTTCAAGTGAATGTATTAAATATGTTAATTATATTGACAGAAAAACCGATAAGTATTTACTCCTCTTTGGCCGGCATCAAATAAAATATTATAATTTATTTGTAACATTACTTATTGCTTTTTATTTTTTGTGGTGTCACAAATGTTACAAGTTATTAAATCACGAGTTAAAAATAATTTAAATTACATTATGACCGAGTTAGATGCGAGTGGCAAGGGATCGGTCGTGTTGGCGTTCATTGAGGGAGGCCTTTGTTCAGCAGTGGACGGATAAAGGCTGATCATGATGATGATGATGACAGATATGTAAGGAAAAAATTAAAGATGATATTTTGTTGCATATAATATGTATGACAGAGGTTTTTGAAAATATTTTTATGTAGACCAGTGTGCACTACTCAAAACAACATAACAGATACTAATTCACTATATTCTTGTAGGATTCAATACTTTATTAATGAAAATTTGCCTTCGATTTGACCAATATACATTTTTAACCGACTTCAAAAAAAGAAGGAGGTTATCAATCGTCTTTATGTTTTTTTTTCCTTTTAGGCAGTGATTTCCATTGAGGCAAACAAAAAGAAAAGCGAATACAATTGCCCTTTGTAAGATTAAAATTTACGTTTATGAAGAAGTTGGCCTTCAACTTAACTAATGACCCTTTTTTGTCGCAATGGAAATGTTTGAAAATGAGAAATTGAAAATGAGAGAATGAAAATGAAAAAAAAAATTTGCAAGTAACCTGGGGAGGGGTCAACCGCCGATGTGGGACTTCCGGGTACCAGAAGAACCACTGCGAGTTCCCTCTAGCTGCTTTAAGAGGAGTGGCTTACTTACTTACTTTTTACTTAGTGGCCCTGGGCATACCAACCTTCAGGTAGATCAATCTCTTCCTTCTTCTCAATCTCATCAGGAACCTCTCCCTCTCCGTTGTTGACACACTTCTCCAGCAACTGCGTGATGGGGTTGTTCTCGTTGGCGAGATCCATAGATGAATGGCGGGTGTGCTTCTTGCTGGGGCTCTTCGATTGGTCAACCGGTTCTATAGTTATCTCTGCTTCATTTAGGAGGTTCTTGTCTTGACTGAAAAGAAATACGATCGGCCTTAGATGCGAGTGGCTGGGGATCGGTAACCACTAATGCCGATCCCTGGAGCGGAGGAGGCAGTGGTCGACTGATTGGCCTTTTAATGGTGAGGAATTTCGCATGGACCTGATGATTAATTTCGGAATTTATCTGAATATAACGCCAATGCAATATATTTAAAAAAATCGTATTCCTCTATCAAGAGGTTGCTTGCTAAGTTCAAATTTTAGAAAATGTTTTCATATGATGGTGAATTAAGCCATATTTTTGATTTAGCAATTTATTAAAATATTCTTCTTATTAATATGGCGTCTATAACGTTAATGGAACTGTCGTATACTATACACAGCAACTGTTCTGTAAAACAAATACATACATAACATTCGCAGACAGCAACCATAACTGCACTACAGCCAAAACGGGTAGACACGATCTGGGCTGTACCTCTCGCTCTCAAACCTTCGCCGAGAGACAGCTATGCTGTCGCGTTTCGTGTATTGTGAGTTTTCTGTGGCCCTTTTATTAAGGGGGCAACATATTTGTGTAATATTTGGTTATGCGGGTATCTGTGGACTTAGGCAGACACCATAAGGTCCCGACTGATCGGTTGCCTCCGTTTGACACAAAAAAGCATAGTTAGTATTACACTTAAAGTACATACTTGTGAGTTATACTGTGTCGCTTCTCCATATCTTCAATAGTTGACGACTGTTCTGTTATCGGTGACTTTCGGTCCAGCGAATTTGTACCTTAAAATTATTTCATGAGTTTAATTATACTATGTATTTCCATTTCTTTATTTTCTAGATGACAGATCCTGACTGAAACTTGAACGAGCGTCTTGTTTACATTATGTATGCATTATTTTATAAAAATATGACGTTTTCACACGTACAAGGTTATACCAGAGTCGGAGAAACTTATAGGGATAGAGCTTATCGGTAAACGTAACACGATAATAAACCCGATATTTTTTTACAAGATGTAAGAAACTAAACTACTGCCGGATACTTTTGTTTAAATTTATTAACTAATATTATATTATATGGTGAGAGTTCGGAGCTCATCAATCTACTGCAGACCATGTATCATGTATGTACTTTGTTGTTCTAGAAATCTAGATTAAATTCACTAAGAGAGGCGCCGGTACATAAGGGTAGCCAACAGCCTCGTAAATACAAAAATTACGTGTTGGGTATGTCTTGATAGCCATACCCCGCCCGCCGGGGACGGCGGACGTACCATCAAAGTGGTAAACACCCTTTTTACCTATCCAACGATAGGCGCGCGTGTATGTATATTGCAATGACATTACGATAGCGCGATTTAGAAATATAACAACGCCATCTAGCGGCGGATATAAAAGTTCTACTTCTGAGCAATAAAGATCTCTGGTATACTACCGGCGCCCCGCGATTTCAACAGCTTCCTTCCCATTCCAGTTTGAGTACAAGGATAAATTGTAGCCTACGTATTACTCTGATACTTCTCCAACCTGATCTGATCCAAAATTATTTTTCATTGATGAAAACTACATTTTAAACTGACTAGTCATATTGCATTTTAAAATGAAGACAAATTTAATCATTATAATATATTTTAACACTTACTATGAGCTGTAGTAACTTTCTTTTTGGTACTCTTATCTCGCCTCTTGAGAGACAGCCCAACTGTGTTGAAAGAAGATGTCACATCTTCCGGTGGAAACTGGGGCAGCCTCATAAATATTAACTGTGTCATATCCCGAAGACATTGTTCTGCATTACGACGAAGGAGTTCTGGAAATAATTTCAATTTTTAACTACCAGCTAAAAACTTGAAAACAAGTTTTTCATCTTGATGTTAACCATAATACCAATCCCTACTTGACAATATTTATGTAGCTTTGCCTAGAACTTTGCGAAATCAGCAGATTGTAAATTTAATCAATTCCGTGTACTCCACAAAAAAGTTTTTTAATTTTTGAGAAATTAAAAATATTTTCTAATTTGTTGTATGTTCTGTTTGCTATTAAACCATATTTTTTATAATAAAGGTTTTTTTCTTATTATTTAATACAAAAGGATGTGCTATCCTGATGATTATTTTGAAACAAACTTAATATACTTTTTTATCATCGTCTTTGAAAAGTGTGCAATATTTCAATTTGATCTAACATCAAAATGTAGGTAAAAATAATGTTCAAAGTTTTCGTTACATGAAGATATTATACAGATGAAGCTAATAAAAGCAAAACACAGTAAAAATATTGGTGATGCCTTTTGCGGAAGTCTAGTACTCTTTATATTGAATTTAACAAGTCTGTGAACAGTAAAAATATTGGTGATGCCTTTTGCGGAAGTCTAGTACTCTTTATATTGAATTTAACAAGTCTGTAAACAGTAAAAATATTGGTGATGCCTTTTGCGGAAGTCTAGTACTCTTTATATTGAATTTAACAAGTCTGTAAACAGTAAAAATATTGGTGATGCCTTTTGCGGAAGTCTAGTACTCTTTATATTGAATTTAACAAGTCTGTAAACAGTAAAAATATTGGTGATGCCTTTTGCGGAAGTCTAGTACTCTTTATATTGAAATTAACAAGTCTGCACAATTGTATTACTTTAAAGTGAAATTCCAGACACAATGCATTTTGTAATAAATTTTCATAATGCTTTTGTAATTCAATCAACTATATGTAATTGGATAGTCTTGATATTAAAATAAGGCATTATTTAAGATCACTCACCTGTCAATCTTGTTTCAAAGCAAGTACGAAAACAGCTAAGCATAATTTCACACACACTTTCATCAGTCAACATGGCACCTTCTGGACTTAGCATCAGCGTCCTCAATACCTGTAACATTAATTAATAAAGCCGTTAGTGTTTTTAAAATATGAATTAAAAGTGTGTATTAAAAAGCAACTATCAATTATACCACAACTTATAATATGTAATAATTTATCTTTAACTTACTTGTAATATCTTCAAAAGTACAATTCCATCAGAAGAATGGTCAGTGCCAACAAAACGAGCATGAGTTACAGCATCAGCAATATCTTCGACAGTTGCTGGTACGCTTGTATGGGTGGGATCTGAAAGTACATATTGTAAGATTTTAAAATGTTTATTACAATATGTTAACCCAAAAATTTAATTGTAATTATTTCTGTTATAAAATATTTTTTTAAGTGTCCACTGTTGCAGAAATACCTCTGTTAATAAAAAAATATATACTAATCAAACACACACACTTTAGAGTTCCTGCAGTCCCAGGACCCGTACCATTGATATGACGGTATCTACACACACATTTATGTCCTATAAATAATCAGGAACTTCAATACATTTTTTTAAAACTTATGTATAATTTATAAATATAATTACAGATAATACTCTCATACTGCATCTATCGAGGTGTAATAGTAACAAATATTACATACATACCTATCAGTCCATAAGATAAGAATTTATGTATGGCTGATAAAGCTAAGCTGGTCACTGGTCCTGTTGTTTCTTTACTCCGAATGACTTCTAGGAATGGACTCAGATATGTAGAAGGATCCAGCAAGCGCAAGTCATCTACTTGATTTAAAATTGTTTTGAGATCTTGAAAGGTCTTCATAAGTACATCATATTCTTCATTTGGAAAAGAATGTGATCCCCAGCGAGTACTGCGTCTCATGGCTGTGACTAGCATAGCCATCTCGCCTTGCACAACAAAGATCCCGTTGCCCGGTGGTGACATTTTTACGTTTTCTTTGGTTTATTGGGAGTACATCAACAATCTTTGTATTTAATATTTCTATTAATATTCACATTGACTACATATTTCTTATTTATATAGAGCGGTTATATCTTTATTATATACCACTGCGAAGCCAATAAAATATAGTTTTTTTACAAAATCAATTTATATTTATAAATTTTTCGTATCAAAATCGACAACAGAATTGGCTCAGAATCAGACCTGTTGACGTTTCTAATTTTTGACTTTTGTCATTTGTGGCTACGTCACAATTAATATTTTTATATTTGGCAAACTCTTTCATGAGTCAATATTATAATTATAATATTTATTTTACACCATCATATCGACTATCGTGTACCTTTAAACAACCAATTCTTGTAAATATCTCTGATTTCTAAATCTGAATCTCAGAAGCGACTCCAACGATTTTCATAAAATTTACATCGAGTTTCGGGGGCTAAAAAAATGACATTTTATTCATATTTTCAATAATCAACTTTACCGAGCAAAGCTTGGTCATCCATCATCCAGATACTGACCGTTTTATTTTGTCGGAGATTTTTATATCTTTTTTATTAAAAAATATTATTATTACCAAAAACATTTCTTCTGGATTTTCTGAGTGGCGCTAATTTTTGTTATCATTTATTCTCAAAAAAATCAAACAAATCTTAATTTTTGAACTTTTTAATATACATAGCTGGTTAATGTTAGGTCTTACGGTCTTAGCCTAGGTGATATATAGAAAAAACTAATGATTTTAATTTAAAAACCTGGTAACATTTTCAAAATGTCCGACGACAAATGTGGTTTACCTTTGTGACAAGTTTTAGATTAGAATAATTAAATCGTATTTTCATTATTTATGTTATAATTTCACAGCCTGTAATTGTAAGTGTTTTTAATTTCTTCATTCTTTTTCTGTAAAAATACGAATAATGTTAATGCCCGTTCTACATAATTTGCGTTGTCACGCGTGCCATGGCAATCGACACAGATTTGTCAAACAGTTCTTTTTGTGTTCATGAAGTTATTCTTATGAGACATGAGTGTATCTAATTACATTTCAGGCGGCGCCTCTCCAAAGTGAACGTCACAATGGTTAAGAAAAAGAGACAAAACGACCCTAGTGAAAACGGGGACGATTCTACAGAGTCTTGTGACGAGACAGTAAAATCAGCATGCCCTCACGTTGCAAAGACCGTAGATTTGATGCGGCTAAAAAAGGCATTAAAATCAGGAGGCTTCGAAAAAGAGTGTTCTGAATGCAAGAAAAGTCCCTCAACAGAAGAAGTTGATCCATACTACGAAGAAGACCTTTCTTTGTGGATGTGTTTGCGATGTGGAACACAGTTATGTGGCAGGGCACGTAACAAGCACGCTCTAAATCATTTCAACACACCCCACTCGGACAGTCATGCTATAACTGCAAATACAACTACTTGGGAAATATATTGCTACTGTTGTAATAATGAAGTTAACGCAACTAGTGCTAAAAAACTTCATGAATGTATAGAATATTTAAAGAAACAAGCCTCTAACAACTCTAAATTACCTAAGATTGAAAATACTGAATCGCAGGTGCCAAAGAACTTGGATATTTCAATGCCAGTAGATATGATAAGAAATGATAAAGGAAAAGATAAAGCAATAGCGTTGAACTTGCCCCGGGTGAGAGGACTAACGAATTTAGGGAACACATGCTTCTTCAACTCAGTTATGCAATGTTTGGTTCAAACACCATATCTGTTGAATGTTTTGCAAGAAATGGCAACACCAGGCGAGAGGTTCACTCTACCCGGTGGAAAATTGACACTAAAACCAGAACAGGTTGGGGAAGATGGAAAAGAAGTAGAGCTTCCACCGATAACAGGAGAATTGGCAGAATGGGGTGTATTGACAAGAACTTTGGCAGAAACATTAGCTGAGCTACAAGCAGGTAAAAATTAACTTACTATTTTGAGTATGTAAACATTTAAACTGCGCCACAGATCTGTCAATGCAAACAAATGAAGTAGCTCCTCTTTATAATACCAAAAATTTAGGAATAATTAGGTTATATACAGGAATATATCAAAACTACTTATTGCAGATTTCATTATTAGAAATTAGATCTAAAAAATTGAATATAAAACAGTTTGTGAATTATTTTACTTAAAAACTAAACTTAAACTAAGTGTTAACACAGAATATTATGTTATCATTATCAACATCAACCTTTATCTATCCATTGCTGAACATAGGCCTCCTACAAGATGCTATCTTGTAGGAGGCCTATGTTGTAGATGACCAATCCCATGCCACTTGCATCCAACATGGACCAGCCATCTTATGTATGAAGCTGCAACAGCAGCAATATTATTACAGAATTATGCAACGAAACATCAAAAATAATTGTGATGAAATTTTGGTTATGTGAATATTTTTGTTATTGATTACTATTTATCTTCAAACGAAAGAGTGAAATTGTCTTAAAGAGCAGTGTACATGTTTTCATTATGTTTGAACTTACATTTTAGATGAGTCATGTAACTTTTGTGTTATAATTTTACATATTTGGTAATAACCTTCAGAATTATTGTTTAGTTGTTTTACTATCTACCACTTACAAGTGTATCCCTTGCCTACTTATGTATAAAATTAGATGGTTGACCTACTTTTAATGCCAAAATACACATTTTTCAAAGAAGTTTAAATAGATCATCCAACACAAAGAAATATTATGAGTAACAAAAGAATTATGTATAATTTCAGGTAACATGCAATGTTTAATTAAGTTAACAGAATTATCATGTGCTAGGAATCTTGTTAATTATATTAACATAATTATAATCTCAAGAGCCAAAATGAGCTTGCCAGAATAATATATAATTATTATTATTGACATGTATATTATATGAAGAAATATTTTATTGAGAAATAAAGAATTTATTATTATTATTAAATAAGACTGAAATGAATGCATAAAAATGAGGCAATTGTGTTTTAATACACCAATATACTGTGGCCATGCAAAGATTCTTTCTTTTTCTATCCTAGAATCTTAAAAATTTATATGAAAATAAAGATAGTATTAAATTTAACAATTTTTTATAAAATGAAAATTGATGGTTTTAAGGTGATGGTGCAGTGTATACTCCCAGGAAGCTTCTGTCTGCTCTAGTTAACAAGTTGCCCCAGTTTGGTGGTGGAGACCAACATGATTCACATGAGCTACTGAGGCACCTACTTGAGGCCGTCAGGTAAAATATATTCAGAAGTAAATTCTAAGAGACAGCATCTGTATTTACTATACCTGTGTGGACTAAATGTGAAAAATTGAACTAGCAAGTTTCATAGTACTCTTCTTTTAACAGTACTGTATATATGCCTTTGTATTCCAAAATGTTCAAAGTTTAATTCTATATATTATATTTGAACAACTGTTGTCTTAAAAGAAACACAAATTCAAGGTAGATTATGCAAGAGATGGGAGGATTAATTGTAAATGATGGTAGGCTATAACTGGAGGAGAGTTCCAAACATCGAAAGAGGTTTCCTCTAACAATTTTCATTGCCTCCTGCCTTTGCGTAGAGGCATACTGAAATCAGAAACACAAATTCACATACTGTTATGCTTGCAAGGTTGCCTGGTGAACTGTGGTTGAATACCACAGTAAGATCAAAGTGTCATGTCAAATATACTAGTTTACATTTTATGCCATTTATTTATTTATTGATTCTAATTTGTTAAAATATTTTTAAAATTTTTCTTAAAGGTCGGAAGACTTACGCCGCTATCAGTCTGTCATACTGAGCAGTTTAGGAGTAAGTTCCAAAGCTGATCCTGCCAAAGTGGACGGAGAAGTGAAGCAAAAAGTCAAGTTTTATGGACAGCAGGCATCAGATACAATGCTTAGGCCAGAGCAGGTAAATTTTTATTTATTAAAACATGTACATACTTTAAGGATATTTTTATTTTGAATTTGTGGTTATGACATGACATGCATCTTTCAGGTGTTCCGTGGTTTTCTTGTCTCAACATTAGAATGTCAAGAATGTTTTCACCACTCGGACCGTGCAGAGTATTTCCTTGATTTGTCTCTACCCGTTGCTGCAAGCAGACCACAACCTCCAGCAGTAGTACGTAGGAAAACACCTAATGGTAAGTTTTTGATTTGTGTAGTTGTTTAATACTTGATTCCCCCTTTTGATTTACTTAAAGATTTTAATTATTTTATTTGCTTTGTTTGAAATATTTAAATTTAATTATTTATGCTTTTTTTATAAATAATAAATGAATAATTAAAGTTTTTAAAGTAAGATAATAGGAGTCGTTTTTAGTGTTGAACACTATACAATTGGTTACTAGTTTTTTATAAATAACTTAATGCTAAAACAACAGCAATTTACAGTATGATTTAAAAGAAATACATGGGGTGCTTTTTTGATCCCTTGTTTTAATATGTGTGGGTGTGTGATTTTTTTCATTAAATCTAATATATTTTTTTAAATTGAATGCGCATTTATCCTTTTGTTGTGCTAAACTTTAACCCAAATATTAACATTCCTTTTCAGAAGATAATTTGTATAATACTCAAGAAGATAGCAAGCCATCTAAACATCAACTTAAGAAAGAGAGAATAGCTGCAAGAAAAGCAGCTCGGAAGAACAAAGGTAGGTTTTAGTTTATGGTGCCATTAAGTAAAAGTTACTAACTGTTTTCTGCCTAATTTAAAATTTTCAGTATTAAAAATATTTATAAAAATCAATATCATTTTTTTAATTCAGGTAATGCTAATTCTAAAGACAGCAGTCCAGAGGTGAACGGTAAGAAGGAAGATGGAAAGTCATCTTCAGAACAGTCGGACGCTGATGTAGAAGACAATCTGGAGGACGCACCGCGACAGGCCGACGGTCACACCGCCGCGATCGGAGGTCAGGCCGTCGCTCACACCGCCGCCAACTTCGCCGCTTACCATATGGAGTCCGGGTACAACTCAGAGAAGGTCATCAGCTCCGACTCCATTCGGACGAGCCCCGTCGATTTGGACAAGGAAAAAACCGACAACACTCCCGAAACTACTGACAAAGACAAGGAGTTTCCAGAAACTGTCGCATCCAATGTCGCTATACCACTAGATTACAAACCCCTCGTACCTCTAGAAAACTTTTCAAATCCAGATTCGGGTGTGGCCAGCCCTGAAGCAACCAAACATAACTCGACAGAAACGGTCGATAACGTCGAATCTCCAAATGGAAAAGATTTGGGTAGTCATAGCTCTCTATCGAGCGAAATCAATCTCGATCTGTCAGGCCTGAACAAACTTTCTCCGGTCAAAAGCGACTACGAGAGGCCCGTGTCTAGAATATCGTTCGCTCCGGAGTATTCCAACGAGGTCGTCTCCAGGGGTATCAGTGCTCAAGCCTGCAGAGACATTCTAGAGCAGAGCTGGGAGTTTAATAATAGCTACAATCAGGATGCACCGACTAACGATTCTTACAACCAGGACGTGCCCAATAAGCTGGATAAACTAAAATTAGACATGGACGACATAAAGCCTGAACTATCCCTGCTCGATACGTCACCTTCTGCGCCCACGCCGAAAGATTCAAATGACGACCTCGACAAAACTCTGCAACGGGATTACAACGTGCCCAACAAGCTCGACAGACTAAATCTGGATATAGAGGAAGCAAAACCCAAACCGACGCTGCCGTCCCCGATCGCCCTGGACTATCAAATCGACCCGCCTCCGACCACGCCCAGACCCAAAGTGACCAACGTGGACCTGGACAAGATACTCCAGCGAGACTTCCTGTCGTCCCGGCCTAGCCCGCTATCCCCGCGGTACGTGTGCGACGAGGACGAATGCAGCATACAGTCGTGTCTCAGCCAGTTCACGGCGCTCGAGCTGCTCACCGGCAACAACAAGGTCGGCTGCGAGACCTGCACCGAGAGGATCAACGGCAAGGACGGAAAGACCGTGTACACGAACGCTACCAAACGCTTCCTCGTGTCGAGTCCCCCGGCGATACTCATCTTACACCTCAAGCGGTTCCAGCTCGGGCCCCGGTGCATGTTCAGGAAGATGTCCAAGCACGTCGACTTTCCCACGATTTTAGATTTAGCTCCCTTTTGCGCCATGGACAAACTGAAGAAGCTGCCGAACGTCGCCCGTGGACAGAACGAGCTGCTGTACTCGCTGTATGGCGTGGTGGAACACTCGGGCGGTATGCACGGGGGACACTATGTGGCCTACGTGAAGGTCAGACAGGCGGTGCGACCCGGAGACCCGCGCTGGTGGTTCTTGCCCAAGAGCGCCAACATACCGGCGGCCGGCCTGAGCGACGGGGACGCCGACTCGGAGTCGGACCTGTCGGGTTACGAGTCAGGCGAGGGTCCCGCCGGTGCGCCAGCGCCGCCGCCAGGCCGCTGGTACTACGTGTCCGACAGCATGGTGTCCGAGGTGAGCGAGGACAAGGTGCTGCGCGCGCAGGCCTACCTGCTGTTCTACGAGCGCATCCTGTGAGGCGGGCGGTGGCTCCGAGGCATTTATGTGGAAGACTGACGGTCGACGCCCGCCCTCTGTTCGCTGTACATAGCTTTCGATCGCCGGCTTTCGGAACGGACGCGGCTCGTTCGCGATGTAATCAATATTTATAACTTATTACGCGATCACTGTTTGTAAAATACTGCAATATTTATATATAATTATGATTTAATGGCTGCGGATTGACGAGGTCGCCTCGTAGGTTCATTGTTCCTGTTCGTTCCTTGGGGCTCCGACGTGGTGTCGAGGAATGGACGATAAGATGTATGAGTAGCGATGACCTAACTGGTTGAAATTATAAGGAATTGAAGATTTTAAATCGCCAGACGTCAGGTGGGCTTCTTATGAGCGGGTCCGGGAGTGTCGCGGCTCGTTTTAATTTAATTCAATACGGAATCTGTTTAAATTTTAACGTTTTTTTTTTAAATTTATTGTTGTTTGTCCATCTGACTTATAGTCTTCCTTTCAAGTTATTCTAAGCTTGGTCTGTCTACTTAGTCGTTTTGTCCTATACGATGCAGGGATACATTAATGGAATTGCAAATTTAGATTAAATCGTAAATTTGATACAGCATAGCTAACATTAAATATGATAGTATTAGCCAATCAGTGAGCTAGAACATTAGTTTTGAATGCAGTTGTTTTATAATTGCTTGGATACAAGTTTTCAAAGTACTCTATATTATGGAATTGGTTTTATTCGAAATACCCACATATTTATTGTTCTCATAAAATCCATTTTAACCGTATAAAGATAAATGAGTTTTAAAGAATTTTTCTTTCTCGTATATCATTTTTGTGTTTGTTACACTTAAATTTTTTTAAGTTTACTCATTTCAAAACTCTGAGCTATTTTATGAATTATGTATGAATTGCTCAATTGCTACAGTTGCTCGTAGTATAGTCGCAAATGTAGCGGACTTATGAAGCTTCCAGTAACATGGTGTTTGAGAAACAAATTAATGTAATACCGGGAGAAGGTCTAAAGTAATTTTAATTATTTCGAAAACTGTTTATGGAAACAGGTCCATTTTATCATATATATCATACATCATTGTTCATTTATGTACTTTAATTTTAACTATTTTTTTTGTTATATTTATAATATTAAATTTATTTTATACGTACTCTCATTCTGTCACGGTTAGTGTTACTGGAGGCTTCTCGTTTTTGTTTTGTTTGTAACAATCGGTATGTATTTGTACCGTGATTTGTGTTCAATTATGTTGTCGTGTATCCGACGTGTATATTAAATCTCCCATAATATTGTGTTATAAACAACTGTAATAAATAAAATATAGTTTTTAAACTGCGTACATATTTTTTGACTCTCATGTCCTTTGCTTGCATTCAACCAGGGCCAACATAAAAAATGATAAGTTCATCTGATTTGAATTTTTATCAAAATTTAATCAATTAGATATCATCATGATTATTATTTATTATACATGACTGCACCTGAATTATGTTTCAGAAGTACGATTTAATATTGTTTTTAAATTCAGAGGAACAAAGATTTATCATTTAGGTTCTAAAATTTACCTATATCATTTCTTTAAAATTTATGGTTAGGTAAAAGAATCTTTAGTAAACATTAAAAATAAATATTCTATATTTACTAATAATTACATTTATATTTTAACAATTTATCACAAGACATTGCTATAAGCCACTCTCTTTCAGTCTCTTCTTCAGTAAATGTACATGGCTGTCATTGAATGGGGTTATTCTTGTAATCTTGGGCGTGTCCAGTATGGTCAGCTCTATGATACAATATAATACTTGTAAAGTATCTTTCGCTTTCTGCAATGCCTGAAAAATTTTATGTTTGTAATGTTTTAATTATTTAAAAACCAGAGAGAGCTTCTGACGCTCTTCTTTCACACACTGAATGTACATATGTTTTAATATATCTGATAAAACTTGCCAAGGCAACTCATTCATCACTTATCCTAAAATGTAAGATAGTAAACCCTGTGCCACTAATTACTGACTAATGTATCCATTATGTCACACTGCTAGGCGCGGTTCTTCTCTCCTTGAAATCAGGCGAGGAGGGGTATTGGGCCATAGTTCACCGATGCGCTGGCCCAATGCGGGTTGGTGAACTTCACACACCTTCAAAGATTGTCAATCTCATCAGGCGTGCAGGTTTCCTTACGATTTTTTTCTTCACCAGTGAGCGAACGGTGATCCGTGTTTAGGGTGCACATAGAAATTTCGAAAAACCAATTTCATGTACCACAGGGTAGTCAGGATCGAACCCGGACCCTCTCGCTTAAGAGGCCGAGCCCATTACGCACTGGACCACCGTCGCTCTAATTAATAATAATATAATTACTGCCTATTGTGATGTTAATCTCATTATAGTACTAATAAAACTGACATTATGACAAAATGACAAAGAAGAGTTGCTTACGACCACAAACAATAGAAGCTACTGGAAGAGACATACTATAAGAAACTTAAAAGATTAGATCTCTTCCCCAGTTTAAAGGCATTCGGGCAAGGCTATTTAAATAATAATATATGACAAAAAGAGATTTTAAATTACACTCACTGAAACAGCTTTTTCTCTTAGTTCAGGCTGCGACGACATCTGCTTCTTCATTCGATTCATCTCCTGTGGTGTGTAGCCTACAATTTGGGATAGCACTTCACTAGTAAACTCAACGTCTATACACCCACTACCATCCACTAGGGTGCACTTTAAACTCCACCCATCTTTCCCCACAGACAACTTCGACAGTAACTTCATTATCTGCCCCTTTACACTAAATACCCTTCCCATTTTATTCTCTTCTTTCAGGTCATTAATTTGCTTGATATATACAAATGGTTCTGGTTCCAATGTGATGGGACCTTTTGGTTTAGGATCATAAAGTTCCTTTTCTTTTGCGTCTAAATCAGCTTCCAGTTCCTTTAAATAGTCATCATCGTCGTGGAACAGATCAACGTCGTCGGGATAATCTTCGACCCTATTGACAGATTCAACAGGATTCATTTTTAATTTCTTATCAGGTTTCGAATGCTCGTCAATCATGGGTCTTTTCGCCGGATGTTCAATGAACTGTGCTTCGATTGCTTCGAGTTGGTCAAAGTCAATGTCTTCGTCAGCAAAGTTGGCCACTTGGACACTGGTCACTCTTGCCACTGGTCGGGACGTGTGATCTTGTGGCTCGTTATTCCATGTAGGCATCTGTGCGTGCGGTGTGGGAAGATCGGTGTTCCTTCGTTGGATCTCTGTAGTGTTCATATTGGCGTCTGGAATAAATGATGACGTAATGATAAAAAACTAAATAAATTTAACTTATACATCGCAATACATTTTTTTAATGTCTTATTATAATAAAAATTGATAATGCTTATATGTATATTCGAAGTGATTAAAATTTACACAACTAGTGCTAAAAGTTAGGTAAAGTCTTTACCTTCAATCATTGGTAATCCTAATTTAGAAGACAAAAGCCCAGGAAGAGAATTAGTTTCAGCAATCTCTTGTACCTCTCCGCCAAGTAGCTCCACAGCAGCTTCGGTCAGAAGAAGGATGCCACGACGACATTCGACAGGTCCTAGATATGCAGCTCAATATATTTTATTTCCATTAGAGAAAATATTAAATTAAATGTGTAAACTCACTTTAGCCAATACAGGGGGTATTAGCTAAAGAAAGAGACCCCACCCCTTATTCATTGATAGTTTAATTGTTTGAAATAAATTAAAATTAAAAAGTATTCATATACTTTTGGGAAGGCAATCTCTTTCTCTCGAGATGTTGGCCTTTTTTAAGCAGGATTGACTCAAATGGGGTAGTTTTTGCTCGAGTGCAATCTCGTTAACTCGCGAAAATAGCCCATTTTTCCACCGAGATCAATCTCTAAAAATGGGAAAGAATCTCAGAAAAATGAGGACGAGATTGTACTGACGAGACATGAATGCAACCAGATACCTGGGTATAAGGAACTCGCACTTGAGCAGCGTAAAACCTCTACGAGCCTTCAATGGCTTTTTTAAATTTAATTCTATTTTATTACTTACCTTTTATCAACACCTTGCATCCGGGCGTGATATCACAACTGATGTTCCTCATTGGTTTAAATTCAATACCACAAATCTCCTGTACTCCATCTGTCATGTATAATTTTATCATCCTGAAAATTAAAGTTCTTTCACCATAAACATTTTCATTATCAACTTACTTAAAATTCACTGCTGAACATAAAGTTTACTTTACTCACATTCAAACTGGACAATATTGAGCTTTTAATTACAATACTATGATATGTGTAGTGCAGCATATTCCCTCAATTTCTACATCATGAATAATGATTACAAAATTTTCTTTTGCATGAGTACAGGTAAGGAAATTAAATGGTCATAAATATTAATAATTTTTGATAGAAAATGATATGGGTTGACATTGGACAAATTCTAATAACTAATGTTACAGCTGAATTCCTGATTAATTATCAAAAACTGTTTCCCTTACTTTTTATAATTATTATGCAATATCTTTCTATTTTATTATAATTGAGTACAACTATAAATAATATTTGAAGTCATAGTGTATATTTAGAGTTTACTGTTTATCAGACATTGGGTTCAACATAAAATATATAAATATGGCAGTTACTACAAAATATGACTCAGGTTTTATATTGCCACTCTCTTTCTCTACATTATTTTTCAATCTGCACTTGTTCTTTATTATATAGTCCAAGTAAGACTTAGTGGCACTGACACAGGCAGCCAATATATGAGGATCACCTTATAATGCCATGTCTCAGGCATCCACAACAAACTAGGGAATTTGAGGAATCTCTGGACTAGTCAAATCAGTCTTGAATTTTCATTCAAGATGACATTGATGCCAGAAGATAATTTCATAAAAGACTTACCGATGATTAGGAACCTTATCCTCAAACTTTGTTGTGGCTTCAACATTTTCCATGTTCACTTTTTTCAACTTTAGATACTGCTGGTAAGCTGGGGTTCCTTTAAAGAGGTTAGAATTAATTGGTATAGTTATTTCAATTTATGCATAATAATGTTTGCTGGGGTCTTCTTATTTAGAATTCTAATATTAACTTTGGCTACTAACAATCCCACATAAAAAATCCATATCTATGATTACTAATTGTTACCACTATCCTCATCCTTGTGTTTTAAAATGAATGTGTTTGATCTTACTAAAAAAACAAAGGAATTAGTTTCACTTCAAAGTCCTAAGACAGTTTTGTATTTTGAATCTTGTTGACATTGTTTCAGTTATAAATCTACTTAAAAAGCTAAATTTCCATCATGTTATATTAATAAATGTTATAATTTTAGAATTACTGTATTTATATATTAATTATTGTTTTATTTTTAAAATATGGGAATTTCCATATCAAAGTATACACCATATAGGCTTATAATTTTCAAGTTTAAGGTAAAATAGTACTATAGAGGCAGAATAAAACCTGGTTGTTAAATGATTATATGATAAAAATGAAATACCTATATCAATTGCAGCATTGATCTGAAGTACAAATTTCCCATTCAGAAGGAATTTATGCTGATTTTTTATATTCGCTGGAAGAGAGCCAGGACATATATCTTTTAAATTATTCAAAAGCCACTGTTCTTTAGCTAAATTTTGAATTTCCCTCTCACTGAGACTGTTGTTTTCTTCAGTTAAATACTCGACACATCTAAAACAAATTTAGGATTTAAAAAACAATACTAATTTCGTTACAATTAAAACAAAAACAATTACATTTTGTAGATATTACCCTGATAACCAATCTTCAACAACAAACATACGATTTGTAGCCAAATAATTACGAACAGAATCAATTAGAGAAGCTTGAGACATGTTTATGAAATAACAAATACATATACAGTAGGAGTATTTAACTATGTAACTGAATTTATTAAATAATAAATTATAAAATCTTGTTTATGTTTTCATTTTCCCTCGGGTCGATCGTATTCCTCCTCCTTCTTGTTTGATTTTTTTATTACTTTTTTTGGTACATTTGTTCCTGTTGGAACCGGCTAAGACTCGAGGCCATGCTGCCATGTCTGACGTAAAATACATTTAGTCTGAAACGGCGGAAAACGCCAAGGGGTGGGGCTTGGTCCTTCACGTCACCATCAATTAACTATCACTTCTAAATCCATCCATCTCGAACAGTCCACCACAATATTCTACAACCAATCACGTTATAATATTATATGGATTGAGTTTTTAAAACAAACACTATAGAAAACCACCAGAACAGTCACTATAGAAAACCGCCCAAAACAATCCCATACAGAAAACTGCTCCAGAACAATTCTCCACAGCATTTGCCGACCAATCACAATATAAACAGATTGCGTTTGCAAAACAAGCACTATAGAAAACCACTACGAACGAATAGAATACCAAATAATAATTAAATAACGAAACATTGAAAAACACAACCGCACGCCCTGACGTTTCCCCCGCTCCTTTTTTATTCCTTTTGGAACCGGCTAAAGTCACAAGCCATGCTTCGCTAACCAGTCACATTAAATGATATGGATTAATTTTTTTTAAACAAACACTATAGAAGACCATCAGAATTATAGTCGTATATAGAAAACCGCTCCAGAACAATTCTCCGCAGAATTCGCCAACCAATCCGATATAATAAGCAGCTTGCGTTTTTAAACAAAAACTAGAAAACCACTTTCAATAAATACAATAGGAAATAATAATAATTAATTATGGAACGCTTTTTTTCAAATTTTGTTCCTGTTGGAACAAGCTTAGACCAGTGACCATGCTACCAACACTATGTCACGTTTTTATTTAGGGCCTGTTTCACAATCTCCAGTTAAGTTCCCAATAGGCTATCGGCAACATATTTGACAGATACTCCATACTTTATATGTGTGTAATATATTTTATTCTTAAAAATCCTCTGAAATCACTCCAGTACACCATCAACTATCATTTTCCACTCCATTCACCTAGAACAATTTCTTACAATATTCACCAATCCACCGCTATATTATATTATGTAAGTTTAATTTTTAAGCGGTAATTAGAACCTTAACGTTTTTGTGCAGTAATTGGAATACACACTAAATAACATAAATTACGTTTCTTTACAATCGGACTATTCAACACAAAAAGGTTTTTCTTAATTTGAACTAGATTTTTCTGAGTTAAGCACCTCCAACCAAGTAATACAAATAAACTCTATAATTTACGTATAGGCGTTGGAAATTAATCTTCAATTGGGTTATTCGATATGTTTTGTGCATAAAAAAATTTTTTTAACATAATATTTTCTATTGAAAATAAAATCGTAATCATTTTTAATTCAGGACAATAATACTTTTTTATACAAGAACAACAAATACAGCCTTAAGCGAATGTCTTATGGCAACACTTTTATTTGTGAGTGAACGCAAAAGGAGTTTGCCGATTTATCATCTCCCTCGTAAATTTTGGACATAGGCCGATTGACAACAAAGTGGTTTCGTTCGGAACATTGTTATTCTAAATGATTTCATTTATGATAGTGTTGTAAACGGAGAGCCTGTATCTGATATTAACATAGTGGAGGAAAAAATATGAAGAGACGAAATGCCGAATCTGGCAAGATGCGGCGCCCCTTGAAGCGCACAAAAATCACCGAAGGAATGTATGGAAAGTGAGTGAAAATAGATTTATTGTTTTATTTATGAAACATGAATATATTAGAATAATGAGACTATATGAAATGCATGTTGATCCTGAACAAATG
Organism: Lycaena phlaeas; assembly: GCA_905333005.2. Lineage (NCBI taxonomy): Eukaryota > Metazoa > Arthropoda > Insecta > Lepidoptera > Lycaenidae > Lycaena > Lycaena phlaeas. The sequence goes on from HG995181.1 coordinate 1,410,991, forward strand.
CAGCCTCGCAATATAAGAGGCAAATAAATGTGTGGGCAGATAGAACCATCTGGTGATTCTCGTTTACATTTGGTGATTACTTTACAACAAACAAAAGCAAAAAAAAAAACTTACCAGTTACCACATGTGTTTGTTTCTCATAAAACAATAAGTGCAACATGTTTCACTTTGATATTGTGTTCCTCTTGTTTTATGCCCATAATAATTTATTTCCGTTTATGTTACATATAATATATAGATAGAGATTTTATGAAAATTCAGAATATTAGGTTTGAAATGGAACTTTACTGTATATTAAATTTTTTGCTAATACATATAATATGATCATGATATTAGTTTATGTTATTAGACCTAGTTTGGTGCACCTAAATTTACCTTGGCTTGTCATAATGATTGAATGATGCCCAATCTATTCAAATAAAAAAAAAATGAAACAAATAAAAAAATTTACAGAAAAATGTATTTAATTTTTTAAATACCTTTAATTAGTATAAATAGTATAAAACATAAAATTCCTTCATTAACATTCACAAGTCACTAAGGTCTTATAACACATAGATTATTTTGGGGTTTCCTTTTAGTACATTTTATTTTAATTATTTTAATTACAGGTCCACAAGTGGTATTTTTACATAGCCAATGATTTAGATACTTTACAACAACCATAGTCCTGGATTGTAAGCCCTTTGTTAGTTAACAGGTGTTTCATTATAATGAGTGAAATTCATGGAAATTAAAAAAAAAAAAAAAAACATTAGAACTTTGTAGTTCATATTAGGATCACAAAGTTGTTTTTATCATGTGGTATATAAGAACTGTATACTAAAATTAAATATTGATAAAAAAATTGCATGTTACATAGTTTGGTAGCGTTTGTTTCAATTTTATTTATTTATTTATTTATTTAATAATTAATGATATTTTTAATGAGATGTTTCCATTTTTTTTCATTTATCTCAAAATCTTACTATTTACTAAAAGATTAGGCACTAAGTCTTTTATATTATATTAATTTATTGTAAAGATTATCTCGAGACTAGTCTAGATACATGTGACTTTTTCTGACATAACTGATAGTAAATGTTATGGACACTCCAAACCATATACAGTAGAACCTCGATAAGTTAAAGTCCAAGGGAAACACAAAATATTTTCAGTTGTAGAGGTTTTAAGTTATCAAGAGTCATATTAGGAATAGGTTAAGGGAAGGGAACATATTATTTTTTGAAGTTATAGAGGTTTTTAAGTTATTGGAGTTTGAGTTATCAAGGTTCTACTGTAGTTGTAACAGATGATGCAGTACTTTTATGTTCATCAATAATATACTTGTCCACTTTCATACCTATACAAGCCGCATAGAGATGCATAAAAAATATAAAACACAAGTAGACACTAAACACGGGTAAAATTGATATTTGATTGTTTCAAAGGCCAAATCATCAATCAAAAATAGCTACTTTACAGGAGGGTAAAAAACTTTATAAAAATGTATATTCTATTATTTAATTGTTACGTGGTGTTACTATTTTTCTTTTAAATAATGAACTTTTATTGGTCAGTCATGGTTTTTAATTGGTTAATACAATACGCACTTTTATTGAATACAATAACAACTATCAAAAAAAGTCAAAGAATGACTTACCCACTGTTAGAACTTCACTGACGAAAGAATCTTTAGAAACAATTGATATATTATTTATAGTTAATTGATAGATCAAATAACAAATCAGGATTTTATTCCAAATACTGTAAAGAAAAGTGTCTAAAAAAGGTGATAAGAATAGAGTAAGTCTACAAAAACACAAAAAAAAAGAAATTATTGAAGATGAGTAGGCCTAGCATAGACTGTCACTGGATTACACAATACTAGCCCAGTAAGCGTAACAGCAATACTTCATGGCTTCTATATTTTATTCTTTTAAAGAAAAACTGATGCCTTATATGTTATCAATTATGAAAAAAAAAAATGGTCAAATTCAGAAACGCCTCCTTCCTTGAAGTTGTTTAAAAATATCACTTTTTGTTGCAGTTCTATGTGTTACCTGAAATTTGTTATGCTGTGGGCGACCGTTGTGATGGCGGATAACATGCTGGAGTTCAGATTTGAATTTCTCTGGCCGTTTTGGATGATGCTGAGATCAGTTTATGATTCATTCAAATATCATGGTCTTGTGAGTATATCCCTTTTTTAAAGATCATATTCGGTATTTGGTATTAATTTATTTTTTAAGTTGATAACAAATGATAACATATTATTAAATCATTTTATACTTAATAAAAAAAGAAGAATTGTGTTTTACTGTTATTCCCATATGGAAGTTAAATAAATTGAAGAGTTTGTTTGATTAATACAAAAAGTACTTATTATATGCATTAGAGATTTCTTTTTTGTAACTGATGACACAATTCTCAGAGAAGTTTTGAAACGCTACAGAGTGTGTAATATAAATACACTCAGCACGCTACAATTTTTGTAGTATGCTAAGCTAATCAAATGGCAGTCTGCTTATTAATATTCTGATCACTGCAATCTGCAAAAACATAAACCGAGTTCCGAAACCGCGAGTGTCCACTAGTGTAATATTTAATTAAAATCAATTAAAAATTAATTATAATATTATAGATGGAGATTAGCACACAATGAGTGACGTGTTCTCACGTCGCACTGATGGCCAATTATCACGTTTTACGCGATTTCTGAGTTAATTATTACTATCTACCTGGTTGCATATCAGATATACCATCATACGCTGTACCGTGCTTCCGTCTGCATAATACGCTAGTTGACAGTAGTAAAAATGATGGAAGATTTTTATTTATTATGGTAATTGAGCCGTAGCTCAACGTGCTATGGAGCATGCTATGTTGAGTGTTTCTTTGGCAGATAGGATTCGAAACGAAGTCCTCCGCCAGAGAACTAAAGTTGCCGATATCACGCGAAGAATGTGCACGTTAAAGTGGCAATGGGCTGGCCACACACTCAGAAGAACGGATGGCCGATGGGCCATTAAGGTTCAAGAGTGGAGGCCGCGTTTAGGTAGACGAAGTGTTGGTCGGCCATTAACCAGATGGGAAGACGATCTCCGTGCAGTGGCAGGTCCTCGTTGGATGCGAGTTGCTAGGTCGTCTTGGCGTTCATTGAGGAAGGCCTATGTTCAGCAGTGAACGGAAAAAGGCTGATAATGATGATGATGGTAATTAAAGACACAGCATTTCAAAATATCTAGTTATCCGTCTAAAATATGTATAATATATTTATTATACTGTCTTACGAGGCTCAGCGACCCAAAGCGGGTCTTGGTCACCGAAACAAGACTTCTACCGATCTGAACACCCTTTTAAAATTACCTTCTAAATTTCGTCAACTACCGTATTACGACTATATTTCTTTTATTACCATTTGTTAGTACACGTTGATCGTATATTACGTCCCTGGATATACGTAATGTGGGCGAGTTGGTCATGACATGGTCGTTGCCGTTTGCCTGTCCAACTAGCAAAAAAAAAAAACAGAAATCAGTACCACAATTGCGTGATATTATTTTATAATTATATAATATATTTTCGTTATATGACAGGAAATATGATTTTATTATAAAAATTTTATACATAAGGTACATTGAACTTAGTAATTTAATTTAGCAAATATTATAATAATAAGAACAGAAGGTTATTATTAAAATTAATTTGCATTATGTAAACAGCTATTCTAATATGCATATTTAATATAAAACTATTGAACAATCTCAGAAAATATTAATTTACAATAATTAACGGTCACCTTATAAAAACTATACTCTCGTAACCTTGTAAAAACTTGTGTTACGGTTAATATAAACGAAAATATAATTTCGGAATTTATACATAAACTATGTTCAGGAGTGGACGGATAAAGTCTGATGATGATAGATACACAGCCTATTCCTCCTCATTCATAGGCCTCCCTCAGTGAACGCACAGACGACCGATCCCTTGCCCCTCGCATTCAACGCGGACCGGCCACTACACGGAGATCGTCTTCTCATCTGTTTAATGGTCGACCAACACTTCGTCTACCTAAACGCGGCCTCCACGTTAGATGTCACGAAGCTTTTTTCTCATGAACCTCTCAATCTTGCCTGGTCCACCAGTGCAGCTAAATATCTACCATATTTCCAAAATTCGATACCCTCAGAAAGGGAAGGGTGACGCTAGAGACGTATTAAAGCACTCTCGCAAGAGGGTGCTTTAGAATTTGTAGGGAGTGAAGAATTGTACGGGGGAAGAGCGTCTAAGCAGGTGTACCCCGTACATCTCCCGCGTTTCGCTCAGAAATGTAAGATCTAGAAGATGGAAATTGTGTTGTGGCTGATTACCAACCACCAATTAACAGCTTTCGAAGAAGTGATATCGATTGGTTATTCGATTAATTGATCCTAGTGCGAGTGGTAAATGATACATTTTCGTGGAACCCTATCTTACGAATTGTAAACCCCGTTTTTTCTTACGCCAACATATACCCCCGTCGAGTCTTCCGTGAACTCACACTCACTCACTCTGGGAATTATTGAGTTACATCAAAGAATTCTAGATATCCTAATTTTGTACTTAATCAACATCTAACACTTGAAACATGTTGATAATACGTTGCAAATAAAAAAAGGATCGTGCGGTTTTATGAAACCATATAAAGTGAAACTTTTTTTCACATTTTAGTCATTTAACTAAAAAACAAAATAGCGCTGAGCACTGGCACAACACTACACGCTGCTGCTAACAGCAAACAACAGCTGATGCTAACTATAGGCGCCGCCATATTAGCCTCCGACCGTCACGCGACATGCAACACACAGACGAAAAAGTTTGACACGATGTAATAAAAGTTTCACTTCAAAAAATGGTTTAGAATGCATGTTTATAATATTAATTAGCAAATGTCCTTGTCCCTAGAGTCCAGGGGCCGTCTAGGCCCTTGACTCTAGGGGGTGTTGTATAGGCTACAGCTCGCCACTTGGCTGCAGCGTGTCTAGAGTTTTGACGACGGTGTTCTGTTGCAGGCGTTCTCGGTGTTCTTCATATGTATAGCGATGACGTCAGACATGATTTGCTTCTTCTTCATCCCCGTGCAGTACATCTTCTTCGCCGCCAGCACCTATGTGTGGGTGCAGTGCGTGTGGTACACATGTAAGTAGACACTGCGCTCGCAATAACACATTCCTTACCTATGATATGACTAAAATGAGATATATCTTGGGATAAGATCATCATTTAACAATAGACTATTTGACAGTATGAAAAAATAATGATGTTTTATATGTACGAATAGGTATAGATTTTAATGGCAATTTGTTTTAAAACACATAAAAATATCAAATAGTATTATTACTAAAACTGGCCGGCGGTGGCGCAGGACCGTGATATCTGGGGGAGGCCTTTGTCCAGCATGGAGCAGCACAGGCAAAAAGAAACTCTAAAAAACCAAAATAAAATATGCCAAACTGTTTTGATTAGCTAATTTAAGGTGACGCCAAACGTTTGTAAACATTCAGAAAGCAGGTATTAAGTAACGCAGTACCTACATATATTAGATTTACTGACGCTTGACGTCATTAGTCTGACTCGACGCCATATTGCTGGAGCAGATGCAAGAGAGGACAGATAATTTTAAAGAAAATACTTACGATAAATTAAAATAAACATTATTTATACGATCCTTTTACAACAATCAACAATATGAGATGGTTTTTAGGAACTAGTCGAATAGCCCATTCTTGAATTGTAATACGTATATATTTCTCTCACTCTCATTACATAAAATAAAGTCACGATGTTTTCCTTCAAGCCGGTAAGCGAACGGTGGTCTCGTGATTGGGGTGCACTTAAAAACTTAGAAAGACCATTTCAAGAACACACGGAGGGTCAGGATCGAACCCGGAACCCCTCGCTTGAGAGGCCGAGCCCATTACCCAATGGACCACCGTCTCACCACCGTCGCTGCTGTCTCATTACATACAAAATGTCTACTGTACTTTAAGCCATGTAAATATAACAAGCGGCCGTTGAGCGCGGTCGAATAGGACAATAGATAAACAGCGTGTGTGGCGTGCGCAGTCGCGGAGCGCGGCGTGTGCGTGCCGACGGTGGCGCTGTGCTGCCTGGTGGTGTACGCCGAGGGGGCGGTGCGCGGCCGCGTGGGCGGGCCGCTGGAGCTGTGGCGTCCGCTCGCCGCGCACTGCGTCGGCTACCCGGCGCTCTCGCTCGGCTTCGGCGTCAAGGTGACACACACACACGTCCACAACATACACACACACGGCGTGTACGAACACACGTCTATGCTATTGTACTAAGCGAAAATTTAGCTGCGGCTAAAACAGCCTGTAACGCTTAAAAATGGAATTAAAATGTTGACAAATGTTAAATATTATCTTTAAATGGCAAATATTAAAATTCGTAATTAACGATGCACGGACTGAGACTTACTCGCGGTCTTTGGTTGATGGAAAAAGTTGATAAAATGATAGAATGTTATGCTTAAATTTTGATATATTTAAATTGATAGTTCTTAATGATAGTAATGATATGACCGCGAGCTTTGGTTAATAGAGCACAACTGATACAAAAATTACTTATTTCTAATGATTAATTGCCGCGGATTGTACGCTCGCTCGTACAAACGAGAATCTAGAACGAAATATATATTAAAACACGAACATTCAAAGTATGTCAATAAATGCTTCACAAAATAAAAATAAAACCTCTTTATAACAAATGTGAGGCATATTAAATAAGCCCCTGTCCCCGTTTCCAAGCTCAGAATATTATATCAATGTTTCCGTGGTTTTATACTCCATCGTCTTCGACATATTATATGGTGTGGGTGTTGTGACAAGCGGTGGTTGCAGGCGTACGTCGGGCAGCGGCTGCGGCTGCGGCGGCAGCGGCAGGTGCGCGCCGAGAACGACTTCTACTTCCAGCTCATGAGGGACGCTCTGCCCGAGAGCGCGCTGGAGCAGGTGAGTGGACCCCGCAGACCAGCCGACAGACGACCAGCTCCGGCTGCCATAGCACTAGTCTATGAAACAGCTAGTGGTACTGGTCCTGGATATATAGAAAGAAAGATAGATTTATTTGGGAACTTTACACTAAAACACGATTATTAGAATACCCACATTAGATCATATTTCTTACAAATATCACGACACATGAATAACAGTTATGACGAAACCGTTATTCAGTAGATAAGAAAGTTATAATAAAATCGATATTATAAGATTACGATTCTTAATTGGCAAATGCACACAGATAAGATCATCGCAACAGTAGTAAGCCACCAGTAGCGCCTCGCGGTTTCACCCGCTTGATTCCCTTTCCCGTTTTAAATAGATTATAGTCTGTGGTATTCTGATATGTTAAGCTATATTATTATAAAGTTTCATCAATATCCATTCAGTAGTTTATGAGTGAAAATAGTAATAAACATACATAATTTATATGTTTGATACATGCATCCATACTTTCGCGTTTATAATATATCCTACACATAAATATTATTTATCTGACTAAGCCTTAGCTTAGCTTAGCTTACTACATTTTTTTTTAATAACTTGTCAAAATATGTAGCCACGATTATAATTATAATAATAATAATTCGCGTAAACATAAGAAAACAATATATGTAGCCACGAGTCTATGTCTATGAAAAAAATACATATAAAAATAGTATATTCATACGCAAAAACAAATGTTTTCAGAATCAGAACAGTAAGGAGGAGCGCGCGGGCGCGGCGGCGGCAACCGACAGCGGGGGCGGGACCGGCGGGGGCGGGGGGGAGTTCCCCGACGCGCGGCACATGAACGGCTCCGTGCGGCGCCGGTGCGCGCGCGACCACAACGGCTGCGCCGCCGACCACGACATCACCGCCAAGGTGAGGGGCCTAGTATTATACCGGGTGTATTTGGAACGCTTTGAAAGATTGAATCCTAATAATATTTATATACTATATAATGCATATAAAAATTTATCTCGGAAACGTTTTACTAAGAAAATTTTAGCACTTCTGTATTTTGCATGTATGCATACACGCTGACCGCGACTCGCGCGTGGTGCGGGAGTTCGTACACCTTGCGCGACGCGTTTGTGAGTCAGCTGTTACATTTCTGTTTTATTCAAAAAACGATTGTTTTAAAGCATTATCATCAAATGTCTGTATTATTAATCTTACTAAACCGGATTATACAAAAAAAACGTAAAAAAGACAACAAAAAAAAAATGATTATATATAATTTCGCGTTTTTTTTCACTTATATCATGTCAGGCCACGCCTACACTATCATACCTCTTCGTTTTTCAAAGCGTTTAAAATACACCGTGTATAATAAAAAATAATTTAGCGTCTATTGAGTCAGGACGTAGTTTAGATATAGTGGAGACTCTCGTTCTAGCAGTAATAACTCGATTATTTATAGATCAGGCGTGTTACAATAAAATTGAAACGATGTTATGATAAAAAATATTTGGCTTGCAGTTAGATAAGTTAGAGAAGCATTTGGCGCAGCAGACGGCGGCGCGCGAGCGGGACAAGTCCGCGCAGAGCCAGGGCGCGGGGCGGGGCAGCGGGGGACAGGTGCGTATTTATGTGTATAACTCAGATTACTCTTAACACAAAGGAAAGATCCATTCGATAATGTAATAGATGTGAGTGCAAACATAGCGGAATGCTAACTTCAAATGATACTGATTAGAGTACGATTTTTAACCAGTGGTACATTCACCATGGCAAAAATTATCAAAATGTTCATGTATAAAAAAAACCTATGAAGAAATGGTTATTTAAATATTATATTTGCTTCAGAGCAAGTCACAACACACAACATTAAATTAATACATCTTTACTAATATTATAAATGTGAAAGCGTAGATGTAAACGCTTTCACGCAAAAACTACTCGACGAATCATCATGAAACTTTGTACGCATATTCTGGGAGCTACTAGAAGTAACATGGGAAACTTTTTATTAAAAAAAGGATTTTTTTTGCCAACGCGGCTGAAGTCGCGGGTAACAGCTAGTATTGTTATATAATGCAATTGAATTTTTCAGACACATTCAAACGCAACCGCGGGGAGCGCGGGCGCGAATACGCCGACGAGCGGCAGTGCGGGCGGGCCGGCGGGCGCGCACGCCAACGGCTCCCCCGCGGGGCCCGGCGCGCCCGCACACGACGACGCCAAACATGACAACAGAGGTATAATATTGTATTAGTAAAATAAGGAAAGAAGTGGTTATATTAGCCTGTTTATATTGGAAGTACAAGGTAACCTAATAAAATCAAATGATTGAAATAATTTCGAATACTAAAAAACAATAATAATATAAAAGCCAGTATTATTATAACAGGATGTACCATCAATTCTGTGCCGCTAGATTTCTTTAGAAACATAAGTAAGTCTTTGGTTAAACACAAAATAAAATCTTGTTTTTCTATGAATTTAGGAACAGGAAAGTCGTCAAAAAATGACAAGAAGGAAGCAAGTAATGTAAGAGAAGAGAAGAAAAGACACAAAAACAGAGACAAAGATAAGGAAAAGGAGAACAGTGATAGTAATAAGTTTACAGAACAAAGTAAGTATTTCATTGCAAGTCACTCATATTTTTTATGTTCATCTATTGTTTTCATTTATTGTTTAGTGCTTGAATGCACCCCTAACCGTAAAATATCTGTACAAAAAAAAATTACAAACTTCAAAATAAATAGTAAATCGAAGAAAATAAATAGTATATATGGAAAAAGAAAGCCCTAAAATAAAAACCGTTCGGACATAGTATTTAAAAGTTGGAAAAGATATATTTTTAAATATCAGAATGAAGACATCTTTTGTTTTGTAGGAATACATTTGGTGTCCAATATGAACAAACAATATAACATAGATATTTATATGTTGACTATATATTAAATATAATAATAATATTTTTTTCAGATAAAGAATTTTTAATTAAAGAAGTAGAAAGTACAAAAGAAAGTGTAAAAAGTAATAAAGATGTAAATAATCATAAAGAAAAAGAGAAAGAGAAAGAAAGAAGAGAAGAGAGAGAACGTGAAATTAGAGATAAGGAAAAAGAAAGAGAAACAAGAGAAAAAGAGAAAGAGCGCGAGACGAGAGAAAGAGAGCGCGAACAAAAAGAAAAGGAGCAGGTATGTATTGTAAAAACAAGTTTATATTTATTTAAAGTAACTCGCTTCTAGTATATAAATAAATATTTAAATTTTCATGCCTTTAAGGCCAGTATATCCCAAAGCGGCTGTTTTTGTTTAAGTCGTAAACATAGTAATGTTGGTTTTTTTGATCCGTTAAAAATATATGTTGTAATTTAGTATACATTCTTTTTTATTAACCTATTCAAAACACGATCATTGTAACTTGCCTCGATAAAAAAAAAAATCACAAACACAAGATGTTTTTGATTATTTTTCTAGTTGTAATTGAAGAATGTGAGATTTTAAGTTACAAAATTTATATGAAAAAATAGGTAATAACATTTAGAATTTTATTCTGATCTTACTTTTTTAAATAAATGTTTTTATTTTTCTTAATATCAAATAATGTGAAAAACTCGACTAGTCCCCAGCGCGGCCTCAATTTAGTTGCCTGCGAGGCGTTAACAAAGTAGGACCTATGTTTCGTTGCTGCCTGGCGGCTCCCCTCCGCTATAGATCGTTAAAACAACGTGTGGAACATATAAGCCGGTGTCTGGTATAATAGTGTACATAGGAAATAAAAATAAAAATTTGAACAATATTTAGTTTTAATGTTTTTTTCTCATTTTTGTCGTAATCATGATCATCAGCGTGTTTTTTTCCTCATTTTTATTTTAATATCGATTTAATGTTACTAATTCATCATCACCATCAGCCTTTATCCATCAACTGCTGAACATAGGCCTCCCTCAATGAACGCCAAGACGGTCGATTCCTTGCTACTCGCATCTTTATTATAAAAATATTAATTTTAAATTCTATTCGAGGTTTAAAGAAAAAAAAATATTTGTGCATAAATTTTTGTATCGATAAGAATCAAAAATGCACACATGATGATGATGGTGGCGGTGGTGATGATGATGATGGTGGTGGTGATAATGATGATCATAATGAGGGTGGTGGTGGCAGTGGTGGTTGTGGTGATGATGATGATCGCGGTGATTGTGGTGGTGGTGATGATGGTGGTGGTGGTGATGATGGTGGTGGTGGGGGAGGGGGGGTGTAAATTGTAATAGTGATGATGATGAAGTTGATGATTACAATGATGGTGGTGATGACGCTGACGAGAATAATGATGGTGGTGGTGGTAGTGATGAGGGAGGGGGGTGTAAATTGTAATAGTGATGATGATAAAGTTGATAATTACAATGATGGTGGTGATGACGCTGACGAGAATAATGATGGTGGTGATGGTGGTGGTGGGGGAGGGGGGTGTAAATTGTAATAGTGATGATGATAAAGTTGATAATTACAATGATGGTGGTGATGACGCTGACGAGAATAATGATGGTGGTGATGGTGGTGGTGGGGGAGGGGGGTGTAAATTGTAATAGTGATGATGATAAAGTTGATAATTACAATGATGGTGGTGATGACGCTGACGAGAATAATGATGGTGGTGGTGGTGGTGATGAGGGAGGGGGGTGTAAATTGTAATAGTGATGATGATAAAGTTGATAATTACAATGATGGTGGTGATGACGCTGACGAGAATAATGATGGTGGTGGTGGTGGTGATGAGGGAGGGGGGTGTAAATTGTAATAGTGATGATGATAAAGTTGATAATTACAATGATGGTGGTGATGACGCTGACGAGAATAATGATGGTGGTGATGGTGGTGGTGGGGGAGGGGGGTGTAAATTGTAATAGTGATGATGATAAAGTTGATAATTACAATGATGGTGGTGATGACGCTGACGAGAATAATGATGGTGGTGATGGTGGTGGTGGGGGAGGGGGGTGTAAATTGTAATAGTGATGATGATAAAGTTGATAATTACAATGATGGTGGTGATGACGCTGACGAGAATAATGATGGTGGTGATGGTGGTGATGGTGGTGATGAGGGAGAGGGGTGTAAATTGTAATAGTGATGATGATGAAGTTGACGATTACAATGATGGTGGTGATGACGCTGACGAGAATAATGATGGTGGTGATGGTGGTGATGAATGGTGATAGAGGTGATAATTAACACTTATTTTGTTTACAATGATTTGTGTGTCTGTTTGTAATATGACCTCTGTGGCTCAATGGTTAGCGCGTTGGCGTTCAAGCCGGAGGTCGCGGGTTCGAATCCCGCCAGGGAACAAAAAAGTTTCTGTGTTCCTGGGTCATGGATGTGTATTAAATATGTGTATTATATAATAAAAATCTTAAATATAAGTATTGATATAAAACGTATTAAATATATTGTATTTCCGTTGTCTGGTACCCGTAACACAAGTCTCTTCGAGTACTTACCACGGGACTAGATTGACGTGGTGTGAAAAGCGTCCATAGATATTATTATTATTATTAATAATGCAAAGAAAAATATCCCGGGTACGCATGTTAGCTACTACTACTACTATAAAACAAAGTCGCTTTCTCCGTCCCTGTAACCGTTTGTACGCTTAAATCTTTAAAACTACGCAACGGATTTAGATGCGGTTTTTTTAAATAGATAGGACAATTTAGGAGGAAGGTTTTTGTGTATAATTTATTAAGTTTTTATATATATTGGCTAAGATATAACAATAAATGTTGGACGTATCGGAAAAAAATAGGCCGCCTGGGAGTTTTCAACGAAAACGCTGCCTAAACCCTTTGAGATACAACAAAAAAATGTATGGTGGAATTGTGTAGCTTAAATAGGTCTACAAAAAAGTCCACGATGGCATATGTCTATCTCTTAGCGATATCATGCTATATCCATTTAAACATATTACGGAACGAAGTCGCTTTCTCCGTCCCTGTATCCGTTTGTACGCTTAAATCTTCAAAACTACGCAACGGATTTTGATGCGGTTTTTTTAATAGATAGAACAATTCAAGAGTAAGGTTTTTGTATATAATTTATTAAAATTTTATAAGCCTTGGCCAAAATATAACAATAATTGTTGGACGTGTCGGAAAAAAATAGGCCGCCTGGGAGTTTTCAACGAAAACGCTGCCTAAACCATTTGAGATACAACAAAAAAATGTATGGTTGAATTGTGTAGCTTAAATAGGTCTACAAAAAAGTCCACGATCGCATATGTCTATCTCTAAGCGATATCATGCTATATCAATTTAAACATATTACGAAACAAAGTCGCTTTCTCCGTCCCTGAATCCGTTTGTACGCTTAAATCTTCAAAACTACGCAACGGATTTTGATGCGGTTTTTTTAATAGATAGAACAATTCAAGAGTAAGGTTTTTGTATATAATTTATTAAAATTTTATAAGCCTTGGCCAAAATATAACAATAATTGTTGGACGTGTCGGAAAAAAATAGGCCGCCTGGGAGTTTTCAACGAAAACGCTGCCTAAACCCTTTGAGATACAACAAAAAAATGTATGGTGGAATTGTGTAGCTTAAATAGGTCTACAAAAAAGTCCACGATGGCATATGTCTATCTCTTAGCGATATCATGCTATATCCATTTAAACATATTACGGAACAAAGTCGCTTTCTCCGTCCCTGTATCTGTTTGTACGCTTAAATTTTCAAAACTTCCCAACGGATTTTGATGCGGTTTTTTTAATAGATAGAACAATCAAGAGTAAGGTTTTTGTATATAATTTATTAAAATTTTATAAGCCTTAGCTAAAATATAACAATAATTGTTGGACGTGTCGGAAAAAAATAGGCCGCCTGGGAGTTTTCATCGAAAACGCTGCCTAAACCCTTTAAGATATAACAAAATAATGTATAGGGGAAATGTGTATCTTATAAAGGTCTCTAAAAAAGTCCGCGATGGCATATATATATACTATATCAATTTAATACTTTAAAAATTGGCAATTATAATGCAATAATTTGAAAGTTATTGACACAAATACGGTATGAATATGAAAATGAAAATATGAAAGCAGTAATAGTATCCTAAATATGCCTTCAGAAAGTCTGGAAAGGGAAATATGTATTTATGTTCAAGATTAAATACTCACGTAACGTATCCATTTTAATACAAAAACTTAGTAATTATTAAAATAGAAAATGATCATGTGTGTTCAGGATCGATAACAAAACCATAAAACGCTCTTTATATAATGTAATTCTTATGAAATAAACTAAAGTAAAAAAAAACCTAGTAAGTTGCCATACGTTTAAAATTATACTAGGACGGACAATAAGTTCACGCCGGGTTCAAGAAAGTTCATTTGTTTGAAGACTTCGCGTAACTCGTCGTGCGGGAAGGGCGACTGCGCTCAATGCATAAAACGCCCGAATATACTGGCCTTAATCTTTGATATTTTTGATGTCTTAGGGAGGCAACCAAAAGTTATGCACATGAGTTGCCCTACTTTTCCCAATTCCCGCTAATTGGCCACCGTAAGCTCACAAATGGGAAGAAACGCGACAACGTAGCACTTAAAGCCAGTGACACATAAATATGATAATATTACACAAAAATAACTTCATTTTATTTACTCTAAATTTTAGAATTATCATATTAGTTGCGACTTGTTATCGTAACACTTAATTGAATATTACAGAGGGTGAAAGAGAGTCGCGAGTGCGGCGAGGAGCTGCGGCGCGTGCGGGCCGAGCTGGCCGTCGCGCGCAGCGGGGAGGCCGAGGCCAGGCGCGCGCTCGCCGCCGCCGCCGCCGCCGACCGCCAGCGCCGCGCCGACCTCGCGCACCTGCGGCACGCGCACGCGCAGCTGCAGCACAAGTAAGTACCACCCGCGCCCGCCATACACGCATTCCGGTACGCCACACAACACATCCCCACTCATGACTTGACGTTTTCAGAGTTACAACGCTCCGCAGCGGCGAGCGCGCGGCGTTGGAGCGCCGGCTGAGCGAGGAGCGGCGAGCGCGCACGGCCGCCGAGCAGCTGCTGCGAGCGCGACCGCACGAGTGAGCACTGCATAATACTAATAATACAGTACTTTGTAGGCAAGAAAATATTATTTATCACTTGTCCTGCGCCCTGGCGGTTTGAAAATGTGAAGAGGTTTATGTTAAAAATCATTATAAAATTTGTATGACTGGACAAAAAAATATATAATATAATTTAGTATTAGTACTAGACTACTAAATTTAAATTAACATTGAGTATTGTAAACTAATAAATTTTGTTCAGCGGCGAGTGCGAGAATGAGTGGTGCAAATCGCGGCGGAGTGCGCAGGAGTCGGAGGCGGGGTCTCTGCGGCGCGAGCTGCAGCGGGTGCGCGAGCGGGCCGCGCAGCTGCAGCGGGAGCTGGCCGCGGCCACCGACCAGGTACTGTCACACGATACATACACAATACCACACTCATCTAATAACAAATTATTCAGACAGACATATTACACAGACAGCTAACATCGTAATAAAAATAGTTCTAAGAATTATAATAATTTACGTGCACTATTTTTACAACGTTTTGCAGTGGTTTAGTAAATACTAAAAAAAAGATCAGCATTTATAATATAAGTAGCCTTAAGTCTGATGACCATGATAAAGCTCTAATATGTTTATGGGTGACTTTACAAACCCCTTGTTCAGTAATTGAAGTTGTAGTCAGATAAGTCGAACACGACTAAGATTATACAATCGTTTCTACAAATAGAACTTATAGGAAATCAAACGCGCAACACTCACGCCATACACTCGGTCAACCGTTCGTTCGCCGACTCAACCAATCCGGTGCACGTTACCTACCCCGCGCCGTCCGTTTAATCTGAGTCTGAACTCGCTAGCGACTGGTTGCCGGATGCGCATACGATGTGCTCCTCGTGGCTTCGCGTTAGTTAATATGTTTTTGTGTGTTGAGGTTAAATAAAGTATATTTCACGACCTAAACGTTTCAATTGTTCACACCAACCACTTCAAACTAGTTTTTTACTTATCTAATACCTATAAATTGTAACGAGTCTTTCATTAGGATAACCTAACGTTACGATATATCTATGCGCAGGTGCGGTCGGGGTGCGCGGAGGGCGGGGCGTGCGCGGCGCTGCGCGAGCGGGCGACTCATCTGGAGCGCTCGCTGTCAGCCGAGACGCGCGTCAAGCTCGACCTGCTGTCCGCGCTAGGGGACGCCAAGCGGCACATGACCATACAGGAGGGTCAGTCTTTGTGTGTTTTATTCTGCTCCTTGACTGCTATACTCAACTTATGGAAGTCTCAAGTGCTTTTATATAGATAAAGTAAAATGACGACACAAAAACTCCTACTTCTACTCCTCATACTGGTTTGTTGAAATCGTTATGATTGGCGTAAATGTCTCTTTTCAGCTCTAATAACAAGGCAGGAGAAGGAAATCGAGGAACTAAAAGCTCAAATGTTGGCGGTAATGCCGACGGAGTTTATGAGCCCGGTGAGTGGCGCGGTGTCGAAGCTGCGTCTATCGGACGGCTCCCCGCTGGACCCCAACGCGTCCGTGTACACGCCCAAGCTGTGCTCACAGCAGCTGTGCTCCGACGCCTGACTCCGCCCCCCGACCCCCGCGCCGCCCCCAGGTGAGCGCACGGACAGAGCTTCACACCGACCTTCGAACGATACTGCCCCCCGTGCGGGTGTGCTGATCTCAATTTTCTTTTGAACTAAATTTAAAATTGCACTCACACCAGGGCCAGTGTTGGGCGAGAACCTAACGTGTTAGTTTTTTAACTATGTACGAGTGATACAGAGTGTTTATTTTTTCATTGTAACTTTTGAACCGCTGTGAGACGGAGGGTTGATAATTTTCATCGGGCTCGTTGGGTCACCTTGCATAATATTGTCTGTGATCTTTTATCATTTGTGACTATTTTTGCTAGTGTATTTTTTAAGGATAAATAATTTGTCGATGTCCCTAGTTCGACCGTTTATAATATTAGATTTTTTACTGTACCAATAAAGATGAGATTTCTGGAAATTAACTAACATGATGTAATGAATTGCATAGGAACATATTACAGATTATGCCAAAACATTGTGATTGGGTGCAATCTGGACTGACCTATATCAGTAAACATGGATTGTAAAATGAAAAGTAACAAGCCATATTTATTTGTGACTGAGTATGAAGTACAAAAAATACTTTTCCATCCTAACATGATATGAGGTGAACACTAATTATAATAACATTAAAAGGTAATATATCCGATCAAAAGTTTTATTGCAAAAAAATTATGAAACTTTTGCTAACATTTGACATACATACATTGTAATTTTTAAGTGCAACATTAACTGATAATTATATCATATTATATAACTGTTGATTTATCAAAAGTTCCCAATAGATAGATATTGATTTGGAATTTAAAAATCTGAAGTAGTAGAATCTTTCAAAATTGTCTATGGAAATATACAGGTGTACATCCCCTAGTTACGTTAAGTCCCCAAGTGTCCGATAAGCTTTATCAACCAGTGTGTAATCCTTCCAATTACATATGCTGTAGTCATGAAACGTGTTCTTTTGAATTTGTGATATATTGTACAAAAGATCTGAGTACCCCCTAAATTGTAGTTCTATTGATGTTATGGGCGCAGCGTCTTGCGACTTTTGCGTCAGTTTTAATCTGCACTTGAGCAAAAAATGAAATATTACTATAAAAATATATATAGTGAATCAGTTACTTACTTGGCCGCTTATGAGTATGTTGTCACATGTATAATGTAAGGAATTAACAAGAATGTAATACATTTAAAAGGTAACGTAAATTATGTTACATAATATTAATATTATAATAATTTTATATATATATATATATATATATATATATATATATATATATATATATATATATATATATATATACCATTTAACCAAGAAACAAATATGAAATTGATTAATACCCTGTATCCAATTTATATTAATTTAATTACCTTGTATTTACCAAAAATTAAAGTTTAATGGATACTCAACTCAATCTAAAATTGTTTTATAATGCAATGCAATGTGTTAATGACAAATAAAAAAATTAACGGAAGTATAGGCGCTGCGCTCAATTTTTGTTAAATTATAAAATGGCAAGTAAAAAAATAAAAGCAACCATGACACTAGTTCGGGTAAAATACTCTATTTGAAAACCGATAAATTGTGCAATTTTAACTCATATATTTATTATTACTGGTGTAAATACAGATTACAAATTAACTCCATATCCTGTCTCAAAACTGGATACATGTTTACACAGCCAAAGGCGTCGCCAGCCGATGGCGCAGGGGGGGGCAAGTTGACTTTACCTACTACAATTCATACTTTTCTTATTCTCTATGAATGAGAAAAGTAGGTAGAAGTAGTAGCGCGGTTACATGTTGCTTCCCCACTCCCCCTCTCCCGCTTCAACGATAGAGTAGAGCAGGCAGAGCGTAGTTGAGCGTACGGAATATTAGGAGTGGAATTGGTGAATTCATTCGAGTTTCGACGTACGGTAATGATTGTTCAAGGCTTGAACTTCAAGCAAATCAACTCAAAGACTTAGGACTTTGGTTGCATTATATTTGGCAACTTTTTTAGAATCTCTAGGGAGGGGCAGCTGCCCCTTCCTCCCCCCCCCCCCCCGCCTTGGCGACGCCCTTGTACACAGCCTATTCTGTTGTAGAATCATTCTGTAACTAGAATTTTTTTTTCTAGTTATTGTGCTTTAAAACAAGATATTTTAAACCATAATAAGACTTATTTTTTTTAACTAATAAAAATTAGTCTGTGTAACGAAAAAAAAGAAGAAGACCAATCGGTTTGGCGCCATTTCTCAAGGCAGGCTGTCATTATTATTTTGCTTAATACCCGAATAATAATATTTTGCATTAAAATTCGTTTGCCAGTTAAAATGAAGTTGAAATTGCATAAACGTATGGATCTGACAATGTTCGCCACGGAACACATAACTTTAAATTGTTTATATTTTTGGTTGTAACAATAATTGTTGTTAATTGTTTAGTTAATAATAACGGCAGGTGCGAAATTATATTTTCAAATGTTTTTAATTTATAAACAATATGGCCTTGTAATTTTAACATTGTTTATATTTTTGTGTTCTCAACTTGTTTTTTCGTACCCACATTCTCTGCTCCATAAAATATTAATATTTAAAAAAAAAAGCATTTATTGTGCAATTGTTTTTTGATATATTTATTTTTTATCTAACAAAGTGTACGCGTTATTCGGCGGGCTCCCAAACAATTGATGCTTCCTTTCTCCTTCCAGTATTTTAAAAGTTGCATTTATCATTTTTATTAACTTTTGTGGGTAATTATTTAAGTAAGTAATTGAAGAAAGGGCGTAAATATGTTCTTCTTATCATTTCAAATTTCTCTATTATAAATACAAGGGGCTGGAATAATGACGAAGTTTATTATAAAAAATATTGTTAACTCATCCACTTGTGTCACAGTATAATATTAACAATACGCTCATGTAAGGACTAAAGCCTAGAAGAAAGAAAATAAATTACCATTACTAAGAAATAAATTACTAAACGTGATTTATAGGCTAAGCGACTAATCTCGTGCCTGGTCAATATAAGTATTAAGAGGAGGTAGTAAATCCTTGAATGCGTACATGAGGTTTTTATACCTAAATGACGTGCCGTACAATCCGTTACGAATTGGACATTTTACTATCCAACTCGTAACGGAATGTATTTTAAAACGACTTCACATTGAAATCTTTAACGTTTCCATCACCAACGCATACGATAAATCGGTTTTGGTTCCGTGACGTCATTTTCAACGATAAACCAATTCACTTCATGTACAAGTATTCATTTAATTAATTTTGATGTTGTAACTCAAGCAGTGGCTTCCCATTAATTATTAATCTGTATTGTCCAAGAACGTAATGTCAAAGAATTCAGACGTACATAGAAGGACAGTTCTTATGGGCGCTTTGAGGACAAACTCTGCGATGTAAACGTCCGCTTGGAGGCGTAACGAGAGGGACACCGCGATGTCCCCAGCGTATGAGCCTACGAGAGCGAACGAGTGCGAACTGGGGACTAGTCCCCAATAAAGTCGGCACAAAAAATCCTTGAGATTTGTGCTTGTATCTACGTCTGAATTCTTTGATAATGTCGCAGAAATCGTCGCCTTCAATAATTTCAGCTTTGTGATTGTTTGACCATTTATCCTTCAGTAAGGATAATTTCAAAGCATCGGTTGTCATTATGTGACGAAGTCGGTTGTTGAACCCAAACTCACAATACATCACAAAACTCAATGACAAACATGTTGACCCGAAGACATGAAACCTGAAATAAATGTATCACTTGAGATTGACTCTGTCGTCTAGTCTAAGGCGAGAACACACTCCCGCCGCGAGCCGGCGCGCGTGTGGACGGACCTTTGTATTATAAGTTTATTTTTTTTTAAGTGCGCACTGCCTTCAGTCAGTTATTTTTTTTTTAAACGCCGACATGTGAACTCCGTGTACTTAACTAGCTTTAGATTTGGATGTGATTTACCTTACTGAGACTTTTTCAGCAATGTAGACACATATTTTTTCATGAAACTCGATGTGAAAATAATTGTACAAGCGGATCGATCTGGATTTTTCACTAGAAAAACTTAAGAGATGTTTGTTTGTATTATAAATGCTGTAACAGCAATAAAAAATGAAGACGCAACATGACTTTTAATTCCTTACCTATTTAATATTGATTTCATTTATTCCCTGATACTACACCTGATCATTTTGTTGAAGATATACGACGACCTCTGTGGTTCAATTATTAGCGCGTTGGCGTTTGAACCGGAGGTAAAAGGTTGTAATCCTTTTAGGGAATAAAAAGTTTAGTGTGTTCCTAGGTCATGGATGTACAATGTATATTAAGTATGTGTGTGACAAAAATCTTAAATATAATATATTTCCGTTGTCTGGTACCGGACGGGTACTACCCCTTACTCCTTCGAGAATTTACCATGGGCTGGTCTCAACTCTCATTGACACGGCGTCCATAGATATAACTAGCTGTCTCGATAAACTTCGTTATGTCAAAAGTTAGTAATTTTATAAATTGCTATTAAAAATAAGGGTTGATCGTAGAGGGGTGAAAATTTAGGGTTGTATGGTTGTATGCTGTACCATAAAAAAATAAAAATGAAGAATTTTGTCCACAAAATATATTTTGGGGTGTGTGTGTTGTGGTTATTATCTAAAGAGAGGAAAAATAGACGTTTACCGATTCTCAGACCTACTGAATATGCATATAAAATTTCTTAAAAATTGGTCGAGCCGTTTCTGAGTAGTTCAATTATGCCCCCCGTGACAAGAATTTTATATATATTTGGAGATTATTACTACTTTATACTTTTCCCATTGTAATTTCAAAGAAGTTTATTTAGTTACAATAAGTAAACTTTATATACAATATAACCAAAACTCAATATAAATTAAAACATTTATTTTTTGTTTACATAAGTTTCACTCACATTAATGAAATAACTTATGAAAGACCTCACATGACATTGAGCATGTAGAAAACTTAATAAACTGTGATAAGATTAATAAAAGTTGTTTCATTATAATATTTATACCACAATCATTGAAAAAAAAAACACTAAGTTCTTAGACTTCTTTGATAAAAGATACAATAGACTTTTTTTTCATAATTCAGATTATGAAACATATGGACATATGTTTATTATTCTTTCACAGAAAAATTGCTGAACGGACTTTATGTTACAGTCAAACTGTACAATAATATAGCTTACACATCAGCATATCAACACAGACTAGGCTAGGCCTCTGTTCTTCCACGAGAATGGGAAGTATGCGGATGAAAAAACTAATAAATCTGATGGTTTTAGAAAAGTTTGTTAAAAAGTTTTTGAGTATGTTTTTATAATTCATATAAGGTGTTGATTTTTTTATAGAGAGTATTTATTGGTATTCATTCAATTCTGAAATCCTGGCTTCACTCACAAGTCCCTGTATTTGCAATTTAATTCTCAACGCTTTTTGCAAATCCAAAGTTCTTAACTGAGAGGCTATGTATTTGCCATATATATCAAATTCGTCCTCTGTTGCTTCTAATTCTGATGAGCCTACAGTACTGTCCCTGACAGACAGATCTGTACTGGAGCTATGACGTTTCATTTTCTTACGTCTTAGTTTATAAGTATTGTCGGGATCCTCAATCTCCACATTCACATTGTCTCCATTTACTCGTGCAAACTGCTCATTATTTTGTGATATAAAACTATCCAATTCATTTCCTTCATTTTCTAATCTATCAGGTACCCAAACTTTTTGTGCGTTTGAATCTGATTCCTGAAAGAGATAAACATTAAAATTTCATAGCATCATTTTTACATTAATTTTTGCAGTTTTTCTAGATAGTTTACAGAAGTCACTTTAAATGATATATTTAAGGATAATTTTAATATATTTTCAATATTAATAAAAATAAATATACAAATAAATCAAACAAACATCAATTTACCATAACTACTCTTTCCGGCTTCCAGTCCTTTTGAACAACATCCTGATGTGGTATTGAACCCTGGAAATTGAACACATTAAGTACATTCCATATAATGTTAGTGGCATGGTTTTATATTGATGCAAACCAACGAATGAGTTGTTTTCTTATGTTTACCCGAATTTCACTCATTATAATGAAGCAAATTTAGGGATTTCATCGTGTTTTAACCATGGTCAAGGGAGAAGTCCTCTTCATGGTTGCTGTCAAGTATCTGAAATGCCGGGCTTATAACAAACTTAATAAACTGTGATAAAATCTGTAAATTTGTTTCATTATAATAAGGAATGAGTTGCTTATCATATAGGCACAGCATGTACATTGTCACACTAATTATGTTTTTCAGGCAGTTTTGATTATTTTTGTATATTTATGATTTACCCATTTCTGTTTATTTTTCATTATAATTCACCCTTGGACATATGATTGTAGACCACTCAATTAAAATTTAAACTTAAGTGTGATTAGAACTGGTCAAAAGTATTTTCAATAGACCAGTGATGTTGTAAGGAACTCCTTATTTATTTACTCAATACTTAATGTAATATAAGTACATCTAAATTGTACTATATTTGACCAAATAAGTACTATTATCATTATATTATTATTAAATAAGTTACACTGCTTACGATAATTGTAGGATCCATTTTTCTTGGTTTGGCAACATCCTTAAGACATTCATGCATGTCTCCAAACCATTTCATTCGTGTTTTATATGTAGAACCATTGCGTGCGCGTTTGATAATTTTCTCCAATTCTAATATGTATGTGCATCTCAAAGCTTTTATTTTGCTCGTTAATTCGCTTAATGTGAGCGAAATACCAGTCGCCGATTTGAATTGAGATATAATTTCTCTGTAAGATTTTAACCTTTCTTCTCTTACTTTATAATGTAAAGATCGCGGGTTCCATAGATTTTCATGTTTAACATATATTTTTACAAATTTTCCTGTTTCTATTTCACCCCACTTCATTTTACATTAATTCACTAAGTACACAAGCTGTTGCCAATGTACACTGGCATTTAGTTATAGGTAATACAATTAATGGATTTATACATATTTTCAAAGGTATTTTGAATAATGAAATATGAATTAAAACCAATATTTTCCATGCAAAGCAAGTAATCAATTTCATAATTCATCCACAACATAGGATCTGTCATCTGTCAATTGTCATTTGTAATAAATAAATCAAATTGATATCTTTTTAAAGAATGTGATATAAATCAGCTTAACGTCGTGTAAGATTCGGCCACTACAGTTTTTAACTTTTTTAAAGTATGTTAAATTGCCAATGCATAAATAGATTTTATCATTGAATTATGTAAGCGGAAAATACATTTTAAAAGATTTATATAAAAAAATATAACATAGAATAGGCTATTTGACTATTTTCTAATAGTCAAATAGCCTAGCATCTCGTATGGTTTATTAGTGTATATGAATCATACAAATAATATGATCTTAAATATTTAATACAAGTATTTTGTTATTAAAAATGCATTACAAAATATACTGATTATCTGTGCTGTTAAAACGTTTACCTCAGCGATATGGCAGATATGGTGATGTCACGCGTCAGTAAACATAATCGCGATCTAAGAGTAAGTACCTATAGAGTTCGTCATAGCGTGACCGCACAAGAAACAGCAATATTTTTTTTCAGTGTGACCATATAGGGAAATTTTCCCTATATGGTGTGTAAGTAGGGGAGTTTATGTAAATGTACGTACGACAACAGCCCGAGTTGACCACTTTGGACTTTTTACTATTAAATATAAATTTAATTTTTAATATTTATTAGGTATCATATTATAATAATAATAATAATAATAATAAAGCCATTTATTCCATATCATCACTTTCGTTTTTACAATACAATATAATGTTTTGTTAGTAAGTTAAAAAAAAATTTAAGGAAAATTACTTATTATAATTAATGTTAGTATTATTTATGAGATATGGACCCCTATTTGGGTAAAGGCCTCCTCCATCCTTTTCCATAACTCCCTGTCCTTGCCTGATTTTATCCAGTCGTTTCCTGCGACCTGTGATATGTCATCAGCCCACCGACGTATTGGCCGACCAACATTCCTTTTTCCCTTTGGTCCTTTCCATTGTGTAGCTTCAATGGTCCATCGTCTGTCTGGGCATCGTGAGATGTGTCCGGCCCATCTCCACTTTAGTAAGAGGGCGTGTCGGAGTGCATCGGTGAGTTTCGTTTTTTGACGAATATATTCGCTCTTAATTTTGTGTATTTTTTTAATTTTCAACATGCTCCTTTCCATTGCTGTTTGACTGCGTTTGATTTTTTGTTTTATTTTATTTGTAAATACCCAAGTTTGGCAGCCATACAACAAGCAGGGTAGTAGGCATGTGTCAAATACTGTCTTTTTCATATGAGAACTATAATTCCCTTTTAAGATTTCTCTTAATGCCCAGAATTTCTTCCAAGTTGTGTTGATTCTTCTTGTTACTTCATCTTCATTACTTGATGTTTTGAATGAAATTAGCTTTCCTAAGTAGATGTAGTCACTGACGTATTCTATAATGTTCCCTTTTATCGCTATCGGGTGTTCACGGTGGTTGGTTATTATTTTAGTTTTATTCTCATTAATTTCTAGGCCTATTTCGGAGCTTTCGCAGTCAAGTGATATCATCATTTCTTCTAAGTCTTTGGCAGTTTCGGCTATTATTACAATATCATCAGCAAATCTCAGATGGTTTAAATATTGTCCGTTTATGAGCACACCCCTATTTTTCCAGTCTAGTTTTTGGAAAATTTTTTCAAGTACTGCTATAAACAGCTTCGGGGATAGAGGATCTCCCTGTCTAACTCCTCGTTCTATGTTTATTGGATCCCCTCTAATTTCCAATTTTACTTTGCTCGTACTTTTTGAATAAATATATTTTAAGATGTTGTCAATGTATTTATAGTTAATATTTGATTGTTGCAGTGCATTCCAGATCGAACAGTGACTGATGCTGTCAAAAGCTTTGCTGTAGTCAATGAAGGCCACATACAGAGGTCTATTATATTCTCGGTATTTTTCTATGACTTGTTGTAATGTCTGTATATGGTCCATTGTGCTAAAGCCCGATCTGAATCCTGCTTGTTCCTTTGGTTGCTGTTTATCAATGTTATCTGATATTCTTTTTAAAATTATGGATGAGAATAGTTTGTATGTGCTGGCCAGTAGACTTATGGGTCTATAATTTCCTATGTCCAAGGGGCTTCCTTTTTTGAAGAGCAAAATTATGTCAGATGTACACCATTGATTTGGTACTTTTTCTTCGTCTAGGATCATATTAAATAATTTCGTAAAATGGCGGGTTAAAACAGGTGCTCCTATTTCTGATCCGGGACTCTTCTCTGCCTTCAGCTTTTTTATATGTTCGTGGACTTCAGAATCTTCAATTGGTCTAACGTTTTCAGTCGTGTTTATGTGAGTTGTTTTTGTTTCTGCTTCAATGTTGATCTTTTTTCTATATAAATTTTTGTAAAAGTTTGTTGCATGGTCTATTACGTCTTTTCTAGATTTTGTTTGTTGAGATATATCCTCGAGTTTTTGAATCCATGTCTTATGTGTAATTAGTTCTTTATAGGCTTTCTTAGTACTTCTAAAGTTCTTGATGTTTCTTGAAATAGTTTCGTATCTGTGCTTATTGTAGTCCTTTCTGATTGATCTATTGGTCTCTTTGTATATTCTGCTGAGTTCTTCTTTCATATATTTGGTTTTGTTCTTTATGTGTAGTAGTTCCGTGCGCCTTTTTATAAGTTCAACGGTGTCTATAGAGAAAATATTATGTTTATGAGAATTTATAGGTTTTATGTATTTTAAGCTCTCTGCTATGCATTTTTCTAGCATATTATAGTATGTTTGAATATCTATACAGTCTGTTTCGATATGTTCTGTATGTGTTTGTAGGTTTTCGGTGTAAATTTTTATTTCTGCTTCTGTCTTTGGGATATTAAGTGGTGTTGTGTATGTTTTTCTGCTTTTTATTGGGCGACTTAGAAGTAGTGTTGCTCTCACTAATCTGTGATCAGAAGCAAATTGAAATTTACTTAGTACCTCGATGTTAGTTATAAGTTAATGGTGATTTATCATTATAAAATCTATTTCATTTTTAATTTTGAGGTCGGGTGATCTCCATGTCCATCTTCTGCTCTCCTTCTTTTTAAAGAATGTGTTCATTATTGACAATTTGTGTTGAAAAGCATAACTCAAAAGGCGTTCACCTCTTTCGTTGCACACTCCGTAACCATGTTTTCCCATCACTGGGTAGTAGCCTGTTTTTGGACGGCCTATTTTTGCGTTAAAATCTCCCATGACTATGACCTTTCCTTCAGTCATAGTGTGAGCGTATTCTATGTCTTTGTAAAATTTGTCAATTTCTTCTTCTGTTGATCTCTCAGTCGGTGAATATACTTGAATTATTGACAGGGAGAGGCACTCAAATTTTACTTGTATGAGAGCTACTCTTTCAGAGATTCCTATAAAGTTGGTAATGTTGTTCTTGTATTTCTTTTTGATTAGAAATCCGACTCCATATAATCCTTTAGTCTCACTGATGTAACAAAAGATAAGGTCGCTGTACTCTTCGATGTTACAGCCCATTTTTCGGATTTCTGCAAGACCTATGATATCCCAATTAATATTTTTTAGAGCATTAGTTAATTCAAGAAATCGTTCTGTTGATAAAAGTGTTCTTACATTATAAGTGCAAATTTTGAGAGTTGGTTTTCTATATATTATATCTTGATCTATTTCTGTATTTGGTGGAGGGTTGCAGTCTAATTCCCCACGAGGACAAGTCGGGTTGGGAAATGTTTTGTTTTTGTAATCTTTAAGTTGTTGTTTGTTTAATGTGTTTATTCGGTGGCTGATGACGTTGTACTATGCATTCTGGGCATTTGGCAAGTTGGACGAAGGTAGGGAGTTACTTCTATTCCTCATTACGTCGAAAGCATTTAGACGCTGTGTTTTTCCTGACAATTGCTGCTTACGAGGATTCGCTTGTGCATTAGGCGAAGTTGATAGTTCTCTTTTTCGTTTCTCATTGCTAAGTTTCCCTTGTTTAATAACTAGCTTGTCATAATTTATGAATGTGTAGTTGCCTTTCTTTCTTTCTTCTTCCACTTTCGGCTGTAGTTTCTTCCTTATTTCAAGGATTTCTTTCGGGTAGTCTTCAGACACATGTACATTCTTCAATTTCTTTTTATTTGCCACTATCTCCGTTTTTTTCCAGAAATTGACGAATACCAAGAGAAGTGGCCTTTCCTTTCCTTTTTCTTCGTTCCTTTTTCCAATTCTGTAAATCATATTTACGTCCCTGTTTTCAAGGATAATATTCAAATCATTTTTCAAAATTTTTTTGACGATTTCTATGAGATCAGCTGTCGATTTTTCGGTTTCTTTTACTCCATATAAAATTAGGTTGTTCATTCTTTTGTGTTTTTCAAGATTATATATTTTTTCTTTTAACTTCTCATTTTCTGATCTTAATTCCTGCATTTCTAGTCCAAAAGGGACCAGTTTCTCATCAATCCGTGCCATAATGTCCTCGGTTTGTTTTGACATTTCAATTTTCATTTGGTCAAAAAAAGATTGAAGGTTATCCATGTTTACTATTGCCTTTTGCGTAGAAAGGGATGCAATATTGTATAGGCTATATTTGTAGCAGTATAAACTTTTAATTGGATCAGGTACAAGTGTCGTCCCCTGGTGATATTTTTGCCAAACTAAGTCTGTAGTAACTGGTTGTGGTACAGGTGGTGCCCTCTAATGATATCAGCCCAAAATAAGTATTAGTGGCGCCCTCTAGTTAATTTATGTCGTACTAGTAGGAATATTCGATTTATGAATTGTATAATCCCTTTACTAATGAAGTTATAGTGCGTGTATGTGTTACCAGATGTCACTAGATAAAGGTTATCTTGCTATACAAGTTACAATTTTTGCAAGTCACTCCTATAGTAGTATAATAAATATCACTTTCTTATCGAATTTCTCAATACACTATATACTTATCACTTTTTGCTATTGAAATGGGCTATCCTGCTTGAATTTTCCTTCACGAATAAATCTCCTTGGATCATAAATTGGTAAAAGACGTCCACTAAATTTATTGCCAATTATGATTTATTATTAATGTTTTTTCACTATTTTATATTAGCACTGGTTACTTTATCACTTAGTCACTTTGTCCAAACCTATTTTAATAACTTTACGACACTTTTTATATTTTTGCGGATATATTTTTTACGGAGCCGATGTCAACCGACGCACAGTCACGCCACCTCTCACAGGTATCATATTATATAGTTTCAATAATTTTACTCCAATACTTGTTGCAACCTCTACATAGGTACGGTAAGTTTTGTTTATCTGTATGTTTTTATTACATATTAGGCAAACGACCAGTCAGATCACCTGGTGGTATGCTATGTCACTAGACTAGGGAAATGAATACTTGCGACTTGCGATATTATAAATACTATTTATAAATTCGGACACTCTTACTTTTTATCTGAAATGTTTATACTACGCTAGACGGTTCTTTTTCGGTAATAGAGAGGGTTTTTCTCAGTACAAGTAGGTTTTACATGTAAGTGAGTAAGGTCAGGTTAAACTGTAAATTTATATCCTGATCTGTAACCGTGTGCACATTATAGTATAATTTATTTGCAATAAAAATAAAATACATTTTTTAAAATAATTTGTATGATATACTGGCCTTTAAATAAAACTAATTTGGTATGCATGCTCTTAATTCTCTCTTCGCTTTGAGATGTTTTTTTCATAATGAAATGAATTCTCACCTCAAGATATCTAAGAACACTTGCCTTAATTACCAACGACAGATGATTGTCGAGTGGACTTTGTTCAAATACGTGATTCCTTAATTTCGCAAATACATTAGAATCAACTAATTTTTTAAAAACGTTGTCAATCAACTTTGGCAGGCCATTTTTATTATTAAAATAAGCATTACCACGAGTGATTAAAATGTCTCAGAGATTTTTCTAGAATTCCTACCTTACCTACATGCAGTAGGCAAACTTTTATTACTTTTTACTTTGATGACCTCTGTGGCTCAATGGTTAGCGCGTTGGCGCTCAAGCCGGAGGTTGCAGGTTCGAATCCCGCCAGGCAACAAAAAAGTTTTCTGTGTTCCTGGGTCATGGATGTGTATTAAATATGTGTATTATATAAAAATTAAATTTAAGTATTAATACAAAAAATATTACATATATGTATTTTCCGTTGTCTGGTACCCATAACACAAGTCTCTTCGAGTACTTACCACGGGACCAGATTGACGTGGTGTAAAAAGCGTCCATAGATATTACATCTTGAGATGGATAATGCAATCCACCAAAATATCTTTTTTGAATAAAACTTCTATAATTTATTCTAATTTATGAGAAACAATCGGCAATCGCGGATAGACATTCCTCACACTTTATTGCTATTTTATTTACTTTACTGCTTCAATTTTTTTGGTATGAAATGTTTTATTTAATGCATTTTATAACATTTTACTAGTATCAAGTAAGTCAATACATTGAATTAAACTTAAAAAATAATAAAAGTGGCAATTTGTGTTACTGTAAATAAGTAAAGGAAATTTAAGACGTAAGGAGATATAAATTAAATTATGTGTATTGACATACCAAGATAATGTTAGCATTATAAATATTTGTTTTTTTTTCTCCATCTCACAACTGAACAACCTGTTTTTTTAACAAGGACAAAAGGAAATCCGTAACCGTAAGGTAAAAAAAATCACATCATGGCAACACTACACCTCGAACAATTAAAGGTTATGTTTTAATTAATTGTTGAAATTCTACATGTAATCGATATTTAATGAGTTACAACAAGTTGAATTTAAATTAAAACACGACATTATAATCAATTTATTACTACATTCATAATATATTTTCACATCTTTAAACAACTTACGAGTGCAATGTTAATCCATCAATTTTTGTTCACTGCGGCTTTTACACCCTAAAATTTTGCAACTCACCACTGCGCATTAACTCAATTCAAATAAATCGCAATAAATCACTGTTTCAAGTTGTGTAAAACTATTAAAATCTCCGAAAAACAAATACGTACGTATTTGTTTGGCAAGAATACACAGTTTGCCAAACAAAATATTTAGTCACGGTGACAGGGACAAAAGAAAAATCTTCTGTCTCTGTTTCTTACACTAAAATTATAACTTGTAGTCTCACTCTAACTCGTGACGTTTAAAATAGGACGACCTCTGTAGGTATTTACTCTTAGATCGCGATACATAATCCTACCTACCTAGACCTGCTCTATCGATGTTCACACACGTTCATAATCGTCGTCACATTGGATTAGCACACGAAGTATAGTAGTATTCGTGCACACAATAATAAACCCAGATCTTAGTTCTCTTTTCTACTACTGCCCTAAAATTGAGTACGTATCGATGCTATTGTAGCGGACCAATCAGCACTACCATACTTCCCGCGTAAAGATTCAAACGAGCACTTCTATAAAGAAGGCGCGTTTGCGCCCGACAAAAATTCATTCCCCTAAATTGAGACCATTCGTTCAATATAACATTTGGACTCTTTACACCTATACTTCGTGGATTATTATTTTTAGTACATATTAGATTAGCAGTACAGGAGTTCGTTCACCTCGCGCGGCCAACTCTGTAAGTCTGTTGAAGTCACAAATGCCAAATGTCAAAAAAAAAAAAAACAAATAACTTGCTGTTTTTTTAAATAAAATAATTATTTAAAAAAATTATCACAATATGACTGTATCAATATTTATGAAACAGTTATACAAAAAAAGTTGATGTCAGGCCCACA
Organism: Lycaena phlaeas; assembly: GCA_905333005.2. Lineage (NCBI taxonomy): Eukaryota > Metazoa > Arthropoda > Insecta > Lepidoptera > Lycaenidae > Lycaena > Lycaena phlaeas. The sequence continues at coordinate 1,442,462 of HG995181.1, forward strand.
ACTCTTCTTTTTTCCAAATGTTCCAAATACACCATATTATATAGGTGAAAGACAAAGAATGATCTCCGACCGAGTGAAATGGTTTGCTTGGCTAGGCCGAAGCCCTCGTAATATATTATGTTGTATATATTGCGGCAAACTTTGTATCTCCTACACCACAATTCAGGACTATATAAGAAACAGCAGACAAATATAAAGGGTGTTATTTAAACGACTAGCATAATATTCGTATTTTTGTGAGCAGAAAAATATAATCTGGTAGCAGAAATAGCTAATTGAGCGGCAACTTATGTGCAGCAAACATTTTAAAATCAAGCAGCAATTTTGTCATTTTTTACGGCTATAATTATTTTTGAAAGTAAAGTTCATATTTAATTAAATGAGGGGCAATGTGCTGCTCCTGTTTAGTAAAATTTTGGTAAGCACTCGGAGGGTAAGCAAAAAAAATAATTTTGTGTTGCTTATATAAGTAGCATGAATATAACTTCAAGCAACTTTCTTTTTCATTAAATTCTGCGTTATAGCCCAGTCCACAGGTTTTGATGACGTCATGATTTGAATTAATTCCCTGGTCCTTTATTAAGAATGACAATATCATTTATTAATTTCTTATTCAATTTTTATACAAAATTTTAGTTTGTAAATCGTATTTATAATTATTGTGATATCAAAAAATATTATTTAAAAATGTATAAACAAACAAAAGAAGAAATTCATAGATAATGGTATGAAGAGGATTTGAGCGCGCGCGGACAGTGTTAACCGTAGAGCTGTACGTCTTGTTACAAATAAGTTTAAAATTGTGCATCCATTCCTGCGTATTGAATGTTTTAATTTGATTTGATTTTTGTAGGTAATGATTGAATTGAATATTGCAAGTTTTTGAACTGCTTGTTTATTTTACACACCACCTACAATTTTTAATACCTGCATAATCTATCTACTATCTACATAAATCTACGAAACTGAAACAAAATAAAATCTTGAAGAAAAAAATTTCATCATCATATTATCAGCCTTTAGTGGACGGACCACTGCTGAACACAGGATTTGACGACGTCATGACCTGAATTAATTCACTAGTCTTTTATTAAGAATGATAATATAGTTTATTAATTTCTTCTTCAATTTTTATAATTTTGTTCAATAACATACTTACAACACCATCTAGCGGTAAATAGCGCAAACCTACACCGGTGTGAACACAGTACATAAAATGTAATGCAAAGAAATGTGCCGCTCAAGTAATTATTTTGCCCGATGAATGTTTATTATGCGAGGTCATAATATTGTAAGCTGCTTATTTATGATTTAATTTTCGACCATTATCAAAATTATTTGCGGAACAAGAATTGCTACCAGCTTTATTTTATTGCGTACAAAATCTTTGTATGCCAACCAAATTATTTAAATGCCGTTTTTTTTTGCCCCTCCAAAATTTATAATGCCGTTCATTTAATTACTTCCCAAATATAAATTTGAATAAATTTAATGAGAATTTATATATACATATATATATATATCAGTTTTTTTACAAAATATTTTTATTAAACTGATATTTTAATCACTTGTTATCCTTACCTTAATCACATTATTATCATCATCATCAGCCTTTATCAGTCCACTGCTGAACATAGGCCTCCTTCCATGAAACCTAAGACTGCATTCAACTTGCATTGCCACTTCCATTCAAAACAGAGATCGTCTTCTAACTTGTTTAATCACCTACACTTAATTACACTTAATATTATAATATATGGCCAGTTTTCTGCTACAATCCCCCTATTTTTTTTAATTCCTTTTTCATCACCTATACAAAATATATCATTTTATGTAATATTTTTGGCCATGTTGTTTTCTAGCTGAAAAGAAAAAAAAAGGTTAAATATTTTTACTTTTGCGAATATTGAAGATAATAATATGTCTAACAGTCTGTCTTACCAATGCCTGTAGTTCATTTCCCATCTTGGAATCAGTATATAATATCTTGCAGTGGCTCTAGTGTCTTCAAATACCGAAATAATATACTAAATATAAACTATCATAATTGTATCATTTGGTTCTGACACTTCCTGTACTGTATCCTCAAATACTATTGAATCCTGTAAATGAAAACATTTTTTTAAACAATGAAAATATGATTTAATAATGACATTACCATATGTTCACATTGTTATCAACCGTGACATTCCAGTGAAATTATAGGCTCCACACTAAATTGAAGAGACTTGAATCAGGTTGATGTTTCTAAAATTCTCAATATAATAAACCAATCTTTATTAAAAAAAAATTATTACTATGACTGCAGAATCCATTCTTTTCGTTTTTGCCACACTTTTAAGACATCTATGCATATCGCCAAACCATTTAATATTTGTTTTGTATGTTCCACCTTTCTTAGCCCGTTTCATGATTCTTTCTAGTTCTAGTATATAAGTACACCTTAGGGTTTTGATTTTATTTGTCAATTCACGAACGGTCAACGTATGGCCTGTGATAGTTTTAAAATCATCAAGTATTTGCCAATAGGAAGTCATTCTCTCCTGTTTGACTTTATAATAATAATGTTTGGGATTCCACAAATTCTCATGTTCTGCATAAAGTTTTACAATTTGATTTGTTTCTGTTTCACTCAACTTCATGATTGATGAAATTTATACATTTTCAGTAGTTTAATGAAAACTAGCAGGCATAATTTTGCAAATAAATAAACAAGTGTGAATAAGTTATAATCTATTTTTTACTAAAGTCAAACTCCTGCAAGAACCTTAGATTGTTTTTATTATTATCACAAACTATATAGAGAATATTATTATAATAAATAATCCTCAAATTATCTCTTTGATAATCTAAGAGAGGTACTTACTCTTAGTTGATAATTGATTAATCAATATGTCATCAAAATTCAAATCAAAAACCATGGACAAAATAGACAGTTTCGACATATGTCATAAACATTTTTTGTTCCTGTTAGAACCGACTAGGACCAGAGGCCATGCTTCTGATGTTACCATGGATGTAGTATATAACATTATTACGTCCATTATGCGTCCATTGATGTTACCCGCTGCCTTTTTTTTAAATATTTGATCCTATTGGAACAGGCTATGACTATATATAGTCTGAAATATGGAGAAACGCCGGGAAACCCCAAAGCGCGTGGATTGCCCCTCCCTCCTACTGCCAAGTGTTTGCATTATTACCTCGAACATTTATTTGAAAAAAGTGTACATAAACCTAACTGTGGCATGTTTATTATAATGAAACAAATTTTACAGGTTTTATTCTGATTTATTTAGTTTTTTATGAGCCTGACGTTTCGGATACTTTACAGCAACCATGGTAGCAGGAGAACTCCTCCCGTGACCATGGTGAAATGAGGGAAATTTGCGTAAACATAAGAAAACAATATGTGCCTTGTTTGTTGCTTTTGTAAAAAAGGTGTTAATTAGCGACAGAAATAGGGCACAATATTATGAAAAGTGTAGGAGTTATATTTGTTACCTAATCAGTATCCATCATCATCATTAGCCTTTATCATCCCCGCTGAACATAGGCTGCATTCCATGGACACCAAGACATTCAATCCCTTACCAATGGCCGATCGACACTTTGTTTACTAAAATACAGCCCGCACTCATGAATCTTATTGGCCCATATGCCATCTCATGAATTTATGACAGTATATTGAAATGAATTACATTAAATATTTATCAGAGACCTTCTAGAGATAAATTGGAGATCCTTGCATCACTTATTATTCTCTGTATTTCCAGTTGCAGCTGTAAAGCTCTTTTCAAATTCAACTTCCTTAATTGGGCAGCAATATATTTTCCATATATGTCAAATTCATCATCAGTTTCAATCACATTGAAATTCTTTAAATCTGCAGTCTGTCTCTTTAATTTCTTCTTTTTAATTTTTTTGTGTGAATCTTTAGTATCTTTATTTTTTGGATGATCTTCAGACTTTGCTAGGTCGTAATCTTCATCAGATTGTGGAAAAAGTGGATCAGTATTCGAGTTATCTTGTGTCTTTTTGTCTACTTCTACCCATATGTGTGAAGATGAATCTGCCTCAGATGTTTCATGCATCTGTAAAATAATATATATAGGGTTGGTTATAATAGGGGAAATTGTTTTAGGATTATAGGTATTACATATAAAGGCTTGGGAAAGCTGACGTCCAGCACTAGACTCCTTTTGGCTGAATAAAAATAATATAAATAGATTTTAAATGCTTGGTGTTTATAATAGTTAAATTTTAACATAATATACATTCCACAAGTAGTCTGTGACATAAAACCAAAGTTTTGTGTTATTTTATCAAAATAAGAAATACTGTTCAAAATAATCGATATTTCTTTATTAATGACATAATTTTTCTACCAATCTATGTGGCCTATGTCTAGTATTTTAATGAAATCCTGATAATAATTTAATTATTCCTACTAATATTATCAATGTGAAAAATTGTAAGTATGGATGGATAGGTGTGTGTTTATTACTCTTTCACATAAAAACTACTGAATGGGTTTTAATGAATCTTTACAATAATATAGCTTATACATCAGAATAACACTAAACACATAGGCTATAATTTATCACCTTACTCCCACGGAAATGAGAAGTACGCGGGTGAAACTGCGGAGCGCTGCTAGTATAACATTAAAAACTAATAGTGACGATCAAAACTTAGTACACAAACCGTAGGAACTATTGATGAATGTCTGCTCGATATATTTTTTAAACATCGATCCATCTCATTAAACCAAACTAAGGTTGGCTCGTAAATACAATCAGGACTAGATTTTTGTAGTATTTTATGAATTTGCTGTTGGTACGTCGTCCTTAAATTCCTTATTTTCATTTTAACTTCAGGAATTGTCAGTGATTTCGATGTTGATTCTTTGAATTTTGTACAGATTTTGCCGTACGCTTTGTCTCTTTGGTATTTTGATTTGTAGTACGCGTGATCGGGATTCCACAGAATCTCATGTTCTAAATAGATTTTAACAAATTCGAGTGTAACAGCCTCTGACCATTTCATTTTATTAATAACGCAATTTTTTTACTTTTTGGTGTTTATTATTTTGATTCTATAGAGGTTATAATGACACTTGACAGTTGACAACTTGACAGCAAACAGCAGTGTTTACACTTTAATGATATTGATATCTTAATGTTTTCCCCACGCCTCCAATACGATATCCCATTTAAGGGTCGACGACCTATTTTTTAGGTCATGATAGTTCTAACGAATTTTTTTAACTCACGATATACAACGAAATAATTTATGACAACTTAATATATAAGAAATTTTGACTAAACTTGACTTTGAAAATTTATATTTGTACTTTGAAATTTCATTCCTTGCGGGATTGCGGGAGTCGAGACAGGTTACCAAAAAATTCAATCTATATAATTATATTTCCCCCTTTGATCATTTTTCTCTCCTTCTGCACCCTAATTTCCCCTAAAACGGGAAAATTTTCCTCATTGTAGATACACTGTGGCGACGTTTCTTTTTAGTTATGGAGGGCAGAGGACAGAATTTTTGACAGAAGAGAGCGCATTCTTATTTAAGTACTCATTTAAATCTTTACAATAACGTCCGCTACAATAACATCGGTACGTACCACGTACGTACTCGATCCTAGCGCAGCCAGTGGCAGAAACGAGAACTAAGGAACGGAAAAGCCTATAATATCGTCCGAACTCCTTATATCTTTTTTATATACTTTATGATATAAGTATAAGAATAACCTTAAATAAGCCGGTTGTGTGATAGAAAAGGATATATTTTAAATAAGAAAATAACCTACATAAAAATATTGCATACAGCAGCGTCTCGCGGTTTCACCCGCGTATTTCCCATTCCCGTGGGAGTACGCGGATAAATTGAACGATGATTAAACGATGACGTGTAAGCTATATTATATTAAAGTTTTATAATAATCCATTCAGTAGTTTTTACGCAAAAGAGTAACAAATATCCATGCATCCATATTTACAAAATTTCGCATTTATAATATTAGTATAGGATAGTAGGAAGTAGGACAGCGCTTCTTCGATTCATTTAATGAGTAATTGAAAGTAATTGTTGTGAAATTTTGATAATAACAAACTTCCACAATATCAATACTCGTTCTTTTTTATTAAAAAAAAGATATACCCCTGGTATATTAGGTTAAGTCAGCTATCCTCGTTTGTAGCACGTGAAATATAGTATTGTAACCCGTTAAGGAGTATCATTGATGTAATTTTACAGTACAGCAGTATTATTAAATTGTTGTCTCTAAACACATACTTATATATTTAAACGGGCGATGGTGTTCTCAGTCCTGGTGCAATTGCATGTTACATACAGATGCTATGTTTTATCAGAGATCGTCTAATTTAAAACGTTTAATTTTAACTCCCCCCACAAAACGTGATTATTTTGATGAATGAAATGAAAAATTGCAATAACGTATTGCGATATTGCAGGCGAATGAATGAGCAATAACGAAAACCTTTTGTGTGTATCGCGTCTTTGCACCTTTCAGTTTCTTTTTTTCTTAGTATATAGACAATTTAGGGGTGTTCTATCTTTTAGTTTCTTTTCTGTTTCAGTTTTCTTTTATAATATTTTGGGTCATCTATACTGGTTTATAGTTATATTATAGTTCTTGCCATTATTTAAGTGTTATATTTCAAATGGGGCAAATTAATATTTGGTAAAAGTAAAAAATAAGTATAAACCGTTATAATATTATGTTCTACTGCTGGATACGTTCCTCCTCGAAATTATGCGCCGGTCCAATGCGGGTTTGTAAACATTGCACACGTTTAAAGACTTTTAGGGCCTGTTTCACAATCTCCAGTTAAGTGCCCAATAGGCTATCGGCAACATATTTGACAGATAGAGTATGGAGTATCTGTCAAGTATCTGTCAAATATGTTGCCGATAGCCTATTGGGCACTTAACTGGAGATTGTGAAACAGGCCCTTAATCTCAACAATTCAATTTTCATGATATTTAGTATAATATCACGTCAATATAGAATATGGACACAAATGTCGCTGTTATTTACCAATTTATAGCTATAATATAATAGCTCAAGCTAAATATATAATAATATAATAGCTCAGGTAGGAAATCGAGCCGAAGTCTCCAGTCTGGTGATTTTCTATTTCAAGTTCAAAGTTTTTTATTTTCAAATACGAGTAGTGACCAAGTGCCAAGTGGCTGCAGAAGTACGACGTGTCGGTATTAGCCTGACCTGGTGATTCATCACCATACCCCATAGAGCATGCGTGGGGCAAGCTCCAGGACAATGTTTTTAGGAATTTCCCTCCACTTGCAACTGGAGGATCTAGAAGAATATTCCAGAAGATTTTAATAGCTTGACTCACAGGATGAAAAACTGCAGCAGAGCAGAGAGCATTATGGGTTGGTTTTAGATTAATTCATCACTAGCAGCGCCGTGCGGTTTCACCCGCGTACTTCCCGTTCCCATGAGAGCACGGGGATAAATTATAGCCTATGTGTTATTCTGATATATAAGCTATATTATTGTAAAGTTTCATTAAAATCCATTCAGTAGTTTTTATGTGAGAGAGTAACAAACATCCATACTTGCAAACTTTCGCGTTTACAATATTATGGGAATGGGAATGGAAATGGGAATAGGAATGGCAATGGGGATCTTTGACAGTCGTTACGGGCTGAAGTGAGGCTGAAGTTTGACAGCCAGTAAGTATAAACCCTTTCTCTCCTCCTCTCTCTCTCCTCCTCGAAATCAGGCCATAGTTCACCGATGCGCTGGCCCAGTGCGGGTTGGTGAACTTCACATACCTTCAAAGACTTTCAATCTCATCAGCACCCCTAGACAAGTGGCAAACGCTCAATTCTATTCTTTTACGTTTACTCGCTAACTCCATAGGGTTGCTGCAAAATTTTTAAGAACGTTTATTAAGACACATAAAGTGTATGGTTTTGTTTGTAAAAACGTCTAAAAACGTATGTAATTCGTTCCCCCTAGAAGAGTGGCATAAACGCTAAACGAATATAATAGAAAAGAATACTTATTGTATGGGAAATAACTAGCTTACGACATTAAAAAAAAATCAAGAAATATTATAACAATAATATTCGTTTTAAACGAAGTACAGAGGTAGCTAAATGTTTTAAAAAACTAAACCATATTCATTATGTATCTTAATAAACGTTCTTAAAAAATTTTGCAACAACCCTATGGAGTTAGCGAGTAAACGCAAAAGAATAGAAGCGAGCGTTTGCCACTTGTCTAGAGGGGCAGGCATGCAGGTTGCCTCACGATGTTTTCCTTCACCGGTGAGCAAGCGATGGTCTCGTGTTTAGGTGCACTTAGAAATTTAGAAAAACTCATTTCAAGGCACACACAGAGGGGTCAGGATCGAACCCGGAACCTCTCGCATAAGAGGCCGAGTCCATCCACCACTGGACCATCGTCGCTTACCCAGTTACTCGGTTGTGGAGGTCTGAGGTTCTATCCTTATGGCATTGCAAATGAGTGTATAGCTAGTTGCTTGGTTGCTACATCCGAAACGACGGGCATGTAATAAAATCCGTAAAACTTGTATCATTTTATTGAGTAAAAAAGCATATATACGGTCGAATTGAGAAACGTCTCCTTCCTTGAAGTCGTTTAAAAATAAACGTAAGCATTAGAAAACAATATAAATGTTCGATTCTTAATTATTTTATAATTTTTTTATACACTTTAAAGAAACGGAACGAAGGCCTCCGCCAGAAAACTAAATTAACCGATATTACGCGAAGAATAAGCTCGTTGAAGTGGTAGTGGGCTGGTCACACCATAATAATAATAATAATAATAATCATTTATTTGCATCAAACATGGTAGTAAGTTGTTATAGTATACATTGTGATTCACATGTTTCGCTAAACATTTTAATAGCATGCAAAAACTTAATTATAATAATCGGAAAAAACTAACAACTACATACTGCGACTCTTATACTTATTATGAATCATTTTGTCATGTTTTTTATGTCTTTTAAAGACATAAAAAACATGACAAAGCCATAGAAATATTAGGAACTTATTGGAACGAAGTTCCTTACGGCAGGCTTGGAGGGGATAGGGATTTTGCCGCGCGACCGAACTGAAAAAATGTGATAGTAAAACCTGGTAAAACCGAAAGAAAAAGTGCGTATTCCACGCACTTTTTCTTAGGTAGACGAAGTATTGGTCGACCGTTAACCAGGTGGGAAGAAGATCTCCGTGCAGTGGCCGGTCCGTGTTGGATGCGAGTAGCAGGGGATCGGTCGGTCGTATTCATTGAGGCCTATGTTCAGTGGATGGATAAAGGCTGATGATGATGATGATGATATACTTTTAATTCGAATATAAATACTTTTTAACAAATAATTAACAAAAAACTTTATATTTGTTACCTACGGTGATAATTCGCATGTAGCGAAGCTGCAGGCTGCATCTAACTTGCTACTGTCTTGAAATAACTTATGCATGCATATATAGGTATTTAACTGCTATATATAAAATGTGTCAACGCATCTTCAGGACATAATAATGTTTCTGCTACACCAGTAGACGCTTGGAACGTGAGTAGCTTAATATTTTTATTATAAAGAATATAAGATAATGGAAATCCAAACGAATGCTATTATAGTAAAATATTCTTTCGGAATTGCTCTAATAAAAAAGTGAAATTGATAAGCTTTAGTTTAAAAGCCTTGTTTTTGTTTCACATATGCATAATCTATATAATATGTATGTAATACAATATACAGTTTCTTTTTTATAGTAAATTGTCAACTAATTGTTATTATCAGTATTTAAAAACAATTACACAATAATTTTTATTCAATGAGTAGATTCGAAATTTGGTTTTGAAAAAGATTTGATTGTTTGTTTGTATTGAATAGGCTCCGAAACTACTTAACCGATTTGAAAAATTCTTTCATTGTTGGGAAGTTACACTATCCCCGGTGAACATCATCATCATCATCGTCAGCCTTTATCCGTCCACTGCTGAACATAGGCCTCCCTCAATGAACGCAAAGACGACCGATCCCTTGCTACTCGCATCCAACGCGGACCGGCCACTGCACGGAGATCGTCTTCACCGGTGAACATAGGCTATTATAATTTTCAAAAAATTAGGGACCCGTTTTAAATTTTAGTTGACGCAGGCGAAGCTGCGTGCAACAGCTAGTCTACTATACATGTATAGATTTTTTTGAACTTTTATCGAAATTCTGATGCATTTTTTATGAAAACGCTACAACGGCTCATCTAACGTTTTTCATTTGATCGATGCTCGATCGATGCTCATGGACCTCAAACATAAATACAAAATTTATTCCAAATATTCCAACGAATTTGGCCGAATGAACCAGACGTACAGAAAAAAGATCTTTATAAATAAACTGAACATACGTACACAAGAATATATAGCTGTTGCCCGCAGCTTCGCCTGCGTTAACTGAGATTTACAACGGGATCTTAGTACACAAAATAAGTAACTTTTCTGGTTTATTTTGACGACCTCCGTGGCGCAGTGGTTAGCGCGGTGGCGCACAAGCCGGAGGTAGCGGGTTCCAATCTCGCCAGGGAACAAAAAAAAAGTTTATTTGTTCCTGGGTCATGGATGTGTATTAAATATGTGTATTATATAATAAAAATCTTAAATATAAGTATTAATATAAAACGTATTAAATATATGTATTTCCGTTGTCTGGTACCCGTAACACAAGTCTCTTCGAGTACTTAGCATAGGACCAGATTGACATGGTGTAAAAGCGTCCATAGATATTATTATTATTATTATTTTTTTACACCTTGTATCCGAAAAACCCAAATATCTCACGGAACCCTTTTTTTTTTCAGAATAAAATTTATTCTATGTTACTCGTGGATAATGTAGCTTTCAAATGGTGTAAGAATTTATGAAATCGGTCCAGTACTTTTTGAGCCTATTCATTACAACCAAACAAACAAAGTTTTCCTCTTTATAATATTAGTAAGTATAGATAAGTTGCATAATTCCTTCATATCTAATGTTAAGCCTATTAGCTATATTAATAGCCGGCAGTCATTTTATAATATACGAGGACGGACAGACAGTAACCATATAACAGCATGTATTACTGTTAGTATAATAATACGTGGGATGAACGTGGTTTTAACAAAGTGCTTATGTCTCAAGGTTTTATCGAATATCTCAATTTCCTTATGAAAGAAAACTACGAAAAACTGTCAAGGTGTTGATTATAAGGAACTAGCTGTTGCACTTAACTAAAATTTAAAACGGGTCCCTAACCCTTTTGAAAATTTAATATAGCCCATGTTCACCGGGGTTAGTGTAGCTTCCAAACAGTGAAAGAAATGTTCAAATCGGTCAAGTAGTTTCGGAGGCTATTCGATACAAACAATCAAATCTTTCCTCTTTATAATATTAGTATAGAAGTATAGATAATGAAAGTAATATATAAATTTAAACACACTTATTAAATTTTGTGTGTAGATACTATATTTTTCTTTGACAGAATATTATTTTTTTACGACACTGTTTATTTATAATGTGCGCGCGTGTATAAAACTGCAGTAATTTTTTTTGAATATGATATCTTTTTGTATAGAAGAATATTAAAACGTTTTTTATAAAGTACAATACAGTTTTAATGGCTTTGAGTGGCGAACAAAAAAAATCATAATATAAAATCGCATATTATAGCGATATTTTTAGCTATGATTCAGACATGATACATATTTTTATATATATACATATATGTTATGATCTGTGCATGTGTTTGTCACTTCTAACGGCTGGACCGATTTTAGTGAAATTTTCTGTGTACCTTTAGGTGGATTAGCCCGGCAGATGGCGCTGCAGTCGGTATCTAGGTTATTGAAGTGAAACTTCTTTAGAATCGTTGTGATTTCAAACCGGATGCAACGGAAAAAACGACAGGTAAGAGACACAAATACAAAAGAGCGAGAGAGCAAATGTCGGTGTGTATGTATATTGCAGACTGTTTAATACTTGCTTGTATTTGAGCATTTAACGTGTGTTTCACTTCTATCGTGTGTGAATCGCACACACACCTTTTTTATCTATACTATATAACTAAGTTGCTGGATCGATTTGTATCTATTAAGGACGACATCTGTCGGGACCGCTATATTATTATAAATTATTTTTTTATAATAAATAACATTATTCTAGTATTATTAATAAATTGTTTATTTTTTATAATAAATAACGTTATTTCTAGATGTACTCATTCATTTTACCGGTCTTGCTGTTGGCATGTATATGCGGAATGTTTTACATTCTGAAATGGAGAAGAGGGAAATATATGGGACATCTCCCCACCTTACCTTATTTACCGATCGTGGGTAACATGCACTATTTACTGGGTGGGGGAGAAAGTAAGTATGTTTTTAGTGTCAGTAAATTCGTGTAAAAAACGCAATTTTTTCTCATCACAGGGTGAAGCCGGCTCACGCCACATCCGATGAAGCATTAAGGCCACTAGTGTCATTAGCATTTAACATTAGCTCCAACTGAAAAAAAAAAAAACATTTGTTTGTAAAGTCGGTTTACTGACGATAGTTGAACGTGACAACGTCATAAGAATATACTGGGGGCCTAGCCAAAATGCCATTACGAAAACGACAGCGACGATCGTTCGTCCGTTCGAAGTTGTGATTGGCTAAATCACGTCGTCGATTGAATGATCGAGCGATCGACGACGTAATTTAGCCAATCACAACTTCGAACGGACGAACGATCGTCGCTGTCGTTTTCGTAATGGCATTTTGGCTAGGCCCCCTTATGGGCCGATTGTGCTTCTTTGTCGCTCGTTCCGCGCTCTCGCTTGCACTTCACTTCAAGCCTCAAATGGAACGCCTCAGAGCGAGGTAACGCCGCATGAGTCATGTTTTTCGTGCGCGCAGCCGGCCCTATCGAAATATAAGACGTTGTCACGTCCAAAATCTTGCTAACTCTATCAGTAGAAATTCTTTTAACGAAAGAAGTTTTTTTTTCTTCTTTTTTACTGCCTACAACATCGTATGACCTACCCCATGACCTGTAAACGTCGTTACTGTCGCATTACCGGACATTTTACAAAGTTTGCAAACTCTTAATGCGCATATTGCCTAAACATAACATAACATAAACATTTTACAAAACATATAGAAGGAATCAATTTCTAAGAGACGAACTTTATATGGAAACTCGAGATACCTCCTGGAACGCAGTCCAGCATCAGTCCACAGAGTAAATTATGGTAAACTAACAGCGCCGCGCGGTTCCACCCGCGTATTTCCCATTCCCGTAGGAGTACGGGGATAAATTAAAGCCTAAGTGTTATTCTGATCTATAAGCTATAATATTGAAAAGTTTTATTAAAATCCATTCAGTAGTTTTCACGTGAAAGAGTAACAAACATCGCTCAGAAACTTTCGCATTTATTATATTAGTAGGATAGTAGGACTTACTTTATTTTCATTAAAAGGAGAAGGTACAAGTTATGTCGTATCGGGAGGTGAAGGTGTTGGCGGAGAGGAGGAATGAGTAGCGAATACTCCACTGACAAGAGCAAAGCTCTTAAATAGAGAGAGAGAGAGAGAGAGAAAGAGAGAGTAGGACTAGTAGGATAAATACTAACTTAAATCATTTTTGTATAATATTATTTGCTGATCCCTATTACGATGGAGTATGAGTAGTTAATGATCTCAATTTTTCAGGAGTCTTTCAGTTATTAGCGGACATTTCAAGAATCATGGAGGAAACCAACTTGCCCTTTGTGTTATGGGCTGGCATTCATCCAATTATAAGTAAGTAGGTACTTTATACATAGGCAATAAGTAATAAAAAGAAATGTGGTGTCGTGGGACACCAGGTAGGATCGAAGTTCCTTCGGCTAAAAAGAAAGGTATTATACACTACTCGCTTGTGTATGCGACTGTCGCGCCTGCGCACGTCTCATTTAACGCTTTTTAATTCCACGCACTTTTTCTTACGGTTTTACTATCACGTTTTTTTCAGTTCGGTCGCGCAGCAAAATCCCTATCCCCTCCAAGCCTGCCGTAAGGAACTTCGTTCCAATAAGTAGCAACTTGTCATGCACTTAGGAGAACGGATGGCCGATGGGCTATTAAGGTTCAAGAGTGGAGGCCGCGTTTAGGTAGACGAAGTGTTGGTCGGCCATTAACCAGATGGGAAGATGATCTCTGTGCAGTGGCCAGTCGGTGTTGGATGCGAGTGGCAAGTGGCGAGTTGGCGTTCATTGAGGCGGCCTATGTTCAGCAGTGCATTTTACGAATAAAGCCTGATGATGATTATAATGACTTTGTACATAAGTTTGAAAACACAATAACACATTATTTAAAATATGATTACTGTATATTATTTATTTCTATATTTTACTTATTCTATGTACGTCTTGGCTTAGCTGTAAGTACAGAGATTTGTATAATTGAAATAAAAAAATATAAAATGGTAAATTCAATTCTCGAGCAACGTATGCAAATTTTGAATTTGGTGCACCTAATAAGTATTTTTAATAGGGAATGTTATCCCTAGAAAATTGTCCTCAGACGGTATATTATATATTATATAATATGTAGTACTTGAATATACTAAATTACAAGTAATACCTATCACCATCATCATCATCATTAGCCGTTATCCGTCAACGGCTGAACATAGGAATCCCTCAATGAACGCCAAGACGATCGATCCCTTGCCACTAATGATTATAAATCTGTGCCAATACCTATGTTTTAATGAATTGATTCAAATACTTTGTTTATAAGAGTACGTCTACTGGGTTGAGCTGGTGTTTAAATTTAAATTTGTTGCAGTCATAGAAAATTTAACCGATGCAAAAAAAATATTCACTGAATTCATAGAAAAGCCATACTTTTATGGTTTTAGTAAAGAATGGCTTGGAAATGGTTTAGTAGCGGCACCAGGTAAGTTTGATTAGCTTAACTAACGAATATGTTTTATTGCTTTTAATATATGAATTCATACAATTATCAACACAATATTTATATTTGATGCAATTATTGTCTTTCGTAGTTTTAAAAAATAATTATTCCATTTAATTCAAGTAATATTTTTGCCGCAGTTAGTTTACCTCAATCACAATTATAATAGTGTATATAGGATTTAATTGTCATAAACTTAAATTTATATTATGTATTTTTTTAACGCTTTTAATTAATTAATGACTGTTTTGCACTATAAAATATTAGTTTTAGCGAGATTATTCGAAGGTAATTTATATTAGGGCAATAGCATTAGTTTTCATATAACATAGCTCCAAGCAAATCAATTATGTAAACTGGAAAGAGTAAAGGTCCAATAACGTTTCCTTGTGGGACACCGTACCAATTTAGTTTGGTTTTCGGAACAGAAGGTTTTACGGAATGGTACGATGTCCATGACTAGCTGAATTGAAAAAGAAATTACATTTTAAACTTTTAACATTAAAAATTAATGTGATGGAATTTCAAAATAATTTTATACAGGCTGATTTAATTTTAAATATAATACATATAAGGTTACATTTGGAAGAAAAATATTAAAAAACTAGCGGGTACATTCACACGTGAAATAGTAAACGGTTACCAAGATACGTTCAACACGCAAGCGAGGAAGCTAGTCACGGAGCTGAAGTTGCAGGCCGACTGCCCGCCTTTTAACGCCATGAAGTTCTTGGCTTATGCTACTTTGGAATCTATCTGCCGTGAGTGTTAAAATTCTATCATCATCATAAAAACAAAATGAAAAAAGTCCGTTGCCCTTTTGCACTTGGTGAAAGCTGGCTGGTAGAGTAGTCTACTGGACATTTTACTCACTGGTGGCGGGCTCGCATCCCGCCAGGTGCAAATAATGTCTATGATGAACTATAGTATATATATACAACACAATATCACACAGACATAAGTTGAGGTGTTTGTGTGAAATATGCGTTCATAGCATTTATGAGGACGAGCCCACAAAATGAAATGTTTACTGGTCACAAAACCAAATTTTACACTTATTCGTTTGACTGCTAAATTTTCGCATTTGTAACGTCAATTTAAAGTTTAATAATATATGTAGTAGATTCTCTTTGAATGCTTCAAAGCAACAATCACTCTGTTGCGTGCTACTTGCTACTATTTAAGTATAATTACATGAAGTAAAATTCTCCTAAACGTATGAAATTAAATTTCAATTCCATAATTAAATAAATGTGAAAAAATATTTATTATTTTAATAGAAACGGCACTGGGGGTACCTGAGATATCCAACAGTATAGTCACTGAGGAATATTATGAAGCGTTTACTAAAACTTTGAAGAGCCTTTTAGATCGTGGTATAAATTTATTCCTCCATCCGGATTGTATATACAAAAGGACAAAGGCTTACAAGCAGTACATGGAGCACGTGGCGGTACTGAATAAAGTGTCTGAGACGGTAAGTACTAGTCTAGAATAGATAATTATTATAATGTATAGTTTTAGTATCACACAATAATATGATGATGGTATTATATAAAAATAAGCAGATTAAGGGCAATTAAGGTTCAAGACGAAGTGTTGATCGTCGCGGAGATCGTCTTCCCACCTGGTTAATGGCCGATTAACCAGGTGGGAGCCGTTTAAATACCCAACTACTTCCCTTTATGCTTTATGTGGTCTCCTTTCGGTCAGGCAACTGTTTATCCTATGCTCCGTACTGAGAGTCCACAAATCCCTAAAATATGATGTCACCAAGCTAACTAAGAGACGGAAACACACTGTCATTGCAGTTGAGACATTTAAGACTGCCTTTGCGGGAAGACAATTCAGGTATTAATCTGCTAAACTCAATATAAAATAAATAAGAAATTCAATATATATACAATGACAAAATTTGAAGTTAAAAAGATACTATTAAATGAACTCAAAACTTATACTTATGTGGAAACCGCGAACATAATATACGGGAATACACACACACACACACACACACACACACACACACACACACACACACACACACGCACGCACGCACGCACGCACACACACACACACACACACACACACATATTGTATTTAGCCACGTAATTTTTTGCTCTTTACATTATAAATTGTAACAACATACTAAAAATATATATATTTTTATATAATATGGATTACGATTCTAGTTGAGTATCCTATGGTTATGGAACACTAATGTTATGGAAGAGCGGGATCTCCTAACACAAGTCGGTATGTACTTAAAAGGAGATCCCAATCACAATTCAGCCTTTGTAACATCCTAGATATGAATAAAGTTTATTATTATTATTATTAAGGTAGGCCTATGTTCAGCATAACGAACTAACGGACGGATAAAGGCTGATGATGATGATAAAGCAGATTAACGAACGGTTACAACAAGATAGACGATGGCATAAAAAAGAGATACAGATTTCTAAGCTTCTCCTATTAGGGCCCATCCGACTAGTCTAGACAATTCCATGTTACTTTAAAAGTACTGTAAAGAAGTATTGTGAAGTGAGTAAGATTGCGACAGGTTGCTGTTTTTCAATGAATTATTTTGTTCTAGGTATTAAAAAAACGTAAACAAG
The DNA here is from genome assembly GCA_905333005.2 of Lycaena phlaeas. Taxonomy (NCBI): domain Eukaryota; kingdom Metazoa; phylum Arthropoda; class Insecta; order Lepidoptera; family Lycaenidae; genus Lycaena; species Lycaena phlaeas. Next base: position 1,460,092 of record HG995181.1, read on the forward strand.
AGCGATTGGAACTGGGAAAATTACAATCGCTGGAGGGATATGGTAAGATTTTCGTTTCTCTTTTATTCCTACCTCGAGCGATAGTTACAAAAGTGAATCGTCCCGCACTTCATTTGCTTTTTCCATCAAATACATTTTAAATATGTCCATAAACCGTACCATAATAGAAGCACAGAAATCTTTAATCTTTATGTAAATATTTTGTTTCAGATAAATTGAGACCTAGATGCAAGGCATTTCTAAATATTTTGCTAGAAATGAGTGATAGTGATTGTAGTTTAACAGAAGAACAAATAAAGTCAGAGGTGAATACTATCATATTTGGTGGTCAGGAAACTGTAGCGACTACGTTGTTTTTCACACTTTTAGTAATTGGCAGCAGAAAAGATATACAAGACAAGCTATATAAAGAGTAAGTTATCGTATTACATATAAGGAATAATAATCATCATCATCATCAGCCTTTATCCGTCCACTGCTGAACATAGGCCTCCCTTAATGAACGCCAAGACGACCGATCCCTCACCACTTACATCCATCACGGACCAGCCACAGCTCAGAGATCGTCTTCCGACCTAGTTTATGGCCGACCAACACTTCATCTACCTAAACACGGCTTCCACTCTTGAACGTTAATGTCCCATCGGCCATCCGTTCTCCTGAATGTGTGACCAGCCTATTGCCACTTCAACGAGTTCATTATTTATTTCATTATTTATAAAGAGGAGGTTTCATTGTTTAAAGGAGAGCTCGTGGGCAATACCAGCCGTTCCGGTCGATCCATCAGGTTAAGCTACTCTTACCGGGGTTGGTTTGCGCATAGGTGACCATTATTACAAACCGAGACTCCTCCGTATTCGGTCATCTTGGCGTTAATTTAAGGAGGCTCATGTTCAGCAGTGGACAGATAAAGGCTGACGATGATAATGATGGTGATACATACAGAAGGCAAGATATCTTCAACTCATTATAGTTAAGTTATTCATTGGTATCACTCTTGGAATTTTATGTTTATTCTAGGATGCGAGAAATATTTGGTTTCTCCAAGCGGGATGTTCTTTCGGAGGACTTAGATTGTATGGTCTTTTGCGAGGGTGTAATCTACGAGACGCTCAGATTATACCCACCGGTACCAGTAGTGGCCAGAAAAATAGAGTACGATTTCAAACTTCGTAAGTACCTTTGTAAACGAAAGACCGGTTGTCTGTAAAGTTGGTTTACGGACGAGCGTTTAACGTGACAACATTATAACAAAACATTGATGAAATTGTATCGACTATTTAATTTTGCTGAATTATATGTCATCACCCATTCATTGGCGTTCATTGAGGGAGGCCTATGTTCAGCAGTGGATAAAGGCTGATGATGATGATGATGATCCAAGAAATTTTTATTAAGATTATACTGACTTGTATTTGACTTTCGGAACGTACAATGAGTCATGTTTTATCGTGGATGCAGCCGTCGCTCATCGATTTATAAGACGTTGTCACGTGAAAGCCCTAGTTTTGATGATGGAAGTGACCTCCGTCAGACTATAACATTCAATAAGTAGGAGTGACGATTGGACCTTACATACTAGTGCTTGTCCTGGAGGAACTTTTTGAGCTTGAAACATATTTCTTTCTTCCTTGCTACATAGACCTTCGTTTTATGTTAACAGAATCCTGTACTCTACCCAAAGGTGCAATGTGTGCATTGAACGTTTGGGCAGCAGGACGATCCAGACGTGTTTGGGGTGAGGATGTACTGGAGTACCGTCCTGAGCGTTGGAGTCAACTTACCCCTTCAATCTTAGCATTCAGTGCTGGCAAACGGGCTTGCATCGGTGAGCATTATTTTAAATAGGGAACAGCTATTTGGCGGGATAGCATAGGTATGAGAAAGAGATAATGTTTACATTGAGTATTTTTTCGATTATCCTAATATACGTCCTATGAGAGACAACTAAAATTGAAAAATAACGAGTGAAATTTTTGTAAACATAAGAAAACAATATAATTATTCAATTTTTCCTAATTTTTGTTATTTCTTATTAAAGGTAAGAAATATGCAATGGCATTTTTGAAAACGACACTGGCGCACCTAATTCGAGAATTGATATTCACGTCAGATATTGACAAGATGGAGTTCAAAGTGGATGTTACACTCAATTTGTGCGAAGGAGATTTGATGCGAGTGCAGTTAAGAGATGGTGAATACGTCGTGTGATTAATCGGAATACTTTGGGCTAATTTCACCCACAACTGGATTAAGGATTTAAATCTCGGATGGGTATTTCGATCCTAATATAGCTTTAATTAAATGAAATTGTAATTTTAATTGATAGTTTTTAAATAAATTAAATTTAAACAAGTAATAATCACTCTTATTAATTATGAACGGGTATTTTTTAGACTCAGTGCAAGCCGCTAACCTAAATTGCTGCTAATATATTTCACGCCCAAGCCACTAAACCGATTTGTGTATTTTGGTCACGTTTGGTCAGTTTTAGCGTATTTTAAAATTTTAGACGGACTTGATTTTGTGCAAATAAAGGCAAATTTTTATAGTTCACAATGGCAAACGAAAATTTTGTTTTTTCTTTTCATTTTCATTGTTTTCAAATTATTGTAAGTATTCCTTGTTCAGCAGTAGACGGATTAAGACTGACGCTGTTGTTGTTGTTGTTGATGATTATGAGGATGACGAGGACTATGATGATGATGACGAAGACAACGATGATGGCGATGATGATGGCGATAGCCTTATACAGAATTAACTTATACTGTTTAAAGGTCAATAAATACACTCTTCAATGATTTGTGTAGTTTTATTTCCTAATGCTTTCTTTCTATTTATTTCTGTAAAGAAAACACTTCACACTTTACGATCTTTACGCTTTACAATTTACCATTTTATCCATTTCACTGACGATGTGTCTATTGCTTCAGGCGGGGTCAATGATTTGTATGATGTTGCTAGCAGATCCAATGACAATACTGATGGATATCTCCGGTACGTCTAATGCAGCTTCTGATGAAATATGTAGTATAAGTATCAACCCTTTATGTTCCACTTTTGGGCACGGGTCTCCTCCTCGAAATCAGGCGAGGAGGGTAATGGGCCAATAGTTCACCGTGCTGGCCCAGTACGAGTTGGTGAACTTCTCATACCTTCAAAGACTTTCAATCTCATCAGGCATGCAGGTTTCCTTACGATGTTTTCTTTCACCGGTGAGCGAGCGATGGTCTCGTGTTTGAGGTGCACTTAGAAAATTTATAAAAAGCCATTACAAGGCACACACGGGGGGGGGGGGGGGTCAGGATCGAACCCCGAACCTCTCGCATAAGAGGCCGAGTCCGTCTACCTCTGGACCATCGTCGCTCGATGAAATATGAACGAGCCGGTATTCCTTTAGTGGATACCAAATTTTGTGTACACAATTTAAAGTTTTAAAAGTAGAGCATAGATTTTGTTATCATGATGTTTTATTGGAACGAAGTTCCTTACGGCAGGCTTGGAGGGGATAGGGATTTTGCTGCGCGACCGAACTGAAAAAAATGTGATAGTAAACCCGTAAGAAAAAGTGCGTGGAATAAAAGCGTTAAATGAGACGTGCGCAGGCGCGACAGTCGCATACACAAGCGAGTAGTGTATAATACCTTTCTTTTTAGCCGAAGGAACTTCGTTCTTACCTGGTGTCCCACGACAACACATTTCTCTTTTTATATATTCTTGGGGTTTTCGATCAACAAAATTGAATATATTTTTAAAAATAAAATTAAAGTATTAATGTAAAAGTTCGAAACTATACATGGTGATTTTTTGAAGGACGGACATAATCAGGGACGTGATAGAATTAGGTTTCACCAATCAAAAAATAAATAAATATATTCACCAAAAAGTAAAGTTTTTAGACGACGACGACATAAATATTGTTTTGGTGCTGCAGCGCAGCGCTGCTTATCATAACAAAGCGAAATTCTGATTGGCGCTGTCATGTTAATATTAATAGTTCAATGTCAATATTAAATGAGGAGATCTTTTTTGTTGTTTTATTATTAAGTTCCATCGTTCAGTTAGATAATCTCACTCGCTGTTGCTTGCAACTTCGCTCGCGTAACGTAGATTACAGCCGTATCTACATTTGATGGACATGATGATTATTTTATAACCTAAGACACTCCTTACAATATTCGACATCTGTCAATGTCAAAGTCACGTCAAATCTGCACAGCACTTACAGAGAGCTAGTAGAAACAGATACACAGTCAAAAATTTCACAATTAGTTTTTTGATGGAAGTGATGTTCAAACTTTCATTAAGTATTAAGTAATATAAGTAGGATATTGGAAATGGAGGATAAACATTTTGGTAGTTAGTTGACACAATTAGCTAATACTTTTGTTATAATTTTGAATATAACAAATCAAACAATTTTTATTCAGTAATAAGTGAGTTGATAATATTATGTTAATTATATCAAAGGTTTGATCTATTCACGATCTCTTATCTGTACTTGAATTAAATCCCCTTCACACGAGCGCAGTGTAATATCCAATTCGAAGACCAACTTGGTTATATCCGACGTGAACGTCAGCTCTCGGATGAGGTGCGCCAAAGTCGTTTTCATAAATGCCATGGCATATTTTTTACCTAAAAAATAACAATCACCAACAATTATTAGGGCCTGTTTCACAATCTCCAGATAATTTCCGAATAGGCTATCGGCAACATATTTGACAGATAGAGTATGGAGTATCTGTCAAGTATCTGTCAAATATGTTGCGGATAGCCTATTGGGCACTTAACTGGAGATTGTGAAACAGGCCCTAATAGTAATAAAGTAAGAAATTGGCGTTTAGTAAAAAAAGTATAGTAAAGGTTAGTAAATTTTATTCTCACGCTCTCAGATTTATTAATAAAAGTTAATCTGTGATCTTACGTTTAAATTATATTTTTATTAAATTGTTAATCCTCATTATTTATACACTTTGCCATCTCATGATGCTTTCTTAGATTTCGCTATGCCGTTGTTGCAAAATGTTGGTTGCATTTACAACCGTGGTACTACGCTTAATTTACACTGGCAATTCTATGCGAGTGGCATCTTTTCCATTTGACTTATTGAACATTCTAATTTTCATAAAAAATTACCACTATAATTAACGGTTGCAACCTATGGATGCTGACTATTATGTTGGGACAACTCACACGCGGCCATCTGATCCCAAAACTAGGGAAAGCCTGTTCTACGGTAACCAGACAGCTGACACATTACTTATATATTTCTAAATATAATATACATGTTAAAGATAAATTACGCCTAGACACAGAACAAAATATGATCATGCTTATCACACAAGTATTACTCCTGGGTGGGAATCGAACCCACAACCTTCTGGTTTAGCAGTCAGGGTCACTAACCACTAGACCAACAGGCCAGTCAATTATTAAAAAATTATATACATTGCTTTATGTACTAGTATTTTTTTAGAAGTAGGCACATTGCTAAATAGTATTAAAAGAGATTTAACATAATATTATTTGTTACGTGTTATAGAGATTTAACATAATATTATTTGTTACATCAACCCATCGAATATCTCACCAATACATGTCCTTTTGCCAGTACTGAAAGCAAGAATTGGAGGACCAGGTACGCTCCATCGCTCAGGGAGAAACTCCAGTACATCCTCTCCCCAGATTCGCTTCGATCGTCCTGCTCCCCATATGTTTAAAGCACACATTGCATCTTTAGGTAGAGTACAGGATTCTGAAAAAAGGTGGATGTTCAGTTAACGAATTATTTTTGATGTGACAACGTCTTATAATTCGATAGAGCCGGCTGCACGCACGAAAAAACATGACTCGTGCGGCGTTACCTCGCTCTGTCTCGAAGTGCAAGCGAGAGCGCGGAACGAGCGACAAAAAGGCACAATCCATCAGTATTTTCTGATTGGAACGAAGTTCCTTACGGCAGGCTTGGAGGGGATAGGGATTTTGCTGCGCGACCGAACTGAAAAAAATGTGATAGTAAAACAGTAAGAAAAAGTGCGTGGAATAAAAGCGTTAAATGAGACGTGCGCAGGCGCGACAGTCGCATACACAAGCGAGTAGTGTATAATACCTTTCTTTTTAGCCGAAGGAACTTCGTTTCTACCTGGTGTCCCACGACACCACATTTCTTTTTTTCTTATGACGTTCAACTATCGTCAGTAAACCAACTTTACAGACAACCGATTTTATATATAACGTAACCAATAATTCTAAGCGAGCTCCGACCGAGCATCTACCTATTATGAGAGAATATTAAATTTGAATTTAGCGTGTCTAAAATAAGAAGAATATTGTAGATACCTCCACATGTAGCCTACTTCTAGACTTGTATAAAAAAAACTTGCTAAATAGGCAAAGTTCACACATATAACTGGATGTAATGAGTAATTACTCTTTGTAGCTAGACTCCAGATTCTCTTACGAATTCAGAGTTTGTTTTATACTAGCTGTTGTTCGCAGTTTCGTTCGCATTAATTTTTATTTGTTTAATAAAGTATATACTTCTAATATATCCTAGAATACATTGTGTACAAAGTTTCATCATGATCGGCTTAGTAGTTGTCGTGTGGAAAAAGAATGAAAGAATTATTGTTTCTCAGTAAACCAATACAGTAAAATCTATCAGTAAACAGGAAACTTACGCAAGTTAAAATCGTACTCTATGTTTCTGACCACTAAAGGTACCGGTGGGTACAACCGGAGGGTCTCGTAAATCACTCCCTCGCAATAGACCATACGATCCAAGTCTTCTTGAAGAACATCTCGTTTGGAATCGCCAAATATTGCTTTCATCCTGAAATTTTTTTTTCCTAATTGCACTAATGTTTTCTAAAGGCAGTGAATTCTTCATGACATGAGGTTCTGGGGGCTTAGTCAAAACGCCATTACGAAAACGACAGCAAAGTTCGTTCGTTCGTTTGAAGTTGTGATCGGCTAAATTACGTCGACGATCGCTCGATCATTCAATCGACGACGTGATTTAGCCAATCACAACTTCGAACGAACGAACGACCTTCGCTGTCGTTTTCGTAATGGCATTTTGACTAAGCCCCCTGCTCAGATCTTAGGTCTGGAAAAATTTGGTTCGTCGCTTTTAGGAGGTAAAATAGTGTGATTGGTTAAAACCACAAATCACAAACTATCAGTCACTTAGTGCTTTAAAGTTAATATTTTTTACGAAATTATCAAAGGCTATTATGGTTATATAGGCATTGTAAAGGCCTATTTTTTTATATTACAATAAAAATTTGCCTTTATTGGCGTACAAAAGAATAAAAGTAAAAAGTAAAGTATCAACCCTTATATGTCCCACTGCTGGGCACGGGTCTCCTTCCTCGAAATCAGGCGAGGAGGGTAATGTGCCAATAGTCCACCGCGCTGGCCCAATGCGGATTGGTGAACTTCACATACCTTCAAAGTCTTTCAATCTCATCAGGTATGCAGGTTTCCTCACGATGTTTTCCTTCACCGGTGAGCGAACGATGGTCTCGTGTGCACTTAGAAATTTAGAAAAACCCATGAACCCCTCGCGTAAGAGGCCGAGTCCGTCCACCACTGGACCACCGTCGCTCCTACAAAAGAATAGACTCTATTAAATAAATCGACACCAAACGATGACCCTGTTATAACCTAATACCCCCAATGTGGCCTACTACACCGACGCTCTATTGTGTGCGTTTATTTTGTAAAGCTTTTTCTATCTTCCTGAAATATAACTTCTAATTACATATTAGGGATTAAAATAATAATTCCGTTTTAAATATTTACTTTCCCTCATTAGTCATTGTTTATATTCTGGGCGAGTGCCTCTTACCTAGTGTGAATCCTTTCCTTATGCCTCAAAATAATTATTATGCTTAACAACTTTATGTCAATCTAAATTTGGACCAAACGCGTTAGCATAAGTGATAAGTAAGTCTACTAAAATATGTAGTTCGCCAAAAACCAGTCAAACTATTAGCATGAAAAAATAAGTCATACTCGTTATGAGAAATTAGGACAAAAAAAAGTCCAGAAAAGAGGACAGCCCTTTCTTTCCGTAGTATCAAATTACTCAATGGCCCTTTCTTATTGCATTCGATCCACATCATACATCGCTGTATCCAACTTTAGGTTCAAAGTCAAAGGTGGAAACAATTGAGATCCAATCAAATATCAAATATATAAATTTAGAATGTGATTTTCGTCTTGAGAAAAACATAGAGACAAAAACATAGGGGAAAGATTGGGGCAACGGATAGTCCGTTACTTGGTAGTAGTCATAAGCCACATCCACAGACATCCGCTATACTTACAGAAAATCACAATTCAAAAACAAATTCAATACAAATTCCATATTCAAAAACAATTAAAAAAAATTTTTTCAATAACTTCTATGGTTTATTTTAAGTAAATGTTAAATACTTACTCATTGTATAACTTCTCCTGTACGTCCTTCTTACTTCCAATTACTAAAAGTGCAAAGAATAAAGTTGTAGCTGCAGTTTCCTGCGCAGCACCAACTATAGTATTTATTTCATACTTGATTTGTTCTTCCGTAAAGGCACTCATTTCTAGTAAAATATTAAGCAATGTCTTTGCACTTGGTCTTGTGTTATCTGAAACAAAATATTCATTCAATGATTTAAAAAACTGTACCTAAATGTTGTAAGTGACACGTATTATTATTGTTAATTGAATCAATTGAATTTAAACATTTTTTCAGTAATGAGATGAGCAAGTTACTTTTAATTTTTTGAATAACCACAGCTCAAAACATACGCCATAATTTGCTGCTTTTTTCCTTGTATTGATCCTGGATTAAAGTTTAATTTTTTAAATTTGTCGCTTTGTATAGTGTATGGAGTTTAATTTGAATTTCGAAAAACATTGTGCAAGTGCATTTATGTTTTTGGCGGTTTGTGAAGGCCAGCATTCTTTCCTCTTATATTAAAATTATTTGATGATATAATATGTGAATAACCGAATGAATGCTGTTTGAATTTAAATGTTATACATACCGAAATCATGATTTGAAGATGGTGTATTTCGAGGTTGTGATTGCGCTTGATTACAATTCTTTATGACCTAGAATTAAATAAAAATCGGTTTTCTGTAAAGTCGGTTTACTGACGATAGTTCAACGTTACAATGTCATAAGAAAATACTCATTGGCCAATTGTGCATCTTTGCTTGTTCCACGCTCTCGCTTGCACTTCAATCCGTAAATAAAACGCCTCAAAAAGAGCGAGGTAACGCCGCATGAGTCATGTTTTTTCGTGCGTGTAGCCGGCTCCATCGAATTATAAGACGTTGTCACATAAGCATATGTCACAGAACAACTCCTTCTAACGTCGGGACAGTACAATGAGGTGAGGTTCTAGTCCTCACCCCTTGCCCCCTGCTCTTATAAGAAGGGTACAAAGAGCCCCCTCGGTTCAAATCGCTTCGCCCAAGGTGTTGGGGTCACCCTGGGGTACGGAGCCCCACCGCCACGACAAGGCCTGAACTATGGTGGGGCAGTAAGGCCTACCTAGACCTACTATACCTCCCATCATCGCTACTATTAACCTTTTTATTCGGTTGGAGCTATGCTAATAGCCCTAATGCTTCGTCGGTAAGCTATTCTGAGCTAGTTAAACATATTAAATCATCTTGAAAGCGTTAGGATTGCTACATTGTCTTTATACTGACCGTCTCAGGCACTTCGTTCATTACTGCCACGTGCTTCATATACTCTTTATAAGCTTTGGTCCTCTTGTATATACACTGCGGGTGAAGGAATATATTTAACAGACGCTCTATAAGGCATTTGCTCAGTTTAGTAAACGCCTGGTAGTAATCCTCGATCATAACACTATTTGATATTTCGGGTACACCGAATGCCGCTTCTGTAATAAGATGAAATTAAAGAATAATTAAATTGAAGATTTTACATTCCAGTCCATTTTTTAATGTATTTATACATCGAAATTTTAAGAAACGACGGCAAAGATATTACAAGTATCATAGTAAATTGAGAAAAAATCAAAAATCATTTTAAAGTATAGTTTATTTAATATTACTTATTTAATACTTTCGCCGCTAATGTCGCTTACGCATTTATGTTAAAATAACGAAAATGTAACACTAATGACTGCTTTTGAAAAAAGAATTCCATGTTTTTAAAATAAAATTAATTTGAAATTAGAATTCTTAGCCGAACAAAAAATATTTTGATTTGCAATAGCCAGTACTGCAGAACGGCAATTTTATAGGTAAAGGCCTATTATTATGACAGTACTCACGGCATATAGATTCCAAGGTTGTATAAGACAAGAACTCCATGATATTAAAAGGCTCGCAGTCACTCAGTGGTTTAAGTTTTTCGACCAGCTTCCTCGCCTGCGTGTTGAACGTATCTTGGTAACCGTTTACTATTTCACGTGTGAATGTACCCCCTAGCTTTTTTATATTTTGCTTCCATATGTAACCTTAGAAATAGATAAAATGTTTGTCTAGATAATATTATTTTTAATTTTAAGTTATTAAACATAATTTTATTTTCTTTCATCATCATCAGCCTTTATCCAGACACTGCTGAACATAGGCCGCCCTCAATTTGTAGGGTGGAATTTCGCATATTCTGTGTCTCTTTCTAGCACTAGCTACATGATATAGTTGCGTCCTTGTCGGTATTAATTAACAAAGATTATCACTATAGATGTTTCTACATCACCTTAAACCGTTTGCTTGATAATCTCATTAAAAGTTTACCTGGAGCTGTAACTAGTCCATTTCCAAAATATTCCTTGGCGAAACTATAAAAGTACGGCTTCTCTGGAAACTCTGCGAATATTCTCTTCGCGTCGTTTGAATCTTTGATAACTGTAAAATGTTCGAATCATAAAATAGACGTAACATTAGTTTATACACGGAAATGGAAGACTTCTGTAAGAAAAGTGAAAGCTGGCAATACATTTCATGGTTTAATCTACCACGGTAAAAAAGAACATAATATTATAACATAATGTACGTGTTCATAAGGCCGGTACATGAGGTTTATCTACGCCCCGAGAATTCTCAGCATACCTCAGCAACCATTAGTTGCAAGTGCTTCGCGCTTAAATGTCAATAATAGTTGATATTTTAGATTAGCAGTTGATTAAAAATATCGATTTTTAGCAATTAACTGCTAAATATGTACTTTATATATAAGTAGAAGTAAAATTAACGACTTACGTGAATTTACTTAACGTGAATTTACGACTGGTCCGCAAGTTTGCCGTAGCTCAACGTGCTATGGAGCGTGCTATGCTGGGTGTTTTTTTGGCAGATAGGATTTGAAACGAAGACCTTTGCCAGAGAACTAAAGTTACCGATATCACGCGAAGAATAAGCACGTTGAAGTGGCAATGGGCTGGTCACGTACTCAGAAGAACGGATGGCCGATGGGCCATTAAAGTTTAAAAGTGGAGGCCGCGTTCAGGTAGGCGAAGTGTTGGTCGGCCATTAACCAGATGGGAAGACGATCTCCGTGCAGTGGCAAGTCCGCGTTGGATGCGAGTAGCAAGAGATCGGTCGTCTTGGCGTTCATTGAGAGAGGCCTATGTTCAGCAGTGGATGGATAGAGGCTGATGATGATGATGATGATGAGAAGTAAAACTGTAGGCAAAGAAATATTTACCAATCATTGGCTTAATTCCAACCCACAAAACGAAGGGTGAATTTGTTTTCTCCATTATATTTGAAATGCGGACTACTAAATTAAAGGAGCCTGAAAGAAGAAAATGTGAATTTAACACAAAATACAATTGTTAAATTTTAACAGCGGTAAATCAATTTAAATTTGAAGTAAATCTACAAACAAAAGCAAGGAATTATTTTTTATGCATAAAAGTAAAAAAAAATTAAAGTATCAATCAAACAAAAATTATATGTCCCACTGCTGGGCACGGGTCTCCTTCTCGAAATCAGGCGAGGAGGGTAATGGGCTAATAGTTCACCGCGCTGGCCCAGTGCGGGTTGGTGAACTTACACATACCTTCAAAGACTTTCAATCTCAACAGGCATGCAGGTTTCCTCACGATGTTTTCCTTCACCGGTTCAAATTTGAAGTAAATCTACATACAAAAGCAAGGAATTATTTTTTAAACATAAAAATTAACAATTTATAAAAGGTAAAGAATACTAAATATCAAGAACAAAAACTTCTTTTGTAGCACAGGAGGGCAAACGAACAGTCGAAGCCCTGCAACTATCGACGCCCATTAACATAACCACCACAGAACCAGAGGGTATGTAGTTGTGTTGCCCTCCTTTTCCCTATCCCCTCAATTGGCCGCCGGAAATTCACAAATCGTACGAAACGCGACAGCTTAGCTGTCACTTTATTTCAATTTCATGGGAGCAAGAGATTCCTCCCCAGAGAAGCAAAAAAACGTAATTAAGAACAAATTAACGTTACAATTAGTAAATGTATTATTATTTATACATGAATTTGAAATTGCCGTATAGTTGCTTCATTAAATATGTATTTAGAATTAAATAAACAACGAAATACATGTACATTTGTTATGTTTAATAACAGATTAATATTTATGTCACCAATAATTTATCTTATCTTATACCTTTAAACGAGCAATTCTTGTATATATATATAATCAGGATCTCGGAAACGGCTCCAACGATTTTTATGAAATTTTGTATTCATGTATTAAAAACGGCGATAAATCGATCTAGCTAGGATACATTTTTAGAAAACTTTTTTTTATCCGTGTTTTGAGGCATCGAAGATCATTTTTTTTTAAAGAAAAATTTTATCGTATTTTATCACTTAGGGTACCGAGCAAATGCTCGGTCAACCAGGTACTTATCACTGAAAAGATTACTTCATTTTTGATTTCTCTTAATTCCGCAAACTAATGTATGGTGGAATTGTGTGTCAATGTTCTCAAAGGATTTATTGAGCGTTTTCGTTTAAAGCTCTCAAACGGCTTATTATTTGTCCACAGCCCTGGAGTTTTACTCAGTAGGAAACTACTCCCGTGGGATTACTAGTAACGTCAAAGAACCAAATACCAAACTAGATTATAATATAAAAGCGTATTATACAATGTGATTTTTTGAAGAACGGACATTTTCTAGTAACGTATAGAGCTAACGATCCTCGTTTCAAAATAAATAATAGTTAAAAAAAACTAAAAACACGCTTTTTATAGAAACCCAAACTAAAAAATAGAAAATAAATTTTAATAAATTTAAATTAAGAATAGTGTTAAAAATTTCAATAACTATAAATTAATAATAGTGTAAATAAAAAAAAAATATTTTATTTAAAAAAAAGCGTGGGGTGCTTTTTAAGATATTATCAAAATGATAATCACTCTACTCATATCTGTCAATAAAATATTTATAGCTATATTCACACCATGCACCCCACGCTTTTTTTTAAATAAAATATTTTTTTTTTATTTACACTATTATTAATTTATAGTTATTGAAATTTTTAACACTATTCTTAATTTAAATTTATTAAAATTTATTTTCTATTTTTTAGTTTGGGTTTCTATAAAAAGCGTGTTTTTAGTTTTTTTTAACTATTATTTATTTTTTACTTTTTAGTAATTATTTATAAATATTATAAATACGGGGAATCAGAGTTCGATTTCGGAGAGGGAGCCTGAGAAACGGCTACCGGAACCAAGGAAGGCCGCAGGCGCGCAGATTACCCACGGAGAGTTACATACTGACATACTGACATACTGACAAACTGACAAACTGACAAACTGACAAACTGACAAACTGACAAACTGACAAACTGACAAACAGACAAACTGACAAACTGACATACAAGTGAAGCTAATAAAAAGCGTGTAAATATATCACAAGTGGGGTCCTAGTTTTTTTTCAAAATTGAATTAAAGTAGACACAGTATTATGATATAGGTAAATTACGATGCATCAAATACGCCGACGTTCCAGCGCGAGCCATACCAAAGGCCCCGTTCGCACGAGCGTCGCGTCGCGTACGATTATTTTATACCTACCACTAACGTGTCTAAATTTAGCGCGCAAAGTTCACGCGATAATACAATAGGGTGACCATATTCCAACAATGCATTACTTACGTTTGTCTATATTTTGTTATTTATGTGATTTTTTTGGTGAATATAATTTTCTTTGATTGGTGAAACCAAGTTCTATCACGTCCCTGATTATGTCCGTTCTTCAAAAAATCACTCGTACTTACTCGTACTACACTGCGTATAAGAACATACTTACTTCTTGCTCCACCAAGTAAATAGTGCATGTTTCCCGCGATTGGTAAATAAAGTAAAGTGGGCAAATGTCCCAAGTATTTTCCTCGTCTCCATTTCAAAAGGTAAAATGTTCCACATACACAAGTCAGCAGGAAGCCCAGTAGAAGAATTATTGAAAACATCTGCAAAATGACGTAAAATCCCATAAAAATATATATTTCTAGCGGACCCAACAGACGTTGTCCCTTTGATACAAATCGATCCAGTTGCAGTATAGATAAATAACCGAGATACCGATTGCAGCGCCATCTGCCGGGCTAATCTACCTGAAGTTACACAGAAAATTTCACTAAAATCCTTAATTCCTGTAAAGTATCCGAAACGTCGGGCTTGGAAAAAACTAAATAAACCGCGATAAAATCCGTAAAAGTTGTTTCATTATAACATGGGACCAATTAATTTAAAAAAAACGGTTAATAAAAGCGTGGCTAAATTGTTCTTATTTCAGATGAAACTAAAACATAATAGTTCTGATAACTTAAGAGAAATGGATTGAAACTAAATTATTAATATAAGTACATATTATTATTATTATTAAATCATACCAAGAAAACAGCCAACACGAAATGGGAAACAATGAAGGAGAAAAATGATCATCATAAGTGAGAGAAGGCGAAGCTGCGTACAACAGCTAGTACAAAAATAAAAATCATTATTAATACACGTTCCCACAAGGTAGAGAAGCCGCTGTGGAGATCCTTGGGGGGATGCTTACATCCACCAGACTATTTTTGTCACTGTCATTGCTGGGCAAGTATCAGCTGATGAGGATGTTGGCTATTATAGTTCACCGATCTACTGGCTCAATGCGGGTTGGTGAACTTCACACACCTTCAAAGACAAAAATCTCATTGGACATGCAGGTTTCCTCACGATGTTTTCCTTCACCGGTGAGCAAGCATTTCATAATTTATAGAAGAGCATACATCAAACGTTGTGAGTGAAATTTGAAATTTGGATGTGATGTCCGGTGGTGGAATTCTGGTGCAGGTATTACTCGGAACAATTCCTCAGACCACTCCCCGTCGTAGAGACAGAAGATGCAGAGTGATCCGACATCTCTACGCAGCACCAAAGAATCAAACCGATTTAAGAGAACCCTAGTTATCGATGATTCGATTTTTTTCGATACCCGGTGTTAGATGCGGTCTGGGAGGAAGTTAAGGTGCACGTAGATATTTAGAACAACCCATTCCTAGGCGCCACACGGTTACAATAGGTCACGATCGAAACTAGATCTCTTATTCAAGTCTGAGCATAGACCTACCCAAATATAGACTCTCTCTCTCTCTCTATTTAAGAGCTTTGCTCTTGTCGGTGGAGTATTTGCCACTCATTCCTCCTCTCCGCCAATACCTTCACCTCCTGATACGACATAACCTGTACCTTCTCCTTTATTTGTTGCATATAACTCCTTCTCGGTCTACCTCTTCCTTTTTTTACATCAATCTTTCCTTCTATGATATTTTTTATAAACAAGTCATGTCGTATCAGATACAAAATTATATATGTCTACATTACATTACATTCAAGGAATATATATTTTTAAATCTTATGTTTTCAAATACATATTAATATATTATATAATATAAACGTTAATAAAACGTGTGAAAATATTTAAGTCACTTACATTGCAAACGTCTTTGTTGTAAGCAGGAATTTTATTAAGACCTAGCTACGTAAACATATTGTATTATATAGCAGGATGTAATATATCTTCAAGGTTACTTTAGTTTTTTACTGGGTAAAGTTTTATATTTTATACTAGCTGTTGCCCGCAGCTTCGCCTGCGTTAACTAAGATTTACAACGGGATCTTAGCGGGATGATATATCTTTACCGATAAATGGGCTATCGAACACTGAAATGTTTCATTAAAATCCGACCGATAGTTTCTGAGATTAGCGCGTTCAAATAAACAAACTCTTTAGCTTCATATCTTAAGGATTAAAAGCATGAGTAAAATAAACTCGTTTAAATGTAGTCCAAAAAAATCAAAATTTCTGAATAAAATATGGTTGTTGTGCCTCACTCGACATAGATAGGTAAAGTGTGTCGTAGACTTTCTTGTAGATATTTATAAGATCTACAGTTAATTACAACATTTTATGGTTCTATCTTTTATAGCTTAGGCAGCGTACGCAAAATAAATAACTTTTCTGGTTGATTTTTTACACCTCGTGTCCGAAAAACCCAAGTATCTTACGGAACCCTGTTTTTTTCCAGAATAAAATTTAGCCTATGTTACTCGTGGATAATGTAGGTTTCGAATGGTGAAAGAATTTTTGAAATCGGTCCAGTACTTTATCAGCCTATTCATTACAACCAAACAAAGTTTTCCTCTTTATAATATTATATAGTGTAGATGTATAGTATAGATAGATTTCGCCATAACTTCAAAAACGATCGTCCAATTTTAATCATTCAAAGTCGAAATATTATCTACATAAGCTGTACTTAGTGATGAAATAATTTATTTTGATAAGGATCCAAAGCATGAGTAAAATAAACGCGTTTAAATGTAGTCCAAAAAAAAAAATTCAAAATATCTAAATAAAAAAATGGTTATTGTGCCTCACTCGACATAGATAGGTACAACGTGTCGCGGACTTTTTTGTACATAATTATAAGATCTACAATTAATTAGAACATTTTATGGTTCTATCTTTTATAGTTTAGGCAGCGTACGCAAAATAAGTAACTTTTCTGGTTGATTTTTTACACCTTGTGTCCGAAAAACCCAAATATCTTACGGAACCCTATTTTTTTTTCAGAATAAAATGTAGCCTATGTTACTCGTGGATAATGTAGCTTTCGAATGGTGAAAGAATTTCCGAAATCGGTCCAGTACTTTTTGAGCCTATTCGTTACAACCAAACAAACAAACAAAGTTTTCCTCTTTATAATATTAGTGTAGATAGATGTAGATTTTGTTTTATTTTATAGTACCTGGTTGACCAACCGCATTTGCTAGGTCTTTTTGTTTTGTTTTGAATACCTTTAGTGATAATACGAGTATGATAGTGTTTTTCTTCTAAAGAAATGAACATGAAAAAAAAAAGACAAAAAATAATTGGACTGGAGATACAAACCTTTTACTTTCACAGCATTATGTCATATGGTATTCTATTATGGGGTAATGCTGCTGATATTGATGCTATATTCGTCCTGCAGAAAAGAGCTGTTCGTGCAATATATAATATGGGTCCAAAAGACACACTTAGAGATAAGTTTAA
This sequence comes from Lycaena phlaeas, assembly GCA_905333005.2. NCBI lineage: Eukaryota > Metazoa > Arthropoda > Insecta > Lepidoptera > Lycaenidae > Lycaena > Lycaena phlaeas. Next base: position 1,477,648 of record HG995181.1, read on the forward strand.
AACAGTAAATATTATGACATTGTATAGCCAATATATTTTTGAAAATCTTATGTATGTACACAAAAATATTAAAAAATTCGAGAAAAAATGTGATCCACATAATGTTAATACTAGAAATAAAAATAAACTTGCTGTACCCAGCTCAAGGCTCCATATATACGTTTTTATAATAAACTTCCCGACAGTATAAAACATTTGTAAATTAATAAATTTAAATGTATCATTAAACAAAAACTTATATTAAAATCCTATTATAATGTAAAAGATATTCTTTTATAAATGATAAAAACGCTCGGAAATGAATTGCTCTAGATTTAAGTGACTTTGTGCAATAATGATCACAATTAAAAGAATGATAGGAACCTAGCAGACTTTCTTGTAGGTATCTTCTCTGACATGGGCGCGTTGCGAACCCTCATTATAAACATAGCCGTTAAGACGATCATAAGTGATCATTATATAGATCCTATATGTAAAATTAAACAATAAAAAAAGACGTGTGGCACTCGGGGACTGCCGCGGTAATGCTATTGCATAGCATTTTGTATCAACTTATGCAATTATAATTATTTATTTATTTTAATTATTAATGCAGTATTTCTTTTTCTTTGATATTAATTCAAGTTACACTTTTTGAGCGTGGTGACCGATAAGAAAACATTTTTTTTTCCTTTATTAAATAAATAAAAAAATATAAATATTTTAAACAATATTAACTAATATTGTTTAAAATATTTTTATTATTTTACAATACATGTGTTATATTTTATTGTTATTCGTGCGAGCTTCGTAGTGTCGTACAATACGTCTAGTTGCAAGCACACAAACACCGTGTCGAAGACTGCCGAAAAGAAACGACGTTAGACGATGCATGGCCTTCAAGCCACACCTCCGTGCCCGTCGGAGTGGGGAGCGTTAGGTTTTTTTTTCGTTACGGAATTTCTGGACTCGGTCCCCGCGCTCAAGGCCCGCGATAGAAGCTATGCAATAGCTTAACAATAAACCAGGCTCTTTTCGTTACATAGATGCTAATTTTTCAACTTGGCTATCATTGCTTATTATTTGTGTGAGAAATTTACGTCCGTATTCTAATTTTTTTGAAGTGAAACTTCTTTAGAATCGTTGTGATTTCAAACCGGATGCAACGGAAAAAACGACAGGTAAGAGACACAAACACAAAAGAGCGAGAGAGCAAATGTCGGTGTGTATGTATATTGCACTCTATTTAATACTTGTTTGTTTGAGCATTTAACATGTGTTTCACTTCTATCGTGTGTGTACCGCACACACAACTTTTTTTTAATATCATCACTAGTATAGTCTAGTCATATGATCACTAGTATTTTTAAACGATCAATATTAGCACCGTCGATAACGCAGTGGTGACACAATCGTCAATTATGTGACCACTGCATTATCTGCGGTCTTATCTTAGTTCAATAGTGGGTACAAGGAAAAAATACCGGCATACATATCATTAACTCATAGGGCCCACCCTCGCCACTTTTAATATTTTTTTTAGAACAGACAGTACGTTGGATGCCATTATATTAATTTTTTTTTCATTCGTCAGCCAGTATTCCTACCGTTATTTACGGAAAGTACATAATATTATATGACAGTTATGTACTTGTATATCTATTGGAACGAAGTTTCTTACGGCAGGCAAAACCGTAAGAAAAAGTGCGTGGAATAAAAAGCGTTAAATGAGACGTGCGCAGACGCGACAGTCGCATACACAAGCGAGTAGTGTATAATACCTTTCTTTTTAGCCGAAGGAACTTCGTTCCTACCTGGTGTCCCACGACACAACATTTCTTTTTTATATATAATTCCAGTGTCACGATGTTTTTCCGGGATGAAATCTGAAATTACTGAACCGATTTTAATGTTTTTTTCTTTTAAAATGTATGATTAGCTCTAACTTAAAATATAGGATAGTTTATTTCTCGAATTTGAGATTGCAATTTTATTTATTGCGAATTAATTGTTTTTTATCTATCAAAGAGACATATAGTTTGGTAAGATTCTTACAGAACGAAGACTGTCAGGTCCGCGAGTATATTATATATATACACTAGTTTTTATTCGAAACTTATTTCACGTTCAGATTTTTTTTTTTTTTTTTTTTTCGGTTGGATCTATGCTAATGGTCCTAGTGACCGTTATGCGTCATCGGAAATGGGGTGATCCGGTTGGATCATCCTATGACGTTAAAAATTTGGGGGGTTGCCCCCCGCCATGTTCATGGCGTCGGGTTTGTACCTAACTTGGTCAGCTACGGTCGACTGGTTTGGAACGGGTGACGTTAGAAACCTATCGTGAGGGCCGGCCCTCCCCTCCCCCGGTAGCGGGGGAGGCGGGTCAAGCGCGGGACCCGAGCAAGCTGCCGATAGCAGAGTGCTATCGGTGATTACATGGTCTATATTGGTGTCGACTCGTAGCTGATCTGAGCCTATGCTGTCGCGGTTGATCCGGATCAACTGGTCAACGGAGTGTAGGGTTCGACGTCGCATACGACCCCGGGGCCCATGCGGTGTGAATGTGTGCCTAACACCGGCTGTGTTATGTCTGAGTGTGTGTTGTAGCTTACGTCGCGCTTCAGCGTCGCGCTTTAACAGTTCTGTGATTTTATCAACAGGATCGGTTATGACATTCTTAGGTAACCTAGACTTATTAGGTGCTAAGCTATCGGGGGTGTAGTTTGCCGCACTCACGACGAGTGGGTTCGGGTGGAGAAGTGCCTTTTCGAAGTGACGTTCTGACATCGCTTTGAAATGGCCCCTAATCGAATCTAGTCTGAGGTCGCGGTGTAGGTCGATGTTTCTTACGTACCACGGGCAACCGGTTGCCACACGTAAGAATTTATTTTGGATCGTTTGGAGGCCTCTGAGTCTATGCTGAGGCACATGCGCGAATGCCACACAGGAGTATGACATGATGGGGCGGATACATGATTTATAGAGGGTGAGCTTGTGCCTGAGGGGCATTTTGCTCTTTTTGTTTATGAGGAAGTACAGTCTACTACTGACGAAACGGGCTTTTTTAGAAATCGCGGCGATGTGTGGTCTAAACGACATCGACCTGTCAAGGGTGACCCCCAGGTACTTGACCTGTCTAACTCTGGGAATAACGACGTTATTTAGTAAGATTGGTTTCATCGTGAACCATGTTTGTCTGCGTTTAGGTAAGCGTGTCTTTCTCTTACGAGAGAAATGAATCGACGCGCTTTTATCGGGGTTAATAGCTATTCTCCATTTTGCGAACCAGTTGCCTAGTTCGGTGACGGCACGTTGGAGAAATAGCGATGCTCTATTAGCATTAGGGTGGGTAACGTATAGAGCTGTATCGTCAGCGAAGAGAGCCAGTTTGACGTCCGGAGGTCTGGGGATATCTGATGTGTACAGATTGTATAGAGTTGGGGACAGCACGGAGCCCTGGGGGACTCCGGCCCTCAGAGGTCTCAGGGAAGAGAGGGTGCCTTCGACCCTATACCTAAATGACCGGTTTGACAGATAGTCGCGGATGATGATGACTAGATTCAGATAATAATATGTTTGCCTTATAAAGTTGAATATTCCGCTGGGTATCACATCCTCATTAGCCTACAATGCAACATAGTTGAGACGTTTTGTATAGGTCAAATGTAATAACGGCGGAATTTTAAAAATTAACGTTTACAAGAATAATTATTATTAAGATAATATTCTTTATGTACTAGTTATTCGTTTCTATATATTAAATTCATATTTCGCGCGCGTATTTCGCCTTTCGCTATACTAGATGACTATTGGCCATGACGTATTACAACGTCACGATATGTGGACACGTCTTGAAGTCGGCGCGTGCCGGATACGGACCGGTCGTCGTTTTTTTTCTGCCTGAGAGTGCTGAGGAGCGCACACGCGCCGTGTTGTATTTTAAGTGGGGTCCCAAGCGTTGCCGTCGTGGTCGGTGCGGTGCTAATCCTGGGCGTGGCCGAGTAGCCCTTGATGGGACAAGGAAGGAAGCAGACGACGGGAACCAGAGCAGCTGGGATCTCACTTACCCACGGATCTCACTGATCCCACTGACCCCTCTTACCACACTGCTCCCGACCTCTCTCTTCGGGGACCGCACACCTCACCGCTCACCCTGGACCTGCTCACCGTCACGCTGAGCAAAGGAACGGCACGCTGGACGAAGTACGGACCACGTGGCACGTGGCACGAGACACGAACGCAGACTATGTTAAGTTCCCTTTTTAATTAGCTCATAACTTGATATCAGGAATAATAATAATAATAAAGCCTTTTTATTTCCTTAATAACAAATCATTTTTACATTTATATTTCTATAGCATGCAATAGTGTTAACAAAGTTAAAAGACAAAATATACAACAAAAAAGATATTATACATTAAACTCCTTGCTAAATTTAACATTGTTCAATTATATTTAATAATTAGAAAAATTTGTTTATTAAGGACCTCTCTACAGAGTAAAGGCCTCCTCCATACTCCTCCACATATTTCTGTCACTCGCTTTTTTAGTCCATTCTTTTCCCGCCGTTTTCAGGATTTCATCGAGCCATCTCTCCGCCGGTCTGCCTTTGGATCTCTTGCCTACGGGTCCTTTCCAGAATGTGATCTTTGAGGCCCATCGGTCGTCTTTCATACGTGCAATATGGCCGGCCCACTTCCATTTCAATCTTTTACAGTGTTCCAGGGCATCAATTAAATTTGTTGATTTTCTTATATCCCTGTTTTTCTTTTTGTGTTTTAACTTTAGATTTAGGATACTCCGTTCCATGGCTCTTTGAGTTGTCAGTATTTTGTTTCTAGTGTATTTATTGAAAATCCATGTTTGTGATGCATACGTGAGGGAAGGTAAGATACAAGAGTCCAATACAATTTTTTTCAGCTTCATTGACATATTTGATTTAAGAATTTCTTTCAGACTCCAAAATTTGTTCCAGGCTATGTTTACGCGTCTAACTAACTCATCTCGGTGTCTAGTTTTTTTGAATGACACTTGTTTGCCGAGATATGTGTATTTTGGAACATATTCGAGTAGAGTATTTTTAACGTATATTGGTACTTTTACGCTATTTGTCATAATTTTTGTTTTTGATGTGTTAAGTTTTAGACCAATATCGTTGCTGACTGTGTTTATCTCATTTATCATAATCTCTAACTGCAATGAGTTTTCTGCGAAAAGGACGATGTCGTCGGCGAATCGGAGATGAGTTAAAAAATGTCCATTGATATCTATACCTTTGTTTTTCCACTTTAGATTGCTCATTATGTTTTGCAGAACGGTAATAAAAATTCTGGGAGAGAGAGGGTCACCTTGGCGAACGCCTCTGCATATATCTATTTCTGTACCTGTTTTGTCTAGTATTACTCTACTTGTGCTTTTCTTATAAATGTCTTGTATGAGCTTAATCGTTTCTGATGGTACATTACATTCCTGTAAGGCTTTCCACATGCTGGTATGGGATATAGAGTCAAATGCTTTGGCGTAGTCGATGAAAGCTAGATAAAGCGGACGTTTCATTTCTTGGTATTTTTCTATAGCTAGTTCTATTGTGTGGATGTGGTCTACAGTTGAGTATGTTCTTCTAAATCCTGCTTGCTCCACTGGCTGATGTTTTTCGGTATATTCGGCGAGGCGTCCCTCGAGGCACGATGCGAACAGTTTGTAAATATTAGATTGTAGGTTGATTGGTCGATAGTTGCTTATGTCGTTTGGGTTTCCTTTCTTATAGAGCAACACAATATCTGATTTTGCCCATTCAATAGGAATTTTTCTGTCATTTAGTATTTTATTGAAAAGAATGGTTAAAGGTTGTACTAATAGAGATTTTTCCGTTAAAATGGCTTCGTTGGGAATGCCGTCTGGACCGTTGCTTTTTTCTCTCTTTAAAGACTTTATCTTTGTCAAAATTTCTTCTGCAGAAAATCTTTTTATTTGAGTTTCATTTTCCTGTACAGGTAGAGTTTCCATATTCTGCGATGTTTGGCGAGCATAGAGGTTTTTATAAAATTCAGTGGCAGTTTTTATTATTCCAGATCTGGAGAATGTTTTCTTATTACAAATAGAGTTTTCTTCTAGGCTTGGAATCCATTTTTTAAACGTTGTTAATTCTTTTAAACCCTTTTTCACGCTTCCTGATTTCTTCAAATATTTTTCCATTGTCGCTTGTCTGTAGTCTTGATATTCCTTTCTGATTATTTTATGTATATTTTTATATAGATAATTTTTCTCGTTTTTCTCTTCCGGTGTTAACTGTTTTTTATTTATTAATTCGTTTCTTCTTTTGATTAGGCTTTTGGTACTGTCTGAGATAGTGTAGTGCCGTTTTATATTTGGTTTGTTTGTACGTATATAATTTAGACTTTTTCCGATTGATTGCTTAATTTTTTTGTAGAACATCTCTACATCATCATTTTCTTCTAGTGTTATATTTAAAATGTTCAACTTTAAAGCTTCAATGTATTTTTCTTGTTCTTCTATGGTTTTTAGTGAAGAGTTCTTATTTATTTTATAATGGGCCCTGGATTTTCTCGTGTTGGTTAACAATATAGTACTTCTTACTAGTCGGTGGTCGCTAGGAAATGATAGACTGTTTATCACTTCAATATTTATAAATTTATTCTTAAGGTTTGACAGTATATAATCTATCTGGCTTTTATTTTTATTCGGGGAAAGCCATGTCCAAATATTTTTACTTTTCTTTTTGAATAGGCTGTTGATAACGAATAAATTATTTTCCCAGCAGAACTGAAGTAAATTTTCGCCTCTCTTGTCTCTTCTTCCGAAGCATGTGTTTCCCAGTATTCTGTCTTCTCCTTGAATTTTTTGGCCAACTCGAGCATTAAAGTCACCCATAATTATAACATTTTTACTGCATTGTTTAAGAGATTCATGTATATGGTCATAGAATTCTTTTATTTCCAGTTCTGTTGCGTCACATGTCGGCGCGTAAACCTGGAAAATGGACAGATTTGTATCCCAAAAATTCAAGTGTAGCAGGCAGATTCGTTCGTTGATTGCAGTGAAACTCTCTATGGTATTTTTGAGGTGCTTTTTAATTAGGAAACCTACTCCATATTGGCCTTTCGTCTCCCCAAAGTAACAAAATATATGGTCTTCGCTTTCTTCTATATTATATCCAGTACGTCTGATTTCTGATAGGCCTATTATATCATACTTGATCTTAGATACTGAATGTTTGAACTCTAGTAGCCGTTCGTCTGATAGTAATGACCGAGCATTGTATGTACATATGTGTATAGGATGGAGAGGAGGGTTTTGGTCTGTGTCCCCCGCGGTGACCAACCGTGATGGGGAACATGGAGAGGTCGCTTTTTTGTGTCATTTTTTGGATAATTGTTGTTGCGAAAGAGACTTAATATTTGTATTTTCCTGTTTCTTTTTTACCAAATATAGATCCATTTTATTTTTCTTAGTTGGGTTTTTTGAAGTAATATCAAGTTCTTTCTCAACAACTGTAGCCGCTTCCGGAGACTGCGATAAATTTCTCTTTTGACGTTCTTGGTTGGTAGCTTTTCCAGGTAAAATTACTAGTTTATTATATTTTATAAATGCCCTTTTTCCTTGTTCTCGTTCTTTTTGTAGTTGGGTCCTTAGCTTCTTTCTTTCTTCAAGAACTTCTGGGGGAAAGTCTTCTTGAATATAAAAATCGCCGGATTTCCGTAGCATTTTCTTATTTTTGAGTAATTCAATTTTTTTGCCCATTGTAGTAAAAGTAACAATAATAGGTCTTATCTTTTCCGATCTTTTTCCCATGCGGGATACATATTCAATGTCCCTTTTTTCGCAATCTACTTTCATTATATTATTTATTATATCCAAAATATTATTTTGAAGGGCAAAATAGTTATTTTCAGATTCTTGTACTCCGAAAAAAATTAAATTTTTCTTTCTTATTAATCTTTCAAATTTTTGAATTTTTTGTGTTTGTTCTTGTGTAATTTTTTCTAGCTGTTGCTGTCTGGTTTCAATTACGACAAATTTTTCATCTATATTTTTATTAATACTGTTCGGAATACTCTCTTTCATTTCTTTTAGCTCCCTTGATTGTTCACTGAATTTTGCTTGTAGATCTCTTAATAGTTTTGTTATTTCTTCCATTTTTTGTTTTTTCTGCCCTCTAGCGATATTTTATGGTACTAGCATCGATTATTCCGTAGCTAAGGTGACCAGTATTTAAGAGAAATTTACAGTTCTTCTGATTTGTAACAGATGTCGCTATTTATTTTTAAATAATAAAGAAATATGTCACTAACGATGTATGTTTTTTTTTCCAATTTTTTCACAATGATATCGCGGTTCTCACACACTGTTTCACTCTTTGTATTTATATTTCCAATAATACTTTTGGTTTTTATAGTTCTAAGAATCTATGAATTTTTTATGCACTCAAGTTCGTAATGATATAGCACTTTTTACGGGATAATATGGATTTTTATGATTCAATTTATACAGTATTTTTACAGTTATTTATTATTACATGTAGTTATTTATTTAAAATGTCCTGTTTTTCACTTTAAACTTACTCAAAATTAAGTTTTCATATGTTAGCACTAGATGGCGTTAAAAAAATAGTTTTTATTTCATTCCAATTTGTTTTTTTTTTTTTTTGCTATATTTTAGTGTTTAATCAACTTCATAACACTACACATCACTGGCAGATTTGATAGTTTGGTTTAACACATATAGGAATAATGAATTTTCCGCAAATATAACTATTTTTTAGTTTGAACCAAAAACCGTTAAAGTATTAATTTTTAAAATTGTACTTGTTTATCACTAAATCGCACGAATAACTATTATATATCCTTAATTATGCAGTCGTTACGGACACTCTTATCACTTTTTACTGACACTATATTCACTATTTATTAATTTTAAATAATATTTTTAACAGTCGGCCCTTAATATTTTTTCCAAATCTAGCTCCTACTTTTAATGTAAAACCATTTTTATTTGATAATATATATTTAACTTTTATATCTTTTATATTTTCAATTATTCCCATTTATTTCATTTTTTTTATAACCGTAACAGTATTAATGTCTAAATCACAGACTACTTAGTATATACTAGTCTAAATTTAAAAACTTTGTCACTCGGAAAACATTAGTCAAAAAAAAGAAGAATTAAAACCTTCTGTCTAGCCTATGGTGACCTTATCGCTGTAGGAATAATTTATCACTTGAATACAGTAGGCGAATGTACACTCGACATCCTAACATTAGGTCACGTAGGACATCGAATGACACCATAATTACAATATGACGATCCAGTTCAGCAGTTCTTCAATGGCTGCACGCTTAGTTTGCTGCCACTGCCAGTTAGGAACATAAAAAAAAAAAACGCTTTTATAGCATTAGTAATATTTTTTTACTTTCCTAGTATATTTTTAAGGAAGACTAAAAAGAAGATAAATTAAGACCTAAGTAATACAATAGGCAAGAGATACTCGTTTGTGTTAAGTGACGTTTACCACTAAATTATAGATTATTTAATAATTAAAAATAGAAAATGATCATCGTCAGACACGATCAATCTGTAAATCTAAGTTCACGCAGGCGAAGCTGCGGGTAACAGCTAGTCTATTATATATGTAGTATTTTCACAAATTGTAACTAATATGCAAATAGCAGTAAAAGTATTCACTGACCAAAGTTAGGTCATCGAAAACATTATTATTTCAACTTATCAATTGTTACTCTAGTTTACAAATTAACAAAATTGTTTTTTCAAGAAGAAATATATCATATTAATCGTTGAATCGTTCTTTTTTTGTAAAAATAAAGAAGATATTTTAATTTTAACTACATGTCATTAATTATGAAAACGAAAATTATGATTTGTAAATAATATGTATATTTAGTTCGTCAAATATAGACAAACTCTCAACTACTGAGATAATACTGATACCGGTGTAACCGAAAGTATAAAGAAAACAGTTTACCGGCTGACTCAAAACATGTTTGTATTGCGTACATATTATGCGATTACAAAATGAAATTACGGTTTAATATGCGTCCGATTTGGTAAAAACAAATTGGAGTTCTCTTCGCGTACAATTGAATTCCATCGTTTTTCGTAATCGGGTATTTTATCTCAAAAAATGACACTTGAAAATTTTTATATGCGTCTGGCAGATCCATTTGCACCAAATGGAAAAAACGCATTATGTTACAAATATATTAACTTAAATTTTCTTATTATAAAGTCGTACTTAATAATGTCCTTTCAACATTTCAGCGCTTTATGAAAACTGTAGTAATGAAACAACATTTCTTATTTTAATGTTAATTTTGCTACATATTGTAATGACATTTTAAGGAAATAAAACAGGTATCACAATGTCGATTTTTCGAAAATATACTGACAAGTGTGATTTGCCGACTCTATTTTCAAATGTGGCGTTTCTATTAAGATTCGTAACGTTAAAAATTTTCCACGACACGAAACGTAAGTATGTCTTGCTACCTACATAAATGCATTTTTTCATGATTAAGAGAAACACAATACATATTGAGTTGTAAGACAAAATACTTCAACCAATACGTTCTCCATGTGAGGGGTCAAAACATTTCCTCTAAAATCACGACTGTGCTGCTATCCTGGAGTTTTTAAGCAGATATAGATAATAAATAATAAGAACGAGATGTCACACGAAGAATGAGTTCATTGAAGAGGCAGTGGGCTGGTGACACACTCAGGAGAACGAATGACCGATGAGCTTATAAGAATTAAGAGTGGAGTTCGCGTTTTGGTTGATGAAGTGTTGATGTTGATGAAGATGACGATGACGACAATGATGATGATAATGGGGATTACGATGATGGTAAAGATGATGAAGTATTGAGAACAGATCAAAGTGAAGTCCATAGTCTGAATGTATGGAATATTTTTTTCGGAGAACAACAACGTTAATGAAATCCTCCTTAACTATTATAATATATACTACCCGGAGATTCAACATTTTAATTAAAAAAAACATGCAATAAGACACCTCCGTGCTGGATGTGTTGCTCTAAAGTAAATACAAAAAGCTACTTTAGAACTATTTCAAATAATACTGAAATCAATATTCCTCTTGAAGAAGCTCTATCTCGATTATAAGATGAGTCAAGACACGTGAACATGTCCCTTTCTAAGAAAAACCTAGTTTATAATGACATTATGATATTGTATTTAATTTAAATATTTCAGGTCCCCCGCTTTGTAGTTATTTGGTCACTTATTCAGCAATATGTTCATATTCCTACGTGTACATGTTTTCAATGCATTGGTTCGTTTTTATCCGATGTCGGGAGACGGGCGATTTAGTCGCTGCGTCTGTGGTATTTTCTCTGGGCACTAACAGCGCCCCCTGTGTGACCAAATTTATTTTCATGAACGTTTACAGGTAACTAATTGCGCCTATAAATTGTTATATATTTTAAGGTAAGATAAGTTTAAATAAGGAAAACTTATCATAAGCATCGTTATGATTTACAACTAATAGAAGTCATCAAAACCTTAGAAACGGCCACGGAATAAGAGATAAAGGCGTCTAAGGTTATATAAGAAATACGGATATTAATACCTACTCTATACAAAATGGTTTATCAGTAAAAGTAAAAAAGGAAAGTATCTACCCTTTAATGACCCACTGCTGGGCACGGGTCTCCTCCTCGAAATCAGGCGAGAAGGGTAATGGGCCAATAATTCACCGCGCTGGCCCAGTGCGAGTTGGTGATCTTCACATACCTTCACAGATTTCAATCTCATCAGACATGCAGGTTTCTTCACGATGTTTTCCTTCACCGGTGAGCGAGCGATGGTCTCGTGTTTGGGGTGCACTTAGAAATTAGAAAAACCCATTTCAAGGCACACACGGGGGGTCTGGATTGAACCCGGACCTCTCGCTTAAGAGGCCGAGTCCATCCACCACTGGACCATCGTCGCTCACAATATTTTAGAGACGTAAACGTAGACTTTTTTTTTTACGTCCACTTTAATATTTTAGGGACGTAAAAAAAGATAAAGCAGCTGCAATATATATATACAATATACATATATATATTTGAAAATTTCAGGGATACAATTTGTGAACTCATTAGTCGATTTTTGGAATGCGACGCTAAAGTAGTTGTTGGAAGTCGTATTCATACAAACCTTTTGAAGCAACTGAAGATAGTCCAACAAAGAGCAATAGCTATTTGGGTATCGCTAACTGGAATCGCTTTTTTATATGTTATAAGAGCATTGATTAGACCTGGACGCCATTTTCCTGAGGATTTGTATGTTGTTTATGGTACTAATTTGCAATTACTATTGTATTACTATATATCAAATGGAAATAATAAAAAATATACTTTATAAAATTAAAAAAAAAAAACGCGCACTTAATAGTAAACACATGAAAAAATTAGGGAATAATTTTTAAAAACGAATTAAATTGAAAAAAAAAAAATCCATATAAATTATTTTATCGGTAGCTTTTCTCCTAAAAGTATATTTTTCACGCTTTCCTTTACAATAATAGAGTTTGAATTTTTTCAGAAAAATCAATAAAAATCAGTGAACAGATTTCATAAAACAGTAGCCATTTCATAAAACAGTAATTATTACTATAATCCTTGTTAAGGTCGAGTAAAACATGCTGCGTAGCTGCGTAAGCGTTAGACACTTCGGTGCCGAAAATTTCTTTGCGTTGCGTAGAGTGTCCCGTGTTATGCCGAGAAACTAGATGCATTGTTTTGGAACTAGCATAAGTTGGACTTAATCATCAACATTCTAAGTTGATGATTAGGCCCTGTAATATTTATTGTAAATGTTATGCTAATTTGTTATTTGTAAGTATTGTATTGATAAGTTTCTTATTAAAAAGTCATCTAAGTAAACGACGCATCTGCATGATTCTTAAGGAATTTAACCACCCAGTTTGTTATTGAAGCTGATGTTTTTGGCGCCCATGAAAGGCCAAATAGACAACAAGTCAACAACAAGAGGTTGACTTGGATTATTAACGGTAATTGAGTCTCAAAATAGTGATGCTGCTGAGCAAAACATTGTGAATGTAGGCTTGTCTTAGGTCTAAGTTGACCATCTACTCCTGTTGTTGTTGTTGTTGTAGGAAAGAAAATAGAAATTACTAAATAGTTGAAACGGTTTTGTTTTCTTGATTGCATTAAGCTTTTTCAAATTATCGATATATAATATGGCACCATAGTTGCCATATTGTGGTTTTGGCAGAAAAAAGGATGAATAAAAGTATCTGTAACTTTCGTTCGTCCTTTTTAGCATTCTCTTAACGTCTCGAGTATTTCATCATTAGATGTTTTTGGCTAATAATATTTCATGCAAATCCTTTACGTATATAATAGTGTAAGGATATTAAATTCAGATATATCACTTTCGGCTTTAGTATGAACATATAGCGCGGCCATCTAGTGATTTGCAAATATATTTTGGTTAACACAGATTTGTCCAAATATATTGAAAATGCTTATTTGGATAGCCGCTAAGAAATATCTGAGAGTCATTTGCGATGTTTATTTTTGGATGAATTATAAGTTCGGCCGTCAATTTGGTAAAATTTATCTTTATATATATTTTTTTTACAGGTTTAGAACCTCCATTTGAATCACCAAATTTCGAAATATCATACTTTCTCATGGCATTGAGTATAAGTGTAGCTGTTTATCAATTATCCTCAGTTAAAGCGCTAGTCGTAATTATGATTGGTTATATAGAAGCTCAGATATTGGCTCTCAGTGAAGAATGCACATGGATTTGGAAAGATGCCGAGCAAAATTATGAAAATGTTAGAAATTATGCATCAGCTATAAATGGAGACGATATTAAACGTAATAAGAATAGAATAATAAACGAACAAATAAGACTAAAACTAAAAGAAATATTGCAATTTCATGTAGCTATAATAAATATACTAAACGATTTTGATAAGCTTTACCGATTTATATCGGCTGCTGATTTTGCATTGATTGTATCCGCTATAATATCAGAATTGCTCGGTAAACTTGAGAACACGTTTGTGGAATTACCTTATACGTTTCTGCAAATATATATAGACTGCTACATTGGTCAGAAGCTTATTGACGCAAGCGAAATATTTGAAAATGCAATATACTCTTGTGAGTGGGACAATTTTGATGTAAGAAACAGAAAAAGCATACTGATGCTACTACGGATCTCTCAAAAAACAATTACCATGTCGGCTGGAGGAGTATCTCCATTGAATTATGTCACGCTCATGTCAGTGATTAAGACCACATATTCTGCATATACCACGTTACGTTCGTCTGTATCTTAATAAAACTAAAAAAAAATCTTGTTTTATTTGTTCTTTACTGTACCGCACGATTTCAAAATTTTAAATACTATTTTCTATTACCTAGGCATTAATTTTTCAACAGCAATTATACTTATATCCAATTCTAAAATAATTCGTTCAAGATTTTTTAATTTGCTATCATTTTCACCATTACTAGATTTTTATCTGTACATATAAATACAATTGGAGTGTCTGTTTGTAATATTAAAATAATAAAGTTAAATACGGTACATATACCATAATATATTTTTTTACAATTTTTGTCTGTATGTTTGTTTGTTCCGGCTATCTGAAATGGCTCGACTGATTTTGACGGGATTTTTACTGGCAGGTAGCTGTTATGATAAGGAGTAACCTAGCCTACTTTCACTTTCATTTATTAGAATTGGAGTTTTTTTATATTTCAAATCTTAGTTAACGCAGATGAATCCGCGGTAAAAGCTAGTATTATATAAAATTATTCTGTATTTTTGTTTGTATACATATAATAATACATAAATCCACCTAAATGGCTTGACTGTATTACATTATTTTCTATTTATTTTTGTGTGAGTTTTTGATGATATGGCGTCGGATACTAGCTCTGACCTCTATAATTATTTATTTTTCTCAAATTTAACATACACTGCAATCAACATCATCAGTAATCGCCAAACTGTGCAATCAGTTACTAGGCGTTTCGTTCAATCTTGTTGTATAGATACATAGTAACTTGAATGCTGCTCTTTTAATCCAGATTTACAAAAACAATAATAATAAAGATAAAATATAAAAAAAATTACTAAACATACTTGCGATACTCAATTTTTTAGAATAGCTAAACACTTATTTTAATCTTTCTTTTACTAGCGACGATGGGTTAGTACCTTTTGAGTAAGTGGCCCTTGATTCTTGTGATGCTTTACAATCGGATTTTACTTAATTCTAAGTGCTCCTTAACTGGAGACCATAGCTTGCTCACCGCTGAAGGAATACATCACGAGGAAACTAGAATAATTGATGATATTATGTTGAAGTTCAGTCAGTCAGGGTCAGTCCTGTTGTGATCATGGTTGCCTTAAAGAATCCGAAACGTTAGGCAAGTATTTTAAACTAGTCTGATCATCACCCTGACTGTAAAAAAATACCGCTCCATTTGGGGAGGAGTAGTTATGTGGGGCTCTCTGCGAGAGTATGTTAAGATGGACACAGACTCTAAGCGTAGACAGAGACTGGTTTTTTACTTTCCAAATTTTGCCGTCCTGGGCTCTAGCCGCGACTGCCCCTTTTGTAAATCCACCACTGCAAGTAGAAAACTAAGCCACGATAAAATCCGTCAAAGTTGGTGAAAAGTGAAATTCGCATTACAAAACATTAAAGTCTGAATTGCCAATATTTGGAGAAATGCTTAAGTTAAGATAAGTAATAAGAATAACAATAAAATACAATAGGATTAAGGCGTGAGGACGTGATTTGCAACATCTATTTTTTACTCATCATCGACATCTCTATTTTAAACTGTGGGCAAAACTGCGGGCTACAACAAGTTTACAAACAATTTAGCATCGATCCGTTGATTGTTTGATTGCATCTAATGTTTGACGATTAGGTGCAGAATACAGTTTCAATATTACCAGTAGCTGGTCATAAATCGTTTGTATTACATAGGACAGCACCCTATCATGGGATTTTTTGAAACTGTTTTTATTAAAATAAACATTTAGGTCATCATGTAAGTCCGTATTAAAGTGTCTTTACATTATTGAATTGTTTTATCGTTATTATATTAGCAACAAAATCTGTTCTTCTTCCGTGCGATGCCAGACGTCTTTTGTAGTATTTAGGTATATCGGCCAGTGAATGTTGTTAATTGGTATGATGTTTTTTTAGATTTTGCAAAAAAGCCAAATTAAGCTAGATTGTAGCAATGTGGAAATCTTTGCGTTTATTCAGTCTTCAATATTCTGATTTACCAACAACACTGAAAAATATTTCATTTTTACTACGTTTGACGGCGATTAATATTGATAGTAATTATAAGAATAGTAAGTATAGTTCATTAGACATCATATCCTCTAGACAAGTGGCATACGCTCTGAAGCTCAGTTGCGTTAAACGCCAAAAATATAATGCCATAGTTTGTCCACCAAACGTTTATTCCGACATATATTTAAAGTGGCTTTGTTTGTAAAAACGTCTAAAAACGTATCTACTTCGTCCTCCCTAGACAAGTGGCATAAACGCTAAACGAATAGAATAGAATACTTATTGTATGGGAATGATTTGAACTTGAATTACAAACGTGTTAAATGAGAGCGACGGGGTCCAGTGGGTAAAGGGCTCGGCATCTTAAGCGAGAGGGTCCGGTTTCGATCCTGACCCCCCCAAGTGTGTGTGAAGGAAAACATCGTAAGGAAACCTTCATGCCTGATAAGATTAAAATCTTTGAAGGTATGTGAAGTTCACCAACCCGCATTGGGCCAGCGCATCAGTGAACTATGGCAAGCTAACTTCCTCGCCTGATTTCGAGTTGGAGACTCGCCCAGCAGTGGGATATATAAGAGTTGATATTTTTTTTATTGCTTGATACAGGAATTCCCTTGATATTCTTGCTAGTGACTGGCTTTAACTGCGCCAGCTATATATACGTTTACCAAATCTCTATGTTCTGGTTCGTCTTCATACGATGCACGCAAACAAAAGATTATGTCGCAGCTTACGTTGAATTCTCAGTTGGGATGTGCAGTTTTTCAGGCCTAGCTCATTTTCTATACATGAAGATATATTCGTGAGTATGAACATCAAATTAAGTCTTATAGTTTAGTCATAAAAATTCTAATCAAGTTACGTTTAGATAAAAGCATTTCGGATACTTTAAAGCAACCATGGTCACTCATGAGCAACGACAAGCAAGTCAAAGAGAAAACGTTGGCTTAAAGCATCTGAACATCTTCATAAAAGATATTACTATTACACTTATACCATGTTTGTACTGCAATTATGGTTAGAATAGTAGATGTGTGTTGCCTGAAAAGTTTTAAGTTAATTTACAATTAGTTCTAAAATGAGTTGCAACTAATATAAACGTAAAAATGTATTTGTGAGCAGAGCCGTAAATAGGGCGGTGCCACCGGTGCTCAGGCACAGGCCATAGACTCTGGGGGGGCCCAAGAATGGCCAGACCAGGTAGGACTATTATTTTTTTCGGTTTGCTAAGGGCTATACAATATCACAGAGGACGCAAAAAAGGCTATTTACGGCTCTGTTTGTATGGCAATTTAAACTTTTATTGAAAACAACAGGTCCTCACAAAAAAGGTTAACTTGAAACAAGGATGATTCGGGAGGCTATTGAAATAAAAAAAAATATTTCAATTTCAATAGAGAAAATAGCTGGCCACTACCACCTCATTAAAATACTAAAATTAACATCTAAGCATTTGTCACAGACTAAAGGCTCGTTTAACCAACCGTGCCGTTAGTGGCATTGGTCGCTTAGAAACTGCTGTAAAGTTGCTGTAAAGTAAGCAAAACGTCGAGCGGGTAGAAAATTTCATAGCCCGCCATAAAATCTAAAAAGGCGTTTCATTATAATCTTAATGATAGTGATGATTCATCAAGCAATCAAATACTGACAATATTAAATCTTAAGCTAATTAAAGTAATTTAAGAGGAGAAGTTACTGTTTTGAAATCTTAAATTATAAAATCAGTGCGTTCAGCGATTTTGGTGAGATACTGTTAGTTTTAGCAAATGTTATAACTTAGGATATAATAAGGATCATATTCCTTTCGAATCATCATTTTCATCCAATTTTGAGCTATGGTTAAATTTTAAAGTCACTAGCTTATCTAATAGGGAAATTCATTCAAAATCAATTGCAAAGGAGACGGTCCAAAATTGTATGGGGCGACTTTTGTACACATAATGATATGAAGGTAAAAAAATATTGAAACAGTTTTAATTTGTTCATATCCATAAATTCTTTTTAATTTCAGCGAAAGCATAACTTAATATTTCCAAGATATGCAACACTACTTGATATAACAATGGCGTATAGATATTTTCTTTGGCGTTTGGCACTAAATCCATGTCCAAATAAAAAGTCCAAGTCGTCAAATGTCCAAAAAAATGCAAGAAACACATTCACGAGTTAACAACTCCACAACAAAGCTTGAAATAGCCATTTGTGAAAAATGACGTTTAAGTTTTAGCCGCCATCTTTGTGTGGAATAGCTAATATTTGAAAAACTTGATTGAACTTGATGAAAGATTTTAATTTTTTGCACGTAACTTATTACGATAAACTAATTTATTTTATTTTTAATGATATGTATGTATTTTTTCTTTATTTATAGTATACTGTACATGACTAGACCAGAAATGGACCGTCTCCTTTTCAGTCGGACCGACAAAGATCAAAGCGAACAAAGGAAAAACCAAGCTAATAAAAAAATTGCCATATAACTTAGAATTATTATGACATAAATTTCCAATTCTTGTAAATATAAATTTTAATTTCCTAATGATGACGTCAAAATATTACAATAGCATGTCGGTAACCTTTAAGATTTTCCAAACGACTAAAATGTTACTTCAAAAACATGATCCTATATGTCGTAACAACAAAAAATAGCTGAATGGATTGTCTTGTTGCTAGGGTATATCGAATATTTATATTTGCAGGAACAGAACGAAGTATATCGTTAATAAATATTTGGGATGTGATAAATTGGTAATAAAAGAAACACGCTATTATGATAATTTACAAAAACTGTTAAGGATGATAAAGAAACGGGCGCTGGCCATATGGACAATACTTTGGGTTAATTCATTGATATACATGTTATACCCCATCCTGACACCTGGCCGTCACACACCTCAAGACGTATATGTCGTTTATGGTAAGTAAAGATCATAACGTGTGGAATAGTATAGCGCACAAAACTCACTTTCATAATATGTCCAAGAATCTAGATAGTGAATAACTGATAATATTAATCATTACCTTTATGTTTCTGCCGTTTCACTCCATTAAGCCTTAGTCATTTCAGAAAGTAATAGAAAGGCTAGATACGATTTTTGTCCCTTGTTATGACAATATCGTGTCGTATTGTTGTATCTAGTCGTATCTATCATTCATTCATGCATTTTATTTTGCCCTTTGCCATGTATCTTATGAGATAGGCAACATAGGGAGCAATAGCTACTTAGCTGGTATGAGGTATCTAGTACAATAAGGGCTGTCTTAAATGCTCGTAAAAAATATCTATGTTCGTAAGCATTTGTAAGTTGACTATTGACTCATATTATTTATTATATTTTAACAATTTTATTCAACAGGTCTCGAACCAGTAACTGAGTCTCCAAACTATGAAATTACATTAATTTTCAAGTCAGCTGGCGTTGTGTTTGCTGGTTATATGATATCTAACGTTATAGCTTTTTATCTAGTCCTTTATGGATATACCGAGGCCCACTTACTTGCTATGAGTAATGAGTTAAACCACCTCTGGGAAGACGGCAACAAATACTTTTTTAAGAAAGAAAACAATAACGAAAATATTTTTAACAACAGAGCACATACTGTGAATAAATATATAGCGAGACAATTGAATGATCTTATTCAATTGCACGTGGATAATAGAAATTTAGTTACCGAACTCGAGCAAGCTTTAAGAGGTACAAGAGTAATAGTAATGGCTTCAATGACGTTTGCTAACATTGCAGAATTACTAGGAGGTCTAGAAAATACATTCATTCAAACTCCGTTTACATTCGTACTGATATTTATGGACTGTCTCGCTGGTCAGAAAATTGTGGACGCGAATGGTGTTTTCATCAATGCATTGTATACGAGCAAATGGGAAAAGTTCAATGTCTCAAATAGAAGGACAATATTACAAATGATGCAAAATGCGCAGAGAACGATGACGATTTCAGCGGGTGGTTTCATGAATTTGAATTTTGCTTCTTTCGCGAGCGTCATAAAATTTTCTTATTCTACTTATACAACATTTAAGTCAACTGTGAAATGAAAATGTTTTGTGTAAATAAATAATTAATGTGTATTAGTAGCAAATAGATACCTATAGATGTAGTAAAATAGTAAATCGTAAAATAGTTTCTTTTTAGAGGTACAGGCCGTACGATATTGTGAAAGCGAGTAACGGATGAAAGAGCTACAATTTATAGTATATTTACGATTAATGATAAAGAAGGTATGCTATTCAGAACTCAGCTTACTTAATATTATGTTGTCGTTGATACTTAATGGTTACAGAAAAATAAAAGCTGGACAGATTATTTTATAAGTTTGTTGGTGACGGTATCGACAAAAATGAATAAAAATAAAAATAATTCATTAAGAAAAAGGAACACATTTTTGTAACGGACTCAAAGAATAAAAGTCTCCCTTATATTATGTCCCAATCAGTGTCCCACTGCTGGGCACGGGGGAGCAAATCAGGCGAGGAGGGTCAGAGTGGACGTGGTCAGGGGAGTTCAAAGACAAATAATAAAATATTTGTTTTTCTTTTTTTACGTTTGCATGAAATAATATTGATTTCAAGAGAAATGATCTAAATTTTAAGCTTTATTGGTGACTTTAATAACAATTGCAAAACTTCACTGGGAGAACGCTAAAAAGATTTTTCTACATTTCGAATTGTCTATGAATGTCTTGTTCACGAGAATCCTCGTAGACAATGTGTTGTTATAGAGCTGCACAAAATTAAGATGAAAAATATGATTAAATTACCCACAGATTTATAAATAAAGACAGATGGAGCATGCCGAACATGCGAGTGAGGCCACCAAAGCGAAAACAAAATCAAAAGCGAACACAATCTAATAGACGTTTGAAGTACGACGCTATGTCAAGCACTTCAGAGCGCTTTTGAATTTGTATTCTCTTTGAAGCGTCACTCGGGTGTTCGGCATGCTCTATCTGCCTTTATATATAAATCTGTGAAATTACCTATCTCATTTTAGTAACTCTAAAACGATATTATGTTGGAAATTCTTTAAAATGTAAGTTGTTCGCACAATGTTTTCAAAGTGGAAAACCATTGATTGCTATAATTTTAGCAAGCTTATAAAAAAATTCATGTGTCAACAATTTACATACATTTCCATGTATAATTAGCACCTTTGCTGTCGCCCGCGATTACTATGACCACAATCACCATGTCAATCAAATATGACGTTTTGAATTATTAATTTCATACACTTTAAAAACCTTTTCATATTGATTTTTAGACGTGT
Source organism: Lycaena phlaeas (assembly GCA_905333005.2). Lineage (NCBI taxonomy): Eukaryota > Metazoa > Arthropoda > Insecta > Lepidoptera > Lycaenidae > Lycaena > Lycaena phlaeas. Next base: position 1,499,256 of record HG995181.1, read on the forward strand.
TTATTTAAAAAAAAGTAGCGCGAAATCAGCAGCTAAAATTGATTAATAATTTGTCGCGTGGTAGAAGCCCCCAGCGAGCACGATAGGAAGGGGGATTCGGATAAGACTTTCCTTATCTCGAGCCAAAAACTTTCCTTGGCTGGCCCACGTTCCGACAGCGTATTGCTTAGGGGTAGAAAGGGAGGAATCACTGGCCTGACTGGACTCCTGGCGATGGTAGGTTGGCTGCTTTGGTCTTCACGCTGGGCGTTCGGTTCAGCCGGCCGGCTGTTAGGTCTTCAAGCTTGGATACTTAGTCTATCCAAATTCTGCTCCGCGAACTCCCAGCGGAATTCAAAAAAATTAGACGAGGGTTAGCCTCGGCTTCCGTCAGCCACGAAGTCAGGACAAGAAAGAGCCAAGAGGTCGGTTAGAAGTGACAGCAAATCAAAAGGTCCCTAATCACAGCTTGTCTATCGTTCCATAAACAATATAGTTCTATAGTCAAATGCCAAACAGACTTTATAATTAATTAAGTTTTAATTTAGATTATTTATAATTTTAGTTTAGAGATTAGATTAAATTATTATATTTATTATTATTAAATACAAGGTAAATTAATTTTATTTGAGAAAAAGATATTAGAAAACGGTTATTGAATTTTAGAATGGTCGCTAGTGAGACAATAGAAATATGTCAATAGTTGACACTTATCAACGATAGATGGCGCATATGCCATTAGTATGCTTAGTTAAACATAATATCTAACCTAACCTAAAATTATGTAACGAGCTAGCGCAACGTTACAATCTAAATCAGGTACAAGTTAATAATTAATTAATTGATTTGTTCTGTGTCTTAATTTGATTTGTTCATTCACGAATTCATTTTCATGTTGTCTAATATTTGATTCATTATTCAAATTACTATTTTCATAATATTTTATAGCATCATTCCACACTTAACACCAGCCTTCATCCTCCTCCTCTTGATTATCGGCCATCCGTTTTCCTGGGTATGTGACCAGCCCTCTGCCACTTCAACGTGCTTAATCTTCGCATGATATCAGTAACTTTGGTTGGCTACGAAGAAATCTTCGATTTGAACGCTAACAAAATAGTGGCAATCCGTATATTATGTCCCTATGCTGGGCACTTGGGTCTCCTCAAAATCAGGGAAGGAGGGTATCGGGCCATAGTTCACTGTGGCGCTGGCCCAATGCGGGTTGGTGAACTTCACATACCTTCAGAGATTTCTAAACTCATCAGGCATGCAGGTTTCCTCATGATTTTTTTCTTCACCGATGAGCGAGCGATGGTCTTGTGTTTAGGGTGCACTTAGAAAAGTAGAATGGAATAAGTGCTTAAAAATAATACAGATAAAATTACTAGAATGCTAGTTTTAATGGTTACTTTATGATTTTTTGACAATGCTTGGCAAATAGCTAAGAATTAAATTCGAATGTGAATAAAGATACCATGTCTCTTAAGGCTTTTGTCATTTTAACATTAAGGACCCGTTCGCAAGAGCGCTTATTAAGCGTCGCGTTAAAGTTCGATTTGCGAGTTCCACATGCTCAATTCGATCTTATGTCTTAAGCTCAGCGTGGAAATTCCATTAGCACTTTATACAAAAGCGCCGCACTTTATACGTCGTTGTTATTACGTCGTGTGAACAAATACAGGGGTATCCATTTGCCTCATTCAAACGCTTTTTAACGCTCGCCAAAAAGAACGCTTGTGCCAACGGGGCCTAAAACATGCACAGAAGTCGGTACGTAATTTCAATGGCCTCATGGATCACTATAAGTGTTATTTTGAAAGGACTTATCGTTTGATAATCCTGATTGATAAAGTATGTTCTTTATTACGATTTTTTTTCTTTGTGACTGCCTGACTCCTGTGTTAGACAAACAATAGTCCTAATCGAGTGCATTGTTTCCTGCATCGTATTCAGTTGATTTACAGTCAAAATGGAGTCTCTGCTTTGGTAGTCTTTACGATTTTATGTAGTACGCGTAAAACACAGGAGCGATACACGTCCTACGTACTAAAGGTCTGGGCCGGTACTAAATTGTGGTGCTATCGTGCGCCGATTTTATAGCATTTTTAAATAATTTATAGTAAATTAAACCTATAAGTTAAAAAATAAATTACCCATGTTCTAGAATCTAGAACATAAGTGTCTTTACTTACTAAGTCTAAAAAAAACCAAAATATCTCAGATTTGAGCACAAAATAACACAATGTTTGAAAAACGACACATTTGATTATATTTTTGTTGAATGAAAATTTACAAAAAACTTGATTTTTTTTAGCCAAGTACTAATAAATGTTGTTCTTTTTTCTTGTAATATATATATCTGTGTCTTTATATATAATTTTACTTATATCTCGCATCTGCGTAGACCTTCCACCGCTAGTTTAGAAAAATGGTTGATTAGAAACTGTTATAACAACAAAATTATACGAATATTTTAAAATGTTTTTCAGCCATGTACTATAAAAATAACCAATAACATATCGTTAACATTTTATGTGCAACTTAAATACATACTTGTTAAATTGTCCGTCGGAAATCAACAATTTTAACTGCAGCTTGATTTTTACGGATGAACGCTCTTAAAAGTTTATGAATGAGATATATCTGTCTCAGTAACACGGCAGTGGCAACGACAATAATTATTATACTACATGCTTCTACATACTTAGAGAGTGTATGTGTACGCTAGGCTTCTAGTTGGAGCATTTGGACTTTTTACTTTAGGCGACCCATTTCGGCAACATAATATGAGCCACGATGGTCCAGCTTGGACTCTTAAATGATCTCACCGTGATTCAGGACTTGTCGTGGCGGTGGGGCTCAGCAGGCCGAGCCGAGAGATCTCTTTGTACCCCTCTTAAGAAGAGGGGCCAAAGGAGCAGGAGGCAAGGTGTGAGGACGGGAACCTCACCTCATTGTACTGTCCCGACGTTGGGAGGGGTTGTTCTGTGGTGTGGGACTACCCCTCTGTAGAGCTGGCGTCGGTCTCCCAAGGGACTGACTAGCAGTCGAGGTGCCATGTTGCTAGAAGATCCGGGGCACCTCACCAAAGGCGAAATTGGTGCCATTCGTCGGGTTTTAGTGGGTAGAGCTGCATCCGCTTAGTATCTTTCGAGCGCAGCGAGTCCCACATACCAGCCTGGGGAGGCACAATCCCCAGTGCTATTCTCGGCGTTAAAGAAAAAAAAAGGTCTCTGAAATGAGAGGTCCAGATTCGACCCTGACCCCCTGCGGTGCCTTAAAAGGGGTTTCTAATTTATAAGTGCATTTGAACACGAAACCATTATTTACTCATCGGTGAAGGAAACCATCGTGAGGAAACCCAAATGCCTGATGAGATTGAAAGTTTAAAAGATTGGATACTTTACCCACTCGCAGTGGACCAGCGTATCAGTGAACGTTCCAACACCCTGATCGCCTGATTCTGAGGAGGAGACCTAGCAGACATAATAAAAGGATTGATACTCCTACTAAATTAAAATAACCACTTCATAAATAGGTACACTCTTGCAATACAAACTATTACAGGATTTTGAGGAATCAGTTAAAATAAATGAATACTTTGAAGATACACATTTATTTTTATTATTATTATTATTTCTTATCGACTACTTTTTTCTGACTTATTTCAAGTGTACAAGTTGTACCTACGTAATAAAGATATTTTTGATTTCTGTTAATTATTTTCTCACCTGTTTAATGACCGATCAACATTTCGTCTATCTAAACTCGGCCTACAAAATTTAAAAACAATGTTACAATCACAGATTTATAAAAATATAGTTACAATTATGTCGTCGAGAAATGACAGTTGTGTGAAAGTCAGTTGTGTGCTGTTATAGAAATCTAAATAATAATGTAATAGAAGTGCTAAGTGATCGTGACCTTGTCGCCACACTGGTGACATGGATGGCACCAATGCGCGTATTAATCGCTTTCATTTTGATATAAAATTTTACGCTCTACAACTTTTGTTTGAAGGGTTTTCTTCTAACACTTACCGTTTCCCCAAAATTAAGAAAAACCCACTTCTTTTATATATTTTTTCCGCTTCCGGGGGTGCAATAAGAAAAAAATCACAGTACGTTCTTAAATTCTTCAAAGTAACTTATATAAAAAATTCGAGATTTAACTCGAAATTTCGATTTAAAGACCTATTTTCTCGGAAATACTGCGTAATACATTTCTTTTTGTGATACGATGCTCTTCTATTAGCATCGAACATAAGAAGCAATATATTAAGTATAATGAATAACGTCGTAAGCTAAGAACCTAAGGTTTGTAAGCAACCGATATAGTATAAATTTTTAGAAAACTTTTTTTTATCCGTGTTTTGAGGCATCGAAAAAATATGACTAGAATACAAACGTAAATTTCGCGGTAGCTTAGTGGTGAAATTAAGCAGTTCAATCCGAACGAGCGTGGTTCGAATCTCCAGTCTGATTTTTTTTTTTCCTTTTTTAAGATAATTTTTTTTAATTTTTTTTATCGTATTTTATCACTAAGGATACCGAGCAAATGCTCGGTCAACCAGGTACTAAATGTAATATGCGACGACTTTGACTTCTCTGACCTTTCAAATATCTATATTAATAAATAGGTAAATGAATAAAAAAATCTAAAACAGCTAATTTGTCTCATATTATCACCAAACTAATGCAAAATATTTTACTATTGATTTTATAGATGTGGATATATACTTCGATATATAATGGATTATAAGATAATTCAACTAGTTTTATAATTAAATTATAATAATATAATAATAACAATAATAATAATAACAACTCACTAATCACGAATCACACATTCATAACATAAAGAAACAAGGATACTTGGCGTAAGCCCATTACGAGTTTTATAATTCAACCGACTTAGAGTCGAGTCTAAGGAAATACAACAACAATAAGGGCCTGTTTCACAATCTCCAGTTAAGTTCCCAATAGGCTATAAGCATCATATTTGACAGATAGAGTATGGAGTATCTGTCAAATATGTTGCCGATAGCCTATTGGGCACTTAACTGGAGATTGTGAAACAGGCCCTAATAATAATAATAATATAATAATAACAATAATAAACTATTAATTAAATTAATTAAATAAAGTTTACATCGTGCCTTTGGTGCTCTCCAGTACAGGAGTCATCCCTAAATACCTACTACAAGCATTGAAAACAATAGACCTTAAGAAAACACATACATGACAATGCAAAAAGCTGCAATTCTTAACACTTGTCGGACTGTCAGAAAGTTTCTACCAGAAGATTCGCAAAATACTATCAATGATTCTCACTTGGCTTAGGCCCGTGGGCTTCATTAAATACCGGAGATCTAAATCAATCTCTGACAAAAACAAACCCATTACACAGTAATAATAATAATAGTAGACAGTTATAAAGTGAAATTTAAAAAACACCTGACTCCAAAGAGTTTTAAACTTGTTATAAGGAAACCATATTGATAAGAAACCGAAATTTAAAAAACAGCTGCTTGCAAGGTGGTATATGCAGAATATGTTACTTTGATAATCGACATGAGGGTTTCATAATTCATTGGATATATTCCACCGGAGGTGATTGTTCTTGCTTTTTGAGAGTTTTGTAGCAGGAGGTATACAATTTTCATATTTTTAACATCGAAATTCTCCCACGTGCAGTCATAAATAGCATTCTCGAAAATTTCGTATGCATCTAAAATTTTCTGACCTATGTAACAATCCATGAATATTTGTAGAAACGTGTAAGGTATCATCATATATGTGTTTTCTATTTTGCCTAGCAATGCAGCAATTATACCCAACACAGAGAATGCAAAATCAGCGGCTGATATCAAGCGATAGATTTTATCAAAATCATTTAAAATATTTATACCATTTACATGAAATTCTAATATATAATAAAGTTTTAATGTGACTTCCTCATTTATGGCTCCATTTCTTCTGTCTTTGTTGTAGGCTGTTTCTGTTGGCGATTCAGAATTATAATTTCGCTCATTACATATTTTTTTAGCATCATCCCATACATTTAAACATTCGATGCTGAGAGCCAACGTCTGAGCTTCAATATAACCAACCAAAATTACAATAAAGGCCTTGACGCATGACAACTCATATACTCCGAACGTTAAACTCACTGCCGTAAGAAAAAATGATATTTCATAGTTTGGAGTCTCAAATTTAGGTTCTAAGCCTGAAAAAAGTAAAATATATTTAATATTAACACCTAAAACTTTCATCATCAGCATCTTCAGTCTGTACTCGTCTACTGCTAAATATGGCCTATGTCCCTCAAAAAACACCAAGACCGATCCATTATCACTAGCATCCAACACGGACCAGTCACTGGATGGAGAATATCAATATTTTAATGTGCACTTTTCTGCTTATTGGTCGACCAATAATTCGTCTACTCAAACGCGGCCTTCACTTTTGCCTTACTGGGTCATCCGCCATCCGTTTTCCTGCGTGTGACTAGCTCACTGCCACTTTAACGAGCTTATTTTTCACGTGATATTGGTTACTTTTATTCACTGGGTTAGTTTTTTTTTTCGCTTTCGTTTTAAATCCTATCTATGTATATTATAAACTGAACCCGGAAAACCTTGTGCTGCCCTTACCCATGCCTCGTCTACCTTAACCCGACGATGATCAACCCGAGGAAAAAAGTGCGCAGGCGCGACAGTCGCATACACAAGCGAGTAATGTATAATAACCTTTCTTTTTAGCCGAAGGAACTTCGTTCCTACCTGGTGTCCCACGACACCACATTTCTTTTTTTTTAATGTACATAATATAATATTTCAAACTCATTACTCAAAGAATTGTTTTTACAATAGTAAATATTTTGGTTTTCTGGGGGAACTCTTTCTTTTAGTTACAATTAGTGGGCTTAGATTGGTTGCAATTGAAAATATTAAAATAAGAAACCAAATACACGTACCATATATTGTATGTAAATCTTCAGGGAAATGACGTCCTGGTCTTAACATTGCTCCGACGATGTATAAAACGGAAATGCCATTTAAACCTACCAAAATAACCAAGGCTCGTTGCTTGATAATTTTTAGTTGTTTTAAAAGATTCGAGTGAAATCGACTATCAACCAATATTTTAGCGTCCCATTCTAAATATCGACTTACAAAATCACATAATGTGTTTCTGGAATTATTCAAAGTTTTTTTTACCACTCTTTTTACAACATAATATATATAACAGAATATATATTTACAGTATAATCTATTAAATATTATTAATATGTTTGCAATACTTTATGAAATTACTCATTGGGCGTGTTTGGCCGCAGTAAGTACTTACTTTTAGTCAGTGACCGATTTAGGCTTGATGCCGCCCTAGGCCCTGTTTATTTTGCCGCCCTTAATGCTAGAAAAAAGTAAAGTATCAACCCTTATATTATGTCCCACTGCTGGGCCAGGGCGAAATTATTAAGATTTAGTCATTTTTAAAAGCTTTATATGCATGTGATATTCAGTAATGAAACAAAAAGTAAAGAACATCATTCGGTAAAGACTATAATTAATCTTTAAAAAAAACATAATCCTATTCATAGACTGAAAAGTAAATAAAAAAGTGAATTGTTATAGGTATATTCTATAGAGAATTCTTTACAAAAATTAATCCAAACTCATTTTCAAGGGCAGTCTTCTTTACTTATTTCGTCTCTGAAATTTTGGCGCCCCTCAAATCATGCCGCCCTAGGCCCGGGCCTCACGGGCCTATACGTAAATCCAGCACTGCTTTTAGTACCTAAGCCACTCACTATACTTACAAAATTTTCGGCCGGGACGCAAAATAAGTGCTAACGCGGCTCACTGCGTAATAAGTAAAATGGCGTCTTGTACTTATACAAGGCGCCATTTTGCTTATTGTAGATGTAAAACAATTCTCATAAAATTATCCATTTGCAACTGTTTACATAAATTAACTTATATTGCTAAATTTAGTGCTGTCAATTATATTCACTCAATTTTTTATGCTTACTGGTTTACTAAGTTAAGTTATTCCTTTTTTAAAATAATATTTATGGATGCCAGGGCCTTGGGTAGGCGCGCTGGCGTGTGTGGGGACTAGCATTGGGTGCACTACCCCACTAAAACCGCTGCGTGAGCCTCCAGCCGCTATCTGAGGGACCCGGATCTACAGGCGACGGGAAACCCTCAGCAACAGACTGGTTTCGGCAAGACCAGATTCTTCACAATAGGGGGACTGCCCGGCTACGACTTGGCAGTCCCCACGACGTCGTGTCTAGCAGGGCCCGGGTACCGAGCCTGACACGAGCACAGGGGTGTTACTGGAAGCGCATTAAGTAGCGCCTCCGACGCACCCCCGTTCGTTGCCTACGGGGGGAGGCCACGTCAGCGGTGCTACCTCCGGGCCTGAGTGCCAACGCGCTAACCATTAAACCACAGAGGTCGTCACTTTCTTCGGCCAAACACGCCCAATGACACTGCAGAATGAAAATCTTTTACAAGCGCTTTGTCAAAAATGAAGCATTAAACCGATTGAAACAAGTTGCCAGTAGAGGTGCAGTTTTCCTAAAAGCGGGAAATTATTCGGCAGCCGATAACAATTTAGAATTTTGCAATAATACATAAATAGCTATGTTTTGTAAATTATACGTATGACTATTTAAGTTGTTTATAATAATGTTTACTTATATAAATAAAATCAAATAATAACACGTTCATTTTTTATTTTACATGCGCTTTGTACGTAAACAATAAGAATATATTTACTTGTTAGTACGAAGTATGAGCAAATCATGCTATCACCTAAATGCTATATAATTTATGTGTGATTGTAATTTTATATGTGTCATTCCCATACAATAAGGGTCTGCTTCACAATGTACCAGTAAAGTACCCTATAGATATTTAACAAATAATTTATTTGTCAGATAAAACTATACAACAAAACATATGAACAAACAAAACCATATACTTTATGTATCTGAATGAGCGTTCTTCAATTTTTTTGCAACAACACTAAGACGTGAGCGTTTATCGCTCCCAAAGATCCCCCCCTAGACAAGCGGCAAACGCTCCTAATATATTCAGTATACCACCAATGAGCTCTCGGACTAGGTTTCTATAGTATTTAATTATTCTAAGGTGGTATGATAGTTTTAATTATTTATTTACGTACACAAATATTATCATCAGAATTGTTTTACATCAACAATAAGCAAAATATAAGTACAAGACGCCATTTTATTTATTACGCAGTGAGCTGCGTTATCACTTATTTGCGTCGCGGCCGTAAATGTAAGTATAGTGAGTGGCTTAGATACTAAAGGAGGATGGCGAGAATGCATATATTTTGATAGAGATAGCGTTCATCATGGAACCTTATTAATAAATGTAGATCGTGACAAAACTAACAAAAAAGCAAATGGGAAGTAAATCTAAAAAAGTGGGAGAAAAAAGATATACTTAAAAATAGAAAATAACCTAAAATTATTTTTAATCAAAATATTTACTGTGGATAGATGTTATTGCTTCATTGAACGAACATTGCAGTGATATTTTGTTAAGGGTGTTATTTAAACGACTAGCATAATATTCGTATTTTTGTGAGCAGAAAAATATAATCTGGTAGCAGAAATAGCTAATTGAGCGGCAACTTATGTTCAGCAAACATTTTAAAATCAAGCATTAATTTTTGTCATTTTTTATGGCTGTAATTATTTTTGAAAGGCATATTAATTAAAAGAGGGGCAATGTGCTGCTCCTGTTTAATAAAATTTTGGTAAGCACTCGGAGGGTAAGCAAAAAAAATAATTTTGTGCCGCTTATATAAGTAGCATGAATATAACTTCAAGCAACTTTCTTTTTCATTAAATTCTGCGTTATAGCCCAGTCCACAGGATTTGATGACGTCATGATTTGAATTAATTCCCTGGTCCTTTATTAAGAATGATAATATAATTTATTAATTTCTTATTCAATTTTTATACAAAATTTTAGTTTGTAAATCGTATTTATAATTATTGTAATATAAAAAAATATTATTTAAAAATGTATAAACAAACAAAAGAAGAAATTCATAGATAATGGTATGAAGAGGATTTGAACTGAACGACAGCGTACAGCCTGAGCGCGCGCGGACAGTGTTAACCGTAGAGCTGTACGTCTTGCTACAAATAAGTTTAAAATTGTGGATCTATTCTTGCGTATTGAATGTTTTAATTTGATTTGATTTTTGTAGGTAATGATTGAATTGAATATTGCAAGTTTTTGAACTGCTTGTTTATTTTACACACCACCTACAATTTTTAATACCTTCATAATCTATCTACTATCTACATAAATCTACGAAACTGAGACAAAATAAAATCTTGAAGAAAAAAATTTCATCATCATATTATCAGCCTTTAGTGGACGGACCACTGCTGAACACAGGATTTGACGACGTCATGACCTGTATTAATTCACTAGTCTTTTATTAAGAATGTTAATATAGTTTATTAATTTCTTCTTCAATTTTTATAATTTTGTTCAATAACATACTTACAACACCATCTAGCGGTAAATAGCGCAAACCTACACCGGTGTGAACACAGGACATAAAATGTAATGCAAAGAAATGTGCCGCTCAAGAAATTATTTTGCCCGATGAATGTTTATTATGCGAGGTCATAATATTGTAAGCTGCTTATTTATGATTTAATTTTCGACCATTATCAAAATTATTTGCGGAACAAGAATTGCTACCAGCTTTATTTTATTGCGTACAAAATCTTTGTATGCCAACCAAATTATTTAAATGCCGATTTTTTTTTGCCCCTCCAAAATTTATAATGCCGTTCATTTAATTACTTCCCTTTTGTTAATAGGTAGCTGTACGCCTTTATATAAGTTAAATCACACGTCTAAATTCAAACAAGCAACAACGGTGAAAGCAACAAAAAGTGATGACAAGAGCTGTAATATCGAAAAATGGCAGGCGTTTCGTTAATTACAAACGACGTATTTTTAATAAATTATAATAATTTATTTCTTTTGATTCCCGTATTCTAGAACTACAATATTTTTTATATAAACATTGTATAAACTTATAATTTTAATTAATTTAAACTTGTATAGGTACGATGCTTCGTTAATTTTAAAAATATGTGGGTTCATTTTCGCCATTGTCCTTTAGTAAGCACTAACTTCGACCAACCACGCCCAATGAGTAATTTCATAAAGTATTGCAAACATATTAATAATATTATAGATTATACTATTTGTGTACAAGACTACAAAATAAAAAAAGTTATATAAGTTCGTCAGGGGGAATGTAATTCAATTATACGAAAAGAAAGGCTTGAACCAATTAAAAAAAGACCAGCTCCCCTAGACAAATGACACAAACGCTAAATGAATAGAATAGAATAAAATACTAATTATTGTATGGGAATTACACTAGCTTACGACATGTAATTTGACAACTAATAGCTGGTGCAGCGGCCGCAGGACAAGAGGACCTAAAACGCCGCAAATATGCATGCATTGGAAATGGGTACATATTTTCGGCGTTTGGAGTCGAGACTCTTGGACCATGGGGCTCGGAGGCTTTCCGGCTTTATCGAGACGTATCAACTCGTTTGATAGAGGTCTCACGTGACCAAAAGGCTGGCCTGTATTTGGGGCAACGCATCAGCGTTGTAATCCAACGTGGCAATCCGGCCAGCGTTTTGGGAACGTTCCCAGTCGACAGCGATCTGGGACCCATATATTATTTGTAATACTTTTGTACATAGTTAATTTTAGTTTTTATTTATTATAATTTTAGATATAGTTTTGTGTAATTATAATATATTTTAAATTTATGTTAACAAACATTAATAATTTAAATAAATGTATATAGTTATAAGTATTCGATTCTATTAATTTAGCGTTTGTGTCACTTGTGTAGGGAGACTGATGTTGTAGCTACGAAGATACTACCCACCTAAATGACCACATGCAGATTTCAAAGTAAGAATTTTGACTTACCCATAAAATTTCATGAAAAATAATTTTGTTACACAAGTGGAACTGTTAATGCCCAGAGCAAATACTACGAATGCAGCAACTAGATCGCCTGCCTCTCGACGACGTATAAAGACAAACCAATACACTGAAATTACGTACACATGGATGTAGACTAGAAATGATAAACAGCTAATCACGTAGATTAATACATGAACTCCTGAAAGAGAAGTATATTATTACAATAATAATAATAATAATAATAATATCTATGGACGCTTTTTACACCTTTACATTAATACTTATATTTAAGATTTTTATTATATAATACACATATTTAATACACATCCATGACCCAGGAACACAGAAACTTTTTTGTTCCCTGGCGGGATTCGAACCCGCGACCTCCGGCTTGAGCGTCAACACGCTAACCGTTGAGCCACAGAGGTCGTCTACACAAACAATACAATGAACGTGTATTGAATAAAATGTAACCCAACGGAAACGATAAATGCAGTCTTTAGTTTTATTATATAAACTAGCTGTTGTTGAGTAGCTCAGTTCCGTACGTATACAAAACACAGACAAATTATTTTTGAACTACCCTGCGAACTTTCATCTCCTATTTCATGCCCATATAGGTAAAAACCTAAAAACGGTGGAACAATTATTAATGGTTATTTAATTCTTATCAAGTGCCCAAATGCAAAAGTTCATGGCGTCATCTTCTATGTATAATGACGAACTTCCATACAAACTTTCATCCCCTATTTAAACCAGGGGGGGGTTTTTTTCGCGACAATAAGTAGCTTATTGTAAGCAACCGTAGCGCCATGTGGCGGCTATAAGTCGGAAACGGGGAACAGGTTCCAGTTTACCTGCGTGTGGCGTGACGTAGTCGTTGTCAAAGTGTGGGTAGGATGGCCGAGCGTTATGAAGGTCATTAAGTTTGCCTTTAAATAGCGGGGTATAATTATTAGAGGGGTCATTCGCGTCTGTGAGTTTGAGGAGGATGAAGCTCTGCCCGAATTGTATTGTAAGGTCACGTAAGCCATTGTTTATTTTAATGTGTAAAGAGTAATATTATGGCGATAGTTCGTGTGTGTAAATGTATGGGCAGTGTAAGTAAGAATGTATCCTAAAATATGTACCTGTGAACCTTAATATTGATATTTTATGGATTTATGGATAATGTTTATATTTAAAACGCATTTTCACTTCTGATGTTTAAACTTATGTCCTTTCTCAAGCTCTAATCTATCCCTGTTCCAAATTTCATCATTTCATCAAGAAAATTTCATGAAAAGGATAATATGGTCCCGTAAGCGTGGTCATGGTGGTCATTCGCCTGATTTATTTTCCACTATTAAAGGCATATCTTCCTCTTTATAATGAAACATCGTAAAATTATTTCTGGAACTGTACGCACCGAAGTTAACTTAACAAAAATGAAACATCACTCTAAGCGCAGCACACGACGGGCTAGCTTACTTGTACTACCTAAGGTGCGAACAAATCATGGTAAAAAAATTATTACTTTGAAACAATAAATTGCAACTTTACAATAAATTGCCGAAAGCCATAAAAATTTACACTCAACTAACGCATTTAAAACAAAATTAAATGAACATTTAATTACAAATAACTTTTGAATAAATGCGTTGGGAGGGTATTTAAAATAGCAAGCATGACACGACGAATGTATGTATAGCAATAAGTTACTTTAAATTTTAATTGTTCTCGTTCTATTAAAGTGACATGTAATGTCTTTTTGAGAAATAAAGTTCTTTAAACCTAAACAAATATCAGATCATTTATATTAAAAAATGGTATTTTTATTTGCATATCAAAATAACACCTCTTATTGGATAACCCTGTATTATGATACGAATAGCTGCTACCCACGGTGTTTTTGGAATAAAAATATTATATATTAATTTACAAAAAGGGGAGTTGAAGACCTATCTCGACAATTAACTATTCTGCGTCCTACTTATTTTCAACTTTCGGAATCAATCTGAATTATTTCAGCAGTGCGATCTCAGTAATTATCCAAAGCATTCTCTTCGTAACTTTAAAATATTCGTACAAATTACTCAAGGCTTATGACGAAATTCTATTTACTTACTTATTTTAAAAATGATCGGCCAACATTTGTTTTTGTAAGAAACAATATAGGTTTATAAAGAAAATTTTGTTGGCCCAAATTGGCCCACTTCATCAACATCATCATCATCCTTTCCGTCCACCACTTAACATAGCCGACTAACACTTTGTCTACCTATTAGCCCTCTTATTAAACATAAAAAAGGCACAGTATTCGTTTGTCCGTTAGCCAGCCTTTATCTTGCATGATCGCATCTATAAATATGGGCAGAGAAAACGATCGTCTCGAAACACATTCGTAATGTTTCTGTGGGGTATTTGTAAAAGCCTTAAAGGAAGATATTCCAACCGAGCGAGATAGTATGTTCGGCCTGGCCGAAGCCTACTTCTTATCTTATTAGCTGTGGTATATATATGGGCCAAATTGTAAAGCCGGAACCGCACGCTTGCCGCAGGCTTGGCAAGCCTTCACAAATTCAAACGCGTGGATACAGAGTTTGTCTTGGCTTGCGTAGGTTTGCAAGGGTTTGTGACCGACCCGACGAGTGTCGGTATTGTGCACAAGCCAAAGGGAACAAAAGAGAATTTGCTACAAGCGTTTGATAGGCGACCGCATCCTTGTGACTTGTGGAGACTTGGAGCTTGCGGCAAGCCACAAACGTGCGGTTCCAGTATAATAACTTCGATAGCGTGATTTAGGATTGTGATTCTAATTTGCCATAGTTTATGTAATGGACTAACCATTTTAATTTCACCAATGAATTAACAAATATTATTAATTTATATTCATCATGGGGTTATTTTTAATTCCAATCATCTATTTTATATACGTTACTTACGTTTTGCATCCTTATATATGTTCAAAGTTATCAATCTTAATAAGACTGCAACATTGGCGAACAGGGCCGGTAGATCGCATCTATCATTATAATTCTTTCCAAAAATCTTCATTTTGTGTGTTTTGCGCTACAAGATCAATGTTAATCCTCAATTAAAAAGACGTGTGGCACTCGGGAACTGCCGCGGTAAAGCTATTGCATAACATTTTGTATCAACTTATGCAATTATAATTATTTATTTATTTTATTTATGCAGTATTTCTTTTTCTTTGATATTAATTCAAATTACACTTTTGAGCGTGGTGACCGATAAGAAAACATTTTTTTTCTTTTATTAAATAAATAAAAAGTTAATATTTTTATTATTTTACAATACATGTGTTATATTTTATTGTTATTCGTGCGAGCTTCGTAGAGTCGTACAATACGTCTAGTTGCACGCACACAAACACAGTGTCGAAGACTGCCGAAAAGAAACGACGTTAGACAATGCACGGCCTTCAAGCCACATCTCCGTGCCCGTTGGAGTGGGGAGCGTGAGGTTTTTTCGTTACGGAATTTCTGGATTCGGTCCCCGCGCTCAAGGCCCGCGATAGAAGCTATGCAATAGCTTAATAACATTTATGAGTTAAATTATCAATGGTCAATTATAAAAGTAGGGATATTTCTTAAATATGCAATGGCTTGTGCATGAATTGATGTCCAAACTTAGAAATAAAAAAATACAGAAAATAGTTTATGGTCATTTCATTTAAATGTAAAAGTATAGATCATGTCATAGACGACATCGTCTCTGATAATAGAAGGTATATATTAGTCTAGTCAAGATGTTCAAAAACGTGTTAAATAGAAATAAAGCTCCTAAAAATATGTGCGATACCTCATTCGATTTGGAAAGATGTCTAGAAAAACGTTTTTTAAGGGTATATTATTTAGCACACAAAAAATTTTTATTAACAAAATAAGATTAAAAAAAATGATATTTAAGGAATTTCGAAAAAAGAGGAAATTTATAATAAAATAATCCCAACTCCCGGAACTCTACCTATATTATTTATAATTTTTTTTAACGCTGGAAATAGGGCTCCGCGAGGGCGTAACGGCATTGGCACGCCATCTAAAAAGCCTATCACCTAAAATATATATTTTTTAATATTAAATAACAATTTAAAAAATTGAATAAATTATTGTGTAGACTAGACACTAGACTATACAATGCCTAAAGTCTTTACACGGTTTATCTTTTTCATAATGCCATTAATATAAGATTTAAATATTGATAGGCCTAACACGTCAGAGAAATCTGTTATGTTTCATCCGCTTGTTTCACAACAAATTTAATATTACATTTTTTATTTTTATTATCGCATCGAATATTTAATAAAAAAAAAGAATGCAACAAAAAATCTATTTACGTTACACACAATATAGTAATCAATAAATACAGTACACCACACAAGCCTTACTGTAAATGTATTTTTCGTCTGATGTATACTTCGATTAAAGTTATGTATCTTTCTGCTCATACTTGACGAATCTAATTATTTCTGAAAGCTTCTGTCATTTATACCTTGTAACTCCAATATAACTTGTAAGTTTGAGATAATTAATATACAGGTTGATCCAAAATTAACATAGAATCAATAATAAATAAAGGCGTTATATCCTCATTATAAAAAATATATATATTCGGTTGGTTTAAAAAATACTGCCCTCTGCTTAATATAATTCTTATCGATTAGTCTTAGATAACGATCAAATTAATTTTTGGATTCAAATGAAACTAAATATAGGTAAAAATCGCAAAATCTCTTCAAACTAAAAATACAAAGAAATAAACATTACTTACAAAAAACATCATATTATTTAAAATAAGACTAGCCAATCTAAATTTTAAATAAGCATAAAGAATTAAAAGTCTATCTACAAAAATAAAATAGTAGGTGACACTGCCTTTATAAAATACGACAAAATTATATATTAAATAAGCAAACATCCCGTCATAAACAGTAAGGTTATAATAACTAAAGAAACTTGCCTAAATTAAACAAAACTGCCAAAGAAAAACAGCTCTATATATAAACTTACCATTATTGAAATAAAAAGGTGCTACGAATTACGATATGTATAGAACGACAACTATACAAAGAAATCTCGATAATTCTTGATCTGCTAAGAAAGATTTTAAAGAGCTTAAGCGAAAACATGGGTTCTTTTTCTACAGTCTGACAATGACAAATGCAAGACTCGTTCAAAATTGAAACCAAAATATTAACGTATCACAGGGTGGCTTCCAATAACTTTGTAAAATTAAGATGTGCAACCAAAACACTCGCTGAGCAAACAATATTATCTGTTAGAATAATCATAATTAAATTATTTATTATGAAAGAAAAATATTCAAGTGAATAAAATATTATATTGTGCGATCATTGAGGGAGGCTTTTGCAGCAGTGGACGGATACAGGCTGATGATGATAAGTGTAGTTTTCGATATTGTAAGTGCTACATATTTTTAATCGATAAATTAACATCAATACTAACCAATACTAATACAATAGTAACAATCAAATCAAATCTCCATCTTTCAAGAAAAAATTGTGTTCCGCACGTCTGAAGTGAAAGAATTACGGTCAACTGTAAAGCTCTCCACATCCCTGTCTATTCCACCAACTATTTCAGTTTATCTTTCACTATGAAATGCATTTTATTATGGAATGCCTTACCTGCTAATATCAGGCAAGCTAAAAGCCTTAATAATTTCAAGTTATTGGTTATAATTATTTAAATGACTTTTAATTCATCTGCATATGTCTCCATTTTCATGTGATATTTATAATACCCTTATATGTATGTATCTGTGTATTTATATGTATATGTATGTATTTATTTATATATTTAGTATGCAATAGTGGTACTTACATTACATGTATATACATATTATCCTTATAGTTATAACGTTTGTATGTATTTTATATTAATATTTTGATTATCATACTTTAGCTGCATCACCCAGATTTTAATAAATGTTTCCTTTGCCCTAAGGTAAGGAAGAAATCGCTTTTAGCGATAAAGTCGCCTTTGTGTCTGCACTTACTTTGTAAATTTTAAATTTATTATCTTTAATTTGTAAAGTGTGTATATGTCGCAGTCATCTGGTTGAATCAGTCATTTGATTGTATCACTAGCGCGTTAATCGAATGACGACATTTAGTTAAATGACTAAAGGACAACTCGTCAAGTTGTTGAATGTAACGTTCAACGTCTTGACTGAACGTCATTTAGCATTGTCGTTGAATGGGATATAGCCGACTTTGTAATGTTTGTTTAGGGTGACCATAAGTTTAACGAGCTCCATTACATAAAAATAATGAGGACATAATTATAAAATCATAATAAGTTGTAATTGTGTTCATGGCAACAAGAAAACTAACTTACAAAGCCCATATTCTCACACATAAGCCATAACATTCAACTAGCCTTGATTATGTTGTTCGTATTCAGTTAGTTTCATCTATTTTTTTTAAATTAGACATTAGACAAAAATTATAAATAAATTAAAATAATACAAAAATAAATTTTTAAATTAGACAGCGGCGGCGTAATAATAGGTAAATCCGTGCTGTCACACTATTTTATTACAAATAAGTCACTTTAAAATAAATTTAGTCAAAAAAATATCAAGACAGTGATATCTGCGCGAGCTGTTTTACGCCATATTTGTTTTGGTGACAACTAACGCCGCGGTGGTAAAAAAATGAACTAAATTACAATAACCTGACTGATTTTACGTCCGCTCTGTTCAAAAGGCTATGTTACAATCCGCTATCTAGTTGGACGATGAGCGACGCTTGTTCAATCAACGTTCGGCCTAGTCATTCAATTAAATGTCGTCATTTAATTAACGCGCTAGTGATACAATTAAATGACTGATTTAACCAGATGACTGCGACATATACAATAAAGAATATTCATTCATTCATTCATTAATCGTCCTGTATTAATTTATAAAAACTAACATGTAATGTGAAAGTTTTGAGTAATTATTTTGCAGATAATTATTACATTTTAATTCATATTTTATGAGAATCGCATTATGTATAACAATTACTTGTTAGTATGAAATTATTTAATTGGATAATTTACATTACGTTTGCTTAATTTACTTAATATATGGAACAATTATTATTGCTAGTATAGTATATATTAGTATTTATAATTAGTAGAACGTAGCTGTTTGCACATGTCTAAAATGTCCAAACTAATATTATAAATGGGAAAGTGTGTGTGTCTGAAAATGGCCTGTTTTACTGAATATTTTATTCTGTGAGTACAAAATTATAGGCCAAGCGCGGATTTTGTTTAGTAAGGAAGACAAAGATCCCCCCCATACACACTATACTCTAAAGAGGTAGTGTCATGCTGTTTTGCAGCCGAATTGGGCCGGCACGACCGGGGTGGTACCTCTCGCTCACATAATACCGGCGTAAAGTGACAGTTATGCTGTCATGTTTCGTGTGGTTTGTGAGTTTTCAATGACCCGTTGGGGTATAGGGAAAAGGAGGGCAACACATCTGCATAACTTTTGGTTGTGTGGATGTTAATGGGCGTCGATAGTTGCAAGGTTTTGGCTGTTCGTTTGCCCTCCTTAAATAAAATAATCTAGGTATTTTTTTCTGTATGCTCTCTAATATTTGTTCATATTTGACTTCGCAAGGTGACCATCATTTGGATTGGCTCCATTGCACTCTAACTTACTTATATTTAGTAAATATCTAGTTAAAGTGTAAAAACTGAAGAGTTTATCATTATTATCGGCCATTATCCGTCCACTGCTTAATATAGCTCTCCTTTAATGAACGCCAAGGCAACTGACACGAACCGGCCGACTACCGATCCGGCTTACAAAATATCTCAGCTATTAATGCGCGACGCAAAAGCGCGACGCGAAATTCAAGATAGAATACACACACATAACAATACAACATCCGGGGTTAGGTACTCAGTCACACCGCTTGGGCCTCGGGGTCGTGAGCGACGTCGATCTCTACACATGGTAAATACATCGATCCGGATCGATCGGGTAAGATTAGGTTCGAATCCGATACGAGTCTACACTAATCAAAACCGCGAAAACACCGATAGCACTTTGCTATCGGTCGATTGCACGGGTACCGCGCACGACCCACCTCCGCCGTCAGAGGGGGAGGGGAGGGCCGGCCCTCCAATTAATAGTTTAACTTCATCCGTTCAGAGTAGCCTGCGGGGCATGGAGGGGCGCTCCCTTTCGAATTTTACTAGGTAAATCATCTGCTCACCTACCTACCGAATGAGCTTAAAAGCCTTTAGGCCTAAAAGTCTAAACCTTTCGAAGAAAAAAAAAACTGCTTAACATACATAGCTCTCCTTTAATGAACGCCAACGCGACTAACGCGAACCGGCCACTGCATACAGATCATCTTCTCACCTGTTTTATTGCAGATTAATACTTCGTCTACCTAAACGCTGTCTACAAAATAAAAGCGTTATATGCAGCGGTAGAAATGATGATTATGAAAAGTCAGTTGATTGCAGTAAAGGTGCTTACCGTTTTTACTTTACTTGAATAAAAGTAACGTGCGACGAATCTGACGCCTCCGTTCTTTAAATATCCTAACAAATAAATAAGTAAATCAATGAATAAATCTAATATATAAAATTCTCGCGGTGTTTGTTGGCCAACTCCTTTCGACCAATTATCATGGGATTTTGTGTGCATATAAGGTGGGTCTAAGAATCTGTCAGCGTCAATTTTTCATATCCCTAAATGTTAAGGGTAGCCTGACCTTAATCTCTATATTTTAGCTTTTTAAATTATTTTTTTGTTATTATTTTATTATGATACAGCATCCAAAAATACACACAACCCTAAATTTTCTCCGATTCCAACCCCTGTTTTTTAACAGTGATTTGAAATATATCTACTATCTATACTATCTTTACTATTGGCAGAACAGAGTCTATCGGGGCACTTAATCTTGTATAAATAAATAGGAAAATTTATGAATAAAAAATCAAAAGAAGCCATATTGTCTCATGATATGACCAATAAAATGGAAAATTTTATTTTTAAATTATTATTAACATGCCGATACATAATCCAGAATATCCAACTAGTTTTGTTTAATAATATTATAATGAATATACTAGCTGTTGCCCGCAGCTACACATGCGCTTAAATTGGATTTACAACGGCATCTTAGCGGGATGATATAAAGCCTAGCCTTCTTCGACAAACGGGCTTTCTGACACTGTTACTCTTTCACGCAAAAACTACTGAATGGATTTTGATGAAACTTCATAATAATATCAGATTAACACATAGGCTATATTCCCACGGGAACGCGGGATAATATAGACTATTTTATCATTCCGCTAACATGCCGTTGTAAATCTCGTTAGTTAACGCAGGCGAAGCTGTGGGCAACAGCTACTTATTATTAAAATGAAAAAATACTTTAAAAAAAGGCAAACTATCAACCCTCATTATGTCCCACTGCTGGGCACGGGACTCCTCCTCGAAATTAAGAGGAGGAGACCGATCACCGATGCGCTGGCCCGATACGGGTTGGTGAACTTCGCATACCTTCAAAGACTTTCAATCTCATCAGGCATGTAGGTTCTCTCAAGATGTTTTCCTTCACGGGTAAGCGAGCGATGGTCTTGTGTTCAGGGTGCATTTAGAAATTAAGAAAAACCCATTTCAAGCCAAAAGAGGGGGTCGGGATCGAACCCGGAGCCTCTCGGATAAGAAGGCCGAGTCCACACACCACTGGACCATCGTCGAAGAAGTACTTATTGTGACATAACTATCATAGTTAGACACACGCTGTCGCGATATTTTTTGTAGGTAGTCATTAGATTATAATATTATTTTATATTTAGATAGATTAGATATCTAGATAGATAGATAGATAGATATCTAGATTATATTATAGATTTTTTGTAGATGTCTTGCAAAGTCGTAGTACATTATTTGTAATCAATAGTTTTCCCAGCGCACGTGATATGGGAGTTTTTTGGTAATTTTTTCACACCTAGGGTTACAGTATTAGAGTTTTGATAAATGAATAAATAAATAGCCTTTTTATTTCTTAAAACTACTAGTTTACAATACAAAGATAATAATAATAATAATAATAATTTATTCAAAAATACATGCATGGAAAATTACAGCTAACATAAAGTACAATACTATACACTTATTCTATAATGTTAACAGTAGTTCCTGAACTAGGACATCCTGTGTTTCAGGCAACAAGAAGGGCTTACATTAATAATAATTACTATACAAACTAGATCAATGCATTACAAAAAATATGAATATTGTTGTATTATATTATCATTTCATTCTTTTAAACTTAATATTATAAATAAATATGTTATTATAAGGTTCTTAGTTACGTACTATTGTATAACTAATAATAGCTTCTCTGTATCCTCGTAAGACAATTTTTGTAGGCAGTTTTTAAGGCTTCTTTTACAATTAAAATAGTCAAGTGTATATATATTACTTATTGCATTTACTCTGTTATAAAGTAGTGGGCCTAAAAATGTAAAAAATTTGGTGGCAAATGTATGTTTTATATCTGTTTTCAAAGGACAAACGATATCTTTCCGCCTTTTAGTCGTGAATTCCGAGTTGAAAGGTAGGGCTGTGTGCTGCTTGAGAACTACATTCAAAATGAAGAGCTGACGAACAGTTAGCACTTTAAACGATTCATAAAGCAGTTTCGTTGGGAAAAGGAATGGACGGAAGCTGCATACTTTAATGATCGTCCTCTGTGCTCTCTCAATGGTCAATAACAATGTTTTACCCACTCCTCCCCAAGACGAAATACAATAAGTTAATATCGATTGACATAGAGCAAAATATACTTGCCTTATTAATTGTTGGTCAGATATATGTCGCAACTTTTTGAAAATAAATATTAACTTATGTATCTTATTATTTAAGTCCTGTATGTGGTCTTTGAATGATAAATTTTCATCCAATATAATGCCTAAATACTTTATTTTATCTGTTATTGTTATGTTAGGGCATGTGCATTTAGTATTAGTGCAAGGGGTTGAGCAGTAGTGAGCATACAATGATTGGTTAGATGGGACGGGAGTTTGTTTGCGCATCGAAAATTTAATGAATTTTGTTTTTTCTGCATTCAGTGTTAGTAAATGATTCAGAAGCCATTTGTTTACCATATTAAACCCGTTTTGTGCATACTTGAAAACTCTGTTTTCTGTGTTAGCTGAAAAAAGAAGTGCAGTGTCATCAGCGTATGATATTGATATGCCATGATCTAATTTTGAAGCACACAGGTCATTTATGTAAATTAAAAATAGTGTTGGCCCTAGAATGCTACCTTGAGGAACACCATAGTGTGGATTTTTCAAGTATGAACTGAAAACATTATCGATCTTTACACATTGAGTTCGGTCCTCTAAGTAACTTTGAAATAGTTTTAGTTGGGTGCCTCTTATACCTAGTTTTTCAAGTTTACGCAAAAGGATTACGTTCGAAACCGTATCGAAGGCTTTGGCTAGGTCAAGAAATATTCCAATCACATGGTGGCCCTTGTCAAGTTCTTGGGTAATATAGTTTGTCAAATTGTGTACTGCGTCAGCAGCAGATTTTTTGGGCCTAAAACCAAATTGATTCTCCGATAATATGTACCTATTTTCTAAAAAGTTGACCAACCTACAGTTGATGATTTTTTCTAGTATTTTTGATAGTGATGGTAAAATTGAGATTGGCCTATAATTTGAGACTTCTTGTTTGTCGCCAGTTTTGTAGATAGGAACGACAACTGCTTTTTTTAAGCATTTTGGAAAATATCCTTCAGATAGGCACTTCTGAAAAATATGCGTCAGCGGCTTAACCAAAACATGTCTACAATTCTTTATTATTTTACTAGAGATGTTATCCCATCCAACTGCACAGTCGTCTTTTAAGCTCATGATAACTCTTTCTACTTCGGCTTCATCGGTTTCCATAAGAAAGAAAGATGTGATGCTAGAAGGGCACGTCAAAAGAGAGAAAGTTTGACCTTGTGATTGGTTTTGTACTTTATTTGCGAGGTCCGATCCCAGATTAGTAAAGAAATTATTTACAAAATTTGCTGATGTTAATTCTAACGGATGAATTTTTAACAAACCTGAGGATGATTCATGCTTCTTCGTTGTGTATGTTATGTCTCTAATATGTTTCCAAATCTGTTTACTATTGTTTCCAGCTTGTTCTAGAAGGTTTTTGTCGTAACTTTTTTTTACATCTTTTAGTAAATTATTACAAAAATTCCGATATCTTTTGTATGTTATTAGTAGTATATGGTTTTCTGGGTTAGATTTAGATTTCATGTGTAATTTATCTCTATGCCTAATGCAACGAAGAAGACCAGGTGTGATCCAGGGTTTTATATTAAAATTTTTGCTACTAGCGCAAAATAGTGACGTATTTTTCTTAATTGTGGATTGCACTTTTTGTATTACATATAACATACAAAATTCAATATCAGCGGAACTATAAATCGGAGCATAATCGATGTTGCATAAATCTTCTACAAGTTTGTTTATGTTTAATTTAGACGTGACTCGGTTTTGTTTTTGTCTAGGTAAGCGACAATTAAGTGTTAGTAGGACAGCATTATGATCAGTTATTGTGGAGTTTAAAATAAGTGTTATTGATGGATACATTAATTTTAGCATTACGTGGTCTAAGCATGACCCACTTTGATGAGAAGGAAGCATGTGAGCGGCGAGTAGTCCGTGAAAAGCACACAAGTTAAGATATTCCTGAGCGTTTAAGTCGTTATTTCCTGGAAGAATGTTTATGTTAATATCCCCAACCATAACGATGTTTTTATATTGTGATAAATTTGATAGGACATCGTTCAAACTGTTAAAGAAGTTTGATGTATTTCTGAAAGAGGGAGGCCTATATATACCTAATATTGCAAAGTCAGTTCCAATTTTTAATAATAATGCACTACAATCCTGTATCGGTGGCTCTTCTACGGAAATATTTAACTGCTTATTAGTATAAATTACTACCCCATCGTTTTGGTTGTGGTTACTGTTACTCATAAACATATTGTAACCCGCTAGAACTGGTACATTATACTGCTTAGCAAGCCAGCATTCGGTGAGTACAATGATGTCGCAACTGATGTTTAGCCTTTGTTGAAAAATATTGAAGTCATTGAAATTTTTATAAATACTGCGGATGTTTTGTGTTAATATGGATAATGGGTTAGTATAGTCGGAAAGATATTGTTTGCAATTCTCAACTTCACATACTTTTGAAACAGATACAGAGAAATTATCTACGTCTTTTATTACACTGTTCATTCTTAAGCTGTAATATAATTAAAAATAAAAGAGAGGTTAAAATAAGTAAAACTAAACCAAAAAACTGTATCCAAATAACAGGTCCAATAAAAAACTTATTCTAGGGCGCTCTTAGGCGCCTTCATAATCAACTGAATTTATATACCTTTTTTCAGCCTGAAGTTTGGCAGGGCACTCAGCAGAACCTGTGCTATGACCACTTGGTTTTTTAAAGTGCATGCAAGTTGCACACTTTGGCTCTGATGTTGATTTTTTGGGGCAATCTGTTACTGAATGTCCTTGCTCAGCACAATGACTGCAGGTATAATTAGTGTCCCGACACGATTTTGCAGCATGACCATACTGCTGACACTTGAAGCACCGTGTCACAAAAGTATAGTCCCTCACAGGGCAGGACGACCAGTTGACAAAAAGTCTATCACATGATATGAGGGCTTTACGAATAGTTGCAGGTACCTCAAAAACAAAGTTACAGGTCTCAGCATTTTTTTTGCCAGATTTATGGCTTAGCCTAGAGGACTTGATAAAAGTTTCAAAATTGAGGTCTTTTAGTTTATCGGCTAAGTTCTGGTTGTAAATGCACGTGAGTACTTCTGTCTCTGCCATAGTAGAGGGCACCCCAATCACAACAATTCTGGGCTTACGCTTGCGCACCTCGTCGATACTGAGTCCTGCGTCTGGAATTAGGGGAGATTGTTTGATTTTGTCGATGTCATCTTTAGTCTCAGTACTAATTACGACACCGCCATTTCTTGTCTTACGTAGACCCCTCACCTGCAGCTTCATTTGTTCAGGGCAAATAATTTTTTGTACAAGGGATTTGGTGTCAGCGCTGGACTTCTGCTTGTCGTTGGGGTAAATGGCAACCGAACTTAAGTTGTTTGGCTGAATTAATTTGTTGCTTCCTTTTTTGACCATATCGGCAAATGTAGAGCCAGTGGACATCTTGGGCGTTTGCTCTTGTATTGTTTGTTTTATTTCGAGCAGTTGTTGCGACAGATTGTGTTGGTCACGGACGAATTCTAGGGAAGATTGGGTGTGAATGGCTTTTTGTTTGAGTGCCTGATATTGGACGGCCATCTGTGAAGTACCGTGGCTCACTTTTCTGCATAGGGTGTTGATGCGCAGTTTTTGCTCCATGTTTAATTTGCCTTCAGATACAATGGAGCATACCTCATTAAGGCACAGGTCAATTGTGGACATCCAGTTCTGAATCTCCGGCGTGCTAATAACTTCGATGACATCATCTTGCTCAGAAGTTTGTGGGCGTGGTTGAGACCCCGGAGTAGGTGGCGGGGTCCGAACTGTCCTACTACTGCGGCCAAAAGGACTATCAGTCATTTTTAAATTAGTTTTACCTATTCACTAAACACAACACTAAACATATTTTTATAAGTAGAAGATAATTGTCACGAATAACGAGCACAAACAAGGTCACGATTCAGCACATTTAAGTTTGTATATTTATAAAATTATAACTAATTTGCGACACGTCTGTTCTTAATCAAGACCAAGCTATCAATTCTTCAAAATAATATAAAAAATCTTAACATTTATATTATAGTTTTCTATTATAGTATATTATATTTTTAACTTCTGATTCTACAAGAACCCCTGAATTGGTAAAGGCCTCCTCCAAAGATGCCCAAGTTTCTCTGTCTTGTGCTATTTGTCTCCATTCTGGACCTGTTATGGACTTTATGTCGTCTTCCCATCGTGGGTCTTCCTTTAGCTCTTTTGCCTTGGGGATCGTTGATCGTTCCAGAATGTTGCTTTTTTAGTCCATCTGTTATCTTTAAGCCTCGCCACATGGCCTGCCCACTTCCACTATAGCTTTTGAGCGTAAAGTAGAGCATAAGTTGCTTTCGTTATTTTTCTTATGTTTGCGTGTCTTATTTTCTCCCTTTTCTTAATGTTTAACATACTACGCTCAAGTCCCCTTTGACATACAATGATGTTCTTGTTTGTGTCGGCAGTAAACTTCCATGTTTGGCATCCATATGTCAAACATGGCAAAAGGCTTGATTCATGGCTTTTGTTTTGAGAGTTGTTGGTATATTACTTTTAAAAATTTCTTTGAGACTCCAGTATTTGTTCCATGTCAATTGTACTCTTCTTGCTATTTCTATGCTGTTACCTTTTCTATCAAAACTAGACTTGCCCAGATAAACATAATTTTCTAGATATTGAAGTGGCTTGTTGTTGACCGACATTAGTCTTTTACAGCTATTTATATTGGAGTTATAATATGGGCCCCTAACTTTTTTGAAAATTTAATATAGTCTATGTTTACTGGGGATAGTGTAGCTTCGCGTTTTCAAATCGGTCAAGTAGTTTTGGAGCTTGTTCAATTCAAACAAAACAAACAATCAAATCTTTCCTCTTTATATATTTTATAGTATAGATATAAATAATAATAATTTTACTACTCAATAATAACTGAATTTAATAGCAGTAATTTAGAAGTTATGAAAGAATAAAAATCAAAATTTAAGAAACAGTTGATTCTAAAGTAGTATATGCAGAATAAGTTATTTTGATAATCGACATAAGAGTTACATAATTCATTGGAGACACTCCACCAGAGGTGATTGTTCTTGCTTTTTGAGAATTTTGTAGTAACAGGTATACAATTTTCATATTTTTAACATCGAAATTCTCCCATTTGCAGTCGTATATCGCATTCTCGAAAATTTCGTTTGCATCCAAAAGCTTCTGGCCTATGTAACAATCCATGAATATTTGTACAAACGTGTAAGGTATTTCCACATATGTATTTTCTATTTTACCTAGCAATTCTGCAATAATACCAGAAACAGTGAGTGCAAAATCAGCGACTGATATCAAGCGATAGAATTTATCAAAATCACTTAAAATATTTATACTATTTACATGAAACTGTAATATATTATAAAGTTTTAATGTGATTTCCTCATTTATTGTTCCATTTCTTCTATCTTTGTTGTAGGCTGCTTCTGTTGGTGATTCAGAATTATCATTTCGTTCATTACATATTTTTTTAGCGTCATCCCATACATTTAAACATTCGATGCTGAGAGACAACATCTGAGCTTCAATATAACCAACCATAACCACAGTAAGTGCCTTGACGCATGCCAGTTCATACGCTCCAACACTTACACTCAATGCGGTTAGGACAAATGAAATTTCATAGTTTGGCGTCTCATATTTAGGTTCTAACCCTGAAAAATATATGCTTAATATATCTCTAAACTTAATATATTGTATAATACTTGATTCTCAATATATAAAAATTTGTTACGTAATAAGTGTTGGTCGGTCATTAACCAGATGAGAAGACGATCTCCGTGTAGTGGCAAGTCCGCATTGGATGCGAGTAGCAAGGGATCGGTCGTCTTGGCGATCATTGAGGGAGGCCTATGCTCAGCAGTGTACGGATAAAGGCTGATGATGATGAATATTTGTTGTTTAAAAGTTATGTAACGCTGTTGCTCCGAGGAAAGCAGTATTTTTTTTACAATTAAAACTATTTAAATAAAGTAATCAAATACACGTACCATATATTACATATAAATCTTCGGGGAAATGACGTCCTGGTCTTAACAACGGTTCGACGACGTAAAAAAAGGCAATACCAGTTAAAGCTACCCAAATGCTTGCGGCGCGTCGTTTAACAATTTTCAGTTGCTTTAAAAGATTCGAGTGAAATCGACTATCAACTACTACTTTAGCGTCCCATTCTAAATATCGACTTACAAGATCACATACTGTGTTGCTGAAATTATTCAAAGCTTTTTTAATTATGTTTCTACAACATCTAGATCACATATTTACTGTATTCAAATGTAACCCATTAAGCATTAGACTAATGTGTTTGTAATCTGTTAAGAAATTAATACAAAAAAGTAATATTATAGTAATGGAATGTAATTCAAAACGAAAAGGATGCTTTGAACCAATTAAAATAAATTGTAAAGTTGGTAAAACAAAAAATTGTATAGAAGTAGTGCCATGTTGCTTTGCATCTGAATTGGGCCGGCACGACCGGGGTGGTAACTCTCGCTCACATAATACCGGCGTCGAGTGACAGTTATGCTGTCGCGTTTCGTGCGGTTTGTGAGTTTCCGGTGGCCCATTGGGGGCATAGGGAAAAGGAGGGCAACGCGTCTGCATAACCTTTGGTTGTGTGGATGTCAATAGGCGTCGATAGTTGAAAGGCTTCGGCTGTTCGTTTGTCCTCCAATGCTATAAAAAAATAAAAATAAATAGACCTGATTTTGTAGCACTACGAAAATACTACCTACATGATCAGATGCAGTATTACAATGTAAAATTTAGACTTACCTATAAAAATTCATGAAAAAAAATTTTGTTACGCAAGTGGCGCTGTTGGTTCCCAGAGAAAATACAACTAATGCGGCAACTACATCGCCTGTCTCACGACAACGAATAAGGACGAACCAATACATCGAAATTATGTACACGTAGGTGTACGCAACAACTGCTGAATAAGTCAACACGTAGACTAAGATATGAACCCCTGAAACAAATAAACAATTAAAGTTGATTATTGCAAAGAAGATGTTTTAAATAACACCACTTGCTTTACCTTTAATTTAACTTTAACATTTTACCATTTTGAATATCTTTAATGAATGCCTGACGCAAACTAACTTAACGTCAAGCAAGCAACTGACATCAGATATGCCTGCAGGCATGTTTGAAGTGGCAACGTATAGCTGCCGTAAACTGCCAATCTAGTAATATATATTATTGATTTTTTAGTATGAAGTAGTAGAAGCTAGTTCATGTCTGATGCTAATGATTTTTTTTTCGGTTGGAGCTGTGCTAATGGCCCTAAAGGCCGTAATGCTTCATCGGTAGCGAGTTGAGCCGGTTGGCTCCACCCTGCGATACAGTAAGTGGGGGTTGCCCCTCGCCAGCCGTGGAGTGGACTTCCACGGCTTCATGGCATCGGGTTTGTTCTTGTAGCGGATCTCTGCCTCACTACCGTCCAGTGAACTGAGACCCAGGCGGACTACCCCCACCGGTTTCATCGAGGTGAAGATCCGGTGGTAGGTGCAATACTGAGACCACATCCACCGGGGTGGCTTCAGCAGCCGCCACGTGGTCTCTTGACTGATAAGTTTGGGAGGCAAGACCCCCCATCTCCCATCGGACGTGGCTCCTAATGAATTAAGAATTTAATTGTGGGCTTATTTTTAATTCAAAACTCCTATTTCATATTCGTTACTTACGTTTTGCATC
The DNA here is from genome assembly GCA_905333005.2 of Lycaena phlaeas. Classification (NCBI taxonomy): domain Eukaryota; kingdom Metazoa; phylum Arthropoda; class Insecta; order Lepidoptera; family Lycaenidae; genus Lycaena; species Lycaena phlaeas. Next base: position 1,529,826 of record HG995181.1, read on the forward strand.
CTTATATATGTTCAAAGTTACCAATCTTAATAAGACTGCAACATTGGCGAACATGGTCAGTAGATCGCATCTATCAATATGATAATTTCCAAAAATCTTCATGCTGTATAGTTTTGTACTAAACGGTCAATCCTGAATTAATTTACAATTATTACTTAAGTTTTCGGTGGTTTTTTTTCTTAATTGTGTTCATGAATTAATGTCCAAACTTAAAAACTGAATAAATAAAATAAAAAAAGTTATGGTCACTAAAAGGTGTATAATATTATAGTATACTGTTAAGTCTTTTCATACATAACATACATTTTAAATATGGGAAGACCGACGCCCTATATAATTCTGTAGTGTTTAATAAGTATGTAAAATAAGTGTACTGTAGTATTATAATTATTGCAACCCCATATTTTAATAATGAGATGAATACAATACAAAATCTGTACAATAGTACATTAATCAATACATACACACAGTAAGTATCAAAGGGCAAGTCTTCCGTAAGTTTAGCTTTCCATGTCTTATATATACCCTAATTAAAGTTATCTAATTTTCTGCTCATGCTTGACAACCTTAATTGTTTCTGAAAGCATGTCATTTATACCTTGTTTTAACTCAAATGTTACTTTGAGAGTAATATACAGGTTGATTCAAAACTAGCTTTAAATCTATAATAATAAATAAAGGGGTTATATCCTTGCACCTTATAATTTTCGTTACTTAATCTTAGATTACGATTTTTAGTTTTGTATTCCTGTGATGCTTCTTTATAAATGGCAAAATTGATCTTGCTTTATAGTTTATAGGATTCCAATCTGATATTATGGATACCTAGTACCAGTTGCTTGAGATCTCATAATTAAAACAATTAAATCAAAATTCAAGCATCAATCATAATAATTGAATTAAACAGAATCACCAAGATCGGTCCAGGAGGAGTTTTGGAGGAATTCAATGAGTCAAGGACACAATATATTATATAATAGATACATAGCTCATATAAACATTTTTTATAATAGTATTCAGAAAACTTTTAGGCGTCGGTGGTGAACATAAGGTTTCGAATGTAATTTTTCTCATTTCGCCATAAAAAAACGATGCCAAATACTTAAAATTGTAACACTCGTTAAGCACACATACGTCACTTGATATAATTATTATTTAACTAGCAGCGCCCCGCGGTTTCACCCGCGTACTTCCCATTTCCGCGGGAGCACGGTGGTAAATTGTAGCCTATGTGTTATTCTGATGTATAAGCTAGATTATTGTAAAGTTTCATTAAAATCCATGCAGTAGTTTTTACGTGAAAGAGTAACAAACATCTATCTATCCATCTATCCCTAAAATATTAACATGCCTGATAATCCCATCAGACGTCCTGTAGGAATATAAAAAATGCAATGCAACGCGATAATTTTGAGTAATTATTTTGCAGTTGCTTATAATAACTAAGGTAATCGAAAAACCTTCTTATTCATACTTGATGAGAATCGCATTAGGTATAAGAATTACTTGTTAACAGGAAATTATTTAATTGGATAATTTACATTACGATTTCATTAATTTACTTAATAAATGGAACAATTATTATCTATGTTTTAACGACAGGCAGAAACCATTTGCGGCGTAGCTTTTTGCACATGTCAATCAAAGTTTAATATAGCCCTTCAGTGATCTGTATATCTATGTATAAATGCTTAGATCATTAATATGTCTAGATGGAGTGTCGCCCTACAATCACAACAAAAAAAACTGGCCAACATTTTCAAAGATGTGTTCGTGAATAGTGATACCAGCTACTACAGTTCTCCCATAATCATCCTTTTTAATCTTGTTACACTTCAGGAAAGGAGGAAAGATTTGTACCTATTTTTGTATTTTTGTATGTTTGTAATGAATAGGCTCAAAAAGTACTGGGCCGATTTCAAAAATTCTTTCACCATTCGGAAGCTACATTATCCACAGTAACATAGGCTAAATTTTATTCTGATAAAAATAGGGTTCCGTAAGATATTTTGGTTTTTCGGACACAATGTGTAAAAAATGTTATTTCGCGTACTAAGATCCCGTTGTAAATCTTAGTTAACGCAGGCGAAGCTGCGGGCAACAGCTAGTTATAAATAAAAACAATAATGCGTAACAATTCATGTGTATTCTATGACAGCGGGACGGATACTAAACACGGAGAAAGCATTTAGAGACTAACTGTTGGACGCTATTTTTTTGGACGTGTTTTCCGCGCGACATTATATCTAGACATATTATTGATCTAAGTATAAATGTATATAAATCTGTAAAATTTGTTTTATTATAAGGTCTGCTTAATTTTATTTTAAGCAACACTTTCTAAGACAGGCAGATAGTCCGGAAAGATGTTTGCGGAGATTTCATTACAATTTTATGTTACGTCTGAAGTCGGTCAGTTTGTAACTAAACTGTAATATATAAAAAGAATTGTAAAAAAAAGACACAATGATATTAGAAAAAACTTTATTTGCTTTATATATGTCACTTTTTTTGGAAAATAAGCAACAGAGTTCTGCAAAAAAATAATTTAATGAACAGAACTGAACCATGGTGGGAAATTTTAAGAGGCTTATCTTAACCAAGAATCTTCCTCTCAGCTAATCTCGATGCCGTGTAGTTCGATCTTTTTTTTTTTTGATGACGCAGCGGAAATCATTTACGACCATACCAGGGCCTGGGTAGGCGCACTGGCGTGTGTGGGGACTCGCATTTGGGTGCCCTACCCCATTAAAACCGCTGCGTGAGGAGGACCCGGATCGCAGGCAACGGGAAACCCTCAGCGACAAACTAGTCCCGGCAAGACCAGATTCTCCACAATAGGGGGCTACGACTTGGCACTTCCCACGACGTCGTGTCTTAAACTGGGCTCGGGTTCCCATCCCGAGCCCGACATGAGCACAGGGGTGTTACTGGAAGCGCATTAAGTAGCGCCTCCGACGCACCCCCGTTCGTCGTCTACGGGGGGAGGCCACGTCAGCGGCTTCCTCTCTCGCCCGTTCGTCGGCCTCCTTCTGGGACATTACTATCTCACAGAAAGAAGCCATTGCCGTCCAGGACTCGTCACAGCCGAGCATCGCGGTGATGACGCTCGACAAAGACAAGTCCCCTCCAATTCAATCTTGGTTAGAAGTCAAACTGAAAACTGATCTACTGCTGCTGAATTATGATTTATGATCACATTTAAAGAGTATGGCTTGTTCTAAATGTCATAATAATTTCGAGTTCTAAGACAATCTGTATGTGCGGCAGTTAACAATTTTTCAACGCAAAAAGTACGTGCTTCTATTGCTACTCTACGTTTACAGGACTGTATCACAGCTAATGAGGCCTCCATTCTCTGTAATACAACTTCGAATAGGTTTTATATATTTCTGATAGAATTATAATAATGTAATTACGTAACACACTGTAATAGTAATAAATGTTACATGAAATAGAAAAAAAATGTTTTTTTTTGTAATTATATAATATTAACTTTTGTGTAGTATTTATGCGGTGCGCTTGTTCACTTATGTACCAACTTCCATAACCATTTTTTTATAATACTTAGACAAACTGGCAAATATGCCACGTGAAAATAAGTGGCCAGTATCAGTCGCATCTACCTGGAATTAGCCCAAACAACTCATTAATGTATTAAGCTATATTATGACTTAAGAAATTAAGTCTATTGCCAGAACTACGCTATCTATCCTGCCTTTTTTGAAACAGTGAGGCTGTTTCACAGAAAAATAAGCAAGGAAGGTTAATACTCATGTAGACTTGCCATCACTGAACTCTTCAATTTTTTTAAAAAGATTGTTCCAAAACAAAACTCGAATTTTTTTTCATATGCATCAATTGCCTCCAGCCAGCAGTATGGATTTATTAAGAAACTTTTTGCAGGAGTTCATCTACTAAAACGTTAATACAAAAACTGGGAGCAAGCCTAGGATGCCGTAGGTATATTTTGCGATTGCTTAGCTTTTGCTTGTGTTGAACACGCAACATTGATTAGGAAATTACTTTGCTATGGTGTCAGGGGTATATAACTTATTTATCTCCTACTAAAATGACAGAACACAAAAGGTAATCTGAAGATAAATAAAGTTCAAGCGTAAAGATAGGAGTGTATCAAGGTCCTACCCTGAGTCCATTACTCTTTCTTGTTTACACTGCTTAATTTATGCAGATACAAATTTTTAAGTCAGAAAATAATGATAATGGTAGACTCAACAATCTGTCTTGGCACTACCTTAGATTCGTCATTATCATGATCAGCATCAGCCTTTATGCCTTCACTTATTACATTTAATACCTACCTTACACTTATATACTGTAATATACTAAAACATATATTTTTCTAATAGAAAACGCTACAAGACTAAATATATTTTTATCAAATTTTTACAGTAGTAAATCAAAGACACACAAAGAAAGAAAAAAAAAACATTTATTTGATCACAAAACAAATGTTCACAATGCAGTGGTTCTTATACATTGAAGAAATTGACCGCAATCTTATTAATAAAAGCAAAGAAATAAAAATAATAACAGCAATTACTAAGCAATATGTAAGTGTGTTACAACGAAACTTAAAAATAAGTTAATTTGTTTTTAAACGTAATCGTAATTCAGGACACAGTGGATTGTAATGTCGTATACGCGGAGTAAGTTGTTTTGATTATAGACATGAGGGAGACATAATTCATCGGAGACAATCCACCGGCGGTGATGGTTCTTGTTTTTTGAGCATTTTGTAGTAACAAATACACAATTTTCATATTTTCAGCACTGAAATTCTCCCACTTACAATCATAAACTGATTCCTCGAATATTTCGCTGGCATCGATTAGTTTTTGTCCTACGTAACAGTCAACGTATATTTGCAAAAATGTGTAAGGCATTTCTAAAAATGTGTTCTCTATTTTACCAAGCAACTCCGCTATAATAGCAAAGATAATCAAGGCGAAATCGGCTACTGAAATCGCACGATAAAATATGTCCAAATCACATACAAGTCTTATACTATTAACATGGTATCGTAGTATGTATTTGAGTCTTATGTTGATTTGTTCATTCATGATTTCATTTTTATGTTGGGTTATATTCGATTCATTATCCAAACGGGTCTTTTCATAATGTTCTTTGGCATCATTCCATAAGCAGGAACATTCTTTACTAAGGACCAATAATTGACATTCAATGTAACCGACTAAAATGACTATAAGTGCTTTAACACATGATATTTCATAAACACCACCCCAAGTACACAATGAAGTAAGAAAAAATGATATTTCATAATTTGGTGTCTCAAACGTGGGTTCTAAGCCTGTAAAGAAATTATGTCAAGTTAATTAGTATAATATATTTCTTAAAAATCATATATCTATCATCTCTGCCCCTCTAGACAAGTGGCAAACGCTCGATCCTATTCCGTTGCGTTTACTCGCTAACTCCATAGGGTTGCTACAAAATTTTTGAAGAACGTTTATTAAGGCACATCATGAATATAAAAATGTTTAACAACCTAAGTACTTCGTTTAAAAGAAACATTATTATTATAATATTTCTCCAATTTTTTAATGTCGTAGTGTAATTCCTATACAATAAGTATTCTTTTCTATTAATTATTTGTTTAGGGTTTATGCCACTCTTCTAGAGGGGACGAATTACATAAGTTTTTAGATGTTTTTACGAACAAAACCATATACTTTATATGTCTTAATAAACGTTCTTCAAAAATTTTGCACCAACCCTATGGAATTAGCGAGTAAACGCAGAGGAATAGAATCGAGCGTTTGCCACCTGTCTAGGGGTGTTGATTAATTGAAATTACGTAAAGATTTATAATTACATACCATAAATTATACATAAATCTTCAGGCAAATGGCGTCCTGGTCTTATCATTGCTCTTAAGATATACGCAACAGTGATACCAGTCAGCGACGCGAAAATGGCTATTGCCCGTAGTTTGACTATCTTCAAATGTTTTAAGAGATTGGTATGAAGACGACTTCCAACAACTACTAGAGCGTCGCATTCTAAATATTGACGTACGAGTTCACATACTGTGTTCCTGAAATATTTAAACCGATTACACACGAACTCAGATTTAACGGATGACTTTACTTAATATGAACCCACTTAGAATTTTAATTCAAAACTACTACTATCTTCAAGTCATTATTGCTCATTATTCTAAACTCTTTGGGAGTTTGTCTCTACAGTGACTACATTATGTGAAACTAGCGGATCCGATAGTCATTGTCCTTTAGACATTATAAATCGATTCAGCTAATTAGCTGCAGTATAGATGTAATCTAGAAACCGACTGCAGAGTCATGTACCCACCTGATTTGTGAATAAAATCACCCAAAGCGCTACCCAAATGTATACAAAAAATAGAATTCTAAAAGTCTAAAAAGAATCAAAATCAGTTTCAAAAGAATATAAAGATAAAGACGAAACAACAAGAATTATATGAAACGAAACAAGAGTATCAAGTTCTAACCATTTGAAACACTTACTTATAAATCTTCATGAAAGAAAATTTAGTAGCACAGGTGATGCTGTTGGTCGCCAATGAAAATACCACAAATGCGGCAATCATATCCCCAGTCTCGCGACAACGAACGAAAACAAACCAGAGCATTGAAAATATGTAGACATAGATGTATGTGACCATTGATGAGTATGTGAACAGATACTGGAAAATATTGGGACCTGGAACATTGGATATTCTTGAATAAAAATTGGCGATGCGATGCTATCAGATAAATCGTTTTAGATGAAGTTCTTTGTCATATATGTGAATAGATGCAACTCCTCACAAAAAATATCCTGTGCGCTTTGCACGTTTTAATTTTTTGAACAGTGGTAAAAACTCTTGCAAGTATGGGGCCGTTATTGTACAACAATCCTGCTTATTTCATCCAAGCAGTATTACTGGCGTCGGGATTTTTTTTGGATATTTAGTTAGGTGCACTAGACGTGTCACCTGTTGGTAAGTGGTCGACGCTGATGAACATAACCTAGTTTACTTGGAACTAGTCCAAGCATCTTATTATGTGTTGCCTATTATGGAGCGACGGTGGTCCAGTGGGTAAATGGCTCAAACTCTTAAGCGAGGGCCCGGATTCTAAATTTCTATGTGCACCCTAAACACGGATTACCGTTCGCTCACCAGTGAAGGAAAACATCGTGAGGAAACCTGCATGCCTGATGAGATTAAAGACTTTGAGGTATGTGAAGTTCATCAACACGCATTGGGCCAGCGCATCGGTGAACTATGGCCCACTACCCTCCTCGCCTGATTTCGAGGAGGGAGACCCGTGCCCAGCAGTGGGACATACAGGATTGATTCTTTACTATATTAAGACATGGGTTATTGTTATATGTTAATATTTCGGTACCAGGATTTACACTGTATGTCTCGCCCGTTCTTCGAAACTCAGCAAAGCTGTTGCACAGTTGAAACAAGCAAGAACCCATGCAGTTGGGACATCGGCATAAGGAATCTCTTGTGCCGTAGACGTATCTATATTTACGTTTCAGATAGGCGAGACGAATTCGAAGGAGTGGTGAAAAAACAAATACCATCAACCAAGGTCATCTGCCAGTTTATCCAAATGTTTTAAATAATCATCAGGCTAAAATGGCCTTGGTGCCAGTCAAATCTCTGATCGCGTTACTGGTCTTGATAAGAGTAACGTGACCTCGTAAATTTTCATACTTACGTGAATCATCGTGAAATATGCTTATAGTAACCCATTTCAATAGGGCTGCCACATTCGAAAGCATGACCGGCAAATCACACCTACCTATATTAAAGGCCTTAAAAATGGACATCATGAAAACTATACACCAGCGAATTCTGAAAAATTATAACATAAATCCAGCATTTTATACCTTTTATAAATTGGAAAGTCAATCATATTATACAGGTGGTTCTTATTTTATGTCAAAAGTCAAATGATACATAATAAGATACATTATTCAAGTATATTGTGCGGAAGGTGCTTGATACAGACCAGGGAATGTAATAGGGAAAAGGAGGGCAACGCTCTGGTTCTAGGGTGGTATGTTAATGGGCGTCGATAGTCGCAAGGCTTCGGCTGTTCGTTTAGTCTCTTATGATATTTAAAATAAAAGTATTATAAGTGTATTATAATATCACGACTCAAGAGCAGTCTGTATGATGCTGTACTTTCATCTCCAGTTCATGGATGTTGACTAATACAGTAGTGGCACAAACGCTTAACGAATAGAATAGAATATAGTACTTATTGTGTGGTAATGACACTAGCTTACGACTTATAATTTGACAGCTAGTGTCATTTCCATATTGGGTTGCCAGGTCGCCAAATCTAGTAGCCGGACAGACCAGCCATGGCCGGACCTTTGGATTGAAAGACCGGACACTCTATATTATTAAGGATTTTGTAAAATCGATTTTTTTGATTTGCCTAAGACTGATTTGGCCTCGTTCGTATGCGAAATGTAAAAAGCCTACATAAAATGCCAAAAAAGAAAAAAAAATGTAAAAAGCCGAACACTATATTTTGGCCAGACACGGATTTAAAAAGCCTAACTATGTCCGGCTTTATCCGGACGCTTGACAACGCTATTCCCATACAATAATTATTCTATTCTATTCGTTTAGCGTTTGTGCTACTTGTCCAGGGGGGCTGAAGCAACATGTATATCGCCTACCGCTTGCAATGCGATACAGAGTAATTTGTTAACAAATTACTAGTTCTATAGTTAATAATCTTGTTAGCACCTCGTGAGCGTCTTTTATTATACAATAACATAATATACCATAAACATAGAGCTGGTGTTTAATTTTATAGTAATTTCACTGACACCATTGTGACGTAAATATAAATAATTAATCTACGTTGAAGTACTGTAAATTGTTTCTATTATTGACGATCTGTTTGTTAACGGTGGACTTTGATTTTGAGTAGCACTTTTAAGACGCTGTGCATCCTCAAAATAAGCTCAATCAAATCTTCTTAGATAAAAGTATACATTCGTGAGCATCAAATATGTTAATCTTGATCATATTTATGCGTGGACTGTTGCGTTTAAAACACATTAAAAAAATCTCGGACAAAAAATAATAAAATAACCATTAAAATATACACTGTAGCAATTTGATGTGTATTATTTGTAAAAAACTCTAAAGTTTGGACGATACGTAAGAACTGTTGTATAATAATTTATTATTGTTTGAAAAAACTATTTAGGGCCTGTTTCACAATCTCCAGATAAGTTCCGAATAGGCTTTCGGCAACATATTTGACAGATACTCCATACTCTATCTGCCAAATATGTTGTGAATAGCCTATTCGGAACTTATCTGCAGATTGTGAAACAGGCCCTTATTAAAAAAACTATTCGATCGAACTAGCATGAATGCATGCATTAATACGAATAAACGGCTTTAACTTTATCTATTTTCTGCAATAAAGATTTATTATTATTATTATTTACAAAAATCTCAGCTTATTAGGTTTCTTCTACAATCACGGGCTATTGCCAAGTGAGTGCAGGTGTGGTGTGTTTATGTCGTGTTATGCTATGTATTCTTGTGTGTCTTCTTCTGTTTGTAGAAATTTCCTAGCCATACGGCATGTATTTAAAATAGCAGCTTTTTGTAGGTTGATAAATAGAGATTCTTCAAGATTTATTAATTTTAGGCTATGGAGGAGATGGTTGGGTATAACGCCGGTAGTGGAGAGGACTATAGAAATGACATAGACTTTTTCTTATTATTATTATAACTGCTATAAATGGGACTCGAAAAATCGAAATCACCTTGAGGATACAGGATCCGTATAATGTGGTTGGTTTTTGTGTTATTGTTTCGAAAAATATTTTATAAATACATATTTATAATTTTTTATAATTTTGATAATTAGGTATATTCTTCTTTACTAGACCAGTAATTTGTCACACTGTAAATTGTTAATAATAATGTAAAAGTTAACTAATTTTGCCCCTCCCGACGGAAATGAAATCGGCCTTTGAAGAATAACTCTAATCAAATCAAATCCAATCAAAATTATTTATTGCAATTGTAGGTGTGATAAATGATGATCTATGGAAGTAAGAACATAATACATCTTGTGATTTGCAGAACCAGCATTATCACACTTGCAATTTAGGAAAAAAAAAATTTTATTTAATTTAAAAAACAGAATGGTAATAATTTTAAATAATAATATTGAAATTATATTTTGTCGGAAAAATCGGAATAAAAATTTGTGATCGACGGAAAAAGTTTTCACTTAAAAGGCACACATCAGCAAACATGCAACAAACGGCAGGGAATATGAAAACACGAAATATTTTATGTTTTTTTATTAATATTATTTACAAATCTATTATTTGCTTTTACCTAAAAATAAAAATCAGTTTAGGAAAATGTAACATCACATTCTCTATGAGCAAATACATATTTATTATGTTATAGACAACGTAATGCTGTTCCAAATTTGATAAGGTTTTCTTACATACTCTATGAAAATGATATGAGATCATTTTTAAAGATAATAAAAATGATACAATAGTAAAAAGTTTTTCGCAATTTATAGGTCAATTCTATTAAATAAAGACCTACAGTTATAATTCAACATATATATAAGTATAAATAAATACATCACAATATTTACTTTGTATATGTAAAGTATACATGTCAAAGAAATCAACTTATCATGAAGTTATCTATAATTGACAAAAATTCGTTTTGTTTGTGTTGAATGTGAGAAAATGTGATTTTTCGTAGATCTATTATAATATAAAACATCATATTGAAATAATTTACTAGATTTTAAAATGTATAACTTTAAAATAACATAATATATACTGTATTCTAATAAAAGGTGTCAATAACAAACCAATTCTACATAATATCTATAAATATATAAAACAAAATATATAAAGATATAAAGAATATTACTAATTAACAATTTTCAATGGAATGTATTTTATTTACATTAGTTACATTTATACAAATCACTATTTTACGCTACATTATAAATTGTTCAAAGGCACATTTTGTATAGAACCACCTATATTATCAATTGTGTTTAAAAATTCTATACTATTATACCCTACCAAAAGTCTACTAAAGGTCATAGTAAAGCTAAGACTCGTTATTTTAATTAATATTTATAAAATTATAGATTTATATACGACAGCCTATTATACAATCATTAAAGACAATATATAAAAATATAACAATGCTATCATACTTGCAAACAGCAAGCTACATGATGTACAGAGCAATAAATAAAAAAATATATACCTTGTAGATTTAAAATGAAATGAGAAGAATAAAATTGTGAAGTACTACGACCCTTAGTAAAAACTCTTATTTACATTTTTTTGGTTTAAATCACATAACGTATAGTAATGTAAATATGTCTTTAAAACGCATTTAGCTATTGCGTCGCATGTTGTTTTATTGCTTACGTCCCGGACTGTATAATATCGTTATAATTATATATTACTGTCCTTTAATTGAGGTCACGCAGTCAAAGATATACCCATCTAGTTGTCATCGTCAATTTTTGTAACGTTTTTACTAATATCCGGCTCGAAGGACCAATAGTGACTTAAATCAGTTTAGAAGATAGAAGACTTCTAAGTTTTAATTTATTATTGTTCTAAATGTAAAAAGAAAGGTATGATATTTTTAACGATATCGAGTCGATGTCCTTCTTGCAATAATAACGATTTTATCTAACTTCTATTTATACACTTGAATCTTCATATTGAACCTCGAGACAATTTGACTTATTAGCTATATGAAGAGGAAATACCACTTACCAGAAGTCTACATTTACTGAACTATGGATCCATATGGTTTGAACTAAAATAACATACGTACAGTTTATTTTTATGACAATCGTAATTACATTGAATACGTCTGTTATATTAGTTTTAACCGAATAGATGACCCGCCTATTACCAACGGAAAATATTGTCCTTTGCTAAATGTCCGAGCGAGAAAGCACTACTGTGACGTCACGCCTACCGCATACGCCCCGTCGCGCTCAATACTCGGGTGCAACCCGTTGTGTGAGGCGGGGACTGAGTCGGGGCGAGCTGGCTAAGCGCTATGGCTTCAGTCTCTTGAAGCCCGCTCCGTCCTGTCCCAGCTTCAGCTCCTCGTACAGCGTGGGATCCACCTCCCGGGCGGTGGGGACGGTCGTGCCCGGAGCCTGCGTCTCTTGCCTCCACGCAGTGCTCATGGACACACCGTTGCCAGTGCCCGCATTGCCATTCGGGACTGTTCCCTGAAATAAGATTATTTTATTTGAATGGCTTCTCGTCTTAACATTTGATCAGGTGACAATCGTTTTAGGCTATTAAGAATCTATTCTTGTGTTCTAGAGTGTGCAGAAAACGTGCTTTAGTTCAACACACCACTACGAGATGAGTTTCAAATTAACAAAAGTATCAACCTTTATATTATGTCCTACTGTTGGACACTAGGGCCTAGGAGAAGACCCCTGCTTGAAATCAGGCGAGGAAGTGAACAAACCAACCAATGCGGGTTGGTGAACTTCTCATACTTTCAAAGACTTTCAATCACATCAGGCATGCAGGTTTGCTCACGATATTTTGGTTCACCTTCGGTGAGATTTCAAATATTTTTATATAATTTTAAGTCATCCTGGCGTCCATTGAAAGGGGCCTATGGATAATGTGGCTCGTCGTTTATGTCGCTACTAGTATTTATTGTTTGACAGTTCTTCTCCTATGGCCGATACTGTACATTAAATTTCACTTACGTTTCCTGGATTATCCTGATTTGGTTCTCTCAAATAGCTTGGGTTTTCGAATGCAACGCCACCTTGAGCTTTTAGCTTGAGAAGCTGAAATAATTTATTACAGTGTTAATACTAATCGTATAAAAGCATAGGTTTCCGATATAGAAGTTTGCATATTAATACTAGATATATTATATACTAGCAGCGCGCCGCAGTTTCACTCGCGATCGAGAAGATCGCGAGTGATTTGCGTGGATGTACAGGTATAAAATATAGCCTATGTGTTATTCTCATGTGTAAATTATATTATAATTGTCGAGTTCCATTATAATCCACTAGCAGCGCCCCGCGGTTTCACCCGCGTACTTCACGTTCCCGTTGGAGCAATATGATAAATCATAGCCTATGTGTTATTCTGATGTATAAGCTATATTATTGTAAAGTTTCATTAAAATCCATTCAGTAGTTTTTACGTGAAAGAGTAACAAACATCCATACTCACAAACTTTCGCTTTTATAATATTAGTAGGATATTAGTAGGTATTCTGTAGTTTTAGTATGAAAGAGAAAAGTAACAAACATACCATACATACATACATACATTCTTACAAACTTTCGCGTTTAAGATATTTGTATGATTATCAACACTTGATATGGTGATTTCGTTATTAATTATTTGGAAATATCACTTGTGTTTCATTTGCAAGAAAACCAAAAAGAGTTTGGTTCAAGAACCATGGCTTTACGTTGCATGGACACGGATAAATGTAAGTCGCAGAGATATTGATTTCGGATTTGTTCTCTGGGCCAGTTAATCCTCTTAATGGGGGCCCTAATTAGGCGTTCATTATTTTGAGTTTAAGTTAATCAAGTATTTTTATATAAGTATATTATAATAGATATTGCTATTTTGTAGTCGAATTGAGCCGGCACGACCCGGACGGACAGCTATACTGTCTTCTTTTGTCGCCTATTTCCGATGGCATATTAGATGCAAGGGAAAACGAAGGGCAACGCATCTGTATAACCTTTGTGCGTCTATGGTAATGGTAGTTACAATAAGACTCCGGCTGTTTTGTCGCCTTTTAATGATCATGATTATGCTGATGATGAGGCTCGTGGCGCAGTTGTAACAGCTGCGCGGCTCGATCCACCAGGTTAAGCAACGCTTGCCGTGGTTGGTCCGTGGATGGGTGACCATCTTTACATACCGAGACTCCTCCGTGCCTCGGAAAGCACGTTAAGCCGTTGGTTTTGGCTGTCATTCGTGGATCTTTGACAGTCGTTACGGGTCGTCAGAAGCCCGAGAATCTGACAAGCAGTTAGCCGCGGGGTACCGTATCACCCAGTAACTGGGTTGTGGAGGTGCGACAGCAGTCGCTCCATGTAAAATACTGGTATTCAGCTGAATCCGGCTAGACTGGAAGCCGACCCCAAGATATAGCTGGGAAAAGGCTAGGCTGATGATGATGAATGATGATGATGATAATGAAAAAATTGCCTCATATTATTTAAGTCCATACGTTGTCCTGAGATTAAAAACCATCTGCGATATCTCCCTTAGTTCTAGGGTCCCTAGGGTCTATCTTACCTTCCTATGCCTGTAGTACAATCCTGCGGCGAGGAGTATCGCGGAGACGAGTATGCAGGCCAGAGCCACTCCCACGGCAGAAGCGGCTCCGGAGGACGCCTGGGGGGCGAAGGCCGCACCTGGCTCCTGTCCCGCCGTCGTGAACAGGATAGGCTGGCTCAGCGTGGATGTGCCTGCATGGATATAGCGGTTTATTCGACTTCCAGAAACTTCGGTAAAAGGTTCCTATCGGTCAGGGATTTGACCTTAATAATCGATAGCCGACACTAATGACGACTAACCTCAACTTTTGTCAGAGTAATAATAATAATATAGATATGGACGCTTACACCACATCAATCTGGTCCCGTGGTAAGTTTCCGAAGAACTCGTATTACGGGTACCAGACAACGGAAACACATATATTTAATACGTTTTATATTGATAAATGATAAATATATTTAAAGTTTTTATTGTATAATACACATATCCATGACCCAGGAATACAAAAACTTTTTTGTTCCCTGGCGAGATTCGAACCCGCTATCTACAGCTTGGGTAACGCGCTAACCAATGAGCGCATGAATGATACAGAAGTCGTCCATAGTACATAGGTAAATCTAGTTGCGATAGTGTTATGACGGTCACAATTTTGCAACAGTTTACAGATTGGCTTTCTACACACATGACGTTTTTAGGAAGGATAACTATCATTAATAAATAAAAGAAGAGTAAGTGTCACTCTCATGTAGGTTGCACTTTCAAGCAGCTTCCTCTTATGTAGCTTGCACTCTCAATACCTTGTACTTCTGAAAAATGGACATTACCAAGACTAAATAATTTGAATCTGTAGTATACTGACCGACATCGTTGGCGGCCTTCACGACGCACTCGTAGCGCACGTCATCCCGCAAGCCCGTCAGCACCACGCTGGTCTCGCTCGTGTCCAGCTTCTCCGGAACCTTGGCGCCGTACGCGCGCCAGAACACTCGGTACAGGTACACCGTCTGAGGGTTCTTGCGCGGCGGCTCCCAACTGTGAATTTGACATAATACTTACAATAACAACTGTATTCAAGAAGCGCACTTGGCTAAGTAATGAAACAATAAAGCAAAGAACGGTTCTATCTAAGCGCTCCTCGTGTCAATAATCGGATTTTATATGGGTTTGACAGACGCAGAGTTGCAGATTTCATTTCGGTCTATGAATTGTTTTGAATGACCCTATGCGTTCGGGAGTACTGTGACACCTCATAGTATTGTTTGTGAATATGCACGTTAGGGTATTATGATGTTATTTTGTTTATGTCATAAGGAGGTAATTAAGCTGTCGATGCCTTATAGTGGTCACCGACGCCTGAAGGCATCAGATCAATCAAAGTTTATTTTACGTTTGCTTCCTTTTCCCAATCCCCCAGTGGGCCACCCGAAACTCAAGAACAGCACGAATAGCGACAGCATAGTGACTTAATGTCGGTATTATATGAGCGAGAGGTTCCTCCCCGATAGTGCCGGCCCAATTCGGCTAGAAAAGCAGTATGACACTACCTCTTACAGCAAAAGGCACAAGCTCAAGGCTTACAAGTTCTAGAAACGCTGATGAATTTAACGAAATTTTAATGCATCACATAATCAATAACATTAAATATTACAAAATCTCTGTTTTCTTTAGATTCAAAAGCTAGCAAATAATCTCTGCGTCGCATTTCTGGGTTATTTTAATGTAGCAGACCACCATCTCAATGTATATTATAATGGACTCAAAGATCAAAGCCGCTCCACTGACCCTAATGTGGATACCTCGTCCTATTCTCGTACCTTAGAAGCACCGAGTTAGGTGTGGGAGCCACATGCGCCTTCAGGTTCTGCGGCGGGCCGGGCAGCTTGGCGCCGGCGTCCCGGAAGCAGGCGAGGGCACGACGAGCGTGGGTGAGCGCGCAGCTGCGGGACACCGCGCCCCCGCGGCAGAGCTCCAGGCAGTTGCGGGGGACGCCCCACGACGCGCAGCAGCTTCGGTGGTCTGAATAGATGAGAATATAATTATAGATAATAGTTGGAAAGATTGCACTGTGCCGTACTCCTCATCTGCTTGGTATCACCGTGCTGCTTGTTTCTCCATTAGAACAGCTTTGCTGTGTTTAGAGAGGATAGGACAGGAAGTGTAAATACTGGTACAGATACTTAAAACCTTGTCTCAGGTTAATCAACATATGAATGAGTTACCAAGGCTAGTTAGAGCTTAAACTCACGTTCGGGCGTCGCTGGCCACTTGCCGTCATATGGCACGTCTGCCAGTTTGTCCACCCAGTTCCAAGTTATAAATAAAGAAGTTCAATTTGGGTGAAAAGTGGGACCCGTGTTCGGTTCCATATCGATAAATAAATAAATATATAGAACATCTAGTAAGATTTCAAGTGGGCTGCGGGATGACCGAGCATATCAGCTCGGTGGGAGATCTACATTTAGGGCTTTCACCCAACCTTTCCCTCCAGATTCCCTTCCATTCCGATCTCTTCAAGATCAGATCAGGATCAGGATAGATGGACTAGGAATTCAATGTTACCTGAACCGTCGGCGGCGCACTTCATGAGTTTCTCGAAGTCGTTCATGCACTCGGGCCGGTCCATGATGTTATCCATGTCCAGGTGGAAGCTGCAGGCGTCTATGCACCTCGACGACACGTTCATCTGGCGAGCAGTAGCGGGTTTTATGTTAGATGGTAAACGTCAGCTATAAATTAATTTACTGACTCACATATGTGTCAGCCATCCTGCCCCCCTAGATAAGTGGCACAAACGCTAAACGAATAGAATAGAATATAATACTTATTCTATGGTCTCCACCACGGTTCAGGCCTTGTGATGGCGGTGGATCTCAGTAGCCCAGGGTGACCCAAACTCCTTGGGCGAAGCGAATTGAGACGAAGGGGTTCTTTGTACCCCTCTTATAAGAAGAGGGGGCAAGGGGCGAGGACGGGAACCTCGCCTCATTGTACTGTCCTGACGTTGGGAGGGGTTGTTGTGTAGCCGCCCGGCTACCGACTGACTAGCTCTCGAAGTGTCCTGTTGCTTGTAGATCCGGGGCATCTCACCAAAGGCAGCATTGGTGGCACTCGCCGGGTTTTAGTGGGTAGAGCTGCGTCCACTTACCAGCTTTCGGGCGCAGCGAGTCCCACATACCCGCTTGGGGAGACCTACTCCCCCGCGCGATGCCTAAGCGCATTTCCCGGCGTTAAAGAAAAAAAAAACTTATTCTATGGTAATGACACTAGTTGTCAAATTACATGTCGTAAGCTAGTGTCATTCAAATACAATTAAGTATTCTATTCTATTCTGTTCTATTTGTTTAGCGTGTGTGTCATTTGTCTAGGGCTGATAAGACAAGCATACCCCGAAACATAAAGCATGCTATTTAAATGCTACACGCTAAGAAGTAAATAAGGAAGACAATCTCCGTGCAATGGCCGATCCATGTTGGATGCGGATGGTAATCTCCGGTTGTCTTGGTATTTAGCAATGGACGCAGAAAGGCTGATAATGATGACACACAGAACACACACACTTTTCCTCTTTTCTACTATATTTCGCGGTAATGCTACGAAGGTTCGAAGTGAGAATTCCTAACCGTTTTGAATGGTAGGTATCTACTGTGCATCGGCACCGCGTGTGGGAAGCACTGGTGTAGTTTCGCTGGAGATCCCAAAGCTTTTCACTTACCGGTTACTTAGAGGTAGTCCACAGGGGGGTTTTTAGTGGGTAAAAATCTCCACATACCCTAGTCTCTTCCCCTGAAGAGTCTGGGATGATCTTTCAGAAGATTTTCCCCTCGCCAAAAAACCTACCTACTGTAATATTACCTATCTAATGTAACACGTAACTATTTCAATATATAATTATTATTATATACCTCACATTAAATTCAATCTGTCGCGAGTCTAAACAATTAAGACAATACCATAATTGATACCAGCTGAAATACTTAACGCGCTATGTAATTTCATTAGCCTGTATAGTAGTACGGTTTGTCTTATGTTAGACTAGCTTTTCACGGAGCCTTACTTGCCTCGCCTTGAGATACACGGAAGTATCTGGATCGGTGGTGATTATTTTTCTAGCCTAAGCGGACTGTCGGTTTATCTTGGTGAGTAAAAATCAAAATATCTTTATTTCGTATGTTACAACTTTATTATAAAAAAAAAATGGTTGTCTGCAAAGTCGGTTTACGGACGGTAGTCGAACTGAATTTAGCCAATGGCTTGAGCCGATCATGAATCTCTCTCGTTCGTGCCGTGCTTTCGCTTTCGGAACGCTACATGACGTCATCTTTTTCGTGCATGCTGCCCGAGTTATTAGACGATGTCACGTCAAAATACATTCACTATGATGTGAAGAATTCTATTTCAAACCCGACATAACGCGATAAATCATCGGCTTTATTATAAAGGGCGCCGCGTGGTTTCGCCTGTGTTGAAATGATAATACAGTTTATATGTGAGATAGGTAGCAAACTTTCTCAACTCGGGCCCATAACTTTGAACACCCAAATGTTGCTAACTTTGTTGAGCTTACCATTTCAGTATCTTGTTTAAGTTAAATATGACGTATTTAGAACAAATGTAATAATAAAACAATTATTTACGAACAAACACATTATTAACCTCGTTATGTGATAATATAGTGAAAACTTGTACTACTTACCTAAAACAATTCAAGGCACACCTTCGCACATTCATTCAGTAATCATAATTATACATTGTATCGATTATTATATATTATTATTCTCAAAGTATAAATAAAAATTATGAGCTTATTGGAATAATAGAATGAATAAAAATGACCAGAATCCTGTAACATATTTTGCCGTATTCGCGTTCGTAGAGGTATAAAGTATCAACCCTAACGGGTCTCCTCCTCGAAATCAGGCGAGGAAGGTAATGGACCGTAATTCACCGATGCGCTGGCCCAGTGCGGGTTAGTGAACTTCACATACCTTCAAAGAATTTCAATCTCATCAGGCATGCAGGTTTCCTCACGATGTTTTCCTTCACCGGTGAGCGAGCGATGGTCTTGTGTTTGGGGTGCACTTAGAAATTTAGAAAAACCCATTTCAAGGCACACACGGGGTGTCAGGATCGAACCCGGAACCTCTCGCATGAGAGGCCGAATCCATCCACCACTGGACCATCGTGGCTCACATTAGAGAGTAGCTAGTAAATAGCTCTGGTAGAGGTATAATATTATGGTGGATATAATATTATGATAGATAAGAAATTATACAAGAGTAATTTAGACACAGTATATATATTCTTGAATATTGACAGCATTGAAGAAATCCTCCCTAAAGATCGTTAGTATTAAGTTTTTCCGGCGGCGCGATACAATGTCCCTCGGAACACGTTGGCGCGAATTTTTTGCGCCGCCATTTTGTGGCTCAATCGAACAAAAAATGGACGAGAGAGTACAATCACGACAATCTCCTCGGCTGACCATCGATTTACGCGCGAAATGGAAGTTTGATTTGCAACATTGTCTTAGATATTACCTATTTTACCAAGCCATGTATCTGAATTATTTTGGGAGGTATAAAATAACTTGTATTTTTCCGAGTTTAAGCAGATAAAACAAAGTTAGATAATGTTGAGTTTTGTTACGTGAAAATTTGGCCACGTAATATTTCTGAACATTAAGTTCTAATTAAATTACTTGGTAAGACGGGATTTCGAGTTGTTTTCTTAGGTTAGTAGAGTAGCAACCCATACATGTTCCACTGCTGAGCATGGATCTCCTCCTCGAAATTAGGCGAGGAGGATATTGAGCCATAGTTTACCGAGGCGCTAGCCCAATGCGGGTTGGTGAACTTCATAGACCTTCAAATCTCATGTAGAAAAACCCATGTTAAGGCACCACTTTTCAGGATCGAACCCGGACCCTTTCGCTTAAGAATCTAGGGGAGGAAAGGGGCTCGCCCCTTACCCACCGAACCATCGTCTTTTTCTTAGGTTCCTGTTACGGTTACTGAGCTCAGATACTGCTCAGATGGCAAGTTTTAGGAATTAATTAACATGTGATATGTTCATTTAGATAATAGCAGAAAAGCGATTGATTACCTCCGATCTTTTTCACGCGCTAAATATTTTAAAATGAGAATCTTACCTGAGTACAACATTCCGTGACATTATGATGCGGGCTGGAAGACCGCAGCCTTACAGATACAGGTCGAAGGGTCTTCCCGAACGCGTTCTCAGCATGACAGAAGTAGTCTCCCTCATCAGTTTCTGTTATCTTCTTTATAATTAAGCGCATCGTGTATTTGGTTTGTTCCTGCGAATAAATAATAGGTAATTAGTCATTATAGCATTATTGTCTTTTTTACTTTTACACTAAAGAGTTTTTTTTCATAGATAGATAAATATATTCATATACATAAATACATAAACATACAGAAATCATGCTGTTGTGTGCCTAAATATGTAGTAGTAGATAGTCCATGTTATTGCGATTATGACAGAAAGAGAATTTAAAGCAAGTTGTTTAAATACTTTTGCATCATCATCATCAGCCTTTAGTCATCCACTGCTGAACATTGACCTCCCTTAGTGAACCAATTAAGTCAATGAAATGATTCAACCAGCCCCACTGCTTCTTCAACATTTTAAAACCAAACCATTAAAAATTATTACTGATGTAAGCATTTAAAAATTTCCATTTTTTTCGAAAGGTCTAGACTTTTAGGCCTTTAAGCTATTCATTCATTAGCAATCGGTAGGTAGGTGAGCAGATGGCTCGCTAAAATGTACTGTATGCAATGATAATCATCCTTTTATTGGAAACCTACCTCAGTGTCAGCAATCAGCTGTATGGCGTAGTTGGGTCCGTCAATGACGGGAGTTCTTCCGTTAGGATCTCTCCAGAAAGCGATGGTAGGTTTCGGCAGGGCTTCCACTCTACATTCCAATATAACTGAGTCTCCAGCCGCAGCCATGGTGATTCCTGACGCTTGGATTGTAGGCACGTCTGAAGAAATAAAGTAGGGATTAATCCTTATATGTCTACTGGGCATAGGCCTCTAGGTGAGCTTCATACACTTTGCACAAGTCTCATCAAGCATACTGGTTTCCTCTCGGTGTTCTTCTTCACCGGTAAGCTAGCAATAGTCTCGTATTCAGGGGCACCTAGTAATTTAGAGAAACCCATTTCAAGGCACCACATGGGTCAGATTCAATAGGTCTGATATCTCGCTCGGACCATTGTCGCTTACTTGAAGAATTTAAATAAAATTTATTTTAAGTGTTTTCTATATTTGCATTCTTCTTTTTTTCGAATTGTCTTATACTTGTGACCTTAAGGCTTTTAGCTAAATAGAAGCTGTAGGTGGACAGTTTGACTTAAAATTTTGACGTTTAAACAGTTACATTTTAGTGGATTCACCATCCAACATGGATCCCATTATTATCATAATCGTATCGTTTGGTTGAGATTATAGTTTATCTAGAATATTCTTGCCTAAATCTTATTGGAAATCTATTTACCAGCTTACTTCTAAGCTAACAAAAAAACCTTACTAATGCCGAAAACTATTAAATATCAGGCATTAAAGAGTCATCCTAACGTGACATAAGTTTCTATTTATGATGCGAAAATCAGATCGCAGAGACTTGTACGGAGTAGATGTACATCATCTATTGTTTAAATGTGTACGTTATAAACCAACCCGCGAAGCCTTGGTGAGGGATTCCAATTTAAGCGGATATAATGTAGGTTTGTTTCATGAATTGTTGTCAACACCTTTATCACCAGCATCAAAAAACTTGTTTTTATCTTTCAGTCCTCATTAAGGTTTCGTGTGTGGTCTAGGCTTAGTTTTGATTAGTTAATTAGGTTATAATGGAATTGGCATGTATATTATAATATGTTTAAAAATTCCTTAAATAAAGGAAAAAAATTCTTACGTGATATGTTGATCTTGCGCGAGGCCTGCATGGGCGTCCCGTAGCCGTTGTCGCCGTAGCAGGTGATCTGATCCATGTCCCGCGTCACGTTGTGGATCACCGTCACCATGTGCCTCGTCACCTCTTGACGGACCAGCCGACCTGAGACCACGAAGCGTTGGAATACATACAAGTCCTATTACTGTTGCTGACAGTTTCGGGGAATCCCACTAAAAGCGGCTTTAGACAGTCGCGGTGATTTGTAGGGCCGGGACTTATGCTGAATCACGGAGTGCCAGATTCCACCCAGGTCTGGTAGTATGAGTATACACTATGCATTTTACCACGCGAACCAAAAAGAAAAAGTTCTACAACAGTTACTGTAAGGGCTTGCGGCTTGCCCTATATTTAAAAGATTATAGCACTACTACTTCTCTTAGGTTTTTTTGACAGGGAGGACAACTGTATTGTCATCTTTCTCCTTCGTCTAAGGGTTGTGATCTACTCCTTCCATAGCTTTGGTACTCACGATGTCAGTTCTTCTCGTCTGTTCTCCTCGAATATCATTATTCCTTGCTTACAATATTTTTCTTAAAATGAGGTAGTACCGTCGAACTTACATATACAGCATCGAGTAGATATGAGTCATAAAAATTCGGCCATTGCTTTGTCACTACGTCATAATATCAATTCAGAAATGGTCATGAGAATGTAGTTAAAAATACTTGAATCAAAATTCACTTACCAGAAATGTATAAGGAGATGGTTGGTGTGGGCGTGCCCATGGCGATACACAGGATGGTCATGCTGGAGCCTTCCACCACCAGGTTCACGGGGTTGATCGTCGGTGGCTGTTGGACAGAAACAATAATTAGGTTTTTTATTTTAGTCTTTGCAATACACGATTTAAAGAATTATATTAAAGCCTTCGCAAGCTCTAAGCCTTGTCGGTTCTTATTTTAGTATTGCGAAATTTGGCTTACTGGTAAAACCTAGCCACCGAACATAATATTTCGTATATGAGAACTAGCCAAGCCAGAGCTTAGGCTACAATATTATATTATAGTTAAAAGAAGAAATCCTACTAATATTATAAATGCGAATGTTTGTGAGTATGGATGTTTGTTACTCTTTCACGCAAAAACTACCGAATGGATTTTGATGAAACTTCATAATAATGTAGCTTATACATCAGATTAACACATAGGCTATAATTCATCCCAATATTCCCACGGGAACGCGGGGCGCTGCTATACTATATTATATAAATGCGAAAGTATGTAAGTATGGGTGGATGAATGTTTGTTACCTAAAAAAAAAATATTTCTCAAGGAAGGCTGGAAAATTACTATACTAATATTATAAATGCGAAAGTTTGTGAGTATGGATGTTTGTTACTCTTTAACGCAAAAACTACGGAATGGATTTTGATGAAACTCAATAATAATGTAGCTTATACATTAGATTGACACATAGGCCTGAATACAATTGACGCATGAATATTCCAATATTCCCACGGAAGCGGGGTGGTGTTATACTATCTATACTAAAATTATAAAGAGGAAAGATTTGTAGTACCTATTTTCGTATGTTTGTATGTTTGTAATGAATAGGCTCAAAAAGTACTGGACCGATTTCAAAAATTCTTTCACCATTCGGAAGCTACATTATCCACGAGTAACATAGGCTAAATTTTATTCTGATAAAAATAGGGTATTATTTTGGTTTTTCGGACACAAGGTGTAAAAAATGTTATTTCGCGTACTAAGATCCCGTTGCAAAATCTTAGTTAACGCAGGCGAAGCTGCGGGCAACAGCTAGTATTATATAAATGCGAAAGTATGTAAGTATGGGTGGATGGATGTTTGTTACCTAAAAAAAATGATTTCTTAAGGAAGGAAAATTACTATATACTACCTACGCGCTGGGGCGCCGCGCCGGGGCTGGAGCCTCAGCGCAGCAGAGGGGTTCTACTCAAACTACAAATTCTTCAATTACTATATGTATAATAAGATATAAAGCAGAAGAGTTTGTTTGTTTGAACGCGCTTATCTTAAATACAGGTCTTAGTCAGGTCTATATATCTATATATAATCAATCAGTAATCCATATTATATACTCTATAGCCTATTTTATATTATATATCGAGGAAGGCTATAGACTATATTATCCCCCCAAAATGCCGTTGTAAATCTTAGTTAACGCAGGCGAAGCTGCGGGCAACAGCTAGTAGTAGATATAAGATAAAACGATATCTCTGCGGAGTCACAAATAGGACTGATTGGAACAAACCTCGACAAACGCAGGATAGGCTGGATCAGTCCAGGCCAGCAACGTCTCCGAAGGGAGAGAGTCCCCAGCGGCGGCGTGGGCTCGCACCCATACCACGTACTGCGTGTTGGGTGACAGCTTCTCCAGGGTGTGGCCAGGCACTGTAGTCGCTATCTTCGTGATGTTTTGCTGGCCTTGCTGGCTCGGCATCTTGTAGTATAACCTGAGCATTTAGCACGCTTTTATTAGTTTTACATGTATGTTTGTATGTATGTTAATAACCGACTCTTTTGAGCTCGATTTTGTCCTACTTTGAAAGATCAGATTTAATTCAAACTTTGCACACCTGTCAAAGACCGATGACAATGCAATAATTCGATTCAAAAATCCGATTATCCCAATTAGATTCGCCAGGATTCATTAATTCCTTTCCGCATCATTTGCATGCGTGAGAGTAAGAGAGTGAGTAAGAGAGATAGAGCTAGTGCACAAACTACGCGGGCAGCTCCACAGTTACTCTTTGGTCGTACACTCAGTTTACCACAACCTCGGAGAGACTTGTAAAGCGTGTTTTTTTAGTTTTTTTAAACTATTTTTCAGTTTATTAATGTCTTATATCAGTACCAATGAAACGAAGCTGAAATTTTTGTTTGTGTCTGTCCGTTCTACTCTCTAGTCTCTGGGACTTAGCATGAGTTAATCTACAGTTACTGATATAACTATTTCGCGGTTTTCTAGGCAATTCCAGCTTAGTAATAGTAATATTTACCCTACTTTTATTATAGAAATCTATAGTAACGATGGCTTTACTATCGTTTCTGAAAAATGAAGTATGAATACATATATAGGATTTTAAATTAACATGGTTATTTTCATTATTTAAAGTATTTAAAACGGGATATTTACCATGTTTTCTAATATTGTTTTGCGGAGCTCGATATTTCGACATTGTCTACGAATGTCATGTTCAGGAGAGTCTCGTGAACATGACATTCGTAGACAATGTCGAAATATCGAGCTCCGCAAAACAATATTAAAAAACATGGTAAATATCCCGTTTTAAATACTTTAAATAATGAATACATATAGTTTAGGAATAAGTAGCAAAAAATTAACCCTCATCGAATTATAATCTATCGGGGAAATTTCTACTCCCATCCTAGTTCGTTAGAACACATGTTGAAAAATAGGATACCTACATAATTTTCAGTAACGTACAGTTTGATTACAATAACAAAAGGTAATCTGCGGAAAATTCGAATGCATTCGCATTAAGAATTTCCAATAAAAGGCGCGGATAAAAGGTATAAAAATGAACATACGATACATAAAACAAAAAACCCAGTATAAAAGATATTTTTTACTGTATTGAAACTCATATTGAACGAACATTGCTCTAAAAATAAAACCTTTTCAATTCGTATATCCTTCATGGAAAATGTTGCCGAATTTTATGTTCTCTAAGTGATTGAATGCTTAAGAAATTGACTGTAAGTAACTGGATTATTACGGTTTTACCAATCCAAGTCAGAGATATAGGCCAATAGGCAATAATATATTATATAAAGTTGCAAGCTTCGAGACGTTCTTTCCATTATATTATCATCGAGATATCGAAATCGTTATTAAAGTAGTACGCTCTGATAATATCCTAATATTATAAACGCGAAAGTTTGTAAGAACGTATGTATTAGTAATATGTATGTTTATTACCATTTCGTAAACGTATGTAAAAACCACTGAATGGGTTTTGATAAAATTTTACAATAATAATATATTTTAATATAGCTTACATATCATCTGTGTTCCTGGATGTTTATATGATTGTTCTGGCGGTTTTCTATTAGCTTTTTTAAAATCCAAAGTGATTGGTTCATGATTGACCATATTACAGAATAAAATATATTCTTTACGACAGACTTGGCAGCATGGCCTTAGGTCTTAACCTTTTTCAATAGGAATAAAACAAAAACTTAACACCAGAAAATTTCAAAAGAACTAATTCTTGGAAAGGAATTTTTTGATGGGTCTTGTCTACTGGTCTATCTATAGTCAACGAATAAAGATACTTACGTGTATGTGATTTTCTCGTCTGGCAGTGAATACTGTGGGGGCTGCCAGGTCAGGGTCAGCCACGTGGCCGAGTGGGATGACACGGACAGAGAGTGGGGGGGAGACGGTATTCCGGAAACTTCCTTGTTCTCTATATCTGTAACATTTTTGATTACAGAATATTTACAAAAAAATTCTCTCTCTAACTTCACAAGCAACTTTTTATTTCTTTTCTTTAGTTTTATTATGTTAATTAGAACTGGCAGACGTACCACCTGATGTTAAGTGGTCAGGGTCACTGGATCCTGAAGCGTTTCTTGTCCAAGTAACATAATAAAGACCATCATGGTAAGGAATGACTTACCTCCGTCAGTGATGTTGAGGAGCAGCATGCTGGACGGTATGGAGGCGCCGTGCTCGTTCTGCGCCACCACGAACATGTGGTAGGTGCTGTTCACCGTTAGACCCTCGAGCCGCGTCATCGTCTCCTGTACCACCTTTTTCTGTGGGAATTTTTATCATTAGACGTATTACAGCTACGGTTATTATAGTAAATAGAAATAAAACGACGTAAAATATAGATAATAAATAATAAAAAAAAAGGAAAAAATTAAGTATCAACCCTTCTATGTCCCACAGCTGGGCACAGGTCTTCTCCTCGAAATCAGGCGAGGAGGGTAATAGGCTATAGTTCACCGATACGCTTTCCCATTGCGGGTTGGTGAAATTCACATAAGTACCTTCAAAGACTTTTAATCTCATCAGGCATGCAGGTTTCGTCACGATATTTTCCTTCACCAGTGAGCGAACGATGGTCTCGTGTTTGGGGTGCACTTAGAAATTTAGAAAAACTCATTTCAAGTCATCACGGGGGGTCAGGATCGAAGCCGGAACCTCTCGCTTAAGAGACGGTATGTGGTAAATGGCAACAGCATTGGTGTCAATTTTATTAAACGCAGTTATAAATCGGTAAAGTAGCGTTTTTGTCTTTATATCGTATGCAACTTCGCCTCCCGATTAGAACAGAAGGCTAGTAGCTATTCTCTTAAGAGAACCATTTTGATATCGAGCTTCACCTGAGTGATAGAGCTCACTTTACACTCGCTTCGAAAGCGAACTTTATTGCTATAGATAGATAGTCTAGTTTTAAAGAATACAGATTCGTCAAATTCGTCATATTACCGCGGATTCAGTTTTTGAGATACGAAAACAACCTTACAGAATAGCCCTACCAAACCAAACCAAACCAAACCCAAGGGTTCCAACTTCTATAAAACCATGTAGAACTTGGAATGATGTAGCCGATAATAGTTAAGTAAATGTTTTTAATCCCTAGTACAGACAGCTTATGTACAAAAACAAATTGTATGCACTTGGTAGGATTCTAGCCGGCGACATCTGCACGCAGTGTCACATGCCGGCTCTTATAATGATTCACCGCTTATATGTTATCTTTATACATGTGTGCTTGCATATAAATCGTAAATTGATCCAAAACTTGTGGTTGTAATAAAAAATAAGAATTCGGAGTGTAAAAATCAGTCAAAAGGCATTCAAGGTTAGAGTGAAATAAGTTATCGTGGTTAAAATTTGGATAGACGAAGTCGGCCATTAACCAGGTGGGAAGATTTTCGTGGAGTGGCCGGTCCCTGTTGGATGCGGGCAAGGGATCAGTCGTCTTGGCGTTCATTGAGGGAGTTAATCAGAGTCGTAAAAACGTAAGCGAAGTCACGGGCGGCAGTAAGCACATGACATTTTTTTAGATTTTCTTAAAAAATTACAAAGGTAAAAAAAAATTTTTTTAAAAGAAGAGTTACCATTAGGCTTCGCATACAGGACCTTGGGAAGGTGCAACTGAACCTATGTGAGGACTCTCACTACCTCGCTAAACCACCTCCAAGCCTTCAGCTACTTCGTGAGGGCCCTAGACCGGCAGGCAACAGGAGCACCTCAGTGACAGGCTGGCCCGGCCAAGGCTATACTTTATTAAAGCAAAAACCTACATTATCCAGCTGCAGCGTATTGTAGGCGTAAGGCAGCGTATTGTTGTCTATCTTCTGCCAGTGCACCACGTAGGCGGTGGCGTTGGCGCCGTCCTGGGGGGCGGACCAGTCCAGGAACACCTTGTCGTGGGACACCACCGCGTGCAGCTCGCGCGGCGGTCCCGGCAACAGACCAGTCCCTGGAACAAACATACGAGTCACTTAGGTCGAAAGCGGTCATACTAAGAATAACGAATAACCTTGAAACGGCTGATTAGTGTATTATGTTTAATCATCAATTATAAAACCGCATCAAAATCGGTTTAACCGCTCAACAATCACACTGTCACAGACAGACGCATTTCGTGGTATAACTTATATTTTATTTTGCGTCTCCGTTCAAAATTGGAAGGAACAAGGCGTCATATTATACACCTTTTGTCGGTAGTTGCTGTGAAGTATCGGTAAGGACTCTAAGTATAATATTTAATAATAATGTTAATATCTATGGACGCTTTAACACCACGTCAATATGGTCCCGTGGTCACCCGTCCCGTTTTTTTTACCTCCGGCTTGAGCGTCAACGCGCTAACCATGAGCCACAGGTCGTCAAAGTATGTCCATTATTTTAAGGCGAACAATAACTACACAAAGTATAGATATAAGGAGTCCGAACAGTATAGGCTTTTCAATGGTATTTATATATACACAATAATAAACCCAGATCTTAGTTCTCTTTTCTGCCGCTGTCTGCGCTAGAATCGAAGGCGTACCGATGCTATTGTAGCGGACCAATCACCGCCACAATACTTCCAGCGTAAAGATTTAACTACTTAATGTACTTGTACTACTTAATGTTGTAACTTAAAATACTAAAAAAAGTGTACTTATTAAAAATGGTTCGCTCTATTATCAACAATTCTGTCCCCTAAATTGCGACCATTCGTTCAACATTACATTCGGACTCCTTATATCCATACTTCGTGGATAACTACTACATTTTTGGGACGAAGTTCCATGCGGCAGGCTTGACGGGGATAGGGATTTTGCTGCGCGTTCTAACTGAAAAAAAGTGATAGTAAAACCGTAAGAAAAAGTGCGTGGAATAAAAGCGTTAAATGAGACGCGCGCAGGCGCGACAGTCGCATACACAAGCGAGTAGTGTATAATACCTTTCTCTTTCTCCCTCTTTCTTTTCGTTCTCTCATCCCTTCTCTTTCTTAACTTCGTTCCTACCCCATGTCCCACGACATCATTTTTATCATGAGTTCATAAGCCGTACCTTCTTCGAAGCACTGCACGATGTTCCCGATGTACGGCACGCAGGTGTGCAGCGCTGCAGAAGGAGCCCCTGAGCAGACGCCGCGGCAGGCGGGCACCACGCCGCGCCGCGCGCAGCACTGCTCGTGATTACGACCTGCGTAACGAGGGTACCAATACCATTAGTATGTGATAATAACTGTATATAATAATAATTATTATTACTAATGATTTATTAATAAATGTAAAGCAGTATGTGTAATTTTTGTGGCCAAGTAGGTAGTTGAATATTGTCCAGAATAAAATTTAAATCTAAAATAAAAGGTCATTAACTCTGATGACTGTACCGTTTAGGTACGCCCGTGAGTATTCCATGAATATAGAATACGTTCTTTATATTGGTTCGTTGGGCCCGCGGCTAGCGATTCATGTGCGAGTACCAGATAAATATTAGATGGATTTAACACCACCTTGGAAACGGCATTTAAAAAGAATTGGTTTCAATAAAAAAAGGGTGTTAAGATTTCTACATCTTCACGACACAATTATTAATTTAATGTACAATCGCAGCACAGAAAAATTAATAATGATTAATTTTATTACATACATAATTTATACATTAAGTGAGATATAGTAAATAAATGCAATTGGCGACCTTCTCGCTTTAGAGCGATTTCTTCCAGGCAATAAGCACAGCAAGGAAATGCACTTTTTTGACATTAGGCTTGTCTTGTGTGAGCGCGAACCAATACAAACAATAAATAGATAAAAATATGTTAATAGAAATAATCAAAGTTTATTATATAATATATAAAGTGTATCAGTAGTAGTAAAATAATTCATAATGACGTCATAATAAGCGCGAAATTGCGGGCGCATAGTATACCGCCGGCACAAGTAACGGTCGAGGAGTTTCCACCGTTGCAGTTCGTGCTCCAGAAAGAGCAAAGTGCCTCTGCATCAAGCAGGAATTTCTGCTCCAACCATGGTCCCCAGGGATGGATAGTCTGCGGTCGTCCGATACATAAGCATGTCGGTGACGCGAACAGGCCTGTCGCTAGAGTCTAATTTGGGGTAGGGCAGCATTTGTTACAGGTAGAGCGGTAAAGTCGTATTTCATTATAATTTATCTTAGTTTTTGGTATTTTTAAGGCAGGGAATAGTGATTTTAAGGTAGGTCATTGCTCCACAATGCCCCCCTAGGCGTGAACCTCTAAGAGCAAAAAGTGCTCAACGCGACTAAATAAGTGTACACTTGAAATTCTCACCTCCGGCACCACACCGCAATAGCTTGTGGAACTCTGCGGCGCACAGCGGCGCCAACGTCCTCAGGTCCGACATCTTGGCGTCGTAGGAGCACAGCGGCATGCACACGCCGGCCAGCTGCACGCGCTCGCAGCAGGCGGTCATGTTGTACGCGTTGGCCGACTCCTCTATCTCCTCGATAACCTGGTGGTGAGACGATGGTTTACCAGCTCATATAAGCTTCGGATCTTGTGCTGGTAGCGCATGACGGTCATATTTTACCAATATTTCCTCATACATCGAATCACGTCAATGTGGTTTGTTACTTGTTGAGAAAACGTCATTGTGACTATCACCCGTATTTCAGAAGTGCACTTGGTTAAGTAATGAAACAATACTATGCAAAGAACGCTTCTATATGCGCTCCATATCAATAGTCGGGTTTTATATAGATTTGACAGACGCACAATTACGGATTTCACTTAAGTAATATAAGACCCTATGCGTTCGGGAGTACTGTGATACCTCAAAGTATTGTTTGTACATACGGGTGTATATTTGATAATATTAAATGTCTTTGGAGTGCATAGTTTCGTACTTTAGATAAAACTTGATACTCTCTTAGTATGATTGAAGAAGACGATATTTTATTTAATTTAGAATATCTTGAGACATTACTTTCATTTTATAATAATTGAGGGTCGACTTTAGATTTCTTCATCATCAGCCTATATCAGTCCACGGACCGGCCACTGCGCGGAAATCGTCTTCCCACCTGATTTATAGCCGACGAACTATGGGTTGCTTATGTTGGCTAATTTCGATTTTTTAAGGATTCTTGTATGAAATATT
This sequence comes from Lycaena phlaeas, assembly GCA_905333005.2. Taxonomy (NCBI): domain Eukaryota; kingdom Metazoa; phylum Arthropoda; class Insecta; order Lepidoptera; family Lycaenidae; genus Lycaena; species Lycaena phlaeas. The sequence goes on from HG995181.1 coordinate 1,561,772, forward strand.
GTTTAGGAGTTATATTACCTGACTCTCTGTCCTGAATATAAGCCTCGGAGACGCCTCCCCGACGCCGTGCTCGTTGACGGCCTCCACGTAGATCTCGTAGTCGGTGTTCGATTCCAGGTCCTCCAAGATGTAAGGAGATTGAACCTGCGATGAAAGTTATAAATATTATGTGCATTAGATAATACAGCTACAAGTTTTAGAATGAGATAGGAATGAGTGAAATGAGATAGAATGAGTATCAGAAAAGGTTTAGGCTACGGTCGAACATGTTGCAATAAAATATCAAATCATAACTCTTTCACTAAGGTTCTCTGTAATCAGTATTTAGTTCATATTGCAAAAACTTTAGCATTCTTAGCACGAAATAAATTAGTGACTATAAAAAGAAAGAAAATTGTATAAGTGTCTAATGTATTAAATTTAATAATTGCAGTTAAAGGATATTTTCTCGTAGTTCTGTTTTCCATGTACGTATTGTTCACCCATCGCATGACCTATTAGTACAAGCTAGAGTCGGTAGATGGCCGAGTTCAATGACCTCTACGTAATACTTATCAGGTGAGGTACGGGTGGGTGGGGGTGTGGAAGACTAAACGCTCAAGGTCATTGAGAAGGGGGAGCCTCGTACGTTTTACGTTACAAACTAGTGAATTGTTTTAAAATATTACACATATGAGAATTCTGAGCGGCAAGATATGGATGGATTATCAAGCTACTTTACCTTTTCCAAGGTGCGATAGTCCTCCTCAGCTTGCAGGGATTTGTAGTGGAGGTTGTAGTACTGTACGGTGTCGGGGAGTGTGGTGGGAGGAGACCAGTGGACGATGGCATAGTCCACGTCGATGTTGGTGAGGTGCAGCCGTGATGGCGCGCCCGGCAGCACGCCGTAGCCTTGCAGCAGACAGTTGGTGTATGACGTCATGAACCGCAAGCATCTGAAGGAGGATGAAACCTTTAGTTTGTCTCTTTGCCCTTGATCAAAGAAGCCGGTAGATATCTAATAATTTTGATTCCCGACGCAATAAATGATATTTGAATGTCCAAAAAGTTGCCCAAAAAGGTGATCCGATTTGTATGCGGTGTTCTCATTTTAAATCAGCAGTACTAAGGTTATTAGTTTTTTTTTGCGTGTTTTCCAGGAGACCACGTTCGAGGTGATGAACCTTCAACTGTATGGGTTGATGCAGTTGAAGATGGTAATTTGATGCAAGTGACAAGGAATGGGCATTCGTTTAAAGATGTAATTTCTAATAGAGCAAGGAAGATTCATAATGATGTAAAAAAAGTTAAGTATCAACCCTTATGTATCTCACTGCTAGGCACGGATCTCCACCTCGAAATCAGGCGAGGGGGGTCATAGTTCACCGATGCTCTGGCCCAGCGCGGGTTGGTGAACTTCACATACCTTCAGAGACTTTCAATCTCATCAGGTATGTTTGTTTCCTCACGATGTTTTCTTTCACCACTGAGCGAGCGACGGTCAGGGCAAAAAATTAAGACGTACATAGAAGAACAATTCTTTAGGATTTTTTGTGTCGGCTTTATTGGGGATATGTCCCCAGTTCGGACTCGCTCGCTCTCGTAGGCTCATATGCTGGGGACATCGCGGTGTCCCTCTCGTCACGCCGTCAAGCGGACGTTTGCATCGCAGAGTTTGTCCTCAAAGCGCCTTTAAGAGCCTTCTATATATGTCTGAATTCTTTGTTCAGGGTGCACGTAGAAATTTAGAAAAACCTATTTCAAGGCACCACAGGTAGGGCCCAGGCTTGAACCCGGAACCTCTTGTGTAAGAGGCCGAGTCCACCCACCACTGGACCATCGTCGCTGCATAATATGGTGAATGATGTTGATGATATTAATTATCGATTTCATAATGGGATTGTCCGTGACTTAACACTATTTCCTGAATTTATTTAAGTAATTTTCAATACAACTGAATATAAATTACTACTACTAGTACAGAAAATCACCAAGAACTGGCCAAGCATTAACAAGGTGATTAACATATACAATAGCATTTCTCATCATACATAATATACCAATAAATACTTACTTAAAGTGATTGAAGTCCAAGGTGGTGATGTTGCCGCTGCAGAGCGGGAGACAGGAGTCGGGCAGGCCCCTGGCGCGGCAGCACGGCGTGTGGTCCAGGCCGTTGGCCAGACAGCCGAAGGTGACTCCGGCCCAGGGTGCGCAGATCATCAGATCTGTCACCTGCAGCTGCGATTACAACCGGCGCTTGGTGATGGTGGGTTAGTGACAAATGGCGGTGGACGCGGCGTGAACACACAAGCAAACATACATATTATGAACCAGTACAGTAGGCCTATTCTGTAAGAAACTATTTCAATATCGAGCTTCACCTGAGTGATAGAGCTCACATTACGTCACTTCGAAAATGATCTTTATTGATATGGATAGAGAGTCGAGTTTTAAAGAATACGAATCCGTCAAATTCGTCATATTACCGCGGATACCGCTTTCGAGATTCGAAAACAACCTTACAGAATAGCCCTACAGACGTGACTTGTGTACCTACATAGCCTATAATAAACGTTCTACTATATAGAATACTCTAGAATATAGTTAATGTATTATACATTTTAATAACAACTATTTCCGTGTGGTAGCCGATCCGTATTGAACGCGAGAGGAAAGGGATCTGTCGTCTTGGCGTTCATTGACGAGGAACATAGGTTCAGCAGTGGACGTATAAGGCTACTGATGATGATGATTATGCAGATCTATTGCCTTGCTTTTCCCTATCCCCCTAATTGGCCACGGGAAACTCACAATCTATAAATCATTTTACGAATAGAATTACGGAATTTACAAACTTAATCTTAGAAATTAAGTTGACTCTCATGTGCTAGCAGTGTAAAAAAGCTTACTACATCTTAGGTAGTCATTAGACTTTTAATTAGATAAGATCTTTATTTCCTACTCCTTTTAGTTATTTCCTAGTAGAATTACAAATATTTAATACTAGCTGTTGCCCGCAGCTTCACATGCGTTAACTAAGATTTATAACGGGATCTTAGTACGCAAAATAAGTAACTTTTCTGGTTGATTTTTTACACATTGTGTCCAAAAAACCCAAATATCTTACGGAACCCTATTTTTTTCAGAATAAAATTTAGCCTATATTATTCGTGGATAATGTAGGTTTCGAATGGTGAAAGTATTTTTGGAATCGGTCCAGTACTTTTTGAGCGTATTCATTACAACCAACCAAACAAACAAAGTTTTCCTCTTTATAATATTAATGTAGAAAAATATTAAACGAATTTTACGTACAAAAATCAATTGTCTGGAACGTTCCAGGAAAAGCGAAATAGGATCCTTATTAAATCGCGTACCCGTTGACTTCGAGGAACCAGACGTTCGTTCTAGCGAATGTTTGCTATGAAAATTTCATAAATTTCTCTTAAGATGTCACCCACATTACGCAGTATATACCGACCTACTTAAGTGGGAATATAATTCCCTCTGTGTGTGATACTAGCCATGCTCCTCGACGTCGCTCACGTTATTTAGGATATATTTTAATTACCATCTAAGTTTCTTAGTTATTCAATCGCGCTCAAGTGGTTAAAATTCAAACAAAAAATAAAGTATTGAATTACAATTTACATTGTACTATCAATTAGCTGTCCTGATAGACTGCGTTCTGCCAAAAGTACTAACATCGTTATCAAAAATAGGAGATGATGTTAGAAGAGTGAAAATTTAGGGTGTTTTGTGTCACATAAAAAAAAAGAACTTTGTAGGAAAAATCAAGAAAATCTTTATTATGTCGTGAACCACTTAGGGTGTAAATATATAAACAATATTTTCAGGCCTACTGAATACACTATTTCTGTCTAATCTAATATAAAATTTCATCAAATCTGTTATCCCGTTCCGAAGGAGTTACACAGTCACATTAGAACTGTGAAATTTGAACTTTATATTTTTGATTTAGGTAATTGGCAGGCATTACGATTGATGCGACATGATGACAAACGTCAAAAGAACCACAACACAATTATGGCATTATTATTGACTTGTGACCTATGGGAACGAAGGCTTCTCGCAACTCGAGCGAATTTATAACAATGTATCCTTACTTCCTTACCAATATTATAAATGCGAAAGTAACTCTGTCTGTCTGTCTGTTTGTTACGCTTTCACGCCTAAACCACTGAACCGATTTTGATGAAACTTGGAACAGAGATAGATTAGAGCTCGAGAAAGGACATATGCTACTTTTTGTTGCGAAAAAAAGCTTAGGGAGGTTTAAATAGGGGATGAAAGTTTGTATGGAAGTTCGTCATTATACATATAAGATGACGCCGTGAACTTTTGCATTTGGGCACTTGATAAGAATTAAATAACCATTAATAATTGTTCCACCGTTTTTAAGATTTTTACCTATATGGGCATGAAATAGGAGATGAGAGTTCCCAGGGTAGTTCAAAAAAAATCTGTAAACGTACGTACGGAACTGTGCTACTCCGAATTTAACGCGAGCGAAGCCGCGGGTGACAGCTAGTAACTAAATAAATTGCGGGCTTTGACTATACGCATTTCCCAGTGAATAATTAAGTCGCGCTAAAACCATTTGAACGTTTTAGCTTATCTAGGTCGGAGTTTATTGACTTAAAGCCTACCAGTACGGCTTCAAAGCCTGTGGTGGCCGAGTTAGTCACAGTGCAAATACTTTGTGCAGTATGAGTCGAGTGCAATACATATGATTAGTGGCACGTGAACATTTATTTAGGAGAGTTTCAAATACGTGTATGATTTTTTGTGCATTCGATTATATGTTATGAGAAAACGAGCAGATTGACAAATATATATAGCGGTTGACAGCTGAAACTTCGATAGCGCGATTCAGGATTGTGGTGTTTATTGGACCGCTACAGATTTTTAACATAAGCTAGACTATAGAGTCCAATCCACTAATTCCTGCGCTTCACTGTGACGCAAGTCTTATTTCCAGTAATACGGTAGTTGACGGTAACAAAAATAATGATTTTTATTTATTATGGTAATTAAAGATACAGAATTGCAAGGTGTCAAATAATCGGACAAAAATATACAAGATTAAATTTTGGAGAAACAAATTTACGTTGTTCTGTGTCTTGTTACTTGTCAATTGTTACTTTTGTTTTAACAGTAGTGGTTATATTTACAACCCATTATATTTGATGATTTTTCACAAATCTATTGATTTAGAAACTCAACCAAACAATGTTTGTTGTGCATCTTCTGACGTCACGCGCAACACCATGATAGATTACCGTGTTTTAGTATATAATGTAAAAATAACAGAATATAATATAATGCTAGTTTTTACAGTGGCCAAATTGAGACCTAAGAAATGTTTTCAAATTACTTTCCAAATATTGTCAACTACCGTATTATACTGGCTGTCATCAACCCCCCTCTCCCCCCCCAAAATGTTTTTTTTTCTTGGCGATTTCAAAATATTAGTTCAAACATACCCCAATCTCAAATGTCTTGGTGGGATCGCAGAGCTTATCGACGCAGCCGAAGTGACTGACGCCGGCGTCGATGCAGCAGCCCCGCACGTCTGGTAGCTTAGGCGCGGCAGCCACCTTCGTGTTCCTCATCTTGCCGGGGGTTAGTGTTAGCGTCCTGGTGATAATTTATATTATATTAATACTTGATAAAAAAGTATTATATGTCCCACTGCAGGGCATGGGTCTCCCCCTCGAAATCAGGTGAGGAGGGCATTGGAATAAAGTGCATCGATGCGCTGGCCCAAAGCGGGTTGGTGAAACCAACCAACCTACAAAGACTTTCAATCTCACCAGGCATGCAGGTTTCCTCACGATGTATTCAACATTTTTTGACGTGACAACGTCTAATAAGTCGATACTATGGGCTGTATGCACGAAAAAGATGACGTCATGTCACGTTCGGCATGCGAGAGAGCGGCACAAACGAGAGAGGCATGATCGGCTCGAGCGATCGGTTCAGTTCGGTTCGCGCTGCATGTAATGTTTGTTGTCACGTCAAACTACCGTCAGTAAACCGACTTTACAGACAACCTTTTTTTTATACATTTTGCTCTTAAACGAGAAATATGCATGGGTCTTGCTTTTGCGTTGCATGCGTTGAAACTAAAATGACATTCTGTGCCCGCAAAATAGTAATTATGCACACAATTAATATAAGTTTTTATAAAGCTGTGTCATGCACCATACGTTTCATAAATAGCCTAATAACTATTGGTCTATTTCAGTGCCAAAGAACAAAAATTTTAGTCACAGAGACTGCTGATAGAAGTGACAACTTATATAGAGCTAACAAGACAAAATTTAAAACTTTATATATTATAAAAAAAAGAAATGTGGTGTCGTGGGACACCAGGTAGGAACGAAGTTCCTTCGTCTAAAAAGAAAGGTATTATACACTACTCGCTTGTGTATGCGATTGTCGCGCCTGCGCACGTCTCATTTAACGCTTTTTACTCCACGCACTTTTTCTTACGGTTTTACGATCACATTTTTTTCAGTTCGGTCGCGCAGCAAAATCCCTATCCCATCCAAGCCTGCCGTAAGGAACTTCGTTCCAAAAAAAGTAAAATAAATGAAATATATTAAATCTCATGACTTCATAACGTTACAATGAACGAAGTATTCGCTTCGTATAAAATTTACCCCTACCAAAAGGTGCTCAAGGAGTTTCCAATTCAAAAAAATATGCCCCGAGGAAAAACTAGTATCGGATTTACCTCAATCTACAAAAGTAACCCTTTAAGCAACGCGTTCAAATTGAGTTTATTTATTAATACCCACTAAAGCGAACATCAGACCTTATTCCAAAACATTACCTGATCCCGTAGCTCGGCAGGCTCGACCCGTGAATATTGTACGAGGTCACTGTCACTTCATACATCGTGAAGGGCAGAAGGTCGTTCAGTATTAGGGACGATTTGTTCGCTGGGACCTTTATCACCATCGGCTGGTTACTCTTCGACGTGACGTTCTTTAGTGAGCTCTCAGAGGTATCTATCAAGTGGGCATCGAACGATCTCAGAGCGGTCACATTTACTACGTATTCTGTGACCGAATCTGCGTTTTGTGTGGGTGGGTCCCAGGATACGTTCAGTTGCTTCTCATTCAGAGGTTCCACTTCTACGTCTTCTGGTGGGCTTGGAAGGAGTTCTGGAAAATATTAATTAAATTAACGTATGAATAAAGTTTACATATAATGACAAATAAGTGTAATGACAAGCACTCGCACACATAGTGCAGCGCTAAAAGTTGAGTTGAACTACAATTTAATATGTCAAATCGCAAAGCCTTATACAAGAGTATAATACCAAACCATAGAAGAATTTTGGATATCTCACCGATCCCTTCAACGATGCAAGCCAAGGTCTTCTCCATGTAGGTGGCGCAGGAGTAGTGCGTCTTGATGTTGTCGGTGACGGGCGTGAACTCGCCGCGGCAGACGTCCTGGCAGATGTCTGGCACGTGCTCCTGCACGCAGCATGGCACGTGGTTCCTGCCGTCTGCCATGCATCTGGATGGACATTACAACTGGACGTCACAACTGTTTCGATCTAATTTACATTTACAGAAGGCAAGATGACAATTATTTTCTAGCTTGAGTGACGCTTCGTGACAACCCAGGCTGGAGATAATTGCTTTTTTGTTAGGCGTATGAGTAGCTCCTTAGAATAATAAGCTCTTGCATTTAAACTAACAAATATTACTTTTTTAAGTGAAAGCCGTACACAGACTTGTAGACTGTGAATAGGGCTGATATGTCACGCTCTGAAGTGAAAGGCTCGATCGGGTGAACTCGGGACTACTGAGTGTGAGAGCGGGAAAGATACAGTCAGCTGCTCTTCGCTGCTGTGTTTTTGTTTTATTTATATTAAATTTTTGTCTAATAATTGTCATCATTTATTATCAATTATGAGACATTTTCGGTATTCACTTCTGTTGTGCGGTCTTAAGCACATATATTTCTTTTAATTTTAGATTACTATTATTAGGGCCTGTTTCAAAGCCAGATACTCCATACTCTATCTGTCAAATATGTTGTGGATAGCAATATGTATCAAATATGTTCTTCAAGTCATTATTAAGTAAACAATAATAGTAAAACGAACCAAAATTATGTGAGACGAAACGAGAGAGTCTTACGATTTAATAAACTTTTCTATGTTACAATAAACACAATATTTTAAAAAATCTTTAGCTTTACATATTCATATATTTATTTGTGTATCAATTGTTTATATCCCACATTAATATTATAAACGCGAAAGTTTGAAAATAAATATGGATGTATATTTGTTACCCTTTCACGCAAAAACTACTAAACCGATTTTAATGAAATCTTACAATGATATAGCTTATATGTCAGAATGAAATAGAAACTATAATTTATCTTTGTCCTTCCACGCTAATATGAAGTACGCGAGTGAAACCGCGGAGCTCTGCTAGTATTTTTATATCGAATCATCAAATTACTTGACAATTGCTGGGAAGTCCGGCTGACAGGCCTCGGGGTCTTGACCAGTTCCTTCCAAGATGGTCTGTATGCTGCAGAAGCCCAGACAAGTTCTGGTGACGTTAGCGCTGATGCAGCAGTCCGTATAGTTGTGTGCGATGGCCGTCGCTGATAGGGTTGGTGTATTGGCTGAGTAAGAATCTGTTATGTTCTGGTTCTCTGGGGGTGTCAGTCCTCTTGATATCACTAAAAAAAAAGATAAGGGTATGACTGCCAAGTGAGTAAGACTCTAAGTTACCAAATTATACCGCCTTAAACTATATTAGCAAGTAACAATTAGAGTAGCAAGGGATCGGTCGTCTTGGCGTTCATTGAGGGAGGCCTATGTTCAGCAGTGGACGGATAAAGGCTGATGATGATGATGATCATGAAACTATATTAACTATTAATATTTAAATACTAGCGGACGCGACAGACGTGCTGTCCTTACAGTAGCGTTGAAATGTACTTGCTTCACAATATATAGCAGTGTTAATAGTATACTACTCTAACAACATTATACTTCTGTGACAATAGTAAACTACGGTAACAATAGAAAAGTAGAGTAGTAATACTTAAATATTGGTCTAGTGCTTATTGCGCATCGACCAAATATACCCTAGATACACTGTTACCTACAAATCCAAGTCGAAAAAGTGTCCCATGCTACGCCATTGCTAAGTTGCAAGTCAAAAAGTAAAATTCAAAGTCTTTTTCTTTTATTTACGTCCTTATTCCGTAACAACAATGTTCTATTTTCAATGCCGGGGTTTCGCGCTTATGGAATTATAGAAGGCGCGCATCGTGTAAGTCGTATAAACTTATTACGAGTCAGACCATACTCACAATTGTGCTTAGAACATTTTTAAGCACAATTGGATCGAGACACTTTTTAGTGTTCTCGCGCCATCTCATATTTGAACGATGTTATTGCATTTAAAGTTTGTTTATTGAGGTCCTGATATTTCGTTTCAATTGCCATGATCACGCGGGACTTCTTCACGGAGACAGTCTTCTCGTGATCGTATGACTGATGTATCATGTGTAGTGGATGGTTCGATCCAGCTGAATATTCAATAAACGTTACCGTTGAGTCTGTGGAAGCTCCTGACCGGAGGCTCCGTGTTCAGCTCGCACATGTACAGTCCGGCGTCGGAGGGCTTCACCGACCTGATGACCAGCGCCCATACGTCTCCGCCCTTGGAGATCCCTGGACCCTGCAGCGGCTCGTCAGCTGGAAGACACTTATATTCAGCACATAATAATAATAATGAGACTTTAAGGTTTATTATAATTATTTTAAATATTATATTACAGCTTGGGATGGTTCTACTCCTCGAAATTAGGTGAGGAGTTGCAGGGCTATAGTGGCCGATCCGTTGTTCCAATGCTAAAAGCAAAGCAAATACCAAAAGGATGTACATTGTAAAAAAAAAAATATAAACCTATATATTATGGCCCACTGCTGGGCACTGGTCTCCTTCTCGAAATCAAGCGAGGAGGGTATCGGGTCATACTTCATCCAGGCACTGGTCCAATGCGGGTTGATGGACTTTACACACCTTCAAAGACTCATTCTCATCATTTCGTCTGTCACTGTCTGTCAACATCCTTTTGGTATTTGCTTACTTGTTTCCCCACTTTGTCCACTGTGCACCACGTTTGCTCTGATTCATATATTGTGTAATGTACCCATCTGCATTAAAACTGCGGCTTATTTAGGTAAACTTAAAACATACCCCAAAAACTATTTCATTTCGTATTCGAAATAGGTCAATAAGCTTCCTCTAGGTGCAATGAAAAAACGAGAAAAAATATTTTTTCACATTTCAATACTATTTCTAGATATTTTTAGAGGTGTTCGCATTTACGGCGAAACGTATAAAAAGCGCTCTCGGACTAACTTATAAAACTTAGAAACATTTTCATGGAAAAATATAGGTACCGATATTATATTAGTTTTAAGCATAAAAAAATATTTGCGATCTCCTCCGATGCGATCCTACTTAAATTGAAACCCGGGGTATCAAAATTATGGCGATACACGTCATTATTTCGCATGCTCTGTGAAACTCATTACCCACATTTCAAATGAAGTTATAAACATTAATAATACTCATGAATATCAAAAAAAAATCTGAAAAGGAAAAATTTGATTGTTTGTATTATTTGTACCGATTTGTAAAATTCTTGTACAGAGAAAGCCAATGGTCACATAAGCTATGAATTGTTTACACGAACGAAACCGGGACACACCGCTAGTCATCAAAAATATTTAATATAAACAAAACATGTATACTTACAATCATCATGCAACACCCTGACCCTCTCGTCTCTTGTCACTCTCACTCCTCCAGCTGTCAGCAGCTGAAGATCTCTCGCTCTCTTCCACAGCACGGGTTTTCCCCGGGCCCCCAGCACAACACACGTCAATAGCGCGTCCTCCCCACTCTTCACAGCCACCCCCCCACTTGGTGCCCTCATCCAGGCCTCTTTGGGTTCATCTTTCTGTTCACTGCCAGAACTGACTCCTTCTGCTGCATCTTCCTGGGGTTCTGCAAAAAAGTTTGTTAAATTAGACTTTTGTGATGATAATTTTCGCAGCTTTTACAAATTTTCAATTTACGGGAAGTTTCTGTTAATGGAAGATTTCATCTGTAACAATGTAAATGTAAAAAAAGTGAGAAATATACGCCCATACATCATAATATATTCTATTTCGTGTTTTAGCGAAACCAGAAACGAAAAAAGGTGTGAAAAGTAATTTTTTGCAGAAACGGAAACGGACGCAGAAAAGACGAAAAAAGAACAAATTTCTAATATATTTCTTTATTAAGTATCAAATACATCAAATCTAGATTAGAAATAGATATATTAGACCACAATATTGCAACTGAACATTTTATTAATAGTCAAAATTAAGTAGTGGTAACCTATGTTTTATGAAAAGTAATTTGGCCGCTTTTGCATCTTACTATCTGTCCTATACTTTCGATTATATTTCCGTTACAAAAGTCGTGGAAACAGAAGCACAAACGAATGTTGAAAAGCGCGCGAAACTTCCGCACTCGCGGAAACAGAAACAGAGATCCGTTGCATCACTAATTCTTACACATTCGCGCTTATAATATACGTGGGACTCTTATTACAGTACCGTACAATAAGTTATTATTATTATTATTCAAAGAGCGGCTATTCCAGGCAAGGCTTGCCTTCGTATCACTGCGACCAGGGTTGATCTATTGTGATCGCCACTATTTACGTCTCCGGTCCAAGCCCTGTTGTTTCTATGAATTCTAGGACTTTTTTGGCACCAAAAGGTTTGATTTCTTGTGCAATACATGCTTCTGTTAGGCATGCTAGAGTTATGCATTAGGTTGGAGCAATCAGTGTGAATGTGCATAGGCGTTTCCTCTGCTGAGTAGCAGAGTCTGCAGTGCCTTGTGTCACTCTTCTCGACTATTTGCATATTATGCTTTTTGAGACGACAGTGTTCCGTAAGCAACGTAACCAAAATACGAAGATTGTTCCGACTCAGCTTTAGTGCCTAAGAGGAGTACTTTTTGCTGTAGGCCTTTAGCAGTGCCTTGGAATGTTCCAACCCTGGCGTATTCTTCCAGAGCAGTAGTTTCATAAAAACAACAATAGAATAAGTCATACTTCACGGAACATAAAAATCATCAAAGGCACCTCTGTCCTCAACTGATAATAAGGATAACGATGGGAGCATTCGACGGGAAATTGTCTTCGATTGAGGTTCATTGAGGACCAAAAGCCAATATGAACATCTCTGATAAAAGTGAATACCCGTTTGTGGAAAATTCGTGAATATAAATATGAACATAAACTTGCGGCTTCTGTGTAAGCGTGGAAAAAGCTTAGGAAGTTTTGTCTTAAAGTAACAATAATATTAAACATGATCCTAAAAATATATAATTTTTTAGCAGAAACAATTTACTAACATTTAAGGCCTATAGCGTCGAACTAGTGTTATTACTAAGATCCTTATAAGTCACACTAATTTTTTTTTAAATTTTCTCTTTCACTTGTCTAAAATGACAAAAATACATGGGCGTTCCTAGCAGGATGAAATTAGCAACCATATTCTGAGTGAAAAGAAAAACTCTTTTTCCAAATAAGACTAATCTAGATTGATTGTTTACTCCTGAAAACCCCCATAGGTATACCAAATTTCAGCGAAATCGTTAGAGCCGTTTCCGAGATCACAGAAACATATAAATTAACAAGACTTACTCGTTTAAAGGTATAAGATATGTTCACATTTTGATTTGCAGTTGTCGAAATAGAGGTTCCAGAAAATTCCTTTGCTATGATTGCTACGGATGAAACGATCGCTAGCGGGCGGACGTCGATCACGTTGTATTGGAAGGACCATGAAACAGGAAACCCGTTTGTTGAAATGCATGGCGTAACCGTGCAACGCTCGTAATTAACTTGCTTCACTACGATGAGCACTTTGAACGCTGATTTTAAAGGTCATTTAGCAGACAAACTAGAACTGGGCAGAGTAAGATCACTACAATCAATCAATTATAAAACAAAGTCGCTTTTTCTGTCCCTATATCCCTTTGTACGCTTAAATCTTTAAAACTACGCAACGGATTTTGATGCGGTGTTTTTTAATAGATAGGACAATTCAAGAGGAAGGTTTATGTATATAATTTATTAAGTTTTTATGTACATTGGCTAAGATATAACAATAATTGTTGGAGGTGTCGGGAAAAAATAGGCCGCTTGGGAGTTTTCAACGAAAACGCTGCCTAAACCCTTTGAGATATAACAAAATAATGTATGGTGGAATTGTGTATCTTAAATAGGTCTACAAAAAAGTCCGCGATGGCATATGTCTATCTCTTAGGGATATCATACTATATCCATTTAATACTTTAAAAATGGGAAATTATAACGTGATAGTTTGAAAGATATTTACACAAATACGGTATGAATCCTTATCATTTTAAATCATTTAATTGGCTTGTGCATTTTATGAAGATTATTTTTGCTCTATACATCATGCAAATTAAATGAATACTTTAGGAGATATGGCAAAATCAAAATAATGCACAAGAAAATAAAATATCGTGTTGCTGTGATTCGAAATTTCGAACGGGCGGTTGTCTGGTGTCTAAGGCCGTAGTGTATCAACTCTGGTAGACGTAATAATATGATCAACGTATGGTGGAATATATTATAATAATAGTATCCTATATATGCCTACAGAAAATCTGCGAAGAAAAGAGAATTATGTCTTTATGTTCAAGATAACATATACTTATCCATTTTAATACAAAAACTTAGTACATAATTATTAAAATAGAAAATGATCATCATCAGACATGATAAATCCGTAAACCTAAGTTCACGCGGGCGAAGCTGCGGGCAACAGCTAGTTGACAATATGATGTAGTCTTATACGTTATAAAGTTGAAGAGTCTTGTTATTTTAACGCGCCAATTTCAGGAATTACTGGTCGGATTTGAATGATTCTTTTAGTATTGGATAACCTATTTATCGCGGAAGGCTAAGATCCGCTAAGATGTCATTGTAAATCTTAATTAACGCAGGCGAAACGTGCGGACAGTAGCTACTTGAAGAACATAAGATCTTACGAAAATGTTAGACTTTTTGTTATATTCATAAAACATAATTAGTATTGAACGCATTTCTCTGCAGTCTTCTATGCTAATCTTTACAGCCTGAGTTCGGAAACTATTTTCTCACTTGACATCCCAATCGACAAGACATTTTGTATCCCTAATAATATTAAACAGTCATAAGTGATTTTCAACATTTTTTGGACCGCCTAACCCTAGCACCGAAGTCACAAGCGATAGCGATTAAATAACAAATTCGCTGCCACTGCGGCCGCACGTAATCCATTTAAATTCCACAGCTGGCACACATGACAGGCTGGGATAAAGGAATCAAGGAAAATTGAGCGGCCTCCCGCCACTTATTGAATCAATGTTATATAAAATTGTGCCTCCATTTGGACCTTATGATTTACAAAACGGGCCCTATAGTGTACACGCTTGGGCGCTCGGGTACGGATTGCTTATTGGGTATTTTATTGGTTAATAATATGGCTGCCGGTTTAACTCGATATTACGGGCAACATGCACGAAAAAGATGACGTCGCGTAACGTTCCGAAAATAACTCCACTTCTTTACGTAAAAAAAAATACACCCAAGGAGCGTACTTGGCTAAGTAATGAAACAATACAATGCAAAGGTCGCTTCTATCTATGCGCTCCTGTTTGTAATATTAGTATGGTGTGTAAGCTATATTATTATTGCAAAGTCCCATCAAAATCCATTTAGTCGTTTTTGCGTGAAACAGTAACAAACATCCATGCTTGCTTACAATCTTTTGCGTTTATCATATTAGTACGATGTATTTAGTAGTTATCAGATACTAGCAGTGCCCCGCGGTTTCACCCGCGTACCGCGAACTTCCCATTCCCGCGGGAGTACGGTGATAAATTTATAGCCTATGTGTTATTCTGACGTATAAGGGCCTGTTTCACAATCTCCAGTAAATTTCCAATAGGTTATCGGCAACATATTTGACAGATATTTGACAGATACTCCATACTCTATCTGTCAAATATGTTGCTGATAGCCTAGGGAACTTAACTGGAGATTGTGAAACAGGCCCTAAGCCATATAATTGTAATATTTCATTGAAATGCATTCAGTAGTTTTCACGTGAAAGAGTAACATCCATACTTACAAATTTTAAAATTTATAAAATTAATAAGAAAGATCTCTAACAAGTTAACTTGGTACTTTCTACTTTGGCTCTGTTTTAAAATACCTTGACATCAAAGAGGCAATATAGAAAATGCCTCGCTCTATTTGAGTATATCGGACAGACGGACGGACGCGTGTAACGAGAGGCGATGGGCTCGAGAGAGCCGTATCGTATGACACACTGTTGGCCTGCTCAGAGCGTATCAGTTACCATAGAAATCTAAATAATAAGTTCATAGAAATGCTAAGTGTAGATGACCTTGTCGCCACACAGGTGACGCGGATGGCACCAACGCGCGTACTTACGATTAGTCGCTAACAGGACTTTGTCATAGTAAGGTTAAAATGGTGTTTTATTGGTGAAAATTTATATATTAATGGTGTGTGTGTTTAAATACACTAATTTTATTAACATTTCAACGGTAATTAGTTTTTTGTAGTAATTTATAACTTAAGTCTTAAAACTATTTTTAATAAAATATCAGTTTTATTAAAAATACAATCTGATAAAGTCTTTTTCGAAACTGGTAGTTTAATTTGTAAATGTAATAATATATAAAAATAAATAGTGGATAAAGTGTAAAAAAGTTTTCATTGTAGTGGTTAAAATATGAATTTCCATCTAGGACTAAAAAAATATTTGTAGATTGTTCTCGTAAATAATGAGCCGTGTGTCCGCCATTTTGTTTTACATAGCGGAGGTGCGATACAGCGTTGAAAGGACTCTCGAAAAGATCCCTCTTTCATCATAAACCCTGATGTTATCTGAATTCTTTGGAGATGTCTCGCCTTTGACATAGGTGTGACTTGATTGATATACTGGCAACTGTGATAAAGGTCTTTAGACCTGGCAACTGTGACGCAGTATTCGCTGTGTATAAAATACATTTGTAAGAAATAAAATAATTCTATCATCAATCATACCAAGTAGACCTTGTGGTAAACTAGAAGATATATAACAGGCGTAAGTTTGGATCATTTACAAAAACGTTATTTAAAAAGCGCCCGTTAGCCCGAGCGCTTTATAAGCGCCGCGTTAAAAAGGTTTCATAATCGAAAATCTAATAGTACTTGAGAAAAAGCTCCGCGCTTTAAAAACGCTTTAGTGTGAACAAAATATGCATGGGTATCCATTTTTCTCGTTCAAACGCTTTTTTAACGTGCGAAAGGGGCATTACTGTGGCCGTCAGCTAAATATTGGTACTGCTATGTCATTCATTAGCTGGAACAAAACAAAAAAGACAACATGACAATGTGACAGACACATGACAAAAATAAATGTTTTTTTTTTATAAGTAACGTACTTTTATATGCATTTAGTGAAACGCTGTTAATAGGAAATTTCGATCAGCCTTTTTTTGGACGGTCGGGTTCTGCATTCGTTTATTTGTTAATACACAATAACTAGAGATTTAGGTACAGAATTTGTATCATAAATAAAGGTATTCAAATTCATATAAATTCATTGCATTTAGCGGGAACCCACGACCAACTAGAATTAAGTCTAAGCAAACATCCATTTATGAAACTTTGAAAAAATACTGACCATATTTTATCATAAACCCCGAAAACTAAACGTTTTAAACATATCAAAAGTTTAAAAAAGTAATCCATAATAATATGACTAGTTATTAAATAATTTATATCAATTCCAAGGATACCCAGCAAATCTTTACACATTGGATTAAATGTACGGAAAATTACCTCTGATATCCCCCGGGATATTGTGATATTGGAAAAAATAACAACAGAGTGAAAGTACCTCCTGAACGATTCAGAGAATACAACTTGCAAGATAACGACATTGCTTTACCCAATATCCTATATACAATATTTTTACAAGTTTCTCATCGTGAAGACCCGATCGTCAGGCGGTACCCGTGTTTCTTTTAGCCTTTATCAGTCCACTGCTGAATATGGGCCTCCTATAATAAACGCCAAGATGACCGATCCCTTATTCGCATCCTTTAATTTATCAATCTTTCTTAAAGTTATAGGTATAAAATGTTATGAAAACAGTCTTGCGAACAAGGTATTTGTAGATGATTCCCAAATATCGAACTCCGTGAAGTAAATGTGAATTTTTGAAGTAAAACTTTTTTAGTGGCGCCTAAAGAAGTTTTACTTCAGAAATTCACATTCACTAAAGGGTGTAACTCAGATTTATTTCTGACGGAAGTAACGTTTAGTATTATATATTCAATATAGTAATTTGTAAAGCTAATAAATTTTAAATAATTATTGTGAACCTTCACACTCCAACCTTATTTCAATCGCGCGTAAAGGTTACACATACTTTTCCTACCCAATTTTTCTAAATGTGTTTTTTTTTTTTTTTTTTTTTTTTTTTTTTTTTCTTTATTGAATACCAACAGCGTATTACAATTTAGAACTTAACACCAAACATGTAACAATTAGTATGGCCAGTAACAGGTATTACATTATTTGACTAATAGTAGTGCTATTTATTATAACATTATAACACAAACACCGTCAACGTTATTATTGAGACAATGATGTCTTGACTAGGCTGCTATTTAATAAGCTAAACAACTCTCGGTATTGTGGTTGTAATAAAATATAAAATCTTGTTGTCTCCTAAATAATATTATTATTGATATTAAGAGTGTGATGTATGTATGTGTATGTGTGTGTGTGTGTGTGTGTGTGTGTGTGTGTGTGTGTGTGTGTGTGTGCGTGAGTGTGTGTGTGTGCGCATGTATGTTTATGTAAGTGTGTATGTGTGTGCGGCACCCTTTTGAACACAACAGTCCCATAAATATCATGATCAAAATTAACATATTTAATTGATGCTCTTAAATTAATAGCCCTTTCCCTAAAGCCTTTTTTGCCATGCACAGTGCCATAAGAGCCAAATTTTAAAGACAAACCTTCCCTGAACTTAAAACCAGTTGCAAATTATTACAACATCAAGGACCTTTAAGATAAACATTTATTCAGGCTTGTGAGAACCCCGACTATTTGAATTTATACTCGAAGGTATTTTAATGGTACTTTTGGCCGCAGCTTCGACTGGAATACAAAACTTTGATCAAACTCTTAGCTATGTTGTAGTAATACTAAAGATGGCGTAATTATCCTCGACTTTGAACTTGAAGGTCAGTTCGGGACTTTTGTACTTTGACTTTGGCATTTTTGTTGGACATTTTAATGTCAGAAAATTGATGAGCTGTCTCATGGTCTGTCAAAGTCAAAGTCATTTTTTTTATTGAAAATAGTACAATAAAAGTATCTTTTTCAACGTCAATTGAGTCTACTACTGGTTCTAAAGCCCACTGAGAAGAACCGGTGAAACAAACTTAGTGGAATTAATCTTTTCAAATATTCTGTTACAAGAAATGAAATACAGACTACTATACTAGTATAGTAAGAAACTCTGTTGGGTTGCTCTTTCAAAATTAAGTTTAGAATTTTTATAAACATACGACTACTACATAATGGCTTTTGTTTTTCCTTTTATTAACATCCTCTAGCTTGTTTTGGAAGTTGCGTGGTCTAAATTTATCTACCTATTAATCTTCGGCTAATGTGTAGTTAGTAACTAACTACACACTAGTCTAAAAAGGTCACCTACAACATCTCCTGAGTATAAATCAATCTGAATATCATTAAATTTCAGATAACGCTTCGTACTTATTGCAATTGTCGTTATTCATTAAAATGAAAGCAAACTGAATAAACGACTTTTTTCCGAGACTCTTTTTTATTCCGGAGTCACTCAGGGATCCTTGACAGTTCCAGAGCTAACTAGAAGTTTATATTTTAAAAGATTTTTAATTAACCCTTTGAATATAAGTGTAATTAGTTCTCCAACTGTGTGCGGTAAGTTTTAACTTGTAAAAACTGTTCACCGACCAGCTCTATTCGGCCAGTGTCATTTCCAATGGAAAAAGCTTTCCAATTTCATATAATTCCAGTTCTTATGACGTCATTCGCTCGAGTTTCATTCAACCCTTTTCTGGATCAGAATTTTTAATATGATCCCAAAATAACGTTGCAGTACCTAATCGGAAATTAAAAATTATAAAAAAAAAAAACTTTTACTAATATAATATATAAAGCTGAAGAGTTTGTTTGTTTAAGCGCGCTAAGCTCAGGAACTACTGGTCGGATTTGAATGATTCGTTGTGTTAGATAGCCCATTCATCGAGAAAGGCTTGCTTGTATAATATTATCCTTTTTTTTTTCTTTAACGCCGGGAAATGCACTGACGCATCCCGCTGGGGAGTGGGTCTCCCTAGGCGGGCCGCCTTTGGTGAGGCGCCCCGGATCTACTAGCACAGGGCACCCCGACGGCCAGTCAGTTCCCTCAGGGGGCCAACGCCACCTCCACGGACGGGTTGCCCGCGCCACAGAGCAACCCCTCTCACCGTCAGGACAGTACAATGAGGCGAGGTTCCCATCCTCGCCCCTTGCCCCCTGCTCTTTTACCCCCTCTTCTTATAAGAGGGGTATAAATAACCCCCTTGGCTTAATTAGCTTCGTCCAAGGTGTTGGGCTCACCCTAGGCTACTGAGCCCCACCGCCACGACAAGGCCTGAACCATGGTGGGGTGTATAATATCATCCTGCTAATATATTTGTAAATCTTAGTTAACGCAGTTGAAGCTGCGGGCAACAGCTAGTTTAACATCATCATCATCATCATCATCATTACAATCACCATTGTCATCACATATTTGAAAAATAATTAATTCAGCATAAATTGCTTGGAACATTTTACCAGCATTTACTTTCTAAAAGGCAAGATGTATTTAGGTGGTAGGAGATTGTTTGCACAGTTGTATCTTTCTGCGCGTTAGTTTGCCAGTACTATTGAAGATACTAAACCTTGTAATATTTCAAAAAAATATTGTTTGAAGGTGAATCCGCATAATTGATTTGCCTATCGCCTTACCAAATGTCTAGGTTGAGGGTAAAGCTCTCGACCTGCATTAAACATATTTCTAGTTTCGTTAACATTGTGTTAGGAAGAAAGAAAGAAAAATATTTTCACTGATCACAAAAAAACTAATCATCACCATCATCATCATCAGCCTTTACCGTCCACTGCTGAACATAGGCCTCCCTCAATGAATGCCAAGACGACCGATCCCTTGCTACTCGCATCCAACGCGGACCTGCCACTGCACGGAGATCGTCTTCCCATCTGGTTAATGGCCGACCAACACATCGTCTACCTAAACGCGGCCTCCACTCTTGAACCTTAAGGGCCCATCGGCCATCCGTTCTTCTGAGTGTGTGACCAGCCCATTGCCACCTCAACGTGCTTATTTTTCGCGTGATATCGGTAACTTTAGTTCTCTGGCGGAGGTCGATCACAAAAAAAACCAAACACGTTATAATCACAATGTAGTTTGGTATAGATATTAATATAAATTTATTATTATTATTATTAAATAACTATAGAGATAGCCATAAGCCACTCGAGATTTGTCGCACCATTACAGCAATAATATGACTCTGATTTATATTATAACTAACAGCGCCCCGCGGTTTCACTCACACTTCCCAATCCCGCGGGAGTACGGAGATAAATAGTCTATGTGTTATTCTGATGTATAAGCTATATTATTGTAAAGTTTCATAAAAATTCATCCAGTAGTTTTTACGTGAAAGAGTAACAAACATCCACACTTACACGCGCGCTTATAATATTAGTAGGATTTATGTATTTATTTATGTTATTACATACAACATTCAGTTCCAGATATGGTCCAGGGGTATGCTCGGGCTCTTGAGCGAGAGGTTCCGGGTTCGATCCTGACCCCCTGTGCTGCCTTGAATGGGTTTTTCTAAATGTCTAAGTGCACTCTGAACACAAGACCATCCCAAGCTCACCGGTGAAGGGAAACATCGAAAGGAAATGCCTGATTAGATTAAAAATCTTTGAAGGTATGTGAGGTTCACCAACCCGCATTGGGCGAGCGCCTATGTGAAATATGATCCTTTATATGTCCCTCCTCATCTGATTTCGAGGAGACCCGTATCCAGAAGTTGGACTGCTACTGTACCGTACAATATTCTAGACTATAAGTTCACTTAGTATTTTGAATTACTGTAAATGTGGATAATTGAAATGTATATTATTGACAATCTCTGTGGCTCAATGGTTAGCGCGTGGGTTCGAATTCCGCCAGGGAACAAAATAACTTTCCTTGTTCATGGGTCATGGATGTTTATTATATATGTGTATAATATAATAAAAATCTTAAATATATGTATAGAATTAAAGTATTCCGTTGTCTAGTACCCGTAACACAACTCTCTTCGAGAACTTAGCACGGGACCAGATTGACGTGGTACACCACCATCACATTATTATTATTATTTATAGTTTAATTACATCAAGTGTATAATTTAATCAGTTCTCAGTCCTTACATACCACACAGATAATGTGTTGTTCCCAAAGTGTACCTCAACACCACAGACTCCCGTTTCTATGCTCTAAGCTCCCTAAGCTCTTGTAAATCGTCTTTCAAACATATTAGTTCGCATAATACACCGACGAAGGATAACATCGCGGGGACACCTGCATGTCTGATGAGATTGAAAGTTTTTGAAGGTGTATGACGTTTGTAAAAACAAAAAAAACGTTTCATTGTAATGGCTATAACATGAATTTCCATCAAGGACCGACAGTACATTCAATCAGTTATATCAAACTGAATTTGGCCAGTGCATTGATAAACTATGGCCTAACATACTCCTCGTTTGATTTCGAGGAGAGGCTAACCAGCAATAAAATTTATATCCAGATGGTTTGTCATTTGAATATGTACAGGCCATCTGTAAAATGCTACTAATGCTAGAAACACAAATTTATATATAAAGACAGATAGAGCATGCCGAACACGCCAGTGACGCTTAAAAGTGAATACAGATTCCAAAGCGAACACAATCTAATAGACTTACGGTGGCTTTCAATACCCCATCTATCTTAAAATTTTCTTATCGATCTTGAATTTGGACAGATTTTATGAGAAAATGTGTCAAAATTCCAAGATCGATAAGAAAATTTTAAGATAGATAGGATATTGAAAGCCGCCGTTAGAGTACGATGCTATATCGAGCACCTGAGAGCGCTTTCGAATTTGTATTCGCTTTAAAGCGTCACGCGGTCGTTCGGCATGTTCCATCTGTCTTTATTTATAAATCTGTGGCTAGAAACTTATTGTTTTATTTATTGGTAGAGTCATTAAACGAACCCACTGATGATGATGTTAATGATGATGATGGTGATGATGATGATGGTGAATCAATTAACGGCAACCTTTCAAAAAGGTGTTTGATTTTTCACGTTTCAGTCAGCTGGCTAATTGCGGAAAGAAACAAAATGGCGTCGACAAAGGATTTTAACTTCAAGGTGAGTCTGCGCTTTGCGGCGGAAAATTTACAATTAAATTGATATTGTCATTTTATTAAAGTACTTTTAAATTGTGCAGGGCTCATTCATTATTTTCTCTTCCTTATAAAACTTTTCAACGGATTTTATTGTGTTATTAAAATTTTATATTCCTTGTTGTCATATGTAATGAATTTCGAATTATAAGATGACAATATTTTTATTATAATATTTTTATTTCTGAAACGTTGGTCAAAGTATATTATGTCAACTAACATGACTGTTAATGGCGGTTAACATACGATTCTAGAGTCAAATTTCACAGCTTTTCATTGTAGTTCTTATGTCAACTGACAGGCTAATCAAATTATGTAATTAAACCACGCTTCTAGCAACTCATTTGACACTTAACAACCGTTTGACAGTTGATTAGTTAATTTTTGCGTTGATCAGCCTTTCGGAAACCGGGCGTAAGACGTTTTCTTTTGCTTCTATCCGGCATTTATCCGGGGATGAGTCGTCCTCAAGGATGTGGGACTTCCAGTGACTTCTGAACTATAAGACCATGTACCGCACTAAGGCCACTGAAAGCTGCCTTCAGCCGCTTGAAGGTGAGTGTCTTAGATCTGCTAATACATGGCACAAGGCGACCATAACTTAATACTTGATGTAGACTGACTGTCTCCAATTAAAGTGATAATTGAATGAATGCATGAAGCATTCTCAGAAGAATGGATGGTCGATGGGCCAATAAGGTTCAAAAGTGGAGGTCGCGTTTAGGTAGACGAAGTATTGGTCGGCCATAAACCAGGTGGGAAGACGATCTCCGTTTAGTGGCCGGTCCGTGTTGGATGCGAGTGGCAAGGGATCGGTCAGTCGCGCTTATTAAGGGAAGCCTATGTTCAGCAGTGGACGGTTAAAGGCTGATCATGATTATAGTGATGCTGATGATGATGATGAAGCATTGGTCAATTTAGAAGAATGCGAGTGCTACGAATCTGTCACCTTTGTTCCCGCTGCCTTATAAACCGCTACCAGGAAATGGCTGAAGTTTATAACATATTCCACAGGAGTATGGGGACAATAAAACTTAGATAGCGCCCTTTGATAACATGAGCGGTGCGAGATTGCACACTTGTGTTAACAAGTACCGAAATACAATTTTGTGATGTGAGAGTGCCGACAAAGGAGCGGCGAGAGGAACACCGTGATCGACCAGTGACGTCACTGTCCTGAGCCTGACGTTTATTGCCGTGATTGTATACGCTTACTGAAATTCCACTTTAAATTTAGATTAAAGGGAATTGTTTTATTTAATTCTATCTCTAAGATAGAGTATATCAAGTTCATTCTAGGTCTTGGATTATTTGGAAAGAAGTTTTAGTCATAGCTTGATCTAATAGGGCTAATAAGCCCTTTTTAAACGACTTCAAGGAAGGAGACGTTTTTCAATTCGACCGTATATATACTTTTTTTCTTCTATCCACTGCTGAAAATAGGCATCGTTCAATGAACACCAAGATGTTTGGACTGCAATTTTCGTCGGCCATTTTGAATAGGATCATAATCAAAATTACGTTTCTCAAACTTGTTCGTCTGTGTCTTGCATGTCTCGTGACGGTTGGAGGCCAATATGGCGGCGCCTATAGTTCATTGGCTGACCGTGTAGTGTGTAGACTATTACTTATTTGTGTCAGTGCTCCTCACTATTTTGTTTATTAAATGTCTATAATGTGGAAAAAAATGGTTACCTGTAAAGTCGATTTACGGACGGATATTACATGCAACACGAACCAAACTGAGCTGATCATGTCTCACTCTGGTTCGTGCCGCGCTCTCGCTGGCGGAACGCTACATGACGTCATCTTTTTCATGCATGCTGCCCGTAATATCGAGTTATAAGACGTTGTCACGTCAAAAATATCACTTTTACCGTGGTTTCATAAAACCACACAATCCTTTTTTGTTCTAAAAATTCTAAAAATCTTTTAAGTATCAAAGAGATTTGACAAAATAATATGATACAGTTTGTGATAGTGCGACAATTCTGGTACTGTAATAGAGGTCGAATTTGTCCTGGGTCATAATCCTTGTCCATAATTCTTAATGTTCCGGCGTAGAGCCTAAACAACAGCCTTAAATTCGACCATAAATAAAACGGTTAGCCGTGAGTAATCCATTAATTTATAATCCCAGCCATAACTATACCGTATGTTAATTACGCCGACTCCTGTTTTCATTAGACGCTCTAGTAAAACCCCCCAAGGGCTGAAACAAGGACCACGTCACACACTACGCTATAAGCTATAAACTTGGTTGTATTTAGCTTTATTCTCTACACATTAGATATAGGTTCTTGATATGTAAAGATCTTAAACAGAGTAGGGTGAAGATAAAAGTTATCTAAAGATGCCAATAGATATTAAAAATGGCGATGTCTTCTTCTAATGTCTCCTTCTTATTATTATTGTACTTGAACAGAGAGATCGAAATCTTAAAATGCGGCGATTTTGCATGCATTCTTTTTGTACTACTTACTGATTCGTTTGTTAGCTTCTTCTTGAGATTTAATATGACTACAAAAAGCTTTTACAATTTATTAATAAAATAATCTATAGTAATTTTTTGAGAAACTATATATATAGAACTAACAAAGTCTTAAATCTTTATCATTATTCTAACTTTTAATCCTAAATAATATAAAACTATATTATTACTAGGAGGTAAAGTTTGTGAGGATCAAGTGGGTGATGTGATGTTAGGGTGTGATCCCAAGATCTACAGAACCAATTTCGAAAACTATTTTACAAATAGGAGGCTACGTTATTTGAGACTCACATATAATTTATCTGCGTACTTATATGAAATTGGTTTTGTAAGATATTAGTTAAACCTTTTTTTCGCTTTTGGAAATTAAGCTCCGAAAGAAGAAATGTATATTGCACAAGTAGCTCCCCGCGGATGAAAACCCGCGTGGGAAGTACGGAGATAAATTATAGCCTATGTGCTATTTTGATGTGTAAGCTATATTATTGTAAAGTTTCACTAAAATCCACTCCGCAGTTTTTACGTGAAAGAGTAACAAACATCCATGCTCAGAAACTTTCACGTTTATGATATTAGTAGGATTTATTTGGTCTCTTTTTATTTATAGCTTAGCTCTTGTCGCTCTAGCTAGGGGTTTACTGCATGAACCAAAACTGAAATAAGAGGCAAGCTCGCCGTGTTGAAATATTAAATTAAATGTACATTTACGTGTAGTTCTTTTAGCGTATCTCTATTATGGGGTATTCTCTCAGGTTTAAACAGACGAGAACAACATAAATAGACAATTTCTTGAGATTACTGTAGTGTTGAGTGTTAGATAAATGGCTTTATATCTATAACTAGCTGCCCCGACAGACTTCGTTCTTCCACAATTAAAATTGCAATTATAAATAGGGGTTGATCGTAGTGGGGTGAAAATTGAGGCTTGTATGTATTTGTGTATGCTGTATCATTAAAAATAAAATGTTAAAAAAAAAATAGGGGTGGACCACCCTTAACATTTAGGGGGATGAAAAATAGATGTTGTCCGATTCTCAGACCTACCTGATAAGCACACCAAACTTTATCAAAATCGGTTCAGCCGTTTCGGCGGAGTTCAATAACGTATGTAGTGTATATTAGTTGCGACATACAGACAAGGCTACACCCCGTTAACATATATGTATTTCGCAGTAGTAAACCGTAGTGTCAGCAAGATTGCAACATTGTAATATATTGTATGTACGAGGACAGGCGACCCTCCTGCGAGAGTCAGTCGTCTGCCTACCATCAACTTGTAAGCTCACCTAAATAAACTTTGAAGCCACAACCCCGACGAAAGAAATATTTTTGGCGAATAACAACCGATGAAGACATTTTAAGAACGTGACACGAGATTTTTTTATATAAGTTATCGTTTGGCAAACGCTACGTGGATATATATGACTTCCTTCGAAAAGTGTTTCTTGGATGAGGCATCAGCTCTCCATACTATTAAAGGTGAAGTTTTTATGCCAATGAAATGGTATCTAGACCAAGAATATGACCATTCAATAAATACTTCGTAAATATAATAATGGCCGACAAACACTTCGTCTATCTAAACGCGGCCTCCACTCGTGAACCTTAATGGCCTATCTGCCATCCGTTCTTCTAAGTGCGTGACCAGCCCATTGCCACTTCAACGTGCTTATTCTTCGCGTGATATCGGTAACTTTAGTTCTCTGGCGAAGGTCTTCTGGCGTTGGATGCAAGTAACAAGGGATCGATCGTCTTGGCGTTCATTGAGGGAGGCCTATGTTCAGCAGTGGGCGGATAAAGGCTGATGATGATGAAATAAAATAATGCAATGGTTAATAGTAGCGACGATGGTATAGTAGGTACTAGCTAGGCTTCTTGAGCGACCCCACCCAGGCTTAAGCCTTGTTGTGGCGGTGGGGCTCAGTAGCCAAGGGTAAGCCCAGCACCTTGCGCGAAGCAAATTGAGCCGAGATTGCTTTTTGTACCCCTCTTATAAGAATCGGGGACAACAGAGCAGGGGGCATGGGATGAGGACGGGAACCTCGTCTCATTTTACTGTCCCGATATTGGGAGGGGTTGTTCTGTGGTGCGGGGCAGCCCCTCTGTGTCTCCCACATACCCGCCTGGGGAGACCCACTGCCCCGCGGGATGCCTAAGCGCATTTCCCGGCATTAAAAAATAGGCTTCTTAAGCGAAAGGTTCCAAGATCGATGCTTTGGTGTCATTAAATAGGTTAAAAAAAATCTAAGTTCACCTTAACACGATAACACCCCTCGCTAATCGGTGAAGCCTGGTGAGATAATAAGTCTTTGAAGGTGTGAAGTCTACCAACCTTTACATACCTTTACAACCTTTACATTTACCTCTACATTAAGCCGGCGCATCGGTGAACTATGACCCACTATCTCCTCGCCTGATTTCGAGGACCCATGCTTAGCAGTGAAAGGGTCATTCAATACTCTAATATCTTTAAGCCCACCAGTAATCTAATGCTTGGAGATGATCAAATCAATCTGAAGCTGTGCGCGGTTATGTGATTAGTTATTAACCGAATATGCAATCAGTGTGGTCCCCGTGCAAATATTAGACATACGTAATCCAATAAACAGTCCAGGAGATGAATGTGGACCACCTGGATGCTGGATAAACCTAGCCATACAATAAAAACGAAGAGTACTGAATAGTTAAAGGTAAAAATGTCAACCCATATATTATGTCTCACTGCTGGACACGGATCTCCTCCTCGAAATCAGACGAGGTGGTTATTGGGTCATAGTTCACCGAGGTACTGGCCCAATATGGGCTTCACACACCTTCAAAGACTTTTAATCTCTCGTGTTTGGGCTGCACTTAGAAATTTAGAAAACCCCATTTCAAAGCACACACGGGGGGGTCAGGATCGAACCTCTCGCATAAGAGACGGAGTCCATCCACCACTGGACCATCGTCGCTATGTAAAACTAAACATATTAAAATAAAATATAACATGACTTTGATGCGATTAGCAAAGGAATCGGTCGTCTTGGCGTTCATTGAGGTCTATGTTCAGCAGTGGACGGATAAAGGCTGATGATGATGATTTGTAAGTTTGTAACTCGCTGCACAGTAAACCAGTTTCGACATATATACGAGTATACTGTTGAAACTATAACATAGTGTTTGTTTATCTTGGTATGGGGTTTCTGAGGGAAATGAAAATCATTACGGTTTGAACAACTACAAACTATACAGCGCTTAATACACTCGGCCAGTAGCCGGAGATTTACAAGATATATCTCCGTCAAGCTGTGCTCAAATGTACTGATATTATAAATGTGAAAATAGGAATGTTAGTTACGCGCTCACGCGAAAACTAAGCCGACTATCATGAAACTTTGTACATGTATATTTTTGGAGGTACTAGAAGTAACATAGTGTACATAAATAAAGGAATTGGTTTTGCTAACACGGACGTAGCCGCGGACAACAGCTAATATGTAAGTACTAATATTATAAAGAGAAAAGATTTGATTGTTTGTATTGAATAGGCTGGGAAACTACTTGACCGATTTGAAAAATTCTTTCACTGTTGGGAAGCTATACCCCCCTATTTCCAGTGAACATATTATTATGCTATATTAAATTAAAAAAAGTTAGGGACTCGTTTTAAATCTTAGTTGACATAGGCGAAGCGTGCAACAGCTAGTTTGAAATAAATAGATGTCCCCGACCTACTTGTTTTATTGTGTAGTCGGTCAAAAGGAGGTAAATTTGCAGTCGAATCCTTATGGTGATCACCGACGCCCATAGAGGACCGCACAACCAGAGGTCATACAGATGCGTTGCCCTCGTCCCTATCCCCCAATGCGCCCTTAGAAATTCACAAAACGCGACAGTATAGCTGTCACTTTTATGTCAGCATAGCTGCCCAGTCATGACGGCTCAATTCAACTGCAATGTAACATGGAGCTAGTTTTTTCAAAAATGGAATTAACTTCCGTAGTCATCTATACCCATTCGATGGTTTAGTAGAGATTAATAAATAGTTTTTATTAACATTCATTATTAGAGACCCTTAATCCTTGATCCGGTGAAAAATGCTGATAAGAGAATAACCAATTATTTCTAATCTCAGACAATGTATATCGGAAGTCCCACAATGGTCCATACGAGTACGACCGACATGTGAGGCTGTGGCGAGCGCTCGGGACTCTGATAAGAAATTAAATCTCTTAGTGACGTGGCTTCTTATCCGCTTGTGACCTACACACGGCTCATCAGTTTTTCGATTTAATATCGGATATCGATATTTAGGGAAAAATAATATAATCGATCGATTAATTTAATTGTTACAATAACTCATGGTTTCTATAGCAGTGCCTATAGATTCGGCATTTTTTAATCCAATTGACAAAATACTGTTGTTCTTGAAAACTTCGTGTGGATAATAATTTTAATAATGTCTAAGTGAGTATGTTTGTTGAGATGGAGAGAGTAAAGCTCAACTAAATATTAATCAACAATCACAGTACATTAACATTGCCCTTTGGTAAATTCGTGAGAATGTTGCATAGTCAACACAGGTCTAATAAAACAGTTTTTTTTTGGGAAATGTATACATTTGACGGCATCTTATACTACGCGCGCTGATCTCAAGACCAGTAGGATTTGAAAGATTACTTAAAAGTTAAATAGCTCATTTATCGAGGAAGGCTTTATATCCCGCTAATATGCCGTGGTAAATCTTAGTTAACGCAGGCGAAGCTACGGACAACAGCTTGTTAAAAAAAGGGAAAACAAGATCTTACAGGAAAGGCAGGATTTGTTGTTTTATTTCTATTTTCTTGTTATTATAATAATAATATCCATGGATGCTTTTACACCACGTCAATCTGGTCCCGTCATGTCGTGGTAAGTTCACAAGTTACTTGTGAACTTACCACGACAACAAGACAACGGAAATATATATTTTAAGATTTTTGAAGGTACAGGAACACAGAAAAAAATATTCCCAGGCGAGATTCGAACCCGCTACCTCCATGAGCGTTAAGGCGCTGATCCCTAAGTCACAGAGGTTCTTAAAATATAGATCATAAATGTGGGGTCTGTGTGTCACACTCGGAGGATCCCGTGGTTTATTTGCAGACATTTCCCCAAAACGACGTGTCTCGGGAGCGGGATGATGTATTGTTCAATGATTCCTTTCAGATCACGTTATGAGATAGGTTTTAGATGAATGGAGTAGGATATTATATTTTCTTGAAATGTAATTAATTAGCTTTCATTATCATCAGCCTTTATCCATCCACTAGTCAACATAGGCCTCCCTCAATAAACGGCAAGACTTAGGGTCGAGACTTCGTTAAATTTTGACGTATGTTAAAAACAACACTCTTTGGTCACTACCGTCCCTTACCGTCATCTTTAACGATTACATATTCGTTAAAATCAGGCTTTAACACGCCCCTAGATTACATTTTATTATTTCCTGATTAAATTGTCTTATGTTTGTTATAACATTTAAAGTAAATAAGTAAAGTATCAACTCATACATGTTGGATAGGTGGGGACGGGTGTCCTCCTCGAAATCAGGCGAGGAGGGTAATGAGTCATAGTTCACCGCTGGCCCAATGCAGGTTGAAGAACTTCATACACCTTCTTTCAATCTCATCAGGCAGATTTCCTCACGATGTTTTCCTTCACCGGTGAGCGAGCGATGGTCTCGTGTTTAGGGTGCACTTTGAAATATAGAGAATCCCGTTTCAAGACACACGGGGTGGGGGTCAGGATCGAACCCGGAACCTTTCGCACAGGAGCCTAGTCCGTACCCACAGGACCATCGTCGTTCAACATTTGTGAAGGTTTATATTATTTGGATTGTTTTATATTTATTGGTTTGTTCCTTTGTTACTCTATAATTTCCATGTTTATTCAATCAGTTTCAACAATCTATTATAATCGAATATCAAAACAATCACAATACATTGACGACCTCTGTGGCTTAGTGGTTAGCGCGTTAGAGCTCAAGCCGGAGGTAGTGGGTTCGAATCTCGCCGGGGAACAAAAAGTTTTCTGTGTTCCTGGGTCATGGATGTGTATTAAATTTGTTTATTATAAAATAAAAATCTTAAATATATGTATTAATATAAAAGTATATAATATGTATTTCCGTTGTCTGGTACCCGTAACACGAGTTCTTCGTAAACTTAGCACGGGACCAGATTGACGTGTTGTAAAAGCGTCCGTAGATATTATTATTATTATATTAATTCGCCGTTAGTTGCAGGCAACAGCGGTACTTATATAGCAAATACACAGGCAAGTGGAATTATTTAGACCATAAAAAGGGATTAGACCCTTCGTAATTGTGAAATGGTTCGGCAACACGACAATGGCTGCTATCTCGCGACAGATACGAATGGCAAAATTAATTGTTACGTTATAACAATTCACAGGAACCTGAAGGAGCCTGCGAATTGAGTGAAGAAGGAATGAAGCGAAATAAAGCCTACGATACATTTCATTAGTCGATAAAGTTTTGAACTCAAAAGCAATATTAAATTTTACGAAAAAAGATGTTTCATAGTATTGAGAATTTATATTACCTATATGTATGTATAATCCTACTAATATTATAAATGCGAAAGTTTGTAAGTATGGATGTTTGTTACTCTTTCACGTAAAAACTACTGAATGGATTATTATGAAACTTTAGTATAATATAAGGAATAACTCATAGGCTATAATTTATTGTGGAAAATACGCGGGTGAAACCTCGAGGTTTCACGCTGCTTGTTAAATATAAATACGTAAACTGTAACTCCATTTGGAGAATTTGTAAATGACCATCTTATTGGGTCCACTCCACAATATTGCCATTACATAAAAAAGGATTCGTGAGAAATTGCAGAATCAATTACAGAACATTTATATTAATATCCTGTGCAAGCAAATTGCTACTTCACATCTACACTAATATTATAAAGAGGAAAACTTTGTTTGTTGGTTTCGTTGTAATGAATGGGAATCAAAAACTACTGGACTGATTTCAAAAATTCTTTCACCATTCGAAAGCTACATTATCCACGAGTAACATAGGCTAAATTTAATTCTGGAAAAAATAGGGTTCCGTAAGAAATTTGGGTTTAGCGGACTTTTTGATTTTTTACACCTTGTTGTAAAAAATCAACCAGAAAAGTTACTTATTTTGCGTACTAATATCCCGTTGTAAATCTTAGTTAACGCTGGCGAAGCTGCGGGCAACAGCTAGTTATAAATAACCACCTCAGAGGGTACCTAGACTGGCAAATACCTGATGATCACGCCGGTTTCGTCAGGGCGAAAGGTAGTTCCTTTGCTACGGGATG
This sequence comes from Lycaena phlaeas, assembly GCA_905333005.2. Classification (NCBI taxonomy): domain Eukaryota; kingdom Metazoa; phylum Arthropoda; class Insecta; order Lepidoptera; family Lycaenidae; genus Lycaena; species Lycaena phlaeas. The sequence goes on from HG995181.1 coordinate 1,594,322, forward strand.
AGGAGGCTGTAAGACGCATATGGGTTGCTTGTTTATGCTTGTGCATGCCAACAACTACGAATGTAGGTCGAATTTTTCCTTTTCAATCGACCCCGGACAAAAAGACGCCATTATCCCGTCAATAACTCTCCGGGAAAGTCGGTTAAAGATAGTAAATTAAAGGCGATTGTATTCGGATACGATTAATGAATTCCTTTGTTCGGATGCGGATACTTATCCGGACCTTATTATGTCGATGCTATTACTGTTCATTGTTTCGGATTTTTGTTAGTTATCTAATGGTGCATATCCACTATCCTGATGAAGGGAGTCTGATGTGCTGTGATCGCGACATGTGGGGTAGAGAAGATATGACAAATTGTTCATTTGTTTTTCAATTTTATCGTAAATTTCGCGAGGGCGAAGTTCCTGTCCTTGCCCCTTGCCCCCTGCTCTTTTGCCCACTCTTAGGGGTACAATGAGCCCCCTCGGCTCAATTCGCTTCGCCCATGTTGCTGAGTTCACCCTTGACTACTGGCCCAACCGCCACGACAAGGCTTGAACCTGTGTGAGTCAAACCTTAGCCTTACTCTTAGTTCTAATCTTTAAACAGTATATGGTCTACTTTAAATGCTATGCAGACTTCATCATGTTAACTCTCACTTCAACGCCGTAGGAATTAATTTAAGCGCTAAGACTTTGAACGCTGAGAATGTGACATGTATATTGTGAGACTAAACAGACATTATTATAGGTGTTTAATTAAAATGGTTGTTTATGGCGAGCGGGTATTAGGAAGAGAGGTAGGCCGACTGCCCGGTGGACAGACGACATTATACGAGTGGCTGGCAAACAGTGGATGAGCATAGCAAAAAATAAAGAAAGATGGAAAGCTCTAGAGGAGGCCTTCACCCTCGAAGGGAGGGGTTCTTGCTAGTTAAATAGTTTATTTTTATATTAAAGTTCATAAGTTATATTACTCAGCCTATAATTTGTTTAAAATGTAGTATTTAAAGTGAGCTTATTTAAATTTATGTAAAATATTTTTTTTTAGCAAGAAATATAAGGCTTTTTTATTTTTTTATTTTTTTTATTTATTTATTATGGCGAGCTCATAATGAATGCCGCAACCCGACCCAAGCCTCCCGTCTCACTATATCATGAGACGCGGGCGGGGGCGGGCGGAGGGCGGGCGGGGTCACCGCTACATTATTAAGATACCATCGACCACATAACCCATAGACTCCTAATAACAGGGGAACGGGTTCTGGCGACACATCTGACTTATAGTTCCGATGTAAGCCGTAAACAATTTACTCAAACTATCGTGTCGTCTCATTCTCTCCCGTTGCGAAATATAATCCATTTCTTTTTAACGTTTTGTGATTGGTAATGTATGACATTGAATTAGCTAATCACAGCATTGCAACCCCTGTCGTCTCACCTTAGCTAGTTGCCAGAATGCATTTAATACGAAAAATCAAACTTTAGGAGTCTATAGGTTGTGTGGTCGATGGATACAATATAATTGAAGAAGATGATCTCCGTGCTGTGGTATATAGGCGTTCAGTGAGGGAGGCCTATATTCATCAGTGGACGGATAAAGGCTGATGATGATGAATAAAACTTGGCAAGAAATTTCTGTAATAAATAGCTAAAGAGATTAGAAGCGACTACTGATTGTTCACTGTGATGTTTTCCAATTGTTACTTTTATTATTTACATAAATCGTGGCTTTAAGACATACAATTGTGAAAATAAGCTGAAGGTAAATGATTGCCGTACCCTAAATACGCAATACCTCATTGCTTTTTTAAATTTCAAAGTCAAAGTCAAAGCATTTATTGCAACTTTATTTTAATATTTATTTATGATGGGTCAGGACTAAGCTGATGCAATTTTATATCATATTAAAAATACGTTCTTTCTTAAAAATCAAAATATTTTTTTTTATTAAAAAAAGTGCCACCAAAGTATCTTTTTGAACGTCAAGTAAATCTACTACCGGTTCCAAAGCAAGCCCACTGAGAAGAACCGGCGAATTCTCTATATGTGTTATAAGCACTGTCTTAAAGAAACGAGTTTCAGCTAGTCGAGGAGCATAGTCAAGGAGCATAGTCGAGAAGCCTACTCGAGGAGCTTATTCGAGGAACATAGTCGAGGAGCCAACTGTATCTGCAAGCTCGACGAGAACGGAAATATGACTGTTTTGGATTAATAAAGAACTGCTAATAAAAGTGAAACTAATGACTTTTTCGACATTATAAAATCATTATTTTTCTATATTATGTAATTTTAAATTTTATGATAAAGCCGTAACGTGTCGGTGACGCGAACCTATAAGATTTTCCCCTACTAAAATTTCTCAACGCGGCTGAAGAATCACATCTAAAACACATTTAACTGCCCATGATATCCCCGTTGTACAAATGATGAAATCTCTTACCTTCTGATTGGGCGTACGCCAAGGATAAGACAGCCAAAATAAAGTAACACCGGAGCGCCTTCATCTGGAAAGAGAAGATAAAAGATAACATATAGATATTATGACAGCGATAATTTTTGATCCACTACATAGAAATCTAAATAATATGGTAATAAGGCTAAGTGCGCGTGACCTTGTCGCCACCACAGGTGACGTAAATGGCACCAATTTTAGCATCATACTTAATACATTGCTTCTTATGTTCGATGCTTATAGAAGAGCATTGTATCATAAAAAGAAATGTATCACGCAATGAAATTTATTCCTTAGTGTAGCCCCGCCTACTGGCGACACGCATTTCGATAGATCACCGCCTTATATAACATTTCTATTACCTTATTATTTAGATTTCTATGATCCATAACCGCTGAGCGACGATGGTCCAGAGGGTAATGGACTTGGTCTCTTCAGCGAGAGGTTCCGGGTTCGATCCTGAGCCCCTCTTTGTTGCTTTGAATAGGGTTTTTCTAAATTTCTAAGAGCACCCCAAACGAGACCACCATTCGCTCACCAGTGAAGGAAAACATCGTGAGGAAACCTGCATGCCTGATGAGATTGAAAGTATTTGAAGGGTATGTGAAGTTCACCAACCCGCACTGGGCCAGCGCATCAGTGAACTATGGCCCATTAACCTCCTCGCCTGATTTCGAGGAGGAGACCCGTGCCCAGCCGTGGGACATAAAGGGTTGATACTTTACTTTTTTTTAACATAACCGCTACGTACTCGAATCTCGACCTACAGTCGTAGAACTCTGTAGACTTGAGTCTTGTACGAAGTTTAAATTAACTAATTTTGTAGTAATTCAAATCAGTTTTTAAAGACTTTAAATGAACAAATTGTAATATCGCTCAGTGCTGCATAGTATTCATTTGGTCAAAGGTGTTGGAGCGAGTTAAACACTTAATTTATGGGTTACCAAAGAGTTCTACTTTTACTTATTTTTTTTATCAAAGCAAAGGTTTTACACGGTGATGCCAGCAGCTCTAGGAGTAGAGAGCTTTGCATATTTAAATTTTTATTTAAAAGGATTTTATTTTTCTTTAGTTCATTGAAGGTTGAATCTAAAGTATTTTATATTGCCTAGTGATTAGTCATTAAAAAACCATGTTAAAAATTAAATAATTATCAGAGTTTATTAATCACTAAGAGTTTTTTTTTTACGTTTACGAAATCTTTAGAGAAAAAAAATATACCCAGTAATTCTGTCTCCCAGAATGAATGTTTTGTTTTCCATAAAGTTTTTAATTCTTATCTAGGTTTTATAAAATGTTTATTTTGCGTCCGCTAAAAGACAAAGGTAGAAATAGGTCCTGCCTGTGTCTATCCCATTCAAACGTTTTCATCAAGTCCTGAAATCCTGCCCTTTTCTAGTTGCTCCTAGCTTCCTGAACCCAGAACAAAAGAGGTTTCGACGTGTTCTCGACTTAAAGCGGGCGGAAGTAATCACTTGGCATCTCATGAGCCTCAAGCTCGTTCTCGCTCTGACGTTCGAATGAGAATAAAAAACAGGCCAAGCGTGAGTCGTATTCACGCACCGCAAAGACAACTTGATTGTTCTTTTTTACAGAAAATAGAGCAGATCCTTCATGCCTAATTTTCGTATTTTTCATAAACAAGTAGTCTCTTAAACAAAGTCCCACTCTTTTATTGTGAAAGTAATAGAATCCAATTCCTGGATTTTAATTTTTCTAATTTAATCTGCCTTAAGTTAGAAAAAAATGCTACTAAAACATATTTCACCTGCGAATGTGTAATTATTAGGCTATATGTCACTGTAAGCGTTTCCCGCGCTTCCTAATTGTCACATTGACAGATCACTACAGATAATTAAAGTTAATAAGTTCAGAAACTCACGAGGCGGTGGAGCTGTTCAATTTAATCTCCCTAATTAATCCCGTCAATATTTAGAGTTTCTTGTTATAATTGTACGCTAAAATAATAGCAATTATTGTAGCGTATGTCTACAGATCCTAAGTCTTCTGTTTTTTGTTTGGGGTCTTGTTTGATTAGGTCCTTATAAATTTAATTTCTTAAATTTGTGTCAAGTGTCAGTCGACTTCCAACCAGATACGACAACTATCTCTATGTAATGCTGTTATTTGGATCCAATTGTAAGATAAAAATAAAAAATGTTAAATAGAAATAAAAATTACAATCATAAAATGTTTAAATTTCATCCCAGTAATGAATCTTCTGCACAACGTAACAAAACTCGGAAATAACTTTATCGGTTTCGCCTTCGTGAAATATAGATTATAACACAATATAATAATATAATACAAATCACTTTCCGATGTAGCTTTTCCCGCCAAATCCATACGTGGCGGGAATGGCATTCTCCATTTTTCTTTATTCCCGCCATATTTCACTTCGGTATTTCCACATTCACTGAATTATTTATACTAACGTGATAGAAATAAATTTATTTTGTTATCTCTTAGCGGACGGATTTAGCGCTAACGGTCGTAAATAATACATTTTTTAATGGTCGTTTTAGTTTTCGCTTGTAATAGTGAGTAAATTGAACAAGGTGTTGGTTTATTTTCTATTCCATTAAGTCTCGCTTTCTAAGAGCAAAAGTGAGATTTTTACTTCAAACATTTTGGGGTTTGGACAAAAAATAATAACAATCCAACTGATAGAAGATTTTAGATAGGTCTAGGGTGTATTATCTAAAACTGTGCCTATCACATAGAACAATATACTTTTTCTTAGTACGAGCAATAGAAGCCCTTTAGCCCAGAACATTCTAGCAAACTCCTTGAAAAGAAACTCAATGGAGTTCGAACGAGTGACTTATGCATCTAAGCTACTGGTTCCTGATAAATTCCATTTCATTCTAATTCCGTTCCGCATTAATAATTACGCTGGTACTTTTGCAGGTCATAAAGCATTCCACGTTTGTTTGATGACGTCATAAGCCGTGTGAATAATTAAGGATTCCTGGTTTCCTGAAGGATTCCTGAAGGGGCAGAGGTTTTGCGTTTGCTCTAGTATTAAAGCTGCAAGTTTTCTGAACGCTCCACCGGTTTTTGCATTTGTTATATATATTCTTGATTATGTTTTCTCGCTTGCAAAGGCGAAGGGCAATTCAAATGTATGTATAACACTCTGTAATCTCTATACTACTACTCTCTCTACACTTTCTATTATACTCTATAGAAGTGAGGACACTTTCTTTCTTGTTTAAGTTTAATAAGTGTCCTGTAAAACGCACATTAGCCGCAAAAAAATGTTTCAGAAATCGTACACAATAGCGCTGTAGTAGAAGGACTGTTTGCATCTATAGATGCGCATGTGGGTGTATTTTTTTTGTCACACATACGTTTAAAACGTTAACAAATCCCTCCGGGTACTGCACGGTGAACGTCTTCCCACCTGGTTAATGGCCGACCAACACATCATCTACGAAAACACAGCCTCCTCCTCCTCCAGCCTCCACTCTTGAACGCTATTGATCCATCTTTTTATTTTCTTAATGTATAAATTATAATTAATCATCATCATCATGGAGTGCCATCTTCATACCGAAGTTTGGAGGTCAGCATTTGGTACTCCGTCCTATTATGGAATATACTTTTTATCTGATAGTATGTTAGTCCAGTACACTCTTTGATATCGTCAAACCATTTTCGTCTTGGTCTTCTTGGTGGCTTTCTACCCGGTATCTTGCCCTGTGTGAGTACCTATCCCAAACTATAAAAACCATCGTCCCTTATTTCATAGTCACTAACACCTTTCTACCCGGTATCTTGCCCTGTGTGAGTACCTATCCCAAAATATAAAAACCATCGTCCCTTATTTCATAGTCACTAACACAAGTCGATTATTCGATTCGTCATTCAAAATCGATACAACATCGATTTGTTTTAATCAAGACGTAATTGAGCGGGGACGAGGTGGACGTAAGTAATTACTCCCCGAAGACGATGACATGTTACAAAAGCTCCATTAACTTCCAATCACTAATATTACTGACAGCTAATATGGCGGCCATTTTGAAAGGAATTATTGTTTTTTGATGTAAAACATTTACTGGCGCATGTCATTAAAGTCGACTCGTATGTCGTTACGGCAAAAGGAATGACGCTGTCTTTTCTTTTAATATGCCATATTCCATATTTCACTATAGATTTTGTATAAACGATATTCTTCATAAAATATGACTATCTTCATAATAAATAAATTATTATTGCTTTAAATGGAAATAAAAAATATATCTATTATCACTATTAACTTCTACTTAAATGAACAAATAGTATAATAGTTTTTAATATTTTACAGGAGTATTATTTTTTTTAATATTATTTAACGCGGGAAAAATGCTTTTGCCGGGAAATCATATAAAATCCAGTATATTTGTGATTCTACACTAATGATCACACTGGGGACTTCTGTTTCAGATTACAAAGAACATAAATAAAAGCATATGTTGCTACCGCGTCTAAAATCTACCTATCAATTTTATAGTCAGTATTTTTTGGCTTTTTATGAAAAATGTTTGCATTTAGGACCAAATATCAGTGTAAAGAATGGATCTGACATTCACACTCGATAGGTACAAGAATATCGTACCTACTTTGAACAGGGATACCACATTTACACAAGTATTTAAAATAAAAATTAAAACTGGAAAAGGTTGATATGTAGCTTTGACCCAAACATTTATTATTATTTAAGACACAAGTAGACTTTGAATAGAGGTCTAGCCCTAGAATTTATCACACAGCATTGCTGAGAACCTGATTTTCAGTGACTCCTTGCGATCAATCGCTTCTTTTACCCACCTTGTTGTACTGGGTACTCCACCCGTTGTGATGTTATTTGTCAGCTTTCTAATTGCATACGAGACCTGGAACAAAGGAAATATGATTATTTAAAAAGCTAAAACTTCACTCCTGTTTTGGAGATTGTCTTTTCAACGATTACAACACGCTGCATGTACAAAGATGTAACGGACCAATCGGCGCAATCCTGAATCGCGCTATTGAAGTTTCTAGAGTCCGGCACCTATATATTCAGCTGTTATGAAGACAAATGTGCTTCGACGACCGAGCGTAACATCTCGCTTTACTTTACAAAAAGTCCTACGAAAACAGATTTTATGTTCTAAAAATAAAAATATATCGTAATACTAACAAATAGTTTGAGTAGGGGATTACCATAGAAATGTTTTATGGCGCTCGTGTCAAAGGGCAGGTGTTTTGAAGTGCTCACATAATGCTAGCGTCCGCCATCTTTGTTGATGCGTTTACTGTTCTCATATGAGTTAATACTGCTGTGTGGTTAATGTCAATAGGTTCGAATCCTTATTGTAGTATGGATGTTTGTTACTCTTTCACGTAAAAATTACTAAGTAAATGGATTTTAATAAAACTTTACAATAATATAGCTTATATATCAGAATAATACATAGGCTATAATTTATCCCCGTACTCCCACGGGAGTGGGAAGTGTGTAGGTGAAACCGCGGGACGGCTGCTATTTATGATAAATGTAAATATTGGTAATGAATTTTCTTCATCTACGTTTGCTAATTTCATATATTCAGAAAGTCCTTAAAATGTGTAAAAATATTTGAATTAAAATGAAATATTTTAAAAGAAATTATTTCACCCTAAGCCTTAAAATGCTTTAAGTGGACCCAAAGCCTTTTAGTCCCTTAGGTCGAGGTGAGGGACTCAAAAGGGCTTTTCAGGTCACCAAATACTGACGTGAATGGAATTCTATACATGTGTCTGGATTTCATGGAATTCAAAATTACAAGTCGTAGACTGTAGACTCCAGTTATGGTCTAGTTCAAAATATTTTGCCATATCGCGATAATTATTTCGAACTATTTTCCGAATTTTACTAGTAATTCAGTAGAAGTTTACTAATAAGATATAATAATAATATAATATTTAAGAAAGATCGAAAGAAAATCTTTATTTTAATTTACTAAAATTACCAAATAACATGGAGCCTTATTCGATCCTTCACTCAACTGTTTAAACTTTTGATTAAACGTTGTAGTAATTGTTTAAAAGTTTTGTAAAAAGTGAAAAGTTTCTACAATATGTTTTTTCCAGATTCTGAATAAATTGATAAAAAATGAGTAGTTCAAACATAGAACTTTTTATTTTGTACATTAATTCAAAATTCGAATGTAGAAATTTAAAAAGTAAAAGAAACAAAAAGCCAGTATTGTTTCCAAAATAACTACTACTATTCTCATGTTACCTATTTCCTACAGGAATGATATATCTAGTGGAAACTCAAGACAACTCCAGAGCCAACTTCGCCGTTGTCTAACGGAAATAACCGACGCTCCTAAACTTAACTCGAACGTAACCAAAGTTTTGTATCGAAATTTAAGTCATTTCTTGAACGCTCGTCTAAATTTTGATTGAAATATCCTTATGTAAATAAAAGTATCTTTGTTAGTGTCAGCTATAGCATTTTTTCCAAAAAATCAGTAACAAGGGAAATTCCCAAAACATTAGAAAAAAAATGACGTATATTATATCTTATTTATACCTATTAAGTATATCTTTTTACACCTTGAAAGAAAGAAAGAAAAAAAAACTTTTATTATTCTCAACAACACACCAAAAATATACAGCTTACCGCTTTTAGTTTACTTTGGACATGTTCGCATTAAAGTTGGTAACGTATTTTAGCGTTTTCTAAAATTCAACCCCTAAAAGGGTAAAATAGGTGATGAAAGTTTTAAACAAATCCACAGACTCAATGCTCATAGACCTTTAGGGCTACAAACTTACTTCCCACCCGTATCCCTCTTATGACGTAGGCGTCCATTGAGGTCAGATTCTTTCAAAACTGTCATGATTGATTCTAATTAAGCAGTTTTAAGTATTTATATTGTGTTTGCTAATGAACTTAACGTTAAAATAGTTTAAGCTTCACTGAAATGGAATACATATTTCAAAAAATACTTTAGTTTTGCATAAATATATTAATATTACTAATTTGCGGTTTGTGAGTTTCCGGTGGCCCATTGGGGGGAAAAGGAGGGCAACCCATCTGCATAACCTTTGCTTGTGTGGATGTTAATGGGCGTCGATAGTCGAAAGGCCTGGGGGCCTAGCCAAAATGTCATTACGAAAACGACAGCGACAATCGTTCGTCCGTTCGAAGTTGTGATTGGCTAAATCACGTCGTTGATTCAACGATCGAGCGATCGACGACGTAATTTAGCCGATCACAACTTCAAACGAACGAACGATCGTCGCTGTCGTTTTCGTAATGGCATTTTGGCTAGGCCCCCTGAGCTGTTCGTTTGCCCTCCTATCTTAATATATATAAATCTCGTGTCACAATGATTGTCCTCAATGGACTCCTAAACCACTTAACCGATTTTAATGTTTTTTTTTAAATGTGTGCTTTTCTCCAAATTAAAAGATAGGATAGTTTATTTCTCAAATTTGAGATTGCAATTTTATTTATTGCAAATTAATTGTTTTGACAGAACGAAGTCTGTCGAGTCCGCTAGTATTATAAAAAAAAACTAAGTTGTTGGATTATTTTGCTTTCCTTCAAAGAAGTAAAGTATCTACTCATATAATCTGTCCCACTACAAAGCACGGGCCTCTTCTTTGCGGAGTGTAATGGGCCATAGTTCACAAATGCGCTGGCCCAATGCGAGCTGGTGAACTTTAGACACCTTCAAAGATTTTTAATCTCATCAGGCATGCAGGTTTCTTCGCGACGTTTTCCTTCATCAATGAGTGAGCGAAAACCCCATTTCAAATCACTACATGTGGTTAAAATCGAACCCGGAACCTCTCGCATAGAGGCCGAGTCCATACACCACTAGGCCATCGCCGCTCAGATATACAAATATGTATGTTATTCATTTAGATTAAATTAATAACATACCCATTACATATTCACACTACAGGGAGAAATATAAATATCTTAAAAATGCTCAATGCGTCACCAAGGAGTAACGAGCAGTCTTAATTTCTTAATCCACGTTAACACGAGCAAAGCCGCGGGCGAGTTAGCTTGAAATATTTTTGTGTTTGTTTTAGTGGTTTTAATATGTGGCTGTATGAAGTACACACAAGCGCTCAATGGCTGAATGCGCTCAAAGCCGTAGCTAGTATGAAATACTTGAATCGTTAACGTTTAAATATTCCAATTACGAATATGAAATATTTTACTCGCCATTTACGCGGGAAACTTCAATTATTTATAATTTCAGTTTCCACCCTTGTCTGAATTAAGAACGGTATGAATATTTACAGGGAAATTATTGTCGAATATTTTAAATATAAATAATATGATTATAATGTATTAAAAAAAAAGATATTATTATTATTATTCACCGTTTTATCTATAGAGGGGGCTAAGACAAAGTAAGAATAAAAAACCATAACGAAGTTCGAAAAGAATTTAACGTATGGCATTGACACAAGTCGCGCTTAATTACGTGGTCAATCGGTATCGTAAAAAAATCTTAAACTGTCTGTTAGTTATCGATCGTTATTGTCAATATCTAATTAGCTAGGAAATTGTCATGTCAGAGACGATGACGAATTACGGTATCTTTCCGCTACGAAACAATGTTACTTCATCTAAGACCTGTTATAAGAAAATTGAAGCCTCTGTTTCATGTTTGTAATATTAAAGTAACCAGTATATATTTTGATACATACACCAAAATAACACTTTTTACAAATTGTTTCTTCCCTCTGTTTGTTGTGGCTTGTCTCTGAAACGGCTGGACCTATTTTGACGGGACTCTCACTGGAAGATAACAGACGTAACAAGGAATAACTTAGGTAAAAAATATCACCAGTACACGTCCGTAAACCGTAAGTTAACCGTAACTAACTTTTCAATCAGCATTTTTTTAAACAAACTATTTTCTATTTTTCTATAGATCTATTCAAAAGCAATGCATCTTTTTTAGTAGAATCCATTTTGAATGGACACAGTCACCATTGAAAAACCCAACCGCTTGGAATAAAACTCTTTAGTGTAAGTGACAAACGTACCTGGCGTCCTGCCAGACAAAGTTTAGATATAAAAATTGCAATTTATTCCATTGTTAGTCATAAATTTAACAAACTTAATTCGGCCACTGGTTTTTAATGATAAACGGCTTGAGGCTTAAGCGACGTAATATACAGCCTATTACACCGCCCAAAGTTGTCCCTATAAAATTTTTGTGTAGGCTCTTTATCGTGAGTAACTCTGTGCATGTAATAAGCTTAAAAGTTTTAAAGTTTTCCAATATATTATGGTGTTTAGGAGATACTGTTTAAATAAACAATGTTTAAATGAATAAAGTTTTAATTTCAGAAACTATTTAGATTACATAGTTTTTAGTAACATGGCATTGTAGCGTTGTTATATTATTTTCGTTGTGGAGACGCTAACAGTTTTCTTCTAGTGGTCACGTTGATGTGTGCATTTCACCTATCTCCTACATAGATATTAGCTAATAATGCTAACTAACAAATGCAGCATCCAGCTTACAACAGTTGTGTTAATTCTAATAAAGCATTCTTAATTAAAAAAAGCCAGGACCAATAAAACTCAACTTTTAATCATTTTATTTCGAATGACAAAGAGGTTCGCTTAATAATAGAAAGGATCGTATAGGACTCAATAGATTAAACTACGAATGGAACTCACCGTAGAATTTAAAATTCGAATTGGAACAACAGAACGCAATGGCGGATAGAGCATGGAACAAGATGGCCGCCGGTTTGAAAAAAAAAACAAAAGTTTTTGAACAAAACTGGCGGGAAACAATGGATTATTTGAATATTGATATTCCAGGCTGGTCCCGGGGAAGCTCATTTTTGTTCTTATGTGACGTTAAGCGTTCATCCCAATATAAAAAGTTGTAACATAATATGTCACAGAGCTTCTGTAAATTATATATTAGTAGTGAAATTCCCGCTCACAGCTATAGGTTCTTAAAAAAAAGAAACATAAATAGAATCACACCATCGAACAAGTTGCCGGTAGAGATGCAGTTTTGCCAAGGGCGGGAAATGGATCGAACCCGGAACCTCTCGCATAAGAGGCTGAGTCCATCCACTACTGGACCATCGTCGCAAAAGGTCTACCCGAAAAAAACATTCCAAGTACATTTGTAGGGTGTAGCTCTTGACACGATTTTCAATATTTGTTCTGTCAGTCGAGGTTTTAAGATGGGACCTTCGTCTCGGTGACAAACATTTGTGTACTAAAACAAAGGTGTGGACGTGTCCTGGAGTTTGTTTGGTTTTGCTGTTTATTACAAACTTTTCTCATGAACTTTTATGTTTATGTATGCAAGCATTCTCATACATTTTTGGTTTGCATAGGCGATCTGCAATAGATAGGCTAGTAGGAGGGATGTAAGGGTACCACCGTCTTGCTTGTTCATCCTGTGAAACAACTTTGCTGTATTTGGGCGGGAAGGGCAAGATGGGCCTTAGAATTACTGCACCGAGATGAACATGTATTGATTTATAAATCTGTTATCTTAATTATATAGTACTGTGTAGTACTGTGAAGGTTGTAGAACATTAAAATAAGCTCTATTTATGTAAAGAAAAAAGCTACAAACATAATTAACTCTTATTTGTCAAGCCCCAGAAAACAACTGACACTCTCTACTCTCGGCTTCCACGCTAGTAGCGACCCCCCGAGCCTTGGGCCAGAACTAGGAACTAGTATAAATTTATTGGATGTGGTTTTTAATTATTTTACAACTTCGCCGGACTAATCATGGTTGAGTTGATGATTTTTATTTTCTTCATTTATGGCAATGAGTTTTTACTATTTGCCAGTGTCAAATGTGGTGAGTTAACTTGAATGGTGAGAGTATACGAGTCTATGGTCCATGAGATGTAGTCTATGGGCCGTGTTACGATAGCACACGGACAACAATGTCGTTATCGTTACGTCAGGCCGGCCATGGCGACAGTTGTGCTCAAACGTTGCATTAACTTCAAACTGTTGTGTAAATGAGAGCCCTTTGTACTTCACGATATGTCGTATGGGCGATACTTCACGACTCAAGTGTCGTGAGGTATATTGACTGAGGTATATTTCATACATGTCTCAAATGTTATTACTTATTTATACAGGTACAAACCTACATGCCCAACGTAATAAAATATTAATAAAATATTTTAATCGTCGTAATTATTATAAGCCTTCCTTACATTCCTGAACATAGGAGGAGGAGAACAAGGAGGCCTCCTTTGATGAACTTCAGGACGAATAATCCATTCCCATCCAACACGAACGGGCCACTGCACAGAGATCGTTTTTCCACTTTTTAATGACCGATTTCGTTTACTTTGATTAGCCTCCACTCTTGGACTATCCCATTGGATTTCAGCGTGCTTATTCTTCGCGTAACATTAATTCTTTGATCAGATGTTTTCGTTTCAAATCCTATCTGCCAAAGAAAACTCCAGCATAGCGCGCTCCGCAGCACGTTGAGCTACGGTCTAAAGGTCAAGTTCGGACCCTTAGGTCAGAACAGAAAGAACGCATTGGTTGAAGACTTTTATCTTCAAACTATGCAGCAGCGACTTTGTTAGAGCATATTCTCATTTCATATTAACATTAGAAATATCATAACACATTTTTATTAACAATATGTTTTCCGACGAATTATGATTACGATGCATTACTAAAAAAGAGAGTTTTCAGACTGCCGCTTCCGAAACCAAAAACAAAATTTGGATGCAGATTTGGAGAATACCTTAGGGCGCACACATACAATGTGGTATTGAAACACTGCGACCTAAAACTCCTCTCAATCTTTAAAGCAAAATCAGTTATATCCAAATGGTTACAGACATTAGACTACACCGACACTGAAAAAATTCTAGACTATATTGTATAAATTATTAAACTTTTAACTTTTAAGAATTATTAATGTACGCTATAGTATCAAATAAGTTCCTACTTCTAAGTTAATTATGTTAAAGTTCAGATGATGTGGTAATTATATTTTTCTTTTTTTTTATGGTAATGCTGTACAAATATTAGAGTGTATGTTTAAAATTAAGTTTTTAAATTTTAATCCTCTTTAAAGCCTAAAACTACTTTGTTAATTACGTTTACTAACACTAGGCTACAAATTAAAGATAAAATTAAAAAAAATTAAAGATAAAATTCAGACACAATATAATTTACTGGTCCCCAAGATACAGGCTCTGCCTAGTTTGGGGCCCCCTGTGAACTGTAAGTTTTTGTAATTTGTGTAAGCACTAACTAATTTGGTCAACTCTAATACATACCATTACATGTAATATTTGTGCCAAATAAAGATATTATTATTATTATTATTATTATTTTGGGGAACTGTTTTGTATTCTCAGCTCGAGGCTGGTTTTTAGCTACATTTACGGACCGAAGCCAAGTAAATAAAGCGTGTGGTGTGTTACAATGGAGTGTGGTGTTGTGTTATTTCGTTTTCCTCTATCTGCATAAACTTTCTCACTATCCTGCAGGTGTTTAGTATGACGGCTTTTTGTAGGGTGATATAGATGGATTCTTTTAGGTCTAGGAGCTGAAGGCTATGTTTTAGATGTTTGGGAATTACACCGGTGGTAGAAATGACAATAGGGACTACATATACTTTTTCTTGTTTCCAGATTTGTGTGATTTCATCTTTTAGCTCTGAGTATTTATTAATTTTTTCAGTTATTGTTTTCTGTAAGTTATGTGTGTTGGGGACTGCAATGTCTATGAGGTAAGTGATTTTGTTTGTTTTATCCATAAGAGTTATGTCTGGCCGGTTGTAGTGTATTGTCCTGTCAGTGAGTATTGCGCGATCGTAATATAGTTTGTGTGATGTATTTTCTAGTATAGTTTGTGGTGTGTATTTGTAGTATGGTGTATTTGTGTTTTGAATGATTTTATGTTTGAGAGCCAGTTTTTGATGAATGATATTAGCTACTTGGTTGTGTCTGTGAGTCTCTATTATTATTATTATTATTATTATTATTATTATTATGTGTAATAAGTTTTTTCCTTATTTATACTAAATAAGAGATTTAAAATTGATTTATTTTGAATGTTCCTCCTAATAATATGAGAGAATTTACTAATACCTATCGTATTAGTAAATTCTCTTAATAATCTTATACTAATATTATTATTAATAAAAAGCTGAAGTGTTGTTTTAACGCGCTCAGAAACTATTAATCAGATTTAAAAGATTATTTCAATTTCAGATAGCTCAAATATCGAGGAAGGCGATTTATCATCCCGCTAAGATGCTGATGTAAATTTTAGTTAAAGGCGAAGCGACGGGCAACGGCTAGTTAAGAATAAGGTTAAATTACATAACGTTTAAGATCGTATCGTATCGACTAAATGGCTTACAAACGAAGCATGCCATGTCGAGTGTGTTATGCATAATTATTTGTAATTGCCGTCAGAAGGTCACAACCAAATACGGTGACCTTAGGTACGGATGAGCAGAGGTCAGCAGGGGATTATCACCCCCTTATACGGAGTACAACAGAAAGGTCAATGTGACCTAGGAATAGATTCTTTTGCAATAACAATTGTTTGAACTGCATATACAAAGATGCAAGATATTAATGGCGGTTAAGTAGATTTTTTGTATATTTACTATTTTATAATTTTTCTGCTTAGTCTGTCTAGTCCCTGATGTGGTATCCTGACTATTCCTGACCCCAGAAATGGTTTTTCCAAATGAACACGAGAACATTACTTGCTCGCCGGTGAGAGAAACCTACATGCCTGATAAGATTATGAAGTATAGCTGTTGCACGCAGCTTCGCCTGCGTCAACTCAGATATTACGGGTATTTCCTTATAAAGAGCTATATACGGAAACCTTTACTGGTATCAAAAATGTTGGCGATGACGTTTTGTTGGTTATGTGCCATTTGCGGCGAGGTCTCTATGGTCGTTCGCCATCTGTATTCAGCCGCGCCAAGGCCGCCCGCGTGCGTATCATTGTTAAGATCGCAGTTATTGGTCCTTTGTCTTATATGAACGTGGAGAAGAAACTGAACTGAGAGAGAACATATCTATCCTTTGTCTAATGCAGACAGAAGATCCTTAACTGGCAATCTGGCAGAGAGATTGGTCCTGGTTTGATTCTGAATGAAAAAGTTGGACTGGCACAGAGAATATTAATATTTTGTCCTTTGTTCGCCCCTGACAGAGAAACATCTATACGTAGAGAATGTATTGGTCCTTTGTTTTATGCTTGCAACTGAGAGAAGAATTAAGAACCTTCTCGATAGAGAGGCGTCGTAAGGCGACACGTGAGGTACAATCAAAGCTTTTTAGTTGCACTCGTTTTCATGAAATTGAGCAATTATTTTGGGGTTTGGCTAGACAATTAGATTTATTTAGGTCGACTATAATATTAGGTAGTCATACCTCATAAACTAAATCATTGCATACCCATGTTTTTGTAGCTAATAATAATCACAGATCTTAGTGATATTTGTCGCAGAACAAAAAAATAATCTAACATTTTTTCATAATTTTTGGAGTCGGCTCAAAATAAATTTACGAGAGTTCAACGCTCTATCAGGTATTCAAACAAACATGACCTTTCGGTAGACTAGTTCTGGTCTGTCAACAACCTCCGTTTGTCGCGATTTGTATCTGCTTATGTAAATTTTGGTAATAAAACATGCATATTGTTTATCTGGGAAGATGTGAGGAAACCTTATAATCATCATCAGCTTTATAATTATCTATTATTATACTCGCAATGGAAAAAAGAAACATAATTTTATAATTTAAGTACATATCGTCAGTTTTTTAATTTTTGAGAGTTGAAATTCTATTGTATAAAGGATGAAAACGCGCATCGTATCGACCAATTAAAACACCATGACTGACCAATAGAAGTGCCTTATTTAAAAAATAGTAACACCGCGTAATAATTCAAAAATATATTACACGTTTTTATAAAGTTTTTACCTCCTGTAAAGAAGCCATTTTTGACTGACGTACTGTTAGAACTTCATTGACGATATGGGAAAACTATTGTGTGAAGGATATAATTAAATCACTCTGTATAACATTTACGGGGGTAAAACAAAATATTGTCATGCAAAGATAAAATCATTAGAAAATATCAAATCATATAAATAAATCAAAAAAATACACCATGTAGGTTTACTATATGACTATAAAAAATTTAAAAAATTGGATAGATGGATAATTGATTACACAAAGGTAAGTATTTCAAGTTCAGTGATTCGTTAAGTGAACACACGGCAATGATCAACTTGAAAGGTAATTCACAATGCGGCATTCTGGATCTTGCAGCGCGAAGTTCAGGGGCAAGAGACACTCGAGACGGGCATGTGCCCGTCACAAAGCATGTTACACGTGCTCGTATGTACGAGCACGTGTAACATGCTTTACATACATGCTGTTCCAAATTTGTTCTATTTGAATTTTGTGTAACAAAGTTGTATTGTGTTTTGTGATGTATGTCTGTATTATAAATCCATATAAGCATTGTGCTCTCTCACCGTAACAGGTAGTGACTGAAAATCAGTCGATCTACTTCTGATTGATCTTTTAGTACTGAGTTACTTACCTTTTTGCGATTCTGCAGCACACATACTTTGTATTTTAATGTGATTTTATTAACGTTGTAAAGATTTATATTATTTTCTTGTTTGTTAGATTTAGTTTTTGTTTTCCTCTTTTAATTTGTATGTGTAATGTGGAACTGTGAATAAAAAGTTAATCTATCTATCAAAAATCTGATGTCAGTAATGTATTATCAGATACCAAAATCTATGTAAGTCTAGGTATATTTCAGTGTTCCTTGACGTTTTATCAATTTTGTCGCTAATGACATTCATATAGTGGTAGAGATTTGTGTAAATCAGATGAGAACTTTGGAGTTCCGACATCTAAATTCTAATCCCACAAATATTTTATATTTGTTTAAAGCTCTCTCTATAAATGACTCAGTAAACTGCGTTTGTGTTCCCAAGCATCAATGAGAATGCAGGGCCACCGCGTTGCGGAGCTAGACTTAATACGTACCGTATTGTAAAATATGCTAACTTGTAATCATAAAATATTTGGACCCACCTAATAATCACGGTTAATCATAATCGGAATCATTGTCATGTCATAATCATGCATTCACGGATAGGTACTCGTATTTATTTATTTATATACATATTACACTTCTAAGTCTCGATATTAAATTATCGCAAATCCAAAAACAAACACCCAGTTTCCAAAGGGTTGACAACGCAAAAATTAATACATCAAATCTCAAATTTCTTATAAGTGTCAAATGAGTTGCTAGAAGCCAAGGACTTACTAATATATCCATGCTAGAAGAATGGTTAAATTAGTTAATTTGATCAGCCTGTCAGTTGACATAGCCACTACAATGAAAAGCTGTCAAATTTGACTCTAGACTCGTGTGTTAACTGCATTAACAGATAATATGTTAGTTGACATACACTTTGACCAAAGTTTCACCGGGCGTAAAACATTTGACGGTCAAAAATATAATAATAAAATAATCAATCATATACACGTGACTATATCAATGAAGCGAAGTAAATGGTTTCTCTGAGTAGTCAATCTAAAGGTCGCAGATTCGATTCCCCGTGACCAAGGTTACTGTTAACATAAATTTCATTAATATTGCCTTTACCTAGTTTATTATACAGGGTCTTATGAATCTCTTTTCTTTTACGCCGGGAAATGCCCTGACGCATACCGCTGGGGAGTGGGTCTCCCCAGGCGGGTATGTGGGACTCGCTGCGCCCGAAAGATGGTAAGTGGACGCAGCTCTACTCACTAAAACCCAGCGAGTGCCACCAATGCCGTCTTTAGTGAGGTGCCCCGGATCTACAAGCAACAGGGCACCTCGACGGCTAGTCACTCTCTCAGGACCGACACCACCTCCACAGAGCGGTTGCCCCGCACCACAGAACAACCACTTCCAACGTCTGGACAGTACGATGAGGTGAGGTTACCATCCTCACCCCCTGCCCCCTGCTCTGTCGTTCCCTCTTCTTATAAGAGGGGTACAAAGAGTCCCCTCGCGTCGGCTTAATTCGCTTCGCCCAAGGTGTTGGGGTCACCCTGGGCTACTGAGCCCCACCGCCACGACAAGGCTTGAACCATGGCGGGGAGGGTCTTATGAATCTAGTATAAGGCATGGTCGCCGAGGTGTAAAAGTAATGAGGAAATCCGCGTGCTTGTGTTTGATGTAAGCGAGTTTATTGCTTCAGTACATCACTAAGTTAAGCCACATTAGTCCGATGGAATGTTTGCAGCCAGATGTTAACGTAAACTATGAAATAACACAGGGAAATAATAAGGGAGAAAAGTTTGGAAAATAAACATACAAACACATAGATCTTTAAAATAAGTATATAGGAACGTTCCATTTAAGCAATTTAACAAAATATTTTATGTGCCACTTCTTTTACCTGCCACTCCGTCCTCGTGTTAGTGTAAGTAAGTTCAATATAAATTCTCTCCCCTTTAATTCCTGATGAATTTCCAAAAAAAATCTTGTTAAGCCTTACTTATAATCATAAATTTATATATTTCTAGTAATTGTTACATACAAAACAAAACAGTAACAAACTTGGAGTACCACACTACTAAGAGTGCATTCAATAATATGCAAATCAATGGAATGATTATAAGAATTATATCGATACAATGATTGCTGGAAAGAAAACTTTCAGAATGTAAGAAACTCAATTATCCCCAAAATCTGTAAAAAGATGTCTTATTCTAATGATTATTAATTATATTCATTACGACGATCACTCTAAGTAATCATAAACATCTATGAATGAATACAATTTGTTACACACCCTGTATAGCCCTTATGAAGAAGCTTAAGAAGTTTTTAATAAGCTGTCACTTTGATGAATTATTTTCAGAGGCCACGGCGTATTTGTCAAAGACCTCTGCTTATTAAAATATACATTTGAGATAGGAATAATGCGCGTCTGCAGTGCTACGAAGACTTTAGCCTGGAAGCTCATTACGAACAAAATAGTTGCTTTCTTTCCCTCGCAAGATGGCGTAGTCCTCAGATAACTAGGCTATATTAATAATACTTTTTATATTTTGTATTTAATGTAGTTTTTATGGGGCTTTATAAACTAATCTGTGCTGATATGATATGCTGTAATTTTAAATACTGCCAATATTTGGCAAAATTGTAAAAACAAAATTCAATTTACAAAAACTCACTTTACTAGTTTTAAATTTAGTTATTTAGGGAATAGAATTATATATTATAATAGGATATATTGAATATGAAATGAAAAAATAAAATTAAACGGAAACAGAACACGTACTTACATATAGCTGATGATACATCTGTAATTTTTAAAATTAAACGACAGCAAATGGTCTTTGACGAGGTAAACAATGCTCTTTCGAACATGGTGCATTGGTTTAGCGCCAATAACTTATTGCTTAACTCAAATAAAACAAAACTGATAAAATTTACGCTCCCTAATGTTAAGCAGGTGCAAACTAGTGTATCACTTAACGGAGAGGTGATGGACTTGGTGGATTCAACCAAATTTCTCGGAATTACCATAGATACTAAGCTACAGTGGGCGCCACATATAGCCACGTTGGCAAGTAGG
This sequence comes from Lycaena phlaeas, assembly GCA_905333005.2. Taxonomy (NCBI): domain Eukaryota; kingdom Metazoa; phylum Arthropoda; class Insecta; order Lepidoptera; family Lycaenidae; genus Lycaena; species Lycaena phlaeas. The sequence continues at coordinate 1,615,409 of HG995181.1, forward strand.
CTCGGTACTGCAGCTTTTGCAGTTAAGAAAATAAGAATCATAACGGATGAAAATACGGCGCGATTAGTATATCATGCATATTTCCACAGTATTATGTCCTACGGCATTCTACTGTGGGGGAATGCCGCGGATATTAATACGATCTTCTTGTTGCAGAAGCGAGCTATTCGAGCCATATATTGTTTAGGCCCCCGTGTATCATTGAGAGATAAATTTAAAGAAATTGCCATCTTTACTGTCGCTTCTCAATACATATTTGCTAATGTGATGTATGTCCGTAAAAATATTAATGAATTTGTAAAAAAATGCGACAACCACAATATAAATACTAGAAACAAAAATAAATTAAATGTTCCATTCTTTAGACTGAATAAAGTTAGTACTTCGTTTATGGGACAATGTATACGTTTTTACAATAGGATCCTAGAAAACGTTCAAAATCTTTCCATTAATAAATTTAACAAAATTGTTAAGGAACGTTTGTGTGGTAAAGCCTATTACGAAATAAAAGATTTTATTGAAGATACCACACCTTGGAAATAAGACACTCACTCTTAAGATATGATGTTACATGTTGTATTTATAAAATATTATGTACTCATTTTATTGACAAAAGAGCAACCCCTAAGTTTTTTCTCGTTTTTCTTAGGGGATCCTGCATCTCAAACGAGTTTTTTTTTTTTTTTTTTTTTTTTTATATACTATTACTACTTATTGACTACTTATGTTTTGACTTATTTCAAGTGTACAAGTTGTACCTACGTAATAAAGATATTTCTGATTTGATTTGATTGATTTGATAGAACTAAAAAAAATAAGCACATTTTTTTAACATTCGTAAAAACAGTTTTTAAGCCTTGACACTCAGTAATACTAATAAAAAAATTGCAATAAAACCTTGGAGTTAACAAAACTTAACTTTGATAGTCGCTGTTTTTGACCTTAAGATAAAGATATGAAATATTATTTCCTATTTCAAACTAAAAAGAAATATGATATAACACTTAATCTAATATATAAAATTCTCGTGTCACAGTTTTCGTTGCCATACTCCTCCGAAACGGCTTGACCGATTTTGATGAAATTTTTTGTGCTTATCCGGTATCTATGAGAATCGGCCAACATCTATTTTTCATATCCCTAAGTAATAAGGGTTGTTCACCCTTAATTTTTTTTTTAATTTTTGGACGAATTTTTTTGTTTTTATTTTTTTATGATACAACATACAAAAATACATACATCCCTAAATTTTGACCCCTCTACGATCGATCCCTATTTTGTAATTGCAATTTTAATATTGGCAGAACGAAGTCTGTCGGGACTGCTAGGTATTTATATAAAACTAGCGGACTCGACAGACTTCGTTCTGTCAAAACAATTAATTTTCAATAAATATAATTGCAATCTCAAATTTGAGAAATAAACTATCCTATCTTTTAAGTTGGAGAAAAGCACACATTTTAAAAGAAAAAACATTAAAATCGGTTAAGTGGTTTAGGAGTCCATTGAGGACAAACATTGTGACACGAGATTTATATATATTAAGATTATTCAGAAATAAATTATCGTGCCATTGTATAGCGTTTATAAAACGTCATTTGTGAATTTGTCGCCATGTTTATAATAACCACGCCACACTAACCTGCAATCAAGGAATGTATAAAATATTTTACGAACATAATTGCTGGCCTTACGACTTTTTCTAATTTCCTTTGCACGACCATTCAAATTAAGATCGGGGGTAAAAAGTGCATTCAAGGCTTTATAAAATACCTTTGATATAAATTCTTGCGGCAATACCAACTGTATTTTCCGCAAAATAGAGTTGGATTCGGGTTGATTTCAAAACAGGTTGATTTCGTCTACATTTCAAATGAACTTTTTTATTTTCGAGGTCGTTAAAACCTGGATTTTCATGATAATGAGATATTTTGTGTATAGTATATGTGGTCAGATCTACAATTACGAACATCCTCGAGTGTCTTCGAAATAACACGAGGAGAGTCAAAGCAAGTTTCATGTAGTCTTAAGTGAACTTCATTCATTATATTTTTACAGATGTGATTTCGTTTTCATTTATTGTAAATGAAATACAACTTGACTCCAAAAAGCATTTATAAAATACTAACCTGCAAGAGTATGTTTGTTTGAATGCGCTTATCTCAGAAACTATTGGTCTGATTTGAATGATTCTTTCAGTGTCAGATAACCCATTTATCAAGGAAGGCTATAGGAATTATATCATCCCGCTAAGATGTTGTAAATTAACGCAGACGAAGTTGCGGACAACAGACAGTATATCAATAAAATACGCTGGGGGCTTAGACAAAGTAACATTAAAAAAAACGATAACGAAGTTCGAAAAGAATAAAATGTATGGGATTGACATAAGTCGCGCTAATCACGTGGTCAATCGTTATCGTAACAAAATCACAAACTGTCTATTTATATAGGGTTATCGATCGTGATTGTCAATATCCTATTGGCTAGAAAATTGTCGTTGATAACTCAGAGACGAGCGAGCGACGGTGGTCCAGTGGTGGACGGACTCGGCCTCTTATGCGAGGTGTTCCGGGTTCGATCCTGACCCGTCCGTGTGTGCCTTGAAATGGGCTTTTCTAAATTTCTAAGTGCACACGAGACCATCGCTCGCTCACCGGTGAAGGAAAACGTCGTGAGGAAACCTGCATGCCTGATGAGATTGAAAGTCTTTGAAGGTATGTGAAGTTCACCAACCCGCACTGGGCCAGCGCGGTGGACTATTGGCCCATTACCCTCCTCGCCTCCTTCGAGGAGGAGACCCGTGCCCAGCGGTGGGACATATAAGGGTTGATACTTTACTACTCAGAGACGATAGCGAATTTCGCTATCTTTTTTTGGAAACGACTAATTTGTCTAAGCCATCTGATATATTTGATGCTCATGACGATTTGACTGTAACGTATAACGTGTCTCAACAGCCGTGCGGCACGCGTCATTGAAACGACGTAATGACGAAATATATGCGGAAATATTGGCCGATACTGCAATGATCGATATAATCGCTGTTCTGTGTGTGTTTGTTTAAGACGGACACGTTATTAATTATAATACAACGAGCTTTGTTTAGCTACATGGAAAGAGAATTTCAGTGCAGTGGCCGAGCCGTATTGGATGCCTGGAGATCTGCCGTATTGTCGTTCATTGAAGGAGATCTATGTTCAGTAAGAGGTAGTGCCAAATTGCTTTGCAGCAGAATTGGGCTGGCATGACCGGGGTGGTACCTCTCGCTCACATAATACCGGCGTAAAGTGGCAGTTATGCTGTCGCGTTTCCGTGAGTTTCCGGTGGCCCATTAGGGGATAGGGAAAAGGAGGGCAATGCATCCGCATAATCTCTGGTTATGTGGATGTTTATGGGCGTCGATAGTCGCCAAAAGGCTTCGACTGTTCTTTTTTTTCCCTCCTATGCTGTAAAAAAAGTTGTAAATGGATATATACTGGAGATGTTAAAGATCTCTCCGTGCAGTGGCCGATCTGTATTAGCTCGTGTTGGATGCAAGGAGATCAGCCATATTGGCGTTTAATGAAGAAGACATAATAATATTATGTTCAGCTGTTCAGACATAATATATTAATCTCGTTTTACACGCACATGGGCCGGAATTAACTTAGTTTTCAAACTTATATCCGCTAATAAAAAGTGGAGTGAGTGGAGAGGACTGCCGCAGGCTGATGATGAATGACTTCGCCTAATTTTATTGACATTAGGTTAAAAGGTTAAAAGCGTAACAAACAAACTCACATACATACGTCATATTATTATAATTATGTATAACAGCACAAAAAACTTTGTTAAATTAATTAATAAATATTATTATATGAATAAATATTGTGTCTCTGTTTATTTGTGTACAAAATATGAAGAATAAATAAAACTTGAACGAAATTTTCATATCGCCTAATCTCTTATATTGGAAACGTTTAAAAGTTTTTGAACGATCAACGTGATAAAATATATGTAACGTTATCGTCTATCGATCACCGGCATTACGATGCGTTCACGAGGAAGTTTTTTATTGATCTATCGTTTTCGGCCGTGGCAAATGTTTAATGTGCCGGAATCGATCTAGGCCGTCACGACTATCCATTGCCCGCAGCTTTGCCTGCGTTTACATCGATTATCATTATATAAATAAAGTATCAACCTTTATATGTCCCACTGCCGGGTACGCGCCTCCTCCTCGAAATCAGGCGAGGAGGGTAATGGTAACAGTTTACCGATGCGCTGGCCTAATGTAGCTTGGTGAATTTCACATACTGTCAAAGACTTTCAATCTCATCAAGCATGCAGGTTTCCTCACGATGTTTTCCTTCACCGGTGAGCGAACGATGGTCTCGTGTTTGGGGTGCACTTAGAAATTTAGAAAAACCCATTTCAAAGCACACACGGGCGGGTCAGGATCGAACCCGGAACCTCCCGCATAAGAGGCCGAGTCCACTCACCACTGGACCATCGTCGCTCATCGATTAACATTAATGATGATTATAATATTTAAAAAATCGATTGTCTGTAAAGTCGGTTTACTGACGATAGTCCAACGTGACAACGTCATAAGAAAATACTCATTGGCCAATTGTGCAACTTTGTCGCTCGCTCCACACCGAGCCTTAAATGGAACGCCTCCGAGCGAGGTAACGCCGCATGAGTCGTGTTTTTTCGTGTGTGCAGCCGGCTCCATCGAATTATAAGACGTTGTCACGTCAAAAATATATGATATTATAGCTCATGACTATAAACGAAAGTAGTAGTTGAAACGAAAGATTTTTCAAATAGAAGGGAATGTGGAAGGGAACTTACAGGGGATCAGGATTGAACCTGGACCCTCGACACGCTGACCCCATAACCACTGGACTATCAGGACAGTTTAATTAGTGCAAAAAGATTAGTTACGATACAATAAAAACATTTGTATGACCCAGAACATGAAAATAGATTATACCAAGCAAAACATTAAAAACACGACGGAAATAGTCTTGCTGCTGTAGAAAACTAAACTAAGACTAAACTTAAACTATCTGGTTGCGACTAAAAAAGAGAAACTAATGGCGATTACTAATTTATTGCTCTTTCTCTCTCTCTCTCTCTCTCTATTTAAGAGCTTTGCTCTTGTCGGTGGATTATTCGCCACTCATTCCTCCTTTCCGCTAACACCTTCATTTAATAGCTACTATTAGGAAAATCTAGACTTATTATAGCAAGCAAATCGAGGAACTAGATTCTATAACTCATTGTACAAAATTAGTTTCGGTCACCGGTTATCTGTAGGTCTAATAGTGTTTTGTTATTTCCTTGCAATACCAAGACAAATTCATCAAATTTTCCTGTTAGTTCCCGATTTGAATTTTCATACGATTTTCTCTGGTATGTCATATTGTCAGTTGGACTTGTGTTTTTCATACTATTCACGTATTTTGTTATTATCTAAACTAGTTTATAAAAGTTGAAGAATACTATGATTGTTTGTGTGACCGTGCTACTGCAAAAGATCGCCAGATTTAAAAAGAACATACCGATAGATTTCGTTATTCAGGTTAAAGGCCTTTAAGGTAAGATTTGACATAAACCGAACTGTGGTCAAAAGTAAAACAAACGCTAAAAGTGTTATTCGACTTTCGACCTTCACTCCAGAGTTATAGAGGGATCCCAGAAAACGTTCAAAATCTTTCCATTAATAAATTTAACAAAATTGTTAAGGAACGTTTGTGTGGTAAAGCCTATTACGAAATAAAAGATTTTATTGAAGATACCACACCTTGGGAATAAGACACTCACTCTTAAGATATTATGATGTTACATGTTGTATTTATAAAATATTATGTACTCATTTTATTGACAAAAGAGCAACCCCTAAGTTTTTTTCTCGTTTTTCTTAGGGGATCCTGCATCTCAAACGAGTTTTTTTTTTTATTACTATTACTACTTATTGACTACTTATGTTTTGACTTATTTCAAGTGTACAAGTTGTACCTACGTAATAAAGATATTTTTGATTTGATTGATTTGATATAGTCTTCATATTATCATAAAACGATAACCCTCATCATCATCATTGACCTTGTATCCCAACGCTGGGAGTGGACCATTCACTGATGGCCCAATGTGGAGTGAACTACACTCTTAATCTTATCAGGCATGCAGGTTTCCTTTTTTATGGCATAGAAGGGCAAACGAACAGTCGAAGCCTTGCGACTATCGGCGCCCATTAACATCCACATAACCAGAGGTTATGCAGACGCGTTGTCCTCCTTCTCCCTATCCCCTCAATGGGCAGTGACCGACTTAGGCTTGATGCCGCCCTAGGCCCTGTTTATTTTGCCGCCCTTAATGCTAGAAAAAAGTAAAGTATCAACCCTTATATTATGTCCCACTGCTGGGCCAGGGCGAAGTTATTAAGATTTAGTCATTTTTAAAAGCTTTATATGCATGTGATATTCAGTAATGAAACAAAAAGTAAAGAACATCATTCGGTAAAGACTATAATTAATCTTTAAAAAACATAATCTTATTCATAGACTGAAAAGTAAATAAAAAAAGTGAATTGTTATAGGTATATTCTATAGAGAATTCTTTACAAAACTTAATCCAAACTCATTTTCAAAGGCAGACTGCCTTTCTTTTTTCGTCTCTGAAATTTTGGCGCCCCTCAAATCATGCCGCCCTAGGCCCGGGCCTCACGGGCCTATACGTAAATCCAGCACTGCCAATGGGCCACCGGAAACATACAAACCACACGAAACGCGGCAGCTTATCTGTCACTTTACGTCGATTTCATGTCATGTCGAGAGGTTCCTCCCCGGTCGTGCCGGCCCAATTTGGCTGCAAAGCAGCATGGCACTAAAGATTTTGTGGCTGTAGCGGTAGCAAAGCGAATTTTTCAGGTGTCAGAAAATAAATTATTAAAAATTATTATCATTCTTGACTTTTTATACACCAGTTATTTACCAATAATAATTAATTAATGTTGACCAGAAGTTAATTGTGTAATCCGCTGGTCGATATATTTAGAAAACGTGTTCATTTCGGAAACCCGTTTTTATATTCAAATTGCGTGATTTTAGATATCTTATTAAAAATGGTTTTTGCAATAGGGTCAATAATCTTCTGGACATTGACCTAACGAAGATTTTTACAATCTATTCACGGTTGCGTGGGTGGGTTATATCAGATTTGCTTGTTTTGCTATATCAGAAGAGTAATATGGCTAGCAGTGAGACCTTAGCATCTTAGATCGGTACATCTTTAATAATAAACTATTATAAAGAAATGTTCGTAAGATGTTTTGTGAGTTTTATGAGCTTTTGGCGACTATAGTCGCTCAGACGTTTGAGTGGATATTTAATATTTCTATGTACCTACTGAACCAATTTTGAGTTTTTTTTACCAACAGAAACAGAAACAGAAAGCTAGGTTACTTGTGAGTAGCGTCTTACCAGTCTTACTAATCTTACTAATATCATAAACGTGAAAGTTTGTAAGTATGTTTGTTACTCTTTCACGTAAAAACTACTGAATAGATTTTAATGAAACTTTACAATAATGTAGCTCTTACATCAGAATAGCACATAGTCTATAATTTATCCCCCTACTCCCACGGGAATGGGAAATACGCGGATGAAACCGCGGAGCGCTGCTAGTAGGCTCTAATTTATCTCCGTACTCCTACAGGAACTTGAAGCACACAGGTGAAGCCGCGGAGCGTTGCTAGTTTATATAATATTGTTAATTACTTTCTTTAGATTTATTATATTAGTATATAAATAACGGAATTTGCTTAATTACGCCGAAGGTTTTTAATTAGGGAATTCAGGGCGCTATGGTTTTATAAAAATATGTCGGGCTGGGGTTAATGACTCCAGCGGTTATTAATTATAAGCAAGCGGGTAATAATTTGGAATTTCGCAAATTAAATATAATAGTGATCGTCGCACGTGGGGTCGTGGCTTCGATTCCCGTCTAGGACAGTTTTTACAATATACGACTTAACGTCGACACGAGACTGTTGCAGATAGAACACGGGTATCCTCGAAATCAGGTGAGGAGAGTTGGTCATAGGCCATGCGCTTGCCCGGTGCGCGTTGGTGAAATTCACAATCAAAGTCTTTTTTATCATCAGGCATGCAAGTTTCCTCGCGATGATTTCCTTCACCAGTAGACTACAGGAATTAGGTGTGTAGATAGGATTCAAAACGAAGACCTCCAGAGCACATTTGCCGATAGCTAAATAATAAGCTCAGCAAAAGTTGATGTGGCAGCGGGACACAGGAGAACGGATGGCCGATGGGCCAGTAAGCTGCTAGAATGGAGGACACGTTTAGATAGACAAAGACTTGTTGAAAGCCATTAACCAGGTGGGAAGACGATCTCCGTGGGTAACCCCAACTCCTTGGGCGAAGCGAATTGAGCCGAGGGGGCTCTTTGTACCCCTCTTATAAGAAGAGGGGGCAAAAGAGCAGGGCCGAGGAGACCCACTCCCCAGCAGGATGCGTCAGTGTATTTCCCGGCGTAAAAAAAGGTGGGAAGACAATCTCCGAGCAGTGGCCGGTCCGTGTTGGATGTAAGGGATCGGTCGTCTTGTCGTTCATTGAAACATGCATAGTATGTTCCGTAGGTTACCAGTACATAATATTAAACATTGTTTCTCACATCACCAGCTGGCCTGCTGTTATGTAATCAAGTGTAAAGCGGTTGATATTGAACTAAAAGCATTTTAAGATGACGACATATCCTCGTCAGGGTCACCGAGCCACGTGAGCTTGATTGTTTACAGTCAATAATAATAATAAAATAAATTGTTTATGAATGTATTGATTACTAGCTGTTGCCCGCAGCTTCGTCTGCGTTAACTAAGATTTACAACGGGATCTTAGTACGCAAAATAACTATCTTTTCTGGTTGATTTTTTACACCTTGTGTCCGAAAAACCCAAATAGCTTACGGAATTCTATTTTTTTTTTCAGAATAAATTTTAGCCTATGTTACTCGTGGATGTAGCTTTCGAATGGTGAAAGAATTTTTAAAATCCGTCCAGTACTTTTTGAGCCTATTCATTAAAACCAAACAAACAAACAAAGTTTCCCTCTTTATAATATTAGTGTAAGTGTATGTAGGTGTAGTGTAGTGTAGTGTAGTGTAGAAAGAAAACTGATGTATTTCTTTTAAGATTAACAGTTTGTAGGATATGTTATACTACTCAAAATATGTTAGTCTAATATATAAAATGCCCGTGTCATAGTTTTGTTGATACTCCTCCGAAGCGACTTAACAGATTTTGATGAAATTTAATATGCATTTTCAATAGTTCTAAGGAGGTTTATAACTAATTTTACACCCCTAAGTGCTAAGGGCGGACACAATTTTTTTTTCACTTCTCGGACAATTAATTTTATTTTTTAATGATATGGCATTTATTACAAAATTATTTTAAGGGTAATGCTAATGAGAACTTCACTCATCTTAATGTAACAAGTTTTACGGATTTTATCGCGGCTTAACTTTTAGATTTTTGACGTTTCGGATACTTTACAGCCACCATGGTCGCGACGAACCGTGTCCTCCTATCCTGTCCCGAAACGTCAGACATGTATAAAACCATCATAGAAGATATTAAAGGTAAAAAAATATCAACCATATATATATGACACACTTAATCCGTAAAAATTGTTTTGAATTTAAAATATAATAAAACAAAATTAGCGCAACGCTAGTTTTGACCTAGGTATTAATAAGCCTTATGTACTTACAGCCTAGGTCAGGGTTAAAATATAAAAATAATTATCTACACTTTAATAAACTCTTCATCATGTTGTTTATATGCCGTGAGGAGGCAAACGAGGAGTCTGAGCTGTTGCTGCCGACGCCCATAGACAACCGGAAAACCGAAACGGGCCACAGGAAAGGCGACAGCACACTGCACAGCTGTCACTTTACTCCTGTATTACGTGAGCAAGATATACCAACTAATTTGACTGCATTTGCAATGGAGCAATCTATCTCAACCTCTTACTAATTATTATTGATAAGATATAGTTTTCGTCACAGATTTATAAATAATGACAGTCGGAGCATGCCGAACACCCGAGTGACGCTTCAAAGCGAATACAAATTCAAAAGCTTGCTTGACATAGCGTCGTACTCTAAACGTCTATTAGATTATGTTCGCTTTTGAATTTGTATTCGCTTTGATGGCGTCACTTGCGTGTTCGGGATGCTCCATCTGTCTTTATTTATAAATCTGTGGGTTTCGTTAATATATTTTTAGATAGATGTAACCACAGAATCAACTTGTAAATAATGTACATTACTAAAAATCAAACCAGTACTTAACACATAAGTGATACTGTTTAATATTCCTTGCCCGTAATTTATTCTTGTACAATTTGCATGTATTTGTAATTAGACGGATGACAATGTTGACAACCTTGAGACGCCATTGTTGTCCTGTCACGGGTTTGCCGCCAATTCTCCAATGTCACAAACAATAAGCCAAATATGTCATGTTTCAGGTAATTTTAAATTTCACGGATGCATTAACATATTTTTGGGGCTTAACAAAAGGAATTAAAATGGCTATAGGGTGACTAATATGTTTTTAGCAGTTAAAAGTTAAAGTTTTCCTTCTTCTTCCTTCTTTATATTTAGTAAAAGCATTTTGCCAGGGCCTTTAAAAAGGGCTTGTGCTACTTGTCTTTCATCTTTTATCGGCTGCGGCGAATATTTTACTAGCATTTTTATTCGTTTTACGTGGATGTTAAAAAATTATGATCTTAATTTTTTAACTCCGTTTTGAGGTAAATTTGCAAACAAAAATTAAATTTCTCGTCGCAAAATGCGGGTAAAAGTTTAATTTAATATTATATCCTGCCGGATATAATATTAAATTCGATACATTTTCACTAATATGCGCACATTACCGGGAAAATATTTGTTAGCTTCATCGTTCATGTTTTATTTAAAACGCATTAATAACAAGCATACATTTTATTACGAATTAATAATTAGCAAACATTTTTTTTAAGTTAATGTAGTTTATTAAGATTTTTGCATTCTCGACGTTTCAAATACTTTACAGTAAACCAGTAAATAGAATCGTGATCCGGACTAAGCTATGGAACGAACTAATTTCAACTTCATATCGGGAATGCGGGCAAACCAAATAAAGTAGCTATGTCATGAGTGTGCGATGTACCTGATGCGTAGTAATTTAATATAATTACAATATTAAAAACGGACAGGAAGACTTACTGCCGGCAGCGTTACGCAACATATCATTAACAACAAAGGTTTTTGTAAGGTTACTACATTCTAAACTGTAAAAGGAGATCTTTGCGGTTATATTATAACGCTTTGTACAAATAGATATTCTTAGTAATGTAAGAAAATATTGAGTGTAGTTGTCATGGCTAAACTAGCGTAAGCTGTCCAGAGGTGACTGAAATCTTGAAATTGAATCCAAAACTGGTATTGAGTGATCCAAGCTACTCAACCAAGCACCGCTTCTCCGAGAAATTTCTTACGTGAGCGATCCGATTAAAGGAACTTGGCCGAAAAGCATAGGCCATTCGAAAATATATTCAGGCGCACATTAGGGACAGAAAGAGGCAAGCCTCAATACAAATCATCTGATTAGGGCAGAGTTTTCATTGAAATTCCCAGAAGGAAGTGGCCTCCCCCCCGTAGACGACGAACGGGGGTGCGTCGGTGTCGCTACTTAATCCGCTTCCTATAACGCCCTTGTGCACGTGTCGGGTTCGGGATGCCTTGGGGGCCTTTACCCCGTTGGCACTGCTTAGTAGCGTCGGTCAGTCAACCTTATATCTGAAGAATCTGGCACTGTCGGGGCCAGTCTCTCGCTGAGATGATAACGTTGCCTGCCGATCCGAGACCCTCACAAAGCGGCTGAAGACGCTCGCAGTGGTTTGTATGGGGTAGTGCACCCTAATGCACACGCGCTAGTGTGCCTACCCGAGGCCCTGGTATGGTGTCAAAGCACCATGACGACATAAAAAAAAGGGTTTTCACTGAAATGCGGTGGAGAAGAGCAAACCCTGATTTACCAAATCATTTAATAACATTATTCCTACTGATGCAGTGTAGATGTTAAGAATAGTGTAATAAGCTAATTTAAGGCTAAGATAAATTACTCTAATGGATCGTGTATATGAGGAGCAAAGAGGATCCTCTCCTCTGCGTCAGTTGAAACGCACTCTAAAGATGGACCGAGTGGCACAAAACATATATACCATCTACCACATAACCCATAGGCTCCTAATAACAAGGGAACGGCTTCTCGCGACACATCTGACTTATAGTTCCGATGTTAGCCGTAAACGATGTACTCAAACTATCGTATCGTCACATTCTTTCCCGTTGCGAAATATGTCCATTTATTATCTTTAGCACCATATTTGTATGCATCCAAAACACCCTTAAAAATCTTAAGAAAGTACAATAAAATCCATAAAAATATATAAAACAAAAATTAATTTCAAATAAAAAACCAAAAACCGACTTCAAAACCATACCTTAATTCATGTACAACTAAAAATTTTAAAATAATATTGAAATACTTCGAAGTGAAGTAGAAGACGTATAATATTTAAAATCGGGTATTTTTGGAGTCGGTACCAGCCAAAACATGGCCGCCCTTCACAGGCATATTCTCAATACTTATTAATACAGTATTTCAATATTATTTTAAAATTTTTAGTTGTACATTAATTAAGGTATGGTTTTGAAGTCGGTTTTTGGTTTTTTATTTAAAATTAATTTTATTTTGTACTTTTTAGTTTTAGGTTTATACATAAGTAATATAGTTTTTATTTTTACTTGCAAAATTTTTGGCGTTCCCGATCTGTGTTGGATGCTAGTGGTAAGGGACCTGTCGTCTTAGCGTTTATTGAGGGAACCTATGTTCAGCCGTGGACGGATGAAAGTTGATGATGATGACCTCACAATACTTTGATACTTTCCAAAGTATCCTATTCAGTGGTTTTTGTTCATATTATTCATATTACATCGACAAGTAATAAAATAAGAAATACAACAGACACAGAATATACAAAACCAACCAATAAGCATTATTGAATATAACTTAAAAACCGCTGATCAGATGTCGATTAAATTAATATGGGACCAATTCGGAAACATAAGCTTACTAACAAAACAAGAATCACCAAAATCCATTCCCAAACAGCGGAGTAATCGAGTAACAAACATACAAATAAAAACATGCAGACGAATTGATAACCTCCTTTTTTTTTTGAAGTCGGTTAAAAATTAACATTAACTAAACTCTTTCTAAGGGGAGGCAATGTCATTCACAAAACAAAACAGTTAAGTTACGAGTACAATAAAAAAATCCTAACAAAAGCTTTGCCGAAATATAACAGACAAAGAAAAGAATAAAAAATACAGATAAAAAAACAGCTTATATTAAGCAAATCCACTTTGGCAATTTTAAATGTTCTTTATACTTCGTTTTCATTAAACTTTCCTCAAGAACGAGGCTTCATTACGAATTCATCACATAAACATCATCCCAGATTCTTGAGATATTTTTTATTTAAGCCATCTGATAAAAATACTTACAATATATTCCAGGGCAGTTCTTTTTGTTCTGTAAAAGAGAAAAGAATATTAGCAATGAAGAAACACTTTTGAAAAACCACTTTGTATTTTATTACTTCGCAACGTTCTACATTTCATATTGAATAAGTTATATGTCTATATAACTTATTCTGAAATTATTTCAAACATCGGGAATGGAATAACTATTACGCTGGACGCCTTGCCTTGGCAAAATTTGCATATAAATAAACCACGACTTTGTCAACCAAAGGTTCTTCTGGAGTCCCACCATCTTATCCTACTAATATAAAGACGAAAGTTTGTAAGAATTTGTGGATGTATGTTTGTTACTCTTTCACGCAAAAACTACTGAATAGATTTTAATGTTACTCTATGTTAGTAAAACCTACACATCAAAATATTACAAAGGTTATATTTTTTTCCCATACTTCCACAGGAATGGGAAGTACGCGGGTAAAACAGCAGGGCACTGCTAGTTTTCAATAAAAAATATTTTTAGTAGATTAAAAAAAAAAACTATTTACTTATATATTCGATAATCCTAAGTCTCATAACGCTGTGACCGAATATAATGAAATTTTCATGCAATCTAAAGATCGGCCTAGCGGGTGATCCCTTTAGTTCGGATCACATCAACATTTTTTTATCGTCTACCGTATTGGATATGACTAGCCAAAATCCTACTCTCCTGACTAGCGTGCGCGATACATAATATACGAGATATACTTTTGAATAATTTCTAGGTAAGCCATCTGCTCACCTACTTACCGATTGAACTTCATCAAGGCATCAAAGGCCATCATCAAAAAGCACGAAGTATAGATATAAGGAGTCCGAACGTAATGTTGAACGAGTGATCGCAATTTAGGGGACAGAAGTTTTGACAGTAGGGCGCGCCTTCTTTAATAAGTGCTCGTATAAATCTTTACGCGGGAAGTATTGTGGCGCTGATTGGTCCGCTACAATAGCATCGGTACACATCCGATTCTAGCGCAGCCAGTGGCAGAAAAAAGAACTAAGATCTGCGTTTAATATTGTCTATGTAAATACTACGGAAATGCCGGATCGTTCGGACTCCTTATATCTATACTCCGTGCCTAAAATTAAAAAAATAACATACTCGTATATATTCTTTATATTGTTTTATATATTTAATAAATACTGTTATAGTGTGTTTAGTGTATCAGGACTTTCTGAACGAAGTCGGGGCGGGTGGTTATATATAATAATATAAACAAACAATTAAAATACGCAGCCTTGGCCGCTATGATTCATTCACTTGTCAATATCAACGTGTCTTACATAAATTTACATGTACAACTTATTGGAATATACACCCTACTGTTATAACATAAAGATCATATTGATATTACGCAACTCGCGATTTTGTATGTAAATAATATAATATCCCCGCGCATACTATAGAGCTTAGTGTTGACAGCTGTCAAAAGTTTTTTTTTTTCCCCATTTCTTGGCCTGCCCGGTTTAGCTGTCAAAAGTTTGTCTGCAAAAAAAATCTTGACGTTTATCTGAACTCATATAGTTCATAGGAATGTATCAGCATCATCATCATCAGCGAAATGACTCGGAAATTAGAAATTACTCGGAAACAGGTTCAAAAGCGAACACAATCTAATAGACGTTTAGAGTACGACGCTATAAGCACTTGAGCACCCTTTTGAATTTGTATTTGCATTGAAGCGTCACTCGCGTGTTCGGCATGCTCTATCTGTATTTATTTAAAAATATGTGTATATACAGATGTGCGTGTGTATATACCTATTTTATATTGTCACACACTCGTTTAAAAATCCTTCCACACCTGTGGCGCCATCTGTAATTTGTCGCGGAAATACTTTAATAAGTCACTTTTCGACTGACTCCTTTCCTACAGAGTTATGGTTCTCTCTCTCTCTATACTCCATGCACTGAATATACGCTTGCTGAATGTCAATACAATATCTCAAGATGTAGCTGTTAATTGTTTGTCTGTCCGTAACAGGCTATTAATTATATTGAGCCTTTGACAGATCGTGACAAACACTCGGACAGACGGATTAGCCCGCTCCAGTAATATTATGTCAATAAACGTCAGGATGGGCTCATTTGGTAATCTGCTTGATCGCCGTTAAGAGTGATCTGTGATGGGGAGCAAAGGGGTCGCGGTTCGAATCCCATTAGGGCATAATATTACAATTTTTGTTTCTAATTTATATTGTTAAGTTCAGATTGGTTTGAAGTCTATGCACATATAGAATATGTATTTATTTATACGAATATAGTCTCTCTCTTGTATTCTTATTATTAAAAACAAACAAAAAATATAACTTAGATATTTTTATGCATAAAATCTCTGCTTAAGTATAATATAAACAATATAATTATAATACCATGGTATTTTACAAAAAAAATATGATTAAAGAAGATATTTAAAAAAGCCCTCAAAGATTTAAACAATACTAATATAAAAAAATAATATTAAAAAATCTATCTTAAAGCCTTTTGACCTTTTCAATCATAATGCGAAACATTTTTGCGAAAAAAGTTAAAATTGCTTTTAGGAAATTCCCTATCAAGAAAACACATTTTTCAACATAAATATCTCAAATTGTGAGAAAATACTAAAACAATACCAGTATACAGTAAGAAGATCATAATATTATTATGTACTATTTGTGTAGCAACATTGTACTTTTATAGTCACTAGTAATATTACGACGAAGTAACAACGACGCAATAATTTATGTACTTTTATGAATTTTCATTGCGAATAAACATTTACAATGGAAAATCAATAAACACGTACAATATAATATACAACATTATATACTACATACTATTTAGGTAGAGGAAGTCTTGGTCGGCCATTAACCAGGTGAGAAGACGATCTCCATGCAGTGGCAGGTCCGCGTTGGATGCGAGTAGCAAGGGATCGGTCGTCTTGGTGTTCATTTAGGGAGGCCTATGTTCAGCAGTGGACGGATAAAGGCTGATGATGGTGATTATGAATATACTACATACATCTGTGGCTCAGTGGTTCGCTCGTTGGCGCACAAGCCAAGGTAGCGTGTTATAATCCCACCAGTGAACAAGAATAAATTCTGTTTTCCTGAGTAGTAGATAATTTATTTATTTATTTTAATCACAACTTACAACTATCATTACAGGTCCGAACCCAATTCGATTCCCGGGAATATGCGGTTGGTAAACCTACAAGACCAGTGGTCCCAAAGTGATGATATTCTAGCTGATAACACGGTTTTCGGTAAGTCCGGCCGGGAATTCGCAGTTTTAGCGGGAGTATGAGTATAAATTAGCCTTTGTGCATTTCCGATGTAAGCTATATTTTTGTGAATTTTGTCAAAATCCATTCAGTATAACGAAGTGCGGGAGATGTAAGAGAGAATCTTAACTGGTTCTCACTACAAATTCAAAACCACCTTCTTGCGAGAGTGCTTTGACACAGTCCCTAGCGTCACTCTCCCCTTTCCAGGGCTGATAACTCCACATCACGTTGGTGACGTCACGTTAGTCCGGGTACGTCAATGCTGCAGCTACGATGTCACAGAACAGAACAGTTGGTTCACCTGGTAGAAACTAATAAGCGACATCCACGCCTGAGAGAGAATTGGCAGGTCACAGGTTAAATATCATAGGTCGCTGGTTCAAATCCGGCTCGAAGGACCATGTTTAATTTTGTGTGGATTGTATATAGGAGAATAAGGCCTGTATATAGGCCTTCCCTTGTAGGAAGGCCAAGGAAATACTATAATCCAAAAGAATACAATCACTACATTAAGAATGTACTATAACAATAAATAAACAAAACTATTTTTTCTTTGAAAATATTAATGCTACCTTCCCGGCAATGCTCTATTCCTATGCCCTAAGTCGTGTCAGTTCAAAAAAACTAGTGAAAGTTGGCAATAGTGTCTGAACAAGGCAGGAAATGCCGTAAAAATCGAGTTGAAGCCGATGATAGAATTATTCCTTTTTTTGGATTCAAAAGAGGAGTACTCCTATCAAAGGAGTCTCGAAGGTCTGCCAGGTCTTTTCTATCTAATAAAATAATTAACATTATTGCAAATGCCATAAATTTAACATACAAGTGTCGAAAAGCTGGTCAAGGCCGCTCGTAAGCTATTCGATATAAATTACCTGTTACATTGTTTAGAAGTGAATCTTCGCTTTACGTTAATATAAATTTGCCGATATATTATCCGATTTACCGATTTATTATGGGATATTATATTTAGTATGCGAGAGGAATTTGAATAGTGTCAGTATAAAATTAATTTTAAATAAAAAACCAAAAACCGACTTCAAAACTATACCTTAATTAATGTACAACTAAAAATTTTAAAATAATATTGAAATACTTCGAAGTGAAGTAGAAGACGTACCTATACTATTTAAAATCGGGTATTTTTGGAGTCGGTGCCAGCCAAAGAGGATATTTTAATGATCAATCACATACACCAAGTATTGAGAAGATGCCTGTGAAGGGCAGCCAAGTTTTGGCTGGTACCGACTTATATTGAAAATAACTTTAAAACCGCTGATCAGATGTCGATCAAATTAATATGGGACCAATTCGAAAACATAAGCTATCAAAAAAAACAAGAATTACCAAAATCCATTCCCAAACAGCGGAGTAATCGTGTAACAAACATACAAAAAAAAACATACAGACGAATTGATAACCTCCTCCTTTTTTTGAAGTCGGTTAATTACATGATAAATACACGCTATGAATGCAACATTGCATTCCAATTGATTGTTTTTTTGTGAATTTTCATCATTACATTTTAATCATTTGTCATTTTACAAATGTTTTAAAAAATGTCGTAGATGATTTTCATCCAACATCTCTTACTAATTTATATTATTTGACCTGCTTCAAAATTGTTTTATTGGAACGAAGTTCCTTACGGCAGGCTTGGAGGGGATAGGGATTTTGCTGCGCGGCCGAACCGAAAAAAATGAGATAGTAAAACCGTAAGAAAAAGTGCGTGGAATAAAACCGTTAAATGAGACGTACGCAGGCGTGACAGCCGCATACACAAGCGAGTAGTGTATTATACCTTTCTCTTTCTCCCTCTTTCTTTTCGTTCTCTCATCCCTTCTCTTTCTTAACTTCGTTCCTACCTGGTGTTCCACGACACCACATCATTTTTTTCATTAAAAAACATCTCCGATAAATACATGAAAAAAATCAGGATTCGAACCTGCTACCAGTTCCGAGTCTCATCACTACATCTAGCATCATCCCATTTCTTGCCTTGAGATGAGTGTATTATTAAACCTTTAACAATGGATCCCTAATACTTGGCGTATGCCGAATGCAATCGGATTCTGCAGCCACAATTCCCTTATCGCAGGAACCATGGATTCGAACAGCTAGCAATTATCATGTGAGCTAATTAATATACCTAGTAAGTGGAAATTTCTTGTAATCCATACAAATTAATAAAATATGAGTGTCTGTTTGTAATAATAAAATAACCGCTTTTTACTGCATGCATGTGAATATACTATGGTACAAATACTAAAATAATATTTTTTACAATGTTTGTCTCTCTGTGTCTGTTGGTTCCGGCTAATCACTGAAATGGCAGGGCCGATTTTGACGGGGCTCCTATAAGATAGATAAGGATAAGATAATACTACTTTTATTTTATGAAATTGTATTATTATTATACAGCTTTACTCTACTAGCAGCGCCCCGCGGTTTCACCCGGGTAGGTTATTACCGTTCCCGTAGGAGTATGGGGATAAATAATTATAGCCACCTTTACGCAGAATAGGTGTTGGTCATTTACCAGATGGGAAAACGATTCCGCGCAGTGGCCGGTCCATGTTAAATGCCAGTGGCAAGGGATCGGTCATCTTGGCGTACATTGAGGCCTATGTAAAATGGACGGATAAAGGCTGATGATGATGTTGAAAGTTTCATTATATTATGTCCGTAATATTTTTTATCGCTGGACGAACATAACCACATTTTGGGTGCCTGAAGATGGACATCGTCGCCGAGGTCGGCCCCGAAAGAGATGACGCGATGATCTAGATGCGTACCAAGCAGACTGGTCTGCGGTGGACCGTGATACGTGGAAGAGCTTGGGGAAGGCCTTTACCCACTAGTGGGACAGCATAGGCTAATTAAAAAAAATATTAAACAATGAGCGCTGTAGCTTCCGCCTGCATGGTATACCATCATCTTGCTTGTTTCATTGTCAAAGGACACGACAAGCAGTGTTAACAATACAGTATTAACTAACATAGAAAATAACAGCGTTAACTAATATTGAAACTAACATAATATTATGTCTCAGGATGAGGAACGAGATCCCTTTTTTTTGTTTTTGATATTACAGTGAAAATGCTTTAGCACCACACCAGGGCCTCGGGTAGGCACACCTCTCCTAGTTCTCCTCAGTCTACCTCTTCCTCTCTTTCCGTAAATATTTCCTTCTATGATATTTTTTAATCGAGTCGTGTACAATAATATTTCCTCTTTCGGAATGGTCAACACGTGGGCCTAGTACCATAAAGAGTTTCGCGTATGTATGAACAGCTCACATGGCCATCTAATCCTACCACTGAAACATTATTGCGAATTTCCGAAAACAAAATACAGACGGAACAAAATATGACTATAATCATCAAACAAATTGAGCTTGGGTGGGAATCGAACCTATTACCTAGTCTAGGGTTAATCTCGGCACAACGGTAACCACATAACATCCCTTGGCCTCTCATCATCATCTTCTAAGCCATTAATTTGGGGTCGGCAGGGTCTCTAACTACTTCACGTATTTACAAGCGATTTTTTTTTTCTGTTGGAGCTATGCTAATGGCCCTAATGGTGTAGTAGGGTGTAGTAGGGTGAGCCGCTGGTGGCTGTGGCTGTGGCTGTGGCTGGTGGCTGGTGGCTTCACCTTACGATATAGTAAATGAGGGGTTGCCCACCGCCAGCCGTGGAGCACGACTTCCACGGCTTCATGGCGTCGGGTTTGGTCCTGTGGTGAGTCAAGCCTCACCACCTTCGGATGAAATGAAAGTGAAGTGCCGTCTTAAGTAATATATTTAGAAGTAGCTATTCTCCCTCTTAATTTTAATGAGTTCTTTATATTTGTGAAGGTGACATTGTCTTTAAGTATATAATAATGATACGTAATTATATTTTATAGTTTTAACTACTTGTAATATATTTCCTGTTACAGCGAATATTAAATATTATAAAATCATTAACTAAGTAACTACGAATACAATAGACTATTGTAGTAGTTTTTATTTCTTGTATTTATACTCATTCAGGTCTAATATTTGAAACCATGAAGATTGAAGGTTAGTCCCAAATCTCAATTGTCTTGTGGACTTCCTGGAACCGTGGTAGATTTTGTACAGTTAACAAAAATATGAAGACAAACCTAACAATACAAACTTATTTTTTTTAAATTATGAATTGTAATTATTAGATTTTTTTACTTTTAAATATTTTATTTATTTACACAATTTAAAATGGTCCCCCTAAATTATTATTTATTTTTAAAGTACTTATAAAGTTATATAAATATATGACTTAATATTCTGTGAATGCGACTGCACGTGTTAAAGTTATGAATAGAGTTTACGGAAAAATAAACGTTACGTTTGTTGTATGGGACTTTTTTTAGTATTTTTTTTTGTTTGTAGCGTCAACAGAAATAAATCATATTCAGTGAGAATTTCAACTATCTATCACGGCACATGAAATACAGGATGTATAGAATGAAGCACGTGATTAAGCGCGGCTTTATGTCAAATACATTTTATCATTTTCGAACTTCGCTAACGCTTTCTTAATGGCATTTTTAACAGCTGGCTTGCGGGAAGCTTGAGTGACCGGGCCGTATTTCCTAATTTAACACAAGACTAAGTCACGGCCCTGGCATTGCGTGGTGACATTGGCGATATGCCAATGGACAGTCTGGCGTTACAACATTTGTACTTCATCTGTATTACTCGGGATAATAATAATAATAATAATAGTGATCGGCAATTCACACGTTTAAAAGTAATGAACCCACTGCTGTCCACGGATCTCCTCCTCGCAATCAGGCGAGGAGGGTAATGGGCCATAGTTCACCGATGCGCTGGCCCAATACGGGTTAGTGAACTTCGCATACCTTCAAAGACTTTCAATCTTATCAGGCATGCAGGTTTTCTCGCGATGTTTTCCTTCACCGGTGAGCGAACGATGGTCTCGTATTTGGATGCACTTAGAAATTTAGAAAAACCAATTTCAAGGCATACACACATCAGGATCGAACCCGGAACCTCTCGCATAAGAGGCCGTGTCCACCCACCACTGGACCATCGTCACTTATACGTTTGTAAAATAAAAATTACGCCTACGTCTTGCTTGTTTTCCCCGTAATGCGTTGCTGTGTTTCGTAAAAGTAAACAGACAGCGTTAATTTCACTGTCTAGCACCAAAGCAAAGGCATGAGGTGCCAGGGCGACAACTTACCATTCGCTGGCACGTCTACCAATTGGCCTATCCTACTAACATATAAAATTATTTGTATGAAATTTATATTTAAACATATAACTAACAACTACAACATATTTTACGATTATCAGTTGTTATGTGACGTGTGATTCGTAAATATTTATTTATATTTCAAATTTGAGTTTCGAGTATTGAAGTAGTCGCGTCTGAACAAGGCCTTAGCTTACTTGAGCAGACAGACGGGAGCCAGGCAATAACATGTCAAATTTAAATTTAAGAATTTAAAAGCGGTTGCCTGAAAGAGGTTTTAACTGGTTTCAGTCTGAATCATTTCGGGAAATACGGGTTAATCTCGGCATGTTAACCAAATAACATCCATCGGCTATAACGTTTATTAATGCAACTAACATTAAAGGGAAAGCGATAGCAAATACAAGCTATGTCGCTTTGGTAGCTGATGTTGATATTGGATTTAAAATAACGTGGACCATTGCGGAATTCCTCACAAATTCAAGTTCCACTTTGATGTGAACACCCCCCAGCTTTTCCTCACTCCCCAACACTCCTCCACACTCCTCCATAATCCTCCTCACTCCTCCACAAATGAGAGCCATATAGCTGACAATTCGAATTACTAGATGTAATTACTTCCACAAGTGGAGCGCGCACACTTCACACTTGGAATAGGTAACAAATATTATTTCTATGGTAAACTGGCATTCGTGCCATTTGATGGTATGTGGCTACCACCATATAAGAGCAACCACGAGTGGAAGAAACAAGTCATTATATCCTGTTCTGGGACGACTTGATGCTAGTAATAAACACTGCCTGTGCATCTTGTAAGTATCACAACAAAACTGTGTGGGATATACATGAAAGCCCCAAAGAGAGCCCTAAAGAAAGCCTTGTTATCATATTAGCCGCGGTTGTATATATAGCGCCAAACTGTGATAACTTCGATAGCGCGATTCAGGAATGTGGCTCTAATTTTTCCGCTAACGAAATTAATATACAGGATAGTATCATAATATTTGAAACTATTCACCATATCGAAAATCGACTTGGAAATCATCATCATCATGCGGAATCGTGGCAAATATGCTGACGGTCTACGAGACATGCGTAACAGCAAAGCGAACAAAAATTGGTATGGTATGGTAAGCAAATAAGGGCGAAGTTATGTCGAAAGTACAGTTATGTAGTATTAGGAAGTGAAGGTGTTGGCGGAGAAGAGAAATGAGTGGCGAATACTCCACCGACAAGAAGAGGCTTAAATAATGAGAGATGGTAGCTGGATCGTAGCTGGTTTTGTTACTTACAAAACCAGCTACGATATATGTAGAGCGTGATTTGCTTTTAAGACATTTTTAGTATTATATACTAGAGTTGTTTTTAAACCATAAGGAAGCAAATGAGCAGTCGGACCTTTATGGTGACGACCACCAGACATAGACATCCGTCCCCACCATGGTTCAGGCCTTGTCGTGGCGGTGGGGCACAGTAGCCCTGGGTGACCCAAACACCTTGGGTGAAGCGAATTGAGCCGAGGGGGCTCTTTGTACCCCTCTTATAAGAAGAGGGGACAAAAGGGCAGGGGGCAAGGGGTAAGGATGGGAACCTCACCTCATTGTACTGTCCAGACGTTGGGAGTGGTTGTTCTGTGGTGCGGGGCAACCGCTCTGTGAAGGTGGCGTCAGTTCCCTGAGGGACTGACTAGTCGTCGAGGTGCCCTGTTGCTTGTAGATCCGGGGCACCTCACCAAAGGCGGCATTGGTGGCACTCGCCGGGTTTTAGTGGGTAGAGCTGCGTCCACTTACCATCTTTCGGGCGCAGCGAGTCCCACATACCTACCTGGGGAGACCCACTCCACTGCGGTATGCGTCAGTGCATTTCCCGGCGTAAAAGAAAAAAAAAAGACATAGACATCCGTACAACCAGAGCTTACGCATATCTTTTTAAGAATCCCGTATAATCTCGACTTGAATTTTCATCAAACTAAAATAACCATTTAATTTGTTCAGTGTACGTTTACCTTAACATATCATTTGCATAGGTTCCCCGTTTGATGTTTGGAGTTAATGAAAACACTTCCTTATCACTATGATGTTGATAACGGACGAATAACGATCCACCAAAGATTTTGCGCCATTGTTTCAAACCTGATCCGGAAAAAATCGGGAAAAGGATCGCTGCTGCCAATTAAGACCTGGGTTTCGTTTCAAAGTTGGTCGAATTATATAGGATTTTATATGGTTACTAGTAGCGCAGTTTCGTACGTTTGTATAGTAAACACAGACAGATTTTTTTTGAACTAACCTGCGAACTTTCATCTCCTATTTCATGCCCATATAGGTAAAAATCTTAAAAACGGTCGAACAATTATTAATGGTTATTTAATTCTTATCAAATGCCTAAATGCAAAGTTTCATGGCGTCGTCTTCTATGTATAATGACGAACTTCCATACAAACTTTTATCCTCTATTTAAGCCCCCCTAAGCTTTTTTTTGCAACAGAAAGTAGCCTATGTCCTTTCCCAAGGTTCAGTGGTTTAGGCGTGAAAGCGTAACAGACAGACAGAGTTACTTTCGCATTTATAATATTAGTAAGGATTTTCATTAAAACTATTTAAAACGCGACATTGTCTTATTCACGTGGCTGATAGTCACGTGAATAAGACATAGACAATGTCGAAATATAGAAAAAAAGAAATAAAGATATCAAACGTGGTAAATATCCCGTCTTGAATAGTTTTAATAATTGGTCGAATTAATACACACATAGCAACATTACCAACACTCATTTTATTTTACTAGGTGAGCCATCTGCTCACCTACCTACCGATTGAGCTTAAAGGCCATCTGGCCTAAAAGTCTAGACCTTTCGAAAAAAAAAAAAAAAAAAAAAAAAACACTCATTTTCATGAAACCAAATCAGTATGAAAGTCAAAACATCAAAAACATCTTTGTGTAATATAATTTATGTTCAAAACATTCCACGACAGTGTTTATTACAAACATGAAAATGATACTGTGAGAACGTTTTGAGTACAAATCAATTAATACCTCATTAGTTATTTTCCACACTCTTTTTTATAATAACTACTAGCTGTAAGCTAGTAAGTATTTTATAAAGAAAATTATCCTATTATCCTTCTTATATTATAAGCACGAAAGTTTGTAAGTATGGATGTTTGTTCTCACTCTCTAGTCGCTCCCTCATGACTGATGACTACGAGTCATCTGTGGATGTGGATGGTTTACACCATGCGGATAATCTGCCTCTGATCTAGATGTTTGTTACGCTTTCACGTAAAAACTACTGAATGGATTTTAACGAAACTTTACCATAATATAGCTTATACATCAGAATAACACATAGGCTATAATTTATCCCCGTAGGTACTCCGACAGGAATGGGAAGTACGCGGATGAAACCACGGGGCGCTGCTAGTAGATTAAATTAAATTCTTCACGAAAATTTGAAGGTTATAAAAGTGTTAATGAGCACGAATAATGTTAATGATACACATAAAGCTTTACATCACAATTAGAAGTTAGAAAAAACAATATTGTTTTACTTCATAAAGTTCACACGCAGATAACATAAGCCGGTAGCCGCCATCTTTAAGCGATCGCTTCCGGAATGTTCTATTGTTTCTCCAATGTCAAGGATGGTTTCCACACAATGGACAGGAAGTGGGCAGAACTATGGACACGTGGTGCTTATGGCCATGTTGGCTGGTGGTTCGCGCAATAGTCGGTTCGAATCTGAAGTCACACGATGGTAAGGGGACGTCCATAAATAACGTCACATCTAGACGCGCGGGAGCGTGTCAAGCCAAGTTCAGCTGGCGAGCAAGCACCGTAGTGCAGTATTACACGGAACATTTGGCGCTACTTTTTAACGACTCATAAAGGCGAGGGTATCGCCGGAATGTGATGGGTTTTGAAAATGTGACAACCTGTGACAAGGACGGGGGGAAGGATCAAAAAGCCCTACAATTAATGAGACGAAATTTATGGATTAGGTGGTTCACTGGTGAACACAAACAAGGTAAACTGTTCAATAAGTTACTTTGTAAACTAAAGTTTACTAAACTCTAAAAACTAAACATGAGCAGAATAATCTCGTTCACGCTCAGAATAATAGATGTCTGATAGGTTAATATAAATTTAATACATCTTAATATATATATTTCTTGTGTGCGTGTGTATGTGACTGAACTCCTCCTAAACGACTGGACCAATTTTGATGAAATTTTTTGTGTGTGTTCGTGGAGATTCGAGGATGGTTTTGATTCACAAATCAGTCCGGCAGATGGCGCTGCAGTCGGTATCTAGGTTATTGATCTGTACTGCCACTATCGATTCGTATCTAAAGGACAACGTCTGTGGGGTCCGCTAGTAGCTTTATAAATAATGACAGATGGAGCATGCCGAACACGCGAGTGACGCCACCAAAGCGAATACAATCTAATAGACGTTTAGAGTACGACGCTATGACAAGCACTTAGCGCGCTTTTGAGTTTGTATTCGCTTTGGTGGCGTCACTCGGGTGATCGGCATGCTCCATCTGTCTTTATTTATAAATCTGTGATTTAATATTTAAAATACAATGATACGTCGGTGAACTCCGCGCAGTGGCCGGTCCGTGTTGATGTAAGTGGCAAGGGATTGGCTGGCATGGCGTTATTGAGGGATGCCTATGATCAGCTGCAGACGGTAGAGGAGTGATGATAATAATGTTGAAACTTTATTGGTGCTATTTAGAAAAATAGCTAGAATTTAGAATTTATACGTGTTTTAGATTAGAAATAAATTTTCTTTTCTAGTACCGATCACCCAAAACCAGCTCATTACGTACGCGATTTGGTTAACATAAAGAAACATTTCTTTACCTAAAAACTGCACTAATAATCACCAGTAGGGCTATTCTGTAAGGTCGTTTTCGAATCTCGAAAGCGGAATCCGCGGTGATATGTCGAATTAGTATTCTTTAGAACTCGACCATCTATCTATATGAATAAAGTTCACTTTCGAAGTGAGCGTAAAGTGAGCTCTATCACTCAGATGAAGCTCGATAGCGAAATGGTTTTTTTCAGAATGCCCTACTGTTCAAACTAATCCAGGTGGATATACATTGTAATGCAGATGATATTGGAATAGCAATAATGACGTGTCTCAATGCTGCCAATATTAACGATCTTGTTGTGAGAGAATTCTAGAACGTTCATATCGAAATGCCACTTCTAGTGGTTTCATAACACAATATGATATCAAAGCGTACCTACGTCACCATTCTCAAAATGTTCCGTCCACTTATCAATCAATATTAGGACCAGCCACTGAAGGCAATCATCATCCTATCCCTGACCTTGACTGACCTTCCGTCTTTGACTATAGAGTTGAGCGAGGTCCAGTGGTGGATGGACCAGGCCTCTTATGCGAGAGGTTCCGGGTTCGATCCTGACCCCCGTGTGTGCCTTGAAATTTTTCAAAATTTCTAAATTCACACCAAACACAAGACCATCGTTCGCTCACCGGTGAAGGAAAACATCGTGAGGAAACCTGCATGCTTGATGAGATTGAAAGTCTTTGAAGGTATGTGAAGTTCACCAATCCGCATTGGGCCAGCGTATCGGTGAACTATGGCCCATTACCCTCCTCGCCTGATTTCGAGGAGGAGACATTGCCCAGCAGTGGGACATATAAGGGTTGATACTTTACTTTACTTTTATAGAGTTAGGCGTTAATTCCATAGAAAATACATAAAATGTGGCATTTTATATTTATTTTACAAAATTTCTTTTCGTAATAGACGCTTTAATGTATGCCTTAATTTATCATCTGCCCAGCGGTTTCCCAACCCTATTTTAGGGTCGGCTTCCAGTCTGAGTTCAGTTGAATACCAGTATTTCAAATAGAACGACTGCCCGTCTGACCTCCACAACCCAGTAACTCCGCAACCCGTATGTCACCCTACAAAGGTACTCCGTGGTAAGACTGGATGTCGGACCTACGAGTTCCTTCCCTGTCAAAGATCCACAAATGACAGCCAGGACCAATGGCTTAACGGCAACCGCTTAATCAACGCTATAATCCTAAATCGCGCTAGCGAAGTTCCACAGCTCGCCGCGATATATGCAAAAGCTAAAATCATGTCCAGTGGGCTTCGGCCGAAAATACCATCTAGCTTGGTTAGATATCTCTCTTTGGGGCCTTCCACGAAATTATAGAAAGGCCCTGAATACGTGAGATTTTAGATCTGGTCGATAAAACAAGACAAAGGGTTACGTCACCGGCGCACGCGTCTGCGGAAACAGCGGCACACGACCGAATGAAACACTTTCCTCGCCCGACACCAGACCAGGGCACAGGCTGAAGCGGCTCGTTTACTCTCGCTTAACACGAGACAAACGAAAATAATATATGTACTCCGCCTATCTGACAGTTTTAATGAGATAGCTTAATATACTTTCGTGTGCAAGCAAAAGAGACAAAAGACTTATGAACTCAAACGCGACAAAAACGCCGATAGTATGAAATAAATCATATAAAATAAACTACACAAGTGAATGACATGATATTCCCCAATTCACTTTAGTTAAAAATCTCGAATTCGTATGAATGCATATAATTTTGAAATGATTAGCAAAAAAATGGGCAATTTTTTGGAATGAAAATCTATTGGGGAAATTTTCATTAATCGTATTTTCCTATCGCATTACTTTGCAATATATTATGACGAAAATAACATAAAACGAGTCTATATAAAAACGATGAGTCATGCTTTTTCGTGCGTGCAACCGGAATTCATTGATTTCTAAAACGTTATCACGTCAAAAAATACTTATAAAACATCACATTACAAGTTTTAAGGTAAGCCAGGACCATAATCAGTACCTATATATCAGACAATGAAACATAATTTAAAATAAATTTAGAAAATAATCACATTCTTATTGATTTCAGTACTACAACAGGTTGGCATCAGAATTTCCTATTTCAATAGCTCCTGGGTAGCCTTGAAAACGGGCTGTTTACATAATTTATAATCTGTATCAATAAGCAAAATCATATCCAAATTTAAAAAAATCATCGCCGCTTACGTTTTGCACCACATAATGTATATCATTAACAAATGCAGGTAACGCACGGCCGCCTCACGCGACGTTACGTAAAGAAAAAGTACCCACTTTATAATTCATATCCGTCCGTTTGTTACAATCGTTTGAAAATATCGATTTTTATTGCTTCGGCTGTCGAGGAGTATTTCCTAGTCCATATCCTGATGACAACGAAAAAAAGTTTTTGTAAATACTCCAATCTTCGTTCTAAAATCTCAAAGAAGTTCTCAATGACAACAATAATTAATTTTTAAAGTAATTTTTAATTAATAAATAAAAATCAAAGAGCTTACATAATATTATATTAAAATATGGAAGGCGACAGACACAGAAGTTTTTCAGAGTGAAAAATCTCTAAATATATTATCGTCCCATTTAAAGTCATCATAAAACCAATAAAGTATAAATAAAGTATAAATAAGAAAGTAACAAAAAATATTTAATCACGAGAGAAACAAATAAAATTTTGCAAAAATTAAATGCGCGCCTAAAACGCCTTGTCAGCGGTTTTAACAAAGTTACAATGGCGGACAAAATATAGAAAATGGCGGGATAATAGCCAGCGTTAATTAATGGAAATTTATTTTATCATTAACGAATTGGTAATTGTTTAATGGTTTCGTTTTGAAAATTTCTATAATTATCGTTTGTCGATTTCCCTTTGCCATATTCCATTGGATGACGGCTTTGCCCGCGGGTTTTATTCGAAAATGATTGGATATAATTAATTTGTGTGAATTATATCAAAGTTTATTTGCATTTTTATACAATTCGATCTGAATTTGTTTTTCTATAACACCGCCACGGGAGAAGGCCAAAAGGATTAATACTGCGTAAGTTTAGCTCGTTAAGCGTTCACTTGCTAGCGCCACATGAGTAAGGCATGACATAGTAAGTGACAAGCAATAAAAATAAGGTTCTACTCCACAGAAATCTATTTCTACATCTACACTAATATTATAAAGAGGAAAACTTTGTTTGTTTGGTTGTAATGAATAGGCTCAAAAAGTATTGAACCGATTTCAAAAATTCTTTCACCATTCGAAAGCTACATTATCCACGAGTAACATAGGCTACATTTTATTCTGAAAAAAAATAGGGTTCCGTAAGATATTTGGGTTTTTCGGACACGAGGTGTAAAAAATTAACCAGAAAAGTTACTTATTTTGCGTACCTACTAAGATCCCGTTGTAAATCTTAGTTAACGCAGGCGAAGCTGCGGGCAAAAGCTAGTAAAAAATAAGGTGTGGAGAACCACAGGAATCTATTTATAGGAATAAAATAGTGATTCTCCTGAGTGACGGTATATATAAATATTTAATCGGTATATATAAATATAAATATATAAAAAATCATCTAAATTCGTTCAGCCGTTAACGCGTGATCGAGTAACAAACAAACCGGCAAACCGGCAAACTTTCAAACGTCCCCAATTATTATAATCATGTAAATATATGTATGAGTTGCATTCCTAACAATTGCGAACGTAAGTAAACTAGGCAATATGGCGTTCAGCCTTTATTAAAACCTTTTAAAATACAATTTTAGTATATATTTATGTTTTTAAAACCTTAGTGGTAAAAGGCCCTAGGTTTTCGACTGTTTAAATAATCTACTTTTAATAAATGGTACAAGAAACAATAACCATTAATTATGTATTTACAGTGAAGGCCCAAGATCTAATTTCTAGCATGTCGCTAGACTCAAGGTCAGTATAGATTATTTTAGAGCCTGAAGAGGTCCTTGGGGGATGGTTCCTAATCTTGGGTGACGTTAAACTCTCAATCAGTAAGTGTTAATAAAAGTTGTATATTTACCTTGCATCTGATAATATATACTTTGTTATTTTGAATACTTTTTTACAAGGGGGACTTTTTTACACAGACTCTACCACTTCCTGCCATACTGGGTGCAGATCCCCATCAAGACAATCACAAGGATCTCACCCGCTTATCGTTTTTGATCCTTGACATAAATGCTTTGCAGAAGAGACCATTGCAGTCCAGGACTCGTAATCACTAAGTATCGCGGTGCCGAGATACATAGTACCTAGTCCAAGTACTCGAATACTGTCCTCCCGACCTTGCTGACCAAGTTAGGTACAAACCCGACGCCATGAAGCCGTGGAAGTCACACTCCACGGCTGGCGGGGGGCAACCCCCCTAATTTTAACGTCATGGGATGATCCAACCGGATCACCCCATTTCCGATGACGCATAACGGTCACTAGGACCATTAGCATAGATCCAACCGAAAAAAAAACTGTCCTCCCGAAAACTACTACTCCAGAAGTTTATTGGCTTTCCATTTTAATGGCTTGAGATCACGGACTGGTCAAATGGTTCCGATCATCCCGTGATGAGTACTTTTATTGTTTGGTTTTTATTTTAAAATTGTACCTATCAAAGAAATTCTAAGTATATAGTGTTCCATAGCACGATTTATGTCAAACATGTTCCATAAAGTTAAACATAATATTATATACCAACCCCAACTGCCACGTTTCTGCCTATATATACGTATTTACTGTAACCTAATTTACCAGCGAACGCCATAAATATTGATCACAATATTCTTTCAGTGTAATTTCAGAAATAATTGCCTCTACCAAATGTACCGGAAGAACGGCGACAGATCGAAATTATTTTGTGTTTAATTTGCGAATAAATCTGCGACGCCATTTTATTTCACAACCGCCATCTTGTTTTCAATTGTTTTACTCTTTAATTTATAGCTGTTTTACTAGAAAATATAATTTTAAAACAAACGATTTTTTGTACAAACCGCTATAATAACTGACCTTGATAAGTCACCTTGGTAAAATCAGTTAAGTACCTGAAAAAAAAACCAATATATTATTATATAATGTCTTGCTTGTTGAAGTGGCAATCTTCAACCTAACCAAATAGGCTAGATCATTAGCCGAACTAATAAGGCTCAAGAGTGGAGGCCGCGTTTAGGTAGATGAAGTGTTGTCCAGTCATTAATGAGTTGGGAACAAGTAAGAGATACGATGGCAAGGGATCAGTCGTCTTCGCGTTCATTGAGGGACTATGTTCAGTATTGGACGGAAAACTCTGATAAATGATGATATCTTCCTGCACCGAGAATACCTGTCGTATTCATATAGAGTATAGACTATAGAGTATAAAGAATACATCAGACTTTCGCCTGTGATAGACTAAGACCTGGGTTCACCCGTTTTGTTCCAGGGCGACGATGATCATCAGGTAATCAATTCTCATAACCAATTAATACAAAACTAATATTAAGATGCATCTAACAATCCTTGTTCGATGGTAACCATAAAGGCCTGCGGTGAGCGACGATGGTCCATAGGATTATGGGATCGACCTTGCGAACAAGAGGGTCTGGGTTCGATCCTGGCCACATGTCGTAAAATGGGTTTTTCTAAATTTCTAAGTACAAGGAAAATATCGTGAAGAAATCCGCATGCCAGATCACATTTTTTTTTTATGGTATGTGAAGTCCACCAATACACTCCTCGCCTTTTTTAAAAGGAGATCCGTGCGGAGATTTTAAAAAGAGAACAGTGGGACACATAAGTGTTGATTCTTCCTAAATATCCCGAAAAGAATGGATTGTAACGATGCTGGCTTGCATACTACATGTCGCATACTCGCGTGCATCGCGTAGGTGTTTCCAGACAATTGGTATTACGCTACCAACAACAAAATTAATTACATCCTCAATTTGTGCAGGGCAACGTTGAGAGACAACACTTTATGACTTGTTCTCAGAAGCTAGTTACCAGTGTATCCAGTAAGCTAGACTTTAGCTTCATCTAGTGGCGACAATATACACTACAGAAGACTTAAAACAAAAATAATTAAACGAAATCTAATAAAAATTTTGACGACCTCTGTGGCTCAATGGTTAGCGCGTTGGCGCTTAAGCCCGGAGGTAGCGGGTTCGAATCCCGTCAGGGAACAAAAAAAATCTGTGTTCCTGGGTCATGGATGTGTATTAAATATGGGTACATATTATATAATAGAAATCTCAAATATAATAATATGTATTAATCTTAGATTATTAATATGACATATTATTGATCTAAGGTATTAATATAAAAAGTATTAAATATATATGTGTATATTGTATTTCCGTTGTCTGGTACCCGTAACACAAGTCTCTTCGAGTACTTAGCACGGGACCAGATTGACGTGGTGTAAAAGCGTCCATAGATAACATTATTATTATAAAATATGTCATCTGTTTCGCTAATAATGCCATCGACCTATTTCAATTTATTACTAACTTATCCAAGTTCAATGACAAAACTAGCTAGTGCCACGTCTGCCATTTTGCCATCCAACTAACATAAAAAGCAAGAAGGTCGGAGTATTTTTTTAGGAATGTTAATCGCATTTATAGTGTATGCCATAATATTATACCCTGTACATTCTAAGACCTCAGTTAAAAGATCATAAGATTTGCTTTCAATGATACTGAAGGTTTTGAGATAACAGTTATCTCCAAGTCATCTCTGTCTAAAGACTCATAGGATTTTACTGTAAATGTATTGCTTGGTTTGACTATATACATACAGACAGACATACAATCGAATGCTAATTTACGATAGTGTAAAATGTTATGTTTTAATTAGTACATAATATAAATTACCTACTCGTTCTCATTTAAATAATATCTTTACTATTATAATATAGATTATAAATAATTTTTTGCTTGCAGCAAAACAAAAAATGGCGGCGTATAACGCTATTTTAAGATGGCGGATTTTGTTATTATAATTTTACAAAGCGCTATAAATGAAGTAAGGCATTCCTAATTCAAGACGATTATCCAATTTCACAATAATTAGTACATCCAACTTCGTCATCTTCCTCTACTAATTTGGAGCTTAATAATCCGATTACAGAAACGATTTAGCCGCCGAACTAATTATGATTTTCGGCATTGTTTATAGAGCCCGCTGGAAAAAATATTTGAGCTCATTTTATTATGTCTGTGGTGAAGTCGCCTATTAATAATAGATGAATATCTAGGACGGACTATCTTTGAGCTCATAATGTAACTACTTTTAAAGATGGTAAGTGTAGCGTATGTATCCGTGCAGTGGCAGGTCCGCGTTAGATGCGAATAGCAAGGGATCGGTCGTCTTGACGTTCATTGAGAGAGGCTTATGATGATGATGATGATGAAGTATAGCGTCTTTCAAGTTCCACGTCCAGTGGTAGAACTGTGACAGCCTTTATGTCAGCCTTAGTATTACAAAAGAGAGAGATGCCACACGTTTTGGAAGAACTTAAGAGCTTGGATATGAAGATATCTTCAAGGTGAACTATATCATAAATGTTTCACAATACTTTTTTTTTACTATAACATTTAAATATATTCAAAATTATAGTGCAAAATTATTTAACTACAACAAAGTGTTGCCAATAAGTTTCAATATTGTTTTGATACACACAAAATGCTGTGATTTAATAAAATATTTTCGTTATACCATAGACAATACAATATCGTACTATTGCCATAATTCTGTTAACCGTCTTTTACTAAGCGCCGGATGGATTCTAGCAACCATGTGCAGGCAGGTATAGGAATTTTACACGTCGACTATAAAATTAAATTCTCTCTATCTTTTTTAATTACACGAAAGAATCTCTAACAAGGCTTAATATGGAGGTTAGTTCACATGTACGCAGTGCTCTTTAAAAACGATATTTATCATATTGTATTTACCTAACTGGCTTTCTTGAGAGCAGATGTATTTATCTATGTATATTACCATTTGTAGCTGGAATGACTAATGTTAAGATTGTCTATGTTACAGCGGATTTTAGTTTGATAGTGTTAGCTGGATAGGCAACCTCACTGACGTGTCATCTGATGGCAAGTGGTTGACGTCGCCCAATTTATGTATTGCTCAGACGTTGTCAGTGATTACACTGTCTTCGTACATCTCGCGCGATGCGGTTGTGAGTCAGCTGCTACATTTCTGTTTCATTCAAAAAACGATTATTTTGAAGCATTGTCATCAAATGTCTGTATCATTATGTTTACTTAACCGGATTATACAAATGATATTAAAAAAGACAACTATATATTAAAATTTTGCGTTTTTTTTTCACTTCCATCATGTCAGGCCACGCCCACACTATCATACCTTTTCGTTTTTAAAGCGTTCCAAACACATCCTGTATATAATAGCACGGTACAGCGCATCCACACACAAGTCTATCAAAACTACAAATATATCGATTAGGAAGAAAGAAATATCGCAGTCCGGTATCTTCATCGTACCTATAGATCATCAGCGCCTTACGGGAACCGAACCCGTAACCATTGCGTCTGATCTTACCACTAGACCTAATTGGTATGCCTAATGTGAGCAACATGTGACCCAAGCCTTAGCCGGGAAAACGCCCTAAGCTCAGTTAGACGAGGATTATAAGAGAGGGGTTCGCTTATGAGAATTTTCAATAAAAGCCCTTTCGAATATTCCACTTTATTATTACACTTTAAAACCTTTTTTTGTTAATTACTATTATCGAGGGGTATCCAAAGTTTCTCTTTGTACAAGGCAAGGCAAGAGGCAAGGACGGTAACCTCGCCTTATTGTACTGTCCCGAAGTTGGGAGAGTTTGTGCTGTGGTGCGGGGCAACTACTCTGTGGAGGTGGCGTCGGTCCCCTGAGGGACTGACTAGCCGTCGAGGTGCCGTGTTGCTTGTAGATCCGGGGCACCTCACCAAAGGCGGCAGTGGTGGCACTCGCCGGGATTTAGTGGGTAAAGCTGCGTCCACTTACCATCTTTCGGGCGCAGCGAGTCCCACATAGGAGACTCATTTCCCCGCGCGATAAAAGAAAAAAAAAACTCCAAAATTTAAGGTCAAGAAACATTTATCGCAGTGCTATCTTTTAAATACGGACAAAATATTAATTTGATGTGATCTTTAACGTTGAAATTCTTGAAGATTTTTGTCACTATCATCATCATCATCTTCATCGTCCTCATCATCAGCCTTTATCTGTCCACTGCTGAACATAAACCTTCCTCAACGAACGCCAAGACGACCGATTTTTTTCCTCATCCAACATGAACTACCACTGCACTTAAAAAATAAATATAGTAGCGACCCATATATTATATCCCACTGCTAGGCACGAGTCTCCTCCTCGAAATCAATCGAGGAGGGTATCGGGCCATAGTTCACTAAGGCGCTGGCTTAATGTGGGTTGGCGAACTTCACACTTCACAGACTTTTAATCTAATCAGGCATGCATTTTCTCACGATGCTTTCTTCTTCGCTCTTACGCTTCAAAATGAGCAACGCATAATTAATAGCTAGCCTAGACTTGTCCACGTTTACCATTCGGTAGAAAGTAAATCTACCAGCTTGCATGTCATAGTAGTCAGGCATATTTATAACTAAGCACAATAAAAAATTTTACATATTGAAATTCAAAATGTTATTACCTCATGCCATGATGTCGCATTTTTATATATTATTATTATTTTTTATCATTTTTTCGGATGGAGCTATGCTAATGGCCCTAATGCTTCGTCGGAAGTGGGGTGAGCCGGTTATCACCCAGTGATATAGTGGGGGTTGCACCTCGCCAGCCGTGGAATGTGACTTCCACGGCTTCATGGCGTCGGGTTTGTACCTGTGGCGGATCTCCTCATCACCGTCGGATAAAGACAATATCGCATTAGCAGTTGATTCGAATAGATAATATTTATCCCTATCGAAAAGTTCTCAACACATATAAAGAAGTTTTCATTAAATCCTCGATTGGGGGTCAATGCTTAGAGCTAGACAAAATATTCGTGGTACCCATAATAACTCACACGCATCACACATTCCTTTAAAACTAGATTACTTCGTTCAATCGTCCAGAAATGCTTTATCTGAATGACCATTTAGGGAACCTCTCGCTTTATCCCACAGCTCCCACAGGAGGTGCGAGCGGGACGGACAATCCGGACCACAATGACAGTAGATAATAAATGAACAAACATCTTTAACGGCCACATCCTGCCCACTTGACTGTGCACATCTTTGTTTAACTGTTTTAACCGTTTTTATTGTGTTGTAGAAATACTAGCTATTTCAGTGGCTTCAAAAATAAAATCATTTTATATTATTGGTAAATCAATAAATGTGGGAATTTTGAATTTTGACTTTCAAGATACATAATTCTTCTTTTTGCTCGAAAAAATTGCAAAATAAAAGAGATTTCAAAAAAAGTCTAGTCGAAAAAAGTTATTAAGATTTCCTTTTAATCTAAGCTAAGCTATGAAAATAAGCCTAAAAATAAATAAATAAATCAGGGGTCCTCAACCTGTGGTTCGTTGACCACCATTGTTCTGCAAGGGTTAAAGAAAGGTCAGCGATGTTCGTCGGTTTTTCTTACTTTCATTCTAATTACTTTTGATTGCGTTTCACCATCATCTTGCTTGTTATTTGACACATCTTCTTCTTCTTCATTTAAGTTTTAGCTTCCTCTAGGATTTGCCAAGGTCAAGGTGCTGTTAAATGTAGTCAAGCTGTCGTACATATGGCTGTCATATAATTTATCTGTCAGATAATTAATTTACGAATGGCCAGTCCGACATATAGTTTACTGGGAACTTTTTTCGCTATTATGCAATTGTGAAACGGAGACGTTGTTTTGTGGTAAATATGTTGCAGATAGCTTAAATTAGTACTTTATTCGGACATTGTGAAACATGCCCTAAGAAAAAATAAAACATGATATTATGCAACTAATTGTAAGATTTATAGGAATCAAAAAGGTTTTATTGTTATTATTATGTTATATGTATTTTTTACATGGCTCTACACCATTTGTATTGTACCACCTGGATTGTTTAGAGTACATAATACAGTAGAACCTCGATAACTCAAACCTCGAT
Organism: Lycaena phlaeas; assembly: GCA_905333005.2. Lineage (NCBI taxonomy): Eukaryota > Metazoa > Arthropoda > Insecta > Lepidoptera > Lycaenidae > Lycaena > Lycaena phlaeas. Next base: position 1,653,571 of record HG995181.1, read on the forward strand.
AACTTAAAACCTCTATAACTTCAAAAAATAATATGTTCCCTTCCCTTGATCTATCCCTAACATAACCCTTGATAACTTAAAACCTCTATAACTTAAAATATTTTGTGTTTTGCTTGGACTTTAACTAATCGAGGTTCGAGTATATGAGAGAATATATCACCGAATAAAATAAATATATCAATAGAGAACGTTAGCATTGGAAAACCATAAAGTATTATATTCCATATTAAGCCTTTACTACGGGAAAAGCTTGTAAATAGAGAAGAAACTTTTAAATCATAAACTTCGCTACCACTCGTGTATTGCCAGTACTGCTGAGTGTTCTTAGAAGGGAAACTTAATTATTTATTTGCCAAGTTTGCGGATGCCTAGCTTCGGTCCATTTATATAAGGTATCGTCGGGACTTTATCAACATCGACACTCGTGATGCTAGTTTGTAATCATCATCATCAGCTTTATCCACCCACGGCTGCAGATAGACACGAAGAATGATTAGAGTTGCTATATATCCAAAATGGCAAGATACTTTCTTATAAAAGCAGCAGAAGTTCTTTAAATTCGGTTGATAACTCTGGTTTGAAAAGGCGATAAATTAAGATGTTATTTAATTCTTCAATATAATAATAATAATAATACGCTCGAAACACTCACACAGACACACACACACACACACACACACACACACACACATACGCCTTCACGCGTCCGCCACGCATCACGTACCACTGACAGCACTGCGAAACTCGCTTAGAGGTCTCTTCAACGCGTTTGTTTATGGGGGTGAGCAGTTTCTAGCGTCTGTGCGTAGTTTCCGCACTCTACCTTTATAGTATAATATGTTCTACTGCTGAGCACAGGTCTCCTCGAAAGCAGACGAGAATTGGGCCATAGTTCCCGGAATCTCTCGCTTGGTACGAGGCCGAGGTCATTACCCTCTGGACCATCATCAGTCACCTTTTATGCTATGCTTTTATTAATGCTGAGCTCTAGATTTGCAACCGTATCCGAAGTGCTGATGATATGGAAACCTCTCATTCGGTGATAACGTTGCACTTTTCATCATCATCATCATCATTGGTTTTTGAAAATCATCTCCAACAAACTCACAATATCCTCCTTATAAAATAATCTCGTAATGAGATAAAATAGTCAAGTGGAGAATAATCACATCTTAGATACTGTGATAATGTACCACGGTATCAATCACAGTTTCTTGATACTTTTGGTAATATATGATAAGCGATATGGAACCTTCGAGAGTTTCCCGGAATCGCTGAGGGATCGGCGAAAGTTCGAGAACTTTTGTCAAGTCGTGAAATTCGCTCTCAAGAGACGACCGGAATAAAACTAACCTTTTCTTGTTTCGTGTAAATGGCTGTTATTCGGCATTTTCCAGTTACTGTTAAATCTGACTGACCAACTACTAAACTGTAGTTATAGGACCAACGTTACTGGAACATGCATTTTACCTTTGAATAATTTACACTTCGTGAATTTATGGAATTTCAAATTAAATTAAACAAAAATATATTTTGTGTTTTGATTTATTGATATAATTCTAGAATACTTATATTGCGAAACAATTTTTAAATATTTAAAATAAGAATTCGAGACTATGGCGTCTTATAAACATAAAACTGGCACAAAAAATATGATTATACATTAAGCCTGCTGTCGGATGGAAGGTCCGACCCTTCGTATGGACCTCATGTGCTGGCGAGTTCATTTTTTCCAAAGAAATTGCGGGTACTGTTGTTACGTCCATGTTGATAGCACTTAGTAACGAGTGTCGACTCACCCCTAGGAGGCGATATGAAATATTACTAACCCCCTAAACTCGTTAGAAATATATGAGATATGAAGGGTATCAATCAAATAAGGAACAAAAATTATCCTAATAAACTTATGTCAACATAAAAAGTCCACGTAAAGAATCGAATTCGTGACCCTTTCGCGCGGGGCTGGTGTTCTTGTTTGGATGGAAGTGGCGGTAAATTGCACTTGTTTCTTTAAATTGAGACTTGAGGGTCGACTGAGGTGGACGCAAAAAGTTTATTAATTTTGATGGTGATGATGATGATGATGATGATGGTGGTGGTGGTGACAATGCTTTATAGGGCTTTCAAATTTGAAATTCAAACCGCTACGAACGCAATCCAAACAAATTTGAAATTTGAAAAGGTCAAAAACTAGATTTTTTTTTTTTGTAAAATTGTATTATCAGATATTCCTATGAGATGTTAAAGGTAGGACCGCACTAGGCGGAATTGCACCGCAGCAGAACTAAGCGACATGAGAGGTAAAAAATTATTGAAATTATTGTAAATATTCTTTATAATAAGTAAGTAAGATTTACATGAGACAAAATGCACTAACCAACAACGGAAATACAATGCAGCAGAACTATGTAGCAAAGTTGATCAACTGACCAAAAGTGAGACCTGTCATGATGTGTAGTTCCGCTTCCGCAGAATGCGGTTCGACAAAGACAAACTTCATTTTCACAGTCCAGCGTTGCAATACCGGCTCACCCCACTACCGACGAAGCATTAAGTCCATTAGCATAATAAAGTATCAACCCTTATATGTCCCACTACTGGGCACGGGTCTCCTTCCTCGAAATCAGGCGAGGAGGGTAATGGGCCAATAGTCCACCGCGCTGGCCCAGTGCGAATTGGTGAACTTCACATACCTTCAAAGACTTTCAGTCTGGCATGCAGGTTTCCTCACGATGCTTTCCTTCACCGGTGAGCGAACGATGGTCTCGTTTGCACTTAGAAATTTAGAAAAACCCATTCAAGGCACACTCGACGGACACACGGACGGGTCAGGATCGAATCCGGAACCCCTCGCGTAAGAGGCCGAGTCCGTCCACCACTGGACCACCGTCGCTCAATAGCATAGCTCTATCCAAAAAAATCTATTTCTCATAACGCATCAGCGAACTCCCTATTGCTCGCCTAATTTCGAGGATCTGATTAATAGGGAACATAACGCTAATCCTACCATAATGTTAAGCTTATCTTCAGAGGATATCCGTAGAATATTCCCCAAGATTCCCGCCATTATACCATAAATATTCTGGAAACGTTTTACAACCAAAAGTTTAGGGGTTTTTTATTCAAATACGCCAATAAAATTGAGTGCACTCAAACTTGTTTGAGGTCCAATTGTAAGCGTTTACGAGTGGATATTGGAGCCAAAAAATTATTGATGTTTGGAAAATGTTTTACCTTTTGAGGTCATAAGAGGGAAGTCACTTACAAGAGGCTTTGATGACTCCAAAGATCAACAGTCACAAATTTCATCTTTGCTCTAATTCGAAGTCTCAAATTGTTATTTAATATTTTCGTCAAAGATTTATGTAATAATACTTGCTTGCATTTATCAATACGTAAGTCGTCTTGGCGTTCATTGAGGGAGGCCTATGTTCAACAGTGCACGGATAAAGGCTGAAGAAGATGATGATGGTAATGAAATATCTATACCTACGATAAAGCTGAACTTTGTCCATAACTATCACCGAGAGTATAAAAATATCTATGTAGTGGTGAATCGTGTGTTTCATTTTTTCGATAAAACCTCGCAATCATCTAGTTACAATAAATCACATGTACACAATTAGCAATTAATGAATTGCTTTATGTTACGCCCAGAGTTTTGCCCCTCTTCGCTTGGCTTACGAGATTATGGATGAGGGATGCCCGGCCCATCAGAAGCCAAAACGGCCCAATTCGGCCCAACCCACCACAACCCGGCCCAGCCCGGCCCAAACCAGTCCAAACCAGCTCAGTATGCAAATTACGGACAACATTATAATCTAGAGAGGCCCTTCATAATGAACCGCTACGAATTCTTGTCTCAGGGCGGACGTTCAATTTTTAGGATTCCGCACCCCTCGCTAATGAAACCCTATAAGGCTTTGGAACCACTCGTCTGTCAGCTGTGGACCTTCTAAATGCATATAATACATGGAATCCGCTGCCATATGCCTGCCAACCATGGAAAATTGGTCAATTATCAGAAAGCGATATCGATATGAGCGACGATGGTCCAGTGGTGGATGGACTCGGCCTCTTATGCGAGAGGTTCCGGGTTCGATCCTGACCCCCGTGTGTGCCTTGAAATGGGTTTTTCTAAATGTTTAAGTACACCCCAAACACGAGACCATTGCTCGCTCACCAGTGAAGGAAAACATCGTGAGGAAACCTGCATGCCTGATGAGATTAAAAGTCTTTGAAGGTATGTGAAGTTCACCAACCCGCATTGGGCCAGCGCATCGGTCAACTATGGCCCCATTACCCTCCTCACCTGATTTTAAGGAGGAGACCCGTGCCCAGCGGTGGGATATATAAGGGTTGATACTTTACTATTAACCCAAGTATGTGCGTTTACAAAGGCTAAAACCTATAGTCGTTTCGCCTCACCAGAGGTCTTCGCCGTTAAAGATAAAGTAAGAAATAGAATAAGAGATAAGATTGATATATTTTTTTCATTATATTGAAAACAACTTTTACGGATTTTGTCGCAGTTTATTAAGTTTTTTACATGTCTTCACAGCAACCATGGTCATGAGAGATCTTCCCGTGTTTATATAGATATGGTTGCTCGAAAGTATTTTTAACCGACTTCAAAAAAAGAAGGAGGTTATCAATTCGTCTGTATTTTTTTTTTGTATGTTTGTTACTCGATTACTCCGCTGATTGGGAATGGATTTTGGTGATTCTTGTTTTGTTAGTAAGCTTATGTTTCCGAATTGGTCTCATATTAATATGATCGACATCTGATCAGCGGTTTTTAAGTTATATTCAATAATGCTTATTGGTTGGTTTTGTATACCCAGATGATTTTCTCATTTTATTATTTGTCAATGTAATATGAATAATATGAACAAAAACTACTGAATAGGATACTTTGGAAAGTATCAAAGTATTGTGAGGTCATCATCATCAACTTTCATCCGTCCACGGCTGAACATAGGTTCCCTCAATGAACGCTAAGACGACAGGTCCCTTACCACTAGCATCCAACACAGATCGGGAACGCCAAAAATTTTGCAAGAAAAAATAAAAACTATAAATTACTTATGTATAAACTTAAAACTAAAAAGTACAAAATAAAATTCATTTTAAATAAAAAACCAAAAACCGACTTCAAAACCATACCTTAATTAATGTACAACTAAAAATTTTAAAATAATATTGAAATACTTCGAAGTGAAGTAGAAGACGTATAGTCGGTACCAGCCAAAACATGGCTGCCCTTCACAGGCATATTCTTAATAGTTGGTGTATGTGATTGATCATTAAAATATCCTCTTTGGCTGGCACCGACTCCAAAAATACCCGATTTTAAATAGTATACGTCTTCTACTTCACTTCGAAGTATTTCAATATTATTTTAAAATTTTTAGTTGTACATTAATTAAGGTATGGTTTTGAAGTCGGTATTTGGTTTTTTATTTAAAATTAATTTTATTAGTTATAATATAGTTACATTAGAAAGAGTATTTACAAGTTACAAAAATTTTGCATGCTAATAAAAGTAATTTGAAATTAATTATGATATTATGCTAGGTATAATTAACTACTTAAACATTTTTTATAATAATAATTAAAAAAAATGATTATTAAGTTAATTCTTAACAAGGCGCGATAAAATCCTTAAAAGTATTATTATATTTATCCACATTACTAAAGAACGGGAAAGTTAAATGGGAAAAAGTTCACAGTTTATTTTGAATTTTCACCAACTAATAGTTACAAATATTTGTACGGAACCTATTTTTTGCGCCCGAATCCCATTTGGTGGATTTTTTAAACTCGATAGTATTATTTCCATTCCTTTGATGAATGTTTGAATCTTTTGTTCTATTCCCGGACGAAATTCTCTTTGAATATGAATTTAGAATGAATAATGAAGACTTTTTTAAATAATATATTATAACGCCCCTTTCAAATTTCGAATGTATTTATACTTTTTAAAATTTTATTTAGGTGAATGTAAAGATGCATTAAGCAACTAAAAAAAAATATGGTTTAAAATAAAAGTAAAGTATCAACCCCTCATGTCGCACTGCTGGGCACGGGTCTCCTCCTCGAAATCAGGCGAGGCGAAAAAAATATGGTTTAGATATCAATAATTTAACATTGACGCTGCTTTTTCTACTGATAAATAAAAACGCAGTGTCTGTTTGTAATATTAAAATAAACACTTTATTAAATTCTTGAGCATTAATTCTCTACACCAAAATATTTTTCTTCTTTTACCGGCAGATATCTGATGAAACTAGAAATAGCTTAGGCTATAAAATAATAATCATCAGACCGGTGGAGCCTGGTTGTTCAATGTTAACCATTTGAAGCTACGTCACCGTAGCACATCTACGACTTTCAAAAAGTCACTTAAACACCCTATGCCTTGTCTTATTTACTAGCTGTTTTCCGCAGCTTCGCCTGCGTTGACTTTACCACGGCATCTTAGTAGCATTATATCCTTCCTCGATAAATGGGCTATCTAACACTAAAAGAATCATTTAAACCTGACCAATAGTTTTTAAGATTTTCGCTTTAACTCTACATACAAGTATAAAATTTCTCGATCAACTACACCTGTACTCGTATGTATGAAAATTTGGAACTGTTGCAGGTAATTTGCGTTTTACTTGTCCCCTATAAAATATAGTTTTTTTTGCCTCTATACTCTATGCTAAGCACCTACATCGAGATGGCATTTCATATAGCCGGGTGCGCGGCACATCCGTAGATCTCCGACTGCTATATCAGCCCATTCTTCACGGAAAGTTGATAGCTTCATGTTAATTTATAATATTATGATATAATTAAGTTCATCCTTGGATATCAGAAACTTGTGATCCCAATAACACTTGAGAGTTTCATATTCCAATTAACTGTAGCCCCCAGAGAGTGCGCGTATTAGTTTTGGGGGTTCGGTATATTAGCAGCCTGTGACGTCACTTACGACTTAGATTTGCCGGTGTTTAAATAGTTATGTTTTTAGAGAAAAATTATTTTAAAAAATGGTTGTTTGTAAAGTCGGTTTGTGACGGTAGTTGAACGTGACAACGTCATAAGAAAATACTGATGGGCCGATTGTGCCACTTCGCTTGTTCCGCGCTCTCGCTTGCACTTCAAGCCTTAAATGGAACGCCTCAGAGCGAGGTAACACCGCATGAGTCATGTTTCTTCGTGCTTGCAGCCGGCTCTATCGAATTATAAGACGTTGTCATGCCAAAAAAATGTTGTCTGTAAAGTCGGTTTACGTGACGTTATCTTTTTCGTGCATACTGCCCGTAATATCTAGTTATTAGACGTTGTCACGTCAAAAGTATGTTAGCATTCGATAGCTGGATCACAATGATTGAATAACGGAAATTTGACGGATGCGCGAGGGAGGGCACCACTTTCTTCTTCAACTTTATCATCAACTAGCAGCGTCCTGCGGTTTCACCCGCGTACTTCACAAACCTATAATAGGGAAATAAATTATAGCATATGTGTTTTACTGATATATAATCTATGTCATTGTAGTTTTATAAAAATCCATTCAATAGATTTTTTTTACGTGAAAGAATCCATACTTACAAACTTTCGCGTTTATAATAGTAGTAGGATACGTCGACGTCTCTTTACCTTCACATATTTTGCGAACAAAATAACTAACAAAATTATAATTTTTCGTTGAAAATTTCAAAAGCTTTCAAACTTTATTTGACGATCAAAGCGTAAAGTTGTTTAATTACTTAAGTCGTGTAGGAGTTGTGAGTCCATCAATCATTTTAAAATTAAAGTCAAACAACAGTTCCCGAGCTTTAGGTGTAAGCTCCACAAAGAGGTAACCGTTGAGAGCTTTTATTTGAAAACAATTGTTTTCGTAATCGCGTAATTTTCGAGAACGGAGAAATCTAACATTAGTGAAACAACTTAAAACGGGATATTATAATGTTTTTTTATTATTATTTCGCGGAGCTCGATATTTCGATATGTCAATGTCTTGTTCACGAGATATCGAGATATCGAAATATTGAGCTCAGCGTTTATAAGAAACATGGTAAATAATCAATTTTAAAGAGTTTTAGTAATAACAATGAACTTATTAATTTAAAATCCTATAACTGACGTTAGCTTTCGAAATTATCTTTACTAATAATCTTTCAGGGATCTTCTGAAAGAGGAAGAATCTTCTATTCTATTGTTATGTGGACTAATGCATTATGTTTCCAGTTACAATATGATCACATCCTGATGATAAAGTCAAGTCTTTAGTAATTAACAAATATAATATCGGTATATAATATACTAGCTGTTGCACGCAGCTTCGCCTGCGTCAACTAAGATTTAAAACGGGCCCTTAACGTTAAAAAATCAAAAAAGCCTATGTTCACCGGGTATATTGTAGCTTCCCAAAAGAAAAAGAATTTTTCAAATCGGTCAAGTAGTTTCGGAGCCTATTCAATAAAAACAAACAATCAAATATTAGTATAGAATACTAGCACCCCGCGGTTTATTGGACGCAGCCAGACCCCTTATAGGGCCGTATCAGGGAACGCCAAGACGACCGATCCTTGTACTACGGCTACTGTCTGATCATATCATCTAATTACAGTTTGAAGTACGATTAAATTGACTCCATTTACCATATCCCAGGCCGATCCAGTTTCCATTACCGGGAATGAAAACCGCGAATTAGCGGTTCCTGAATCCGCCAATCTAGTGGATGTATTTACCTGGACGTGTTATGTTATGTATAAAACGACTAAGCAAAATTGCATGAAATTTTGCATAAAGGCTTGTTTGTAGAGAAGACAAAATTGGATGACGCATAATTAGATCTCTCATATTTTAATGGCCTTTCACAAGCATTAGAATAGTCTTATTTGCCTCATTTTGAGTAAAAAGCCGGTACTTTAACAATTGAAATTTGAAGTCCATTTATATAAATAAATAAGTATAAGGGCCTGTTTCACAATCTCCAGATAAGTTCCGCATAGGCTATCGGCAACATATTTGACAGATACTCCATACTCTATCTGTCAAATATGTTGCCGATAGCCTATTGGGCACTTAACTGGAGATTGTGAAACAGGCCCTAAGTTTACAATGATCATTATCAATTTCAATGAATATGTTCCTCTCATCCCACTAACCGTGGTGACGATTATAACTATCGTAACCACGAAGAAGAGAGAGATAGTATCTATTGTATCATGTACTGGCGATAGGCACTAGGATAGACACTGTATATAACAACAATATAAATAAATAAGACAATGTTTCTCAACATCTAATTCTGTATATTGCATAAAATACGCTTAAATCATTAATATGTCTAGATGGAGTGTCGTTCTACAATTAAAACAAAAAGAACAGGCCAACATTTTCAAACATGTGTTCGTGAATAGTGATACCAGCTACTACAGTACTCCCATAATCATCCTTTTTAATCTCGTTACACTTCAACACAAACCTTCATTATAAATAAAAACAATAATGCGTAACAATTCATGCGTATTCTATGACAGCGGGGCGGATACTAAACACGGAGAAATCATTTAGAGGCCAACAGTTGGACGCTATTTTTTTGTACGTGTTTTCCGCGCGACACTCTATCTAGACATATTATTGATCTAAGGAAATACGTTATTAATAATTAAGTCTTACTTTGATGTAATTATTAAATACTCTCTCATCTTCAAAAAATATCATAGTTGCATTGTATTGCTATCTCTTTCCACGTGCCCGTCCAGGTGTGGATGTCCAGGGTAGGTCCAATCAATATAACGCAAGCTCGGCTGTTCGCTGTTTGTTCAGGCCCGACTGAGGCCTATTTGGATAAGTAAGTGCTCGTACGGTTGATGTTATTTCAAATCCGTTCACTAACTTTTAATTTAAATAATTTTGAAATTAAAATGATACACCGTTTTTAATAAACGGGACTACTTTGAATATTGAAATTAACATTTATAGTGGAGTGAGTCTTTCGATGGTTATGCTTAAATATTGACTAATTGATGAACGAAGATGGTTTAGTTCAGCCTTTTATGGGAGAGGATCTGGGGTCGATTCTCATCCTATGGTGGCTCTAAGTGGATTTCATCTAAGGTTTTTGAGAGAGGGGATCCGGGATCGATCCTGGCCGGTGGTGGCTCAAATAGGCTATATCTAAATTTCTTCTTACACCTTAACATGAGATCAATGGTTGCCTGATGAGGTTGAAAGTCTTAAAGGAAAGCTCACCAATCCATATTGGGCCAGCGCATCGGTTTATAGACAATCTCCTCGCCTGATTTCGAGGACCAGATCCGTACCCAGCAGTATGACATAATAAGAGTTGATTAATTATTTATTATTGCTATAAACTATAAAAACGCGCTATGATTCCGTTTTTATAAACTTTTGTACTGATATTGGATTTATCTTTTAGTATCCCGTGGGAAGGCATTTCACAGAATTTAGAATATTTTGTATGGATTACTAGGGGAAGGTATAGTAAAGGGGATGATGCGGTCGAATTACCGACAAGACTGGCGTGATGCCTCTCACTCATATTTTGGATGCCTGTGTTAAGTGACAGCTGTCGCATTTCCTGGGGTTCGTGAGTTTCCGAAGGCTCATTGGCGAAATAGGGAAAAGGAGGGCGATGCATCTGACCTCTAAGTATACGGTTGTCTATGGTCGTCGGTAGTAGTAGGAAGTCGGCCTCATAAGGCCCCGACTGCTCGATTGCCCATCATGGCATAAAAAAGGTTTCTGAATGGTGCCCATTTAGAATTTTGCTGAGTTTCGTACAAAAATGTAATCGTACCAGCAGACAGTATATTATCTGTTTACGAGACTTACCAACTAACGTCTCAAGATATCTCACCATGAACATTGAACAGCTTCTAAACGTGGGATAACTGCCCATGTACCTTGACCAGTCCCTAAATTTGAGATCGACAAACTTTGACCAGTCTCTAAATTTGAGATAACTATCCACGAAACTTGACCAGTCTCTAAACTCGTACATTTCACGGTGACCGAATGGTAAATCTTCCATTTCCCAGTAAACTCACATAAAACATGGTTCTGGGTTAATGATTGTCGTATTCAAGTTATGTAACTTGGATCCAAACAAATCCGAGCCCACATTAAAACCACGCTTCGTCAGTTATTAATGAACGTACACAAACGCTACGGATTCAGACGTGAACATGATTTATTCATACTTCTACACATTTTAATATAGCGCTCTTACTGTCGGGTAAAAGTATACACTGTTTATCTGAGGGATTAATCATCATCAGACGCCACCACCCCAATTTCTTAAAACCACAACAGTGATTGTGAAGGTAATTTGACGGACGCCTGATCAGGTCAGCCTGCTAGTTCAGCAGGTCACGGGTTCAAATCCCAATAAGTGCAAATAATCTTATACTAATTTTATTATACAGCTGAAGAGTTTATTTGAACGCGCTGATCTTGGTAAAATTTGTATGATTCTTTCATTGTTAGATAGCCTATTTGTAGAGAAAGGTTATATATAGGCTTTATATATATTTTATTTCTGTTTGTACCCGTAACACAAATTTTAACGAGCTTACCAATGAAATGAGCTACATTGATTTGTAGGATTTGGTCTTGCAAGGTCGTGGTTTTTTTTTTAATGTCATTAAAACCCTAAGGCGTGCGTATGTCCTCCTCGCAAATTTTCGAGGAAGGGGCATTAGTGGATTCTGACCTCGCATCCACGTCGTATATTTATAACCGAAGGCATCAAACAATAAAAACATAATAAACCTTTGTTATGTAAGAAGACCGTGACCCGCTAAGTTAAGGCTCTAATTTTATTACGTGGCGCGAATTTAGCACGTAACTGCACGTAACACGGTGCAAAATCGCGTAAACAATATTCCGAGGGTATTTCTTTGGATGCACTGTAATTGCCTTTGTGTTTGTAGATCATAAAATTCATGTCAATGATGTTTAAGTTTGCGTTTTCCCAATTTACCTTCGGCAATGTGGGAAAACTGGCAATAAGCTAAGGATATTTTTGAAGTAAAACCATCAACCACATAACCCATAGTCTCCTAATAACAGGGGAACGGGTTCTGGCGACACATCTGACTTATAGTTCCGATGTAAGCCATAAACGATGTACTCAAACTATCGTGTCGTCTCATTCTTTCCCGTTGCGAAATATATCCATTTCTTTTTAACGTTCCGTGATTGGTAATGTATGACATTGAATTAGCTAATCACAGCATTGCAACCCCTTTCGTCTCACCTCAGCCAGTTGCCAGAATGTATTTAATACTGATAATCAAACATTAGGTTGTGTGGTCGATGAGCAAAACTTTTTTGGTCGCAACTAGGGACTAACTCAGATTTTTTTCTGCCGGAAGTAATGCTCAGTGTTCCATATTTAAAATAGTGATTTGTAAAATTTCTAGCGCGACTAGTGGGTAATAACTTAAGATTTCTAACTGAAGACTCTCATTCTATATTCAAAAATAGTAACATGTGTTAGGTTGACTGCTGCCCCACCCCGAGCTCAAGGCTGGCTACGCTCATGACCAGGTGGGAAGACAAGACCTGTCAAGTGTCAAGCACATGATAGGGTCAGGAATGAACCCGGATCTTCTCTCTCTCTTCTCCGGATCACTAGACAATCGGCGTTTATTATAAAAATAATACAATATGAAAAAAAATCTTAATTACTATTTACGATACGTGTAATTGCACAAATCATATCATTAACAATGATTACTTCCGGTATAATCATAGATAATGATTACTTATTAAAAGTTATTTACTGATTATTTTATAATAAATTTTGATTCTTATGACAGAAACATTTTAGTTCTAGGTTAGGAGTTCTGAAGCTATTAAGAATTATTTAGTGAATTAAACAATACTTAAGTGATAATGACTAAGATCTAACCGTTTAATATTGTTTGAGTAAGACCTTCAGAACTATGGCATTTACGAAATTCAGTTTTTCATTTAATAACAAAAGTAAAGGGCTTCTAATGTGTGTTTCTTTAATTAGTGATTATTTTATCAAAATCTACCATTTCCTACTTTATAAAAGGTACTCATGTTTTTTCCCACCACGGTTCAGGCCTTGTCGTAGCTGGGCGCAGTAGCCCAGGGTGACCCCAACACCTTGGGCGAAGCGAATTGAGCCGAGGGAGCTCTTTGTACCCCTCCTATATTTTACTGCCATATACTGTTATTCTGTGGTGCGGGACAACCCCTCTGTGGAGGTAGCATCGGTCCCCTGAGGGACTGACTAGCCCTCGAGGTGCCCTGTTGCTTGTAGATCCAGGGCACCTCACCAAAGGTGGCATTGGTGGCACTCACCGGGTTTCAATGGGTAGAGCTGCGTCCACTTACCAGCTTTCCCGCCTAGGGAGACTCATTCCCCCGCGGGCTGCCTCAGCGCATTTCCCAGCGTTAAAGGAAAAACAAAAAAAGGTACTAATGTTTATTTCTAGAATTTTACAAAAGGACTCTTCTCTGGCCACTGGGTCAGACAACATCTTAGCTCTTTTCCCAGGGAACATACAAGGCATTATGTCGAGAGTGGAGCAGGCCATTTTCCAGGTAACAATCGTGTCTAGACTACATAACTCATTAACCTAAATCCACCCGCTTTGTTGGGATCCCTTATGTTTTGCCCTTTTCCTGAAGACACATTGTCTTTTGCATTCGCTATTTGCAATGCGAATATTATAATTATTTGTTACATGAATACGAAAATACACTCGACTTTTATATATCACATTATTTATCAATCGATTATTTTTACCCTCGTCATATCAAACTAATATTATTATTTGTAAAGAGGTAGTGCCTCTTGCTGCTTTGCACGACCGGGGTGGTACCTCTCGCTCACATAATACCGGCGTAAAGTGACAGTTATGCTGTCGCGTTTCGTGCGGTTAGTGAGTTTCCGGTGGCCCATTGAGGGGATCAAAAGGAGGGCAACGTATCTGCATAACCTTTGGTTGTGTGGATGTTAATGGGCGTCGATAGTGGCAAGGCTTCGGCTGTTCGTTTGCCTTATGCTATAAAAAAAAACGCGAAATTTTGCAAGAAGTAGCAATGCATTGATGTATGTTTGTTACCCCTTTACGCAAAAACTACTGAATTGATTTTGATAAAACTTTACAATAGTATAGCTTAAACATCAGAACAACGCATAGCTTCTAATTTATCCCCGTACTCCCACGGGAACGAAGCACAAGGGAGAAACCGCGGGGGGTTGCTAGTCCTACAAAAACATGAATTATTATGAATGTGAAAGTTTTGCTTGTCCCCGCAAATGGGAATGGAAATCGCATGGTTAGTTTGCTATATTTTAAAAGACTTTAAAAAGAAAAAAGTTTTCTAGTCGGTTCGAAGTAATCAAACTTTTTGCTTGTATTGCTTACTTAAGCTTAATACAGAAAGCGTAAAATCTTCATAAGGTTCCGTACCCAAAGGGTAAAAACCCCTATAACTAAAGACTTCGCTGTCCATCCGTCTGTCACCAGGCTGTATCTTAAGAACCGTGATAGCTACACGGTCGAATATTTTTTTTACCGTTTTTTCTGCTACGGGATCCTTCGTTTTTTTTTATAGAAGAGGGACGTCGAATCACCTGATGGTAAGTGACACCCACATCCAGAGACACCAGCGACACCAGAGCATTGGCAGGTGCGTGATCCTTCATATAGATATGAGTGAGCCTTTCTAGAAGCCTGAAGATCCCTTAGTAGAGCAATAATTACCAAAGGAAAATCAAATGCGTAAACCGAATTTCGTCAAGTTTTCACGAACTCTGTGGCTCAGTGGTTAGCGCGTTGGCGTGTAAGCCGGAGGTAGCGGGTTCGAACCCCGCAAGGGAACAAAATATATATATATATATATATATATATATATATATATATATATATATATATATATATCGATGTGCGGAACAACCGCTCTGTGGAGTTGGCGTCAGTCCCCTGAGGGACTGACTAGCCGTCGAGGTGCCCTGTTGCTTGTAGATCCGGGGCACCACACTAAAGGCGGCAGTGGTGGCACTCGCCGGGTTTTAGTGGGTAGAGCTGCGTCCATTTACCATTTTTCGGGCGCAGCGAGTCCCACATACCCGCCTGGGGAGACCCACTCCCCTGCGGGGTGCGTCAATGCATTTCCCGGCGTAAAAGAAAAACAAAAGAAAAAAAAAATGCGAAGCTGCGTGCAACAGCTAGTTATGAATATAGATGTCTGTACCGGGTCATGGACATGTACAACATACCTATTATGTATTTAAACAAACTTTAGTACCTGTAACAGTATTACTAATTTACCCTGGACTATGTTAACGCGGTGTGATTGTTGAATAATATTTTAAAATATGTTCTTACGTGCGAGTATCATTAGCGATGATTAACACATTTTTAAGATACGCTGAGTACGAGTGCAGTTAAGTTATCTTAATGTTTGGACGTGTACGATGTATGACGTAACGCGATTAGAACACCAAGGCGGTGGCACACAGGGCTCGGGAGAATTTGATTTAAAGAATAATCATGTAGAAATACTTAGATATATATTCGGATAAATATATTGCGATAGATATCTCTCTCTCTCTCTCCTCCTCGTTCGAGGAGAGGAGACCCGCGTACCATAATGGGTTGATATTCTATTTTTTTTTAGATTTCCTCGGATAGACATAACACTCACTCGGATATATTTCAATTGCTTCTGCTTCTGCTGCCTGCTTCATTGCTTACAATGTTTAGGTTTACAGGTGACGTTTGCCACCGACTTTCCGAGTTTGGCGATCCGACTAACATTAAAAGTTGTTAAACAACGTATATAATCAACTATGACATGACACTTGAAGGAGGAATGCATTTTTTTAAACGATTACAACACAACATTAAAACGTCAGTCTTGTGAGCAAGAAATTTGTAAACGAAATAAAGTTAACCTTATATGATATATAATATAATAATAATTTAAATAAAATAAATACGGTAGATACGTTTTAAGTAGATTTAATTGTGAAAAATCGAATCATATATAAATTAATACAAACAAACAACATAAAATGATAATAAAACAAAAATTATTAAATGATTTAAATTTTCATTTCCTAACAGTTTTTTAATGACACTGGTTATCGTCTAAAATACTCAATTTGATAAAATAACAATTAAAAAAAACACATTCGGGTTTTTCCTAGACACAATGTTTCTTAGGCATATGAGGTATGAATAAAAAAATTGTGTATGCACAAGGCCGCACGACAGAAGTAATAACTAGCAAATTACATCATAATATTATGATTGTTTAACTTATTATTCCGTATCTAAAAGTCTATTAAAAACTTGAAAAAGTATTGAAATATTGATAATAATTAGTTATAACAATAGGGATGTTGACACATGTTCCAAATTCATGTAAAGTTAAGTTTTACATATTAAATACAGTATTTGAAAACCTAAAATAACATTTAAAAGTCTACTTATTTGTCTTAAAATTTAGAAAATTAATTTAAAATGCGTTATTTATCATGCATTTTCACGTGACTGTAAACGCCAATAAGGCGATGACGTCACTGAACATTGAGCTAAGTACAAACTCACCTAACAAAGCGCGAGCTCTGAATGCGGTGTGTGACGTAATGTTGCTTGGAGCGTTTTAACGGCAATTTTAAAATCTCTTATTCTTTATATAATTTTTTGTTAAAATTGGACATATTTCTTCACAAAAATCTTTTTTTCGTGTTTATCTATAGTATATCTATCAAATAAAATCAATTTTAAAAAATAGTCAACATCCCTATTATCAGATATAAATTGAATATATAAACACAACGCAGCAGCGAAGAGCCGACTGTATTATTAGCGCTCGGCAACTCTCGGCGGTCCCGAGTGCACCCGATCGAGCCTTTCATCTAAGAGCGTGACCGGTCAGCTTCACTTACAGCCTACAAAAACTGTGTGTGGTACGCCAAAAAAGTTTATACTTCTATAAACACTAAATCTACAAAACTAAGAATCCAAGTGTGCGAACGTCTTTAGTCGTTGAATTTTCAATGCCACAGCTAAGTACCGACAGCAAAAACAGCGGTAATGATTTTTCACTTTTTTTGCTCACCGTGAAGGTCGGCGCGTCCATCAATTGAAAAACAGCCCAGAACATTCGACGGCAAAAAATAAATACACAATATATATTTGGCCATCCCTGAACCTATCAATACTTACTCACCAAGCATCGTGGACAGATGCCGGATGGGTTTCAAAGAAATGTGTATGCACCGATCACCTCAGATTGAGAATAGGAAATACAAAATTGGAGATAAGGGATATTCCTATATTATTATGACCCAATGCGGACCATTTTTAACACTAGCTGAGAGGGATGATATAATATAGCCTTCCTGAGATTAGCACGTTCAAATGAACAAACTTTATTGTCTTTTACGTGAAAACTACTTAATTGATCATCATGAAACTTTGTACACATATTCTCGGAGGTACAAGAAGTAATATAGTTTACATTAAAAAAAAACATTTTTTTTGCTGACGCGGGCAAAGCCGCGGGCAAAGCCGCGGGCAATAGCTAGTAAGATATAAATTGTCTGCACTTGAAAGGATTCAAAAACGCTACCGCCATCACCTACCAACTCATCTGTTAAACATTAGTATTATATATAACTTGAAATTCTTTCAAACGTTAAATTACACATAACAAAAATACTTAATAGTTATTACAAATCTAGATTTTGTACATTAATTTATTATTACGACATATTATGTAAAAACGATTTTTAAAACTATAACGATCGACACGGTATGGAAGACATTAGATACGATTATTTCAAGACATATTAATAATTTCTGAATGTAGAATCCAGTATATATAAAGATAATATGTGTAATATCCGCTCACGTGAAGACTTTAACGTCCGGTTTTTGAAACGTTGGTCAAAGTGTATGTCAACTAACATAACGGTTAACATACGTTTCTAGACTCAAATTTGAAAGCAGATTTTCATTGAAGTGGCTATGTCAACTGACAGTCCGATCAAATTAAGTAATTTAACCATGCTTCTGGCAACTCATTTGACACTTAACAAGAGACTTGACAGGTGATTTGTTAATTTTTGCGTTGAACAGCCTTTCGGAAATCGGGCGTTATTCTCTTAAGTTACGATGGTCTACTTCATGACTGCAAAGAAATAAGAAACCGTACCAGCTTTGAACCCTTTACCCAACATTTGAATGGGTTTTCCTAAATTTTCCAGCGGAAAACGACTTATAGTTGAGAATAATTGTTTTCTTATGTTTACGCGAATTTCCCTCATTATAATGTAACAATTTTAACGGATTTTATCGCGGTTTGTTAAGTTTTTATATGCCCGACGTTTCGGATACTTTACAGCAACCATGGTCACGGGAGGACTGAGGTGTCAGATGTCCTTCTGTTACAAAGTTATTCGAAACTACCCTATGATACAACAATATTTAATTTATTCTTATCTTCGTTGCTGGAAACTTAGAAACCTGCATGTGTAATGAGATTAAAAATCTTTGAAGGTGTGTAGTTCACCAACCCGCATTGGGTCAGTGTATCGGTGAACTATGGCCCATTACCCTCCTCGCCTGATTTCTAGGAAAACCGTGCCCAGTAATGGGACATGTTTGGGTTGATATTTTACTTTACTGTAGAATGCGAGTAGCAAGGGTTCGGTTGTCTTAGTGTTCATTGAGGGAGGCCTATGTTCAGCAGTAGACTGATAAAGGCTGATGATGATGATAAAAGAGCTCATGTCTCAACGTCTCCATGTAATGATGATAGCTTCCCAAATGACAGTGCAATCCCGTTACAGCGTGAGGCTATCCCGCGTTACGATTTGGATACCCCATCCCTGAGGGGTGGGATTGGGCCGGGATAGGATTAATTACCGGGATGAGCGTCTGGGGCGCGTTTAGTGGGACATAAATCTAGATTATAATTTGTACTCATCTTAGTATATGCGTTTTTGCGGTGAATACTGGTATTATAAAGGTTGATGTAAGAATGGATGTATTCTCATTAACATTTTGAGGTTTACCAGGGTTGTAGCTCTCGCTCACATAATACCGACGTAATGTGACAGCTATGCTGTTGCGATTCTATGTACGTCTTTACTTTAGGCTAGTGTGAATAAATGTATGTAACTAAGTATGTTTATAAAAATTGTAAACTATATTTTGAAAAGAGCAACCCAATATTGCTAGATTCTTCTCATATACTATAATATGTATTTAATTTTTTGTAATAGAATATTTGAAAAGATTAGTTTCACCAAGTTTGTTTCGCCGGTTCTTCTCAGTGTTTGCTTTGGAACTGGTGGTAGACAGATGGTACTATTTTAAATAAAAAAATTGACTTTGTCATTGGTTCGCGCAAAATTATAGGCAAAAGGAGGCCCACATCTGCACAATCTACTTCCATTTACGCCGGGACTGGGTGAACGAGGTGTATATATTTAGCAGACAACGATCGGGGTGTTTGTTAACTCCACAGTTATTGTTCGTTGAGAGATGTTTTGAGATTTTATTTCAATGGAAATATTTAATCAACGGTCGATCGGATTAACGAAATAATCAATTTTTTTAATCGAATTGACGAAATGATCATTTTTTTTTAATATCTTTTGGATGCTTAGGATCTATCGACGCCTACAACGTCAATCTAGTCCCGTGATAAGTTTCCAAAGAACTTGTGTTACGGGTACCAGACAACGGAAATACATGATACTTATATTTAATACTTTACATATGTTTAAGATTTTTATTATATTATATTACATAATATATTTAATACACATCTGTAACCCAGGAACACAGAAGCTTTTTTTTCCCTGGCAAGATTCGAACCCGCTACCTCCGGGCTTAAGCGCCAACGCGCTAACTATTGAGCCACAGAGGTCGTCAAACTAATATTCAACGTAAATGATAATAAGAACATGTAATTTGGCAAGCATTTGCCATAAGCGTTTCCACTGCGTTTGTTGCGCCGGTACTTCTTCGAGCCGTCTATATCTTTAAATATATATTAAAACATAGGCCTCCTTCTATGAACGCCAAGACAGCCGATCCCTTGACACTCGCATCCAGCACGGACTGCACTTCTTGAGCCTGACCTTTAATGAATTACAGACACAATAAGACCTAGTAGCTTTTTATTTGTATAAAAAATGCACTAAATAATAATGAACAAAATCTTCTAGCGGACTCTTGTCAATAAATCATAGAACTTTGTGGAATACGCGAATTAAGCCATGGATAAAAATATCACACACTCTTCTAGTGAGATATTTTGGAATATTTTAAGGGCCTTATTCACAATCTCCAGATAAGTTCCGTATAGGCTATCAGCAACATATTTGACAGATAGAGTATGGAGTATCTGTCAAATATGTTGCCGATAGCCTATTCGGAACTTATCTGGAGATTGTGAAACAGGCCCTAAGGTATATTATGGTCATATAATATAATAATACCACTACGACCTGGTGATTGATCAGGTCAAGCTATTGGACAGTCAACGCATCGGTCGCAGGTTCAAATACTTAATTTTATTTTCGACAGGTCTAGACTTTTAGGCCTAACGGCCTTTAAGCTCAATCGGTAGGTACCTTCAAGTGCAGATGGCAGTGCTATGCACATGTGAAGATAATTTTTATTGATTTCCATTCTGGGCTTCCGTAACACAAGTTCTTGGGGAGTAAAGTACTTGGCACTACTCCTTCGTAAAGAGGTAGTGCCAAACTCCCTTGCAGCCGGTGGTGCCTCTAAGTTAATACCCGCGTAGTGCCAGCTATGCTGTCACGTCTAGTGCAGTTTGTGAGTTTCCGGTGGCCTATTGGGGGAATAATGATGGCACCTCTGGTTGTATGGATGTTTATGGCCGTCGATAGTCGCAAGGCTTCGACTGTTCGTTTTCGCTTAACGTGGTGATATTGTTCGATACTATTTATTTACTAACTCGTATTCTATATGGCTTTATTTCTAATCTGAATTTTTGCAGTTTAGTAAAGAACATTATAATAAAATAAAATTATTTCAAATTTTGTTTATTTAGTATAGGTACTTATGCCAGATATAAAATAATACTTATAATAAAGTATACAATAAGGATAAATAAATCTCTAGAATATTATTTTCATTTTAAAAATATTTAAATAAGGAAAATGTATTTTTCACAAATAAATTACTACGAATAACCTTGTATATTTTTTTAGAAATAACCTTGTATTTATAATATAAGTATAAAAAATATTTATTACTACTTTATTTCTTATACATAATTAGAAGACAATTAAAAAATATGACTTTGTGATTTGAAACACTTTATTTAGGAAATCATGTCTACATTTTTGTTTTCAAAAAAAAAGATGGAGATGGAAAATCATTTTTTAATAATTTAAAATAGAATACAAAGACCACAGACAAACAGTGCCAGCGTTAGGAAAACGAATAACAGCTTCCGCCTTGAAATGCTCAAGCATTTTTATTGTAAGTGCAAGTCGCTCTATCAATGCATTGATTGTTACTAGATTGAAAGGCCAATTTATTACACAAACCGTTCGAAGAAACAATTTCCTCAGGATACAGAATATATAAAATAATATTATATTTAAAATTTATTCCAATTCAAAATTCGTTATATTTTAATAATATTTATAATTAAAAATATATATAAAAATATTGCAATTAACAAACCTTTTGTTGGCTGTATAAAATCCTTGCACAATGCACAGATTAAAAAAAAACACAACACACGCGACACGGTTTCAAATAAAGGTCAGTTAGATTTCGAACGTCGAACAGTCTGCGCCGTCGGACGGACGCGCGACGACTGGTCGCTAGCTCGCGCAATATACACCTAGTTCTCCTTCTAAACCTAAAAACAATGAATCGTTTGTTTATATCGGTAATTGATACAAGGGTACATCGATTAACCTTACGATCGGATAAAATCGATTTTTATAATACAAGTGACATCGATTTTGTTTGCGAGCACAAGGTTGGAAGTAAACATGAAGTGCAAGGTTGGAATCGTTAGCACATTTTAAATGAAAACATGTATTGTCGAATTTACACGTTCATGATCAACAAGCCAACATCCTAAGACCTACTGCTTAATAAACTAACATTATCAAAATAAATATGCCTGTTTACAAAACAAAGAATACTTCGACTTATGGAAGCCTAATTTCTTTAGAAATTTATTTCGGAAATTAACCATTTCAACGTAAAACAAGAGTATTGTAAATTAAACAGTTTTTTTTTTTACATTTACAAAAATATAGCGCCGCTCTAGCCTGGGGCGGGCGCCTTGTTCTCTACATTTATAAAAGCCGCTAATCCTTAAAAAAATACATTTGTGGAACAGTTTCGAATGTTTTATATATAATATTTTTTTTTTTAAATAGCGTACTAAACAATTAATTCATTAATAATTGATTGAAATAAAATAGGTAAATGTTTTAACCATGTCTTAATATAAAAAAATATAACTAAATCAAAAGCTAAATTGAGTTTATGTAGTTTTAATATCAGGTCATGTTTTAAATATTGAAAATAGGCGAACTGACGGACGAGTCAGCTAAATCAGTTATCACCTGCCATTTGCTGTTGATTTACCATCTCAACAGATAAATGGCAAAACACATGGAACAGCTGAAGATTGGTCACTTACATTATGTGACATGGCTTATAAAATACTCTACAATCATTAAGTTAGGTTAGTGTATGTACATTTATCAATACAAGTTAAGATTTTATACAAGTTGAAATTATAACCAAAGCTAGTTAACTGCGTGAATTTTGGTATGTTATTTTTCATGATATATTCTAACGAACTGAGACAGGAAAACACGATTAGAAAAATTTTACCCGATTGATTTTTTTCCCAAACAATTACCCTTTTTTGCTATTTATTTCGTAAACTATATGTATCCATACTTCGAAATTTTCAGAAAAGATAGTAATGCTACTTATCTAGTGAATTGGGATAAATCATGTTATTTACTTGTGTAGTTTATTTTATATGATTTATTTTATACTTTCGCCGCTTATGGCGCATACGCGTTTGTGTTTTGTCTTTCGTCTCTTTTGCACGTGGAAGTATATTAAACTATCTCATCGAAACTATATGCAATGGGCGAAGCGAGCAAGGGATTTTTTTCGGATGTCTCGTTAATATACTAGAACCTGAATTTATCACTCACAGTATTGTCACCGAGTCCGTCGATGGTTCTACGATTATTACATAAAAGTTAGCCTTTGTTAAACACGCTGTAAGATCTATTGTTCTCGAAAGTGAATTGACAAAAAAGTTTTTATCGGCGTTGAATGTTGTAACGTCAGCGGAACAGATTAATAATTTCGTGTGGGCGGCCTACAAAGTTTTGCGTGTGGCAAAAACCTACTCCACAAAAAAGAAAAAAAAACAATCTGGTGATTGACGTATTGGCCGACATTTGACAATCTACATGCTATTTCACTGAAATGAGTTGACCATACTTCTTACTGATACAGGCAAATGCAGCTCATACACATAAAACGGAAGATAAACATGATATAATGACACTGTTGTCCCACACACTGTTGGACTAGATAGTAATTTCATGAGACTCTTCGAGAAATCAAAGTCGTAACAAATGCAAACGTGTATGACAGACATCCTCAACACCATAATGTCGACAACACCATCACCATCATCATCCACAACATTTTTACTTCCACTACTAGACATAGGCCTCTTTCAGTGAATTCCGCGACGATCTTGAATATTCCATTGCTTGACTTAAATATTTAAATAAAATCTTAATTTAAATTAACTTCTAGTAACCAATTTCTCGATACTATGAGTCTCTCAATACTCGATACAGTTCAACTAGTCATAGACTAGAGATCATCTAACCTGGTAGAATGTCCTCCCATTCTTTCCATACGAGTCCAAGAACATGCGTTTCCTTAATTCACTCCTTAAATTCCAAATTCGAAAATTCATCAGGGAAAAAATTGTTTTAAAAACCTATTTGTCTCACAGGATGAGCCGATAGCCAATCTCAAACAGGTTCGACATAATTTGACAATATACAATCAAATTCAGGTTTTATTTTGGTTCTATTTATTGGCGTCGTAACGTGGTCGGTGACCTCAGTGCGGGTTCGATGCTTGGACAAATCTCGTTTATAATGCGCCTCTACAATTGCGTAGTTTGATAAACTTTTTTTTTTCAATAACAAAATAACAAACATGGATTTGCCATTCGTTGATACAAATGGAATATAAATTAATACTTCTATGATAGCAAAAAGGTTTTTTTTTTCATCTTATTAGTCGCCTTAATGGATAGTTTATTTAGTTTTTATAAGCCCGACGTTTTGGATACTGTTCCGTATAGGAACAAGATTATTAATAATACTTTTTTATTTTACAAAATATATTCTAGTGATATACAAAATTATACATATTCTTCTAATTTTACATGTTTTAAATTGTGGTTGTCAAAAATTGTTCTTTTCTTTTTTCTTCTTCGTTGTCAATAATACTAAAGACTCTTTGATGTTCACGAATGATCGTGAACATATTCCCGGGCCTTGAAAGCTCCTGCAAGCTTTCAAGTTTAGCCGTCGACGGGCACTAGGTAGAGGCGGTTGAGAGCTCGACGAACGGTCCCACCAGCGGTCTTTACTTCTGCTACGCGCGTTATCCCAGGCTTTATTACTCTTCCTAGGCGCCAGCATAGCAGCGGGGACTCGTCCTTTATTAGTACTAAGTCATCTAGACGCAAATCTCGGCCTTTGACGCGCCATTTTGTGCGTTGTTGAAGCTCTGAGATATACTCGCGTGACCATCTCCTCCAAAAATGTTGACGCATCTGCTCGAGACGCTGAAATTTGTTGCGAAGTGGAGCGCTGTCTTCGGCATAATTTGCAGTTGGTAATGACGTAAGCGGCCGGAAAATTAAAAAGTGGCCCGGTGTTAGTGGTTGGAAATAGTCGACTGAGGGACTGAGGAAACAAAGGGTCGGCTATTGCGAATAGATTCGACTTGTGTAAAAAGGGAAGACAGTTCCTCGAATGTTAGATGAGTCTGTCTTAAAATACGTCGAATGTGGAATTTTGCCGACTTAATTCCGGCCTCAGCAAGACTATTGAAGTGAGGAGCGTACGCCGGAGAGAATTTAAATTGAATGTTTCGCTGAGCTGCAAAGTCACAAATTGGATCATTGTAGTTTTTTAAAAGAAGTCCTATTGTTAATAGCTGCAGCCGCGTAATTCTCCCACTGTCACAGAAAATACCTAAATAAAAACCTTGGGCCTGCCCCCGCGAGCAATGAAACGTGTAAAAAATTGATTACATTCGTACGTAGATTGATTTAGAATAAGGATAGTTTTGACGTACTAATCCCTATTACCGACGCGCAGTGAGTTTTCATCATCAATAAAAACATTTAGTTGATTTAAGTTAGATTTGCGGGGCAACGGTTTTTTATTTTGTATGTCTGTGTGTATGTATGTTAAAAAATGTATGTGGAAGTGTGCTCTAGAAGCGACACCGAAGGTGAGAACTCCGCCACTAAAGCAGGCATTGCTTTCAATTCAGAGGTCCGCAGTTTGAACGGTTGCACTTGTCTTGCCTAAGAAAATCTAGCTTGTGCCTCGAAATAATTAGGTAAAAAGTAAAAAATAAATTGAAAAATAAGTATAAAAAGAAAATCAGTTGCAGTCATAGTCATAAAAAGATAACTATGAAGTACTAGGCGCTAACGCGTCATAAACGACACGGAGCTTTGTCGACTCACTCTTAGTCCAGATAACAGGATGGTGAGGTAGAAAAGAAGCAATTTTGGGCTTATGGTCTGGCGCTTCAGATAGATGACCGAGTTTAGCGAGGAGTGATTTCGACGGTGAGTAGGAGTCACCTAAGCTATTCTTTTCCTCATGCTGGGGAAGTCTAACGCAGATGCGACCATTTTCTAGTTTGTGAGTATTTGTGAGAAAATGCTGCTCAAGCAGCCTTCCTTCTTTGGAGAAGAGATGAGATCGTGGGATATTTTCTAGCTCCCAGGATCTCCGTAGTTCTTCATTGATATTAGATGAGGTATTTACCTCATTAATAATAAAATTACAATGTGTAACTATATTCGGTTGGCTATTTTTATTTTCTAGTAAAGTAGGCAAAGGACCTGAAATGAGCCATCCTAATTTAGAGCTCCTAAGAATAGGCTTATTAGTGCCTAAAGAGTGCTGAGAGGAACCTATTAAGTCCCAAAATAGGTCAGCACCAATGAGCATGTCAATGGAGGATGATTCAAAAAATCTAGGATCCGCTAGTTGAAATTGAGATAAATCGAAGTCACTTACATCAAGTGTGACCTTAGGTAATTTATCCACTATTTTTGGAATAACTAGACAAGCCATAGTAACATTGAACGGGTCATTCAGTGAATGAAAATGAAGGGCGCATCGTTTTGCTTGAATGGCCAATGGGGTGTCTGACAGTCCGAACACACTGACATTAGAAGGCTGAGGAGACAAATTTAATTTATTTTGTACCTTTTCGGTAATAAACGTAGACTGACTCCCGCTGTCAAGAAGAGCTCGCACTGTTATAGCTTGATTAGTGTCGGTGTTCCTTAACTGAACCTGAGCAGTGCATAATAAAACCTCAGAATTAATACCATTAGTATTGGTGATGGCAGCTAAGCTTTGGGTATGGGATTGTGTGGGGCCAGCGCTGGGCAATTCGGTCGGATCAGAGGTATGCAATAATGTATTGTGCTTTTGCTTACAAAAACGACAAGAACCCGGAAGCTTGCACTTCTGAACCTTATGACCATACCTTAGGCAATTGTCACACAAACCTAATTTATTTACTATGGTATTCTTCTCATCGGTAGTTTTATTTAGAAACGCGGTGCATTGATAAAGACGATGGGAACCCTTGCATAACAAACATACAATGATAGGCCTAGAGGTACACGGTGCACTATGCTCGGTTGTTAGGGCGAAAGATTTAGTTTGAGACCTAGTCTGAGTAGGCGGATATAATACTTTAGGCTTATCTTGTCGTTGCCTACTGACGGTCTCTAATACGTTTGCACGGTTCTTCAAGAATTCAAAAAAATGATCTAAAGTAGGAATTTCCGGCAACGTGGTTCTAGCCTCCTCCCATTTATAATAGGTACTATTATCTAGTTTTACTGCTACCATGTGTATAACGAGGACGTCCCATTGCTCGACAGGTAGTCCCAAGGTACGGAGAGCACGTAGGTTTTTGTTAACATGATCAACAATAAAACGAAGTGACTTGTCGGTCTCTCGCACGGTTTCGATGTTAAACAATGCATTTAGGTGATTATTAATCAATTGCCTTTTATTATCATAGCGCTTACAAAGGAGCTGCCAAGCCTCGGAGTAGTTCGCGTCAGTTACTTCCAGATTGCAAAGTACGCGTGCAGCTTCCCCTTCTAAGTAAGACAGAAGATAATGGTACTTATGGATATTTTTGATACCATTATTCTCATGAATCAAAGAGATAAAGGTTTCCTTAAATTCGAGCCATTTAAAATATGTGCCATCAAAGATAGGTATTTTTATGATTGGCAACTTAAAACCTAGCGTGTTATTATCCTGATTACACGAATGATTAGCTTTACACGATGAGTACGTTTCTTTAGCAGCTGAATTAGATTCTATAAAGTTTTGAGCTACCGAAATATAAGTATCAAATTCCTGCTCAAAAGAATCGCGAATATCTAATTCCTCAGCTTGATTACATCCTTCACAAATTTCTAATTGACTTTGCAACTCATCGAACTCATTCAACAATGATTGTATTCTGGATAATTTTAAAGATAGCTTATTTATATCTAAAGCCGTAACATTATCTAATTCAGAAAAATCGTTCAAATAGGTTTTAAACTTTGTTATGCGACCTTTGATATTGCTACGCTTAGTTTTTAATTGCTTGATGTCAGCCATATTTATAATCACCAAGAAACAAATAATAAAAAATAAACAGTAAAAATATAGGTACGGTACGGTCCTCGCTTCAACGTCCACAGCTGACCGGTACGCAGCAGACTGCGTTAGCTTTCTTATTAGCCGGCTCAAGTAGTAGTAGCTCGGATCAGCGAGATTCAACACGTACTTGTCTCTGTAAATGTACCAAATGCACACACTAAATCACCATTGAATAATATTATTAGGTGTTTATAGAAGGGATGAGATAGTGGTTCGTCAAAAAGATGTGAATATATTATGTTGAGTTAAGTAAAAATTAACTTTATGAATAACTAGCTGTGAAAACAATAGATATAGTGCCTTATTAATATTATATATAGTAGGCTAGATATTGTTTTTCTAGAACAGACTAGAACATTCGAGTAACTGAAATCTCTATTAACACAAATCAAAGAAGGTAAAGGTAGGATATAGGAACGGGCTCACTTAATATAGACCGAGCTAGGCGAGATAGGCACAAAGTGCTGCGGCTGGCTGCTTGGCTGTGTTGCGGACCCGATGCTAGTTGACCTGGAGCTGCTTCGAAGTAAGGTAGTAGTAGACTGGCTGCACGATGTAGACTCTTAGGCGCAGCTAATTGGCTTGACTTTTCCCAAGAATATAGGCGCTGCGTAGAGGATTCGTGGCGATGTCCACTTATAGGCCCTTCGAAGCTATTTTGCTGCAGGTCCTGTCACGGTCGCCAATTTGTTCCGTATAGGAACAAGATTATTAATAATACTTTTTTATTTTACAAAATATATTCTAGTGATATACAAAATTATACATATTCTTCTAATTTTACATGTTTTAAATTGTGGTTGTCAAAAATTGTTCTTTTCTTTTTTCTTCTTCGTTGTCAATAATACTAAAGACTCTTTGATGTTCACGAATGATCGTGAACAGATACTTTACAGCAACCATGGTCATGGGAGGAGTCTATATATAGGCTATTTTATTTCCAAAATGGCCGATTGCCGCATCTTACTCGGGGCATTTGAATTTCGAACCTCACTTTCCCATTTTCCCGCTTAGGGCGATCGAATACAAATATAATACTAGGGCTGTAACAAAATCGATTGTACTGTTTGTAACCGAAGTGAAATCGCGTCACGGTACATAAACAAACGAGTCATCTCACTTCTCGGTTCACCGATTATTATACTATCATGAATCGATAAATCAAACGAAAGATACACAATAATTAACTTAATCAAATCGTCGTTAAAACATCTAGTTATTATTTTATATCGATGTAATTATATGGAATATTTGCCCAAAAATTATTGATGTCGATAATTTTTATATCAATATCTTGTTGGTATTTTAAAGGTTTTGATAATAATGACAGAATAATTATAGATTATAATAATGGGTGAAAAACGTATTAAACTACATGAGGTATATATCGAACTAATAAATATAATATGGTTAATGGCGCCCATTTTTATAAGCGAGTTCAGCGATAGCCTTCGTTGTAGACCAAGCAATTTTAGCTTAATGTTACTGAGATTCAAGATGGCGGATCTGTCAGTACCTAAACGACGTATTTCCACGCGGTAGAGACAAAATGAGGAAGTGATTATATTATAGTAGAGAAGCAAACAGACTAGATAGGCACTAAGCTTATGCAGTGCCGTGGCTGGAGCCTTGGCCCATTAGGGGATAGGAAACAGAAGGAAAAAGCATCTGCAAATCTTTGGTTATCGTATAATATATCTATAGGCGTCGGACCATAAATCTTCGACTGCTTAGTTGCCTTCTTATGTTATAAAAAAGACACTGAAGACCAGGCAACTTTTCACCTATTATAGACATTATCACACCTATTATAGAATAATCTAAGTACTTATATTAAAAAATATATTATGTCCATCCTTTCAAAGGTGTTCTACCAAAACTTATCCTATACATATGTAAAGGTAAGGCATGAATGAGTTCCCCACCATGGTTCAGGCCTTTTCGTGGCGGTGGGGCTCAGTAGCCCAGGATGACCCCAACACGTTTAGGCGAAGCGAATTGAGCCGAGGGGGCTCTTTGTAACCCCTCTTACTAGAAGAGGGGGCAAGGGGTGAGGATGGGAACCTCACCGCATCGTACTGTCCAAACGTTGGGAGTGGTTGTTCTATGGTGCGGGGCAACTGCCCTGTGGAGGTGGCGTCGGTCCTGACCAGCCGTCCAGGTGCCCTGTTGCTTGTAGATTCAGTGCACCTCACCAAAAGCGGCAGTGTCGGCACCCACCGGGTTTTAGTGGGTAAAGCTGCGTCCACTTACTATCTTTGGAGCGCAGCGAGTCCCACATACCCGCCTGAGGAGACTCCAGCTGGATCCTCCAAAAATAAAAAAACAGAGACTTCAATAGTATACAATTAAATATAATAGTGCTGGTTCTATTTAATTAAACATCAACCACACATCTATCCACTTAGCACACAAATCTAAACGTTCGGACCTTGGAAATAAGGTGACAATTCGTTAGCACCTCCCGACCTTCGGTGTAGGTCATTACCGCCATGATTGTCGCCCTTTCCGATTTGTTAGCGAGTGTCCCATATACTTATTTAAGTCACTAGATGATTCCACGACTAGATGACTAGATAACTAGTATCGAGACTATAGGTATCCACATTAATATTAAAAATATACTAATAAATAAACTGCAATCATATAAATGGTTAACTGAAACAAAACTTTATATAACTTTAAGGGCCTGTGTTTTTTTTTAAATACAATATTTGTACGATTTTTACGTTACAAGATTCTACGAAATCAAAAGAATTAGAAGAGTCCCTTTAATTATTTTTTCAAGAATCACAGCAGGATTCTTACCGGGAACACAAGAAGACTATATCTTACCTTATACTAATATTTAATTATTTATATTTACATCTAGCTTACAGAACGAGCTAGTCACCACAGTTTTTGTTTGAACGCTCTAATCTCAGGAACAACTGGTCAGATTTTAATGATTCCTTCAGTGTTAGATAGCCCACTTATTAAGGAAGGCTATAGGCTATATCATCCCGCTAAGATGTCGTTGCAAATCTAAGTTTAGGCAGGCAAAGCTGGGAGCAACAATAATATTAACCGTATTATTATAATTTTACTTACTAGTTTACTAGTTACTTAATCAACACTGAACTGATTTTGATGCCAGTTGGGTGTTACAACATCGCTACATTTCATGAATTAGAATAGAAATTTTCTCTATAATATAACATGTATGTTAGGTTCCTATATAGAATACGATTAACCTACAAATAAAAACCTTAAAAAATGTTTTTATTCCACATTTGATACCCCCTCATCATTTGAGCCTAAAATTTCGGATTGTAACGCCTGTCTCCAATCTTATATGGACAGGTCAATATACTATCTGCTGATTATTACCATATTATACCACTACCACTCATACTACCTCGGTGGTACACCTAAGGGTATCTCATTGGGTCCAAGGTGGTGACGGTCAGCTACCACAACATAAAAATATAAAGCAGTATCGAACTCAGTCGCTCAATGGGTAACTCTAACCCGGAGGTTGCGGGTTTGAATCCCGCAAGAAAACAAAAAGGTTTCAATGTTCCTGGGTCATGGATGTGTAAAAGATATGTGTAGAATAAAATAAAAATCTTAAATTTATTATATGTGTATTTCCGTTGTCTGGTTCCCGTAACACAAGTTCTTCGGAAACTTAGCACGGGACCAGATTGACGTGGTGGGAAAACGTCCATAGATATTATTGTTATTATTAAAATGTCTGTTTGTAATATTAAAATAGCCGCTCTTCGCTTCAGAGCCGTAAATAGGGCGGTGCCACCGGTGCCCAGGCTCAGGGCGTAGACTCTGCAGGGCGCAAGAATGGCCAGACCAGGAAGGACTATAATTTTTTTCGATTTGCTAAGGGTGCAGTTATAGAAGCTCGCACAGGGCACAAAAAAGGCTATTTACGGCTCTGTTCTTCTTCTCTCTGTGTATGTTTGTTCCGGATAAACGAATGGCTGGACCGATTTTGAGAGGATTTTTACCGGCAGATAGTTATTACAATAAGGAGTGACTTAGGCTAGACTAATAATCATCAAACGGGATATGTCCGTAAGTCTAAGCTAACGCGGGCAAAGCGGCGGGCAACAGCTAGTAACTAATATTATAAAGAGAAAAGTTTTGATTGTTTGTTTGTATTGAATAGGCTCTAAAACTACTTGACTGATTTGAAAAATTCTTTCACTGTTGGGAAGCTACACTATCCCCGGTGAATATAGGCTATATTTAATTTTTTAAAAGCTAAGGACCCGTAGTAAAACTTAGATCACGCAGGTGAAGCTGCGTGCAACAGCTAGTAACTTATAAAATTGGTGGCAAACGAAAGTGGTATATTTTTTATGGTGCTATAATTCCGAGCACGTCTCAGGGAGCTGGTGACGAGCGTAACGTTTACGGAGAAAGCCCTAATCGCTTTATGTAATCGAACGATCATAGCGCGGTGGTGGTAGCATGTACAATGGCTGTAGGTACGAATTTAGAATATAATAGAATAGAAAAACTTTATTCAGTAAATCATACATGGCAATACGGTGCAAATAAGCAATAAGCAACTAGAATAATATAATAATAAAGACAAAAAAGTAAAAAAGAAATGTGGTGTCGTGGGACACCAGGTAGGAACGAAGTTCCTTCGGCTAAAAAGAAAGGTATTATACACTACTCGCTTGTGTATGCGCTATTATACCACGCACTTTTTCTTACGGTTTTACTATCACATTTTTTTCAGTTCGGTCGCGCAGCAAAATCCCTACCCCCTCCAAGCCTGCCGTAAGAAACTTCGTTCCAAAACCATATGTAACAACACAGATTTATAAATATATATGTAACAAATTAAATTTAAAAAAAAAAAGATTTTTTGTGTGGGGAGCACTGAAGGGATGTAACTGTAATGATTTGGTTATCTCATGTATCAGTCATCTTGACGTTCATTGGAAATACAGTGGACGAAAACTTTGATAATGATGATGTTGGGAAAATTTGCTTAATTCACTGAAAGACCGTCTCAGTGCTGGTCTAATACTATCATGATAGTCGTGAGAAGCCTTTCATCTAAGTAGAAACCTCTCAAAAATTTTGCTGGTCCCTGCCTCTTGCAGATAAATATCTTCCGTATTTTCAAAACTCGACAAAAAATATGATTAGATCTGCGGAAATTGCGTTGCGGCTACCTTCGAACCACGAATAAACAGTTTTCGAAAAGGAGTGATTGGCTTTAATTATTTATTAATATTAATCAATTGGCTGTGTTGTGCATGATAAATGGTAGATTATAGTGGTCCTCTTAACTCCATTTTTTTTGCAAACCAACGTTAGGTATTCCGCGATTTTCTAGGCATTTACCTAGACCACTTGGGTAAATAAGAATCTAAAAAAATCTTAAGACGAGGCATCCGATAATAATTCCCACGCTCGCTCCGACCACTTCACATAGTTTCGATGAGATAGTTTTATATACTTCCGCGCGCAAAAGAGACGAAATACAAAACACAAACGCGTATGCGGCATAAACGCCGAAAATATAAAATAAATCATATAAAATAAACCACACAAGTAAATAAAATGATTTATCCCGATTCGCTAGATAATTAGCATTACTATCTTTTCTCTAAATTTCGAAGTATAAATACATACAGTCTTGGAATAATTAGCAAAAATAGGACACTTCTTTGGACTTAAATCTATCTATAACTAATATACTTATACTTTGCTAACAATAACAAAAAATACACTGACAAACATTCGAATGTCGTCTTAATATAATATGTATACCGTTGCCTGCAACTTCAACCTATAATAATAATATCTATGGACCCTTTTACACCACGTCAATCTGGTCCCGTGGTAAGTTTACGATGAACTTGTGTTACGGGTACTAGAAAACGGAAATACATTTAATATTTTTTTTACATATATTAAGGCTTTTATTATATAAATACACGTATTTTATACACATCCATGACCCAGGAATACATAAACATTTTTGTTCCCTGTCGGGATTCGAACCCGCTATCTCCGGCTTGAGCAACGCGCTAATCATTAAGTCACAGAAGTCGTCAAATGAATGTTATTGAAATGATAATGAGATAATTCTATTAATCTTTTTTTTTAAATCTTTTTTGCAAATTGAAAAAATAAAAAACATCGTATTTAAAATAGCTCGATGTTTTCGACCGGCTATATTATGTGTCGCTCCCAAAACACGTTTATATGAAAACTTTTAACATTCAAAATTGAAATTGCCATTCGATTCATGCCAAGCTTTTTCAGCTAAAATTTGATTTAGTTTTACACTTTTCATTTATCGAAAAAACTACGTTACCAAAAAATTGGATTAAACTTGTATTTTTGGTAGCTTTGAAAATATTATCCTGATGGTTTTTTTAATAATATAGACGATAAATATTTTATAGTACGCAGAATAGTAAAATAGTTAATAATGACAATTAACGGAAAACGTTACTGTATCTTGTTCTCGAATTTCTAAAAGAAAAACTAAATTCTCATAAATAGTATGCTTGGTAATATTTGTATGTAATTTTGGTGTCAGTGGGGTAAGCATACGCGAAGCCCATGTCAAAATCACCACAGCGAAAACATGCGAAAATAAACAAACGTGTCATCTTTGGAGCGGTTGAAGTAGAACTTCGTAATAATCTGAGTTACCCTAAAGTTACCATTGACCTTTCACGCCTAAAGAAGTTTAACTTCTACTAAATGTGGCATAACTATACTACATCCTACTCAACAAAAAAATCGGTTGTCTGTAAAGTCGGTTTATTGACGATAGTTGAACGTGACAACGTCATAAGAAAATACTGAACTCTCCGCTCTCGCTTGCACTTCAAGCCTTAAATGGAACGCCTCAGAGCGAGGTAGCGCCGCATGAGTCATATTTTTTCGTGCGTGCAGCCGGCTCCATCGAATTATAAGACGTAGTCACGTCAGCAAATATTACTATTCCAAACTATCTTACGGAGTAGAACTATAGACCTCTCTGGCTAACGCCTCTTGCAATTTGCTAGTCAAGTAGCAGATCCTGCTATGCTAGGATGCACTAGACCCCCACCATGGTTCAAGCCTTGTCGTGGCGGTGGGACTCAGTAGCCAACACCTTGGGCGAAGCTAATTGAGCCAAGGGGTCTCTTTGTACCCCTCTTATAAGAAGAGGGGGCAAAAGAGCAGGGGGCAAGGGGCGAGGATGGGAACCTCGCCTCATTGTACTGACCCGACGGTGGGAGGGGTTGTTCTGTGGTGCGGTGCAACCCCTCTGTGTAGGTGGCGTTGGTCCCCCGAGGGACTAGCTAGCCGTCGAGGTGCCCTGTTGCTTGTAGATCCGGGGCACTTCACCAAAGGCGGCATTGGTGCCACTCGCCGCAAATTTTTATCGTGAGCCCGTTCGTCTAGTGCATCCTTTTTTTTTCTTTTACGCCGGGAAATGTACTGACGCATCCCGCTGGGGAGTGGGTCTCCCCAGGGGAGTATGTGGGACTCGCTGCGCCCAAAGCTGGTAAATGGACGCAGCTCTACCCACTAAAACCCGGCGAGTGCCACCAATGCCGCCTTTGGTGAAGTGCCCCGGATCTATAAGCAACAGGGCACCTCGACGGCTAGCTAGTCCCTCGGCTGACCAACGCCACCTACACAGAGGGGTTGCACCGCACCACAGAACAACCCTTTCCACCGTCGGGACAGTACAATGAGGCGAGGTTCCCATCCTCGCCCCTTGCCTCCTGCTCTTTTGCCCCCTCTTCTTATAAGAGGGGTACAAAGAGCCCCCTTGGCTCAATTAGCTTCGCCCAAGGTGTTGGGCTCACCCTAGACTACTGAGCCCCCCGCCACGACAAGGCATGAACCATGGTCTGTGATGAAACTTATCATCACCTATCTCTACATAAGGCAATGAATTGTCTAGCTTATCTTTCGCCTCGGAAAACCACAGCCATTATAACTAATTATGATATTACTGAGATGGTACGGGCAGGCACTTCCACTGAGACGTCACACCACTCGATATAAAACCTTACCTCCTCGGCATACAGATCATAATAAACCTATTTGGCTATGACGCAATGAGTTAATAATCTAGAACTTTTTATGTTGCCTTTACAATATGCACGAAAACATTTATTCGTCAATAACATGTTGATATTCGAATGAAGAACATAACTCGTTTTAGAGTCAATAAAATAACCGGCAATTTCGAATTCGGTTTTTAAAATTCGAAAACAAAATGTACATCGACCTCAAAATGATGGAGTACTGTTATAGAAATTTAAAATGCATGTACTAATAAAATCATAATATTATCTATTTTTTTAACCTGCGTGAATTAAAGAAATGGTTATTTTGAGTTTCATTGACTCAAAAGCTTATTTGAGCCATTTTTATTCCATTTATTAGTACTGTATCTAATCCTAAGACATAAGCTAGTTCACTAGAAGCTAGCCCCGGTAACATTAGCCTAAGAAGTAAGTTGGTTATGATGGCACAAATTACACTGTCTTCTATTACTTCCGAAAAACAGTAAAGCTGTTTAATGAGGGGAATAGGCAGTTAGCTGTACCCAATACCAGTGGAGAGGATGTATTGTGCCGCGCACCCGGCTGCATGGACTACACGGGTACCACCATCGTGTTAATTCCTGCTGTGAAACAGCTTTGCTGTGTTTCGAAGAGAGTCGTTGACCTCTCACCATCACCATGTCTTGTGAGTAAAAATCTATCCATCTCCATCAATGAACGCTAAGACAACCGATTCCTCGCTACTCGCATCCGATATGGACCGACCGCCGGACGAAGGTCTTCTCCCTTTATCAACTAACATAAATAAGTCCAGTTTGATGGCAGAAGGGCATTACTCCCAGCTGTAAAGTAACTGTTTTCGTTGTCAGCATCGTTTTCAACGCAATCGGACAAAAGTACAAAGTGCAATTTGGCTACTATTTAGTTTTCCTCCGTCTAAGTTATGTAAGCTCGCGACTGTACTTGACTTCCAACTTAGTTGATGAACGCGTACACTCGCGCGCAACAGCGCTTCGAAAAAGTATCATCAATAGATGCAAGAAAAATATAATTATAATGAGAAAATAGAGAAAATTACGAATGCTTTTTTACAATAAATGCAATTCGTTTTAGATTTTTAAGTTAATTCATCATAACCATCAGATTCAGATCAAATCATTTCTAAGCATCTAGGATCTTTTATATGAAGCTAAACATGTGGCACTATGTTCTTCCTTTTCATCGTGCTAACACGACGATAAATCCTCATAAAACATTGTGCGTGCTTGCCATGAAAAAAAAATACGATTTCAAAAAAAAAAGGTGTGTGTGCGATTCACACACGATAGAAGTGAAACACATGTTAAATGAAAGCAAGTATTAAACAGTGTGCAATATACATACACACCGACATTTGCTCTCTCGCTATTTTGTATATGTGTCTCTTACCTGTCGTTTTTTCCGTTGCGTCCGGTTTGAAATCATAACGATTCTAAAGAAGTTTCACTTTAATTAAAATTTTTTAGAGTGCGTAAAGTTTTCCAACCCTTGACATAACTTCACCCTCATAATACCTACTATAAAAAGCGACTTAGGTTTTCTACGGATTTCGAATAGAAAAAAGGCTTTAAGGTAAGGCTTCGCAAGGCCAAGGTAGTAGGATAGCGTTCTCTTATTTTTGTGAATATCCTACACGAGCAAAGTCGCTGAAATCATCTAGTCGTAACAAATCACTTTACCCGTCACCAGTACAAGCGTGAGGGCTTGAAGGTCGCTCCAAGCATTGCAGCGCAATCACGACGATTCAATACGCCACCAGCCAGACCCATCTCGACCCTATCGCCCTCGCACAGGGTCGAGACTCGCCCACCACTCGCCCGCCACACCAGGACTGATCTCTGGAGATTTTAAAACTGTATGAATAATGAAGCTTGAGCCATGATATTGCATTAAATAAATTATAATTATTGTACTCAACACGTGAGAGATAAAAAGGTTACCTATACTAATAAATATTAATAAGTATAATAATATTATGTTTATCTTGACTTGGGATTTATTAAGTCTTGTTGAAAATAATGCTGGTAATAATGCCGTTGATTATAATGATCATGAATTTTATTTAGATACGCGAAGAGCTCGTGGCTCAGTGGTAATAGCCGCGCGGATCGATTAAGCAGGTCAAGCAACGCTTGCCGAGGTTGGTCCGTGGATGGGTGACCATCTGTACATATTAAAACTCCTC
The DNA here is from genome assembly GCA_905333005.2 of Lycaena phlaeas. NCBI lineage: Eukaryota > Metazoa > Arthropoda > Insecta > Lepidoptera > Lycaenidae > Lycaena > Lycaena phlaeas. The sequence continues at coordinate 1,691,915 of HG995181.1, forward strand.
CGTGCCTCGGAAAGCACGTTAAGCCGTTAGTCCCGGCTGTCATTCGTGGATCTTTGACAGTGATTAAGAGTCTTCAGATACGCGAGAGTCAGACAACCAGTTTTACTACGGGGTACCGTGGGGGTACCGTATCACCCAGTTACTGGGTTGAGGAGGTCAGATAATCAGTAGGCTCCATTTGAAATACTGGTATTTAGCTGAATTCGATTAGACTTGGAAAATATAGCCTGAAAAAGCTAGGCAGATAGATGATGTGAGCTACGATGGTCCAGTGTATATGGTCGTAGCTTTTGAGGATTCGACTCGATATAATATGGGTTTTTAAAAATGTCTCCGTGCATCCTGAATATGAGTCATCAATTGCTCATCGGTGAAGGAAAACATCATGAGGATACCTCAGCATGCCTGAGGAGGTTGAAAACTATGGAGGTTTGTGAAGCAACCCGCAGTGCCAGTTGCCAAGCCCAACACCCTCCTCATCTGATTTCAAGGACAATGTTCCCAGCATTGGAAATTAAAGGGTTGACGCTACGTTATGTTCAGTGGCTGCCGGGCAATCTGTTGATAAGAAGCTCCAAGTCTGGGGACTTGGAGACTTATCAACAGATTGCCTTTTGGTTCAAGATCAGTGACAGACATCACGACATACAGTCGGTTCTATTTAACCCTGTCACGCAGTCAGGGTATACTCCATGTTACGTTTGCTTTCATTCAAAACGGCACATTTATCTTAGCCAATCTCATCGATCAAGGCATATCGTTTATGACACGCAGAACACAATTCAAATGTGTGGGCGGTTCAGTCCCGTACGCAGCGATCGTAACATCAGGTCACACCACAAGAAATGACTAACCCTTGAATAACTACGCAAGTCTGTAGTTGTCTCGGGCCCGCCTTCTCATCCAGGCCTAAAAGACCGTTAGGTCTACTTTGACAACGTGTTTCCGTGCAGAACGCTCCTCACAGAGGTATGCACGTCATGTTACAAATTAGGCCCCCTTTAATCTATCGGGGGCCCTGGGCACTAGGGTAATGGAGCCCCGACATAAATAACAATTTATGTCATACATGTGTAGGCTTCGATTCTGGACTAGAAAGAGTAATCATAGTAATTAGGACACCTCTTTCTAAAATTATCACTGGATCATATTCTGATATAAATAACGATGCCCCGAATCGCGGGGCCCTGGGCAGTTGCCCAATGTACCCCACGGAAAAGACGGGCCTGGTTACGAAGGCTCTGTTGCGTTCCTGTATTTTAATCGCATTTGGTAACGCAACCTCATCTCTCAGTCGATGCATTCGAATACAGTTAAAGACTCACGCGTCCATGTCAGCCAAGGTATATCCTTGGACCATCTGTATCGCCATTCTAATCGGTGAACCCTCCTTAATAATAGCCCAACAATCCCTGATAATTGGTCTATCGAACGCAAAAAGCGATATTATATTCATCTGCTAGCATAACATGTTCGAAAAACTTAACAACAAACTCAACGGCTTAATTACATCAGTTGTTTTTGCCCGTAGTCATAGAAGTTTCCAGATGTTTCTGTTACTGGTCAGACCGCGTTTAAAGCAGATCATTAAATCACTCCACCTCATTACGAGCGTGATGGTAAGTTATGCAGATGAGCGCAGATGGCGTGCGATCATCGCGTGCCCTGCTGGTTTCTCTGACCCGACCTTCGGATATTAAGGGCTCATCATCATTAAAGTATCAATGATCATTATCTCTTTGACCCCTGAATAGCTGATCAGTGATCGATCATCATATATATCTAAATCATCATCTGCTAGCATCCAACGTCTGGGTTGATACCAAGTGAGCTGGTAAAAAGTTCATACTTCATGAAACATTTAAAAATATACTGTGTTGATAAAACATAAGTTTTTTTGTTACCGCGTCTGTTGGACACGTTTTATAAATTAAATACATTTTACACAACTGCGTATTTGCTCGTAGCATTTTGTAGGCGCTTTCACTTTGCCCTCATCTCAGTGTATTTAATGGTTATGACACGTAACCGTACTTCCCGCCAAAAGTTGACCTTGTAATTAATTTGGTTTATTTCAGATGTTTCATTATCTGAAAGAGTGCTCTTGACTGGCCAAATACGAAATTAATGTTGCTATTTTTAGATATAAGTATCGTAATAAATCGTCATAACTTGAGAGGTCTAACTGAGGAACTAAAAATGGATAGATACTGCGAAAATTTATTTAAATATACACAGTTTCCTCATTTTTAAGGTGATCTGATTTTGGCGGGCAGCATCCTAATAGGTACCCATTTGTCTATTCATATCTTCATGTTTAAAAGTTAATCCAGTAAGGATTATAATTTATATGTGAAAGTATGGATGTTACGGTTTCATGAAAAAAACTTTGTACATAATAATATATTCTCGGGGGTACTAGAAGTAACATAGAATACATTTAGGGCCTGTTTCACAATCTCCAGATAAGTGCCGAATAGGCTATCGGCAACATATTTGACAGATAGAGTATGGAGTATCTGTAAATATGTTGCCGATAGCCTATTCGGCACTTATCTGGAGTTTGTGAATGTTTGTGTGTGATATTGTGAAACAGGCCCTTAAAAAGCAAATTATTAGACAATAATATTATAATAGTTATTCAATAGAAGTCGAGATGACAAATTAGTTATCATAATATGACACGTCATAAAGTTGAGTCGTTAAGAGCATCTTACCTCATATATTGCGTTACTCTAGTTTTTTTTATATTTTTTTAATATAGCTTTATACTCCACATAACATTTGTGCAATATAGACAATTTATTGACATTTCTATTCGGGTTCTTTGTTATGTGGCCCCTTTATGGGTGAAAGCCTCCTCCATCCTCTTCCACCTTTCCCTGTCTTTAGCTGTGTGCATTCAACCTTTTCCTGCTGTCTTTATAATGTCATCAGACCATCTCTTCTTCTGTCTCCCCACGTTTCTTTTGCCTTTTGGGCCTTGCCATTTAGTACATTGGTAAGACCATCTTTTATCTTTGTATCTTGACAAGTGCCCTGCCCAGTTCCACTTCTGTCTTAAACTAAAATAAAGAGCATCTGTTAATTTAGTCTAGTGTTACTCTAGTTACAAATTAATAATTATAGATTCCAATATATCCTTGGATATGTGAAACAATTTCAAAAAAGAACGTTAAAAATGGCGTTGCATTCAAAAGTTGAACGGAAAACATTTGTAAATCCGACTATTGGACGTGTAATTTTGGCAGAACATTCTCGAAACAATCTCCGAATCGGTGATAAAATCGCATTTTAAAATTCACTCCACTCGCCAACAGCGCCACCTCACTTATTCAACGCAAACTTATACACCATTGAGTCTAGAAGCATGGAGAACCAAGTCCTATATTAAAGAAATTCCTTGTCTGTGAAGTCGGTTTACAGATGGTATTTTGACGTGACAACGCCAAACATATTGTTTTCTTAAGTTTTCTTAAGTTTACGCGAATTTCACTCATTATAATGAAACAACTTTTACAGATTTTATCGCGGTTTATTTAGTTTTTTACAAGCCCGACGTTTCGGAAACTTTACAGCAACCATGGTCACGGGAGGACTGAGGTGTCAGACGTCCTACTGTTACAAAGTTATTCGAAACTACCCTATGATACAACAATATTTTATTTAGTCCTATCTATGCAGAAGGTGCTAACTAAGTCTTTAGTCTGTGACATGTTATGCTTGGATTTTGATTTTATTATATTTATTATGGGATCCCAAGCAGGTGGTAATGGCCAGCCATCTTCTCTATTGAAATTAGGATGATTTTAATTTCAATAGCCTCGCGAATCATCCTTGGTTGGAATCGGTGTTCTTTTGCGAGGACTTGTGGTTTATCAAATCTAATATAATGGCGAGCGTTGTCTAGGCTATGGTCACAGATTGCTGACTTAGTATAGCGACGGTGTTTTAAGTCAGCTATATGTTCTTTAACGCGAGTTTTTATTGATCTTTTTGTTTGTCCTATGTATGAGAGACCACAGTCACAATCAAGTTTGTATACTCCTGCATCTTGTAAGGGTATATGACACTTGACAGATGGTAAGAATTGACCTATCTTTTTTGGCGCCTTGAAATATGTTTTAATAGAAGCTCGCTTTAGGATGTAGCCAATTTTGTCAGTGACTCCCTTCATAAACGCCTCCCTTCCCGTGACCATGGTTGCTGTAAAGTTTCCGAAACGTCGGGCTTGTAAAAAAACTAAATAAACCGCGATAAAATCCGTAAAAGTTGTTTCATTATAACGCCAAACATATTATTATGCCGGCACGAACCGGTCTGAGCCGATCATGCCCCTCTCTCGTTAGAGCCGCGCTCTCGCTGGCTGAACGCTACATGACGTCATCTTTTTCGTGCATGCTGCCCGTAATTTCCCGTAATTTCGTAAAATGTCTGCAAAAAAAACGTAGATTACCATAAACGTTGTCCATACCCGTGCCAATATGGACGGTTTTTAAATAGTTGATGATAGCAAAAAGAAATTAGAGCAAAAGGCTCCGACAAGTTCTCGAGTCTTTCATAAAAAGAGGGGGCAAACGGACAGTCGGTTCGCCTGATGGTAAGAGATAGAGACATCCATAGACACGAGATGATTAGAAGTGGCCTCCTCAGCTTTTTAAATAAGAGTATACTCTTTTTGAAGGTCCCTTAAAGTCGTTTCGGTTTCGGTCGGAAATACCGTGGCCACACCGCACTGACAGCTGACCACATATTGGTTGTGCGAAGCAGGAAATGCCGTAAAAACCAGATGTGAGTTTCAGACTCTATTAATCCTCTCCCGGCCGATTTCGGCCACGGCGACTGTCGGTGTGCTTGCGCGTGATTTATGTAGCCAATTTTTTGCCTAAAAATCCTCGCACACTGCAGACAACAAAAAGTTTTCTGTGTTCTGGGTCATGGATGTGTATTAAATTTTTGTATTATATTATAATAAAGATCTTAAATATATGTGTATAAAAATACTTATTAAATATATATTATGTATTTCCGTTGTCTGGTACCCGCAACACAATCTTCGGAATGTTACCAGATTGACGTGGTGTAAAAAGCGTCCATAGATATTATTATTACTTTTAAAAGACTGTCTCGCGTGAGGGTTTTTAATGTAATATCCAACATTATTATCGGCGTTCCGATGTTGGCCTCTACTTATGTCGTACTTCTTTTTCAGGTTCCGTTTTGACCCTCCATTATTTATTTATTTTTTTAACATGTCTAGACTTTTGGGCCTGATGGCCTTTAAGCTCAATCGGTAGGTAGGTGAGCAGATGGCTCACCTAGTAAAATTCGAAAAAAGGCGCCCCCCTCCGTGCCCCGCAGGGGGCGCGGTATATCGCGCGCGCTACTCTGGAGAGCTAAGCTAAGCTAAGCTGAAAACCTTAGCGGAGCAGGAACTGTATCTTACGAATCTTGAGAACTATATACCCGAACTTATAAAAACTAAAAATAACTACAAAGTGGAGGAGTACTACCAACAAATCATTCACTATATAAAGTTAAGCCTAAATAGCATTAAAAGAACACAAAAGAATAAAATCCTATCGGCGAAAGCATTACAACTCATGGAAGAAAGAAGTGCACTACAAAGTAAGCCTAAACTAAACAAAATTGACAAAGAAAAATTAAAATCTCTATACAAACTTACTAATAAAGAAATAAAAAGGTGCTACGATATTTATAGAACAACAACTATACAAAGACATCTTGATAATTCTAGATCTGCTAAGAAAGCTTTTAAAGAACTTAGCGAAGCGAAAACATGGATTCCTTTTCTACAATCTGGCAATAACAAATACAAATCTCGCGCAGAAATTATAAAAGCCGCTACCAAATTTTACGCTAACCTATACAGCCAACCAGACACATCAAAGCAAAATACTATTGTTTACCGCTGTTCGGCTAACTCTCCGATACATCAGTTTACAGAAAAAGAAATCTTGAAACAAATAATGAGATTAAAGCCGGATAAAAGCCCAGGACCAGACGGAATCATTAACGAGTATATCAAGATTGCGAAGACTCTACTACTAACGCCAATCACTATCCTATATAATAAAATACTCAATGATAGAGCTGTGCCCCACCAATGGACGGAATCTGAAATTATTTTACTATATAAAAAAGGTGACCCAGCTGACATAAGCAACTACCGCCCCATAAGTCTCATGCCTTGTTTTTACAAACTGTTTGCCGCCTGTTTACTAGAAAGAATAGCCCCAGAAATCGATGCACACCAACCGATCGAACAAGCTGGATTCAGAAGCGGCTACAGCACAATGGATCATATCCAAGTAGTGGATCAGGTGATAGAGAAATATCTAGAATACAATAGACCACTGTATGTAGCTTTTATAGACTACAAAAAAGCTTTCGATTCAATTTCACATGACAGTATATGGGAATCGTTGAACGCGTTAAACATACATGAAACATATATTCATATCCTACAAAATATATACCATAACAGTACAAGTAGAATAAAACTAGATAGAGTAGGCGAGCTAATCAAAATAAAGAGGGGAGTCCGGCAAGGAGACCCAATTTCACCAAAACTGTTCATAGCCGTCTTACAACAAGTTATGGCAAAACTACCATGGTCTAACCAAGGTATTAGTATAGACGGGAACTTTCTAAGCCATCTTAGATTTGCCGATGACATTATTCTGTTTTCGGAAACCCCTCACCAATGGGAAAAACAAAATGGTAAATGACTTAAACGAGGCTAGTATGAAAATTGGATTAGAAATGAACCTTGAAAAAACGAAAATTATGAGTAATCGCAATGTAACGCCCATCTTAGCAAACAACACCCCTCTCGAATTTGTGAAAAAATACATATACTTAGGGAAACAAATCTCTTTTAATAAGGAAAGAAACATCGAAGAAATTAACAGAAGAGTGGCGATTACTTGGAATAAGTTCTGGAAACATAAGGAAATATTTAAATCACAACTTCCGTTGTCCTCCAAAAAAATAGTTATGGATACAACAATACTACCCTGCCTCACCTATGGGTGTCAAACGTGGACCTTTGATTTCAAAACCAGAAATAAAATTCAAACTACTCAGAGAAAGATGGAAAGAAGTTATCTAGGCATAAAATTGAAAGATAAGGTAAAGAACGTTGACATCCGAAATAAGACAAAAATATGTGATGCCTTAACCTTTTCACTAAAAGGAAAATGGAGGTGGGCAGGTCACTTAGCTCGATACAAGGACGACAGGTGGACTTTGAGATCAGTAAAATGGTCGGGGCCTAGGGGCACTAGAACAAGAGGTCGACCAAGGGCCAGATGGGCTGACGAAATAGTAGCGTTGGCGGGCAGAAGTTGTATGGACACAGCCAAGGACAGAGAATCGTGGCATCTCTTGGGGGAGGCTTTTACCCGAGAACGGGGTCCATACAATAGAAAATAAACAAAAATAATTGCGTAATTAAATAATTAATTTAAGTAATATATTGTTATGAATAATTGAATTATATAGATATTAAATACGTACGTTATGTTTACACATAACTTATGAAATCAGGAAGTTAAATAATATTTACTACAATAATAATTAATTAATGTTTAATATATTTTTATTCTAATCTAATAATGTACTTATCAAATTATAATTATGTTTTTTGTCAGTTGTAAACAGCATGTATGGAATTAATTAAAGCTTATTATTATTATTATTATTATACTCTGGAGAGTAGGTGTTTGGCTAGTCAAATCCAATACGGTCGACGAGTCATTAGCGGATGAGGGCCGGCCCTCCATCATGGTACTCCTTCTATACTCCATGTCCCAAGTGTGTTTACGGCTGCGGTAGCCATGACTACCTTGCGGCACGAACGTTATTTAACATGGAAAACCTACAAATCTGACATTCGCGTGCGTGTTTTTTTAATTTTATAATTTTAAAGGCACATATTTAAGAAACAATCGCACTTCGTTATGGCCTAGACCTATACTATAATATTATTGTTATTATAAAGAGGAAAACTTTGTTTGTTTGGTTGTAATGAATAGGCTTAAAAAGTACTAGACCGATTTCGAAAATTCTTTCACCATTCGTCCAACAGGTTGCGTTAAGAGTTTAACGCTGCCATGGATGGGGGTATGGGGGGGGTAACACAAGTTCTTACGAGCTAACCACGGGTTTAGGTTAACGTGGCTATAATTAGTGATTTATCAGCGACAAGAGCTTGTATCAACCAGATTTTATGTGGTTTAAAAAAAGAACAGCAAAGTCATTGTTGCTGACAGTTGCCTGGGCTTGGCATAATAAAGCGTCTGGTGGGTGGCTAAGAATTCAGACGTATTAGAAGGACAGTTCTTATGAGCGCTTTGAGGACAAACTTTCTGCGATGCAAACGTCCGCTTGGCGGCGTGACGAGAGAGCATATGAAACTACGAGAGCGAGCGACTGCGAACTGGGGTCATGTCCCCAATAAAGTCGGCACATAAAATCCTTAAGAATTGTCCTTCTATATGGGTCTGAATGAGCGACGAAGGTCCAGTGGTGGATGGACTCGGCCTCTTATGCGAGAGGTTGCGAGAAAACCTGTATGTGAAGTTCACCAACTCGCACTGGGCCAGCGTGGTGAACTATTGGCCCATTACCCTCCTCGCCTGATTTCGAGGAGGAGACCCGTGCCCAGCAGTGGGACATAAAGGGTTGATACTTTATAGGTCTGAATTCTTTGTAGGTGGTACGTCTGCCACTTTGCCTATCCTCCTGGCACCAAGTAAAACATCATTTCACTTGTAGTTGGGATGAACATTTGCAGTGTTGCCATCCCTCAGCACCTACTACTGACCTTGACCTTGCTGTGGTATCCATACTTCAATCATAATACCAATAAATTGTGATTATGTTTATAGACTAAGAGCCTACTGCTGTTTTTATAAATATACAGTACCTGGTTGACCGAGCATTTGCTCGGTACCCTAAGTGATAAAATACGATAAAATTTTTCTTCCAAAAAAAATTATCTTAAAAAAAGGAAAAAAAAGTCGGACTGGAGATTCGAACCAGGCTTGTTCGGACTTAACTGTCTAATTTCACCACTAAGCTACCATGACATATTATTTGACAGCGAAATTTACGTTCGTATTCTAATCATATTTTATCGATGCCTCAAAACACGGATAAAAAAAGTTTTCTAGAAATTTATCCTAGCTAGATCGATTTATCGCCGTTTTTAAAACATGTACACAAAATTTCGTGAAAATCGTTGGAGCCGTTTCCGAGATCCCGATTCTATATATATATACAAGAATTGCTCGTTTAAGGTAATAATAATAATAAATTCTTTATTTAAGGTATAAGAATATTTTAGTTTGTTTGTTACTCGATTTCCCGGAAATGTAATCGTTGGCAAAAGATCGTCCTTCTTGGCGTTTATTGAAGGCAGCCTACGTTTAGCAGTGGACGGCGTAAGTCTTAATGTCTTAATGGTGATGTTTAGCTATGGTAGGTTTTTGCGTATATTTTTAGTGATTTAAGAGCTTAGTATGATATTTAAAAAGCTTAAATTTTCGAGACATCCTAACGTCGAAGGTAATTGAGAATTCGTAAGTATTATAATGAAACAACTTTTACGGATTTTATCGCGGTTGCTGTAAAGTATCCGAAACGTCGGGCTTGTAAAAAACTAAATAAACCGCGATAAAATCCGTAAAAGTTGTTTCATTATAATGAGTGCAATTCGCGTAAACATAAGAAAACAATTCGTAAGTATTTTCATTATATTAAGATACTTTTGCATAAACATCTATTAATTTGACTTTCTATTTCTAAATTGATAAAAACCTTACTTATCGTCAAGTTGCTGGGGTTGTGCCAGGAAAATCTCATCGAAATAAGAACGCCACATCTTTTATCTGTATAACAGCATAAATATCATGTGCGCGAAACTTGCACATAATAAAATAAACACTTGGATGTTTTTGTTTCGTTATTTTCCTTCACATAAGCCGTACTTGACTATTATTTTATTGATTCTTTCTAATATTTGAAAAACTTTTGTCGTTGAAATAAACTATAGCTTTTCTTATTATGGTAAGCAGAGATAATATCACGTACTAGGATTTTAATATACATTTTTTAATTTACGATTTATATCGCCATTGGAATAAAGTGTCCGCCATTTCATAATAATATAATATAATAGAATAATATAATTAAAAAAAATGTAGAATATCGAAAAGAGTAGAGAGCTCTTCACCAATTGTTCTCTTTTGGCTCTGACCTTGAATATTATCCACTTTATTGGAACCATAAATAATTATTAATAAAAGATATTTTAATTATACGTTAATGTATTACATAGGTTATTCGCAGTGATGCCAAGTTGGGGGTTTTTCCCCTAAATTTAGGGGGAAGAAATTAGAAAAGGGGATTTTTAGGGTGAAAAATTTCTTAGGGTGTTTTTTAGTGAGAAAATATATTTTTTTAATAATCATTTTTTTTCTAAATAAGTTAAGCAGTCAAGTTAATAAAATTAAGCAGTTGCCATCACTGTTTATTTGTCTGAAAAACCTTTATTTATATACACAAGCTGTTATCTTTCATATGTTTTAATTAAATATACAAGCTGTTATCCTCCACATGTTATAATTAAAATAAATCTCTAAAATTATAAAAATATACTCATAATGTTTTCGTGGCCGACTCCTAGACCATGTCTACCTGTAGCCTATGAAGTGAAGATTAAATCTTTGAATGGCTTCTCGGTCACGCACTCACCATAAATTACCACGCTGACGTCAGACCTATATCATTATTTTTATCATTATCAGTAAAGTACAGTGCATTATGCGGCTTGATAACAACTGCATCCACTGTTACATCAACATTATAATCATAATGCATAATGCATAAAGACCTTTTTTTTCTTTTACGCCGGAAAATGCGCTGACGCATGCCGCTGGCGGACAGGTCTGCCCAGGCGGGTCTGCCAAGATGGTAAGTGGACGCAGCTCTTCCCACTAAAACCCGGTGAGTGCCACGAATGCCGCCTTTGGTGAGGTGCCTCGAATCTACAAGCAACAGGGCACCTCGACGACTAGTCAGTCCCTCAGGGGACCGACGCGACCTCCACATAGGGATTGTTCCGCACCACAACCTGAAAGCATGACAACTAATGTAAGCACGGTAAGCAAGTAAGTGAGGTCGGAGGTCTACCAACAAGCTCAAGAACAAGCAGCAATAGCACTTAAGGGCTTGTTTCATGAACTCATCGATAAAAACCACTGGGACAGATACGCTGTACCTTACTCTCGGCTGCATGGATACCATCTTGCTTGTTCCTGCCGCACAGCTTTGCTGTGTTTCGAGAAGAGAGAGACGAGCAGTATAATTACTGGCAGTGTCACATTTTACAGCTGAGGATAGGCAATGCGTGCATTAGTTGCGTCTATAGTTGCCAGGTCCTAATGGCCGGACAGACCTGCTTGGCCGGACATTTGGGTAGAAAGACCGGACACCCAACATTATTGAGGATATTGTCTCAGTATTTATAGGTACGACAAAACAATTGCATGTAAAATCGAGATTTTTATGAGTATCATACATTTTGTTACATTCCAGTGAACTAATAGATAAAATCGAATGCCGAGTCTTAGCCTAAGATAGAGTGTAGCTCGTTTGCGAAATATAAAATTCTAACAAAAGCCGGACACTGTTTATTTTGGCCGGACACGCAATCAAAAAGCCTACTTATGTCCGGCTATATCCGGACGCCTGGCGTGTTGTGTCCCAGGCGAATTTATCACTAGAAAATGCGTCAACCACTTAGTTAATCCAATTATTACAATAGAAATATTATAAGGTTAGTTGGATATTGAGGGTAATCGCCCGTTACGGTGTTCTTTGCATACGGCAGGTCCGACACTAGACGGAAAACTAATAGTGATAATAATAATAATATCTATTGACGTTTTTACACCACGTCAATCTGGTCCTGTATTAAGTTCTCGAAGAGACTTGTGTTACGGGTACCAGACAACGGAAATACATGTATTTAATACGTTTCATATTAATACTTATATTTAAGATTTTTATTATATAATACATATTATATTTAATACACATCCATGACCCAGGAACACAGAAACTTTTCCCTGGCGAGATTCGAACCCGCTACGTCCGGGCTTGAGCGCCAACGCGCTAACCATTGAGCCACAGAGGTCGTCGAGTGATGATGATAATACATTAAAGTAATTAATATTAGCTAACTTTACCGAGATATATAAGCGACTAGGCTTCCCGTTTATTTATGACCCCTTAATTGCTTTGTGACTTTATATTAATTACGGGTCTGTTTTTTAGGACGATGTAATAAAATCTTATAATCTAATTCTCACTATCCTCCGAAACGGCTTGACCGATTTTTAAGAAACTTTATGTTCATACTAGTAGCGCTCCGCGTTTTCACCCGCATATTTCGCATTCCCGTGAGAGTACGGGGATAAATTATAGCCTATGTGTTATTATGATGTAAAAGCTATATTATTATGAAGTTTCATCAAAATGCATTCAGTAGTTTTTGCGTGAAAGAGTAACAACTCACAAACATCCTCACAAACTTTCGCGTTTATAATATTAGTAGGATTCGGTAAGTCTGAGAATCGGCTGTCTATTTCTCACACCTCCCCATCAATAAGGGTTTTCCACCGCTAACTCTTTTTTTTTATAATGTGGTATTAAAGATACATGCAACTATAAATGTTTACCTTTCTATCACCAACCCCTACTTTTTAACAGCGATATTATGTATAGTACTTTTGGGAGAAAAACTTCTGTGGGGGTTGCAAGTAATATATAAAATCGAGTAAACTGTAAAAGTGACAAACTTTATAAACTTTTTATAATATGGTGTTTAATGTAAATGTATTATTTAAAATTGTTTAGGGCAAAGGACTTGTATCCAGCTCTTAATAAATTTTAAAAAATAATATCAATTACGAAACGTGATATTGAACATTTGATTTAAATTTTGAACACTTCCTACAGTAAGTAGCTCACCGTTCTTCTACATTAAAACCTTCATGATTATTCGCAGACGAATTCTTCAAAGTGAATAAATCATGAAAATATTTTTATCCGGGAATATTTGTACCGGTTTAACGGTTATCCGGGCCCGGGCGGCGCATCTGAGTCACATTAAGCGTCATACGTTTTATTTATTGTTGTTTTTTATCCGTCTTATATCCGGATGATCCAGAAAATTCCTCGTGTTCTTTATTCCGTGCAACAAAAGGATAACGGTATAATCTAAAATATAGAGCACTGGCACAAATGAGTAATAGTCAATACACTACACGGTCAGCTGATGAACTATAGGCGCCGCCATATTGGCTTCCGACCGTCACGCGGCATGCAACACACAGACGAAAACGTTTGAGACGATGTACTAAAAGTTTCACTTAAAAACTTTATTACCTTTAGTAGTAAACTTAACTAGTTTTATCATTTTACGATGGACCCCTGTTTTTAACAGATAGTATGCCCTTTTGAAAGAACAAAGTCTGTCGGGGTAGCTAGTACATAATATATTTATCACAATACTCGTTGCGAAAAAAAGTCCTGAGTTCTAGTCTACGTATTAGCTAAGTAGGCAAAAATACAGCAAAGCTTTAGAAATAAGTAAGCAGAAAATTAGTTCCATACAGAAGAATACGCGAAAAAGCGGTCTGCCTCCGGCAAAATAATAATTATCATTAATTCTAGCTTAAGTTATCAGACTGCTGTGTAAAAAACTGCCTTTTTTTATACCATAAAATTAACACTAATGAAGCAATTATTTTTGTGTCACAAACTAAGCTATCCTCCAGTCGACGCAGTGCATCGTTAAAATATAACAAAAGCGTCATTCAAAGTGACATATCGACTACACGTCACGTGATGCGATGACGCATTTCATGCAATTTCAGTATTCCCCGCCATTTTCCATTTGGATTAGAAACGGCGATGGCGCTTATGGAACATACGGCGCCATCTTTATTTTAATTTCTATAATATAGTAATATTAGAAGGACAATTGTTAAATCATATCTTACAATTACTAAACTAAAATAAATTAACATTATCGATATAATCGGATTTCGTTGTCTATGAATTCCTTGCACGCTTCAACGATGAAAGACAGTAAGATTCCCATTTTAAATAGTTTTATAACTTTAGTAAGAGGCAGTGCCATGCTGCTTTTAGCCTATTGGGCCTTCAGGACGGGAAGGTAGACCTCACGCTCACATGATACAGGCATAAGTGTCAAATATGCTGTCGCGTTTTTGTCGGGTTTGTGAGTTTCCGCTGACTCATTAGGAGTGATAGGGAAGAAGGCAACGCATCTGCATGGTCTTTAGTTGTGCGGATGTTTATAGGCGTCTCAAGTCACTATAAGTTTCGGTTGATTACTTATGACTTTAAAAATGAATCGCCATTCGCCGTAATGTATGTACATAACTTCAGAACCGCTGCACCAAATTAGATGATTCTTTTATGTTTTTTTTAAAAAAACCAAAAACTAGGCCAGATGGCCTTTAAGCTCAATCGGTAGGTATCTTTTATGTTGTGTTAGTCATCCAGGGCAGAGTTTTTATTAAAAAATAGATGCTAAATATATAATTCTAACGCTCGGTTTCTGAAACGTTGGTCAAAGTGTATGTCAACTAATATTGTTTGTTATTGGCGTTAGAGCGGGTACACATTGGACGTTTTGAAACGCGCGCTTTGCTAACGCGCGTTTTGAGAACCCCGAATTCTTTTAGAGCTAGTACATACTAGGCGCTCAGAGTTGCGTTGAGCGCGCGTTAGCCGCATACACACACCGCGCTTAGCACGGCGTTCGAAGTGCGTTAGTAGGATGAATATACTTTTGGCTCAGTTCGAAAATGGACGTCGGAATCATGTCAAATGTGATGCGCCCATATATTGGAAAACAACTCACACACATAAAATAAGTTTTCAATTATAGATTATCGAGAGCAAGTCGCTATATCGAATGCACTTTCGGAATATTGAGCAACAAATGGCGAATATTTCAATATAATCAAAGCATGCACAGTATCACACAATTACGTGCTTATCCGTGTCACAAAAAAAATCTGCCATCTCCTCCCAATTACGTTTTTTAATCACCTTATTTTTATAATCGGGACTTTCCATATCCCAAATAGCTGGTCGCTTTTGGATTTCATCTATAAAGATATCAGTTTCTAAATGCTCGATCTCCATTTTCGTAACGTGCGTCCACTCTACACAAAAGCGCGCGATCAAATGTACAACAAAATGGCAGCTCATGTATTCCCAAGCGCGCAGCTGACGCCATAGCAACGCGCGTTCGAACGAAAAAATGTAAGCGCGCGTACAACGCGCGTTTGACCAGCATCACGCGTATACATGTGTACACTTCAAAAGAATTTGGGGTTCTCAAAACGCGCGTTAACAAAGCGCGCGTTCCAAAACGTCCAATGTGTACCCGCTCTTAAAGTGTACAACATGTAAACGCGGACTGCTAGTCAAGCGCGCGTTTGACGCGCGCTTACATTTTTTAGTTCGAACGCGCGTTGCTATGGCGTCAGCTGCGCGCTTGGAGATACATGAGCCGCCATATTGTTGTACATTTGATCGCGCGCTTTTGTGTAGAGTGGACACACGTTACGAAAAAGGAGATCGAACATTGCAATACTGATTTCTTTATAGATGAAATCCAAAAGCGACCAGCTATTTGGGATATGGAATGTCCCGATAATAAAAATTGGGAGGAGATGGTAGAAATTTTTTGTGACGCTGAAGATAGTTTGTAGAAAAAGAAATTATTTATTTAGAATTTTTGTTTGCAATAATGTGTTATTTATATAATATTGTCTTGCAATTGAAGCTTTCCCTCGTTTACAAAATAATTGGCAAATTTGTCTCTAGCAGTCCTAGCGCTGCCGAGGGGTATATTTTTATGTGTGTGAGTTGTTTTCCACTATAAAGGCGCATCACATTTGACATGATTCCGATGTCCATTTTCGATCTAAGCCAAAAGTATATCCGCCCTACTAACGTATGTCGAACGCCGTGCTAAGCGCGGTGTGTGTATGCGACTAACGCGCGCTCGCCGCTACTCCGAGCGCCTAGTATGTACTAGCTCTTAATGGCGTTAACATACTATTCTAGAGTCAAATTTGACAGCTTTTTCTTGTAGTGGATATGTCAACTGACAGGCTGAATTAAGTAATTTAACCATGCTTCTAGCAACACATTTGATACTTAACAAAAGATTTGACAGTTGATTCGTTAATTTTTGCGTTGATCAACCTATCGGAAACCGGACGTTAAATATGATTCTAAATATTTTCGGATAGGGAAATGACAAAGTTTGCCGGGTTCATCTTATCATTAGCCTTTATTTGTTTGCACTTTGTTAACTGTGTTCAATTGCAACCCTGCCAAAGATGAAGTGTCGGATTCAGTTAGATAGAATCCAAAAGCTCCTCCCTAAAGCATCCATAACTTGAAGCACAAATCACAATCGATAACCGTGAAAGTAGTTCTATTATCGTGATTACATTTCAAAACGACGATTAATCATAATGACACGATTAAATCGATCTAGAGGCCTGTCCCCCCTCCCCCCTTGGCCCCCCTACCGTCATTTGTCAGCGTGACGCGGGCGTGACAGATGGTGTGTTATCAGGAGACGGGTATTGGTATAAAACTGTTTACAAGATTGGATCCTTTGTGAAGCATCATAAATAAAAACCATCGACCACACAGCCTATAGACTCCTAATGTTTGATTTTCCGTATTAAATGCATTCTGGCAACTAGCTGAGGTGAGACGAAAGGGGTTGCAATGCTGTGATTAGCTAATTCAATGTCATACATTACCAATCACGAAACGTTAAAAAGAAATGGATATATTTCGCAACGGGAAAGAATGAGACGACGCGATAGTTTGAGTACATTGTTTACGGCTTACATCGGAATTATAAGTCAGATGTGTCGCCAGAACCCGTTCCCCTGTTATTAGGAGTCTAGGGGTTATGTGGTCGATGATAAAAACTATCCGAGCTTAATATCCAATTTATTATATAGATAAATAAATATTGAAGTGATTAGAGGAGCTCGTGGCGCAGTGGTAACAGCGCGGATCGATCCACCAGGTTAACCATCCATTAGGGTGACCATCTTTACAAACCAAGACTCCCTAAGTTACGCCGTTGGTCCCGGCTGTCATTCGTGGATCTTTGACAGTCGTTACGGGTCGTCAGAAGCCCGAGAATCTGACAACCAGTCTAACCGTGGGATACCGTATCACCCAGTTACTGGGTTGTGGAGGTCCGACAGCAGTCGCTCCATGTAAAATACTGGGATTCAGCTGAATCCGGTTAGACTGAAAGCCGACCCCAAAATATAGTTAGGAAAAGGCTAGGCAGATGATGATCATGAAATATTGAAGTGATAACTTCTTTAGCGTGAACATTTTAACTTGTGTTACGGGTACGAGGAACGGAGACAATGATAATAGCAATATTAATAACTTTATTTCCATTTACTCTCGTAGGTTTAATGGAACTGTGTCGAAAAGCCTCGCTCTTCCAGATTTAACAATAAATTCAAGAAATATATATAAATGAACTAGCTGTCGCCCGCGGATTCGCCCGCGTTAGCAAAATAAATTAACTTTTTTAATGTATCATAATATGTTACTTTTAGTACCTCCGATCATATGTGTACAGAGTTTCATGATGATTCGTCTAGTAGTTTTTGCGTAAAAGCGTAACAAACATCCCTACTTTCACATCCCTACTATATAATAATATAATATTATAAATGCGAAAGTAACTCTCGTCTGTATTTCTGTTACGCTTTCTGCTTACTACTTGGAGAGATTTGTTTGAACGCGCTAATCTCAGGAACTATTGGTCGGAGTTGAATGATTCTTTCAGTGTTAAATAGTCTATTTATCGAGAAAGGTTATAAGGCTATATACCATCCCCCCAAGTCGCCGTTATAAATCATAGTTAACGCAGGCGAAGCTGCGGGTAACTGCTAGTTTACAATTAATAAGAATCACACGGATCAGAGTCAAGCGTAATTCGAGTGCCTACAAGAAACACTCTTTAATTCGTGTTATTTTAGTAAAACTGATTGGCGTATTGAAGGGATGCGAAACCCTCTTTCCCTCTCAGTTGAATAGCTCATTTCGAACAGTCGATAGAGGAGGTAAACGCGATAGGACATGTTCGTAATCAATACCTTAGAAATTGATAACAAATATATTTTCGAACTTATCTAAAGTAATCTCAAGAGCGTCGGTTTGATTCCCGCCAAGGTGATGAATTTATATGATGAAGAATTGTTAGAATTCATTAGAGTTTATTCATTAAGTATAAGGTAATACACTTTAAGGGCGGGGTATGATAATCTATGGGAGTAAAATCAAACTACGATGTTACACGATGTCACACGATGTTACACGAAGATGTCACACGAAGCGTTAAACCAGTGATTCCCAAAGTGGTCTATATCGACCCCTGGGGGTCTAGAATGACAACCTGCAAGGGGTCTTCAAATATTTGGGGGTCCATGATATAAAAATGGAGGTCTATGAGAAGAATTTTACTATTTAATGAAATACCCGAAAAAAAAGGTCTGCAAGGGGTTCACCTGATGTAGAAAAAGTTAAAAGTTTTTGCCAGGGGTCCACATGAAGCAAAAGAGTTAAAGGAGCAAAAAGAAGGTCAGCAAGGGGGTCCACCTGATGCAGAAATTTGAAAGGGGTCCATGAAGCAAACGAGTTTGTTTCAATATTCAAAGTTCTTGTTTAGCTTATTGCATTAAATTATTGTTGTTTATGTTTTTATGGTTTTATTATGTACTTTAGCGAATTAATTGTATATTTAATAGAAATGAATGTATCACGCAAGCTCTAAGTGTCATAAAAAATGCATTTATTTACCCTTATATGTATTTATTTTACAATCGTTCGTAAGGAGTAAACTCCTGTTGTGCGTCAGAGCTGACACACACACTTTTTTATTGCTTTCGTACTGTTAGATGGATTTAGGCGAAAGTCTTTTTAAAAAAAAAATCTTTTATTGACACTAAAAGAAATTGAACATAATAAGTAAACTTAGATTAATTAATGAATAAACTTAGATTAACTGGATATAGGATTTGAACGCGACCGTCAGGTCTGGTAGCTGGATGTAGACTGGCTATTTGGCTAAGAGTTATCCCTAGGCTCCGAGGGTGTATTTCTGACGTATAGCTTAATTAGGATTAAAGCCTCAGGACCTGTGGTATAACGGTACGCGTGAATTTCTAGCTAATCTAATTATAATATTAAACTTTAACGTTATGTTACGTAGGACTTCGTCTTCACGCGATTATGATAAACACACAGACAAACATCGGCGTCAAACTAATAACACCCCTCTTTTTGCGTCGGGGGTTAAAATTAATGTATCCGAAACGTCGAGAATGCAAGAAAAGAAGTAACAGATCTTTTAGATGTTTAAGATTGGACTAGAAATATTCATAAATACTCCTTTATTTAGCGACGATGGTCCAGGGGGTATGAGCTCAGCCTCTTGAGCGAGAGGTTCCGGGTTCGATCCTGAATGTGGTGCCTTGAAATGGGTATTTCTAAATTTCTAAGTGCACCCCAAACACGAGACCATCGCTCGCTCACCGGTGAAGGAAAACATCATGAGGAAACCTGCATGCCTGATGAGATTAAGTCTTAGAAAAGTGGGTCAGTGTTGTGAACTATAGCCGATACCCTCCTCGTCATATTTCGAGGAGACCTGTGAGCAGTGATACATATAAGGCTTGATAGTCTTTTATTCCTATCTCTTTATCTAGACTCTAGCAATTGTAAAACTTATAAAATCAATTTGCGTTCGAAGGTAATGTTCGTTAAAATGAAACTTTTCCATGTTACAATATTTCCAGATACGGCGTGGGAGGATATTGATCGGAGTCTGTCAGGTGCTTTAATATTGTATACTCTGTATCACGGATAAATAGGGTTTTTAGCCTCGGTGTGTGTACAAAAGG
Source organism: Lycaena phlaeas (assembly GCA_905333005.2). Classification (NCBI taxonomy): domain Eukaryota; kingdom Metazoa; phylum Arthropoda; class Insecta; order Lepidoptera; family Lycaenidae; genus Lycaena; species Lycaena phlaeas. The sequence continues at coordinate 1,712,008 of HG995181.1, forward strand.
GAAGGCCGTGGATACCATATTAATCAAGTGTATATCAATGTCATAAAAATAATATTATACGGATCTAACTACAGTAATATTATAAGCAGCTTATGCTTTAGACATATCATTATTATCATCAGCCTTTATCCGTCCACTGAACATAGGCCTCCCTCAATGAACACCGAGACACGATCGGATACAATATAATCATTATTTTACAGTATTTTTTGTAGCAAATTTCTACATGCATCTTATCAATTTCATGCTTTCCAGCTTCAAAGCAATAACCTATTATCTTCCAAACAGATTTTTGTAATATTATAGTCAATCTAATATTTCATTATCAACATCAGCCTTTATCCGTCCACTGGTAAACGTAGACCTCAATGAACGCCAAGACGACCGATCCCTCGCCATTGGCATCCAACACGGACCGGCCACTGCGCGGAATCTTCTTCCCACGCACTAAACGCAGCCTACATCTAATATTTATTAATTATTTTTATTCCTTTTGATATAATCGACAACCATGCCAACATAAGTCTAAAGGAGTGGTTCTTAACCGGTGGTCCGCGGACTACTGGTGGTCCCCGGAAGCATCCCAAGTTGTCCGTCCGCGAAGCCATCCTAATAAGATGATAGTGACGAGTCAACACAACGCGATCCGCGATTAACAGATGAATTAGAACAACCCTCCTTTTATTTATATTTAGGTACTTTATAACCAAACTAGCTGTTGCCCGCAGCTTCGCCTGCGTTAACTAAGATCTACAACGGGATCTTAGTACGTAAAAAAACATTTTTTACACCTTGTGTCCGAAAAATCAAAATATCTTACGGAACCCTATTTTTATCAGAATTAAATTTAGCCTATGTTACTCGTGGATAATGTAGCTTCCGAATGGTGAAAGAATTTTTGAAATCGGTCCAGTACTTTTTGAGCCTATTCATTACAAACATACAAACATACAAAAATAGGTACAAATCTTTCCTCTTTATAATATTAGTATAGATATAGATATAGATTGGTGGTCCATGGCAAGACAGAAATTTTGACAAAATATGCTCCCTCATGTCTATAAGGTGCCACCACTGGTCTAAAAAATGTGCATAAAGCCTTAAAACCTATTCCTCATAAACCTCATCTAAACGTACCAAATATCAGCCGAGTAAATATTGACTCAGTAGTCTCGCTTCAAATATAATTTACTAGCTCCTCGTAAACTAGCATCTGTATCCGCTACAGGGGAAGGCTTTTACGCTGTTTCCTTTGAAGGATTTTTTCAGGTTGCATATAAAAGTAAACGATTTGTTGTTTTGTTATTTTTGCCCAAATACAAAGTGTTGGTCGACCATTAACGTTCACATTCTGGCTGGGCCATGTTAGATGCTAGTGGCAAGAGATCAGTCGTCTTTTCGTTCATTGAGGGAGGCCTATGTTCAATGGAATAGTAATAAGCCGCGATAAAATCCATAAAGGTTTGTAACGTTGCGCTTGCTCGTTACATGATTTTAGGTTTAAATTAAAGATTCAGCAATAGATATTATGTTTAAGGCGCGGTCTTAGTACGATTTGAAATTGCGATTTCACTCACACAACCGCATATCTACGCGCGATACGGTAACACACACACACGCGCCATCAACCATTTTTGCTCACAGAAAGATGCATGGTTATACGCAACGAGCAGAGTAAACATGGGTGTTATATTCAAAATAAAAAAGCGTAACCACCAGCCTAAATGCATACACTTTTATGTTTATAATAGATAGTTACAATCATTAGTTAAATAAAACAAAAAATAAAATTATTTTTTTTTACAAAGTAATCAGACATTTCCTACTCTTATCACTACATATTATTAAAAAAAACCGCTTAAATCTTTAAAACTACGCAACGGATTTTGAAGCGGTTTTTTTTCATGGATAGGACAATTCAAGAGGAAGGTTTATGTACATAATTTATTAAGTTTTTATATATGTCGCAGTCATCTGGTTGAATCAGTCATTTGATTGTATCACTAACGCGTTAATCAAATGACGACATTTAATTGAATGACTAAAGGACAACTCGTCAAGTTGTTGAATGTGACGTTTAACGCCTTGACTGAACGTCATTTAGTATTGTCGCTGAATGGGATATAGCCGACTTTGTAATGTTTTAAGAGTGACCATAAGTTCGCAACTCAAAAGGTAGCTAGCTTCCTTTACATAACAAAAATGAGCAATGAACATTATGATTTTATATTGTATTTTAAGTCTTATCATAGGCTAAAAATATATGATATTTTTTTAAAAGTAATGTATTAAAATATGGAAGTCTCTATGACTCCAGAAAGTTTTTAATTTAAGTCTTTGTCACCTTGTGAAATGAAAGTTTAGGTAAAAAAAAACAATAAATTTATAATCATAGGATCAGTTTCTAGCTGTTTTACGCCAAGTTTGTTTTAGTGACTACTAACGCCGCGGTGGGAAAAAAATGAACTAAATTACAATCACCTGACTGATTTTACGTCCGCTCTGTTCAAAAGGCTATGTTACAATCCGCTATCTAGTTGGACGATGAGCGACGCTTGTTCAATAAACGTTCGGCCTAGTCATTCAATTAAATGTCGTTATTTCATTAACGCGCTAGTGATACAATCAAATGACTGATTCAACCAGATGACTGCGACATATACATTATCTAAGTTACAACTATAATTGTTGGAGGTGTCGGAAAAAATAGGCCGTCTGGGAGTTTTCAACGAAAACGCTGCCTAAACCCTTTGAGATATAACAAAATAATGTATGGTGGAATTGTATATCTTAAATAGGCCTACAAAAAAGTCCGCAATGACATATGTCTATCTCTTAGGAATATTATACTATATCCATTAAATACTTTAAAAAAGTTAATTTTAAATGAAAAACCAAAACCGACTTCAAAACTATACCTTCAAATTATGTACAACTATAAAATTTTAAATAATATTTAAATACTTCGAGTTCTACTTTTTAAAATTAGTCATTTTGGGAGTCGGTGCCAGCCAATAAGGACAGTCTAATCACAATTCACAGCATTTGAATACATAATATTATACTCTCACATCTATTATAAATTCCTTTGCAATTATTGATTTTGTACTCATACGAGTACACCCAGTATTGAATAGATGTCTGTTAAGGTTATCTTTGCTTTGGCTGGTACCGACTCCAAAAATAACTAATTTTAAAAAGTAGTACTCGAAGTATTTAAATATTATTTAATATTTTTTAGTTGTACATAATTTGAAGGTATAGTTTTGAAGTCGGTTTTGGTTTTTCATTTAAAATTAACTTTATTTTGTACTTTTTAGTTTTAAGTATAGGGCCAGTAAGGCTAGTAAACTTTCTTAGAGGGCTTACACAAATTTATCAAGGCTTAATGAAAAACGAACGAAGAAAGGATTTAAATTAACACACAGCCAAAAGCGATTTGGAAAGTTGTATGCAATACATATATTATCATCGACATCAGCCTTTCTCCATCCACTGTTGAACATAGGCCTCCCTCAATGACCGATCAGAGAATGACAATGAGATGATGATGATAATTTTATGTTTTGCATACTTAAACAATTTTACAGAGTGCATACACAAATTAGTTAGAATTTCTGCCACAGACCGCATCCTTACAGGAAGCCGTTGAGGAATTGATCATCATGTTTGGCTACGACAGTTACTTGACCACTGGACCATAAAGACGTTACGTTAGCCAAATATCCTGATGGCCTATAAAAAATTCAGCCGAGTATCGTTAATTTGCTCCTAAGAATTGAAGAGTTCCGTCACTTTATTATGGATCCCATGATCAGAACCTAACCAAGTTTTCACCAAACTATCCTTGAACTATATTCTTTCATATAAACTAATAATCATCGAAATCGGTTGGCGTGATATTCAGTTATTCATCTATTTGTCGCGTACATGCCTAATGCAAATTTATGACTTTTATGGTTTTCTCATGGATACCATCATCAGAACTGGACTAGATTAAAATGGGACCACATGGGGAGCATAAGCTTTCTAATACAAAAAGAATCATCAAAATCGGTTCACCCAGTCAAAAGTTATGAGGTAACACTTATAAAAAATAAAAAAAAACATACAGTCGAATTGATAACCTCCTCCTTTTTTTGAAGTCGGTTAAAAATGGGCAACTATAACGTAATAGTTTGAAAGTTATTTACACGAATACGGTATGAATCCCATTGTAAATGAGTAAATTGGCATCTGCACTTCATGAAGATTATTTTTGCCCTTTACATCATGCAAATTAAATCAATACTTTAGGAGATATGGCAAAATCAAATTAATGCACAAGAAAATAAATCGTGTTGCCATGATTCGAACTGGCGGTTGTCTGGTGCATGGGCGTAGCCACACTGAGGCAAGCTGGGGCGCTTGCCCCACCCTGGCACCTATAGGCTGCCTAATTAAACATAAAATATTTTTTCTAATATTAACAACAATCATAATTTTTGTTTTGTTATTATGTCAAATCAATCAATTAATCAAAACAAAAAGCGGGTCCGAAAACCCTCAAAATTTATACATTAACAAATTGGCATAGATGCAGCCCAAACGGCTTAATTAAAAAAACCCCTTTGTTGCCCCACGTTGAGCCCAAAGCTAGCTACGCCCATGATCTGATGTCTAGGGCCATGGTGTATCAACTCTGATAGGTGTAATAATATTATTAAAGTATGGTGGAATATATAATAATAGTATCCTAAATAAGCCGATAGGACGATTCAATTAGGATGGGCAGCATTTAGATAGCTTCGCCATATTCTCACGTCGTCTATACCGCAGAGTTTGAAGACGAAAGTTCAACCGATGATGATTATCCGTTCACTGCTGAACATAGGCTTCCCTCAACGAATCCCTTGCTACTCGCATCCAACGTGGACCTGCCACTGCACGGAGATCGTCTTCCCATCTGGTTAATGGCCGACCAACACTTCGTCTACCTAAGTGCGGCCTCCACTCTTGAACCTAAACGGCCCATCGGCCATCCGTTCTTCTGAGTGCGTGACCAGCCCATTGCCACTTCAACTTCTTCGCGTGATATCGGTAACTTTAATTCTCTGGCGAAGGTCTTCGTTTCGAATCCTATCTGCCAAAGAAACACCCAGCATAGCACGCTCCACAGCACGTTGAGCTACGGCAAACTTGCGGACCAGTCGTAAATTAAGAGGCCACGTTTCGGCCCCGTAGGTCATCACGGGGAGAACGCATCGGTTGAAGACTTTCGTCTTCAAACTCTGCGGTATAGACGACGTGAGAATATGGCGAAGCTTCCTAAATGCTGCCCATCTTAATTGAATCCTCCATCGGCAGTCGCAGTCGCAGATGATGACAAAGTCGCATCGATGGCACTGCTGCCTGATCAGAGTAGCACGGGATCGGCCGTCTTGGCGTTCATTAGAAGAGGTCTAAGTTCGGCAGTGGACGGATAAAGGCTGATGATGATAGGTCATCACGGGGAGAACGCATCGGTTGAAGACTTTCGTCTTCAAACTCTGCGGTATAGACGACGTGAGAGTATGGCGAAGCTTTCTAAATGCTGCCCATCCTAATTGAATCCTCCATCAGCAGTCGCAGTCGCAGATGATGACAAAGTCGCATCGATGGCACTGCTGCCTGATCAGAGTAGGGGCCTATGTTCAGCAGTGGACGGATTTAAGCTGATGATGATGATGATGATAAGTGAGCAAACACTTCACTACTAAAGATGTATAATTTTTACTTACAATAATTATATGTAAGTAAGCTGTTATCTGTAATTCGCCTTTGCTCATAACTGCCACGCTGAGCAGGCGGATTGACAATCGCAGATGATGATGAAGTCGCATCGACGGCACTTCTGCCTGATCAGAGTAGCACGGGATCGGCCGTCTTGGCGTTCATTGAGGGAGGCCTATGTTCGGCAGTGGACGGATTTAGGCTGATGATGATGATGATAAGTGAGCAAACGTTGAGAGAGAACGTCTTCCCACCTGGTTAAAATGACTAACCAACATTTCGTCTACCTATGTACTTATGTGAAATAAACCAATTCCATAAAAAAATATTGTGGTAAAAAATGATTGCAAAGTATCAAATTTGGTTTATTGAATATTTTGTATTTTGTCAGCTGTGGACGGATAAAGGATGATAATGATGATGGTATATTGTTCTTGTTGTATTCGAGTGGCAAGAGATCGGTAGATCGGTCGTCTTGGCGTTCATTAGGAGAGGTCTAAGTTCAGCAGTGGACGGATAAAGGCTGATGATGATGATGGTATATTGTTCTTGTTGTATTCGAGTGGCAAGAGATCGGTAGATCGGTCGTCTTGGCAATCATTAGAAGGGGCCTATGTTCAGCAGTGGACGGATAAAGGATGATGATGATTCGTTTTGTTGATCTTAAAAAGAAAACATGATATTATTTCGTTTATGTTACGTTTACTATGCAAGCCATGACCGATACGGTCGATCGACGTAGCAGACAAACCACGCTTGCACCTGGCGCATTCAAATATGTATTCTATGCGCATATAAATAGAATGCCACAATATGTTTTTGGATTTAGAATATTATGTTTGTGCAATTACTCAAATTCACACAATATCGTATATTTCAACAAAAAAACAATATAGCCTTATTATCCATCTTATACTTTCCCAAATATTCCAATAAATTTTTACAATTTACACATAAACCACGAAGTTTTATGTCACAAGAAGACCGTCCGGGAGAGACCAGCCACCGCGAGCGTCGCTCGCGGAATGAATATGACCGCGTAATCTAATTCTACATTTACCACACATTGAATAAGGTTAAAAATTGCAAAGCAGAAGTGTAACCCTGTTGCAAATAAACATTTAATTTGCGGGTTTTTCTTTAATAACTCAGAATATACGCATGAAATTCAATATCTGTTGGGCCAAATAATTAATAAAACCATATTCTAATTATATTCTTACAAAAAAATATGTTGTTACCGCTGAAAATACAGAGAACTCCAACGTCTAAGTTTATTTTTGAGAAGGAAATTACGATTTTTTTATTGGATATATTAAACAAATATTTAATATTATATGACCGTAAACATTTTCTTTAGACCCTTTTCTATGCTCTGTATTTTTTGCATTAGTTATATTCATTGGGTTTCCTCGTACCGGAGCGTCAAAAAAACCCAGTTTTGTGAATTTTGAGCTAAGACCGCGCCTTAAGTAAGCATACTAATGGTATAAGCGCCATCTATCGTTAACTAGTGTCAACTATTGACATACTCTATTGGCTCACTAGCGACCTCTCTAAAATTCAATAACCGTTTCTACTTTCCTTTTTTAAAATAAAATTAATTTACCTCTTGTAATTAATAATCATAAATATAATAATTTAATCTAATCCCTAAACAAAATTACAAATAAACTAAATTAAAACTTAATTAGTTATAAAGTCCGTTTGACAATTGAATATAGAAATATATTGTTTATGGAACGATAGACAAGCTGTGATTAGGGACCTTTTGATTTGCTGTCACTTCTAACCGACCTCTTGGCCTTTTTTTTTTCTTGTCCTGACTTCGTGGCTGGCGGAAGCCGAGGCTAACCCTCGTCTAATTTTTTTGAATTCCGCTGGGAGTTCGCGGAGCAGAATTTGGATAGGCTAAGTATCCAAACTTGAACATCTAACAGCCGGCCGGCTGAACCGAACGCCCAGCGTGAAGACCCAAGCTGCAGCCAACCTACCATCGCCAGGAGTCCAGTCAGGCCAGTGATTCCTCCCTTTCTACCCCTACGCAATACGCTGTCGGAACGTGGGCCAGCAAAGGAAAGTTTCTGGCTCGAGATAAGGTGAGACTTGTCCGAACCCCCCTTCCTATCGTGCTCGCTGGGGGCATCTACCACCCCCACGCGACAGGTTTTATATTGAATCGTATGGCGCCGTGTAGTTATAATAGATTCTATGGTGTTGGATTTCTTTGAGTTGGGACTGCTTCTATTTTTAAACCTTCCAATGACATCTGAAAGCCCTTAGAAGTCCTTAGATCAGTTTGTTTCGTGCCCTCAGGTTGCTCCGCATTAGCTTAGACTGTCAGTAGATCTGCAGATGTATCCGATCTGGTGATGATTAATTCCATAGCCCCCTTTTGCCAGCCTGATATGAATTATATGACCTGGCTGAAACAATTTATCTTCAAGGATCAAAACCATTTTCGGCTTAGCCAATGTGTCTAATCTGATTTCTAAAAAAGAAAGTATATCATAATCATCATCATTATCATCATCATCATCATCATGTTTTCCTTCACCGGTGAGCGAGAGATGTCTCGTGTTTGGGGTGCATTTAGAAATTTAGAAAAACCCATTTCAAGGCACTCACGGTGAGGTAAGGATCGAACCCAGAGCTTTTGCATAAAAGACCAAATCCATCCACCACTGAACCATCGTTGCTCTATAATAATATATTGATAATAAATTAATTATAATATAAATAGGGACACAGCAGCGAAGAGCTGACTGTCTCTTTCTCGCTCGGGTTCACTCGTCAGTCCCGAGTTCACCCAGTTTTCTTCAGAGCGTGATGGATCAGCTTTATTCACAACCTTGAGCCTATAATAAGCTGTGTGCGGTGCGCCCAAAGTTTCCACCTCAAAAATGGCTTTAATCATATTATTCCAAAATCAATTACGAATTAATGACGAAGATAATAATCTTTAATGAACGAAACAAAACAACTCTATTCTCTCATTATTTACATTTACAACTCATTAATGCGATTGTATCAAAACCTTTTGTCGTCAAAGTTTTATTTAACAATAAAGAATGTTTAAAACCTTTTTGTTTGTCTACTAAATTACTTTAAGATGTTTTTAATTGCCTTATTTTGACCTTGGTAATATATTTTAATATGAACTAGAGTCATGCAAATATGATTTCTGTGACTATTTGAAGCGAAGCAAGTGAGATAGCTGATGTAAAGCGAAATTAAACAACTTTGGCTACTAAATGGCTGAAACCAATAAAATAAATACGCCTGAAACTTTATTATCGCAATTTGTATCATCGAAAAAAAGAATGGCTATGCTATTGCTATTATAATGCTATTAAAATTTGGCAGGCGTGTCTTTAAGCGAAAAATGCCTTTAGTTTTCGTCTGATAAGTTTCAACTTAATTTAAAACATGTGAGATAAGAATATTCTAAAATGAACCTTGGATGTAACTAGGTAAAAATCATAACGATATAGGTAAAAATCATTTTACAAAACAAAACGAAACTTATTTTTTTCTCTCACGAAAAAAATAAATATGTATTTCACGCTAAAGCACTTCTACTTCAGGACTGCATACATAAAAAACAATAACTGGCCACATTGACCAAATAGACAAAGGATGTAAAAATATTTTCCATCGCACAAGATCTCTTTTTGTTATTCTTCTTAAAACATTAAAATTTACTTTAGTCTTTCGTCCTCACCAACGCTACGTGATCTATATTATAATTAAATATTCACAGAAACAATAAGGCCAAAACAAAAGCTATATTTTCGGGTTCCGTAAGATTTTAAACTTCATTACTAATGATGAAATCATGATGTTTTCCTATACTGGTGAGCGAGCGACGGTCTTGTGCTTAGAGTGCGCTTATAAATTTAGAACAACTAATTTCAAGTTAAGTTTAAGTTAAATTATTATAAAATTATTCAAAGCAAAAAAGCGCGAACGCCATATTGAAAACCAATGTATAATATTCCGTACAGAAAAAAAAACGAACGTGCATTTTCATATTGATTTGATGCATTCCGGTTTATGAACGCGGGAAACGAATTCATAAATCGATTTAATTATATATTTTTTTGAGCAGCTAAATGATTTTGTCTCTTCATGTCACGTCGCGTCTGCCAACAAAACATTGTATGACTCACTCTGACATTGGCAAATCCTTTAGGATATTAGCTATATTAAAGAAGAAGAAGAAGAACATTGTATGTCAGTTTTTCCGTTGTGTGGCGGTACCGCGGCAGTATTTCAAACAGCACATAAACGTAGTGATTATATTCTCTTGGCAGCACACGCCATCTTGCTGGAAGCCTGCACGCGGGCGCTCAGTCGTTAGCGTCATACTAATGCTATTTATTCGCAGTTACATCTTACTGAAACACATACAGACTACTGGATACGATTCAAGAAAGATCTAAAAGTAATTTCCATTGAAAATTTAATATAGCCTATGTTCACCGGGGATAGTGTAGCTTCCCAACAGTGAAAGAATTTTTAAATCGGTCAAGTAGTTTCGGAGCCTATTCAATACATACAAACAATCAAATCTTTCCTCTTTATAATATTAGTAAAGATATTATTATTAGCATTAGTATAGAATAAACCGATTCCTATAACAAGCATGTTACGCGCGCTTGGGTAGACGAGTCTTTTAGGCAAATATAACAAACCCAAAATGCCTTTGTTATTTTAATTCTGAAACCCAAAGAAGTTTAAATTCAAAAACTTCAAAAGTAAAAGGTTCTTTCGCCGAATTTATAATTCTGTTTCATTCAATTGTGATGGGATGGATTTCCTTAATTTTTAATTAAAGTTTTATTTAGATACTTTTTATATTTAATCATTCTTATTAAATTATATTTTGTTAAAGGAGTACTGAATTGGAATTTTGACGTTCATTGAGAGAGGCCTCCGTAGTGGACGGACATAGATGATGATGAAAGGTTCAATTGTTATATTTTACGAATAATATCAGGGATAGACAGGAGCATTTCATTATTAACAATGATGCAATAGTAGCTTTACACTATATAATTAAGTAACAAACAAAGATTAAACATTAAAAAAGTGGAAATTAATGAATGGATGAAGTGCAATAATACTGAATTATTCGAAAGATTTTAGATTTTCATGTTTAGAATACCGTTTTAAATCTTAGTTGACGCAGGCGAAGCTGCGTGTAACAGATAGTTTTTACTTTTACTCTCAGCCCATCACTTAGAGTTTTCATTTTCGTTCGATAGGCATTTCCATCAGAAATCGGTATCTATCTTTTATCTTTAAGCCAAGCGGCGCTCTCGGCCCTAGCCTCAGATACTATAAGTTCAAGGCTAGTCGAGAACTGCGGGCAAATTCTAAATACTCTAGCTTATAACAACAAAGTATTTCTGCGCTGGGTCCCGGGGCACGCGGGTATCGTAGGCAATGAAAGGGCTGACGAATTCGCAAGAATAGGGGCGGGAAGCATACAAATGGGTCCATAACCGATTTGTGGCATCCCGAAAAGCCTTACAAAACTCACCCTAAAGACTCACTGTTTCTATGAAACTTTACAGCTATGGAAGAATACGCCTTGGAATATTCCAAGGCACTGCTAAAGGCCTCTTCTGAGGCACTAAAGCTGAATCGGAACAATCTTCGTATTTTGGTTAGGTTGCTTACGGGACACTGTCGTCTCAATAAGCATATGCAAATAGTCGGGAAGAGTGACACAAGGCATTGTAGACTCTGCTGCTCAGCAGAGGAAACGCCTATGCACATTCTCACTGATTGCCCCAACCTAATGCATAGACGTAGCTCTATTCTAGGGAAGCATGTATTGCACCCAGAAGAGATCAAATCTCTTGGTGCCAAAAAAGTCCTAGAGTTCATAGAAACAATAGGACTTGGACCGGAGCTGTAAATAGTGGCGATCACAATAGATCAAACGTAGGCAGGCTTTGCCTGGAATAGACGCTCTTTGAAAATTTTTTCTTTAAACGAGCAATTCTTGTATACATAATAATGATGATGACCATGCACTGAATGACACACAAACATGCCTTATCCAGTTCTATGGTAGAGTATAATTCTGTGTGAAAATTTCCAACAATGTAGATGTCAAAATAACAGTATAAATTCATAAGGCGGGTCACACCATTACATGTAGAATGTTCTGGAATAAACTCGAATATACGGAGCCCGTTACAGGAATTCGTGTCTAAAAGGTATGTTATTTAATAAAAATACGTCAACTTCATTCTAAAATGCGAAGAAAAATACGAAAAAATGAATGAGAAAATTTTTGCGAAAAGTTTTTTTTTGTGAAACTAAAAAAACTGGTTAAAAGATTTTGAAAAAAAAACTACAATGCGAAAAAAGTAAACAACGAAAAGCCTTTCTTGAGAGATTGCATGCTAAGGGCAGATTCCCCCAATCTTTTTTTTAATTGATCACGATGGAAAATTCTTTATGGATATAGGACCTTCGGGTCGATCCTGCCCCTACGCGGGGCTGCAGCTGGGAGTGTCCTAAGCAAACTAAAACCACAGCGAGCTCACCTGCTTTTAGAGCCAGCAAAATCACCTCAGCGACAGGCTGTCCCCGGCGACTTGGCGGGATTCGAACCCGTTACCTCCGGCTTGAGCGCCATCACGCTAACCATTGAGTCACAGAGGTCGTCTTGTATAAATAAATCTTTCATTTTCTTTCGTCTTTCATGGCCTGTGCTTATGGAAAAAATATTTGTATGAGAGAAAATAAATTGATCCACAGCATTGAGTATTCTCTAAACCTAGTAACACCCGTATGCACAAACGATACTTTAACGGGCCACAGTACTCCCGAACGCATAGGGTCATTCGTCATCAGGAAGTTGTTTCATGATAATATTTAAAATTCATGTCAAATAAAAATAGTTTATGTCAGTATTGTTTAAACTAGAGAATTCAAATTGTTTTTTTTTTGCCGTTTAGTTTAATTTTAAGTTATATTATGATTAAGTTTTTTTATCTTCATTATAATTGACTAGGCTAAGCTTGTGGTGAATGCTGTGTATACCTTTTATTAGCATACATATCAGATATTGTTCCTTAATTAATATGTTCTATTTGTAAATGTTGTAATATGTAGTGCTGTTGGTGTACCTTATAACAATAAATAAATAAATCATTCAAACCAATTCATAGGAAATACTCAAATGAAATCCGCCACTGTGCGTCTGTCAAACCCATATAAAACCCGACTAACCAGGAGCGCATAGATAGAAGCGTTCATTGCACAGTATTGTTTCATTACTTAGATTAGAAGCGTACTTGGCTAACGCTTCTTGTATACGGGTAAAGTACGGTTAAATATCTGAAAGTTTTGCACGGCTATATTTTAGTATGTATGTTGTTGAAATATAATACAGGGGTTACATGAGTCTGCAGGTGGGGAGATGTGTACGGAAAATTGGAAAATAAATAACTACTGAACCGTCCAATCTATTGCTTTTGCGTTTTAGTTGGAAAACCCGGGACTCGCCAGGGATTATAAAACTTGCGATGGAAAATAGACCAGGTGAGACAATCAATTAGCTCTAATATTTTCTGGAATTTGATCGCGAAGTGGGATAACTTCCTGGCCATTAATGAGGTAAATTGGAATGGAATGGAATTGATGAAAAAGGAATGATTTTCAATAATTTCTTTTCACTTTGATTTTGATTTAAATGTTTTTTACATGTTAGTTTTTTATTGTTACGTAATTTACAAGTGAGTTTGTTAATTGATTTGAGATATTTGTTCTCGTGATATTATATAAGAAAAATTCATGCTTTTTAGACATTGGGACGTCATTTTTCTTTACCTATTGAGATTTCAATAAACCTAACACCAGTATTCACAAACAATACTATGCGGTGTCACGGTAGGTACTCCCGAGCGCATAGGGTCATTCAAATCAATTCATAATATGAGTAATGACTATTAATAATGTAAAATCCACAATTATGCGTCTCTCAAACCCTTATAAAACCCGACCATACCAGGAGCGCATAGATAGAAGCCTTCTTGGCATAGTATTGGTTCATTATTTACTGTGACACTTCAAAGTATTGTTTATGATTTGTGAATGCTGTATTAGGCTCCATGTCCACGAAGAGGACTCTGAAATAGCCTCTCCAATATCACCATGTAAGTCGCTTTACAACGGCCTCAGACAGCATACGCCTTAAGATAATGTTATCGCTAGATTTGGAACTAGTATTAGTAGACTAGCGGCCGGTTTCTGAGACGTTGATCAATGTCAACAAACGTGGCTGTTAAGGGCGGTTAACAAACGGTTCTAGAGTCAAGCTTGACAGCTTTTCATTGTAATGGCTATATCAAATGACATACCGATCAAATTAAGTATTTTAACCATGCCTCTAGCAACACATTTGACACTTTACAACAAATTTGACGGTTAATTCGTTAATTTTTGCGTTGATCAGCCTTTCGGAAACCGGGCGTCAATTTTACAATTAAAGCTATAAATCATTTTTTCAATTCCTCAAAATAATTGACTTTAATATGTAGACTATGTTCAGTAGTGGACGGATAAAGGCTGATGATGATGATGATGAATATGTATCGAGTAATTATATAGACACGTCAACTTGCAAAGCTGTCTGCATACTGTACAAATTGTCCAGAACCCTACACTCAAAGGGTTATTGTATTTAAATTGCTTCCCTCCTCCGACATGCCTCGAACAATTTACGAACCAAAGAGGATTTTTTGCTCCAAAAAAAGCCCAGCTCACGTCGTGAAACATTGAATACATGAAATGACTTGATGAAAGACCAGGGGACGCTAGCTAGATGTTATTATGAATTATCTTAATTATTTAACTAATATTATTAACGTCAAAGTTTGTAAGGATGTATTTGTTACTTTTTCGACAACTACTGAATAGATTTTGATTAAACTTTACAATAGCATAGCTTACACAACAGAGTAAAACATAGGCTAATTTATCACCACGGGAATGGGAGGTACGCATGTGAAAACATGGGGCATTCCTAGTATGTATTTTATAATTTACTAGCTGCTGCCCGCAGCTTCGCCCGCGTTAACTAAGATTTACAACGGGATCTTAGTACGCAAAATAAATAACTTTTTTGTTTGATTTTTTACACCTTGTGTCCGAAAACCCAAATATCTTACGGAACCCTATTTTTTGTTTCAGAATAAAATTTAGCCTATGTTACTCGTGTATAATGTAGCTTTCGAATGGTGAAAGAATTTTTGAAATCGGTCCAGTACTTTTTGAGCCTATTCATTACAACCAAACAAACAAACAAAGTTTTCCTCTTTATAATATTAGTGTAGATGTAGATGTAGATAGTAAAATAACTTTTTAACCTCAACATCTTCGCTTGCTCGGGACTCAAAATCAGTACTCAAAACAAAAGAAAACTTTGCTCTCTTGTTGCACAAATAACTATTTATCGATTTTTTTGTGATATAACATGACATTTTGATCGCTTAGGATTCTTTGTCGCATAATTTTCATTATAATGACAGAAATACGAATATCATTTAATAAGTATTTTACGCGTTCCTCGATTGTTGATGAGGCCAAAAGCCACAAAATACCACAGACAATCTTGGATAACTTTTAATTCCTATACATCTCTGTTTAGTAAATCCATAGGTCGCTGGTTCATATCCGGCTCGAAGGACCACTTTTTCTGTTTGGTAAATAAGAGAGTAGAATTTTTAAGGTTTATTATAGAATAAACACAATACAATTTAATAATTAATGAGCCAGCTTTACTGAAACCCTTTTTTAGTTTTTGACAGACTATATATAGTTGCACAAAATGGCTTTTTTCTATATCAGTGTTGCCAGTAAGATGACAACCAGGAAAATGTTCAATTATGTATTGAACAATCTCTATCAGAATATGTGTATACGTCACCATTTTCATCGCGTTTCACTTATTTGAGTTAAGTTTTGTTAAGCCTTTTGCCATTCCGAAAAATGTTTGTTCTGAAAAACCTAGTTTCCATGATTTTTAACTGTCGGTACATAGCGTAGTAACGAGGTACGTCAATCAAATGCGTGGAAAAGAGTTTATTGAAAGGTACAAATTTTACTGCCTTTAGGGCCAGACAACTAAAACTGTTAAAACTGTTGAGAACCGAAGAGGAAATTTGATTGGTCACCTGATACGACATGACTTGTTTATAAAAAATATCATAGAGGGAAAGATTGATGGAAAAAGAGGAAGAGAGAATAAAAGAAAAGGTACAGGTTATGTCGTATCAGGAGGTGAAGATGTTGGCGGAGAGGAGGAATGAGTGGCAAATACTACACCGACAAGAGCAAAGCTCTTAAATAGAGAGAGAGGGCCAGACAGATAGAGTATGGAGTATCTGTCAAATATGTTACCGAATTCTGAACTTATCTGGAGATTGTGAAACAGGCCCTTAGTGTAAAGCCCAGACTTCATGATAAACTTGTTCGTTTTTATGGCTTAACAGTTTAAAAATGGAATAACACCTTAAGTATTATTTTCGAATCCAACAATCATTCATCAATCATATTGCGCATCCTCGACACAAAAGCAAGGAAAAAAAAGGAATATATCAAACCCATAACAAAAATGGAATTTTAGTTATATTTAGAACAGTTACTATTTTCTTATGTTTACGCGAATTCTAATGAAACAAATTTTACGGATTTTATCGCAGTTTATTTAATATATTATGAGCCCAACGTTTCGGATACTTTACAGCAGCCATGGTCACGGGAGACAACGTCAGCCGTATAAAAAACTTAATAAACCGCGATAAAAATCCGTAAAAGTTGTTTCTTAAGAACAGTTGTTTATTTAGATTGTAATTTAAATTATTTCTAAATGTAATAATGCATGTCGGTGTCTCTACAAATATGTAATAATATTGCAACGCTTGTAAAAGGCGCTTAGTTTTAAGTGCTAATATAATATTTAAGAACCTTTTCACACTTAGCAATAAATACTTTGACTTTGACTTATTTTGCTCTTTTTTACACGTGACATTTTTTAATTCGTCTCACATTTGACCGTTTTATTTCATTGTTAGAAACCGTCACTGTTTCGATGTTAGAAGTCGATGTCAAATTATCTACAAGGCTAACTCGAGGCTAGAAAAGCAATATCCGCTTTGAACCAATCACGTCGCGTTGACCGCAGGATATGAGCTGACGACGGCTAACATCTCGAAACTGGACAGGAATGTCACCGGAATCTTCTATCTTGATCACATACTAGCTGTTGCCCGCAGCTTTGCCTGCGTTAACTACGATTTACAACGGCATCTTAGCGGGATGATATATAGCCTATAGCCTGCCTTAAGAAATGGTCTATCTAACACTGAAAGAATCATTCAAATCCGACCAATAGTTCCTGAGATTAGGGCGTTCAAACAAACAAACTCTTCAGCTTTATATGTAAGTAATAGCTGCCCCGACAGACTTCGTTCTGCCTGAAGTACTAATTTTGCAGTTAAAAAATGTTCTGGCAATTTTTTCTCAACAAACCTCAGCTAGAAAAAAGTACAAAGTAGGTACGAGCTGTTAAAAAAAGTTTATTTGTCCCTGAATAAAAATACTTATTTAAAAGTATTGAAAAAAATATCATATACAAGCGACACCTAACAAATCATACCAATAGGCTTATTCTGTAAGGTCGTTTTCGAATCTCGAAAGCGGAATCCGCGGTGATATGACATATTTGACGAATTTCTTTAAAACTCGACTATCTATCCATTCTAATAAAGTTCGCATTCGAAGTAAACTTTAAAGTGAGTTCTATCACTCAGGTGAAGCTCGATAGCGAAATGGTTTTTACAGAATAGCGACAGTAGTAGTGCACCAGCTTTAGATTCTTGCCGCTAGAAGGATACATCTATGGCTGAATCCTATACATTTACGTGTTTATCTCTCTCTCTCTCTCTCTCTTGGGCTTACTTTTTCGTTACATCGAGTTTGAAATCACAACGATTCTAAAGAAGTTTCACTTCAACAGGACCGGAGGTGGTCGAAAATACACCCAAACGGACCCCAAAGGATGTATTATCAGATTAATTCCGCTCGGACAAGTTTATTAGACGAAACAATTGGATAGAATGTTAACGCAAGTATAAATCTGGCGCGAGAAGGGCCAGTATTTCAGTAAGACATCCCGGTTACAAGACAGTAGCCCGTGATAAAATTGGATGTGTCCATCCCTATATTTATTGCGGGCGATCCGAAAATAAGGTCGAAATGGACATTACGACATAGAATATGATGTCCTGGATCTGACTCTTTTATATTATCTTTATTTTTCGAAATGACGCTGTTTTTTGTTTTCTGTTTTGATATTTTTTAAACATTAACTGTTTTTTGTGATCGATCTCTATTCTCTATTCCATCTAAAACGAACAAGTTGATTGCATTTGAATAATCCGAGAAACGAGAAATCATCGAATAACTTTGATAAATTATTTTGATACATTAGAACAAAATGAAAGCAAAAATGGTCAGGCAAACTTTACAGCTTTACTTTACCTACCACTGGAAATGTTTTACTTTACCATTTTACTTTTTTTTGCAATTTTTTTTTTCAAATATAAGTTGCTTCTTTTGCTTTGCTACGGTTGGCGACATTTAACGGATACGGACCTTACCATTCGACTAACCTCATTTATCATTCTACTTCTGTTTCTTTCTTCTCTTTTTCGCTAAATTATCCTAGATGAGCTTTATTTTAATTTGTAATCGGAGCTAAGATTACAATAAATTTTCTGTATATTCTCTATCTTCTTCCCTTTCATATATATTGATGCACAAATCTTCTCTCCTTTTTTCCTCTCCCCTCGAATACATCTTTCAAATTAATTCATTTTCTTCGGTGCGAATTTTTTAGCATCTTAAACCTGTTTTGAAATTAATAGAGTACCTTAATTAAATAATGATGTTTGTTTTACTGTAAATTTCAATAGCCACTAACATAGTATTTTTGTGACTTACAAAATATTCATTTAAAATCTGAAATAAATAAATTATCATTATTATTCTTATGAACCAAAAATTTGAAAATAAAATATGAGTTTGACAAAACAAGAATTTTATTAAAAACACTATAATGAAAGTACAAGATATCTGATCAAGTCGTCTCCTCTGTTTGATCGGAATGTTTACTAAATTATTCAAAGCCAATTTTCGGCTCGACATATTACATAGATCCACTTTGTTGTCCAAAATTCACATCACACGGTGATTAGAAATTCATGAACAGTTTTACACGTTACATGCTTAGACGGTTTGAACTAATCAATACTAACATACTGATAATATAATAAGGATCGAATCAAATTAATAGTTATTTTAATCTACGTAGGTAAAAACAGGAGGATTTATATGGAACAAATCAAAGAGAAAGTACTGTTTTGTCTTGGTATTGGCAGAGAGAAGTGAGTGGCAAATACTCCACCGACAAGAGTAAAGCTCTTAAATAGAGAGAGAGAGAGAGAGAGAGAGAGAGAGAGAGAGAGAGAGAAGTAACAACACTTGAAATACGTCTAGAAATACTTCTCTTAGTAATATAAAGGTGAAAAAGAAAACGTTTCAAATTTCGCACCTTTTTATTATTTAGAGAAGGCCGGAGAGTTTCAGATGCAGGATAGAAAAATGAGAAAAAAACTTAGAAAAATGAGGTTTGTCAGCTTGGACGTCGAAGGTAATCTCTGAAACTAGGTCATTATAATCACAATCATCATCAGCCTTTATCCACTATGCCACTCGCATCCAATACGGAACGGAAAAAAAATCCGAAACAACTGTATCATCATCATTATTGAGAGACATCATTATTGAGACTTGAACTCTTCTATCATCATCATCAGCCTTTATCCGTCCACTGCTGAGCATAGGACTCCCTCAATGAACGCCAAGAACAACTGTATATACGATTTAAATAACACTCACCAATGTAATGCTACGTGTAATCCAATAAACAAGCTATATTGTAACATATATATTATGTTACATAGATTTAGTTACGACTTAATGTACTAGTTATTAGTTTTTAAATATTAAATTCATATTTCGCGCGCGTATTTCGCCTTTCGCTTTACTAGATCACTATTGGCCAAAACATTACGATGTCACCATATGTGGAACGTCTTGAGGTCGAGGCGTGCCCGTGCCGGTTACAGACCGGTCAACGTTCTTTTTCTGCCTGAGAGTGCTGAGGAGCGCACACTCACCGTGTTGTATTTTAAGTGGGTGAGTCCTTGTAGGAACACACGTGTTATCTTAAGTAATCTCTTTGTAATAATTAGTGTGTAAGCCTTCTGCTTGTAATCGTGAATTTAAAATGCTTAAATTACTTTGCAATCAAAATGCACTGCCTGACAATTTAATAGTGTTTTTTTCGTAATATTTAATCATAGGGCCTTGTGCGTATCATTATTGTGTTCTGTGCTTATGTTTATGCTTTTAATGGCCATTTCCGTGTCAACCCTGGACATTCATGGGGTTTGGTTACGGAAAGGCTCACCCGTGTTGGCGTGACCTTTCAGGGTCCCAGCTGTTGCCGTCGTGGTCGGTGCCGAGTAAACCTGGGCGTGGCTGAGGGAGCAGTCGACGTGGACCAGAGCAGCTGGGACCTCACTTACCCACTGATCCCACTTACCCATGGATCTCACTTACACACGGATCTCCCTGATCCCACTGACCCCTCTTACCACACTTCTCAAGACCTCTCTCTTCGGGGACCGCACACCTCACCGCTCATCCTGGACCTGCTCACCGTCACGCTGAGCAAAGGAACGGCCCGCTGGACGAAGTACGGACCACGTGGCACGTCGCACAAGACACGAACGCAGACTATGTTAAGTTCCCTTTTTAATTAGCTCCCCACTTGATATCAGGAATAACGAACCCACTCTCTCTTTCCACTTTTAATTAGCTATTTTAATTATTAATTTTAAATCCCATTTTTAATATTCGGCGTAAACTGTTTTCTAAATTTAACTCTTAACTTTTAATGTAAAACAATTTTTTATTCGATAATATATTTATAACTTTTATATCTTTTATTTTCATTTATACACTTTTATGTCATTTTTTTTAACCGCAACAATATTAAATATTTCATTGTCATCAAACTAATACCAATAATATAGATTTCATTGAATCTACAGGTTCCAAGGCGAACCCACTGATAAGAATCAGCGAAACAAACTCAGTGAAACAATTTTTTTCAAATTGTATTCTTCACTCCATTCCAAACACCGACCAGGTATAATCAATTTCATAAAATTTGTTCCATAATTAGTTCTGATTTTAATGTAGAGTTATTTTATAAATTGCTATATAACAAGCTCACTTTTGGTAAACTGAAATCGTGTATATGAATACTAGCTGCTCGACCCGGCTTTACACGGAGTTCAACTTTATAACAAAATTTTGACTAAACCTATGGTTGAAAACAGCATGAAATCTGTTTAATTTAGTTTATTGCGGACTGACAGACGCGGCGGAGTTTTTTATTTAATAATAATATATAGCGATGTAACAAAGCTTTAGCTAACCACTTCTCATATAATGCAGCTTATCCAACCTTAATTTTGTGGAGGCCCCCAGACTATTAATAATTTTTCCATTCCCCAATTTTTCCCCCTCCCCCTCCATTTACATTTTCAATAAATGCAAAAAAATGCATATTATGTGCTTAAAAGCCTTTTATTTTAATAAACATTTTTTTTGCTTTGCGTTTTAAAACAGTGGTTGACAGAAAAGGTATGCATGATATTAAATTTCATTGATTTATGCGTGTAAATCAAACATTACATGTAAATTGTATCTGTTCATTTTTTTGTTTTGATTTGACGTCTTATAGCCCGATATTACGGGCAGCATGCGCGAAAAAAATTACGTCATGTCGCGTTCCGCAAGCGAGAGCGCGGCGCGAATGAGAGGCATGACCGGCTCGAGCGATCGGCTCAGTTCGGTTCGTGCTGCATGTAATGTGTGACATTGTCACTTGTCACGTCAAACTACCGTCCGTAAATTACAAACTCTTTTCACCCTCTCATAACTCTCATCTCTCTACTCCCTCTTGGGACTCATGCCTTCCCTGAGCTTCTGATCTAATGGCTGATTATTTAATTTAAGTTCGATTTGGTGAAGTTTTAGTAAGACTAGACTTTTTTTCGTACGGGTTTAATTGGTAAGAGTTTTTGTATCGTGTTCTGTAATGGAAGTCCCGATGTCTGTCGGTGACTGCGCTGCAATAAACTCTCTTGTAATTGCTTTTAAACTGGTATTGATGGCTGCACGATCACACCTCTTTTAAATTACATTTTGGACATTCCTACTTTTATTTTACTACATCGGCAGCATTTCTTTCAATTGCTTTATGTAATATTCCACTTAGATTTTACAGGATTCGTTATTATTGTAATAACCATTACTAGATTAATATATACCCAGTGATTCGAAATCGATATTAAAATTCCATCTGAATTTACATAATACGAGTACATACAGTTAGTTTATAGTGCAAAACTTATGCTTCAAAACTTCTCTGTAAAAAAACTAAACGTCATAATTTTTTTGATATGGTCATTTGTGTATATCAGACTTGGTTCGTGGCGCGGACTCTAACAATTTATTTTAAATTAGTTTCATTTATTAATTCTAGGTATTACACAAAAATAATAGCTTTCTGCACTACCTCAATAAATTAATCTTTAATTGTACAAATTTCGACTTCCTCCGTTTTTTTAAAAAGGGGTACAAACTTAATGTGACGTTTATAACACTAAAAAGTTTTTCTGATTCAATAGTAAGTTGGCGTATGCGTACCTGCATTATAATGTATTAGGGCCTGTTTCACAATCTCCCGTTAAGTTCCCTATAGGCTATTGGCAACATATTTGACAGATGTTTGACAGGTACTCCATACTCTATCTGTCAAATATGTTGCCAATAGCCTATAGGGAACTTAACGGGAGATTGTGAAACAGGCCCTTAAAATATTATAAACTAGCTGTTGCTCGCAGCTTCGCCTGCGTTAACTAAGATTTACAACGGGATCTTAGTACGCGAAATAACATTTTTTACACCTTGTGTTCGAAAAATCAAAATATCTTACGGAACTCTATTTTTATCAAAATAAAATTTAGCCTATGTTACTCGTGGATAATGTAGCTTCCGAATGGTGAAAGAATTTTTGAAATCGGTCCAGTACTTTTTGGGCCTATTCATTACAAACATACAAACATACAAAAATAGGTACAAATCTTTCCTCTTTATAATATTATAGATATAGATATCACAAAATATCATAATATCTTCTAAATGTTATTAGAAAATATTATAGTGTTAATAACAAACGCCTTATGTTATCACAGTAAAATATTTGTCAGTCACGCTAGAATACTTTTAAATATGGTAAATTGCCAGTCTAAAAGTAATTTGTGGCGTCATTCTTAGAATAAAGAGTATATGATTTTGGAGAAATTTCCATTATATTAAAAACGTCGCACGATGCCTAGCAGATGTGTAGACAATTTTCTACATTACTTATCTTTTAAAAGCATTCTTTATAAAATAGATTGTAAAGATGTTTTTGCCATTAACCAGGTGGGAAGACAATCTCCGTAAGATGGCGTCCATGTTGAGGGGATCGGTCGTCTTGGCATTCATTGGGGGAGTCCTATGTTCAGCAGAAGACGGATAGAGGCTGATGATGATACTGAAAAATATTTTAATTCTGTTTCAGATGTCTGGTAGCCTTTTCAAGTTATTTATTAAGTCAAGTTATTATTTATCAAGAAATACACCAAACGACAATTTTACTAATCTAGAAATATTCGATGGACGTTCCAGAATTTTTTCGCAAAGTGAAAAATTCCAATTCGGCACTAAGACAGTAGGTAATAGCTGCGTGATTGGTTTTTAACAGATATTAATGGCTTCTACTTTTGGTTTAGTTTTTGAATTGCTTTCACAGTATACGTTGTAATATTATATAATAATTATTATATTATTATAGAGGTTTTCTTAAGATGAGAACATGTTGTGAATTGTTCTCTAAAAGAGCAGATTCACGCATTCAAGCCATGTTTTCTAAATATGAACAAGTTCTTGCTTGAAACGCAAAATATAACAGGATAGGAATAGATAAGTTTTAATGATGTAGATTCTAGTAGATTATTCTCACAGAAGAAGAGCACCGCGGTCCAAGACTCGTCATTAATCATTAACGCCGAGAAATGTACCGAGGCATACGGGAGGGTCTCCGCAGCCGGGTTTGTGGGACTCGCTGCGCCCGAAAGTTAAGTGGATGCAGCTCTACCCACTAAAACCCGGCGAGTGCCACGACTGCCGCCTTTGGTGAGGTGCCCCGGATCTACAAGCAACAGGGCACCTCGACGGCTAGTCAATCCCTCAGGAGACCGACGCCACCTCCACAGAGGGGTTGTCCCGCACCACAGAACATCTACTCCCAACGTTGGAACAGTACAATGAGGTGAGGTTCCCGTCTCCGCCCCTCGCCCGCTGCTCTTTGTATCCCTCTTATAAGAAGAGGGATACAAAGAGCCCCCTTGGCTCAATTCGCTTCGCCCAAAGTGCTGGGATCACCCTAGGCTACTGAGCCCCACTCCATCCATGGATGACCGTTGGATGACCTATCTCCATGTTATGAGTAGCCTCTCTACGCACCTTCAAGCTAATCCCTACGAAGTATGGATATAAGGAGTACGAACGATATGGGATTTTCCGTAGTATTCGTAACACAATAATAAACGCAGATCTTAGTTCTTTTTTCCGCCGCTGCCTGCGCTAGGATCGGTTGTCGATGCTATTGTAGCGGACCAATCAGCGCCACAGTATTTCCCGCGAGCGGACCAATCAGCGCCACAATACTTCCCGCGTAAAGATTTAAACGAGTACCGATTAAAGAAGGCGCGCTCTACCGGCAAAACTTTTATCATCTAAATTGCGACCATTCGTTCAACATTACGTTCGGACTCCTTATATCTATACTTCGTGCTAATCCTCATGTAGCGTCAATGGATAACATCCATTACTTAAAAAAACCAGTATAATTACACCATAAACACTATAGATAATAGATATAATTTTCCAAAATGATAGATAATGAAGTAGGCTTTATATGAAAGCGAATGTCCGGCCAAATTGCACGTCCTTTATTTAACCAACGAGTTCTCGTTATGACGCTGAGCGGTGTCAGTATTCTTGTCCTGGCGCTCGTAGCTCTAATAGTTCTGTGCGCTTGTGAAAAGGTAATATACCTAATATTAATTTATTTATTCATTTAAACTTTCCAATGTAAGTTACACTCAATCTTAGTACTACTTACTTGCTACTTTATTTTTGCTAAGCGCACCCACTATCTAAGGACTGCACCTCTTGCAAATATCTAATAAACATCCATACAAAACGAACATAGACTATGAATTGAAAAATTTAGCAAGTAGAATGTTTAAGACTATACATTTTTTTTAAAAGAAATTCAGTAATTTAGTATATAATATAAGGTTTAACATAATATTTTCTTAAACCCTTAAAGCTTAAAATATATATTAAAAATAAAATACAAACATTACCGAGACTTGGCTATATTATTGTCAGTTAGAAAATGCTGTTTTTAAAATATTCTTGAATTCATCTGAACCTACGCCGAATATATCAAGTTTATATAATAATATCTATTTTATACCACATCAATCTGGTCCAGTGGTAAGTTCTCGTAGAGACTTGTGTCACGGGTACCAGATAAAATACATATATTTATTTATTTATTTATTTTAAACACAATTATAACGCCGTTACAGCAAATACCAAGATGACGTTACAAGCAGACAAACAACATAACATAAAAATAAAAACGCATACGATATTACATAATAAATATGACACCTACATATTATAAAGCTCCTTATTTATGAATAACACGAAACAAAATACTACTAAAAATACTTAATACTTAATACTTTAATACTCATATTTAACATTTTTATTATAATATAATACACATCCATGACCCAGGATCACAAAAACCTTTTTTTTCTCGAGATTCGAATCCGCTACTTGTCTTGAGCGCCAACTCGCTAACCATTGAGCCACAGAGGTCGTCATTTTAATATAAAATATGAGTTGGGTTATAATATGACCATCAGAAATCTGGTAGATTATCGCTTATAGTCTGATCTGGTTGTGGTAGGTTCTTATTGATTAATTGGATTTTTATAATTTAATAATACACATTTGGAGCCATGATTACGGACTTACATCATCATCTTTCGCCCACTGCTTAACATAAGCCTCCCTCAATGAACGCCTTCGAACGGTCGATTCCTTGCCACTGGCAACTAACACGGACATCACAATTGCTCATATCAGGTACCTGGTACCTGGTACCCGGGACCTCTCAATCTTACGCCTCGGGATAGAAACTACGCATATGTCTGGTCTAGTTTTAGGTTAACTTTCTTAATCATGGGCGATTCTGACCTCTTACCATCGTGTAACTATATCCGTCTGAAAAGAGTAAATTTAGGTCCATTGGACCCAACGTCTAAGACAGAGGTTCCCAAACTCTTTTGTTTTATAAACCAGTTTCAAAATTTTCCTGCATCAGGTGGACCCCTCGTTGAGCTTTTTTTTTCAAGAATTGCTTGTTTAATGAAGATATTACACTAGGGCCTGTTTCACAATCTCCAAATATGTTGCCGATAGCCTATTCGGAACTTATATGGAGATTGTGAAACAGGCCCTAAGTATAATAGTAAAATTCTCTAAACAATAATTCATAGGAGAAGTCAAGCCATAATTTTGGTTCTTCACTATTCATTTTCATGGACGCTTATGATTGTGGACCCCCATTTTTTGTCACGCTCATCGTGGACCCCCTTCGAGTCTTCCGTGGACCCCTGGGGGTCCACCTAGACCACACACACACATCTATTAGCCTAGACTAAGTACAAAAAACACATAAACTGGTTATGTTCCTGTTGATCGCTTACCAGCTATCGTCTTCCAGAGGCCCCAGCTGGTGCTGGAGCACCCCAACGTGACGTACGTGAACCCCATATACATGGAGAACCTTACCCTCACCTGCCGCCGCTACAGCCGAAGGGACCCTCGTCGCTACCTCAGCATATACGCCAAGTCGAACAAACCGTTTGACAATAATTACTCTGTAAGCATAATGTTATTTATTATTACTTATTAGCATAATCTGGTATATTTCAGTGTCGTGGTGTTTGTTGCCTGTGAGGACGTGAGAGGTGGATGGCGTGTGTATGGTTCGGGTGCCGGTATAATACTCTTTATTGAATCAATACAATATATCTTATATACTAATACATATAAGTCAGGGCACTACAAGCCAATCTCCTACGAAATTCCTTGACCGATTCTCTCTTCTAATGAAATGTAGAGTGCATATCGGGTAGATAATAAGAATCTACATCGATTTTTCATATCCCTAAGTGATGAGGGTGATATTAATACATTTAAAAAAGACCTTAAGTCTTTGTTAATTAGGAAATGTTACTACAGTGTCACAGAGTATTTTGATGATAACTTACTTTAGAATCTAATTAATCTTGCATTTAATTCCTATTTGACAACATTGTATGTAAACAATTTTTAAAATTTTACTATTATTTTAACTTTGACTTTATCAATTAATTATTAATATTAAAAGTTTTGACATAATATTATAGACAGAGTTCTTATGACAATTTGTAATTTGCATGCTAATAACTAGCGAATTGTGATGATACTGTATGTAAAATTTTCAACAGCTTCTGTACTAACATTTCTAGCAAATAAAGTTACTTACTTACTTACTTACTCACCTTAATTTGTTTTTTTTTTTTTTAGAAAAACTTCTTTTTTTATGATACAGCATTCAAAAATACATAGGTACTTAAAATTTTCACCCCCTTAAGATCAACCCCTGTTTTCAACAGCGTGATTAATACTGTCGACTGAACGAAATCTGGGGGCCTAGCCAAAGTGACATCGCTTCGTAGCGAAATTCGCTATCGCCTGTAAGTGATCGATAACAATCGTTGTTTCGAAATGGTATTTCAATAACAAAAAAATAATGGCTATGGTATCGAAAATATAATTATTGTCAGTGTATCGATAAGTGTCAAACAATAACAACATTAATTGTTACATTGACTACCAACTCGCGATAGCGATAGCGATCGACCACGTGATTAAGCGCGGCCTTAATATGTCAAAAAAAGTCCCGGCTGTCATTGGTGAATCTTTGACAGTCGTTACGTATCGTCAAAACCCCGAGAATCTGACAGCCAGTCTTACGGCGGAGTACCGTATCACGCAGTAAGAAAAGGCTAGGAAATAAAGATGATGATTATAGATTTGCTTTCCCATGTTGTTCTAGATTTACTTTAATTTCTACGAGTTACTGTCGAACGTGTACAAGCCGAGTTTCGTGACCCTCCATTTCGACAACTACTGCGATATGATTGAGAAGGACACCTTCATTGGTTCCACCATCAACGCCGCTTACATCAGGAGCACGCCCGTGGAGAAAAGGATAAAGGAGATCAAATGCCCCATCCCATCTGTGAGTGTTTCAGTTATCTGCTTGCTACAGAACAAAGCTGGAAATTAAGCACATATAATATGTCCCTAATTTCCAGCTGTATATTTTGTAGTCGAATGTAATTAGGGAAGTATTTATGTTAAATAGTTTTTGATGTAGGGGAAAAAGTTGCATTATATGGTTCGTGCCTTCGTTCGGTTGTCGCTTTTAGTCAGAGACACTTCTGCGTGTCCAAATTTCTTCACGCACCTGACATATTTAAGGGGGTAATAGACGTGTAATTAAGTTTGTGAACCTGTGGCCCGCGAATTTGGTCGTGGGGCATCACTCTAATTAGCTTAAAACCTTATATCATATATGAAAATTTTCATGCGAGATTGACGTTGAAGTTAACTTTGACATTGGCGTTAGAGTTTATGATGGTAGAATATAATATTGTATGATCCATTTGGTGACTACCAACGCCCATAAGCATCCACACAAACAAATTTATGCAATGTAACCAAAGACTCTTTCTGACATTGGCAAATCCGCACGGTAGCCATTATACAAGAAGAAAGAGGTTATGAAAATGAGTTGCCCTCCCTAGCCGGCCCAAATCAGCTACAATGCAACACGGTACTACCTCATAACAAAAGAATATATAGAAAATCGATTATGGTGATTGTATCATTCTTAATATTCCACCTAATTTCGAAGAAAGTGATTCGAAATTGTTAATTTCAGGGTGAATACATTTTCGAGAATATCACGATACCGTACACGCCGCTGTTCAAGCGCTTCCCGTTCGCCAATGGTAGAATCTTCGTCAACATCACATACAACAAGGATATTGTCGCCTCCGTCTATCTCGATATGGCTATCAAATAACTTGTATGCAGCTTTAATGCAATAAAATATCTAGTTATAATCCATACTTATTGATATTATGAATGTGAATGTAAGTTTGTTTGTTACGCTCTCACACGAACTACTTTAAACGATCATCATGAAACTTTGTACACATATTCTTGGAGGTGTTAGAACAGAGGATACTCTATATGAAGAAAAACGTCTGTATTTATAATTATTCGATATTATCTACGAATGCCCTTGTTTAGAATCTCCTGTAACCGAAATATCATGCTTCTCTATATATAAAAGTGACGAGTTAAATGTCCCATTTTAAATAATTTTTAATCAAGATCGGTCGTCGTGGCGTTCATTGAAGCCTATGTTCAGCAGTGGACGGATAAATGCTGACGTTCATGATGATGATACATCTATAAAATACTAATAAGCCTTTTCTGACTTTATTTCTTCTTTGTTTTCTTTCTTGCAATCTTTCAGTTGTTTTTGTCTTCGAGAATTCACTATAGAATTTTTTTTTGTAAATTCTTAAAATCGTTTTTTTTTTCATTCTATAAAGATTCGAGTTCAGTGGACTGTATACCAAAACATGTGTTCGAAGTCTTATCTTCATGTTCATATTACATAGTATTTTCATAATATTATCCCTACCATAAGAAATCCATCTCTGCATTCAATATAAAAGTTAAAAAGAAACGGTCCTTTATGTGGCCCTTGGGGAAGTCCGTTGCGTTACTGTTCGGAAGCCATTTACAAAATAAAATGGCTATTATTTATACATGATTTTACGTAATTTAAAGCAAATTATTTTGCAATTTAAAACAGATTTGGCTACATCAATTATTTTACGATGCGATAGCGAGCACGTACACGGGTCGATAGAGATAATAAAATAAACGGCATTCGGCTATTCGTGCTGAAAACCATCCCAAAACCCTACAAATATCGGAAAACTTGTTACCGACACTAATATCATCACATCTGGTGTGTACGTCTGTATGTATGTATGTAATATGTATATGCTGGACAGACATTTGTCATTTAACACAAAAAACTAGTATTGTAGCTCATTTGGACTATTTAAAATCTATATGTATAGACTCACTTTACAGAAAAGCATAAAAAAGTAAAGTAGCAATCCATATAATATTATGTCCCACTGGTGGGCACGGGTTCCTCTAAATCAGTCTAGGAGGGTATCGGGCCAGGGTGCACTTAGAAATTTAGAAAAAACCATTCCAAAGGTACCATAAGGCTTGGGGTTCAGGATCGAACCCGAGAGAACCCTCTGGCCTTAAGAAATCGAGTACATACACATTGGACCATCGTCGCTCAAAAGTAAATTTTGATGAAACAGCTTTTGCGTTTTCGCGGTGTATTAAGTTTTTTACATGCCCAAAGTTTTGGATAATTTACAGCAAATATAATATGTCATAAGAAAACAATAAATAAAATTTGTAAATAGAATAGGAATTCTATTTACAAATTTTAGAAATATTTAAACTAAATCCTTTCGTTATTCGCACATCTATAACACACGCAGTTGTACAAAATTATTACAATTTAAACGTTCAAAGTATTTTTTTATTCATAGGTAGCATTCCCTGTGTTTCGGATACTTTACAACAATCATAAAATCTAAGAAAAATAGATCAATTTATATTCATTTTAGCTTATTTTGTTACTTTGTCAGCAAACAAAGTAGATTTACACCTGATTACATCATGTGGCCTGTGTCACATTAGATGTAATCCACTTTCTTCGTGCTCTGTCTTTGTGATATGTTTTAATAGATGTCATATATTATTACTGCGTGTATAATTATCAGAGTCAATTTCAATTTTAATTGTTTTTTGTCAATTTACCTTAAGTAGATCAAGTTAAGTACAGAGTTTTAAGCTTGTATGTCATGCATTTTTGTTAAAGTTGCATGCTTTAAAATTTTAGCTTTCTTTAGTCCGTCTAAGTTAATTTGTGGAGGATGTCTGGTTCCTTGTTTCTATGTCTTACTGTCACCTAGTATAAGTAGATAAGAAATTATTTATTTTGACTGAAATCAACTTCACATTTTTTTAGTATAACATTAAAATTTTAACACAATTAATTTGCCTCCAACATTTCTCGATCTCTTTTAATATATGCTTCTCCCATTATAATGAAACAACTTTTACGGATTTTATCGCGGTTTATTTAGTTTTTTAGAAGCCCGACGTTGTTTCATTATAATGAGTGAAATTCGCGTAAACATAAGAAAACAATATATGCTTCTCCCACTAGGAATAAGTTAATATCTAGTCCATCTTCACCAAGGACAACAAGGACAACAAATCATACTTATAAAGCTATTAAAATTATGGATTGATAAATTGATATTTAATGTTTATGATGCGTTAACGTTATACCAGTCTCATTTTAATCTGTGTGTCTGTTAGACTGACAGTTTTATCCAAAATGTGGAGTTGGAAAGTGAGGGTTTTGTTATGTGGCTTTTGGTATTGTATAGCCATAGTTAACATATGTTCCTGCGAAAAGGTAATTTGCATGTACACTTGACGTTAATTTATTTTAATTGCGCAACTTGTCTGATTGCTATTTTTATTAACTTGTATTGTTCCTTGAACATTAGTAGTAGTTTACGTGGAACTAGCCCATGCAACTAATTTATGTACTATCTTGAGACCTAAGATATTAAGTCTAAATTTTAGTAATTACACTTCCTTTCTTGGCCATCTCTTTGGAACACAGCAAAGCTCACATGAGCATCAAGCAATATGGTTTCACCTTCACTGCCGGGAACACAGTACAGCGCATTCCTGCCACTATAATTCACTTTATCCCAACGTAGATGAGCTAAGAGCTTATGCCTACGATCGACATCATCAAACATGAGCCAGGTCTAAAGATATCGGCCAGGAGTTGCCCGAACTAAGAACTAAAGTAGACTTGTTCCTTAGACTTCCTTATAGACTTGACTAGTTTTACTAGACCGCGTACTTATTTTTTAAATAAAACAAATCGCCTTCATAAAAAAATAGGAGGCTCAGGACTGCTGAACAGTTTACCACCGGTAAAGTTATTGACACGAAACCTTTAACAGTAAATCACGCAGGCCAATAACTCATTTACATTCTGCAGTCGAATGTCAGATATCTATATCTATACTCTATACTAATATTATAAAGAGGAAAGATTTGTACCTATTTTTGTATGTTTGTATGTTTGTAATGAATAGGCTCAAAAAGTACTGGACCGATTTCAAAAATTCTTTCACCATTCGGAAGCTACATTATCCAGTCAGTTAGCTTGTACTTATAATACTCATCACTATAACAGTGAAGGAACACTGGAGTCATAAATATCAGAATTCATCCAATATCACGAAAGCAAATCATGAAATCGTTTGAATTAAGAGACTAATATAATATTTTTAGAGAGTACAATTGGTACTTGAGCACCCTACGGTTACGTACATCAACACATCGTACCTAAGTAACCTCACCGTCATCTCCAAGCGGTACAGCAGGAAAGATCCGAACAGGTATATAAACCTGTACAGCGTAACGAAGAAACCGTTTGACAGGAGCTTCTCCGTAAGCGTTTTTTTATTTATTTATTCAAATTGAACGAACATCGAGATGGTAAGGAAGTAACGTCGCCCTTGAACCTTAAACGACTTAACCCTTAATAGCAAAAGCAAGTCAAGAGACATAAGGTAAGCTTTGGTGCCAAAAATTTATTAAATTACATTACAATTTGCTAGTGGCAAGGGATCGATAATCTTGGGAGCATTGAGGGTGGCCTATATTCAGCAAAGAATAGATAAAAGCTGACGATGATGATGGTGATTTAAGATATTGTTATAGCGGTGAAGCATGATCGCTAAAAAGATAATTAAGGATCAATCTTCTTACTTTGATTTGTCAATATTTTATATATTTTCAAAATTTCCAGATATACTTCAATTTTTTTGAGCTACTTTCCAATGTATACAAGCCGAGTTTCGTGACACTTCACTTCGACAACTTCTGTGACATGATAGAGAAAGACACGTTTATTGGTTCCACAATAGTCGCAGCGTATATAAAAAGTATGCCAAAAGATATGCTCGTGACGAGTGTAAAGTGTCCCTTTCCACCAGTAAGTGTGACGTTTTAACTAGATAGAAGAGAGTAAATGGTGAAAAGCCATCACCAAATCTGTAGGCATCTTAATCTGCCTGAAAAAAATATTTTTTTCTTATAAAGTGAATTAAATTACACTAATGTTATAGAGTACACTAGTGTTATGTCGAAATTTTTTCCAAAGAAGTATACTTAGTTTTATAATGAACATCTAATTGATAAAATGAGTGTCACAAGGAGCTGTATCGGGACCTTTTTTATTTTTAGTTTATGTAATTACTATAGTATACTTTAATATCTTTTATTTTTTAATAATATTGATTATTGACTATTGTTACGAGGTAGAAATGTTTTTTCTTAAACGTTCTTTTTTTTCTTCTTAATTCTAATTCGTCATTAGTATGTGCATTTCAAATTTGTTTTATTTGCGTTTCAGGGAGTGTATATATACGAGAACATTACCATTCCATACAACCCTATTCTGAAACGTTTCCCATTTACCAACGGACGAATCTTCGTTAACGTGACATGCAATAGAAGGGACGAAGTTATTAACTTGTTCGTTGATATGGCCATCAAATGAAACGTGATTTTGAAGATAGCATACTATCCTTAATATAGCGTACTATTATTTATATAACATTCTATTCTCTATATACTATCCTATCCTTTTTTTTACTTTCCATTCAATTAGTATATAAAATAATGTATTAATTTATTGTAGTAGTATTATACCAGCAATCAAGCCTTAGTATTTCTAGACTAAAATTTACATGATTAACCATGTTTTTTTTTTCTTCATTTATAGCAACGAGTCTTTACTATTTGCCAGTGTCACTATTAGCCATGTTATCTTGATTTTGGTTTTTCCTTTACAAAAGTGAGTTGGTAGGTTTGCCACTTGGTGTGTGGTAAATGATCAACATCGACCATTTGAGATTAATATAGTATTCTAAAATGTAAAGCTGCTATGTACATCTGTGTCTTTGGAACATAATTATAAATACAGAGGCAAGATTATGCAGTTCATGGTAGGATGAGCACAAATAACGAAGTCGCTCTGCGGTCGGTCCAGACTCCAGACACAGACACTTATTAAGACGTGTCTATCCACGCCCGTGTTTCATGTTTTATTACCAAAATAAGACTGCCTGCAGTCTAGATATCAAATCAGTAATATTAAAGGAGCAAGAATATTATTACTGTAGTAGTAGACTAAGCTAATAAGGGAATGCAAGTTATTGCTTTGGCTAAGGATCTAGTAACGGTAAAATTATTTACATTAAACATTTGATACTCTCAATATTAAAATTTTAGTTATTGATCTTTGTATAAAAGCGTCTGCTATCCCCAAAAACAAAGACGGATTTACTTGAGAATTTTCGCAGATTTTTTTAAGACGTCTCACATATTCAGTTGTTCTTCGGATTCTGATCCAACAAATAGAAATAGAAAAATAGTTGTGAAAAATGTATTTAATTCATATTTATTTGTTTTCATTATAACGAATGATCATAATTAAAGACACCTAATCAAAAGAAATTAAGAAAATATTGATTTTGGAAAGCAATAATTCTATCAAACATTTGCAATGCATCGTTAAATTGTAAATAGAAGCGGTTTGCTCATGCTCCGGTTGATTTAGTGAGGCCTATGATATTTCTTATTAATACACCGCTTACCAAATTATGAGCTGAGAATTTGGACTAAATTCGCACTAAAGAAATGACAACCATTACTTATAGTTTTGGGGGCAATAAATTTGATCCTCTCGCTACACCATCTGTTTCCACCAAATATTTGTATACAAGCAATAAATAATAGCGGGATAGATGAGGAACTTGGATAAAA
The DNA here is from genome assembly GCA_905333005.2 of Lycaena phlaeas. Classification (NCBI taxonomy): domain Eukaryota; kingdom Metazoa; phylum Arthropoda; class Insecta; order Lepidoptera; family Lycaenidae; genus Lycaena; species Lycaena phlaeas. The sequence continues at coordinate 1,747,204 of HG995181.1, forward strand.
AATATATTTAAGTAAAATATAGTTCAGTTTTTGTGTATAGTGCGGGTGACATTTTGTATCGTAGAAGCAGTTCTGGATATGCAATTAAACACATATTAGAGGATTAAGCATTGATAATACAGTCGCAGTACGCACATATAGACAGTCTGCTAAGAGTGGAAGCGCCCACTCCTAACATAGGTCTTAAGCTGATTTCGTGGCGAACCTAACGCTAGTGAGGTTTCGCCGACTAGGGTAAGATACATGCAGAGGTGAGGGGAGGACTTGGCGCGTCAGCGTTATGGCAAAAGCATTACGGCTGCTCTGAGTCTGAGTCGCAAGTTCTCCACCTTCCGTCTGACACAGATGTTCACCGGGCATGTACCTGTACCGGATGGCCCACAACAAGCCAATGACGGCGGCGGCGGTGGACTCAGCCCAGCACATCCTTGAGGTGCGCCCGAGGTTGGCAACCTGAGCTAGACACGTCGTCGCGAGCACTACTTACAGGCAGTCGGGTAGTCTCTCCTTAAAAGGTAAAGTCTGGCATTCATTGAAGGCAACTGGTCGTAATCCTGCATCCTGTTGCCTGCAGTGCCGGAGTCTCAAAAATGCGAAAAGTGAAAACTATAGCCTGCGTTATCAAAAAAAAGTCTACGCTAGTTTGAATAGAAATATTAAAACTTGCAATTGCAAAAAAATCTTCCACATATCAAACTAGGAATATATTTAATATTTTAATCGTCTATCTTTCTGAATTGATTTTTAAAAGTATCTTGTTTTAAAGCTCACGCGAATTTCACTCATTATTGAAACAACTTTTCACTATATTGCGGTCACGACAAGATTCATAAAAGGACGATAAAATACGCAAAAAGTTACTTCCTTATAATGATAATATTTATAGCAATCTTTCAGGAAAAATATTGCGCCTGTTGGCTGATATTTATTAGGTCAGCCATTTTGTTTTTGATTTAAAACTTACGTTTAAAACAAAAAGTAATCATAAGAACAATGCACTGTAAGAAGTAATCGGCGGAGTGAAAACTTCTTTGTCTTAACACAAAAGACGGGCAGGAGCCAGGCGAGGCGGCTTACAGTCTCACCTTTCAGTTTTCTTAAAATACTACTTACAATGTTGCTAATTTTGAGGATTCTGGTTTTATGTTACTATACTTGCTTTGTTGGACGGCCTGACGATATTGATAATTATATGTATTTTTTATGTTTATGTTAATTAGATAGTCAAATCAGTGGTCGAAGTCGCCCAAGAACACAATTTTAGTTTACCTGGAAGTTGGAACTAAACTAGATGTTAAAGTCTAGGTACCAGTAATTTCCACCGCACCGGTGCTACTTTAAGTCTACCTCGAATGTGGTCGTTCCTGGTTTCATCCATCCTGATCACTGCTAGTATCCATCTTAGCATTCTCATTTCTGCCACGTGTATTATCTTCTCATTGGTGGCTTTAAGTGACCAGCACTCACAGACCTTATCACAGTCGGGTACGCTAGTATTATAATATATTTTTCCTTCAAAAAACAAATTAGGTAAACAAATTCTTTGTATACCTAAGCATCGATTTAATACCTACGAGAAACTATTCATAGCACATAGTATAATCAAACTGTATCCATGCTAGTGATGTGCCAGATATCTATATCCGCGGATTTCCGCAAAAAAAGAATCTTATCCAAAACTGATACTTTTTTCTTGGGGTGATCTTTTATGGGATCGCCTTATTGGTCTTCCTCAAGATTTTTACTACAACTTAACTATTAAATCCCATCCAGATATTGTTTTATTTTTCAAATTCAAAAGCGTCTTTTTTGTTGCCAGCATCAATTTAATTGTAAATGCGAAAATTTGTAAGAATGTTTGTTTGTTACTTTTTCATTTAAATGCTACTGGATGGATTTCCATAAAACTTTACAACAATATGGCTCACACATCAGAATAAGACAAAGGCTATAATTTGCCCCCGTGGCCCGTACACCTAAGGGAATAGAAAATACGCGGGTGAATCTCTCTTATATTGCGTCTATGTAAATAAATAATTCCTTACTTGTTCAAAGCAGCTCTAAGGCTGTTTTTCTCTCATAAAAAAATCTGGTGAAGTTTGAAGAGTCGAATTTTCTATTGTTTTAAACTAACGCGATCACTATTCATATTTATGCACGGTGTATTTGGAACGCTTGCAAATAACGGACTGCAACAGCTGACCAGGTTAGTTCGAGTGCTTACCGCATTTGTATTGAGGTCCTGATTTTCCTGTTTCAACTGCCTTGATCACGGGGAGTATATTTATAAACTTGACTCCTCAGTGCTCATATGTAATCTCACTAGAGATTCATCTACGGCGGTTTTCAATATCCTATCTATCTTAATATTTTTTTATCTATCTTGGGATTTTGACACATTTTCTTACAAAATCTGTAAAAATCTTAAGATCGATAAGAAAATTTTAAGATAGATAAGATATTGAAAGCCGCCGCTAATCGGACGAATAATAAAAAAAGGTGTGTGTGCGATTCACACACAATAGAAGTAAAACACACGTTAAATGCTCAAATACAAGCAAGTATTAAACAGTGTGCAATATACATACATGATACACACCGACATTTGCTCTTTCGCTCTTTTGTATTTTTGTCTCTTACCTGTCGTTTTTTCCGTTGCATCCGGTTTGAAATCACAACAATTCTAAAGAAGTTTCGCTTCAATAAAAGACGAATTTTCCCTTTTTTTTCATTTTTCCGTAAAATGTTAAGATTGTGTATACGCTAGTGACTCTTACACCGCAAAATACATTTTTAACGATCCGGCACATCACTAATCCGTACGAGTACACAAAACCGTGGATCAGGATAGCAGTTTAATGAAACGCTTTGTACGGAATGTTTAGACGCAGTTGGATGGCTTGTTATTAATGCATCATCATCAGCGGCCGGCCAGTCGCGATGTAAATGACTATTGTGGGGATGAATGTAATATTATTTGTATGATAAAATGAGTGAAAGGTCACAGATTATAAATAGAGACAGATGGAGCATGCCGAACACGCGAGTGACGCTTCAAAGCGAATACAAATTCTAATGCGAAAACAATAATAAGACGCCTCTATAGCTAGCTATGGCATGCACTTGAGCGCGCTTTTATAAAATAATTAAGATATAAGGACTTTGTTTTGATTTGATTTCATCATCATCATCATCATCATCATCAGCCTTTACCGTCCACTGCTAAATTTAAGTTAAATCAAATCAAATGAAAATATGAAATGAAAATATCTTCATTTCGTAGGTAATAATTTGTACATTTGAAATATTATGTTAATAGAAATAGTATAATAATAAATAAGAGTATAATAATAGAAATAGTCAAAAGAACTAACAAAAAAAACTAGTATAAGATGCCACTTCGCTGGATATACTGAATCAATTCTAAATTATTTTGTGTGTTTGTTGTGTGTTTAATAAAAAAGTCTCCACTGTCAAATAAATAATTTAAAAAATAATTCGTTTTAACCGACTCTCCAAAGTTAACAAATCAACAACTCGTATATACTCGTATTGTGCAAAACCCACGTGCTTTAAGTTATTTAAATGCACCGCATGTATTTGCATGACAAAACATGGAATACGCCAAAGCTCGACTCCAGTACAAATAAAATTTGTTTTCATGAATCCCTGATGAGCTAGTGTCAATACACGGTACTTTGGGGATAGACACGTCTAAACATACATATAACATTCATCATCATTATCATACAGAATTCGCTTTGTGCGAAAACACCTATTTTAAGAAGACGCGCGTTCAATTCCTGTCCATTTTTATTCATCGCAGCCTTTATTCGTCTGCAAGGCCTCCTTCAATGAAGGCCAAAACAACGGAGATCGTCTTCCCACCCGGTAAATGGCCGACCAACACTTCGTCTACCTAAACGCGGCCCTCTTGAACCTTATTGACCCATCGGCCATCCGTTCTTCTGAGTGTGTGCCCGTACATTGCCACTTCAACCTGCATATCCTTCACGTGAAAAAGTAATACTCTTAAATAAAGCATTTTAGAAAATATTGAATCATCGCGATTTATCTGTGGATTGTGAATACTTTAAATTCTTAAAATATTTTCAATCATACATTATGGAGACACGCGGTAGCGTGTCAAGCCAAGTTCACCTGGCGAGTCGCAGTGTGTAATATTACATGAACCATTTTTTTAACCCCTGACTTGGCTAGTTTTCATATACGAATTATATTACAGCCTTCGCAAGTTCTAAGCCTGTTACTTGTCGGTTCTTATTTTTAACCGACTTCAAAAAGGAGGAGGTTATCAATTCGATAGGTTTTATTAGGAAATTTGGCTTACTGGTAGAAACCACCGAACATAATATTTCGTATATGAGAACTAGCCAAGTCAGACCTTAGGCTACAATATATTATCCTAAGTTATAAGAATAAATGATATTTTAAGATCTTATAAATAAATTTCAGGACTGACCATTTAACTTGGCTCTCATTTCACATTTGTTTTCATAATCATCCTATGACCAGGGGGGGGCAAGCTGGGGCGCTTGCCCCACCCTGGTCATCATCATCACCTGGTCATAGGATGATTATTAATTAAGACCATAGGAGGCAGACCATAGATTTGGACCTCTGCCATAGATAATTTCAGCACAAACGTGAGCCTGGATTTAGAAAAGTGTGAGGGGCAATGGCTGACAATGAAGGGTGCTCCACAATGTCGGGGAAAGATGGATAGGTTGACTGCTGCCCCACCCTGAGCCCAGCTGGCTACGACCATGTACTCTACATCATAAGGCAATGCGGACCTCCGTCCTCCTTACGGTGGTAAGGAAGACCGTGTCACTTTACGACTACATACATGTATTATATAATCATATACTAAACAAATAAGCAATCATTTGAAACAAATTCATTTATTTGAAACCGAAATGTCCACGCGGTAACTCGTCAACCAGCCGTAAAACTTTCTCGTCTTCTCAATCTGTTAGCAAAGTTAAATGACGTGTTTACAGTTTCCGACGCTTTTTAGATATAAAAAAAAACTCAAAAACATTTAAAACTGTATCCAAGCAATGAATAGAATTGTTTCCTTTTAGGGTTCCGTTTCTCAAAATGAGTAGGACCCTTTTAGTCCGTTGATATGTTACATTCTTTAGGCCTAACCTTGCGTTTTTTAGAGGACGCAATTTTATTTTTTTATGTGTAGGTGGGGTCAGAGTAAAGCTAAAACCAAGTTTGTGGGGTTGCAACCCTTGTCCCACGGCCGCCATCTTGAATTGAAATTGTTTTTACAATATATCTCTTAAAATAATTACCTGATAAAAAATATTGTATGCATTTTTTGTTGCAAATTAAATTCTCTACAACTTTGGTTCTGTAACTTTTTTTCATAGAACTGTGAATGAAAAAGTTAAAAGTGAAAATGTTCGGTTAATGTTACAGCTCGGTCTAGTAAAGATTTTACACTTTTTGCCTTTACAGTTCTTATTTTCACCAAAAGGTTTTTTACAAATATATCAATCACTCATGATGGAATAATGGAAAAGGCACCCTTAAAAAGTTTAAATGCAAATAATAAAAAAAAAGAAAGAAAAAAAGGAGAAAAAGGTGTAAAAACTTTACTAGAACAATTTTTTTTATCAACAATTTTTTTTTATCAGTAATTATTTTAAGAGATATATCGTAAAAACCATTTCAACCCTTATTTTCAAGATGGCGGCCGTGGGACAAGGGTGGCGACCCCACAAACCTGCTTTTAGCTTTACACTGACCCCCCACTACACATCAAAAAAATAAAATTGCGTCCTCTAAAAAACGCAACCCCAAATGTAACTTTTCAATGGAATATTTTGATATAATTTTGTTCTCCGTCTGTCTATCTAAACTAAAACCTAAAATAGGTATTTCCTTTTGAAGCTGAGACCAGTATGTACAAACAATACTTTGAGATGTCACAGTATTTCTAAATGCATAGGGTCATTCAAACCAATTCATATATCTCTATATCATAATAAATCCGCCACTGTGCGTCTGTCAAACCCATATAAAACGGGTGTAACACCCGTATTCAAGAAGCGTACTTGGCTAAGTGATGAAACAACATTACAAAGAACGCTTCTATCTATGCGCTCCTGATGTCAATAGTCGGGTTTTATGTGGGTTTAACAAACGCCATTTGCGGATTTCATTTAAGTACTGTCTGTGGTTGTCCACAGACGTTGACATGGTTGAATGACGATATATTATGCTGTCGGGCATATTGTGACACCTCGAAGAATTATTTGTGTAAGTGTGACTAGGAAAAATTCACACACCTGTGAATTTTTATGATGTAATAACATAACATAAGTAATTATTAATCACATAACTAACACGATTTCGAAATGCTTAGCTCGCGCGTCAGACTCGCCCTTTTTATGCGCCCTAGGCATTTATTTAACAAATGGACTATAATTACTGCGTTTGAAAGTTTTACAGGAGCATCTCAGATTTATAAGTTAATGTAACTTGAGGTGAAGGTTTTCTGTAATGATTGTGTGAGGAAGCGAGATCATGCATCCTACAGAAGAGGCGTTGAACGAACTTAATATTATATTCGTTATACATGCTTGTTAAATAACAAATACAAATGTATTTCGTGAGATAATTGTTGCCGAGCTGGGGCCAGGGAATCTTGCGGAATCTTAAATATTGCATTGTCCAAAATTAGCTGTTTAAACGAATGTCCAGGCTGTCTAAAAATACGCTTTGGATCGCAATTTATATTAGTAGCAACCAATAATATAAAGTAAATGGATTAAATTGATAATTGTTACTAGTTTGAAGACATTTTTTTTTTGGATGGAGCTATGCTAATGGCCCTAATGACCCTAATGCTTCGTCGAAAGTGGGGTGAGCCGGTTGGTATCACCCAGTGATATAGTAAGTAGGGGGTTGCCCCCCGCCAGCCGTGGAGTGTGACTTCCACGGCTTCATGGCGTCGGCTTTGAAGACGATATTCGTGAAATACGCACTTTTTAACAATAGAATAAGTGCCATCTAGCGGTAAAATTAAACAACTCATCGCATTATATGTAGCTTTGTGCTGATCTAAATATATCCATAGATGTCGCTTATTAAGCTTAAAATATATTTTTAAACACTATGTAAAGTTAAAAGTTTGTGCTTCAGGACGTTGTAGTCCGTATACGTACTACCTGACTGCTGCGAAAAATTTCGAGACTCAAACGTACTCAAATACACCACTATTAATTTTTAATTAAAAAAAAATTGGGTATGTATATTAGTCGCCGCTACTGAACACATTACAGTAATAAAAAAAAAACGAAAATCGTTATTAAAAAAATCCTACATTATACCTAATTGTTTGACAAATACAATAAAATATTGGTGTACGTACGCGCCCCCAACACGTAGTGATAGCATTCATTGAAATTTGTAGCTCAAAACTAAATAAATAAGTAACGAGTTTGCGCGGTATCAGGCGACGGTCGGGCGGCAGGGTTGTTGTTGCATGATGTTTATGATTAGTAAATTGTGGGTAGTCTACAAACTAATCGCCGAGCGCCAACGGTATGAAAAGGAGCGCAATAGCTTACTTCTCGCTTGGTTTTCATTAATGAAATGACACATTGTATTTTTCGTTGTAGAATTCTTGTGTCCATGATTTTGCATTGAATATGGGAAAACTTTAACATTTTATAACTTCATCATTGTAGGGTAAAAAAAATATGACTACATATATACGATTACGTATGTCTTATATACTACCCATTTTTTTATTTGGTAGTTATAAAATAGGCATTCTGATAACAGTATACCTACTATTATAATAGTAGGCTTGTTCAGATTATTAATGGCAGACATATTAATTATCTAAGTAGGGTTTACATCACTAGTCATCTAACTATTAAATCCTCAATACTCATTCCGCAATCCGCAAAGTTATCTGTCGCTTTGCTGTGCTGACAAACTTTCAGCTTTTCTACACTGGCGAAGGTCTGATGCTCACGGGCTCTTAGACTATTAGGTCTGTAAACTGAATAATACGATATAAATGAAAATAATCTTTTCCAAATAGCATGAATTTATTTTACACATAGTTCAAATATTTATAAAATTTATCGGCATCCATTTTCTTCACTTGTAAGTCCACGTATCCGGATAATATTATTTTTTCGTTTGGATTAGTCATGTTCACAAACAAACGCCCTTGTTTAAACGGTAATGCTGCTAAATAGTTACCATACGGTGCTGACATATTTCCCATGATATGCGGTCCCTGCATCGCAGTAAAAACATTCATTAGAATTAATATCAAATCAAATCAATCTTATTCCGTTGCTCATAATTGAAACAGGTACCGTCAAAAAAAAATTAAGTAATAAAAATACATAATAATATGTTTAACTCAACTTTGTGCATGCGCTATGTGTGCATGCGCTTGTCATTACACAGATTTAATTCAATTCAATCGTAAAAACATTCATTGGAATTAATATCAAATCAAATCAATCTTAATCCGTTGATCACAATTAAATAGTACCGTCCAAAAAAAATTAAAATGTAAGTAATAAAAATACATATGCTCAACTCAACTTTGAGTGGGGCATTGTGTTTGGATGCGCTTGTCATTACACAAATTTAATTAAACGTAGTCGGCTCTTGGGCTATAATTATGTGTGGCAGTGGTCGACGGCCGAATCACTGCTATACAAATTAATGCAATATGGCGAGCACATAATATAGTGCCGCAAAGTTGAGTTGAACTATCTATAATTACTACATAGTATAAAACAAAGTCGCTTTATCTATCCCTATATCCCTTTGTACGCTTAAATCTTTAAAACTGCGCAACGGATTTCGATGCGGTTTTTTGAATAAATAAGCCAATTCAAGAGGAAGGTTTATGTATATAATTTATTAAGTTTTTATTTACATTGGCTAAGATATAAAAATTATTGTTGGAGGTGTCGGAAAAAATAGGCCACCTGAGAGTTTTCAACGAAAACGCTGCCTAAACCCTTCGAGATATAGCAAAATAATGTATGGTGGAATTTTGTATCTTAAATAGGTCTACAAAAAAATCTGCGACGGCATATGTCTCTATCTCTTAGTGATATCATACTATATCCATTTAATACTTTAAAAAAATGGGCAATTATAACGCGATAATTTGGAAGTTATTTACACAAATACAGTATGAACCCTTATCATTTTAAATCAGTTAATTAGCTTGAATGCTTCATGAAGATTATTTTTCCCCTTTACATCGTGTAAATTAAATGAATACTTTAGGAGATATGGCAAAATCAAAATAATACGCAAGAAAATAAATCGTGTTGGCGTAATTTGAACGGGCAGCTGCGTGCTTCAACATAATATTATGGTGGAATATATTATAATAATAGTATCCTAAATAGTAAATAGTATGCATACAAGAAAGTCTGCGAATGGATATGAAATGTCTTTATGTTCCAGATAACATAATTATATCCATTTTAATACAAAAACTTAGTCATTATTTAAATAGAAAATGATCATCATCAGACATGATAAATCCGTAAACCTAAGTTCACGCGGGCGAAGCTGCGGGTAACAGCTAGTGGATAATATATTGTTGTACTATAATAATTATTATTTGGGTAGGTTGATGACTTTTGCAGCCAATGTAACTCTGCCAAGCAATGTAACGCCGTGCGCACGTAGGACGAGTAGTTTCGCCGATTTACATTGAAATGTGGTCAGCCATGTTAGATAGGTGCAGGAACAAATACGACACCAACTTCAAAAGTAACAATAATGATGTGGCAGGCTCAATGATTGTATATAAGTTAAAGAACATGTTGATAATTTAAAAGTTGCAGGCGCAACAATTTAAGAAGCGCTAATAATTTATGATTTTTTTAAGTCCGTTTAATTTTCTTTTTATATCTACCAGCATTTAGTGATAATCATCAAAAAAAATCAAATTGCTGCTGAATACAATGTTTTTCATCTAAAGCTCTGAAATCAGACTCAGAGCTTTACTTTCTTGTTTGTTTGTTTGAAGCCCCATTATCCTAGTGTCCAGAACTCCCAGCAGATAAAAGTCAGCACTGTCTGAAACAGAATATATTAGAGATATTCTCTTAAATTACAAATTTTAATCGTAACTTACCGGAGCAAGCGGGCAGGTCCATATCCGTGAGTAATTTCGCATCGATTTTAGGACTTGACCGAACAAAATGTCCTCTTTTAATGAGTCGCAATAGTTGCGGTGAAACTCAACAAAGCTGCGTTTGTAAACGTTAGATAACAACTCATAGTAGTAAAAGTGTAACTGAAACATGAATAGAACACTTTAATGTTCCCTTTTATATCTAGCAGTCTAGCAGAGTGAACAGAAACGAGTAAGAATAAAAGTCGGTTTGATGGGCTGGTATTTGAAGAAGCCTACGCTTTTGTGGTCTACAAGAAGAATTATAATAATGAGGAAAGGAAAAGCGATCTCGAAGATAAGAAGGGGAAGAAGGATTAATTCAAGGGGATATTGAAGAGGAAAGATGATGATACGGAAATTTCTATGGTGGCGGTATGGGTAGCCACTGTAATTGCTTACGAAAATGAGTGACATGATCATATTTCTTTAAGCCAAAGATGTGTCGCTAGCATAAATTTAGAAGTGGCTCGAGTTTGTTGAGTATTTCGTCGGTGGCATCCAAACAGCAAATATCAGCGTAGTCAATATTAGGTTGTATAAGAGACAGAGCAAGAGACACTTTAGTTGAAAAGGAAGAAAATTTTGGAGTGTTTTGAGAGAGTGGAAAGAAAAGTGTACCTTTTTGCTAATTTCACTGACGTAATTAATCCAGGAAAGATTTGAATCCATTATAACACCTAAGTTTTACTAATGGCAATTTGGGCGCCATCTAAGGTAAAGGTGGTAGAGTAGTGATATCAAGTCGACTACGAATGCGCTTGCTGCCTATAATTAACACTTTTGACTTTGATGAATTGACCGTTATGCCAAAAGATTTAGCCCATTCAACATTTCATAAATCATCAGGCATAAATCTAAATAATTTTGGAGATAGCTGATACTGCATCGTAAATTTGTAGATCGTCACCATAAAGATGATATTTAGATGAAACCACGCTAGTTATAGAATTAATGAAGACTGAAAAAAGAAGAGGAGAAATTACACCACCTTGAGGGACTCCTGAACTAAGGTTGTACCAGTTGGAATTGGACGTATTGACCTGAACACGCTGTGAACGGTCTCGACGGCAGGAATTAAACTAGGCTAAGGCGGGTATGAAAACAATAATAGATTTAAGTACTCCAAGAAGAATATCAAAGTCAATAGAATTAAATACATTGCTAAAGTCGAGAAGTATAAGAAATAAGAATTGTCAGAGATTTCTTCTTTATGGCCAAGCGGATGTCACCGGTACGTTAAGAAGAGCAAAAGTAATACTATGGCATGGGCGAAAACCAGATTGAAAAGAACTGAGAAAGTCATTGCTGAATAAGAAAGAGGAGAATTGTTTATGAATAATATGTTCAAAGACTTTAGATAGTATAGGTACTGCCTATACTATCTAAAGTCTTTGTTCTTTTTTAGATAATAGAAGAAAACTAGGTAAGGAAGAGGGATTAGGGACTTTAGGAAGAGGAATAACAAAAGCTGCTTGATGATGATGAGTAGTTAAAAATATGTTTAAGAATTTGAAGCAAAAACGGGAGAATCAATTTTATCATTCTCAAACATAATTTGTCAAAACCAACAGATTGTGATGAAATAGAGAGAATCGCTACTTTATCGTCTGTGTCGGTTAAATAGGTGTGAGGGAAAATGAAGAATTAACTGTTGACAAATCCGATAGGTATTTTAAAGTTTTATTTTTGGTAGTAGAACGCAAACCCACGGGAGGCTGAAAGGAGTTATTGAGGGCGTCAAGATCAAAGTCGTTGGGTTACTTATACTTATAACTTACTTCTTTCTCTATTAATAATTTAGGTTGTGTTTAATTACCTTGTATTTGTTGTCGATTTGTCGATTAACGTTGAGTATCACAGTAAAAAAATATAAAGGATTGTTTCGACTGTAACGTCGCGTTAAAAATTTCGCATCTATATGATTTCGATCACTGTAGACGACAGTTCCGTGCTGACACTCCATGTACACCAACTGGGGATTGAAACATTGCAAATTATCTTCTAGAATCTAGATTCTAGATTATTCTGAGCCTGTAGAGATCTAGAACGGACAAAATTAACAAACGGAGAATCCGTATTAGATGAGTCACTCTACGCCTTCACTACGGGTCCCCACGGAGGGTCACCAGGGACAAGAAAATGCTTGTCATTTGGACCTCAGTAACTTATAAACTCGGTTATTGTTTATAATATATTTGTTAAAAAAATATCAACAGTCGAAATGAGAAAGTGTACAATTTTATGTTTATTTTAATGCTAAATATAAGTTAATTAATAAAAAAATCCAAAAACATCACCTTTTCAGTAATACTGTGATGCAGCCCAAGCAAAATAACAAACATAATAAATATAATATATTTAAACGACATTTTATACGTATACGTATACAAATAAAACGCTACATGAAAATAATTGTTTTATTTAAAATGTTTGCACTTTATACAAATTGTTTCTATTATAATAAACACTTAAACGTTTTTATCTAATCCATTAATCTTTTAGCAATAATTTTCAAAAAATATGATTCCCTATCAGACGGATGCTTCATTTATATCGACTCAATGGCGAACAATGTCGAATTTTGCTAATTCATGATTGGAAGTTGGAACGTGAATTAGTTTTAAGTGAACCAGAGAGGACGCTTGGTTTAGTGTTGAAAAAAATATAAATATAAATAATAGTCAATGCCTAGCAATAGCCTTCATCTGTACTTATATTTATGTTTGACATAGACAGACACAAAAACGACTCCAAATACGTAAACTAAAAAGCAAAAAAGTCATTTTCTTCACACAAAGTAATATGCATTTCCATTTATTTAAGTGAAAATAATTCAATAATTAATTATTTTACAATTTTGCAGTCGGTGCCAAGTAAAACAATAACTGTGAATCAATCAATCATTCTAACAGCTGATGAAAATGTGTACGTAAGTATAAATAATACATATAGGTTTTTGTCAAATACTTATTTCAGTCGCAAGGTTAGGTTACCTAAATATTCGTATTACTTATATTGTCTGGTTGAGGTAATTTTGGTCCCATACTTCCTTATTATCCTTTTTTTTCTAACAGATTTTGTGATTTCTTTGTTGTTCAATTCGTTCATGCTATTATGAGTATTTGTCAAACTTACATATTTTTCTCATAATATTGTTATTGTTTTGTTATTGCTTTGATATAATATTTAATAATTATATTTGATATTGTATTAAGGTTTTAGTAGCATTTTCTTGGCACCCACTTCAAAATTACAAAAAAAAAATACTAGAAGGCTTTATACTAGAAGGTAGTGATTTAAATGGTTGTGGAATCCCCCCGACTCTCTATGGTCTTCATCATCAAATCTACTGCAAACCAGCATTATAACCCACATGGCTGCAAAGTTCTCATCAATATAAATGAATTAAGTCCAAACACAAGACAGTTACTCCAAACCGTTGAGGAGATCCCTGAATTGTCCTTTGTCTCTTTTTTTTCGATGACGCAGTGGAAATCCTTTTCGGACCATACCAGGGCCTTGGATATGCGCGCTGGCGTGTGTGAGGGCTCGCATTGGGTTCACTACCCGATTAAATTCGCTGCGTGGGCCTTCAAGAGGCCACGTCGGCGGCCTCCTCTCTCACCCGTTCATCGGCCTCCTTCTGGGAGTTCCACTGTCTCACAGAAAAACACAAGTGCGATGACAGTTGTCAAATCGCGACGCAGCACCGCCCATCTCAGGCACACCTCGCGGGTGTGCTGGGCAGAGTCCACCGTTCTCCGTCTTCATCATCAGAAACCTAATGATAGTCACAACCCGTCTATACTCCAGCCAAAATGGATGTAGAATGTTTGATGACAAAGCCTTGCTAGGCAACCGGCCGACAGCAAGAACGAAAAACATTTTTATTGGATGTTATTATTTTGTAATTTTAATAAAGTGTAAAATATTGATTATGAATATGTATCTTAAAAACCTACAGTGCAATATTAAATCATAATAATATCTTTTATTGACTACTCTAATAGGTTATAATTCCATTTATCGAGTATCGACAGAACTATTCTTTTTAGAATATGAAAAGTATAATGAAATTTCTCTACAATAGTTAACAATGCATTAATCTCATAAAATCCTGACCTCAATAATTTAAATTTCATGTGACATTCATAGTTTTAGCGTCACAACATTGTTGTTTTTTTTTTCATTTTAACTTTCATTGGTCATTTGGTTCGGTAATAAACCAAAAGTATAATGGACTTATTATTTGGAATACTGTTGGACTCTTCTGGTATTTGTACATCAAAGGATAATACAAAAATGAAAAAGGTTCATGAGTTCTACCAAAAACTGAACAATGCATTAGGGATGTCAACATTTGAAATTATGACAAACCGCCAAAAATTAAAATGTAATAAATGGCAAATGGTAAAATTATATACATATTAGTATAAGGTAAGATTAACTATGGATTAGAAATAAAGTATGCCTTCATTTGTATGAAGTGATGTATTGTCCCCACCATGGTTAAAGCCTTGTTGTGGCGGTGGGGCTCAATAGCCTAGGGTGAGCCGAATACCTTGGGCGAAGCTAATTGAGCCAAGGGGGCTCTTTGTACCCCTCTTATAAGGAGAGGGGACAAAAGAGCAGGGGGCAAGGGGCGAGGATGGAAACCTAACCTCATTGTACTGTCCTGACGGTGAAAGGGGTTGTTCTGCGGTGCGGGGCAACCCGTCTGTGAAGGTGGTGTTGGCCCCCCGAGGGGACTGACTGGCCGTCGAGGTGCCCTGTGCTAGTAGATCCGGGACGCCTCACCAAAGGCGGCATTGGTGGCACTCGCCGGGTTTTAGTGGGTAGAGCTGCGTCCATTTACGAGCTCTCGGGCGCAGCGAGTCCCACATACCCGCCTGGGGAGACCCACTCCCCTGCGGGATGCGTCAGTGCATTTTCCGGCGTTAAAGAAGAAAAAGTGATGTATTGTATTATACACGGTGTATTTGAACGCTTGCAAAAACGAACATAAACATTGTTGTTTTTTCATAACACGCTTATTTTAAAGCATTATTATCAAACGTCGGTATCATTATGTTTACCAAACCGGATCATACAAAAAAAAGTTAAAAAAGAGAAGCAAAAAAATTATAATTTCGCTTTTTTTCACTTCTATCATGTCAGGCCATAATATCATACCTCTTCGTTTTTGCAATCGTTTTAAATACACCATGTTTATAGTATATTATTTGGCATAAATCTTTGCAAGCGTTCCAAATACACCCGCTATACATAACATGTATACAGGGTGTTCCAGAAAGTATGGATCAAACAAAACCGGGTGTTGTGCTAGGCCATTCCAAAACTTTTTCTCCTAGAAACTTCTCCTCTATCTCGTTAAGAAATATTTATTTTTATTTTCCTTTCACATTGTAACGTAATGAACGTTACAATTAGGTGTGAAATTGCTAACATAGTGTTGGTATGTCTCTAAACTTTTAACCAAAAATAAAAAAAAATAGTTTTGGGAAGATTTTTTAATACACATTTAAATGTAAAATGGCCACATTTTTTTCTTTACGAGATAGAGGGGAGGTTCCTTGGAGAAAAAGTTTTCGAATGGCCTAGCACAACACCCTGTTTCGTTTGACTTTGATCCATACTTTCCGGGACACCCTGTATGTATCATATTTTAGAATGTAATGTGATAAATACCCGTTTAAAACTTGGACACGTTCGCAGAGGGGAAGTACTTTAATTTCTTTCTGTATTCTCAAATCTAAACTATAATGTTCGATGTTCAAATAACCAACATAGATATCTTCATAATAATTATAATGAATTGGTCATTAACGACATAATTTATTGCATAAGCTTATACAACTGGCTGGCTGACATCTCCTTTATCTCCATGTCGACGTGACATCCCAACACAAGCTTGTTCTTATAGTCGGTCATGTTCCAAACTAATCTTCCTTGTGTAAACGGAAAAGCTTTCAAGTACTGTCCATAAGACGTTGTCATATTGGTAACGGCATATCTACCCTGTGTAAAATAAAACATGATAAATATTGTCAAAGAATTCAGACGTACATAGAAGCACAAATCTTAAGGGTATTTTTTGCCGTCTTTATTGGGGACATGTCCCCAGCGGGCTTAGTTCGCACTCACTCGCTCTCATAGGCTCATATGCTGGGGACATCGCGGTGTCCCTCTCGTCACGCCGCCAAGCGGACGTTTGCATCGCAAAAAGTTTGTCCTCAAAACGCTTATAAGAACTGTACTTCTATGTACGTCTGAATTTTTTGATATTGCTTATGACACAAAGTATAGATACGTGGAGTCCGAACGGTATAGACTTTTCCATAGTACCCATGTACACAATAATAAACCCAAAACTTAGTTCTCTTTTCTGTCACTCGCTGCGCTAGAATTTAAAACATCATATGCTTACATTGAACGAGTGTAACTTTAAAAAAAATTGACCTTGCCATTTTGATTTGTTTTAAAAATAAGCTAAAAAGCTGTAATTTTAAAATAGTCCACTTTTGTATATCGCTAGATCACAAAATTATGCCATTAGGTTGAATTACCAATAGTTAGTATAAGTAACACACCTTTCTTCAGAACTTTTCCTTCTAAAATCTTTTAACGCCCATAACGTCATCTTCCACGAAAACCATTGACCAACAGAAATGTGACCAATAGAAATCATGTGTTGGTGTCAAAATTTTACAACTTTCAGAAAAAAAAAAACAATAAATCTTACTGCCGAAAGAGGGCATTCTAAGAATTTTTTGAATTGAGTTGTTCTCAAGACTTTCACAAATATGTCCTTCTCGTCGACAAAATCGCACCATTTGGAATGCATCTCCAGTATACTCCTCTGGTATCCAATGGTCATCAGAGGATATACATAAATATGTACCTGTAAACAAAATATACAATAGTCAGTCAAAATGTAGGAATACTAAGTAAATGAAATAAAGCTTTAATAAAGAGGATAGCTGATTATTACCATTTTTTTAAATGTTTCATGCTTAAATCCTGTCATAAAAGGATCGATTCCACGGTAAATGTAAAAAAGGATACTAATTTATCTGTACATGTAAATATATCATTGATCTTTCAAAGCTACCGGCTTCGAATCTTTTGAAGAACAAAAAAACTCGGTGAAATCATACAAAAGCTACAGTGTCACCTGATTTCAACAAAGGATAAATGATCCTAATTGACTTTGTCAAAGCACTAACATTTACTTTATATTTTAGGTAGAAATCTAGTTTTAAAACAACTACAAATATTTTATAAAGACCATTTTTGCATAAAAATCTAAATTTAATTCATTCATTAGATATTAGTTCGACATCCAATTTCTCAATTTCCTCGGTAGTATACAGGCAGCAAGTATTTTAATCGTGGTGGCGCTAGTGTGCAGGCCCACTAGCGCCACGTGTAATGTTTAGCTTCTCACCGTATAAGAATTGTCCAGCGGTTTCATCAGAGTTCCATGCAGGGTCATATAATACAATGGATTCTTGCGATTGTAGCGTCTCGCCATAAACGTGATGTTGTCTAAAAAACCAGGGTCATTGTAGTCGACGGAGGCCCTTTGGTATTCCATGTATGGTATCTGCAGTGTAACAAGTAATTTAATTTAATTTAAAGTAATTTACTACATTCATGTGAATAAGTGATTGAATTGAAAGATATTTACGATTCCTTGTTTTGCTCATTTGCATAAGCGTATAACTGTTATTTCACCTTAGGTTATTTTCACCGACTGTTTATCTACTATAGAATATAATAAAACACAAAATAAAATGATATATTTTATATGAGTGTAAATTCTTATAAGCATAAGTCACCTAAGCTAGACGAAGCATTTACTGACGTCTATGTTTCAACTAGTCGGAGTTCACTCATAGAAGGAAGCCCATTTAGCCCTTTTGAGGGAACTGGCCAGTTGCGGAGTTGTCCTGTGTTAGACATTCCGGAATCTCCCCTTCAAGCGATTGAAGACACACGCGAGACTAGACTCTAGTGACTTTAAAAAAACGCTTACACTCCACGTAAGGCTGCTAGCGTCTATTTATTTTAAAATATAGAATAAGAAAATATGAATCACCTTTTCATGGGCACACCACATTATTTTTATTGAGAACACAATCAAAACAACGCGCACCCACATCGTGTGCAGCCAAAATATAATTTAAATGATGTCACACACAATCGAGAATAAATTGGCATT
Organism: Lycaena phlaeas; assembly: GCA_905333005.2. Classification (NCBI taxonomy): domain Eukaryota; kingdom Metazoa; phylum Arthropoda; class Insecta; order Lepidoptera; family Lycaenidae; genus Lycaena; species Lycaena phlaeas. The sequence goes on from HG995181.1 coordinate 1,765,641, forward strand.
ATTTGGTTATTATGTAGTTCCATACATTACATGGAATATGAACGCTTGTGTATAAAATATGCTATTTATATTTAATGGTTGATATCATACCTCACCAATCAAGTGATTATAAAAAACTATCTTCTGCCTGCAGCTTTGCCGTTATATAAATAATACGGTTGAGCAAGTTGGAACAAAATAAGTCATTTAGCAATTTTAAGGGCCTGTTTCACCACTTCCTGATAAGTGCCGGATAGGCTATCCACAACATATTTGACAGATACTCCATACTCTAGTCACTATCTGTTGGATATCTGGTGGATAGCCTATCCGGCACCTATCAGGAAGTGGTGAAACAGGCCCTAAATACTTTAAACAGCTATATTTAAATAAAGAACTACATCTTAATCCCTTCATCAGTTTCAGAGACAGACACAAACACACACGCAGGGCGTCAAAGTTTTAGCACCCCTCTTTTGACATCGACAGTCAAAAGTTGATGATCTAATCTGTTAAGCCTTGTAGCGTACGCCTCACTTACCGGTCAGTGGCTTGTAGCCTCGCGCTCTTCATGAGTACCACCATCTTGACTGGAGTGTTGGAGTGCGCTGTGCCATGCTCCCGTCTCATATCTGTATGGGTTGGCACCTTGAACACGTGAATGAGTTCCCTTTGCTAGTTTCAGTTTTCCTCGCTTATGTTCTGGTTGTTCTTAGGGTTACTTATTTGGGGGAGTTTCCCAAAACATAATCTGCTGTTTTATATCTCACTGCTACAATCTTACTCCTTGTTAAGAGACAGTGCCATGCTGACCTGCGTGGTACCACTAGCTCACATAATACAGGCGTAAAATGATAGATATATTGTCACGTTTCGTGCAGTTTAGAAGTTTCCGGTGGCCCATTGGGATAGGATGGCAACGCATCTGTATAACCTTTGCTTGTGCGCTTGTCCATGGCCGTCGGTCACCTCGGTCTCGACTGCTCAGCTGTCTCATTATTACAAAAAAGACTTGAGACTCTTCGTAATCAGAAAACAAGTATATTTAACAAAAAACGCTAGAATTTATAAATCCTATAGCGTACAGGTTAGTATGACACATATTATACAGGCTGATTAATTATTTGAATAACGGACATAATCAGAGACGTGATAGACATTGGTGTCACCAATCAAAGAAAATTATATTTACCAAAAAAACCACATAAATAACAAAATATAGACAAATATAAATAATGCATTGTTGGACTTAGAATATGGTCACCCTATTGTATTATCACGTGCACTTTACACGCTTTTAGAAAGACGTTAATGGTAGGTATAAAATAATCGCGTCGCTTTCGCGACACTCGTGCGAACGGGGCCTTATGTATGGCTCGAGATGGAACGTCGGTGTATTTGATACACCGTATTTAACTTATTTCAAAATACTGTCTCTACTTTAATTGAAGTGTGAAGGATAATTTTGATAAAATTAAGACCCCGCTTATGATACTTTTTTTGAATGAGAATCGCTAGCTCTATACGCTACTTGAATATGTCTGTTCTTCAAAAAATCACGCTGTATAACAACATAAATACATGTTAAGGCTGATGATGATGATAATAATATTACATACATTAAGTCACATTTAGATATTATTACATATAAATACAGTGCAGCAATCAAAGTTAATATTCAATTTGTGAAAAATCACTCGACTGACAAGGTTCTCCGAACTGGTAACAAGATATTAACAATTATACTTCAATTAGTCTGAATTCAACAAAATGTAATAAGCCACACACCGTATGATTATAAACTTAACGTGACACACAGACAGATCGCCGATAAGGTTGATTATTATAAATATGCATTATAACATTACAGTCATTAAGGTAACTTTATAAACAGAAACGTAATAGCATAGGATACGTTATATAAAACGGCCTTCACCGAGATGCTTATTTGATGAAACTCATTTTATATTCAATTTAATATGGCAATAAACATGTTGCATATGGGTTGCACAAAAAATCAGTCCAGGATTGAATTTTTTTAGGCAACCCATATGCAACAAGCTTATTGACATGTTTCATCAAATAAGCATCTCGGTGAAGGTCGTCTTATTTAGCGTATCTTAGACTATAATTTAAAATGATTTTTAATCAAAACATTTGAGCAGTTTTTTGGAAGCGTGGTCACTGACATTCTTTACATTGATGTCATATATAACAATATATGACATGTATAGAAAAATATATTAGCACTACAATTTTAAATATGTATCATCATTTTGAGCTTTAACTTCTATGAAAGTGAAAATGAAGAGTGCCCCCTCTTATGGATCTTAGTGATTAGTAATGAAAGACATCCATAGCAACCGCTATACCAGAGGATTGATGCCAAGTGAGCCATCTGCTCACCTACTTTCCGATTGAGCTTAAAGGCTATGAGGCCTAAATGTCATTTACAACCTTTCGAAAAAAGAGCATTGATGTCATGAAAATAAATATAATAATGATATAATATTAGATACTAGAAGTCCGAACGTTTTATGCTTTTCCATAGTACTCATGTACACAATAATAAACCCAGAACTTAGTTCTCTTTTTCGCCACTGGCTGCGCTAGAATCGAGTACATACGGATGCTATTGTAGCGAATCAATCAGCGCCACAATACTTCACGCGTAAAGATTTAAACGAGTACTTATTAAAAATTAAATTTAAATTAAAGGAATTTTGACGCGATGTCCGGTGGTGGAATTCTGTTGCAGGTATTACACCGAACAATTCCTCGGGACGTCACGAATAACTTATTATAATGACCTTTGTGGCTCAATGGTTAGCGCGTTGGTGCTCAAATAGACTCACTGGACGAATAAAGGCTAATGATGATGATGAAGATGACAATAAAATTCTTAGATATACGTACAGTATAAATATTATATTTCCGTTGACCGGAAGGGTTCGGAGAAGGATCATTCGCTGATTGGAATTTTTGATTAGGTCTGTGGTGCATTGTCGACGACTCTTTGATATAAAAGGCCCCATTTGCTTCTTCAAGCAACTTGTAATAGTTAGAACGATAAAATAACAATAAAAACTATTGTTGCTTTTACTCAATTGCCTTTCCTTGAAACCTGTGGTAGATTCGATTGGCGGAAATTTAGTGCGTGGTTAAATTCTGGTTTTACTGTACTAATCGCTAGATGTGCTGACGAACTTTCAACTTTTCTACAATGGCGAAGGTTTGATGCTCGCAGGCTCTTACACTATTAGTTCTGTAAGCTGAAGAATACGATATAAATGAAAACAATATTTTCCAAATAGCATGTATTTACTTTACACAGAGTTCTTATATTTATAAAATTTGTCAGCATCCATTTGCTTGATTTGTAGGTCCACGTATCCGGTGAAAATTATTTTTTCGCTTGGATTAGTAACGTTGACAAACAGACGCCCTTGTTTAAACGGAAATGCTGCTAAATAGTTACCATACGGTGCGGACATATTTCCCAAGACATGCAGTCCCTGCATCGTAAAAACATTCATTGGAATTAATATCAAATCAAATCAATCTTAATCCGTTGCTCACAATTAAATAGTACCGTCCAAAAAAATTTAAAATGTAAGTAATAAAAATACATATGCTCAACTCAACTTTGAGAGGGGCATTGTGTTTGGATGCGCTTGTCATTACACAAATTTAATTAAACGTAGTCGGCTCTTGGGCTATAATTATGTGTGGCAGTGGACGACGGCCGAATCACTGCTACACAATAAAATGCAATATTAAAAGGCACGCCGATATCACGCGAAGAATGGCGTTATTGAAGTGGCAGTGGGCCGGTCACACACTCAGAAGAACGGACGGTCGATGGGCCAATAAGGTTCAAGAGTGGAGGCCGCGTTCAGGTAGACGAAGTGTTGGTCGGCCATTAACCAGAAGGGAAGACGATCTCCGTGCAGTAGCTGGTGCGCGTTGGATACTAGTGGCAAACGATCGGCGTTCATTGGGGGAGGCCTATGTTCAACAGTAGACGGATAAAGGCTGATAATGATGATGATGACTTTTGTAGCCAATGTAACTCTGACAAGCAATGTAACTAGGATGAGTAGTTTCACGGATTTACATAGAAATGAGGTAAGCTATGTTAGATAGGTACAGCAACAAATACGACACCGACTTCAAAAGTAACAATAATGATGTGGTAGGCTCGATGAGTGTATGCAAGTAAAAGAACATGTTGATTATTTAATTGTTTCCTTGAAGTCGGTTTAAATTCTTTTTATATGTCTACCAGCATTGGATGATACTCATTAAAAAAATCAAATTCCTGCTGATTACAATCTATAGCTCTAAAATCAGACTCAGAGCTTAACTTTTTTCTTTGTTTGTTTGGAGCCCCTTTATCCCAGTGTTTGGAACTCCCAGCAGATAAAAGTCTACACTGTCTGAAACAGAATATACTAGAACTCCCAGTCTACACTGTCTAAATATTAGAGATATTCTCAAATTGTATTCGTGGTTTACCGGAGCAAACGGACAGGTCCATATCTGTGAGTAATTTCGCATCGATTTGAGAGCTTGACCGAACAAAATGTCCTCTTTTAATGCATCGCAATAGTTGCGGTGAAACTCAACAAAACTGCGTTTGTAAACGTTAGACAACAACTCGTAGACGTAAAAGTGTAACTGAAACATGAATAGAACACTTTAATATTTCCTTTTTAAGCACATCATTTTTTTATGAAGTAGCCTAATACAATCCGCGCTTCCTGTTGATGCATGTATCCATCCATCAACATGCATCCATCTATCGACATGCGTGTAAGACGAGACATTTGAATTTTTGGCAGTTTAACATGCGCTATTTTAAGCATAATTAGCAATCGCGAACGCAAATTAACAAAATTATAGTTTTGCTAATTACACAATATTACAATATTTAAGCAAACTAACAAAACTATTAGTTTGTTAATTTGTTTAAATATTGTAACGTAACATAGAATAAAAAATGTTCCACTGTATTGTTGAATTGTTTGTAGATGCCTGATGAAGGTTCAATAAAGGACTGAAACGTTGCAAATTAGCGAATGTGTTTCAATTGACATCTTACTGTCCACCTTCCTGCAAATTCTAAAAAAATATTACAAAATACGTGTATCGACGTAACTCATCTCTGCGGTATATTATAATATAAGGTATCTTAGACTAATTAATAGCATTTTCTAATTATAATCTGCTTGGTTTTTTTTATTTAAGGTATTTCCATTGACTAACTCACTTACTTCTTTCAGTCTTTCTCCATTACCTTTATTATTTATTAATAATTTGAATTGTAATTTCTAACCTTGTATTTGTTGTCAATATATCGAGTAGTGTTGAATATCGCAGTAAAAAAATATAAAGGATTTTTTCGACTGTAACGTCGCGTTAAAAATTTCACATTTCCATAATTCTGATCACTGTAGACGGAAGTTCCATGCTGACACTCCATGTATAACAACTGAGGATTGAAATATCAAAAATATGAAAATAAGAATTGGCCATCTTGACGTTGATTGAAAGAGATTTATTATCGCTTAATGCTCAATATAAGTTAATTAATTAAAAATCCAAAAACTCCACCTTTTCAGTAATACTGTGATGTAGTCCAAGCAAAATAACAAACATAATAAATATATATTTAAACAACATTTTTTTTAACAAATAAATCTCGAATATTAGTAATAATACCTTAGCAAATAAAGCGCTACATGAAAATAATTGCTTTATTTAAAATGTTTGCATTTTATACAAACTGTTTCTATTAAAATACACACTAACGAGTTTATCTAATCCATTAATCTTTTAGCACTCATTAAAAAAATTGGATTCCCTATTATAAGGCTCGCTCACTTATTGAGACTCAATGGCGAACAATGTCGAATTTTGCTAATTCATAATTGGAAGTTGGAACGTGAATTAGTTTTAAGTGAACCAGAAGAGGACGCTTGGTTATATAGTATGATTTTTTGAAGAACGGACATATTCAAGTAGCGTATAGAGCTTACGATCCTCATTCCAAAAATATATCACAAGTGGGGTCTTGATTTTCTTTTAAAATTATCCTTCACAATTCAATTAAAGACACAGTACTACCATATAGATAAAGTACGATGCATCAAATACTTGGCGTATTTGATCGTTCCAAAGCGAGCCTATATACGATACCTAAGGCCCCGTTCGGACGAGCATCGCGTTACTTACATACACTAAAATATATACTTATACATCATATAATATAATAAGTACCTGGTTGACCGAGCATTTGCTCGGTACCCTTAGTGATAAAATACGATAAAAAATTTCATCCAAAAAAAATTATCTTAAAAAAAGCGAAACAATAAAATTTGGACTGGAGGTTCGAACAAGGCTCGTTCGAATTTAACTGCCTAATTTCACCACTAAGCTACCATGACATATTACATATTCGAAATTTACGTCCGTATTCTAATCATATTTTATCCTAGCTAGATCGATTTATCACCGTTTTTAACCCATCTATACAAAATTTCATGAAAATCGTTGGAGCCGTTTCCAAGATCCCGATTATATTAAGAATTGCTCGTTGAAATATATAAGATACATATTATTATTTTACCTACATATTAAGATAAATCTATAAAGAAGACAAATAATAGCTATTATAGGTATAATTAAAGCGTTCGAAGAGATAGGGCGAAGAACAAGTGATAAGAATTTTGAACAGAGTCGTTAGAATGTGAGAGTTCCGGCGGAGGCGGATAGAGAGCCATTGTAATTTATAACGAAATTCGGATATGTGATCAAATTTGCGCAGAAGGTATATAAAACGTATGCACAAATTCTGGATACGTTCTTACTTATTTAAAAGCTCCTTTTGTCACATCCAATTACCAGGCATAAGCATAATCAAGGAGATGCATTAGAAGAGATTGTGCTAGGAGTATTTTACCTCCCCACCATGGCTCAGGCCTTGTCGTGGCGGTGGGGCTCAGTAGCCCAGGGTGACTCCAACACCTTGGGCGAAGCGAATTGAGCCAAGGGGGCTCTTTGTATACCTCTTATAAGAAGAGGGGACAAAAAAGCAGGGGGCTCTTTGTATCCCGCTTATAAAAAGAGGGGACAAAAGAGCAGGGGGCAAGAGGTGAGGATGGGAACCTCACCTCATCGTACTGTCCCGACGTTGGGAGTGGTAGTTCTGTGGTGCAGAACAACCACTCTGTGAAGGTGGTGTTGGTCCCCTGAGGGACTGACTAGCCGTCGAGGTGCCCTGTTGCTTGTAGATCCGCACCACGAGGCATCTCACCAAAGGCGGCAGTGGTGGCACTCGCCGGGTTTTAGTGGGTAGAGCTGCATCCACTTACCAGCTTTCGGGCGCAGCGAGTCCCACATACCTGCCTGGGGAGACCCACTCCCCTGCAGGATGCGTCAGTGCATTTCCCGGCGTAAAAGAAAAAAAAAAGGAGTATTTTAGCTGCGATAGGAATAAAATTTTGCAACCTCATCAGAACCTGCAAAGAGTAGTGCATGCGCTTGCATAGATTGTTAATGTGCATAGACCAAGATGAGTCTCAGTCCATGTGCAAGCCCAAGTTTTTAGCACTAGAACTAAAATTTATTACGTTACCGCTGTACACAATTTTGTCAAAAGTATCTAAATTAAGTCTACTTTGCTATTGCTTACTAGCAATCAACAATGCCTTAGACTTTCCAGGTTTACAAGAAGGCCAAATGTGCTAGCCCATTCTTGGTTTTAAGAGGTCACAATTTAGCTCATATGTCACAATTGATGTCATCAGTGGTAGAATGCCTATAAAACAGATGTTATCAGTGGTAGAATGCCTATAAAACTGTACGTCATCTGCATAAAAATGAAAGCTAGATTTGATCGTCTTAGTAAGTTCATTGATGAATATAGCGAAAATAAAGGCGACAAAACGCCCCCTTGAGGAACACCAGATGTAAGTTTACACCAGTTAAAACTGTACTTAGAAGTATAAATACTTTGTTTTCGCCCTATGAGGCACGACTCAAACCAAGAAACTGCTAAGTGAGACATGCCAATCGATTTTAATATCAAGCAAGACATCGTAGTTCGACGAGTTGAATGCACTGCTGAAATCCAGCAATAAAACAATTGAGATCATTTTTCTGTCCATAGCTAGTCGTACATCATCCGCTACTTTGAGTAATGCGGTGGTAGTGCTGTGAAATGGGTGAAATTCAGACTGATAGGGATTCATTATATTATTTTTGTGCAAGAACAGAGAAAATTGCATATATACCACTTGTTCAAAAATTTTAGATAGGACAGGTAAAATTGAGATAGGACGATAATCTAAAGGAAAATTGGGATTAGAATTTTTAGGAAGAGGAATGATATGAGCCTGCTTCCACACGAAAGGAAAAGTATTAGAAGAGATAGAAAAGTTCAAGATATGGGCTATTATAGGAGACAGAAGATCAGCAACCAGCAATAGCATTTATTAAAAAGTAAGGTTCAATTTTCAACTTTTCTAGCATTATTTATTTTCGATTCTCATATTATATGATACTAAATTGTGTTCTCAATTTAAGTTTAATTTTAAATTATCATTTAATGAAAATTCGTGGAAATAACTTATGACTAACTAGCTGTTGCCCGCGGCTTCGCCCGCTTTAGCAATAAAAATCCTTTTGTTTTTTAATGTATCCTATGTTACATCTAGTAGGTCCGAAAATATGTGTATAAAGTTTCATGATGATCGGTTGAGCAGTTTTCGCGTGAAACCGTAACAAACATCCACGCTTTAACATTTTTATAATACTACTAGTAAGGATAATTGAAATGATAATTGAAATTAATCGACATTCCTCCATATTATATCTGTCTAGGTCTTCGGTGTGGGCAATTTGGAATTTTGACGCGGTGTCCGATGGTGGAATTCTGCTACAGGTATTACTCCAAACAATTCCTCCGAATAACTTATTGTATCGACCTCTGTAGCGCAATGGTTAGCGCGTTGGCGCTTAAGTCAGACGTCGGGATTCGAATCCCACCAGAGAGACGGACCGGTAAAGGCTAATGATGATGATGATGATAATGATCGTAAAAGTCTTAAATATACATACTGTATCAAAGTATAAAAGTTATTACTGTTAGTACTGTAATAAGTTGGGAGAAGGATCGTTCGCTGATTGAAGTTTTGATTAGATCAGTGGTGCATTGTCGAAGACTCTTTGATATAAAAGGCCCCATTTGCTTCTTCAAGCAACTTGTAATAGTTGGAACGATAAAAAAACAATAAAAACTATTGTTGGTTTTACTCAATGGCCTTGCCTTGGAACCTGTGGTAGGTGGATTGGCGAGAAGCTAGTGCATGGTTAAATTTTATTTTTACTGTACTAATTGGTAGATGTTCTGTCAAACTTTTAGCTTTTCTTCAATAGCGAAGGTCTGATGCTCACGGGCTCTTAGACTATTAGTTATGTAAACTGAATAAGACGATATAAATGAAAATAATCTTTTCCAAATAGCATGTATTTATTTTACACAGAGTTCTTATATTTATAAAATTTGTCGGCATCCATTTGCTTTATTTGTAGGTCCACGTATCCGGTGAAAATTGTTTTTTCGCTTGGATTAGTAATGTTGACAAACAGACGCCCTTGTTTAAACGGAAATGCTGCTAAATAGTTACCATACGGTGCTGACATATTTCCCAAGACATGCAGTCCCTGCATCGTAAAAACATTCACTGGAATTAATATCAAATCAAATCAATCTTATTCCGTTGCTCACAATTGAAATAGGTACTGTCAAAAAAAAATTGAGTAATAAAAATACATATTATGCTCAATTCAACTTTGTGTGGGGCGCTGTGTGTGGATGCGCTTGTCATTACACATTTAACTAAACGTAGGCTATAATTATGTGTGGCAGTGGACGACGGTCGAATCAATGCTACACAAATTAATGCAATATGGCAAGCACATATATATGTCAAGACCAATCCAACTGCATCGAAGAGTGCGACAGGGGGATGTTCTTTTCGCAAACTGTTCAAAAATGCTTTAGAGAACGTTTTCAAGACTTTTAACTGAGCAGAATGTCGCATAAACATTAACGGCGAGTATGTCTCACACCTTCGTTTCGCCGCCGATATCGTTAAATTGGCCGATGCCGAACTTGGACAAGATGAAAGTCATGTTCAACGAACACGTTCTCCCTAGGCCGGTGAACATCGATAGCATAACTCTCGAAGCCGTGCAAGAATATGTCTACTTGAGCATACTTTGCAGCTAGGTCGACATAGCTTCGAGAGGGAAGCCGATAGGAGGATTCAATTAGGATGGGCATTATTTAGGAACCTTCTTCATATTCTCCCGCGCGTCGTCTATACCGCAGAGTTTGAAGACGAAAGTCTTCTACCAATGCGTTCTCCCCATGATGACTTACGGGGCCGAAGTGTGGCCGCTTAATTTACGACCGGTTCGCAAGTTTGCCGTAGCTCAACGTACTGTGGAGCGCGCTATGCTGGGTGTTTCTTTGGCAGATAAGATTTGAAACAAAATTCCGCCAGAGAACTAAAGTTACCGATATCACGCCAAGAATGGTGTTGTTGAAGTGGCAATGGGCCGGTCACACACTCAGAAGAACGGACGGTCGATGGGCCAATAAGGTTCAAGAGTGGAAGCCACGTTTATATAGACGAATTAGTGTTGGTCGGCCAGTAACCAGATCTGAAGAGGATCTCCGTGCAGTAGCCAGTCCGCGTTGGATGCTAGTGGCAAGGGATCAGCGTTCATTGAGGGAGGCCTATGTTCAGCAGTAGACGGATAAAATCTAATAATGATGATGATGACTTTTGTAGCCAATGTAACTCTGGCAAGCAATGTAACTAAGATAAGTAGTTTCACGGATTTACATAGAAATGTGGTCAGCGATGTTAGATAGGTACAGCAACAAATACGATGATGTAGTAGGCTCAATGATTGTATGCAAGTAAAAGAACATATTAATTATTTAAAAGTTGTAGACACAAAAAATTAAGAAACACTTTCATTCAAATCATTTATAACTTTTTATTCCTTGAAGTCGTTTTTTTTTTTTTAATGTCTACAAGCATTGAGTGATAATCATTTTAAAAAATTAAATTACTGCTGATTACAATGATCACTCATTTTTAGCTCTAAAATCAGACTCAGAGCTTAACTTTTTTGTTTGTTTGTTTGGAGCCTCTTATCCTAGTGTCCAGAACTCCCAGCAAATAAAAGTCGGCACTGTCTGAAACAGAGTATATTAGAGATATTCTCTTAAATTACAAATTTTAATCGTGGCTTACCGGAGCAAGTGGACAGGTCCATATCTGAGAATAATTTCGTACCGATTTGAGAGATTGACCGAACATAACGTCTTCTTTTAATGCGTCGCAATAGTTGAAGTGAAACTCAACAAAACTGCGTTTATAAACGTTAGACAACAACTCGTAGATGTAAAAGTGAAACTGAAACATGGATAGAACACTTTAATATGATGCCAAATCCTTACATCCCAAAAATATCATATCGAAAACGGATAATAAAATTAAAACAACGTGAAATATAATCAATAAAGAAACTGGCAAAAATAAATATAATAACACTGAATATTCTTTATGTATTGATGGTAAACGAATAGATACTGGCAAAGAGGTTGCGACTATCTTTAATATTTTTTTTGCTAATGTTCCATTGACAACAACAAAAAAACTTATATCCTATCTCAAAGAGTAAAGTGATACTACGGAAATAGAGGGTCCTCTTGAACGTTAACCATATACTCAATTTGAAGCTCCATCTAGCGATCTTAACGGGAACTAATGCCGATATGGACATGCGCAATAGCTACGTATTTATTGCATTTACAGTTAAATTATAACAGTAGGAAGTAATGCAATAAATTATGTCCATTTTAATAAAGTTATTTTATTTCCTAACGTTATTTACCCGAGTATATTGTTTTTACTCTCTTATTATACTATTTTGTTATATTATGTAAATAATCAGCAGATAATAATAATAATTCAGTAGTGGACGGATGATGATGATAATGATGATGATGATGTAAATAATCTCTTAGAAGAAGACTTTAAATTTTTTGAATTTTCTTTAACATAGATATTATAAAACACAAATTTGTAACCATGAGATTTATAGGAAATAAAAAGGCTTTATTATTATTATTATTATATCGGCATTAGTTTCCGTTAAAATCGCTAGATGGAGCTTCAAATTGAGTATATGGTTAATGTTCAAGAGGACTCTCTATTTCCGTTGTATCATTTTACTCTATGCACCAAACCATAGAGCTAGCCGGCTTTAGGAGAGGTTTTCTACGGTCGACCACATCCACTCTATGTTAATCCTTACTATAATAATATTATAAAATACGTGTATTAATGTAACTCATCTCCATGGTATACTATATGGTATACTATACAGTGTGATTTTTTGAAGAACGGACATATTCAAGTAGCTTATAGAGCTAACGATCCTTATTCCAAAAATATATCACAAGCGGGGTGTTAATTTTTTCAAAATTATCCTTCACAATAGGGATGTTGACTATTTTTTGTAATTGATTTTATTTGATAGATATACTATAGATAAACACGAAACAAAGATTTTTGTAAATAAATATGTCCAATTTTAACAAAAAATTAAATAAAGAAAAATAGTTTTTAAAATTGCCGTTAAGACGCTGAAAGCGTCATTACATCACACACCGCATACAGAGCTCGCGCTATGTTAGGTGAGTTTGTACTTAGCTCAATGTTCAGTGACGTCATCGCCTTATTGGCGTTTGCAGTCACGTGATAATGCATGATAAATAACGCATTTTAAATTAATTTTCTAAACTTTAAAACAAATAAGTAGACTTTTTAAATGTTATTTTAGGTTTTCAAATACTGTATTTAATATGTAAAACATAACTTTACATGAATTTGTAACATGTGTCAACATCCGTATTGAATTAAAGTAGACACAGTATTATGATATAGGTAAAAAACGATGCATCAAATACGCCGACGTTCCAGCGCGAGCCATACCTAAGGGCTCGTTCGCATGAGCATTATGATTGATATATCATTATGATTATTTTGTACCTACCACTAACGTCTGTCTAAATTTAGCGCGCTAAGTGGATGTGATAATACAATACCCTATTGTAATTAAATGACCATATTTTAAGTCCTACAATGCATTACTTACATTTGTCTATATTTTGTTATTTATGTGGTCGATTTTGGTGAATATAAATTTCTTTGATTGGTGTAACCAATTTCTGTCAGGTCCCTGGTTATGTCCGTTCTTCTAAAAATCACCCTGATTATTAGGTATCTCAGACTAAATAATAATATTTTCTAATTAGTCTCTGCTTGGTTTTTTTACATAGTATTTTTTTATTGTTAAGAGTTAAATTTAACATATTTTCATTGACTAACTCACTTACTTCTTTCACTATAACCTATATTATTTATTAACAATTTAAATTGTAATTTCTAACCTTGTATTTGTTGTCAATATATCGAGTTACGTTGAGTATCGCAGTAAAAAAATATAAAGGATTATTGCGACTGTAACGTCGCGTTAAAAATTTCATATTTCCATAATTCTGATCACTGTATACGGCAGTTCCGTGCTGACACTCCATGTACAACAACTGGGGATGGAAATATCGAAAATTATCTTCTAGATTCTAAAACAGTCTGAGTCTGTAGAGGTCTAGAACGGACCAAATTAACAAACGGAGAATCCGTGTTAGATGGGTCGCTCGACGCCTTCAGCACGAGTTCCCACGGGGAGTCACCAGGGGACAAGCAAAATATGCTGGTCATTTGGACCTCAGTTACTTATAAACTGGGAGAATTTTGATTAAAAGAGATCTATTATCGCTTAATACTAAATATTATAGGTTAATTAATAAAAAAATCCAAAAACATCACCTTTTCAGTAATACTGTGATGTAGTCCAAGCGAAATAACAAACATAATAAATATATATTTAAACAACATTTTATACGTGTACGTATACAAATAAATTTCGAATATTAGTAATAATGCCTTAGCAAACAAAACGCTACATAAAAGTAATTGGTTCATTTAAAATGTTTGCACTTATACAAACTGTTTCTATTATAATACACACAAACGAGTTTATCTAATCCATTAATCTTTTAGCACTCATTTACAAAAAATAGGATTCCCTAACATACGGCTGCTTCACTTATTGCGACTCAATGGCGAACAATGTCGAATTTTCCTTATCATCATCATCATCATCATCATCATCAGCCTTTATCCATCCACTGCTGAACATAGGCCTCCCTCAATGAACGCCAAGACGACCGATCCCTTGCTACTCGCATCCAACGCGGACTTGCCGCTGCACGGAGATCGTCTTCCCTTCTGGTTAATGGCTGACCAACACTTCGTCTACCTAAACGCGGCCTCCATTCTTGAACCTTAATGGCCCATCGACCATCCGTTCTCCTGAGTGTGTGACTGGCTGTAGCCCATTGCCACTTCAATGTGCTTATTCTTCGCGTGATATCGGTAACTTTAGGTCTCTGGCGGAGGTCTTCGTTTCGAATCCTATCTGCCAAAGAAACACCCAGCATAGCACGCTCCACAGCACGTTGAGCTACGGCAAACTTGCGGACCAGTCTTAAATTAAGAGGCCACGTTTCGGCCTCGCAGGTCATCACGGGGAGAACGCATTGGTTGAAGACTTTCGTCTTCAAACCCTGCGGTATAGACGACGTGAGAATATGGCGAAGCTTCCTAAATGCTGCCCATCCTAATTGAATCCTCCTATCAGCTTCCCTCTCGAAGTTATGTCGACCTAGCTGCAAAGTATGGCCCAGGTAGACATACTCTTGCACGGCTTTGAGAGTTTTGCCATCAACTTTAACCGGCTTAGGGAAAACGTGCTCGTTGAACATGACTTTCGTCTAGTCCAAGTTCATCTTAAGGCCCACACGTCGGGAGGATTAATTTAGACTGTGCAGCATCTCCTGCAAACCCTCTAGCGACTCGGCCAATATAATGATATCGTCGGCGAAACGAAGGTGTATGAGATACTCGCCATTAATGTTTATGCCACATTCTGCCCAGTTTAAAGTCTTGAAGACGTCCTCCAAAGCATTTGTGAACAGTTTCGGGGACAGAACATCCCCCTGTCGCACTCCTCGATGCAGTTGGATTGGTCTTGTTTGACATCCCGGAATCATAAAGGATATAAAGGCGGCTTCGTATAATCCTCTCATCACTTAGACGTATCGCCAATCGACCTGACATCGCTGCAGGGCTTCCAGAACAGCCCAGGTTTCAACAGAGTCAAAAGCTTTCTCATAGTCAACAAAGGCAAGGCACAGTAGCTGGTTGTGCTCATGGATCTTCTGTTCAACTTGCCTTATGGTGTGGATGTGGTCTATAGTGCTAAATCCTCTTCAAAACCCAGCCTGCTCCGGCGGCTGGAATCCATCCGGTTTGTCATGACCCTCGAGAACAGCTTGTATTAGTGGTATATCGGTCTGTAGTTTTTAAGAAGGGGTTTGTCACCCTTCTTAAAAAACAGAACGAACTCGCTTCCATGCCACTCCTCGAAATGGCCCGAAGGACGAAATTAAAAATCTTTGGTAACTCTCTTAAAACAAGTTCAGTCGTAATTCCGTCATTCCCCGGAGCCCTTCCCCCTTTCAGCTGCTAAAGAGCCAGGGATCGGGTTGAGAAGCATGAGACGCGTACAATTTTCCATAGAAATCATCGATCTTCAATAAGATCTCAGGCCTTGAAGAAACGGTCGCGCCAGAAGCAGTCCTAATCTTAGGCAGATGGATTCTCTCGAGTTTCTCTACAAAAACCTTCGACCCTCTATTCTGCTCATTTGCTTTGGTAACCCGTTGCGTATTTAAACAGCGAAGATCTCGGCGTATAAGTTTGCAGATCTGCTTCGAGAAAAGCTTTACATCTCTAGAAGTGACGTCTGTGTGTGCTCTGCGTCCCTCATAAGCCCGAGTGTCTCATCCGAGAGCTTAGACTTCCTGCCAGTACGCTTTCTCCTACAAAACATTTCACCCGCGACCCGCATACAGTCCACCATAGTAGTCTCCGACATATTGAGGCCCTCGAATCGGTTTTTTAATTCCAGTTGGAATTTATCGGAACATACTATGGTTTGTCGGTAGTTAGGTCGTCCGTCAGGTTCGTCATGATAAAGTATATCTCGTTCCTCGTCACAGCGTCGGGTCCACTTTCTGTGGGGATTCTTTTTCAAATACGAATTCATTAAAAGGGTCCCCTCTTTCTCGAGAAAGTTGACTAGCATTTGTGGTTATGACTGCCGACACCATGTGGCCTTAAACACGATTCGATACCTGATCGTATTCATACTTTGGCATTGAAGCCCCCCATAACAACATTGAAGTGGGCCTTGGAGGTGTTGTGGCCCTGGAGACATCCTCGTAAGTTGCCTCTACTTCGTCGTCAGAGTGTGTCGAGGTTGGTGCATATACTTGTATCACCTTGAGGCTGTACCTCTTGGTGAGTTTAACTATGAGATACGCAACCCTACTCGACACACTTGAGACTTCGACAATGTTATTGACAAGGGACTTGTGCACGAGGAATCCCACGCCGACTTGTGATGGAGTGTCGCCATCCCTGGAGTTTAGGAGAGAAGGCAGAGTTATGGTGTCCCCTCCCTTATAAGTATCAACCCTTTATGTCCCACTGCTGGGCACGGGTCTTCTCCTCAAAATCAGACGAGGAGGGTAATGGGCCAATAGTTTACCGCACTGGCCCAGTGCGGGTTGGTGAACTTCACATACCTTCAAAGACATTCCAGTCTCATCAGGCATGCCGGTTTCCTCACGATGTTTTCCTTCACCGGTGAGCGAGCGATGGTCTTGTGTTTGGGGTGCACTTAAAAATTTAGAAAAACCTATTTCAAGGCAAACACGGGGGGGTCAGGATCGAAACAGGAACCTCTCGCATAAGAGGCCGAGTCCATCCACCACTGGACCCATCGTCGCTATTTATTAATTATTTGTAAATTAATTATTGATAATTATTTTAATTTAACTTGTATAATTATTAATTAGTATATAATACCTATAGGCTATAGATAAAGTATAAATAAAGCATTTTTATAATAAAATAGATTCCTTTAATTATATACTTTAATATATAATATTAAAAACTACTCATATTATTTGGGGTCATCTGTGACCCCATGCGAGCAGTTATGTAAGGTTCTTTGTGCGAGTAATTAAGGGTTAAGTGAACCAGAAGAGGACGCTTGGTTATACAGTGTGTTTTTTTGATGAACGGATATATTCAAGTAGCATATAGAGCTAACAATCCTCATTCCAAAAATATCACAAGTGGGGTCTTAATTTTTTTCAAAATTATCCTTCACAACTCAAAGTAGTCACAGTACTACGTTTTCTCGTCGTTTGTTCTTCTTTGTTCGTCATATATATATATATATATATATATATATATATATATATATATATATATATATATATATATATATATATATATATTAGGATTATTGTACTGTTGGAATAGGCTAAGACCATACATCCATATCTAAAAATTATAGATTTATCATTTGAATTTTCAGAGAAAACAACTTGGAATACGTAGTCACATACATGAATGTTACATTACGTACATAAATAAATTACCTTTACACAAATAAATTTATGATAGTTGATTTAAACCATTTAAAATAAATAACAATGATTATTTTTCAATTAATTATCACAGCTATCACTGGAATACTATTCTGTGGATATAATTAAAATAATATGGAGTTTGTCAAAATGTGCAGGGTAGAGTTACTTAAACTCTCCATTGTTAATATGTCCAGGTGTTTCATAACATTTAGAAATTATTATAAAGTAAGGGTCAATTTTCAACTTTTCTAGCATTTTTTATTTTCGATTCTCATATTATATTTATAAAAAGTATAAATACCTTATAAAAAGTTATATTAGAAGTTACTGCGTAGTTAAATTCTATTTTACTGTACTAATTGATAGATGTGCTGACAAACTTTTAGCTTTTCTACAATAGCGAAGGTCTGATGCTCACGGGCTCTTAGACTATTAGTTATGTAAACTGAATAAGACGATATAAATGAAAATAATCTTTTCCAAATAGCATGTATTTATTTTACACAGAGTTCTTATATTTATAAAATTTGTCGGCATCCATTTGCTTTATTTGAAGGTCCACGTATCCGGTGAAAATTATTTTTTCGCTTGGATTAGTAATGTTGACAAACAGACGACCTTGTTTAAACGGAAATGCTGCTAAATAGTTACCATACGGCGCTGACATATTTCCCAAGACATGCAGTCCCTGCATCATAGTGAAACATTCATTGGAATTAATATCAAATCAAATTAATTTTATTCCATTGCCCACAATTGAAATAGATACCGTCAAAAAATTTAAGTAATATGAATACATATATTCAACTCAACTTTGTGCGCAGCGTTCTGCGTGCATGCGCTTCTCATTGCACCGTTTTAATTAAACTTAGTGGGCTCTTGTGCTATAATTATGTGTAGCAGTGGCCGACGGACGAATCACTGCTACACAAATTAATGCAATATAGCAAGCATATATTATATAGTGCCGCAAAGTTTAATTGAACTATGTATGTTGATGACTTGTGTAGCCAATGTAACTCTGGCAAGCAATATAACTAGGATGAGTAGTTTCGCCGATTTACATAGAAATGTGGTCAGCCATGTTATCTAACTAGGTACAGCAACAAATACGACACTCACTTCAAAAGTAACTATAATGATGTGGCAGGCTCAATCAAAACTCAAATCAAAATTCTTCGATCTAAAAAAAGGGTTGTTGTGTGGGGTGATGTAGAAGTCGTCTAAGGGCAATCAGCCTCGCAACATCAAAAGAGGCTAATGCTGTGAACGATTTCTCGGTGTCAGCCGCCGAGCATCGTTCACACCGAGTGATAGCGGCACCATCAACCGGATCGAGGGCAGGCAGCAGTGCTGCCGATGCAAATTCATCATCTGTGATTGCTAATCCACCTGCTCAGCTTGGCAATTACGACCATAAATCCCCTCAATGGATCACAAGCTGAGGTACTATTCTTGGCTACGGCAGCAGGTAGGTTACGGTGGGACAGGGGGTGCTAAGAGTCCACGGGCTACAAATCACTACCACCAACTTGACCTGGCTACGTATAATGGCCGAGCGCTAAGACTCAATGACACCATCTGGTTAAACTGGAGGTAGAACTGGGCAATATCCGTTGGCACGTCTTAGTGTTATTCGAAGTCTAACGACAGGGAGAGGACACCATATTTCTGCCTTCGGGTCATCTACTCTACTCCGGGGAAGGCGAAACTCCATCCCAAGGCAGCGTGGGATTCCTCATCCACAAGTCCCCTGTCAACAACATTGTGGAAGTCTTAAGTGTGTCGAGTAGGGTTGCGTATCTCGTAATTAAACTCACCAAGAGGTACAGCCTCAAGGTGATACAAGTACGGGAAGATATATTCTGACGACGAAGTAGAGGCAACACAGGAAATGGACCTGGCAAAGCCCCGACACCGTGACGAGGAATGAGATAGAGATTTATTATGACGGACCGAAGGCAATTCAGAGATCACCAGAGATCAACAGGTTCAAAACCGTAAGCGATCACCGACTACTAAGAGGCGCCATGAATTTTAACGAGAGCTGCGAGTCCGTCCAATAAAGTCTACACTCCGACCTAACTACCGACAAACCGTGGTATGCTCCGATAAATCCAATTGGAATTAAAAAACCGATTCGAGGGTCTTAATATATCGGACACTACTATGACAATTGAAGAGACACTGAGTGTCGTGGTGAACTGCATGCGGGTCGTGGGTTAAAGGTTTTGTAGAAGAAAGCATACTGGCAGGTAGTCTAAACTCTCGGATGAAACGCTCGGGCTTCTGAGGGAACGCAGAGCACATACAGACGCCAATTCTACAGATGTAAAGCTTCTCTCGAAACAGATCCGCAAACTAATAAGATAACAATCACAGATATTACATTTCTATGATAACAATAATGATGTGGCAGGCTTAATGATTGTATATAAGTTAAAGAACATGTTGTTAATTTAAAAGTTGCAGGCGCAACAATTTAAAAAGCGCTAATAATTTACGTTTTTTTTTAAGTCCGTTTAATTTTCTTTTTATGACTACCAGCATTGAGTGATAATCATTTTAAAAATCAAATTACTGCTGATTACAATGGTTACTCATCTTTAGCTCTAAAATCATAGTCAGAGCTTAACTTTTTTGTTTGTTTGTTTGAAGCCCCTTATCCTAGTGTCCAGAACTCCCAGCAGATAAAAGTCAGCACTGTCTGAAACAGAATATATTAGAGATATTCTCTTAAATTACAAATTTTAATCGTAACTTACCGGAGCAAGCGGGCAGGTCCATATCCGTGAGTAATTTCGCATCGATTTGAGAGATTGGCCGAACAAAATGTCCTCTTTTAATGCGTCGCAAAAGTTGAGGTGAAACTCAACAAAACTGCGTTTGTAAACGTTAGACAACAACTCGTAGACGTAAAAGTGTAACTGAAACATCAATAGAACACTTTAATTTTTAAACTCATAATTTTTTTTTTTAAATCTAACCTAAGCCAATCCGTTCTTCCTGTTAATGCATGCATGCATGCATCCATCCATCGACATGCATCCATCCATCGACATGCATCCATCCATCGACATGCATCCATCCATCGACATTCATCCATCCATCGACATGCATCCATCTATCGACATGCATCCATCCATCGACATTCATCCATCCATCGACATACATCCATCCATCGACATTCGTGTTTAAAACCTCGTCTTTTGAATTTTTGGCAGTGTAGCATAAGCATCAGTTCGTTTTAAAAAAGTTATTAAATTATATATTAATTAGCAATCGCGAACGCAAACTAACAAAATTATAGTTTTGTTAATTACACAATATTACAATATTTAAGCAAATTAACAAAACTATTTGTTTGTTAATTTGCTTAAATATTGTAACGTAACGTAGAATAAACAATGTTTCACTGTATTGTTAAATTGTTTGTCTATGTCTGATGAAGGTTCAATAAAGGACCGAAACGTCGCAAATTAGCGAATGTGTTTGAATTGACATCTTACTGTCCACTCTTCTGCAAATTCCAATAGTTTACAAATAAATAATAATAATAATAATACGCTTTATTTTGTACCATCAAAATTTATAACAGTTGACAACATAAACTTAAGACTAGACTACTATAAACTTAGACGCTTTTTGAATATCGCAATTGTTTGCGATTTCTGCACCGATTCGGGTAGAGCATTCCACAGGCGAATAGCAGATACCGTAAAAGAGTATTCGAAGAAAGAAGTTTTATGAACAGGAAAGGAAAGGGTTAGTTTATCAGAGGAACGAAGGAAAGACGTATTGTCTCCAAGATAAGAAAAAAATTATTTTAAATAAGAAGGAGTATGAGGATTGAAGAGGATATTGTAAAGAAGGTGGAGTATGTGGCTATTCCGTCGCAATCGTATGGGAAGCCACTTAAGCTTAGTACGGTATTCGGAGATGTGGTCGTACTTTTTAAAATAGTGTTGATCCTTACTAATATTATAAAATACGTGTATCAATGTAACTCATCTCTATGGTATACTAATATAAGGTATCTCAGACTAAATAATAATATTTTCTAATTGTTTTTGTTTGTTTTTTTTTTTTTTTTTTTTTTAATTTAAGATATTTTCATTGACCAACTCACTTACTTCTTTCAGTCTTTCTCTATTACCTATTTATTTATTAATAATTTAAATTGTAATTTCTAACCTTGTATTTGTTGTCAATATATCGAGTAACGTTGAATATCGCAGTAAAAAAATATAAAGGATTTTTTCGACTGTAACGTCGCGTTAAAAATTTCACATTTCCATAATTCTGATCACTGTATACGGCAGTTCCGTGCTGACACTCCATGTACAACAACTGGGGATTGAAATATTGAAAATATGAAAGTAAGAATCGGCCATCTTGAAGTTGATTGAAAGAGATCTATTATCGCTTAATGCTAAATATAAGTTAATTAATTAAAAAACCAAAAATATTACCTTTTCATTAATACTGTAATGTAGTCCAAGCAAAATAACAAACATAATAAATATATATTTAAACAACATTTTATACGTGTACGTATACAAATAAAACTCGAATATTTATAAATAAAGGCTACATGAAAATAATTCGTTTATTTAAAATGTTTGCATTTTATACAAACTGTTTCTATTATAATACACACTAACGAGTTTATCTAATCCATTAATCTTTTAGCACTCATTTAAAAAAAATATGTTCCCTATTATACGGCTGCTTCACTTATTGCGACTCAATGGCGAACAATGTCAAATTTTGCTAATTTATAATTGGAAGTTGGAACGTGAATTAGTTTTAAGTGAACCATAAGAGGACACTTGGTTATACAGTGTGATTTTGTAATGAACGGACATATTCAAGTAGCATATAGAGCTAATGTTCCTCATTCCAAAAATATATCACAAGTGGGGTCTTAATTTTTTTCAAAATTATCCTTCACAATTCAATTAAAGTCGACACAGTGCTACCATATTATAGGTAATGTACGATGCATCAAATACTCCAACGCTCCAACGCGAGCCATTCCTAAGGCCCCGTTCGCATGAGCATCTCGTTGCGTGATTATTTTATACCTACCACTAACGTCTGTCTAAATTTAGCGCGCAAAGTCCACGTGATAATACAATAGGGTGACCATACTCTAAAACCAACAATGCATTACTTACATTTGTTTATGTTTTGTTATTTATTGTGGTTTTTTTGGTGAATATACTTTTCTTTGATTCGCGAAACCAAGCTCTATGACGTCCCTGATTATGTCCGTTCTTCAAAAAATCACATTTTATAAGTGTACTAGTCGCGCCCCGCGATGTCACCCGCGTATTTCCCATTCCCATGGGAGTACGATGATAAATTGTTTTAAAGTTTCATGAAAATCCATTTAGTTTTTTTTACTTGAGAGTAACAAATATCCATACTTACAAACCTTCGCGTTTATAATATTATTAGGACTAGTAGGATAGTAGGTAAATCAATGGTTCAGTGTTGAAAAATGTACATTTATAATATAAAAGTAGCCCGGCGGTTGAAAATACTTTTACTGTTTTTTTATAAATAAAATAGTTTTTGGTACCGAAACACATATAACGCGAAACGAAACGTTTTTACCGTACCATCACGATATATCCAATCGGCTTCTACAAAAATTACGTGACGTGACGTAAACGCGACGTAAAGCTCATCCGTTGGATTATAATATTGTTCCTACCCCTCTATCCTCGAAAATTGTACAAGTTAAGTCGTTAATACACCATCTTCTTGCACTGAGCACATCAAGCAGTTCTTTATTTCTATCATACCCAAAATATGTCGTAGGCTGTTATAAGTACAAAATTTACATCCATATAAAATGTATATACACACGCCGCTACAAATAGTTTGCTCGTCGTTTATTCTTCTTTGTTCATCCGAAATTATTATTTGTTCTATAAAAAAAATATAGTATTTATTTTTATTTATTCTTTATGTACATACAATTTATTACAACTAATATAATATAAACGTGTGATACATAGGTGTGCTTATCTCTATGAGAGTTCTCTACCAGCAAACCATAAAAAAACTCTTTAGAACATGCAAAGAGTAGTGCATAGTTAATGTGCATAGACCAAGATAAGTCTGAGTCCATGTGCAAGCCCAAGTTTTCAGCACTAGTATTAAAATTTATTACGTTACCGCTTGTACACAATTTTGTCAAAAGTATCTAAATTTAGTCTATTGCCTACTACCAATCAACAATGCCTTAGACTTTTTAGGGTTTACAAGAAGGCCAAATGTGCTATACCATTCTTTGATTTTTAAGAGGTCACAATTTAGCTCTTTAATGGTATTACAGATGTCATCAGTGGTAGAGTGATTATAAAGCTGTAGGTCATCTGCATAAAAATTAAAGCTAGACTTGATCGTCTTAGTAAGTTCATTGATGAATATAGCGAAAAGTAAAGGCGACAAAACACCCCCTTGAGGAACACCAGAAGTAAGTTCACACCAGTTAGAACTGCACTCAGAAGTATAAAAACATTGTTTTCGCCCTATGAGGTAAGACTCAAACCAAGAAACCGCTAAGTGAGACATGCCAATCGATCTTAAGATGGCAAACAATACATCGTAGTTCACCGAGTTGAAGGCACTGCTGAAATCCAGCAATAAAACAATTGAGATCATTCTGCTGTCCATAGCTAGTCGTATATCATCCGCTAACTTTGATAATGTGGTGATAGTGCTGTGAAATGGGCGAAATTCAGACTGGTAGGGACTTATTATATTATTTTTGTGCAAGAACAGATAAAATTGCGTATATACATACCACTTGTTCGAGAATTTCAGAGAGGACAGTTAAAATTGAGATAGGACGATAATCTAAAGGAGAATTAGCATTAGAATCTTTAGGGAGAGGAATGATATGAGCCTGCTTCCACTCGGAACGAAAAGTATTAAAAGAGATAGAAAAGTTCAAGATATGGGCTATTATAGGAGACAGTAGATCAGCAACCAGCACTAGCATTTATTATAAAGTAAGGTTCAATTTTCAACTTTTCTAGCATTCTTTATTTTCGATTCTCATATTATATTATACTAAATTATGTTCTTAATTTAAGTTTAATTTTAAATTATTATTTAATGAAAATTCGTAGAAATATCTTATGATTAACTAGCTGTTGCTCGCGGCTTCGCCCGCGTTAGCAATAAAAATCCTTTTTAACAGACTTCAAAAAGGAAGGAGGTTATCAATTCGTCTATATGTTTGTTTTTTTTTTTTGTATATTTGTTACACGATTACTTCGTTGTTTGAGAAAGGATTTTGGTGATTGTTGTTTTGTTTGAAAGTTTATGTTATTGGTCCAATATTAATTTGATCGACATCTAATCAGCGGTTTCTAAGTTATTTTCAATAATGCTTATTTTGTATGTTTTGTATACCAGACGATTTGTTCATTTTATTACTTGTCGATGTGATATGAACAAAAACCACTGAATAAGATACTTTTTAAAGTATCAAAGTTTTGTGAGGTCATCATCATCATCAACTTTCATAAACTTAAAACTAAAAAGTACAAAATAAAATTAATTTTAAATAAAAAACCCAAAACCGACTTCAACTAAAAAAATTAAAATACTATTGGAATACTTCAAGGTGAAGTAGAAGTATACTATTTAAAATTGGGTATTTTTGGAGTCGGTACCAGCCAAAACATCGATGCCCTTCACAGACATCTACTCAATACTTGGTGTATGTGAATTATCATTAAAATATCCTCTTTGGCTGGCACCGACTCCAAAAATACCCAATTTTAAATAGTATACTTCTACTTCACCTCGAAGTATTTCAATATTATTTTTTATTACATTTTTTAGTTGAAGTCGGTTTTTGGTTTTTTATTTAAAATTAATTTTATGTTTTTTAATGTATCCTATGTTACTTCTAGTACCTCCGAAAATATTATGTGTACAAAGTTTCATGGTGATCGGTTGAGTAGTTTTCGCGTGAAAGGGTAACAAACATCCACGCTTTTTCATTTATAATACTAGTAAGGATAATTAAAATGATAATTGAAATTATTCGGAATTCCTCCATATATTGGTCTCATAAAAATGGAGTTTAAGTAATTTCCGGACACCGAGGTGGTGTGGGCAATTTGGAATTTTGACGCGATGTCCGATGGTGGAATTCTGCTACAGGTATTACTCCAAACAACTCCTCCGAATAACTTATTGTATCGACCTCTGTGGCGCAATGGTTAGCGCGTTGGCGCTCAAATCAGGCGTCGGGATTCGAATCCCGCCAGAGAACAGTGGATGGATAAACGGCAATGAGGATGATGATAACAATAATGATAAAAATCTTAAATATACGTACAGTATTAATTATTTGAAATTAATTATCTGAACCCGATCCCAAGTTTATGACGTAGGGCAAATAGGAATAGGAAGGCGAAGTTGTTTGGGTACTGTATCAGTATGTAATCATAAACGTACATAATACATAATATAATTATAATACATAATAATAAATAATAAAGGTGTATACACACACACGCACACACACACACACACACACACACACACACACACACACACACACACACACACACACACACACACACCACATACACACACACACACACACACACACACACACACACACACACACACACACACACACACACACACATACACACACACACACACACACACACACACACACACACACACACACACACACACA
This sequence comes from Lycaena phlaeas, assembly GCA_905333005.2. Lineage (NCBI taxonomy): Eukaryota > Metazoa > Arthropoda > Insecta > Lepidoptera > Lycaenidae > Lycaena > Lycaena phlaeas. Next base: position 1,792,079 of record HG995181.1, read on the forward strand.
CACTACACACACACACACACACACACTACACACACACAACACGCACACACAACACGCACATCCTCTATAATACGCACACTACCATACATATTAAAGAATAAGTAACACGTTTTAAAATAAGTTTAAGTTTTCATTTTCAATGTGAACTCTGTAATGTGGAAGAGCGTAGCCTCCTAAAACAGGTATTTTTATACATAAAAGGAGGCTTCGACCTTGTAACTAGATTACTGTTAAATCAGGCAAATAAAGAATTTTTGATTTTGATTTTTGATAGTATCAAAGTATAAATATTATATTTCCATTGTCCGGAAGAATTCGGGGAGGGATCGTTCGCTGATTGAAATTTTGATTAGATCTGTGGTGCATTGTCGACGACTCTTAGATAGATAAAATAACAATAAAAACTATTGTTGCTTTTACTCAATGGCCTTGCCTTGGAACCTGTGGTAGATTCGATTGGCGGGAAGTTAGTGCATGGTTAAATTTGATTTTTACTGTATTAATTGGTAGATGTGCTGACAAACTTTCAGCTTTTCTACAATGGCGAAGGTCTGATGCTCACGGGCTCTTAGACTATTAGTTATGTAAACTGAATAAGACGATATAAATGAAAATAATCTTTTCCAAATAGCATGTATTTATTTTACACAGAGTTCTTATATTTAAAAAATTTGTCGGCGTCCATTTGCTTCACTTGTAAGTCCACGTATCCGGTTAAAATTATTTTTTCGCTTGGATTAGTAATGTTGACAAACAGACGCCCTTGTTTAAACGGCACTGATGCTAAATAGTTACCATACGGTGCTGACATATTTCCCATGATATGCGGTCCCTGTATCGTAAAAACATTCATTGGAATTAGTATCAAATCAAATCATTCTTATTCCGTTACTCACAATTGAAAAAGGTACCATCGAAAATTTAAAACAATTAAAGTAGGTACTTAGGGTCTGTTTCACAATCTCCAGTTAAGTTCCCAATAGGCTATCCGCAACATATTTGACAGATACTCCATACTATATCTGTCAAATATGTTTCCGATAGCCTATTGGGAACTAACTGGAGATTGTGAAACAGGCCCTAAATATATTAATTCAACTCAACTTGGTGCGCGGCGCTGTGTGAGCATGCGCTTGACATTACACAGCTTTATTAATTAACCGTAGTGAACTCTTGTCTTGGTATATAATAATTACGAGGATGTGTGGCAGCTTGGACGACAAGACAGCCAGACAGAATCACTACTACAATTAATGCAATATAGCAAGCACTTAATATAGTGGCGAGCGATAAGTTGAGTTGAACTATCTATAATAGATTATATATTTTTGTACTATAATTATTATTTGGGTAGGTTGATGACTTTTGTAGCCAATGTAACTCTCGCAAGCAATGATGTGGCAGGCTCAATGATTGTATATAAATTAAAGAACATGTTGATAATTTAAAAGTAAAAAATAAAATAAAGTATCAACCCTTTAATGTCCCACTGCTGGGCACGGGCACAGTATACAATATTTCCTACAGTAGCGCAACGAATGTACTAGCGCAGGGCAACGGAGGGGAACTCGCGGGGGGTCGGGCGGCGCGGGCCGCGTACCGCAAACGCGCTTAGTTTGCGGTACCGAGCGCGAAGGGGAGACGCAGGCGTGTTTTTTTTATAATATATATATATATATATATATAATTGTATGTGTTGTGTATGGATGTAAATCGACATCGAAATTCCAGAAGGCCATTCATTTCTTATCAGATTGTTCATCCGATACATTATATAGTTAAATTTTATAATAGACAATTAAGAACATCCAAAAATAAAGTGTCACGTAAATATTTAGCAGTGCAACATATGTAAACAGTAATAATAATTATTATATCTTTTTACACCTCGTCAATCTGATCCCGTGGTAAGTAGGTACTCGAAGAGACTGGTGTTACGGATACCAGACAACGGAAATACATTTTAATACTTTTTTATATTAATAATAATCTTATATTAAGATTTTTATTATATAATACACGTATTTAATACACATCCATGACCCAGGAACACAGAAACTTTATTGTTCCCTGGCGGGATTAAAACCCGCAACCTCCGGCTTGAACGCCAACGCGCTAACCACTGAGCCACTTAGGTCGTCAAATACCTGTTTATAAATAAATAATTATATTAGATTTAACAATCACAATTATTTTGAATGTACATATGAATAAATGATTGCATCATAATAGTAATTATCACAATCGTTTTATTTCGCATTTGGTGACAACCCTAGCACATTTGCGTAAGTACCTACACTGGCTGCGGCATCGCGCGACAACAATGGCGATGCGCTACTGTAGGAAATATTGTAACACTGTGGCACGGGTCTCCTCCTCGAAATCATTCGAGAAGGGTAATGGGCCAATAGTTCACCGCGCTGGCCCAGTGCGGGTTGGTGAACTTCACATACCTTCAAAGACTTTCACTCTCATCAGGCATGCAGGTTTCCTCACGATGTTTTCCTTCACCGGTGAGCGAGCGATGGTCTCGTGTTTGGGGTGCACTTAGAAATTAGAAAAACCCATTTCAAGGCACCACAGGTGGTCAGGATCGAACCCGGAACCTCTCGCATAAGAGGCCGAGTCCATCCACCACTGGACCATCTTCGCTCATTTTTTTTGTCGCAATTTAAAAGTGGTAAGCACAAAAGTTTAAGAAGCGCTAATAATTTATAATTCTTTATTCTTTGAAGTCGGTTTAATTTTTTTTTGTGTCTACCAGCATTGAGTGATAATCATTTTAAAAAATCAAATTGCTGCTGAATACAATGGTTACTAATCTTTAGCTCTAAAATCAGACTCAGAGCTTAACTTTTTTGTTTGTTTGTTTGGAGCCCCTTTATCCTAGTGTCCGGAACCCCCAGCAGATAAAAGTCGACACTGTCTGAAACTTAATATATTAGAGATATTCTCTTAAATTACAAATTGTATTCGTGGTTTACCGGAGCAAGCGGGCAGGTCCATATCTGTGAGTAATTTCGCATTGATTTGAGAGCTTGACCGAACAAAATGTCCTCTTTTAATGCATCGCAATAGTTGCGGTGAAACTCAACAAAACTGCGTTTGTAAACGTTAGATAACAACTCGTAGACGTAAAAGTGTAACTGAAACATGAATGTTTAATGTCTAATGTCACTTTAATGTTCCCTTTTTAAACACATCATTTTTATGTGACGAACCTAGCCTAAACCAATCCGCGTTTGCTCTTGATGCATGCATCTATCCATCGAACAAGATGCATGCATCCATTGATCAAGATGCATCCATCCATCGACATGCATGCTTAAGACGACTTGAATTTATGGCAGTGTTACAAAAAAGCGTCCTTTTATTCTATTTTTTCTTCTTATTCCTGAACTATATGTACTCATACTTCGATATTATCAGAAATGATAATAATGCTACTTATCTAGCGGACCTACTTGTGTAGTTTATTTTATATTATTTATTACTTACGCCGCTTATACCGCGACGCGTTTGTGTTCATTAAGTCTTAAAAATAAGTAAGTGAATCATCAGTTCATTATAGAACTAAAAAATGTCATACATGTTTGAACACAATATGTTTACAAATGGGAAAGGAAATTATTAAAATGAAAGCACTGCCCCCGCGTAAGATTTAATTAGGACAAAGGATTTGTATGCGGCTCATGATAAATTAAAAAAAAAAACATAGACTGGTCAGTCTGGACTCTGTTCTCTGTTCTATTATGGACGTAGTATTTACACACTTTTTGGACTAGACTGGGACCCGAGCGACTCATTTACTCATTGCATAATGATGAATGTTCTACAGACTCTACTACTTTCAATCAGACGACTTCTTCAAATCAAATTAGTACCGTCAAAGTATTAAAAAACAAAATAATTGAAAACCATCCCAAAAATCACTTTTTTTAAAATATCTTAAAAACGTGGAAAGATGTAAAAAAAGGTTCAAACAAAAAATGTAGGAAATTTTATTTCCTATTTTTTATTCAAATAAAATTTCCTATAAAAACGTGTTGAATCACTTTTAGACGTATTTGCAATAAAAATCGAGATATTTGCAAAAAACTATATTAAAAAATTTACAATAAATAAAAACACATGAATTTTTAGACTTTTTTAGTTTACATCTACAAAGCTTAACAAATATTCTGAGAGATTTTTTTTTAAATTTTTTTATAAAGTGATAATAGAGCAAGAGCCCACGACTGCCAGACCTTCATTATTTTATAAAAGTTGAAAATTTATCTTTACATGCTTCCTATACAGGAAAGAACGACCAGCGACTATAGAATTTGGGTTGTGGTTTTCCGGGCAGGTAACAGGTGGTAAAGGTGCATAAAATAGTACTTAAAAATTTTTTAGAGTATAAAGTTCATTTTTTTTTTTATTTTCTTCGGGATGACTTCAGAAAACTTCGTCATCCATTGCCGGACACTTATGAAATTGCTATCTTTTCACGTTTTTGAGATATTTTCAAAAAACTGATTTTTGGAGTGGTTTTTAATTATTTTCTACCCCCTGAATAAAATTCAACATTTTTTAAATTAGAATCCTTTAAATGTATGCTACAATAAACTTATATTGAAAAATGCAGGCTTGCTTTTTGGATGGCAATTTAAATCTCCATTTTTCTGGACTAATTTGTGTATATCTGGTCTAGTTTTAAAAAGAAACAAATAAATAGTGTTGATCCTTACTAATATTATAAAATACTTACTTCTTTCTTAATTCCAATATAAACAATTTAAATTGTAATTTCTAACCTTGTATTTGTTGTCAATATATCTAGTAACGTTGAGTATCGCAGTAAAAAAATATAAAGGATTGTTTCGACTGTAACGTCGCGTTAAAAATTTCATATTTATATAATTCGGATCATTGTAGACGGCAGTTCCGTGCTGACACTCCAAGTACAGCAACTGGGGATTGAAATATCGAAAATTATCTTCTTCTAGATTCTAAAATAGTCTAAGTCTGTAGAGGTCTAGAACGAACTAAATTAACAAATGGAGAATCCGTGTTAGGTGGGTCTCTCAACGCCTTCACCACGCCTTCATTCACCAGGGGACAAGCAAAAGCTGGTCATTTGAACCTGAGCTACTTATAAACTCGGTTATTGTTTATAATACATTCGTTAAAAATTACCAGTCGAAATGAGAAAGTGTACAATATTGTATATTTTATGTGTACTTATATATTTATTTACGAGCCTAGCTTAAGAAAACTTGTAAAGCTATTAAAAAAAGTTAAGAAAACGATCTCCAGGAGGTGGGTGTTGGATGATGGTACCAGTTGATACGATTAATAGGGGCAAGGAGAATTGGCCATTTGATTGACATTGATAGAAAATATATTATAGCTTAATGCTAAATATAAATAAATTAATTAAAAATCCAAAGTCATCACCTTTTCAGTAATACTGTGATGTAGTCCAAGCAAAATAACAAACATAATAAATATATATTTAAACAACATTTCATATGTGTACGTATGCAAATAAAACTCAATATATTTAGTAAATAAAGCGCTACATGAAAATAATTCGTTTATTTAAAATGTTTGCACTTTATACAAATTGTTTCTATTATAATACATATAAACTAGCTTATCTAATCCATTAATCTTTTAGCACTAATTTACTAAAAATAGGATTCCCTATCATACGGCTGCTTCATTTATTGCGACTCAATGGCAGCATTGTCGAATTTTGCTAATTCAAACGAACGGCTAAAGCTAATTGGAACGTGAATTAGTTTTAAGTGAACCAGCAGAGAACGCCTGGTTCGGTGTTGAAAAAAATATGAAGAATATAAAAAAATGTCAATGCTTATACGAATGTATAAGCATTGACATTTTTTTATATTCTTGCATTTTTTTATACTCTTGCATGACTTCGAGAGTTTTGCCATCGAGGTTACCAGGCCTAGGGAGAACGTGCTTATTGAACATGACTTTCGTCTTGTTCAAGTTCATCCTAAGGCCCACCCGTCGGGAGGATTCATTTTTCAAAGTCAAAGTCACTACTCGCTGTTAATGTTTATGCTACATTCTGCCCAGTTTAAGGTCTTGAAGACGTCCTCCGAAGCATTTGTGAACAGTTTCGGGGAAAGAACATCCCCCTGTCGCACTCCTCGATGCAGTTGGATTGGTCTAGTTTGACCTCCCGGAATCAGAACGGACATAAAGGCGGCTTCGTATAATCCTCTCGCCACTTCGGCGTATCACCAATCGACCTGACATCGCTGCAGAGCTTCCAGAACAGCCCAGGTTTCAACAGAGTCAAAAGCTTTCTCATAGTCCACAAAGGCAAAGCACAATGGCTGGTTGTACTCGTGGGTCTTCTGTACAACTTGCCTTATGGTGTGGGTGTGGTCTATGGTGCTAAATCCTCTTCGAAACCCAGCCTGCTCCGGTGGCTGGAATCCATCGAGCTTTTTAGTGAGGCGATTCGTCATGACCCTCGAGAACAGCTTGTATATAATATGGCTTAGAAGTGATATCGGTCTGTAGTTTTTAAGAAGGGAGTTTTCACCCTTCCTTAAAAACAGAACGACCTCGCTTCCATGCCACTCCTTGGGGGAAATGCCCCGATGAAGCACGAAATTAAAAATCTTTAGCAACTTTCTTAAAACAGGTTCGCCACCTGCTTTAAGAAGTTCAGTCGTAATCCCGTCCTTCCCCGGAGCCCTTCCCCCTTTCAGCTACTTAAGAGCCAGACTAACCTCATCCAACCTGATGTTCGGAAGCTCGCCGGAAAGGTGTCGTGTTAGACTGGCACGCGGATCGTTGTTCCGGGGATCGGGTTGAGGAGCGTGAGACGCATACAATTTGCCATAGAAGTCTTCGATCTCCGATAAGATCTCAGGCTTTGAAGAAACGGTCGCGCCAAAAGCGGTCCTAATCTTCGACAGATGGCTTCTCCCGAGCTTCTCCACAAAAACCTTCGAACCTATATTCTGCTCAATTGCTTCAGTAATCCGTTGCGTATTTGAGCAGCGTTTTTCATGAAAGTAAATTTAGTTTTTGCTATTTAGTCTACTGTTTGAAGTCGTTTTTGTTTTTTTGTTAAAAAATATTTTATTTTACGCTTTTAAGTGATGGGTAGACCGAGAAAGGATGCTTTTCGAATGAGAAGTCAATGGTTACTTGTGAAGGAAAATGATAGACGGAAACGATTAGACAAAATTTAAAAATAGCCAACGAGAAGAGAAAAAATGAAATCAGAGGAGCGCCAAAATAGATTGTCGGTTATGAGAGCTTATAAATCAAATAGATTAACTAAAGAAATTCAAGAAGGTCAAGCCAAGACCATCGCTTTTCATTGATTCGTGAGCAACTAATTATCAAATGAAATCTAGACAAGAAAATTTTGTCAATAGACAAGTGTCTGTTGCTCTGAGTCTTGTTTTTTTTTTTTTTTTTTTTTTTTTTTATTTATTAATACATTAAAAAACGACAATAACATTATAAACATAATATCACATAGACCACGAAGGTCTGTGCGTGATATGGATTCAACGCAGTAGAATACAATTACCTAATTGCCAAGTACAAGAAACATATTATATAATATACAATAAACATACAGTAATATAACCACGTAAATTACAAACAAAAAACTAATACTAATTATCCTACATCCAAAAAGTGTTGTTTTAATTTGGTTTTAATATTTTTTTCACTTATACTATTTTTGATGTTAGAGGGTAGATTATTAATCAAACGTGGGATGAGATACTCCGATGTACGGGTGCCGTAGTAGTTTCTGGCTCGCGTCGTAACCAGTTTCTTATCTTTAACTTTACGCGTGTTTACAGAGTGTTCTATTTTGTTCAGAATTCTTTGATTAAAAAATTGTTCTTTTAGCAAATGATAATCTACTTTTTTGTTAATTGGCATACATTTACAATATTGGAACAATTTTGTGTCGTCATTTATAAATTGATTTTTTATTTTGATTGGGACTAATATTTTGAGAATTTTAACTTGCAAATTATGTATTATATTTAAGTAAGTAGGAAAAGTTCGTCCATATGACGATAGGCCATATGATATGATGGAATCAACAAAAGCATTATATAACAGAATTTTAGTTTTAAACGTTAAACGGTTTTTGATTACATAAAAGTTTGCTAATAATGCCCGTAATCCCGTGCTATTCTGTAAGAAACGCAGCGCTATCGCAACCATGTGACAGCGCCGTGAATGCAATTTGGTATTCACTAAGCTTGTCAAACCATATCAAACACACACTAGCGTCATCAACGCTGTGACGGTAGGGACAAGAACTACTCTACGGCGTGTTCTTGACGTTTCTTCATACATTTTGGTATTCCGTAACGAAAAATAGTGTCGAGCTCGCCTCACTGCCTCGCCTACAGGCTCGCTTTTGAGTGTCAAATCTAAAAGCTACATTTTTGAGGCTGAAAGCATAATATTGTTGTTAAATTATTTAAATTCGAAATATATTTTAGTCACAAATAAGTATAGTAATTTATAAGGCAGATCGATTTTTTCAATGGTTTATTCTTCGGAAGAAGCAAAAAAAAGGACGACATAGACCAAACTCGACAAGCTTACGAAAATTTCAAACCGTTTCCTGTGATATGGATTTATTCGATCGCGATAAAAACTGTTTTCTTGTTGTGTTTGTTGTGATTCTTAAATGATAAAGAGTGAGTTACAATCTATTGTGGAATCGGAATTGAAACAATAAAGTTTGTGTACCACATACGTATACTATATTTATAAAATAAGTAATTAATATTATAATAACTAAGTTTATTATTTCGTATAAAAATAAAAAAAGGAAATAAAAAATGTTGCAGGTCTACTATGGACCCGAGTAGCAAGAGACAGGGGGAGGGAGGGGGATAGATTTTTAATATAGTAATCATTATGATTACTATATTAAAAATCTATCCCTATAGGCATTTGTAGATTGTAGAGAAATTATTTTGTAAGAAAACAGCAATAAAGGCTATTTTATTTTATAATAAAGTTTATTAGAATTTCGTATATTTCATATAAATACCTACGGGGTCGAAACGTGGCCTCTTAATTTTCGACTGGTCCGAAAGTTTGCCGTAGCTCAACGTGTTATGGTAGTGCTACGCTAGGTATTTCTTTGGCAGATAGGATTTTAAACAAAGACCTCTGCCAGAGAACTAAATAAATCGATAATCGATATTACACGAAGACTAAGCTTGTTGAAGTGGCAGTGGCGGGTGAGCCAATAAGGTTCAAGAGTGAAGGCCGCGCTTAGGCTTACCTACGCCGACCAACACTTCGTTTACGAAGTGTTGGTCGGCCATTAAGGAAGACGATCTCCGTGCAGTATCCAGTCCACATGGATTAAATGCACATGGCAAAGGATCAGTGGTCTTGGCGTTTATTGAGAGAGGCCTATGTTCAGCAGTGGACGGATAAAGGGTGATGATGATAATGATGATATGTTTCTATAATGAGGTTCATAAGAATTCGTTATATTTTATATAAATACCTATAATAAGAAAAAAAATGTACAAGAAAACAACGTATATAAAATGTATATTTTATTTAATAATGTTGTCCACACGAGAGCACACTTCACCCAACCACACTCATTATTATTAAGTCTGAACCTCCGGTGTAATAGTTTATAGTTGGCTGTGCTATCTCCGAACCTTTTATAGCCAACAATAGTAGAGACGCCATAATGCTATAGGTCTACGTGACTTCGAGCCAGTGGCCTTACAAATAGATTATACCCATCACCACTAGCAAAAGCGTCTCCACCCACCAAACCAAATTTTTCTACTTTGACCACAACCACATAATATGTATTTGTCTCGCTATTCATATTTTAGCTGCCTTCTTCTTCACTGCAGTCTTCTTATCCTTCCAATACTACAACAATGAACAAAACATTATAATATGTTAGAACATCATCATCATCTGCCTAACCTTTTTCCAACTATATATTGGGGTCGGCTTCCAGTCTAACCGGATTCAGCTGAATACCAGTATTTTACATGGAGCGACTGTTACCACTGCGTCAAGAGCTCCTCTAACTAAACACACATAATATAATATGTTAGAGCAATGGGTATTAATTATTGATTGTTCAATTTCTATTTGATAGTGAATAAATTAGGTAAAAAACTCAATAAACCGCGGCAAAAATCGTAAAAGTTGTTTCATTATAAAAGAAAATAAAATTGACAAATAGACAATACAAATTACCTTTGCCCATTGCTGCTGAGTTTTTACGCAAGCACTGCAGGCTACATCTTGCCAAGCTGCTCGTGTAGTGTGCGATCTCGAGCATACGAGGTTCGAGCCACCCGGTGACAAGATAGCGTCTCTCTTTCGAACACTTCAATACCTTCTCCACTTGACATTATGATCCTGTTAAGATAAATAAATATTTAAAAATAAACAAGGAAATCGTAAGTTTGCTGTGATGATTTGTTATGTTTATAGTTTATACCATGAATACTATGGACACAAGTTTCATAACTTCATAATACCTATAATACTTGAGAATTATTAGCCTTGATACAACATGGATTAATTATTCATAAATATATAAGCTTTAATACGTACCTTTTAATGTCCAAAACGTTTAAATAAATTTCATAACAAATTTATTATTGTTTTAAAATTAGCAATTGTCATTATTGTCAACCATTTGTCTAATGCCAAGGAGGTTTTTTGTTTGTTTTAAATCTGTTATTTAAATATAAAATACCTCAATCTCATGTTTTGATGAAAAATCAAGTGTAACAATAATATATTGTGCTAAGTTATTAAAAAAACCTTATTTTCCATTTTTATGACCTACTAAACAGTTAACCGATATTTACCGATTATTTCGTTAAGACATTTGTGTCAAGCCCTAGAACTTGTCGACCTCACGACGCTAAGAGCGCGTTCTCATGCACAACCAGGATTTCGTTGACAAGCGCATGGTAGCTACAGAATACCGATTTGCTTAGACTTAAGCTCGTCATCGAAATGAAGGCGATGGGCGAGACGAGCTCGTCACCGCGCACTACCTAGAAAATGACTCTTACAGAATAGCACGGCTGGAAGCCACATGATCAATATGTGGTAGCCAGCAAAATCTACGATCTATTTTTAGTCCCAGGTATGTATGTGTGTCTACATTTTCGATAGCCGTACATATGGTTGGGTCATGCTTAAGCCTGTTATGCAGACACTCATGTGAGTGTGCTATTAGGGCAATATCCATCGATTGGCCGGTTGGTATTCTAAGATATGGTGATCTAATATGTATTAGCTTCGTTTTATTCACATTCAATACTAGATTCATATCATGGCACCACTTCATGAGATTATTAAAATCTGACTGAAGTAACTCTAACGCTTTATTTACTTCTTTATTAGCAATAATCAGGCATGTATCATCCGCAAATTGAAAAGAGATAGTGTGAAGCAACACTTTACTCATGTTGTTGACAGAAAATGCAAAGGACCGATTACCGAGCCCTGTGCGGTGCCGTGCGAAATTTTATAAGTTTTGCTGCACACATCCCCTATCCTAACACAGTACGACCTTTCATCTAAATAGTTTCTACACCAGAACAGCAACGGGCCGCGTACTCCGGAGTTCTCAAGCCTATGAATTAGTAGGTTATGATTTAGTGTGTCAAAAGAATAAATTTAAATCCTTGAAAGGAATAGCGTTGTCTGGCTTACCGTAAGGCACTATTGAGTAGGCCACACGACGAAATAGCATTGTTAGAGATGCCACGATTACGCAACTTAAATTCAGTCTCTCGATTTTAATTGATTGACGCTAAATGGTTGTGAAATTCCCTCGATATTCTATTGTATTCAACATCAAGTCTACTGCAAACCAGCTTTAAAACCCATATGGCTGCAAAGTTCTCATCAATATAAATGAATTAAGTCCAAATACAAGATAGCTACTCAAAACCGTTGAGAAGATCCCTGAATTGTCCTTCATCTTCATCGTCAAAACCCTAATCATAGTCACAACCCATCAAGGTAAAAAGTTCTAATCAATGCAAGTTAATCAAGCTCAAATACAAGGTAACTGCTGTAAATCGTTGAGGAGTTCCCTCGACTGTCTCTCGACACCATCATCAGATCACCTCTAGACTCGTTATAAAAGTGCTTTAAAATACTTAATGAAAAAACTTAGAAACGCACTAGTCACCCCTACGTTTTTTGAAAGTCCCCCTCAATTTCTCTGGTCTGCCATCATCAGATATCGATTTTCTTATCATGGAACCACCTTGAAAATATCTTCTTACCAACAAAGGAATAATTATCAAAATCAGTTCATAAACGACAATAATTATCCGAACCGAACAAACATAAAAAAGCGTATATTTACGGTCGAATTGAGATACGTCTCCTTCTTTGAAGTCGTTTAAAAACAATGAACATTTTATATCCATAAAATACACACAATAGAAATATTTGTCCTAAAAAATCTCCATATTCACCGTTGCTTTTCCAGTTTACATAACTAATAGTCTAAGAGCCCGTGAGCATCAGACCTTCGCCATTGTAGAAAAGCTGAAAGTTTGTCAGCACACACTCCCAATAATTAGTACAGTAAAAATAGAATTATTACTGCACTAATTAATTATTGACACATGTTACAAATTCATGTAAAGCTATGTTTTACATATTAAAGACGGTAATTGAAAACCTAAAGTAACATTTAAAGAGTTATTTGTCTTAAAAGGAGACGGTCCATTTCTGGGTTGGTCTTGTACAGTATACTATAAATAAAGAAAAATACATAGATTTATTAATATTAAATATATATTATAATATTAAAAATAAAATATTTATCAAGTTTTTCAAATATTAGCTATTCCACACAAAGATGGCGGCTATTACTTAAACGTCATTTTCGACAAATGTTAATCATGTTAATTTTGTAATATGTTGAATTTATTTCAAGCTTTGTTGTGCAGTTGTTAACTCGTGAATGTGTTTCTTGCGTTTTTGTGGATATACTTAACGATTTGGCCGTTTTATTAAAACATGGATTTATTGCCAAACGCCAAAGAAAATATACATACGCCATTGTTATTATTTTTTTTTTTTAATTTATTAAGAGCTGGATACAAGTCCTTTGCCCTAAACAATAATACGCCATTGTTATATCACGTAGTGTTGCATACCTTGGAAATATTAAATTATGCTTCCGCTGAAATTAAAAAGAACTTATGGATTTGAACAAATTAAAACTGTTTGAATATTCTTTTCTTTCATATCATTATGTGTGCAAAAGTACACCAACGTCCTATACAATTTTGGACCGTCTCGTTTTGAAAATTAATTTTAAATGCGTTATTTATCATGCATTATCACGTGACTGCAAACGCCAATATAAGGTGATGACGTCACTGACCAATGAACTAAGTACAAACTGTCATAACTCATAACATAAACCAAACTTTACCATTACTTAAAGCGTTACCGGGTGCTATTTCGATTACTTTGTAAATATTTATAACAATTTTGATGTCTTCTTTTAAACTTTTTCATAACAAGTAGTGAGCATTCAATCAACTTCGACAGAGCGTGAAGTTTGTTTAATGGCTTGTAACGTAATCACGGCTACATCACAGTTTGGAGTGTTTTAGTGGCAATTTTAAAAACTATTCTTACTTATATATTTTTTGTTAAAATTGGACGTATAATTTCTCCACAACAGTCTTTTTTCGTGTTTACCTATGGTATATCCATCAAATAAAATCAACTAAAAAATCTCTCTTACGTATATTTAAGATTTTTAACGACCATCGTCATAATCATCATCATCAGCCTTTATCCGTCCGTGCTCTCTAGCGAGATTCGAATCCCGACGTCTAATTTGAGCGCCAACGCGCTAACCATTGAGCAACAGAGGTCGATACAATAAGTTATTCGTAGCAGAATATCCTGGGGAATTGTCCGGAGTAATAATAAATACCTGCAGCAGAATTCCACCAACGGACATCACGTCAAAATACAAATTTCATCCACTCCACATTGATATCCGAAAATTACTTTTTACAACATTACATTTTTACGAGACCAATATAATATGGATTATTGAATTCCGAGCCCATAGACAGTTAGACAACCGTTATACCAGAGGTCCGTAGCGGTTGACGGTTGTGTCGCTCATTACTAAATACATGAAGTATAGATATAAGGAGTCCGATCGTAATGTCCAACGATCAATGGTCACAATTTAGGGGATAGATTTTTTACCGGTAGAGCGCACCGTTTTTAAGAAGTACTCGTTTAAATCGGAAGTATTTTGTCGTTGAGTGGTCCGCTATAATCGGTATCGGTACACACCCGATTCTAGCGCAGCCAGTGGCGGAAAAGAGAACTAAGATGTGGGCTTATTATTGCGTACATGAATACTATGGAACAGCCTATACCGTTCGGACTCCTTATATCTATACTTCGTGACTAATTACTAAAATCCGTTAGAGGGGGCATAAAAAAAGGCGGTCATAGGGACCGCTAATAGAAGGAAAAGCTCAAAACCATATTATGAAATTTCAAAATTTAGTGCTAATAAATATATTTTTTTATTTTAAATGTTATAGTGACGTTTTAATGTCCCATTAGTATGTCGGTGACGCGAAGTTATAAGTAAGATTTTCCCTACAAAAAGTTTTCAACGCGGCTAAAAAAGGTTTCATGTCAAAAAATGTTTTTTATATTACGTTTATAGAGTTGCCATAATCACTAAAATTATATTAGTTATAATAATCAACCTTATCGGCGATCTGTCTGTGTGTCACGTTAAGTTTATAATCATACGGTGTGTGGCTTATTACATTTTGCCGAATTTAGACTAATTCCAGTCTATTGTTAATATCCTGTCACTAGTTCGGAGAACCTTGTCAGTCAAGTGATTTTCACAAATTGAATATTAACTTTGATTGCTGTCCTGTATTTATATGTAATAATATCTAAATGTGATTTAATGTATGTAATAATATCATCATCATCATCATCATCATCAGAGAGTGTAGCAGTGAGATATAAAACAGCAGATTATGTTTTGGGAAACTCCCCCAAATAAGTAACCCTAAGAACAACTAGAACATAAGCGAGGAAAACTGAAACTAGCAAAGGGAACTCATTCACGTGTTGCTTGTCTTGAGGCATAGTCTCGCTGTGCCGTCCAATTACATCATCGCTCCCGGAGATATGTGGGTCTCCTGGCATACTTCATCCAGTCGCCGGTATGCCGCACTGAAACCACTTCGTGTTGCCTTCAGTCGTTCGGAGACAGTGCCTCGGATCTGATTAACACGGGACACCCCTGCGACCGGTTCTCTCAAAAGGGCAATCCGGTCTTTCTCCTGGTATAAGGAAACCCTGACAACCTGGAGCAATCCCGCCGACGCCAGAATTATTATCTTGTGGTTTTATCCTGAATCCAGTTAGACGAGGGGAAGGAGGCACCTCCTACTATGACGGAGCGGGACTTCCTGTAAGTCCTGTTCTTCTTTCCGCAACACAGAGGAGCAGCTTTACCGGAGAAACATACAAGGTGCCAACCCATACAGATATGGGACGGGAGCATGGCACAGCGCACTCCAACACTCCAGTCAAGATGGTGGTACTCATGAAGAGCGCGAGGCTACAAGCCTCACTAATAGAGACGGAGTTTGACTAGTCAAATCCAATACGGTCGACGAGTCATTAGCGGATGAAGTTAAACTATTAGTTGGAGGGCCGGCCCTCCCCTCCCCCTCTGAAGAGGGGAGGTGGGTCGTGCGCGCAAAGGGCAGCAGCTAGTCTACTCGTATATCTCTTATATATAATTCCTGTGTTTGTCCGGGATGAACTACTGAAACGATATTAATGTTTTTTTTCTTTTAAAATGTGTGAAAGGTATTATACACTACTCGCTTTTGTATGCGACTGTCGCGCCTGCGCACGTCTCATTTAACGCTTTTTTATTCCACGCACTTTTTCTTACGGTTTTACTGTCACATTTTTTTCAGTTCGGTCCCTATCCCCTCCAAGCCTGCCGTAAGGAACTTCGTTCCAATAAATTACTTCATTTTCGAGATTGCTTCAATATCATTAAATAGCTTATTTAATTATTTAATTTGGACATTCCATTCAAAAGATATCACGATTTTATATATGTAAGTTTTTTGAAAAATGTCGCGTGGTCTCCGCTCACACCGCTCACTGGGGTACGGGAGGAGAGTCATAGAAATTATAAATTTTCCTAACGTTTTAAAGATTCATAAATTTTCTATCGCAGTTTTCCGCTCTGTTTTAACTTTCTGTTCTGGCGGTTGGTTTCTTTTATAATTTGTTCATATATTTTCTATATACAAAGTGCTGTAAATTCGTTTATATACTAATATATAAAGCTGAATAAATTGTTTGTTTGAAGACTATAATATTATATAATATATTAAAGATACCGTTTTAAATCTTAATTGACGCAGGTGAAGCTAGGTGCAACAGCTAGTTATTTATAATCACTTGATTAGTGAGGTATGATATCAACTATTAAATATAAAATAGCATATTTTATACACCAGCGTTCATATTCCATGTAATGTATGGAACTACATAGCAATAACCAAATAATGCCAATTTATTCTCGAATGTGAGTGACATCATTTAAATTATTTTATATTTTGGCTGCATACGATGTGGGCGCGCGTTGTTTTGATTGTGTTCTTAATAAAAATAATGTGGTGTGCTCATGAAAAGGTGATTCATAGTTTATTATTTTAAATTTCAAATAACTAGGCGCCAGCAGCCGGCTGACCTAGAGGCAAAGCGTTTATTTGACAGGCACTAAAACCACTGTGTATCTTCCGATTGAAGGGGAGATTCCGGAATCTGTCTAACACGGGACACCCTCCGCGACTGGCCAGCTCCCTCAAAAGGGCTAAATGGGCTTCCTTCTAGTATGAGTGAACTCTGACAAATTGAAACATAGACGTCAGTAAATGCTTCGTCTAGCTTAGGTGTCTAGGTGACCTATCATCATCATCATCATCATCAGCTTTTATCCGTCCTCTGCTGAACATAGGCCTCCCTCAATGAACGCCAAGACGACCGATCTCTTGCTACTCGCTTCCAACGTGGACCTGCCACTGCACGGAGATCGTCTTCCCATCAGGTGACCTAGCTTATAAGCATTTATACTTATATAAATATCATAAATTTATTTTGTGTTTTTATTATCTATAGGATAGAGTCGGTTAAAGTAACTCGGCGCATTCCTGTTAAAGGAACTATTTGTGAATACGCTGATGCAAAGAGCAAAATAAGGAATTGTAAATATCTTTAAATTACTTGTTATACTGTAGATACCATACGTGGAAGTCCAGAGGGCTTCCATCGACTACATTGACCCTGGATTTATGGACAACGCCACGTTTATGACCAGACGCTACAATCGCAAGAATCCATTGTATTATATGGCCCTGCATGGAACTCTGATGAAACCGCTGGACAATTCGTATACGGTGAGAAGCTAAACATTATTTTGCAGGTGGCGCTAGTGGGCCTGCACACTAACGCCACCATGTTTAGAATACATGCTGCCTTTATATTACCGAGGAAATTAAGAAATCGGATGTCATACTAATCTCTAATGAACGAATTAGATTCAGATTTTTATGCAAAAATGGTCTTTATAAAAATATTTTTGTAGTGGTTTTAAAACTAGATTTCTATCTAAAATATAAAATAAATTTTCGAGATGATTTCGAGGATTAGTACCGTGTCTAACAGTAGTAGTAGTAGTATGACGTATAAGAGTTGATAATTTACTACTTTTACAACAGCATAATCACTTAGGCATGAACCATATTTTGAAAGTGATATTAAATAACTAGATTCCACTTTATTATAGCTTTATTTCATTTTCATAATATTCTTACATTTTGACCTATTATTGTATATTTTGTTTTCAGCTACATATCTATGTATTTCCGCTGATCACCATTGGATATCAGAGGAGTATAGTGGAGGCCCATTCCAAATGGTGCGATTTTGTCGCCGGGGAGAACATATTTGTGAAAATCTTGAGAACAACTCAGTTCAAAAAATTCTTAGTTTGCCCTCTTCCGGTGGTAAGATTTTTTTTTAAGTCAGAAAATTTTGACACCATCACATTTGTATAATGGTTACTAGTGTTCGTGGAAGATAACGTGATGGGCGGTAAAAGACTTTGGAACGAAAAGCTCTGGAGAGACGTATGTTACGAGTAGGTCACAAAAAGTAAGTAAGGTACATCAAAACGAACTCTAATGAAATAATTTTGAAACCCAGCGCTATACAGAAGCGGAAAATTTTTGAGTTATTGTTTTTTAGCTTTTTTCAAAATAAGTCGAAAATGCAAAACCAAAAATTTTATTTATAAAGTAGCCATTTAAATCTTATTGTTCTTTAAATATAACTAAACACTGGTTATTTATAAATATCAAAACAACAATTATTATGCAATAATAGAATCTCGTTAAAAAATGCGAGTAAAAATTTCATCTGTCTAAATTGTATGCTTTATCATCACGGTTAATGATACAGCCTGGTGACTGACAAACGGACACACAGACAGACAGCAGTATCTTAGTAATGGGTTTCCCGCTTCACCCTTTGAGAAGGCAAGGAACTATAGAAATGTTATAAAGACTATTCTTATCCTTTTCTTGCAGATTATATTAAAAATAACCTTTTTCTAGCCATCAAACAATGCAGAACTGGGGACTTATTTTAAAGAAATTTAAAAAATGGTCACAACCGAAGCATGCGGTAATTTTTACTCAAATTAAACTAAATCAAAAATAATACTAAATATGATAGAAAACCGCCAGAAAAATCCTCTAATGAAAAAGGCTCCGCAACAGTTCTCCGCAGTCCGCATTATACGCCAACCAATTGTTATTGTGATATTATACATACTTCGACCAGTGTCGATAATTTTTGAAACCAAAAAAATCATAGTAGGATGAAACTCATTAGAAAAGGAGGGGAATATGATAAAAATTAAAGAAAAATTAAATTACGGGTGATCCGAGTTCGGTATGAGGGATGGGGTGGGTTTTAAGGGGGGCAAATGGTTTATCTCGATTTCTGGCAAAACTACAATTCCCATGGAAGAGTCACATGGCAAAGTTGTAGGTAGTAAAAAGATCTACAAATTCTGTTTTAACAATTTTTTTTACATAACCTTAAAATTGACGTGAAAAATTTGCTTACGGTTTTTACAGCTGCTACGAAATAACAGGTATGTAAAAGTTGTAGATGCCTTGTATAATATTTGTAATTGCCTATTTATTGCTGTTTTAAGATAATTTATATACTTAAGTGACCTACAGTAAATTTTAGTAAGGTATTTCTAGAGACGTGGGGATGGATCTAGAGGGTCAGGGCATTACTACATACCTGTTATTTCGTAGTAGCTGTAATAACCGTTAGGCAGTGTTCGAGATTTACTATGATAATGTGTATATATATATATATATGTGTATTTTTTATACAATCAGAAAGAAGAGATTTTAATTTTTCGATTGAAAACCAGCCTTCCTTTTCTGATATTAGGCCGAAATAAGGTGAAAAAATAAATATTTTAAATCAAATAAATTACAGTGTATGAAGAACATAATAAGGTAAGTTTTTTTTCAAATTTCGTAAAATTTTTTTTTTTTTTTTGAAAAAGATAAAAATAAAAAACCAAAAACTTGGTTATTCGAATTTTTCACATCAATTTTGAGGTTATACATTAAAAATTGTTAAAACATGGTTATCAGGAAACAAAAAAAACGCTTTAACGTTATAAATATGATTCGCAATAGTCAATAGAAATAGCCAACTAGCCAATTAGCCAATGGCGCACAGCTTTTTTTATTCGAAAGGTCTACTTTTAGGCCTAATGGCCTTTAAGCTCAATCGGTAGGTAATAGTAGGTATATAGGGCACAGCGCTTCCGTCGCTATTACTTGATTTAAATTATGTGTATAGTACTTATCATGTTTTATTTCACACAGGGTAGATGTGGCGTGACAAATATGACAACATCCTATGGTCAGTACTTGAAAGCGATCCCGTTTACACAAGGAAGATTAGTACTGAACATAACCGATTATGAGAACAAGCAGGTGTTGGGATGTCACGCCGACATGGAGATAAAGGAGATGTCAGCCAGTCAGCTCTATAAGCTTACGCAATAAATTTGTTGTTGATGACTTGTCATTTATTATTATGATGATTTCTATGTTGATAATTTGAACATCGAACATTATAGTCTTTTTTTTTCTGTAACGCGGGGAAATGCGCTTAGGCATCCCGCGGGTATGTAGGACTCGCTGGGCCCGAAAGCTGGTAAATGGACGCAGCTCTACCCACTAAAACCCGGCGAGTGCCACCAATGCTGCCTTTGGTGGGGCGCCCCGGATCTACTAGCACAGGGCACCTCGACGGCCAGTCAGTCCCCTCGGGGGGCCAACACCACCTTCACAGACGGGTTGCCCCGCACCGCAGAACAACCCCTTCCACCGTCAGGACAGTACAATGAGGCGAGGTTTCCATCCTCGCCCCTTGCCCCCTGCTCTTTTGTCCCCTCTTCTTATAAGAGGGGTACAGAGAGCCCCCTCGGCTCAATTCGCTTTGGCCAAGGTGTTGGGGTCACCCTGGGCTACTGAGCCCCACCGCCGAAACTGTGGTGGGGCGAACATTATAGTTGAGATTTGAGAATACCGAAAATAAAAGTACTTCTCCTCTGCGAACGTGTCCAAGGTATAAACAGGTTTTTTTTTCGAAAGGTCTAGACTTTTAGACTAATCATGAGAGTAGGTGTTTGGCTAGTAAAATCCAAGACCGTCGACGAGTCATTAGCGGATGAAGTTAAACTATTAGTCGGAGGGCCGGCCCTCCCCTCCCCCTCTGACGGGGGAGGTGGGTCGTGCGCGGTACCCCTGCAATCGACCGATAGCAAAGTGCTATCGGTGTTTTCGCGGTTTTGATTAGTCTAGACTCGTATACGATTCGAACCTAAGCTTACCTGATCAATCCGGATCGATGTATTTACCATGTGTAGGGATCGACGTCACTCACGACCCCGAGGCCCAAGCGGTGTGACTGAGTACCTAACCCCGGATGTTGTATTGTTATGTGTGTGTATTTTATCTTGAATTTTGCGTCGCGCATTAATAGCTGAGAGATTTCGTCAGCGGTAGTAACGTGTTTAGGTAACCTAAAACTCTTTGAGACTGAGCTATCAGAAACATAGTCTTTTTTTCTTTTTGATGACGCAGTGGACATCCTTTTCGGACCATACCAGGGCCAGGGTAGGCGCGCTGACGTGTGTGGGGACTCGCATTGGGTGCACTACCCAACTAAAACCGCTGCGTGAGCCTTCAGCCGCTATATCTGAGGGACCCGGATCTGCAGGCGACGGGAAACCCTCAGCGATAGACTGGTCCCGGCAAGACCAGATTGGAGAATTCGCAAAAAAAACACACCTCCGTTCGTCGTCTACGGGGTAAGGCCACGTCAGCAGCCTCCTCTCTCACCCGTTCATCGGCCTCCTTCTGGACATCACTGTCGCGCAGAAGAAGGCCATTGCCGTCCAGAACTCTTCAGAGCCAAGCATCGCGGTGATGACGCTCGACAAAGACAAGTCCCCTCCGATGACAGACGTCAAATCGTGACGCAGCGCCGCCCATCTCGGGCACACCTCAAAATCAAATATCAAAATCATTTTTGATTTTGATCATTTGATCAATTTTTTTTTCAATCAATTTTGATTTTGTACTAATGAATGATGATATTTTAAATAATTCACAATCATTTCCAAAGTTCAAATCAGTTCCTTACATCTTCCTTAGAAATTTCCGAACGACGCGACGTGTCGCTCCAGTTCAAGTAAAAATGTCGCACTGTGCGGGTCGAGCCGCGTATGCATAGGCGATAGCTCATTTATAGCCAAAACTTGTATCTAATTTATTAATGTCTAGTAGGAGAACGGTTGGAAGCATGCAGTTAATTTTATTGGTTTGTTAAATATTCCGGTTGCAACAGGAACAAAATAATAGTTACGAATTACGACAGACTTGGCAGCATGGCCAGTGGTCTTACCCGGTTCTAATACGAAAGGAAAAATGGTGATTAGTGACAGAACTCTTAATCGAAGATAAAAATGTAAATAAATATTAATTTTAATTTATTTTGCTATTTTGAAATAAACTGGCATTATATCTATAAAAAATGAACAGGGGGAGAAATACTCACCTATTTGATTTATACTGGGAAGATATTCTGGTTGCACATGTAATGCCATATCTTAATATTCGTGAGTGCTTCAACTTTCGCTGTGTTTCAAAAGCTTGCTTACAAATTGTTTATATATATTTGGCTAAATTAAAATCACTGAAACTGCAAAATAAAGAAATCTCATCAGAGACATTCAATGTAAGTACCAAGATAAATGCAATATGCTGTATAATAAACACATCAAGTTAAAGTAAATATTTAATGAATCATTTTTGTCTTATAGGTATTTGTGACTTCGTGTACAAAGCTTACCCTGCTGAATTTAAGTCGATGTCTAACACTGACAGATGCTCAAATCATTCCTTTATTGAAAAGAAATCCAGAACTTGAAAATATTAATCTAAGTCAATGTAGAAACCTAACATCAAAATGCTTACAGCCAGTTATCTTGTATTGTCAAAATTTGCGCGTTTTAAAGTTATCACGATGTCTATGGTTAACAACAGGTGCAATGGAAGCATTAGCCTTGCATCAGAACTACTTGGAGGATGTAGACCTGGCCTACTGCTTGACAATATCTGAGAGCTGTGTTATTATTTTTATAAAAAAGTTTAAAACATTAAAAACTTTAAACTTAGAAGGCAACAGACAGATAACAGATAAATGTCTATACACTCTGTCTAAATACAGTAAGTCTCTGAAACTTCTGAATTTGGGTGGATGCTGTGAAATAACTGACCGCGGAGTAAGGTAAATAATATTATTATTATTATTATGCTAACTGTTTTGCCTGCGGCTATGTTTATGGACATAAATATATATATATTTTTTTCATTATAAATATCCTATGTTACTTTTGTTACTAATATCTCCAACAATATGTACTTATACAAAGTTTAATGATGATTGGTTGAGTAGTTTTCGCATGAAAACAACTTCCAAACACATTCATATTTATAATATTATAAGTAGGGATTTATATAGGTTGTATATAATTACTGAACTCACCGAACTCCTAGATATAACTGGATCTTGATGCATAATTTTGTGTGTGTTCCAGTTGATAGAGACCTGCACTATATTGTGGTAGATTAAAATCAATATTAAAAAATTACTATAAATGAAAACTTAGGATTTTAAATTAACATGGTTATTTTCATTATTTAAACTATTTAAAACGGGATATTTACCATATTTACAATGTCGAAATATCGAGCTCCGCGAAACAATGATAAAAAACATGGTAAATATCCCATTTTAAATAGTTTAAATGTAAACTTTAGTTAAAAATGTGTATTTATGTTTTATTGTATTGTCTGTATGCTTTTGAAGAAGTTCATACTTATTTAGTATTTCTTGAATATCTATTACATATTTCAGATCCCTAGCGTTACACTGTCGGTCTTTAGAAGGACTCATTATAAAGGGATGCACTAAAGTGACAGAGAACAGTCTAAACTTTATGCGAAATAGAGTGCACATTGATAGAAGACCAGCTGAGCCAGTGCCTGTGCCAGTTTTTATACAAATATAAAAAAGAAATAAGCTGTGCAACGGAATTAATGTAAGATAAAATTTATTCTAACCAAAATCAAAGATATTCACGAGTATCTATTTTCTTACAAGAACATAAAATTCCCTTACTTGTTCAATACTTGCTTACGGTATTTCCTATACATTTTATTTTAACCTCATTCTATTTCCCTACTTCATACACTAATAATGTACATGGTTGATGGTCGTAGTTAAAAAAGATCTCTACAATTTCTTGCCCATTTTTACCGTATGTAAGAACCTAGATACTTGGTCATTGACTAATAAGAACTAAAAAAGTTTGAATATCTGTGATTATTGTTGAGTCGTTGGAACATATTTATGGTTGTGTATAAATACAAAAGTGAATTAAAGTATATTGTAAATAAAAAGATTGATGCGCAAATTGTTTGTTAATAGCCTAAAGAGCCAGAGGTAGGCTGGTTTTGATGCGCCTATTTTCAGATGACAAAATTAGGATTAAGTGTACAATTTGATTGATGTTTTTTGAGACTAAAACAAAACCATCAACTGTTTTTGTGTATTTTTCTAGATATTTACAAAATTTCCGCCGACTGTTTATAATTACGTGTAAATTCCATGTATTGATGACATAGTGGTTTTTATAATATATTTGAATAAGGTACTATATGAAACGTAGAATTTATTCTGTATAAGTATATATACTTGTAAACAAGTTGTTTACCAGAATTAGAATTTGGATCAAGTATCTGCGAAATGTTCGTATTTTTCTTACGGAATATTCATTTCATAATAACGAAATCCGAAAACGAATTCGGAAATCGGATACGAATTCAGAAAGTATGCGGCCACGCTAAAACGTATTCTCTAGGAATTTGAAATTCTGTTTTACAGAATGTTTTACATCAGAAACCGGGAGAAATCTTTTTAAATTCTTTGACATAAAAAAAATGCTAATTCTCAAGCCTGTGCATTTTTGGCTTCTCTACTACTGCAATTGAAAAAAAATTCCTCTCCCATTTTACAGGTGCATTCAACTCGTGCTTTTAAGGCTATATTTTCTGCGCTGTTTGTCATGAAATCTTACCATCTATAAAATTAGCTAGTCAGTAAAATAAGATGTTAAAATAGATGTCAATGTTCTATTTTGTAATTACCGTGCTAACATTAAGACATTTTCTAGTCTGGGTAGTATTTATGTAAGTATTTTAATGCAATGCGGGAATTGTACTAAATAAAATCCTAACATTATTCTAATGTATTTGCTGACCGTACCAAAGCCATACCAAAAGTTAACAGCTTACGCACAATAATTGCAAGCTGATATTTGGTTATATCGATAACTACAGTACGAGCAATTTAATTTGTCCAGACTAAAGTTAACCAAGCTTTGCTGGGTTATTACATTTATTGTAATATGGTGGTGTTTAGGTGATAATCTATATAAACTTAAAAAGTTAAATGTAAACTAATTACATGTTCTTATTTACAATCGAGTTCTGTGTAATACAGATTCTTGAACATAATATTAAAAAAAAAGTAAGTTAAGGATTCGAACTAGTTACACGTTGCTTGCCATCCGCATCTTATACCACTGGGCCAGACGGAAAGTGGCAGCCAAAACGAAATTAGGGAACATATTCTGTGTGGAAAGAAAAACGCATGAAAAATTGAAAACATGCGTTTTCCCAAACATAAGACTAAGTATATGTATATACTATACTATATGGATTGTTTGCTCCCGAAAACCCCCCAATATACCAAATTTCAGCGAAATCGTTAGCACTGTTTCCGAGATCACAGAAACATAATATTATGTATAAATAAATATAGGAGAATTGCTCGTTTAAAGGCACTAGAAGTGATATAGTGAAGTTAGGTTTTGCCTTACTCATACTAGATGGCTCTGTTAGTTGCTATCGGCAAATCTTTTGAATGTTACAATGATTTTTGTACATTTCGTATTCAGCTTGTGTATGTTGATGTACTCATGAAATATTCATTCATATTAAAAAAAGAATTTATGAAAAAACGAATATCAATATTTAATTTTAGATAAGATTGTTTCATAGAATTTTTCGCATGGTCGATTTGGATGTTATTAAATACAATTTATTATATTTGTGTTTTATTTCGAAGGTTTTACACCAATTTCCATAATAATTACTAGTGACAACTAACGCGATGGTCCAATGGTTGATGGACTCGGCCTCTTATGCGAGAGGTTCCGGGTTCGATCCTGAGCCTCCCGCGTGTGCCTTGAAATGCACACCAAACACGAGACCATCGTTCGCTCACCGGTGAAGGAAAACATCGTGAGGAAGACCTGCATACCTGATGAGATTAAACGTCTTTGAAGGTATGTAAAATTCAATAACCCGCACTGGGTCAGCGCATCGGTGAACTATGGCCCATAATACCCTCCTCGCCTGATTTCGAGGAGGAGACCCGTGCCCAGCAGTTGTACATTATTTTTATTTTAGTAACCATTGCCGGACATTAAATTCCGTCATTTCATATTGTGTCCGTAATTTTCGTTGGAAGTGGTCATTGTAAAATTACCAAAATTACGACTATTAGGCTGCGTTTCCACCAGAAATGTGCGAGCATGCATAGAGAGGAATGTGTTTTTGAAGAACCAATAGAATTGCTTCGTTTACCTAGCCTCGCTTAGCACAGCTCTGGTGGAAACGGCTTAGCGGTGCGAGGTTTTTTAACGTACAAAACAAGCGAAAGAGTGTGCGAGGAATGAGCCATGAGGAGAGAGCCGAGCGGTACGCAGGCAAGCCGCACCGCTCCCTCTACACCGCACCCCCCGCCTCGACACATTACACAGTTTCGCAACGCATCCTCGCACAGTTCGTACCGCACATTAATGCGCATTTTCATTACAGCTCGGTTACACATCCTCATACGACACATTTTCCTCGCACAGCTTTGGTGGAAACGGCAACACATTTCCACAGCACAGCTACGCATCCTCGCACTACACATCCCCCGTACATCTCTGGTGGAAGCGCAGCCTTAGACTAGACCAGTGTTTCCCAAACTGTTGTTTCATGAACCACTTTCAAAGTTTTCCCGCATCAGGTGGACCCCTTGCTGAGCTTTTTTTTCAATAATTACTCGTTTATAGATATTTCATTATAATAATAGCCCGGGAGCCAGTTACAGGTCTTCATGACCAAGTTCCTCAGTATCATAAAGCATAGTGAACGTCACCTGGCGCGCGGTTGGGGGGATGAGCGGTGGGAGCCCTTCACGCATGAAGAAACAAAATCAGTAATTTTCTCTCAGCTCAAATATTTGTTTAATTGTAGTTACCCAATATCTCAACGAAAAAAAATAATCAGCTGGTTATGACATGGTACATTGTACGTCAGCTGGTGACTCGAACATGATAAACCTTTTTTTCATTTTCAGTGATTTCCTCTCAAACAAAATTTACCTGATGATAGCGTATATGTAACTGTTAAAAAATATATGTCAGGTGGCTGTACCTTGGTGGAAAAACCGTCACTATTACTAATAGTGATAAGCTTAGTTGTACTTTTATATTTAGTTTACTGAAATATTACTAATAGTCTATTAGTCATATTTCAGTAAACTGCAGAATAAAGTACAACTAAAATTGTATGTAAAAAATTGTGTACAAAATAATCAAAACTAATTGGTAATAATAGAAAACGCGTAGATAATAATATTATTAATAGAATCAGTATGGGTTATCAGTAACATAACATAATTATTGTTACATACAATACACTCAGTACCCCCTAAGTTTCCGTTGTGGAAATCCTTGGGGGTAGTGTATGAAAATTCAAATCGTGTCTCGCTGTAGCCGGTCCCTCATGAGGATCGTGATCAGCATCAGTATTGCATCTGGAGAGGATGTGTCCACGGATTATGTCCACAGTATGGTATATTAAGGACGAGTCTTTGATTTGATCATATGTGATCATTGATTTGATCATATTTGATCATGCACATCCCCATGATCTTTTGCCTTCTGACTTATCAACCTCAATAAGTTATTATCATCTCCTCTGCGCATTCAAGACGAACGACAGTTATTGTAAACTATAACAACTAAAACTAAGCAACAGTGCTTACGTACCAAAATATTCATCTTAAATTACTTAAACCTATGGGTAATGATAATAAAAGAAATATTTTTTTTCACAAAATTATATTTTGTGTAATAACACCTGCTACAGCCTTATAATATACTATTTACAATATCATATATACTACACATTAGTAACAAATAACATTAATAACCTTACAGGAGCAGACGCTAAAAATAAATTATCGAACCAACGAATCATGGAAACACCCGTTTATACCAAGCGTACCATACTCATAAGTTATGCAATGAGTTTATATTTTATTTATTTTAACAAAGAAGTCATAACACATATAACTTCATGTAAGTTTTAAGTAAAATTAAAATGCATTTCTGAAATATGTACATTGTACACATATTTTTAAGAGAGGCCTATGTCCAACGGTGGACTTGTTTCTGCTAATTTATTTGATCAAGTTCGCGTAGAATTAAAAATGCGAAATATATTTTGTTGCTAATCTTTTCTTTTTAATTTATTTGCATTATCAATAATGTAATCTTATCTTCTTTCGCCTTAGTTTTATGCTTGAAATATATATAAAATGTACAAAAAAATTTGCTCTTTGATGTTAAAGGCAGGGGAACTCTTAATTTCCATTTCATTTTCTGATTTTACACTAATTAATATGAACTAGAACTTTCTACTCTTTGCTTGGTGTATTTACCATCCAGTCTGTATAAAGAAATACTGTATTTGTAATTTATTTACCTAGAAATACTGCTCAAACACTTTGTCAATATATACACAAGTACTTCATTATACTGTAAAGTAAAAGAGAATGATGCTAAATAACATTAATGATATAAAATATACAAAATGCCTCTACTTTGAAATGCATGATACAATATACTAAGGGCCTGTTTCACAATCTCCCGTTAAGTTCCCTATAGGCTATAGGGAACATATTTGACAGATGTTTGACAGATAGAGTATGGAGTATCTGTCAAACATCTGTCAAATATGTTGCCTATAGCCTATAGGGAACTTAACGGGAGATTGTGAAACAGGCCCTTAATATATTTCAAAACTATAGTTTTATGTAAGTAAATTATGTATGTATACTTGCTATTTCAAAGCCTAAATGGATAATTATCTGTTTTCGAAAATTTTATTAATTCTGTTAATAAAGAAACAATATTGCCCACATTTAACTATACGTTTTTGTATCAAAAAAACTGTTTTTCCACATTCAATAAACAATAGTATTTTTTGTTATAATTAAACAACTTTGACTGGTTCTACTGCTGATTGTAACTACCCTGAGCTTTGGATACTTTACAGTAATTATGGTCACTGTAGTCCTCCCAATTCGACTTACATAGGGACCTCAAGTTAGATTCGATAAGGGGCCACTTCAAAGAGACTCGTACGTCACTTTGAAAAGGCACTCCATCACCCAAACCCGCTCATAGTGTGCGCGGCAGACTATGTCCCTGATAGCTCAGTCTCAAAGAGTTTTAGGTTACCTAAACACGTTACTACCGATCCGGCTGACAAAATATCTCAGCTATTAATGCGCAACGCAAAAGCGCGACAAGAAATTCAAGATAGAATACACACATATAACAATACAACATCCGGGGTTAGGTACTCAGTCACACCGCTTGGGCCTCGGGGTCGTGAGCGACGTCGATCCCTACACATGGTAAATACATCGATCCGGATCGATCAGGTAAGATTAGGTTCGAATCCGATACGAGTCTACACACCTTCCCTGACAGAGGAGGAGGGGAGGGCCGGTCCTCCGACTAATAGTTTAACTTCATCCGCTAATGACTCGTCGACCGTATTGGATTTGACTAGTCAAACACCTACTCTCCAGGGTAGCGCGCGCGACATACCGCGCCCCCCTTTCGAATTTTACTAGGTGAGCCATCTGCTCATCTACCTACCGATTGAGCTTAAAGGCCATTAGGCCTAAAAGTTTCGAAAAAAAAAAAAAAAGGTAGTCCTCCCGGTTGTGGTAAAGTATCCAAAACGTCTGGCATGTAAAAAAACTCGATTAGCCTTCTATCACACATAATTGAAATTCGTTCATTAGAAAACAATACCATTTTTTCTAAAGCAGTGTAAGAAAATAATAAAGCTTCTATTCAGATTACGTAATTCACTGGGCACAAATAAATAGCAACCAAAAAAAACAGTTAAATGAGCTGATACTGCTTTTATCCATTCCTTTATTCATATAGTAACGAAATTAGGAATTCTCTGTCATAAATACATGTGTTTACTGGTCATGACAGTTAAGTAGGAGTTTATAACCCATTGCGTAACTTATACGGTCCGTTGCCGACATTATGCCACTAACTTAAAAATAATTAAGTCTATTCCGAAAAATATGTGATAATAACATTTGGCAATAAATTAACGAGGATAACACGAAAATAATTCTTAAGTGCGAAGTAGTTAAACATATTATTAAAACTTAAAACTTACACATTATAAAATTCAAAATATAAAAATGAAACCATATTTAGGCCCGTTCCGCATCAAGTCACTAGGGGGCTCAGTTTATACTATCACATTGATGAATTAAACGTTAATATTAAATACAAATCCTATTTATACAGCCTTGTGTTAGATGAAGCGGACATTTACATTATTTTACATGATATCAAGCGACGGGATGAGAAAGAGGCACTTCTGAGAACGGGTTAAAAGAAATCCTTATTGATAAATTATAATTACATGTCAACTGTACACAAGACAATATGTTACATTTCACACAAACAAATAATCAGGATATACACATAACATCCAATGTTCCGACACTTTTTACACCAAACGTATAAAATGTTACCAATGATTGCACTCTCATATTGTGATTATTAACACTTAAAATTTATTCTTCTTTGGAAAAATGTGAACCGACTCACGCCTCAAAGTCACTGTCCAAATGAGGATTATCACAGTCGTGGACCTGATAAACCACTCTAAACTAACACTGGAACTTATTGCACTACACTCTAACACCACCATCCTCAACCATAGTATTTTATACAATACTTACATTTTATCTGTAATTTTGTACTTTTTTCAGCTTCTAAGTATAATACTTCATAGATATACAGAGGGCGAAGCTGCCGTAAACAAATAACATAAGTAATGAGGTTACATTTGTGCTGGGATAAGGCAACTCAAGTGATATACATATGGACTATTTACAAACAACAGAAGCGTTAATATTATTTGTACTATGCCTTAACTACACAGCGCACGAGTCGCGGCCGCAACACTATGTCGAGCACTCTGCGAGGAATACATAGTCCTCTTATGGTAATATTGGCCCAGGTTATTCGTTTTGCTGCTACTAGAAATATAAGTGATTAACAGCTTCGAATCCGGCTCTTTGGTTGCGCGTTCTTGACTGACATTATCACAGGACCACAATTTGGTTCAGTCAGAGCATGACATCATTATGCAGAGCGCTCGGCGACTAACATTAGTCGACATTCAGTTTACTTCACCAAGCACGTCACCAATCAGGGCGGGCGCGCGCGCTCGGGGCGGGGGCGGGGCTACCGTCGCACGGTGGAGTTGAGCGGCTGCATGGCGAGCGGCGGCGGCGGGTTGATGTAACCGTACGCGTACACGTTGGGCTGCTGCGGCCGCTCGGGCCCCGGGTACTGCACGCCGGGCTGCACGTTCATCATCTGCACCGGCAGGTTGTTGAACTGCTGCTGCGGCGGCACGCGGTACCCGTTGAGCCCGTACTGGCTGATGATGTGCGTGTTGAGATTGGGCGACATACGCGAGCCGGGTCCCATCTGCACGTGTTGCATAGGACTCAAGTTGCCTGTAATAAATTATTATTTACATGATTCAATATATAACATTTTCTATTCCTAATACCTTCTAAGCCTGGCCTAGCACCATGATCATTGTTAAATAAAGTTCATGTTATCTGACTTAAAATAATATGCAATATAAAATCCCTAGATGTAGTCTTACTTGTAGTATTTCTGGTGTTTCTCGGCGACTCCAGTTGGTTGTGCGCGGGCGCATAGTATTTGGTGGCGTGGTAGTGGCTAGCAGGCGGCGTACCCGACTGTTGCCCGTACTGAAATGAAACAAATATTATTATTTATTATATTTAAATTATACATACAACTAACAAGAGATTATCTCTATACGAGTAGGCGTGTAATTGGTGCGTAAGTGCGTGTTTGTGTGATATAAGACACTACGTACATGTACCTGCGCGGGGGGCGTGTGCGGTGGATGTTGCGGGGCATCGGCCATCTGCTGCAGCTTTGCCAGCGAGCATGAGGGCGCCCAGCCAGCATGGTACTGCTGCTGCTGTTGAAAGGACAGGTAGCCACCCTGGTAACCACCGCCCGGTCCCACCGCACCTACAGCGCCCACAGCGCCTGACCCACCTTGCATCACTCCTCCACCTACAAATAAATCAGTGAATAGGCGAAGTAAATGATAACAATGGTTAAATTGTTTTGATCTTAAAATTAATATTGATAAACAGTGAACGCCAGTTCAAGTATTCCACGTTCATCCGTTTCGTTCGTCAACGTTTATGCGATCAAGCCCCGAAGTAAAATAAAACATATCAGATCAGATGACAAAAATGTTGTTCAAATAATTTGAGAATGGGAGATTATGAACACGATAATTTGTTATATATAGTTACTCATTTTATGGCTGGTAAAATAAATTTTCCTGTGACTGTATACCTATGCTAGGATACGGACCGTGCGCGTGGTGGGCGGGAGGCGTGGCCCGCTGACGTGCAGGGGGTGTGGCAGCGCCGCGTAGCGACTTGCTCTCGCCAGCGCTAGCGTTGCTATTCCTGTGGATTAAACAAGTTCTTAGAAACATAATCAGAAATAACGAACGTTATCAAACACATTTTCTGGTCAAAAATAAATCTAGTATACATAATGGTTTTCTACAGTTTTTGTAATGGTATTTGTCTGTATTTAATACAATAAGTAGAATAGTAAACTATTTCCCTGAAAACTTTTTTTTATCTTATATGTATTCAATTAGATCAATTTTTAAATAACAATTACAATCATTTTATAATATTATGATTATGAAATTAAATATTCATGTATACTTGCCAATTTTTAGGGTACTAAAATCTTACCTGTTTCGATTATTAATTTTCTGCTGCTTTGACTGGTTGG
The DNA here is from genome assembly GCA_905333005.2 of Lycaena phlaeas. Lineage (NCBI taxonomy): Eukaryota > Metazoa > Arthropoda > Insecta > Lepidoptera > Lycaenidae > Lycaena > Lycaena phlaeas. The sequence continues at coordinate 1,825,146 of HG995181.1, forward strand.
GTTGGCTCATGATGGACGGGATATGTATCGAGGTGTGGGGGTACTGCGGACTGGGGGCCGGGTGCATGTGCATCATCGAGCACGGCGAGGCCAAGTCTGACCCAATACTGGTAGGTGATTCTAGGCCAAGTTGACTGACGTCCAACTCGCAGGCCCCGTATTGCACAGAATGGACTGAGTTACTGGTCGAGTCTGGTGTGTACACACCCATGGACTGCAGAGCCGGACTGACCGACTCGCACATCTCTTCTTTGTTAGTGTCCTTTGGAGATTCATCTTTTTTGGAATGCTGACGAGATTTCTTTTCAATGTCCACCTGCAAACATTAAGACACGTAAAAATATAATGCCTTTAACTGAGCTAAAAAAGTAATCATTTAAAGTTTAAATAAACTGACAACTATTCCTTAATGGACAAAACAACTTAGAGAAGCTTTCGCACTGTCTGCGTATTAATTTTACTGTTCTACTTCACTTCCTTAGTCTATAAAAATATCATAAGTGAAATATGTACCTTCTCTTGTCCGCAAGGCCCATTCTGGTTGAAAGGCGTCTTGCAGCCTGGCGAAGCCAGCACCTGCGGACTATGGCTCTGTTGACCCTGCTGCTGGCCTTGTTGGCGGTAATCGACGCAGCTGTTGTCGGCCTTGGCCTGCGACTGCCGCATCATTTGCGCTTTCTTGTCGCACTGTGTCTGACACGCCGTCGTTGTCTTCGACTGCTTGGATTTCATCTCGTTCTTTTGCGTGCAGTCAGACGACTTCGATGTGGGAGCTTTGGTCTCCTTGAAGTGAGGCAACGGAGCACCGGCGTAGATACCACTCGGCAGGGCCCCATACGCTATGTTATGAAAATCTTTTTGATCATATTTTGGGTGGAGTTTTTGAGGTGACTTTTGCTCCAAGTGTGGTAAATTAAACCCTTGAAATTTTTCCAAGTAGTTTTTATCATTGTTCTTCATGTCTAGAAACCTATTGTGGTCCCAAGTACCCTGCAGCCGCGTGGGATCCCAGGGCGGCCATTGTGCGTACTGTGTGTGGGTGTGAAAGTTTTGTATTTGATTCATCGTGTAATCTGTTTTGGGAAGCTCGGCGTCATATTTAAACTTCGGAAGCATCTTGTTTAGGTCCGTTTGGTCTGGTTTTAAATTCAACTGACCCGAGCAACCCTTATCGTGTTTCACGGTATTCTTCGACTCACACTTAGCTGTATTCGATTTTTCCTTCTTAAAAAAATCTTGCTTTTTGGGCGCTTCACTGGGTTTTGTATCTACCTTGCTCGTGACTACTGCCGTATTGATCACGTTTATTGGGACAGATATTTCGGGCTTTCTCGCGTTCGCACTTTGGTCTGGAAAAAACATCTTGGGCTCAGGAGTAGCCCTAGGTGTATCGTTTTTTGTAGACTTCTTATCAGTTTTTTCCATTTTATTGTGTGCAGAATTAACCCTTACGTCTCGAAGTTTGCTCTTCTCTCTAGGTTTCTGGTTTGGGTCACCTTTATTTAAATGGTCCATCGAACCATGCGAAACGATACTCATTGAGCCAAGGGAGTTTTGCAAGTTGTTAGCAAAGTTTGTTTCTATATCGGCTCTATCCATGCCTAGATTCACTGCAGCATTCGCACTTTGAGAACGTGGTAAAAAATTGATGTCAGTCACATTTGGGACCTTGGGGATGGCTGGGTTGATCACAGGCGACGTTATCGGATGAGGGATTTCCAATTTGGTCATGGCTTTGGTTGCGACAGGCGCGTCTATGATACTATTAATAATTCTGCTCGACTCGCTAATGCTTTTATTCACGAGTACTTTTTCGGTTTGAACGCCCTGAGATTCCTTGGTTACACTGGGTCTGGTATTTAAAAAAGGATGCTGCAAAGGGTTTAAGGGTTGGATTGTCATTGAATTCACTGTAGTTTGAAAATTCTGCAAGCTATTCTCGGCTAGACTTCTGGATACTGCAGAATCTTCTTTTCGATTATGCATCATGTCGTTTCTGTAATGCATTTCACATTCCTTACCGGTAATTTGGTTCTGCGTTTTTCTCTCTTGTTCAGCATATGTGTCTATTTTGGGTGGTTCAGGCTTTTTTATACTAGTCAAATCGCGATTTGAGTCCAAGTTCTGTACAATTGTCTCAATTTTATTCGGAGACTTTTTATCTTTAGATTCGTCAGCCATTTGATGTTGTATTACTGTTTCTTTTCTAACTTCTATTTTCTTCTGTTCGTTAGCTGTTTCTAATGGTTTCTCTGGAGATTTCTTTTGTTTCGGCGACTCACTAATGACAGATATGTCGTTTTTCTTCGGTGAAATGCTAGTTTGAGGAGAGTTCGCGTTATCGGACTCTCCTTCAACGACGATAGTTTCAATTTGGTGTAACCTCGGTACGATTAAATCAACCGGCGGCCTTGTGCATATTTCGCCTTGTACTTTTGCATCTAGAACGATATGTGCATTTTCTGTAGAAACCACCGGGACTATCTTAGTAGGGCTTACAGCTTCTGCATTATCTTGTTGTAAATTATGCGCTACTAATGCATTGTTAGGTTTAGGCGACGGTAGAGGACAGCTTTGACTGTTATTATCATCAGATTCTGATATAACAATAGTATCTTTGTCATCTAGCACAGTTTTGGGGGATTTAATTTCACCGTTTATCGTTTCTGCAACTGGTTCGTCAACAGTGGTGTCTTTAATATCATCTGTGATCTTATCTTCCATTGCTCTGTCATCCATCTTTTCCATTTCACAGTTTTCCTTCATTGTCTCATTTATAACTTGTTCCTTTTCAGCGATGGACTTGGGCGAGTCCATGTGGATGCTGTCGAGTTCCATGTCACTAGTGTGGTGATCGGTGCTGTTCTCTTCGATCGGTCGCGGTGTTGCGGGCTTACTTTCGATACTTCTTTTATCTTCTCCATCTTCAACATCCATTTCATCATCGGCTTCACCAGATGAATCCTCTGAGCTGTCATCGGTGTTTTTAGCTTTTTCGTCTACTTTCTCCTCACGAGCAGTACTCTTTTCACGGTTTGGAACTGCCGTGGATATTTCTTCCCCGGGACGTTCAATTGAATCTTTCGTCTTATCACAAACATCAAAATCATTATCGACGTCCATTAATTTAGCTTTTTTAGCATCTGGTGATAGTGTTTTAGATGGTCTTCCACCTTTCTGTCTCTTCGGTTGTCGTCCTCTTCGTGCCAGTTTTCTCTTGGCCTTACCTTTCACCACGTTGACGACTGGAGTCGTTTCTATCCTGATATCGGTACTATCTTGACTCTCTTGACTGTCTGAAGCGTAATTTAGATCTTTTACGCTTTGCCTTCTACTTCTCGACGGTTTCTGGTCATTGGTATCTGCATTAACGCCTCTTACGGGCCTACGAGATACACTTTTACTCCTTCTGCTAACAGTCATGTCCTCCGTTTTATCTTCTATACTCTCAGATATCTTTCTATTATCTCTTTTTCTCTTACGCGTACTTTCATTGGGCGTCGCACTGGTTTGATAAGTTGCCTCACTGTATTTCAATGGACGGGTTCTTCTTCTTCCCGACGAAGTTACTTCTATGGGCACTTCTGGCGTTTCTTTTTCGAGGTTCTTGGTAGTCTCCGCTTTAGTGGCGGGTTCCGGTTCAGTCTCTGTATTCTCACTTTCAGTTTTTTGGTCATCATTCTCGGTCTCCTGATCCCCAGAACCCTCCTCTGGTGACCTGAATGGGTTTATGGTCGGCGCCAACAACGGCGTCCACCTCAAACATTCAGGATCAATTTCCAATCGTGGTTTGCTTCTAACTTTCTTCATATGATTATCGACTCTATTCCAGTCTACGCAAATTCCTAATTTTATAGATTCGTCATTTGGTATGTATCTCACGAAGCCCAAGAGTTGGAAAGTCACTGCAATGTCATTCATATGCATGCCCGTCGTAAATGCGATATCCTCGAACGTGAAAGGTTTTTCTCTGTAATCATACAGGAATTCCAGAATTACCGATTTCCAATATGCGTGATACGAAACTCGGCCTAAGTCCGAGAGAGGTTTCTCCGGAGTTCCTGGCTGGCCCTCCTCCTTTGATAGGAGATAACCTGAAACATACATAGATAATTAAGTATAATTTTAATAAATACAACAAATCGAGTATATTTTATATAAAAATAAATTCCACCACTCACTAAAATGGATGAGGAATCTCCCAAAGCCTTGTCTCTGGTACTGCGGCATGGTCATTATACACGACACATTGTATTTTTGCTGACAGTGCTTCTCCTTGGAAAAATATCCAACCAGGTGACATCCCTTGTTATCGTTCTTAGTGAGTACGTAGAATAGGAACGGTTCGACGTCATAGTAAAGAGTCTTATGGTCAAGAAACAGCTTAGCGAGTAGACAGAGATTCTGGCAATAGATTTTGTTGGCGTTCCCGTCCACCTCGAAGACCGAGATCTCCCCGCAGCGGTAGATCTCCGTGGCAGGCGGATGGCGCCACAGGCACTTGTCGAGGTGGCGCATCAGAACAGCGCGACTCTTCGCATATTTCAGACAGAACTCGCACAAGAATAGCTTCGGTAGCCTGCAAATGTTAAATAAAAAAGTTAGTTTACCGAAACAGCTCTCTTTAGTATTATCTAACATCTCAAGCAATGCTCCTTACCTTGCATACTCTTGAGGGAATGGACTGGAGTACCAGGTCTCGATCTCCCACTGGCCGAACTCGATGGCGGAGGGGCAGCGCGGAGGCGGAGGGCCGGCCCCCGCGACCGCGGGCGTCGTTGGAACCTCCGACTCGGATCCGGCGCTCGCCGCCAGCGCCTGCGCGAACAACTCAGCGTCCGCCTCCGTCACGCCCGGGGGCAATCTCTTACCCTCTGCAAGTCGACAAAAATATAAGTCAAATAGGGCGAGGGGATAACTACATACACTCGACATTGACATTGATATAACAAGTATCTCCACCTCGCCTGAAGGGCGACAACTTCTACGAGAGATCAATCCTACGGGTGCACAATCGAAAACATAATAGACGTAACGCAAAAAAAAATGCACACGATACGAAGCGGGCTAAAAACGTTGAACGGCGAGACGCGAGCGAAAGTGCACGTGTGGATACGATAGGCGACAGCGCCCGCGACCACCGCGAGCCCGACGGAGAGGGGAGGGAGCGCGGCCGGCCAACAATCAGAGCGGGCGAGGGCATATCCACCACGCGCTGCCCCAGCCGCCCCACGGAGGATCCCAGCGGGTACTACCGAACAAACTGATTCCATTTGGAGAATCGACTTCAATTCGGTTCACAATTTAAACAAGAAATCATGTCTTTCAAACATATGACCGCGTTAGTGTAAATCTCGAAATGGAACAACAGTGTGTGGTGCCTCCGTGCGGCGCACTCGGAGCAGCGGCTCCGCGACACTTTCACCGCGCCCCGACCCCTTCTTACCCGTCTGATTGGTGGCCGGCGCTCGGGCGAGGGCGATGGCGGGCGCCAGGGCCAGCGCGCGCGTCAATTTATCGTCGGGCTCGGCGGCTCCGGCGCGCTTGCTGGCCGCCAGGCTGCGCACCAGCTGCGAGGCACTCAGCCGCACGCCGGGCTCCACCGCCCGCGCCCCGGACTCCGCCGCCCGCACGGTGCTCCCCGCCCGCGCTTCCCGTTTCGGCTCTTTCTCCCTAAGTGTCTCCTGGTATCGCTTGAACGTGCTCCGAGTTTCTTTTAAAGGTTCACTTCTATCCACTTGGTCTTTCCTGTCATTTCTATCATTCCTGTCATTTCTGTCGGTTCGTTCCTCTCGCAGAGATTCGCTCTTCGGCTGGCGAGACCGGGCGTGAGACCGCGACGCGCTACGCACTGAGTAGAATTCCGAGAGCCCGTCGAACAACGTCGTCAGGAGTCTGTCGCCGCACGTGCTGCGTCTCCTGCGTTTTCTCTCCTGGGGTGGCGCCTCAACTCGCGGCTCCATGAGCGGCCTCTTTTGCGCCTCGGCCGCGAAGCCCCAGGCGCCGCCGGAGCCGCCGTCGGAGGCGAGGCGCTCGAACACTGTGGGTATGTGTGGGGCTGGTCCCTCGTCGGATTCGCCGTCGGAGGATTGCGTATGGATATGGGCATCGACGCGCGAGTCGTGTTGAGTAGCGAACTGCGAGTCGAGGCGGCCGTCGACGTGCGCGTCTAGACGGGGGCCGAGTCGGTCGTCCGGGTGTTTGTCGAGGCGTGTGTCCAGGCGCGTGTCGAGGTGCTTGTCGTAGCGCGTGTCGAGTCGTAGCTCGAGCCGCTGCACGCGCGTTACGCTCACGCCCCCCCAGCCGTCCCACTCCCCGGAGGACTGCCGCCGTCGCCGCCGCTTCACGAGGTTAAACGCGGAGAATCTAAAAAACTTTTGTTTCTCTTTGGACATTCTCTGTTCGGACGGAAGGCGGGTGAATGGTGCATTACCATCGGAGGGCTCGTCATCCGAGTCGAGCCGCCGCGCCGGGGTTTTCGTTTTCCGCTTCTTTGGGGTGCCGCCCATCGTCGTCCTGGAACAGAGAACATACTTGGAATATTCGTAATTTATTTCCCGTTGTAGATTATATAGAAATACATAATATGATGTATGATTATTCACGCCTACACATTTTGTGTTCAGATGTGATGATAAGTGACACTACCACTTAAAGTAGACAATTTTTAAGAGAAATACATATATGAAATATTTTTTGTTAATATTGTGCATGGATATTAGGCAGGGTCATCCAATAAAACGTTGTAAATCCTAGTGGAGGCGCAAGCTAGTTTGTTTTATGTTCAGTTGTTCAGTGTGTTATGGCCGGACTGAATGGACCAGTATGTAGACTGTCCCATATAGTAGATAACTATGTATTAGGATATCTGTTTAATATTCCATAGTTCCACTTTTTTTAGGAATGGAAGTACTTTACTCGTATTTTGTTTTCATGTTTATTATATCTTCTTTCAACTACACTCTCGAGGAGGCTTTTAAGGCTGACCTAGAGCCTATCTTTCCTTACATGTTCATAAACTTCACTGGTTGTTTGCTAACTTCCATGTATATTCTAAACCTCCTCTATAATTGGGACCCACCTGTTCGGCTGCGGTGTAGCGGTGGCGCAGTGCTCGCAGCGCCAGGGCGGGCGGCGGCAGCGGGGGTGCGCGGCGCGGGCGCAGGGGCCGCCGCAGCGCGCCGCCCAGGCGTCCCGCGCGCCGCACTCCGCGCACGCGCAACACTCGCCGCACGACCAGCGCGTGCTCTACAACAAGAGGGAGTAAATAACATCATTACATATTTTATCATGTTAGTATAAAAAGTTGGTTTATGCACGAAATATGCATAAACATTAGAAAACTATATAATGTGATGGCCTAATAATTCCCTGACACTATTAATATAAAGCAATTCTCTTTCATTCTCATCTTTGTTAACAAAGAAAGAGTAAACCTGGCAAATGTTGTGCCATCTTAAACAAAAAAATATTGACATGTTTAAATTTTTCAGTTATATTTGAGTCTATCTTCCAGTGTCAAAATATTTATATTCATCTATGACAAAATGCAAATATCCTTTTTTTATATATGAAACCATACCAACCTTTAAGGTGGATAAAGTTACGTATTCTAATAAGTTCAGACAGGTGGGATGCGCGTACGACTTGCACTGGCAGCAACAGATGAGGTTCTCGGCTGCACCAAGTCTATTCTTTGCATCTGTTCCCAGACATTCTGTACACACTGGTACTCCACCCACGTTCTGCTGTAACAAGATGTAATAATTTATATTTATTGTGCAATAAGCTGTTTCCATATCAATTTATGTTTTTAATCTTAATAAAATATATGTTTTCTTAATTACAAATAAATAACTGGTGATTGGATTTACAACACACAATTATTTAAGTAGACAATGAGAAGTTATATAGTCTGCTATTTATTTTCGAATTAGAAGTATTGCAACAGGCTAAATAAACAATAATATAAAAAATAAATATAAAACACTATTAGGAATTTTTTAGTCATTCTTATACATTCTATGCACAAAATATCATCCATAAATTCATTCAAGTAATAACGAAAACTAGAAATTTTGAAACTATAAAAATATGTTCGCATGTTCTTATTAATTCTTAAACAAAACTTGATAAAGTTAAGATTATGAATCCTTAGCCTAAGTTTTAAGTAGCCAAGAAACTTTGGTATATAGTAATAAAATAAATATAATAAAATAAATACCTCAAAACGAATGGGTATTCATACAATGTTAAGACTTTTTAATAAGCTGGAGTTATGTATTTTCAAGTCTTTAATTTGACACTTTAACAATATGCAATTAAAACGTTCAAATAGTTTTGCTAATTCATATTTCAGTTGATAAAGACAGTTGATTAACATGCGTGCAAACAACTTGACATAAATACTAAATAAGTTCCAAACTTCAAACAAAAAATCCTTTTGTCATGTCAAAAATACATTTATTATGTTTCACGTTTACTACTGCTGGGAACGATGTGCTGTGCTGCACTCCCCATTGCATAGGTACCATCTTGCTAATTTCTCCTATCAAAGTGTGTTATGTTTCTCTCAGAAACTCTGTTTGTTTAAAGGACAGGGTGTGTAATAATTGGGATGGGCAACATGTGAATGCGTTATCTGGAATAGTTTCAGGTTAACTTATTTGTGTTATTGGGTGACACTGATAACTTAACATCATATGGCTATTCTGCCTGTTTGCATTTTCCATAAAAAATCCATCTACCATAAAAAAAAAGTTTTTTGTAACTAGATGATAATTAGTTAAAATTATTTCCAAAATTATTCTTAGTTTAATTTGTATTTTTTGTGTCAAATTCTTACTATAAATTGACATTCAAGTACTTGGCTTTGAAGACTAATATCACTAGTACTTTCATCCGTGCCTTGCTAAGCACAGTTGAAGCATGGACTATGAATATCATTTGATTCAAAAGTATACTTTCCGACTATTAATGTATTAATGTAGGCTCACAATTCTTTTAGTTTTGTAAAAACCTATATACCAACATGAGTCCAATTGAATGCCAAGAAAAGATTAACCCAAATGTAACTTTCATTAGCTTAGCACATTGAATTTCTCTTCTCTTGTATAATATGCAGGTCAATTAGAGATAACTAATATGATTTGTATTTTATGAAGCCTATGCTAAGCTTTACAAAATAGGGTTTTTTTTTTTGTATATGAAGTAAACATTAATGTAAAGTTTACAATACCTCAGCAAATGTTTATCGAAATGTAAATAATAAGGCAGAAGTTTGCAAGTTTAGATGTTTAGATGTTTTTCGCTCTTTTTTGATAATACAGTAGAACCTCGATAAGTTAAAGTCCTAGGGAAACACAAGATATTTTAAGTTATAGAGGTTTTAAGTTATCGAGGTTTGAGTTATCGAGGTTCTACTGTAGTATGGTTTATACATTAGAATATGGCATCCCAACAGAACAGGCTATAAATTTATCTAAAATAGTACACGTAAAAAGTATAAGTACCACACTGCAAATTTGCTTATATATATTTTGTATATTCTAAAATGTTAAAGATTTATCTTGCTGAAATATTCAACTGTTAAGGAAACTCATATAATTAATATATTTGTTGGTTGTTATGACACATACACAACAATACAGATATTGTTTGTTTACAAACTTTATTTGTTTATGTTAAAGTACTTTTATGCAGTAATTGTTATTATTACACACTTATTAGGTTTACATTGCTATATAATTAACTATTAGTAGTACAAGAATTTGTTATTAATATAATATTGTGCAATGACTAGTAACTCGGGTGTTAATGATAAAAATGTTTACTCACAATTACGTTTTCAGGTGACTCCTGAGAATTTCTCTGTTTAGAGATCCGGTCAGTTGCACTCAAAGGACGATCAGTTGCTTTGTAGTTTCCCGCGTGGTGAATGAGCAAGCCTCTGGTGACAGCCCTCTTGGCCGCTGCTCTCAATACATTACGGACATCAAGATTCTGATCAACATTCACTTGGTAGGCCTGACGCAAGTGCTTTTCAATTGTCTTTAAACTAGAACCATCTCTCTCCCCCAACTCTCGAACAGCCTTAACCACTACCCTCGACAGATCAGTATCAGCTGATATCCGTAATATTTTACTCTGCAAGCCACCAGGATCTTTGTAGGAGCTCTGGCCCTTGTTGTAAACCTTCAGTACAGCACCTTCACGCACCGCTCGCTCCAGACGCTCCGACACAACGTCCTCATGATAGTTATGATGCTGCCTGATCGCGTGACATATCCTCTCAACACTGGGCCTCTGTTTCTGTGACCTTATCTTATGTATCGCCTCGAGAATCCATCGCTTCCACACTTCTTTGCCAACGTCGTCCGGTTCGCTCATTTTTGTCAATAATTATTTAGTACGGCCGTCTAAATAACGGTACGAAATCGTAGTAATAGATGTGTCAACACCCATCGTATTTTGGCGCCTCGAGCGAAATTCCATTTTACAGAATGGAACCTCGCCGGAAGCGACCGGTAAAATCGGCCGCGATGCGAGACGCCACTTTAAAGCATGGTCGCTAGACACTCGTTAATGGATGACACATCGGGCCTCACGAGCAAGTTTTGGCGGAGCGGGCATTTAACGGCCGCCATCTTGTGGCAATCTCAATTTACGTTGCGAACAAATACACGCGTAGTAAATTATTTTAACTCAGTACGGCGGCAAAATTGTTTTTAAAGACACTTAAATATCACTACAACTAGAACGTTTAATACGTAATTAATAAGAATATTGCACACTTTGTTCCGGTTCCTTTTTTACACAATGCGCCCTCACAAAACAAACAATACAGAGATTGAATGTCTGTTATTTGAATATATCTTGTTTTTGAAACTTTTTCCTTAGTATATTTACTTCTATGTGATTAGTAATTATTAGAAATTATTTGAAAACATTCACAAAACACTAACAAAAGGCTCTTCAAAATGGCTATCAATCAGTTTCCTTGCTATTAGAAAAAATAATTATGATATCCTGTCCGTCACAATGTGTATTGCCATTTTAATTAGAATTTACAACATAATTAGCCATTACTTCTATTATCTATGGATTTACATTAATCATATTAATATTGGTTTAAATTAATATGTTTGGAGGATAAATTAAATTAAAATATAAAATATATATTTTCAAAGAATAACGTTAAAAGACTGAATTTTAAAATTATTATATAATTTATATGTCTAGGTTTACGGATCATTGAAAGTACCTTATAAAAATTCTTAAAACTTTAATATTTCACTCAACAATCTTTGTTTAAATTAATTTAAATATTTTTTTAGTGTTTAAATAGTTTTATAGTATTAGTTATATATAAAATTTTATTAGCGCTTTTTATATATATTTTGAGCACAGTGTATTAATATACTTCCATATTTTTATTGTATTACAGCTAAATGTACCAATTACGATTAATGAAAGAATTAAATATATTCATTTAAATTGAGTAAATTTTACTTCTTCTTCTTGGTTTAACGTTCATATTTTATTATATTATTTTTTTACGTTTTCAGAATTTAACTATCATTAGGTTGTATTGTTTTTTATGAGATAACGTCTTATAAATAATTGAACGTCGGATACACGAACGAAACTCACTCTAATACTCACACATGTAATAATTACTCATACTCATGGTCCGTTTGAGCCGACCGTGCGAGCAAGAGCGAGAAATAAGTGATAATCAATTAGCCTAAGCGTTTGGCTTGGGAGTTGGGACGCGTTATGAGTTATGACAGTATCATATAAAATTATTATCCGTAAGCTGACTTTACAGACAACAGGTATTTTTATAATAACATTCCTTCATTATGTATGTGTAATGTGTATTATGTTTTTTTATTGTAAGTCCTTATAATTAATAATAAATAAAGGACACGGTCCAAAATTGTATGGGACGTTGGTCTACTTTTGTATACATAATGATATGAAGGAAAATAAATATTCAAACAGTTTTAATATGTTCATATCTATAAATTCTTTTAAATTTTAGCGTAAGTATAATTTAATATTTCCAAGATATGCAACACTACATATATACAATGGGGTATGAATATTTTCTTTATGCACAAAAATGTAAAAAAACACATTCACGAGTTTACAACTCGATAACAAAGCTTGAAATAGATACAAAAAGTTACGAAAGTACCATGAGGTACGCTATTTTTCAATAATGACGTTTGAGGGCCGTATTCAGAGTCGTGACTTGAGCACTGATCGGCGCTTGATACTAGATTTTGGTACAGCCAAAACTAGTATCAAGCACCGATCAGCGCTCAAGTCACGTCTCTGAATACGGGCCTTAGTAATAGGCGCCATTTTTGTGTGGAATAGCTAATATATTAAAAACTTGATGATTTTTTTAATTTTTCGCACTTAACTTATTACGATAAACTAATTTATTTTATTTTTAATGAAATCTATGTATTTTTATCTATCTATAGTATACTGTACAAGACTAGACCAGAAATGGACCGTCTCCTTTAATATTCTAGTTAGATGGTTTTATATTTCATTAATTTAATTACAATAATATTTGCAATATTTAGTTTCATATAATATAATATTAAATATAATATTTTTAGTATTTACCAAAAAAACAATAATAAAAGTTTTGTCATCTACCATAGACTACTTGCTAGAGTCAGCTATTTTACCGCCTATTTACAAAAATATGAAACTGAAATACTATACCAACTAAACTAAACCGATGTACTGTTTGAAACTTTCAAGGAAACGAAAAATTATTATGCTTTTGCTTTGAAAACGTAATGTTTTTGAAAGTAAAATATAGCGTCGCATAACTGTATATGATTGCAAATGACTTATTTATTATTTTAGACTATGTAATAATGTATACAGTTTCTTACTGACTTCGATATTTTACCCTCTGTTATACATCATAATGGGGTAAGCATAAAATAAATGTTTACGCTTTGCATTAAATGTTTGTATATTTTGTTAGTACTTTCAAATTGGCTTGAAGCAAATTATACTGATACCGTAAAGTTATTTTGCTTTTGTATGATAAAATAATGAAAGTTTAATTAATTTAACCGGTTAAACGCCATGCTCGAAAATCTTTGTATACTTATGTGATTTATATTATATTGAATTACCGAATAAATATTTTTGTATAAATACGTATTTCATGGTTGTTGACAAAAAAGCTATTCTCATTATTCTCATACGGTATCACCCGCGTACTTCCCATTCCCGTGGGAGTACTTTGGTAAATTATGATCTATGTGCTATTCTGATGTATAAGCTTTATTATTGTTGTTTCATCAAAATCCATTCAGTCGTTTTAACAACAGTGAAAGTGTAACAAACGTCCATACTTATAAACTTTCGCGTTTATAATATTTGTAAGAAGTAAAAGTAGTAAGATCTAATTAACTTAAAAGATTTAAACATTCATTTTTATAGTAAAAATATTTTTTTAGGATTTAAAACCATAGTTATCCAATTGTGATGCTGTCCAATGATTTCCATGTGCATGCTAACAACTCTGAACTCTGTGTAACTAACTTAACGGCTCAGACTAGAGAAAATTGAAATTCATTTTATTATTTATCATTCATTCATCTTAAACTTAAAATTTACTAGAAATAACATTTTTTTATTAAAATGTAGGAAATAAAACAAATGTAATAGAAAACAAATTTATTATAAACAAAAAAAATGTAAGTACAATAAAAATCATTAACGAGACTCAACATGAATACACAAAACCTTGTTTTATTTTAATTACAATTATTTTCTTCTAGCATATAATTTCTTGATTTGCTGTTTAATTTGATTTAACCTTTTCCTTATTTACAGAAAGAAATATAGAAACAAAACTGACAAAATACCAAATATCTACTATAGACTTAAACATGATACTACCTCACGAGTTACCCGAAGTATAACAAAAATTCTTGATAGATGGAAGCATTTTATTATCATTGAGGTGTATAGGTGTATGCCTCTCTTGGGAGACGAGGAAAATATACCATACTGGGATGTGCATATAGTTAAATATGCTGTTGTTTTTACATAGTATATAATGTTATTTACTTCTATTTACAAATTATGTTTTGTTTTGAATAATAGTTTTTATATAAACATTTACTTAGACCTTGCATTTGTTACTTAGAACTATATACTCATTACACATGTTAAGGACTTGTTTAAATGGTGTAATAATACAAATTAATTGGCAGCATTATAAAAATTGAAGTACACTTCCTACATTGTTTTTAATATAGGAATTTTCAATTGATAAAAAACTTGTCTTATTACACCATAATTTATATTCTATTTTATATGTTTGATATTCGATTTGTATGTGTTAAACCATATTTTAATAGACTTATTTTAAACTGATGATACATGTTAAGTGAATGACTCAAATGATTTTGTTTGTCATAAGTTTCATTAGGTGAGATATCAGTAAAAATAGTGTAAAAGAATATTGTCTTTTAAATGGTTAAATATTACATATTATGATTTTGTTATTAAGTTTTTTTTTCTTACTTTTTGTCTACAACACAGATCTAAAACTAGACATTATAGATAAAAAATATATTTTGATAATATAGCTTAGACAGGTTGACAAGTATTAAGTTTTCTTATAAATGCTTTTCAAGCACTTCATTTTATGTTAAGTAATAAAAACTAACATTGACATTTATTATAAAAGATACCTAAGTTTAGGTGTAAAACATTTATGTGATAATAGGAATAAGAAAATTCTACAAAAGTAATTACTTATACAAGTGACTACTTCGAGAATCAGATCTGATATGGTAACTAAATGATAAATGATCTTACAAACTTGCTAATAAAAGCTGTTTAATACAATAAAAAATGCTATTTGTTTTTATGCACCTTCCTTTTTTTAGCAAGTATTAATTTCATTCTCCCGAGTTTCAATTGTATTGCTTTTTACACTAAGTAATGGTATTGTTTTAATTATTATTCGAGATATATTTCGATCATTATAATCATACTTTTCATTACATATATTTAAACCATAGTAAATATATATTGTCTTGGCATACAACCTGTATATTACAACATAATTTGCAAATTGAATATGCTACATCCAACCCCTCCTACCAAGCCAAACCAATCAGACCCCTCCTTTGCCCCTGACCCTGTGCCGTTCATAACAATATATATTTATCAAAGTGAGTTGTATCTATCAATTTGTATAATCAATATGTTCTTAATGTCAACCTTACACATTAATATACTGTATTCAAATAATAATCATTTGGCATGCCTATGCATTTATGGTACAATTACACCCGTATTCAAGAAGTGTACTTGGCTAAGTAATGGAACAATACTATGCAAATAACGCTTCTATGTATGCGCTCTCGTGTCAAAATCCGGTTTGACAGGCGTACAGTGGCGGATTTCACTTGGGTATTGTCTATGAATTTGTTTGAATGACCCTATGTGTTCGGGAGTACTGTGACATCTCATAGTATTGTTAGTGAATACGGCTGTTAGTATTCTTTCAAGTTTACCCACGACATGTTCCAATCTGCTTATTATATATTGTTAAAGTGCAATTTCAAAAGAAAGAAAACTGGCTGATGTTGAAAAAAGTTATTCGTGAATTTGTTGAGTTCAGGTTGATAAAAATCTTAGATATCAAATGTGATAACTAAAATTCAAATTCATATTTTACAACTACCCTCATAAAAATAGTATCTGCACCTAGCAATTACAAAGCACACTTACACCGTTACTTATCTAATTTTCACAGAAGTCACTGACACCACTGAACGTACAGCCTGAGTGTTGGATAATGTGGGTAGCTGTGTAAATCCCGCACTTTACACAGGTTTCGTATGGCTTGCCCAAAACCATTTGACTGAGGAATCCACCAGTGAAAGCGTCTCCAGCACCATTAGTGTCCACAATTTGCTCACGTGATAGCACTTTTACGGGTATTAAAGATACTTTGGTCCCTTCTATTAGGATGACGGGGTCTTTTCCTTGGGTAATGATGACCACCCGTTGTCTGGAGTTATTAAGTTTGGGCATAGCAGCTATCTTGAGAGCTATGTCTTGGAGACTTGTCTCTGTAATGTTGAAAGCCTTCGCAAACGCTTCAGCTTCCTGAAATTAGAATTATAACATTTTATATACTATTATGATGATTTGTGATTTAGATGCATATTTAACAAATTTCGAAAAAGATGCATATTGACGTTTATTGTCTCTAGTAATACATAGACTGTCTTTATTATTTCCTTTAATACATATAAATTTAGGTAGGTACGTTTGAGGCTTGTAAGTTTTAGGATAATTACAAAATTTTAAAATATATTAATAGGAAAACTTACCGATTCGTTTCCGAACAGAACATCGACGTAGGGTAGAATTTTTTCCAAGGGATCCTTGAAGTATTGTGACACGAACGGTGCGCTGAGATTCATGATGAATGTCAGCTTTCGCTCGTGCGAGTGGCGCGCTAGTTGTAGGATCGATTCTGGGCACACCGCCACGAAGAAACCCTGCAATCGATAGTGTATGGATAAGTCTTGGTAACAGTCGAACAATTAAAGATCGAGAGATAGGCACCGACGCCATAGCACATGGTCTAGTGGTGAGAGTTCAGTTTTTTTTCGAAAATAACGCATGACTCCCGATAATATTTATAAACACATAGACTATAGAGTAAGAGAAACCTTTACTTTATCATTTACTCGAAGAGGGATTAAAAAAAATGTTTTTGATTGGTAAGGCAGTAATTAATATTCAGACCAACAAGAATTTGTCGTCAACAATTATCTACTCGCATCTAATTAAGTCCGGCAACTGCGCGGGAATCGTCGTTCCATCTACATAAAAAATAAATTTAATGATATTCCATGCAAAAAAAAAAAACTTATGAAGCAGCCAGTGGCGTAACTACAGGGTGGCAAGTCGGCAAAATGCCACGGGCCCCCAGCTGAAAGGGGCCCTCGGTCGGAGGAGAATTCCAACTCCCAACATTTATTATTACACAGTAAGAAAAAAAATTTTTCTTTCCTAGCATCAGATGAATTTGCCTCGGGCCCCGAACGATATAGTTACGCCACTGTAAGCAGCCATGAAAACCAAAAAAGTTATTTGATCATTGGTATTCCATGAACAAAATGTATCTTATCAGCCTTTATGCGGACTACCCAAATAAACTTACAGAGGTGTAGAAAAATCTCGCGCTTTCTATACATTTCTTGGACTCCTCCTTGCTCAAGTGGTCTTGCGTGAATTTCTGTGCTGCGGCCAAGTTAGCGCATAAAGACCGATGTGTGCCCGTGATGAGTACGGCACATGTTCCCGTGGGTGCCTGATCGGTTATCTGGTACTGGACATTCACGCCATCCGCTCTGTAAAGAAATCATGTATCTTTATATCCTTTTCGCAAATATAATAAATACAGTATACGACCCTCAACACTTGTATCACACATTCTTCCGTCCTCGAAATCAGGGTAGGAGGCTGTTGGTGAACTTCACATACCTTCAAAGACTGTCAATCTTATCAGTCTTGCAGGTTTCCTCAACATGTTTTTCTTCACTGGTGAGCGAGCGATGGTCTCGTGCTTAGTACATATTTACACGTAAAAAAATATAATAAGAACTTACTATATTTTTTTTTTGTTTTCCGCGTTCGTCAAAAATTTTCGAGTAGGTATGGCATGTGCTAAGTATATGCGTTCATTGAGGGAGGCCTATGTTCAGCAGTGGACGGTAAAATATGTAGTCTGCTTATGATGATGATGATGATGTATATTTCTTTGGGACTCGCTGCAGACTGGCTTGATGGATTTTAGCTTAACAGGTTTCGTTCAATTCGTTATAATTGTGACGAAGACCTTGGATTCAAATTATATGAAACTAAAATGGCGGTTATTTTTATTATCCTAGACACATTTCAATCGCCTACGCACCTAGATTAAATACAGTTTAGTCTTCAACATGTGGGACGTTAAAGCAGAATTGACCGTAAAAGCCAAATGCATCCATGGTCACTTTTATCAATTCTTTAAATTAGTCATGACTTATGACTGAAATATCAATTTCATTGTTAGTGATTGTAGTGATGTAACTGTTTGTATTAGAAAAATATATTTAAAAAAAAAAATTCGTTTAGCACTTCCAACCTTATAAGTAGATATATTCATTATCGAGATGCGCAAGTTCATAGTAATAAGCTTCTTAAAAAGCCTTATTTTAAACAACAGCCGAATGAGACAAAAATTTAGCTGTTCTTAGGAGTCCTAAAACAACATCTTTCAGACTATAATTTGATATTATAAATACATCCTAATCATTGTTCTATCACGAAAGGAAAATTAAAAAAACGTACGTAGTTTTCTAGCAGTAATACCTGTTAGGTACTCTACTACATTTGTATTTCTAGTAGTAGTACTGTACTACCTAACTGTAGGTACTACATGTATGTATGTAAATGCCTACATAATATTATGTCAAACGATTTAAAAGTATGAAACGATTTAAAAGAGCCGAAATTGTACACCTCCAAACAATTATTAGCAATATACAGAGTGATTGGTAATTCGACGATGATGATATGAAATGATAATTCGATGACTTCCTATTAGAATGCGATAGGGTGACTATGTGTACACATCCTGAATATTGGCCGTACATTTAACATACACTTTTTTTGCAATAAATTTTTGATGATGCATTTTTTACATAATACTTTGAAACAAGTTAAAAAACCAACAAAAGTGACGAATTACAAATAACCCTGTATGATATCAAATAAAGTAATCTTACATCTTACACACGTCATATTATCATACCTAAATCTGATGCTTATTTTAATAATTATAATTTCGAAAAGAATATTAAAAAAAAAAACAAACAATAAAACTATGTTCCTTTACATTGTAATGAATAATTATATCTACATAATACATTCATAATCACTTACATAATGCTCGTGGATGTCTGTGCCAAAATACCGAAATTTATTTTGGTTTCAAAATTACATTCATGTTGCTACCTTAGATCAATAATATGTCCAAGATGTAAGAGTGAAAAAAATTGCGTCCAACTATTAGCATCTAAATGCTTTCTCCGTGTTTAGTATCCGTCCCACTGTCATAGAATACGCATGAATTGTTACGCATTATTGTTTTTATTTATAATGAAGGTTTGTGTTGAAGTGTAACGAGATTAAAAAGGATGATTATGGGAGAACTGTAGTAGCTGGTATCACTATTCACGAACACATGTTTGAAAACGTTGGCCTGTTCTTTTTGTTTTGATTGTAGGCCGTAGGGCAACACTCCATCTAGACATAATATTAATGATCTATGGTTGCTACCTAAACATTCGTTATCTAAAACATCGATGTAACCGAAAATATATGTGGGGTAGGGTTATTTACCTAAATGGCTTTGTCTGATCTTTGGTGAGAGATTAATAAATTACGTCACACGTGACATTTTGACCCCGCCACCGTTCTTGTCACAGATAGTCACATTTATGAGACTTCTTTCCACACACTACTATTAAAAAAAACTAATTAAAAAGCAATAAACATTAGTTTAATTTTAAATTATTTTTCTTTATTAGTTTATAATTAAATGAATGGAAATGTGTGTAAAAAAATCTAGGATCCCCTCCCACCCTTGTCACATTTGGACCTCTCCCCCGGCTCTAAGTCTCTATAAATAAATATCGTCTCTATAAAAAAAATCTCATGTCATGACCACACAGCCATCGGATCCTGAAACTAGGCAGAGAGCGCTCAAACATTTGTCCTGGGTGGGAACCGAACCCATGACCTTCTGGTTTAGCAGCCAGATCACTAACCACTCGATCAACGTTTATATTATATGACCCAAGCTCTCCGCTAAAACATGCAATTTTTTTTTCGTTTTTGATGACATCAAAAATAGAGCCTGTGATGAAAACGATTTAAAAAATTATCATATCAATGTAAAGCAGGGAAATAACTACGCACTAGAAACCGCGAAGCGCTGCTCAGTAAGATATATTCATTTTTCTTCTTTATTTTTCGTTATATCCCTATAAAAGGAAATAAGGTAACATTTTCAATGTAAGCGGCTTAAATATTTTCAACACTAACAATAATTATTATTATTTATATATTACCCAAAATCTGGGTAATCAAATACTATAACCTCTGTCAGGAATTACTGTATCTCGAGTTGAAAGTAGCATGAAAATCCATGTAATAGTTTTTGAGTTTATCGTGTACAGACCGACAGTGAAACAGACGCCACAGTGGACTTTGTTTTATATATTGTTACATAGTACATACATTATTTACAGCAAACAATCATAACGTGAAAATAAAATTAAGCAATTGGAAACACTGTGGAGTATTTATTGTCAAACGTGATAGCACGGGCAGATGTTATCAGCGAAACGAATCGGCTCTTACATCAGGCGGCTAAAATTGAGATAAAATCCATTGCGTCATTTGTGGTTTTGTGTCAATAAGAACATACTCGCTCACTCCAATATTATGTTGAAGTGGTATTTTATTTAGTTGCGGTTAAGTTATTATCTGCAGCACTCATTAAAGGGTGAAATAAGCCATTGAATTAGGAAGGAGCTTCAAAACAATTAAACGTAGATCTTTGAGTAACCGCCTAACTTGTAATTTCTCCTGAATGCAGCCTATCAACAGTAATTTGTCATAATGTCCTATTGGCACTTCAGCGTGATTTGACTATATTTTCTATATCACTACAACTTTCTATACTACTACAATGAATAAAAATAATACTACGAACTAGAAATGAAATCTAAATATAGTATTATAAAGACGAAAGCTTGTAAGTTCGGATGTTTTTTGTAGTTTTTCACAAAAAAATATTCATCAGAATAAGACATAGGCTATAATTTGTCTCCGTACTGCTACGGGAATTGAAAGTACGCGGGTGAAACCGCGTGACGTTGCTAGTTATTTTAAAGTGAACATTTTTAGGTTTAGAAAAGTTGATACCTGATTCATAATCAGGCCATGTTGACAAATAATATTTTTATGAACATTCTGAACCTTTATAATTGTCGATTTAGGAATATTAGGGATTCTGCCGTCTAGACTCTAGAACGTAGAGAGACCTATGCTGTACACCGACGGAAGTTTATTAATTAGCATCTCAAGTTTACCCTTCAAATAGTCTTTAAAGTCGGGGGCGAAATTCTGTTATCAGGTCAATTATTTACATTGTGCTATCACGCCTGTACAATGTTCTTAATTGTTATCAATTACTAGATATTGCATCTTCGCACATGTGAATTTTAATTGCGTATTACGAAATACATCTGTTTTTATTATATTTTTCTACTAGCTGTTGCCCGCGTTAACAAAAGTCTATGTTCTTCCTGCAGGTACCTCTGAGAATAAGTGTAAGTTTCATGATGATCGGCTGAGCAGTTTTCGCATGAAAGCGCAACAAACATTCCTACTTTCACATTTATAATATTAATAAGGATTATCTGTTATCGCATTGATATACTTATATAATGTATCATTCTGTGTGACATGACCGTAGCCTGCCTTGGGCTCAGGGTGGGGCAGCTGTCAACCTATCCATCTTTCCCCGACATTGTGGAGCACCCTTCATTGTCAGCCATTGCCCCACACACTTTTCTAGATAGACAGTAGATTAGGTCCGAATCTATTGCCTTAATTAATAATCATCATATGGCCAGGGTGGGGCGAGCGCCCCAGCATGTCCCAGTGTGGCTACGCCCATGCTGTGTGTAACCACTAACTTTTGACGTGTAAGCCAGGGGCGCGTCGAACCTACCAAGGTCCAAGCGCCTATTTTTTCACGAATCTTTATGCTTAAACTTATTAATTTGTATTATTTGCTAAATATTCTTAGGTAAAATTAGGTCGGTCAGCTTAGGTTTATGTTATTTCAATTCAATGCTCTAAAAGTCTTTGTTCGACCGCGGCGCCCCTATTGCCTTGGCGCCTGTGTGCGCCGCACACTTTGCACATAGGGGCGGTGAAAAAATGTCTTATAGTACTATGAACGCCGACGAAAAGGCATGACTCACGCTCACGTTTCTGCTGAGTGGACTGTGAAGACCACTTGACGCGTTATGACGTTACCAACTTACCACGTCTGTTGGACATACTCCTCTTTCGATGAACGCCATGATGGCCGGTCTACCGCCGCTCGTAGTTGAAATTTTAAATCGTAAAGAATGTGTAAATAATTTTGTTTTGAACTTAATGTTAAAAAAAATAACCGACATAGGTAGTAGGTCTTTTATAAGCCTAATAAAGTTATGAGATTATAGTAGTAGGGTTTATAATAATGCCTACAAATTTTTATTTTGCTAATATAATTTTAAGCTGATTGTGCAGTGTGTGTATCACAAATAAAGCATTATTATTATTATTAATAGCTAACAAATGGTACTAGTAATATTCTTTAAAAGTCGTACAGCTATATTTTTTGGTTCATTTTAATCACTAAAGATAACCAAGAGAAAATATCAAACCGATGTCAACGAAACCTCTCCATTTACAAGCTTATTTATACAGATAATATTGATAAGATGTGAAAAACATGTGAATTGATTGATAAGCAATACTTATAAATGGCTTTATCAATAAAGATACAATATATGATAAAAACATTATGTAAACACAAGTGATTGATCTATTGTAGTAATATAGTAAAACAATATCACTTCTTTATGGATGAATTGTAAAGATATTAGCACAGATAGCAATATCAGAGCCAGTTGATGGTCTAATCTAAGAACAAATTGGCAAAAAGGAATCCTCTGAGAAAACAATATCTTTATAAGAATTAAAAGGTGTAAGAAAGTAAATAAGACGGTAAAAGTGTAGGGTCATGTAAGACATGCAGGTGTAATGCTGAAATTGATGCTTAGGAAATATTAACCTGACCAAAAAAATTATTTGTCAAGGCATGGGTCTTGGAATAGATCTTAAAATGTAAATTTTAATTTTAAAAAATCATATGTGCACTTACATCGCCCTCTCCCGCAGAATTTTGGCGTAGTCATCGTTCCCCACACATCCAAAGTATGTACATACATTGGGCTCCTTCAGTATCCACTGAGTCACCCTCAAAGTGTTTTGAACACTGCCGCCCGCTATGAACTCTGCTTTATATCTGATAAAATAAAATAAATATTTAAATAATAAGTAATTTAATATCTAATAAATGACCTTTTTATGGAAATATAATTTTTTCTTTAACACTATCATTTTTTTTTCAAAACAAGATTGAAAAAAAACATCACAATCTGGATTGCGAGTGTATCATTAATATGTTATTTTAACATACATTTTACATTGACACTAAGAGAGTTCAAGTATTAGATGTCCACAGAAGTTGAAAAGTGATGTCACCTGTATCACTGACACAACATCAACATCAGCCCAAGTCACCTGCTGGATATAGACCTCTTGACCGAAAGGGTACTTACATAAATATTAGTAAATAAAAATAATTAATGTAACTCACTTGTCTACTAATTCTTTGTATAGTGGCATATGTTTCTCGTCTGCCATGATAGCATCGTCAGGATGTAAGTCATATTTCTGAAGGAGATCCATACCAACATTAGCGGAGATGTCCAACAGTGGGTTGCCAATACCAACCAACTGACCTTTATGTACAGTGCTGCTAAAATTTTACAAATAAAAATTAAACACACAGAACAACCCTTGTAAATATTAGCTTCTTGTACACTTGTATTAGTAAAATTAATACTTTAATATTTTAAAACGTTGTCATAATTCAAGAGAGTACCATCATTTAAAATAGATTAAACGTAGTTTTATACAACAAGAATGATGATTCTGAAACGTATTTTCCGTAAATTAGCATAAATGCGCGAGTAAAATTAGTAAAAGATATAATTTACTTACCTAGGATTCATTATGTAATATTTACAATAAGATTAGAAAATAATTCGTGAAATTATCAAAAGGATAATATCCCAAAGAATCCTGTATTTATAGTATAATTAAAATTAGTTAACGCAACCACCGCATGCCTAATAATAACGAAAAACGTGCCCACACTCTGAGATTCCAAATAAGAATAGGTACAAAAAAAAGCTTTCAATTTGTGTCAACACGTCAAAGTCAACTGCGAAATGTCATTAATTGTCAATTACGCTGCTTCAACTTTTTTCTATTGCATCTATATGAGAGAAATCTTAAAATAGTCAACTTTGTTATTATTTTGTAAATATGTTTTCCGTGATTACAATAAATGTGATTTATTTACACTCGCAGTTCTACATAAATATTTGCGGCATGTAATCCTAAAAGATAAGTTTCAGTGAGTTTGTTTCGCCGGTTCTTCCCAGTAAGCTTGCCGGTGGTAGATCCAATTGACGTTAAAAAAAAACATTTCGATTTTGTATTACCTATTTATTACTATGGTATTACTCAGTGGTGGATTTACGTATAGGCCCGTGAGGCCCGGGCCTAGGACGGCATGATTTGAGGGGCGCCAAAATTTCAGAGACGAAAAAAGTAAAGAAGACTGCCTTTGAAAATGAGTTTGGATTGTTTTTGTAAAGAATTCTCTATAGAATATACCTACAACAATTCACTTTTTTTATTTACTTTTCCGTCTATGAATAAGATTATATTTTTTTAAAGATTAATTATAGTCTTGACCGAATGATGTTCTTTATTTTTGTTTCATTACTGAATATCACATTCATATAAAGCTTTTAAAAATGACTAAATCTTGATAATTTCGCCCTGGCCCAGCAGTGGGACATAATATAAGGGTTGATACTTCACTTTTTTCTAGCATTAAGGGCGGCAAAATAAGCAGGGCCTAGGGCGGCATCAAGCCTAAATCGGTCACTGGTATTACTGAACTAAAAATAACCATTTTACAATGTTTAAATTTCATGGTTCACTTGACTTTACACTTGTTATTGCCACGCTGAGCAAGCATATTTATTTTTTATCGCAGATTTTAAAAGTATGCAACATAATAGACAATTTTTACTCTGATTAATCATGGATGGTTACTCGAGTGACGATAGTCTAGAGTTTAGACTCTAGAGTCTAGAGGGTAATGAATGGGCTCTTGTGCAAAAGGGTTCGGGTTCGATCCTGATTCCCTGTGGTTTTCAAAATGGATTTATCGAAATACTTAGGTGCACCTCAAACACGAGTTCATCGCACACTCACCGGTGAAGGAAATAATCGTGAGGATACCTGTATGCCTGATGAGACCGAAAGTATTTGAAGGTGTGTGAATTTCACAGCATGCTTTAAGCCGGCGCATCGGAGAACTAGAGTAACCTCCTCGCCTGATTTAATGGAAGTAGACCCGTGCCCAGTAGTAGAATATTTACTTAAGGTAGGTGTTTTCTTTTAAGGTGAGAGATTTTATATAAGACATAGGTTTTTTTAACTTAGCTATTTTTGTTTTAATCGTTTCGATTATGTCAATCAATCAAAAAAAAAGGTAACATAATAGAGTGGTAATGTTGTGTTTTCTTTGAAAATACAAATATTTATATTATACCAGTTTGTTGAATAACAACAGCAGTGGCAAATCCCTGAACAATACCAGATTTTTATGGCTCACTAGAAATTATATGATAGATGGATGAATGGATTTGAAATATAATAAATGTTAACTACAAAAATCATAAAAAATATATTTCATATAAACATTTCACCAAAAAATGACAATAACAATAATAATTTAATTAACATCAATGTTTAGCCTTGCAAGCCATGATGGCTCCACCAAATTCTTTTTCTAGGTATTTAGCGACGGACAGACAGAGCGCGTCGTTGTACGGCGCTGCCAGGATCTGTACTCCAATGGGTAGACCTTTGGAATCCTTTCCGAGAGGAACCTAGAAGACATTTAATATAATAATATGTGAAATTTATACTTAGAAGGATTAATATATCGCTTTTTTTAATAAGACTCTAATAAATAATATTTCATATTCGAGTTGATACGTCAAAGTAGGTAATTCAAGCATGGAATACAGATGGCGTTAAATTGTTTATGTGTTTTACAAGCACTTTAGCGCCATCTATAACTAATTTTTAAGGAAAAGTATCATAATATACGTAGAGACACAAACCTGTGTAGCGGGACACTTGAGCAGGTTGGCGAGGGAGAAGTTGGCGAAGTTGTAGGGCCGCAGGTACACCGAGTAGTGGTAGGGCGCGGACTGCGGCGCGCTCGGCACGATGAGGACGCCGTTGTCACCCAACTTGTTCTAAGGAAGCGCAAACCATTAAAAATATATGCACCGCCGTCACGACTGATAAAGATCGGTTTTGGAGTAAAGGATTTTATAAGGTGTCATTTGAGGATATAGAATTGTAGTAACAGGACATTTGAATAGATAAGTTACACTGAATTTGGTTCGTCGGTCCGTATCAGTGAACTAGCCTTGGAATATGTGGTAGATTCGATGATGACGACAACAAATAAGTATATGGTACTAATTTGAATGAAAACAAAATCTAAATCAAATTTTAGCCCAGGGTGTTGCTAAGGCCAACACATTCATGTTTTACAAACAAAATACCGTCGCGGAAAACCTAGGTGTCATAAAAATATAATTTTTATAGAAGTTTTTTTTTTCTATTTTATTCTAAATTACAGTTTCAGAGTGTAATCAGACTCCGCTAGTCTAGGGTCTAGCTGCTGTTCTGTCCCTCAGCAAACGTTTGAGTTTGAACTTCTGACTTAGTCAACGCTTGCTTACCAGCAAAGTGTCTGAAGATGCATGATATCACGTTCTTCCAACGCTCAGGCGAAATTTAGCTTTGAAGCCTTCCTCAACGACCACTATAATTAAATGTATAAAAGTGTCTTACGGACGAAGGTATTTTAATCAGGAACATCAAAATATACATACAAACAAGTCCTGCTTCAGATCGGCGGTGCATTTTTCCGCCAACGCGCTGTCCATCTTGGGTAGCAGGTTCATTTCCAAGACCCGCATAATCGTGAACAGACAGTGTTTGCTCATACCAACAAGCTGGAAAGTCAAATGAAGTATTATTTAACCAGAATGTAGAGGGTTCGATTCCCACCCCGGACAAATGATTGTGTGGCGAGTGTTATTGTTCTGTTTCATTTGTTGTGTGTCTGGGTGTAGTATGTATATGTATTCAGAAATATGTTCTGCATATAATATATCAGTTGTCTGGTTGTCTTAATATAGGCTCTGTTTAGTATAGGATTATTGTGGTGTGATTGAATTTATCCTGAACCTGTAGTAGTAAAATGCCGCCCCATTCGGAGTAAAAATAGATAGCAGTAGGGCTATTTTGTAAGAAACCATTTCGATACCGAGCTTCACCTGAGTGATAGAGCCCACTTTACGCTCACTTCGAAAGTGAACTTTATTGATATAGTTAAAGAGTTGAGTATTAAAGAATACAAATTCGTCATACCACCGCGGATTTCGCTTTCGCGATTCGAAACGACCTTACAAAATAGCCCTACAGTTTACTTTCAAAATTTTGCGGCCGTACTAAATTTGCTGGCCGGGGGGCCTAGCCAAAATGCCATTAAGAAAGCGTTAGCGAAGTTCGAAAATGATAAAATGTATGGGATTGGCCCATCCTATACATTTTATCATTTCTATATCGGATATCGGATAACGTACCTTCTTAGCCATCTCTGCGTAGGCGTTGAGCGGGCCGTTCCCGTCGGTGAGCATGCTGGGGTAGTCTCCCGGCTCTTTGCCCATCCAGTAGCACCACAGGCCGTACACGTTGTCCAGAGCCGAGTGCTCGTACAACCGCACCTCCGTTTTCTGGTCCTCCGAGATCTTCTTTATGGCCCTGAAAATAACAACACATTACTATACACTTAATAATATCGCTTCTTCGTCTGACTGGTGACACGCTGCGATTACCTCAACTTTGCCGTCCACCTCTGCTAGCCAATCTAGGTTTGATTGCAGCTGAAGTCATGAAGCGGTTACGTTATTCGTAATTCGCAGCGATGGGGTGCTAGGAGCGTTAAAGAGCAGTCGGTATTCAAAATTACTTATTGCAATGAGCCTTTGAAAATATGCGCGTTTAATTAAATTATAGACAAAATTTAAAAAAAAAATCGACTTCAAAAGATGAAAATTAGAAAACAAAACTTAATGGAAAAGATGCGTATTTTTTATATTTGTGTCTACAACTTTATAATCAAGTAATCAACGAATTATTTTATAATGTTTATTCATCATCTCGTTGATGATTAAACTAAGTCAACCTAGTCATTATTGTAACTCAAATACCGTCTGGTCAAAATGGTCGTTATAAAGTTGATATGGTACCAAACTGGAAAAACGAGCTTTTAGACAACGAAAATGAATCATCAAAATCAATTCACAATCAGCGTAATATCACACCTTGTTTTTTTGAAGTCGGTCAAATAATTCACTTACTCAAACAGCGCCATGTATCGGATGAATTTTAAACTTTACACTTTGTATACTGTAGGCGCTGTTGTCTTTGACAGGCCATCCTTATTCCTATATATTTTTGTAAAGCGATTTAATACACCGCATAAGTTACCTGGACATGGCGTTTTTGATGTCGGGTCTGATGGGGCTGACGAGGCAGTCGTTGGTGCCTTCCATGTAGAAGAACTTGATGTCCTGAAAGATGGAACCATTCACACTCATATAGTATTCTGTTTTGTTTCAAATGTATGTTTGTTTGTCTTTGTCACTCTCCATGGCTTGATGGATTTTTTTTTTATTTATTTATTGATACAATACAAATGACAATAACGTTAAAATTATAATATCACATAGACCACGAAGGTCTTTGCGTGAAAGCTTACGAGATGACGTTAAATTCTGATACCTCGAATGCCCCCTAAATAAGTTTTGCATAAGTTGTTTGTACACCTTTTTTTGTTTTGATGACGCAGCGGAAATCCTTTTCGGACCTTACCAGGGCCTTGGGTAGGCACGCTGACGTGTGTGGGGACTCGCATTGGGTGCACTATCCCACTAAAACCGCTACGTGAGCCTTCAGCCGCTATATTTAAGGGACGCGGATCTGTGCAAGAGGGGAACTGCCCGGCTACGACTTGGCAGTCCCCACGACGTCGTGTCTTAAATTGGGCCCGGGTTCCCATCCCGAGCCCGACACATGCACATGGGCTTTATTGAAGACGCATTAAATAGCGCTTCCGACGAGGGGAGGCCATGTCGGCGGTCTCCTCTCTCACCCGTTCGTCGGCCTCCTTCTGGGACATCACTGTCTCGCAGAAAGAGGCCATTGCCGCCCAGGCCATTGCCCCACTCGTCAGAGCCAAGCATCGCGGTGATGACGCTCGACAAAGACAAGTCCCCTCCGATGACAGATGTTAAATCATGACGCAGCGCCGCCCATCTCGGGCACACCTCGAGGGTGTGCTGGGCAGAGTCCACCGCCGCGCCACAATCGTGACATCCAGTCGTAGGCTCCCTTTGGGCCGTCCGACACAAGGAATCACCAAAGCATCCGTGCCCGGTGAGAACCTGCGTCAGACGGAAGGTGAGGGTTTTGCGCTTGCGGCGCAAGTTGTTTGTACACCTGACAAGTAGCGGATTGCTCAAAAGTGAGGAAAGACAGTGAGGAAACTTGTATGCATGATAAGAATTCCTTCTTCCTTATAGTGAAATTCGACAACCCATATCAGGCATAGGCAAAGAGTTTATATCATCTAACACCCTCCTCGCCTGATTTCGAGGATACCCTTGCCCAGAATGGTCTCTTATGTACCTTAATATCCACGTTCCGGTCCAGCTTCAGCAGGTGAGCCTTGTCTCCGGCGACAACGGCGGTGAGCGGCGCCAGGTCCTCCACGTGCTTGGATATAAACCCAAGGCAGTACATCGACTCCTCCTCGCCTTCGCGGTAAAACGATCCTACCACAAGACATTGGATGTGTTATACAGCGTGATTTTTTGAAGAAAAGACATATTCAAGAAAATCACAAGTGGGGTCTTAATTTTTTTCAAAATTATCCTTCACAGTTGAATTAAAGTAGACACAGTATTATGATATAGGTAAAATCACAGATATATAAATATATAATCAAATACGCCTACGTTCTAGCGCGAGCGTGATGATGATGATGATGGTTTTGGTTGTAGAAATATCAAATCGTGACTGTTGATAACTCGAATGGTATTAATAAGTATTAAGTTATGTCTAGCGACGATGGTCCAGTGGTGGGTGGACTCGGCCTCTTATGCGAGAGGTTCCGGGTTTGCCTTGAAATTGGTTTTTCTACATTTCTAAGTGCATCCAAACACGAGACCATCGCTCGCTCACCGATAAAGGAAAACATCGTGAGGAAACCTGCATGCCTGATGAGACTGTAAATCTTTGAAGCTATGTGAAGTTCACCAACCCGCACTGGGCTAGCACATCGGTGAACTGTGGCCGGTAATGCCCCCCCCCCCATTACCCTCGTAATAACTATAGTGATGTGGATAGTATAAATGGTGTTAAGGGATACCTCTGGTGTTAGTGGTTCCGGCAGTCGGATGGTGGCCGAACATCCCGCAGTAAAACGCGGGCATTCTGGTCGAGCCACCGATGTCTGAACCTGGATTGATAAGAGTTTATTATAAGTATTATAGTACGCATTGGATGTAGGGGAAAGGAGGGCATCGCAACTTCATAATCTCTGGTTGTGCGGTCACAAAAGAAGGAGCCTTTTTTATAGCATAGAAGGGCAAACGAACCGTCGAAGCCTTTCGACTATTGACGCCCATTAACACCCACATAAACAGAGGTTATGCAGAGCGTTGCCCTCCTTTTCCCTATCCCCCCAATGGGCTACCGGAAACTCACAAACCGCACGAAACGCGACAGCTTAGCTGTCACTTTACGCCGATTTCATGTGAGCGAGAGGTTCCTCCCCGGTCATGCCGGCCCAATTTGTCTGCAAAGCAACATGGCACTACCACTTACCTTACCTCTTAGCTTTTTTCCTTTTTGGACACATTTGCAGCACGCGCTAAATTTTTTTGCAAATGTCCAAAGAGGGAAAACAAGGAGTGTCCGCCGTCAGACGTACCTCCTTGTGCCTCGTGTGCACAGCGAATTAATCGTATATATTCCCCGAAAATGCCTTTGTGTGCAAGTGGCTGTAGACGTATCTGGTTCCCAGGGGACCATACGGAAGGTAAAAAGGGTCATGATGTACTGGTAACTCACACAAGCTGATGGCGGTGGCGTAGCTAGCGGTGAGGGCTGCCTCGGCACCGCTGGAGCCCCCCGGGGAGCGGCCCGTGTGGTGAGGGTTCCTGGACATGCCGTACACTGGGTTACGGGTCTCGGCCCTGGAACAAATAATTCATTATACTTACATATTATTATCTGTAATTAGTGCGATTCGTGGTCGAGTGGTGGATGGACTCGGAATTTGTGGGAGAGATTCCGGGTTCGATCCTGACCCCCTGGAGGAAACCTGTACGTCTGATGAGATCGAGGTCTTTGAAGGTATGTGGCCTGCACCGACCTGCATTGAGCCAGCGCAATGGTGAAATGTGGCTTATTACCCTTCTTCTTTTTTAAAATTAGCTACCTAAAGGATTTGCCAATGTCAGAGTGAGTGGAATATTGTTCGGTGAATGCTTATTACCCTCCTCGCCTTATTTCGAGGAGACCTGTGTCCAGCAGTGGGACGATAAGGGTTGTTACATTTTTTAGTATATAAAGAGTCCGAACAGTATAAGCAAACCATAGTATTCATGTACACAATAATAAACCCAGATCTTAGTTCTTTTTTCTGCCACTGACTAGTGGCTTCCTAGAATCGAGTACGTACCGATGCTATTGCAGCGGACCAATCAGCACCGCAATACTTCCCGCGTAAAGATTTGAATTAGTACTTCAAACATTCTGTCATCTAAATTGCGATGATTAATTCAACATTACGTTCGGACTCCTTATATTAAGAATTCGTGCACGCACCGCATGTGATACAGCTAAGCTAGATATTGTAAAAGCGAAGGTTTGTTTGTTACAGATTACGTATTAGCCGCCGCGCCGAGCAGGTTTTGATATTTGGTAATATTTTAATTATAATATGAGGTAACATGCGGGCTATCAAAAAAAAACAATCAATCGGGCAGGTTTAGATTCTTTCAACGCAGGCGAAATATCTAGTTCTTTCCAAGTTACATTATTACCCGCAAATTCCCCTGCGTAATATACAATTCGCTGAAACAATTAATTTAAATTAGGAACGAAACTTATAGCCAATTCTATCAATATCTACATCTACAATATTATTGATCTAAGATCTACATCTACACTTCTACACTAATATTATAAAGAGGAAAACTTTGTTTGTTTGTTTGGTTGTAATGAATAGGCTCATAAAGTACTGGACCGATTTCAAAAATTTTTTCACCATTCGAAAGTTACATTATCCAACAGTAACATGGGATAAATTTTATTCTGAAAAAAAATAGGGTTCCGTATGATATTTGGGTTTTTCGGACACAGAGTGTAAAAAATCAACCAGAAAAGTAACTTATTTTGCATACTACGGTCCCGTTGTAAATCTTAGTTAACGCAGGCGAAGCTGCGGGCAACAGCTAGTCTGGGATATTTTATTAGGTCACTGCCTGCATGCACTTTGCTGTATTTGAACTGCAGAGCTAACAATAAGCTCGTTTAGAGTTTAGTATGCATCGAATCTGCACAGAATATAAAATAGAAAGGAGAAGGAGGATTTAAGAAACAGGTTTCGCGCGGGAAAGTTCGCTTCCTCCATAAAGTTTACTTGTGGGAGCCCGGAGCGGTGGGTGTACTATTTGTTATAATTATTGTATTGTCGTCTGATAATGATACTTTATTATGTCCTACTAATATTATAAACGCGAAAGTTTGTAACGATTATGTCTGCTCTTTTAGACACTTACAGAATGGGTTTTGATGAAACTATAATAATATTATAAATTACACATCCGGATAACACGTTGATTATAATTTATAAAAATATACTTAGTGTGAAATAAAATTATGCAAAATTGATAACGATATGTATCAAGCAAGTAGAAAATAAATGTGCTACCTTATTCTTGCGAGCGTTGCTAAAATTACGCATGTAATAGGTATACATTTTATATTTCAGAGGCCGCGTTTACGCAGACCAGGTTTTGGTCGGTCAAGTGGGAAGATCACCGTGCAGTGGCCAGTATGTTGGATGCGAGTGGCAAGGGATCGGTCGTCTTGGCGTTCATTGAGGGAGGCCTATGTTCAGCACCCAACTACGGTTTAGGCCTTGTCGTGGCGGTGGGGCTCAGTGGCCCAGGGTGATCCCAACACCTTGGGTGAAGCGAATTGAGCCGAGGGGGCTCTTTGTACGGTGTACGCCACTTATAAGAAAAGGCGGCAAAAGAGCAGGGGGCAAGGGGCCCCCACCATGGTTCAAGCCTTGTCGTGGCGGTGGGGCTCAGTAGCCTAGGGTGAGCTCAACACCTTTGGCGAAGCTAATTGAGCCAAGGGGGCTCTTTGCAGAGAGGAGGGGGCAAGGGGCGAGGATGGGAACCTCGCCTCATTGTACTGTCCCGACGGTGGGAGGGGTTTTTCTGTGGTGCGGTGCAACCCCTCTGTGGAGGTGGCGTCGGTCCCCGATGTACTGGCTAGCCGTCGACGTGCTCTGTTGCTTGTAAATCCGGGGCACCTCACCAAAGGCGGCAGTGGTGGCACTCGCCGGGTTTTAGTGGGTAGAGCTGCATCCACTTACCAGCTTTCGGGCGCAGCGAGTCCTACATACCCGCCTGGAGAGACCCACTCCCCCGCGGGATGCCTAAGCGCATTTTCCGGCGATAAAGAAAAAAAAAGGGCTTTGTTCTGCAGTGGACAGATAAAGGCTGATGATCATGATGAGGTGGATGATTATATCAACATTTTAAAGCTTCAATCAAGGCTAAAGTTATTACGTGAACAATAACCGGATTTAAACGTGCCAGCCAAAAGCGATGTTAATGACTGTAAGAGTTTTGAATGCACGTACTTGTACGGATAGGTCACCGGTTCAAATCTGTCAAGGGCAGACTTGTATAATGTAATAGTATTTCGTAATCTGTTTGTCTGATGAGAAGCCTTATGCGGTTCATCACTCCGCAATGGGATAACGGACCGATTTAAATGGATAAAACCAATAACATGATTAAGGCTCGGACTGTGTTTTTAATTGTTTGCATGGTATTCGGATGTTTTGTTTGCTGTCAGAAAGGAATGTTATAAAATATGGTCTGAGTATTTTGATAAACGATCGTTGGTAATCTGATGCGTTTACACGCATTCGAAACCTAGAATTTGAACGATGAGCTTGACCTAAGCCGTAGATATTATTTGAAGGTCATTTATAACAGTGACGCGTTTGCTTACCATGTTTCCCCGCAGAGACTAATTAACTAGATGCAAGTAAAAAACTTGTTTTGAAACATCTTAATATTTTAGTGTAAAGGAGACAATGAGCCTCATATTAGGTATATGAGGCTAGTAACTCGATTTTTACGGTATTTTCTAATACTACTAAAAAGACCATCAAATAATTGAAAGGCCGATAATGCACCGGCTGATCCTCTGCAGCAGTGGGTGTTAAGGACAAATGCAATAATATAAGAAAGGTCCATGTGATTTTATGGATAAATAAAAAATAAAAAAATGACTACAGCATTCAGGATATTACATCATTGTAATACAATTATGTATAACAAATATAGTTAACCTACAGAAGTTTTGATTCGATAAATTTACCTACCTACTTGATATTTTAATGACATACAAATTATACTGATGACTGTTATAATATGCATTCAAAATGTATTGTTTTACCGAACATTAAACAAAAATAACGACTTAATGTATGTTAATTTTGTGAAGAAATATTCTTCTATGATAATAAAAATTACTGTATAAATAATAATAAATATAATACCACTAAAGTCTTAAGTTACTACATTCTACAGTCTACAATATACACCATGGAGCCAGTCACCATTTAAATCAGTGGTTCCCAAACTTATTTTGTCTACTGCCCACTTTGAGAATAAATATTTTTTTAGCGCCCCCATTTTTTCACCTATTTAAAAACCACTATAACTTCAAATTGAATTAATTAATTATTGTGACCTATATATGTATATTATGTATATTAACGGAGAATTCTAAACGAAACTTTTACTATAACCCGCAACTTGAAACCTGAGCGCAGTAGGTAACATACAACGGCGCTTAAGGTCTCAAGTTAACTCTTACGGGCTCCACCTGCCAATTGCTCTTGCAGTTAAGAGGTTGTTTAAGAAGCCTACTAGCTAAATAAAATTACAAATCTCCCCCCCCCCCTCGACACAACACCCCCATTTTCTTTCTGGGTCTCTTACCGCCCCCCTTGAGACCTGCAGCGCCCACAAGGGGGCGTTATCGCCCACTTTGGGAAAGACTGATTTAAATCGATACAATAATTTGTAATAAACATATTTTCGCGCCTTCTTTAATAAATGACAGAACGTCTGCCCATAGATCATGCGAATCAGCAACCATAAACAACATTTTTTTTATAATACAGATAAAAAATGATAAATGTTTATCTTGTGGAACTTATATACGCAAACTCATGCACAGACCTTTAAAGGTTTCTTTAAGGGTAATAAAATTGTCCAAAAGTGATTCAATGCCTCAAAAATTACCTTGGCCCGATCTGGTCTTATAGTGAACGTCAAGGAGAATCGTAAGGTTTAAGGCATTGGTGACGTTTAAAGAATTATATAAAACTTTTTTTTTCCTTAACGCCAAGAAATGCACTGAGGCATCCCGCTAGGTCGTCTCCCCAGGGGGGTATGTGGGACTCGCTACGCCCAAAATATGGTATCTGGACGCAGCTCTACCCACTAAAACCCGGCGAGTGCCACGAATGCCGCCTTTAGTAAGGTACCCCAGATCAGCAACCAGGACATTTCGACGGCTCGTCAGTCTCTCATGGGGCCGACGCCACTGGGGGGTTGTCCCCCTCCCTCATCCTCAACCACAGAACATCCTCTCCCAACGTCGGGACAGTACGATGAGGTGAGATTCCCGTCCTCGCCCCTTACCCCCTGCTCTTTTATCCGTTCTTCTTGTAAGGGATACAAATAGCCCCCTCGGCTCAATTTGCTTTAATCCAAGGCGCTGGGCTCACCCTAGGCTACTGAGCCCCACCGCCACGACATTGAACTATGGTGGGGTAACTATGATGGGGTAACGAATATATAAAATCTGCTCAATATTGTTTTCTTATATTTACGCGAATTTCACTCATTATAATGAAACAAATTTACGGATTTTATCGCGTTTTATTTAGTTTTTTATGAACCCGACGTTTCGGATACTTTACAGCAACCATGGTCACGGGAGGACTGCTCAATAGTATAATATGAGGCGTTATTTTCATCAAAGCACAGCAATAAAAAGTGGTGTACAGTTACTTTGCAAAATGAACGTAAACTTGTGTAAAATGGTACAGGAGGCTATAATTTATCCACACACTTCCACGAAAATGTGAAGTACGCGGGTGAAAACACGTGGCGCTGTTAATCCTTACTAATATTATAAATGTGAAAGCAAGGATGTTTGTTACGCTTTCACGCAAAAACTACTCGACGAATCATCATGAAACTTTGTACACATATTCTGAGAGGTACTAGGGGATTTTTTTGAAGTAAAACTTCTTTAGAATCGTGGTGATTTCAAACCGGATGCAACGGAAAAAACGACAGGTATTAGAGCTTCAATCAATTGTACCCAATTTCAATCAATCGATCAATTGTAATGGGTATAATAATTGATCGAAGGGTAAGAGACACAAATACAAAAGAGCGAGATCGCAAGTGTCGGTGTGTATGTATATTGCACACTGTTTAATACTTGCTTGTACTCGTATTTGAGCATTTAACGTGTGTGAATCGCACACACACCTTTTTTTTGCTAACGGTACGAAGCCGTGGGCAACAGCTAGTGTAATATTATAATTGAGCAAATTAACGAATTTTAGCATTGTACAAAATTTATGTGAGACTTTATGTTGCGAAATTTCACGATTGTATCAATGAGAATGGGGTCACAGCACTACGGAGTACGCTATTTTGACTGGACTTTTTTGTGATGTGACAACGTCTCACTCGGTACTACGGGCTGCACGCACAAAAAAGATGACGTCATTGTCCCGTTACGCGCATTGTCACGTTTCGCAAGCGAGAGTGCGGCATGAACGACAGAGAGGCATGATCGGCTCAAGCGATCGGCTCAGTTCGGTTCGTGCTGCATGTAATGTTTGACGTTGTCATGTCAAACTACCGTCCTTAAACCGACTTTACAGGCAACCAATTTTTTTTCGAAAGGTCTAGGCTTTTAGGCCTTTTTTTTTTTGATGACGCAGCGGAAATCATTTACGACCATACCAGGGCCTGGGTAGGCGCGCTGGCGTGTGTGGGGACTCGCATTTGGGTGCCCTACCCCACTAAAACCGCTACGTGAGCCTTCAGCCGCTATATTTGAGGGACCCGGATCTGTGCAGGCGACGGGATACCCTCAGCGACAGACTGGACCAGGGACTGACTGGATGCAAAGACCAGATTCTCCACAATAGGGGGACTGCCCGGCTACGACTTGGCAGTCTTAAGCTGGACCCGGGTTCCCATCCCGAGCCCGACACGAGCACAGGGGTGTTACTGGAAGCGCATTAAGTAGCGCCTTCGACGCACCCCCGTTCGTCGTCTACGGGGGGAGGCTACGTCAGCGGCCTCCTCTCTCACCCGTTCGTCGGCCTCCTTCCGGGACATCACTGTCTCGCTGAAAGAGGCCATTGCTGTCCAGGACTCGTCAGAGCCAAGCATCGCGGTGATGACATTCGACAAAGACAAGTCCCCTCCGATGACAGACGTCAAATCATGACGCAGCGCCGCCCATCGCGGGCACACCTCGAGGGTGTGCTAGGCAGAGTCCACCGCCGCGCCACAATCATGACATTCAGTCGTCGGCTCCCTGTGGGCCGACCGACACAAGAAATCACCAAAGCATCCGTGCCCGGTGAGAACCTGCGTCAGACGGAAGGTAAGGGGCTTGCGCTTACGGCGCATCCACCACTCGAGGACCGGGCGTAGAGCAGCTGTTAGGCATTGGCCATACGGCTGACTCGCCAGGCCTTAAAGCTGACTTCGATTGGACATATTACATACGGAATCTTAAGGAACGAAATAAAAAAAAAAGGGGGTAATAGTACTGTAGCTCACCAAATGAGTAGTTCAGGTAAGTTGGTGCTTGCCAGGGGTATGGCTCCGGCGTTCCTCAACCTGGACACGGCCTCGCTGTCTTCCTCCGCCTTCTTGTTGCGACGGCACCACAGCCCCATGGTGAGAGGCATACCCTTCACGGCTTGGCTCTCCTTGGTGGTGAATGGTACACCTGTACAACAGATAGAGAGAGATGGAAGATTAATGGATGGATATATTGTACTGTGTAATTTTAAGTAATAACGGCATAACGCGTCACAAGCCGAACGCTTAGGCCGATCGTGCCTCTCAATCGCTTGCTACGCGCTCTCGCTTGCACGCTCGGCTCACCCCGAACGTGAGCACGACTCATGCATTTTTTATGCGTGCAGCCGGAGTACATGGATTTGTCAAGAAAAGATTCTCATAGGAACATAATCTTTATAACTATATTTATTAGATATTATAGTATACGTATAACTTCTGTGTATGTGTGTGTAGGTATGTATATATCACTGACCACCTCCTAAACGGCTGGACCGATTTTGGTGTTTTTGTGGTGTTCAAATCACAGTTCAAATGATTTAGATACACAATTGGGTAAAACCACAAAATGTTTTTAAGGATTTTCTTGTCATGTATTGTCTATGCCATAGACAATACATAGACTCTATGGAGTCCGCTAACAAATATATAATGAACTTACTATTTGTTGCACGCAGCTTCGCCTGCATTAACTAAGATTTATAACGGGTCCCTGACTTTTTGAAAATTTAATATAGCCTATGTTCACCATGGATAGTGTAGCTTACCAACAGTGAAAGAAATTTTCAAATCGGTCAAGTAGTTTCGGAGCCTATTCAATACAAACAAACAATCAAATATTTCCTCTTTATAATAATATTATAGTATAGATAATAATCTACACTCATGTATGCTGATTACCCAACTACGGATAATTCACAAGCAGAATACCTAATGACTTTAGCCTGCCTGATCAATAAACAACTTATAACATTATATATTATTAGCTGTTGTCCGCAGCTTCGCCTGCGTTAACCAAGATTGACAACGGGATCTTAGTACGCAAAATAAATAACTTTTCTGGTTGATTTTTTACACGTTGTGTCCGAAAAACCCAAATATCTTACGGAAACCTATTTTTTTCAGAATAAAATTTAGCCTATGTTACTCGTGGATAATGTAGCTTTCGAATGGTGAAAAAATTTTTGAAATCGGTCCAGTACTTTTTGAGCCTATTCATTACAACCGAACAAACAAACAAAGTTTTCCTCTTTATAATATTAGTGTAGATGTAGATAATATGTACAATGTACATTGTACATAATAAGAACAGGCTTTGCCTAGTTTGGGATCAGATGGCCGTGTGTGAGTTGTCCCAACATATAAAAAAAAATACGCGTTCGCTTTGTTTTTATTGAAAAAGGTTTTCTACATCTACATCTACACCAATATTATAAAGAGGAAATCTTTGTTTGTTTGTTTACTTGTAATGAATAGGCTCAAAAAGTACTGGGCCGATTTCAAAAATTCTTTCACTATTCGAAAGCTACATTATCCACGAGTAACATAGGCTTAATTTTATTCTGAAAAAAAAAATAGGGTTTCGTAAGAAATTTGGGTTTTTCGGACAAAAGGTGTAAAAAATCAACCAGAAAAGTTACTTATTTTGCGTACTAAGATCCCGTTGTAAATCTTAGTTAACGCAGGCGAAGCTGCAGGCAACAGCTAGTATGTTATAATTTCTTGTACCGTAACTTGCGTTTAAGAATCTCTCGATACATACCAAGGAACGGTTTATCTGCTACATTGATGGTTCCGTCAGCGATTCTCTTATCGATCTCTCTCGCCTCATCCAGCGCAGCCTCATACCTATCCGCTGCTATTGCGTTGATTAACGGATTTACCTGAACGAGAAAAGTGACTTAAGTCATTTAGTATGTCTGTATGAACTTTAAAGAAGCCTACAAAGAAAATATTGTTACTAGATGCAAGAGTTATGACCTTCGCGAATCCCACTGTCCCACTGCTGGGCACGAGACTTCTCATCGAAATCAGGCGGTAATGGGCCATAGTTCACCGATGCGCTGACCCAATGCGGGTTGGTAAATTTCACATACCTTCAAGGACTTTCAATCTCGTCAGGTATGCAGGTTTCCTCACCTGTGTTTTTTTATGTTTTCCTTCACCGGTGAACAAGTTGTGGTCTCATGTTCAGGGCGCACGTATAAACTTAGAAAAACTAATTTCAAGTGACCAGAGGGGTCAGGATAGTTCCTCACGTTCGGACGGTCCATACCCACAAGAGTTCCCTTAATTATGTTTGTTGTGTCAATAATAAAAAGAACTAATCAAACGATCGAGCGACGATGGTCCAGTGGTGGATGGACTTGGCCTCTTATGCGAGAGGGCCCGGGTTCGATCCTGACCCCCCGTGTGTGCCTTGAAATTGATTTTTCTAAATTTCTAAGTACACCCCAAAACATAAGACCATCACTCGCTCACCGGTGAAGGAAACATCGTGAGGAAACCACGTGAGTTTGAGTCTTTGAAGGTATGTAAAGTTCACCAACCCGCACTGGGCCAGCGCGGTGAACTATTGGCCCATTATCCTCCTCGCTTGATTTCGAGGATGAGACCCGTGCCCAGCAGTGGGACATGAAGGGTTGATACTAATCAAACGATCAGATACTCTATGGGGTTGAGTAGTTTCTCATTATCACTAAAAGTATCCAACACCCGAAAAATTTAATAAGAGTTGTTTCATTGTTAATAAAATTCCCGTAAATATAACTAAATAACATGTCTACTTACTTCTTTAATCCTATCAATGTACGCCCTCACTAGATGCTCCGACTTCAGTTCTTTCTGTTTGATTTTATTTGCCAAAGCCGTGGCACTTTCAGCCAAGATCGCGTGCTCCTTGTCGAGATCTGGCACGGTCTCTCTGTGGCACTCCCAGTATAGGGAGAAGATGAAGTCAATGATGAAATCCAAGAACACACGGAGACATTTCCCTACCCTCTTCAGACACGACATTTTCTTTAAGCTGCAACAATATAGGAAAATATAATAAAAAACACCTTGCCTGATTAGTCGGTATCATCGACCACATAACCCATAGACTCCTAATAACAGGGGAACGGGTTCTGGCAACACATCTGACTTCTAGTTCCGATGCAAGCCGTATGTATTGTACAATGTACTCAAACTGTCGTGTCGTCTCATTCTTTCCCGTTGCGAAATATATCCATTTCTTTTTAACGTTTCGTGATTGGTAATGTATGGCATTGAATTAGCTAATCACAGCATTGCAACCCCTTTCGTCTCACCTCAGCTAGTTGCCAGAATGCATTTAATACGAAAAATCAAATATTAGGAGTCTATAGGTTGTGTGGTCGATGGTCGGTATAAATAGAAAGAAAGAAATATTTATTCAACACAAACAGGAGACACACGTGAAAAAAAATACAAACATATATTTCCGAGTTACTTACGAGTTTAAGTAAGAAAAGAAAATTTGGTCAAATCAAATTGTGAAGAAGTCAACAATTATTGTTGAATAAATATTATAATTATTATAAACCGAGAAACTTGTAAAATAATAAACGCCGGCTAACGGCTAACGATTTCATGGTCCACTTAAAACATGGCATTATGTGGTCAGCTCAACCAACATTTTTCAAAGTATTTTTATGATATTATATAGTCTAGACTCTAGTGTATTGACCTTCCGTTTCTAGGGTTCCGTACCCAAATGGTAAAAACGTAACCCTATTACTAAGACTTCGCTGTCCGTCCGTCTGTCACCAGACTGTACTTCAAGAACCGTAATAGCTATACAGTTGAAATTTTCAGATTGTGTATTTCTCTTGCCTTTATAATAACAAATACTAAAAACAAAATAATAATAATAATTATTAAGGAGGGCTAGCCCATACAAAAATTTATTGTTTTAAGCCATTTTAAGCTGACAGTCTGTTCTGTCTATTGTCTAGAGTCTAGCATAAGAGTATAACCATCATCAGTCTCTATACGTCCACTATCCACGGCCGATCCCCTGCCACTCGCATCCAACACCGTGTCACCTCAAAACAACCGTGTCGGACGGCCGGATCGTCTTCCCACCCAGTTAATGACCGGCCAACGCTTCGTCTACCTAAACGCGGCCTGAGAGAATTTACGCAACGCAGTTGGTAACTTAACTATTATTTACGTAAAACTGTACCGAGCGCACCACTTTACTGTTACTTCCTACACATTACATAGACAGTGTTTAAATTGCATAATAATGAACATACAATTTCAACTAATCATTTCTGCTTTCAACTCATTAACGTTAAAATTTCTTACTCTTATTTGGAAAATTTATCTTCCTAATTGGTGAATGTTTGTGACGGTAAAGTATTGCTGTGCCATTTTCTCTTCTGCCAAACAGCTGTGCTGTTTTAGAATGGACAAGAAAGTGTAGTAACTCTCACCAAGACTAACCATCTTATATTTCAGGGTTGACAGCATCTCATGGTTGTTGCTGCTTTTTTTTAGTTAATTTGCAGGGAGATGCGTTTACGCATGTTTAAGGTTACCCGGGACCCCTAAATTGTATGTGGGATTAGCACTTGGCAGTGAATTACTAGAACTAAAACACGAGCCTTCAGTTCACTTCAGCCTTCAGGAGCACCTCAGCGACAGACTGGTCCCGGAGAAGGCCTGAATGGCAGGAAGACTGCACGGCCGCCACTAAGTTGTTCTTATCCTAATTTGACACTTGCAAGTGGGCCCTATAATATATAACTCGGCCTTTTTTTTAGTAAGCCTATGCTGTACCACTACTGCGCACTTAGCAAACCGAAAAAAAAAATACTCCTGCCTGGTCTGGCATTCTTGCGCTCCCCAGAGTCTACGCCCTGTGCCTGGGCACCGGTGGCGCCGCCCTATTTACGGCTCTGGGCGTTACTGAAGGCGATTTATACGTGTTCCCTTTTTTTCTCTCCAATGCCGGGAAATGCACTGAAGCATC
The DNA here is from genome assembly GCA_905333005.2 of Lycaena phlaeas. Lineage (NCBI taxonomy): Eukaryota > Metazoa > Arthropoda > Insecta > Lepidoptera > Lycaenidae > Lycaena > Lycaena phlaeas. The sequence goes on from HG995181.1 coordinate 1,868,514, forward strand.
GATTCGCTGCGCCCGAAAAATTCCAAAAAAAAATTGTTCCGATTTAAAACTTTTGAGTGAGGGTAGGTTTATCATTTTTTTTCTTTACCTTACTGTCATAATATATGAGATGCGTACGTCCTGTCTACATGGATATCACCATCTTGCCTATTTCTTCCGTGAAACAGCTCCGTTGTGTTTCACTGACCACATACTTATTATATATATGCAGGCAATATTTAATTCTTAGCTATGGAACACTTAGATAAGTTGGTAGCGCAGCCCAGACGTGATCTTGCTTCGAATGCTCAAATTGTTCACGCTATCGAGTTGATAGTACGTATCTTTTGATGATTACAAAATAATTCTAGAAACATTCGAACATCGACTAGATACTTTATAACTAAAAGTTAGCTAGCTAGTTAGTAATAAGGTTCCCGTTTTACCCTTTGGGGACGGAACTCTGAAAAGTAGTTACGTAAAGATAATTTTCCCTCAGACAATCGAGCATGATTTTCAAATCCACGACACGGCAAGATTAAATTGCATCGAAATAAAAATAGAGTCGTTATCGAATGATATTATCTTAATGTATTTTGTGGAAAATTACGTATTATTAACAAACAATAAAAACATCAATTACAAACTAAGTAGGTACAACTTTAACTCGTTATTTACATTCAATATGAGGTAATTTTTTACTTGAACCTACAAAGTTAACTTAAAAGTAAAAGCCTAAGCTTCAATTAATAATCTATTTATATACCAACATGATATAATATTATTCGATTGGCTATTAATACAATAATATAGGTTTACTGTGGGCTTAGAATATATTAAAACCGGCAATCGGAATATTAATCTCTGATCAACTCACGACACTCTTACTGTTTATTTTATTTTGGATAAACATAGCGATAATACTTACGTATTCCAAGTTTAAAGTCCAAAATATTAGTTAAACATGTATAGAGAATGATATGATTAAAAAAAACCACCAAAACAACGTGCACCTTCACCACGAGAACTGTTACCAATAAAAATAAAAACTATAGTTGATCACCGGACGTCGATCGTACATCGTAGAGCGTTTTCACATTATCCGATACGATATCGGTGTCGGACGCCGATACGATATCGGGGTAAGTAAAATGTATAAAATATGTAGGTACAAATATGTACCTACCTGTCTTTCATATTGTCCGGCCCGATATCGGATATCGAAGCGGACATGCTGGCGGCACCACCGGACGCCCGTGAGCCGCCGGGACTCGGGCGATGTTTGTATGTGTGCTATACATATTGTGTGTCAGCATACATATTAATTATTAGTGGATTAAGCAATTTATCAGATTGTATAATTATTGGCATAAGACGTTCAATAAATCAGTGTTCATCTCACACTCGGCGGATTCGGTTGTTTCATTTACATCGTCCCGTCTATCAACCATCCATATCAATATCAACCTATATCAAACTATTATCATAATTATCATCTAAAGTGTAGGAAACCCCCTACATTTTATGGTCCTTCGAGCTATCAAGATTTTGTCAAGAAAACTATCATCTTGTGTTTTGTGTGTTCCCTTGTGTGATAGAAAATCGGTTGCTGGCCTCCCAGAAGTGGTTGGAAAGTGTAGGAAACCCCCTACAACGTGTAGGTATCTAAATTGTCTGTGTGCGTAGAGCCATTTTGAAATAATTAAATAAATGAATAATTGAATGTGGATTCAATAATAAGAAAGTAATTTAAAAACTTTCTAGGTGCGTTTTGTAGCTCGCTAAAAAGAGTATAAAATTCACCCCCTAAATATCTAGCTACCAAAATGGGATGTATCCCATACTGTCTGTGGACAGATCTTTTTTTTTTGCGTCTCAAATATAATGGATACAGCAAATAAAGTTTATTTTATAGTTTGCCATGATGACCTGCCCGCATTAAGCTATCGAGTAAATGGCCGTATCGGAACGGTTATGTCGGAAATATGTGAAAATAGCACAGGTGTCGGCTATCCGATGTCGGGTATCGTCGTCCGAAACCGATATCGGATCGGATAGTGTGAAAACGCGCTTAGGCTCGTTGCTCGTCGGCGCTGGCGGCTGGGGGCTAAGCGTGCATGGCGAATCTGTGAAGTGTGATTGGTCGAAATTCAAACATTATGCGGTAAAACTGCGGTTGTCTGTAGCTTCGCCCGCGTTAAATTATCTATATATATATGATGATAATTTTTATAGCCTAAGTTTCGCCTTAAGTATATTTATTTATTTATTATACATTGGCTATCTGCAAGTGAAAGTCCGTTTCACAATATATCCGGAACAAACAGATAGTAAGCAGATTACGGAAACGTAAAATTGAAGCTATTTTTTATGTATAGGTGTGTAACGTACCTACACACTTTCATATGCAATTAGTAAGAACTAAAAAGCTGTGAATATGAAAATTTAGGCGCTTCAATTTTATTTATTTGTGTAGATAGTACCAATTAATTTAAAAAATTAACAAGCCTCGTAAATACATAGTTTACTATTCTGAACTTCGTCCTTCGTTTGTAAAACTATTAACTTCCTCCTCCATGACTTGCTTCAATGCTAAAAGCTTTCTTAAAGGATATCAATCTTCAGTCATAAAAATTAGATGCGACTTTTTTATGTTTTAGAATGTTATACTCATCATCAGGTCTCATCATGAGGTCCGGTTAAGAACGGAAGCGCTTGAAGCGCGATTTTTTAATAATGATTTTCCCCTTACTATTGTTACTTATGCTCATTAGTAAATCCTACTAATATTATAAGCGCGAAAGTTTGTAAGTATGGATGTTTATTACTCTTTCACGTCAAAACTACTAAATGGATTTTTTTGAAACTTTACAATGATATAGCTTATACATCCGAATAACACATAGGCTATCATTTATCATCGTACTCCCACGGGAATGGGATGTACGCGGGTGAAACCGCGGGGCGCTATTAGTATTACTATATATAAGACGTATCCCTTAGTAGTTTGTGTGACTTAGATATAAGATGAAACGTATCCCGTATATTTCGTAATATGCAGTGCTAAAACCCGCATGTTGGTTTTGTATTATATTATGTACTTAAATAAAAAAAGTTAAAAAAAAGTGTTCTTTTGGTATTTATTGATTTATTGTCTACAGCAAAGATTTATAATAAAGAGTCTACGGTTTATTTTTATTTTTTATTTGTGTTTCATTTAATTAGATAAATTTGATTTAGAAACTAGGTCAATAAAATCGAAATTCTAGCAAGAATTCAGTAGAGAGTAAAAACGTTATACCGAATCCATGCGTTTGTGGCTTGCCGCAAATTCCAAACCTCCACATAAGTCACAAGCATGTGGACAAAGAGGATATAAACACTACGTTTTCATGTGGACGCATCGCAAGCGCTTGCGGCAAATTCTCTTTTGTTCCCTTTGGTTTGTGCATAATACCGACACTCATCGGATCGCCCACAAACCCTTGCAAACTTACGCAAGCCAAGACAAACTCTGTATATAATACTAACTGTATATAGCACTACTTTCTGTATATAATTTTCACATAACCGATCCTGTTGATAAAATCACAGAACTGTTAAAGCGCGACGCTGAAGCGCGACGTAAGCTACAACACACACTCAGACATAACACAGCCGGTGTTAGGCACACATTCACACCGCATGGGCCCCGGGGTCGTATGCGACGTCGAACCCTACACTCCGTTGACCAGTTGATCCGGATCAACCGCGACAGCATAGGCTCAGATCAGCTACGAGTCGACACCAATATAGACCGTGAAATCACCGATAGCACTCTGCTATCGGCAGCTTGCTCGGGTCCCGCGCTTGACCCGCCTCCCCCGCTACCGGGGGAGGGGAGGGCCGGCCCTCACGATAGGTTTCTAACGTCACCCGTTCCAAACCAGTCGACCGTAGCTGACCAAGTTAGGTACAAACCCGACGCCATGAACATGGCGGGGGGCAACCCCCCAAATTTTTAACGTCATAGGATGATCCAACCGGATCACCCCATTTCCGATGACGCATAACGGTCACTAGGACCATTAGCATAGATCCAACCGAAAAAAAAAAAAAAAAAAAATATAATTTTCAAGCGTGCGGTTTTGGCTTTGAGCTGGAACCGCATGCTTGCCAAGTCTCGTCAAGTCCTCACAAATTCAAACGCGTGGTTACAGAGTTTGTCTTGGCTTGCGTAGGGATGCAAGGGTTTGTGGCCTATCCGACGTCTCGACCCGTAAAGCGACACGGTACGTAAGGAGGTCCGCGATGCTTTTTGTCTCGACCTCACACATGTTTGTGACTTGTAGAGGTTTGGAGTTTGCAGCAAGCCACAAACGTGTAGATCCGGTATTATCATTTTTTTAAAATGATGCAATTTCTGTTATGTTATGTATTTCTTTTTTTGCCATATCATTTATTCAGTGACTGGTTTGGTCGATTACAAAATCATTTAGAATATTTTGTATTAAAATACAGTATTTGTAATTCGAACATTACTATTTTGCAGAATAAAGTTGTAATAAGGTTAATTAAGTCCACAAAATTAAATAAATTTACGATAATCAAAAAAACTTTAGAATATACTTAAATATATTTACTTCAGTTTTCGTAGATTGGAACGTTGGGATATTAGTCGACCTTGTTTGACATTGTGTTGACAGTAGAGTAAAATATAAAAACCCGCTTTTGACCTTACGAACTGTGATTAGTGATATCAATTTTGTTTTTACGTTTAGTTCTTTGTGATAACTCGTATCGATAGCCAGAAGATTCTGTAATAAAATAAAAATGTCTAATGTGGTTACCATCAAAACAAACCCTTATGAGGGCCAAAAACCGGGTACCAGTGGACTAAGAAAAAAAGTCAAAGTATTTCTTCAAGAAAATTACACAGAAAATTTCATACAAAGCATTTTAGATGCGAATAAAGATGCAATAGTAGGATCTACTCTCGTTGTAGGTGGAGACGGAAGATATCTCGTTAAGGAAGTTGTAGAAAAAATTATTAAAATTTCGGCGGGGAACGGAGTAAGTTTAAATAGTTTTCAAGTAAATAGAATGTAAATATACAATTTAGTCAATGAAGAGAACCCGTTGATTACTCGATATTTACCACAGATTAATGCAATAATTAATTAACAGGTTGCCAAGCTAATGGTGGGACAGAATGGCATTCTTTCGACACCGGCCGTCTCGCACTTAATAAGAAAATATAAGACATTAGGTAAATAACTAATATAACTTTAAAAAAAATCCATGGTCTGTCATCATTTACTCATGTATATATGTCAATATAAACAAATACTTAAATGCATTCCATTTCATCACTTTTACATTATTTGTCTCCATCTAGCTATGAAATATTGTAAGATATCAAGGAAAACTACCATAGCTACAGGAAAATGATGTGATTCTGTTTTTTTTTTTTTTTAATTGGGTAGGCAAGTGGGCTGCGAGTCACATACTACCATCACAGTAAGTGATCCATGTGGCCTATGAATGTTAACAAGTTTATCCAAGACTATGCTGGACAAGTCACTTGTGCATTGCCTATTTCATAATAGTTTTAAGGTTGTTAATGCAAACACTGATTGGCTTCTTATTTCCTAAAGACAGTTAAGTTTTTAAACTTAAAAATAAGCAGCATTGTGATAACTCCTTCCCAGTAGAAATATTGTGCACATAGCTTATACAATGTACCATAATATGTGAAAAATACCTATGCCAGAAACATCATGTGTAAATATTTCATAAACTTGTACTTCCCATAAGGACTTGCCTATACTAGTTACTATCCTGCTTTATTCATTGGTGTAGCAACTGCTGTAGCAATTTTCTGAAATAAAAACATTAAGCCGTACAAGTTCTCTAGGCCATGAATGATAAATCTCCATATGCCACTCCGTCAAAGCTTGTCCGCCAAATTTTTACATATTTAGACATATTTCTTACAGTTTAATGAACTACCCATAAACCAGATTATATGGAATAAGAATGACATATAAAACATTAATCACATCATCATCATCATTATCATCATTATGTTTATGCCCTCTGGGTTCTTGAATAATAATAAAAAAATGTATTTTGATTTATAAGTCTCAAAAATAACAAAATTAGGCATTGATAGATATGTGTGATAGTTATATGTGATAATAATGATAATTTTTGTAACAATATTACATCATTTTGTGTACAATCTGAAACACCTGTGTTGGGGTGACTTGCACATTTGTATTATATCTTTTTAGCTGCCAAACCTGTTTAGAAAACCTTGATATGATGTAATCAGTAATGTATTGCTAGTTTTTTCGTGATAACAATAAAAGGTGTTTTTATATTGAAAATGTAATAATGATATCTGAACATTCCTGTCATTACAAAAACATCCTATACTTACAATAAAATAATAAAATATTTTTTTCACTAATTTTCGATTCGGGAATTCGATTTTAATTTTATCAGGCATGTAAATGTCCTAACCATGTTTTCCTTTACTGTCAAGAGAGCCATGGTCCTATTTTCAGCATGCAGAAATTGAGAAATGCCCATTTTAAGGCATCATGGAGGTTGGGATCGAATACCACACCACACGCCATCAATTCATGTTTCATTCCTTTGATTATATTTCAACTATATATTGATACAAAAGAAATCTGACTTTTATTAACTTTATTAAAAGACCTGTCTCTCGTCTAACTAAGTATCATCTATAAAACTATATTTTAGGTGGAATTGTCCTGACTGCGTCACACAATCCAGGCGGTATCAACAATGACTTCGGTATCAAGTTCAACTGCAGCAACGGTGGGCCGGCACCAGATGCCACGACCAACCAGATCTATGCTATTTCCACAGCTATCAAGGAATATAAAATTGTTCCAGACCTGGTGTGTGACATTAGCACTATCGGAGTACAGAGGTTTAAGGTACGTCAACTAAGCGATGCTTAGTAATATTTTTAAGTATTGTAAGCACAATTCAAAGCACAAAAAACAATTATGTACTCAAAAGCTGTTTACATATTATTGTGTTACATGCTCCGAATTTTGTATTCGATTCAACCTGTATTTGGCAGAGTTTAGCGGTCTAATTGTGTGTGGTTTAATTTTTAAAGTCTGGTTTTTGCTGTCTGAATAAGGACACATTCAACACAAGTCTAGAGAACCATTTCATTAAAAAGGCGTTTCAAATAACATATTATTTCACTTCACAGGTAGGAGACCGCGAGTTTGTCGTGGAGATAATAGATCCTGTACGGGACTATGTGGATTACATGAAGGAAATCTTTGACTTCCCCAAAATCAAGACCCTACTCCAGGGCTCCGGGCAGAGGAAGCCATTCAAAATTCTCATCGATTCTATGAATGGAGGTCAGTATATTGAATTGATAATCTTTTACATTGGCAGATATAATATAGATGGGCTTCGCTGAATCGAAATGTCACTGACTGGCCACAATATCTCCTACTTGGAACCGATGTGGAATAGGCAATATTTCTTAAGCTTAATTATTTTTTTCCTCCAGTCGACATAAAATATAAAATCTCTTCAAACAGACAGCATAATTTCTGGTACCGATACTAGACATCTCGCGTGTCGGGTGGCTTTGACCGTTATCAGAGGTACATTTATACATGGTATACATGGTATATGGTATACATGGTAGGAGTATACGGTCAGGATCAGGAGTCAGGAAAGATTAAAAAATGAGGAAAATTCCTTGATAAAGTATCAAGGAATTTTCCTCATTTTTTAATCTTTCTCAGATCTAAAATAACAAAATAGTTTTTGAGAGAAATGGGCACTTAAATTATGAGATATAAATTATTATAAATGATTTTTTTTATTTAGTTAGATATAGTACTTAATTTTTTTCGTGCGCATCTTCAATTTAAAATAAATCTTTTAAATTGCCAAATACATAAACCAAATTTTTAGGAAACAGAGAAATAGTTTCCAGCTAAAAAGCATTAGTTGAAATCGCAATTTCTTTAGGTTGGCCGATCATATGCTAGACTTCAACAAGGACTGCTCCTAGCATCCAATCATTTACGTTACTAATACTGCTATCGCTCTCCAGTGACCGGTCCATACGTGAAGAGGATATTCCAGGAGGAGCTGGGAGCCTCTGAGGGCAGCGTAACCCGCACCACCCCGCTGGAGGACTTCGGAGGAGCGCACCCCGACCCGAACCTCACGTACGCCGCGGACCTCGTCAGCGCTGTCAAGAACGGGGACTTTGATTTTGGAGCCGCCTTCGATGGAGACGGTACATTATATTATTAGAAAAAAATCGGTTGTCTGTAAAGACGGTTTACTGACGATAGTTGAACGTGACAACATCATAAGAAAATACTGATCCGATTGTGCCTCCTTGCCGCTAGTTCCGTGCTCTCGCTTGCACTTCAAGCCTTAAATGGAACGCCTCAGAGCGAGGCAACGCCGCATGAGTCATGTTATTCGTGCGTGCAGCCGGCTCCATCGAATTATAAGACATTGTCATGTCAAAAATAGTAAAGAACAATCCATATAATATGTCCCACGGGTAGCTGGGCACGGGTCCCCTTCTCGGAATCAGGCGAGGTGGGTATCTGGCTATAGTTCACCGAGACGCTTGCCCAGTGCGGGCTGGTGAATTTCACAGACCTTTAAAGACACCTTCAAAGACTTTTTAATCGCATCAGGCATGCAGGTTTTCTTATGATGTTTTCCTTCACTGATGAGCTAGCGATGGTCTCGTGTTCAGGATGCACTTAGAAATTTATAAAAACCAATTTCAGGCACCAAAGGGGGTCAGGATAAAACCCGGACCCTCTCGCTCAAGATCTGAGCCCATACTCCCTGGACCACCGTCGCTCGGATCACATCGACCACACAACCTATAGACTCCTAATGTTAGATTTTTCGTATTAAATGCATTCTGGCAACTAGCTGAGGTGAGACGAAAGGGGTTGCAATGCTGTGATTAGCTAATTCAATGTCATACATTACCAATCACGGAACGTTAAACAGAAATGGATATATTTCGCAGCAAAGAATGAGACGATACGATAGTTTGAGTACATTGTTTACGGCTTACATCGGAACTATAAGTCAGATGTGCCGTTCCCCTGTTATTAGGAGTCTATGGGCTATGTGGTCGATGACGGACCATCATCGCTGTAGGAAATATAATGATGAGTATTTTCCAGGCGATCGCAACATGATCCTCGGGCGCGGCGCGTTCTTCGTGACCCCGTCGGACTCGCTGGCCGTGCTGGCCAACCACCTGCAGCTGGTGCCGTACTTCCGCGGCGGCGTGCGCGGCCTGGCGCGCAGCATGCCCACCGCCGCCGCCGTCGACCGCGTCGCCCGCGCCCACGGCCTGGAGATGTTCGAGGTGCCCACCGGTCAGTGCCCGCAGACCAATAATAGACCAACAGTAGACCGCCAGTAGACTGCTACACGACCAGTAAACCTCCATAACTCCAACAGTAGGATACTATAACAGCACCCTACAGCGGCTTTTTAAATGAAGTCTCTCTCAAACACTTGCCATCTATTATATTCGTACGCGTTTTTATTACACTTAATAGCTGTTGCCGCGGCTTCGCCCGCGTTAGCAAAAAAAAGTAATAAAAAAAAAATATCTTTATGTATTCTATGTTACCTCTAGTACCTCCGAGAATATGTGCACAAAGTTTCATGAGGATCGGTTGAGTAGTTTTCGCGTGAAAGCGTAACAAACATCCCTACTTTCACATTTACAATATTAGTAAGCATAGTATAGAATATAGATAGTATAGCATAGCAAGTACAGCTAGCAAAAAAGTTAAACTGTTTTAGCAATTTGGTACAAGTTACGCTAAATATGAACTATAAATTGGTGGAAATGCGAAGTACAGCTAATCGTGACCTGACGTCCCCCAGGTTGGAAGTACTTCGGCAACCTGATGGACGCGGGGCGCCTGTCGCTGTGCGGGGAGGAGAGCTTCGGCACCGGCTCCGACCACATCCGGGAGAAGGACGGGGTCTGGGCGGCGCTAGCCTGGCTCTCCGTCCTGGCTGGTACCGGCAAGTCCGTCGAGGAACTGCTGGTCGACCATTGGAAAAAGTTTGGCAGGAACTATTTTACAAGGTAGCGATTTATACGATTTGTTTCAGGTGTGTGGTTTGTGTCTGAATTATTGAAGAATATTTATTATAAAACAAAAAATTCATATCATCTTTTTAACCATAGGAAGGTGATAAAATACTTTCTATTTTAAAATCAGCTATTCCAATTAAACGATTCTGAGTTTGGCCAAAATAGCGATAAAGCCAAGCTCATACATAGATATAGGCAGTCTCAAAGTCACAGTGTTTAGTGAGAGAAAAGTGTAGCAAGTAATGATTGGAACCAAGTGATAATGAAATATCGTTTAAAGCATTCTTTAGCATAAGAGGTAGATACGGAGGATTAGTATGTACCACTTGCAGACTCAAAAATATGAACATATTTTTTATGTAGGTAATGAATTTGTAAATTAAAAGGTGAAACAAGGATAAAAATCAATAAAATAAATTAAAAAGCCTTTATCATCATTATTATAATTTATACAATGTTTTTTTTTAATTCTTATTTTATTTAGGGCTTTTATTCTTAAAAATATGCTAACATTACACTTTAAAATTTCAGGTACGACTACGAGGAGTGTCCCAGCGACCCTTGCAACGAGATGATGCAAGAGCTGGAGAAGAAGATGACGTCCCCTGGCTTTGTGGGCTCCTCCCTGACCAGCGGGGACAGGAGCTACACTGTGGCTGAGGCGGATAACTTCTCCTACATGGATCCTGTCGACCAGAGTGTTGCTATGAAACAGGTGGGAATAGCTTAGTGTGCTGTTCTACTAACTTACTATTTACTGTTACTTATTTAACTTATATTACTTAACTTTTTCCAGATGTTTTACATGTATCAAAAATGAAAAAAAAAATGTTTTTTTTTAAATAAATTGTATATCGTATATAGTATATTACAAATATTATCTCCGCCAGAGAATTAAATTATCGATGTCACGCGAAGAATAGGGCAGTTGAAGGGCAATGGGTTGGTCACACACTCGGAAGAACGGTCGATGGGCCAATAAGGTCCAAGTGTTTGGGTATACGAATTATTGGTCGGCCATTAACCAGGTGGGAAGACGATCTCCGTGCAGTGCCTGGTCCGTGTTGGATGCGAATGCAAGGGATCGGTCATTATCAATGCATCAATGAAGGACAATTTTCAGCGTTGGACGGCTAAAGACATGATGGTGATGGTGATGATAATCATATTTTAAAATGTATGACAATGATTGTGTATTTGTGATCAGGGTCTTCGCATCGTATTCAGCGACGGGTCGCGCGTGGTGTACCGGCTGAGCGGGACCGGCAGCTCGGGGGCCACCGTCAGGTCAGTGTTCATAGCCCTGGAGCTATCCACGCACCGGCCACTCAGCGGGCTAGCGCCATGGGTGACGGTGATCATATCAACAGGTGTATTGATTGCCCGTTTTGCTTCCACTTAAAAAATTAACGTTATACTTTAATTTTCAAAGAAGGCTTTGGATGTACATGTGATGTGATTTTTATAGTAATAAACAAACATTATTTGACAATCATGCCATTATCAAAGCTGGTAAGTACGGGCCAAGGGTACTAGTATTAGAAGTAATTTATATAAATACATATTATGTAGTGTACACATCCACCATATATTATTATATACCGAACTATTATATGGTTTTAATAAGTGCTATTATTCCCAGACTATACATTGACTCGTACGAGGCCAAGGACGTGCTGGGAGACGCGCAGGAGATGCTGCGGCCGCTGGTGGGGCTGGCGCTGGAGCTGGCGCAGCTGCCGCGTTACACCGGCCGAGACGCGCCCACTGTCATCACGTAATACCGTAATATCGTGCTGTATAACTAGTAGACATAAAACATCATGCTGTATAATAGATATACAAAAAATATCATGCTGTATAATATATACGCGCAAAAAAAATCACCCTGTATATGTTATACTGCATGATGTTTTAACAGCAGTGATATATTATATTATGTTTCATGTTGGCATGTAAACTATACAAATGTGTATTTATGTATATATTTTGTACAAATAATTATAAAACATACTGCACAACACCTAGACATACATCACAATTTGTGCCGAGCTGATGATATCATTCACAATAAATATATCAAATACTGCCTGCACATGACATCCACAACTAAACAACAAACATAATTCTATATGTAGTTTGGTACCTTCACTGTGAATAACAATAACTAGTCCTGTAATATAATATACTATGTACTCCTATGAATAATCAAAAAATGTGCAATGCACACATAAACCTCTCTTCCATGAAGTCTGAATATAAAGTCATGTAAATAAAAATGTAAATAGCTTTTAAGGGGAAAATTATATAAATAAATATAAGTAAAATATTTTAAATACCTTATCTTATAATATACGGGAAAATATATTTATATGTTAGACAAGTAAAACATTCGAGAAGGAATATAAGACTATGTACAATATAAATATATTATAAACGTGAAAGTTAAATATAATATGTATGTGGGTAGATATTTATTACGGCTCCCTATTTTTTTCTCATAACATTTTTTTTACAAAACATGGGATACCTTATATATCATAATAATAGTTCCGCATAATGTGACATAACAACTTGGGAATATTTTTAAGTGTAATATTTAGAAAAAATAAATTACTGTGAAGGCTTAATCCTTGTACCTTAAAATAATCTTGATGCGTTAAAAGTATATGGCCATCACTATTAGGGTAAAAAGGAGCCGAAATTAGTATTTATGTCCACTGAAATATTCCAAAACAACAATAAACAATTATGACAAAGTATTATTATGCCCCAAAAACACATTATTTTTGCCTAATTAGTTATTTTGTCTGATAATTTTAAAATTGGGTTTGTAGTTAGTAATAGTTTTTATTGGTGTAAGCTTGATTATATGTTTTGAATTTATTTTAAAAGAAAATATACTTGTTACATGTTTTACTGGCTAAATGAGGTTTAAATTATTGTCAAAAGAGATTTTACTGTTATATTTTGAAAATAAAATACCTTTTTTTATATATGTTTTATTGACTAGATTACACGTAGTATATGTACATTATATGTGGCGAACATCATAACATCTAAACATCGAACATAAAATCCCTAAAACTTTTCAGTGATATGACACTGACTTAATAGCAAAGCAACCAATCAGTAAGTCCCATCGGCCAATTATCTATTAATGGCCATCACTCGGCCAATCAGAGCATCCTTTACCTGTAGTAAATATGTTTTTTCTAACAATCTTTTTTCACGTTTGGCAAAATCCTGTTGCTTAAATCTAGCTTAATACGATGTGTGTGTTTATTTTAAGTGCCTAACTATATTTATATAAATTATTTCTTAGCTTTGGTCTTTTATCTGTTATACAGGGTGTTTTATTTTTATTTTTTGTTTAAGTGCGATCGGGAGTAACGATTTAATTGTAGATTTATCGCTTTTGCAATAAGCCTTACCGTAAAGCATATTCTAGAATTAATCATTTCTCACAAGCTCTTTATTTTCCCAAAGGTTTCATCATAGTCTTTTTGGAAATCTTTAATATCCGTCATGGATGCAACATGTACAACTTCATAACTCACATTCGTGTCTATAGTTCAGCAGCCACAATTTTTCTTTCACAATCTTTCACTAATGTAGATTCTTAATTCCTTCGGGATATCCTGCAGCGCTCAAGCTCCCGAATCATCTCAGTCCTCCAGAGACAAACATTGAGGGTACTTCATGTAGCAACAACAAGCTTAACTAAATCTTTCCTTAAGTTAATTGACTTATAAAAAACTTTAAATATTTTATTTCTAAGACGTCATATTATTCAAATCCACTTTTAAGTCCCCTCCATACCGATTGATATAGGTGAGTGATTTGGATCGCAAGTGGCTATTGTATGAAGAACTGCATGAGCAGGTTAGCGGCCCCCAGCAGCACTATGGCCCAGTGCGCGAGCGCCGCGGGCGCCGTCAGCCGGCCGCGCAGCTGCAGCGAGCGCATGTGCAGCAGCGCCGGCAGCGCGAACACGTGCACCAGCCCGCTCGCCGCGCCCGTGTACCTGACGGGAGAGACGCTGTAGCGTGTGCAAGCACGCACGCATGTATGCACGTACGCTGCGCACACGCACGCAAGTATGTTGCGAGCTCGCACGCTCGCATGTACGTACATACGTTACGAGCATGCACACGAACTAAAGTAGAAGCCACGTCTTGCGTATATACGCAAGACGTGGCTTCTACTTTAGAGCCTCGTTCCCACTAATACTACTTTAGGAAAAAAAAAAAAACATTACGATATAAAGTATCAACCCTTATATGCCGCACTGCTGGGCACGAGTCTCCTCCTCGAAATCAGGCGAGGAGGGTAATGGGCCATAGTTCACCGCGCTGGCCCAGTGCGGGCTGGTGAACTTCACATACCTTCAAAGACTTTTAATCTCATCAGGCATACAGGTTTCCTCACGATGTTTCCTTCACCGATGAGCGAGCGATGGTCATGTGCTTATAAATTTAGAAAAACTAATTTCAAGGCACACATGGGATGCTCAGGATCGAACCCGGAACCTCTCGCATAAGAGGCCGAGTCCACCCACCACTGGACCATCGTCGCTAATTTAAATATTACGATATAAATAGCATCTAATGATAGGCTTCGCACGATATCTTCTTTTGTACTTTTGTTATTGGGAGCAGTTAGTGAGGTCTTCACTTAGTACCAAATAGACGTCACACAAAGATAACCAATTAATACCTGATGATGGTGCCTATGCTGGGGCAGAAGCAGGCGACGAGCACGCACAGCACCACGATGACCACGTTGATGGTGACCACCAGGCACGGGCTGCTCTTGACCGGCAGCAGCATTATGGCCTCTGACCGCAGCATGAAAGCCACCAGCGGAAACACCGTGATCACCTACAAATAGGTGATTTAATATTGTAATATCATAAGTTGTTTCATTATGAACATAATATCCGAAGAATAGTTACGTGCAGAATTGCCTAAGCTTCGCCTCTTTATGTGTGGTTCGATTCTGAGCCATGTGTTGTCTTAAATTTTAAAATAGGCTTTTCTAAATTTTAAAATGGGGTTTTTAAAGAGACCATCGCTTTCTCTGCAATCCGCATTGGTAAACTATGACCAAACACCCTCTCCTGATTACGAGAAGAATAATTCATGCCCAGCAGTGGGACATTATATAAGGTTTGATTTTGATATCATTACTTTCATTATTTATGTTAATAAAATATGAGTAGGCGCTAACCTGGAATAGAAGAACTGCTCTAGCCACCGCTGTCATCGTGTCGTGCATTTCAAAATTGTTTAACAGATTCTGAAAACAATAAAAAGTATTATTAATCAGAGGCACTCGAAAATAATTGTCACGCTCCGCCATTTCACATCTCTTTTCAATGAGATAACTTTATTGACTTCCACTTGACTGAAAGACTAACACAAGCGCGTATGCGGCATAAGCGGCGAAAGTATAAAATAGATCATATAAAATAAACCACACAAGTAGATAGCATGATCTATCCCAATTCACTAGAAGAGTAGTGTTCCTATAGGTTTTCCAAATTTCGAATTAAGAATCATTTTAGTTCCGTAATAACCAGCAATAAAAAATGGACACCTTTGGAATGAAAATCAGCAGGTAGTTTTTACTAATCGTGTTGTCACATCCCGGTTCGTTAGAATATAATATTATGCAGATGACAAATAACATACTAAAATTTCATACACGACTGCCCTAAATTCGGATGCCTCGATCATATTCGGGGAAGTGGGAGCTTAGCGTCAAATTAAAAACAAAAATCCACCATGACAGGAGTGTCATGATCACTATGGGGGCGTCCATAAATTACGTCAGGTGTTTTTTTTTTTAATTTTCTGTTGAGTTTCATCGAACATATCATCTTTTTTTTCGAAAGGACCAATGCTGTTGGCCTTGAGGCCTTTAAGCTTCATCGGAAAAGTTGATGAGCAGATGACTCATCTAAGATTTTTTATGAGGGAGATTTTCTGCTGCGCCAGCTTCCCGCGTGGCTTGACGGTCGCGCTACTACGCGGAGTAGTGATTAACCTATGGGAATCCAATACTGTCGACGTTTTTTTACGGGTGATGTTATTATCTTGATGGCCGGTCATCTCCCCACCCTCAGATGAGGGGGAGGGGGGGGGGTCTTTTCGCGCAAGATACCCAGACTATCAGATGATAGCAACGGGCTATCGTTATTATCGCGGTCTGTATTGTTATCGACATCGGATTCGAACCTGTGCTATCGCGGTCGGTCCGGGACATATGGATTATGGATGGTCCATCACCTCTCAACATATTATACTTACGTCTTCGATACAAGACTTGGCGAGAGGGAAGCAGATGTAGAAGATGGTGCCGACCAGCGTGTACGTCACCGTCACCAGCAGAAACGCTATCGTCAAGTCCCGACCCTGGAATGACAAAATAATCAATAACCTGCTTGGAAGGTTACGCACACCCATCCATATGGTATACAATCCATCCTTAACGCCAAGAAGGGAAGCGGATTTCTACCGTCATTCATCATCATCATTAGCCTTTATCCGTTCACTGCTGAACATAGGCCTCCCTCAATTAACGCCAAGACGACCGATCCCTTGCTACCGTCATTCACCAAAACACAATTGGAAGTGAGGGTAGAGTAGAGTAGTAGCGATATCGAGCTTCAGCTGAGTGATAGAGAAGATTACGCTCACTTCGAAAGCGAACTTTATTGATATAGATAGATAGTCAAATTTTAATTGACAAATTTTAATGAAGGCAAATTCGTCATATCACCGCGGATTCCGCTTTCGAGATTCGAAAACGACCTTACAGAATA
This sequence comes from Lycaena phlaeas, assembly GCA_905333005.2. Classification (NCBI taxonomy): domain Eukaryota; kingdom Metazoa; phylum Arthropoda; class Insecta; order Lepidoptera; family Lycaenidae; genus Lycaena; species Lycaena phlaeas. The sequence continues at coordinate 1,885,475 of HG995181.1, forward strand.
CTGAGCGGGAAAGAAGAAAAAAAATCTGTGTGTGCGATTCACACACGATAGAAGTGAAACACATGTTAAATGCTCAAATACAAGCATTAAACAGCGTGCAATACAAATACACACCGACATTTGCTCTCTCGCTCTTTTGCATTTGTGTCTATTGCCTCTCGTTTTTTCCGTTGCATCCGGTTTGAAATCACAACGATTCTAAAGAAGTTTCACTTCAAAAAATTCCGGAGGTTATGTTCTTAGACGATCGTTTAATATCAGTAACTTCGACAAACTTAAAGTATTCATTCTTTTATCCATATTTCATCCATCAAATCCCCCTTGGATTTGATGTTTAAAATGGAGGCAACTCTGTCAACATGAATAATGATTGTGATAGGAATCACTCACGTTTTTCTCCTGACGCGCGTTGTTGCTCATGATGGTGATGATGATGTTGTGTATGTAGAAGGACAGCGCCAGCATCCCGCTGAGCACCGCCGCGTCCTTGCCCAGCCGCAGCGGGGGGAGGGACGCCAGGTTGACGCCCCACAGAGCGCCCTTGACCACCACGAACGCCACCAGATATAACGCGGACAGCGTCCCTATAAGGAATCAGACTATTAGGAAAGCAGTGAAACAATACCCTAAAGTAATCAACCACAAGACAAGTGCCAAACGCTCCGATTCTATGCAGTTGCGTTTTACGCTAACTTCATAGGGTTGCTGCAAAATTTTTAAAGAACGTTTATTAAGACAATATAGTATATGGTTTTGTTTGTAAAAACGTTTAACAACGTCCGTACTTCGTTTAAAACATTATTATTGAATTTTTTAGTGTCGTAAGCTAGTGTAATTACCATACAATAAGTATTCTTTTCTATTATATTTGTTTAGCGTTTATGCCACTTGTCTAGGGGGGAGGAATTACGTACGTTTTTACAAAAAAAACCCATATACTTTAAGTATGTGCCTGAATAAACGTTCGTCAAAGATTTTGCGACAACCCTATGGCGTTATATTTTTAGCGTTTATCGCAGCTGAGTTTCGGAGCGTTTTCCACTTGCTTAGAGGGGCAGAGTCTTCGGAGAGCAGTGGCCGGGGTACCTAAACGCAATTTAACTCGCCAACTAGGAAAGCTAACTTTAAAATTTATTCCCGTTCCTAGTGATCGTAATTCGTAACCCAAGTGCTTAGGAACTTGCCGCGAGACTAGGTTAACGTGGTGAGATTTATGGCCGAAATTTATTTATTAAAAAAATACACTACCACGGAACATTCAAATAAAATTATACATAAGTACTTAGTTCTTAAAAAAATCATTCTGTATAGTGTAACATATATATTTCACTGTTCAGACAGACTTACCCAGCGAATTAAATCTTGTGAAGAAAGATACATTAGTGAAGTTGAGTAGTGGGAAGACGAAGAAAGCGACGTAGATGGGCACGGTGGTGTGCAGCCCCCAGTACGGAGAGGGGTCGGGGGTGGGCAGGACCGTCCCCGGCTCATCCTGATTCGGACAGAGCAGGGATGTGTTGTACGTCGTGGCGTTCGCTGAGTTTATATCTGTACATTGAAAAGGGAATAGGTACAATCAATTTGAGTGCCTTCTCATTTTTTTGAAGTCCAATATTTTGTTTTGAGGTTATAGTGCCTTGATGTAGAGTATTAACTCTTATTTAAAGGTAAAGAACCTTAATTTTGACGTGACAACGTCTAATAACTCGATATTACGGGCAGCATGCACGAAAAAGATGACGTCATGTCGCGTTCCGCCAGCGAGAGCGCGGCGCGAACGAGAGGCATGACCGGCTTGAGCGATCGGCTCAGTTCGGTTCGTGCTGCATATAATGACGTTGTCACGTCAAACTACCGTCCGTATGCCGACTTTACAAACAACCATTTTTTTATTGATAATTGGACGATGATAATGCACATGGTACACACACATGGTTGGTTGAATTGCTGTTACATCTGTGATAAATTACCTGCTTCGTTTTTCATACATTTCACGTTGGTTACGTAAAGTTCTATCCCCAGTTGTACGCGTGAAATGCAATTCACAAGAAAACAAAACAAACACCTAATTACGAAGTAATACGAGTATATTGAAACAAAATGAAAGTAATAGTTTACCTATTAAATTGTTCAGCGTATAGTACATGAAGTTGGCGATGAGCACCCAGTAGACCGCGCAGGCGCCGCCCAGCACCAGCAGACTGAACGCGTGCGCCAGCGCCGCCGCCCGCCCGCCCAGCAGCGCGCGGCACAGCGCCGGAACCTCGCACGTGCTGCTGCCTACATCATCATCATAAGCATCATGACTGTGAATTCAATTGACTCTCAAAAAACTACTTTGTTAGTGCTGCATTTTAATCATCATCATCATCTGCCTAGCCTTTTCCCAACTATATATTGGGGTTGGCTTCCAGTCTAACCGGATTCAGCTGAATACCAGTATTTTACATGGAGCGACTGCTGCCGGACCTCCACAACCCAGTAACTGGATGATACGGTACCCCGCGTTTAGACTGGCTGTCAGATTCTCGGGCTTCTGACGACCCGTAACGACTGTCAAAGATCCTCGAATGACAGCCGGGACCAACGGCTTAGCGGGCTTTCCGAGGCACGGAGGAGTCTCGGTATGTAAAGATGGTCACCCATCCACGGACCAACCTCGGCAAGCGTTGCTTAACCTGGTGGATCGATCCGCGCGGCTGTTACCACTGCGCCACGAGCTCCCCGTCGTCATCATAATAATATTACGTATTCCATGTTTCTTATTTGCTTGTTATTTAGAAAAGGGGCTGACTAGCCATGTGAAGGTAAATAAACGTCGCCCATGTAAAACAAAGTTACCTGGTACTGGCCTGTAAATTAGTGTGTAATTCTTGCCTGTTATAATTGATACTGAGACTTGAGACTGTAATAAATGTGTTATAGTAATAAATATATGTAATTATGTATGTTTATAAAAAATTGTAAACTATATTTTGAAAGGAGCAACCCAACAGAGTTTCTTGCTGAATTCTTCTTATGTACTATACTAGTATAGTACTATGTATTGTTTGTATTATTATTTTTTGTAATATTGTATTTGAAAAGACTAGTTCCACTGAGTTTGTTTCGCCGGTTCTTCTCAGTGGACTCACTTTGGAACCGGTGGTAGACTCAAATGACCTTCAAAAAGATACTTGGATAGTACTATTTTGAATAAAATTTTTGACTTTGACTTTTGACTTTGTCTTTGATAGAATGTACTGTCGGTCCTTGATGGAAATTCATGTTATAGTCACTATAATAAAACTTTATATACACTTTTTCCACTGTTTATTATTATAATAAATAGTGGAAAAAGTGTATATAAAGTTTTATTATAGTGACTATTCTTGCCTGTGCCTTCTCTCCGAAACACAGCTTTCACGGGAGAAAATAGCCAGATGATGGTAACATGCAGGGATCGTGACAATTGATAAGCGGTGGGAGGTGCCGCTATTGTCAGTATCACATCACAATATCATTACTACGTCAAGTCATCAAGCTCGTTAAATAATATTGATTAACAAGATCTGAATACTTTTAACGTCTATATTAATTATCGAGTTATCTTTGGTTTATCCTAAAGTTTGCTATCTATGAAATCAGGGAGATGGAGAGAACGTTGAAAAGGCGTATTTTTTACCGTGTCTCCTGTTGAGCTCGATGAGCAGATAGGCTGTGTAGAGACAGAGCGCTGCCATGCCCACCAGCAACAGCAGTGCTGCCGGCAGCCCGGCCCGCTCGATGCCCCACGCGATCGTCAGCAGCGATGACCCCATTATTGTATTCCATACAGAGAAACTAGAGTATAATAATAATATGTTGGGACAACTCACACACGGCCATCTGATCCCAAACAAGACAGAGCCAGTACTATGGCAATCAGACAAGTGATACACTACTTATATATTTATAAATACATATTATGGATAAATTACGCCCAAACACAGAATGATCATGCTCATCACACAAACATTGGTCCTGGGTGAGAATCGAACCCACGGCCTTCTGTTCTGGACTCTAACTTCTAGAATCTAGACCGACAGATAGTCTGATATCATTATTAATCAGTATATTAAGATTCACTAATAATTTTGAAATTTTATTTTATTTTTACTAATCTTCATTTTGCACATCCGTTAAACTATCGCAGTCACATCCGGTGTTGCCAGTGGTTTGTTACAGATGTATAAAGTAATAAGGCTCAGTTGTAGAATTCCTATCAGTAAAAGAAGTCTTCTTCTTCTTCTTTTATTCATGGCAAAAAAAGAAATATAATATATTCTATAAAAATGTTTTCTAACTTACATAGTGACAAGCGAGCTCTGTTTGGTTCCGTTTGTCCTATTCTTTTCGCTGTTCCGTTTTAGAGTGCTGATTATGTCGCTTCTTAATATATCGGCGGTTGCCTGAAAATGAACGACAACAAAATATGATATAATATACATATAAAGTATGTCTTGTAGGTACCTAAATCCCACTACTAGTTAGAAAAGGTTACAGAATGAGCATATGTTAAAGTATAATAATATGACTGTTTTTGAACTGCAGAGTAAGCTATTCAAAAACAATAATATTTTAATAGTGCTGCCTGTCAACATACGCTCACGCCTCATAGTCATATTACCTACGCTGGATCCGGGAGACGTGAAAAAAGATTCGAGGAAAAATTACGTTCGACTTTTTCCCGAAACTTATTAAATTGAAACTTTTATTACATCGTCTCAAACTTTTCCGTCTATGTTGCATGTCGAGTGACGGTCGGCTGCGGTGAAGGGATAAATTGAAAGGCGCTCGTCAAAGCAGCCGAGGCAAATATGGCGGCGCTATAGTTCATCAGCTAACCGTGTAGTCAGTAGTGTTACAAAGACTACTATTCATTTGTGCCAGCGCTCCAATTACGTATTACATACAACTATTGTCTATATACATATAACTTTTAATTTAGATCGGATGGCCCATGGGTCAGAGTGGAGGCCGCGATTAGGCAGACAATGTGTTGGTCGGCTATTTACCAGGTGTTATTTATTGGAGAACCTACATCCTAAAATCGGACGGAGAAAGCCTGATGATGATGATGGTCCAAACCATGAACTAAGCAACTAGTCCATTGTCAAGTATTTTCGACGTTCCACAATCAAACTATCTTTTCGCGAATGTACCGGCTTATCTATCTTTAAAAAGCACTAGGATATCGCGCATCATCAGACGCGTCGCCATCTCACAGATAGCTCTGGGATCAAGGCGTCAGCGCCCGCCGAGATAACGCAAACGTCACACGTCACTTTTAATGGACTATTATAAAAAATACATAAAAGTGACACAGAGATTGAGGGTCCAGTTGTCAATTAACAAAAAATAATGTTGACGTTCATTGAGGAACATATCCCCACCATGGCTCAGGCCTTGTCGTGGCGGTGGGGCTTAGTAGCCCAGGATGACCCCAACACCTTGGGCGAAGCGAATTGAGCCGAGGGGACTCTTTACATCCCTCTTATAAGAAGAAGGGAAAAAAGAGCAGGGGGCAAGGGGCGAGGACGGGAACCTCGCCTCATTGTTCTGTCCCGACGTTCGGAGGGGTTGTACTGTGGTGCGGGGCAAACCCTTCTGTGGAGTTGGTGTCAGTCCCCTGAGGGACTGACTAGCCGTCGAGGTGCCCTGTTGCTTGTAGAACCGTGGCACCTTACCAAAGGCGGCATTGGTGACTTGCCATCCTTCGGGCGCAGCGAGTCCCACATATCCGCCTGGAGAGAACCACTCCCCCGCGGGATGCCTAAGCGCATTTCCTGGCGTTAAAAAAAAGGCCTATGTTCAGCAGCGGATAAAGGTTGTTGATGATGATGATGGATACTATAAAAAATCCGAAGCTTCGGCAAACATAAACAAACCGCGATAAAACCCGTAAAGTTGAATAAATAAAACTAATTTGAAATTACATCGACCAGTAACAAAACGGGAGGTCAACGCTGTTGAAGTAAACCAAATACGCATTATTGACAGTAGTTAAAAAAAACACTGGTCAGTTATTTATAAGGGCACCATGGAAAACATCAGCTAGAAATTAAAATCATCATAAACTGTTCACATAGAAAAATGTTCTGAGAACATAAAAAGTCCAATTGAGTGCCTCCTTTTTAGAAGTACTTAGGTTTAGTAAAACATAACGGTTATAAGATTTATTCTTTTAACTATGCTAGATCCTTCTTGTTTACCAAAATTATATGTCAATGGGAAATATCATACATAACTTTGATTTATTGACAAACCGACCGACAGTCTCTCTGATCTTAAAGGGTTCCATTTTGTCATTCAGCAACGGAACTCTAAAATGTTAATAGCGTGTTGAGATTACGGGAGCTACTTAAAATCATTCGATAACTTTATTATCTCGCAATATTAGCTATTTTCTGTGGTTCCATTATGCCTAAATTAAATAAAAATATACTTTTCTTAAAAATAATAAATTATCAAAATATGAATCAAACGAACTTTTTAGCTTCATTATAATGTTGAAGTATAATAATTGAACAGAATTGTCAATGATATCCCTTCTTCTGATTTCGCAGAAAAGAATTTGTAGAGATTCAAAAAAGTTTTACTTAAAAATTATAATTGTATGTTATTGTTGAGTTGTTAATATTTATCCTTTTCTTCAATCCTTGAAAGGCCATTTACATGAGATAAGAGAAAGCTGACGCAAAATTATGATAAGCGACAGAGTAGCGATTTATGAGACCCAGCTTTCACAACTACACCCCCAAGTGATGTCATATTTTATTTTCTTGAGGTTTTTGTCTACAAAAGAACCCTACTAAGCTATTATATATAATTTAGCTTCTGTTGAATTGGAAAATTCGCTGACGCATTCACTTGAAATGTTTCTACTCGTAACATGAATTCAATATAATAGGCCATAGGAGATAATAATGTGTCCCACGGTTGAATGAAACGACACAACGACGAAAAATGACATAGTTCTGAGGGTTGTATATTAATTTTCCTTTTAAATGTATATCTAAGTAATAAAAAAAAAATGACAAACTAAGTTTTTTTCCGATGTTATTCCCAGGGAGGACATTTTTTTAATTTTATTAACAAATATCAACTTTTTTATTAACGAATTGCACGTTTTAAATGTTTCGCGTACGTATACACAAGTTTGTTACCTAAGAAATAACAATCTTTATGATTTAAATGACATGCATGATTAAGAGAACTTGATTAGTACGGTTTTTTGGGATTATCAAAGGTTTCAAGCTTAGTTCTTTAAATCGGATAAATTCGTCCAAATAGCCCACCCTTCTACTTGGGGTTATCTCGGAGAGCTGGTGAGTTACAGCTCGTCGAGGGTTATCGCGGGACAGGCGACACGCGACACAGACTATAAATAGGCGTCCGTGAGAATCCGTGCAAACGATCACATGTCGCATTTCCCCTGTTTTAGAATCTAAACATTCAGGATCATAAACATACGTTTAATATTGGAAGTCTTTCTTACATGAAAAAGTGTTTGGTCCTTATTCTGGGGAGAAAGTTGAAGAAAGTCTTATGTTAGGTTGAAATATTGTTTTCTTAGGTTTACGCGAATTCTACTCATTATAATGAAACAACTTTTTACAGATTTTATCGAGATTTATTTAGTTTTCTATGAGCCTGACGTTTCGGATAGTCTGAGTCTTTAGACTAAAGACTCAATTAGCACTTTTTTTCCTTCCTTTATGGCAATGAGTTTTTACAGTTAGCACTTTCTGCGAAGATAGGACTAAATTAAATATTGATATATAGGGTAGTTTCGAATAACTTTGTAACAGTAGGACGTCTGACACCTCAGACCTCCCGTGACCATGGTTGCTGTAAAGTATCCGAAACGTCGGGCTCATAAAAAACTAAATATACCGCGAATCAATCCGTAAAAGTTGTTTCATTATAATAATAGGTTGAACTATGTTTACATAAGATTTATTTTAAGCTATCTTCACTGTAAAGTTAGATGCAGCAGCAATATTAACAGCAAGAAGCGCGTAGAGACTTCGACTCAGTCCACATTCAGTCCTAGGACTTTCTAGTAAGGCTCTTGTAATTTGATAAGTCAAAAATTTTAGATTATATTATATTAGCGCGTATTCGTTGATGTTTCGTCATAATGATAAAAATGTATGTTATGAGAAGCTTTATCACAACCTTGTTTAATCTCTTTACAACATTTCTGAGGCGTAGTTTTGGACCTAATTACAAATGGAATGGCAATTTGCATCCAAAGAATCAATTATAAATGAAAACCACTGAAGAGATTTTGTGTTTATTTCTTTCGGTGCTAATTATCGAATTTAAGAGTTAACACTTATATTTATTTTAATTAAAGAATAAAAAAATGTTCATATAATAATATATATTATTTTATTGGCATTTAATGCTGAATTAGCTAAGGAGTTATATTAGATTTTTTTAATTTAATAAACCATACCTTATGATAAATTAAAAAAAATACACATAACTGGGATGAACATGTATGTATTTTACACAAGTAAAATGTATCGATTTGCATGTCTTCTTCTTCTTCTTTTTTAATATTAGCTTCCTAAAGGATTTGCCAAGATTTGCATGTCTTGATGTCTCCGACTTTTCAGACAACCAATTTTTAGATTTTTATTTAATTTTGACATAAAATAGATTAACGGCGGTTTTCAATATCCTATCTATCTTAAAATTTTCTTATCTATCGTGAAATTTTGACACATTTTCTTACAAAATCTGTCAAAATTTTAAGATGGATAAGAAAATTTTAAGATAGATGGGATATTGAAAACCGCCGTAAATGTACTTACTGTTACGTCTGAATTATGGTTTATGGCCTTGTACCCGTTCGGTATGACCTGGTTGTGGAGGAGAGGACTCTTCTCCCGGTCTATCACTCTGTAACTCATGTGGCTCCTGTTATCCGGACTCCTGTCTGTGCTGAAACCCAATAGTAAATATAAGAGTTTTTTCTATTATGTAGATTGTACAATAACTTTTTAATTTTACCAAATAACAGATGAAACTAATCTACTAGTTACTACTTACTACTAGTAGATGTTAGTAGTAAACTTGATCTCATTTATTATAAGTAAATTTGTTTTGGGCTAGATATTCTAGATTTTCTTGATAATGGCTGTATCTCGAAATATCTTTGTTAATCAAAGTAGAAAACCGTTTTTACTGGATATTACAAACGGGAATAATTGAATTTTGCAGAATCATTATGAGATCAAATATCGAAAATCTTTTTTAAGTAGGAACCTTTTAGCACGAGAACATCTTGATGGGGGAAAATCTTAAAGGTCGCGTCACCGACACGCTAATTACACATTAAGAAATTTACTTTTTTTTTATTAAAATTTGAAATTTCATTCATGTTATAATTTTATTAAATGTTTTTACTTTTGTCAGTTTCTGTTGTATTACTTTACTCTGTTTGTCGGCATTCCTATGACAGATATATTATTTTTTGAATTTTTTTTTTACACCACAATACATCCATAGTCGTGTCTGGAACACTTACTGTTCATTTTGTTTATCATCTTCACACTCCGACAGATCCGTACAGCCGCTACCGAATAATCTGTGAACAAGGCATACAGATTATTGTCTACCCGAAGATTTTCGTCCTAATAAATAAATAATACTATTTTTTATTAATCGGGCTTGGCCCACCACACTTTCCCACCGCTGCAACTCCTGTATAGCCAGGATCGACAGCGGCAACCACCAAATGACCCTTTGATACGATCTCCGGGAGCCCGGGGGATACGTTAAACACTGCCTTGGGACCCGCAACGAAATTAATCAGAAGAATTTAGGAGGAGTAGGAAATATTCCAGTTTCCCTCCCTGTTCAAAGCGGGAGACAGTACAGGATTGCAGTGACTAACAAAGTCAAGAAAAAAAGAAGATAGCAGCCAGGTGAAGCCCAGCTGCAATGCACCACGGAGAAATAAATTTAATGTCTACAAATATCTGCATAGTGCGAATAATATTCCTATGTATATTAACTATGAGTTATTGTATAACTTCGTGTTATATTTATTGAGATTAGAAAATAAATAATACTACATTTTTTAAGTAAATTTCGAGGTCACTCATGAACCAGTAGTTTATCTGGAATTAGCCCAGACAATTAACTTATGTGTGCCTATCCCGGGATCAGATGTTAAGTCTCGGCGCCAGTAACACTGCCTGACAGATCCGTCTCTCCGAAACACAGTAAAGCTGTACCGTGGGAACAACAACCAACATGGTGGCATCCATGCAGCCGGGAGCGCGGCGCCTCTGTGGCTCAGTGGTTAGCGCGTTGGCGCTCAAGTCGGAGGTAGAAGGTTCGAATCTCGCAAGGGAACAAAAAGTTTTCTGTGTTCCTAGGTCATGGATGTGTATTAAATTTGTGTATTATATTATAATAAAAATCTTAAATATATGTCTTAATAAAAAATATTAAATATGTCTATTTCCGTTGTCTGGTATTCGTAACACAAAGTTCTCCGGAAACTTAACACGGGACCAGATTGATGTGGTGTAAAAGCGTCCATAGATATTATTATTATAAAAACTAAATAATACTTTATAAACCACCAAGGATTACATCATAAGTTGCTAAATAATACATCTTTAGAGATTTACAAAGGTCAAAAGCGAGTTGTATTAAAGTAAACAAATGACACATTCTATGGAAAAGACCAGTCGCAAATAAATAAGATAATGTTTGTGCGGGAGAGGATCCCCTTGAACTCGACTGAACCATCATGTCTGAAGATATCGTTCAAGATTTCTTAACCTCAAGATTTAAGTATTTTTAAACAGATTAAAACAAGTTGCCGGGAAATACTCTTAACATCCCGCAGGAGATCGGGGATTCCCCAAGTGGGTATGGGGAACTCGCACCGCCCAAAATATGGTAAGGTGGATGCAGCTCTAGCCAACAAAACCCGGTACGATAGCTACAACCTCCTGAGAGCTTGCAGTTTTTTTTTATTCTATTTGTTTTAGTTAGTATAACATAGATGCGGTTTGGTGAACTCCAGACATCTTATAGAATTTCAATCTCACCGGGCATGCAGGTTTCAGAAGTGAGCGGGCGATGGTCTCGTGTTTCGTTGTACTTAGATATATTGAAAAGTCCATTTCATAGCACCACATTCAGGATTGAACCCGGAACCACCCACACAAGGGGCCAAACCTATATGAACGGAACTATTTCAAAATATATCACTACATTACTATTCTTTAGTCGAAATTTCTTGACTAAATCTCATTAATACCCAAGAGGCAATACCGTCTTCACCATAAGGACACATGGGGCCAGTGCCCGGGGCCTCCTGAGAATGGGGGCCCCAAAGGACCTACAAATTCTTTCACACATTTACTCTCAAAACAGTTTTGTCGGGCACATTACACTTTTTTTACAAATCAGTAATCTTATCATAAGGTATTTACAACGAAGAAGGTATTTACTTTACCATAAAGCAGGAGAGTTTGTTTGTTTGAACGCGCTAATCATAAAAATTATTGGTCAGGTTTGAATCTTAGTTAACGCAGGCGAACTTGCGGGCAACTGCTAGTCTATAATAAAAGGACACAGGTACCTTAGGTACTTAGTAAAAAATGATATTATAATTCGCTTTTTTTAGTTTCCAAAAGGGGCCCACGATCTAGTGTGCCCAAGGGCCCCAGCCTAGTTTAAGACGGCCTTGCCAAGAGGTCCCTTGAGGTTTGGATTGAGGAAATCCACAAAATATAGTTGGCACTGTCGGAGGTCAAACCTTTCGTGAAAATAATGATAAACGAGATTGATGTAAAGTGACCCTGAACTGTTCATTGTTCAGTTTTCACTAACAATCATGACAATCGAATTTATATCTAAATAATACTATTATTTACACTTGGATTTAAATGTGTTGGATTTTAAATAAAAATGTAATAATAATATAATATAATACCTGTCTTATATTATGTCGCCGTCCTTTTGTTACTTAAAAAATTAAAATGTTCAATTAATTTTAAACATAACAAGGAATATCCCTGTTTAGAAAATCTTTGAACCGACGACCTCTGTGGCTCAATGGTTAGCGCGTTGGCGCTCAAGCCGGGAGGTAGCGGATTCGAATCTCGCCAGGGAACAAAAAAGTTTCTGTGTTCCTGGGTCATGGAATTGTATTACTTAAATAATACTGTTATATAAACCGAAAAAAGAGATGTTGCGGCCTTATTGACAAAGTGCTTGCACTACTCTTGACTACAAATTAAAATCAACGCATGTATGAATATTTCCTTTTGGCACTGTCTATAAGGCCATTATCAAAAATATTTTTAAAATATCCTTCACCTATAAAGCAGGGTTTTCCTGTTTTTTATAGCGATTTCCGTTAATTTATGCGAGATATAATAATGTGATCAGTCGTGTATTTTACTGTTGGTATTTTTAGTAGCTATTTATAATGATATCATTTTAGTAAAAAAAAGTAAAGTATCAACCCTTTAAGTTCCGCTGCTGGGCGCGGGTCTCCTCCTCGAAATCAGGCGAGGAGGGTAATGGGCCAATAGTTCACCGCGCTGGCCTTCAAAGACTTTCAATCTCTTCAGGCATGCAGGTTTCCTCACGATGTTTTCCTTCACCGGTGAGCGAACGATGGTCTCATGTGCACTTAGAAGTTTAGAAAAACCCATTTCAAGGCACACACGGGGGGGGGGGGGGGGGTCAGGATCGAACCCGGAACCCCTTGCATAAGAGGCCGAGTCCATCCACCACTGGACCATCGTCGCTCATCATTTTTAGTAACACTTAATAATATTTTAATTTTAATTAATATTTAAATTTCGATTACCCAGAAACAACCAATTCTAAATCGATCTACTATAACACAGAATTATCCAAAAAAATAGATTATTAATGTGGATTGTGGACATAACTTAAATAATTTTATTAATGAAGTAAGTACCTAATTTAGGTGCAAAGATATATAAACATAAACTAAAGAACGTTTTTTTTATTAAGTATGTACTCAAAAAATCTGTGATTTCAATTTAGATTAAAATAATAAAATAAATTTTAATCTGTTAAAAGTTTGTACTTGAACCCACACTAATTGTACCTATAATATAGTTTTTAAAGTAAAAACTTTTCATATTATATAAATAAAATATTTAAATTTCATAATTTTTACTTCTTTTTTTATTTGAATTGTCTATCATCATTCTTTTATTTCTAATCACTTTAAAAACATATTTTAATAAACATACCCATAACTGTCCGTAGATCTGAAAGAACTGGCGGCAGACTCGTTCTCGCTGTTCAGTTTAGAATTCCTTTTCACCCTCATTTTAGCACACGTAACAAATAATTTGAGTTGAATATTATATTTATTATAAAAACAACAGCACAGTTCCGTTCGACGCGATAATTTACGTTAAAATAACATTTAGTTGTCGCACAGATAAATCAATGTAAGTGAACTCTACATTTTTACGTAATGAGATAAAATAAGATACATCTTGATCTGTAGGTATAATACTAATGTTATTACTAGGAGATAAGCGTGATTGATAATAATATTTAATTTCAATTGACAATATATAACAACTCATTTGAAAGGTTTTCTTTAACAGAAATTTAACTTCAGATTTCAAATGTTTGCTAAAGTCCCCCTTTTATAGAAAGGGCTAAAAAGGTTGAAGGAATATTCGAAAAACAAGCGAAGCGTCCTGATATCCTTAAATTACAAAAAAAAAATATTTAACCTTGCTTTCATATCCTACTAATACTATAGCGCGAAGATTGTATGGATTTTTGTGACGCTTTCAATGAACGGTTCTTTACAATAATACATCAAACATCAGAATAACATTTAGGCTATAATTTATCCCCATAGTCCTACAGGAATAGGAATAAGAAGGTAAAACAGCGGGGCACTGCTAGTTTTATGATAATATAACAATCGTAGTATCTTCGCTAGCATTAGGCTGCGTAGCCAAAGATAAAGAAACAAGAGGACGTCACAATTACAACGGGGGTTAATTAAGACGTATTATGATAACCAAAGTACACGCACGAAGTCGCAGGCAAAAGCTAGTACTTGATAAAAGGTCTAAGTATGCCTAGGTCGTAAACTTTTACATTCATTACATTACCTTGAAGTCTTGTTCACATTAAATTATATGTTGATCCAGAAAGTATGTACAGTTTCATACGAGGTTTGCATATATTTTTTTATTTATAACGCCCATAAATTGACCGCTTATCGAAAATAAATTGTAATCAAATAAAAATAGGTAATTCAATAATGTTAATGACCTCATCGCTGTAGTCACTTTACCTCCAAAGCCAGACAATATTATTTTGTGTAAAGATAATTTGTAACAGGTGTTGCAATAATATTAATATAGCGCGCGAACTGTAAAATATCGATAGCGCGATTTAGAATTGCAATTCGTAGCCCTGATTGGTCTGCTAGTTTGTTAATAATACTTTAAATCAAGACAAATATAAAACGTAATCTTAATAATTAAATATTTCAATAAAAAATCGGAAACAGGGCAGCGTCCTTGATCTGAAATCATCGCTAAAATGATCGTCTTATAACTAGGTCATTCACGCTAAATTTTATTCGTTAAAGTACGTATGACAGAATTTAGTTCAAGGATGAATTGGTGTTAAAATATAAGGTTAATGTCTGTAGTTGTTTTAGCAGCGTAGCTACCGGAGGGGTGCCCTAAGCCCAAGCTCTGATGGCTGTCGGAATTTGTTCTACAATTAACTTTAAATTGAATTTACCTAACATTACATGTTATGGACATCCTTAGAGTGTTTTAAATTAACATGTTTATTTTCGTTATTTAAACTATTTAAAACGGGATGTTTACCGTGTTTTTTATTATTATTTCGCGTACTTTCTTACGCGTATGCTACTTGCTCAGAGCCAAAGAATTCAGACGTACATAGAACTATCACACAAATCTTAAGGATTTTTTGTGCCAACTTTATCGGGGCTAGTCCCCAGTTCGCACTCGCTCGCTCTCGTAGGCTCATATGCTGGGGACATCGCGGTGTTTCTCTCGTCACGCCGCCAAGCGGACGTTTACATCGCAGAGTTTGTCCTCAAAGCGCCCATAAGAACTGTCCTTCTATGTACGTCTGAGTTCTTTGTCAGAGCTCAGAGCATAATGATCAGCTATTCAGGGCCGTAGTTACTGCCGTAACAGACGTATCAAATATAATACAAGAGCCCCGGACTACAGGATAAAGTGTGTGTACAAAAGGCCCTAAAAGAAAATTCCATTTGAAAATTATGCCCATGTCGATACGGGGCACCACTGAGATAAGCTACGCCGTTGCAGCATCTTATGTGATGTAGGTATTAGGCAGGCAATTTTAAGACCGTATCAAACGAGTAGGGGAGAAAAAATGTTGTGTTCACACCTCATCGTAAACTTTCTTTTCTTTTAAAAAGATCTTTTAATTGTTATCTGTGTAAAAAATACTTGAATACTTTTAACTAATGCGTTTTGATACATTTTTTGAGAATATTGATACAGACCTCGATTGAAAATACTTTACTGTGACTGTGAAAATATAAGAACACCATCAGACTCAAAAAAAGTCGTAAAGTAAAATTCGTGGAACAAAGCTTAGCGCTTTAGCGTTGCTTGAAAAAGATCCAGCGACGGACGTCTTCGCGCTCATGATGATATCTCACACTCAAAGCCACGTGAGGCGTGATTGTGTTATCACAACGTAAAATAATTTAATTTTTATTAGACATTTGAGACTTTACATTTTATTCAGTGACGTTGGCTTTACCAAAAAATTTTGCTATAAATACAATTTGGTAGGTACTAAAATTTTTACGAAACATCATCACATCAAAAGTAGCATCTATGTTGAAATATTCAACTGCACTCCCATTACTTACTTACTTTATAAAACTTCTAAAATATTTTACCCTTTCAGTATGCTTGGTTATTAAGTATGCTTCGTATCCAAGTACGTTGTCCAAGATCCAGTTTGTATTTGCCTATACACTTTTCAACATGGTCCTTCGAGTCGGATCAAATCAAAATATCTTTATTTCGTAGGTACGTACGTACAAATAAAAACGTCGATAAAAATGTAGTAAAAACCCTAGAATTCGTTGCTGTGGCTGCATATAACATGTATGTAAATAACACTTATTTAATATGTAAGTCCTAGGTCACACATATTCTTGACGTGACTACAATTTATAGGGTTTAAAGGCATTCAAAGATGATGATAGGGTCAGCATTATTTCATCATGCTTAGACTTTGTAATATTAATTGATTTATAGCTTATATAAAATAAGCAGAAAAAGATTAATACTTTGATCCATGGGGCTATTAATGAATAGTTTTCAATACAATTGTAAAGTTGAATGAGTTCTTGAATAATCTTTAGAATATGATAAAAATATATGAATATTTAATTTATAATTTCCTTAACATTCACATAAAGTAAAAGTAAAAAAGTAAAGTATCAACCCATATGTATATGTCCCATTTCTGGGCACGTCTCCTTTCCTCGAAAACAGGCGAGGAGGGCTGGCTCACCCTCTGTGGTGCATTTCATGGTCAGGATCGAACCTTTTTCCTTTTTTATATCGATCCTTTTTCTCACCACTTATGAGGTCTCTCTGGGGACATGTTTTATTTTTTATGGTTCAGACTGTAGTTCATTTAAATTCAGTATCGCAATAGAATAACGGGGGATAAAATAGGTGTATTTTTCCTTTTTAAGAGAAAAGATAAATAACGATTTTAAAACTTAATAAGCCGACGTTTGTGGAGTCGCTAACCAAGTCCCTTAATAATTAATTTTGATGCAAAAAAAAAAAATCTCAAAATTGGTTATTAGTTATGATTTTCTAAGTGTTGAAAATGTTGAAATAGTTATCTATACAATGGTTTCGTAATAATGCCAGAGTTTATCATGTAACACTGTGTATACTCATAATAAGAGGTATTTTTTTTTTTTTTTTTTTTTTTTTTTTTTTCGGTTGGATCTATGCTAATGGTCCTAGTGACCGTTATGCGTCATCGGAAATGGGGTGATCCGGTTGGATCATCCTATGACGTTAAAAATTTGGGGGGTTGCCCCCCGCCATGTTCATGGCGTCGGGTTTGTACCTAACTTGGTAAGCTACGGTCGACTGGTTTGGAACGGGTGACGTTAGAAACCTATCGTGAGGGCCGGCCCTCCCCTCCCCCGGTAGCGGGGGAGGCGGGTCAAGCGCGGGACCCGAGCAAGCTGCCGATAGCAGAGTGCTATCGGTGATTACACGGTCTATATTGGTGTCGACTCGTAGCTGATCTGAGCCTATGCTGTCGCGGTTGATCCGGATCAACTGGTCAACGGAGTGTAGGGTTCGACGTCGCATACGACCCCGGGGCCCATGCGGTGTGAATGTGTGCCTAACACCGGCTGTGTTATGTCTGAGTGTGTGTTGTAGCTTACGTCGCGCTTCAGCGTCGCGCTTTAACAGTTCTGTGATTTTATCAACAGGATCGGTTATGACATTCTTAGGTAACCTAGACTTATTAGGTGCTAAGCTATCGGGGGTGTAATTTGCCGCACTCACGACGAGTGGGTTCGGGTGGAGAAGTGCCTTTTCGAAGTGACGTTCTGACATCGCTTTGAAATGGCCCCTAATCGAATCTAGTCTGAGGTCGCGATGTAGGTCGATGTTTCTTACGTACCACGGGCAACCGGTTGCCACACGTAAGAATTTATTTTGGATCGTTTGGAGGCCTCTGAGTCTATACTGAGGCACATGCGCGAATGCTACACAGGAGTATGACATGATGGGGCGGATACATGATTTATAGAGGGTGAGCTTGTGCCTGAGGGGCATTTTGCTCTTTTTGTTTATGAGGAAGTACAGTCTACTACTGACGAAACGGGCTTTTTTAGAAATCGCGGCGATGTGTGGTCTAAACGACATCGACCTGTCAAGGGTGACCCCCAGGTACTTGACCTGTCTAACTCTGGGAATAACGACGTTATTTAGTAAGATTGGTTTCATCGTGAACCATGTTTGTCTGCGTTTAGGTAAGCGTGTCTTTCTCTTACGAGAGAAATGAATCGACGCGCTTTTATCGGGGTTAATAGCTATTCTCCATTTTGCGAACCAGTTGCCTAGTTCGGTGACGGCACGTTGGAGAAATAGCGATGCTCTATTAGCATTAGGGTGGGTAACGTATAGAGCTGTATCGTCAGCAAAGAGAGCCAGTTTGACGTCCGGAGGTCTGGGGATATCTGATGTGTACAGATTGTATAGAGTTGGGGACAGCACGGAGCCCTGGGGGACTCCGGCCCTCAGAGGTCTCAGGGAAGAGAGGGTGCCTTCGACCCTATACCTAAATGACCGGTTTGACAGATAGTCGCGGATGATGATGACTAGCCTATCCGGTATTCCTAGCTTGTACAGTTTGTACACGAGGCCTTCGTGCCATATCCTATCGAAGGCCTTAGCTACATCGAAAAAAACGGCGCACGTATCGCGGGAGTTCTTTTTATTGAAACCTCTGAGTATGTCTTCGGTCATACGGTGGACTTGCATTGGACAGCAGTGGTTTTCGCGGAAGGCGAATTGCTCGTCTATGAACAGGTTCTTTTCGCCTATAACGGCTTTGAGCCGCTTAAGCAGAACCCGTTCGTAGATTTTGCCAATCGAGCTTAGTAGACTGATGGGCCGATAGCTAGACGGTTCCGTGCCCGGTTTGCCGGGCTTAGGTATGCCGATAACCGTAGCTTCTTTCCATTGGTCTGGGAACCTACAGCCCTTTAGGAGGGCGTTGAAAATGCTCACCAGGAGGTAAACAAGAGCGGGTGGGAGTATTTTAATGACTTTGTTGGAAATCCCGTCCGGCCCGGGGGCCTTCTTGGAGTGAAGTCGTTTGATAATGTCTTGGACTTCTTCTACATCCGTCGGAGGGATAGGATCCCCCTCCGGCGGCGCAGAAGTCTTCGACTCTACTACCCTAATTACCTCCTCTACGTGGGAGCCTATGGAGAGTGAGGGGGTAGTGATGTTGGGGGTACACTGGCTCTCTAGTGTGTCGGCTAATAGTTCCGCCTTGTCGGCGTCCTCTAGTGCAGGCGCGCGATTTGGTCTTTTTAATGGCGGCATAGATGCCTCCGTTTTCTTTTTAAAAGAACGAGCGAGTGGCCAGTAGGCCACATGGGAGGGTGAGATTTCACTAAGGAGGCGATCCCACTTTTCGGCTTTGTGCTCTAAGATGCGTGTTTTAACGTCTCTTTCGAGGTTACGGAGGTCACGACGATACTCGTCCGCCGGGTAGCGAGCGTATCTGCGCCTTGCGGTGTTTTTGGCGCGTATGAGTGCTTTAATGTCATCCGGGAGCTCCCAGTGTCCATCGCTGGACGTTGAGATCTCCCTAGATGACTTTTCCATCGTCGCTACCAGATGGTCGGTAAGGTCGGAACTGGCCGCAATGGCCGCCTCGGGACTATCTATAGTGTCCGGGATGTTGTCGAGTTGACTCGAGCGAAGTGAATTTAAATTTTCGTTTAATAATTTAAAGTCGATGATCTTTTTCTTTAGATTTTTAGTATTATTCTCGGGGTTACCTAATTGAATTAATACTGGTCTGTGGTCTGAGTTAAGCTCGTGTACTGTTTGAATAGAATGCACCAGAAGGGATACATTGCGTATTATACATATGTCTAATATGGATGGCCGCACATTACTCCTATCGCTGTTTGCGAAGTCGTAGCGTGTTGGCTCATCTGGGGCGACTACTGTACAGGCTAGATCATCGACGGCGCGGCAGAGAATTATACCATTTTTATTGTTTTCTCTGCAGCCCCATGCCTGATTTTTACTGTTTAGGTCGCCGGCTATAAAGACGGCGTTGCCTAGTTCTAATAGCGATTTGAGATCGCTGAAGAGTAATGTTTTATTGCACGATTGATATACCGAGGCGATGATGATCGACTGATGGCCGGTCATGCTCACCTGGCAGACGGACGCCTCCAGTGAAGCTAGAGGCGGTGTGTCTAATGGGATGCAATGGAGTGTTCTTTTGTAATAAATTAGTGTACCTCCGAGTCGGGATCGCAACCTATCATTCCTAACGATGTTATAATTAGGGATACGCGGGTTGCTGTTACACGGTTTTAAAAACGTTTCCTGCACAAGGAGGACGTCAACATCGTATTTTTTTACGAAAATGCGAATTTCCTCTAAATTCGCGCTAATGCCGTTCGCGTTGAACGACACTAGTCGGAGAGAACGCGGTTTTGTCCTAGCCGTGGTAGCCATTTAAGGGCTTTGAGAGGGGGGGGACCTAATCTTGGCGACCAGGGTGGCATGTTCACTATATGCCTGGCATGTCTGCTGTAGGGTGGTGGCGACGCGTAGTTTGCGGGCCAGGACGGCTAGCTCTTCTGGATCTATATCGCAGAGAGCCTGAAAGACAAACGCTAGGTTTATCCCGAATTCGTCGGTGGGGGAAGCGGGACAGCTGGGGGCTGCTCGTACCTTCGTACTTGCAGGGGGGGCTTGCTGCCTGCTTACTGCCGCTGGGGGGCTTGGAAGGCCCGGAGCGGGTTTTGCGGGTGCAGACGGCTGGGAAGCCGCTCTGTCATGCCACGCGTTCGTCTTAGGGGGCGGAGCGGGGACAAACTTCTCCTCCCTGGGTCGGGTGGTGGATCTGGGAGCAGGACCAGGTTTTTTCCCGGCTCTCCTCCCTTTCCTTACCACCGCGGGGGCTTTCGGGCAGCCGCGGTAGTTAGCCGGGTGCCCTTGGCCTCTGCAGATGACACAGCTAGGTGGTTCCGTAGCTGTGGCCCTATCGCGGGGACAGTCGGGGGTCCCGTGGTCGCCGAGACACTTAACGCACCTGGGGTGCGCCTGGCAATTTCTTGCCGAATGACCATATAATTGGCAACGATGACATTGCCCTATGATGCCCCTTTTACGGGGGGACTCTACCTTTAGCCCGGTCATGTTACACACGGCCCGGACATTAAATATTGCTTTCGCCGCCGGCGTTAGCGGCAGGATGACAAGTACCATCTTGTACTTGAATTTGTTGCGGGGGTGGTACATCCTATGTACCTCCTCCACAGGGTATCCCTGGAGGATCAAGTCCTCCTTGATTTCGGACGGGTCCATATCCCGGGGGACACCGCCGATGACAACACGCAGTACGCGCTCATCTTCGAGCGCGTACGTGTGGTATCCTATTTTGTTGGCGCTTAAGAAAGCGGTCAACCTACGGTGGTCATTAGAGTCCGCCACTTGGACTCTTATGCCGTCTGCGCACGAACGTGCAGATTTGTATAAAATCTGCTTCGCGTAAATAGCCTTCGAGACTATAGTCCAGCTTTTTGTGTCCTGGACGACTATCGGGGGGGGCGCTTTCGTGCGCGTTTCGGTGTCCATGCCCTCGTTCGGGGTGGACGCCGATGTACCGGGCGCGGGGGACGCGACTTGGTCGCGCCTGGTGACCTGCGGCGATGATGATGATGCCGCTTTAACCTTGTTGCCCTGAGGGGGCGGGGTCCCTACCTTCGGAGCCTTAGGCGGGGGGGATGGCGCGGAGGACGGCGCGGACCCGGTGTCCGGGCGCCGCCTCTTCTTTTTGTTGCGGACTTCCGTGAATCCGCTGTTGGTGGTCTCCTCGGAGGAGGAGCTGCCGGCTACCGACATCTCCTCCTCTGACGGAGTTGACGAGCGGGAAGTCCGCGTGATTTCCGATCCGGCCTCGGTCGTGCCGTCGTCGATTGACGCGGCGGGGGACGCGAGTGAGTCGGTCGAGAACCTCCTCACTTTTTTGTTGCTTTGGCTACTGCCTGACTTTTGGATGAAAACTTTGAGTTTCGCATCTACGTCTGGTATGCATTCGCGCAGGAAAGCCATAAGGGCCTCTTTCGGAATGTCATTCATGAGATCCGCCATTGTTATATTGTTAATGGTTTTGAAACAAAAAACCGGTCGTCATTAAGACGCCATTGTGTTCCTACCCTCTCGCCTGGCGGGAGGTGTGTGACAAAGGAAATAATACGGTCGTCTACCTGGGCAGGTACCGGGACGCAACCCAAGTAGGTGTGTAAATAACGAAAAACAACTTACGTGTTCGGCTTCGGGAACACACTTTTCGCTATGCGAGCGATTAATAACGCGGCACTATCACAACGAACGCGACTATGTGGCACCGGAACACCACGTAATTACGAACGCGGTTCTAAGCGCGCGATATAACGGACGGGTTTAAACGCGATTGAGTCGTCTGACGGCCTCAATATCTAAGAGCACTTGTAAACTGTACGAAACGCACTAGGATGACGCAACACTGACTCTAACAATAGACAAAGGACAGTACTGGAGCACAGCCTTTGTCTACGAGAACAATGGAGCGCGAGAACTTGTACCTGCGCAGTGAGCGTAGGGACGGTAGGTCTGTACGTGTTGGCGGACACGCACCGAATGCCGAATAAGAGGTATTGTTTGTGAGGACTTATGGAGGAATCTTCAATCTTCAAAAAAACAAACCTACCTAAATATAAAATAATTCTGTAGATTCCATCACGCTGACTAACAGACTACAAATATTTGTAGCGATTTCCTCTAAAATAATATGAAAATACATACATTTAATTAACGATCCAGACATATTATGCTCATGATCAGTGTGCCTGCATTAAAAAAATAGCAATTTTACAATTTTAAATGTAGAACGTTTACGGTTGGAAAATCAATACGAATGTTCAATTTACATCTCAACGCCCAAACGGTGCTAGGGGGTACTGGGGTTACAGGGGTGACGTGTTTCCGTCTCAATGGGTATAACCATCATGCTTGGTTTTTTCGAGAAGCTTTGCTGTATTTGAAACAAGTTCAGGACAATTCCAATAATTTTAAAGAAGTAGTGCCATTGGGCCAGCACGACCGGGGTGGTAGCTCTCGCTCACATAATATCGGCGTAAAGTGACAGTTATGCTGTCGCGTTTCGTGAGTTCCCCGTGACATATTGGGGGGGATAGGGAAAAGGAGGGCAACGCATCTGCATAGCCTTCGGTTATAAAGATGTTAATGGGCGTCGATAGTTGCATGGCTTCGACTGTTCGTTTCTCCTCCTATGCTATAAAAAAAAAACTCCCTTCTTCATTGAGACTTTAATCATATTACGTCTTAATATATTCACTTGATTGTATTTGTCTGGGGCCTGGGCTAGTTTCAGGCTGACTTATATAATGTTTTGGGTGACGCTCACCTCTAATCATTATAAAACTCTTCTGCTTGTTTGTTTATGACTAACACAGAAAAATATCAATCAATAGAGCATATTGTATACACATGCCAGTGTCTACATGTATGATTTAAGGAGTCATTGTAAAAAATCCAAACATAAAAGAGATGGACTTTATTCTTTTTCTTGTCTGTGTAAGAAAAGCTTATCGGCTGTACCAAATTTCAAATTTCTACTAGTAATACCCAGTTATTAACTACAGAATAGATTTATAGAGCAAAGTAAAACAGAAACAAGTAATCAAAGATTTATTTACAAAGGAACAAAAATTAAATATCCAACACTCTTATTGCTAAGAATTAATATAAGACATTGTTATTTGCAAGTTTTACTCAAACAGTTAGTACTTCTTTGGCAGATATCTAACCAAAACAACCTGAATTAAAAATTACATATCCTTCTAATTATAAATAAAACAAATATCTATCTAATTATACTAAACATAACTTACAGTGTAACTACTGTATTTGAGATTGTAAAATGTCATAGAAGTTATGAAACAACAGTTCATGAAATGTTTAGGTTATGCAAAAGAAAGTTACAAGAAAATTTTCTATCGGGACTAGAGTTTTTTTTTTATAATAATTACAACTACATATACTTTTTTATCAAACTACCTGAATCCTCATATTTTTTTCTCCTTGCCATTGGATATTGCAATTAATGTAAGATCCATTCTTTTTCCCTTATAGTAGCAAATTGGAGAAAACTATTTAAAATAGCTCCACTGTTGTGCTGTACAGATTATATTATTAAGCATACTTTAATATTACGTAAAAATTGGAACAATGGGCTTGATAAAATTGTTATTTTTCTTTAAATATTAAAATCATTTTTTTTTTGCCACAGGGACCATTATATTGTATTGGAATGTTACTTCAATTTAAGTAATTATTTAAATTTCCTTAAAATATTCCAATAGTGAACTGCTATGTGAATAATAACTTTTGAATTATTTTTGATAAGTAATGCATATCATGATCCTTTTAAGTTATTTATTCAAGACAAAAGCATCAACGAGATCAAAATTATGATGCTTAAAAGTGAATTCAATATATATATTCATTTAAATATTAAAACCCATTTTTCTCATACATGCTTTGTGTTCTTCGATTAAGGGCCCACAGTTTTCTTCTCCATTTTCAATTATACTGAAACAAATAAATTAAATATAGAAATATAAAGTAGATCATAAATGATATAAATGTATTCAGTCCAACTAAACTTTTTCTGGCGTGGTTCGTTATTATTAACAGGCTAAAGTTTGCTTAATGTATGAATATTATTTTTTTTTTTTTTATAATTGACACATGCCTCACAATCATTCCTTCAATCTATCCTTCATATATAATACAAATATGGGTAATATTTCCAAATCAAAGTATCAGAATGTGTAAATTCCTCCTATTAAGTGATTATCTTTAATCTTTAAACGATGTATTGTATCAAATTGTAATTTTCGCTTAAAAAAGTTATTATTATATAACACCTAAAATTGTCCGAATCCTTATGCCGTAGAGTATAACTATATTACACAATATGCTAACAAAATTTAAAGTACATAACCTTACCAGGCATCTCTCGCTCTCTTGGTTTCGGGGCACGCACAGCATGGTTTCAGTTTAGGTTTCTCTGCGTTTGCCGGCGCCGGGGGTTCCGGTACTTTCACTTCCACTGATTTAGCGCTAGTATTACCCATTTTAGAAGGTAATTAATAAATGATGCAATAATAAGCACTGCTAAATATTCGCGAAGTTAAATGTCAAATACAAAAATAAATTGTATGGTGATTGTATGAAATTGTCAATTTAATTTTAAATGGAAATGACTAAGACCACAGGCCATGCTACCATGTCTGACGTAAAATACTGTCTGTGAAGAAACGGCGGGAAACGCCAAGGGGCGCGGTTTCGCCTCTGACGTAGCCACAAATCGTAAAGCGACACGGGGAGGGAGGTGTAATGCACATCCCTTCGATCCCAGGCGATCCCCTCTGACGTGATATGTCATTTATAAGTCCAAATGGGTCAAGTCGGGCAGGACTAATCCAGCAGAAAAGAATTATGAGTGTCAATATTTTCTTTATTTTAATTTTTTAACGTTAATATTTTCACGTAGGTGTAGTTTAGAAGTCGCTTTTTGGTTTTTCGTTGAATTTTTTTTTGTACTTTTTAGTTTCAAGCGAATATACATAATACAGATATTGTTTTTTTTTGTTCATATTACAAGTAGAGTATTATAAGTAAAAGTAGACGAATAATTAAATGATGAATGA
The DNA here is from genome assembly GCA_905333005.2 of Lycaena phlaeas. Classification (NCBI taxonomy): domain Eukaryota; kingdom Metazoa; phylum Arthropoda; class Insecta; order Lepidoptera; family Lycaenidae; genus Lycaena; species Lycaena phlaeas. The sequence goes on from HG995181.1 coordinate 1,911,090, forward strand.
TTGAGAACCTTAACTTTTTTTGAAGTCGGTTAAAAAGAACTTCATATATCTCGTAAACTTCTATTACGAGTACCGAATAGAACTGAGTCCTGACAATCAAGTACACAGCAGGTTGAACAGCAGATTGTTGACTGTCATCTGCGTGCTACCAATTTAAGAGAGCATAATATAAAAGTTCTACAAGGAATATAAAAATGAAACGAATATTTTTCCAAAATTGTGTAATTTGAGCAAACAAAAATGATCGTGCAAAACTTTCAACTTAAACTTACTAAAAACAAAAACAAAAACGGCCAATGCATACACAGAACCCATCAACCAACTTAACAGAGTAACAATTTAATAAAACTATTAATCCATAATCACAAACCAAACCTTCGGTGGCTTTTATATCATATCATAATCAAAGTTTAAAACAATCGATCTGAATCATAAGTTCATGATTAAAAAATTACATTTATGAATCTTAAAAAAAGTATTTAAAAAGAAAATGAGTTGATACAATTATAATAAATAAAGGTGTTATTTAATTTAATCGCATTCTGTATGCACCAAAACGTAATGCTAAATAAACACATATACACATTCACAAAATTAGCATGTTAATACGGTTAAAATCAAAAATGCTCTTAAAATACCTAACAAAAACGAAAATCATATAAAATGTTAATCGATTAAAATTTCAGCAACGACTTGAATAATTGTCTATGGTACAAGATCTCATACTTAATAAAAAATGAAGTCACTGTGGTCTAATTCGGTTTTCGATATGATGATTTTGTTTTGTCACTTGCCAACACTAGTCTTTTAAAAAAACATATTATTAATAATATGATATCAAAAGATACGATTGGCTATTAAAAATGTATAAAACGATAACTTGAAATAATCAAAAATTAAAACTGTTCGAATTATTGTATAAAAAAGAAATAGTCTGGACGTTTGCTGATATTCATGATGTTTGTACGTAATAAAATGGTTAAAATCAAAAAATAAAACATGCCCCTAATATCGATACTTAAGACTAAACTATTCATAACGTATATATTTGTTTACTTCAACAATCGTACTGTCTAAACTAGAGATCAAATCGTCGTAATGCATTTAGCTATAAAAATCTAAAAAAAAGATAACGCTTTTTAAAATTTTATCAAAATCAACGACCTATAAAATATTAGCAAAAATCAGTCACGATTCCCGACAATTTTTGCCCACGTAGAGCAATACTAGATTGTCATAATTTTTCAGTCTTATTTTGATCTAGTCGAGATGGAATCGTAACTGATGTTACGGTAAAATAGTCAATTAATCAGTCTTCAACTTGAGATCCATCCAGTGACGTTTAATACCATGGCCATTTATGATTTAAAAAAAAACAATTAAAAATATAAAAGAACAAAGGAATGTATTTTAAACAGCCAAGAATTAAACGTTAAAGGATTTAAAATACGTGTACGCATATAAACGCTTATGAGGCTGAAAATTTCATTTTCACTGGTGTTACAACATTCTTTTAAAGTGAAAATATTTGTTAATGTTCAAGAAGAGAAAGAAATAGATCGCTTGGAAAATATAAAGCTATATTTTTTACAAAATGTCCGCTAACACATATGTTTTCGTTGGGTAATCCAGCCCGAATCTATACCTTATCTCAAATCAATATAGACATTTTGGAAAAAATCTAACAGCTTAGAACTTGTAACACATTAATATTACATATCAAGGCTTGTATCGAGTTTTTCACCGCAGTGCAAGCGAGGCGTACTGATACTGCCATCTCATTCATTTCATTTACCTACCAATTGTTTATATTCTAGCGTACCTTGTTTTTGGATATGCTATGGCACTGGATTTAAAACTAAATCTAATTAATATACGAAATGCATTCTTATCACATAATATACAAGCCTTATTCACAAACGATGTCTCCAGCGACATAAGCGTCGTCTATATCTCGGTATAGTGCATCTACCATTTGTCCTGCGTAAGCGCAGTTGTGTTGTAGGGCGGCGAATTGATCAGTTTCTTGCCAGTCGGTGTACCAACACCTTTGAATGAGCTCGCTTGTTTTTGTAGCTCTGCAAAAGATTGTATTGTATTTTAGATGTTCTGTGATGGTAATGAACGAATTCTGATAACCTTTGACTAAAGTTTGAATTGCGTGAATTGCCAAGAGATGAATAAAATAATTTTTGATAGTAACTTAACATTGCCCAATTCACTAATTTTTTTTGAGCAAACCATAGGAAAGATCTTTTATAAGTTTTTTTTAATGCATAGGAAGGCAAACGAATAGTCGAAGCCTTGCGACTATTGACGCCCATTAACATCCACACAACCATAGTCCAGAGGTTATGAGGTATATACGTTGCCTCCCTATTTGCTATACCCCCAATAGGCCACCGGAAACTCACAAATCGCGACAGCATATTTGTCACTTTACGCCGGTGCTATGTGAGCGAGAGGTATCCTGGTCGTGCCGGCCCAATTCGGCTGCAAAGCAGCATGACACCGCCTCTTGACAGTTATTTTTGTTATGTAGAACTTTGGTTTTCTTTGCTATATATTTTTAACTACACTACAACAAACTTTAAAGGTTATTTATTTTTCTTTCTTCTTTTATTTGTTGAATTTTAAAAGACAACGTATTTAAGTAGCTGGTGTTTTGGTTATGTAGCATCGGCGTCGATACCTTCTTTAGCAGCTGCTTTATACATACCTTTTAATGGAAAAACTACAATAACCATTATTATATGTCCATACCAGATATGACCATGAGCATTTTCCTGCGGGCCCCGAAGGCGCTGACGCCAATCTCGACCAGGTCGGCCTCGTTGAGCGACGCGAACGTCGACATGTCCAACTCATGTTTCTTGAATAGATCTGACAAGGAAGTCGAATATTTAGGAATTCGGAATGCCAATGCATTAAAAAAAAGTTAAGTATCAAAAAGTATCAACCCTTTATGTCCTACTGCTGGGCACGGGTCTCCTCGGAATCAGGCGAGGAGGGTAATAGGCCATAGTTCACCGATGCGCTGGCCCAATGCGGGTTGGTGAACTTCACATACCTTCAAAGACTTTTAATAGCTAGCGATGGGCTCGTGTTTGGGGTGCATTTAGAAATGTAGAAAAACTCATATCAAGGCACACACTGGTCAGGATCGAGCCCGGAACCTCTCGTTCAGTAAGAGGCTGAGTCCATCCACCACTGAACCATCGTCGCTCTATATCTCTATTATACCAATGTATTAGCAGGAGCAAATGTTCACAATGTTATACGCCGAGGAGCTGATGGCTTCTGACAAATCGCGATAAAAAACACGAAGGTTAAGTCAACCTCCAGCTAGACGTCTCATGTCGTGGCCGGTCCTGGTATAAGACTGATAGGGTTTTAGCAGTCTTAGCATTCGTTAAAAGGAATATTTACAGGCTTGCAGCAGTGAATTAAATGTGTTACTTGAAATGATGATCGGTACATAAAATGAGGTTTTTTTTTGGAAACGTTCGTTTTTAATCGAGATCCTGAATATGAAAATTTTGAATTGATACCTATATACTTGTGCAGGCCGACGTCTCTTAGCAGATCATAGAGCTGCTGGTAACGGCAGGGCTTCGCCCCCGGCGGTGAGGGTGTGGGCTCGGCGATGTTCGGGCGAATTAAGTCAGATTTGTTCCATCCTTTTTCGGGCTGGCAAATAATATAAATTTTGTTAGATAAGAATCTCACATTACATTCTTTCAAGCTACGTAAATTGCACGCAAAGCTAAGTAAAAAAGCAAACGTAATCACATTGGTCTAACACTAGCACAAAAGGCTAATCTTGGGAAAACTAGTTTATCATATGGGTGACAATAACCGCTTACTTGTGACAGTATCACTATCAATATTTGTCTATGTATCTTTTAATTTTTATATGTTCGTATTGCAGCATTTTAGCTACTTATATTATATAAATTTGTTTATTTGAAGTCACAATCCTACATAAATTATAAACGCTCAAGTTTGTAAGTATGGATGTTTGTTACTCTTTCACGTAAAAACTAATAAATGGATTTTAATGAAACTTTGCAATAATATAGCTTATACATCGGAATAGGCTATAATAATTTATCCCCGTACTCCCACGGAACTGGAAAATACGCGGGTGAACCGTGGGGCGCTGCTAGTGTTTTATAGTTTATGCCACTATAATCGCACGATTATTATGGCGCGCTTTTGGTATATATCATCATCATCATCAGTCTATCCGTCCACTGCTGAACATATATATGGTATACAACATAGGTAAAGTGTCTCGGCTCCCGGTTCACATGGAATACGTACCGTGGTGGTTCCCTCCTTGTGATCGGAGTTAGGGAGGGTGATGGGTCCGGGCGAGGTGTGGCTGAAGTAGAGGCCGCTCCACCGGGTGGTGGGCACGCGGTAGCCGCTCACGTTCTCTCGCATAGCCTGCACAAATACTTCGTTAGATATTTTGGAAAAAGAATATCCAAGGAGTACAGAAACAGTTCCAAAGTTAAAGTATACTATGATCCTGCTCATATGATCGAGCGATGGTTTTGGTTTAGGGGGTCAGGATTGAACACGGATTCTCTCGCTCAAGAAGCCAAGTACATACCTACTGGACCATTGCCGCACGATAGTACCACCATAGTACAAAAATACTTCTATACAATTATGAGTTCCAAGGTGACTCTTGAACTTGGTGGTGTCTAATCACTACGGATAGCTGGTAACTTAAACATATGCGACGTTGACATCTCCAGCAGAATGCAGCGGGTATCCAGTTTGTGCTGGTCCCTGGTAAACTAATAGAACATGTGCGACGTCGATAGTCAGTACTCACCTTGTGCTGCTTTTTGGTAAACTATATGAGTATCTAAGACGTTGACTTTATGATCAGGAGACTGCTAGCTTGCCTATAGCCTTGTCCACTTTCCCTTTCTGGTCTCTGTTGAACTCTAACAAGGATGTGCGACGTTGACCACGTTGTTTATGTATGCCCACCCGAGCTGGTTCCTGGTGGGCTACTAGTATGTGCGTCGTTGACCGCAGGCAGTGTGTACATTGACTCTGTTGAACGCTATGAATGTTGTGAGATGTTAACCACCAGGTTGATTATGTTTGCCCACCCGAGCTGGTTCCTGGTGAGCTAATAGAATGTGTGATGTTGACCGGAGCGGTGTGTACCTTGTCGGCCTCAGCTCGCAGGCGGCGCAGGTCGGCCCGCGGGGACAGGCGCGCCAGGGTCTCCAGCGTCTTCTTCTCGCAGCCCACCGCGCGCCGCTCCGACAGCGGCAGCTCCGATATTATAGTCGCTATTTCTATTAAACACCACTTACTATAGTGAGTATATTATAATAGTGCTAATAGTAAGGATATTATTATTATTATTACTTATTCAAAGTGTGGCTATTCCAAGCAAGGCCTGCCTTCGTATCACTGCGACCAGGGTTGATCTATTGTGATCGCCACTATTTACAGCTCCGGTCCAAGTCCTGTTGTTTCTATGAACTCTAGTACTTTTTTGGCACCAAGAGATTTGATCTCTTCTGGGTTCAATACATGCCTCCCTAGAATAGAGCTACGTCTATGTATTAGGTTAGGGCAATCAGTGAGAATGTGCATAGGCGTTACCTATTCTAGTGAGTATAATACATATAATAGTGCTAATAGTAAGGATATGAGGTTTGCCCAAAGTTAGCGTTTTGTATTGTGAGCCTATAGAATATAGATACGTGTGAGTAGAGTGTAGACAGTATACGTGCATTTGTATGGTCCTATATGATTTTACCAATTGCTAATAAACTCACATTCAATTTACGTCGTTTTCTTAAGACAAACCACCGCAAATAACATTCATTCGGTTTTCGAACCGAATTTTATAAAGGTGCATTTAGTTTTAAATGTGTGTTAACAAGTGCTTCAGATAAATACTAAGTATATTTTGGTCAAATATCAGGAACCAACGTCCTAACATTTGTAGGATTGATGACTGGTTGCCTATGTCCATGGACGAGTGATGAGGGTGAGTAACGTTTGATCCTCACCATGTTGCGAGCGATCATTCTCGGAGGAGGCGGTGGGGCTCTGGCTGTGAGTCTTGCTGATCGGCGACACGGAGGGAGAGCCGACGTTACAGCCCTCGTTGCCTGACGTACAAAATAATTTAATATAATTATATAAACAGTGTTACTAAATACATTGTTCGAACACGTGTACGTATTGCAAAAATATTAATTTCGTAAAACAGTGCGAGGCGATATAGAACCACGCTCGCTAGTTGCGAAGCTTAGGACAGTCCGCAGTACGGAACATGTGCACATTAATTAGTATACAGTCGCCACAATTTTTGACTTAAAATGAATTAAACGTCTGTACTGATGTTACTTATCTATCTGCCAGGTGTTCCGCGCCGGCAACCCTTTTATAATTTATACTACCTCTACAAATTATTAGGTATTAAAGGATTAGTTACCGGAGACGTTCTGCGTATCGAGTGATACGGAGCTCCCGGTGAAGTTGCTCTGGTAGCCCGAGCTGGCCTGCGAGCTGGAGTTCAGCAGCTGGCTCAGCGTTACCTGTACAGCACATGCTTCAGATATATTACATATTAAGGGAAACATCAGAGACGGAGGAACCACCAAAACCCTCAGCCAGCCAGCGTTGATATGACTCGCACTGACTTGACGCGATATATAATTTTTTTTTTGAAAGGTCAATTAGGCCTGGTGGTATTTAAGCTCACTCGGTAGGTATTCCAGTAATAAAATTATTATGAAGAACAAAATAACATTTTGAGTCTAGCTGTGTTGTTGTTTGGAGGGAAGCCTTCTGAGTGTCAAGTGTGAGTTTTTCTTTTGGCATTCGATCGTGAGCACGTTAGGCGTTTACGCCGACTTTGTATGAGATTTGTACAGAGCCACCTAGTTTTAAACGCGGGAAATAAACCATGCGAGTGCGAGTTTTTAATTTATTTACGCCGTATCGAATGCGACCATTGTTTACGCGTTCGTAAGAGCGTGAGCGCCTGTGATTGGTGGGTTCAAGTTGTGGGCTAGTGCGAGTTGCAATTTTGACATTTCGAGTCACTAAGTTAGGAGAATGTGTCGCTTACTTCAAAGTAAAGTTATCACTTAGTTTTTTCATAGTGAGATCATGGAAAATGAACAAAATATTGCAACCTTGTTAAAAAAATGAATAAAATATGTTGTAAAAATTATGGCTGGACCCTCGCATACAACAAGAACAATATACCATCATCATCATCATCCTTTAGCCGTCCACTGCTGAACATAGGTATGCTGAGCATATAGCCACCTAATGAATGCCAAGACGGCTAATCTACCGATCTCTTGCCACTCGCATACAATAAGAACAATATACCATCATCGTCCTTTTATCCGTCCACTGCTGAACATAGGCCCCTCCTAATGAACGCCAAGACGGCCGATCTACCGATCTCTTGCCACTCGCATACAACAAGAACAATATACCATCGTCATCACCATCAACATCACCAGCATCATCACCACCACCATCACTAGCATCATCATCATCATCATCATCATCATCATCATCATCATCATCATCACCAGTATCATCATCATCATCATCAGCATCATCCTTTATCCATCCAGCAACATATTATACAGGGTCGTTTCTCTATCACTGCCCATTTTTTTACAGCAAATTCAGACTTGGTAAGATAATTAATTAATATAGTCAATTATTTATAATAGCTTGTAACTAGTTATTTACGATCAATTGAAAATATTTAAAAATGTGCATGATTTATGGACACTCTACGCGCCGTCATTCATAATAACACAACTCTCAGCGACGCACACAAGTGTTTCAAGTATAGCAGCGATTACCGACGCTCGAGTTTTTGATAGTTGATATTTATTTACATTGGGATAATACGCACATTATTCATGTTTATTTTCAACACACTCAATATTTGGGTATGTACCTAATAAGCTTTAGATTCCAATTTTCCTAATTAATTTTAACGGGCTTAGGACCGCCATAATAAACAAATATCTACGAAACTATTAATAAAAACTATTTTATTATTTTTAACACAATCATGACGTTGTAGGTATTAGGTAATCATAGGAAATAAGTTTATGATTACAATTTCCCTTTATACTTTTAACGAACTTAAGACCGTCATAATAAACAAATAGCTACATAACTACTAACTAAATACTATTTTATTATTTTAAACAATCTTAGTGTAATCATAACAATCAAGTTTATGATTCCATTTTTCCTTCATACTTTTAACGGGCTTAGGACCGTCATAATAAGCAACTAATAATTTAAAAAAAAATCTAATTATTTTAAAATCAACCATTTTTGTTTTGTTTGTTTGAATTATGGCGTATTTAAAAAGTGGAATCAACTATTTACAACAATTAAACTTACCTGAATCAATTTTGGCCTATAATAATCACTATCACTGATATTTTAACAAGTGTTCAAAATGGAGTCCATTTCTCTCAATACAAAGTTGTGCACGCTTTCTTAAATTACGTTTTAACATGATTTGTGTCTGAGCACTTTTTACTTGATCAAATGCAGTAATTATTTTACTACGAAGGTCCTCATAACTCTCGTCTTTTAATTTCTCCCCACAAATAAAAGTCCAAAGGAGTAAGGTCTGGAGACCTTGGAGGCCACGGTACCGGGCCTCCTCGTCCTATCCACCTATGACCATATTCGCTATTTAAATAATCACGCACGGCACTTGAATAATGAGGGTTTTGTGCCGCCATCTTTAGTTATTATAAGCAAATCTAAAAATAGCGCACGCACTCGTAATTAGGTCACGGTCAAATGGATACTGATTAGTTTGAATTGTGAAGTGTTTAGTGTCGAATGATGGGTGAGGGGCGCGGGCGCGGGCGGTGGGACGGCAGGTGTGCTGCGCGGGCGCGGGGGGTATGGTGGTAATAAGATAGCCGATGCCCGATAGGTACTCGTCTCCGATTTATCACAACTCACGAGTTTTATGTTTGTGTGCGTGCGTAGTAAAATTTTATTATGAATGACTTTCGCATTGTCGATGAGTTCTGTGTTTTAGGGAATAATTTCGATTTAATTTTCAAAAAATTATGAATTGTTTTTATTTCAGAAATCGGTTATATTACCGAGTCTGAATCTGCTGTAAAAATTTGCGCAGTGATAGAGAAATGACCCTGTATTAAAAATAATCTCAAGGCAGACGCAATATATAAACAATAAACAAGAATGTTATTGTTTAGTTCGGTAGTAGTCCATACAAATTTAAAACGTTGCTCTTTTGTTTATAATCACTCAAGAATTGTGAACTTCTGAAAATGGTTGGTTATTCACTCGACGTTAAAGTACTACCGACATTGAGAAAAAAATGCTCGCCATTCGCGGTGAGCAAACCCAAACCGAGTGGTTTGACAGAATGGTGACTCACACTCGCACATGCTCGGTACTCGACGAGTAAAATGTTTATTCGATCAACGCGATGTTAAAGTTATTCGATCGCTTTTGTCAAACTCACACTCGGCACTCTGTTGGGCACTTTTTGAGTGAGCGAAAACGAAAAACATGGGACGAGTCATCTTCGCCGAGCGCTTTCCATGAGCTATTTGTGTCCTTTTAGGGTTAACAAAAAGCGTGATATCATCACATCATCATCACCACACGCTTGTACTTTTTTATATTAAAATTAGAAACGGGTTTTATATGGGTTTTACAGGCGCACAGTGGCGGATTTCACTTAACTGTTTGTTTGAATGACCCTATGCGTTTGGCAGTACTGTGACACCTCAATGTAAAAAGTAAAAAACTAAAGTATCAACCCATATATGTCTCAATCTCATCAGGCATGCAGGTTTCCTCACGATGTTTTCCTTCACCGGTGAGCGAACGATGGTCTCGTGTGCACTTAGAAATTTAGAAAAACCCATTTCAAGGCACACACGGACGGGTCAGGATCGAACCCGGAACCCCTCGCGTAAGAGGCCGAGTCCGTCCACCACTGGACCACCGTCGCTCACAACTATTTGTTAATTACGGTTGTCAGTCTCTTGTATTCAGATGCGACGCAGCCACGTCCTCTAGCTACACTATAATTACATCTACTCGGTTCCTTTCTGTATTAATAATCTAGTTGATCTGATTTCGACTGATCCAACGTATAATACGTGTATTTTCTTAATTAAGTTTCTGAAATAAATTATTATTATTATATTATTTATGAAACTCGTACTCACCGGTCTGGAGTCGGGCACGTGCAGGTACGGCTGCGCGGCGCACGCGGGCGCGCCGGACAACTCCGCCCCGTTGCTCATGGCTGACGACAAACATATTATAAACGGAAATATACTATAATATACGGGATCATGAAGGGAATGTAAAAACAGTTATTGTAAAGGCCTGTTTCATCACTTCCTAATGAGTGCCGAATAGGCTATTCACAACATATTTGACAGATAGAGTATGGAGTATCTGTCAAATATGTTGTGAATAACCTATTCGGCACTTATTAGGAAGTGGTGAAACAGGCTCTAATATAAATATACGAGAACAAGCGTCAATAGTGACATCAAAATACATATATAGTCGGGCCCACCGCACTTTGATACGATCGTCGGGAGCCCGGGGGACACTCTAAAACTGCCATGGGACGCGCAAATTTTCCTCCCCGGTTAAAACATATCGTACATCAACAATAAAGATTTTTATAATTGATTTTTAAAATAAATTAAATAATCTCACGATTATACTTTTACCCATTGTGGGTAAATAAAAAAGACCCTATAAGATGGGTCAGCTCCATAGAAATCTAAGTATCTATGCTTAGCTCACTAAAATTTACTGAAAAATTTGATTTTTGAGTTTTATCTGTTTGGTGTTAAAAGTGTCTACTTACGATTCCACGGAGCTTGATTCTTATACATGACCGGCGCTTGGTTGGGGCTCAGGTTCGGGAAGTGGAACTGTCCCCTGGGCTGGGGGGACGGCGGCACCATCCAGTTGTTGGGGAACACCGGGGGGGTGATGGCCACTGGGGACAGGGGAGTGGGGTACCCGCCCGGGGTGGGGGGGTTGTACATGGGACTGCCCACGTTGTAGTTGGCCAGGTCGTTGAGCTGCAAATTGAAGGGTGAGCAGGGGGTGGTGTTCGCGTGGGAGGGCGAGAAGGGGTTGAAGGTGCCGAAGTTGGGCATGGTGGTGGTGAGGGAGGGGATGTTGTAGGACTCGGGGATCTCGGCCGTCACCAGCGGCTCCTTCCCGCCGAGCAGGTCACGACGGGCCTCGTAGATGTCGCCTGGAAAGAGGATGTAATAGCAAGCTAGTCTTAGGTTCGGACCGACTTGAATTTACTTTGTATTAGGTACATGCTTTACAAAAAAAGATGATTATCAGCCTTTATCCGTCTACTGCTGAACATAGGCCTCTCTCAATGAACGCCAAGACGACCGATCCCTTGCTACTGTCAATCAACATGGCCCTGCCACTGCTCGAGGTGGTCTTCCTTAATTAGACATTAATCTGAAGAAAATCTGAGATCCCGGGAGAGTTGCCGGTGGATGCCGCGCGCTCATGTACGAATATCATAAAAAAGACATGCAGCACGAACCGAACTGAGCCGATCGCCGAGCCGATCTTGCCTCTCGTTCGTGCCACGCTCTCGTTGGCGGAACGCTACATGACGTCATTTTTTTCGTGCATGCTGCCCGTAATATCGAGTTATTAGGCGTTGTTACTGTGGTGGTAACTCACCAGCGCAGCGCTCGATGCCCTTGATGACGATGGAGGCGATGCCCTGCTTGGGCTTCCTCCTGATGCTGATGTACACGTTGTGTTTCTGCATGAGCTTGGTCGCCGCGTCGTTGTCCGCGCGACAGCTCTCCTCCGGCACGTCGAATATCACCACCAGCGGCAGGCTGCCCTGTGTCGTCAGGTTCGAATCCCGTTAAATGTATTATTTTTACATGAAAATTAGGCCAACACAGTTGAACTGTTAATAATATATTATATCAAGCAAAAATCCGTGGTCCGTAAGTAGTTGTTAGTCGAAATTCCGACTATGGATTTTGTACTTAAAGATCAAAGATCAAAATCAAAATCTGTGGAAAATGTTGTAAATGTGAATTGAATGAAAAAAATCTACAAATATATATAAAATTGTTTTAAATAAATACATTGGAGGTCATATTATGTTGGTAGGGAACCTGGTGAGAATATAATATTCCCATATTCACTATCTGCGCTTGGCGGGATTCTGCCCCTGACCGTTGAGTAAAGTGTCCCGTAATCTGACCACTTGCCTAGCCGACCGTTAAACTATTAATTTCGTGTGACGGTACGTACCTACCACTACTTGCTGGAGGGGGCGGATAAGTGCAACGGTACGTACCACGTGTGCGTACGTGACTGCCGCCGCGGGAGTAGTATACGACGGTACGTACCACCAGCTGCTGGCGCGCCGCGTACACGTCCCGGATGTGGCCCGTGATGGTGACGCAGCTCTTGCGCAGCGCGGGGATGTTGGGGTCGTCGGCGTCGGGGAACATGATCTGGGTGCGCGTGCCCCGCATGATGAGCTTCAGCTGCTCCGCGCCGCGCCCCACCACCACCGCGTGGTGCATCGGGGAGATCTCCAGAGACATCTGCACCTGCGTCCGCGCCTGACAACCACACTACAATTGAACTCAAGATCGCTTGGCTATGCTTTGAGCCGGACATCTGTTAGTACTTAGTATGGATATCGCCTTGCTATTCAGGTGAAACAATTAAAACAGTTTGCTGCATTATTGATTACCATACTTTACATGTGCAAACATAACGCGTCTAAAATTATCAGGTATAATATTCAACTATTCATGTAAAAAATTAGTAAATTAAGAGTAACGTTTCTTGTCTTACTTTTAATTTCAAATATTTTAGCCTGTTTTTGTCACTTCTGTGTGCCCTTTTCACCTATTTTTCCAAGATGGCGACTAGGGACAAGAGTGGCGACCCACACGAATTTCGTCCTCCGAGAAATGCAAGAATAAATGGACATTTTAATGGACTAAAATAATGTTTAGTCTGTCTGTCTGAATTGCTAAGTATAAGTATTAACTATTTGTGTGTATAGTTACCGCGAGCGGGCCGCACATGTACGTCATGAGCAGGCCGGTGGCCTCCATGGTGGCCTGCACCTCCCACTGCACACCCTTCACCACCAGCAGGTGCGCGTGCAGCTTGGGCCGGTTGCGCAGCATCACCTGCACAGACATTTAAAAAAGTCTAATGAAAAATATTCCAAATAGTACGGTATCAGACGTAGGTTCAACGTCATGATCCTACCACCGATTGCGTTTGGAGCTATATATGGCTCCAATTAAGGTACTTCAAAACGACACACCCAGACTAGGCTTCTAAAGTGTAACTATTCTAAAATAGGACATATTACTCTATGTTACAAGAAAATCTGTCAGGAGCAGTCCGGCAGATGCTACCCGTCATATTATCCTATGTTGCTATCACAATAATTTATTGTCTGTAAGTAATGATGTAATAAAGAAAAATAAAATATGTAGACATAAACGACAACATGTCACAGCAAATCGTTAGCCAACATGTCACTTTCGTTAAAGTTGGTTAAAACAAACGTTCTCATCTGATTTTGAGAATCCGTGTCAAAGAGTGGGACAAAATATAGAGTTCGCAGTGCATATTGCTGTGTTATTTAATAAGGCGTTCAGTTTTCCGTACATAACTATAAAATATATTCTTTTAGGCGATTTTGCAATGGATTGGCTTAATATGTCGAATAAAATACTATGTAAAATGTAAAGTACGGTCAATCGGTGTGGGAATTATCAATCAAATCAAGTCTATAAAAGTGAATAAAAAAAAGAAATGAAACTTTGAATTACATTATGAAATTATAAAATTTTACATTTAAATATTTATCCTTACTAATATTATAATTTATAAATGTGAAATAGTAATCATTTAAACATGAAATTAAGGAATGTTTTTACGCTTTCACGCGAAAATTAATCAACCGATCATCACTAAACTTTGTACACCTATTCTCTGAGGTGCTAGAAGTAACATTATAATATAGAATACCTACATTAAAAAAAGGATGTATTTGCTACGCGGACGAAGCCGCGGGCAATAGCTAGTAATTTATCAATTTAAAAAAACAGAATGATGTAATGTCACGAGCATATAACATTTTCCCTAACAAAAATGGTCGACAATTTTCCAGTTGAGAAACAACATGTTAAAATAGTACCTGGACGTTATACTGCTCCTGTATCTGCTGCACGTACGGCGAGTTGATGTCGGGCAGCGGCTGCGACGGCACCACGATGGGCAGCTCGAAACAGAACACCAGCGGCGTCAGCGCCTGCCACACGCGACGGTCACTACCACGCTTTACCAGTACAGCTTTGACAGCATCGAGGGGGGAACTTCGAGGGTTATATGCTACTTCTGCTACTGTCAGGCGGTGGGATGGATGCGCTGTACCGAGCTCCCGGTAATGATAAGACACCAGGCCAGGCAGTGTATTTACTGACACCAAGATCCAACAAGATAGGCAAGGCTAGTTCCAGGTTTATGTTCACGTGACGTCAACCATTTACCACGAGGTGTCAGAGGTTTTCATTAGGCATCACACATCATCATTAGGCCATCGCATCAGTTAACTATGGTCCAATACCCTCCTCTCCTCATTTCGAAGAGAAGACTGGTGAACAGCACAGATTTTAGGATTGATATTATATTAGTACACCTCGGTCTTCTGTAACTATATGTGAGGCCATTATATTCGAATTTTTAAAGGCCTTTATGGGCCACCGTCCAACCATCTAAGAGACGGGATATCGATGTGAGCTAGAGGCTTCTATTTCTTTCCTCTCGATCACAGGCCGATGGTAGAGAGCAAGTCAGTAGTCAGCAAGTAGACAGGATCAACAGCGGCAACCACCAAATGACCCTTTGATACGATTTCCAGGAGCCCGGGGGATACGTTACTGCCTTGGGCCCCGCAATGAAATTAATCAGAAGAATTCAGGGCGAGTAGGAAATATTCCAGTTTCCCTTCCCGTTCATAGCGGGAGACAGTACAGCAGTGACTAACAAAGTCAAGAAAAAAGACAGCAGCCAGGTGAAGCCCAGCTACAATGCACCGCTGTATGGTGAGAGTGTAACCCTACCACTGTCTTCGAAGCCTTACCCTGACGCGCGCGCGTGCCCGCTCAACCCGCTCCATGTCCCCGGCGATGGACACCTGGTTGCTCTTCTCCATGGCGCTGGTGCGGTTGGAGTCCGGGAAGTGGATGTGGCAGCCCGTCTCCTCCATCACGCGCTTGATTGTGAGACCACCCTGTAACAACGCTTAGCCATCACTAGCTGTTCTTCCGTCGCCTCTAAGATAAAATAGTCCAAGAAAATAAGGTCCTTAAATCGAAATTTCGAGTTAAAGCTTGAATTTTTGATATAACTTACTTTATTAAATTTAAAAACGAACTGTGAAAGTTTTTTTAATTGCGCCCCCGGGAAGGGGTGAAAAAATATAAAAGTGGGTTTTTCTTAATTTTGAGGAAACTGTTAGTGTTAGAAGAAAAATCTTCAAACAGAAGTTGTAGAGCGTAAAATTTTATATAAAAATGTTCCTATAGGTTTTTTTCAGACATTGAAAGGTGTTTATTGTTTTTTTCAGACATTGAAAGGTGTTTAATGTTTATTAAAAAAGCCTAACGCAATAATAAAAAAGCCAACCGTGAAACGGCTATATTGATTCTTGAGAAACACCGCTAGTCAGAGCCGTAAATAGCCTTTTTTGCGCCCTGTGCGAGCTTCTATATCTGTGCCCTTAGCAAACCAAAAAAAAAAAAAAGTCCTGCCTTCCCATTGGCATTCTTGCGCTCCCCAGAGTCTACGCCCTGTGCCTGGGCACCGGTGGCATCGCCCTATTCACGGCTCTGCTAGTAAGAAGGCTTCTTATAAAATTGTCATCTATATTTCATATCTAAGTCAGAGCAATACCAAATAATTCTTTGATAATACTCAGTTTTATTTATTTATGTAATATTCCAGGGAAGTCCTTTTGGTTGGATTATGAGTCTAGAGTCTAGCATAAACATAGACCTTCGATATCCGACGCTTTAATAACTAAACCATTGGGTTATAGGTCACGTGAATGGCCACGGAAGGTAATGCGGATAAAATGGCTAACCTTGTCCTTAGGGCTAAGGCTCTTTAACAAGACGTGACAAGAATATTATATTATTCAACATCCTTATAATTAATACTTCCATATTATAAATGTGAAAGTAGGGATGTTTGTTACGCTTTCATGCGATAACTACTCAACCAATCATCATGGAACTTTGAAGACATTCACGGCGGTACTAGAAGTGACACGAGATTTTTTTGCTAACGCGAGCGAAACCGTGGGCAACACAGCTAATAATAATAATAATAATAAGTTACCAAAGTTTGTTTGCGTCGGATGTTTGTTAAACTTTCACGCAAATACTGCTAAACGGATTTTAATGAAATTTTAGGAGAATATAGATTGCACATCAGTACCCCCAAGGCGATAGGAAGCACGCGGGTGAAATATATATATATATATATATATATATATATATATATATATATAGGTATAATGTATATTGTATGTAAAAAGTGATGGCGGGTTAAAACAGGGTGCTTCACACATTTGGTATCATGGCAATATAATAGGCCGTATTATCAGTAGATACATAAACTGGCAAATGTGCCACTTGATGGTATCCAAATATTAAAAACTACTAAACTAGTAATAGTTTACTAGACGACCTCTGAGGCTAAGTGGTTAGCGCGTTGGCGCTCATGCCAGAGGTAACGGGTTCGAATCTCGTCAGGGAACAGAAAGTTTCCTGTGTTCCTGTATCATGGATGTATATTAAAGACGTGTATAATAACAATCTTAAATATATCTGATACCCGTAACACAAGTTCTTAGGAAATTTACCATGGGACCAGATTGACGTCGTGTAAAATCGTCCATAGATATTATTATTAGTTTACCTGGAACTAGTCCAGGCGAGTTGCCTACCAGGAGACACAAGATGTCCTGCCCGTCCTGCCGATCTTTTCGAAACAGCATAAGCATCATTGGCATTTTGTTGTATTGATGCTCATATAATTTATCTGTTTTTTCCTAATTATTGAGTTAATAATAAGGTTTCTTACCTTTCCGATAATATGAGAGTGGTCCGTATAGCTGACGTCGATCTTCATAGTTACTCTGTTACTCTGAAAGAAATATATGTTTTAAGAATAATAATTATCCATAGTAAGTGATGGGTCTAATAGCCTACGGGCGGGAACTCGTAATTAGCCAGTGTTTATGTTTGCATGGTAACAGACTCCAGCAAATTCAACGACATCTTGTAGCTCAATGGTTAGAGTGTTGACGCTCAAGCCGGAGGTAGCGGGGTCGAATCCCCCAGGGAACAAAAAGTTTTCTTTGTGTTCGTGGGTCATAAATGAGTTCCTATTAAACATGTATGTTATATATAATAAAAATCTTAAATATATTTATAGTATAAAATAATAAATATATTTTCGTTGTCTGGTACCCATAACAGAAGTTCTTCGAGAACTTACCACGGGACCAGAGCTGAGCTTTACCATGAATGGACAGGTAGTGTAAGTGTAAACTGTTACTAAGACTTAGTTAGTCTTATATTGAGCAACGCTTGGGAATTCTGCTGACGCTTAAATAAATAAAAAAAATTAACATTCGTAAATTGGTATAATTTACTCTATTAAAGACTACCATTTTGTGGCTAACTACAGCTCTAACACGATCATACTGTTGTACAGCTAACACGAATTTGAATGAATTTAAAATTTGAATCTTTATTTATGAATATTTACTGTAATCGAATCTAATAAAATATATAATATGCTACTCATCTAAGGCATTATTAAAATTAAAATTCTTTGCTTGAATAGGTAATAATGTGAGTATATATATAGTATGTTATAATATTATAGGTAAATTACAGCTATATAGTACTGCATATTGTATTACAAAATACTTACCCTTGTGTCCAGGAGTTGCATAATTTTTTCTCGTGCAAGCTTAACATCATCAGGGCGGCCAGCGATTCGAACGTGCGGATCTAGGAATTTCAAAATATAATCCAAAAAGAATACACTTAAATCACTAGAATAGAACCCAATAATACTAAGACGAAATATTAAATACCTAAATATTTTAATAAATCTGTGTACTGGCTGTTCCTTATATTTTTAATTATATCATAAATAAATTCATCACACATATCTACTGACATCTTAATTCATTTAAATTAAATTATAAATATAAATTGATTTCTTTATCAGGTAATGCCTGACGAACGCATGAGCGTAAAATAATAAATTTTCGAATTGAGTATTTACAATTAAATATGTTTTGCGCCAGACTGGCGCCACGCGCCTGTCTATTTAGCGCCACCCGCCAAAATTGTGGTTCCGTTTTCAAATGAACGTTTTTTTGAAAATATCATAACGTTCCAAAATACGTAATTTACTTTATACGTTGTTATTATTTAAATAATAAAAATATATAAAATATTAAACAACAATTTTAATATAATATGTAGATTATTAATGTATAATTGTTAGCTGACCTTTTTTTGATCGGGCTCCAATTTTTAGACGAGCTGGCCAATTAATTAGAGTGTTTGTTTCATTCATTACCTTTAAATTAATATAAAACAATTACTTACTTCATGAATAATAGAGTTATTAAATTTTAAAACATTTATAGGTATTTCTTACGCGATGGAAAAATGCTTGAGCCGTTTGAGATTCTTCCAAATTTTCTGAAAAAAATAAGTATATATCCTTTTTTTAACTGTCGTAATCGTCACCAACGGCCTTTTACATTTATTGTTTAAAGTTTATTAATGCTTTAATTTAAAAATACTACCAGCCAGCATGCTTTCCAAACGCCTTCGATCCACTCTGAACCTTTCTTGATAAACATCCTCAGCGCTGTTCAACCCGAGTATAACCGCTAATTTCTGTAAGTCTTCTGCTGACGTCACTGAATTACTTGTTCCACTTTCAGAAGCCTGTCGATTAATACCATGTTCAATTATTCCGGTGTTTACCGTAGGATATTTTGCCTATTATAATTAATACTATATTTTAAGTATTAATGTCTTTAAAAACCATTGCATAATAATTAAAAAAAAAATGACCCAAATAATTGTTAAGATGGCGGACGCTTTAATTTATCAAGACAGACTTTACAAATTTTCTCAATTTTGGTTAATTTAAAAGATTTTGAGATTACTCACCTCACTTAACGTATCCTTGTCAGGATTAGACTTAAATTCTGATAGATGAGGTTTAGAAGATAAATAGTTTGCAGATGCCATGGCGGATGAAATGATAAAATAAAAAATGATTTAAAAAATAATTAGTCATAAATATTCACAATAATAACAAATATAATATATAAATAAAATTACTAAAACATTATAATCTTTTAAAATAATTTAGGTACGCCAGAACAAGTTTGCCGAATTACAACCCAAACCCAACTAAGATCAAGGAAAGTAATATTCCTAAGTTAGTTTATAAAATGAGGGTACTTCAAATTTAACTTAATGGCAAAAAAATAACGTCTGTTTTTATAAAACTCTCTCAAGTTAACTTTCAATAGATAATACATAATACTGTAATAGATATTAATGTAGCATTTATTTGTTTTCAAAGTTTGAAATATAATTTTTTATTTAATTAGGATTAAGATGCGCATTTACAATTTATAATTTTATTATCTGTGTTGCATGTTGGGGTATGGAGGCGCGTCTTGAATTTACCAATGAGGAGGCGGCTTTCAACCGGACGTTCACGTCGAGACGGCGCCAACACATTCTTTATGTATAATTCTGCTAAGTATTTCTGGGATCCGAATACCGATTTAACCGTAACTCATTTCAATAGGCATGTGCTACAACAATTAAATTACTAACGAAATAGAAAACAATATTGTACCTACTATTATAATATATTTAATTTAATATGTTTAATAATGAATAAAGTATATTTTATATGCATTATATAATATCTACTACTATTTTAAATTAGCATAGTAGGAAACAACAACGAATTTTGAATATATAAACAATAATGCAATAACCAAAATTGGCTGGTAATATTATGAATGAAGCCATTAAAAAAAACGGAACGTAATCCATTGAAATATATTTTGAGCTCACTCCGCGTGAGGTCGCATTAGTCGGGTTTCTTCGCTTGCCGGTATCGGGTGTACGCAGTCTCTACTTGAATTTTACGTAGCTTATTTAAGTATTTTAGATATTTTATTAAATAAGTAAAGGTTTAGCGTTATATATTAGGAATACACGGCAGATAAAAACGTTTAATAGTGCTTATGTTTATAGTTGTTTAGTGAGATTCTACATTAAAAGTGAGAACAGCTAAATAGTTCACCGGTGAGTACCACATTCTAAAGATGTATTTCACTTTCAATTTTAGTGCAATATTTTTAAAATAATTATGATTGTATCTCAAATCAAATATATTTTCTACAATAAATGTGTGTTGGTCCATATTGTAGCGCGTGTAATTTATGAGACATGGGACGTGGTTCTAACAATACGGTGACCATTTTCTTTCTTGCCAGTAGTATTTCTAAATGTTTCTTGCGGCCAAGGCGATTGACGACATCTTTCTGATTCTTTTTTAGCTGCTATTGATTAAAGTTTTAGAAGTTTAACATTCTATTTTGCATTGTTGGCTTGCAGCTGCGTGCAGTAAGAAATATAATTGTGTGTAATGATAGGGGTTGAATGTTGATACATCGCTTGTTTTTGTCGTACACAATAAATACACTAGCTTTCTCTACAGCTGCGATCGTGTATTAATAACAAATGACCATCCCTTAATTTTGCTTCCCCTTAAATCATTATTTTCTTCAAACATTTAGTCTTAAAATAAAAGAATGGAAAATATTGTTAGTTGCTAAAATATACCAATTTTCTAGATATTATGACTAAATTTTGATATGAAACATTAGAATATTTTGTTATTACATTATATATACGTACCTATTATTGCTTCTGTATTATAAAATAAAAATAAAATTAAACATCCTAAATAAAATTTTCATGACTACCTATGTAAGTACTAGGTAGTAGGTACTAATAGATACTAAATAAATAAATAAATCGGGACGAACGATTGTCCCCACTCCCCACAATCTATAAAGAAAAACAAATAATACAAAATGTATTTCATATAATAGGTAATTATTTACGTGTTTAGTTAATGAGGATATATAAATTATTATGTTATAAATGTTACGTATCTACCAAATACAAATAAGCGGAAAATCAAACTATTGAACTTTATTGTATGAATTCTGTTCGAATTTATTATTTCACTAGCTGTTACCCGCAGCTTCGCCCGCGTGAACTTAGGTTACGAATTTATCATGTTTGATGGCGATCATTTTCCATTTCAATAATGACTAAGTTTTTGTATTAAAATGGATATATGTTATCTTGAACATAAAGACATATTATATTCCTATGCAGGCTTTCTGCATGCATATTTACTATTTAGGATACTATTACATATTACTCGCATCCACTGCCCTCTCAAATCACGGCAACACTATTTATTTTCTTGCGTATTATTTTGATATTGCCATATCTTCTAAAGTATTCATTTAATTTTCATGATGTAAAGGGTAAAAATAATCTTCATTATGTGCTCCAGCTAATTAACTGATTTAAAATGATAAGGATTCATACCGTATTTTTGTAAATAACTTTCAAATTATCGCGTTATAATTGTCCATTTTTTAAAGTATTAAGTGGATATAGTATGATATCCCAAACAGATAGATATATGCCATCGCGGACTTTTTTGTAGACCTATTTAAGACACACAATTCCACAATACATTATTTTGATATATATCAAAGGGTTTGGGCAGCGTTTTCGTTGGAAACTCCTAGACGGCCAATTTTTTTCCGAAACCTCCAACAATTATTGTTATATCTTAGCCAATGTATATAGAAACTTAATAAATTATGTACATAAACCTTCCTCTTGAATTGTCCTATCCAATAAAGTAAACCGCATCAAAATCCGTTGCGTAGTTATAAAGATTTAAGCGTACAAAGGGATATAGGGACAGAAAAAGCGACTTTGTTTTATAATATGTAGTGATTTATTTGAATTAGAGTAGAAACAAAAGTTATTTTGTTTTTAATTAATACCCATAGTCCATAGGTATACCTATAATATTCATAATATATTATAGCCAATGTATGTTTTCTTAGGAAAACACATTTTTTGTGAATGTATTAGCCGGCAAGGGTTGACGACTTTCTCATTTGATGCCTAGAGTAATTTAACTTTAAAGAAATTTCTTGGCACAAAATATAAAATGCTTTTAAAATTTAAAGTATATTCTGTAGGTATATAAATAAAATGTTATAATGACCAATAAAATCTCTAATCACGCAATATGAAATAAGAGTAGTGTATTTCTCTCTTGTATATTCTGTGGATGCAATACTGAATTATAGAATGCTAGCTATGCGGTCCGCGGTTTCACTCGCGTACTTCCCGAGCCGTGGGAGCATGGGAATAAATTATAGCCTATGTGTTATTCTAATGTATAAGCTACACTATTGTAAAGTTTCATTAAAATCCATTCAGTAGTTTTTACGTGAAAGAGTAACAAACATCAATCCATCCATGGTTACATACTTTCGCGTTTATAATATTAGCACAGTGTAAATAAATTCATATACACTGTTATATTAGTATGAAGTAGGACAGTAGGATTCTGTTGCTTTATTAGTATAATTTATACCTTGATAATTTGTAGACAAATTTAAGAAAATGAAAACAAAACAAAAATTTCAGATACCTATTTATATTTCGAACAAATTGTTTATGCTTGGGGTCATTTTTAACATAACAATTTTGTTAATGTACCTCCGCATGTAGTCGACGTAACGTCAGTCTTCCGACGGTTACCCAGGCCTTTTAAATAACAATTATTAATTTACATTTCATTTGCATGTCGCCGCTGTTGCACGTGCAGGGCCGTAAATCTAGTGGTTGATTGATAAAAAAACGTGATATTGTCTATGGACCTTAATTTGCGATGGACCGATTTGGTGATTTCAAAGAGTCATGTCACTCATGATCCTAATTAGTAGGAGAGTAAGTCACACTCTTGAACGACGCGGGCGATGATTTCCACCTCAATATGCGACTGTAAATTTTCATCGAATTATTGTATTACTATTTACTAGCTGTTGTCTTCGTAAACTAAGATTTACAACGGCATTTATATAGTATAGCAGCGCCCCGAGTTCCCGTGGGAATACGGGGATGAATTATAGCCTATGTGTTAATCAGATGTACAAGCTATATTATTATGAAGCTTCATCAAAATCCGTTCAGTAGTTTTTGCGTGAAAGAGTAACAAACATCCTCACAAACTTTCGCATTTATAATATTTGTAGGATTCCTATTCATTATAATTTTTGACTTATCAAACAAAATTAAATATCTGCTGGTTGGTTCACGGACGATCTTTTTCTATTTTAACATCTCGAGGATCACGAGGAGTTACTGAAGATCAGCGCTTCGACATCGCTGTAATGGTGTGATAAATGCTGAGTGGCTATCTCCATTGTTCAAAATTTGAATACCGTTAGCTATATATAGCTGCAATGCCTTTTTTAAGTTAGTTTTTAATGTTACTGTCTTTATTATTATTATTCAAAGAGCGGATGTTCCAGGCAAGGCCTGCCTTCGTATCACTGCGACCAGGGTTGATCTATTGTGATCGCCACTTTTTACAGCTCCGGTCCAAGTCCTGTTGTTTCTATGAACTCTTAGGACTTTTTTGGCACCAAGAGATTTGATCTCTTCTGGGTGCAATACATGCTTCCCTAGAACAGAGCTACGTCTATGCATTAGGTTAGGGCAATCAGTGAGAATGTGCATAGGCGTTTCCTCTGCTGAGTTTATTACATTAATTTCCTTTCTTTCAATGCGTCGCAAGCCGAACGCTTAGGCCGATCGTGTTCATCGCTCGCTCGGCTTGTTGAATCTTGCGATTAAACGGCAACCCTATTATTTGTTGTGCGTCTTGTTGTGCATGGTTTTAATACATAATGAGTGGCCAATATATTCAAACCTCGGCCTGACCTATGTGACGTCAGTCGAATGCCTGAATAATTGATGACATTTACAGGATTGATCTGGGGTTGATGGTCGTGCCAATTTACTGCCTTTTAATGGGATGAGATAGTTTTTTCCTCTTATGTTTCTTCGAACTTCGATTACACCTTATTATTTGGAGAGAAACGTATGTATTTGTAATATTACCCAAGTGATACATTCTCAGTATCAATCAGGACGTGCTTTTAGTTTCCATAAGGCCCTGTTCGCACGAGAGCTTAATAAGCGTCTTGTTCGTCTCAGCATGGAAAACCCCGAGTTTTTCATGCTGAGGCGAAAGGTGGTCGGTGGTCCTGTCCTGTCCTTTTAATATAGTAAGAATGTTTTTTTTTTCGAAAGGTGCCATGCCTGACTCCTTAATAGTCTAAAGACGTTACTTTGATAATAGCATCTTTACGTCTTATGTTCCATAAAATAAAATGTGACTCTGAAGTTTTTATCGTCGGTCATAAACATTTAACTAAAATATAAACTAGTTTGTGGAGTATGCGAGAGGCAGGGGATCGGTCGTCTTGGCGTTTGAGGGTGGCCTATGTTCAGCACTGGACGAAGGCTGATGATGATCATCAGATGATGAAACTAGTTTCAAGGCTTAAATCAACGGAGTATTTTATACTAATCCGTGCGAAGAATAAAGTCCCCTTGGTCGTCATTCTGCATATTGTTTTACAAAGAGCCTTGCTGGGTTTCGGAAAGAAGGTCAGGCTTATTGCTAGCACCAATATTTTGGTTACCGGTAAAACTCATGACAATAGGCGACGTTTACAATTTGAGGCTTGGCCATTTTCTTGGGTGAGTCACCTGGGGGCTTAGTCAAAAAGCCATTACGAAAACGACAGCGAAGTCGAAGCCCCCTGCCCACCCACTGCTCCGATTTCACGCTACTGCATAGAGGCTTGGCCAGTTTGTCCCAACGCAAAATATCCATGGTAACATTCGCATTTGTTCAGTATATCTATTGGCACGCTATTTGCAAATCACAATATGGTTTAGGAAGCCCTCAAGGTCGCTTACGTCAAGACATGTGGTCATCGCTCCAATCGTACTCCACGCCGATACAATACGTATATTTATGAGATACTGTACTCGTTTCGAGTTAGTTTCAGAGGGAGAGGTAAATCGATATTAGACTCTCAATTGAATAGAATCTTGAAATGCGAGATGGTCTCGACATTTGCCAGCAAATACACTGCTCTGACCTTCCGAAGCACAGTGAAGTTGGTTCCTATCTATCTGATAATGCCCATGCGAAGGAACAGCATAAAGCCTTCCAAGTCATGTATTTCTGATGATTTTAAAGTTATCACTTGCACGGAATATACAAATTATTATTTTCTAAGGTCGACTTCTGTCTATAATATACCTACATATATATTAAAAAGAAAGCGTTTTTTTGAGAACTAAGAAAGTGAAACTTCACAATCAATATAACAATTATAACATTATTATAGTTTCACAAATAAGTTTAGGTACTGGCGGTAATTTTGAACAAGTGCAGTCGTTACACTTCCATGAAACAATATATTAATATATACGGTTTGTTTAAACGGGACAATAGTTAAAAAAAAGTATTGCTTAGCGGACACCGACCTTGTGAGAAGATTGAAAAGAACAAAACCTTTTTTATTTTATAAATTGACGTTACGAAAGAAGACAAAAATAGTGTCTCTAAAGACTAAAGACAATAAGAAGAGTGCCCGAGAGCACATTCTTATTATAACTGTAACATAAGCATTTTAGTGTAAACTAAAATTGCTTATTAGCTTGTATTTAGGCGAAACCGTAATGTTACGAATCTTTGTTTCATAGGTACCTATATCATAGCAAAAAAAAAAGCGGAATTGGAGTATTTATATTCGTTTTTTTTTTAATTTTTGGCCTAGGGAGGTTTTCTTGCAATAAATGATTAATTTCTATCTTATTGTTTAAACTCTCTCGGCTTTGTAGCAGTCCTCCCGATGATGATGATTATTGATTATTCAAATAGTCCGAGTTTAATGATCTTTAGCCAACCGTGAAGAGATTGTTATAATTAGGCAGTGGCATGTAAACATTCTGAGCGGCATCAATGTCATCTTGTCACCCAATTTTTTTTGCCAAACGCCAGTCCACTTTCTCGGACACATTATTGGAGTGTGAAAAGAGTGTGAAAAATAATTACACCTAAAAAAAAAATTGAATTTGTACTTGTTGTGTACACGATATATTATTGAAATGGTCATCGAGGTTATTGTACTAATTTATGGTTTTTTTCTTTGCAGTTTATTCTGTACGTCATGGCCAAAGCTGAGAAGTCATTTCCGAGAAACGTTACCGGTGAGTGTTTTTTTTTTAATCTTAGTTTTTTTAAGCATCTTAACGTTTTGTCAAGAACCTTTATGATTGTTTGTGGCGTATTAATTATTATGATGATGATGGTAATATAGCAATTGACGCAATCGTAACTAATAATTAACTAATTAATTATTATTTATCGCTATATTATTAATAACTAGCTGCTGCCCGCAGCTTCGCCTGTGTTAACTAAAATTTACAACGGGATCTTAGTACGCCACATAACATTTTTTACACCTTGTGTCCGAAAAACCAAAATATCTTACGGAACCCTATTTTTTATCAGAATAAAATTTAGCCTATGTTACTCGTGCATAATTTAGCTTTCGAACGGTGAAAGAATTTTTAAAATCGGTCCAGTACTTTTTGAGCCTATTCATTACAACCAAACAAACAAACAAAGTTTTCCTCTTTATAATATTAGTGTAGATAAAGGCCCTAAGGCCTGTAGGGCTATTCTGTAAGGTCGTTTATCGAATCTTGAAAGCGGAATGCGCGGTGATATGACAAATTTGTATTCATTAAAACTCGCTCAAAAAACGCGAGTTTCGCAGTCAACGTCAAAATGGGTTTTACAGAATAGCCCTACTGGACAAGCGCTTGACGCCGAATCACGCCGTCGTGAGCGACTCTTGTGTGGAAAGAAAAGGGGGGGGGGGAATATTAGAATAGACAAAATCCTAGCTGGACATTCTGGTGACCCCACGCTATCAGCGTTACGTTTAGCCTACGTTTTTAATAAAACAAAATAGCTTACTTCATTAAATTATTGATCTAAGTAAAAAAGTAATACAATACGTTATACGACCTGAGATTATGGCAGTTTTAAATTTTGAGTAAGTATCGTATTTTTTTAAGGGCTATTTTATTCTAGAAGAGAAAGAAAATTTCATGATCGCTATAAATCAGCGTGCAAATGAGAGTAATCTCTCACTGACTATAATGATGACATGCCGATTAAAACGTTTTTCAGCCATTTGCAAAAGTATATTTGAAAGTGTAATGAAACACAAAAGTGTGATATTTGCCGTCGCACTCGTGAGTGACGTGAGCGTTTTGGCCGACCGCCATATTGAAAATAAACATCGCATCGGACGCGTTTCCGCTTCATGCGATTATTATAATATGGATTATTGTATGCAGTTAATTTCAACACTATAACAATTAACAGCGTTGAAATTAGTTGCACCTGAAGCCTGAAGAACTGATTAGCTTTGATGACTGTTTTAATACCTATTATTGTACTGGCTGGCTGGAGGTGGACATTAATGCTTTTCAGGATAGGCAACAGATATGCCCCGTTAGATCAAGCGCTTTATAAGCTCGCGTTAAATTCCGACGTTGGCTCGGATTGCGAGTTCGGCATTCTCAATGTCTAACAATCATCGTTGAACATCCAACATCCCTTGACAAAAAAGCGCCTCGCTCTGAAAACGTTTTCGTGTGAAGAAAAACATGGGTATCCATTTGCCTTATTCAAACGCTTTTTAACGCTCGGCAAAAAGCGTTCGTATATCCCACTAACATAACCCTTTCCCTCAAAATTAAATTATAATTTTGAGTCCCATTGATTATTTTTATTGGAGCAAAGTTGAACTTGGAGCTGAAGAAGGGTATGTCAGTATAATTAGTGGCACAGATCTTATATCTATGTTGTTTGTGGGTGTGTGTGTATGGGTGTGTCACTTGGGCTAGTGCCCAAGGAGTCCCTGAAGAACACGATTTTAGACGAAGTTGATCATGCGTCGGCTTATATAATGACCAAATAATAATAAGTTTTGAAGCCTGAATGAAAGTAGAGAAGTAGAAGAAGTTGCCTAAAATATTTCAATGATTCCTATTAAAAAATCATCTGATTGTCTCCCGGTTTTCTTATCTTTATTAATATTATTAATCAGCCTTGACACAGCTTTACCAATATTTTGCATATGCTAGTAATAAATAGACAAACTTGTCTACATTGCAAAATAAAGTGACATTACTAATAATTGTTGTTAAGAACGCATATTAGCTGACAGACAAGGCACGGTCAGAAACTTTGGCCGTGAAACGAGTGTATCCGAGGCTAACTATTGCCGTGCCAGGCTCGGAGACAAGGCGGTATTGAATCTATCAAGAATTCAACACATTATATTGTTAGGAAGAATTAGTAGATGGTAATAGTATGTATCACCGATAATGCGCTCCACACTACATCTCAACCAAAGTAAATGTCTATAATCTACATAAGGTATTAAATGACATTTTTTATTTTCAAATGACCGTATAATGTTTACGAACATTGGAATAATTTGGGACAAACATCTTTCTATATTCATTTTAATTACAAGAAAAAATGTTACTATCATAAAATTGACCTTAATCCTTATGACATGACGGGCTTGAAACCAGTGCACCGTATGGTGTCATCTGTCACAAATGACCTGTCCGAGATATCAATTATCACAGCTTGAATCTAGAACGTTTTGAAGTCAGCATATGCGATGTGATGCTGTTTATAAGTTGCTTTCGCTTCGAGCTGTCATTCGTGGATCTTTGATCGTTACAGATCTTCAGAAGCCCGAAATCTGACAACCAGTCTTTCAAAGTGTTACTGGGTTGTGAATTGTGATGTCAGATAAGCAGTCGCTCCTATGTCGCTCCATTTAAAATACTGGTATTCAGCTGCATCCGGTTAGACCTGAAGCCGACCGCAAATATAGTTGGCAAAAGGCTAGACAAAATAAGATGTTTATTAGTTTTTTGGTTAAGATTATGTCTGGTGAGCTTCTCTGTTAATAACGGACAATTATAAACATATTTTTAAAATTTATTATCTTCTTTTAATGTGCATTATGTTTTCTAGAGTTCTGTAGTATTTTGGTTACGTTGTTTCTATATTTCGCAGTTAATAATTTGGCAATAACTATTCTAAAGATAGATTTTCTTTGCGGAGTATATTCATTGTTTTTCAATTTTATCAAAATTTGATCGTTAACCGCGTCAAATTGAAAATTGATTTTTTTTACATTAATTGAATATGTCAACAACTGGTGGTTGCGTCAATGGAAAGTGGTCAGTGCAGCCAAACTCCAAAGTCTGTACGTAAATGATTGTACTTCGAGATAACTTCAGGCGTTTATGCGCTACCTATGATTGATGTACATCTTGTTGCAAGTGATTGGTCTGTCAGCCGTAGCCTTTCGAAAACGTAAAAGCTGTTTCAGGAATAAAATAAATAGGATGATAACCCACATAGGATGCCGAGCAGCACAGCTTATTCCCCTTACGGGATAAACAAAAAAATTAATGAACTTTTGTTTTTAGCTAGAATATTTTCAGTGCTTACTACCTAGCTTAATACTGAACCCATGACGAAAATAGCCTTGCTTGGCCGCTGCAGAATAAAAACAAAGTAATATTTCAAAACATTTTTACTTTTTGTTTGAAAAATATTTAATGTGTTCCGCTTGCATGGGCACAGGTATTGTCGAGCTACGACACGTGACTTGTGAGTCACACATACATGAGTAGGGCCGCCAAAAGTGCAAAACATGGTGATTTATCTTTCGGAACGAAAAGCCTTCGTACCTTTGGGGATATTGGTCGTTTTAGCGTACATCAACAGTACCTACATGCCCTACGGTTGTCGAAAAAGCAGATTATGATGATGATAAATGCCAAAAATGGGCTCGTACGTAACTCATAAACATGGCGGTTGCAATATCTTAATTTGCTTTCTTACGATCATTAATTCTTAAGCGTTTATTTTGCACAATCGTAAAACTGAAATCGTGAAACTTTCAATAAATGTGATTCTTGATACTTGGAGTCATGTTAGGTGTTTGAGCAAGATCCCCACCATGGTTCAAGCCTTGTCGTGGCGATGGGGCTCAATAGCCAAGAGTAAACCTGGGGCGAAGCGAATTGAGCCGAGGGGGCTCTTTGTGCCTCTCCTATAAGAAGAGGGGGCAAAAGAGCATAGGGCAAAAGACAAGGATGGGAACCTCACCTCATTGTGCTGTCCCGACGTTAGGAGGGGTTGTTCTGTGGTGCGGGGCAACTCCGTTGTGGAGGTGGCACTCCCTGAGGGACTGTCAGTCAGTCCCTCAGGGAGCTTGTTGGGAGCTTGTTGCTTGTAGATCCGGGGCACCTCACCAAAGGCGGCATTGGTGGCACTCGCCGGGTTTTAGTGGGTAGAGCTGCGTCCACTTACCAGCTTTCGGGCGCAGCGAGTCCCACATACCCGCCCGGCGTTAAAGATAAAAGGTATTTGAGCAAAAATTTTTTTTTGCCACATGAACAGTGAAAACTGGAAATGCTATTCCATCCATTATCACCAAGCAGTTAGACCTCGTGTACTGATAATTGCAAGCGGAAATAGTCTGGCGTTTATTGGTCACGTATTCATCCACATTTACATGTCATTTGTATATTATTGCCACTATTACTAGGCACTTAAGTTGGGTATTTAGTTAATATGGTTGGATGATTCTAATTCAAAACTTTAATACAAGAACAAGAACAAAAAAAAAGAGCAACCCAGCAGTTTCTTGCTAGATTCTTCTCATACATGATACACTATACTAGTTTAGTACTATGTATTTAATTTTTTGTAATAGAATATTTCAAAAGATTAGTTCCACTGAGTTTGTTTCGCCGGTTCTGCTCAGTGGGCTTGCATTGGAACCGGTGGTAGACTCAATTGACGTTCAAAAAGATACTTTAATGATACTATTTTGAATAAATTTTGACGGTAAAATTTATTTACGAAAATTTAAGATAATATGTATTTAAATAAGATTAAATTACAGTTTAATCTTATATATATCTTATATAAATTAAATAATATTATAGTTAATAGCGGTGATGAGGATTCGCGAGTCAGATATGATTTTCAATTGTGTAAGATTACGAGATAAAACTATAACTATACTAGCTGTTGCACGCAGCTTCGCCTGCGTCAACTCATATTTAAAACGGTTCTCTAACTTTTTGAAAATTTAATATATCCTATCTTCACCGAAGATATTGTAGATTCACAACAGTGAAAGAATTTAAATCGGTCAGGTAGTTTCGGAGCTTATTAATTTGTGAATAGCCTATTCGGCACTTATCTGGAGATTGTAAAACAGGCCCTTATAATATTAGTATAGATAAATATACTAATATTATAAAATCGACTTCAAAATAGACAAATAGACATTCAAAAGCGCTATCCACTCATCTCATTTGAAGTCAATGCCAGCCGAGGCAAGTAGGTAGCAGACACTACCTTCAAGTAGGCTTCTCTCCAATTACTACATACATAGTACATATAGGACGGTTGTCGCCGTGTCTACAAAAGTTCCATCTGTATCACACGGTCGCCATTTTGAATTGCTTCAAACCTTTTTTATCAATACCTATTCTAAGATTAAATTGCTCAAGTTTACAGTATATTCGTATTTATTTGATTCTGTTGTATGCAAAGATAAATGTAAATTGCTCTTAAACGATTTCTATATACTTTCTCCAGTCGTGGGAGTCGACTTGATGGAAAGGACTATGTGGGTGGATAGTAGGTACATGAAATGGCTTAGGTTACGCTATTTATTGTAAGGTTTGTCTGCTTGTTTCTCCCGTGAAATAGCTTATTTCTCCTGCTTGTTTCTCCCGTGTTTCGGAGGAAAGGACAGGACAAGCAGTGTAATTACTGGCGCTGATTAGCACCTTATGTCTCAGGAATAAGGATGAGAAACACATAAATGTGTTGCCTGGACTAGTTCCAGGTAAACTAGTTTACGTTCGATGGTGACGTCGACCACTAACCTTCAGGTGCCACGTCTATTAGTTATGTTTAGGTAGATAAAGTGTTGATTGGCCATTAATACTTACATGCGAGCATGATCTCGGTGCAGTGGCCGGTCATTGTCGGATACCATCATACCAGTGGCAAGGGATCGGTCGTATTCGCGTTTATTGACGGATGCCTATGTACAGCAGTGGACCGATAGGGGATAATGATGACTAAAGGTTTATAATGAATAAGTTTCTGTGGCCCATTGGAGGGATAGGGAAAAGGAGGGTAACGCATCTGCATAGCCTCTGGTTGTTGGGCTGTCTATGGGCATCGATAGACGAATAAGGCTCCTTTCCGGAACATGGAAAATAGGTTTATCCTAATGCTTTAAAAATACACAGGCCATGTTTGGTCAAACTCGTTCAATTTTAATATTATTGTTTATTTCTGTACCTCGCTTCGTTTAAACATATATGTATTTAAGATGAAACAAAATTGATAATAATGCAAATTTAATGTTTTACGCGGCTTTGTCGGCGTGGTTCATAACATTTTTTCCACGTCTACTGAAGTAGTCGAGGATAAAATAATAATAAATAAACATTTGTGAATGATTACAAAAACGTAGTTCAGTATGAAGATCTCAAGATCATTGCATGCAAACAAAAGGATTTACATAAATGACGTATCCAACTGACGTTATCCTGTACAATAGAATTGTCACATTATCTATATATTAAGAGGTAGTGCCATGCTGCTTTGCGGCCAAATTGGGCCGGCACGACCGGGGAGGAACGTCTCGCTCACATTAAATCTGCGTAAAGTGACAGCTAAGCTGTCGCGTTTCGTGCGGTTTGTGAGTTTCCGGTGACGCATTGGAGGGGATGGGGAAAAGGAGGGCAACGCATCTGCATAACCTCTGGTTATGTGGATGCTAATGGGCGTCGATAGTCACAAAGTTCGACTGCTCGTTTGCCCTTCTATTCTAGAAAAACAAATGTCTTGAACTCAAAATACACCTAATATTCAAGCGCGATTTTAACTCGCCTATAGAAATTGGATTGCATATGTTCAGCAGTGGACGGATAAAGGCTGATGATGATGACGATAGTAATTGCGACAACACTTAACCGGTGGTATTATTGATCCTTATTTGTTACTCTTACGGATTTCTTTTCAAGAGTTTTCAGAATCGGGACCGTGTCAAATTGACGGAACGATAACTGACTTATTCATACAAATATTTTAAAGAAACTCTTATTGTAATGGCATTCTCTAACGCTGCTGCTCGCTCGCATACACATACGTGTTATATGATTGTATATTATAATAATAATATCTATGGACGCTTTTACACCACGTCAATCTGGTCCCGTGCTAAGTACTCGAAGAGACTTGTGTTACGGGTACCAGACAACGGAAATACATATATTTAATACGTTTTATATTAATACTTATATTTAAGATTTTTATTATATAATACACATATTTAAAAGACATCCATGACCCAGGAACACAGAAACTTTTTTGTTCCCTGGCGGATTCGAGCCCGCAACCTCCGGCTTGAACGCTAACCATTGAGCCACAGAGGTCGCCATTTTATATTATATGTAACTGTTCGTATGTATAATTTAATGTAATCTAAAACTGGTGTATAAGGTAACGAATAACAGTGATGGGATAACATTTTAATCGGCTTCGAAGTAGATCACAGTTTCTAACTTACTATTTAAGTTTTCTACGCCCGGTTTACAAAAGGCTGATCAACGCAAAAATTAACAAATCAACTGTCAAATCTCTTGTTAAGTGTCAAATGGAGTTGCTGGAAACATGGTTAAATTACTTAATTTAATCGGTCTGTCAGTTGATATAGCCACTAAAATGAAACGATGTCAGATTTCACTCTCGAATGTTAACCGCCATTAACAGCCATTTGTGTTGACATAAACTTTGACAATTGTATGAAACAACTTTTACGTACTTTATCGCGGTTTATTATAATGTTTACATGCCATCATATTAAACCGCAATACTATCCGTAAACAGTATTTACAGACTTGTTGCATTCTTTGTACAGTCAATGCTTTATACTGTACTAGCAGCGCTTCGCGGTTTCACCCGCGTACTTCCCAATCCCGTGAGAGTACGGTGATAAATGATAGCCTATGTGTTATTGTGGTGTATAAGCTTATATTATTGTAAAGTTTCATTAAAATCCAGTCAGTAATTTTGACGTGAAACAGTAACAAACATCCGTCCATACTTAGAACTTTCGCGTTTATAATATAAGTAGGAAGTAGTATTAGTAGGAACTAGGATAACTTGGCTGCATTTAAGTTGATTTTTTAGAATTTCGACCATGCCTATGGTTCACAGAATAATGTCTCTCTCAAGTCTCAATTGAACGACGAGGGCCCAATGGGTATTGGGCCCAGACGAGATCGAGAGACTCCGGGTTTGATCCCCTGCAGCGTCTTGGAATTAGATTTTCTAAATTTCCAATACGCGCGACCATCATTTAAACACGAGACCATCGGTGCAGGGAAAACATCGTGAGGAAACCTGCATGCCTAATGAGATTAAAATACTATAAAGGTGTAGTTTTCAACCCGCATTGAGCTAGCGGTGAATTATGGTCCAATACTCTTCCTCGCGTAATTTCGAGGCGAAGACCCGTGCTCGGTAATGGAACATAATATATAGGTCGATATGTTTACTCTTGACTAAATACACCACTTTGATCTAGAAATGCATAAACATGGTTCAGGATTAGACGGGCCAATACGCACACACCGTTAAGTGTAGGCAAGTGGCCAAAGATGTAAGATGTAACGGTAACTTAACAGGTTAACATGACACGGCTAACACACGTAATGAATACTTTTCATCTTCAATGCTTAAAATATTAGTTACATACAGAAACTGAAACTTGATATTACCGCATAAAGCTTACATTGGAAAAGTTTAGTTTCATTATACTACTAGCAGTTACCCGCAGCTTTGCCTGCGTTAACTAAGATTTACAACGGCATCTTAGTGGAACGACGATTCCTATAGCCTTCCTCGATAAATGCGCTATCTAACACTGAAAGAGTTATATGAATCCGACCAGTAGATCCTGAGATCAGCGCGTTCAAACAAACTCTTCAGCTTTATATTAGTATAAGAGTGTTAACAAGATATTAGTAGATATATGTTGGGGAGAGTTTGGTTTAGATTTACCGGTGGGAGGCATGCGTTGTGCTGCGCCTGCGCAGCAAAATGAGTTAAATATGTGAAGGGGCTCTTAAAGGTTTATGAAATTACAAGGATCTTAACCTTTGTTCCATCAGTAATTTTCCATATGCAATTCAATCGTTAACCGCCCCGCCCCGTAAATTGTCGTGTTAATATTATGTTTTTATTATGTTCCGTCACGAACATCCGAACATCACAATCCATGAAACGCAAGTACTGTATAGATCCCAGAAGACTTCCCATCAATTCCCAAGACTATATTCCAGGTACCTCTCGACTGACTCGGCGTACACACTTGAGATTGGAATGTGTTTATCCTTTATGGTCATATTAGCGGGTTTCCGAGAAACACTCGCCTCCACTCAAGTCGCGGAACTCCGATGGAGAGGTCATAATAAGAATCTAATCAGACGGCTGTTGTAATATTCTGTTGTCTATATTATTACATTTATTTATAAAGACCACAATAGGCGAACACAATAGGTGGACCATAATAACTAGTGAAAACCGTTTGCCCTTTTTTATAAAAACACTAGCGGACTCGACAGACTTCGTTCTGTCAAAACAATTAATTTGCAATAAATAAAATTGCAATCTCAAATTTGAGAAATAAACTATCCTATCTTTTAAGTTAGAGAAAAGCACACATTTTAAAAGAAAAAAACATTAAAATCGGTTGAGTGGTTTAGGAGTCCATTGAGGACAAACATTGTGACACGAGATTTATATATATTAAAGATAAGATAATTGGTCCCTATATTTCTTCGAAAGGGGTTGATTTTTGTACTAGCTCAGAAAACTATTTCTTAAATCTTATTTAAATTTTTTTTATCTTAAATTAACATAAGTCTTCTAAGTTCGCTGGGCGTAGCTCGATATTTCGACATTGTCCACGAATGTCTTGTCTGTCCACAATATCGGATATCCACGTTGCTGATCCGTATTGGTGTTGTCTGTCATGTGTCTTTATTAAAGTGTAAAATATATCTCGTGAGCGATCACTGTGGCGAGGCTGCAGCATTGGCCGTAAGGTTGTTAGCGATAAGTGCATACGTGTAGCACTTCCGCACGTTATCAGAAGGATTTTACACAACAAGGGTTAAGCTTATCGTATTTCGAAATGCTAGCAAAAAATGTTGCAAAAAAAACCTGTAAATATTACGATGTCGAATTTCGTGTGATGGATTTTAATTCTATTATAACAGATTTATAGATATAGGCTAGTAATGAATTGAAGATACAAATTTGGAATATAGATATAAAGTTAGAAACCTTAGTCCGTTCATTAGTTCCTTCTTTCGATTGA
The DNA here is from genome assembly GCA_905333005.2 of Lycaena phlaeas. NCBI lineage: Eukaryota > Metazoa > Arthropoda > Insecta > Lepidoptera > Lycaenidae > Lycaena > Lycaena phlaeas. The sequence continues at coordinate 1,948,030 of HG995181.1, forward strand.
CAGGCGTTCTTAGGAATGACAGAGGGGCCAATTAGATACGATGATATTTCACGTTGCCTGGCCAGTTCTCGTTCTAGTTTGATGATAATGAATATGTACTACTATTCCGATGGCTCAACGACTCAAAGTGGATTTTTGCCTCAGACACGAAAAGGCGCCAACGCGCCCTATCTTTAGCGATCTTCCAGTTTAAGGCAGTGGGTCTTTTATGATTTTGCCATTCCAGCGGTATTATATAAGTCGATCAGCCGACTGGTGGCCGTAAAAAATGATAGCTCCTCCTTTTAGCATCCCTTATATTAACTTTAATTTCTATGTTATTTTCGATTCGTACTTTCGACACAGCCAGTGGCGATTGCATCAATCACTCGCAAAATGTTTCAAAACTAAACATGCATCCATGACTATTTGTGTGCTAATGTTTTGTTATTTATTAATAAACACTATCAGCACGTTAACCACGTGTCGTAAGAACGCGCGCGACGCCGACGTGACCATCCCGCTCCCTACACGATAAGTGGTCACATAGGTATTTACTCTAAAAAATATTTATAGAAGAATACAATATGGGAATTAAATGCCCCGGTAGACTTCCTCCTGCCAAAAGTACTCTCATCGCTGTTGAAAAATAGAGGTGGGTTGTAGAGAGATGAAACTATTGGATTGTATGTATTTTTAATGTCACATCATAATAAAAAAAAAACCGAAAAATTAAAAAAAAAACATGTAGTGGCTAGCCGACCTCCTTTTGACGACCTCTGTGGCTCAGTGGTTAGCGCGTTGGCGCTCAAGCCTGGAGGTAGCGGGTTCGAATCTCGCCAGGGAACAAAAAGTTTTCTCTGTTCCTGGATCATGGATGTGTATTAAATTTGTGTATTATATAATAAAAATCTTAAATATATGTATTAATATAAAAGTATTAAATATAATATGTATTTCCGTTGTCTGGTACCCGTAATACAAGTTCTTCGGAAACTTAACACGGGACCAGATGTAAAAGCGTCCATAGATATTATTATTATTATTAGCCCCTTAACACTAAGGTGTATCAAAAATTGTTATAATCCTATTCTCAGACCCACTGAACATACATATTAAACATCAAAATCACACGCGACAAGTTTGAGATGTCAAAGATGAGTGGATGGAGTCTGCTGGCCTGAGGGCTTCGCAGGTGTAACGCTAATATACAATAATAAGACGTAATCAACATAATAATCAGACCTCTGGTACAGTGCGACTAAGGACTATGCCTAGCCCTTTCACGTGTAAATTTTATGTATATATTGTAGTCGAAAGCCAGAGAACGATTACAAATGATAGGTTATCAGACTTAATCAATTCTTAGATGAGCCATCAGCTCATCTACTTCTCCGATGTAGCTTTAAGGCCTTGAGTTCAACAGTATAGGTCCTTTCGAAAAAAATATATAGTTAAAAACATATTAATAACTTCTATATTTTTCTTATTTATAGTTTTTATAAATTTATGAAGTAAAGAAAATTTACAGCGAAATACTTGCGCCTACGCATTTTGCTATCTCTGTTTTACTGAGCAGTGCGGTTTGATACATTCAAAATGACTTGGCTCTGTGGTTTTGTATATTGTAACGTTGATAGCGCGTGTTAAAAGTAACCTAGCGTCGTATACGTTATATATAACGTTTATTACGGTTCTGGAGTGGGATCTATCTCCTTTTCGATCTCGTTGATTAGAAGACGTTATCTTTCATGGGGTCAATTCAGACTGCTCATCTTACTCTGCTCAGCCTGGAGGTGTGCCCGAGATGGGCGGCGCTGCGTTGTGATCTGACGTCTGTCATCGGAGGGGACTTGTCTCTGCCGAGCGTCATCACCGCTATGCTCGATAATGACGAGTCCTGGACGGCAATGGCCTCCTGCGAGACAGAATGTCCCAGAAGGAGGCCCGAGAGAGACCTTTCTCACCCGAGAGAGGAGGCCGCTGACTTGGCTTCCCCCCGTAGACGACGAACGGGGCTGCGTCGGAAGCGCTACTTAATGCCCTTCCAGTAAAACCCCTGTGCTCGTGTCAGGCTCGGTACCCGGGCCCTGCTAGACACGACGTCGTGGGGACTGCTTAATAGCGGCAAGACGGTCCCCCCTATATCTGAAAAAAAAGTGCTCATCTTGTGAACATTAGGTTTTCTTTTATAATTATGGTTTGCCATTTTCAATATTAATCCCATATTGGAAAATTTATACGTCAGCTGTTACATACGTGAAATTCCATAGCGTGAGTGACATCACGAGCCGCTCGCTTGTTGCTTGGTTTATCAATTATCTCGCAATTCACACTTTACACATAATATATTTTGTCCTGTGATATGAAAGTTACCACTTTACTGTCTTTAGAAAGTTCTTGTTCTAGCTGAGTTTTGATGCGGCCTTAGGACTCGTCAACCCTGGCTTATCAATTCCATATTTTAAATTCTAGTGAAATAATAAATAAAATCGAATGCCAAATTACTCTTAGGATAAGACTAACGAAATAAATAATAGTTTAAAAAAACTAAAAACACGCTTTTTATAGAAACCCAAAATAAAAAATAGAAAATATATTTTAATAAATTTAAATTAAGAATAGTGTTAAAAATTTCAATAACTATAAATTAATAATAGTGTAAATAAAAAAAAATATTTTATTTAAAAAAAAGCGTGGGGTGCTATTTAAGATATTATCAAAATGATAATCACTCTACTCATATCTGTCAATAAAATATTTATAACTATATTGACACCATGCACCCCACGCTTTTTTAAAATAAAATATTTTTTTTTTATTTACACTATTATAAATTTATAGTTATTGAAATTTTTAACACTATTCTTAATTTAAATTTATTAAAATATATTTTCTATTTTTTATTTTGGGTTTCTATAAAAAGCGTGTTTTTAGTTTTTTTAAACTATTATTTATTTTTTACTTTTTAGTTTTAACAATATGGGGAATCAGAGTTCGATTTCGGAGAGGGAGCCTGAGAAACGGCTACCAGAACCAAGGAAGGCCGCAGGCGCGCAGATTACCCACGGAGAGTTACATACTGACATACTGACAAACTGACATACAAGTGAAGCTAATAAAAAGCGTGTAAAAAATGTAAAAAGCCCAACGAAAGCCGGACAAGCCGGACGCCGTTTTTTTTTGGCCGGACACGCAATCAAAAAGCCTATGTCCGACTTTATCCGGACGCCTGGCAACCCTAGGTGAAGGGAGTGACTGTATGATCCCTCTTAAAAATAATATGTACTTGGCGGGATTCGAACCGGCTCCACGCAACCAGTAGTCTGAACACGAAAGGAAGAATACTATTACAATGTAAATACGCCGGTCCTAGACGCAGCATCTAACGGTAGAGGCGTGGGGTCATGAACGGTCAGTTAAGTTGTTTACACTTTGATACTTTTTGCGTAACTGCATTCCGCGCAAAAACTAAACACACGCGGTGGCGCTTATAACTAACTCCCTTTCCCGTCGCGCTGTGCAAGTGTCGCGAATAACGCGAGGTCAAAGTTCCTTCCTCTATGTCTCAATGCGAGTAAGAGAACTTTACACGAACTTGCTAAGTTTTCTCTAACTTAGGTATAGTTCAAAGTCCGAACGCAGAATCACAACTTGAGCTGATGATGATGTTATGTGTCTCTGAAAAGATCAAGAGGTTTAGTTAAACGATCATATAACAGACCAGTAGGGCTATTCTGTAAGGTCGTTTTCGAATCTCGAAAGCGGAATCCACGGTGATATGACGAATTTGTATTCTTTGAAACTCGACTCTCTATCTATATCAATAAAGTTCGCTTTCGAAGTGAGCGTAAAGTGAGCTCTATTACTCAGGTGATGCTGGATATCGATATCGATTTTTACAGAATAGCCCTATTGTGATGTGAGTCAAAAATCCGACATTGGTTAGTGATTTATCACTGACGTAATAGGAATTCAACCAATCATTAATCTGTGTGCGTCCCGTCGACCGATCATCCATTAATGTCCATCAGTCGCCCAATCAGAGCCCAGAACCGACATCGCGTCGCAGCATAAATTTGGGGATATTTGTTTTTGTAAAAAATACAACATTACCGCTCGATGAGTGAAACATTTTATAAGAGATGCAAATTTTTAAGTTCCGTACCCAAATGGAAAAACGAGACCCTATTACTAAGACTTCGCTGTCCGTCCGTCCATCACCTGGCGTAATAGTTAGTTGAAATTAGCACGTATTATGTATTTTTATTGTGGCTACAACAACATATTACTGAAATCAAAACAATAATAATAATTAAGAAGGGCTCCCATACAACAGAGTAGTTGTTGGCGTTTTTTGCTGTATCTCATGAACCGTAATAGCAGGAAGGTAAAAATTTTCAGTGTTGTATTTTTATTACCACAATAAAAACAAATACTTCTTCCATACAACAAAAGTATTTTTTTTACCGTTTTTTTTTCTGGTACGGAACCCTTCGTGCGCGAGTCCGACTAGTACTTTGCCGGCTTTTTTATAAATTAGCATTTAGTATGAATTTGATGGCTTTAGGCCATCGACCAACAATGAACTATAACGATGATGACACGGGTCACGCAAATCAATATGATCGAACTTCAGCGTTCACCGGAGCCTGATATAATATTAATATTCATAGAAAGCGAGGTTGTTCAGATCGTAACCTATATTATAACCGGCTTAATGCAGATCTGATTCATTTGAATACAATAATGTTATGCAAAAACTGGTTTACGATATTTTTACAAGATCGACAAACACACGTCGCCGATTATAACAAAAAAGATTTGTGTGTGTGATACACACACGATAGAACTGAAACACATGTTAAATGCTCAAATACAAGCAAGTATTAAACAGTGTGCAATATATATACACACTGACATTTGCTCTCTCGCTCTTTTGTATTCGTGTCTCTTACCTGTCGTTTTTTTCGTTGCATCCGGGTTGAAATCACAACGATTCTAAAGAAGTTTCACTTTAAAATTAGCAGCTCCCCGCGGTTTCACCCACGTACTTCCCATTCCCATTAAATTATAGCCTACTAGCTGTTACCCGCAGCTTCGCCCGCGTGAACTTAGGTTTACGGATTTATCATGTCTGATGGTGATCATTTTCTATTTTAATAATTACTAAGTTTTTGTATTAAAATGAATATATGTCATCTTGAATATAAAGACATATATCCCTTCGCAGATTTTCTGTAGGCATATTTAGGATATATAACACTATTATTATATATTCCACCATACGTTGATCATATTATTACGTCTACCAGAGTTGATATACTACGGCCTTAGACAGCAGACAACCACCCGCGCCCGTTCGTATCACAGCAACACGATTTATTTTCTTCTGCATTATTTTGATTTTGCCATATCTCCTAAAGTATTCATTTAATTTGCATGATGTAAAGGGCAAAAATAATCTTCATAAAATGCTCATGCCAATTAACTGATTTAAAATGATAAGGATTCATACCGTATTTGTGTAAATAACTTTCAAATTATCACGTTATAATTGCCCATTTTTTTAAGTATTAAATGGATATAGTATGATATCCCTAAGAGATAGACATATGCCATCGCGGACTTTTTTGTAGACCTATTTAAGATACACAATTTCACCATACATTATTTTGTTATATCTCAAAGGGTTTAGGCAGCGTTTTCGTTGAAAACTCCCAAGCGGCCTATTTTTTCCCGACACCTTCAACAATTATTGTTATATCTTAGCCAATGTATATAAAAACTTAATAAATTATAAACATAAACCTTCCTCTTGAATTATCCTATCTATTAAAAAAAACCGCATCAAAATCCGTTGCATAGTTTTAAAGATTTAAGCGTACAAAGGGATATAGGGACAGAAAAAGCGACTTTGTTTTATAATATGTAGTGATGTGTTATTCTGATGTATAAGCTGTATTATTGTAAAGTTTCATTAAAATCCATTCAGTAGTTTTTACGTGAAAGAGTAACAAACATCCATACTTAAAAACTTTCGCCTTTATAATATTAGTAGGATTTTGTTGGCCAACAGCGGTGGGCGACTTAAGCTCGTCATTAACTGACGTCTGAGTACAACAGTTTCATAACCATAGACCTAAACATGTGTATGTCTCATTTGATGGTAAGATTTATCTGAACACGAGACACTTATTGAGGATTGAGATGAGTGGTATCCTATATTACCCAAGTGGTTATCTAAGTGACTGTTGAGTAAAGTCCATCGGAATTGAGCTTCAGGATTGAGAGTCCAGGGCTTGATCGTCGAAGGGCTCAACATTTAGGGTTGTATGTATTTTTAAATGCTGTATAAAAAAATCAAACCAAATATAAATTAAATCTAAAAATATATAAAAAAATCAAGAGGTAAACACCCTTAACATTTAGGATTCTAAAAAATAGATGTTGATCGATTCTCAGATTAACCAGTCTAAGTCAAAAAAATGCACACAAAATTTTACGAAAATCGGTCAGGCCTTTCAGTGGAGTTTGGCAATATACACTGCGACGCGAGAATTTTATATGTAAAATGTAGAGATAAAACCGATCTGTTCATTTACTTAGTAAGGTTCTTCGGAAAACCACGGCAGGCGGCGGTAATTTCACTTTCGCGTGTCCGGTACGCTTATCAGTACATGATGGTGGCTGATAAGCTATCGACATACTTCAGTAGATGTGCGAAATACCAGTGATTAGCACCCGTGGTAGTCGGTGTTTAGATTTCTAAATATAAGTACTTAAGTCGCAGTGTAACCCGGTAGTTTGCTAGAGAACTTACGCTGGCTAAGATGTAAGATTTTTAATTTTTATACTAACATGGTTATTTTACTATTAGAATTCTACAACAGGATATTTACTATGTCAATCAATAATCAATTTTGTCATCGTCTATCAAATAGCGATGCCCCGATCACGATACTGTCATCCTGCTAAAATTGTAAACGTGAAAGTTTGTAAGTATGGATGATTGTTACTCTTTCACGTAAAAACCACTGAATGGATTTTGATGAAACTTTACAATAATCTAGCTTATACATCAGAATAACACATAAGCTGTAATTTATCACCGTACTCCTACGGGAATGGGAAGTACGCGGGTACTGCGGGGCGCTGCTAGTGTTAAATAAGTTTGAGTAATGTAGTCCTGTGTTGGTCGGCCATCAACCAGGTGGGAAGACTATCTCCGTGCAGTGGTCAATCCGTGTTAGATATGAGTAGGCATCGGTTATCTTGGCATTTGGGGAGGCTTTCATTGAGGGAGGCCAATGTTCAGCATTGGACGACTAAAGGCTGATGATGATGTAATTTCCAGCCAGTGATCTATAGTGGGCTGGCCATAATGAATGATACAGACTGAGCACTTGATATTAATCCATTTCCTGCCAATGAGCCAGTGACGTCACGCACGGTAAACCGCGTATTGTAAACACACGGACCACGGTATACCAATGTTTGCCAACTTCCATAATCGCTACATTGTACACTACATATCCTACTTGTTGTCGAATGCGGCTTAAATATTCTAGACTAATTCAAATTCAAATTTATTTATTTGCATGAATGTACATAAAGTAAAGGTCTTAAAAGTAATAATATTAGCGCATACATTCTGCCAGTAATGTGGCGTGCAAAGTCATCATGATTATTATAATATACATATTTCAGTTCATATTAATTACATTTGATTTAAAAATAATATGTGATATTATTTGTCAAGTTAAAATAGAATATCAATTATAGGATCTCTAGGCTATTAAATGTCATTTTTCAATCAAATTTCAATTAAATAGTATGAGATTATAATAATTTATAAACAGTTAATAAATTAGATAAACAATTAATAAATTATAACTTAATCAGTATTAACATTAATATAATTTTTATTCACGAAAGAGATCATCGACATTGTAGTAGCATTTTTCTATGAGATATTTTTTTAACGCATGTTTAAAAAGTAAGGTTTGCAACTCTCTATTGTTCGTATATTTGCTATGACTCTAATACATTTCTTTTGCGATTTGAATATATCCTCACGCATTGTAGAATTACCCCAGAATATAATTGTATACCTGAGAGTAGAGACTACGAATCCATGGTACGCAGCTAGTAGTGCTTTTTCATTAGCTACTTTAGAAATCGTAAATAGGGCATAAGAAAACTGATTAATTTTTTTACATATATGATCAGAGTGAGCTTTCCATTGAAGGTCTTTTTCTATATATATTCCTAAAAACTTTGTGACTTGTGTATCAGTAATTTTTTCTCCATTATAATTTATGTTTAAGGAATTTATTAACAGTTTTCTTTGTTGAAATTTCATTATTTGAGTTTTGCTTAAATTTATCATTAAATTGTTTAATTTTAACCAATTGACTATATCATTTAGGCTTTTATTTATTTCATTTTCATAAATTTTAATATCATTACAAATTCTACTAAACTATTCGAATAAGAGCTTATAATAACTTTCGATATGAGATTTAAGATGACGATATTGTACCTTACGTTTTTTTAAGCAAAGTAAGTTATCTACGCGAGTTTAAATTTTAGTATGATATTTTCATCATATATTAAACGATTTTAAACGATCAGTAAAAATTTCCTAAAATAAAACTATATAATACCAGCACAATACACACCAGCCCCCCTAGACAAGTGACACAAACGCTAAACGAATAGAATACTTATTATATAGCTAACGACATGTAATATAAGGATCCTATTCTATTCTATTCATTTCCCGTGCCACTCGCTTCCAACACGCACCGGCCACTGCACGATCTTTATCCTATAATAAATTAATCTGATGTATAAACTATATTATTATGAAGTTTCATCGTAATCCATTTAATAGTTTTTGCGTGAAAGAGTAACAAACGTCCATACTCACAAACTTTCGCATTTATAATATTAGTAGCACTTATTTGCACAACCCATATGATTTTTAATAAAAATATGTTTCCTTTACATTAAGGTTACTTGGTACTCTTGGTAGATATAACTTTATATTGATAGTCCTTTGGGTATGTACTTAACCTTTTAATTTCTTTTTATGAATTTGTTTGTAACTTTTGTGTGTAAAATTAATTATAAATATAGGTACTTTATTATATGTAATAAGATGTATACAAGTATATATTATATTCAAATTATTCATTCAGTCTAGCGAAACGCGAATACTGCTGTGTTGAAACGCAGCATCGCGTTAGATGATCTATCTTCACAAAAAAAATCCAAATATAAACACATGGGAATCTTGATTCTAAAATATCAACTTTTTATACACACGTTACGCAAGAAATTGTGAATTTGCCAAATTTTTTTGCACGCTTTTTTAACTTTAACAAGTGCGCATGTTTTTCGACCTTGATATTGCTTTTAAGTTTTATTGGGATCGTTTATTTCGGTTTTGAATGTCTAGTCTTGTAATCTTGGAGTTAAAGAAATTTCTAGATATAAAATGGTAAATTTAGGAAGAAGGTTCTCGATTCGGATGGATCCTTACTTCAGTGGCAATACATTATCAAATGAGCGACGATGGTACAGTGGGTATGGCCCCGGCTGCTTTAGCGAGAGTGTCCGGGTTCGAAACCGACCCATACGAAGTGGGTTTTTCAAAATTTTGAAGTGCACTGCATGCCTGAACACATTACCATCGCTTGCTCACGGGTAAAGGAAAACACCGTGAGGAAACCAGCATCAACCCGAATTAAGTCAGCGCGACGCCTCGGTGAACTATCGCCCTATACCCTCCTCGCCCGATTCCCTCCTCGCCCGATTTCGAGGAGACTTGTGCCCAGTCGAGGGACATTGTATAGGGTTGCCACTTTACTTTTTTTACATTATTAAATATAACCGTTTTTTTGCACAACGTAAAACCGAGATAATATGACGGAACTCTTCAATTGTTTTTGAGGTCGGTGTAGTTTTTATAAGGATCACACAACACAGTTTATGAACTAATGTTTGCTAAATTGGTTGATAGGAGATTGTCCTTGGCAACAGGCGTTTAATAGCAGCTATGACAAGTATTAAGTTTTAGGGTATTCATAATATTATATCCTCAGCAGGATCATGTCAGGTCTTCCTTATTAAACGCCAAAGTGACTGTAACCAGGAGCCTTTAACATATCATCATCAGGATTTATTTTTCCACTTGCTGAACATAGGCCTTTTTTTCTTAAACGCCGGAAAATGTGCTTAGGCATCCCGCGGGGGAGTGGGTTCCCCCATTCGGGGGAAATCACTACGTTCAGATTTGACTGTTTGTTTGTATTGCATAGGCACCGTAACTACTTGACCGACTTGAAAAATTCTTTCACTGTTGGGAAGCTACACTATCCCCGGTGAACATAGGCTGTATTGAATTTCCAAAAAGGTTAGAGACCCGTATTAAAATAAAAGAGTTTTTAATAACCTCTGACACTGTTTAATAATTATGGAAACGTTTTTAAATAAATAAAATGTTGTAATTCATAATTCATTTGTTTCAGGTTGTCTAACATGTGTCCAAGTGCTGAACATCATGGTGCTGCTGGGGTTCATGCTGAACTACTCCCTCAGGGTCAACCTCACCATCGCCATCGTGGAGATGGTGTACAACGACAGCAACCACACCATCACAAACTCCACGGGCATGGATGCACTGGACTCACAGAATGTCACACAAGTAAGTCTCTTACTGTTTCTATGATCTATGTCTACATTAGTAATTATAAATATGATTACGTTTGTGAGCAAGCTCCTGTAACTTCGACCTCCGTAGAAGAAAATCTTTAAAACTAAAATTGAATCAATCAGATTTGAAATTCGCTGTATAGTAACCGGAACGATGAGCTTTTAAAAAACTTAATAAACCGAAAAAAAAACCGGAAATGTTGTTTCCTTATAATATAGTTAGTAAGGTATATTTTAATAATTTATTATAAACTTTTGTTTGCCACAGCATCCAGAGCACATCGAACAAACGAGATACCACTGGGACACGAAGCAGAAGAACAACCTCATGGGGTGCTTCTTCTGGGGCTACATGCTCACAGAAGTCCCGGGTGGTCGACTGGCAGAAGTGATAGGCGCAAGGTAAGATCACCTTTATAATACGACCAGCTATTCCTTTTAGTGGTCGCGTCTTCGAATTCGCCTAGGGCTTTCATTTCTTTTTCTTTAATGCACCGAGATATCCCGCTGGAGTGTGGGTCTCCCCAGGCGGGTATGTGGGGCTCGCTGCGCCCGAAAGCTGGTAAGTGGACGCAGCTCTACCCACTAAAACCCGGTGAGTGCCACCAATGCCGCCTTTGTTGAGGTGCCCCGGATCTACAAGCAACAGGGCATCTCGACGGTTAGTCAGTCCCTCAGGGAACCGACGCCACCTCCATAGAGGAGTGGTCCCGCACCACAATAACCCCTCCCAACGTCGGGACAGTACGATGAAGTGAGGTTCCCGTCCTCACCTCTTGCCCCCTCTTCTTATAAGAGGGGTATATAAAGGCCCCTCCTCTCAATTAGCTTTGCCCAAGGTGTTGGGCTTACCCTGGGCTACTGAGCCCCACCGTCAAGGCTTTCATATGCCTAGAGTCTGTCTTCCGTAAAAGTTAAAAGTATTTTTATCACATCCTACCGGATATTTATGTACGATAATGTGATGCTGATTAACCCAAATAACTCGTGTCCTTGGCCTACCGTATCTCGTCGTAAAATGATTATTAAAATGAGCTTAGCCTTTTCGCATTATGGTAATTCGATGTCGCCTTGAATTTCCTTTTATGCACACGAATGTCTTGAGGAACGCGAGTTGCGTGACCGGTCATACTTGATGCATGAAATGGGCTATGGTTCTTGGAAGGATGTCGTCGGTAAAACCTTCAAAAATTCTGACTTTTGTGTGACTGATTAAATTATTCCCAACCTAATCAATTTTATGATTAGATTGAGAATAATTTAATATTTCAGAAGACACTAGGACAAATAACTAGAGATAGAGTCCTGGACCCTGGTTCGTTGTGATTTGTATATCAGTGTACTTCTATCGAGATGAAAATCTTTGAGAAAGTGCTGTTCTTAGCTTAAACTTGTTTAATTGACCGCATCAAGTTTTTTTTAAAGGTCATCAGGCCATCTAAAAGTCTAGCTTTTAGGCCTGATGGCCTTTAAGCTCAATCGGTAGGTAATCAAGTACTCTGGGATTTGACTGGCCTGTTGGTCTAGTGGTTAGCGACCTTGACTGCCAAACCGTCGCGTGTTGTCGGTGGTCGTGGGTTGGTCGAAATGGCCGTGGGTTCGATTCCCACCCAGGACAAATGTTTGTATGATGAGCATGAACATTTGTTCTGTGTCTGGTCGTAATTTATCTATAATATGTATATATTTAGAAATATATAAGTTGTGTATCAGCTGTCTGGTTACCATAAGAACAGGCTTTGTCTAGTTTGGGAGCTGATGGCCGTGTGCGAGATGTCCCAACATATTATATCCAGTATCCACAGTCGACTAGTTTGGAGTAGTCATAACGTGTATGGCGGACAGACTTTAACGTCCCTAATAGACTTGTATGAGGCTAATCAGTTTGTGCGCAGAACGTTCTAGAATACAATCAATAGAACATTGGAAGGGTCGGATGGATCAACGATATACTTGACCTGGAGCCAATCAATTATCATAAAAAGGGGCGGGGCGTGTTTATTGATCATATTTCCTTGCGCATATTAGGTATTGGATTAAGTTTTATCAGGTCAACGCAATAGGTTTTTAGAAGTTCCTCAATATGGAGGGGGGGGGGGGGTGTTATGGGATTACTAGTGTCGTCTCCTCCTGCCCGTCCGTCCTGTTGAACCAAAACCACTTTCCTTTGACATAAAACATAAGAGAGAAAAACCAGCTGGAAAACGATTAAATTCAAGGTCATTTACCCGCTTGTTTTCATACTAACAGTGTGGAATCGGAATCGTAACTCACCTCACGAGGCAAGGGATCGCCCGTCTTGGCGTCCATTGGGACCTTGGATTATCTTAAGTAGTGTTAGAGGCTAATGATGATGATGAAGTATCTCATATCTATATTTTTATAAGGAGGCAAAGCAGATGTTCCGATCGATCGATCGATCGAGGCCTCAGCAACACTAAATTACACTCTTCTGCCCTGAATTCCTATTTCATCTAAGAAATACCTTTTTTTATTTGACCTTTTTGGATGTCTTAGCGTTTATTTAGGGAGACTATTCAGCTGTGGATGGATGATGACGATGATTCAACGTTTTTTTCTCAATAATAAACAGCATCTTAAAAAAGAATGTCCCTTAAACATACTTTCGAAAAACAAAATCTGACAGCTTAAAAAAAATAATACCTCAAAAATTACAGTTGGGCGATCTTTAATCTCACCGTGTATAACTTTTATCTCGACAATCGTATCTGCACTTTGGCTGTTCCACTGAAACGCGTCCGAGTCAGGACTGGTTGGTGATTAATCGAATGAGTAATGCCATGCCGCGGCCGGGTCGATTGAACCCACACATTCAACTACAGTCGCCCTCGATTTTATGTGCACTCAAATGCTGTTTTAATACCAGCTTAACTATTTTTCTGATGCCAGCCTGATGCTTGTTTAATGCCAGCTTAACTATTTTTCTGATGCCAGCCTGAAGCCTGTTTTAATACCAGCTTAACTATTTTTCTGATGGAGCTACTAAAATTTGTCACAGAAGTTTGGCTAAACGATCTTGTCATAAGTTTTGTTACATATTCTTGTTTTTTTTATACCTATATGATTTACAAGTATTAGTAAATATATTTAAATATGATATTAGTTTTTTGTCTCAGCGACCCAAAAAATGTCTGGTTAGTTGTAATACGCTATATTAGAACTTGCCATTTTCGTAGGGTTGCGAAATGTTATAATTTGTCCGTATGATACGTTAGAGGTAATGCCATGCACTGCAGACAGATTAGGCACTTCTCGCTCACATAAAACTACCGTAAAGTGACCAATACACTGACTCATTTTGTACGGTTTGTTTGACTCTTCACGTCTTTGTTTGTTCTTTATCAGGTGCCCCATTTTGGGGATAGGGCAACGTATGTAAACCTCTGATTGTGGGGATATTTGCGGGTGTCTAAGATCCCAAGGCTCTGAGTCCTCGTTTGCCACCTTATTCCATAAAAATAAAAATGGTAGTCATGGAAAGAGTCGATTGACGTGAAAACTTATAAAATCGAAATTTCATAATATCGTAAACATTATGAAATTTTAAATTTAAATACAAGAAATTCGTTTAAATGTCGCATTAGCATGTCGGTAACGCGCACCTATAAGATTTTCAGCTATAATAATGTGCATAACGCGGCTAAAGAAGTTTTATTGAAACTATTTAAAACGGGATATTTATGGGTGTTATTTAAACGACTAGCATAATATTCGTATTTTTGTGAGCAGAAAAATATAATCTGGTAGCAGAAATAGCTAATTGAGCGGCAACTTATGTTCAGCAAACATTTTAAAATCAAGCAGCAATTTTTGTCATTTTTTATGGCTGTAATTATTTTTGAAAGGCATATTAATTAAAAGAGGGGCAATGTGCTGCTCCTGTTTAATAAAATTTTGGTAAGCACTCGGAGGGTAAGCAAAAAAAATAATTTTGTGTTGCTTATATAAGTAGCATGAATATAACTTCAAGCAACTTTCTTTTTCATTAAATTCTGCGTTATAGCCCAGTCCACAGGATTTGATGACGTCATGATTTGAATTAATTCCCTGGTCCTTTATTAAGAATGATAATATAATTTATTAATTTCTTATTCAATTTTTATACAAAATTTTAGTTTGTAAATCGTATTTATAATTATTGTAATATCAAAAAATATTATTTAAAAATGTATAAACAAACAAAAGAAGAAATTCATAGATAATGGTATGAAGAGGATTTGAACTTACGAACGACAGCGTACAGCCTGAGCGCGCGCGGACAGTGTTAACCGTAGAGCTGTACGTCTTGTTACAAATAAGTTTAAAATTGTGGATCCATTCTTGCGTATTGAATGTTTTAATTTGATTTGATTTTTGTAGGTAATGATTGAATTGAATATTGCAAGTTTTTGAACTGCTTGTTTATTTTACACACCACCTACAATTTTTAATACCTGCATAATCTATCTACTATCTACATAAATCTACGAAACTGAAACAAAATAAAATCTTGAAGAAAAAAATTTCATCATCATATTATCAGCCTTTAGTGGACGGACCACTGCTGAACACAGGATTTGACGACGTCATGACCTGAATTAATTCACTAGTCTTTTACTAAGAATGATAATATAGTTTATTAATTTCTTCTTCAATTTTTATAATTTTGTTCAATAACATACTTACAACACCATCTAGCGGTAAAAGCGCAAACCTACACCGGTGTGAACACAGGACATAAAATGTAATGCAAAGAAATGTGCCGCTCAAGTAATTATTTTGCCCGATGAATGTTTATTATGCGAGGTCATAATATTGTAAGCTGCTTATTTATGATTTAATTTTCGACCATTATCAAAATTATTTGCGGAACAAGAATTGCTACCAGCTTTATTTTATTGCGTACAAAATCTTTGTATGCCAACCAAATTATTTAAATGCCGATTTTTTTTGCCCCTCCAAAATTTATAATGCCATTTAATTATTTACTTACTTCCCCTTACATTCATTTAATTACTTCCCGATATTTATCATGTTTTATAGCATTATTTTGCGGAGCTGGATATTTCGACATTGTCTACGAATGTCATGTTCACGAGACTGAGCTCCGCGAAATAATGCTTTATAAAACATGGTAAATATCCCGTTTAGTTATTAATAGTTTCAATAATGAAAATAATCATGTTAATTTAAAATCCTATAAAGAAGTTTTACTTCAAAAATATAAATTTGGATGCCATTGTACATATTATGACAGAAATTTAACCAGGGGAAAAATTCCTTGGAATTGTTCATATTGACAGGCATTGTAAAAAAAAAACTGACAGTATAGGTACTTGATACTTTCTGTTAGCCACTCCTGGTCTTCCTCTGCTTAGTCATATCTCAACATAGTCATAGCAGGACATCAGCATCAGGATCTTCCATCTATTAGTTCCAGTTCTGCGTTTCATATTAAAATGATTTACCGTAATATTGACGTTTTTTAGATTTCCATTTCTAAAAATAACAAAACGGAACTAAACTGGAAACCATTGTTTGTCGAATCCCTCAGTGCACAAGCCAGATTCGCGTTTTTTCGTGTTAGTAACACGAGAATCGTAAATTCCGGTTCATTGCCATCGAGAAGTCTCATTTCGTTATAATCGAGTAAAAGTAGATAGATATATGTATTAAATTTATTCACAATTCCACATTACACAAACAAATTAAAAAGAGGAAAACAAATTTGTAATTTGTAAGTATGTTTGCCGGTTAATCTAGCTCGACTTCTTATTGTTGGAATTAGGTATCGTTAGAATTGGGTCGTCTTATTTTTTTTCCAATATCAGTGATGCTAGATTTTGGTAAAAAAAAGGGTTTTGATCGCCATCGCCAAGCTGAAAATGCGAAAGAAATGATTCCTTCTTCATTAAGTTATAGCTTTTAGTTTTCATTGAGAAAGTTATGTACGATAATGCTAGTGGAAATTATATTGATTTGGCCTTGACCTGACGTACGTTTCGCGTCACAAATGAAAATGTAAACTATGTCACGAATAATATCGTCTGTACGAATGCCTAATTTATTCGGCCTTAAAGTATATTGGACAATTACTTGTTGGACAAACTACCGAACGCAAAAGGCCAATAAGGTTCAGGCCAAACAGCTATGATTTAAATTGCGAATGCAAATGAATGATTCTGCATTAGGAGGGAAAAGTTTGAATTGAATTGTTTAAAGTCAAGAATGAGATATCTTAAAACAACGAAAATTAAATCTATAATCTGCCAGTAACAATTTTGAATTTAACTCCCATTAAAGGCTCGTACTGATTCACATGTAACAGATAATAATAAATATGAAATATTAAAATAATTACTTTATATAAATAAATTTGCAGAACAGCAACCATGACCACGTAGTTTTCTCAGCTGTGTGAGCGCTCGCGTTAATATTTCCCGCCATTCAGCATAATCAGATTATAGATTTTTGCAAAGTAACACATGATATAATCATAGTTTCTTATCATCTGTGTCCAGCATCAGTCTAGCCGCTGTAACTAACGCGTTGTCGACAACGCGAAATTTTAGGTTTATCCAGACAATGGTTAGATCATATATCATAAACCAAATGGATGTGGTTTAAAAGCGTCCATAGATAATATTATTATTATACACCAAAAATTCGCCTTTGCTTGAAATGCCACAGATTAAAAAAGCCGATATTTTGGCTGTAGGAAAAACGCAGACCCTAACAAAAGATATCTTGACAAATGCGCCTTAGATCTCAAAGCATCATCAAGTTTTGATATGTTATTTTTACGAATACTTATTTTTATAACTTTGAAATTTGGTCATGAAGTTTGAAACTTAAACCTATGTTAAAACGTGACCCTAACAATTTCAAAGTACCTAATACTTTGTTATAAGCATGAGAACATATTTCAATGATGCGCAACAGAGTAGCGTCACCGCCCAATGGGATGCCAATAATTACATAACTGGGTAAAATTACGTATCTACGCTGATAACATGGAATTCTTAGAAGGACATGACGATTGCTAAGATCTATCTGGTTGACAGTCGATTATACAATTTAACGAATAAATTTGCGTGTCCTTTTTTCGAATGGACCTATGTAGTTGGCCTGTTGGCATTTAAACTTCATCGGAAAAGTATATTGAGCAGATGGCTCTAAGAATGGCATCTAAGAATACTATTTTGGTTGTGAAAGAAGCGAGAATTGGTTTCCTCCTTTGTGATTCGACACGAACAAGTTAACTGCTACTGGAAACAATATCTTTTTTCGTAGTAATAAACCAGTTCCTGGTGTTTATGGGGCCAGTCCCAGTGCCACTTGCTAGCACACGACTGGCTGGTCTTCCAATTTGCTTTTATCGACACAACATCAATTTCTTTGTTTTTTTACCTACTCTTTATTGACTTGTTTTGACGTATTTCAAATGTACAAGTTGTTAACAACCTTAGAGTAACACGGACCTCCGTGAGGAGGTTTGCTCTAAGTTAACAACCTACGAAGTAAAGATGTTTTAGTTGGATTATCACTAAGATTAAAGTTTGCTTACTATTTCAGGCCAGCTCTCTTTCTGAACAGTTGATCCAATCCATCTTTGTTACAGGCGCGTCTTCGGCTACAGTACTCTTATCGCTAGTCTGCTCACATTGCTGTCTCCTGTCGCGGCATCAGCCGGCTTCTACTGGCTCGTCGGCCTGCGCAGCGCCCTCGGGTTCCTCCTCGGAGCGACGTGGCCAGCGATCCTACCAATGGCCTCCAAGTGGATTCCGCCTATGGATAGATCAAAATTCATGTCTAACATGATGGGTGAGTTTTATGTTTAAAATAATGATTCTAGAGGCTGGTACATATGACTGGTCTGGTGGTCTAGTGGTTAGTTACTCTAATTGCTAAACCAGAAGGCCGTGAATTCGATTCCTATCCAGGACAAATGTTTGTGATGAGCATGATTATTTGTATGTTCATGTTTTGGTTTAATTTATGTCAATGTGTAAGCATTTAGATTTTAGAAATATATAAGTAGATACCAGGTTTCTGGTAGCCATAATATAGACTCTGCCTAGTTTGGTATCAGATGGCCGTATAGAGTTGTCCCAACATTATGACGGTCTTTCCCAGTTAGCATAGAACTGAATAGCATTAGGAAGATAATTCGCTTATTAACCTTGTAGTCAGCCTGACTGACTGACCTGACTCAGACAACCTGTTGTATACTTATCTGACGGTGAGACGTTCACAGCGCCTATGAATGTAAAGCAATATGTTGATGTAGAAATATTGTACTGTAACCATTAAATTTGGTCCCAGTTTATTTCTTCACGTGCGGAATACGATAGGTCTCAGTGACACTGCTCGTCTAACCTTTTCATTTGCAAAACTGCTCAAAGATGATATAAGCGAAATGGACCTATGTATCTTATGTAATAACGACTTTCGCTTCCATAGATTTATTATCATTTTAGTAAAACAGGAATGACGACTCGGGTTGTAAAATTTTCAGTCACGGATAGTCTGATAACTAGTATTACTAGTATTTAACTTGTCTCTTTTGTAAAGTCTAGTAACTATTGCCTTAATAGGAGAGATCGAGAGAGATCGAGCTTCACCCAACTGATAACCAGATGAGCCCTTCTTTAAAAGTATTTTTGGTATATTAATACGACTTGATAGTATACCTATTAAAAAGAGATCTTTGTTCCTTTTTTTCTAGTACGTCTATTAGTCTATCTAATAATGTTCGGCCTTGATAACGAAATTCTTTAGTAGAAAACCAACATTGTGTACAAGAAAAAAATCGACTTATCAGCTACTTTTATAACATCAAAATACGGAAACATATTCACTAATATTATGTTGGAAGGTTGAAAGCGGTTTATTCTAGAATTTTTCTGCTTCCCAATGCGATTCAGGAATGTCTATTTGTAATAACGATAAACCTGTATTTCCCAGAAGCTGTGGGCGGGCAGCGACAGTTCCCACTTACATGCTCGCTAGTTGACAAAATGTATTTAAAATTTAAAACACCGTTTCGTTTGATTTAAATGCTTCGTAACATCTTTATTTTTTATTATTTTATAGCATTGGCCTTGCCATTGTAAAAAGACCAAACAATAAAAAAAAAAAAAAATAGTTAAAAAAAACTAAAAACACGCTTTTTATAGAAACCCAAACTAAAAAATAGAAAATAAATTTTAATAAATTTAAATTAACAATAGTGTTAAAAATTTCAATAACTATAAATTAATAATAGTGTAAATAAAAAAAAAATATTTTATTTTAAAAAAAGCGTGGGGTGCTTTTTAAGATATTATCAAAATGATAATCACTCTACTCATATCTGTCAATAAAATATTTATAACTATATTGACACCATGCACCCCACGCTTTTTTTAAAATAAAATATTTTTTTTATTTACACTATTATTAATTTATAGTTATTGAAATTTTTAACACTATTGTTAATTTAAATTTATTAAAATTTATTTTCTATTTTTTAGTTTGGGTTTCTATAAAAAGCGTGTTTTTAGTTTTTTTAAACTATTATTTATTTTTTATTTTTTAGTAATTATTTATAAATATTATAAATACGGGGAATCAGAGTTCGATTTCGGAGAGGGAGCCTGAGAAACGGCTACCGAAACCAAGGAAGGCCGCAGGCGCGCAGATTACCCACGGAGAGTTACATACTGACATACTGACATACTGACAAACTGACAAACTGACATACAAGTGAAGCTAATAAAAAGCGTGTAATAATGACAAACGATCCGTGAGAAATTTTAAGTCATTACAAAAAGACGATATTTTTAAGACAGGTTATATGAAATGATTAAACAGAAAGGATTATAGTGTTTTCGCGAATCGTAAAATTGCTAAATCCGAAACAGGAAAATAACATGCCTGTTATGCAGCTATAAGCAGAGGTACATTTTGTTTAGCTCACACTCATAAAACCAATAGTGATATTATAAATCGTCTGACCGCTAATAAACAATAAATACATTTAACAGTAGCAGGACAATGTGTGTTTATCGCTGTTGAAGACCGCCAATATCCCATTGTTCCACTTGTCTGCTTCTGAATCATGACAATAACACGAGAATCTTTATTTTGCGTCTTTGTAGTTAGATTTATGTCTGACGCAAAAAGACCACGTGGTAAGATGTGTTCGTTGTCTATGAAATTTAACGAGCAATTTATTCAGGAATTACAAATCCTGTATCTGAGATAGTAACGCCCGGTTTCCGAAACGTTGGTCAAAGTGTATGTCAAATAATATGACTTAATGGCGGTTAACATATGATTCTAGAGTCAAATTTGACAGCTTTTCATTGTAGTGACTATGTCAACTGACAGGCTGAACAAATTAAGTAAATCGATCAGCCTGTCAGTTGCTTATAGCTATACATTGCTTCAAACAACTCATTTGACAAACAAAAGATTATTTTTTACGTTAATCAGCCTTTCTCGGTGGCAGCAATTAACTGCCTGTCCTGTCCTTCACGCTGAAAAACATTAAAGCTATTTCAAGCATGAAGCATGACGGTTGTCCCCATGTAGGCTCCAAGTTAAGCTAAAAATAACCTTTATCCATCCACTGCTGAAACATAGGCCTCCCCAAAAATGCCAAGACGACCGATCCCTTGCTACTCGCATCCAACACGGATCAGCCACTGCACAGAGAATGTCTTCTCACCTGGTTAATGGCCTTACACTTCGTCTACCATGACGTAGCCTTTGCTTTGATAACTAATAATAGAATTCTTATATATCCTACAGGGATGTCTATAATATGTCTGATCCCCACACTAAGCAGAGTCTGTGAAACCAGACAATTATTATTTCTAAATACATATATGTTATAGATAAATTACGCCCAGACACAAGAAATAATCGTGCTTATCACATTAACCACGAGATCAACAGGCCCGTCATGCAATTTTAATGTAATGTCATGTCTCATCCTTGGTATCTCTTCAAAATTGTATGATTATATCAAACCAGAATAACGATCTTCCGCGTCACTGCGAAACCCTTTCTTATTCTTCTGTTCTTCTAAAGAATCGTTCTTGTAATTTAGATAGGTGGATTCATCAAGATGTGTGTTAAATAGGCGAGTCTGAAGAAACTCAACTCAGACCACCAGTAAGAAGTCTATATGAAATGTATAAAGATAACCCCTCCCAGATTTGAAGGTTGTGGTGGACCAATCACAGCGCCACAATCCTGAATCGCGCTATCAGAATTCCAGAGCCCGATCGGTATATATGCAACACCAGACACGATAGCAAGTGGGCTTCGGCCTGGCCGAGCATTGTGCCTCGCTCAGTCAGAGATCTCCCTTTGGGGCCTACCACCATATTCCCACAAGGTTTAAGAGGGGAGATCGTTATATCATTATACATGTTACATCATGTTGATGGTATTTTAATTAAATCCTGTCTTGTTAATTCGTTCGCCAAAGAACATTCTCATCAATTGACGAGAGCTCTCCACAATTGAGGATGATCAATTGCCATCGTATAACTGCTATTAGGGTTACGTCAGTCGGTGAGCCACAAACCCGTGGCTACTAACATTAGTAAATGCGTCTATAAAACTCATAAGGAAAGCAGGGTTGCAATAGGAAATCAGAAAGAGTTTAGCGTGTATTCCATAGAACATATTTTCCCTTCGTTATTAAAAAAACTGGCAGGCGTAGGGGCTGTCGGTAGAAGTCTCAGAATCGTGAGACGACAATTTCATTTCATAATGTGTCGGTGACCCGTACCTAGAAGATATCTATCTTCTCTTATAAAGAAGTTTTCTCCTCAATTTCATAGCAATGAAGGAGTCTTTGCTAATGATAAGTTTGTTCACTAAGTGATAAAAAAATGATAAATTTACGGAACCGCTAGGGACGCGAATCGACTCGTGCTCTAGAAAAACGAGTCGAACTGCGTCTTTGACAATGAATTTAAGACTCACTCGGCTACACGATATCCTTGGACGTTATCTTGTCGTGATCCGTAATAATAGTAGTAATGATAATGTTTTACTTCCTTGGTTTATACAACAATTTGTATCGCGACGCAGACGGAACAGTTGGTCTTTTTGTCCCGTGTTCACTGACTGAATGACGTCACCGCTACAATTATGTTACGATCAGTCGAGTATAATTTAAACCATTGTCATGGTGGTAAAGATAACTATGTCGTATTATGTAAATCACAAATATCATTTCTAAAAATGTTAATGCAGTCTTAGATATAACGTATAGGAGAGAGAACGAAACAACACAGCCCCTTTAGACAAGTGGCAAACGCTAAACGAATAGAAATAGAATACTTATTGTATGGGAATAACAATAACAGTCAAATTGCATGCCGTAAATTGCCGAATGGCACTCATTCGGCATTCCCATACAACAAGTATTCTATTCTATTTCTATTCGTTTAGCGTTTGTGCCACTCGTCTAGGGAGGCTGAACTGTAAACAGTAGCGCTGTTGTAGCGTTCCGCGCGGTTTGTGATTTCCTTTTTGGGGGGATAGAGAAAAGAAGGGCAACGCATCAGCATAACCTTTGGTTGTACGGATGTCTATAGGCGTCGATAGTCACATTAAGACTCCGATTCCGTAGTTGCCCCCCTTAAAGCATAAAATACATGACTTGCCCTTAGATGTATATTCCCGTTCTGAATTCCTTGCTTTTTATAAGCGTTCTACTAAAATAATAAAATCAATTATACTCGCTAGCTATGTTTTAAATGATTGTGCTGCCTTCAAACTTATCAATGGCATTC
This sequence comes from Lycaena phlaeas, assembly GCA_905333005.2. Taxonomy (NCBI): domain Eukaryota; kingdom Metazoa; phylum Arthropoda; class Insecta; order Lepidoptera; family Lycaenidae; genus Lycaena; species Lycaena phlaeas. The sequence continues at coordinate 1,971,531 of HG995181.1, forward strand.
TCTAATTACGAAGTACCCGCAGGCCGCATGCCGATAAACATTTTTCCATACTACAGTCTAATTTTAAACTCGGACAATGCCGTGGGGGCGCGCGCAGGCGTGGTCGCTGACGTCAGAGCCATGCGGCGCGCTGATTGGCCGAGCGTACCCGCACGTAACCTTGCGCAACGGTTGCTATGCGCACTATATTTCAAATTGCACCGTGCACGTTATTTTAGGCGCGCACGCAAGGTGAAAATGCATTTGTATTGGCTTTGTAGTATTGTAGTAATTTTAACCTTATGACGTACATGCTTTTGAAAGGTATTTAAGAAAGTAGTGCTATATTTTGAATATATTTATGTGACCTCTATGTTCATGATTTACATTGAATACACCGTCATATGAAGGTCTCTGAAAACTAATGAGGTCTTATCAATAATAAAGATACGGCCATGTTACACTTTGGTCTTCACCAAATGTCATCACCTCAATTATTTAGTCGAGTCTATCATTGTCAGTTGTTATCTTTTGCTTCATAAATAAGTCCATCTGAAGAACGCAAGTGTCCTAGGTTTGGTTATAATAAAGATTATTATTATAGACTATCAACTCATCCCCGACACTGCCATTCTGCTGAACCTCCAAGCTTCTGCCCATCCTGATATGATGAAGGACAAGTGAGGGCATACAACAGACGCGCGGCAACTGAACTGTAAACAATTAGCGCTAATGACTCCGACATATCATGTATCCAGTGTCAGGAAACGAATCGCGAAACAAAACGCTATCGACTATAGGCACTAACTATAATTTTTCATCATCATCAGCCTTCATCCGTCCACTGCTGAACGTAGGTCTCATTCAAGGAACGCCTAGGTACGGTGACCTATCCTTCGTAACACGGACAGGCCACTGCATGGAGATCGTCTTCCCACCTGGTTAATGGCCGACCACTTCTCTACCTAAACGCAGCCACCACTCTTGAACCTTATTGGCCAGTCGGCCATCCGTTCTCGTATGCGCCAAAACGCAGTGAATCTAGGGGAAATTATATTCAAATCAAATGTGAAAGAGTAACAAACACGCCATAACATTTCATAGTTAAAAGCGGAACAGCTCTGCTGAAAAATCGGTAATGGGTCCTAAAAATATCTTTCTTAAGTTTAAAAGAAAAAATTCGTATAAGAACCTTAGAGACGCATGGAGAGGTCTAAGTTCCGAGTTTTAAAATATATGATGTAATTTATTGATACATCCCGTCTGGAGGTCACTGGTCAGTATATCAAGCGATAGTCTGGGGGGCGGTGGTTGAGGAAATTTACTAAGCATATAAGTCAGTCCGATAACGCATATAGAACGCTACGTCTTATCAGTGACGAGTCACCAATAGTCCTAGTAGTAATATTGGGAGTTTCCATTCCATTTCCAGTTTTTTATGTAAGATTTACGGGATTGTACACTTCATTTGTGCGTAGTTAACCATTTCGGTAGATGGCTGGAATTAAATGGTTGTGCTTAGGTAACAGTGGTTAGTGTACTGGGTTTTTATCCGGTCTATACCTTAGGATGGTTAGCGCATGCAAAAATTTGGAATGTAACTATATCATTATCGCTTAAGGTTGTGTGTAATCCTATCCCAAAAATAAATCATACAGCTCGAACCAATTGTCAAAGCACGATACAGTGCATTCTACGTCAGCAGTTATCCCTGGCTGCTGTCTTATTTAGATTATATAATGTTAATAATGACAATCTTGTATTGTCTCTCGCATTAACCTGGAAGATCCTTCCGATTAAATTCGTTCTTCCCAAGACAGTTTAAACATCAGGCCCAGATCATCATGTGCTGGTTTTCCCCGGCTATACGGGGCTATACGGGAGTAGCAGTGGTGGGTACGAGTGATGGGACGAGCCCGAATAAAATAGATAAGATTTATCCCACGACTAGCTGTTGCCCGCAGCTTCGCCTGCGTTAACTAAGATTTACAACGAGATCTTAGCGGGATGATATATCTTTACCGATAAATGGGCTATCGAACACTGAAATGTTTCATTAAAATCCGACCAATAGTTCCTGAGATTAGCGCGTTCAAATAAACAAACTCTTTAGCTTCATATCTTAAAGATTAAAAGCATTAGTAAAATAAACTCGTTTAAATGTAGTCCAAAAAAATCAAAATTTTTTAATAAAATATGGTTGTTGTGCCTCACTCAACATAGATAGGTATAGTGTGTCGTGGACTTTTTTGTAGATATTTATAAGATCTACAATTAATTAGAACATTTTATGGTTCTATCTTTTATAGTTTAGGCAGCGTACGCAAAATAAATAACTTTTTTGGTTGATTTTTACACCTCGTTTTCGAAAAACCCAAATATCTTACGGAATTATAATGAGTGAAATTCGCGTAAACATAAGAAAACAATATCTTACGGAACCCTGTTTTTTTCCAGAATAAAATTTAGCCTATGTTACTTGTGGATAATGTAGGTTTCGAATGGTGGAAGAATTTTTGAAATCGGTCCAGTACTTTATGAGCCTATTCATTACAACCAAACAAACAAAGTTTTCTTCTTTATAATAGTAGTGTAGATATATAGTATAGATAGATTTCGCCATAACTTCAAAACCGATCGTCCAATTTTAATCATTCAAAGTCGAAATATTATCTTCATAAACTGTACTTAGTGATAAAATAATTTATTTTGATAAGGATCCAAAACATGAGTATAATAAACGCGTTTAAATGTAGTCCAAAAAAAATTAAAAATATCTAAATAAAAAAATGGTTATTGTGCCTCACTCGACATAGATAGGTATAACGTGTCGCGGACTTTTTTTTAGATAATTATAAGATCTACAATTAATTATAACATTCTATGGTTCTATCTTTTATAGTTTAGGCAGCGTACGCAAAATAAGTAACTTTTCTGGTTGATTTTTTACACCTTGTGTCCGAAAAACCCAAATATCTTACGGAACCCAATTTTTTTCAGAATAAAATGTAGCCTATGTTACTCGTGGATAATGTAGCTTTCGAATGGTGAAAGAATTTTTGAAATCGGTCCAGTACTTTTTGAGCCTATTCATTACAAACAAACAAACAAACAAAGTTTTCCTCTTTATAATATTAGTGTAGATGTAGATTATCTCTGGCGTGTATTGTACGCAATTTATTCACGTCAGCGTTTGATAATCCACGTCATTACATCTAACATTATCATTTAAAACGTAATGGCGTTATCTTGTGTTTGGAAACATTCGCACATGTGTTATAATAATATTTATCGTAGTCTTATTACATTCACATGTTATTTATGTTCATAAACAATGAATGTAACTTTCTTACGCGACTGAAGGATTTAATATTTTTAGCCGTCTATTTATAGCACTTGAAACAGCTTTGACAGCATAATCAAAACAAACTCAAAAAAACGGCCATAGATATTTTCTAATCTGTACTGCCTGAATCAAATCAAATCAAATCAAAAATATCTTTATTACGTAAGTACAACTTGTACACTTGAAATAAGTCAAAACATAAGTAGTCAATAAGTAGTAATAGTATATAAAAAAAAAAAAAAAAAAAAAAAAAAACTCGTTTGAGATGCAGGATCCCCTAAGAAAAACGAGAAAAAAACTTAGGGGTTGCTCTTTTGTCAATAAAATGAGTACATAATATTTTATAAATACAACATGTAACATCATATCTTAAGAGTGAGTGTCTTATTCCCAAGGTGTGGTATCTTCAATAAAATCTTTTATTTCGTAATAGGCTTTACCACACAAACGTTCCTTAACAATTTTCTTAAATTTATTAATGGAAAGATTTTGAACGTTTTCTGGGATCCTATTGTAAAAACGTATACATTGTCCCATAAACGAAGTACTAACTTTATTCAGTCTAAAGAATGGAACATTTAATTTATTTTTGTTTCTGGTATTTATATTGTGGTTGTCGCATTTTTTTACAAATTCATTAATATTTTTACGGACATACATCACATTAGCAAATATGTATTGAGAAGCGACAGTCAAGATGGCAATTTCTTTAAATTTATCTCTCAATGATACACGGGGGCCTAAACAATATATGGCTCGAATAGCTCGCTTCTGCAACAAGAAGATCGTATTAATATCCGCGGCATTCCCCCACAGTAGAATGCCGTAAGACATAATACTGTGGAAATATGCATGATATACTAATCGCGCCGTATTTTCATCCGTTATGATTCTTATTTTCTTAACTGCAAAAGCTGCAGTACCGAGCCTACTTGCCAACGTGGCTATATGTGGCGCCCACTGTAGCTTAGTATCTATGGTAATTCCGAGAAATTTGGTTGAATCCACCAAGTCCATCACCTCTCCGTTAAGTGATACACTAGTTTGCACCTGCTTAACATTAGGGAGCGTAAATTTTATCAGTTTTGTTTTATTTGAGTTAAGCAATAAGTTATTGGCGCTAAACCAATGCACCATGTTCGAAAGAGCATTGTTTACCTCGTCAAAGACCATTTGAAAATTTTTGATTATCGCTATATCATAAATAAACAAACAAACAAACAAACTTCACAAAAATATTGCATCAATCATTTCTGTTTGATTTAACAATAACTTCATGAATCAAAAATGAATGCGAGACGACATCAATCAAAAAAATCTGAACCATAAGCTATCGAAGCTTCCTATTACAGAAGGGATCTTTGTACTCCGTTATCGTACGCCAATACGTCACGTTCCATGGGTCGTAGCCCCGACACGTGACTCCTATCCAACCGACCGGCTGGTTCTGGTACTGCTACTTCTAAGAGTAGCCTATCATATCGTATCGCATGTGTAATATATGTATATTAGCGTAGAGCAGAGGTGGCGAGCAGTAGCATGCATGCTGGACCCAAGAGTTTGGGCAAGCTACACCCCTTGCGTGGCTCGACCGCTCGAAGACCACACGTGGCATGCCACTATTACATAAGACGTGGTTAGGCGGAGTCCGCGCTGCGCTGTTACCATACTCATACTGGGAGATCGTATCAAAGACTCATTTGGGGATTACAGCTGGTTGTCCTGGCTACGTAGGGATATCATCGAATTGAACGAGTGCCGGGCCTAGCCTGATTGAAAGATTGATCTGTCAGTTAATCGCAACAGCCCACACACTGACAGTTTTGTTTAAGGTTTTGGCCGGACGACTGATAAGAACTTATAGTGTGTGGCCGTTCAACGATTCCGATCAGCGCCGACAGATCTCAGCCGGACAGGCTATGGCCTCAAGGGCAAACGAATACATACTAGCGGGTAAACGTCCGGCGGCCTGCCGGCCGACGTCTGATGTCAGTTCTACGCCGTCAGTTTTAAGATTTTCGACTTGTTTAATTTTAAACCGATGTCAGACAACGGCCGGCCGGCGATCCTACGGTTAAAAACTGTCGACTCCCGACTGATAGTGTGTAGTCACAAAAGTAGTAGCAGATTATTGCCGGCAGGCAAAAGTCGCTTGATGGTATGGGCGTTTTTGACCTAGGACTGCAGGCCGCCGGATACGACCAGAGAATGCAGGCGGACTGTTAGTGAGTGGGGCCCTTAAGATACGGACCGTAAGAAACGTAAGATACGGACAATATTAACACGATGCAATTCCATTAGTATTCAAAGGAGCGAAATAAAAATTAATTTATTCAATACCGCTTGTAATGTTACTTGACTGATAAGTTAACGTTAAATTACTGTGCCCAGTCAAGGGAATCGCTTGCCGTACGTCGTAAGTAATCTTCCGCTCGTCCTCACTCAAACAGGTCTAGGTATTTCGGAGGAAAACCTTTATCGAATCCTTCGCTTTATGTATGCGAATCTTCCTAAATATGCCACGGCCCTTGTCATCAACACCACACTGAATGTTAAAATTTCCTTCCAATATTTTAACCTCCACCATTTGACTCCCGGGAGGCAAATGACAATATTAGCACAAGCTGTTGCTAGCAAAAAAATCATTTTTTAAATGTATCCTATATTACTTTTAGCACCTCCCAGAATATGTGTACAAAGTTCCATGATGATCGGTCAAGTAATTTTTGCGTGAAAGTGTAACAAACATTCCTACTTTCACATTTATAATATTAAAATATAAGGATAGTAAGAAGTAATTCATTATTAACTCATCATCATTATCAGCCCTTATCCGTCCACTGCTGAACATAGGCCTCCCTTAGTGAACGCCAAGACGGCCGATCCCGTACATCCAACGCGGACCGGCCACTGCACGTAGAGGGTCTTCCCTCTTGGTTAATGGCCGACCAGCACTTCGTCTAACTAAACGCGGCCTCCACTCTTGAACCCTATTGACCCATCGGCCGTTCCTTCTTCTGAGTGCGTGGTGAATGGGCTGGCCATTGCCACTTCAACGTGCTACCATCGCATGATATCGGTATGGTGGTGGAATTCGTTTCGAACTGTGTGTTGATAAATAATTGGTATTTGTATTTCAGCATCATCGCTGGGGGCCGCGCTCACCATGCCCATCTGCGGGTTCCTCATCTCGCACTTCGGATGGGAGTCTGCCTTCTACTTCACTGGTATGTATCTAATATCTATGAAGACTTCTGTGAGTACTGAGCTAGTTTAAGCCGGAGGTAGCGGGTTCGAATGCCGTTTGTGAACAAAAAGTTTCTATAATCCTGGATCACAGACGTGTATTGAATAAATGAATGAATGAATAAATGATTTATTTAGTTTTTTTTCGATTATGAGTATTTACCAAAATAATTGTACGTAACGAAAATGTCGTTACGAAATATTGTTACGAAATAGTTCTGAATCGTAACTAAATAGTAAAACATACAGGACATAAGTCCTGTTTCACAATGGTGAAAAAATATCAATAAAATAATTATTTTAACAATATGCTAAGAAACCCCTTTCTGATCTTTAAAGGATCACCCCTGATCATTAACACATTTTACTAAAAAAATTGGCCAAATGCGAGTCGGACTCGCGCACGAAGGGTTTTAATTTATTTTGTTTTTAGTATGTGTTGTTAACCCTAAAAAGCAAGTTATATAACCAAAAAGAATTCGACATGCCCATATTAATATAAATTGTTTAAAAGTAAACAAGCAAACTCTTCAAGTTTATATAACATTCAAAACTATTTGATTGTTTCGAGGCTCTTTTTTTTTAGTCAAATGGACAATAATTTTGGTAAATACTCTTATAATATATAGAGTAACTAATTTTACAGAGGGCACTCTTGTACCATAATATGTATTTATAATAAAAATATATATATGTTTATATAATAAAAATATATATATGTTTATATAATAAAAATCTAAAGTATTTAATCCGTTGTCTGGTACCCGTAACACAAGTTCTTAGAGAACTTACCACAGAATTAGATCGACGTGGTGTAAAAGCGTCCATATATCTTATTATTATCTCTTGTATGTGTCCAATCTGAGAGAAGCTGGGCCATCTCGTGTCCTATCTGCTCTTCCAATGTTTGGGTATAAGTGACTATATAACTTCATCCGTACATACATCGTGGCAAAGAATTCAGACGTATATAGAAGGAAAATTCTTAAAGATTTTTTATGCCGACTTTATTGGGGACATGTCTCTCGTAGGCTCATATGCTGGGGACATCGCAGTGTCCCTCTCGTCACGCCGCAAAGCGGACGTTCACATCGCAGAGTTTGTCCTCAAAGTGCTTATAAGAACTGTCCTATATACGTCTGAATTCTTTGATCGTGGTTTCAACAACAATCGTGGTACTAGCGTGTTGCTTGTCCAGGTATAATCGGCGTGATGTGGTCGGTGGCGTGGTTCGCTGTGGTGTACGACTCCCCCGCGCAGCACCCCCGCATCTCCGAGACCGAGAGGAACTACCTCATGAAGGCGCTGCCGCAGGACAATGACAAGACGGTATGTATTATAAAGAATACGTTATTTTGTAAAGAGGTAGTGCGGTCCGGCACGACCGGGGTGGTACCTCTCGCTCACTTAATACCGGCGTAAAGTGACAGTTATGCTGTCGCGTTTCGTGCGGCTTGTGAGTTTCCGGTGGCCCATTGGGGGGATAGGGAAAAGGAGGGCAACCTTTGGTTGTCTTCGGCTGTTCGTTTGTCCTCCTATGGTATAAAAAAATGTAAAGTCGTAGACAAGTGCCTAACGTGATCGTATGATCGTCTGTGGTCGATGGAATTATCAAAGTTGAGCGATGATGGTCCAGTGGTTATGGACTCTGCCTCTTGAGCGATAAGTTCCGGGTTCGATCCTGACCCCAGTAACTTGAAATGGGGTTTCCTACATTTCTAAGTGCACCCTAATCACGAGATAGCTCGCTCATTGGTGAAGAAAAACATAGTGAGTGAATGCATGCCTGATGAGATTCGAAATCTTTGAAAATTTCGGGCTTGGCCTACCACTCGTTCTCACCGCTGCTACTCCTGTATAGTCAGGATCGACAGCGGCAACCAAATGACCCTTTGATCTCCGGGAGCCCGGGGGTCCGTTAAACACTGCCTTGGAACCCGCAACTAAATTATTCACAAGAATTTAGGAGTAGGAAATATTCCAGTTTCCCTCCCCGTTCAAAGCGGGAACAGTACAGCAGTGACTAGCAAAGTCAAGAAAAGGTGAAAATGTGTGAAGTTCGCAAACCTGTAGTATTGGGGCAGCGCAATAAACTATGGCCTACTATCCTATTCGCCTGGTTTCGTGGAGGAGACCCGTGCCCAACAGTGGGCTACCGTATATGGGTTCATGCTTAACTATTGCCAAGTAAAAGTTGCATCATAAGTGATGTGTTCTAACGCAGTATCTATGAAGATCAATTAGGTGTTCGTTACGACCAGAGAGCCTAGCCAAAATGCCATTAAGAAAGCGTTAGCGAAGTTCGAAAATGATAAAATGTGTGGGATTGACATACGGCGCATAATCACGTGGTCAATCGTATACATTTTATCATTTTCGAACTGCGCTAACGCTTTCTTAATGGCATTTTGGCTAGGCCTCCAGGGGGCTTAGTCAAAAAGCCATAAAGAAAACGACAGCGAAGTTCGAAAGTAATAAAATGTATGTGATTGGCTAAATCACGACGTCGATCGCTCGATCGCTCAATCGACGACGTGATTTAGCCAATCACAACTTCGAACGAACGAACGAACTTCGCTGTCGTTTTGTAATGGCTTTTTGACTAAGCCCCCTGATCTTCTTAGGACAGGTTAGAAAAAGAACTGACAGTCAATTTTTTTTAAATATAGAATATCATTCCATATTTAATGTTTAGCATTTAAAAAACCTCTAATCGATGTCTATCCCGCAGCACGTAAAAGTACCGTGGAAGAGCCTCCTCCTGTCCCCTCCCGTGTGGGCGATCGTGCTGACCCACGGCGCCTCGGTCTTCGGCTACTTCACGGTGGTGCAGCAGCTGCCCACCTACCTCAAGAGCATCCTACACTATGATATCAAACAGGTACGTTAGAGTATCAGATAAATCGTACGATGTTAAATATTGATTCATCTTACGATTTGTCGTACGATACATGTTATATTTTTTTTACCTCTAAAATCATTTGCATTGTGCTCTTAAGCAGCTGTCATCATAACAGTCGTAGGCTAGTGCAAATCTGAAAGATTGTCGTACACTTAAGAATGAAATCGTTTTATCGTATACAATATATACATACATTTATCGTATATGTATATTTTTAAAAAGTCTTAACTATAGTAGTTAGTTGTATAGTGAAATAATAAATTTTCCTTTGTAATTTTGTATGTTTGTAACCAAAAAAAAAAAAAAAAACTCAACGAAGGACCTACATTTTTACTAAGTAACATGTCCTAAAAAAATCATTGACAGTTTAAATACGCCGGAAACGCGTGCGAAACTGCGCTTAACTGTTAGTCATATTATTATTTGACAAGAATAGGGAAGAAAATTTAAAAGTCGTAAATTCAACATCCTATTCATTTTCTAGCGTTTGCCGAAGGTTTTGTAACATACATTTATGAATGAAAGTTGTAACGCCTTGTAGTAGAGGAACAAGTCTCCTTGAACTTAGGGAAAACGGTTCAATAAGGCCGGCCGTTAATAAACCTTTCTAAACGGGAAATCCGAGTAGTGTAGTCCGATGTAAAAGTGATTCGTTCGAGATTTACATTTCGTCTTAGGGTAGACAACGTATTAGCTCTGCTGTGAGCTGGTGAACTAGTCTAGTCTGTTTGCATAGCACAAAACGATAGGATATAATAAGTAGGATAGGATAAAGGATATAAATAATCTTATACTAATATTTATAACTGAAGTCTTTGTTTTTTTGAACGCGCTAATCTCAGAAGTCTGTAAGAGGTAGTGCGATGCTGCTCTGCAGCCGAATCGGGTCGGCACGACCGGGGTGGTACCTCACGCTCACATAATACCGACGTAAAGTGACAGTTATGATGTCGCGTTTCGTGCGGTTTGTGAGTTTCCGGTGGCCCATTGGGGGACAGGGAAAGGGAATCTGCATAACCTCTGGTTGTGTATATGTTCATGGGCGTCGATAGTCTCCAAAGTCTTCGACTGTTCGTTCGCCCTCCTATGCTATAACAAAAGAGTCAGAATCACTGCTCCGATTTGTTAGAGGTTTTAGGTTGCCCATTTATCGAGAAAGGCTATGGGCTATATCATCCCGCTAGGAGGATTGTAAATATTAGTCAACGCAGGTGAAGCTGCGGGCAACAGCTAGTTTAATATAACCGTTTTATAGTGCTAGTTCTTAACCAATGAAAAGCGCATCGGTGAATTACGGCCCAATAACCCTCCTCGCCTGATTTCGAGGACCCGTGCCGAGCAGTGGGACAAATATGAGTTGATACTTTTTACATAAAAATATATTTTCATGTAGAACGAAACCAGATTAATCTAACTTAAGATATACTATTTATTCATAGAATATAAAAAAATATAACTTCTCCCTTACCTGTTTTACATAACCCTTAACTAATTACATTATCATATTGATATTATATTATGAGAAAAGCACTTTTCATCTCCTAAGCTACTATAACATTATATTCTCCATCAGAAAGGTCTATTAGCCCTTGGGGTTCATACATAACTCCTGCGAGTTACTTTAAATAGTCACTCGTAATATTTTTAACTGCGAAATAAAGTGTAGGGTGACCAGGCAAAAAGATTTTAATGGATTCGGAAAATATTCTGAAGCATTTAAATTACTTAGTATCATGAACATAAAGCAAGATCAGACGACCGATCGGTCGTCTTGGCGTTCATTGAGAGAGGCCTATCTTCAGCGGTGGACGGATAAAGGCTGATAAGGATGATGATGTACACAAAACATTCACGAACACTATTTTTAATAAAATTAGTAAAATAATTGTCGATTTAATATACATCACTAAATATTGTTGCAATAAATGCGGTTTATATGTTTTATTGATACCTGCGAGCTTGCGAAGGTTTCGTTACGTCATGTCAGTGAGCCTGTTTCCGAGCGTCACCCAATTTGTATTTTAATGTTATGGTTGTAAGATTGTTTTCCAACTAAATTGGAATAACATATTCGCAACCTAAATAATGGTGTAGGGTGACAATACCTCTGTTTTTATACATAAATATTTTTGGTTGTGAATGTGAGGGTAGTTGTCAATCCCATTTGCAAAAAAACTTAAAATTGTGAGTAACCTTAAAAAAAGTCAATATTAATTGAGAATAGAGCATGATAATAAGTACTATTCCAATTTCGTTTGCTCGTCGCACTAGTACTTTAATAAGTTGAATAAAAAATGTCAATGCCCAAATACTCAAACGCAACTCAAATTTGGGAGCTGGTTACATTCTGATGGCATATTATGGATTTTTAAGGCTTGCTTAGTAGTTTGAGGAGCCCCAAATATTTAAGCGGTGTTTGAGAATTGGGGTGTAAGTGCCTAAAATCAATCATAAATTACAAATATGTACGTATTAATTACGCATAAACCTACTGATAATAATTTATCAGTTCGTTTTTATATCCATAAATAATATAAATATCAATTGATTTTTATTTTAAAAAATTTATTAAACACTACACATATCTTATAAATTTTGAATATATTATTTAATTTATAATTATATCATGATTGTTAAAAAGTAACGCATTATTTAGGGGATTGGAACAAAAATTATTAAAAACGTCAAACAGTAAACAGGTTCCAGTAGTGAACCTGTAATACGTTGAGAATTAAACGCTGCATTATATGCAGTAGTCCTAAAAATACTCTGCGACTCAGTAGAGTTAGTATTTGACAATTATACATTATAGATTCACATTAGATAAGTCCAGTGACTATCTTTACCCGATGTTCTTGGGCAGAACGATGAGTAATGAGGGCATTGGGCGTTCAAATCTAGTCGCAAAAATCTTTCAGAATGCTGTGGATGGCCCCCCGCTAGACTATAGAACTTTTATTTTTATTATCACGTCAGATCTATGTAATGTGGGCGAAGCTGCTGAAGTAGAATTTACTTGGCTATTCTATTATAGGCCACCGTTTTATAATTTTTGTTTGAAATTAAATTTAAATACATGAAAGAGACAATGAAAAAAGAATAAAACATTAACAATGTAATAACTTTTTCTTATTTACAAAATAATCAGGAAGAAGACATTAAATTGGGGTACAAATTGATTTAATTTTTTTTGTAAAAATTAAAAACATAATATTTAGCTACGAGGGTAAATATTTAAATTTTCATAAAATAAATCATTTTGAATATAAATTATACTTTATTAACATGATTAATATGCTACGATGTTAACAATGTATTACACGTGTCAATATAACTATGCACCAGACACATGGATAATGCAACATTATTTTTGTAGATATTATCGGTATGTTCTATAAATATTTATTATCTATATCATAGATGACATCCCACACTTGTTACACATCACAAATTAAGAACCTTGAAATTAACAAGAAAATCTTAATAGCTGGATATTAAAATTAATTATAACATAATAGACTAAAAATAAACATTATTGCCAATTATTGACAAAAATTTGAAGGTGATCTACACATGTATGGTAAATAAAATTTCATAACCCAGGTTCAACTTTCTAAATCCCGGTTAATGTAATTTTATCCTTTTGTTTATGCGAATATGCCTTATTTTCCTTTGGTATTTTAGTTACCCAAGCATCACGCAAGTCTTTGAGTCTATTGCATCAGCCAAGAAGTGGACAACTTCAAGTTTTATATTAAGCGTAGCTGGTTGTTGCACCTTTAAAGGTAGTAAAAAAGGAAAAGATGTTTCCAGTTGCAGATTAATAATAAAGATTATATCTCAAGAGAATTATTCAAATTCTAACACTATACATAGAAAATAGATTTTTATGTTTTAAATGAATTTTAAATTCTTAATTATAAATGTCAGTTATAAATACTATCTGAAAATGTGAGATATATGTATATTTTTAAATTTTTTATAATACAAACACAAGAAAGAGACGAATATGCTGTATATTTCTCTCTTTCTTGCTGCATAACGCCTACATATTACCGTTGAACGCAAACGAGATTTGTTTCGACTTGTCTCATTACAGTTACTCTTTATCAGGTACACGTTGTTATAGCGAACAGTTAACAGTTAATCGATTACTTAGTAAAGTAATTAACATAAATTATGTTACAAAATTATTTGCCGCGTGTACATAAATATAAAAAAGTATTTTATAATTTGTTAATTTGACGGTAGGTAAATGAGGTAGACTTGCTCTTGCAAAATGTAAATTTTATTTTACTGTCGTCATCATAAACCACATAAATAAAACATAAATTTTCTAATGGACCAATGCTGTTGGCCTTAAGGCCTTTAAGCTTCAGTGGAAGAGTAGATGAACAGATGGCTTATCTAAGAAACTCTACTGCTGAACCTAGGTCTCCCTTAATGAACGTCACGGCGACCGATCGCTTGTTACTCGCATCTAACATGAAATCTTATTTCGAGATCATTATATCATATTATTCAAATATTATAAAAAAAAATTGATGATTGAATGAAACTGAACATTGCGACACTCCAAACAATATTTTATATACAAACCCAAATATACTTTATGCGTTTGTTTGTTTGATAATGTTTATAATAATGTGCTTTCTTATGAATTGATAATTTCGAAAATATAAACGATAAGCTAAAAACGCAAAGTAAAAGTATGTTTCTTTCTCTGTCCGAATTTAAAACTGACATCGAATGCACCTACAGAAATCTCATGAAAATCCTTATGTTTATACGAGTCTGTGTTAAATAAAAATAAAACATATCTGACGCCGCTGCTAACAGCTGTTTAAAATAATATCAACTGCAGAGAACATTATCTAAAGAATAAATTATCGTTTTATAAAGCAATATATGCTATTTTGTACAGTTGTATTTACTATAAAAAGCAAATGTTCAGAAGTTTTATTAAATGTATGGGTATAGAAAACTCAAGTATAGGTTGGGTTAGTACGCCGTAATTCGTACACACACACACGATATTTGATACCCCAATTCCTTTAAAATTCTCCGTAATTTATGAAATAAAAAGATTACTGTATCTAGCAATTTTTTTATTGATTATTTCATTTTTATTAAGAAGTTATAAGGCAAATTAAGGCCGTATCGTAACCATTATATTTGAAGCAAAACGAATTTCACACAAGGGTAAAATTGATGCCTTTACAGTTTACACACATAATTTTAAAAATATTTATTTAGACAAGTTCATTTTTTTTTTTGTTATAAAATAAAGCTCTTTTATATAAATGATACAAAACAGTGGCATGATATAACATAAGTTAATACACAAAAACGAGAAACGACAATTTTTTTCCGTATTTGTCCCTGTTTTTAAACTCGCATGGTCCCAGTAGTTTTAAAACGCTTGCTTAAACTTAACGGTTTTATCACAATTAAAGTAAGCATTTGCGAAGTAAGACATTGCTGTGACAACTGGGTCAATACTAATACGCTGTCAGAAAACTTGTTTGATTTCATGATAAGTTTTAGTTTTGTTTTGAATATGGTAATCGTATGTACTGCCAAGAAAAAACGTAAGTTACCTTCGTAGGGAAGTCTTCTACTTGTATTATGAGCTTTTACTTACATTTCATCATTATTATCGACTCCCATCCTGGTTAATATAGGTCTGTCTCAGTGACCGCCAAAATGGCCGTCCACTGTCGTCATTATCATCGTCTGCCTAGCCTTTTCCCAACTGTATAGGGGAGCGACAGCTTTTCACAGCCCAGTAATTTGATGATACGATATACGATCAGGAAGCGAAGTTATTTTTATTATGCGTACAACTCGTATTGTGAGTGCGTAATGTCCTAAGGACTATTATTAATACTGGTAGGTTTGTGATAAGTCGGCTGTCAGAAAAGAAACAAAACCACACCAAGATCGCTAGGTAGCACAGTGACTCTGGTTGGCCGATCAAGTGTATGTCGGAAAATAATGTATATTTTTTCTTAAGTAACGTTAAGTTTTTTTAACTTCCGCGGTCCGTTTTATGCGAGTGGCAAGGAATCGGTCGTCTTTGCGTTCAGTGGAAGTGGCCTATGTCCGGTAGTGGACGGATAAAGGCTGATGATGTGGATGATGAAGTTCAATATACAATATATCTTACTGACCTCCATTCGCACTCGTATGCTACTCTCGTATGCGGAACACGGCCGCCGTCCGAACTGATCTGATCGGTTTTTTCCTACCCGCATAGGGTCGCCAAAAATTTTGCATAATTGGCGACTTATTTGATGCGGATTGAATTTTTATTATCTGGTTGCCTGGAAGAAATCGCTCTAAAGCGATGAGGCCGCCAATTGTAAGTTTCTTTACTTTATAATATCTTATTTGGTCTTTATAATATCTTATTATGTATGACTGTGTGCAATAAAGATTATTATTATTATCATGATTTATTAGTCGTTGTGTTTGGTGTTTTAGAAGTTTTACAATATTTATCATGTATATAGCTATAGAACTTACGTTGGTTGGTATTATTCTTACTAATATTATAAATGTGAAAGCGTAGATGTTTGTTACGCTTTTACGCAGAAACTACTCGACGAATCATCATGAAACGTAGTACACATTCAGGGAGTACCTAGGGCATAGAGCGGCAGATATTTGAGGTTTTAGGGATAATGATCATTGCCACCTTCCCGCATTGAGATTAAAGAAAGGTTAGCAAATTCTTTACATTCATTGATGTGTAAATCCGCTACTGTTTTAAACGAATGACTTCACCATCCGCCACAGGTACAAACCCGACGCCATGAAGCCGTGGAAGTCACACTCCACGGCTGGCGGGGGGCAACCCCCCACTTACTATATCACTGGGTGATAACAACCGGCTCACCCCACTTCCGACGAAGCATTAGGGCCATTAGGACCATTAGCATAGCTCCATCCGAAAAAAAAAGACTTCACTATCCAACTAAGCAATTCCAAACTAAAAACAATTGCAAACAGAATATTCGTTTTAAATTGTTTTGATAGTGAAAGTAACAATGTTGAAATCCCTTGGTGTGTTTTTAGGCGATGTATTTCGAGATCGATAATCTAGATTCTAGACTATTAGATTATTACGATCAGTAATCGAATGTACTTTATGGAATTCAAAAGCATTCATATACATTGCGGAAATAAAGGGCGCATGAGATACCTTCACACATCGATATGCCTTCCTATTCCTTGTGTCCATTCTCATTACACACACAGTCACATAAAAAACATGGCGGCTGAGGATCAAATGAGAATTGGTTTTATCTCGTTCGAAATTCAAAGGATGCACGAACCAGGTCACGGGATGCACCAATGATGGACGGGATGTGAGCCATCAACCGTCAATGCCTTAGACTTCGTGGGAACCTATAATAACCATGGCAACCTGGCATCTGGCACTTCGATCAGCTCAATTAGTTCGTTTCTTAAATGTGGTCAGCTAATCTGGTTGGTTTCTTAACAATGTTATAAAGATAAAGATATTTTATTTGTAAACATGAGTATTATACAATGGTTGGTCATATGAAATTAAAGTCCAGTCGTGTTTTACCAGTTACGGTGTACAAATTACATATAAATAATAATTATGAGAATATGTAAGAATTTTTTAAATTATTGTTAACTTAATTCAATTTGTCATAATATAAGTAATCATTAACATTATAATAAACTCGATCTAATAGTTAATTAATTAATTTCTTCTTAAACAGATCTGCATTTAAATTCTTCTTATTTCGTTATTTCTATATAATCTATACAGATAAATAAAATTGAAATGTTTGATTGTAGTTTTGACGTGACAACGTCTTATAAATTGGTTTGCCGGGTGACACTTCAAGAAACTGCGTTACGCTCCGCTCACGTTATGCGTTCACAATGAGAGCGAGTGAGAGGCACGCGTCCCTTCCACTCGGGCATGGTTAGCCCGCCTAAGAGCGAGAGAGACAGACATAAAAAGTGAATGAATATTCACATTAAAATTATTTTACCACTCAAAGTCGTTGTCACGTAAAACTTTCGCCCGTATACCGACTTTACAGGTAACCAATTTTTAAAATTGAAAATACATATCAATGGAAAATAAAAATAGATTAGGGAAACAGCGACAAACATATTATGTACACTTTTAGTAGTAGAATTTCATTTTAAATTACATGCAGTTAGTATGGCAACCCATAGCTTTTAGTGGGTCAGTAGGTGCTATTTTTAACCGAATTTATTGTACATGTACTCAAATCCGACTTCCAGTATAATCCGAAAGCTAAAATTAAGATATATTTTATATATGACAAGAATCACGACGATTTTAATTGGTAAGACGGCGCCGTAATTGTAAAGGCATGTCTGCAATGGATGACTCGAAGGCTTTTTATTTTTTTTTACTAACATACCATAAACGGTGTATAATTCAACAAACATTCTTGAGATTTTGTTTTTTTGCTAATTTGGTAAAACTATATTTATTCAATTTATAAATATTCAATTCCAAAGTATAAACTAACGCTCGGTTTCCGAAAGGCTAATCAACGCAAAAAATACTAACTGTCAAGTCTCTTGTTAAGTGTCAAATGAGTTGCTAGAAGCATGGGTGAATTACTTAATTTGAAAAGCTATTAAATTTGACTCTAGAATCATATTATGTGAACCGCCATTAATAGCCATGTTAGTTGACATACACCAACGTTTCAAAATGCCTGTAATTAGTAAAAAAGGACATACGTAGCGTGAGAAGAGCTTAAAAAATCCTTTCTGATCGTATCCAGCCTGTACGACTGCAAGTTATCGAAGATTATCAATATATTACAACATAAATCAATATTACCCAATATATTCGATAACAACACAAGAACTTGTTTAATACGATGAATGCGCCTTTATATTGGCGTTGTATGAATCACCGAGGAACGCGACAAGCAGGTCTTTGATTCCAACCGTGATTATGGTGATATAATTGATGCACTGGATCTTCGCGTGGGGTCTGTGATCTTAGATAATTTACTCAGGTTGATCATAGTTAGGTTACTGGTTAGTTTTAATCTCTTTGTTTACCTATCCAAACTTTAGTTTTCTTTGAGAAAAGAAGACATCCTAGGATCTCTACAATAGTTTTAAATCCTTTTTGTTTGGACGGGATAATGTCTTATAAATCAATGATGCTCAAGCTTACGTTCCGGCCGCACAAGCAATAGACACGATCGGCCTAAGCGTTCGGCTTGCGATGCATTAGGATGTTATTTAAAATTCTCGTCCGTAAGCCGACTTTACATCCATTTTTTATTCTAGTTAACAAAAAATTAACCCAAAAAGCGAAAAGTTATGAAAAACCAAATGTTTGTGAGGTTCTCACTTTACACCCCGTCTTACAGCTTACTCATTTCTAGTCATCTTTTTATCTTTTTTTTTTGTCTAATTTTTAAAGAGGCTTCGGCCACTCTTGATGACCATGCCAACCTCATTGGTCATCTTTAAAATGGCTTGCTGTGTACGGTGTAGCATAACGTTTATAAATGATATTATAATGTGGGCTCTTGCATAACCTTGTCTCAACATCATTAGCCCGCTGCTGGTCATAGGCACCTCATTTTTCTGCCAATCTCCTGTCTCCTGTCCCGTCAATGTTTGCTTTTCCAAGTCAATAGTCCATCTTGCCATAGGAGCTTGTTGTATATGGAAATGAAACTAATAACTATAAAGACTTATTCCATACTGGCTGAACTGAATATCGCAAAACATATGGTCCGGGAGCCAGGTGAAAATTTGGTTAATTATTTCCTCCCGCGAGATACTTCATGAGACGTATTGTATATATACGTATCAGAGAACAGTATCATAGAGCCTCGCGAACGTCAGCTGGCTCTCGGTTGGGGGGATGAGCGGTGGGAGCCCCCCACGCATGAAGAAAAGTAAAATAACAATTCAGTCACTTCCTCTCAGCTCAAATATTTGATAAATTGTAGTTAACCCAATATCTCAACGAAAAAAAAAGCTGGTTATGACATGGTACATTGTACGTCAGCTGGTGACTCGAACATAATTTTTTTTTTCACTTTCAATGGAGTGGTTTATATGGATATCTTAATATATGTAGGCATAGGAGGAAGTAACTGAATTGTTATTTTTTTTTCTTCATGCGTGGGGGGCTCCCACCGCTCATTCCCCCAAACGCGCGCCATCTGACGTTCACGTCTTTATAATACTAGGTAATATGCATTTCACTAAATATCGCTTGAGAGGAAGTTGGTCATGAAGACCTGTTACTGGCTCCCGGGATAATATTTTTATGTTAAAAATAAAACATGAAATTTCAATGCGCTACCTTCCTTTTTTCATTCAGGTCTTAGACCTTAGGCTGTTGGGATCATTGTAATCTTGTATCTGGTGGAATCAGTTTTACTATAAATAGTAAAGCCTAAAAATAGCCGGAGGTGAGGAATCCTCCGCCGGCGCCTCTTTACGACGCCGAGCGTTCACCCCGGGTGAAAGGCTGCTGGCTGACTAGTGTCCACTGCTAGTATTTATTGTAGGTCATTAGTATAGTACATCATTGGGAATAATTAGCATATAGACGCGAACGTTATTATATACCCGCTTGGGTAAGTGGTCGCTCAGAAACCAATTAAATAACTTTTACCGCATTTTTATCCGTACCAAAATCGAACACTTACTTATCATAGATTTTATTAATTTTAACTATGTGACGTTAATGAGATTATTGCGTTCATACTAACAAACTGAAGCCCTTAGGGCTTGTTTCACAACCTCCAGATAAGTGCCGGATAGGCTATCCAGAACATGTTTGACAGATAGAGGATGGAGTATCTGTCAAATATGTTATGGATAGCCTATCCAGCACTTATCTTGAGGTTGTGAAACAGGCCCTTAGTATATCGGTGTTGATAAATTCATCAAACCAGCTTTTGCCAGCGACTTCGTCCGCGCGTATTTTTGTTATATATGTTGTATAATTGTCCTCGTTTTTTAAATATTTGTTTCTGTTGGAACGGGCTAAGACCGAGGCCATGCTGCCATGGCTGATGTAAAATACATTTAGTCTGTGGAGTAACGGCGGGAAACGCCAAGGGTGGCTTCGCCCCTCACGTCACCATCAATTAACTAGCAATTAATAATATAATATCCTCGTTCTATTTGTAACACGTTTCTTCTTTTTTATTCATGTTTGTCCATCTGTTATCCAAGACCCTATATACCAATTATTTTCTTTATGAGATTTCTTTATAAACTTTAATTTTTTTCCAGAACGGCCTTCTCTCGTCCTTGCCGTATCTCGGCAAATATCTGTGCGCGTTAGCATCGTCCGTGCTGGCGGACTCGCTGCGCCGGACGGGACGGCTCAGCACCACCGCCACCAGGAAACTGTTCACGGGCTTCGCTGTTGGTCTGCCGGGTGAGTGATGGTAGAATGATAATGGTATAGTACGGATATAAGGCCAATGTTGATGATACAGTAGGATTAACAAAGGCTGTGGTGCTGCAAGATGGTCTTGTGGCAGAATTTCAGATAGATCTTTTTTAATGATAAATGGATAGGAAAACTGGAAGACGTGCCACCTGATGGTAAGTGGACGACGTCGTCCATGAACATAAACTACGCCTGGAACTAGTCCACTACCAACTGAGACGTGACATTAAGTCTCGATAGCAACAATTACACTGCTTGTCCTGAACTATTTTCTGAAAGACAGCAAAGCTGTTTTCGGGAGAAACAAACACCATGGTACCCTTGCAGCCGGGATGCCACGTGCGTTGCCACGGCGGTTGCGCATCCATCCCACCGGTGTTTTTGTCTTTTACCGGGAATAGGGGGGGGGGGGCATATTTGCCGTGTCGCACTCCTATCTGTTTAACACCATCATGCTTGTTTCTTATGAGAGTCGACCGTGATTCAAAATGAAGGGGTAATACATACATAAATAAGCCGTCCAAGCTAACCCCAGGTGAATTTGTGTTCTTAGGTGACACTGGTTTACTTTGTTTACCTTATATACATTACTATTACTATGCATGATCTCGGAAACCGGAAATGGCTCCAACGATTTTCATGAAATTTTGTATACACGGGTTAAAAGGGGCGATAAATTGATCTAGCTAGGATGCATTTAAAAAAAAAATAGTTTTATCCTTATTTTGAGGCAATGAAAAAAAAATTAGAATACGAACGTAAATTTCAATGACAAATAATATATCATGATAGCTAAATGGACGAATAAGGCAATTATCATCCGAAAAGAGCCTGGTTCGAATCTCCAGTCCAATCCGATTCTTTTTTTCAAGTTCATTCTTTTGGAAGAAAAAATCCGAGCAAATGCTCGGTCAACCAGGTACTATTTATTTATGAGAACAAATTAGCCACATATTAGCTGTGGTAACATAAAATATTTTAGTAAAGCTTATTGGGCACAGTAGTGCAGATGTCCTGATATAATAATCTAGATGGTGTTCTCATGACCGTATCCCCTCAGGTATCCTGATGGTGGTGCAGGCGTTCTTCGGCTACGACCGCATCTGGTCGATCGCCATCTTCACGCTGGCTCTCACCATCAACGGAGCCGTCACCGCGGGCTACCTCGGCAACGGGCTGGATATTGCGCCAAAGTTCAGTGGTGAGTGATTATGTACAGTTCTCCTCGAAATCAGGCGAGGAGGGTGTTAGTTTGCCTAACCTCGAAGTGGTGACAAACATAACGCTATAGAGTCAAAGTATCAGGTGTGCGGGATTTCCTCACGATGTTTTCATATACACAATAATGTATGGGCCTGTTTTACAATCTCCAGTTAAGTTCCCAATAGGCTATCGGCAACATATTTGACAGATATTTGACATATATGTTGCTCTATCTGTCAAATATGTTGCCGATAGCCTATTGGGAACTTAACTGGAGATTGTGAAACAGGCCCTAAGCATTTTAAGAATTTAAATGTAGGTAAAACTTAGTTTCTTCGCCAGAATAAAAACAATATTAATATAATACTTATACTTACTTTAATAATTATTATTGATATAGGATGTTAATGTTTATTTAATTAAATTAGGTTAATTTATATTAACCGTAATTGCAGTAAAGAGTAATTGCGAAATAAAACTTACAATATTTTATGTACTTGTCGTTTAATAAAATTTGCTAACGAAGGTCTTTCCGTTGTATGTCGTGGGATAATTTGCACGAAATTCATTTTGATCTAATTAATAAATATAATCTGTTTTTTGAGAAACTATTTTAGTAACTATTTTATTTATTTTAGAGAATTGAAAAATCGTGACGTTAAAAATATCTTAAAATATTCGATCTTAATCGTAAAAAAAAAAACAAAGATTTCTTGTTCAATAACATGTAAATAAATCAGTCTTATAATCATTCTCGCTATATTAATTACTTACTATATACACCATACTCAAATATTGTAGTAGCCAACACAATATACTTATATTTTCTAACCTAATATATATTTTATAATTAATATAATGAAATATAGATACCAACAAAATATATGATAATAATATGTTATGTGTATTATACAATAATGATTGATCTCGTGGTTTTCCGACGAGGAAAATACAATAATACATAGAAATGATAGTTCCGACGAACGTCACGATTCCGTCATTTGGTTGATACGATCTCGCACACACGACTCCTTGTTTATGTGACGGTAATACTACATTTTCCGTTCGTCCTATAATTACGAAAAGGAAATAAAGAAGATAAGAACCAAGGAAAAGATAAGAACAGGAAAGGACATATGTGGCTTTTCTCGCTGATTCAGAAATTAAATAAAATACAAAGCTATTTTCAAAAATATGTGTTATACCATATAAAGTACAACCCATATATGTCCCACTGCTGGACACGGGTCTCCTCCTCAAATTGAGGCGAGGATTGATACAACTTCAAAGATTTTTAATCTCATCAGGCATACAGGTTTCCTCACGATGTTTTCCTTCACCGATGAGGTAGCTAATAATAATAAGATTCAAGAGTGGAGGCCGCGTTTAGGTAGACGAATTAATCGGCCATTATCAATGTGGGAAGATGATCTCCGTGCAGTGGCCGGTCCGCGTTGGATGCGGTTGCAAGGGATCGGTCGTCTTGGCGTTCATTGAGGGAGGCTTACATTCAGCAGTAGATTGATAAAGGCTGATGAAGATGATAATGTACATTCAATTCCATTGAATGGGATCCACCGTGCTTGGTTCCCGTAACAAGTACTTCCTGCCAAGTATATAATAAAACACTGGTTAGGTATTATAGCTCGGGGCAAGCACATAGTAGAGTCATTAGGAACCATTGATACCAAGATAGTTGGCTATAATAATAATAATATATTAAAACAACTCACACACGGCCATCTGTTCCCAAACTAGGCAGAGCCTGTTCTTATGGTAACCAGACAGCTGATACATTACTTATATATTTCTAAATATATACATATTATTATAGATAAATTACGCCCAGACACAGAACAAATGATCATGCTCATCACACAAACATTTGTCCTGGGTGGGAATCGAACCAACGACCTTCTGGTTTAGCAGTCAGGGTCACTAACCATTAGACCAACAGACCAGTCATATCTCGTCTAGGTTGTCTTTATCGAGATAAAAACGTCGCACTCCAGACATTCTGACCATTTACATAAGGCTCTGTTACTGGGTGTCTCTTTCCCAAGGAGCCACAAGGTTCCCATTCGTTTGTAGCTCGTGTGTGTCATATTTACCATATTGTTTATCCCCAACAAACCGCCCTTGAATGTAATTCCGTATAATATAATTTCAGGTACAATCTTCGGTATCGCGAACACGCTGTCGTCGATAGGGGGTTGGCTGTCCACCTTCATGGTGGGAGAACTCACCAAGCACCATGTAAGTCTACAGTGGCTTCTACTTGTATACAATGCATATCTCCATTATTTATTTTGACTAGATATTTTTTTTTTGTATAAATTATAGTTTCCTACCCAGCTAAGTGACGTCATTCTAAACGCAATATGACGGGATTATCCAAGATGGCGGACATTCTTTTATCAGTCTACTCCGGACAGCGGCTTCTTTCAATGAACACCACCCTACCAGGACTACCTACAGGAGGTCGTTGTGACCGCCATTAAAGTAAAAATGTATAATCCCTTATATTATGTCCCACTGTTGGGCATCTCCTCCTCGAAATCAGGCGAGGAGGGTAATGGGCCATAGTTCACCGATGCTCTGATTCAATGCGGGTTGGTGAACTTATACCTTCAAAGACTTTCAATTTCATCAGGCATGCAGATTTCCTCGCGATGTTTTCCTTCACCGGTGAGCGAACGATGGTCTCGTGTGCACTTAGAAATTTAGAAAAACCCATTTCAAGGCACACACAGAGGAGTCAGGACTGAACCCGGAACCTCTCGCATAAGAGGATGAGTCCACCCACCACTGGACTATTTTTGCCCGCTTACCGCCATTATCTCTATATATTCATGTATTTTATTAATTGTTAATATTTCCAGAACACATACGAGCAGTGGCAGATCGTGTTCCTGATCCTGGCGGCGACGTACGCGGCGGGCGCGCTCGTGTTCGTACTGATGGGCTCCGGCGAGCTGCAGCCCTGGGGGCAGGCGCCCGCGCCCGCGCAGGAGGCCGAACCTCTCAAAGACGAGAAGGCTATAGCAGCTTAGTCTACGCCAACAACACTACTCAACAATGAATTTATTAAGTGGATAGAGGCGGTACGTTTAAATTAAATATGCATTTATAATGTTAGTTAACTCAGGTTACGCGAGTGACAAACTCAGCTGCCACAAGCAACTTTAGTGAAAAACTAAAGAAACAAAGTTGGTCAAATAATAGCTTACCTTATTGTAATAGTCAAACAGAGGTTTACCTTATTATAAACAAAGTCAGTTCAAAGTATTACAATTGTACGTGTTACCTTCGGGTATTAATGAGCAGAAAAATATACATCACAAACGATTAAAAACCGCCTCTCTTCACTTGATTCTATAGCCAGTGAACATTTTATGAAAGTTAATTGAAACACAAAAAAGTAATTCACATTATCATCAACAAGAAAATCTCAATAGTATCTCGAAACGATTGTCTAGTAGAAAAAATACGCCTCCGAAAATATCTTATTGTGATCTTGTAAAATAAAATTTAATTTATTGGTTCCTATGTGTTAATGAGGCATTGAATTGTGATTTGTTATTTAATAATATTTTAGACAAAACTAAAGACAAGTATTAATACAAAATTATGTGAGAAACTATTTTTGGCATTTTGCGAATAGTGAAATTACTTTATGAGACTAATCGCCATCCATTTATGTATTTGAATGACGCATTTGTATGGGATTATGAACAACCAACTAGTACATTATATGTGAGGGGATTCTCTTTTCATACAGAATCCGTCACATGCAAACATTGACGTCAGACGCTTACGGAGGGCGGGGGGTGTTAGTATGGTCTAAATAAAACGTCGTGACGTACAATTGAAACGGACTAGATAGGTAAAATAGACAATTTGTATGATAATTATCTATATTAGGGCCGTAATGAAGGAAAGTAAGAAAAATATAGATGATTTACCAAAGGGGGAGGCGTATCTCAAACTTATAACTTTTAAATGGTTCTGGATAGTTTAAAGATTTTTACTGTCAGTATGCTGTGATACAAAATAACCATTTACGTCCCTGCCGAGTGGTACAGTCTACATTCATCATACAAATAGTCTGTTATCGGTTAGATCGGAAAACGCGTCCGAAGCGTACCAAGCGTAGCGTGACGTCACTGTCCGTTATTCGTAGATAACTTTTCTATGATATGCAACAGAAGACTGCCTCAGAATTATGACATGTCTACATGATACAAAGTGTTTTACAACAATATATTTATAGTTTATAAGTCCGCTAGCCAAATAGGAATGTTATTATGAATTTTGTTGACAATTCTATTGTTGATTTGTCAAAAAAGCTATAGCTAATTTTAATAGTTTTAATATTTGTATTATTTAAAATTTAAATCGCCCATCAGTCAAGGAATCACATTGTTGATTTTCATGTCAATTTTAAAACACATTAATTATTTACCATGTTACAATAAAATTACTTTCTACGGATTTACACGTATTTTTTCAGTATGGGTAGCTATAAAAAGTTGAAAAAAATAAAAAAAGTTTTTTTTTTATTACGAGTAAACTCACAAAAAGATAACATTTATAGTTAAGACCAATGCCAGGTAACTTAAAGAATTTCGATCGTATTGGGGTCTAAAGCAAATTGATATACTATTTCAAAATTTTTGTAAAAATAATTTTAGCAATGGTTAAACTTAAGCCGAACTTAAAAGGCTTTTTAATTTCTATTCTATAACCAATAGTAAACTAAATTAAGTTCGCTATCTTTTTAAGCATTTAAATTAGGGAAATATTTATACGATACAACCGGCACGCGAAATCCCAGCATTTGCTATGAAGCCCGACTCATAGTTACAATTTAGTATAGGTCAGAGGGCCTATAATTTTTTTTGGCAGTTTAGGTGACATAAGGCGGGTTGTATCGACCGATTTTAAAGAATATGTAATCGTCAAAGATACGTAACGAACGTTAGTGACCAAAGAGCGTTCTTTTTAACAGACGTTAAAATTTAACGACGTCTCTTACGGTTTACTCAGATGGTTTGTAACAATCGGCCCTTAGTTCGTTGATGTCTAACAGAATTACGCAAAGGTAAATTGGTCGAAAATAAAAGAAGGAAAACTATTTATGTGCCAACTACCAAATGATAAGATAGATAAGAAGAAGGTAATAATTCGGTAATTTATTAGATATGATTAGATGGTTTTGTCACCGCAACTGCCTAAAAGAGTAGGCCCTCAAGTAATGTAGTTTTTTCGTTTGTCTGTCCGTTGAATTAGAACAAAATATATTTATAAATTAATTGTACAGGGACCAAAAATAAATAAATTTGTATATATAATATAAACAGATCCAATCCTTATTTTTTTTTGTAGAATTTTACATATCATACATATTTTAATAAATGACAAACGATTAAGCTACAGTTAATATTTACATTAGATAAGTAATAAATACATACAAATATATATGGTAACAACTGTGCTTTGCGATCCTTAAACTGAAATGTTTCATATTTCACATGAACAAAAACATTGTGAGGAAACTTACGCATAAAAACATTTTACGCAATGTGAAGTTCATTGGGCTGGTAACTGTACGCCCTAATCTCCTCGACGTATTTCGAGGAGGTGGCTGGGGTATATGTATGGTCGAATTATTATAAGAATGTTTAATTTATTATCGTAATGGCGGCTGCTATCGCGCCGGGGTCCATAGACAAGTCTCGCTACCGTAAGACATAGATAGTAAGATAGAAGCCATTTTCGCACTTAGCTTTATTACAAGGGACAATGCATTGGGACCGGAACCTACATCACATACAAAATAACGAACACACAAACATACGGTGTAATATACAATATAATACAGTCTGCCGATGTATTTTTTAAGGCAAAAGAGCTATTACTATTTAGTAAGTCTCTTAAATATTCTCATTTGTGCTATTTTATTTATAATATACTTTTTGGTGACGTATGCTTGGGCTCGATGTCAAAAAAGGCGCCAAATCTCAGATTGCCGTCTTTTTATCTTACATTTTCGTGTGACGTGTGTTCCGGTCCTTACTGTTTGCATTTCTACATCTGTGATAAAGAGGTTTGTCTATGGCGTATCGCTTTGTCTTTGGAACTCTTATCATTTTGGTTTGGTTTTGAATGGTTATTAGTAGTTCCTAAATTACTATCAGTATTCAATAGTTCAGCCCCAAGATAGTTCAAATTATGAAAAATTCCAATCGCAATTACAATTTTTTTATGACTTGTTGGTCTGTTGGCTTTTATGTTTGCATCTACTTCAAATTTCGAACCGACAGTTATGTTCTAATTTTAAATTCAATTTTACTTTTCTTGGTTAAATTCTAAGTTTAAATTTGCTGTAATGGTTTGCGAAATAAAAACTCCTTTCTTGTAATTTAT
Organism: Lycaena phlaeas; assembly: GCA_905333005.2. NCBI lineage: Eukaryota > Metazoa > Arthropoda > Insecta > Lepidoptera > Lycaenidae > Lycaena > Lycaena phlaeas. Next base: position 2,000,103 of record HG995181.1, read on the forward strand.
ACTATTTCGACTATCTCGGGGCGTCGCACAATCGCTGTGCTAAGTATTTCTCAATGTGGCGTCGATAATTTTAGGAATTATTTTGTGTCATGTTAGTTTCATTCTTTCAATTTTTTTATTAATTTACCATTAATATAAATAGGTTGTGTAAGTAAGTTATGATATTATTATATTTATTGTGTGTATGTTCGTATGGAATGTTCTAGGCCTCAGTTTGTGGATACGGATACGAGTTGACAAGAAAATTGTAATGATAGACTCATTTGATTCAAACAGAAATTTAAATTGGTGTATAGTAACAATGGACGTAATAATATATAACAGGACCGAGCACTCGTAACAGAAAAACGAGCCGACAGAGATAGCCAGTGTTAAGGAGTGTGTCCCTTTCTTATAAGGTGACAATAAGATTTTGACAGGTGGGACAAATGTCTTTCAAAAATTCAAACTGTCAGGAAATGGGTATTGAATTTTTTTATTTAATTTTAATTTTTTTTATTGGTTTTTTTTGTAAGGTTTATATCCTACTAGTACATACTTGATGTATGCAGTTTTAAGCGCTGCATGAGTTTACCACGTCTGCCATAATATTATAAATCTCGAGTTTTTAAGTTCTTCAAAAGGCGCGTTTAGCCCCGGCAGATATCGCAAGTTAGCTTGAATGCATTTAGGGTGCTTGAAAAATCTGACACAAGTATTATACTTACTTATAAACGAAAATACCAACATTAGCAATGGTTAAAATCTGAAGAATAGTAGATGGATTACGAAATACATAATACAAATACTTCCATACTACAGACTTGACAGGAATCCGTCATCAGGTGGTCGAGTTATCATTATCATCCCAAAATATTAACTGCAAATCTTAGGTTTACTCTCATTATAACGCATTCTTGAATTAAGATTACAAAACAATTAAAGATGCCATGGATTCAAACTGATTAAAATAATTAGGAACGTGGGAAGTTTAGTACGGAGTCACTCTGTCTCACGTTCTGACCATTGCTTTTCGCATTGCTATTATTCCCCTCCAAGCCTGCCGTAAGGAACTTCGTTTCAAAAAATCATGGTCACCATAGTAGTTTGATTGACTAATTATGTTATTTAAGTAACCATAGCAACCATTACAATACAAAATGTCAAGATGACACTTAACTGGGCTACCATAAGAAATAAAAGAAATAAGCAAAATAATAATTTATGTTTTCTTTTTGAATTGGAAATATATTTAAATAAATAAATTCAATTACAATTTCTTGACATACAATTGTCAAAATAATATTAAAAAGACATTTTTTTTCGATGAAATTTTTGATCAGCCCAAATTTTTAATAAAATACATTTTTAAGCTGGCAAGATAAAAGAACGAGATACACTTCTTACATATTGCTATCCCGCTCGGCTCGGATCAGCATCTGTGTAATGCCCATTAGAATATAATACTTAATGCGTTGAGTTAGTGTTCACTTTCGTAAATACATTTTTTCCGAGTAAGCCATCCTGTTATTATACTACATCCATGATAGTAACTCAATTACGAGTTATGTATTTTAATGTTAAATAATTTCAAATTATTTATTTCTTTAATTAATTATTTAAAATATATCGAATTATATATTGCAGCTTGTCAACTCCTACATCCATAAAACCAGTAGCCTATTTGATAAAATGGGCACATGTTACTTGTATTGTATTCCATATTAATGAAAATGTAAAAAATAATAAATGTCTGATGTGAAATTGTATGAATGTAATAAAGCATATTAATTATTGGAATCGTAATAGTCTGTTGAAGTGTCCTTATTGTGACTCTACTTTGTAAACATTTTTTTTTCAATAAAGTTTTTACAAAAAAAACACCTTTATTTTTTTACAACCTTTGCTACTAATAAATATTTTTTAAAATATCCCTGCAGATAAGTTCTAAGTAGAATGACAACACAGCAGTGGAAATTTTTGGAATCCAGTTTTTTGTGTTACACTGATCCTTAGGTGGTTTAATGCAGATCAGATTCTGCTTCTATCGAATAGGCAACCGGGTATATAACATAAGAATATCTTCCAGATAAACCCATTAAGAAATTCATGGGTTACCTAAAACTAAGTCGATTGTCAACTTACAATTTTCGATACAATTTCTAAATTATGTTAGCCAGAAAAACACAAGGGGGGTATAAATAAAAAAATAATAATGTAACTTAAGATACTTTATTGAAGAAACATTTTAGCACAGCCTAGCTGCCCCTAAAAGCTCTCCCTCCCTACACAAGGCAAGTGACTTACAGCTCCAACTAGATTCCACTGTTTGAGAATTATAAAAAATAGTTTCTGGGCCAAAATACTTGGAATCCGTGTTTATTTTTTTTATAATTCCCAAGTAGTCTTTAAACAATGAATATGAGCGATTACACTTTACCTATCACAGGTTTTCTATCAGTAATTATTGACTTATTTTATGGAATAATAAAATTGAATTTCTTCACTTGTGTTGATATTCAATTTTATTATTTTTTTGCGTTAATATCACATGAGTGCGCCGTAATAATATTTTAGCTTGGTGTTCAATGGAATGCGTTATTTTAATCGTTTAAATTTGTGTAGCATCGTAATATTGTCATTCATTAAGTCAAAATACAATTTGAGCTATTAATTAAATCTTCATTATTAGCGAGACTAAAATACATAATTTTTGAAATAATTTTCTAAATCCAAGAACACATTTCATAAATATTATATTCTAAAAATATTTAACAAATTTTACACATTCATATCATAAAACGAAGAAAAACAGTTGTCTATGGAATGGGTTTCCATTATACTACCGAATCCACACGTTTGCGGCTTGCCGCAAACTCCAAACCTCTACATGGCACGAACATGTGGACGCGTCACAAGCGCTTGCGGCAAATTCCCTTTGATTTGTGCACAAAACCGACACTCGTCAAATCGACCACAAACCCTGGCAAACCTACACAAGCCAAGATCTGTATCCACACGCTAGAATTTGTGAGGGTTTGGCGAGGCTTGCCAAGCGTGGGGATTCAGCTTTACAATCACTTCAAGTTCAGTCAAAATATTAAAATAAGTGCTTTATTCTGTTGAATTAGTGCATTATTGATCGTCAAAAGCTTGTTATACATTGAAACGCGTTAGATACAAGGAACAAGAGACATGTTAAGTGCAACTTATGTTATATCTTGAAGTGTTATGCAAATCTGTCGACAATATTTAAAGAGACAAAAAATGTACAAAGCCGGGGGGATATAACTTGCAAAATTAATAAGATAAGAAAATGCCAGGGCATCCAACGTATGAAACCGCGGTGTCACTATGTTCAGTTATATGCGTATATCGTTCTAAATTCAATTCTCGTTCCATTTTGTTAGAATCTTCTAGGACCAGACCATAGACTCGAGTTTTTGTGATCTGTGATTCTCTTAGGGCATTTACTAATATGAATTTGATGCCTTCTTAAAAGGTTCAACTATACGTAACAATTCTTCAGCGAGTTTAATATAATCATGTATTAAGCAATATTCGTGCATTTGCATTTTTTTCTAATATAAAATGACCTAAAAACATATAAATAGTAAGGATTTTAATTTTCGCTCCCACAGCTCAAAGAAAATAACATTTACACGCTAAAAAAAGTCAACCTTCTTTCAATTTTGGTAACTATTTCCTATCACTCAGAAAGATATAAACTTTAAAATCAAAAACATACTATATTGCATAACACTAACGCCCAGCACACACAAAACCGTGCATGCAAGATCAGTAGAGCTATTCTGTAAGAAACCATTTCAAAATCGAACTTCACCTGAGTGATAGAGCTCACATTACGTCACTTCGAAAATGATCTTTATTGATATAGGTAGAGAGTCGAGTTTTAAAGAAGACAAATCCGTCAAATTCATATCACCGCACATTCCGTTTTCGAGATTCGAAAACAACCTTACAGAATAGCCCTACAGAATATCACGAACCGCGTGATAATTAAACCAGTAATCACTGTATTCCGATCTGTGATGGTGATAAATCCAGATGATGAAAATAGATTCATCAATCATCACACATTCCTGATCTATAGGTACCTTACTTATCATGAAATATGCCGGCACTGGATAATTTCAAATGACTCCAAAGTACTTAAATAACTATAAAACCCCCCATTATACACAATCAACATAAACATTCTTAGCAGGGCAATTCTCAAAGTGATGTGTGATACTCTACTTTTATCGAGCGATGCGATAATATCGCGCGGTCACAATGCATCACGTCACAACAGCACATCACGAAAACAACAATCAACAATTGGTCGACACCTATAATTACCTAACACAAATAAGTCGATATATTATAATCATAATTGACAAGATGATATTATAATGAAACGGCGAGGTTGTTTTTGTGGTGAAAACTTCACAGAGAACTGAACGGAACGCTCATAATATAACCGAAATAGGGCGACAGTATTAGGCTTTATATGAAAACAAATTCAGCCAAATGTGTGCTGCGACGCTGCGCCGGTTCTGTGCTCCGATTGGCCGAGTAATGCCGGTTGGTACGTACACGTAGAACGTTTGGTTGGTTGAATTGCTATTACGTCAGTGAAATATCGTATTACATAAAGACAAAATTAGATCTGCAAAGATTTGAACACAAAAACGACGTCGGTTTCTTCACAATAAAATAAATAAATACATTCAAATTTTTTAATACAATAACATTTAAATTTCAAAAGCCGTTTCAATTTTAAAACGTATTTATAAGCTCCTAACATATATATGTATTTACATGGCATAGTGTGTATCGCAACATATCGCTATACTTTATGGAGAAATTACAATATTAGAAGGAACAATAGACGCATAAAAAAGCACTATACGAGATATAATTTACTTGTAAGATTTAACAATTCATATTTTTTTTCGAATGGACCTATGCTGGTGGCATTAAGGCCTCAAGGCCGGAAGAGTAGATGAGCAGATGGCTCATCAAAGAATTTTTATGAGGGAGGAGGTCTCCCGCGAGCCGCGATGTCGAGAACGACCGCACGGCCTTCTGGCGTCGAGTCGGGATCTCTATGGCTCTACCGCCCTCATATATAGCTGAGTGCTTAGTCTTTACTCCTTAGTAGACGACGAGATTTTAAGAGAAAAGCTCGTGTTTTTTTTTAAATAATTGTATTTTTTCAGAAACTGATCAAGATCGCTCACAGATAATAAATAGCTTATCAAGTACGCTCTTAGGCTTGGTTAGAAGCTTAAATAGCCTAAACTAAAACAGGATAACATATCTATTATAATACCTTAACGCGGATGATAAGTTTCAATAATAATAATAAGTTAAATAAACTATTTAGTTATTATTTTGGCGAATAAAGACATTTACTTCTATCTACATTCATCTTTTTAAACTGAATATTATTTAACATAGCGATATGCTGCGACAGCCAGCCAAGAGTCAAACTTTAATCGTCCATTAAATAGGAAAGGTTTTAACATAATTTTTTTTTAATAACATTCATATGAATTTACACATTTTTGTATACATTTACATAATATATTAACATTTGAAAATAATTTTTAGGCACCAATATTGTTCCGATACGTCCCTCTGTGTACATCCTACCCCGTGTTACCTGATCATTAGTGACGCTCACAAAACTCCCACACAACCGTTAGCTAACGATTATAACATATTTTTTTAATATTTATATGAAAACTCAAACAGTTTCAACTTACTCGATTGTCTTTTTTTTTTAAATTACATATAAGACTTTTTACAATGCCTATTGATTTTATTTCTTTATTTATAAAAAATAGATTCAACAAAGCGTTTTAATTTCTAAAAGCATTTTTAGACTTTCGAACAAAACTAAAAAAAATAAGCGGGTCTTTGAAACAAACATTTATTGCGTCGGAAATGAGTTATAGGTACAATGTTTTACATAATTCATTATATTTTTATATTTCGTATAGGGCACTATACAAGTCTAGTCATGTGGGAGTCACCGCGTCCTACCCCCCACCCCTACCCCCCAGGAACTACCGCGGTGGTGCAAAATATACGCGAAGCTATCTACCCGGTGAGAAGCACTTTCTGCTATATTATTACACTAAAATATCATTCTATTTACAAACCTTTCGCGTCGTTGAATACGATGAACGTAAAAAAAATAATAGTTATTCATAACATTTACATAGGAACCAGGATTTAATATTTACATAATATAATAAAAAGTAAGTATTTACATAAGATTTGTAAAAATAATGTGTTAAGTTTATAAGAAACAAAGTAATTGATCTTTTTACATGTGCACTCTTAAGGAAGAGATGTTTCAAGATGTACCCAACATATAGCATTATATTATATTATATTACAACAACACGAAAAATTTGTATACCCCGTTAACATATATTGGGGCGACATGAACAAACGAAGAGCCAAATTGACGAAACACAATTGACAAACAATACTGAGGTAGAAAATACGTACATAAATAATTATTGAACACTAAAATAGAGTCTATACTGTATAATGCGCGCGAGCTTGTATGTTAAGATATTAGAAAGAAAAACTAGCCACACAAATTCAAAATTTCCACATGGTTTCACACTTCGATCATATTATATGCATATTATTAAGCAAAGAAAACTTTTACAAAACTAAAAAAATATTTAATAAATTATTGAGAATAAATTAAATAAATAAAGTAATAAATAAACACACAGAAATAAAAAATAGTTTTCCTTTCAATTTTTATAATTTTGACTTATTGGCCACGCGCTCGCTGCGTGTGACGTCACAGTGTGCTATGAAGTGTTGTGACACTTCCATGTCGCATATTAATTATATTTTTAATAATTAAATCAATTATTAAATGCTATTATGTACCTAATGTTTGTTTTATGTATAAATAACATACAAGCTCCCACCGTCCAACGCAATATAAGATACAACCTGGTACATCAGCCGGCGGCGCGCGGTGTGGGCGGGGCCCCCCGCCGCCCCTATGGGATGCGCACCGACTGCAGCACTTTGCTGGCCTGCAGCAGAAACCACGCATTATACATCAGAGCACTTTACATGTTCACACGTCATCAGGGCATTGATGTTGTTTTTAAGCGACTTCAAAGGAGGCGTTTCTCAATTGGACCGTATATACGCTTCTTTTGAAAGTGATGGTTGAATTAGTTTAATAATAATTGAGTTTGGAATGGTTTAAATTCTTAGTCTGGAAATAGTTAGAGAAGTTAGAGACGACTTTGTCGTATTGGATTTGACTTCTGTTAGGGTGTTATAATTGTCTGAAAAAAAAATGTTATTTAGTTAGAGTTTTTGACCGTAGTTTGAAGTACTTATCGTTTCATCTAATAGATTCTGACACGCCGCCTCCTTCGGCGTTACCTGCTAGATATAGCTGCTTTCCTCTCCCGGTGTTAGATCGTACCTGTTACCTCAGACTCTCCGGTATCACTTCATGGTTATTATACTCCCTGTCTCGTCCCCTCTAGTGTTATTTGGCGGTCACAGCTCCCTTGGTGTCAGGTGATGTGTTACCTGGTACTCGTCGTCGGAGGCCATGGGCCCGCTGACGCACAGCAGCTGGTATTGGCGCGCGCGCAGGGCCGACGCGCCGCGCCGCAGCAGCCGCAGCGCCGCGCCGCTCGCCGCCGCGCTGCCGCACACCACCTGACGCACCTACAGAACGATACGTTGAAAATGGCTCTCACAGGATATCAGGTACGTGTGAAACATCATAATGTATTGAAGTGCTTGTGTCCTTCGAACATGTACATATTTTATGGTTCATTCATAGATAGTCTATATGGCAACATTGTTTGATATTTCATAAAAGTCGATAGTAAAAATTGAAGTTAAAAAAAATGTATATAGTCGTCGCCACTTTTAAAGTCCTGCGACTTATGGCCGAACTAAATTTGACAACATTGACATCTTGACGTCTGTCTGGAGTAAGAAGTTGTGATATTTTAAATTGTTTTACGTGAAATATGGAGCATATAATATAAAGTGAGGTGTAAAAAGTGAAGGCCGTATAATGATCATTAAACTGAAATAATTTTGTGAATTAGAAAGTAAAAATAAACAACAATTAACCTAAAACCAATTAATTAAAATAAAATGTTTATAAATGTCACTGCCATGACAGGTAAATTTTAGAGATGCCAGAGTCACTCATTTTTGCCTAATTTATGGTTAAAATATTATCATTAACTCTATACCTACATTGATCTTATGATATTTTATATGAATACTAGCGGACCCCACAGACGTTGTCCTTTAGATACGAATCGATAGTGGCAGTACAGATCAATAACCTAGATACCGACTGCAGCGCCATCTGCCGGTCTGATTTGTGAATCTAAACCATCCTCGAATCTACTTGAACACACACAAAGAAAATCACTCAAATCAGTCCAGTCGTTTAGGAGGAGTTCAGTCACATACACACGCACACAAGAAATATATATATTAAGATAAATACAAGGTAAAAAAATTAAATCCTTGCTCAGATGAATTATATTTTCAGGTGTTTCTGTAAAAAAGGTCGAATAACAAAAGAAGTAACAATGGCAGCAATTACTTCTGAGAAAATCGTCACTCCTGGCAAAAGCCGAACACATCCGAAGAAGCTTGTTTTAGATGAATTCTACTAATCGGTTATACGTAAAAAATACGAATGAAATATTTACAAAAAAAAATGTTTTATTTTACTAAAACCTGGCAGGGAGATTTTTATTTTGCTGCTATAATTATTTTTGTCATTATTATCATACTCAGTCTTTATCAATCCACTACTGACCATAGGCCCTATAATTATTTAAATTTTTTATTGTACTAGACTTGGTGGAAAATCATTACACTATAAATTGGCAACATTGAGTTATGAGACCGCAGCGCCGCGTCTATCGGACTTCTAAAGTGGCGATGACTCTACATCTACTGTCATGTCACATATCCGGCGTATATTTATGTGTAAATTGACAACATTTCATATTTTTAACCTGCATATATTTTAACGTTATATAAAAGTAAATATAAAACTAGGGCACACGTATTTTTCTGTTTTGAGAAATTATGAACTTTTCATTCATAATTTTAACTCTGAAATTCTAAAAAGACGTAAGCGCCAAATGACGACACATTTGTGGTGAAATTGCAATAATGCTTTTGATTTCCTGTAACCCGTCAAAAAAACTGTCATAAATCGTAAAAATAAAATGAGTTGTCATTATTTGTCAGCTTGACAAACTTGTTTTGTTTTCAATTAAATTCGTGAATTTTCTTATTTTCCAGTGTTATTAACCTCATTCTGTGTTCATGTACTATTAAATTTTTGAAAGTATTTCTAGTTACGGATAGCAAAAATTTGTTGAAAATAAACAAGACTTTGACAATTGACATGTCTTGTTTGACATTAATGTTTTCATCGAAGACATTGGAATGCTAAGGCACAGGTAACTACCTCATTCTACCATATAAATGACGTCATCACATGTTTACAGGTTTTATTTTTTTTTCTCAGAAATGAAGGAATAAAAAAATATATTTGAACTCGGGATACGAAAATAAAGAAATTGTATTTTTATTTTAAGGTCATGTCAATTTTGAAATGTTGTCACAATTGTCAACTTTATTTGTGTAACGATATTTATTTTTTATTTTTATTAAGTTTAAATCTTTACGCGGGAAATACTGTGGCGCTGATTGGTCCACTATAATAGCATCGGTACGTATTCGATTCTAGCGCAGCCAGTGGCAGAAATGAGAACTAAGGTGTGGCTTTATTTATTACTAGCTGTTGCCCGCAGCTTCGCTCGCGTAAAATTTGGAGTAGCGCAGTTCCCCTTTCCTGATTTAGAACAAAGAAGACAACTCGGAACAGAATATTATTTTAATAAACTATTGTAAACAATATTATATATTGTCTTTCCATTTGACACACGCGAACATGCTACATACAATTATCAATTAGAAAAATTGTCATTACATAATCTCTGGGCATCCAAATTTCACATGAGCATGACTGGGACACCTAGTTTTAATTTAAGCTTTTGTGAGGGTACATCTGACAGCTCAAGCGAATTTAGAAACCTTACGGAATATGATATGCTCTTCTGTACCATAACTGTGTCTATTGATAAATACTCTGTTGTACCTGTCCTGGTACTTTACTCTTACTTATATGTCAGAATTTACTTAGTTGATAATATCATTTTTAGGTGCTAAAATTGCTTTTTCACATTAATATTGATTTTCATGTATATTGTTATATAAGTCTGGGTAAACACTTGCAACTAATTCTAAACCACTGTGTACTAATTGAATCAGCCCTCTACATTAGTTTCTAGCCGACCATCTCCTATTTTAAATAGTGTTTCGGCATGGTTGCCAGCATTTGTGTCATCATATTTGTAGTCAAACTGAACTTCATTACGGTGGCCCATATAGTGAACGACTTGAGACATGCTTTAATTTCGTCTGCAAGTGTCCCCTTCTGAATGACTGCTAACGTTTGGCGGAAATCACCAGCCAATAAAACCACCATCTCTCCCATAAATTAAAATAAAAATTAAAATAACATAGGTACTGTTGCGCAAATCCCGGAGCGTTCAATTTAGTGTTTCTACCCTTTTTTGTGCGCCATAGTACTTTCATCCCACACCAAGATTTTGCACTGACGTGCAATAGCATGCCGTGCGCTATTTTTACTAAAATTACAGATAGGTGAATCTTCCTGGGTGAGATCAAAGAGTAGCGCGCCATTCCCAAGTTCTGTTAGCTGCAACACTTCGTCAAATACTCGTTTTTGTTCTGGTAGTAATTTGGGTATCAATTCAGCTACTTGCTGCTGCAAAGCTGGTATGTCATAGTTTATTTCTCGTATAATCTCATCTGATAGTTCATTTTCGTTCGTTCTCCGAGGGCTAATCATTCCAAATTCATTCAAACGCTTACCCACTATAGTCATTACTTTGTCTTAAATTTTTCCAGGGGCTTCGTTATGCTGATGATGATAAATGTGTTCATTGTATATCATGTTCGTGTGTGTCTAATGTAGCCTACGCAAAATGTCTTCCGCCATGTACTCTTTATATTTGTTCCATAATTCATTAGGATAAGATAGCCCGCAAGATGATAATATTATAAGGGGTTGCATAAAGGTCTCTGATTTTGGCTGGTGATTTGCACTGGACAGCTTCCTTTATAGTTTCGTCTCAGTGATTATCATTCTCTAACAGACCCAGAGTTTCACATGCTTCTCTATATGTTCCAAATTTCTGGCCGTTGACAATTTTAAGATTAAGATTATAGCTTATAGGACCCTGAATTTGGTGTAGCAGCAAACGTAAACAGAAACATTCAAAATTAGTATCGTGGACGGTGTACACATGACCAAGGGCATCAGATGATTTCATTCTGGGCCAATTTTCAACAGACATTGAAAACGGCGTTCGCAGTCCTTTGTAGATGTGTTTCAGGTACAGCAACGGGAGATTTTAGCACAGAAACACGTTTTGGCAAAGGAATCGCCCTGACAAAGATGGAAAAAGGCTGTTAATGTTGTTTTGGGCGGTGTAGATACTTTTTCTTGGAAATTGTTCTCGGTAAAATATATGCACTCTTCATTTTCTAAGTGTACAGCAAGATAGGTTACTGTTGGATGTCTTTCAGGCAAGAGGAAGCTAAGGAGCCGCCACGCTACTTTATTACTGCTGACGTAACGTCCTGCTTGAAATGTTTGCACTTCATTCGGAAGATGTGCTCCACCTTCATTCCTGAGATTAAATATTATAGCCTGTCAATTCCTTTGTTTATACATTTGTATATTTGATTGCGCGGACAGAGCTACAGGCTTGAGCATTGAAAATTTTATATAAAATAGGCAAATATGGGACGTCTAAGGTTTCGTTCGCTCCAGATCGAGTCTTAATTGTAACTGTTCGGCCATCGTCTTCGGGCGCTGTGCGCCTGTACAACGGGTAGCCATTGTCATTTTGCACAGTTTCTTTTATCAACTGATTAGTGAAAGTCCTTGTGCATTTTCCAATGTTCATGTATTGCGAGGCTGAATTTCTAACACCACAGGGACCGTGTACCATGTTTTGGATAATAGTGTCATACAATTCTTTATCTATTTGGATGGGCCGTATCTTCTTTTTTAAGCTTTATTAGAACGTACACATATAGCAGCCCCCTTTTTTTCCATTCAATAACATATAATTAAATACAAATAACAATACATGAAACATTGTATTTCGCCGAATATATTAAGAACATTAACGAAAGCAAAATTTTATGAACAAATCGAAATTGTTACAGCTGAAAAATGCCCTCACGTTTTTTTTTTTTTTTTTTTTTTTCGAAAGGTCTAGACTTTTAGGCCAGATGGCCTTTAAGCTCAATCGGTTGGTAGGTGAGCAGATGGCTCACCTAGTAAAAGTGTCTGCCTGTTCGGGTAGCAATATAGCGACATTTCCCCCACTACGTCGCACTGCGCCAACGCAACCCAAATTTTTTTTGAACTACCCTAAAAACTTTCATCTCCTATGTAATGCTCATATAGGCGAAAACCTTAAAAACGGTGGAACAATTAATTAATCATGGTTATTTAATTCTTATTAAGTGCCTAAATACAAAGTTTTAAGGCGTCATCTTCTATGTATAATGACAAACTTCCATACAAACTTTTATCCCCTTTTTAAACCCCCCTAAGCTTTTTTTCGCGATAAAAAATAGACTATGTCCTTTTCCAAGCTCTAGTTTATCTCTGTACCAAATTTCATCAAAATCGGTTAAGTGGTTTAGGCGTGAAAGCGTAACAGCCAGACAGACAGACAGAGTTACTTTCGCATTTATAATATTAGTAAGGATTACTATTCCTTTCCAACGTTTTAAGGTTTTAACAAAATATAATAACAAATTCGTTAAACTTAACAAATAGGATCAGATACATGCAACGCCATCTGTTGACAACCTACATACCTACTTATAAGTCGGTACTGTAAATCGTCAATAAATCGGTACTATAACGGCGGCTTTCAATATCCTATCTTAAAATTTTCTTATATATCTTAAAATTTTGACAGATTTTCTAAGAAAATGTGTCAAAATTTCAAGATAGATAAGAAAATTTTATGATAGATAGGATATTGAAAGCCGCCGTAAATGGTCCATAGATGGCGTTGATCTGATCGTATTTGTTAAGTATCTTATTTAGCTACATTTCAAATACATATATCTTTTGATAGAGTGAAGCGATTGCGATGAAACAAAAACTAAATGTTACTCTAAGTTACGCTAAATTTTTATGGATAAAATTTATTTACACTGGTTTTGTAGTTTTCACGTGATGCGTGCACAACTAAACAGACAAACAGACATACAGACAAACAGACAAAAATTCCAAAAATGCTGGAAATGGATTCTGGTAGTAATCCTTTAACACCCAGGCTATTCTTTTTTTAAATATTTTCAATGTACAGAAACGACTCCTCTACAAATTTATTATATGAATAGATTATTGTGTGTATAAATACTATGGAAAGCCCTTATCGTTCGGACTCCTTGGCTTATATCCATACTTTGTGGTGTAACCTAAGTATAATTAGTAATGTGTCGTGTGTGTATGTAATAGATTAAGTACCGTAGCAGTGTATATTCCTCAATAAATGTTTCTTCATCATCATCAGCCTTTATCCGTCCACTGCTGAACATAAATGTTTATAAAATGTTTTGTTTAAATGTTTATTCTATTCCAACACGACGGATTCGAGAGCCGTGGTAACGGCCGGTATTGGAGACCGTATCAGTATGTGTCGCGTCATGTCGTGGCTGTCTCCTCGTGTTCCGCCGGTGATGCTCACCTGCGCAGGGGAGTGCGAGGGGTCCAGCACCAGCAGCGTGGCCTTGCCGTCCTTGTGCCGCTCGTAGCCGATTATAGTCCGGGAGTGACCTGAACACAAACATACATTTTTTATATTAAATAGTGTGCGAAGTGCACATTATTTAATAGAAAAAATGTTCTTTTGCTAAGAGTATGACGATATTATACGCAGTAAATAGAATGTTATAAAAACAAGATGATTAGATCACTTGTTTAGAGCTTATAACGGGATTGTATAGTAATTGGAACCATGAAAATCCTGAAACTGGTCAGTTTGTCACTGGCGTGATATAGCATATATAGCAATTCGACCAACCAGTGATCTGTGTACGCCAATCATCCATCAACGGGCATCAGTCAGCCAATCAGAGGACAGAACCGGCGCAGCGTCGCAGCACTAAATTGGCGGAATTTGTTTTCATACAAAACCAAATATTACCTCTCTGCTATAAATAAAAGCATTGTAACAGGTCCTCAGAGTGCAGTGTTTTAGACGGGAGAGGCAGTGAGATTAGTCACCGGGCTGGCCATCTTGCCATAGCTCATCATTAGCCCGGGATGGGAAAATGCATCAATAAATTGGCAAGGCTAAATAGATTAGGAATAATTCCAACGCTGACTTACCATCACATGGCATATCTGCCAGTATATCCAAATACATGGTAAAGGTATCATCATTAAGCTCGGGAGGGTATGTGCTGGACAAGTTGGTCTCATTTAGTCCTGGTCACGTTTATGTCCAAAGGCAACGCTGACTACTCACCGTCAGATGGCACATATGTTTGTCTATTCGACTAACATAAAAAAAATATTTAAGTTAATGTGTTAATAAAAATTTTAACAAGGGGAAACGAGCTGACCGCTGAATCTTATTATGTATGGTACCTTGGTGCTGCAAGTAGAGGGGAGCCTTGAAGCCGGCGGGGTCCTGCTGGAAGTAGCGCAGCACCCAGTCGAACAGCGCGGGGTGGCTGCCGTCCGCCGCCGTCGGCTTGTGGAAGTCGATCAGCTGGCATCTGGAACGAGTACAGACGTTCAGGGTCATTGTTTTGTGATTCGCTCATAAAGCAGCTGTCGAAAAGCTGAACACGGGGATCCACCGCGAAATAAGTAGCGAATTGGTCACGTCGGTCCGAATAATGGTTACACGAAGTATTATTATTATTATTCGTCCAGACCGATTTCGGACAAGAAGTGATGAGAGGAGACAAGGTGTCCGAAAGGCTTTTCCATAGTATTCACGTACGTCGTAACTCGTACACCATAATAAACACAGATCTTAGTTCTCTTTTCTGCCGCTGTCTGCGCTAGAATCGAATGCGTACCGATGCTATTGTAGCGGACCAATCAGCGCCACAATACTTTCCGCGTAAAAGTTTAAACGAGTACTTTTTCAAAAATGGCGCGCTCTACCGGCAACAATTTTGTCTCTTTGCTTTCAATGTCAAAAAGTGGTGCAATTTGACTGCTATGTTTGTCTGTAGCACTCCAAACTTGAGCGGTTTCTGAGTTCTTAAGTATTTTCGGTTCAGCGGTTCCTAAGTATTTTCTAACCAGTTATCTGTTTTGTCTCCTTTGTTTGTGAATCAACATTCTATCTAAAACGGTCTTACAGATGTCAGAATGGTTTATTTTAGTCAGGGCTCCCCGGGGCTCCGGTGGGTATGAGGGAGTATAGACCCTGGCGTCACCTTATCCTGAGCGAGGACAGCACGGTGACCACCTCGCAGGCGCCGATCCACTTGCGCGTGTTGTGCAGCTTGCAGCCCAGCTGCTCCGACCCCTGCAACAACAGCATCAAGTAGATCAGACGACTCTAGTATTATTATTATTATATGGAAACCTCACTAGCAGCTTAATGAGCTGATGCATGTGAGTTAAATAGTTTGAAGATATCTATCCTGTTAGTTACGTTGTTAATTTTTAAATTTCATACACAATAAGGTATTTTAACCCTAATAGAACATGTCAATCCCATTACACCCTGTTTTATGTAGTTACAATTAATAATTAATTAACAATAAAATAAATTATATTAGTTAGTATCAGTTTTGTACTGGGACAGGCTCTCTTCTGATTTTAAAGCGGGACGAATTAGTTAAAAAGGCGGGGCCCGACGCAGGGGGAGGGGGGGGGGGGGGTGGTCAATTTAGCAGTATCTGCGTCTCAAAGACTCGACCAGCTTCAGACGCGGGATGACTTTCGATATCTGCGCGCCTGGAGCTCGTACCTGCGTGTCGAAGCCCAGCCGCCAGGCCTGCTCCACGAGCAGCTGCAGGCGCGGGATGGAGGGCACGGCGGGCCCCAGCAGCGCGGCGTACGCGGGCTGCCGCGTCAGCGCCGACACCACCATCTGCATGTTCCTGGAATGGTTTCCTTATATAATATATTCCGGTACGAGCCATTTATGGAGCTTAGGCATATGCCCTTAAAATCTCTTCAAAGATGGCAAGTTTAAATTCTAATTTTTAAACGATTTCTTCAAAGTTTTAAACACTGGATTTGGTCATATATATTATATACATAATATTTTTTTTGACACGATTATGAGTTTCTGCATCACTTTTAATGCAACTTTGGACAGTTTTCACAGTGTGGGAAAGTGTGGGTATAACACGGAGGGATTAGTGCGGAACATTACAATTATAATATCAACCGATATGTGTCCCACTGCCGGGCATGGGCCTCAGACTAGCCTGGTTTCCTGGTTTCGAGGAGGGTATTGGGCCATCATGATAGGAAGTCTATCCGGAGCTGGGTATGAGGCCTCACCGGTAGCCGCAGCCCCAGCCGCGGTCCCCGTAGGTGCTGGCGTAGTGGTCCACGGCGCTGCACAGGTACGTCTTGATGATGCTCGGGTTCTGCGCGTTCAGCTGGGCTATCCTCTCCAGGATACCTGGTATGAGGGATATCTCTACATACATCAGATAGGAGAATTCGAATCTTAAAATTTTAACCACTCCAAAGAAACACTACTCTGAAATAACTTAGCCTTTGTTGTTTCGATTCTTAAGTTAGTAAACGGATTTTGCTCTATTTTATTCTTTTGATGGGTTAAGAATAACTCAATAGGAATACCTCTCCTACCTCTTTGTCATTTCATTGCTGTTACATTTTAGTTATTATTAAAAATATTAAACTTCGTGATTCGCCCTTCGAGATTACAAGTATTCACAAGTAGTACCACGCGTACGTGCTGCCATCATACACACTTTTAAAGCAACTCTGGATACAGAAAACTTGTTTTCTCCCCACTCACGCCTTCCTTAACAGCCTGTCGTCGTCTGCAGTCTCATACACGTTTTGTGTGCCGGCCATCGCACACGCATTTTTCTTTCTAAGTGAAGTTAGCATACTGAAAGTTCGTAGCTGTGTCACTATAGAATATTAGACATGGAAAAACGGAAGAATTACGATGAAAAGGAAAAATAAAGGATTGGAACGAAAAATGGCTGGAGATCGCAAAATATGTCTCCGTAGTTTTATTCGTCATGCTCAAAATAATAACACGAGCGAATACAATAAATGAAGGTAAATCAAAAACTATTTATTCAGTTAATATTATCTTTTGTTATTTTTGTTTCTTCTTAATGCGATATCGTGATTGATCTGAAAAATTATTACCCACCAAAAAAAAAAAAAAAAAACAGCCTAGAAGGTTGTGTCGTGAATACATTAGACGTTTTTTAGAGTACAGCCCGTGATACTGTATCACAGAAACTATGCAAAACAGTAACGATCATTGACAAGATAAGCTTACATAACCACACTTAACAATCATGGAGTTATTTTTCTGGACTAGGCGTTGTGGTTTTTATTGATGCACTTTATTCTAGAACGCACTCGTGAGATTGTTCGTGAGCCCAAATCCGTGAGATTGTGTCGTGAACACAAATCCGTGAGATTGTGCCCTGAACACAAAATCCGTGAGACTGCGTCGTGAATACACTGGATGTTTTTTCGAAGTGCAGCCAGCCCATGAGGCTGTATCACAAAAATGATACCAAGCATTAACGATCGTTGACAAAGATGAGCTTACATAACCACACTCAACATTAATGGAGTTATTTTTCTGGACTGGGCGTTGTGTGGTTTTTTATTGATGCACTTTATTCTAGAACGCACTCGTGAGATTGTTCGTGAGCCCAAATCCGTGAGATTGTGTCGTGAACACAAATCCGTGAGATTGTGCCCTGAACACAAAATCCGTGAGACTGCGTCGTGAATACATTGGATGTTTTTTAGAGTACAGCCCGTGAGACTGTATCACAAAAACTATACTAGAAGCTAATGATCATCGACAAAGATGGAATTAACAGTATTTAATATTTATATATTTTTTTTGATACCCTCAATCTGTTGAGTAGTAGTGGGTAATAATCTTTCAAATTTATCTCGCGTCTGAAGATCAGCACCCTATCCTGGCTATCCTTGGCATCAAGGCTATGAGCCAAAAAATCAGAAACATTGGGGACTAATAGGTACATAAATACAGCTAGAGCCGATAAGCCTATATTAAGGTAAATTACATTGGAGAAGATATTAAAGACATTTGGAGAATGTTTAAAAGGCATAACATGTTATCAGAAAATCCACTAGCTGTTGCCATGTACGGTGTGACTCAAATTCTAACCTCATAATTAATGATCTTCAAGTCTCGCAACAATGGCGATAATCAATAAAAAATATCGAGTGAGGTAAGTCGTTTTTTATGCTATGTTGACTATATGGGAATACTTTAACGGCTTCTCTAGACAAGAGCGTAGAAGATAACGAAGTATCTTAAACGGGACCAGCTCAGCTTTTTCGGAGGAGATTTACAAGAAAAGTTGACATCTATAAAAGCCATTTCTTACGACTGACGCAGAGTAGGTCTGCTATAACAAAGACTAGGTCGCTAACGACCACGAGTCGTAACTAACTTTTCCACCTCTAGTACAGGTTAGGCTTTAAACTTGGGTAAGAGCCGCCACCGACTCCGGGTGCTCGGTACACGCAACCGAATCCGAGCTAATCTCGCCGGCTGGCGGTGCCAGCAACAGCCAGCAGCGGAGCGGCGCCAGAACAACAAGCGGACACCGGTGCTGAAAAAAGCGGCGGTTTCATGTGGATCGGTAGATGGCGCTCCTGACCAACACCCGCTGGAAGCAGGTAGACTTAAATTTTTTAAATAAGGCGTAGGCGCAGATATTGATTCTTGATATTGCCTTGAGTACAAGGTTTACGTATACCTTTTCTTTCTACTGTTACCCAGACTAACATACCAGTCAATAGACCCACAAATATTGCGTATGACAGGGAAATGACTAGGGAAATAAATTATTTACTTTCATTAGAGGCGATACATGAATGTAAACCATGTTCTGGTCAATTTATATGGCATATTTCTTATAAAGAAGAGTAATCGAAATAATGGTTTATTTCAACTGATGTATATCCGCGCCACACTTTTCAAACTTGATTATAGAACAGCTTTAAAACTTATTTCTAATAATTGTCAAATGTCAAATGTGCATAAACATGCAAAATTTTTTTCTATAGCTATTCATAATCAGCACAGATTTATTAATATATATTTATAAATCTGGGATAATCAGTGTAACAAATACTTGCGTTTTCAGTGGTTAAAAAGGAACAATGAGTCGCCTTACATTTTACAGAAATCATGCAACCAGCTTGTGTAATTTTTACGTAACCAGGACTTATTATATTTATTTTTTAGACAAACAAAAATAAGCAAGAGCCTCTACGATTTATTTATTTAACGACCTCTATGGCTTGAGCAACGCGCTTACCATTGAGTTAGCGGGTTGCACGGAAGGTGGAGTTAGAGGGTTTGATTCCCGCCTGGGAATAAAGAGTTTTTTGTATTCCTGGGTCATGGATGTGAAAATCTTGCATATCTTATGTATATTAAAAAGTATAAGATATGTTTCGTTGTCCAAAATACGTACCTTGACAACTCAGCGTGGAACAAGATTGACGTGGTGTAAAAGCGCCCATAGATATTACTACAATAATAATGATAATTATTAATAATCTAGTTTAAACATTTTTTAAGAGACTAAAGAAATTGCGACGCTTTACGCACTTGATAGAATCACTAATATCTGTTTGTTTAACATTACAATATGGCTGGTTATATACAAAAAACTTATGGGTTAATTTATCTTTATTTACAAGAAAATGATTACGACCAATATATCCATTTACCAATATGTTTATTTACGATTTCCACTATTAGATTAATAATATTGATGAATGTTTTAGCCCATACGGTTAGGCGTTTGTCGAACGGCATTATTTTCTGACTAGTCTCGTACAGGTACAGGGGATGAAATAGCTATTCTTAGGCAGGATTCTACCATCACATCGATTACTTATAGCTAAAGGTGCATTTTGTTGTCGCATAGTAATTCGGAATCAGTAGATTATGCAAGACATAAAATTAAACGTTCCGTTGAGAATTGACAACTCCACTGCTATATACATAAACAAATAATATTTATGTAAATAGGATGATATTAACCGACACACTTGAAGTGGTATCAAAAGGGTCTATATCTATATGATAATATGTGTTCGCATCCTACGTTAGCTCACAAGACAACTATGAGGCCGACGCAGAATCCCGTTTTGCGTTAATTCTGATATAGAATAGGAGTTAGCCGACTATGCTTTTCAAAATTTAATAATTTCGAAAAACCTGAAGTAGATATTCTTGCCAGCTGATTAGCAAATCAAATCATGATATCTTTTTCATAGGTGACGACTTGTACTCTTAAAAAGTAGTCAAAGTAAAAAATAAATAAAACATAAGTCTTCGGGAGTCGTAATTGTACCTGATAGTCTAGCCAGCCTTTTTTACAGAACATAAGGATTATCGGGGCAGCATTCGCAGGCCCCGAAACGCCGTCGAATAAAACTGATATTAATAATACTTAATATTTTTACTAAAAATTTTGTGAGTATCTTATATGCATAAAGATAATAATAATAAACATTTATTAAGGGTTAAGTAATGTTATTTTGGCGTCTATTATGGATAATACCATAAGACAATATCTGTCCTTGTTTCTATCAATGGTACAATTTTTTATCGTCAATAATATACATTTTATAGGATTAGGATTGATAACTAATAGTTAATTTTTTAAATTATTCCCCATTAACTTCGTTAAATGAGCTTTAGCACTAATTGTATTCAAATAATACTATTTGAAAATGTAATATCAATTATTGTAAACGATTTAAGAATTATTTTATGAAAATAGTACGCAGTATATATGACTAAGCACTCCGCGTCCAAAATATTATAATACAACTGAAAAATTGTGCTCTTTTTTAAATATTAAGTATGGGTATCGTGTTCAAATATTCTTAATTTCAATTATCAAATAATATTCAAAATTAAGAAAATTTTATATTATAAAATCTGGGTTTATTAGAACTCAACCAATTTTAAATATACATTGCTATGAGACGCCTTCTATTTACCTTACTAGGACCTTAGATTATTATTTGAAAATGTCTTCTGAGAGAATGCCTTTTCAAATGTTATTTACCCTTTGTTGGTTTTCAGAAAACTTTTGAGCCTGTAAGTTCACAGATTTTTAGCCGATGAATAAAAGCTACCGTCCAGGATATTGGGCACACCAGTGCTTAGTGCCCAAAGTACGAGACATGCAGCTACTTGATCTGTTGCCGCATGACTGGTGTCAACATGGATGTTATCAAACGAACCGCTGGATGGATTAGATGTCACAAACTTAAGTCAAATTTTAAAACTGAGAAGTAACTACTGGTATCAAAACATTTGATTCCTTTTCTCACTTTCCTTGTAGGTTGGGGTTTTTTCAACTTCTATTGGTAAACGTCAATTCTAATGTATGTATTATAATATACACAAAATATAGATTTTATTTACTATATGAAACATATTTTCCGATTATTTTAATAAAAGCCTTGTAATATTATCTAAAAAACTGTTGTTATAATATTACCTAACTACACTGTGTTTTCACTAGTGTAGTGAGCTATTTCGTAGTTCTCTAAACAACTACTTGTGAATACTTGTAATCTCGAAGGGCGAATCACGAAGTTTAATAGAGAATCAAACGAACTTACCTGTAAGTGAAGTTCGATGATTATTAAACGAGTGATTCGCCCAAGAGATTACAAACCCTCCCAAACCCTAATTACATACATATTATTTATATTGATGTAATGCCCTTTCGAAATAGCTAACAGGAAAGCCGTACACGACAGAAACGTGTATGAGACTGCAGACGACGACAGGCTGTTAAGGAAGGCGTGAGTGGGGAGAAAACAAGTTTTCTGTATCCAGAGTTGCTTTAAAAGTGTGTATGATGGCAGCACGTACGCGTGGTACTACTTGTGAATACTTGTAATCTCTTGGGCGAATCACTCGTTTAATAATCATCGAACTTCACTTACAGGTAAGTTCGTTTGATTCTCTATTATTAAGTAAACCGTTTCTGAAAAATTTGATTACATTGGGTATGTAATCAAATTTAACATAACCTTACCTAACCCAATTCTAAGGTAGAAAACGAATATGTATTTGAATCTATGTTTATCCAACCTAATGTAAAATTACCACTGGTTTTTGAGCATCCCGTATCCAGTCCGGACACAGAGGCCCTGCGGAGGCCCACACTCCTCTCATAGTAGCCGGCCACGGAGAGTGCTCCACTGTACACTGCCCGCTTCAGACTGCTTGCTGCTCGACTCGTGTAGCCTTCCTCGTCTTCCTCCATGCCATACTGTGCCTAGAAAATCAGGTTATCAATTAGAAATCGATGTCATAACAGTTTGGATTAATGTAAAACTGAAACAATTTACGCAATGACTTATCATTTTGTATTTATTTTCATTTTATGTCTTCTCCGAAACTAACATAAGTGTAAATTTTAAAATGTAATATATTACACTGGAAACAAAAGTTATTTGTTCTATATTAGAACAATTAAGAGGGTTAAACCCTTAATCTTAGGCAATAATGTCTGTTTTTAGATCACACCAAAATATACCAAGTAATATTGAATGTATTACCCTTAATAGTTGAAACTCATGCTCCTCCCTATTTCTTTGTGCTTCTCGTTCAGCGGCTGATAGTGTAGAGGCACCACCATCTTCTCCTCTTTCAAAGTGTTCCTCTATATGTTGTATCTAAGCAATTCAAAATAATTGAGTGTAATAGTGTAAATATAAACATAGATTGTACTTCTATTGGGTATCAACTGTTCCTCTCAAATGGTAAACTAAAAATAATTATCTTGCAAGCTTGTGATCATTAGCAAGTTAGTCAGTGGCAGAAGATAAAACTAAAATTTGGGTTTATTACTATGTACATAAATACTAAGGAGAAGCCGTTCAGACTCCATATATCTACCACTCATGTGTGACATTATAAATATTAAACTATAAATTTTAATCAAAAAAAAATTTGATCTCATTCATCATCATTTTACACATTTATGAATTTTTAGATATATCTTTATTATATTTTTATGATTTTTATTTTTATTTTCAGGCAAAGAGGCCTATGGAAAAAGGTTGATAATGAAAAGGATACTTTATCAAACTTACCAATTCATGTTGCGACAGTGGCAGGGGCTGACAGCACACAGGACAGTTGCTGACAGGACTCTCCTCCATCATCACTACATCGTCACACGAGGCATTGTCCACTTGATCCTGAAAAATAGAACATTTATGTCGGTGGGTACTTTTATTATAAATATTTAATGTATATTATTAAATTAATAATATAATTATAAATAAACTATTATTGGCTGTATTGCATATAAAAGTCTCATAAGCCTTGTATTTTGTTTATCTGTTTTGGAAATTTATATATAATCTAACTAAATGTTTACAAAAAAAATGTACTTACCGATTTTTGTGGACTCAATATATCTCTGTGTTCAACATTAACATGTACTTCAATTTCGGAGGCGTTTTGAAACTCCCTTTCACATATGGGACATTGGAAAGATGAAGAATGGGGACCAGGAGACATTGCCATCGCACTGAGGGCTAAAGTTGGATTATCCAAAGCTAATGTGGTGTTGGTCAGCTCGAGGGTTGCGTTATCAATCGTGTTAGAGTTCGCATTTTCGTTTGCCATCACAGATGGTGAGGTCAGGTCGAAATGTGCTCGGTTTATATGTTCTTCTAATTTTTGCGGGCATGTTGAAGTAAATTCACATAGAAGGCACTAAAATTAAATCCACAAAATTTAGTACAGCATGGAATTAAATGATTTAAGTTTGTTTTGATATCACAATCGAAAATATTTATTATTTTTCCGCTACTTTTTAATTATACAATTTGAATTTTGTACAAGAGAATTTGAATTTTCATAATATAGATTTTGACAGACTGTCGTCAACTTCTTTTCTAATTATGGCAACATTACAGTGACAGCTGATAAATGTTTTTTTATACTTGAGTTACAATAATTATGTAAATGAATTAAGAAATTTAGAGTTTTATTAGCACTATTTAATGCAGGACATAATTAAATGTGAAAAATATTTAATCTCATTTTTGTTTAGTTTTATTCAAAATCATACCTGCACTGTAGGACTAGGTGTGGGCGCAGATTTTTTTGGTGTATTTGATTTGAGCTTAAGCGCGAGTTGCGATCTTAAAGGCGAACCTTGCCCTGCACTAGCCATAGATAACTAGAAACAATAACTAAGCGTAAAATTTTGGAAATATAATCAATTAATATCAAGTTTTGGAAGTAAATTTCATATACCTTATTTTTATTAGGAGAGTCACCATTACTCATATTATTACTTTGACTAGAATAAGCACCTGGAATCAAAAAGAATTAGTCAATCTAATCTAATAAACAATAATCTCATAAACTGTCACAATCAGTTTCATAAATATATTATAATGTTAAAGTTTATATTATAATAACATCATATTACTTTTTCATTTAGTATATTTTACTGTGAGCGACGATGATCCAGTGGTGGATGGACTCGGCCTCTTTTGCGAGAGGTTCGGGGTTCGATCCTGACAGTACGTGAAGTTCACCAACCCGCACTGGTCCAGCGCGGTGAACTATTGGCCCATTATCCTCCTCGCATAATTTCGAGGAGGAGACCCGTGCCCAGCAGTGGGACATAAAGGGTTTACTTTACTATATTTTACTTCCACTTTACTACGTCATACCCTTTTTTGTCAAGCAGACAGGTCAGACGTGTTGTGCATTATTTAGGATTTTATCTTAAGATATATTGAGACACTTGCCTTTTTTTTCATAACTATTTATAATATCACGTTCTCCAGAATCTTCTCTACTGTAACTTTTTTTGGGAGTGACCCCACTATTGTTTAAATTAATATTTTTTAATCCATTACTAAGGTTTATATTCTTTGGCGATCGAGAATATTTTTCTTCTTCCTTTTCGTTCCTATGATTATAATTTTCTTTTTCTTGGAATCCATTATAATAAGAATTTTTAGAGATAGCTCCATTTTGATAAGATGATGATGTATCGGGGCTGTGCCAACCATTAAAAGAGCCTGGTGTATTGTAACTACAGCTGTCGGTTGTTGTCATTTTTGAATCATCGTCAAAGCTGTAATATTAAAAAAAAAACATTAAGAACTCATATAAATAAATAAGGGTCTCAAACTTTATAACGTGCTTAAGGGCCTGTTTCACAATCTCCCTTTAAGTTCCCTATAGGCTATTGGCAACATATTTGACAGATGTTTGACAGATACTCCATACTCTTTCTGTCAAACATCTGTCAAATATGTTGCCAATAGCCTATAGGGAACTTAAAGGGAGATTGTGAAACAGGCCCTAAATGTTTTTGAACACAACTCATAAATCTCGCAATACAACTTTTAAGTTTAGTTTAGTTTTTCACGCGATAACGATCGGTTAGTGTTAATTAATTTATGAAAACCGTGGAATGATTTAATCACCAATTAAAATCAACAATCCTCAGAATAGTCGCCTACTAACACTATGGCCCGTTCACACGAGCGCTTTTTACGGAGCGTTAAAAAAGCGTTTGAATGAGACAAATGGATACCCATGTATCAGTTTACACGAAAGATGATGGTATGTTCAATTAACTATAGCTAATTACATGTTACTTATCAGCTTAACATTTATATACGGTAAGTACTGCTTTCAAATAAACAAAGTCAAAAGAATGAGGTAGGTACTTACTTACAGTAATAGTTATTTGTGCAACAAGAGAGCAAAGTTATTTTTTGTTTCGAGTTCTGATTTTGAGTCCCGAGCAAGCGAAGGATTCTATGATTGATTCACTCGCTACGCTCGTGAATCAAAGTTAGAATCCTGAGCGTAGAGAGGGACTCAACAGCACGAGATGCAAAAAACTTTGCTCTCATGTTGCACACATAATTTTTCACCTCAGCAGTGAGAACACATATTACTAAGGAGATATGGAAATGAACAGCAATAGATTTAAATAACATTTAACACATTACGCTATACGCTATATTTATTTTTATTCCCGCTATTTTTTAAATTGCATTTTAATACCGCGTCCCTGGTGTTTATTTTTCAAATATAACTTATATTATAAAAGCTTCATTTTTAAGATTTCTCCTTCTTCTTCTTCTACTATAACATTGTTGAATAAAAATGTATTAGTTTTATATCAATTTTATACTATTAATCAGACTCATTTTTATTAAAATCCAATTATAAATTAAACATAAAAAATAATATTGAAAAATAAAGTAATTTCTTTATTAGAAATATATTTAAAGTTATTTTTCATTCAATCTAAAAGGAAACTCATAATACCCTAGAATTACGCGTTTCCGAACGTGTTTTTTTTGAGGTCGAATTCCAAAATCAAATTTCGAAGAGGTTTGTTTTTTCACTTGCTTTTTTATTTGTGTTCTGTCTCTTTCACATGCATGGATGTGAATGAGACAGAGCACAGTAAAAACTCGAATTTTTCAAATTTATGGCTGAACAATGTCAATTCGAGCACTGAAGATTGAAAAATTAAAAAGCTACTTTGTCTCACGCTCGAATCAAAATCGCATTTTGTTCACTGTTGACTCGCAGCAAAAGCGGTATGTTTGAGCTGCTGAGGTGAAAAAAATATTTGTACATGGATGTATATTATATTATTAAGTCTATGCATAAAACAACGCGGTCCTTTCTCCTCTTACGGTGTCGCAGAGACCGTGTCACGCTACGAGTCTGAGATTATTACTCGATTTATTATATTTGGACATTTTATATCCTAGTCTTAATTTATATTTAGATAATAATATGGATCATCAAATGTAATCGGCATGGCTATTCATTTCATAAACTACATAAGAATTAAGAAATAAAAACGATTAACACGAGAAATGAGATAGCATATACGATAAACCACGAGTGCGAGAAGGACAAACAAATGCGGCATAGCGGGTATTATTTACGCGAAATGCTAATTTCAATGGACAATGTAAAGTTGTTTGAAGCTAGCTGAGTAACTAATTATAGTCACAATCTGATTTAGACAACACAAGTCACAACATACCTTAAAAAGTTAAAGTCAAACTTTACCATAGGAAATTATTTCACGGTTTACCTTGGACTCTGATCGTCGATAAATGCCATCAGCTCCCGCTCTGGTGTTAAGTAATGTAAATGGGCCCTTTGCACGTGCCCCACTAGTTGTTGTTGGGGCACTGTGCAGTCGCAGAAGGGGCAGTCCGGACGGCCCGCCACATGAGCCTCCAGAGTGTGGGATCTCATCCCCTCGTCTGTCAAACCCTCCGCGCCGCATAGTTCACATGTATAAGGAAACGGGCTACTAGACATTGTTATTACTGAAACAATATTTATTTTGCTATCTATTAGAAAGAAAGAAATAACTTTAGGCAGTCTCCGCATTGTTAGTGGACTGCTCACTAGATAGATTAGGTTAGGTTCCCCGTGGACGACGAACAGGGGGACCGTAGGAAGCGTTAACACCTCTGCGCTGGTGTCGGCCTCGGGTTGGGTATCTTGGCCCCGCTAAAGTCATGACGTCGTGAGGACTGCTTTGTACCGGTCCCCTAATTGGAGAGTCTGGCCTTTGCTACTTACAACAGTGAGAACAACAGTGGTTAAGCAGTAGAGTTCGCAAAACTGCTCATCATCGCTCAAATCGCATCAAAGATTCGACGCTGCGTCAAAATATGTAAATCTTTGCGGTAGCGCTGAGTAAAATAGTGTTCTTGTGAAGGAATATATTATTATAGTCTAAATCTAAACAATATTTTAAAGGTGAAAGTTTGTGGGTTTGGATGTTTGTAGCATTTCAAGAAAACACAACTGAATGGATTTTGATGAAATAGTTATTATAGCTTAAACATCAGACTAAAACATCGTCTTTAATTTATCACCATTCTTCCACGGGGATGAAAAATACAGGAGTGAAAACGCAGAACGCTGCTTATAAAGTAATTAATGGTTGTAATAACTAATAAAACATGGTAGTAGAAAAAGTAAAGTAATATATTATGTCTCATTGATCTGTTGTGAAGAAATCAAGAGCATAACAGATGATTTCGTCACTTTCATTAAATTTGGACTGTCCGATGGCTCCCTGATACAGCTCCACGTATAATATCAACTTTACTAATAATCAATTAATAATCTTATCTTTCAAAGATTGAACGAATATTCTTTTTATGATTACTAACGTTTTTTTTTTGCATCTGCTACTAGAGACATCTTTCAATAAACACAGATACTGTAAAATCATATTATATTAATTACAACGTAAAATTGTAGTCCTTATCGAGCGGAAACAGCTAATCCTATGCATGACTTATGGAGCATGAAGGAGGCTGTGGACCGCCATGTTGGACCCAAGCCAAGGCACTATCCCAATCGCACAATAAGCTTCATGGCATATATTTTTGAAACATTTGCTGTTTTATGATAGCAAATTATAGGCCAAGTAAGCCAGAGGGTTGAAGTCTCAAACTAACATGACTAAATTGACATTACTCAGGTTACATTTTAGTGATTTATGAAAAAAAAAAAATCTATAGATGACGAATCTATTGAAATTCTACTTTGCGATTTTAACGATATACAATTATTTTTATGCAAATATCTTATTCTCAGATACTGAAATTGAATAAAGTCTTTTCCGTTGTAATACTTTACTCTATGGTCTTAAATGCTAGTTCGTCGTAACCACAGATTTATAAATATATAGTCGAAACCATAGAGCAACACAGATCGGAGTGACACATTGACGGGGAGACACGGACACCGGCGCCAACAAAGTGTAGATATAAGAAGTCCGAACGTAATGTTGAAATGGTCGCAATTAAGGAGACAGGACTTTTGTAGAGCGCACCATCTTTAATAAGTACTCGTTTAAATTTTAACGCGGGAAGTATTGTGGCACTGATTGGTCCGCTACAATAGCATCGGTACGTACTCGATTCTAGCGCAGCCTGTGGCAGAAAAGGGAACTAAAATCTGGGTTTATTATTGTGTATATAAATACTATGGAAAAGCCTATATCGTTCAAACTCCTTATATCTATACCTCTTGCCGGCGCCGGACGGAGGTCCATGATGTTCTATGGTGCGAATCATGCAACATGTGTGCAAAATCGAATAACTCAACAATAATCTTGCGAATTAACAATGAGATTAGTTAGCTAGTATTGTTACCAAAATATAAATACACTAGCTGTTGCCCGCAGCTTCGCCTGCGTTAACTAAGATTTACAACGGGATCTTAGTACGCGAAATAACATTTTTACACCTTGTGTCCGAAAAACCAAAATATCTTACGGAACCCTATTTTTATCAGAATAAAATTTAGTCTATGTTACTCGTGGATAATGTGGCTTCCGAATGGTGAAAGAATTTTTGAAATCGGTCCAGTACTTTTTGAGCCTATTCATTACAAACATACAAAAATAGGTACAAATCTTTCCTCTTTATAATATTAGTATAGATACAGATAAATTATAATTATGTAATTATTTAATAAAATATCTATACTTACTAATATTATAAAGAGGAAAGATTTGATTGTTTGTATTGAATAGACTCCAAAACTGCTTGACCGATTTGAAAAATTCTTTCACTGTTGGGAAGCTACATGAACATGCTATAAGCTGCGTGCAACAGGCAACAGCTAGTAACTAATAAAAGTGAATAAAAGTTAACAAACAATATTCATTACATTTTTTATAACTAATAAGCCCTAGATATTCAAAGTTATGAATTGAAATATGTACAGAAAAACGAAGTGATTAACCTAATGGATATCGTGGAGGCGCTATTACTAGAATCGATTTTAGTAATTACAATCAAAACTTGTGATACCTAACGCATTGAAATTCCATGAAGCGTTGGTACGAAGCGCAAAAAGTGCAATCTAATTGCAATAACGAAAAACTAGCGGGTTTTGGTCGATATTAGTTCATTAAAATTATACAAATCGATTTTAGTAGCGCCTTCTATTAATTAAGCCTTTTCATTTTATAATGGTGCTTCTTTATTGCTGTTATAAAATGTTTATTAAGCTTTGTTAACATCTGTAACAGCAGTGTAGGAACACCTTAAGATAATATTATATCTATAGACAATACCTAAAATAAAGGTAGAGTCCTCGCCACTTTAGAAGTCCGATAGACGCGGCGCTGCGGTCTCATAACTCAATGTTGCCAATTTCTAGTGTAATGATTTTCCACCAAGTAACCACCACAATAAAAAAATTAAATAATTATAGGGCCTATGGTCTGTAGTGGATTGATAAAGACTGATGATGATAATAATGACAAAAATAATTATAGCAGCAAAATAAAAATATCCCTGCCATGTTTTAGTAAAATAAAACATTTTTTTAAATATTTCGTTTGTATTTTTTACGTATAACCGATTAGTATAATTCATCTAAAACAAGCTTCTTCGGTTGTGTTCGGCTTTTGCCAGGGGTGACGATTTTCTCAGAAGTAATTGCTGCCATTGTTATTTCTTTTGTTATTCGATTTTTTTTTACAGAAACACCTGAAAATATAATAATTCATCTGAGCAAGGTTTTAATTCTTTTACCTTGTAAGTTATATTCATATAAAATATCATAAGATAATTAATGTAGGTATAGAATTGCAAAAATTAGTGACACTGGTATCTCTAAAATTTTTTAGGTTCATTGTTGTTTATTTTTACTGTCTAATTCACAAAATTATTTCACTTTAATGATCATTTTACAGCCTTCACTTTTTACACCTCACTTTATATTATATGCTCCATATTTCAAGTAAAACAATTTAAAATATCACAACTTCTTACTTTAGACAGATGTCAAGATATCAATCTTGTCAAATTTAGTTCGGGCATTAGTCGCAGGACTTCAAAAGTGGCGCGGACTCTAGGCAAAACAAACAAAGATAATATTCCTTTTTCAAATACTTGCAATAGTGAAAATACAGATAATAATTGTACACAAAACAATCCGTATTTTTTATGATTTTAATTTTGATGTTTCATGGTATTAAATATTAATTATACTCGTAATCAAAGTAAGTATTTTTGTGGTCTGTTTGTGTACCTATCGATATTTTTAGAATTCTTAACGAATTTTGAATCTGATATATATTATTGTTATTAATTTAATTTTTGACACATTTCTATTAAAAAAATAATTAATAAGTAATTAATTATTTCTTTTTCTGGCTTAACCAGAAGAGTAGGTCTACTGAAAGATCTAATAAACACCACACTAGAGTCGAGCAATAGCGTCGAAGACTATGTGAGTAAGATAATGAACACTGTTCACAAACTGAGGGATATTGGATTTGATGTACATGACGAGTGGCTCGGTACTCTGATGTTGGCTGGTCTACCGGACTGGGATTCAAATCAGTGCCGACTCAGTTAAGTTTAAGCTCATACAAGAGGTAAAACTTCAAAATCATCAGCTTTCCATATAGATACTAAGAAAACTAGAAACAATGCGCAGCCAGTAAAATATACGGGACCTAGATGTTTCAATTGTAATAAGAATGGTCATTTAGCCAAATATTGTAGACTGATAATGAAACAATCAACAAACAAAGAGAGTTTCAGTTTTGTATCAGCATTCTCAGCGACGGTCAAAGGAGACTACATGAATGAAAAATGGTTATTGGACTCAGGTACATCCATGCAGATGAGTGGTAGAAATGATTGGATGTACAATGTCACCGAACCAACAATTAAGAGTATTACTGTAGCTAACAGAGAAACATTAGCTGTGAAGGGAGTTGGCTGTATTGATATACATGTAAGTCAAAATGATGTGATACAAGTTAAAAATGTATTGTATGTTCCTGGGCTAGCAGCCAATCTACTTTCAATCAGCACAATTGTTAAAAATGGACATTAGGTCATTTTTACCAATAAGGGGTGTGTAATACAAAATGGTAAAAATGAGGTGGTGTGCACAGCAACACTGAGCAATAAGCTATATATTATAGACAGTAGTTATGAAGTGGCACACATGACTTCAAGTTCCCATAATAATATCGCTTACCTGTGGCACTTGCGAATGGGTCATTTGAACTTTTTCGATGTGAAGAAGCTACCTGATTGTACTGATGGTGTGACTCTGTCTCGGGATCAAAGTAATGTCACATGTACTTACTTACACATGTGTTTATTACTTATATTGACGATTTTACACGAACGGTGCATGTATATTTCTTGAAGGATAAATTGAACGTTCTAATCACATTTAAAGACTTTAAGTTAAAGGTAGAGAATGAATTACGTCATAAAATTACAAAGCTTCGTACCGACAACGGCAAAGAATACTGTAATAGTAACTTTGAAAAGTACTTATCTAATCATGGTATAATTCATCAGACCTCTACTTCCATATACACCCCAGCAAAATGGCATGGCCGAAAGAATGAACAGGACTTTAGTTGAACGAGCAAGGTGCATGCTGTTCTATGCCAACCTAGAGAAGAGCTACTGGGCTGAAGCGCTGGCAACTGCTGCATATGTTGTGAACCTTTCCCCGACAAAGTCGTTACAAGGTAGAACCCCGTATGAAATGTGGAAAGGTAAGAAACCCAATTTATCACACATGAGGATATTTGGTTCAGAAGCTATGGTTTATTTACCCAGAGAAAAACGCCTAAAGTGGGATAAAAAATCAGACAAAATGATATTTTCACCTCAGCAGCTCAAACATGCCGCTTTTGCTGCGAGTCAACAGTGAACAAAATGCGATTTTGATTCGAGCGTGAGACAAAGTAGCTTTTTAATTTTTCAATCTTCAGTGCCACGAATTGACATTGTTCAGCCATAAATTTGACAAAATCGAGTTTTACTGTGCTCTGTCTCATTCACATCCATGCATGTGAAAGAGACAGAGCACAAATAAAAAAGCGAGTGAAAAAAACAAACCCCTTCGAAATTTGATTTTGGAATTCGACGTCAAAGAAAACACGTTCGGAAACGCGTAATACTAGGGTATTATGAGTTTCCTTTTAGATTGACTGAAAAATAACTTTAAATATATTTCTAATAAAGAAATTACGTTATTTTTAAATATTATTTTTTATGTTTCATTTTAATAAAAATGAGTCTGATTAATTGATATAAAACCAATACATTTATTTTCAACAATATTATAGAAGAAGAAGAAGAAGAAATCACAAAAATATTTAGCTTTTATATATGCTATATTTGAAAAATAAACATCAGGGACGCGGTATTAAAATGCAATTTAAATAATTGCGGGAATAAAAATAGCGTATAGCGTAATGTGTTAAATGGTATTTCAATCTATTGCTGTTTATTTCCATGTATCCTAAGTAAAATGTGTTCTCGCTGCTGTGGTGAAAAATTATGTGTCCAACATGGGAGCAAAGTTTTTTGCATCTCGTGCTGTTGAGTCCCTCACTACGCTCAGGATTCTAACTTTGAATCACTCGCTACGCTCGTGATTCAACCATAGAATCCTTCGCTTGCACGGGACTCAAAATCAGTACTCGAAACAAAAAACAACTTTGCTCTCTTGTTGCACAAATAACTATTGTGGGCTATTGCGAAAACACAAAGGGATATCGATTGATGGACCCAAAATCTCACAAAGTTGTGAAAAGTAGAGATGTTTATTTTATAGAAAATTACAATGAAACTTATGTACCGGTAAAGGATAAAGATATGACCACTGAGCGTTCTGTCCCGCTAGAAAGTACAAACACAAGCAGTCAGAGTAACAAGATACACACTCGGGAGACATCTACATCCGCACCTGTGATATCCAACAGAGACTCAGATACACAAGGTAACGCTGAAGACTCAAGTGAGTATGACACTGACCCTGGAGAGTGTGATGAAACTTATTGTCCTCCGCGTCATTTGAAACAAAATAATAATATAACATTGAGGTCAACACGATCACAGACTAAACTAAATGAGGCCCTGACTGACCATCAGGGACTGCTATGTTTGTTTACTGATTCGACAGACCCACAGACTGTTGAGGAAGCACTCGTATCTCCTCAAGTTACAGAATGGAAGAAGGCCATGGACGGGGTATATGTATTGATAAAAAAAAAACATGTTGTGTAAGGAAGATTGGGTTGCGTCTCAAGGGAGGGTGTTAGAGTGATGGAACGCAACCAATGTTAATAGGTACTTTGTGTTTTATAAAATACCTATGTACCTATGAAACCTCCTTCATATTACTAAAAAGAATAATGTATTTTTAGCTGTCACTACTGAAAAATATGAATCTTTTGCAACTCGTCTTTACTCCTTTAATAAACTAATTTTATTATTAAATTACGTTTATTATTTTACCACAACCACCACACCACATAATATTTCTTTAGTTAACCATAAGTATGAATCTTGAGAAGCGATTAAATAAACCCTGTGACGTGTTCTGTAGCGATAATACTATAAAGAGAACGTTCCGAGCGCAAGCCATTATTGCTGAATGGGTTTCAAGCATGGAAAAGAAATTCAAGTTCGACAGTATTTTATAATCATTAAAGATAATATACTTTTAAAGTAGTTGAGATTTTTCTGTGTGAGAGGGAAATACGCTTTTACATTTTTTATCTGTCGGTGTGACAACCGTAGGTAAGGCATGGCATATAATTCCAGAATCCATTATAGCAATAAGCATAGTCAGCAAAAAATCCCTTTTTTAATAAAAAGTATCTTATGTTACTTCTAGTACCTCCCAGAATATGTGTACAAAGTTTCACGATGATTCGTCGAGTAGGTTTTGCGTTAATGCCTAACAAACATCCATGCTTTCACATTTATAATATTATGTAAGGATATATTTTTTGTCTTAAGTGGCGGTTGCGATTTGAAAATGTGCATGTATATACTTATTTTAAAGTAATATGCAATATTTATGCTGATTTGTTATGTTATTTCCCTCCCAAATCCACAAAAAGATACATAATAGTAGGAATATTGTAAATAATAAACTACCCCTGGGTAAACCAATTATTTCCTGGCACACTTTTTCGTATGACAGCTGTCAAATTTACGCTAAAAATTATGAAAACTTATCAATTATTCAGCTAATCCGCTTAAAAAATAAAAAATAGAAATCCGTGTGACAGACCAACGTACATAAAAATTATATTTATGTACATAGTTTTGCCCAAAATATTAATTACTTGCCCTAAGCAATTAAATCACAGCGATTCAGGTCTTTATAACAAAATATGCATTCCATTTTAATGTCACAAAATATTTTACAATGTATTGGCGCGAAAATGAGAAAACAATAAATTTGGAAATGAGATTCAAGATTCAAATAGAGTCATCGCCATTTAAGAAGTCCGATAGACGCGGCGCTGCGGTCTCATAACTCAATGTTGCCAATTTCTAGTGTAATGATTTTCAACCAAGTAACCACCACAATAAAAAAATTAAATAATTATAGGGCCTTTGGTCTGTAGTGGACTGATAAAGACTGATGATGATCAAGAAATCTCCCTGCCAGGTTTTAGTAAAATAAAACATTTTTTTTAATATTTCGTTTGTATTTTTTACGTATAACCGATTAGTAGAATTCATCTAAAACAAGCTTCTTCGGTTGTGTTCGGCTTTTGCCAGGAGTGACGATTTTCTCAGAAGTAATTGCTGCCGTTGTTACTTCTTTTGTTATTCGACCTTTTTTACAGAAACACCTAAAATATAATTCATTTAAGCAAGGTTTTAATTCTTTTACCTTGAAATTATATTCATATAAAATATCATAAGATAAATGTAGGTATAGAGTTAATGATAATATTTTAACCATAAATTAGGCAAAAATGAGTGAGTCTGGCATCTCTAAAATTTACCTGTCATGGCAGTGACATTTATAAACATATTATTCAACGGGGTTAATTATTGTTTATTTTTACTTTCTAATTCACAAAATTATTTCAGTTTAATGATCATTATACGGCCTTCACTTTTTACACCTTACTTTATATTATATGCTCCATATTTCACGTAAAACAATTTAAAATATCACAACTTCTTACTCCAGACAGATGTCAAGTTGTCAATATTGTCAAATTTAGTTCGGGCATTAGTCGCAGGACTTCATATGTGGCGCGGACTCTAGTTAATATGTTTTATTTATTTTTTATTGAAACATTATTCCTGACCAAAGATATATAATTAGGTACGAGAAATTATCGGTTTTATTCACATTTTTTCCATAGTTGTTGCAGTATGGCGCAAATAAGTAATCTTAAAATACACCAAATACAGAATATATCAATTAAACTCCATGGTAACAGTAGCAGGATATACTCACCCGGTGAAGTAAAATTGCGTTTATTGTATTATCCTTGACCGGGTCAAAGTCACGGGCCAGAAATGCAGAGAACCGACGCAGTCAAAGTACTCATTAATTATTTACAGTGGACGGAATGTTGCCGAACTTTATGATGTCTTTTTCAATGTTTCTCTCAATATCATTAGATACGAATAAGAATGACAGACAGCCGGACACCTTATCCCGTATAATTTATGTAAATGAAACGTCGGTATTGCAATGTTTAAAAAATAATCTTACTAATATTATAAACGTGAGACTTTGTGAGTTGTTATTCACTTAACTTGTTAATGTTTGTTATTCTTTCACGTAAAACTATAGAATGGATTTTAATGAAACTTTACAATAATATAGCTTATATATCAGAATAACGCATAGGCTATAATTTATCCCCGTACTCCCACGGCAATGGAAAGTAAGCGGGTGAAACCGCGGGGCGCTGCTAGTGTAATATAATATATAAATCTTTTCTTATGTCCAAATGGTTGCAAACGAGCTGTCTTATTGTGGCTATCGACGCCCATAGACATAGGCACAGCCAGTGGTTATGCAAATGCATTACCCTCAATTTTCCCTATCCCCCGCACTTAGGGTTGCCAGGTCGCCAAACCTAATGGCCGGACAGACCAGCTAGCTTGGCCGGACATTTGGGTAGAAAGACCGGACACCCAACATTATTGAGAATTTGTCAGTATTTATAATTACGACGAAGAAATTGTACGTAAAATCAAGTTTTTTTTATGAGTATTATATTATTATATTTAGTTAAATTCTAGTGAACTAATAGATAAAATCGAATACCAAGACAGTCTTAGCCTAAGACTAATTTGGCATCGCTTGTTAGCAAAATGAAAAAGTCTAACAAAAGCCGGACACCGTTGACTTTGGCCGGACATGTAATCAAAAAGCCTATGTCCGGCTTTATCCGGACGCCTGGCAACCCTACCCTTACCAATGGACCACCTGAAACTCACAAACCCACGAAATCGTGTGAGCGAGACTTCCAGGTCTTGCATGGAAATATACCATTTATACAATTCTAAATTTAAAAATATGATACATATACAACCTGCTACATAAGATCGCTATGTAATCAATGAATGGCCTGCCTAGTAATGTACGGAACAAAGTTGATTGACAACAATCATGATTGTGTAGATAGTAAAAACCGGCCAAGTGCGAGTCGGACTCGCGCACGAAGGGTTCCGTACCAGAAAAAACGGTAAAAAATACTTTTCAATCATTTAAATATTCTTCTTATTTTGTTTTTAGTATTTGTTATATTGTGGCAATAAAAATATAACATAAATGAAAATTTTAACCTCCTTGCTATTACGGTTTATGAAATACAGCAAAAACGCTTTATAAATATAATACAAAATAATAGAGGGCTCCCATACAGAGCCCTCCTTACTTATCAATATTATTTTGATTTCAGTATTTGTTGTTGTAGCCACAATAAAAATACACAATCTGTGCAAATTTCAACTGTGTAGTATATAGCTAGCTATCACGGCCTGGTGACACACGGACGAACGAACACCGAAGTCTTAGTAATAGGGTCTCATTTTTACCCTTTGGGTACGGGAATGTACTCTTTTCTTGATATAACATTTAACATTTTGTGACAATCCTTCTACCGATATACCGATACGCATGTTGCAAAATGTTGAGAAATATTGACTTTTTTTTTCGAATGGACCCATGCTGATGGCCATAAGGCCTTTACGCTAAATCGGAAGAGTAGATGAGCAGATGGCGCATCTGACAAGAAATATTGACAAACGTCAGTCAACATTTTATAACAGCAGTGTGGTAGCACCATAAGGTGTGCGAATGTCTCAAAATGTGTCCTTACCATTAAAATATTTACTGTACATATTTCTATAATTCATAGTCGAAGGTATATCGGACTATTCGATACGGTGACCGTTTTCTACATGATGATTATATTAAAAAAAAACTATTTATAACCTCTTTTGTTGAGGCATGCGTAGACCATGCGTAGACCATGCTGAAAGAAAAGTCAACAACGTGACAAACATCATGTTTTAAACAGTTTTAGTATTTTTTTTACTTTGAAACATAAAACATTTAAATATTTAAAGTAAAGCAATAATTTTAATAGCACAGTTTTCTATAAGTACCAACTTAATATTTATAATAACGTAAGCTGAGTTTTACTTTGATATTGGCAAATCCTTCAGGAAGCTAAACACGCTAAGGAAATAAATGATGTATATAGTAGTACATACCTAGAAAGTATTTCGACTAAAAAAGTTAAATGTAATTAATGTATACAGTACATATGATATGATATGACTGGTAAAGATCTGCAACTATAACAAAAATAATTAATTTGAATTAAGAACAGTGAGTTTTTTATAGTACTATTCTAAATTCAAATTAATTATTATTCTGCACCTCAGCTGTTCTTCGCATAGCCACTTATCTATCTATACTAATATTATAAAGAGGAAAGATTTGTACCTATTTTTGTATGTTTGTAATAAATAGGCTCAAAAAGTACTGGGCCGATTTAAAAAAATCTTTCACCATTTGGAAGCTACATTATCCACGAGTAACATAGGCTAAATTTTATTCTGATAAAAATAGGGTTCCGCAAGATATTTTGGTTTTTCGGACACAAGGTGTAAAAAATGTTATTTCGCGTACTAAGATCCTGTTGTAAATCTTAGTTAACGCAGGCGAGGCTGCGGGCAACAGCTAGTTATATATACTTGAAACTTGGCACGTTTATGGAATTAGTATTTAACCTAGAATGAATGGATCGCATTAAAAAATATGGATAATGGAGGTTTTAAGCAGTACAGCTTTTGGAAAATACCTATCGTTCTAACCTTTTTTAAGGCTAAAAATGTGTAGGTACCTATTGGCTTAAGATGATAGGCATATGAGATAATATATAAGATATACAGATGATATTATAAAATATACACGTAAAACTTCTTATTTGAGCTTATGTTACACTGACCTATATATTGATTTATACATTTGTGTATATTTAGTATTTTCGCAGATTGCGGTTTTCGTGGACGTTTGTGTGAAGGTCGCTATTATATGTCTTACATAAATCCGAGCATAGAAACGATTCACAACATAGAAATAGGGGAATGTGTGAGATCGATAAATTTACCGCAGTTGTTCATTTTCACATCGAACTAGATGATAACATAAATATATTACTTTTACTTGTGTAACATTAATGAATTATTAATAATGATTAATGTAATACTCACAGTTATTATTGTCTGTGTAATGATCCAATGTTACAACACTACCTAATGGGTACGTCACTATTGTTGTATGTTATTTGATCTACCATTTTAAAACATGAAATAAAAATTATGTCCGTGAAGGCGACAGGTTGTGAACTAGCGCCATTCATGAATTTCTTGAAAAAAAGGAAATTCAATACGCATGCGGAATTTCCGCGACGCTACCGCCCCTAGCGGATTCTAGAGTAAATTAATGCTGACATTTGTTTAGTTTAAAATTAATTTCATATTTATTCATTGATTATGATAATTGTATTTAATTTTATATTATAAATAAATAATAACTAGTGGTATTTCTAATTGAAATCTTGTATTTAATGGAATAGTCTCAAATGAATAAATTAGTACACTCTTAACGTTAAATACTAATAGCGCCATCTAGTGTGTAGCAGTTTACGTATTCAGGAACTAAGCATATGCCTTCCAAAATACTTCACTGAAATTTGACGAGATGGTATTTGTACGCAAATATTTTTCATTCTTTCTTAGTTTTAAAGAAATTTGAAGGTATTTACGGTAAAGCAACAGCCCAAATCAAAAATATTAACAAAATCTAACTATCTGTATAAAATATTACGATTTTAAAATGTTATCTAGATAATATTTTGTCGTAGTTAATTGAAGATGTTACTATATTATATTTTGACGCATTTTGTACGGATTTATGAACAGTGTCATCTAGGACTTAAAAGGCAAAATATAAACGTGAGTATGTACGTTACGTACACTTAAATTTTGCACTCTGCCACCAGATTCAGAGAAACATAAAAAATTGTATCACAGATAAAAACTAATATTATCGTTGGGAGTTCCATTCCATTGTCAAAATGGCGGCATAAATAGTCTTACTTACTTATATGATTATATCTACTAATTATTTTATTCACTATCTATTCTACCAGTAACTTTTGTCACCACCATAGGCAACGCATGAATACCAGGGTTACTCCTGGTTAAATTTATCTATAAGCATGGGGGAGACCAATTAGTATGTAGCTTGTGTGAAGCTGGCAAATTTGCCTGTCCAACTTACATTAAAAAAAAACGAAAAAAAAAAAACAATAAAACGAGAGCGCCTTAGTAAATATAAAAACAGCGCACAACATAAACAATAATGTTATTAAACAATAAAACTTAATAAGACCGGAAAGCGGGATATCTTCGCCGTATTTCCAGAATTTTCTCGACAGAAAGCAGAAATGTGTCCGTTAAGGGTAAAATTGAAAAGTTTTTGTTTGAATGTCTCACTCTCACAAGTTGTGTCATAACGCGGCGGGGGTCTGGGGAGTTTCTGGAATACTTGGTTATTACAAAATATTACAACTCGGGGACCGACCCCCTAGACAAGTGGCACAAGCGCTAAATGAATAGAATAGAATACTTATTGTATGGGAATGACACTAGCTTACGACATGTAATTTGACAGCGAATTCGAAATTCGAACTCTGTTTAT
Source organism: Lycaena phlaeas (assembly GCA_905333005.2). Classification (NCBI taxonomy): domain Eukaryota; kingdom Metazoa; phylum Arthropoda; class Insecta; order Lepidoptera; family Lycaenidae; genus Lycaena; species Lycaena phlaeas. The sequence continues at coordinate 2,041,622 of HG995181.1, forward strand.
TGGTGTGTGACGTAATCACGGTTACATGACAGCTTGGTGCATTAAAAAATTAATAAAATTAATTTGGCAATTCGGCCAGCGTTTTGGGAACGTTCCCAGCCGACAGCGATCTGGGACAAATATATTATTTGTAATACTTTTGTACATAGTTAATTTTAGTTTTTTTTTATTATAATTTTAGATTAATTTTGTTTCAATGTACAAAGTACATTTTAATAATGATTTGAATAAAAGAAAAGAATTAAAAAAATTTTTAAAAAATTAGTCAACATGCCTATTAAAGTTTTCCACCAAATAGTACCGCAGCATTGCCATTGTACTCAAATTGATTGTCGTATATGAGCCGATTATTAACAGACTTCAAAATGAAGGTTGTTCTAAATTCGTCTGTATGTTTTACAATCATTAGTGATTAGAGTACTTCAATTAAAGCGACACAGTACACCGTAAGGAGGAAGGAGGTCCTCGTTGTTATGTTTATGACTTCACTCAGTGGTCAATCGTACCTTTCTATTCGAAATTCCTATCAAATTTCTATTCGTGGAGGACTCTAGTACCGTCTATAAAACTTTATTTCCTGTGAGGTGTAAAATTTGAGGTCCTACGTGAATAGCATATACAGTGTAGTGGGTTTTATGGTGGGCTATCCGTGAAATTGATAGTTTTGATAACTGAAGAATATTAATAAAATTTGGATTCAGAGATCTGCTGCTTTTTTCATATGGTGATAATATAACATACAAGCAGCGTCCCGCGGTTTCACTAGCGTATTTCCCATTTCCGCGGGAGTACGGTAATAAACTATAGCCTATGTGTTATTCTGGTGTGTAAGCTATATTATACCAAAGTATCATAATAATCCATTCAGTAGTTTTTACGTGAAAGAGTAACAAACTTTCGCATTTATAATATTAGTAGGACTCCCAGCATAGTCGCTAAGCTCCGTTTGTCCTGTACGCCTTTTATATTTTAAATACGCTTTGAAGGTAGAATCTTCTTATTCAGTTGTCAGGTGTCAAGTTGTCAGGGCTTGTAAGAGAAGACTCTGCAGACACTAATCTTTTGTAAGTTTTGTTACGTTTTCCTTGGTCCCTATTAATTCTATCGTTTATTCAGAAGGTCGTTGATTTTTTTTAAATTGAATGAATGGAATTGTTAAATTGAAAAAAATTGAATGAATTGGAATTGTTGCCATTTTGAGTTACTTAATTTGTTCCTACGTACGCAAGCACTGCTGGTGTAATGGTATCATGCAAGATTCCCATTCTTGCGATCCGGGTTCGATTCCCGGGCAGTGCATAATGTAACTTTTAGTATATCATTTTTACATCTCACTTAGGTAATTTTTTTACTGCTTCTCTTTGTTTATTTGCTGTTATGAGATATTAATATTACCATAACAAAAGAAAAGTGAAACATAAGCTAATGTAATCTGTACTCCAGTAGGTTTTTTTTATCGAAGAGGGGGGCCAAAGGATACTCGGTTCGCCTGATGGCAAGTGATAGAGACAATAGACCTACTCCAAATGATTAGCAGGTGTGTTGCCTTACAATAGGAGTGTGGCCTTTTCTTGAAGGTCCCTAGGTGGTATCGGTGAGGTAATACCGTAGGTGTCAGCAGGTACCATATGTTAGTGATGCGAGTCAGAAAATAAGGGTGAGCTAGGATTTTCTTAAATCTCATCTCGTCTCAAAACTTCTTAAAAATACAAAATACTTGTACGTATAAACATAATACATTATACATATTATATACGATGTGGCGGACCAGTCACAGCGCCACAATCCTGAATCGCACTATCGGTATTCTACAGACCGATCGCTATATATACACCATCTGACACGATAGCTAGTGGGCTTTGGCCTGGCCGAGCATTGCACCTCGCTCGGTCGGAGATCTCCCTTTGGGGCCTATCACCATAATACCCACAACATCAGTAGATTTTTTCTCTCTTCCCCACTTTCTTTCTTTTTTGTCTTCTTTCTGAATTTGATTTTTTTAAATTGAAATTATTACCCTTTCCGACGTTAGTACACTAGGCGACTCTCAAATTATAACGAAATAATCATTGGTATTAGATAATAACTTTTGGTATGCAGCCAAACTTGCAATAACCTTCTTTAGTAGACCGCTATCTTGCAGACTATCAAAATCAAAATCAAAAATTTTATTCAAAGTAGTACCATCAAAGTATCTTTTTGAACGTTAATTGAGTCTACCACCGGTTCCAAAGCAAGTCCACTGAGAAACACCGGCGAAACAAACTCAGTGGAATTGGTCTTTTCAAATATTCTTTTACAAAAAAAAATGAATACAAACAATACATACTACTATAGTAGTATAGTGTTAAAGAAGATTTCAGCAAGAAACTCTGTTGGGTTGCTCCTTTTAAAAATCCATTATCCATTCCTATCCATATACCTCCTTTTATATTATCCATTTACCTCCTATTCTTTTCTCCTCAATCCTGACAAAAGGTCAAAGCTAAAACGATAACCGTAATAGGCTTTAAAAAAATCCTTGTCTCCTAAGATTATCCCTGCCAATCTTTTTAGACCTATTCATATTGGTTCCTTAATTCCGACAATCTCCTGGACCCTAACTTAGCCTCTAGTAATTTGATATTTGCTATTTTAGGCATATTTTGTATGTTTTTATCTAAAAGGGTTCTGAATATTTACATTTTTCTTAGATAGTTACTCTATTCAAAATGTATTCTTAAGAATACTATACGATATTACTGGAGTAGACCGTATCATATTAGGCTATATATTTTTATATTTTTTTCCATATCTGCCTCATAGGTTTAAAATGTTCGGCATACAGGCAGTCTGGTATGATAGATGGTTAGAGACGGCCTTGAACATAATGCATGTACACCGCGTGTATTTAGAACGCTTGCAAAGATTTAAGCCTAATAAATTTTTTGAATTCTTTGAATACCATATAATGCATATAATATACATAATCATTTATCAGAAAAAGGTTTTTTTTGTAAATATTAGGACTTATCAATTTTGCACACTCGCAAATAACGCAATGTATTCTTACACGCGCGGTGCGGGAGTTCGCAGTCCTCGAGCGACGCGGCTGTGAGTCAGCTGTTACATTCCTGTTTTATTCAAAACACCATTATTTTTAAGCATTGACATCAAATGTCTGTATCATTATGTTTACCAATGCGGACTATACAATAAAAATTTTAAAATCATACCTATTCATTTTTCAAAGCGTTTACATACCATAATATATAGCCTTATCACTTAATTTACAGATAACCATTTCTTTATTATCAAACAATTTATCAGAATGTTTTTTCTCGATTTATTAATGTTCTTGGATTCCCGACGTCTCCTCTAATCACGGCAAGTCACAGGAGCACTGCATCTGCTATCAGAATGTCGCAAAGTTATTCGAATTATCCAGAAGTTGGAAGTTCATTCGAGAACTTGATTCTCTCTTAATTGTGTCTGGAAACTTGAAAGCTTAGTTTTCGATTAAGAATATTTAAAAAACCAACAGATATTTTTATGATTGAATCCTAAGGTTAGGGATAGCCATTTTCTCTTATTCTTCGTTGGAATTGCTGTTCCTTTGCGACTCGTCATTTGTCAAATTTGATATATTGGATGCATTTGTTGCCATAGAGTCTAGAGTCAAGACTATTACAGATAGCAGACTTCACGTCTTACAATCTGTGAAAGACTGTGTGAGACGTGTTCATGAATCTCTGTGAATAATATTCTGTAAAAACTTAGCGTTGAAATATCATAATATTATGTGCCATCGATGTACTTATAATATAGACACAAACAGTTTAGATTTTGAATGTGGTATAAAAATAGTTTGAAGATTTATTGGAACCTTCGAGCAACATGGTCCTCTTTCCGAAAGGAGAAGCTACTCTAAGATTGGAAAGGAAGCAGATTAGAAGGAAGAAAGATAGTTAGCATATTCTTCTTGTTCCTATCTTTCTTCCCTGTGATGCATGTTTAAATTAAAGCAGAATATTACATAAGGAAGAGATAAGGAATGAATTGCGAATACTCCACGGACAATAGCAAAGCTCATTATAGAGAGAAATTACATAACATCACGCGAAGAATAACCTCGCTGGAGTGGCAGTGGGCTGGTCACACACTCAGAAGAACGGATGGTCGTAGGGCCAATAAGGTTCAAGAGTGGAAGCCGCGTTTAGGTAGACGAAGTGTTGGTTGGTCATTAACCAGATGGAAAGCCGATCTCCGTGCAGTGGTAGGTCCGCGTTAGATGCGAGTAGCAAGGGATCGGTTGTCTTGGAGTTTGAGGGAGGAACATGTTAAGCAGTGGATGGATAAAGGCTGATCATTATGATAATGATGATGAAGTAACATCTCCATATTCAGTTATTTATCAAGAATTATTTTGTCTCTGATTTCTTGTACTTTTTGTTCTGATCTTTGTCTTGACAATGTATTGTTATAATAGTAGATATTAATTTTATACTAATAGAAAAGTAGGTTAACAAGTCTAGATTTTATTTTACATCAAAGATAACCTCTTGTGGTTACCGCAGGGATCTGCTCTGGTGTTTGTTTGTTATTGTTATATTACAAAACATTCTCTGAAGCGGTTGGCGTTAAAGAACACTCTCTTGTGTGTTAGTTGAATAGGTAAAGCAAACTAATACCACCTGGTAGTAGGTGATTAGGCAACTTATTGCTCTGTTCTTCTTTTCGATACACAGCAAAGCTGCAGCCGATATAAGCAGTATGTTGGTCCCACGCAGCCGGGCGACCATATCCTCCTGCTAATCTGTGCCCGAATAGGTCTTTGTGAAATCGCTTACAACGTAGCCAATTCCACGTAGAAAAGTATTTATTAAAATTTTAAAAAGTAGTAGCAACCCATATATTTTCCACTGCTGGGCACGGGTTTCCTCCTCAAAGTCAGGCAAGGAGGGTATCAGGCCATAGCTCTGAGGCGCTGGCCCAATGCGGGTTTGGTGAACTTCACACACCTTCAAAGACTTTTAATTCCATCAGGCATGCAGGTTTCCTCACGATATTTTCCTTCGCCGGTGAGCGAGCGATGGTCTGCGCTTAGAATGCCCTTGGAAATATTGCAAAACCCAAAGCACCACAGGGGGTCGGGATTGAACCCGGACCTCTTAGTCAAGAGCCCTTTCTCACTGGACCATTGTCGCTTATACTTTGAAATGTATGGCAATAAAAGCAAGATAATAGGACGACGATCCTTCAGCATCTCCTAGTCGCATCCGACATAGATAGGTATAGTGTGTCGAGGATTTTTTTGTAGATGATTATAAGATCTACAATTAATTAGAACATTTTATGGTTCTATTTTTTATAGTTTAGACAGCGTACGCAAAATAAGTAACTTTTCTGGTTGATTTTTTACACCTTGGGTCCGAAAAACCCAAATATCTTACGGAACCCTACTTTTTTCAGAATAAAATGTAGCCTATGTTACTCGTGGATAATGTAGATTTCAGATGGTGAAAGAATTTTTGAAATCGGTCCAGTACTTTTTTAGCCTATTCATTACAACCAAACAAACAAACAAACAAAGTTTTCCTCTTTATAATATTAGTGTAGAAAGAACACGCGAGTGACGCTTCAAAGCAAATACAAATTCATAAGCGCTCTCAAGTTCTTGAGCCTTGACATAGCGTCGTACTCTAAACGTCTATTAGATTGTGTTCGCTCTTGAATTTGTATTTGTTTTGGTGGCGTCGCTCACGTGTGCGGCATGCTCCATCTGTCTTCTACACTAATATTATAAAGAGGAAAACTTTGTTTGTTTGTTTGGTTGTAATGAATAGGCTCAAAAAGTACTGGACCGATTTCAAAAATTCTTTCACCATTCGAAAGCTACATTATCCACGAGTAACATAGGCTAAATTTTATTCTGAAAAAACATAGGGTTCCGTATAATATTTGGGGTTTTCGGACACAAGGTGTAAAAAATCAACCAGAAAAGTTACTTATTTTGCGTACGCTGCCTAAACTATAGAAGATAGAACTATAGAATGTTCTAATTAATTGAAGACCTTATAATTATCTACAAAAAAGTCCGCGACACACTATACCTATCTAAGTCGAGTGAGTCACAATAACCATTTTTTTATTTTGAAATCTTGAATTTTTTTGGACTACATTTAAACGCGTTTATTTTACTCATGCTATTAATCCTTATCAAAATAAATTATTTCATCACTAAGTACAGTTTATGTAGATAATATTTGGTCTTTGAATGATTAAAATTGGACGTTTGGTTTTGAAGTTATGGCGAAATTAAAATATTACGATTTCTGCTGCACTGTGCGTGCGTGCGTGTCCAAGACGGGGGTGCGCGTGCGGGAGGGGAGTTAGATCTTCTATGACTAAGGTACCCGCGCGGCTCTGACGTGAGGTCCGCTCCCTATGCAGCGGTCGTGTGTGAAGTAAATCGTGTGATTTTTTTTAGATTTCGTTCTTATAACTACACCTACGCAAAAGTTCTTCTCCGAGCTAACAACAGTTATTCTCAGAACAAAACAATAGTTCTTTACAGGGCTAACCAACAGTTCTTTTCTGGGCTACCCAACAGTCAGTGGCGTAACTACAGGGTGGCAAGTCGGCAAAATAGCACGGGCCCCCAGCTGATAGGGGCCCCCGGTCGGAGGAGATTTCCAACTCCCAACATTTATTATTACACAATTAGCAAAAATAAAATGTGTCTTTCCTAGCATCCGATGAATTTGCCACGGGCCCCGAACGGTATAGTTACGCCACTGCCAACAGTTCTTTTCAGGGCTAAACAACAGTTCTTTTCGGGGCTAAACAACAGTTCATTTCAGAGCTAGAATATTAATTTCTTAATAATAAATTAATATTTTCTTAAACATTTGAAAATGCCTAAGAGAGCCAGGTCTCAACTTTCTAAACATAGTTCGCAAGCACGGGCAGCAAGAATACGTCGTATGGGAGAATATTCACCTGAACGTTCACAACGCCTTGCTGAACAAAATCAGAGAAAAGGCTAAATTTTATTCTGAAAAAAAAAAATAGGGTTCCGTAAGATATTTGGGTTTTTCGGACACAAGGTGTAAAAAATCATCCAGAAAAGTTACTTATTTTGCGTACTAAGATCCCGTTGTAAATCTTAGTTAACGCAGGCAAAGCTGCGGGCAACAGCTAGTTATTAATAAATCTGTGGTGACAGTAAAGGCTTTTTATATAAACAATCGTTTATTCCTTAAACAAGTGTGTCCTTGCACTTCTCGTACGCGTTTAACCAGCGTTTGCCCACCTCGGTGGTGTTGAGGGGAGGGGTGCAGTCATACCCGCCGTTGGCGTTCACCATCATGTGGTCTAGGCAGTCAATCACACCGTCATCGTTGCAGTCCTGGAAAGGAGTAGGTTTTTAAGGACATAATAGTCATTTGGCTACTTTGTTACTTTTGTGTTTCTTGGATGGAGAATTTTTTATCGATCTAAACGAGGCTGTAGAATATTTTTGTTACTATTACTACTGCTATTTACTATTGTCACTGTAGTATACCATTGCTGCTGCAGTATACATTCATCACCATACTATACCATTGTCACTACAGTACCAATGTAACCTGTAGAATATTTTCGTTACTATTGCTACTGCTGTTTACTATTGATATTGCTATATTATTATACTGTAGTATAATATTGTCACTATAGTATACCACTGTCACTGCAGTCACTGTGTGCAGACACTATAGTCACTGTGGAATATCATTACCACTGTAGTATACTATTATCACAATACTATTTTCACATTTTTCCGGATGTTAATCTGATCTGATACCAATATCATTTAGATAAAGTAGGAGACACAAATATATAATACTCTCAAAAAAAAAGGTGCGTGTGCGATTCACACATGATAGAAGTGAAACACACGTTAAATGCTCAAATACAAGCAAGTATTAAACAGTGTGCAATATACACACACACCGACATTTGCTCTCTCGCTCTTTTGTGTTTGTGTCTCTTACCTGTCGTCTTTTCCGTTGCATCCGGTTTGAAATCACAACGATAGATAGTTTCACTTCAATAAACATTTTCAGCCATAGAAAATAATATAGAAAATCACAATGTACATCAAGTGACCCGCTATATTCATACATATATTCGATTTACGCAGGATTTGAAACCGTAACTTCTGTATAGACTTTCGCCGGACTAGAATAGTGTATTCTAGCCTGGTCAATAATGTACTTACCATCGAAAACCTCTCCAAGTAGCCTTCAACGATGGTCTTGGCACATTCATAGTTCTTTGCGCAGGCTTCGAATGCTGGAATGGAAATCGACTTTCAATAGAAAACGCACTAACGCCCAGTTTCCGAAAGGCTGATCAACGCAAAAAATAAAAACTTATTAACTTTCAAGCCGGTTGTTAAGTGTCGAATGTGTTGCTAAAACATGATTAAATAACTTGATTTGATCAGCCGGTCAGTTGACATAGAAGCTACAATAAAAAGCTGTCAAGTTTGACTCTCGAATCGTATGTTAACCGCTTTTAACAGCCATGTTAGTTGACATCAACTATGACCAACGTTTCAGAAACCGTAAGAGAGACATATTTTGAGTTCTTACATTAGTTGATAAACAAACTGGTTTCATATCTTATGCAGCATGTCTTAGAACAATAGACACTTTATATAGTCTCTGCAAGATAGGCCAGTTAAAAAAATATAGTTTTTTTAATCGTATTCATATTCTTAATATTATTTTTGTCTACTATAAATAATATGTACTTCATTTTTATAATAATTAATCCTCCTATACATATTATGATCAATTTTTCCTTAACATTCAAGTTTTTACATTCCAAACAAGAAACATGTTATTATATTAATTTGTTTCGTTTTGTGTGTAACTAAAGTTGAAATTGTCACGTAAAATACAAGTTATATCAACTAGCCAAACTCTGGTACCATTTACCTACAGTTTTTACTGCTTTCATCATCAGCCTTTATTCTTGCACTGTTATTATACTTTAATGTGCATGTGTACATTAATATTATTAATTATTTTTTTCGCATATAATACAAAACCGTCTGCGAATGCTCTGTACATAATGATCACGGAAAATGGCTTACATTCCGCCCATTAGACTTAGTCCTGTCTAACGTTAATACTGCGTTCCTGGTATTTACTGTTTCCGATATTCCCGAGGATATTTGAAGGTTTACCACATTTGTGTGTGCATGTATTTTTTTATTTAATAAAACCTTCACGGCCCTTAACGAACTACAAAAAAAAAATATTAGCCGAATTAGTCGAGTCATGTTCGAGTTACGCGCATTGCTAAGCAAGCTAATATTGCTACATAAATTTTTATTTATATAGATTGAAAATCCATACCTTCCTTCTTTTCTGGGTCGTCATTGGGCAGGGTGGGCTGGCCGGCGTCTATCCAGTAGTCCTGGGAGAGGTGGAAGGGTCCGCAGAACCCGTCGTGGCACCGCCTCAGGGATACGCAGCGAGTGGACGCCTTGCAGAGGCACTTGAAGCAGGCTTCGGTCAGATTAGGGACCGAGGCATCTACGGACAGTGCTTTAAGATAAATATTTATCAAAATTCGCACTACATTAACATAATCTCTTATTAGTGAAACATTCGCAATGATCTTATAATATATTCCTAGTACTTGTTGCTTGTTTTGGCTGCATTATGCGACCACTATGAAAACGCCTTTTTAATAATTACAAGCTGAACCCAGCAAAGGTTGTCGTCTCCTCGTCATCATCATTTTATAAAAACCTTGTCCTAAAGATAACCTATACGGCAAAAAGAATTATCTAATTTGGTGCAGCGGTTCTGAAGTCATGTGCGCTCATACATTACGGCAATTCATTTTTATATACAGATTACAGATAACATAATAATTAATTCTAAGTTTTAAAAAAACTCTGTCATGTTAATTTACTTTTTGTAGTAATTAAAAGTTTTGTGTAATATGAATTAAGATTAAAACAGATTGTAATAGTTTAATTAATAAAAAGATATCAGAATTAGAAGAAAATAAATTGTAAACTTACAAACAAATTAATACATTGTATTCAATAACACGTTCAATGAACTACTTTGTAAGTAAAATATTCAAATATGGAATAATAGGGTGCACTTACTACACAATTTAGAAAAACCCATTTCAAGGCACCACAGGTCAGAATCGTACGCGAACCCCTCGCTCAAGAGGACGAGCCCAAACCAATTGAGTAAAATCTTGCCGATGAAAGGTCTATTCCAGAGGTTTCCAAAACTCTTTTGTTTCATAGACCAATTTTAAACTTTTCCTGCTGCCTGCTTGCTTCTTTACAAATATTTCGTTCACAGTTTATTATAATAGTAATTGATAGGAGAAGACAAGCCAACATTTCGGTACTTCACTATCGAAAACAAATTAATTTTCATGGATCCCTGCTTACGATTGTGGACCTCCATTTTTTGTCACGCTCATCGTGGACCCCCTTCGTGTCTTCCGTGGACCCCTGGGGGTCCACCTGGACCACTTTGGGATTCACTGGTCTATTTTAATTATTATAAAGTGGTAACTTTTGTTAGTTTGTGAGGTCTACTGAAATCTACTGAAACGATATTCAACATTCTTTCACCAATAGAATGCTACTTTATTTGTGAGTGATATAGGCTATTATTATATACATAAGTATATGATAAAAATATATAATACAATAGTAGGTATAAATATACATTTAATACCTGCGCTATACACCCAGCATATCATCATCAAAGTGAACACAGCAATTCTGGTAACAATCATCGCAGGTTTTCTGAAACAAATATTTAAATAAAAAAAAGATAATTTTATTTTACATTTTAGTAAACAGTCACACAGACAGTCCCCATTACAGGTGGTCGACGTCGCCCAAGGACATAGCAAGTTCTCTCGGGACTTTTATTCCATGTTTACTCATCCATATGATGCCTCTAATCTGCCTCTTGTCCTTTCAGCCCCTCTAGACAAGTGGCAAACGCTCCAAAGCTGTTACGATAAACGCTAAAAATATAACGGCATAGGATTGTTTCAAAATCTTTGACGAACGTTTTTTCAGACACATACTTTAAGTATGGTTTTGTAAAAACGATGGAAAAACGTATGTACTTCGTCCTCCCTAGACAAGTGACAGAAACGCTAAACGAAAATATTAGAAAAGAATACTTATTGTATGGGAATGACACTAGCTTAGGAGATTAAAAAAAATCAAGAAATATTATAATAATAAATATTCGTTTTAAATGAAGTAGGTACACACGTTGTTAAACGTTTTTACAAACAAAACCAAATACTTATTATAAACGTTCTTCAAAAATTTTGCAGCAACCCTATGGAGTTAGCGTAAAACGCAACTGCATGGAATCGGAGCGTTTGCCACTTGTCTAGAGGGGCAGATTACAGCAAAGGTGTAAAATAAATATTATAAATAATGCCGTACGTAGCATTTTTATCAATTTTTTCAAAAAAAAAAAAAATTGACCCAACTTATCTCATTCATATTATAGACACAAAATATTGTATGGATGTATGTTTGTTACTCTTCCACGCACTACTAAATGGTTTTTAATGAAATTTTACGATAGCTTACACATCAGAATAACAAAGGATAATTTATACCCGTACTCCCACGGGAATGGGTAGTAATCGGGCGAAACCTGTTGCTTGTTATTATACATATTATTATTAATGTTTTATTAATGGGAAAACCTTAATGCACTATGAATGGTTAAGTGTTTCTAATAATATACCTTTAATCTGTATATCTTCAATTTTCCTTAACCGATCTGTTGATCGGAGACTATCGCGTGTGGGTTACGGCACGAGAATATTGTTTACTGGGGAAACCCATATTAATATATACGATAAGTTAGACAAGACTAAATAATGTATGTGTACAGAACCATTTGGTTTCGAATTTATTTATATTTATATATATTTTATACCGGGTGTATTTGGAACAACTTGAAATATTTAAGACTATATAATGAAAATATATCCATTTATCTCATAAACGTTATTATAAGAAAATTTTAGCACTTATGTATTTTGCATGCCCGCAATGTATGCATACACGCTAAGGACTCACGCTGACCGCGAGTTGTACGCGGTGCGGGAGTTCGTACACCTCGTCCGACGCGTCTGTGAGTTAGCTGTTACATTTCTGTTTTATTTAAAAAACGATTATTTTAAACCATTGTCATCAAATGTCTATATTATTATGTTTATAATAATATAGACATTTGATGACAGCAGCCTAAAAGTCTTTCAAGGTGTGTGAAGTTCACCAACCCGCATTAGGCCAGCGCCTCAGTGAACTATGGCCTGATGCCCTCTTCGCCTGATTTACCGTGAAACCCGCGTCCAGCAGTGACATATATATGGGTTGCTACTTATTACATGTTTATGACTCGGTGAAGACATCTATATTCATCATGATCATCATCATCATACAAATTATCTGCACTTGGCGGGATTCGAACCCGCTGCCTAAACTCTCGAGTAGCCTGCCCATTTGGACGGTAAAATATGTATCATTAAGGTAGGTAAGTCTAAGTTAAAAAGGTTTAAGGGAAGAAAATTAAATATTTTAGTGTTTGGTTAACTATCTCTAATCAATTCGCAAGAGGAAGTTGCCTTCAAAGGTTAATATTGAGATAACCGGTAGATATGATATTCAACATGGATTAAATATTGTTGTCTATTTATACCGCATTGATGAAAAGAAAGATTCAGGAGCGATTAAAAAGTGCAGTCAGCACACACCCAGAAGCGAAACTTTAAAAGTAATTCAGAAAAAATATAGTCCATAATTTTTATATGAACTCCGAAGTATATTACGATTGTTATAACGTTTACTGTTTAATAGCTATATTATATATTTAAAATAAACTAAATTTAAGAGCCCATAAACGTTTCTGAGTGCGCCCGTTAGAAATAAAAACCAATTTTTATTTTCTTCGACGTTTAAGCTTAATGTGCTGCCATCTGCCGGGCAACTTTAAGCATTTATCGACATCTACCGTTCATAAGATGAAAGATAGTATAGAAACAGCATTTAAAAATGTGCATTGCTATTTGAGCAATTTGCAGACTTTTAGGCCTGATGGCCTTTAAGCTCAATCAGTAGGTAGATAGCTCACCTAGAAATTAAGGTGAAGTTATACCTAGCCCCCTCTGACAGGGGAGGTGGGTCATGCGCGGAGCATTGGGAAGAAATGAATGAATAGTACCTACTAGTGAAATTCTTTCAGGTTGGGTCCAGTCATATACGCGCTCACAAAAGAATTAAGCAAAATATATTAAAATAGTTATTCCTGTAATATTATTATTATATATTTAGCAAAGAATAAGCTATCCCGTTCTGTATGCGACAACAGTACGGTGCAGTACCGCCGTGCGGTCCGGTGACGCGCCATGCTGCATGCATTAGAACGGCGCAGCGTCAAGCGTTACTAGCATAATATTTTTCATAACTCAATTCTAAGACCACGAAGTATAGATAGATATATAAGGGATCCAAACGTAAAGCCGGAACCGCACGTTTGCCGAGGCTTGGCAAGCCTTCACAAATTCAAACGTGTGGATACAGATTTTGTCTTGGCTTGCGTAGGTTTGCAAGGGTTTGTGGCCGACCCGACGAGTGTCGGTATTGTGCACAAGCCAAAGGGAACCAAAGAGAATTTGCCGCAAGCGCTTGCGAGGCGTCCGCATGCTTGTGACTTGTGAAGGCTTGGGGCTTGCGGCAAGCGACAAACGTGCGGATCCGGTATTAGAAACAGCATTTAAATGTGTATTGTTATTTAAGCAATTTGCGATTAAATAATTATCATTTTTTTTCGAAACCTTTAGGCCTGATGGCCTTTAAGCTCAATCGGTAGGTAGGTGAGCAGATAGCTCACCTAGAAATTGTTTCAAAAGGAGGACGCCCTCCTCCTCCAATACCCTATAATTGCAGGGCGCGGTGTATCGCGCGCTACTCAGGATAGTAGGAGTTTGGGTAGTCAAAACCAATACGGAAGACGAGTCATTTACGGGTGAAGTCGGAGGTACGGGTGTAGGCTGATTGATCCAATAAGCGGACCAATCAGCGTAGCATAGCATCGGTAATCAACCGATCCTAGCGCAGATAGCGGCAGGAAAAAGAACTAAGATCTGGGTTTATTATTGTGTATATGAATACTACGGAAAAGCCCATATCGTTCGGACTCCTTATATCTATACTTCGTGGCTCTAAGGGCCGTATTCAGAGACGTGACTTGAACATTGAAAGGCGCTTGATACTAGATTTTGGTACCGCCAAAACTAGTATCAAGCACCGATCAGCGCTCGAGTCACGTTTTAGAATACGGGCCTAAGAATAACCGCGGTCAATCCTCGGTGACGTGCCGTAGCGTGTATATGCCGTAAAGCTACACGCTCTTCTTCGTAAGGAGGAAGGTCCTCGTTGCTTCATGGCATATGCATGCATATTTTGCACACGACAGTGCAAAGTTTGTAGTGACGATGTCGTGCCGCGATGTAAACAAGCCTTACCTCTTTGCTTTGTACAGTAAGAGAGTGTGTTCGCACCTTTTTCTGCAGTTCGCGCGAGTGTGTATTGTTTTATGACGCGAACTGTTTAATGTGGCTGAAGCGGAACGATAAGCGATGTTTTATTTTGTTTATATCTCTGTACAAATAGCTTGAACGTCCAATCGAGAAATACCAAGCGAAAAGCTTTATTGACAAGAGGTCATTTGGTCGGAATTCGTTCATATTATATGTTTAACCTACTTTTGTGAAATAGCTTGAATCTGCTAAGAAATATTTTGTACAAGCTGTTACCCGCGGCTTTGCCCACGTTAAATAAAATTTAAAGACGTATCCGGTTTCATGATCATAATTTTTATAGCCTTAGTAATTCTATATTATAATAGCTGCCTGCTAGTAAAAGTCCCCTCAAAATCGGTCCAGCTCATACGGAGATTAGCCGGAACAAACAGACAGATATACACAAATCGTAGAAAATGTTATTTTGGTATATGTACTGTATATAATATGCATGTATTAAAAAGTGGTTATTTTAATACCTATAACAAGTAGACAGTCTAGTTTTATTTTTTGTTATAGATTGACGAAAATAATGAAATTTTGATGAAATGGTACTACTATAGAAAATATTTCGTATATATAACATAAAAATAGATGCCGGTCTTGTAAATTCCTACGATTCTTTTATTTAAAGTATTTTTATTACTTGATTTGAACTCGCTGCTAGATGGCACTGCTAATAAGATGCTGAAAATAAGATACAATTTGCAAATTTAATATTAAATTTTTGCACCTTTTTGCCTTGTGTTTTTATCTCAATCAACATAAGACTATATTTTGTTCAGACTCATTAATAATTAAGTGTACATAATATTATCGTTTTGGCGTTCATTGAGGGAGGCCTATGTTCAACAGTTGACGGATACCGGCTGATGATGATAATGATGATGGTTACAAATATATGAAAAAAAGGACCAATAAAAAGTGGTTTTATTGCAATTATATGATTTTTCTAAGTACCCAAAAATACATCCTTTTCACACATACAAAAGAAAACGAATGTATGAAAAATAAGCTTTTAGCGGTACATTGCCAAATGGATTTCACTGCCCGCGGAGTCGGCAGTATCAATAACAATTACCGGGACACACATGATTCCTATTTCACGAGTTATTTGCCTCACGAGCGTGGAATACAAACCCATTCCACCTCACCCCACCAATGGAAATATTAAGAGGAAATGGCGGATGGAATTAAACATTTCAAATATTCAGTATCTTTTACAGTTTGAAATTGGTTAAACTTCTTCGAGGCTCGTAGCCTGTGAGCCTGAGGTGGCCTTATTTCCTGTGGCCTCTGTCCCTTTTAAGACCCTAACAAAAGCTTTGTCATTCGTATTATTAATGTTGATAATGTGGCTAAGCTTTTTTCACGTTAAATAATAGAGATACTTGAAGTAGTCTCTCGATAAGAATAAGCAGAATTGCGGTTTCACGTACTGGATTTTCTGCCAGTTAAGATTAACCTCGCCGGGTTTTAGTGGGTGGAACTGCGTCCACACCACACGGCCATTCGAATATAATACACAAACTTTTATTTTATTTTTTATTGAAACAGCGTCAAAGGGAGTGCTTGCATTCCTCGTATCTGGCAAGCCACCGTCTGCCGTTGGGAGTATTGCTGAGGGGGGTCGTGCAGCCATACCCTCCGTTGCCATTCACCATCATGTAGTCAAAGCAGTCAGTCACGCCATCACCGTTGCAATCCTGGAACATATTCAGGTTTTTGTTACCTATTAATAACACCAAGAATCAGAAGAGCTGGACCTGGGAGCAGGACCCATACAAAAAAATGTGGTGTCGTGGGACACCCGGTAGGAACGAAGTTCCTTCGACTAAAAAGAAAGATATTATACACTACTCGCTTGTGTATGCGACTGTCGCGCCTGCGCACGTCTCATTTAACGCTTTTTATTCCACGCACTTTTTCTTACGGTTTTACTATCACATTTTTGGTCCATTTTGAAGTGTCCATGAATTGTGTCTTTAGTAGTAAACGTCTTACCTTTCCAAACTTCTGCAAATATCCAAGGATGATGTTCTTAGCGCACGAATAGCTTCGGGCGCAATCCTGCCATGCTAAAAATATAATTATTTGTCATCAATTTTTTTGTTTTTTCTGGTAAGAATACATGTTTTAAAAACATTCAGAAGTGCTCGAAATATCGAGAGAATTGTAGAGCATTTTAAACTTGCTATTTCGGAATCTACGATATCCAGATAACCGCCTTCTCCCTAGTTTTGTAGGATGTCCTCATTTCGAAGCTTCCATCCTCTAATCTCAAAATTTCGAGCCTGGCAAATTCAGGGATTCAAATATCCTCCTGATTATGCGTGCACGAAGACTATTATATGGTGGTACGAAACTGGTGCTGTACGAAACCTATTTCAGGACGCTCTAAAATTCTGGGAAGCGTTTTATGTTAGCTGTCTCGCTCGACAGCATTCCCTGTTTCGGCCGTGACTCTCGGTCTGCCTATTATTATATAAATGACAGGCTTAGGTCGGTGAGCTCTATACTCGCGCACGCCTTGCCTCGGATTGTCTCAGGGAGAACATATAGCATGTACAGCCATACTGCAGCAATTAGTGTCATTCGCATACCAACATTTCGTGCTTGTGCACGGCTTCCGAATTTGCTGCAGACCGCCAATAGGAATCACTTGATGTTGTAAATACGTGCATCTGTCACTTAACGTAGTAAAAAGACCCAACTGTCATACCCTTGTTCCTTTCAGGGTCGTCATCTGGTAGCGTTACTTTGCCTGCGTCAACCCAGTAAACCCTCGAAATGTTGAAGGGTCCGCAGTACCCCCCAATGCACGTGGCTGATTGGTTACACTTTGTGGAAACGTAGCAAAGGCATCGGAAACAACTCTCTGTCAGGTTCGGGAGGTATACGCCTGAAATGTGAACAGAAGGGTTACTAATAGTGAATAGTAAAGAGACAATTACAGATCCGTCCTTAAGTGAGGAAGTTGCTGGAAACTTTTATGATCTCGGAGAATTTAATAATATCATAATAATAATCCATCATCATCAGCCGTCATCCTACCAATATTTTAAAAGACCAGTTCTAATAATTTGGACTTAGGGTTCATGGACTGCTAGATTGGAGTTATTTCACCTGCACCAAAGCACCAGGTCGCGAAAACCACCACGAAAACAATCGGCACCGATGAGCATATCCTGCCCATGGCTTTTTTGTAATGTGCCTGAAAGGAAATGGTTTTCAATCAAAAAAAATCTTATTTTTATTACAAGTGAGTAACACACATATCTTGTATGCGTGTGGAATGCTAACGAAAGATAATTTAGCTCTGAGGATCAGTACCTCTGTGACTCCTTAAGGTCTTAACCTTGGACGGGACTCGCATTGGATACTCTAGTGACAGACTTATTTTCTCAATACATTATCAATGTGCAAATTCATCTAAATCGTGTAAGCCATCTTCGAGATATCTTATTTATGCAAATCGCTAAGTAATATCTTTATGAGGAAATGATGTTATTATAATATATATTAGTGTTGTTAATGAAATGAGATGAGGCACCTGGGAACTATCGTCAGTTGGCCATTATATCTATCACTAGCTTGTGCCCGCAGCTTCGCCTGCGTTAACTAAAATTTACAACGGGATCTTAGTACGCAAAATAAGTAACTTTTCTGGTTGATTTTTTACACCTTGTGTCCGAAAAACCCAAATATCTTACGGATCTTTTTTTTTCATAATAACATTTGGCCTATGTTACTCGTGGATAATGTAGATTTCTAACAGTCCAGTACTTTTTGAGCCTATTCATTACAACCAAACAAACAAACAAAGTTTTCCTCTTTATAATATTAGTGTAGATAATAAATATACATGGATTGATGATAATTTATAAAAGACATAATTGGCTCAATAATATGTTCATTTCTGAAGGCTTTTGTACGATGATTAAATGTACTTATAGATAATATTATAACTGCCTCGAGGCAAGAACGATTTCACTGTTATACTATACTTCATCATCATCAGCCTTTATCCGTCTGTGAAGACGGCCGATCCATTGATCTTGGATGTGAGTGGAAATGGATCGGTCTTCCCACCTGGTCAATGGCCGACCAATTCAACTTTTCTTTTTAATAATATCTAGTAACTAAAATGAAAACATAACAGAAGCTAATTCAAAATATCTAGACTTCTGTCGTTTTAAGAGTAACCTTTTATTTCTTTGTCATATTTGAATGTGCTAGTAAATTTTGAGTATTTTATTTATATAGTTTTTGAGTAAAAAAAAACCACTGACAGACATACAGTTACTTTTTAGGGTTCTTCTTCTTTTATAAATGGAATCCCATACGAATCGTCAATGTCAAAGTGTTAATTTTCAGGGTTCCGTATGATATTTATAAAACCGCAGGCACAAAGAGTGACGCAGAAACTAGACACTTAAATTCCAGTGCACTTTTTGCTCCGTCTTTATAATAAGGAAGTTAATCGTAACTAGCATAATATAACGATTTGTTTGAGTGTTTTTTACGTCGTTTTTTAGCTACAGACGGACAGACGGGTCATATTGAGTGACTGAGTAAAAGTCCTTTTTATAGAAGTGGCCATAATTATTCAATCACTGCTAGTTGGTGCACTTTACACATCTTTAAAGACAAGCGAGCGATGGCCTCATACTCAGATGCTTTACAACATAGGAAAAACACCATAAGGTCCCGGAGGCTTTCACTCAAAAGGTAGACCGCATATCTAAGAGTCCATCGTCGCTCGCACTATGATTTACATGTGATATAATATGTGATATCCTAACATTGAGTGACACTAGAATCTAGTGACTAGATAATGAAACATATAGTAGGTACAGCCCCCCTAGACAAGTGGTACAAACGCTAAACGAATAGAATATAATACTTAGGGCCTGTTTCACAATCTCCAGATATGTTCCGAATAGGCTATCGGCAACATATTTGACAGATATTCCATACTCTATCTGTCAAATATGTTGCCGATAGCCTATTCGGAACATATCTGGAGGGGCAGTTTTTACTAATATTATACATTCGTTTATTACTCATAAACGAAAAGAGATACATTTGCGTTTATACTGGTTTGATTACAGTAGTACGAATTACCGAGTAACTTACTCATAACTAAGAGGAGTATTTGAGATATGGTATTAGTCTGTCTCCTAGACAAGTGGCACAAGCGCTAATCAAATACTCCTCTCTTAGTTATGAGTAAGTTACTCGGTAGACTGACTTTTGTGAATGGTGAATGTGAATTTGTTTAGCGTTTGTGGCACTTGTCTACGGGGCTGGAATGAAAAGGTTAATGCACAGTTCCATAGCTGGGCATTCCCCCCTTACGAGGAGTAAGACTGATCTTCTCCAGAACCAGCCTCTTGCTTGAAATGTTCACCTGTATTCGTAGATCCTGTATTCGTACATAGGATCTAGGAAACCCGAAAAACCTATACTCGCGAAATGCATTCCCTTTCGTCTTCAAATAAAAGTGTAGGTACAATTTATAATCTTAATTCTCACATAATAGGTTAGGTTTATTAATAGCCGGCTTGTGGTTTCTGTCCTAGGCATCAAGTGACAATCTAGATACAGACACAGGTAAGGCGTTAATAACTGACACGGATGTTATCTTAGGTCCGGGATGGTGCCAAATATCCATTTTTTTTTCTACGCAGGGAAATAATCTGTTTCGCATGTACCCAAGTTTTTTGTAAACACCCGCGAGCAACGTAAGTCCGTTTTTGAGGGTGTGCAGGCAATAGGAACACGCGACCGGCTGGCCAAACGAGGGCCAGGTTACTCTACTAGTAATTACTCTGCCTGTCCTGTCCTACTCTATACACAGTAAATTTATTTCACAGAAGAAACAAGCAACCCACGAAGACGGCAGATCTGCGCAAGCGCATTCCCACTGGTAAATAATATTAAAAAAAGAATAACATTGTTAATCTTTACGTCAGATTATTTGTTAACCATTGTTATAAAACTATTTTGATGTATCAAGATTAAGAACGGAAAACAATCATCCCAGGATGCGATGGAATGCCTTTGTGGTAAGGAAATGGTCTTCCCGTGTACATTGAACTATTGATGTATTTTCAATGTAAGAAATGTAATTAGATTACACACAAACTAATATAAAATGTTGATAATATGATTAGTACCTACTAGTAAATAAGAAATAAAAACTCACCGCTGTTTATATTAAATCGTTTGTACGTGTAACATAACCGAACGTCCGCCGTACAATAATATATTTATGGAAATCAGGTTTGCAAAGAGATCTCGTTTATAATTACGTGTGTATGAACTCTTTGACAGTTCTATTTTATATACGATATTGTCATCATCTTGGGATCAGAGCCGTAAACAGCTTTTTTGCGCCCTGTGCAAGCTTCTACAACTGCGCCCTTAGCAAACCGAATAATAGTCCTGCCTGGTCTGGCCATTCTTGCGCCCCCCAGAGTCTACGCCCTGTGCCTGGGCACCGGTGGCACCCTATTTACGGATCTGCTTGGGATCCGCTAATGTCTAACGATCTAAAGATCGTGGTTATTTATAAGAGCTTTGCTGTGAATAATGGGAAAGAAAAAGAAAAGTGTTTTCGGATGCAGTGTTTAAACAGAAAAGCATTAGACATGTGAAAAGAAGGATAAGTTTATTTCTGGAAAACTTTGCTGTGTGGACTGGGGACAAAGTAAAAGATAAGTGTTGTAGGAAGCTGTGTCTGAAACAGGACATGCTGCATGCTGCATGACATTGAAATTTGCCAATTTTAGAACAAACGACATTTAGAACATCTGGAAGATTAGTGGGTTGACAGTAAAAATCTTTTTCACCTCAGCAGCTCAAACATGCCGCTTTTGCTGCGAGTCAACAGTGGGCAAAATGCGATTTTGATTCGAGCGTGAGACAAAGTAGCTTTTTAATTTTTCAATCTTCAGTGCCACAAATTGACATTGTTCAGTCATAAATTTGAAAAATTCTAGTTTTACTGTGCTCTGTCTCTTCCACATCCATGCATGTGAAAGAGACAGAGCACAAATAAAAAAGCGAGTGAAAAAAACAAACCCCTTCGAAATTTGATTTTGGAATTCGACCTCAAAGAAAACACGTTCGGAAACTCGTAATACTTGGGTATATGAGTTTCCTTTTAGATTGAATAAAAAATAACTTTAAATATATTTGTAATAAAGAAATTACGTAATTTTTAATATTATTTTTTATGTTTGATTTATAATTGGATTTTAATAAAAATGAGTAATTAATAGTATAAAATTGATATAAAACCAATACATTTTTATTTTACAATGTTATAGAAGAAGAAGAAGAAATCTTAAAAATAAAGCTATTTATGTTATATTCATATATTTGAAAAATAAACATCAGGGACGCGGTATTAAAATGCAATTTGAAAAATAGCGGGAATAAAAATAAAAATAGCGTATAGCATAACGTGTTAAACGTTATTTCAATGTATTGCTGTTCATTTCCATGTCTCCTAAGTAATATGTGTTCTCACTGCTGAGGTGAAAAATTATGTGTGCAACATGAGAGCAAAGTTTTTTGCATCTCGTGCTGTTGAGTCCCTCACTACGCTCAGGATTCTAACTTTGAATCACTCGCTACGCTCGTGAATCAATCATAGAATCCTTCGCTTGCTCGGGACTCAAAATCAGTACTCGAAACAAAAAACAACTTTGCTCTCTTGTTGCACAAATAACTATTTCATACTATTAAGTTTGCTTATGAAATCGTGATTGAAAGTAATTTTACCATCGAGTATTATTATGTATCTATTTTGATTGTATCTTAATATGAACTTTCCTAAAAATTACTAACCTAACCGGTACTTATTGGTTGGAGAAATGAACATTATAAGAACGGTTAAAAGTTAAGGATTATTGACTTACGATGGGTTATAAATGCCTCATCTTAGACAGGCAAATGGTTCAAATTCTTTCGGTTGTTGTTAATCAATAATAATCGTCTTTCCGAAATCGACAAAAGGTTCCGTATTTGGAACTTTCCACTTTGAACCCTGCCATCACTAGATCGAGTTGCTATTGCGGCAGTAAGATCTCTGGAGTATTTTTCCTCATGATGACATTGAATTATCAAGTCCTTAAAAAGGCCAAATTTGAAGTGTTAATTGGCCTTCGAGTAACATTCTTTGCACTGGGCGTTGTTAGTAGATGTCACTATTACAGACAATTACAGACCATATAGTTTGTAGTGAGTTTTCATACTAGATGGCGTGGTATGAATCAGGTATGAGCTAGGAAATAATTTCATTATTGGAATCTCCATGAAAGAATCGAATGATTGGAAAACTATTGTTTTGTAGTATTTATGACGCGACAACGTGTTATACGCACTAAAACACATGACTTATGCGGCGTTACCTCGCTCTGAGGCGTTCCATTTTAGGGTTGAATTGCAAGCGAGAGCGCGGAACTAGCAACAAAGAGACACAATCGGCCCATGAGTATTTTCTTATAACGAAGTCACAAAAGCTGATGGTAAGTTTCGCATATACCAAAGGCTAGTCTGGATCCCTATTGAGATCACGCAGAATCTAAATTAAGAGCCCGTAGGTAAGATTTTGGGCAAATGATATCACACATTACGAGCTATACCTACGAGGAGCTTGTGGCTAACAATTTTGTCCGATAAATTGAAAAGCCGTGGGTCCCGGCCGCCATTCGTGCATCTTTGACAGTCGTTACTTTGATACCCAGTTACTGAGGTGTGAAGGTTGGAGAGTCGCACTATTTAACTGGTATTCAGCTGCATCCGGTTAGACTGGTAACCGACTCCAAATATAGTTGGGAAGTGGCTAGGCAGAAGAAGATGCTGCAAACTTACACTAGATTTAAAACTAAGCTCAGAATTCCATAATCTGATTAGTTTGGTGAATAATGCCTTAAGATTTATAAATAAAGACAGATGGAGCATGCCGAACACCCGAGTGACGCTTCAAAGCGAATACAAATTCAAAAGCGCTCTCAAGTGCTTGACATAGCGTCGTACTCTAAACGTCTATTAGATTGTGTTCGCTTTCAAATTTGTATTCGCTTTGAAGCGTCACGTCTCGCGTTGTAGAATCAGCATAAATAATTTTATTTTAATTGTTTATAATAATACATAGTTAAATATTTCTTTTATTTTATTTACATACTTTGCTTTATTTCGTATCGATTTAATTAAACTAGCAACATTAGCGACTGTCAAATTTGTTCGGTAATTCGAATAAATTCAAATATCATTAAATCCAGTGAGGGTAGATATAGGTGACTGTGTACCGCTCGCTGATCTGTCGAACGCTGAAGACAGTATCGAAGAGACGCACGCGCGCCATATTGCCCCTTTCGTTCTGGAATCCTGTCGAATTATCGTTTATACATAATCAAGAAACATAAACTCAGTGCGTGTGCGAAGTGTCGTATTCTCGTTAATCCAGGACATTGTCGGATCTGTCGGCGCCGATATCTACAGCAATTTAGAAGAGACGCTGGTTAGTCGGTTGCATAGTTTTTCCAATCATCTATTTGTCACTAGATAGCATTCGTATCAAACCTAAATACAGTCCATTTTATACATGTACACGCGTGTTCGGCATGCTCCATCTGTCTTTATTAATAAAATATTATAGTACATAAGCAGCCGCTATCTAGACCTAGCCTCTTGAGTAAAATATATTTAGGAATTAATTTTAAGCGTAAATTATGAAAATAGGGATACCGCTGGGTTCCCTTGGGATTAATTTGTTAAAGCGTTACGTCTCCCGTAGGACCCAAGCTCATATACATCGCACTAAGGCCTCGGTTTACAGATAAGAAGTACATTATTTATGTCAAAAGGTAATGTATACAATATTTAGATAAAATTAATATCATTATACATAGCCTAAAATATATAGTCCAAGGGACTGTCATCTTAGCGCTACTTAAGACCTTTGTTCTTCCACCATGGTTCAAGACTTGTCGTGGCGGTGGGGCTCAGTAGCCTAGGGATGAACCCAGCACCTTGGACGAAGCGAATTGAGCCGAGGGGGCTCTTTGTACCCCTCTTATAAGAAGAGGGAGCAAAAGAGCAGGGGGCAAGAGGCGAGAGCGGGAACCACGCTTAATTGTATTGTCCCAAGGTTGGGAGTGGTTGTTCTGTGGTGCGGGGCAAGCCCTCTGTGAAGGTGGCTTCGGTCCCCTGAGTGATTGACTAGCCGTTGAGGTGCCCTGTTGCTGACAGATCCGGGGCACCTCACTAAAGGCGGCATTGGTGGCACTCACCAGGTTTTAGTGGGTAGAGCTGCGTCCACTTATCAGCTTTCGGGCGCAGCGAGTCAAACATACCCGCCTGGGGAGACCCACTCCGCCGCGGCATGCCTTTAGACAAAAAGACCTTTGCTTAGCAGTGGATGGATAAGAATAATGACGATGATGTTTGAAGATCATGCCGTATTCCTGTCCTGGTGTCATTAATTATATTTTACGGTGTAATTCGTCCAGAAATTAGTGTCATAAAATATTTTTATGACAGTAATTTTTCTCCTGCTTTTATAATCTGTAGCGCTTATTAAAAAACCAGGTGCGTGCGGAAACGAATGGGGATCCATAGAGCCTTACGGGACTTTTTGTACTTTTTATTTTTGGATTTAGTTTTACTTTTTAGATGCTGTATTATTGATTCGAAATGTGTATTTTTAGAGCTATGTTTAGGGATTTATCTCAATGCCTCTAATATTAGTGGCCGGTCCGTGTTGGATGCGGGTGGCAAGCGATCGGTCGTCTTGGCGTTCATTAAATTAATAATAATAATAAAAATACTTTTATTTGCATCAATTAGACAGATAACTGACTGACGACCTGGTAAAGGTCGCAGGAATCCGCTGGATGCGGGCGGCGCGCGACCGGTCGTTGTGGGGATCCTTGGGGGAGGCCTACGTCCAGCAGTGGACATGGTTTGGCTGAAAGTAAGTAAGTAAGTAAGACAGATAAAGGCATCAACCTTTATGATGATGGTGATGATTAATTGTTTATAGTTTCACTAAGACTATGTGCATGAGGACTGTGTCCAGTATTAAGGACAAGCAGCGTCCCGCGGCTTCACCCGTGTATTTCCCATTCCCGTGGGAGTACAGGGATAAATTATAGCCTCTGTGTTATTCTGATGTGTAACCTATATAATTGTAAAGTTTCATTAAAATACATTCGGTAGTTATAACGTGAAAGCGTAACAAACATCCATCCATCCATTAAAAATTTCGAATTTATAATATTAGTACCTAGTTGATTATTATAGGATAAATATATTAACTTTAAATACAAAATACCGAGTGTGTATGAAAGTACGCTGACTCTCCGTTGATAACATTTGTACGGGACCCTGTAAGACCAAATTTAAATCTGTTACAAAATACATTTTCAGGGCTTCGCGAGGTTTTTTACGATATTGGGTTGTAGTCGACCGGCTCTCGTTTAATGGCCACTCCGGGATTATGCAGCTACAGCTGTATTTACATCAAAATAATGACATATCTCACACTAATATTAAAAAGAGGAAAGAAAAGAAAGAAATTTGTGCATTTTTATATGTAAAGAACAAACTCTATAACTAGGGGAGCGATTTCAAAAATTCTTTTACAATTGGAATGCAAAATGTTTACCCGCTCAGGTATACCCCGTGCGAAGCGCGTAACATCTAGTAATAAAATATTTTTATATTGTGCGTTTTCTTAATAAGACAGACAAACATTATAATGAAACAACTTTTACGGATTTTATCGCGGTTTATTTAGTTTTTTATAATCCCGACGTTTCGGACACTTTACAGCAACCATGGTCACGGGAGGACTAAATAAACCGCGATAAAATCCGTAAAAGTTGTTTCATTATAATGAGTGAAATTCGCGTAAACATAAGAAAACAATAAGACAGACAAACAGACAAATAAGCCTGATGGTATGCTGTCATCGTCGCCCATGAAAATAGGAACTTGGACTTGCCCAGGTAACTCATTTATGTGTTGCCAGCTCTGATACGTACGGGGTATGTCATCTCAGTTTCAGTTATTACGCTGGCCTTTTTTCAGGAACTCAGTAAAGCTGTTTTACACTGATGGGCACTGATTTAGGCATGTCGATATTAGTTAAAAAGAATATACTATGTACTAAGCAGACTGTAGCAAGCTCCCCACCATGGCTCAGGCCTTGTCGTGGCGGTGGGGCTCAGTAGCCCAGGTGACCCCAACGCCTTGGGCGAAGCGAATTGAGCCGAGGGGGCTCTTTGTATCCCTCTTATAAGAAGAGGAGACAAAAGAGCAGGGGCAAGGGGTGAGGATGGGAACCTCACCTCATCGTACTGTCCCGACGTTGGGAGTGGTTGTTCTGTGGTGCGGAACAACCGCTCTGTGGAGGTGGCGTCGGTCCCCTGAGGGACTGACTAGCCGTCGAAGTGCCCTGTTGCTTGCAGATCCTCACCAAAGGCGGCAGTGGTGGCACTCGCCGGGTTTTAGTGGGTAGAGCTGCGTCCACTTACCAGCTTTCGGGCGCAGCGAGTCCCACACACCTGCCTGGGGAGACCTACTCCCCTGCGGGATGCGTCAGTGCATTTCCCGGGGTAAAAGAAAATAAAGACTGTAGCAAGCTATTTAATTAAAACTGCAACTCAGTTTAAGCTAGCTCTGGATCTGTGGATTGTGTAATTTAGGGGTAAAATACTTTTGATGGAAATCGGCGCTTGTTCTTCTTTA
Organism: Lycaena phlaeas; assembly: GCA_905333005.2. Classification (NCBI taxonomy): domain Eukaryota; kingdom Metazoa; phylum Arthropoda; class Insecta; order Lepidoptera; family Lycaenidae; genus Lycaena; species Lycaena phlaeas. The sequence goes on from HG995181.1 coordinate 2,069,024, forward strand.
AATAAACTCTTATCAAAAAATCTTGACAGATCTCCATGAAAGTTGGTATTTTTTATGATGTCCTCTTTGTTTTATCCCGTAACTCTAGTTACGAGTCAGGAGAGATATACTAAAACGCAAGGTTAGCTAGGTCTATACAGCAACGTTTTACTGACAAAATAAATTATGTAAGAATGTAAAATACTAACAAATTTTATATGGAAGCATTTTCTTAAATACATTTTTTATTATTTATTCAATAATATTTCTACAACTCACCAAAGTTTAAAAAAACATATAAGTAAGTAATAGAAATTATAAATAAATTGTGAAAGTTATCTTCATTAAAATAACTATACTCCGCGAAAATATAATAAAGAGCTCCCTTATAAATCTACAGCCTAACTAATAATGAGCTGAGTAACTATGTCATTAAAAGTTTTCCCGCGCTCCGTTCACGCGGACACAGATCAAACCTTACCTTAATTATGTCAAAACGTTCCCATAATACGGGGAATATCATTACCGAGGGAAAAGACCGCGAAAAATAATGAGGCCACTGCCAGAGCCCACGTTATTTGTTACGTTTGTATAATTTGTAATTTAGAAGAAAAGAGGTTGGTTATTTTTTTTATTTTATTCCCCGCAGGTTGTTTCGTTAAAAAGGTAGCTTTTTATAAGGCTTTTTGCTACGGTTGTTTTTTGTGTTGCGAAGAAATGCCAAACAAGTTAAGCGTTCATTAGACTATGTTTTTTTTAATGCTTAGTTATTTTTTGAATATAAATATGGCAACTCTGATAATTGGTATATATTTAACAAATCACTGGATTCCTTAACGGCCGCAATCCTTATCCTTAATTTGCGGATCGAGATTGACATTTCAATCCATTTTCTGTTTTTAACTTGGATATAATTGAAAATAGGTAATAGTGTCTAAGAACATATGCCGAGCTACATCCCCTAAGTGCTTCTTATATTGCATTGCTTTGCAGATGATAATACCGTTCTTTTTACACGCTTTGTATAATTCTTCAATTATTATAATAATCGGTATCTGGAAGTGAAGTTACTACAAGTACTACTACCATTTTATTCTTGTATTAAAATTATTTTATACTTTAAGTTCGAAGTTTTTTAAACTATAATTTAAAAAAAAAATTTAGTACCCATCGAATTTTTTAAGAGTTGATTTTATAAAGACGCTTTGTATTTCATGCTTATGTGTATCTGAGGAGCTGTTACATTAGTTACACAAACTTTGTAACAGTCGAACTTCGCTTCTAGCTAATTTTAGAGCACAAGCCCTTTAAAGATACTAGACAGCTTTCATAAGCACGCCAATTAAGTTAATTAAAACTAATTAAACTGTAGACTGCACGGGTCTGTTCGTGATCTTTGCATCCGTGTTGGATGTGAGTGGCAAGGCGAGTCGACTTGATGGCGAGGCCCATTTCTGCAGTGAACGGATAAAGACTGATGATGTTGATTAATGAAGAAGTACTATCTCGATTAAAGTCAAGATGGACAGGAGTTTTTTTTACATTCTTTATTAAAAAAATCTACACGCCTATCAAAATCATTTTTTTTTATTCAAAGTATCTTTTGGAACGTCAATTGAGTCTACCACCGGTTCCAAAGCAAGTCCACTGAGAAGAACCGGCGAAACAAACTCAGTGGAACTAGTCTTTTCAAATATTCTATATAAGGTTAAGCCAGCTATGGACAGGAGTTAAAAACCCAGAAAATTACGGATAGAAGTTTAGGTTATTATACTAAATAGTAGATAATATACCACAGCATGTAGTACTAAATAAATACTTCACTAGAATTTATGATTTCCGCGAATCTGTCCTTTCATATTATACTTAGAAATTTCAAATGAGAGAAATTGTTCTACGGTTTCGTTCTATGAATCAATTAGTTTCTTTTTTCAAATGAAATATGTCTCATTTTATTTACTATTTATTTCCATGAATATTGTGATTAATATTTTCTGTTCTTTTTATAAACGATGTAAAATTATCAATGTAGCACAGATTTATAAATAAAGACAGACAGAGCATGTCGAACACGCAAGTGACGCCACCAAAGCAAATACGAATTCAAAAGCGAACACAATCTAATAGACGTTTAGAGTACGACGCTATGTCAAGCACTTGAGAGCGCTTATGAATTTGTATTCTTAATATTGTAACAATTCATGCGTATTCTATGACAGCGGGACGGATATGGTCCAAATTTATTTACTTACTTATTTATTTTAGGCAAATGTGAATTAATTTATGTAACTAGCATGTTGTTATTATTTATATGTATATTAGTATGTTGTTATTTAGATGTATTTACAAAAATTGTAAAACTATATTTTAAAAAGAGCAATCCTACAGAGTTTCTTGCTAGATTCTTCTCTGAGGAAAACTGCTACTTTGCGAATCTAGCATTAGCTTATAAAAAAATGAAAACTGCTACTTTCCGAATCTAGCATTAGCTTATAAAAAAATGAAAACTGCTACTTTGCGAATCTAGCATTAGCTTATAAAAAAATTGACATGTTTCAAGTGCTATGTAATTTGCCTACGAAATAAATATTATTTGATTTGATTTGATTTGATACTAAACACGGAGAAAGCATTTAGAGGCTTACAGTTGGACGCTATTTTTTTGTACGTGTTTTCCGCGCGACACTCTATCTAGACATATTATTGATCTAAGATAGAAGGATATAACCTTCTCATACAAGTTCTCTGTCAAAAAGAAAACACATTTTTTTTTTAAATTTATTAAGAGCTGGAAACAAGTTCTTTGCCCATGAAGTAGGTACTAAACAAGTTGCCAGTGGTGGTGCAGTTTTTCAGAAAGCAGGATATGACTCGGGCTTTCGGCCGCTGATAACCATTAAGTATTTAGCAATAATACAAAAATAGCTTTATGTGGTAAATTATGAGTATGTTCATTTAAAGTTATTATATTATGAGAATGTTAATTTATTTAAATACATAAATATGAGCAGCAATTGTTTTAAAATTAATCAGTGGGGACAATAAAGTCGGCGATAATTATTTTACAATAGGGCAACACTGAGCGTTGAAACGAAACGTTTTTATTAAAACCTGATTAATTACAAAATACCATGAAATATTAAAAGCTTTTCCGTGAAAGGTGATGCTATTACAAATGATCGTAATTATTATTATTCGTGTTTGGGGCCATAAATGGCTCCAAACGTTGTTTCGAAATTGGCGCGTGGTTAAGGCTTCTATAGTATAACCAGCTCTTGCCCGCGGCTTCGCCAGCGTTAACCTTAGTTCACAGACGTATCCGGTTTTATGCTGATTATTTTATGGTCTAAGTTAATCCTTATTATAACACCTGCCAGTAAAAGTCCTATCAAAATTGGTCCAGCACCACAGTTGAACAAACAAACAAACAGACAAAAATAGTAGAAAATGTGTATGTATATATTCATATGGGTGTAGTAAAATGGCACTATTTTAATATAACAAACAGCCACTCCAACTTTATTTACATGTATTATTATTCTAAGATCTCGACAGTCTGTTTTAAAAAACATTAGAAAACTTAATTAGAACGTTTCAGTTCGAAAATATTTGAATTTAAATACCGAATGAATACGAATTTTAAATAGATATTACAGGCACGTCAGCCATTAGTGTTTTTTTTTCTCCTAATTGAGTTAATCGCTATCGCTTAGCATAATTTGGATCTGGATGTTAAAAGTCTGGTCATCATAATTATCCCGCGTCCGGTTGCCAATATGTCTAATTCCCCGTTGCCCATTTTGTACCACTAGTGCGTACTACACTGCAATAGGTTACCTATAATATCCCCACCATGGTTCAGGCCTTGTCGTGGCGGTGGGGCACAGTAGCCCAGGGTGACCCAAACACCTTGGGTGAAGCGAATTGAGCCGAGGGGGCTCTTTGTACCCCTCTTATAAGAAGAGGGGACAAAAGAGCAGGGGGCAAGGGGTGAGGATGGGAACCTCACCTCATTGTACTGTCCAGACGTTGGTTGTTCTGTGGTGCGGGGCAACCGCTCTGTGGAGGTGGCGTCAGTCCCCTGAGGGACTGACTAGCCGTCGAGGTGCCCTGTTGCTTGTAGATCCAGGGCACCTCACCAAAGGCGGCATTGGTGGCACTCGCCGGGTTTTAGTGGGTAGAGCTGCGTCCACTTACCAGCTTTCGGGCGCAGCGAGTCCCACATACCCGCCTGGGGAGACCCACTTCCCAGCGGTATGCGTCAGTGCATTTCCCGGCGTAAAAGAGAAAAAATAAATGTATAATATAATTATGTCGGTTCTCTTCTTTGAAATCAGGTGAAGAGGGTTTTGGGCCATGGTTCATCGATGGGCTGATCCAATGCAGGTTGGTGAACTTCACGCACCTTTAAAATATACTTTCAATCCTATCAGGAATCCATGTTCTTCTTCACAAGCAAGCGATGGTCTCATGTGCACGGAGAGCTCTCAAGAAGCTCTCACCGCACTTGACTGTTATTGGTAAATATCTCTATAATATTATTTACAATGTGTCAAAAATGCATTGTCTATCGATTAATGATAGCGACACCACTCTAATGTTCTATAATACATAACAATAATACAAAATACAAATCACATACACAACTTTGGTGTCACTAAACTAATGTTATCATCATCACTGCCATCATACAATCAAAGACAGCGTCACAAAAACTCAATAGCGTCACCAAACCTAAGTGTCACAATGCAAATGAAAGTGTCACAACATAAATGAAAACGTCACACAATAATATGAACGTTCGAGATTGAATACTCCACGGCCCTGAGCTGGAAAATATTATCTGTGCAGTATTGGAACGCAGTCCTCGTGCGACGCATGAAAGGATGGCGCGGAGAGAAATATCTACAAATCATTTTAATGGAATCTGAATAAAATCCTAGTTGTTAAAGTTTAGTATGAATATTATTACTTAATATTTATGAATATATTAATATATCTTTGTTTTCTAATGTTCACACGAATTTCACGATACCTACACGATTTTGTCGCGGTTATATTGAGTTTTTTACTTGATATTTCGGATACTTTACAGCAAAGTATCATATGCCACAGATTAAAAGTTTTCAGTCAGTTAGCACTTTCTGCGACTGAGGACTAAATAAAATATTGATGTATCATAGGGTAGTTTCGAATAACTTTGTTTGTTGTAAAAAAAAATATTTCGCTTCAATGATCATTATACGGTCTTCACTGTTTATCCCTTCACTCACATTTAACGTAAAACATTTTAAAATTTCACAATTTCCCACTCCAGACGGATGTCAAGATGTCAGGATTGTCAAATTTAGTTCCGTTATAGCCGTAGGACTTTTATCCATTTTACACGATTTCTAACGCTGCGAACTATGAGTTTTTATTTAAAAAGAATTATAAGTTAGTATGACCACAAACGTAACATTTTTCGGTCTGGCCCTTGGGTTTCTATTTCGCGCCTTTTTCTGATTACAACTTCAAATACTGTCATGGCTACTTCCAAACTTTTATCCAATTACTGTTGAGCGGAGACACATGTTTGTAAGGTCCAGCCTTCACATAGACAAAAAACTTTGTCTTTAGTTTCAAAGTAAATAAAAACTGTCCTTGTTGTATGTCCAAGTATTTCTTTCGTATTTGCTAAGCAGTTTTTTTGTCTTAAAATAAAACATTGTATAAAATGGGATGTTGACATCAAAAGCGGAATTTTCTCATTATTATCCCTCCGAGTAAGCGATCAAAACTAAACGGTACTTTCGATGCTGTAGTCTATTCCTGACATACGAAATTTACTTATCCGATTGTGTGATGTGACAATTTAAGAGTTTATAGTATAAGTTTGACGAATTAAGAAGAAAAATTGATAAAATTTACATTTTCTTGTTTAGGCAAACAAATTAATGAAATCAAGCGCCTGATAGTTTTGAATAGCTTTGGCTTAGCCTAATATATATTGCGGTATTAAAGTCAAGGCAATATTGCATGATGGTAATTTCCTGATGCCTATAAGTTAATTATGTAACTTGGTTATTATGTCCAGTAGTTCAAGAGTGAGATCAGAGATGGTGCACTGCGCCATCCTCTCGTCTCCACGTGTACCAGCATTTTGCTTGTTTCCCCCGTGAAACAGCATTGCTGTTTCTGTAAGTAGTGCAGGATATGCAGTGTAATTAATGGCACTTTGAATGTCAATTTTACGTTAGTAATTTGACAAGCGACGCTAACCACTATGAAGTGGCATGTTTTCTAGTTTGCCTAGAAACAAAGGAGAGTAAAACTCCTATGTGTCCCTATGCTGGACACGGGTCTCCTCCTCGAAATCAGGAGGGTAATGGGCCGTAGTTCACCGATGCCCAATGCGGGTTGGTAAACTTCATATACCTTCAAAAACTTTCAATCTCGTTAGGCATGCAGGCCTTACGATGTTTTCCTTCATCCATGAGCGAGCGATGGTTTAGTGTTTAGGGTGCACTTAGAAATTTAGAAAAACCTATTTCAAGGCACCACAGGTGGTCAGGATCGAACCCTGAATCTCTCGCTAAAGTGCCGATTAATATACCACCCATTCTCATATAATTTAGTGGTAAGCGTTAATTTACGAAAAGTATGGATTTATAAATCACATCAAATTTGATTTACGACGTTTTACCGTTTTTTCTCGATCAAATATTGTTTACTATGAATTTTTATACATGTTTTATCTACATCTGCGAGTAGTGTTTTCCAATAAGAAAAATGAGTTGGCATTTACTTTAGTAAATGAAATACACCAGGGTTAAAACAAATTGGGAATTTGGGAAATACAAAAACATTCAATCTCCATACTAATATATTTGCTAGTGTATTTCTTTATGAGGCACGTTGTAATGACAAAATTATGTACTCTCTCCAAAAATGGTTTATGGATATAGCTTTTTTTTTAATGGGCTTATACTGTTGGGCTGTTAGTTTTTATGCTTCATCGGAAGAGCAGATGAGCAGGTTGCTCTAAGAAACATAGATAAAGCGTTAAGTAAGCCATAGGGTCGGTCACTAGATGTTAAGTACATCAAACACACCTTTGAAAACTGTGAGCCAATCTACTTTCCTATTCTCATTATTAAGGGAGGGAATTCAGTAAGAGGAATTGCTGCATTGCAGACAAATTTGGCAGGCACGACCGGGTGGTACTTCACACTCATATAGTACTAGCGAGTGACAGCTGTGCTGTCGCGCTTTGCAATAAGTGGCCTATTAGGGGATAGGGAAAAGAAGCGCTAAAAAGGGGCTTTTGGTTGTGGAGATATCTATAGGCGTCAGTAGTCCCTGCTCATTTGCTTACTTAAGAAATAAAAAAGGGAAAGAGAAGTGTAGAAATCAGTATACTTTTCTCTCGTCCGTATCCGACAGACGGAGGACGGTCAGTCTATGCTCAGATCGGCTTCAAGCTCTCTCTAAGAAAAGTTCGTGTAAGAATGCCGTTTTTCCTTTTATGATAGCAATTAATATTTTACATATTAATGCAAACTCTACTTATCACGCGCCGAGTTATGAGTTAACAAAACAAAAATGGATTAAATAAGGTTTTCCTTATATTATTATGTATGTATGGTTCAAGATCCCATTAAGTTAGACGAAGTGTTGGCCGGCCATCGACCAGGTAATACGATTTCAGTGCAGCGGCCGGTTCGTGTCGGAAGAGAGTGGCAAGTGATCTATCGTCTTGGTGTTCATTAAGGCAGGCCTATGTACAGCAGTGGACAGATAAAAGCTTTATATTCAATTTTTAGTTAACTGATTGTAGTTCATCCCGCTGAAATGCAAATTATATAGATATTGAGTATAAATCTTGAAGTATAGACACAAGAATAATCTTAAACAGGAAAAAAGTTGACGAAGTGTTCAGTTGTATGCTATAAATGACAAGTTCAAAAACCGTCCGCAATGGCGCTGATGTAGTAGTAAAGAGATGGCCTGAGATGGTATACTTATAGCTGTGTGCGTTATTAAATAAATAATTATTTATGCACAAACGTTTAAAACGCGTTTTTCCTGACTCTACTGTAACGCCACCTTTATTTACGGCATTTCGACAGAGATTTTTAAACAGAGATGATAAATAATATTTATGTTATATTTAAATATTCAAAGTATATATATATTTTTAATAACCTTATTCAGACGCGTTTTGTACCCAGAACCATTGACTTGTGATTTACAAGAGAATATGGTTGAAATGTGTTTATAACATGCTTTGAATTCAAGATCATTCGTACTCACTAAAATATATTTAGGGCCTGTTTCACCACTTCCTGATAAGTGCCGGATAGGCTATCCACAACATATTCGACAGATACTTCATAGTTCATACTCCATACTCTATCTGTTGGATAGCCTTTTCGGCACTTATCAGGAAGTAATAAATATAAACAGGCCCATAAAAACATACCTATGGCGGAAGGAGAAATAAAACACAAATCGAAAACATTGAACGCTATATTCATTATCCTATAAACAACATTCAAAGATACCTAATTAAAATTGTCTACACATAGAAAACATGTTTACAGTTGTTATACAAAAAACACTGGAATTGGTACGTTAAAACCTCTTTGCTAAATGTGTCATTATAAAAAAGAAGAAGAATATATTTTGTAGAAATGGCGCGTATTTTTTAAAAACTAATTTTTGCCATTCGCGATTTTTGCCATTGCGCTCAGGTTCTATCAGGCGCTTATTATTATACAGATAAAATTAGGCCCCAGCTAATGATATAACTAAAAATGATAAGATCCAAAAATAATTATATAGTTCCTCAAAATATATTCTTCCAATACTTAAGTGTTATTAAAATAATAGCAATTTATTTAGTATTTTCTCAACAATTTCTGACGTTTTATATTATGCATTATGAATATTTATTTTAGACCCATACGGGTGAAATTTATATACTTTTAGAAGCTCATTTATGAAATGTTTTGATATAAATAATATTTTCCATACGAAATAAAATTTAACATTGATATGTGGTTATTTCATATTGGTTTATTGCACATAAAATAAAATATGTTTAATTTTAGCATTCTGTACGTAATATTTAGAAAGAGACAATGTTTTATTATTTATTAAATACAGATTTAATAGAATTTACATAGATGTTGTTTTGAAAATTTATATTAGACATGTAGATAAAATACAAAACTTGCAAACATTATTTAAGATGAAATAAGGTTTTATTGTGCTGGGCGTATATTTTTGGTCGCTCTGTAATGTTGCTGGTCAGAATAACAGAACTGAGTTTTGTCCTAAATCAGTGCGGCCTTAGCGAATTTACTACATGGAATATTACGGCTATTTTAGTTTTGTGTGCTTTGAAATTATACTTGCGTTTAATAACGAGATAAATTTAATTAAAGCTAACATTAAAATTTAAAGCTTCATATTCATTTACAACTAAAACGACTAAGAAATTATATTTTCGTGCTTTAAAAATGTTTTCACTAAACGATTAAGCCGATTGTTTTTTTATTATGGACTTAATTTATATACAAGCAAAGCTAATTTTTAACTGTTTTTAGCAGTTTTAACGAAGGCTACTCGTCAGTCGTATCACATCTTTTATCTTACATCTTAACCTTATAAACATATAAATACAAAAAGCTAATACAGATTTGTTGAATGATGACGTCACATTACCGGAAATGTCAATTTTAGCAAAGCTTTGGATTACTAGCAGTGCCCTGCGATTTCACCCGCGTACTTCCCGTTCCCGTGGAAGTATCGAGTAGTCTAAGCTATATTAGTTCCACTGAGTTTGATTCGCCGGTTCTTCTCAGTAGACTTGCTTTGGAACCGATGCCGCGATGGTAGATGAAGGTAATTTTTACGTGAAATAGTAACAAACATCCATCCATACTTACAAACTTTCACGTTTATAATATTAGTAGGATGGCCTATGGATTAAAAAATATTATTTTCTGAATCTAATATAATTTAAGTTAACCTCGGGCAAAGCTAAAATTAGCAAGAATCTAAAACAAGAATATGTTAAGCAAAGTTTAGGGCAAAATGTAATAAAATAATGGAATTTACTATGGATATTATACGGAATAAGATATTCTTGAAATTCATCAACTTTCATATATGTTTAATTCCAAAATCTTTTAGACGAGTTGAATAGTTATTGATTTCAATTATTCTTCCCTTATTAGTTGAATGGGTAAACTGGCAGATTAGTCAGTATCGCTGCCTGTTTTGCTATTCAAGCTATGTCATTTAAAAAAATTGTATCCTTGAAGAGGCAGGCACGGTATAGGCACATTCCTTCTGCTAAATGATATTGCTCAAATAATTACTAACTCTCTACTTAATTTAATGTCCAGACTGCTATTACACAAATCCCGACTTTCTCGCGGATCAAATAGATATCAAATAAGGTTTTACTACAGTTGTTTTGTATCACTAAAGCCGGTGGGCCATATTTGTAGTGTTGTGTATATACGTTTGTTCTTGTGTGCGTAATTTAAGGCAGCGTATCAGCGTAACAGGTCCCCTAGACAAGTGGCACAAGCGCTAAACAAATAGAATAAAATACTTATTGTATAGGAATGACACTACCATGTAATTTGACAGCTAGTGTAAAATATTCTATTCTTTTGTGCCACTTGTCTAGGAGGGCAGAGCGCTTTTGAGCTTACGCACACAAAGACAATGTACATACATTACAAACACAAGGCTGGCTCACTTTCGTGAAATAGCATTTAGAAATACTAAACTGTGACGTCATTATATATCAACAAAAATGCTATTGGCTTTTTGTATATACACGTTACCTTTCTAGAATCATCTACCATTATCGATTCGACTTTTCACATCGACCACATAACCCATAGACTCCTAATAACAGGGGAACGGGTTCTGGCGACACATCTGACTTATAGTTCCGATGTAAGCCGTGAACAATGTACTCAAACTATCGTGTCGTCTCATTCTTTCCCGTTGCGAAATATATCCATTTCTTTTTAACGTTCCGTGACTGGTAATGTATGACATTGAATTATCTAATCACAGCATTGCAAACCCTTTCGTCTCACCTCAGCTAGTTGCCAAAATGCATTTAATACGAAAAATCAAACATTAGGAGTCTATAGGTTGTGTGGTCGATGACTTTTCATAATCACCTTACCGGTTCGTCTAATCTCCTTTAGAAGATTTATCATTTGTTGCAAAACACTTTAAATGTAAAATAGTTGTTTTACAAACAACGCTTCTATATTTGAATTGTGCCTATAATATTTACAAACTCATGTATAAATTAAATCCGCGTACGATCACGTCTACAAATGATACTACTATTATAAATAACACAACACTTATTATACACGTTAATATCTTATCAAACGGACGCGACTCTGGCATGGACCTTCATAATTTAAGTATTGTCCAACATTGTGCTTCTTACGTATTTTATCACAAAGAAAAAAGTGAATATAATAAAACATTTATTTTTATTGAGCACACCTTTAGCTTATCAATTATTTACATTACGCTTCTAATATAGAAAAACATTGATTTATGTATATGAAAACACCAATTTATCTACATCAGAATCTGAACATTAATGTATGTATACTGTAAATATCCTTATCTAATTTTGTATAATGAGCGTCTATGGCCTTTCTAAGCGTTCTCTAATGTTCTCTACTCCCAGTACCAGAATGTACTATTTTTTAACAGTATCACAGGCTTTCACGCTCCCATCTCCAAGTTGCACCTTAGTTTCATTGTTCCAGGAAGTCCACATTATTTTATTTTATTCCATTGTTATAAAATATTTACGTACCTAAATATTTTAAATAGTTTGATAGTTACAAAATTGAATAGCCAAGTTTGAGGTGTTCCGCAAGGCGCAGTATTGGGCCCGATACTTTTCCATACATATACGTTTGGAAGAAGTGTGGCTTTCGTTTCCAAAATTGTGAATATTGTATCCTTATGTCGGTGGTCGTCTAACAGTCGTGCGGCCACCTGGACGGGTGGCCGGCTACGGATCACATGACGCAACAGCTCTTTGCTCTTCCTTTTAGCTCGGCTTTTAGGTCGCGCTTGCTTTTGCTTCGTCCCACCTGCTTCTGTGAACAATGTTTTAGTTACAGTACATATACTTATAGGACTAACGGAGCCTATCATAGTTTTTATCAAGCGTTTTCTTCCACTGTTTGATATACGACTCTTACAAAGAACCTCAACCTCAATCTTCTTCCATTCTCTCCCACCACTGGCATCCAACTTAATTATCTTTTCTAATAAAAATATCGATTAGTCAAAGCTACTAAATTTTATAAGGTACTAAAATGTACAGTCCTATCAGTTTTCCTGTCTTAGAGTAATTATAACAATGCTGTTTACCTGTTGTTTGATTTGCTGTTTATTTAGTTTTCCAAGAGCTGCCAGTGCTGCTACTTCGAAGGCATCTTTGACGCCTTTGGTGGAAGCACGGGAGGAGGTTTCGACGTAGGTCGTTGCCCCGAGCTGTCTTGCTACCGAAAGAGCCTGAAAGAAAGGATTACATAAGCTTTATTCAAATCTCTTAGAAGAATCTCAGCGTAGGTTGGAGACATTTTATTACTATAGCAGATAATAAAATAGAACATACAAGCTTTTTCATTTAAATTTTCTTTACAAGTTATTTTTATAAAAACATCTATGTTGGAGACATTTTATTGATATAGCAGATAATAAAATAGATACCACCCGCATTGAACTACGCCGCACAGAGATCATCTTTGTATCTACTTGGAGATCCATATAGAAGTTAAATATATCGACCACCTAGCATCATAGCGACATAACCACTTGTGATGCCGTGGGCAAGGTCCATTTATAGGCTAGTTGAAATAACCTTGAATTAATTGAAATATTTGCTCGCCGACCCAAATTTTCCGTATCAGTTATCAGATGAAATAACACTCGAATTAATATTTAACAATTCGGTTCATAGGTCAATGGGATTCGTATTTATACATCAAATTACAATTGTTCCTAGAAATATGAATTGAAAATCGGCCATCTTGTATTTATAGGCTTTTTTTTACAAAATGGACGCTACATTCAATTTCGATATTATTTTTATACTAAACTAAGATGCTGTGAAAATAAAGTGTTGTGTGTAACATTATTTTTTCCTGAACGCTAAAATAATTCTTTCCTCTCTTTAAATTTGCTCTTTTCTTATATTTATTGCAGGGCAAATGGCAAATAACAATCCAGTTAGACGATAGCCTATCAAAAGAGCAAGGCAGTTAGATCTTGGGAGTTCTTGTTCACTCCTGATCTAACCTGGGAGCCCTATTATATACCATATCTCATCTCTGATGAATATATTATTTATTTATATCTCGTACATTGCTACTCTTGCCTGCTGTAATTAAAGTTCTTAGGACCTACCTCTTCGCTGGTGACTGGATGTGTTCGTAGCTTGGACAGCATCGTGAGTGTTTCTTTGTCGTGCCTAAGGTCAGCTTTGCATCCGCACAGGAGGACCGGCGCAGAGCCACCGTGGGTTCTCACTTCTCTATACCACTGAAAAGATTTTTAAACGGTTACATCAAGATGGAATGAGATTCAAATATAGCCCACTCTGAGTGAGTGACTTAACAAAACTCGTATAGTTTTTATGCTTTACTTGGTGCAAGGCCTAGCTCATTGCCCTAATAACCATCGCCCAGTGATTATAATTTATCTCTGTCTTCCTACTACTATCTTCCAGAATTTTACGTGTAATAATGTTATTACTGGTTACATATTAGAAATCACTGTATTATTACACCGTGGAATTTCCGAATTAATGTGGCTTGGGGATTTTAGGCACACCTTTCGCTTCTACGGGTACGGTGATAAATTGCGATCACGTCCCTTTCTCTGCTATCAAATTACCTTTGCCGCAGCATTGTTGAGGGATTCCGGTTCAGCGATGTTGAAGCATAGCATGAAGATTCGGGCGTCTTGGTAGGCGAGTGGTCGTACTGTATCATAGGCTGTTGTACCTGGTGACAAAATTTGAAAGTGAATAATTTTTATTCGACATACATTACTTAATTGATGTCGTCGAATTAAGTCTACCGCCCGTCAGAAAGGAGAGTAGATTAGGTAGAACGAAACGCAGAGCATCTTCTTGATTTTATGATAAAATAAATTAACACAACGAAAACAGCCTGGTTACTTTAGTTTCTGGCGGATGTATTCGCTTTGAATCCGCCTTACGTGAAGAATAAGCTCATTACGGCAGTGAGCTGGTCACAGTCAGGTGAGCGGATGGCCGATATGGCAATAAAGTTCTAGAGTGGATGCCGCATTTAGGTATATGAAGTGATGGCTGGCCATTAATCAGATGGGAAGATGATCTCCATGCGCTCAACTTTGCGCGTTCGCACGGGGATATTCGGGAATACCATTGCGAGTTGCCTTCAGCTGGTTGAAGGAAAAGTACCGTATCTGACTACTGGCTGGTGGTAAATGGCACTCCGTTCGTAGTAAACTTGTAGAAAAATGTTTTTGCTAATGTGGCTAATCTAGATTTCGATGAAATTTAGCGAGAAAATTTATATTTTGAGTTCAATTTTCAATGTAATTTTGAACCGTCTATAAAAAATTCAGTAATACTTATAGTAGAATAATTATGTAATATCAGAAGGAGGTGTTATTGTTGCTGAATGTGAGAGGTGATCTTCGAAACTATAATTACTTCTGATTAACAAAAACCTTTCACCAGTATGTTGCGATGTTATCATTAGTGAAGTGGGCTATAAAAATAATCATTATCAGTTAAGATACTGTAAGCCCAAGTTAATTCGAGCGAGCTACAGAATAGTTATTAGTTTAAATAATAGAATACCTCGAAGCTTATAAAAATAGAACATCGCGGAGCATAATTCTGAAACAATTCCCCCAGTTTTAAGTTCCAACATAGAAATAATAATCTTTCATAACGAGCTCTGGGAACAGACAATTATTTCTGATTCAGACATTTTAAGTATTATATTTATTTTTTAGTGCATGTAATTAGCTATTTTATAATTATAAAGGGCAGATGTAAAACGTGTTTCATATCATTCGTTTTCATTCCTAACTTAGTATAGTCTATAGTCTATACCATAATATTATAAAGAAGAAAGATTTGATTGTTTGTTTTGTGCTCAGAAACTACTTGATCGATTTGAAAAATTCTTCCACTGTTGGGAAGCTACACTATCCCCGGTGAACAGAGGATATATTCAATTTTTGAAAAAGTTAGTGACACGTTTTAAATCTAAGTTACGCAGGCGAAGCTGCGTGTAACAGCTAGTAATATACCTATTGCAAGACAAGTTTCTATGAGATAATTCAATAAATAAGAAATATACATTTTATTTCTCACTATTTTTACTCACAAATCAATATAATGATAATATTTATCGGTTTAATAACAAGAGCAAAATATTTTTGTTATAAATTGAAAAAAAAGAAGGCTGCCGAAACCCGGGATTGAACCGGGGACCTTTAGATCTTCAGTCTAACGCTCTCCCAACTGAGCTATTTCGGCTATATGAGACGCATCAAAATTTCAGATCATATTTATCAATTTATATTCAATATGTAAATTAATAATTAATGTAAATGTGTGTTTCGCATGTAAATTCCACGGGCTTACATGTTTAGTATCAAAATAACTTTGGTTGATCATCATCATCATCATCATCATCATCATCATCATCATCATCATCATTATCACCATCATCATCATCATTATCATCATCAGTCAGTTCTCATTTTTGTAGAGACAGTAAATAAATAGCAGAAATTAATTATCGTTTTTATGAGTCTCCAATGGTTCAAAGGAATAATTATAGTCCTTATCGATAAACGCAAAAATAGCAATCACTTTATAGAAGTGAAATGTATATCAAATTAATATTTTTGTTATGAGTATACAAAATTGAAACGAAGCCCACCCTCGCAGTAAGTATTGGTGACTCCCACGCGTGGACCTTCAATACGTGGAGTGGGCGTGGGACTGTTACACACAACTTACAACATGATGATTGATATTAAATATTATGTTTGTGGTTAAAAACACGTACTTTATATAAGCATTCGATAAAACTACAATTATTATTATAGACTAGCTCTTGCCCGCGGCTTCACCAGTGATAGCAAAAAAAAACATTTTTTAATGTAAGTATGGTTATTATTGTTTTATGTAAGTTTCATGATGATCGGTCGAGTAGTTTTATCGTGAAAGCGTAAAGAACATCCCTACTGTCACATTATTAGTCCGCGCTTGACCCGCCTCCCCCGCTACCGGGGGAGGGGAGGGCCGGCCCTCACGATAGGTTTCTAACGTCACCCGTTCCAAACTAGTCGACCGTAGCTGACCAAGTTAGGTACAAACCCGACGCCATGAACATGGCGGGGGGCAACCCCCCAAATTATAACGTCATAGGATGATCCAACCGGATCACCCCATTTTCGATGACGCATAGCGGTCACTAGGACCATTAGCATAGATCCAACCGAAAAAAAAAAAAAAAAAACATTATTAGTACGGGTTTAGTTAGAACTATTCAACGTTAGCTTATAATTTTAGAGAACGCCGCAGAGCCGGCGGATTCGCAATAGCTGATGATGAATCGGCTCGGCGGCACTAACAAGCCAATCTCCATGCAGCGGCCGCAAGAGATTTGTCGTCTTGGCGTTCATTATACTCATTTAATGAACGCTAGGGCCTAGGCCATGCTATTTCATGAAAATCGTGGGAGCAGTTATCGAGATTCAGATATACAAGAATTTTATTTATTTTTGTTATGATTCAGCCAATCGACGCCCACTGCTGGGTATAGGCCTCCCCCAAGGATCTCCACGATCGGTCCTGCGCTGTCCGCATCCAGCGGCTTCCCGCGACCTTTACCAGATCGTCGGTCCACCTTGTAGAGGGCCTGCCCACGGAGCGTCGTCCGGTACGCGGTCGCCATTCGAGGACCTTTCCGCTCCAACGGCCATCGGTTCTCCGCGCTATGTGTCCCGCCCACTGCCACTTCAACGATGCAATCCTTCGAGCGATGTCGGTCGTTTTGGTTCTCCTGCGGATCTCATCATTTCTGATTCGATCGAGCAGGGAAATACCAAGCATCGCTCTCTCCATTGCTCGCTGGGTGACCTTGAGCCTTCTTATGAGACCCATAGTAAGCGACCACGTCTCACTCCCATAGGTCATCACTGGCAACACATACTGGTCAAAGACGTCTTGAGACACTGAGGTATTTCGGACGCGAATATATGCCTTATGATTATTATAAACGTTTAAAGGTATACGATACGATTATCCAACTAAAACCAGTAAAAGAAAGTAAGCATACAAGCGTATACGTCGATACTCATCATCATCATCCGTTCACAGTTGAACACGGTCTACCGTGACGTAGATGATATACGAATGCAAACAGTACATACCAGACGTGTCCCAGACGGAGAAGTTGACTCGGTAGTCGGCGACGGAGCTGGTGCAGCCATACTTCTCGAAGCCGGTGGGGGTGTACGCCTGGAAAAAAAAACACATGAATATCTGAAAGCTAGAAGAGATCCGTTTTAAATAGGAGCATCGATTGACGTCGATAAATTATAACAAAGATTCGTGTATGCTGAAAACGACATTTTTATGGTAAAGTAACATATATTATACATGTATATTCATTCAAGCTTAGCAATCTTTTATGGTAAAGTAGCATTGTATACAGATTCATTCAGGTTTAGCAATCTTATATTACTAGTGGAGCTAGAATGCTGTAGCCAATACCTTTTAATGCTCTCCAATCGGACGGGTACAGCTATTTGGTATATAAAGTCAATAACAAGAGAGGCTATTAAATCAGACCATTTTGACTGGTAATTTTGGGGACAAATTTTATAGTAGAAAATAGAAATACTTAATTTTATAGTAGTAGAAATAAATTTTATAGTAGAAAATAGAAATACTTAAAGAAAAAAATGTATTGGCAGTAGTACAGTATATAGTAATCGTTTTTAGGGTCCCGTACCCTAAAAACGGGACCCTATTACTAAGACTTTCCAGTCCGTCCGTCCGTATGTCAGCAGGCTGTATCTCAAGAACCGTAATAGCTAGACAGTTGAAATTTTCACAGATTGTGTATTTCTATTGCCGCTATAGCAACAAATACTAAAAACAAAAAAATTAAGAGGGGCTCCCATACAACAGAGTAGTTGTTAATGTTTTTTGCTGTATCTCATAAACCGTAATAGCAAGGTGGTTAAAATTTTCAAAGATGTTGTATTTTTAGCCTCAATGCTAAAAATGCTAAAAATAAAATAAAATAATTTTAATACATACAATGAAAGTATTGTTTTACCGTTTCTTCTCGCACTTGGCCAGTTTTTTACAATCAATACATATATGATTGATATAAATACTTTAAGGGCAAGGGTTTAATGTTTAAATGTTAACTATTATCAGCCCAGTAGCATTCAATGTAATCTGATTGAGTAATCTTATCGATTGCTAAATTAGTACGAGTAAACATAAACCGGTTATCAGACATTTATCATATTCATAATAGAGCTATTAAATTAGCAGATTACAAGTTTAATAAAATTGATTATGCGCATAAAAATTATGTTGTTTACTAATGTAATATTTTAGGTTACATGGTATCTCCCGTATGGTCTAGTGGCTAGGATACCTGGCTTTCACCCAGGAGGCTCGGGTTCGATTCCCGGTACGGGAAAAAACTTTTTTTTAGTTTTTTGTTTCTTTTTGAGGTAAACAATAAGTTACGGCTCTCTATCTACACTTTAACATCTACACTAATATTATAAAGAGGAAAACTTTGTTTGTTTGTTTGGTTGTAATGAATAGGCATAGAATATCAAAAAGTACTGGACCGATTTCAAAAATTCTTTCACCGTTTGAAAGCTACATTATCCACGAGTGACATAGGCTAAATTTTATTCTGAAAAAAAAAAATAGGGTTCCGTAAGATATTTTGGGGCTTAGGACACAAAGTGTTAATAATCAACCAGAAAAGTTACTTATTTTGCGTACTAAGATCCCGTTGTAAATCTTAGTTAACGCAGGTGAAGCTGCGGGCAACGGCTAGGATTATATGAAATGATTTTGTGTTGCCATTATTGACTTTCGTAAAAACCTCAAAAATGTGGATATATTTTTAGATCTATTTTTTGTGTTCTTGATGTCATTGGACTACATATGTTGAAAACATATATGTTACTCAGTCTCAATAAGAGGGCGCCATTGGACGGAATCCTAATAACTACTGAATAATTAGTAGCTAATGAACATACCACAAACTGTTTATTGCCATAATGAATGGTAACACGAATTACCAACATGAATATTCCCAAGTTTACAGAGCTTCCCAAACTTTACCAACTTTCGAGAAGTTCCCAGTTCCCCAACTGTAAGTTCGTTTAATACCGCTAACAATTCAAACTGAGGTGTTGCTGAATGCAAATTACGTGATAATTTTCAATATATCACAGCTTACATGAATAATTCTATTTGCACATGCGGCATGCCTTACATTGCATGTGTTTTCATGTCACTTTTGCAGGTTCATTATTATCAGCTTCCAATGGTCTTCTGCTTGACATGTCTCTCTTAATGAATATCAAAACGGCTGATAGTCTAATCATATAAAAGTTACAACTGCAATGGCGTCTACACAGAGATGAAAATCCAAGTAATGAAACAAAGCGGATTTTATCGCGGTTTTTTTTTTTGGTTTGTAAAGTATCCGAAACGTCGGGCTTGTAAAAAACTAAATAAACCGCGATAAAATCCGTAAATTTGTTTCATTATAATAGGTGAAATTCGCGTAAACATAAGAAAATAAAATATAAATAGTTCTACTGGATAAATAGTAAAAAAAGTATCATTCCATACATGTCCCACTGTTAGGTCCGGGTCTCCTCGAAATCAGGCGAGGAGGGGCCTAAGTATGGGCCATTGTTCAAATGCAGTTAAGTGGATTTCACACACCTTCAAAGACTTAATTTCATCAGGCATGCAAGTTTCTTCACAATGTTTTCCTTCGCTAGTAAGCAAGCGATGGCTTCGTTTTTAGCTTTTAGGGTATGCTTAACAACTTAGGAAAACCCATTTTATAGGGGCTTAGGATCGAACTAGGACCTTCTCGCTTGGGGTTTAAGGGTCTATGAGGTCTAGCTCATACCCACTGGACTATGGTTTCAATGGATGTACCAATATAAATAGAACCCAGAGCAGTTACTTCGCGGCCGATGCTATACCGACTATGCCATCATAGAACTCCAAATACTTTACTAATGCTAGTTTTCCTTATTTTTCAATTCAACCGTCAGAATCTCATTTTCAACGGAGTATCGAGTTTTATGCATCACATGCGAACCTAGTCAACTGCTTATGTCAGTTGGTAAGCGGTCAATCGACTATTATACTCAGAACTCCAAGCTAAACAACTTTCCAATAATCCAGAGTTCAAATTTAAATGGACACTTCAGTTGTTCAAAGAACTCACAGTCAAAACCTTTTTCAAGCGTCTAAAGTTCATGCTTAAATGGCTGGAATGGGTGCTATAAAAGAACTCTATACTGAAGCTCCTTTGAAGTATCCAGGGGTCAACGTAAAACGGACGATTCAGCTGTTTTATAAAGAGCTTCTAGTT
The DNA here is from genome assembly GCA_905333005.2 of Lycaena phlaeas. Classification (NCBI taxonomy): domain Eukaryota; kingdom Metazoa; phylum Arthropoda; class Insecta; order Lepidoptera; family Lycaenidae; genus Lycaena; species Lycaena phlaeas. The sequence continues at coordinate 2,089,732 of HG995181.1, forward strand.
GGACGCTTTTTGAGCGAATCAGAGGTCAATAATAACAGGTGGCACGAGTGAGCTAATATGCCGTGGGAAGCAAATGTAGCGGAGTGAGGTGGAATTACATCCATACTTTTTTATTGATTTTACAGATGATTGATTCAAAGGTTTCTTTAAGATTTCAGTTATAAATCGGATTTCCTTTTAAAAATTATCAGCTCATTTGAAATAACGAGATGTTTTTATTATTAAATGTATCTAAGACTATAAATGTTAAAGACTATATTTCTAAAGAATATCTAGAACCAGATATTTAGAAATTCCTGTATAACAAGGATTATGAACATTATGTTTAGATATAGAAGAGAAATCTTAATCTGGACTTTAAGCGAACTTCTTGGTTCGATTTTCTTTTAATGATCTCTCTCTCTCTTTGTAAACGTTACTGATAGTTTTTTGTATAGAATAACGAAATTACTTGGAATTGCATGGAGTATTATATATATTATATCGTTCATTGAGGGAGGCCTATGTTCAGCAGTGGACGGATAAAGGCTGGTGACGATGGTGATGATGATAATGATGTCGTATGGAGTACTTCACGTAATGGAGATGGATAAAATAATGAGTGCAGCGGCGATCTCATTAAAATATAAAATGAGAATGCAAAGCCACACACACACAAGCAACCCTTATAGTTATTATTGCTGAAGATAAAGTCAAAGAAAGCTCTTTTATCGTATCTATTCTTATTTCTATCCCGAGAAAATTTTTTCAAGGTCACGTGCATACTATCTAAGGCAATGGCTGGCTCAAACCAAGATATTAAGCCAACTAGATCATCCACACCAAGCTATGCAATCATCTTAAAATATATAACTTTTTGAAATACCTAAAAATGTATATTTTTTGTTCGTTCTAAACTTAGTTACGGTCCATTAATGATGGCAAGATTATATCGAAAAAACTACCAGGATGTTCAGTGAAAGACGCTTGTTTCGACGGAAATTAAAAAAAAACGCGCAAATGAATGACGTCAGCTGCGATAATTAAAAATAATTAGGAACAAAACGCGCCATTGTGTTGCCAGTTAGCGCTCAGTCTGGAGTTCAAATGAGCTCAGACTTCCAAATAGGTTTCGTTGCGGACCTATTATGAAGTTTCTTTAAATATCGTGAAAACGAGTTGAAGATTATGGGACAAAGAGAATGATAGTTGGTCAACATGGTCTCTAAACTTAATTTGACATCGTGTCGTTTGAATTGGAAGATTTGGGAAGAGATGAAGACTGTTCCATCATTATTATTGCCTACCCTAAGAAAGATTACGTACTGGTATTACAGTGATTATTGATGAAACTACATCATTATCATCCGCTTTTCTCCGTCCACAATGAACATCGGCTTTCCTTAATCCTGACTCAGTCAGAGAACGTCTTCCCATCTGGTTAATGGCCAGTTAGCACTTCGTCTAAAAAATAATCAGAATAAGCGCTGCTGATCGACCTCAGACCCTTTCAATTATACCTGATAACTCGCTAAAGAACACAAAAACTGTTACTACTATCAGATTTTGCTGAAAATGTGATTTTCAGTAATCAAAAGCTCGAAAAGGATTTCAAAGCCAATGTTAGTGGAGCAAAAATTAAACGCCCAGAAAATCACTCGCACGAGCTCTTTGGGGAATAATTACCGCTATTAGGGTTGCTTCTATCCAAATTTGGGCTTAGCCGCTGGTTTTAATGGCCAATGTTCTTCTTTTCAACGAAATTGCATTAAACTGGGTAAGTAAAAATAAGCGTCCTATTGTATAAAGTAAAAAATAAGCAGCTTATGATGATACTCAACAGAATGACGTACTTTTACGTATAAGTAAAAAAGAAAACATTAGTTGATGATTAGAGAATATTGGTAAAAAAAAATTGAAAAAGGAAACGACTCGTACCGGCTATACTATTTGAGGAAAGCATCGAAGACAGTAAAAAAGTCGAAGCTGTGTCCTATAGTAAAATAATGGAACATAATATATGTGTTGGTTTAATATGAGTTTTGTGATAATTAGAAAGTTTAAATACAGAATTCGTTAGGATGGTATACTAGCATCAGGCTGAAAATGTCTGCTAAATATTACGTAAAAGCATTATAAATATACTACTGTTAGTGTTTAACGGGATATTTAACACGAATCTCCAAGATTTTCTTGATTTCATTACACGGAAGATCTAAAATATTTATGAAAAATGTTTTGTAAAAAAAACTAAAAAATATTCAGCCTTTTGTAGCGTGGCTTTGTAATTTCATTGGCGAATAGTTACTCCGGTGGAACTCGCAGATATTCCATAATATTCTAGAAAGAATTTCATCACCGTTTTAGTAAATTTGCAGAGTTAATAAGGGCCTGTTTCACAATCTCCAGTTAAGTTCCCAATAGGCTATCGGCAACATATTTGACAGATATTTGACAGATACTCCATACTCTATCTGTCAAATATGTTGCCGATAGCCTATTGGGAACTTAACTGGAGATTGTGAAACAGGCCCTAAATGATTTTATTTAATTACTGGGGTTTTTTATTTAATGACATGACCTCCTAGAAGACAAAAAGGTTTAATTACAGCGACGCCACTAACTTTTATCAACATTACTTGCTTAAAACTGCATGGTGTAATTCAATATGATTGTGAGCATGACGTGAAACCAGAAAGGCCTTTAAGCCCAGTTGATGATATAAATACCTATGCCTCATTCATTTTTTTTTAACTGTTTTATTATGTAGTGATCAATTTATGTAAATGAAATAGCTAGCTTGCAAATACAATTTACATAGATAATCTCGTAGTGTCGATTATAGTAAAAGGCGATAGTTATAATATTAATTATTATTAAACTTTTATTAAATTACTAGTAATTTCTCTTGCGGCCTTTGTTTTGAATTTCAATTGCCAGAGAAATACCCACTATGGTAAACTCCATGGCACTTTGAGCTAGGGCAAACTTTTGGACCAGTGTTAAATTAAGAGGCCACGTTTCGGCCCCGTAGGTCACGGGGAGAAACCATTGGTTGAAGACTTTCGTCTGTAAACTCTGCGGTATAGACGACGTGATAATGTGGCAAAGCTTTCTGAATGCTACCAATCTCAATTGAGGTCTTCTATCGCCTTTCCTCTCGAAGTTATGTCGACCTACCTGCAAAATATGCTTACTTTGCAAATAATACGAATAGTTACTAATAAATATCATCCATTTTCGGAGATAAACGTGACTATCGAACTATCGTTACCGACAGAACTGCGAAGAAAGTTTGGGGGCTCTCAATGCGCATATTTGTGTGAGCGTGACCTTTCAAGTGCTTGTTCTTAGTTTCCATAATGCATCATAGTATTATGTTTACTGTAATATTGTGATAGATGGAGAATTCGAATTCCTAGAGGAAATTTGGAAATTTCCGTTTTAAGAGTGTACAGGTGAAGTTCGAACCATCATAACACTTTTTACCGATCATCGAAATTTTATTTAAATTAAAATAATATTTCTTTAACAAAAACCCACCCAAGTCAGACTAGATTCCAGTCCAGACTTGACTTCGAGACTCGATGACCTCATGGGAATTTTTAAACAGGTCATAATTTGGGATTCGGATAATGTATTTTTGCTCTGGAACCTACTATCACTAGCATAAATCAACAATATCCGTACATGTATCCTCAGTATAGGCGAGATAAGCAGTCCCGATTTCACGGGGATAAGTCACTAAATTCTCTCATTACTTTTAATGCTGTATGAAACTCTTGCGTGCCAGCCCTAAAATATCGTTATTGTAATAACGATCTTATTGCGTACAGTACAAGATTGAAATCGCTTTGTTATGCTGTATGGAATAATATATCAGCTATTAAACAAAGATTTGCCTTTGTTTTCATTAACTTTCCCTTTTTATTTGATTTTCGGAAACTTCTGGATCGCAGGATAGTTTACAAGGTCAATATATGCCCACGAAAACTCCGTAGGGCTGTGATAATGGAATATGTTGAATTAAAAATTGTTTGATATACTAGGGTTACTTGTATAGCAAAATCGTCTATAAAGGCAGCAATAATTTTTCAGACATGGTATTGTCTGCTACATAGATGAAGAGAGATGGTGGACCCTGCAGCCTGCTATTTAGCATATAATCTAGGTACTAACTGCTTTCTGCTTATATTTTCCGCTATACAGTTAAGGGTAACGGTGGATAGGTCGATCTCCAGCTAGATGGAAAGTCAATCTTACTGCATTGGACTGGTTAAGTGTGATTCGAGCAAAAAGGCATTTTAGAACTCTAAAATTTTGGAAATATGAATGAAAGCGTTTTGTCTATACAGGCTGAATTTTTTTTCGAAAGGACCATACTTTTAGGCCTCGTGGCATTTAATTTGAATTGGAAGGCTGATAATGATGAAATGTTATTTGGATAGAACATATTTAGTGTAAGCCGTTCATAAATATCACGCTCAATATTCGCCCTCCCGGATCGCGGGCGTAAATACGGGAATTGGAATACATTCCGGGAAGGGCTGGCGATCATTCACAACTTGTACAAGTTATAGGGTGCTCCGATTTCAATTGGAAATGTTTAGGTTCATCATCACTATCATGATCATTATCATTATCATTATTAAATATTGAACATGGTTTGTATCGATTTATGAGATGTTAGTGCTTTAATAGAATTGACATATTATTATCAATTAAATTTCGTTTTCCGCAGGGCTATTCTGTAAGAGCCATTTTCTAGGCTGTGCGCCGCGACGAGCTCGTCGCGCCCACAGCGTTGACGTTGCTAGGGTGTTTGATATGGTTTGACAAGCTTAGTAAATACCAAGTTGAATGCTCAGCGCTGTCACAGCGTTGCGACAGCGCTGCGTTTCTTACAGAATAGCACTGCTGATATAGTTCTAGAGCTTTACCGTAATAAGTTGGTGAGAAGCATACACTTTACGTCGTACAGTTTACGTACTATCATCATTGAACCCTGGATGGAAATCAATCAATGAAAATGATACTTGACGCCGAAGTGACGTTGACGATTGTCAAGTGGAGGATGGCGGTTTGAAAAGCGATACTTGACTTAATGTTTTGAATTTGCTGTAGATTTTCAATAGATTTACCCATGCCTATAGCAGAGGAGATATTGCGCAAGTTCTGCGTTCTGATTGGCCGACTGAGGCCATTGATGATTAGACGAGGGGACACACAGATCACTAATTGGTCGAATCGCTATTACGTCTGTGAGAAATCACTTAATAGTTTGATTTATATAGCTCACGTGACTACTCAATTCGATCAAATGTTCGATCAAAAAAAAAAACGATAACGAAGTACGAAAACAATAAAATGAGGTAGCAAGCACGTCCGCTAGTTTTCTAAATGCTCCATCAAATTTTTCATTCATCAAGTATTTTTTATATTTGGCGAATGAGTTTCGAAAGCCATTAGGAACATGTCTAAGTTTGAAGTGGTATCATCAAAATCTGACAAACTACGTCCATAACTTTTGAAGTCGTGTCACATAAAAGTTGGATAACTTGGCGACTGAGTACCTATTACTGAAGGCTAGACTTTTTATTCGACCTAACGTTTTCTCGCATTGTCCGATATTGGGTCCGCCTTTGTATTAGTTATATCTGCCAACTCTTTTAAAAATAATAGAGTAAAAATCGCCGTTGAAATTGTACCAGAGACTGCGACAAGCTTTTTACAATAATTGTTATTATATTACATTTAGGAAGTCGTCTGTACCGCAGAGTTTGAAGACGAAAGTTTTCAACCAATGCGTTCTCCCCGTGATGACCTACGGGGCCGAAATGTGGCCTCTTAATTTACGACTGGTCCGCAAGTTTGCCGTAGCTCAACGTGCTATGGAGCGTGCTATGCTGGGTGTTTCTTTGGCAGTTAGGATTCGAAACGAAGACCTTCGCCAGAGAACTAAAGTTACCGATATCACTCGAAGAATAAGCACGCTGAAGTGGCAATGGGCTGGTCACGCACTCAGAAGAACGGATGGCCGATGGGCCATTAAGGTTCAAGAGTGGAGGCCACGTTTAGGTAGACGAAGTGTTGGTCGGCCATTAACCAGATGGGAAGACGATCTCCGTGCAGTGTCAGTTCCGCGTTGGATGCGAGTAGCAAGGGATCGGTCGTCTTGGCGTCCATTGAGGGAGGCCAATGTTCAGCAGTGGACGGATAGAGGCTGATGATGATGATGATGATGATATTACATTGAATAAAGCTTAATTTCGGAAAAATAACGACAATATATCTATTTGTTTGGACGCAGTCGGGGACACAGCTATTCCCTATTTCCTCCCACCTACTGGTATTATAAAAACAGCTTCACACATTTATACTCAAAACCCGGAAAACTGAAATAAGTGTTAATTTTTTGTATATTTTGACTTGACAACGTTTAATAACTCGATACTATGGGCTGCATGCTCCAAAACGATGACGTCATGTCGCGTTCCGCAAGCAAGAGCGCGGCACGAACGAGAGAGGCATGATCGGCTCAGTTCGGTTCGCGCTGCATGTAATATTTGACGTTATCACGTCAAACTACCATCCGTAAAACGAATTTACAGACAAATATTTTTTAGTTATATACTAACTGCTGCTAAGAGCGTGAGCGACGAAAGTCTAGTGAGTATCTCGGCTTCTTAAGTGGAGGAACCGTGACATGAAATAGGTTTTTCCAAATTTTTCTGTGCAATTGAAAATGTACCCATCGCTTGCATGATCATACATCGATTGAAAAAAAACATAGAGATGACATCTGCATTCATGATGAAATAAAAAAATCTGAGAGTGAAGCTGGAAACCCGGATCAGACCAGCGCACGGATGAACTACAGTCTTAGCATCTTCCTCTCCTAATTTAGAGGAGGAGACCCGTGCCTAGTGGGGTAAATATAAAAGGTTTGATATTTACTATTATTATCAAGAACTCCCTCATTTACAAAATATAATGATTATCCTACTAATATTGTAAGCGCTAAAGTTTGTAAGTATAGATAGATGGATGTTTGTTACTCTTTCACGTAAAAACTAGTGAATGAATTTGATAAAACTTTACAATAATATAGCTTAATACATTAGAATAACACATAGGTTATAGTTTATCCCCGTACTCCCACGGGAATGGGAAGTACGCGGGTGAAAACGCGGGGCGCTGCTAGTTAAAAATAAAATTTACGTATAAACTGATACAATCGCTTCCGTTGATGTACCCAAAAAATATCAACCTGTATAGTGAATAAATCACAGGTACAAAAGCTATGAAGGCGTTACCCTCACACTTATCTCACACTCTTTTGTACACATTCCTGGGCCCACTCGGCATACCTTTAGAACTTTTTTGTTAGTCTTTTTGAAATGTTGTCTATGAAATATTTGGCGCCATTTTATTATTTATGGAGCGCTTTCAAATTATCAAGATAAATTATGAAAAGTAATGTTTCGAACATGTTATAACACTTTTGGTTTTTAAGCGTTAAATATAATAAAGAGGCATTATTTTTTAAGGGACAAGTCAAAATTGTTGGTGAGTTGGACACGCTTGCAAAAGTTCGTAAAAGCTATATAGTACCGATTCAATTAAGCACAAAATTTATACCAGAACTAATTGTCTACCTGGTAATCTAAATTAATATAAAATTAGAAGTTATATAATATAATATATAATAAACTCATTTTTTCTCAATTTGAGCTGTAATTAGAGTTGCTTATTAAAATGAAAAGCGTAAAAAATTCTAATAAAATAAAGTGAATTTGGTATTTCTAAATCGATTCATGCCAGACTCATTTTAAAATTCCCGATATAGTCGTAGTAATAAATTTAATAACTTATAGTCTGGAGTGCGTTGACTTGGTGAGAGATCGCTAATATTAATGTAAATCATATAAAACAGCTCCATGTCCTCGATTAAGTTGCTTCAACTGAATTTTTATTATTCTTTATACAAAAGTTTGATGTTTTATAGAAGTAAATGTATCTCAATAATAATAATATGACGACCGTATTCAAAAAGCGTACTTACTAATAAAACAACACTTTTCAAAAAAGGCACTATATTTACGCTCCTCGTGTCAATAGTTTGGGTTTGACAGACGCACAATTGCGGATTTCAATTTAAGTATTGTCCATGAATTGGTTTGAATGACCCGTATTATTTGTAAATACGGGTGTTAATCTAACGTTTTATAAACTTCGTAAGTTCTTTAAACTTCTTTAGACGCGACTAGAGGGTATCTCCGTTTCGTCTATCCATATATTCAACACTGCTATCGCATCTTTTTTCCATATTCATATATTTTTTACTATAAAATGTTTCTCCGGATGAAAAGCTATTAAGTCTTCTCTGTTTTCTTATTTTAACCATAACTTTCAAGACACAAATACCCAAACATCTATTTTACTCGTAGTTATTAAGATTTACTCTACAAGCGAATGAATGTCTGATAGATAATAGGTAAGATGTCAAGCCCGTAGAGCTAAAATTTCATTTCATTCAAGATGAAATTTCAATGCGGTGAAATTCAACTTGAAGATTAAGTTGCGGAGTTCTTACGGCGTCTGGTAATTACTGGTCTCAAAGGGACTGGGATTCTTTTGATAGAAAATACTTTGGATGTTATATATTTGACGCCACTACAAATAATCCTTACAACTTTGAACTGGGATGAATAGAAGCCATCTTCTTCGAAATATTTTAATGTATTTTAGTATTTGAGATTAGTCGTAAAAGATGGTAGAATTGAAGACGATTTTAAGATCCTTTCAAATTAATATAAAAAGTATTATCTTAGGTTTGAATACAGAAGCATGAAATTAAATAATAACAACAGCTATATTTTCACGGAAAAAAAGCGTTTGGTTAGTAAAAGTTTTACTTAAAGAAAGTCAATTTATTTGATATTTACAAGTAAACACTGCAACCTCGTTTATCTGTAATACAAAGAACCTGCAAAACAATCGTTACTACTACATGGTATTGCTTCAAAAAAACATTGTGGCAATGAGGAAGTCAAGTTTTGCTGCCACTAGCAACATTATTATTATTGAGTAAGCAAGGACGATAATCCAAATCTATTAGCGAAAGACGTTATAAGAGGACTGTTAGTCTGTTAATATGGTCCAGATTCCTGAAGATATCCAGCATACCAAGAGATGTTATGAGATAATATCCCAATGCTCAATGAGATATGGCATAAAAGGGTGAGAATATGCGCATAGAATCATTTGATGTAAAACATCGCAGGAGCTCTCAGTTAAGCTATAAAAACGGAATAAAAATAAATTGGAAGTCATAGGAATATTAACAAATGGAAGTAACGAATAAGAATTATGAAATTTTAAATTTGGAACCAAAAACAATTTATTTCATATGTGACGTCATAATGTGACATTAGCATGTCGGTGACGCGAACTAAAAAGAGCTTAGCGCGACACTTTACTTAAAAAAGTTGTTTTAAATAAAATAAAAGCATGACATTTTATTGCTAAGCGCCAATAGATGATTTACATCCAATATTTTGAAAAACTTTAAATTGAAGATTAAAATAAAATCAAAACAATGTCTTATTCAACGTATTCACAAAGAAACGCAGTGAACGTCACGTTGGATTCATAACGAGCTCTTCCACGTAATTCACTATAGGTTTTTCTAAATAAATCCTCGCATATAATCGACACGTTGCTAATTGGAAAACTGATGTATCGACACCGGCTCTGTCGATGAATTTTTCCCATAGTAAATCCATCATCACTAAATGATTGATAGTTACATACAGCTCGAGATACACCTGGTAGTGGGTTCATTAATCATAATATCTGGAGCGCTGTAAACTTGACTGATGAACAACCTAAATCAATAGTTACAGGGTTTTGTTTTTCGTAAGAATATGCACGTAATATACAAAATATACAAAGACTTCTCGATTGCCTCTTTATGACCTAAAAAACTTATTTGAGCGAGGAAAAACTTTTTAGAGCGAAGCACTAGCTAGTGAGATATAATGGAAGCAAGACATAAGATGATGACAGTAACAAATATGTGACCACCAGGCAACCAAGCGCTAGTGGTGGCGTTAACCAGAAATTACTTTCGATCCAATGACTGATAACAAATAATCCCTGAGATTACCAACCCTATGGAAATTTGGACAATTTCGTAACATCAATAGCAATATTGGAGTGTATAAAATTATATGACTACATTAAATTAGTTTTTATTGCTTTCGCGCTGCCTATTACCGGATTTTACGATTGGGTTATATTGAATTGTGCAACACATGTGCCACAACTTCATTGGACCATATGATTTAGGCTCACTTGGGCCATAGGCCGTTAAATAGATTTAGTGCTGATGGAAAATCTGCACCAAGCAATTGAAATTGCACAATTAATTGTTAACGGTTATGGTATGGTAACGGCCTATGGTTGGCTATGTTGTGTCGATAGCCTTTTGCTGCCCGATGCTTATTATGTATGGTATATTTTTACATAAAGAAAATTACCTACAACACTTTACGTAACTAGTTTCGTAATTTTACAACATAAATATGAGTCATCTGAAGCTAAATGGTCGAAGTCGTCTTTGAACATGAATAAGATCAGCCGGGATTAACCAAGGCAACTCATTCATCCATCCCGTCCGTAAGGAAGGAAGCCGGTACGGTTAGCTCTTTTGAGGGAACCGCGGGAGTGTCCAGTCTAGTCAGATCCGGGACACTCCCTTTGAAGCGGCTGAACGCAACTCGCAGTGGTGTTAGTGAGATCCTTCCCACATAATATCCCCGAGGTCGACCCAACCCCAGATTTAACCACGATGAATGCGACAAGCATTTCCACTGCGACAAAAAAGGCAACTAATTCGTGATACAACACTGTTCCAACTCCTTCCAAAAGAGTTTTGCCTCGAAAGAAATAAGCAGAACGACGGTACCGAAGTAAATGGGCGCGAACTATCTCCAAAGTAAAATACATCTAATGAAAAATCTAAATTCTATTATAGCAAGTCAGGATTGATTTTTTCAATTTCAAATCCGAACTGCTTTAAATTAAATGCGCAGCTTATGTTTAAAAAATCCGTCGGCACAACGACAAGTCATCTAGATAAACAAGTACTCACAACGCAACGTTTACAGGAAGTTGTTTTAGGACGGTGTGAAACGGGTATGTTTATCCCTTTCATCCTGAATATTCGGGGATAAGCTGGATTACCATATTTAATACGATATGTTGAACATTCCAAATACACATTGATTTATAAATATGTTTAAATCCTTTGATCATATCCACAGTGTAATAAGCTATGCATTTAATAGTCGTAAGTAGATTTCCTCAAGACAAGTTAAAAATGATTGTAATCTAATCAAAAATTAAACAACCAAACACAAAAAAATAAATGTGAGCAATTCTATAATCAATATTGGATTATCGAGAATAATTAAGCTATCATTAATACACATTAGAATGTCTGACTTCGAATAGAAAAGTAACCAAAACGTCGAGAAGCTCTTAGGGAAAGTAAAACTCAAAGTAATCAATATCAGCACGGATTCGATTGTAAATCTAGACAAAGATGCAGGGGACAGCTTGTTATGGTATAAATGGAAAATAACTCTCGAAATGTGTCGACTCACCCTTTCCCACCCAGACCCTAAGCCTCGTATAGCTTAACAGATTTTAATCGAAACTTTTAACAGCTCAGTTGTTTGTCTAGGGTTGTCACGCCAGATATTATAATAATAAATAAAAGACGTGTGGTGTCATAGGTTGTCCGATAGGAATGAAGTTCCTTATTGAACGACTTACAGTTCTAGCTGAGGTTTAAAAAAGTAATTATTCTGGTATTTATTACTATTTACTTTTATTCTATTCACAATGATTCATAAAAATATACGCTGTATGGCTAAGCACATTTCTACCATACGTCATTATCTATCTAATCTATAGCTTACTTGATGACTGTAATTATCTATATCAACCATACATTAAAATCTTACACGCCTTTACTATACTTATGTTTTCCTAGGGCATTCCCACGCATCGTCCCACAAGGAACTTCGTTCCAAAATTGATATGAACCGTACATTGTAAGCACTATTCTGCGAACCACGTACTCGTAAATGTACGAGGGAATGAATGCATGCATGAAGCCACCCCCTTTCCTTCACTGCACAATATCACTAACACAATAGCCTTACGTTTCACCTGACAGGTAGATATCTTTAAGATAGACTTCGAATAATAATTGTTAAGGCATGGTGTTATGTGTATTATATTAAAATATCCAAATGGCGGTTCTTTCGACGTCTTGTGTGTCTTTAAAATATCTTTGTAAAACAAATAACTACTGCCACATTTTAAATTAAGCCCACATTGAATTTAGGATATAAAATTGCATTACTAAAAGGTAGTTAAATAAATCAGTATTTTATGTAGTTTAAATAGATTCATATAAATATATTACGATTAGTGAATATACTAAAATATCAATTATATTTTAAAAAATTTACACCGACTTTAACATAATGTCGAATAATAAACTTTTAATTCCATATGATTTTGTCTAAATTCTCGTACATATTGTAATACAATGTAATTATTTATAAAACAGTAACTTGGCAACCCTATATGAAATCCGGTGGAAATATTGTTTGGATTAGGTCTGTTGTTATAACTGTTGTGTTTGGAAATTAGATTATGTGGAGGGCCTACGTGACGACCAGCCAGTAACATAGTAAACAGCTACCCCTGCTCTCTCCACTCCGCGGACTAATATACCATTTAAACGACTTTAAATTTGGAATAAACGCCATATGCCAAGAATAAAAGATTTTAAAATCACAGACATTACTTGTTTGGAAGTTAGATAGGGAAACCGAATGATGTCAGGTAGTGATCGGCTTCGACCATGACCTCAAACGAGATTACTAAGGACTAGCCCAGCAACCAAAGCGTTGCCTAATAGATGCAAAATAGCCTGAATACCAGTAGTTACATTGCCGGGCGAGAAGAAAGCAGACTAGTTGTACCCATTTAGATATGCCGGATTCATTTATCATCATCATCAGCCTTTATCCGTGTGCTGCTGAGAACTCACTATTCCTTACGTTGTACATTTTCACAGGTGGACCTGATCCCGACACAATATGGGAGGTTAAATGCAGTATGAAATGAATAAATGTAGCCGAATTCATTTAGCCGAAAAATTCCACGGAGCAGTTTAAAACCTAATATAAATTCATATTCAAAAACATTGCAGTGTTTTATGGAAATGTGGGTAGTTTCGTGGAACTAGGTAATGATTAAATACCAAACGAGCTGTAAGCTGTGTGCTCGAATGTGCTAACTTTTCCCAACACTTCCGTTACATATTTCATAGTTCCGTTTATGATAGTTTTAAAATGTTGTACATTTTACGGGACAGCTTTATGCTTGTTTGTGCTTGTTATTATTGTTTTATACTGGATTTCTATAGGCTTTTTTATTTGTGTTTTTAGGTCTGTTGCATCAATATCATAAAGATCATCTAAAGGTGATGATAGTAAATAATACGGTAATGTCTATTAGCCGAATGATAAAACTTTTATGGTAATTTTTCGGAAAGTATTATTTGTAACGACATGGCTAGCTCATGTCTATATTATGTGACTTGATAACAGTACTTCTATTTATTTCATTACATTTCTCGGTCAGCCTTTTCAAAGAAACAAAACTGTAATTATTTACTTTTCGTCCAATCTGTGTTCCATTATATTCTTTGTTTATATCAAATCAAAGGGTTAGCTTAGTAGCCTGATATCGACTGTACCGTGGCAGTTTTAAGACAGGAAGGGCCAAGTTCGTCAAAACTATGCCACAATCCACTATGTTTGAGCATTATCAGTCTTTTCCACCTACTGGTAGAACACCAAACGCATCTAACCAAGACTACCGCAATGATGGAAGATCTCACCAGTTCCTTCTATTGACTCACCTCGACGAACGTGTCAGACACGAACCGCTGCACCAGCGACGTCTTGCCGCACTGCGTGTCTCCAACCAGTACCACCTTCACCTCTTCCTCAGTGGGGGTACCAGCGCCACCCTCGGAGCACTTCTTCCCGGACCACATACTGAAACAACAGTTTAAATTAGATACGTAGAAGTGGAGCAAATAGAGCACAATATGCAATGCGTCCGTAGATGGAGAAATTGAATAATTTAGTTTAGAAAACTAAAAAGTCATGCTTTAATAGTAAACCGAACTAAAATAAGAAATAAAATCTATATAAAGTATCAACTCTTCATTGCCCACTGCTGGATACGGATCTCCTCCCCGGCGAGGAGGTTATTGTATACATAGTTCACCGAAGCGCTGGCCTAATGTGGGTCGAACTTCACGCATCTTCAGGGAGTTTCAATTTCATCGGGCATGACGGTTTCCTTTCGATATTTTCCGTCACCGATGAACGAGCAAAGGTGCCGTGTTTAGGAGGAATTTAGAAATTTAGAAGCATCCATTTCCAGGAACAACAGGGGTCAAGATCGAACCCAGACCCTGTCACCCAAGAGGCTAAGCTCAAACCCACTTCACCATCGTCGCAAAAATTAAACAAATTAAAAAGATAAGTAAATAAAAGCGCGTTGTGCATTCTACTACATTTTTTATTTAATTCACTTCAAGAAATAGCTACTGATGATATATTTATGCTAGGTCAGGTCTTTTGGATTCATTTTCCTGACCTATCGTCATTTTGGTCTTCCTGGACATACTCTTCCAAGAATTGAATTTGTCGGTCGTGTGTGTTTTGGATTGATATGAGCTGTTGAGAAAAAGGCTACTGTACGACTATAAGCTATCTATTTTAAACAAAAGCGTTCCATCATTCATGTAATGGCTAGCTGATCACAATGACGGCTTTCCAAGATAATCTGGCCAATAGATATCGCTGGGTAATAGGATTAGTTGGGACATTTTCAGCTTAATTTCAATACATTATTTACTATGATCGAAACCTCAATTTTAAGGGTTATGTGCTCGCAGCAAAATAAAATCAAGGAGGTTTAGTCCTGCACTCGCGTTATAAACACATTTTGTTATACCAAATATGGATCAAAAAGCTCTTTTTAATTCTAGCTGGGAAAATCAAAACCACGGGCGTAGAGGACTTCCGTGGTTTTTTTTTTTTTATATCATAAGAGGGCGAACGAACAGTCGAACCCTTGCAACTATCGACGCCCATTAACATCCACATAACCAGAGGTTATGCAGATGCGTTGGCCTTCTTTTCGCTATCCTGCCCAATAGGCCACCGGAAACTCATAAACCACGAAACACGACAGCTTAGCTGTCACTTTACGCCGGTATAATGTGAGTGAGAGGTTCCACCCCGGTCGTGCCGGCCCAATTTGGCTGCAAAGCGGCATGGCACTACTTGTTACTATTTTACTTGGTTATGAGGGATAAGGGATTCTGTTCTCCTTGTGCCGGCCTGCCGGCTTACATGGCATTCCTTGTGAGCCAGGGAGACGACTTACGCCTATTTCGTTTTTGGCATAAATAAGGGTGCCTAGTAGGGTGCTTAATTTTCTCCGATTCGTGGCGCGTGATTTTGTTAATATTCTACTATGTACACAGATTTATAAATAAAGACAGATGGAGCATTCCGAACACCTGAATGACGCTTGAAACCGAATACAAATTCAAAAGCGCACTCAAGCGCTTGAGATAGCGTCGTACTCTAAACGTCTATTAGATTGTGTTCGCTTTTGAATTTGTATTTGCTTTGGTGGGGTTACGGTCGCGTGTTCAGCATGCTCCATCTATCTTTATTTATAAATTTGTGCTACTATATTATATTTTAAACGAATACATTATATTCACTAATAAAACTATTCAAAATTATATATTTGCCATGTTTTGATATGTTTGCGCTGTTCACGTAGGCCTTGTTCACAAAATTCCAACGTAGAAGTGCCCTCTACATATTATGCTAAACTAATAACCATTTATATATTATGAGTAGGAAATCCAACAGGATATTACTGCGAGTATCTTATATCCTAGTAGGTTTTAAGAAAATGCATCTAGTGGTTTACGCTTGATCGGGTTACAAACAATAATTATAATAGATTGAATTGGATAGATTTACTTCCTAGTCAAAGGCCTTAAATTTATCGAAATTGACTGATGGTATCAGAAGCTATGGCCGATGGCAAGGCTGTAACCGAGTAGGGGTTTCTGACTAAGAACACAGTTAATACTAATAATAGGTAAAAATAATATGTATCTCGCGTTAGCAGCAGGACTTGTCATATATTAAGCCAAAATAAGTTTACGTCTGTGAAATATAAATAAAAACATATTGATCATCATCATTATCGTCATCAGCCTTAATCCGTCCACTGCGGAACATAGACCTCCCCCAATGAACGCCAAGATGATCCTTAACCACTATTATCCAAAACGGACACTGAACGGAGATCTATCCACATTGTTAATGGCCGACCAATACTTCGTCTACCTAACGCCTTACCTTTACCATTATAGCCATATCGGCTATCTGTTATCCCGAATGTGTGACCAGCTCACTGCCACTTCAACGAGGTTATTCTTCGCGTGATATCGGTAACTTTAGTTCTTATATTATGATAACTTGTAACCTGACAAAATGGCTGTTCTAATTTCAAAAGCTTACATAAATAGCCAATTTTCTGATTCAATGTCGATAAAAGGTATCCCGTACGTTTTAATTTGGCAGAAAGATGTACAGTAACGATCCACTAAGATTTAGGTATTGTCATTTCGAGTTACCTGAAAAAGGGTTATCTTAGTACATATTCAGGGACTAGGTAAATAATTTATCAAAGTACCCTCACGTCTACCACTGAAGCCATTCACGTACGTTGGCAATATATTTTCCCGCCGACAAAAGATTGTAACTAAAAATGGCGGGAGCTTGCTAAGTTAATTAATTTTGAGAATAATGTTGTTTGTGCGTTGGTAAAATTAAAAACACGGGAAAATAGAAACAAGTGGCGCTGACAAAATGCGGTTTTTCTCTTTTTATTATTTATTCGTACTCGTATATTACATAAGTTGAGATGTGATGCGAACGACTATGTGAGAAATTGTACACTTGAACATTTCTAATGTAACTATATGTGTGTGTGTGTAAAATGTGTAAATCCCGGCCGATTTCGGCCACGGCGACTGTCTTCAACTCCGGTTTTGCCGTTGATGGACTCTCATGTGGCTTATGTAGCCAATTTTGTTTGTAAAAATTATAATGTAACTATATAGGTAATGATTAAACAAAAACAAATCCATTTTACTTCTTAATAGACAATTTTAAACGTTCCATATTAGATTAACTGTGTTACAAACACACCGATTCCTTTACTTGATTTACCCTCTTTAAACGGTCAGATTCCATTTAAACTTCGTAGACTTATCGAGGACCGATCACAATACACTGTGGCGGATCAATCACAGCGCCACAATTCTGAATCGCGCTATCAGAATTCCAGGGACCGGTCGGTATATATACAACATCTGATACGATAGCAAGTGGGCTTCGGCCTGGCTGAGCATTGCACCTCGTTCGGTCGGAGATCTCCCTTTGGGACCTACCACCATAGTTCCCACAATTACACCAATCTCATAAAATAATTCCATATAAGGGTCGTCAGGATTAAAAAGCTTTTTCATGAATCCTTTGCGTTAGAGGGAGAGCGATAGAACTACAAGGAATAGCCAAGAGTTACAACAAGAGAATCTAACGACCTAAACTAAAACCATACTTGGAAGTTACGTACCAAGGACGTGATTGGCTTGTGCCGGTTAGTGAGCCTGACTGGTAAACCAGAAGGTCGTGGGTTCAATTCCCAATGTTTGTTTAATGAGCAATGATCATTTGTGTTTGGTCGTTATTTATATGTTATATCTATGTATTTAGAAATAAAATATATGTATTTATCAGTTGTCTGGTTGCCATAAATGCCATAATACATAGTCTGTCTAGTTTGGGATCACATGGTGTGTGAGTTGTCCTGTTTTATTACTATTATTGACGACATACATACACCCGTAAATACAAGATGGCAAAAAAAGTATTTTCATTCACGTTTCTTATATATAATTTATTGATATAGATCCTACTATCAGGATTCTGAACTGTCATGGAATTATGCCATGGGGTATTTATCGTTGCTCTGGGCCAAGTCTCAAACGGGTGACTTAATAAGTACAACGATTTCTCCCTTGCTATTATGGAGTTATTTACTGTTATATCTTAGATTAGATCAATTCATGTATTTTCAGATGATCTATATCTGTTAGTTATCTGATGATATTATGTTAGTAGACATTCTGTTGCTAAGAATAGTTTTGTAAGTATTTCCAATTTTATGTTGTTTTCAGACTATTTTGCAATACTGCTGATTTTATAGGACTTGCAATGCAGTTTGATCTAAGTTGCGATAGATATGTAATAGTTTTGGTTACGATAAGTACCGTTGTCTCTTGCAGAACTAGAGAGACAGTAAAATCCTACTAATATCATAATCGAGAGTAATAATGTATCTAGGTATGTTTGTTAATTGTTACTCTTTAACGCAAACACTGATAAATGTATTTTGATGAAACTTTACAAAAATATAGAATATACATCAGAATAAAGGCTAAAATATATTCCCGGTCTTCCACAGGAATGGGAAGTACGTGGGTGAAACCGTGGGGCGCTAGTAATAAATAATTCGACATAATACGATATTCCAAAAACTATAAAATCGAACAAATGTATGATGAAGGAATCCTAACATAAGTCAAAAAACAATAATTTATTGGAATCACTCATCGGGGATTCAGAAAAAGGGAAAGTTGGAATCGAAAAAGAGTGACTCCCTCAGGACCTCTATGTCTGCCTTATGTACATTTGCTCTGGGACATCTTTGACATTATATTAGCCTCTTGTATTATAACATTCGGAGTTTCAAAGTGGAGAAATAAAAAATCATTGGTGCCGAGGAAAGTTCGTAAGTCAATCGAAATTTAACGAAACGAAGAGTTTCATAATACATGTAGGTTTTGGTCTAGATGAGAAACTTATTTCTTAAATTTTAATATTTCTTTCAACAGAGGACCCAATACATGGCTTAATCTTTGTCCATCATTTGCAAGAGAACGAGACAAAAATCTGCTAAAACCTATCGCCTACTTAGCTGCGTTCACAAAATTATATTTGTTACTTCACACCAAAATAATTCTACATACATAAAGACGTTGCCATGTTGCTTTGCTGCCGAATCGGGACGGCACAACCGGGTTAGTACCTTTCGCTCACATAATACTGGCGTAAAGTGACAGTTATGCTGCCGCGTTTCGTGAGTTTTCGGTGGCCCATTAAGGGGATAGGGAAAAGGAGGACAACGCATCTGCATAACCTCTGGTTGTGTGGATGTTTATGGACGTCGATGGTCGCCAAAGGCTTCGACTGTTCGTTTACACTCCCTATGCTATGAAAAAAAAAACATTTTCATCATGCAATATTATTTTGTCCGACCATTTATTATGATCTATCTATCACTATCCGCGACCATCTGACCGGCCATCATATTATAAGACCTGGACCAAAAACTGGAAACCAAATTTGTTTCAAATTAATGTTTATATTAAAGTATTCTAATCATGAAAGGGTTCGAACCTCGAGAACAAAATCCCTTGTGACAGAAGGTCTAATCCGTACCTATTTATTTACGAGATTCATATTTAACGGTGAAAAAATTACACGCGCGCGCGTGTTTGTGTGTGTGTGTGTGTGTGTGTGTCATTAGGTTTGTAATCGCAGAGACAGTCTTATATGTTGTCCAAAACTTTTTTTTTACAGCATATGAGAGAAAACGAACAGTCGAAGCATTGCGACTATCGACGCCCATTAACATCCACATAACCAGAGGCTACGCAGATGCGTTGCACTCCTTTTCTGAACACACCTATAGCTGTCACTTGGCCGTGCCAAATTGGGCAATTTGGCTGCAAAATAGCATGGCACTACCTCTTACAATTGCTAGCAGACACCTTAATATGGTAATCGCTGATATTACAAACCAAATCATAAGAAAAAAAATTACACAATACTTAATAAAAAATAATACTAATATATAAGTTACTAGCTGTTGCCCGCCGCTTCGCCTGCGTTAACTAAGATTTACAACGGGATCTTAGTATGCAAAATAACATTTTTTACACCTTGTGTCCGGAAAACCAAAATATCTTACGGAACTCTATTTTTTATCAGAATAAAATTTAGCCTATGTTACTCGTGGATAATGTAGCTTTCGAATGGTGAAAGAATTTTTTAAATCGGCCCAGTACTTTTTGAGCCTATTCATTACAAACATACAAAAATAGGTACAAATCTTTCCTCTTTATAATATAAGTGTAGATAGATTTGAAATAATAGTAAAAACTATTGCAATATACAAATATGTTCATTGTAAGAGCGTTCCAGGTTACACCGTACTCACATCCCGAACAGCTGTCAACCCTATGTTTCTGGATAAACGTTCGAATCCTACACCTGGGACAGGATTACAATAACATTATTACGAGTACTTTCAGACTATATTTTCGTCTGGATCCTGGGACCGATGTGGCTATGATTTATCCTATCAATATTATAAACGCGAAGTAAGAATGAATGGATGTATGTTTGTTAATGTTTCACGCAAAAACTACTGAACGCATTTTGATGAAACTTTACAATAATATAGTTCACAATCAGAATAAAACATAGTTTATCCCCGTACATCCACGGATATGGCAAGTACGCGTAGTAATCTAGTCGTAACATTTTTACCTTTCCACCTTCTTTCTTTCTATTTAAATATAAGTAAAGTATTGAAGACAGATAGAATGAGTTCTACAGTTTTAAGTGTAAATTCCTTATCAAGCCACCATAGGCGCCCAAGCACGATAAGTTAAGATTTAAACTTAAATCGCTCTCTAAACAATAATTTATTTTCTTAAAATATATCCTTTATTTTCAAACCTTTTCAGTTTATAATCAAAGGACGAATCTTTAAACATTGAAGTTATTTCGTTTTGGGGTGAGGATTGTTCCTCTATTTTTCCATTCTCCTCATATTTAGATGTGCATTTTAAATCCATATTATAACTTTTCATGACATTATATTTCCAATACATTCCGATTTACACAAATTCGTTTGGAAATTAAAAGTACAATGTAATAAATTTTTCCAAGTTTGTGATATCCAAAGTGCATTAAAAACCTGGCGATGGCCTGGCGATATGCCAGATCAGGTTGTGCCATCCATTGATGCGTTTAAAACTATCACATTTCGTTTTATAAATTATTGACTCAATATTACACAATTTCCAGCTGTATATTGTACTAAAGTGCTCACTATATACCTAAAAATAATTAAATAGTTTATAATAAAGTTAAAATATTATGTTTGTTTGTTTGAGCGTATCTTCAGAGTGGAAGTCAGATTTGATAAAATTATTTTTGCGTTTGATAGCCTCATTATTGAAGACGGTTTATGACCTATAATTTGGATTCTAGGGCTGGTAAGTTGCGGGAAACCGCCTAGTGTATTTAATTTAAATCGTGCAGCCACTTCTAGTTGGTTAGTAGATGCGTACTGCTCCTATGCAACTAGATCCTTGTCATTTCTTGTAATTTATTAATTGATTTCTTCTCCTGTTGATGATCCGTTGACTCTTAAAAAATAGTGAATTTTGTAAAGAAATCATCTATCAGGAACAATATAATATTATTATCTTATACCTTTAAACGAGCAATTCTTGTATATATAATATATAGAATTGGGATCTCGGAAACGGCTCCAACGATTTTCATTAAATTTTGTATACATGTGTTAAAAACGGCGATAAATCGATCTAGCTAGGATACATTTTTAGAAAACTTTTTTATCCGTGTTTTGAGGCATCGATAAAATATGATTAGAATACGAACGTAAATTTCGCTGTCAAATAATATGTCATGGTAGCTTAGTGGTGAAATTAGGCAGTTAAGTCCGAACGAGCCTGGTTCGAATCTCCAGTCCGAATTTTTTTTTTCCTTTTTTTAAGATCATTTTTTTTTGGACGAAAAATTTTATCGTATTTTATCACTTAGGGTACCGAGCAAATGCTCGGTCAACCAGGTACTTCTAGTATTAAATGTAACTATTCCAATTATCCTAACTACACCTGATTTACCAATACTTTAATACTGTAGAACTGAGATGTATCACATTGTATATTTTCGTTATTTGTACAAAAAAAAAAATTAATAATAATAAGTGCACATATTTACATTTATAAATCCAAATTCAAAAAACGAAATGTGTTCGAAAAATACGCGCCATTCCAGAACGTTCCAAGTTTGTTTCAATTAAGCATTTGTCAGTTCCTTTTTCATTAGTTCTAATTTATTATTCCTTAAATTGTATTTAAACTTGAATTATTCTTGGAATGTTTGTTTGAGAAATTTCTGGATTACTGGAGTTTTAGTTTTTAAATTAATTACTATTCATTTGAATTAAGTGACTCCGTGGATTTGTTAGTACTGGTCTTGTTTTTTTTTATAGCGGTCATCTTGCAATGACCGCTAAAATGGCGCCATTTCATGTTTACATATCGGTGTATTGAGTACATTCATTTACTGATTACTGATGATAATATAGACATTAATGCTGATAATAAATTTGATAAAATTATGATATCGTTTAAAATTAAGGGCAGGATTACGGTACCGGTAAATATTATCAGCTTTTTATAAACGCAATTCTGCAAATCCTTTGATTTTGGTTGGTGACTACTTCGGTTTGTTTGCTTGCTGTTCTAAGGTTATCCAGGCACACATTTGTTTAGAATACAAAATAATAATGTGTAAAGTATCAACCCTTATATTTTGTCTCATTGCTGGGTCTCATCCTCGAAATCAAACGAGGCCAATAGTAGGTGTTGGACCAATAGTTCACCGATGCGCTGGACCAATGCGGGTTGGTAAACTTCACACACCATCAAAGATCTCATCTGTGCATGTTTCCTCACGATGTTTTCCCTTACTGGTGAGCGAGCGATGGTCATGTTTAGCTGCACTTAGAAATTTAGAATAACTCATTCCGAGCCACGACAGGGGGATTGAAACCGCACCTGGAACGAACCCTCACACTTAAGAAGCCGACCCCATACCCACTATTCCAGAGGTACCCAACATCATATTGATCTCGGACCACTGTGGTTTCAACAGAAGCATCAAAATAATACATACTTTAATATAAACATTTGACGTAAATGATTATAACATCTTGTAAGTTGGATTTAGAATTTTGAGCTTCCGTCTATGGTTGTCACTGTCAAACCGGTGAAATTCGTGAACCTGTCTTTAGCTCTTTTAGACTATTGGTTGGAAACCCCTGCATCCCATCATCGCTTATATAAATTCTATTTCCCAAGTCACAAATACATTAGCATTTAGTAGAGTATAAAATATCCCGTACAATCTCGCTCCATAAACCTAATATTAAAGTGAGGCTTTCACAAAGGCGTTACAAAGCAAGTGTTACTCTCCTACACGTCGCCTTGAATGCGGACCGAAAGAACAAGCTTAATGGACTTTGTACGTTTGTTTACACTAATGGGGCTAATGATGATGATAGCATAGATTGTAAGTATCATGTGTTTAATTAGAAATGTGTTATCAACCTATTTACGGAATTTATCGGGGTTTATTAAGTTTTTAAAGTCGATCCTTCCGATTAGCCTTGGTCGCCGTAAAGTATTCGAAACGTCGTTCATATAAACTTAGTAAAGCGATAATCGAAAAGTCGTTTCATAATGATTAAAATAATTTCCAATAACAAGTTTTCATTAATAATTATTTGTTGATGCAAATTATAAATTGAGTTATCGAAAAGTTTTTATATGATACTAGCTATTGCCCGCCCGCGTTAGCAAAAAGAACCTTTTGTTTTAATGTATCCTATCTTAGATCAATAATATTATCCTATGTTACTTTTAGTACCTTCGAAAATATGTTCAAAGTTTCATGATGATCAGTTGAGTAGTTTTCGCGTGAAAGTGTAACAAACATTCTTACTTTCTCATTTATAATATTAGTAAGATGTAACGCTTATTGTCTATACTTGGAGAGTTTTAGTTTAACAATAGCCTTCTATTCACTGTTTTCAATGTTATAACTTTTATCTTCGTATCGAGTTTACTTTTATGAAGAGAAAGGACTTCATCTTATCTGTTCGTTACGATATAATTCAAAAACTACTAGTTTCTCTGCTTAAGGCCGAACAGTCGGTCACTTTATGGTAAGAGATAGCGACTATAGACACCCGCTACATTAGAGGATAAGCAGGTGCGTAAAAATAATTATCATCAATTCGGGTACAGCTGTAAATATACGCGGGCGAAGCTGCTGCAAGCTTGCAAAATGTAATCACTTCTATCAGCCAGGGGCTACGCCATCTTGTTTTCTCGAATAGCACTTAAAATGTCCGCCGTAAGTTCATATTCCTGTCGATTCCTGGCGATCCCGAGGGACAGTTAAGAAGATTAACTGCCTGCGTAATTGGAAACTATATTGATTCGTGTGGTCAATTTACTTATTTTCGAAACCATGCTTCGATAACTTGTTTGTGAAGGTATTTTTGGACGTATGACAACATCATATTAACAATGTTTGACTGTAATGACGATTTTCTGAGTCTTACAATTTCAGATCTAAGTCTGTATTTCGGGCTGATATACAGGCGTAGCTTAGGACTCAGGGACCTTTTGATCTTAATAGATATTTGCTATATTAGATAAGAAATAATATGTGATAGATAAGAATAATAGAAATATGTAACAAATGGCCTAACATTTGATACTTGATAGATATAAAAAAAATATAATTACTAGCTGCCTGTAACTGATTGATGATGATTATTTCTATAGCCTTTCTCACTGATAACGGAGCTTTATAATGTAAATAATGAAGAACCTTTGAAATCGGTTGAGTAGCTTTTGCATTTGAAGAAATTGAAAAAAAAAATCAAATCTTTCCACCTAATTGCGAATATAAACCGTTCTAGAATCCACCTAAAGACACACAATAGGCATGATGACAAATTTTGAAAAACTACTCTACGATGTTATTACGTATCTACTTTATCCAAAATTAAGTAATATTATGTCTGCAAAAAAATAAAGTTTACAAGGAAAAAACGACCTTTTAAAAATACATTTTAAATTTTGCACCAAACACTAGAATAGTAATGGCGTCTGTTTATGACGTCACGTTTTCGAAACCATTTGTCAGTTCGCACGCTTGGCAAGCCTCGGCAAACCCTCACACATGTGGATACAGAGTTTGTCTTGGCTTGCGTAGGTTTGCAAGGGTTTGTAGCCAATCCGACGAGTGTCGGTATTGTTGTGCACAAATCAAAGGGAATTTTCCGCAAACGCTTGCGACGCGTCCTCACGTGTGATAGTGGTATTACAAAATCGTGACGTCACGATTTTCTGGTTGGTGTTTGACCTAATATGGCGAATTGTCATTTTTTATAGTTTTATTTTTATTAAAATAAAAAGAATCACACATGTAAATTAAAAGTAAGTGATTTATTTAGAGTTTCTCTGTCCTATATATTTATTTTAAATTATAATTTCAGTGATTCTTAGGTACTGTCATCATGTCTATTAGAGAAAGTAAATGTTCCCGTTCGTAAAAAAGATAATTAGACATATACTACAGAAGAACACGAATAATAAAATAATCATTGTATCAGTCACTTGTAGACCGGTGCCAATGCCTTCAAAAACGGTAAAAAAAGAAAAAAAATCACAGTAGGATGAAAGTCATTAGAAAAGGAGGGGAATATGATAAAAATAAAAGGAAAAATAAATTACGGGCGATCCGAGTTCGGGAAAAGGGAGTGGGTTTTAAGGGGGGAAAATGGTTTATCTCGATTTCCGGCAAAACTACAAGTCCTATGGAAAAGAGTTACATCGCAAAGTCGTAGGTAGTAAAAAAATCTACAACTTTTGTACTAACAATTTTTTTACATTACCTCAAAATTGATGTGAAAAATTCAAATAACCAAGTTTTTGGTTTTTTATTTTTATCTTTTTCAAAAACAATATTTTTTTACGAAATTTGGTAAAAACTTACCTTATTATGTTCTTAATACACTTTAATTTATTTGATTTAAAATATTTATTTTTTCACCTAATTTCGGCCTAATATCAGAAAAGGAAGGCTGATTTTCAATTGAAAATTCTCGTGTCAAAATATCAGCTTTTTTCAAAAAGTCTGTGGTCTCTTGGTTCATTAAAATCTCTTCTTTCTGTTGGTGTAAAAAAATATATACATTATCATAGTAAATCTCGAATACTGGCTAACGGTTATTACAGCTACTACGAAATAACAGGTATGTAAAAGTTTTTTTTCATTTAAAAAAAACCATACAAAGCAAAAACAGTTTGTAAGCCACATTACACATGAGTACACAGGTATTGGTGTAGCAAAATTGAGGTTTGCTTGCAATACTAATATATTTGTATCGATTTAACATTTGTGGTATTTGAAACAAACATTACGGGAAAACGATCTCAGTTATCATCAGTAGCGTGAGACTTGTCGTGTTTTATCCGAAGTTATCATCAGAGATTTCATCCCGTCATTGTGGGCACGGAGAGCATTTTATCATCAACCGATAATTTTTATGGAGATAGTACAAAAGGACGCAATAACAAAGTTGAATTAAAATTTTCAACAGTCCCATAGATTTTACATAAAATATTTTAATCTTTATAAATTTCAGCATAAATTTTAAAAATATATGATATCATATTACGTCCTTATTGATTAGTATAACTTCAAAATAGTTTCTTACATGTCGCTGGCCGCAACAAGGAAACGAAATGTCGAACTGACATAACGTAATTTACAATATATAAATAATAAAAAAAACAATAAAATTATCTAGAATGGACATATCAGATACCACATTCAAAGAAGACCTCAATAATATCATTCTAAACCTAAAAAGACTGCTACCAAAGAAGAAGGACATAATAATCTTTGATCATGATAAATCAAGGGTCAGACATTTGAGTAATATTCACGCTGAAGCCAAAAGTGTGTTCCCAAAGTGCTTTCACGGAGCTAAATTGGTAATCCAAAGTGAATTATTAGAAAAGGTTAAACTCGTACAAGATTATAGTCTCGGTGATTCTAACAAGACGCATAAAGCTGTCATACAACTGTTGCAAAAGGAGATAGCACCGAAACACGTAGACGATGGGCTGCTGCTGGACACATCTAGATCAGCAGTAGCCACTTACACGGAGAAGATAAAGAACGGAGAAGTGAAATTAACATCGAGAATAAGAAACTTAACATCGTCCGACACTGAAGTGGTTGTTGAGAGAAGGAACGACAAATACATGAGTTCAACGGCGTTTGCAATTAAAGACGCCAATCCTATGAACTTGGGGATTTTAACACAATACATGTATAGGGTTAAGCCGGATCTGTGTGTCGGTGGTGAATTTGGCTTCAAGCCATTCATATATCAGAGCACACCACGATTTTCTATAAGCTGTAGGTATGATATGCCGTCGGTAGCCATGTCTTGTACGCTGAGCAGGATCGGTCTTCAAGTATGCGTTTTTAAAGAACTTTCAAAAGATTTGCGGGTAGCTTCAATCGCGACTGAGACGGTGCGAGGCACTGTCCTAAGTTTGGCAGTGCACAAGGGTACAGTGGACTCCGATTTGAAAGTGTTTATAGACTCGATGTGCTGTGCTGGTGTCACGTATGAGAGGAATTTGCTCTTTCAAGAGGACATCACTCGGTTGGTGAGGATGAAAATCAGTGCGTTGATCGATAGGGAGGGAAAGCTTCGGTGCGGTTTGGGATTTGACTTGGATTTCTAAGTTGCAGTAGATACATATTTTTTAACATACAACGTTATAGTGTAAGGTTTGCGAATTGTTTTTTTTTGTCTTAAAAAAATTAACATCTGAAACTTTACGGAGGAAACGTTTATCTATAATCTATATGATGAGTTTACAAATATTTTCAATAGACAACATTTTTGAGTTATCAAATTCTTTTAATACCAGATTTTTTTAATATTAATGTTTGTTATAAGTATACATAGCTTTAGTTAGGTACTTTTCCTTTGATCTTGTATGCTGTTTTGACAATATATTTTAAAATAACATTACTTTTTTAATGACGAAGTTAACGAACAGTCGAAGCCTTTCGGCACTTAACGACGACCATGGACAAAGGTCATGCAGATGCGTTGTCCTCCCTTTCCCTATGCCCTCGAAGGACCACCGGTCACCCACAAACAACAAGAAAGGCAACAATGAAGCTGTCAATCTACGCCAGTAATATATGAGCTAGTGATATCACGTCGGTCGTGGCGACCCAACTTGGCTGTAAAGCATGGGCTCTTTCATTTTTGACGCGACCAACGTCTAATAACTCGATATTACGGGCAGCACGCACGAAAAAGATGACGTCATGTCGCGTTCCGCCAGCGAGAGCGCGGCACGAATGAGAGGTATGATCGGCTCGAGCGATCGGCTCAGTTCGGTTCGTGCTGCATGTAATGTTTGATGTTATCATCATTTTTTTATATGGACAAATTATTAAAGAAATATCTTCAAATACCTAATAATGGGGAGGTTCTATACAATTTAAATAGACATTTTCAGACTTTTAACAAGGTAAATATTATAGAATTCTCGTTATTAAATGAACGATCAAAAGCGTTTTCCAGACATAAAAAGATCAGAAGTGCACTCGCCTGGAATACCAAAAGGTATAAAACAACTACATGTACTTATGAATTTCGTTTTTAATGGTATAACACTATCTATTACTTTTGGGTGCTATTTATATGATTACTAGCTGCCCCGACAGTCTATGAGCCATCTGCTCATCTACTTTTCCGATGAAGCTTAAAGGCCTTAAGGCCAACAACATATGTCCTTTCTAAAAAAAAACTTCTGCCAAAAGTATAAATATCGCTATTAAAAAACAGGGGTCGGTGATAGAAGGGTGAAAATTTAGGGTTGTATTTTTTAACGCCACATCATAAAAAAATAAAAATAGAAAATTTGGTCAATAAAATAAAATATTTTGGGGTGGGTCACCCTTAACATATAGGGGGATGAAAAATAGATGTTGTCCGATTCTCAGATCTATTGAATATACGTATAAAATTTCATAAAAATAGGTCGAGCCGTTTTGGAGGAGTATGGTAACTAACACTGTGACACGAGAATTTTGTATGATTATATACAGCGAAAAATAATGTATTTATTAACATAAACGAGTGCTCTGGCACTAGCTCAGGAATATTACTTTATTTTAATACTATTTCACTCGGAAAATGAACCATTATTCTAGTGAAAGTGTAAGTTAGTAATAAGAGATTTTTTAAAAATCGTATGACCAGTTTCAAAGATAACCTACATCTTAACCAAACATTACCTCCATATTGATGTAGATTTGGTTGTAACAAGGTGATCAACAGGGGAAGGTATGCGATGTGCTCAGTGCTGCGCTCCCGGCTCCATACCATCTTATTTAGTAAGAGGGCAAAGGAACAGTCGAAGAATTTTAGCTACTATCGCCGCCCCAACATTTACACAACCAGGTTATGCAGATACAGATTTCCCCATTCCAATGGGACATCAGGATATGACACACTACACGGAACGCGACCACATATCTGCCATCTTACACCGGAATCATGTAAGTGGTAGGTACCACAACGGTCATGCCAGTATTTGGCTATAAAGCAGCATAGCCTCTTGCTGCTTTGGCATGCTGTGTGATTACTGGCAGCTAGTTTTAACACCTTATGTCACAGGACAGGCAATGCTTGGCCTAGATCTAAGTAATCACTTACCATCAGGACACGTTTGCGTCTGATATTTATGCGACGATGGTCCAGTGGTGGGCTGACTCGGCTTCTTATGCGAGAGGTTCCGGGTTCAATCCTGACAGGGGGTGTGTGTGCCTAGAAATGGGTTTTTCTAAATTTCTAAGTGCACCCCAAACACGAAACCATAGTTCGCTCACCGGTGAAGGAAAACATGGTGAAGAAACCTGCATGCCTGATGAGATTGAAAGTCTTCGAAGGTATGTGAAGTTCATTAACCCGCGGGCTAGCGCATCGGTGAACTATGGTGCATTACTCTCCTCGCCTGATTTCGAGGAGGAGACCCGTGCCCAGCAGTGGGACATATAAGGGACACTTTCCAAGTATCATAAAAATGTGAGTACGTCATAAACCTGAGCAACTTGAGCATATTCTAATAAAACTCGATATGAGCTAGTAAATTCTAATCCATATCAAAAAGTAGTATTTTATCCGCGCTAGTCCTCTAAGCCAGTCTTAGCTTTATATTAAACGAGAGATAAGTTGAGTTTTCTCGACAAAATGTAAAGTATATCTTTGAGGCAATATAGGAAAGTCGATATAAATAAAGCTGAAGTGACAAGATAGAGCATAATATGGCGATATTTTTATGAAAAGTGGGGCAAGTTACTATGGTTTTCACCGATAGTACTCACAGTCCCAACACCGATACAGACCTCGCCAAAACAAGGGGGGATGGGAGGCCGTGTGGTGATAATGATTAACAACCAAATTACTCGAGCGTCAGGCATTTGATATTCCTTTAATATTTTAAATGTGAAAGTAGGGATGTTTGTTACGGTTTCTCGCGAATACTATAAAACTGATCATCATTAAACTTTGTACACATATTCTTATATTTTATAAGTAAGTTATATGTAATTTGTATATACTATCTAATAAATACCATTCTCGGAGACACTAGGAGTAACATAGGATACGTAAAAAAGGATTATTTTTCTGCTAGCGCAGGCGAAACCGCAGACAACAGCTAGTAAGGCATAATGATGCTATGCTTGAATAAAATATCCTATTTTGTCGAATGAACTTCGTTCCCATAAGATAGTAAAGATGGCAGAGATATGTCATAACCAGCCCCAGAATACCATGGCCAACACCGTCCAAGATTGGGGACCGCATTTTGGTACATACGTTGATCGACCAATAAGACCATCTTCTTGTGGCTGGTCCGTCTTGACTGCGAGTAGCAAGGGTTCGGCGGTCTTAGCGTTTGAAGGAGGCCTATTTTCAGCAGTGGACAAATAAAGCCTGATGATGTACCCAGTCGTACGATGCGAGCATAGTTCTCTGTTTTCTTCCTGGATAATGAAACTGGGTTAAATATTTTTCTACCATAAAGCCCCTAAATGTCATTACCATGTCCCTATATCTTGGTTTATTTCATATTTTTACTATCACAGGAAGAGAGTCTTCAAAAACTAGAAATATTTCTCAATTCTTATACACTTTCAGACACTGATTCGAAAAAATACGCATTTATGCAACAAAAACAACTAAAACATGGCATAGGTGACGGTTTTTTATAAGAAAAGAAAAAAAAATGGTTGTCTGTAAAGTCGGTTGCCGTAAATGTTTGACGTAACGTCATCGCCTCTCGTTTGTGCCGCACTTTCGCTTTCGGAACGCTACATGACGTCATCTTTTTCGTACATGCTGCACGTAATGCCTCGAGCATTAGACGTTGTCACGTGAAAAATATAGTTATGAGCATGTTTTAGAGGAGAGTATAGACAACAACAAATTAAAGGTAATACTAATTAACGACCTAAAACATTCTCTAGTTGTCTCTTTCTTGCCGAGACCCATACAGGAGCATTCTGATCAAATAAAAATCAAATCAAAAACGCTCCTTTGATAATAAACCACAGTCAAAATTGCTTTTCGGCCAGAATGTTTAGCAACCTGTCAAATGTACTGGAAAAATTCGTGGTACTTAAACACAATGCGTTCGACGCTGCAACCCTTCTTATGGGCAATTTGGGTCTTAATAATGGATTCTTTGGATGTGCGGGATACTCAGGGAAAATATAATCCAGGTCAATGCGGGAAATATGGTAATAGCACAAATAATCACATTTCCTTTGTCCTTGTTACGGGAATATACGATCTTCATCACTTTCAATAACATTTTTATTACCGAGAGCTGTAACTTATTACCAAGTTATTGCCATGTTGGTTATTACCATTCGCTATTACATCATTACAGGCGAAAATAACAATAATGTGTCTGTCATTCAGAGACAGTCCTTTTAAGGTTCCGTACCTCAAAGGGTAAAAAAGTAACCCATATAAGATCAATTTCCTGTCCATCTGTCTCTTCCTGTGACACCACCGCACCTTTTAGGAACGGGTGGACTTCGCAAGTTGGAACTTATACCAGATGCTGAGGTCTATAGTAGGTAAGGTACTCATTTCAAAATATTTTTCCCCCAAACACCCAAAAATCAAAGTCCTGGTTTAGATTTAAATCTTTGCAAAAATTTGCAAGGACTAATTTAACTTAATTTTCCACTCTTTTATATTTCGATGTTTTTCTTTACCTTAAGCAAAATTGACAAGCATAGTTCAACCGTTTTGGGTCGAAAACCTATAAGATAGAATACTGATCAAAAAAATTAAAAAGAAGGGGAAAATTAAAGGGTTTCTCCACACATAAGTAGTTGACATAAATTAAGAGAGTCCTCTGAGTCGTATCATGTATGTCTATTATTTTTTAATCATTGTTATATTTTTTTTTGTTAAAGTATCCAATTCTCTTACGGAACCATTATTGCACGGGTCCGACTCGCACTTGGTCGGTTTTTTCTTATTAAATACGAAACAGCGAGATAGATGTTATTTGCTGACAGTAAAATATTAGATGTTGGAGCGTTGCTTGTCTTGGAAATAAGCCTGTTTTTAAAGGTATCTAAAACCGTTTTTCCAGATACGTTTACAGGAACAAAGTAAGACAATAAAGCAAATTTTGGGAACAAAGTGGGTTCGCCCCTTGGTGTACGGTTCCGAAACGTGGTTAGGTTAGCAACGGGCCTGGCCCCCACCATGGTCGTGGCGGTGGGGCTCAGTAGCCTAGGGTGAGCCAGCACCTAAGGCGAAGTGAACTGAGCCTCTTTGTATCCCTCTTATAAGAAGATCGTCGTGGTTTCGATCCCTGAGGGACTGACTAGCTGCCGAGGTGCCCTGTTGCTTGTAGATCCGGGGAACCTCACCAAAGAAGGCATTGGTGGCACTCGCCGGGTTTTAGTGGGTAGAGCTGCGTCCACTTACCATCTTTCGGGCGCAGCGAATCCCACATACCCGCCTGGGGAGACCCACTCCCCAGCGGGATGCCTTAGTGTATTTCCCGGCGTAAGGTAACAAATAAGCAATGGGCTTGGCGACTGCGCTGTGGAACATGCAGTATTTAGAGTTTCTCCAGGTCTGGGTTACTTTATAGAGCCGTCAGAAAACAGTTTTCGAAGGCTGTTCAAATCCTGTAGGCCGGACACCGAAGAATGACAATAGAGTTTAGGTATGGAGGCCACGTTCGGAAGACTTCAGCGTCGGTCGTCCAACTATATGAGACGAAGATCACTGTATAGAGGTCGGATCCAGTTGGGGGAGGGATCTCCAACCACTTACTATCAGGAGACGTCTGCTAGTTCAACTAGCACTACTAATATTTTTAATAGGCGAACTAGCCTAGTTTGCCTATTAAAAAATATTTAAGCATTTTCATTTCTTGGATTATGTTTAATTTAATATAACAAGAAAAAAAATCTAGAATGTTTTCTAGGATTACGCATTAGGGAGTTTTTCAGTCAGTATTATTCTTTATTATTTCTATTTATTTTTGTGTAAAGAAGAACTCTAATGTAAACACTACAGTACAGTGTTTTCATTTTGTAAAAGGATTTTATGTTGAATACGTTTTTTCGCGTGTAATTATCCGTAGAATTTTCCAGAAGGTGTATTTGATATTATAATGTACTTCAACGAATTAGAGTAAAGAGGGCTTTTAGGCCCTGTTCGCGCGAGCGCTTTTTACCAAACGTAAAAAGGTTTAAATTATATAAATGGATACACATGTATGTACACGAAAGCGTTTTTAAAGAACGGCACTTTTTCATTAAGCGCTGTTGAATTTTCGACGTTAAACGTTAAGGCAGAAACATACTTACGTGTTGTGGCGTGTCGTGACGCGCCATAAGCATATCGGTTTCATACATTTAAGGCCAGTATATTCGGGCGTTTTATGCATTGAGCGCGGTCGCCCTTCCTGCACGACGAGGTACGCGTAGTCTCCAAACAAATGAACTTTCTTGAACCCGGCGTGATCTTATTGTCCGTCCTAGTATAATTTTAAACGTATGGCAACTTACTAGGTTTTTTTTTTACTTTAGTTTATTTCATAAGAATTACATTATATAAAGAGCGTTTTATGGTTTTGTTATCGATCCTGAACACACATGATCATTTTCTATTTTAATAATTACTTACTAAGTTTTTGTATTAAAATGGATACGTTACGTGAGTATTTAATCTTGAACATAAATACATATTTCCCTTCGCAGACTTTCTGAAGGCATATTTAGGATACTATTATTGCTTTCATATTTTCATTTTCATACCGTATTTGTGTCAATAACTTACAAATTATTGCATTATAATTGCCAATTTTTAAAGTAATAAATTGATATAGTATATATATATATATGCCATCGCGGACTTTTTTAGAGACCTTTTTAAGATACACATTTCCCCCATACATTATTTTGTTATATCTTAAAGGGTTTAGGCAGCGTTTTCGTTGAAAACTCCCAGGCGGCCTATTTTTTTCCGACACGTCCAACAATTATTGTTATATTTTAGCCAAGGCTTATAAAATTTTAATAAATTATATATAAAAACCTTCCTCTTGAATTGTCCTATCTATTAAAAAAACTGCATTAAAATCCGTTGCGTAGTTTTGAAGATTTAACGTACAAACGGGTACAGGGACGGAGAAAGCGACTTTGTTTCATAATATGTTTAAATGGATATAGCATGATATTGCTAAGAGATAGACATATGCCATCGTGGACTTTTTTGTAGACCTATTTAAGCTTCACAATTCCACCATACATTTTTTTGTTGTATCTCAAAGGGTTTAGGCAGCGTTTTCGTTGAAAACTCCCAGGCGGCCTATTTTTTTCAGACACGTCCAACAATTATTGTTATATTTTAGCCAAGGCTTATAAAATTTTAATAAATTATATACAAAAACCTTACTCTTGAATTGTTCTATCTATTAAAAAAACCGCATCAAAATCCGTTGCGTAGTTTTGAAGATTTAAGCGTACAAATGGATACAGGGACGGAGAAAGCGACTTTGTTCCGTAATGTTTAAATGGATATAGCATGATATTGCTAAGAGATAGACATATGCCATCGTGGACTTTTTTGTAGACCTATTTAAGCTTCACAATTCCACCATACATTTTTTTGTTGTATCTCAAAGGGTTTAGGCAGCGTTTTCGTTGAAAACTCCCAGGCGGCCTATTTTTTTCAGACACGTCCAACAATTATTGTTATATTTTAGCCAAGGCTTATAAAATTTTAATAAATTATATACAAAAACCTTACTCTTGAATTGTTCTATCTATTAAAAAAACCGCATCAAAATCCGTTGCGTAGTTTTGAAGATTTAAGCGTACAAATGGATACAGGGACGGAGAAAGCGACTTTGTTCCGTAATGTTTAAATGGATATAGCATGATATCGCTAAGAGATAGACATATGCCATCGTGGACTTTTTTGTAGACCTATTTAAGCTACACAATTCCACCATACATTTTTTTGTTGTATCTCAAATGGTTTAGGCAGCGTTTTCGTTGAAAACTCCCAGGCGGCCTATTTTTTTCCGACACGTCCAACAATTATTGTTATATTTTAGCCAAGGCTTATGACATTTTAATAAATTATATACAAAAACCTTACTGTTGAATTGTTCTATCTATTAAAAAAACCGCATCAAAATCCGTTGCGTAGTTTTGAAGATTTAAGCGTACAAACGGATACAGGGACGGAGAAAGCGACTTTGTTTCGTAATATGTTTAAATGGATATAGCATGATATCGCTAAGAGATAGACATATGCCATCGTGGACTTTTTTGTAGACCTATTTAAGCTGCACAATTCTACCATACATTTTTTTGTTGTATCTCAAAGGGTTTAGGCAGCGTTTTCGTTGAAAACTCCCAGGCGGCCTATTTTTTTCCGATACGTCCAACAATTATTGTTATATCTTAGCCAATATATATATAAAAACTTAATAAATTATACACAAAAACCTTCCTCCTAAATTGTCCTATCTATTTAAAAAAACCGCATCTAAATCCGTTGCGTAGTTTTAAAGATTTAAGCGTACAGGGACGGAGAAAACGACTTTGTTTTATAGTAGTAGTAGTAGCTAACATGCGTACCCGGGATATTCTTCTGTGCATTATTAATAATAATAATAATATCTATGGACGCTTTTTACACCACGTCAATCTAGTCCCGTGGTAAGTACTCGAAGAGACTTGTGTTACGGGTACCAGACAACGGAAATACAATATATTTAATACGTTTTATATTAATACTTATACCTATTTAAGATTTTTATTATATAATACACATATTTAATACACAACCATGACCCAGGAACACAGAAACTTTTTTGTTCCCTGGCGGGATTCGAACCCGCGACCTCCGGCTTGAACGCCAACGCGCTAACCATTGAGCCACAGAGGTCATATTACAAACAGACACACAAATCATTGTAAACGAAATAAGTGTTAATTATCACCTCCATCACCATTCATCACCACCACCACCACCATCATTATTCTCGTCAGCGTCATCACCACCATCATTATAATCATCAACTTCATCATCATCACTATTACAATTTACACCCCCCTCCCCCACCACTACCACCACCACCATCATTATTCTCGTCAGAGACATCACCACCATCATTATAATCATCAACTCCATCATCATCACTATTACAATTTACACCCCCCTCCCCCACCACCACCACCACCACCATCATTATCCTCGTCAGCGTCATCACCACCATCATTATAATCATCAACTTCATCATCATCACTATTACAAATTACACCCCCCTCCCCCACCACTACCACCACCACCATCATTATTCTCGTCAGAGACATCACCACCATCATTATAATCATCAACTCCATCATCATCACTATTACAATTTACACCCCCCTCCCCCACCACCACCACCACCACCATCATTATCCTCGTCAGCGTCATCACCACCATCATTATAATCATCAACTTCATCATCATCACTATTACAATTTACACCCCCCTCCCTCACCACCACCACCACCATCATTATTCTCGTCAGCGTCATCACCACCATCATTATAATCATCAACTTCATCATCATCACTATTACAAATTACACCAATAAAAAAATATTAAAACTAAATATTGTTCAAATTTTTATTTTTATTTCCTATGTACACTATCATACCAGGCACCGGCTTATATATTCCACACGTTGTTTTAACGATCTATAGCGGGGGAGAGCCGCCAGGCAGCAGCGAAACATAGGTCCTACTTTGTTAACGCCTCGCAGGCAACTAAATTGAGGCCGCGCTGGGGACTAGTCGAGTTTTTCACATTATTTGATATTGAGAAAAATAAAAACATTTATTTAAAAAAGTAAGATCAGAATAAAATTCTAAATGTTATTACCTATTTTTTCATATAAATTTTGTAACTTAAAATCTCACATTCTTCAATTACAACTAGAAAAATAATCAAAAACATCTTGTGTTTGTGATTTTTTTTTATCGAGGCAAGTTACAATGATCGTGTTTTGAATAGGTTAATAAAAAAGAATGTATACTAAACTACAACATATATTTTTAACGGATCAAAAAAACCAACATTACTATGTTTACGACTTAAACAAAAACAGGCGCTTTGGGATATACTGGCCTTAATATGGTTAGGGACATATTTGCGTGGCGACACGACACGACGGGCAAATATGTCCCTAACCATATTAAATGTATGAAACCGATATGATTCTGGCGCGTCACGACACACCACGACACGTAAGTGTGTTTCTGCCTTTAGAAATTTAATCGATTTAGCATACCGAACTTTCAACTCGCGCCAACGTTGTGTTTCGACGCAACGCTTATTAAACGCTTGTGCGTATGGAGCCTTAGACATCAAAACAATATGTTTCTATTGTCTGTACTTCATTCTCATTTTAATTTGAAATTTAACGGAATTCAGGAATAGGTTGAAAGGCTTCGCGCGAAATAAACTCTCTCAAGTGTCCATAATATATTCTATTACTGAAATACGGAGTTTATTATTAAGAGTTGCCATAAGTAACACGTATAAAGTATTGAAGTACAGAAATTAACATGTAGCTACTCAAAATAACACACATTTTTGCGGAACACAAATTTATTTTTAGGTATTACTAGTGAGTCTAGATTTAAGATTAAAGCTCATAATTTCTTCTTATTTTTTTTACGAGTATGTACACATACGTAACATAGCGTAGGAATGCTATCATTTTTTTATATGATAAGGAGGGCAAAGGAATTAAATTTAATATTACATATAAATTAATTGAACTCATGTCATTAACCATAATATGGGAAGATGATCTTCAAGTGATGGCCGGTCTGTGTTGGAGCGCGAGTCGCAAGGGATTGGTCGTCTTGGCGTTCATTGAGGGAGAAATCAGCTGTGGACGGATAAAGGCTGATGAAGGAAGCAACCGAGCCATCGGAACCTTATAGTGGCTACCGACGCCCATAGATATCCGTATAAACAAAGGTTATGCAGATGCGTTACTACTCACCGAAAACTCATAGGTAAACCGCAGGAAATCTTTACTCCGATATAATGAGCCAAAGATACCACCCCGGTTGTGCCGGCCCTATTCGGCTTCAAAACAAAATGCACCTCTCACACTAACATCTGTATTCGCAAACAATACTTTGAAATGTCACAGTACTCCCAAACGCATAGGGTCAGTCACTACTTAAATGAAATCCACCACTGTACGTCTGTCAGACCCATATTAAACCAGACTATTGACACCAGGAGCACATAGATATAAGCGTTCTTTGGATAGTATTGTTTCATTACTTAGCCAAGTACGCTTCTGAATACGGGTGTAAGTGTCATGGTCTATGAAATAATCATTATTTTTTGTGTCATTATTTGTAATAATCATTATTTGTGTCTGAAATAAAGATTTTCTATTCTATTCTATTCTATTCTATTATCAGTCCGCATTCGTCTGTAACGAAGCTGCAGGCAGCGCGTATGCTAATGGGTGTTAAACACGCGCACAAGTGACGCAGTGCGGGCGCCGTGCCAGGACGGACAGACAAAATATATGGAAATAGCATTAATGGGACAGCAAAATTATCCATCGACTCGGCATTAAGAACATCTATACATAGCACGGTCCGTGTTGAATGCGAGCGGTCGTCTTAGCGTTTGTTGAGAGAGGCCTGTGCAGCGGTGAAAGGCTGATGAAAAATTAACATGTTTTGAAACTGTTTTGTTAGTTTGCGACGCAAGACAACCACAACAACTATAAGTTTGACTAAGTGTGTGTTGCACTATAGCCCTTAAAATGGTGAAGGATTTGGATGCAGCGTTTTATTTAAATCAGATTTTCTAGGGACGATTGTATCAAAATAGCTTCAGCCGGTTCAGGGTCATCAGATTTTAAGTAATCGCTTTCTTATAAGTAACGAAGAGAAGGGACAACTCACACACGGCCATCTGATCCCAAACTAGGCAAAGCCTGTTCTTATGGTAACCAGACAACTGATATATTACTTGTTTATTTTTAAATATAAACATATTATAGATAAATTACGCTCAGACACAGAACAAATGATCATGCTAATCACACAAACACATGTCCTGGGTGGGAATCGAACCCACGACCTTCTGGTTTAGCAGCCAGGGTCCAACAGGCCTCGACGTAGTGGACGTTGTGGACTGTTTACTATAATTTTAATAAACATTCTCGCTTTCATAAATTTATATT
Organism: Lycaena phlaeas; assembly: GCA_905333005.2. Classification (NCBI taxonomy): domain Eukaryota; kingdom Metazoa; phylum Arthropoda; class Insecta; order Lepidoptera; family Lycaenidae; genus Lycaena; species Lycaena phlaeas. The sequence continues at coordinate 2,129,801 of HG995181.1, forward strand.
TTAAGACATTATAAAAACACACACAAGCGAACATTGGGGTAATAATAAAGATATAGATATAACGTGATTTATCCGAACACTAAACGTTTTTTCTGACTTTCAACATCGTCTAACACTGTATGAAACCAGCCCACCTAGACATTAAGTGGCACAAACGCTAAACGAATAGAATAGAATAGAATACTTAATGACACTAGCTGTCAAATTACATGTCGTAAGCTAGTGTAATTCCCATACTATAAGTATTCTATTCTATTCGTTTAGCGTTTGCGCCACTTGTCTAGGGGAGCAAAATAGATATCCTTTAATCGAAATATGCTTTAGCTTTTTAAGCATATTAAATTCAATTTCATATGTTCATGGCTACATACTTTCTATAGATTATCCGTAGGTTTTATCGATGGCCAAATAATCCGTAGCTTCGCCTTTATTACCTGTAACAAGAATATTAAGATGAGTACAACGAAAGTAGTGAATATTTATATGATAAAGACTGACTGGCTAATACAGTGGTCAGATTGGTAAGTAGAGGTCGTGATTCTGAAGCACTAACGTCCGGTTTCCAAAAGGCTGATCAACGCAAAAATTAACTTATCAACTGTCAAACCTGTTTTTAAGTGTCGAATGAGTTGCTAGAAGCATGCTTAAATTACTTAATTAGATCAGCCTGTCAGTTGACATAACTACAATGAAAAGCTGTCAAATTTGACTCTAGAATCGTTTGTTAACCGCCATTGCCATGTTAGTTGACATACACTTTGACCAACGTTTCAGAAATCGCGCGTTAGTTACACTAGTGTTATTTTTATACATAATTAGCTGTTGCCCGCAGCTTCGCCTGCGTTAACTAAGATTTACAACGGGATCTTAGTACGCGAAATAACATTTTTTACACCTTGTGTCCGAAAAACCAAAATATCTTACGGAACCCTATTTTTTATCAGAATAAAATTTAGCCTATGTTACTCGTGGATAATGTAGCTTTCGAATGGTGAAAGAAGTTTTGAAATCGGTCCAGTACTTTTTGGCCTATTCATTACAAACATACAAAAATAGGCGCAAATCTTTCCTCTTTATAATATTAGTGTAACTGTAGATGTAGATATAGTAGTGCCTAGTAAGAGGTTAAAATAAAACGCTGTAAAGTCAACCGGCTCGCCTCACGTATGATGAAGCATTAAGGCAATTAGGGCCATTAGCATAGCTCTAATCGAAAAAAACGATGTTTCAATCAATCCTTAAGGCCAATGATAATGAACATAATGAGTAAGAGTTAGTGCCATGCTGCTCTGCAACCAAATTGGGCCGGCACGACTTCGTACCTCGAATGATTTTGAGGAGACCCGTACCCACCAGTGGCACATAAAAAGGTTTATAATTATTTATTACTTACAAGCTGAACCCGGCAAATATTGTCCTCCCCTCAAGTTCACACGTGCCCTGTCATCATCATCTTATAAAAACCTTGTCCCGACCAGAACCAATAGGTACAACAAAAAAAGAATTATCTAATATGTTGCAGCGGTTCTGAAGTTATGTAATATGTATACGGAGATTTATTTCTGTTTATAATATAGATAAAGTTTATTTTAACAAACTTTATTTTAAATAGTAATAGGTTATCTTATACCTTTAAACGAGCAATTCTTGTATATATATATATATATATATATATATATATATATATATATATATATATATATAGAATCGGGATCTCGGAAACGGCTCCAACGATTTTGATGAAATTTTGTATACATGTGTTAAAAACGGCGATAAATAGATCTATCTAGCTAGGATACATTTTTAGAAAACTTTTTTTTATCCGTGTTTTGAGGCATCGAAATTTGTTGATTAGAATATGAACGTAATTTTCGCTGTCAAATAATATGTCATGGTAGCTTAGTGTTGAAATTAGGCATTTAAATCTGAACGAGCCTGGTTCGAATCTCCAGTCCAAATTTTATTTTTTCCTTTTTTTAAAATCTTTTTTTTTTTTGGAAGAAAAATTTTATCGTATTTTATCACTAAGGGTACCGAGCAAATGCTCGGTCAACCAGGTACTTATAATAAAGTGGGAATTAACAACTTTTCTCAGGACAAACACATCACAATATATTCTATCAAAACATCATATAAACTTTTATGAGGATTATCGTGTAGTAAATCTATTAGAATGAAATAAGTATTAAATTAGTATAAAAATAATAAATCATCCAGTCGTTATGCCGTGATGGTATTGCATTATACTTTACAAATAGATGGGGCGCTTCGCTTCATGATAATCTGTAATAATAAACCTGAAAAGTTTGTTTGTTACCCGCGTTAAAATATAAGGGCCTGTTTCACAATCTCCAGATAAGTTCCGAATATGCTATTCACAACAAATTTGATAGATATGATAGAATGATATGATAGAATGATCTATGTGTTGATGCGGATCTTTTACAAGGTCCTCTTCACTAACTCATTTGAAATACTCTATTACGTCTAATATAGCTATTACGTAATATATAAAAAGGTGTTATACAATGTTCGTCGGTGAAAAGATAATGTTTGTTACGCTGATGATTTTTCAACAAATACTTTGAGTTGGCCAGTGTGAGTATTTTTTTTTTTTATAATAATAATAAAATTTGCAAAGTTAGCGCAGACACAAATATTTCTTCCAAGTAACCTTAGGGTAAAGAAAAAATATTAAAATCTAAGGATAATGATGAATGACATTTGAGCACAAAAAATATGCTAATCTAGAAAATATTTATGGTATATATATATATATATATATATATATATATATATATATATATATGTATATATATATATATATATATATATATATATATATATATATATATATATATATATATATATATATATATATATATATATATATATATATATATATCTATGCTCAAAATACATTTTCGAAAAAAAAGTCTTTATGGCAAAAAAATCATATAAAATAATCATTAAAATTCTAGTAATTGTGTCTGTATTATTTGTAAACAAATCTTGATGAATAAATAACTGAATGTAATAATAATAAGGGGAACTGTACTTTTTTATAGATATAAATTGTTAAGTATTAAAAATTAAAAAAAAATGCTCGGATGAATTACGATAATTTTATTATAGTGACTAAATGTCGTACCATCTCTACGTCTTTTCGTTTCTCTTTTATTCCTACGTAGAGCGACAGTGACTTCCGAGGGCAAATCGTCTCCCAGCCCGCTTCACCCCCTCAAATACCTTTCAAAGTTGACTATTTACCGCGTCAAATTGATTTAATTAATCCATTTAATACATTAACTTTACATTTTACCCAGCAGCCGTATTATGAGGTTATAAGGAAGCTATTGAAACGTATTAGGCAATAAACACTTTATTATATATTAAATTATCCATTGTAAGTTTTAATGTATGTTATATAAATGGTTGTAAACCCAAATAAAAGTAGGTGTGCTTCCGCCGTTTGTGCGGCTGGTTTTTAGGGTTCCGTACCCAAAGGATAAAAACGGGAACCTTATCACTAAGACTTCGCTGTCCCCCCGTCCGACTGTTACTAGGCTGTATCTCAAGACCCGTAATAGCTATACAGTTGAAATTTGCACAGATTATGTATTTTTATTGTGGCTACAACAACAAATACTAAAATCAAAATAATAATAATTAAGGGGGCTCCCATACAACAGAGTAGCTGTTGGCGTTTTTGCTGTATCTCGTGAACCGTAATAGCAAGGAGGTTAAATTTACACAAATGTTGTATTTTTATTGCCACAATAATAACAAATACTGAAAATTAAATGAAAATAATATTGGGGCCCTTCCATACAGCAAAAAAAAAGTTGCGTTTTTTTTCTGGTACGGAACCCTTCGTGTGCTAGTCCGACTCGCACTTGGCCGGTTTTTAATGACTATACGGAGGCCAGCGAGCAGTCGGAGTCTCATGATAACTACCGACCATGGAAATCCGTACAAACAGAAGTTATCCAGATGTATTACTCTCCTTTTCATTATCCCTGACAACCTCTGTGGCTCAATGGTTAGCCCATTGGCGCGCAAGCCCGGAGGTAGCGGGTTCGAATCTCGCCTGGGAACAAAAAAGTTCCTGTGTTCCTGGGTCATGGATGTGTATTAAATATGTGTATTATATAATAAAAGTCTTAAATATATGTATTAATATAAAAAGTATTAAATATATGTATTTCCGTTGCCTGGTACCCGTAACACAAGTTCTTCAGAAACTTAGCACGGGACCAGATTGACGTGGTGTAAAAGCGTCCATTGATATATTTATTATTATCTCCCCTAGAAGACACAGAACGCACGAAACGCGACAGCTAAGCTGTTATTTACGCCGGTAAAATGGACGAGAATGTACCACCCAAGTAGTGCCGGCTTAATTAGAAGCCAGTGTAGCAATGGCATATTACCTCTTACAAAGTTGTTTTTAAGAAACCTTATATACAAAAACGCTATAAAGTACAACGCTGCTTACAATCTGAATTTTCTTGTATTATTTTTTTATTTACTGCTGTCTTCGCCCGCGTTAGCAAAAAAATCCTTTTTTTCTTAATATATCTTATATTACTTCTGTTTTTTATTACCTAGAAAGGAGTTTGATCACTGACTCCCTGCCCTTAATTTGCTTTTTTGCTTTTCTCTTTCCCCGCTGGTTGCCTGGTAGATATCGCTTGTAAGCGATAAGGCCGCCTATTTGTAATTCCTTAATATTAGCTTTGTTATCTTTGTATTCAAATAACTTGTGTGCAAATAAAGTATATTATTATTATTATTATTACTTCTAAGTTCTAGTCGGTTGAGTAGCTTTAGTGTGTTTACTCGAACATCCCTATTTTCACATTTATAATGTTAGTAAGGATATTACGTCTATTTCATCATCATCATCCTTTACTCGTCTTTTTTGCTTTTTTTGTTTGTTTATTTACTGCAAAATTTATTTTCCTAAAATAGTAAATTTGTTCATTCAACCACTTTATCAATTGTTTGCAGACATATTCATGCAGAATAATTTTTACATTTCATATTGTCCAAAAACCAAAGAGTTGTGATGATAAAAGGCGTTTATGGACCCTCTGAAATCCCTTAATCCACCTCTTATCAGAGGGTGTTCAAAGGGTAACTTATGAATCCCAACTATTCCTTAATCCTAGTTTTATATAAGGTTTTTGTAAACTTGTGTGTCTTACCTACAAATATTATAAATGTGAAAGTATGGATGTTTGCTACGCTTTCACGATAGAACTACTCGACTGATCATCGTGAAACTTTGTATGTACACATACTCTAGGAGGACCTAGAAGTTAGTTAGATACTTAAAAAAAGTATAATTTTATGGCTAATGCGGGTGAAGAAAGAAATACTAAAAAAGGTATATTGTTTTAAACTAACGCAATCACTATTTACATCCGACTGATACTATAAACGCGAAAGTTTGTAAGTATGGATGTTTGTTACCTTTTCACGTAAAAACTACTGAATGGATTTTAATGAAACTTTATAATAATACACCGTATAGATCAGAATAACACATAGGCTATAATTTATCATCGTACTCCCACGGGAATGGGAATTACGCGGGTGAAGCGGGCGCTGCTTTTTTTTTCTTTTACGCCGGGAAATGCACTGACGCATACCGCAGGGGAGTGGGTCTCCCCAGGCGGGTATGTGGGACTCGCTGCGCCCGAAAGCTGGTAAATGGACGCAGCTCTACCCACTAAAACCCGGCGAGTGCCACTAATGCCGCCTTTGGTGAAGTGCCCCGGATCTACAAGCAACAGGGCACCTCGACGGCTAGCTAGTCCCTCGGGGGACCGACGCCACCTCCACAGAGGGGTTGAACCGCACCACAGAACAACCCCTCCCACCGTCGGGACAGTACAATGAGGCGAGGTTCCCATCCTCGCCCCTTGCCCCCTGCTCTTTTGCCCCCTCTTCTTATAAGAGGGGTACAAAGAGCCCCCTTGGCTCAATTAGCTTCGCCCAAGGTGTTGGGCTTACCCTAGGCTACTGAGCCCCACCGCCACGACAAGACTTGAACCCTGGTGGGGACCGTGGGGCGCTCCTAGTATTATATACAAATAATTATTTCGTGTGCTTTAACCGCGACTTTAGTTTTTTTGAGGTCCAATATTTCAGCAATGTTTCAACTGCCATGATCACGGGAAGAGGCTATTCCGAGAATATAAACTTAAATATTAAATAGATCTTTATCATCATCATCATCATCAACAACAACATTATCATCATTCCAAATGATACCGGCTAGGCTCACCAATCCCGCCCACAGCAGCGACTCCTGCAAACCCAAGATCGACATCGATAACCAGGTCCCCAGCTCAGTGTGCTTAGGGGATACTTTGAAGCTACCTTGGGACCCCCAAAGAAATTCATCACACTCATATTCAGGAGTAGAAAATTTCAGTTTTCCTTAACGGTCACGGTTAAAGTACATTTAGTCGAGATTCGGTCGTTTCGTCAAAGTCGCAAATATTAAGTAATTCATCACAGTCAAAACAAGTGTACTTGTATTTTTAATGATATACTTTACCCTGTCGGGTGTGCGAGATGCTAATTGAAACGGGTACAGCTGGATGCCGCGGAGTAATTACACACACCCTGTATACTGTCACAAAATACGTCTACATACTGAGGTACGTCAACGATATCAGCTCTAGCTTAAATCTTACACAAAATGGTAATTAATTATGTGTGTTTACTTGAGCCGTCAGGTATTGCAAGAGACGATGGCAAGGGACCGAACGGTATGAGTTTGATTCCATGGAACATGGACAGGGTGCTGGTATGGGATGCCACCTGTTCAGACACCTTGGCCCCTTCCCATTTACATGGTACCAATAACAGTGCTGGTTCGGCCTGTGAAGCGGCTGAATAAAACAAAAGCTTGCAAATATAGGGGTCTAGGCTCCGAATATGATTTTGTCCCATTCGGTGTCGAGGCCCTTGGTCCGTGGGGTCCTAACGCTTTAAGGCTTTTTAAGGAAATAGCGAAAAGGTTAGTCGACATCACAGGAGACCGAAGAGCTGGCAGCTACCTCGGACAAAGAATTAGTCTAGCTATACAAAGGGGGAACGCTGCCAGTATCTTCGGAACATTGCCTAAAGGGACGCCTTTTAATAGTATGTTTTAGTTATTATAATATACATAATATTTTTTAAGGATTTTAGTTTTAGATTAGTTCTTATATTACCTATTTAATGGAGTTAATTGTAAATGTATATTATATTATTATTGTAATAGTATATTAATATATGAATATATATGAATTTATATTATAGCAGACATTCCTTATTTTTTATTATTACGTCTAGCCGACTAGCCGTCTAAATATCAGAATATCGTCAAAAATTCTTAATGAATTCGATTAAATACATTTTAATTATTATTATGTTTATATTACCTAGCGAAATGGTCCCGGAAATCCTGACTCTTTTTGTTAGGGTGATAAAAATGGGTTTTTCTTAATTTCTAAGTGCACCATTAAAACGAGGGGGTGAAGCGGGCTGGGAGACGATTTGCCCTCGGAAGTCACTGTCGCTCTACGTAGGAATAAAAGAGAAACGAAAAGACGTAGAGATGGTACGACATTTAGTCACTATAATAAAATTATCGTAATTCATCCGAGCATTTTTTTTTAATTTTTAATACTTAACAATTTATATCTATAAAAAAGTACAGTTCCCCTTATTATTATTACATTCAGTTATTTATTCATCAAGATTTGTTTACAAATAATACAGACACAATTGCTAGAATTTTAATGATTATTTTATATGATTTTTTTGCCATAAAGCCTTTTTTTTCGAAAATGTATTTTGAGCATATATATATATATATATATATATATATATATATATATATATATATATATATATATATATATATATATATATATACCATAAATATTTTCTAGATTAGCATATTTTTTGTGCTCAAATGTCATTCATCATTATCCTTAGATTTTAATATTTTTTCTTTACCCTAAGGTTACTTGGAAGAAATATTTGTGTCTGCGCTAACTTTGCAAATTTTATTATTATTATAAAAAAAAAAAATACTCACACTGGCCAACTCAAAGTATTTGTTGAAAAATCATCAGCGTAACAAACATTATCTTTTCACCGACGAACATTGTATAACACCTTTTTATATATTACGTAATAGCTATATTAGACGTAATAGAGTATTTCAAATGAGTTAGTGAAGAGGACCTTGTAAAAGATCCGCATCAACACATAGATCATTAAAAAAAATCGGAAATACGATTACTAAACAAATCTTTCGAAAGAATCGGGTTCCTAACTATATAGTTGCCAAACCTGAAATGGACTCTTCAGTGGTAGTACAACAAGCCACACAAGTTTTACTAGTACTAGGTATACAAAATCGATATCCCAAACTAGATGCTAGCAACCATAATGAAGTCGAAGTTTGTGCACTACAACTTCGAAAGTCAACAGCGGTTCAAACGTAAACAGTTGAAAAAACATTCGACAGCGTTCTAGATTAACGTTAGGAATTCGGGACTCCGGGAGCTGATTAGAAATCACTGAATCAACTTTAGGACTGAGTTTTAAAGATACAACCTACGCTGGCCCAATGCTGTAGGGCTATTCTGTAAAAATTATTTCGATATCGAGCTTTACCTGAGTGATAGAGCACACTTTACGCTCACTTCGAAAGCGAACTTTATTGATATAGATAGTCGAGTTTAAAAAAATACAAATTCGTCGTATCACCGCGGATTCCGCTTTCGAAAACGACCTTACAGAATAACCCTATTGATTTTGAACTTCATACCATTAAAAACTTTTATTCCATCAGGGTATCAAACCTACTCTATGGCATCGGTCAGGATCGAACCCAGAATTCTCTCTCAGAGGTCGAGCCGCTAGACCATCGCCGCTACCCTGGATTCAATTTCATGTAAAAATAGCATTTTAACAACCTCGTAAAGTTGGAAAATCGCAAAATATTGTTAAGAGTTTGTCTTTATAATTGTGTTGTTGATTGAAATTTATAAATAGAGGAACGAATTAGTTTTCACGATTTCTATTTCGTATATTTTACCACTCATTGTTTATTTTGTGTATTTTAGTCATGTAACAAATAGGTATTTATATTCTCCTTACCAAGTACCCATAATTTTACACTTAAGACGGTTACCATGGCAGTCCGGAAGCTGTGGCCTGTCATCTCACGTATTGGGGAGGGTGTCTCACGCACGGTCGTTTATCAAACCCGTAATGAAAGTGTTTATCGCAAAGCCTACCCTCATTTTAGTATGCTTGGGGAAATATGAAGTTATATTTGAATGTTCATTGTTCCGGCTCGAAGGACCATCATTTTTTATGACGATGTTATACTGATGGGATTCCTTGAAATCAGGCAAGGCGATTCCTTTTGTATAAGCTAGGATCTCCTTGGTTATATTTGTCTATGATTTAGCCTATCGCGGATAAGAAATTTTATAATATATTTTTTTTCTGTTTTTGAAGTGAAAACTTCTAGGTTTGCGTTAGTAAAATGCTAATGTGATATTATTTAAGTTTTCACTTTTATCGACAGTCTCTATGTCTGGCAATTCTTTTTTACCAAAGAACTAGCATGGCCATGTTTTTAACAGATAGGCTTGAATTTAGATTTACTTGGAGATCCAACCTTTAGCAACTCTATAAAGTATGTAGAACAGCTCCAATGGTAATTGGATGATGATAGCCATATTCTACTAGATTTACAACATGGCGAAGATATTGAAACCCGTATAACGAAGTTAGAGAGTAATCTTACAAATTGGCCTGGGCACTTTACTTAACTGCAGTTACTAAAGGATTGCTTTTACGTCAGTTTATTACGAGACACTTGTTGACAGACTATAAATAGTATTCTAGTTTTATCGCTATCACCCTGTTTATTAATCTTTCATGATCAGGATTTATCCAGCCACTGCTAAACATATCTTTACATAGTATGAATTAAAGTCGCTTTTCGTCTTTGTCTGTTCGTGATATTTTTTAAAAGTACTCAACATATTTAGATACGGTTTTCACTCTCGGATTATTTATGAACCAGGACAGGTTTTTAAGTATTTCATAATACAAAGTAAAGAATAGTTTGTTTGTTGTTCACGAATTAACCCAAAAACTACTCAATCGATTTAAAAACGGTTGCTTGACCACAAATATACTTTGTACTGGTGTCTCCACTGTATCTCATACACGACAACCCTTAGCAAAGTCCATACAGAAATTAGTTCCGAAATTTTCCGTAGGTTTTTTTTGGCCGCGCTGTAAATGTGAATCTTTTGTGCGTCTGAAACCTGTATTATGCCAATTCGAGTTTTGCTGTTTCTATACGCTAGGCAGCCCTTTTAAATTTTCCGCATTATCTTTTTAAGCAGTACGAGTATATACTAACATTAAGTTAGGATATAATGACACCCCACCATGGTTCAAGCCTTGTCATGGCGGTGGGGCTCAGTAGCCAAGGGTGAACCCAGCACCTTGGGCGAAGCGAATTGAGACGAGGGCTCTTTGTACCCCTCTTATAAGAAGGGGGGAAAAAGAGCAGGGGGCAAGTGACGAGGACCCCGACGTTGGGTTGTTCTGTGGTGCGGCGTAACCCCTCTGTGGAAGTGCCCTGTTGCTTGTAGATCCGGGTCACCTCACCAAAGGCGGCATTGGTGGCACTCGCCGGGTTTTAGTGGGTAGAGCTGCGTCCACTTACCAGCTTTCGGGCGCAGCGAGTCCCACATAACCGCCTGGAGAGACCCACTCCCCCGCGGGATGCCTAAGCGTATTTCCCGGCGTCAAAGAAAAAAAAAAGGATATAATGACACACATATTTTTCACAATTAAGCTATTAGAAACGATACATCACAAGCTCAAATAGTAGCAAAAACGTACGCTGGCACACATGTTCAGCAGAGCGGCCGTTTATGAAATTAATGATGGATATTTGATGCTAGGGTTGGCGCGCCGAGAAATACTAACGAACAAACAACAACTGCAAATAATCACAACAACATAAAAAAAAACTAGAGAAACCGTATCTGGGACCTTCGTTGTAAGATATTTATACAATTAATAAAATTCAAGTGTTTGTAATTTCAAATTTAAAGATTTTCACTGTTTATTTAATTTAAAGAATACTGTAACATCGAAAAACAATTTTTGAATGTTTTGTCTGTCTGTTTGTTGCGGTTAATCTCTGAAATGACTGAACTGTTTTTGACGAGATTTTCACAGATTGGCAGAAAGCTGATGCAATAAGGAGTAACATAGGCTGTAAAAATAATCATTATCAATCCGTATAAACGTGTAAATGTAATTTAACAACTAGTAAAGCATAAAAAGGAAGAATTCCGACTTAAAATTCAACTCTGAAAAGTAAAGAAGTAAAATATTTGTTATTTTAAATATTTTGATGACAGGGGAAAACCATCTAAAAGGATATCAAAACTCGCAAGAAGCTTAAAGTAAGAGTAAGTTTAGATGAAGAGTATTTTTCCACAAATCCACAAAATACCCCCCGGGATTTTTAGCTGCTAGCTAAAAATATCCAGGAACGCTGTGAGCTAGCCCTACACTTCAATATGAAACAAAACCATCAACTGTTGGGCCAAATTAAACCTTTGTACGTTTCGTGCGAAAAGGCTTTATTGGGTTTTAAACATTTGTTTATTATCTGTGGCGTGCTATTTATTGGACCGTATGTTACAGATAGACGTCCGTTATAACGTTCAATTGAGTGTAAAGACTGCCTTTATCATCATCCATCAATTCATGGGACATCCACTTACTTGATCACCACAGCAGCAGCAAAATCAGCCCCCAGTAGTCTAGTATAAGAGATATCGATCCTAGCTTAATAGGAGTATCAGGGTACGAAGGGACCTAGTCGGTATAAAGTTAAGTAAAAAAAAAAAAAAAAAAAAGTATGTAGTATCACCTCTTAAGGCATGTTTGAAGCAAATTAAGTGCGGGAAGATTCGCTCTCGGAAGTCAGTAAAAAACGACAACGAAGTTCGTAAAGAATAAAATGTATGGGATTGACATAAGTCGCGCTAAATCACGTGGTCAATCGTTACCGTAACAAAGTCACAAATGGTTATCGCCTATCGGTCGTTTTTGTCAATATCTTATTGGCTAGGAAATTGTCATTGATATATAATTATGAGACGAATTTCATATCTTGCCGCTACGAAATTTCGTTCGAATCGATAAAATTTTATGAAGTAATACTAGTACACCTAGTACTAGTATTACTTCATAAAATTTAATTTTACTTTATAATTTTTTATGGTTACTTTATTTTTTTTTTCTATAGAGAAAAATTTTCGAAAATTTGATTTGTCAAAAGTTTGCCCATAATTTGATCAACAATTAACATTTTTTTTTACTTAAAAATTGTTCAATTACACCTATTTTGACTGTACACAGATATTAAAGAAGTATGATAAACACATTAATGATTCTTGCTTAAGACTTGCCTTCACTCCTAGTTTCTAAGATTGACTTTTTCATCATCATCATTAGCAGTATTAATCCGTCCACTACTGAACATAGACCTCCCTCAATTTTTTCGATTTCGATTCGTCGATGCGATTGTGTTAATAAACAGTGACAGTGCAGAAATAAGCGTGCAAAAAATGTGTGGCACATACCCTGCGCCTGACCCAAATATTATTTTTGTCAGGAGATATTTTTGCTTTTATCATCATCATCAGCCTTTATCCGTCTACTGCTGAACATCCTCCGAATGAAAGCCAAGACGACCAATCCCTTGCCCCTCGCATCGTCTAGCCACTGCTTGGAGATCGTCTTTTCATTTGTTTAAAGGTCAACACTTCAACGATCAACACTGTCAGAAATAGACATAATATCAACTATAATTTTTAGTTTATGTACTAGAAAATATCTGTATTAAGGAAAGTAACGGAGCTATTAATAATAAAGTGCTGGAGGCAGCTGACGCCGTGGAACAGAGCCAAGTGGTGTCGAACAAAGTTTTTATTAAAAAAAACCTGTTGTGACAAGCCAAACTGTTTATTGGGAGCCGTTTTTATTTAATATCTTGTATACGTACGCCTGTAATTAAGGTTCAAGAGTGGAGGCCGTGTTTAGGTAGGTGGCGTGTTGGTCGGCCATTAACCAAGTGGGAAGACGATCTCCGTGCAGTGGTCGGTCCTCGTGACGTTTATTGAGGGAGGCCTATTAAACAATGGACGGATGAAGACTGATGATGATGGAACCAAATCTCCAAATCAAAAATATCCAATCTGATGAAAATTATATTTAGATTCGTAAGACACATCAAAGGGAATCTGCTCCACATATTCTTGTACGCTTATTTCTGCCACCGGGGATTGCCTTATCGTTAACGAGCGATGCCTGTATTCATAGAAGGACGGATAAAGGCTGATAATGATGATGAAATTGGTTGTCTGTAAAGTCGGTTTACGGACGGTAGTTTGATGTGACAACGTCAAACATTACATACAGCACCGAACCGAACTAAGCCGATCGCTCGAGCAGATCATGCGTCTATCATTCGCTCTCGCTTTCGGAACGCTACATGACGTCATCTTTTTCGTGCATGCTGCCCGTAATATTGAGTTATTAGACGTTGTCTCGACAAAATCTGTATGTAACAAAAGATGAAGAGACGACGACGCTTTAGTGAGGGCATAACGAGTCACGACACGCGAGCGTCATTCGTTTTCCGTCACGTCAATTATTCCCATGTTCATCCCGAGATAGATTCATGCTGCATGAACCGAACTGAGCCGATCGCTCGAGCCGGTCATGCCACTCATTCGTGCCGCGCTCTCGCTTTCGAAACGCGACATGACGTCATCTTTTTCGTGCATGCAGCCCGTAATATCGAGTTATAAGACGTTGTCACATCAATAAATATAAAGTATGTTGCCTATCCTAAGATATAAGATTAAGTCTTGGTACCATTTCTGCCTGTCTTGCTCTTCTCTCACACAGCAATGCTGGTCCACGGGAGAAACAAACAAGATGGTATCCATGCAGCGTTCCGATCTCCCTAACCCCTTTCCTATTCCAAGATGTTGTACCCTAGATGGTCATTCAAGAGCATCAAAATCGCGTGTGTGTCAGTTTGTAAGACGCATGAGATAATGTGGGTAAGTTGGTCAGTAGATGATGTGGTACACGGATGGCTAAGGTTGTAACGTTTCTATCGATAGTTTCACATTTTATTCAGAGAGAGAGATTACGTTCTCTAAAATAACTTAAGTGTTACGTTAAGTTATTTTAGAGAACGTAATCTTATATTGGATTACTGTGTTGTCTGTATGTCTATCTGTATACCTATAGACGACTTCCCATTGACATGAAATTTTGTATAACGGTAATAGGACGTTTTTGCCAAACATTTCAGTAGGGCAACATATAGTTTTTTTCAAATAGAATATGTAAAAAGATTATTTCCACTAAGATTGTTTTAAAGGTTTTTCTGGGCGAGCATGCCTTGGAATCAATGATAGATTCAATCACTGATTTATAAATCAAGACAGATGAAGCATGCCGAACACCCAACGCTTCAAAGCGAATATAAATTGAAAAGCCCTCTCAAGTGCTTGTCATAACGTCGTAGTCTAAACGTCTATTATTTTGGTGGCGCCACTCGCGTGTTCGGCATGCTACTGTGTTTATTTATAAATCTGTGGATTCAAGTGACATTTCACTAATCGAGAAATTTTTTATAACAATTTCATACTTCTAAGTCCAGAAAGTTCTATATAAACTTAATCTTTCTATTTCAAAGGATTTTAGAAATTCATACCCTCAGGGTATGACTTCCTAAAATCCTTTCATAACACTCACTTGCATCATAAACTACCTACGAACTCGATAACTTTCCAGATTTCAAGAAGAACTACATTACTACACTAACTTGAAGACAGGATTATGATATCGATAAAATATGAAATATTATCAAAATATCGATGTCGATATTAAGTCGCATCCCTAGCACCAACCACGGTTACACTGTTCCCGATTCAACTTTCGCGAGCACCCCGCAGCGATACTCCGAGACCATGTATTGCGAAATTTCGATTGACCCTCAGTTGTGTATGTATAATCATGATCATCAGCATAAATATTTGAAATGGTGACGTCACGCCGAATAATGCAAACTCGTCAGAATTTAATAGAACTAATGAAGAAGAAAAAGGTGTGTCAAATGTTCAAATACAAGCAAGTATTAAACAGTGTGCAATATACATATTACATACACACCGACATTTGCTCTCTTGCTCTTTTGTATGTGTGTCTCTTAAATTCGTGTCGTTTTTTCCGTTGCATCCGGTTTGAAATCACAATGATTCTAAAGAAGTTTCCCTTCAACAAGGACAGCCTAGCTCACACGACAAGGGCTTTTTTATAGTAGAGGAGACCGTGGGAGATCGTCCTTCACCGATCTGATAACCAGATGAGACATATTTCTTATAAAATATTTTCTAAAAACAAATATGCATATAATTACTTGCCTAGCCAAAAGTGGTCATGGCTATTTTAGTTACTTGGTGAGATTTAAAGTCGTGTGATTTAAAGACTTTGAAGGTAGTTAACCAACCCCAATTGGGCCAGCGAATCAGTGAATCAATTCGATTCACCCTCCTCGCCTTATTTAGAGGAGATCCATGCTATTGTAGCGGAGCATATCCATTTACCTTAATTATTATTTATTATTATAGTATTTTTTGTCAGTTTCTAAGTGTTTTCAAAACATAAAAACCCTAAGAGAAGCGTATACTAAGAAAAAAATGTTTAGACATTTTCTCGAAGTTCTCTAAATTTTTGCCATCATCATCAGCTTTTGCCCTCCACTGCCTCCTTTAATGAATGTTAAGACGAGCGATCCCTTGCCACTTAAATTACCTCTCAGATTAGTATTTTTGTATTATTTTATGTAGAATAATAAAAATTAGTAATACATATCATGCAAAACTTTGCGAGAACAAATGCGAGTGACTTATTCCCAAGGAGTATGTTCAATTCACTTCAACATTAGTTACTTTGGCATGATAAGAATATAAAGGTAATGTGGAGGTATGATTCCCGGTCCGGGGTTAGCCTGGTTGTCCTCACAAAGCGTTATCGGTATTAGTGTTTGGCAGGCAGCCAGGATAAAATTGCACTCACACGTTTCTGTCTCATTTTCATACGATTGTTGCTATTATGTTGTAATATACAGAAATGTTTTGTAATATTCTTCCGCAGTGTAGATTAGATATTTTTACTGATACTATAATTCTGCTTGTTTCTGATGTAAGGCATTGGAAAGGATAGGACAGGCAGGGCTGGTACCGGCTTACCATTTCTATCTCGGGATGAACATGGGAATAATTGACGTGACGGAAAACGAATGACGCTCGCGTGTCGTGACTCGTTATGCCCTCACTAAAGCGTCGCTCTTCATCTTTTGTTACATACAGATTTTGTCGAGACAACGTCTAATAACTCAATATTACGGGCAGCATGCACGAAAAAGATGACGTCATGTAGCGTTCCGAAAGCGAGAGCGAATGATAGACGCATGATCTGCTCGAGCGATCGGCTTAGTTCAGTTCGGTGCTGTATGTAATGTTTGACGTTGTCAAACAACCATCCGTAAACCGACTTTACAGACAACCATTTTTTATTAATTAATCACTGATGCCATCGACTTTGTCTGCACAGGATTAGATTGTGAACAAATCGCAAAACATCTTTACAAATTATAGCCTATTATGCCAAAATTATAGCTATTATTACAAATTTAAACTTATTGTTTAAAAAAACATACAATATATTACTTAAGTTTTTATTTTTTTATTTTAGGAAGGGAAATGTAGTGCCCGAATATATGTAATGAATACATAAGCTTATATTCTAATTACATATGTTCGGGCACTACAGTATGTTTACGCGAATTTCACTCAACGAAACAACTTTTACGTACTTTATAGCGGCTTATTAGGAAATTGGAAAGAAACGTCTATAAATATAAATCTATATAGCTACAGCCTACAATGTCTAGTTAAAAATCCATTCGGCAGTTTTTGCGTGAAAGACTAACAAACATCCATACTTACAAACATATTGTTATGATGGATGCCAATTTTAACATAGCGTTTTGCATCTCTCAGGCCTTATGTGACGGTTTTTTCCGATCATATACCATTATAGTCTATTAGCTACACCTAGGGATAATTAATGAGAACACATCAAGTATCAGTTCCTTCGCCATTTCACTTCCCGTGGCTCGGTGAAAGTTGGAGTGCTGTAAGTGCATCTAGCTGGTTTCACTTCATAACTTATGAGCCTAATCATTACAAGGGAGAATAGTTTCAAATTGATGATATTTTTATATTTTTAGGGTTCCGCACCCAAAAAAGTAATCCTTATTGTGTGTATCAAAGTATATTGTTTTCTTATGTTTACGCGAATTTCACTCAGTGTAATGAAGCAACTTTTACGTCGGGCATATAAAAAAAAAACTCAATAAACCGCGCAAAAATCCGAAAAGTTGTTTCTTTATAACACCAAAGTATATTTTTGAACGTCAATGCAATCTACCACCAATTCCAAGGCAAGTCTACAGAGAGAAGCACATGAGAGGAACCAGCGAAACAAACTCAGTGCAACTTATCTTTTCAAATTGTTTCCACCATCTTATCCCACACGTATCTTGGTCATCGCTAGAGTAGCTAGAGCCAGAGCTCAGAAGCTTTGACTTCTGGGATAGTGGATAAAGTCAACGTGAAGGGAATTTCTAATATAAATTATCCCGTCTTTTTCGCGTGATTTATGGGAATATTTGGGGAATTTTAATAACATTCATTATGGAAACATCGAGAATCCGGCCTAATTCTCAAGTTTGTTTACGAAGGGATCGAGTTTGATGGGCTTATTTTCGTTATTTGTAAGGAAGCCTATGAACGTGTTTCTGTTCGTATTTTTTAAACAAGACTTTAAAAAAAATAAGTTATTATGATGAGTGTGGTATCGTGGAACACCAGTTAGGAACGAAGCTCCTTATCATAAAAATATTAATTTTAAGTTCTATTGGAAGTACATAAGTAACAGGGATAGGGAATATACATTTTTTTTGTTTTTTTTTTAATAAAAATCCAAAAACTACTGTACAAAGCTATCTTAACACCTTTATTTTGTTTATAATGATTAAAAAATATATAATGATACCTAGATTAATATAAATTAGACACATTAAATATAGGTATATTTAATATGTACATAAAGATTATTTATAACAGCACACAAAAAGGCACACACACACATACAAAAGCAACTCCCAAAATTCTTTAACACCAATCATGTTTTTAAGCATCGGTGTCGATAACTATAAAAGGCGGTGGACGTATTCTGCCATTATTGCCGAAGCATAGCTATTTTCACAGAAAAAATAAGCCAGAAGCTCAGCGCATCGCTCCCAAGGGTTAAAATACAAAAATAACTGTTAAAGTAAAACCCAAAGCTTAAATAAAAATACCTCTGAGTTCATTTTGTTTTACAAAAAGTCAACATTTGCGAACAAACAAGGATAATAATTTGTACGTGCTCCATCATAACCAACAGGCTTATAATTCATATTTTAACCACAACATAAATTTGACCGAGTTTTTCCCAATAAATCCCGGAAATTGACCGTAAATAACGGTAATTCCCCACCACTGATAACCTACTAGATGACCATAAAAAACTTCGCAAATTATCCCCAATTTTATGGAGATACGTAGTTAAATGGCGCGGTTTTGGGCACCGCTATTATGTGGAACGATGAAATGAAAAGGGGATTTTTTATAAATATTACGCATCATATCTTTGGCCTTGTATTATAAGAAAGTAGAAGGATAAAGAGTCGTTTATTGAAGGCCAAGAGACGATGCAGTAGGACACCTCCAACTGAAGCAATGGAGGAAGAGTGTAAGGGAGCGGTTGAGGCCAGTCCGTCTATACGTTTATCCAAAAATTTGTTGTCTGTAAATTCGGTTTACGGACGACAGTTTGACGTGACAACGTCAAACATTATATGCAGCACAAACCGAACTGCGCTGCGAACTCGCTTTCGGAACGCTACATGATGTCATCTTTTTCGTGCATGCTGTCCGTAATATCGAGCTCTCAAAAACGCCAACTGAAGCAATGACATGGCTGAAGTAACTGATCATTATCATGATGGACGAATTCCTTTCTATTTAATGACTTGATAGTCTTATATACTTTTTTAGTGCTTTAATTTATAGCTCATTTTAAATTAAAGCCATTGAGAACAAAATAATTGATAATCTCATGTTTTTTTAAAAATAATAATAGAAGGAAGGATTGAGTGAAAGAGAAGAAGAGAGACCAAGAATGTATGTAAAAGAAAGGATTGGAGCTTTTCCACCGACAATACTCTCAAATATAGTGTTTTAATTAAAATTACAGCGCGTAAGATCTAACAATTAAAATGTCGGAAATAATCAAGCTGAGCGACGGCGGTCCTTGAGGATTCGGCCTTTTAAGCGAGATGGCCCGGGTTCGATCCTGACTTCCTATGGTGCCTGCAATTAGTTTTTCTAAATTTCTAAGTGCACCCTAAACACGGATCACCGTTCGCTCATCGGTGAAGAAAAACATGTGAGAAAACCTGGGTGCCTGATAAGATTAACAGTCTTTAAAAGTGTGTGAAGTTCATCAACCCGAATAAGCCAGCACCTCGCCTGATTTCGAGGAGCGCCGGTGCCCAGCGGTGGGACATATATGGGTTTATACTTTACTTTTAATCAAGCTATTGTTGTAGCTAGCATGTAGCTAAAGAGTACGCTTTAAAAAAGCATCTAAGTGTTGGTCGACCATGTGGAAAGACCATCCATGTGCTGTGGCCGATCTGTGTTTGATCCGAGTGGCAAGGGATCAGTCGTATTGACGTTCATTAAGAGAGGCCTATGTTTAATAGTGGAGGCTAATGAAGAATGAAGGCTAATGCTGAGTGGCTGCCTCTATTGTTTAACAACAACAAAATCAAAAATACTATGAGCTATATATGGCTGCAATATCTATTTTAAGTTAATTTTTTAATTATTGTGTCTTAATAATATAATATTATTATGTTGTTGTGAACAGTAAAAATATTTTTCTTTCTTTATTAATGATAAATGATGATGACGACAAATAAAAATATATGCATTTCATCATGAACACTTGTATATAACGTAATTTTCAGCAGCAGAAAGAGGGCAATCGTTTGGAATAACTTAGTAAAAAATAGCTTAAGTTCTAGTTATGATAGATCTAGTATAAGGTACTAAAAACTAAGTTTTCGTCGACCTTCGTCAAGATGAATAACGATCTCTGTTATAGCTCCAGTTGGATGCTGGGAGCAGATCAAAGTTTGTAGAAAATATTGAGATGGGACTTATTGTTTAAAATAAATAATACACCGATGGCCTTGAATTAGGGACTTGTCCTTAATAATGTAAAGTCTAGTCCTTAGTAAAGTAAAGTCTAATCTATGCTAAGAGCTTATATTGTCAACAGTTTGTGAGGTTTTAGTCTCTGGATTGAACCGATTTTGAAAACTTTTACAAATAGAACGTAAGGTTGTTTGTGGCTGACATAGGCTATAAGTAACAAATTAGACATTAGAACTTCCGAAATTTATATGTGGAAAAAAATTAAAACTGTTTCGTGTGATACTGTAGGTAATAAAGAAATATACAAAGTTGGCTGTAACCATATTATATCATAAGGAGGCAATATAAAATCTTTATCTTTCTTTATCTTGGAAACTACTCATCCCTAATTATTATGAAAGAGATTTATCTTAAATAAATTAACAAACATTTGACGACGGAAAGAAGTAACACTGTCACAATTATGAAATTTTAAATTATAATAAAAAATTCAAATTTCATAATTTCGCATTAGCATGTCGTCAACGCGAACTTAGCATGTTGGTGACGCGAACGTACAAGATTTCCTCATACCAAAAATGCTCATCGCGACTCAAGAAGTCAAAATAACAAGCTCTTATAATAACAATATTCAAATACAGTAAATCTAAACCGTAAGCAATCGTGGCCAACACAAGCTTGTGTTATGCAGCACGCCATTTCCATTCAAAAAGTTTAAACGAAACTGCCAAACAGTTTCGCATAGAATATACAACTTATACAAGGAACATTTTCAAAACAACCTAAAAACATCAACTGTAACTACAGATCCCTTAAAACTAAGCACCTATAAAATGGTAAAACCGTAAAAATAATTAAACTTTTTGTTTTAAGGCCAAAACGTGCCAGTAATTCTCTATATCTCCTGAATACAAATGGCCGCCATTTTGAAATTCTACGCAAAGAAGTTTGAAATTTTCATCATTTGAAGACGTGATAATATATTTGTTTTAGGGAAATGAATTTTCTGGAAAAGACATTATGGTATTGTATACAAAGTCTCTTGGCAAATTGATAACACAAAACTTTGGATGACAGTTTAAGTTCACCTCTTAGATGGCTAAAGAATGACGATGGAGTCATTTAATCAGTGGCGGGGGAGGGAGAGGGATTTTGGGGTTTCGGGTTCGATCCTGACCCCACCCGCCTGTGTTGATTTTAAAGACCTGAACACGAGACCATCGCTTGCTCACCGGTGAAAGAAAACACCGTGAGGAACTCTTAGAAATTTTAAAACCATTTCAAGGCACAATGGGTGTCAGGATCGGTACCTGTCGCACAAGAGGGCAAGTCAATCCACCACTGGACCATCGTCGCTCATGCAAATTATATAACGACTATACATATACATTACAAAAACCGACATGCAACATTAAAGAAAGGAATTACAGAACAGAATTTAAAAAGGTCTAAACATCGGAAGCTTTAGTGCATACGCGCTCAGGTTACGTAAATGCCTAATATCCAGTATCAGGGTAAGATTGATGGAGTCAACCCTTCAGATTGGCTTTTAGCCAACCGCAGTAAATCAGGATTTAGGGAGATGTATTAAGGGTGCTTTCTTAACGAAAGAGCTACGGGTTACGTGAATAGTGCTTTGATGATTATAATGATGATGATGGCAATGATGAAATTAATACCTCTGTGGCTTAATGGTAGGCTCGTTGGCGCTCAAGCCGGAAGTAGCGGGTTCGAATCCCGCCAGGGAAAAAAAGTTTTATTTGTTCTTTGGCAATGGATGTATTTTAAATAAGTGTATTCTTTAATGTCTTGGCGTTTATTGAGGGAGGCCTATGTTCAGCAGACCCTCCACTATGGATCAGGCCTTGTCGTGGCGGTGGGGCTCAGTAGCCCAGGGTGATCCCAACACCTTGGGCAAAGCGAATTGAGCCGAGGGGGCTCTTTGTACCCCTTTTATAAGAAGAGGGCGCAAAAGAGAAGGGGGCACCAGGGGAGGACAGGGAACCTCACCTCTTTGTACTGTCCCGACATTGGGAGGGGTTGTTCTGTCGTGCGGGACAACCCCTCTGTGGAGGTGGCGTCGGTCCCCTGAGGGACTGACTAGCCGTCGAGGTGCCCTGTTGCTAGCAGATCCGGGGCACTTCACCAAAGGCGGCATTTGTGGCACTCGCCGGGTTTTAGTGGGTAAAGCTGCGTCCACTTACCATCTTTCGGGCGCAGCGAGTCCCACATACCCGCATGGGGAGACCCACTCTCCAGCGGGATGCGTCAGTGCATTTCCCGGCGTTAGCGAAGGCCTTTGTTCAGCAGTGTTCGGAAAAAAGGCTGATGATGATGATTATGATAAATCATTTCAACTAATAAAATTTTATGTCTACGTTGAATTATTTAATATGCCCATATCCCTAACGTCACTGTAACTCCCCGTTACGAGAACTATAACATTACAAACATCAGCATCGAACGTTCCAGAGATGTGACCTAGGAGTCCATGGACATTAGCAGAAACTTCAACAAATAACTAAAGTTAGCGTCTAACAAACGACCCTAAACAACTTTGCGACACGCCAACTTCAACGATAAGACCGGCGCACACGGGGAACGCGGGCGCGGTGGCGGTAGCGATTTTATGACAAAATTACAATCTACTAAAATGTTCTTACAAGTGCGCGTACGTCTATGAGTGTGTGTTTTGCGTGTGTTCGTGAGTTCGAGTGTATAAGTTTCGGCGCCAGTACTTGTACTCTATGGCTTGCCCTAACTGCGCCGACACAGCAAACCTGTTTTACGATTTTAACAAGCAGAGTGGGTGGTAGCTATTAACGTTAAAGACTCCATAAAATTAGTTTAATGACAATGTAAATGCACATTTTCTATGAAGTATTTGCTGAATATTTGAAAATTATTTATGTATTGCTCTATAGTCTATGGTACAGGAAAAAGAAGTGTTTTTTCTTTTCATATCATATTAGCGGTCTTACTTGTGACAAACTACTTGCTCGGAATTCAATAAAGTGAAGTGTCATTTTGTGTATAAATCGTCTGCAAAGTGCGACGAAGATTGTCCCGACGTGAATATAAAGTATCTTAAATACATTTTTGAAAGATAAAAGATTCGAAACGATATTACAGACTGGGTGTTTTTACTACGGACAAACGGACAGACGAGCGGACAAGTCGCACATGAACATACACAGTCTTATCTAACACGGACATCTCATTGTTCCCTACCCAAAGTAAGCTAGATACGAGTAGATGCCAGTTATCATGTTCTAAGCCCGGAACTCCTTCACGGAAGAAATAAGTAAGATGGTGGTACTTGCAGGTAGCAGCATCAAGCGCAACTTCCACTTCCAAAAAGCCTCCCAGTTATTTTAAAATAGTAAATTTATCAGTAATATTCATTTTGCCATCCTGGTTTTACCTGAAACAATAACAAATATTTATTAAATTTCTATACAACTTATTCAATTAAGTATTAGGTAAATAAAGGTTCAAGATTGGAGGCCGCGTTTAGGTAGATGAAGTGTTGGTCGGCCATTAACCAGAGGAAAGACGATCTCCGCGCAGTGGCCGGTCCGTGTTGGATGGATGGCAAGGGATCGGTCGTCTTGACGTTCTTGTTTAGCAGACTAAAGTTTGTTCATCAAAATGTTTCGAAATATTAAACCTATGTATTCATAATGTAAATACAATGCTGTCAATCTGAATAAATATATTCCATATACATGAATGAACATGAATCTTTACATAGTATAAAACAAAGTCGCATCCTTTGTATGTATGCTTAAATCTTCAAAAGTCCGCAACCGATTTTGATGCGATTTTTTTTATATAGAACAATTCAAGGGGAAGGCTTATAATAAAATATATTGAAATATATTGTGTATGTATTATACATATAAACTTTATATGTATAATATATGCACAATACATTATCCCGCTCTGATCCCGTTCTAAATCTTAGTTAACGCAGGCAAAGCTGCGGGTAACATAACAGCTAGATAAATATTACGATGGTCGATCTTCAACCGATTTTGAAGAGATTCCCAGCAGTGGGACATTTGATGCTCTTTTACTTTTTTTTACTATTCTAGTATTGCTAAAATTGTGAGGTTTATGATGTGAGTTCCCAATCACGGCTCAATGGGTCATTTTTTTGGACGTAGATAGATTGTATTTTACTGCATGACGTTTTGAGCCTTGAAATAAAACAGTAAATTTAATTACTAACATTTATTGATATGTTACATGATATCTTGCCAAGATGAAACTTTATGAAGTATCTTTTTATTTCTTTTTTGTATCAAACATGTTTCTTGGGAATTGTCTATAAATATTTATTAATTTCATTCCATAACTAAATATTTTTTATCTTTGATACACAAGATTCTATTAACGTGTAGATAACTCGATTTATCTATGATTTCAAAAATCAAAACGCCAAATATGACAAACCAAGATGGCGTCTATTGGACGAGTGCCACGACAGGAATTCTATGTTTAAAAATTGATCAAAAGCAAACTTTGATGTTAAATCTTGTTCAACTCACGTTTTACTTTATTAAACTATTGAATACTTGAGCTTTTCAGCATTGTTTACGCCTTGTTAATTAGTCTTTTGAAATAGAATTAATAATCACCATGTAATGTTTTCTTGTGTTTACGCGAATTTCACTCAGTATAATGAAACAAAACTTTTTAAAACTTTGACCAGACAAATATTGAATTTAATGCGTATATTCTGAGTTATGAAAGGAAAACCCGCAAATTAAATGTTTATTTGCAGCCCGGTTTATTTATGATTTGCAATTTTGAACCTTATTCATATGCAGCTGTGTCAGTGAAATCGCACATTTAAATCGTAGTCATACCGCGCCTTAAATAGTTTTATTGTTAAACAACCTATTTTATTATTAAAAGTAAATCCTTCCTCAAATATTTTTTGCATATTATTTTGTCCTTAATAACGCGAAAAACAATTTTAATTTGATAAGTGGTTCTGGAGATAAGGGCGTACCAACAAACTAGCTATTATTATGTCTTATATTATCCTTTCTTCTTTGTTATTGATGCGATTGCTAGTAAATATTTTAAGAAAGCAATAGAGAAGCCTAAATGTAACAGCATGGAATCCATCTTATTAAATATAAATTTTCCGCGACGGCTGCGGCCAAAGATAGCATTGTTTGGTTAGGCGCAGTCTGATCGGTTATTATGGAAATTACGGTGTATGAGAAAACGATTTTAGCTTATCTGTCCGTGTGTCGCGAGAATTTTTCCTTCAATATAATATTGTTGCAATATATTTATATCACGAGACCATCGCTCGCTCACCGGTGAAGGAAAACATCGTGAGGAAACCTGCATGCCTGATAAGATTGAAAGTCAAGATATGTGAAGTTCACCAACAGGTACTGGGCCAGCGCATCGGTGAACTATGGTCCATTATCCTTCTCGCCTGATTTCTATGAGGAGACCCTCGCCCAGCAGTGGGACATAAAGGCTTGATACTTGACTTCTATTTATGTTACTCGGATAGCTAACTGACATACGTGACTGATTACGGTTCGATGTCATGAACATAAAGTTTTCAGGTAAATTATTCGCCTATCAGGAGACACGAGAAATCTTTGTGGCAGTAAATGCACAGCTTGTTCTGCTCTTATCTCCCATCAGCAAGTCGTCACTTGTAACGACAGTTATATCCTTGGATGAAACAAGCAAGATGGTGATGCTCAAGCAGATGAGAGCGCGAGAGCTGAGCAAATTCAGCTCAGCACGCAAATGTCACCTAAAAAAAATGTTTGCAACACCTTTTTTCTTAAAAACGATATTAGTACATTTGGCAGAACATAGTCTGTCGGGACAGGTAATATTATTGTAAATTTTATGATTTTGATAAAAAAAAATAGTAGTTTTGGCGTGAAAGAGTAACAAGGACATGTATACACGTAAAAGCTATCCCGCTTATATTATTATTAGAAAACGTGTAAACTATATCCTTAATGTATCGCTCCGGGTAGTCCGAACCACAAGGAAAGTTATATTTGTAAGAAATCGCTTTATTTATGCCAAGAGCGAGTCGAATAATTATTTCAGCTCAAGAATACAACCCATACTAGTATTTGAGTTTGAATACTTAGATAAGCCATCTGCTCATCTACTCTTTCGATGAAGCTTAAAGGCCTTAAGGCCAACAGCATAGGTCCATTAAAAAAATGAGTTTGAGTGGTGGAGGTAATCTTGGAACTGCTCGATGTTAACCTTTCATCAGTAAAAAACTTAGTATAGTATAGGCTGTTTAATATAGTACTTTAATAATGGTCGTTTTGGAGTTCATTCAGGATGACCTAAGTACAACAGTGGACGAATGGATGTTGATGATGATGATGAAAATGAATCAATACTAACGAATATATTTTAATAACTATCAGTAATATTTACAATTCTTTTAATTTGAAACCAAGCTATTAAAAAAACTGTTATTTTTTTAAAGATTCTAGATATATATTTATATAGATATAAGTCTAATAACTCGACACTGCGGGCTGCATGCACGAAAAAGATGACGTCATTGTCGCGTTCCGCAAGCGAGAGCGCGACACGAACGAGAGAGAAGCGCGATCGGCTCAGTTCGTTCCGTGCTGCATCTATCTCCCTTACACTAAACTGTGTATTATACTACTGTAATGTTTGACGTTGTCATATCAAACTACCGTCCGTAAACCAACTTTACAAACAACCAATATTTTTAGGGGCAAGGGAAAGTACAAAGGAGATCTGTTAGGTATTTATGTACTTGCGTTGTATTTAATGGAAAGTTAAAAGTAGAGTCAGCAAAAAAGTGTTCGTGTGATGTGATCGATTACTGTCGAACGAGCGTTGAACCGTCCAGTGAAAGTTGGGACCTTATGATATATCTGCTAAAGATATCGGTGATTAATTAGCGAGCCACCTGACTGTACAGAAACGTCCAGAACAAATTTTGATTTATTGAGTACGTCAATAATCAATTCTAAACCACGATAAGAGATGTAAAAACTTTTATTACATTAACTTAAAGCTTGAACTCGCATGAAAACTGGAAAAAAAAACTATTCTCAAAAATACAATGATTTTTAAAAAACTCAATTTTTTTTAAGAGATAATGTACTTACATTATGTAACCTTAGTCAACAATTAAACTGTCCTAAGCAAAAATATATTTTTTGGTTAAAAAATACATGTAGGTTGTATACTTACATTTGTAATCTATGGTAGGTTTAATAGGTATACTAGATTGGAAGTTATTGGACTTTAATAATTATTACATGTAATTTTTTTTACAAATAAAGGCTACTCTTGCCAAGATTCACACTTCAGCCTTTTTTTACTTCATTATTTTTATTTTGCGAAAAAATATCTGTGGGTTTTAAATGAATGTTATCTTAACTTGAGTAAAACTTGAGTTATCATATTATATGAATATTTTTTTTACAAATTATAGCTACTTTTTTATTTATATATGATTGATTAACGCGTTCTTATTATTTCCCTACACAACACCTACTAGGTATTGTGAAATATATTAAAAAAGGCCAATAAAAGTTTGTAGTAACAGAAAAACGCGGCACGAGTGGTCGGCTCGTTAGAACGTATATTTGGTTCCGTACACGAGGCCCGAATTGAAAACCTCGATGTTTATTCGCCCATGCATTTTTGATTTATGGCTTTTGTTTTATATTTTACGTTTACTACAAATTCATCATGAGCATCAGATGATCGACACCAAGTTTGTTGACTGCACAAGAATAAAGCACTTTTGCTTTGTATCAATATAATAATTGACGACCTCTGTGGCTCAGTGGTTAGTGCGTTGGCGCACAAGCCGGAGGTAGCGGGTTCGAATCTCGCCAGAGAGCAAAAAAAGTTTATTTGCTCCTGGGTCATGGATATGTAATAAATATGTGTATTATATAATTAAAATCTTATTTATAAGTATTAATATAAAAAGTATTAAATATATGTATTTCCGTTGTCTGGTACCCGTAACACAAGTCTCTTCGAGTACTTAGCACGGGACCAGATTGACGTGGTGTAAAAGCGTCCATAGATATTATTATTATTGTTTATAATGTTAGCGGCGGTGGTCTAGTACTCTAGTCACTCGTGGGTTCCACCAGTTGGCATCTTGATTGAAGGGTTTAAATCTGATCAGTTCAAAAATCGTATTTTTAAAATAAGTCTGCATGGCCAATAACATTAAAAGTCGTTTGAAGGTGTGTAACGTTAATCAAATCGAATTTTGCCAGCGTATGGCAAAATGGTATGGTATGGTATGGCCGAAAATCCTCCTCGCTTGATTTCGAGGAGGCCCGGGCACAGGTGGGACATATAAGTTGTTGATGCACGTTTCATACGGCTTGTGAGTTTATGGTAAAGAACGACATCTTTGGTTGTGTAGATGGGCGTCGGTTATGCCATAAAGCTTCAAATGCTCTTTGCCTCCTTATGAACCAAGAAAATGATGTTGAATAATAATAATTGATGAATCTAACTCAACTTTATTAATACTATACACAATACACATACTAGTAGCGCCCCGCAGTATCACCCGCGTACTTCTCATTCCCGTGGGAGTATGGTCATAAATGATAGCCTATAGGTTATTCTGATGTATAAGCTATGCAAAGGCGTCGCCAGCCGATGGCGCAGGGGGGGGGCAAGTTGACTTTACCTACTACAATTCATATCTACTTTTCTTATTCTCTATGAATGAGAAAAGTAGGTAGAAGTAGTAGCGCGGTTACATGTTGCTCCCCACTCCCCCTCTCCCGCTTCAACGATAGAGTAGAATAAATAAATAAATAAATAAATCTTTATTTGCTACTTAGTGTTTTTACAATCTGTCCCGGCGGTTGGTGAACCAGCCGGGGTGTGTTCTTAGCCTAGTGTAATTCCGCGTGGGATGTGTACTGGCTTAATTTCTTTATTCAGAGGGCGCACATGCGCGTCCCTCCATGCGGTGTTATGTCTTACATGCTAACTTAAACTAATCTAATTGACGGGTGCCAGATTATGGCAGAAGTAGCGGTCTAGGGGGTTGACCCGTCCTATCACCTGTAGGCCATCTTCTGCCTATTTTCGTTTGGTCATAATAGTCGACTTCGCCGATTCTATTACAATATTTAATTATGTTGAACTGTCCATGAGTTCTAAAGTTTGTATCGTCCGCCTCCAGATCAATAATGTCTAGTGCTCTCATCTTGTCTATCATCAGCTTGTGAAGATCAGATAGAGTAGAGCAGGCAGAGCGTAGTTGAGCGTACGGAATATTAGGAGTGGAATTGGTGAATTCATTCGAGTTTCGACGTACGGGAATTATTGTTCAAGGCTTGAACTTCAAGCAAATCAACTCAAAGAGTTAGGACTTTGGTTGCATTATATTTGGCAACTTTTTTAGAATCTCTAGGGAGGGGCAGCTGCCCCTCCCTGCCCCCCCTTAGCGACGCCCTTGAAGCTATGTTATTGTGAAGTTTCATTAAAATCCATTCAGTAGTTTTTACGTGAAAGAGTAACAAACATCTATACTTCCAAACTTTCGCGCTTATAATATGCAAAAGTTTTAAATTAATTAAACAACTTAGTAATGTCATCTATCATAAATTAACGGAATTTGAAAAAAGAAAAAAAATTGTCGTACACAATGACGACAATTACTCGACAAAAATTTGGATAGGAGCGCGCTTTGTGCTTTTATGTACAGCCGTGAGACCGAAAAGCTTGGTTCACCACTGTGTGCTTTTTATCTTTTTTCACGTCGACCGAGCTTTGCTAGTTGCAAGTCTGGTACCAAAATATTTTTACGAGAATTTAAACTTGCATTTAGTCTAAAGTAAGATTTTCTAATCGTAAAGTAAAGTATAGTATCAACCCTTATATGTCCCACTGCTGGGCACGGGTCTCCTCCTCGAAATCAGGCGAGGAGGGTAATGGGCCAATAGTTCACCGCGCTGGCCCAGTGCGTGTTGGTGAACTTCACATACCTTCAAAGACTTTCAATCTCATCAGGCATGCAGGTTTCCTCACGATGTTTTCCTTCACCGGTGAGC
Organism: Lycaena phlaeas; assembly: GCA_905333005.2. Lineage (NCBI taxonomy): Eukaryota > Metazoa > Arthropoda > Insecta > Lepidoptera > Lycaenidae > Lycaena > Lycaena phlaeas. Next base: position 2,160,372 of record HG995181.1, read on the forward strand.
GAACGATGGTCTCGTGTGCACTTAGAAATTTAGAAAAGCCCATTTCAAGGCACACACGGACGGGTCAGGATCGAACCCGGAACCCCTCGCATAAGAGACCGAGTCCGTCCACCACTGGACCACCGTCGCTCTAAAAACTTTCTAATAGTGTTAAGTACATAATATTATCGTGTAATCAAGTAAGCAAGTAATACATATCTTTAAGTACCATTTATGATATAAAAGTACCTTATCGCAGTAAAAACCACCATGACATTTCTCAAGCCACTTACGTAACGAACTATTTATAGTCAACAAAAAACCACCCTTAGCTTACCATGTTCGGAATATTACACCATTGAATATTGTTTTCTAGATTTCTACTTTATTATAATAAACATAGAGACCTACTTGGCTTGGCCCTTGGTACAGGACTCCTAGCTTAATGTCGTACAAGTTTTTATTCCTAGCCATTTGTGGTTACAAGTATAGATACATAAAAATTCTTTGAATAATGCTTTCAAAAGGAAAAATTATGTACAATTATGGATAGTATAAAAATAGCTGGTACGGATAAGCATTTGAAGTGCTGAATAGGAAGGTTTGAAGGTCAGGTTGACAGGCTTTCGAATCCGACAAAGGAATATTTAAAAAAATTATAGTCTGTAAAATCGGATTACGGACGGTAGTTTGACAACATCAAACATTACATGCAGCACGAACCGAACTGAGCCGATCATGCATCGCTCTCGTTCGTGCCGCGCTCTCGCTTTCGGAACGTGACATGACATCATCTTTTTCGTGCATGCTGCCCGTAATATCCAGTTATTAGACGTTGTCACGTCAAAGTCAACTTGCAAACGTCGGTGTCTAGGATTTTGGTGATCACTAAGAACTGACCAGCCATTTGATTCATCTTATAAACTTCAAGATAATAGACAAAACACTGTCGGGATGATCTAGCTAGTTCAAAGGTAGTCTAGCAGATGTCCAAGTTGACATGAAGTATGTGTCAATTTTTTTTGCTCAAAGCACGCTCTCATGGAAAAAAACTAGCCTACACATAGTGAAAATACCAGGCTCTCATGACCAAGAAATAAAAGCTGGTGGAACTCTGAGCATTTTTAGCCACTATTGCTAAAATAAATGATGAAATAACTTCGCTAAAATTCTACGCCAACTTTATACATTCCTGGTATTTTCCGTTCAAAATACACTGCCACTACTTGGTTACTGGAAACTTTATTTTCTACGATATACTTTGCACAAGTTGTTATTCTCGTGGCCTAGAATTGTATATAATATATTACATAATAGGCTACGACCTCATTTGGTCCACTTACTCGGGACTAAACCAAATAAACAGGAAAAAAATGACAGATCGAATAACACTGTTACTATAATGTAATAGAAAAAGTACACAATTTTTTCAATAAGTACTAATATTATAAAGAGGAAAGATTTGTTTGTTTGTTTGCTTGTAATGAAGGCTCAAAAAGTACTGGACCGATTTCAATTTTTATTCTGAAAAAAAAAAATGGGTTCGTAAGATATTTGGGATTTTCGGACACAAGGTGTAAAAAGTCAACCAGAAAAGTTACTTATTTTGCGTACTAAGATCCCGTTGTAAATCTTAATTAACGCAGGCGAAGCTGCGGGCAATAACTATTAACTAATTAGGTAGTAAAAAAGTAAAGTGCAAACATGACATATGAGGGTTGATCCCATAAATGTCTTGTTGCTGCCTGCAGCTTGGCTTGATTTAGCTAGTTTCCAGACAGGATTTTATGAATATATCTCCTCCTAACTATCCTCGAGAGAATATTTTCAACCACATCCATGCCTGATCCCTCCCTTATGAAACGCCACAATAACGGATTCGTATTCGCACTCCACACTTCGTATTCCTTAAGGCGGCCTTCTTGAACCATATTATAGCATCGGTCATCTGTTCTTCTTAGTGAACTGTGACTAGGCCAAAAGCTTACTCTACGGGTTTATCGGTAAAGTTTGAACTTTGAACACTCTTAAAATTCAATCTGAGTACTCAATTATAATATAGTATAATACTTGTTTTCCTAATAGTTTAAAGGTACGACCACAATGTAAGACTATCACTTTTGACACAATAATATGAGACCAGCGGTTGAGTAGTACGTAACTGATACGCTGTGTGAAAACCTACTCTAGTATTGAGTCATAGTAAAGTGGGACTGGACTGGTTTCGTTGACTTTAGTATACTTAATAATAAAAAAAGTAGCGCCAAATGGTTCGTAAATTAGTAAATATTACTCTACAGTGCTTGCTACCCAGCTGAACTTGGCTTGACGCACTCCCGCGCGTCTAGATAAAACTTTATTTTTAAGAACATAGTAGGTACAAATAAGGTGTTATAATGAAGGAATTAAAATTACAATGTTCGCCAGTTTTTAAAAAGCATATTTTCTATAATTAAGTAATTAAATTTTATCACCAATAACGGTTTATTATTATTAATTCAGTTTTAATTATTAATGAATTCTCTTTAACATTGTGAAAAATTTTTGCTCGCAGCCAATCTTTTAATTTTTTTTTTCAAATACTTTTTTATGTAGACACTAGACACTTTATGTAGTATATAACTCGAATACAGCGGTAATATTGTTTTTCTATGAAAACAAATTGTAGGGCGTTTAGATTCACAAATCAGCCCAGATGGCGCTGCAGTCGGTATCTAGGTTGTTTAGCTATACTGCAACTAAACAGCTGGATCGATTAGTATCTAAAGGACAACGTCTATCCGGTCCGCTAGTATTCTACACTAATATTATAAAGAGGAAAATTTTGTGTGCTTGTTTGGTTCTAATAAATAGGCTCAAAAAGTACGGTACCGATTTCAAAATTTCTTTCGACATTCGAAAGCTACATTATCCACGAGTAACATAGGCTAAATTTTATTCTGATAAAAGTAGGGTTCCGTAAGATATTTTGGTTTTTCGGACACAAGGTGTAAAAAATGTTATTTTGCGTACTAAGATCCCTTGATCTTAGTACGCAAAGAACGTACGAAGATGTAGAGAGTTGTAAATCTTAGTTAACGTAGGCGAAGCTGCGGGTAACAGCTAGTACATATATAAAACATACATAATATTACGAGTACAAAAACATTTAACCTTTGTACTGTGTAAAAAATATTGTAGTTGAAACTGCTGAGCACTGCAGGTGCTTTTTCACCTTTTATATATAACTTTAAAGTGGTATTTATTACATTTCATAAATTCGTTACTCGTTACTAATTTCAGTCTTTCAGCACAGAACGACGAACCTTTTACAGTAGAACCTAGATAACTCGATAACTCTGATTCCCTTGGACTTTAACTTATCTAGGTTCTACTGTATTAAGAACCTACGTGGACAAATAAAGAGGCGTAACGGAAGCCTGAGGCAATATTAGTTCCAAAAGTTACTTGGGCGTCGTGGCTTGAAAAAAATCGTAGAAGTTTCATATCGTGTGTCTCACCAAAACGCTGCGACAACGCTGCGCTGCGTATCTCATCGATCGTAACGGACATACGCTAGTGTCAAGGGGCTCTAATAGATTTAGATGATAGATCCGTCAAGATATAAGGTTCCCAAATAGACGATGTAAGCAAAGTAATTGGACTATGTGAATGAAATTTTCGTATTTTTTTTAAAATATTTTAGTAGATTGGAATGGCAAACACGATTGGTTACCAGATAGATAGGTTTTCATCCCAAAAAGTGTCATTTATTTTCTTTTTTGCTAATTATTTCAAAACTACAAACTCACATTGAAATTTTCAGAAACAATTATAAAATAGATATATTATATCTAGCGAATTGGGATAAATCATGTAATTTACTTGTGTAGTTTATTTTTTATGATTTATTTTATACTTTCGCCGCTTATGCCGTATACGCGTTTTTGTTCATTAGTCTTGTGTCTCTTTTGTTCGCGCACGCAAGTATCTCTCTATTTATATCTATCTTATCTATAGCTATCTAAAATTATGTGAAATGGGCGGAGTAGAGTAGATAATTTCCATTATCTTTGAGAGCTTAATCTTAAACGGCGGACTAGTAATAATAATTGTATGTTAAAATAATATTTTACCAGCAAGTTTGTTAAAGCACAGTGCCAGTAATTGGCACGCCAGTCGCTCGAATTTGAATAAATGTATGCTAATCACGTTTGCAAGTTTAAATACGAGTCTAGTGGACGGGTGTCTTGGACCTAGCTGTCGCCACAGCCTTGTCTAGCGGCCTTCAGATCAATAGAGCTATACAGACACTTATCATAATAAACGTTGTGCAATGTTGAGTATTTATCATCATCATCATCTGACGACCTCTGTGGCTCAGTGGTTAGCGCGTTGGCGCAAGCCGGAGGTAGCGGGTTCGAATCTCGCCAGGGAACAAAAAGTTTCTGTGTTCCTGGGTCATGGACTCATGGATGTGTATTAAATATGAGTATTATATAATAAAAAATCTTAAATATGAGTATTAATATAAAAGTATTAAATATATGTATTTCCGTTGTCTGGTACTCGTAACACAAGTTCTTCGGAAACTTAGCACGGGACCAGATTGACGTGGTGTAAAAACGTCCATAGATATTATTATTATCATCAGTATTTATAGGGCTAGGCATGGGCGATGATGACCGCTTACCAACAGGTGGCACGTCTGTCTGTTTGCATGGCTAACTAATATTGAAGAAAAAAGGTGCTATTTTCATGAGTGAGTCGAATATATACGAATAATATACGAAAAAAAAAAATATTGATTAGAAAAAACCTCACTCCTGAATAAATTTAAAATGCAATGAGTTTCATTTGCATAAGAGGAAGCTATTGGCGGGAATTTCGTCAAATGACATTGTTATTATTCTTCTTTTAGTTCTGACATATTTTTTTAATGTGAATGTTAATTGCATCGTTAGCATACAGCCTGTCAACCTGCTTGTAAACTTATGTCTAATAAAAATTAAAAGCTCTTGTTTATAATATTATATATATTTTTTACTAGCAGCGCCCTGCGGATTCACCTACCTACTTTCCGTTTCATCCCATCGTCGTGGGAGTACGGGTATAAATGATATCCTAGGTGTTATTCTGATGTATAAGCTATATTATTGTAAAGTTTCATTAAAATCCATTCAGTAGTTTTTACGTGAAAGAGTAACAAACATCCATACTTACAAACTTTCGCGTTTATAAATTAGTAGGACTAGTAGGATATGATACCTATAGGTAGGTTTTTACGTAGAAATTGAGTTGCGATCTGCAGATTACCGGACATCGATGCATATTATCTGCAGATTATCGGACACTGGTGGAGAAACTCTGCTGCAGGTAGGTATTTGATATTGAATGATTTAATTAATTAATTAATTTATTTATTTATTTAATAATTTATGTACACTTAGAAACATATACAGCGAAACGGTGAAAATAAACACTAGTACAAAGGTACTACTTATTCCATAAGTGGAATTTCTTCCAGTAGTCCTACTACTTTATTTCAATTTTAAACAATTAAGAAATTATTACCTATATAAAATTAATATCCGTAACTTGAAAAGCAATTTTCAATAGTAAGTATATAAAAATCGATTAATTATAACACGTAATTTAATAATTTTCTTTTATATATAAGTAATATACCTATATCTTTAGAAACTATTCTTTAGAAAATAGTATATAAAAATGGATTCATAATTATAACACATAATAGGTATGCATATATTTTATTCTTTAAAAACTTTTGCATTTAGGTAGACGAAGTTGATCGGTCCGTGTTGGATGCGAGTGGCAGGGGATCGGTCATCTTGGCGTTCATTGTCGGAGGCCTATGTTCAGCAGTGGACGGATAAAGGCTGATAATGATGATACATCTCTAAAGTGAGACGAGAGAGTAGAGAATCACTCCAATTGATTTGTTCATTCATTCGATATCACTATTCTGAGAGACGTATTAAAATCAATTGGCGGTGCACGAGCAGCCACAGAAGGACGTGGTCGGAAATAATATCGTCTATTACTTTAACATAACTTGGAATAATTCGTGTGGAAATTGAAAATTGTATTCTCCTTTTTATGCATATAGTATAACTAAGCGCCCCGCGGTTTCACCAGCGTACTACCCATTCCCGTGGGAGTACGGGGATAAATTATAGCCTGTGTTATTCTGTTGTATGAGCTATATTATTGCAGTTTTATCTAAATCCATTCAGTTGATCTTACGTGAAAGAGTCAAACATCCATACTTACAAGTTTTCGCGTTTATAATGTTAGTAGGATATGCGTTACAATAAATATTTTACAGAACGAATTTGAAAAAAAAATATATCTAGACAGTCGAATAGAGAAACGCCTCCTTCCTTGAAGTCGGTTAAAAACAGCCGCGTAGTGTATTCGAAAGCTTTCACACTATCACTACATATTATAAAACAAAGTCGCTTTTTCTGTCCCTATATACCTCTGTACGCTTAAATCTTTAAAACTACGCAACGGATTTTGATGCGGTTTTTTTTAATAAATAGGACAATTCAAGAGGAAGGTTTATGTACATAATTTATTAAGTTTTTATATACATTGTCTGAGATATAACAATAATTGTCGGAAGTGTCGGAAAAAAATAGGCCGCCTGGGAGTTCTCAACGAAAACGCTGCCTAAACCCTTTGAGATATAACAAAATAATGTATTATGGAATTGTGTATCTAAAATAGGTCTACAAAAAAGTCCGCGATGGCATATGTCTATCTCTTAGGGATATCATACTATATCCATTAAATACTTTATAAAATGGGCAACTATAACGCGATAATTTGAAAGTTATTTACACAAATACGGTATAAATACTTATCATTTTAAGTCAGTTAATTAGCTTGAGCACCTCATGAATATTATTTTTCCCCTTTACATCATGCAAATTAAATTAATACTTTAGAAGATATGGCAAAATCAAAATAATACGCAAGAAAATAAATCGTGTTGCCATCGAACGGGCGCGGCGGCGTGCATCAACGTACTATGTCGTATGGTGTAATATATTATTTAATAATAGTATCCTAAATATGCCTTCAGAAAGTCTGCGAAGGGAATAATATGTATTTATGTTCAAGATAATATATACAGATAACACATCCATTTTAATATAAAAGCTTAGTAATTATTGAAATAGAAAATGATCATCATAAGACATGATAAATCCGTAAATCTAAGTTCACGCGGGCGAAGCTGCGGGTAACAGCTAGTTAAAAATATGGTAAGAAACGTTGCAATTTTCCTGATCGAATTGCATAAAAAAAAACTAAATATAATCGTAGTTCCCTGCAAAAGCATCCGTGATAACTGATAACAGTCAAAATTAGTTAATATTTATTAATAAATACATAATACATTTAAATATATATTTTTGAGCGCCGTAATCATTGCGCAACTGCTTTCACTTGTTCAATGTAAGTACGCAATACACAATGTGTTTGCCACTTTAATAAAGTATTATTTTATATGTATTCTTACATTTTTATATATTAATATTATATAAAATATAATAACATTGTATGTTAATTTCTGGCTAGAATTTTATTAAATTTTGCATAAGGTGAATAATTAAAACTATCCCCCACTGGTGTATGATTAAGGTCCAAGAAATGCGAAGTCGCGGAGAATAAATAGTAGTAGAAACTTGGAGATGTGTCGATCGAAGTTAAATGAATAATAGTGAAGTGAGATTCCCGTCTCATAAATAAACTCCAACAGAAAGCCTATCTTAAGCTTACTTAATAAATCCATCTGCCCACGTGCGAATATATTATTAGGGATGCCACCCATTTTTATCAATAACTAGCTTTTGCCCGCAGCTTCGCCTGCGTTAACTAAGATTTACAACGGGATCTTAGTACGCAAAATAAGTAACTTTCCTGGTTGATTTTTGTACCTTGTGTCCGAAAAACCCATATATCTTAGGGGACCCTATTTTTTTTCAGAATAAAATTTTGCCTATGTTACTCGTGGATAATTTAGCTTTCAAACGGTGAAAGAATTTTTAAAATCGGTCCAGTACTTTTTGAGCCTATTCATTACAACCAAACAAACAAAGTTCTCAAAACTCTTTATAATATTAGTATAGATATTACTTATAATATTAAAAAAAAAAGAAAATTTTTACTTTTTTTATAGATAAGTAAGTTACTTATATTATATATAATATGTATCCCGCCATGTTATTGTCATTATTTGATTAATAATTTTATTATTATGTAAGTGTGTATTGTTAGTAGTATTATAATAAACCATAATTATTTAATTAATTTAATATAATATAAAAAGAGTAGGTACCTTTGTACCTACTCTTCAATCTATTTCCATTTTTTGTACTAACGTCGATTTCCATGTACATAAATTATTAAATAAATAAATAAATAATAATGCATATCGCACGAACATAAAAGCTTTCTGCGCTCCCTCTATACTTAATCTTTAACTGTACCTAATTTCAAATCCCTCTGTTTTCGCAGTCTTAAAAAGAGATGCAAAATCTTTGCTATAATATTAAAACATGCCACTACACAAACCAAAAGTCGGTAAAAATAAAACAAAATGAAAAGCGACAACCCTACAATTCCTGAGATATGCTGGCAGATTCATGAAACATACCCCGTGACTGGATTCACCATAAAGGGAATGAGTTATGCCACGTAACATCCTACCGGAGTCCTAGGGCTTTGCCCCCGAATTATAAATAGCTCCTACAAACGCTTTAGAACACTTTTTCCCCTAAGTAATCCCATGATATTCATTATTGCCTACAATTGTTCGTTTTGCTTCGAAACAAAGTTTTGCTTCTTTTAAGTTTTCTGATTTACTCGGAAAACTTAAATAAAGGTTTCTCATAGAGAAATGTGGTATGACAAAAGAATATCTTTTTCATTCTGGTTCCAATACTACGTTCCAATCAATAATCTTTTATGCGGACTTTTTTTTAATTTGTTTCACATTTTATTTTATTTCACTCCGTTTATATAGCGGTTTATTATTTTAGTATTCCTGATGTTTCACATACGACGCTGATTACTTGAGGTTTACCAATTGAGCTTAAAGGCCATCAGGCCTTAATGTCTAGATGTTTCGAAAAATAAAACTTGAGGTTGCTGTACCGAACCCTTGCGAGATTCGCTTCATACACATATTTGAATAAGATATCTTTAAAGACGTAAGAATAATACCACGAATAATAAATGAGTTCCTAATCGCAAATTCGCGAGTTTTATAACTTTGTTATATAGTATTCTAAGTTCTAGACGTTTCGCTAAGCGCTCGAGGACAACGAACGGGAGATGTACTTTATCTAGATTGTTCCCGTTTCGCCACATCCACGTTTCGTGAGATATGACCGGACATACATACACCTATAATAGTCACAAAGATGTATTGTTATGTATTGCATCGACCAACCTAACCGTATATAATGTGAGCCATAAAATCCGAACACTTTTCAGTGTTTGTCACTGATGACAAATGTAGCAATCTTTTTATATTATAAACGCGGAAGTCCAGATTTTTGAATGTATGGATGTTTGTTACTCTTCCACTGTTAGTGTGTGTATTACTACTTATATCTATAACAGTTAAGGTGCCTCAAATTGTAAGCGCACTAGCTTTCTATAGATGCAATTATTCTATGAATACGACGCTACTTCTTAGCTATATGCAAATTCAAAGTCAAAAAATTTATTCAAAATAGTACCATCAAAGTATCTTTTTGAACGGTAATTGAGTCTACCACCGGTTCCAAAGCAAGTCCACTGAGAAGAACCGGCGAAACAAACTCAGTGGAACTGGTCTTTTCAAATATTCTATTACAATAAAATACTGTATATTACTATACTAGTATAGTACACGAGAAGAATCTAGCAAGAAACTCTGTTGGGTTGCTCTTTTCAAAGTATAGTTTACAATTTTTATAAACATACTTAGTTACATTACATTTATTACTAGCCTTATACACACTAGCCTAAGATAAATATAGCAGGAGTCAGGACGGTAGCTAATAGCTATGCTATAAATCCACTTACTCTTTATACTTCTAACCAAACAAAAACCCACGCTCCGTACATGTAATTCAAACATAGGTGTCGCTTGCAAGTTGTAGAACCTACGTAACTGTCAATATGACGGATTATTTTTTAATCACAAAAACATTTGACTTGCAGAAACATCGACCATACCGAAAACTGAATAATCAATTCTAGATTACATCATAATAAGGTTTAAAATCTTAAATGAGAAGACGTCAGGGTGATTCATCTTAGATGTTGCATAATATAATAATTATTTTCGCATCTGTTTGTTATTATAAATAACTAGCTGTCCCGACAGACTTCGTTCTGCCAATATTAAAATTGCAATTACAAAATAGGGGTTGATCGTAGAAGGGTGAAAATTTAGGGTTGTATGTATTTTTGTATGTTGTATCATAAAAAAATAAAAACAAAAAATTTCGTCCAAAAATTAAAAAAAAAAACTTTAGGGGTGGACTACCCCTAACATTTAGGGGGATGAAAAATAGATGTTGGCCGATTCTCAGACCAACTGAATACGCATATAAAATTTCATAAAGATCGGTCAAGCCGTTTCGGAGGAGTACGGTAACTAACATTGTGACAGGGAAATTTTATATATTAAGATTAAGTGGTCTATATCTTACATCCGTACTCATAAACAATACTATGAGGTGTCACAGTACTCCCGGACGCATAGGGTGATTCAAACCAATTCATAGACAATGCTTAAATGAAATCCGCCACTGGAGTCTGTCAAACCCAAACTAATGACACGAGGAGCGTATACATAGTGCGTTCTTTGCAAAGTGTCGTTTCATTACTTAGCCAAGTACGCTCCTTGAATACGGGTGTTAGACGACTGTTCTAAAAGAAAGGTGACGTTTTATAATTTCGTATGTATGTCTATTTCTTGGGCTTGTAAATGTCCTAATCTGTTTAACGTACATGTTTTATTGGAACGAAGTTCCTTACGGCAGGCTTGGAGGGGATAGGGATTTTGCTGCGCGACCGAACTGAAAAGAATGTGATAGTAAAACCGTAAGAAAAAATGCGTGGAATAAAACCGCTAAATGAGACGTGCGCAGGCGCGACAGTCGCATACACAAGCGAGTAGTGTATAATACCTTTCTCTTTCTCCCTATTTCTTTTCGTTCTCTCATCCCTTCTCTTTCTTAACTTCGTTCCTACCTGGTGTCCCACGACACCACATCATTTTTTTTATTTTGTGACTGATAAGGAGTTTTTATATATTTGGTCTAAACTTCATAAACATTACACACATAATTAGTGTACATAATGCATTTTAATAAAATTTACAACAATATAGGTAGCTTATACACCAGAACATAGGCTATAATTTATCCCCGTACTCCCACAGGATTGGGATGCAGTGCGCGTTTAAAACCGTACGTAAATAAAGGCTGTGCCTTTAATTTTTAGTCTATAAGTAGATGCTACTTTTCTCTTTTAATACTTGACTATAATCTAAGTCTGTCAAGCGTGAGTCTCACTTGCACTAGGATGTGACGTCACGCTTGATAAGGGACATCCTGGGAAATATATCTGTGCTGATATGTTTATATGAATTGCGCTCGCTACTAACCACTTTCTACTGTTCATCATACAGTCAATATAACAATGTTATGTGTATAAGGTAAGACAAACTGGCTTAAATATCAACGCTCAGTAGTAACTGTTGTATTTAGATATTTGAAATTATGTACTTTTCCCTTTTTCCTTATAATTATGATATAAGTTAGCACTAAGAAAGGATTTTTAGAAATTCAAGGAAATCTCGCGCAAGCTTATTCATTTAAAAAAAAAATATAATAGAAACCTGAATATCATTTTTAAGATATATATACACAGACATACACGTATGGGTTTGATGAAAAAAATAAGTTTAAGTTCAAAGGATAGGGATCCCCCAAATTTTGTCGTGTTATTCTATTTTTGTGTGAAAATCATAATGACGCTTACTACACATCTACTTACCAAGTTTCAACAGTATAAGATCTTATAGTTTCTGAAAAAGTGGCTGTGACGTCCGTATGTACAGACAGACATGAGGAATCCATAAGGGTTCCGTTTTTTGCCATTTGGCTACGGAACCCGAAACATAATAGATCGCGATAAAAATCATAGAATGTAAATATTATCGTAATAATTACGGCACGTGGCATTGTGCGCGGGAGACAGACGGATATAGAAACTGGGACGCATCTGTGTTCATCGAATATTCTAGAAATATCAAGTTTTTTGGTGCATGTTGCTGATAGCACGCGAAGAATGAGCTCGTTGGCACGGGTGGCCAAACATTTGGTATTTCACCAGTCCGAATGATATGATGAGGTGGCCATGGCTCTGGAGTTTCGGGATAGATAGATAGATGAACTTTTTATTTACAGTTCCACATTACACATACAAATTAAAAGAGGAAAACAAAATTTAATTTAACAAACCAAAAATAAAATAAATCTTTACAACGTTAACAAGGTCACATTAAAATACAGTATGTGTGCTGCAGAACACATATTATGGGGTCCATTTCTTTTTTTGCCCTCACTCCTTCACTCTCAGGTCTTTATTTTGAAAAAGCCATAAGTTTTTAATGTCATCACTCATCTTAATATCTATCCGTCAATTGGGCTGGTCACACACTCAGGAGAAGGGTTGGACGGTGGACCAATGAGGTTCAAGAGTGGAGGCCGCGTTTAGGTAGACGAAGTGTTGGTCGGCCATTAAACAGATGAGAAGACGATCTCCGCGCAGTGGCCGGTCCGTGTTGGATGGATGGCAATTGTACCGATAAAGGCTGATAATGATAAAGTTTATTTATTTATTTATTGGGACATAAAACAGTTATACATTATGACTTGAAATAAAAAAGAAGACAGAAACAAAACATAAATCTACGTTATTTGATTTTAAAAATCACGCACTTAGGCACTACATATTATACAGTTACACTTATTTGTATACTTAAGATTAACAACTAATATTTGTACTTATATTAATTTGTTATAGACTTTGTTATTAACTTATTTTGACTTTAATGTATTAACAATCATGTTTTTAAATTTTGATAATGAGTGTGCAAAGATGTCGACATCAGAAAGGTGTGCCTTATAATTATCAATAAGACGTCTTAGAGGAGCGCGTGCCCCGGCATTGGTTCAAAGTTGGATAGGAACTGGCTTACACCTAGCCACAGTGAACATACACATCATTTTAAACTATTTAAATAGCTAATAATTAACCATGCCGATTGTTTCAAATCTTATTTAATAATTTGATTAATAAGCTGATGATTTCGCTCGCACCTAAATAATAATATCCGAAATATCAAAAACTCCTTATTTATGCGGTGACAGTATTTAAAACCACTCAACAGTTCTGGATGTTAGCCCATTCAAACACACAAACTCATCACCTTTATATACCGGCTGTCGTCATCATCAGGCCCCCTGATCTTATAGCTTCTCGTGGAATGCTATCATCAGAATACCATTAGTCATCACTTCTCGCTAATGCCATTGTCAAAATAATATTCGACCCACGTTCGGTCCAACGAACATGGCTGCATGTTACGACATATATGGCGTTGTAAATTATGTATGAATATGTGGGATATAATGGTCTCAGTTTATACTTTATACATCTGAGATAGATGCGAGCTGATGATGATCATAATGATTAATATAAGAAATTAAGCTTTAAAGCCTCAATTACAAGACTGATTTTGTACTAGCAACTCGTTTAACACTAAACAAGAGATTAGACAGATGATTTGTTAATTTTTGCGTTGATCAGCTTTTCGGAAACTGTACTTTAGAGCCGGTTGTTTAAAACTGTCTGTTAACGTAAGTGACGTCGTTAAATTTTAACGTCTTTCAAAAACAACGCTCTTTGGTCACTGGCGTTCGTCACCGCCACCTTTAACGATTACATATTATTTATTAAAATCAAAGACCAAACAAGTTACCAAAGAGCGTTGCTTTTAACAGACGTCAAAATTGAACGAAGTCTCTTACGTTAACAGATTATTTGAAACAACCAGCTCTTATTCTACCAATAAATAATTCAATTAACAAAAAATAAATAGTTTAATTAGTGAATAAAATATAACATACACTCTAAATACTATATTATTGATAACAGTTATCAGTAACTTAGTTGTAAAGATTAAAGTGTTTACACAACGGAAATATACCTAACGTGCCATATTGACTATTTCCTTATCAGTGTAAAAAAAAACCGCAGAAATTAGAACACAAGTGTATTAGCTTATTGATACTAACTGATACGATTTATAAACGGGACAAATTAACTGTCGGGTTTAACTTTGAACCGGTATTGTGCGTGGGTAACTCTTGCTTATTTGATATTTCTTATGTAAAACAGCTTTACTGTTGTAGCGGACCAATCCCAGCGCTAGAATCCTGAATCGCGCTATCAGAATTCCGGCATCCAGCTGCTATATATATATACAACATCTGACACTATACCAAACGAGCTTCGGTCTCACCGAGCATTGTACCTCGCTCGTTCTGAGGATTTGTGGCCTTCCACCATCTGCTCCCACACTGTGATTTCACAAGTGCGGGATAGGAATATTCATCCGATATTAGTGATCGCTGACGCCAAACACCTGTACTGTGTAATCAGCTTAGCCATATCTCGTAGTCAATAGTAGTAGCCAATGGATATATAACCAAAGAGAATTTTATATTTCTCTGAAGGAAAGAATGCATTTCTTTTTGCTACAAAATTTGCTATAAATAAAAAACGCATCTGCATTACCTTTGGTCGTGCGGGTGTCTATGGTCGTCGATAATCACTAACGCCCGGTTTCTGAAACGTTGATCAAAGTGTATGTCACATAACATGGCTGTTAATGGCGGTTAACATACGGTTCGAGAGCCGACAGTTTTTCATTGTTGTTATGTCAACTGACAGGCTGATCTACTTAAGTAATTTACGGCGGTTTTCAATATCCTATCTTTCTTAAAATTTTCTTATCCATCTTACAATTTTGACAGATTTTGTAAGAAAATGTGTCAAAATGTAACGATAGATAAGAACATTTTAAGATAGATAGAATATTGAAAACCGCCGTTAATCATTCTTCTAGCGACTCATTTAACACTTTACAAGACTTGACAGTTAATTTGTTATTTTTTGCGTTGATCAGCCTTTCGGAAACCGGACGTTAGGCTCGGTTGAGCAATCACTGCCTTACTCAGGGCCTGCTTCACCACTTCCTGATAAGTGCCGGATAGGCTATCCGCAACATATTTGACAGATACTCCATGCATCCGTTGGATACCTGGTGGATAGCCTATTCGGCACTTATCAGGAAGTGGTGAAACAAGCCCTTAAAGAAGTAAATCGAAACTCACAAACGTTAGTTTTCTTTTTCTTTGTACATATAATTCTGCTGTACGTGCGTATGTCACTGAGCTCCTCTTAAACGACTTGACCGATTTTGATGAAATTTATTGTGTGTGTACAAGTGGACTTGAGGATGGCTTATATCACAATTTGGTCAGTTACTAGATCTTTTGCACAGGACAACGTCTGTCGAATCCGCTAGTATCAGAACTGCCACAGGTAATTTACATTTCCTATATGGCGTTACATGATGTTAGAAACGGTAAATACGCTAATATACATAATCTTACGTATAATACACACGTAATACTGTAGATTATGTATATATTATGTAAATAGTATATATTGTATAATAATCATTTTTGTGAGGCATTCATTCTAATTGTGGATGGAAATTGGCTATTTATAATTTTCAATAAAAACGTTACTTCATCTGAACCTGATGCCTTTATACATAGGCCTCCCCTAATGAACATCAAGACGATCGATATTTGCCAATCTCATCCAACACGGACCGGCCATTGCGGAATTGTCTTCCCATCAGGTTAAGGGTCTTCCTTAGTATAAATTCGTTGAATCATTGATTGTTTGATCGTTTGTTACTTATATTTTATAGGAAAAAACCCCAACAAGCTTCTATTAGGTTTGACCGGTCTAAGGGAACATCACGAAACCAGGTGGGAGGACGATCTCGAAGCGTTCATTGAGGTAGACTTACGTTTAGCAGTAGACGGATAAAGGCACTAATGATGATGATGATGATGATGATGATGATGCTGATGATGAAGTAAACATGGTGATTAAACCAGCATACTCAATGAGATTATCTTTGTAAGTTCGAGGAGTTCACATTATGTCAACCACAACGCATTCTTGTCGTTAAGGATTTTGTAGGGTTGTGTCCTTGAATTATTTACACCATAAATTACTATTATTTTCTTTAAAAAAAAAGTAAAGTATTGACCCTTTATGTCCCACTGCTGGGCACGGGTCTCCTCCTCGAAATCAGGCAAGGAGGGGTAATGGGCCAATAGTTCACCGCGCTGGTCCAGTGCGGGTTGGTGAACTTCACATACCTTCAAAGACTTTTAATCTCACCAGGCAGGTTTCTCACGATGTTTTCCTTCACCGGTGAGCGGACGATAGTCTCGTGTGCACTTAGAAATTTAGAAAAACCCATTTCGAAGCACACACTTTTAGAATCGAACCCGGAACCTCTCGCATAAAAGGCAGAGTCCATCCACCACTGGACGATCGTCCAGTCCATTTTCTTTATAATCATCATATATTTATTCAACGAGCTTTAGTCTATTCGCTCATAACCTAATCGAGAATTCAAACCAAACGACAGTGGAATTCAAAACGCGCATAACTTAATTCATTCAACAAAATTGAATTTCCCCGTCTCCATAATATTCCGATAGTGAGGATCTTAATTCTTAACTAAGTACTAATAACGGCGCGACGTGCTTTTTATTACTTAAATCCAACTTACCAACTTACTTCGTCGTTATCTTTGAGCAATTACAACGTTATTAAACTTAAATCTAAGTTAGGATGATTGAAATAAGTTATGATTGCTTTCTTTTATGTGTATTATAAGGTGTTTTATGTCAGTTTGGCTTGGTTAAATGGCGGGGCAAGTGATGAGTAGACAACGTCGCCGAAAAGGATACAAAAACAAATACTTATTCTACTAAATCCTACATTACCTATCAGCCTTTATTCGTCCACTGCTGAACATAGGCATCCTTCAATGAACGCCAAAACATTACATATATATACGAATACAATATAAATTATAATACATATACTTTTTATATTATTTTATTTTAGTGACTACCAAAGTCAAAAGACATCAGCACTCCCTATCCCTTCAATATGCAAACGGAAAGTCACAAGTAACAAACACGACAGCATAGCTGTCACTCTACGCGTCATGTGTGCAAAAGGTACCACCACTGTTGTGCTGATCCAACTTGGCTGCAGTACGATTGGGTTCCATATTCTAGGTTCCTAAAGTGTGTACTGTTGTAAAAATGCCAAGAATTTTAAGCAATTTTGTGCTGAAATTATATTTAAAAACACTCGCCTTAATTTATTCAAAAACCATTTCGTTCATCCCGCCGCAAAAACCGAGTGCATTTCTGCAAACGACAAATGCATCTGAATCGGAAAAAATAATATCAAGATTCAGTGCAATTATTTCCGAGACCGTAGTTTCGCTTGAATCTCGTCCAGATATATGATAGAAAATTTTTAATGAACAAATTAGAAATTATATTAAACGTTTCAGAATAACAAGCGACGGTGGTTCAGCGGGTCTAGATTTGGCCTCTTAAGGGAGAGGTTCGATCCTGACACCCTGCCTGAAATAGGTTTATCAAAATTTTTAAGTGCACCCAAAATACAGATCTTCGCTCATCGAAAAACATCGTGAGGAAACCTTCATGCCTGAGATTGAATATCTTTGAAGGTGTGTGAAGTTCAACAACCAGCATTGAGCCCTCGCCTGATTTCGAGGACCCTGTACAGCAGTTGGACATATAAATATATGGGTTGAAACTATATAGAGTCACACAAAATATGTATAGAGCTAAAAATATCAAAATTCTACTTTGAAATGCTATTTCACGTTAAGAAGAATGTGGTTATTTTACGTATAGATAGCAAAATTATCAGCGAGTAACATAGGCAATATTAGTTTAGACAGATGTTGGTCGGCCATTAACAAGGTGGAAAGACGATCTCTTTGCAGTGGCCGGTCCGTGTCCTTGCATTCAGCAAGTGGCAAGAAATCGGTCGTCTCGTTCATTGAGGGGGGCCTATGTTGAGCAGTGTACGGGAAAAGGCTGACGGTGTCGTCATTATAAGATAGGCTATACAATGTTTAGCCGAGCAAAGCCGTGTGGGACAGCTAGTGATGACTAATATTGATGATGTAAAATCATTATAAGCTCCTACACTTATATAATAAGCCTTTTATCCATGGCCTTCGAGATCTGGACGATGGAAACAACTGAAGGTCAGCAGATAACGCTAATTAAAGCAATTAACATTTTTTTTTATAGCATAAGAGGCCAAAGGAGCAGTCGAAGCCTTTTGGCAACTATCGACGTCCATTGACATCCACCATGACCAGAGGTTATGTAGATGCCTTGACCACCCCGGCCGTGCCGGCCCAATTCGGCTGTGAAGCAGCATGGCACTACCTCTTTCTAAATTTATAATCTGTATTATTTTTGTAGCATCAAATTCTGCTTGAAATAAAAACAAAAATGGTCTCTCAAATCCGGAGTTTAGGCGATTCAAGTCCTCCAACCACATTTAGTTACATACTCATAAAATCCAGTGTGGCCTGGCATTGCGAAAACAGAGGCCATTTTCATGATGCCCCATCAATTCTGCTGCTTGGTACATCTGTGACGTATAGCCTCGGCTAATACAACCCAAATTCATGAATATTGCTAGCGGGGTACAGTCATTCACGAAAATGTCTTCAATTTTTTAACTCAAAATAAAAAAGCCACGATATTCATGATGTAGTTCGTTGCGTAGTTCGTAGAGGAGCTCGTGGCGCAGTGGTAACAGCCGCGCGGATCGATCCACCAGGTTAAGCAACGCTTGCCGAGGTTGCCCGTGGATGGGTGACCATCTTTACATACCGAGACTCCCCCGTGCCTCGGAAAGCACGTTACGCCGTTGGTCCCGGCTGTCATTCGTGGATCTTTGACAGTCGTTACGGGTCGTCAGAAGCCCGAGAATCTGACAACCAGTCTAACCGCGGGGTACCGTATCACCCAGTTACTGGGTTGTGGAGGTCCGGCAGCAGTCGCTCCATGTAAAATACTGGTATTCAGCTGAATCCGGTTAGACTGGAAGCCGACCCCAATATATAGTTGGGAAAAGGCTATGATGATGATGATGATTCATGATGTAGTTCTTACAGGCTGTCTAGTGTCTACTCTCTCCTATGTATTTCTTTAAATAATTTAAACATAGGAAGTACATATATTTATATAATTATTTACTGACTCATCAGCTTTTTAACCTAGCTTGTTCGGGAAAATGGTCTTAGCCGTCATCGAATATATAAAAGTCTCATGTCACAATGTTTGTTCCCATGCTCCTCCGAAACGGCTGGACTGATTCTTATGAAATTTTGTGTGCATATCGGATAGGTCTGAGAATCGGCCAACATCCATTTTTTATCCCCTTAAATGATAAGGGCGACCCACCTGAAAATATATTTATTTATTGACAATTCAATTTTTATTTCTTTATGATGTGCCATTCACACAACCCAAATTTTTTACTCTTCTACAATCAACCCCTTTTTTAACAGCGATATTAGTATATTGTTTTCTTAAGTTTACGCGAATTTCACTCATTATAATGAAACAACTTTTACGGATTTTATCGCGGTTTATTTAGTTTTTAATGTTAATGAGATCAAACACCTACATCTCAATGACAATGAAACTATGGTGAGTTTTGATGTGCAAACATATTTCAAGCCGCCAAAAAAGATAGGTCAATTCTTACCATCTGTCAAGTGTCATATACCCTTACAAGATGCAGGAGTATACAAACTTGATTGTGACTGTGGTCTCTCATACATAGGACAAACAAAAAGATCAATAAAAACTCGCATTAAAGAACATATAGCTGACTTGAAACACCGTCGCTATACTAAGTCAGCAATCTGTGACCATAGCCTAGACAACGCTCGCCATTATATTAGATTTGATAAACCACAAGTCCTCGCAAAAGAACACCGATTCCAACCAAGGATGATTCGCGAGGCTATTGAAATTAAAAAACATCCTAATTTCAATAGAGAAGATGGCTGGCCATTACCACCTGCTTGGGATCCCATAATAAATATAATAAAATCAAAATCCAAGCATAACATGTCACAGACTAAAGACTTAGTTAGCACCTTCTGCATAGATAGGACTAAATAAAATATTGTTGTATCATAGGGTAGTTTCGAATAACTTTGTAACAGTAGGACGTCTGACACCTCAGTCCTCCCGTGACCATGGTTGCTGTAAAGTTTCCGAAACGTCGGGCTTGTAAAAAACTAAATAAACCGCGATAAAATCCGTAAAAGTTGTTTCATTATAATGAGCGATATTAGTACTTTTGACAGAACGTACGTCTATAGGGGCAGCTAGTAAAATAATACGATTTAACTATCGAATGCTATACACATTCGAAGTTCAAACCGTTCTCTGTATCTTTTTTAAAAAAGATCGAGCAAAACACTAGCAAAGTATAATTTCATTATTCTTAATTATACATACAGATTATATCATAACAATAAATTTTAAAATGCACACAAAAACCTCAATTGTTATATAAATCGTCAACTGATACACACTTTCAATTTAAACGTTACGTCAAAAATGTACACCCAGCAATTAGGTTTATGACTCTATTGCCGGTTGTTTATTATAACGTTAATTAAGATGAGCAAACTGGACACGTCAAATGGAGAAAGTTTTAGCATGTATAGGCTTTCCCAAGTCCTTACTGTGAAAGGTCTAGACTTCCTACCACCAACCTAACTCTAAGATCAAGGTAAGTATGACTAATTACATGATCTATCCCTTTTTGGATGTGTGAAGGTGTGAAGACAGTCAGTGTCAATCAATCACTGTAATAACAGATAAAGAGGTGACATAAGTTTTCAGAGAGCCACGTCATTTTAATAAGGACTTCTGTAGCCGACTGTACACACTGTAATTGTGGACGCGAATGAAGGATCTTTTAACTCTTTGCTATATCTATTTTGATTCAACATTCACCATTTTAGTAGACCAAGTAGATGAATTGTCTATTTTTAGACCTTTGTGTACTGGACACATCACGATATTTGAGCTTAAAGGTCATCAGGCCTAAAAGTCTAGACCTTTCGAAAAAAAAAACATCTCGACATGATTACGAGAGCTCTCGGTAATAAAAAATGCCACGGACTCATAAGCCCCTGTCCCACATCATAGGTTGAGATGTTTACATTGAACAAGACGTCAGGGTCTCGTAACGCCAGTGCAAGGCCAATAAAAATCTAGATGAGGAGCACTTTAAGATGGTTGACCGGCAACTAGAGACCAACATTGTAACCGGGATATACGGATCAAATAAAAACGGACACTTCTTTGGAATTACAATCGATCGGGATCATTTTTACCAATAGTGTTTTACTATTTCAGTTTATCATAAAATATTATACTAAAATTCCATTGACGTAGTTAACTTACATTTTAGACGACCTCTGTGGCTCAGTGGTTAGCGCGTTGGCGCTCAAGCCGGAGGTAGCGGGTTCGAATCTCTCCAGGGAATAAAATGTTTCTGTGTTCCTGGGGCATGGATGTTTATTAAATATGTGTATTATATAATAAAAATCTTAAATAAAAGTATTAATATAAAACGTATTAAATATATGTATTTCCGTTGTCTGGTACCCGTAACACAAGTCTCTTAGAGAACTTAGCACGGGAGCAGATTAACGTGGTGTAAAATGGTCCATAGATATTATTATTTTATCTCAACTTACTTAAAGGTACACTGCCAAAAATTTAAATCCCTCATCTTATGATATATAAAAGCACTTACACCAGTATTCACAAACAATACTATGATGTGTCACAGTATTTTCGAACGCATAGGGTCATTCAAACCAATACTTAATGAAATCCGCCACTGTGCGTCTGTCCAACCCATATTAAACCCAACTAATAATACCAGGAGCGCATAGATAGAAGCGTTTTTTGCATTATGCGTCCTGAAGTACTGTGACACCTCATAGTAAAAAAAAAGTAAAGTATCAACCCTTGTATGACCCACTGCTGGGCACGGGTCTCCTCCTCGAAATCAGGCGAGGAGGGTAACTGTGACACCTCATAGTATTGTTTGAGAATACGGGTGTCAGTACACTAAATATACTACTTTTAATAACATAAATATGTTTGTTCCATATAACGTCGCGAACACAGATCGAGGTGCGTTTTTCTACGACAGTTACCTGACCGACATGTGTCGCACTTTTTATTCCAGGAAACATCTCGTTCGATAAAACGGATAACTTCTAGAATATTCCATTCGAAGTGATAAATTAACGAATGAAGAAAGCTAGCTTTATAAGTTTAAACCCACTTGCCATCACAATAAAGAGCTAATTTCGAGTAAAATATTAATTAATTGTAAAAACCTTGTGTGAATTTCGGAAATGATATAATTACTGTGATATTTTATATTACGAATGTGCGACATTTAAAAGTCAGTCAATGTCACGTAGAAAGGTTGACCATGTCATTTCAACAGTCGTATGTCCCTTTAGGACGAAGCATTCGAATTTTGGCCGTGTACCATACGCTATTTTAATCAAATTAAGTTAACTGCGTGAATGATATTTAAGTTATGTTAGTAATGTAAGTTATTTTTCATCATATAATCCATCGAACTGGTATAGGATGACAAGATTGGTAAAATTTTCCCCGGCAGATTTTAATTCTAAAAAAGGTGAAGAATTTCCAAATTTTCCAAAAAGATTTTAATAAAACTTAAAAATAATATAATATTTGTAGCGGACATGTCAGCGCTACAAATCCTGAATCGCGCTATCGGTATTCTACAGTCCGATCGCTATATATACACCATCTGACACGATAGCTAGCGGGCTTCGGCCTTCGGTCAAGCATTGCACCTCGCTCAGTCTGAGATCTCCCTTTGGGGCATCATTATTCCCACAAGTATATCTTGAACACAGACTAAAATTTATCCCCGGACTCCCGTACTTAACAGGAATAAGTTGTGCGCGAGTAAAACCGCGTGGCGCTTTTAGTATAAATACACTTTTCCTCTAACCTTTTTTAAAGACCAATTTGAAAATCAAACTTTCGTAATTAATTAATATTTTGTAAAATTTTCAAACATTAGAAAGTTACGGGTGCGCTGTTAAAAATGTTATCGGCAGATTGTTGGAAATTTAATTTGTACTGGCCAAGTTGAAGATTTAAGGGTATTCGATAATGAGCACTCCAAATAAAATAACAAATAATGTATTAATATACGGTTTTCCTCGAATTCACCCGCTCCGAAGGTAGAAAAAGACTTTAAAATACACCCAATTTTCAAATTCAATTCAACAGAAAATTCCCGAGATTAGCTTAATTAAGGAACATGTTTAGTTTTATTATCGCCATGAAAAAAAACCTTTTCAAAATAAACATCCTAGACATTTCTTATCGATCGGGCTACCAAACCCAAAAATATTTGATTGACTTCAATGTTTTTGGTAAAATGAAATTACATTTTTATATATAGTTTTAACTATTATTAGCATAAAAGAACTGAAATTTGAATATATTTTTATTCAAACTTTATCCGCCCACTGCTGTACATTAGGCCTTATTCAATGAACACTAAGACGACAGATCCTCTCGCATCCAACGTGGCCACAACACAGAGATTGTCTTCCGATCAACAAGTCGTCTACCTAAGCGCGTTACTATTAATATAAAAAGCCTTAATCCATCCGTCCTTGCTCCGCATCATCATCTCTTAGCGTTTCCGTTGCAAATGACATGATTATCTTGATGACGTGATGATCAGTTCTTGTGGTCATATTTATTTTTAGATGTAGCAAGTATACTAGATAACCCTCGACTTTGTCCGCAAAATAAAATAATACTGGTAATTTAAGGAATCTTAGTTGAATGTAACTGGTTAAAATAAAAAAAAAGAAACAATGTCACAGTGACAATTATAGGTGTCAAGCGTATAGTGCAAAATAACTGATGGACATTTTGCCAAATGGCCAATGACAAACAAACGGAAAGATTACCAGACATATTATATGTCTATAAGATAATATATCTCTGATCAATTAATTATACACCCATAATTATATCACTATCTAGCGTGAAATCCCCAAAAACAATAACTACAGCCTATTTACCTATATAATAACAAAACATCTAGGAAAAAACATGGCTTCTTTTAATAGTTCACATAATATAATAACTTGTTTCCAAAACGTTGGTCAAAGTGTATGTCAACTGACATGTAAGTTAATTCAAAGACAGCTTTAGTTGTAATGGTTAACTGACAGGCTGATCAAATTAAGTATTTTAACCATGTTTCTAGCAACTCATTTGACACTTAACAAGAGATTTGACAGTTGATTTGTTAATTTTCGGAAACCGGGCGTAGGCGTTGTCGAATATTCGTAAATGAAGGGTAAAGAGGGCAGCGTATCTGCATAGCCTTGGTTGTATGGATGTTTATGGACGTCGAAATTCCCAAGGGCTTCGACTGTTCGTTTGCACTATTATGCTATAAAAAAATTTTTTAATACAACATAACAACGGCAGTGACGCGGCCGTCTGTCTTCGCCCTACCTACGACCACCATACATTTTTTACACAAAATTGAAATGAACTATATATTTCTTCTGATTTCTGACTATACCGCTATGGTAGAAAACAGATCTTACACATAAACAGTACATTGACTTCACCTGGACTCAAAGCTTGATAAATATAGCCTAAGTAGGTTATAGCGGGAGTCTTGGCCATGTGTGGTGGGTTAATCATCAAAATGATGCAGATTATGCATACAACATACGGTTGTAAGAAAACAGAACATACAAGCCGTATAAATAACAAAAGGGAAAGAAACATTTTATACCTATCTGACTCGAGCGTAAGGTAACAGTTTGAAAGACTTCCCCAAGGTGTAATTGCTAGTGTGGATTTCCTCAAAATCAGGCAAAAAGGGGGTTGTCCTAGCTCACTTAACTGGACTAATATGGATTAAGAACTGTAGGGCTATTCTGTAAAAACCATTTTAATATCGAGCTTTCGATCGATTTCGAAATTCGATCTGAGTGATAGAGCTCACTTTACAGTCACTTCGAAATTGAACTTTATTGATATAGATAGAGAGCCGAGTTTTAAAGAATACAAATTCGTCGTATCACCGCGGATTCCGCTTCGAGATTCGAAAACGACCTTACAGAATAGCCCTACTGCACAATATCTACTGGCTTGTTGGGTAGCAGTTGGTGGAAATTATTATTATTATAACATCCCAGAGCTTTTTAATCTGATTCATAGACTCGAGTCTAAATTCAGTATACATGTAAGACAATTAGTAAGATTGATTGCGAGCTATTGGGCCTTATGGTGATGTAGGTTTCAACTGTCGAAATATAGAAACAAGCGATAGACTAAGGGCCTGTTTCACAATCTCCAGATAAGTTCCGAATAGGCTATCGGCAACATATTTGACAGATACTCCATACTCTATCTGTCAAATACGTTGTGAATAGCCTATTCGGCACTTATCTGGTGATTGTGAAACAGGCCCTTAGGTACTTTAAATTAACAAACAAATTAACCAACTCGGTGGTCCATCGCAAGGCAGAAATTTTGACAAATGGTCCCCCATGACTATAAGGTTAAGAACCACTGATTTAGCAAGACAAAGTCCGATTGTAATATGCTAAATAGAATAAGAGGAAGGGGATGCACGCATATCATTGTACACAATTTCACTTTCTAATACAAAAATAATGGAAATTACAAAATAAGCAACTTCCTGCTATTGTCTCGCATTCCGTAGCTAACTTCATTCCCTCCGCTGTGACTTACAAAATCACTTATTCGTTCATTACGTTGTGTCAGCTATGGTCTAATATCTAGACTAAAATCTTGGACTGTTGGTTGACTTCTCTTGAAAATTAGAAGCGGATGGTTTTATTTTAGTTGTGTACCTATTAATTGTTTAGTTTGAATAGTTATGAAATATCTCCTAATATTTGAATTCTTGATCCAACATTTTAAGTCAACAATACTAATGATGGTAGTTTAAGATAATAGTTACGTGTGTCTTGTGTAATTATTCTATAGTACCTACATTTATTGTGTGTTACACGTTTTTTGTGTATTATTAAAATTTTAATACGCCACATTGTTTAAATTCAATTACATCCTACTAATATTAATGCGAAAGTTATGTGAGGATGTTTGTTACTCTGAAAAAACTACTAAATGGATTTTGATGAAACTTCATAATTATATAGTTTATACATCGAAGCATAGGCTATAATTCATCCCATCCCTGGATAATATAGACTATATCATCCCGCTAAAATGCCGTTGTAATTTGTAAATCTAGTTAACGCAGGCGAAGCTGCAGGCAACAGATCAATGAAAATCCTAATCATTTTGTAAACTTGACGTATTTTTAGACAAATTAAACTAAAATTGGACGAATCATCAAATTAATATTCGTACTACGAGGCATGCCTTTTATGTTTCGTCGTTTTAAGAAAATAACACAACTAGAAACGTTCGTGACGTTTTCCTTCGAGAGATTAATTTATGTGACCCAACAGAAACAAAACAACGCTGTGACTGAATAGTCGCATCAATCCTTATTCTTTCTATTGTTTTGCTACTATAAATTCAAACAAATTTGAAAATGGAACAATTCTAAATTCAAAATTAGCTAAAATATTTAAACAAAAGAACATCAAGGCATGCCTCGTATTAAAAGCTTGTTAAGTAAATAAACTTATGCGTATACGTGGTAATAATAATTTCATTATCATCAGAACGTATATGGTGAATCTAGAATGCAAATGAAGTACCTTCGAGCAATTTGAGAAAGTCGAAGTTAGATTTCTGAGCGTGCAAAACGCATTTCGAACGCATTTCGCATACAATTTTTGTCTGCATAGAATACACTATTCTAAGCACGCAAAGACAACGTATATCAAGCTTACTTCAGAGTATTCAAGTTACATCCTATACTTCTCATACTAATATAAGCTAAAGAGTTTTTTGTTTGAACGCGCTAATCTCAGGAACTATTGGTCAGATTTGGAAGGTTCTTTCTGTGTTAGATAGCCCGGGGAAAGCTATAGGCTATGTATCATATCGCTAAGTTGTAAATCTTAGCTAATGCCGACGAAGCTGCGAACAACAGCTAGTGTCATTTATATGACGCAATGTTTTGCAAACGAGTAAATCCCTAATGGCGGAGTATTCTAGTGGAATACAAAACCAATTGGGAGAAGGCACAGGAATGGAAGCCCATATTAAAGTAAGTATGTATTTTATACGACACCGCGAGAGTAGACACAATCACCCCCAAAAAAAGTCTTTTGTATGCCCGGCCGGCGGCTATAAAGGGTTGAAAGGACCGACCATAATTAATAGTCCCTGGGATGTGTCAGGACTTAGGAGTCGGGTCCAACTTGTGTTGTTGCTTACCCAAATAAGGAAGGCCCCGAAGAAATCAAAGGTAGTCTTAGATATCAATTTACTACCTTTTTTTGATTTATCAATAAAAACAGGCAGACTCGACAAAGAAGGTAAAACAAAAAAAAAAAGAGTTATATTTACTGACTGTTGTGTCGACTAGTTTACTTGAAACTAGCCCTCATCTAAGCAGTTTATCCATGTACTGCTATCCTTGCTCCTTAGTCCTTATTCCTGATCGCGATATAATAATCAAGCTTTACAGATATATTGCGATTTGTTAAGTTTTTTACATGCTTGTCGCGTTTCGAATTCTTTTGTGGTTATGGGGGGACTTTGAACTAGAAAACAATACTCGATCGCAGATTACTAGACAACTAGAAGAATACATATGCTGGTGAAATAAGCAGGTCAATAATGTCCATGTAAGCGACCACACAAAGACAAGATACGCAGTAGTTCAGATTAGGTATATAACCTACCTATTATATACCTAACATGTAAATAGCAAATAGCAATAACAAGTCATAATATTTTCCATGCTACTATATAATTACATGTTAATTGTTATAGTAAATAAGATATAATATACGTGTTATACATAATAGGTATGTAGAATTATGTATTTAACGCCAGACATTTTGTATTATTTGCTTTAGCGCAATAACACGACAACACAAAACAATTCAGTTGGACAAATATAAGCTTTAAACATTTATACAAGGATACCTTATTACTATACGTCTAAATCCCTAAAAGCGATATGGGTGCGTTGTTTTGTTTCGTACGTTGACCTATCCCGGGCAGATAAACCACATATAGCACATATAGGGCATATACAAACATTTGTAAAATAGCAAACGACATTCTTTCCCACGCTTGACCGGAGGTAAAACAAGTTTGATTGCTTAAAGGAAATCACATGTATCCGTGTAGTTAAAAACACTGACATACCTTCAACAATGTCCAATCACAAAAAAAACACACACACAAACACAAACAAAACTTTTACATTTGTAGATAATGCGATTTTAATCTACGAATGTGTTCGTTACAACGCGCGGCAAAATGGCGCGCGACACGTCTTCCTCTTTCGAACGCGAGAGCGAAACTGGCCGGATTGAGAGTTGTGAATGTGGTCCTCAATACTACAAGATTCCCATTCAGGTATGTGAACAACCTCTCGTTCTGTTTATAACAAACAAATTTAAGACTTAATTACAAGTAAATAATGATTAAAATTGTATTTCATAGAAACACTGATAAGGCTGCGTCGATATCAGCTCCACTGTCTAGGACTAGCGTGCGAGGGGGACAGCTAATGAAATTACAAAATGTGTGAGCGAGATGCGTACTAAAGATATTTGAGCGTATTTTTAATGCAACAGTGCATAAAAAGGAATAAAATTTTATTGTATCATGTTATCGAAGTTCAGTACATTGTCTTCACAGGACTATAAGTATTATTGTATGTATTTGGAACTGAATGTGTCTTAAATGAGAGAAATATATAAAATAATCTAAAGTAAACTCGATAGTGACAACTGCCAACAGTCAGTACAATTTTAGGGAGAAACTACTGATGACTTTCATCATGAATGACGCAGCAATCACTGATGACTCGCGTGCCAGTCATGCACCAATTCATTACTTCCTTCTGTATACTATCATCAATAGATTATTTTGCCATCACGATAATGACAGTAAATATGTAAGTAATTTTGATAACAAACACAATAGGGTATTCAAGATGACTATAAATAGGCGTAAAATTTATTTTAAAGTAGTAAAAAAATCATGTTTAATTTATAAAATTCTAATCATCATTATCTCGCGTACAACCACACTGCCACTTTTGGGCACAGGTCCAAAGTTCTACTCCTCCAAATCTGGCGAGTTTTTAATTAGGAGAGTATTTAATTAGGCATTAGGCAATAGTTCACTTATGCGCTGGCCCAATGTGGGTTGGTGAACTCCACAGTTCACACACCTTCAAAGTCTTTCAATCTAATCAGGCTTGGCACGACGTTTTCCTTTATATTTTGTTGTATTTATCTCCCATGTGACCTAAGGCCGTCGCAAGGCCCATTGTTCTAGAAACGATTATTCTTAGACCACATAATATTTACCCTACTACAAACAAATACACAGACTAAAGCACTTACAACGTAATGCAATAACATAACCTTTGTTACATAAAATCTCAGGGCGCAATTTTTCTTACAATTACTTCATTATAATCATCATACCTAGCTATTATTATTCCCATTTATTTGGGGTTTAGAGCGATTTTTTTTTTTCGGTTGGATCTATGCTAATGGTCCTAGTGACCGTTATGCGTCATCGGAAATGGGATGATCCGGTTGGATATTGTAATATCAACCTGGTGCATCAAAACATACAGGAATTATTGTAATATCAACCTGGTGCATCAAAACATACAAGGTCTGGTCGGTAAAGAGTTAGAAATAGATTTATTTATTAAATGTTGTAGTATAGACATACTATGTATTACCGAACATTGGCTGAATAAGAACGAAGTTATGTTTAATCTTGGTGATCACCAGGTAGCAAGTTCATTTAATAGGGAAAATGCAATACGAGGTGGCTCCCTAATACTGACAAAAACTAATCTAAAATGTAAAGAAAGAAAAGATATTGTGAGCCTCTCTATTGAGCGCACTGTTGAAATAGCCTGTATAGAGTTTGAGTGTCTTATTATTGTAAGCGTATACAGACCTCCTAGTGGGCCATATGATACTTTTGAAGAAATTATGGACAAAGTTCTTGTAAAGGTATGTGGATCTAAGAAATATATAATTATATGTGGTGATTTTAACATAAATTTATTAGAAAATAATTCCACCACTATCAGATTTTTATCATTATTTAAATCATTCGGCCTCAATAACTTATTCTTAGAACCCACCAGAATAACTTGCACCACGGCTACTTGTATAGATAATATATTCAGTAATGTAACACCATATAGTCAATGTGTTATTAATAAACTTACTTCGGATCACTGTGGATTGCAAGCATCTTTCAAAAACATGAATAGGGAAAATAACTACAAAAAGAAAGTAATGTTTGTCCCTGTCAACAAAAATCGTATTGAGAAGCTTAGGTGCAATATAATGGAAAAACTCTCATATCTTGATTGTAACAAAAATGATCCGAATATTCTGTATGGTAAATTATTTCATTTAATTAAAAATGAGTTTGACATTGTATTTGCACCTAAAATAAAAACAGTAAATGTAAAAAATCTTAAACCTTTTAATGAATGGGCGACTGTAGGAATTCATAGAAGTAGGCAAAGATTGTATGAACTCTATGATGAAAGGTCATACAACAGTAGTGAAGAATTTAAAAAATATGTAAAATCATACTCTAAAATATTTAAAAAGGTATGCATAACAGCCAAATCCTTACATATCAAAAATACCATATCGAAATCGGATAATAAAATTAAAACAACGTGGAATATAATCAATAAAGAAACTGGTAAAAATAAATATAATAACACTGAATATTCTTTATGTATTGATGGTAAACGAATAGATACTGACAAAGAGGTCGCAACTATCTTTAATAATTTTTTTGCTAATGTTCCATTGGCAACAACAAAAAATCTTATATCCTCTCCTACCGTTGCCGAGACATTACTTAAAAAAAGTGTCAATGAGAATAAACATGTATTTAAATTTCAATATATTTGCCCAAAAGATGTTACTAGTGCTTTTAAACTAATTAATATTAAGAATACTACAGATTTGTGGGGCATGTCTGTAAAAATTATGAGACATATTGTGCATATTATTGCACCGATTTTAGCAATCATATTTAATAAGTGCATTGATTGTGGTGAATTTCCTGATTTAATGAAACATAGTAAAGTATTACCACTTTTTAAATCAGGTAGCAGTACAGACCCTTCGAACTTTAGACCAATTTCCATACTTCCAACTCTCAGTAAAATATTCGAAAAAATTATTCTAAATCAACTTTTATTCTTTTTTAATAAGCATGAGTTACTTCATAGACAGCAATTTGGATTTACCAAAGGTAGATCCACAACTGACGCGGGAGTTGATCTTTTAAAATATATATTTACAGCTTGGGAGGAGTCACAGGATGCTCTAGGTGTATTCTGCGATCTGTCCAAAGCTTTTGACTGTGTTGAACATGCGACGTTAATCAGGAAATTGCACCACTATGGTATCAGGGGTACTGAACTTAAACTACTGGTATCCTATTTAAATAATAGAACACAAAAAGTAATCATAAATGGTAAAAGTTCCGCTGGTACCAAAATAAAAATGGGGGTACCTCAAGGATCCATTCTTGGTCCATTTCTCTTCCTTGTGTATATAAATGACTTGGCTTCACTTATGAAGGACAAACATGAAATTGTATTGTTTGCTGATGATACCTCAGTAATATTTAAAATTAAACGACAGCAAATGATCCTTGACGATGTAAACAATGCTCTTTCGAACATGGTGCATTGGTTTAGCGTAAATAATTTGTTACTTAATTCAAACAAAACTAAATTGATAAAATTTACACTGCCTAATGTCAAGCAGGTGCAAACTAATGTATCACTTAACGGAGAGGTGATGGACTTGGTGGATTCGACCGTATTTCTTGGAATAACCATAGATTGTAAGCTGCAATGGGCGCCACATATAGCCAAGTTGGCAAATAGACTCGGTACTGCGACTTTTGCGATTAAAAAAATAAGAAAAATGACAGATGTAAATACGGCGCGATTAGTATACCATGCTTACTTCCACAGTCTAATGTCTTACGGCATTCTACTGTGGGGGAATGCGGCGGATATTAATACGATTTTCTTGTTGCAGAAGCGAGCTATTCGAACTATATACTGTTTGGGCCCCCGGGTATCATTGAAAGAAAAATTCAAAGAAATTGCCATCTTAACTGTAGCTTCTCAGTACATACTTGCTAATGTGATGTACGTCCGCAAAAATATTAATGACTTTTTAAAAAAATGCGACCATCACAACATAAATACTAGGAACAAATATAAATTGAATGTTCCATTTTTTAGACTTAATAAAGTTAGTACTTCTTTTATGGGACAATGTATACGATTTTACAATAGGATCCCAGAAAACGTTCAAAATCTTTCCATTAATAAATTTAAGAAAATTGTTAAGGAACGTTTGTGTGGTAAAGCGTATTACGAAATAAAAGATTTTATTGAAGATACCACACCTTGGGAATAAGACACTCACTCATAAGGTTTTATACAATGTATAAATTATAAATTTCATAATTTGTTATTTAGACGAAGCGAAACCTTGGGATTAAATTGCTCTTCTATAAAGCTGTTTTATCTAGAATGTAGATAAATTTTGAGCCTGCAGTGTGTTGAACTAAACTTGTGTAAAGGTGAAACGTATGACATGTCATGCTCGCTTACGCTACTGCAGTGGTGGCGTTGTGGGATGGGTCTTCCACTTCCCTCTAATATGCGGAAGAGGTTGACGCTGGCTCACGCGTCCAGGCCTATGTGGAGGTGCTGCTGTGGTGGCTGGTCGTGTTATGCGATTTCTACCTAGCTGAGTTTCTTTTTTTTTTTATTAACATCCACAGGTTTGTTTTGGATATTGCGGGGTCTAAATTTATCTACTTATTTATTTATTTACTTTTCTTAGGATAAAGATCTTAGGATAAGACTGTAATAAATGTGTTATAGTAATAAGTGTATGTAATTATGTATGTTTATAAAAAATTGTAAACTATATTTTGAAAGGAGCAACCCAACAGAGTTTCTTGCTGAATTCTTCTTATGTACTATACTAGTATAGTATTATGTATTGTTTGTATTACTATTTTTTGTAATATTGTATTTGAAAAGACTAGTTCCACTGAGTTTGTTTCGCCGGTTCTTCTCAGTGGACTTACTTTGGAACCGGTGGTAGACTCAATTGACCTTCAAAAAGATACTTGGATAGTACTATTTTGAATAAAATTTTTGACTTTGACTTTGACTTTGATAAAGGTTTAGAGCGACGGTGGTCCAGTGGGTAAGGGGCTCGGCCTCTTCAGCGAAAGGGTCCGGCTTCGATCCTGACCTCATGTGGTGCCTTGAAATAGGTTTTTCTAAATTTCCAAGTGCACCCTGACCAGTGCTTTCGTTTTCCCACATCGGTGAAGGAAAACATCGTGGGGAAACCTGCATGCCTGATGATATTGAAAGTCTTTCATGGTGTGCGAAGTTCACCTACCTGAATTGGGCCAGCGCCTTGGTGAACTATGGCCCATTACCCTTCTGACCTGATTTCGAGGAGGAGACCCGTGCCCAGCAGTGGGTTATCGATCATTAATGTCAATATCTTACTGGCTAGAAAATTGTCGTTGATAACTCAGAGACGATGACGAATTTCGGTATCTTTCCGTTACGAAACGACGTTACTTTGTCTAAGCCCTTTGTTTAGTTAAGATCTTGAGCGGAGATTGTTTTGGAGTCTCAAATCTCAATCAATGAACGCCAAAACAATATCCGGTGATGCGTCGTGAACAGCTCTTAAAGTTGGCGTTCCACCAACTTTGCTCCTCACCAAGTATCTCACCAAGGGATCTTCCGTCAGACTAGCATACATGTTTAATAAGGTTCATTAATTTATGTTCATTTATCTAAACTATTATATTTAAAATGGTTCAAAATTTATTTGTTTTGATCTTTACGTTTTGCGTAAAATTTCAATGTATTTTTAACTCGTGCTCTCTACCTCAATATGTACACTTCTCTATTTATATATTTCTTCATCTTTGTGTTTAGTTTAATATCTTTTTGTGCAATATGTTATTTTCTTATTTTTTGGCCTACGAAAATGATTATGTACGCTTGATGAGTTCTCATTCAATTGAAGGAGACACAAATTGCCAAATACTTTTTTTATTTACCTTTGCATGTACCTACTGTACCTATATCTTTTGTTGGAGTTCCTAATAATAAATAAATAAAAATATACTTTCTTTTTTTACAAGAAAGCGACCGAGCAGTCGGTGCCTATGGAGATGTGATCTTTCTCCATATCCCCCAATGGGCCACGGGCAACTCAAAAGCCGCAAGAAACGCGACAGCGTAGCTGTCTTACATAGCGGTATAATGTGAACGAAAGATACCACACGATCGTGCCGACGCAATTCGTTCGTTAACTACCTCTTAGAAAAACTTACTAATTCAATAAAAAATCCGCTAAAGAACAGAAAAAAAGAAAAAACATAAAAAAAAATATTTTCTTCTGCAGTACTCGTTAAAGTATTTTTTTTTTCAGAAACTTACAAAATTGCTTATTTAGTTACAAAAATATGATCCCAATATGTAAATAGTATTTAATAATATTTTTATAATTAATGGATCCCAGAGTGAAAAACACACTAACAAGTAACTAAGCTATTTATTGAAGAACATTTAGAAAATTAGAAGCTTAATAAATAAAAATAAGAAAAAGAGAGGTGATGAAAAGACTTGAAATGCACACATACACGGTGTATTTTGAACGCTTTGAAAAACGAAGAGGTAAGAGATAGTGTAGGCGTGGCCTGACATGATACAAGTGAAAGAAACTCAAAAGTCATAATTTTTTATTTGGTTGTCTTTTTTAACATTTTTTGAATAATCCGACTTGGTAAACATAATGATACAGATATTTGATGATAATGCTTTAAAATAATTATTTTTTTAATAAAACAGGAATGTAACAGCTGACTTACAGCCGCGTCGCGCGAAGTGCACTAACTCCCGCACCGCACACGGCTCGCGGTCAGCGTGAGTTTATAGCGTGTATGTATGCATACATCGCGGGCATGCGAAATACATAAGTGCTACAATTTTCTTAAAAAAGCGTTTCTGAGATAAATGGTTATATGCATATAAGTATGTTATGAGGCTTAATTTTTTTCAACAACTTTACACAACGCCCAACACCCATTCTTGCCTGACACACGTCTCCACGTGGGCAGGAGTCTCCACCCGACATATAGGTTGTTACTTTACTTTTACTTGATACACACGCGATATTACAATCATTACACGCACACAACACCGCGTCCGCAGTAGGTGGTGAATACCTTGCGTCTAACTGGACTGGAGACATACACTTTCTTGCAGAGCGAATCTGCTCGTCAAACGTGGGTAGTTCCTGCCGCGGTGGACAGCGCCTCCATTATGTGGCACGTTTTAAATAATATCTTTGATCATTATGGCCAATTATCTCCAAAGTTTGCAAGCAAATTATTGAAGTACATAATTCAATTTAATAGATAATCTTCATTTCTAAAGAAAACTTCTAGAAGTTTCATAACTTTTTGTACTTTCCTTTATAGGTCATTTAAGATGTAAATATCGGAACCTGTTTTGAGAAAGTTCGCCTTTTGCGATTTTTTGTATTTTATAAAACCCAATGGGAATTACGTTTGTTGAGAGAACTACGGAAATGTAATCTTGGAGTTTATGAAGGGAGACTTATGCCAAGCTGTTATGTAGACAAATGGAAAATTGAAATCATTTTGATTAGCAGAGATGTTTGTTTGATAAAGTGTAAACGGCTGAACAGACATGTATTAAAATTTGCACTTAGATAAATCATGAATCGGAAAAAACCTTTAATTATACGTTCAAGTGGGATATATATATTTTTTGTTTATTACTTATATCGTAAATAAAATATGATTAATTATGACGCAATTAACTCTTTGCTATAGATTTTGGGAAACAAAAGATCTAAAACTAAAAAAATATAATTAGCATATTAAATATGCATGTAGGTCAAATTATATTTCGTAAAGATTTGCAAATAAATTTATAAATAGAAGTACCGTTGGATCGGTTTATTTCGTGACCTCGTTTTTTGAATTTCTTTTTTTTTATACAAATCCAAATTCAATTTATAAAAGACATCATCGGCCTTACCCTTAGGGACTTGTAAGTGGGCTCGAATCGAAATCCAAAATCCATTCCTTATTAGTCATTTCCATGTTAGTCGGAAATGTCAACGGGCAGACGAGCCGCGTGATGTCGAGTGGTCAACGTCGCCCATTAACACAAGTTAACCTGAGACTAGCCCGGACCACTCATTAATGTGTTGACCATTCTTTTTTTCTCTTTTTTTTCCTTTTACGCCGGGAAATGCACTGACGCATCCCGCTGGGGAGTGGGTCTCCCCAGGCGGGTATGTGGGACTCGCTGCGCCCGAAAGATGGTAAGTGGACGCAGCTCTACCCACTAAAACCCGGCAAGTGCCACCAATGCCGCCTTTGGTGAGGTGCCCCGGATCCACAAGCAACAGGGCACCTCGACGGCTAGTCAGTTGAATCTATCATTGAATCTAACACCAGTACCATGACCATCTACGCTAAAACCGGCGAAACAAACCCAGTGCTATTATAACCATATTATAAACCAGTGCTATAACTGATCAAAGATGGATTTTCCATTTTTTTTTGTGTAATCACGATTTAAAAAATATAAAAATTTCTTTACCAATTTTTATACGTTTGTGCACTGTCATTTGTCAACCACATCTAAAGTTTAGATTCTAAACTATGGTTCAAATTCCAAGCGTCCAGCTCATCGCGAAGTTAGTTTAAAATCAATTACAAAATTCGCCCTCACATAATATTATAACTTGTGGAGTTAATACAAATATCACTAACATGGAGAAAAATTACAATGAACCAGAACCCATGAGTGTTAATCACGCTTATTCATAATATATAATCGCATAAGTTAACAGATAACCTATTTAGCCCCATAGGGTCCCAAATTCCCACGAGACCCCAAGTTATTACCTGCCCAAAATATTTCATCTCAATCAAGTGGCAAAAAAGGATCCCTCAGGATGAAAGGGTGCTTAAGGTCTGAGTATCCTTTTGTTGGCGCTACGTGTCTTTCGGAAGGGCCTTAATTGTTTTAATCGTTTACCTTAATATTATTATAAACTTTTACACGCCTCCATGTTTATCGCCTATATACACAGAGCTAAAGTAACATAAAATAATCGCATGTATTTAAATATTATAAAATATTAGTAGCGCTCCGCGGTTTCACCCGCGAATTTCCCATTCCCGTGGAATTACGGTGATAAATTATAGCCTATGTGTTATTCTGTTGTTATTTTATTGTAAAGTTTCATCAAAATCTATTCAGTAGTTTTTAAGTGAGAGTAACAAACATCTATCCAACCATCCATACTTACAAATTTACGCGTTCATCGTATTATCTACATCTACACTAATATTATAAAGAGGAAAACTTTGTTTGTTTGGTTGTAATGAATAGGCTCAAAAAGTACTGGACCGATTTCAAAAATTCTTTCACCATTCGAAAGCTACATTATCCACGAGTAACATAGGCTAAATTTTATACTGGAGAAAATAGGGTTCCGTAAGATATTTGGGATTTTCGGACACAGGGTGTAAAAAATCAACCAGAAAAGTTACTGATTTTGCGTACGCTGCCTAAAATATAAAAGATAGAACCATAGAATGTTCTATTAATTGTAGATCTTATAAATATTTACAAAAAAGTCCGCAACACACTATATCTATCTATGTCGAGTGAGGCACAACGACTATTTTTTTATTTAGAAATTTCGAATTATTTTGGACTTACATACGCGTTTATTTTACTCATGCTTTTAATCCTTAAGATATGAAGCTAAAGAGTTTGTTATTTGAACGCGCTAATCTCAGGAACTATCGGTCGGATTTGAATGAAACATTTCAGTGCTAGATAGCCCATTTATCGATAAAGATATATCATCGGTGTTGTTCCCCTCTGCTGGAAATCAGCACTGGTTAATCCGCTGCCTAAAATCGACCGTCCAACACATTTAAATGAGCTCAGACCCATAAGCATTTTACCATATTTGTCAAAATTATTAGAACGCGCTGTATATAATCAGTTAATGAAATATGTCGAAGAGAACAAGATGCTACTGGAATTACAGTCTGGATTCCGAAGGGGTCGAGGCATGGTAACTGCATTGTTGGATGTCGTAGATAATATTTTAGCAGATCGGGACATGGGCTGTGGTAGTATTCTATCTTTATTGGATTTCTCGCGGGCTTTCGACTGTCTTGACATGCAACTACTGTTAGCGAAGCTGAACTACTATGGCCTAAATGATCTAGCCTTGTCTTGATAATTACTTATCGCACAGAGAACAAACCGTTAAGTTAACATTAGCTAATGGCAAAACCCTATTGTCTGACCCTTTAACAGTCACTCGCGGTGTTCCACAGGGCTCAATATTGGGGCCTCTTTTATTTATAATTTATAGCTCAGATTTATCTCGCGAAATCAATCACTGTAAATTTCACTGTTATGCAGATGATGTTCAACTTTATATTTCTATACCACCTTGTAATACATCAATTGCAATACACGAAATGAATAGGGACCTTGACAATATTGCTGCCTGGTCAGATAGGAACGCCTTAATATTGAATCCGTCAAAATCAAAATTTATAGTTCTAGGTACTAAAAATCAAATTAAAACGATAGTTAGTAATAGTGACCTGACTTTGATTATAAATAGCCAGAAAATTGAAAGGGTTACAGAGGCAAAGAGCTTAGGTTTACTTATTGACAGTAATCTGCGATTTGAAAAGCATGTTCAAGGCTTAATAACCAATTGCTTTTATAGACTTAGAATACTATATAAAATCCGTGATGTGCTGTCTGAAAGGTCTCGTATAACTCTCTGTGAGAGCCTTATATTATCTAGACTTAATTACGGTGATATTGTATACGGTCCTTGTTTACTCGCCAGAACACAACGTCTCATTCAAAGAATACAGAATGCCTGCTGTCGCTTTTGCTATAACGTTCCTAAACACACACACATCACACCGTTTCTAAACGAGGCATCTATGTTAAGAATGGAACATAGAAGACAGTTGCATCTGGCTACCATGATGTTTGACATAATGAAATTTAAAGCGCCTGAATATCTTTATAACAAACTATCATTTCCGTTAATTGGCGAACGTTATGGCACACCCCGGGCTATTCGTCCAGTGTTATCATTGCAAAAGCATAAGAGTGCAGCTTTTAGAGGTAGTTTTAGGTACCAAGCCACCAAATGTTGGAACAATATACCACCGCCAATCAGAAATATCAAAAGTAAATATACATTTAAAATTAAATACAAAAAACATCTCTATGAAGAACAAGTGCAACTTTAAAATTAACGTGTCGTGTACCATAAAATTTATTTGACCTTATACATATTTTGTTTACTCAAAGTGTGCGTTTGTTTTTAAAAACCTATTTATATACTCTCTTGCGTGCCACTTTTTACCTACTCTCATAATATGTTGACACCTTGTATTACACATTAACTTTTTAAATATTTATAATATACACACCATACACCACAAAACATGCATTGTGCTCTCTCACCGTAACAGGTAGTGGCTGAAAATCAGTCGATCTTTCTTCGGATTGATCTTTTAGTACTGAGTTACTTACCTTTTTGTGATTCTGCAGCACACATTTTAATGTGATTTTATTAACGTTGTAAAGATTTATGTTATTTTTTTGTTTGTTAGATTTAGTTTTAGTTTTCCTTTTTAATTTGTATGTGTAATATGGAACTGTGAATAAAAAGTTTATCTAGCTATCTATCTATCCCTCTAAGATACCGTTGTAAATCTTAGTTAACGCAGGCGAGTCTGCAGCTGCGGTCAACAGCTAGTAATATAATAAACCTTTATTTTCAGGCTGCATAGGCCCATAGATTAATTTTTGTTATACCTTAACCTACTGCTATATAAACTGCTTACATATTATAATAACATTATTTTTTTATCATTTATTCATTTATATTACTAGGATGTTATATACATATATCATAAGATATGTTCATATTTTTGCTTTCACGTTTAGATGAATTTACTACAGTTGGTAATGATAAGACATGTTTCAATGAATGTTGAGACGGCCGGTTTCCTTCTTTCAAGTGACATGATGGATATCGCCGTTCCATCTAGTTGGAGATGGACTCTCCATCACCCGCACGCGGCTTCCTTCCAGAACCTCGTCAGCCATCGGCCAGGTTTTTGTCGGCAAGTTTTAATCTACTACCGATTCAGCGACATACATAAATACCATCGATTCGACTTTGACTTTAATACTTTAGCAGTAAAGGTGCTTTTAAGTTGACCTTAGTCCAGCGGAGAAACATTAGCTGTTAAACCATCAAATGATCTAACAGTGACCAAACAGCTATAAAAGTTGATGACATCAATTCCTTATCTAAAACTGAAGTTTGATGAAAGTACGTCGCACTAATTACAGCGATGTTTCCATTAGTTGTAATTGTCTTAACCCTTTGGCAGTTCACACGTGACGCGGCTGAAATATCGCGCGTTTTTAAACGCCGGAATGGATGCACGTATGTTAATCAAATTAATACAAAAAGCTCCTGAGTCATATTATGATGATATGCCATTAATTACTTGGTAGGAATAAGAATAATGACCGATGCATAGAAACTTAGACAACGTAGTCTACTGGCTGGATAATGATTTCACATAACTAAAATCAACACTAATTGTGAGTTTTCAGTGCTACCATCTTACTAATATTATAAACTTTTTTTTTCAGTTTGAGCTATGCTATGCTAAAGACCGACGATGGTCCAGTGGTGGATGAACTCGGCCTCTTATACGAGAGGTTCCGGGTTCGATCCTGACCCCCCCGTGTGTGTCTTGAATTGTGTTTTTCTAAATTTCTACGTGCACCCTAAACACGAGACCATCGCTCGCTCACCGGTGAAGGAAAATATCGTGAGGAACCCTGCATGCCTGATGAGATTGCAAGTCTTTGAAGGTATGTGACGTTCACCAACCCGCACTGGGCCAGCGCGGTGAACTATTGGCCCATTACATTTATCTCTGTACTCCCATGGGAATGGGCAGAACGCGGGTGAAACCACGGGGCGCTCTAGTATGATATATTTATTCCTTAAAAACTAGAAAAATTAGAACGTAAAAATTTTCTTTACATTTCTTTGCTATATCCTTAAAGTTGGTTTGTTATTCATATTATATTTTTAAACGTCACACAAAGGGTAAAACGTAAACCCATTGCTAAGACTTCGCTTTCCGTCTCCTTATCTGTCTGTCCGCTTGTCACCAAGCTGTACCTCTTGTTGTGTTTAAATTTTCGAAAGCAGAAACATATACAATGAACGAACATACAATTAAAACAAAAAATATATATACAAGACTTAGACGACCGAGTGTCTCCCGCTCTACGTATTAAACGCCTTTACCTTGTGTTGCGCAGATATAATTTGAAGTCACTGATTAAAGGCGGTATTTATTTAATTTTTTTATTTGTTTAGAGGTTGTTGTGACCACGCTGTCGTTATCATCTCTTGTTTTGTGCCCCGTCATGTAACATCCATGAATTACGTCACACAAATTTCATGATATTTTGACACCACCCCTATTCTTGGCACACTTTGTCACATTTGTGAAGCTTCCTTCCCTTGTCACCTACTGAGCATTTTTTACACATTGAAATTACTTTTAAATTATTTTTATATTATATTTTCTTTATTAATTTGTTGGCACCAAGACGAAATGCGGCGCGTATTTTACACAAGGAAGTAAATCTCATCGAAACTGAAGATTTTCGGGGTTTAAGAAAGTTGTTTCATAATAACGACGGAAATTCGCGTAAGTATTGAAAAAGAAGATGTTACAATTATATAATTCAGACTAAGAACACGTGACATGGCAATATCTGAATATTGTCATGTGACAAGCCCGCATGTACACAGATGTCAGCTGCATAGGTTCCACTTGGCTCCGATGAGGAGATCCTAGTGTTTTATCATAAGCTATTACTAGGTGTTTGG
Organism: Lycaena phlaeas; assembly: GCA_905333005.2. NCBI lineage: Eukaryota > Metazoa > Arthropoda > Insecta > Lepidoptera > Lycaenidae > Lycaena > Lycaena phlaeas. The sequence continues at coordinate 2,203,003 of HG995181.1, forward strand.
GTGAAATTGACAGCTGGTTGAGTAGTCCGGATGGATGGACAGTGGTGGGCGGTGGGATAACACTGTCTCTGTTAACAGATAGACTGATATAGATTTATCTTTTGCGTACAAGGCGTCTGTCGCCTCTGCCAGGTTCGATGTAATGTTGGGCCCGTTTGAACGGGCGCTTAATAAGCGTCGAGGTAAAATCAGACGTCGGCGTATGTTCCCAAATACGCATGCTCATTTGGATTTAATTTTAAACGTCTAAAATCTAACAGCGCTTAATAAAGAAGGCCGCGCTTTAAAAACGCTTTCGTGTGAATACATACATGGGTATCCATTTTTCCCCCCGTTTGCACGAGCGCTTAAAAAGCGTCTTGTGAATTCCGACGTTGCCTCGAGTTGCGAGTTCGACATGCACAATTCGATCTAACGTCCTACTCGAAAATCCAACAATACTCGATGCAGTGCTACCCACCAGAGTTAAGCTTTTAAAACGTTTATTTTAACAGACACGTGGGTACCCATTTGTCTCATTGAAACTTTTTTAACGCTCGTTTAAAAAATCGCTCGAGAGAACGGGGTCTAAATGTTGGATACCAAGTGGAACAAGCCGAACATGTCTGAGCATGTCCACTGGCGTCACACGTCTCACAGCTCACGTGCAATGCATTGTGCATACCTAGGGGTCTTTGTCTGAATTTAGGGGTGAAAATACAGAATGATTTTAGGGGTTTATACCAGTATTCTACAATAGTGGCTTTGGATGAAATGAAGACGGAGATTTGGGGGTTATATTATGACATTTTATATATTTTTGAACTCTAACAGCAAAACACAGCGACGGTGGTCAAGTGGGTAGGTAATGGGCTCGATCTTTTAAGCGAGAAAGTCCGGGTCCGATTCTGCCCCTCCCCCCCCACCTGGAATAAGAACACATTCGCTCACCGGAATTAAAATTTCGTGGGGAAACCTACATGCCTGATGAGATTGACAATCTTTGAAAGTATGTAAAGTTCACCATTGGGCCAGCACATTGGCAAACCCCTCCTCGTCTGATTTCGAAGAGAAGAGACCCGTGCCCAGCAGTGGGACATAAAGGGTTGATACTTGACTTTTTACTTTAAAACGCTCTCGCTTGCACTTCAAGCCTTAAATGGAACGCCTCAGAGCGGTAACGCCGCATGAGTCATGCCGAGCCGGCTCCATCGAATTATAAGACGTTGTCACCAGCCTTCCAGCAATTCAGAATATTCTTTCTTCGATGTACTACTATTAAACTAATTTTATTTTCATCAAAGCTATTTTCAATGTCTTCATTTGCCAACGTTTTTGTGATCCATGTGGTCAAACCGTGTTGGTCCTGATGCTGCAGTGTACACGGCATTGATTAAGGACCATTGTATAAACAGTGTCAAAGGCTACACCGAAACAACTGAGATTGGATCTGTGGAGAGGGCCACCATGGTTGTACTTATTTGAGGACTTTTTGATAATGATTCATCGTATAGTGGCAGACCAGAAAGACTTACCCTATAAAACATTTTAGAATAGAACAAATGATTGATTTGAACCATTTTTACTCCACTTATAAAATCACATATGGTATAGCATTGCTTTAGATCTACTAACATCCAACAGATATCAAATACGGATATCGTATAGCTATCTCATGTAAATTATGATCATGATAAACAAAATTCTCTCTCAGTCTCATCAGCCCTTATCCATCCGCTGCAAAGGCCTTCCGCAATGAACGCCAAGGTTTCCGATTCGTCGCAATTCGCATTAAACACGGACCGGCCACAGCGCGGATACGTATTTCAACCTGATTAGCCAACTGGACCAATACTTGATCTACCTTTTCGCAGCCTCGATTCTTCTCTGTTCCCCCGATTGATAGATCAGCCCACTGCTACTGGACGAATATACAAATAACCTATGGATATTTTAAAATGGCCGCCTATTTATGATTAAGAACGACGATATGGTAGAATTGAGGACATCCTCGGAGCGCCAGAGCCATGGCCACCCCAGCATCATTTCATTCGGACTGATGGAATAGCAAATGCTGTCTGGATTTGTGACTGTGTGTTCGAGGGAACTTTTATTTATTCGATTACATGTTATCTGCGCGGACTATTTAACTTGCCATTCAACAGCTTTTGACGTAAAAAAATCCGGCGATAAAAAAACAAAAAAATCAAAAGCACCCACAGCTTTGTCTTTATCAATAACATCATCGAGATACATAAATGTATTTCTATTAAAAAGTAAAAAAAAATGAGTTTCGTTTTACGTCCATTGTTGGGCACGGATCTATTCCTCGAAACCAGGCGAGGAGGATTTGGCCATAGTTCACCGATGGCCCAATATGAGCTGCCGAACTGCACGTTCTAAGACTTTCAATCTTATCAGACATTTTTGGTAAAGATATTGCCATGCTGCTTTGACGCTGAATCAAGCACGTCTGGGATGGTATAATCATCGTAAAGTGACAGTTATGCTGTCGCGTACCTTGTGGTTTGTGAACTTCCGATGGTCCATGGGGGGGATAGGGAAAAGAAGGGCAACGCAACTGCATTACCTCTTGTTTGTCTCTCTGTGTCTGTCTGGATGTTTATGGGCGTCGTTACTCGATAGTCGGCAAAAGGTTTGAACTGTTTACCCTCCTACGCTATAAAATAAGGCATACAGGTTTGAGGTTTCCTCACGGTGTTTCCCTGCCGAATCCGTACCCTTTGGATCATTGTCGCTACTTCAATAAAATAATAAGTGTAATATGCTAGCAGCGCCCCGCGGTTTCACTCTCGTAGTTCCAGTTCCCGTGGGAATATGGGGTTAAAATATAGTGTATGTTACTCGCTGATAATGTAGCTTTAGTAAAGTAATCTAGCTTTAGTGGTAAAACGTGGCACAAGCTCACAAAAATATATAATACAGCCATATAAAGTATTTTAAATATTCTGAATTGTACAAAAATTTTCCATTCGACTACAGCACATAGCCATTAACATGTATTGCCATAACTGTTTACATTTTCAATATTTGATTTTTTTTAATTAAAACGTGTTTTTAAATGTCGAATCATGTGTGCACATTATATATTACTGACATAATATTATCTAACTTCCGCTTGATGAGGTCTTACAGCCCAAAAATCTCGTTTGAAGCTCCTATCCTCTCGTTTTATTTATTTTTCCTTCGATTTTCTCATTGCGCTTCCAGTAACACCCCAATGCTCGTATTGGGCTCGGGGTGGGTACCCAGGGTCGTCGTGAGGATTGCTCTGTAGCGGACAGGCGTTTCCCGTATTTGGAGAGATTGACCTTTGCCGAGTCCAGCTTGTCGCTAAGATGATGGCTGCCGATCCAGGACCCTCACAAAGCGCCCTTCCTAAGCAAGCCCACTGAGAAGAACCGGCGAAACAAACTCAGTAGAACTAATATTTTCAAATATTCTATAACAAATTTACATGGAATACTGGTTTCAAACCCACTGAGAAGAACCGGCGAAACAAACTCAGTAGAACTAATATTTTCAAATATTCTATAACAGATTTACATGGAATACTGGTTTTAGTGGGTTCATCATCATCATCAGCTTTTATCCGTCGACTGCTGAACATAGGCCTCCCTCAAAACGCCAAGACGACCGATCCCTTGCTACTCGCATTTAGTTATGCAAAGCAAATGCGAGTCCCCACCCAGACCAGCGTACTTACCCAAGATCCTGGTAGGTGCTGATTAGTTATTGCGCCCATCGACTATGTTGACTTTAGCATCAGGGCCATCCTGTCCAACGTTTTTTTTTTCGAAAGGACCTATGCTGTTGGCCTTAAGGCCTTGACCCTGTCCATACTACTACCATAACATGGTGTTACGGATTTCATTATGCTCCAATTTCAGATTTCAACATTCCGTATACCTTACGCCAAGCCTGGCTGCTGAGGGATATTTGTTGAATAGTAAGTACCTACTCGGTTAAGCTAATTCGCTATCTTGATAATGCCTGTGTTTGGCTAAATCGTGTGGTGCATGGTTTACATTGGTATGCATGCGAATGAGCGCATATGCAGGAGGAACAAAGGTATATGCATGTACATTTCCTATATAGACTACGGTATATTTGATTATCATCATCCAACTTTTTTGAGCATTCGGAAAATATTATGCTATCGACAAAATGCACTTTTTATGTAGCGATATCTAACTAACAAACATAGAGAAATATAACTTTTATAGTCATTGCTAACAAATGAGCGAAAAAGGTCCGGTGGGTGTGGGTTCAGCCTCTTAAGCGAGAGGATTCGGGTTCGATCCTGAACCCCATTGAAATTCTAAACGTCAAAGTGCACAAGACCATCGCTCGCTCACCGGTGAAGGAAAACATCGTGAGGAAACCTGCACGCCTGATGAGGTTAAAAGTATTTGAAGGTGTGTGAAGTTCACCAACCCGCATTGAGCCAGTGCGTCGGTGAACATGGCTCAATACCTCGCCTGATTTCGAGTAGGAGATCCGCGCTTAACAGTTGAAAATATATTAGTACATACTTTACTTTAAAAAACAAATAATCTTATTATATACTTATACACATTCATATCAAGTCTTAAGTTATCCAAAAACACACAATATAATTGTAACTTAGCTCCAACTTAACTCCGACTTGAATCCAACTTAACCGTTTCAAGTTTTGATGGAGTCCACTCGCATTCAGTTGGATAACAACTTTTAATCCATCGGGTCTAAATTTAATCTTCCCTATAATAGGATTCGAGATTGATTGACAGCATTTCTACCACATAATGATTTAACTTTGATAGAACTAATCAATTAATATTAAATGGTATGGTATTGTAAACTTTGGCTGTGCGAATGATATGGGGTCGTTAATTACTATAACGCCCGGTTTCCGAAAGACTGATCAACATTCAACGCAAAAATTAACACATCAACTTTGTCAAATCTTTTAAGTGTCAAATGATATGCTAGAAGCGTGTTCAAATTGCTTGATTTTATCAGTCTATCAGTTGACATGATACTACAATAAAAATCAGTCAAATTGTGTGTGTTGTTGTTGTGAATAATAAAAGTGTTTTTCTTTGTTTCTTTCAAATTTGACTCTCGAATCGTATTGCCATTATCGCATGTTAGTTGACATAGGTACACTTTGACCAACGTTACAGAAACCGGACGTTAGTCTCTGAAGGCTCGGTTACAACCCTTATTACAAGTAAAGTAGCCTTCGTTAGCACACGCGGTTAGCATAGATTTACATTTTATTTATTCCATTTTATGTCTTTATAAATCAATTATATTTTGGGACCCGCCGCGAAAAGTTCTCTGCTCTAGCACTCATTTTAATATTTGGGAAGTCCAAAGTTTTATGTATCCTTAACATTTTAAATAAAGTAGTTTAGTTTTCAAAAGTAGTTTAAAAAAAAATCAATCGTGGTCGTTTGCATATGGCATAAAAAATGAGATCCACTATTCTTCTTCTGTTCTTTACTCATTAGATGAGAGACTCTGCATCCGGTATCATCATAACGATGCGAGGTCCAGTGTAATTTGACTTCTGTCCCGGCTTTATAACTTCTATGTCGATCGGCACGGCTGCTTCCAGAAGTTTACCTATAAATATATTCCATTATCGCTTATTCATTGATTCGCCTATGTTCAGTAGTGGACGGATAGGGCTGATAATGATGATGATGATGTACATATTTAAAATTATCAGTATCTACACATCAGTACCAGTACACATCACCGCAGATAGCTTTTTTTGTAAATATATCTGACATCTATTATCGGAGGGGACTTGTCTATGCCGAGTGTCATCACCGCTATGCTCGATAATGACTAGTCCTGGATGGCAATGGCCTCTTTCTGCGAAACATTGATGTCCCAGAATGAGGCCGACGAAGAGGAGACCGCTGACGTCGCCTCCTCCCGTAGGGACGACGGGGAGCGTCGGAGGCGCTACTTAATGCGCTTCCAGTAACACCCCTGTGCTCGTGTCGGGTTCGGGATGGGTACCCGGGCTCCGCTAGACACGACGTCGTGGGGACTGGCAAATCGTAGCCGAGCATCTTGTGGAGAATTTGATCTTGCCTGGACCAGTCTGTCGCTGAGGGTTTCCCGTCGCCTGCAGATGCGGGTCCATCGGATAGCGGCTGAAGGCTCACGCAGCGGTTTTAGTGGGGTAGTGCACCCAATGTTGATCTCCACACACGCCAGCGCGCCTACCCAAGGCCCTGATATGGTCCGAAAAGGATTTCTGGTGCGTCATCAAAAAAAAAATGTTTTATAGGCTGTGAATGAGGCTGATCCATCACGCTTTGAGGTGAAAGGGTCGATCGGGTGAACTCGGGACCCCGAGTGTGCCCGAGCGAGCATAATATTATCTTTCTTCTCAGTCAGCTCCTCTTCACTGTTGTTTCGCTGTGTTTACTATTTTTAATTATTATTTACACAATATAAAAAGTAAAGTAAAGTATCAACCCTTATATGTCCCACTGCTGGGCACGGGTCTCCTCCTCGAAATCAGGCGAGGAGGGTAATGTGGCCAATAGTCCACCGCGCTGGCCCAGTGCGGGTTGGTGAACTTCACATACCTTCAAAGACATTCAATCTCAGCAGGCATGCTGGTTTCTTCACGATGTTTTCCTTCACCGGTGAGCGAACGATGGTCTCGTGTGCACTTAGAAATTTAGAAAAACCCATTTCAAGGCACACACGGACGGGTCAGGATCGAACCCGGAACCCCTCGCGTAAGAGTCCGAGTCCGTCCACCACTAGACCACGGTCGCTCAATACAAGTCATGATTAATTATTATCAATTATGATACACTTTTATGTAGCTAGTATGTATGTTATTTAGATGTATTTACAAAAATCGTAAAACTATATCTTAAAAAGAGCACATACAGAGTTACTTGCTAGATTCTTCTCTGATGAAAACTTCTACTTTGCGAATCTAGCATTAGCTTATCAAAAATATTGACATGTTTTAAGTGCTATGTAATTTGCCTACGAAATAAATATTATTTGATTTTGGTTTTCAATTCTGTCGTGGGATAAGGAGAGAAATATTAAACTAATATTTATTGCATTAACAGTATAAAACTCGAGGTGCATAACAATAAACAAACAAATCCACAGCAAATTAGTGAACACAATTAATAAACACACAAAACACATTAGTTAACAGAATTCTAAATACATACATGATTTAGCAAATTCAGTGGGTTTCATAGCAAATATGGCGCTCTTGTTATGCTAATACAGCACACATGTGAATCCACTCATATCTATTATTTCATATAACTCAGAACTTAGCTAAAAGTATTTCAACTTGGGATACTATACAACAAACTGTAAACTAAAATGTATTACATACTAAAAGTATTTATTGTAAACATTGTAAGGCTGTACATAATAGAACTATATCTATTATCTATTTTGATGAGATTACTTTTATAGGATAACTTTTTATTTCATAAGTACAGTCATTTATAATATAAGCCTTTTTTTCTTTGAGGCGGGGAAATGCGCTTAGGCATCCCGCGGGGGAGTGGGGCTCCCCAGGCGGGTATGTGGGACTCGCTGCGCCCGAAAGATGGTAAGTGGACGCAGCTCTACCCACTAAAACCCGGCGAGTGCCACCAATGCCGCCTTTGGTGAGGTGCCCCGGATCTACAAGCAACAGGGCACCTCGACGGCTAGTCAGTCTCTCAGGGACTGACGCCACCTCCACAGAGATACTGTCTCGCACCATAGAACAACTCCCAACGTCGGGACAGTACAATGAGGTGAGGTTCCCGTGCCCACCCCTAGCCCCTGCTCTTTTGTCCCCTCTTCTTATAAGAGGGGTACGAAGAGCACCCTCGGCTCAATTCGTTTCGCCCAAGGTGTTGGGATCACCCTGGGCTACTGAGCCCCACCGCCACGACAAGGCCTGAACTATAACTAAGGGTTATATGATTGGCCGATGGGACGTAAACACAGATCATTGGTTGGTTGAATTGTTATTATTTCAGTGACCAGTTTTAATAGTTATTATAACTTGATATTTTACTCCCTAACAGCCGATGCCTATTGCATCCTTCCAGAATCGTCCATTTCGAAGATCGTTGGGTCATGTAATTCATAATCTTAGTGTTTAATAAAAAAGGTCTATGGACTATGTCTAGCAGTAGATGGATAATGATGATGATAGTTAGTAAAAATACGCCTTAAATATTTTAAAACAAAAGATTCAAAACTTCAATTACTCACTCAATAATATTATAAACATAAAAAAGCAAATCTTCAAATTCCACATTTAAAATATTGAAATACAAAATGGCGGACGCTTTATCGCTTCTCATTGCCGTATGAAAATTGTATTTTGAAATTTGCTTTAATCGTTTTCTTTTGAAATGATTCAGAAAATTAAAATGTTCATAGCAATGCGCTTGTGGTTCCTTGTTGATATTGTTATTTGGATTTTATGTTTGATTTTTCAGTTATTACTTTTATGGAATCGAATCAGAGGCCTGTAAATAAAGAGTTACCTTGTTTCGTTACTTAGCTAGTTAGGCTAGAACCGCTAGACATAATATCGCATATGATTACACAGATTATCAAAATTACACAGTCTGATCAGCTTTTCTGGTCATAAATCAGCAGTATGGTGAAGTACATTTAGTATAGTAGGTGTCTATGGAATCTATTATACTTACTCTTCTTCTTCAAAAAGCATGGGAAACATCACGGATCAATTTACGAGTTAAATATAATATAAATAAATACAATTTATAAATTCGGTTGTATACATAGGTCCATCAAAAGAAAATTCCTGTTAAGATTCGACGAAAGTATAAGACAAATTTCAAATCAGTCCACCAGTTCAAAGAGTTTCGAAGAAAATATAGTATGGAACATTATTCCTGTGTTGATTATGATTGGGTTGCTGACTTATAAGTTATAACACGATCAGTTACACTCAGGTTCATTCGGACCCATATTAAATTGTGCATGGGATATATGCCTGAATAGATTTAAATGTTACCATACATTATCACATATTACTGACATAATAACATATATTATATTACTCTAGCCTACAGGTTTGAGGTGTATAGCTAAAGCTTAAAGCGGCATTCTAAATACAGATTAAATGTTTATAATTATGACAAGAGACGAATGGTAAGGGATCGGTCTTTTTTAAAGGGGGTTGGCGTTTTGAGGGAGTCCTATGTTCAGCAGTGGACGAATAATGGCTAATGATGATGATGAATTATGATACTTACGCCCGGTTTCTGAAACGTTGGTCAACATGTATGTCAACTAACATGGCTGTTAATGGCGCTTAACATACGATTCTAGAGTCAAATTTGATAAGTTTTCATTGTCAACTGACAGGCTGATTAAATTAAGTAATTTAACCATGCTTCTAGCAACTCATTTGGCACATAATAGATTTAACGATTGATTTGTTAATTTATGCGTTGATCAGCCTTTCGGAAACCTGACATTATCATATTATTAAAAAAATATGCCACAATTTGACATTCAGCAGATGTGTAGCATCTCAAATCTCAAAAAGCATCAACCATGGAATAATTAAATGACAGCGCTACGCCGATCTTCCTATCATTTTTTAACCATCAAAAACACACAACAGATAGGTTTTTCTCATCAGCTATGAAGCCTCTGTTCCGGCTGAATCCCGAAAGTGGGCCGATCAAAGTCAAACAACGCTCGCACATGAATAACGGGTATAATTGATTGACGCATTTTGAAGTAGCGCTAAAGCAATGTGTGATATAATTCACTTGTTTTCCGCTTGTGTTTACTTAATTTACAGCTGTATTGGTTAAAAATGATTATTTAAAATCCAATTTCATACTGTATTTATTCAAACCTAAAATAATATCTAATTGTACATACTTTTCTTGACGTGACAACGTCTAATAACTCGAAACTATGGGCTGCATGCACGAAAAAGATGACGTAGTGTTGCGTTTCGCAAGCGAGGGCACGAACGAGAGAGATTCATGATCGGCTCGAGCGATCGGCTCAGTTCGATTCGTGTTGCATGTAATGTTTCCGACTTTGCCCTACTTGATATTGGCAAATCCTTCAGGAAGTCAAAGTGAAAGATGAAGAAGAAACCTACTTTACAGGCAACCATTTTTTTAACTTTATAACATTTTGAAAACCATGACATACACAAGCCCAACTTTAGCTGATATCTGTTCCATTTCGTTGTTCAGCGAACCACCAAACTATTGTTTTTACAAAGGTGCTTCAAATTAACAACTTTCCACGTGAAGGTGCACAAAGCGAGGTGCAAATATTTGGACTCGGGTTTTCAATTGTAAAGTTTGGAGCAAATTTAATTATGACATCTATTATTTATTTGACCAGTAACACAAAGAGAACCTGGATGCTGGATGAAGGGGCTAATAGTGACTTGAGCGAAGCGAGAGATTAACTCATAGATTCATCACTCATATATATAAAGCTCGAAACAGAAGAGCATACTAATCATGCTGCTTTGCAGCCGAATTGGGCCGGCACGACCAGGGTGGTATCTCTCGCTCACATAATACCGGCGTAAAGTGACAGTTATGCTGTCGCGTTACGTGCGGTTTGTGAGTTTCCGGTGGCCCATTGGGGTGATAGGCAAAAGAAAGGCACCGCATCTGCATAACCTTTGGTTGTGTGGATGTTAATGGGCGTTGATAGCTTCGGCTTCGGCTGTTCGTTTGCCCTCTTATGCTATAAAAAAAAACATCATCATATTTAAAGGCCGGCGATCTATGGGTGTCGCTGATGTAATTAACACCTACCAGGGCCTTGGGTAGGTGCACTGGCGTGTAGAGACTCACATTTGGAATCCATTCCCCACCCAAACCACAGCGAGAGCCTTCAGCCGCTTGGTGAGGGTCACGGATCGGCAGGCACCAGGATCACTTCAGCACAGACTGGCCCAGGTAAGGCCAGATTCTTCAGATATAGGGGGACTGTCCGACCGCCACTAAGCAGTCTCCACGACGTCGAGTCTTTAGCGGAGCCCGAGTACCAAGCCCGAGCCCGACACGAGTACAGGGATGTTACTGAAAGCGCATAAAGTAACGCCTCCGATGCACCCCCGTTCGTCGATCACGGCAGAGGCATCGTCGGCCTCCTCTCTTATCCATTTGTAGGGACTTCCTCGTCCTCCTCCTCTTGGGACATGTCTCACAGAAGGAGGCCATTGCGGTCCAAGACTCGTCATTATTGAGCATCACGATGATGTCGTTGATCACTTACCGTCGGGCGAAACGAGAGTCCGTTTGCCACCGCTTCCATAAAAAATCCGAACTCCTTCTCTAAAAAAAAATCTTTAAATCAAATAAATACTATTTTTTTTCTTTAACGCCGGGTAATGCACTGACGCATCCCGCAGGGGAGTGGGTCTCCCCAAGCGGGTATGTGGGACTCGCTGCGCCGAAAGATAGTAAATGGACGCAGCTCTACCCACTAAAACCAGTGCCACCAACGCCGCCTTTGGAGAGGCGCCCCGGATCTATTAGCACAGGGCACCTCAACGGCCAGTCAGTCCCCTCAAGGGGCCAACGCCACCTACACAGACGGGTTGCCCCGCACCACCCCTCCCACACAGTACAATGAGGAGTGGTTTCCATCCTCGCCCCTTGCCCCCTGCTCTTTGCCCTCTCTTTTTGTAAGAGGGGTACAAAGAGCCCCCTTCGCCCAAGGTGTTGGGCTCACCATAGGCTACTGAGCCCCACCGCCACGACAAGGCCTGAACCATGGTGGGGATAAAACGAATAAGCTGCTATATGATTTGATGATACACAATAATTTTAACGATTTCGAATTTAACGAGAAAATTAAACGATTTCGATATCACTTATCAAGTAAAACCACTTTAGATCTTAAACCGCGATAGATTCCGTAAAAAGATATTTCATTATATACACAATAATAAATTTTGCTAAAATACACATGCCCTGAAAACGTTTGCTAACAAAAGCACAATAACGAGAAAGCTTTTATCAGCTTACAATTGTTCGCCGCCATTTAAAAATCTATTATTCAATAGTGAAGTGCCTTTATTTTAGATTAAAGTTTTGTGACGACACCATTGTTTCAGTAGTTTTGGATTTGTTTGAAGATACTCTTATTAACTTTTGACCAAGATTATTTGAGTCAAGATATATCGCCGTACAAATTTTGAATGAAAAACTGCCTTGGAACTTTTTGTAGATACCTAGGTAACACTGAAAATGTTTAAAATATTAAAAACGGCTAAATGAAGAAAGTTGATATTATTTTTATTGTTTTCGAAGTAATTTTCTCGCGCTAGGTTCATTTACACGTGATACAAGAGTTTTAGATTTGCCGCCAATTCACAAAAATAAATGACAAATGAATACATTGCTTAAGCAATTATTATGCAATATACTAGGTTACCGAAGAGTTCTAAAATTGAAATTCTAGTAAAAAAGTTTTCATTAGCAATGCTTCTAACTGGCCAGTTCTAAACATTTAGGTATTATACGGTTTGTGATTTTCCGGTGGTCTATTTCGGATAAGGAAAAATGTGGGCAATGCATCTGCGTAGCCTTCTAATTATAAACCTCGATCGCACATTTGACTGGCCTTAAACAGTCTTGCTGCTTTGCCGTATTTCGATAGGATAAGACGGGAAGTGTACAGTCTTCACTTGATTAGTGAGCATAAAATGATCTGATAAAGATTCTAATATTTTACCGATGAGTGCATTTTTGTGTCGTCTTTATCGCGGTCTTCAATCAGTGACCATAACGAAACATGAACGAACGAATGAAGGCTGTAATCACTTTTCCGACATGTCTTGCTATTAAATGACCCACCAACCTTTTGTTGGTGGTAATGTTACTAACCTGTCGATTATAGATGTAACGAGCAGTCATTTTTGTCTGTGTGAAAGACGGTATAAGCGTTTTGCCATGTCTTTAAAACGACTAGTCCGATTTTGATGCGGTTTTCAGTGATGGGTTTGGATGATTGGCGCATGATAATAGATAGGTGTTATATAACACACCAGGTGTCGCTGCAGTAAATATTAGTTTGTAAAATCGTTTTTGCTATTTACCTCCAAAACTCCTAGACCGATTTTCATGCGGTTTCCAGTGATGGGTTCAGATTTGATTGGTGCGTGTTATTAGATTGATGTAACTAACTTCTGCTCTGGGGGTAGCCTGAGATTTGGTTCAAGCTTCTGCTAAATAAGAGCAACATAGTAAGAGGTGGTGAGTTTGCAGCCAACTTGTGCCGGCACGACCGGCATGGTACTCTTCATTCACATAGCACCGGCGTAATTCGCATTAAGTGTAGTTTGTGATTTTCCGGTGCTCCGTTTAGGATAAGGGAAAAGGTATCCTACACATAACCTTTGGTTATGTGGATGTCTATTGGCGGTTGACACCATTAGCCCCTGTTCGCAGGAGCGCTTAAAAACCGTCGCGGTAAAACCAGACGTCGGCTTGAGTTGCGAGTTTGGCATGCTAAATTCGATTTAACGTCAAGCACTCAACGTCGAAAATCCAACAGTGTTCGATAAAAAAGCGTTGTGTTTTGAAAACGCCTTCGATATGTCTCATTCAAACGGTTTTCTACCGCTTGGTAAAAAACACTCGTGCGAACGGGGGCTCCGAGTAGTCGTTTGCCGTCTTATGACATAATAAAACAGCTAAGACAAAATGATACAATATAGGATCGAATATTCTTTATTTACTTTGTAAATTATTTAGTTATTTACGAGTAGGTAGGTACTAAATAGCTATAAATATACTCAATTTAAAACCATATAATACAGAATATTTATGCATTTAATTTAAAGTGAACCATAATTGACTAGTTAAATTTAATTAGTATTTAAATAAGTCGTTTTAAATAAATATCATTACATCCATTAAAAAAACATTTAATAAATTACATTTATCATCTTCAATCATAACTAAATACGTCGCTTCAATAGAAGTTCCAAAATAAATACCACAAACGCTAACAAACATCCAAACATCCACACATAGAACGTTCCACCCAGCTGTTCGAAAGTTATTTCACAGCCAACGGTGCAGCTGTAGCTGTTCGACAAAATATTCTTATTAACAATCTTGGCCTTGTCAACCACGGTCAACCCGACGCCGTCGTTGTAAAGCTTCTGACAAATTCCACCTTCGAATAGTCTCGTAACGAGGTTTTGAATTTTAAAAACTAAAGGGAAATCTTTTCGCATAATTATTTCATGAAACACCGTCAATGCACTCTCTGGGAGTCTTAAAACCCTCGCCTCATCATTTATAGACGTTTCAGCTTGGAACTGTTGAAAGTATGAGTCTAGTACTAGCGTGGCTCCCGTTTTGTTTAAAATTGTCTCTTCGCAATGCCTAAAATCATTACAATCGCCAGAAGTATTGACGAATCTCTCATGTTTTTTGTCATCAACAAAAAACTTTCCAGTGTATTGTAGATATGGCTTTTTATTAGATTTTTGGAGTTCGTCTGCTGTTCTGTAAGCGTGTGGTGGACCTTGTATCGTTAGATAGGAGTATATCTGAGCTCCAATGTACGCTGATAGATGCAAACACATTATTAGATAGACAATATTCAAAATCTTTTGTTTCATACTTCTGGCGTCCTGAAGCGGTGTCGCCCCTAACAGGGCACCCCAGCTGTACACGAATGTTTCTATCAATGGAATACTTTTTTTGTCGAATTTTTTTATCAAATTATAAATTATCGAATAAATAACATAAACCACTATAAAGAAATAAAGGCCGTTTATTTTTTGGATCAGCATCTGCCAAGAACGAATGTCGCGTTCGACTGTATAGATCCAAATGATAGATTGTATGCTATAAATGCCTGAATATGCAACAACATCTCCATAAATCCTGTAAAGCCCACCAGCACACAAGTCCAAGCTTCCATTCAGAAGAAGAGCTAAGTACTCTTGATGTAAAAAAGGATTTTCTTCTTGTCTATAAAAATAATACATTTTAAGCGTTGCGTTTACGTTATCTGCCATAATCTTCACCATGTCTATATCTGAGCCGTGTCCTTCGGTTATTGGATCGAAATTTTTCAGTGTGTCCTTATTTGGTATCATAGCGTATGGAATCATCGTGGCCATTCCAACATTCAATGGACATAGCTTCAAATTGTTCGGTACCGTAGCCACGTGTTCTATTTTCTTCTTTTCTAATGATCCATTATTGCAAGAATTTATACGGGACAATTGTGTGCTTTTACTTAGACCACATGTAATTTCGTCTATCCTTGGTATGGTTGTGAGAAATATATATTCTCCACCTTTGACATCACGTAGAACATATGTTATATCGTAAGTTTGAAGCTCAGACGCAATATCTAATAACATTTCGTAATCAGACTCCACATCTTCAATGATAATGAGATACTTAACTTGTAAGAAGAATCTGATATCATCCTGGGATAACTCTTTGCAATTTTCGAAAAGTGCCACAACCAATAGGCTACTTTCATATACATCTTTACTTTCATTTATATAATTAATATCACTTGAAATTATTACTGGGATATTACTTTCAATAAAATAATCCACGGTTGATAATACTTGCTTTACATGGTTCTCTTCAGAGTAAGTACTTTTGTTTGTACCAAAGTCATTGTCGTAAATGAAAACCGTGGGTTGACTGTAAAGACACGTTTCTGCAATTTCTATCAGACATTCTGATATTGTATCTTTGAAATCATCAGAATTACCCAACGGTATATTTGAAAACGCGTAGCTTTTCATCGCTACTAAAGTTACCAAAAATAGGATATTCATGTTTAACTGCTTAAATTATTGTAAGCGTGAAAAGGTTTTGTAGCTAATCTGACTGAATTTCTTATTCGATATAGACTTGGTAAAATCGACCGGGACTTTATTTAATTATACTTTTGGTAGCCATATAAAAAAATGTTTTTTTTTTTTTTAAGAAAAAGTAAGGTATCCTATATAGTATATCCCACTGCTGAGAACGGGTCTCCACGAGTATCAGGCAAAGAGAGATGTTTGGTCATAGTTAATCTATGCGCTGGCCCAATGCGGGTTGGTAAACTTCATACACCTTCAAAAACTTTTAATCTCAGCAACCCCTCTAGACAAGTGGCAAACCATAAATGAATAGAAATAGAATAGAATATAAATAATATTGTATGAGAATAACAATAGCTGCTCAAATTACATGTCGTAAGCTCACTAGCTTACGACACGTAATTTGAGCAGCTATTGTACAATAATAACAAAAAAAAATATATACAATAAGTATTCTATGCTATTTCTATTCGTTTAGCGTTTGTGCCACTTGTTTAGGGGGGCAGGCATGCAGGTTTCCTCACGATGTTTTCCTTCACAGGTGAGCGAATGATCAACCCCTATTTTTAATTGCAACTTTTGGCAGAACGAAGTCAGAGAGAGAGGCAGCTAGTATTGTGTATATGTATTCTATTCTTTAAACGTAAAATCCTTTGTCAACGAAACAAAGTTTCTCATAGTTGCTCATAGTCGAAAAAGTTCAATGTAATTTGTCAAGAGTGACAATTAGCCGCTTCTATTTGATTTAAAGTCTATGAACCATGAATAAAAATAATTATAACGTTTTTATGTGTACATTGAAATGCTTTTACATTTTTGGTAATTGGCACAATTCATAAATTGTAGTATTTTAAATAAACATTAAAGCATTTAGATATTTCTAGTTGTTTAATAGAGTTCATCTTTCTTATTCATCATTATGCATTTGCAGACTGTAATATGTATTTCATTTTATAATTATGCCACGTGCCCGATCTCCTAGGTCCATGACAACCATGATTAATCAGGTCCTTAGTCACTAATAGGTGTGTATTACCTTAAACAAATGTGAAAGTAGATATGAATCCTACTAATATTATAAATGCGAAAAATTGTGAGTATGGATGTTTGTTACTCTTTCACGCAAAAACTACTGAATAGGTTTTGACTAAACTTCATAATAATATAACTTATACATCAGATTAACACATAGGCTATAATTCTGATCATGTGGATATACTATATCATCCCGCCAAGATGCCGCTGTAAGTCTTAGTTAACGCAGGCGAAGCTGCGGGCAACAGCTAGTTCGAAATAATCCCAATATTACTAAAAACTTGAAAGTTTGTAAGAATGAATTAATGTATGGATGTATGGTTTTTAATCTTTTACGCATACCTACTACTGAAAGGATATTAATAAAGTTTTACTTATATGACACAATATTATATAGACGCTCTAATTATCCCCGTACTTTAACAGAGATTTTTATTAACAATAAAGAAACAAATATAATAAAAGATTTATTCAATCATAAACAATCATAATAAATAACAAAATATAACAAAGTAATCATTGCAAATTGACTAGAAATACACATGAATATAAATAGAATTCAGAATACACAAAGTTTTTCAATCGCCCATACAGAATACACACTCAGTCCTCCTTGCCAGCCCAGATGCTGTCCCCGTTTACTTCGGTAGTTCCTTTCACGAACTTCTGGATTGCTTGGGAGTTGTAGATGTAGACGGAGACCACGGAGCCCATGCAGGCTCCAAGCCAGTAGACCAGGGCGTGCTCTGACAGGGTGTGCCCTTCGCAACCCGCCTTCAAAGACGTGGCGAGCACCGGGTTGAAGTAACCTCCCGAATAGTCAAATGCTGGAAGTCAAAAGGCGTGTTATTAATTGTCTTTGGCAATTTTTTAAAGTATTTTAGGTATATTTACTTGTCAGCATTTCGATTTGGATTTGAAAATTTGATTGAAAATTTCAGCAAAAAGTAATTAAATCTTATAATTCAATTGCTTGCCCCTTATTATATTTTGGTAAAACTCCTAAAATTTAATCAATAACCTAATAAAAAAACAGATTTAAGTTAGAAAATACAAAAAAAAATTAAAAAAATATTTTTTATCTATTTCATTGCGCGACCATAATAATATGATATTAGATCCTCGTTGGTTCTTTTTCAAATTTATTTTTGGTTGCACAACAGATTATCGAGTTGAAGTTGAAGACATCTGACCATAAACCTGTGTTGAGTTCTATTGCTAATCACTCAACTTGGGTCCTTTATACACAAATTTCATTGAACACAGTCCACAGATAAAATATTTATATGAACAATAATTCCATACATTTATATAAATCTCGTGCTTCCGCATTTTTTTGTCGTTATGGTCATTAATGGTGTCGAACAGAAAATTAAGGTTAATTGAGAGGAACACATCTAACATCTAGAAACGTCGATGAATAGTGAGCTTGATGGTAATGATAAAAGAAATTGATGTTGAACAATGACAAGTGATACGATTAAGTACATTCACCTTGCATTAAACTCAGGAAACTTGCAATAATTTATGAAACATTCAACGACGATTCAAATATGTAACTAACTGCCAAGTATAAAATAATAATTCTTTGAACACTAGTATGAAAACATATATTTGTAATGTATTCAGAACACTACAATCCATAAACTTTAGTCTATAGTATAGAATTGACACCTGTCAAACGACTACATTGGATTGTCATCTGTCATGCTAATCATTATATTTTAGGCGCTATAATGAACAGAGAAATGTGAAGATTATGAGAGATAAAATTAAAGTATGAAGATAACATACAATCATACAATAATTGTAAAATGCACCATGCATTTAGGTACACATATAATAGATAATATCCGAACCGGGCTTTCATCAAATGCATATATTATCATATGCATGCATTTATCACTGATGATCCAATAACAGCAAAGATCTTGTAATACCGTATGTATTTATTTTTTCTATATTTATGTATATAAATTATATATAATGTTAGTCCGCGATTAACTCATAAACTACAGAAACAATTTTAAGGGTAATTGGTAGAATCTATGCGTTTTGTCCAACTTGAGAGATTGCTATCTCTAAGTAGGCCCAATAACATAGTAATGTTTCCAATGGCAGAATACAGAATGCTGCGACGCCTCTAGTATTTTATTTAAAAAAAACTATAAACTATATTATCTCGGTTGCGTTCGAAATTTGAATTCATATGTAACGCATTATGAATATTTACTATGACATATTTAAATGAGAATAAAAGATTGTAGAAATGGAACGGATCTATATATTACTTGATTTTATATATTCATGAATATTGATTAGCGATCGTATTTTATATCTATAATATTTCAAATAGGGAAATTTCATAATTTAGCAATACTTTAAAAGGAACAAAAGATATTTCACATAGAGTTTCGAGAATTAGTATTTTAAAAAATCTCTGAATTTGTAAACAAAAATTACGAATAATAAATGCATATAGCCTTTATGAAAACAGATTCACTTATTACAAGGGTCCATTACAATCAACTACACTTAATAAACACAACAATTTGTTTCATTTACGATAATTTCTATCAGTGATTTATACTCTTACAGGGAATTTAATAATAATGAAGCTTAGATCAATAATAATATCTAGATAGAGTGTCGCGCGGAAAACACGTCCAAAAAAATAGCGTCTAACTGTTAGCCTCTAAATGCTTTCTCCGTGTTTAGTATCCGTCCCACTGTCATAGAACACGCATGAATTGTTACGCATTATTGTTTTTATTTATAATGAAGGTTTGTGTTGAAGTGTAACGAGATTAAAAAGGATGATTATGGGAGAACTGTAGTAGCTGGTATCACTATTCACGAACACATGTTTGAAAATGTTGGCTTGTTCTTTTTGTTTCGAATGTAGGGCGACACTCTATCTAGACATATAAATGATCTAAGATTATACTATTACAGGGAATTTAAGTTGTTTAATTACAACAGCTAAATTATATCTTCTTGGATCGGAAATTATTTTTTTCGTACAGTTATTTGGACCACCGTGATAGATGAAGCGCGATTCGGTTGTAAAGTACCTCTTCCTAAGCGGACTTTGCACAAGATGGACAGACCGTAGTCCGAGTTGTTCTCGTCATTATAGCGGTACGTGTATATGGTGTCCCGATAGAGGACCCCTGTAAAAGCGAATCCGTTCTGAAAGAATGATCTTTTTTTCGAAAGGTCTAGACTTTTAGGTCTTTAAACTCAATCGGTAGGTAGGAGAGCAGATGGCTCGCCTAGTAAAATTCGAATTCAGAATGGTCATGACAGTTACAATAGAACAAAGAAGCGATCTTTAGCTCTTTTTGAATACACCACAATTTTGCTAACTGCAGTATTCTAGAAGCACACTTTCAAAGTTGTTTGTCATTAGAATTTTCAGAACGAATTACGATAAAATTTGTAATTTAAGATATTATGTACTATTACTTTTTCTTCAATATGAACGATAAAATCGAAAAAAGAAAAATATTCTCTAGAGCAAATTATAATAGAACGTATTGTAAGTTTTCACTAACGATCATAAAATTCTTCTCACTCTAGCTAATTGTAAAATCTTTAAACATACATAAAAAGCTTCTTCTTATATCGGTTTTTTAAACGACTTCTAAAAGGAGGCATTTCTCAATTCGACCGTAGGTAATATGCTTTTTTGTAGTCGATTCACAGAAAACGTATGCCCATCTAAGTACCTCTGAATTCTCTTCGCATTATAATAAATAACTTTTTAATAAATCTAAAGAACCATATGAATCCTTAATTAATGATAGCTATAATATTATCGAAACCCAAATTATATTACTGTATTATGTATTTTGATAATGCAAAACCAAATGAAAACTATAATAGAATTATAACCGCTTAAGATTCTAATAGTATGAGGAAGCGGGCTTGTTTATTTTATCTCCATTATTATCAGCCTTTATCTGTCCACTGCTGGAGGCCTTCCTCAATGATCGTCAGGATAACGGATCCCTTGCTACTAGCATCCAACGTGGACCAGCAACTGCAAGAAGATCGTCTTCCCACTCGGTTACGTCTACTAATGCGACCCGGTTCGGTCATCCGTTTTCCTGATTTTGTTTGTGTTTTCATCCTTTGTTTTGTTGCAATTAATAAATTTTATTACTCAAATAATTATTAAATACGTTTGTATATAATCTAAGATTTCTCTTTTACATAAAAGGTATAATAATTTGAATAAATCCAACGAGGTTGTGGATGACCAGCTAATAGACAGCCATATCAAACTTCAGGCAAAAAAAAAGCCAAATGATTCTACTTGCGACCAGAACCATTGGAAGGTTACTGGCTTTAGGTCCTTAGAAGGTATGTTCTTACCAGCAACAACGAGTGATGTTCCGATGAAAGAGTCGATGGCGGTCGCGAACCTCGGGTTGAGATCACCCAGTCCTTTCGAGGCCAGTCGGCACATGCACGTCGCTGCTCCTTCCACTATCGCTCCGTATAGTACTGGCACCTGGAATTTACCATGTTGACTATTACAGCAATTTGCCAGAAAAAAAAGCATGATTGACTGTCCTGACTTTTTTCGCCTTGAAACAGCTTGACTTTTCAGAAAGGACAAGATAACCTACTGTCACTGAGACGCATAACTTCATTCCTCGAATGAGAAGATGAATAATCCCAGATGATCGTGTATTTCTATGAGTTATGCTAACCATTTACAAGTGGCACGTCTGCCAGTTGGCAAATCTATCCAATACGAACAGATGGCCAATTGTAAATATTTTACTGTGCATTCTGATCCAACCCGAGCTCTTCCAATAAGCAATGACGGAATAATATGCAGCAGCACTTACTGGGATCAAAAGTAAAAAATCTTAGATATTACATACATTCAGAATACAGACAAAATTGATGTGGCGGCTTATAATATCAAAGTAACAGGATAATACTAAATACATATATGAATGCATGGTACATAATATGTATATCAAAATAATAATTTTATGATTTCTGTCTATCCGTCCCGTTTGTATGTTCCAGCTAATCTCTGACACCGTTAGACTGATTGTGATGAGATTCAATGTCATATGGCTGATGTAACAGGGAGTAAATTATGTATATAGTAACTTAAGACTACAAAAGTAATCTTGAATAAACTCGTTGCGTCGACGTTAACGACTCCCTTCCGGTGACTCGATTACTAGTTTGCCATCTTGTCCAGGCAACTGTTCACTATTATTAAATTTAATATCCCTCATCTGTATAAGCTTTCTTAGAACGTTACTTAAACTTGTCAATCAGTTTGCAGTATCTTTAGTAATTCTACTAATCCTGTGCCCTGACGGACTCTAGTGCACGCATCTACTAAAATGCGGCCTTGTCTGGAGAGGACAACATTCTTTTGCACCAGTACATCAATCAGAAGCAATGGTAACTTCGACTTTTATATTGGCGCTGTTTTATACTAAACATATCTCATAGTCATTTAATGAATTATCATTTTATTTACAAATACCTCGGACAAAGAATTAGTCTAGCTATTCAAAGGGGGAACGCTGCCAGTATCTTCGGAACCTTGAAAGGGACACCTTTGAATAATATACTTTAGTTATTATAATTATTTTTTTAGGTTTTTAGTTTTAGATTCATTGTTCTTGTAGATATACTTTGATAGTCATTATAACTATTCAGTAAATATTAAGTATTTTATGAGCCCGACGTTTCGAATACTTTACAGCAACCGTGATCACGATCTTGAACACAACACACAACCATAAATATGATCAAGATACATTATGTAAATAACTTTGAAACTATTAATTTTTTATTTTCATGCACAGCGTCATAACATTAGAAAACCACATACTTATAAATAAATAGAAAACAATGATTTTGTTTAAATATGTAATAACTAAGCGACTGTCACAACGTAACTTACATTTCATGCAAATAATACCTATACTTAGTAGGTATAGGTATTTATTACTTTTACTAAACTAATACTGATTCATAGGTCTGAATAACAGGGATCAGCTATGTTGCCGTTCATTAAATTGTTTCAACGTATACTGATTATATAAACATTTCAATCAACTCAATAAACATAAAAGCGAATGCAAGAATCACGTACAAAATGACTTTACTGTAAATATTGTGGACATTACAATTATCACTCGTTTAATTAAATTCTCTTATCGATACATAAACACTAATTAAAAGAGAGTTACTATGCAATGGTAATTGTTTAAACTGCTCGTCCGATTTTACCAGCCAGGGATGTGGGGGTCGATGGCCTTTCATCATCATCAGTCTTGATCTCTGCCCATAATATTGGTCAATTTAAAAATATCTTTATTGAGTATTATTAAAGGGATTTTAATACACACGGATACCGTATCGTATTATTTATATTTATATATGTATTTATACTAACTGTTGCTCCCAGCTTCGCCTGCGTTAACTATGATTTATAACGGTGACTTAGCGGGATGATATATAGCTAGTAATAGTTCCGGAGATTAGCGCGTTCGAATAAATCCCTCCTAGCCTTTTTTCGCGATAAAAGGTAGCCTATGTCCTTTCCCAAGCTACTATGTGTACTAAATTTCATAGCGTAACAGACAGACAGAGTTACATCCGCATTTATAATATTAGTTGGGATTATTTATTCCATACAGCGATCATTATATTCTAAGGAACTAGAATAAGAAAAAAAGATTGGCGGAATGCACGACAGGTTTTTATTCCATGACATATCTATTTTTTTTTTGCTAATTACTCCGGAAATATGTGTATTCCTAGATCTAAACTTTTAGAGACGATAGTAATTCTACTTATCTAGCGAATTTGGATAGATCATGTTATTTACTTGCATAGTTTATTTTATTTGATTTATTTTTAAATAATTTCAGCACTTATGCCGCATACGCCTTTGTGTTCATTAGCGGCGGCACTATCTTTGGTCTGTTTAAGCAAATTAAGCAATCTCATCGAAACTATGTGAAATTGAGGGAGAAAGCGTGGAAATAATTTTCGGATGGTTCGTCTTAATCCAACTTAAGAGATATTTCTATCATTTGAGCACGGTATATTAACCATTTAAGCTGTTTGATTTAACTTTAGAAATAGGATTGTTAGTCACATGACAGATGAGGGGGCCTAGCGAAAGTGACATTGCTTCGTAGCGGAATTCGCTATCGCCTGTAAGTTATCGATAACAATTACCTAGCCAATGTACAATAACCATAGCGATCTTGTCGAAATGGTTGTTCGATAACAAAAAAATATTGGCTATGGTATCGAAAATATAATTGTCAGTGTATCGATAAGTGTCAAGTTAAAACAACTCCGACCACATGATTAAGCGCAGCCTTATGTCAATCCCATAGATTTTATCACTTTCGAACTTCGCTAACGCTTTCTTAATGGCATTTTGGCTAGGCCCCGAGGATAATCTTCAAAACTACTAAACCCTTTTTGATACAATTAATATAATGTGCAACTTAAAATTTAGTTGTCTAAACGACTAGTAGCACCCCGCGGTTTGACCCGCGTACTTCCTATTACCGTGGGAGTGCAGTGATAAATTATAGCCTATGTGTTATTCTGATGTACAAGCTATATTATTGTAAAGTTTCATGAAAATCTATTCAGTAGTTTTTACGTGAAAGAGTAACAAACATCCATACTTACAAACTTTCGCATTTATAATATTAGTAGTATAGTAGGAGGTTCAAGAGTGGAGGCCGCGTTTAGGTAGACGAAGTGTTGGTCGGCCAACAACCAGGTGGGAAGACGATCTCCGTGCAGTGGCCGGCCCGCGTTGGCTGCGAGTGGCAGGGGATCGGTCGTCTTGGCGTTCATTGAAGGAGGCCTATGTTCAGCAGTGGACGGATAAAGGCTGATGATGATGATGATAGTAGGAAGCAGGATAGACGTGTCCGTGGTAGCGTCTGCGACCTGTATTATAGGAATATCGTCGGTGTACCTGTAAGTCAGCCTGACAGTCCTCATAAGCTCTGTTCTTATGTGTGTCAGCGATCTCCAGCGCCCAGTAGGTCTGCACGTATTTGAACACCAGCAGCCCCCCCACCAGCTCCGCCCACGTCCGCAATACCGCCTTCCTCACGTCACCTTTGCCTGCAAGGAAATATTATTTTAAATGAACAAGAAGCATAAGAGGGCATTCGCTACATTGCAAGTTAGCAATACTTTTTGAAGTGAAACTTCTTAGGCGGCGAGTGAAATTTCAAGGACCCTGTTTTGTTACGCGAGAGCAACAAAAGATCTATTACGTAGTTAGAAAAAGCGAGACAAATATAGATTTAGATTTCATGGCATTGTAGCAAAAGAGAGCGACTTATACACAACGATGTAAAGTGACAGAGTAAGATATACGTATAGTATTGCACACTGTAGTTGCAGGCATTATAATACAGATTTTGACACTGTTTAATATGAACCACTCTTGTTATTAACATTTAATACCGGATCCACACGTTTGTGGCTTACCGCAAGCCCCAAGCCTCCACAAGTCACAAGCATGTGGACGCCACGCAAGCGCTTGCGGCAAAATCCTCTTTGGTTCCCTTTGGCTTGTGCACAATACCAACACTCGTCGGATCGGCCACAAACCCTTGCAAACCTACGCAAGCCAAGACAAACTCTGCATCCCCACGTTTGAATTTGTGAAGGCTTACCTAGGCTTGGCAAGCGTGCGGTTCCGGCTTATTGTTTGTGTATTGTTAGGTATTATTTACGTTATGTTTAAACAAAATGCCTATAGTAAATTAAAGTAAATATAATTTTTATGATCATTTATATTAATAAACTATACTTATATGTATAGTTTATTAATATAAATGATCATAAAAATTATATACTTATATCTAAACTATACTTATATGTATAGTTTATTAATATAAAGGATCATATGTTTTTTACAAACTAAATTTTTTTTTTTTTTTTTTTCGGTTGGATCTATGCTAATGGTCCTAGTGACCGTTATGCGTCATCGGAAATGGGGTGATCCGGTTGGATCATCCTATGACGTTAAAAATTTGGGGGGTTGCCCCCCGCCATGTTCATGGCGTCGGGTTTGTACCTAACTTGGTCAGCTACGGTCGACTGGTTTGGAACGGGTGACGTTAGAAACCTATCGTGAGGGCCGGCCCTCCCCTCCCCCGGTAGCGGGGGAGGCGGGTCAAGCGCGGGACCCGAGCAAGCTGCCGATAGCAGAGTGCTATCGGTGATTACACGGTCTATATTGGTGTCGACTCGTAGCTGATCTGAGCCTATGCTGTCGCGGTTGATCCGGATCAACTGGTCAACGGAGTGTAGGGTTCGACGTCGCATACGACCCCGAGGCCCATGCGGTGTGAATGTGTGCCTAACACCGGCTGTGTTATGTCTGAGTGTGTGTTGTAGCTTACGTCGCGCTTCAGCGTCGCGCTTTAACAGTTCTGTGATTTTATCAACAGGATCGGTTATGACATTCTTAGGTAACCTAGACTTATTAGGTGCTAAGCTATCGGGGGTGTAGTTTGCCGCACTCACGACGAGTGGGTTCGGGTGGAGAAGTGCCTTTTCGAAGTGACGTTCTGACATCGCTTTGAAATGGCCCCTAATCGAATCTAGTCTGAGGTCGCGGTGTAGGTCGATGTTTCTTACGTACCACGGGCAACCGGTTGCCACACGTAAGAATTTATTTTGGATCGTTTGGAGGCCTCTGAGTCTATGCTGAGGCACATGCGCGAATGCCACACAGGAGTATGACATGATGGGGCGGATACATGATTTATAGAGGGTGAGCTTGTGCCTGAGGGGCATTTTGCTCTTTTTGTTTATGAGGAAGTACAGTCTACTACTGACGAAACGGGCTTTTTTAGAAATCGCGGCGATGTGTGGTCTAAACGACATCGACCTGTCAAGGGTGACCCCCAGGTACTTGACCTGTCTAACTCTGGGAATAACGACGTTATTTAGTAAGATTGGTTTCATCGTGAACCATGTTTGTCTGCGTTTAGGTAAGCGTGTCTTTCTCTTACGAGAGAAATGAATCGACGCGCTTTTATCGGGGTTAATAGCTATTCTCCATTTTGCGAACCAGTTGCCTAGTTCGGTGACGGCACGTTGGAGAAATAGCGATGCTCTATTAGCATTAGGGTGGGTAACGTATAGAGCTGTATCGTCAGCGAAGAGAGCCAGTTTGACGTCCGGAGGTCTGGGGATATCTGATGTGTACAGATTGTATAGAGTTGGGGACAGCACGGAGCCCTGGGGGACTCCGGCCCTCAGAGGTCTCAGGGAAGAGAGGGTGCCTTCGACCCTATACCTAAATGACCGGTTTGACAGATAGTCGCGGATGATGATGACTAGCCTATCCGGTATTCCTAGCTTGTACAGTTTGTACACGAGGCCTTCGTGCCATATCCTATCGAAGGCCTTAGCTACATCGAAAAATACGGCGCACGTATCGCGGGAGTTCTTTTTATTGAAACCTCTGAGTATGTCTTCGGTCATACGGTGGACTTGCCTTGGACAGCAGTGGTTTTCGCGGAAGGCGAATTGCTCGTCTATGAACATGTTCTTTTCGCCTATAACGGCTTTGAGCCGCTTAAGCAGAACCCGTTCGTAGATTTTGCCAATCGAGCTTAGTAGACTGATGGGCCGACCACAGCTACTTGTATAGATAATATATTTAGTAATGTAAAACCATACAGTCAATCTGTTATTAATAAACTTACTTCAGATCATTGTGGCTTGCAAGCTTCATTTAAAAACATATCTAAGGAAAATAATAACAAAAAGAAAGTAACGTTTGTCCCTGTAAACGAAAATCGTATTGAGAAGCTTAGGTGCAATATAACTGCTAAACTCTCGTATTTTGATTGCAACAAAAAAGACCCAAATATTCTGTATGGTAAATTATTTTATTTAATAAAAAATGAGTTTGACGTTATATTTGCACCTAAAATAAAAACAGTCAATGCATAAAATCTTAAACCTTTTAATGAATGGGCGACTTTAGGAATTCATAGAAGTAGGCAGAGATTGTATGAACTTTATGATGAGAGGTCGTACAACACTAGTGAAGCGTTTAAGAAATATGTAAAAACATACTCTAAAATATTTAAAAAGGTATGTCTTAAAGCTAAATCTTTACATATTAAAAACATTATTTCGAAATCGGATTGTAAAATTAAAACAACGTGGAGCATAATTAATAGAGAAACTGGGAAAAATAAATACAAAAATACTGAATATTCCTTATATATTGATAATAAGCGAATAGATACTGATAAAGAGGTAGCAACTATTTTTAACGATTTTTTTGCTAATGTTCCACTGACAACAACTAAAAATCTTATATCTTCTCCTACCGTCGCCGAGACATTACTGAAAAAATGTGTCAAAGAAAATAAACATGTATTTAAATTTCAATATATTTGCCCAAAAGATGTTATCAGTGCTTTTAAACTAATTAATGTTAAGAATACTACAGATTTGTGGGGCATGTCTGTAAAAATTATAAGACACATTGTGCATATCATAGCACCGACTTTAGCTATCATATTTAATGAGTGTATTGATTGTGGTGAATTTCCTGACTTAATGAAACACAGTAAAGTATTACCTCTTTTTAAATCGGGTAGCAGTACAGACCCTTCGAATTTCAGACCAATTTCCATTCTTCCAACTCTCAGTAAAATATTCGAAAAAATTATTTTAAATCAACTTTTACTGTTCTTTAATAAGCATGAGTTACTACATAAACAGCAATTCGGATTTACTAAAGGTAGATCTACAACAGATGCGGGAGTTGATCTTCTAAAATATATATTTACAGCTTGGGAGGAGTCCCGGGATGCTCTAGGTGTATTCTGTGATTTGTCCAAAGCTTTCGACTGTGTTGAACATGCGACGTTGATCAGGAAATTGCACCACTATGGTATCAGGGGTGCTGAACTTAAACTATTGACATCTTATTTAAATAATAGAACTCAAAAAGTAATTATAAATGGTAAAAGTTCCTCTGGTACCAAAATAAAAATGGGGGTGCCTCAAGGATCCATTCTTGGTCCATTTCTCTTCCTTGTTTATATAAATGACTTGGCTTCACTCATGAAGGATAAACATGAAATTGTATTGTTTGCTGATGATACATCTGTAATTTTTAAAATTAAACGACAGCAAATGGTCTTTGACGAGGTAAACAATGCTCTTTCGAACATGGTGCATTGGTTTAGCGCCAATAACTTATTGCTTAACTCAAATAAAACAAAACTGATAAAATTTACGCTCCCTAATGTTAAGCAGGTGCAAACTAGTGTATCACTTAACGGAGAGGTGATGGACTTGGTGGATTCAACCAAATTTCTCGGAATTACCATAGATACTAAGCTACAGTGGGCGCCACATATAGCCACGTTGGCAAGTAGGCTCGGTACTGCAGCTTTTGCAGTTAAGAAAATAAGAATCATAACGGATGAAAATACGGCGCGATTAGTATATCATGCATATTTCCACAGTATTATGTCTTACGGCATTCTACTGTGGGGGAATGCCGCGGATATTAATACGATCTTCTTGTTGCAGAAGCGAGCTATTCGAGCCATATATTGTTTAGGCCCCCGTGTATCATTGAGAGATAAATTTAAAGAAATTGCCATCTTGACTGTCGCTTCTCAATACATATTTGCTAATGTGATGTATGTCCGTAAAAATATTAATGAATTTGTAAAAAAATGCGACAACCACAATATAAATACTAGAAACAAAAATAAATTAAATGTTCCATTCTTTAGACTGAATAAAGTTAGTACTTCGTTTATGGGACAATGTATACGTTTTTACAATAGGATCCCAGAAAACGTTCAAAATCTTTCCATTAATAAATTTAAGAAAATTGTTAAGGAACGTTTGTGTGGTAAAGCCTATTACGAAATAAAAGATTTTATTGAAGATACCACACCTTGGGAATAAGACACTCACTCTTAAGGTATGATGTTACATGTTGTATTTATAAAATATTATGTACTCATTTTATTGACAAAAGAGCAACCCCTAAGTTTTTTTCTCGTTTTTCTTAGGGGATCCTGCATCTCAAACGAGTTTTTTTTTTTTTTTTTTTTTTTTATATACTATTACTACTTATTGACTACTTATGTTTTGACTTATTTCAAGTGTACAAGTTGTACCTACGTAATAAAGATATTTTTGATTTTGATTTTGATTTTGATAGCTAGACGGTTCCGTGCCCGGTTTGCCGGGCTTAGGTATGCCTACAAACTAAAGTAGGCTATTGTCATAGGGTAGGTAGGTAGGTAGATTGGATTCCAGACCTATCTTTTAAACTTTGTAGACTATCCCGTGCAGATGCCGGTCCTTGTTGGATGCAAGTGATAAGAGATTGGCAATCTTGACATTCATTGAAAGTGTAGCCCACTTTCACAAGTGAATGGGGAAAAGTTGATAATGATTCTGATAAATCGATACACGATGCGAATACAGCTGTCTCACTACACGTTGACGGACTGGCTGACTAGCTAACGTACCCTCTATGATGTCCTCTATATGCGTGTAGGGGCAGGCGGTGGCCTCCCCCCAGTTGAGCGACCACCAGATGGTGAGCGCGAACAGGAACACCGCGTACGTCGCCACGCCGAAGTTGTCTGCAACTGTACAACACGTGCTATTCAATACTATTATTTGAGAGAGAATAACAATGATTTTTTGACGTGACAATGTCTAATAACTCGATATTACGGGCAGCATGCACAAAAAAGATGACGTCATGTCGCGTTCCGCCAGCGAGAGCACGATACGAACGAGGGAGAGACATGATCGGCTCGAGCGATCGGCTCTGTTCGGTTCGGGTTGCATGTAGTGTTTGACGTTGTCAAACTACCGTCCGTAAACCGACTTTACAGACAACCAATTTTTTTGCTTTGGAGTAAAAATCTGATTGCCCAATTCGACCGAAATGGTTTATGTATATTAGATTTATCTTCAAGCGAAGAGTTTGTAGCTAAGTAATAACAGACACTCGGATCGGTGTGTCACGGATCCACCAGGTTAAGCTACGCTTGCCGTGCTTGGTATATAGAATAATATGATCCATCAACCTTGGTAGGTGGATGTACCTTCTCTTCTATCTTTACTCACCAAGACTCCGCCGAGCCTCGGACAAGTATGAATATCTGTCTGTATGTCTTTTATAGAATCGTAAGCTATGCATTTGATCATGATCATTAGCTAAGTTATTGCGCATGAGCCCACGAAGGTTTCTGAATTGGATTGACGAGTTTTCGACAGATGGCGCCACTGTCATTCCAACTAATTTCAACATTATTTCGTGTGGTATTTCTTTCAAAATTGTAGTTGATGGCGTAGCAATGCGCGCAGCGTACGGCTATTGTAATATATATAAATAATATTTTTGACGACGTTGTCGTCTTATGATTCGATGGAGCCGGTTGCACGCACGAAAAAAACATGACTCGTGCGGCGTTACCTCGCTCTGAGACGTTCCATTTAAGGCCTGAAGGGCAAGCGAGAGCGCGGAACGAGCGACAAAGACAATCGGTCCATCAGTATTTTCTTATGACGTTGTCACGTTTAACTATCGTCAGTAAACCGATTTTACAGACAACCGATTTTTTACAATCAAATCATTTTTTGACCAGGAGCATATATCAATCACCTACCAATAATCAGCTCGAAGCAACAGCCGCATAGTTCGGCAGCAGCAATCGCCTCCTCCAGCAGTAGCTTAACCAGGGGCTCCTTGATGTAGCTGACCAGGCGACGGGCGCAGTGCGCCAGGATCGACGTCAGGAGGATGAACAGCATCGACACCAGGAGCGGTGCGAACGTCTCTTTGTTTATCTGAAACGAAAAGAAAGGTGCGTATAGGTGATGAGACTACTATTTCCACTAGAGTTAGGCAGCATAGCTGTATTGTCCTTGAGACTTCATTATCATCATCATCATCAGCCTATGTCTGTCCATTGCTGAACGTAGCCGCCTTCATTCAACTCGAAGAACTCCAAGCCGTTACTCCTTGAAAATTTATTGAGGTCCACCGTCCAAGGGACTCTTGAGGCGAGCTTTCAATAAGATTTAAGCCAAGGATTTATAAAATAGTCAATCAATAGGTCATAGGAAATCAATTTAATAAAAGGTTGGGATAGTAAATATTTAATCACAAATATGCCGCCCCCCAAAATTAAATTAAAAAAATTCTATTTATTAGTTTTAATCTACATCTACATCTACACTAATATTATAAAGTGGAAAACTTTGTTTGTTTGTTTGGTTGTAATGAATAGGCTCATAAAGTACTGGACCGATTTCAAAAATTCTTTCACCGTTTTAAAGCTACATTATCCACGAGTGACATAGGATAAATTTTATTCTGGAAAAAATAGGGTTCCGTAAGATATTTGGGTTTTTCGGACACAAGGTGTAAAAAATCAACCAGAAAAGTTACTTATTTTGCGTACGCTGCCTAAACTATAAAAGATAGAACCATATAATGTTCTAATTAATTGTAGATCTTATAAATATCCCAAAAAAAGTCCACGACACACTATACCTATCTATGTCGAGTGAGGTACAACAACCATATTTTATTCAGAAATTTTGATTTTTTTGGATTACATTTAAACGAGTTTATTTTACTCATGCTTTTAATCCTTAAGATATGAAGCTAAAGAGTTTGTTTATTTGAACGCGCTAACCTCGGGAACTATCGGTCGGATTTTAATGAAACATTTCAGTGTTCGATAGCCCATTTATCGGTAAAGATATATCATCCCGCTAAGATCCCGTTGTAAATCTTAGTTAACGCAGGCGAAGCTGCGGGCAACAGCTAGTATTCAATATATTTCATAGTTTATTTTATTTGTGTGTGTATAGTTCATTCGTTTGCTTTATGAGTTCAAATATGCTGGGCCGCCGTGCTGTTTATTATATATTTGAAGGATATAGTGGAACTACAGAAACTAGAAAGCAAGCTACTGTTAACTAAGTTAAGTATCTAAAAACACTTCTGTAGACACAAAAGTACAAAGACCACAACTGTCGAGTCCCAGTTATATTTTCATTTTTTATCATATGTTGCTCCTATGACGGTCAACGTCGCACGTGAACATAGACGAGCTGACCAGACTAGCTCAGACAGCTCAATCACATGCTACCTATCCTGAAACATATGACCTGAAACCAAATACTAGATGCCATTCCTGCCTTCTTTCCGAAACCCAACTAACCTGTTTGAAGACAGAAAAAATTGGTTTTATGCAAATCTAATAAAATACATAAAGCTAAGAAGGCATATTAAGAAACTATCAAGCAAGTATTTTAGTTACGAGCGCAAGCTTTGTTTTTGAAAATAGAAATACAATGATAATAATAAACGTTCAAAACTTAAAATCATGTTGTGCCAATAGATGGCGTTAATTAATTACTTTTTATATTTTTAACGACATAACTTTTTTTTAAACTCAAAGTTTTACAAATCGGCAATCTGTTTTACACAGGCTAAATAAATAAAAGACAGTGATCAAAGGAGACGGTCCATTTCTGGAGTGGTCTTGTACAGTATACTATAAATAAATAAAAATACATAGATTTCATTAAATATAAAATAAATTAGTGTATCGTAATAAGTTACGTGCAAAAAATTAAAAAAATATATCAAGTTTTTCAAATATTAGCTATTCCAAACAAAGATGGCGGCTATTACTTAAAGGTCATTATTGAAAAATGGCGTCACTCATAGTACTTTCGTAATTTTTTGTATCTATTTCAAGCTTTGTTATGGAGTTGTTAACTCGTGAATGTGTTTCTTGCATTTTTGTGGATATTTTGACGACTTGGACTTTTTATTTGGACAGATTTATAGCCATAAACGCCAAACAAAAATATTCATACGCCATTGTTATATTATCATGTAGTGTTGCATATCTTGGAAATATTAAATTATGCTTACGCTGAAATTGAAAAGAATTTATGGATATGAACATATTAAAACTGTTTGAATATTTATTTTCCTTCATATCATTACGTGTACAAAAGTAGACCAACGTCCCATACAATTTTGGACCGTCTCTTTTACCTGTCATTCGTAATTCACAGTTAAAAGAAGCGCCATTAACCGAATCAAATAAATTTCGACGAATCACCTGTCTATGGTATATGTTTTTAATTGGTCGTAATTGTGTCGTACAACTCGTCTGGTCTGTCTACTTGTCTAATGTCGTAAAATCTGTTGGTACTAACATGTCAAATAGCCAATTTTCTCTGGCATTATTGTAACAACTATGTTTGTATATATAAATAAAAATTATCTATTTAACAATTACACGATTTAACCTAGCTCCGTAGTCCGTGCCGTTCTATATTGCAGCCGAATTGTGTCGACACGACCAGAGTGGTACCTCTCGCTCACATACCAGCATAAGGAGACAGCTATAGTGTTTGTTGTGGTTGGGAGTTTCCCATGGTCTGTCATACTTTGCGCTCGTCGGGATTCGAATCCACAACCGCTGCGTAAAGAGCTCAGTCAGTCTCTCACCAGCCGACCGTCATATATGTGACCTACATAAAACGCTATTTGGAGTTTTTTAACGCTCTTAGTCTCAACAGCAAAGTAGTAAGATAGTTCAAGTCAACTTTAACTAAGTAACAATATGAATGTTGAGTTGAACTTTCCATAATAAGAAAGAAGATATATTGAAAA
This sequence comes from Lycaena phlaeas, assembly GCA_905333005.2. NCBI lineage: Eukaryota > Metazoa > Arthropoda > Insecta > Lepidoptera > Lycaenidae > Lycaena > Lycaena phlaeas. Next base: position 2,237,655 of record HG995181.1, read on the forward strand.
ACAAAAATGAAAAATCAATTAGAGATTTGTGATAAAATGATTGACATCCAGTCTTCTAAAGTCAATCAAAACTCTACTTTTGCAAAGTATTCTAAGTTAATTTTTATTACTGAAATAAAACATCCTAGCAAAGATATCCGCGAACTTTCTAGAACATTCTACACTTGAAGATAATCGCATCTTGTTTACCAGCTCCAAACCAGCTCCAACAACAGCAAACACCAACATATATCAGCAAATGGTATCTCCAATAAATGGTACAGACTGCGTAAAATAGTGCACGTTTTTAAAATATTCTGAAAGTGCTACATCTAAAATGTAGATACATTTACAAAATTTTCGGTTATAACTTATATGAATTTTAAAGTGGTTTCATATTATTTCAATACTGTATTATTGGTTGTTTTTAGGGTTCCGTACCAAAAGGTTAAAAAAGGGACCCTATTACTAAGACTTCGCTGTCCGTCCGTCTGTCACCGGGCTGTATCTCAAGAACTGTAATAGCTAGACAATTGAAATTTTTACAGATTGTCTATTTCTGTTGCCGTTATAACAACAAATACTAAAACCAAAATAATATTAATAATTAAGGGGGCTTCCATACAACAGAGTAGTTGTTAGCGTTTTTTGCTAGATCTCATAAACCATAATAGCTAGGAGGTTACAATTTTTTGTATTTTTATTACATTCAATACATACTACTCTAGTAGTAAAGTTTACAATTTTTATGAACATACTTAATTACATACATTTATTACTAGTCTTATATACACTAGCCTAAGATAAAATAAGTAAATATATTTAGTGCCCGCAATATCCAAAACAAAGCAGAGGATGTTAATAAACACTGCTGGTCATAGGCCTCTCTCAATGAACGCCAAGACGACCGTTCCATACAGCAAAAGTATTATTTTACTATTTTTTCTGGTACGGAAACCTTCGTGCGCGAGTCCCACTCGCACTTGGCCGGTTTTTTATTTGACAAAAACTTTTTCAAACGCTTTTCTCTTTATCAGCCTTTCAACACGGATTAGTCGGAAAACTAGCAATAGCAGATATTACAAAGATATTGTTACTTTTAAAAATGTCTGTTATATTTTTAATCGGAACTCTTTTATTAAAAAAATTGGCTGATTAAAAGTGCGCCAAAAATAAAGAGCATTCTTTTTTTAATTTCGTAACGAGTGAAAATATCTAGAGTTCAGTGTATAGATTGACATTAATTTGGATGCATCAATCAGATGATACAAGCCAAAGTGTGTTGCCAAAAACTACTCTGTCTGCTCCACTTTCAAAGTAACGTTACTACAGACGCTAAAAAAAAAATATTGTAAACGCTTCCATATTTCTTTTTACATAATATATTTTTTTTTTTTATGAACCTACTGTTCAATGTCGCACTTGCTGACAAACAATGTTGATATCATTATGATATCATCTAATCAGTGTTTCCCAAACTCTTTATTTTCATAGACCACTTTCAAAGTTTTTCCGCATCAAGGGGTCCACCCCTTGCTGAGCTTTTTTTTCAAGAATTGCTCTTTTAAAGATATTTCATTAAAATCTATATACTATATAATATATAGTATCTTAGTATCTATAATAGTGAAATATTGATAGGAGTCTGGAGAAGTGAAGTCAACATTTTTCTTTTTGGTTCTTCACTCGAAACCAAATTAATGTTCATGCTTACGATTGTGGACCCCCTTTGTGTCTTCCGTGGACCCCTGCGGGTCACGTTGGGAATTACTGATCTAATTCAATATTGTTAAATGTATAATTAATAAGTATATATTTAATAGATTAAAAATATTCACAAGAAACGAAAACAAGCAATATTGTGTGAAAACATAATGTGAGGTTTAAATTTAACAAGCATTTCAAGCCCCTTTAGCTCCATAGAGTCGAGGGAACTAAGTCGGGAACATCGGTAAGTAATTTTAAGCGCAGGTAAATCAGTTACTAGTTAGTTGCGACCGAAACGCTCGGGCCCGCGTGGATCGCTGCACTTGTGAAAATGTTTACACGCCAGTCCATCGGCGAGCACTCTATGTAACCACACGGGCGTATATTCGCTAAAAACAGCTACTATCTTTTGATCTTAAATATGTAATTCAATTGAGAAAACTTATAGCGGGTGTTCTTGGAACGCTTTAATAAATTTAAGCCTAATAATATACCATATAATGCTTATAAGTTATAATCAATCATCTCAAAAACGATTCTTTAAGAAAAAATTTGCACTTATGTATTTTGCATGCCCGCGATGTATACATACACGATATGAACTCACGCTGACACTTTTCTGGCTGGCTGTTCGTACACTTCGAGCAACGCGTCTGTAAGTCAGCTGTTACATTTCTGTTTTATTCAAAAAACAATTATTTTAAATCATTGTCATCAAATTTCTGTATGTTTAATATGCTTACCAAACCGGATTATACAAAAAAAAATTAAAAAGACAGCTAAAAAATGTAACTATAAGCCCGTATAACATAGAAGACGAGCTCGTGGCTCAGTGATAATAGCCACGCGAATCGAGCCACAAGGTCCACGCTTGCCGATTTTGGTCCTTGGATGGGTGACCATCTTTACATACCGAGACTCCTCCGTGCCTCGTAAAGCACATTAAGCCGTTGGTCCCGGCTGTCATTTGTGGATCTTTGACAGTCGTTACGGGTCATTAGAAGCACGAGAGTCTGACAATTAGTCTTACCACGGGATACCGTATCACCTAGTTACTATGTTGTGGAGGTCAGATAAGCAGTTGCTCCATTTAATACTGGTATTCAACTGAATTCGGTTAGACTGGACTACGGCTAGATTGTTGGGAAAAGACTAGGAGATGATGATAATACAAGTCCGAGTTTAAAAAAAGTTAAGATCTCGCTGCAATTATTGTTTCGTATGTTTCGGACAACACAGGATCGTCCCAAAAGGTCCGTGGGTTAAATGCACGGTAATACACGTGTTTAAAGTGAATTGTGTACAGACAGACATACTATGTGAAGTTGATCATTAATAAATGATGTAGTGGATAGCGAGTTTGCTGGGTAATGATAATAAAATGAAACAACTTTTACGGATTTTATCGCGGTTTATTTAGTTTTTGTATGGCCGACGTTTCGGATACTTAACAGCAACCATGGTTACGGGAAGAATCATAAAATACTAAATAAGCCTTTCGAAAACCGGGCGTTAGTGTGGTTATTTTAATTTCTCTCAAGAGCGCATGGTACTTAGGTTTACTAACAACATTTGCTTAGCCCTAAAATGTAATATATCCATTTTATCCCTATATTAAAGTGTTCCCTAAGGATTAATGAACGACCATAACTTGTAAAGCTATTCCCAGTAATCCTTTTGTCCTGAGGCCTCATATTTAAGAATAGCTTAGAATAACTTTAATATATATTTTTTTCTTATGTTTACGCATATTTCACTTATTTTAATGAAATAAAATTTACGGATTTTATCGAGGTTCATTGAGTTTTTTATGGGCCCCACGTTTCGGATACCTTAGATACAGCAACTATGGTTACCGGAGGGCTATTTAGGAACTATTTTCTTCGAACGTATATTGAACTAACATTCTCATATTATAATTTAATGTTTAATATCTGGATGTTCAACATGAATTGGCGCGCCACGGCAGTAAAATTGCGTGCTGTGACAAACAGCATGACACTTTTAAGATGACAATTAGGATAACCTTTGCTGTTGTATATATAATATGATCTATTTTTCGTGCTTAGTAAAAGTCATATTTAAAATTTAATTTAAAAATTAAAAATAATTTTAAAGCTAAATTTCTAAAACTAAGTTTTTATAAATAATTGAATTGACACAATTTAAATTAGGAAACGAACGTCTCCTACGCTTTTCAAAATGTCACAATGTAAAAAGTTGTTATTTAAAATGTATCTTCTATTTATCATTTGAAAGCCTTCCGAATCCCACACAGCGATCTAGTAGGACGTCCTCCGCCCACCGCGCCATGAATAAAAATATCTTACAAAACGAATTTAAAAATCCATTGAGTACGAATTTAAATGTTTTCATAAACAATTTGTAAACGTAGGCAGAGACGGCGTCTTGCCAAAATACATTCAAGAATCATTTCTATAAACACGACAGAATGCTTGGAGTTCCGCACCCGCACAAAACTAACATACATATGAGACAAATTTCGCTGTTTTAGACCAAATGCTTTCTTTATTGATTCCTTAGCCGTATCCTATATTAAATTAGTGTTATTTGAGTGCTTTTTAAATGCCAATACAGCCAAATCACAATTATTCAAATGTAATATAGTTAGATATGATATGTAGTAAACATGAAACTGTTCCTTATTTTCCAATCCTCCAATAAGCAATCGTAAACTCATACAGCATAGCTGTCACTTTACGTTAGTATTATGTGAGCGAGACTTATCTGGAAGTGTCAGTCCAATCCGACTTACACTATCCAGCTCTACCTCATACACAGTATAATTTAAATGGACACACAAAAGCAACAATTAAAAATACATTATTACGGCTAATAGTTATTGAAAAGTTAAAAAGTTTAAAATGGTAATAAAACCTTTAAAGCTAAAAGCGAAGCTATTTTTGGTTCACAGTTGTTAAGAACTGTATAAATATCGTTAATAGCACACATAAAAGTGTTTCAGCCACGAGAAAGGCAAACCATAGATACTAAAGCTACAAATAGTTTTAATTATTAGACGTGTAGCGGACCAATCACACCGCCACAATCCTGAATCGCGCTATCAGAATTCCGGCGCCCGGTCGCTATATATACAACCTCTGATACGATAGCTAGTGGGCTTCGGCCTGGCCGAGCATTGCACCCCGCTCGGTCGGAGATCTCCCTTTGGGGCCTATCACCATATTCCCACATTGGTGACCCTCGACTGAACACGCCTCCTTCATTCATCATCATCACTCCCCACCCCTCCGCACCACGCCAGCCAGCTTCAAGCCTCTTCGGGTACTTCGACCACTAGCCTCAACGCACCGCGGCCTGGTCGAACCCTCACCGGCTTCAACGGGCTATCGCACTACCACGACCGGTCAGCAAGCAGAGCACACATCTCTCCTGGTCAGCAGCACGTAGTATCAGCCCTGCACGGCAGCAGCACTCCGACCTACTGGAGCACCGTGCAAGCAGCAGCACAGTTCCGACTCACTGGGACTCACTGGCACTGGCGACTCAAGCAGAAAACTCAAGATTCCGACCTCCGGTCTTCGGGGGGGAGTGATGTAGCGGACCAATCACACCGCCACAATCCTGAATCGCGCTATCAGAATTCCGGCGCCCGGTCGCTATATATACAACCTCTGATACGATAGCTAGTGGGCTTCGGCCTGGCCGAGCATTGCACCCCGCTCGGTCGGAGATCTCCCTTTGGGGCCTATCACCATATTCCCACAGACGATTTTACAAACATTGTGTGCGTGTAATTTTTGAAGTAAAACTTCATAAACATTAGAAATAAATAACCCTATTTCTAGACAGCTTTGCCACTAGGCATAAAAGTGAAGAAAAGATTATGAATACCATATACTCAATGCAATTTATTATTTTTGAAAATAGAAACTTCAGAGTCAGTCGTGCTTAGAGAAGTCACTCAAAAAATTTAATGATAAATTCTGGTCACTACTTTTTATTCCTACTTTTATAAGTCCTCGGAATCAGGCGAGGGCATTACATGACATACATATTTTAGGTTAGGAACTCGGATTATCCATCTTCTAACATTCATCACTGTTTCATAAAAAATATTTTTATCATCAGCTATGTAGTGATTTGATTTGAAATCTTTAATCAGTGATATGTCATCATCAGTCTTTATTCGTCTGCTGCTGATCCTTTAATGAACGCAAAGACGGCCTCTTGATTCTCCGATCTCTTGCCATTCGCAACTAACACAAACCGGCCACTCTAAGGAGATCCGACCAACACTTCTACCTTGAACTTTGAAGCGTCTCTTACGGCGGCTTTCAATATCCTATCTATCTTAAAATTTTCTTATCTATCTTGAAATTTTGACACATTTTCTTACAAAACCTGTCAAATTTTTAAGATCGATAAAAAAATGTTAAGATAGATAGGATATTGAAAACCGTCGTTAGTCAGCGATATATATTCAATATAATATATTAAGATATATATAAACTTAAGTCACTCAGCGATTTATATTAAATTGAATATTATAGCTGCCAGTGATATTTAGATTTTTTTTCACGTAAGGCATATACTAGAGTCATCGCCACTTTAGAAGTCCGATAGACGCGGCGCTGCGGTCTCATAACTCAATGTTGCCAATTTATAGTGTAATGATTTTCCACCAAGTCTAGTACAATAAAAAAATTAAATAATTATGCGGCCTATGGTCAGTAGTGGATTGATAAAGACTCAGTATGATAATAATGACAAAAATAGTTATAGCAGCAAAATAAAAAATCTCCCTGCCAGGTTTTAGTAAAATAAAACATTTTTTTTTTGTAAATATTTCATTCGTATTTTTTACGTATAACCGATTAGTAGAATTCATCTAAAACAAGCTTCTTCGGATGTGTTCGGCTTTTGCCAGGAGTGACGATTTTTTCAGAAGTAATTGCTGCCATTGTTACTTCTTTTGTTATTCGACCTTTTTTACAGAAACACCTGAAAATATAATTAATCTAAGCAAGGATTTAATTCTTTTACCTTGTATTTATATTCATATAAAATATCATAAGATAAATGTAGGTATAGAGTTAATGATAATATTTTAGCCATAAATTAGGCAAAAATAAGTGACTCTGGCATCTCTAAAATTTACCTGTCATGGCAGTGACATTTATAAACATTTTATTCAACGGGGTTAATTGTTGTTTATTTTTACTTTCTAATTCACAAAATTATTTCACTTTAATGATCATTTTACGGCCTTCACTTTTTACACCTCACTTTATATTATATGCTCCATATTTCACGTAAAACAATTTAAAATATCACAACTTCTTACTCCAGACAGACGTCAAGATGTCAATGTTGTCAAATTTAGTTCGGCCATTAGTCGCAGGACTTTAAAAGTGGCGATGACTATATGTGTAGAAACTTCAAAGCATCACTCACGTTTCTATAAATGTTTATCAGTTTTTTATCAATAATTTCAATATTACATATGCAACCTTCATAGGCTGTGAAAAGAATGAACGTTACATATGTGTGCGTATGACATCACGGGCGTTTGCATGTGGGTGTATGTTTCGTCATATCTCTTACGTAGTTCATAATTTTCAGCAAACAAAAATAAATTGAATATCTAATATATTATAAAGCATGACTTAAATAAGAATGCGTCCTTTATATTAATCACAAAAGAGCGAAATCGTGTTATTTGCGTTTACCGATTCCATCAAATAAAATCACTTACCCTAACAACTACTTTCAAAAAAACCCCCAAAACATCAATCGAAAACTTCATATCGGCGGTTTATCTTCGATTTCGTTAAAACACTTCGTTTTCACATCACATACTGCAAATAAATATAATATTAGGCACTGAAACACTGCAACTAACTGGCAACGAGTAGATATTTCAAGATCGAATCTATTTCGGTCCCAAGGCACACTTACCATGTTCTAAGTTCTATGGTTTTTCGGGTTTTTCGGGTCTTTTTGATTCTGGATTAAAAAATGGTGTGTTTGTTCGATAATGGGATAGGTGTGCGCTCTCATCTCGAGGGCGGTTACTGTTCTTAATTTAGACGCGAACATAATGCGCAAGCGGCGACTCGGTATTTCGTTTTATACTGCACCCAGGACTGAATAAGTGAAGACAAATACAGATACCACGCATGTGGTCCACACATGTAACTCTGCGTGTGATAGCGGATACAGATATAAAAAAAAAGAAAAACGTTGCAAAATGTGCAATATTTGTAGAGAAAAATATGGTAAAACTAGTAGCGCCCCGCGGTCTCACCCGCGTACTTCCCATTCCCGTGGGAGTACGGGGATAAATTATAGCCTATGTGTTATACTGACGTATAAGCTATGTCGTTGTAAAGTTTCATAAAAATCCATTTATTAGTTTTTACGGGAAAGAGTAACAAACATCCATACTCACAAACGTGAGCGTTTATAAGTAGGATTGTGAAAAAAAATCTCTTTTTTAATGTATCCTATGTTGCTTCTAGTACCTCCTAGAATATGTTTATACATTTTCATAATGATCTGTAGAATAGTTTTCGCGTGAAAGCGTAACAAACATCCGTACTTTTACATTTATAATATTAGTAACAATTGAAATCTAGATCAGGGAAAAGACAAGGGCAAATTATAAAAAAATACAGTTACATGACATTGTGGTCTTACCAGGAACCCGCTGATGTGATGTAGGACGGGTATTCATCAGCACATGAATTGGAGACGTGAGAGTAACCAACGGGATCGTCATGGTCTAGCGACGAGTGGAATTACCGTGCTAAGAGTCTAGACTCTAGTACTTAGAGTTAATTAGCGACGATATTATATCTCTGTGCGTGCTATGCTAGTCTCTTTGGCAGATAGAATTCGACACGAAGACCTCCGCCAGAGAACTAAAGTTAAATAAATCACGCGAATATGCACGTTGAAGTGGCAATAGGCTGGTCACACACTCAGAAGAACGGATGGACAATAAGTTTCAAGAGTGGAGGCCGCGTTTAGGTAGACGAAGTGTTGGTCGGCCATTAACCAGGTGGGAAGACGATCTCCGTGCAGTGGCAGGTTGGATGCGAGTGGAAGGGGATCGGTCGTCTTGGCGTTCATTGAGGGAGGCCTATGTTCAGCAGTGACCGGATAAAGGCTGATGATGATGATAATAGTCCAGTGGTCATCAGGCTTGCACGATGTTTTCCTTCACCGGTGAGCGAGCGATGCTCTGTGTTTAGGGTGCACTTATAAATTTATAAAATCCCATTTCCAAGCACCACACCCGGTCAGGATCGAATCCGGACTCTTTCGCTCGAGAGACCGAGCACACACCCACTGGACCGCTGTCGCATCGTCATACCATATTTACTGTCATGTTAATATCTAGTCTAATGGATAAAACTCTCGTGTCACGGGGTGCGTGATTGAACTACTCAGAAACGGCTCGACCGATTTTTATGAAATTTTACATTCAGTAGGTCTGAGAATCGGTCAACATCTATTTTTCATCCCCCTAAATAATAGTGACCCACCCTATAATATTCTTTTTTATTTCATTGACAAATTTTGAAGTGAAACTTCTTTAGAATCATTGTGAATTCAAACCGGATGCAACAGAAAAAACGACAGGTAAGAGACACAAAAACAAAAGAGCGAGAGAGCCATTGTCGGTGTGTATGTATATTGCACACTGTTTAATACTTGCTTGTATTTGAGTATTTAACGTGTGTTTCACTTCTATCGTGTGTAAATCGCACACACACCTTTTTTTTATTTATTTTTTTATTTTTTTACGATACAGCACACAAAAATACATACAACCCTAAATTATCACCCCACTACGATCAACCCCTATTTTAATTGCATTTTTATTCTTCAGAACGAAATCTGTCGGGGCAGCTAGTATTCTTATAAATTCATATAAATATATCAAGTTTATAAATGTATTCTACCAGTATACACTCGGTGACATCCCCAACAGAGCTGGAGCCCAGGTCACTCGGTACACCACTAATCTGCTTAGTGCACTGCTTGGGGCGACTTGTATACGTGTAGGTTCACCATGATTTACTCAGTTCTTAGGGACGTTATAGTTGCAAATAAATATACAGCTTTGACCTGATTGGTCATCCTAAAATGAAATCCATGTCATACAATGAAGGGTAAAGAGCTGGTCATAACGATGCTGATATAACTTATAGTCCAGTGTCGATAATTTTTGAAACAAAATAAAATCACAGTAGGATGAAACTCATTAGAAAATGACGGGAATATGATAAAAATGAACGGAAAAATAAATTACTGGCGATCCGAGTTCGGGAAAAGGGAGGGGGTGGATTTTAAGGGGGGGAAATGGTTTATCTCGATTTCCGGCAAAACTACAAGTCCTATGGAAAAGAGATACATGGCAAAGTTGTAGGTAATAAAAAGATCTACAACTTTTGTTTAAACAATTTTTTTTACATAACCTCAAAATTGATGTGTAAAATTCAAATAACCTAGTTTTTGGTTTTTTATTTTTATCATTTTCAAAATAAAATATTTTTTTATAGGAAATTTCGTAAAAACTTACCTTATTATGTTCTAAATACACTGTTATTTATTAGATTTAAAAGATTTACTTTTTCACCTTATTTCAACCTAATATCTGAAAAGGAAGACTGTTTTTCAATCGAAAATTCTCCTGTCAAAATATTAGCTTTTTTAAAAAACTAATATTTTGCTGCTTTCTGCAACTTCATCCAATTAATTTCCTATTTTGATACTCAAATTAAAGTAGATAACGCTTTCTACTTTCCAATTACGAAGCCTACCTATACCACTATCCTCTTAGTTTTTTGTTAAATAGCTGTACTTACTGCTTTTTTGGAGAGAAGGTCAGACAGGCAATTACTGCTGACACAAAGACTGGTTGTCTAGACCTCAGGAGAGGAAACGCACATTAGTAGGTACCAGCTTAGGTGCCGGCTATACTTCATACATTTCCATTCACAACTGACGCTGATGAGTGATGACTTGCCATTAGATATTTCAAACAGCTCTATCCATTTTAACAATATAAAATCTATAAAGAAAAGTCTACCGATTTTATAATATTTATGGTCACTGTAACGTGGGTAACAGCAAAATTATTTGTGATTTAATGAAAATTCGCTGACCACCATGTTCGCACTGCATAATCAGAAATATACCATTTTCAATTCTAACTAAATCGCATTTCCTATTTAATAAATGTCCTTGAAATTGCTTAAGTGATTTTGATAAAACGTGTCAATTTCACTGCGAGAAAACCAGCAAATAAAGTATAACCAATTCGTCTAGCCGTTTTAAGATTAGCTCCTCTCTTCAAGTCGGAGTTGAAAAGGGCGTAATCATATTGTATTTTTACGTCAATTTTACATAGTTATTGTTACTAATTACATTTATCTAGATATCTAGATAACTGGCGAGCAAAACCAACAACCAACGTCAATCTTGTCCATGGTAACACAAAATAAAAACGAATTCGTTTTTATTTTGAGGTGGTAAGTTCTCGAAGAACTTGTATTACGGGAACCAGACAATGGAAATACATTTAATACTTTTTTTTTTTTTTTTTTTTTTTACAGTGGCTCACGCGCGCTTGCGGAAGCAGGACGTTCGTCTCGATACCGGTTCTTTTTGTTTACGCACGGCGCAGTTTATTGTTGTTTGATTGATATTTGCGATGCTATTTATACCTACGGAGTATGGCTAGCGTGAATATGCAGTTGTCGGATACGGAACGTGATAGTGAAGTAGACAATACTTTAGAAGTGGCGGAGAATAGCATAACGAATGCGAAAACATCTGAAGTCATGGAGTTGAATGAAGAGAATTATTTAAAAGAGGGTAGAAAAAGAGGTCGACCTGTTGATGACGATGAGATATGGAATGAGGTAGGGAGAAGAGGAAAGATTTTAGCGCGAAGTAGTGCAAATAATGGTATAGAAAGAATTCCAGAACATCAAATTGAAGTAAGTCTAACTTCGAGAAAAGATAAATTACCTAAACAAATTGGGCTCGCGCGAATTTTGAAGCACGAAAACATTATGGATGTCACACAGATCAGATTTGTAAATGACTACAAAGTGTTACTTAAGTTCCCTACGGAAGAAAGCGCAGAAAAATTAATGACGTGCAAATATTTCTTAGAAAAGGAGTATAGATGTCAAAAGACATTTGAGGTTGGGGTTTCCTACGGTATCATAAAGGATATAGATATGGACTTAAGTGAGGATGAAATACGACAAGATTTAAGTAGCGATATACCCATTATAGGCGTGAAGCGCCTACAGAGGCGCAGATCTGACGGCAACGATTTTGAAGACTGTCCAAGTGTTAAACTATGCTTCAAAGGGCCAACCCTTCCATCATACGTATATACCTATGGCACCCGTGTAAAAGTAGAACCCTACATTTTTCCGGTCACTCAGTGTTCTAACTGCTGGAGATTTGGACATAACCATCGAACATGCTCAAACAAAGTCACATGCCCAAAATGTGGTAAATCTCATCCTAACTGTGAAAAGACTATATATAAGTGCGTTAACTGTTCTGGCCAACATATGGCACTTGCGAAATCCTGTCCATGTTACCTAAAAGAAAGGGGAATTCGAGAGTTAATGGCTAAACACAATTGCACGTACAAAAAAGCCCTGATAGTCTACGAGTCAGCCCTTCCTACCACTATAATCCCACAGACTAAGGAACAGAATAAAACTGAAATAGGCGTCGAAGTGCAAGATAATATATTTGAACATTCGGACAGCAGTGACTCGTTGCTTAGGGAAGGAACCTACGCATCAGCTGTACGTAATGAACTTTCATCAACCCCCAAGTCACTGATTCTAGCACCTAGAAAATCTGCTACTAAAAAGAAGTCGAATAAAGAGAGAAGTACACGCGTCGTTGAAGAAAGCTCATCTGACTGTGAAAAGGTAGAAAAAACAAAAGAGAATAGAGAGGAGGATGGAACTAAGCTGGATGTGCAACGACTAATACTGAGACTGAAAGAAATTATATTTATGAAGAGAATTACCTTTGAAGAGAAACTGAAGTCTTGTGGAAAATTACTGTTTGATTGGATAGTTAGACTGATTGCAGATTATATAGGAGAGTGGCCCGTCCTCAAACATCTGTTCCAAAATGGATAGTACACCACAACCTAATAATCTGAATATAATACAATGGAACTGTCAAAGTATAAGACCCAAGTTAACAGAATTAGAACAACTTATGTCCCAAGAAAAAATACATATTGCTATTTTAAGCGAGACGTGGCTGGAGCCAGGAAGTCCTCTAACAATAAGCGGTTATACCATATTGCGCCAGGATCGAAATGATGGATATGGTGGAGTGGCTATTATTCTTCATTCGTCCATACGGTTTCAAGTTCCTCAAGTCAATATTCCTAATGCTGGCATTCAAGTTCTACATGTGAAAATTCTAAACTGCTCTAATATAGAAAATATTATCTCGTTATATTGTCCTTCATCCGTTCAAACTACTCTTAATGATTGGGATACCATATTTGATTTGTGCCAAAATAAAGTCCTGATTGCTGGTGATTTTAATGGCCATCATTCTAGTTGGTCATGCAAGACTGATGCAAGAGGTGATCAAATTTTCGACGCAAACTTAAACAAGAACTATGTTACCTTAAACAATGGCTCTCCCACCCGAATTAAGCTAGTCGATAACAGACTTCAAAAAACATCACCTGACATTACTTTCATTACAAACGATGTAGCATTAAATTTTTACTGGAAAGTAACCAACGAAAGCCTTGGAAGCGACCATTTGATAATTAAAGTAACCACACACACCAACCCTTCGATAAGCTGCCCCAGGAAAAGGAATTTTAAAAAAGCTAACTGGAAGGAATATACAAGGTATTTGGAGACTAACCTTTCTGATAAAATAATACCCGATGCACCTCAAGAAGCCTACAATATGTTTATTGATACAGTGAACGCTGCTGCAGATTCTCATATCCCTTATGTGAAAGTTTGTCAGGATCCTGTACGGCTGAAAAAGTTTACCCCTAAACCATACTGGAACGTAGACGTGTCTCAGGTAGTTGCGGAACGAAGGCTGGCTTTAGCCATATTCAGAAAGAACCCTACTCCACAAAATCTTATGGTGCTACAAAGTAAAGTTTCGAAAGCGCAGAGAATCATTCGACAGTCCAAACGAAAAGCTTGGCGTGAATTTTGCAGCAACGTCAACGAAGCAACTTCAGCGAGTGAAATGTGGCGTAGTATGAGATGGTTGAAGGGATACCGTCAGTCAAGAATATACATTGATGAAGATTCAGCAAACAATCTTCTATACGACTTGGCTCCCGATTTCGTTTCTCCTAGGGACCCTATATTCCAATCTGTAAATCGGAAGCTTATGCAGGATATCTCCTTGCATGAAATAGACTGCGCCATCAAAACCAAAGACACGGCCCCAGGTGATGATGATATTTCATTTTCTATGCTGAAGCATCTCCCTAAGGTGGGTAAGCAGTTTTTGGCTACAATCTATAATAAAATCCTGGCTGAGGGATGTGTACCTTACCAGTGGAGACAAACAAAGATTGTCCCCATACCTAAGGCTGGGAGTGAAAGACAATCTACTTCTTCTGTCAGACCTATAGCCCTGATGTCTTGCCCGTGCAAAATCTTCCACAGTGTACTCAAGAATAGATTAGAGTGGTATCTGGAAAACAATATGTTTTTTTCTGAAAGCACTGTGGGATTTAGGAAATCTCGTTCATGTCTTGATAGCCTGACTCGGCTGGTTTCGCATATACAGTTAGGGTATGGGAAAAATTTGATAACTTTGGGTTGTTTTGTAGATATAAGCAGTGCCTATAATAATGTTGATGTTACAGTTTTACTGCATACGTTGGACTCTATTGGAGTGGGAGGCATAATATGTAATTATCTTTGGCAATTTTTAAATAGTAGACAATAATATTAAGTGTTAGACACACAGACGCATTTACTTTAGTTAGAACTACGAGTCGCGGCTTAGCCCAAGGGGACCCTCTCTCTCCACTATTATTCAACGTTGCAACAATTCACATTTGCCGAGATATAAATAACGTTTTTATATCTCAATATGCCGACGATTTTGTATTATATGGCTCATTTAAATCAATAAATAAAGGATGCGTAGACTTACAATCGGCATTAAATATGTTTTGTAAATTAGTTGAGGGGTTAGGCTTGAGAGTTTCTGAAAGTAAAACTAAAGTATGTTTGTTTAAAAGAGGATATAACAGACATGATGTTAATATCTGCCTTAATGAATCTCGTCTTGAACTAGTTGACTGTGTCAGATATTTGGGTATGTGGTTCGACAGGTCCTTGAAATGGGGTAAGCACATAAATGAGATAACACAGAAAACGCTAAAATTTTTGAATGCTCTTAAAGTTTTGGCCGGCTCTGGTTGGGGACTGCATCCTAAGCATATACGAAGACTTTATATTTCAGTCATTCGAAGTCGGTTAGATTATGGATGCTTTCTCTATGATAGTAGCGTCAAAAGCCATCTTTACAAGGTCCAAAAAGTGCAAAACCAAGCCATGCGTGTCATTGGCGGCTTTATAAAAAGTACGCCGATACACGTTATGGAAAATGAATTATGTTTACACCCACTACATTTACGTAGGATGTACCTCGCAGGTAAGTTCTGGCTGAGAAGTAGGTCTATGGAGCGCAATATTAATATAAAACTTATAGATGAACTTTCAACTCAATGCACTAGATTAGATTATTGGAGAGGCAAAAAGAAACCCCTACTAACAGAAATACATAAGAAATTCAAAACATTAAACGTTCATGCATCAAAAAATTTAGAAATATTTTCTTTGGATACGTGGGTACAAAATATAAATATCGAAAATACAGTGATTAATTTTATAGAAGGAGTTAATAGGTCGAAAAGAGATTTAGGTGCTAACTTCTTAAAAGATAAATGCTGCGAATTACTTAATTCTAAATATTGTAATTTTTATAAAATATACACTGACGGTTCGAAGGAAGGCACTACTATAGGAGCGGCTATTTTTGATCCACAGTCACAAATAAAAATTAAATTTAAGCTTGAGGCGGATGTTTCCATCATGTATACAGAGTTATTCGCGTTGTCTGAGGCTCTCTCATACATTACTAAAGTTAACAGTGAAAAATTTGTATTACTCACGGACTCTAGAAGTGCACTTCAACATGTGGCTCGGTGCACCTCGAGCTTTCGAGGAGTACCGATAGCCTACACTATCCTAATGTCCTTAAGAAAGTTACAGAAGGCAAATAAAAATGTAATAATACAATGGGTACCATCTCATGTGGGGCTATGTGGTAACGATGAGGCCGACCGTTTAGCAAAAGAAGCTAGTACAGACGGGATTCCTCAATGTGTGACGCCATTTTATACAGATATTATACCCATGTTAAAAGAGAGCACATTCAATTGCTGGGCTGAATACCTAAAAAGCATCTCCTTGCACAGAGGAATTTGGTATAACACCATACGATCCGAGCCATTTCGATATCCATGGTTTGAAAATGTTCATTTAGATAGACGTTTACTAGTGATTGCATTTAGAGTTCGTTCCGGCCACATTCCACTTAATAAATTTGCATATACTATGAAAAAAGTCACATCTCCTAACTGTTTAGAGTGTGGCGTTACTGAAGACGCATACCATATTCTAGTGGAATGTGGTCGAAACGAATCATTAAGATATACCATAGCTAATAAGAATATGTTTAGTACAATAGGAGGCTGCAATATAGTGTTGGCATTTCCCTGTTCAAAAGACGCTATAGATTTGTATAAATTAGTTAATTTTGGCATAAAGGCTAGAGAAGAGATTTAGACTATAAAATTAGTAAGTAATTGTTTGGATAGATTAAATAAGATTATAATATTATATAAGTTAGATTAAATTTTTACTGTATGTCATTTAGTATGTAGCATTACAGGACGACATGGTCGCTCCTTTCTGTGTACCAAGTCCTTTAAATAAAGATTGAAAAAAAAAAAAAAATACTTTTTTAAATATAAATATGTTTAATACTTTTTTACATTATATAATACACTTTTAATACACATCCATGACCCAGGAATACAGATACTTTTTTGTTCCCTGGCGGGATTCGAACCCGCTAGTCGTTACCTCAAGCTTGAGCGCCAACGCGCTAACCATTGAGCCACAGAGGTCGTCGTTATTTGTATGTATGGACCAAACGAAAAATCTAGATTCCATACACTCATAACATTATGTTATGGTTTTATGAATGTTTTTATGTTATTTTTTTTTGAGGGAGGACTATGTTCAGCAATGGACGGATAAAGGCTGATGATGATGATTGTTTTTATATTGATAAGGTCTCAGTGTGGTTGCCTTTAAGTGGGCTGCGAGTAAGCGTCCATTGATAGCGGGATAGTGGAGGGTCGATATTGAATGATTGGAACAGAAACTCCACCATATTACCATCAATATAATTCAAGATAAAATTATCAGGAAATACTTGTTCGAAGTGTCTTACTATCCTCCCTTTTCTGCTTCAACATCAAAAGGTTTTTAAGCTTATTCGCCTGGTAATCATCTGGAAACGACAGGATCTCCGTTTTGAAGAAACCTGGACCCACCTCCACAAGTGGACGGGTCTCTCTTCTTCTAGCTTCTTGTCTGACCGCTGTAGCCTTAAATGGTTAAAGTTAGGTATAATTATACATATTAAGTTGGAATATGCCGTGGCAATCAAAACGTTGGATGCGAGTGGCAAGAGATCAGTCGTCTTGGCGTTAATTGAGGGAGGCCTATGTTCAGCAGTGGACGGATAAAGGCTGATGATGATGATGATGAATCAAAACAATGGCTACTTCAGGTTAAATACATTTACTGGATGTAAGGATGTAATTTGGGAAAAAATACATTCTCTGTTATGATTTTGTAATGTTTGTATTAAAATTGATGTTAAAAAAAATCGGTTGTCTGTAAAGTCGGTTTACTGACCATAGTTGAACGTGACAACGTCATAAGAATATACTGATGGGCCGATTGTGCCTCTTTGTCGCTCGTTCAGTGCTCTCGCTTGCACTTCAAGCCTTAAATAGAACGGCTCAGAGTGAGGTAGCGCCGCATGAGTCATGTTTTTTTCGTGCGTGCAGCCGGCTCCATCGAATTATAAACCGCTTCGTTTTCACGTCAAAAAAAGCAAGTATTTGAATTGATATGTATGAAATAAATATATTTTAAAATTTTCTATACGGTATACCCATATGACATCGAAAATACAGGTCTTGATAAGCTTGCCTTGAAGCTATTTATATAATGAGGCTTGGAACTTTAATGCATACATAATATAACCGAAGGTATGCCATACTATCTCCAAACAGCCCCCTAGACAAGTTACCTGTCAAATTACATGTCGTAAGCTAGTGTCATTCCCATACAATAAGTATTCTATTCTATTCTATTCAGTTAGCGTTTGTGCCACTTGTCAAGGGGGACAGTACTACCACGATGTTTTCATTTTTATGAAAAAACTAGCCATCTAATTACTGGCGCCAACCAGTGTCCAGCGCTGGCAGAGGCTAAGTAATATCTTGGTGACCTTGATCATTTATCATCATAACTCTTTCTTAGACAATCCAGCTAAAAGGTTTCACTTATTAAATCCACGCAATAACATGCAAGAGGTGATAATCAAAATGAGACAACATTGAAACCGAATCAGTAAAATATTATGTCTAAGAACTACCACTGGAAAGCCTGCTTCCAAAGAAAACAAATAATTCAGTTGACCAGAAACAATCAAACATAAACCCCTTTACGTCGGGACTTAAAAATAAAACTTCATGTGATCAAATGGAACACTCAGCTACCTGTAATTTATCTGAATCGTTGTGAATTTCTAAATTTCCCCACGGATAGCGCGGTCCCCTCTCGAGGGGGACATTGGGATGCTGAAGCCGTCCATCCCCTTGGATCACGTGGAACACAACGATGAACAGGATTCCGACTAGATTGGGCAAATTAATATGAATTTTCACTTATATTTACATGGTAACACTGGCTATGTTTGATCATGCAAATTAAACTAAAATATAAAAAAAATCAATAATTATTCAATTATTTTTTGGCTGCTGTTCTCCAAACAAACACCAAAACAGCCGATCCTCTGTCATTCTTTGAACTTTTATCAATTTTCTGTATTTCATTCTCCCTCGTACCAATGTTATTGATACACAGCATACCTAAATTGCAGAAAATACTAGAAAAAAATGGTGGGAAAAGTAGCTGAAGTATGTAGCCATGTATGTATGGCTACGTTTGGGAAAACGGTAGATGGAGTGCAGGAGTGAAATTTAGAACCTTAAAATTTTTGAAACCATCTGTTTCAAAAAATCCTCTTTATATCAATAAAAATAAATTTCTTTTTACCAAATCTTTCAACTTTTAACTGAACATGTTTTAACGATATTAAAACATTTTCTCGTTAAATCTACTCCGTGAGATTTTTTTCAGAATTGTTATGTAATATAAGTATCAATTAAGATTTTATGATGACACATCACGCGAAATAAATCTCACCAAAGCCGACATTTTCTGCGCACATTACACCTCGAAAACGACAATATTCATCTTAGTGCTTCGCGTGTAAATTATACAGGCATAATGGAGTTAAGTTATTGCCTCTTATTTTTACGACTCTGTCTCCATGCGTGAAATGGAATTGTTAATAGAAATAATATGGCTATCTTTATTCGTCTCGTGTTTTTTGTAAATAAATCGATTTTTTTACAATGATAATAAGTGATTGTAATCTAAATATAGTTTGAAATTAAAATGTTGTGAAATGTGCAGGCTAAATCCAGATCTGAGAAAAATATTTATTGATCTTAATAATTCCAAAATCAAATAAGACCTTTCCACAAAGTTATAACATTTGCACGCTTTTAAACAGAATATGTGAAACTCTAACTTGAAAATGAACATCTTATTGTAAGCCACATTATTCTTGCAAATACATGTTTATTTATTTATTTAGTTACCTTAGTTTTTTCGAACGACATAGTAGCAATGGTTGAAAAATAGGACCTAAGTACAATGCTCAAGTACCTTTGTCCAGCCTCCGATAGAGTGAGTCTTAAAATGAACAGAATTAAGGCGAAATTCATGTCAAATGTCCACGTCGTACCCACTCCAGTTACTATAGGATGCTCTACATTCGAAGTTGTGAGCGATTATGCATACTTAGGACAAACTATTAAATTCCATCTGTATTGTCTGGGCAGCTCAGGGGTTTAAAAATCTTCCCGTTACAATATCACAATGTATAAAGACAAAAATCTTTAATGAGTATATTATACTGTCTGAAGTGATGGCCACTGGGGTTAAAAAATTCTGAAGTATTACCGAAAAGTGCGCTGTTGGTAGCCCTCTTAATATGTGGACTGATGACCGATATAGATTGCAGGAATTCTTTGAATCCGGTGTTGTAGGACCAGTCATTTTGATCAAATCCTTGGTGAAACAAAGAAAGCACGCAGCTATGTTTTTTAGGGTTCCCGTTCTTAAATTATTATTTTGTATTCTGAAATTGAATTCATTCGGAGTGGTTCTCCATTCCTTTTAAAAAACTCGATCTATACAATATATTGTGTTTGGTTGGCGACTACTGCGGAAAACTTTTCTGAAATGGTTCTCTATAATAGGGCTGTTCTAATTTTAGAGTAGTATTTGTTTTAAAAACTTAATCAATATACTAGATTTAAAAAAACTAAAGTATCAAACCATATATGCCCCACTGCTGGGCACTGGTCTCTTCCTCGAAATCAGGCGAGGAGGGTATTAGGCCATGGTAAACTTCACATAACTTCAAAGACTTTCCATCTCAAGTGCGCGAGCGATGGTCTGATCTTCTAGGGTGCACTTAGAAATTTAGCAAAATGAGATTGGTTGGTGAATATTTTGGTGAACTGTTACTGGATGGATGTAGTTGGCAGTGTTATTTGATTGATGGAGACGTGAAGGGATAAACCATGCCCCTTTGCGATTCCCATCGTTTCTACATATTACAGACTATATATATAGAACACGAGACAGACTTAGTAGTATGGCCTATGGTCTTAGCCTGTTCCAACAAGAATAAAAAAGGTGACACACGTAGAGACAGCCGTCAAGTGTCAACTGTCATATGTTTGTTCAACAGACAATTTCAAAAAGTTCTTTGTACTTACCGGCAACATACAAGTTATTTAAATTTTTACCATGACTATTTTTAACAATTTTCCTAATTTACCACCACCAAATGAAACAGCTTTTTGTAAAATAAATGAAGTGTATTGTTGTGGAAATTCACGTTACGGGGACATAGGAACGTTTACAAATTCTGTAAGGTTACTTTCCTACTTCATTGGTTTTTCGTATTAGTCAAGTAAGTTTATAGCTTATATATTGTTTCAGATTAGAAATCATCCTAAAATTAACGTGACAAAGGACACTCACCATCATAGATTATCAGACGAAAATGTATCAATGTACGTTGACGTTCAGGACAATTTACTCAAAAAAATCACAAGTGTATGGTACAAACAAGGATTTATCGAAGCCCTGAACGTAGCCGCAGACCCTACAGTCAATAGGGAGAACAAATTATTATCTGTAACCGCTTCATACGCCCTCAAAGTAGCGAATTTATTCACAACATTACGGTATTTTATGCAGCCACATTTAAAAGATATTGGACCCAAAATTGTATCAAATTATTCGAATACGAGGAATTGGAGTACATCTTCTGTTAAATGCTTGGCTTGGCACCCACACACAACTAAAATAGCCGTAGCTACCTCCGATGATAGCGTAAGAGTATACTGCACTGAAGTCTCATTTGTGTCCACATTAAAATGTAAAGCACAAGGACATGTGTCGTCTCTCAGTTGGAGGCCATATTCTGCATCTGAGATAGCTGTTGGATGTGAGCAGGGTGTTATTGTTTGGACTGTAGACCCCAACTCCATGTTTACTAAACCATCATCAAGCAATGCTGTATTGTTAAGAAGGTAAGGTAAAGTTAATTACTATCATCATGTTCATCATCATCATTAATAGCCTTATCTGGAAATGCCTCATTGTAATTGGGGATATCTCAGGATAAATAGTATATGTCCTGACTTAACATTATATATCCCAAGAATGGATCTCTGTGAAAGTTCCAGGTGAACTCGACATTTTGAACATTCATGAATACAATGTTTATGAAATTTGATTACAGGTCAGGTCACAGTCCAGTAACGGATGTGAGCTGGTCTCTGAATGGGGATCTACTTATCAGCTGTTCAGGTGCCGATACCTCCATGTTAGTGTGGGATGTATCCATGGAGACAGCTATTCCACTGCGCAGGGTTGCTGGTGGAGGTGTAGTATTTTCCAGATGGTCTCCTGATGCTAGTAAAATATTTGCAGCAACCTCTTCAATTATATTTAGGTAAGTAACACAAATTCTCTCCTTAAGTTTATTATATTTTATTTTTACATTACTTATATTAAATCTATTTAAATTGAAAAATACACCATTTACAAGTTTTCAGTTACATTATGTCTACAGTATCAAATAAATTTAATAAAGTAATTGAAGATTTTAAGTATTATTTTTTATAAATTCAATAAACAGATTAAATTGAGAGTATCTTATTATCTACACTAATAATATAAAGAGGGAAACTTTGTTTTTTTGTTTGTTTGTTTGGTTGTAATGAATAAGCTCAAAAAGTACTAGACCAATTTCAAAAATTCTTTTACCATTTGAAACCTACATTATCCACGAGCAACATAGGCTAAATTTTATTCTGGAAAAAAACAGGGTTCCGTAAGATATTTGGGTTATTCGGACACAAGCTGTAAAAAATCAACCAGAAAAGTTACTTATTTTGTGAACGCTGCCTAAACTATAAAAGATAGAACCATAAAATGTTCTAATTAATTGTAGATCTTATAATTATCTACAAAAAAGTCCACGACACACTATACCTATCTATGTCGAGTGAGGCACAACAACCATATTTTATTCAGAAATTTTGATTTTTTTTGGACTACATTTAAACGAGTTTATTTTACTCATGCTTTTAATCCTTAAGATATGAAGCTAAAGAGTTTGTTTATTTGAACGCGCTAATCTCAGGAACTATCGGTCGGATTTTAATGAAACATTTCAGTGTTCAATAGCCCATTTATCGGTAAAGATATATCATCCCGCTAAGATCCCGTTGTAAATCTTAGGTAACGCAGGCGAAGCTCCGTGCAACAGCTAGTAATGTATAAGAACTTTAACAAATTTTATTGCGGTTTATTCAGTCTTTTATGAGCCTTACATTTTGGATACTTTACAACAGCCATGGTAATGGGAGAGTACCTTACCATATATTCAAGTCTGTCTCACCACTTATACTAAGTCTATTATCTTTCAGAGTCTGGGAAACACAAAAGTGGACGCCGGAGAGATGGTGCGCGCGCGGGTATCGTGTAGTGGCAGCATGCTGGGGACCCGGCAATGTGGTGCTCTTTGCTGCCAAGGGAGAACCCATTGTTTTTGCCTTGTGTAACTCGGGACTTTTAAATGGTCAGTTATTATTGAAGTATTATGTTTTCATAATACTTGTAATAAGTAATACATTACGAAATTAATTGAGTATAATATTACTGTATACTTATTTTTTATCAAATAGTGTAGTTTTTAATTATATAAGGTGGCAACTAAGTAGTCAGAGCCTTACGGTGACTACCAACGCCCATAAATGCATATAATGGTTATGCAGATGAGTTGCCACCTTTACCCAATTTGATTGGCCACCAGTACTCAGTAACCAGACAAAACGCGTCATTATACCTGTCACTTAAGTTTGGTATTATTCAAGCTAGAGGTCCCACTTCAATTGTGTCAGTCCAATTTAAACACATTTAAAAAAGAAAGATAAAATGTATGTAAGGGCTGTTGCAAAAAGTTCAGATGTACATAGAAGGACAGTTCTTATGGGCGCTTTGAGGACAAACTCTGCGATGTAAACGTCCGCTTGGCGGCGTGACGAGAGGGACACCGCGATGTCCCCAGCGTATGAGCCTACGAGAACGAGCGAGTGCGAACTGGGAACTAGTCCCCAATCAAGTCGACACAAAACATCTTTAAGATTTGTGCTTCTATGTACGTCTGAATTCTTTGGCTGTTGTTTTATAACATAGCATTTGTTATGTTATTTCAGGTACAAAAACAACAAAAGCACAGCCCGTGCTGGATGTTACCAAGGTTCAACTGCCATCGGGCGACTGCGTTGGGGGACCCATACTGGACATGGCTTGGGATCCCACCGGCAAGTACCTGGCCATCCTGTTCGAGGAGTCGCCCATCATAGCGGTGTTCTGCACAACACAAATTATGATGCAACTCAGCGTTACGGCGTGGTAACTGTGTTCATTTTACATTTCTTTCATGCAACCTAATTTAGAGTTTAGACTATAGACTAAGGGCGGGTTGCATTGACCGATTTTAACGAACATGTAATCGTCCAAGATGGCGGTAACGAACGTTAATGACCAAAGAGCGTTGTTTTTAACAGACGTCAAAATTTAACGAAGTCTCTACGTTAACAGATGATTTGAAACAACCGACCCTTAGTCTTTCTTTCTCGACCGATAGACATCCGTCCGATACAACTACTCCTGAGGAAATCTAACCCAACCATTAGATTACTATGTATAGGCAATATAATATGTTTATATTGCCTGTACATAGTAATCTAATAGCTTAGGCCTTAGAATGTACTACCTAACCTATCTATACAATACTGTTTTTGTCTTATATAAATATGTTATGATTTTCTCGTAAAATTGCAAGAATAATGACAATTCATGATAATTTGAACTCAATAATATGTTCTAACATCCGAAATATGAATACTGGCAATTCTCTTATAATATATTATAATATACTTAGGGTCTGTTTCATAATATACTAGTAAAGTACCCTATAGCTATATGACACATAAATTAACTGACACATAAATCTTCTAGTTAGTCTTGATTGGGTTTCACCATCATCTTACCTGTAAATTTATTTGGCAGATCCCTATTTGGCACTTACTGGTTAGTAGGCTTGGCAACCTCGCATTTCATAGTTCCATTTTACGATAAATATGTTTTAGAAAAACATTCCATGTTGTAAATATACATGAAAATATGTTTTTATAATTTAAATGTATGTATCATACCATCTTTATACCTTTTATTTACATAGACATTGTATATAATGTTATCCCTTAATTATTAAACGTTCAAAACACAATTTAAATTATTTTGTATATTACTGTTACTGGAACGTCTAATTGTCAAATGTCGTAAAGCTGTCAACCGCGTATATATCTGTCAACTAATTTATGTGGCAGATAAATTTGCTAATGGCCAGTTGATCCGACCTATAGTTTACAGGGAACTTTATTAGCCAAATATTGCTATTTGTCAATTGTGAAACAAAAACGTTGTAGTTATGTGGTAAATATGTTGCAAATAGCTTAATTGGAACTTTATTAGGACATTGTGAAACAGACCCTTATAATCATAAATATCTGATGCAAAATAAACACCTTCTATTCCAGTTGTTTTGTCAACGGTTTGGAAATGGAATTGCCAACTACCATGGCCTTCCAACAGAACTTCACGGAAGGCGCCTGTCTCACCATAGCTTGGTCAAGCGGGAGGATACAACACTTTCCAATCATATATACGGATGGATATTAATGATAAATGTGTTTTATAATGTGGAGGTATTTGATTATGTAAGTAACAAAAATCCCGATCCATACTGTATTATCGTTTTTAACACAAAAATATTTTGATAGCTCACATATTATTTAGGCCCAGTCTAAGGAGTATTTAAGGAGCTGTGCATAGTCGAAATGGACTTAATAAATCAGTTTATAAAAGAAATGAGAGCTAAGAAGTATATTATAGCTACGGGCGAACTATTGTGTTAAAAACACATATTTAAATTAAAAATATAGCAAAAAGTAATGAAATAACCATCCAAATTTACATTCTCACAATAGTATCTGTATTATTTGTAAAATACATATTGATGAAATGAATAACAGTAATGTAATATATGATAATAAGGAGAACTGTTTTTTTTTATTTATTGATTAAAAATAATAATATTTTTTCGATTCGAACGAAACATCGAATCACGATGTATATATAAGGAGTCCGAACGTAATGTTGAACGAATGGTTGCAAATTAAGGGACAGAGTTTTGCCGGTAGAGCGCGCGTAGAATACGTATCTTTACGCGGGAAGTATTGTGGCGCTGATTGTTCCGCTCGCAGGAAGTATTATGGCGCCGATTGATTGGTACGGACTTGATTCTAGCGCAGCCAGTGGCAGAAACGAGAACTAAGATCTGGGTTCATTATTGTGTACATAAAAGACTATATCGTTCGGACGTGTGTATTCATTTCTACGTAGAGTGACAGTGACTTCCGATAGTGAATCGCCCCGCACTTCATTTGCTTTAACCCCTCAAATACATTTTCTATTCGCTTTGCCTTAATAATATATTTTATGGTAAATTAAATAAGCATGAAGAAAAGAACAAAAGCATTAAAATTAGCAATTAAATATAAAAAAATCCAATACTATATACATTGCCATTACTAAATATAATACAATATACAATACAATATATATAATACAATAAAATTTTCATATACATAAAAAATATATGAAAAAGTCATTAATCAAATTGATTTTTCTGGAACAAGATAAAAGATATTAATAAGATTTGTATTCTTGTGTAACGATCAAGCTGTTTTAGTAAAACAGTCAAACTTAGCCATGAATAATGTAAGTTAAGTAAGATAAAATTATATAAGGTTAGTTAAGATATTGAATATTTATATTTTTTATACGAAATAAAATATATCTTCGTATTATACAAATGTTTTGCTACCCACATAAAACATAGTCCTAAACATGTTCCAAACCAGTTATTTCCAAAAGTCGTTAACAGGGACCACAAGTTAAAAAATAATCAAAATACTACAAACATTTAATGTAACTACCATTAACTGTCATATAATATTGTAATTTGTATTAGATAACATTATCATAATAAGACTTTTCGAGTTTGTATCTATTTATATTGATTGCTAAATCGGTGCATTTCGCGAAACTTTCTTTGGCTATTGCGAACCACTGATGATCAGAGAACCACTAATGGGTATCACTGTTCAAAACGTCCAAACCATGGCTTAGGCTGATATTAGAAGTGATGAAAATATTTAAACAAATATATACTTATTAATATAGAACACGTTCAAAGGTTTAATTACTTAAAAAAAATATGTATGTTATTTATTTAGTTGCGTTAACATAAAGTGTAGTTCTAGTTACTTTAGGAGTATTACTAATAGATCTTGACTCGCTGGTGTTTAACGAAGTAGGACTTAAACCACTGCGACGATCGAATGCCCTAAAATGTACGTTGGTTCTGTCAATTGTATTGTCATTAAAGTCATCTTTTTTCTCTGTACTTCCATGGAACAGCTTGTTACAAAACTGAAACATTATACATATTTTTTCTATCTGATCTTCTGCTAAATTGCCTAATTCCATTTCTGAATTTGCTCTTATTTCTTCTTTTATTAAATTAACAGACTTTATTGATACATCATCAAACTCTTTTATTAAAGCGTTCTTTATACCTTCTTTAATACGATCTACTACTTTTCTAACAAATTTAGATACGATCCCTTTATTGGCTTGTTGATCTTTATTTGGGTCTAGTTTGATTTTTTCAATTTCATCAATAAATGTCTTAAGTACGTTCTTTTCTATAATATTTTTTAATATCTTCAACGTACTCATTAAAGTTTCCTTATCTTCATTATCATCTACATCCCTTTTATACATTTCTGCGTAATTACTTATCACGTTAACAGCTGTGTCGTTGACTTTCTCATATAAATCTACAATAAATTCCTTTAATTCGAGGGAGCACAATCTAAAATTTTTACAATTGCTTATCTTATCGAATCTCAACGATGCTCTTTTCTCGTTCATTTCTAACATGCTTTTAAATGCATTACATTGAATTTTAAATCTTTTAGGCAAATCTCCCATGTCTTTTGTAATATATTTGAACAGTCTTAGAACGTGATTAAGGAATTGTCTGTAATCGTTATCTGTTTCGCTGTTTAGTTTGGATTCATATTCTATAAGGTTATTTATGAAGTTCTTTCTAATATTTTTCCACTCTTCGTTCCAATCAAAGGTGTTTTGTGTATCCACTTTGTTCGATCGCTGAGCTTTCTTCCTACAATTATTATTCTTAATCATTTTCTCTATAAGCACATCTAAAGTTTTAACAATAAGATCCTTAGTTTTATTTGTTATAGATTCTGAGCTAAGTTTTTTACTAATAAGATCTCTTATCTTTTTGTACTTTACGATTTTATCATTAATCGATTTTTCTTGGTTTCTGGGTACTTTTTCACTCTCGGTTTCATATTCAGTGTTCGATAGATATCTAGATTCAAATTCATCATCGTCTTGAAGATATGGTTTCAATTCTGCTAATTTAGCATTAATTGCTCTTTCTAAGGGCCCTATATAGGACCTTCTACTAACGGCCACCGAATTATCAATAAAATTAAGAAAATCATTAACGGCATTTGTAATAGTCATAGGGTCTGGTAATGTACCCTTTCCTTCCTTTATAATGAATGACTTTATTCCAATTATTGTCCATAAAAATAAATATGCTGTAAATGATAGATAAAGTAAGTATTAATTAAGTACATTAAAGTTGCTCTGTTGTAAAAAGATAGAAGTGAATAAAATCATTTGTACTTTTAATAGTACAATGATCTGAACTCTCACAAAAGATGCCCTTCTACTAATAGTTTAACTTCATCCGCTAATGACTCGTCGACCCTATTGGATTTGACTAGCCAAACACCTACTCTCTAGAGTAGCGCGCGCGATATACCGCGCCCCTTTTACAACCGATCCGGCTGACGAAATATCTCAGCTATTAATGCGCGACGTAAAAGCGCGACGCGAAATTCAAGCTAGAATACACACACATAACAATACAACATCCGGGGTTAGGTACTCAGTCACACCGCTTGGGCCTCGGGGTCGTGAGCGACGTCGACCCCTACACATGGTAAATACATCGATCCGGATCGATCGAGTAAGATTAGGTTCGAATCCGATACGAGTCTACACTAATCAAAACCGCGAAAACACCGATAGCACTTTACTATCGGTCGATTGCACGGGTACCGCGCACGACCCACCTCCTCCGTCAGAGGGGGAGGAGAGGGCCGGCCCTCCGACTAGTAGTTTAACTTCATCCGCTAATGACTCGTCGACCGTATTGGATTTGACTAGTCAAACACCTACTCTCCAGAGTAGCGCGCGCGATATACCGCGCCCCCTGCGGGGCACGGAGGGGGGCGCCCCCCTTTCGAATTTTACTAGGTGAGCCATCTGCTCACCTACCTACCGATTGAGCTTAAAGGCCATCTGGCCTAAAAGTCTAGACCTTTCGGAAAAAAAAATCTCACAAAAGAAGGGAAGTAACTGTTTCGAAGATTTTTGGGGGATAAAATACGCACAACAGTACTAATATTTATATATAATATCCTGTAACAAAGGTTTTCCTATACCATTATGTTTGTATCTATATATTTTATTTTCTAGTTTAAATCTACGAAAGAAGTTTTGTAGTTTAAAACTACGTTATACCTCTGAAGTCCAACGAAGATAATCTTAATTGATTATATACAAATACAAAAACATACTATATCTTACCTCTAAATAAACTATTCATAACATGTAACATTCTGAATACTGAAACGAGTTTACTTACAACAGTGTTTATTGCCCTGCAATTTTACGAATGTACTTTACGAGTGCAATAAAACTTATAATGTCTTTATTCGAAACATAACAATGTTAGTTTACTTGTAAAGACAAATTCGATCCCGCAACACTTTGTAAAGCCGTTATTTTGTTAGGTTTATGAATAGATGAGATTTTCAGCAGCTTTAAAGCGCTTTAGTATAAAATTTAGGATGAAAATTAAGAAAGTGATAATGTATATATAGGTTAAGATTATGACCAGGATTTTCCATTCACACGACTAAACCTACACTTTATACGACCATAACGGGCAACGACGTGGTTACGATGAACGAAAATAAATAGCGGAGACATAAATACTATTACTAATACATTTAAAAATTAACAAAATGTCGTATTTGAATTTGGAATCTGTCATTTTTATGTGATTGTTCATTGTGTTTTCTTATTGTGAAATATTTGGTGATAAAGAGAACCAGAGAACCAAATCGCTGTGATTGCATAACAAAGTAAGTATGAAACCATATACAATTTTTCACACTCGGCTTGGTATTACTCAAATGTTTGCTTAGAGAGCTAAAGATGGATAAAATATGATGATGGATATAATGGAGCTCTTCCGTTTGCGACAGAAAAAGATCCGGCCGAATAGGGGTATCAAAAAATCAAAAAGAAGGAAAAAAATTCGAAGATATCTTATCCGAAACAAAACAAATATATACATATATCTCGGGAGATGAAGATAGCATGTAAAACCATGTCACGCATTTTACCAGATGACTTGACTAAGACGCATTTGGCTTAGAGAGTATCGTTTGCTCTAAATGCCATGATAGTTTCTCGTCCCTGAAACAATCATTCAATTGGCAGTAAAAAAAATATAACTGGCCTCAACGTTTAAAGGGCTATTGCGGCCAATAAAGAATAACTTCAAATAACCCCCTACGTCCAGATTCGTAACCAAAGGAGACGGTCCAAAATTGTATGGGACCTTGGTGTACTATTGTACACATAATGATATGAAGGAAAACAAATATTCAAACAGTTTTAATTTGTTCATATCCATAAATTCTTTTTAATTTCAGCGTAAGCATAATTTAATATTTCCAAGATATGCAACACTACGTGATATAACAATGGCGTATGAATATTTTCTTTAGCGTTTATGGTATAAATTTATGTCCAAATAAAAAGTCCAAGTCGTCAAAATATCCACAAAAATGCAAGAAACACATTCACGAGTTAACAACTCCATAACAAAGCTTGAAATAGATACAAAAAGTTACAAAAGTACCGCGAGTGACGCCATTTTTCAATAATGACGTTTAAGTAATAGTCGCCATCTTTGTGTGGAATAGCTAATATTTGAAAAACTTGATAATTTGTTTAATTTTTTGCACGTAACTTATGACGATAAACTAATTTATTTTATTTTTAATTAAATCTATGTATTTTTATTTATTTATAGTATACTGTACAAGACTAAACCAGAAATGGACCGTCTCATTTTCGTAACTGGTTATGAATAAGGAAATTTTTCATTATTTAACAAGACTTCTTTTTTCCATTTTCATAACCAGAGCCTCTTAGTCATGCATGGCTTCCTGGTACTTTTTCCTGAAACAATGATTTGCGGTAGCGGCGCGGGTCTATGTTGCCCGCGCCGCCACCGCCGCCGCCCCGCTGCCCGCTAAATTCGAACCCTCGGCGTTAGAGTTAACTATAATAAATAAATCCACGTTTTAAAAGATGAAAAAGTACCAGGAGCCCATACATGACTAAGAGGCTCTGGTTATGAAAATGGAAAAAAAAAGTCTTGTTTAATAAACGGCTACGAAATAGTGAAAATAATTCCTTATTCATAACCAGTCACGAAAATTTGGTTACGAATGTGGACGCTTTATATATTTTTTATGTTTTTATATTCTAGTCTTAAATAAAGACACTACCTTACAAAATGATACGTGCAATAGATTTTTTTACAATATTGAGAGCAAATCTATAAGTATAATAAAATTTATAAAAGGAACTTCTATATTTATGAGTAAATAAAATACAATAAAACACCATATAAGCAACATATTTTTATTAACAAATGTATAAACTTGCATAATCTAAGGACACGTTATATTAAAAGTCGCGTAGGTTGAAGCCGTTAGTTATTAAATACTAATATTGCAACCATTATCACTTGCATATAATGATCAGGGTCCGATTTACAACCTTACGTTGATATATGTTGTAGAAAATGGTGAAAGCGCCATCTTCAATGGACAGTGGCGCCCTCACTGAATACCAAATTCTTTTAAAAAAAAAAAATATAATGAAAGAATTAAGAAAATCGTAAAGCTGACCCTGTGTATCCTAATGTAATATGTTAGTATCTATTATATAAATTTTGATGCCTAATATTTGATCTCATATATTTTAAAGTCAAAGATTTTCATTTTTACATAATATGAAAAAACTAGAAAACTATTCGTATATCTGTCTTATATTTACGTGAGCATTTATCTTAGTATCATATTTTAATGAACTTCAACTTTAAAAAAACATATCTAATTTGGCTTAGTTTAACATTGGCAGCTTGTAAACTATTCCTTAAAAGAAAAAATATTGTTCGTTATATTTTAAAATGGGTATTTAAATATTAAAATAAGAGATTCAGAACTTAATTTTTACACTTTAGCTCGTCTAAGGCATAAAAATTAAAAACCTTCGGGTAGTCATAAATAAGGATAATCTCAAACATATCGTATCTAGCTTTCGAACGCGAATAGTTATCAAACTAATTAAATAACTATGAAGTCATTTTTACACTAGCATCATCGACAAATCTTAAACTACGATCCCTAGAATATGGCTTGATTGGATTGAGAGCTGTCAAACGAATGTCACTACTGTCATATATAGACATATGTGACAGTAGCCACTAGTTTGACAGCTGTCATTCTAATGGAGTCATATTGTAAGTAATTATTCGAGTAAATTTAATTTGCTGTTTGTTTTGCGGAGTTGAGCTCGCCACGGTATTATCTTGGCGTTCTCTTCCTCCACCTCGACATGCCTGCCGTTGGACGTTGTGTGTCCTGGAAAATTAGAGAGTTAAAAATTAAGAAAGAAGGTTTCAAATTGGCGACTTACTGCGTTATTTGTCGGGTTACGTTGTCAAGATGTACATTTATTTCTTGGACTTTCAACAGAGTATATTAGCATTTTGTATTGATGATGATGTGACTTTCACTGTCAATCCACCATGGATTCTGAATATTGTGGTGATTTGACCTAGTAAATTGGTGATGGGATTGATATTTTTTTGGTTTAATTACTAGATTGGCCGCTGTTTCTCATGGCCACGTAGTGCAGCTTGCTATCTTACTATATGTTCTTGACTTATATAAATTCATTGTATTAGCAGACATTTTTCAGTCTCTCTCCTCCTATAGCTAGGGAAGAACAATGGAAAATATTTTCACTCCTAAATTTTCCTGATAAAAATCACTACAAGTCATAAAGCCTTAACGTTCTCCCAGCTACGTTATTCCTGAGATCGTATCAAAGGGTTATTTGGTGGTTGCTGTTGGTCTTACACGGGATAGATAGCGGTGGAAATAAGTGGCGAGCCAAGCCAGTAATCTAGAGAGACTATATCAGTGGTTCTTAACCTTATAGTCATGAAAATTCATTTGTTAAAATTTCTGTCTTGCCATGGACCACCAAGTTGGTTATACGAGTAAAGTACCTAAATGTAAATAAAAGGAGGGTTGTTTTAATTCATCTATTAAGCGTGGATCGCGTTGTGTAGACTCGTCACTATCATCTTATTAAGATGGCTCGGAGGACGGTCCAATTGGTATGCTTCCGGGGCCACCAGTGGTCCGTGGACCACCGGTTAAGAACCACTGGACTAGACGGATGTGGTATTACCGTTGCACGTCTCCGTGGAGAGTTTGAGCTCGGAGGGCGCGCGCACGGGCTGCGGCGGCGCGTCGTAGCACATGCTGATGTTGTCTATGGACACGGCCCGGCCGCCGGCGGGGTACGCGCGCCATTCGCTCTTGTCGCCGCACTCCTCCACCTTGGGCGTGTACAGGGAATGTCTGCAACAGGACATTTACGATAGAGAGTTCTATCAACTTCTAGAAACATTGGTAAGTTTTGTTAGTGAAAGAAGATTAAGTAAGAGTAATGACTAAGTCCGTATTTATAGTTCATGGTTAAAGACAAGTTGATCAGAGATTAGGTATTATTGGTGTCTCATGTCTGACCTAGGTAACACGTCCAAACGTCGATCATCTTAACACATTAAAAATGAAGTGTATATTTAACATATCAGTCAAATAAATCATGAGCGAAATCAATCAGTAGCGATTATTATGTTAACGGGACGACACACAAACAGTTTCCTCATATGGTTTTAAAGTAAAATAAGCTACAATCGATAGGTAATTATTTATCGTCTAGTAAAACGTTAGGGACACGTTTTAAATCTTATTTGACGCAGGCGAAGCTGCGTGCAACAGCTGGTGGTATATAAGACAGTAAACGCAAACATGACTGATCCTCACCAGCCGCGTAGGTGGTAGGATCATTTGGAGGTTATTTCAGCGCTCACCTTAATCTATTTTCAGCTTCCTCCCTCCTGGCTAAGAGCTGTCTCTTCCAAGCCGGTATGGCTGCGGCCCTGCGCCTTTCAGCCTCTCCAGCTAGCTCCTTCTCCAGATCCTTCCTGGCTTTCTCCGCGGCTCTCCTGGCCAGCATCTGCCTTTTCCACGCCGGTATCACGTTACCGGCCGCGTCTCGCTCCGGGATCTGCGAATAACCCTTCCATCGACCAGCCGCCATGTTGAAGTGTCGTTCGGAACGATGTTCGTTTGAATATTATTCCGAAAGCAAGTGTACAGATGGAAGAATATATATTTATAGATATTGATCGATCCAGTGGCGTGTGGCAAAAAGCCTGACTTGAAATTAAAAAAGTAACTTGGCTTTTTAATATGAAAAAAAATGTTTAACTGTTTAATTTTCAAATGAAAATTCACACTGGATAGATTCTTGCTTTATATATAGGAATAATAAGTGCATACATAATAATATATTTTAACTATTGCAATTTTTATTGTACTGTTTTTTATTAGTTTTTTATTCTGTTAAATCTGGCTTAATAAGCTAACTACATATTTTTCTATACATAAATAAATATTATCTGTGCAATATGGAAATAGAAATGCTAAACAACGTGCAGTTGGTGACGATAGAAACATTTTCCTTCTGTTCTTGCGAGTGACGTATTAAACGTAACAACGTAAGCAGGTAAAGGACAACAAACCTCGTACGAAAAATCTTACAATACCTGCTATTATTTTCTTATGTGTTCAACATGAATTTGATAATGATTAAAAGAATTTAAAGGTCGTTTCCTATTCATATGGAATATAATATCTGTATTCTGTATCGTATGGATTGGTATTACATTGTATTAAGGTCTTTAAGAGGCTGTCTTATTAGCTGATAATTATGAAATTAGTAAGAAACTAAATTAATTTTACAAAAAGTTGATTGCTCAACGCTAGCGGTGTGGTACCGACCGTTGATCTGCTGTGCCGTTACCGTGATTATTGGCCGTTGTTACATCACACGCGATCGCAGATCACCGTGACCACAGCGGTAACTGAGGGGTTAACTACACCTTACACACTTTTTGTACACTAACACGCCTTGGCAGATAGATCTGTGCCAGAGTATTTATACCAGTGTTTCCAAACCTTTTTTGTGCTATTAACATTAACCATTTCTAAAAAATTTAAGCCAAATTGTGTAGGTAGGTACCTACACAATTTTCAACACGAAAAATGAATTGTTCACTATAAATAAAAAGAAATGGAGACTATCACATTCTGGTTGGGTTTTTAATTTACCACAGTAATTGGCCATCTACTATTTTACGAATGAGGTATTAATAAAATATTTAATTATTATTTTTTTAATTGCGGCGGCTTGCAAGAGTAAAACGTAACGTTACTGGAACTGTCACCCGCACCATGCTATAGCGCACGGAATATAATCAAATCTAATTGCCTCCCTTAACTATCAACTTGCCCCCTATGGGGCGGGGGCCTCACGTTGGGAAACACCAGCGTAGATGAGTATTTGTACTCGACTATATCAAATAAGGGTTATGTTTTGTATGTATGTAGGGTATATTATTATTACAAAACAAACGATTTTAATAAATGGGTTGTAAATCGATTCGTGATTACAGTGTGCATAGGCTATATTCTTACCAACAAGAGGATAGAGTTAAGCATTTCTGTAGTCTAGTCACTTTTTACATGGGGAAATCTCTGTGGATGTAGCCAGGTATCTGAGTGGTTCTTGGTCCTATGAGACTCGCAAGGGTCACTATTTTACTCCGCTTATACCTTTTAGTTGTTAGCTGTCGACAACAGAAACGACAATCCCCTACTATGTTAGCCTGGTCTCTCACTATATTCGCACTAACGAATAATATCTATGGACGCTTTTACACCACGTCAATCTGGTCCCGTGGTAAGTACTCGAAGAGACTTGTGTTACTTTTGGGTACCAGACAACGGAAATACATATATCTAATACTCTTTATATTAATACTTATATTTAAGATTTTTATTATATAATACACATATTTAATACACATCCATGACCCAGGAACACAGAAACTTTTTTGTGTTCCCTGGCGAGATTTGAACCCGCTACCTCCGGCTTGTGCGCCAACGCGCTAACCACTGAGCCACAGAGGTCGTCAAACAAAATAAAGGTCATATAAAAATCTCAAATCAATTGTTTGTTTTGTTATAAGTTTATGATAAGCTAAATTGATAGTTACATGTAATTTTGATGATTATAATAATTAATGAGTATAGTCTTGTTTCATTATAATGAGTGAAATTCGCGTTTAGAAATCATCCGCTAGTCCGTCTGATGCATCTCACACTGACCACTAAATGAGATCGTATCATAGCCTAATCACGTATCATAATAAAAACCGCTACCATGATTCGTCAAAAAATGAACTCAATTTCGTTAAATAACCAAAACTCTCACCACTTACATAGCGCCTACTCATTATATCATAAGTAAATAGACTTCAATAACAAGAATCAGGTGTTTCTTGTTATAAGTGTATTCGTAGAAGTGCATACATATTACATAATGATACAATCAAGTATCTTAATATTATTGTTATATAATATTGTCTTGTTTACGTGAAAATTTGGCGAGTAGGTCTAGTAGTTATTGTCCATAACTACCAAAAGGTCGTGGGGTCGATTCCCATCCAGGATAAATCTTTGTGTGATGAGCATAAGATCATTTGTTCTGTGTTTGTTCGTAATTATTCTATAATATTATGTATCAGTTGTCTGATTGCCATAATGTTCTACCTAGCTTGGGATCAGATGGCCGTGTGTGAGTTGTCCCAACATTTTTTTTTCTATAGTCTCTGTTACATATCTATACTTAATACAGTAAAGCTAAAGAGTTCGTACTTTGTTTACGTGTTTGACTTTTTACCGTGTTTCTCGGCAGATAGAATTTGAAACGAAGACCTCAGCCAGGGAACTAAAGTTACCGATCACGCGAAGAATAACCTCGTTAAAGAGTGGGTTGGTCACAATATGGGTTAATAAGATTTAAGAGTGTTGAACGGAGTGTTGGTCAGCTATAATTAACCAGATGGGAAGACAATCCGAGCAGTGGCCGGTCCGTGTTAGATGCGATTGGAAAGGAATCGGTCGTCTTGGCGTTGACTTAGGGAGGCCTATGTTCAGCAGTAGCCGGACATAATGATGATATAAATCATTTTCATCATTCCATTAAGAAGGGACGAGGAAATGCTGATATGAAAGGTTATAGTCATTTTAAAGATTAATCGTAATATTGAGGCAAGCAAAACCGTCGGATCATTCGACTGATTAATACAATTGAAAATCCTGGTCTTTAATCACAGTTAACACAAAACTTAGTACATTTCAATAGGCTTTATTTATATGCAAATAAAAATGCTCTTAAGAAATGGAAACTTCATGATTGTAATAATTTCGAGTCGGCAAAAGAAAGTGCCTCCACTCTCTCGCCGGTTTCTAAAGATATCTTACGTTACGACATACAAATTTCAGTTGGAAGACGCGTGTGTTACTAGACTGAGTAGAACCGCGGTTTAGCGGCTGTAGTTAATATTGGGTTCACCTTTAATCGGTTATTTCAAATTATGGTGACATATTTTGTTTCTCACATTTTGTTATTTTTTACAAATTTTAGTCAATGATACCAATATAACCAACAGATTCTTTATTCAAAATTGAAGTAGTTGGCGTACGAAAGGATTCATTTAAATACTCGATCCTTACAAAAAAAATCGGTTGTCTGTAATGTCAGTTTACTGACGATACTTGAACGTGACAACGTCATAAGAAAATAATGATGGGCCGATTGTGCCTCTTTGTCGCTCGTTCCGCGCTCTCGCTTGCACTTTAAGCCTTAAATGGAACACCTCAAAGCGAGGTAACGCCGCATGAGTCATGTTTTTTGGTGCGTGCAGCCGGCTCCATCGAATTATAAGACGTTGTCACGTTGAAAATGTATGATGTCTTCGGAAAATGAACAGGACGTTACTAGCAGCAAGATTTATCTTATGTATAAGCAATGGTGATAAGCTTATCAGTGACGTTAACCATTTAATTTACCATCAAACCCGTCTTTCCTACCCAAATAACTTATGAAATTTGTTCTAAATCATATGAAAGTACATAATAAAATATTATATAATATTATAATCTAACTGTTGACATCGTTTTGTTTTATGAAACAATAGCCTCTTGGAATATGGGAAAGTAAACACAATTGATGCAATGTTATTTGTCACAGTTACACAAGATTTGAGATGCAGTTGGAGAAATGGTGTCAAATCTTAGAATGATTGTCGATAAAGAACTGGGCCTATAAGGCCTCAGAAATGTCACGGAGTAAGGCATTATGGGCAAAATGCCACGGCCCCAACGCATGTGATTGAAAAAAAAAATAATGTAAAGAATTTAAATTTGGAAAATTCCTGTGACCATGGTTGCTGTGAAGTACCTATATAAAATGCCGAGTATGTAAAAATAATATACGCGCTATAAAATCCGTAAAAGTTGTTTCATTGTAATGTATGCAATTTTTATAAATATTATAAATTGCTTCTCTGCCATCGTTTATTAGCTTTGCAATTCCTTTGGGGGTTGATACTAATATTTCCGGGCCTTAGATACTGGTTACATCGTCTAGTGTGCACTAATGTCCATAAACAACAAAATGTCCAGACACTAGAACAAGGCATCGACATTTATTCTTGCAATTTTCAAACAATACTCGCACTGTCTGGCAGCGGCATTGCGATCACAGATAATATGAAATAAGCTATACTGTTCTTAATATTTCTATGATTGCGATCGTGTAGGTATATAATAGTATTATAGGTACTTATTTTACGCACAAAGTCGTATTTTTGTGCTAAATAATTAAAGTACTTTATTTGGCATAAAAATGCTAAATGTTTCAATTATTTAGAAACAAAAATTTCGATATTTATAATGAAATTTATTGAGTCCTCCCGTGACCATGGTTGCTGTAAAGTATCCGAAACGTTAGGCATTTAAAAAACTAACCGCGATAAGATCCGAAAATTTGTTTCATTATAACGAGTGAAATTCGCGTAAACATAAGAAAACAATAAGTACGATGTCGATTTAAATTATTAATGTAAACATTTTTTACATATAATTGAATTAAAACTAACAAAAACTCATCCACGGATGAATCCACCGACTAATAAACATTAGGACTAAAAAAAGACTCGAAATAAATTAGGTTTTCAAGATTTAATTAGACAATCGACTCAAAAGCATGAACAACCAGATCATAGCAGTGAAAGCGTGAAAAGGAACGCTTACTAAAATGTAATCGCTACATAAATATCGGCTAATTGTACAAAGGTATAGAGTCGGCTTTTATTTGAACGAAAATGATAAGATATCACGATGCTTATTGATAAATTGTATTGTCTAAAATAAAATGGATAATAGATTTTTTCCTAGTTTTTGTTCAGTAAGAATATCAATTGAAGTATTGTTTTATCATAATTGATATTTAAATATTATTGTGTATGAATTTAAATTCACATGGTTATTTTTACTAGTAAATTAGTTTTTAACGGGATACTTTGTTTGTCCCTATATTTTTAGCCGCGTGAACAAAAAAAATTGTGAAAGAACAAATAATATTTTTAAACATATCGTTAGTTCGTCTTTTGTTCTCTCATTCGTCTCATTTCAAAATTATATTTTTTTTTGTCATTTCAGTATTAATTATCTTTTGCCGGAAACGATACAGAAATTATAGATACGTATGATGTTTTCCTTCACCGGTGAGCGATCGTTGCTCGTGTTTGGGGTGCACTTAGAAATGTAGAAAAACCCATTTCAAGGCACACACGGGTTAGGATCGAACCCGGAACCTCTCGCATAAGAGGCCGAGTCCACCCACCACTGGACCATCGTTGCTCTATATATGATTGATTTGTAAAGTAATAGCTTGAGTAAAAGCTGATTTATAAAAAAGCATATTATATACGGTCGAATTGAGAAACGTCTCCTTCCTTGAAGTCGTTTAAAAAAGTAATAGAAACTGTCTCAAATCGTTGATATAGCTCATCGACCACATAACCCATAGACTCCTAATAACAGGGGCACGGGTTATGGGTCACATCTGACTTGTAGCTCCGATGTAAGCCGTAAACAATGTACTCAAACTATCGTGTCGTCTCATTCTCTCCCGTTGCGAAATATATACATTTCTTTTTAACGTTCCTTGGTTGGTAATGTATGACATTGAATTAGCTAATCACAGCATTGCAACCCCTTTCGTCTCACCTCAGCTGGTTGCCAGAATGCATTTAATACGGAAAATCAAACATTAGGAGTCTATAGGTTGTGTGGTCGATGATATAGCTCTATTAATGATCATCGCCTGGTGTCACGTCGATGACAGCGTGTTTGGTTTCCATGACTGCACGCTTGGTCACCTCCGCAATGCAGCACGAACGTTTAATTTAATTGTACATTTAGTTTCATTATTAAGTTGTCTGATATCATTAGTTCGTACATTACAGTACGAGCACATTATTATTGGATAATACCAGAGCCGTAAATAGCCTTTTTTGCACCCTGTGCGAGCTTCTATAACTGCGCCCTTAGCAAACCGAATAATATTCCTGCCTGGTCTGGCCATTCTTGCGCCCCCCAGAGTCTACGCCCTGTGCCTGGGCACCGGTGGCACCGCCCTATTTACGGCTCTGGATAATATACATTTTGTAAACAAAATTCTGAGCTTGTGATGTGATATTAGCTAACTCCAGTCCACAAAATCCTTATATAATAAATACTAATATATAAGCTTGTTTTGTTACGCTTTCACCTTAAAATTACTAAAGCTATTTTTTTTTCACCAATTCAAAGCACGGGACAAAGGCACGGGAACTTCCGACGAAACCGCGGGCTGCTGCCTAGTATGCAACGCAAGTTTATGACATATAGCAATTGACTACTTTTGAGGGAATATGAACTCGCGATCCATAATCACGATTATAATCCAAACCAAGTTTTCATTAAAATTTGTATCCAAGCAAAAATGTTTCGTAACTTATTCTACTTCATATCATAATATTATTGCGTAACTAAGCGTGTAAGCACATTATAAATTATGGTTTATGCCATATTATATGGGTAGAAAGTGATAGCGTAACTGTTAGAAAATATCCCTAGGAAAATACTAGTTAAATCTTATACTAATATAAAAAGTAGAAGAGTTTGTTCGAACGCGCTAATCTCAGAAATTACTGGTCGGATTTGAATGATTCTTTCAGCGTTAGATAGCCTATTTATCGAGGAAGGCTATAGACTATATATCATCCCGCTGAGATGTTGTAAATCTTAATTAACGCGAAGCTGCGGGCAACAGCTAGTGTTTAATAAAACATATTTATTAGCTATCCCATCCTACCTATCAATACACTTTTACAAACGCTTTTATAATGAGGATCATCCCAATTGTCTACTATCCTAATACAGGATTAAACGTATCCCGATTCCTGAATTACACGGCTATCGTTAGGTCCCACCTATCGTGTAATTCCGAGATATTACTGGGTACAACATTTACAAAAAATTGACCATTAATATTTTTTGGGTGAGGAGGGTAATGGGCCAATAGTTCACTGCGCTGGCCCAGTGCGGGTTGGTGAACTTCACATACCTTCAAAAACTTTCAATCTCATCAGGCATGCAGGTTTCCTCACGATGTTTTCCTTCACCGGTGAGCGAACGATGGTCTCGTGTTTGGGGTGGACTTAGAAATTTTAGAAAAACCCATTTCTAGGTACACATGGGGGGTTAGGATCGAACCCGGAACCTCTCGCATATGAGGCCGAGTCTATCCACCTCTGGACCATCGTCGCTCTTTGGCGTAGTAAATAAAAAATAAAAAAAACAATCGGATAGGTAACGGATCGAATGTCGTCAAGGATAGATGGCGCGTTTGAGAATTCCATAGCGGAAATAAATGGTTGCTAATGATCCGAGCTATATACTTAACAGACATAAACGGGACAGATAATTAACTAACGGTTAGCGGTGAACGTTTGGATGTGGTTATCTTACATGGCAAAGCCAGTAATCCTTTTAAAACCTAATTTAAAAAATGTTTTATCAGCAATATGTAGTAATAAAGAGGGGTTCGTTGAGTGAGGCCTATATTCAGCAGTGGACGGATAAAGGCTGATGATGATGGTGATAGGAGTAACCGTCTTGAACCTTGATAATGACAGCCTAACTGATAATAGATTGATAATGATAGCGCGGTTCCCCCGCGTGCTTCTTATTCCCGTAGAAGTACAGGGATCAAAAAGTTATTCTGCTATATTATTATATTAACCTGTATTGTTAAGTTTAATTTAAATCTATTCAGTAGTTTTTGCCTGATAGAGTAAAAAACATCCATATAAACTTTCGCATTTATAATAGCAACTAGCTGTTGCCAGCGTTAGCAAAATAAATTTCCTTTTTTAACGTATTCTCAAGCTACTTCTAGTACCTTTGAGGTGTGTACAAAGTTTTATGATGATCGGTTGAGTAGTTTTCGCGTGAAAGCGTAACAAACATCCCTACGTTCACATTTATAATATTACTAAGCAGCATTTATAATATTACTAAGCATGACAAATAATTATTTACTGTAACTAAACGATTGAGTAAAACTAAAATGTAGATTACGATGAAATATAATCCTCCCCAGAATGTACAAATATCGTAAGAAATCGAACCGGCACTGATAAATAGTATCTAACCAGTAAACTATCACGGTACTGAATATTATTGCGGTAATACGTGTATTATTGTGAGTTGGATAGTCAAACGAACAGACAAATCGCACTATGGTAAGTGATCACTGTCGTCCAACATAAGCAAGGCATGGTCTAGTGGACAGGCTACTGGCTACTTTATATCGCGGGTTTGAATCCCGCCCGGTGTACATAATTTGTATAATGAATGTAAATCTAGAAAAAACAAGAGAATGAGTTGCCTGAGCTAACATCAGTTTAACGTGTTTATGTGTGGACGCTGAGCACTTACAATTACATGGCTCGTCTGGCCGTTTGTAATAACAAAAAAGTCCTGCCAACTCGTTCTATTTAGGAAATATTTTAGACAGAGCAGCTGATAGGCAGCAGCGGAAGACTTAAATCGTATCTTCGTAATATTTTTATTGCAATGTTTAAAAAAATACAAAATTATCTAAGTCATTTTTAAGTTCAATGGCTTCATCAGAATACAGTACTTAATCCTGGCTCAATCAATATACAAAAACATACTTAAATGTGCATGAAGCTGAAAATGTAAAAAAAAAAGAATTATCGAATCGAACCTAATAGTCTCCAAAGTCCTTAAGAATGGTATTAATTAAAAAGTAACGGTTCCATTAACATTAGAAAAAAACATGAAAGCTAAGTTATTTCGTTCGCAAAAAATGTAAAAGTCTCGAAAACCACCCGTCATTTTGTTTCACGGCCGTTAAGCGTGAGACGGACTGCAAGTGTGTCAGTGTGTCACAGCACAGCACAGATGCAGACCACAGCATTAATGCACAGATGCACATCCAAATGTAATTGCACAGTTGTAAGTAAACATCTAATCGTGTCTAGACAAATAATCGTTCGGTTATTTAGATATCAGTTTTGATATAAGTCAACATTTTTTAAG
The DNA here is from genome assembly GCA_905333005.2 of Lycaena phlaeas. Lineage (NCBI taxonomy): Eukaryota > Metazoa > Arthropoda > Insecta > Lepidoptera > Lycaenidae > Lycaena > Lycaena phlaeas. Next base: position 2,281,615 of record HG995181.1, read on the forward strand.
GTTTAAAATGCCTATGGAATGTATAAGATTTGGAACAATTAAATTGTCAAGTGATGATATGTAATCATCATAATCATCATCAACTAGCGTCAATCACAAAGTTATAGAACGTAAGTTGGAAAATGTTTCCTCAAAGTCACCATTTTAGAATTTTTAGACTCTACGTTTTAGTAATAATAGTTTAAAATTACTTACCTGATCGACAAAATTCTCCGCTGTGAACCGTTTCGTGAACTCCGTGAACGTCTCCTTGTCCTGGAGGCTCTCCCTCCTCGCCCGTTCCACCTTCAGCTTCTTGATTCCGGTGATATCCTTGGACATCTTCAGCTCCTCTATCAGATCTGTTTTCGCATTCTTGTATGTTTCCGTCGCGGTCGCTAAGCACTGGAGGCTGACGGACCTGGCCGGTGCTGAGATGGTCTTTGTGACGGTTGTCTTCAGACGGACGGCGGTCAGCTCAGCGGTGCTGATGGCGGCCAGGGGCTGATGTGAGAAAGTCGGCTGCGGGGGTGGAGGTGGTGCGGGGGCGGGCGGCGGCGCGGGCGGGCGCGCCTCCGCCGCGTCGTCTCGCTTGCAGGGCGCCGTGATGGTCTTCAAGTACTCCGAGGGTTTGATGAGCCGGTCCGGGGCGTTGGTGGGGAATGCGGGGGGCACGAACGGCAGCGCGGGCTGCTTGTTGACGAGGTTCGCGCCGCGCGGTCTCTCGTCGTCTGAAGCGCAGTCGCGTCTCCCCGCTGCAACAAGAGGGGAGGGAGGGATAGAAAGTGCGCACGCGCATGTGATGTGCGTAAATGTGTATCACTTTAATTGTATCACAACGAATTCTGTACATTTTTGAGATTATCTGCGCTAGATGATAATCTATGAGCAGAAGCCATATTGGAATTAATAAGCCTAAAAGAAATATTAGTCTTTACATTACTGAGGTATTTTCATCGGAATCCGCAAAAAAAGTTTATAAAAAAATATATTTACCAAGTTGTAATACGTAACATGCGTTTCTTTAACTTTTAAAGTTTTTGTTTTGGTAAGGATGAACTCTTTAAAAAAAATTGGACTATCATGAATTTCGCCTCTTTTCCATTTGTTTGACATGTTTAACCGATTTCGATGAATCTGTTGAAACATCAGAATTTAACTTGAAATGTAACAAAAATTTCATTACAACCGGTGGACTAGAACCAAGAACAGTTTGAGAACAGTTGTCGCAGACACGAATTATTGACAAATGCTATTTATTGCCACTCAGTGCGAAGAAACAGTAAAGTATAGTTATAAAGAAGGAATACTAAGGTAAATAAAAAATGTGATATCTTAATATATATATTTCTTGTGTGCGTGTGTATGTGACTGAACTCCTCCTAAACGACTGGACCAATTTTGATGAAATTTTTTGTGTGTGTTCGTGGAGATTCGAGAATGGTTTAGATTCACAAATCAGACCGGCAGATGGCGCTGCAGTCGGTATCTAGGTTATTGATCTGTACTGCCACTATCGATTCGTATCTAAAGGACAACGTCTGTGGGGTCCGCTAGTATTAAATAAAGATTGAAATCTCTTCTTAAAATACCTGTACTTACAGCAAAATATATTTTGAGGGTGGTTTGCTCAATTGTCTTTTTTCTTCTATGTTACATATACGAGTATATTATGTCATTAATTACAGTAAGGACCTGATTGTATTAAGTATAAGGTCATTGACCGTGATGGAACACGACTGATAATAATCGACTTACTCAATCGTTTTGATAATTAATACCCGTTTTCGCGAGTTTTGCTATAAGCGTACATTACGTTGCAAATCTATACTATACTTCTATTCCGGTAAAGGTGTGTTTATAATGGAAAATAATTGTTAATTTGTACATTACGATTATTCCATTATTCTATCCAGGATTCTTATGGATTCAATGATTTTTTCAGGCATCAAAACTTGAAAAAACACGCTTTTATAGGTGAACCAATGTAAAAAGCATAAAATAAATTTGAATTAAGAATAGTCTATTTTCATAATAAATATAAATAAATTAAAGAATTAAAAGTAAGTAAAAAGGAAAAAATATATAAAAAAGCGTGGGGCTTAGTGTCAATCACAGAAATTAATCAAGAACTTGTTTATTTCGGTGATGTCAATAGTTACACAGGAAACAAGACAATTAGTACGAGCGTAGCACGAGGTTAGGTTAATGTTCTCAAAAGTCAAAGTGAGTGTGTGTTAAAATTCTATCTTGAAAAACTTATTTACCACGGCATTGTTGAAATCGTTTGTAAATCTTATCATTTTTTTATTCTTTTCATATTTCTCATTGTAAAACAATAAATTACATAAAAGACAAAACAAAGGCGTGTATTAAAATACAATATAAACAATAAACTAAAAAAAACTGGAAAAATCGTAACAATGAAGATACATTTTGGAAATTAATGTGAAAATTTCTTAATCTGGCGATTACATAATAAAAAATTATAAGTATTTATAATATTAAGAATTGAAAAGTTTATCTTTCTAATCACGCAAAACCTAGCGAACATATTTTCATGAAATTTATCAAGGGCAAAAATAAAGATGGCGACTGTCAAAATAATCATGATCAGACCGTTATCACGAAAAAGCGTTTGTGGATCTTAAAACTATTTGTTAATTTTTTATGTTTCCGACGTTTCGGATACTTTGACTACATGAGGCAACGTTTATCGTGTGAAGTCTCGAGTATGTTAAAGTTGGTGAGTGATAAAATTCATATCTTGTATGTATTCATAAAGTATCAACCCTATGGTCCACTGCTAGGAACGAGTCTCCTCCTCGAAATCAGGCGAGGAGGGTTGACAGTTAAATAATGATAGTAAGTAGTAAACTGTACATACAGATAAAAGCCTTAAAAATGTTACATTATAATGAGTAATATGAATGAAGTCTTGAAGACAAATCGGTCGTCTTGTCGTTCGTTAAGGAAGGCCTATACTCAGCAGTGGAAAGTTGAAGGCTGATGATGATGAGTATTTGCGTAAACATTAAATAACATCGTCACTCCGCATACGTCTACAAAGCTTCCAACAAAAGCACCTATTCTATCTATCTACCTATATATCTATTTATTTTTGTATCCATCAATCTACTTAATTATCTTAGTATCTATTTCTATCTATCTTTTTATCTACATAATACTAGTAAGTACATCCACAGTGCACTCACCTCTAGTGGGAGCGATATCATAATATATTGGCCTGTCATAATGACGATACGCAACGCGATCCGCTTGAACGGACCAACAGACATACTTAACATTTCTCGATACTCGCTCGATAGACATTTTTATATTATACTAGTTATGTACGTTAAATCGATTGTTTCGAATACTGGCGCATTGAGAGATTGTACGCTATGAAAATAGAAATCCTTGCTTCCAGTCCCGTGATCTACAGGATGTCAAACGCGACTCGCTCTCTTAGAAGATGGGCACGGGATTAAAATACTTGGCAACTTTATAAGGGTTTGAGTTCGAATTAAAATTTAAGACTCTCCCTATAATCTTATACTTATACATAAAGCTGAAGAGTTTGCTTGTTTGAATGCGCTAGTCGCAAGAACTATTGGTCGGATTTGAAAGATTCTTTCAGTTTAAGATAGCCCATTTATCGAGGAAGGCTAAAGCCTAAAGGCTATATAATTCCAACAATTTAGATAAAATTATGACAGCTAACTGATTAGAAAGAAATACCTAATAATTATATGTTACGGTAATCTCGTTATACATAAGTATAAACATTTTTATATTTGAAAGATATTTTTGGTTTGATTTGATGTATATGAAAAGTTTTTTAGTAGTTTACTAACGCAATAAAGTGACATGGTCCAGTGTGTATAGGCTTGGCTCTTCGAGTGAAAGAGTCCGGGTTCAATCCTGACTGGTATCTTGAAATAGGTTTTTCTAAATTCCTTACCCTAACCCTACACCCTAACTCTAAGCACCACCGGTGATCGAACGTGTTAGTAACACGAGACCATCGTTCGATCACCGGTGAATAAAAATGTCGTGAGGAAACCTGCATGCCCGATTAGATTAACGCCCGGTTTCTGAAACGTTGGTCAAAGTGTATGTCAACTAACTTCGAGAGTCAAATTTGACAGCTTTTCATTGTAGTTGTTATGTCAACTGACAGGCTGATCAAATTAAGTATTTAACCATGCTTCTAGCAACTCATTCGACACTTAACAAGAGGTTTGACAGTTGATTTGTTAATTTTTGCGTTGATCAACCTTTCGGAAACCGGGCGTAAGTCTTTGAAGGTGTGTGCAGTTGCCAGTTCACCAAACTGCTTTAGCCAGCGCATCGGTGAACTATGGCCCATTACCCTCCTCGCCTGTTTTCGCGGAGACCTAGCAGTGGGACATATAGGGTTGATACTTAATTTTTTTAACGTTGGTACCTATTTACGTCGTCATTAGAAAAACTGATACACATTGGGGAGAACTTTGGCTAGAACCCTTGGATTCGTACCTACTATATTTTATCATTTTTTCGGGTGCAGCTATGCTAATGGCCCTAATGGCCCTAATGCTTCGTCGGAAGTGGAAGAGTTTTTCCCTATCTTATCAATACAAACAATTGCTATATATAATATGTAAACTTTATACGGTATATGTACACCGATCTTGTAGTTCATTATAATAATCGTATGTACGGAACCATATCGAATAACGGTACTTGTAAGAATAAATTGATATTCAAATTTAAAGAAACTTGGCAAATGACGCGGAAACAACCTAATAGCGTTTACGAAACATAGAAATTATGACAAGGACACTTACTGTATAGCATACTAATATAATTGCTACATTTTTTGTCTAATTTATGCGAATTTAATGTGATTATGATTTATGAGGTACTAGCAGCGCCCCGCGGTTTCACCCGCGTACTTCCCATTCCCGTGGGAGTACGGGGATAAATTATAGCCTATGAGTTATTTCTGATGTATAAGCTATTGGAACGAAGCTCCTTACAGCAGGCTTGGAGGGATTTTGCTGCGCGACCGAACTGAAAAAAATGTGATAGTAAAACCGTAAGAAAAAGTGCGTGGAATAAAAGCGTTAAATGAGACGTGCGCAGGCGCGACAGTCGCAACAAAAGCGAGTACTGTATAATACCTTTCTTTTTAGCCGAAGGAACTTCGTTCCTACCGTGTACCTACGTGTCCCACGACACCACATCATTTTTTTAATGTAAAGTTTCATAATAATCCATTCAGTAGTTTTTATGTGAAAGAGTAACAAACATCCATCCATCCATTCTTACAAACAAATGTTGCTTTGAAGTCAAATTAGGCTGCCACGACCAAGGACCTCATGCTCACGTGATATTGGTATGACAGCTATGACGTCACATTTCGTGTGATTTGTGAGTTTCCCGTGACCCATTTGGATGGGGATAAGAAAGGCTCATCATAACAGTGCGATATACCGGACAAGGGGAACGGGGAAGATCCCACATATCCCGGAAACGACCCATCCCCGGATAAATGCGCAAAGCATTCAAAAATCACCACTTAGACGATAACAAATTACAAAAAAAGGATAAATAAGAATATTTCCATTTTACGATTTTATATATTCGTCACTTCCTACTTACGAATTGGAACCCGGGTTATAATAATATATAATGACTTTGCCACCGAACGTCATAAAGGCCGTTAAACCCAATTAGAACTGAGAAGGTAATTATTAAGTTATTAAGTATACAAATGTTGCTCCACTTAGTACGAAATGTTCAAAAATATCTTAATTAGAAGAGAAAGTGTTAATGATTCATATCAGTAATCCTACGATAGTGAAAATTTATTTGTGTAAATGGTAATTTTCCCCACACAAAGGAGTATGTGCGTCGAAGAGTTCTTGCGGTGCAAGCAACGGCATATTATATTATGATTCGTGAAAGATAGAACAGGAAACAATAAGGAACGCGCGTTCAAAAATACTGTGCGAAACATGCGATGTCTTATTTATACATGTATATTATATTTATTTACGTCGTCTATACAGCAGAGTAATTTGAAGACGAAAGTCTTCACAAATGCGTTCTCCCCGTGATGACCTACGGGGCCGAAACGTGGCCTCTTAATTTACGACTGGTCCGCAAGTTTGCCGTAGCTCAACGTGCTATGGAGCGTGCTATGCTGGGTGTTTCTTTGGCAGATAGGATTCGAAACGAAGACCTTCGCCAGAGAACTAAAGTTACCGATATCACATTGAAATGGCAATGGGCTGGTCACGCACTCAGATGAACGGAAGACGGCCATTAAGGTTCAAGAGTGGAGGCCGCGTTTAGGTAGACGAAGTGTTGGTCGGCCATTAACCAGATAGGAAGACGATCTCCGTGCAGTGGCAGGTCCGTGTTGGATGCGAGTAGCAAGGGATCGATCGTCTTGGCGTTCATTGAGGGAGGCCTATGTTCAGCAGCTGACGGATAAAAGCTGATGATGATGATATCAAATTTGAATTTAGAGTTCTGAAATCGCATGGCTATCGCCGTGTTTGATTGAGGCTTTATCAATTGGATCTAGAATGATGCACCTTTAAGACATCTCTTAGATGGCCTCCAGAGTAGATAATGATAAGGAGCTTCAAATTGAAGACGGCCTATTTTAGAATAGTGAGAATTTTGTGAAATCCTCAAAATAAAGGGGGGAATGCCTCTGGAAACTGTTATCACTTTTCTCATCCTAATTTTAATTCTAATACGCAGGACTAAAAATTAATCTCAGTAATACTTCTTTATCAAATGGAAAAGTATAAAATCCCACATTTAAAGGAAAGCTAACATTTTTCTTTGCTACATCAATAAAGAGAAATCCAATATTTTGCAAACCTAAGCTGTCCAAAACTGTCCAAAAATTTCATAAACAACAAATTAAATAAACAGTAATGTTTTAAATTAAATTAGTAAATGTCCAATAACTAAACAAATCTAGTACAAGATCAGGTAAAAGTTAAAATGGCACTCTTTTCTACATTAGCATAAAAATATGATTCTGCATAATGTGCAAACTAAACTCATAGAGAAAACACTTCAAATTAATAGAAAGTGCAAGTAATTTGGAAGAACTGAAATGACGCGAATGTATTAAAAACGAACGAAGACGAATTGATATGAGTTGAATGAAAATATCCAAAACGTCGGGAGTGCAAAATGTTAATTGAATTGAGTTTATAGGAACAAGTGACAGAAAAAGAAGTGAAGGTTTGTACGTCTTATGAGATAAATGGTCTTTGAAGGTGTGTGAATTTCACCAACCCGCATTGGGCCAGCGCTTCGTGAACTATGGCCCAACTGCCTCCTCGCCTGGTTTCGAGGAGGACACCAGTGAACATTATTATCAGATTTAAAACTACTACTTGTATTAATTCGGGACTAAACAAACAACTGATTTTTAGTTTGAAAAGTTATTTCTTATATTTTCTCAACTCAAATATATACCTTTAGGTACGTTTATTTTCTGGAGTTTTTCCCCAGCTTCAGCTGCGCGTGACTGACCACGAAAACCACATATTTCTTCGGGATAAAATCAAATCAAAGTCCTATTCCGACAACATACACGTCGATCAGTAGCGCTATTCTGTAAAAACCATTTCGATATCGAGCTTCACCTGAGTGATAGAGCTCACTTTACGCTCACTTCTAAAGTGAACATTTATTAATATAGATAGATTTTTTAAATTTAAAGAATAAAAATTCGTCAAATTTGTCATATCACCGCGGATTCCGCTTTCGATATTCTAAAACGACTTCACAGAATAGCCCTACTGATCAGATCCGTGTAAATGTTTCGATGTGTTTAAGTAACATATTATACAGTATCCAACCATTTTATTCCACTGCTAGGTATCCTCCTCGAAAACAGGCGAGGAGAGTATAGGGTCATAGTTTTCCTATGCGCTGGCTGAATGCGGGTTGGTGAACTTCACACACCTTCAAAGACTTTCAATCTCGGGCAGGTTTCCTCACGATGTTTTCCTTCGCCGATAAGTGAAAGTAGGTACCTATATAACATATTATAATTCCACCTAAACACACGCTATTGTTGTTTTAGAAATTAGAAGTAATGAGTCCATCACCTAAAACTATTATAATTCAATAATATTATTATTAGTGATGAAATATTCTCAAGAAGCAATCTAAGTTAAAATTGAATTGCTCTAGATTTAAGTGAATTTGTGAAATAATGATCACAATTAAAAGAACGATAGGAACCCAGCAGAGTTTCTTGTGGGTATCTTCTCTGACATGGGCGCGTTGCGAACCCTCATTATAAACTTCGCCGTTAAGACGATCATAAGTGATCATTATAAAGATCATAAATAACAACCGCACGCCCTGAAATATCTCGCCGTTCCTTGTGAATTAGTTTTATAAACATAAGCTTTCTACGTAGAGACAGATGCAAAAAAAAGGCCAAAAGTAAATAAATAAAAACATCTTAATTAGTTCTACATTTTTTACTTCTCGTTATTTTCTACTTCTCTTCAATACAACGTTTTTAAAATTGTTGCCGTTACAATAACTTAAAGCTAAGAATAAAAGATAGTTAAAAAAGGCTTAATATTAGCCGATTCAGTTTTTACATCCATGATACACATTTTCGCACAATATGAAAAAAATATTCGTTCCAATCACCTATTCTAGTAACAACATACATGAAAAAAGGAATATATCTATAAAATTAATAACATATTTTGATTAAAAACGCATTTGACACACAATTAAGGCTCTAGTCCACTCTGGCGCACGGTGGGGCGTTTCAAGAAAATATAATATGTGATTCTCTCCACTGCAATCCACACACGCTTACATTTAAACGTGTGCTAATTATCAATTGCAAGAAAATGTCAATTAATGCGTAGCGTGTCCGTGTGTCAGTGGAGACATTCACATATAATTTCTTGGCTAACATGCGTAGCCTGTGCGCCGCGGTCGAAACGCGCCTTTTAATTTAGTTCTTTGCACATATACAGAGTGTGGCGATCGGCTGCCTTTGACGATCATTAAGAAAGATCAGAAGACAACGATGACGATAATGATTATGATCATGACGATGATGATGATGATGTTCGATATGACCTGTGCCGAACAATTCTAATCCTTGATTTTTAAACGACTTCAGAGGAGAGGATATATTATGCTTTTTTGATGCCCTATTCTAATTTTGAAATCGATCCAGGTTTCAACCAATCTTTCGAAATTTCGATCCGACACCGAAGAACATCATGATCACTTATAAAATTACAACTGTTTCCTCACTATATAGTACTCACCAAGCCTGCACTTCAGTTCTGAAGGTTTCAGCGCTGGTTCCTCCAGTACAGCTGGCGGGGGTGGAGGTGGCGGGGGCGGAGGCGCCTCGTCCCCTGAGGAGCCCCCGGAGCTGCCACCTGACGACACCCCAGAGGAGGCGGAGGCCTGCACCACCACCGCCTCCTCACATAACGACGCACGTCTGCTTCCAGCCGCGGACGAGATCCGACTGGCCTGTAACAAAATATTTCCATGAAACACTTAAAATACCATAGGGCATAGATTTAGAGGAACTTCCATTGAATTTTCCATGTTTTGAAGCTTATCTTTGAATTGTGGCGGAACGTGAGCGTGAGTCATACTTTTTCGTGCGAGCAGCCGGCGTTCATCGATTTATATAGTTACCAAGTCAAAATATTATATCATGATCACTTACAAAGTTCTGAGCTTTGGTCGTGAGCGCTGCAAGTTTGGTCGCCAGCGTTGACTTGGCCTGACTCTCTTGGGGTGGTGGAGATACTTCTTCGTATGCCTTGCTAGACCTGTGGAAGAATTTAAAAGATAAATAAACAATGAAGGCGAAAGAAGAACACGAATGCTTATAAGATATAGATTATTTTAGGCGGCAATGCCAAAAAAGTTAGACGAAGTCTTTGGAGCTTCAAAAAAGCTAATTTCTGAATACTAGTCTTGACTTCTTGAAGTCTAATAAATTGAGCCCTACACCTAAATGATTAAACTCAGTGATTATCTATATTGATGGCGAGACATATCACGTCAGTACTTTGATTTATGATGGTTTGTTAAAAATAGTGATGCTACAGTATATTAAATAATAGACTCGTAAATAATAATTAATTATATATAATAATTAAATAGATAAATATAATAATTAAATAGATTTACTATAAATCTATTATTTCCTAAGTTAATTGCAATAAAAAAAAAGACATGCTTTTCGCAACGTCTGATTATGGCGCTTGCGTGTGTCATACTAATTAATTACATTTTACATTGACGATGCCTTGACGTTGACGCAGTATGCGCGCCATCCTAAGCCGTCCTGTTAATTTCTTACAGCCCTTCTTCAGAAACTGACTGATTCACGAAAGAAATAAGCAAAAAGCAAACAGGCCCTAGGTCCAAACCTAGTCTCTGGGACAAATGTTATTTCTCCTAATATCGAGAAGTTTCGGAAAATATTTAAAACCAGAAAAAAGCAGACAGTTTTTTTTTTGGGAATTTAATTGGAAATAATTAGAAGATCTACGCTTAACCTAGTCAAGTTTTCTGTTAGATACTTAAGGTGTATACTTACACATCGTTGTCTTTATAATCGACGACGAGCGCGGCGCTGCCGGGCCGACTGTGGCTGCCGGAGTCCCGGGAGCTGCTTCTGCTTGGGAGACATTACAATTGTAGAAAACTCCTTCGAATGCTTATAGTAGGCCTAAAGTACTGGGCTCTTTTACTGCTCTGGTCTCTGGTTCCTACTGGGTAACTCTGGGTTGCTTATGCTTTCATAGTTAATTTCTATTTTAGGCGTGTTTATTTCCCCGTATTTTCGTTTTCTGAGTGTCTTTGAGTATCTTATGTAATAGCTTCTACCGAATAGATCAGATTCTTTGCGCAACGTGTCAACGTGGCAATCTTAATCCAGTATTCTTACAAGCAAGATCATATTCATACTTCAACTTTGAAAGCTAGCGACGATGGTCCAGATGGTCCGGTATCTATGGGTTCGGTCTCTTGAGTAAGAGATCCGGGATCAATCCTGACCTCTGTGGTGTCATGAAATACTTTTTCTAAATTTCTCCGTACACCAAAATTTCCCTGAACACTAGACCATCGCTTGCTCACCCGTAAAGTGAAATATCGTGAGGAAACCTTCTCGCCTGATTTGGAAGTGCCGTAGTATAGGTTACCTGCGTCGGTGCTGGTCGCGCGGCAGGTAGATGTCCTCGTAGTGGTGGCGCGCCTCCGCCCCGCTGTCGCTGTCCGGCTCGGGCTCCGGGGGGTCTCCCGGCGGCTCGGAGGGCACGCGCTCTGCCCTCTCAGCCTTCTCGGCCCTCTCGGCTCGTTCGCCTTTGTCCACCTTCTCAGGCTTTTCCAGCTCCGTCAAGCCGTGTACTTCTGCTTTCACTATGTTAGAAAATATTATGATAAAAAAAAGTACAGGTACTTTAAAGATCGGATGAAATTGAATAAAGTAGTCATATTATGTTTTATAAAACAATCTGCTAAATTTTTGCTGCGGCGCTGCGTCGGTTCTGCGGTCTGATTGACTGCTGATGAACAACAGCCGAAAATGAAATCCGAAACGGGAAGGTGATTTGTCACAAGCCCAGCGCAGCGTCGTAGAACAAATTTGGCATAATTTGCTGTTGCATATGAAGCTTAAATTTTTAAATTCCTTTAGACTGGTGGAAATCTCTCGTTTCGAAGGCCAAAACCAGACTAATCACCGGTCATAGTGGGCGCTTCCTGTCCTTCAGCGGGTACCCTGGGACCGGGTGAGCGCGCGTGAAACAGGTCCCGCACGCGCTGGTACAGGGCCGCCGGAGCGTTGGTCCCCCCGGAGCCGTGCAGGAACCAGCCGGTGTTGGACTCCGCCTCGGACGCGGAACATGCTGGAACAAGACCACTATGAAGTTGGAAGCCACAGAAACAAATTCAGCCCCCTAGACAAGTGGCACAAACGCTAAACGAATAGATAATTTATTGTATGGGAATGACACTAGTTTAAAAAAAAAGTAAAGTATCAACCCTTTATGTCCCACTGCTGGGCACGGGTCTCCTCGGAATCAGGCGAGGAGGGCAATGGGCCATAGTTCACCGATGCGCTGGCCCAGTGCGGGTTGGTGAACACATACCTTCAAAGACTTTCACACATGTAATTTGACAGCTAGTGTCATATCAGAAAACTTATTGTATGAATAAGTATTCTATTCTATTCGTTTAGCGTTTGTGCTACTTGTCTAGAGGGGGCAGAAGCTTGAATTTTTTTGTCTTTGGAGTTTGATGATGATCTGTTCAAGCGGTTTCAGCCATGGCGACCACGACTCCTAGCAGAAATTGGGCGCGGAAGCGATCAGAGATGGCTAGTGTAGACTATTATAATGAGAAACTTCACACTGAGAGCACGACAGGTCGCCGTTCGGTAACTTGTACGTCAAAACAGCAGGCGAGCTTTTCACTGAATTTACTCTGGAGTTTATTGATAATATTTTTAATAATTATAATGATATCAGAAAGATGATACACAAAATTTCTAGTTTTGATTACTTTTGCAAAAGTAAAAAAGATTAAAGTATTTAAAAAAACTTAGCCATACACATAAACTTGGATAGTGTGCTCAGAAATAGAAAGAGAGAGAAGAAATTAATAACCCGTGATTTTCTATAGGGATTTCTGCAGGCAAAATAGCTTGAACAAGACTCTGCCTATTCCAATATTTTTAAATACCGTAAACTAAAACCTCATATCCCCCGTCTAATGGTATAATTACCAAAAGGGTCCTGGCTGCAGCCACCATATCACACCAGCACCACCGCTCCGTGCTAGGAAGCGACTGCACTGGCTTCCTGTTCACACTCCACTACATCTGTTTTATAACCTATCACATAACTATTGCCTAAGGCGATAAACGATTGTAGTATATTGTTATACCCGACGCGTCCATTGGATCGGATTTCACGGAATATCTATTAATTAGAAGAATATTCTAGAGAAGTGACTACTAAGATTGATTTTTTTTCTACACTAATATTATAAAGAGGAAAACTTCGTTTGTTTGGTTGTAATGAATAGGCTCAAAAAGTATTGGATCGATTTCAAAAATTCTTTCACCATTCGAAAGCTACATTATCCGCGAGTAACATATGATAAATTTTATTCTGGAAAAAAAGGGTTCCGTAAAATACTTGGGTTTTTCGGTGTAAAAAATCAATCAGAAAAGTTACTTATTTTGAGTACTAAGATCCCGTTTTAAATCTTAGTTAACGCAGGCGAAGCTGCGGTCAACAGCTAGTATATAATAAAATGGCAAACGAACAGCCAAAGCATTCACAATGGTAAGTATGGAACTCGGAGATTATGCAGATACGTTGCCTGCCTTTTCTTTATCTTCCCCAATGAGCCATCGAAAACACGCAAACCCCACGAAACTCGACAGCGTAGCTGTCACTTTTCGATAGAATCATATCGTGAAGCATAATTTGACTGCAAAGCAACAGTACTTCTTCTTACAAATATTTTCTCCGGTTTCGGGCTTGGAACGAATAGATCCACTTCTAAATTTAAAAATATGTTTTCACTTCGATCAAATTCTTTCTATTATGGATTTAGGGTTTTTTTTTTTTGGATTTTTTTGAATTGAATTGGATATAGGGTTTTCTGAATAGGTTTTAGTGTGGAAATCTAATCTAGTGATGAGTATGATAGTTGCACTTTGACGACAGAACCATTTTATCGCTCATAAATACCTATTGACAACAATCTGATCATTTTTCGCGCTAAAAATTAAGCAAAATCCTAAATATTATTTTGAACTCTATGCCCAAGCAGTAACAACATTTTATTCTGGAAGTTTCGGTCCTAAGTTTTTAATTATTTAAGACTATTCACTTTTACAGTATCGAGTTCTATTCAAATCAATATGATCTTTAAATGGCCTTAGGAGAGGACAATATTATTCGAAACAAAAAAAAAGTGTGTGTGTGTGTGATTCACACACGATAGAAGTGAAACACATGTTAAATGCTCAAATACAAGCATTAAACAGTGTGCAATATACATACACACCGACATTTGCTCTCTCGCTCTTTTGTATTTGTGACTCTTACCTGTCGTTTTTTCCGTTGCATCCGGTTTGAAATCACAACGGTCCTAAAGAAGTTTCACTTCAAAAAGGACTTTGTTTAAAACCATTCCCATGATTTCAACTGACCTGAACTCTCCTCCCCGGAGGAGCTGTGTCTGGTGGCGGTCACGGAGGTCCTCTGCATGGGGTTCACGTAGAGTCCGTCGGCGGGGCCTGACCTGGCGGAGGTTATGGAGCCAACGGTGGATGAGACGGAGGCTCGACGCTCCTGCACCGAGTTGCGTCTCTCGCGCTCCGGCGCGTGCAAGTAGAAGGGTGACCTTGGGGTGTTGGCGTTGGCGCTGGCGTTTATGCAGTTGGCTAGAGCGCACTGGAAGTGAAATTAATTGTGTTACCTTCAATTAACTGTAAATACTATTGAGAATTGCTATCTGTGACAAGCGATAAGGTTATTTTCTTAAAATCCTGTAAATTACAGTCTGATTTAGATCGGTACAAATAACGTTAAATTTGCAGTTTTTGTAATCTATCCTCCTGATTTCGAGGAGGAAACCAATGCCCAGCAGTTAGAAATATATGAGATTCTACTTTACTATTTCAATTTTATAGTTTTTATATATTTCTAACGGTTAAATTAATTATTTTCATAGTGTTATATGAGGAGTGTTCCGTCAAGATTATTAAAGGGTTCATAGCAATATCTACTAATACTCACACTCAACATCAACAATGATGGACATAAACTACAGTTACCTACTTATAAGTTAAACTTTTTCAGCTGAATTCTGTTTTTTTCCGAAAGGAAAGACTTTTAGGCCTGATGGCCCTTAAGCTGAAGAGCTTAAGGGCCATCTAAGAACTGTAATTTTTTCATGCGTTTAGTACCAACGTATAGTATATATAGTATAGTATCAACCCTTATATGTCCCACTGCTGGGCACGGGTCTCCTCCTCGAAATCAGGCGGCAAGGCCATAGTTCACCGATGCGCTGGCCCAATGCGCGTTGTTAAACTTCATATACCTCCAAGACTTTCAATCTCATCAGGCATGCAGGTTTCCTCACGATATTTTTCTTCACCGGTGAGCGAATGATGGTCTCGTGTGCAATTAGGATATTTAGAAAAACCCATTTCAAGGCACACACGGACGGGTCAGGATCGAACCCGGAACCTCTCGCATAGGAGGCCGAGTCCACCCACCACTGGACCATCGTCGCTCAGTACCAACATAAATGTGTTAATCGTATGATATTGATATCTAGCTTGACTTACTCTAGCCTCCCCGGGGACGCAGGCGCACGCGTGGACAGCCTTGAAGGAGGTCAGCTGCTTGTTCTCCGGCCCGGCCGCCCCGGCTGCTACCAGCACGTTCAAACACTGGAAACACAAAATACATTAGGTAATAATACTTACTGGTTAACAGCTGACGCAGGTTGGTAAATTTGTCCCCACCATGGTTCAAACCTCGTCGTGGCGGTGGGGCTCAGTAGCCCAGGGTGACCCCAACACCTTGGGCGAACCACATATCTACCCGTCTGGGAAGACCCTGTGGTGACGGTCGGGATGGTCAATTGAAAAGTCTTGTGGTGTGCATACTTTATTAATATCTATTCCCGACTGAACATAAAAATGTACTACAATATTGCTTACTCTACATTATTCTATGACATTATAATATGATATTCTTAATATAAAGGAACATACAGATATATCTTATATATAGAGGAGCTTACACACTACAACCCACATCCCAGCGGGATACGTTAGTGCATTTCCCGGCGTAAAAAAAAAGGTTGGTAAATTTGTTATAGCGATCTGTAGCCAGCAAGTCGGAAGACGATCTCCGTGCAGCGGACGGTCCGTGTTGGATGCGAGTGGCAAGAGATCGGTGTCGTCTCGGCGTTCATTGAGGCAGGGCTATGTTCAGCGGTGGATTTATAAAGGCTGATAATGATAATTTTAATATCGTATTGTTATTATAAACGTGAAAGATTATGAGAATGTATGCATGTTTGTAACTCTTTCGCACAAAGTATTAGCGGGTAACTGACTGGATTTTCATTAAATATAGCTTACACATCAAAATAACACAAGGACAATAATTTAACCCCATACTGCCGCGCTTGAAACTACTGGCGAGTTTACGAGTGTTTTGGAGAACTCTCGTGTAATTTCCAGGATAGTTTTAATAAACGCTTTTGTATTTGTACTAGGTTAGTTATGCAGATGTCAGATTTCAAATACAAAGAGTTGTGTTGATTACATATTTTCTTAATTTTATTTCAACCTCTTGAAGAAGACAGAGAAGAAGGGAAAATCTACTGCTTCACTCAATTGCTATAGATTTTATCGCGGTTTATTAGGTTTTTACGTTCCCGACGTTTCGGATACTTTACAGCAACCATGGTCATTGAAAGAAACGAAAATTGTTTTATTATTATGAAAACTAAGGGTTTTTAGGTCTACGAATACAAAAATTTCCGTAGTTACATTGATATGAGGATCTCCTTTTGACCCTTAATTTGAACCAAAAATTGTCCTAGTACAAATTGCATAACATAAATTTAACAAACCGCATACCTTCTTAGAAATGTTCCAAATTCCACCGGTGGTATATGGTATGAACTAATGAAGCATACAGTATATCATTGGCACAATTCAATCAGATCGTTCAACCGTATATTCATAAGGAAAACTCATTATTTTTATTGCGTTTGTTTGTACGCGCCAACCCCTAGAACTAAGTTTCAGAACCGAAAACATCTAAGTTTTTAATAGCTCAATGGTTGGAGTCAGTTTTAATTTTTTGAGACGATCTAAAGTCGGTCCGTGTTGGATGCAAGTGGCAAGGGATCGGCAGTATACGCGTTCATTAAGGGAGGCCTATGTTCAGCAATGAATAAAGGCTGATTTGAAGATTTTCATTTTATTTTGTCCTTTGGGTGGTGGCTAGTGATTTAGTAATTTATATCTTATGACTGTTAAAATGCATATTATGTTACATTATTAAAACGATGTATCTATTTTTATCTCAGATTTTTATTATGCGTTTGTTTGAGTAGATTCTGTTCGACGTACAATAAGTGAGCTGTTTTAATATAAGTTTAACCACTTAATATTATGCAATATTAATACTTCATCATCATAATCATCATCATTAGCCTTTGTCCGTCCACGGCTGAACATAGGCCTCTATTAATACTTGTTTAACATTATGTAATCCTGGTATTGAAATATTTAAGAGGTTTATAAAACTAGTAAATAGACATGGAACTACTTAATAGGGATGTTGACTATTTTTTTAAATTGATTTTATTTGATAGATATACTATAGGTAAACACGAAAAAACGATTTTTGTTAAGAAATATGTCCAATTTTAACAAAAAATTAAATAAAGAAAAATAGTTTTTAAAATTGCCCTTGAAACGCTCCAAGCGTCATTACGTCACACACCGCATTCAGAGCTTGCGCTATGCTAGGTGAGTTTGTACTTAGCTCAATGTTCAGTGACGTCATCGCCTTATTGGCGTTTGCAGTCACGTGATAATGCATGATAAATGACGCATTTTAAATTAATTTTCTAAATTTTAAGACAAATAATTAGACTTTTTAAATGTTATTTTAGGTTTTCAAATACTGTATTTAATATGTAAAACATAACTTTACATGAATTTGTAACATGTGTCAACATCCCTATTATTGATTACTTAAAAATCAGCCTCTATAACCACTCTCAATTATTAGAAACAATATGCTAAATTGCAATAAATCATTGTTATGATACGGAGTCATAAATCACCATAATAACATAATTTCACGAGCAACGCCACAATTTGGTAACGTAACCAAAAACCCTTGAACAATAAGAGAAACTCGTGAGTCGTGACGCAGCTGAACATCGCGTCGGTGAGACGGGACCGCGACACGTCACACTTTCAGCACACGTCCGCTCACGTGATGAGATGGACTGATAACTGGACGAGATCATCATCATCATCAACATTTTTTTTAATTGATTTTATCATAAGTTATAATAATAATGATAATAATTATGGACACTATTTACACCACGTCAATTAGATCCCGCGGGAAGGTTTCATAACTTGTGTTACGGGTGCCAGACGACGGAAATATATCGACCTCAGAGAAATAGGTTACGAGATATTTGTGAAAAACTGCTTTTCTTGACCTTTTGACCTTTATAACTTTTTTAGCCGGCACGATATCGATGTCGATTTTTCACATCTTCATCGCAATATCGTAATAAAGGTGTATTATGTATACAAAAATCCGGCTCACTAGGAATTTTTCCGCAGATAAAACCTAAAATGACTTAACTATGAATAATATTAAACAATGCAAGACGTTATAATCGTTGACTTTAAATATTTAAATTAAAATTTGTATTATTTTGATGCGTCTACTGTTTTTTAACATGTGATGCCTGGTAAACACAGAAGCCAAAGCGGTCAATAAAAGCTTGGGAACCACAGGACTTTATCGATCACTAGTGAAATTTATCGACCATGGCGTCCGTAACATGGGACAGTTTGATTGGTTACTTACTTCCAAATGATGGTTCTCTGCTGCATCATTGATGGGGCTCTTGCCGTGTCTGTCCAGATGCAGCCGGGCCCCGTGGCGCAGCAGCCAGCGCACCGTGGACAGGTGACCCCTGGAGGCTGCGAAGTGGAGAGGCGTCGCGCCGTCTCCATCTCTTGCGTTTGGATCCACTCCTCTCTCTATTATCTAGAATGTAAAGACCATTATTTTAATGTCTTTGCTTCTTAAGTTATTTCAGTTTTGATAAAAACTACTAGATTTTGTTGGTAGCTTCCGTAAGAATATCTCGTTGTTTAAAACTACTATAGAGTATTTTTTTACAATTTAACCCTCAAAGCCCTATACAGGGTGCAAAGTCTCTATGAATTTGTCTGTTGAACCGTCACTCATAAACGGTCCAATAATGTTTAATGCGTTTTTAAGACTGATTTCTGGCGATGGTTCTAAGACAGGTCTTATCAAAATCAGCTCAACCGTCATCGCTTTCTATTGTTCGTTTTAATAGATATGAAAATGTTTGACTACATTAAAATTGACCTAGGAAACCTATTGATAAATTAGGCGATGATATGAAAAGATTACGAATCCTGGCTCAGCGTGGCAACTAGGAGCGAATCCCCTTATAGTATACAGGTTTATAAAACGGTTATATATTTAAGGATGTTATTTAA
This sequence comes from Lycaena phlaeas, assembly GCA_905333005.2. Lineage (NCBI taxonomy): Eukaryota > Metazoa > Arthropoda > Insecta > Lepidoptera > Lycaenidae > Lycaena > Lycaena phlaeas. The sequence continues at coordinate 2,300,960 of HG995181.1, forward strand.
ACGACTAGCATAATATTCGTATTTTTGTGAGCAGAAAAATATAATCTGGTAGCAGAAATAGCTAATTGAGCGGCAACTTATGTGCAGCAAACATTTTAAAATCAAGCAGCAATTTTTGTCATTTTTTTGGCTGTAATTATTTTTGAAAGGCATATTAATTAAAAGAGGGGCAATGTGCTGCTCCTGTTTAATAAAATTTTGGTAAGCACTCGGAGGGTAAGCAAAAAAAAATAATTTTGTGCTGCTTATATAAGTAGCATGAATATAACTTCAAGCAACTTTCTTTTTTATTAAATTCTGCGTTATAGCCCAGTCCACAGGATTTGACGATGTCATGATTTGAATTAATCTCTGGTCCTTTATTAAGAATGATAATATAATTTATTAATTTCTTATTCAATTTTTATACAAAATTTTAGTTTGTAAATCGTATTTATAATTATTATAATATCAAAAAATATTATTTAAAAATGTATAAACAAACAAAAGAAGAAATTCATAGATAATGGGTATGAAGAGGATTTGAACTCACGAACGACAGCGTACAGCCTGAGCGCGCGCGGACAGTGTTAACCGTAGAGCTGTACGTCTTGTTACAAATAAGTTTAAAATTGTGGATCCATTCCTGCGTATTGAATGTTTTAATTTGATTTGATTTTTGTAGGTAATGATTGAATTGAATATTGCAAGTTTTTGAACTGCTTGTTTATTTTACACACCACCTACAATTTTTAATACCTGCATAATCTATCTACTATCTACATAAATCTACGAAACTGAAACAAAATAAAATCTTGAAGAAAAAAATTTCATCATCATAATATCAGCCTTTAGTGGACGGACCACTGCTGAACACAGGATTTGACGACGTCATGACCTGAATTAATTCACTAGTCTTTTATTTATTAAGAATGATAATAGAAGAATGATAATATTTAAGAATGATAATATAGTTTATTAATTTCTTCTTCAATTTTTATAATTTTGTTCAATAACATACTTACAACACCATCTAGCGGTAAATAGCGCAAACCTACACCGGTGTGAACACAGGACATAAAATGTAATGCAAAGAAATGTGCCGCTCAAGTAATTATTTTGCCCGATGAATGTTTATTATGCGAGGTCATAATATTGTAAGCTGCTTATTTATGATTTAATTTTCGACCATTATCAAAATTATTTGCGGAACAAGAATTGCTACCAGCTTTATTTTATTGCGTACAAAATCTTTGTATGCCAACCAAATTATTTAAACGCCGATTTTTTTTGCCCCTCCAAAATTTATAATGCCGTTCATTTAATTACTTCCCTATATTTAATACATTGAAATAGAATTGAAATCGGGATTAGTAAAGCATTTCTCTACTTTCGCAACGAACGGAAACACACGTTTTAAGTATATTCATAAGAGTATGTTTGATTTCCTAAAACTGGGTAGATGACAAAAGCACGTTGCAGCAGCTGATGAGAATTAAGATCTGGCATTAATTTCCCATATCCAGCCAAGGGCCACGCATCTGCATTACCTATGGTTGTGCGGATGTTGTTAATAATTAAGGGCGTGTTCCACAATCTCCAGATAAGTGCCGAATAGGTTATCGGCAACTTATTTGACAGATACTCCATACTCTATCTGTTAAATATGTTGCCGATAGCCTATTCGGCACTTATCTGGAGATTGTGAAACAGGTCCTAAGACTAATAATAATTAAGAGTACTAAGGCTCCTACTACTCGTTAGCCTTCTTTGAGCATAAAGAACAATGAGATGGTATTATAGACCTTATGAACGTGAGACCAATGACTGACGATAAAATTTCGCTATTTTGCATCTATTTGCATACAGCCAGTTCAATGGACTGCCATCAATTCCACGGTAATAAAGTATCAAGATTGATATTGACCGTAACATTGCCTGAAGCAGTCTTGGTACTTTAAACGTTTTATAGCGTCATAAGTCTTGATACGATTGCGTTAGAAAGGAGGAAATATATTTTAACTATAATTGTTATGTTATATTTTAACGATAGTTTTCACAGACGTAAGAGAGTTTCTCCTTGGCGATGCTAAAGCATTTTCTTTTTAGTATGGTTGTATTTCTCCGTGTAATGGCTAGTCTGGATTGGATACGAGTGGCAAGCGAACTGCCGTCCTGGCATTCTTTGAGGGAGGCCCAGTTGGCGGATAAAGGCTGAAGATGATGATGAGGATGAAGAAGTTCTTCGGAAGAAGAATCAATATGTAATTGATATTTGTTCAGTATAGATAAGATTCAGTATCTTACACATGTACACAGAAATTTATCAAATCATTTTACTATAATAATATCAACCCTTATATGTCTCAATGCTGGGCACGGGTATCCCAACCCCCTCCTCGACCGATTTCGAGGAGGGAGTTGGGCCACTGTTCGACTTTCAAATACTATTAATCTCACCAGGAATGCAGATTTCCTCACTTTTCCTCAACCGGTGATAAAACAAAGGTCTCGTGTACAGGTGCACGTAGAAATTTAGCAAAACCCATTTCAAGACACCGCAGAGGTGAGCACGGAACCCGGATCTCTTACTCACTAGACCAGCGTCGCAATAAAACACTGTCATGACATAACAACGAAGTGCGTTTTGATCTGTCTCTATCTCGCGGGAAGTTCCGCACTAGTTCCGCGCTAGTTCCGCCATTTTACTTTAATATCAAATAAATATAAAATATTATACTGCATTAAATCATTGTAATTTTCTCTTGTGTTAGAAGCGAGTTATTATAAACTTATGTGGACTAGCTTTATGCTTATTTAAAGATATTTTTTGTAACTTTGCGTGTAATTTTTTTGAAGGTAATTTTTACATCTATTTGTCAAATTTAAGATAACTTTCATAAATATGACTAGTAGCCCCGACAGACTTCGTTCTGTCAAAAGTACTAATATAGATGTTAAAAAACGGGAATTCATCGTAGAAGGGTTAAAATTTAGGGTTATGAGTATTTTTTATGCCACATCATTGAAAAATAAAAATGGAAAAAAATGCCAATAAAATAAAAAGTAATATTTTAGGGTGGATCGCCCTTACCATTTAGGGGTATGAAAAATAGATGTTAGCTAATACTCAGACTTTCTGAATATGGATATAAAATTTCATAAAAATCGGTCTAGCCGTTTCGGAGGAGTATGGTAACTAACATTGTGACACGAGAATTTTATATATTAGAAGAAGAAGAAGATATTGGATTCTTAGTAAGTAGGCTTTAGCAATAATTATTATTATTCCGCTGTAAATCAAATATATAACGCGAGAAAAGTTACAGGCAACAGCTAATAATGAGCCATATGGTCCATTGGGTCTGGACTCAGCCTCTTGAGCGAAAGGGTCCGGATTCGATTCTTGTGTGCCTTGAAATGGATTTTTCAAAATTTTCGAAGTTTCTACACCTTTAACAAGAAACCATCACCCGCTCAACGGTGAAGAAAGACATCGCGAGGAACCGGCATACCAGCCCCTCTAGACAAGTGGCAAACGCTCGCTTCTTTTCTTTTGCGTTTACTCGCTAACTCCATAGGGTTGCTGCAAAATTTTTTAAGAACGTTTATTAAGATACATAATGAATATGGTTTGGTTTGTTAAAACATTTAACAACCTCTGTACTTCGTTAAAACGAATATTATTGTTATAATATTTCTTGAATTTTTTTTTAATGTCGTAAGCTAGTTAATTCCCATACAATACGTATTCTTTTCTATTATATTCGTTTAGCGTTTATGCCACTCTTCTAGGGGGAACGAATTACATACGTTTTTAGACGTTTTTACAAACAAAAACATACACTTTATGTGTCTTAATAAACGTTCTTAAAAAAATTTGCATCAACCCTATGGAGTTAGCGAGTAAACGCAAAAGAATAGAAGCGAGCGTTTGCCACTTGTCTAGGGGTGCAAATGAGATTGAAAGTCTACAGTGTGCAAAGTTAACAAGCCCGCATGAGGCCAGCGCATCAGTGAACCGTGGTCCAATACTCTCACCGCCTGTTTTCGAGGAGGTGCCCGTGCGAAGCAATGAGAATATGTAGTATTTTTTTGCAAGTCACGAGTTCAAAGCTAATTAGACTATTTGTATTTAAACTTTTTGTTGCCTGTTTCACAATCTCCAGATAAGTTCCCAATAGGCTATCGGCAACATATTTGACATATATTTAACAGATACTCCATACTCTATCTGGAACTTATCTGGAGATTGTGAAACAGGCCCTTATAAAATCACATGCATTATGCATACATAATATATTAATTATTATTAGCGAATATATCTGCGAATTAGCAAATCAATATGTAATTTAATATCTTTTAAAGTGGATTTCCGCAAAGTAACGCCTGTTCCACACATAAGTTGTAGCTTTAGCGATATTTACATGATTCTCTTTGACAAGTTTTGGTTGTAGTATGTATGAATATCCTCGCATATCTCATACATAACATTGCCGTGTTACGAACGTGCGCAGTCTCTTCCTGAAGATCGCGGAAAGATATTAAAATATAATCATTCGATTTTCTCTCATTGCCTTACGTAATGCTATTGCGATATATCAATTTTCTACGTCACGATTACTGTATTGAGATCTGAGGATATGAATTTTACCTTATTTCACGTTATACGGATAGATAAACTAGCAAACGTGCCATCGGCTGAGATGTTGTAAACGTCACCCATAAATATCCCTTATATGTCCCACTGCTGGGCACGGGTCTCCTCCTCGATCAGGCGAGGAGGGTAATGGGCCATAGTTCACCGATGACTTTCCTCAATGAACGCCAAGACGGCCGTTCTACCACTCGCATCCAACACGGAACGGCCACTGCATGGAGATCGTCTTCCCTCCTGGTTATTGGCCAACACGTGGCTTATTAAGCTGAACTTAAACCTAGCTCACCTCACCATAGTTCAAGCCTTGTCGTAGGGGCTCAGTAGCCTAGGGTGAACCCAACACGGGCCAAGCGGATTGAGCCGAAGGAGCTATTTGTACCCTCTTTATAAGAGGTAGAGCTGCGTCCACTTACCAGATTTCGGGCGCAGCGCCACATACCCGCCTGGGGAGACCCACCCTCCCCCGGGATACCTAAGCGCATATCCCGGTGTTAAAGAAAAAAAAACCTAACTCACCATCCATTTAACACAATCTAAGCAGCCCGTCTGCGCGGCGGCGTGTATGGGCAGCATCCCATCACGCGCCCTGGCGTCCAGGCGCCCGCCCGCCTCGATGACCAGGTACTTTAGCACCGCCAGGTGGCCCTCCTGGGCAGCCAGGTACACTGGCGTCACGTCGTTGTCCATCGCTGTGTTCGCACTGCAAGAAGAGGAACTAGTTATAAGGCTGAAAGCTGAAGGAGTATCTATCGCTATAGCATTTTTGTTTATTATGGCCTATGGTCCAGTGGCTATGGGCTTGCGTTAGTGAGAGGATCCAAGTTCTATCTCTAGTGATACCTCCTCGACTAATTTCGAGGAAAGCCATGCCCAGTAGTGGGTCACATTATGGGTTGATACTAAATGGAGAGAAGAGCCGCCAGATAGTAAGCGTCGTCTGTGTAAAAAATTATAATTTTAGCTAAGACACATGCGAGCGCCTTCAGTCGCTTTTAGAGATTCCAAGATCTGTTCCCAACATGATCACCTCAACGACGGGCTGGCTCCTTGAAGGCCTACCCTCGAACTTGGGAGGAGGATTATATTACTGTTATGCTTTATTAAAAATCCAGTACCTGTGGTTGACCGAGCATTTGGTCGGTACACTAAGTGATAAAATACGATAAAATTTTTCTTCCAAAAAAAATGATCTTAAGAAAAAGGAAAAAAAAATTCGGACTGGAGATTCGAACCAGGCTCGTTCGAACTTAACTGCCTAATTTCACCACTAAGTTACCATGACATATTATTTGACAGCGAAATTTACGTTCGTATTCTAATCATATTTTATCGATGCCTCAAAACACGGATAAAAAAAAGTTTTCTAAAAATGTATCCTAGCTAGATCGATTTATCGCCGTTTTAACACATGTATACAAAATTTAATGAAAATCGTTGGAGCCGTTTCCGAGATCCCGATTCTATATATTATATATACAAGAATTGCTCGTTTAAAGGTATAAGATTAAGTAGTTTTTACGGGAAAGAGTAACAAACATACAAACTTTTAAAATATAAGTAGGATGATTATATCACAATAATAGTTATTTAATAACAATAAAATGCTTACGTATATAAACAAAATGTTATTAATTATGGTAACGTAAATTATGCAATTACTTTAGACAATTATGCAACTCAACAATTTTGATTTTTAATTTGCTAATTATAATATATTATTACCAAAACATTGTTTTGGTATGCGCGAGGTTGCTTTGAGACCTTAGTTTATCTTTGGACGGATAGGGCCCGATAATGATGGTTAGTAATTAGAGTTGTCACTATAGAGAAAACTAACAAATTTTTTAAGGTAGTCAGAATTGCAGGGAATCATAGGTCATCATAGAAAAAGTCCAAACTGGCCTATGGCCTAGAAGTCAATTACATTCCAATATGGCCCATTACCTTCCTCGCCTGATTTCGAGGAGAATCGTGACCAGCTGTGGGACATACAGGGTTGATATTTTACAACAATGACACGACGTTCACCTAGCCCTGTCATAAGTTCATAAGAGGTAAGTGTTACGGATAATAGGAACGAAAATAAATTTAAGAAATTTATGTAAATACATACTAGCACGACCATGACCCGGTGCTGACATTATTAGAAGAGAACTAATATTTTATTAGAAGAGGGGAAAGAGACGAAAGAGGGGGTTTTTAGAAGAAGGGGGCAAACGGACTGTCGGTTCATTTGATGGCAAGTGTTAACGACATACAATCGTAGCTCAAAGGTCCTCAATCAAATTTATAATTCTTTGCTATATTCTCCTTGCCTTATTTCGAGGCAAAGACACAAGACTGATAGTGAGACAAGCTTTATTCTTTTACAAATCGTCTCCTCGCCTTATTCCAAGGAGGCTAACAGTGAGACATAAGCTTTATACTATTACTATATCAAGAAACACTTGTAAATGTCGATGTTGTTACATAATCATATTAAGAAATATAAAGAATATTTCGTGCCAGTTTCTAGCCGTGGTGATATTCACAATTTCTCTGTTAATTTTTAAGTATTCGAATGTGGGACAGCGATTGTTATGTAACACGGAAACCTCCATTTTTGGTTGTCATTATAAACATAACAACCTGGTAATGCTTGTAATGGTAAACCCGCTAAGGGCAGACAATTTGGTAAATATAATGAAAAAATTCCGTTGCAATTTGATTGTATCAATTTCTTTAACTTATTTCCGTTATGTATTTATAATATCATCATCACTAGCCTTTATCCTTTAAAATATATTCTTATAAAGTTAAGTAATGTTATGTCTTAGATTATTATGCCTTAGATAAATAATTATGCCTTAGATTATTAATACTTATGTCATTTATGGCGAATAATACCAAGGTACCCTATTTTTGAAACGAAGTTCCTTACGGCAGGCTTGGAGGGGATAGGGATTTTGCTGCGCGACCGAACTGAAAAAAATGTGATAGTAAAACCGTAAGAAAAAGTGCGTGGAATAAAAAGCGTTAAATGAGACGTGCGCAGGCGCGACAGTCGCATACACAATCGAGTAGTGTATAATACCTTTCTTTTTAGCCGAAGGAACTTCGTTCCGACCTGGTGTCCTACGACACCACATTTCTTTTTTTTCCTTTTTTTATGTTAGTCGGAAAGGCAAGCCGGCAGACGAGCCATGATGTTAAGCGTCGCCCATCAACTCAAACGAGCTACCTGAGACTAGCTCAGTCAACATTTAGGTGTTGCCCATCCTTCTAGAGACATAAGCTGTTAAGTCTCTGTGCCAGTAAAAACCCTGCCTATCCTGCCCTTTTGTTCCAACGAAGTCTGTTGGAATAGCTTCTAGTTTCATAAGATACCAAATGAATAAAATACATACACCAAAATATAAACTGGCTGCATACTAGCAGTAACTCGAACATATCTCGAAACTTCCACATTTCCACTCGATCGATACACACTTTTAAATAGTCCGGATAAACACATTTTAATTTAATTAATTTGATTATATTATATTCTTAACTCGAAATTACACAAATTCGCATTCGATATAATTTGAATGTGGAACCACAGTATTCGGATTTTGAATTTAAATCGCAATTCGAGTGTCTCCGAATTTAAATTATAACACAGTATTTGATAGACGTTATATGTTTTCAGTTTTATATTTATCTCTTATAAACGGCACACACAAGCTGTGTTTCACTATGAACTGAATCGGTAGTTACGCTTGATTAAACTGTAATTTGTTTTGAACCTTCAAAATACAAGATAGTTGCATAAATATATCCTTTGAGTTACGATTATATCTAGTTAAGCTCAATTATACACGCAATATACACTCTCTTACGAGAGAAGCGACAACCTTGGTTCTTAGGACACTTGATTGACTGGACCAACGTTACTCAAAAGAAAAAAAAACCGGCAGTTTACCGGTAGGATAGGTAAAGTATAGCCATTTTTGACATGTGATATAATGATTTGTATCCATTGTTTTTTAAAAATAAAACAGTTTTTGAAACATTGAGCGACCCGATCAAGCGAATCGGGACGCGCCCCTAGACCCCTGAAAATCGGGACGTCTCGCGCAAATCAGGACATCTGGCAACACGGGTAGAGTTGCCAGATTATGATTATGCCAGTCATATAACTTTGCTGTGTTTCGGAGAGCGGGGTCACAAAATAAAAACGAAAAATTCGTTTCATTTTGTGGCAGGGTATAGAAAGATTGCTGTTAGTGTAATTGGTACAGAGACTGTAACAAATGATTGAGTGGCTAGGCTGGGTAAACTCTTATTATGTTAATGGGTGACGGTGATCACGTACCATCGAATCTGCCGTTTTTTTCAGAATTAAATAAATAATTAGTTTTTGTTTTAATAATAAAAGTCTATTTTTAATATTATATTTATATTTATATCATTGCATTTGATTCGTCTCTATCTTTCTGTATATTACCCAAAAACTAAAAAGCCCAGATATTATGTTTCAACTGAACTGAAATTGATGATTTTTTTATTTGATTGTTTCCTTATATTTACGCTTTTACTCAAAACGAAACTAACAAAGAACTGAGTCCCGTAAGTTCGCTGTAAACTGTAAAGTATCCAAAACGTTGGACATATAAAAAAATAAACTGCGATCATCATCATCATGGGGTGCCATCTTCATACTGAAGTTTGGAGGTCAGCATTTGGTATTCTGTCCTATCAAGGGATATTCTTTTTATCTGGTAGTATGTTAGTCCAGTCCACTCCCTGATATCGTCAAACCATTTTCGCCTTGGTCTTCCTGGTGGCTTTCTACCCGGTATCTTGCCCTCTAGGATTGTCCGCAGAAATTCGAAGACGGACCCTCTTTGCAAGTGTCCAAAGAAAGCCACTTTTCTTTTGACGATGGTCGACATTAGCTCTCGTTTGCGTCTTGCTAGCTGTAGTACTCTGGCGTTCGGAGTAAAACTAGTCCACGATATCAACAACTATATAAACTGCGATAAAATATGTAAAACTAATGTCACTGTATGTACCTACTAAATTTGTTCATGCATTACCTCCGTCTCGTCTTGACGTTCATTGACGCCTATGTTCAGCAGTGGACGGATAAAGGCTGATGATGATGATGATGATGATGATGATGATGATAACTTCCGTTTCATAAAACACTATTAAATGCCCACATGACAAATATCAGTAAGTACTTTCGTTTTCATCTGAACATAATTTGAGGCCTAAGCGTTGAGTAACATATAGGAAGTCACGCGATACTCGACGGATATATCCGACATTGTTATAATTATATATATTATTAAAACCACCATATATTTGATTATCATCATCATCAACATCATTAACCTCCAGAAAATGAACGCCAAGACCGATATTAATTTTTCCGATATTTGAATATACAAAGCTTTAATAATTTTTGCCTTTTTTTCTTATAGGCCTGATACCATGAACATAACATACATTTTGACGGTATTAGAAAATGTTCTTACGCAACAGACTCACGACAAACTGCTTGTAATACCAGATTCTAAATTAACGTGTTTTTTTTTCGCTTTTATTTAACTTTGTAAAATAGGATATGTGACTTTGGAGCTTTTATCTTATTGTTCGATATTAACTTTGTATATTGCCTTATTCAGGAGACCTGTAATGCCATCAAGATTTTCCCAAGGCAAATAAACAAGACAAACAATTCCTATAATAATATTAGTACCTGGTTGACCGAGCATTTGCTCGGTACCCTTAGTGATTACATACGATAAAATTTTTCTTCCAAAAAAAAAAGATCTTAAAAGAAGGAAAAAAAAAAATCGGACTGGAGATTCGAACCAGGCTCGTTCGGATTTATATGCCTAATTTTCCCACTAAGCTATCATGACATACAAATCGACAGCGAAATTTACGTTCGCATTCTAATCATATTTTATTGTTGCCCAAAACACGGATAAAAAAATGTTTTCTAAAAATCTATCCTAGCTAGATCGATTTATCACCGTTCCTAGCCCATGTATACAAAATTTCATGAAAATCGTTGGAGCCGTTTCCGAGATTCAGATTCTATATATATATACAAGAATTGCTCGTTTAAAGGTATAAGATAAGATAAGATAAGATAAAGAGAAAAGATTTGATTGTTTGTTTGTATTGAATAGGCTCCGAAACTACTTGACCGATTTGAAAAATTCTTTCACTGTTAAAAAGCTTCACTATCCCTGGTGAAGCTATATTAAGTTTTCAATAAGTTAGGGACCCGTTTTAAATCTTCGACGCAGGCGAAGCTGCGTGCAACAACTAGTAACCAATAAAATAATGAATTAGATAACGTACTATCAAAATCAATTCAGCAAATTAAGAGTAATTTTCAGCATAATATTTGTCATACTTCGGTGTAAATAGGCCTCTCTAAATGAACCCCAAGACGTCAAGGCCTAGACGGACCTGTCACTTTCGCAACGTATTTCCTGTTATGCCGAAAACGAAAGGAAACTTACTTTCGCAGATATGACAATTGCAAAACACTATAAAAGAGAAGTGATTGTGACCTTCCATATTTCGTAACACCTTTAAAGCCACATCATTATTCTAATCGCATTTTAATGATTCTAATTGCATTACAATAATGATGTATCAATAATAAATAGAAATGAACAAAACATAATATGTACACATGTGTGATTAAGGATGGAAATCTTGTTGAGAATATAAATATGATTGCTTTTTATTTATTTTATTACAACCTTTTTTATAAAGTCTGCTATTCTGGCAATACTTGTGAGAATCTCTGTGATTGGCCGTTTATTTTAATTGTCAACCAATTTGGAATAACCGCGCTTAGATATAGGCGCTTTTGGTGGGGATAAAAGAAGAAGAGGATCTAAAAAAGGTTGCATAATGTTTTAAGAGGTTGGACGATTGATTTGAAGAATAGTTTATTGGTAACATTATGCTGGCAAGTTTAATTTACAATATAAATTAACATTATTTAGTTATATCAACATCAATGTTGTTTGTATATTATATATTTCAAGTTGTTTTTCTAATGTTTATGCGAATTTTACTCATCATAATGAAACAAATTTTACGGATTTTATTTTTTTTTACATGCCCGTAGTAGAGTAGGTAAGACGCTTCTTTATCAGCTGCTAAACCTTATAAGATGGATGTTCTAAAAGCCATTCCATTTCATAGGCTGGAGGAAGTATACATTATCAACGTTGAGAGTTCTGATTCTCTATCGGCTACGAAGCCCCATAAGATGGGTGTGTGGAGGTCATCCGCCTGCTGCAGTACAATGGGTATTCAAAACGCAAGGTCACTGTGATATAATTCCAGGTCTCACGTTTCACTTTCGGCAGTTTCTCTGACGGTTGAATTAAATAATCTTTAGAGACTAATCTTTGACAGTGACGTGACGGTTCTAGAATTATCATTATCATTGTTATCATCTTTGTCATCATCATCATCATCATCGTTATCTTTATTATTATCATCATCATATTACTAATGGCATATTACAATTAACAGTTTAAACCAGTGATTCCCAAAGTAGTCCAGGTGGACCCCCAGGGGTCCACAGATGACTGGAAGGGGGTCCACGATGAGCGTGACAAAGAATGGGGGTCCACAATCGTAACGGGAGTCCATGAAAATTAATTTGGTTTCGATAGTGAAGGACCAAAATGTTGGCTTGACTTCTCCTATCAATATTGTTAAGAGAATATTCCTATTATAACAAATATAATGAAATATCTTTAAACTAGCTCGTACGAGACAATCTCGTGAACATGACATTCGTAGACAATGTCGAAATATCGAGCTCCGCAAAACAATATTAAAAAACATGGTAAATATCCGTTCCGTAAGTATCCGTTTTAAATACTTTAAATAAGAGACGAAGATTGAAAGTTTACATGTAGGAGTTTACTTCCCATCAAAAAATCACATGTATTAAAATGCATTATTAAATACTAGCAGCGCCCCGCGGTTTCCCGTGGGACTACGTTGATAAATGATAACTTATGTGTTATTCTGATGTATAAAGCTATATTATTGTAAAGTTTCATCAAAATCCACTCAGCAGTTTTTACGTGAAAGAGTAACAAACATCCATACTTACAAACTTTAACTTTCGCGTTTATAATATTAGTAGAATGATCTGTTTGTCTAGGGTACGTGACCATGAATGCTAAACCGGAAGGCTGTGGGTTCGATTCCCACCCAGAAACAAATCTTTGTGGTATGAGCATGATCATATTTTGTTCTATGTCTGGACATAATTTACCTATAACATGTATGTTATTTAGAAATATATAAGTATGTACCTGTTATCTGGTTGCCATGACAAAGACTTTTTGATATCAGTCTAAATTGCCAACATAATATTATTATTAGTAGAGATATATTAATATTTTTAATCATCGTAAGTCCATTAGTTGTAAATGTAATATTAATTAATAATGCGCAATTAACGCAGGCGAAGCTGCGGGCTAAAATATTATTTATACAATAATGATCATTAACAGTTCCACTTCAAGAGTCTTCCAAAAAATGTAAGTGTACAAGTGCAACTTTACACCTTTCCATCGGTAATTTATATATTGCGTAAGTTTGTAAATACGTAAAAAAAAATTATATAACCGAGGTGTTTATAACAAGTGTTATTACAAATTACTTTATACATAAATTAACATAGACATTAACGATAATAGAATGTTATATCTTAATCTTTAGTTATATCTGAAAGTGAAAAACGTTATTTTATATGCGCACAAACTTTAATATGCAAGTTTTGAGAAAACCATAATATTACCTATTATAATAAACAATATTTTAATATCCAAACGTATTCTTCATATAATTAATTACAAATACCCATTAATTTATCACATTATTATAATATAAATACGAATTAAAATAATAAACTTAGAAAATGAAATCGCTCGTAAATTATGAAAAACTCACGTTTCCCGCCCACAGTACGTTCCAGATTTGATTTTGACATATTTCTTGTTCTTCTTATTTTTCTTCCCGAAAAACTTGTATGCCCTATTCACTGGTGGATGCGCGTTATTTAAAGTCATCTTAAATAACAAAAACCAATAAACATTCAATAAATCATCGAACTTTTACTTTCATCGAGCGTTCCAAATTCGAAAAGTTGTTTTTTTTTATCACGTCTGTGACTTATGGCATAGGAATTAAACTGTAAAATGACGAACACGTTTTGATCCACAAAATGAGCGTCACTTCAAACACGTCGCGTAATGTTGGTAATATCGATTTTAAATTCGTAATCGGTACAAGCGTTCGCGCCGTTTGCCTCTGACTCACTGGCGAGCTTCGAGGCAGTGCGAGAAAATACAGCGAAAGTCTCATTCTTATGTTTTCACATAGAATTAGTTGAACGACATGTGTTTGTGTATTTTCTTTCGCATATTGATATGTTTAATTAATACGAGGAATTGATTATAATGTAGGTCACATTCATACATTAAATTAAGTTTTAAATGTTAATAATATCAGAATTAAGAATATTATGTTTTTTTTTTATCCATTACATTTATCCATCACTAGTAGCGCACCGCGGTCTCACTCGCGTAGGTACACATTCCCGTTAAAGTCTGGAGATCAATTAAGGCCTCATTTACTCTCTAATAACGTAGCCTTTTGGTAAAAGAATTAAAAAAATCGGTAAGTAGATCTATAGATTACAAACACACAAACTTACAAACTTTGTAGAACAGATTACACTTATTCTACACTAGCTGTTGCCCGCAGCTTCGCCTGCGTTAACTAAGATCAACGGGTCTTAGTACGCGAAATAAGTAACTTTTCTGGTTGATTTTTTACACCTTGTGTCCGAGGAACCCAAATATCTTACGGAAACGTACTTTTGTTTTTCAAAATAAAATTCAGCCTATGTTACTCGTGGATAATGTAGCTTTCGAATGGTGAAAGAATTTTTGAAATCGGTCCAGTACTTTTTGAGCCTATTCATTACAACCAAACAAACAAACAAAGTTTTCCTCTTTATAATATTAGTGTAGATAGTGTAGATGATGTATTAATAGTTGTAACAAATATTATATAAAATATGTAAATGACGTCTAGAAATAGTTGAAATAAAGTACCTTTTTCATATTTAAAAAAGTAATGTACTATTTACACAAACATTATATATATATATATATATATATATATATATATATATATATATATATATATATATATATATATATATATATATATATATATATATATTTACAATTTTTTTAAGTTACTCGAAAAAATAAATTCTGTAATGAAGCGAAAAGTAAAAATGATATCATGTTCTTCTAATTTAAATCGTATTTCAATTCTAGAACATAAGATTTTATCTGTCCTTGGTCTGTGGTGCATTATGAGTTTTGATTACGACAGTAATTATGACACTCTTTCATTCGTGAGTGTAAAAACAGTATATTTCGGAAACGTTTCGTCTATACATTGCGAAGTGAGTCGTGTGGTATGGTCCAAAATAGAAAGAATCAATGATAATATTATACAGCCAGAATATCAACTCAAATCTATTAAAACACATAATATAATGTTAAATAATTGTAATGTAAGTAATATGTCCATTATTATTATTACGTCGTAATAAATAGTTATATGCGATGCCGGTGAAGGAAAACATCGTGAAGAAATCTACCTGAAATGATTAAAAGATGTGTAAAGTTCACCAACAAGCATTATCCCAGCGCATCGGCCTAACTTTTTTTTGCAATGTCCTATGCAGTGGCCAAAAGGCCTATGAGTGAAATCGGAGCAGTAGGTGGGCAGGTGGCTCACCCAAGCATTCGAGTTATGGCCCAGCACACTTGCCTGATTTTGAAGAGGACATCCCTGCCCAGTAGAGAGACATGTAAAGGTTAATGATACTTTTAAATAATTTAAAAAAAGTAGACATTTTAAATTAAAATCTTCTAGTTCGATCGATTGATCACCACATGCGGAAACTGATTTAGAGGAAAAAAATAGAATTGTAGTGTCTATTATATTTTGTCGATTATGCAAAGCTTTGATTATTATTGCTTGAGAAAGAAAAGCTATCTTAATAAAAAAAAGATTAATAGTAATTAAAAATATTGTAAAAGAAATACGAATTTTCATAACTTATTCAATGGTAATAAAATATTGTCATTTTGTTGATTTTAATATAAACCTTTCTTATTCATGTAATATTATTCAGTAGCGCTTTAATATGTATAAAACGAAAGTGAAAATAAAAATAACTAAAATATTTATTTTATTTTCTTTCATTTCGATTTGATTTTTTTCTTAAGAGAACCCTGTTATTTCATTTAACAGTCAAATCTGCGTAAATTTCACTTAATATATTTAAAATTTTAATTACATCCTTTACATGTTACATATGAATTATTTACGATCACATTTTAACTTTAAATATTGTAAAAAAAATACGAGTGCTTAATTTTTATCCGTTTCCCGCCATATCTTGTCCCTTGCCGCCATTCCGCGTTTCTCCCGTGTGACGTCTCACATGACACAGCAGCTTTGCAAAACACTTTCGCTCTACCAATCATTTCAAACGTTTTAAAACTGTTAATTACAAAATGTTCATAGGCACATATTTTGCGATGTTAAAAATTATAGAACCTATTATTTCAATGTTAAGTTTTAAACATTGTAGGTATATTTTTTATTAAAATTAATTTTCTTTTTTATGTGTCTACAGATAATAAATCAGATGACCATTGACATTGGCTTTAATTTAGAATTTATTGCCGTCTGTGTAGGAGAAAATACAGCAGACAATGTATCGCGTTTTTCCTATACATTTTCCCACCATTTCTACTCGACAACAGAGGGCGCTGTAAGAAACCTATTGTTATACTAAATAGGAAAAAGTGAATATTCAACAATGAATGTTATAAATTTGTAATAATGATTGGAAGTTCATTTTATATGTATTGTAATCTTCATTTTACTGGAACTATTCAATGACATATCCTGAATTTTCCCACCAAATTAGCTATACACGGCAACCAATTACGTGCGAAAAGAAGTGTTTAGAAAAAAATCGTATTGTATCTTTCTAATATTTTAAACGTGAAAGTTTGTGAGTATGGATGTTTGTTACTCTTTCACGTAAAAACTACTAAATGGATTTTAATGAAACTTTAAAATGATGTAGCTTATATATCAGAATAACACATAGGCTATAATTTATCCCTGTATTCCCACGGGAATGGGAAGAACGCGGGTAAAACCGCGGGGCTCTGCTAGTGTCAATATAAATGTAAATAATTATAATAAATAATAGTTTACCAAATTAAGTAAGAACCTAAAACACGGTATCATAGAAATTAGTGTTAATTTAATCTGCTATCTTCCAAATTCTATTTAATTATGATGTTGACAAAATAAAAAAGGACAATCTTTAATTCATGTTCTATATTATAATACAGTACACAATAGTGATGGTAAGATGTAAGGACTAAGTTACTTGGAAAATCTATTTGTAACTCAATTTCAATTTAAAAAGTCTGAACAAAAGGCCGTGGCCGATCCATATTGGATGCAATAGGCAAGGAATAGTCTTGCTGTTATTGAAGGAGGCCTATGTTCATGCATAGCAGTGGACAGATAAAATAAGTGAAAAGATGACGTGTAGGACACATCGGCTTATTTTCAATATTTTTTGGTGAGCCAATTCTCGGGACAGGAATCCAGAAGCCAATTTTTAAGTGTCCAACTGCTCCGTCCTACTTAAAACTGACTGCTTATGATCAATTTATACAGCACGTGATTAAAATCCCGCAGCATCGGTTTTTTTTTCTTTAACGCCGGAAATGCGCTTTGGCCTCCCGCGGGGGCGGGGGCTCCCCAGGCTGGTATGTGGGACTCGCTACGCCCGAATGCTAAGAAGGTAGTAGGTAGGTAGTCCCGAAGGTAAGTGGACTCAGCTCTACCCACTCAAACCCGGCCAGTGCCACCAATGCCGCCTATGATGAGGTGCCACGGATCTGCTAACAGAGCACCTCGACGGCTAGTCAGTCCCTAAGGGACCGACACCTCCACAGAGAGGTTGCCCCGCACCACAGAACAACCCCTCCCAACAGACGCTCTTAGACTTACAAACAAAACCATATACTTTGTGTCTGAATGAGCGTTTTTTAAATAATTTGCAACAACACTGAGGAGTTAGCGTTAATCGGAACTGAATAGATTCGGAGCGTTTGCCACTTGTCTAGGGGGGCTGAATAGATTCGGAGCGTTTGCCACTTGTCTAGGGGGGCTGAATAGACTCGTAGCGTTTGCCACTTGTCAGGGGGGCTGAATAGATTCGGAGCGTTTGCCACTTGTCAGGGGGGCTGAATAGATGCGAAACGTTTGCCACTTGTCTAGGCGGACTGTATAGATTCAAAGCGTTTGCCACTTGTCTAGGAGGGCTGACAAGAATATGACCTATGCCCAGCAGTGGGACATGCTCGATGAAGCAGATACACGTATCGCAGAACAGGTATGTAATTAGTGAAAGTGATGATTGTCCGTCGGTCACCTCATTTGTACTAATCGCTTCAATTGACTTACAAAAATATACAAGTTACGAAAATGCGTGCAAGTCAAATAAGGCATAATGATAAATATGTATCATTACAAGCTGATTATAATGATGAAATATGAAAATATCAAACGTTCTCTGTATGAGGGTTTCCCTAACAGTTGGTCAATTGGATCTTTGATAGGAGTTTTAGGGGTAAGTGATATGTGAGGAAAATATTGTAAATTAGAAATATGTTTGTGGAGGAATTTAAGGAAAATGATAAATCTATTCAGATCTCAAAAATGAATCCACTACATCAAACTTAAAATTTCTATAGTCAAAAAATAGTTATCAAAAATACCTAGTAATAACGAACAACGGTTCATCACCATCATTATCGTCATCATCATCATCATCATCATCATCATCTATATTTTAAAAATGTGTAAGTAAAAGAAGGTTAAATAACACTGTTTTGTATTATAATGAAAATTGAAACAACTTTTACGGATTTTATCGCGGCTTATTAAGTATTTTACATGACTGCCGTTTCGAAAACTTTACAAAACTTATGTGTTCCCGATGGTCCATTAGGGTGATAGGAAAAGAAGGGCAACGTTGCAAAATGCAAAAGCTCTAGATATGCGGATGGCTGAGTGCGTCGGCTGTCACCATCGACCACACAACCTATAGACTCCTAATGTTTGATTTTTCGTATTAAATGCATTCTGGCAACTAGCTGAGGTGAGACGAAAGGGGTTGCAATGCTGTGATTAGCTTATTCAATGGCATACGTTACCAATCACGAAACGTTAAAAAGAAATGGATTTATTTCGCAACGGGAGAGAATGAGACGACACGATAGTTTGAGTACATTATTTACGGCTTACATCGGAACTATATAGTTCAGGTTTGTCGCCAGAACCCGTTCCCCTGTTATTAGGAGTCTTTGGGTTATGTGGTCGATGGTTGTCACCGTAAGGCACATGAGCACATTTGCCTCTTTTGTCATATAAAAATTAAGTCCAAATGAAAAAAGTGGGTATATGAGTCCTAAAAAGAACGAAAATTTGTGGCGTAGTTTTCGAGAATTTTTATGTTTCGACAAAATTATGTTAAAAGATAAAATAATAGAAGATTAATGTTTCAAAATATGATTTTATAAAAGATATATCAGAAATATTTTATTGAGAATGACGACGATTGAACTCTTTTGATGACACCAGTTTAAATAGCATTTGATGACTTTTTTGTATTACGTCCATCTGTCTATCGCCATTGAAACTATAATAACATAGTTAAATCTCTTGGTCGCGTGTCCGCATGTCTGATATGAAGTGTTTAATGTATTTAGGGTAAGATAAAGCCGTTATTATTTTAATAGCTGTTATGATGGCGTAAGTGTTAAGAATGTGGCCATTTCTCGTTTTATTCGCAATTTAGTGTTGTAACATTAATATATCATGTATGATTATCATCACTCGTCTATCCACCCGTACACATAAAAAAAATATTTGACTTTATTTAGACAAGTCCAATATTTTTCATAACTTTGTCTGTTTCGCATTTGTTTTTTCAAAATTGCAAATGTAGAGATCTCTATCATCGATTACTTTAAAAAGTCGCACTGACGTATTCTTAAAAAAATATCTACTTTTTTGAAGAATACGTTAGTGCGACTTTTCAAAGACTTATATAAAAAAAACATTATATTAAATAACATTATATTAGAACAAGTAAATAATTATAAATACTTAGGAAGCATAATAAACAGTAGTTCTCGATGCACACAAGATATAATAACTAGAATAACAATAGCGAAACAAGCATTTAACCGCAAAAAACGAATATTCAAAAACAAGAAAATCTCATTAAAAATTAGGAAAAGATTTATTCAATCTTATATTTGGAGCATTGCACTCTATGGAAGTGAATCGTGGACACTGACGCAAAAAGATAGGAAAAGATTAGAAGCCTTCGAAATGTGGTGCTGGAGAAGGATGGAGGGGATAAAATGGACAGACATGGTGACAAACGCAAAAGTTTTGGAGATAGTGAAAGAAGAAAGAAATATTATTAAAACTGTTGAGAACCGAAGAGAAAATTTGATTGGTCACCTGATACGACATGACTTATTTATAAAAAATATCATAGAGGGAAAGATTGATGGAAAAAGAGGAAGAGGTAGACCGAGAAGGAGTTATATGCAACAAATAAAGGAGAAGATACAGGTTATTGTCGTATCAGGAGGTGAAGGTGTTGGCGGAGAGGAGGAATGAGTGGCGAATAATCCACCGACAAGAGCAAAGCTCTTAAATAGAGAGAGACAGATATAAAAAAAAATCTTATCCATCTTAAAATTTTGACAGATTTTGTAAGAAAATGTGTCAAAATTTCACGATAGATAAGAAAATTTTAAGATAGATAGGATATTGAAAACCGCCGTTAGATAATAATAACAATATAGAAGTCTTTAATCTATATACAAGCGCTCTGTCAATAATGAAGCACTAAAACGATTCGCACAAGTTGCCAGTAGTGGGGCAGTTTTCCTGAGCCGATTCAGCCGCTGATAACCATTAAGTATTACTTATTAGGCAATAAAATATAAATAACTATATGTAGAAAATTATAAGTATGTCTGTTCAAAGCTGTTATACTAAGAAATTTTTAATTTACTTTAAATACGTATCAGTAGCAACTGTTTTAAAATTAATCAGTGACAATATTTTCACAATCGGGCAATAATGAGCATTAAAAGAACGTTTGAGCAAATCACTTGTATCCAGCTCATAATGAATTCAATCTTAAAAAATATCTTTTTTATTGAAACTTTAAGCAAACTAAAACTCAAGTCATAATTATTCTTTATTTGTGAGACCAATTCGGTGGACTTTGAAATTTAATGTTACGGAGCGATCCGTCGTTTGGAGCCATTTACAGCTCCAATTATGGTGGTTCAAAAAGAGCGGACTAGGATTTAAGAAAATAATATTCTAAGCAGTAGAATAATTATTTTGTACTGCTTAGAACATTATATTATATTAATGTATGTTAAAGGCTATATGTTGTTTAGTTTTTTATATAATGAATACAGAATTGCCTATATTTTAGTTTCAGATACTTAACAATATCCAGTCTCCAGTTATTTGTAAAATTTTAATGAGTGAAATTCCTAAAAATCTTTAAAAACAATATACAACGATTTTACATCCGGCTATGGACCCCTAACAATTTTCAAATATCTAATGTAGATTACTTTATAACACAGTTAAAGACTTTCTCTTTTTAACTCGAATGTGACTTACATTTCTAATTGTATTCATTAAAATTTTATGATTCCGTATTCGTATAATTTACATATTACGTTTTTATTTTTTTGTTCACTGTTTTAGAAAGGGCAAAAAGCCTGAACGTGCAAAAACTAGAATTTGTTTTTTTTTTGTAATTTTGACTGCGTCTTAATTTCTTCGCAGCGAAATACCTGCATTTCAACCTACACAAGCTCTGTGTACATATTTTTTAAGTCTACGCTTAAAATATTAGACAAAAATGCCAAGGGTGTATAGAAGGAACCAAGATATTAGTACAGGAGTCTTGTAAATAAGAAATATACATAATATACACATACTTATTTAAGAAATATACACAAATAAGACCTTCTCTCCCAAAGAAAATTCGTATGTTTGCGCCTAGATGGCGCTGCAACTAAAATTGCATAATAAACTTTTTTTTTACATCCGTAAACGTAATAATGGAGTGTAATTACCTGATTGTGCTAGGCGTCATCGTCTTTGAATACTTCAATCTGGTTGAAGAGGCTCTGAGAGGACGCTCACGTCGAGGACAAGTAGCCATCTTGTTTCAGTTATTCCAAATAAAACACTGATTCAATTGAAAGCTGAATTTCACTTCATTTCTCGATTCATTCGAAAAAAGAGTCTGTTGAATAAAGTTTATTTATCTGTGGTTACCGGCCGGTTATAAAATTTAAAAGTAGAACGAATGTGGCTTTTTATTATAAATACTTTGTCGTTTGTGAGTATAAAGAAGATAAGATGTGAAATTGTTGGTAAACATACTTTTACGAAAATGAAAAGAAATAAGAAAGTAAACACATCATATGCAGCTATACGTACACGTCATTGTTTTACAGAACAGACAGAACAGACATATTTTTTTCACTGAGTGATTTAATTTAAAAAAAGAACAAGGTTTTCATTGGAGCAAAGTTTTTCTAATTTTCGCGTGTCTTCTTAAATGTCGCGATTGTCAATTTCTTCACGAAAGTGGCAACGAATTGATAAAACAAAATTATACATTAGTGAAACGTTAATCGTTGTCTAAAACGTTTAAGAATTGACAAGCTGTGCAATCTGGAATAGCTGCTGGGAAGTGATGCGACGCATTACTGCACGCTCTCCGGTGACTAGGCAGAATTCTTGTGGTCTAGATATTCGAAATCATCTAAGCTAATAGTCAATTTCTGGACTTGCTCAGGGTCATTACATAAAATAATATAAAACGTCCATGTATCATATCGTATGAAATTCGAGAGTAAGGAATTCACCCCAAACGATAAAAGAAAACAATTTTTGCCGTGACTCTTAAGTGAGCGTTTTTCTATTTTTTTACTTTTACTTTTGTATTTATGGATTTTTATTTTTGATTTATTCTATATTTTTTTTTATTAAATAATTTAATAATTAATTTAAAGCCATCGATGAATCATTTAAAAATGGAACAAGTGCATAGTCTGCAACATGACCACATTCTTCTTCTTCTTTTATTTTTGCAAAACAATCGTGAGTTAAATCATTTTGCCAGTATCAATTTATGTCATTTAGAACTACCGCTATTAAATATCTATTTTCTTGTTGAATTATAGAACTCACTCGGAACCAACTCGGTCTACATATTCGAAATCGTGTATAATCTAAGTTAATAGTCTTTCATTTCTTTTATTAATAGAAGTAATTTACAGTTTTAAATAATCTGTTATAAGCTACTAATGTATGTAAGTTACAAATAAATTTAATGTGATTAACTAAATACCTAAAACCTACGTATATGCAAAAAACATAATAATTTTGATAATTTACTTTATTTCTTAGACTCCTTCAATATTTTGCTTTACAAAATGATTTGACTAGCTGATGATTGTGACATAATAAATTATTTTTTGTGACAATAATTTATTGTTTATTTATTATATATACGATACTTCTAGATTTTTCTTCATTTATTTATAAATGTATACGTACATGCTATAATATATTCTCGACTAAATAAACAAGAGCGATCCGCTTTGCGCGCGAGTGTGGTGTTGCCGTTACAATAAATAACCGCTAAGCAAAAACAGTGGTAAGTTAGAGCTACTCAACATCATCAATAACATCATCATCCACAAACATCTTGAATGATTATATATTTCGATATGATCAGGTTTGACTAGGTTAATCTTTTGTGACTGTTTCTTAAATATTCTTATCACGAGAACACGATTGTTATGTTGTATTATGTTTGTCATGTTGTTTTAGACGTATTCAAAATTCAAAATTGGATGATAAATGAAAAGTTGTAAGTAAAACATTAAAAAAATCTTTAAAAATAAAATATACATCAACTCTTAAAATTTTGCGGAAGCACTGACATAAAAAGGGACCCATTTGTCAGTATGTTTGTAATGTATATGACTTAAACGCCAAGCTGCATAGACGCTATATAAATCTTAACAAAGTCTCTAAAATATTATGTCTATCTACATCTATTTATGTCTATAAAAATTTACTAAATAGCTGATAAATTTCAATAAATATTTACGCGTAATATATAGCTAACTATATTGATCGATATATTGATTTAGCAATATACTAATCGATAAATCGAATAAAAGTCCGTGACACATATATTTTAATATCAATGTATTGTATGAAATAAGCTTACTAAATAAAAACTCTCGCATCTTACAACCATTGTTCAGAACCCATTGTCACACACTTGACCTGATTAATGTCACAGATAAAAAACAAAATGAATACCACATTCCACAGATTAAAACTTTTATTGCAATGAAATTCGTAAACTGCCACCATTTTTTCAAAACAACGAAATTTGTAACCAGTCAGCTATTTTAAAAAAACGAAAATCGGAATCAACGAACTATTTTTTCAAACAACGAATCGTTCTTACCAAATTTAAAAAACCGAGTAACCACAGATAATAAACGTACAAAATATCCGTATGACTCGAATCACATTGCACTCAGTACGAGTACACGCAGAGTAACATACTACTCGACTAAGTGCATTTCTAGGTGCCAGTAAATGAGCTCTGATTAAAGCATGTGCCACGCTGAGAAGCCAAGCGGCACGGAAAACTGTTTTAAAATGCTCTTTTAATATTTATGAACGATTTCAAAGAGTTAACATAATAAGCTTTGAAGGATTTAATTAAGGATGCTAGGAAATAAATTCATAAGATTTATATTAAATCTGAAAATTCATGATCAAGGTAAAATAATCACACTCAGAGACCTAATAAAGAGACTTGCTGGATATTTACGGACAAAAAAGTAAGATTGCGAATTTTAGACTTTTAAAGAATCTTAAACTTATCTTAGGAATACGTGAGTAGTAAATTACAAAAAAATAAATTACGTGTATATGTAATGTGTGGTGAGTTTAGAACCCTCTGAATGTGTTACAAAGTTCTGCTAATATAACGCTTTTTTAAGAAAATTTATTAATTAAAAGTTCGAATATAAAAAAAAAATATAATCCAATAATTACTGTCCACCGAAATATCAATTATATTTTTATACGATTCCTATAATTTCAAAATCGCCTATATAAATTAATTAACCTTTATAATAAATCTTACGTCACATTGATTATTAAAAAAGAAATTAAATATTTTAATATATTGGCAAATACGCCGATTGATATCGTAAATTTTTTTTTTCAATATGGCAAGGGTCTTAAACATCTTCACCTACTTACCTATAGCGCTTCACGTATTTCTGAATAATACACTTCCTCTAATTACTGAAGACGCTCAAGCAATACGTTTAACATATATAATAAGAGATAGGAAGAAAGTTAAGAAATATAGCGCAATGCGACCTATATTAACTTAAAAAAAGGGATTACCTTTTTTATATACCCAAATGTGTTTATTATAGCTTATTATTAAAATACGGTCATTTTTAATTTACTGGAAATACGAACAAATGACAACTTGGAAAAGGACAGGTTTTGTATAAAAGCATGATAAAAGCTATATTTTTTTATTAAAACAATTAAAAATGTGTAAGTGTACTAAAAATCAAATTCGAGTTTATAAAAGAGAAATAAATGTTAAAAGTATCTTCATCATCATCATAAGGATTTATTTGTTGACTGATGAGCATAGGCCTCCCTCAATAAACGCCAAGACGACCGATCCCTTGCCACTACCATTTAACACGGTCTGGCCACTGCACTTACTTCTTCCTAGCTGGTGAATGTTGACCAACACTTCGTCTGCCTAAACGTGGCACACAAACAAACTCAGAAACTAATCTTTGTAAATTTTACAATATCTTAATATATAAAAATCCTCCTAGCGTATGCCTTAAACTTGCCTTAACGAATCAAAAGGTACATTAAAATTCTAAAGACCTTAGTTTAAAACTTACAGGCTAACAATAAGCGATAGTAAATAGTGGGTTTGAGCTGGAGGGGGTCTGGGTTCAATTCTGACCTGTGCAAAATAGGTTTTTCTTAATTGATTGTGCACCTGAACACGAGGCCATCTCTCACTCACTGGCACATGGAGAACATCGTGAGGATGTATGCCTGATGAGATTGGAAGTCTTTGAAGGTGTGTGAAGTTCACCAACCCGCATTGGGCCAGCGCATGAATGAACCGCGTAAAACTTCCTCGTCTTATTTAGGCCCTGCAGTGGGATATATAAGGGTTGATATTTTTTTCTAACAATAATAGCTTGTTATTATTTATTTTATTTATTTATTTATTTAATGACATAATATTAATAGTTACAGTTTTACTTTTTGTTACGGTGTAACAAAAACCCTATGTTTGAAAAAAAAAACCCTATTTTTTTTTCTGTTCTATGATTTAAGCTGAAATTTGCCCATGTCTTAAACCGTATAGGATTTTTTGAGCCATTGAAAATCTTTACCTCCTTTTTTGGTATCTGATGACCAGGATAACACGACGTCACTCTATGTCCTTTAACATCTTATAATTGGGACGACTTCCCAAATATTGGGAATAAAAATATTGGAATAAATCAATCTTTTTTTTCGGAATGACTTATGCTGTTGGCCTTAAGGCCTTAATGCTTCATCGGTTTGTTAGATGGGCAGATGGCTCATCTAATTACTTTAAAAGGGGGTTTCCCCCGCCGTGTGCTCACGGTCTTCAGGCATCGAGTCGGGACATGCAGCGGGGTGGCGCTACATCGTCGAAGGTTGGTATAAAATCAATCTTGCGATCTGAGAGCATATATATTTCCCGCCTCAGAATCCTTTTGAATTTGAAAAGGCGATATGGTCTTAACTATCACTTTCAATCTTAATCGATGGTAAGTAAATTCAGTTACCAAATTACCTTTCTCGAGTTATATAAGAAACAATGACATGCGCATACATTATTCTCAAAATAAAGTAATCGTTGTGAAAGCTGAGTTAATTACGCTTGGCGTGTATCTGCCCATCACACCTTGACTGAAAACGTTTACTAGGATTTGCCTATCGAAGAGTCATCAGATCATCCAAACATGGTCCTTGACACTAGGGTCGAAAGAAAGTTAACTTCGCAATCACGAAATACCTCCGCATTTTTCAGCTTCTTTTTTTATTAATTTAAGAATTGAATACTCCATAATAATTTATGTTTAATAAAACATTTACTATAAGTCGCAACGCGTATGATCGATATGCCCTTTTTAATTTCAATTTTCGAATTTTCTATACTTCCTTACTACTATTTTTTGTCCTATTCTATTGCATCTTAAGACCTTGTTCGCACGAGAGTTTGATAAGCGCCGCGTTTAAAACCGACATATCGCATGTTCCGAGTTCTGCTCATTTCGATTTAACATCCAACGCTCATCGTCAAAAATCCATCAGCGCTTACTAAGAAACCCTGGGGGCCTAGCCAAAATGCCACTAAGAAAGCGTTAGCGAAGTACAAAATGATAAAATGTATAGGATGGACCACGTGATTAAGCGCGGCCTTATGTCAATCCCATACATTTTATCATTTTCGAACTTCGCTAACGCTTTCTTAATAGCATTTTGGCTAGGCCCCCAGTACTTTAAAAACGCTTTCGTGTAAATAAATCATGGTATTTTGTATTATATCATTTGTAACATTTAATAACGCTTCAAGGCCACGTTCACACGAGCACTTTTTGCCTGAGCGTTAGAAAATCGTTGGAATGACACATAACTTGTTTATACGTACGAAAGCGTTTAAAAGCGCGGCGGTTCTTATCAGCGCTGTTGAATTTATAAATACAGGCTTATTAAACGCTCGTGTGTACGGGGCCTTAACGTGGGCAAATGCGTGATCAAACCCGTAAACACAAGTAGGTGAAGCTGACCACAGTTATCCGTGACGGGACTGTTATGTGGCCCGATCACAAAAACACAGATAGTTCATCGCTTCACTGAACCAAACGCTATGATAATGCTGTATATTAATATTCAAGGCGTAAATATATTTATTACTTTATTAAATATATAATCGAGCGACGATGGTCAAGTGGTGGATGGACTCGGCCTCTTATGCGACGGGTTCCGGGTTCATCCTGACCCCCGTGTGTGCCTTGAAATGGGTTTTTCTAAATTTCTAAGTGCACCCCAAAATACGAGACCATCGCTCGCTCACCGGTGAAGGAAAACATCGCGAGGAAACCTGCATGCCTGATGAGATTGAAAGTTTTTGAAGGTATGTGAAGTTCACCACGCATTGTGCCATCACAGCGATAGACTAGGGTCCAATACACTCCTCGTCTGATTTCCAGGAGACATAGAGGAGTTGACGACGATCTATGACTATCATCATACAGGTAATGTTAGGTCTCTCGTAGTACTAGCTCTGAACATAAAGCACCTGGTTATATGTATTTCAAGTCAGACTCAGTGGTATTACTAGGTTTAAATTAAGCATTAGGCCTTTATTGAGCCTACGTTAATGACGACGATGATGATGATGATGATGGTGGTGGTGGTGATGGTGGTGGTAGTGGTGATGATGATGATGATGATGAAAATGATGCGTGATTCAAATTACTCGCAGCTGTATCCTCAGCTTCGCCCGCCTCAAAATACATTAGTGCGGAGTGCTGATGATGATGTCACTGTTAATCTCACGGCTCTAACTGGTAAATGATTTTACATCCTGAATGGTTTCGGAGATTACATCATACAACCGAACAGACGTTACCACGATTAGTATACATAGAAGTTAGGCAGATGGATTCCTCTCATATAGATATGCGAGAGACTTGTTTATTTATTTATTAGATCCACCAACAAGGATACACACTAACATGAGATTCTAAGTAACATATTTAATGTGGCCTCAATTAGAGGAGGATACAACATGCACTAATGACATTTGCATGGGCGTAGCCATAGGATGATAATTGATTAAGGTCATAGGAGGCAGAGGCAATAGATTCGGACCTAATCTATTGCCTCTGCCATAGATAATTTCATCACAAACGTGAGCCTGGATCCAGGAAAGTGTGTGGGGCAATGACGGTTGCTCCACAATGTCGGGGAAATGGATAGGTTGACTGCTGCCCCACACTGAGCCCAAGGCTGGCTACGCTCATGGACATTTTACACTTAAGAATTACACTTTACTAAACGAGCACAACAATACACAGAATTAACAAACAGCATTGAGAATTGTCAATAATTATCCACGTAAATTTGACACACCGAACACATGAGCTATATTATCTCTTTTAAGTATTTTTGAAGCTATATAAGCTATCGGACAGTATACACACGGCTTCATCATCCGAGATCCTGTTGTAGAGCCTGCACATTCTTCTGACCGGCACATAGTGTCCCAGATAAGTTTTAGCCGGTCGCCCATAAAATAAATTGTGGCAATTCTTTCTGAGAATTCTGTTAGGTATATTTAATAGAATTCGTTCTACTAGGCCGTGACAGTCTATGACGCCAGACAGCAGCTTGTGCAGGAATATGAGATCAGAGATTTGCCTGCGATCTGAGAGGGACTTAGTTTAAAATACTTAAGCCTATCAACATAATGCGGTAATTTATTTGCCAGAGATGTTTAACAAATACTCACGAGACATCAGGCGTGGTGTTCGCCAGCAGCCGCACGCAGTCCAAGCAGCCCCGCGCGGCCGCGTAGTGGAGCGCCAGGGCTCCATTGTTGGCCCGCCCGCCCTCCGGCATGGCGCGCCCGCACCACCAGCCCTCGACAGCCAACCGTCCGCTCCTGAACACACGGCACCAGATGAGAAAGGTAAGATAAATGGTTAATCTAAAAACTAAATATTAGATCATATAATTCATAATACCTATTAGTCTAAGTTTAAACGCTAATTGGAAAACTCATTGATATAATTCTACCAGGAATTTTGTTAAACAACAAAACATATACATTTGAAGATAATATGGAGAGCGTTATTTTTATTTGGGTTTTTTGCTACCAATGAACCTATATATTTTATTTGAACTTTTTTAACTGTGTAGAGCAAGTTGCAAAAACATAATTTATTAAAAACAAGTTCGAATAACACAATATTGATTACTAAACAAATATTAGTGTATGAATATTCAATTATGACATATTATGATTTTTTTCGAAATAAAGAAATTCATGATATAATCGATTTTATAATGTAAAAATTTTAAGATGATCATCTCTAAGAAAAGACATCAACGACTTTGATCATAACAGCGCCATCTATGGTAACGTAGTGTCATTACATACGAGTTTCATAGCTGCATTCACAAGTTCCACTATTCAATGATAGATGGCGCTAAGCAAGCTCTTACATTTTCTTTGATTACTACTCACATGTTTGTAGTATTTTTTAATAATTTATACTTTGGAAATTGATAACATAAAACAAATAATGCAAACAAAATGTTCAGTAATTTAGTAATATTAATTTCTGAACCCTCCGTCGTCAAGATAATAATTGTTTTTGTTTATTTATGCACGTATCCAATCATCATCATCATCAGCCTTTATCTGACCGCCGCAGAACATAGGCCTCCCTCAATGAACGCTATGACAAATATTTATGTTCAATTTCGATGTCAATATTTTATAACTCCATATTGACTATTTCTTTTGACTTATTTCAAGTGTACAAGTTATTACCTACAAAATAAAGATATTTTTATTTTGATAAAATTTCTTTATTCGGCCATTAACCAGATGGGAAGACGATCTCCGTGCAGTGGCAGGTCCGTGTTGGATGCGAGTAGCAAAGGATCGGTCGTCTTGGCATTCATTGAGGGAGGCCTATGTTCAGCAGTGGACGGATAAAGGCTGATGATGATGAATGAAATACCACTCTTATACATTTATATTTAATATTATGTGTGTTAAACTTAATAAAGTTAGTACTTCTTTAATGGGACAATGTATACGTTTTTACAATAGGATCCCAGAAAACGTTCAAAATCTTCCATTAATAAATCTAACAAATCTGTTTAGGAACGTTTGTGTGGTAAAGCCTATTATAAAATAAAAGACTTTATTGAAGATTCCACACCTCGTAAAACTAGAATAAGACACTCGCTCCTAGGGAAGATGAATTTATAAATTATGACAATATTGCTCTATTGTAGTTAAGTTTTTTCTCGTTTTTCTTAGGGAAATTTGCATCTCGAACGATTTTTTTTTGTTTTGTTATTTCTTTTGACTATTCCTTTGACATATTTCAAAAGTACAAGTTGTTATATCAACAGTGATATTCTGTAAGAAACGCAGCGCAACGCCGCGACGAGCTATGATATGGTTTGACAATCTCAGTGAATACAACTTACAGAACAGCACTGCTGCGAATGAAATAAAGATATTTCAATTTGATTTGATCTAATGTATATTGTACTTGACGTCATTTAGTTTGAGCGTGCATGAGTCATTTAGAAATCATAATTTGAATGTATAAAGGTCACTTACTCCGAAACACTACACTCCGGATACGCGGGCGTAACCGTGACGGCTATTGTGATTTACCCCATCTGATACAACTCCAATAACTCTGGTGACAATATCACCATCACCATCATCAGTACTTGACGGCCTTCTGATGGAGTAGTCTACTAGATATTGAACACAGCGGTCGCCGGTTCACCTATCGATTGACTGTCAGGCCTAAAAGTCTAAAGCTTCGAAAAAAAATGGTCACAGTTTCGAATCCAGTCAGTTGCAGTTATATAGTAAAAAATATGTTTGCATAAACGTAAATAATATCTATTAGTCCATTGAAATGTTACATTTTTTAGGCCTTACCTTGCGTTTTTTAGAGGACGCAATTTTATTTTTTTATGTGTAGGTGGGGTCAGGGTAAAGCTAAAACCAAGTTTGTGGGGTTGCCACCCTCGTCCCACGGCCGCCATCTTGAATTGAAATTGTTATACTCTTAAAATATTTACCTGATAAAAAAATTGTAATATTTTTTGTTGCAAATTAAATTCTCTAAAACTTTGGTTCTGTAACTTTTTGTCATAGAACTATAAATGAAAAAGTTAAAAGTGAAAATGTTCGGTTAATGTCACAGCTCGGTCTAGTAAAGATTTTACACTTTTTGCCTTTACAGTTCTTATTTCACCAAAAGGTTTTTTACAAATATAATATCAATCACTCATGATGGAATAATGGAAAAGGCACGCTTAAAAAATTGCATATGCAAATAATAAAAAAAAAAATAAAAATAGTTTTCACTGAAATTTTTCAACTTCGGTGAAAACTATATTTTTTTTAACTTCTGTCTAAAATCATTTGAAATTGTCTTCACAATAAAAACAGGAGCAGAAGCAGAATAGAAGAAAAAGAAAGAAAAAAGAAAGAAAAAAAAGAAAAAAAAGAGGAAAAGGTGTAAAAACTACTAGACCGAGCTGTAAAATTAATCGAACATTTACGCTTATAACTTTTTCATTTATAGTTCTACAACAAAAAGTTACTGGACCAAAGTTGTGGAGATTTTAATTTGGAACAAAAAATATCTACAATTTTTTTTATCAGATAATCATTTTAAGAGATATATCGTAAAAACCATTTCAACCCTTATTTTCAAGATGGCGGCCGTGGGACAAGGGTGGCGACCCCACAAACTTGGTTTTAGCTCTACACTGACCCCCACTACACATCAAAAAAATAAAATTGCGTCCTCTAAAAAACGCAACCCCAAATGTAACTTTTCAATGGACTATATTTACCAAGTGTTTTATTTACTAAGGGACTAGGTAAACGTGGTGTGATTGTTAAAAGACACCATCGAAATCATTATCATCATCATCGTAATGACGAGCAAGCCCATCAAGCCCGACCCTAGGCACATTAAGCCCAACCTAAGATACAAGGTACATCAAAGCACGCAAAAATGCATTGTCGGATCAACATGTCCTAAGAGGAAGAAAAACATTTTCGCCATGAACTAAAAGAAGAAAAACTAAAACAAGAAATAAAAGACACTATTTTACTGGACAGAGAAAATTAGTCTCAGACACACATACATACCTAAAATTACCGGCGCGTAAGGCTATGTCCAAGGTGTCGAGGTCTTCTTCATAATCGTGACACAGCTCCAACATGGAGTTCCTGGCTTCATGAATATCGAACAGCACAGTTCCATCGCTGGCTTTATCCAGCATTGCACTTCTATACGACGTCGTTCCAAAGCTGGACGTCGTGGGGGAACCCCGGGGAAACTTCCTTGGTGGTATATTCGTGCTGGTCGATGGTATTCGCTGCTTCCTCAGCCTCTTCTTTGCATATCTCCTCATCCTCAGGGACAGCATCACGCGAATCCTTATATGACGCTTAATGTTTCTCTCGTAGCGCATTTGCTCTTTCTGCTGCTTATCCTGCGCTTTCCTCCTCGGTACTTCGTCTATCCGTTCCAGTACTCTTCTCTCCACTAACCCATTAGATTCCACCCCAGAGCGATTGAAGAAGTACTGATTATTGTTCTTCCAAGATTTGCTCAGCGACCAATTTTCACCGTATGAAGAGTTCTTTACTACTTGTATAGGTTTTTCATAAATATCTTCGTCATCTTCAGACATCCTTTTTGATTGGAGGAAATTATCAATGTTCCTCCTCAGAGTGCTATCTTGAGAGGTTATTGATGCGTTCAATAAGTTTATATTAAGAGCGTCAGATTTGTTTGATCTTAAGTTTTCGTTTAGTTTCGGCGGTTCGGTTATTACATCTCTGCTTCTTCTTTTTGCGAGGGTTAAAATGCGCCTGCGCATGCCAGACATGTTTGTGAGTTCGCTTTTCAAAAATGGGCCTTTCCTGTCAGCTGTCATGTCCGGGGACCATGCCGCGTTTTCTGAACAACTACAAAAGTCTTTAAGAAGTCTAGCAATAGCGTTACAGTTGTCTTCTTTCGATCGTTCTTTAGCCATTTTGTATTTTGTTATGTGTTCGATAAGCTTTCTTCATTTGTACGTCTTACATATTATGTTTTAACTAAAATATATCAACTAATCATCTTTATTGAAAGTTACTTAAATCGTTTTCATACAGTCTGTATTATTACGTCACTTGGTGTCAACAATCATTGTCTTTGTGTAAAGAGAGATAGCGGTTTATCTTTTAATCACAATGCTAAAGAGTGAGACGAATTAATATAATTTGTCGATTCGTCAAAAAAATTAAATGATGACTTTGTTTGAATCTTTATACTTTTATGTTTGACAATAATTAAAACCTAAACATCACTTTTATCAAGTGTAACCTAAAAATCTTTGGCAATCTAAATGACCCAAGATTATTGGTAGATGGAGGTACTTCTAATAATTAATTATTATTTTTATTTTAAGTTTAATTAGATCTAATTTTTCGAAATCAGAATATTTCAATCAACAGCCTAACGAGTGACCTGATTTAGAAGCGGTTTTATATTCAAAAGCAGATGAGCTATGGTTTATAGACATGTTAAAAAATTATTCAACTGTTTTAAATCTATCCAGCTCTTTTAGCCGCGATAGGAATTTTCAGAAGCATTACCTACTTTACTTAGTAGAGTATTTACCTACAAATAAACGGCTAGGAATTATATACATATTAAGAAACTTGTAACCTTCACTCCCCTAACCTCCTTGAAGGGGGTGCAGAAACTTGTATCCCTTAATCCGATGGAGACATGGCACGGACCCGCTACAGGAACTAACCCGACGCCAAGAAGCCATGGAAGTCGCACCCCACGGCTGCCGGGAGGCAACACCACATGCTGAATCATCACAAGGTGAACCCAACCGGCTAGCCTCACGACCGATGAAGCATTAAGGCCACGAGGGTCATTGGCATAGCTCCATCCGAAAAAAAACTCGTACTTAGCCAGGGTTGCCAGGTCGCCAAACCTTATAGCCGGGAGACCAGCCAGCTTGGCCGGACATTTGAGTAAAAAGACTGGACACCCAACACTATTGAGGATTTTGTCTCAGTATTTATAGGTACGACAAAGAAATTGTATGTAAAATCAAGTTTTTTTATGAGTTTCATACATTTTGTTAAATTCTAGTGAACTAATAGATAAAATCGAATGCCAAGACAGGCTTAGCCTAAGACTAATTTGGTATTGCTGGTTTGCAAAATTTAAAAAGTCTAACAAAAGCCGGGCACGGTTTATTTTGGCCGGACACGCAATCAAAAAGCCTACCTCTGTCCGGCTTTATCCGGACGTCTGGCAACCCTATATCCAGCTATGATTCTAATGTAAAAATGTAATGAAAATGCACAAAACGAGACAGATAGCTCTTTACCCTAATATCAAGAGAGAGGTTAGACGGAGCACTTCTTTCGTGCCGGCACAAATCGGGTGTAAAGCTGAATGTCACCATTTCTTTTTTTATTCTCGAATGTATGAAATTATGAAAAAAAACCAGTAGTAAGGGTTATCAAAAATTAGCTGTTTTGGTTTTTTTTTTTTTCTAACATCAATGTTGGCTGGATATAACCGATGGTTTATATCCTCGACAGAAACCATATTTAACAACGTTAACCAACATAGACTATAAATAAAGCATGTAAAAGTATAATTAGATGAGCCACCTGCTCATCTTACAAACCGATGAGGCATTAAGGCCTTAAGGCCAACAGCATGAGTCATTCCGAAAAAAAAAGTTTCAATGGCTGAAACTCACGATTACGTAAGAAAAAATATATTTATTTTTAAATGTAAGGTACTTCCATTTCGTTTGATTATAATGATCAATTATTTCTTTATCTAATTAGATCTTGTATTTTGCGTGTCAGCAGCGAAACGCTCGGTTTCGATATTAACAAAAAATAACTTATGTCGCGTGATTGAAGCGCGATTTACATTCACACTTGATCAAAGTACCTACATCAAGTCAGCGAAAATATCACGTTTTTTTATCCAGAACTTATTCTTTAGGTTATATATTTTTTTTGACAAAATGCTTAGGTAACAAAAGTAAAGTAAAGTATCAACCGTTATATGTCCCACTGCTGGGCACGGGCCTCCTTCCTCGAAATCAGGCGAGGAGGGTAATGGGCCAATATAGTCCACCGCGCTGGCCCAGTGCGGGTTGGTGAACTTCACATACCTTCAAAGACTTTCAATCTCATCAGGCATGCAGGTTTCCTCGCGATGTTTTCCTTCACCGGTGAGCGAACGATGGTCTCGTGTGCACTTAGAAATTTAGAAAAACTCATTTCAAGGCGCAGACGGACGGGTCAGGTTCGAACCCGGAACCCCTCGCATAAGAGGCCGAGTTCGTCCGACTACCGTCGCTCTAATTGGTAGGCTAGGTAACTGTAATTGGGTTATATTTTTGTGTCAGTTTTCAGTTATTATCTCTAAGCAAATAAAAGTAGGTAAAGTAAATAATCTTAGAGCTGTGAAGCCTTAGTAACGTTGACTACTAGTGGGTACATCTTTTTATTTTGTTTTAAAATTAAATTGTAGTTCTAGCCTGGAAAAGAGCATTATGCCCTAGCTGATGAATTTTTAATTTTTTAATTATATAAATTATTATTATTGTAGTATTATTATTATTATTATTATTATTAATACATTATTATTTTTTAATATACTTTAAGCTCACCTTTAATCGTTTACTTTTAAAATTTCTGTAGCTAAAAAACAATGATTTGATTGTGTTTATATGAATCGCGTTGTTTATTAGTATTATCTCCTTAACTACATAATATCATGCTTTATTTGCTAGCAATTTCTCTTTGATGAGTATAGGCTAGCCACTTAACGATATAGCTAATAAAGAGAAAATATAATACTTTTAAAACGCCATTAGCAACATGAAAACAACAGAAGATGTGCGTTTTTTTTTTTGTGCATGAATTTAGATTGCAATGTTTCCAAATTATAATGCTAAAATTATTGAGGGATTTTATACTAAATTTTAGTATTTTTGTAGTTCTAAATCCTTGATTACGAAACAATAAAATATTTTAAGATTTACTACCAATGAGTTGTTTTAGGACAAATGACGCAAGCAGAAGTTCTATAAATAATGTGAATAATATTATTATATACATGGTAATTATAAGTGAAGGAATTGCAATTTCTATACCATAAGCTAATACAAATTATCAATTACATTATAGAACGATAGCCTCTATCATAGGGTACAGTAAAACAACGGAGAGTATCTCAGCGCTCTGTCAAAAATGAAGTTCTAAACCTTTTCACACAAGTTACCGGTAGAGGTGCAGTTATGCCGAAGGCGGGAAATGATTCGGCCGCTGATAACCATTTAACTAGTATTTAACAATAATTAATAAATAGCTCTGTGTGGCAAATTATGGGTATGTTTATTAAAGTTGTTATATTATGGTTTTCGTTCATCACACGTTTTAATCAACTCCTGTTTAGCTCGAGAATGTTTATTTATATTAATAAGAAAATACAAGTAACAGCTGTTTTAAAATAAATCGAGAGAAAAGTTAAATAATCGATGAAAATATTTGAACATTAGGCAACACTTATCATTTAAAATTGAAAAAAACAAAAATATTGAAAGCTTTCGTGTGAAAAGTGATGCTATTACACTTATTTTGTTTTTCAGGTGTGTTGCGATACAATTCAACTGTACAAATCGCCATAATTAATTTTTATTCGTGAGACGCGATCGGCGTGCTTTGACATTCCGACGCAACATTTGGAGTCATTTATGACTCCGATTAGGGAGTCTTAAAATGGGCGCGCACTAGGTTTCTGTATTGTAATTATTCCAAGACCTTAAACTATTTTTGAAGAAATAAACTGGCCAAAAATTCAAAATTAGAAGTCAGTTCAGTTGCTGCATAAAAATAAGCACTATTAATGATTTTGCGAAAAACGCCTATTTTTTTATAACACAAGTGAAATTTAAAAATAAATTTGCAAAAAAATAGCTGTTAAAGTATTACCCACAAAACAATATAAATATATGAATAATTTATAAATTAGATGTATTTTTATGTATACAGTACTTAAATTTTTGGACGAACATGAATAAAGATTTTTTTAATGACTTGTGAAATATAATAGTTTAGTTATATTACGTTTTAAGTTTAATTTAGTTATACCTGAAATATAATAAACACTAGAAATTAATTATAATACCACATAATATAAGGTATCGGTAATTTCAATATTGAAATTTTATTTTATCTCGTATGATTATTACTCAAAATATAAAGGAACTTAAAGAAAAAAATAAAAAAAAAAAATGTTGTTTCATACAAATTGGTTACAAAAAACATCCAAAGGCCCAAAAAAATATTAACTATTCTATAAATTCCAAATAGATATATCGATGTTTTGCATGACAACTGTACCTATGACTTTCTAACGTATATAAATAATATGTAAACATAAGATGAATTTATTACATTGACTAAAAATCTCCAAAATATTTCGTGAAGTAATACAATGATTAAAAAAACCTTTCGTCGTCGTGAAAATATTTGTGTGAATAATGAATATGGCAACATGCACATACAATCGAAATTTGAAATTCGAATATTTTTATTTAATATAAATTATTTGAATATGTAACCATACAATAAAAATTTTAAAAAAATATGACGTTTTATTTAATAAAGAGACTAATTAAGATGAATAAAGCATTTAGAAATGTGGAAAGTTTATTTTAACTATTTGTACGTACTATGTTGTCTCTCATCCTAATTAAAATTATTGTAATATGTCAAAAGAAATCAAAGTATATCTAATAAATAAATAAATGTTGCATAGAAAGTGTTGTCCCTTTAAGAAAATACACACGAGTTACGCAACTAGAAACGTGTTTTTTTTCATAAAATTAATGAATAATGCATATACAAGTCAACAAACTATAAGATTCTTGACTCGGTATTATGAAATAAAAAGAAAGGCGCCAATTATATGACATGCCATGCCAATACTTCCTCACTTTTTCCGCCATTATTCAAATCAGCAATAATGCACTTTTTCAATTTACAGCTAGACCAAAAAAATCTAAAATATGCAGCCTTTTTTGAATAAATTTTAATTTATTATAATTTCTTCTTCAATATATTTTTTATTCATTGTTTATTTAAAAAATATAACCGCAAAAAATAAGAATTAAAATTGTAATGTATGTTTTAATTGCTCGAAATATGATTTTGTTTTATAATTAACTCGTGTATTTCTTAAACGTGAAGCAATTAAAATAAAACCATCGAAAGTATAAAGATTCAAGCGCATCAAATTCTTACGTAATCATTTACGTTCACTCTCACATAAATAAATAATTCACTTTCATTCACAAAACTTGTTTCTAGCCGGTGTCCATCTTGAAAAAAAAATGTCAATCGCGCGCCAAACCTCACCAAGGTTGCGTTCGGAAACACCGCACGGAGTTATGGTCACCAAATGTATTGCTCGTAATTATGTACAGTTGACCATGTCGAAATACGCGTGCTGACTGACTGCGGAGCGGCCACCGGCCTCGCTCTTTCTCCCATTCCTACATAATGATCGACTTAACGTAATTAAAAATGATTATAAATATTGTCATAAATATTTGATTTTGGATCTTTGGTTTTAATATTCAAAAATATTAATACAGTGTAATTAATCTTTATTTTGAACTGATTATATCATTACTATTTTATTTTAATATTAATTGTATACTTTACTGTATTATATACAAACAACATAATTAATAATTATTAATAATATTGTTGTATTTACAATACAATAAAAATAATTGTATTACTAAGCTATTAATAAACCATTGTTACACTTTATATTATGTATAATTACTTTTAATTTACATTATATTCATATTACCTATGCAATAATGAATTATTGACCTATGATAATTGTTATTTCATATACATATATAAATTCTTCTAAAAAAACAGTAAACAGTGTAATATTACATATTACATAATTAATTGTAGAGCTGGTAGTTACAAGCCACACAGACTTAAGTTGCCAGGTCTTTGCCAGGTTTGAAGGAGGACATCTACCTATCTTTTTGACAGTTGTTAATAACTATTATCTGTGAACTAATCTTTTCCTTCTTATGTTTGGCCATATTAACATAATCATATTTTGACATATGCTCAGAATATCATGGACCATACCTCCGTAACGAGGACTTTGTGGAACGATAGGTGGTGTAGGGAAAATTTGAGGGCGAAGGGCGCTCACCAACGTGATTGACAGGTCACTTTGTGACACGCTCAAAATTTCATCTCTCACTTCGCCAGCGTCGTTTTGACAGGAGCAGTGGCAGACCGACATACCAAGACAAAGAATTCAGAAGTACATAGAAGGACAGTTCTTATGAGCGCTTTGAGCACTTTCTGCGATGCAAACGTCCGCTTGGCGGTGTGACAAGAGGGACACCGCGATGTCCCCAGCATATGAGCCTACGAGAGCGATCGAGTGCGAACTGGGGACGTGTCCCTAATAAAGTTGGCACAAAAAATCCTTAAGAATTGTCCTTCTATATACGTCTGAATTCTTTGACCAAGACGACTCTACCCAGAGCGCGCGACTTAGAAGAAGAATTTTGACATATGTATGATTAAAAAATAAACAGTCTTGATCCTTGTAACTATCAGATTTGTCATAATTTCCAGAATATCATTGCATTCCCAGAAAACGTATCTTTTCCATTAAAATTTTAAAAAGTTATAAAAAAGTGTTACGTGGTAAAGAATATTATAAAGTAATAGGTTCTATGGTATCTTCTATATGCCACACCTTGGGAATAGGACATTCCTCCTAGGCATTTTAAAATAATATGTTATATTAGTTATATAATATTTAAAAGGATTAAGTTTATTTCGCCGGTTCTTCTTAGTGTGCTCGTCTCTGAATTAAAGGTAAATTTGATTTAAAGAAATACGTTCAGAAACATACTTTGTTGGTAATATTTATAATAAAAAATATTTAATTAAATTGGAATTAAAAAAAACGTACCTGAATGTAGCATCTAGCAAATAATGATAGCCATATTTTTTGAGTTTCCGTTGATTTATAGTAGTATGTATTTAATTTTTTGTAATAGAATATTTGAAAGGATTCGTTCCATTGAGTTTGTTTCGCCGGTTCTTCTGAGTGGGCTTTCTTTGGAACCGGTGGTAGACCACTTAGGTCAATTGACGTTCAAAAAGATACTTTAATAATTAATACTATTTTGAATAAAAAATGTTGACTTTGATTTGTTTATAGATTTGATATCA
This sequence comes from Lycaena phlaeas, assembly GCA_905333005.2. NCBI lineage: Eukaryota > Metazoa > Arthropoda > Insecta > Lepidoptera > Lycaenidae > Lycaena > Lycaena phlaeas. The sequence continues at coordinate 2,342,095 of HG995181.1, forward strand.
AATTTCGTCTATCATCATCATCATACTAGCCATCTTGTGTCTCCACTCTGGCCTCGAACTCGTTACTTCCCGCATCACTCCACACTCCACCATACCTCTCCTTGTAAAAATTCGTACATAAAGTCACAAAAAAATGAAAAACACTTAAAATATGGTATGATACTTAATAGATATATATTCTATTAATACAGATACGCCAGCTCTGTTACTAGAGCTTGGCTGACAGGTTACCGCGTGTATATGGGCTGTGCAGAGAAAAATAAAAAAAATACTTTCAAGTGCGAGAAGCGCAAATTAACATGAAATTGCTGTAAAAAGGTTTCTTGGTACAAATTCTTGATAACAAAAGAGCGATTTGTTCATAATAATATATGTAGTATGTTGTACGTTGAGTGAAATTGGCCAATTACCACGGTAGATGGACATCAAGGAACCGAGATCAAGGAAGCGCTGATTCTTGTCTCACCACTTTCTTTCAACACTCGATGATTTCTCGTCTCTTCTGCATGGAGAAACTACTTTTTATGATAGTTCTAAAATATTTAGCAGACACGCCACCTTATTAACCTTAACGCCACCCATTATAACAAGATCACCTGGGAGTCCCGGGACTAACCCATCAGAGATGGATTTAGTGCTATAGGGGCCTAGCCAAAATGCCATTAAGAAAGCGTTAGCGAAGTTCGAAAATGATAAAATGTATGGGATTGATATAAGGCCCTGCTCAATTACATGATCCATCTTATACATTTTATCATTTTCGAACTTCGCTAACGCTTTCTTAATGGCATTTTGGCTAGGCCCCCAGGGACCTTTCGTGTGGACCGCCGCGTCGCGCCGCCTCCGTATACGCATTGTCCGTTTACGGAGCATTTGGTCGATCGACCGCTTTAGTCCACGGACTAAAGAACGAGATACGACCGCAATTTGATACGGACTTGCGGATGGTGTTCCTTCGTTCTTTGCATGTCATGTTCTACTAAACGCAATAGTTGCTTTTCTCCGGCTCCGTCCACCGTACGGACCATCTGTATACCATTTAATCCAGCTAGTAGGGATTACACTGCCTTAACTGCAAAATATGTATTTATATTTTTTCTTCTATGGTCCATTCGAACTAAGAATTTAGAACTAACTTGCTAGTAATTTGCACGCAAACACCAAAATTCTATTGTTTACTCAGTATGGTACCAACAATAGTTGAACGTCATTTTAATCTATCACCAGTTAAAAGGCGAGCTTTTACTAAAGTATGTTAATACTACAAATATTTTAAAATGAAATTGAAGAAGAAATTAAAAACAACAATTTGATCCCGCCTCGTCCCTAGATGTAGGTATTTAGATGAACTTAAAGTCGACCAAGCAACGCACCTAAGCAGACCCAGAAAGTATTCTAACCTGGGGCGTAGCTAAAGCTGTGATCTCATGATACGGATCCCCCGGGACACATGAACCAAAGTGTGTAAGCAATGCCTTAAAACTGTCCATTAACCCATTCAAAATGTTGGCCGGATATATCAATACGGGGCCATCCATACACTTCTCAGCGTCGCCCTCCGACTAATAGTTTAACTTCATCCGCTAATGACTCTTCGACCCTATTGGATTTGACTACCCATACACCTACTCTCCAGAGTAGCGCGCGCGATATACCGCGCCCCCTGCGGGGCACGGAGGGGGGCGCCCGATTACCCGATACCGATTGAGCTTAAAGGCCATCTGGCCTAAAAGTCTAGACCTTGTGAAAAAAAAAACTTCTCAGCGTATTACTTTAGCACCCCCAAAAACTTCGAAAGGTATCAATTAAGCAAACCATGCCAGAATTTAAATATCAAGCGCACAATGACTCACGAAGATCTTACTTTTACCAAATATGTGTTATTAAAATCAGTAATCATGCAATTTGGCCAAAATCCCGCTAACGTCCGACATATGTGTTTAGACGAATTTCCCATTCGTCGGAAACACATTCTTTACGCTCTGAAACGTCGACGTAATTCATTAACCAAAATGAATTTCGACATAAAAGTGTTACTCTTCCGTATTTTGTTATTTAACAGATGTAAGATAGCTTTTGTGTTCGCAGCATCTTTAACATAACGAGTGTATTATTCAAACATAAAATATGTTTCGCAAGATGAAAAACTTGTAACGCGGTATAAATGTATAGTTCTCTAAGAGACAGTAAAAAAGTTAACTTAGTTTGAAAGTTGTTTTGTACAAAAATGGCAGTCAAGTACGATAGAAGTGAAAACTTATTAACTTAAAATTATGACATTATGGAATTTCAAACTTTAATACTAATATTTTTTTTTTCATTAAATATTGAAATCTATTAATAACCATAAACTAATAACATAATATTATAAAAAATAATAATCTAATAATAATAAATAATCTAAAACTATAATCCTTAAAAATATAAATATTATATTATAATAACTAAAATATATTATTAAAAGGCGTCCCTTTAGGCAATGTTCCGAAGATACTGGCGGCGTTTCCCCTTTGTATAGCTAGACTTATTCTTTGTCCGAGGTAGCTGCCAGCTCTTCGGTCTCCTGTGATGTCGACTAACCTTTTTGCTATTTCCTTAAAAAGCCTTAAAGCGTTAGGACCCCACGGACCAAGGGTCTCGACACCGAATGGGACAAAATCATATTCAGCGCCTAGAACCCTATATTTGCATGCTTTAGTTTTTTCAGCCGCTTCACAGGCCGCACCAGCTCTGTTATTGTCACCATGTAAATGGGAAGGGGCCAGCGTGTCTGAACAGGTGGCATCCCATACCAGCACCCTGCCCATCTTCCATGGAATCAAACTCATACCGTCCGGTCTCTATAACTTAGTTATAGAGGCCGAGTTTATAACCACTGGACCATCGTCGCTTCCAGCCATCAGCCCAGTAGAAAGACAATATTCGTGCAACGTGCAGTGGCCGGTCCTCGTTGGCTGCGAGTGGCAAGGGATCGGTCGTCTTGGCGTTCATTGAGTGAGGCCTGTCAGCAGTGGACCCATAGCTTACGATGATGATCAAGCCTAGGTATGAAAATGATGGATTAAGGAAGGTCATATGCTATTTAGTTTAATGTGGTTCTTTTTCAATTTAAAAGTAAAGCCGTGTAACGTATCAACCCCTACAGGTCCTAATGCTGGGCACTGGTCTCCTCCTCGAAATCAGGCGAGGAGGGCCATAGTCCACCGAAGCGGGTTAGTGAACTTCACACCCCTTCAAAAACTTTCAATCTCATCGGATATGCAGGTTTCCTAGTTAGCAATAATATTATTACATACTCACACAAATTATTATTAAAGATTCTTCTCAGAATCTCGGTCTATGGTCTATCTTATGTAAAAATTATGCAAATTAATACATTTACGAGTTAACTAGTAACAAACGAATAAACATACTTTCACTTTTATAACATTCAAATTGTAATAATACCTGGTAGTGATAATAATTATTTTGATAACATACGAGTATATCCTAAATTGACTGTTCTTAATATTTCTATAGACTACACTCATCTCGTTGCCATTTTATAAAAATTTGATCAGTTCGGATAGAAAGGGTTTTGACTAGTTATTTGAGCGTTTGGATAAAAAACTATTAGGGCCTGTTTCACAATCTCCAGTTAAGTTCCCAATAGGCTATCGGCAACATATTTGACAGATATTTAACGGATAGAGTATGGAGTATCTGTCAAGTATCTGTCAAATATGTTGCCGATAGCCTATTGGGAACTTAACTGGAGATTGTGAAACAGGCCCTTTATGTATTAATTGTAAATGTTATGTTTCTCACGTTCACGTATTTTTTTAAAAGTTGACAACCGCGATACGCTCGTTGTGTGAATGGGCGGTATTTCGTCAATTAAATATCATTGTCAAACTTTCGATTTGATCGAAACTGATTAAAACAAAATAAAAAAAGGTTCGGGTGAAGCCACGTTTGCAAAAAAGAGGGGTCAAGAAAATGGAAAATTATAAGGAAAGTAAAACATTAATACTTGGGCGTTTTCCACGTATAAATGATCAATAATTGAATTATATAGTGATTGCAGTATTACCGTATATGGAAAGGCAAAACACAATCTTTGATCAATCATCGGGTTTTTTACAATATTTGATCAGAATGGACATATTAAGTATATTTGAGTAATGGAATGCCACCCTAATTATTAAAAATCATAATAATTGAATTAAGTATTAATTAATTACGATTATGACGCTAGATTGATTAAACAAAGGAATGGCACCGTCATGCCATTTGCTGTCTCAACTTTTAAATCGACTTTATTGCCAAGGCGCGCCGATAGAGATCCTAAATCAGGGATGGCCTAAGAAGGTATACATAATAGGTAGTAACTATTATTTGGACGTTTGGTATTTTTCAGTGATTTTTACGGGCAAAGCTACAATTACTTACTCATTAATTTAAATTCCTCTATGCATATAATTATACTAGCTGTTGCCCGCAGCTTCGCCTGCGTTAACTAAGACTAACTTTACAACGGGAGCTTAGTACCCAAAATATGTAACTTTTCTGGTTGATGTTTTACCCCTTGTGTCCGAAAAACCCAAATATCTTACGGAACCCTATTTTTTTAGAATAAAATGTAGTCTGTGTTACTCGTGGATAATGTAGCTTTCGAATGGTGAAAGAATTTTTGAAATCGGGTTAGTACTTTTTGAGCCTATTCATTACAACCAAACAAACAAACAAAGTTTTCCGCTTTATAATATTAGTGTAGAATGAAACGGCTGAACAGATTTTAATGCTTTTTTTGTGTTTATTTAAGTGGATTGAAGAATGCTTGATATTCACAACTAATCACCAGCACAAGCACAATGTCTGTCGGCTTCGCTGTATTGTACATTATGGGGATGAGTAGAATTAGAAGGATCATATTAGTAAGGTTACTAAAACTTAGTAGGATTTGTCGGATCATATTAGTAAGATTATTAAAATTTAATAAATTATCCTACTCGTTTTGGCGTTCATAGTGGGAGGCCTATGTTCAGCAGTGGACGAATAAAGGCTGATGATGATGAGGATATCCTACTAAATTTTAATACGTAGAATTGTGTTAGTAAGATTACTAAAAATCAGTAGCATTAATAGGATCATATTAGGAAGATTACTAAAACTTAGTAGGATTGGTAGAAATGTATGAGTAAGATTACTAAAAATTTGTAGGATAATTAGGATCTTATTAGTAAGATAACTATAGTTAGTTGGATTAGTAAGAATATTGGTTAGATCCCTTTCACTGGTGTTATGCAAATGGTGTCGTGACTGTCACGGTCAGGCAGACTCCGGCACGAGATGAAAGATATGTAACATTATCGGCTCATCAAAATCATTGCAAGTGAAATTTATTGCAATTACAAAATAAATACATATTTTATTTAATCATTACATGGCGCGATAGTAAGATGCGTTCGAATGCCGTTACGACGAACGATATGACGCTGTCACGTCGTTGTTTTAGTATTGGTAATGTACTGATAAGAATAAATGAGTTTAAAGTTGAATTAAATTTGTCAAGTAGAGCTTAGACAAAGATGGACTGGGGATCCCCCGCGTGAGGTCCAGGCTATAAGGCATTATGTGTTCAGGCTTTTAGTGGAGTAGGAGGATAACATTGCTGTATCAGTGCTTAGCTGGTGATGAAGAGAACACCACTGGGGCTATTAGTTAGGATGAGAATCCCACTAATAAGAAACTATAATTACGCATCAAGACATTAATGTGAAAGCTCTTAAAAATCGGTTTATTAAGCCAACTGCCATGATAACCTGTAATTGAGATTACTCTTTAGACTTATAACTTTTATATATAAATAAATAGCATAATAGATGCCCACCAGAATACCCGAGCTCGAAAACAATGGGCTAGTTCCACACTCAAGAAAGGATGGTCAATAAGGTTCAAGAGTGGAGGCCACGTTTAGGTAGAAAAAGTGTTGGTCGGCCGTTAACCAGATGGGAAGACAATCTCCTTGCAGTGGCCGGTCCGCGTTGAATGCGAGTGGCAAGGGATCGGTCGTCTTGGCGTTCATTAAAGGAGGCTTATGTTCCGCAGTGGACGGATAAAGGCTGATGATGATGATGATGATAAGTAAAAACATTTGGACAAGGGTAGACCAACAATTAGTCTTGCCAGGACCAGTCTCTCGCTGAGGGTTTCCCGTCGCCTGCAGATCCGGGTCCCTCAAATAGCGGCTGAAGGCTCAAGCAGCGGTTTTAGTGGGGTAGTGCATCCAATGCGAGTCCCCACTCATGTCAGCGCGCCTACCCAAGGCCCTGGTATGGTCCGAAAAGGATGGTCCGAAAAAAAGGGTAAACCAACAATGGTCAAAAAAAAGCCTATGTTATCCCACTGCTGGACAAAGACCTCCTCCAAGCTCTTCCACACATTGCGGTCAGCCTGGTATGCGTCTAGTTCATCGCGTCATCGTTTTCAGGACTGACCTCGGTGACTTCGTCTTCTAGCAACCAAAATGTGGTGATGTTTGCCCAGCAGTGGGAATGCATTCGAGTTATGTGACCTGCCCAGTACCATTTCGGCTTAGCAGCTTTGATAAATTTTATTACAATATAATATTATAAACGTAGAAGTTAAATGTATGGATGTTTGTTACTCTTTTACGAAAAAACGTCTGAATGGATTTTACTCAAACTATTCGTACAATAATATAACTTATACATCAAAATAACACATGCCTATATTGTATAAAATTAAGGGTTTATGTAGACGAAGTATTGGTCGACCACTAACCAGGTGGAAAGACGCTTTCGGCTGTCTTGGCGTTCATTGAGGCCTATGTTCAGCAGTGGACGGATTAAGGCTAAGGCTTCATAAAGATATTGTGTGAATTTGATTAAAATTGAACTAAATTACATTTGATAACTACGTAACAATATTAACAATAAACAACAATATCAAATTAAAAACTTATAATTAAAAATTAACCCTAAAATATTCATTAATAAGATGATTAAAAATGCACCTAAAATATGCACAAAAAGAATATGAAAAATTGTGGTGTGAATTGTTTAAATCTACACTAATATTATAAAGAGGAAAGATTTGTACCTATTTTTGTATGTTTGTATGTTTGTAATGAACAGGCTCAAAAAGTACAGGGCCGATTTAAAAAATTCTTTCACCATTCGAAAGCTACATTATCCACGAGTAACATAAGCTAAATTCTATTCTGATAAAAAATAGGGTTCCGTAAGATATTTTGGTTTTTCGGACACAAGGTGTAAAAAAAGGTTATTTTGCGTACGAAGATCCCGTTGTAAATCTTAGTTAACGCAGGCGAAGCTGCTGGCAACAGCTAGTATTATATACTTACTTAGCAGTTAGCAACAAAAAAACAGAATACACGCGGGTAAAACCGTGTTCTAAATCTAATGTGTAGATCCAGATGAACTGGTGTAATGACATAATATGACTTTCATAACTAGCTGTCATCATCTGATAGGAGTGTGAATTCCATCCACATTTCTTATCTATGTGGGTATCTTCCGTATAAAAAAACCAAAACCCAAATATTGGATTTCACTATGTAGGTATTGAGTACGTGGGTAACACTGAAAATGTTTAGAACTGGCCAGTTAGAAACATTGCTAATGAAAACTTTTTTGAATTTCAATTTTAGAACCCTTCGGTAACCTAATGTCATTCTAGTCCATTCACTTTTCATTTGTTTTTATGAATTGGCGGCAAATCTAAAACTCTTGTATCGCGTGAAAATGAACCTAACGCGAGAAAAATTTCGGTCGATGATTTATTGACTTTCGTTGTGGGCTTAACAACAAAGCTATGATAGGCTGCGATTAGCATTTCTTAACGAAGCCTTATCTCATGCCACTATTTACAATTGGTTTAAAGAGTTTAAGCGTGGATGTAGGAGTCTCAGTGATGCTCCGCGTGAGGGACGTCCTTTAACAGCGACTACTGAAGATAACATCGTGTGATAACTCAGTGACCTATCAGCAGATACCTACCAACCAAGTTTAAAAAATATTACTCGAATATTTAGGCGTCAGAAAGCTTTGCACTAAATTATATTATTTTTAGGGAATAACATTCGTCTTGTTATTCATAGCTACAGGCTTTGTTAGTGTAATGGTAACAATAAATCATCATAATCAAAATGCAAACTTTATTTCCTAACCCAAATGGTTAAAAGTCACAATACCGCAGTGTTAACATGCTTTTGCATTTTTATAATAATACCTATGTAATTAAAACTCCTTACCGCGGAATAAATATTCATTAATTTAAACATTTATTCCTTCATTCATTCATATTAAAATATGAAAGTGCAAAATGCAAAGTCCTTGCATACTTGAATTCCAGCTTTGGAAGGAAACCCATATTTTAGTTGTTTTTTCTTGTTTCTTTTTTTATATACTTGACTTCATGAATCTATACTATAGAATTCATTTAATTAGAATTATTTATCTGATTTTGCACTAATTATTGACCAGTAGAATTTTTGAAAAACAAGAAAATCCTTCCTACGCATCAAAATATATTTAGCGCGTCCTTAGTTCTCAGAAAAATAATTAGCACTTTATTTTAATAGTAGAATTTTTTCGACGTATAATCAAATATACACCTTGTTCCAAAGGAATGAGATTCTGTTTCCCTCGGAAAATGTAAAACCTAATTTCAACTTTACATTAACAGATGGCGCTTTATCCTATAGTAAGTTTTGTGTAGTTTATAAATAGAAAAGAATCAATAGCTTAGTTGTATAATCACCATAAATGCACCTTGAACTCCATAAGTCTTATATAATATATAAAGAGATTAAATATATAAAGTAGTAAGCGTAGCTTTACAGGTTAATGTAAAAAACAATTCTTACTTCCAAATGTTACTTATTTATAAACCTTATGTAATATACAATTAACAAATAATTATAAATTGTCACAGACAAAAATCATACAAACATTTGTAAACATCGGTGCGTGTATCTCATCTCTTTCCGCCGGAAGTTGTCCAGTAGCCATATTAAAAACAATGTCACTATTATGTACCACATCACTGTCCACTGGTTCATGCACTCGTAGCCATATTCACGGTACAAATAAAAAAAAACAAAATTTAAAAAGTCAAGTTCCAAATTCAAATCGTCAGCGCGCAGTAAGATCTAATGTAAACTAAACAAAGAACATTGTGGATGTATGTGAAAGCAAGATGTTTGTGGAGATGACGCGTGCATGAGTGCTGTGAAGTTCGATTCTAACTAATATATTCTTATAATTATGGCGCTTGTTGTATCAGAACATAGAGTAGGCCTGAAATTACATTATAAGTAATTGATTAAATAATTTTTGTCGACGGCAAGTCAGCGAAACGGCTTAATTCTTTATGTTTGAGAAAGACCACGGGGTTAAGAATAGTTTTGAATAACTTTGTAACATTAGAACATCTGACACCGCAGTCTTTCAGCTGTGACCATGGTTGCTGTAAAGAATCCGAAACATCCGGCATGTAATAATTTTAATAAGCGGCGATAAAATACGCAAAATTGTTTTTTTATTATACCTTAGGAAATAAGAAAAACGTGCGCTTCGTGCCGCGCTCGCAACATAACTTTCGATATCCTACTTATTTCTTCGTAAAACTGATTTTTTATTTTCGAAAATAGGGATGGACAGACAGTTCATGTCAAGCCAACACTGACTCAGGATCCAGGACTAACCTAATAATCAAATGAACACGAAATAAAGGCAGCAATTATACACGAAATTGTGTTAATCTCAAAGAAGGGTCGGACAATCACCTTAATATTTCGATATTATTTAAAAGGTGTTTTCCTTTTTCAAATAATTTCAAGATGGCCGATCTCCCGCCATTATGGTATATCTCTACGTTGACATTACTCTGTGCGGTCATCGAAGCGTGTCGCAGTGTAGTGGTATCGGTTGGTTAAAAATGGGCAGACTGCGTGTCTACGCACTTTCATTACACAGACTTGCATTTTTACTTCCTTCACCCGCTATCGGCCATGATAGGGCTATATCTTGTATCTAATGGCGGGATTTTGGACTTGATCTTTTTAAAAAAGGAATACATTTTCAGAATTATTTTTGACATGAAAAATCTATTGACTGAGTATAAATAACTCAAATACCGTCAGTGCAACTTTGCGTTCATTAAAAGATACAAAATATTTGGTACTTATAATTGCAGATGCTCATAACTTGAAAAGCTTTATGATATCTAATCTTCACCTATTCAATCTTGAATAAGAATTTTTACTAATAAAAAAAAATACTTGTTTTTAATCGTCATTCAGGCTTTTCTTCTAAACGTAGTGATCATATTCTCTTGGGGTGAAGCTAAAAATCGATAAAAAAAACCGCGTTTTAGTAGGACGGAAAGTAGTAACAGCTTTTTTTAATTTTAATAGAAACTTAAATGATATTGATGGAAATACAAAGAATATTTGAGTAGTGAAACATTATTGTTGTTTGCTGCCGAATTGCCAGTATCCAGCTAGCATGAGTGTTCAAAGATTGTAGTTTCAAGATAATATTGTAAAATAAAATATGACGTTATAAATGGAATATAACACATGGAACTTTCTATAATTTCACGCTATAACGTGTTAATGTAATAAGAAAGGTAATAACAATGCAGGGGAAAACTGGTTCAGTACATATACGATACTGGATCATACTGAACTAGGAAAAACTACAGTGAAACTAATTTATAGCGATAGCTTTTGCCCACAGCTTCGCATGCGTTAACTAAGATTTGCAGCATCTTAGCGGGATGATATATAGCCTATAGCTTTCCACGATAAATGGACTATCTAACGCTGAAAGAATCTTGCAAATCCGACCAATCGCTCCTGACATTAGCGCGTTCGACAAACAAACTCTTCAGCTTTCGTATAAGTATAAGATTACTAGCTGTTGCCCGCAGCTTCGCTTGTGCTAACTATGATTTACAAAGGCATCTTAGCGGGATGATATATAGCCGTTAGCTTTCCTCGATAAATAGGCCATCTAAGACGGAAAGAATCTTCGAAATACGACCAATAGTTCCCGAGATGAGAGCATTTGAACTAACAGATTCTTCAGCTTTTGTATTAGTATTATATTACTAGCTAGCTTGTGTTAACTTGGATTTACAACATCATCTAAGATGATATATAGCCTATAGCCTTCTCCTAATACTAAAGGAATTTTTAAAATCGGACCAGTGGTTCCTGAGATTAGCGCGTTCAAGCAAACAAACAAACAAACTTTTCAGCTTTATAACATTAGTATAGAATAGCACTGATTAAATACTATCTTTCTATGTAAGAAAATCTTAGAAAAGTGTTAATAATAATAATAATAATAATAACTTTTTTATTTGCAAAACCAACAATTAATCATAAAACAACTTATGTATATAAACAATTGTAAATTGAGGGCATTGCAAACCCGGTCTCAAGCTCGGCATTTGCTGGCATTGCTGTCAGCACCGACAGCAATGCCAGCAAATTCTGTTAGCTTATACATCGTCATTTTTCCAACCATAGCGACACCGAGACAGCAGTCTCGACGTTCATGGATTGGTTAATCCATCACGTCCGATCATCATCACAGCCAAGACACCAAGTGTGGTGGTCCAAGTACTGCTGGCACCTTCTGCCGGGACAACCTCGGTGAAACGTTGGGGGTAGTCCGCCTGGGGTCTCATTTCATCCGAAGGTGGTGCGGCATGGACTTGCCTCAGGATCAAATCCGATGCCATGAAGTCACACTCTACGGCTGTCGGGGGGCAACCTCCCATTTTTTCTCATCATATCGTGAAGCCGACAAGCTCACCCGACATCCGATGAAGCGTAATATTGTCCATCCAACTGCTAAGGTATTCTTAGAAAAACTGGGGGGCAGCGGTGGATTTTCAATAGGGGTGGTCTTGGATAGAGCCCAAGGTGGCTAAAGTGTGCGTCCACCTTACCATCCATTCGCAGAGAGACCCACATAACTCAAGCTCCGATTAGTTTAAATCCGGCCTTGTAGGGGTCTTCTGTTAGACATTATTATTTTTAGACGTTTTTACAAACAAAACCATATTATGCTTTATGTGTCTGAATGTGCGTTCTTTAATTTTTGGCAACAACACTTAACACCCGTTTTCAAAAACAATACTATGAGGTCTCACAGTACTCCCGGAGGCATTGGGTCATTCAAACCAATTCATAGACAATACTTAAATGAAATCCGTAACTGTGCGTCTGTCGAACGCATATTAAACCCGACTATTGACACCAGGAGCGCATAGATAGAAACGTTCTTTGCATAGTATTGTTTCATTACTTAGTCAAGTACGCTTCTTGAATACGGGTGTAAGGCGTTAGCGTTTATCGCAACTAAATAGATTCGGAGCGTTTGCTACTTGCCTATGGGGGTCGGCCTTACCTAAACACTACAAAGCGATTTTACGGAAGATATAAGCCATGCATCCTGCATGGGTATCTATGCAAATGTATACCATTTACGAGGTTGCACCTTAAAGTAGTGTGATTGTTCATAGTTGTGTAAACCAACGCCACCTGGTGTAATGTGCAGTTAACTGAAGACACGCCAAGGAACACAAATAACAATAGACCGTGACCACAAGCTTGTGTAAGAACACAGTAGATGGAGACACCGGAGAAAGTCAACAACGTCATTGCCATCATCATCATCATCATCAGCGACTAACATTTTTATTTTTTATTACTATTACTACATATTTGTACCTACGTAATAAAGATATTTTTGATTTGATTTATCTATATAACGGTATTTAAGAACTTCTACGGTTATCATCATCTTCATTATCATCATCAGCCTTTATCCGTTCACTGCTGAACACAGGCCTACCTCAATGAACGCCAAGATCACGGATCCCCTGCCACTCGCATCCAATACGAACACCACTGCACGGAGATCGTCTTTCCATCGGCTTAATGGCCAACCAAACTTTGTCTACTTAAACGCGGCCTCCACTCTGGAACCGTATTCTACTTTTAACCTAATTCTACAAATAACAGATAGTGTAATCACTTGCATTGACATAATCATTCTCCTCAGGAAAATACTAATTGATATTTATGTTCATAGACAATTGACCGCTTACCATAAACTAGATTGCTATCTGTCTATCTAATAATGCTAGGCTCGCCGGATTTTTCATCAGATGCTCTTGTATGCAGCACGAATAGCAGAAGCCAAGGGACCAACAGTCAATGTAATGATCTGCTATGCCCCCCTAGACAAGTAGCATAAACACTAAACGAATAGAAATAGAATAGATTACTTATTGTAAGGGAACGATACTAGTTTACGACATGTAATTTGAGCAGCTATTGTTATTCTCATACAATATGTATTCTATTCTATTTCTATTCGTTTACCGTTTGCCATTTATCTAGAGGGGCTGATTACTCTAATATATTAATTAGCTCACGTATTTTAATTACCAAGGACGTCATATTACGTTCACAACGCACAATTAGACATAGAGCACATCTAACAGTAATTAAGTTGCAAAACTGTTAACATTCATCTATGTTTTTAGTCTGTGGAACAAACCATGATTAATACGCAAATTGGTAGGCCACAGTAACATCAATTCACCCAGGACTTCGATATTATTATAATCTTACGAATAATTCACAAAAAATTAAATATGTGTATTATATTATAATAAAAATCTTAAATATAAGTATTAAATATTAATATAAAAGTATTTAATATTTGTATTTCCCTTGTCTGGTACCCGAAACACAAGTCTCTTCGAGAACTTACCACGGGGAATTGACGTGGTGTAAAAGCGTCCATAGATATTATTATTATCATTATTATTATTATTCACACTACTAAAGAAAATACTAAAAATACACAATCATAAACTAGTACAATAATGACATAGTTAGTTTATGACTTCATTTAATTTCTTTACTTTTCCAATAACAAGCCATACTGGGTTAGTCAGTCAGAGAAAAGCGCACTTCACATATTAACTTTTTATGTACCATTGTGTGGAATTGCTTGTAGATGCCATGTTATTGAGTTATAAGAACAAACCGGCGTCAAATATATTTGATAGTGGATACTTCTTCGTGATCTTTCACTATATTTTTAATAGTAATTTCTTTCTTTCTAAAATCAGGAGAGAAGGATATTGGGCCATAGTTCACCGAGGCGCTCGCCCAGTGTGGGTTGGTGAACTACACATACCTTCAAAGACTTTCAATCTCATCAGGCATGAAGGCTCGTGATGTTTTCCTTCACCGGTAGCAAGCGATGGTCTTCTAAATTGTGCACTTAGAAATTTTGGAAGACTCATTTCAAGGCACCACAGGGGTGAGGATCAAACTTGGACCTCTTAGTCACTGGACCATCGTCGCAAAAGTATCAACCCTTCCATTGCTGGGCACAGGTCTCTTCACCGAAATCAGGCGAAGAGGGAATAATAATTGACAAGTACATTGACTGTAACTATAGCCTATTCTGATGATAATTATATCATTCGATGGAAATTATATTATTCGATGAAAATTATTATATTATTCGATAAAAATTATATATTTTCATGACAATTTTATCTTTCGATGTTGCCAATTGTTTTCTTCTTTTACTTGTTATAAACCTTGCTTTCTGTCCGTGTGTACTTGTATGGTTTATTCTATTAGAGCCTGTCTAGGGTCAACAAACCTACTTAATTTATGTAAAATTTTTATTTTATGTCCTTAAATGCCTCCTTTAAGGTCTATAATAGTTAGAGTGTAAACTGCGTTTAAGTAGACAGTATTTAAGGTGGGTAGACGATTTTCGTAATCCTTAGAGTGGCCGATCCGTATTCCATGTTAGATGCGAAAGGCATCGGTTGTCTTGGCGTTCATTGAGGGGCATGTTTGACAGTGGACGGATAAAGGCTGATGATGATTTTGAAGTCCCTCTTGGTACTAATAGCTCTTTGTTCTTCCGATGAGAACATACAGGCGACTTTAATATAACTGAGTTTATATTAAGGCGAAGAAAGGATTTGATGTTTTCAATAATGATTCAATCTTATGTATTAGGATGAGCAACACATTAACGCGTTGCCAGGTCTAGTTTCAAGTAAACTAGTTCTATACTATGGGTGACGTCGACTTCTTGCCATCATGTGAGACGTCTGCCAGTTTGGCTATTCAACTAACATAAAAAAATTATGTCGATACAATTATTTTTTTTAAATTCAGTTACCTCACTGAGTGTAATGTCTATGCACTTGTTTTACATCAGAATTGTACACTGCAACCCTGTTATTTAGGTTTGATAACAATCGCACAAATATGCAAATTCACATGAATATGTACGGATGTTTGTTACGCAATCATACAATAACGGATGCTTATGAAATAGCGTAAGTACTAAATAAATTATAAAGTGCATATATGATGAATGAGAGTAATTAAATATATTGTTATAGGCACTCCTTCGTGGAAATATGGGAGAATTGATCCGTAGGACGGCATACGTGAGGTAGGTGGAGTAACCTAGGTTCTGGATAGGATCCAACATCTCTGGCTTGAAATGGCCCTGTAGAAGAGTAAGATTGACATCCTCCACGTTGATGAGAAGAATCTCATGTTGATTACAAACCGGGTGATTCTTTTAATTTGCTTCCTTTGCTCATCAAAATGTCTTTCAATATTAAACATGGATAGAACATGTAAAAAGTGAAGTAGCATCAGCATGCAGGTTTCCTCACAATATTTTCCTTCACCGGTGAGCGAGCGATGGTCTTGTGTTTAGGGTGCATTTAGAAATTTAGAAAAACCTATTTCAGGCACCACAGAGGATCAGGATCAAACCCGGAACCTCTCGCTCAAGAGGCCATACCCACTGAACCATCGTCGCTCATCCATACAACATGTATTGTTTTAAATGCTTAGGTCACAGCCGGTGTTAGGCACACATTCACACCGCATGGGCCCCGGGGTCGTATGCGACGTCGAACCCTACACTCCGTTGACCAGTTGATCCGGATCAACCGCGACAGCATAGGCTCAGATCAGCTACGAGTCGACACCAATATAGACCGTGTAATCACCGATAGCACTCTGCTATCGGCAGCTTGCTCGGGTCCCGCGCTTGACCCGCCTCCCCCGCTACCGGGGGAGGGGAGGGCCGGCCCTCACGATAGGTTTCTAACGTCACCCGTTCCAAACCAGTCGACCGTAGCTTACCAAGTTAGGTACAAACCCGACGCCATGAACATGGCGGGGGGCAACCCCCCAAATTTTTAACGTCATAGGATGATCCAACCGGATCACCCCATTTCCGATGACGCATAACGGTCACTAGGACCATTAGCATAGATCCAACCGAAAAAAAAAAAAAAAAAAAAAAAAATGCTTAGGTGAATTTCACTCAATAGACTTATACGGAAAGACATGGTGTTAAATAGAAATTTAATGAGCTTAATAACAGGACAAAATCTACAAAAATCAGGCGAGCTATGGCCGCGTACCTAGAGAAGTCCTGTATCGATTCGAATCCACTTACCTATCGCATTTACTTACGAGATTATCTTATTAGAGAACGTGCCGTGAGATGGTCCGTTAGACTGGATTGGTTACGTTAAGGCGTGTACAGGCGAGCGTAGAGAAATAATAAGTTTTCAGTTTAGTATGAACAAAGCTATACAAAAGCAAAGATGACATTTGATAAGATAAAACATAAAACATTTTTCGTTTTAGATTTGCTTATAAATATTGTTCTGTTTATAATTATTTTTAAATGTAATAGTTATTACTTATTAGTAGAAACTTAAGATTTCTGTTATTTGTTTTGTTAGTTCCAAACTCTAGTGTTACGATAATTGTTTGTTACCCAAATATAAACAAATAAAAAAATAAAATAAACCACCTAGCACGACATGAACTGTTCTTAAGAAATATAATAGAAGGAAGGATTGATGGAAAGAGAAAACCAAGGAGAACTCATTTGGAGCAAATAAAGGAGAAGAAGATCTATCTCTTAAATGAAGAGAGAGATTAGGAATAGATTAGAAGAAAAATAGAGATAGATGGTGAAACACTACAAAAAGGTATTAGGAGAAAAAAATTGAGGACGATGACGAATAGGCAAACAGAGAGCAACCTGATGGTATCACAGCGTTGCAAGAAGCATTCTTAATGTGGAATCAGACCAGGCAGCTCATTCATAGGTAGCCTATCTTATGTCGTTAGGTGATGAAACACTACCTATACTTCGTTCCAAAATGCGGCAAAACTTTTGAATGATAGACACAAGCAAGACTTTTGTAGATAAGATGGACGCTCTGAGAAATTCAAGCTAAATTCACTATGCTAAGACATGGACCTAAGGCGGTGTGCATAGACAAAATAGGCTTAAATAATAATAAAGCTTTAGGATCAGTGAGAGATCAACACCAATCCATCGTCGTTTAGACATAAATCGAGCTAGCAACTTTTACCATAAGACATAAAGAGTAAGAAAGATTAAGTCGCGGAAGACATGAAGAGTCATCTATATTGTATTATTGTTACTATCACCTTTATTTACAATGCATTTTAATTAATATGTAGTGCATTTACTGACCACGAGATGGCGCTGTTTATAAATATCAACGTTTAGTCTATAGTAATTCATATTGTTTTGAGGAAGCTGGAAGCGCACTGGAAGTCAGTTAGGCTTTTGTTGGCAAACCTATATGGACAATAGATAAGTATAGTCTGATTATGATGACGATAATTACAGTTAGACAGTTTCTGCACTACTAATCTATTGCAATTCTTTTATTATTTAAATGAGCAAACATTTTTTTTAATATTACAATTGTATTTTCACTTTATTAAAATGAATATTCAATATTAATAAATACAGACCTTATTACATATATGTATTGTACTCGACCGCGAAAAGTATCAGTTATTCTACATAATATTTTAAAAAATACAACACCACTACTAGTAAATACTTCTAGGTACTAGGTATTAAGATAGAAATTTATCTTTTATGTTCACAATCATTATCATCATCATCGGCCTTTATAAGTCAGCTGCTGAACATAGGCCTCACTCAATGAATGACAATGCACGGAGATCGTCTTCCCAATATGTTTTTTGTTTTCGAAAGGTCTAGACTTTTAGGCCTGATGGCCTTTAAGCTCAATCGGTAGGTGTTCCCAATCTTATACAGAAACCTACATTATAATATTCCTGTTAATATTTAATGCTATATTAAAGATGACGATTTTTTTTTGTTGGTTGCACAGATCGGTTCTAGGGAAAGAACTTATTCTCGAGTTTCGTATCTTGGGACTTGGACCTTAGGGTGTGGTATTTACACTCTCTGTATCTCCCAGCAAACACATCAAGCCCTATTATTTTTCAAAATATTTATAAATAGCTGTTGCCCGCGACTTCGCACGCGTTCGCAAAACAAATCCTTTTTTTTTTATATATTCTATGTTACCAAAAGTAGTAGTTGTACCTCCTAGAATATGTGTACAAAGTTTCATGATGATCGGTTCAGTAATTTTCTCGTGAAAGCGTAACAAACATCTTTTTCACATTTGGATGCTAACGCGGATTTTATTTGATTTAATTGTTTAGGCGAAAATTCTGGAAGTAACAATATAAACCATACACTGCTAAAGTAATGCTGATGGCGATGATAAAGATGATGATAATGAAGAAGATGTTGATGATGATGATAGTGATACAGTCTCGATACTCGAGTGTGCACCACACACATTGCACGCCCCATTAGTCAACCATTACCCGATAGCCGTGAACATCTGGGTTGCCATTACTTTTTACTTTTTTCGTTAAATTCCATCTAAATTTAAATTTGAAATTGCAATTTTAATTTACACTGTGAAAATCAATTAACATTATTATGCTAATATATTTTTTAGTGTTCGTAATCAGGAAGCGAAACTGTTTTAAAGAATCATTTAATGATTACATAAAGCTCTTTATCCTTTCCTTTCCTTTTCTTTTATTTAGTACTAACTGTTGCCCGCAGCTTCGTCCAAGTTAGCAAAAAAATATTATTTTTTAAATGTATCCTATGTTACTTCTAGTAACCCCGAGAATGTATACAAAGTTTCATGATGTTGTTTTCGCGTGAAAGCGTAACAAACATCCCTATTTAAAATATTAGTGAGAATAGTCAGCTTACACGCTAAAAAACTTTAAGCAATTTGTAATCATAACAAAGCAAAAATTATGTGTTTAAATGTGTTTAATAATAATAATAATATTAAATGTTTATTGGAGAACATACACTGTTACTTAATCTAATACACACACACACACACAAGGCACATAATTATATAAAAAATTAAAAAAATTAAAAAAAAATATGCGCCGGAAAATGCACAACATGTTTCTAATGTAAACTACTCAAATGTATCCAAGCAGGCAAAGGTAAGAAAATTTGTGGTTTGATTTTTGATAATCCTGGTATTCTTTTCTTTTTCTCTATTTACAAGAGTTCTTAATCTAGATAAATTTTGGAATTTGGTTTTTTTTTAAATTTTCCGAGCATCAAATATCACACTTCACGCAATAACCGCCCCGAGTCCTGGTCCAGTAGGGCTATTCTGTAAAAACCATTTCGATGTTGGTTTCACCTGAGTGATAGAGCTCACATTACGTCACTTCGAAAACGATCTTTATTGATATGGGCCTCTGCCCATATCAATAAAGTTGAGTTTTAAAGAATACAAATCCGTCAAATTCGTCATATTACCGAGGATTCCGCTTCGAAATTCGAAAACAACCTTACAGAATAGCCCTACTGGTCCTGGAATCTGGAACATAACTGAGATGCACCAAACCTATCAGCAACAGGCCAGAAACAGCGCAAGATGTTTGATTCCATTGATAGTCTGGTGTAAATCAATGGCTGAATATTTCATCGATAATCCCATAATCCGGTATAGCAAGTTTCAAATAAAAGTGAAATAGCGATCAATTATTATTTATCGATCGATTGTATACGGCACGGGAAAGTCTGCACATGTCACGCTACGCGCCATAATTAGTATGAATTACCCGGTTCGTAGATAAGGTTGCCAGATGGCCGGAAATCGTCTGGATTCTCCCGACTTTTTTAGTGACCTCCAGACTCTAGACAAATCACAAATACTCCAGAAAAACGGCTACTTCTAAAGTTCCCTGTGTACATGTGGCAAAGTAGACCATAAGCCTGCCTAATTATTGTCTTGGTGTGTTATCTAAAGTTATAAATAATAAATGTAATTTTTCTTATAAATACATTTCTCCCGACATCAATTCTCACATCCAGACTATTGTAATTTTTTTCCCGAAAATTTTGAAATTCTGATCTGGCAACCCTATTCGTAGATCAGCGGCACAACATGCTTAAGTGTCAAACTGTTTTTTTAATTATAGTTATACTATTAGTCTAAGTGATAAGTTGAAAATAGCGAAAAATAGAGATAAGGCTCTTAAAAATACGTGCGATAGCTCATTTGATTCGGAATGACGTCTAGAAAAATGTATCGGAAATGTGTATTAGCACACAAAAAATTGCAAAAGTTATAAACAAATTAAGTTGCAAAAAAAAAGGTATTTCGTTTTTTGTTAATAACTCCGAAATTATTAACATTTCAGAAATTTTGAAAAAAGATTCTTAAAGAGGAGGAAATTTCCAAAGAAAAACTCCCGACTCCCGGAATTCTATCTCCATTATTTATAATTTTAATTTAACGCTGAAAATAGGCCTCCGCGCGGCATTTTTAGGTAGCGCGCGCGGCTTCAAAACCGAGCACGTCACACTAATTATTTTTTTTAAGGTATTAAATATTAATTTAAAAATTTAAAAAAATTATGGTGTATTTCGAACACTTCAAAGAATTTGCTCCCGTTGGAAATTTTACTCAAAGTTAATTTTTCAACAAATTAGACAAATGTTAACTAACGAAATTTTTTCGAACTTCCGTCCTTATTGCACATTAAAAAAAATGTTTAAATAATTGTCGTATAAATTTTTCACTTCGTGGAGCCCTTCATATAAATATACTTAACAAGATCGCGCCATAAAAGTTTAAAAAATTTTAATACTTTGTTTATAATAATTTTTTAACTTGAACAAAAAACTAGAAATCCATAGTTCTTTTTTCAAAATTTCTGAAATGTTAATAATTTCGGAGTTATTAACAAAAAACGAAATACCTTTTTATTTGCAACTTAATTTGTTTATAACTTTTGCAATTTTTTGTGTGCTAATACACATTTCCGATACATTTTTCTAGACGTCATTCCGAATCAAATGAGCTATCGCACGTATTTTTAAGAGCCTTATCTCTATTTTTCGCCATTTTCAACTTATCACTTAGACTATATGGCATTGGAAACAACGTCCGTTACGCCAGCTTGTCATTTTCCCTACGTCATTATGTTCGATACATTTAAATTTATTTTTAAACGGGATCTAACCGCGTATTTTATTGTAGGAGTGCCATGCTGTTTTGCATCCGAATTGGGTCGGCACGATTATTGTGGTACCGCTCGCTCACATAATACTAGCGTAAGTGACAGCTAAGCTGTCGCGCTTCATGAGTTTCCGATAGATCATAGCGGTGTAGATGTTGCTATAAAAAATAGCTTCCGGCCTAAATTCAAAATCGATTAACAATCAACAATAAACCATAAGGATTACTGTTGTTATTTCGTGTATAAAACGCGAAAACAACGCATCCGAATCAAAACGATATTTATCTGTCATTAAAATAAACGATATCAATTAACGCGCGAAATGTCAATGTCAAAAGCTATAGATAAAGGAATCTATTTCAATATATTATCTACATCGTGAAAGTAGAAAGTGTTGCATCACAAAAAAATAAGATTACGCAAAAATAACATTCGAGTTAAGTTTTACTAAAAACGATCAAATATTAGAAACTAAAACCGGTTTATTAACTTGTGTGTTTGTTAGTTCCGTAACCGATGAGTATTACTATTTTATTAATTTTATCGAGGACTTTCCCTATTTAATATTTATTGATAAAAACGTCTTATTTATCGATCTAATTCTTAATCCTGTTAATTAGTTCCAAACTGATTACACATTAACTTTTTAAAAGTAAATACACAGCCAAATGAGGAATTCCCACTGAAATTGCAGACAGGACTCCTCGGCATATGGATCATAATTACAGCACTTGTACCAGTATATTTAAATAAACATATCAATAACATATATAGACGGCTGATATAATATTGAAATCAATTATTCGGTCCTAATAAATAAATAAATAAAATGTATGTTTTTTTTTTTTATATCATAGGAGGTCAAACGAACAGTCGAAGCCTTGCGACTATCGACGCCCATTAACATCCACATAACCAGAGATTATCCAGATGCGTTGCCCTCCTTTTCCCTATCCCCCCAATGGGCCACCGGAAACTTACAAACCGCACGAAACGCGACAGCTTAGCTGTCACTTTACGCCGATTTTATGTGAGCCATCAAGTTTACTTTGTTTTTGAGATAAGGGCAGAACTGCTCGTTCTGAGTAGTTCGATAAAATTAGAGGCACATACTTACATCTTGTCTAGGGAAAGGCACAAGAATAAGTTGCCTGGGCTAGTCTATCTATCTGTGGTTTTTTTTAATTAACAGCAGATAAACTTGTAAGTTTCTAAGGTTACATAAATATGCGCAAGATTCTTATATAATATTTGTTGTAGCACTTTTTCACTCCGAACAAAGATATTTAAGGTATAAAAAAAAAATTATATTATTGCGTGATATCTTATCGATAATATTCAATAAAAAACGCGATAAACAACTGTAATTAATTAAGACATAAATAATGTTAAAATTAGAGAGCTAAATTATTCGAACTAGTAAAGAGTTTATACTGCTTTTGTAAAAAGGTAGAGAGAGCTATGCTACCTTGCAGCCGCTTTGGACCGTGGTCTTTCCACGACGCGGGATTGGACGGAAGAGGCGCCGACAGTAAATTAGCCAATAACACTGTTTCCACTGATGCGAAATGGGAGTTTTGAGCACTGCTATTGGCCAATTCACTAGATGCTCCTCTACACCCAACCCAAACCCGTGTCGATAGAAACGCACCCTAAGCCCATTTAAACGTGATTGGTGACATACGTTAAAAGTCGAATTACTAATGAACCAAATCCACTCACTCTGACATTGGCAAATCCTTTAGGAAGCTAATATTAAAAAAGAAGAAGAAGAATGAACCAAAAAATATGAAGGCCGCGTTCGGGACGAACGAGGATCAATCGACCTCCCAAGAAGAATTGGCCAGCATTCAAAGACAAGACTTACTAACAGTTAACGGGCAGGTAATGATAAAGCACAAATACCGATTTCACGTAGAAATCAAAAGAATTCCGACCGCAAATTAGGAATTGTAAAAGAAAGTATAAAATACCATAAATAATTGTTTAGTCGCATCTCAACTGATGTTGATACTTGAATTAGCATTTATGTCGAATCATTCGAATGCTATCAGTTCGCTCGTAATGAGCTAATGTACGTACAAAATAAGTTGATTTTGAGTTGAGACACCCATTGGAGCGACATGGCCGTAAACGCCATCATGCTGTCATGTCAGGACATCTCCACTACACATCGCGTCTTTGCGCGTGTAATTCCTTTATCTCTATAAAAAAAATATTCTTAATTATTTTTACCGTTTCTTTATTATATGTAGTTAATTAAGCCCAGAGTCCCACATACTCCACCCCTGATCTTAGCCATCTTTCCAAAACTCAGCAAAAAAAAACAAAACATTCCGAATTTGAATCTTCACTCGTGAAACTTTCTTAATGTTGGATAAGATGCACTAACATAACCTGTCGTACATCCAACCCACCCTCTTACGCAATGCCATTACTTAACTCTTATCAATTCAATTAGGTAGTAATTTAATTGTTTTGTGAAAGTTGCTGAAAATTCATGTAATAATGATATATTGTATTATCGTTATATTATACGTATGTAATCACTTAATAAGTATGGCAACGCAGCGCGCTAGTGTGCTATATGATACTGTTATTATAAATTATAGAATATTATGTAATTTTACTTCATTGTAAACAAACAAAGAACGAATTAAATCTTATCTCAAACATAGTAAAAAAAACTCAGAAATGAAGCTTCATCGCCTGACCATGTCAATCCCTCAATACGAAAGTTATAATAACAGTCACTACCTACGTACGTAATTGAATGAAACCTTTTAAAGATTAATTTTACTTCATTTGTAAATGGAACTGTCAAACTCAATGCATTGTTCCCATTTCCTTCCATTTTTAAATCTTTATCTTTTTCAACGTAAGCTTCTTCAAGAATTTTCCAATGCCTCAATTTTTAATAATGTCGAATGTCTAGATGAGATCTACAAAATAATTCCAATGCGTTCGATTTTTAAACTCTCCACGGGGAACGCCTTTAATATTATATCAAATTCGATAGCATTTTCAAACACCTCATATATTTCATCGAACCTATGACCTACTCAAGTCCAAAACCCACTTGAGCATGCTAAGCCAATCAGAGCGTGGTACTTCGCTAGTTTACCGTATAATAATTACTATGAAATGGCTACGTTTCAGATGTGTTGTAGTCTTACAAAATTATTACATTACTGCTAATTATTATTGCGATATTTATAATATGATCTTTGCAAAATACACAGATACAGTTAGACACGGTTTATATAACCTTGATTAGTATGACTTTTTGAATTTGAACCATGGTCACTGACAGCTTACTCTGTAAATTGTATTGCCACGACAAATTATAAAGTTGATTTGTTGTAATGAGTAAAAATATTCGCATATAAACATTATTTGTAATAATTGACAATCAAATTGTTTTTCAAATTTTAAGGAGTCCAATAATAATATATTGAAGGCCTGTTTCACCACTTCCTGATAAGTGCCGGATATGCTATCCACAACATATTTGACAGATACTTCATACTCTATCTGTTGGATACCTGGTGGATTGATATTCGACACTTATCAGGAAGTGGTGAAACAGGCCCTGAATATAAGGATGGCGCGTTTTTCTGCGAGGTATTCTTTACAAGGAAGCTTAGCCATATTCTCATGCTATATACACCGCAGAGTTTGAAGACGAAAGTACCAACGCGTTCCCTCGATTGGGGCCCTCATATTGACAAGTTAGCGGATAAGCTCAGTTCTGCAGCTTACGCGGTTAAAAAGATAAGGAACCTGACGGATATTCAAACTGCTAGGTTAGTTTACTTTAGTTATTTCCATAGTCTTATGGCCTATGGCATTTTGCTGTGGGGTCATGCCGCTGATACCGAGCGCATATTTATTCTGCAAAAGCGAGCTATCAGGTCCAAAAGTTTGCTGTAGCTCAACGTGCTATGGAGCGCGCTATGGGTGTTTCTTAGGCAGATGGAATTCAAAACAAAGACCTCCACCGAGAACTAAATTTAACGACACCACGCAAAGAGTAAGCACGTTGAAGTGGCAGCGGGCTGGTCACACACTCAGAAGACGGATCTGCGTGCAGTGGCCGGTCCGTAATTGATGCGAGTGGCACTAGATTTGTCGTCTTGGCGTTGATTGAGGGAGGCCTATGCTCAGCAATGGACTGATAAAGGCTGATGATTATGATGATTCTTTAAATGGCTTCAATATTACTTAGAAGTTATATCATAGTCTATTTCCTGTACAAGCAATTATCATTTCTTTTCGTCAAATTCGTGTTTTGTTATATACCTACTTTTTATAATAAAATTTAATGCGTATATATTATAATAAAATGCTAAAATATATAAATACTTTTTTTATTAAATTTTTTTATGGGTCTCTGAAAATGTATGAAATTTGCGCAATATATCTAGTTTTTGAACACTCTCTCTTCATGTGATAATAAGAATATGAAATAAACCAAGATATAGGGACATAGTCATGGCGTTTAGAGGCTTTATGGTAGAAAAATATTTGATCTAGTTTCATTACCCAGGAAGGAAACAATCGACTACGTTTGGAAAAAGAGCCGCAATCTTTTCCTCTTATCATGAGCCAGCATTTTGCAGCTTTTATTATTTGTCTATACTCTATAGTCATAGAGTAATATACCAATACCGGTATGGACTGGATAACTCATGATTATACGTTTATTATCTATGATTACATTTACATAACAGTACGTCGTTACTTGACTTCTGGTTAATCCATCATTACTATCACATTTCGTCTTTTTCACTGCTGGTCTTAATGGACATCAATATTTTCGGCACTATGTGACCGGGCCATTGCCACTTCAGGGTAGTAGCTTTCGCGCACATGTCCAAAGACTTAATTTACGATATTGTCCTTTGCTAGTGAACAAGCAAGGTAATAAAAAACATTTAAGGCACAGGTCATGATTGGACCTAGAAGGCCAGACTCAATATGCTGAGCCTATACCCACTAGCCTAGACCGGTGTTTCCCAGCGTGGGGCCACGCCCAACAGAGGGGCAAATCAAAAATAGATTCGACACGATTAGAACACGATTTAAATGATTCATATCGGCACCAAACTTACCAAAAAAAATATTTCAAAAATGAATATTTATTTGGTATAATTTTCTTTGACGTTACCAAAATATGGATGATTAGAGTCTTCAAGTAAACTTTGTCGATCACTCTAATTTCATTTATAAAAATATATATTTTAATTTTGAATTTAAGTTTTTTTTTATGTTTTGAAATTTTACTCACTGTATTTTGAAAACAATTTCATAGTAATTTCTTTCTAAAACCTATCATTTATGTTTCCTTAGTGAACAAATCATGTTTAATGTTAAAAATTATGTTACCTTGGGGGTATATTTTCTTTTTTAGAAATGTAAAATGTATTTAAAAGCATGAAAAAGTTTGTGAAACGCTAGTCTGTCACGCTATCGGTTTTAACATGTGTAAATGATATCCTTATAATAGGGAGGAGAGCAAAGAACCGTGAACGCTGGATATATTGTTTCAGCTTTACCGATTATCCGTTTCATGTGAAGCCCGCTACGTGCTGGGGATTAATCAAAATGTAATTACATAATAGAGTTTTCGATAAAAAGATTTCTATTCCTTTTTAATCCAATTCATGATTAATCATAATAATGGTGAATAAATGGTGAATGTATATATTTTTTTATTTTTTATTGTTCGTACCTAGTACGTAGCATAAGTTTTGATTTTTACTAAAACTACTACTAAAAATGCAATGGACGTCAAGGGTAGAGCGAAGTGGAGAAGTTCAAACTCCTCCACTAATTACTTATCAATAAGGAATTAGGCTAACCCCACCACCATAAATTCTATTAAATACACATGTTTATTGTACTATGCTCTTACTTCGTTTTAATAATTACCAAATGCTACAATATATGCCATGATATTATATATATAGAAGTCTCATCTCTCATGATATACAAGAGATAGATTGAGTGGTTGATTAGATAGAGATGTGTCTATTAAATAGCTTATGATCGTATATCTATCGATAATGCTATGATCATATTTTCTCCTAGTAGGTATCTTAATTAATCTGAGATGTCATTAGTAAGGTGACTGTAGTTACATGTATCAGTGTCGATGAAATATGATTATTTAATATCTCTAGATTATGCACTTGATGGCTTTATAACATTGGCTATTAAGTCATTTACACATAATCATCATTATCAGCAAGTACGTATCTAAATATACCTCTTGTCACCTTTTTATGGATTAATATCTGGAACTAGGCAGAGATCTGTGATGATTCATTTTGAATAAATTTTGTTTGCAGATTTAAAATGAAGTAATTCGCTAATTAACGGAATTCGCTAGCGTACAGTAAAAGAAATAAAGGATATTATTACTATAATTAATATATACAAAAATACCCATAGTACACAACAAACAGTAAACAACTTACCGGCAAAATCGTAAATCCAAAACACAATCACAACACTAAAGCACTATGCAATGTTATTTCATTCATATTCTTATTTTGAAATATGTAGTTCTTTTTTTTCACAAATTCTATTGCGAATTGGTTCGAGCGCGAACAGTTTTGAATTATTTTTCACAAACAGATAGCATATGTAAAGGTCACGCGCGCATTTTTTTTTACAAACTTTCTTAGGCAACCTCGCGCGGCAAATCCGATTTTTGTTTTTAAACTTTCATAGGTGATAGTCACCTCGCGCGCAGCTTTAACGTGTGTTGGAGGATGAATGCGTGAAAGATCGCGTGCGCACACGCTGTTACGTACCGTCTGGTTATGTTACGGTAATATTTGACTTTAGTAACACAATATTCAAAACATCTTTTGCTGTTAAAAAAACTCGATATGTTATATATAATACTAGGTTATAATAATTCTTCTGGATGCGTTAAATAATTAAAAGTTGATAAACAACACAAGACATTAACGAGTTCCGTGGTAAGTTATTGCATTACAGGGCTCATTAACAAATGTTTATGTTATTTATATTTAAAAAAAATACATCTATGGCTGCGTGAGGATTTTTTTTTTATTTACCAGCTTGCATTTTTTTTAAAATGTAGAGATTCTTGGGCCGTTTTTTGATATTAAGGGGAAAATGACGAGCACCACCGCCCATATATGAGACTTAGTTCCCTTGGGAAGTCGGGGAGCTTTCATAAATATAAACGACTAACGTTGACTTATTGATCTTATTTTACGTATTTGTACTCAGTAACAAAACTTTTTTACCGATAATAACAAAGAAACAGTAATAATTTTTTATACGAATTTTTCATACATATCGCGGTTTACTGAAATGTTTCCATTTCCAAAATTTTCGATATTAATTTAAACTTCAAATCAACTGTGGTCAATGGAGGGCTGATTTTATGCCCAACTGATAATGATTGTCAATACAGGTGATGGTGGTATCAGCAATCAGAATTATAATAAATTTACATATTACCATAACTATCGATAAAATTGATTAATTCGTGGACAGTTTAATTGATGATTTAATGCATTAATTGATTAATATTTAAATAATCCTTCAAGAAAGTTTAAATCTCACCGTAATCTCGAATTTTCTTTAACCATTTATCTTACCGTTCTAAATAGAGAGTCGAAATCAACTTGATCATTCTCTTTAACTTCATCTCACTATTAGCTTTTCTCCGCGACTTTGCGTGGGGTTTTAGGAGATTTATTTTAAGGTTTTTATAGAAATGGTGCAGAATGATCAGATAGACGGCGGCTACTCCAAATGATTAGCAGGTGTGTTGCCTTTCAAATATGAGTATGGTCTTTTCTTCCAGGTCCCTAACTCGTATCGGTTCGGAAATACTGTAGATGGCATTAATTGACGAGACTTGTGGTTCCATATATCAGTGGTTTCCATATATCAACAATTAATGCCGCTAGTTTGAACCATATTTTCAAGCTGTTGCTAAGATTAATTAACTAAGATTTGCAAAGGAATATTAGCGGGATTACATAGGCTTCCTAGATAAATGGGCTATCTAACACTGAAAGAATCATTCAAATCCTCCCAGTAGTTCCTGAGATTATCGCGTTCAAACAAACAACCCTTCAGCTTTATATATTCGTGATATGCAGAAGAAACAAGGTAGGAGATAGAACAGAGCCTTGCGGAACACCGGCATTAGCGCGTATTAAGACGGATGGTCGAGATGGGAGGATCCTTGCAGTGGACTGTCCTGGATGGACGAGGGTGAGCAGTGGTCGAAAAAAGGATGGTAATACATGTATTATTATATCCTGTAATACAAAGGTACATTGTGGTCCCTGATTCCCTGGTCCCAGTCTTTGTGAGGTCCCTGGGAATTGATGAGAGCCTGGACTGTTGACCTTAGGGAGCGGGCGGTTGACAATGGTAGGGCCCGAGCGGTTGATATTTGTAGGGCCGAGCGATTGATATTTGTAGGGCCGAGCGGTTGATATTTGTAGGGCCCAGATGTTTGCGAGGGGTTGATGGTTATTTTATTGGCACCGGATGATTGATATTTTGACTCTATAGATATAGATACCGTACACAACTATTATAACTTTATATATTTAAGAATTTAAATTAAATGGTTAATTTTCCTTTTTCAAGCAAATGGAAAGACGATCTCCATGTAGTGGCTGGTCTGTGTTGGATGCGAGTGGTAAGAGATTGGTCCTCTGCGTTCACTGACAAAGACTGATGTTGATAATGATAATAGTTATTGAAGTGAAACATATTTAGAATCGTTGTGATTTCAAACTCGATGAAACGAAAAAGTAAGTCCAAGAGAGAGACAAACACGTAAGTGTATATGATTTAGCCGGCGCGAGAATGAGATAGACACATTAGACGTTCGGGTTGCGGAGGGAGCTCGAGTAGATGTAGCCACCCAGTGGCAAGAAGCTAAATCTGGTGCACTACTACTGTCGGTAACAGCTCAGGTATGATTTGTAAGGTTAGGTTAGGTATCGCTTGTAATTGATTTTTTTTTAATACTTTTCAATAAGTATTTTTATTCAGGGACTTTTAAGTAGTTTCACTTCTACCGTGTGTGACTTGCCCACACATTTTTTATCTAAAACATAACTTAAGTAGATAGACTAGAAGATAATGTCGAAATATCGAGCACGGGAAAACAAAAGTGGAACATGGGTATGTAATATGTATCCCATTTTTTAAAACTGTATCTAGCCGTTATGTTACATCGAGTGCGTTTACGACTCCTAATTATTCTGGTATTCTGGTACTCCCGTTACTGGGCTAGGAATGCGGGCAATTTTCGTCATAAAATCTAGTTTCAATTACCACCAGTTGGTAAAATTTATAAACATAAATTCGTAATTTTTTCTTTTTTTTTTGCATACCCTAAAATACCTTTTAATTATTTGTCAGTAAAAGTGACTCGAATGGCGTGACGTCATGATTTTGTTAATTGTGACGGACTTATCCTACTAATATTGTAAATGTGGAAGTTTGTGAGGATGTTTGTTACTCTTTCACGCGAAAACTACTGAATGGATTTTGATAAAACTTCATAATAAAATAACTTACATATCAGAATAGCATACACGCTATAATTTATCCCCGTACTCCCACGGGAATGTGAAGTACGCGGGTGAAACCGCAGGGTACTTCTAGTTTTTAATAACGCTGTTTTTTACCAAATTTATTTTTTACCAGTAGTTTTATATTTTATTTTTACACTAATACAAGTAGTTTTAGATGATCATCAGTCTCTATCCGTCCACTGCTGAATATTTCAATGAACGCCAAGACGGCCGATCCTTTGGATTCGATAATTTATAACAAAACCCATTCATTTAATTATACCAACCAAATTTGTGTACTTAATAGAAAAATCTCAGTAAGGGCCGATGAAATTCGTTAAGTTCTATTAAAACTTTAAAGTTAACTTAGGGCCTGTTTCACAATCTCCCGTTAAGTTCCCTATAGGCTATTGGCAACATATTTGACAGATAGAGTATGGAGTATCTGTCAAACATCTGTCAAATATGTTGCCAATAGCCTATAGGGAACTTAACGGGAGATTGTGAAACAGGCCCTTAAACTTGCAACAGGATTCAAGGAGGATGTAAAATTGGAGCAAATCTTATACTAATGTATTAAGCTGAAGAGTTCGTTGGTTTGAACGCGCAAAGAAATATGGTCGTATTTGAAAGATTCTTTCAGTGTTAGATTGCCGAATTATTCAGAAAGGAAGCAAATGTTTGTCACTTTCTTTCACGCAAAAACTAGGTAGGTACAGAATATACTATACAGTAGTACAAGTAACTATAAAGTTTTATCAAAATCTGTTGAATAATTTTCACATAAAAAATATTAATCCATATTTCAATTAATACTATGCAAGAAAAGTATCTATTGATTCTACCATCAACATGATCAATTGGGTGATAGTAGTAATCATCATCATCATCGTCATCATCATCATCATCATCATCATCAGCCTTTATCCGTCCATAAGAATACATCGTGGAAAGTTTTCTAGATAATTCTTAAATCCCAAAAAGCTAGTGTACGACCACCTCGCCAAACCAGTCCACGACCGCTAGCCAACGGGAAAGTGTGGTCCAGCCATTTGTGAACTGATTTCGAACCATCATCATCATCAGAGCTGTTTGGATGCATCTAACAGTATCATTGGTAATGTAAAAAATTAACAACGGAAATAATAATTTATGCCAAATAAGACGACGCGCTCGAAAATAATTCCCGCTACTTTATCCGACAGTGGTGAGGCAGAGATCCGCCACAGGTACAAACCCGACGCCATGAAGCCTTGGAAGTCACACTCCACGGCTGGCGGGGGGCAACCCCCCACTTACTATATCACTGGGTGATACCAACCGGCTCACCCCACTTCCGACGAAGCATTAAGGCCATTAGCATAGCTCCAGCCAAAAAAAAAATCCCGCTACTCCGCCCATTTTACATAGTTTCCAGATAGCTTAATTTATTTCTGTGCAGCAAAGAGACGAAAGACAAACGCGTATGCGCCATAAGCGGTGAAAGTATAAAATAAATCATATAAAATAAACTACACAAATAAATAACATGATTTAACCCAATTCGCTAGATAAGTAACATTACTATCGTCTCTGAAAATTTCGAGATATGAATACATAATCGGGTTGAATATATAATAATCAACCAGCATCTATTTTTCATCCCTCTAAATAAGAAGGATGACCCACCCCAATTTTTTATTTTATTTTTATGACATTTTTTGTTTTTATTTTTTATGGTACAGCATACAAAAATAACAACCTTAAATTCACCCCTTTACAATCAACCCCTATTTTTTTTATTGCAATTTTTATTTTGGCAGAACGAAGTTTGTCGGTGCAGCTAGTTATTACATAAAAAATGTTTTAACAAGAAGGATTAGAAAGTTGGCGTTACGGATTTAATTTACTAATTACACTGTGATATAATCATCATCAGAGCGCGTCCCTCACATCTACAATCGCTTATACCCATAACATACCGGTTACGAATGGAGATTTTTTTTTTCGAAAGGTCTAGACTTTTAGGCTTGATGACTTTTAAGCTCAATCAGGAGGCTCTAGAAATTGAGGATATTAAATCGTCAATAGACCTATCTCGCAGTGGTCACAATTGTCTTCTGCCATCTGAAGCCAATGAGCCAGTATATCATTGGCAACCCCATTTTGCCCACTTTAATTTCAGTCTCGTTAACAAGGAAGTAAATAGTATAACCTTTTTAAATCTTAAAAGCTTAATAAGTAAGTTTATAAAAGAATACGAGATCAACGAAATTTTTAAGCTACCTATTTTTGGTCTGGCAAATAATGGCGTTGACCTGGGTTAATACTCTATAATCTTATACTAATAATATAGAGCTGAAGAGTTTCTTTGTTTGAACACGTTTATCTCAGGAACTACTGATCGGATTTGAATGATTCTTTCAGTGTTAGATAGCCCATTTATTGAGGAAGGCTATGGAAGGTGTGAAACTGATTGGGAACCTCTGCTCTAGGTGAATGACATCGCTTCGAAACATTGTCAAAAAAGGCTACTTTGAATGTATAATATGACTCATGCGACGTAAGATGGACGGAAGCTAATATTTTAAGAGCTTTCTTATGTTTACGCGAATTTCACTCATTATAATGAAACAATGGTCCTCCCGTGACCATGGTTCTTGTAAAGTATCCGAAACGTCGAGTGTGTAAAAAACTTAATAAACCGCGATAAAACCCGTAAAAGTTGTTTCATTATAATGAATTTAAGAGCTTTTAATACGTGTTTGGTTCCAGGATAAACCTGAATGTATGTCGTATATCCCGACTCCTGAGACACGGAGAAGCCTCTGCGCTAATTAATCTGCTTGTCTGTATAAAAAAGAGAACAAATAACTTTAAATAAGTATATTGATTGCAGACGCAACACACGGCACTTTGCTTCTCTCCCACCTTTTTTTTTCTTTTACGCCGGGAAATGCACTGGCGCATCCCGCAGGGGAGTGGGTCTCCCAGGCGGGTATGTGGGACTCGCTGCGCCCGAAAGATGGTAAGCGGACGCAGCTCTACCCACTAAAACCCGGCGAGTGCCACCAATGCCGCCTTTGGTGAGGTGCCCCGGATCTGCTAGCAACAGGGCACCTCGACGGCTAGTCAGTCCCTCAGGGGACCGACGCCACCTCCACAGAGCGGTTGTTCCGCACCACAGAACCTCCCACCTATTGTAACATAATCTTGCCTTGAAATATGATGATCATAAAACTTAGATATTTTTATTTGACTTAGTCATGTTTAAGTTGTTATAAAGATTATATAAGAAGCCCATCAAACGATAATTCATCAATATTACGAAAGCAAATATTTTCTAACGCATAAATAAATACATATACTATCGATATCGAACAGCTGAGTTATTTATAACATTGAAATATCGAGTAAAAGTATTTTTACAATATAAAATTAACCAGTTTAAAAAATCATGTAATTTTATTATTAATAATTTCTAATCATTCATCATCGAGTAAAGCGAAGTTTCGACTGTTCGTATGCCCTCTTGTGATATAAAAAAAAGCGTCTTAATCCTAACATCAAATACATAAAAGTAAAGTAAAGTATCAACCCTTTATGTCCCACTGCTGGGCACGGGTCTCCTCCTCGAAATCAGGCGAGGAGGGTAATGGGCCAATAGTTCACCGCGCTGGCCCAATGCGGGTTGGTGAACTTCACATACCTTCAAAGACTTTCAATCTTATCAGGCACGCAGGTTTCCTCACGATGTTTTTCCTTCACCGGTGAGCGAGCGATGGTCTCGTGTTTGGGGTGCACTTAGAAATTAGAAAAACCCATTTTCAAGGCACACACGAGGGGTCAGGATCGAACCCGGACCTCTCGCATTAGAGGCTGAGTCCATCCACCACTGGACCACCGTCGCTCACTGTCATCAAATACATGCTGCCAATAAAATTATACTATTTTAAAATATCTTATTTTATAGCATAGGATACGGTATATAAAACGACCTTCACCGAGATGCTTATTTGATGAAACGTATTTTATATTCAATTTAATATGTCAATAAACATGTTGCATATGGGTTGCCTAAAAAAAAACAGTCCAGGATATGATTAATGAATAATCATTAATTATTTGACAAATTCTATACCAATCGAAAGTATGAAGCCCATGGAATATAATGACATTAGGTTGCCTATTATTTTCTGGTCACAACTCTCGGGTTGCCACGTGTAAACAGGTAAATCGATACTAGAGCATTTTGCACCGGTCTGATTATTGAAATAAAATTAAATGATATCAAAGATTATTTCATTACGAATACGGTGGTAAAGGGTTGTCTGCGAAAAATCGTTCCCAATTCCGGTTGACGAATTTTGAAAATCATATCCTGGACTGAATTTTTTTGGGCAACCCATATGCAACATACATTTTGATGGAGAATAGTGCTTTCAAATTGAAATTTTATGACTCCCTTTTAATATTATATTGGCTTACTTTATTTAATTATTATTAAAAACAAGTTTAACATTAAGCCCTCCGCTCTGTTGATGCTGGCCGGTAAAAATATAGAATATAAAAACCCACAGACGTACAGACAAAATTATATAAATATGGAAAGAGCAGACGATGGCGTGAAAGTGATGGGAGCGGTCATTATTAAATATTACCTAACAAACTGTTATAGGAGAAAGGTCATGTGTCGGTTATCGTCGGGCAATACTGGTTTTTTATACCTTACGAACGGTCGAAACTTTTTGGCGGCTGTCGACGTATAAACATCCACACAACCAAAAGTTCTGCAGATGCGTTGCTCTGCTTGATGAAACGCGACAGTATAACTGCTACTTTACGCCGGTATTATGTGAGCAAGAGGAAAGGAAAATATGGTACTACCTCTGCTAAATATGGCAGTGACTTGTGTTTAATGTGTACGTTTATTACTACATAACTACCACATTCATTTTGGTTCAATTTAGTAAGTCTGTAACTACTAATATAAATTAAAATGAAGTTAGGTTTGTTCATTTGAACTCTATAATCTTTAGGAGATCCTCAATCCACCTCAATCCACCACAAATTTTTATTTTGCATTTATTCTCTTAACTAGCGGTCTGACCCGGCTTCGCACGAGTGAACATTATATAGCCTATGTTACTGGCTGATATTATGGCTTTCTATAGGGGAAAGAATTTTTCAAATATGTCCAGTACTCGTAGTTACAGATCCTATTCAATGCAAACTTATAAATAATCAAATGTTTTATCTTTTGTAATATTAATACAGTATTGTGCAAAATACTGTTACAAAGAAAAAAAAGTTTTTTTTAATGCGCGACATGGTTGTAACTTGTAGATGCTATCTTCATCTCCCGAGATAAAATCTTTGCTTGGACAGGGTTTTTTACAATTCTTTATCTTGCCGTTTTGGTCGCCCTTTTAATACGAGTACTACGTGAACATCAAGATCGTTTTCTGTTACTGTTCATTGTATCTATTAATTAGCCTGCCACACAAACATTTGACTAATACTAAGCATGTATACAGTTTTGAAAATAATATTTGGCTCTATTAATCTTTGGCAATGTGATCACAGCGATTTTCCACCCCACGATATTTCAATATCACAAACTGTTTTATGTACAAGTATTTATGGCACAAAAATGTAAACTAACAAAGAACAATTTTATAGGAATTTGACAGATTTAAAATTTATTTTTAGTTGTAACAGTATTCATAGCAGGCTGTTTATCGATGATTTAGGAAAACTACGCTATTTATTTGGGAGGAATCATTTTTTTTTTTCAATTTTAGAACAAATGAAAACAAAGGAAATATCTATCGTAAAAGTTAAAACACACTAAGGCAAGCATGAAACTATTATAAGTCAACGCGGTAATTTTATAGTTTGATTCTTGAAAATAGTAAAGATAATAATTATGTAATAACAAAATAGTGCTTTTTAATTATTAGTATGTGTAATAAGAGACTCTTATCCCACAGACAAACTGTGCAAACAGTTTTGCGGGACAACTTTGTAACCCCATGACTTATACTGTGTAATAATAAATAAATAAATAATAAAGTAAGTAAACCTGAAGCATGAGCAACATATTCGAAATAGAAGCTTCTGAAAATAAAACAATGAGAATAGTTTCATAATTAATCGAAATATTAAGAAAGCTATTTATTAAGACTGTGCACCAAGAACAATATTATTAAGAAAATACCTATATTAGTTTCGTTAAAATACTTTTCTCGCAGTGCCATCTTACGTCGAATAGCGGAACTAATTTACATTACTGTGATTTTAATGCGTTGTTCGTTCAGAAATTAAAATATAGATGGCGCTTTCACCACATAAGGCAGCTGTATTCTTATGAATAGATTTATCATATTAATAACATTGTTAAAACTAATCAGTCATCCAATGTTTATCAAATGACCAACACATCAATTTTGTTCCTCCAATTTCAGGAAGTTGAAACTCCAATTCCTTAAGATTATGACCAGTAGTTAAAACAGATTTATGCAGCATTTCACGCTATTAAAGACAAGTTTCCTGCTTATTTCCGTCATACGGCGTTCCGGAAAGAAAGGCAGTGATTGCTGGGACCGAGGGTCCTGGGAGGAGAGACCTTGTTACAGGGTTGGCAAGGCAAGGCAAATATATTGTATATAATGGACTTCACTCGTACGATCTTGTTATAACAACATTGTCGAAGTTACTTAAACTAAATAATAACACTACATATCTGCAAATGACCACGAGGTTATATATCAAAATTAGATTGCAATTAAAAATAATAACTACAGAAGAAAGATTATACTATCAACTTATGAAAATAAAATTTCATACTAATATTATAAATCCAAAAAGATTTCCGTATATTTGCACTAGTCTGTTTTCATTCCTAAGGGCTAAGCCGCCAATTAGATTTTGGAAAAATTTTACACTTTGATATATTATACTTTATCATCATCCTCCAGTCCAATCGTGTCCTGAACATAGGTGTCCCTCAATGAATGTCAAGACAATCGATACCTTGTCCGTCGAACCCAACACGGACCGACCACTGCACGAAGATCGTCTTAATTGGTTAATGGCCGACCAACGCTTCTACCTATACGCGGCTTCCTTATAAAACAAAAGCTGCAAGCAGCGCTAATGTAAAAAAGACAAAAGGAAAACTATATTTCCCAAAGCACTTGTCAAGTGTCAAAGAATTTCTCCGCCCGAGGTACTCGACGTACAATTTACGTCTAATGACCGACAAAGATAAGTCGAAAGTGAAAACACGACATGCCCCAGTGGTTTACAATTACTGGTTGTCGCTGCCCTTAGCCACTTTTATGGCTAAAGTCAGCGAACTTAGAAATAAAGTACCTAGTAGACTTGTTACAATTATGATCTTTGAAATAACATGAAATAATCTTCTAAGCTTAGAAATTGTATCTTTCATATGACATGGTATTTAAAACAAATAATATCCTTTAAAACATATTATCATACATTTTGCAGAGTTTTTTTTAGCGGAGAATCGAATCGAATCGAAGCGATATTTCGGCATTATCTACGTATTACTTTGATCACGATATTGACTAATAAACATTTATCCCGTAAAGTCCGTGAGAACTAGTGAGTAGTGTTTCGGTGTTCTTTTCCGAGGTCAACAGATAAAGTGTCGTCTGTCAAGGTTACTCTCCCGCTTTTTATAGCACCGTTTATTGCTCAATAATATTATAATAAATATAAGATTGATGGCCAATGTTACCTTAAGCTCCCCGATAAGACCCCTTCCGAGAAGTGCAATTATTACTGATATTTCTAATTCTTATTAGAAATATCAGTAATACCAGGTAAGGAGAGAATGGACTACAAACGTTTGTCAAGTGTCGTTTTCTAAGAATACGTGTACGGATTGGTCCCTACAAGCATCGACCACACAACCCATAGACTCCTAATGTTTGTTTTTCCGTATTAAATGCATTCTGGCAACTAGCTGAGGTGAGAAGAGAGGGGTTGCAATGCTGTGATAAGCTAATTCCATGTCATACATTACCAATCACGGAACGTTAAAAAGAAAGGGACATATTTCGCAAAGGGAAAGAGTGAGACCACACGTTAGTTTGAGTACATTGTTTACGGCTTACATCGGAACTATAAGTCAGATGTGTTGCCAGAACCCGTTCCCCTGTTATTAGGAGTCTATGGGTTATGTGGTCGATGCCTACAAGTTACTAACCACCACACTACTCAATACTCATTAATTGACATTTTCATTGTCATTCGATATGGGCCGCGATGGAGGCGTGGCTTATCATAATATGTGCGTAAATTCTGCGTGCGCTTTTATAGAGCCATGCCTTAACATACTTGCGTAAATTCTGCGTGCGCCTGGATAGAGCCGTGCCTTAAGGCGCGGTCTTAGTACGATTTGAAATTGCGATTTCACTCACACAACCGCATATCTACGCGCGATACGGTAACACACACACACGCGCCATCAACCATTTTTGCTCACAGAAAGATGCATGGTTATATGCAACGAGCAGAGTAAACATGGGTGTTATATTCAAAATAAAAAAGCGTAACCACCAGCATAAATGCATACACTTTTATGTTTATAATAGATAGTTACAATCATTAGTTAAATAAAACAAAAAATAAAATTATTTTTTTTTACAAAATAATCAGACATTTCCTACTCATATCACTACATATTATTAAAAAAAACCGCTTAAATCTTTAAAACTACGCAACGGATTTTGAAGCGGTTTTTTTTCATGGATAGGACAATTCAAGAGGAAGGTTTATGTACATAATTTATTAAGTTTTTATATATGTCGCAGTCATCTGGTTGAATCAGTCATTTTATTGTATCAGTAGCGCGTTAATCAAATGACGACATTTAATTGAATGACTAAAGGACAACTCGTCAAGTTGTTGAATGTGACGTTTAACGCCTTGACTGAACGTCATTTAGCATTGACTTTGTAATGTTTTTAGAGTGACCATAAGTTCGCAACTCAAAAGGTAGCTTCCTTTACATAACAAAAATGAGCAATGAACATTATGATTTTATATTGTATTTTAAGTCTTATCATAGGCTAAAAATATATGATATTTTTTTAAAAGTAATGTATTAAAATATGGAAGTCTCTATGACTCCAGAAAGTTTTTAATTTAAGTCTTTGTCACCTTGTGAAATGAAAGTTTAGGTAAAAAAAAAAACAAAAAATTTATAATCATAGGATCAGTTTCTAGCTGTTTTACGCCAAGTTTGTTTTAGTGACTACTAACGCCGCGGTGGGAAAAAAATGAACTAAATTACAATCACCTGACTGATTTTACGTCCGCTCTGTTCAAAAGGCTATGTTACAATCCGCTATCTAGTTGGACGATGAGCGACGCTTGTTCAATAAACGTTCTGCCTAGTCATTCAATTAAATGTCGTCATTTCATTAACGCGCTAGTGATACAATCAAATGACTGATTCAACCAGATGACTGCGAC
Source organism: Lycaena phlaeas (assembly GCA_905333005.2). Classification (NCBI taxonomy): domain Eukaryota; kingdom Metazoa; phylum Arthropoda; class Insecta; order Lepidoptera; family Lycaenidae; genus Lycaena; species Lycaena phlaeas. Next base: position 2,382,673 of record HG995181.1, read on the forward strand.
ATATACATTATCTAAGTTACAACTATAATTGTTGGAGGTGTCGGAAAAAATAGGCCGTCTGGGAGTTTTCAACGAAAACGCTGCCTAAACCCTTTGAGATATAATAAAATAATGTATGGTGGAATTGTATATCTTAAATAGGCCTACAAAAAAGTCCACGATGACATATGTCTATCTCTTAGGAATATTATACTATATCCATTTAATACTTTAAAAAAGTTAATTTTAAATGAAAAACCAAAACCGACTTCAAAACTATACCTTCAAATTATGTACAACTAAAAAATTTTAAATAATATTTAAATACTTCGAGTACTACTTTTTAAAATTAGTCATTTTGGGAGTCGGTGCCAGCCAATAAGGACAGTCTAATCACAATTCACAGCATTTGAATACATAATATTATACTCTCACATCATCACTACATATTATAAAACAAAGTCGCTTTTTCTGTCCCTATATCCCTTTGTACGCTTCAATCTTTAAAACTACGCACCGGATTTTGATGCGATTTTTTTTAATGCATAGGGCAATTCAAGAGGAAGGTTTATGTACATAATTTATTAAGTTTTTATATACATTGGCTAAGATATAACGATAATTGTTGGAGGTGTCGGAAAAAAATAGGCCGTCTGGGAGTTTTCAACGAAAACGCTGCCTAAACCGTTTGAGATATAACAAAATAATGTATGGTGGTATTGTGTATCTTAAATAGGTCTACAAAAAAGTCCGCGATGGCATATGTCTATCTCTTATGGATATCATACTATATCCATTTAATACTTCTAAAAAATAGGCAATTATAACGCGATAGTTTAAAAGTTATTAACACAAATACGATATGAATACTTATCATTTTAAATCAATTAATTAGCTTGAGCACTTCATGAAGATTATTTTTGCCCTTTACATCATGCAAATTAAATGACTACTTTAGGAGATATGGCAAAATCAAAATAATGCACAAGAAAATAAATCGTGATGCCGTGATTGAACGGGCGGTTGTCTGGTGTCTAAGGCCGTAGTGTATTAACTCTGGTAGACGTAATATTATGATCAACATAATACTATGGTGGAATAATATTATAGTAATAGTACCCTAAATATGCCTACAAAAGTCTGCGAAGGGATATAAGTCTTTATTTTCAAGATATTATATCCATTTTAATACAAAAACTTAGTAGGTACTTAATTAGTAAAATAGAAAACGATCATCATCAGACATGATAAATCCGTAAATCTAAGTTCACGCGGGCGAAGCTGCGGGTAACAGCTAGTCTATTATAAATTCCTTTGCAATTATTGATTTTGTACTCATACGAGTACACCCAGTATTGAATAGATGTCTGTTAAGGTTATCTTTGCTTTGGCTGGTACCGACTCCAAAAATAACTAATTTTAAAAAGTAGTACTCGAAGTATTTAAATATTATTTAAATTTTTTTAGTTAGTTTAGTAGTACATAATTTGAAGGTATAGTTTTGAAGTCGGTTTTGGTTTTTCATTTAAAATTAACTTTATTTTGTACTTTTTAGTTTTAAGTATAGGGCCAGTAAGGCTAGTAAACTTTCTTAGAGGGCTTACACAAATTTATCAAGGCTTAATGAAAACGAACGAAGAAAGGATTTAAATTAACACACAGCCAAAAGCGATTTGGAAAGTTGTATGCAATACATATATTATCATCGACATCAGCCTTTCTCCATCCACTGTTGAACATAGGCCTCCCTCAATGACCGATCAGAGAATGACAATGAGATGATGATGATAATTTTATGTTTTGCATACTTACACAATTTTACAGAGTGCATACACAAATTAGTTAGAATTTCTGCCACAGACCGCATCCTTACAGGAAGCCGTTGAGGAATCGATCATCATGTTTGGCTACGACAGTTACTTGACCACTGGACCATAAAGACGTTACGTTAGCCAAATATCCTGATGGCCTATAAAAAATTCAGCCGAGTATCGTTAATTTGCTCCTAAGAATTGAAGAGTTCCGTCACTTTATTATGGATCCCATGATCAGAACCTAACCAAGTTTTCACCAAACTATCCTTGAACTATATTCTTTCATATAAACTAACTAGCTGTTACCCGCAGCTTCGCCCGCGTGAACTTAGATTTACGGATTTATCATGTCTGATGATGATCGTTTTCTATTTTACTAATTAAGTACCTACTAAGTTTTTGTATTAAAATGGATATAATATCTTGAAAATAAAGACTTATATCCCTTCGCAGACTTTTGTAGGCATATTTAGGGTACTATTACTATAATATTATTCCACCATAGTATTATGTTGATCATAATATTACGTCTACCAGAGTTAATACACTACGGCCTTAGACACCAGACAACCGCCCGTTCAATCACGGCATCACGATTTATTTTCTTGTGCATTATTTTGATTTTGCCATATCTCCTAAAGTAGTCATTTAATTTGCATGATGTAAAGGGCAAAAATAATCTTCATGAAGTGCTCAAGCTAATTAATTGATTTAAAATGATAAGTATTCATATCGTATTTGTGTAAATAACTTTTAAACTATCGCGTTATAATTGCCTATTTTTTAAAAGTATTAAATGGATATAGTATGATATCCATAAGAGATAGACATATGCCATCGCGGACTTTTTTGTAGACCTATTTAAGATACACAATACCACCATACATTATTTTGTTATATCTCAAACGGTTTAGGCAGCGTTTTCGTTGAAAACTCCCAGACGGCCTATTTTTTTCCGACACCTCCAACAATTATCGTTATATCTTAGCCAATGTATATAAAAACTTAATAAATTATGTACATAAACCTTCCTCTTGAATTGCCCTATGCATTAAAAAAAATCGCATCAAAATCCGGTGCGTAGTTTTAAAGATTGAAGCGTACAAAGGGATATAGGGACAGAAAAAGCGACTTTGTTTTATAATATGTAGTGATAATCATCGAAATCGGTTGGCGTGATATTCAGTTATTCATCTATTTGTCGCGTACATGCCTAATGCAAATTTATGACTTTTATGGTTTTCTCATGGATACCATCATCAGAACTGGACTAGATTAAAATGGGACCACATGGGGAGCATAAGCTTTCTAATACAAAAAGAATTATCAAAATCGGTTCACCCAGTCAAAAGTTATGAGGTAACACTTATAAGAAAAAAAAAAAACATACTGTCGAATTGATAACCTCCTCCTTTTTTTGAAGTCGGTTAAAAATGGGCAACTATAACGTAATAGTTTGAAAGTTATTTACACGAATACGGTATGAATCCCATTGTAAATGAGTAAATTGGCATCTGCACTTCATGAAGATTATTTTTGCCCTTTACATCATGCAAATTAAATGAATACTTTAGGAGATATGGCAAAATCAAATTAATGCACAAGAAAATAAATCGTGTTGCCATGATTCGAACTGGCGGTTGTCTGGTGCATGGGCGTAGCCACACTGAGGCAAGCTGGGGCGCTTGCCCCACCCTGGCACCTATAAGCTGCCTAATTAAACATAAAATATTTTTTCTAATATTAACAACAATCATAATTTTTGTTTTGTTATAATGTCAAATCAATCAATTAATCAAAACAAAAAGCGGGTCCGAAAACCCTCAAAATTTATACATTAACAAATTGGCATAGATGCAGCCCAAACGGCTTAATTAAAAAAACCCCTTTATTGCCCCACGTTGAGCCCAAAGCTGGCTACGCCCATGGTCTGATGTCTAAGGCCATGGTGTATCAACTCTGATAGGTGTAATAATATTATTAAAGTATGGTGGAATATATAATAATAGTATCCTAAATAAGCCGATAGGACGATTCAATTAGGATGGGCAGCATTTAGATAGCTTCGCCATATTCTCACGTCGTCTATACCGCAGAAATTGAAGACGAAAGTTCAACCGATGATGATTATCCGTCCACTGCTGAACATAGGCCTCCCTCAACGAATGCCAAGACGACGATCGAAGGCTACTCGCATCCAACGTGGACCTGCCACTGCACGGAGATCGTCTGCCCATCTGGTTAATGGCCGACCAACACTTCGTCTACCTAAGTGCGGCCTCCACTCTTGAACCTAAACGGCCCATCGGCCATCCGTTCTTCTGAGTGCGTGACCAGCCCATTGCCACTTCAACGTGCTTATTCTTCGCGTGATATCGGTAACTTTAATTCTCTGGCGAAGGTCTTCGTTTCGAATCCTATCTGCCAAAGAAACACCCAGCATAGCACGCTCCACAGCACGTTGAGCTACGGCAAACTTGCGGATCAGTCGTAAATTAAGAGGTCACGTTTCGGCCCCGTAGGTCATCACGGGGAGAACGCATCGGTTGAAGACTTTCGTCTTCAAACTCTGCGGTATAGACGACGTGAGAATATGGCGAAGCTTCCTAAATGCTGCCCATCCTAATTGAATCCTCCATCGGCAGTCGCAGTCGCAGATGATGACAAAGTCGCATCGATGGCACTGCTGCCTGATCAGAGTAGCACGGGATCGGCCGTCTTGGCGTTCATTAGGAGAGGTCTAAGTTCGGCAGTGGACGGATAAAGGCTGATGATGATAGGTCATCACGGGGAGAACGCATCGGTTGAAGACTTTCGTCTTCAAACTCTGCGGTATAGACGACGTGAGAATATGGCGAAGCTTCCTAAATGCTGCCCATCCTAATTGAATCCTCCATCGGCAGTCGCAGTCGCAGATGATGACAAAGTCGCATCGATGGCACTGCTGCCTGATCAGAGTAGCACGGGATCGGCCATCTTGGCGTTCATTAGGAGATGTCTAAGTTCGGCAGTGGACGGATAAAGGCTGATGATGATGATGGTATATTGTTCTTGTTGTATTCGAGTGGCAAGAGATCGGTAGATCGGTCGTCTTGGCAATCATTAGAAGGGGCCTATGTTCAGCAGTGGACGGATTTAAGCTGATGATGATGATGATGATGATGAGTGAGCAAACACTTCACTACTAAAGATGTATAATTTTTACTTACAATAATTATATGTAAGTAAACTGATATCTGTAATTCGCCTTTGCTCATAACTGCCACGCTGAGCAGGCGGATTGACAATCGCAGATGATGATGAAGTCGCATCGACGGCACTGCTGCCTGATCAGAGTAGCACGGGATCGGACGTCTTGGCGTTCATTAGGAAAGGTCTAAGTTCAGCAGTGGACGGATAAAGGCTGATGATGATGATGGTATATTGTTCTTGTTGTATTCGAGTGGCAAGAGATCAGTAGATCGGTCGTCTTGGCAATCATTAGAAGGGGCCTATGTTCAGCAGTGGACGGATTTAAGCTGATGATGATGATGATGATGATGATGAGTGAGCAAACACTTCACTACTAAAGATGTATAATTTTTACTTACAATAATTATATGTAAGTAAGCTGTTATCTGTAATTCGCCTTTGCTCATAACTGCCACGCTGAGCAGGCGGATTGACAATCGCAGATGATGATGAAGTCGCATCAACGGCACTTCTGCCTGATCAGAGTAGCACGGGATCGGCCGTCTTGGCGTTCATTGAGGGAGGCCTATGTTCGGCAGTGGACGGATTTAGGCTGATGATGATGATGATGATAAGTGAGCAAACGTTGAGAGAGAACGTCTTCCCACCTGGTTAAAATGACCAACCAATATTTCGTCTACCTATGTACTTATGTGAAATAAACCAATTCCATAAAAATTTATTGTGGTAAAAAATGATTGCAAAGTATCAAATTTGGTTTATTGAATATTTTGTATTTTGTCAGCTGTGGACGGATAAAGGATGATAATGATGATGGTATATTGTTCTTGTTGTATTCGAGTGGCAAGAGATCGGTAGATCGGTCGTCTTGGCGTTCATTAGGAGAGGTCTAAGTTCAGCAGTGGACGGATAAAGGCTGATGATGATGATGGTATATTGTTCTTGTTGTATTCGAGTGGCAAGAGATCGGTAGATCGGTCGTCTTGGCAATCATTAGAAGGGGCCTATGTTCAGCAGTGGACGGATAAAGGATGATGATGATTCGTTTTGTTGATCTTAAAAAGAAAACATGATATTATTTCGTTTATGTTACGTTTACTATGCAAGCCATGACCGATATGGTCGATCGACGTAGCAGACAAACCACGCTTGCACCTGGCGCATTCAAATATGTATTCTATGTGCATATAAATAGAATGCCACAATATGTTTTTGGATTTAGAATATTATATTTGTGCAATTACTCAAATTCACACAATATCGTATATTTCAACAAAAAAACATTATAGCCTTATTATCCATCTTATACTTTCCCAAATATTCCAATAAATTTTTACAATTTACACATAAACCACGAAGTTTTATGTCACAAGAAGACCGTCCGGGAACGACCAGCCACCGCGAGCGTTGCGCGCGGACTGAATATGACCGCGTAATCTAATGCTACATTTACCACACATTGAATAAGGTTAAAAATTGCAAAGCAGAAGTGTAACCCTGTTGCAAATAAACATTTAATTTGCGGGTTTTTCTTTAATAACTCAGAATATACGCATGAAATTCAATATCTGTTGGGCCAAATAATTAATAAAACCATATTCTAATTATATTCTTACAAAAAAATATGTTGTTACCGCTGAAAATACAGAGAACTCCAACGTCTAAGTTTATTTTTGAGAAGGAAATTACGATTTTTTTATGGGATATATTAAACAAATATTTAATATTATATGACCGTAAACATTTTCTTTAGACCCTTTTCTATGGTCTGTATTTTTTTGCATTAGTTATATTCACTGGGTTTCCTCGTACCGGAGCGTCAAAAAACCCAGTTTTGTGAGTTTTGAGCTAAGACCGCGCCTTAATATACGTGCATAAGCCCTGCGTGCGCCGCGGTGGAGCCGCGCCTTTATATCATCACTTACTATAATTATTTTTATATCCTATAATTATTTTTTTATAAACATCGTGAGCCAAATAACGGCTATCATCTACACATTTTTTTTAACTTTCACATGTTTAGCAGATAGCTGGGTATCCATCACAGATATATTAAATTTATACCAGAGAGACACGCGATACGTGGATGCTGGTAAATACCTCAACACTTTTTTTATTTCTTAAAATAGAAACGGAAGAGAAATTGGGGTACCGTGTATACTAAACGAAAGATCTTGAATATATTATGTAAGACTATAAAATGACATGACGATTTAAGATTATTCAAAACTTGATCAAGACATTGAAAGTTGCGTAGATGGTAGATGAATCTACTTACATTTGAATGTCTTGATCACGATTCAAAGGATATCATCACGACTCAAAGATAAGGAATGATAATGAATATGAGAACATTGTAAATATCGCGTTTTAAATACGTAGTTATAAAATAATCATATCTAGCTTAACGGTATATCAAGAAGGAAACTTGTAACGGGGATATTCTGTAATTTTAATACGAATTAGGTACTGAATACTGTAGCAAGGCCAAGGCGGTACCATAATTTAAAAAAATACATTTACCTTCATTATACCAGCTGATGCCCACAGACTCACCCTGTGGAGATTAAGTTTTGTATTACCTTGATAGAATGATATAAAAAAGTAATTTGTGTTTATCCCCGCGCTAGTTAAAATGCGGGGCGAGTCATGCGCCTAATTGTTTTGGATGAGTAACACACATTATGACATAAGTTTGTGGAACACATCTCTATATCTACACTAATATTATAAAGAGGAAAACTTTGTTTGTTTGGTTGTAATGAATAGGCCTAAAAAGTACTGGACCGATTTCAAAAATTCTTTCACCATTCGAAAGCTACATTATCCACGAGTAACATAGGCTACATTTTATTCTGAAAAAAAATAGGGTTCCGTAGGATTTTTGGGTTTTTCGGACACAAGGTGTAAAAAATCAACCAGAAAAGTTACTTATTTTGCGTACTAAGCTCCCGTTGTAAATCTTAGTTAACGCAGGCGAAGCTGCGGGCAACAGCTAGTATTCTATTAATATAGTGATTGAGGCTGCATTACTATATTAATGCTGCATAGTATTATAAGCGCGAAATTGTAACATTATAATGGAGGTACGGGAATCAAATAGTGCACATTTGTTATCCTTATGTGTAAAGCTATGTTATTGTTAAATTTCATCAAAATAAATTCAGTAGTTTTCGCGTGAAATATTAACAATCATATACCTTCGGATGCATTCTTACAAACTGTCGTGTTTATAATATAAGTAGGATAAGCGGTTCGAGAAGCTTTAGGAAAACTAGACAATGCTCTCAAGCGAGAGTGTACAGTCACCATTGATTTGAGCGATCAGCCAGTTAGTATCCTGCACTTTAGCACCCCGTCGAAGGATTTTGAAATCAAAATGACCTTAGTTGATATGTTTACGTTAGGTCTGTAAAGATCCACCATTTTTTTTTTGTCTTTTAATACATATTTTTTTGTTTTGCAGAAAAAAATTGCTGTTGATGCCTTAAATAAATTTGACAGCTACGTCTTTTTTGATATTTTAATTGCCTAATTATGAATTACCTAATACTTACTACTACTGTGATTTCATATTGTTTGTGTTTTATAATTTATAATAATAAAATGTAATTTATAAAGCAATTATCTACATAATTTAAAATCTCGAACGTCCGCCATTTTGTTATCTCGTTTAACAGATAATCAATTTATTTAAGAGGTTGTATAATCTGTCGGAATCGATTTTGCGTTACACTTTTTCACAAACAAAAGTAAGTTGCGGTATTTTACGAGTACGTGAGAAATTATCCAGTGATGTAAGTAAAACCTGGGGACATTGTAGTTTTTTTACAGTTAAGTATATATTTAATTTAAATTATACCAAGCTGTCCAATATAATGCATAAATAAAAGTATATAATATAAAAAAAAAATTAGTTCGCTCCAAAGTAGGGGCTGCTACAGCTGTTATCATAAAAGAAATTCGCTGAGGATTTTCCTGTAGAAACTTATTTGAACTTCTTGCTTTCGATAATATACTGACATTCAACAAATTATAAAAATCATCCCATATTCCTTGGCCTTTGGGCGCTTGATTCATTAACATTACCACTCGAACTATGTATTTCCGTGCTGCAGCATCTGTGGCCAGCAACAGCATTCTGAAAGCTATTGGGTCTGATGAAGGCAGACCAGAGAAAGGGCACTTTAACTTTCAAAAATCAACGGGCACAACAATCAACGGTGACTAGTGCGATTCTAAGTTCTTTCATTAAGTATTTTAAAGCATTACAATTTCATAAAGATTTGGAGGTGATCTGATGATGGAGCCGAGAGACAGTCGAGGGAACTCCCCAATGATGCACAGCAGCTACCTTCTGTTTGAGCTTGATTAATTTGCATTGATGAGAACTTTGCACGCAGATGAGTTGTGACTGTCATTAGGGAGTCTGATGATGAAGACGAAGAACAATTCAAGGAACTGCTCAACGGTTTGAAATAACTATCTGTTGCTTTGACTTATTAAATTACAAAGTACGCATTATTAAATTTATCAAAACAATTCCAAAACAATAACAGTATTAAAAAAATATGTCTTATGAGAAATACTTATAATAACATGAACGTATTAAATAGATTTTTAATGAATACGCTTGAGTTTAGTGATATCACTATTTCAACGCTAATAAAATGAAATTTTATAACAGCACGTGCTCACTGGGACGTGGCGTTTATTTTTTACTATTATTACTATTCATTACATTTACTATTACCGATACTAAATCACTTTGTACGTGTGATATGAAGTCTATTAGTTAGAAACTATCATGACATGGTCACACTAATAGATGACAGTTGACACACTTCAAATGGTAGCAAACAATCTGATGCAAGATGAAGTCAATGTAAGGCACCGAAAGGCCGAGTGGTAGCCGGGCAATCCCCATATTGTGGAGAATCTGGGGGCCTAGCCAAAATGCCATTAAGAAAGCGTTAGCGAAGTTCGAAAATGATAAAATGTATGGGATTGACATAAGGCCGCGCTTAATCACGTGGTCCATCCTATAAGCTATAAATTTTATCCTTTTCGAACTTCGCTAACGCTTTCTTAATAGCATTTTGGCTAGGCCCCCTTGTCTTGCCAGACCAGTCTGTCACTGAAGGTTTCCCGTTGCCTGCAGATCAGAGCCCCTCAAATAGCAGCTGAAGGCTCACGCAGCTGTTTTAGTTGGGTAGTGCACCCAATGCGAATCCCCAGTCCCCACACACGCCAGCGCGCCTACCCAAGGCCCTGGTCCGAATAGGATTTCCACTGCGACATCAAAAAAAGGAACCGAATGCTCATTTGCCTTCTTATGGCATAAAAGCTCTGGGAAAGACAATAGAAAGGTCGCGAAGACATTTTTATTTTAACTATAGTCGCGGCACGATACGGCGGGTCAGTAGGGTTTTCTGTAAAAACCATTTCGATATCGAGCTTCACCTGAGTGATAGAGCTCACTTTACGTTCACTTCGAAAGCGAACTTTATTAATATAAATAGGGAGTCGAGTTTTAAAGAATACAAATTTGTCAAGCTCGTCATATCACCGCGGATTTCGCTTTCGAGATTCGAAAACGACCTTACAGAATAGCCCTACTGGATCGAACCCGGATCCTAGCTCAAGAGGCCGAGCCCAGTCACTGGACCATCGTCGCTCACTAACTAACATTCTTATATGTTAAAAAGTACTCTCTGCTAACTAAGTACCTATTATATACGAGAATTTTAATTTTTATATACTAACTAGCTGCCCCGACAGACTACGTTCCGCCAAAATACTAATATTTCTGTTAAAAACTCTTTTTTTTCTTGTATTTTTTTTTATTTAATTAAAGTCAATTTTATTTTAACATAACAATACATACATAGTATCTCTACATAATATACTTAATACTTATTTAATAGTTCCTACAATCGAACTCAATTTTATTATAAAACACAATAGAAGTGTAAGTATATAATTATTCAAATCTTCTACACAATGTTAATGTGTAAGAAAAAAACGCGTGCTGGATACGTGTTAGCGCAGGGTTCCGTATCAGAATCTAATGCATAAAATATCTCGTGTCACAGTTTTAATGTTAATACTTCTACAAAGCGGCTAAAACCATTATTGGAACGAAGTTCCTTACGGCAGGCTTGGAGGGGATAGGGATTTTGCTGCGCGACCGAACTGAAAAAAATGTGATAGAACGAAGTTCCTTCGGCTAAAAAGAAAGGTATTATGCACTCGCTTGTGTATGCGACTGTCGCGCCTGCGCACGTCTCATTTAACGCTTTTATTCCACGCACTTTTTCTTACGGTTTTACTATCACATTTTTTTCAGTTCGGTCGCGCAGCAAAATCCCTATCCCCTCCAAGCCTGCCGTAAGGAACTTCGTTCCAATTAACCATTTTGTCCTTCTTTTTTTGCAATTTCCTACGGAACCCCGGCTGTAGCAGGCACACCCTAACCCGCTGACTTTCAAGTATAAATTCCATTTTCTAGCATTATACTTCACGGAGCCATTATCAACGCTCCGGCGAACATAACGCATCATAACACCCATCTGTATCCCCTTTATCTGCAACTAGCTCTGCTTCACGGCTTTGCCTGCACCATCATTTAAAACATCTCTAAAACAACTAACTATCCTTAGTAATTGGACTGTCGAACGAATATTTTTCGAAACTATAACTTATGGCGTATTCTTGAGGCTATAAATTTATGAAATTCTTAATGTCATGTCCAGGAAGTGATTTACCTTAACATTGGTATAAGCTAAGTCTTTATTATCTGTAGGCCTATCTTTTTTTTATAAAAGGCAAGACGTCTCGATGCTAGTAAATTCTTCCTATACCTCCCTTCTTCTTGTTCTTCTTCTTTCTTCGAATCAATTTTTTTCAAATACAACAAAGCACGTAAAAGACTCGCCCTAAATAAGTGTATAATTAAAATTAAATATACAACATGTAATTACTAATTAATCTTAGATAGTCTTCACACGCAAGAAACGCGAACTGTTTGTAACATTGTAAACTAATGCTCGCTTGATTTCGAGGAGACCCGTGGCTAAAAGTGGGACACGTATACCTTTACTTTTTATACTAGTGCTAGGCTACGATTGTTTAGTGCAGTGATTCCCATAGTGGTCCAGGTGGACCCCCAGGGGTCAACGGAAGACTCGAAGGGGTCCACGATAAGCGTGACAAAAAATGGAGGTCCACAATCATAAGCCCATGAAAATTAATTTGGTTTCGATAGCTGGAGTGAGTGGCTTGACTTCTCCTATCAATAGATAAAGAGAATTTGAGAGCTGCTGTGGTGGCTGGTCGTGTTATGCGATTTCTACCTAGCTGATTTTCTTTTCTTTTATTAACATCCTCTGGTTTTTTTTGAATGCTGCAGGGTCTAAATTTACCTACTCATTAATCTCAGGCTAGTGTGCAAAAAGTAGTAGTAGAATGTTTATAAAAATTCTGACCTATATTTTAAAAAGAGCAACCCAGCAGAGTTTCTCACTATACTAATAAAGTATTATGTATTTCATTTTTTGTAACTATATCTGAAAAGATGAGTTCCACTGAGTTTGTTTCGCCGGTTCTTCTCAGTGGGCTTGCTTTGGAACCGGTTGTAGACTCAATTGACTTTCAAAAAGATACTTTGATTGTACTATTTTGAATATTTTTTTTGACTTTGACTTTACTATTATAATGAAATATCTTTAAACGAGCAATTTAAAAGAAAAAACGCTCAGCAAATGTTCCACCTGATGCAGGAAGAGTTTGAAAGTGGTCTATGAAACAAAAGATTTTGGGAACCTCTGGTCTAGTTGATATGGCTTCTTGAGTGAGATTTCCAAATTTTTCATACAGATCTTAAGAACATTTCTTGCGTGGTGAAGAAAACATCGTGAGGAGACCATGCATGAAATTGAGGTTGCCATGTCGACGTCATAGACACAGCATAGAATTACAAGCTATTCCTTGATTTCGAGGAGATCCATGGCCGTAGTAAACGTAGTATCGCTTACGTAGTTTGAAACTAATTCAACGAACAAACAAACACTCATAAAGATTGTTCATTTGTTCCCCAACCATGCATTAACTGATTTGCATAAAACTTTGCACATGATAGACCATAGCGAGAGCAGCCCCCCCCCCCCCCCTCCACCCTAGACAAGTGGCACAAACGCTAAACGAATAGAATAGAATACTTATTTATGCTTAAATTATATATTATGCATAAAAAGTAAAAACGTACCAACCCATATATGTTCTGGGCTGGGCTCCTCCTCGAAATCAGGTGAGGAGGGTATCGGGCCATAGTTCACCGATGCGCTGGCCCAATGCGGGTTGATGAACTTCAAATACCTTCAAAGACTTTCAATCTCATGGCATGCAGGTTTCTTCACGATGTTTTCCTTTACCGGTGAGCGAGCGTCTCATGTTTAGGATGCACTTAGAAATTTAGAAAAACCCATTCCCAGGCACCACAAAGGCAGGGTCAGGATCAAATCTGGACCCTCTCGCTTAAGAGGCCGAGCTCATACCTACTGGACCACCGTCGCTCAAAGATTTACAAATAATGATTTTCAGTCTGTATAAGACTGAAAATCTAATTGAATATAAGTTAAGTGAGATAGGCAGAGAACTTAAGAGGACTAATTCGTTGAGACTAGGTAAATAAATGTTAATTGAGCAAGGCCTGAATTTGATGTTTTGCTTGAGTTCTTCTGTTGACGGCTCAGGATACATATATATTTGCATCTCATAAACTACTCCAAGAATCTTTATATTAAATCAACTCAATTTCTACTTTTCCAAATGTTTTCCAAGCTTATGAGATATAATTATTTATTAGCGTAATGTTTTACTCATTAGTATCTTTATTTATATTGCTTCTTTATAGTTTGTATACTTTTTTTTATATTCGTCACTGCCAAACACATTTCAGTAAATAATAGCGTTCTAGTTTTCTAATGTTTACGCGAACATCACTTATCATCCATTTTATCGTCCCACTGCTGAACTCAATGAACGCCAAGACGACCGACCCCTTGCCACTCGCATCCAACACAGACTGGTCACTGCAAGATCATCTTCCCACATTGTTAATGGCCAACCAACACTTCGTCTAACTAAACGCGGCCCCCTTGAACCTTATTGACCCATCGGCCATCCGTCCTTCCGAGTATGACCAATCCACTGCCAGTTCTTACTTTAGTTCTTGGAAAGTTTACAATAAGTGCTATGGGGCGTAAAATTCTGGGTGTATCTTTGGCAGAAACAAATAACGATTTTTGGTGTCCTCCCGTGACCACGCTAGTAAAGTAGGCTAGTAAAGTATCGAAAAATCACGTAAAAGAAACTTGATAACCGATACGATCCATTTAATCCGCTTCATTAAACATCACTTCCTTTTTTTGTGCAAATGCAAAATTTTTCATTGGCTAAAATATGTAATTTAAAACTAAATAATAAGATTTGCACGCTATAGGCAGAATATGATGCTAACACGATATATGTTCACGTCTTATTATCAACCATATTCTAGCAAATAAAGATATTATTATTATTATTACATTAACTGGTACTCACCCGAAGTTGCCAGGATAGCATATGGGCAAACGGCGGCAGGCGTGCCCGTAGCCCTTGCCGGCGAAGTGCTGGCCGCCGTTGAAGATCACCTCGGAGCAGCAGGGTGAGGAGCACCTGCCACTGTCCGAGCACTCCGTCCACGACCTCGTCTCATCAGTGCCGTACCAATTCTCCTCACACACGCGCCAATCCGGCGAGAGTCTATACGAGCGAGGATCCACGTATATGGGCGTCAAGTCGGTACATCTCTCCACATACGCGCCAGACAACTGGTCCATGTATTGCTTGTAAAGGCGCTTCTGACGCTGACTCTGCGATACGTGCAATCGCAGGACGTTTAAAAAACACATTTTCATAAAAACAATCCCTAACAAAACTGAAGCATAGACATCAACACAATCACTTGTATCATTAATTTAACTTTCGATCCAAAAGTTAACAATGAAGAAAATTGTTGTGATTTAGAGTTAAAGTATTTGACCATGGAAACTGCTCGAGATCGCGTCCGTGAAGTAACTGCGCAAGCGCCGCGGTAAACGCTCCACAATAAATTATCTCGCATTTCCCCGCTTCAAAAACTGTTTACAGTGAAAAGCCATGACTAAATAATATTTGGCCCGAGCCGTGGCTAATGTTTCTTATATTATGTTGATTATACTTTAAGAACATCTAATATGGTTTCTACTAGTGAATAATATTGAAATAAATTTATTGTAATGAAATGCACCCGGCTGAGGATATTTATAACGTTTTGCCTTAGATCATTAATATGTCTAGATGGAGTGTCGCCCTACAATCGAAACAAAAAGAACAGGTCAACTCGTTACACTTCAACACAAACCTTCATTATAAATAAAAACAATAAATGCGTAAAAATTCATGCGTATTCTGTGACAGTGGGACGGATACTAAACACAGAGAAAGAATTTAGAGGCCAACAGTTAGCCGCTATTTTTTTGGACGTGTTTTCCGCGCGACACTCTATCTAGAAATATTATTGATCTAAGCGTTTTGCCTAAAAAAATTAAGAAATTTAAATATCGTTTTCAGTAGCGGAGGAAATACAAGAAGTATTTCTCGGCTTTCGATACATCGACTTTGCGATATATAAATGTCGATATAATAATAATAATGTAGAAACCTTCGGTACACTTATAAAGGACTAGAATTACAAATTTAAACAAATGAAGGTAGGTAAGTCAAAGTATACATTTTGACTAAACGCCATAAAAACAAAGTCATGTCACAAAAACGTCACAAAGTTTTAGAAGTCTACTTTGAGATGTATTAAGTATTAACCATTTAGACAGGCAGGCAGGGAGACAGGCTTTCGCATTTAATAATATTAGTAAAGATTTAAACTTAATTGGACTAGAGTATTCTAACGGAAAAATTAAAAACAAAACGAAATATTACAAATAAGTTTATTTCACACAAATCTTGTTATAAAATAAGAAATGAAAAGTAAAAAGTTGATAGCGTAAAAACAATAATAATAATCTAATTATAATTATTCCTAAAGTAACACGCGGTATAAAAATGATACTATCACACTCTGTATAGCTAAAGAACCAATTTGACTTATGAAAGACCTTGGCACATATTTTTGTTAGTTTTATAGGTAAAGAAGCATTAGTTTCGCATAATTTTAAGGCAAACCTGACGGTCAATGCTCGACCTCATCTATATGAACTTGGAACTAGTCCAGCCATCTCATTTGTGCCATCCTGGGGGCTTAGACAAATTAACATTGAAAAAACGATAACGAAATTCGAAAATAATAAAATGTATGTGATTGACATAAAAAAAGTAAAGTATCAACCCTTATATGTCCCACTACTGGGCATGGGTCTCCTCCTTAAAATCAGGCCCATCAACCCTCCTCGGGTTAATGGGCCATAGTTCACCGATGCGCTGGCCCAATGCGGGTTGGTGGGATTGACATAAGTCGCGCTAAATCACGTGGTCAATCGTTATCGTAACAAAACCACAAATTGTCATTGCCAATATCTTATTGGCTAGGAAATTGTCATTAATAACTCAGAGACGATGACGAATTTCGGTATCTTTGCGCTACGAAACGATGTTACTTTGTCTAAACCTTCAGAGTCGCAAGTTTTTATGCCTTTGTGCCAGTAAATACACTGATCTTTTTCTGACATTTAAAATAAACGTCGACGATTTTTTTATAAACAGAGAAAATAGATGCACAGCCGAGTAACGTTTTTAAATACACCATAGGCGAATCTACTTCATTCAAATTTTGAATGATATTGTACACGAAAGTCATGTTCAATGATCTCTGATAGCATGTACTTTTAATATCCTTCCCACAAAGGTTGTTGAGATAATTCATATGCTGCAAACAATGTTGAAACTCAGCCGTGCTATGAAGAATATCGCGCGAGTAGTTTTTCTCAAGAACCTTTTCATTTATATAAAATAAATCTAGCAATTTGCTGCCGACGATCACACAGTCTGTATACGTTATACCGTTTTCATCAGCAACATTACTCGGAGCTCGATTAAATAAAGCATCATTGGTTCTTTTTATCAATCCAATTTTTACGGATACCACAGATAAAACAACATACGACAAAAGTACGGCGTATATTCCGTTTGTAAACGTCACATTATTGTTATTGTAATACAATAGGGTTATTATTATCAGCCAGGAATCTTCAGGGACGTCTTTTAAAGCATCCATGTTAAACCCTGACAACTTTTCATTTAGAAATATTTTCAAAGGGTTATCACTATCTTTTGGCTGTGGACACAAGCTAAACTTTTTTATTATTTCCCAAATGTCACTATTTTCAGATTTCCTTCCAATGAATGACATTGTCAAATTGTTTGACTTTGCAATATGACGATAGGCATAGAATACAATATCCAGAGCTGGGAGCATAGCGTCTGGTCTGTTTTTATCGAATAAAAGCCAAGATCCCGAAAACGTTTCCTTATTTTTTAAATTTATATAGGGTACGGAAATTTTTCCAGTTGCAATATCGTACCGATATTTAAGACAGCCATTTACCTTTATCGATTGCCCTTCAAAATATTTAATAGTGAACGGCGATTTTGGATAAAACCATCGCCTTACTTTATTAACGAGTTCCATAAAAACAGCTCCTTCCTCTTGTTCTAAATTGTCAGAGATGATACTAAGAGCGAAATCTTTTCCTTTAAGCCTGAGCCAATTTATCGCAGCTTTTACAAGGCGGAATTCTTGGCACTCAATTATTTCAGGCATTTTTTTATAAAACACAGTGTCTTCACATACAATTGAAATGAGCATGGCTAATAAATAATAATCTCTTAGAAACAAGCACCGTCTAATCGGATTCCAATTATAAATCGTGCAAGTTATCTTCTTTTTTGATTTATTGAAAATAATCGATTTAGGAGAAACACAAGGTATCCCGAAAATAGCGTATTCAAGAAAATGGGTAAGTATGGGACATTCGAAATGTCTGGCAACACTAAGAAGACATTCGTGCTCGTCGTATTCACAAACGATATAGCTCATGCCGAGTTCATCGAGGATATCCTTAACGACATCTTTCACGAAGACTGGTTCACAATACTCGTTGTCTTCCCTACCGGGCACCACTGCGTCGGTTTTCTTAATTATATTTTTATGGATCTCCAATCTTCTTTCAGTTGAAACATCCATCGCTCCTTTGAATACAATATAGCAAGTGATATTCGATTCTATAAAACAGTTCAATGTCTGTCTCAAGTAAGCTGCATACCTATCGTATTCGCCGCCAAGGATATATTGTGATAAGCTCTTTTTGTACATGTCCCTAAAATAATCACCGTCTATAACTAATTTTTGATCGTGTAAATCGATGTCTTCTCCCACATTTTTAGATCTTATATATCTTCTTAGAAGTGTAAGCTTCATTCTGAAACAATGAGGTTTTTCAAGACTATCGCCTACTTCATCAACGCAAAAATTAACAAATCGACTGTCAAATCCCTTGTTCAGTGTCAAATTAGTTGCTAGAAGCATGGTTAAATCATGGACTTAGTAGTCCAGTCAAAATAGATATTCCAGTTTGCATTAATTCCCAACAAGCTGGATTTTTGTGCAGGCCTTGAATACGTCATTACAAATGATATGTCAAAAGTTCCTATCGATCCCGCTTGTGCGTTGTTTTTTATTCGATGTCAAAGGTCACAAATTTTTATTTTTGCGTATATCTCTGAAACAACGAGAGCTATCGAAAAATGGTTCAGACAAAGTTTGTAGATCGTAAAATTGTCTACAAATTAGATCTCAAAAATCCAGCTTATTGAGAATTAATGCAAACTGGAATCATAATTAGTATAACTCAAAATGAGATATGACAGTCGATTTGTTAATTTTTGATCAGCCTTTCGGAATCCGGGCGTTAGTGTGTATTATTGATGGCAGACGTTCTGTCTGGTGGTGAGAGGAATGCGCTGTGCCGCGCTTCCATCTGCAAGGGTACCACTATCCCGCTTTTTTCTTCCGTCAATCAGCTTTACTGTGTTTCCAAAAAAGGCAGGCAGTGTAATCGCCGGCAACAAAACTTACCATCTTAAGCCCCAGGGTAGGCAACAAGACATTAATGGTTGACCAAACCCGACGCCATGAAGCCGTGGAAGTCACACTCCACGGCTGGGGGGGGGGGGGAGAGTAAAGTATGATATGTTCTTAATATTTTGAAAATATAGAACAATGTCTTATTTAAATACAAGTCAATATATTTCCTTCGAGTAAACATCTAAATCTTTTATTTCATCCATTCAACATTATTTTTCAACAGTTCCAAATACACCGTGTAGATTATGAGAAGTTTTTTCGTCCGGGTTACCGTTGTGGAGTTAAGGCCAGTATATTCGGGCGTTTTATGCATTGAGCGCCGTCGGCCTCCCCGCACGGCGACTTACGAATAGTCTGCCAACAAATGAACTTTCTTGAACCCGGCGTGAACTTATTGTCCGTCCTAGTATAATTTTAAACGTATGGCAACTTACTAGGTTTTTTTTTTACTTTAGTTTATTTCATAAGAATTACATTATATAAAGAGCGTTTTATGGTTTTGTTATCGATCCTGAACACACATGATCATTTTCTATTTTAATAATTACTAAGTTTTAGTATTAAAATGGATACGTTACGTGAGTATTTAATCTTGAACATAAATACATATTTCCCGTCGCAGACTTTCTGAAGGCATATTTAGGATACTATTATTGCTTTCATATTTTCATTTTCATATTCATACCGTATTTGTGTCAATAACTTTCAAATTATTGCATTATAATTGCCAATTTTTAAAGTATTAAATTGATATAGTATTATATCCCTAAGAGATAGACATATGCCATCGCGGACTTTTTTATAGACCTTTTTAAGATACACAATTCCACCATACATTATTTTGTTATATCTTAATGGGTTAGGCAGCGTTTTCGTTGAAAACTCCCAGACGGCCTATTTTTTTCCGACACGTCCAACAATTATTGTTATATTTTAGCCAAAGCTTATAAAATTTTAATAAATTATATACAAAAACCTTCCTCTTGAATTGTCCTATCTATTAAAAAACCGCATTAAAATCGGTTGCGTAGTTTTGAAGATTTAAGCGTACAAACGGATACAGGGACGGAGAAAGCGACTTTGTTTCATAATATGTTTAAATGGATATAGCATGATATTGCTAAGAGATAGACATATGCCATCGTGGACTTTTTTGTAGACCTATTTAAGCTACACCATTCCACCATACATTTTTTTGTTGTATCTCAAACGGTTCAGGCAGCGTTTTCGTTGAAAACTCCCAGGCGGCCTATTTTTTTCCGACACGTCCAACAATTATTGTTATATTTTAGCCAAGGCTTATAAAATTTTAATAAATTATATACAAAAACCTTCATCTTGAATTGTCCTATCTATTAAAAAACCGCATCAAAATCCGTTGCGTAGTTTTGAAGATTTAAGCGTACAAACGGATACAGGCACGGAGAAAGCGACTTTGTTTCATAATATGTTTAAATGGATATAGCATGATATCGCTAAGAGATAGACATATGCCATCGCGGACTTTTTGTAGACCTATTTAAGCTACACAATTCCACCATACATTATTTTGTTGTATCTCAAATGGTTCAGGCAGCGTTTTCGTTGAAAACTCCCAGGCGGCCTATATTTTTCCGACACGTCCAACAATTATTGTTATATTTTAGCCAAGGCTTATAAAATTTTAATAAATTATATACAAAAACCTTCATCTTGAATTGTCCTATCTATTAAAAAACCGCATCAAAATCCGTTGCGTAGTTTTGAAGATTTAAGCGTACAAACGGATACAGGCACGGAGAAAGCGACTTTGTTTCATAATATGTTTAAATGGATATAGCATGATATCGCTAAGAGATAGACATATGCCATCGCGGACTTTTTTGTAGACCTATTTAAGCTACACAATTCCACCATACATTATTTTGTTGTATCTCAAAGGGTTTAGGCAGCGTTTTCGTTGAAAACTCCCAGGCGGCCTATTTTTTTCCGACACGTCCAACAATTATTGTTATATCTTAGCCAATGCTTATGATATTTTAATAAATTATATACAAAAACCTTACTCTTGAATTGTTCTATCTATTAAAAAAACCGCATCAAAATCCGTTGCGTAGTTTTGAAGATTTAAGCGTACAAACGGATACAGTGACGGAGAAAGCGACTTTGTTTCGTAAAATGTTTAAATGGATATAGCATGATATTGCTAAGAGATAGACATATGCCATCGTGGACTTTTTTGTAGACCTATTTAAGCTACACAATTCCACCATACATTTTTTGTTGTATCTCAAATGGTTTAGGCAGCGTTTTCGTTGAAAACTCCCAGGCGGCCTATTTTTTTCCGACACGTCCAACAATTATTGTTATATCTTAGCCAATATATATAAAAACTTAATAAATTATACACAAAAACCTTCCTCCTAAATTGTCCTATCTATTTAAAAAAACCGCATCTAAATCCGTTGCGTAGTTTTAAAGATTTAAGCGTACAAACGGTTACAGGGACGGAGAAAGCGACTTTGTTTTATAGTAGTAGTAGTAGCTAACATGCGTACCCGGGATATTCTTCTGTGCATTGTTAATAATAATAATAAAATCTATGGACGCTTTTTACACCACGTCAATCTAGTCCCGTGGTAAGTACTCGAAGAGACTTGTGTTATGGGTACCTGACAACCGAAATACAATATATTTAATACGTTTTATATTAATACTTATATTTAAGATTTTTATTATATAATACACATATTTAATACACAACCATGACCCAGGAACACAGAAACTTTTTTGTTCCCTGGCGGGATTCGAACCCGCGACCTCCGGCTTGAACGCCAACGCGCTAACCATTGAGCCACAGAGGTCATATTACAAATCACACACACAAATCATTGTAAACGAAATAAGTGTTAATTATCACCTCAATCACCATTCATCACCACCACCACCACCATCATTATTCTCGTCAGCGTCATCACCACCATCATTGTAATCATCAACTTCATCATCATCACTATTACAATTTACACCCCCCCTCCCCCACCACCACCACCACCACCATCATTATTCTCGTCAGCGTCATCACCACCATCATTATAATGATCAACGTCATCATCACTATTACAATTTACACCCCCCTCCCCCACCACCACCACCACCACCATCATTATTCTCGTCAGCGTCATCACCACCATCATTATAATGATCAACGTCATCATCACTGTTACAATTTACACCCCCCTCCCCCACCACCACTATCACCACCATCATTATTCTCGTCAGCGTCATCACCACCATCATTGTAATCATCAACTTCATCATCATCACTATTACAATTTACACCCCCCTCCCCCACCACCACCACCACCACCATCATTATTCTCGTCACCGTCATCACCACCATCATTATAATGATCAACGTCATCATCACTATTACAATTTACACCCCCCTCCCCCACCACCACCACCACCACCACCATCATTATTCTCGTCAGCGTCATCACCACCATCATTATAATGATCAACGTCATCATCACTATTACAATTTACACCCCCCTCCCCCACCACCACCACCACCACCATCATTATTCTCGTCAGCGTCATCACCACCATCATTGTAATCATCAACTTCATCATCATCACTATTACAATTTACACCCCCCTCCCACACCACCACCACCACCATCATCACCACCACCACAATCACCGCGATCATCATCATTACCACCATTTAGAACTTAAAATTAATATTTTTATAATAAAGATGCGAGTAGCAAGGGATCGGCCGTCTTGGCGTTCATTGAGGGAGGCCTATGTTCAGCAGTTGATGGATAAAGGCTGATGATGATGATGATAAATTAGTAACATTAAATCGATATTAAAATAAAAATGAGGAAAAAAACACGCTGATGATCATGATTACGACAAAAATGAGAAAAAAATATTAAAACTAAATATTGTTCAAATTTTTATTTTTATTTCCTATGTACACTATCATATCAGGCACCGGCTTATATATTCCACACGTCGTTTTAACGATCTATAGCGGGGGAGGAGCCGCCAGGCAGCAGCGAAACATAGGTCCTACTTTGTTAACGCCTCGCAGGCAACTAAATTGAGGCCGCGCTGGGGGCTAGACAAGTTTTTCACATTATTTGATTTTAAGAAAAATAAAAACATTTATTTTAAAAAGTAAGATCAGAATAAAATTTTAAATGTTATTACCTATTTTTTCATATAAATTTTGTAACTTAAAATCTCACATTCTTCAATTACAACTAGAAAAATAATCAAAAACATCTTGTGTTTGTGATTTTTTTTTATCGAGGCAAGTTACAATGATCGTGTTTTGAATAGGTTAATAAAAAAGAATGTATACTAAACTACAACATATATTTTTAACGGATCAAAAAAACCAACATTACTATGTTTACGACTTAAACAAAAACAGGCACTTTGGGATATACTGGCCTTAAGGGGGGCATTCCAAAGTTCGTGCGATAGTCCGTGCGACCGAAAGTTTCGAAACACAGTTTTTTTTTAACAGTTTCTATGCTTATGAAAATCACTAATTTTTATGTACTCATCGGGCCGGGCTGATCATTATGAACTCAAAAAGATTTTTTTTTTTCAAAAAAATTCTAAGTCCCTTATAGCGCCCCCATATCGCTACATTAACACCACAAAATTTGAATATCTCGAAAACCCGACTCCGGACGCGAAACTTTCACATGACAAAAGTTGTTCATAATGATCAACCCCGCCCGACGAGTACATAAAATTGGTGATTTACATAATCACGGAAATTGTCACAAAAAAAAGCGTAAAAAACTATGGGTTAACACATCATCAAAAATTTTCTAAAATCACGCCGCCTCCGCGCCCCTAAGGCTACAGCCTACACCCCGACCGTTGGAATCCAGCAGTACGGGCGCAGTGGGAACTTATAAGGAGCAAACCGAAAAAATAATAGTCCTGCCTGGTCTGGCCATTCTTGCGCCCCCCAGAGTCTACGCCCTGTGCTTGGGCACCGGTGGCACCGCCCTATTTACGGCACTGGTTATACGAATATACATTATTGTATCTATCTATCTACCTATCTATTTTACCTATGCCATGTATATCTATCTATATGTAGAAAAAACCACACATAACAATTAACAGTGTCTTATGTAGTACTGTCCAGTGTCTTCTACTAATTATCGGTTAAGCATTCGAGCCCGCCACAACAAACTTTTTAACAGTAAAGAAAAATTTAAGAACAAAACAAAAAAAATCTATGTCGATTAAACTATTAAATTACTAACGTACGCTAGTAATATAGTTCAGTACAGTAAAAACAGTTTAAAATTATCAATTATGTTTAAAATATAATGACAATAAAGTACTTACTTAATATTATGTTAATTTCCACGTACGTATCTGCTAAAATACGAAACTAAAATGTTTTAAATAATATAAGAATTCAGAATAACAAAGAGTTGTTCTAAAATATTATCAGTACTGAGCAGGGGTGTTGCCAGTATAATATTGTAGTCTTTGGTACTGAGTATGTATGCGTCACATTATTCATTATCCCATGGATGTAGTATAATAACAGGATGGCTTACTCGGAAAAAATGTATTTACGAAAGTGAACACTAACTCAACGCATTAAGTATTATATTCTAATGGGCATTACACAGATGCTGATCCGAGCCGAGCGGGATAGCAATATGTAAGAAGTGTGTCTCGTTCTTTTATCTTGCCAGCTTAAAAATGTATTTTATTAAAAATTTGGGCTGATCAAAAATTTCATCGAAAAAAAATGTCTTTTTAATATTATTTTGACAATTGTATGTCAAGAAATTGTAATTGAATTTATTTATTTAAATATATTTCCAATTCAAAAAGAAAACATAAATTATTATTTTGCTTATTTCTTATATTTCTTATGGTAGCCCAGTTAAGTGTCATCTTGACATTTTGTATTGTAATGGTTGCTATGGTTACTTAAATAACATAATTAGCCAATCAAACTACTATGGTGACCATGATTTTTTGAAACGAAGTTCCTTACGGCAGGCTTGGAGGGGAATAATAGCAATGCGAAAAGCAATGGTCAGAACGTGAGACAGAGTGACTCCGTACTAAACTTCCCACGTTCCTAATTATTTTAATCAGTTTGAATCCATGGCATCTTTAATTGTTTTGTAATCTTAATTCAAGAATGCGTTATAATGAGAGTAAACCTAAGATTTGCAGTTAATATTTTGGGATGATAATGATAACTCGACCACCTGATGACGGATTCCTGTCAAGTCTGTAGTATGGAAGTATTTGTATTATGTATTTCGTAATCCATCTACTATTCTTCAGATTTTAACCATTGCTAATGTTGGTATTTTCGTTTATAAGTAAGTATAATACTTGTGTCAGATTTTTCAAGCACCCTAAATGCATTCAAGCTAACTTGCGATATCTGCCAGGGCTAAACGCGCCTTTTGAAGAACTTAAAAACTCGAGATTTATAATATTATGGCAGACGTGGTAAACTCATGCAGCGCTTAAAACTGCATACATCAAGTATGTACTAGTAGGATATAAACCTTACAAAAAAAAAACCAATAAAAAAAATTAAAATTAAATAAAAAATTTCAATACCCATTTCCTGACAGTTTGAATTTTTGAAAGACATTTGTCCCACCTGTCAAAATCTTATTGTCACCTTATAAGAAAGGGACACACTCCTTAACACTGGCTATCTCTGTCGGCTCGTTTTTCTGTTACGAGTGCTCGGTCCTGTTATATATTATTACGTCCATTCATTATCCACTAATTCTTTTTAATGTCGCCAAATCGAACGTTATTTTACCCACAATGTCAAACGTAGAAATACAATATGCTAGCATACTCTGTCCACGATCTTAAGTTCCTTGAGTTGGATATTAAGATGAAATTGAAAATATCTGTAGCAGAAAACAAGTTTGAACCCCTGCAAGGGTATTAAGAACAACTTACTATAAAATTATGTGCAGTTATGTTGGTTTGAAATAACTTTGTTACGTTATGCTGACTCACACGGCACACTTGAGTCCTTCCGTTTCTCTGGTTGCTGTGAACTGTAAACTGTAAAGTATCTGAAACGCGGGGCCTGGGGCACATAAAAAACTTTATAAACCGCGATAGAATCCGTAAAAGTTGTTTCATTACAATGTAGTACATTTGAATTATAGCATAATAATATATTATAAACATTTCGTCATCAACTATTTTTAATTATTTTGCTTTAGATAAAAATATACTTAATAATAATACCTTAATAATACACATATTATATATGCAATAATATACCTTCTGTATATATGTATGTACATACAATGTTTCCATTACAAATGTTAACTTGTAAACAAAATAATAAATAAATAAATTACAGGTATTTGATAACATTAGTTCATATTATCGCGTATTTTATCGACAACTGAGCAAGGTAGGAAATTTGTGTATTTTTTTTTTGTGAAAATTTCATTATGATTATTGAAGCTGTGTCCAAGATACCATTTAATTTTATATTTAGTAAAGATGTAATAACGCGATTTTACAAGTTCATCTTTAAGAGCACAACCTTTATTATACTTGCTTTTTTATTCATTTTTTATTTATTTTTAATGTCAATTCGCTTCCTCATACGGCAGGCTTGGAGGGGATAGGGATTTTGCTGCGCGACCGAACTGAAAAAAATGTGATAGTAAAACCGTAAGAAAAAGTGCGTGGAATAAAAAGAGTTAAGTGAGACGTGCGCAGGCGCGACAGTCGCATACACAAGCGAGTAGTGTATAATACCTTTCTTTTTAGCCGAAGGAACTTCGTTCCTACCTGGTGTCCCACGACACCACATTTCTTTTTTTTAAATTAATTTGAAGTTAGGCGCCATTATATTGTGTATGTACATATTAGGCCATACCTACCTAATAAGTAATATTATTATATTAGGTAGGTATACTAATAACCAATCACTTTAAGTCTACAATTATTTATTCCTTGTTTAAGAGGTAACGGCTTTCATCGGGCAACAATACATTTCAAAGATGTGTATTGGTAGAATTATTCAGGGAAACCCCATAAAATCGACAAGTGTTACCAACAATTCTTAAAATATTAAGAACCGCACGTTTGGCGAGGCATGGCAAGCCTTCACAAATTCAAACGTGTGGATACAGAGTTTGTCTTGGCTTGCGTAGGCTTGCAAAGATTTGTGGCCGACCCGACGAGTGTCGGTATTGTGCACAAGCCAAAGGGAACCAAAGAGAATTTGCCGCAAGCGCTTGCGAGGCGTCCGCATGCTTGTGACTTGTGAAAGCTTGGAACTTGCGGCAAGTCACAAACGTGCGGTTCCGGCTTTACATACATTGATGATTTTTTTTAACAATGTTTTGATATTTTAGTTAATATTTACGACTTATGATTATATCTATACTCTGTAGGCAGATAGCTAATGTTATAAGGAGTAACTTGCCGTTATAAGGAATAACTTGTAAGAAATTTGCCGGGAGAGGGCGCCATATTTCAAGAAGTGCTTGTTTAAATATTTACGCGGGAGTATTGTGCCGCTGATTGGCCCGTTACAACAGCATCGGTACGTCCTCACTTCTAGCGCAACCAGTGGCAGACAAAAGAACTAAGATCTAGGTTTATTATTGTGTGTCACGAATACTATAAAAAGCCTATATCGTTCGGACTTCTTCTACCTATACTTCATGGATCAGGTTTGTCAAGTGCGAAATCGCGCTTCTTGGCGTTTCCTGCCGTTTCTTCATATTACCAAAGAATTCAGACGTATATAGAAGGACAATTCTTAAGGATTTTCTGTGCCAACTTTATTGGGGACATGTCCCCAGTTCGCACTCGCTCCCGCTCGTAGCCACGTAGTCACGCCGCCAAGCGGACGTTTGCATCGCAGAAAGTTTGTCCTCAAAGCGCTCATAAGAACTGTCCTTCTATATATATATATATATATATTCGTCTGAATTCTTTGATATTACAGATTAGGCTTCTGGTCTTAGCCTGTTCCAACAGAAACAAAAAAAGTTGAAATCTTACAAAAAGCGCGCCAAAAGCAGCCAAAACATTTTCTTATTTTTTTCATAAAAATTCTAACTTTTATGTTTGACGTACCTATAGTAAGTTATAAAAGTGATGATTTCTTAAATGATTTTAGTGTCTCATTACCATAAAGTTAAATTGTGAGAATAGTGTTTTAAAGTATAATATTTCTTTACCAAGTTTTTATCGGAGAGCAATGGAAGCCAATGATGAACTTTTACAACTCGAGGAATTATTGCGTGCTGATTCAAATGAAGCTGATGAAGGTTGTAATAAAAGTAAAAATATTAGCGAAGTAGATATATTTCAGTCAAGCTGTAAAGATCTTAAAGAACCACCAAATGTACTTCAAAAGTCTACTGCATCAGTTGTTCATAATGGTGACACAGATTCTTCAGACGATGAAGAAAAACGGAATTATACTGAAAGGAAATATAATGATTACGGCTTTTTAGTTAAGAAAAACTTGGACTCGAAAGAACATGAGTATCTAGAGCGTAGAATAGACTTTGAAAGTAGGTTAAGACAAGCAAACAATGATGTGAAAAAAACCCCTAAGACATCTTCTGCAAATTCACAGGACAGTAACAATAAAAATGTATTCTGTGCTCCTCAGCCTGCGAGTAAAGGCACTTCGGACATTTATACGGATCCCATATTTGGTATTAGGATTACTAAGCCGCTCATTTCAAGTGCTGCCTTGTTAGACCGTATGCAAGGACGTGAGGCAGTAAATATGCTTCGCATTAAAAGGTACGTTGAGAATGAGGATTTAAGTAAAGATTGGGTTTTAGCTGGGGTCATAGTCCGAAAAAGTTCTGCAAAAAAATCTCAAAAAGGCAATCAATTTGTTATTTGGACCCTGTCTGACTTAAAAGATGATTTAAAAACTGTCTCAATGTTTTTATTTCGAAAAGCTTACAATGATTTGTGGAAAACCACAGAAGGTACAGTGGTGGCTATATTAAACCCAAATGTCCTTGATAGATCTCAAAATAGTTCTGATCAAGCTTGTCTGAGTGTAGAAACTTCTGATAGAATTATGGTATTAGGTCAATCTAAAGATTTAGGTACTTGCAAAAGTAGGAAGAAAAATGGTGAACCATGTACTGCCTTTGTTAATATAAGTCAATGTGAACACTGCATTTACCATATTAAACAGGAATATCAAAAATATTCTCGACGACAGGAACTCCAGTCTTCTACAATGGGCAAAGGTTTTCCTAATTTACAAAATAAGGTCTTTGGTAAAAATACTTTTATTTATGGGGGAAAAGCTTATTCAGCTTTGCCACCTAGTAACCAAAAAGTTATTAAAGAAAGAGATCAAAATAGGTTAATGTCGCTTAGTGACTATCACAAGTCAGAAGCCAATACTTTGATGACGAACAAAGCTCCTTGTAGTGTAGGACAGCTGAAAAATAACAATACAATATTGCACAGTCCAACTACACAAAGAAAAAGTGACTCCCAAAGATTAAACAGTTTAAATTTATCAAATGCAGGTCCATCAAATAGTTTAGCCGATAAAGTTAAAAATTCACCTACTTTAGGATTTGGATTAAAAGGCAATGGTACAATTGACCTGAACATGTCCTATGGCCAGAAAGCCGCAGAGAGAGCTAAGCATAATGCTATTAAGCTTATACAAAAGAATGGCGGCATTGCTAAACTGGATCCCAACAATATAAAAGGAACTGAAGTTGGAAAAAAGAGAGCTTTGGATAAATTAAATTCCAATAATGAAGAAAATGAATGTAAGAAAGCAAAAACTAACAGTACTGAATTAGAAAAACCAAAGACAATTATGTCAGAACGGTTTAAGAAGATTTTAGAAGCAACATCTGCTCATCAAAACCTAATTAAACAACATGAGGATGATGAACAAGAAAAGTATTTTAATAAGCTTGAAAAGAAAGAAGCCATGGAGGAAAAAATGCTCAATACATTCAAACTTGCATGTAAAGCTGTAAGATGTACAAAATGTAAATATACAGCATTTTCTGCAGCTCAAAGATGTAAAGATGAGAGACATCCACTGAAAGTTCTAGACACATTTAAAAGGTTTTTCAAATGTGCCGATTGTAATAACAGAACTGTATCGTTAGAACTGCTACCCTTACATTCATGCAGTAATTGCAGTGGTTCTAGATGGGAGAAGGCTTCTATGATGCGTGAAAAGAAAGTCACATCCTTGTGCGATGGTTTATCAATTAGAGGGGAAGAGGAAACTTTTATTGGAGGACTAGTTAATGCTGGAAAAAATATCAATTTGCTGGTTCCAGAAAATTCATGACAATATCTTGACATATCTGTTTGATTTTAAAACACATTCTATTGTATAAACCTTTTGAGCATTATTACATAGCTTGCTTTATTTTCTTATAGAACAAATTCACAGAATAAAAATTTAATGGTTTCAAATAACCATGATAATATGTTTGCAAAATGGCCCATAAATTGCTATTGCAATTACAAGCTCAAACAGTGCACTTATCAAAAAGGAAAACCAGAAAAATCGATAGGGTTTCTTCTTTCACTATTTTGTGGGACATAAACATTAAAATTTGTGTGTATGATTTGTAATTTACT
Organism: Lycaena phlaeas; assembly: GCA_905333005.2. NCBI lineage: Eukaryota > Metazoa > Arthropoda > Insecta > Lepidoptera > Lycaenidae > Lycaena > Lycaena phlaeas. The sequence goes on from HG995181.1 coordinate 2,413,489, forward strand.
CTTATTATTCTAAATTGAAATCAATGTGTTTTAAAACTTTATCAAATTGTTAATTTATTAAGGTGATGACTGATATTTATGATCCATTAAAATAAAAAACAATATAAAAATAAGCATAATATAATTTTATTAAGAAAGTCCCAGTCAATAACACTGAACCATTCCATTTTATTATTTCATACAAGTTTGATACCATCATAGTCTCGAGGTGCATAATACATGGCTTTATATAATGTACACAGCCTTTGTTACTTTGCTACATGTCACAAAACTGATCAGAGAAGCTAACAACACTGATAACATTCTGTTGTACCAATTTATTTACACAACGGTCAATGAACAGAGGCAGTGGTCTAACATAATGTTCTATAAACCATATTTCCATTACATTACCATAAGTCTCATTATTTAGCAACTCACATGAATTAGTTATGTCAAATAATGTGAAAAGAACATAATATAATTTTTAATTCAGTTTATGCTCAATCAAATACAATTACGGACACAGATACAATGCTATTGTTGAACTTTTAACTAGAATACTAAGAATTAAATTCACCAAATGATATTATGTCTCATGTCATCAAATGAACAAAGCAACAAAACAGTTCATACAACATGCATAATATAATATTATGTTCCTTTGTGACTTATTGATATTATAATTATTCTGTTATATGGAATCAGATAAATTAGATAAATACCAAGAAACATTAAACGTCCTGGTTATTAAAACATTAAATTACATACACATTAGTGTTACATAAAACTAATTTATTACATCTGTTAAATTCTATTGCATTAAATAGTGTTATGCCCATATTGCAACAATTAAAAATAACACTTCTAAATGTATCAAACAAAATTAAACCTATTTATTTATAAACGTGTGATAAATTCGAATAAATAATATAATAAGGCCAAAATATCAAAGAAAACGAGTCGCTTCTTCCGGACATATGCAGTGACCACTGCCGTTTGCATTAGTGCATCCACTTAGTAAAAAAAAATTATAAAATGATTTTGTCTGTCCATTATTCCCACTCCGTGGTGGCGGGCGGTTTGGGCGTGAGGTCGTACAACACGCGCGATATCCCCGGCACGCTCATAAGTTCTTTTCGCATTCTGTCAACAACCTGCAAGAATAAACTATTTTAAATAAAGCTCTCTAATTATTGTCTACATATGGGACAGAGATTTTTTACAAATAAATAAATATTATTTATTTCTTTTCAGTCTATAAGTTCAGGCCTTAACTACACCAGCTAATTAAAGCTAACATGGTTAGATAAAATCAATTTTTTTGAAGATGGATCGTAAGAGATGAAGTAAAAACACGCATTTATTAGTATCAATGTGTTCAGTAGTAAATATACAATTAGATTCGATCATAATATTATGTCATGATGATTACTTATTTTCAAATTATCATTACAACTTTAACACTACTGCACTGTTAAATAGTAATTTTATGATGCTTGTATTGTATTAACTTTAAATATTGTTTTTGCCCCATAAACAAAAATACGAGTGTAACTCTTTTGTTTGACCTTTGTTTTGAAAGGTCGGTCGACCTTCAACTAGATAGGAGGTCGATCCTTATAGTGGATGATGATATAATGATTTTGAATTAATTAACATGGTTGTCTTTTGTTTTCATTTCTTAATCTACTTAGTGCGGGATATCATGTTTTTTAATTATGTAACCATTCTAGTGAACAAGACATTTGTAGATAATATTTAAATATTATTGATACTGATTTAGATGATACATCGTTAAATTAAAATGATGTATAGGTAAATATATTTTTTGTTTAAATTTAATCGTGCATTTACTTTAAATCATACATACAATCAATCATAAATAGATCCAATATATTCAAAGTAGTTTCTGACAAAATTTTGAGCCTTTCAAAATATGTCTGTTTAATTGATATTATAATATGGTCACCATAGTAACATATTACAATATACATCAATAACACCAAAGTTACGTATGTAACTATCAAACGGCTGTATTTTCCATAATCGAGCATTTAAAAATTAAAGTACATAATTTAATAGTGGATAGATAAAGGATGAAGATGATAATGATATTGTTATTTTGTGATATATGTTATCATGCTGTTCACTATATAAAAGTAGTAGCAACCCATATTATGTCCCACTGCTGTGCATGAGTCTCCTCGAAATCAGGCGAGGATGGTATTATGCCATAGTTCACCGAGGCGCTGGCCTAATGCGGGTTGGTGAACTTTACACACCTTCAGAGACTTTTAATCTCATCGGGTATGCAGATTTCCCTCTCTGATGAACAAGCGAGTCAGGGTGCACTAAGATATTTAGAAAAGTCAATTTCGAGACATCAGGTGGGTGTCAAGGTCAAACCCGGACCCTTTCACTGAAGAGGCCGAGCCCCTTGCCCACTGGACCACCTTCGCTCACTATATACTTAAAATTTATTCGACGAATTAAATATATAACGACGTAGCTCACATCTTGCGGCATTGCGTCGGAGCCGGGCAGCGCGGCAGTGCCGGTCATGAAGTCCTGTGTGATGAAGGGGCGCAGCACGAGCGAGCGCTGGCAGGAGCACGCGCGCAGCGCCGCGTCCCGGTCGAAGTGCACCGGCAGCAGCACCACCGGCATCTGGGCTATGCGGCCCGCACAGCCGCTCGACATCAGCACCTGCATCACATGACACACCCCGTGAGCTATATACAAATACCTAGCTGTCCCAACAGATCTCGTTCTGCCAAAAGTACTAATATTGCTGTTAAAAAATAGGGGTTGGTGATATAATAATTATCCCGTTTCTAAAAATGTAACTTTGGCAGTTTCATTACATTTATTAAAAGGTTGGTTGTTAATACTATAACAACCAAAGAAAGTCATAATAAGCAATCTTCCAATACAAGAACATATCAAAACTCTTCCAAAACTCAAAAGCCTGGTGGCATTCATACATCTATTACAGCTTATATTCAAGAGTTAATTTTGTTATTAGTTGTTTATATTAAAATATGATTTATACCTGAGTCGCTAGATCGTCCGCCTGGCGTATGGTAGAAATGACTTGCTGTGATAAGAATGTTGGCGTTATGTCTGACACCTGCTCTTTGATTAGCCCTCCGAAAGCATAGCAGACCCTGGAACAAGACAATACATATTCATCAGCCAATATATTAATAAGTTGGGGCAACTAACACACTGTCATCTGATTTTATACTAGGGAGCGTCAACACAAAGTATATAATATGGTTTTGTTTGTAAAAACGTCTAGTGTCATTCCCATACAATAAGTATTTTATTCTATTCGTTTAGCGTTCGTGTCACTTGTTACTACACTTTATGCATCTGAATAAACATTCTTCAAAGTTTGTGCAACATCCCTGTGGAGTTAGTGTTATCGCAACTGAATAAAATTGGAGTGTTTGCCACTTGTCTAGAGGGACAGTTCAGTCATAGTGTGTAAAACTTAAATTACATTCAGATGTGCTTTATTATAAATAAATATTTCTAACAATCAACTGATTACTCGTGGCAGGCTTTTAAGTTATAAAATCATGCACCAGATAATATGTTAAATAATCAGTACATTTATAAAATATACGTCATTTTATATGTGTAGAGGCATTCCCGTTCAAGACGACAAAGTTTTGGTCAGTTTGCGGCTAGATAGCGATAGTCGGTAGATCAGTATTAGTTGGCTGCCTGTGTAGGAGACATCCTCTGAACAATAATTGAAAGCACTGTACGTCTATCAGTGTATAGTTACAGGCATGAATGACAGTAATCCTAAGATTTTTTTTAAATTTTTTTATTACTATTATTTCTTATTGACTACTTTTTTGACTTATTTCAAGTGTACAAGTTGTACCTACGTAATTAAGATATTTTTGATTTGATTTGATTCGAACTTACGACCCATAATGCGTCGTTCATGGACCACACCAGTCACAGATAGTTCCACCAGTTACAGATAGTTTGCTTACTAGTTTTATTACTTGACTCGTATGTAACAGTGTGAATATACCGCGATAAGATCCGCGTAGTGGTGCTATTATATTGTTGTACCTGTTGACGTTATGGCACACGCGCGGTATTATCTTGGCGAGGTAGTGCATGTCCTTCCAGTCGGGCGGGTAGCGCTCCGTCGATAGCGCCACCGCGTAGCTGTACGTCCGGCAATCCCCTGCAACAGTCGTGTATATTACATCAATATTACTGCAGGCTGAACACATATGTGATACAAGATGTGTATCAAATGGAAAAAAAATTGGTAGTACTGATGGCATAAACAGAGATTACGTCATACGACAAAGTACTTAAAGACGATGATATAGATCCGATCTCAATTCGTGACAATACATTCTTGAAAATTCTTTTCAAATTAAACTGACTGTTTCCATCATCCAATATTTCTTATATTGGATGGCGGAAACAGGCTTAGTGTTAGATACCATACGATTGGTTCTACGGCGTCTTTGGATTGAATGCAGCGTGTGATCTCTCTTAAATTTCAGAAGCAACAGGTACCAGTCCATACAGTTTAGTAGGGTTGTCACCTTGCACGTCCGCAGAGCGTACTTTTCGCAGCCGTACGATTGGCTAGGGTTGTCACCAACACGCCCACCGACAGAAGCCCAACAGTAGGCTAGGGTTGTCACCAACACGCCCACCGACAGAAGTCCAACATTAGGCTAGGGTTGTCACCAACACGCCCACCGACAGAAGTCCAACATTAGGCTAGGGTTGTCACCAACACGCCCACCGACAGAAGCCCAACAGTAGGCTAGGGTTGTCACCAACACGCCCACCGACAGAAGCCCAACAGTAGGCTAGGGTTGTCACCAACACGCCCACCGACAGAAGCCCAACAGTAGGCTAGGGTTGTCACCAACACGCCCACCGACAGAAGTCCAACATTAGGCTAGGGTTGTCACCTTGTACACCGACGGAGCGCACGGGCAGCAGCGTGGCGGCGACTGGCCCGGCGGACGAGATGCGCTTCAGCTCGGCCTGCTCTGCCGCGGTGGTCGCGGACGAGACCCGCCCCAGCAGCGCGTGCGACTTGACGCACATCGACGCGTACTCCACCATTATCTTGACTATCACCTGCAACGTACGGCGTCATTGATATTGACCTCTGTGGCTCAGTGGTAAGCGCGTTGGCGCACAAGCCCGGAGGTAGCGGGTTCTAATCTCGCCAGGGAACACAAAAAAGTTTGTGTTCCTGTGTCATGGATGTTTATTAAATATGTGTATTATATAATAAAAATCTTAAATATAAGTATCAATATAAAAATTATTAAATATATGTATTTACGTTGTCTGATACCCGTAACACAAGTCTCTTCGAGAACTTACCACGGGACTAGCTTGACGTGGTGTAAAAGAATCCATAGATATTATTATTATGACGATAGAGGCGGAATCAATACAAGTTACAGTATTTTAATATGACCAGATTGACGTGGTGTAAAATCGTCTATAAAAAAAAAGTATAGTATCAACCCTTTAGTCCCACTGCTGGGCACGGGTCTCTTCCTCGAAATCAGGCGAGGAGGGTAATGGGCCAATAGTTCACCGCGCTGGCCCAGTGCGGATTGGTGAACTTCACATACCTTCAAAGACTTTCAATCTCATCAGGCAGGTTTCCTCACGATGTTTTCCTTCACCGGTGAGCGAGCGATGGTCTGGTGTTTGGGGTGCACTTAGAAATTTAGAAAAACACATTTCAAGGCACACACGGGGGGGGGGGGGTCAGGATCGAACCCGCAACCTCTCGCATAAGAGGCCGAGTCCATCCACCACTGGACCATCGTCGATTACTATCGAAAATAATCGAAAATCGTCTATAGATATTATTATTGATACGGACGTCATAAATACTGTGGTATCGTGCGAGCTCGGTGTGGTATGTACCTGTGTCTCGGCGAAGTCCCTGTCGAGGTGCGGCTCGTCCTGGCAGAGCACGCGCACGGCCAGCCCGGGGCCCGGGAACGGCTGCCGCTCCACCAGCGGCGCCGGCAGGCCTAGCTCTGTGCCCAGCACGCGAACCTGCACAACCATTATGAAGCCTTATGTTACTATCACAGATTGTACATAATTTAAATATAAACATAAAATAATTAAAAAAAAAATCATTTGATTTTAATAAAACAACTTTGAAGGATTTTATTACGGTTCATTTATGTTGTTCACATACCCGACGTTTCATAGTTATTCCAAGTATCCTTTGATTATATAATTTTAGCTAGTCCGATCCACGCAGAAAGTGTGCTGCATCTCAAACGTGTAAATGTGAGGCTTGGTTTAGATTTTTTTGATTGAAGTAATAAGGCTCAAACTAATAATTGGTCAATCTGCTTTAATTAGTGTGACGGTTCACATTACACAATACTCTGTGAATGTTAAAGCATATCGAGAACATGTGTAACCTCGTCCTTGTGGAAGTCCCTGAGCGGCTCGACGACGCGGCCGCGCTGCCGCAGCAGACGCACCAGTTCGGTGTCGTTGTGGTGCGTCTTGATGGTCGCCGCGTTGTTGGACGCCAGTGACGACGCCGACTCGATCAGGTCCGGCCGCAGTGTGCCCTGCCCCAGTAACACTTGGTCCTCTCTAAAGATATCCAACTGAACATTAGCATGAATACAACATGAAAGTACACATATAAATTAAATTAAAAAATGTGTGCGTGTAACTTTTGCCCGCGATTGAAGATCTTCACAATAATAATAATAATATAATCAACCCTTTATGTCCCACTGCTGGGCACGGGTCTCCTCCTCGAAATCAGGCGAGGGGGGGGGGGGGTCAGGATCGAACCAGGAACCTCTCGCATAAGAGGCCGAGTCCATCCACCACTGGACCATCGTCGCTCTTCACAATAATCATTCGTAATTTATTATGATCTTTTTTTCACTAGTGATTGGAGTTGTTCTTAGTTGCAACAAAGTCGAAAACACGTTGGTCGTTGTCCGAACTCACGCTTGGTCAACGTGTACAGCAGCCTTTACAATTTACATAATAAACTCACGACCAACGCAAGTTACAATTTTTTTAATATAGAATGAGAATTACATCCGTCAGAAATCTATCCAGGTTGCCCCCTAGTCGCGTCTAAATAAATAAAATAAATGTTCTATAAAATGCTCATATTTGTAATATCAAATAGTTTATGGTATGAAATATGAGGTTTGTTGGTAAAAGAAGTCTCTGTGCATATTATGCGTGTACATATTGTACGAACACGTCTCCGACGACGCGGCGCTTCTCTGCATGACGCGAGTACGTGTTCGTACGTGTGCGGGCATACGTTGACGAGCGTGTACGTACTGTAGGTGCAGCAGGTCGCGCACGGCGTGCTCGGCGACGCGCACGAACACATCCCCGATGATGCGGCGCTTGTCCTCGGGCGCGGTGGCGTGGCACAGCAGCGGCGTGTGGCGCGTGCGTCCGCCTGCTGCGTCGCGCACCACCGTGCTGCCCTGTCGGAACTGAAGAGAGCGGTGGTCTACAGGGGTCCTTTGAAATATTGAAAGCCAGGGACTAAAGAGGTAGTGTATTCAGAATATAGGTTTTGTCTTGGCTTTGTCAATATTTAAATTAAATATATTCAATAATATGAAGCTTGTATGGAGGCTTCTAGAGAAAAGAAAAAAGAGAGTTTTTTTTTAGTTATATTGATCACGATGGTGGTTTAGGTGCTCGAGCCCTTTAAGCTAGTACACTCACCATCAAAATTAAACATCATGCAACGCCTGATAAAACTGTGGTGATGTGTGAGTAACATGTGAGGATATATGAAGGGATTGCACGTGCGGGTTACCTGGTGCGAGGCGTTGATGACGTGTAGTCTCACCCCCAACTCACGTAGACACCTCTCAACTTTAGCGCTCTCATTCTTTCTCATGAAACCTTAAAAAACATATTTATAAACATTAAGCTCAATCGGTAGGTAGGTGAGCATATGGCTCACCTAGTAAAATTCGAAAGGGGGGCGCCCCCCTCCATGCCCCGCAGAGGGCGCGGTATATCGCGCGCGCTACTCTGGAGAGTAGGTGTATGGGTAGTCAAATCCAATACGGTCGACGAGTCATTAGCGGATGAAGTTAAACTATTGGTCGGAGGGCACTATTTTATGAATGAATGATTTGTTATGGCCCGACAGTATGTGTATGGTGACTGGTGGTGGATGGTACGGACCGTTGTCGATGTGCAGCGCGATGACCTGGTCCTCCCGCAGCGCGGTCCGCAGCAGCGCCGCGCACACCGTCGAGTCCACGCCGCCGCTCACCAGCACCTGAGCCGAGACACACGGAACGAGTTAACTTAACCGCTATGAACTTAGCTGAAGTAACATCGAAACTGCTTGACACGTTTTCTCAAAACTCTATTGAACAATATTCGACCCAACAAAAAACTATACATATACATATGTAGGGGTTAGCATAGCCCACACATAACGACTGTATGTAACATTATGTCTAGTTATTGTATATCTGTGTAACAATAGAAAACTAGCGAACACACCTCGAGTCAGTCTACCGCGACTTACTAATCTGTGTACACCTTATTATATACTACACACTTATTATATATTTAGTAAACGAGTAATAATTGTGTGTAGTTTCCTTCAAGACCAGTACTTAAACATAATAAACATAATATATTATATATGTATTGAGGCAGAAATCCTCTATATATATATTCTTAATTCTATACTAATAACATGTAAAATATTTTAGTCAGTTCAATTCCTTTCTTTTATAATCTGAAATTCGTAGGAAATTCGTTTGCGTGCTCGTGTACGTAGGTACGTGCTTTGTACGTAGGTACGCGCACGTGTATGTAGGTACATGCATGTGGGCGGTGCGTACTCACGAGCACTTTGTTGTCTCCGACGGCGTCGCGGATGTACTGCACGCAGGCGTCGCGGCGCGAGCGCAGCGTGAACGTGCGCGACAGGCCCGCGATGTCGAACAAGAAGTTGGACAGCATCTGCTTGCCCTTCGGCGTTAGATCCACCTGCAACGGAAAAGAATAATAAATAATATGAATACTACAAACCTAAAACACCTTTCTAGTAATTTACATAATATTTAAATTACTTCAGCCATCTACGGATGTTTGTTATGGGAAGAAAGCGTTTAAAACAGATGTACCCGGAGCTACTGCTGCGTTTGCTCAGTATATTGACAGGTTCCCATAGGCATGAGAAGAAGGTGAGTATGGTAGGTTGGGGCCTAGCCCCTTATATCATCATCATCGTCAGTCTTTATCCGTCCACTGCTGAACATTGTCCTCCCTCAATGAATGCCAAGACGATCGATCCCTTGCCACTCGCATCCAACAGGATCGGCCACTGCACGGAGATCGTCTTCCCACCTTGGCAATAGCCGATCAAGAATGTAATGTCCGGGTCCCCTATGTACACGAAGGTATTACCTCTGGATGGAACTGCACGCCATAGAGCCTCATTTGCTCATTGTAGATAGCAGCGATGACGTGGTTGGAGGACTGCGCGCCCACACGGAACCGCTCGCCCACCTTCTGAACGCTGTCGCCGTGCGTCAGCAGCACCGGCTGCAGCTTCTCCAGACGACTGGGGACAAAATGTGTCTTCATATGGTAGACCAGGTGCGACAGTTCCAAGAATTAATTTACATTATGTGTGTGATTTATTTTGATATTTTATATGTGACTCTACAGCCTAAAAAAGAAACTCAGCTCCTACCTTTTTGTTGGTTCATGTTCATTTTAATGCATTATACACAATTTTGTAGTCCCGAGAGTCCGAGTTCGATCCTGTACCCCTGTAGTGCATGACATGGGTTTTCCTAAATTTCTTTGTGCACCCTAAACACTGATCACCGTTCGCTAACCGGTGAGAGAAAATATTGACAGTCTTTGAAGGTGTGTGAAGTTCACCCGCATTGGCCCAGCGCATTGGTGAACTTATAGCCCAATACCCCTCCTCGCTTCATATCAGGAGACCTGTGCCCAGCAGTGGGACATAATCGGTTGATACTATGTAATAATTTTGACATTAATACATATAGTTAGTATTTTAACAAATGATCGGAGCCCTAAGGTTATACAGGGTGATGGGGCTACTCACTTGAAGAGCGGGCAGGTGGTCTCCACCTCCACCTCGTACTGGCCGTCCTCGCGCGCCTCCTTCCTCAGCACCGACCCGCCGAACTCCTTGTTCAACATCTGCATGCCGTAGCATATGCCTGCAATATACATCATGTGCGTCGATTCATCATACTAATTGATTCAGATCGGCGTGACAATTCAATTATGAGTAAAATTCCACTGACGGGTTTCTCAAATACCTACTGCAGTGTGCGGGGTGTTGTAGAAATGAATCGACATTACAAAGGAAAACATATAAATAGACGCTACAAATATGGTGGAAGGAAGAAACAGTGTGATGTGAGTAAATGGTAGATGAACTAAAGAGGTTCGAGAGTGTAGCTAAGAGGTAGACGAAGTGTCAGTCGGTCATTAGCCAGATGGCAATACTTTGAGTTGGATCCAAGGGGCATAGGAGAGGGATTCGGTCATCCTGGCGTCCATTGGGGGAGGTCAATACTCAGCAGTGAACGGATAAAGCCTCATGATGATCCTACGACACTCACCCAATACCGGTAAGCCGATCTTGAATATGTCCGAGTCGTATCGCGGCGCGTCCTCCGCGTACACCGAGTTGGGCCCGCCCGATATGATGATGGCGCGGTAGCCCGCCTCCTTCAGGTTGTAGGCCGGCGTGTCCAACGGCAGGATGTCGGACTCCACGCATAGCTCGCGCACGCGCCGGTCGATCACCTGTATCATTAATGTGTATTAGATTAAAGCTGAAATTGAATACCACTTACGTACCACTTACATAAGCTCAAGCATGTCCAAGTACCGTTTTTTTTTTTTTGCACAATTTGCGTAAATTTGCATAACAACCCACAATACAAAACAACATACACTTCGCACCGACAATGTTTCAACAGTTATAATAGTATTTAGGATAGTTTCAAAATTATTTATTTATTCGAAACAGACTTAGGGCCTGTTTCACAATCTCCCTTTAAGTTCCCTATAGGCTATAGGCAACATATTTGACAGATGTTTGACAGATACTCCATACTCTATCTGTCAAACATCTGTCAAATATGTTGCCAATAGCCTATAGGGAACTTAAAGGGAGATTGTGAAACAGGCCCTTACAACAAGACAAGTTAGGCCCCCATAAATGTGTAGAGTCGTCATCATTTTTGTCCTAACGATAACAAACAAGACGATAATTATCTAATTTGGTGAAGTGGTTTTGATTTTATGTGCGTACATACATTTTGGCGATTCGTTTTGATTGTATATCAATGGGGATTGCCCTGTAGATTTTGGTTTGACAAACCGATACACAAACAGATAAGTGATCCTACAAAAGTTCCGTTTTGTTACTTCAAGAAACGGAACCCTAAAAACCATAGTAAAAAGACCAATACCTTTCCATATTGTGAGCCCGCGTCGAGTATGGCGACTTTGTCCCGTCCGTGTGTCGCGCCATTCGTACCGCGGTACTGACCCTCAGTGCTGGCTGTGTGCATCTCGCCAACTCGCCAGCAGCACTGCGACAAACACACCCTTATATTTTCATAATATTGTTGAAGATATTTACAACAGAACTATGTATGAGGGGATTTAGTGTAAGTAAATAGTAGACATCCTTAAGACTTTAGTAGTAGTAAAGTAAGTCGTAATCGGTCACGAAACAGATACAATTTTTTTAAAATCTCATAAAAAAACACTTGTAACAATATTAACGACATAAGATTCTTCGATGAAAAAAATACTAGATAGTAATAAAACCTACGTAATCTTGATCTATGTTGCTATTTATGATTTATGTATCATCTTGTCGATAGCCTCGCTTTATCCATGAATAGGAAAGAAAGAGAACACGGTGTAGATGCAAGAAAGAGCAGCGCGCGCAAAATTTACTTTTTGGCGCGAAGCGTATTCTATTAACGCGAGTTATGATCATTGACACATACTAAAAAATCACTTCATTGTATGATTTACATCATTCCATAGGGAAGCCATTTCTCGATATATCTAATAATAGCATATATTAAACAAGATTAAATTATAAATACTTCTATACTTATTTATTATTTTGTGTAATGAACACTACTGTTCAACACTTTCAAGGCTTTTACACAAACACCTTAAAAAAGTATAACATACTTATATATTTGATTTGTCTCGTTGGCATTACAGTATCAATGTTAATACAAATATTTATTAATAATAAAAAAAACAACAGTTGGCAATTATATAGAAGTAGTTTTTTGAAAAGAAGATATTCAGAAACGCCACAGTTATTCAATACTGTAAGCAAACAATTTTCAATCTAATTACTTTAAACATTAATTTTCATTGTTGTTTATTTAAATTAATATTATGTAAACATTTTAAATGACATCCTGTACTTGTTACATAGTTACTTGGAATGCTGAGTTGCAGGAATTTACGATTTAACTTATACAAAAACGAAGTACTTATACAGTTTGATTAAATGCGTAAAAAGTTATACAGTTCAATGACAAAAAAAAACAATTCACTCATTTTTTTAAATTAAATTAATTGAATTCAATAGAACAAGATAGTATATTAACATATGTGTAAAAAAGTTGCAAATAAAACCCACATCCACTTTACAATTCATTATAATAAAACATAAACCTAGTTACTTAGGTAAACAAAAAACAAGCAACATTGAAATGGATGTAAAAAAATAACATGGTGTGAATATTCTATTTATACCTCAAATAGAATGTTTAACACAATTTTATAATTAATTGAAATCATTTCCTTTTCAATAATCAAGCATATGTAGTTATTCTATGATGAAAACTTTTAGAACCATAATTATAAATAAATAAATAATAACTATTATATTATAACAATAGAATCATGTTTATTTAGCCAAGAGGATAGAAGCTCATATGAACATGTGTTATTGGTATTAGGAACAAAAATGAATTTAAGATATTTATATGAATATACATACATGACTCACTGCAGGACATCTATATTTATCATAGAAATTCTGCATTTTTTGTGACTAAAACCATGACCACCATATAGTGTCCAGTAGCCTAACTACTCTACAAACAGGCAGTGAAAATAAAATTATTCATACTGACTGAAAAACTACTTTAATACAAACAAATATTAATTTTAGCATCCTATTATAATATGTATAGTGTATGATATTATTTCTTTACACAATTTTACTGAAAATAAAATGTTTATCAAACCTTACTCACTAATATAGGTTTATTTAATAAAAAATGTTATTATAGAGATAGCCATCATTATGAAATCAAGCATAATCTTCAATAACCGAGATAAGATTAGCATATACTACAAATATCATATTACTAACTTTCATGATCCTCGGAAGGCAATGCTAGCCTGGTATGCATGCATGAATGAAATCAGAAGTAACATTTCATTTAAAGTGTGTCTGTACTGATAATAGGTTATCACAGGTTAATAAATATAGTATTTTGTTACTTATAATTATCATATTATTCCCTTTAAACAGAAATATAGTATAGCTAGGAAATACATTGCAGGTGGGTCATACACAATCGCATGTTCTCTTAAAATTGTTTAAGAAATCTGAATTTATATGAAATAATATATTTAAAAATACGATTATGCTTGTTATTTTAACAATAATAAATGAAGTATTTATTATTGTTAAAATAACAAGCATAAAAAGAGAAATATTTTATATGAATAACTAGGAAAAATATAAAAACTGTTCCTATTGTACCCTCCTGTGGACTGTTCAGATTTGATGTTGGTATGTTTGGAGGAAGACTATTTGGGTTTAAAAAGTGGAACACAAACGGAAATGTATTTATTAACTGTAATCAGTTATGACCTACTTGTAATTTGAAATTTTTAAATTAATCACCATAAAAACAATTATAAATTTCTAATAAACTTCCGGTTATATGAGTCAGCAACCCTTCTGTGGACCTTCATTTTAAATCTACAAAATTTTTAATAAAATACTACCAAACGAATATATTTTTATAATGGCAATCAGTGCACAGCTGTCATTTGCTGGCGCCATTCTTAGGTAATTACGAGCAGATACCATATTTATTATAAGGAATATCTGGTTTTTCATAATTTTGTGATAGATCCGTACATCTTTCCTGTTCCTGGTATTATTTAGTAAGTACTCGATTATATTATGCAAAAACATCATGCCTCAAAGCGATGCGAGGAGTATATTTCATAATTACCTTGTTTTGTATTCTAACTTCAAAATTAAAATTGTTTTTGGTATTTGTTATTAGTTTTTCTTTTCTGTGGACATCTCAAGATTTTGTGTCCACAAGAAATACAATTGTCCACAGAAGATATAATTTCGTAATAATCATCGTGATTTTTTTACGGTTGCATTGAAATAATATGTGTTGAATCGTTAAACCAATATTTAAGAATATTGGTTTGATGATTTAACACAGATAAGGGTTTTTATAGCGGGTTATAGCGACGGTGGTCCAGTGGTGGACGGACTCGACAATTATTCTAATTCTACAAAACGATCTAGTTTTGTACTTGTATGTTGTTATATTTACTTATATCTTTTGAATAATATAAGTTTTAAAATATTTCCCGACTTTTTTATTTTTATAATTATGTAACTGCGATTTGTGTATGACCCAGGTATCAAGCATCTTTCTTATCAGAAGACCAGAAGTGACAAGAAAAAAGTAATTTATTTGCATTTCCTAACCTAGGTCAAAGCCTGACATGAGAACACAACAACATAGTTGTTATTATTATTAACTACTGATCAATATCATGTTAGCTGACATTCTGCAGGCATTGATTGATCACTATAGTATACAGAGTCAGATTATTAGTGAGAGTAATGTTAAAGACTTTTACATAAATAGAGATACTTATAAGTAAATGGCATGATGATGATGATGAAGTAAATGGCATACTTTTCAAGACCTTATTTCAACTTGAAAATTTCCTTATACAGCCCCGCTTGTGTTTCATGATAATACTACAAGTATTATTTTTGTTTATTCCACTTTTATTTGATAAGCATTACAATTTTTAGTAAGAGGTAGTACCATAGCTGCAATGCAGCTTAATGGCACGACCAGGGTAGTACTAACCTATGGATCACACAATGCCAGTGTATTAATTTGATATCACCTTTCGTGCGTTTGTGAGTTCACAGAAGCAACACTCCAGTATATCCTCTGGTTATGCAGATATCTTTGAAAGTTATAATATAGACTATAATAATAGAGCTCTGCTTGTTTGCCTCATTATTAAAAAAAAAATTAACATAATTTGCCAAAATGACAAGACCAGTTTTGACATAGAAAACCGGCCATGTAATTTTCTCTATACTTTAATGTTTATCAAATAAAAGTGGTCTATTATACGTTTTTTGTACTAAAGAAATATATATAAATACACCCTATTATACATACTTACACACTATTTCTACATACACATTTTCTTCCTTCCTTTCCTTAGTTTTTCTAGATTATTCAAATATGTAATTTTTATTTAATTAACCATATGTAAACTAAAAGCCTAATTTTTTATGCAGAAATTCATTAGCAATAAATATTGATTTAGTATAAATTTTTATATTTAATTGAATATATTTCTTTCCAACCTTTGTAAATAATTTTAACTGAAATCTTCCAACTTCAAAGATATTATAAATGCAAATTATAAATCCAATATACAGTCTATTACCATGTGTAATGCGGGTCAACTTCTAAAGTTTCACTAATCTACTAATCTGTTTAACATTGGTAACATGTCAATAGCATGCCTACCTTGTTCCATAAGTTCTTAAGCCCATTCATTACAACACAATAGACACACTGCACAAACTGTCATTTTCAGTGACGCACAAATTAACAACATAACAAGCAATTATACACCAAATTTTTATTGTTTTCAACAGTATAATAATGTAAATAGAATTTCAGAGTCATGTTGCACCTCACACATGCAAGTTACGAGCGTAAATGGCTATTTATAGACAGCACCCACATGATGTAAAATACACATACACTATACATGTGTGTATTGATACTAGCAATAGTGACTAGTGGATTTTCATGACATTGTCTTGATGCTTTCTATTTTTAGAATTATATTATATTTTAAATAAATATGTTAATAAGATTTTTTCTAACAAACTTCTATTTTTGAATGAAATGAGAGAATTATATTGTATGACTACTTCAAAATTACTTTTTATATATTATAATTAATAATATACTACTAATACTGACAAAGTATTATATTAACATAATAAAAATAGAAAGTATAAAATGATAAATACAAAATATTCACATATACAAATGGATATGTATATTGTAATCAAAATATGATTGAAAATATGTTACAAATGTAGGATTTCAATGAAAATATACTATTGTGTTCAGCAGTTATAAGCTAATGATGATGATGAAATAATTTATTATAATACTTTAACTAGCAACAATGGTCTACTGGGTATTGGGCTTAGTCTTGCCTGTAAGAGGTCTAGGTTCAATCCATGTTCCTAAAAGGCATCGTGTACATGGCTTGCTCACTGACAAAGAGAAACATTGTGATTAAACCTACATGTCTGATGAGATTATTAAAAATTCATTTAACTATCATTATTCTTGACACTACAAAATAGATCATTTGAATCTATTTCAAATGATCTATTTTGTAGTGTCTAGAACAAAAGCAAATTAAGGCTTCATCAAATTTTTACTAAAATTCTTTCAATAAGTTCCTTTGTTATATCTTTGAAGTATTTATATAAAGAGATAAGCATGTAATTAACCCAATAGATTCTATGTAAATTAAAATAATTACAAAATTCAATTTCAGAAAGTATCTATACCATAAAAATTAATACTTTTATTACTTGTCTAATATTAAAGAAAATATTACATACCTTCCAAAATATGTCAAAAAAAAATTGCCAATAAATCTTAACAACTTAAATTTGTTTAAGTGGACAATCACAGAAACAATTCTGAAATAGACTAATAGTAGCAAATATAGACAATCAGTGAATTTATTGATGATTGAAGAATTACAAACAACTTATCAGATAGACATGTTAGAGGTTATAATAATATTTGTTATCAAATATGACGAAAGTTTTCAACATAAACACGAAATTAGAAAATCATTAGAAATTTGGGGTTATTTAAATTATGCAACCGATGTTATAAGTATTAAAAAATTTAGAAATAGAATGTAAGAATGAATGTTTCACCAACCTTCCTCAATATACAAAACATAGCTTATATTATATGCGCGTTGAGATGATCATGTTATACAATTTAAAGAAATAAGATGATCAAGATTTAAAGATAAACAATTTGATAAGAGAAAGATAATTCCAAAAGTTTACAGTATAAACGAAAGATATACTTACAATGAATACAATACACAAACCGGGGAACGAATGACGTGTTGTTTTGATGTTTATTTTACGTAAATTATGATTTTCTGCTTAAATTTAGCTAAAATAATTAAATTGTAGGAACGTTTTACAAAATATTTTGTATGATAAAATGAAATACATAAGTAAAACCGGGATTTGACATTGCACACATTCTGGGTCATGTTACGACACTGTTTGGTGTGGATGTTGTTTCTAATTTAACAGTTCGAATAAAATTAAGAAAACTATTCACTTACCTAGAGAAATGTTAATTATATCAGAAAAAACTTCTCATGAAAAATTAATAAAAATGTGATAATCCATTCAACACTACGAATACAAAATTTTAGTACTGAAACGAATTGTAGGTGGCAGTCAAAACGTAGATTATAGAATTGCGTTCATTTTAATTTTGTACATTTTATTTTATTCTATTTATTTTCAAACAAATTCAAAAGATATATTTCCTATTTTCTCAAATTGAGATAAAAAAATAATTGCTTATAACTTTGCAGAAAAAATACAGCTATTTTCAATCATAGTATTTTTTATTTTGAAATTTGAAATACTATTAGAAGATATCGGTGATAAGAAATGATCCCATGACTACTGTTGCTGTTAAGTATCCGAAGCCCGAAACGGTGGGTATGTATAAAAAAATTTAAGTTATGTATAAAATTTTATAAAAATAATAATAGATATCCATAAAATCCGTAGAAGTTGGTTCATTATAAATAAATAATAGACATATTATATCGTGCGAACATTAGAAAAATATTAAATAAGATAGCTGTAAAATTATCGTGTAATAATATTTATAAGTTTATTAAATTATTAATAGGACATTATACCGAATCCACACGTTTGTGGCTTGCCGCAAACTTCAAGGCTCCACAAGTCACAAGCATATGGAGCCACGCAAGCGCTTGCGGCAAATTCTCTTTTGTTCCCTTTGGCTTGTGCTCAATACTGACACTCGGTGATCGGTTAAAAAACCTTGCAAACCTACGCAAACCAAGACAAACTCTGTATCCACACGTTTAAATTTGTGAAGGTTGCCAAGCCTCGGCAAGCGTGCGGTTCCGGTTTAAATATTATAACACAGATAACTAAAAAAAATACGTTTAAAAATTAACTGAGTTGATGTATGTTCTATGGTGACTTGTCAATTCACAAATTTACTGTCATTTACAAATTTTGTAAATCATTGTCACTGTAAAAGCTTGTAACTAGTCTTGTGCCTACTCGGTCATTTTTAAGATCGCTCCGTACTAGTTCATTTCGGACAGTGAACTAGTTCATTCTATTAGCTCTATTAGCTCTATTCGGTCTTCGCCGTCGGTCAGTATTATTAGTATCATAGAGTACAGAAATGCGCCTTGTCACATATGAAATAAGAATCAATTTAATTTAACCATTGTTTTAGTTCAAATGTACTTTTAAGAATATGCTCGCGTGATTATGCCTTGTTGCATATAAAATACGGATCAATTTAATTTAACAATTCTTAGCATTACAAATGTACTATTAAGGAAATGCTACACGTAACATGTAGCCTTGTCACTCAAAGAATAGGATTCAATTTCATTTACCAATTCTTAACAGTTCAGTAGGAATTGTTATTGTCAAGTGTATTCAGAACGTAATTATACCTTATTACATAGGAATAAGGTTCATAATTTTAGCAATAGCACTGAGCGTCTTAATATCGGCTATTCGCTCTCGCTCTCATTCTCAGACACAGAAACGAACAGTGACTGTATTTTATTTCTCGTTCTCGCTCGCACATACAATCGTGCGGTTCAAAACATGTCCGAGTCCGAAAAGAGCTATTAGACCGAATAGACCGATTACAACTCCGCGCTCGGAAACGTTTCTTCTAGTACAGTGCGAAGATACGGCTCCTATTCATTCATCGTTCGCGAACGACACAAGACTACTTGTAACTAAAATCGAAAAAGATTGTATTATTTTAAGAACAGATACTTTTTTTATAAAAAATATGCCTGATCATTTGGGAGACGATATGAGAAAAGTGAAAGATGATAAAGAGGAGCCAGAAAAAGAAATAAAATGTAATTTTAACACTAAAACTCTATAACCCCATTATAGTATATTTGTATGTGAAATTAATCGTTTATTAATTGCTTAAAATATTATTTCAGCCCTCGATGAAGGTGATATAGCCCTTCTAAAATCTTACGTAAGTATTTAAATAAATAAAACGTTTTATTTATTCGATATAATGTTATAAACAATAGCTTTAAAAATGACTAAACACTTTCATGAAATTTTACTTTTTACGAGTTTTTAATTACCTTATTATAATGTTTATTACAGGGACAAGGACAATATACAAAAATTATTAAAGATGTAGAAGAAGGAATTCAAACAGTAATGAAAAGGGTTAATGAACTGACGGGTATCAAAGAATCTGATACAGGGCTTGCTCCTCCAGCATTGTGGGATTTGGCAGCTGATAAGCAAACTTTACAAAACGAACAGCCTTTACAGGTAAATTTGAAACTAAATCACAGCTGTTATTGCATACCAGATAAGGATCAAAATATATGTATAAGCATACTACTAATTTAATATTTTATATTTCACAAAATATTCTGTATGGAGATTGCTAATTGTAATTAATCAAATATCTGACAAGGGGGGACTGGTTACACTAAAAAAAGAAAAAAAAAACAATAATTTCTAATAAATTTTGCCTCTGCTATATTTAGTTCTTTAAAAATGCTCACTCATTAAATGAAAGATTGTATCAAATTATAAATCCTTATCCATGTACAAATCAATAATTATGTTTAAGTAAGTATATAATAGGGTGCTTACTGTGCTTATGGTTTTATTGAGATCCTGGTATTTTGGCAATGTCAATGATCATCAATTGATTTCAAGTCAATGGCAATGATGATCAATCAATATGATCACAGCAAGAGAAAGTAAATATGAACAATGATTGTGTTAGTTTAAAACAATCCAAAATTATGATTTGTATTTTGTTATTTTTACATTTTACATTTGATATTTTGTACAACAACTTTTCTTTCTTACTAGGTTGCCAGATGTACTAAAATTATCAATGCAGATTCCAATGAACCCAAATACATAATTAATGTGAAGCAATTTGCCAAGTTTGTTGTGGATTTGGCTGATTCAGTGGCCCCCACAGATATTGAAGAGGGAATGAGAGTGGGGTATGTAGCCATAATTCTATTATTGTCTTTTATTAATATGTTTTGTCAATGTCAGTTAGATAGGTGAGACAGATACCCCTCCTGATGGTAAGTGGTTGTCTGCTGCTGCTGCTGTGTTGCTGATGAAGAGGAAAAAAAAATGGCTAAATTAACTATGTTAAAAATTAATTGAAACATATATTGTGACTAATCTCAAAAATATAATTTGTATTGTATTGTTTTTTTTTAACATCATGCAGAAATTTTCTTTATACATATAAGTACATACTAGTGTGATTAATTTACAAGAAAATCCTTTCTTTATCTATTTTAACATTTGTTGTTGTACTGATGGTGAATCAGGCAGTAAATAATCAATATAAAAGAGTTATAATATTACCTATATAGTCTATATACTTCTGTTATATTGATAATAGTTACACAGGTTTTGAAATAGAGGCAGGTGGACAGTGAAGCTTTATTATTTATTTAGTGTAACTAGCATCATATCAATTATATGGAATCCCCTAGGCTTCAGTAGCCCCAAAGTAGGTGAGATTGTTAAGGGGGCCCACTAGGACAAGCTACACTATTGACATACGGGTTATTTAGGAACTTGTAGGAGAGCAAAGAAAGAATGTTGTTTTGAAGAGTAACAAGATTCTGATACAACTCTCCAATAAGATTGTTCTTGGTCTTTCATCTGAAAAAGAAAGAAATCTTTGGTTTGGATATTACCAGAACTACACATGTTTTTTTTAAATACAAAAATAACACTTTGTACATAAAGAAGTGACATAAAAGATCAGAACTGAATGCCAAAAAAATTCAAATCGCCTTTTAGACATCATTACATAAAAATCCCTAAAAATCATCGCAGCACTGCCAACGTCGTGACCACCAAGACTGCTGGAATCCAAATGCTACCTTATTTGTTACAAAAACCTGGCCATTGTCACAGTCCCTCTAACGAATTTACTATTATACTTTATTTCAGTGTGGACCGTAATAAATACCAGATCCACATTCCTCTACCACCCAAGATAGATCCCACAGTAACCATGATGCAGGTGGAGGAGAAACCAGATGTAACATACAGTGACGTGGGTGGTTGCAAGGAACAAATTGAGAAATTAAGAGAGGTTGTCGAAACACCATTGTTACATGTAAGTGGTTACAAATAAATACATTACCTATTTTTTTCCGGTTTGAGCTATGCTAATGGCCCTTGTGGCCATAATACTTCATCGGACGTGCCGAGCCAGTTGGCTTCATCTTGTGATGAAAAAGAATGGAGTGTTGCCCCCCGCCAGCCGTGGGTTTCAACATTCACGGCTTTTTGGCGTCGGCTTAGTTTCTGTCACCATCAGATGGACATACATACATTATCTATGTCGGGTTAGCTAAATATAGGGTTATAGCAGCGCCCCGCGGTTTCCCATTCACGTGGGAGTATGGTAATAAATTATAGCCTATGTGTTTTTCGGGTAAGCTATATTATTGTAAAGTTTCATCAAAATCCCTCATTAGTTTTTACGTGAGAGAGTAACAAACATCCATATTTACAAACTTTCGTGTTTATAATATTAGTAGGAAGTAGGATATTGTATATTTTAATAAGTTTACCTCTTATGTTAGTACATATTATATGGAGTTTTTGAATTAATCTATAACAAATAAACACAATTAATAAGATCAGTTGTAGATATTAAAAATAATAAAATATTTTTATTAACTTACAGCCCGAGAAATTTGTTAAGCTCGGTATTGAACCACCAAAAGGAGTATTATTATTTGGCCCACCTGGAACTGGAAAGACATTGTGTGCCAGAGCAGTTGCAAACCGCACAGATGCCTGCTTCATCAGAGTTATCGGTATGTTGGAATTGTAAAATAGCCTTAGGGCCTGTTTTACAATCTCCGGATAAGTTCCCAATAGGCTATCGGCAACATATTTGACTGATAGAGTATGGAGTATCTGTCAAATATGTTGCCGATAGCCTATTGGGAACTTAACTGGAGATTGTGAAACAGGCCCTTAGATTATATACTGTGTAACTAAGAAGAGAAAATCACAATAAGTAAAAGCAGTAACAATTGTCTGTGTAACTTATATTAATATTAATATGGAGAGTTAAGAAAAGAGTTTGTGGCTAAGTAATGGAATCGAAAAGAATTGTTAAGCCAATGTCATCGGTGAATTTTTGACAGTTGTTACGAGTTGTACCACGGGGTACCGTATTACCCAGTTACTTAACAGGATGTGGAGGTCAGACAGACAGTCGCTCCATTTACTGGTAGTCAGCTGAATCCGGTTAGACTGGAAGCCGATCCCAACTATAGTTGTGAAAAGGCTAGGCAGTAGAGGTATGGAGAGTAAAGAAAGAATATTGTACATGAGCTTAGACGATGTTCTGATACACCTCTCGTATAGAAACATTGCAGTGAACAACTTTGTCACATTCAGTCTTGGGACAGAGCTACACATTGCGAGACACTTGCACTTAAAATATGAGGACACTAACTAATGATCCACGCTCCGACATTTTTTGGCTGGTTCTAATAGTTGAAACGATCTATATAGTTTATAATTATATTATAGTCTTAAGTTCTTCTTCTTCTTGTATAAAGGCTCCCGCGAAGATTTGCCAATGTCATGAGAGTGATCTTTGGTTATGTTTAATAGAGGGAAGTTCCTCATTATATCTATACCAAAATACCTTGTCTCCTAATTTTTGCCATGAAACATAATTATTATTATCAAATTTATTGTATTTTAAGCGTATATCATAATCAAACACAATTTGCTTAAAATTGTAACTAGTGGCTTTTCGCTTTAGAAGTCTCTTAAACGAGGATCACGCAATCCTAATAATCCAGATATTAATTGATCATGAACACAAGGTTCCGAGCTGGTGCAGAAGTACGTCGGCGAGGGGGCCCGTATGGTGCGAGAGCTATTCGAGATGGCCCGCAGCAAGAAAGCCTGCCTGATATTCTTCGACGAGATCGACGCCATCGGTGGAGCCAGGTGAGGGAGACATATCTTCATCAAACCTTTTTTGGTCCACTGACATAAACCTTGGAAAGAGATAGTCATCCCGTTTAGTTGACCTACGGACCTCTCACTTTATGCATGTGACCTCATCCAAAACTCCATATAACCGAATCGCTGTCACTTTAATTATATTAACCCCGATAAAAGCGCGTCGATTCATTTCTCTCGTAAGAGAAAGACACGCTTACCTAAACGCAGACAAACATGGTTCACGATGAAACCAATCTTACTAAATAACGTCGTTATTCCCAGAGTTAGACAGGTCAAGTACCTGGGGGTCACCCTTGACAGGTCGATGTCGTTTAGACCACACATCGCCGCGATTTCTAAAAAAGCCCGTTTCGTCAGTAGTAGACTGTACTTCCTCATAAACAAAAAGAGCAAAATGCCCCTCAGGCACAAGCTCACCCTCTATAAATCATGTATCCGCCCCATCATGTCATACTCCTGTGTGGCATTCGCGCATGTGCCTCAGCATAGACTCAGAGGCCTCCAAACGATCCAAAATAAATTCTTACGTGTGGCAACCGGTTGCCCGTGGTACGTAAGAAACATCGACCTACACCGCGACCTCAGACTAGATTCGATTAGGGGCCATTTCAAAGCGATGTCAGAACGTCACTTCGAAAAGGCACTTCTCCACCCGAACCCACTCGTCGTGAGTGCGGCAAACTACACCCCCGATAGCTTAGCACCTAATAAGTCTAGGTTACCTAAGAATGTCATAACCGATCCTGTTGATAAAATCACAGAACTGTTAAAGCGCGACGCTGAAGCGCGACGTAAGCTACAACACACACTCAGACATAACACAGCCGGTGTTAGGCACACATTCACACCGCATGGGCCCCGGGGTCGTATGCGACGTCGAACCCTACACTCCGTTGACCAGTTGATCCGGATCAACCGCGACAGCATAGGCTCAGATCAGCTACGAGTCGACACCAATATAGACCGTGTAATCACCGATAGCACTCTGCTATCGGCAGCTTGCTCGGGTCCCGCGCTTGACCCGCCTCCCCCGCTACCGGGGGAGGGGAGGGCCGGCCCTCACGATAGGTTTCTAACGTCACCCGTTCCAAACCAGTCGACCGTAGCTGACCAAGTTAGGTACAAACCCGACGCCATGAACATGGCGGGGGGCAACCCCCCAAATTTTTAACGTCATAGGATGATCCAACCGGATCACCCCATTTCCGATGACGCATAACGGTCACTAGGACCATTAGCATAGATCCAACCGAAAAAAAAAAAAAAAAAAAAAAAAAAAACTTTAATTATAAGAAGCTCGTAACTATATACTATCTCCGTAGCAGTAGTGAAGTAAAATAAGTAATTATATAGTAGTATAATGGAAGGTAGATTGACCTCCAGCTAGACGGAATGGCGATTTTCGTCCAAAGCTTTTTTTTTGTACTTTTTATGAACCAAAATTAACACTACCTTCCTAAAGACATTTTTAGATTTATTAAAAATAATATTTCTTCAGGCGCGACTAGAGGTTAACTCAGATTATTATTAAGTTTTACTCCAATGTATTTTTTTTTAATTACACACACACACACACACTTTCCTATATTAGGCAGGCTATTTACATAATGGCAATGAGCCAACGACGTTGATAGGCTTCACAGACGTGTCCAGTTTGACGGTAAGTCATAAGTTATCATACGTTATCCTAACTAATAATATGTTAAATCTGCCAGTAATTACACTGCCTGTCTCTCCCCTCTTTTTAAACCACAGTATAGCTGTTTCACGGGTGAAACAACCAAGATGGCGGGTACCTAGAGTGATCCCTCACAATGTAGTGGAATTATTAAATATAAGAATATATCGACCCAGGTTCGACGACGGCGCGGGCGGCGACAACGAGGTGCAGCGAACCATGCTGGAGCTGATCAACCAACTGGACGGCTTCGACCCCAGGGGAAACATTAAGGTATCATATATATTATAATGCGACGACGATGGTCCAGTGGTGGGTAGACTCGGCTTCTTATGCGAGAGGTTCCGGGTTCAATCCTGACCTGAAAAATTGTTTATAATTTCGTTTTTTTTTCACTTCTATCATGTCAAGCCACGCCTACACTATCATATAATATCATCGCCCGTATTGCCAGGTGCTGATGGCGACCAACCGACCGGACACCCTGGATCCGGCGCTGATGCGGCCCGGGCGGCTGGACCGCAAGGTGGAGTTCGGGCTGCCGGACCTGGACGGGCGAGCGCACATCTTCCGCATCCACGCGCGCGCCATGTCCGTGGAACGGGACATCCGCTTCGACCTGCTGGCGCGCCTGTGCCCCAACTCCACCGGCGCTGAGATCAGGTACGTTGATTGGTCAGGGCACGAAGATTAGATATAAGGAGTTCGAACGATTTAGGCTTTTCCATAGTATTCATAAACACAACGATAAACCCAGATGTTAGTTCTTTTTTCTGCTACTGTGTGCTAGGATCATCGACCACATAAGCCATAGACTCCTAATAACAGGGGAACGGGTTCTGGCGACACATCTGACTTATAGTTCCGATGTAAGCCGTAAACAATGTACTCAAACTATCATGTCGTCTCATTATTTTCCGTTGCGAAATATATATCCATTTCTTTTTAACGTTCCGTGATTGGTAATGTATGACATTGAATTAGCTAATCACAGCATTGCAACCCCTTTTGTCTCACCTCAGCTAGTTGCCAGAATGCATTTAATACGAAAAATCAAACATTAGAAGTCTATAGGTTGTGTGGTCGATGGCTAGGATCAATTGCGTACCAATGCTATTGTAGTGGACCAATCAGCACCACGATACTTCCCTTGTAAAGATTAAAACGAGTACTTCTTAAAAAATGTTCTCTCTACCGGCACAAATTCTGGCCCCTAAATTGCGACCATATATTCAACATTACGTTCAGACTCTTTATAAACTTCCTGGTTGGAGAGTCAGTCTGGCTCCATGCTAACTTGGCCAAAATATATACCGGCAGAAAAGATCGCTTAGACTTGATCGCTCGGCCGTGTCGCAAACATTCTTTTCATTTTCCATTCATGTCCCGTCCGCTTGGGCACAGCAGAAATTTCTAGACAGACATCGTTGTTGTCAATAATTATTATATTCAAGCCTTCAACCTTCGCGATTAATTGGCGATTCCTTACTATATGAGTAGATTGCGTGTCTTCTAGTATTATTTCCATAATAAAATACTGTGATTTGTAAGGATTCCGCTTCTCTCGTCATACTAATGTATTGCTACAGGTCCGTGTGCACGGAGGCGGGCATGTTCGCGATCCGCGCGCGCCGCAAGGTGGCCACCGAGAAGGACTTCCTAGAGGCCGTCAATAAGGTCATCAAGTCGTACGCCAAGTTCTCCGCCACGCCGCGCTACATGACCTACAATTAGATGTACCGCCACGTTATAATACAATATATACTGATAATAATAATACGAAATGTACCGTGCGTTTTATTTATTTGATCCTATAGTATAGCCCTAGCGTTTCGACTGTATTTTTCCAAAATAACATTTTCATGTAAACCGTGAACGTGTAAAACACAAGGTTGGGACATGGGAAAGACCAAGTTATTTAACCAAAGGCTAAGCAGGAATGCGCATATACGCAAAAAACGGTTTGTGCGTAAAGTGACACTGTAAGGAGGAAGGAGGTACGCGTTGCTTTATGGGTTTGTGCTATTTGAACTTGTTGAAATCCCCTACGTCCACTTTGTAACTAAATACATTTTGTAACTAAAGTTACATCGGTAACTGGTTATGAATAAGGAATAATTTTCACTGTTACATAACCAGTTATTAAACAAGACTTTTCCATTTTCATAACCAGAGCCTCTTAGTCATGTATGGCCTTCTTCTTTACAAGGATTAACCGGTAAGGAAACAGTAATATAAGAAAATTTTAAGGAGTTATTTTGAGAAATACAGCGGTAATAAAATACAATTAAGGCAATCATCGCAAACTATTGGATACTGTAAGACCTAGACTGAGAAGAAGAGGCTGTATGGTAACACAGGGCTCTTACTCCTTAATTAGCGTAAGACATTACACTGAGATAATAATTTTATAACTAAGAACTATTCTAGACACTAAAATATCGACGGTTAAAAACGAGATTGTCTAATACATCTAAGCCAAATAAAAAAGAGCTCAAATTACAGTGACTTGCAAGGACTTTACTAATCGATAAAATATTGTAAATGGTATCCATGGGCAGGCAGATAAAATTTATTTCTTTGCCTTTTGTTAAGAAAAGATAAAAAAACGTCATCAATTTTGTGGGTAGTTGAACATTTTTTAGGCTTGCTAGTTTATGCCAATTTAAATAATAGAAAAATATTAATCGTTACATTAAATGAGTGAAATATAAAGAAGAAAAGAACATTTACATTAATTATAGATCGCTACAATGGCAGAAACGGTAAGATTCAACAAAACTGTACTTATGTATTTTGAAGTGTTGTTATTTATTAACAAATCATATTATCGCAAATCCTATGATTTGTAATAATATATAACCAATTTTATAAACTTTGAAGCATCATCTGGATCAGGCACAAGTTGACCTCTTCCCCAGATGTTTTATCTGTGCCTATTTCGGGAAACATTTAAAAGAAAAGATAATGTATTATAGGACGCATATACCGACGTCGTAGAGTTGTGCGCCTTGTTGCAATGTCTGGGTTTCCACGTCAAGTCCCTCGAGTCCAACGACGGGAACATCAGTCAGGAAGGGGGTGTTCGGAATGTTGTCATCAATTGCCAGGTTAGTATATAAATACAAAAAATAATATATCTGGTTCTCTCTTTCTTGCAGTCGTGTAACTATATGTATATAAGTGAAACTACAACATTGGTTAAGCTTCTTAGCATTGATGAATGATTAATTTGTCAGGAGCCTCGAACTTATCTATTTATAAATATGCCAGTGATAGTTTTTAAGATTTTTTGTCTGACTAGACTAAAGGGTTCTATGCTACGAATTTTAACTTTGAAGCTAATGTCTAATAATCTGTCTAAGGCATCAGGCTTGCACGTGGTGTTGGAGAGCAGTAACTTGACCTGCTCCTGTCCATCCACAGCCAACCAGCACAACAGCAGCATTTGGCAGGTTTCCGGCATGACGGGGGGTAAACATTTTAGTAAGGTAAGGTTTCTTTCCTATAACTATTTGCAACCAAGTAATTCGATAATCATGTATTATTTTAATGTTTGAAATTATAATATATCGTATTTTTATACATTTATCGTATCTATATCGTATTTTATAATAAATAACAACTCATTTGCAAGCTGTTATAAAATATCGTTAAAATGTACTTTACCCAGTTTAGAAATGACTTCTAGCCAATTGTTATCTTGGATAAAAGGAAGGAAAGGATAAAAGTGTCAAAGCATAAGTCTCCTCCTCGAAATCAGACGAAGAGGGTATTGGGCCATAATTCACTGAAGCTCTAGCCCATGGGCTGGTTTGTGAACTTCACACACTTCAAAGACTTTCAATCTCATCAGGCATGCAGGTTTCCTTACGACGTTTTCCTTCGCCGGTCTAATATATGATAATCTTGGATACTTTGCTGTAATTTAAGGAATATGGGAGTGCATTATTGGGATCCCTTCCGAAGACACACCGCGAACGTCTGACCAAGGAGCTGCAGGAAATAGTTCGTTGCATCAAAGTCCACAATGAGTCAGACTCAGAGAAACCTAAGGGTGCCAACAGATCTACAAGCCTGATCGAAATGAGAACACCTGACAAAAGGTACCTACTTTTTTATTTATTATTACATGATTTGTGGCGAAATCAGCTCCAGCTCTGAATCACGTCGGAGTGTTATAGTTCACCTTAAACAACAGCAAATGTCATATCAAGTGGGGCTTAAACTCTCCTAATTGAAACTAGAAAGATTTTATCAAATAAGTAGGGAAAAAATTGTAATGCTATTTATTTTGTTGGTCATTTTTTTTTATATTTTTTGAGACTAGTTAAAATTTCAAACGATTGCAGGCACTTAATGCTGAAAACGGATACCCCATCACGGTGTAGATCCCTAGACGCGCTTACCACGAAGGATGAGGGCGACACCGCCTTACCAGCCCCTGGAATCTTGCAGAAACAGATGGATACCACCGATAGTAATAGCGAAAAGAAAGTTAGTATTAAAAATATCTAATTAAATACTATTATCAGCCACACATGGCAATATTTAAAATATGGGTGTTTTTTCATCATCCGCCCCGACGCCGGCGCCTGGATAGCAAGCTCCTCAGGTGCGCGGGGCAGGTAGGAGGAGGCAACTCGTTTTTTTTTTGGTTTTGGGTGACTCCAATATTCCACAATCCCCTGCGATTGTATATACTATCTAATAAACATCATCATCATCAGCTTGTATCCGTTCACTGCTGAACATAGTTCTCCTTCAATAAACGACAAGATCTTGACGTAATAGATGTAACAAATTCAGCTGAGTTCTCGACGCCATTGTTGGTTTGTTTGTACGGGTCGCCGTTGTCGAAGTTTGTGTAATTACATTTCTTACTGTGCTCTAATTTAGTTAGACTGGCTTAATCCGGCAACGACATCGGCTCAGTAAAACGATGCCAGTCTTTTTTTTCGAGGCCGGCTAATGAAAAAACACCCAATCATTCATCTATACCAGGGTTTCTCAAAGAGGGGTACGCGTACCCCTAGGGGTACGCCATTCGAGGGCAAGGGGTACGCGACAAGATTTTCCGCCGTTCCCACTGCCCGTTACGAGTACTTACACTATACTCCGTGTTTGATTCATTTGTTTTACTTTAATGTGTGAGCATATGCGCTTTTTTCGTTGACAGTAAAATAAAAACAAAGTACTTTCAATACATTCACGCGGTTAGCTAGTTTTCAAAATGAATGAGTGGTTAAAAACTAGGTCATTACGCATCTTTCTCAGCTCTCCGACGAACTGAAAAGGTATTTTCCGGATATTGATCATGCTCAAGATGGCTGGATTCGTAACCCGTTTGCGGCCACGAACGGAAGCATAATATCTAGTTTGACTATCAAGCAACAGGAGTCATTAATAGAAATGTCCGCGGATGAAACTCTTCAAGCTGATTTCAAAACGATGTCTTTGATAGATTTTTGGGCAGCTAGACAGGCAGAGTATTCCGAACTCTCACGCAGAGCGGTGAATTTCCTTTTACCCTTTGCTACAACATACTTATGTGAGAGTGGATTTTCACACCTGGTCATGATAAAAACTAAGTACAGAAATCGACTTGATGCCGAGTCAGAATTGAGGTTAAAATTGACCAAAATTACACCTATAATTGAATCCCTTTGCGACAAGAAACAAGCACATCCATCACATTAATATTAAAAAGACATTTCTTTTGGCACTATGTTTATTACCTTTTATTTAAAATAAAAACCTTATTTTCTTCAATAGTCAATTTTATTATTTTCTTTGAGGGGGTGGGGGGAGCAATTAATTAGTTAGGGGTACGCTGTCACCTGGAAATTTTAACAGGGGTACGTGGTGCCAAAAGTTTGAGAAACCCTGATCTATACTAATATTAAAAAGAGGAAAGATTTGTACCTATTTTTGTATGTTTGTATGTTTGTAATGAATAGGCTCAAAAAGTACTGGACCGATTTCAAAAATTCTTTCACCATTCGGAAGCTACATTATCCACGAGTAACATAAGCTAAATTTTATTCTGATAAAAATAGGGTTCCGTAAGATATTTTGGTTTTTCGGACCAAGGTGTAAAAAATGTTATTTCCCGTACTAAGATCCCGTTGTAAATCTTAGTTAACGCAGGCGAAGCTCTGGGCAACAGCTAGTTAAATAATAAAAAAAAGATACTGTCCTGAGTATGACATGCACATTAGATTTTGTTGTCATTGTTTGTACTACCAGTCTAGCCCTTCTTGACTGAAAATACGGGTGCTGTGTTTTCTGTAGGCGGACGACATTAACCCATATATGCCCAGAACTATTTTTAGTTGCGATATCTTTGATTTTTGGATATGTTCACACCTGATGGGTCCTTATGAAGACTGTAAGTAGTAATTTGGAGTAGGAGTTGGGGAAGGGTGTTTTTTTTAAAGGGTCGAAAACGACCCCATGGGCAGATTTGTTACTTATATTCAATACAGAATAAAAATGCAATTATTGTATTTATTATTCACTTATGAAATAAAATCAATAATTAAACTCGTCGAAACATTTTGGTTGCAAATTGTACACCACTTGGAGTTTCCGAGAGAGCCCAGGTAGGAATATTGTGACTATCTTCATTGCTATTCTAGTACTTGCGGCTTCGTGGCAGCGATGCATGCTGACAAAATAAGGATAGCAATCAGTTGTAGTCGATTGAACAGCATATAACTGTTGGTATGACTAAATGAGTCAATTATTTATGATTGAAAAACAATTCAAAAACTGTTATAGGTTCTTCGTTTTCAGAAGAAATTATAACTGACCTAGGTAGCGGTGTATTCCCTCCACTCACGGTTATCTATGTGAAGATCTTTCTTCACCCTAGCATGCTCCCTACTACTACCAGCTTGGCGTTGAGTAGTTCTTCAACCTCGTCCTCTACTGCTTTTACGT
This sequence comes from Lycaena phlaeas, assembly GCA_905333005.2. Classification (NCBI taxonomy): domain Eukaryota; kingdom Metazoa; phylum Arthropoda; class Insecta; order Lepidoptera; family Lycaenidae; genus Lycaena; species Lycaena phlaeas. The sequence goes on from HG995181.1 coordinate 2,445,876, forward strand.
TCACTCTGCGTCCTCATCCAAATTATGTTCCTCGCAGGCTTTCACATTCCATTCCACATGATCTTCCGCGTGCTCTCCTATGTATTCTACCACGACTGCCTAGTTTCAATTGCGATAACAGTGTATTATCTGGTTACTCATCCTCGCTGGATGTGGTGTCTTCACCATGTGGATGTCCAAGTAAGATTTACAAAAGCGAGTAGCTATCCACAGGATAAATTATGAAAATATGAATCTGCCTCATCGCTGGTGTTACCGTCAGGTACCATACTATCACCGGAAGGTTCCATTCACATATCAGAAATATATATATTCATATTCACCTTGGAACTCATCGTTGGAGTTTAAATTTTCCAATATTTCTATGCTATCGTTCATTGTAAGTTGTCTTTTGCACTTGGAATAAAAATAACAGCAAGTCATACATCTGCCCAAGGGGTCGATATCGACCCACGTGTGTTGAGGTACCTATATCTGCGTAATAAGTATTTCTATCGGAACACTTTTACTGTAAATATATAGGTAAAATATCTTAATTTATGACTATAACAGCACATTAGATAAATTAGACAAGAAACAAATGTTACATACATTTTTTTCCGCAAAGTCACACTTTTTTGGCAACTCATAACAAGTGCCGACTTCAAATGTCACTAGAAGTTTATAAACTACCCGTCAAGGAAATATTTTTATTTGTTTTGGTAGAAAATACTCTCGTCATCTCATAAATAGTACCAGACGTCGCAAATAAGTAGTCATATTAACAATATTGCATTTCTCCTGCAACATACCTCGCAGGACAAAAACGACCCACTGGGCATATATGGGTTAAGAAAACTTAAAAAAAAGTCATACACATCAAATGGGTTTTCCATAGTAAAACCTGGGTACGACAATGTTTGGTATATATATAATAATAGATAAATAGTTATTTGTGCAACAAGAGAGCAAAGTTGTTTTTTGTTTCGAGTACTGAATTTGAGTCCCGAGCAAGCGAAGGATTCAATGATTGATTCACGAGCGTAGCGAGTGATTCAAAGTTAGAATCCTGAGCGTAGTGAGGGACTCAACAGCACGAGATGAAAAAAACTTTGCTCTCATGTTGCACACATAATTTTTCACCTCAGCAGTGAGAACACATATTACTTAGGAGACATGGAAATTAACAGCAATAGATTGAAATAACGCTTAACACATTACGCTATAAACTATTTTTATTTTCATTCCCGCTATTTTTTAAATTGCATTTTAATACCGCGTCCCTGATGTTTATTTTTCAAATATAACATTGGATAAAGCATAATATAAAAGCTTTATTTTTAGATTTCTTCTTCTTCTTCTATAACATTGTTGAATAAAAATGTATTAGTTTTATGTCAATTTATACTATTAACCAGACTCATTTTTATTAAAATCCAATTATAAATTAAACATAAAAAATAATATTTGAAAATAACGTAATTTCTTTATTAGAAATATATTTAAAGTTATTTTTCATTCAATTTAAAGGGAAACTCATGCGTTTCCGAACGTGTTTTCTTTGAGGTCGAATTCCAAAATCAAATTTCGAAGGGGTTTGTTTTTTACTCGCTTTTTTATTTGTGCTCTGTCTCTTTCACATGCATGGATGTGAATGAGACAGAGCACAGTAAAACTCGATTTTTTCAAATTTATGGCTGAACAATGGCAATTCGTGGCACTGAAGATTGAAAAATTAAAAAGCTACTTTGCCTCACGCTCGAATCAAAATCGCTTTTTGTTCACTGTTGACTCGCAGCAAAAGCGGCATGTTTGAGCTGCTGAGGTGAAAAAATTATTATTTTTCAGTTGATGTGTCAAAGACAAAGCACTTACACGCTTTCATCGACACCTGGCAGTATGAGAAGACGTAACAAAACATCTAGGTGGGTATTCCTAACTGTAGCACCTAAACTTTTAATTAAGTCCTTATAAAAATTACTAAGCTAGTCCCCTAGTTGAATGTCTAGCTGATTAACTTTCTGGATATAAGCCTAGTATCATAAACACATTGCTTATGATATTCGGATAGATGAACTGGCAAAAGCGCCACCAATAGCCAAGCAATTAAGTCAAACTAAAAGCCAACGGTTTCGCCCAGGATTAGACCTGGAAAATCTTTTACGAACATTGCTCTCTTAATCATAAAGTTTTTTTAAAGTTCACATTTCAGTTTACCTATAAATAATCAGCTAAAAATATTTTGCAGCCCTATACAAGAACAACAAAACACTCTACTAGAGAACTTGATTGCTGCCGAAAAGCTTGCAGAAGATCTTCGACAGCGATTGTCTAATACCATAAAAGAATATATGGAGGACGATAAGCACGAGTCATCTATGTCATCGCTAGCATTGGATGTATCAAAAATATCACTTTTAAAGGTGTGCTAACAAATCCTCTAAACATAACCAACATAAACTTTTTGGTAAATTTAGGGCCTGTTTCACAATCTCCAGTTAAGTTCCCAATAGGCTATCGGCAAAATATTTGACAGATAGAGCATGGAGTATCTGTCAAATATCTGTCAAATATGTTGCCGATAGCCTATTGGGCACTTAACTGGACATTGTGAAACAGGCCCTTAGGGTCCTAAACAGGACGTAAAAGACCCCTTAAGCGGAACATTTTTTAGCCTTTAAAGCTCAAATGAACATATTTCTAGAAGCTTTCCATGTGTAACTCCTTCATTATATTTTAATGTAATGGCTTCTTCCAACCACTCAGACCTTGAATCCAGATCGTGTGTGATGATATGATGTGATACACATTTTTACAGGGCCCAGAAGGTTCCAAACAATTTTCATCAAGTCCCAATTTATCGGGCATGGGCACCCACGACGACTTGGTTAGAAAACTGAAACGGACTGACAGCGCCTCTACTTCAAATTTAGCACAGAGTAAAGCCACCACAAAAGACGGAAAAATATCAAGACTTCGTCGTTTATCACCAAATCTATTCAAATCTAAGACTGGGCCAACGGCCACGAAGACAGATAAGGAGAAAGCGCAAGATAAAAATAGCAAATTAAATAGTAAGTTTAAATATACTGTAGGTAGGTAATTTTTGTGATGTTATTGTTGTAGGCAGATATCAACGGCGGATCCAGGGGGTGGGTCATGGGGGTCACGACCCCCCCCCCCCTGAGCTGGTTCCAGGACTTGGGTGGACAACTAATTAAGTTTTTCAAGTGTACAATAAAGAATAAATATTTTTAAGTACAGAACTAAAACGTACATAAAAAAAATCCTTGTATCTATTGTTATCAAAATTAAATAATAAGTTCTTGACTTGACCACGACTATGTGACCCCCCCCTGGCGCCATAGCTGGATCCGCCCTTGGCAGATATCCTAAGTTGATGTGTAAGGAACACTGCGTTTTTTTTGCATGATATTTAGGGACAGTCACATTAACTAAGCGTGACTATGATTGCTGGAAAGTATTCGTAACGTCGGACTAAAAACAACTTGATTAACTGCGATTAAATCCTTGCAAACTGTTTCATTAAATTGAATGAGTGAAATTTGAAGTAAGAATTAGAAAACAATAGGTATTAAATATAAGGCCTCAAAACTTAAATAAGTATTTAGGTCATTCTAAATATAAATAAGGGGTAATTTTTCGTGCAAGTATTCAAATACTAGCAACCATGCAAATTTCGAGCATCTTACCTATTAGGTTTAAAATATAGTCCTATGACAGACGAGCAGATGGAAGCACGATTTGTGAACAGAGTCTCTGTTTCTTTTTTTATGTTAGTTGATTAGGCTAACTGGTAGAAGTGCCACCTGATGATTATTCTTATGCATATGATATGAACTGAAAATAATAATAAAATTGCAGGTTTGTTCAAGCCAAGAATAGTAACACCAGTGCGAATTCCAAAATCAAGCCAAGACGTGAGTGCTAATCTAAGTGCATCCCGTAAAAAGTTCAGTCATGTAAAATCAACGATACCGAAACCAACAAAAAAGGAATAGTATTTATATTATGTATGTTTATTGTATAAAACGCTATTGTAACCAAATAAAGCCATATAATATCACAATGTAAATATACGTTTTTGTTGATTGTACTCATTATCTCGATAATTTATTTACAGTAGTTTATATTATGAGTTAGACGCGTCAGAGTTTGAGCCATGTCGTAACATTTTCTCGATTTCCCTTTTTAAGATAGTTCGTTTTTCTGACCCAGCCTTTACTTTCACTTTTGCATTCTTACTATTTTTTTTGCAATTCTGACTAGATTTTTCCAAATTATCTTTATTGTTTCCTAAATTTTGAATTTTTGGATACATTATGCTTTTAATAAGATCCTCCTTTGTAAATTGTTGTACAAAATCACCACTACTCGACTTAGAGTCGTCTCTTGTTTTGCTTCGCTTTTTTCGTTTTTGTTTGCAATTAGTTGATTTTCTAACTTCATCACTGTGTTCAGGCGTGCTATCTGAACTATTCTCATCATTAAAATTTTCTAAAATTTCTTTTTCTTGCGCTTGTTTTGTTAATTCCTTTAAAGTGCGATCTTCTTTTTGGTTTTGTTTTCTTTCTTTTCTCGCAAGTTTGAGGCAAATTGTAGCTTTTGGATAACCATTAAATTGTTGATAAGAACTACCTTTTTTCAAAGGTACAAATTTCTCTAAAAACTGCTTTGGATGTATGTCGTCTGGTGTATCCTTTAACAGTATATAAGTTTTCTTTAGAAATATTTTTCTATCTATTGGATTTTGCGTGTGATAAAACTTTTCGATTTGTTCGTGACTTGAAAGTTTTTGAATGGCATTTCTTTGTACAATGCTATAAGAGACCACTGCCATTAATATAAATGCAGGCTCATTACTTAATATATGATCCCAGAGGACCAGCCACTCAGAGCATGTTAAGACTTCACTAAAAGCTGTTTCTAAAATTGGCAGTGCATATGTTTGGCTAGTAACACCATGTTGACAAAAATGGTCTAGAAGTTTGTGATCATGTTCAGCCAATATATTTTCTACCATTGCTAAAACACTAATAGGTGGGAATGGAGCATATTCAAACCATAATTGACATTGATTTAATAGCACTGTAGCAACACATTCAAACAACAATACAGGATCTTTCTGAAGTACCTTAACAAATGGGAAGACAAAACCGGGAAGAAATTTCACAACACCAAATAGTGGACACCAGTGAGCGAGGCATGATAAAAGTCTTTTTAAATTTTTGAGAGTAATAGAACTGTGGATTGTAAAGTGTTTCTCCATATCTTTGTAGGCTGTGTGTGTTCCTTTCTCGATCAATACAGAATAAGCTCTTTTATTTTTGGGTGCAACTAAAAGGGATTTCCAAATTACTGAACGGAATTTTTCAGGATACTCTCCATGCTGCATAAGAATTCTTCTTAGCCGAGCACTATCCATACAAGTTCTCATTTTATTTTCAACCTCTATTTTTAAATGAGAATTGTTATGTATACTCTTTGGAGCACTTATAATTGGTACTTCTACCTTATTTACTTCTTTTTGTTTACTCTGTGCTATCTCTAACACACAAGAAGTATTATATATGTTAACTTCTCCCAATTGCAAGATACATAAAAAATATTTTCCCGTGGGACTAATTTCAAATTTTTTAATGCCTGATGATTCAGGGTGCATACAATGTATCATATTATTAGCTTCTAAATCTAAAAAATGCAAAATGCAATCACTGCTTAGAATTGCCAATATTTTATTTGAACCACCATCAAACATCTGCGGAACAAACGCAATCTGATGGATGCCTGATATATTGAACTTCATAAGATCAATTGATTTTAAGGCCTTCCAAGTGTCCATACTAAATAGGATTAACAGAGGAGTCAAACCACCCATAGCCATGGCTCGACCATTCATAGAAAACGCTATGGTTTTCATGTGCTTTAATTCATTGGGTATAATTTGCTTAACAGATTTCATAGTTTCACGCCGCCATATTTGCACTGTATCATTCTGGAAACAGGCTACTAAATAGTCGCTTGTGGGAGCAAACATTATTTGTTGTATTTGTGCACTTGAATATGTGGTTAGTGTAAAAAACTTAGTATAATTTTTGAGCTCCCATAATATAGCTTCTACAGCACTGGCAGTTAACAAGCTATTAGTTTTATCGTTCGAAAAAGATATATGTTTAATTGGCGCAGTGTGACCCGTCAGTGAAATAGAAGTCCCGCCAGTATCAATGTCGATGTAGTCAATGCTAAATTTGACATCTGTAGCTATGACTAATTTATTTAATAAGCTAGGACAAAACCGTAAAGCTGTACATGGACAACAGTTTGTAACCTTCCAAAACTTAAGATCGATGAAATCAAGAATGAATATGTTGCCACCGTTGTCAGAACAAGCTAACTTTTCATGAAAATCATCAAAGGTACCTGTTGAAAACCGAATACGCTTATTTTCACCATTCGATCTACGAACTGTATGATGTAACTGCAATATTAGACCATCTTTAGGTTTTGATTTTACCTTCATATCAAATTTTTCGATATTTTCATTTGCACCTTGCGTTAAGGAGTCCATCATTAAATCTATTCCTTTTAACGCCACAGAAACTTACATATTCTCAATAATCTAATAATAAAGTATTGCTTTACATTTCCTTGGCTCTTTATCTCGCATAATAATAATTATTACAGTATTTAAAATTTGGCGGAAGCAGATCTAGATCCAAAACAAACAACTAAAAGTATTTTTTAATATACTTCAAATAACAAGCGTCAATGCACACATGTATAAACTGCCAATAATATATTATACTCTTTGCTGCCAATCATCCTCTGAAAGAAGAAAAAAAAACCAACTTTAGTAGGAGCTTTAGTAATTCTTTGTTTTATTTAATCGTCTATTTTTTCGTTACTTTTATGATAACGAAAAATCTCATCTATCTAAATAGGCTAAAATCTTTTTGAAAGTACATAATATAACTCAATAAAACATTTATATTGTTGCCTCACGTTGGAAGACAGATATAGTTGGACCACGTTGGACGCCAACTGCCAGCTAGTGTGTTGGGTTTCGGAAACTCAAAGATTCTACTGTGCACAAAATTTTATTCTTGATTTCACAATTATTACAAGATTTTAACACAGACATATTATTAATTGTATTTAATATAAAAACACATGTCCGCTACGACGGTCGCCGGAACGACGCACTCGTATATTCATCTCCGCTGTATTGTAAACTGTGTATTTAACGCGGTCGTTAATGTCGGGTGCAAAGATTCGGGTATTCCCGATATCGTGCCGGCAGTCGGCGTATCTCACGACGTGGCGAATGGTGTTGCCAGCCGTGTGTATACTATGCGGTAAGCGGTAAGCACTAAGCTGTAATAACTTTAAAGTACCTATGTTCAGCCAATAACGATATGCAATAATAATTAGACATTATTTACTGTTACACGGCTTTAATTTTATTCTAACAACCAAGTGCAAGTATTTTTTGTGTAAAAAGAAGTTTAAATTAAGTATTGTGTAACCATATAAAGTAAAATAAAAATTATTCTTCTTATTGCTAATTCCACAATATAATAGTATCATGACTTCAAATAAAAACTTCTTTAAAAATCATACAATAAAATGTTTTTATGTACTTATGTGCAAACTGCAAAAAGCTGTAAAAAGCATAACTCATTTTATGCGCCTTGCGGGCATCGATGATGTAGATCCATCGGCTACCATATTTTTTGGGCGCCCATCTATCACAGATACAGATCTGCGTTTTGGCCATTAATACCTGAACAAAGACCTTTTTAATGTTAGGAAAATCATTTACGGAGGTAGCCAGGATCTTGGAATTTATCCTGATCCTATGTGGGACTGGCACCTTGGAGTGTCCTACCCGAACCGAACCACTGCGAGCGCTTTTAGTCACTTTCTGAGGGGCCCGGAACTTCCGGATCCGCAGGCAACAGGATCACTTCAGCGACAAGTTGACTTCGGAGAAAAGCCAGACTACTCTTAGCGGGGGGGGGGGGGGCTAAGCAGTAAAAAAACTGACTAGCAACTTACACTAAGTTGGATCTATAATTTGGAAGCGGAAGAACGCTGGTTATTATCATACAAATAAATAGAACTTCTTTCACAAATTATACAAGGACGATATTTTGAAAGTGCGAAAACAAATTATTTTAACAACTACAACTGTAGTAAGTATGTAAATCATTGTGTATTACTATAGTTTCTTGAATCAGTTGTTTTGTCCACACGTTAGTAATATATTATATTATACACGTTAGTAATATAAGTTAGTAAGTCTAATTTTTTTTTTTGTTTTCCAATTTGCACTACTTGTTGTCCTGAATCCGATACTGAGTCTTAATGTATACGCACATCATGTTTAGATAGTCTGCAGACATACTAACATAACAGGTTTTCATTTAATACACCCCTTTCAGGATTTTCAGACTGGAACAAGTGTGAAATACGAGTCATCCGTATCAGGGTTTTCCTTATAGATTATAATATTATGTATATCTTACAATGAATACATAATATATTTTAAACTTTATATTTTTACTAAAATATATGTAACGTATTTTTTTTTCATTATCATCTATTATATTTTTCATTAAATCCAAGTTTAATAGAACCGAATGATACTTGTAGAATGTGTTATTCAAATCGCTTTTATAATCATAATAAACCTGATTTCAATAATGCAAAGTGCTTCATTATAATACTAAAACATAACTTAAAATGGAACTAGTAATGACACATAAAATGCAAAAGTCTGCATGCGTCATTTCTATAAAACCATTTCACTTTCAAATAAACTTTCACGCGTAATAGGCATTTTATTTTATGGTTACCCAATTAAAATATATTTTACCATAATTAATATATTATTATTTCAACAACGGTATAATCTCAGCGACCTTGACTCGCGCTACGCAAACAGTATGTGCGCCGGCCGGTGACAGAACTTGTTTATCCACCTTATTTCCATACCAAATGTAAAACTAAGTCTAGAGCGTATACAACAACACTTTCGACTTGCTAGCCAAAGAAAACGAACGTGTCGCAAGAAAATGAAGTCTTTCATCGAGTATTCATCAAATACAGATTTCCCCATTGATAACCTTCCTTACGGCGTGTTTACATCACCCAAAAATGTGAGTGAATATTATCTATCTTTCAATGTTTGTTATTTTTATCATTACGTCATGAATTTTATTGGATCTCTTTACAAATATTCCAATTACGAAATACAAATGATAAAGGGTGTGTTCCGTTTTATACTGCGAGCACTGCCCAGTGCTCAGTACTGGAAGAAATTCGTTCCGTTTTATACTGACAGTATACTGTCACAGTGCTAGTGACGTCATGACTAGGGTGCCATTTTTCTACTGCAAGCACTGTCACCAATCACAACGAGAGAATTGTTCGGTAATGGCCGACAGTATTCAGTCGCAATATGACGTCACAATTTATGACGTCATAAAATCGACGCCATTTTTGTACTGTGAGCACTGTTTTTTCGAGGTAAGGTGCTCCAGTACTTTGTCTATGGAAGCACTTGCTTGCTTCAAGTACGACTTGTGAGGTCTGATAATGAAAGAATGCGTACGAATGTTGAATGTTGTTTTTCCGATTTTATTTGTTATGTTGAGTTCGTTTTAAACATAAATGTGAATGGTATAATTGCTAAATACAAGGTTCAACAATATTAATATTACAATGAAACAACTTTTAGGGATTTTATCGCGGTTTAATATTAACATTTTGTTAACATCTTTGATTAGTTTGTATGTAGTTTCGATTATCGAAAAAATGCGTATTTTTTTTAGTAATAATTTGTTTGTGTATTTGGCGCGTATCGTATGTATGGTCAGTGAGTTTTGGAAAGTTAAAGTAGTTTATAGTAAAAGTTTATTAATAAGTATTCGATATTCAATATTATTCGATATTCATATTTCATGTTTACTTATTGTTGTTATTTAAATGGATATCAGTGAGTGAACTCAGTACCTATCTACCAGTAGAGGGGCTCGTTATATCATTCATTTCAATGTTTTAAATTTTAGAACATCAGCTCACCTTACCGTATAATATAAGAGCGACCCGCGACTTTGTTTGGGCAGTATTTGGACAATTTACACAATATCTTTATAAATTATGTGAATGGTATACTTAATTGCTAAATACAAGGTTCAACAATATTAATATTTTGTTAACATCTTTGATTTGTTTGTATGTAGTGTCGAATATCGAAAAAAATGCGTATTTTTTTTAGTAATAATCTGTTTGTGTATTTGGCGCGTATCGTATGTATGGTCAGTGAGTTTTGGAACGTTATATAGTAGTTTATAGTAAAAGTTTAATAATAAGTATTCGATATTCAATATTATTCGATATTCATATTTCATATGTTTACTTATTGTTGTTATTTAAATGGATATCAGTGAGTGAACTCAGTACCTATCTACCAGTAGAGGGGCTCGTTATATCATTCATTTCAATGTTTTAAATTTTAGAACATCAGCTCACCTTACCGTATAATATAAGAGCGACCCGCGACTTTGGGCAGTATTTGGACAATTCACACAATATCTTTATAAATTATAATTTACTCTGCCTATTTATTATAAGGTGTTATTAAAATATACTATTAATATATAAGATATCGTAATGAAAAATTTCATTTACCAAATAACTTAATCTAATCAAAGTAGTTTTGTGTGAAAGAGTTACAGATTCCATACTTACGATCTTTCGCATGTTTATTAACGTTAGTAGGATTAAGGATATCTTCCATCTCATATCTCAGGTCATATTAGAAAATAGCATAGCAATAGCTAAGGCTTATGAATTCGCATACTAGTGAAATGAATGCGAAATAGCATTAATTCCCATTGTTACTACGAATAAACCCACTTCATAGATTTTTTTCTAGTTTGTTTGTTGGTCGATGATTGATGAAAGAAAAATATTGCTAGTTAACTATCAACATTTATTTTCATTTTTTTTGTCTGAAGATTTTACTGAAACATGGCTCTAGTGGCACAATGGGGATTTCATTACATTGATATGTACATAAATTTTGAAAGCGTAACGAAACATTCTAAATCAATGCTGCAATGTATTGCTTTCGTGTCTACAATTTTTAACTTGTTGGATATTAATGTAAATGTAAAAGTTAAAGATGGTTGAATTCTTGAGGGACAAATCCTACGGTTTTCCGGCATTTTTCAAAATTAACTAAATATTGCTTAATTGGTAGCATGGTCTCTGGTCTTAGCCTGTTCCAATAGGAACGAAATTAAAAAGAGACGTCAGATGGCAGCTGTCACTCGTGCGTGTAGGATTCATCATCATCAGCCTTTATCAGTCCACTGTTGAACTTAGGCAAACCTCAATGAACACCAAGACGACCAATCCCTTGCTACCGCATCCAACGCGGACCAGTGGTGGTATGACTCGGCCTCTTATGTTAGAGGTTCCGGGTTCGATCCGGACCTTCTTGTATCCTAAATACCCTAAACACAAGACTATCGCTCGCTCGATCGAAGGTATGAAAAGTTCACCATTGGGCCAGTGCATCAGTGAACTATCAATGGCCCATTATCCTCCTCGCCTGATTTCGAAGATACCCGTGCCCAGTAGTGGGACTTGTAAGGGTTGATACTATACTTTTTTCACATATATCTTTATCACATAAGTACATAGAAATTACTGAAAATGTTGATGAGTTATATTTAAGAGTATTTTAGTCTAATTAATTATTTATTACATATTTTTCTATAAATCATTTTTAAAACACTTTTGTTATTTCTTTCTTTATTTAATACTCATTTCTAATATTGTCTTAAAAGTTAGGTGCAAAACAGGCAGTAAAAATTATTAAGGATATGTTGTTGTATTTTCTTTAAATAAAGTTTAATGTTTCTAGTATTTTATTATGTACGCCTTTTAAAATTATAGTATTCAAAAACAAATCAAGGGTTTTTTATATACTCATTTCTAGTCTTATAAGCTAGGTATAAGCAATTACTGGCTGTACTTAGTGCAAATATTAGAGATTACACATTAATAGGTACTCAGTACCTGAACCTGATTACATACTGAAAATGTTTATTATTAACATTTAAGTTTTGTGCGAGGTCAGGGCTATATGGTAGATGATCCAGTAATTCCATGCCTAACACCAGCAAAAAGTTGATTTATTGTTAGCTTGGCGATGATGTCGTGGTCAAGGGGGACACAATTGGAACATTGTTTCTTCTGATCTTTTTTAAGACAAGTAGCAAATAATTACATATTAGTGTACCACCCTGCAGTAACTGCCTTTAAATCATCTGAAATATTTTTTCCATAATGCAATGTCCTTCTGAATAAAGAAGCCACCATCTTTTTTTCCCGTGCTTCGACCTGTCTTCTCTTTTGTTGGCAATTTCTCACACAGCAGGAAGGAAACAGCCACTCAGGAGACTTAGTAACCTTCATTAAATCTTTATACTACTTCACGGCGCCAATAGACAGAAAGATGAAGTTTTTGGGCCTCTGCCAAATTATGAGGTATCCACCACAAAGCTTCCTCACCACTAAATGTTGATGGAGGGTTTTTTGCAATTACTCAAACCTATGCCTATGTTTGTCAGAATCATGTAATAGGATACCCTTCTGTTAGTCTCTGTCATACACTCCATAACACTGATGTCATCTTCAGTCGTCGCTGTAGACGTTGTGCGTCACACAGATCATCAGTGAGATTTGTGCTTTTCTTGTTGACTTAAATGACATAGAAAACTATGTCAATCATTGCGCAAACTTTTTCTGGAGTTAAATACATGCTGATGCATGACACTTTATTTTAATTTGCCATCACACCTAAAAAAAGAAATGACAAATGAATGAAATTTGATTTAAAATTCCTTTATAGTTGTGCCGGTCAAGTGATATAACACTTTTTTATCATAATGTTTACAAGTGGCCAGTCCTGAGAACTTTTAATGTCATCCTCTTATATTCCTATAAAATCTACAGTGAATTTTTATATAATCAAATTGTATGGTTCATCATCAGCCCTTATCCATTCACTGCTGAACATATAATATAGGTATAACTATTCAAGTTGCTCACTTTAATTAAGAGTTGTCGATTAAGTTATGCATCATCATCCATCCACTGCTGAACATAGGCCTCCATAACATAAATGTAATAATATAGACCTCCATAGCATAAATATGCATAATTTGGATTGACTAATGCTTTGAATTTGTCTTCAAACTTGTAAATTGTTAACATTTTTTAAAATATCCTCTTTTTTCCATCCCCACAAATTTCATGGCATTATTTCCATCAATGTTCACATCAAGTGCAAGAACATTATGATTCACGAGAATGGGGACTTCAATCATATCACTTCTGAAAATACAAATATTGTGCAAAATGCGACAGGCTAAAACATTTTATGGAATTAAGTCAGTGCTTTTGAATGGTAGTTTGTCCAATAAACTACAAAATCTACCTTTTAAAGAAGCATTAGCTTATTCTATAATTATATGCAAACTTGAATGTGCAATAATGTATTGTAAGCAATCTTGCCCCAAATTACCATTATTTTGGTAAGGTGTCATTCAATAAGGCTAGACACTGTAAGCTTTGTATTCTAATAAATGAGTGTAATCATGCATGAATAATTTTCAATTTGTGGCCACATACTAGAAATTACAATTTTTTTTGTGTAAATTTAAAATTTATATTGTTATGCATGTAAGTAGTCTAACTATACATTTTTTTAATACCTGAGTTTGAATGGAATGAAATCCATTACTATTATATAGCTGACATAGTGTTCTTTGAGTTGACTTAGTCTAATATGTTTTCCATCAACTGCTTCTAGAATACTTGGAAACCCATACTTTCAATGTATATAATTTCATGTTCGGCTAGCTTCCTTGCACATAGGCCATTTTGTAGAGATACTTGTAGATATTTATAAATTGATTTAACTACTTTTCACAGTTCTACATGCTGTTACTTTTACAACATCAAAGCAATCACATACTTATCTATAAACAAAATTATCATACATTAAACTATGTCTGTATTTCAATGATGTTTCAGGGTAGAGAGGTCAGTTGTGGCTATAGTCCAGATATTCATACGAAGCTATTTGTACAGTAATGGGCTGTCTACCATATCAAACAGACTGCTAGTGTATGTTAGGTTAAGGTCAAGTAAACTTATTAGGAAACGAAGAGTATCTAGCCACATACTATAGTCAATTAACAAATGGAAATGCAATGAACAATCCAGTTACGTTGACTTTTAATAAGAAAAATTAGATAAATAACTTAATGCCTTACGAATCTGACTTTTAAAGATATTTTTTTAATGACTGATATTCTAAAATTATTATATTTTGTTCAGCACGATTTCTAGATATATGTTTATATTATAAGGTCTTCCTCATCATCATCGGAGTCCGAAAAATCTAATAAATATTGGACAGCACCAGTAATTGTTACGTTTTTCATTAGCTAAGGATATAAAAAATCAGTTATTTAGCTATTAAATCCGGTCTGTAAGTTATTATTATTTAGTACATTTAATTGCTTGAAAACCAATATTTTCTTTTAAGATGAAGTATACCTATTTTTATTAAGCAATTACTTCAACCGACAATAAATAAAAACAATACTTTCACAATTAAAACACAAACACGTGAAAACTGAAAATGTCAATGACGAATGTCATAAGTTCTTAGCTCATATGTGATGGTAGATGACAGTTTACAAATCACAGTATACTGTACTGCGTTTCGATTTACAACACTAACCAGTATACATATTTATAAAGGAACGGCTTCGCTGACAGTTCGCAGTATACTGTAGTGACGTCACGGTTTACAGTGCTCCAGTGTAAAAAGGAACACGGCCAAAGTGTTGACTTGGTGTTGACTTGAATTATGAATATTTACATTCAAAGAGTAAAAATAAGCTTTTAAGCAATTTTTTTTTAAATTTATTATGAGCTGGATAAAAGTCCTTTGCCCAGCGAATGAGTAAATATCATGAATGCTACCACCTTAATAAAATTATATTGAGCGATAAACACACGGAGTATAAATATAAAGAGTCCGAACGTAATGTTGAACCACTGAACGAATGTTCGCAATTTAGGGGACAGAGTTTTTGCCGGTAGAGCGCGCCTTCTATAATGAGTACTCGTTTAAATCTTTACGCGCGAAGTATTGTGGCGCTGATTGGTCCGCTCGCAGGAAGTATTATGGCGCCGATTGATCTGGTACCATACCATCGTATACACAATCGATCCTAGCGCAACCAGCGGCAGGAAAATACCTAAGATCTGGGTTTATTATTGTGTATGAATACTATCTAAAAGCTTATACCGTTCGGACTCTTTGTATACTTGGTGTTCTATTGGGCAAATTGTGACTATTAAACATTTTGTCATATTTCATTTTCTAAATATTAAAAGATCATATACTTACCTATTATAAAATAAATAAAAATAAGAGAAAACATTGTGTTTTTTATTTCTATCACTGAACCTACCATTTCAAATCCAATTTTTTTTATATGGACACAGTCAACATCCCTTAAACGATTAACTATAGGTACATGTTATTTGAGCAATAATTCCATTTTATTTTATATATTTTAATTTATTTTATGTTATTCTTATAAACTGCTGGTAAAGGCTTCTAAATGATACAACTATTATCGATAGCCAGTCGATAAAATTTATTGCCTGCGCCTCAGCCCGAGCTCATTAGAATACATAACTGGAAACATAATAATTATGTTGAGTGAATAAATTTAAATTATTAATTTTCTAGGCTCAAAAACACATTGGTGTGGCGATTGGTGATTGGATTTTGGACTTGAATGTAATCTCACATTTGTTCAACGGCCCTCTTTTGAAAGATAAACAATGTGTATTTAAGGTAATTTTATTTATAAGCGCTATATTATATCAACTGTTTTATTCTTTTTTTAAGTATCTAGGTGTATATTTTAATGATAATTGTTCTTGTTTTAAATATCCTGAATATAATATATTTACAGGAAGAGAAACTTAACTCTTTTATGGGGCTGAGCAAACCTCATTGGATTGAGGCAAGGACGACCATTCGTAATCTTTTGGACGCCAATAATACAAAATTGAAGAATGACAATGAATTGCGACAAAGGTATATTTATATCTTACACCCGTATTCATAAACAATACTTTGAGGTGTCACAGTACTCCCGAACGCATAGGGTCGAATGACTATGCGTTCCGGAGTAATTCATCAAACCAATTCATAGACAATACTTAAATAAAATCCGCATTTGTGCGTATGTCAAACCCATATAAAACCAATGGACGTAATAATATATAACAGGACCGCGAACTCGTAACAGAAAAACGAGCCGACAGAGATAGCCAGTGTTTAGGAGTGTGTCACTTTCTTATAAGGTGACAATAAGATTTTGACATGTGGGACAAATTCAAATTTGTCTTACAAAAATTGAAAATTTTAATTGCAGTAAGGTTGATATTCTACCAGTACATACTTAATGTATGCAATTTTAAGCGCTGCATGAGTTTACCACGACTGCCATAATATTATAAATCTCGAGTTTTTAAGTTCTTCAAAAGGCGCGTTTAGCCCCGGCAGATATCGCAAGCTAGCTTAGATGTATTTAGGGTGCTTGAAAAATCTGACAAAAGTATTATACTTACAAACGAAAATAACAACATTATCAATGGTTAAAATCTGAAGAATAGTAGATGGATTATGAAATATATAATACAAATACTTCCAGGTATGCTATACTTGACGGGAATCCGTCATCAGGTGGTCGAGATATCATTATCATCCCAA
The DNA here is from genome assembly GCA_905333005.2 of Lycaena phlaeas. NCBI lineage: Eukaryota > Metazoa > Arthropoda > Insecta > Lepidoptera > Lycaenidae > Lycaena > Lycaena phlaeas. The sequence continues at coordinate 2,462,761 of HG995181.1, forward strand.
AATATTAACTGCAAATCTTAGGTTTAGTCTCATAATAACGCATTGTTGAATTAAGATTACAAAACAACTAAAGATGCCATGGATTCAAACTGATTAAAATAAGTAGGAACGTGGGAAGTTTAGTACGGAGTCACTCTGTCTCACGTTCTGACCATTGCTTTTCGCATTGCTATTATTCCCCTCCAAGCCTGCCGTAAGGAACTTCGTTCCAAAAAATCATGGTCACCATAGTAGTTTGATTTACTAATTATATTATTTAAGTAACCATAGCAACCATTACAATACAAAATGTCAAGATGACACTTAACTGAGCTACCATAAGAAAATAAGATAAAAAAGAAATAAACAAAATAATAATTTATGTTTACTTTTTGAATTGGAAATATATTTAAATAAATAAATTCAATTACAATATCTTGACATACAATTGTCAAAATAATATTAAAAAGACAATTTTTTTCGATGAAATTTTTGATCAGCCAAAATTTTAAATAAAATACATTTTGAAGCTGGCAAGATAAAAGAACGAGACACACTCCTAACATATTGCTATCCCGCTCGGCTCGGATCAGCATCTGTGTAATGCCCATTAGAATATAATACTTAATGCGTTGAGTCAGTGTTCACTTTCGTAAATACATTTTTTCCGAGTACGCCATCCTGTTATTATACTACATCCATGATAAAACCCGAATATTGACAAGAGCGCATAGATAAAAGCGTTCTTTGCATAGCATCGTTTCATTACTTAACCAAGTACGCTTCTTGAATACGGATGTAATAATATTATTGTCTCTTTCCAGGGCGTTCGTTAAGCAGAGTGACGCCAGCATGCATGTGCCTGCTGATATTGGTGATTACACTGACTTCTACTCCTCTATACACCACGCCACAAACGTGGGCATCATGTTCAGAAGCAAGGAGAACGCTCTGCCGCCTAACTGGCAAGTATTTAGTGCAAACAAAAAAAAAACACTTTGGCGAAGTACATTACTAACAATTTAAATTGGCCAGCTAGAAATCAGCTGCGATTACCTAAAAGTAACGTTTCAAATCCGTGTATAACTAACATCAATATGGAAAAAGTAAGAGTAAGCCCCTGTTCGCAAAAAAACCCGACCGCCTCGGCTTGAGTTGCGAGTTTGGCATTTAACGGCAAACACTCAACGTCGAAAATGCTACAGTGCCCGATAAAAAAAGCTTTGCGCTTTAAAAACGCCTTCGTGTGAACAGATGATATAGACGTAATACATGGGTGTCCATATTGTCTCATTCAGACGATTTTTTAACGGTCGTTAAAAAACGCTCGTGCGAACAAAATAAAAATCTTTTTATGTTAATTTGAAATTTTTTGAAAAGTCGTCCGTAACATCTTTTTAATTAAATAACTACAATCATTTTAATCGTTGTAACAGTCACGAAATCTTCTAGGCATACAACTGTAGGTATATAAGGTAATATTATTTTTTCACAAATTTCAGGAAGCACTTGCCAATCGGTTACCACGGCCGGTGCAGCTCCATCGTCATATCCGGGACCCCCATCACCAGACCATTCGGACAAACACTGCCGGTTGAAGGTACGTTCAAGAACAATAATACAACAATAACTGAAACAAGCCCAGGCGAGGCCCTTCGACTAAGAGTTTAACTTCATCCGCTACTGACTCGTCGACCGTATTGGATTTGACACCCATACACCTACTCTCCAGAGTAGCGCGCGCGATATACCGCGCCCTCTGCGGGGCATGGAGGAGGGCGCCCCCCTTTCAAATTTTACTAGATAGGCCATCTGCTCACCTACCTACCGATTGAGCTTAAAGGCCATCAGGCCTAAAAGTCTAGACCTATAAAAAAGCCCAGACGAATCATTCATCTGTTACATACACTGCCTGTCCTGCTTTTCTCCTAACCACAGCCAGGAAGTTTGTCCAGTGAAATAAGCAGGTTGGCGGTGCCCACCCAGAACCCCGTAAAAATATCCTGGGTCTGTGATCTACTTTTTCTAGAAGATTCGTTCATCCTTTCTAGATTTTTGCGAAAATAATGCTTCTATATCACAGACGATTTTTATAAAATTTTACAATTTACTTACTAATATCTCGTCATACCGTCCGGTGATCTGTTAACGTGAGTGTCATCGACTAATAATCAGTAAAAACTTCTCAGTGTGAAATTGTTTAAGGGTGTTATTTAAACGACTAGCATAATATTCGTATTTTTGTGAGCAGAAAAATATAATCTGGTAGCAGAGATAGCTAATTGAGCGGCAAATTATGTTCAGCAAACATTTTAAAATCAAGTAGCAATTTTTGTCATTTTTTATGGCTGTAATTATTTTTGAAAGGCATATTAATTAAAAGAGGGGCAATGTGCTGCTCCTGTTTAATAAAATTTTGGTAAGCACTCGGAGGGTAAACAAAAAAAATAATTTTGTGCTGCTTATATAAGTAGCATGAATATAACTTCAAGCAACTTTCTTTTTCATTAAATTCTGCGTTATAGCCCAGTCCACAGGATTTGATGACGTCATGATTTGAATTAATTCCCTGGTCCTTTATTAAGAATGATAATATAATTTATTAATTTCTTATTCAATTTTTATACAAAATTTTAGTTTGTAAATCGTATTTATAATTATTGTAATATAAAAAAATATTATTTAAAAATGTATAAACAAACAAAAAAAGAAATTCATAGATAAATGGTATGAAGAGGATTTGAACTTACGAACGACAGCGTACAGCCTGAGCGCGCGCGGACAGTGTTAACCGTAGAGCTGTACATCTTGTTACAAATGAGTTTAAAATTGTGTATTCATTCTTGCGTATTGAATGTTTTAATTTGATTTGATTTTTGTAGGTAATGATTGAATTGAATATTGTAAGTTTTTGAACTGCTTGTTTATTTTACACACCACCTACAATTTTTAATACCTGCATAATCTATATACTATCTACATAAATCTACGAAACTGAAACAAAATAAAATCTTGAAGAAAAAAATTTCATCATCATATTATCAGCCTTTAGTGGACGGACCACTGCTGAACACAGGATTTGACGACGTCATGACCTGAATTAATTCACTAGTCTTTTACTAAGAATGATAATATAGTTTATTAATTTCTTCTTCAATTTTAATAATTTTGTTCAATAACATACTTACAACACCATCTAGCGGTAAATAGCGCAAACCTACACCGGTGTGAACACAGGACATAAAATGTAATGCAAAGAAATGTGCCGCTACAGTAATTATTTTGCCCGATGAATGTTTATTATGCGAGGTCATAATATTGTAAGCTGCTTATTTATGATTTAATTTTCGACCATTATCAAAATTATTTGCGAAACAAGAATTGCTACCAGCTTTATTTTATTGCGTACAAAATCTTTGTATGCCAACCAAATTATTTAAATGCCGATTTTTTTTTGCCCCTCCAAAATTTATAATGCCGTTCATTTAATTACTTCCCATTGTTTAATATCTCTAGGCGCCGATCCCCACTTCGGGCCATGTCGTCTGATGGACTTTGAGCTGGAAATGGCGTGCTTCGTCGGAGGACCCCCCACAGCACTCGGCGAGCGTGTGTCCGCCAAACACGCAGAAGATCGTATCTTTGGCTTCGTGCTTATGAACGATTGGAGCGGTGAGTAAAATCATATCGTTCTACTCTTCCTTTGATACCAGAATGAAAGTGTAGACTAAGTAACTTGGTTGCACTCTGTGGTTGCACTGAAGTTAACTAATTAATGTGTCTTAAGCCAAGGGCGGATCCAGCTTCGGTACCAGGGGGGGGGGGTCACATAGTCGTGGTCAAGTCTTGACTTCTGACTGGACTAATGTTCAATTAGTGGTCCACCTTAGTTCTGGAACCAGCCCAGTGGGTCTTAAGCATAAAGCAACGCGGACCTCCTTCCTCCTGACGGTGTGAACAGATACAATACGTATCCATATGTCTCATTTAAGCAGTGCTCGTGTGAACGGTGCCTAAGATTGGACCAATTATGTTTATGTTCATTTAGATTGTAGATGATGCAGGCGACATCTAGTTTGCGATATCTAGTCAAGTGACACTAAAGCATTTCACTAATAAGTTAGTGACTTTCTCCATCTTTCTCTTTGAATGCACCGGTCACCATAACTACCAGTTTTGTTCAAACCTGAACAAAACTTTTTCACTCATTCCAGATTTATTTTAGAAGATTATTTAAATAATTCGATTGTTAATGTGTAAGCGCAAACGAAAGCAGCTTATAATATTTGCTTGTGGACTTTCAGCTCGCGACATCCAGAAATGGGAGTACGTTCCCCTCGGTCCATTCACGGGGAAGAACCTAGGCACATCCATTTCTCCCTGGATCGTGACGGTCGAGGCCCTCCGTCCGTACATGGTCGAGAACTACCCCCAGGACCCCGTGCCGTTCCCATACCTGCGCCACGACGATCCATTCAACTTCGACATTAAACTCGAAGTTGACCTCAAGCGTGAGTACAGCCAGCTTTTTCAAAATCCTATTATTTTAAGCGAGTAAATTAGGATGATATTGATATTAAGACCAAGTAAGATCTATTAACTTTATTGAACTACCTACGCCAAACACGACACCATGGAGTCTAGAAGCAAGGAGAATCCGCTGTGTATATGATGTGTTCGACGAAATACATTCAATAGGGTGGCGCCACATTGGTGTCAGGTGGTCAATTTTTTAACGTGCGCTAAGAAATAACGCACGCACACACATAAGTCTTTGACTACATCAGCGCCCTTGCGGACGGTTTTTGAACTTGTTATTGTAGCAAACAGCTAGACACTTTTTTAACTCTTCACCCATATGAGATAATTATTCTTAATTGTAGACTACATGCAATGGAGATAATATATCTAGCAGAGCTCTGCTTCTTCTAGCAGAGCTTCTTTCATAGATGTAGATTTTCTTTTTAGTATGGTGAAAACAAATTGTAACTATCCCAGCATTAAAAGTAATATCAATTTATTTTACATGTCTCAATATTTCACAGCGGAGAAGTCGTCTATTCCCACGACCATCTGTAGATCCAACTACAGCTACTTGTACTGGACCGTGAAACAGCAGCTCGCTCAGCAAACTGTCACTGGATGTAACTTGCGTCCCGGAGACTTACTGGGATCTGGAACTATAAGTGGTGACGTAAGTACCTTACAAATTTTTGAATTTTGTATGTTTGTAACAAAAGGGTTAATAAAAAATATTCAGGGTTTTACAATATGTATTTCAGTACGCATGCGCCATGATCATGAATGAATATGTAATTTGTGGCTATTTATCACTAATAGATATCTATTTATCGCTTTATTTATCAAACTACTAAATATTTATCCAAATTGTATTATGACATAGTATACTTAGATTTGCTAAAAATCATTTATATTATATTTCAGACATCCGATTCCTACGGTAGCATGCTTGAACTAAGCTGGAAGGGCACAAAACCTCTTCGCCTGCAAAATGGGGAAGAACGTAAATTTTTACAAGATGGCGACACTGTGATACTGCGCGGGTACTGCGTCAACGAACGCGGAGCCCGCATCGGCTTTGGATGCTGCGAAGGAAAACTTCTGCCAGCTTTGCCTTTCAAAGAATAAAACTGAGAAAAAAATCACTATATTCGTGTTAGTTTTTACTCACTGCCATACTTTGTGTGTTTTAGAAATCACATTTTTGATTGTAGATAGTTTGTTATTAATAAAAGTTTTTGAATTCTCGTTTTAAAACTTTATTTCAATTAAACATGTATAGGTGGCTGATTGTCCTGGAAACTGTGCCATAGACTTGATCAGTGAGATAACACCAACAATTGGATGCTGAGGATTTAGGGTTTTTATTCCGTTTATACCTGCATAGTCCTAAAGTACTATTTTGTTTTCTAATTTACGTTAAGACGTATAAATCCAAAAATACATAGGTTTTCCCTCCTGAGATCCGCCTGAAGTCTGAAGTCAAAATTTAATCATCATCAAATCTGCTGAACATAAGCCTCCTTCAATGCGTTGCCAGTTGCCAGTTGCCACTCGCAACCAACAGGAACTTGCCACTGCACAAAATTAAATACTATTAATAATTAATTAATCTATCAGAAGGGCAGACACAAGACTTCCTCCTTTGCACAATAAAGAACTAATGATAAAGTGATGTGCGTACGCGTGTGTATGCTTGTGTGCGTGGGTGCTTCCTAAAGCGTCAAGCTAGAACCGCACGCTTGCCAAGCCTCGGCAAGCCCTCACAAATTCAAACGTTTGGATACAGAGTTTGTCTTGGCTTGCGTAGGTTTGCAATTGCAATTTAAATTTAATTAATTACAAAATACTGTAAATCCGTAACTTACTTTGATTTACAGGTGTGCTGCGATGTAATTTAACTTCCGAAATCGTTGAATATTATTTTTTATTTGTGATACATTTTCGGCGTGCTTTGACATGTAATCCTAAGCAACGGCCCGGCATTTGAAGTCATTTTTGGCTTCAAAATAGGCGCGTTATAATGAAACCGCTATTTTATTAGAAAATATGCTTAAAGCGGCATCCGTACGCTTGGCAAGCTTCGAAAAACTCTCACAAATTTAAACGTGTGGATACAGAGTTTATGTGAGCTTGCGTGGGTTCGCTAGGGTTTGTGGCCGATCTGACGAGTGTCGGTTTTGCGTACAAATCATAGGGAATTTGCCGCAAACGCTTGCGACTTGCTTGAGGCTTGCTTTCTCCACATGTTTGTGCTTTGTAAAGGTAAGGGGTAAAGTAACGTGTGGATCCGGTATGTTATTGAAACGTCAGAGTTTCCAAGTGTACCAGCAGGGTGCGCTAAGTTCAATGTTAGTTTTTATTAGTGTAAAAATTATGTGAAGGAACGCGTTTTCTTGTTATTTTTTAAAATAAATAGTCAATGTATACCCTTACCCAGGTGGTAGTCATGTTTATTTTTATCGCAGTCAGAATTAACTTTTTATTATTTTCAATAAACTATGTCGACACAAAAGCTTTTTTAACAATTAACAATAATGACAGACTATAATATTATAAACAAAAGAAGAAGGTTCATATTTGTATGGACCCTCTGTCAAATCCATATATAGTTTTGATACATAAATAACACGAATTAATTCTTAATTTTGAAAAAAATAGCCTTGTTTTGGTGTACAAAAATATTTTCTGCAGTTTTAGTAGCCGTACCATAGATAACGAAATATCTTTGACGTCTATCATTTGACGTTCATCATCATTCATTCCATAATGCTGTCCGCTTATGCAATTCAGATATTATTAATTATGAAACAATATATTTTTCACTATCTAAATCTCTAATCGGATCTAAACACCCGATTATTAAATAATAGTTAGTAGGAAAAAACTCATCCTTTATTTGCCATCCATGTACACACAGATCATTCATTCAATATGGCTACAAAACTGGCGCTTGGTATAACAATACACCAATTCAAATATATTTTTGTACAAAAAAAAAAAACAAACGAAAATGCGAATTTTTGACTATAATTTTGTTTTATATTTGTAATTATTAATGTGATAGCTGTATTTTCGCCGATATTTTAGATATACATACATGTTTGCCTGGAATGAAACGTCACCTTTAATTTTGATTTTTTAGATTATAATTTGATTTATTTATTCAGATTTATTCTTTTGAATATAAGTTACGCAAACAATTACAGTATTTTTCTTATTTTAAAGTCGAGTATTTAAATAACGTACGAATTAAAAATTTACTTTAATGTAAAGCTGTATGGACTAAGATCTTTGCCATTTTTATAATGACTTAAAAAAGTAAAAATCTAGCGGCAAAATTTAAATTCAGCTGCAATTAAATATTTTTGAGGCCCGATTGAATAAAAATTAATCCGGTCAATAATTAAAACATTTGCATTTTTTGTTTTCCATATATTTCATGTTTAAAAAGCGTCAACAGGTGATATTAGTAATTATTGGAAATCTTTATGTCTATTTTATGAGAGTCATCACTCATCTGATGGTTATGCCGTAGGTATAACAAGATGTCTTTGTTAAATGGCCCTTTTTAAAAGGAAACGAAGTGGTAAGTAAATATTATATCGCTAACAGAATGTTCTAATATATAGGAAAAATAGGTGGTTTAAGCTAAAATTCTATTAAATATCAATATTTTTTAGTGTAAAGTTTCCGTAATATTTTTAATACGTTTAATGTTTTATATCAATGCAAATTCGCTAGATTTAGGGACGCAGTCTTTTTGTATGATGGATACCTAGTGAATTGATGCTCTATGAGTTCCTTTCTTTGGTTAGAGAGCAGACGGTCACGAGCTGATGATGATGACAACAAAGAGTTGAGGAGACCGATATTTTAAGTAAATTATGATACTTTAACTACATAATTAAACTTACTACTAAAATGTTTCCCAATAAAAACTATCTATTGTTTCCATTACCTACATGTTATTTACGTTTAGGTTTCTAATGCACTGTAAATAATTGTAGAATTTGTCGTGTCAGTCGTGTGGAACTGTAAATGTACGGTCTACATTTTTTATTTTATAGTTTTCAATTTTAATATTATCATCACTTAATGATTTTAGCCACTGAGCAAATATTATCCAGCATACAATCTATATTATTTAAAAAAAATATCTATAGTACCTTCATAAAATCAATTATTATAGTATTACCAAAAGCATATATATAGCAGCAGTAGTATGATGGCATAAACATTTCATCATATTAACGTGTATTATAATTAGAAGAACTGCATAATATACATACGAAATAATATTTTAGCATAATGCCTACATTTAAAATGGTACATTTATGTCTTTCTAAGCGAGGCATGTATTATACATTTAAACGCTCATGCGCCCTTCTATGAAGTCCATGTCATAAATATGAATTATTATTTTACTGTGTGCGTCTCGGGTCTCGACAGTATAAATACAAAATGCCGTATAAATAGTATAGCACATCATTCCACCCCGGCGTCCCCCTCCTTAATATATTTGATGTATATGTAATATAGAAATGCATTCTGCGCCGCGCCAAGGTATACATTATTGTAAACGAAAGGATGGAATCTAAATAAAAAGAAGACTGTCTGAGTCCGTTTACTCTATCTGACGTCTATGTGTGCGTAATTCGTGCATGTTGTGTAAAGAGATTGAAGTACTTTTTACACACACGAACACACATCCCACTCGACAATTTATTATTGAGATGGGGCCCAAGTTGGGTAAAATAACTAATAAAATATTCGATTAATGTATAATAAAATATATAATTTAAAAATATACCCAATTAAAGTTAAATTGCATTACTTTTCCAATAAAACACTAAACAACAGGAAAAAAAACCAGTGCAATTACATCAATGCATGTGTTTAGTGAATAGAAATAGAGGTTCAAACAATTAAAATATAATATTAGAAACTAAAAATGTATAAAAATCATTTATTTTAACCTGGAATGTATGAACGTTCGTATACGTTTATAAAGTTGTATATATTTAATTACGGTATAATAAAGTATGCGGGGGGCGAGGCGGCGCGCCGCGCTCTCATATTCCGTATATTGATTGTGTGCGAGGGGGCAGGGGTAAGGGGGCCACAGCGTGCCCCACTCTGTTTTTTACGACACGGCTTTCTGTGTAACATAATAAGTATTTAAAAATTTTGTGAAATGTTTCCGTATTATTTGTGAAATATTAGGAAGTTGAAAAAGTGATTACGAGGTGAGAATTTTCCGCTGCGATTCCAGTCAAAAATTTACGTTGTATTGAATTATTTTAATATAAATAAAATTTTATAGCTCTAAAATTCCGTCGGCGGCGCGTACCTACAGTATTACACTGTCATACCGCGTACGTATAGTGTTTTTTACGGGCATCGTTCTAAAAATAAGTTGTAATAATTATATTTTATGTAGCGGTCGCAGCAGAGACGGTTTTCTGTCGATTTTTAATATATGTGAAGTGAGTGATTTGTGTTTGATAGTGTTTGTGTTGGTGCAGATGCAGGGGCTCGTGAGCGATAAAACGTTCCACTTGAAGTGGAACAACCACCTGCAGAACCTCAGCCAGCTGTTCACTACCATATACTCGTCGTCTGCCCTCGCAGACGTGACGCTCTCCTGCCGAGATGGTACCCTCAAAGCACACAAGCTCGTACTGTCAGCTTGTAGCCCCTACTTCGAACAGATTTTCAAGTAAGTTTATATTCAATTTATTTCGGGTTCAATTTAAAATAAACATTTCGTCATCAACTATTTTTAATTATTTCGTACATTCAATCCTTAGATAAATATAATTATTGCAATAGATTTAACACTCATAATTATTTTAGTGATGGTTCTATTCTTAAATAATTTATTAGTAATTTCACATTCAATATAGGCTGTTACATAAACTTAAATATCATACTTATAGTTTTATCTAGTGATAAGAATAAATTACTCCTCAAATTATATTATATAGATAATGATATTTAAAACAGGTAGATAATATGTTAATATTGGTAAAAGAAATGAAAATTTTATTTTTAGGGACAACCCATGTCAACACCCCATCGTAATATTAAAAGGCATACCATTTTCTGAAATAAACCTCTTAGTGGAGTTTATGTATAAAGGATCAGTGGATGTACAGGAGCTCGATCTCCAATCATTAATGCACACAGCTTCGGAGTTGGAGATAAGAGGCCTCGCATATGAGCCTCGGGATAATGCGGCACAACTCCTCAATGTGAACTTAGAATACCCGTCATATAATCAGAATGCTACCACAGCTACAGTAACAACATCACAAAACTACAACCCAGCACGGACAGATGTAGAAAGATTAAAACAGGTAAGTCAATTTTGAGAATGATTATTTTGATAATATGCATGTGTAAAAACCGAGACAATCTTGGTAAAACACTTTAAATATACTTTATAAAATAAAAACACTAAAATATTAAAGATATAGACTACAATTTTTTATTTTCTTATATATTCATAAACTAACTTTAGGTATGTGATTTAAATAGATTTGATTTACAAAAAAACATTATATTTTAAATTTACATATATTGTATTTAATTTTTCATTTCATAATTTAATATTTATAAATGGAAAAAACAAGGGCCCTAAAAATTGAGGTTAGGCAACATATTTTGCAGCACATTATATACTGGCATATTGGATAAACTATTTAATGATTCTAAATTTATATAATAGTAAAGGTAGATAGCATAATATATGCTATAGAAATTAAATTATGATGCTTGCTGTGCTCCATCTAATATACTACTTATTTGTATTTATACACCTATTTACCTCACCTGTACTCACAAGGTTGCATTACAATTAATATTGATACCAAGTTTCTATAATTGTTTTACTTGCGAGATAAATTAAAGTTAAGAATTATAAAACAGAAATATATCATGAATGTTATGTTTTCATTGCGTTCAAATTTGTATGCATGTTATATACATATAATATATAATTGATGTTATGTATTAAGATAATATTTTTAATCAGTATCTTTATATAATAATATTTTATTAAGATAGAGATTATATAATCATGAGTAGTTATTTTTAAATGTAGTCTACAAAAGTGTGTGCTTGCACATTTTAATTCATCATTAACAATCTGTTATTGTTTGCTACTAAAGAAGCATCTCTTAGCAAATATCAAAAAAAAAATTGCTGTATGAAAAAAAAAAATATTATTTGATTTACTCTTCATTTAAATTGCGGCTATTTAAAATGGTTATATTCTGCATTTGTTGCATATGGTAAATATTGAAAATACAAAATAATGTACTGATGGTGCAGGCAATGAGTTGTACAATATTATGGACATAGTTTAGCTTAAATTTTCTAATATAACTTTCTTTTATTGCATCGTGTAGTTTTCAGATGTAATTTCAACAATTCGGACCATGAGAAAACTTTTAAGCTATATTTAATATGTAGTCAAGTTTTACTAAACACAGATAATCTTGAATTTAAATTGCTTATAAAATAATAAGATTTAAATTGTGCTTTAATTATTTTATACAAAATATAATTGTTGGAAACAAAATATAATTTCAATTCCATATTTATAGAATTACATATAAGGATATGTAATCATTTTTGGTTTATTATATTTATTTTAATCATGGAATTTAAAACATATATAAATTTTAAGTTTTGTGAATTTTCTTGATATAAATCAGCTCTCATCTTAATTGGTAATAATAATGTAACAACTAGTACTATTTAATTGACATTCACAAAACTGGTCCAATTTTAACAATTTATACATAACTGCCTAATAAATTATAAAATCAAAATAAATTACTTTTTTTTCATAAAATTTTTAAATATGATGAATAAATTTGCATGAAAATGATTTTATGTTAATATACAGTATATGAAATATGTGTGTATAAACATTTAGAATGTGCATGTTGAACTTGCCAAGTTCAGTATATAAAAGTAACAACTCGGTAAGACACTGTTGTATGGTCAAAAATACAAAGTTCTTCCCCTGATTAAAACATTTCAAGAAGAACATGTGACGGATTTTATACCATGTCACATCTGTTGCTACCTCTGTAGGGACTTTAAAGTAAAAGCTAAAAAACATTCCAAATCCACTGACCACATTTTCTATAATAAGACAATAACATAAACTACTCCACAGATACTTATGTGTATGCAGGTGTAAAGACATTTAAAACATTCGCTTATTCTGCACTTGGATTTAGTATTTTATTGGTGCAAGTAATTTAAATAATTGATATCGTTAATGAAACTAATTATTTTAATGGGTAATAATATGTTTTGTTAATTAACAAAATAAAGATAGACATTACAGATTGTCATATCTCCTAGGTAATGCTACTTTATCTACACTTATACATTTTTAACATGTTAGTCACACATAAACCAGTTAAATATTATTTGTGTTTATTTTGCTTTTGTGAATATTCTATACCATCATCAACATCAACATGATCATCATGTCATTTAGTTTTATCGAGACATTCATTGTTATTATTACAATTAACCAAATGATACAAATGCATAATATTGAAGTTTATTTTGTTACAAGTATTATAATTGTTTTATTATTGATCTTCGTCTACCAAAACGCGGTCTCCACTCTTAAACCTTATTGGCCCATCGGACATCCGTTCTCCTGAGTGTCACACTCAGATCTACAGAGAGATTGGTGTCATGGTGCTCTTTGAGTTCATTTATCCGTCCACGGTTGAACATAGATCCCTATGTTCAACAGTGTACGGATAAATGATAATGGTGATGATGAAGAATTATTGAATAAAATAGAATTTTTTTTTTGATAGCATGCTCGTTGATCTAGTGGGAGACCACCATCTTTCTTTTATAACATAGCATATTAAATTTTAAAGCCTGGATTGAAAAAGCTCGTCAACTTTTGTTTTATATTGTTTTAAACTAACGCGATAAATATTCATTTTTAAATATATATTCCTTCGGTCGCTTACAGCGTTTTTATTTTCATTGAGGTAAAGATATTTCGGCAATGTTTCAATTTATTACGAGAAACCATTTAAATATGTATCTTCGTTTTTTCAATGATTCACTGGTTAGTATTAAAAAGGATTTAATATGGGTGACAACTGGTAAATCTATCTTTATAGCAATTACACTTTAGGGGTTGTAAACCAGTACAAGGACATGGGCGAGGCAATATTAATACCATTAGTAAAATATATTCGGAGTAACAATGACTGATTCATAATAAAATCTCACGAAGTTAAAACCTATGCTTATTTGTCATTGATTATTGTTAAGGTTTTAGCAAAGTGTTCCCTTAAATATTTTAGATTCAACTAATTAGTGAAGTAATAAAAGTGACATGAAAACAGATGGAAATAAGAATTTAAAAAATATTATTTTATTTTAAAAATACGTTAACGCACCGTGATTACCTAATCATTTCTAGGTAGGTTCATTATAATGATTAGTCTTTCAAAAGCATATACCTATTACCTACCAAATATGTCACTAGCGGATGATAGATAAATCCTGATATTTAAAATTTTAATGAGCGACGGTGGTGCAGTGGGTATGGACTCGGCTTCTTGTGCGAGAGGTTCCAGGTTCGATCCTTTAAAGTTTTAATATACGTATATTTTTATGTAAATAATTAACAGATTTATTTATCATCGTCGTTTTACAATGAAAGTAGGAAACCGCATATTTACGTTTGACTCATTTTTAAAACCCACCTGATCTGCGTCATGCTATTTTCTCGGAAATGTTACGTAAAACGTTGAAATTTCACTTTAAGGGCATATTTTAAAGTTTATTATCTAACCGACTTCAAAAGAGTTTTACGATCTTACGGGTAAATTATTTTATATACATAGTTTTATTTGAGATACTAGCGGCGCCCTGCGGTTTCACCCGTGTTCCCATTGCCATATTGCAATGATAGAAGCAACATTTTTTTGGAGAACGGCGAAATAAACTCAGTTACAAAAAAAACTTCACCACCTAAACTCGGATTGAAGTAAACGTAAAATTTTCCATTTCATTAGAAAATATGTTGAGATTAAACCAACGCGAACGCCATTAATCGTCATTCATATAATTTGAAACGAAACAATATTATTTGTTTTCGTGTAGTGACTCATGTTTTACGTAAGAACACCGCTAATATTAATTTAATTACACGCCAGGAACTAAAATAGAACCGATATTAGGTGGATTATAAAAATGATTTATGAAATATTTTATAAACTTATCTCGCTCTAATCGAATCCTGACATAAGAATAAGTGAGAATGAGGCAGAATGCACCAAATCATTAAAAAAAACATCTCTATCAGTATTATAACACAGAGATTTAACTGACGTCTGTATTTTTACTTACTAAACTGTTGTAGCTGTAAATACTTGTTTGTAATGCTAATAAAACCTGGCGTAAAAAATATATTCAATATTGTACACAAGAGCATCCTATTGAAAGTCAAATAACTACTTCCGTTTCCAAAGCTAAGACCACAGAGAAGAATCGGCGAAACCAACTCAGGGAATCTAATCTTTTGAATGTTTTACAATATATAAAAAGATGCCTGGATCGACAGAGTTAACCAGTAAATGAGCCTATGACAGGATCTTAGGGAGCACGAAAGATACGTTAAAACTGCCTTGGGACCAGAAATTATATCAAAACTCAGGACGAGTAGGAAATAGTGTTTCCTTTTTCCAAAGGAAACTTTGTAGTTTTTGTAAAAAAAAAACAAAATAAATATTAAAAAAAATTACGTCTCTACTTCTCTCACATCTCTTACGATATCGCGCCAAGCACGTTGGCTTTTCCAGGGTGAGATGTTAGTCCCGTCCGGCCTTTTTCGGAACAACTTTGACCTGATGAATACAGGGTGGATTCTAGGCGGATTTTCCAATGTCAGAATAGTTGGTACTTGCGCTGTAGAAGGAGTTGTCACTTCATTTTTTAACCACACTAATTCAAATCTATTAACGGCGGCTTTCAATATCCTATATTAAAATTTCCTTATCTACCTTAAAATTTTGACAGATTTTGTAAGAAAATGTGTCAAAATTTTAAGATTCGATTTCGGAACTCCGAAACTACTGAACCGATTTTAATGTTTTTTATTTTAAAATGTGTGCTTTTCTCCAACTTTAAAAAGATAGGAAAGTTTATTTCTCGAATTTGAAATAAAATAGGTAGGAACAAAAAACTGCTACATACCAAATCTTTTTGGCAGAACGAAGTCTGTCGGGTCCGTTAGTATTGTATAAAAGAATTTCTGACCTTTTACGATCTTTAAAAATATATTTTTAACCAGTATGAATATTTTTAAAACGTTAATACACCGCCTCGGGCGTTTAAACGACCCAGCTTTCTCGTGATTTATTATGACGAAATTTCTAACATAATTATTCTGTATGACATACCTTACCATACTTGTTAGGAACTTATAAATTAGCTATTTTATTGTTGATTATAGAAATAAAATATCATTAGTTTTATACATGAACATATTGGTATTGATTTTTTATGTTTATAAAGATTTTCCTGATAACCAACCAAAAACTACTTAAGCTATATAGAATATAATATAGGCTATATTCAATTTTCAAAAAAGTGAGGCACCCGTTTCAAATCTTAGTTGACGCAGGCGAAGCTGCGTGCAACAGCTAGTTAGAGAATATAATAAACTAGCGGCGTTGTCGGCGTGGACAGGTTAAACTATGTCATAATACATGTTCAATCATATTATGTTCACGACATACTAACATTTTCTAAAAGTCTAATCGGTCGAGCCGTTCTTCATTAAAATAATGCTTTTATGAATAACGAACGAAATATTTTTTTTTTTGATGATGAGACTTAAAATAATTAATATTAAAATAATTGAATAAAAGTAGTTAAGGCGTCTCCTGATTTTATTAAAACTATTTAAAAACGGGATATTTACCATGTTTTTTAATATTACTTTGCGGAGACCATGTTCATTTAAAAAAGTTGATTTATATACTAAGGATAAAGGTCGCTATGTATTCATATTTAGTGAGAAATATAATACCCACTTTTTTTGTTAAAACACCCATTTCAATACTTGTACGCGAACAAAACGATTGCCCAAGAGTAAACAATAAAATATTTAAAATTATGCGTAAAATATGTACGCTATGCTTGTGCGAAATTCTTACTCGCTTTAAAACGTAGGGTCAGACGCACGGCGCGCCTTTGTAAACGAATCCTTTTTCATTTATGATTTAATATTACAAACTAGCTTTTCCCCCAATTTGGCAGTTTCGTTACAGAATAACACTATTTACGTATATTTTGAGCGGCAGCGTGAAAACGTGGTGTATTTTTGTAAAAAAATTAAATTTTAATTTGCTGATTTCCATCATCATCATCGTCAGCCTTCATCTGTCCACTGCTGAACATAGGCCTCCCCCGATGACCGCCAAGAGGAAGAATCCCTTGCTACTCGCGTCCAACATGGACCTGCCACTGCACGGAGATCGTCTTCCCATCTGGTTGATAGCCGATTTCCATCAGCAAAGATTATTACCTCCTACATAGAAACTGACAGAGCTCTATATAATAATAGTGCAAATGTCTAAATAAAGCCTTATTTTACCCTTTTCACGCTTAGGCTGGTGAATTTCGATACAACTTATTAAAAAGATAAGAACCTGAAAACTTCGTAGCGGTAATTCTGCGGTCACTTGGTCAAGTAGTAGTTGTATATTATAGAAATGTTATTTTTGTAATCGACAAAATGCAATGCATAAATATTGCTGTAAAATGTCTAAAAAAGAAAACACACTACTGCAAAAACACTTAACTTAAAAGCTTTATATGTTATTTTAGTTTCTTTTTATACTTTTATTTATCACATAAGACATATATTGCTAATTTACCTACGTAAATTTTTTAATGGCTTTTATCGCTCAAAACCTCAAACCTTATACCATCACGAAACGTACAATCTCCCAAAGAAGTCTCCGGTGTTGTCTGAAATATACCAAACATGCAACAAAATATACAAAACGTGGCAGGGGTGCGCTGTGCTGCACTCCTCTGCATGGGTACCACTATCTTGCTCGGTTCTTCTTCACTACTGCTTCACTGTAGACCATTTAACTCCAGATACCATATCTCCCAGTTTGCCTATCAAAACAACAAATAAGAGTATTTACCTACTTGGCTAGTCTAATGTGTTCTCGTTTATGCTCATGAGAGAGCACTTGCCATCAGATGATGTATTTGTTGCTGCTTGCAACTTACATCAAAAAACCATTATATACACAATTCTTAGAAACCACGGTAAAGGGAGGCTAATCATATATACATAATAAGATACAGCTGCCTTAGTGTATGTTTGCTATTGCTGCATCGTAGCCTAATTGGGCCAGCAAGGTATAAGTGTCAGCTATGCTATTGGCCATTGGCCCATTGGATAGGGTTGTGGGGATGGATGTCCATCCAACCTATATTATTATTATTTGTTATCCAACTAACATCTTATTCACACGGCTGGTCAATCAGTTCAATCGAATAATTGAATGGAATATGAAAATTGTTTAACAGTGGTATGTCACGTTGAGTCGTTGTTTAATTTAAAAATAAAACATTCATTGTTTGACCGGTGACGGTATATTGCACTTTGTTTGATACAAAACATGTTTTTTTTAAATGAATCATCCAATTACACGGCGAGTGTTTCTATATTTTGAATTTGACGCGCCATAATATTAGATTCATATATTTTCATAAACTAGCCGGATACACAGTATCGATCAATTTTACTTAGACATGCTGAAGTGGGCGATGAGGATCAGGAGTCATCCTGTGTGGTTGGAAGTGGGTTTTTCTAGTTTTCGAAGTGCAACTGAGTCTTGGACATGAGACCATCGTTTGTTCGCCGGAAAGGGAAACATCTGGAGGATACCGGCATGCTTGATTATAATGGAAACCTGTCTGATGAGATGAAATGTCTTTAAAGGTGTGGGAAGAAGGTGGGGTAGCGCATATGTGAACTATGACCCAACACCCTCCTCGCAAGTTTTCGCGGAGGAGACCCTTGCCGAGTAGCACACTGCTGGGCTGCTTATGTGTACATCCGAATGTCACACACAAGGATTAGATATTATTATTTATTAAACGCTAACTACTTTTTTATATAATTATAATTCTTTACTTACATAGGTTTATGAGTACTATGAGACGTGCGTTACCGTATTATCACGTACACACTGTGTATAACTTTTTAAACTTTACAAACGTAACAGACAACACCCTCCCAAAAATGCAACAACCTAAACAATAAAAAACACATTTAAGAATTTAATGGTTCCGTGAATTATTATTAGTGTTTGTTTTGAAAAAAGATTTTACATTTAATTTTGTGGCTCCACAGACTCTGTCTTCTACACTTCTGTCAATAAAAAATATATTGCTTAAAAGGTCAAATTTCGATTTTTTCGTAGAAGAAACTAATTTAAAACGGACAGTGTTAAAAAAGTCTTATTTGTTGCTACTATTAATGATATATTGGGACGTGCAGACACTTCGTTTCCAAATCTATAAAATAAATTAGGTATACTTGCAGCAAAAACTTTGTACCCCTTTGACGATTGCGAAAACGCAGAAATTTGAAATTTAAATTAGTTAAAAATTAAGTAGAGATTCCTTTCAGTGATCAAAGATCAGTGCAGTAAGCTACAATTTTTTTTAATTATTTAAATACAAATTTATGCATATATTATATCAAACAATAGATGACGTATGACATTTTTTAAGAAGTTTGGAAGCATTGGTTTTTAGGTGCCGTTAAAGTTCAAACCGTATAATATGAAGGCGAACTTTTTTTCAAAAACTAGGATCGAATTTCGATCGCTGAACGACCTCTAGTAATTTTTTAAATGCATCAATAGGTACAATAACATTTCCTCAATAGAATTTAATAAAAGTTTTTTAATTTAAAGAGTTGATTTATTAGTATTCTGTGCGTTAATCGACGGAGGGCCGATAATGATTATATTGAAATATTGAGTAGATTTTTTCTTCTTAAAATTGATAAACTTATCCTTCAAAACCATACTTCCAAGATATGAAAAAACAAGGACACGATATTAATTAAAGGGTATATTTAAATAAAACTCCTATTTAATATTTATTATAGTTCTAGTTACATTAAAAATTATAATTCTCCCGGTAGGTGTGTAAAGGTCACGGCGTCTAAACCAGCCATGGGCAAGCGTCGAACCGTACTAGTGCGAGAAACCGGTCTCTACCTTTGTCTTCAGTGTCTTATTATACTCTATTCCAATGTATTCTTGTTTAAAGAACTTGGATTCATGTTTCAAGAGAATTGTGTGTTTTATTCGTAATCTAAGCTATGGTACATGATTGTTACATCCTCGACAGATTTCGAGGAATAGGAAAGGATGAAGGCTATTTTTGGATCAGTTAATTCGATGGAACTACGTTTGTGAGAGTTCCATGCTGCATTGCAGCCAATTTGGGCCGGCTTGACCGGTCACCACACCTTTCGCTTCCATAATAACGGTGGCAGCTATGCTGTCGTGTTTGGTGAGGTTTGTGGGTTCCCGGTTGTCTAATGGGGACATCTATAGAGTTCCTACTGAATGACCTTTGGTTGTGCAGACTTATGCGGGTGTCGGTCAACATAATGCTACGACTGCTCATTTGCCCTCGTATGCTATAAAAAAAACGTCAGTCAAGGTACTTTCGTAATAGTTTACTTAAAAGTCTATATTAGTATTAACAATTGGTTTATAACATACTAATGATGACAAAAAAATGTATTGCAAATTACTTAAAATATATACATTTACTTAGATCCTTAGCATAGTGTTTTATATATTTTATACATCATAGCCATTTTTAAAAGTAATGCAAGAATAAAAATTTAATTTAGCTTTCATATAGAATTAAAGAAAAAAACATTACGACTTTAGATTCTCAATTTAAATATAAATTACATTTTATGTTAATTGTATATATAATTTGTAACATAGTTTTAAAAATTTAAACGTGTGAAATTCTTGTAATAAACTCGTGTGCTAAATTAAAAAATACCATTTAAATACACTTGGCAACTACAGTACGGTTAAATATTTTTGACCAGGTACCAGCGTGAAATAAACAAATGGTTGCATGTTTAATTTTGGGATGATTTTATTCTTCACTTTATCATTTTAGCTGAATTCATATTACGGATAGTTTGACTTTATTTTTACTATTATTTGATACTAGCTGTAGCCCGCGGCTTCGTCCGCGTTAGCATAAAAGTGGTCAGGTCAGCGAATGTAAATGACATCTTAGGTGTCCGGATAAGCATAACTGAGTTCCCTGGTTTGCCTGTTAGTCCTAGTCTCCATCGGTTCCAGGTGTTTATAGGCACGGCGAGGACTTACTATCAGACGTTCGTATATGTCAGTTAAATTATTAAAAGTAACTTGAACTATTTACAATCAGTCTTGTAACCTTTATAGTTTAACCTTACCTGGTTTGCCTTTAATAGCAATGGTGAGAAAGTTGGTTGGCTGCGCGAATTAACCATTAACTGTTGCCCGCATCTATTCATATTCATATCTATCTCTATAGCCAATAACCGATAAACTCATTTTACTGGTGAAATAATTATTCAAGTCAGTTTAGTAACGGTCGTCTTAGCGTTTATTGAAAGGCCTATGTTTCACAGTGAATGGGTAAAGACTGATAATGATAAGGTAGTTTAGAAGATTGTCTACATCCAAACACACCCTCTCTAGCTGATAAGTAAAAAAGGTGTGTGTGCGATTCACACACGATAGAAGTGAAACACATGTTAAATGCTCAAATACAAATAAGTACTAAACAGTGTACAATATTACATACGACATTTGCTTTCTCGCTCTTTTGTATTTGTGTCTCTTACCTGTCGTTTTTTCCGTTGCGATTTGAAATCACAACGATTCTAAAGAAGTTTCACTTCAAAACTGTTTTTCACTATTACTATATCAATTATCTTTAATACTAGTGTATTAATATACTAACTTATAGCTTTAAAGATTGCCATATTAAATGTTACACGTGTAATAATGAAGTGCTAATTCCCGATGTTAACAATACGTCCTTAGAGCTTTTTACCTTCGTAAATTATAGTGTCCAAGGAATTATTAAAAATTAATGTAGTTACATAATTAGATAACATGACTGTGTTAATTATTCTCGGTGACGTAGTATAAAAGTGCGGTTTATAAATTCCGGTGGCTCATTGGAACGGTTTCATAGAGAAAAGACGTCAACAAACCTGCTCTATGGGTATCCGGATCTCTATGGTATTATAGTAGTAGGATAATAGAAAAAGGGAACTTACTTTATATCAAAACAATGAATTAATCCTAACAATTAAATTCATTTGTTTTTTCTACCTAACAATTTTTTTCGAATGGATCTATGCTAATGGTCCTAATGGCCGTAATGCTTCTTCGGAAGTGGGGTGAGCCGGTTGTTATCACCCAGTGATATAGTAAGTGGGGGTTTGCCCCCCGCCAGCCGTGGAGTGTGACTTCCACGGCTTCATGGCGTCGGGTTTGTACCCGTGGCGGATCTCTGCCTCACCACCGTCGGATAAAACTACCTAACAACCGAAAAAATATAAAGCACAATAATTGAAGTATGTAATCTTTAAATACAGCATAACCTCAAACCTCGATAACCTAAAAACCTCTATAACTTCAAAAAATAATATGTTCCCTTCCCTTAAGCTATCACTAATATGACCCTTGATAACTTAAAACCTCTATAACTTAAAATATTTTGTGTTTCCCTTGGACTTTAATTTATCGAGTTTCTACTGTAATGCCTTCCTTCTAACGTGCCCTCCCATGGCAGCACGTTCCACCTTATATTCTACGATAACATCTTCACGAATATAATGAATGCCCCAAAAAGACAACAGCGTAAAGTTCAAATGTTCTTTGTTATATTTTATAGACAATAAGATACGTGAAATTCTAGTTCGTGCCAGTACATTTAACTATATAAACTAGTTATTACTAGCCGATAACTCGTTTAACCCGTAAACTACAAGGGAAGAATATATTAACTAATAAAAAAATAACCTACTTTACATCGTTTAGTCAAATTGTCGATATTAAAAAGTCAATATTAAACAAAAAAAACATTGTATCGTATATAAGAGTATAATAAAAGTATATAGGATCCAAAACGAAGACCTGTGTCAGAGAACTAAGGTTACTTATATCACGCGATGAAAAACCTCCTTGAAGTGTCAGTGGGCTGGTCACACGCTCAGAAGACCGGATGGCCGATGGGCCGATAAGGTTCAAGAGCGGAGGCCGCGTTTAGGTAGATGAGGTAACAGTTCGGCCAGTAACCAGGTGGGAAGACGAACTCCGAGCAGTGGCCAGTCAATGTTCGGGTGTCGTCGATTCGAATGCGAGTAGCAAGGGATCGGTCGTCTTGGTGTTCATTAAGGAAGGCCTATGTTTAGCAGTGGATGGATAAAGGCTGATGATGATGATATAAGAGTAAAGCGAATCCTGAGAAGTTACACAAGAGTAGTTTTATCTATTGTAAAGTTAACCTCGAAGTGAAATGACGTTGATAGAATAAGTTGGAAAAATATTAGGAAGTCAACTTTGATCGGCTAAGTCAAAGTTATAAATTAAGGATCGACTATTCTCGTGCCTGTGCGATTTATATGGGTTCATCATGATTTTTGGCATGCTCTTCCATTCTAGTTGGTATATTTAGTTCAGACAGAGTATCATTAATGTTCGCTTAGTTTTAGTCGTATAATATCTGCCTAATATCCTTTTTTCTTCATTTTATAATATTACAAATGTTAGATTTTCAATGTACGTATTAATTCTTGTACGATGAAAGGTAATTCGTTTATTTTCTGTACATAGAATTCTTTAAAATGTCCCATTAATACTTCCTGAGATAAGCTAGTTTAAGCATACATACGTACAGAACAAATATTTGCATTGTCATGGTTTAAAGTGGAGTAACCGAGCGGGCTTTAGTTTAAAATAACTATAATTTAATATTGACCATACGCCCGTGCACGAACAAAACCCTACAAAACTTGTTTTCACTATTATTTTGTTTTGTGAACGGCTTTTGTTAATCCCTCTACCTACTTTGTTAATCTTGCCTACGTCAAAATGTCTGAATATAGTCCGTACGTGAACGTGAACTATAATGAAACAACTTTTAACGGATTTTATTATGCCTTAACATTCGCGATGTTTCGGATACTTTGAAGCAATAACTGTTACGGAGACAGATATCCTTATGTAGGGTAGACTCTCCTTTTAGGATAACTTGTATCCCTGAGTGACGCACGGAAAATTTGAATTGAGAAATGGGTAAGGGCTAGGAGGGTATGGGCCCTACTCTCTATCTCGTCTCGTACTCACTATTTTGCATTTAAGAGAAAAAGTGCCATATAAATTTATATTCTTTTACAGCGTCAGAATTAAGAGATTCCAGAGAGGAAAAACAGACATTTTGACGTTTCTTAGATAGAATTTTTGATTGAAAGTGTGCTTTTTGTATATTAAATTTCTGTAGTATCAAATGACTCTTATGATATTAAACATGAAGGAACACAGACATCCTTCTGGTGGCGGAGATTTTAAGTCAATAGAAGATAAAAAATTGATACTGAGATTATTTATTTAATAAATAATATTTAAAATAAAAATGTGTTTGGGACATAAAAAGGGACGTTTTCACTAAATGCTCTTAATTAAAAAAAAACCCAGTAACTATAGAAAAGAAAAATAAAAAATAAAAAAAATATTTTCACTTTTCACATACCTACATTTTAAGGTTATGTAAAAAAAATTCAAATACCAAAGTTATAAATACTCGTGTGTAACTTATTTAAGTTCTTAGGAGCTTCGTAATGTAGATCTTGTTATCACTTACAATCTTACCAGAAAAATCTATCTAATAGTGTACGAATTTAGTCCACTTGTAAATAGGGGAAATATCAATATAATCTAACTAGTTTTCTTATGGTTATTGGAGTTAGACTTTTTTCTTAAATCTTAGTTAATCTCAGTATTTGATTAACCTTAAAGCCGATTACAATATTTCATATCAACACACTCAAACACAATATACATAAAATTATACGGCCATCCTGTGACCATTTACATAAACATTACCTTATCATGTTAGAAATTAAAGTCAAAAACTCAAATTAGCATATATGTTGATGGGTACATTTAGTGCGGCTTTATACGGTGTTTGTACGATTAATTTACTGATGCTATTTCGTAAAAAAAATGGCATATAAATTAGGTGTTCGCACGAGGACTCGATTTATCTGATTAATTGTTAATTGATATCAAATTTTATTTAGAAAGGCGTTCCGTCACTGGTGGTAGGAACGAACTCGTTCCTCGTTAGTCGGCATAACTAGCACCAGGCACCAACTAATGTCTAGCTCATTTCTTCTGTGTGTTTCCGCAACAGGGTAGGAGAGGCAATCTAGAAACCCATGTGCTTGTGTCGGGCTCAGGATAAGTACCCGGGCCTCGCCAGGCACGACGTCGTGGGGCCTGCTTAGTAGCGTCGGGCAGTTCCCCTTATATCTAAAGAATCTGGCCTTGCCGGGGTGATCGTGATCCTGTTGCCTGCGGATCCGGGGGCACTTGAAGGCGCTCGCAGCGGTTTTAGTGGGGTAGTGCACCCCAATGAGAGTCCCCACACAAACCAGTGTGCCTACCCAAGGCCCTGGTATGGTGCGAAAAACAAGGCAATCCAGAAACCACCACTTACTTTATCTCCCAAGAAACTTCTTACTCAAAAAAAGAAACCATACGCCATATATTATATATGGTACGTACATTGTTTTGAATTTCTTTACGAAATACAGCATAGCTGTTTCACAAATGATGTAGCTGGTTAGTTGCATGCCTGCATATTATGCAGGTGTGCGATACACGCTACACGCATACCACTCACCGTGTTTAACTTCCACTTTACGTCAGTCGGGTTGAAATGTATTTGATGTCCCGGTTATCCGTAAATTAAAAATTGATCCGTCATTATCCGGATATTTACTACCGTTATTACCTTGTTTAATAGGTTTTGTGGGTTTATTAAACGCACATAAACCGATACATTTCGAAGCGTAATATTCCATTATGCAACTTTATTAAATGGCACTTCCTACGCCTATAGGATAATCAGAATCTTCTGTGCCTATATTAAATATAAATATTCTTTAAACATCTTCAATGATAACAATATAAGTGTTTTTATAATACTAGAAAAATATTCTGAAAAGTAAAATGGTATTAGTAATTAATAAAGGGGTTGTTTTATTTCAATTTCGTGAGGGAAATCTCCTAGTCTGGAGACACCTACGAAATACGAATGTCCGACTCGTATCCACATGTTAGGGATATCGAAGGTAAAGATACCTTCGTATCCTATATTAATATATACAACAAACAATTAACAATTTAGTAGTATCACGTTTAGGTGTTGGTCACAAGTAACTTAATTTTATTGGTTAAATTTCAAGGTGAGGTGAATATATGAATAATTACAGTAGCGAAATTTATTCTAAAATCTGTATATTTGATATCTGATCATTATATATATTTGATTATACGTATACTAATTACTATACAAATGTAGTTATATATGTAATATAGTAGATCTAGATGCAGTCATCAGCTCAGCTTTGCAATAAAGCTTTAGAATAAAGTCAAGAAAGATAGCCTTCCGGTGTGTGGGTTAACGCCTACAAAACAAACATTCGGGATGAGCTCTTTTTGCACTAGCCCTGGGCAATTCTCGCCGTCGTTCTCGCTTCGTCGACGTAGGACAGGAGAGCGGAGGAGGTCCTATACGCACCTCCACCTTTGTAACAGAACTCGGGGTAAGGTTTAGTAACTGCCCCGGTAGTAAAGTCCAGGTGTTCGTGCTTTAGGTTGTCAGAGTTCTCCCATACGAGGAGCAATGCCGGTTCCCCTTTCGAGGGAACCGGCTGGTCGTGACGGTGTCCTTTGTTAGTGGTAATTAAATAGTTTGGGCCTGTTTCACAACCTCCAGATAAGTGCTATATAGGCTATACAGAACATCCAGAAACAGGACCTAAGCCAGGGTTTTTTTAAATGTGGTCCACAGACCCTTTGGGGGTCCGTAGCATGTGTATCAGGGGACCGCAGTACCTAGATCAATCTCTAAACATATTTATTATTGAATTGTGTAGTAAATTCGACGAAACCGAGTGACGAATGAAATATTCAGTACCGCGTTGTGTAATTGTAAGTGTAATGAAAATATTAATAAAAGTATTTTTTATTAATATAAATAAGGCAATTTTTTTTTCTTTTTGAGAGGTCCGTGGAATTGTTTCAATTGTGAAAGGGGTCCGTGACTTCAAACAGTTTAAGAAACCCTGCCCTAAGCGCAGTATATTGTAGGTAGGTAGTAGCGGACGACCTATTTTCGAGTGAATGCGCAAAGCATTTCCTTCCACTAAGTCAATAAAGAAACGCCTGAGCAAACCCTGCGTTATCTTTAGTGTTGAGACACAAGAAGCTTTTATCAAAACAACAAAGCTGATTCCTGAATGATTGTGGTATCCGTGCAGACGCGGCAGCAGAACTTGGGGGAGGCACGGGTGTACCTCCAATGCCTGCTACCTGCGCAATAACTAATACACAATAATGCCTTTCGAGTTAGTTTCGCCGGTACCAGTGGATCCGATTTGGAACCGGTAGTAGAATGAATCTGACGTTCAATAAACTTTGTAAATATAATGACCTTTTTTTACTTATACATAATGATTCTGAGAATGAAAAAAACTGTCCAACTTTTTCCACCTTTTTATAGGATGCCGACGTCATGTGTCATCGTGCCAATGATTGTTACTTAACATCCAATGGGCGGTCTGTATGTCTGTCGCAAATAAATTATACCCATTGCGAATGTGTATGCAAATATAATATATAAAAATTATATGTACTCCGTGAAATTATACGTACAAGTTTTTACGGTATGTGAACTATACGAGTATACTTAATTATAGATCTATTGAAATATAAATGATAAATATTATCCAACAATCACAACACGTTAACACAGTCCAGTGGAAAGGTTATTAGAACTTGTGTTACGGATGCTAGGAACGGAAATAAATTTAAGAAAATATCCATTAATATTATAATCAACTAAAGTCTAAAAGTATACAAGATTTAAAAACAATATTCTATTCTTGATAACATTTAACTACTATACAATTAAAAACCTAAAAAAGTGGAAAGCAGCAAATAGACATGAACATTTTATATTTAAAAGTGACTTATTTGTAACACGCTGTATAACGGTTGCTAGGCGAAGTGGGGTAGGTCGAGAATCGAGATTAAAGGCGAGGATCCCTATTGATAAGGGCGACGGTTGTCGAGGAATTGCCGAAATTCTGACCTTGACTCAATGAACCGTCTGTTTTTTGTTGTTAATTAATAAGTTTATAGGGTTCCTCAAATAATGAAACCGAACCCTTTTGTGATTACTTTGATGTCCGTCTGTCTGTCGGTCTGACCAACTAAAATTAATACTTCGCATCGACACATAACCATGAAATTTGGTAGTTAAATCTCAGCGTACGCATTACATAAAAATATTTCGGGTTCCCCATACTTAGTAGGTACTGAAACTCATTTTTTTTTTCATCAAACCCAGACAGGTGAGGTATCCATCGATAAGTCGACAAAAGTGGTATTGGTGTGGGTTTTAATATATTTTTTTTCTAAATTTAATAGTTTGCACGAAACACTTCCAAAGTGGTGAAATTTGTCCGTCCCCCTGTAACTTCTTAAATAAGAGAACGGTAAAACTAAAAAAAATATATGATGTAAATTACCATGCAAACTTCCACCGACAATTGTGCTGAACTTTGAGCGAGACTAGTACATAAATAGTTCTTTTTAATACATCATAATATATCGTAAACTTACCTTTCATTCAATCAATTCAAATATAAAATTTAAAAAAAAACAAACCATGAACAAATAAAATTAATTATTAACGGAACCCTTCATGGTCTAGTCCGATTCCCACTTGGCCGCTTTTAAATTCTAGTTTATCGATGTAAATTGTTTTATTATTAAAACGTTCATTCCGACAGTCGTAGACTATTGTCGGACAATTCCCTGGAACAAGATGTAGCTGTAGATGAAGATAGCTGATGATGATATATCGATCTCCGCAATATAATTAACAACATCGTAGCTATGCCCCTTTAAAATTGATGCAATAGTGAAACAACCATGTGTATTTAATATTTCTAAATGTTTTAATTGAAATAATATTTATCAATGTTTCATAAAAAGACACAAAATTAAACGTAGTCCCACCAAATTTAACGAGGCAGAGAAAAACTAAAATATAAATCTGCTAATTAAAAATATTTTGTCCAACAGCGATAGGGGGTCCCCCAGTTTTATAGTTACACGTTTATAAATGAGCTTTTAAAACGTAAAAACACGAAAAATAACTTAAATATAAAATTTAATCGTGGTTTGTCGGATATGGTTTTTTCGCGAACTACCTTTGGAGATCATTTATCATTTTTTGAATCTAGACATTGCTTCACCCACCTTAACTTACAGCCTGTTCTTGATTGATGCCGAATATTTTTAAGCCTATGACGTCTTAGTGGTAACGGAATATTATGCCTGCATTTTTTTTCTTTGGTTGAGTAGTTTCGATGATCACCTCCAACTAACCACCTACATACGGCCACGGAAATACCTTGATAATGATGTTAACTTTCAATGCAATTTAGAATTAAAAAACGTTTCCTTAGAATATAATATCATTCTTTAAATGATATCTTTTTTTACGCCGGGAAATGCGCTGAGGCATCCCGCGGGGGAGTGGGGCTCCCCAGGCGGGTATGTGGGACTCGCTGCGCCCGAAAGCTGGTAAGTGAATGCAGCTCTACCCACTAAAACCCGGCGAGTGCCACCAATGCCGCCTTTGGTGAGGTGTCCCGGATCTATCAGCAACAGGGCACCTCGACGGCTAATCCCTCAGGGGACTGACGCCACATCCAAAGAGGGCCTGTCCCGCAACGCAGAACCACCCCTCCCAACGTCGCGTCGGGACAGTACAATGAGGTGAGGTTCCCGTCCTCACCCCTTGTGCCCCTGCTCTGTTGTCCCCTTTTCTTATAAGAGGGGTACAAAGAGCCCCCTCGGCTCAATTCGCTTCGCCCAAGGTGGGGTCGCCCTGGGCTACTGAGCCCCACCGCCACGACAAGGCCTGAACCATGGCGGGGACTTTATATGATATCCTATTTTAATTGTTATTAAACACATTTCTTTTATAATGGAGATCGAAAATCGCTTATTACGCTAGTCTCAGATCAGTCCGTCTGATACTGGAAACACTAATAGTTATCGTTATCATACTGCTCTTTGTGTCCGATGACGGACGGTCGACACGAGCGTGGAAACGTAGTGGCAACAATCTAGGTAGTAATGTGTAAAAAGTTGTCGCACCATCTACGTACTTGAGAATGTATTTTAAATCGATATTATATTAAACAGTACTCGCTTATCGCATACTAATCATTGAATAAACAAAAAACTATCAGCACTTCTTATAAAACGCTGTTGTTTTAAAACTTGGAGTTATTCCATATAAACTATTAAAAGATTAATATTAATATTATTCCGTTGTCCGTCCGTATGAACTATGAATAAGCTAAGATGTATATCACTATTAGCGATCGTATAATTAAAAAACTTAACTAATTATAGGTATGAAATAAATAATACTATAATAATAAAAAAATAATACTAAATACCTATTTCAATAAATTAATATTGTATCCGTATTGCGATATTGCTTAAGACTGAATGACCAATTATTGCATATATCGCGTTTATACTCAGGTATTTTTAACGTAAGCATATATGAATTGCGGAGGGCCGCTTAAGATCAGTTGATTTCGACCATGAAACATCCCATGAGAAAAATCGAATTGTTATAAAATTTCAACCGTCTTATACATGTTCACTCGTAAGATTAACACAACACATAGAAGGTTTTTAACGTACCTAGCTCAATTCACTTCCACTATTGAATTTTAGATATTTGCGCTAGCAAAAATCGACTCTGCCCTAGATTTTTAAAATTATGTTTACCATAAATATGTGTAAGCTCTTATTTGGATATCTTTACATTCATGTCCAATGTCCATGCAACATTGGTGGATAATTCAATTAAAAATGACGATGTCATTGATGATTGACGATGGCTTCATAATTTTAATTACAGGGCCAAAAATTAATAGCTATGTACTTCAGTCTGTCCTCGATAGATCTGGATGGCCTCAAGCCGTTATGCAGAACCCCAAAAAACCGATTAAACGTCTCGACAGACTTATTAATTTTAATCCCGTCTGTACGAACATTTTTATTTATCCCTCGTTCATCTGCTCGTAAATCTGAAACATTCGCAAACATACAACAAGTATAACGACCCAAAATTATTTCTGGACCGTACGGTACGGTTAAATTAAATGCAAAAATATATTATGATAACATTTATCAACGTTTATTATTAGTAAATCTTTTACGTCACAAATATATCACGCGAAATGAATAAAAAAGTTTGCATTGATGTTGGGAGCATAAAAAGATCGATAATATTTCTTGTTCTCGCTTGTTAACTTTAGATGCTCGGTTAAGCGGGTATTCATTGCCACCTAGAGGTGTTTTAAAACAATGATACAGAAAAGCCTCAATAAAAATATGCCCACTTTCGTGGCTATCCAAAGAAACAGTAAAGAACATAAAAAAATCAGAGAACTCGTTGATAAGATTAACTAGGGAATAAGAGAAATCAAACCACTATGTTACAGCAACATACATTTTTATCATTTTGCTACACAATTATAGTGATGGTCCATATAATATCCTAGAATCCTGGACTTATTCAGGTGTCATTTTGCGGAAATCCATAACATTATAAGGACATACGCATATTTACATTCTCTTCTACATTTTCATATACACAAACAGCATAATAAATTACCTCTATGGTATAGCTTTATCGCAATTAACCATTATACATTTCACTATGAGCGACGATGGTCCAGTGATGGGTAGACTTTGCCTCTTTCTCGAGAGGTTCCGGGTTCAATCCTGACACCTCCTGTGTGCCTTAAAATTGTTTTTTCTAAATTTCTAATCACACCATAAGCACACGACCATCGCTCGCTCACTGGTGAAGGAAAACGTGAGGAAACCTGCATGTCTGATGAGATTCAAATTCTTTGAACGTGTGAAGTACACCAACCCGCATTGGGCCAGCGCATCCGTGAACTATGGGCTATGGCCCATTACCCTTCTTGCCTGATTTCGAGGATAAGCTTGTGCCTAGCAGTGGGGCATATGGGTTGATACTTTACTTATTTATTTTTTGCCTATGCACGGTTTGGAGAAATTCACATCCTTAAGACGTTCTATCTTCAGGCATGCAGGTTTACTCTCGCTGTATCCTTCACCGTTGATATTGAGAAGGCACGTGCATTAATTGAGAAACCTTTTAGGGCATCGGTCTTCGAACCTCCATCTCACTTCGAAGCTGAGCCCAACTAGACCAAGTTATCATACCAATTACAAATGACGCATCTGTCTCTAGTTGTGTGACGTACGAACGGTTTACACATGAAAACTTTTTTGCATGTTACTCCCATACATGTTTTTACTTTATATAGACAAAGCATACGCGTCTAAGTCGGATGCGGCGTCGCGTCGTGCCGAGACCCGTTATGTATTGTATGTTGGAACAATTGATATATTCTATTTCCCAGACAGTAATCGTATGAAATTATTTTAGCCGTATCGCCATTTTGTGTGTATAATAATAAACAACTACGTTACCTAGGTCTGTAGGTAGACTTTAACACGGAACGCGTAAAATATGTAGAAAATATACGACATATAAAAATGTCTATAAAATACTTCTGTACCGGGGTTATGTCCTTCTTTATTGATAATGCAATGAGATCCTTTATGGATGTTGCCAGGATTTTCGGGTGTATCAGGCCCTATGGGACTGGCAACTACGAGTACCCTACCCAAATTACCACTGCGAGTGCCTTCAGCCTCTTTTTGAGGATCTAAAGGCAATAGGATTTTCTCTTGACAGGCTTGCCCTGGCGAAGGCGTCTCGCCAACTAAAGGGTCTATCTGGCCGCCACTGAGCAGTCTTCACGACTTCGTACCTAGGTTCGGAAGATTACAGAACTTATTCGGCAAATTTCCCAGCTTGCAAAATTTTATTAAGATCTGTAAAAAAAAAGAAATTTATCGCCCACAAATAATATGGCACAAACATTTTATACGATAAGATTTAAAACCACTGCAAATGTATATTCACCATTTCACAATAAATTATATTCTTTTTTTAAATGTCAGTAAATAAAAATGTCGGTCCTTTAATGCTAATAATATTAAATATGTTCGGGAAAATGTCCTTATATATGATGCCTCTTTATAATTTATGAAGTTTTTAGTGTTTTTATGTTACTTTGAAAATTTGAGGATACTTTCCTATTGCTAACGGAGTTATAATTAAACACCCAAACCAATATAAACAAAAAATGTGCTGTGCCGCGCTCCCTGCTGCATCGGTACCACCATCTTGCTCCCCTGTAACAGCTTTACACTGCTTCAGAGGGAAGGGTATGACAGGCGTTACTGACATGGAAACTTAACATCTTGTGTCAGGATAGGCAATTCATTAATAAGATAATATAGACTAGTTCATGTTGATGGGCGACGTCGACCTATTACCATCAGGTGGCACGTCTGCCAGTTTTTTTTTCGAAAGGTCTAAGACTTGGGCCTGGATGGCCTTTAAGCTCAATCGCTAGGTAGGTATGCACATGGCTCACCTAGTACAAACTAAAATCTGTCAGTCTATGTTCGTGTTCTACGATTTTTTTTAAATCAGATAAGCAGTTTTCAAGATTACCTCACACACACTGTCATTAATTCTTTATAGTATTAGTGTAGATCTCTAAGTAACTTACTTCACGCTTAAGATTGTCAATTTCAATAAAACATTATAACTTAAAATAGATATCATCATTCCTAGAGATACTTGTTTCGGGTATGAATGTGTGTTCTGTCCAATGTTACGTATGTTTATTTGGTGGGGAACGGTACTGTAAAATCAATCAGCGCGGGTAACATTTAGATGAGGTAGACGTGGGGGGGTGGGGAGAGTGGGGAAGATCACGTGGGGCCATCCCCGTACGGATTACATCCGCGTATTGCATCTTTTTGCAATTCTGCATTCATATGTTAAATTATATTTTTGATATTGAAAACTTATTGTAGTTATACGTTTGCAATATTGCTAATAATATAGTTTGATTAAAGCTATGTAGTTATTTGAGTAGGTTTGAGTAATAGAAGCGCAAAAATAAATTACAAACAGAGGAATAAGGTGTATAAAATAACGGTAGTGAAATTAATTAGATGTTACCTAATTATTGTTCAGCGCTAAAATAAATGTCTTATATTTATAAGTATATTTTTAAACTTTGCAAAATACGTACCTATATAATCATCGTCATTATCAGCCTTTATACTTCCACTGCTGTTCAATGAACGCCAAGACGGCCGATCCTGCACCCACGGGACCGGCCCCTGTATATTAGGTAGTAAAAATAATACTATATAGTACATCATCATCATCATCAGCCTTTATCCGTCCACTGCTGAACATAGGCCTCCCTCAATGAACGCCAAGACGACCATATATAGTACATAATTCAATTTAATGATACATTTGAAGATATTTAGTGTCTACTTGAGTCACAATATTTATATTGAAATTAGCGCATGTATAATAGGAAGTTGAGTTTAAAACGTCTTGTATCAAAGGCATTCCATTTTGCCAACCATAAGTTAATGTACACGATTATAACCTTTATGTACTTTGATATAAAAATCATAGCTCTATTAACACAACATGTCATATCTACAACTTTCTAATTCCATGTTTTTTTCTTTTTGGGCTTGGCGTATAAATGTCATTAAAATAAATGATACCTTTACATTACAAGGTGCTATATAAAATCAGTTAATAACGAGAATTTGTTAAGTTACATACAGTAAAAAAAATACATACGTGTATCTATTAGACATCGATCTGTATTCTGTAGGTACATAGGTTAAGTATTAACATTACACGATTCAATGTAATTCAAACCGACTTACCACTCACTGCACAGTTAACGAAAGTAGGTTAGATTATCGATCTTGTTTTATTAATATTTAATCATAACAAAAAAATCATGATTGTTTGAACCCCCCTCCCCACTCCTATCTGTTTCCTGATCGTACCCCCCTCGTAGTATTATATCTCATATTTTCCATTTATATTACATAATGGAGGCCCCCTTATCACACTCTAGATTTAATTAAAGGCATACGCATTCGCTCCCTCTTTAACATAACATTATTACGAGTAGGTATCTGTACATAAATAGCATAACATTTTTGTAAATAGCATCAATGAATGTGATAAATATTCTTTGTAATCATTATATTAAATTCAGAACGTTTTCCTTGTATTAAAAAAGCCAGGAAAAAATCTGACACTAAAAATAAAACATTTAATAAAAAAAAGTAATGAATATCATAAACGACCGAGAATTTCTCAAATATTTTTCTCGTTCTACATAACCATAAAAATAACGACCGTAAGGTCTTCAAAGCCAATTAACAGAATAATTTATATGATTTATCCTTTTTATAAATTTATATATGGCTATTAAGAATCGCAACAAAATTTTGTAGTAAGTACATCGCAAAATATTCAAAATAACATGTCTAATTATTAATATCTTAATTAACATTTTAAAATATTTTAAATAATTCTAATCTACAGTGGTTTTTAACCTTTTTAAAAACGCGGCCATTTTAATATGCAAAAATAATTCTCGAACCCTTGGCTGTTTATCTTGTTTTTGTAATATAATCTGTGTATCGATTTTTCTTTAAAATTAAAGACACCCTGAAAACCTTCAAGACCTAGGGGATACAAATGCGTTCTAGATAGAAAGCATCAACATTGTAGTAAACGTCCAAATGTCTCTTTACCTTTTAAAGGTGAATTAAATTATAGTCTGGTTTCAACGATACGGTTATTGGAAATTGGGATTTTCAATGTTGCAATCGGGGAAACGCGAAGTTACCCCACACAATACGCGGCTGTAAATTTTATAGTTTTCGAGCTTATAATACCTGGATTTGCATACCGTTTCTACGATATAACTAGTACCAAAGTAAAAAAAATTTAGTTAATACATTTTGCAAAAAAAATGCTCTCATTTTTTAACATAGTTTTATATAACATACATACATACATATATATATATATATATATATATATATATATATATATATACTATTACTTAGGGCCTGTTTCACAATTTCCAGATAAGTTCCGAATAGGCTATCGGCAACATATTTGACAGATATTTGACAGATACTCCATATTCTATCTGTCAAATATGTTGCCGATAGCCTATTAGGAACTTATCTGGAGATTGTGAAACAGGCCCTTAGTCTAGTATTTTGAAATTTAAAAGATTAAAGAGAAATGTATTATTTTCTTTTTGACTTGTATGAATACATTATCTTTAAAATCAGTTAATGCGTCGGAGGTCGGTGTGCTTATTTTATTACAGTGAATCGTTTAAAAAGATTTTGATGACATTATGTCCAGTTCTTGAAGCACATAATTAATAAAATTGAGGTCATTTTCATTACATATTTAATTAAAGTTCACCCAGGACTGGTTCCAGCGTGAACTTTGTTGCCAACATAAAAATAATGTTAAACGTTAATTAGATTTTCTTAATATTCTGGCAATACTAGTGTTGACCGGTAGTCTCTTGTCCACTTGCACCTAGCTATCCTAACTCTATTACTAGGTATAAATAGGTAGCGAAATTTTCTTTTTTATATATTTTATTTTCTAAATTCAACTGAAAAAATGGGTCAAAGTTATTGGATATTCAAATATTTTTTTTTTCATTATAAACAAGGAACGCTGTATTGTGAACTCTTTCTATGTATATGAAATTTATAAAAAATATCCTCAAATATTTATTAATTAATCAAGGTTTTTTCAGGTTTATTTTGAGAATAACTGGGTGACGTTAAAATGTGTTGCACCACAGTAGTACCACTGCCTTGCCTATTATTGTTATAATTCGTAACGTTTGAGAAACTATAAAGAAAAAAGTAATATTCCAAGATAAAATCAGCAAGTTTTAATAAATATATTTTTTTATCCAACAAATTATCTTTTTAACGTCAATTCAGTCTACCGCCGATTCCAAAGCGAGTCTTCTGGGAAGGACCGGGTAAACAAATGCATCGAAATTAGCGTAAACAATAGGAAAAAACGTATGATCTTAGAACATTACGGTTCAAATATGGTTTATATCATAATTGCCAAAATGATGTAATGTACTGACTCACTTATGATTTTTTATTTTTTATCGCGTTTAAATATACTGTCCTTGTATGACATCACTCATATTGTTCATTGTATAATAAAAATATTAAATAAAAACTCTTTTGAGTGTCACACAATCTAGTTTTGAAGGTTATTTGATACTGTACATGTAAATATTATTTTATAATATTTTTTTTGTTGTCACACGGATTTCGCGGTTTAATTACGACATCTGTTTGAAAATAAATTCTTAATACGAATAATAATAACCTATAATATAATACCCACTGTACGTATTGTCGTACACCTATAAAAATTTTGTTCAGAAATATTAAATTTAATAAAATATTGCACCTCATTGAATTTAAAAGTTGCTTGGTTAAGAAAGAAACAGAAAATGATAAATAAATGTATTACTTATTAAAAATATAAGTAATTTGATCAGTCGTCAATAGAACAGCTGATTCAAGTCATGTCCGCCATTATGTCTCATAGCGAAGCTTAAACTTATGTCTGGCAGTGTTTAACTTACTTCTGACTTATTAACGCTAAATAGGGTTCATATGTGAGGTTTTTGATAATCAGATAATAAGCATATATTACATAGTCTGACTGTCACTGTGGGGTAGGTATATTGCTGGCCATCCTGCAGCTGCCACACATATATACAAACATAATATGTATATGGCAATAATAAATAAATAGTATTCTTTTTGATAATTCTCGATAGTAACTACATATATAGGTAAAAAAAATCTATAAATTTATGTATTAAAATTAGATTAGAAATAACAACCAATTTACTAATAGAAAAAAAAATTAGAAGGTGGCGTAAGACAATTACAGAGCAATATTTCGCATTTACTTAGAGGATTTGTTCGTTACGTTTAGTCGAGCCATCAACCACGGAACTACAACCGAACCAGCTACGCCGCTTTCTATTTCCTATTTAATATCAGATGGACCCGCACTAATGGGAAGGAAAAAATGATTACAGAAAGAAATATAATCGTACTAATGATTTCCAAGTAAAAGTCTTACTCTTGGAATCATTAAAATATCATTACACGAACTAGCTATGTATTGTTACATAGTTATTCATATGAATAGACTACCTTATGTCCGATGAAAGTGAGAAAACTGGTCCAAATTACACATACTTTATTTAAACATAAAGGATTGTCGCGATCGCTTTGATTTGTTGACCCCTACTTTGCAAAATCTTGTTAAAAGATGTATAGAGTTGTATTTATATTATTAATATGATTTAGTATTTGTATGACTTTTATTCTCGCGGTTAGCTAAAAGATATGGTCATGATGGCCAATTTTATTGCACCATCTACCGTCTATGCGGGCTAGAGTCCAATCAGCAGGTCAGCTTATTGACCGCCCCATGGACACTTTAAGCTTAAATAATTTATTGTGAAGTACTCACAAAATTACTACTACCCTACAGTACTATACGAATAAAGATAGAGTTACGAATGTAGATAAAGTGTCATGTTTATTTGTTTGGATAAATCTGTTACCTTCATAATAGCAACCCGGAGACCCGTGTCTAGGAGTTGGATATATACATATCCAACTCCTAGACACGGGTCTCCTCGAAATCAGGCGAGGAGGGTATCGGACCCTAGTTCATTGAGGCGCTGGCCCAATGCGGCTTGGTGAACTTCACAAAACTTCAAAGACTTTTAATCTCATTAGGCATGCAGGTTTCCTCACGATGTTTTCCTTCACCTATATAATCCTATGTTATCACAGACTGAGATATAGCCTGCTAATATCACAGCTAGCTTGTCTGTGTCTGAACGGGTAGTAGCGGGTGTAAAACAAAGGTGTATTTTTTTTAATCTAACAAGCCGTGCGATCTAATTTGTACAGCCGCGGAAACAATTATGAACAATGGCTTTAACATTCCGAAATCACGGGAAACGTTATTCATTTATGTTCAGAGCTGTTACAATAACGATTACAATCAAATGTGAAAAAAAAAACTTTATTTGCATAAATTTGTAATTTAATAATGTTGAACATAATGTATTCGCATATATCTCGAGATTAAATTTATACATAAATGTGTAGCGGCGTCTTTGCTGATACATATTTTACATTTAGGCCATAGCTATTGTTTCGGGGTATCTTGTGCTTGTGACATACTTCTAAAGGTTTTCTTGGTAAAAAAATATATTTGATGTAATATAAGAAATAGTAATATTAATAGTATTTCACAAAGAAGAAAATAATCACAACGTAACTTGCCAAAATAATATAAGAATGATATAAAAATGTGTTCATTATTTTTATAGTACTTATTATTTTTATTTTAAAGCTACTTTTGTACGATCACTGATTTAAGTCAAAACTCAGTATCAATTGCAATCGCTTCGCAAAAAAATCAAACCAATCAAAAATTTAATTACAAACATAAGACAAGATGATTAAATCATCTTTAAATATCAGCGAAGATTACCCTTTATCTCTACCTGTCTGTCCGAGTGAAAACGAGCCACACCTCGTATTGCCCAACGGTAAAATATTTCACAGAACCAATGAGTATTATTCGATTTACTTAATTAACCAAAATTTAACCTTATCGCTTCCAGCATTATTTTTCCGAGTTATCCTGTACAAGGCGATAGGGTTTACAGTTCTTATTTCTTTAATTTGAGAAAAATAGTGAATTTGCGTAAATTATATTCTATTAAAATTATGTTTATGTTTTATGAACGCCAAGACGACCGATACTAATCGGTCGTCTTGGCGTTCATTGAGGGAGGGCCTATGTTCAGCAGTGGACGTATAAAGGCTGATGATGATGATGATGATATTTTTTAGTGAACTTATTTGATTTAATTGGCTAAACCTGTCTTTATGTCTAATATATTAAATAATAAATGAAAAAATAATAATTATTCATAAAATCAGATATAATATGTTTTATCTAATATTATTAGATCCTAACCGAGTGTGTAATCATTATAAAATTAAATACTTGTCTAGTGCCGATGCTAAATCGATTTTTTGTGGAAGCCGAAAAAGCCGATTGGCTTTCACCACCTTTGATTGAAGCCGAAGGTTATTTAGGGCTAAAAAAAAGACATTGAATATTTTTCTATCTAATTAAAATAGGTTAAAATATGTATGTTTCACTACTATCGAGTAAGCGTATCCCGCTTTTTTCAAGTTTTCGGATTCATTATACAAGCCGACAACCCTACAAAGATTATTATTTCTTTTCAAGCAGGTTATTGTAAAGGTGATTTTCGTATAAAAATACGCGATTCAGATTAAACGAAAAGAATTATTTTTTACGACAATTTATTATTTCGCCGTCGGCAATATTTTGAGCGGTTATCGCGTTATTTATTAAACATAAATTCAAGATAAATATTGAATTTGTGATAGCGCTTAAAATATACATAATATCATTGTTTTTTACTTTTATGTGTTTGTGGGAATCATGACAAGATGTTTTATTAAAAAAAATAATTAGAATTTCATTGTAATTATAACCTGTCGTAAAAAAATATTGTAACGGATAAAGTTAGAATTTATAACAATTTAAATATTATGTCATTAGTGGCGGTTGAGAAAATATAAAATTATGGCTTTTGTCTGGTGCACGCTTTATATAATATTTTTTATATTAAAAAAGAGGAGTAATAGTAACATAAATCTGTATGTAAATAACGTACTGGCTACAACACGAAAAATTTTCAGTGCAAGTTTCGTTTCTTGTTAAATGCCGATAAAAGATATATCGTAAAGAAACAAGAAATAGGAAAATTAAACTTTTTACCGACTTATGTCACAAAGCCAGGCAAAATATAAATATTACGTATAATATATAAATAATAATTAATCCTAATAATAACTTATGGAAATGAAGCAGTAAGTTTGGCGTTTGTGTAAGGTGTTAGAATTTAGTGTTTTCGATTCGATATGCGGATGTAGTTTTGACGATAGTCCAATTATTATAAATAGCATTATATGGGATCCGGTGTATCAAAAGTATTGGATTATGATATATGGGTAATATCCTTCCGCCAAATTAGCTTTACAGGAAATTAACGTCTACGGACTCCATTGCTCTCAATATAATTAACTAACAGGTCCCTACGACTTTATGTAACTAACTTCACCTTGCATGATAGATTGAGAGACCAAACTATTAAGTACATTTTTTTATTATAATGAAACAACTGTTACGGATTTTATCGCGGTTTATTTAGTTTTTATGAGCCCGACGTTTCGGATACTTTACAGCAACCATGGTCACGGGAGGACTGAGGTGTCAGACGTCCTACTGTAACAAAGTTATTTGACACTAATCTATGATACAACAATATTTTGTTTAGGTGCTCTGTGACATATTATGTTTGTAAAAGTTGTTTCATTATAATGAGTGAAAATCGCGTAAACATAAGAAAAAAATATACATTTTTTTTAATTAGATTGGTAGTTTTGGAGATTAGTGCTTTAATCGAAAAAATCCTGAATCTTGGTACTCAGATATTTACAGGAAATAGAGAACGGCATAAATTCATTGTGATGGTAATGATTTGTCATGAATACAACCCGAGAATAACCGTAAGGTGCCAAGCCCATGTGACTCATCCACGGGTCAGACTTAAAGACTAGAGTTGGTAGATATCAGTAAATACACTGCCTATCCTACTTTTAGCATGTAATCTATTTGGGGGATATGCTTATAATTGCCATGCTGAGCAGGCGGGTTGGCAATTTCAGATGATGATGAGTTTGCATTGGCGGCACATTTAGTCGTCTTGGCGTTCATTGAGTGAGGGTCTATATTCAGCAGAAAACGGATAAAGTGAAATGATAACGCCATACAAATCATACCTATAATAATGAAAAGAAATAATCTCAACATACACACGTGAAAGCGGTAGTTTGTCTTTCTTTTACATTAGAATCTCACAGATATTTGTGGCACTGATATAGTCAATTACATTTTATGTAACTGACTATATCTTGCTAAATCATGAAAATCAGACAATTGCGTGTTTTTTCCTAATTAAAAATATACCATATTTTAAAACAAGACCGCGTAGACCGTAGTATCCACGCGAGACACTACAACAGAGTCTATAAGTTAGTCTGTATAATATCACTGCTATATTACTGGGATATATTATTTATTATGCTATGGGTGAAACCTCAATTAAATGATTTTTTTTTTTATTTTTTATTTATTATGCCCTATAAAATAACTAACAAACAGATAAAACATGGCTTAAAAAGCTGAAAATCAACCGCTATTCTACTATTCAATTCCCACTTCTAAGATTTAAAAATACTTTTGAACCCTTCAAGTGTGGCGTTTGACCTTTCAGAAGAGCCTGACAAAGATCGGAAGCTTTATTACATCTCGGTTATTATAAGGGAATTGGAGGTGACGACGTAGAATCACTTTATTGTTTTATTTTTTAAAACAATTAGACGAGTCTGAGTACAAGCGGCCAACGTCTTCCAAGAATATATAATTCCAAGCAGGTTAAGCTTTGCCAGCTCAGGCCTTTAAACACTGTGTCCTGTGTTAGACAGATCCGGGACACTCTTCATAAAGCGGCTGAAGGCAACCCGCATTGGTTTTAGTGAGGTATACCGGCGTCTGCAGGAGTCTATGGGCGCCGGGAGTCCTACATATCCCCGGGGACCACCCATCCCCGGGTGAATGCGCAAAGCATTTCCACTGCGAAAAAAAGGCCTTTAAACACTTATATGTTGCTTATCCTGAGATGAGGCATGTCTTGGTGTCAGTAATTATATTGTTTGCCCTGCCATTAGTTCCGAAACAGTAATTTTTTTCGTCGGAAGAAACAACCAGGATAGTGGATAGTAGTACCCCTAGAGAGGGGAACGCGGCATAAGCGTATCCCTTCCGCCAGTTAGCTAAGCTTAGCCCCTATGGAACCTTATCAGACCTTCGTGAGTCAGTCTAATTGTTACCCATAAAAATTATCTAATTAAAATTTGTTTTCTTATCAACCATCGCAAACGAAGTAGGTCCCATAAAAGCTTGGTTTTACTACCATATAATTATTTTATTATTTATTACAGCTTTATTAGGAGATAACGTAAATACCTGCTGTAACTTTTGAATATAATATTAGTCTTACGGGCGAATGAATTTATATTAAAAAATGTTATTTTCTAATATAACTTCAACGTTAAAAATACCTAATAAGTCTTCTCAAATTGCATGTCGTTTTGGTGTACCAGAATGATAATTTTTTATAGTGGAAAGAACCTTGCATTCTATAACAAGAATTTTTTTTTGCAAGCTAAAAACACATTAGAAAAAAAACTCTCAACATCAAAAGCTTACAAAATTAACAAATAAAATATTAGCAATAGATAAAATAATATCCTGAACTACAACTTCGCAGCGGAAAATTACTTGTATTTCTCACAAAAAATAAAAAAAATGAAACACCATCGCCATTTTTGTGTCATTTTTTTCTCTCGCCATTTATTTATTTTTTGCAGAATTCATTCTGTCAGTGTCAAAATATAGAAATATTAAATGTATATTTTCAACTAGACTTTTACACAAAAAATATGAATAATTTATATATTTTCATTGACTCAAATAAAAAATTACGCATCATAAGTGAAATTTTTAGAAATTCATCTTAAAATATGACGTTATTGAACAAATATTTGAAGAAATACACGATAAGAGTTATAAACGTATAATAAGCAAGTGTTGATTTCTTTGGTTTATTGAAAAGTATGTGAATAGATATTAGAGAGCGTTCGTCGTGAAGAAAATGCTGTGTCACGGCAGGGTCACGGACCCGGTTCGAATGGTTCATACTTCTAACTGGTAGAACATTGAACATATTTTATAATTTTTAGCCGACTTCAAAAAAGGAGGAATCAATTCGTCTATGTTTTTTTTTTTACCTCAAAAGCTAACGTTTCTGTTTTCAAGTTATTTAAGTAGTTGTAATACTTGTCTTCTTATGTTTCGGATTGCTATCTGTCTCCATGTCTAACAATGTTTTGTTTGGGTGTTTTCGCTCATAGTATGCAACAAATAAGCGAAAATATATCTTTCAATCGTATTGAAAGAATATTAAAGTCCGACTCAAATCAGCACTCACATGTCTGAGTTCACGCTCACCTTAGCTATTGTATCTAATATATTATATTTCTATGACAAATGTGTATAAATATCCGTTCGGTAGTCCCATTAATCTCGTATGTGTAGGACTGTCTCCCGTGAATCTCCACATCAATCACCAGGTGCCTACTGTGAGACGGCCCACAGAAACCGGTCTTCTATTTTACCTGCTTCATATTATTATGATTAGTATAATTTTCGAATTCCGAATGAAATGTTTTTCTTTTATAATTTATTATTTTCTATGATTTTTTTTAGTTTTAATGCATGGTATAATCGAGTAACGTGTAATGTATTTTTAGTACATCTTCTATGTATATAAATAAATATGAATGTTGCTAAGAACGTAACTCAAAAGGAGCTCGACCATTTCGGCTAATATTTTTTTTGTATGTTCCTTGAGGCCCACGGAAGATTTTAATAATCATGAAGGTTCAAAACGGCATCCATGGGAATTAATGGCTGAAACCCCTAAGTTTTTTTCTCGTTTTTCTAAGGGGATCCTGCATCTCAAACGAGCTTTTTTTATTACTATTACTACTTATTGACTACTTATGCTTTGACTTATTTCAAGTGTACAAGTTGTACCTACGTAATAAAGATATTTTTGATTTGA
Source organism: Lycaena phlaeas (assembly GCA_905333005.2). NCBI lineage: Eukaryota > Metazoa > Arthropoda > Insecta > Lepidoptera > Lycaenidae > Lycaena > Lycaena phlaeas. Next base: position 2,507,627 of record HG995181.1, read on the forward strand.
TTTGAAACAATATTTACCGGGAACGCTAGCTATCCGCTATATGATCGCCGATCTTCTGCATATAATGAACGACCAAACATTTACTACATTTTTATTATTAACATTTAACAGGACGAAGTCTGTCCGGGCAGCTAATTTTTAAATAAGTTTAAAAATAATAAGCTTATAACGCCAATATTACGTCAGTTAGTGATATCCGTCGTGTGCTGTACGTTGATGTACACAAAAAATACGTGCGTAAGTGTGTAAAAACATAGATAACGATCGCAAGTAACACGACTTAACACGTACTTCTATAAAATAACTGTTAATCTCAATAAAACTACAGTCTGACTTTGATAAAGGAAAACCCGTACGGTAAGGCGGTTGATCTTCCGAATTCCATGAGCATGGGATAAGTGAAGTTTGACATCTCACTGCTGGGACTCAATTGGATTGTCTCCTCGAAATAAGGCGAAAAGGTTATGCGTCCAGTGTGGGGTTTTCTTAACGTTACACATTCTTAACACATCCTCCAACACGACATCGTGAGCAAACCAGACGTTATCATAGTCATATGCACGGGGAAATTTGAAAAAACTTATTTTAGGTTATATAACTTAGAATTTAAAAAAAGATTTTCCAAACATTTTCTAATTTTCTAAGTGCACCTAAACACGAGACCGTCGCTCTCTAACCGGTGAAGGAAAACATCGTGAGGAAACCTGCATGCCTGATGAGATTGACAGTTTATGAAGGTGTGTGAAGTTCACCAACCCGCATTGGGCAAGCGCATTAGTGAACTATGGCCCATTACCTTCCTCGCCTGATTACGAGGAGGATACCCATGCCCAGCAGTGGGACATAATATAAGGGTTAATACTTTACTTTTTTTCCAAACCCTCCTGAACAATTGACATGAATTGATTAAAAAAAACGTTTTTTTAATATAGGATTACAACGAATTAACGAAAAGAGCTTTGTTTTATCATTTCTAAAAACGGACCCCTTTGTAAACAGACTAGTCTAGACTAGTATAAGTATTATATACGAAATGTGAATATGATGCAAACGAACCATTTTCGCTCACAGCGTATCATCGTTAATATGAAGCCGTTTTTAATTAAATTCGATCCATATCCTGTTAAAATTCGTCGTTATTACCTGAATACTGATATATCGTATACAATTATATAAAGAAATTGTAATTTTTTTTTGTTTAAGAAATTGTTTTGTGGTTTTTTTTTAAACCTCTCACCCGGTTTAAAAAATCGTTCATGGCATATGCTATAAAATCTATATCTTATATTATGTATATTAATTAGTGACGCAAAAACATTTGCACCTCTTTCTAAGAGGATTGCGCAAACGGAGCGGCAAGAGGAGAGGAATTTGAAATTTATTACAGTTAAAGATTGAGGACACAAAGAGTACAGGAAACAGTACTGGGCCCATAATTCGCTAATACGCTGACCCAATGCGGGTTGGTGAACTCAAACACCTTCAAATACTGTCAATCTCATCAGGCTTCAGGTTTCCTCACGATTTTTTCTTTCACCAGTGAGCGAATCTGTGTTTAGGGTGCACTGAGAGGCACCCTCTCGCTTAAGAGACTGAGCCTGACCACCGTCGCTTATAAATAAATACATTAAATTAATTAAATAAAATGTTACACACATTACGCACACGTTTATTCAAATTTGAATAATGACAATGTTAAACAATAGACGTTTTTTTATTTTACAAAAGAACTTATATAGAAGCATTAGGTAGGTACTGTCAAACTGTATTTGAAGTTAAATGTTTTCTTCGGTAATTTTTTTTTTAAATTTTTTAATACCTTCTCTAGTATTTATAAATGTATAGACCCCCATCTTATACAGGCGTGGTTTATTCTACTTATAACGATTACTAGTTGCGGGCACCAACTAGTGACAGTTATAAGTTGAATACACATCCGAGCAGAGTCGCGTGAGAACAAGTTCGATGTTATTAAGTTTGTAAGATGTTTTAACTACACAACAACTGTGTTACGTATTGTGATGGGAACTAGGAAACTAAAGGATATGTGTAGAACTGTTATTATATTCAAATATATTTGAATTTTCATTATCGTACCTACTTATATTATATCGTACTCGTTAGGAAATAAACTCAAACTTAAAAATAAATACCTATAACTATTACCTGGACAATTGTGTTAATGTTTTTAAGAATTTATGTTCCAAAATTATGCACATAAGTTAATTGAAATTATTTTTCATATAACTTTTATTCTCATGTAGACAATAAGAAGTTAATTTGTTTAAAGTGACGAGCGAGACAGACAGCTAAATGCGCTCAAGCAAAACTCCCCGGTGTAGGGAAATGAGAACAGTACATCAGATAGTAAATTAATTGTAATAAACACGCTTTTAAACAACATAAAATAAGACATTGTAATAGATTTTTTCGGGTTTGTGTTTGTATTGTCATATTTATTTGATCCGTAATAGACGTATTTAACACTTTCATTTAAATTTTGATCTTGTTAATATAAAGTTATTCAAGCAACTGAAAACACGATTCACAGTAAAGTCATTTTTTGGATCAATAAAAATTTTCAGCCTAATACGGATAACCTTACATAATTTATTTCAACCTGAGTTACCTAGAACGTAACAAGGGTCTTAACCCATTTATGTATTCTCATGAGCACACGAAGGGTGATAAAACTATTCATAGGAGACGATGATAGATAATGTAATCAAAAATAATAACTCGAAAATCACATATGAATTTTGACCATACATTCACACTTGACCTACCGGCGTTGTGTCCTGTGGCCAGACTATTATTAAAATGTGCTCATGTACCGTTTTAAGTTTATTACTCACTAATGTACCGCACTGATACATGTGTTTCAGTATAAAACCTTTTTATTTTACACGTCCATTGATATGCTAATATAAACTTTATCGTCCGTCTAGTTGGTTATTATATCTATTGTTCATATACAAAACACTGAGTTCTTAGAATTGTATTCTTAAGCAACTGCCATAGGGAAGATATTGTATACGATATGGCAGTAAAATAATTATAAAAAAGTAATAAAAATATATCCCTTAACTATTTTTCCGCCCCTTCGACCACGGTAACTAATAATAGTCATATTTGGACAATATCTGATTCAATTGCAAAACTAAATTGAAATCTGACCAGTGGATTAGGCTTCAAATTTTTTATTAGCATTACTCTAGTTAATCCTATTTATTTATTTATGCTTTATTGTTCCAAATTTAAAAAATCTGTTACAATTTGGCGCACTTAATGCTAATGCATTTTCTGCCAGTCAACCATAGGGAAAAACAGACATACGTATGGCGCAATGAAATTCAATAAATATACTTACACAAAATATTATACTTATACAAAATATTATACTTATACAAAATATTATTGCATATCATCAATATCAGAAGAAGTCTATAACGAACGTCACGACGGCTAATCCTCCATAGGTACATAACCAAGGCCGGCAACTGACGGTCTTAATATTCTACTTACATAAACTACAATCAAAGGTATAGTTTATCAATACCTGAATCGCGTGATATTAATACCTTAGTAATGTAGGTGTGTGAATGAGAGAGACGGGGCTGTTGGGGGGTGGTTATCATATTTTATACACGTATCTGAACCGTCGCTCGCTCGATAGCTCGCAGACGCGAAACTTACATCTATAAATACAATGTTACATTTTATAATTTGCAACGAAACATGGATTCACAAGAGGATATAGAAAGATACCACACCTTCACAGAAAGGAACGAAACATCCACTCTTATGGTTTTACATGATGTATCTAAATTGTTTTATTTTTGTTCACAAAAGAGCAACCCCAAATTTATTTTACATTTTTCCTATTATAGTGCAATAAATTATGTGTCAAAATTTAATATGAAACCTTTTTTTATTGAAGAAAAACTTCTTCAGACTAGAGGGTTGTGCAGATTTCTTGTGACGGAAGTAACGCTCCGTATTCTTTAAGCAATAATTGTAATGCATATTATTTTTGATTACTCTAAATCAAATTGAGAACTGACCAACGTTTTCATTCCGGATTTTAGGTATTATATATTGGTGTAAATTCTCAATTCATTTTAGCAACTGAGGACTGGTTAAGAATGTAATTTTATAAAATGTACAAGTACGTATGTTAGTATATAACATTTACTATCAAGTCTGCTAGGGAAAAACCGGGAAACGTTGGGCATGTATAAATCATAATAGATCCGATTAAACACTTTAACAGTTGTTTCATTATAATAAACATTTTGAAATATTTGCTGTCAAGGTAAGGATCGCAACATACTTATATCGCCCTTGATTTATGTTAAATACATACATAATTTCTCCACACAAACCGCTTATACATTAATCTAATAAAATATAGAATATTATTTCAAATTGCATGCCTTTTAGTTTTACAAAGATTGCTAAACATCATAAGTCGATGAACTAAAGAAAGGCTATCAGATTAAACATTGGCAACCTGTATGCGACTATGGATCCACTGCGCCGTTTTTCTATTACATACAAAAAAAATGTTTAGTCTCCAGAGCTTTAATGAGGCAATTACTATTGAATATTTTTATAGATCATTACATTTCAAAGTAAAACGGAAAGCGCATTGTTGGTAGATCTCCCACCAGGTAGACCGACCTGGTAAAGGGGGCAGGAATCCGCTGGAATCGTTGAGGTTCTTGGGGCAAGGCCTAGATGCAACAGTGAACTTCATTGGCTAAATGAAATTGAAAGAAAATCGTCTTTCAATTTTAAAGCAAATAAGAGTTAAATATGTATACTAAAATTTATTATAATGACATTCATGTCAAAATACTTTTATTATTACTTTTATAAGTAGATAGCATCATCTCATCAAACTATAGGATAGTTTGATGAGATGATGCTATTATAAACACCCTGTATAATCCTGATAACAAAACTATTAAGCTAACCAAATTGTATTCGGAGCCACCCATCACGTGTTATCTCTGTTTTTGATAATTTTAATTAATTAACCTTTTACGAGTGTACATTGTAATTTACGTCCGCAAATTTATGTTTAGTGTTATCGATGTAGCCTTCTGTCAGCAGGTAATACGTTTTCTTTTTATTACCTACATGTTTTTATTCATATTTATTATTAGATTGATATAGAATAGGCATTACTTTAGATTTTTTTAATAAGATGTTAAAGAATTATCAATAAAAAAATTATCAAGTCCACTTTCGATAAGATAAAATATCGTTAAATCTTATTGTATACTATATAGTTATTCTAAAAGACTTCGCTCTGCTAAAAGTATAATTTAGGGTTGTATGTATTTTTGAATGTGTCTTAATATATAATAATGTATTATAAAAAAAGAAACAAAACACATTATTGAAAAAAAAATAAGGAGTTGACCGGACCACCCTTAACATTTAGGGGGATGAAATATAGTTTCAATAACAGCCTCTTATTTCAAAGGCTTTTAATATGAACTGTAATGCAACTAGCCAATAAACTAAAAAATATTTTTTTCTTAAATTAAAAGCCCACAAACCTTTCTTAAGGGGCTCACCCGTCTCAATGACCTTGCGCGTTTTGTTTTCTTCAGCTCCCGACCACCCGCGAACCCCTCATATATATTACGTACAGTTCAATAACCTAAACATCGCCGTCTAGCGGCTAATAGCTTGTACTACTAGAACATGTACACGGACAAAAAGTAATGTTACCATTCCGTAAAATAAAGATAAAAATATTAACTTTAATATTTATAATAAGTTTATTTACTTTATAAACACAAAATACACATGAATATTATACAATATAAAAAACAATTAAAAAAAGACCGAATAATAAACTTTTCGATAATTGCTACACTGAATGATCCTCAAGTAAATATTGAACCAATATTTAATATTATAATTTCACTATCCCAGGCCTGAATCGCGCTATCGAAATTTTTTCTTGCTGCTAGTATATATACAAACTGTTCTTACGAAATATTTAATAAGTTAGATACCTTCCGACTGCAAGCTAATGTTATAAAATCATAGATGAACAGTTCTTTATAAATACAAAATGCAAATAAATGTTTTAAAACATAAAAAAACAATTTACAAAAAGACTTGTGTTTTATAAATTTTTAGATAATTATTGATACACTGAACAATCTTCAAGTAGCATGAACCAATTTTATAGTTAGTAATAATATAGTTTCATCATCGAAGTTCTGAATCGCGCTATCGAAATTTTTCTTGCTGCTAGTATATATATAGCAACTGTTCCCTTATACTAATACTCTTCTATAACTGAAGACTATGAGTTTGCGGCGTTAGCTTTCGAAACGTTAGGGCCGTGGTCGTCTGACATGAAGCGGTTTATGAAGGATATGTCGAATCGACTGATTCTCTCATCGGGTGATCAGAAGGCTGGCAGCTATTTCGCGCAGAGAATAAGTTTAGCTATTCAGCGAGGTAATGCTGCCAGTGTTCTGGGTACCATGCCCCAAATTGAAATTTTGGATGACATATTCTTTTTGTGAATATTTATATGAATATTTTAGAGTTAATTTTTAATTATAAGTTTTTAGTTTGATATTGTTGTTTATTGTTAATATTGTTACGTAGATATAATATAATATTATTTACTGTTCCCATAAAATATTAATAGGTCGGCTGTCTTCCAAATTCCAGATATTGATTGAGAAATGTTATCGAAGAGTAGTTTTTTGTTATTATATTGAGAAAATGAGTGAGAGACGAGTATATCAACAAAAGTACCTCTAACATAAATAATATAATTTATGTACAGTATTGCGGGATGAGAAGAAATATAAATGATTTTATCTATTTTTTTTTGGTTATTACAAACGTTTTTAGATATAAAAAAACTTATTGCGGAAATGTATAATTTTCGAAAAAATGCAAAATAAGTTTACAATTTGGTTAGACTATCGTTGGAAGTTGGAACATGTATTGTAAACCTATTTATTGACCTACTATCTATCTCTGTTCCAAGTTTTATCAAAATCGGTTCAGTGGTTTAGGCGTGGAAGCGTAACAGACAGACAGACAGACAGACAGAGTTACTTTCGCATTTATAATATTAGTAAGGATTATTGTTATTGAAGAAATAACTACAGTATTCAGTTTGATCCAACTTGAAAGATAAAATAGTTTATATTATCTCAATATGTTTTTATTGCAAATTATTTGTCACTAGACGTGGTGTCCCGCGGTTTCAGCCGCGTACTTGACATACCCTAGGGAGTACGAAGATAAATTATTATAAGCTATGTGTGGTTCTATTATATGTATAAGGTAGCTAGTTAAACGTTATAATGTTATTATAAAGTTTCGTCAAAATCTATTCAGTAGTTTTAGAAACAAACAAACATCCATACGTATAATATGAACATCATAATTTATTACATCCATATTATTATGTTACGGATATTTATTACTTATTTCATTGTAATGATGTACGGTGTGCTATACTAATTATTTCTATCAATTTTTAAATGTAAATAGTTTCTATTCTGACATAACGTTTTTTGTAGTCATTGATACATGCTATCACAGATTTATAAATAAAGACAGACGGAGGAGACGCTTCAAAGCGAATACAAAAGCGCTCTCAAGTGCTTGACATAGCGTCGTACTCTAAACGTCTATTAGATTGTGTTCGCTTTTGAATTTGTGTACGCTTTGAAAGAATTTTTTGATAGCAGACACAGTAGTTTTCGAGTTTTTTTTTCATTAGAAACATTTATAAACAACACACACACACACAAATACAAAATACAAATCTGTTCTCTTTATATTTTATAATAATATTAGTGTAAATAAATATAATGATCAAAAGCTTCTATCTATTATCTGATAGATGGCAGTATATGACGTGTCAGAAAACTATTGCTAGATGGCGCTGTTTTTGTTAAAACCTTTCTGTTCTCATATTTATAATATTTAATAATATTTTCAATATAAAAACCCTACAGTTATCATACTCCAAAAATTCCACATTCGTCTTTCATATTTAACTTTACATTTATTAAGGTTTTATTTGTATCACGAGTGAACTGCACTGTCTTTCATTACACACCATATTGGTTTTTAAACAAAAACAACTATACACAATATATAAAAACACTAACAAAATAATTTAAAATACTCCCATTTGATATATTATAATGAATAATGATCACTAAAAATGTAATAATGAATAAAAGCAGTAAATAAATTAGCGATTTAGAGCAACAACGGACATGACTTCCTCGTTCGGAGGCCTCTGGCCGTCTGTCGGCCGTCACCCGTGCGCGAATTCGAAGAAAAAATTAGATTTTTACGATTTTCTGATTAAAAACTGCACATTTAAAAAAACGACTTTTCAAATATTGTTAAGTATATAATTCCTCACTAACAAAAAAATATTTCACTACTGTGAGTTGTATAATTAGAAATCCTATTCGATTTTTGTATGCGAAAAGAGGTTAAGGCAAATAATTATTACTCTTTATTTTGAAAGTTTTATGAAATTATCTAATAGTAACATTAATAAACTAAAACCAAGTTACAACATATATTTATTTGGTATTTTTAACGTAACACTAATGTATACTTTTAAGAATATGAAAACGATCGAATTTGTCTGGGAGCCCCTTAATAATTGGGCTATCAAATGCAATAAGATTTTTCAAGTCGGACCACGGAGCTCTATGCCGGTAATGATTGCGAACAAACAAACAACGTAACCCTTATATATGAATAAATTTTAAATATAATGTATTTTGAGTTTATTCGACAGTAATAAAAGCATAACAGCATTTTCATATATTATTAAAATGTCTTTAGATGTAACTGATAAAATTGTATATACAATTAAAAACCGTAGTTTAAAGAAAATTATAAAACATAGGAAAGTATGTATCTACGAATTTAAATTTAACATTTATTTTGAACTTTCTATATAAATATATTTTATTATAATTCAGATATAATTTATTTATGTAAATTATTGTAATCGGATTTTCCTTAAACAAAAAATGTACCTATACCTACGTTATATTATATTTTATATTATTATTATATTATAAGTATATAATTTTAATTTCGATGTGTTAGGTACGAGTGGCAAGGGATCTGTCGTTTTTGCGTTCATTGAGGCCAATCTCAGCAGTGGACGGATAAAAGCTGATGATAATGAAGTATATATTATTATTTGAGTGGTTTTATGGATATTGAGTTCCTCTTATGAACGTTAAATCATCGGATCTCATCAACTTCCGGTTCATACGACATTACATCTCATAATAGAATAACACACGAATAAGACAATGAGATGCCTGAGCTAGTCACAACGATAACAGCTCACCATCAACATCTGTATTCTGTACCCATGTACCATCAAACTAAAAAAAGCATATCCAACATACGTGCTTACTTTCAGATCCACATGTACCAACAGTCGATGATGCGCGCGGAGGAGGTGAGGCGGCGGCGGAGGGAGGACGTGCCGCCCACCACGCAGACCGCCGTCAACAACATCCTCGCGGCCGCCGCCAGGGAGATGGAGGAGGCCAGGCACGGCCGGGGCACAGGCGGGCAGGTCGTCGCCAGCATACAGACAGAGATTGAAGGTACGTACCGCACATCGACAGGCACCAGGATCGAAAGCAGCTTTCGCCCGCGCCATATTATTCCAAAATTTAAATAAAACACTCCAAAGTTAATTTATGTTATTTTGGAAGAAAACAACCGTGCAGTTCCCGACTTAGAATAGGACTGTCGTAAAAGACGACTAAGGGATATTTTTGGCTTATATCATTACGTGCCAACAAAAACATGGTCAGAGAAGGAAAACTCGGAACAAACCCTTTGCCAACCTGCCTAGCCAGCGTGGCACAAAACCTCCATTGGCAGGATACATTGGAGGCCTATGTTCAGCAGTGGACGGCTATAGGCTGAGATGATAAAGTTTGGAAGAAAAATATCCTTTAAACTTGAATATTTGCAACGACGGACATTTACGAGGTGGCTTAATTGTCGGCCCACGTTTATATATCTGAGTAAAAATAGCTCTTTTGTTACAATAAAATTTCTTGCGCACCAAAATAATATACACAACAATTCCATTATAAAATTCTTACCGCTTAAAATCTGTCAGGTTAAAGAATATAAAAAAAACGCATAAGTGTAAAAAACCTGTTGTTGTTTTTTTAATATACATATTAAAGCCTTAAAAGCATACTATTGCTTTATATTTTCATTATATATTATTAATTAATCCACGCCAGTGTAACCATTATTATATTGTGAGTGAGCTTCCTCTTTTTAAAACAGCCTATTTGCACTTCTGAAGTAAAATAAAATCAATATTTCTGTACACAATTCGTCATATACTTGTTGTATTGAATTATAAGGATATTAAGAAGATAATAGCGGGCTCCTTAATACGTAAAGATCTGAGAAATTCTGAGATAAATAAAAATTATTACATTTCTTATTGTTTTGTAAAAAAAAACACTTATGCATACTTTATACTTTCATTTTAATTAAGAAGAATTGTAAGAGTTCCGAATTTAGAGTTCTGAACTTGTCCACTTCAAAAAATAAGTTGATTCGGTTTCGATTCATTTGTAGGCCGTTCTATTTTCAATTGGAGTTTTATGTATGTTAAAACCCTAATTGAAAACTCCGTAAACTATTATTAACAAAACATCAAACTAGTACAAAACGTAAAGAAAACGATTACACATTTTAATATTATAATGTATAAATTAAATTATCAAATGTAACGATTACAAATGGCATTGTCTAAATCGTTTTACGCACGACACTGCGGTACCTACAACGTTTACGAGCATGCTTCAGTTGAATTAGTATTATATAACTTTAACATGGCGTTACACGATGTAAATTTTTATTGTAATTAACGTTTTCCCGCCTGTTAGGGCCGACTTAGATTCCTTGACTGTTAAAATAGAAATAATTTGCTTCCGTGATCTTTTGAAGTGGTCAAACTTAAATTTTGTTAGACCTCTACGTATAAACAGTGTACGTTGAAATTATTAATTATAAAAGTTAATTGTGATAATAGAAATGTGATCAATATTACATCACATGATTAAAAAAATGGTAACAAGTTTTACTTACTTTTAATTCAATAAATTATATTGATTGATATGAAAAAAAATTCTATCGTTATAATTAATTATTTAGATTTAAACCATATTTAATAAGTAACAATCAAAGAAAATACCGATCTACACGTCTAATCCTTTTATCCGACGGTAGTGAGGCAGTGATCCGCCACAGGTACAAACCCGATGCCATGAAGCCGTGGAAGTCACACTCCCCGGCTGGCGGGGGGCAAACCCCCACTTACTATATCACTGGGTGATAACAACCGGCTCACCCCACTTCCGAAGAAGCATTACAGCCATTAGGGCCATTAGCATAGATTCATCCGAAAAAAAAACCGTCTAATCCAAGGGATTTTCATAACGTTGATGCGAAACTTATCATTACTTGCTGACTAAGACTGTAATTTTACACGTTATTATGTGTTGTAGCAGCGGCGGCGGCGGCAGCAGCGTCCGAGCTGAAGCGAGACCAGGAGGACGACCGGCCTAAGAAGCGGATGTCCATCATGTCCCCCGACGACGACAAGCTGCGGGCCAAGAAGAAGGCCATGACCGTGCGCTTCCAAGACGATAAGACTGAAACACCGGACGCGCCCAAGGCGATATCACCAGGTATTCATATTTCCATTTAAACCAGAACCTTAGACATTTGACAGTCGCGAAACCTTTAAGAAAAGAACATGGGCATATTTAAAAGGCGGGCAATGCAACTTCTAAATCTCTGTGGCTATGTGACGGCCATGCCGCTTATAGTCACGCCATTAAAGTCCATTTTACTACCAATACGCCAATAAATGATTCATAATAAAAACTGACAATCGGAGGCGTAGTTATTTATAGAGCCACGTATTGACATATCCGGCAAAATAATTAAGTGGGATTATTATAGTCTTAAAATATTTGATTTGCACACTTTGGGACTCCTGTAGCCTAGGGCCTCGTACCATTGATGCGACCGACACTGCGGTAGCTTCGATCCTGCATATTCTTGTCCAAAACCCTATAGTTCCACTAATAGGAATCAGAATTAAACTGTAACATACTTGACAGGCTCATTATATATGACTGTCAATTTACAGTAGGGCCTAATAATTGTCGTTTAACAAGATTTAAAGCTCTCCGAATCTTTACATTCATTGTATTCTATTCAAGAAAAAGATGGCCCTTTACCAAGTCAAAATCCTACTCCTACTCAATATAGACTGTACCCTGAAACCCATACCTTCCAGAAAAATCTGGACCATAATATGACTCGACTTGATCTAGCCCTACACTTGACTTAAGCTTAACCTAACCTTTTTCTGTTAAGCCGCGGGAGTGACGCTACGGGTGAAAGGTATTTGTAACAAACATTTTCTTAAATACTTCTACTTATAAGATAACACAATCTTGGCAAAACTTGCCTTAACAAAACGTCCGGATTTTTATATAAGATATTTAGTAAGTTAAAAAAAAACGGATCATTTCACATATCAATACTACCTACTATAGCATTGGCGGACACATTATCCGCATAGTGTTCAAAATTCGCCGCGGACTACATCCTATATTTGTCTGCCTTAACTACATACTATATTATAAGCTAAAGACTACATCCGTTACAAAAAGCATGGACGTACTAAGTTATACTTAATATGTCCATGCCTGTCCATGCAGACAAGCTAAAGGAATAGAAAGGACTAGAATAATTCTTCTTCTACTTGTATAACGACTCCCGCGAGGATTTGCCAATGTTGCTTGACAATAGTTTTCCAAAAACAAAAAAAATATTAAAGGCTGTTTTCTATGGAAATAAAAATTGGTACTTGTTGGTTGTTGATATAGTTGGTAATAAACAGCCGACACAGTTATGGGCCTGGCCTTAACACTTCTTTTTTGAAGATATCATAGATAATAGATATGTTTTTAACAAAGTTTTCTTGCAATATTTATATAATTAACATATTACACTGCCGTTAATATGTAACATAATTGCAATTATACGCTAACGCCTTACGTGGAAATATATTTATTTTCAAACTTAATTTCCAAGTATAATTTGCAATGTATTAATGCACTGATGCAAAGGTTAATTTCCGTGAAATATAGCGCAATTAACAACGACTCCGTTATAGAGCAATATTTAGATTCGGGTATGTTATAACAAATATTATAAAAGCGACCAAGCGCGAGTCGGACTCTCCCATGTAGAGTTCCGTTAAAAAAAAACTTTAAAGTCAAAGATCTCGTTCATACTAATTTTCGGTGGAAGTTTGCATGTTATGTTGTACATTATATATTTTTTTGTTTTATCATTCTCTTATTTTATAAGTTTCCCGGGTGGGACAGAGGCATTTTACCACTTTGGAAGTATATCTCTCCAAACTATTCAATTAAAAAAAATGATATTAGAAACATCAATAATCAATATCATTTTTGTAGACCTATCCATAGATACCCCCATAAAGCAACAAGGACCTCGTACCGGTGTCGGAGATACCTCACATAATATACGGGTTTAATAAAAAAAAATAGTTTCAGTTCTAAGTATGGGGAACCCCCAATTTATTGTTTTTTTTTTTCTATTTTTGTATGTACCTTACCAAGTTTCAACAGTATTATAGTTCTTATAGCTTCAAAAAAAGAGGCCGGGACGTACGGACGGCGAGACACACAGACAGACAGACAGACATGACATGACGAATCTTAAAGGGTTCCTTTTTTTGCCATTTGGTTGCGGAGCCCTAAAAATTGCTTCGATTTTTGAGGAACCGAAATTGGACGTTCTTTTATTTATAGATGTAAATATGTATCTTATTGTATATCCTTCATATATTTCCACTTTAAAATTAAGTCTATTATTTCTACCTTCGCTATTGTAAATGAATACATTCTGCACGGGGAAAAAAGCAAGCGTGTGCGGCTATCAATGTATTTTCATGTCGATTATATATGGGTCCCCGAACGTGGAAAACGAATTCGGAAATAGAATACGAATTCCCAACGTATACGGCCGGGCTAAATCATCGAGGTCGCCATCTTCAAAAAAATAAAAAAAATAACGGCCAATTAAGTAATGTTCATGTAATAATTAAGATACTCTAAATTAATGTAAAATTCTTGATGCTCACCGTAATAAATCTAATATAAAAAAAAAAACTCATTAAGCTTAACGTGGGGGATATTAAAAACAAAACGTAATTTATATTTTACAAGCTTTTGTTTGGGGCTCTTAACGTTGGCTCGAGTGAAAATGATGTTTTGAATAAATTCAATTCTTTAGGTCACAGAGTGCATTTAATTTTTCTCTTTATAATACATATAAGGCTTATTATATACATGTGGATACCTAATAGCAGGGTTTATACTATAGCTATGAAGCAATTAGTTACATTTTTTATACATAATATTCAACGAGCACACTTGTTTTCGTCGAAGATTTAAAAAACTCTTTCACTTATAGAAAAACCAATTATTGGCGAGTGACAAACTATAAAATATTCTGCCTCCAAAGCCAGGCCCATAAAATAAAAATATGATTTTTGAAGGGAAACTTCTTTAGAATCGTTGTGATTTCATGATGATGTGCAACGGAAAAAACGACAGGTAAGAGACACAAACACAAAAGAGCGAGAGAGCAAATGTCGGTGTGTATGTATATTGCAGACTGTTTAATATTTGCTTGTATTTGAGCATTTAACGTGTGTTTCACTTCTATCGTGTGTGAATCGCACACACACCTTTTTTATTTAATCAATTCGTTTAGTTTAAATCAATTAATATTAAAATATTTTTAATGCATTATTAAAGTGCATAAATGCAGACGTAGAGGTCATATACCAAATAAAAAATGTATATTCTAGATGCAATTTGTATCTATATTCTATACAGATTAAAATTGAATTGTCTGTTTGTATTATTAAAATAACGATTTATTTACTAATTCGATTTTGACGAGATTTTCACTGGCAGATAGCTGTTGTAACAAGCAGTTACTTGTAAAAAAATAATCATCAACCAATACACGCATAAAACTAAGTTAACTCGGTCGAAGCCGCTGATCATTTAGGCAAGCTTTGTCCAGCGGTGGACGGATATAGGCTGATGATGATGCTGATGAACGAAAACAAGGCATTCGTAGAAAATGTTGGAATGTCGACCTCATTGAAATAAAAGGGAAAAGCGTGGATAATATCCCCCTTTTATAACAAGTCTGTTAAAGATTATACCATATTTATTATTTATATTCAACTGCACCCTGTAACAAACATCACGAATGTTTTAACTAAAGTAATCTATACTAATATTTTAAACAGGTAAAGTTAGCCGAGTAAGGTTGTTGGGGCTAATCCTGGATCTACTAAACCTACTCTGAAAATTCTTTTACCAATAAATGACTACGTTAATTGTGAGTGACATAAGCTATAATTTATCCCCATACACCCACGGGAATGTGAAGTACGTGGGTGAAACCGCGGGGCGCTGCTAGTAACTTATAAAAATACATTTTTGCATATTATAAAATTAGGACATTTTAACATGACGGACTCCAACACGAATTAATATAATATCGTGTAATAAAAAGGAAAAAAATATTACGTTATAAAATAATAATAAAAAAATATCATATGAAAGTCAATTAAGTTTAAATCATTTCGAGAACAATTTTATTGCTAATAAAATTTGCTTGAAACGTGGTCCGTATGTTTGACTTTTGGGTCAGTATATAGCTTTTAATACTTATTTACAACATTGTTAATATAATATGAAAAAAATATTAAAAATATATAATTTAAAATGATCATAAATATGTATGAGCGACTGTTCGACAGAAGGCAACGAATACGAACAAACGGCACACCACATTCTTTGGGAGTGCAGTCTTTGGCAACATGAACGAACTCTTATGCTCGACAATATCCGTAGCAAATCAGGAGTAATTTACTACAGCGACCTCGTGGACGATGTGAAAAACTTCCGTGCATTCAAACGATTTTGCCACAATTATTACTGGAAAAATAACATCATACCAAGTCATACACAATAGCTCATGGTTATATACACAAGTATATCTCACTATGTAGATATGAACTGACTTAAAAAAACTAAATCACAGTCTTATAACTTCTATTTTCTAATCTCAATAAATATAACACGAAGTTATACAATAACTCATAGTTAATATACATAGGTATATTATTCTCACTATGCAGATATTTGTAGACATTAAATTTATTTCTCCGTGGTGCATTGCAGCTGGGCTTCACCTGGCTGCTATCTTCTTTTTCTTGACTTTGTTAGTCACTGCAATCCTGTACTGTCTCCCGCTTTGAACAGGGAGGGAAACTGGAATTTTTCCTACTCCTCCTAAATTCTTCTGATTAATTTCGTTGCGGGTCCCAAGGCAGTTTAACGTATCCCCCGGGCTCCCGGAGATCGTATCAAAGGGTCATTTGGTGGTTGCCGCTGTCGATCCTGGCTATACAGGAGTTGCAGCGGTGGGAATGTGTGGTGGGCCAAGCCCGATAAAAAAAAAAAAAAAAAAAATGTATGAGCGTCTGATCTTTAATATTAAAACCGGTAAAGCGAAATCCTTATTAAACTTCGCAAAATTATTACAATATGAATTTGAAAATATTAAAAATATTTTATAGCTCATTTATATGGGATTAAAGTTATATTTCATTATGTTTATTAAACGTTATATGCAATTAAAGATACTGTCTGTCCGTCTATTTTAATTGCTTATTACATACGTTTCATATATTAATTTTAATGGATGTTTTTTTCCTGATAAACATAAGGGTTTTTTTAAGAATTATATTTCGCTGCCACAACATTATAAATGTCAACTACACACTAGTTTAGTGGTAAGTTTTCTTATAGTTTTCTCTCTCTCTCTAACTCTTTGAAAATGTTTGGGCGTAATATCTTCTTAGTCAGAGTCTAGTAGAGCCTGTTGCACGCAGCTTCGCCTGCGTCAACTAAGATTTAAAACGGGTTCCTAACTCTTTGAAAATTTAATATAGCCTATGTTCACCGGGGATAGTGTAGCTTCACAACAGTGAAATAATTTTTTAAATCGGTCAAGTAGTTTCGGAGCCAATTCAATACAAACAAACAATCAAATCTTCCTCTTTATAATATTAGTATAGATAATCTCCTCACAAGCTTTAATAGGGATGTTGACAGTTGCCATAAATTTTTGATGTGAAATGGTAGTTTCAGTCATAGAATTAAAAAAAAACACTAGCGTTTTTCTTATTTTTATAGGATTTATTTAATGTTGAACAATGTGACAACAAACACTAATGACGTCACTTGTCTTTATGCAAACCATAGATTACAGAAGTACTTCTATACTCCATGAAACGGTGTCAAATGTAAACATAAAACACGGCTGAGCTTCGTGCTTTATTAATCATCGCTTTTTTCGGATCATTTTCCGTACAAGATATGTCTCCTTTTCAGACGTTTTAATAGTGGTCTTACTCACATACAGGCACCTCACAATCCTTAAAAAAATTAGAAACCTTATTTTATTTATGAAAACTAGAATATAAATAACAGTTTCACAATGTTCGTCAACGTATGAAGTCACCTGTTAAGAGATAGCAATTTGAAGGGAAATATAAAATGTATTTTAAAATGCAAGCTTTTATGCGACTTTGACGACCTCTGTGGCGCAATGGTTGGCGCTAAAGCCAGGTGTAGCAGATTCGAATCTCGCCAGGAAACAAAAAGTTTCTGTGTACCTGCGTCATGGATGTGTATTATATATTAAAAATATTAATATATTATCGAATACATATACGTATTTCCATTGTCTGATACCCGTAACGCCCTTGTGTTTCTTTGAAAACTTATCACGGTCCCCGTGGTGTAAAAGCGTCCATAGATTTATATTATTATATGCTTAGGACGTATTTCAGGATAAATTATTGGTATATAGGTCTTCATTATGTATAAATTACAAACGATAAAAACATTCCTAAAATTGTTATAAAACATTCGTATTGTCGATCAAATTTCCGTACGATATACCCGCATTCCTTCACCAAAAATCAAAACATTGACAGAATGTATATATGAATGTAAATAAATTACAATAAATAAAGTAAAATAAGAATTACTTACTGTACTCGTTTCGATCGTTTTGATAAAGATATAAATTTGTTTTAAACAATTTCATTAATCACCTTAATTACCTCCTCGAACAATTTGTTTAATATGAAATAAATTTAAATAATATTCATATTTACATATAATAATAAAGCATGAAGATGCAATTGTATATCATTCCGAATTTTTTTTTATGGAACTTTATCAACTCGTTTAAGATAAATATGTTAATTACTATATATAAAAAATATTTGTGCATAATTTTATTATTCTAATTTATTTTAATCGTATAGCTTCCGTCCGTTTGTGTCATTCATGTTTTTAAATTTATGGGCTTTTTGAATAATTGGCTATTTTGCTTTTAACAAGATAATAAAGAAGACTTTGAACGCGAGTGATATGGTACCGGTCTCGGTGTTCCTTAGAAGAGGCCTAGGAGCCGGTGGATAGAATGCATACTAGTGAGCAAACAAGAGTGTGTTAAAGATCCTAGAAAGACTAAGATGCTGTTTGCACTGACGCTAGGAGGGTTGCTTACATTGGATTCTGGATAATTTCAAAACTTGTTTACATACTTTAGGCCCCAGTATCCGGGGGCCCTGATCTCGGGGGCCCCATATCATAGTTGATGCAGTAACTACGCCCCCCTCCCCCTGAGTACCCCCATGCTGTTTACTTCTTTTACTTCGTTTCTTTTCTTATACCGCGAAGGCTTTCGGAATCTATGTCCTATTACAGTCTACCCAACCCGGGCAAGTTAATAATTTTTGATCCTAGCACTGCGACATTGAATACCTACTACGGCAGCCTCCGAGAGTTTCCTCGTCGAACTTTAAAATGTTAAATCATATGTTAAATTGTTCTAGAAATAAATTCGAAATCTGTAAAATTCTCCAGACACAAGATACCACACGCAATACTTATTTAAATGTGACGCACGTTTCGTATCGATAACGAATTATGTGTTTTACGACCGTCGCGTATGACTTGAATTTTGTTGATGGACACTTTATTACCTTGTACCCACAGAGTAGTATTTATATGGATCACCTTTTGGAATATACTGTACTCATAATCCCAAGGATTTATCACGGGAAGACCATGGTTTCTGTAAAGTATCTGGAGCCAAAATGCCATTAAGAAAGCGTTAGCGAAGTTCGAAATGATAAAATGTATAGGATAGACCACGTAATTAAGCGCGGCCTTATGTCAATCCCATATATTTTATCATTTTCGAACTTCGCTAACGCTTTCTTAATGGCATTTTGGCTAGGCTCCCTGAAACGTCATGGTCAGGGATGTGGTAACGTTAATAGCGCGATGAAATCGAAAAAAGTAGTTTTGTTGAGCTGAAGTTAGTTTGACAGATGCTTTCGCGCCTTTTGCTATGAGACCTACTGGGACGTCTGTCATAGATAACGTCAGACTGCTAAAGTCAAATTACGCGCAATGTACATTGAAATAAATTAACAGAAATAAGGCATGATGAATGTTAAAATAAAAACATGTTATACCAAAACATAATTTTCAGTTCGTGACTGACAATGAGATATTTTCTGTTAAAGTCCTGTTATTTCTGTTTTGAATTAAAATTATCTATTTATTTCCGGAAATAACTAAAATATTTTTTTAAAAGACTAATCTTTAACAAAATGTTGAAAATAAGTACAATGCGTTAACGAATAATGACAGAATTTAAACTATTTAAACAATTGGTGTCGATTAATTGATATTTTCCGCGATTTTATCTGCAATAATCAATATTTAATATGGACTCGTAACTCGTAATTTTCATCACTGGCCCTGCCTTTCATTTGTCATTTCTCGGTTTGAATCATCAACATCGCTTTAGCCCTTCCCTTGGTAGTTGGTACTAGTCTACTAATAAACATCTGACGATGACTGCCGATACCGGTCGTGTAATTTTATTTAAATTGTCATAACAATTGAATGAAAGTGAAAATATTCATTTAAGTGTGGAACATGAATTTCCACCAAGAACTAACGGTACAATAATTTACAATACATCTTCCCTCGCGTGCGTCGTGTCTTACTATAATCAGGTATCGGATGTACGCGTGTACATATAGCGGACGAACTTTGTAATTCCGATAGCGCGATTCAGGACTGGCGGTGATTGGTCCGCTACAGCTCCAAACATATATGGGCTGGTATAACTCATCATACAATATTTCAATCACATCTTTCTATTCTTATTCACATCCAGTGTTACATTCCAGGTATGGCCAGCAACGACAGCAAAGGCGAGGAAATGAAGCCGGGCGGTATCAAGGTGGTACAGCTGGCGGTGCTCCAGAAACCCACCAACTCGGCCGCACCCACCAACCACGAGGAGGACTCTGACGGTGATGATGGTGCTAGACTTTTTTTTATTTTGCTATAATATGTTTAAAAAAAAAACCAAGTTAGCTGTCACCGGACGCCTAGCACAAGGCCAAATAGAACGTGTTATTTCAGTCCAGTCTATATTAACTCGCTTTGTTTTATAAGAATAGATAACCCATGTTATTTACAGTTTTATAAAAATTTCTTTAAGAATCTGCCACTTTAATGTATACATACGTACGTATATATATGTAGATGTATGCTGTACATACGCAAAATAGTAGTGTGTAGTTGCTTGTGCTTTTATTATAATATTATGTTCTTGTAATCACTACTTTGATAGCTAAATCTGTTTTTCGGCACGAGGAGGTATCAATAACCCGCTACACAAAAATTTTATCGATATCAGGCATATATTATTTTGGAGTTTTAAAAATTGCATTTGGTGCTGTACGATACAATCACCGTACAAGCCTCAGGTACAAGCATACAAGTTTTATTTTAATTAAAATCATTGGCGCGAAAATATTAAATAAGAAAACACAATAAACAATATATTAATGACAGATTCCAAATTTAATCATTTTTAATTGTAACAGTATTTATGGGCAGCTAGGCTATGTATTAATATTGGAGCAAAAAAAAACCGGCTGTGTAATGTTCGTATTGGTAACCATTTTCTTTAAAGAGAAAGCTGAAAGACCTGTGTTCCTTCTGAACGCCAAGACGACTAATCAATTGTCACTTGCATCCAACGCGGACGTCTTCTCACCTGGTTAATTGCCGACCTACGTCTACCTAAACGGCTTCCGCTCTTGAATCTCATCGACCATCCGTTTTCCCGAGTGACCAACCCACTGCGACTTAAAAGAGCTTATTCTTCGCGTGATACCGGTAATTTGAGTGATGGTGGGATGAAATACATATTAACAACATGTTAATATTTCCAGACAAAGGGGTAAAGCAAGCGATGGATGATGACGAGGAGACGGATTCGAGCGGCTCCATATCAGACAACGGCCTGCCCGAGACACAGGACGGCCGTCCGCACGTCTGCGATGTGTGCGAACTGAGGTAACTTTGATATGAATATTTCTTTGGACGGTTTCTTTATGGAATTTGTAAAATAAATTATTTTACAATTTTTGGGGTACGACTAAAGAAACAACAAAAAGAAGAAGAAAAAACGCGATTAAACCAAGCCCTGCGTCATCAGATCAATATATTTAACGTTTAATTTAAAGTTTTATGAAAAAAATCCTTTATCAATTGACTGCGTCGTATTAGGCCATAGTTCAACGAGATGTTCGGGCCCAATGCGAGTTGGTGAACTTCGTACTCCACTAGTGACTAAGTCTTATCAGGAATGCAGGTTTTCTCTCGGTATTTCCTTCACCGGGGAGTAAGCGATGGTGTACAGGTGCATTTAGAATTAAGAAAACCCTATTTCAATCATATGGAACTTGGCAATAAGATATCAATAAATACATGTAACATGCTGAGTCGTCGCTTCAGATACCAAGTTACATCATGAGGCATTTTTGTTACGGAGTGGTATACAGGCTACAGCATACAACTGTTCAATGATAAATGCCTTGCTTACGGGAGCGTCAATGATCTACTGAGTACGGACTCGGCTACTTGACTCAGATTTCGATTCTATCCCCTGCGATGCCTTTAAATATAAATTATCGTAAAGTAAGCCCACAGCCTTAAGCTCCATAGCTGCTTTGTGTTCCGCAGGTTTCAGCGGTCGTCGCACCTGTCGCGCCACAAGCTGACGCACACGGGCGAGCGGCCCTTCACGTGCGGCGGCTGCGGCCGCTCCTTCGCGCGCTCCGACAAGCTGCGCGTGCACACCAAGATCTGCGAGCGGGTGAGGCGCACGCGCACAGTAAAATAAACACTTGATTATAATAACGATTATATTATAATATGCTCGTACAATATTAATATTAAATTTAAAATATTAGATTTTTATAATAATACAAAAATCTTAGTGTACCAAGCGTTTATATGCATACCAGCGTGCATGTACGCACAACAGCGTCTACAATATATTTCTATTACATATTATAAAATCAGAATTTTATGATTTTAATAACCATTATACCCAGTAGTTATTTGTTGAATTCTTCTGTTTACGTGAAATTATAAGCCTTCATAATATAAGTATATTCCAGGAGGACCCCACGGTGGACATGACGGCTGACGCGATAGTGAAGAAGGAGAACAACTCCGAAGTGATGTCGGGCATGGTGAGGACGACGCACCGGGAGTCCGGCCACCTGCTGTTCACCCCCAGCGGGGACGTCATGCTCCCGCCCCGGACCAACACCTCCAACCCGGTCGTCTTGAATGCCACCTTGGACCCCGTGAGGAACGAATTAAATCAGGGGGACCTCATCGATCCCCCCAGGAGGGGGAGGGGGAGGCCTCGGAAAACCCCCCTGCCCCTGACCCCCAAGATCAAGAAGCGAAGGGGACGACCACCCAAGACCTCACTCGGTGAGTGCGTTGTGTAAAGTATCTGGTGGATATTGGTATTTGGATAGTATTTTGCAGCTAACAAAATAAAGATCGCTACAGATGCCCGATTTATAGCATTGATTCTTGTTTGCTAAGCTTTATTTTTTCTCACTAAGGAGATAACATTTATTTATAGAATAAAGTTTATACTTTAGAATATACCTTTATAGAGTCGATGCAAATGATTTATTTCAATTATGTTAACTCTCACTAGGAGGTTGTGACGTCCTCGTTGTGATCTATAATGGTGGTTCGGTTACAGACATGGAAGGATGCGTGCTGACGGGCGGCACGGTGATGGGCGGCAGCGCGCAGCTGGCGCTCTCGCCCGCCGGCCAGCAGCTGCTGCTCAAGCGCAAGCGAGGCCGCCCGCCCAAGAACTACTTAGTGCCTAGACCGGGTAACACGCGCACACAAACACTTTATTATTCATCACTTTGGGTCACAATGTCAATAAGACGACACCCAAACATTTTCACATACACTCCTCTGACCAAATGACTTCACATTCGCATTGGCCACTTTGGGCAATTCTAGGGCCCCAAGATCAACGGGACACTTTGCCATTTGACGACTGTCACTCCCAGCGCCGGGTATAATGTTAGTCTTCACCATGGGCGTAGCCTTGCGTAGCGTTAGCGCTTGCCCGGGGGGAGGGGGATATAAGCTGACTGCTGCCCCAACCTAAGCCCAAGGCTGGCTACACTCATTTTCTTCACTGTACGTATAGCAGATGCAAAATATCTAAATTGATATATTCATAATTAATAAATTTATAATTAATAAAAGTCTATGTACATGTCGATTTTACTGCCAAGAATGAGAAAAAGAAGGGGTGTGCCATAGATGTAAAACGTCAAGAAAATTTGCAAAAGGCTCCTTTAGTCGCATCTAAAGTATAATAGCATATTAAAAAGACCCATAAAATACGCGTAAATACTCCTACTCTAATTTTGAAAAAAAAACATATATAATGCATACAATTTACTTAATATATTATATCAACCTTCTATCAACACTACATCATCACATAAAAACTTATCCGTGGTATGTTTAAGTTATGGAAATACATTTAAATGTCTGTTTACATTTACATTATTTTCATTTATATACACTATAGTGTGTATTTTGCTAATAAATTAGTGAATGTGTGTGAAGTGAGGTGAGTCCACTGAAAAGTATAAATTTTCGTACTTAATATGGCATTAAGTAAAGGTTTCCCAAATAATGGTTTTTGTAATTCATGTGGGAACTTGAAAGTATAAGACAAAAGTCTGGTTTAAATAATATTTTCTAATCATTATTTAAACATCAATAATTATTATTAGTAATAAAATAAATATACATATATTTCATTGCTGACAGTACATTAGAATTTTTGCAACTATAAGTATTTTAAATGAAGTACATATGTTATAACATAAAGGCAGGAAAACTAGTTGAAATAATTATATTATTCACTCGCCGGAAACTTGGAATGACGTAGGCTGGCGTGTGTGAATATGATTAATTGGTAATGACAGTACACTCTGCATACAATTATACACCTTACGGTTATGTATCAAGGTCAAAAATATATTATTACGTGTGTGTGTTTTATATTTTTTGTTTTTAATAGTTTTTGTTTAATATTTTTAAATGGCTTTGCGCTACTTTTATGAGTTGATGAACGGCGTTTGAAACGAATTACGTATTTTATGTAATATCGTAACATGTTTGTAATTTTATTTTTAATTATATTTTGGAATTATCCGCTTTGTGCTTTTACATTTTTTTTCATGGTCATTATAAATGCTAAATGATATTAAAATTATAATTGAGTAATTTTAAAAACAGAATTCAATAAAAAAAAATTAAAACGACCAAAACTGTGTTCAAAGGAGATGGTCCGAAAGTTTTATATATATTTATTTTAATTTTCGAAGGTTTATTATATTTAAAAATATGTTATAATATTTTTAAATATTATAAAATATTTTTAAATATATTGTAAAAGACCAGACGGTACATGATGGACCGTCTCTTTTTTACTCTTAAATAATTCTAATAGTGTCTGTATTTAGAACTATTAAATGCAATCAATTCAAATAATATTTAAAGTGGATTTATATTAATTAAAGCATCATTAAATTAAACAATATACACATTATCTACAATATATATTGAATTTGAAGTGAATGTTAAGCTTTTGAATGTTCCCATAGGTTCAGATATGTTGTTACCGATGCAGTACGGCCTCGCGGACTTGTCCAAGATTTGTTAGTATATAACATTTAATTGGCATGCCACTAAATATACGGGAAACTGTACTAATGGTGAGAAACAATGGACACGAACCAATGGCGTAGCCTTGTGGGTAAAGGGCCCTAAAATAAACAATATCGTATAATAGGGATGTTGACTATTTTTTTTTTATTGATTTTATTTGATAGATATACTATAGGTAAACACAAAAAAACGATTTTTGTAAAGAAATATGTCCAATTTTAACAAAAAATTAAATAAAGAAAAATAGTTTTTAAAATTGCCCTTGAAACGCTCCAAGCGTCATTACGTCACACACCGCATTCAGAGCTTGCGCTATGCTAGGTGAGTTTGTACTTAGCTCAATGTTCAGTGACGTCATCGCCTTATTGGCGTTTGCGGTCACGTGATAATGCATGATAAATAACGCATTTTAAATAAATTTTCTAAATTTTAAGACAAATAAGTAGACTTTTTAAATGTTATTTTAGGTTTTCAAATACTGTATTTAATATGTAAAACATAACTTTACATGAATTTGTAACATGTGTCAACATCCCTATATTCGGGCCTACAGTTACCCGGGCCCCCCTTGACAAGGGTCCTCAGCGCTATTTCGCAAATACGCTACGCCATTGAGCTCCAAAAAGACGCTCTCTTGTGTCTAAATGAAGAAAAGCTTTTATTCTATGGTGATGGGTCGAATGTTGACGAAAAACTCGTATATATCTAATTATATGTTAACTAATAAAAATATATGGATGCTAGTATTACTACTGTTGGCTGTTGTTGCGCTTTAAAATATATATGTTGCCTTTTAATAAAAAAAAAAAAACAGATTATAAAACTTTAATAGTAAACTTTTATCTAGAAATAGAATGAACTTAATGTACGATTTTCAAAAAAGAATATGAAACAATATTAAATAATGTAATCTTACTTATGAATATAATTTTTTTTTAAATTATTTAAATGTATGTTCTTTATAAGTTTCTCTCAGATTTTTTTGAAGTCCAAATTATATTATATTCTAAGTTAAACTCTTCAGCAAACTTAATACATACTTAAACCTTAAACTGCAAAAAGTTTCTGAAAAACGAAACTAAAGACAAATCTCAGACAAACAATGTAAATATTAAATTAATGTATGGCAAAAAAAAAATACTAAATTATCTGTAGCAAAACAGGGCACCACAATTTATGGTTAAAATGGAATTAACATAACGCTTATTATTAATTAAACTAATTAATGCATGCATTTAACCAAGAAGTAGTCAAGTCAATATGGGCAAGTGATGAAAGTGGGGTTAACTCTATAAAAGGTTTTATTGGATTGATATCTATAATAGTTGAATATCAAGCAATATTCTACTGGACTGTGTACTACGACGACGAACCGAGTTTGTTCTGCTTGCTCATATTGCCCAATTTGATTGTATTGCAAAAGCATGTCTAATAGTTTTGCAAATAATTAATTAATAAATTTATTTACTAAGTGGGAAAAACAATAGCTCTTTGTATACCATGAGGAAATGTATATCTTCTCTTGCAATTTTTATTTTACCAAAGTTGTCATACCAAAGATAACATTAGCTGTTGGTGATGCATTAACATGTCCATAATTTCTCTATTGAAATATAAAAAACTAGCACTTATACTCTATACATGTATTGCAGACGGACGTCCGAACGAGAACTACAATGCGACGAACCTGCCCTTCGGAGACTTCTCGTATCTGACGGAGATGATGTACAACCCGCTCGCCTACTCGTACGGCGTCACCAGCGTCGACCCCGACCGCAACGTGGACGCGGACCCGCACGACGCGCACGACGCACACGACGCGCACGACTCGCACGATCGGACCATCGACGTGTCCGACTCCTCCTCCGACGACGAAGACGGCTCCCCCGACGACGCGCCGCCCGCGCCCGAGCAGATCATGACGGTATGTCACTGACCACTGAACAAGCAATAATTTAAAAATCTAGATCTGGTAAGAATAAAAAATACCAGAACATGAAAAAGGTAAATTTAAAAAAAGGTTAATTGTCACAAAACGCCCTGAATCTATATTAATAAAAAATATGATGAAAAGAAAATCCATTAAATAATTAAAAGCCTCCGTTTGCCATTAGGACATCGACCAAAGCTTGATTGAAGTTTCACATCAGAACCGACGTATACTACTTCCTACTAATATTATAAACGCGAAAGTTTGTAATTATGGATTTTGTCTGATGACTATTATTATTATAAATAAGACGACTCTTTTACGTAAAAACTACTGAATGGATTTTGATGAAACTTTACAATAATATAGCGTACACATCAGAATAACACATAGGCTATAATTCATCCCCGCAATCCCACGGAAATGGGAAATACGCGAGTGAAACCGCGGGGCGCTATAGTACATATCATAAATTCTCAGATTTGATCCGACGAATAAATTTATTGCATTAATGACCTCACATAGTGTAGCTACGCTGTACATACGCTGTAGTACTGACTCAAAGTTAAACTTGTAGGTAGGTGACTGTCAAATCGTGAAGCTGCCGCCCGCCGAAGAGAAGGAGGCGGAGCCCGAGCCGGCGCCCGCCCCCGCCCCGCCCAGCGCCGTCACCATCACGCCCATCACCACCGTCGGCGACTGCACCATCCGGCCCGTCGAAAACACCTAGACGTGAACCGCCGGAGGTACTCTACGTCACCTCGACACTGACGCTGGCAACATTTGGTGTTACATTCAAAAATACCTTCGAAACCGATTTAAAAAAACACCCTGTATTTTTTAAGTGTAAAGTACATAATTAAGTACTTCAACGCAATAAGGCGTGTACTTCTTTTTTTTATGATGACAACACCGAATGTAATATTTTTCGGTTTTCAAACGAAGCCGAATGTTGCCTCAAATGACACGGTCTGCATTTATCACCGGACCTCCATTCGCTCCCATTTAATTTTTCGCTGATTTTTGAACGCTGTTGTTTCGTCCAGTTCGCGTATTCGTCCTATTGCATAGGCTCTGACGTCTTCCTAACGACGAAATTGGATGGGATCATCTACTGGGTGGTATTATTGTGGTAGCATTTGAAACCAATGATATAACATATCTATTACAATCAATTTATACTTTTATCGATATTTTTTTGGTTGATCAATAATGTATACTAAATCATTAAAATCGATATTTTGATTGATTTATTTCAAATGTTTCGTATATTTAATTATTTCATATATTTTTTTTTTTACTTTGAATATTTCGTTTGTAGCAAAATGGCTATGAATATATTTATGACAATTTGAAATGTAGTAACACTACATGTGTGGGGGAAATCTGTTTGAAATTTTGAAATGATCAAAGTCTTCCTGAGGAGAAATGGTGATAGCACGTATCACTGACTGTGAGAGAATGCGACTTACATTGAAAGTGTATGTCGTTTAATGAGTACAGTGGATTATGACATGTCCGGTGTAATGCTACTACAATGATGAATATAACTAATTGACTGTCTAAAATGCATTTAAATTGGTGGTGAAAGGTTAATTTATTGATCGGGAGATTTTATTGTATTCGATGAAGCTTTACTAAGGACGGCGGAGTCGCGTTTGCAATTTCACAGTAACGAAAACACTGATTCAACTATGATATAATAACCCATAAGTATGAAGCCATACTATAAATATGAAGTAAATCCATTAAAAAGTCGTGTAAAGGATAAATCTGATTTAAAATACGATAAAAAGCGTAATTAAATAGTTAAAGCGCAAAGTGTATATTCTGTAATAACACTTAAAATGTTCGAGCCAAAATCACTCGTGACGAACATCCAAATTATCCATAACAATAGCAAAAAAAAAACAAAAAAAAAAGACGTTTACCATAGTTGAATCATTCGTTTATAACTATATATAAAATGTACTGAGCCATATTTATAATAAGAGACTTTTATATGTATTAGAGTATTTTCATAGACGGATACAAACGCGCCCGTCCGCCTACCAGAGATACTCATTGACACAATCATGGTCGAGTCACAACATGTCTTACATGAAAACTATTAACATGATTACATTTGAGTTCTTCGTGTAAACAAGCTTTAACAGCGGACCTGGGACCGCTCCCTGGGGGACACCAAGTCCAATAGGTTAAGTCAGACATGTATACCTTATCCTAATTTATATTAGACCTTCATCTTACCTTGTGAATGATGTGTCTAGATTAGCACTAACAAAATGGGGTGGCTAGATATTTTAAAACGAGTTACAATTCCAAAATTTAACAATAATTTTAGTCTTGCATTGATAATTATCGTTAATTGATAAACTAACATTTTATTTGTATCTCTGTAATATGAATGACTTTACAGGAGACACTGCGCCTGTGCGAGTTTTCATGTAAGACATAATTTATTATCATGTATAGAATTGTAATATTTTCCGAAATTCTACATAGAGGCGTAATACATATTTACTATATAGCAAACGTAGGGTAAGATTATATATGCCTTCAGTGTATGTGTAAAAGCCGCCGGCCGCTGGCGAAATGAACCGACGTCGTATGAATTGCTATTTACATAGGTATGCTAATTCTAGATTAAGCATTTCAACTTTTATCCCGGAAAATTTCAATGCGATCATAAATTTCTAGTGATTCCAATCACTAATACCTATTGGAAAAATAATTAATACAATATTCAAGAATATTAAAAAACACTTAATGTTTCGATGCGTTTGGTTGTAATGTTTCAACTTGATTCGGCTCTTGATGCCTTCCACTTAAAACATTTTTGTGGTCTCTGTACCTACGGACAAACCAGTACGCCAAAAAGTGTTCAATATAATTTTCACGAGAAGTTGCCTTAAATAATTTGATAGAAACGTAAAAGAGTGCGGCTATTTTTTAAATATTTTATCAGCACATTAATATTAAATATTTAATGAGGTGAATAGATAAAAAACTTTTTATTCGTAGTGTAATTTTAACGCGCGACGTCAGCGGCAGGCGGCTCTCAAACAATAAATAAAAGACAACATTATTTCTAGACATGATCTGAGTTTATACCTAAAACAGATGATAATATTATTTTAATAATCGGTAATATTTTTCGGTAGCATTAATATAGTAGCGTCGATTGGCTGTCTATACATATAATCGAATATTCTAACTCGATTTCTATATAATCACAATGTTAATCGATGCGTGTAAAAATCGAGTAATAATATTATATTGCAAACTAAAAATATATTCCATTCGAGTTGGAGTGTAGTATCGCACGCTGTTTCGCCTTTCCATTTCTAATTGTATCTCTGTGAATATTAGAATGTAGCGCGTAGTGTCTTAGATAATGAATAATATTCTAAATAATAACCGGCAACACCACACGAACAAGTGATACGATGTTAGCTGAATATTTTTAGCGGAACGTATATGGTCATATAAACATATATTTGTTTAATCGTTTTGCCTGTAATGTGTAATCGTAGGCTGTATCGCTATAACCCCCGACTCCCCCCGAGAGGCTGTGAGACAGCGGCATCGGGCTTGTTTAGATCGAAAATATTAGTTCCTTTATGTTAAAAAAAAAATCATTTTAAGCGCATCCACGGATGTCCTCAAAGTATTAATTCGCTATCTATATTTTTAAGATTTTTTTTATCTATCTGTACAGTAGAATAGTTCCTAACGTGTAATCGATACAAAATTATAACCTTTGAACTAATTGTAGTTTTTAATTTTTATATTAAGTTTAATTCGAGATCAAATTAATCCGTAGATTTAGTGTTGTATTGTCGATTGTTTTTAGGTACGCTTTCGTTTACGGTTATTTTTTACGTATTGATGGAAGACTGCTCTGTACCGATTTTCGTGTTTCGGTTTTTTTTTATTTTACCGATTAGAATCGATTTATGGAGATAAGAAGCCCAAGAGGCATTATTGTCATGAGTCTCAGACGGCAAGCTAATAATTGTTAATTTAAATAAAGGAATCTGTATTTTTATACTAAGATAAGTTGAACACAATCATTTACTCGTATACAACGCGTATCCCACGGTAGGTTAGTTCATGTTTAAGTTATGACAAACGCCCTATTGGCTTTGTGCTCGTCGTTAGTATTTATGTTCCCAGTATCACACGCGTTCACTCGTCAACGGTTTTATTGTCTTTAAACCTCCCCCAGCACAATTACATCATTTTGAACAAACATTTATTTTTATTAAAGTTGTGATCATACTCTGGTGAATCTTGGAACGAAAGCGTATAAGCGAAGTGACCATTCGGATACATTCGCGCCAATGTAGTCACAGCATTATATTTTACAGTTTTCATCGTTGACTAGTGATCATAAAATTGGCAATATAAAATCGTGTAATGTGTATAATTATTTATAATGACTGAATGATCGCCCGATTGATTGCATTTAATCCATTTTGTAGCGGTATAAATATTATCTCTTGCTGGATAAACATACCTAATGTTAACAACTATTTGCTTTACATAATTCTCTTACAAATTCGGTATTAAAACATGACACTATAATATAATTTATATAAAAGTCTTAAATAAATTTATTAATTTTAAATTGTTAGCATCATTTATCACATTACAAATGCAAAACATCATTTCTTATATTATTCATAATTTATTGTGATTAATCAATTAAAAACTATATTCCAAATCTCTAATTAAATATTTTTTTTTATATTACCATAGAGACACAGAGAAAAATGTATTCTAAATGTGAATTTCAAGTGATTATACCGCTACAAGTTGATTTACAGAATTTAAAGAGCCCTAACACTCATTAATTTAAAACACTATTAGTTTTTAAATGTACATCCATATACAATTGAAGCTAAATGCAACTTGTTATAAAGTACTTTACTTTTTCATACTTTCATAATTTGGTACAAAAGATAATATTTTGGTTTCTATTGTTTTTATTAATCATTCAAATTAGTGTAAACTTGCATTATAATACATTTTGTTGTGACATTAAAATGGCATTTAAACTTTCAATTAGATTATTGTTTTCTTATGTTTACGCGAATTTTACTCATTATAATGAAACAACTTTTACGGATTTTATCGCGGTTTATTCGGACACTTTACAGCAACCATGGTCCTCCCGTGACCATGGTTGCTGTAAAGTGTCCGAAACGTCGGGATTGTAAAAAACTAAATAAACCGCGATAAAATCCGTAAAAGTTGTTTCATTTCAATTAGATTTTTTTAAAACAAAAATTAACATTTCATATTACAAAACTATCATTTCAAATTTCAAGTTTGTATCTAGATTTTAATTGTATATCGATGCTTCAAAATTATTTTTAATATTATTAACATTGTATATAGTTATTGATCAAACGTATACTGATTTTGTGGTAATACACATTAATCAGAAATGTACGGTATGTCGTTACAGTAACTAACACAATGTAACATCCAAATCTGTTTTAAAATGTCTGACAAAGAAAACATATATTATGTTTACAATAATTTGATGAGTTGTATGATGTAAGAAGTTATTCGTGGTAAACATACATTAATTTACTATATCAAAATTATATTTGGGCATTGTAAAACAGGTTCAATGGTTTAGATATCGAAATTATTCCTTGTATTAGTTTATATTTCAAAGCGATGTGGTAGGCTCAAACCATGCTGTATAATTTTGGTTTCTGAAGCTTTTATATATGTTGGAAAAACTGTAAACTTGATTTTTTGTGGTGTGAAATACACATCAAATATTAATATATTTTATGCGTATTTAATATTTTTTAAACATTTATAGTAGTTTTTTTTACTAACAATTTTATTTGTCAGCAAAGAGAAATTAATAGAATAAAAAAAAACGACAATTATAACAGCATTTTAAGTTGGCTATAAATACATAACAGTAGAGTTTGAGCGGACGACACCGCGGTGTTTAGTTGTAATTCGGAGATATATATTGGTGTATTGTGAAATGGCTATCATTTTACGTTGTGATCATGTGAGTGCAAAATTTTATTATTATACCCAGTTCGTGCGACGTTCCGTCAAGAGGGGCAGCAGGACTTACTCTGCATAGTCCAAGAGCAGTATTTTTTAGCTGTAGTCTTTATTTTTAAACTTTTTTTATTATTATTTTAACAATTATGAAATTCGATCGTTAGTTAATTTCTAACAATGAAATATTTAATAAAGAAATCACAAAAGATATCGCTTTTTTATTTGCTTACCTCAACATATTTAGTATTAAGACCACAATACCTAAAAATACACTTATCGATATGACAAAAAAATAACTTGCCTAATTTAATACAATCACTTCTAAGCTGAAGACATTAGACAGTAATTATGAAGAGGCTGATTATGAATTAGCCGGCGAATGTCCTTCGACCGGTCCCCACTCCGCCCAGCTCAGGTTCCAGTCGGTGGAAATGGTGATCATATAACAGACTAAATCTCTGAACTAATCTGTTTAACAGGTTGAATATGTTTAAGGATTTTTCTTTCCTTTATGGTATGATTGCATTAAATTCAAAATAGCATATCTTATTCACCACGCAAAAAGCCAACAAAATATGCGATTGTAATGAAACAAATTATTGCGTTTGCAATTGTTTTATTTTTGTACAAATATATACGTTTCGATATACGCACTAACATTATAACTACGTCAAGACAAAACCATATCTCAAATCCATCTTTTCATAAGATTCAAAAATAAAATCAAACAAGGCACTAGAAAAATATTTCTCTGTGATCCAATAAGGTTATCACGTAAATCTAGCAACGTTACATTGTATTGCCTGTATTATTACTACATTAGCCGTAATATTTTAACACATTTTTGTTAAACAAAATTAACACTATTTCAACCCGTAAAAGTACATAACTAAGCACTAATGTACTGAAGCAAGGATTGGTTAAATTTATCACGATGGTGTGACCATATAGATTTAAATAATAAGGTAATAGAAGTGGTAAGTACGCGTGACCTTGTCGCCACACTGGTGACGCGGATGGCACCAACGAGCGTACTTACTATTAGTCGCTAACAAAACTTTGTAATGGCAAGTGAGATGATAGATGGTGTTTTGCGGCATTTCCCAATGTAAAAATTGGTCTACCTGTAGTAAAGAAATAATCATTTCATTCGTCTTTCATCGGTAAGTATACATATGTGTGTATTAATGTTCTTGAGTTCCAATCTAGGGGTGTGGTCAAAAGATCTCTAAGTTATAAATATAATAAGTTCTAACCTCGGGCAATTGGACCTGCAGTGAAGCTGCCTAGAACATAATATATCTTCACGTAGTCATAACTACAAAATTTCCGCAATGGTGTAGCTTGTACTCAACAGGTCCTGTATCAAAATTTGCCAATAAGACCAATCTTCATACACGTTAGGGGTAGTATTATGGATATGGTGATATCAGCATAAGTCTAGATCTTAGGGTCTTCCATAGTTTAGGTATAATATGTTGCGTATTATGTGGTCCTACGTCTACTAATATCATCTGTACAACTGCGAGGCTCTTATATTCTTTTTAAAACATACAACTATATAAAGGCCACTGTATACGACTTGACTGTTTCGATATTTACTAACGACACAAATGAGGATATGCAAATTATTTCTAATCAGATGGATATATTTGTATGAGGATTCTTGTCCTATGTCCCGGGGGGTGGGGGGTCGTTCATCCACTGGGGCTGCGTCCCTGGCATATTGCAGAAGTTAGCCCCAAACACTGGCCCATTGGGGCGGAATGACGGCGACCAGTTGACTGGAGGCACCGGCCTCATCATGGGCCTACCGAAGTTAAACCTGTTGACGCCGTACGGCCCAGGCGGTGGTGTGCTGAACGGTGGGAATGCTTGAGGGTTGAACTGGGGGAACGGTCCCATTTCATTTGGATGGGGAGGTGGTGTCCGCATGTTCTGATCTTCCCATGGTCTTTGAGACCGTACGAATCCAGGATTCCGTCTGAATCCCACTGGCATCCGCCCTCTGTTGGGTCCAAATCGGCTACTCGACTGCGCTGGTCGATTCCGTTTGGCTTCCAATATTTTTCTTGGTTGATTCTTTGATGTTTCTCCGTTTTCTGAACCATCTTGTCTGTTTTGTCTCTGCTCCTTCCTAGCTTTGTTCGCTCTTCTCTCTTCCTCGTCGTCCGAGTATTCTACTTGGCTCGGCGGTGGCTCTATGTCGTGCAACCATGACGCATCAGATCCCTTTACCCTGTAAAAATATCAATGATTACAATAAAAACTATACCAAATATTAATGATTTCATATTTTATGATATATGATTTTCACTATGCAATTAAAAAATAAGTTAACAGTCAAGGGAGTGACAAGGGCTGATATGTATTAGAAAGAACACTGAATGAGGCATTGAAAACTACTATGACGAAAGATGACAGCCCAACGGCATGATAGTATATGCCATTATTGCATCTGACTCGGCATTCATGTCGAATTTACAAGGCGCGCCTATAAACGTTTCACAAATTAAGAGGGCTATGGAATATTAAGTGATTAGGTGAATATCATTCTCAAGTAACAAGCATAAATCACGCAAAACGTAATATGATTTCAATTTTAATGAATTTAAAATCATATTACGTCTTGCGTGATGGAAACCCACAACTAGAGGTTGAAGTGGAAAGCTTACTTAATCAGGCAGATGATATTAATAACGTAACACTTACTTCATGAGCTCTGAGAGAAACACATAACTAGTGTGTTCACTTCGAGGAGCTATGAACACTTCCATACCGGGCTCAACACCACGTTCCTTTACATGCTCTTCGGAATTAAAACGGACACAGTAGTGTGGTTCTGTTACCTGTTGAAAAACTCACTATGTGAAATGGTCCTATACATAAAAAACTTAAGAAACAAATTAATTAAATGCTCTCAGCATTTGTGGTATCTGAATCTTTTGCTATATCATTCCCACATGATTGATAGAATTTCATAAAATCATGCCATTTTTTGACAATTATTTATATTGCCAATGCTAAACAGCTTGCTGGGAATTTAACACAAAAATTTGCCACTAACATTTCTTACATAATTAAAAAAAAATATATACATATTATATTTACAAACAAACTTTAAATAAATTACCGGTCCAAAAACATCAAAAACTTTTCCCAATGCCTTAGCACCATTGTCCAAGAATAATACACTATCAATGTCAACAGCAGGGGTCTCAGGAAATGCACGAACTACAACTGAAAAATAATAACATTTTATTAACCAAGGATAAAATTAAAATCCTAATTGATATCAAATCAATAAAGAACAACAATTTATTATTCTATTTGATCGGAAATTAGAAACTAAAGCAGATGTGAAAATTTTAGTTTTTCCCTTATTTGTACATCATCTCAATTCTCATGTAACTGTTAAAACAAACAAATGTTAAGCAACAAAATATGTTTTTCTCACTTATTGTGATTAAATTATTAGTAATTAAATGCTTAATCCTAACCTAATCTATCAACCACACTGGCAATTGTTCCAATTTTAGTGGTCTCCTGAGCAGGTAAGCTTATAGCTAGATCCTCGATGGGGGGCAGGTCATCCAGTCCAAGCTCTCCCCGTACTTTAGGTACACTCTTGTCGGTCTTCCCACCTTCCCCTTCATCCCTGTAATCATTTGTAAGGTTTGTATTAGTATAGGTATTGCTTTGTAATAAAATAATATTATATTAGTTTAGATTTAAAACTTTTACAAAATTTTTGCCAATAAAGTTTTAGAAATTTTTATTTCCAAACAAGATATCATTAAGTTACAAACATCTATAAATATTTATTTAAACAAAGGATTATTTATTTTAATTAAATGTATTTCTAAATACCTCTCTCTCTTCTTCATTTCTTTTGGGATGTTACTATAGTATTAAAATTTCAAATAAATGATTAGCATTTAGATATTTTAAATATTTTATTTGAAAAATATATTCATTTACATATTTATTAGACAAACAGAATACATATTGAAATGTGGGAACATTTTTACATTAGCAACCTTTTCTATTGAGCACATAGAAAAAATATAATCCTATCTGGTTAAACTAGGTTAGAAATTGGAATATTAAAGGCATTTATAATTTTAGTAGGCAAAATTGTTATACATAATTTGTACAATTTGTTTTCTATCTAATCTCAATATTCGTACATCTTGCAGATAAGTTTTGTACAAATCAAAACTACAACAAGCTTATTAGCTACAAAAACATGTTTTTAAAGTTTTTTGTTTCTTTGGTTTATTACTGTATTGGATCACAAAAATTATTATTGGAACATATTATATTAAACATTTTATCACATTAATATGTAGTATTATTGTTTTATTACAGTAAATATCAAAGCTTGTACAAGTATTACTTGCTCAATGTTTGTTACATTTGCATAATTTTTTTCAAAATTAAAAATTCGAGGTACCCGCTCGTCAATTCTTCGAGATCCTTCACAGAATCTACATCACTATCACTGGATTCGTCTGAACTAGACTCTGAACTGCTGTCAGCATCTCTATATTCAGTTACATCATACTCCAAAACATCATTCTCACAACTATCAATAATCATATGTCTTGTAACTTCTTCGTTCGAAGTCCCCGACAACGGACCGTGGGCACACGCGTTTATTATATTGTTTTTCAACACCATCTCACTGAGTTCCACTGCATCGGAATCATCATTAACAGGGGTTTCGTTGGATTTCGTATCTTCCGAGTCTGATTCGGAACCATATTCGGCTATTAAACTTAGCGACACGTTTTTATTGTTACTTTGCTCAAGGTTTTCCATTACAAAGGGCAAACTCAACGGACGGAACTATTGAATTGGTGTCTTTTTGGCACAAGTTTCTTATAACATAGGGTTTGATCACTCCAATTGTTACTTATCAACACATACAAAACACTAAATCAAAGAAATAATAATTCTGAGTAAGACCGTATGACCGTGAAATGCGATAATTCGCGAAAAATGAGAACACAGAATTGAGAATTGTCAACTTTGTCAAACATAGATATGTCAAATTTGTATATTTTTAATTTATCTAAACAGAGGCACTAGCTACTAAACTATTAGCCAAAAATTACATTGTGTATTCCAATCAGAGCATAAAAGTATTATTCGCAACGTTGATATTTCAATTGCAGCAATGCTTTGCAAAATAAATCACTCTCAAAAGTAGTATTTTTGCGTGATGTGGTAGGAGAACAAGTGTGTTATTTTTTATTTTGGCACCTTTCATATCGTCATAGTTTATTAGAAAGAATAAAAGGTAATAAGGACTGTGATAAAGAATGAATATAGGTTGAAGCACAGACATACTGTAAACTAGTTTATAATAAGTCTGCGGGTTAAAGTACCCAGTGGATAAAGGTATACATTAACTATTTAAACAGATTTAAAAAATAAGAAAACTTTATTCTCTAATCTGTTTTCATGTTTTCCAGATTTCATTTCTTTTAGAGATAATCAAGATGGAGCATCGAGACTAGGCTAGTTTTTTATAGAATGTTTTTGGGGGATTGTACATTTACACTTACATATTATATTTATGAATAAATGCTAATAACCAAGAAAAATACCATATTATTAAATCCGAAGATTATTAGAAGAATCCGAAAATACAAGTTATTTTTACGGGGAAATGCCGCCAGCCTCTTGGGCACCCTACCCTGCGAGCGTAGCGACTTGGGGTCGATTTTTTATATTATTTAGTTTTATTTTGTTATAGTATATAGTTTATTTTAAGTAGTTTTAGTATATTTTTGTCTTATGTTTATTAAACTTATTATATAGTTGTTGGGCCCACCGTTGGGACGCCAGTTATAGTTGTTGGGCCCACCGTTGGGACGCCAGTTATAGTTGTTGGGCCCACCGTTGGGGCGCCAGTTATAGTTGTTGGGTTCGGAAACTTAAAGATTCTACTTAAGATAAAAAAACTTTATTCTTTACTTTACTATTTAAACAAGAATTTAAGACAAACAGACTATTAATATTTTTAACATAACATGTCCGTTACGACGGTCGCCGGAACGACGCACTCGTATAGGCTTTTCGCGGACTACTCTTTTATTGTCTTAAGACGCGGCCGTTAGGCAAGGGCGGGTGACAATTCGGTTATTCCCGAAATTGTGCGAATGGTGTTGCCAGCCGTGTGTACACCATGCGCTATATCCTCCCCCTCCAAGTCTGCAGAGGACACCGAGGCAGACTTGGGACTAACAATATTGCGTGGCCTACCTCTATCATATACAATGGGTTCTGTGGGGCCTGTATATGGGGACAGAAGTCTGACATGATACTTGCCGCGGCGTTTATCAACGACTTCATACGTTGTTGGAGATATAATTTTACTAATCCTATACGGACCTTCGCGGCGTGGAGCGAATTTACTAGAAAAACCTTTAGTCGCTTGGCTAGAACAATGCCCCCTTTTAACACGTGATACCCGATATGGTGGTGATGAGATGGGAACGATATCTCCTGTACCTTTTCTATGCACTGTTAATGGTGTGGGTTCTCCCCCTGCACTGAAAATATCATCACTATTTTGTAAATTAACTTTATTACTCGATGTAAGGAGACCTCCCGAAGAACTAACCGTAATATGATTTTCCTCTTCATACTCAAGACTATAATAATTCGAATCGCGTAACTTATAACGATTTCTATAAAAGTCAAGTATCATGCCAGCGTCTTGTACAAAATTAATACCTAATAGAGATTCTGTGGCACCAGGCAAAACCATAAACAAGGTTGGCACCACCACTCCTCGCACAATTACATTAATCATGGCTGTTTCTACAATTTGTACACGCTTAGTACCATCAGCAAATTTTAATTCAGTCTCTACACTTTTAAACACTTGACCATTATTACGTAAATGCTTAGTTAAATTTTCACTAGCCACTGATTGCTTAGCACCTGTATCTAATAACGCGGTACACTTAACACCAAACACTTCGATTTTAAAAATCGGTCTAACACGTGGTGTAAACGCACACAGGTCGACAGCGTTTATTGACGCTAATGATGATTGAGACGCCGTTGCGGGCCGCACCGCGCGTCTTTCCTTGCAGGTCTCGCAGTTTGACCGGATAACACCTGATGCACCGCATCCATAACAACTAAGAGAGGGGCGCAAATCAGGTTGCACAGTAACTGGTTCTTTCTTAATTGCTTCAGTGATAATAGGGTTCTTTGAAGTAAGTCTTCGACAATCATCTTTACTATGGCCATAAATTTTACAGTATGAACATCTTTGCCTCGGCCTATATGACGCCGACCTGTCCGTGGTTGTCACCAATAGAGGTGCTAAAGTCAAGGACTCATCACGAACCTTAGGGCCACGTGGAATAGACAGCACATCATTCCGTTTGGACGACACCGGTTGGTGTTCTTCCTCGAGGACATCCTCCACCAGTCGAGCATGATGGAGTAACTCGGTGAATGAAGTGAAGGAGCTTCTAGTTACCCTTTCACGAATGCGTCTATGTAAAAGGCCATATACCATATCCAGTTGAACCGGATTTTCTGATAGTGTTCCAGGCGGAAGCTGAGCAATTAACGATCTAAATCGGCATACAAATATATCTGTTCTCTCATCACCCTGCTCTCTACTGAATATTTCTCGATATATTTTATGAGGCGCAAGGCGTGGTCCGAAAGTTTGCTGCAGTAACAGTATAGCTTCTTCCCAAGTATTTACAGAATGCTTAACACCATGCCACCAAGTCGCTGCAAAGTCCGTGAGTAACATGGGTAAGCCTCTTAAGGCCATATCGTCATGGACATTAACACAATCTTTATAAATTCGTATGGTGTCTATGAACGTCATCACATCACCCGTTCCACTAAATCTCGCCGTACAGTTAGATAAGTTCGTACTCACAGTATTAGAAGAGCACGGAGCGGGCTGCTGCACTCGTAGAGTATCCAACAAATACCTGAACTGCTCGTCAGACATCACTATTGGCGAAGATGGCGGCGACGGTGTCACGGAGACAGGCGGAGCACGCCCGTACTGCGACGTTATAGAGACAGGCGACTCACGCCCGTGTGGCGGAGGCAGTGATGAAGCGTCGGCGCTGGCGGACTCATCTTGTTTAGTCAACACCAGCGGGGATTCTCGTTCAACTCCGGCGGCCTGCATATTTTGTTGCTGGCCGGCTCGCGTAAGCACCATATTGTTAGAAAACACTAAAGTATATGCACTAGTTCGAAATAACGAAGCTAGGTAATTATTTAACGACTTTAACACTTATTATTCACTAGTTCGATACAACGAAGCTAGGTCCTAGTGGTCTTTTCAATCGCGGATCCTAGACTATAGGTATAAAACTTATAAATTAAAACACTAAAGTATATGCACTAGTTCG
Organism: Lycaena phlaeas; assembly: GCA_905333005.2. NCBI lineage: Eukaryota > Metazoa > Arthropoda > Insecta > Lepidoptera > Lycaenidae > Lycaena > Lycaena phlaeas. The sequence goes on from HG995181.1 coordinate 2,549,416, forward strand.
AAATAACGAAGCTAGGTAATTATTTGACGACTTTAACACTGATTATTCACTAGTTCGATACAACGAAGCTAGGTCCTAGGTATAATTTATAAAACATATAAACTAAAACACTGAAGTATATGCACTAGTTCGAAATAACGAAGCTAGGTAATTTTTTGACGACTTTAAAACACTTTTATTCACTAGTTCGAAAATACGAAGCTAGGTAATTATTTAACGACTTTAACACTGATTTTTCACTAGTTCGATACAACGAAGCTAGGTCTTTAAAACACTTTTTATTCACTAGATCGAAAAAACGAAGCTAGGTATTATTTTAATGTCTGTTCTGCTTTATTCACTTATTATATGATACATAAAGTAGAATCCGAGTTTCTGCCGAACGTTGGGACGCCAGTTATAGTTGTTGGGCCCACCGTTGGGACGCCAGTTATAGTTGTTGGGCCCACCGTTGGGGCGCCAGTTATAGTTGTTGGGTTCGGAAACTTAAAGATTCTACTTAAGATAAAAAAACTTTATTCTTTACTTTACTATTTAAACAAGAATTTAAGACAAACAGACTATTAATATTTTTAACATAACATGTCCGTTACGACGGTCGCCGGAACGACGCACTCGTATAGGCTTTTCGCGGACTACTCTTTTATTGTAATGAAAGTGAAAGTGAAAGTGTGAAAGGGTGTGTTAAGTGAAAGGGCGGGTGACAATTCGGTTATTCCCGAAATTGTGCGAATGGTGTTGCCAGCCGTGTGTACACCATGCGCTATAATTAGCTATTTTTGGATTCTTCTAATAATCTTCGTCAAAATAGTAAAAAGGTGTGTGTGCGATTCACCCACGATAGAAGTGAAACAAACGTTAAATGCTCAAATACAAGCAAGTATTAAACAGTTTGCAATATACATACACACCGACATTTGCTCTCTCGCTCTTTTGTATTTGTGTCTCTTACCTGTCATTTTTTCCGTTGCATCCGGTTTGAAAACACAACGATTTTAAAGAAGTTTCACTTCAATAATAATTATGGATTATGGCGTTGTGCAGTGCAATGAAAACAGAAACGTTTTACAAATTTTATTTATTTAAATTCTTATTAAATACACAAATATCACATGAGTTATTATAAAAATTATATTTTAAAGGTTACTTTAGTCAATATGCCTGGCCGCAGCTCGTGGTCACCTTCTTTGAGACGAAGACTGCAATAGGAATTGTTGACTACCTGAAAATATATATCTGCCGTATATCTATACATAACTTATCATCTGACTGGCCTTTTTTCAACTATATTTGGGTTCGGCTTTCAGTCTAACCGGATGCAGCTAATTACCAGTACTTTAAATGGAGTGACTGCTTAACCAACCTCCACAAACCAGTAACTGGGAGGACGGTAACTGGATGACCAGCTACTGCGTCAGACTCGCAGGCTTCAGACGATCCGTAACTACTGTCGAAGACCCACGACTGACAGCCGGGACCAGCGGTTTAACGTGCTTTCCGAGGAACAGACGAGTCTCGGTATGTACAGATGGTTACCCATCCACGGACTAACCTCGGCAAGCGTGTCTTAACCTAGTGAATCAGTCCGCGTTTTTATTATCAGTGTTGCAGAGCTCAAAGAGCTTTTCCTCTGTCTAAGAGAAAACAGTATTTCTTTTAATTCTATCATAGAAGATAACATTTTCTATAGACCCGGTTTATGGATATCGTTAAATTTATATTTATGGAATGTGGAAGATGTGTTTTGCCAGATGGCAACACACATCTTCCCGGAAAACTAGATTTACGATACGTAAGAATTATCCTGCAGCAGAAAATGATCATTAAGAATATTATAATGCACCTGCTCTATAATAATATACACTTATAATATATTTAATCAAGTTGTTACAGTTGTTGAAGAAATTTTAATATAATAATAATCGTGATTCTAGTTACAAACTAAAATGATCTACGATATTTAAAAAATATTATTCAAATCAAAATGGATTCTAATCTATTGAATATATTTTTTTAAGTATACGCCAAACATTTTATATGCATTTTACAAACAAAATACAAAGACAATGCTCAAAGTAAGAGAATGCCAGCGTCTTAGACCAGCGGTCGGCAACCTTTTGGTAGGCAAGGGCCACAAGGTGGCAAAATAAACTAAAGGTGGGCCGCAGTCATGGTAATTGACCCTAGAAGCCCAATATAGCTACGCATAATTGGTCAGATTGCATAGGAAAAATAAAAATGCTATTAAAAATTGATAAAAGATAAGGAATTTAATTCGTTCACATAATACTTACATTATGTTTATATGTTTGGGTTCTATAGCTAGAAAAATAAGAGAAAAATAAAGTAATGAAAACTACCAACTACCTACATAGAAAACTGATTTTACACAAATTTTAGTGTGATGTCTGAGGTTGCATTTGAGAGGCTATTTCTTGTATGTTGGCTGTCATATTTGTAGTTGCGATTCGTAGAATGGCTCTCAAATGCTCATCTGTGAGACGAGAAGCATATTTATTTTTTCTATAATTGACAATTGAAAAAGTTTGTTCGCATAAATAAGTGCTACCAAAAATTGTAATGAACTGCTTAGCAAACTTTTTCAACTCGTCAAAATCAGATGGCAAGCTAGCATAAAATTTAACAAGATCATTGATTTCATAGAAAGAGCTTTTGAGAGTATCATTAGATTGAAGATCAATCACGTTCATTTGTAAATGAATCGGTACATCCTCAACATCACACGAATAAGGATTTGCAAAAATCTTCAGTTTGCTTGAAACTTTCTCAAAATCACAAAATCTGTCGCTGAATTGAGTTTGCAGCTGTATTAAAATATCTTTCATTTTATCACTTTTCCAATGAAAATTAATTCCAGCTTCTTCGACAGCCGTTTTACAATTCGGAAAATGATCTAACTTTTTTTCATCAATATGTTTTATAAAGAGTCTATTTTTCATTTGGAATGCCTTTACGTCTGTGTGCATATCAGAGATTAGTTTATTTTTACCTTGAAGCCTTATATTCAGCGTATTTAATTCATGAGTTATATCTGTCAAAAATCCAAGGTCTATTAACCATTGAGTATCTGTTAGCTGTGGAATAGGTTTGCCTTTTTCATTCATAAAAGTGTTGATTTCTTTTCTGAGATCAAAAAATCTTTTCAGTACTGCACCTCTGCTTAACCATCTCACCTCAGAATAATAAAGAACATCTCGATGATCTGCTTCCGTATCTGTCAGAAGCTGCTGGAATTGACGATGAGTCAACCCATTTTTTCTGATGTAGTTTACAGTAGCTACCACGATGTCCATTACTTCTTTCCAAGATACGACTTTGGAACATAATGCTTCTTGGTGGATAATGCAGTGAAAAAATAGTGGGATGTTACATCCTATCTCTGCCAGTTTCGTTTTAATTCTACCTACCAAACCCTTATTTTGTCCACTCATGTTCCTGCCTCCGTCAGTTGTTACACTTACCAATTTTCCCCATGGTAATTGCATCGATTCTAGCGCTTGTCCTAAGTTACAAAACAAATCTTCCCCTGTAGTCGTTCCCTTCAAACTACATAACTGTAAAAGCTCTTCATAGACATTAAAGTTTCCATCGATTCCGCGAACAAATATTAAAAGCTGAGCAGTATCTGAAACGTCATTACTTTCGTCGGTAGCTAAAGAGAACCATTCAAATTGTTGTGCTTTTTCCCGAAGTTGCTGATATAAATTATCGCCCAAATCTTCAGTTCGCCGGGTACACGTTCTTGCAGAAAGACTTATATTTTCAAATTTCTTTTTTTGATCTGGGCACACCTCATCAGCCATAACTAAGGCACATTGTTTTATTAGTTCACTGTCGGTAAACGGTCGGCCAGACTTCGCAAGAATTTCCGCTACCCTTAAACTTGCACGTATACTCGACTCGTTACTTTGGACTTGAACCTTAAAAACATTTTGTTGGTTCTTTACTGAAGATTTGAGTGCGTTAATTTTAGTTTTTCGTGACTCACCCACTAGGCATGCAAATTTGACTTTGTGCTCGGTATCATAGTGGCGTTTGAGGTTATATTCTTTTTGCATAGCAATAGTCTTTTGGCATATTAAGCATAGCGGTTTGCCATTGCAATTAACAAAAAAATACAAATCTGTCCATGCATCGTTAAATACCCGATTTTCTTCTATTACTTTCCTTTTTTTCGAAGCCATCATTAACTGTAACAATAAAAGCATTGCCTTGTAGTAAACATGTCACGGCGACCTACGTGAGCGATCTTACTGCGAATGCGAAGTGGCACTTAAACAACAAGCAGTCAATACCCACTATTGAAGTGGCTCATTAAATAACCAAACGCTTTGCCATGCATTTGTTTCAAATCGCTAACTTACGTAGATGGAATAAATAGGAAGGAAAATAAATAGGAATATCACACTTACCGAAATTAAAACAAAGCACACATTAAATAACTTGTTTCACTAATCACGCAACGAAGCGAGCGATTCACGGGGCGCCGGCAGCAAGACTTCGCTCACTCCACAAAATCGGAGGGAGCGGGGGGGACGGGACGCAGCGGCGATGTACTTCCGCGCTACACTCGCGCGCCGCGTCGCTCATTTGTTCGTTCGCAGGCAGAGCGAAGTGTGTATTTTTGGCGTGGGTATTTAAAAGGAGCGCTTAGTTCATTTTGATAAATTATAATAACTTATCTACAAAATATTCACGGGCCGCAAGTAGGAGGTCCGCGGGCCGCATGCGGCCCGCGGGCCGCGTGTTGCCGACCGCTGTCTTAGACGATTCAAATTTTAACTTAATATACCCTTAACTCTTATTTTACGACATTCTAAAACTTAAAATTAAATTATTAATCATGAAGTCTCACAATAGACAATGCATTATAAATGCAAGCGAGATATAGCACATCATGTTCTTATATATCTCTCTATAATATGGGGTCGCCCACGTATTTGGTACGTCCTGGTACGTCACACGTTAAGGGGATACAGTGTCAATGTGTGACAAGGGTGGTAAGGGGTGGGGACGATTTTATGACGTCGTTAAATAATAAACACGGTTTTTTAACGTAATAAATAACGGAAAAAAATATTTTAATGAAAGTGCAAATAATTGTGAAATCCGTTGTAATTTAATTCTCTCAGGGCCTGTTTCACAATCTCCAGATAAGTTCCGAATAGACTATCGGCAACATATTTGACAGATACTCCATACTCTATATGTCAAATATGTTGCCGATAGCCTATTCGGAACTTATCTGGAGATTGTGAAAAAGGCCCTCAGTGTCACAAACGTGACTATCTGTGGAGGACAAAGTAGGATTTTCAAAACAATCATAGATATTTGTATTACCTAATATAATGATAGCAACTAATTTTAATTAAGTCAATAATAAAAGGAAAATCATAATATTTTTACGTAAGCTTCTTTATAAAATGAAATTATTTTTAACGCACAATTGCTCAATAACAGGCATTTTGGGCAGTATCCTTTATAAATTATATTTCTATGTTACATATTTGGAGGAAGTGGCAATGGAGCAGTTTTTATGACCAAGTAATTGCCATATTTATTTAATTATTTATTGAAATGCACAATACAATACAGACTAACCCCATTATCATTTAACCTGATATATACTCAAACTAGAATTAAATGATACTATACTAATAAATAAAAAATAATCATTGTTGTCTATTTGTAAATAATTGATAATTAATTCAGAGAATTTTGTTAGCTATGTAAAAACTAATAGCCTGCTACTTTTAGTTAACTATAAATATAATATAATATAAATATAATATAATAGTTAACTAAAAATTGGTTGTCTGTAAAGTTGGTTTACGACGGTAGTTTGACGTGACAACGTCAAACAATACATGCAGCACGAACCGAACTGAGCCGATCATGTCTCTCTCGTTCGTGCCGCGCTCCCGCTTTCGGAACGCGACATGACGTCATCTTTTTCGTGCATACTGCCCGTAATATCGAGTTATTAGACGTTATCACGTCAAAAAAAAAATACTTGAAAACTTCTCCATCAATTAAACAATAATGAATGAAATAAGAGATAATAAATATAATTTTAATGAATGATAAATACATCTAAAATGAAAAAGTATAATTTCTTATCTACACAATGTTGCATCAATTTGTCGCAACGACGGCAGGGTTAGTTTGAGTTTCCTCCGATAAGCCGGATCGGACGCCAGGGGATTGTGTTCTAAATATACAGTTGCCAGTTTTTTATTTTCCTGAAGATAATCTACTGAGGACCAATCGGCTATCTGGTTGTTATTCAGCTGTAATAGGAAAGTTAAAAATTTGTTAAAATATGTATATTGTATACACGGTGTATTTGGTACGTTTGCAAAAACGAAGAGATATGATAGTGTTAGCATAGCCTGACAATATTCAGTGAAAAAAAACCGTAATTTTTTTGTTGGTTTTTTTTAATAACTTTTTTGTATAAATCGGTTTCGATAAACATGATACAGACATTTTATGGTAATGCTTTAAAATAATTGTTTTATGAAACTAAGTAGCAATATAATTTGTTTATTGAATACTACATTGATTGCCGGACTACAACAGCTGATTCACATGGTTCACCGCGCGAGGTGAACGAACCCCCGCACCGCGAGCGTCGTGCGGACAGCGTGAGCGCGCAGTGTGTATACAATGCGAGTTTGCAAAACACATAATTATATTATCAAATTGGTTCAATCTATTTTTAATTATTTTGTAAATAAAAAAATGTTTGTCTGTAAAGTTGGTTTACCAAACGATCGTCTCTCTATTGCTTTTCCGGCTGTACACTCTACTAATCGTACTCGTAAATAAGATGTATAATAATCTCTCAAATAGTAGCAATCATGAAAACATTGATCATTGTTAATCAGACGGAATAAAATAATAGAAATTATGAGTTGAAAAAAAAAATCTTACCCACAACTCTTCTAAATCACTCATATGTCGGACATTTTCAATAACAGTTATTTTATTGAATGCCAAATCTAATGTCTGCACATTAACTTGGTTTTGTAGATTCTCTATTGTGGATATATTGTTTTCAGATATATACAGTTGTTCTAATTTAGTAAGCTGCTCAAGATTCTCTATCTTTACTAAACGGTTGCTTTGAAGAACAAGGGTTTCCAAATTAGTAAGATCTTCAAGATTTTGTATTTTACTTATTTTATTCTTTCCAAGATACAACTCTCTTAATGTTTTAAGTCCTTCCAAGTTTTTTATTTCCTGTAAATTGGTATAAAAATCATTCAATATAAAATATGTCATTTTTGTAATATCTTATATGTGAATTATTTATTAATACTTATCAAAAGGTCTTATATATAATAATTGCATTGTAGATATAAATATTTAATCTAAGCCTACTGCTTAACATAAAAAGGTTTATTTACTAATACTTATACAATTACTAAATAAAGCTATGGCTACTTACTCTAATTCGGTTGTCACCCAACTCAAGTAGTTCTAACTTGGGCAAATGGTTTACATTTTTTATTTCAGATATTTTGTTGGAACTTAGGTATAGTTTTTTTAAATTTAACAAATTCTCCAAACCAGATATCTCTCTTATTCTGTTGAAAGATAGATCTAAAATCCTGAAAGTAAAATTAATACTTTGTGAATCATTTTTAAATAGTTGGAAAAATTCCATAGTATGGCTTTTACTAAAAACAATGAAGAAGAAAAAGAAAGACAAAGAAATGAGGGGAAATATTAAATATTGCTTCCTTTGATGAAGGCACATTTGCAGATTTTATGCGTAAATATAAATTTTGTAGTAATTCAAAGAAAATTATTTCAAAAAATTATAAGTTGTAAGAAAATATTATTTGTGTTGGAAAATATTAAAGCTGTTTGATTGCTGCAAGTCTTTACAAAATGTAATAAGGCTTAATTAGATGTGATAACTGGAAAGTGTCCAGAATGTTCTTAGATGACAATAAAATGTTTATGTTGGGCGCTATTACTGATTATATTGCTGCAAGCCTATCATTTACTATTATTAGGCTTGCACTGGGGACAATGGGAAAATGTGTGTCTTAGTATTCACTGCTGGTAATATTTTTTAGTGGTTAAGTATTAATTTACATATACATTTAGAAAAAAGTTTTTCTATATACATACTCTAAATTAACAAGGCCACTCAAATTCTCCATCACCACTATTTGATTATCATACAGCTCTAGCTCCACTAATTTATTCAGTGTGTCCAACCCTTCTATTTTCTTTATAAGATTCCATCTCAAGTACAACCTGCAAAAAGGAACAATCAAGATATTTAATGAAGTAATTACGCTACATTATCAAACCTGCTTCCAGTTTGATTGCCCTGAAACTATAAATGCTTTGATCATATTTAAGTAATGTAACTGAATAAATGGTTGATGATCTCTAAAGTTCTTCTTATACACAGAATATATTTAAATTATTCAGCATGACCTAGGGGGTTCAAATTTGAATATCTCAAAAACTGATGAGCCCGATGAGTACATAAAAATTGGCAATTTCATAATCACAGAAATTGTCTCAAAACAAAACTAAATGTTTTGAAACTTTCGGCATGTAACTCCGCAACTACCAGCCCGGACCTATTTTGCTCCTGATGATGAATCCTACAAGATAAGCAAATAAAATTAGAGAAAAAGCAAACAAATTTTGTTTTTAAAAATTAAATGTATAGAACTTTAGAGGCAAATATATTTTTAACATAGTCACTGGTGATGTGTAATTGTGAATCTATAATGTATAATTGTCAAATACTAACACTACTAACATAACTATAAGTTAATTTTGTAACTAACAATCTAACTATAATATATGGGCATACTTGTCTGAAATAAAAAAATTCTATTCTATTCTATAGACACCTGGAAAAAAAATTAATAGAAAAACATTTCTATTAATATCCTCTGCATGATGAGCGTAAAAAAAAACAGGGGGTTATCATGACATCAAAAATTCTTCTAAGTTCCAGCCCCATAGTGCCATTAAGGCTACACCGAAACCAAAAAAATTAAGAAGCAGGTACAAAGGTACAGCTCATTCCACAGAGGAATCTCTTCCAGCAGACACGGCTTCATTTCTAGACCACTTTAAAAAGTTACTGTTAGTGATGACCTCATAGATATTATGTTGCAATAGTGAGTGAATTACCCGAGTGACAATAGTTTTGTGGGTATGGGCTTGGCCTCTTGAGTGAAAGATCTGGGTTCGATTCTGACTCCTTGTAGTGCCTTGAAAGGCCCGACCAGCAGTGAGACGTAATATGATAGTTGATACTATAGTAAATTAATTACCTTTCCAAGTTTATTAAGGGTTCCAGATTTTCAATCTTTCCAATCCTACCATGATTCAAGTCTAATATGTCTGTGTTTTCATTCACAATAATAATTTCTCGTGTGTCTTCTTCCGCCGGATTGTCGTTTGGAGGTGATGGTGAATCATCTCGGTCCGCATTGGAAAGTGTTTCTTCTTTACGTACGTCATCACATTCATCGTGAACCATTTGATCTTGATTTTCTGAAATGATAATTGATAAACATTTATAGTATGAAGCATTCAATTAACATGTTCATTGAAACCCTGAAAGTACATTAATACGGTATGAATTACCTGACATGATTATGTTCTCTGAATTGGTGACTAGTTTCAAAATAATATAAAATATTTATGGTGAACTTTTGAAACGTTTATGATAAAATAAAGTGGTTAAATTGTTTTTAATAAAAATACGAAAACAGACGGAATGTTTTCATAGTCTTTTTCCTTCTATCGGAATTCAAAAATTACAAATTACATTGACATTTGACATTGATTTTTTTAGTTTTAAGTTCCTGTCAAAAACAGTTAAGACCAAAGACCATAATGCCCAATCGTAAACGATTTTCCAATAAGAAATGTTGACAGCATTCTCAAATATCATATATAATATAATTTCGATTTGAAATAGTACTTTCTATGATAAAAATCTTAAAAACACAATGGTTTTTTTATTAATTTAATAATTAATACATAAAATGTGGCAAAATGTTGAATAAGTCACGTGACTACAAATATCGATGACGTCACTCGTTCTTATCTATACATACATCAAGTGTAAAAATTCTTCTGTACTCCATAAAACAAGGCTTTCTTAAGTTAAAAAAATATCAACCCATATAATTATATCCCACTGCTGGGCACGGGTCTCTTTCTTGAAATCAGCCGAGGAGGGCCATAGTCAACCGATGCCCCCTTTTTTTTTCTTTTATGCCGGGAAATGCACTGACGCATCCCGCGGGGGAGTGGGTCTCCCCGGGCGGGTATGTGGGACTCGCTGCGCCCGAAAGCTGGTAAGTGGACGCAGCTCTACTTTGATGATTTGATGGTGCCCCGGATCTACAAGCAATAGGGCACCTCGACGGCTAGTCAGTCCCTCAGGGGACCGACACCACCTCCACAGAGTGGTTGTCCCGCACCACAGAATAACCACTCGCAACATCTGGACAGTACGATGAGGTGAGGTTCCCATCCTCACCCTTTGCTCTGTTGTCCCCTCTTCTTATAAGAGGGGTACAAAGAGCCTCCTCGCGTCGGCTCAATTTGCTTCACCCAATGTGTTGGGGGTCACAGTTCACTGATGCCTTGGCCAATCTGGATTAATGAACATTACATAATTCAAAGACTTTCAATCTCTTCATCCATGCATTTTCAAAATTCCCTTTGATTTGTGCATAAAACCAACACTCGTCGGAACAAACCCTTACAAACCTACGCCACCTCAGACAAACTCTGTATCCTCACATTTTCAAAATTTGTGAGAGATTGCCGAGGCTTGCCAAGCGTGCGAATGCCGCTTTACACTTGTCAAATGTCAACTTACAAGACAGATTATTTGTCCCCGCCTCTACCCCACCCCTTCTATAAACCATTCAATATTTCAGACCAATCGTGAATCGCCGATCATTCCAATCAAAGACTTCTGAAATCAAACACGATTCAGCCTTCAGGATTAAGAATCACAGAATTCAAGAGACGCAAGTGCCGTTTTATCACCACTGTTTATTAAAATTTTGTCACGATCTATTAATTCAATTATACTTTTGAGACAAAATTTACGACGACGTTTATATAAGAAACAAGTATTTGTAGAAAAACATAGAATATCATAAAAAAATGGATTTAACAAAAAAATTGACTGTATCTTCTTCCAACGTTAAATATACGGATGAATATATTTATTCAGACTACGAATACGAAGAAACTTTGGTTACGAAAACAGAGACTGAAATAATCGTAAGTACTTTCGATGTGTTTATTATTACGACTTGCCGGGCGCGTTATCGATCGATGGATTTCCCTGGAAACCGATGGAAAACCGCAAATTTCTTTTTGTTTCAATGAAAATTAGTGAAAAATATGTTACGTTTTATTCATTTGCGACGGTATGCTTTCTTTTTAATACTTGTTTATAATAATAACCTTAAATATTTTTTTACTGTTTTTTAAGTTTACTTATAAGAATATTATTGTAGAAGTATTTTGATAAATGCAATCGTATCTTGTATTGAGTCTCTTTCTTACTCTTTAATGTAATCTCGCCTCTACTCTCTACTCTACTCTCTAATATGTGGACATATGATCAGAAAATACAACTACTATAAATTAAATAACAATAATATCAACCCTTAAATTATCTTCTATTGAGGGTATGTGTCTTGTCCTCCAAATCAGGCAAGGGGGGTATAGGACCATAGTTTACACACTCAAAGACTTAATCTTGTCAGGCATGAAGTTTTCCTCAAAATATTTTATACTAGCTGTTGCCCGCAGCTTCGCCTGCGTTAACTAAGATTTACAACGGGATCTTAGTACGCGAAATAACATTTTTTACACCTTGTGTCCGAAAAACCAAAATATCTAACCCCCTATAAGGAACCCTATTTTTATCAGAATAAAATTTAGCCTATGTTACTCGTGGATAACGTAGCTTCCCAATGGTGAAAAAATTTTTTGAAATCGGTCCAGTACTTTTTGAGCCTATTCATTACAAACATACAAACATACAAAAATAGGTACAAATCTTTCCTCTTTATAATATTAGTATAGATTTACCATTAAACTAACCCCCTTTTTCCTCTTTATACAATTTATTGAACATAGTTAAGTTTCAATCATAAATATTATGCTAATTTCAAAAACAATTTCAATAAGATGACATTGCAGTTACATTAGATGCCAAAAACTATGGTAGCAATATAAAATAGCCAAGTAGGAATAACACAACTAAATATACTTTCTTATACAGGCAACGCCCCTACGAACTACACTACAGATCCGCACGCAGCGTAAAGTTGGCAAAACTGGTGTTATGTTGGTGGGATGGGGTGGCAACAATGGTTCTACTTTTACTGCAGCAGTCCTTGCCAACCGACAACAGCTAACTTGGAATACAAAGAATGGAAAAATGGACAGTAATTGGTGAGTTTTATTTAGATTTGTTTCAAACATTATAAAATCATAAGTCAAACCTTTTCATATGTAATTTTTTTATTTTCTTTAGGCAAAAACGCACTGAAATAGGATTTCCTTGTATAAAAAAAAAAACTTTGTTGTGATCTTATTAGAATATAAAATTATTATGAAGAGTTTTCCTTTCTATTACAATCCAGTCTTTATTTTGTGATTGAAATGTAGATAATTAACTGAAAATTAATATCATAAACTGGTATTATAACTACAAACTATTGTTCAACTAGTGAACATTTTGTACAAGGCCAATTTTAGATATACTTATCCTTATGTCCACTAAACATATACAAAAAATATCATCAATATTGGTGCAGCCATTTTAGAGAAGATGAACAATTTAAATTTTAACACTATGGGAATATAATAAAAAGAAATCTGTGTTGTTTCAGGTATGGTTCCATCACTCAAGCATCAACAGTGAGGCTGGGAATGGATGAAAATGGTGCTGATGTATTCGTCAAAATGTCACAGCTTCTGCCCATGGTGCATCCTGATGATTTGGGTGAGTCAAGTCATATCTATTTCAACATAGAATCTAATCAACAGGAATATAACTAGAATGTAAAAGTATTTGCTTAAAAATGTAAACAAAAAAAAGACAATCTTTTTATGTCGTAAGATAATTATTTCAACGAACTTTGTTATTAAATTGATACATAAAAGAACAATATTGCAAAAATCATGTAAGATGCTTATTATTTTCGTAAGAGGTAGTGTCATGCTACATTGCATGCAAGAATACCGACGTAAAGTGACAGTTATGCTGTCGCGTTTTGTGAGGTTTGTGAGTTTCCGGCCTATTCGAGGGTAGGGGGATGGAGGAGGGCAATACATCTGAATATCCTCTGGTTGTGCGGTGATAGTAATGAAGTTGGTGTAAAAATGTAGTGCAAAGCACACCATGTCTACATTTAAGTCAAATTTTTTTTTTTTTTCAAGTAGATACATAAAATGTAAAATCAGATGTTAAGTATAAAGCTTACGTCACTAGGTTTCGTGAGTCCAATGTGCAAGTTACACCATCATTTAATATGAGATTAAAAATAAATTCGTATATTCTAATTTATAATTAAAATTTTAATAAATTTTATAGCCAAATTTCTACTATGCAATATGTATTATTATAAATTTTATTATATAAGTAGGGCTATCGGTTTTTCAGAACCGGCGACACGATTAATTTGAGATTAAAAAAAAACAATATGATACCAAATAACGTTACGCCCAACGCAAGAAAACCCAGAAAACACCGTAACTCGTGTTATATGGTTTACTTATATTCTTACTGTTTATTTACTTTACGTCAACGCTATAAATAGTTTCGTCTATGAAGCGAATTGTTAGCTCATAGTTCTTCTAGGATATACTAAATATGTATCAATGTATGTCTTACAACCAGCCAAGGAATTGTCAGGTCGAAACGAGTGTCGATTGTTTTGGATTTCACATTACCTATGGTGTATTTGTTTATGCATGAGATAAGAGCACACTTATATATGGAGGCTCCTTTAATACATGCATATATATGCGTACATAATGCATTAGATAGGTAGCATGGGGATTAAATTATTGCAATCGCATATAAAATTTTGAATGACGTAGGTTTCTGCGATCAACGTAGTCTTATGTTCCTGCTAAATTGTTGTTTGTTTGGTAATGCTATAAATTATTGTCGATATTTCGGGTTCTTTTTTTAATTTTGTTTTTTTTATATCCCTGAAAGTGATCAGCATTAGCTATAACCTTGTTGCCCTTATGAAGGATCATAAAAAAACGACCTTATTGTGAAGTGTGTTGATACTAAATGATTTTCAGATAAAAATAAAATATTACGCAAATTGCAATTTGTGTTACACAGATGTTTGTTATTGCCCTTAACCTAGCATTAAAGTAGGCTAAAAATAGAACGGTGGGTTTACGGAAACCACGTGAAATGCGTTCGTCATGAACATGCAACGCGAAACAGAGGAATATAACACGATTTGAAATTAGAATTAATATGACCTATGATTCTAAATTTAGTTTTCTTGAAATATTCTTATGAGTCATAATAATATGTACAAAATGTTTAAAAATAAATAAAACTGGCAGTTATTTGGAAATAAGTTGATCCAGATTTAACGGCGATTTTAAACAAATTTTCCGCAAATCAAATTTTGAGTGTGTTGTCTTTTTTTTACTATCTCGAATCTTCGATGATTGAATTCTGAGGCACCCGGTTTCTGGACTGTTGGTCGAAGTGTAGGTATGTCAACAAACATGGCTGTTAATGGCGGTCAACATACGATTTTAGAGTCAAAGACAGCTTTTCATTGTAGTGACTACGTCAATTTACAGGCTGATCAAATTATAATTTAACCATGTTCCCAGCAACTCCATTTGACACTTAACAAGAGATTTGACAGTTGATTTGTTAATTTTTGCGTTGAGTAGGCTTTTAGAAACCGGGCGATTGTGTCGATGCTAGTATGCAATTACTAAAACACGACTGCACTACATAAAGTTCCCTCCTACCGTTCAAGATGAATTTTTGAAGAGTCTGAATGTATTAAACGATATCGATTTTCCAAGTCTATAACCGTTTGTGAAGTACTATATTGTATTCTATGTATTAGCAACTTTGCGTTATTTATGATTTAAAGGCATAGGTACAGATAAAATAACTAGTTTTTACTAAATGCATACATGTACAAGACACCTGATAAATTTTATTCTATGCCTGTCTAATTGTTGTGGCTAATCTATGCAACTGGCTGGACCGATTTTGACGGAATTTTCACTGACACATAGCGGATGTAACAAGGAGTAACTTGGCTGTAAAAATAATTAAAACCGGATACTTCCGTATATCTAACACACACCTGACAACAGCCGGTTGACAAATATAATCGATATCAGACCTTTTCCGCATTCTTGTTAGACCGGTCACCGGAGACGCTCTCCGTACACCGGCCGCCTCAATTTTCATCTCGATATATGTTTGTCAGTGATCGACGGCTGGGACATCAGCCCCATGAACCTGGCGGACGCCATGGCGCGGGCGAAGGTCATCGACTACGACCTCCAGCAGAAGCTGCGCAAGGAGATGCTCACCATGAAGCCACGGCCCGCCATTTACGACCCCGACTTCATCGCCGCTAATCAGGTAAGCAATTAACATTTAAGAATGTAAAATATCAATTCATATAAGTCCTACTCTACTGCTGGGCAATGGTCCCCTCCTCGAAATCAGGCGAGGAGGGTCACCGATGCGCTGGCCCAATGCGGGTTGGTGCACATAATGTCAAAGTCTTTCAATCTCATAAGGTATGCAGGTTTCCTCAAGATGTTTTCCTTCACCGGTGAGCGAGCGATGGTCTCGTGTTTGGGGTGCACTTAGAAGTTTAGAAAAACCCATTTCAAGGTACCAAGGGTGGTCAGGATCGAATCCAGACTCTCCGAGTGGCTGTGCCCATTACCTACTGGATCTCATCATCATCAGAAATAAAATAGGCCTCTTTTCATTAAGACCTCCGCCGCTGGTCACACACTCAGGAGAACGGATAGCCGATGGGCCATTAAGGTTCAAGAGTGGAGGCAGCGTTTAGGTAGACGAAGTGTTGGTCGGCCATTAACCAGGTGGGAAGACTGCCAGTCCGTGTTGGATGCGATTGGCAAGGGATCGGTCGTCTTGGCGTTCATTGAGAGAGGTCTATGTTCAGCAGAGGACGGATAAAGGCTGATGATGATTTTTCGTCTCACTATCACGGATATCTACCCTACGTGATAGCGATACAAGAGAATCGTCCGTTTGTCACGTTTGTGTCGCACACGTGACAACGTGACATAACGTGACACAATTCAACTAATAACGGAGTAACATCACGCACCGCCTGCATTGGACTTGATTAATACCAAGATTAGAATAATCAGCATTATTATCATATATCACTACTAGCTGTCGCCCGCAGCTTCGTCTGTATTTATTAAGATTTACAACGGCATCTTAGCGGGATGTACAGCCTATAGCCTTCTTCGATGGGCTATCTAAAACTGTAAGAATCATTCAAGATTATAAAAATACAACATTTTAGGGCCTGTTTCACAATCTCCAGATAAGATAAGAATACATATTAGTTTGGTGTGTAAAAATTTTGATGTCCTTTCAATGTTAATAAGTATTAGTTGACATCGTTTACGAACATGGGTGACGCCATCGACCACACAACCTATAGACTCCTAATGTTTGATTTGTCGTATTAAATGCATTCTGGCAACTAGCTGACATGAGACGAAAGGGGTTGCAATGCTGTGATTAGCTAATTCAATGTCATACATTACCAATCACGGAACGTTAAAAAGAAATGGATATATTGCGAATCGGGAAATAATGAGACGACACGATAGTTTGAGTACATTGTTTACGGCTTACATCGGAACTATAAGTCAGATGTGTCGCCAGAACCCGTTCCCCTGTTATTAGGAGGTTTAGGTTAGTAGCAGGGCTATGTGGTCGATGGGTGACGCTAACCGCAACACTCATCCTGTTTTCCAATACAAAGCGGCATAAAACGTCGCAGCTTGTCTAGTAACGTACTGTATCGCATTACTGCCAATCATGGAGCGTGTAACACGAGCGAGTCGGTAAATATGCACTGTTAGCGATTATATACACCGCGTTAAGGTGGCCTTGAACATACAGGCAGGTAACGGATATGGTGACGAGCGACGATGGTGCAGTGGTGGCTGGAATCTGTCTCTTTTGCGAGAGGTTACTGATTCGATCCTGACGCTCCCCTCCCCCGTGTGTGCCTTGAAATGGGTTTTTTCTAAATTTCTAAATGCACTTTAACACGAGACCATCGCTCGCTCACCGGTGAAAGAGAATATCGTGAGGAAACCTGCATGCCCGATGAGATTGACAGTCTTTGAAGGTGTGTTCATTAACGCGCATTGGGCCAGCGCTGTATCATTTAAAATCAAGTAATAAATTTAACTCATGCATTTGTGTATGCTGTGCGCAGGCGGACCGTGCGACCAACCTGATCCGGGGCACGCGGCACGAGCAGTACCTGCAGATCCGCGCGGACATCAAGGACTTCCGCGACAAGAACCACCTCGACACCGTCGTGGTGCTCTGGACAGCCAACACCGAGCGGTGAGTCACCGACAGACTCTAGTAAGAATACCTGACGAGGACCTTTTGACCCGGGGCTCCGTGGGAAGTCGACGACCTCAGTTACATAGGGACCAAATACTATAATATAATAGATAGATATAGACGCCAGGGGGGCCAAGATAAGGACTTCTTATTCCAGGGCCCCGTGATAAGAAGTTAGACCTAAAAAAAAGTCAATCTAAATGTTCGGTGTTAGTTTCTATGGATGTTTATCCTTTTACTAGATGAATCAAAATCGAGCGGTGAGTTTTTGCTTGCAGACCTCAGGGCATATACAAGACCTCAAACTCCCCTGGTAGAGGCCATGGGAATAAATGAGACCCCAGTTACATAGCGGTAGCAATGAAATCTATCCGTCGCGTCGATGCCTATGGATATCTGTTAGCATTTAGCAGAAAAATAGAGTAAGAAGGGCTTTTTGAACTTCAGGCAGGGCACTAAGGGCAGGGCTTCTCTTAAAAAAACAATGGACAGTCGTATACATTTGAGATTAGAAATAGGTACTCAAGCTTGGGTGTCCAGAGATAAAGGAGAAGAAAAAGAAATGTACTTTTTAACCGACTTCAAAAAAGGAGGAGGTTATCAATTCGACTGTATGTTTATTTTTTTATTTTTTTTATAAGTGTTACCTCATAATTGTGCATATTAGTTAGCATATTACCATACTAGTATTAACATTTAAATATTTCTAAAATAACTTAAAATCGGTTGAGTTTCTTTTGAGTTAATTCGTAACCAACAAACCGGCAAATTCTCTACTTTTTATGATAAAAATATTATTGTGTCATATACATATATTATTGTTCATAACGAAGCCGACATTGAAACCGTATTAAAATCCGACTTTACTCAAAAAGAGACTAGTTTACCGTCACTTTTTGACAATTTAATAATTTAAATTAAGTCCTAAAATAGATATGCATGTTGTATGTATGTCTAGTAGTAAATAAACCTCTCAGTCAACGAAATTAATAATGACGCAGCTGTCGTGTCAGCAACGGAGTGTAACCGCGAGCTGCGCGTGCGCACAAAAATTGTACAACACTTTTTAAGGATGTTTCGCGATATCTTTTGCATTCCCCACGCTTAGGGTCGTTTGCGTCATTGGTTTCGGGAGGAACATTGTCCTCCGTGAACGTATAGATGATATAAATACTCTAGGTCTATGCTTTATTCCGACTAGGGTTGCCAGGCGTCTGGATAAAGCCGGACATAGTTAGGTTTTTTGATGCGTGTCCGGCCAAAATAAACGGTGTCCGGCTTTTGTTAGACTTGCATTTTGCAAACGAGCGATGCCAAATTAGTCTTGGGCTAAGACTGTCTTGGAATTGTATGTTCACTGGAATTAAACAAAATGTGTAATACTCATAAAAAAAGCTTGATTTTACATACAATTTCTTTGTCGTATCTATAAATACTGAGACTAAATTGTAAAAAAACAATGTTGGGTGTCCAGTTTTTCTACCCAAATGTCCGGCCAAGCTGCCTGGTCAGTCCGGCTATTAGATTTGGCGACCTGGCAACTCTAATTCCGAGGCGTGAAGCCGGCGTCCGAAGTGTGTCGAAAGTAAACTATGCATTTTCTCATGCCAATTTTACTATGTAACATAATATAGGAAAACATGAGAATATGCATATAACGTGTAGTGCTATAATATCGCGTACGTAATAAACCGTCGGCGTACACACGTGCATAATGTACGGTAGACGCAAGCGTTAGGGATTAGCTGTATTATTAATTACATACACCATTTCCCGCCACGCACTATGTGAACCAGCTGTTATCATATGTTCATAGAACTTTTTTTAAATTATCACCAACGCATCGATGTCAAGAGAATAAAATATAGAAATGTAAATGAGGCGTACATCGGATCCTAAATCTTTATCTTTAGAAGACCGAGTAAATTCTTTGAATTTTCAGTCAGTCAAAGCAATTTTTTTTACAGACTTCCCAAAAATACTGGTACTGTATTTCTTTTTCCTTGTAAGAACAAGGCCTGTCTTGAAACGGCTCCAATGACAATATTGTCCCGATGGCAGGTTCTGCGAGGTGATCCCGGGCGTGCACGACACGTCCGACAACCTGGAGAAGGCGCTGCGCCAGAACCACTCCGAGATCTCTCCATCCACCATCTTCGCCATGGCCGCCATCGATGAGGGGGTATGTAGATACTAGCTGGTACCCGCAGCTTAGCCCACGTCAACTTGCGTACCTGCCCCCCTAGACAAGTAGCACAAACGCTAAATGAATAGAATAGAATAGAATACTGATTGTATGGGAAACTAGCTTACGACAAAGAGCAAACAGAACATAATAACATTAGAAATATTGTCTATGTTTCAAAGCGTGAGGTGTGCTCCATATTAATTGCTAGCTGTGTTAGATATTGCTTTATCTAGATAGATATTCCTTGAGCGAGAGGTGTTATGCGATGAGTAAACGATGCGTTGGCGGTGAGCCAATACTAGATTTTCCACACCATACCATGTAACATGCGAAGGCTTTCTTACTTTGTAAAATTTACTGCGTTTTACTAATCAACATGACACTCATGTTTTAGAAGATTGTAATGGCTATGAAATCTTGACAAATCAACGTATTTTGTAGATACTAGTGGTCGTCCACAGCTTCGTCCGCGTTAGCTATTATTAATATTGAGGACTGATGCCAAATTTAAAGTCTAATAGTGCTATGTGGTTACGCTCTCGTACTTCCCATTCCTCAAACCCGACGCCACGAAGCCGTGGAAGTCATACTCCACGGTTGGCGGGGGCCAACCCCCCACTTACTATATCACAGGGTGAAACCAACCGGCTCACCTCGCTAGCTATGAACTATGAAGCATTAGGGCCATTAGAATAGCTCCAACCGAAAAAAAACTTCCCATTCCCGCGAGAGTAAGAGGATAAATTATAGCATACTTATGTGTTATTTTAAAGTGGAAGCAATATTATTGTAAATATTGATCTAAATCAATTTGGTAGTTTGGGTGAAAAAGTAACAAACATAAATAAATACATTCTTACATACTTTCGCGTGTATAATAATATTAGTGGGATCATTATTTGTCGTTTGATCGATGCTAAAGTGATATGTGTTGCGTGCTGCGCAGTGCTGCTACATCAACGGGTCGCCGCAGAACACGCTGGTGGCGGGCGTGACGCAGCGCGCCGAGCGTGCGGGCGTGTGCGTCGCCGGCGACGACTTTAAGTCGGGACAGACCAAGCTCAAGTCCGTGCTCGTTGACTTCCTCGTCTCCGCAGGTACTATATACTATACACCACTATTTTATAACTACAAAAAACAGGGTAGTATATAAGACATACGTAATCGTATATATGTAGTCATAAAAGTTTTTTACTCAACAATAACAAAGTTATGAAATGTTAAAGTTTTACCATATTTAATGCAAAATCACGGACACAAGAATTCTACAACGAAAAATACAATGTGTCATTCCATTAATGAAAACCAAGCGAGAAGAAAGCTATTGCGTTCCTTCTCATATCGTAGGCGCTCGGCGATCCGTATGTAGACTACCCACAATTTACTAATCATAAACAATAACATATAACAACATATAACAACAATAACAAATAACAACCCTGCCGCCCGACCGACGTCTCATACCCCGCCAACTCGTTTCTTATTTATTTAGTTTTGAGCTACAAATTCTCAATGAATGTTATCATTACGTGTTGGGGGCGCATACGTACACAAATATTTTATTGCATTTGTCCAACAATTAGGTGTAAGAGAGATTTTTTTTAATAAAGATTTTTGCTTTTTTTATTACAATGTGTTCAGTAGCGGCGACAGATATACCCAATTTTTTTTGGTAATTAAAAAATAGTGGTGTATACTCCGCATAATATACTGCTGCTATATGACCATAGAGTTTATAAAGTAGAAATATGTGAATACAGACATTTTAATGTTGTTTTTTTCCCCTACTATAATACTAAATACGATTCGAACAACTTTTATAGTAATATATCGCGTTTTATAAATATCAAAACCGAGAATACTTAGAGTTTTACCTAAAATTAATATGACATTCGCGATTGTTATATTTAACGCGTTTCGTTTAAGTCCTGTGTTATTCGAGGAGTCTTTTCTTGAATGTTAACTAATTAACATAATTTGTTAATTGTCATCGTGTGCAGGCCTCAAGCCGGTGTCGATCGTGAGCTACAACCACCTCGGCAACAACGACGGCAAGAACCTCTCCGCGCCGCTGCAGTTCCGCTCCAAGGAGGTATTATATACGATACAATATTCCAGAACATTCTAACTTCGCACAAAAATATAAATTGAATAAAATACAACAATCTAAATATCGCGGCAAAGAAATACCAAATTTTTCCCCATTTCCTACTAAATTGGAATACGTAGACGAGTAATCCAACAGTAGGTTACCGTCGCCCGTGGAAACAAGACATCCGTCAGCTATGTGTACCCTTATCCTGAAATGGAAGATGTCAGTTATTCTCAGTTAATATCAGTGCTGCTGCTCCATCTCGAATACCTAGATCCGTGATACCTATCCGTTAGGGCTCATTTTAGTGCAGCAAGCGGCGATCCCTCTCACAGTTAATATCTCATGTATACTAGCCTCTCACACGATACACGTTCCAGATCAGCAAGAGTAACGTGGTGGACGACATGGTGGAGTCCAACCGGCTGATGTACGCGCCCGGCGAGCGGCCCGACCACGTGGTCGTCATCAAATACGTGCCATACGTCGGTTAGTCGCCTCTTCTCCCTCTCTCTTCTCTATCCTTTTCTTTCTCTCTCTTATTTGCTTTCTTTCTCTCTTTCTGTTTTTGTGTCTTATTTGACTCTCACGATATGTGTTATGCAGGCGACTCGAAGCGTGCGATGGACGAGTACACGTCGGAGATCCTGCTGCACGGAACCAACACGCTGGTGGTGCACAACACCTGCGAGGACTCGCTGCTGGCCGTGCCGCTGGTGTTGGACCTGGTGCTGCTGGCCGAGCTGTTCGCGCGCGTGTCCTTCCGCCGCGGGGCGGAGCCCTGGACCGGCATGCACGCCGTCATGTCGTCGTTGGCGTACCTGCTGAAGGCGCCGCTGGTGCCGACCGGCGCGCCCGTCGTCAACGCGCTGTTCAAGCAGCGCGCCGCCATCGATAATCTCATGCGCGCCTGCCTCGGTCTGCAGCCCGTCAACCACCTGCAGCTGGAGCACAAGGTACCATAATTATATTACATCATCATCATCATCAGCTTTTAGCCTTTTTCCGTTCTTCTGAGTGTGTGAACGGCCCATTGTCACTTCAAATTATATTTAACTTTTTCTTATAGATTGACCAAATTCTGACTTATTTTTATAATAGCCAATATCAGTGGTCCATTCTTTAAAGTCGTAAGATTGATGTTAAATTAATATAAATCTTTTCAGGTTCCGTTCATGATGAAGGAACTACGCTCGGGTGCTATGTTCAAGTCCACTCCTCCGGCTAAGAAGCAGAAGCTAAGCCACGAGAATGGTAACTAAGGCATATCGACAGCGACCACTTACCACCAGGTGATCACGGATTACCTTCAATGGCATATTTTAAGATCTGACATGTTGGTAGTTGAGTTTTGCACAAACACTATTTTATTTATAATATTTATATTGTTTACGATCTGTGTTGTGATTTAGATAATTTAATTTACATATTATTATTTAGCACTTTTTTTTAAGTTAACAGCCAATATGTAAGAGCATTGTGATTATAAACATAGTTTAATTTAATACCATTTATTAGAAAAAAGAAAAGAATAAACAAAAACAATTCTTTAAAAAAGGAGACTGGCATTGTTACTGAATATGTACAGGCCATTTATTAAAAAAAAAAAAAAGATTGAATTTGAATCTTCGTATTCCATTAATAGAATAAGTTAAAAAAGGATTAACATTCCAATTTCAATCTTGGTGGTTGGTTTATTACACGAAGGTATATATATTTTCTATTACATTTTTAACATAATGCCATTTGTAAGATGCAATAGTACGATAAAATCGTATATTAAGTTTAAAGTTACATTTATGAAATGTATGTTCTCGCTGTTATGAATTAATTTAAATTTTATTATATAAATGTGAACGGCTATGATATGGTTTATAGGACTTTTACAAGTAGATCTCGCTTAAAACCTCTAACGTTTTGATGTCTTTACAACTTATATTTATTCCCATTGGATCTGATATGTCCATTCATATGTCTATTTAACAAGACCTTTATGTGATCTGAAATATTTGAAATAATAATAGAGCAAAAATTTTAATACATATTGAACAATTTTTGATTTGGTCTTAATCATATGTTTTATCTGATTTAGTTACAAGAATCTCTATCGCTTTTACTATTAGAAATAATGTGTGGTTATTTATTCGTCTTTTCCTAGTATACTAATTAGTAACTGGCTAAAATATTTAACCTACTGCCACTGCACGCACTTTTATCAGTATTTCGATTAGCTGTTGTTTTATAAATGGTGTTGCTAGTACTCTAATAAGATCATTTCACTTTTATCACTAAGCATGCCAGAGTAAAGTATTATCTTCCTAGATGTATGGTTTTTTTTATTTATATTTTATTGGACTAATCGTGAAGAGTGAATAGAAAGTGGCTTATTAGCTATAAGGTCTGCGCAGACAAGGTACTGTTGTGCAAGAACTAAAGTATACATGAAGTTAACTTGTAAACTAATATGGGGTGTTTTCATTGTACTTGTTGTTTTAAATCTAATTTCATAAGCAAGATGTATAAGACCTTGTCTGCGTAGGAAAGTATGTGAAAATGTCAGATAAATAAATATATTACTCATATATGAAGATATTTTAGAAGATGACATATTTATGTATACAATTTGTTACTAAACACTTTCATTATTCCAAAATAAAATTGATGTAAGTAGAGCAATATATGTAGTACCATCCGTGTTATATTGTTCATTTTACTTGTGTATGGAAATAAACTGTCTTGATGGGATGATGTTTTTTTATTTGTATTCCTTTCCCACCATCTACGGATGTCAGGCATCCTTGTAATATATGAAGGAGTGTCTAAGATACGTATTAGGTGGCATCCTTAATTTCATGATGTTTCGACCTCCATTCTCCTCAGTTGGTGACATTTATGGTAAAAGATTTTTTTTTATCAATTCGCCATTAGTGTCATGCGTCCACTGCTGAACATAGGCCTCGATGGACACCAAGATGACCGATCCCACTCGCCGCTGGTTAATGGCCGACCAACATTTCCTCCATATATTATCCAGGTATAATCCAGGCATTGTTAACCAGGATAAAATTATGGAGGGTAGAGGTAAGGAGTGTCATCTCTGTGTATGAAAATTATCCGTCGAAAAGCGTTAAATAAAGGGGGCGTCACAGTTGCAAAAGGGTAAACTTTTAAACGTGTGTGCGCCAAGAAATCACGCACAAACATAAATATGTAAACCAATACCCATACCCTTTTCCTACACCAGCGCCATTGCCGACGGTTTTTGAACTGTTATTTATTGCATACAGCTGGACACTTTTTCTACTATTTCCCCAAATGAGATGGTACTCCTTACCTCTACCCTCCATAGATAAAATCAAAACAAAGATATCAGATTAATCATTTTTTTATTTTCAGTTAAGCATAGAATAGTACAGTATCTCAAGTTATCCAGTCTAATTTGACAATATCGCAATCACGCACCAAGCAGCTCACAGACGCCTTAACGGCGTCGGTGTTGACAGCGGGAAAAATACGACACCAAAATTAACCGCGCCACAGACAAGTAACGACCATGCAAGAAATACCTTACAACTAAAATACAAGTTTGTTGTTCTCAAGTCGACAGACGACCTCAAAAACCCATTGTCATGCAGTTAGTACGTGCTTACATAAAATAACATTAAACTTAACACGATACAATAAAATATAGTCGAAAACAACATTTTATAATACCCACAAGTTACATTATCTGTGATGCAAAAAGGCGCGAAACGCCACATTCAAACGTGGAATGATTAATAGTTGCAAACTAAAATTAATACTTAGTACAAAAATACTAATTAAATACACTTTTTAAATTAATAATAATAATCGCACCCTGCGCGTATCGACGCTCGCAACAGCCCGCGCTGGCAACACATTTTGGAAGTGGGCAAAAACGCTTTCATCCAGACGCTAAAGTCAGAAACTCAGAAAATTTCGCGCGCGTGTAAACAATCTAATATCGGTGCAAAATATCTAAGAGTTCTACCGTATTTAGAATATTGTGGACGCGACCGCCACCGTAACGCGAATATATCATATGATAAAGTCTTCTCATCTACTGTAACAATAATTTTATAATATCCGACGCATAACGTTTTACGATTGTAGGGTGCTCAGTATATATAAAATTCGTTGGCTAACTAATGGTGACGCTAGTCATCGTCCGAGGACGATCGGAGCTACGTTACGGAATAATCTACAAATGGAATCCGTGCCTTACGAGACGACTTATCTACTAGTTTCATTACGTTCATATTGTACTAGAAATAATTGAAACGAAACACAAATGGCGACATTTGCGGTGCTAGCGTCTAGCCTACATCTAGGGCCTAGGGTATACCCTGGCCGGGTCGTTATCTACGGTAAATTCCTTACGTGCCTTAATTTTGAGCAGTTTCCTGTCTTCAATATACGATAATACTACGCTGAGTACACGCGGGAGTGCACGGCTTGGCACGGCTCACCAATGTAATGTTCATAATTTCACTTACACTAAGCTTGTATTCACTTGTATCTGTACAATTTTAATGAACTATGTCAAATATTTTTATATTTGAGGCACAGAGTACATTTATAAATAATTATATTTTGTTAATGGTTTCCTATGCATATTTGTTAAGTACCTACACAATTTTTAATAAATCGCGTATATTTTGAAACATTTCGTATTGTACAGATAAAACTAAATACAAGTATAATAATTTTAAGCCATACAATATTAACATTTCTTTATGAATCTCTAACGATAATCCAAAAAATATGTCCCATAATTTTTATAATACACAATTATCTTATATTTTATTCACATCTGAATTATTTATCTTTTCGCATCTACGTGCTAACATCGAACGAATCACATTCGCCTTATCGTTATTTGAATGTACACGTCGTATGTCGGTATATAATTTTGGTTATCTGAGCACCAAACACCTAGTACTTGATTTAAAGTTTAAAGTCTTGTGAAAAACAACGACAGATTATTTAGAATATACACTAATATAATATTTTTTTTATATCTAATACGAGGGAATAGATTTTACAATAAAAACAATACAATATAAAACGGAGAATCTTTAAATATTTTGAAAAATAACACCCCATACAATAAGATCTTGAAATGAACGAGCAATGAATGTATCAGACGTTTATAAAAATACTTCAAAACGAATGTAACGATTGTGCATTTTACTTAATAATAATACTGAATCGCCCCTTTTATATATTATTGTGCTGAAAAGGGGGTTACACAAAAATCATATGTTATATTACATTTATATAGACCCCCTCATAAAGAATTTCATAAAAACACTACTTATGTAAAATGTATACCCATTTATATATCTTTTAAACCCCCTTTATAGTACATCTAATCTATTACATTATTGCTCATATCGGTGTCTAGTTTTAATCGTTTCCGACCCCTATCTATGATCACAGGAGTGTCCCCTTTCTGTACATTAACGGTTGCCCCCTTTGAAGCGGTAGGTCTGTACAGTGCGTGAGGTAAGCGGTGCGGGTGGGTTAGGTGGGGCGCGCGCGTCAGTTGAGCGGCAGACAGAACATGTGCTGCAGCAGCGTGGGCTTGCGCGGCGGCAGCTCGGAGCACACCGAGTCGTAGTCCGAGGAGGAGGACTCCGCGCCGTAGCCGTAAGCCTGCACACACACACACACACATTATAATTTGTTTTTATTATTATTATAAGCATTCGGAACCTCATCATGATTGTTAACGCCCATATAAATCCTCTCAACCAGACGTTATGCAGTAGGGCTATTCTGTAAAAACCTTATATTAGATAGAGCTCACTCTACTCTCACTTCGAAAGCGAACTTTATTAATACAGATAGAGAGTCGAGTTTTAAAGAATACAAATTCGTCATATCACCGCGGATTACGCTTTCGAGATTCGAAAACGACTTTACAGAATAGCCCTACTTGTTGTGTACCGTACTGTTGCCCTGGTGCCTTGAAATGGGGTTTTATTAATTTCTAAGTGCACCCTGAACACGAAACCATCACTCGCAGTGAAGGAAAACATACTGAGGAAACCTGCATGCCTGATGAGATTGAAAGTCTTTGAAGGTGTGTGAAGTTCACTAATCCGTATTAGGCCAGCACATCGGTGAACGAGCCCGGCCCATTGTCCTCCTCGCCTGATTTCGAGGAGGTGACCTATGCCCAGCAGTGGGACATATATGGGTTGATACTTTACTGTTTTATTTTATCATGATATGGTAAGTCGTATGCACTAAGTAGAACATGTCGTATGATAGGTCGTGAAGAGGAGATGGCGAGTACTATTGTAGTGTGTGTGGTATTGTGGTATGTGGTATTGTGGTATGTGGTGGTGTGGTGGGTCACCTGCGCAGGGTGGTAGGGGTGCAGCAGGCAGGCGTGTGGTCACACGCAGTCCTCCAGCGACATGAGCAGCGGGTTCACGTACTCGAAGCCCTCGAACTCGGACTGGTCGATGTCCGCAATCACGGTGCTGGGGACATCATTATCATTAGTCAATGAGAAAGCAGGGACATATCCGGGATAAATATCCTCACAACATCTTAAACATTCTGCGGAGGTAACATGAAAGGTGAATATTATTGTACTAGCTGTTGCACGCAGTTTCGCCTGCGTCAACTAAGTTTTAATACCCTGACTTTTTGAAAATTTAATATAGCCTATGTTCACCGGGGATAGTGTAGCTTCTCAACAGTGAAAGAATTTTTCAAATCAATCAAATAGTTTCGGAGCCTATTTAATACAAACAAACAATCAAATCTTTACTCTTTATAATATTAGAATAGATTCCACAATAAAAACTGTCTCGCACTTTATTATCTTTGCTAACACTGACGTGGTCACGCTCACATTGATACTTGCTGAAGTGGTCACCCTCTAACTGACGTGATCACGCTCACTCTGACATGGTCAACTCCTCCAATACTCACTCGACGTCGGGCGTGAGGTGCACGGGCTCCTCGGTGAACTCGGGCGGGAAGTTGGCGAGGTCCCGCTCGCCCTCCAGCCGCGGCTTGAACGGGGGCACCACCTGCTTCTGCTCCAGCTGTAACGCAACACACCGATCTGTATGACTGTATCATACGCAAATGCCGCAAATACTAAAATTGCTCAATTATTACAAAGCCATTAGCTTTGTTGTGTGATCAAAGACTACATGTTGATCGGCGTCAAAGAATTGAGACGTACATAGAAGGACAGTTCCTATGAGCGCTTTGAGGACAAACTCTCTGATGTAAACGTCCGCTTGGCGGCGTGACGAAAGGGACACCGCGATGTCCCCAGCGTATGAGCCTACGAGAGCGAGCGAGTGCGAACTGGGGACAGGTCCCCAATGAAGTCGGCACAAATAATCCTTAAGAATTGTGCTTTTATGTACGTCTGAATTCTTTGTCGGCGTGTATTAATGTTAAAGATATGTTAAATTAGTGTACGCAATCAAATCAGAAACCGAACTTGTGAATTTTGAAGCGTTATCTTTATATTATGTTGTAACGGAAGCTTTTCCCCGGAAGCCCGGTTTCCGAAACGTTGATCAAAGTGTATGTTAACTAACATGGCTGTTAATGGCGGTTAACATACGATTCGAGAGTCAAATTTGACAGCTTTTCATTGTAGTTGTTATGTCAACTGACATGCTGATCTAATTAAGTAATTTAACCATGCTTCTAGCGACTCATTTGCGTTGATCAGCCTTACGGAAATCAGGCATAAGACATTAATTTCGTTTGTATGTTTTGATGCCCGATGAAGGCTTAATAAATAAAGCCGAAACGTAGCAAATTAGCGAATAGTGTTTTAAATTATTGTCCAAAAAATATTAATAATACAAAGAGTTTTTTCATATTCATCAAAAATTCTAATGGTCCACTAAGGTGTAAAACATGACTGTAATAAAAACCAAAGTATAACGATGGAAGAACTTCAGAATGTTGGTGATTTAATTCTTTTCCCATGGCGTCTGCTCCGAAATCTAAGCCAAGTACGATTAATCTCCGCTCAAGGTCAAGTCGCTGGTCTGGTCATCACTCACCATTTCCCACTCGATGCTCTTGAAGAAGGGATGGTTGACGATGTCGAGGAAGCCGTTCTCGCAGCAGCCGAGCCGCTCCGAGGGGCTCTTGTTGAGGAAGCCCTTCAGCACCGACGCCGCCTTCACCGACAGCGAGCGTGGGATACGTATCGTCTTCTCTAAGATCACCTGAACAATGTGAGAGACATTATAATATTGAAAGAAAGAAAGAAAGATTTATTTATATGTGAACATACATACACTGTTGACATAATTAATATACCACTTATTTACAAATGTTCACAAACTGGTCTCAACTCAGTGGTTTCTGGTGATAATTCCAGCGCTGGTCTTCCGTTGAGGCCATTTAGTGAAGTCACGAAATAATTACACGTTACAAAAATGGCAATGAATTAAATTAAAATTAAATTAAAGAGGTGACAAATAACAAAGAAAGGCGCGTTAGCTTGGAATTTCAGGATCCAATTATTGGATCTAAAACAAAATCAATAAATTTCATATAGTGTTTACATCCTACATCTTGCTAATATAATAAACGCGAAAGTTTGTAAGTGTGGATGTTTGTTACTCTTTCACGTAAATACTACTGAATGGATTTTAATGAAACTTCATAGTAACATAGCTTATATATCAGAATAACACATAGGCTATAATTTATCAATATACTCTCACGGCAATATAAACTACGCGGGTGAAACCGCAGAGCGCAACTAGTATTATAAATAAGAAGTATACGCAGTCTTATGCCATACTAAGTTACCGGAAATGTACCTCATATAGAGCTTTATCCACATTAAAAAAATAAAAAAAAAATTAAATAAATAGTATATAAAGCGTAAAAAAGTTTTCATTTCAAGTGATTAAAATGTCAATTTCCATCATTTCCATCAGCATCAGTACATTCATATATATATATATATGTAGCCTTACGCTGAACATGGTATTCTTGCAGGGGTATTATTCAGCATTGCGCCTGTACAAAATACCTGGTAAGAACATTCCATTTTGTGCCATACTAAGTTATTCGGGAGCGCACGTAGTGTCGACTCTCGTGCCGCACTAAGTTACTTCATACCTGGAAGAGGTAGTCCTCGGTGTTCTGGTCGGGGTTGTCGGCGGCGTGCGCGATGTCGAAGGGCGAGCGGCCGGCCAGCATCTCGTACGTGAGCACGCCCAGCGCCCACCAGTCCACGGAGAAGCCGTACTCCTCGCCGCGCAGGATCTCCGGCGCGATGTAGTTGGGCGTGCCGCAGAACGTCGACGTCGTGTCGCCCGGCCGCACCCCCTCCTACACACAAACGGATACATTGCATGCATGCCCAATGAATACATGTAGAAATAAATAGCGATTAACGAACGATTTACTCCACAACAAATGAAACATGACAGCGTAGATGTTACATTAGACCGGTGTTATGTGGACGAGATGTACCACCTGGTCGTGTTGGCCCAATAATATTCGACTGTAATGCATTAATTCTTTATTCATTATTCTTTTTATTATATTATTGTTCTAGTACTAGCTGTACCCTGCCACGCTTCGCTCTGGTCGATGATAATGGTCGCGGATATGTGATTCAAAAAATAGATAAAAACAATCCTTGATGCAGATTGTAAATATGCTAATATTTCAGCTCAATCGGTGCAGAACTTTTTGAGTTTTTGAAGTACACAAACCAACATAACATTTTTATGTAACATACCGGAAATGTATGAAATCTAGGAATTGTATACAAATCCTAGGAAATTTATATAATTCCGAAATTCCGTAAATGTGTAAAATATTGTTTTTAAAACTACTTAATACATAAATGTCCTAGGAAATGTGCACAACTGTAATTTTGTGGAATTGTATGTAATTCCAATATCGTATTAGGAAATGTATAAAAATAATGCTTTCTGTAATAAAACGCGTTGTTAAAATGAGAATAATAATTTTTATTAGTACTCGTTGAGACAACAATGTTCAGGTAACAGTCGTATCGTAAAATATAATCTTCAAATTATCTTACTATTTAAAGCGTCAATAATCAAGTATCTATCACAAAATCGACTTATATTATTCTTATAAAGTCAAACTTTCGTTTGGTAAGTAATCGGTCTAATATTTGTCGGATCAGACAAAACAATACCCTCCCCTCGCTTCACTACCCCGCATACCCATTGATATCTCCAAATATTAACATTTCCAATTGCTATTTAGACAATGTATAGAATTCCTAGGAAATGTGTCTAATATAATTTATTTTACACATTTCCGTGCGATTTTAGAAATTACATACAATTCCGAGGAAATGTATATAATGACGGATTACATACATTTCCGGTAACATATATATATATATATATATATATATATAGATTGACTACTTGAAAACTTGTTATTACTTACAACGTCTCATGACTTTGATCACTCGACGTACAATATCTATCATAAATATCTACGAATTTTATCGCGGTTTATTGAGTTTTTTACAAGCCCGACGTTTCGGATACATTACAGCAACCCATGGTTGCAATCACGGGAGGATTCTTCACACATTTTTTCGTCGATTTTTGGCCACTCTTTCTCTTCCTAACACTAACACTTCCTCGCAACTTAAAATGAGTGGTGCTGAATGTGTTACCTTGCACATGCCGTAGTCGGTGAGCTTGATGTGTCCCTCGTGGTCCAGCAGGACGTTGTCCAGCTTGAGGTCTCGGTAGATGACGCCGCGCTCGTGCAGGAAGTGCAGCGCCAGCGATATCTCCGCCGCGTAGAACCGCGCGTGCTCCTCGGGCAGCCGCCGCTGACGCTGCATGTGGAACCTGTGATGGGGGCAAAATACAATGACACTCCTCTACTACTCCTGTTCGAGCCAGTCTGTCAGTGAGGACAGCCCCCAAATCTAAAAGTTGTGAGTATACATTTTATCATTTTCGAATTTCGCTAACGCTTTCTTAATGGCATTTTGGCTAGGCCTCCTTATGGTCTTTCGCCATCTTTTTCAATATTTTTTTTTAAATTCATAAACTTTTTTGACACACTTGCAATATCTATTGTTTTCTAACGTTTACGCGAATTTATCTTATCTATCTATATCAAAAAATTTTAAATAGTTGTAGTGTCACACAGGGTACAGTTCTAGGTTCTTTTCTTTTTATAGTTTATAATAAAAACAAATGACTCAAATTTTTTATATTTTAGAAATTATTTTAAAAATAACTACGGCAATGAGACAATGAAACAATGAGATCAAAATTTAGATCATTGGTGATGGTAAACCGCTAGAGTTCAAAATGACACTCACATAAGATCACCGCCGCGCACGAATTCTATGACGAAGAACAGGCGACTGGGCGTCTGGAAGCAGGAGTGCAGCCCCACCAGGAAGGGGTGGTTGGAGGCGGTCTCGAACACGTGCTTCTCCGTCTGCACCCAGTCGATGTCCTCGTCGTCCGTCACCAGCGCCTTTTTGATCACTTTCATCGCGTACACGCGCTTTGTACGTTTCAATTCTACCATAAGCACCTGGAATTTAATATGGGAGCATCAAAAAATGCCTTTGAAAGTCTTAACTAAAAACTTAAGTTTTTTTAAATTGTTTTTCCTGCGCCTCAAGACGCGTAGTTTTAGTCAATTCTGAGAAAAATAATATAGAGAAAAGTTAGAGCAGTTCAGATTATCTTCGTTCATCTTCGTTTGCTCAATCTTAAATATAGTTCAGTTTGAAAACAAGAGTTAAAATACGTATATTTAATCAAAACTAAAACAGTCAAAAATATTATCTCATATAAATTTCAGAAACGGGCAGTTGGGCATAACAAAAAGAATTGACTGATTGATTGATCTGAATTGACTAAAACTAGTAAATTGAAATTTTGCATTCACATTGTCCTCAAAAAATATATGAAATATCAAAATTATTACTAACCTACAAAATAATCATGATACAGTAAATTATATGATCCAGGTGTAAAATCTATTAATAATACCTTGGCATACGAGCCTCTTCCTATAACCCTAATGAGTTCAAAGTCCTCGAGCGAGTACTGCCTCTGGGAGCCCGGCTCCAAGTCCTCGTTCCGCACGGGCGCCGGCGGGGCGGGCGGGGTCTCCGGCAGGGGCAGCTCGGGCTCCGCTCTGGATCTAGAAGGATAAATAAAATCATTTTCACAAATGATATTACAGGACGTAAATTGGTGTAAATAATTATACAATTACATGAAATCCTAGAAGGTCTCAAAAATCTAAATGACATTCATACATTCATAGTTCTCAGGTGTTATATCCTCATCTAGTCAACTTTTAGATATAAAACGGTTTGAAAAATAAATTATTCTTAGCTTTTTGGGATTAGGATTTTTTTGAACAATAAAGATAAATAAAATAGATTTCTCCTACGTATTGTTTGGTGGTATATATTATATTTTTCGATGTGCAGTTGTATACTTGTATCCAATAAGTCTAATGATGAGCAAAGCAAGACCTAGGGTCTTAGTCTCACTCGTTGACGTCACTGAAGCTGGTTGACCACTTACCCACTCATGACTCGTCTTCCTACTTGTCTATCATAAAAAATCCTTCGACCAAATCTAACACACAAACTGCACCGCATTAACAGTTTCTATTTTGCATGCAGCAAATGGACAGTTTGCAAAATAAACATTGTTTTTCGCGTGCATATTTGATCGAATATTGTTTCGGTTGCGTGTCGTATTTGGATTGTTTAATTGCATTTTTTCGATTTGAAAATTTCGGCCCTCGGGTGTAAAAAATGATAAAATTTTATTGACAAATATTCCATTTGCGACGGCTTAGCGTGTTGGAATTTTTTATGTTTTTGCAATACCAATTTTACTGATTAGGTTTTCGGATTCGTTTATTTTTGGTGAGATCGGCAATGGTGATGGGAAAACGTAGTTGGTTGGTTCTCAATATAATATGAGAAGGCAATTTATGATATTAGTGATTTTTCAAAATAATTATATTTTGAAATTCGAATTTCAGAATTTACTATGCCGACCAAGAGTTTGGCTCCTCGAAGTAGGTAGCACTTACCTGACAGAGGACGCTCTCCCGAGGGTTGTCTCCCCGTTCGCGTCGTCTTTGACCTCGATGGGATCCACATGCTCGTTGGAGCAGGGCTTCTGCACCAGCTTGTGGCACTTCTTGTGCACCAGCAGCTTGCATTGTATGCATTTGAAGCCCTGGCGTCCCAGACCCCAGATACGGTCTTGGCAGAAGGCACAGAAGGCGCGCTGTAATACAAAATTTATATTTAAATAATACAAAATTAAAGTTGGTATTAAATAGTTTTTATAAATAATTAAAGTTTGTAATAAATAGTTGTTTAAAAATATTCAATAATCTGCCGTGCCACATAAAGAGTACCTAAAAAGATTTTGAAAAAAAAACTAAAGGCAAAAAATATTTATAATGTTAAAGAATTCTTTGATAATAAAAACTAGTGAATTAATAGTACATACTGTTTTTTGGTAATACAACTTTAATTAATTAATTATAATACTTTATTTGTATGTATGTTCTTGCAAAAAGTAATAATAATAATGATTATATATTATGTGAGTAAATAGGAAAAATCTCCCGGTCCAACGTGAACTAGCGAGGTGACCAATGTTTTTTTGTTCACTTAATAAATAAGTAAATGTTCAGCAGTGGACGGATAAAGGCTGATGATGATGATAATGATGAACCACGGAATTCCACAAATACTAGGTTAATGTAGGGGCAGTGCAGATGAAATCTGCTAAAATAAAAGTAAAATCGAATAGTCTATAGTGTAGTATATAGTATTCTATAGAATAGTATATGATATTGACGATGAAGCTAACAAACATAGCTAATTATCTATTTCAGTGTTTTTTTTTAAATTACTATTACTACTTATTGACTACTTATATTTTGACTTATTTCAAGGGTACAAGTTGTACCTACGTAATAAAGATATTTTGATTTGATATTATCAACAGCACTTGGTGCTTATTTTCACACTTTAACTACTTGGTTTCACCGAAGCATAATAAGTAGCCTAGCGAAACTAAGTGGTAACGAACAACTCGAAACACATTATCGTGAGAGTAAACTACGTGTAGTTAAGTACTTACTCTATTAAACCTCTTCGCTTGGAATATGTGGCCGTTGACGCGGTACAGCTTCCTCCACCGACGAGCCCCTCGCCTGTAGATACTCCCTGGGGATAAGGACAGTACATCATCAGTAAATATACCACTTATACGGTAATTATCACAAGCTTCCCCAGTTTCACTCGTATTAAATATAAAAAACCTTTCTCAATTACAATGGGGCTATTTTTTTTTTCAAATAAGTTCCGGCGATTATAATACGTTGATTACATATTTCAAGAGTTATCTAGATGTTAAGCCAGCGGTAAACAGCTACAGACTGTTAATGATATCAGACATATCATTGCTAAAAGTCCTAATCAAAGTATTTTTCTTCCATCAATACTCATTATGACAACCTTGGCATTATTTGCTGGACCTTGAAGGGAACTGGGTCACATGTTAGCGCGGAGCCAAATTATACAAACACTACGCTTTCCCGCGTTTTCTTCTTCCCCAAAATTGTATGAGAAGCTTTTCTCCAAAATAAATAACTTATAAATCAAACTTAGCTATTGGGATCTCAAATGCAAAAATATTTTTGCAACAATACACATACTAAGAATAATATATTAAAAAAATACTGTTTGCAGTAACAAACAAAGCTTTATTATAAGTATATATTTTTAGTATGAATTTTGTCCATAGTTAACGTTTTCTCGGCTTGTCGATGTTATTTCGCCAATTAAACTATTCCCTAAAATAAATATTGAAAATTCAAAATCACATGAACACTCAGTATTTTAAATAAACTACATACACTTCACACGCACACAAAAACTTATCCGTTACTTTGCTAATTGCCAAAAGGTCCACAAAATCGTAATTTCCAAAACCTCACTCTAAGGTCTCAAGGCTACTAGAAAAGGCCCACAAAAAAAAAAAAAAAAACTTTTCAAACGTCGAAATAACCACCTGAGAAGTAGGTGGTGAGTTGCAGTGCACAGGACATGAGTTGGGCGAGGCATGCCGTCGACTATCGCTACTATCACACACAATCTTATCAATTTACAACGAATTTCGACGATTGACCGGTAATCGGAATTTTATAATAAGTATTGAATTAATTTAAGACATTCACTATTGAAAGAAAATATTAAAACCGTTTTATATAACACACAAATGAAAAATATATAAACATTTCAGCTCAATTTGATTGGATTTTTTAATGGTTTTTAAATCGTAGGATTCAAATCTACAAGTCACTTCAGTCATAATCATCATACATATTATATAACAGTATAGCCCCGTATTACGGGTCAATTATATTGTAATGTATAACTGTAGACGTTTATATAACTTTTATAATCCCAGTACAAACATTCGTATTCATTATTAAACCGTCTGTCCGCACGCGCTCCAGAGACGGCTACAACACCGTAATTTTAGACAAAACTTTTTACATGTTTTCCAGAATTGAAACAAAAAAAATACAAATTGTGTTGTTGAAGCGTATTAATAAGCGTTCGAAACTTTGCGTAATAACAAAAACACATTTTCCAAAAAAAAAAATGTTTTTTTTTCCAGAAATGTTTTATTAAATTAAATATTTGAACAAAATCATAGGATTTTCGAAACAACTTTTCGGCGGGTCTCATGGGCCCTTCCGAACGTGAATATCGCAGAGGGCCCTTAACATAAAATTTCATATTGCGAAACTCTTTTTACTTTTTCCACATTATCTTTAGATTATCTAGTCCCTTGAGATAAAAAATATTACTAGGAAGAGCGGCGTTAGAGGTGTCATCTGTAAAGGCTAGAAATTCACATATTCATGTTCCGAAACGTATGTAAAAATAGGTTTTTATAAAATATTGTATAGCTGCTACTTTTATCCGCTGGTATCAACCATCAAATCCGCAGTCATCTTAGCGGATAAAAGAGATTTGTCTACGAATATTATAATTTTCTTGATATTGTTCATCTCTGGTTTGTTTCAATATACATATGTCGATTGATAGATTTATAAGAGGTAGTACCATGCTTCTATGCAGCCAAATTGGACAGGCACGACCGGGGAGGAACCTCTCGCTCACATAAAATCGGCGTAAAGTGACAGCTAAGCTGTCGCGTTTCGTGCGGCTTGTGAGTTTCAAATCCCATTGGGGGATAGGGAAAAGGAGGGCAACGCATCTGAATAGCCTCTGGTTATGTGGATGTTAATGGGCGTCGATAGTCGCAAGGCTTCGGCTGTTCGTTTGCCCTCCTATGATATAAACGAGCTCGGCCTCTTAAGCGAGAGGGACCGGGTTAGATCCTGACCCCCCCCCCCCTTGATCACTTTGGGGGGGGGGGGTCAGGATCGAACACGCATGAAATGAGTGTGAAGTTTATCAACACACATTGCATCAGCGCATTACTGAACTATGGCCCGATACCCTCTTCGAATGATTTTGAGGAGGAGACCCGTGCCCAGCAGTGGGACGTATATGCGTTGATAGTGTACAGGGAAAATGTCCATTATTTCAAAAGAGACACTCATATTTTTATTCCATATATAAAAGATCTTACTTATGATATACCTACATTTTGTACACCTTCCGTATCCTGAAGGCGTGACCTTTGCCCGGTATTAATACGGCCATAATTACCGGGCCCCGGTCGCTAGCATTAATCTTCACAACTTCACCCGGGGATAAGGAATTATGTAACTTTCACAAGTGAGTTTTTCTTCCATTATATTCTCCGGGCGATTTCTTATTGTTGAGTCCAGTGTTTTTGTAAGTTTGAGATTGAGTTGAATGTGCAGTTTTCTTTTCATCATTCATCATATAGTTATTACAGATTATTCTTTTTCAACCTTGGCACCCAAAATAGAATTGCCAGTGTCAGAATGGATGTCATGACGATCGATATTATTACACACGAAGTATAGAAGAGAAGATCAAGAGAGAGGTCAAGAAAGAGAAGATAGAGATAAAATGAGTCCGAACGGTATAGACTTTGTCACGAGTCAGACATACAATCTATCCGTCGCGTCTAATCGGTAACCTAGGTCACCTGTCCACGCTAACGTTGGTATTAAGAAAAAGTAAAAAATATGTATTTTTACGAATCGGACTCAAACCCGTTTTATACTTTTCGCAGTTTCTTACACGTTTTTATTGGCAGCAGACAAATGTCTATGCAACGGAAACATTGAACATGACTTGTACCCCATTTATGATGTCAGATTAAATTGACATTTGGACAGACTTCCTTAACACAGAGTAGCCGAATGCTAGCGCGCTGTTTCTCTAATGTGTGCTTTTTAAGAACCGATGACAATACAATGATGTTTATTTTTAGTTTTTTAAACTATAATCTATTTTACTATAACATTAATTTCAAAATATGTATTTTTTACACCATTGTAGATTTTTATCTACATTATCACGGGCGAATTTTGTGATAGGTTAAATATTTGTTTATAGTTTTTACATTCTCTTGGTATTGCTATACTTAGGGCCTGTTTCACAATCTCCAGTTAAGTGCCCAATAGGCTATCGGCAACATATTTGACAGATTTTTGACAGATACTCCATACTCTATCTGTCAAATATCTGTCAAATATGTTGCCGATAGCCTATTGGGAACTTAACTGGAGATTGTGAAACAGGCCCTTAGGGTTTGTTTCACAATATCCTAATAAAGTTCCATTTAAGCTATTTGCAACATATTTACCACATAACTACAACGTTTTTGTTTCACAATTGACATATAGCAATATTTGGCTAATAAAGTTCCCTGTAAACTATAGGTCGGATCAACTGGCCATTAGCAAATTTATCTGCCACATAAATTAGTTGACAGATATATACGCGGTTGACAGCTTCACGACATTTGACAATTTGACGTTCCGGTAACAGTAATATACAAAATAATTTAAATTGTGTTTTGAACGTTTAATAATTAAGGGATAACATTATATACAATGTCTATGTAAATAAAAGGTATAAAGATGGTATGATACATACATTTAAATTATAAAAACATATTTTCATGTATATTTACAACATGGAATTTTTTTATGAAACATATTTATCGTAAAATGGAACGATGAAATGCGAGGTTGCCAAGCCTACTAACCAGTAAGTGCCAAATAGGGATCTGCCAAATAAATTTACAGGGAAGATGATGGTGAAACCCAATCAAGACTAACTAGAAGATTTATGTGTCAGTTAATTTATGTGTCATATAGCTATAGGGTACTTTACTAGTATATTATGAAACAGACCCTTAAAGATGTAAAGAATTATATCGTATTGTCTTCTAATG
This sequence comes from Lycaena phlaeas, assembly GCA_905333005.2. NCBI lineage: Eukaryota > Metazoa > Arthropoda > Insecta > Lepidoptera > Lycaenidae > Lycaena > Lycaena phlaeas. Next base: position 2,589,846 of record HG995181.1, read on the forward strand.
ATTACGTGAATTTCACTCATTCCTTTTATGGATTTTATTGCGGCATATTAATGTTTTTACGTTCCCGAATTTTCTACTTACTTCACAGCAACCATGGCCACGGGAGAAAACCGAGATAAAATGAGTAAAAGTTGTTCCATTCAAATCAAATCAAATCAAAAATATCTTTATTACGTAGGTACAACTTGTACACTTGAAATAAGTGTATACATAACATAAGTACACAATAAGTAGTAATAGTAATAAAAAAAAGGTATATCGTCATATTAATCCTCTTAACCTCGATTGATAACATCTTTCGCAAGTACATCGCTACGTATCTTGATAAAAATCATCACTAGTCCTCAAATACACTATCACTAGCACAGCTCATAAATATTATTGCCGTAACATTATGGTGTAATGTATACGCGATATATTTACGGGATGGGCGCTGGCTCCCCGGGGGTTATGGGATTGGAGTATGAATAGCAAGCGCGACTCCGACACACGGCGATGACAAATACACGTGTGTATTGCCTCACGATAACTAAACACAGTATTGCGATCTCGTAACTCGAGTATTTCAATGTTTATATGCTAGGGCAATAGCAAACCACCTGATGTTAAGCGGTTGTGGAAATTATGGAGGAAGCCCCAAAGGGAGATCTCCGACCGAGCGGGATGGTATGCTCGGCCAGGACGAAGCCCACTAGCAATCGTGTCAGACGGTAATACTGTATAATATATAGCGGACTGTAGAATACCGATAGCGCAATTCAGGATTTGTAGCGCTGACAGGTCCGCTACACGGTCGACGTCGCTCGTTTAGAAATGACCATTAGTTTACGTGAATCTAGCCCAGGCAACCTATTTTATGTGTTCCCTATACTGCGACTTAGCATCTTAATGTTAAGTCTGTGCCAGTATTTGCCGTCTTGCCCTCCTCTCCAAATCGCGCTGCAATCCTGAATCGCGCTATCGAAATTCCACAGTTCGTCGCGATAATAATAATATACAACAGCTGAAATCATGTGTAGTGGACTTCAGCCTGGCCGAGCATACCGTCTAGCTCGGTCGGAGTCTCGCTTTGGGGCCTTACACCTCATGTGTAGTGGACTTCAGCCTGGCCGAGCATACCGTCTAGCTCGGTCGGAGCCTCCCTTTGGGGCCTTACACCATAACATCCCACAAGCGCATCCCTATCACTACGAAAATCTATCGGTTAATTGTTTATGCAATCAACATTTAGGGTCGGTTGCATCAACCGATTTTAACAAATATGTAATCGTTAAAGATGGCGGTAACGAACGTTAGTGACGAAAGAGCGTTGTTTTTAACAGACGTCAAAATTTAACGAAGTCTCTTACGTTAACAGATGATTTGAAACAACCGGCCCTTAAAATCTTCCTCCCTTTCTACTGACGACAATTTGACACATATTCATAGGTAAAAAAAAAAACAATACAATCCTAAAAATATTTAGCAAAGGTCAGACGCGTGCTGGTGTGTGTAGGGGTGTGTGTTAAAGTGTGTTGGTGTGTGTAGATGTGTGTTAGTGTGTGTAGGTGTGCGTTAGTGTGCCCGGGACGGCCTCGCCGTTCGGCCTTGTAGTGTCGTGTTAATAATGCATACACTACCCGTATACAACAGGACTTGAGTTGGGAGAGTGTAATATAGAAACATCTTACAGTGTTGTATGTGTTTATGTGCTCGCCACCAGATAAGTGGCCAACGTCACCCAAAACTCGTTTAGCAGGCACTAGCCAAGTCAACTCGTGTATGTTTTGCTTATCTTGAGACATACGATGTTAAGTCTCTGTGTCAATAATTACACTAGTACTAAATAAAATTAATGTACTACTTAACAACACAACACAAAGATCGATAAAAAGAGAATGATGTACAGTAACCACTTGTATTTCTTGTGTGTGTAACCTAAAATAACGTGGGCGAAGCTGCGGTAAACAGCTAGTGTATAATAAGGCTTTAGACCCGGTTCCCATGAGAAGCGTTTAAGACGCGTTTTTAACTGCTTGTTTGAACAAAATTTAAGCACTTTAATTACTGGAGATACCAGAAAACTTATAAATTGATGATGAATGATGAAATAAAAAGGTGATGATAGCCCGATGCTTAGGGGGCAGGGGCATGTTCTGTTTTTAGGGTTAATACTGGATACTCACGGTCCTCTCCAGCGCAGGGCATACCAGGCGCGGCCGGTACATTGGGGAACACTGAAACAGATGAAGGACGATGTTAGTTCAACATGTTCGATGATACATAAAATGTTTATTATAATATAAAATCTATCTCTCTCTTAAAATCTCTATCTCTTCCCCCTCCCCCTTTCCCACCTCTCGGAGCACCATGGGTTGTTTATTTAGACATTCTATTTATGTAAATGTTATTCGTTAGCAAGTTGGGAAGACGATCTCCGTGCAGTCTACAGTCTACATCTATAAAAGTACCACACACGCCATACGTTACCTATATTCAAGGTTAATAATACTAGAGTAGTGTTTAAATATGACTTGTAAGGAGAAAGGGGTCCCGTTGCTTTATGATTTTTAACATTTATCAATATATCAAACAATTTTTCAATTTATAAAGTTGAGTAATTGGAATAAAAAATACTGATTGAACAAAGAAAAAAAAAACACATTGTACATAATATACGGAATAAGCTCTAGCGGTACAGTTCGCATATAAAAACTTTACCCACAGAATCAGGATTTCCAAAGAACTAAACTAGTACGGTATAAAACTTTTATTTGCATTTGAAATGTCAATTTGTATCGACGAGTAAGTAGTAAGTACCTGCTAACGAGCGTCTAGCGGTCTAGTGGTCTTGTGGTCCAGCGGTCTAATGGTCTAATGGTCTAGTGGAATAGCGGCGATGGCCAGGCCCTCGGATACGTAGCCGAGTATCGAGTGGCCATTGTGCGAGGCCAATTACGGATACCCTACTGGTACAAATTGGGGTTGCTTTGCATAAAGATTGCACTTTGAAATGTTTTAGCCTGGGCTTTACTTGTTTGAGTCTGACTTATTTGAACCTGTTTGAAACAGTATCAAACATGTTAGACACAAATTCATCATCAACAACGCGTACCTATTATATTCTGTCGTCATGTAAGTGAATTTGATATTTTACTTATTGTTTCTTTATAAGTGGGTATATTTTTTTTGCTGTCTCTCTGTTTCGTGTGGAACTATGAGACCAGCATAGTTCTTTGGGCCTGTTTCACCACTTTCTGATAAGTGCCGAATAGACTATCCACCAGGTATCCAACAGATAGAGTATGGAGTATCTGTCAAATATGTTGTGGATAGCGTATCCGGCACTTATCAGGAAGTGGTGAAACAGGCCCTTATTAGACTAATACTTAAAATTAACTAACAAAAACCCAACCAACTAACACGATCGACTAACAAACAAATTAACAAAGTTCGACAATATTCAGTCGTGCAGTTACTCGCGCCTTATTTGAAATTAGTTCACTGGAGCACTAAATGTACAACTAGCGAGAGCAGTTTGCGGTAAGTAGCGCTTAGTAAGGATAAGTAGTTGTAAGTGAGGATAAGTTGTAAGTAAGGATAAGTAAGATAAGCAGGTGGAAGCTGCGGGCGGACCTGAGTGCGGTTGTTGGCGTCTCTCTGATGCTGATCGAATTAATTCTCGTCTATATCTTAATTGGTAGTTTCAAGATTGAATTCGAAAATAGAAGTGGCAGTTACCGACCTAGTATTCACTTGCTTCGATGTCATTTCATTTATTAATCAACTAGGAGCGCCCCGCGGTTTCACCTGCGTGATTACCATTTCGGACAGACAGTGAAATTACTGACATGGAGAATTAACATTTTGTCTCTGGATAGGCAATACATAAATGAGTTGCCTAGGCTATCTACTAGTAAACAGGATGGTCTACCCCTTACCTTCAGGTATCTCTGTTTGTCTGTCGCCTAACATAAAGAAACGGCTCCTTCCTTGAAGTCGTTTAAAAACTAGTCGGGTAAAAAAAATGCCTAATTCATCATAGAACAAAAAGCTCGATGGAATACGAAACTTCATACAAATAATAAATGTAATATCACGAAGGAGATCAAGTCCAAGAGACGGCAGCCGGCTGACCGTCGCCGATGATTAACATTCAAACAAAACAAACAGCTTTATTAATTACCAGCCATTAGGACGATTGCTTTTGATTAATGACTTCGTGAATATAGGAAAGTCACCGGTTCGAATCCAACAAGGACCAAATCATAAAGATGATTAGGTATAATAAGTAACATAAATTAAACAATATTCATTAACACCCGGTTTCTGAAACGTTGATCAAAGTGTATGTTAACTAACATGGCTGTTAATGGCGGTTAACATACGATTCGAGAGTCAAATTTGACAGCTTTTCATTGTAGTTGGAATGTCAACTGACACGCTGATCTAATTATGTAATTTAACAATGATTTTGATTGACAGTTGATTTGTTAATTTTTGCTTTGATCAGCCTTTCGGAAACCGTGCGTAAGTAACATAAAAGCAATATTCATTAAGTAACATAAATTTATTATAGCTTTTACGTATTTTATCGCGGTTTATTAAGTATGTAATGCGTGCCCCGGTGTTTCGGATAATCACGGTTGTAAAGTATGCGAAGCGGTTTCGCCCGCGTACTCCCCATTCCTGTTGGACCCATTCCACGGGGATAAATTATAGCCTATGTGTTATTCTTATTTGTAAGCTATATAATTGTAGAATTTCATCAAAATTCAGTAGATATGCGTGTAAGGGCCTAACACATCGAAACATCAAAATTTCACATGATACTGGCGTAAAAAGACAGCTATACTGTCGTGTGTTTCCTGTGGCCCATTGGCATATTATAGAAAAACGCGTTATTTTCTGTTATCTGTGAGCCGCAACCGAAGTAAAATCACTGCGAACGCCTTTAGCCGCTTAGCCTATTTATCAAGGAAGGCTCTATATCATACAGCCAAGTTATAAATCATAGTAAACGCAGGCGAAGCTACGGGCAACAGTAGTCACAAATAATAATATCAGTCCTCTGCGAGCGAAGTACACACATTCATAGATAATTCTATACAACAACTAATTTAAAAAACGTTTTGTATTCTTAATTGTTCCGTCGTTGAAAAATGCGAGAACAAATAAGATGGCAAGATGGCTGCTTTGTTGGCCACTGGGCGTTCCCCGCAGACAGACAAACGGCCCTCATGATGCAAGTGACAGCCACGGCGATATTGTTTGGATATCAACATCATTTCATTCTGAGAGGTCTATCTTGGCCGGTTTATATGAGACGGTCAACGTACGGCAGATATCTTTGTAAGTTTGAAATGAAAGCCAACGTAATGGAACTAAATATGTAGGTTCAAAAGGAAAGATATATAATAATCGAATTCAAGATATTGCTTTCTTAAGTTGACGCGAATTTCACTCATTATAATGAAACAAATTAACGGATTTTACCGCGGTTTATTAAGTTTTTTACAAGCCCGGGAACAAGGACTGAGTCCTCCCTCGTCGTGTCTAATCGGGTCTAGTCGGGAATACTCGGAGCTAGTCGGGGCTAGTCGTACAATCGGACTCGACGTTGTAAGCCGCTTAGTCCTCAGCGCATTGTCGTGATTGGCCACAAACATCGCCCTCACGACTTACCTTCAACAAAGGATTAGATGATTTGTTACTTTTCTTTAAGCTAGATTTATTTTACCCAGTGATTTTTATGAGTGGAGGCCGCGTTTAGTCGGAAGTGTCGCTCGGCCACTAACCGGATGGTAAGACTATCAACATGCAGTTGCCGGTCCGTGTTAAATGCGAATGGCAAGGTATCGGTCGTTCTCGCGTTCATTGAGGGAGGCCTATGTTCCTCAGTGGACGGATAAAGATAATGATGGGTGATTTTTTAATGCTTATGCATAGGCGACGCGACGTTGAGTATTTATACTGACAATTTTTCTATCGCTTTACCTATCTAATTAACATAAATAAAATAAAACGTCATTGCTAACTGTGGTGTTACTTTCAGTCGAATAAAGAGCTGATAACGAAACGCTAAGCCGATTTTCATGAAACCTGTCTAAAGAAACTATTCACAAAACATGTTTTATCCACCGTTATAGGACCCGCCTTCATTACCCGTCATCTGTCGTTTACCAATCGTGTAACGAGGGTTTAAACTACTTTCTCACGAAATGGTGTAGCTGTAACCCACACACCCCGGTAAGTGTAACAAGATTCACTTTTAACAAGTTTTGTTCGCGAGTTTCATTACCGATGGTGATCGCGTTCACATTAATCTATTCACTGAACTAGTTCAACTCGCATTTGTACGACTGATTACACGGGTATACTAGTAGTGTATACTCAAGGTACAGAGGACGGAGTGATTATCATTATATGGTCATTGAGATAGTCGGTTCAAATCCCGTGAAGGATATTTTTGTAGTGGCAACTCCAATAACTTGATATTACGGGAAGCATGCACGAATAAAATTAATTTTAAATAAAAAACCAAAAACCGACTTCAAAACTATACCTTAATGTATGTACAACTAAAAAATTTAAAATAATATTGAAATACTTCGAAGTGAAGTAAAGTACCATTTAAAATTGGGTATTTTTGGAGTCGGTGCCAGCCAAAGAGGATATTTTAATGATCAATCACATACACCAAGTATTGAGAATATGCCTGTGAAGGGCAGCCATGTTTTAGCTGGTAAAAACTGCTGATTAGATGTCGATAAAATTAATATGGGACCAATTCGAAAACATAAGCTTTCAAACAAAACAAGAATCACCAAAATCCATTGTCAAACAGCATAGAAATCGCGTAACAAACATTAATAATAATAATAATAATAATATACAAAAAAAAAAAACATACAGACGAATTGATAACCCCCTTCTTTTTTTGAAGTCGGTTAAAAAGATGACGTTATGTAGCGTTCCGAAGAGAGAGGCACACAATAATCATCACCAGTAGTCAGCATCCATGTATCTAACATGTTACATGCAAACCTGTGACAATGAGAATGATTAATAAAAACATTCACATTATTTTATATTCTTGTTCTTAGAAAATGAGCCTTTGAGTGAAATATAAAATTATGCAAATCTACGAACACACGTGGAATAAACGAAATCACTAATCAAATCCTGAAACATTGGCGAACGGCAGATGTTACAGTTGTACGACAACTCACTAGATATATTTAGATACGCCAGTAACGCGCCTAATACAATATTAAAGTAGGCACTATACAAATACACATACATATTAATCATTGAGAGTATGAATGAGAGTTTTTTAAATTAACACGGTTATTTTCATTATTTAAACCATTTAAAACGATGACATTTAAGACAATGTCGAAATATCGAGCTGTGCGAAATAATGCTAAAATACGTGGTAAACATCCCATAAATGGTTTAAATAATGAATAAGAGTTTCTGCAAAGTGTTTTATTAGAGATTTGTCACATCGTGTCTACAAATTCGTAGCAGACCGCTACGACGTAGACAATACTTGTAGACGTATTGTAGTTCGTACAGCTACGTAGTATCGTATGACCAGTAGTACGTCATAATGTTGACCAGCAGTACTGGTTATCATTATTGCCTTAGCAGTACTAAAAAAGTCTATACTAATAAATTAAAAGAAGTATATGTTTTTATGTATTATTTTATTAAAGTGAAAACTTCTATAGCCGCGTTGGGCGCTTTTAGATGGGGGAAAATCTTATAGGTTCGCGTCATCGAGATGCTAATATTATGATGTTGTCTTATGATATTATGAGATTTTAAATTACAGGTTTTTGAGTTACATAATGTCATAATTGTTAGTTTTATAAGTTTACACTTATATTGGTAGTCCGTATGACTGCCATTTTTTTATACCTTATAGGAGGGAAAGATGCGCTGCGCTGTTCCCGGCTGCAGGGTACCCTGTCCCTTCCATGGGTACCTTTTAAGGGAAGTTTATTTGTCTGTTTTACTTCAAGGTCATTTAGAATAAGGCGTCATCCGCATTAATTTTATCTTAATTTATATCTATTTACAAAAAAAAAACATGAATTAGACCGGTAATCACGGAGGTAAACGAAGCGAAGCAAACAGTTTGTTTGCTCAGATTTATAATATTAGTAAATACTCCAAACGGTTCAACTGGTTTCAATCAATTTAGATTTTTTATTTAAATACCTATGCGGCTAATAATTATAATGACAAAGAAATTAATATAATAAGTATGTCCGTTGTAATAAAATAAAAGCCTTAACTTTAAACGTTGTCTAGATTCTATTTCGATAGTATAACGAGAACAATATAGCCGGCTACAGTAACCCTAAGCTTCCTAAATAAGGTTGTTAAAAAGGCTACCTAATAGCCGGAGGCCGTGTTCGCTGGAAACTTCTAAGCTAAAGTCTTTATATATTAACGTGCAGGAATAGCCCGAGCCGTTAACTTAACTGCCACTTAGCGAGTCAACTACGCCTAGCTTAGTTTTTAGGGTTCCGTATACTTTAGTATTGCTGTAAAGTATCCGAAACGTCAACCCTGTAAAAGTCTTAATGAAATCCATAAATCGACAGACGATATCAGCGCAGTGGCCGGTGTTGGAGTGACAGGGATCGGTCGTCTTGATGTTCATTAAGGCCAAAGCCCATGTTAAGCAGTGGACGGATAAAGACTGACGGTGATGATGAAAACCTATAAACATGGTTTCATTATAATGAGCGGAATTCGCGAAAACATTAGAGCTGTTTCAAGGGAGTATCTACCAGGATTCATGGCCATGTAAATGACAGTACTTTTATACTGATAATTAAAGCAATTCCTGCAAAATTATTCCTATTGCAAAGTTTTCACGTCTGCCGGTACTCCTGGAGTGCAACCCGTCGATTTTTAAATAATTTCTTAAAAAAGTATCCTATGAAACGCCAGTTGTATTTACCACCGATTGCAAGATGAACACAGTTAGAAGAAACGTCGAAACAAACTCAATGGAATCTTATAAAAAAATACACGTTATCCTGAATCCCAATATGGTGGTGATATCTTCCATGAAATCTTCTGCTTTACATTATTTTTTATCACACAAACGCTTTTTTTATTTTAATTTTCTGGGGTCCCATTATATAAGCGAATGCAGTCGCCTTTAAAAGAATTGCTCGAAGTCTAGAAATCTAGCCTGTTATGTGTCGGGCATATCCCGGATGCCTCAACGTGTCCACTTCAGTTAGTCGGGGCGGTTGGCGGCGGGCCGTAAAGCTGTCCCGGCCGTGGCACTTCGCCAACGACACGGTAACTTTGAACCTTTTTTGTATCAGTGGTGTGACACGGATAAAGTAAACGTTTAACACACATCGACGGTTTTTGTTTTATAATATAAATATTAACCAACAGTAAAATATTAACAACCAAGAGATCTGTCGTCTTGGCGTTCATTAAGGCCAATATTTAGTCGCGGTCTGATAACGGCTGTTTATAATGATTATAAGAAATAATTGTTAACGTATTCTTTTAAACTGGTAAAACTTAATATATGCGCCAATTTCCGTCCACTATAGCATGTAATATTAATAAAGTCTTATTTACTAAAAGCCGAGACCGAGTTCCTGGCACTCTCATCTTTCATTCACTCCTGTCATTTCTGTCACTCCATCGAAAATGAAACCGGAAAGAGTAATAATGTGAGCTATAAAAAGTTGTCACTGACGTTATAGCAATTCAACCAACCAGTGACCTGTGAGTATATTCCATGGGCCAATTAACCATCAATGGCCTTCATTGGGCCAATCAGAGCTCAGAATCGACGCAGCGTCGCAGCAAAGGCAGAACTTGTTTTCAGACATTATTACCCACTGTATGTCGGTTATGTGCCCGTTGCTCGCATCCAAATAAGATCGGTCATCACATGGAGCCCTTCCGAAATATTTCTTACATAATTGTCGTATTTCGACTTTAAGCATTCACCAGAATACCTTATCGTGTGTATCAACGTACAGGGACGTACAGGACGTGGACAGGATGATAATGATGATGAGCTAATAACCCACGTCCTAACCAAGGACAATAACTGTACTAGTTACATGATAACCGGAAGACTCGGACTCTATCACCTTATCTGCTGGGAAAGACCACGCATCGGAATCAACGATGGATGATTTTATCATGATAAAATCATCGGGCTAGGAGATCCGGTGGATGGAACACCTGATGATGTCATCAGGGTAGCCAATGCTTATCAACCACCTGCTGCTTTTGCAAAGGACGCAGGACATACAACTGAATACCACATCATTTTTTGTTTTCTAAGACAACACATGAGAGGTATCTGGTAAGTGAGCGAGAGAGAGTCTTTGGGTGACGTTAACCACTTTCTGTGTCATTTAACGATAATCTAGTTCCTCGTTATTGCTTTACTTTAATCTCCTTTATTACATTTTTAATAACTAAATAAACATCGCGTTAACTTTTAATATTGGACATGAACATTTTAATTACGCGATTGAGACAAGCCAGAGCAGCAATATTGCTCTTTCTTATCTAACTTTTTTAATTTCGCCATAATCCTGTCTATTATTGCGTGTTTTTAATTAAGAAATTTTGGTACCCGCTACGTCCGCTGAATTTTCAACGCCATCTAGTGGCGAGGGGCAACAGAGCGAGAAGTTTGAGAACTTTTTATGAATAGAAATATATGTTTTCACTATGACTAGTCAAATGGTAATCATTCCTGTGATCTTCTCTTCTAAAAGAAATTTTAGAAATACAACCCCTGAGGGGGTAAAATGGGGGGAGGGCAGTGGCTGTGAACTTTATAAGCAATTTAAAAGTATGAAAATTTAATATATAAGTTGTCGATTACAATTAAAAATGAACTGTATATGTGACATGGACAACATTCGAGGGAAATTGTTCATTACGGGTCACTAAAGGGGTAAGATTGTGAAGGGGTATTTTAACAGCTAAAGTATACTTCGAAGTAGTTAGTGGCTGGCACAAGCTAGCATTGATTTTAGATGTAGAAGGTAATCTCCGTAGTAGTAACATTCAACACCTAAAAATCCACCTGTACAATGCTTTGTTATCACTGAGTGCCAAAGATTATACAAATATGCTTTATTCGTCCGAATAATCGAAGTCGACGCGGGAGAGCCTTCGGACAAAAGTTGGTACGTAATAATATTCTAAGGGCCTGTTTCACAATCTCCAGATAAGTTCCGAATAGGCTATCGGCAACATATTTGACAGATAGAGTATGGAGTATGTGTCAAGTATCTGTCAAATATGTTGCCGATAGCCTATTGGAAACTTATCTGGAGATTGTGAAACAGGCCCTAAGCCTTCATTTCTTTATTATTTTGACTCACTTTATTATTACACTTTTCCTATATTCTGGAATTTTCTATACAATTACCTTTGTGTATTTTAAAATACTAATCTTATCGGCCAATTTTCTTTGTAACATTTTCAATGTAGTAATCTATTTCTGTCAAGGGCTAATTCGTCATACAAATGTTTATTTGTACGACGAATCTGTATCGTTAAGATAATAAAAAACTACTTGTCATATTGACATATTTCAATTTATTAATTATCCATTTCTGGAATAATGACGAGATGAGAACTACCTGTTCGAACATTAATCCTACAAAAAATAGATAGGGCACTTGAAAACATTAATTTACTAGCAGCGACCCGCGGTTGTATTCGCCCACTTCTCATTCTGGGGATGAAATATAGGCTTTATGTTATTCTGAAGTGTGAGTTCAGTTTCTTTAAAATACATTTAGTAGTGTGTGAGTGTTTGTCATGTAGACAATGTCGAAATATCGAGCACGCGAAATAATACTAAAGAACGTGGTAAATATCCCGTTTTAGATAGTTTAAGTCTTGTAAATAACCAACCAAGTTAGTTTGATATTCTCACAAACTTTAGCGTCTATAATATTAGTAGGATGGTTCAAAAGGAAGTTAATAATATTTAATAGTTCGAACTTATTACTTTATAAAATATCCATCGACTGGACAGTTGGATTCTTAAAACATAGACCTCTGTGACTCAGTGGTTAGCGCGTCGGCGCACAAGCCGGAGGTAGCAGGATCGAATCTCGCCAAGGAACACAAAAAAGTTTATGTGTTCCTGGGTCATGGATGTGTATTAAATATGTGTATTATATAATAAAAATCTTAAATATAAGTATTAATATAAAAAGTATTAAATATATGTATTTCCGTTGTCTCGTACCCGTAACACAAGTCTCTTCGAGAACTTACCACGGGACCAGATTGACGTGGTGTAAAAGCGTCCACAGATATTATTATTATTATGAAAAAATATAATACTACCAGTAGAATAAACGTAATGAACTACTAAAACACGAGGGAAGCGAAGTAAATATTTTATAATGCAGGGAAGCTCATCTGCCGAAAATTTTCCCTAAATTCAATTTAGACCTTTTACTATTTATTTGGAATAACGTTTCAAGGGTTTCCCCACAATTCAATGCCAGTTACCGTGGACAACCAATTTAACCTGACCTCTACCATTTCAATATAAATAGAATAAATGAGACGGCATAAAATGGAAAATATTAATCATCATCACACTGTCAACGTCTAAAGTTAAACACGAGAAGATCTTCGTATAACATTAAGTTTGTGTGAGTCAGCCCTTACAATTAATTAATTAATTACTTGTAATATTACTGTCACCGTTTTTAGATTAATTATAAAAAATTGCATTGTTTATTGAAAAAATGTATTTATGTATACCTATGAATTTGAATGTTAGTGCGTTTTTTCTTATTTACCTTTACGATTTAAATAAAAATTCACGTAATCGACTTAGTGCTTAAGGACAAACCTGTATTATTCAATTACTAACAATATCATGTTAAAAAGATAATCTATTTCACCATTTCATGTTATAACTGATGCGACTTTATAACTATTAACCAAGGCGAATATTATTAGGATTGAAATGTTTGGTAAATTTCATTACAATTTTTGAGAGTCCAAATCAAACAATAATTACAAATATCACATCATCTACAGTCGGACGTGCCTGCTACAAACACGACGACTCACCACCAATAAGGGATGCCACAAACTCGTACTGGTAAATAACAATACAAACGTCTCCCGTTACGCGGATGATTCGCCACTGGCAACCCTGATAACACTACCATCTTCCCCATACTACGAATACTTCGCACTTTCTACACTGGCAACCCTGGCAAAATGACAATACTAACGTTTTCTCCCGTACGAGGGAGCCGCGGACACCACGTCTAGCGGCGGATAGGGCTGCGCCAACAGCTGGTGAGCCGCAGACACCCGCTCGCAGGCGCTCAGCCCGCAGTACACCGCCTCCCACAGGCACGCGCGCACGCACTCACGCACGCACTCCACGCACTCCGCACCCCATGGTCTCATATCGGTGACACTGGCAATAACACTACATCATCTGGACACGCGTTACACCCGACTAAATTGATTAGATAGCGTCGCTCCAATGGCATCGATCTAACAGCGCTCGTGATTTCACGTATCGACGTTTCTTCATCGATAAGACAAGGGTCCAGATAAGCCGATACATCTCTTCACTACTCCAAGGGTAAAAACGCCACCTTCGACACATCAGAAGCAGCAAAGTTCTTACAGATTGAAGCTCTTTTATCGTCAATATATTAGTCGTTTCCCGCAGTTTCGCTTGCGTTAAATTAAATAAATAGTCGTATCTGGATTCATAATGATAAGTCAGAGTTAACCTTTTTTTTTTTTTTTTTTGATGACGCAGCGGAAATCATTTACGACCATACCAGGGCCTGGGTAGGCTCGCTGGCGTGTGTGGGGACTCGCATTTGGGTGCCCTACCCCACTAAAACCGCTGCGTGAGCCTTCAGCCGCTATATTTGAGGGACCCGGATCTGTGCAGGCGACGGGATACCCTCAGCGACAGACTGGTCCCGGCAAAGACCAGATTCTCCACAATAGGGGGACTGCCCGGCTACGACTTGGCAGTCCCCACGACGTCGTGTCTTAAGCTGGGCCCGGGTTCCCATCCCGAGCCCGACACGAGCACAGGGGCTTTATTGAAGGCGCATTAAATAGCGCCTCCGACGCACCCCCGTTCGTCGTCTACGGGGGGAGGCTACGTCAGCGGCCTCCTCTCTCACCCGTTCGTCGGCCTCCTTCTGGGACATCACTGTCTCGCAGAAAGAGGCCATTGCCGTCCAGGACTCGTCAGAGCCAAGCATCGCGGTGATGACGCTCGACAAAGACAAGTCCCCTCCGATGACAGACGTCAAATCATGACGCAGCGCCGCCCATCTCGGGCACACCTCGAGGGTGTGCTGGGCAGAGTCCACCGCCGCTCCACAATCGTGACATCCAGTCGTCGGCTCCCTTTGGGCCGTCCGACACAAGTAATCACCAAAGCATCCGTGCCCGGTGAGAACCTGCGTCAGACGGAAGGTGAGGGGTTTGCGCTTACGACGCATCCACCGCTGAAGAACCGGGCGCAGAGCAGCCGTTAGGCGTTTGCCATACGGCTGACGCGCCAGGTCCTCTCCCCACCTCCGCATTAATGCCTCCATCCCTAGTCGGCGGACCCGTAGGACCCCGTCAGGCGAAAGGCTCAAGCCCAGAGACCTCCTATCCGAGACATAGGAGTGTGTCTCGGCCAGAACCTCCGCCACAAGTTCCCACGGGGGGTCGCCGGCTAGAGCGGATGCTGCAGCCCACGAAACCGTACGGTACCCCCGAATCACCCTCACCGCGATGACCCGCTGCGCCGAGCGCAACGCGGCCTTAACGCTCGCAGTGAGGTGATCCGCCCAAATCGGGGCACCATACGTCGCCATACTCCGGCAGACTCCAGAGTACAGCTGCCTGCAGGCGGCACTGGGTCCTCCGAGGTTCGGGAGGAGTCTGCCCAGCGCACTCGCCGCCTTCACGACCCTCGGTCCCAACGTTTTGAAATGTGGGCCGAAGGTCCAACCTCCGTCAAGGATGAGCCCCAGGTACTTGATATGGGGGCTCATCCTGACTCTCACCCCTCCAATCTGGAGGGTAGCCCCCGGTGGGGGTCCTTTCCGCCCAGTCCCACGGAAGAGAAGGGCTTCGGTCTTGGATGGTCTGACCTGAAGCCCTAAACTCTCTATGCGGCCGATCACGAGGTCTAGGGTGACCTCGGCCAGCCGCGCCGCCTCCCAAGTCAGAGTTAACCTAGCTTAATAATGGTAAAAGAATTATCACTTGTGTCGTTTTCGAGTTAAATCGTAATAAAGAAACAAAAAGTCAATATTTCCACCGATTGATGAATCTAAACCATTTTTGAATCCACTTAAAAAAATCACCAAGATCGATTCAGGCGTTCGAGAGGATTTCAGTGACATACACAAGACAATCAATATTATAGTCTTATATCAAAACTTTTGCTTATTGACTTTATAGTCAATACATGCATTTGTTTATAGGAATTTAGTCATACATTTTACAATTTTTTTATAAATGTGGGGCTCCATGGTAGATCTGCGCGTGTGATCGCTGTGCAAGAAAATATGATTGTCTCTACTTATCTCGTATATCAACTTATCGGCGTTATCACAGAAACGTACACAAAGTATGTGTTATTTTTTAACCTTGTAAAAATATGTTTTTGTTTTTTTAAATTTCCAATTATTTATACTATTTCTGGCTATATAATGTAATTAATATAAGATAGAAGCAACGGAACAGAAGCTACATCATAATATGAAGTAGCTTTTACTTCCGTCGTAGCGTTCATTGTGAGAGGCCTATACTATGCCAGGATGTAATAACCAGCATTTTATTTAAGCTTTGTGGTATGGATTTTAAAAATATTAGTCAAGCAGTTATCCAGTAGTATGGAAGTGCAATGTAATTTTTATAATCATGAAAGTCATAATATTTCATTGTCTGAGACCAAACCCGGCAGAAAAATCCAATCCTAGAGGAAGAAGCGATACTAAATGCAATATTTTTTTAAAGATATAACAGCGAAAAGAGCGGACCTGATTTTATCGTATTTTGGTCCGATCCAAATTATCAACAGGAAACAATAAATTCTCGATAAATGATAAAAATAATATCAACTCCGATGTTTTCCTGCGATACTAACGCTTGCAACAATCTCTTGTATTTTCTTACGTCTGATGAAGAATTGACATGAACAATAATCATCAAAATGATCTCAACAACTATGTATTTATACAACAAAAAGTAAAGCTTGGTAAAAAAATAACATGTCAATTATTCAATGAAAATATTTGGTCATTGTTAATAACGCCTATATATGTTGATAACGTTGTTGATTGATTTTTGTTGTTGATAATAAATGTTGTTGATAACGCCCCTGTTTGTTCCATAGAAATCACCCTGTGGTCATGGGGATTAAAACAATACCGAATCAACATTAACAGGATCTCAATAAAACTATAAACACTTTATAAATGTTTTATGATATGAAGTTTTAGTAAAATCAATCCATGAACAGCGTTCACTCCACATGACTTCTACTAATATTATAAATGTGAAAGTTTGTGAGGATGTTTGTTACTCTTTCACGCAAAAACTACTGAATGGATTTTGATGAAACTTCATAATAATATAGCTTATACATCAGATTAACACATAGGCTATAATTCATCCCCGTATTCCCACGGGAACGCGGGGCGCTGCTCTACTATATAAATGGCGTTGTAAATCTTAGTTAACGCAGGCGAAGCTGCGGGCAAAAGCTAGTTCATATATGAAGGTATTTTATCAGATCGCGCTACGAATAGGTATTATCAAATCATCTTAGAAAATCTAGTCTTATCAAATCCTCGTATGGGACAATTTCAGCAAATGATGCTGTGAAAATGTGTCACAAATTCGTAAGGGGAAAATTATTCGTATTTCGGCAGCATCTCTATTTGGAACACGGACCGTGTCGCGTATAAACAGGTCTTATCTTTGTGTTTGGGTCTAGACCGTTCAATAAGCACTATGTATATAACCTGGGCTACGAATATCTCTATGGCAACACTACAGTGCATTTTCAAATTCGTAATTCGGCAATTCCTTTGAATTCTGATAGGTTCGAGTAATATAATAATTCTATGGACGCTTTTACCGCAACGTCAATCTGGTACCGTGCTAAGTTGCGAAACTGTGTTACACAACGGAAATACATATATTTAATACTTTTTATATTTCAGATTTTTATTATACATATAAAACATATATTTAATTTAATATTTAATTTAATTTAATTTAATTTAATAATATTATAAAGAGGAAAACTTTGTTTGTTTGTTTATTTGTTTGTTTGTTTGGTTGTAATGAATAGGCTCAAAAAGTACTGGACCGATTTCAAAAATTCTTTCACCATTCGAAAGCTACATTATCCACGAGAAACATAGGCTAAATTTTATTCTGAAAAAATAAATATGGTTCTGTAAGATATTTGGGTTTTTCGTTTCGTTGTAAATCTTAGTTAACGCAGGCGAAGCTGCGGGCAACAGCTAGTGTATAATATAAAAATTAGAGTATAAACACTGTTGATGGTAAGTGATAGCGACATTTATAGGCCTTCCACACCAGAGGATTAGGTTTCAGATGTGTGTATGTCCTTTTTTTAATATGTAAGTATGTATGTAACACAAAAGTGATAAAAGAATTCAATTATTTTTTATTGACGACATTCTATTGTCACGCTGTCATTTTGTGATGATTTTCATTATTTATATATTCTATATAGTATGTAGACACTATAACAAAATATATAGATATTTAAAACTGCACAGGGGGCCTAGCCAAAATGCCATTAAGAAAGCGTTAGCGAAATTCGAAATGATAAAATGTATAGGATGGACCACGTGATAAAGCGCGGCCTTATGTCAATCCCATACATTTAATCATTTTCGAACTTCGCTAACGCTTTCTTAGTGGCATTTGACTAGGTTCCCAGGTTCTTTTTTAAATACTACATATTTATCTAGTTATAACATAGACCAATTTTTCATACTTTATTTTATTTGCTAAAATATAAAAGTCCAAATTTATCTGGAATTGCTGAATTTTAATTTGCATTCGAGTGCTGGACCGCACGATATGTTTATTATAAACGCTCCACCGCAACCTCATTTTTACCAAACTCTCGTTTATCAGATAGCACATGTACACGATACCTTATCAATTGCAAATAATGCAACACTTTTGTCCGAACGATTATTTTGGTGAAGCCATTTTCGTGTATTTACATGGTATTATAACATTTTTTTATTAAATATGAAAAATAATGTTATTAATTTATAAATGAATCGATTAGGAAAATTACTGTAAATGTATTTACTTTAAACGGGCTAAAACTACCAATCTGGTTCCGGCGAAGACCAGCCTATTGCGCGGAAGGGACTGCCTGGCCGTCACTAAGCAGTTCCCACGATGCCTTGCCAAACAGGGCCCAAGTTCCCGACCTGAACCCAACACGAGCGTAGGGGCTTTACTGGAGGAGTATTAAGTAGTGTCTCCTAAGCACAACGCTTCGGCGCCTGCAGGAAGAAGCCTCGTCGGCGGCCTCCTCTCTACCCGCTCGTCCGCCTCCTAAGACCTTACTGCCTCGCAGAAGGAGGTCATTGCCATCCAGGACTTATTGTACCGAGCATCACAGTGATGAGGCTCAGCAAAGACGATTCGAGGGTATGGGCCGAGTTCACCGCCGCGCCATGATCAAGACATACTGTCACTGGCTTCCTCTGTGCCTGGTACCCACCAAAGCAACTATGCCCGGTGAGCACCTGTGGCAGATGGAAGGTAAGCGATTTGCGTTTGCGGAGTATCCATTTCTCGAGGACTCAGAGACTGATCGTAGAGCAGCCGTAAGGCTGTTGCTATACGGCTGTTGTGCCGGATTCTCCTCCAGTTCCGCATAAACGCTTGTTGGTCTAATCGACAGTTTTCCTAGTCTTATACTCCTAGTTATAGTAAGCGTAATGGGAGACATTGAAGTACCTCCTTCTCGACAGCCTCTGCCACGAGTTCCCACGGGGGGATGGTTGAGTGATCTGGACCAGCCGGGGTGAACTCGTTTGCGTTCATGTGCGACGTTGACTACTTACACTGAGTCTTAAGGTGACAAATCTGCCAATTTGCCTATCCCACTAACATAAAATTATATTCATAAACTTTTAATTATTTGTGAGCAAAACAACATAACAATAATTGCTATTATCATTTATACGAGAAAAGTTTTCACAAACAATTGGCGTGCAGAGCAATTAGCCGACAGAGAGCATCAACTTAAAACCTTACATTCATCGATTCGGTCCAAGTCAAAGAGAGATACCACATCGCCGGGCAAGGTTTGTATGGGGTGAGTCGCGACCGCCGCCAAAAACTCAGTCCAGAAACCTCTCATGCTAAATCACCTTTTCACTGTTATCATATTTCACAATGTTGTCCAAAAAAGAAGTATTTTTATTTCAATACAATTTTTGTTAGTTTTTGTTTTCAGACGCGATCGTATCGCGGTCCCAGCCGGCACTGCCGGTCGTTTATCAGGCTATCTATCAACTGATAACACAATTAGGTGGGACTGTTGATAATGTTGACGTTTAGCGGGAAATATGAATGGAGCACCGATTGCCGAATGACAATTAATGGTATATATATGACTGGTCGATATTGCTAATTGTGGTAAAGTATGAATTAATTTGCCAAATAATATGCTATCAATATAAGGATAAAATTTCTTGAAAAATATGAAACTAAAACTAACCCTTGGCATTACATTTATGTACAGCCGATGAAGGCTGATGATGGAAACTAAAGAAAATAATTGGTAGTCGCGGGACTCCCGGCAATGTCATGACTAAACGACGGTAAACGTCACGGCATTCGTGTGGATTTTACCAAGGAGCTTCTGTCTTCTTCATATCAAAGGCCAATATCAAATTCATTCATATCAAAGATTTAAGGGAAATTCCAAGTGATGAGCTCTCAAAGCGATTTGTGGGTAAATTGAAATCGTCTTACCGCGTCGGGGCCTGTGATCGCAGAGCAGCGCCAGCACGAGGCAGGATCCGTTGTGCACCATGTTGCGTTAGTCTGTGCGGGCCGAGCGGCCGCCTCAATTTACTTTTCACTTTAGTCCTTTCATTTTATTTAGAGTTTTAATTTGTTTTCCACGAATAACACATTGTTCTATATATTTGAAACAATTAACACGAAATGTTATATTCTATAGTTAAATTATTTGGCAAATACCAACTACACCCGCTGCCTAGAATTAGGGTTTAGGCCTTATAAAGAAATGATACAATAGAATGCTTTTATGGCGGTTCATTAAGCTAGCCTCACGATAGATAGCGGT
This sequence comes from Lycaena phlaeas, assembly GCA_905333005.2. Lineage (NCBI taxonomy): Eukaryota > Metazoa > Arthropoda > Insecta > Lepidoptera > Lycaenidae > Lycaena > Lycaena phlaeas. The sequence continues at coordinate 2,610,241 of HG995181.1, forward strand.
AGTAATTCATTTACTTTATCCATCCATGTCGACTTCCTTAATTTATTTAAAATAATAATTATATAAGAAAACAAAATCGTCAAATGGAACTTTAAGTATATATAGTTCAACTCTACTTTGCGCGCGGCACAATGTGTATATAATGCCCGTCGTCGGCCACTGCCAAACAAAAGCTTGGCGCGCGATGTATATTCATTACTTGCAATAAAAACAAATGAAGATCTAACATTTACGTATCCGTATAATTCACTTTCAACAGAATACCCAGTCAAATGAAAACGAACGCGTCTCCCGACCAACACCTCCCGTGGCCCTCGCATTATCTAATTGGCAATGTTGTAATTATTGATATATCCACCTAAACATACTACTGTGATAGTTAAAAAGAGATAAAATATAAATTAATACTAAGTATGTGCGAATAGATAAATCTCATAGAGTTAGTAAACAATTCGAATTGAAAAATAAAATAAGAAAGAGATCAAAGGAGAATTCCTTTTCTTTGATCTCTTTCTTATATGGAATTCTCCTTTGATCTCTATCTTATTTTATTTTTACTATATATTTTTTATTTTTACTGTATATAATAATACTCGTATTATTAAATAAATAATTTTAATATTTTACGTATACTACGAATGTTGATTTTATACTGTTATGATATTCTTAAATAATGATCAACAGCTTTGATAGGCATAAGCTTATTTGATGGCACGAAAAACAATTGAAGATTCCAATTTACCTGGGGAAGGGATTTTTTTTCCTAAGAGACTTCGCATAATAAATAAATAAATAAATAATATATGTTATCGTTAATCTGATGCCAATCGAAAATCTCAGAAGATATAATCTTTATTCTAATACATCAATACTAAAATAATAGAAATAACTGAGTTTGTTTGAGTGTGCTTTTACAGAGAACCAGCAGACGAATTTGAAATATGTTCTTCGTTTGATGAGCAAATTGTTGTATTCTATATGCTTATAATTCAGGATATCTTTGTCTAATTATAATAATCATTATCAGCCTTTATTCGTTCCCTGCTAAAGATAGGCCTCACTGAATGAACGCGACCGATCCCTTGTAAAATTTAGGCAGGTATAAGCTACACTTTCCTACCGTTGAATGAGTTAGTCTAACTTTTTAAAGTCTCTATTTTAGGCTTTGTATTACAGGTTGTATCTGGTACTCTCAGATAAGATATATTTAATATCTAACGCGGTAATTATCGTCTATTATTCATACGTATAATGTAAGTCACGAGTGAGATAGACTCAGATCTGTCTCTCTCTTGTAATTAACGACCTGGCACGTCTAGGTATACACGTCGATGTGCTCGTTATGATCCAGCGGTGTATATTCCTGATTGCGAAATTTCATTATTAATTGTATCAGAGCCGTATGTTTATTTATTAACCGCTCTTGCGATAGCATTTACTAATGAGTTTCGAATTATCTCTTGAGGCAGCGGAATTAAGTGATGGCAGTAATTTTTTTAATTTTAATTTTAAGGACACGTGTCCACCGACGCGTACCTATATAATCTATGATTAAAAATGTTATCAGCTCAAGTATAGCATAAAAATAAGTAGTTTCTAGCACAGTGCGACATAAGTGATTATTCTATTATATATAGAAAAACTTTCGCTATATTGCGGAAAAATTTGGAACTAATTTTTGTATGGACTACACTATTTGTTACCGCATAGAAACACAGTGGCGACACCAATGCAGGCTCGATGTATTTCTGGTCAGGCTATAATTACAGTGAAACCTGGTTGAATGGGCCGCAAGGGATCAAGAATTTTGTGCCATTTAAAGAGGTTTTCATTAATCCAGTTTCCATTTAGACCGGTTTAAAATTGTAGTCGTCTCATTTACAGAGGCCCCACTATAGAGGTCGAATTGGACCGTTTCCATTTATAGCGGAGGAAATTTTGACAAAATGCTAATTTTTGGTATTGAGTGTTTTGTGTTTTGGATAATTCTACACAGGATTGACTTTGGTATGTTATTCTCCATGCACACTTGATTACGCGATTTTCTTTTTAAATGTTAGTCGGAAAGGCAAACGGGTTCGGCGCTTTCAGCAATTGTACGAGCTCTCCCCCTCTGAACTATCTTAGCTGCCCGCTAGTATACACGGTAAACAGGTCATAATATCGTTTTTTACAATGTTCGTCTGTTTTGGCTAATCTCTGAAACGACTAGACCGAATGTGACAGGCAGTTGATGTAACAAGTAACTCAGGATATAAACATAACCACCATCAATCCGTGTACGTCCGTAAATCCAAGTCCGGGCCAAGCCGCGGGCAATAGCTTGTCACAACTATAATTCGTAATAAAACGCAGTCAATCATTTCAAAATAATAACTCACATTTATTTATTAATTCGGCGTTTCCACCGAATACCATTTATTATTCGCTTTAAGTTTTTGAGTAACGATATTAATCATAGAAAAAGGCACACTATTTATAATTTATTAAACCTGAACTTGACCTGAAATTTTTTGTCTACGCGAAATTCGCTCATTATAATGAGAAAACTTTTATAGATTTTTAGGTTTATTAGGTTTTTAGCATGCGCGACGTTTTTGATACTCTACAGCAGGGTTTCTCAAACTTTGGGCTCCACGAACCCCTATTCAAATTTTCAGATGACAGCGAAATATTTTTGATATTAATGCGATGGGTGTGCTTGTTTCCAAGCCATCATTACGTAAATCTTGACACGAACCCCTGCCGCCAAATGGCGAACCCGACAGCTTCGCGTACCCCACTTGGAGAAACCCTGCTCTACAGCAACCCTGGGCACATGACTATGGAAACATCGGGGATGTTAAAATCTCGATAAGTCACGATTCAATCCGCGCACGACTCTCAGGATGGCTCAAATCGTTTTTATATAGAGTTGGTTATCCAATAAACCTTAATTCATGGGTTTTTCTTTTTTAATATAAAATAATAAACGTAGAACTATAAATAAAAAAGTTATAAGCGTAAATGTTCGATTAATGTTACAGCTCGGTCTTAAAAGTGTAAAATCTTTACTAGACCGAGCTGTAACATTAACCGAACATTTTCACTTTTAACTTTTTCATTTATAGTTCTATGACAAAAAGTTACAGAACCAAAGTTGTAGAGAATTTAATTTGCAATAAAAAATGCATACAATTTTTTTATCAGATAATTATTTTAAGAGATATATCGTAAAAACCATTTCAACCCTTATTTTCAAGATGGCGGCCGTGGGACAAGGGTGGCAACCCCACAAACTTGGTTTAACTTTACCCTGACCCCACCTACACATAAAAAAAAAAAATTGCGTCCTCTAAAAAACGCAAGGTAAAGCCTAAAAAATGTAAAACTTCAATAGATTATAAGAACACATTACACATTTATGAAACGAGAAAACGCGGTGTCACTGCGACATTCACTAGCACTATAACACTACATTTGAAATCATGACACGCACTGCGAATTTCAAGTCAATTTATCGATCTAGTACATCGTATCAATGCCCTAGATCTATATCTATGTCCCAAGGCCAGAGGATCCATCGGGCATGCATCATGGGGCCGTTAATCAATTATCCATGCTAGGATACCTAAGATCAGACTAACATTTACACCTGAATGCCTTGCCAATTGGTCGTCTTGACGCGTTCCGTGTCGGAAATTGTTTTACCTATGACCTAACTTCAGTCTAGACTAATAGTTGCAATATTATCTAGGTTATGAAATTGGATCTTGATTCCTTTAGGAACGTTACGGTTTATTTTAATTGCTTAATATTTGGGTGTTCCTGGTTTTTTTAAATTATTTAATTATGTAGTTGATTGGGGGGAGGGAGAGAGAGAGAGGGGAGGGGGGGGGTGAGCTATCGGTCAGTACGCAGGCTGATGATGATTACACTCTTTAATTTATTTTATTTTCTTATATTACTCACGGCGTCATTCATATTACAGCTTATATTGATAATAGCTCTTACCTGTAACAAAGAAATAATAATTAATTAATGTCATGATATTAAGATAAGATAGATACTTAACTATAAGTACTTAAAATTTATTAAAGATGAAGTAGCGATGTTACAGGCACCGATATTTATCCACATAATTAATTTAGCAAAAGGTACACATATTTTTGTTTTCACAGTTCAGAATGGCCCAAAAATTTTGATATGTGTATATTTTCCTCCATGAAACACATAAAAAACGTCACCTATTCAGAGAACATTTTTAAATTGATTAAAAGGCATCAGCTGGTCATAAATAACTCCTCGCCCGAAACGTAAGCCGTATTAAGAATTCAAAGATGACATTACCCCCCTTCCCCCCCGGGGCGGGATAGGATCGCTCCCTCCCACCCTATCCCTTTCTACGTGGATTCAATTAAATCGATTCGCAACCTTCATACAACCCGTACAGATAAATAAATATCTGTTTTTTATTGAACCAAACCCAACGCAACATTAAAGGGGCCATGACCTTGAAACGGCTGGACCGTTTCAGATATAACATGATTAAGGAGACTTAGGAGGAGGAAGGAGACTTAGGGCCTGTTTCACAATGTCCAGATAAGTTCCGAATAGGCTATCGGCAACATATTTGACAGATAGAGTATGGAGTATCTGTCAAATATCTGTCAAATATGTTGCCGATAGCCTATTGGGCACTTAACTGGGGATTGTGAAACAGGCCCTTAGAATTCTACGCAAAGAACGCTTCTATCTATGCGCTCCTGGTGTCAATAGTCGGGTTTAATATGGGTTTGACAGACGCACAGTTGCGGATTTCATTGAAGTATTGTTTATGAATTGGTTTGAATGACCCTATGCGTTCGAGAGTACTGTGACACCTCATAGTATTGTTTGTGAATACGGGTGTTAACATTTCCAATGGTCGGGTGTATTTCAATTACTTTTAGAATATAATAAACTAATGTTTATTTATAAACTCCTTATAAATCAAAATAGACGTATTAAACTTTGTTCCGCTTTGTAAAGCGAACCTCACTCTAAATTTACAAACTATATAAATTACTTTTGGCTTTTAGTTTAAAGGACAATTTAAAATTTGTTTTTGGTATTTTGAAAATAATTTCATCATCACTATCATAATCAAATGCGATTTTATATGGCAGCGGTCGTGGGTTCGATTTCCACTGGGTGCGTATGTGTAGATGTTCATTGTTTATATCCGAGTCTAAAGATAGTTTAACAACTCGCGCTAAAATAACTGAACTTTTATGATCACAATATATTTGGGCATAGTAGCATCCTTAACAAAGTTTACTGTAACTAGAATAACAAGACGATTGGCGTGCGTACCAAATTAATACAGTCAATAAGCAACCGTTAGTTTATTTTTTTGTTAGTCGTAAAAAAATGTAAAACAATTATTAAGTAAATAAAGAAACTATTATTATTATTATTATTAATTATTTTAAACTAGCAGCGCCCCGCGGTTTCACCCGCGTACTTCCCATTCCCGTGGGAGTACGGTGATAAATTATAGCCTATGTGTTATTCTGATGTATAAAATATATTATTGTAAAGTTTCATTAATATCCATTAAGTACTTTTTACATGAAAGAGTGACAAGCATCCATACTTACAAACTTTCGCGTTTATAATATGAGTATGAAGTAGGATTGATATCGACGAGTTAGTTATTTTTAGTTAGTAAGCTATATTATTGTAAAGTTTCATTAAAATACATTAAGTAGTTTTTACGTGAAAGAGTAACAAACATCCATAGTAACAAACTTTCGCATTTATAATATTAGTAGGATATATACAAGAATTGCTCGTTTAAAAGTATAAGATGAACTAATGATAAACACATAGTAGTAGACATCAAAACTATTTTAAATTCTAAATCCATATACAGAGCGAGTGTCTCACCTGTTCTCAAATTGAGACTTGCTATACAATAACTTTGAAAGCACGTCCAAATGTGCTTTTTTTCCTTTTATATTTTCTTGTACGTTCTTTTGTTCGCGCGGATTTGGGACATAAAAAATGGGGGCTGAAATAAAAAGAGATAAGCGAAAGGGTTGTTCTTGCCCAGGTGAGATAAGGCAGGGGACAAAAGTGGGCAGTGGTGATTGGGGGTTTTACGTTTATACGTGATACATTATAAGCTCTGTAGAGTCTGAGAGGTTCAAATCTCGATCCAAAATGATCTTTAAGCAGTGGCGTCTTTTCTCTGTTATTTGGATAGATGAGCTGGTAGATATCGCACCTGATGGCAAGCGAATAGCGTTATAAAGTATCATAAACAATTTAATTAACGACCTCTGTGGCTCAGTGGTAAGCCCGTTGACTCACAAGCCGGAGGTAGCGCGTTCAAATCTCGCCAGGGAACACAAAAAGTTTCTGTGTTCCTGGGTCATGGATGTGTATTAAATTTGTGTATTATATAATAAAAGTCTTAAATATATGTATTAATATAAAAAGTATTAAATATATGTATTTCCGTTGTCTGGTACCAGTAACACAAGTCTCTTCGAGTACTTACCACGGGACCAGATTGACGTGGTGTAAAAAGCGTCCGTAGATATTATTATTATTATTAATTTCCCAGACCCAGTAAGTACTGCCTATCTTGACTTGTTTTCGAAACACAGCAAGCCGGCTGATCGAGTCGTGAGGCTACAGAGGCTAGACAAATTAACATCGTTTCCTAGCGGAAAGATGCCGAAATTCGTCATCGTCTGTGAGTTATCAATGACAATTTCCTAGCCAATAAGATATTGACAATAACGATCGATAACCAATAGACAGTTTGTGATTTTGTTACGATAACGATTAACCAAGTGATTTAGCGCGACTTGTGTAAATCGCTTACATATTATTCTATTCGAACTTCGTTATCATTTTTCTAATGTCTAAGGCCCCAGCCTGTACGGCTCCCGCCAAAGGTAGATAACGTGCGAGATTGATATAGATGTTCGCATAAAATCATGGACTTGTGTTAATGTTTCCTTAATTTATTCCCGTTTCTAGTACCCGTAATACAAGCTTTTTAGAACTTACCACGGACTTAGATTAACGTGGTGTGATTGATAGTATTTATTTATTTAAATTTTGTATTATATAAGTACTAAAAACCTTATGAATATGTATAATATAAAAAAATATAAAGCCGTTGTCCCGTAACACAAGTTCTTCTAGAACTTAGTTACAACGGGACTTGATTGACGTGGTATAATAAGAGTCCAGACAGACAGACAAAAATTGTAGAAAGTGTTATTTTGGTATATGTATTATGTAGCGTATGACGTATATAATATATTCATATGCATTTTTTTAATATACGGTTATTTTAATATTACAAACATACGCTCCATTCATAATATGTAATATATTTAAAGCATTCTTAAAAATTGTCCCAAGCACGTATCACGAGCATCTCACGTGACGTGTCTAAACTAGTACAAACGAGTTCCGAGACTGCAGTTCACCTTGGTGTCTCAAAGCTACGTCTGGTGCTTAGTGAAATTCATTACCAGCGGCAGGATGGAGGCATTACGTCTCGACCCAGTGGCCCGGCAAGGAATCTATTAAGCCAGCCAACCCGCATCCCTGATACCAATCGATAAGCTCTCGCCGTACCCCGTATACTTTATAAGGACATTAACTAATGAGAACCGGGAGAGGCCTGCACTTTTACACTTTTAACTTAAATGATTTTCTCAATACCAACCTATATTATTATTAAACATATATTTATTATATATTATGTATCACATTATTTTGTGATACAATTAAAATATTCCTACACTAAATAGACTTGCCAAGAATACACATAGGCCTAAAACAAGAAAAAACGGGTACTAGGCTTTAGCTCGCGGCCAAGCATCGTTGGCAGTGCCCGCCGGAGCACGCCAGCGCTTTTTTAACGTCAGTCACAATAGATACATGGAGTTCCGTGTGCACCATTCGATTTGACGTCCGATGTTCAACGTCGAAAAACCAACAGTACTTGATAAAAAAGCGCTATAAAAACGTTTGCGTGTGAACTTTCGAGAGAAATTCCCGCGTATGAATGAGAATTCAAACGCTTTTTTAACGCTCGGCTAAACAGGGCTCGCGCGAATGGGGACTTACAGCAAATGCCTTATTTAAAGTCATCTTCAAAAAACATATTTTAATTTTCAGTCTTCAACAACCATACCACTTTAACCTAGTCCCGCGATAAGTTCATACGTTCATAGTTACAGTTATTATGAATGGAATAAACGAAATAAATTTAAGGAATTCATATAAATACATAATATTAGTTATAGGTCCATGACCCGGCGCAGGGGTCTATTCATCATAATATATTCATCATACAAATTATCTGCACTCGGCGGGATTAGAACCCACTACCACTGCGCAGTGTCCCGTTGCCTGACCACTGCATCAGCTGGTCAATATAAATAGGATAGTTCGATTCAATAAATAAGATCGTTGTTATTAAAATAATAAAAGTTGAGAGATTTTAATGGATCATCGCGAACAATTTTTCATGGACTATAATATTACATAAGCCTTTGTCTGTATTGTTTCTTGTTTCGAGTCCAGGAATCGCTCCCGGGCGATAAGGCAACCCATTGTGCTAATTTGTAAATGCTTTTGTTATTATAATTTATTGTGCATATTAATATATTAAATAGAGCTTATTTTTAAACGACTTCAAAAAGGAGGCGTTTCTCAATTCGACCGTATACATGCTTTTTTCTTAAACAGGACTTTGATATCGAAGGTAACGTGATGGTAAACTGTAGCTTTAGGTGGTAAAATTCAGAGATATGAAAACCAAAAAGAATGATAATGTTATCACCTTTCTCTGTTTACTGAACTATCAAATGCAAAAGAATTATTCGAATGCGCAATGGTGCTTAGGGCGTTCAAAAGAAACAATACCTTCATCAAATTTCTATAGATTAAGTAAAAAAAATTGCAAAACACCAAATAAATTTCCTTGTTATTTTCATTTAGGATATTCAATTCATAAGCGACAACCCTACAAGATATTTGCATATAACGTGAAGCGTGAATTAAAACCATAAGCCGCGTGTTAGCGTGTTAAATCAGCGTGATAGCGGGACACGTGCACGTTTAATCTCGATCCAGCCCTGTTATCTAACGCGCGTACCCTTACATGTAATTTTGTAATATTATTACATTTACATTGTATAATTACAATTACATTGTGAATTCAGAATTATATTACAGTTCGATACAGTTATTAAATTGTGCACACATTCTTATATTTTTTTAAAGGTTTTCTATTATTAAATTACTAGGTTTTTAATTTTTATTTAAAAATTTTAATAATCAATTACCTTTAAATATTTTTTACGGATATTCGCGGTAATTGGTAGATTTGAAATATTAAAAACAGGCGGTCGGGCACTGGCATCTAAATAAGCGTAGATAAGTTCTTTTACATCCTCCTTATTATAACGATGACAACTATAAAATAAACTTCCTAAATCATCATCATCATTATCATTATCTAACACATCGACATAGGCCTTCCTCCATAAACGCCAAGACGACTGATCCCTTGCGACTCGCATCCAACACGACCAGCCAATGCACGGAGATCGTCTTCCCATCTGGTTACCCAACCAACGCTTGGTCTACCCAAACGCGGCTTCCACTCTTAAGCATTATTGGTACTTCGGCCATCCGTTCTCCTGAGTTGTGACCAGTCCACTGTCATTCTAACGAATTTATTGTTCGGATGATATAAAAATATTCAACTATTGCTCTAGTAATCTATCAATTTTATAACAACAAACATTAACAAATTAATATAATAATACTACAAAATTGTGTCAAATAATAATAAAGTGACTGTTTTGGTGATAAGCAATAAATGTCGGTGGTGTGAAAAATAAATAACAAATTCAAACAGTCCGTATAACGTTCACTGCATAACTAATATTGTCATAATACAAAGACATTTTAAACATATACTCGTAAAGACAACTAGCTCAATTTGTAACACACTCGCACGTCAACCGAGCAGCTTGAGTTCGATTCCCACATATTCAGTTTTGTTTTTTATTTTTTATTTTTTTTTTTTCCGATCCGAATTCTGCAAGTTTTTCAAAAAAAAAAAAATTCTAAGATTATTATCATTATTTTCTATTTAAACAAAACAAAATATATAAATATACATTTTAATTTCGGACAAGAAAAACATAACAAGGCTTGGACATGAATCCCGTGCGTTGCGCTGGGTGCCCTAATAAATTAAATGGAGTATCTTTCATGCAATGCTGTCGGTGTAATGACAAATATCATCATATTTGTGTGAATATCACGAAGGAGCAATATATTGGCTTTTCAAAAGACTTCAAGGATTCGTGGGTGTGCCCCTCTTGTCGATGCAAGGAACAAAAACGCGGTGATAATACCAATACACCAGTTCGTAGTGCGTCTTCCGTAGTGGCCGCGTCCAAACAGCCTGGAAACAGTAGTGTAGTTGACATTGAACACGACAACGTAACATTACGCGCAAAGCCTCGTGGCACTGGTGGCTGTCACTGTCTTTCGGCAGACCTCATTAGAGAAATTATAAGAGAAGAATTAGACAGAAAATTCAAGTCCCAGATAAAAGATATTCAAACCAAGTTGGCTTGCATTGAAGAATCTCTATCTTTTCACAGTGCTGAATTTGATTTGGTTAAGCGCGAGACAGAGACTCAAAAGCTAACAATTGCGAAATTGCAAAAGGATAACGAGGAATTACGTTCCTTAAGTTGTGACCTCTCTCACCGTGTGCAGCAACTGGAAGTGCTCTCTCGTGCCAACAATCTAGAAATACAGTGCGTACCGGAACATAAAACTGAAAACATCTATAAAACTGTGCAACAACTGGGTAATTCCATCAAATGCCCAGTCACCGACTCTGATCTACAGTACTGTAGCCGCATCGCTAAATTAAGCCCCTCTAATCCAAGACCTAGATCAATTCTGGTTAAGTTTACTAGTCGTCGACTTCGTGACACTTTCTTTGCTGGTGTAATCAAGTTCAACAAAACCAACCCCGCCGATAAATTGAACACTAGCCATTTGGGTATAAGCGGAAAGAAAACCGCCGTTTACGTGACTGAGCATTTGACATCGGAAGCGAAATCACTACATGCTGCTGCTCGCATCAAAGCCAAACAGCTAAGCTACAAGTTCGTCTGGGTTCGCGACGGCAAAATTTTCATGAGAAAAACCGAAAAATCCAATTACGTGTACATTAAGAACACCGTCGTCCTGAACAGCTTAACATAAATTATAAATGTTCATCAGTACATTAATTATAAGTTATTCTTTTTAATTCAGCTAGAACCTTGTAATTTAATTTAATTTTAAATAGCGAAAATACATTTACAACTTCTTAATATATATACATTTACACTTTTAGTTTCAATTATATACAACAATAATTGTTAGTAAACTTCTATATTTTCATTGTTAATATTTTGTTTTTCTTGTCTATAAGTAATGGTTAAAATTTACTATCAAAATGTAAGAGGTCTGAGATCAAAAACGATTGATTTTTTTAATAATTCAGTTTGTAGAAATGATGATATTGTGGTATTAAGTGAAACATGGCTTAACAACAGTGTTTTCGACTCGGAACTTTTTGATTGTCGCTATAATGTTTACCGGAGAGATAGAGAAACGAGTGGTTTTCACTGTAAAAAGAATGGTGGGGGTGTTCTAGTAGCGGTTTCCACACACATTAGCTCCAGACGGTTAAGGAGCAACGAGTCGAAATGTGAAGACCTCTGGATTGAAGTCGAGTTGCATAATGATAAAGGAACGTTAGAAAGGCTGCATATCTGTGCAGTCTATTTGCCTCCTCCAATTCAAAAACATATTCTGAATGAGTTTATAACTAATTCTAACAAAGCTATCGAAAAAACTGGCATCGAGAATGTTTTATTCATTGGTGACTTTAATTTGGGAACAATAGATTGGGACATTTTAACAGATGCTAATACATTGTCAATAAATCATAATAGTTTGTTTAATGGCATGCTTCTTGAATTTGCTCTGTTCAATGATCTCAAGCAATACAATACTATTCAAAATAACAAGGGTAGAACTTTGGATCTTGTATTGAGTAACGTGGAAGTGCAAAATGTTATTGAGGTAAAGGACCCTTTATGTAAAATTGATCCTTTGCACCCGCCTATATGTTTTGACACTATTTTTGAGTGTTCCTCCGCTCTGTTTTTTAATGGTCAACCACATTACTGTTTCTGGAAGGGAGACTACTCCAAAATCATCAAAGACCTAAATGATATCAGCTGGGACTATGAGTTTAGAGGCTGTATTACTGTTGATGAAATGCTTGATTGTTTTTATCGTCATCTTCGCTCCGTCATCTTAAAACATGTCCCACAATCTAGACCTCGTAGCCGAAAATTTCCTGTATGGTTTTCACGGGACCTAATAAACAGATTACGTGAAAAGTATAAGTACAGGAGGAAATTGCTTAAGTTTAATAACAATCCTCTTGATCTGATTTCATTCGAAATAGCTAAGAAGCGAGCTGAGCAGCTCAAGACCACATGCTATAGACAGTATATCTCACAACTTGAATCGAACATTCGCTCCAATCCTAAGCTTTTCTGGTCCTTCATCAAAAGTAAAAGAAAATGCAACAGTAATTATCCTGCCCAGATGTCTTTTAATAACATCTCTGCGTCTAGTGGAAGTGGCATTTGTAATCTTTTTGCTAAAAACTTCGCCACAGCGTATAACTCAGATAATTCTGCACACCGCGACAGTCTTTTTGTAGACCTGACTGGCACATTTTTGTCCTCTATAAAATTTAGATATGGCCAGGTTCTCAAAGTCTTAAAAAGATTGGATCATTTTAAGGGAGCTGGCTCAGATGGCTTACCCTCAATCTTTGTAACAAAATGCGCAACAGCGCTAGCACGCCCGCTTTGTCTAATTTACAATAAATCGTTAAGCACTGGCACTTTTCCTGTACTATGGAAAGAAGCGTTAGTTATACCTATATTTAAAAGCGGGGAGACTAAACAGGTTCAAAATTATAGGCCAATTTCAATTTTACCTGTATTCGCTAAGGTCTTTGAACAATTACTTCATCCGATCTTATCATGGCATTTTAAACATATCATTGTTGCTCAACAGCATGGGTTCATGAAGGCTAGGTCTACGGCAACGAACCTAGTCACTTTTATAAACTTTGTTTCATCGTGTCTCGATAAACGGTCTTCGGTCGATGCGATTTACACTGATTTTAGCAAGGCCTTTGACCGAATTAACCATCAGATACTCCTGAGAAAACTTTCCATGAACGGTATTTCCGAACCTTTGCTATCTTGGTGTGGATCGTACCTCTCGGGGAGAAAATCTAGGGTTGTAGTAAATGGATTCACCTCTGAACATTTTGTGGCTAAATCCGGGGTCCCGCAGGGTTCTCACTTGGGCCCTTTGTTCTTCAATATATTTATAAACGACATAAGTAGCTGTTTTCTTCACTCAAAATTTATCCTTTATGCTGATGATTTAAAATTGTTCAAGGAAATCAATTGCACAAATGATGCATTCCTCCTTCAAGAAGATCTTTGCCGGTTAAGTACATGGTGTGCAGAGAACGACTTCAATTTAAACACGAATAAATGCTTTTTCATAAAATTTTCAAAAAAACATAATAGTTCCTCGACCCACACCTATTTTATAGAGAATGATCCCCTACTTGAAGTAAGTCATATAAGAGATCTAGGTGTCATCGTGGATAATAGGCTACGTTTCAACTTCCACATAGAAAGCACGGTTGTTAAAGCTTTTAAAAGTCTTGGTTTTGTTGCACGCAATTTCAAGGAATTTCAATCAACTGATTTAAAAATACTATTATACAACTCTTTTGTTAGAAGCAGCCTTGAGTACTGCAGCGTCGTATGGAATCCGTTTTACGATGTGTACAAAAAGAAACTGGAAAGAGTACAAAAAAGGTTTTTACTACACCTTACTTATTCATCCCAAAAGGAAAAAATTCTGCTTACATATAAAGACAGGCTACAGTATTTTGGGATGATAAGTTTATCAGACCGTAGGTTATTATTGGATAATTTATTCCTTCATAAGCTCGCGAACGGATCCTTGGACGCTCCGGATTTACTGGCCTCCCTCAACTTTAATGTACCGTCTAAATTGCCGAGGGCATCGCGGTTTAACGTTTTTGTGTGCAACACTGCTAAGACAAATCTTGGCCTAAATGCTCCAATAAATAGATTAACTCGCCAGTATAACATAGTGGCTAAAAATAAGAAAGTTGATATCTTTTCTGGAGCTATTAGCGTGTTTAAGAAGTGTCTTGTGTCCGAATGACTTATTGATCATCTGTTATGTACTGTACGCCAATGACATTTTTGTTTTCTATATATAAATAGGACATGAATATCAATATTATTCTATTTATTATTAATTTTATTTAATTTTGCTTCTAATTATTTAAATTAATGGTTTCATGAATATTCTTAACTTTTTTTTTTTTTTTTTATTTGTCTCAATTTTTGACTTTTTATTTTATGTGATTTGTTATTGTAATTTATTATATATTATTACCTGCTTGTTGTCTACTTAGTTAACTGTGTCCAAATAATATTTTTGTATCTTGCATTCATGTATTTTATGCTTGCTTATTCATAATTTTCTTTTATTAATTCAAATTAATGTTGCTTTCGTGTATGTTTAATGTTTTTTTTATTTTTAACTTAATCTTGACTTTTTAATGCAATTTAACTGTCATTTTTTTCTTTTGTTACAAGTGCATGTTGTCTGTCATCTTTAATTAAAATAACACTGAAATGATCACCCCTGTAAGCGACTCATGTATTAGTGTGTTAGTGTGTATTTTGTTGATGACTCTTTTTTAAATAAATAAATAAATAAATAAATAATATTTTAATAACATACATATGGTTCAGCAATAGCTTTTACTATATTTCGACGAAGCACGTTGAAGTGGCAATGGGCTGGTCATGCACTTAGAAGAACGGATGACCGATGGGCCGTTATGGTTCAAGAGTGGAGGCCGCGTTTAGGTAGACGAAGTATTTGTCGGCCATTAACCAGATGAGAAGACGATCTCCGTGCAGTGGACGGTCCGTATTAGATGCGAGTTGCGAGGGATCGGTCGTCTTGGCGTTCATTGAGGGAGGCCCATGTTCAGCAGCGGACGGATAAAGGCTGATGATGATGATGATGATATTTCGACAAGTCATGTCTGCCTCTTCGGGAATACAAATACGAGTTCCCATTTAAATTTACATTCAAGTGGCAAGCGTTAAGCATAGTGTACACAGCTCAAACTTCGCCTTTGAAATGGCGTCTGTTTGGAGCCATAATCAACTGCACTTAACTAATACATCGCATTAGCTCTACTTATTTAGTTATTATTTTCTATTTTCATGTCAATTCCAATCATAATGAGCCTGCCTTTAAATTTTTGATGAATGCTTTTTATGTCTATCCGAAGACGTGTCTGTGGTGCCTTGAAATGGGTTATTCTAAATTTATAGAGATAAGAGACCATCGCTCGCTCACTGGTAAAGAAAACATCGTGAGGAAACCTGCATGCATTTGCAGGCTTGCATGACAATAAAAGTCTTTGAAGGTGTGTGAAGTTCATCAACCCGAATTGGGCCAGCGCATCGGTGAACTATGGCCCGATATCCTCTTCACCTGATTTCGAAGAGGAGAGAAGAGGATTCACTGTATTCTGATGATAAGGGTAAGACAGGCAGTGTAATTATTGGCACCGACACTATCGCCCGGTTTCCGAAATGCTGGTCAACGCAAAAATTAACAAATCAACTGTCAAATGAGTTGCTAGAAGCATAGTTAAATTACTTTATTAGATCAGCCTGTCAGTTGACATAACAATTAAAAAGCTGTAAAATTTAACTCTAGAATCGTATGTTAACCGCCATTAACAGCTACGTTAGTTAACATACAGTTTGAGCAACGTTTCAGAAACCGGGCGTTAACGTTAAATACATGCCAGAGTCGCAGGAAAAATTCGTTTAGTTATTGGGTGGTACTGACTTTCCATCAAGCTCGCCTGGTCGTAAATGCAACTATCTCCATATAAGGAAGTGTAAACACATCATAGTTTTGAGAATAACGTAAGCAGCATTCGTGCTACATGTGGATTTAGGTCATATCGATCGTCTTCAGTAGAGTGTCGATTATTTTAGATTTCGACACAATTATTTTGGGTCGATTGTTTTTGAGTCAAGTATCGACTGTTTTTGAGCCATAAAAATATTGTAGAAGATAGTTTTAAGTCCTCCATTGTTCCACATTTAATATCATTAATTTTAAATACAATTAGTTAGTGAAGGTGAGGCGAAAAACTAAGTTTTCAGATCTATAATAAAATTTTAATTTCCTTTATAGTAAAAAAAGTAAAGTATCAACCCTTATATGTCCCATCCATCCTATCATAATCCTCCTCTTCCTCGAAATCAGGCGAGGGGCCATAATGGGCCATAGTTCGCCGATGCGCTGCCCCAATTCGGGTTGGTGAAATTTTCAATCTCATTAGGCATGCAGGTTTTCTCACGATGTTTTCCTTCACCGGTGATAGAACGATGGTGTCGTGTTTAAGTGCACTAAGAGATTTAGAACCGATTTGAAGGCATCATAATTAGCAGGAATTTGGTCGGTAATTAAAAAACACTAATTCATTAAATGGCTACGTTTCGGCTTTATTATTAAGCCTTCATCAGGCATCTTAGACATATTATACATAGTGCTGGAAATTATTTTTGTAAAAAAAAGGTGTGTGTGCGATTCACACACGATAGAAGTGAAACACATGTTAAATGCTCAAATACAAGCAAGTATTAAACAGTCTGCAATATACATACACACCGACATTTGCTATCTTGCTCTTTTGTGTTTGTGTCTCTTACCTGTCGTTTTTTCCATTGCATCCGGTTTCAAATCACAACGATTCTAAAGAAGTTTCGCTTCAAAAATAAAAAAATACAACATGGATGTCAATTTGAGTAAGTTTTTATTTTTTATTATTTAAAGTTTATAAGGTTTTAAATCGGCTAATCTTCCAATGAGGCCAATTTTATTTCTATTATACCTACCGCTAAAACCACACCAATAAAATATTCGCTTTTCAAATTGTCGATAAAAGTTAGTCTAATATTACAAGGCTGCGACGCGTAAAATTGAACGTAAAAGGTTCGGGAGGTAACAAAGTAAATCTGCATTCGTTTTAAAAACATTCCGCCATTCGTTTTGTTGTTTCAACGAGCTACAGATATAGGTCACGTTGTTACCTGGTGAGTGCCCAATTCTCGTCTCGATTCGTGTTGGTTAAACCCTTGCTCAAGATGTAGGCATACCAACTGCTTTTGAGAATATACTCTTATCTTTTCTGGTCTGTATTGTTTCTTTTTTTGAAAGAAAGAAAGAGAAAACTTCATTGATTTACACAGACGAGACAACAATAAATAGTTTAAATCAACTATAGACAATTTTGCTCTTATTTTTTTAACTGTTTTAAAATTTGAAGTGAAAACTTATTTCGTCGCGTTGAGCCCTTTTTTTGGGAAATATCTTCTAGGTTCGCGTCACCGACACGCTAATGTGACATGACGTCATTATGATATTTTGAGTATTATAATTTGAAATTTCATAATAATTCTAAGTTATAGTTTTTCACATCTGTCGGCAGTACATAAGTGAGTGCCATTTTGATTTTGAGTGCAGTGGCCGGTCCGTTTTGGTGCAAGAGTTCGGACGTCTTGACGTTCATTGAATGAGATCTATATTCAGCAGTGGATTGGCTGATGATGATGATGTATTTCAAATAGTAGAGATTTATGTGGTATGGTACGCGTTCGCTTGGATTTGGGGATATATTAGGTTTCGTACAGGTGATGATTATGTTACATCGGCTATCTACCAGTGAATGTTTCGTCAAAATTAGTCTAGTCGTTTAATAGATTGTTAAAAAAAGTATCAACCCTTTATGTCCTACTGCTGGGAACGGGTTTTCTCCTCGAAATTGTAATGGGCCAATAGTTCACCGCGCTGGCCCAGTGCGGGTTGGTGAATTTCACATACCTTCAAAGACTTTTAATCTTATCAGGCATGCAGGTTTCCTCACGATGTTTTCCTTCAACGGTGAGCGAGCGATGGTCTCGTGTTTGGGGTGCACTTAGAAATTTAGAAAAACCCATTTCAAGGCACACACTTCGGGATCGAACCCGGAACCTCTCTCATAAGAGTATAGTACCTACACAATCCAAAATGAGTATAGTACCTACTTAACACATTTATTTACTACAATACAAAACATCCACCCTAAACGTGTGAGAGATTACATTTAAACACATCAGAGTTGCTCTTAGATTAAAACACAGGCGATGTCTCCCTCCCTCGGGAACATCCTCGTCTTCCCAGACAGTCCCCGGGAGTCCGCCGAAACGAAAACATTGCCGTCGACACACGGATAAAATAGAAATTTATTACTCGTACATTCTCAAAGATGGATTCTAGGAATCTAGTAGTAGCTAGAGCTGGGACTTTAGGAAAACATCGTGAGGAAACCAGCACGCCAGATGAGATTAACGCACGGTTTCTGAAACATACGATTCTAAAGTCAAATTTGACAGCTTTTCATTGTAGTGAATATGTCAACTGACACTGGTGCTGTCTGCTGGCTAAAATTAAGTAATTTAACCATGCCAAAGAATTCAGACGTATAGGTATAGAAAAATTCTTAAGGAGTTTTTGTGCCGACTTTATTGGGGACGTGTCCCCAATTCGCACTCGCTCGCTCTCGTAGGCTCATATGCTGAGGACATCGCGGTGTCCATCTCGTCACGCCGCCAAGTGGACGTTTGCATCGCAAAAAGTTTGTCCTCAAAGCGCCAATAAAAACTGTTCTTCTATATACGTCTGAATTCTTTGACCATGCTTCTAGCAATTCATTTGACATCAAACAAGAGATTTGACACTTGATTTGTTAATTTTTGCGTTGATCAGCCTTTCGGAAACCGGGCTTCTTTGAAGATATGTAAAGTTCATCAACCTGCATAAGGTCAGCGAATCGGTGAGCGATGGTGTTACACCTTCCTCGAATGATTTCGAGGAGTTGACCCGTGGGACGTAAAGGGTTGATATTTATTTTTCTTCAATAAACGTTTATTATTATTATTATTATTATTATTATTTTAACTTTCTTTTGTTCTAGTTTTACGACCGAGCTAAAGGTGTCCACGGGCCTAAGCCAAGTGTACATCTTGTTTAATTGTTTATGTGATGTCTGTATTGGTGTTGTTGTGGAGAAATCTTCTGACTATCCGGCACGTGTTTAATATTATGGCTTTTTGTATGATACTAGATGTTAATTTTTGTAAGTTGAGGATTCTAATGGATTGCTGCAACGAGGTCGGTATGACACCCGTGGTTGATACGACTATTGGTACTATTGTCACTTGACGAAGATTCCAAAGACGAGTAATTTCATCCTTTAGATCTACGTATTTACTCAGTTTTTCGGCTATAGTGCTCTGTAGGTTGTGTGTGTTTGGGACCGCGATGTCTATGATAAAAGCTGTCTTATTTTGTTTATCGACCAGTGTAATATCCGGTCTGTTGTGATGTACTGTTTTGTCTGTTAGTATGGCTCTATCAAAATATAATTTGTAGTTAGAATTGTCTAAAACATTGTTAGGTGTATATTTATAATATGGTATAGCGGGTGGTGGGATTAAGTTATATTTGAGTGCGAGTTGTTGGTGGATTATGTTAGCTACCTGGTCGTGTCGATGTTTGTAATCTGTCTGCACGATTGCCTTACACGCTCCAGTAATATGCTGAATAGTTTCTGAGCTCGCGCTACATCTACGACAGAGATCTTGTGTACCGGGGATTTTTAAGACATGCTTTCTGTAATTTCTGGTTTCTATGACTTGGTCTTGAATGGCAAGCATAAACCCTTCCGTCTCGGGAAACAGCTGTCCTCGCCTGAGCCAATCGTTCGACGCATTTTTATCGACGTAGGGCAAATTCAGGTCGTGATAGTGTCTACCATGGAGAGATTTCTGGGACCACTCGTATAACTTTGTTTGTCTGTCAGTCTGTGATTCGTTGTTTTGTATACTTACGTCATGTAAATTAAGCGGTGTAAATTTACTGTCATTAGCAACTATTGCGCGGTGTAGGGTAGAGTTTGAATTATGGAAGTATAATCGTAGGCTCTTAATTTGTTTATTGTGTAAATTAACTATGTCAATGATGCCTCTGCCTCCGTCTTTCCTAGCCATCGTCAGCCTTTGGCTACAGGATCTTGGGTGATGTTTTCTATGATGAGTCATGGTTGTATTTATTAAACGTTGTAGGGATATTAGATCTGATTTAGTCCAGTTAATGATTCCAAAAGAATATGTTAAAATTGGTATGGCGTATGTATTTATTGCTTTAGTTGTATTACCGGCGTAAAGATGGGATTTAAGAATTGAATTTAACCTGTGTTTGAATTTAAGTTTAAGTGCTGATTTTATTTCTTTGTGGTGTAAATGTTTTGATTGCATGTAACCTAGATATTTATATGTTTCTTGTTCATTGAGAGATTCTATGCGTTCCCCTGAACTACAATCGTAATTATGTTGGAAAATTACACCCGCGCGCATAGAATTTATCTTGCATTTGTCTATGCCGAATTCCATGTTGATATCTTGTGAAAAGTTTTCTGTTATTTCAGCTAATTTTTTTAAATCGTGTTGTGTAGAGGTGTAGAGCTTAATATCATCCATGTACATGAGGTGATTAAGTGTATACATTTGTTGATCGGGCTCTTCGTTTGTTCTTTGGCAAAGGTTATCAAAAAGGTTTTTTTTTTTTTCCTGCCAAGCGAGACCGCTCGTACAGTTATACGTATACAACCCTTCTTACAAATCCTACTAATATTATAAATGCGAAAGTTTGTGAGGATGAATCTTTCACGCAAAAACTACTGAATGGATTTTGATGAAACTCCATAATTATATAGTTTATACATCAGATTAACACATAGGCTATAATTCATCCCCGTATTCCCACGGGAACACGGGATAATAAAGACTATATCATCCCGCTAAGATGCCGTTGCATTTCTTAGTTAACGCAGGCGAAGCTGCGGGCAACAGCTAGTCCATTCTATGGCAATTAGTTTCCATTATAATAGGTATCTTCGTAAAGAAACGCTGTTACAAGCAATATTGAACACGAGCGGAGTAAGTCGTCACAAGCAGGATAAAGCAGCTTATCCCGGACCCGACCGCCCTGATGACTGCAACAGGACAACTTATTAATCTCTGGAAGCTGGCTTCAGCTTGGATCGATGCGAGTGATGCGACATACGGTGCCAACATTTTAACAAGCTTTTTGCTAAGGTCAGACGGAACGAAACACTTTAGTGTAGTGTTTATTAGTTTGTATGTACGAGGTATTCTTAGGAACTACTTATCTGAATAAAAGAATCTTCCACTATAGAAAGCTAGCTAAGCTGTGGATGAGACTATTATTATTATTATTATTTTGACGACATCTGTGGCTCAGTGGTTAGCGCGTTGGCGCACAAGCCGGAGGTAGCGGGTTCTCGCCAGGGAACACAAAAAAAGTTTATTTGTTCCTGGGTCATGGATGTGTATTATATAATAAAAATCTTAAATATAAGTATTAATATAAAAAGTATTAAATATATATATTTCAGTTGTCTGGTACCCGTAACACAAGTCTCTTCGAGTACTTACCACGGGACCAGATTGACGTTGTGTAAAAGCGTCCATAGATATTATTATTGTTATTATTATCATCAGTGTTTCCTGTGGCGCGTGTGTCCCGGCTGATGCCGGCTAATGGATGCCGCATCCCAGATGTGCCGCAGAGCGTGTCCGCGCCAACTTACTCAGATTTATGCCACCTATTCGAAACTCACCGAAAACTCACCGAAAACTCACTGTAAATACACTTGAAAATAGTTTGCACGAGACACATTACTTTGAATGTTTTTTAAGATTTTCTTTAATAAAACTATAAATAAAATATAAAACTTGTAAATAACTTCTTAAATAAAAATTTTAAATTTTGATTTTTTTATTTTGATTTTGAAACGGATAGTTCAGGTGTTCTCCGTGCAGTGGCAGGTTTGAGAGTAGCAAGGGATCGGTCGTCTTGGCGTTCATTGAGGAAGACCATGTTTAGCAGTGGACGGATAAAGGCTGATGATGATGATGATGAAAACGGATAGAGAATATTAATCAAGCAGACTCCTTTGGAAATAGCGTATTTAACGTAACGTAACTTTAGGTTCATGTAAAACCTTAAAATACTAACAAACACGTCTTCATTATTAGTTATTATTAATATTATAAATGTGAAAGTAGGGATGTTTGTTACGCTTTCCCGCGAAAACTCAACCGATCATCATGAAACTTTGTACACATATTCTCAGAGGTACTAGTAGTTGCATAGGATACATTAAAAAGAAGTTTTGCAAACGCGAGCGAAGCTGTGGGTAACAGCTAGTAAATAAATTATATTCAACAATGTCACCACGTTAATCAAACCACGCGGTAAATTTTATGAATACTAGAAACTGGACTGGTGTAGATAGATATCCATAATATTCATCATCCAAATTATCTGCACCTGATGGGAAGTGACCCCGCGACCCCTGCATTAAGTGTCCCAGTAGCCTGAGCACTTGACCCGTGGGCCGTCTAATTTTTATATACTCTTGTTTAAATATGTGGCATTGCGTATGGTTTTATTTGTTCAAATCAACATTTGATCAAACAAAACCTTATAAAGGTTTATAGGTTATTTTGGGGTCTTAAAATAAAGAGATTTTATAATAAATTATCAAAATCAAAATTAATTTTGATAAAACTGTAAAAAATTGTTCAATTGACACTCAAATATCGATACTACTATATTGATAATATGGAGTTAAAATTTTGGACAGACAGATTTAAAATAATGGGATAAAATACCCTGTACATTATTGAATGAAAAAATATTTTCTTTTTCTATATTTTCTTACTAATTTCGTTAAAACATTACACAGTATATCTTAGGAACAATTTAAGCAGTTATTAGTCTGTATTAATGTTATCCAGTTAATTAAAATGTTGAAGGGCTTTTAAACGCGATGACCCTACGGCGCGCGGCGTGCCGGCGGATTATTGTACCGCGCGGACATAAATAACTCGCTTAATTTGTATAGGGTTGTCACCGAAATGTTGTATGCCAAATAAAATAATATTAATTAAATACTATATTACTAAGTAATATATTATGTATTATATCCTATAATTAATATTAAAAATATTTCAAACGGATGTACTTAAACTTTTAAATCTTCTAACGGGATTACTTTAAGTCAAAGACATTGCACATTATAAGTAAATCTTATAACTCGAAAAATGTTATAAAAACTTAAAATTATAATTAACAATAATTGACATAAGCCTACATGGTATATCATTATCATTTATTATTATAAATTATTATCAATATATAATCCCGCCTTAAATAATGTCTGCGAACAGCCCTGATCTGATCGATCACTACATAATTGTTTTCGTGTCGTCGCGTCATCGGCTCGATTAAAAAACCCGCCTAAATAACCTCACCCCCCACCCCCCTACCCGCTCATCGCCCGCCGTGTGGAGAGTTCATAAATCGACTGACATGTACTTTGTACGTATTGACCGCTGAAACTTATTTAGTGGTACCGATAGGTATGATACTGAGGCTTGCAGGTTCGCCGCGTTAGCTAAGATTTACAGATTATAAAAAAAACAACTTTTACGGCATTCTTTTTTTTATCTATCCTGAAATTTTGACACATTTTCTTACAAAATCTGTCAAAATTTTAAGATCGATAAGAATTTTTTATAGATAGATAGGATATTAAAAAGCGCCGTTACAGATTTAATCGCGGCTTATTATAATACTATTTCCATTTCTTTATTTTCTCGATGACAGTTTTAATTTGATAGCTGTAGTGTTGAGACCAAATAAGTAATGATATCACCATCATCATCATCAGGCTTTATCCGTCTACTGAACATAGGCCTCCTTTAATGAACGCCAAGACGACCGATCCCTAATAATATCGATAGCATAACCCCCTTGACATCAGTAATATCTGCCACTGAAAGTTTTATCAAAATCAGCCCAGCCGTTTCAGAGATAAGCCGGAACAAACAAGTTCATATACAGACGAGGTACAAGGTAAATGGCCTACGTTCATAAGCCACTTACCATCAGATTTCACGTTTGCCAGTTTGCCCATCCAACGAACATAAAAAAAACAGGATGTTTCGTATGAAAAGGTATAAATTCAGCGAATAGGGTAAGGCTACCTATTAAATACCTTGGTCGAATTGATAAGACGATCCGATCGTCGCGTTTAGACGAAGTGTTAGTATAATTTTTAATTTTAGTTAGTATAATTAATAGTAAGAATAGTATTAATCTTAGGCTAGTGTGTAGTAAGTAGTATATTTTGAAAAGAGCAACCCAACAGAGTTTCTTACTATACTAATATAGTAATATGTATTTCATTTTTTTGTAACAGAATATGAAAAGATTAGTTCCACTGAGTTTGTTTCGCCGGTTCTTCTCAGTGGGCTTGCTTTGGGACCGGTGGTAGACTCAATTGACGTTCAAAAAGGTACTTTCGATTGAATATTGTATAATATTTTGAATAAAAAATTTGGACTTTGTCTTTGCCTTTGATTAGATGGGAAGATGATCTCCGTACAGTGACAGATTCGAGTGGTAAGCGATTGGTCTTCTTGGATAAAGGCGGATGATGATGATGATAATGATAAAGATAAAAGAGTGCGGCTAGTAACAAAAAAACAATAAGTTTCATACGTATAAAATTCAGCTCACTAACATAATATCGCGAAAACAAACAGCGGGTAAGTCGAGTGCGCCTGGGGGTGCGAATTTTTATACAAACGCTGGCGAGGCCCCGGTGTAAGCGTTTATAAAATAACGCTACGCAGTGTGGAGTTTCCCAACTTATTTTAATACAATCAATTCTGTTTTGATAAGGGCCTTTTATTAGCGTCAAGCTGGCCGAAACCTGAAGACGGGAACAGCTGCTGAAGATGAAGAACAGAAAGTGACAAGTGTTACTTTCTGTTCAGGACAGGTTCCTGTTGTCAGGACATAGTGTTATTTTCTGTGAATGCTAGAATGGCTGATTCTTAATATTTGGCATCTGTCATACCAAAAAGCCGTACACATATCCATCTGGTACGTTTTTAACTCGTACACAAAAACTGGCGAAAGCTCTTGAGAAATACAAATATAAAGCTCATGAAATGAACCAATCAAACCAACGAAACAATAATAAATGAAGTAACGTTGAAAGCAATATCTAGATTTAAATATAAACGTCAGTACATGAGCAGCCTAAGCAACCTAAGTGATTGCTGGAAACAGATTTATTGCTATTGAATCATAACTGTCAAAGTTGAAGGCTGGTGAGTCTAAATTGGGCGTGCAACTACTGCAATAGACTGGAACATAGATACAATAGAATTTACTTGATAAACGAGTCGGATATGTTGCTTTGGAGGCTTAGTAGTGATATTGTCAAGCTATAGAATTGGCGTTCATTAAGGAGGTCTATGTTCAGCAGTGGAAGGATAAATTCTGATGATGATGATGTTGAAGATAGAAAAGCATAGCAATGTACAGATATATGTATTTTTTACACGTCAGAATAATACATAGCTTATAATTTATCCCGGTTCTCCCGTGGGAATTGGAAGTACGCGGATGAAGCCGCTCGGGCGCTGCTAGTACTATATACTTTTTGGACGACTAAAAAAGATTGCTTCTATGCAGGCCTACCTTGTTGTGAAGCAGTTACAGGTTTTTGAGCAACTGAAGAACGAAAAACACATAAAATGATACAAGCTAATGTTAAAAGATCTACGTTGAATAGCTTACATTTGCAGAAAGAGTGCATCGTCTGTATTTTTTCAACCATATGCATTTGCAAATAGACCTTTCTTTTTATATAACAACAAAACTGAATTTAAAAGCTAATTAAAAATGAAGAAAACAGAAATCCTACAGCATCTACAAATCTCACAAAAAGAACAGACACAAAGACAATCCCAGTGAAATCTGAAGCGTTCCTTACACAAGAACGTTTTAAAAAACTAAATCTTAATTATGTTAATTCGCATAAAACGGGAAAACTAAATTACTATAATGGAGTTAAAATAAATAAAAACGCTCTCAAGCGAGTCGCACTCTAATTTTGCCGCGGGCGCCCGTCGAGGCGACTAGTTTGAATCGAGTCTCCGAGTCTTGGCGCCGAGAGGCCCGAGTCTCTGAGTCTTTGAGCCGAGGGGACGAGTTCCTGCGACGAGGAGTTAAGTCCACGGGCCGAGAAGCCGAAAGGCTGATTTGCATATAGCAGGCTGCAATTTCGCTATTTAATGAAACTCGCAGCAGTCACGTACTAACTTGTGTACCCGGTTGTTTGCTCGAGTTTTACACAAAATTTGCCTTCAAACGTAAATTCTGACCTTTAATAGCTTTTCTCGCCTGAATAAGCTTTGCGTGGAAAAGTGTACACAGATGTAAAACGATATTATAGAAATGGTGTACTATTAGTATTTTATATCTAACACTAACAAGAAAGCGGGGTATATATTATGGAATTGGGTACTAGAGAATTTGCAGGCGTTGTTCTAATCAAACAAATTATTTTTATTTAATGTTATAACTATGCCGTTTATTTTACGTCAATGATTATATCTAATATCAGTTTTTTTTTGATGTCGCAGCAAAAATCATTTACGACCATACCAGGGCCTGGGTAGGCGCGATGGCGTGTGTGGGGACTCGCATTTGGGTGCCCTACCCCACTAAAACCGCTACGTGAGCCTTCAGGCGCTATATTTAAGGGACCCGGATCTGTGCAGGCGACGGTATAGCCTCAGCGAAAGACTGGTCCCGGCAAAGACCAGATTCTCCTCAATAGGGGACTGTCCGGCTACGACTTGGCAATCCCCACGACGTCGTGTCTTAAGCTGGGACCAGGTTCCCATCCCGAGCCCGACACGAGCACAGGGGTTTTATTGAAGGCGCATTAAATAGCGCCTCCGACGCAACCCCGTTCGTCGTCTACTCTCTCACCCGTTCGTCAGCCTCCTTCTGGGACATCACTGTCTCGCAGAAAGAGCCCATTGCCGTCCAGGACTCGTCAGAGCCAAGCATCGCGGTGATGACGCTCGACAAAGACAAGTCCCCTCCGATGACAGACGTCACATCATGACGCAGCATATTTAATATCCGTTCTACCCCGACTTAGAACTAACCGTGTTGTAACTAATATGTTCTCTGTATAGAACACAAGAGCTCAAGCTACGTAGTAGCAACTAGCAAGTACTAATTTTGTTTTCGCAGAAAGCCCTATCTTAGGACCTATCCTGGCGAATTGGTTGAAGCTTGCCTAGATAGAATTGATATCACCGGGTTCCTCAGCCGCCTGCTATTAAGGTTATGACTTTAGAATACAGAAGTAATGCTATTATGTTTTGTGTAAAAACAAATTCCGCCGAATGCGCCGTTTCTGTGCTATGATTGGCCGTCTGATGGTCATTGACGAACACACACACATGTACATAATCACTGGTTGGTTGAATCCCTATTACATCAGTGACAAAGTTTTGGATTTTTATGGCTATATGCTCGATGGATTTATCATATATATCACAACGCAGTGGACAGGACAAGGTTAATCCGTTTTTACATTTTAGATGTTATCATTTATTGCAAACGTCCGTAATTATAATAATTTGTAATTATTAGGACGATATTGTTACGTCGTGTCTCGGCAATAAGGGCGTTCAATGACACCGGCCCATAATTGTTTAATACCGCTGTCCGTTATGGCGACATTGGGAACCATTATGTTTATTGTATTTTGGTAAATTGCTTTAATACTGAAAATTATAAAGTAACACATATTTGTGTAGCGGCCGGTCCAAGTTGGATGTGAGCGAAAAGAAGATAAGAAGAAGGGTATTTGTAATTTATTGAATAAGAACTAGATTCCGTAAGTCGGAAAAGGTGGGAGAACTTTTATTTATTTTTTCTCCTAAAGAGGCAACCAAGCAGTCAGTCGAAGCCTTATGGTGGCTACAGACGCTCTAGACATCGCACTTATGTATGCTGGGTAAAGGCCACCAGGCTAACAGCATAGGTCATTTAAAAAAAAAATATATTAAGATAAGCTCAAATCTAAGAACTCAACACAACGTTTCATCATCATCATCAGCCTTTATACGTCCACTGCTGGACACAGGCCTCTCTCAATGAACGCCAATGCGACCGATCAACACAACGTTTGCTGAACGAAAAAATAGCTGAGCCCAAAAAAAAAAAATTACGAAATCCTCATTTGTCTAGTCCGCTAGTCAGTCTCAATGAAGACTTGAGGACATACCTCCCTCTATTAAGAAGGTCAGTTTCCGCCCCCTTTTTGGTTTCTTCATTGAACCTTACAGCTTACGAATCGTTATTATGAAAGGTATTTATCTTATCGTATACTAATAAATGTGCCGTGTAGTGCCGGCACATAAAAAGAATAGCACTACCCCCTCTCTTCCCGTGGGTGTCGTAAGAGCCGACTGAGGGAAAACTGCCATTAGGAGGTGGGCAGCAGCATCTCCATATAACAGCAGGCCATACTGCGATCGCCAACCCGTCTGCCAAGCGTGGCGATTATGGCAACCCCCCCCCCCCAAAATGACTACGCAACCAAAAAATCGGCCCCCAGTCCCCGGCGGCCCCGCTGTTCCTAGCTACGGCAGCGGCTATGATAACGGCGGGACAGGGGGTGCTAAGAATCCCCGGGTAAGATCCGGCTGCCAACAACGACGACTCGACCTGGCAACATATAACACGCGCACACTGAGGCTTGACGCAAAGCTTGTAGAGTTGGAAGAGGCAATTAGTAAGTTACACTGGGATATCATTGGCTTATCTGAAGTCCGAAGAGAGGGACAGGACACGATAACCCTGCAATCCGGTAACTTACTATACCACCGGGAGGGCGACCAACAGTCCCTAGGTGGTGTTGGGTTCATCGTCCACAAGTCCCTTGTCAACAACGTGATCACTATCGGAAGTGTTTCGAGCAGGGTAGCGTACCTGATACTCAGAATTTCGAAACGATATTCGCTGAATGTCATTCAGGTCTACGCTCCGACCTCGAAACAAGACGATGTCGAAGTGGAGGCTATGTATGAGGATATTTCTAAAGCCATGCATAGCTATAAAACCCATTACACGGTTGTGATGGGGGATTTTAATGCGAAGTTGGGGCAACGTTGCGGTGATGATTTGAGAGTGGGGCAATTTGGATTTGGGCAACGGAACAAAAGGGGCCAGATGCTGGCAGGCTTCATGGAGAGGGAGAACCTCTTTATGATGAACTCCTTCTTCAAGAAGCCCGTAAGCCGCAAATGGACCTGGATCAGTCCGGACGGTACAGTAAAAAACGAGATCGATTTTATCATGTCGACGAAAAGGCATATATTCAATGATGTCGTTGTGATCAACGCTGTTAAGACAGGAAGCGATCACCGCATGGTCAGAGGCACATTGAATATCGACGTAAAGCTTGAGAGAGCGCGACTGATAAAATCCACGCTCCGACCAATACCAGCCCAAATTCAAAACCCCGAGTGCTTTCAGCTCGAGCTTCAAAACCGCTTCGAAGCCCTTGAGAACAGCATCGATGTGGACGATCTATACAACGTGGTGGTGGATACTGTCCGAACAGCAGGGTCCAAGTACTTTAAAACCCGCCGTCCCAAATTAAAGAAGCTCTCCAGTCAGACTCTCCGACTCATGGATCAGAGAAACGAAATGAAGCTACAGAACTCAGCGGATGCCCATTGTTATCGGCAACTCAATAGACAGATATCTAAGTCTTTGACAAGCGACCTTCGCCAATTTAATACACAGCGTATTAAAGAGGCCATTGAGCGGAACAAAGGCTCCAAAGTGTTCGCCAGAGATCTGTCTATTGGGCAAAGCCGATTGACGAGGCTGAAAACTGAGGCCGGTAGCATCATTACGTCAACACCTGAAATCCTGAGGGAGATTGAGAGCTTCTATGGACAGTTATATTCCACGCAAACACCCGTTGAAAGCAAGGCTAAAGATCCTAGAGCCAAGCTTACCCGACACTTTACCGAAGATATCCCGGACGTCAGCCTGTATGAGATTAGTATGGCTCTCAAGCAGCTGAAAAACAACAAGGCGGCGGGTGATGACGGAATCACAACAGAGCTTCTGAGAGCGGGCGGTAAGCCGATACTGAGGGTTCTCCAGATGCTCTTCAATTCTGTCATCCTCGAGGGCAAAACGCCAAAGGCATGGGGTAGAAGTGAGGTGATGCTGTTTTTCAAGAAGGGTGACAAAACTCTCTTGAAGAACTATAGACCCATCTCGCTCCTAAGCCATATATATAAGTTGTTTTCGAGAGTCATTACGAATCGTCTCGCTAGCAGGTTTGACGACTTCCAACCTCCCGAACAAGCCGGGTTCCGAAAGGGCTTTAGTACCATAGACCACATCCACACGCTGCGGCAAGTTATACAGAAGACCGAAGAGTATAACTTGCCACTTTGCTTAGCGTTCGTGGACTATGAGAAAGCCTTTGATTCGATTGAGACCTGGGCAGTGCTGCAGTCTCTGCAAAGGTGCCAAATAGACTACAGGTACATCGAGGTGCTGAAGTACTTATACCAAAACGCCACCATGTCGATTCGATTCCAGAACCAGAGCTCTAATCCGATCCAACTGCAGCGAGGCGTAAGGCAAGGAGACGTTATTTCTCCGAAATTGTTCACAGCTGCGTTGGAGGATATTTTCAAGCTTCTGGACTGGAAAGGATTCGGCATCAACATCAATGGCGAGTACCTAACACACCTGCGATTTGCCGATGATGTAGTTCTTATGGCTGAGACCTTGGAAGACCTGAACACAATGCTCGAAGATCTCCATAATGTTTCCCAAAGAGTGGGTCTTAAGATGAACATGGACAAGACGAAGATCATGTCAAATGTCCATGTTGCACCCGCTCCAGTTAACGTCGGGAACATTACACTCGAAGTTGTTGACCACTATGTGTACCTGGGACAGACAGTCCAGTTAGGTAAGGCCAACTTCGACAAAGAGATCTCTCGTCGAATCCAGCTCGGATGGGCAGCATTCGGGAAGCTCCGGCATATATTCGCGTCCGAAATACCTCAGTGTCTCAAGACGAAAGTCTTTGACCAGTGTGTGTTGCCAGTGATGACCTATGGGAGTGAGACGTGGTCGCTTACTATGGGTCTCATAAGAAGGCTCAAGGTCACCCAGCGAGCAATGGAGAGAGCGATGCTTGGTATTTCCCTGCACGATCGAATCAGAAATGATGAGATCCGCAGGAGAACCAAAACGACCGACATCGCTCGAAGGATTGCATCGTTGAAGTGGCAGTGGGCGGGACACATAGCGCGGAGAACCGATGGCCGTTGGGGCGGAAAGGTCCTCGAATGGCGACCGCGTACCGGACGACGCTCCGTGGGCAGGCCCTCTACAAGGTGGACCGACGATCTGGTATAGGTCGCGGGAAGCCGCTGGATGCGGACAGCGCAGGACCGATCGTTGTGGAGATCCTTGGGGGAGGCCTATACCCAGCAGTGGGCGTCGATTGGCTGACATGATGATGATGATACTAATAAATAAAGCTGAAGAAATTGTCTGTTCAAACGCGCTAATCTCAGGAACTGTTCAATCGGATTTGAAAGATGCTTTCAGTATTAGATAGCCCATTAATTGAGGAAGGCTATAAGCTATATTCTATATAACCTCACTAAGATGCCGTTGTAAATCTTAGTTAACGCAAGCGACGCTGCGCCCTGCAGTTAGTTTTATGTAGAGCCGTAGGCTAGAGCTAGTCATATGTTCGAGACGCCTTCATGTACATATGAAACCCCTCGCTTATTCCAGCTTTTATTCAATATGCACAAAATGCTCTCGGCAAGAATTTTTAATTTGAAAAGCAGCGTGTGATCTTAATTAGATGGCTCGCCCGACGCGTGCGTTTTATTCGAGAATATCGTCGGTCTGAAGAGGTCGGGGGGTCTTAGGTGAGTTAAATTATAATTCGTTAACGCATTTCTCAAAAGGCTTTTTTATTTTATTTAAGTAATATTGAGGGCACACTTTTCAAAGAAACTCGGCGAGTTTGTGTTTCTTACGCAACTTTGCACCAATCAAACAAATTAAACTGGATTGTGTGTCGATGAGACGTGACTTGGAGATGACACGGAACGACTGGTGATGGTCAACACCGAAAACACAAGGTCACGAGGTCAGCTTATCAAAAGAACAGACAAAATATGAATGAATTGGTCTGTCCATCTCGTTTCGCGTTGTCTATTCCGAGACCCAAGATCATCCTCCGCTTCTTTTTGAAATGCACCAGATCTGTATCACACAGGACAAGCACAGCGTAATCTTCACCGAATATCCATCATCATCATCAGCCTGTATTCGACCACTGCTGAACATAGCCTCTCTCAATGAACGCCAAAACGACCGATCCACTCGCATCCAACTTACATCAAATATCCATCAATTACTACGAATTCCGTAAGACTCCGCAATATAAATACACTCCAAACACCGATGGAACCTTTACTAATATTTACTCCAATAACCTCGAGTTTATTATTCGAGTCCATTACAGTGACCATAAAGTGGGGACAATATAAAACGTCTGTCAGCGGCTTGAATAATGTATCCAGGAATGATCCTGGGACGTCCGGGTTTTGATGCATGATGTTTGGTCACCGCACACCGGTTTGTATCAACTTTCCCTTATGACATATTTTCTTTATCTGTACAAGTATCTAAGATATAAAAAAACCCTGTAATATGTTTCACTGCCTTTAATCTCAATCGGTAGGTAAGCCTATTATCCTAAACCTGTCTGTGTGTGATACAATCTCACTATAAAAAAAAAAAAGTATCAGCCCTTGTATGTCCCACTGCTGGGCACGGGTCTCCTCCTCGAAATCAGGCGAGGAGGGTAATGGGCCACCGGTATGTATATGGTAATGGTAATGGTTCACCGCGTTGGCCTTCAAAGACTTTCAATCTCATCAGGCATGCAGGTTTCTTCACGATGTTTTCCTTCACCTTCACTCGTGTTTAGAGTGAACTTAGAAATTTAGAAAAACCCATTTTAAGGCACACACGGGGAGGTCAGGATCGAACCCGGAACCTCTCGCATAAGGTGCCGAGTCCGTCCACCACTGGAAAATCTCATTATGACTGAAACTATATAAAATAGCCTCATATATATATATATATATATATCTATGACCTACTATAATAGTCCTACTAATATTATAAACGTGAATGTTTGTAATTATGTATGTTTGTTACTCTTTCACGTAAAAACTACTGAATGGATTTTTATGAAATTTTACAATGACATAGATTATACATCAGAATAACATATAGGCCATAATTTATCTCCGTACCTACTCCCACGGGAATGGAAAGTACGAGAATGAAACCTCGGGGCACTGCTAGTTTTAAGAAGTTCATAATAATAATTCTCACAAGTTAAAACTCTATTAGTTACTCTCTACTAGCGGTTACGGCGTATGTGACTGACCCATTTCCACTTCGACATGGTCCAACTTAACTTTTTAACTTTTAATAGCCGTTTTTGTTAACATTGAGTGTACAAAATATTCATTTTAATATTTGACGAAACGTTAGGGTAAGTTACACAACATTCTGTTTCCCGTGCGATTTTAAAATAACAATTTCGCACTCGAACGTTTGAGCGGATTTATTTTTGTGAACTTCGCTCGCGGCTCGGCTGGAGAATTTCATTTGTAATATATATTTGAGTATTTGTGTGCAGTAAATTCTAACTTTGAGTAAGCTTTTCTGTGTTTAAAAATTCGACAGGACGGTATAAATAATGATGTACGTCTTCATAATTAGATTTATTGAAAGCATAAATCATCCTTACTTAATATCATTAATGTGAAAGTAGGGATTTTTGTTACGCATTCACGTCGTGTACTTTGTACACATATTCTCGGAGGTACTAGAAGTAACATGGAATACATTAAAAATATATAATTTTTTTTGTATATTACAAGTATTTATAAGTATTGAGTATGAAACATCAAAGTTTTTAAATTGATTTTATTTTGTCATAATAGGACAGAAAAATAAGAGATTTAAAAGTCATATTTTAAATATGCAATAATTATGTGCGAGTTCATTTTGAAAAATTTGGTCTCTTCCAAAAAAAGGTTTGGGAATAGGGATTCCAAAACTATTGTCATGAAGCAGGAGCTTCATGACAACCATAGTCACTACTAGCATCAAATAACAATACCGCCAACCAATCAGCGTGCAGTAACCGCTCCTCACCTCTTTAACGGAATTTAACTTGTACGTCATCATATTATCTACCTATTTGTTTGTTAGCGGTCATTAACGATACATTATAAATATTTTGAATGACGTTAATTAATACCACAACGGACAATATAATGTTATAATTAATTTTAGTAAATACATTTGATTTACGCTTCAAACAGATATCGGTGCTTTATTATTAATTGCATTTTTCTCACCACACTCACTAACTACTGATTCTATTATATTGAAAATAATCATCGGGTAGCCGATGGCTTTGGTGTTCATTGAGCATGTCTTAAGGATCACCATCATCATCATCAGCCTTTATCCGTCAATTGTTGAACATAGGCCTCCCTAAATGAACTCCTAGACGACCGACCACTCGCATTCAACGCGGACCGTCCTAAGGATACCTCGCATCCAATATGGTCGACGAGTCATTAGCGGACGAATGACTCCAATAGGGTCGACGAGTCATTCGTATGGGATTTGACTAGCCAAACACCTCTCCAGAGTAGCGCGCGCGATATAGCGCGCCCCCTGCGGGTCACGGAGGGGGCGCCCCCCTTTCGAATTTTACTAGGGAAAAAAAGATACCTCGCATATAATCAATATTGATACAGGGTCTTGTAATATAAGGCAAGACTCATTGACTTCAACGCATGGTAAAACTACTCCAAATTTGTTACAAGTGTTCCTTTGATGATGAAAGTGAGCACTAAGAAATGATTTTTAGAAATTCAACCCGTAAGGGGGTAATATTAGAGGGTGAAGTTTATATAGAAATTTCTCGTTTTTTGCCCTAGCATAAAAATAGGTAAATAAATTCTTAATTACAATTAAAAATGTTCTGTGTAGGTGGTGTGGACAAATTATCCCCCTAAAGGGGTGAAATGGGGAGGGTAAAAGCGTTACTTCACGGTGTGCAGCGGTCGCG
This sequence comes from Lycaena phlaeas, assembly GCA_905333005.2. Taxonomy (NCBI): domain Eukaryota; kingdom Metazoa; phylum Arthropoda; class Insecta; order Lepidoptera; family Lycaenidae; genus Lycaena; species Lycaena phlaeas. The sequence goes on from HG995181.1 coordinate 2,645,729, forward strand.
AGGTATGTCCATCTAACCATCATCAGACATCACTAGTCCTGATTTAACTCTCCGTAGCCCGTATAACGGAGAGGAGGAATGAGTGGCGAATACTCCACCGACAAGATAAAGAGAGAGAGAGTCCATAAAACATAAGGGAGTCCCATAAAAAAACCCGATGGTTAAATATCCGTATTGCCCTTGGAACAATAACCTGAAACACTCGAATCACCTTCTACACGTGCTAACCGATTTGATCCCAAGCAGTTTGCTCTAATACATCACACAACCCGTTCATACGCCCTGTGTGATTGATAGCGAACCACTCAACCGAATCAATCTTAGTTCAGTACATCTACATATTACGATCGCTCACAGTTTCCATCCCCGGCGTAAAATAATAAATCTATCATATTTATCTAGCAATTTCATAAAACTGACTAAACGCTGGCATCAATCTTCTTTCAAATAAAGAGCTGTGTGGGAATTCTTAAAAACATTCCATTAAACAATCTCAAAGGCCAGTCGTTATTTATCTCCTTGGCGCGTTTCGTGAATTTTTTACACATTTCTCAGTCGAACGAGTTGTTTTATGATCACAGTCACCCATACACGATCAAGTTTAAATATACGATCTACATTTAAGAAACATGTAGGTTTAATAATGTGTTAAATACGCAAAGTAAAAAAAAAACCATGAAAAAAACCCTTAGAAATGCAAATGGCAGAATTAAGAAAAATGGTAACTTTACCATACAACATACCGTAACGTTCCCGTTGAGCTTAAAGGCCATCAGGGCTAAAAGTCTACACTTTTAGGCCAAAAAAATGTTCCCGAATTTTTCTCACGAAGACTTGTGTGTAGATACACACATACAACCACACAATTATGCACTTTCATATACTAAAAAATAAATTTTGCATTCGTTTTATATCGTAGTTATAATTAAAAACCACATAAAACCAACAACCAAACGTGGCTATCAAAAATGTCAACATCTAGATTCTAGAGGTCTTTAAAATTTGAAGTAAGCCGGGAGCTGTAGTAAAATTTTAATCGCCGCATAAAGAAGTTTTAATTAAAAACCGGACATGCTTAGCCACGGTTCGGATAGTTCACTGAACATATTGATTTGATGTGAAATATGTACTAGCAGGTAGTAAAATCGATTCGAATGACACAGAGCAAATGGTACGACGGCGACATTAATTCATTCCATCTCTTGATAGCCATCTTAATTTTTTATTTTTCACGAGGAGCTCGTGGCTCAGTGCTAATAGTCGCGCGGATCGATTCACCAGGTTAAGCAGCGCTTGCTAAGGTTAGCCCGTGGATGGGTGACCATCTTTACATACCGAGACTCATCGTGCCTCTGAAAGCACGTTAAGCTGTTGCAGTCTGTCATTCGTGGATCTTTTACAGTCGTTACGGGTCGTCATAAGCCAGAGAATCTGACAACCAGTCATACTACGGAATACCGTATCACCCAACTGGGTTGTGGAGGTCAGATAGGCAGTCGCTCCATATATAATACTGGTAATTTAGCTGAATCCAGTAAGACAGGAAGCCGACCCCAAAATATAGTTGGGAAAAGGCTAGGTAGATTATGATACATTTTTTTATTATTATTACTATTATTCTCTTTAATGGTGTTTTAATCTTTAAAAATTCTTCTATTAACACAACGTTCTTCGGGCGGCCCTTGGCAGCTTTTGTTTTATAATAAACATTTGCGTTTAAGTATAAAGGGTCTTGCATACTCACGTACGGGATGAGTGACTCAAGTATTGCTTACCTGTAATGAAAATAACACATTATTATTTCAATATTTATTATAAATTGTATAAAATATTTAAATTCAATATTAAATAGGGGGATTCCAAAAGTCAACCTACCACCTACTTACGAAACCTGCATGTCTGATGAGATTCAAAGTCTTTGAATGTGTGGGACTTCCAAGACTTCCAAGGTTCCCAAACTCTTATGTTTCATAGACTGCTTTCAAAATTTTCCTGCACCCATGTGGACCCCTTGCAGTGGTCGGTTCGTGTTGGATGCGAGTGGCAAGCGATCGGTCGTCTTGGCGTTCATTGAGGGAGGTTTATGTTGAGCAGTAGACGGATAAAGGCTAACGATGATGAGTGTTGCTGCTGATGATCATGAATAATAAAGAGCTAATAAAATCGATCTAATTACGATAGCGAACGTCTATAACGTCTTAAAACTGTTCCACTTTACGAGGTAACTTTAAAAGCGTCCTTATTCCGTGGAAAGCAATAAAAATTCCGCGCTGGCGATAATATCATGATTCTTATATTCCGACGGAATAAACGGAATTCCCGGGCAACGTATGCTCCGAGCAATATCAGTACTGGAAAACAATAAAATTCCGCAAGTCCGCGCCACGATAAAGTTCCAACCGGTCGAGTTCCGAGAACAACAAATGTTCGTGCTGCGGCCAAAGTAATTATTAAATTGTATTAGACGTGTTACATGGCTTAATGTTGGATATATTTCTATTTATCTATATAAAGAAACTTCTTCTGGACGTGTGTGCGACATGACGTCATCTTTTTAGTGCATGCAATTCATAGTATCGAGTTAGTTAGCTGTCACTTGACGCCGATACCTTTGCGCGAGAGGTATTATTCCAGAAGTGCCGGCACAAGTGTTTATAGCACTACCCTTTTACTAAAAATATGCTTCAAATGCTTTAGTTTTGACGAGCAGACGAGCTAAGCATAAATGTCTTATCGTTCACGTTTATCTATATTATACCGGATTCGCACGTTTGTGGTTAGCCGCAAGCTCCAAGCCTCTACAAGTCACAAGCACGAGGACGCCTCGCAAGCGCTTGCGGCAAATTCTCTTTTGTTCCCTTTGGCTTGTGCACAATACCGACATTCGTCGGCCACAAACCTTTGCAAGCCTACGCAAGCCAAGACAAACTCTGTATCCGCACGTTTGAATTTGTGAAGGCTTGCCAAGCCTCGGCAAGCGTGCGGTTCCGGCTTTAGGCTTATCCTTTACAAACATATCTTGACACGACAACGTCTTATAATTCGATGGAGCCGGCTGCACGCACGAAAAAACATGACTCATGCGGCGTTACCTCGCTCTGAGGCGTTCCATTTAAGGCTTGAAGTGCAAGCGAGAGCGCGGAACGAGCTACAAAGAAGCACAATCGGTCCATCAGTATTTTCTTATGACGTTGTCACGTTCAACTATCGTCAGTAAACTGACTTTACAGACAGCCGATTTTTTACTTCAATTTTATATACCTACATAATACACCGCGGACCGAATATGAGCGTAAGTCAAAAGTGTCACGCTCCATTTGCACACACTCCCGTGTTTGTTCCGTGGAACCGCCCCAAATTGCACTTAATATGGCACTAAAAGCGTTCGGGAGCGGAGATAAAAGTTCCAACAGTAATAAACGCGGATTGGCCGCTGCAACCTTGTTCGCACTTGAACTCTAATTAGTCCGTACTTGTTTTTATTGGTTTGATCCAGTAATTAGTTCATTTGAAATGCATGAGACATGCGCCTGTGCAATATCGGATTCGTATAACCAATCTAATATTTTTCATGCAGATTTTCTAATTCCGTTTCCAATTCGATCTAATCTTCGACGACATAGCTTGAGCAAATTCCAGAAGATTGATTATATTTGAAGTTATTCTGAACACATTCTTTAAAAAAAAGTAAATATATCAACCCTTATACGTCCTGGGCTGTTTATACGCTGGGCACGGGTCTCCTCCAAGAAATCAGGCGAGGAGGGTAATAAAATATTCCTTATTCGATTTTAATTTGTGAAAATATATTTAATTTAATTACGAATGATTTTGAAATAAAATTCCTATTTACAGTACTAAGGCGAAATTGTATGTATGGATGTTTGTTACTCTTTCCTACAAAAACGACTGACTGGATTTAAATGTCTATGAATGTCTCATTCGCAACACGTGGAATGTAAAAATATCAAACGCTCCGAAATACAATAATAAATAATCCGTTTCAAAATCCTTTTAACAAATCAGTGGATTTTAAAATTCTGTAATTTACAGTTTTACACTGATTAAAGAGCACAAGGGTCTCGGGATAACGCTGTCAGCAAGGAGTGGGACTATAATTTGTGATGAGCCGATCGGAAGGGTTGGCTGGTTGGCTGGTTGGCTGGCTCATGGCTGGCTGACGATTCAATTATCGTTAGCCGTCCTGCCTGTAATTATGTTAAAGCATTCTTGTTTTGCCGCCGCGCACGAGATTTGACGCTAGTTCATTTAACCTTACTATCTTAATCCTAATAATATTATAAATGCGAAAGTTTGTGAAGATGTTTGTTACTCTCTCAGGCAAAAACTACTGAATGGATTTTGATGAAACTTTCCCCACGACGTCGTGTCTAGCAGGGTTCCCATCCCGAGCCCGACCGCCGGCAACACCTAGTATGACATATTATAACATACTTGTAATAATCATTAATTTAATTATCAATTCATCATCGTTAAACTAATTGATACACTCAATAAACCTAACATCACGGAGTACCTATTTGTATGTTACAAAACAAACAATTCATAACCTGACAATATATTAATTACAATAAAAATCCCAGTTCATACTTCATTCAATACATTAAAAAAATTCGCTAATCTTTCTACATTATCTATTTCCCCTTTCTATAAAATCTATCTATTCTATCTTTGTATAGAAACTAAATTTCAACCCGTGACATTACTGTAATAAATCCGAAAAAAGGTCTACCGCGATACGGTGCACATGTTTCTCGTCCACGGGCAAACTTGTGTAATTACAGAGATGTTCTAAAATAAAAACTTCAACAAATCTAAACGACTTAGTGGAATCCACTTACAAAGTTCCCGACGAAACTTTTCACTTTATTGTACTTTGTTATTAAGTTTTTCTGGTGCAGACACATCGCACTGAGCATTATCATCATCATTCCCTATCAGAGTATACAGCACTTTGACGTGACGGACAATCGATGAGGTGACGGACAGCCGATGAGGTGACGGACAGCCGATGAGGGGACGGACAGCCGATGAGGGGACGGACAGCCGATGAGGGGACGGACAGCCGATGAGGGGACGGACAGCCGATGAGGGGACGGACAGCCGATGAGGTGACGGACAGCCGATGAGGTGACGGACAGCCGATGAGGTGACGGACAACCGATCAGGTGATGATACTGATGATTACTTAAAATGGTCGCAGATTCAAAACTAGCGAACGATATCTTTACTTAATATTATAAATGTGAAAGCGTGGATGTTTGTTACGCTTCCACGCAAAAACTACCAGACGAATCATCATGAAACTTTGTACACTGGGAGGTACTAGAGGTAACATAGGATACTTTTTATTAAAAAAAAGGGAATTTTTTTGCTAACGCGGGCGAAGCCGCGGGTAACAGCTAGTAATTAATATTTATAAAACACTATTAATTTAATGGTTTTAAATACCTATCCTTTACATCAGGGGTTCAGGTGTTTTTCAACTTGAGGTCCAGCTGTTAATCATAGAGACCAATATGGCCGCCGATCACTAAAATGTTGGGGACAACTGCTTTATGTATTATTAATAATGTATATTTAAAGTTGCATTAGTTTCATAGTAACTAGATTAATCGACACATTTCTGACATGACTAGCAGCGCCTCGCGGTTTCATCCACGTGCTTCCGAGTCCCTGGTAATAAGTAGATAAATCATAGCCCATGTATTATTCGAATGTATAAGTTACATTGTAGTAAAATTTAATCAAAATCCATTCAGTAACTTTTGCGTGAAAGAGTAACAATAAATTCATACATTATTAGAAACTCTCTCGTTTCTATTATTAGTAGAACAAATAGGTTACTATTTTAATGATCATAATATCACCTTGAAATTAGTGTTACTACAATCACAAATTGAAACCTAAAAAACATAAAGCATTCATTTTACCAACCCGTCCTGCTAAACTTTATTTAGGAGTGCAGAGTTATCAACGTTTGAAAGGCGTACTTGATTAAAATATCGCGTTCACACAATGTTATAGTTTTATTTTATTGGGTGCAGCTTTCACCGGATTAAACAATTTTTAGAGTACATTTAGTTATTAGTATAATAGATATTGCTACAAAAAAGTTTGGGATTAATTGTGAGTGTGTAAATGAGTGCAACATTTTTATTCGAACTAGCAAAAATACGATTCAGAAAACTCTATATCACTGTTACAACTATGCATTATCAGGTATATATACTAAATAATAAATTTTAGTAAAATTTAGTAATAGTAAAAAAATCGTAAAAGGTAGTAAGTACGATGCCGGGGTGGTACCTCTCGCTCACATGATACCGGCGTAAAGTGACAGTTACACTGTCGCGTTCCAGATGATAGGGAAAAAGAGGGCAGCGCATCTGCATAACCGGATTAGTTCTGCGGTTGTCTTTGGACGTCGATCGTCATCATAAGGATTAGATTGGTCGATTCCCTCCCTAAGACAATGTATTTCCTACTTTATAAGTCACAATCTAAATATTGGGAGTGCTCTGTTCTGATAAACAAACGCTTTGGTCACGAGCGATCGTAAACGCGCGCGTCTAATAACAAACGCAAGCGTTTTTTGTCTTCTTTTTACGACCGTTGTCCGTTTTATGGAAAACTTAGTTGACGCGACGCGCGTGGTCTGGCGTCATGGACCTCTAGCTAAACTAGATGTTGCCCGCGACTTCGCCATTCATCATCATCATCTTTACCCATCCTGAACATAGATGACGAACCGCGACAACATACATCGACGACCTCTGTGGCTCAGTGGTTAGCGCGTTAGCGCACAAGCCGGAGGTAGCGGGTTCGAATCTCGCCAGGGAACAAAAAAGTTTGTTTGTTCCTGGGTCATAGTGTATTAAATATGTGTATTTATATAATAAAAATCTTAAATATAAATATAAAAGTATTAAATATATGTATTTCCGTTGTCTGATACCCGTAACAGAAGTCTCTTCGAGTACTTAGCACGGGGCCACATTGACGTCCATAGATATTATTATAGGTGTCATTTCACGACGGTATTATGTGAGCGAGAGTAACCACCCCGATCGTGCCGGCCCAATCAGGCAGCATGGCTCTACCTCTTACAAACTGGTTGCATTGATACTAATAAACGCATAAGCAGCAGTTTATTTATTCCGTGTGATCGCTTTGAGCTCGTAAAAGTGACAGCACAGGCAGTAGACGACCTCTATGGCTTAATGGTTAGCGCGTTGGCGCTCAAGTCGGGAGGTTTAGGGTTCGAATACAGCCAGGGAACAGAAATTTTCTGTGTTCTTGGGTCATGGATGTTTAGTAAATATGTATACATATTACATGATGAAAATCTTAAATATATGTATTAATATAAAAGTATTAAACATATTTCCGTTGTCTGGTACACGTAACACAAGTTCTTCGAGTAAGTACCATGGGACCGAATTGATGTGTTGTTAAAAGCGTCTATTTATTATTATTATCTTTATACATAGTATAATCTCTTACGCCAACTAACAAAATAAATAAAAATGCCAAAATAATAATATGATAAATTTACTTATTTACAAAGAAATGAATATACTTACATAAAGAATACTATTATTACTATTATTATTAGGGTATATAGTGGCGATTCAAATGTCCTTTATGTTATGTCTGCCATTAAAATACAAAGTCCGTTCCATCGTATCAAGTATTAGGAGTATTAGTAGAAACCTTTACAGTAAACTAGCAGCGCCCCACGGTTTCACCCGCGTACTTCCCATTCCCGTGGGAGTACGGGGATAAATTATAGCCGATGTGTTATTCTGATGTATAAGCTATATTATTGTAAAGCTTTATTGAAATCCATTCAGTAGTTTTTACGGGAAAGTGTAACAAACATCAATACTTACAAACTTTCACGTTTATAATATTAGTAGTATATGCAATGTATAAAAGCGTCGGCGTGGCTTCGTACATGTGAACTCAGTTTGTCTTTGAACAATAATATTACAAAGGAAAGCAAAACATATTGTATTGTTACCTCAATTTTTACCTTGACACCACGCTACCCTCATTATGTTTATGAGACTCCTGTGATACTTATTGATAGGTACTTGCTACTCAAGACAATTTCCTACCATATAGTAGGTATCGTCATCATCAGCCTCTATCCGTCCACTGCTGAACATAGGCCTGGCTAACATAGTAGGTATATACGAGTATAATTATAATTAAAATAAGATCATCTTCTGACGACCTCTGTGGCTCAGTGGTTAGCGCGTTGGCGCACAAGCCGGAGGTAGCGGATTCGAATCTCGCCAGGGAACACAAAAAAGTTTGTTTGTTCCTGGGTCATGGATGTGTATTATATAATAAAAATCTTAAATATAAGTATTAATTATATGTATTTCCGGTGTCTGGTACCCGTAACACAAGTCTCTTCGACCACGGGACCAGATTGACGTGGTGTAAAAGCGTCCATAGATATTATATTATATTATTATCATATTGATAATGTTGTAGATACTTTGATAATAATTACTTTATTATCTATTTGACAGCATAACTGCCACTTTACTCCGGTATTATATGAGCGAGAGTTACCCCGGTAGTGTCGGCATAAGTCGGTTGTAAAGCAGTATGTCACTACATCTTTGTTTTTCATATAAGAGGGGGAGAGGAGAAGGCAAAGGTCGTCGTCAAATGCGAGTAGATATATCAATAGAATAGAATGATGATACACTAATGCAGTGACGGATTTAGGCTTGATGCCGCCCTAGGCCCTGTTTATTTTGCCGGCCTTAATGCTAGAAAAAAGTAAAGTATAAACCCTTATATTATGTCCCACTGCTGGGCCAGGGCGAAATATTAAGATTTAGTCATTTTTAAAAGCTTTATATGCATGTGATATTCAGTAATGAAACAAAAAGTAAAGAACATCGGTAAAGACTATAATTAATCTTTAAAAAACATAATCTTATTCATAGACTGAAAAGTAAATAAAGAAAAGTGAATTGTTATAGGTATATTCTATAGAGAATTATTTACAAAAATTAATCCAAACTCATTTTCAAAGGCAGTCTTCTTTACTTTTTTCGTCTCTGAAATTTTGGCGCCCCTTAAATCATGCCGCCCTAGGCCCGGGCCTCACGGGCCTATACGTATACCCAGCACTGCACTAATAATCTTTCTTGAATACTTTCACGATTAATTTATTCTAACATCGATAATAATTTCCCAGGAAATACGTCATGTTTATCAGAAAATACTCAATTTCCTCCCGCTTAATCTTACTTTGATGGCCGCTCATTGTGATTCAAAAGTCGCCTCGCTATAGCACTTACATTGATATACGATCGAGATTCAACAGATCCATCTTCGTTGCGGAGAAAATCTGTTTTAATTTTATATCCATGTCCCAAGGCTTGGAACATATTTTTAGATGTTATATAATAGTTTTCTACATCTACATCTACACTAATATTATAAAGTGGAAAACTTTGTTTGTTTGTTTGGTTGTAACGAATAGGCTCAAAAAGTACTGAACCGATTTAAAGCTACATTATCCACGAGTAACATAGGCTAAATTTTATTCTAAAAAAATCAACCAGAAAAGTTACTTATATTGCGTACTAAGATCCCGTTGTAAATATTAGTGAACGCAGGCGAAGGTGCGGGCAACAGCTAGTATAATATAAAACTTCTAAAAAATATTATATAAAACTTCTCTTATTGAATACTACTGTTAAGATACGGACGAATGTAGCATGATGATGATGGCAATATTGACAGTCAGTCAAAACTGTATATAATAATAATGGATTTTTCATTCATTTCTTCGGTAAGTGGCAGGGGATCGGCCGTCTTGGCGTTCATTGAGGGACTATCAAAGGAGGCTTATGTTCAGCGGTGGACGGACAAAGGCTGATTATGATATTTGGAAGTTTGATTAACGTTTACTCATGTAACAAACATCCATAACAAACATTTGCCCTGAAATCTGAAACAAGAGCTATTTAATCAACGTTTTAATCCATCACACAGTTTCCTTGCACTTTTGTAGATTTTAATATTCTGCAGTCGTTCCGTAGATTACATTTGCATACACACAGGCGTGATCAGAAGCACTGCAGACAGCCATGCCTACACTAGAGCTGGTATATCACTGATAAATAACTATATGATTTAAAAATGTTATTTTAAGAGTTACATGTATTTATTTATTGTTTCTAATGCTTTCGCTAATTTTACTCAGTATTAAACAATTACTTTTAATTATTTATAATATTAACAATCCTAACATACCTATAATAGTACCTGGTGTTTATTTCTTACTATTACTGCATAGTACTAACGTAGTTGTTACAACTACGAAATAAACCTATTTAAAAGAAAACATCAAATCTGTCATAAGTCGCGAAAGTTTGTAAGTATGGATGGATGGATGGATGTTGGTTACTCTTTCCCGTAAAAACTACTGAATGGATCATTATGAAACTTAAGTATAATATAGCTTATTATAATGAAACAGCTTTTACGGATTTTATCGCGGTGTATTTAGTTTTTTATAAGCCCGACGTTTCGGATACTTTACAGCAACCATGGTCACGGGATAATATAGCTTACATATGAGAATAACACAGGCTATAATAAAGCTGACTAGTTTATTCGTCTGGACACACTAAGTTGTATCAGATAAAACCTATTTGTATTGCATAGTGCACTTATTCAGGAATTTATTTTAGAGAAAAGTTTTTTGATTGAGCGAAGCTGCGGGCGACAGCTAGTTCTAATTATGACAGGAATTAACTCACATTTGCTAAACAGAGTATTGAGTAAGACCGAGGACTGGAGGTGCGCATTTGGCTTATTTCCAGAAACTGTAGATACACCCTCATCACGTCATTACTTGGTATAACTGGTAACATCAGGTAAATTGGGTTACAGTACTAGTATATTTTGACGTGACAACGTCTAATAACTTGATATTATGGGCAGCATGGACGAAAAAGATGACGTCATGTAGCGTTCCTCCAGCGAGAGCGCGGCACCAACGAGAGAGAGGCATGATCGGCTCGAACGAGCGGCTCAGTTCGTGCTGCATGTAATGTTTGACGTTGTCACGTTTACAGACTACCTTTTTTTTTCTTGGGCTAGGTTCGTAAGGTAGTTAAAACTTATACTTATACGACTACTTTATCTATTACCAGGTACGTGTATGCAACGATGAGACATGCGATTCGAAGCTGCGACCAGGGCGTGTAACGTGACCATTCAACATGCCAGCCTTTTACAGACAGAACAACTTTCTCCACTAAGTGTGCGCCGAGCTTTATCCACAATCAAATTTATCAAAAAGTACGGCATGTCTGCGCCGACCCTTATCCACAATCAAATCGGTAATAGAAAGCAAACGTCCGATTCACCACTGCATTGCCGCTCAGTGGTGTAAGGGCGCTCGTCGCCCGTCGATGTAATGCGGACTGCGGTATATCGACGCAAAACACTGCATTATGCGAAGTTGCTGCCGCATCTGTTGGTCTGATTGGTCAAACTGACGCTGTACGCGCGTTATGAGTAGATTATCCAATAAGCGGTCCTTAAGATTGCGTGTACATTTTCCAGATTTTTCCACCTAAGATAAGTTTTATTTAATTTTCTCGTATACCTGTCCATGAGAACATATCTTACTTTCTTGAAACGTGCATACCCGATGAGATCAAAAGGACCATTCATTGTAAAAGATGTGTCTCAGAGGTAAACATTTTTAACAATATTATCTTAATTAGATATTTTTATACATTTCTAACACATCAATTAAGGACAGAACATCTTAAACAAATTTATATACATTACTAAAACATCAAATGTCTCCGCTAAATAACAAGTATTAAATTTCCCGTTATGCTAAATTGACGAGGCGAAGAGAGCCGTTCAACAAAAGAACCTTAAAAGATGATTCTTAAACATTAGGCCATTTAATTTTCATCATCATCAAGCGGCACTTGAGCCGTTTAAGAGGTTCTTGCGCTAAGGAGCGGCTTGCACGAGTGTCGCGGGGCCACTTCATTTAAGATGCTTTGTGAAGTTTCCGTTCAACTAAGTTTACGTTTTTATCGAATACTAGTTGTGCTTCATGGTTTCGTTTGAAATTATGTTCAATGACTACTGTAGGAGTTTCAATGAAACCTTAAATCATATAGGTAAGATGTGAAAAACGCTAGATATATATGAAATGGATTGTCCAAATTCTAATCCCGTGCAGAAGAAGTCATAAGCGACAGGAAGTTATCAATTTAGTCTTATTAAAGTAAGCAAAAAATATTTCAACCCATACAGGTCGGTTCAAAGCACATACAGCAAAAACCAAAAAAAAAGAGAGGAGGAAAAAAAACAGTAAAAATACCTACAACAATTTTATACACATTATATGTTTGACTGCTCCCAAGTCACAATTTACTAGTAAACAAAATTTTGATTACAATTTATTCCTTACAATAACATTTCCAGAAATTCAATTATGCGTTTTCCAAGGTATGATCTGTAGAAGACGTTCATTTTTGGACAGATAGATGGAAGACTAGCTAGAGGAAGAACGCCAGTGCTGTGAATATCAGAGTGGGGGTGGGGCAATTGACCCAGGGTCGTGTGCAATGGAAGATCACATGTGGTCACGATCCTCAGCAGAGGAGGGATGACGATGAAGAAGCTACCGAAGGAGTTAAAATAAGAAATTTGAGGTCAAATTTTTGCCGTCATCGCTACAACGCTACAAGGAAAGGGCGTGTCTCGGGCTCTGGGTCCGACTGACAAGGGTCCATTGGTAATTGACGAACTCGACAATGGCCTCGTATTGATTTTAATAGCGTCTCAAACAGGCATGTGTGGTTCGATATCTATAGAACTATTTCATGGAATGGCGGTGTAAGATGTTTTAGATACGTTGCTTCTCCAATAACGACAAAGGTTTGTCTGTGTATGAGCTTTATTTTTATATATTACACTTGCTGTCGTTTTCGGCTTTACGTAGATTTGAGCATCAAAAAAGCGTGTAGAAAAAAGGATCAAAAGTCAATATGCATAAATAAAATAGAATTTTGTTATTTAAAAGTCTTAGTTAAGACCCAATTTTTTAACTCAACAGCAACAAAAGGATGTTGTTTTTTAATATTTACACGAATATCTCTCAATATAATAAACATAACGTGAATAATAATTTTAGCATTTTAACAATATTTGCTTTTTGTTTTTATATATCGGTTAGAACAAACAAAAAAAAATTACTTGATCTTCATTTATTTAATTTCCCCTTGAATATAATTTGTTATATGAATTTTACCAACAAAAAATAGCGAGCAAATTTTGGAGTTATAAGGACAGTAGGACACACCATGGATCTGAAATTACAGCCCGGATGGGTCAGAACATAAATTACCATTGACATGTTGCCAGAGATGTATTGGCAAATGAATTAGGATTACTCATACGAATATGTATAACATGTAAATCACAGATGGCACTGAATCATTGTATTAACTAACTGTATATATAAGATCTAATCTAACAGAACTAATTGATGTATAAGTTATACCTATAAATCAATTTATAAGTCGAAATCTATGAAGTTTGGGTAGACGAAGTGGTGGTCGGAAATTAACCAAGTGTGAAGACGATCTACGTGCAGTGGCCGGTCCGTGTTGGATTCGAGTAACAGGATCCGATCATTGCCAGAGGCCCATGTTTTCTTATTTAACAAAAATCCTTGTACCGACTCCTAGGTTCTTCACGCTGTTACATAATAATATATTTCTCGCATACTCATGGTTGTCTGGTAGAGAACGCTTGAAGCGGTAAAACCGCCATTTTTCTGTATACTCCTAGTTCTAAGTTTGTGTTGTCACATTTTATCAATTTTATGGTACAAAATAAAGCATATTACTATATACAGACAAAGGCTGATGATGATGATTCTGAAGTCTAAGAAGAATTAAAACTTAACAGGTTTTCACAAGATATATTTGTGATTTTAAATTAACATGGTTATTTTCATTATTTAAAGTATTTAAAACGGGACAGTCTAGTGAACATGACATTCGTAGAAAATGTCGAAATATCGAGCCCCGCAAAACAATATTAAAAAACATGGTAAATATCCCGTTAAATATTTGTGATTAATTCGCTAATCATCTGTTAGCGTGGATACAGCTTTATTACAATATTTTTCGGTTAACTTTGGGTTAATTGATGAATGCCTATGTTCAGCAGTGGCCAGATAAAGGCTGATGGTGATAAAAGAGTGCTGCTCTATTTCTATAGAAACAGGTTGATCATTATTATAATACTACATTCTTTACTTTTAAATTGTCCTCCAGTCTCCATTACTTCAGCATCGTAAGTTATAGCAACAGACAAGCTTACGGCTCGCTCTCTTATAATACGCATTCACTTTGACCTTTTATTACTTGAGTACAACTTAGGACTACATTAGGAGACTTACATTTATGAATTACTCTCATAAACTTCTCCATTAAAGGCCTGTTATATATTTTATGACAGTTAGTCTTGCAGCTCGTCTTGGCGTTCGTTGGAGGCCTATGTTCAGCTGTGGACGGATTAAGGCTGATCTCTAGTTAGTACAACTCAACTTTGCACGCAGCGTTATTTAAGTAGTGTATTTATACATTATACATATACATTGTTTGTTTGAAAGCGATCATCGAAGGACACCATCACGGATTTAGCTGTAATTTATAATCGGCAAGATGGTTACGAAGACTGAATGAGGAGACTGGAGACTATGGTTATTATTATGTATATTTAAACTATGTGGTTTATACGGACTTTACAACAAATGGTAAATTTGGTAATTGTAAATGGTGTGAGCACGAGGTATCACAATGATAGCTCGCGACGTACTACATCGAATTAAGTAAAAGAAGTAGTAAAGTATCAACCCTCATTATGTCCCACTGCTGGGCACGGGTCTCCTCCTCGAAATCAGTCGAGGAGGGTTAATGGGCCATAGTTCACCGATGTGCTGGCCCAATGCGGGTTGGTGAACTTCACATACCTTCAAAGACTTTTAATCTCATCAGGCATGCAGGTTTCCTCACGATGTTTTCCTTCACCGGTGAGCTAACGATGGTCTCGTGTGTGCACTTAGAAATTAGAAAAACCTATTTCAAGGCACACACAGACGGGTCAGGATCGAACCCGGAACCTCTCGCATAAGAGGCCGAGTCCACCCACCACTGGACCATCGTCGCTACATTAACGAATTGAGTAAACTAAACATAATTTTATAATGTAATGTAAAATTGCTGAGCTGTGATGTGAACAATATGTAACTGACTAATAAATGTTTCAAAGTCATATATACTCATAGATATATATCTACTCATAAACAAAAAATCTTACAATCCTCTTAATTTCGCATCTATCTACGCTGTCATGATTACAGTGTCATCTTTAATTATAAAAGGCAAATCTGACTCACTGACTTACATATACAATCTGGATACGATCATACGACATTAATTCAACTTAACGGCTATACTAGTCCATACTAGTATTCTGAATCTATCAAAAATGTCCTAACGTATATATAAAAAAAAATATTTTTTCAAACAAACTAAATAGCATAAATATAAAATATTTGTAAAAAAGTTATGTTAGAATAGGTTCACTGACCGATAACAATGGCCGTGATGTAGTGTGCGTACTGCGTAGTGTCGTGTTACTTACGCCGTGATATTTTGGTGATAGCTCAGTAAAAAGTTTATGATATAGAAATGAAAATATTGTCCTGTGCCTAAACTACGAGGTATTTTTGGATAATTATTTGTATACAGACTCTTATAGTTGTTTTACATATGCAGTTTAATTTAATGTCGTATCGTCGTATCCAGTCTGTATATTCAACGTACTGCCAAAACTATTGTATCTAGAAACTTAAAATTTAACATAGAGCTTTATTTAACGATGCAATAGCACTAAGACAGGGGTTGTTAGAAATTCAACCTGTAAGGGGCTGAAATAGCGGGGTGAAGTTTACACGAAAAAGGGCAAACTAAAGTACACAGAGACGAAGTCGCAGGCAAAAACTGGTAATAAAAATACTGAAGCCATTTTTCTAGAAGTTTCATGAGATATTTTCATAGCATAAAATCATAAAGAACTCTTGAATATTATGCGTTTATCGACGACGGTTTCTGTCTTCGCGGGTTTACTTTCTGAGCTGAGATCTACTCGGTGTCTAAGTTTTTTAATTTATCTGAGACGCAATAAAAGAGAAGCCAATATCGCTTTATTGAGAATTTATGAGAGCCCTCCACGAAATATTATCACTCGATATGGCCACTCATTTCGTATTTTTGTTAGTTTCGTAATAAATATAAGAAGAGCAGTTTGTTATGGGAAGGAAAAAAATATGCCACGTTTATAAGATATATAAGTCTAGACCCGTGACTTTACCCGCTTTCCTCCCATTCTCGTGGGACAACGCTTTAAATATGTACATAATCCTTTCTTTTAATTTTATAAAATATACTTTACTAGCAGCGCCTTGCGGTTTCACCCGCGTACTTCCCATTCCCGTGGGAGTACGGTGATAAATTATAGCCTACGTGCTATTCTGATGTATAAACTATACATATTATTGTAAAGTTTTAATTAAATTCATTTTTACGTGAAAGAGTAACAAACATCCATACTTACACAAACTTTCACGTATATAATATTAGTAAGATAAACTCGAAAGTTTGTATATTTGGAAGTTTGTTACTCTTACAGGGGTCTAGCAGGTGCGTTGCCTTTCAAATAGGAGTAAGCTCTTTTCTCCAAGTTTCATAAGTCATAAATACACGATAATTTGAAATTTTGTTTGAAATCGGGCGAATTTACAATAATATTTTTTTCCATTAGATATATATGTATTGAAAAATCTAAATAAAATATATTACCTATATTATAAGAGAAAATAGTATAAAAGAATGTTGTGTTATGACACGTATGTTGTATTAATATTATTGTGAAATTATTTTCCTTTTCTATTAGCTTTCTTTGTCCACCGAGTCTTTTATGGTCGACGGAAGAAATAGCTTTCACTGGTAACGCATTCAATTGTACATTATCGTTATTTACTATTGCAAAAGGTATACAATAAATATAAAAGTCTCCTAGTATTTTGTTTTGTTTAATTTAACATCATTATATCCGTCCACTGTTGAACATAGGCCTCGCTTAGTGAACAACAAAACGAGCAATACCTTGCCACTCTCATCCAAAGATACTTAAGTATATATTATATACTATGTATTAAATATTTTTCCGCTCGGCTAAATGGCTATTCATTTTTACGATTCCGACTTTACTCATTTGAAATACTCAATAAATTATTCCTAGAAATATATTAATTCAATACATGTAGCCCCTTAAAAGTAATTAATGTTATGAGTATATTATTAGTATAAGGTATAAATACTTATACTTCAATGGTATAAGTAGATATAGAGGTATTTCAAGTACTGTACAGTGCTCCGTAGCTCCGTAGTAAAATAACTCTCCTAAATTATATTTTAATTCAAAGCGTTGCTACGAGCTCGTAGAGGCCTACGCCGTAGCGCTCCTTTATAAAGAGGTCTACTTTTCATTTTTGTATGCGATAAAAATAAAAAGGAATTTTTTTATGTGCGTTTGATAAACAAAGATGATGTTGAGTGGTCACCGTCACCCATGACTAGTATATCATTATGTGATACATGAATAAAGTTAGTACACGAGTGCTTTAGACGAGAAAATCAAGAAAGCCGTTAAATGCTGCAATAATTTATGTATGTTTATTCTGTACTAGCAGCGCCCCGCGGTTTTACCCATGCACTTTATATTCCCGTGGGAGTGTGGGAATAATAAAGTATTGACTTGGTCTATGTTTACGCGATTTTCACTAATTATAATGAAACAAATTTACGGATTTTATCGACTCTCAGTCTGACACCTCATTCCTCCCGTGACCATGGTTGCTGTAAAGTATCCGAAACGTCGGGCTCGTAAAAAACTTAATAAACCGCGATAAAATCCGTAAATTTGTTTCATTGTAATATATACTTTGTCACTCACAAATAACGTTGCCTTCTATAATTATTGTTAGAACAATTATCAAAATCAATTCAAAAGATCCTGAGGCTACCCCCTACAATCTTACAAACTCTACCTCTTTATAATATTTATAGACATTATCATATTAGCACTGCGGTTCGCGGAATATTGCTAACATAATAAAATATCCTTTAACGTAAACAGTGTCCTATTTAAAGCGCCAATGTTTTAACATAATAAAACTAAAAATAGTTTCATAGACTTTATGTTTTTAATCAAGCGTGTCGATTTTTAACTAGTTTCTAGTTAAACATAATTTAGTTTCAACAACGAAATCATTAAAGGCATAGTTGTAGATGTGGTCATATCGGATTATGTACTAGCTGTTGCACGCAGCATCGCCTGGGTCAACCAAGATTTAAAAAGTTCACCGGGGATAGTGTAGCTTCCCAACAGTGAAGGAATTTTTCAAATCGGTCAAGTAGTTTCGGAGACCATTCAATACAAATAAACGATCAAATTTTTCCTGTTTGAAATATTAGTATAGATAATAATGATCATTATTATTATTATATAGCTGTTATACAGTAAGAGGCAAGGCACGACTGAGGTGATACCTCTCGCTCACATAATACTAGCGTAAAGTGACAGTTACGCTGTCGCGCCGGATGTTAGGGGAAAGAAGGGCAACGCATCTGCATAACTTTTGGCTGCGCGGATGTCTATGGGCGACGATAGTGACCATAAGGCTCTTACTCTTTCGCCCTTTTGTGTGTGTGTCTCTTACCTGTCGTTATTCCATTGCATCTGGTTGAAATCACAACGATTCTAAAGAAGTTTTACTTTAAAAATACCTGTCTAATTTCTCAGGCTTGACAACCCTAATATAAAAAAGTTTTTCTGCTAATTAATCAAGTCTTCCACGATAGGGCTGTCAAATGCAAAAATACTATTTAAAACCCTAGTCTAGTAGTTCTGTAGAAAGCGCACATTAAAACAATCAAACTGTTCAGACTTTTTATGAGTATTTGTATAGTTACAAATTACAAATCTAAATAATATTTTAAGGCTAATTTTGTAAGTTTGAAAGTTTGAATGTTAGTTTGTTTATTGCTATTCTTCAATAAAACTACATAGTGGATTTTGATAAAACTTTACAACAATATAGTTTACGCAGAGAATAACGCGTGGGCTATAGTTAATCCGTATAATTCCACGGGAATTAGGAGGAGTTAGGAAGGATTTGGGTACAACTGTACGCGCTCTAAGTATAAAACGTTTACGAAATATTCTTTAATAGAGCCACGTTCACTTTAACGAGCGTGAAAATAGCGTTTGAATGAGACAAATGGATACCCAAGCATCTGTTCACACGAAAGCGTTTATTCGAGTTGATTCAATGTTGAATTTTCGACGTTGAGTATAAGACATTAAATCGAACTAAGCATTGCCGAACTCGGAACGCGACGCGACGCTTAGAAAATCGCTCGTGCGAATGGGGCCTAAAATCGTGCGCCATAATTATAATAAGTCAGTGATAAGTCCCCTGTCTCCGGACTCATTACATTAAAGTGATTTACCGTCCATTAGCACGTTATCACCTTATAAAATGTCCGCGATCTTTGTAATGCAATATTGTTGGTCCCAGGAAATTAATTCTACAAAGATTGCTCCAATATAGATTGCAATTTGCAATACATTCGATGTAGTAGTAGAAGTCAGTGCACTGCCTTCTACGAATTATAATGATGGGAAAAATTGAGCGAAGAAGGAGCGTTGGCAGGAGGAGAAAATCATGGCTCAAAAACATTCGGTAATGGACAAAATAACTTTTTCGATTGGCGAAAAATCGCGATCTATATACTGTAATGACGGCCAACCTTCATTAGCGGAGAGGCACTGGAAGAAAAAGAAGAAAAAGATGTTGTAGTAGACAAACAAACATTTAAACATCATTAATATGAATATAAGGGCAGCGGCTAAGTAATAACAGCCGCGCTGGTCGATTCATCTAAGCTAAGCTTGCCGGGGTTAGTACCTGGACATCCAGGTACTAACCCCGGCATCTTTACATACCGACAGAGTTAAGCTAATCTCGGCTGTCGTGCGTGGATCTTCCCCAGCCCAGCAGACATACGATATTTATTATGTTAATGTTGAAATTCACTATTCATTAAATTCCAGAAGGAAATGTGTTATAAAATTCAAAATACTTGCATCATGACATTTGACGTCACGTCAGACAACTTTACGGCCAGAGAAAACTACTGCGAAATCATAAACCTCAAAAAGCCAGTGCGAGCAATCAAATATTCGAACTGAGACGAGACGTACTCATTTAACAACTTTTCGTTGAAAAACCCCGTCCCTCGGGACGTCTTATCAACGCTAATGGAGTTTTCCCGTGAAATAAAGGGACCCAGGTAGATAAGCGTTTTGTGCGGGCTTGAATAGTTTTTGCAGACAACCAGCGAGATAACGCTGAATGGGACGGAAGCCGGGCCTCCGCGGGCCGGAAACGTGCGCAGACACACCGCCATTCGCCAATGAAACCACGCCAATGTTAACTGCAAATAAAATATTTGTCATTTTTTTTTCATTAATTTACAAAAGACAACAGAAGTAAGTAAGTAATTTACAAAAAAGTTTCCTGCGTTTTTCTGCGATAAACTGACTGATTTCAATAGCGAACGTTTAATTTGTTTATTTAGGAATAACAAAATTACACGCTTTAACTTGATGATACCGATACCCAGTTCTCAACACACGTAAATAACCAGTTATAATATTTTCGAGTGTATTTTCTAAGACGATTTCCGTGCAGTGGCCAAAAAAAAGTGGCAGTGTTCCGTGTTGAGTGCGTGTGGTAAGGGATCTGTTGTCCCGTTGTTCATTGAGAGAGATCATTCATGCTTAGCCTTTGTCAGTGTAGATTTAAAATGGTGTATTTGAAATATGGCACTAGACTACTATTAATTTTATCATAATAGAAAGAACGAAAATAAAATATTTTTATTTTTTATAACAACATGTAGTTTTGGAAGAGGTTAAAGAAGAAAGAAACATCATTGAAATTATGAAGAACCGAAGAGGAAGTATGATTGGTCCCCTGATACGAAATGACCCGATTAAAAAAAATATCATAGAAGGAAAGATTGAGGGAAAAAGAGGAACAGGTAGACCGAGACGGACTCATATGGAACGAATAAAAGAGACAGTACAGGTTATCTCTCTCCTCGATTACTAGGTGTTAAAATATTCGACATTTGTGCTGGAAAACTTGTTACAATGCAAGAATTATTAATCTAAACAAGATGTGCTCCAGACTCCAGCGATACGTCATGATTAAGATAGCGGGCGTTATTATTTACAAGATGAACGTCAGATCAGATAAATGGAATATATATCTCCTAGAGGCTTTTGCTATGCAAATGTTATTTAAATGTTATGTTACTGTTTGTTATAATATAGAGTTCTTCCTTTCTTCTTTAAGTAAATTAATTTATATGACAATGATTTAAGAGTAGTAATAGCAGTTGTAAGATATAATGAATCAAAAAATAAGGTTATAGAGTGGAGGCCGCGTTTACGTAGACGATGTTGTTGGTCGGCCATTAACGAAATCAGAAAACGATTGCCGTTCAGTGGCCGGTCCGTGTTGAATGCGAGTGGCAAGGGATCGGTCGTCTTGGCGTTCATTGAGGGAGGCCTATGTTCAATAGCTGACGGGTAAAGGCTGATGATGATAATGCGGATGAATAAATCTGCGCAGCTTTCAGTTCAAACAATACTAAAATTATGAAATATTCTATATCTTGCACTGAATGTATAAATTTGATAGCAAAATTAATAATAAATGCATAGCCAAGTAGGTCACAACATTAATTGAAGGTCAATTATTGTGTCCTGTCCACGAATATGTGGTACAGAAGGGAACTGAAAGAGGAAAGCACGTATGCATGCATGCATTTACTAAACATACCCGTTCGTTATAGGAAACAAAGTGAAATTTAAAACCCATCAAAATACAATTACATATTTCGAAACACACATTTATCCAAGCCGGGTCGCATTGAAGGCCAAACTTTGTGTACATAACTCAAGCGGTCTCTTGCAAGTTGCCAGAATGTTCTGGCAACTTAAATTGTAGCCAAACTGGCAGGGAACTAAGAGTTAAGTGATTAAGCGTATATTGGCACAGCACACAGCGAATTGCCTACTAAATACCAAACTACTGCATGCAGTTGTAGTTTGTATATCTATTATCATCATTACGCCGCTGTGCCCTATATTGGATTCGATCACGACTCCTAAACGGTATGAGTAAAAAACTATAATAAATTCCTTTAACCTAGGGTCCATCATCGTCATCAGCCTTTATCTGTCCATTGCTGAACATGGGCCTCCCTCAAACAATGCTACTTAAGGGTTATGTTTAACAAATTTCTGAATAAAAGAAAACATTGAAAACTAAAATAGGCTTATAATAAAATTTAAACCAGAATGAAGAAGCTACCAAACTAACACAACGTTGTAAAAATAGTAGAATATTCAACTAATATTGACTATAAGTTATTGTTTTTTTTTTATTTGGATTTTACTTTTTATTGACTTCTTTCGACGTATTTCAAGTGTACAAGTTGCTACCTTCAATAAAGTTTCAATAAAAGAGATAAAGATATTTTGGTTTGATTCAAAAAGAATTCCATTTTTGTAAGAAAAAAATAAAAACTACCTAAATTATTGGCAACTCACAAAACTCACAAATAAACGCTTATCATATACGTTTGCCTACTCGTTACATATTTTTTTATAAAACCTCCACAAGTTTTTCAGTTTCTTTTACTATATAAAGTGAGTAATGTATTTTGAAGCAAGCACATTTTTATGCTCTTTATGTGAGCGAATGCAAGAGCAGTTTTGGTGAATGCATGAGCGTGGTCCGTGAATGCTTTGTGTTTGAATACACTGACCTTCGAGATGCGCCTTTGACGGCTTAAGAGTTGAGTGTAAAGTATTTCTGTACGCCCACATCATACTTTAGTTGCAAGGAATCGGTCGTCTTGGCGTTCATTGAGGGAGGCCTATGTTCAGCAGTGGACTGATAAAGGCTGACGATGATGATGATGAAATCATATTTTGAAATTAGTAGTAGTGGTAGACGGAGATGATTGCTGATAAGTAATAGTACAAACTAATCAATAGCATAATTCCGTTATCGACGCAAATAAATATAAGTGTATTTTTAAAAGGAGCTCGTGGTTAAGCAATAAGAAGCCATTCGGGTCGATTCACCAGGTTAAGCAACGCTTGCCAAGGTTGGTCCATGGATGATCATCTTTGCATACCGAGACTCCTGTGTGCCTCGAAAAGCACGTTAAGGCTTAAGCCGTTGGTCCCAGATGTCATTTGTGGATCTTTGACAGTCGTTACGGGTCGTCACAAGCCCGAGAGTCTGACAACCAGTCTTACCGCGGGGTACCGTATCACCCAGTTAATGGGTTGCGGAGGTCACATAAGCAGTGGCTTTATTTAGAATACTGGTATTCTGTTGCATCCGGTTAGACTGGAAGTCGACCCCAAAAAATAGTTAGGAAAAGACAGATGTAGATTTTATTTTAGGATTTTTTTTCTTATTTCAAAAAAAATATGCCTAAACATCTTTACATAAGCAGTAGATCACGTGCCCAAAGTGTCCTTAATTGATTTTACCACACCATGTATATTGTATATTTGTAAAGTAATGAAAACGATAGTACAAATTAGTGATTACTTTAAGACTGCAATACCCCAAGAGGTACGACACCGCTGGTAATATATTTCAGGCGAAAGTATTTATTGGTAATAAATGTTAATATACTCGCAATTCCATTCGGACGGCCAATACGCGAAATGGGGCACTAAAGAGTAAATCGAATTTCTTAGCGCGTCTAATAAGTTAAAATACGTTCCTTCATCTTGATAATGTGAATCGAGAGAGTCAAGAGCGAGTCGGCCATTCCAAGATGTGTTTGTTGTTTTACTAGCTGTTGCCCGCGGCTTCGCCTGCATTAACTTAGATTTACGGACGTATTCCGTTTAATGATGACTATTTTATAGCCTAAGTTACTCCTTATTATTACAGCTACCTGCCAGTAAGTCTTGTCAAAATCAGTCCAGCTATTTCAGAGATTAGCCCGAACAAGCAGACAGTACACAAAATGTTATTTTGGTAGGTATATAATGTACCGTGTATAATAAATTCATATGCATGTAGTAAAATCGGTTATATTAATATTACAAACAGACATTCACTTATTACGATTTTATCAACTACATATAAAGCCTTATATAAAAACCCACCAGACTGTAGTTAATATTGTAATTATTAATATTATTATAAAAATATATAAAAATAAATGTTGTATACACAAAAAAAAAATCCATTTTGATCCATAACGGGTAACGGGTATTATATACATACCAGAGACTATACAAACTGTCCTTAACAAAACATACTAAACTGAATTGATTCGAATCCATAATTACACATAAAAATATCAAAATTGGTCCAGCCGTTCAGGAGCCTAGTGACACGCATTAGTGATAAATAATCTATATCTATACTAATATTATAAAGAGGAAAGATTTGTACCTATTTTTGTATGTTTGTATGTTTGTAATGAATAGGCTCAAAAAGTACTGGACCGATTTCAAAAATTCTTTCACCATTCGGAATCTACATTATCCACGAGTGACATAGGCTAAATTTTATTCTGATAAAAATAGGGTTCCGTAAGATATTTTGGTTTTTCGGACACAAGGTGTAAAAAATGTTATTGCGCGTACTAAGATCCCGTTGTAAATCTTAGTTAACGCAGGCGAAGCTGCGGGCAACAGCTAATTACTAATATATTGATACTCGAGACCCAAAATTTTGCTATAATGAACGTATAAAAAGCTCTCCAAGAATATGGTTTCCTATAAAATATTCTCCAGGGTATAAATCACTACATATTATAAAACAAAGTCGCTTTTTCTGTCCCTATATCCCTTTGTACGCTTAAATCTTTAAAACTATGCAACGGATTTTGATGCGGTTTTTTTTAATAGATAGGACAATTCAAGAGGAAGGTTTATGTATATAATTTATTAAGTTTTTATATACATTGGCTAAGATATAACAATAATTGTTGAAGGTGTCGGGAAAAAATAGGCCGCTTGGGAGTTTTCAACGAAAACGCTGCCTAAACCCTTTGAGATATAACAAAATAATGTATGGTGGAATTGTGTATCTTAAATAGGTCTACAAAAAAGTCCGCGATGGCATATGTCTATCTCTTAGGAATATCATACTATATCTATTTAATACTTAAAAAAATGGGCAATTATAACGTGATAATTTGAAAGTTATTTACACAAATACGGTATGAATCCTTAGCATTTTAAATCAGTTAATTGGCATGTGCATTTTATGAAGATTATTTTTGCCCTTTACATCATGCAAATTAAATGAATACTTTAGGAGATATGGCAAAATCAAAATAATGGAGAAGAAAATAAATCGTGTTGCTGTGATACGAACGGGCGCGGGCGGTTGTCTGCTGTCTAAGGCCGTAGTGTATCAACTCTGGTAGACATAATAATATGATCAACGTATGGTGGAATATATAATAATAGTATTATATATCCTAAATATGCCTACAGAAAATTTGCGAAGGGATATATGTCTTTATGTTCAAGATGACATATATTCATTTTAATACAAAAACTTAGTAATTATTAATATAGAAAATGATCATCATCAGACATGATAAATCCGTAAACCTAAGTTCACGCGGGCGAAGCTGCGGGTAACAGCTAGTTATCGATAAATCTTGGAGAGCGATGTTCCAACCGAAAGGATAGACCTGTTATGATAGATGGGCTCCACTATTGATTGATACTCGTACAGACTCCGACTTTACTCGCTAAAACCATTTCCGCGAAGAAAACCGGCCGACCGACTATCCTACTAATATTATAAACGCGATAGTTGGATGGTTTTTGTTACTCTTTCACGTAAAAATGATTGAAAGGATTTTAATGTAACTTTACAATAATACAGCTTATACATCAGAATAACATAGGCTATAATTTATCACCGTACTCCCACGGGAATGGGAAGTATGCGAATGAAACCTCGAGGCGCTGCTTTAGTTTAGGTAACTAACACACGTGTAGAAAGGTCAGAAAATCATCATCATCATCTTCCGTCTGTTGCTGCCCACTACCTAACCTACTTTTTGGCCAATCTTCTCCTCCCTCGTTTAGATGAGACACCTGCTCATCTACTGGTAGGAATTAGCTTAAAGGCTAATTGACTGAAAGGTTTACTAGTCTTTTTTTAAAACTCAATCGCTATAATATTAAAATTTAAGTTATATGATTAAGTTTTTTCTTCTTCATTTAGTATCATTAACTACGTAGTGCTTGTGGTGAGTGGTGTATACCTTTTAGTAGCATACACATCAGATATTGTACCTTATTAATACATTCTATAAGTACATATTGTATTATATAGTGCTGTTGGTGTATCTTTTATGAATAAATAAATAAAGTATAGTCCTTTCGTCAATAGTCATCCATATCTTGTTCTATCCATATTTTGCGCACCATCCTTCCCATGGCTTACGAAGTCCTAGACTTCTACGATCCAGTTTTTTAAATATAGTACCTGGTTGACCGAGCATTTGCTCGGTACCCTAAGTAATAAAAAACGATAAAATTTTTCTTCCAAAAAAATGATCTTAAAAAAGGAAAAAAAAATCGGACTGGAGATTCGAACCGGGCTCGTTCGGACTTGGCTGCCTAGTTTCACCAAGAAGCTACCATGACTTATTATTTGACAGCGAAATTTACGTTCGTATTCCAATCATATTTTATCGATGCCTGAAAACACGGATAAAAAAAAGTTTTCTAAAAATGTATCCTAGCTAGATCGATTTATCGCCGGTTTTAACACATGTATACAAAATTTCATGAAAATCGTTGGAGCCGTTTCCGAGATTCCGATTCTATATATATATATATATATATATATACAAGAATTGCTCGTTTAAAGGTATAAGATAAGATAAGATTTGTTCAAGTCGCCCGTCATTATGGCGAATGAAACATTGCCGAAATATCCGATCTCAACAGAACTATAAACGGGGTAAACAATCGAAAAGTATTTTTAAATATGAATTTACTTTTTAATCTAAATCTAAAAATAAAAAAAATCTATCATAAGAACTAAAATAAGGACTTACTACTTATGGCGAACGGGTACTGAAGACATAATATTCGAACTTACCTGTAAAACAAAAACAAGACATTAGTGTTACAAATACATTACATATTTAAACAAATATTTCATGAAAAATAACAAGATCTCACTGTCAAGTGCTTCCTCATCATGAGTTATGATTCGTCTCGAAGTATTTACACAAAAATATTTCAACAGTTATGACTTAACGACACTATATTAAAACGCTTACTGTTCAAATAAAATCTAGAATAAATATAGATGCCTAGGTCTAAAATGTATTCTGTATAAATCTCTACTAGCACATAATCTACAGGTAGCCAATATATTACTATAATTATAATAATTATTACTATAATAAATCAATTTTCGTTTTTGTTAGATGTAGTATGTTACAAATATAATAAACCGCGATGAAATCTGTCGAAGTTATTTTACTATAATGAGTGAAATTCGCGATAACATTAGAGAACAATAGATCGCCAACAGCTAGTCCTGTCATTAATTGAGGCTTACTTTATTAATATCAAAACGAAAACATTTTATATTAATTTAAGCACCATTGTATTCTACCACATAACATTATATTGTAGCAACACATACATCGTCGTCATCAGCCATTATCCGTCCGCTGCTGAACATAAGCCTGCCTCAATGAACACCAAGACGACACAGTAGCACATACATCCAGTCAATTATTTGTATTAAACAAAAAAAAAATAAAGTATTCTTTTTATAAAATAAGTGAGATACATATTTTAAAACGTCTCAGACACACCTCTTTATACTTTTACAGTTTATAGTATACACAAAATACACAGCAAACAACCCACCCTTACTTAGTAAGTTCAATAAAATAAATGCGGCACTTCGCTAAAATTTCGTTGAAAGGGTTGAATAATATTTTGAATACTGTTGGCGGGGATGAAATATGCTTTGACGGTGGGCTATTCAGCTCGGGCGTAAAAACACTCGGCCAATGCAGGGTGGAAAGTTTGTAGCGGGTTTTACGACATATCTCACATTTTATGTACGAAGTTATGAAAAATGTATATCGGTTCTCGTATTAAATTTAGGATATTTATCTATGTTGTACAAACTGAACGGACGACTATACATACGTACTATACGTAGATAAAGTTGTGATAAATTTTGATCGTCCATTAACCAGATGGGAAGACGATCTCCGTGCAGTGTCAGTCTGTGTTGGTTGCGGGTGGCAAGGGATCGGTCGTCTTTGCGACCATTGCTTATTCAGCAGAGTGACGATGGTCCAGTGGGTATGGGCACAGCCTCTTTAGCGGCAGGATCCGGGTTCAATCCTGACCCCCAGTGTTACCTTGAAATCAGTTTTCCTAAATACGATACAATCACTCGTTCACCGGTGAAGAAAAACATCGTATCTGCATGCTTGATGAGATTGAAAGTCTTTGAAGCTATAAAGTTCACCAAGCCACATTGGGCCAGCGCATCGCCTAACCCTGGCTCAATACCTTCCCGCCTGATTTCAAGGATAACCCGTGCCTAGCAGCGGGACTTTGTCGTTGCATTTATATTCTAAAAGTATATGCGATTGACGACTAAGCAGGAAGTACACAGAGATATATAAGACTACCAGATCTATTTCAACGCCTGTAATTAGAAAACCTCCGTCCACCGCCCGTCCACTCCTGATTGGCAATCGGCCAACCCTACATTAAAGATCGGTATAGTCAAACATATATATTTTTGGCGTTAAAAAATTTCGCTACCGTTTTATATTTCGAATTTCGTCTCACATTCATTCCATTGAAGTGAGGTAAATATACCGATATTTATAATATTATTTATTTATTTTATAATTTCACTTTCTTTTCTATAAAGAGAAAATTTATATGGTTTCTTACCAAATTTTATAAAAGGGATTTCCTTACGGTACATAATATGTGTATTCTAAAAAGAAGTAACCTTGCGAACATTAAAATTCGAAAACAGTAGGCATAATAGAAGCGTTGGTTCTTAACACATGAAATAAGAATAATATTGTAGTCTTTAGGACATAAGTAACATATTCACTCGATCCTATCCATTTTATTGGTATGTTTTTGCTATGATATACACCGATTAATGTATACAATTTGCTTCCCAATGTTTACGCGAATTTAATTATCATTTACGAATTTTATCACCGGTAATTCAGTCGTGTAAAAATTTAATATAAATTATAAAACTGCGAAACAATATGTTACATAATATAAAATATTTAATATACTATAATTTGGTCAGAATATTACCTTCTACATATAGACTAACAGACATCTTTATTGTACCAGTATTAATATCCTTCAAGACATTCACCACGGAACGTTGGTTTGATTTGACACTATGCCCAGCAGTGGGAAAATCGTGACGCTGAACACAATATCTGTTTATTATTTATTCAAACAATGATCAAAGTGTCCCAGGATCGTCACGCCATTAAAAATTCTTCTTAGAATAATTCATTCATCTCGTAAGGGGGAAAGTTTACAACAAAGACGGCTAACTTAAAGGGGGAGGGGGGAATTAATGAATTAAACACTCCGTAAACTTTGGCTATATATTTCAGTTTTTTGTTATCACGAAGTATACAGCGTATTTTACGATCCCTTGATAAATATAGATTAATAAAAGTAAAGAGAATATTGATAAGTGGTAAATTGACTGGCCTGTTGGTCTAGTGGTTAGCGAGCCTGACTGCTAAACGAGAAGGTCGTGGGTTCGATTCCCACCCAGGACAAATGTTTGTGTGATGAGCATGATCATTTGTTCTGTGTCTGGTCGTAATTTATCTATAATATGTATATATTTATAAAATATATAAGTAATGTATCAGCTGTCTGGTTACCATAAGAACAGGCTTTGCCTAGTTTGGGATCAGATGGCCGTGTGTGAGTTGTCCAAACATAAAAAAATGATGTCCTAGTTGGATGCGAAAATCGAACAATTGAGGTTGACGATGATGAAATATAAGCTCGTAATCTTTTATGGCCGTGCAAGCTATCTTTGTAAATAATAACTTCATCATCATCATCGGCCTTCGCCCTGCCGCTGCTTAGCATGTGATATGTACTCGCCGTTATGATGTCACATTCTACCCAGTTTAAAGTCTTGAAGACGTCATCGAAAGCATTAATGAACAGTTTCGGGGAAAGGACATCCCCCTGTCGCACTCCTCGATGCAGTTTGATTGGTCTTGTTTGACCTCCCGGAATCAGAACGGAGAACTCATCAGCTTCGTATAATCCTCTCATTACATCGATGTATTGTCGTGAGTCGTAGTATTGAACTTAATGGACATTATTATCAAATTAAAATATCTTTGACTGGGCACATATCTGCATTGATCTATACAGAATAGATAGTATGTGGAAGTATTACTCTTTTTTTTTTCGAAAGGACCTACGCTGTTGGCCTTAAAGCCTGAAAGCTACATCGGAAAAGTAGATGAGCAGATGGCTCATCCAAAAATAAGAAGTATTACTCAATAACTACACTGATGTTAAAAAAACTAATCAAAATATCTTATAACAATAAACTATGCAATATTAACAGACATTTCCGATATTAACGGGATAGTGGAATTTCAAATAAAAATATTAAAGCTATCGACTTTTTTTATGCAAAGTAAAAAAATCCTCGCTTCCACTTTAAGTTATCAGATGAAACTTCTGTTGGAGCTGCGTACTTGAGATTCCTCGCTGAAATTCGACTTCAAGTGTTAATTCTTTTACGTCCGCAATGACACTCTTCATTAATGAAAGTAAAAATGATTAAAGGCGCATTGAAGCTTTCGGAGAAACGGGAAATGTAAAGTTTTAATTTGACATTTCACGTTAATTGGTTCTCGTTTTTTTTTTGCCAATTTTTACGGAGCGTTTTATACGCTTTAATATTGCCTTCTAATTTTCACGCGTTTTTCACTAATAAAACTTATCTTTGCGTATAGTATCTGATAAAATATTTTAATGCCATAAGGATGCAAGCGAGCATTCTTATGGACGTCTTTGGTGCCTTATGGACGTCCATACACATCTAGGGTCACCTAGATCTGCATTGAACCCCCAAATAGACCACCGGGAACTTACGAACCGCACGAAATGCGACAGCGTAGCTGTCACTTTAGTAAGATCGCACTACTTACTAATTATCTCAGTAAAAAAAGTTTAACTACATAAAATATACATAGTTGGAAGTGCTTAACTTTTCGGGTTTTCTGAAATAAATTTTAATTTAATTCGGCAATTATTCAAGAAATTATCATCGCATGCGACAAATAGTTTTCGGCTCATGTTTTTTGTAAATACGTTTACTGAATGTTGTCTGTCTGTTTGTTTTAGATAGTTCTGAAGTACTGAAACGGGATTTTCCCTGCATGTAACAAGGAGTAATTTAGGCTATTTATTAACATAATCATAATCTATCCGAATATGTCCGTAAACGTAACGCGGGCGAAAGCGCGGCAACAGCTAGTCTAACATAAAAGTACGTTAGCAGACTTGCTAGGCACAGGTCAGCGATCTATATCTGATACTGTGTCTGTTATAATTATCCTGTCTGAAGCCAGACCGCCATTAAAAATACATTTGATTGCACACACGAGCGGGCTCGGCTGCTAAGAGCTATTTTATATGTTTTTTTACGACGGGTACTTCACCGTATCAATACATAATAGGGAACTTGAAGTGTTCTGAAGATATCATTTCACTAAGGCCATACTTACGTTTTATAAATACGTATCTGTTACTTAACTCCTAAGTCACTGATCTTAACTCCTAAGTCACTGATCATAAAGTTCTAAATTAATAAAAATAAAAATAATACATACGCCTCTACCCCAATGTTGCCTGGTAGAAATCGCTACCAAAGCGATAAGGCCGCCTTTGTGCATATTATTTTTTGTAAGTTTAGTTTTTAAGATATTGATTGTAATTTGTCAATTTTTATGCACAATAAAGTATATTTCTTCTTCTTCTTCATACGCCATACGCCCTCTGGTTAGGCCCGAATTATTAAACGCCACTTAAATACTTGAGGGCTCCTCAAACTACTAAGCACGCCTTAAATCTACATGTCATCAAAATGTAAGCAGCTCCCAAATTTGAGTTGCCTTTGAGTATTCGGGCATAAGTATATATGCATATACATTTATTCCCTTAATCTCTTATTTACTTTGGTATTCCATTTAATGCTGCCTCTTGCACTCCATAAAGCCGTTTACGGACTCATCATGATTACTGTCATAGCCGTCACTCAGTCATTCATTGATATGATAACATTTATTTGGTCTAATAACTTTTTACTTTAGATAGTTTTCTGATGTAAACAGTTTCAAGCTCCAACACGATGACGTAGTTTGTTCTCTCTGTGAGGACATTATCCGGCAAAAAAAAATCAATGGGATCATTATAGTCTTAAGATATTTGGTTGCACACTTTGGGACTCCTGAAGCCTAGGGCCTCGATACGACCGACACAGCGCTAGCTACGACTAGAGTTGCCAGGTCAAAAAACCTAGTAGCCGGACAGACCAGCCAGATTGGCCGGACATTTGTTGGAAACGACACTCGTTTGCGAAATATAAAAAGCCTAACAAAAGCCGGACACCGTTTATTTGGCCGGACACGCTATCAAAAAGCCTACCTATGACCGGCTTTATCCGGACGTCTGTCAACGCTAGCTACGACCCCGCTCACAATATCACTAGAAATTAAACTAAAGATACCCCACCATGAATGAATGTATACAAAACGTGGGGCAACCCGAGTGTAAAACCTAGCGAGCTATAATGGGTCATAGATTCACTGAGTGTGGGAAAGTGGATAGTTGTCGTTGCTCGAATGGCACGAATAATTTGTGCCAATCGCACCGCGCCATCCGACTAACACCGACCAAACTGCCTGAAGAGCTTACGTGAAAATACAGTTTTATTTGGTGTCTATTATTTTTAATGGGAATTGGGGTTTTAAGACTATGTAGTGGTGAACGGTCGGACTGTCTAGGATTATACTGGATGAGGCCTGTGTCCAGCGGCAAATAAAAGCTGATAGTCATGTAGTGACTAACAGGAGAAGCTATTACGTGGTCGCACATTAAAATCACACACTAGAATAGACAACTGTTTCAAAGTTATAGATTAGGTATTTATATCGGGGACACTCGGCGGTCCCGACTTCACCCGATCAAGCCTTTCGTGACAGATTAGCCTCACTCACAACCTACCAATAAATGTGTAAGCGGTGTGCCAAAATAAGTTTTCACAAAAATATCACTATCAATTCAATGACGCACATTCATTGTGTCAACTTAACTATCGCTTCCACCACACTTTTGTCTACAATATGATTTACAGTTCAATATAACGGGGCATCGCGCGGCCAATCCTCAGCCATCCCGCCTCGTCGTGGAATATCTGGCGACATTCCAACGGACAAGCGTATATAAACGTATCGGTACCAATGGGGTCAGCTAAACATGAAAACACAATAAAAAACTACGCTTGTTTATGCATTATCGAAAACAAATATTTTTTACCGAATTTGGAACACTTATTGTATCTTTTTTATTATTTACCGATGAATTGAGAAGGCTGGTGGGAAAATCATGGATGGGAGTAGCGAGGGTAGAGGTGATTGGCAGAAAAAAAGATAGGCCTATCAGCGGTTCGTGGTGATGGGTGTGATAATGATGATAATATCTGCAATCTTTGCTACTTGTATATTATCTTTAAAGACCTAACTTATCTTAATCATGGTTTTTAAAAGGTAGCTTTGTTATATGCATTGTTTGAGCCGATTTCAACCTTAATTCTCGGTTAGATAAACTCAAATTCGTTACTCGAATCCGCCGACGAAAGTAACATTATCAAAATAAAAGCCTTTACATAGAAATCCTTTTGTATAACAACGACAGTCCCATAAAGTATTTTAAATTGTGAGTAAAATTTTAAAGGTTTTTTTTTAACTTTAAAAACAATAGCGCTGCTTTACAGCGCCCGTTCAATATTATCTATTCTGTTGAATATTGCTTTGTTTTAAAATGGTATTATTAAATTTTATTATTCGTCTTATTAATCTTATTAAAAGTAGTATAGATAGTTCAACTCAAATTGACTTGCGGATTTGCGGACTTTTACGAATTCTATCGCGGTTTGCGGAAGCGGAGGCTAAGCAGGTTTGTCAAGTTTCCCTTTGCAAGAAAATGTTTCTGATTGTCTCCATTGCAACCCACAGATACCTACACTATTGCAAAACGAAGCTACACGTACGTAGACTCTCTGTCTGCCGCAGTGGAGACGCGCCTTTATTGTAGTATTCTAATGGTAAAATAATTTAGAAAATTCAGTAATTTTAGAGTTTATAGATTTAACGCGAGTTTTATACTTTATGGTTTACTAGTAGCGTCCCGCGGTTTCACCCGCGCACTTCCCATTTCCGTGGGACTACGGGCCTAGCCTATGTGTTATTTTGATATGTAAGCTATATTATACTAAAGTATCATATATTCCATTCAGTAGTTTTTACGTGAAGAAGTAACAAACACCCATACTTACAAACTTTCGCATTTATAAAATTAGAAGGATTAGTTATTTGTACAGATATGGATATACGCATTTAGGTCGGCAATTAACCAGGTGGGAAGACGATCTCCGTGCAGTGGCCGGTTCGTGTTGGATGCGAGTGGCAAGGGATCGGTCGTCTTGGCGTTCATTAAGGGAGGCCTTTATTTAACAGTTTACAGTGGACGGATAAAGGCTGATTATGATAGATGTAAGCTATGCATCCCTTAAAAAGCCTTGATATAAAAACTAACACCGTAAATTTAAACACTGCATAAATCGCGAATGCACACAAAATGATAAAATACCTGTCAGTCTGCAGCAGCAGAAAATTCACATTAACCCTGTTTTGTTCCGCGAACCCCGTCTTTCCGGACTCCTAATAATTACGTTCAAACTTTTGACCTACATTTTTGGGTTCCACCGCCACTCGACTCGGAAATTCCTAAAAAAATGCTAACGAATTTTGCTGGAAAAGAAAATTTTGTTCAACTCGAGCCGGACTGTTTATTTTCGTATCGTTAATATTCGTGATTAGTTTTAGTGTTTGCTTAGCGATAATGCATTGCAAATATTTAGCTGTATTTATCGTTATAATATACATTCATTAATAGTAATGATAAATCATAAAATAGGAATGAACCAGAGAAATAAAGTTACCGATATCATGCGAAGAATAGACACGTTGAAGTTTCAGTGGACGGATGGCCGATGGGCATTAAGGTTCAAGAGTGGAGGCCGCGTTTAGGTAGACGAAGTGTTGGTCGGCCATTAACCAGGTGGGAAGACGATCTCCGTGCAGTGGCATGCGCGTTGGATGCGAGTGCAAGGGATCGGTCGTCTTGGCGTTCATTGAGGGAGGCCTATGTTCATCGGTGGACGGATAAAGGCTGGTGATGATGATGATGATGAATAGTAATGATATTCAAATACCACGTGGCCGAAGATGGTCGGAACAGGAACAACATGGATTGAGTCAGCGCTGCACAACATCAA
The DNA here is from genome assembly GCA_905333005.2 of Lycaena phlaeas. NCBI lineage: Eukaryota > Metazoa > Arthropoda > Insecta > Lepidoptera > Lycaenidae > Lycaena > Lycaena phlaeas. The sequence continues at coordinate 2,681,670 of HG995181.1, forward strand.
GCGACGGAGCGGAACCGATGACAACGAATGTCAAACAAAACCAAGGAGAGTCACATTCCACAACAGATTAAACGATCAAGATGATGACATCCAGTCATGCTTTAAACGTTCATTGAGCTTTCACCCATTTCGTTTTTAAGCTTCTGAAAATGGAAGGTATTGAAAATGGAACCCCTGAGTCATAACGAAGTCACTTAACAATTAAACATGGATAATTTGGAAAGATTCCAGAATCCTTGATACAAATCGAATAGGAAATCGAAACGTAAGTCGCTTCGCTAGTGGTAAAGAAGCATGTTTTAGATTATTTATTTCATCATCATCATCGTGATCATCATAATTTTATTTTATTTATTTACTCTTTAGTTTATAAATTAATATAACATCATCATAACCATTAGACTTTATTTTATTTTTTTTTCTTTGCCATCCATATTTTTTTAGTTAAGTTTTCTTTGCCGACAGACATATAGCGGGGCCACATTAACACGAAATGGGAATAAAAAGTCTGCCCATTCATTTTTATTCCATTTCGAGCGAACCATTCCAAGCGTGAGCTCTACACATTCTGGCTATAAATACAGCCTGCCATCCGCCGTTATTCGTTTTTTCTGTAAGAATCGTAAATCATTTCTAAAGGATCGCATATTGCATTAAAAATACACATTTCGAATGCAAATTCGGATTTTCACTAATTTCTAGATTAGCAGAATTTAAAACATTCTTTTTCTTGTCGAGTTGAAATGGCTAAAACTCTTTATTGTGTTAGTTTATTTAAAACATTGTGAATATTTAAGGATTTTATCATGGTTTTTTTTCATGTACATAAGAACCTCCAACATAATATAGTCGCTCTCCTCTGCTCATGTTTTCTGTAAAGTATCCGAAATGACGGGAATGTAAAAAAAATAATAAAAAGTAGTTCAAAATTATTTAATCACGAGTCAAATTAATACATCAATAGACAAACGCCTAGAACAAACGTTTAGAAGAGGCCAATACATAGCAGTATACTGACAAAAGGTGATGATATTTTTACTGCAAACGATACTGGCATTTCAAGGGAAAGGATCATTGCTTGCTCTGTGGTAAGGAAATCATCAAGCTAAACACGTCTTTAACGGCTTTTATTGTTTGCCAACCCGCATTATATTTTAGCTCTGAGAACTATGACTTCTTAAAAAATAGTCCCTCTTCAAAATTACTATCATAGTATTACTTAATTACCAATTATATCCTGACCAGATATATAAAAAGTGCATTGGTGTCGTCACTATATCCAGCTAATATTATAAGCGCGATAGTTTGTAATAATATATAGATATATGGATGGATGTTTGTTACTCTTTCACACAAAAAATACTGATAGGATTATGATGATAAATTTCATAACTTTAAAATATTAGCTCACACATCAGGATAACACATAGTCTATAATTTATTCCTATACTCCCACGAGATTAGGTGGCTAAATCAGTTTCCAAATTTTCCGCAATAATATTTGTCAGTCATATATATATATATATATATATTTAAAACATTTCAGACACATACACAGACATTTCAGACAATACAAAGCGACTTTCACCTATCAACTAAATGCAATTCGTACACAAGCTCTGCTATTGTAGGTTTCCACACAAACGCGGTTATTTCTGGCGAGACCAGTGATCGCGACTGTTGCCTTTATTTTTGTAAAGAAAACGCTGCAATTTCAACGTACATTTATAATTTCTCACTGCTAAAATGTTGAGTGAAATTCTTAATTTGATTGCTGCATTTTGCTTTAGTCTTCGTTGACGATATATTACTTATATAGCTGTTATTATAAAAGACTTTAAAAAAGTTTAACCTTGATATGTGCTACTGCTGGGCACGGATATCATCATTAAAACCAGGCGAGGGTGTTAACTATAGTTCACCGATGCGCTGGCTCAATGCGCGTTGGTGAACTTCACACACATTTAAATACACTCAATCCCATCAGGTATGCAGGTTTCCTTACGATGTTTTCCTTCACCGGTGAGCGGGCGATGGTCTCGTATTTAGGGAGCATTTAGAAATTAAGGAGACCCCATTTCACGCCACCATAGAGGTCAGGATCGAATCTCTCACTCAAGAAGCCAAACCCAAACTCATTATTCTAGAGACTTACTTTAGACTAAACTTGCTAAAATCAAGTACAAATTAACATGGTTATTTTAACTTATAAAACTATTTCAAATTTGATATTAACCATGTTTTTTTTTTAATATTACAATACAATAATGTTTTCATCTTCAAAAATGTAAACCTCCCACGAAACACGCATTTATAGACAATACACTCAACTCAATAATCTCCGTTCAACACAAACAGAAAACATCGCAAACATACCTAGTCCATTGAAAAGTTACATTTGGGGTTGCGTTTTTAGAGGACGCAATTTTATTTTTTTGATGTGTAGTGGGGGTCAGTGTAAAGCTAAAACCAAGTTTGTGGGGTCGCCACCCTAGTCCCACGGCCGCCATCTTGAAAATAAGGGTTGAAATGGTTTTTACGATATCTCCTAAAATAATTATGTGATAAAAAAAATTGCAAATATTTTTTGTTTCAAATTAAAAGCTCTACAACTTTGGTCCAGTAACTTTTTGTCGTAGAACTATAAACAAAAAAGTTATAAGCGTTAATGTTCGATTAATGTTACAGCTCCGTCTAGTAAAGTAAGCAAGAAACATTAACCGAACATTTTCCCTTTTAACTTTTTCATTTATAGTTCTATGACAAATAGTTACAGAGAATTTAATTTGCAACAAAAAAAAAATTTTAACAGGTAAATATTTTAAGAGATATATTGTAAAAACAATTTCAATTCAAGATGGCGGCCGTGGGACTAGGGTGGCAACCCCACAAACTTGGTTACCTACACATAAAAAATATAAAATTGCGTCCTCTAAAAAACGCAAGGTAAGGCCTAAAATGTAACATTTCAATGGACTAACCATTTTAATAATCCTAACCACAGAACTATTCTACTAAGTGAAAAAAAAATATGAATATGTCGTTTTAAACACTATCCTTGGGTTTATGAACACGCTAGCTCATTCAGCTTGCACCACAGTTCACACTGGGAGAGGCGAGTTTAATGGGCGAGTAATTTGTGCGCAGGTGGGCCGCTGTGGGCCGCTGTGGGAAGCTGTGGGCCGCTCCAGGCTACGGACCGGGATCATCGTTATCTATAAACACATCTACACACGTCAGCCGTATTAATGTGCATCCCTTTTGGTACTGTATTTATGGCTTACCTGATTACAGCTACTGGATTATTCATAGTAATTTGTGTCGCTGATTATAGAATATGTCTAATGGGTTTTGTAATAGAACGTTCGTTCTTAAGATGTTTCAGGTTCAGTTTCTTAAAATGTCAAAAACCCTTATAGTATTACACCGTAGTGCGTCTGTCTGTTGTTCAGTCTGTAAGACTAAACAAACATATTAGACACCACCAATCGACAGATAACTATAAAATTGGATAAAAAGCAAAGGAAGCAGAACCTTTATACAACACAAAAACCCGGAAACCTAATAGCGCGAAACAGACTCGTGTTTATTAATAACTAGCTGTTGCACGCAGCTTCGCTTGTGTCAACTAAGTTTTAGTACGGGTTTTGAAAATTTAAGCCTATGTTTACCGGGGATAGTGTAGCTTCCCAACAGTGAAAGAATTTTTTAAATCGGTCAAGTAGTTCCGGAGCCTATTCAATACAAACAAACAGTCAAATCTTTCCTTTTTATATTATTATTATAGTATAGATTGTGTGTATAATTTATTAATATTAACGAAAGAACTATCTAATTTGTCTCTAGCTTTTCTTAGCTTAGGTACAATCCAAAATTCCTATCCAAGTGTAATATACTTACAAAATAAGGATGCATTTTAATTAAAGGACTCTTACAATTATTTGATACATTAAAGGCCATTTGACAAATGAAATCGTAAAGCGACAAGATCCTCTGACTGACAATCATGAAATCTGGTTGGTTTTTAAACATTTATGAATTCCCACTCGCATCTAGATTCTAGAGTATTAAAACTTTGAATGCTTTTGACTTTGAGACGACGCGACATCTATAATATTCTAAGACATATCTATAATATATGTCTTAAATGTTTTTAAGTATTATTTCTCGAAACTCGATATTTCGACATGAATATCATGTACACAAGACTCATAGTTTTAAATAATGAACATACCATGTTAATTTAAAATCCTATATTATAAAATAACTTCCATAAGTTATTTTGTTTCATCCATCTATGTACACAAAAATAAATATTTGTCCGTATATCCTTTAAAAACTCCTAAACTGTGCATTTGATTTATGTGATGATCTTTAGCAAAGTTGATGTGCGTGAGCGCACGAAAGTTTCTGAGTTAATATGCCTAATTTCGACAGATGGCGCTACTGTCATTTCAATGAGTAATGTAATTAAAATAAGTAATGTAAAAAAATTAAAGTAAGTAATGTCTTTCCTTCAAGCTTGTATTAATAACAATTGAAATCAATTTAGCATTCCCATTTTAATGATTGCTCATATGCTAAAGCTGCGAACAGCAGTTGGCTTAATGATAAAGTAAAGCAGCCCGCGTACACACTTCACCTTGAAATGTGGAACAAGCTCGTGCCACTCCACGATATAACTAGGTTTCAACAACCACCCGTATTGCGTTCACTAGTGTTTTAAACTAGCAGCGCCCCGCGGTTTCTCCCGCGTACTTCCCATTCCCGTGGGAGTACGGTGATGAGTTATTAGCCTATGTGCTATAATGATGCTATGCTATTGTAAAGTTTCATCAAAATCCATTCAGTACTTTTACATCTATACATTATCATTACAAACTTTATATAATAACTAGTAGCGCCTTGCGGTTTCACCCGCGTACATCCCGTCCCCGTGGGAGTACGGTGATAAATTGTAGCCTATGTGTTATCCTGATGTGTAAGCTATAGTATTGTAAAGTTACATTAAAATCCATTCAGTACTTTTTGCGTTAAAGAGTAACAATCATCCATACTTACAAACTTTCACGTGTATAATTTTAGTAGGATAAATACTAGTAGGATGTATTTCAATCTATACGAATATCATAGCGGTAATGTAGATGAGTTATGATGTAGGAGGCGATAGTCAAAGTCAAAGTCAGTTTTGGAAATAACGAAAATATATTACATAATAATATTTAAGAATGAATGAAAATAATTCATTATTGACGTTCTTTGAGGCAGGCCTATGTCCAGCAGTAGAAGGATAAAGGGTGATGATGATGATGATGAAAAATAATTAAGTACTTATCATTTTCGCATATTTTAATAATATCCCGTTTCATTAGAATATATAATGAAAAATAAAATACAGAAATCTTATTCACGTAGTTAAGTTACTAGCGAAAGATACATTGTTAAATACAGTCGAATTGATAATCTCCTCCTTTTTTTGAAATGGGTTAAAAATTCGAATGTATTAACATCCTATGTCGCTTAGCCAACATTAAAGTCGGCCCTAGTTTGGACCCGGACTACCCGTCGTGACGTTAAGAGACCACATCATTTGATGATGATGATAATGATGATAATGATGATGATGGTGATGATGAATGACCTATCACTACTAGCGGGGTAGCAAAATAGTACAATTTTAACATCGAAAGAGACTTTTATATTTGAACTTTAAAATAAATATTGCATCTAGTTAGGCGAGCAAACTCCGCGGCCACCGAGCACACAATCCGTCCCCGCTCCGAGCATCTTTGGATATGCAAATACCTGAAGCCAAGTTCCATCTACGATAATATTATTGCGCACATCTTCACGTATAATTTGAGATCCCTCGTGAGTCAAAGAATACTGTTTATTGATCATCATCATCATCACCAGCCTTTATCCGTCCACGGCTGAACATAGACTGTTAATGAACGCCAAGACTAACCGATCTATTGCCACTCGTATCCAACGCGGACCGGCCACTGCACGGAGTTGTTTATTAATAGTGAAAAAAAATTCTGAGTTATCAGTAGCGCTATTCTGGAAGGTCGTTTTTGAATCTCGAAAGCGGAATTCGCGGTGAACTGACGAATTTGACGACTGTATTCTTTTAAACTCGACTATCCATCTATATCAATAAAGTTCGCTTTCGAAGTGACTTAAAGTGAGCTTTTTTGGTGTGTGTGTGTTTTTTTTACAGAATAGGGCACATTAAACTAAACTAAAAAGCATGTTAAAACGTGCGAATTTAGTTTTCATTTGGTCTTCTCATCCGTATATTTTACATGGTTCTAATGTTAACGCGAATTTCACTCGTCACAATGAAGCAACTTTTACAAATTTCATCGCAGTTTTTTTTTAAGATTTTGACATGTACGTAGGTTTGGATACTTTCGGTCCTTCCGTGACCATAGTTGGTGTAAAGTATCTGTAACGTCGGACGTAGGACTTAATAAACCGCGATAAAATCACCTCTAATGATTTGTCTGCTTTTCGTGAATCGCCCCGTCTCTATTTACGTATTAATTATCGTCAAAATATTATGTGATTTTTGTCAAATGTTATAGAAATCTAAGGACGTACATATCTGGTATCATCATCATCATGATTTTTTTCCGCCCACTGTTCAACATAGTCAATGAACGCCTAGACGACGCATTTAACACAGACCGGCAACTGTACGGTGATCTTCTTCTTTTTCATATCTGGTATAAGTTCAGTGAAATATAAAAGTGCGGAGAGGCGGTATTAGAATCTTCCAATTTGAAAGTCAAACACGCGCTAAACGGATCCGCCTGAGCTGTGACCCGGTGGTCGGTGGAGAATTATCGACGTTAAGCTTTTCTTCACTTAAATAAGGAATGCAACGAAATATTACTAGTACTTATAATTATAATGTAACAACTTTTTAAGGATTTTATGTTCGGATAGTTAATTATATTTTACATGTCCAACGTTTCGTAGTACCCGAAACGATGGGCATGTAAAAATCTTAATAAAACGCCACGAAATCTATTAAAATTGTTTCATTATAAGCGATGCAATTATTTGACTCGTTACTTTCGGAAGGCTGTGTGTTTCGTACAGTTATTTTATAATTATTATTATTCCATACAATTTGATCCATATTATAATGAGTGAAATTCAAGTAAGCAGTAGAAAACAAAATCAGTTCCGAGTGGGAAAAAACACACAAAAAAGTGTCCAAGTGAGTGAGGTAAGGGAAAAGCGTAATGAAGGTAAACGTCAACATCTCAGTTTACTTGCGGCATTGCAACTCAAAGGAGTAATAGGGCTACATACATTCAAAGGAACGAGGGTCGAAATAAGAGACCTGTGTAATCATAAATGAATTGAAACTGAATACGAATTAACTATTAATTCAAAATTTGAAGTAGTTTTTTTCATACATGAACATTAGAGATACATTGTTTGAAACGTAAGGTAACTGAACGAATTATTGCATACATAAATCTTAGTTTAATGGCAATTCAGGGCAGAACATCGTGCGGCGAATAGGCCATCGTTAGGAATGGCTAGGACGTGTATTGAAATAGTACAAGAGCCAATAAGTGGAATCGAGGCCAAATCGTAATCCGATTACCGAACGAAATGTACACAAAAATGTTCACGGCGTCAAAACGCGGCGGCGGAAGACGTGTGCGGATAATATGAAGACTACGCCTTGAGATATCCAAGAGTGGGGTGAGTCGTGAGGTAATCGATTCATTATAGAAACAAAACAGACGTGGTGCTTTACAAAACATTTCAACCATTTAACTATTCCCAAATCCACTACAACACATACAAAAAAAATTGGTTGTCTGTAAAGTCGGTTTACGGACGGTAGTTTGACGTGACAACGTCAAACATACAGCACGAACCGAACTGAGCCGATCATGTCTCTCTCGTTCGCGTCGCTCTCGCTTTCGGAACGCTACATGACGTCATCTTTTTCGTGCATGATGCCCGTAATATCGAGTTATTAGAAGTTGTCACGTCAAAATATCACAGAAATCTCTCCAGTCACTTAGAAGTTCAGCAAAACAAAAGCACAGAAGTACTATAATCCTTACTAAAATAATAAATGTGAAAGTAGGGATGTTTGTTACGCTTTCACGCAAAATCTAGTCAACCGATCATCATGAAACTTTGTGCATATATCCTCGGAGGTACTAGAAGTAACATTTTGTAGTAGTAAGATTTTTTTGGTAACGCAGGCGAAACCGCGGGCAATTACAGCTAGGTATTAATAATCTAACGTAAATTGCGGATGGTACATTCAACTAACAGTGACGTATGTATGGAAGATCCAGTCTAATGCCAATCACAATCATTATAAGGCGCTGTCCCGCACGCGTCTTACCAGGGTTGAGCAGTACTTTCGTAGTGCTTTATCAAAGCTCTCACCGTGAGCATCTGCTCACGATATCCCTGATGCGCCGCAATAACATAGCAGCCAGCAAGCAAAAGTACTCGGAATATATTATTATATTTATGTTATCATAAACTACATAAATCTGAAGAGTTTGTTTATTTGTACGCGCTAGTCTCAGGAACTACTGGTCGGATTTGAAAGATTATTTCAGTGTTAGATAGTCCATTTATCGAGGAAGGCTGATCTAAATATTAGTGAACGCAGACGAAGCTGCGGGCAACAGCTAGTTATATGATATACCCGTAGCGCTCTATAGACCTTTTATGTGTAGTCAAGCCGGAGATTAATAAAACATGTAAGCCGAAACTATAAGTACAACATACTAACATTGCTATGTAAAGAAAAACTAAGATCTTCCAAACCGAAAAATCCAAATGGTATTTATTTATACGATGTACATCTTACCGCCTGTAAAACCTTATATAAGTATATATTGAAAGTGGTTCTTGAGAGCCGAGGGCTCCCTCAAGTGTATCACTGCTCGAGTTGGTCGCTCGCCAGTTAAACTCTCGCATTATAATCGATCCCAAACACTGTTATCGTTGAGGATGTTTATAGAAATGGTCCGGGAGCCAGGTGAAAATTTGCTCAATCATTTCCTCCCGCGAGATACTTCGTGAGACGTATCAGAGAACAGTATCATAAAGCCTCGTGAACAGCGGTGGGAGCCCCTCACGCGTGAAGAAAAATAAAATAACAATTCAGTCACTTCCTCTCAGCTCAAATATTTGTTAAATTGTAGTTAACCCAATATCTCAACAAAAAAAATAATCAGCTGGTTATGACATAGTACATTGTACGTCAGCTGGTGCTAGAACATGATTTTTTTTTTCACTTTCAGTGAAATTTTTTGGTTTTTTTTTTTTGATTGATTGGTTTATATGGATGATAGCTTAATATATAAAGATATCATCCATATAAACCACTCCACTGGAAGTGAAAAAAAAATCATGTTCTAGCACCAGCTGACATACAAGGTACCATTACATAACCAGCTGATTATTTTTTTTTTCGTTAAGATATTGGGCTAACTACAATTTAACAAATATTTCAGCTGAGAGGAAATGACTGATTTGTTTTTTCTACATGATTGGGAGGCTCCCACCCCTGATCCCCCCAACCGCGCGCCAGCTGACGTCCACTAGGCTTTATGATACTATTCTCTGATACGTCTCACGAATTATCTCGCGGGAGGAAGTTGGTCATGAAAACCTGTTACTGGCTCTCGGGCTATAAACAAAGATACCACGATAGATAATAATATAATATTATCAAACCTTAGGTTATATTCCCAGATAGGTTAAAAAATAAAGTATCAACCCTTATATTATGTCCCACTGTTGGGCACGGGTTTTCTTTCCTCGAAATCAGGCGAGTAGGGTATTGGGCTATAATTTACCGATGCGCTGGCCCGATCTGGGTTAGTGAAATTCACACACCTTCAAAGACTGTCAATCTTATCAGGTATGCTTATTTCCTCACGATGTTTTCCTTCACCGGTGAACGAACGGTGATCCGTGTTTAGTGTGCACTTAGAAATTTAGAAAAACCTATCTCAGGCACCAGGAGGTCAGAATCGAACCAGGACCCTCTAAGCTTAAGAGGCCGAACTCAGAACCACTGGACCACCATCGCTCCCATATAGGGTACCCTTTAACAACCATCTAATCTACATGTCAGGTCTATAGCTTAGCCGGCTAATTGGCTTATATTTCTCCCCAGAGTTTGGCTTGTAACGATCGAGTTTAATTAAAATTTTATATTACACGACCACCGAGTCTTGACTTTATTTTCCACTTTTCCGTAAGAATTTAACTTTTGACGTGATAGAAGGTATTAAATTCTTTGGTAAAATAGCTTCATGTAATTTGTTGATAAAATAAAGATTTAGGCGCGTTCCAGTCTGGTCGTCGCTTTGTAAAGATAAAATTTGCAATAAAAGCCACAGGGCTAATTCCTTTACGCTACTATCTATACACTTACTACTTCCTACTCGGCGATCGTCGAGCGTAATTATTTAGGACCTTTAGTGAATACAGGTATTATATAATCCTACTATCCTACTTATATTATAAGCGTGAAAGTTTGTAAGTATGGAAGCTTGTTACTCTTTTGCGTAAAAACTACTGAATGGATTTTAATGAAACTTTACAATAATATAGCCTAGACATCAGAATAACACATAGGAACTGGAAGTACGCGGGTGAAACCGCGGGGCGCTGCTAGTATATAATATCTATTGGTAATAGTATACTATAATAGTAGTAGGTAATTATATACTAAATAAGCTAAACAAATAAGTAAAACTGTTCTAAAAAGTGATATGCAAAGCCTTCGAATGATTTATTCAAACATTTGAATGCTTCAAGCAATGTAGACCGCTAGAGAATGTAGTTGAAGTGAATCGGAAGACGTTTAGACACGAATCTAAAATGTTTCCCGACGCGATCAACGCGCTAACTGACCGCTAGACATTTCAATAGATGAGATGGTTTCCTCTATTATATAATATTTGGTAGATAAAGGAAATACGAAGAATGAGCTCGTTGAAGTGGCAGTCACCAACACATTGTGGGGAAGGAAGGCATGACCGACGAGATTAAAAAACCTTGAAAGTGAAGTTCACCATTTTTTTTTCTTTCAGGAAATGCGCTTAGGCATTCTCGCGGGGGAGTGGGTCTCCCAGGCGGGTATGTGGGACTCCCTCCGCCCGAAAGATGGTAAGTGGACGCAGCTCTACCCACAAAAACCCAGCGAGTGCCACCAATGCCGCCTTTGGTGAGGTGCCCCGGATTTGCTAGCAACAGGGTACCTCGACGGCTAGTCAGTCCCTCAGGGGACCGACGCCACCTCCACAGAGGGGTTGTCCCGTACCACAGAACAACTTCTCCCAACGAGATTTCCGTCCTCGCCCCTTGTCCCCTGCTCTTTTGCCCCTCTTCTTATAAGAGGGGTACAAAGAGTCGCTTCGCCCAAGATCTTGGGGTCACCCTGGGCTACTGAGCCCCACCGCCAAAACAAGACCTGAACCGTGGTGGGGATTTTTGGTTCACCTATCACAGCACTAAATTTCTGCTATCAGCACTAAATTAGCACTAAAACAAGACGCATGATTCTGCCAACTTGACCTTTCTAGTTTAACAGACGTGCCGAAAACCCTTCTTGCCTGATTTCGATGAGACCCGTGCCCAGCAGTGGGATACATGGATTTTTTTATTAGTTGTCCAACAGTGGATAATTAATGGATGATACTTTCATCACATAGCCCGAGCGTCACCGCACGCCAGCGGAAGCGCGGCCGGCAACATAACTTATTCGCAACTAGGCTACGACCTTTACCAGTTAACCCATTTAACGCGTGCATGCAACCGCTGCGCAGAATTCCACTTGCGTTTTATTGAGCAATATGTTTAGAGATTTACTGTATTTAACTGTAACAGTGCTTGATTTGTAAAGTGAAATGGACCCATTGAAAAAAAAGTTTCGAGAGTAATTCTCTAGTACATACTAATGTCGACATCACTAGTCGCAAGTAAATTATTTCATTAGTAGCCGTTGCCCGTGGTTAATGATTTCACACGCGTTAGCGCGTTTTTGAAGTGAAACTTACAGGTAAGAGACACAAACACAAAAGAGCGAGAGAGCCAATATCGGTGTGTATCATCGACTATATTACAGACTGTTTAATACTTGTATTTGAGCATGTAACATGTGTTTCACTTCTATCGTGTGTGAATCACACTTTCGTTCGAAGTCAAGTGCAGTAAATTGTATCATGAATATTATAGACAATACTGCGCCATAGAGTTGTATTATTTGAGGAATTAATCTACGAGTAGTATCTATTCATGTAAGCAATATTATGAACTTAAAAAATCCCCTGCCGCTAGAAGTTTTTTATTTTTTTTTGCCAATAAAAGGTCATCCATAATGAACCTGTTAAAAATGGAACATTGCCACTGAGATATGATGTAGCAGACTCGTATCTGTATTACGCAGTGTTACATGCTTTTTGATCATGTAATAAATCACCTCAACGTCAAATAAAATTCGTCAAGTCATGTTGGATTCAGAAAAAAAGAGGATGAAACCAACAAAAAAACAGTATCGTGGTGAAATACAGTCGTAATGTGTAAAATATTTGGCACGAGCCTCAGTGGCTGGTTCAGTATCAATATAAAAGTGATAGTCATTTATTTAAAAGTATTCACGAAAAAAAGTAGACTAGATAGAGAAGCATGGAAGGACAGAGAATAAATCGACGGATTGCTATATAGTGAATTATTAGACTCCACTCATTAGGCCTTCTAAGCATTAATTGATATTTTTTATATCAAATTATTGTTTGTTGGTCGTTTGTTGATTAAAATTAATTGATGGTCATAAGTTTATTGTTAAAAAAAATGGCCTAAACAACACTCACCCATTTTTCGACCAAAATCAATGCCAAAAAATGGCAGAGATCCTGCCATTTTTTTTTGGATAAAAGCAAGACATCGGGAGATAGAAAATACATTTCCTTTATTTCTTTTTTTCTATCGACGTAACCAGCTGACCTAACCTGAGAGATTCCTGATTTATATGGAAGTCACTGCCTGTGCGCGAATAGTATTTTTTTTATGTCGCAGTGGAAATGCATTCGCATCATACCGGGGCCTCGGGTAGGCGTGTGTGGGGACTCTCATTGGGGTGCACTACCCCACTAAAACCACTGCGACCGCCTTACCGCCTTCAGCCGCTTTGTGAGGGTCCCGGATCCGCAGGCAACAGGATCACCTCAGCGACAGACTGGCCCCGGCAAGGCCAGATTCTTTAGATATAGAGGGAACTGCCTGGCCACTATTATAATCGAAAATAGTGTAACAATGTGCGCTATAAAAATGGTAAGTGATGTATCACTGACGTAATAGGAATAACTTCTGTAGTCAGGCTCCTTATCAATATATTAAATACAACGTAACTATTTTATAAATACCTACATATAATATGGAATCCATAAGAAAAAATCCCAGTAGCAAAATAATTAAAATTTAGTCTACATATGCTATAGTTATATCGAATGAATGAACCGAAAAGTAGGTCGCTGGGTCGTTGTTATTTGTCCCCAGGTGAATGGGACGAATAATTACATTCGCTAACCGTTCCCGCTCATTCATTCGTTCATATCTCTCGAATGAAACTCTTTTGAGTGTAGCGTTTGTAATCTACCAAATATATTTAACTCAATCAAAGGCTACGTTGAATGCGATGTTAATTTGAGTTTTCGTTTTTAATGGCACGTGCAGTTTCACCGCAGACCAAAAGGTATTTAATTTTAAGTAAAATACTGACTTGTTTTTTTGAGATTTGTCATATATAGTAATACAGTTTTGGAGTTTTTTTTTGTAAGCATTCTTTAAAGCGAGCGACAGTGGTCCAGTAGGCCTCTCTGCCTCTTAAGCGAGAGGGTCCGGGTTCAATGTTGTGTCTAGAAATGTTTTTTTTTAATTTCTAAGTGCACCCTACAACACAAGACCATTACTCGTTCAACGGTAAAGGAAAACATTATGTGGAGATCATAAGTCTTTGAAGGTGTGTGAAGTTCACCAACCCGCATTGGGTCTCGCCTGATTTCGAGGACAGACCCGTGGCCAGCAGTGGGACACAAATCAGTTGATACTTTATTTCCTCTGCTTTAAAGACATTCCTAAACAGTAATTACCTTTGTTTCTACATTTATTTATTTCTAGGATTTCAGAAGAGTAAGTTAACACATCATAGTTATCCATAGTTACTATTGATTCTTTTATGTTATTAATTTCTATTTAGCCCCCATAATAAATGCGGACTATTCAAAGATACAAAACTTTGAAAAACCGTTTACAAATGACATAGGTAAATGAGATCAAGCCCAAGACATAAGAAAAATAACACGCATGTAAATAAAACCCCACACCAATGGAAAAATCCATATGACATGACATGAAAACGAAAAACTATTTCACGGTGAGACGGTTTCAGGGGGCCCTTTGCAAATCCCATCGTAAACATGGTGCTAGTGATCACGCAGGTTACACTCCGATCATAGATCGTATCACAATCATTCACAAATGTAATCATTAAACAAAGCTAAGGATCTGTTGAGCAAGTAATGCTTAGTGCTACACGAGAACAGAATGGTAAATATTATCCAGTGGAGTTGTACTTTGTACCGTACGCGCAAAGATATATTTGTATATTACATTATAATATTATGTGGAAATTCCATAAAGTCTTAATTTTTTTTACGGCAGTATTTTGCGCTTGTACTTTTGTTTTGATAAAAATTTTTGTCCATTGATTTTTTTTGTTATCTGTACCTTCGTTATATGTTATTCCAGCTCACAAACTAAACCATGGCTCCTGATATCCGTAGTGCAAGTTTTCTTCTAAGCTTCCTGTGATTTTTAATAATTATTTTTGAAGTCATGACACCTCAAAAACAAATGTCCAGAATTCCCGACTTAAAGCGTTTATTTGAAAAGTGTTGGTCACATAGCTTCGATAATACTGCACCGCTTCACAGTTCGGGCTTATCCATTTATCACGTGTTTGACTTTCAAATTGGAAGATTCTCTCCAAGAGAAGATTTCCTGCACACTCACAGTTTATCCTCAATTTTCTAGATTTACCATTTTAACATCTGACGGACAGCAAACAGTGATTTACGGCGGGAAAGCCTAAATTAGGAATTTATAGGTTGTCTTGAATGGGGTCAGTTCTAGTGTTGCTCTTACCGAGATTGCCCTGCATTCGTTTGGAAAGACCACGGAGGGGGTTTCAGTAGATTCTGAACTCTTATATTCCTCAACGGAGTTCGGACAAACGAGGATTTTTCGATTCGGAGAAATTTCATAGAAATTTCTTTGTCACAGTTTAGTCTTTTACTAGATATTTTTAGGTTAAGTCAGTTACTTTGATATTGGATAGACACATGACATGATGTCTCTACCCGTGGTCTGTAACATGAAATGGTTGGGTTCCAGTGCTAGTTACAAAAAAGAAAGACCGTTCTTTTTTTGAAACACAGCTTTTTTTTAAGATCAATAACGTAATTCTTTTATTTCATCATCATCATCAGCCTTTATCCATCTAACGCTAAGACGATTGATGCCTTGCCACGCGCATCCCACACAGAGTACGGACCGGCCACTTATTCTTCTATTTGTGTATGTTTATTTAATTTGAAAGATGTCAAATCATCATCATCATAATCATCATAGGCTTCCCCCAAGGATGTCAAATCAATACCGTTATTTTGAGTACATTTAAATCTAGTAGAAAAGGAACATTTATAGACTATTAATATAATAAAGCGTCCATAGATATTATATTATATTATCGAAATGTATTTGTATATTAATAAATGAAAGCCACAATTAAAAAGGCCCTTATGGCTTATACATATTATGTATTATGTAGATAATACAGTTCTTATATAAAATAATTAGAATGTCTTAAAGTATAGTTAATTAAAGTTCACACTTGCCTCTAAGTACGTTTAATTTCCGACATGTGCGACAGAAACGGTGTTACAAGTTTCATTAGAAGACACACTAACATTAACGAGAATTTACATAGTTCTTAGCAACAGCATATTAAAATAGTTAAGTGAATTTGTATTTACACTAAATGTTAGTCTTGAAATAAAAAAGTATTTCGTAAGTTTAAGATAGTAATAGATTCTATAAATTCCATATTATATGATAAGGAAGCGTTCAATTATTAATACGTAATAATTGAGTTTTTGGAGATTTTTCATTAATGTCATCATCATCACCCTTTATCTCTCCACTACTGAACGTAGGCCTCCTTCAATGAACGCTAACACGGCCGATTCCTTGCCACTGGCATCCAACATGGCCGACCAACTTCTGCCTAAACTCAGTCTCCTGTCTGATGTTAACGATTATTTCAAATAAATATTTCTCTATTTTCCTCCTGTCTGGAGTCGAAATAAATGTTTCATGTAAAGTAATGAGCGTCAGACTGAAACTGCCTTAAGTTTTAAAGTAAAGTACCATCAAATACATTAAACGTACCTGTAAACATTAAGTCTTATTACTAAGATCTCTCAAGCGTGATAAAATTTAATTTTGTTTATTTTGGGAATTTCTCTCATGAAAGTTTACTTCATCTAATCGTCCCGTCGTTTTGGCAATTATTATTATAATTTATAAAAAATAGTAGTAATAGTAAAATGTAGTGCCATGCTGCTTTGCAGCCAAATTGGGCCGTTACGACCGAGGTGGTACCTCTCGCTCACATAATATCGGCGTAAAGTGCTATGCTGCCATGTTTCGTGCGGTTGGCAAGTATCGTATAGGGACAAAAAGCGAAGCATCTTTATAACCTTTAGATGTTTGTGGGCATCGATAGTCGTCGACAGGCTTCGATTGGTCGTTTGGATACCGAGGCTATAAAAAAAGATCACTTTAAATAAAGTCTTTAATGTAATTAAATTTCTAAATTAATTATTGGTATTGCAGGGTAAGGCAGCTAGCGTTCGACAATTTTCACACAAAATTCTGGTATTACTATAAAATCACTTATTTTTGTGACGTTCACTTGTGAACGCCAACTAATGAACTTGTAGTATTAATTAAAATCGGTTGGCGTTAACGGTCGCCACTTGCCGCTCCACTGTTACGGTTCACGTTTGGCGTCCAATGTATCGTTCTGCTAATGATCAAATATCTCAACCGGTTAAGCGACTATTATGATCTCGACTCTCGTAACTACCGGAAACTGCCATGGATATATTGAAATAAGTAGGGATAACAGTATCATCATTGCTAAGACTATTTTAATATCAAATAGATTTTTTAAACGAGCAGTCGATTTACCTAAAGGTAAGTGATTAGCGTCATCCACAGACACCAGCTACACTGGAGGATTAGCTGGTATAACTTTTAAAGTACACTAAGTCGCAGCTCAGCTCAGCGCAGTTCAGAATTACTGTAAGTTGGTACATGTCCTTTTTTTCTTTTACGCCGGGAATTGCGCTGAGTTATCCTACTTGGGAGTGGGTCTTCCCAGGCGGGTATGTGGGACTCGCTGCGCCCGAAAGATGGTAAGGGGACGCAGCTCTACCCACTAAAACGCGACGAGTGCCACTAATGCCGCCTTTGGTGAGGCGCCCCGGATCTGCTAGCAACAGCGCACCTCGACGGCTAGTCAGTCCCTCAGGGGACCGACACCACCTCCACAGAGGCCCAGTACCACAGAACAACGCCTACCAACGTCGGGATATTACAATGAGATGAGGTTTCCGTCCTCAGCCCTTGCCTCTTGCTCTTTTACCGCCTATTCTTATAAGAGGGTACCAAGAGCCCCCTCGGCTAAATTCGCTTCGCTCAAGGTTCGCTTACCTTGTGTTACTGAGCCCCCTCACCACGACAAGGCCTGAACCATGGTGGGGAAGTTGGTACATGTCTGCATTGACGTTAGATGTTGATTCGTCTTAGCGTTCATTGATAGAAAAATAGTGCAGATGATGATGATGAAAGGCTTCAAGTTAGAGCGAAAATAACACAAAACCCGTAGGCCTACCATACTATACTTAATATTGCAGTCAATGTTTACTCGTGAAATGTCGGGGCCGAGTCAACAGCGTATTGTTGCCCGCCTTAATAATCCTGTAGGTGGAGACGAGCGTGGTGGGGCTCTGTTTGTACAGCTGCCAGGTTCTCCCGGTTACAGCATTATCGTGCGGTATTATAGTTACGTTATCAATGCATCGCTCGGGCTGAGATCGTTTCAAAGTGTCATTTGGTTCATCATCATCATCAGCCTTTATCTGTCCACTGCTGAACATAGGCCTCCCTCAATGAACGCCAAGACGACTGATCCCCTGTCACTTGCATCTAACACGGATGACGTCATTTGGTTACCGCTATCTATCCTGGTACAGGGACTAAAGAATCTAGCCTTGCTGGGGCCAGTCTGCCGTTAAGGTTTTTTGCAACTTTTTTTCGTTGTCCGCAACGGTTTTAGTGGGGTAATGCGAGTCCCTACACCCTAGGCCCTGGTAGGTCCGAAAGGAATAAATAAAGGTATAGAGATGAGAGCGAGAAGCCTAATTCGATTGTTACATCGTCACTTCTAATCCGATCCAATTGTTATGAGAGGCACGGAGATAGATTATATCCAACAATGTGATCATCATCACCAGCCTTTGTTCGCCAACTGTTGAACATATGCCTCCTTCAATGACAACCCAGACGGTCAATCCCTTACCATTCACAACACAGACCGGCCACTGCAATGAGATTATCTTCCCACCTGGTCAATGGCAGACACTTCGTCAACACTTTGTCTTCCTAAGCGCATCTAGCACTCTCGACCTTATTGACACATTAATTGCGTTGCCCAATAAGGGCGTGGGTTATTAATATAATCGTTAGTTCAGATATGTTCACACAACGACAACGGATCTGTTATTGTATAGAAAATATACAGAGTGTCCCGAAAATTAAGGATCAAACGAAATAGGATATTGCGCTAGGCCATTTCAAAACTTTTTCTCCCAGGAACCACTCCTCTTTCTCGTAAAGAAAAAAAAATATTTTAAATCAATTCAAAGTTGCGGGCAACAGTTTAAAGATTTTGAATACGGACGAATTAAGGCACCCGGGACGATAAATTCCCGTTTAGCTTTTTCTAACATTTAAGACATTTTCAAGTAAAACATACCGAATACAGACATGAAGGTACAGATGGAATGCAAATAATACATTAAGTAAGGGTTTTATTACGGGAGGATCAATATAAGCCTCTTATACGCCGTGAGCTCACGCAGCTCCGAGCAAAGAGCCTGCTGAATCAGGGTTATTCACAATGTACTTTTTACACATGGCAGGTGATAATGACCAAAATCTCTTTTAATACACATGAAAATTCTCGGAGTTGATAATAAAGAGTAGCAAAAATGATGCCGATGAAGCAGTAATGTACGGACGTACTTACTATGTAACATAACATTATGTATCTTACTGCCCCGACAGACTTCGTTCTGTCAAAGTACTGATATCGCTGTTAAAAAACAGGGGTTGATCGTAGAAGGGTTAAAATGTAGGGTTGTGTGTATTTTTTAATGATTATTTAAAAAAAATGAAAAAAAAATATCAATAAAGTAAAAAAAAAAATATCATTTAAGGGGGATGAAAAATAGATGTTGATCAATTTTCAGACCTATCCGATATGCACATAAAATTTCATAAAAATCGGTCGAGCCGTTTTATATACAGATATAGGTAAGACCCATGAACCTCTGTATAGGACAATCTAGTAGACATGTTCAAAGTAGACCATAATAGCTAAGCGGCTGTATAGGAAACGCCATACCGTCTATTCAGGAGTCCACTGAGACTTGAACTCTATTCACGTACCTGTAGCATACGCCGGTTCCAGGTCTTCCTCGTCGTCCGTGTGGTGTCTGCTGGAGGCGTGCGAGTGCGAGTGCTGCACGCCCACGTGCACCGGCTGTATCGGCTGCTCGTAGTGCTTGTGGTGGTCCACGTACACGCGGTGGTGGTGTGGGCACGGCGTGGGCGGCAGGTAGTCCGCGAGGGTACCGCCGCGTGTCAGCGTCGAGCCCGCACTGAGCGTCCCGCCGCCCGAGCACGAGGCCAGAGCACTCCTCACCGATCCCAGATCCAGAGACG
Source organism: Lycaena phlaeas (assembly GCA_905333005.2). Lineage (NCBI taxonomy): Eukaryota > Metazoa > Arthropoda > Insecta > Lepidoptera > Lycaenidae > Lycaena > Lycaena phlaeas. Next base: position 2,701,815 of record HG995181.1, read on the forward strand.
GTCTTCTGGAGAGTTCGCCGTAGCTCTCCCCGAATAGCGCACTGGCGGGGACCGCGTGTCGCACCTCGTGGTGATGGGAGTGACCGCCGTTCGACGAGGAGTGGGGGGACGCGGAGTGGTCGCGACTGTCCCGGGAGGTGGAGGCGGTGTGGATGATGCTCTCGTCTTGCGTCTCCATCACCTCCCTCGCGGTGGGGGGGTTCGGATGCGAGTGCACCACGGAGGTGCCCGCGCGTCGGGGGCTGCGCCCTCTGTCGGGCAGCACGGAGGAAGCGGACCAGTAGCCCCACGCCATTTTATCGTATCACTTCAACACTGACCACTAGCCATATATAGGAAGACTGAGTTGTCTGGACGTCCAGAGTCCCGTTATCACTGGAGGGGAGAGGGGAGAGTCACGTCAAAACACCGAATCTCTTTTCACATTAACCGCGCGAACGGTGGCAAATTAAACTACCTTATATAATGTTGTATTACATTTTAATTTATTTGGGTAGCCATTTTTGTATAATTTAAAAAGAGTACCTATATTAAATATCAAAAATAATCGCCCATACTAAGTAGGCACGAAGGAATACATTTAAATACATTTTAGTTTCGTGTAAGTATCTTAACCAGAGACGAACAATTTTGTGTTTAATAACAAAACGGCAAAGGCAGGCGTTACTTTGTATCAATGGATCCTTTGAAATCTCGCGGGATTCATCACAAATATAATAACATATAATATTATCATCACACTATTATAACGACTTAATAAGTTTTCACATTTGTATCCAATGTATAAGTATAGATAAGTGATAGAGAATTCCTGTAACTTTGATATGATTTCCCCGGAATTATTAAAATTAGCTCAAAATCATTATCTGCATCAGGATGTCAAAATTCTCGGAGGCTAATAAACACCTAATTTAGTCATATAGTTAGTTTTATTATTGTAAGTAGTGTAGTGATAGATTTTGCCAAATCTATAACAATATATTGATTAGCTACTCGTATTCCTAGCGGTTCATCATCATCATCATCATCATCATCATTATAGTTATGAACATGAACACCAAGACGACCCGTTCCTTCATACTCGCATGCAACAGGAACCATCCATTGCACGGAGATCAGATTTTTCGTTTTTTTTTATTGCGTGTAAAAAGTTAAAAAAAACCAAATCTATTGAATAACTGCATTCATTAAAATGAAACAACTTTTTATGAGTAAAATTCGTGTAAACCTCAGAAAACAATATGTATTCATTAAAGCTTAAAAAGTAACAATTTTCAAAACCGATTGTAAAAACCAGTCAAAACATTCAGTTGACGCTAGTATACACAAAAGAATCAATGAGAAAAACCAGTTTCTAATACCCTTGAATGGATCACAAATACCGTTGATAACAGATAAATCCAGAAGGCGGGGCCGCTCTCAATCAGCATGCCTCTATTGATTGTGATCCCAAGTTGGAATGAGAAAACTTTGCCGTACGCGAATTCCCGTCTGGCGGCACTAGGCCTCTCAAACGGCTAACGTATTTAGACAAAGTTTTTATTATAATTTTTTTTTCAGACTTCAAATTATTATATTAGTATAAAACCTTGTAATTTAAATAAGCATATTTAAAATGAAACGCAATGCGTATAAACCGCATGTTTATTTTATTTTTTCACGTATTTCTAAAACAGCCTTGAAATTTTCTTCAGTAATTTTTTGTGTTTAATTTCCAATAGCTAACATTAAATGTATTTAAAAAGTAGCTAAAATCGTGTTATTTTAGCTACTTTTTATTATTGTATGTCATCGGTCCTCGAAAAGAATTGAATAGAGAAACCGTACGCCATTAGATTACTTTTATAAGAAGCGTGTCCAAATTTCAATTTAATCTGACGTCTTAAATTGGGAACGAATCATGTTTAAAGATTTTGTTACACAATGCTCAGGCACAATGTCTAAACGACTTAACCTAATAAGAGCGTATTTAAAACGAAATTCTCTTAAATATTTATGAAATACCACTAAATATTTTGGGCACTGTCTACGAATCTTTTGATCACAAGTTAGTTCTTTAAAATAAGCCTTATGTCTATACTTAAAAGATGTTATTTTTGTTATTACCCTTATATATTCAAATTTAGAATCAATACACACTTATACTTTAAAGATAGTTAAACGAAAGACTGAAATACAATGTAAGAGTTAATACATTAAAGTACCACTTCGTTATAAATACATTTACGTAGGCCAAGTCTTAAGCTAAACTTGACAGGGAGTGGAAACTTCAGCGGAGAACAAGTTATGCCACTATAAACCCAGCCATTCCCAAGATTTATATCCCTAATACAAACTTGAGTGAGCCACGATAGTCCCGTGGGAACATGGCGTCGCAAAGTAAAAGGTTCGAACAAGACAGATTTTTTTTTCAACATAACGTGAACGTTCTTTGCTCATCCGTAAAGGAAGAGAACAAGAAACCTACGGCCTGATGAAATTAAAACTATCCAAGCGTGAGAGACCACATTGGCCCAGCGTATGGCCTATGACCTGAAATGATCGTTTTATCACTGTTTATCTTGAGTTTCATACAAAAAATATAAAAGAAATATTCTTTAAGGGATTCCCATTTACCAAACTTTCGAACAGTTTTCCTTTTCGTGGTAATCTTACGCATAACACAACGTGGACAAAAACAAAGCTATCCCAGACGTTTAATATAAAATCTTATCATATACAAATGATTTTTTATTATTATTTTACTTTATAATTCATTGCCATTTAAACTTAAAATATTTTTTTTAATTTTGATGTGGTCACTATAATATCTTGTTAGACTAGCTAATTAGATTATAAAATAAGACAGGAGGTCCCTTAAGTATTACATGAATCCCAATATTTTTACGATAGAATAACTGAACTTCGAGACGTCACTGTTACTCTTATGATGCGCCATAAACCTGACACATCCAAATATTTTTAAAAGGGCACATATTCATTTTCAGATGTACTTAAATTAAAAACCTAAGTCAGTCAAAGTGAAGTCACTTGATATTTCGCATCACTTTCGTTTCAATTTGTTTTCCTCGCTGACTCGCTCGCTTCAGGAAACTTGGCGACACAGTTGCATGTCTAAGAAGATTATTGGGTAGCAAATGGCGCACACAAACCGCGCTCTAATACCCACCTAGCTTGATTTTAAGCATAAAATACTTTTACGGAAAATCGCGGTTTTATTTCTACAATCAATAGAGAGAAAAAAGCATTGCAGCCATGGTCTCGGGTAGAAAATGATCGCTTTAGTAAAAATATTTCTTCACCAATAAAATTTGTACAGAATTTTTCATTATAAAGACATCTATTTATTTGGAGACGAATAAATCGAAATTTCGTTAAAATAAGCACTTAATGCACTTAATTATATCGAAATACGACAAGCGGTTAAGTCGTGAAAACGTTACAAACAAACTCGCTTTCGCAGTTATAACATTTGCGTGATAAGTCTATTATTTATATCCAAGATGTCAAAGACCGCCGCTTTTTCTTTTTTGTTCTGTGCTACATCCGTTTGACTCTACCTAGGAACCTTTTGTTACCTACCTAGAAATTGTAATATTTAAATCGTTTTGCTTTTATCCGGAAAACGGTAAAGTTAATAAAATTAAATAAAGCAGTTAATGGATAAAGGCTGAGGCTGATAATGATGATGATGATGTTAATACTAAAATTAATCGTATCTTTACATACGGGCACACAACATTCCTCCTACCTGAAAACTTTGTAAAGACAACCACATAATACTTTAGCAGAATAAATTCACAGCATTCATTCAGAACGGGCGCGAAGCTGTTATTTTCGCAACCTTTCATTAATTTGAAAGGGGTTCGACTGCGACGCACGAGATCGCGATAGCGCTGTGAATCAACTGATATATACCCGTTCACATTTGTGTGGGAAAATAACGCTTTTATATTGTTTTTCTCACCTATGAAATACTGTACTCTCGAGCAAGATACACAACGGACCGGTACAATACAGCGGTAGAAATTATAAATAAAACTCAAAAAAAAAGCACAACCCGTACATGTCACACTTCTAGTCACGGGTCCTCTTCAAACTTACGCGAGGGCAATAGGCTTTAGTTCACCGTTGCGCTGGGCCAACGTTCAAAGACATATAATCTCATCGGGTTGTTTTCCTTCACCGGTGACATGGTCTCGTGTTTAAGGTGCACTTAGACATTTTGAAAAACCCGTTTCAAATAACCACGGAGTTCAGGAAAACAAAAACCAGGACCTCTTACTCAAGAGGTCGCCATAACCAATGGATTATCGTCATTAACTAGCATATTGCCCAACATATCAAAAATAATTATAGAAATAAGAAATCACTACTAGTATAGTAGAGAGATAGTAAAGCTAGAATATAAGTACACTTTACTAACTAGGGGTATTAACCATCCTTTGATTGAAACGTAAGAGGTAAGAGCCTTGTTACGCCAGAAAGTAGCTGAAAGTGTAGAGATTCTCAGAATAACCACATAGCTCTTAGGAACCCTTTGGCAGCGTGAGAGATTAAGAGCAGTATAATGCTAGACATGCTATAGCTTAAGGCACAAAAGGACTAACCACTGATAACAGAAGCTGTTTAGATAAGGAGTACGAAATAAGATCAAAAACTACGTATACTAATATTATAAAGAGGAAAACTTTGTTTGTTTGGTTGTAATGAATAGGCTCAAAAAGTATTGGACGGATTTCAAAAATTCTTTCACCATTCGAAAGCTACATTATCCACGAATAACATAGGCTAAATTTTATTCTAAAAAAAATGGCGTCCGTGAGATATTTGGATTTTTCGGAGATAAGGTGTAAAAAAAATCGACCAGAAAAGTTAGTTATTTTGCGTACCAAGATCACGTTGTTAATCTTAGTTAACGCAAGCGAAGTTGCGGGCAACAGCTAGTCATTAATACAGCAAAGCGACAACGGTAAGATGCTTATTAATCACGTTAAGCTAAATAATGTCGTCGAAAAGTATGAAGCTTTGCAAAAAGCGTCCAGTTAATAGTAGTGTTGTGTATGGGGGACTCCCCGCGATCAAATCGGCACTTCAAAACTTTATTCGCGGCAAACATCCGAACAAATATATATGTAAATATGAATTGTGATCGCGTTAAAGCCCGTAGTGTTGTGTTTCAAAACGTGAGTAGATTTATTATTCAAAGCAATTTATATTGTCGGTGTTAATTTTTACAAAAATATCGATGATATTTTGTTTTAGCATTGGATTGATTGGATGTTAGTGTATTATATATCCCCTTTTCTAGCTATTACCCAACTACGTTTTGAGGTCGGCTTCCAGTGTAACTAGATTCAGCTGAATACCAGTATTTTAAATGGAACGACTGCTTAGCTGACCTCCACAACCCAGTAACTGGGTGATACGGTACCCCGTGGCAAGACTGGTTCTCTCTGACTCTCAGACTCGGGCTTCTGACGACTCGGAAAGACTGTCAAAGTTACACGAATGATAGCCGAGAACAGCGGCTTAACGTGCTTTCCGAGGCACGGAGGAGTCTCGGTATATAAAAATGGTCACCCATCCACGGTCCAAACTCGACAAGCGTTGCTTACTCTGGTGAATCGAATCCGCGCGGCTCGTGCCAGTGTATAATATTTAGTAAAATGATTATATTTCAGTTTTCAGAGAAGATTATTAATATCTACTAAACAAGGCATATAATGAAACAAATATTCACAAACACTCACACCCCGTTAACCTAGATCCGTGGTGGGATAATTAGAACTTATATTACGTGTAATTGAAACGTGTAATATTACAAGTCTGATGAATCTATGGCCGCAAAATCTATAAATATGTTGACCCTTTACCCTTGTATTAAGGCAGATAAATTATGACGCAGTACATTTTAAATGTTCATGTAATCGTTGGAGCCAGTCGCATTGTGGGGGATCAATGAGATGGAAGCGGAGGTCGCTCGGTCCATTCATGGATGTGTGATCGGCGATTACTCAGCGAAATATGAATAAACCTACACTTACTCACGTTACACAGTAAAAATCGAGACGATTTTATGTTTCCTATCGATTCTGCAGACGATATTGAAACAGCGGACAACCGATGCCTAGATGTAGAGGTACTTGGGCAATTCTAGACGGAGACCTTGACACTTAAATAGACGAATTCACAGCTCAAAATACCCGTGAAATACAATATATGTATATTTTTAAAGTAAAATAATAGTAAATGATAAAATTAAAAATACATATTTTATTACGTACTTTAATTTGTTTAAATATTTTTAATTATCTAGCAAATTATTAATTAATTGTTAATGTTTGTCTTTATAATAATCATAAGCCGAATAAATGTTCGGCTTATGATTATATTTTTGTAAGTAATTTTGTAAATATGGACGTTTGTAACTCTTTCACGTAAAAACTAATGAAGGGATTTTAATGAAACTTTACAATAATATAGCTTATACACCAGAATAGCACATGGGCTATAATTTATCTCCATACTCCACGGGAACGGGAAGAACGAGGGTGAAGCCGCGGGGTGCTACAAGTATATTATATTTATCGTTCTATGGACAGATATATGTTAGTAATAAGGAGCATATCTAGCGAATAAATAATGTTATTAGAGTGAATATAGACGGGAAAAACAATATGTGTCGTACACAAGTGATGTATTAGTATTATATCCACGTGCGGACGTCGCGTTCATGCAATATACAAGAATAATAGCTTATCATCATCATCAGTTCACAGACTAGTGTTCTTTTGACGGCCAGCTGGTCGAGTGGTCGGATTACTGAATTTACTCGGCGGTCACGTGTTCGAATCCCACCAGGTATAAATAGTTTGTATGATGAATTCTACACCGGGTTATGGACGTGTGCCATATTATATATTTATATAAATTTTCTAAATTTATTTCCGTTCCTAGTACCAGTAAATCCTAGTACAAGTTATAAAAAACTTACTACGGGGTTTGGTTAACGAGAGGTGCTTGTTGGATATATCTAATTATTCATCTCTATTCTAGCTTTCAGACTTCGTGCTGAAATTAATAGTCTTTCCCTTTCAGTGGTAGCCTATGAAAACAAACGAGCTAATCTTAGACTCGTACGTTGCCTACTGGCGTAAGATAAGTCACAGGTCAGTAATACATGCGTCGCCCTTCTTTACGAAACCTTGATTTTCGGATTAAATAAATGGAACAAACGATACACCGAACAAATATTTAGGATCATAGCCCCCTCTTATCTATAAAAAAAAAATCGATCGTCGTAACCGTCGTAAAAAAAGATGAACGAGAAAGAACCATTGAATGAAGAACAAGAAGAAGAAAGCACTGAAAGGGAAAAGACTGACAACGATGACGGTGCACGCAACGGTCGGTCGCCAGACGATAATATTTCTAATTTAACTTTACCATCTAATGTGAAACGATCAAGTTGTAAGCTATAAGTTTTTAATATTCCCTCGAAAGTCAAATGAGAAGAAGATAGACAAAAACAGAAGATAACCCGACCTCAAACAGGGCTTTGGGCTAACAGAGGTTGTAGATGAATAGCTTTAACAAAAAACTTTTACAATTAATATTGGAGAGTTAACAAGTTCTCGGGGTATCGGATATGATTGTTGAGAATCCAATTTTGTTTTTCTTCAAAGGCAAAATTGACCTTTCCAGCCATTATTTGTGTTACAATTTGTCGGCTCCGAACGTTAGCGCTCTGATTTTCTAAAACAATAAAATTACTTCAACACATCGTACGCGAAGGTCTGGGCTGTGATATATTAAGTTCTGCAAATGTCGGCTTATTATCAATATCATCAGTACTCATAGCACACGCTTCTCATAATGATGAATTATTTTATTTGGTTTCGGTATCATCAACATCATCATCATCATCAGCCTTTATTCGTCCACTGATGAACCCTCCCGTAAACGCCAAGACGGCTGATCCCTTGATAAACGGGGCTGGCCACTGAACTTAGAACGTCTTCCCATTTTATTTCTATCTATGTGAGCATACCGTTGTTTAAGTGGTAGCACTGTTTCGATGTCAACCGAAGTCGCATTTTCTCTGACCTCCTAGAAGGCAAACTATATTAAATTTATAGAAGGTGCTGCCGATAGTTCTACAATAATTACATCCTACGTATAAAACCATTCTCTTATCTTTCATATATCTCTTAGCCTGGAAATGTAATCATTTTCAATTAGGCCTGTCGCCAAACGATAATGTTCCTAATTTAACTTTACCATCTAATCTGAAACGTTCAAGTTGTAAGCTGTAAGTTTTTAATATTCCCTCGAAAGCCATGTACGAGGCTTTAGCTTTAAGCTCACAATTTGATTTAAGCTCGGGTCATGGCGCGGAAACCGCGACACTAGACTGACACTGTAAGCCCCATTCGGTCGGGCTGAGCTCGCGTGTACTGGCTCTTAGAAAATTCGATCAACGCCCAGTGAAATTATGCAATTTTATGTGTGTAATAGCGTTGATTGATTATGTTTATAATCATTCACTAATAAGGAGTTTAGTGATTATTTAGTACGTTATTATGATTATATTAGGTAGCGACGATGGTTCAGTGGTGGACGGACTCGGCCTCTTATGCGAGAGGTTCCGGGTTCGATCCTGATCCCCCCGTGTGTGCCTAGAAATGGGGTTTTCTAAAATTTCTAAGTGCACCCCAAACACGAGCCAATCGCTCGCTCGCCGGTGAAGGAAAACATCGTGAGGAAACCTGAATGCTTATGAGATTGAAAGTCTTTGAAGGTATGTGAAGTTCACCAACTCACACTGGGCCAGCGCGGTGAACTATTGGCCCGTTACCCTCCTCGCCTGATTTCGAGGAGGAGACCCGTGGCCAGCAGTAGGACATAAAGGGTTGATACTTTTATGAATTTAGTAATTTAATTTTTCTTTCATAATCTTTGGTCCTTTTGTGCTATAGATGTCCTGGATTTTCTGGTGAGATTTAAAGATGGATATTGACTTCGATAATGGCGTGTTTGGATTGAATATTTTTTTTTGTGGTATTTAATCTTTCCTAGCAGATTTGAATCAAATTAATATACATGTGCTCTAATGATGCATAGTTCTATTGTTTAAAAATATTATTGTAAGAGTTAGTGTAAGAGTCGTACAGATAACGGAAAATGGCTAAACATTAATAAATCTAGTAAATCGCAATAACATACAGTAATAATTCAGTAGCAAAGCCATTACCAGTGAAAGCCTCCAGCGGCGACGGGCTAACGACTAAACTATAGCGCTACTATTAAGACATGCGACGGATTCCATATAACGTATAATAATATAATCTACTTGGTGCAACAGTACGTTTTCATATGAACATACTAGGAGCGCCACGCGGTTTCACGTGCGTAAATTCATTCCCGTGGGGATAAGGAGATGAATTATAGCCTATGTGTTAATCTGATGTATAAGCTATATTATTATGAAGTTTTATCAAAATCCATTCAGTAGTTTTAGCGTGAAAGAGTAACAAACATCCTCACAAATTAATTAATGTACTACAGTCAACTTTAACCCGATGCTTAGACGAATAGTCGACGCCTTGCGACTATCATGGATACCAGAGGTTATGCACATACGTTGGACTCGCTATTCCCCTTCCAATGGACCACCGGAAACTCACAAACCGCACGAAATGCGACAGCTTAACTATCATTTTACGCCGATTTTATGTGAGCGGTGGTGACATCCCGGTCGTGCGGGCCCAATATGGCTGCAAACTAGCATGGCACTACGTCTTACTGTATATCGGAGTCCCTAATTGAAGGTCTAATAAACCTACACCGCCAATTTTCTCCTTTCTCAAAAAAGAGACCCAAGAACAACGACTAACAAGAACTGATTGATCATAAATGATTTTCCGTGAAAAACGATAAGCAAAATGTACAAAATCCTCAACTTAATCTCGATGTTATAAAATTCAAGTACCGGACCCAAAAGATTTTGTTTATCAAAAAGATGATCCGGAAAGAACACGTATAAAACTCGTAAAAGTCCTTTACGTCCAGGTAAAGTATGGAACTCATAAAGATAAAACATAAAAAATTTTAGAGTGCCTACGTAAAACTGTGTGGCATAAAGATATTACATGCTGCATGCATGTATATAACTTAATACTCACATACCACTTGACCATATGCTGTAATCATGCTATGCAGCAAATTTTTGAGTGCCACCTAGCTAAGCTTGATAATGTTTAGTGACTATTGTATAAGATTGTGAGAATCATTGTTATTTTTACCGTAAAAACTATAAAAACAGTAGGCGCTTTGTTCGTTTGTATTATATCATAATGTCATATCTAAATAAAATCTAGTCTAGTCCACCCGGCAAAATCCTCAGATTTTGAAGCGAAATGTCTGACTTATGTTTTGCAAGATATACACTTGAGCTGGCAATGTTTTGTATTTTCTAGGAAAAAGAAATTACTCAAACTCGAAGAACTTTAAAAATAATAAAAATCCATCAATCGTTTTACCGTAAAACATAAAGGAGTCCCTAGAGAAAAATCAGTTTTACTTAAATTTAATTCCCTAATAATTAAGATACAAAAAATATGTAAAAGTAATGCGTAACTTTATCATTACCAACACGTATCCGCGCAGACAAGGCCAATCCTCACTCCTGACCTTATATGAGGAGTCCCTTCAAGGACGTCGACCTACCCTCTGCTATTCCTAACGAGACATCTACTACTGAACCGTATAGTTCCATCCGTTATATATTTTCCGGACATGTATGATATGTATCTATATAATATGTATGTGTATATGTGTCATCATCCTGTTAAAGTCTAAGCTAAGCATTTCCTTTCAGTGAAGTTCCAGGCGGTCGATCTCACGATCTTGCCACAAGCATCATGGGCCGGCCACTGCGCGCCGATCGTCTTCCCACCTGATTATCCGCGGCTTTGAAGGATGAATACTTGGTCCTTATAGGTGAAAACTCGGTAATTTCAAATATATAAAGTACACAATTCGCACCAAACCAGCAAACAGTAAACCGCTCGATGGCAACACAGTTGTAACAGACCGCAAAGCCCGCACTACACTGTCCCCTAATTTGGTACTATTTAGGGAGTGATGAATCAGTATAGGTACGCCAAATTTTAGAAAAATCAAATATAATAATATATTGAATGTTGTTATTTATTTATATATTTTTGTTATATTATGATGATGATGATAATGATGGTAATAATGGCGATTAAATGTTGTTTATAACAATCTATATAAAAAAAATAATTGTTAAGCAACGCAAGAATAGGAAGGTCCAAAATAGTGACGATAATATTTGGATAAGCAAAACTGTCTTAGTCTTACGAAAAAGGAACATCAATCATCACTAGGTAAGACGGAGATCCAAGAAGAATGTGTGTGATGGAAAACCGGTCACACATTTGATATAAAATAACTAACAGTGGACAGATCATATTCAAATTAAGAAGAAAAAAAAAGAAATTTATTTGAAAAAAGAAAGCTTTTTAATAAATGCCAAGATGGCAGACCCCCGTCCGCTTGCAATACATCTTTATCCGCATCAGCCATTGACTTACGTTAGTCAATAGTATCAGCAGAAAATTATCATTCTTTGGAAGACTGGTATTTTATGCTCTCGTTAAAAACATTTTTAACAAAAATAATCAAACGATTTTAACGCTTCAAAAAACATAATTAAAACAATTAAGAAATAAAATGTTAAAATGTTTCGTATAAAATACTAACACATCAAGAGCGACGTGAAATAAAATACGACAAAATATCGGTAACACGTAGTCGAAGCAGAAAATTATGTGAAAATATAAAACAGTTTGGCGTTCCTAGCATGAAACTGTCCCGGCTGTTTTTACACATGAAATTTGTATTATTTTCGTTGCTCTCGTGTTTTTGTAGTTCTCGTGTAAACCTGCAGATAGGTGAATTCAATTTTAAACTTCAATTTCGCTATTAAAAATAAAATTCATGACTGTTTTTTCAAGATCGCGTTATGAAAATACATTTGTTTGTTATAACATTTACTTTAGTCTGTAGTACATCTGACGCTGAGGCGATATCACGCGAAGAATAAGCACGTTGAAGTGGCAATGGGCTGGTCACGCACTCAGAAGAACGGATGGCCGATGGGCCATTAAGGTTCAAGAGTAGAGGCTGCGTTTAGGTAGACGAAGTGTTGGTCGGCAGATGGGAAGACGATCTCCGTGCAGTGGCAGGTCCGTGTTGGATGCGAGTAGCAAGGGATCGGACGCCTTGGCGTTCATTGAGGGAGGCCTATATTCAGCAGTAGACGGATAAAAGCTGATGATGATGATGATGACATCTGACGGCACCGCTATAAAAACGGTATGTATACAGAATTTGATGCTATTGCAACTACAGCTAGTTTTTAAGTGAAACTTTTATCACATCGTCTCAAACTTTTACGTCTTTGTGTTGCGTGTCGCGTGACGGTCGGAGGCCAATATGGCGGTGCCTTTAGTTCGCATTAGCTGACCGTGTAGTGTATTACTCATTTGTGCCAGTGCTCCACGCTATTGTATTAGTTAAATGTCTATAGTGTGAAAAAAAGTTTCATAAAGCCACACAATCCTTTTTTTAAGACACAAAAACAGAAACGATGACGTCATGTAATTTACCAAAAACAAGATTTTCAAAAATCGAATTGGATAAACAATGACAAATCTCAAAAGAGATGTTTCTTCTTCAGTACGTTAAAACCGATAGTTCTAAATAGCCTATAATATAGCTACGATATTCTCAACCCAAATTCACAGCAGAAATAAAAGATTTACAGTTTGCTGATTCTAACAAAACTCTTAAATTCTAATTTGTTGAATCGCGAACATGTTTACGTGAGACCCGGTTGTAAATATTTTGTCGGCAGGAATGAGACGGTTCGTGGTCTCATGTAAGATGCACGCTCCTGGCTTATTGAGTGAGGTTGCTGTACGGTACTATTATGGTGTTGTGTATTGTTTAATGTATAGTGACACGCTTTAACATAACACCAACCAACTAGAGTTTACAACATCGACCAAATAACCCATGGACTCCTGATAACAGGGGAACGGGTTCTGGCGACACATCTGACTTATAAATCCGATGTAAGCCGTAAACAATGTACTCAAACTATCGTGTCGTCTCATTCTTCTGTTTAACGTTCCGTGATTGGTAATGTATGACATTGAATTAGCTAATCGCAGCATTGCAACCCCTTTCGTTTCACCTCAGATAGTTGCCAGAATGCATTTAATACGAAAAATCAAACATTAGGAGTCTATAGTTTGTGTGGTCGATGGTTTACAATATAAGAACGCTTGGTTCTATTCTACCGGTAATTTCGTGTGAAACCGCGGGGCGCTGCGAGTGTTCTCAAAAAATTCTAAGTGTTCGATGCAATACAGACAGCGTGTATATAAAGTTTAGAGAATTTTCTGACAAATAATTCGCTCTACGTCAGGTACGAATCGGCCTTATCATCTTCTGTTCACGCCTGTGTCCGTCCAGAACGCTGTTACAGTTCTGACCTATTCTGTCATATCTGTTACCGTTTGCATAATGCTGTATCGACAGGATGCTGTTTTTAATCACATGCGAGTGGTATGTGATCAGCCATCTTGGACTTCGATCGACTTGAAAAAAAAATCTAGCCCAGCTAACTCGTTGTTGCTTATCCCGATACATAAAATGATAATCCTCTGACTGCTAGAGCCGTCTGTCCTGCTCGTTTCTCCCTAATTCAAGCAGACGAGCATAACCTCCTTCCACCGGTAACAATTACTTCATATAAAATTTTATAGTAAACTAGCCTTTGCCCACAGCTTTGCCATTTTTTTTTCTGTTCAAGTTCCCCGGATCTACAAGCAACAGGGCACCTCGACGGCTAGCTAGTCCCTCGGGGGATCGACGCCACCTCCACAGAGGGGTTGCATCGCACCACAGAACAACCCTTCCCACCGTCGGGACAGTACAATGAGGCGAGGTTCCCATCCTCGCCCCTGCTCTTTTGCCCCCTCTTCTTATAAGAGGGGTACAAAGAGCCCCCTTGGCTCAATTAGCTTCGCCCAAGGTGTTGGGCTCACCCTAGGCTACTGAGCCCCACCGCCATGACAAGGCTTGAACCATGGTGGGGTGGCCCACAGCTTCGCCTACGTTAACTATGATTTACAACGGCATCGTAACGACATGATATATCATAATATAGCCTTCCTCGATGAATGGGCTCTCTAACACTGAAATAATCTTTTAAGTCCGACCAGTATTTCCTGACATTATCGCGTTCAAACTAACAAAGTCTTCAGCTTAATATATTAGTATTAAATGATAAATCGAATGAAAAAAAGTACTTTTTCTAACCCTTCAAAAGCGACACAAGCTTCGACCGAGGACATATAATTTTCCCATTGAACAAGCTATTAATAACCCCTCCTACAAAATGTAACAGAGAATAATTGACGAACCGAAAACCAATACTTAATTTCTTAATACACGCAACGAAGAATAAACGACTTTCCGATATGAAAGAATATGACACATAGATTTATCATTCTAAACGTATAGTTTTTTATGTTGTTATCTAGGGCATTGTTTAGTGAATTACGTTGTTGATTAGGTTCATGTAAAACTTAATGTAATATTACTTTACGGTGTTTGCTCGCCAGCTGAACTTGGCTTGATGTGCTTCCGCGCGTCTAGTTTCTCAGAGTAGTATAGTTTGAGAGTAATTTTAACTCGGTCGTCTGGCTTCATGAAATGAATCTCTCTTACAGTGGCCGAAAAAGGCAAACAATCAGACGCGATTATGGGTGTCGTTGATACTTGAAATAAAAAAGGTTCATATATATTGTTAACAAGGCAAATGCTTTGTTCCAAATGAAAAAAAAAATACTGAATTATCGAGCCACACGAAATAAAAATAAATATAGTAAATAATAAAATGGCTTCAATCTATACTAATATTATAAAGAAGAAAGATTTGATTGTTTGTTTGTTTGTATTGAATAGGCTCCGAAACTACATGACCGATTTGAAAAAATCTTTCACTGGGAAGCTACACTATCCCCGGTGAACATAGGCTATATTAAATTTTCAAAAAATTAGGGACGCTTTTAAATTTCAGTTGACGCATACGAAGCTGCTTGAACAGCTAGTATTGAATGAGTTTTTAGCTATGTCTACGGCTGTATAAATATATTAGTACAAAACGTAAAAAAATGGCGCCCAATGTTCCGTGTTCCATTCCGAAAACCGCCATGCTTAATAAATGTCAATACATTCAGTAGTCACGAATGTAGTATGTATTTAGTTGTTTAACAATCAATATTAGGTTACGCAAGGTTACTGGCAGGTGAACGGCCGGGCCACTACAATACAGGCTTAAATACAGCACATTATAGTTAGTGTTTATGGAGTTAGGCCTATGTTCGGCAGTGGAAGGATAAAGGCTGTTGATAATGATGCTTATGATGATGGTTAGCATTCATTATTTGACGGTATAAAGTGTCGCAGCTCAACGTGCTATGGAGCGTGCTATTCTGGGTGTTTCTTTGGCAGATAGGATTCGAAACGAAGACCTCCGCCAGAGAACTAAAGTTACCGATATCACGCGAAGAATAAGCACGTTGAAGTGGCTGTGGGCTGGTCACACAGTCAGAAGAACGGATGGCCGATGGGACAATAAGATTGTAGACAATTTCCGTGCTGTGGCCGACCCGCGTTGGATGCGAGTGGCAAGGGATCAGTACTCTTGGTGTTCATTGAGGGAGGGCTATGTTGGTCGAGTAGTCTTGAATTTGAGTCCAGTACCGCAAAAAGTTACTTTACGCAGCGGTCATAATTTGTGCAACGAATATCAACGCCTACATGGGATCACAGATGTGTATTTGTATGTATTTACCTATATATTTCTTAAGTTTATTTCCCTTCCTAGTAGCCGTAAAACAAGTTCCTATGAGCTTACCACAGGCCTAGGTTAACGCAGTGTGATTGTTGGACGATATTTATTTATTACCGTTAGATACTAAATGAGAGCGGCTGCTGCTCGTGGCGCAGTGGTAACAGCGGCGCGGATCGATCCACCAGGTTATGATCACCAACAACCTCAGCAAGCAACGCTTGCTGAGGTTGTTGGTGATCATCTTTACATACCGAGATTCCTCCGTGCTTCGGAAAGCACGTTAGGCCGTTGATACAGTCTGTCATTCGTGGATCTTTGACAGTCGTTACGGGTAGTCAGAAGCCCGAGAATCTGACAACCAGTCTTACTGCAGGGTACCGTATCACCCAGTTACTGGGTTGTGGAGGTCCGATAAGCAGTCGCTGCATGTAAAATACTGTTCTTCGTCATCAATCAGCTAAATCCGGTTAGACTGGAAGCCGACGACCCCAATATATATTTTGGAAAAGGCTAAGCAGATGATGAAGATACTAAATAATCTACACCGAACTGAATAATTTATTTCATTAGGAATTTTCTAGGTTAAGCCTTTAATATTAACGTGTAGTTCCAGGGTTGGAATGACTGTTCCCGCGTAATTGTAAACGAAATCAATTTGTACTAATGATCGGGATTTGGTCGCGTGACCGGTCCCCTAAGTCATACATAAATATCGAGTCCAACTTTTGCCGAAACCGACCTATTTTAGAAATTGAGGAAACGCTGTGTGAAATAATTTGTGGAAAAATACCTAATCTTTTTAAAAAAATCCTTTTTAAAACGATAAGGTATTTTTCCAAGTTGTTCTTGTCGCTTTATAAGGCTTCATATTAGTTACAATTATTATAATTTAAATAATAATAATTTGCCTACCGTTTGCTATTAATAGTGAAGCTTTCATATCTTTATACAAGTCCATCACGCAAATTCAAGTTAAAATGACTGTTTTAATATTATATCTAACTTCGATGTCCGACGGAGGTGGTCATAGTTGGATGAAATTGCGGTGGATCAATCATCTTGATGTTCATTGAAGGAGGCAATCGAGCAGTCACAGCCTTATGGTGACTACCTACGCTCATACACATCTGCTCAAGCAAAGGTTTTACAGATGCATTGCTCTTCTTTCCGTTGTTCTTCCAAAGGGTCGCAAGAAACTCACAAACCACACGAAATGCGACAGCTAAGCTGTCACTTTACACTTTTCCGTACCCACCAGTGCTGGCCCAATTCGCCTGCAATGTAGCAACGGCACTACATCTTACCATATACATGTATATAATATACAACAAAATGGCGAACTTACAGTATAATCCTTACTATTATTATAAATGTGAAAGTATGGATATTTCTGACGCTTTTACGCGAAAACTACTCAACCGATTATTATCATTAAACATTGTAAACGTATACTCAGAGGCACAAGAATTTATTTTGAAAGAATTATTTTGCTAATACGTTCAAAGCCGCGAGCAACAGCTAGATGGAACATAAACCCAAGCTCAAGTGTCAAACGCCATTATATGAAATTCTGGAAATTTCTAATTCTTTAAACGTCTGCCCATAAATTGGGGTAAGAAGTCATTAGAGGCGATTAAAAAAAATAAAGTAGCCGCCCCGAATATAAATAAGTCCGTGAATAAATTTCCCCCGCCCGCAAACAGTCTATTACTTTTAAAAACATCACCCTGTAGTTTAAAATTGCCGACATAAAAGGCGACCCTTTAGTTGCATGCGACTTTGCCCGTGAGAAGACACGTACAGCATCATCATGATCAGCCTCTATGCGCCCATTGTTGTATACGTAAAATATATGGTGTTAAAAAAAATTTTGATTCGTCATCATCATCATCAGCCTCCATTCGTCCACTGCTGAACATAGGCCTCCCTCAATGAACGCCAAGACGACCGATCCCTTGCTACTCGCATCCAACGCGGACCTGCCTCTGCACGGAGATTGTCTGCCCATCTGGTTAATGGCCAACCACCACTTCGCCTACCTAAACGCGGCCTCCACTCTTGAACTTTAATGGCCATCCGTTCATTGCTTCAGTTTGTTTCCGTTTATTGATTCCGTTTATCGATATATCGATTTTATTTATATAATTTTTCAGATAATTTTTTTTTAGATATTAATAAGATAATATAAAAATAAAATATATATAAAAGATAATTAATGTTGAGATATGTTTTAAGATATGTCTAGACAGATATTAGTTCGTCTAACCCATTCTAAATTAAAATTTTTAGATTAGAATCAAATCGTCATACAGGTGCGTGATTAGTTACTTTCAGATCGATCGGAGAAAGTGGAAATAATCGTGAAAAAATATCAAAAAGACAAAAGTAGAGAATGTACAGAGAGAAATCGTAACGCGGCTTCGGCTGAGAACGCGCCAAAATCAATTTTCTTATCCTATTATGAAAAAGCTTTCGATATTTTTGAAATCATTTCCACTATTTTCACTACTGCTTTCACTGCTGCCCTACTCAATATAATACAAACATACATATGAATGTGTGTTTGTTACTATTGCACGCAAAAACTACTTAATTCATTATGATGACATTATCAACAATATAGCTTATACGTCAGAATAACACATGGTCTCTAATATATCCCCATTCTCCCACGGGAATATGAAGTAAATCAGTTTTTGACCGTCAACAATACTCTCTTAGATAAACCAAAGTCGTTATCACTCGTGTATATACGAAAACAGTGTCAACAAAAAAACGGAGAAACGAATGAAGATGCCATAAGTTTGCATGACTTCCGTGTCCACTAAACTTTCGACCTTCGCAGGAATATCCAAAAAATCCAATACTTGATTGAATCCTGAATAGAGAAATTGCCGCCATTTTTTATTGATTTAAGGCTTATAACATTAGACGGGATCAGTCGAAGCGATTGTATAAAAAGTAGTTATAATAATAGAGAATAAATTTATGATATAAGAAATGAATAAAGGTACGAAAAGTCTATAAACAAAAATGTTAAACAAAAGAAATCAGTTTTATATTTATCAAAATATTTCTAATTTGATCCGAGGTCAGTGTTATATGAATAACCTCATTTAAAACCTCCGTTAAAAGCGTCTAGGAGATTTATTGTTTGTTACTTATATACACGCGTACTGCCTATTACCGTGGTAGTACGTGCATAAATTCAAGTCTATATATCATTCTGATGTGTAAGCTATATTATTGTAAAGACTTATCGAAACCATTCCATTGAGTAGCTGGGTGAAAGAGTAACAAATATACATCTATACATTCTTACATACTTTCGCGTTTATAATATTAAGAAGGATAGTCTCATTATTATGGTGATAATGATGATACTGTCTTCGCGCTATAAAATTATAACAGAACAATAAGTTTCAGGTGCAAGCTACACAAAACGCTACGATCTACGCCGTAGGCTACTACGATGACGCTACGATATTTAAATTCCGTAGATAAAACTTAGAAGCATGTGTAGCGCTAGCATGCGAAGGGTAGAATACGTAGCGGCAGCATGCGTTGCAGTTGAATACGTAGCGGTAGGCGTAGCGGTAGCGTTCATGGGGGTTGCATGGGTAGCGGATATCTGCATGGATGCGGTCATATTATATCGCTAAAAGGCTCAATATTTTGAATAGGACAAAAAGGGTATTTGTACAATACATTTGATTGTAGGCGACATGCAATCTGTTGGATAGCTTATTACTTGCCTATTTAATGAATGGACACATCAACGAGTAATGATATCTATGTCCATTCAAGTCGATGGTTTATTATTAATGTTGTACATGAAAATGAATCATGTAAATATTACAAGACGTGACATTAATTGTCGTTGAAATATTCAAATAATGGTTGTAATACCTATTCGTATTCATTATCACTTATTTTTTTCGAAAGGACCTATGCTGTTGACCTTAAGGCCTTGAAGCTACTATCACTTAATTTAGCTCATTGTCTATCATCATCATCATTTACCATATTGACTACTAAAAGCCTCCTTTCAATGAACGCTAACACGACAAATGTTTTATATTATCAACATCTAACAAAGATCAATGATCAAAGTTAAAATATGCTGAAAGATCAATTAATTCCTGTTGAATCCTGATCCATCATGAATGCGAGTGGCAAGAAAACCGGTAATACTGGCGTTCATAGTAGGAAGCCTATGTCAGCAGTGGGCGCATAAATGTGTAAAATAAGATGATGATGATGATGAAATCCTAATAACTAACATGGCCTATTATTAAACTGTCAAGCTTAATTAAAGTCATCAGTTAGTCCTTTAGTTGCTGCCTGTATAAATGATTCAAGTGTTCTTCAAGTCTTACGTTCCGAGAATATTTATTTATAATCGTTTTATGCTCGAAAGCCTTCTCTTTATAGTTAATAAAATAATAATAATAATAATTAACAGCGCGTTAAGTAGCGCTGTAAAATTATCGTTAAGGCTTTTCGCATTTATTATGCTTTTTAACAGCTTTAAGCCGTTTCAGTGAGCAAAGTAGTCGGTGTAACTGGCGCTGAGACCTCTTATTTTATTTCAAGGTTATGTTTGAGGTTACCAGGTCTCGGAGGAGTGGCCGAGGTTTGTGTCCAGATTGAATTTAATATTTACCGGTGACGTTTACCACCAGCCTCGTCTCTATATTATCTGTATAAATCCTCACTAATATTATAAATGTGAAAGAAAGTACGGATGTTTGTTTCGCTTTCACGCGAAAAATCAACTGATCACTATGAGACTTCGTACACATATTCCCAAGAATATGGGTATGTAGTACCTCCGAAGGTACTTTATTAAAAAACGGATTTTTTTTTGCTAACGCGGGCGCAGCCGCGGTCATCAACTTGTATTATTATAAGGGCGAAAGTTGGTAAATTTGAATGTTTGTTTGTTGCAAATACGACTGAATGGATTTTGATGAAAATTTACAATAATATAGATTACCTATTAGACAAACACTAATTCCTACCCGTACTCTCGCGGGAATAGATCTTCTATAAGAATAGGTTAGATCAAACTTGATTCGCTTATAATCACCATGTACCATATTGGTTACACTGAGTAGTGACGGATAAGTGTTTAAGGATTTGTCAATAACATTTTCATTAAATGATTGTATTGAAAATTTCAAATAAAAATTTGATTTTTTATAAAATTAACCAAAAATTTGGATTTCCAATGGTAATTATTATTTACCTTGACGATATTAACAATATTTATCTATTAAATACCCTTATTAATTATACGGCTAAATAAGGAAGACCACAAATTTATTTTTAACGTAATTTACGATAAATTTGTTGAAGGCACATACACACGTTACTGCATAAATCCTAACCTACATAACCTCCACTACGTTATGTTATTTAGATTTAGTTTTGGCGCTAACTGATCGTACATTCAGGTGGGTTAACGTCAGAAACGTAAGATTAAGACCGCGCCCGGATTAACCTATTATAAAAACCCCCACCTTCTATCCAATATTTACGTCGGCTACCCAAATAAATTGGCGATGTCCATACGTTCGTTTCAGCCAAAGGAGATTCGGTGTCGCCACTTACGCAACGTGCACGTGAGGTCGGCGTGCGGCGGGTCTCCGACTGGGGTTGGGGGTCGTGGCGCTACCACGGTGGTGCGGGCGAGTTCAGCCGAGTCTCGCCCGAGCGTGCGGCGGCGGGCACGGACCGAGCGGTACTGGGCCGCCGGCAGCCGCGCACGCGCCCTCGCACCCTCGGCCGTCTCCACCCCCGATTGATGTAATATTTATCTTGGATTAACAACTAAATAAGGAGCTAACATATCTCAGACAACCTTGATATGTTACGTAGACGAAGCTTTTATACTGGTATTTGTGTGTGATTTTTGTTATTTTAGAAATGAGTACGATTGTTTTAGTCCGTTGGCGAGTGTCTGGATCAATCTGGTCCGGCTGACGGGCCGGTAGTCGGCGGGCTCCGGGTACGCTCGGGCACGCTCGTATGGAGCGCTTGTGTTCGGGGGTGCTCGGGCACTGTCGGGTGCGGTCGGCGGTGACGTCAGTGCGGGACGCACGCGCGGCGACAGGTGGGCGCATTGCGCCGCACCTATCATATGCTGATGACGTTTCCTATTGGATTTGCTGGCGGCGCTGCTGGAAATTGCTTGCGGCGCGCTGAAAGCGATCGCCGATTACTGTTGTCATACGGACAGACCAACTTTGACGCAATACTATTTCAGTTAGAAACCCCTAATTTTGATCGTCGCAACAGTCGTTTGGTACAGCTGTCTCTGCAGTAATTTGCGCAACCGAGTTACTGAAGTTGTTTACAGCTGTGTTTATATAGTTGTTTATTGACAGTTCTAACAAACTTTTTATCCAATATACTTTTTCATAGTAAAACGAGGTTTTCAGATTATTAATATAAAACATAGCTTCATAATTAATTACCATTTAAAATACTTTTTATCCAATAAACTACACATTAAATAACCTAAATCTGTTCTTAAAAAACCGAAGATTTTAACTAATTATTTGATTAAGACGTATTTCGTTGAAGGCAGTTGTTTATGAATGCACATAATATGCTGAACGGTGATCGGTGTATGATAATGAGATGCATGTTCTTAAATTCATTCGAAGGACGCCTTCAATCTATACTAATAAATAAAGAGTTGAATCAGTTTTTTCACACAAAAATCGCGAGTTATCAATCACATGGATATTAGTATTAGGGCTTGAAAGCTCAAAAAAGGCGTTGCTCAGTTTTAGAGATTAAGAAAGAAAGAAAGAAAAATTTACTTTAATTTAAAAATTTATTTATTTACTATTTACTTTAGATTACTGGAGTATTTTTATATGAGGTGGGTTGTTTGGCAAAATGGCGGGTCTATTTTGTTCATCACTTCACGAATTTTCTGTTTAAGGATGCAGTCGATTCGATTGGCTCCGTATAGACTCCTTTTTTTAGGTTACCTATGTTTATAATACGACCTACAAAAACACTTAACGGTGTGTTAATTTTTGAAATAACGCAATCATTAAATTTGATATACGATAAATATATTGCCGTAAATGCCGTATGACTTGTGGCACGGTCTTGTTGAAAGCAGTATTAGTGATATCGATATTATCAATATTAGTGCAAACTTGTTAACAAGTATTAAAAAACCCTATAAGCGATTAAAAACTTTGATGAAACGATCGACTATAATCCTGGTCGTTGTGGGCATTTAAACATATCATTTTTCATCCATAACTACAATTTGGGAATTACCAGAACTTACTTTTTAATTCAATAAAAATTTTGGACCATTTTTATCTGAATTTAAGTTTTACAAATGTTTTCGTTAGAGCACCCTGTATAACTTTGGATCTAGATGAGCGTACCATCACTGTCGACCACTGAGATGTATGAACGGATTCAACACGACGGTAACCTTCAAGAGAGCAAGTCACAGTGAGTTGACAGTACCTACATCAGAGCACCCCCTACCCTCGTCTGGACAGACGAAAATTGGAAAAATTGTTATTTCATCCACGTCTTATTGTATTTGATGATAGCGACGTGATACGCGTTACGTGCGACATAGGCATGTACGAGGTGGGAGACGGGTATAAACCCCCTTAATACATGTATACATACAACGATTAGTGTACGTATACATACTCTATAAGCACACATAAGAATACAAAAGGTAGGACGTGTGTCCTAGAAGTTTATGTTTCTCTAGTATTAATCCTAGTAGTGTGAGATGTAGGAAATAATCTTCATCATCATTATTATCACCATCACTATCATCATCATCATCATCATCTCCACCACCACTACCACCATCATCATCATCATCACCATCATCCATGAACATAACCATGTTTACCTAGAACTATCCAAGGCAACTTATTTAGGTATTGTTCCCTATTCTGAGACACAAAATTATAAGTCTCTGTACCAGGAATTATCATTGCCTGTTTTCGCATTCTCTTCTACAAAACACAGCAAAACTGTTTCACGGAAAAAACTAGCAGCCACTATGGTTACCGATTAAGCGCAACGCGCTCACCGAGTAAGCGCAACCCTCCCACCGAGTAAGCGCAACCCACCCATCGAGTAAGCGGTCCCAGCAGTAAGCTCCCAGCGGTCAAGCGCAATTCTCCCAACGGTTTTTTAATATCCGATGCTCACCCATTCTTACCCACGACGAAGACACTAGCTGATGATGATGTTCAGTCCAGTGAATTGTACTTCACCGTAACATTTAAGTCCACCGGGTGACTAATCTCGTTACACGCTTTCCTACTTTAACTTTTCCATTAACATTATTATCTATTTTTTTATTTCCAGTAGCGAAGGACACTTTCTTCTCTTTTGTCTTTGTTCCGTTTGAGTTATACTTCCTGGGAAGTTGGGGCTTCAAGTGAGGTATGATAAATTAAAATATATATTTTTTTATTCAACGTCAAACGTATCTACGGATAAATGTGTACCTTTATATTAGTAAGGTATGCAAGAGATGGCTTGACGTGACTGAGGATGTTCAGCAGGGCACGAATAAAGGCTGATGTTCATGGTACAGATAGGCAAATATGTATAGGAACCATCTAATGGTAGGTAGCACTTATTTGACCAGATTGACGTGGCATGAAAAGCGTATATTATAGATTATTGTTACCTATGGTGACACTTATTTTTTTTGGACGCATATTAATGCTTTCGTATAATCCAGGACCTTGTTCAGGTACAACTGGATCCGTGTGGGGACTCCCACTTGCGAAACGCATTACCCAACTAAATTACCTTCGGTCGCGTTCAGCCGCTTTATGAGGGTCCTGGATCGGCAGGCAACAGGATCACCTAAGCGACAGACAAGACCAGACTTCTCCCTCTGTCTCTTTCCAGTTATTGCATTATTGTCTATGCTTTTTTACGAAGCGGGGCATTAAAAGGAAAAATAAACAGGAAGATGGCACCGATATAAAAATGATGCGCTATCTCATCATCTTACTAGTAAATGTGTGCAGTTTTGAGTTGTGTCCAAACGTGCCAATATACGATCACAGAAATTCAAATCGAATGTGTTCGAGTTAGCATCCGATTTCCATGACTTTGGCGCTTTGCCACGTTCGAAAGGTCTAGAAGGGTATCCGTGCCATAGTTTGGAGGTTAAGGTCAAATGCGTCCGAAATAAGGGTTTTGGCATTGGCAGTTGATTATTAACAAGTAAAGGATTTCGTATGATTATGAATCGCGTATATAAAAAAATATTATTTAGTAAAGTCACGGCATTGTTTTTTGATGATAACTATTAGCTAGTTAGTAGCTGTAATTGTCGAGTTAACATTTTGATAAAATAGATAAAAAAATGTTTATTATGATCGGTGAAAATTGCGTTCGCATTAACGCAAATTATATATATTTTTTTCATTAAACTGTGTCCTTAGAGTAGGATTTAGCAATGTTTCGTCAATACAAGACAAATATATTATGTATATAAAATTAATTGTGTGCCTAAATGCTGCCTTTGAGAATCAGATTTTTCTTGAATTAAAAGCGGCGTGATAAGTCAGATATCAATCAAATATTACTCCTAATACAAGTATACTTCATAGTCCATTGAAAGGTTACATTTTTTAAGCCTTACCTTGCGTCTTTTAGAGGACGTAATTTTTTTTTTATGTGTAGGTGGGGTCAGGGTAAAGCTAAAACCAAGTTTGTGGGGTTGCCACCCTTGTCCCGCGGCCGCCATCTTAAATTGAAATTGTTTTTACAATATATGTCTTAAAATATTTACCTGATAAAAAAATTGTATACATTTTTTGTTGCAAATTAAATTCTCTACAACTTTGGTTCTGTAACTTTTTGTCATAGAACTATAAATGAAAAAGTTAAAAGTGAAAATGTTCGTTAATGTTACAGCTCGTTCTAGTAAAGATTTTACACTTTTTGCCTTTACAGTTCTTATTTTCACCAAAAGGTTTTTTACAAATATATCAATCACTCATGAAGGAATAATGGAAAAGGCACGTTAAAAATTTTTAAATGCAAATAATAATAATAAAAAAAATAGTTTTCACTGATTTCAACTTCGGTGAAAACTATTTTTTTTTTAACTTCTGTCTATAATCATTTGAAATTGTCGTCGCAATAAAAAACAGGAGCAGAAGCAGAACAGAAGAAGAAGAAAGAAAAAAGAAAGAAAAAAAGAAAAGAAGGAGGAAAAGGTGTAAAAACTTTACTAGGCCGAGCTGTAACATTAATCGAACATTTACGCTTATAACTTTTTTATTTATAGTTCTACGGCAAAAAGTTACTGGACCAAAGTTGTAGAAATTTTAATTTGGAACAAAAAAATACCTACAATTTTTTTTATCAGATTATTATTTTAAGAGATATATCGTAAAAACCATTACCCTTATTTTCAAGATGGCGAACATGGGACAAGGGTGGCGACCCCACAAACTTGGTTTTAGCTTTACACTGACCCCCACTACACATCAAAAAAATAAAATTGCCTCCTCTAAAAAACGCAACCAACTTAACTTGTAACTTTTCAATGGACTATCGAGACTGAGATTGGAAATGGTTTTAGCAATGCAAGCCGATTGCTAATCACTAAACGTCATACTCAAAAGCTAAGCCATAATCAATATTCGCGAGACGTAAATAAATACAGAAGCCATTCTATACCGAAGTGGATTTCGTAGCAATTGGCCGATTTAAGCGCTCGTAGACGTGCTACGAATGCTACGCGACAAGCTACGCTCTACGACTGACATTTGATTGAAAAATATTTGCGCCCTGGATTCGAAACGTTACCAGTTTATACCGGTATATCGTGAATCATCAGCGTGCTGCTGTTCAATGTTGATCATGATAAATCCGATAAGAAGGAGTCCAGAGAGGAGTCTTCAGCTATAATGTAACATCGTGTAGGTTGTCAAATTTAACATACCTTCCAAGACTTTTCATTGGCATTAGACACTTTATATTGGTTAAATCCTTCCACTAAACACTTTCGAATATACATTCGAATATACGCAGTTTACGAGAGTATACTTTTTTTTCTTAAGAAACGCGCCAAAATAATTATCTCAGCCTATCATGTGCTCATAGGTACAAAATATTTTTGTACTTATGAGTTACCTACTTAATAGTTTTTTTTTCTAAGCTTTTTAATAATTGCTGCAATGTATCGAGCATTTCAAGAATGAAAAAATCCTAACGAGTCAAGACAGTTTGACATTAAAAAGAAAGACGAAAATAACTTTTCATCTACAATCTTTAACCGACTCTCATAAATTAAAACCAAAGCCCAGTATAAGTATCAACCAGTACGGGAACTAAGAACACACACTCAAGACGCCACACTCACACAAACATGAGCATCGACGGACTCGCCATGAACTAGGTACGGACAGCACTGCGAGGTCCGCTTAGAGGTCTCATCGGTACGCATGATTGTGTGAGTGATATTAATACTGACTCCAAAGACACAATGTAATTCGTACTTCGACGCGTTTACATAACAAAAATGAGATAAAACTAGTTAAGGTGACCCGAATAGCAGTTTAAACCGTAAACTCTCTTCCAAACTCGTCGGCACTTCCAATGAAATATTACACGAAAATATTGACGCGAGCGTTATTCTTCTTGGCTACGATTCTATTATGACTTTAAGATGGCTGTTGCGTGTAGATTCGTCTGCGTTTAAAATACATCCTTTGGTTATTTTGGTTTTATCTCCGCACGGGGGCCGGTTCGTGTTAGATTCGAGTTGTAAGGGTATATTTCGAAAATATACCCTATATTTTCGAATTCACAATAGGAGGTTCCATCCAATGAAGGAGCGAGACCTATGTTCAGCAGTGGACGGTCAGAGTAACTGATGATAATGATGATGATTAAAGGTCCTTAAAACATCCTTGACAAGTATAAAAACGATATAATTGCCGTTAACTACTACAATCTGTTAATTGAAACCATTACAAGATAAATTACAGAATTACTCTAACTAAGCTTTCTAAGTATAAAAGGCGCACTAAGAATAAACTACCTCCTTTCCTCCTTTATTTTCTATAACCGTATATGGAGAGCCAACCACCATTGTTTAAGCAGCGTACAATAAGCACACGAGGCTTAGAGAAGTAAATATATGTAATGTTCAACCTCAACATTACTGTTTGTAAAGTAATAAGTATAATGTTCTTAATTCAAATGGTTATTTTCACTGATAAAATATTTGAAGGGTATATTTAGCTTCGCGAACAAGAGATTCGTCGAAAATGTTTAAAATCGATTTCCTCGAGATACAAAAAAAATATAACAAATACTTTGTTTTGAATAGTTATAAAAGGCAGGACAGGTAGTCAAGTCATAGTCAAAAGTTTTACTCAAAATAGTATCATCAAAGTATCTTTTCGAACGTCAATTGAGTCTACCACTCTCTAGTCTTGTATAATTACTAGTACCGTTTCTTACCAAAGGATTAGGCAACACGATTTTATTATATGAACATAGTTATCCTTTGTTTGATAATGAGCATGTCTTGTGGAGCTACTGTATAAACGGTATTATACCTATTTCGGTGTAGCATGGTGCGGGTGACAGTTCCAGTAACGTTTCATTTCACCCCTGAATGGTGCAACAATTTATAAATAATGACTTACTAATTTAACTATTTCACACTCGTTATGTATTAAATAATTAATTACTGTAATAAATTAAATTAAACCCAATCAGAATGTTCTAGTCTATAAATTAAATGTAACGAAAAGAAAAATTAAGCAATGTGTTATGCTTAAAACGTAACGCCATAGACGTATCTAGTGATGTGATGTATCGCTACGATAGATAGTCGATATTTTTAATAATAAAACACATATATTGGGCGTTGTTTAATTACTTATTGTTGTAAAAACTCTATAAATATAATAAATTTAACAACAGAATACATATAAAAAATAATTTTATTCGTTAAAACTAATATCAGAGTCTGAAACATCTGAATAGCCACTACATTCATCGTCTGTGTCTGTGACAGATATTATAAACGATGAGTCCATAATGTTATCAATATGTATGTCACGTTCCCAATCAGATATAATGTCTCTTTTTATTTTGTTAATTTTTTTTATTCAAAATAGTACAATCAAAGTATCTTTTTGAAAGTCAATTGAGTCTACCACCGGTTCCAAAGCAAGCCCACTAAGAAGAACCGGCGAAACAAACTCAGTGGACCTAATCTTTTCAGATATTCTGTTACAAAAAATGAAATACATACTTCTATATTAGTTTAGTAAGAAACTCTGTTGAGTTGTTCTTTTTAAAATATAGTTAAGAATTTTTATAAACATTCTACTACTACTTACTGCACACTAGCCTAAGATTAATAAGTAGGCAAATTTAGACCCCGCAGCATCCAAAACAAACCAGAGGATGTTAATAAAAGAAAAGAAAATAAGCTAGGTAGAAATCGCAGAACACGACCAGCCACCACAGCAGCACCTCCACACAGGCCAGGACGCGTGAGCCAGCATCAACCTCTTCCGCATATTAGAGGGAAGTGGAAGACCCATCCCACAACGCCACCACTGCAATGGCATAAGCGAGCATGTCATACGTTTCACCTTTACATAAGCTTAGTTCTAAATACTGCAGGCTCAAAATTTATCCACATTCTAGATAGACAATTGATAAAAGAGCAATACAATCCCAAGAATTTGTGTCGTCTAAATAATAATAATTAAACTTATAATACGCGTGTGTGGTATCTTCAATGAAGTCTTTTATTTTGTAATATCTTTTACCACACAAACGCTCTTTGATTACACTCACTATTAATAAGAACTAAATTTATGCTGCAAGTATCGATAGAAATAAAAATTAATAACATAATTTTACATCCCTAACCATGTGATACTAACAGAGGTCAACGTCATATTGGCATGTGTCAGCCGCACCAAGCTACACCGCACGGAATATAGTAACCTTTTATGCAAACTGCATTGTGTCTCCTAATTTTCCTAAACATAATTATTTCACTTTCGTATTCACAATGTACGTCGGGGAGCTAATTATCTTTAATTTTCTGTCTGAACGTTACTATTGTACTTACAACTATACGTGACGAAGCATATCTTGAATATATTTTTACTCTAATTTAAATATATTTTAGCGTTCTGTCCTAATTCTACATTTTTATAATAATAATAATAGTATTCATTTGGTCAAATAAGGTGATACAATTCAGTGTTATATTAAGTAGTGTCACATATACATATATCGTTACCAACGTCCAAATATTATTATTTTTAACAATTAAAATATTTTTGCGTTGAATAAAAGCAATTTTCCATTAAGAATTTGAAAAGCTTTTTTTAAATTGAAATAGGTCTAGTCGTTTGATGTCATCAGGTAATTGATTATAGATTTTGATGACCATACGATAGCAATTTCTACCATAAATGTCCAGTTTTTGTTTATTACAGCGATATTATAAACACGAAAGTTTTTATGTATGTTCGTTACTCTTTCAGCGAAAACTACTGAATGGATTTTAGCACGTTCAAGGCCACTTAAATTTTCATGATGTTTTGCGGATACCGCGCATTTAAATGTATGTAACGTCGGGTTTACCAAGCGAGTCGCTAATGCTACAATATAAATTGAAAGTGTTCCTTTAGGCCACCATGTTAATATTTTAATAATATCATATTATTATAATGAAACAACTTTTACGGATTTTATCGCGGTTTATTTAGTTTTTTACAAGCCCGACGTTTCGGATACTTTACAGCAACCATGGTCACGGGGGGACTGAGGTGTCAGACGTCCTACTGTTAAAAAGTTATTCAATAGCCTCGCGAAATGAAATTAAAAAACATCCTAATTTCAATAGAGAAGGTGGCTGGCCATTACCACCTGCTTGGGATCCCATAATAAATATAATAAAATCAAAATCCAAGCATAACATGTCACAGACTAAAAAAGACTTAGTTAGCACCTTCTGCATAGATAGGACTAAATAAAATATTGTTGTATCATAGGGTAGTTTCGAATAACTTTGTAACAGTAGGACGTCTGACACCTCAGACCTCCCGTGACCATGGTTGCTGTAAAGTTTCCGAAACGTCGGGCTTGTAAAAAACTAAATAAACTAAATAAACTAAATTACGATAAAATCCGTAAAAGTTGTTTCACTATAATGAGTGAAATTCGCGTAAACATAAGAAAACAATATCATAATATTAATTATCATATCAGGCAAAAGTGTGGTGAAGCTTGTGCGTGTGGTAGACCCATAACTACATCGTAATTTTTAAGAGAAAGACGAATGCGTTTTGGAAATATCGCAAAAAAACTCGTGAATAAAATTAAGGCAAACTCGCGAGGCGAGTCGGTGACACTGAAGGTATAAATTCTACAATAATAAAGCTTATATATCAATATAACACATTCTATGAAGTACTTGGATTAAACCTGGGGCACTGCTAGTTTTAAAAAAGGCTGTGGACGTAAAATGACGACAGTGATGATGATAATTACTATTCTAACGCTGTAGAAAGTTAAGAAAATATTACATGCAACACAAGCTTATTGATATCAAGTGTTTGACCACATTAGACACTTAACATCGTAGCAAGATTTTGTGTGATTTTTAGCGATATTCTGTCACTTACACATTTAATATAGAAACGTATTGGTTCTCGAAATAGTACTGTCAAAAATATTATTATGAGATAATCCATTGAGAATCTAGATTGGAACAAATCGTCACCGCTCCGCTAGACGGGCGCACCGTGAACCACTTCCACGCTCCGATGGTCCCCCATTGTCTGATACCACACCCACGTATTTTTACTTGATTGGGATCATCGTTATCATCAAAAGTTTCCGTTCCCCACTGCCCCCCTCCCCCGCATCCAACGCGGACCGGGACGCACGGGATCGTTGATAGGGATAAGTTGGATCCGAGGGACAGAGGTATCGAAGATATAACCGGAATAACCGGATAGATTAAGTGAGCAATACATGTTCGATTTGTCGCTGACGTCATAGTAAATAAACCAACCAGTGATCGGTGTGTACGTCCCCATCCATCAATGGACATCAGTCGGCCAATCAGAGCGCAGAACCAGCGTAGCATCGCAGCACAAAGGCGCAATTTTTTTTTTTCATTCAAAACAGCATTACCACTATATTTCGGTTAAACGCTCGGTGGACGGAGGCTTAGCGAATGATAAACGTCATTGTAAAATGGCGTTGATAAGGGCGTTCTTAGAAGTAAACGGAGCTGGCTAGTAAATAATAATATAATGAAAGTACAACAAAGGATCAAAATAAAATAGGAATAGTGTAAATTGTACCAGAATATTTACTTAGGACCATCACATATATTATGTGTATTTTAATCAAGCATAATAACGGATCTCCATCTCGTTTTGCCAGTTAAGGTTATTTCATGAATAAATAAATATTGTAAAATCAATCTCTGTGCAGCTGCCTGCTCTTAGCGGTCTTTTGAGACCTACCAACAAACAACCGACACCAGAAGTTATAGTTGTAGTGCCCAACAACTGGTACTACCAGTAGATACTAAAAGGTACAACCAACGTGACAACCTTCTACATTCAAATTCACAGTCACTACTTCTCGGACATTTGCAAGCATGATTTTTTTTACCGCCAACAATCTTTTACCGCCCTCTGTTATTCTCTTTAACGTACGTCAAGACTCCGAGACACTGCTCGCTGATAGTCGTGTCATTTTGACATCATTACATTAGTATGCTTTTTACATACAAAACACAAAAAAGCTCACAAAACCCAAACACGTAACAGATAAATAGATAAGAATAATCCTAACTCGATTCGACAGATAATCTTATAAACGTGGTAAGAGAAATTTCCAGAAAGAATTTCCAGCGTCAAAGAGTACAGTGGTCGTCAGCCAGCCAAAATGGATTTAGAAGTCCTTACCCCGTCCGAGCGATAAGTCTGACAATAAATAACATCCACTAAGTCTTGACTCGGGGTGCAGTTTTGTTCAACATTATATTGTTTTTTGAAATAAAAGTTGATATTTTTTAGCTGAGGATTTGATATATTTAAGGTCCGCTCGAGTAGTTACTTCTTTCATATTTCATACTAATTTCTTCCTCCAATTATTGTCATGTTGTGAAGAGAAGGTAATGAAATGATTGGGACCGATATGCCTTTCACACTGTGTCAGGAATTAGGATTTTTTATTTATTTGGCTAGGTAAATTCGCGGACGTGCCACCTGTTGGTAAGCGGTCAAAGTCGTCCATGAACATAAACTAGTTCATCTGGAATAAGCCCAGGCAGCATGTATGTGTTGCTTGTCCTAAGACATAAGGGCCCGTTCGCACGAGCGCTTTTTTACCGAGCTGTAAAAAACCGTTTGACATATGGACACCCATGTATCTGTTCACACGAAGACATTTTTAAATCCGATGAAAAATGAGACCGCCGCTTTTATCGAGTGTTAAATAAGCGTTTGAATGGAACAAATGGATAGCCATGTATCTGTTCAGACAAAAGTGTTTTTAAAGTGCGATGCTTTTTAGAGTTAAATCGAATTTAGCATGCTGAGCTCGCAAATCTAGCCAACGTCGGATTATAACGCGACGTTTATGTAGCGCTCGTGTGAAACGTGCCTGAATTTTCTATTAAACGGTGCTAGTCGTTTTAATATTATAGTAATAGAGAAAAAATAGTTACACATTACAACTTAAGGCTATTATTTATCCTATGTATAAAATACTTAAAACATAAATCTTCCATACCTATTTATCACTAGGGTTGTCAATGCCACGATAATTAGCTGGAATCAGGCCACTTACCTGGAAAGAAAGAACACGGTTGAATAGAGTTTTAGCGGAGGAAATGGAAGCACTTACCGACAATGGTTGACAATATAGTGCTTGACAATGTGATGGTGAAAAAAGTTCTTTTCGATCGATTATTTCTATTGAAAGAATCGATTATTTCTATTGAGGCTTAGTAAGAACTCGATGGTGACAAATTGAGTTTTTATGTACGTTATTCGTGTAGCGTTGGGACAATGATATATGAGTTTGAGCAAGGAGGTATAAGTATATAAGACCTCCTTCAATAGCCGATTACTTATTAGTATGTAATTATGTATCATGCCTGGAACTACTGAAGGAGTCATCAAACTAATTTTAACCTTTGTCATTAATAAAATAAAATATAAAATAAGATTTATTTTTTAAATACATTTAGTTTATGTAAATGGTAACAAAATATTTTAAAATCTATTTAAAACTCGTTTTTTTTAAATTGATCTACCAGCATAGATTTAAATGTAAAAGTACCTGTATTAATTTAAAATAGGTATTTTGCAGAAAAACTTAGAAGACAAGATACATTCTATATAACACAATTTTAAATACAAAGAAAATTTAACCTTAATATCCCTCTACAAAAACAATAGTTATAATTGTATGTTATTATCAATGGCAACCTTATGCACAACATAATGTATGGAGGCCAAGCATTGTCACGATAAACATAGCCACATACGAGTATTTGTGTACAAGTGAAGGGACTCGTGTGGGATGACCTTAGCGAACACACGACGCTGCGACACGGAGTCGCTTAAAACAAAGACATTTTTATTTATTTATTATGAAGTGTTATCAAAGTAGTTCAGCAGTTCAGTTTAATTGCAATATTTAAAGTTTAAAGATTTTTTCGACGAATCTATAAGTGTAGTAAAAATGTATTGGTTTTTATTTGGAAGCTACAGTCTATATTCTATACTATATTTTGCCGTATTATTGAAGAATGTATTGCAATAACTATAATATGGCATTGCAAATAATAAAAAAATTGTCCCTTATTAGTGTAACATGAACCTCGTACTAATGAATTAGTCTTAAGAGTCATGTTTCAAAATCTACACACAGGAGAACGTTAGCAAGAAAAGAATACTGTCAAGCAGAGTTTTACCTACTAACTAAAATCGCATCACACATCAGCGTCGTATGGTATGGTATAGACATTTAAAGATTTCCGTCCTTTTGAGCGTAACTGATACATCAAGTTCAAATTAAGAATTAACCTGACGGATATGATAAAGTACTTGCACCAACTAAAACGCACCACACACCAGCACCGTGTGGGACGTACGGGTAGGAAGGTCTGCCCAACTGACCGTAGTACCGACTATTGTGCGTCGTGCCCTGAATATACTGATACAGCCTGATTACAGATAAGATGTTTGTGTGTTTTGTGACATGTGTACATACGACAAAGGCGCTTTCTGATTACTTTGTATAAATAGGGCACATGCGGAATGGAAGATTGAAATTATTTTGTGATATGTGTATTGTTTTTAATCATTAATTTGATACATTTTTACTTATTCCTGACGTTTTGGATACTTGAGAACTGACCAGTGACCACCCACCAAAAGACCCTTTCAAATAAAAGCCGAAAGGATACATTAAAATCGTGTTGAAATTAATTTTAAATAAAAAAAACTAAAAACCGACTTCAAAATTATACGTTTAAATTATGTACAACAAAAAATTTTGAAATAATATTTAAATACTTCCAGATTAAGTTAATGAACAAAAATAATTAACGAAAATAATGAAACTTATATTATGTCTTACTTATACTATTTAAAATTGCGTATTTTTGGAGTCGATACCAGCCAAAGCAAACATGGCCTTCACAGACATCTACTCAATACTTGGTGTATATGAGTAATCATTAAAATATCCTCTTTGGCTACTCTACAGACGAATACTACGGCGTTGCTTTGAAGTATCCATTTTATCACCACGAGTGTATTCGAGTAAATAAAAAAAACCACACACAACCAAAATAACACCGTAATAAAAAACGAATAACAATCAAACCGCGGAAAAAGGGCATCACTAAAATAAATATCGCTCGCGACAAAAGGCGGAATATTGCACAAATAGGGCGCGTGGAAGAAGGACCTCGTTATAATTACCGGCCCCCGCCGGCACTCGAGGGGGGAGGGGGCTCTGAAGATTCACCGAATTGTTACGACGGGGCATTCGATAAAGGACGAGAATGAGGTCACACCAAAATCTGGTGTGATTTTTGACTGATATTCTGGGCCACTAAGGTCGCGGATAAGTTGTATAATCTGTTCTTTTTGTCGTTTCTGTTGCCCAAGAGAGATCACAGCGCTTAACGTAGTGTGATTGTTCCAAAATATTTATTTAATACGAGTGGCTTCGGCCTACGTCGTCTTAAACTAGACTGTCTTTAGAGTTGAACCAAACTACGAACAGCATGCGAGATATTAAGAATGTGGAATAAGACTTTATAGATTGTATTTTATCCAATTCAAAGAGACTTTTTTATAAATAGGTGTAATTTACTAGAAACGTAGTGTAATGGCACACTAGTCGAATGGTCAGGCACATATATGCTCTTGGGACACCTGTTCGGATTTCAAAGTTCGTATCAGAGTTCGGATCCCGCCAAGTGTAAATAATTATAATTTGTCGGTTCTGGATCATGGGTGCCAGAAGATGGACGACGTCGCCGAAGTCGGCCCCGAAGGAGATGGCGCAACGATTTAGAGTCTAGATTCTAGACGCATACCAAGCAGACTGGTCTGCGGTGGCGCTGGACCGTGATAAGTGAAAGAGCTTAGTGTAGGCCTTTGCCCAGCGGGGGGACAGCATAGGCTAATTAAAAAACCCATACATGTATGTGGCCACAGGTCTCCTCCTCGAAATCAGGCGAGGAGGGATCAGTCGCTCATGTATTTATATAAATTTCTTACCGTCCCTAGTACCCGTTACCCGTATTTACGAGATTACCAAGGAATTGGGTGAACGAGGCACGATACGTCGACGATATAAATGTAAATAAAAAGAATAAATCAGATCAATGGAATGGAATTTTTATTGTCTTATTTCACTTCCTTGTTTACATTAGCGGATCTGATTGGCTAAACACCTGCTCCTCATCATTGATAATAACAGTCATCATGACATAACATCCACACACCTGACTGTAATAAAAATACCTTTGAAGAAACTCGGTGAAATAGTAAATTGAAGCGGAATCGTAATGGGGAACACGAGTTCAAATCCAACTTAGTGTTACGGCAAAAATGAATAGCAATACATTTTATTTCCTGAGTCCGGTGTAGTTCAATGGCGTGAGATCGTTCGATCGATGTTTTAAGCGGAACGAGTGATCGGATGTCTTGGCGTTCAATATAAGAGGCATTTAACCATCATCCTCTCCTAGCCTTTTCCGAACTATATTTTTGGGCTGGCTTCCAGTATAACCGGATTCAGCTGAACACTAGAATTTTTATTTAGAGCGACTGCTTATCTGACCTACACAACCCAGTAACTGGGTCTGATCGTCAGACTCTCGGGCTTCTGACGACTCGTAAAGACTGTCAAAAATCAACGAACGATAGCTGTGATCAACGGCTTAACGTGCTTTCCGAGGCACAGAGGAGTCTCGGTATGTAATAATGGTCACCCATCCACGGACTAGCCTGGCAAACGTTGCTTAACCTGGTGGATCGATACGCGCGGCTATTACCACTGAGCGCCGAGCTCCTCAGGCCTATAATAAATTATGGATGGAAAAAGCTGACAAAAATAATAATAATACCTACCTAACCGGATATGGCAAACTTGTATCTTTTAATATAAAGACCAAAAAACGTTAACGTCTTTATTCATATGTCGACAGAGTGTCTGAGAAAAAAGTCATTTGGCACGCGCCATTTTGGTTGGAAATAAAAAATAATGGCAGATATATCACGGTGTGAGCAAGATTTTTTCGCGGAGATGATTAAGCGACACGTTAGTGAGACCGCTTGGCAACCTTTCCAATGACAACAGAAACGGCGGGAAATAAGACATGATGGACGACTGTTATTATTTAACAGGGAGGCTCTAATGTTCACTCGAGGAAGCTCCGAGAGAATATTTCTTATTCCATTAAATGTTAATGGAAGTTGGCAATCTGACATGGCAGCACCTGGTCGTAAGTCTAAGTCATACTAGTTCGATCAAAAAGTGCACGAGTTTATGCATATCACACGTCGGGCAATACAATAACCATTTTCACCGTTAATTCTGCCATACGGAAGACCACTATTAAATCAATGCACACACGTCCCACTAACACCCTATGGCGTTATCATTCCAAGTCAATTTAGATAAAAAGTCCCGGAAAGTAAGGACCAAACGAAACAGGATGTTGTGCTAGGCCATTCCAAAATTTTTTCTCTGAGGAACCTCCCCTATATCTCTACACCAGCAGCTAGAGCTTGTTTTTGGCGTTACCGACCACGAAAATATAATAATGCTCTTTTCTTTATGGTACGTAAGTTGCTTCCCGAAGTTTTTCGGAAATCAAATCTATTCTCATAGTTCCTCCATTACGCCAAAAACCACAATCAACTCCCTCATTAAAGGCGATAAATTAAAAGCTCTTTACAAAAATTAAAAGCTCTTTACAAAAAATTAAAAGCTCTTTACAAAAAATTAAAAGCTCTCTACCAAAATTATTTCCAATTGTTGTAAAATAATTTCCCAATTAAGTTCCGTGCCATCTCCCAACTGTCATCATTCAAAGAGGCCTCTTAAATGGCTTTATTTACCGTTCTTATTCTGTTCCAATTTATTGTATGCATTGAAATGATATTTTTCTTAAATTTCCGATGTAAACGCGCGTGCTATTAAAATGACCGCTAAATGTTTCTGA
Organism: Lycaena phlaeas; assembly: GCA_905333005.2. NCBI lineage: Eukaryota > Metazoa > Arthropoda > Insecta > Lepidoptera > Lycaenidae > Lycaena > Lycaena phlaeas. Next base: position 2,740,574 of record HG995181.1, read on the forward strand.
GGAACCGTTGTTCTGACACGCGTAAACCGATTTAAATGTGACTTCATATTTGAAAGCCATTTTTGTGGTGATACATTTTAGATAATATTTTATGAAAATCGTTACACCAGTTTCGAGGTCATCTGCTCTTGTCATTAAGTTCGGGGATTTTTTTTAAATTTGTTGTTTGGAAATTGTTATTCTATCACCTGTATTATTAAATAAAAGTGACTGTTAGATGCGTCCATCGAGCATAATACCAGATAGAATTGCATTGTGAGCTATGAAAGTTCGAATTTGGGCAGTGATATGTAACTGATGCAGTAATAATTCAACTTACTAGTGACCTTTTTCTGTCCCATCGCCTAAGCATCCATCAGTAGCCATCATTTGTCCAATCAGCGTCGCAACACACTTTTTGCAGAAATTGTTTTCAAACATTAATTTCAAACACTACCGCACTATTTTGGTTATATTATGTTCAGCAATCCAACCTCCTTATTGAGCCTTATTATTGTCGAAGGTACAAGACGTAAATCGTTGCAGCAATAACGTTTTTTTACAAACAAGTATCATGGTAAGGTTAAAAAAAAATCATTTTCAAGCACCTAAAAATATAGAGAAAATTCCAGAAAGTTCCCTTGTAGAGATTCAAACTGGAGAACATATTCATTAACATACGCTCCTGTATTCACCGCTTACATGTTTATTAATTAAAAGTCACATTGATAACCAGGCGTATGAGTCGTCCTCATAAAGGTTAAGGTTGTATTTAAATCTAGTCTAGACAGGGTCTAGACTTAGATTGTACGGTACAAGTTTTAATGTAAATACTTTGTTTTGGACTATTTTAAATATCACGATGAAAATCCAATTCTCAAATTCATTGCAACTTGAATTTAAAACTTGCAATTAAAACTGTATCGGTGGGATAGTGTACCGGCTGTTTTATGTAGAAAGAAAAGAAAGAAAAATCTTTTTATTTTTTACAACAACATAATAATAATAAACAGCTTACGGTATTAATAATGTGAACAATAGAGTTAGGAGTAGGAGTACAGAGTGCAGTGGGTTGGTTCTCTTGAGTGTGAGGACGGATGGCCGATGAGCCAATAAGGTTCAATAGTGGAGGCTGCGTTTAGGTAGACGAAGTGTTGGTCGGTCATTAACCAGGTGGGAAGTCGATCTCCGTGCAGTGGCCGGTCCGAGTCTTGCATCCAGCTAGGAGGCAAGGGACCGGTCGTTTTGGCGATCATTTAAACAAGCAACAGAAGGGCACGATGTGATGAGGAGAGATAGTAAATGCGTTATCAACACTTTATGTCTCAGGCTAGGCAACACAGAAATAAGTAGTCTGAGCTAGTTCAAACAATTGAATCTTCTAGATTACAATATATATTTTGGACAGAGCAACATTCTTCATATTTAGTAGAATACACAACGAAACCATTTCACGCCATTATTCGTGTGCTTCTATACCACATACGGCCAGTAGATGACTGTTTGATTAACTGATTATGATGGAAGATGAGTGACGAGTAGCATCATTATCTTCTCCAAATGCAGGGTTTTCATATAGTAAAACTACAGGACGCTCTGAAGTAATCCCTGGTATATTTGTTGTGCCTACCGGGAATAAACATTTCCTGTAAAAACAGATTAGGCCCATAAAATAGTTTAACGTTACACGGAAGGGATTCCAGCTTTTTATTACCATGCGGCGGACGTTACCTACGTTCGGGACTTACAGAAACGTTTTCAATTTCTATATTGGATCCGCTTGTATCATTATTACCGTTTCGTTCGATCATCGAATCATCATCTTCTTGGAAAACTTTTTTGGAGTTTATTGGAGTTTACTCCTTAAGAATCGATTTTCATATATAAGGCGCCCGGTATGAGAAAAATCCGAGGGGTAAAACCAACTGAACTAACGAAAAAGTGTCACGTTTTTGGTGCGCACCTTTAGTGCGCAACTTTCTAATTTAGCTGTGAGTGTATTGAGACGTACATAGGGTATGCTGTATAGGCGACTATACCTATTTACTATATGTTATTGGGCTTGTTTGTTTCTATTAGTGTCGATGTATTTATATTGCTATTTTTTTTTTTGTTATAAATATCAATAATTAACATTGTAATTGTGAAGTTATTTTTGCGTATGGTTAGATACTCGTACTTGAGGAGTAAACTCCAGTCGTGCGTCGGAGCTGACACACACACATTTTTTTTTTCTCTAACACGGGGAAAGGCACTGGAGGAGCTCGTGACGCAATGGTAACAGCCGCGCGGATCGATCCACCAGGTTAAGCAACGTTTGCCGAGGTTGGCCCGTGGATACCCGACCATCTTTACATACCGAGACTCCGCAGTGCCTCGGAAAGCACGTTAAGCCGTTGGTCCCGGCTGTCATTCGTGGATCTTTGACAGTCGTTACGGGTCGTCAGAAGCCCGAGAATCTGACAACCAGTCTAACCGCGGGGTACCGTATCACCCAGTTACTGGGTTGTGGAGGTCCGAGAGCAGTCGCTCCATATAAAATACTGGTATTCAGCTGAATCCGGTTAGACTGGAAGCCGACCCCAAAATATAGTTGGGAAAAGGCTAGGCAGATGGCGACCGGGAAATGCACTGAGGCATCTCGCGGTTGAGTGGGTCTCCCCAGACTGACAGAAAGATGGTAAGTGGACGCAGCTCTACCCACTAAAATCCGGCTAGTGCCACCAATGGGCAATGTCGCCTTTGGTGAGGTGCCCCGGATATATTGGCAAACAGGGCACCTCGACGGCTAGTCAGCCCCTTGTTGGACCAACACCACCTCCACAGAGTATACATTCAAGTCTTGGTAATCAGGTAATAAGGGTTAAATAGCTTTCCACTTTAACTAAGAAATGACATCAATGAGAACAAATCAAATTTTATATTAACTTAATACTAAACCATTCGTCCCACACCTACTTCCTGCTTTAAGTACCCTTGTAACGAATTTATTATGTTTTTAACATGCTTTTTTAATACAAATAGGAGTTTACATTTAAAAACATATACAAAACGCAAGAAAATCGACTATTTTCTAATGAAGATGTCTGTTAAATGTTTCTTTTGTTTCTAATACAAGTAAACTCCGTAGATTAGTTCTCAGTGACAGGATAATTACGGGAAGAATTCCATCGTCTGATAAATTACTACTTTAGAGAATAGACTACTGTAAGGATTTTGAACGATTTAGATAAAACTGCAGTTTAGTAGTATCATCAGCAACATATTGGCACCGGAATTGAATTAACTCAAAGTATGCGGAGAGATCGTTTGAACGAGCTTGTCTGAATTTAACTAATATTTGATTAACCGGAAAATACTAACCTATTGTGAATGTGACCATATAAATCTAAATAATGAGGTAATATATTTATTTCTGTGATACTTTGCTCTTCTAATAGTATCGATCCTAAGAAGCAACGTATAGCGTATGATAAAAAAAGTCAAAAGACATTCATTGAATTTATTAGTAAGGTTATGATTTATTTTTATTTTTAATAAAACATAAATAATAATAATAATATCTATGGACGCTTTTTACACCAAGTCAATCTAGTCCCGTGCTAAGTTCTCGAAGAGACTTGTGTTACGGGTACCAGACAACGGAAATACATATATTTAATACTTTTTATATTAATACTTATATTTAAGATTTTTATTATATCATACACAAATTTAATACACATCCATGACCCAGGAACACAGAAATTTATTTTGTGTTCCAACGCTAACCACTGAGCCACAGAGGTCGTCTATTATCAATTTATACTACATAAAACTACTGGTTAAATGTTATTCCTACAATTAGTGCGTTGTGTATACGTTGTAGACGAGAATTTTTACATTTACAATGCTGCGAAACACCACTTTTAACCTAGCTTAGTTCTATTAGCGACTAATCGTAAGTACGCGCGTTGGTGCCATCCGCGTCACCAGAGTGGCGACAAGGTCACGCGTACCCAGAACTTCTATTTCCATATTATTTAGATTTCTATGAATGTGACGCTTTATTGGTCATCGTTTTTCTAAGGCATCGTATAAGGAGCGACAATGGTCCAGTGGGTATGGGCTCGTCGCTATGACGTCATCCTAAAATTTCATATAAAGGTTAAAGGCGAATAAAATGAGACATGTGGTAGGTAATGTAAGAAGCTGCAAGATAAGAGCCATGTCTGGCGCCAACAACTCGGACGAGGTGAGAAATTCGAGCAAAACAAAACCTTCACGTTGTTTGTAGCTTACGTGTTACATGATACTGTGTTGAAAACAATATGGCAAATAGCGTTGCCAGGCGTCCGGATAAAGCCGGACATAGGTAGACTTTTTGATTGCGTGTCCGGCTAAAATAAACGGTGTCCGGCTTATCCAGCTTTTGTTAGGCTTTTTACATTTCGCAAACGAGCGATACCAAATTAGTCTTAGGCTAATCAAAAAAGCTTTATTTTACATAAAATTTGTGTCGTACCTATTAATACTGAGAATAGGTGTCTAGGGTGTCCGGTCTTTCTACCTAAATGTCCGGCCAAACTGGCTGATCTGTCCGGCTATTAGATTTGGCGACCTGGTTAGCCTAATGGCAAAAATACTGCTAATAGAAAGCACGTTTTGGAAATATATAATAATATTATAGTATATTATAGTATTTTATTAAAATCGACAAGAATTTCGTGTGTTATACGGCGCACACAAGAAAATTGAATTTTGATTAATTACTGCAGATCTGTTTGCCAGTCGGCAAACGTTTTGGGAAAAATACATTGTCCTCTACATATTATTGCAAAAATGATGTCACAACACAATCAAATCCTTAGAATATGTGTGTAAATGAACAAACTCTTTTTGAAAAATTTGCTTAAATGTCTTTCGGGCTGAAGTACCAGGACAACATAAAGATACGGATAGTATTATTGAATTAGCGCCCGAACCGAAACCGGTGAGTTGGCAACTTGCGAACTAGCGCCACGTGTGTGCCTCAATTATTCGCTAGGACATATCAAATAAGCCCGAAACTACAGGGGCACAAACTTTCCCACAACTTCGTTAAAGAGAATTTAGTAAACGGGTAGCAATGTGTCCGCTCGATTATGGTATCCAGAATTGGTGTAGTGTTTTGTTTACTGGAGAAAACTTTATCATGCGCCATCATTTTTACATACTATGCGTTCATTGCTAGAAGAAAGGTTCTCAATGAGGTGGTTTTCTTTCTTTCTTTCTTTAATAAAGTTTACCTACACTGCCTCTTTTCATGGAAACAAGTGGGTTGGTGGAATAAGCGCATCATTTTCTTTGATAAAATTATTTCTAGCGCAATGGTCTGTTTCAAGGAAAAGGAAGGCACAACCCTACTTTATCGAGACCTAATACAAAGCTTTAAACACAAATTACACATTTCAAAATAAAATATTCCCAGAAAAGTATAATTCAACGAAGCTCTTATTCAAGAGACTATAGATAACGTTGCGAACAAATTTTTAAGTCTTTGATCGTAAATAAAACCTTCTATTTTACGACCGTGGATCCGATTTCGATTTTATACTGAACATTTTAAAGCGCATGCTAAGCGCATAAATTGTATATGTATTGAAAATTCTGAAAATCTTTTAGAATAAATTATTTTTTTATGATTTTAGGGTAGTTCGATAAAAATTATGACATTAGGATGCTTTAGTCCTTTCGTGACCACGGTTACTGTAAAGTAACCTCGTAGGGCACGTCAATATCAAAAAGTTCAAATCAAAAATAAAAAGTTGTTTCAATATGAGCAGTATTGGCAGAAAAAACCACTGAAGGAACTAATAAAAGCTTATGAGACAGGAAAGCCCGCTGTAAGCACACAGGTACTGGTGCTAATTAAGTATTTAGTGACGAACGCTGTGGTTTAATTTTATTGGTTGGAATTACTATTGGCGGTATCAAATTTCTGAGACACTGATTTATAACTTATTCTCACAGAAAGATATAAAGGAGGTAGAGTATATATATATAGCGCGATTCAGACTAGTGCGATTCAGACTAGTGTGTATATATATATAATCGGGATCTCGGAAACGGCACCAACGATTTTCATGAAATTTTGTATACTTATGTTAAAAACGGCGATAAATGGATCTAGCTAGGATAAATTTTTAGAAAACTTTTTTTAACCGTGTTTTGAGGCATCGATAAAATATGATTAGAATACGAACGTAAATTTCGCTGTCAAATAATATGTCATGGTGGTTTAGTGGAGAAATTAGGCAGCTAAATCCGAACGAGCCTGGTTCGAATCTCCGGTCCGAATTTTTTTTTTCGTTTTTCTAAGATCATTTTTTTTGGAAGAAAAATTTTATCGTATTTTATCACTAAGGGTACCGAGCAAATGCTCGGTCAACCAAGTGCTGTGTCAAATAGGCCACATGATATCATCACGTGATTCATCCGCCCGTTCGTCTTGTTGAGGTTACCTATGTTATGGTATTTGGATCATCTTATTCCCTGATGCGTCACACTTAAAATATATGTTCTTGTTAATTAAAACAGCGCGTATCATCCTTTTACATGCAAGAGTTTTAAACTACAAAAATACAAATCTAAATCAAGATAAGAAGAAGTATAAGAAGGTATTGCGTATTGAAAAGAGAATTCCCACGTCACTGGATATTTGGAACACGAGAGAAGCGATCAGATCGAGTCGTAATTCATGATCGAGTGTGACATTTTGAATGAACTAGATGTGGCGTTCAATCGAGCACAATTTATAACGAACACACTTTTGATAAGGATACTTTTGTATCTTTATTACACAAGAACAACGGAAATACGCGAAATATAACACTGAAACCATGGACATCGAAAAACTATTTGGGGTGCACTGTGTGCGAATAGGGTTCTGGAGTAGCGGTTCATCTTTAACTGAATGGGACAATGTTTGTGCGGGAGACAGTTCTTGTTGGATGATAATGATGCCAGGTTTGTTTGGTAGACCAATAGTAGGCAGAAGAAGAATGATAATGCACATGCCAAAATAATACTTTGCGTATTCGGTATGGAATAGGAAGGAGTTGCTACATAATATATGTATAAATATGAGAAATTTTTTAAGGAAGAAAAAAAATTGCGATAGAGACGTGTATTTCGTAGAAATATTGCTCATTAATTTAATATCTCGTGTCAAACTCATGTCAGCTGAAAATCAGCGCGTCTGTCATTAGCGCAGTCGCACATACTGAGCTGACTGCCTTTTTGACCTTTATCCCTTTGTATTTGATCCTATCATATGTTGTTTTATGTGTTTATCTGTCAAATAAAGCCTATTCTTTCTAAACATGGCTGCTTATCTCAATACACAGCTTTGAAAGCTTTCAAAGCGTATGCATGATTAATATAAGGGCTAAGTTATTATTTGAGACTAATGGTATCATTTATTGTTTTCTAATATGTACGCCAATTTCACTCATAATAATGAAATAACTTTTACGGATTTCAAAAACTTTATAAGGCGCGATTAAATCGGTTAAAAGTTATCATTCATTCATCATTCCGTCATTATTAGATGGTTACGTTATTTCCGTTATTTTAAATCTAGCAGAAAATGTTAAGGTAAAAAGCATTGAGGGTTTGTGAAGCTCGCCAATACGTTTTAAGCCTTTCCTTATTTCAACAAGACCGGTGTCCATCATAGACAAATACCAAATACCCTTATCCCCGTACTCGTAACAGGCTGTTAAAGTATTAAGACGTATTAAGAACTTTACTATAATATTAAAAGGCGAGGTCTCATGCGAGCGATTCAAGTCAGTCATACGTATGGAAGCTTTGTATTAAATTTCACTACGCAGAAGTCGTGCAACAAACGGCGAGCGAAGTACGGTCTAACTACTCCCGCGGGCTCCCGTTTCGTTTCCCGCTGGGATTCCCGTAAATTGAGAATCGTGAAATTCATAAATGGAATATTACTGAAGTGAAATTAAACTATGATTGTAGAAAAGTCTGTAAAGTCGGGTTACGGACGGTAGTTTGACGTGACAACGTAAAACATTACATGCAGCACGAACCGAACTGAGCCGATCGCTTGAGCCGAGCATGCCTCTCTCGTTCGTGCCGCGCTTTTTTCGGAACGCTACATGACGTCATCTTTTTCGGGCATGCTGTCCGTAATAATTCGAGTTATTAGACGTTGTCACGTCAAAAATACGAAATTTAGGTAAATGCACACGCCACCTTATTCTATTGTTACACGTCTATAGATAATGGCTGGTGATTGTCTCTTTTTTTTTCAGTCTTAACAAACTCGTCCAAAAGCTCATTAAAAGTAGTTAAGTTCATCGCAGAGTAACAACGTAAAGTAATTTTTGATAAAGATGAATAGTTTTCAATTCGATCAATCTCTCTTATCTCGCCGCAAGATGTGCTCTGTGACGCACGTCCGTCTAAACGAAGACCATCATCTCTTTTGCTTTTATCAAGCCAGTTGGCTTAGTTTTGTCAAGAATAGCAGTTAAGGTAATAGGCGAAATTTATCATTCTAAAGATGAATCTGTTCGATTAATCTCTCTTAAACCCCACTCCGGTAAGCGGAGTGGGGTTTGCTCTGTGTCGCACGTCTTTCTACGCCTGTACCAACATTTTGCTTATGTAAAACAACTAATGTTTTAAAAGCAAGGCAGGGAGTGTTATTGCTGGCACCATGGCTCACCATCCATTCCTCTATAGGCAAGACATGAAAAATCGCCTTAGCAAGTTCCAGAATTTCGCTGATGATTTAAATTAAGAAATCTCACCGAATATTACTTTATATCTTCGCTAAATACACAGTTAAGGAACGTTTGTGTGGTAAAGCCTATTACGAAATAAAATTTTATTAAAGATAACACACCTTGGGAATAAGACACTCACTCTTAAGATGTTACATGTTGTATTTATAAAATATTATATACTCATTTTGTTGACAAAAGAGCAACCTCTAAGTTTTTTTTTCGTTTTTCTTAGGGGATCCTGCATCTCAAACGAGTTTTTTTAATGACTTTTACTTCTTATTGACTTCTTTTTTTTTGACTTATTTCATGTGTACAAGTTGTACCTACGTAATAAAGATATTTTGATTTTAACATAGCACCGGACGTAAACACACGGTACGTGTATACGTGCTACCTTTACTCGGTATAAAGCTTATCAAGTTGCGGGGAGTGGTCTGACAGAATCAGTTCGCCTAACCTACTTTGGAAGTAAAGTTGAAAGTTAATAAAAACCTACTGTTACCGTACATAGCGGGCAAACACGTACGATAAGTTTGTTTACACGTACCAATTATTATCACTAAACTAACATTTTTTTGTTTGCTTTTTCTGTATAGAAATATTTATTTTTTGCAATTTTTTTTTATTTTTTGCAAGTTAAAATGTCAACTTTGTTTCTTCCTAAAAATTTAAGTGCCGACCGATTAAGTTGGTTTTAATATCCTTAGTGATATAAATGTGAAAGAAGGGATGTTTGTTACGATTTCACGCGAAAGCTACTCAACTGATCACCACGAAACTTTGTACACATATTTTCGGAGGTACTAGAAGTAACAAAGATATCTTTATTTAATAATAATTTGATAACATGAGCAAAGCCCCGGGTAACAGCTAGTATATAAAATAAATGAGCCAGGGAGGTTTTTCTTTAAGAAAGTAAGTATTTATAATTTATAACAAAATAGATGTTATGTGTTGTTTTCTTTATTTCTTAATTTTCTTAAATTATCTTTTTCAAAACTGGATACATCCACACGTTCCAATAAACACATTATAAGTTCATACAGGTTTTGACGACAAATTATGTCGAATCTTGTCTTATGTTAAAGATAATTGAGAATTTAGAAGTAATTTTACGATGGTAATCTCTTAAACCACTAAAACAAATTAAAACTTGCCAATATAATGCTACTATAACAGTGACATAGGCTGTAAAATTAATGATCTTCAATTATGGTTGTAAATCTACGGTTGGTTAACAGTTTGTGACGAATAATTTAATGACATTCACATTGCAATTAACATCCAGAGCAAATACGATTTTAACTAACGTTACCTCTATTAAAACTAGAAACCGCTAATACGAAAATTTCTATACTTAGACAACGGTGATTCTGGTAGCCGTCCAAATAGGTCGGACCTTTTGTGGGTCTGGTTTATACTCAGACAGGCGGTCCTGATCCACGAAATATTTTACACTTCATCTATTATATATAATTCCAGTGTCACGATATTTGTCCGGGATGAACTCCGAAACTACTGAACCGATTTTAATGTTTTTTCTTTTAAAATGTGTACTTTTCTCCAACTTAAAAGATAGGATAGTTTATTTCTCGAATTTGAGATGAAATAGGTAGGAACAAAAAAATGCTACATACTACATCTTTTTGACTTTTAGTTAGTTTTTTTTTTAGTTTTTTTAGCTCTATGTTCAAATTTTTCTGAGCACGCAGTATGCAATGAAGAAATGTGTTCCCCTTTTTTGTCTTCTAAATAATTTGATACATTATCAAGACTAGATAGTAATAAAAGCAACATTTTTTCCACAGGAATAAAGGATATCTCACTAGTAGCGCCCCGCGGTTTCTACAGCGTAGTTAATTTTTCCGTACTAGTTAGTTAGTGCAAAGCGGCCATATTGCGTCCGTCCGTCAGTTTTAAATAAATAACTAATATCGCATAGCCCATGCGCTTAGATGGGGGTATATATATCATGTTTTTGCGCAGAGCTCCAGCCGCTATCTGGCTCATAAACTGAGTCTAGCTTAAAATTGCTTTGGCTGCAGTCAGCTAATTATCTCCCTGGGTCAACGCCAATATTTGCCCGTTAAACAATGGACGCTATATTGAATACGGCTATATGGGTGCGAAACGGGAATCAAACGTAATTAACTTCCCGCGACCACGGTTCATGTTAAGTATCCGTAACGTAGTGTGTTTCATCACTATCATAATCATCATCAACCTTTATCCGTCCACTGCTGAACATAGGCCTCCCTCAATGAACGCCAAGACGACCGATCCCTTGCCACTCGCATCCAATCGGCTTCTGCACGGAGATCGTCTTCCCAACTAGTTAATGGCCGACCAACACTTCTTCTTCTACCTAAGTGTAGTGTGTTTAAAAATTTTAATAAGCTGGGACAAAATGAGTTAAATTTCGCATAAAATCGCTTAATTATAAGAATAATCCCCCAATTTAATCTACCTTCATATGTCTATAGCCTAAAAATCGCCTCTCTTCGTGAGAACTTTTAAATATAATCGTCCCCCATATCCCAAGAGTTCTAAAGCTTAATTTATCCCAAGTTGACCGCTGCTGATCCTGGCTACACAAGAGCAGTAGCGGTGGCAACGAGTCACCTCAAGCGTCCATAGCTGTTATTATTCTGTACGTTATCTAAGAAACAGTCTCAACTAAATGCCGGAGTTTTATAATGGCGGCAAGAACAGGAATTTCCAAAGAACTTGCACTACTCAAATGCAAGTAATATACTAATTGATAATTTAATTTATTTATTGAAGTATATGAAGAGAAACTTCTTTACGCGCATGAGGGTAATTTTTTTACGGATGAAACGTTGTCGAAAAAGAGGGAGAGAGCGATTGAGAGAGAGTGAGAAAGGGCGAACGTTATACGCCCATACGTTACGTTATACGTCCATATGTAAATATTTAGTAGTTAAAAATTAGAAATTAAAGTTTTACTTCTGTCATGTGTGCTTTGTACGCACGCTCTTTATTGTTATTAATAATGAGGTCAGGCGAGTGATGCTCATGATGTGCCGTGTGTTATATACGGGCTGTATAAACTGAACACTAAACCGGGATCGCCTTCGGGCCTGTTATAAAGAAACATCAATCATTCTTCAGCGTTTCTTTTGGTCTTTTTACATTACACAATATGCTTGAAAATCTCATCAAGATAATGCTATATCCAATAGCCGCACGTTAGCCCAACTACTGAAACGATTGTGATAAGGTCGCCACTCGTCACTGAACTTAGCCCACATTCGAAGACTTTTAATTTCATCAGGCATGCAGGTTTCTACACAATGTATTCCTTCGAAGGTTTTCCACCCATTTTAAACCATTTCAACCAAACCCATTTCAAGGCACGACGGAGGTCAGTATTGAACCCAGACCTCTTACACTAGAGGCCGAGCGGATACCCACTTCATACAGACCATCAACGCTCTCATGTACGTAGATAAATGAATTAACCTGTACTACTAGTACAGTGTAGTGCCAACATCGAGCTATTGATGAGTCTTAATAAGTCGCAACTGTCCAATGCATTGTCCTGTCTTTCTGCTCTTTCACCAAAGTGGCACCGAATCCGACTGGCAAGGGACAAGCCCGGGATCAAGTAAGCAAGGGATCGGTTATCTTGGGGTTCATTGAGGAAGGCTTATGTTCAGCAGTGGACGGATAAAGGTTGATGATGATGATTATGGTGGTGATGAAACACGCTACGTTACGGATACTTTACGTGAACCGTGGTCGCAGGAATGGATGATGATGATGAGGGACAAGCCCATCCATCCAATCAGTGAAAGAAGTACCAGTTCCTAAAATCATAATAGAAAGGAACCATCCAAAGACTTATCGTGTCGGCCACGTGTCGTATACTAGTGAGTGTCGAAGCTCGGCCGAGTCTGACGAGATTAGGGCAGAATGGCCGGAGTGTCGTAACCAGTCTTAGAAGATCTCCGCTTTTATATACAGTAGATGCTCCCAACGGTTTCGTCCGTTCAAAAAACCTTCAAAATTTCCCTCAATAATTAAGCTATCAAACACATAAATATTGTCGTATACATTCGTAGGCTTAACTCAAAACGGTTGGTTCATTAAACGTGGCCTATGTTCAGCAGTGGACGAATGATGATGATGATGATGAGACAAATAAGAATCTCAAGACTGAGTATACCTTAGCGCAAAACTTATATTATGACTAGCTGTTGCCCGCAGATTCGCCTGCGTTAACTATGATTTACAACGGGATCTTGTTACGCAAAATAAGTAACTTTTCTGGTTGATTTTTTACACCTTGTGTCCAAAAAACCCAAATATCTTACGGAATCCTTTTTTTTTTTCAGAATAAAATGTAGCCTATGTTACTCGTGGATAATGCAGCTTTCGAATGGTGAAAGAATTTTTGAAATCGGTCCAGTACTTTTTGAGCCTATTCATTACAACCAAACAAACAAACAAAGTTTTCCTCTTTATAATATTAGTGTAGAAAATGTAGCCTATGTTACTCGTGGATAATGTAGCTTTCGAATGGTGAAAGAATTTTTGAAATCGGTCCAGTACTTTTTGAGCCTATTCATTACAACCAAACAAACAATCAAAGTTTTCCTCTTTATAATATTAGTGTAGATGTAGACTAGTGTAGATGTAGATGTAGACAAATACTTTACGTAGGTACTTCAAAAGATATTTTCATAGCAAGCGTCTACACCGAAAGCTTTTTACTCCATCAATATGTGCATTCAAGGTAAATACCGCGTGTATTCCCGGTACCGGCTGAACAACTCCCGTTATTCCCTACACGCTCCCGAGTTTGAGTTGCGTGCTGCTGGCCCGGCATTTATAATCAATGTGTATTCTGAAATGTGTAGGAACATTTCTAGTTGGTTTAGACTGAAGCAAAAGTAGGCAGACGTAAAATGGTTTAGTGGTTAGTAAATGCTATATTCCAGCGGTCACGGGCGAACGGTAAATTTGGGCACCTGAGTACTTCAGGCACACAAATTTCAGCAAGTTTAATTTTGGATTCATGACTAATTCTAATGTAGCGAAAACCATATTTTATTCTTATATATTTGATGCGGGACCCTGGGCTGTAGCCTTGTGTGGTCCGTATAATATAGATTCGACCCTAACCGCGGTTTCTCACGCCCCAAAAATGATAACTAAGTTTTCTCCAAAATAAATAAATAGCCTTTCTCAATAATTTGGCGGGACTATCAAAAGGCAAAAACTATTTCTGAAATCCGACTGCCAATTTTAGAGGAGTGTGCTTTCATACATTCAGCTTTATTTAGTACTAGCTGTTGCACGCAGCTTTGCCTGCGTCAACTGAGATTTAAAACGTGTCCTTAACTTTTTGAAAATTTAATATAGTCTATGTTCACCGAGCATAGTACCGAGCGTAGCTTCTCAACAGTGAAAGAATGTTTTAAATCGGTTAAGTAGTTTCGGAGCCTATTCAATACAAACAAACAATCAAATCTTTCCTCTTTATAATATTATAGTATAGAATGTAGATAGATAACATTTCATTAATTTTTCATTCTTAATTTCATGTTATAAATTATAGTAAAATCTAGAATCTGGACTATCTACCTACTGTCTAGGACATCTATGATATTTTTATTTGTAAGTACAGAAAATAATAATTGTTATTCTTGCTGTGCTTTTTTTGATTTACTATTCTTTTCCTCTGACTACTAGCAATTATTTTGAATTAATCATTTGCCACAGCTAAACAAAGGCTCCTCTCAAGAGTGTCACGACAGTCTTGAGTGGTCTTGTTTTAGGAATGGAGTTCATTAAGGGACGATACAGAGGGGTAGCTAGCCGGCAATAAAAAACGTGCTTAACGAAAATGCTTGGAGTAAGATTTTTATGTATAGTTGATGTGTGTTCACTACACAGTGTCTCTTAATTGTCTGCGTATGACTGTTAATATAATTAAATATTTTTATGAATAATCGTGAATATCATAAACGTAACGAGATAATTTTACTGAGTAGTTTTTGATTTTTATCAAAAAAAAAAAAATAACGTTATTGATTGAATTGAATTGTCGGTCCTTGATGGAAATTCATGTTAGAGCCGCTACACAATGAAGTCATCATGACTTTGTCGAAACCGGACGTATTTAAATTGTAACTGTTATAATATATACAATAAATAGTGGAAAAAGTGTAAAAAAAATTCATTGTAGTGGCCAAAAAAAAACCACATTTATACTTATAATTATTTTCACTTTACCTCGACTAGAACATGAAAACAATATTTATGTAATAAGGAACTTCGTTTCTATCTAGTGTCTCATGATACCTCATGTTTTTTTTTTCATGTTAGTCGAAAAGTTCAAGTGATAAATGAAATGAAACACAGAAAATCTGTATATGTTTGTACACGCACAGCAGACTTGAAGGCGGTGCAGCGCAAAACCGGTAAATATCAGATTGTCTCGTCATCTCACGATTTGCTCGCAATTGGCCTGCCGCACCGGAACGCTCCTTCCCGTCGCTCGCGGATTCAGCCAATTAACCGCACCCAGATGGATATCCTGACGTCGCTGATTGATCACTATTTGACCCCACATCCAGATAACTGACTTTCACTGTTAACTCTGGTATGACGAAAAACGAGACAACTGACAGAATTCGCTTTACCGAATTAAAATGAAAAAGAAAATACAAGTCGTGGCTAAGTGATAGCTGCCGTGCGGTTCGACTCATCCAAGCTATGCTTGCCTGGTCTATGGATGGGTGACTATCTTCACATACCGGACCCCTCAACGCCTCGTTCAGCACGTTAAGGCGCTGGCCCTGTCTGTCATGTCATGTCGTGGAACTTTGTCAGTATTTATGGGTCGTCGCAGTAGTAGAAGCCGTTTCACCACGTGTGACCCAGTTACTGGGTTGAGGAGGTCAGAAACGCAGTCGCTGCATTTAAAATTCAGCTAAATCCGGTTAGACTGGATGAAGACAACCCCAAATATAGTTGCGATAATTCTAGGCCAAAGAAGCTTTTGTTGACTGCAGCAATACGCATGTTTTCGTCATCCTACTGGAGATGAAGTTAAATATCTGCAACGATATTCAGATTCCAGTGATGATCATCAGTTACCTGTGAAAGACACTAGTCTGATGGGTTTTGGAAAGAAGAAGTAGAAGATGCAGTTCAGGTAGTGTCTTTAGTGGTGCCTTGCAACGAGACCAATCATATTAGGTCTCGGGACAGGCAACACCAGAACGAGTTGTCTGAACTAGCTGAGGAATATTGACGACATACCATTTTTTTTAAATAGTACCATCAAAGCATCTTTTTGAACGTCAATTGTATCTGCCGCCAGTTCCAAGGGAACTACTGAGGAGAACCGGCGAAATAAACTCAGTTTACCTAACCTTTTATTGATTTTTATGCGCATAAACTACCGCCCCTGACGTGTCATCCTCTTCTAAATCAATTAATAAACTCTAATTCGAAATTACGAATTTAACATGAGATTGCATGAAACAGGTGGCAAGGGATCGAGGGTCTTGGCGTTCATTGAGAGAGACCTATGATAAGCAGTGGACGGATAAAGGCTGATAACGATGATGATGATTGCATGAAATTAAGAAACTCTAATATAAAGATGGCACGCTGATGATGAAGGATTTAATATCCCTTCAATGTATTTGCGTGCGCAGTCTCCTCCCACCAGCACATCGCCTATTCGATTGTAATTTCGATAACGCGGATACAGATATAGGATAAGGCTGCCAATCAAGTTGACGGTAGGTGTTTGATATTTCTCGTAGATACCAATAATAAGTCCCATCGTGTTATTATCACCTCCAGCCATCTACAGACAACTAATTCTATGTGTAAATTTCGTTAGATTTACAATTCTATTTAATACCCCTGTATCAAGTAAACGCATTATTTTTTATTTTAAATTCGTTTTGTTACTTGGATGGACCAATTGACAGACGTGCCACCCAAAAGTGCATCATGGCATGTCCCCATGAACATAACCTAGTTTTTTTGTTGTTTCAGCTGGAGCTAGTTCGGGCAAATATACAATTTTAATTGAATGATTTTCATCCAACTAACAATCGAAACGAGAATCAAACCCAAGACAAAAAAATCATCACAAAATCTTATCATCATCATCATCATCGTCCTTTATGTCTCCACTGATATAAATCCTCAACCTTATTATTTTTTACGACCAAAATTTAACCCAAACGAAACAGTCTATGCACATGTAAATCAGAAATCCAAAATTACCTCATACTATCGTATAAATAACTAAGCCATGAAACAGGCGCACAGCAATAACCGTAGTTTTGGCTCTCGAGTGCTATAAAGTCTATTATTTAATACTAACTTGGAACTGGTACTTGATGGCCGTGCACCGAGGTATTTGTTAGGACTTGCGAATGTTGGGCAAGTTTGTAATGAATATAGCCCATATTAAAGACTATAATAGAAATTTTACTAGACTATAAAAGTTTCTAAAGTACTTTGATTTTAATAGGCTTTTATTAGCTTCACCTATCACATTCATTTATCTATTAACGGATTCTTTAAGGCGTCAGATTAAGGTGCTGTGCAAACGCAAAATAGGCTTGGTCATATATATGAGTGGACTGTTGTATTCAAAACACATTTTCAAAAAAATTATCCTTAGCAAAATATAATTAAATAATAATTAAAAATAGTACCAAATAGTAGAAAAACATTAATTTTCTAGCAATTTTATCTCTATTATTTTTTAACAAATTTTGATAAAATTAATAGCAAGTGATGTATTGATTGATAATTAATATGTGAACCTGTTGTTTTTATTTATCGACAATATTGAAATAAGATGTATGGAAAATGTTAAAAATATTCTCGAACGATCCTTACTAAATATCGTACCATATCGGTATCTTTTCCTTTCTCTTTCATTTCTACGTAGAGCGACAGTAGCTTCCGAGAGCGAATCGTCCCGCACTTCATTCTCTTCACGCGCTCAAATACATTTTAAGGTTTTCTATACACAGCGCCTCAAATTGAAACCAATAGGAATAATGGAACTATATTTTGGGGACTTCATAGCGGTTGATTAGAATTATATTATCAATGACTCGAACTAACGACTATTTAACAGCAATCATTGTAAAGAGTTGCTCTTTTTGAGTAAAATTTACACAAACATTAGAAAAAGATTTATATGTATATACACAATATAACACTTAACGAAGATGTTTTTTTCACAGAACTACCGTGAAGATGAGACCGTTACACGTGTAAGCTTAAAATAGATTTTTTGAAATAATAATAACGTAATTTACCTCGATACGTATTTTTTAAAATTTAAGACACTTGTGACAAAAAGAAACAAAAATAAGAATTTTCTCATGACGCTCGTAATATTAAAGACATAAGTGCAACAATTATGATTTAAGGCAAAACGTGTTTCAAGTACACAGTTTAAAAAGAAACAAACGGTATAAACAAGCAGAACATTTGAGTACAACCTCAAAAGCTTGACCGGCCGTAAACATTTGCGATTAAAATTTTATGATTTCAGGAAAATCGCATTTCAACAAACCGGGTCAATTGGTTATTTCCTGTGCATTCAGCCCGAAAATAAAGTCGCGTTCCTATACATGACTAAGTTGAGTAAATTCATAGAAAACTTTTGGGGTTCATGTATTTGTAGTGCTGGAGGTTTTGACCTCGTTTTACGGCTGTAAATCAACGAATGATTTTGAGATTTGATTCGCTACCGTGTCAACTTAAGCTACAGAAAAGGCAGTAGTTGTGACATAATTTAGAAGGTGGTTTTTATGACGAATTTTAGAAAGAGCCCTTGTTGAACTAGGTGCGAGATATCTCCACTCTTTACTGAATATAGTCTTACAAGACGGTCTACATGAAATAGCCTTTTTTACTTTAGAATGCAGCGATTTCAAATACTTTTATAAAAAACACCAAGTAATTATTTTACGTGTATATATTTTTTTCACCGAAACGTCCTATCCTGTTATTTCACAGTCCAAATTATTAATTTAATTTAATTTTATATTTATGTTATTGTAAATGTGGTAAAAACGGATCATGGTTGATAAGTTATGATTCTCATACGTAGATAATTATTAAATTACCGCGATAAAATCCGTAAAATTGTTAATCAATTATCATAAGCAAAATTCGTGTATGAATCACATTTGCTGAACAAGACTCCAATTTGACTGTACCACAAAATGCAGTAATCCTCATATCCTAGGTCGTTATCGAAGTGGTGAATATATCGGAGGGCGTCGTGCGCCCATTTTGCGATATTTACTGCAGCAGCCATAGCTTACCCGCGATTTATTCTAGCGCAATTTCACGTCAGCCGTATGCAAAACGCATGGACAGTTCTGTCCTGGTTGGAATTAGACCAACTAAGAGGATTCTTTGGTTCTCTGAAACCACCTGATTATTATGGCACGAACTTTAAAACTTCTAAAAGTGATTTTATTTTTTTTTAATTATATGAGCTTTTTCGTCAAGTCGCCATGAACACTGAACATGAAATATGTTGTGATATATTTCTAAAAATATTTTTTTAAGCAGTTCGTATTCAGTTTTAGATGTGCGCTGAAAAACTTAAGTCACACGTTTTTTACTGGGAAATATTTAAGACAAACATTTCCCCGTGAACTTACTTTTTATCGTTTGAATTATTTTTATTATATTTCGTGTAGCGTTCTTATTAATGCATACTTAAAAAACTCATAAATAACGCTTCAAAATACTGACGCCGACGGAAGGACATCGGTCTCTTAGAATATATTATGTGATCTGTAACATACTTCGAGCAAAAACATTATATATAATAAGTACCTAACACATAAGATAAAAGTGTAAATATATAAATAAATACATACAATAAAATACATAAATAAATACAATAAATTGTTTATCACAATAATATATACTAAAATATCTATTATTATATTAAACATAAAGTACGTAGTAATTTATTGAAGATATAAAATTAAATAATTATTAACAGCTGCACACAAATAAACATATAAAACATTATAGTAATAATTAATAGGATTATTAGTACTTATCTACTAAAATATAGAAAACACATTCTTATTATCAATCAAGGTTTTAATAATAAATTAAAAATTTACCTATACCTAATAAAAATAATATCATAAATGCGAAAATTTACAATGATTTAATTTTCACATTAGAATAAGACATAGGCTATTTAAAAATATATAAGTAGTGTAAATTATGAATATTAACTTTGCAGACATTTCATTTAAGATTTGAATATTTCCTTTCTGATTCAAATTGCATTTACCCTCCAATAGGAAGCTTAAATCTTAATCGCAGTTCCTGAGTAAGGATAATAAAGCTGATCCAATCAGAAATGTATTTGCTAATCAAATGGATAGGCAAGCATTTATTGCACTGATTATTCTGAGCATTAACTCTTTTAGTTTTATACTACTCGTATTAGGTTTATAGTTAAGCTATTTTTTTGATCTATACAAAGTCTAAAAAAATGGTATTAAAATAGCCTATTCGAAACGAACCTACCATACTAGGTTGTAAGAAAATGATAGCTATCTAGACACGCGGTATCCTGTCAAGCCAAGTTCTAGTAACAGAACTGGCGATTATACATTACTACAATTGAGACGACCTTGACAAGACCAAGTTTCCGTTCTCTTAGCATCCGTAACATAAGTTATAAAGAACTTACCACGCATCTATGTTAACACGCTGTGATTGTTGACTAATATTTATCTTATCTTATACCTATAAACGAGCAATTCTTGTATATATATATAGAATCTGAATCTCGGAAACGGCTCCAACGATTTTCATGAAATTTTGTATACATGGGCTAAAAACGGCGATAAATCGATCTAGCCAGGATAGATTTTTAGAAAATATTTTTTTATCCGTGTTTTGGGCAACAATAAAATATGATTAGAATGCGAACGTAAATTTGTATGTCATGATATCTTAGTGGGAAAATTAGGCAGATAAATCCGAACGAGCCTGGTTCGAATCTCCAGTCCGAATTTTTTTTTCCTTTTTTTAAGATCTTTTTTTTTTTGGAAGAAAAATTTTATCGTATGTAATCACTAAGAGTACCGAGCAAATGCTCGGTCAACCAGGTACTTTATTTATATATCGACATAATCCCGAGATCACGTTTGTTAAGTACTTATCCTACACATCGGACATTTAGTTAAACTTTTATGAGCCGCTACAGATGCCTCAAAAATATGTTTTATAGATGTATTAGTCCAATCATTAGATACAGTACAAGGCTAAAGACAGACATCAGACGATAAACATTGCAAAGGGAACGTGAAAATTAAAACCGGACGAAAAAGATTTGGTTACTAGTTGAAAGTGTAACCCGAGGGTTCGTTGGGAATTTACGGGTCTGTTAGAAAAATTTACGCGTGCCCCGCTAACGAAGCGCCTGAAATATAGCCGTCACTACCTGACAGGCTTTCACGTTGTATATCATAGGCGACGCCATTCCGTGCCATGTGTAAGCTACCGGATTATGCGGATTATTATATCACACCTACTAACATAACTATATAAATGTGATTGAAATGATAGTCGTACACGTAGACTCACTTTAAATCATCTATTATAAATATTTCCTCCGAGACAACTTGACCGATTTCTATGAAATTTTAAACTGATACTAGCTGTCCCGACAGACTTCGTTCTGGCAATATTAAAATTGCAATTACAAAATAGGGGTTGATCGTAGAGGGGACAAAATTTAGAGTTGTATGTATTTTTGTATGCTGTATCTTAAAAAAATAAAAATAAAAAATTTCGTCCAAAAATTAAAAAAAAAAAAATTAAGGGTGAACAACCCTTATTACTTAGGGGTATGAAAAATAGATGTTGGCCGATTCTCAGACCTACTGAATATGCATATAAAATTTCATAAAGATCGGTCAAGCCGTTTCGGAGGAGTACGGTAACTAACATTGTGACAGGGAAATTTTATATATTAGATTCAGTGGGTCTGATCGTAATCCATTTCTCATACCTCTAAGTCAGTGTTTCCCAAACTCTTTTACTGCTTCATGGACCCCTTTCAAACTTTTTTTTGCTCCTTTAAATAATATTACATTATAATAGTAAAATTCTTCTTGGTTGAATGGCTCATTGGTTCTTCACTATGGAAACCAAATTAATTTTCTTAATTTTCATGGACCCCCAAATTTTTTGTCGCTGACGTAATAAGGGGCGATATAGACCTCTTTAGGAATCACTGCTGTAAGTGATAGGATTAGTCCAGTCCAATTTTTTTTTTAATTTTTTTAATTTTTTATTTTTTTGTGCTAATGCTGTATGCATTTTAAAATACTGCCCTAAATGTTTATCTATTTACGATCAACCCTGTTTTAAATAGCGATCGTAAGGAGGGATTGCCTGAACGTTAATCCTAAGTCTCCGGTGTGGTCAATGTTGGTCAAATTGAAGTGGTAGAATAGATTAGCGTTTTCCAACAAACAGAAGCACTACAGAATTATTTTGTCAGCACAGATCAGTTCATACTTTAACTGTTTGAATAAGAGGACATATTTGAGCCTTAGATAAAAAACCTAGAAATAGAAAAGATTAAGATAAATTTCGTCGTTTTTAACATTTTATTGTACTTTCATTTTATTCGTTTCACATTCATAATCATCACAATTCCGAATTCACTCTGACGTTGGACTTTTTCAAGAACGCCAAAACCGCAAATTCATATTTAATTTACGCTTTAGTATAGTTTCTAATCATATTTTGCCACAAACACATTGAAAAGATGTGCTAAAAGAGAACGAATAAAAGTAAAAGTTTTCTCCCATCTCCCTGATGCATTGCGGACGACCTAGATCTAACAAATATGACCTTGCCAACTTACGTCCAAAATGTGTGAAGGTTACTTCATTACAAGTTTACTTGCCCTCATTACGGACCACAATTATACCACAACGTTTTGATTATGGGACTGAATTAACTGGGAGTAATTTAATAAGCGATTGAAATTTTAAAAGAAGTTGAGGATTTAGAAGGTTTTAAATATGACATTTAATAATCTATAACATAATAAAAGAATGAAATAAAATACGCGCATACAATGCCGTTGAGGGCGGCGGTGTAATGAAGGTATCACGACATGATTGGCGTCACGGCATTTATGGCCAAGGCGCGCCAGTAATTAGTAGCGCAACTACGTTGTTGTAGTTATTATTTTAGATACAAAATCAGTGGCTAGTCCGAATTGGATGCGAATGACGGGCCGTCTTCGCGTTCATTGAATACCCCCCATCCAGCAGGACCGACAAGGTTTGATGATGATGAAAACTAACGATTATATAAACGCTTGTTGAAATCGTGACCGCTGATACTATAAACTATTCAACATTTCGAGAATGTAAAATCTTATAAAGCCACTAACTATAAAATATCTAAAAGTAGTTTTAACACAATCGATTTTTTCGTTCTACAAAGCATGTCAATATTTAATAGATATATTGACATGCTTTATCTTATCTATTTATAGTCTTAACTTGAATGTTCTTTAAGTTGCGCGACGAAAAAAATAAAATTATTTTGTAGAAAATCCTATTAATATTAAAAACGCGAAAGTTTATATGAATGTTACAATTTCACGGAAAAACTACTGAATATACGAGTAACTTTACAATAATATAGTTAATACATGAGACAAGCTATAATTTATCCCCGCACTTCCATGAAAATTCGAAGTAGATACACGGGCGAAAGCGATAGTATATATAGCACGGACAACGTCGAGGAGAAAAATTAATCTCATAATATTATGGTACATTTAATAAAGATTTAAAACCATTTCAGTAATGAAAGCGGACATTTTTGCGGAAGCGATGAAATTTATGTTAAATATTTGTTTACCATGCATTCGCAACACATTCACATTATAAACTACGGGTTGCCGGAATATTGCCAAATATTTCATGACATTTTCGTTTCCACAGTAGACAAAAAAATAAAAACCACTCCACTTGATTAATTATTTTAAATTAACATGGTTATTTTCATTATTGAAACAATTTAAAATGGGATATTTACCATTACCATTGTCTTGTCGAAATATCGAGCTCCGCGAAATAATGCTATAAAACATGGTAAATATCCCGTTTTAAATAGTTTCAATATATTAATTATTCCTTATTAACTACAATTAAAATGCAAATCTAAGTTTGATTATATTTTCATGGTTAAACCAATGAACCGATTATTTAAAAAGTTTTTATAGAGTTGCGAGTATCTATAGAAAGAAGCATAAAAAAAGAAAGAAAACGGCCTGGCAAAGAAGCGTTCGGAAAAACGAAGGCGCTGCTATCTTACTCTAGTATCTACTGCTATATTATCTACTTAGGGCTCAGTATAATGGGAAAACAGCAAGGGAATTTATTTAAAACTTTAATCGCTTTTCGTTAGCACTTGTCGTCAAAGTAATATCAACATTATAGGTTTCCATCTAATATAATATTTAATTCAACCTGTCACTACAACGATTTTTTTTTGTCGAGCTGTACAGGCGTTTGAGGAAAACAAAAATTTTAATGTGTACTAAAAGTAGGAATGTTTTTAACCGATTTCAAAAAAAGAAGGACTCCCAAAATAAATAATTTTAAATAGTATAAGTGAGACATAAGTTTCAATATTTTCGTTTATTATTTTTGTTAATTAACTTCACCTCGAAGTATTTATTTTAATTTTTTTAGTTGTAGATATGTTACCGGAAATGTATGAAATCTAGGAATTGTATACAAATCCTAGGAAATTTATATGATTTCGAAGCTATTTAGGAAATGTGTAAAATATTGTTTTTAAAACTATTTAATACATAAATGTCCTAGGAAATGTGCAAAACTCTTAGGAATTGTATGTAATTCCAATATCGTATTAGGAAATGTATAAAAATAATGCTTTCTGTAATAAAACACGTTGTTACAATGAGAATAATTACATAATTCAAAGGTAAGTATAGTTTTGAAATTGGTTTTTGGTTTTTATTTAAAATTAATTTTATTTTGTATTAACAGAAATAAATGAATTGTTTTCTTATGCTTACGTGAATTACATTCATTATAATGAAGAGATATATTATAGAGAAGATGGCTGGCCACTACCACCTGCTTGGGATATCATAAAAAAAATCAAAATCAAAGCACTAAAGACTACTACTGTTACAGACTAAAGACTCTGTTAGCAAAATATTGATATATCATACGGTAGGGTAGGTAGCGTCTCAGTACTCCCGTGACCATGGTTACAGAACAGTTGGCGACAGGAATATACAATCTGTGAAAATGTTCAACTGTCTAGCTATTACGGTTCTTGAGATACAGCCTCGTGACAGACGGACGGACGGACGGCGAAGTCCCTGTAATAGGGTCCCGTTTTACCCTTTGGGTACGGAACCCTAAAAACGAAAGTAAGTTTACTACTAACGTGACATAGGATCTAGATTAGGAATTGACGAGATCATTGAATCTAACCTAACATCACATTACCAAACAACAATGGCCGTAAACATGAATATTCCGAACGTATAATTACTTTGAATAATTGTTATGGGCCGCCCGCTTAGGAATTATGGCACGTATTAACATATCCAGTCTATTAATTATATCCAATACACCAGTCATTTTAAAATGACACTTTTGATATAGTTATCCGTACTACCTACCGCTGAGTTTATTGCGTAGCAGTAAATTAGTATGCGACGATGGTCCAATAGTGGACGGACTCGGCCTCGTATGCGAGAGGTTCCGGGTTCGATCCTGACCTCCCCGTGTGTGCCTTGAAATGAGTTTTTCTTTTCTAAATGCCCACACGAGACCATCGTTCGCTCGCAAGGAAAACATCGTGAGGAAACCTGCATGCCTAATGAGATTAAAAGTCTTTAAAGGTTTGTGAAATTCACTAACCCGCATTGGGCCAGCGCATCGGTGAACTATGGCCCAATACCCTCCTCGCCCGATTTCGAGGAGAAGACCCGTACCCAGTAGTGGGACATATCAGGGTTGATACTAAATTATTATGTCCCTTTGTGAAGGCATTTCAGGATCGAATGTTCTCTAATAAGAAAAATGGCAGTGATAGTGTCCTCACTATCACTGCCATTTTTTTGAAAACTTATAACTTAGAATTATAACGCTTTGAGATTTCGAATACTAATACAAAAAAATATGGAAATGTCATAATGACGTCATAATGGCACATTAGCATGTCGGTGACGCGAACCGAACAAGCGAACTTCACACACCTTCAAAGACTTTCAATCTCATCAGGCATGCAGGTTTCCTCACGATGTTTTCCTTCTACGATGAGTCTCGTGTTTGCGGTGCACTTAGAAATTTAGAAAAACCGATTAATTCAAGGCACACACGCGGGGGGTCAGGATCGAACCCGGAACCTCTCGCATAAGAGGCCGAGTCGCTCCACCACTGGGCCATCGTCGCTCAATATTTATGTACATCCATTAAATTTATTTCTATTATCGTGTCCCGTTTCCCGCAGCTTCGCTTATTCGCTGATATTAATAATGAAGTTTTCGCATGTCACATTAGTGATAAGTGATAATCAGTATTCACTGTAACTGTGATAGGATTCTTAAACCAGCGCCTACCCTGGCCCTGGTAAGATCCGAAAAGGTTTTCCGCTACGTCATAAAAAAAAAGGATTCTTAAATCAGTTGAATGACTTCGAAAATTACCTTTTCCAAATCTAATCTAATCAACATCGAAATCTTCGAAACATATCATTCACGATAAAATTATAACTATTCGCGTAAATATCAGAATACTTGGAGTCATTTAGTATTATGTCCACAAGCACTGTGACCTACATTCTTTTTACAAATAAATGTATCAAACGTAATAAAACTAATTTCAGTGCGATTGCCAATTTGCCTAGTCAGCGGCCGTCAACACGAACGTAGAAACGTACTTTGTAACACAAAAGCTTTCAATTTACGTTAATACATTAATTATTCGGCAACAAACAAAATGTTTGTATTTTAAATGAACGTATTACTTTAAGGGTCTGTTTCACAATGTCCTAATAAAGTTCCAATTAAGCTATTTGCAACATATTTACCACATAACTACAACTTTTTTGTTTCACAATTGACAAATAACAATATTTGGCTAATAAAGTTCCCTGTAAACTATAGGTCGGATCAACTGGCCATTAGCAGATTTATCTGCCACATAAATTAGTTGACAGATATATACGCGGTTGACAGCAACACGACATTTGACAATTTGACGTTCCGGCAACAGTAATATACAAAATAATTTAAATTGTGTTTTGAACGTTTAATAATTAAGGGATAACATTATATACAATGTCTATGTAAATAAAAGGTATAAAGATGGTATGATACATACAATTAAATTATAAAAACAAATTTTCATGTATATTTACAACATGGAATGTTTTTCTAAAACATATTTATCGTAAAATGGAACTATGAAATGCGAGGTTGCCAAGCCTACTAACAAGTAAGTGCCAAATAGGGATCTGCCAAATAAATTTACAGGGAAGATGATGGTGAAACCCAATCAAGACTAACTAGAAGATTTATGTGTCAGTTAATTTATGTGTCATATAGCTATAGGGTACTTTACTAGTATATTGTGAAACAGACCCTAAAAGTAACATAATGAAGATATTAATTGTAATAAGTGTTATGACTCTATAAATAGCACATACTAATCAATATATATTTAACTAGCTGTTGCCCGCAGCTTCGCCTGCGTTAACTAAGATTTACAACGGGATCTTAGCGGGATGATATATCTTTACCGATAAATGGGCTATCGAACACTGAAATGTTTCATTAAATTAAAATTTTCATTAAAATCCGATCGATAGTTCCTGAGATTAGCGCGTTCAAATAAACAAACTCTTTAGCTTCATATCTTAAGGATTAAAAGCATGATAATTATCATCATCAATTGGTGGTACCCATACTAATGCGAATTCGAATTAACCCGTAATGCGAATTATCATCTCAGTCAAAAGTGGTGATGACCTAAGTTACCTTTACCTTTTAAGTTACTTTTACCTCCTAAGGTTAAAAATTACAATAAAGATTAATTAGTTCTTTAACAACTTAAAGCCAAAAAGAGCACCAGTAAGTCGAATGTTCGCAAGTCACAATTCAAATTATTCAAAATATTTTGTGTTTTTCGCTATAGATAAATCTTGTGTAACGGAACAAAGAAATTGTGAACTCGGCAGAGATTTCGCATTTGTCGAGAAACAATACTTTTTATTGGTGTTCGGAAGTTCTGGTGTTGTGGTTAGCCAAATTCACAACTTCGAACGCGAAATTCAAATTATTTCCTTCCTCAAATATGACTCGTTTGTGGCTATTTTTATACACTTTAAGTTTTCTTTGAAAATACAATCCGTACAATCGATGAAAGGTATTTAAATATTTTCATTTGATACACGATTATCATCACTCTTATACAGTTTTAGTACTTACAATCCTATCTAGGTAGGAATAGGATCTACGTGAAATGGCAGGTCCGGATAGCTGTCTTGGCGTTCATCGAGGAAGGCTTATCTACATCTACACTTCTACACTAATATTATAAAGAGGAAAACTTTGTTTGGTTGTAATGAATAGGCTCAAAAAGTACTGAACCGATTTCAAAAATTCTTTCACCATTCGAAAGCTGCATTATCCACGAGTAACACAGGCTAAATTTTATTCTGAAAAAAAAAATAGGGTTCCGTAAAATATTTGGGTTTTTCGGACACAAGGTGTAAAAAATCAACCAGAAAAGTTACTTATTTTGCGTACTAAGATCCCAATGTAAATCTTAGTTAACGCAGGCGAAGCTGCGGGCAACAGCTAGTAATATATAAGGCAGCAGTGGACGGGTACTAGCTGATGACGATGACGACATTATTTTATCATTTGATGACGATGATGATGATGCTGCTTATATCGTACATGTACGCCTGTAGGAACAGGATTCGCCATGTACCGGACGGATTACCTCCTTGTAAGCATTACCATAATTGTCGCGGATGCCTCGTGTGTGGCGTACAAATTACTATTCGATTAGTATTTGATCATTTACCTTCAAATAACTAAATCCTTATTAAATTTAACTTAAATTAATACGTAAATTAATTATATGAAAAATAATAGATGTATTTAAAACATTCTAGGGCATTCAATTGTTCAGTTATTATAGAAGGTTTCGTGGCAAAATTTTCGCCTGTATATTGTTCTGAAATGAAAATGTGTAGAGTCTACTGCTAAACGTCTACGGAAATGTCAACTGTAACCTAAAAACAAATGAACTCGCAATCTATACAGATACATTAATATGTATCTGTATAGATAGTAGAATAAGAACAAACAGACATTCTAATGAATGTCTGTTTGTTCTTATTAAAAGAACCGCATTAAACGCACGTAGATGTATTCACGGTACAAACACCAAAACATATGTATTTTTTTTACAATTTTTGTCCATCTGTCTTTTTCGTTTGGCTAATTTTTGAAACGCATAATTAATTCCATTTTTGGTCATAGGTAGATTTGCTTAATTATAATGAATTTAAATATTAGCATGAATAGTTCAGATTTATCGGGCAATCCGTGACCCTAAGAACTTACAATCAACCAAGCCACGAATGCTCTGAACCGAGCATTAGATCTTCATGAAAATGAAATATAATTTTATCAGATTTCGATGAAATTTTACGAGACATTTGTCCCCACAATCAATACATCGGGAGAGGGGAATAAATTAATAACCGACTTCGGCCGCTCTCCTGGGCAAACCCGTCATTAAGAACATCTTACCCGCTGCGAGGAACCGCCACTTACCTGGAATAAAACGGATGAATATTAATTTAAATACATTTGTAACTTAATAATTAATGAATCTATGAATTATATATATTTAATATTCGAATCAAATCAATAGATATTATCTACACTAATATATTATATATTAATATTATAAAGAGGAAAACTTTGTTTGGTTGTAAAAAGTACTGAACCAATTTCAAAAATTCTTTCACCATTCGTAAGCTAAATTATCCACGAGTAACATAGGCTAAATTTTATTCTGATAAAAATAGGGTTCCAAAAGATATTTTGGTTTTTCGGACACAAGGTGTAAAAAATGTTATTTTGCGTACTAAGATCCCGTTGTAAATATTAGTTAACGCAGGCAAAGCTGCGGGCAACAGCTAGTATATGATATTTAACTAATATTATAAAGAGGAATGTCTTGATTGTTTGTATTGAATGAGCTTCGAAACTACTTGACTGATTACAAAAATTCTTTCACTGTTGGGAAGCTACACGATCCCGGTGAACATAGAACATAGGCATAACATAGGTATATTAAATATTCAAAAAGTTAGGGACCCGTATTAAAACTAAGTTGACGCAGGCGAATCTGCGTGAACAGCTAGTATGATATTTAATTAGTCGAGAGGAGAGTGCCGGATAGCACGCTGAGGCCCCGAGGACGTCCACAGCTCCCGCGCCGAGCCAGCCCGACGACGTGAACACCACCACTGGGGTTTAGTAGAGCCTTGGGCTCACCTTACCATCCTTTCGGGGGCAGAGTCCACAGAGTCAGAGTCAGGCCGGGCCCACATAAATGGGCCCGGCCTCTTAAGCAAGGGGATTCATTCCATCCTTGTGGTGCCTTGAAATGATTTACATAGTATAGATAAGGTATACATAGTATGAAAAGCGTTTGGTGACGATGACGCGAGGACAATGGCTTTTGTTCACCCATTTTTTTTCACTTCAATACATATTTAACGTGGTTGAACTAGAAGAATGAAGCACGGGCCTTTCGCTAGGAGCTCAAGGTCGTCATGATAATATTCCATAGTATATACGTAATGCTGAATTAAATATCATGTTTTCCTCCCAGGGACGTTTTAGGGTACTTTTTTGACTAGCACGGCAAAACTTTGAAACAACTTATCGCCCGCGGTATTTCCAGACAATCGCAACATTAGGGTCCCAAAGAAAAGGACCTTTAACTTGATTTATACGCTTTTTCCACGTTTTATCTTTTAGCAAATTCTGTCCAAACTTTTTTTATTCAAATTTTATTACTTTTTTACGTAGTAACATAAAATTATTATACTTAGTTATTGTAATAATATTACATATTAAATACACACTAACAAAGCAGACGTATTTTAATATATTTCGTTTAGAACTATATGAGATTAGAGACGATTCCCGATCTAAAAAACTTATTTCTATAGTCAATTCTTATAATTTACATATCCTACCCACTAACGCTACACACCACTGTCCAAACTCATCTCCGTCTCTTTTAGATCTCATGATTACTTCGTCTCCCTCACTTATTGATACATTTGGACAATGCCCAGCAGATGGTTTTTCATATCACGACTTAATATTTTTATCTTACAAGTTACGTGCGCCCAAAAAGCATCCAAAACTCCTAATGCAGCGTAACTTTAGGAAAATGAATGTAGAACTACTTCGTTTGGATGCCGAAAATATGAACTGGTCAAAGATATCCAATGCCACAACAATTGACGAAAAATTATCAATTCTCAATAATTACATTATCGAACTTTATGACAAGCATGCGCCCTTGAAGCTTGTAAAACTAAAACACCTACCTGCACCCTGGCTTACAGATAATATCAGAGAAATGATTAACAAAAAAAACAAAGCCAAGGCTAAGCTTAGAAATGTATATACTGAGTTCAACCGGGAAGCCTACAACAAAATCCGAAATCGCTGCAACACTCTGTGTCGGGATGCACAGCTACGCTACATCCACTCTTCAGTTAAAAACGGAGACCAGGCAAAGGTTTGGAAGTTTTTAAAGTCACTAGGCATTGGAAAAGAACCCAAAACTACTATCACTTCCAATCTAGACGTAGAATCATTAAATCTCCACTTTGCTACGTCCTCACATTCTTTTGAGCCACACTTAAAAGCAAAAACTTTAAAAAATCTTTCTTTGGCACCAACTCTAAATTTTTCTCCGTTTTCCTTTACTAATTTGTCTGTCAGTGATGTGAAAAAGACGATTGTATCCATCTCCTCGAAAGCCGTTGGTTCTGATTGCATTGGCCGTGATATGTTAATTCCAATACTCGATATTATTGCTCCTGTTCTTACTAATATCCTTAATTTCTCTATCAATACTAGTGTTTTCCCAAGTTTATGGAAAGATGCTTACTTAATTCTGCTACCTAAAAAATCCAATCCTCGATCCTTTTCTGAATATCGCCCCATTTCCATTTTACCATTCTTATCAAAAGTTTTGGAACGTATGGTTCAGGAGCAATTATCAACCTTTCTAAATAAACATCACCTCCTTAACTCCTTTCAATCAGGCTTTCGTCCAGGTCATAGCACGGCCACCGCTCTCGTAAAGATCACGGATGACATTCGTTCGGGGATGGATAACAAGAATCTTACTATACTTACGCTGCTAGATTTTAGTAACGCTTTCAACACTGTAGATCACGATGTTTTACTTTTTATTCTTAAGTCCATTAACATCTCGCCTGAGGTTGTTAAATGGTTCCAAAGTTTTCTTCTGGGTCGCCGGCAGCGTATTAAATTAGATAGTTTATACTCCTCCTGGTGCTCCATTTCTGCCGGTGTTCCCCAAGGTAGCGTACTGTCACCTCTTCTCTTCTCCATTTTTATAAATTCCATCTCTAAAATTATATCTTCCTCCTTTCACATGTATGCAGACGATTTACAGATTTATAGACAATCTCCACTGTCTTCCCTTTCAAGTGCTATGATCGAAACCAACAATGATCTAGACAGTATTCTTCAATGGAGTAAGGACTTTGGTTTAAAACTAAACCCGGATAAGACGCAATGTATTATAATTGGCAGCCGCCAATTAATTTCGAAAATCTCTTGGGACAATTTACCCACCATTAATCTCGGTGGTACTGCTATACCCCTAAGTAACACCGTCAAAAGCCTAGGCATTCATTTAGACCAAACTCTTTCATGGCATGTACATTTACAAGAGCTGCGCAAGAAAATGTTTGGGGCTGCTGCATCTTTAAGACGTCTAAGTAACTTCCTACCTATCCCTACTAAAATCTCTCTTGCTCAGTCCATTCTTTTACCTTTACTTGACTACGCAGATGTGTGCTTATGTGACCTAAATGAGAATCATCTCTGTACCCTAGAACGCCTTCAAAACTTATGCATTCGGTTCATTTTTCCATTAAAAAGTACGATCACATCTCCGAATACCGTACTAAGCTTAAGTGGCTTCCCATACGATTGCGACGGAATAGCCACATACTCCACCTTCTTTACAATATCCTCTTCAATCCTCATACTCCTTCTTATTTAAAAGAAAAATTTTCTTATCTTGGAGACAATACGTCTTTCCTTCGTTCCTCTTATAAACTAACCCTTTCCTTTCCTGCTCATAAAACTTCTTTCTTCGAATACTCTTTTACGGTATCTGCAATTCGTCTGTGGAATGCTCTACCTGAATCAGTGCAGAAATCGCAAACAATTGCGATATTCAAAAAGCGCCTTAAAGAACACTATCTCACCTTAGCCGTAACGTGATACACCGTTGTTCCCTTTCTCTCTCATTGTGTTATGGTATATCTTAATACTGTAATTCAAAAATTATTGTTTTTACATTTACGTGTGTTATATATTATGTATAGAACATAGATATTGTGTGTTATATTTAATAGTATTTTAATATTGTATAGTTACTTTAATTATAAGTATTTATATTCTTAATATATATTATTCTGTATTTAATATAATATGTAGGTTATATTTATTTATGATTAAAATTTAACAATGAATGCTTGTACCGACTACTACCTTCTATTCTCGCTATAACATATTATATCTCTCTCATACCTATGGTTGTCTGGTAGAGACCGCT
This sequence comes from Lycaena phlaeas, assembly GCA_905333005.2. Taxonomy (NCBI): domain Eukaryota; kingdom Metazoa; phylum Arthropoda; class Insecta; order Lepidoptera; family Lycaenidae; genus Lycaena; species Lycaena phlaeas. The sequence continues at coordinate 2,774,331 of HG995181.1, forward strand.
ACAAGCGGTAAGACCGCCATTTTTGTGCAAAATACTAGTCTTAAGTTTATGTTGTCAGCCGTTATAAATTTTGATGGTACAAAATAAAGCGTATTATTATTATTATTATTATTATTATTATATGAGCTATAAAAATACATTAACTTTATACATTTTCTGTAAAAGGAAATATGCTCATTGTAATTTATCTGGTGTTCATTGAGGGAGGCCTATTTTCAACAGGATAAAATTAAATAATGATGATGATGGTGATGATATTGCATAAAAGCAGGTTGGTACTTACGAACAATAATACAAAGCATACCTTAACACCAGCAGGTACATATTAGTAAACAATAACGGAAATATGTCATATTGCGGAAATGTATTATATGATCTAAATAAAAACGTGTAATGATTGTTCTAATGTTGGCATTGCGCAATACGCAAATGCAATAGAGGAAATAGCATGTTACGCACACGCGTGCACGTGTGAGTATATCCTGATATAAATTACGAATTTAGAATATTGTAATTAACTTTTATCCAATTAATAAATCAAATACAATTCCTTGGAACACACGTTTTAAAATTGTTTAATTCACTACTATCACCCGTACATTGGAAATTGTCTTGCTGAAATTATCTATAAAACAATTGATTTATAATAAAATCATGAATTCCATTCCAAGATTTGCTTTGATTGAACAATATACTGATCTTGTCGCCATTTTCGATGTTTATGGCTCATATTAATTAAAAAACAGAGGACCGAGATAATAGCCTTTAGGTACACCAGGTTATAAATTTAGAATTATTTATATTATTTTTTATATTTTTTATATTATTATAATAAAAAAAAGTAAAAAAATCATGTGAATCTTCTTTCGAGCAATACGTGAATCCGGTCGACCGGATTCAACAACAGTCGTCGCCAATTACTATAGTATTTTTCTCAATTGAACAATTTACGAAAGTTCAATCAACGCTGCTGCAGTGAAATAATCTTCACGAGAACTCTTGACATCCACTCACCGATTGCTCTGATGATTTTACTATTATTTTCAACGAGTCAATTAACGAAGTACAAAAGTAACAGTCAATAATTAAGAATATAAAAGTAAGAGTATTGGTGACGCCGTGACTATTGTTTCAGTAACAATGGCGAAAGAGAATCGCCGTTTTATCTCGGTCTGTCAAATAAATAAAGTAAACCATTAACAATATTACACAGGGATTTTGGAGAGCCCGGTATTTAACGCCATCGTCTATATTCATTCAATGTTCAAAGATCTTTTTTATGAATATGAAATCAAAATTCTGTGTTAGTTAGGATAAGTAAACTGCCAGAAGAGTCCTGATGACAAGTGGTCGACGTAACTCATTAACATAGCTTGGTTCATCTGGAATTAGTCCAGCAACTTATTAATATGTTGCCGATCTGGAGACATGTTAGGTTATCATCGGAGCCAGTAATTACACTACATGTGTTCTTCCTTCTCTCCGATGCACAGTAAAACTGTTTTAGGGTAGATGTAAGCCAGATTGTGGTGTACATAAAGCTGGGGCACAACCATGGCACAGTGCTTCTCTTCCACGGTTAGTTTTTATTTTTGTGCAGTTATGTTTAGCGCCTAAGTTAAATTATAATTCATTTATATTTTTTATTCTACATTAACATCCTTTTAAAGCAGGTATCCAATTCCAATACCAGCTCGAACAATCAAGAGATTTTCCCGAAAAGTCGACATTTTAATTTTCAATTTTGTCAATCCCCACAAACATTCACATTTACAATTTAATCCTACTTACGCTCAAGTCAGATGCATATGCATGAACCACTATTGAATTAGTCTTGTATCAGAATATCTATGCAATTATGACCGAATCCCTGCAAATGAGACTGGGGATTGAGATTTCTTTAATTCAGCAGCCCATTCGTAGACAATGGCTTGGACACGAGCCACTCTCGAGATTGCTAACTATTCAAACGATATGAATGCACAATCTTTGAGAATGGAAATTATTCGAAGTCAGATAGGAGGGAATTCAAAACGGTACGCATTATTGTAGACATAAGCGGGTAATATGAATTCCTTTTTCATATTCATTGTTTCTTCATGAGAGATAGGAACGAGCAGACGATTCCCTTGATAACTACATATTTATGTTCAATCACACAATGCAAATCGCACGGTCTAGTACCGCGGTAACTTCTTATGAACTTGAGTTGGGAGTATTTGATTATATACATTTTCGAATTCTCTATACAAATATTTGGATGATTTGCTTTCATATTTAAATTTTTTTCCCGGATTTTGTCGCGGTTTATTAAATCCTCCCGTGACCATGGTCGCTGGAAAGTATCCGAAACGTCGGGCTTGTAAAAAATCTTAATAATTTGTATTTTATAACAATTTGCTTTCACCATGATGACGAGATTCCACTAACATGCTACTTGCATTAGTGCAAGTATGTGTGGTTACAAAATGGTTCCTGTGACTTTTAAAGGAATTTCCAACTTTTTATCACACCTCAAGACAGTTGCAGACTTACTGTCATCAAAACCGTCATCAATTGTACGTGTATCAGGCATTTCAAATACAAACAAGTATCGTGTAAATCGAAATAACTTTTCATAATAACTGCCTCTTTAACTTTACGTCTTGGAAATCAAATTAACAAAGGTTTCGCAAATAATACGATACACATCTCGCGAATTCCAACAATTCTAACAGAAACTCGTAAAGTATTTAATAAATTAATATCAGAAGCAATGAATTCGCCGCCGGGGCGAAAAATCCCTAATTCCTTTTCAATCAATTGGACTTTAATTAAAATATATTTCTGTTTGAAGTCGACATCAATAATTTAATTAACAAGTACGATAATATATAGGCTCGGGATGTGTCTGAATGGAATGGATTTATTGAGTTATTGATAAATGAACTACTTGATTCCTGCGATCGCTACTTTTAAATATATTGATTTTAAGTCGAGTGACAATAGGTCACCACTCGTTCTTATTGCTGCTATTCCTGTTTAGCCAGGATCGACAGCAGTTAAACATCAGAGTCCTAGGCCCTAGGGATATGTTAATGCTGTCGTGGAACCGGTGACAAATTGTATAAGGATTCGGGATTAGATATTATTTCCGATTTCCGTCCGCAATTAAAGCGATAGATACAAGATTGCATTGACTAAAACAAAAGTCTAATATATATTTTGTCTTTAATAAATGGGGCTACTGTAGGCAAAAGCTATGAGTCCTTATATCTTAGCAAGTACAAACAATTTCGTGTGGTCAAATTAAATATTGAAGAAAATGTTATTTTAAATAATACGTTTACAAAGTTTTTACATGTTAACTACACAACTAGAAATCAAGCAAGTAAGTGTAGAAATAATGATAAAATATTATAGCCATGTGTTTTGTTCCAGTTCACAGGCTATTAGATATAATCGCAGAATCGCTCAATTTTACACACGACAGTGGTGCTCATTTAATTTTTTTATAAAATAGAGGACAAATAGGCAGTCAGTATAACCATCAAGGTTGTCCATAGACTCCTTTCCACAGAGGGAATTCCGGTGAATTTTTGGCCTTTTAAGTATGAATATGACCTAGAGATCTTCAGCAACGGACACGCATATATTGTAAGTATGCTGACTTTTAAAATATTTTCATTATATATTTATCAGGCGATGGAAAGAATGGGAACTGATGATTGTAGAAAGTGTCACTGAGATTGGATAGCGGTTATCGTGTCAATACGCGGCCCCAACCGTGACGGCCACACCTCCAGCCATCCGACACGCTCCAACAAACGAAGTGGCGTGGCGAAGCACTTCCGTTAAAGACGATGTTTTTATCCTAGATATTTGTTATAAGATGAAACTGAGAAAATAGTAAGACAGGCATGTTCACTTTTGTCTCGACACATGAACGACTACGCCTTATACATTTCAATAGCTCAATTGCCAGACGATGCACCAGACTCTAAATTGCCTATAGTTTTTAATAAGTCTACCTATAGCTCTGGGGAGAAGTGCCTTGAAATTGTTTTTTCTAAATTTCTAAGTGAACCCTTAACACGAGACGATCGTTATCCAGTGAAGGATGCCTGATGAGGAAAGTCTTTGAAGGTGAGTAAAGTTTAACATCAGTGAATCAAGGCCCGATACCCTCCTCGCCTGATTCGAGGAGACCCGTGTAGAGCAGTGGGTCATAAATTATATGGATTGATACTTTTTAACGTATATCACCACTATGAAATACTAACTTTACCAAAATTACCAAACCAAAAGCTTACAAATTCATGACATGTTCAGTGGAGCAAATAAACAAACAACATAACACGAAGGGCTAGCAAGGATTAGTACTATCTGGGACACATCGCTCGTATCGAAACAACCCAGAGACCGAGGCCTCACCAATAACTCTGCAAGAGTTATCCGACTCGTATCGTTTCGGAGCGGAACTAATCGACGACGGGTTCGCGTTTAGAATGGATTGAACGACTGTTTTTTGGTTCGACCTTTTAGAGTAGCTAATATATCTGTTAAGGGTAACACACAATCTCTATACATAACTCACACATTTTGGTTCGTTATATATTGAGCGGCATATTCTTCTCGGTATTGCAATTACCTTGAGTATTTGTGATACCAAATTTGTTCAGAATTGCACAGGACGTAATAGTGATAACGCCGGCAACGCACCTGCCTCTGCTAATCCTCTGGTCTACTACATCTAGGTGTACCAAATGCCCTTTGCCATCTCTTGTATAAAAACAAACATTTTGCACTTGACCTAAATTTGAGTTTTTATGCATCTGAATTCTAAACCATTGAGTAAATGTTGAATTTTAAATGATGTGTATCGGTTGACTTCATAGGATAGCGAGTTTTTAGAAATTTATTATGATTGATAGCGGAAAGATATGTTTGCGTTTAAATTCTGGTTGGTCCAGTGATGACCTTGACTACTAATCCGAAAGGTCGTAAGTTCAAGTCCCATCTAAGATTTTTTTTTGTGTAATGAGCATGACCATTTGATCTGTATTTAGAAATATATTCTAATGTATCAGTTGTCTGGCAGCTAAACTACAAGCTCTGCCTAGTTTGGGATCAGGTGGCTGTGTATGAATCGTCCCTACATAATATCATCATCATCATCAGCATTTATCCGTTCACTGCTGAACATAGGTCTCCCTCAATGAACGCTAAGACGACCGATCCCTTGCTACTCGCATCCAACATGGATGCATACATACATCATATGATAACATGTTATTATTGTAGAGAAGGAAGGGTCTATGGCTAGTCTACTAACGATGCTGGGGAAATCTGTCGGCGATAACGATATGCACGATACCCCCGAGTGTAACTGGAGTATCGATAGTTAGTTCTCTGCAGCCTCACCGGACACGTCTCAATCGGTTATATAATTAGATGTGCTGATCACAACACGCTACGGTCTGCTCGTTTACTTGTTACATGAAATGAGCATCATGAAATTACGAACAACGAAAATTTTCTATTATTTACTAGCGGACCCGACAGACTTCGTTCTGTCAAAGGTCATGGGGATTTAATAAGCATAAATACAATAATCAACAACTTATTACAACAACACACAAACTCATCTATTCTGGTTATATTCTTGTGATGGCATTGTTTATAATGGGTACATCATCATCATCGGCATATATCCGTCCACTGCTGAACATAGGCCTCCCTCAATGAACGCCAAGATGACCGATCCCGTACCACTCCCCTCGACCTGCCACTGCACGGAGATCGTCTTCCCACCTGTTTAATGGCCGACCAACACTTCGTCTACCTAAATGCGGCCTCCACATTTGAACCTTATTGACCTATCGGCCATCCGTTCTTCTGAGTGTGTGACCAGCCCAGTGCCACTTCAACGTACATATTTTTCGCATGATATCGGTAATTTTAGTACTCTGGAGGAGGACTTCGTTTCGAATCCTATCTGCCAAAGAAACACCAAGCATAGCACGCTCCAGTCGTAAATTAAGAGTTTGTTTCAGTCCCGTAGGTCAACACGGGGATAACGCATTGGTCTTTAAACTGTACGGTATACGGACGACGTGAGAATATGGCGAAACTTCCTAAATGCTGCCCACCCTAATTGAATCCTCTTATTGGCTTGCCTCTCGAAGTTATATCGACCTAGCTGCAAGGTATGCCTAAGGTAGAAATACTCTTGCACGGCTTCGAGAGTTATGTCATCGACGTTAACCGGCCTAAGGAGAACGTGTTCGTTGAACATGACTTTCATGTTGTCCAAGTTCACCCTAAGGCCCACACGTCGGGATGATTCGTTTAGACTGTGCAGCATCTTCTGTAAACCCTTCAGCGACTCGGCCAGTATAATAAGTAAGTATATCGTCGGCGAAACGAAGGTGTCAGAGATACTCGCCGTTAATGTTTATGCCACATTCTGCCCAATTTAAAGTCTTGAAGATTTCGTCCAAATCATTCGTGAATGGTTTCGGGGAATGAACATCCCCCTGTATATATCCCCCTCCTCGATGCAGTTGGATTGGTCTTATTTGACCTCCCGGAATCAGAACGAACATAAAAGCGGCTTCGTATAATCCTCTCATTACTTTAACGTATCGCCAATCGACATGACATCGCTGCAGAGCCTCCAGAACAGCCCAGGTTTTAAAAGAGTCAAAAGCTTTCTCATAGTCCACAAAAGCAAGGCACGGTGGCTGGTTGTACTCATGGGTCTTCCGTATAACTTGCCTTATAGTATGAATGTGGTCTATGGTGCTAAATCCTCCCCCTTTTAGCTACTTAAGAGCCAAACTAACCTCATCTAATCTGATGTTCAGAAGCTTTCCAGAGAGGTGTCGTGTTAGGCTGGCACGCGGATCATTATTCCGGGTATTAGGTTGAGGAGCATGGGACGCGTACAATTTGCTATAGAAGTCTCCGTTCTCCGATACGATCTCCGGCCTAGAAGAAACGGTCTCGCCAGAAGTGGTCCTAATCTTCGACAGATGGCTTCATGTGTGTGTACAAACTGTAGTGAAATTATTCATTTTCAAAAGCTTATACCACCCGAACAGATAAGTTTTCGATACTATATAATATATGCAAAATACATTTAAAAGTAAATCACACGTGTGTAAAGTTTTCATTTTCCTATATTTATAATTTAATTCGGTGTTCATCCCAATTACATAATAATATTAGAATGTATTTAAATAATTTTGCACAGACAGGGATATTAAATTCATAATTAAAAATAATAAAACACTCTTGGTAACGCGGTTTATGTTTGACTGATGTAATGACGTGGAAACTGATGCATTTTATGTCGCGTGCCTGCCTGAAACTAAAACAAACGAAATAATATCGCGAAACCGACCAAATTGAAAGTCAGTACTAATGATCCATAGCCCGTAAATTGTGTAGCTATGTAATTTGGTCGGGTTCGCGTTATTATCACCTTTTATGAGTTTCCGAACACGACATTAGACCCTCCAACAGCAAACGCACACTGTTTTGATAGAATAAATGAAATTCCGACTTTGCTCGGGTGAAATTTGATTTACAATGCACATAACTAACGATCTAATAATAAGACCGGTAGGGTCCCATTGCACAACCCAACAGTAGGGTTTAAATTTCTTAAAAGCATTTCTATACAACCAACGTTTAATTTAAGGAATGTGTGGTGGTAATCCTGCAATCGTTATATCGAGTTTAGGAATTCTACGGGATAGTCTAAAACATCATTATGATCATCCTCAACTACAGCGTTATAACTCTCTTAAATTTTAAACACACCGGAGGTTTTTTCAACAACTTAGTCGTGCAATTGAAAACGATCTCCGTTTTGAGGAGTAAGTAACGTTTTCATTGAATAATTTTTATTAGGTATCATTTGTGTCAAGCGACACATCAAACATATGGTCTACAATTGAATTATCTACAATGCATCGCTATGGTCAACACCATCCTCATTTGATGATCAATTGCCTGAATCCTTATGACACGTAAGACGTAGAGATCTCATCAGAATTAATTGGAATTTTTAATCTCGAGTGATCTGTTCTACCGCCATCTAAAAATTTGCTGCAATCCCAGTAAATGCTATAGCATTATTTAATTTTTGCCTATAGGCAGGCATATTTTGTTTTCAGATCTTAAAATGTACAATAGTTGTTAATACAAAAGTTTTTCCAGTTCCTCTTGGGCCGTCAAGTTGGAACAGAATGTATATCTATAAATTCTTTTGATATAGTACCTATAAATTCTCCTGATCATAATATTTCTTTGTCTAAATAATCCTTTTCATAATACAAATACAATACAAAACAAAACTTGACACTGGCAAATAATAAATACTCCTTGCCAAAAGCGTATTAAAAAAAGTAAATGTCACCCGTTATCAATGACAGTGATAATATGCAATTATGTCATTGTATTTTAATGGACTGCAATATTTTGTCTGTCAACACTATTAGAATTTAACAAAATACTCAACAATCCAAATTTTGGAGATATTTGTTGTCGACTCGAAATCTTTAATTTTTTATGTTTTATTATTTAGGTAACTTTTAGATTGAGTCTACGACGAAATTATTAATATGATATAGCTTAGACAACAATGAGTGTTTGTAATCTAATATGAGCTTTATATAATAGCGATAAAGTTCAGATTGACTCTACATTTTAGTTAGAAAACGTTTGTATGGGAAAAAGAAAAGGGCTGTTTTTAGGGCTTTCCCGGCAATTATTCGATTTTTTTTCGCCGGAACATCCATCCTTGGACTTCCACAAACATTTAAAAAAAAGAATTATCGAAATCGGTTCAGCCGTTCACACGTGATGCCGTGACAACGCGAAACGGGTTTCATTTTTATATATATAGATTAAAACATAGACAAAATATTTTATTTTCTCAAAAAAAGAAAAATAATTGAGACATTACAGACAGTGGTAAGCAAATTCGCTAGGGCATATTCCGGATGTTGTTGTCGGTGCAAAATCAGATTCTTTTTAAGTTATACAGTAACTTAAAAAAAATCTGACTTTGCACTTTTTTTTTAAGTTACAGTTATCGAAACCAGAGTTCGAATTTTGAATTTCTAGTTATTGAAACCGAAGTCGAAGGGGATCCCAGGCGGTTTAATTTCATTAAATTGGTTTTAAAAAGTGATGAGTATTATTAGTGAAAACTGAACAGTTCGAATAAATAACAAAAGACAACGGCACGGGTGTTAAAAACGTCCAAAATACAGGACCTTAGTCATGTTTAAACTTTCCAACCTTTCCGAAGCGAGGCAGAAGCCTTATAACATGCCTAATAAAAAAATGGTTGTCCGTAAAGTTGGTTTACTAACGATAGTTGAACGTGACAACTTCATAAGAAAATACTGATGGGCCGATTGTGCCTCTTTGTCGCTCGATCCGTGCTCTCGCTTGCACTTCAAGCCTTAAATGGAACGCCTCAGAGAGGGGTAACGCCACATGAGTCATGTTTTTTGGAGCGTGCAGCCGGCCCCATCGAATTATAACATGTCACGTCAATAAACTATAATCCCTAGTCTGTATGCAATGCAGTGTTTCATTAATCTATGTAGTGGCGTGTTGGTTACAATTAAATAACATAATAAAACAATACAGAAAGTTATACCACGTTATACATTCCAAATATATCACAGACAATAGAAGATAAGATCGGTCTCGAACAAAAGACACGAACGTAACCGAGTAGTCTCAATCAGAGCGGGAGAGGCAATTTGTAACAATTGAAAACAAATAAATGACCGACGCCATCTCAATTCAACGCCTTAACGTGATCACTTAAGGTTTTTTTTGTATTTTTCCATCACAATTCCTGACTTGTAAAATATAGTGTCTAGGCTTAAACTTATTTACCATGTGAAGTTGGTATGAGTTGTTTGTATAGACACATATTTGGATAGTTGGGTTTATAAATTAATAAAAGTATGGATGAATGAATGATTGATTTATTAAATGAACAATAAATGATTTAATGGATGACTGAAAATTTCCCACAAATGTTAAAATAGCAATATTACCGTTAAATACTGTAAATTTAACACGGTATTTGTGAAAGATTCGCTGGATAAATTATAAAAAAAACTATATTATTAGGTCTTAACTTCAGGTCTTTTAGCAAAAGAAGATACGAGATGAATTATTACAAAACGAAATCGAGTATACTTAAAAGATAACGAGCGTGCACTTCAAAATATCAAATGAAAGATATTGACATTTTATTATTTTAATATTGGACTCAGGATTTTACATCGTGTAACAGCATATAATGAAATATGCCAAGGTAAGCTATTCATTATAATAGCAATGCGAATAGCAGTAAAGCCTTATTAAGTGTCGCGTTAAATTCCGACTGGACTGGATTCGAATCCCACCAAGTGCAGATAATTTGTGAGGTATTAATTTCTTAATTCCGTTCCTAGTAAAAAGTAATACAAGTTCTTACGAGCTTGCCACGGGGCTAGTTAAACGTGGTATAATTGTTAGATAATATTTGTTTATTTATACTTTTCTTAAATATGTATATAAATTGATGAAGTAATTAAAGACACTGAATTAATATGATGTGTATAATTTGTATATTATGTAATATGACCAGGATCCCTATATAAATAATTATATACGAGCATATGCTACCTAATTCGAAGACAAAATACGATGACCCGGTTGTACACTATTAATAATATCCAAGGTTGGTAGAAAGTCGCTTTTCTAGCGTGGCTTTGTGTACCCTTATTGTTTGCATAAAAATTCCATTATGTGATCTTTTTGTAGCGCAACAAAGCATCATTTATTAATTCAGTGAAGTTTTCTAACTCTTTCATTTATCCTATTCCCTTTTAATTTCTGTTCTGTCGAAAAGGTGAGGTTATTTTTACCAAAAACTTAAAATAAACTTACCATTACGAGACAGGACGCGCCGTAAGATGTGTCCAAAGCGTCGTGCCCCCATACATTTCCTTTGTTCCCTGGCCACATCGTCCATACAATCGCTGTCAGTAGCTGTATCAAATTCACTGTCATCTTCTGACATGAGAGATTCACGCTTACTTCTATTCTTATCATCCTTATATCTTAAAGTTGGTTCACTTGCACCTAGATTCTTTGGTTCTGCATTCTGCTTATCTACATTATCTATATCATTAAATAAATCATCTAAATTTGTTTCTAATAAACCTTTGGCACTGCATATCACTTTAATGTTAGATTCTTTATTTATAATTGTATCGAGACTATTTGAAAGTCTCTTGTCATTGATTTTATTGGTGACGTCACTGTCGTAATCATTTTCACTGTCCTGAGTTTTTGATCTGCTTTTCACTCTTAACGAACTTTGTGATATTAGTTTAGTCTGTTTATCTTTCACACTTTTATGGAAATCATTTGGCAACGGGTGACTTCCGCGGAACATATTGGAGAGAACGATCATCTTCACGATCTTTAAAGTGCCAACGTCGGTTAAAAATTCCATCACTGCATTCCTTATTCATTTCACTGATGATAACTTACACTAAACAAAATGCGAGATAGTTTTGTGTTCGTTGGCGATCATAAAAGTAAACATGGCGTTGTATTTCAAGAGAGTAACTGCCTGTTACAAACAACAATGTATGCAAATGCATTCTTTATGGGAAACTGAGCATTATTCAGGCGTAGAGATTACCCCGAAGTGTAGCACAATATTACACTTTATGCGAGATTAGAAAAGAGATTAAAATCAAACAAACAACATCCAAATGATATTTTAAATTGTTATAATGAAATGCAAGACAATGTTTTGGAATAGGATTTTACGATTCAAAATTAGACAAACACTTTTAATTAACCAGACGTTAATTAAAAGTGTTTGTCTAATTTTTGCAAAAATTAGTAACAATTTTTTTTTCGTTTAACTAATGTTTTATTTCTATCCTTTAATTATTATTTATGTATTTTAAACTAATCTAAAGCAAGTAAATAAGTTTGAAATGAATAATAAAACATGTCACATAAAATTTGCAATTAGGTTGCGATGCGGATAGTTAAAAAAGCTATCCTATAAATATACGAATTACTTTTTTTTTCTACTAGCGATCGGTTGTAAACAAAAACAAGTATAAATAATACATTAAGTCTATCTTTATAAAGTCCAACGAATCCCACTTGTCACCAGGTACAAAGCTAAACTGTGCCGACGTGATAAAATTACTAACCACGCAAATGTTATCAGGGATACTAAAGCTTCTTGCTCCTTTGGGCTCCATTCCAGAGAGGAAATTTGAAACAGAGGTTCGTTATATATTGCAGTTTACCTGGCCAAGTTTTCTTACTTAAACCAATGGAACCTTGTATTACTCCAAACCTGATTGCTACAAGCTACCCCGCACTAATAATAAGTAGGATTTAGACAAGTCTTATCACTAATATTTTTAGACAATTGGACAATAGGGAATAAAAAGCTAGTATGGATTTTCGTATATTCGTTATTAATTAATAGAATGCAAGTTATTAAAATTAAAAAGCACTGTTAACCTCAAACACGCTAACAAGGCTTTTGCAAAATTATTTGTAATTAAATAGATTCGATTACATTTTCTAACATTCAAATATGATTTTATCTTGAGGACGTTCCCGAGCTTATAGAAATGCAACCATGAACCAAATGGAAGAAGTAATAAAGAAATTCACATAAACATTCAAATATACATTAGTACTTGACCATTTCGAAGAATAAAAGTTTGCAGACAAAGACTCAACAGAGACCTGGTGAAATTTTATTTCGGAATCTTTTTCAAAGGCTGCATCGGCATTGAGAGCGTTCAGCAATGCGCTCCAACAAAACCCGTGCCCAATAGCGTGAAAAGTTAAACGTCGTACCTTTTCAAGAATTAAATATCTCTACAATATTAGACTTTTCATTCAACATTTTCAGTCACAATTTTTCTACTAAAATGTTTACTACTCTATTAGCCACGTGTTATTGTTGAATTACATAATTATGAATACAAATTACATTATGCGTTTAGTACCTACGTCAGTTCTGTAAGTAATCTGCGTAATATTTATGAGGAAAATCTTGACGATTATGAGGTACTATTAAGGAAACTTTTTTAACAACGACGAAATATAGAAATTTTAATAAAGAGAGACAAAACCCAAAACCACTAAATGTATCTTTGTTTTACGTAAAGGCTTGGCTTTTCCTAATAATAATGAGAAACTTATCTTACTATCACTTCCTAATTAGCATCAGTATGCATATATTCATTTGATTCGGTTATTAAAACAATTATATTAAAACATTTAATAACATTTTTTACTGCGATTAAAACCAGCTAATTCCTTATTTAATTATTGCATCAACCTAATCTATGAACGATATTCTATGTAAAGTCCACTTCGAACTGCTAATATTATTATCAGTCACAATTGACCATGTTCAAGTAATAATCCCAAAATTCCCAATCCCATGTCCTAAGCACACGGCCCAGGTCCTAAATCCTATTTGGCCGGCCTCCGCAAATAACATGTAAATATTTTGCACAAATTTTCTACTATCTACGTAACTTGCAGCTGAATTTTTTCCCACGATTTACATATTCCAGCCAATTGTTCGCTTGTGGTCAGCTTTATTTTAAATCCTTATTTTCGTAAGAGATAATCTAATGAGCTAATCTTTAGATAAAAAGTGGGTTATGTTATTAGTATGCAATGAATTCCTGAAGTGATTCTAATGAAATAGTACAAGATATTTAACATTTGCTTCAACTTAGGATGTTGGCGCTTGTGTTTGTACGGACGTCTTCCGAGGCGACTGTTGTTTTATATAGTTTAAGATTTATGAATATTGAGTGATAAGATGAGACCCTGGCCCAATGCGAATTGGTTAACTTCACGCATCTTCAAAGAATTTCAAGCTCATCAGCCTGATGAGCTTAAAATTCTACAGGATACCTTACGATGTCTTCCTTCACCGGTGAGCAAGCTATGATCTTGTGTTTAGGGTGTGCTTAGAAATTAAAAAAAAACCCTTTTCAAGGCACCACAGGGATCAGGATCGAACCCGAACACGATCGAATCGAACTCGACTCTCTTGCACAAGAGTCCGAGCCCACACCGACATAACCATCGTCGCTCAGCGAATTTAATTACGTTTTATCCCAGTCGTTAACATAAATAATAATTAGGTTAGCATTCATAATGCGGATATAAAACAGAACAATCTAAGGTGATTCAAAGCAATAAAAAAGACATTTTGAAAAGAAAAAAACAAACAAAACAAAGTAAAAGAAACAAACATTTCATTTGTCCAAATCAGTTACAAATGGGACACTTAAAATATACTTTCGCCCCTCACCGAATAAAAATACAACCAGTAACAATATTCGCACTAAAAGCGCCTATTCTGAGATGACTTTTTTAACTTTCCTAAGTAAATTGGTAATATTTTAAAAGGTCTTCGCCGGATGCCTAATGCAACATTTTGGCTTTCTCCAAGATAAATTAAAAATTCGAAGCTATAAAAGTGATGAAATTGACTCACATTTATTTAAATTTATTTGTATTATAATTGTTTATTAAGCTTTTTTTTAGTTTAAGTCTTATGTTTGAAACCCATCAAGGATAAACATATGCGTAAATTTCCAAAATGTGTATTCGTACTCAGAAACCATAATCGCGAGCTTATTACAAGGTTGTATTGTATCATGCACATATCATGCATGTATCATGCATCATGGTCATAAAAAATATCTGGTCATATAAGGAAGAACCTAATCGGTACCAATATACTTACTACAACCTTATATAATAAGAACGGAAGAAGAAGTGTTGGTCGGCCATTAACCAGATGGGAAGACGATCTCCGTGCAGTGGCAGGTCCGAGTTGGATGCGAGTAGCAAGGGATAGGTCGTCTTGGCGTTCATTGAGGGAGGCCTATGTTCAACAGTGGACGGATAAAGGCTGATGATGATGATAATGAGGATGATGAATCTTATATATAACATTTAGTCCAAGTTCTAAACATGATAGCTATAATTATAACGAAACCTGTAAACAAATCGTATCACAGAACACCTTCGTTTCCACGGCCTTCGTCCGACCGCAACTAATTACACGAACATACAGACATGCTAATAATCGTTATGGTAATTATTTGTTGCTTAAAGCAAGGACGTTTCTGAGCCTAACACGTTATTTTCAAGTTTAAACGGCACAAGAGTCTTTAATTATCTAACATATCAAAAATCATTGTTGATATTTGCCCCGCTATTCTTCTTAAGGGTTTGAACCTATGCCGTAAAGAAAAAAGATTCTTTAAGGAGACCTTAACGTATTCTACTCGTAAAATCTAGAGTACTATTCAGTCTGGATGCATAAGGGAATTCCCTAAATACTTAGTAGAGTTAAGTCGCTGCACTTCGGTTTATAGTTTCTATTTTTAATAAAATAATTTGTTGAGATACATATGGTTCTATTAAAACATTAAAAGAATCAACGAGTTTAACAGAGGAATCAGAACAAGTAAGAAAAGCTCTAAGCGTGCGGCACTACGTGACCTTCGCATTAATGGTGAATTGCTGATACATTTTTATATTGATTTATTTCGTATATTGTCAATAAATATGATGCTTTTGACGTGACAACGTCTAATAACTCCAATTACGGGCATCATGCACGAAAAATATGACGTCATGTAGCGTTCCGCCAGCGAAAGCGCGGAACAGACGAGAGAGGCATAATCGGCTCGAGCGATCGCCTCAATTCGGTTCGTGCAGCATGTAAAATGTAAACTACCGTCCGTAAGCCGATTTTACAGACAACCATTTTTATGAAAGTGGGGATAAACGCACAGTCTGTTCACCTGGTAAGTGGTCAGCGGTATCCCTGGACACCTATACCAGAGGATTGACAGGTGCGTTTCCTTTCAATTGAAGTTTACCTTCTTTCCCCTTCCGACCCTTAGTCACATCAGCTTGAATATACCGTCGGCAGCTCACAGCTGGTCAAGATGATCGTGCGAGACAGGATATAGTATAAATGTTATACCTTTTGATACATACAGATAATAAACGGAGCCAGTATAAATCGTACCGCGTTACGGCTGGGATGTTCGTAAACGTCTCCCAGCGCCTAAACGTAACAAATAAGGCGAATGAGATTTTATTTTGCCAATTTCCTGATTCCACCAGCACCCCACGGTATTAAGTCCTTTACGATTCACCATTGATCTACACACTGATGGACTGGGATGAAACTGTATCTCAATTTTTCTAAGGCTTTCTTAGGAAATACGAAAAAAAATGCTTAGGCATTTTGGTATAAATACTAGGACTATGCCAAGGTATCATAAATATCCCAGCTTAGAATAGAGCACAAAGCGCATTTTTAACACACTTTTATTAGCTTCCGACGTTGTAACTATGAACATGATTTTGGAACCCACTTTTGGGAGGATTAATTTGAAACTTGGGCACATGTTTTATTAAGTTTTTTACTTACAATGAATTAAATCACAGCATTTCACCGCGTGTAAGTGAAAAAAAAAAAAACACAAAAAATAATAAAAATTAATTATATAAGTTTAAATTAATTATCCAAATACTACATACAATTATATTTTATAATATCAGTTATTAAAATTGAAATAATTGTGCGCCAAAATGCTTATTTTCATTTTTGACTGTTTTGTATACGGTACTAAAACACAAAAAAAAATTTAAGACTTAGAGAGCTTAATTTCTGAAAAATCCTATTCCATTCCAAACTCCAGTATTAAGTCTAAAATTTAGTTCTGTCTTGGAGTTTTTCCGTTTCGGAGCTTCGAAAATGATCCTTTTATACAGATCTGCGTCTCGTCCCAGTAACATCGATAAGCGATGATTGAAAAACATTCGATGTAAATATTATGTCCTTTATAGACGTATTAAATCATTATTTAAATATTTAACCAATAATACAATTATTACTATGTCTATAAAAGAAACTTCGTCAATTTTATTATACATAATATACCATTTAATAATTTATATATGTAAGTATTTATTACTAGTAACTGTAACTGGCTGTCCTTAATAAGTAAATAAATAAATAATATAACATGTCTATGTCGATTTTATTGCTCATACTTTTTAAATAAATAGGTTATTTGAATGTTAGTTAAAATAGCTCACTAAACGCATAAAAGAAACCGATTATTGAGTTCAAAGGACATAACTTAAACACGAAATTTACCTTTAGAAAGAGGTAGTGTCATGCTGCTTTGCAGCCGACCTGTGCCGCCACGACCGGGGTGGTACCTTTCGCTCACATAATAACGGAGTACTTATAGTGACAGTTGTGCTGTCGCTGTGCGGTTTGTGAGTTTCCTGTGGCCCATTGTGGAGATTATGTAAAGGAGGTCAACGCATCAGCATTAACTCCGGTTATGTGGATGTTTATGGACGTCGATAGTCGCGAAAGTCTTCGACTGTTTTATAAAAAAACATCCAGAAGTAAACGAATTAGAACTTTTAAAAAAATAATGGCTGATAATATTTGTCACATATCGTTTTAATATCATCGTAGTTTATCCGTAGCCAAATAATCATCGATATCAATTTATTTAACTGTTAGGCCTCGTGCAAACCATCGTAAGTTGTGCGTGTTTATTGCGGTGCGTAATTTCCGCTGTGTTTCGTACCGCATACGTTATTGCGGTTTAGTTGACACGACACTCCGTCATAGACTCCACTCGTTATGGCGCCCGGAATTTCATCTCAATATTTTTTGTACAGGCGATTTTATTAAATATACGGTTGTGAAAAAATTAAATGCAGCACGCATATTATACGTCTTAGGTCGCCAATGTTGTTTTTAATCGCGATCTTTAATTATTGTAATCGTCTCTTATTTCCATCTCCAACTACCAACTAAGCCTGACTATTAGCTTATCTCGCTATGCGTATTACTGCTATTTAAAGGACGACTAAATTAAAAATTAAAAAACCAAATAATATTAGTAACAAGTACATACCGTAGATTAAATTGCCGAGTACAAATAAATATATACGGAACCCTCAGAACGATATCTATTCACACTTAACCGTTATGTAACAATAGTTATTAACGCTTTCTCCACACTAATTCCATCCATTACAGATAATAAACCTGCCAATGAAAGTCAAGGCAAAACAATACACCACACACTCATATCTAAATCACAATCGGATACCAGTGACTTAATCATAAAATCGATTTCAATTCCGATTCGATTTCGTAACCAATTTCGATCAATGACAACAAACGACCATAACGATGTTGGTATAGACTGGTTTTGATTCAACGAAAACGGAGCGAGGATAAAATTCCAATCGTATTTTTTAAGTAAACCACCTGAATTGCCCATCGTTAGAATTGTTTCATTGAGGCTTGATTTCCGTGATTTCCGCGCATGTGACTTAATATACATTTTAAAACTTACAATCATTATAATGAAACAACTTTTCCGGATTTTATTGCGGTTTATTAAGTTTTTTATAAGCCCGACGTTACGGATACTTTACAGTCACCATAGTCCTTCCTTGACCTTGGTTTTCCGCTTATAATAATTTTTCAATAAAAGGGCTATCCAAACTCCAAAAAAAAATCCAATCCGATTTCCTAAAATTAGCACGTCCTAAACAAACTCACGAGCTATAAAATGATAGTACATATATATCATTGTTTGAAACATATTAATTAATAAACAAAACATATTTAAAACCACACCCGAACATTCTAGAGCCCAACTAAATTTCGATAAAGAGTGATATTTAAAGACCAAATACTATATACTTAGTTTCTTAATTTAGTCTTAATTAAGTCTTTATTGTATTTAAAAAATCATCAAAAAATCAGCAGAAATTTTCACTCGGTTATCATACCTTTGTCAAGATGCTGTACGATATGAATGAAAATGAATAATATCATCATCAGCCTCTCTACCCAACCATACATAATATAGAGCTTTCTCAATAAATAATCTTACTAATATTACAAAGTGAAAGTTTGTAAGTATGAATGTTTGTTACTCTTTCACGTAAAAACTATATATCAGAATAACACATAAGCTATATCCTTGTACTCCCACGGGAATGGGAAGTGAAACCGCGGGGTGCTGCTAGTGACATAATACGATATTTTGATACATAACATGTGATGCGTTCGCTAGTTTATTTTAACGTGTACCATTAAAAAAAATAATTTATTTCTCCGTGGTGCATTGCAGCTGGGCTTCACCTGGCTGCTATCTTCTTTTTTCTTGACTTTGTTAGTCACTGCAATCCTGTACTGTCTCCCGCTTTGAACAGGGAGGGAAACTGGAATTTTTCCTACTCCTCCTAAATTCTTCTGATTAATTTCGTTGCGGGTCCCAAGGCAGTTTAACGTATCCCCCGGGCTCCCGGAGATCGTATCAAAGGGTCATTTGGTGGTTGCCGCTGTCGATCCTGGCTATACAGGAGTTGCAGCGGTGGGAAAGTGTGGTGGGCCAAGCCCGATTCAAAAATAACGTGTACCATGTAGACGAGCTAGGTCATTAAATCATATCCGAGCTGTACTTCACGAGCAGATGCCGTAAAGTCTGTCTCACACCAGCGCAATGAGGCCATTGCGAATATCGATTTCAAATATAACCAAATGTTTATGATACTAAACTTTGTTTCGATGACAAAACAGGCAAAACAAATAGTCCCTAATGAGAACATTTTAGAATATTATTTAGTAGTGGCAATACTATAACTATTACATACTACACTACTACTACTACTACATTCTGTACTAGTAATTTGGACCTGAATTCAAATTGCTTTTACGACTCGAATGCGGATCCATTCGATCCGGAAGATTTTATATTATTAAAGAGTAACTGTTGCCCGCAGCCTCGACCTTAGATTTTCAGCATTTTCAGGCGTATACGGATTGTTGATGATTATTTTCATCACCCAAATTACTCCGTATAACATCAGCTATCTGTTAGTAAAAGTCCCGTCAAAATCGGTCCAGCCGTTTAGGAAATTAACCGGAGCAGATAGACAAATTTTTTTAAATTGTTTTTGACTTGACAACGTCTTATAATTCGATGGAGCCGGCTGCACGCACAAAAAACCTGACTCATGCGGCGTTACCTCACTCTGAGGCGTTCCATTTAAGGCTTGAAGTGCAAGCGAGAGCGCGGAACGAGCGACAAAGGGGCACAATCGGCCCATCAGTATTTTCCTATGATGTTGTCACGTTCAACTATCGTCAGAAAGCCGACTTTACAGACAAATGATTTTTTTATTTGTCTAAGTAGCGTACATATTTTCCTGAGTATTAAGTGCTGTTGAAATCGCGAGCAGACACTTCAGTTTAATTTATTACAAGATGAAGCACGCTCCCATTTGTTTAGTATAACACAAGCTTACCACATCTATTTGAAGTATATCTTATCTTATCTCATCGTACGACTGTTCACAAATATTTATCTTGATATTAAGAGTAAGCGAACATAGATTAGCAACAGTGTATTAGTACAGATGTAGCAGTGCTATTTTCACACCGGATGCGATCGGCGATCCGTGACACTCATTATTTTATCGACTACACTATATATTTTATTGTCATTAATCAACAGAGTAGATTTATAGGTTTATAGATTTTTATATTTCTGACTTTTCGGATACTTTCATCAACCATGGCCACAAGACTCTTCTATAGAAATTTTAGTCAAACGTAAAAAATCTGTATAAGTTTATTTTAATATATTATGCGTGAAATGAATATTATCTTCAAAATTAATCATAAAAAGATGGAAGAAGAGTGTAATCATAATATGTAGACCTATCTTTTTCAAATGTATGTAAACCTTAAAGTTGGTAATAATATTTGAAAGAAAGAAAAAAAGAAAAATATTTTCTGTCCGAGCGGTTTTCTTCCATGGCGACAACCTATGACTCCTAGCCGAGAGTTTGGCGCTAATGCAATGGGAGATGGCTAATGAAGCCTATTTTCGCGGAGAAACTCCGTACGCACTAAGCGCATGTTGGATGTGAACACACAATCTATCATCATCATCATCATTAGCCTTAATCCACTACTGAACATAGGACTCTCTCAATGAACGCCAAGACAACCGATCCCTTGCCACTCGCACCCAGCGCCAATTAATATAAAATTATTAATAGTTCAAAAAAAAATAAAAAAACACGCTTCCGATTTTGCAAATTGAGAAAATGAACAATCTTAATTCTAATAAGTCTTCGGTACGCGATAGATCTAGAGAGCTTAAAACAAATCTGGCCGTTTAAAGTGGGTCAAAATCACGCCCAAAGGAGTCGGTTTGAAACATACCTACTTCTAGATTCTAGGTGAAGCTGATAAAAGCGTGTAAAAAGCAATAATTCTGCGTTGACAAGGTGATCGGGCGTCGATCTCCATGGAACTAGATCGATCTGTTTAGTATGTTCGGTACGATCTCGCTAACATTGACACACTTGTGACGGGCCGACGCTATACATGCTTGTCACGTGACGTCGCTCGATTACAAACTACACAAACAATACTATGAGGTGTCACCGTACTCCCGAACGCATAGGGTCATTCAAACCAATTCATGGAAAATACTTAAATGAAATCCGCAACTGTACGTCTGTCCCACCAAAACCCAACTATTGATACCAGCGCATTGAGCGCATAGATAGTAGCGTTGCGTATGCGTAGTATTGTTTCATTGCTTAGCCAAATACGCTTGAATACGGGTGTAAGTATATGTGGGGAATTGTTTAATTTAGCTCCAATGGGTCTGATAACCCATGCAGGATAAAAGTCCATTTAAATAAAGAGACAAAAGAAACACACATTAGGTATTGTCCCTTATAGGTGACATAAATGTTGTAGGTACTGTGTACTGTCAGTGGACCTATATCAATAAATAAATAAACAGTCCTTTAAAACTTACACTTACTAATAGGAAACATAATTTAAGATGAAAAACATTTTTTTAATAGAACTGATTTTAATCTAGGTAAGCCGATTTCGATTCCCCTTTGAATTTCACAATGTGTCCGTTAAGCTCAGCGACATATACACGTACAGAAGAAATGTATACATAAATATAAAACCGAATATACAATGACTAGCGGTTCCCTGCGGATTCGTCTACAATAGCCTCAACGTAGCCTTAATGCCATGAAATAGTAAAGAGTATGAACACCGCGAATTAACTAAAAGCTCGCGAAAATATCCTCAAAAAAAAAACATAAAAATACATTATCATACATTACAATTATAACATAATGAAGCTGAATTAAATAAAAAAAAGGTGTTAGTACGTACTACGTACATAAAGAGACAGCTAATGTGAAGGTAATGAAATCTACTTAGTCAAAAGTAAAAGACTGGACAAAGGACGCATTCAATGAGACCCTTTTAAGTGTCATATTTCATGGCGCTAAAATATTACAATTTCATCATCATTATCATGAGCTCCATATTGCTCATGAGCAAAGACCACCCATGTTTTTTTATAAACAGGGAGAACAGGGAGAAAGACTTGTAGACTACAAGCCCATGAAGAAAAAAAACCTGTGAAATTAAACAACGTGAATGACGCTTAGAAGGCTGGTACTATATCAGAAAATAGCTATGAACACAATGCCGTCATTTCTGAGCGGTACAGGAGAGTACGGGAGTAAATGGAATTTCCCAAAAAAAGTGAGAAATTGCGACCAATTATTAATGTACAGCTTACCGCCGCTATCATAATCATTTATAATATTAATAGGATAAGACGGACCGTGTTATAATTTGACCGCGTAAACACCCTTTCCTAATAGCAGGGGTCAAAAACTACTTTCAAAGAATTTAAGAAATCCTTCTATTACATAAGTACCATCATTTTAACATAAGTACCATCATGATCATCAGTCTCTATCCAGCTAAATATAGGTCTCATTCAATGAACGTGAAGCCGTCCAATGCCACTACTGCGAATATAATAGAAGACCATGACTTCGTCTATCTAAGCGCCCTCCACTCTTGCACCTTATTGGCTATTCAAATTTCATGCAAATATAAATTTAGTTTATCTGAGACGATGGGTAAATATAAAATGCGAATGTACGTAGATAAATTTAATAGTACGGTATATTTGCATAAAGGTAAAGCTCGTTTAAGTTATCGGTTTGAGTAAAAACTTTGAACCGAGCACCGGGTGTGTTTGTATGTTTGTTTGTGTGTTTACTAATCTGGTGGAAATTTATTATAGTATTTCACTTTAGCTCGCTAAAGCTGTTATATAAAATGATTTAATAATTATGTATACCGAAGTAACCTGTCTGCTTCCGAAATAGAAGTTAAAAACTTGGTAAATATACCATTTTAATATTTGAGCGGGTTTCAACTAATTATCCTTTAACTAAAAGAACATGTATAGTTTTCTTATGTTTAAGCGAATTTTACTCATTATAATAAACAAATTTTCAATTTTATCGCGGTTTATTAAGTTTATTACATGCGCAACGTTTCGAATACTTTACAGCAACTATTAACGGGATATCGTCTTATGACCATGACAGATCATTTCTATAATAAACAAAAAAAAAATTCTATAATTCATTAAAAAAACTTAGCCGCGACAAAATCTATAAGAATATAATTTTAGATAATTAAAAAAAAAACACAAAATTCATGTATACCTTTATATTATAATAGACTAGCTGTTGCACGCAGCTTCGCCTGCGTCAACTACGTTTTAATATGGGTTCCTAACTTTTTTGAAAATTTAATCTCACCTATGTTCACCGGGGATAGTGTAGCTTTCCAATGGCGAAAGAATTTTTCAAATCGGTCAAGCAGTTTCGGAGCCTATTCAATACAAACAAACAACCAAATCTATCCTCGTATCCTCACGTACTTTAGTGTCCGCCATTTTGTTTTATATTTTCAGCCATATTATAATACTTTTTAATGTACATAGAATATAGTTGGAAGAAAGTTGACATCATCTCCCATTAAAGCGCTCCTCGCATAGCCAATCATGACTTCATCGACAATAGGCCTAAATTGGTTTGTTAAATATCTCACACACTTCACTTAAACAGACGCACTGTTATACGGATACAATTATCTATTTCTAGCATCGACCACATAACCCATAGACTCCTAATAACAGGGGAACGGGTTCTGGCGACACATCTGACTTATAGTTCCGATGTAAGCCGTGAACAATGTACTCAAACTATCGTGTCGTCTCATTCTTTCCCGTTGCGAAATATATCCATTTCTTTTTAACGTTCCGTGATTGGTAATGTATGACATTGAATTAGCTAATCACAGCATTGCAACCCCTTTCTTCTCACCACAGCTAGTTGCCAGAATGTATTTAATACGAAAAATCAAACATTAGGAGTCTATAGGTCGATGATTTCTAAGAAAGAGTTGTTTTCTTATTTGGATAGTTTCAGGGCTTAGACAAAGTAACATTGTTTCGTAGCAAAAAGATACCAAAATACGTCATCATCTCTGAGTTATCAATGACAATTTCCTAGCCAATAAGATATTGACAATAACGATCGATAACCGATCGTAACAAAATCACAAACTGTCTGTATGTGATTTTGTTACGATAAGATTGACTTTTTAGTCTTTTCGGACTTAACGTTTTTTAATGTTCTTCTTCTTCTTCTTTGGCTTTAGCTCCCAAAAGGATTTGCCAGTTTCAGAGTGTTGCTTACTTTATGTTACTTTGCCTCCTGAAGGCATAATTGTCATATTTGATGTCGTGCTTTTTAAATATCATCGATTCTACACTTAATTGCTCGGTTATAATTTTGTAGATGTTTTCTTAAAATATTATAATAACTCAGGTAAAATATAATATCGTATTTAACCATCAATATCATAAAATCGCTATTTTAAAGACGGGATAACCCACAAAACTTGAACATACCAAAAGCAAAATAAGCATGTACATCGAAGGATTAAATATTTAAAACATTGTGTACAATCTGTTCTGATATTAACATCTTTTAGATATACAATTCCTAGAGCTGGAGATTCGTTAGAAAAATCAACAAAAACAGCCAGAAAACCTCCATCAACCAATTCAAATAATCATGTTAGGATTATTTAAAGAAATAGAACGGTTAAAAACTGTTTTGTGTTGTTTTCACCGCGTTTTCACTTTTATTTCGCGTAGCTCTATTTTTGGGTGTCTACGAATGTCTTCATGATTGAACTCCACATGGTTAATAATGCCCAATCATAGCTAAGTGTGTATATAAAAACTATTTTGCTAAATGACTTTTATGAACAAGGCTTTCGTTGACAATAACGAGTTCCATGTAGTGTGGAAATAATATCAAGTACAGCGATAATATTCAGTCAATATAGTGGCCAAGGCAATTATGTGTTAATTAGTAATTTAGTGCGGTCGTCGGATGAGTCGGACATGCTTATTACTGTTAACAAAGACCTGTTTGTGTGGTCTTCAGCAAAATTTTAATTGCATTATATTATTTTATAGGTTCCTTGCACATATTAATAACTATATTATGTTTTTTAAGCGAAAGTGGTCCAGTGCTGGACGGACACGGCCTCTTATGCGAGGGGTTCCGGGTTCGATCCTGACCCGTCCGTGTGTGTCTTGAAATGGGTTTTTCTAAATTTCTAAGTGCACACGAGACCATCGCCCCCTCGTGTGTCTGTCTATTTGAAAGGGGTTTTTTCAAAAATTTTTAAGTGAACCCCAAACACGAGACCATCGCTCGCTCACCGGTGAAGGAAAACATCGCGAGGAAACCTGCATGCCTGATGAGATTGAAAGTCTTTGAAGGTATGTGAAGTTCACCAATCCGCACTGGGCCAGCGCGGTGGACTATTGGCCCATTACCCTCCTCGCCTGATTCCGAGGAAGGAGACCCGTGCTGATACTTTTTATGTTTTTGTTATACTTACGTCAAACATTATTCACAATGTATACTATTTAAAACGCACATGTAAAGAAATGCTTGTCCCCTGCCAAATCGTATCGTACTTGAGGCGACACATCTCTGCTGCGAAATGCGACGGAACTACAGTGATTCCGAGTAATTTCGCTGTTTTGTCGGTATGTATGTGTAGCGGAACATTAGCGAAACTTTAGAACAATTAAAGGATAGATTATAGCTCTATCTCTTTCTTTACATACAATATAAGGATCTCTTTTCGATAGTATCGTATTTTAGTAAGACGAAACGTCGGGTATGCAATAATAATATTAGGGCCTGTTTCACAATCTCCAGATATTTGACAGATACTCCATACTCTATCTGTCAAATATGTTGCCGATAGCCTATTGGGAACTTATCTGGAGATTGTGAAATAGACCCTTAGATTCTTAAATGCAAAATTCCACAAGGGGTAAAATTTAATACGAATCAAATATATTATGTTTCGGTGTGGCGTATGAGCCTGACCCAAAATAATTTAATATCATGTTACAATCTCCACACCTTCATCGAGGATATCCTGGGAAGGGAGAATATAAAATTAATACTCGCCTAATGAGGCCGGTGATGTTATTTATGGAGAACATTCTGGTTCATTAGCACATATTCAATAATTATGTTCATGTGTCATCGTTATTAATATTATTTCTTTTTTTTTACGTCATTTTGTCTTTGGACCCCTAAAAACTTAGGGGTACTGACTAAGAAACTAAACTAAAACAGTTTCACGTGTAGTTTTTTCCATATAAATCAAAAATCAAAATCAAAAAAAAAATATTCAAAGTAGTACCAACGTAGTATCTTTTTGGACGTTAATTGAGTCTACCACCGGTTCCAAAGTGAGCCCACTGAGAACAACCGGCGAAACAAACTCAGTGGAACTAGTCTTTATCTATGTCTTTAAATATCGCAGACAGAAGCGTCCAACATTTTAATTAGGTTAAATTTTTCAATTTGGACTCTTTGTCTTCTGGCAGAAAAATGGAATAAAACGGCCAAGCTTGGCACAATAACTACCCGGATGGAATTTGGATGATGATGATTTTGAGCCTTTTCAAGTCATCTGTCATTTCACCTACTTGTAACTCCTTTAATACTTGTGAACAAGTTTGTTTTATATTCTTACGTGGACTACATTTTTCGCATCTAGTGACTATATCATTGACATTAAAATCTAGTTTATGTATTTTGGGCCTTGTACCATATATTTTAGAGTTGAAACTCATATTGCTGGATATTAAATGACCGTAATAGGCTCTATTAGTCGCCTGGCAAGTAGATAGACGCGAGATGTCTCGAGATTTTAATAAATTTGACCTTAAAAAATTATATTCATGTTTTTGATATCAAAAAAATTGATTCTTAGGACATTAATGCCATCGAAATATCAATAAGTTGTTAAAAATGAGGTCGTACAACAAACAGGTTTTTATGGAGTGTATCACTATACTAGCTCTTACCCCTAGGTTTGTCTGCGTTACCTAATATTTACAAAGGCATCTTAGCGGGATGATATATAAACGATGAATGCCTTCCTCGATAAATGCACTTAATCTAAAACTGAAAGAATATTTCAAATCCGGCCAATAGTTACATAGAGTAGCGCGTTCATACAAACAAACCCTTAGCTTTATATATTAGTGTAAGATTAGGTAGAGGAGAATTTAGAATAAAAACGTAATTAGTTGTTTAGTTATGAGTAACATTCGTGTAAGCATTAGAAAATAATAAAACGTCAAAAAAGCTGTGGCCTTTGTGATATTATGTTCTGTTTCATATAGGTATTACAAACACTGAAGCTTGAATTATACAAATTATTTATACAACACCATACAAAAAATGTTTGTGATCTATGTTTACCGTACAATTCAAAGTAAATCAAGCATTATACTACGTATGATGTCCCTGTCGCACATATTGTATTTGATAATGCCAGAGCGAGAGCTAAAACCCTACGGTCTAGACTGGTAGAGAAAGTGGTTGTAACAAAATCGTTGTCGCTTTCTATATAAGGACTAGTACTTAACAATATTAGGTAACATTTAATACTAAGAGCGTTCTAAATACAGCTTTTAATTTTAGTAAGATTTTTAATTGTAGTCAGTAAAATGACATTTCCAGTGTTGCAGGTTTTTAGTCCCAAATAAATAGTGATGTGGTAGAATAAAATTTTTACAATTAAAAGTTAGCAGAGATAGCATTTTTTTTTATTCAATATCAAATTGCCTTTTAAACCATTCCTCTATACTCGGAGTATTTTGAGGAATGGTTTAAAAGCATTTTGCCAAATTTAAAGACAAAGCGGTGCTCGTATTAGATAACGCACCGTACCATTCCAGAAAAGTCGAGCGTATCCCCACTTCAAATTGGCGGAAGGCTGATATTATTTAGTGGTTGGATGAAAAACAAATTCAATCTCAACCTACAATGATAAAATCAATAGAAATAGTAAAATTACAAAAAATCTAATCACGAATGCTATGCTGTGGAAGAGTTGGCCGCTGAATACGGTGTCACAATCCTGCGTCTGCCTCCTTATCACTGTGAGCTCAACCCAATAGAGGTAGTTTGGGCTCAATCAATACTTATACTTTGTGAATACTTTTGTAACATGTATATCATTATCACCAAATACGACATGACCCGTTTTGAAAAAATATCATAGAAGGAAAAAGAGGAAGAGATAGACCGAGACGGACTCATATGGGACAAATAAAGGAAAGTACAGGTTATGTCGCATCAGGAGGTGAAGGTGTTGGCAGAAAAGAGAAGTGAGTGGCGAATACTCCACCGACAAGAGCAAAGCTTTTAAGTAGAGAGAGATATATATATCAAATCAATTAATATTTATTTCGTAGGCAAATTACATAGCACTTGAAACATGACATTTTTTTATAAGCTAATGCTAGATTCGCAAAGTAGCAGTTTTCCTCAGAGAAGAATCTAGCAAGAAATTCTGTAGGATTGCTCTTTTTAAAATATAGTTTTACATATATCATGATCATCATCCTTTATCCGTCCACTGTTGAACAAAGATTACACGGGTCATGTTTTAAGAGGGTATTGTGATAGTCTTCTAAGAGTGGATCTATTCCTAGGCTGATGATAATAATTGTGAAAAATGTGATTTAAAGACGAGAATTTTTTGTCGCGAGCCAAGATGGATGGCGCCTCATTTGTCAAGATAGGCTTTAGTGGCTTAAGCTGTGCTAAGTTGTTTTTGAACTAAAGCTCGTTTTTATACTTAGATTTTATAAATAGAACGATTTTATTCTAATATATCTCTGAACGATAAAGCCAATTTTATTTCTAGTAATTAAAAATAGTGGTGTATACATTTTTTTTTTTTTAAATGCAGACATCTATGCAGTGGATACATTTTACATGCGAATGGCAAGCGATCGGTCGTCTCGGCGTTCATTAAGAGAGGCGTATATTCAGCAGTGGACGGACAAAGGCTGTTGATGATAATAAAATGAGAATGTCTACTTACATTAATACTAACATTCCCTAATTGGAAACCATATGCAAGTCGTAATAAAAACTATGTAGGTTATTCCATAGAAACTTTACCACAAGGTACACTTCGACGTGACAAACGACCTTGAGTAAAAGAGAAAGTAGGTGACGGTAATTAATGGATATATTACGAAAGCATTTCGTGAAAAATCTTAACGTGAAAAGTCAGCGAATATGGAGTTATCTCATCTTTATGAATGCAGCTCAACGACACGCAAGATTATTTTTCAGGGGGGAAAAGTATTCTCTTTGGCGAGCTCTGTGGCTCAGTGGTTAGCGCGTTGGCGCACAAGCCGGTGGTAGCGGGTTCGAATCTCGCCAGGGAACAGAAAAAAAAATCTGCGTTCCTGGGTCATGGATGTGTATTATGTAATAAAATTATTAAATATAAGTATTAATATAAAAATGATTAAATATATGTATTTCCGTTGTCTTGTACCCGTAACACAAGTCTCTTCGAGAACTTAGCATGCGAACAGATTGACGTGGTGTAAAAGCGTCTATAGATATTCTAACCATCTGAATAACAAAACATGACTTAAAAGGACTTGACTAGACTACCACTATGAGAAAATTCAAGTAGAAGATGGCTAGGAAGAACTGCCACTACGAAATAGCGCATTATACGTATATTATTCAGTGAATTTCTAAATTTTTATTTTTTTCACTGCACAATCATTATTAATAATTTTCTATAAAACCCTTAAATCTTACTTCTTTTCTAATCTTATGTCCACTTTCCTGCTAATTTCAATAATTTAATTTCTATTAAACTTGCTTCATAGAACGACGAGAGTCCAGTGCGTATGGACTGGGCTTCTTGAGTGCCTCTGTAATGCCTTGAAATGGATTTTCAAAATTTCTAAGTGCACCCTAAACACAAGACCAGCGCTCGCTCATCGGTGAAGGAAGATATCGTGGAGAAACCAGCGTGCCTGATACGATTACCTAAAAGTCTTTGAAGGTGTGTGAAGTTCACCAATCCACATTGGGCCAGCGCCTCAGCTTCGATTTGGCGTTGGAGACCTGTGCCCAGCAGTGGGACATAATATATAGGTTGCTACTACTAAACTTGTTTGATAGCGTTAAAGCCCTAACGGGTAACATAGTATAAAAAAATATAATACTATATAACACGAAACTAAAGAGAATATTCAATTTATTCCATTGTCATCAAGCGGCGGCCAAATGGCCGTTTGTTCGGATCATCACGGCCTAGTTAGAATTCGTTTCAATTTAAATATTTCCATGCATAAAAAATTTTGCCGCCGAAATTCTAATGGCCGCATAAAATATAACGCTTTTCTTGTTTAGGAAAATGCTGGTTACATTTATTTTAGATTTTAATATTTTAAAGGGGGGATCCCCCCTTTCTTTTCTCGGGGATCTCTCCTTTCTTCGGATAATTTTAAAGTGGATTACTTTTCTATAATAAAATACAAATCAACAGAGATGGCAAATTGTCATCCTTTTTTACATACTTAGTACATACATGGTCAACTGATCAGGCTAATGGCCACTTCACGCATCGGTCGGGGGTTCTGCACCGGTTCATGGATGTATAGGTATGTATTTCTTTTTATCAACGTTTCTGTTAAACGTAACACAAGTTAATAATAACATCTTCGATTGTTGAATAACATCATCTCTACCTCTTCTACAATTGCCTCCATGGAATTAATATCTTAATTAAAACGAATAGTCTATAGGAATCGAGATTGAATCGAGCATATAACCGGAATGTTGTACTGTCATGCAAAAAAAACCGAAACTGATCAGTGATTTGTCACTGACGTAATAGCAATTCAACCAGTGATCTGCGTGTACGTCCCGTCAGCAGACCAATCAGAGTGTATATATATAATCTGTGTTACATCACATACTTTTCGTGAAAAACACAAGACGCACGGCAGTAAATAATATTGGTCTGTACATTGCTCCCAGCATATGAGTCATTAGTGTGGGTATTTACTTGAAAAAGGAGAATTTCATGACGTGAGAATTCGGACCGCATTCAGTCGAGTTAGATCTCGTTAATGACTTCTAGGGCAAACAATGGCGGTGAACTGTCGATAATGGGATATCCGATAACAGTAATATTAAACTAAAAGTTACAACGCCGTTAACTATATCAGATCATACAGACATACAGACAAATATAAAAAAGTTTTCCGGAGTTAGTTTGACAGCCATTATCAGAATATTAATTATATTAATGTCACGTTCACGGTTAGCGCGTTGGCGGCTCAAGCCGGAGGTAGCGGGTTCAAATCCCGCCAGGGAACAAAAAAGTTTCTGTGTTCCTGGGTCATGGATGTGTATTAAATATATGTATTTCCGTAGATTGACGTGGTGTAAAAGCGTCCATAGATAATATTATTATATTATTATTATTCTAACGGTAAAAGAATTTTTAAAACCTGCCTAACACTTTTTAGTAAAATCGTAACAAACAAAAAAAAAAAAACAAATTTTCCTCCTTAAAATATAAAAACCAGAAATAACAGCATATTAAGATTCTGAGATCCTGATATTTGGATCGTATATTCATATAAATTGCGGGTCTAACTTGGTTTTGTACCATAAAAAATATAAGTAAAGGGCGAGTACCTACATGGAAACGGTCCACCGCATAAGTATACCAGTAAAAAGCTCATTATACTTATCCTATTATATTTATTATAACTATCATCATTATTCGCCCTCGTCCCGTGTTAGATAGGTCATTGCCACGGCTGAGTTTGTTTAGCCTCTTCTAAGTGCATTAGCCTTGGAAAAGAGTTAATTTGACATACAATAAGATACTCTTAGGCCCCATTTGCACCAAAACTTGGTGGTCCATTTCTACACAGGGAGTCGGTGTAGGTACAAGATAGCCGGTAAAAATCTCTGCCATCTTGTGTCTAATAATATAACTAACAATTCCTTCTGTCTATTAGTGTTCGAAATTTAAAATTTAA
The DNA here is from genome assembly GCA_905333005.2 of Lycaena phlaeas. Taxonomy (NCBI): domain Eukaryota; kingdom Metazoa; phylum Arthropoda; class Insecta; order Lepidoptera; family Lycaenidae; genus Lycaena; species Lycaena phlaeas. Next base: position 2,806,826 of record HG995181.1, read on the forward strand.
AAACTTTTGAATGAGACAAATGGATACCCACGTATTTGTTCATACAAAAGCTCTTTCTTTTCAAGTAGTGTTGGATTTTTGACATTGAGCGTTAGCTTTTTTTTCGGATGGAGCTATGCTAATGGTCCTAATGCTTCGTCGGAAGTGGGGTGAGCCGGTTGGTATCACCCAGTGATATAGTAAGTAGGGGGTTGCCCCCGCCAGCCGTGGAGTGTGTCTTCCACGGCTTCATGGCGTCGGGTTTGTACCTGTGGCGGATCTCTGCCTCACCGTCGTCGGATAAAGGAGCGTTAGCGTTAAAGCGAATTAAGCATGCGGAGATCGCGATTTGCGCCATCGTCGGTTCATCTCGATCATGGCGATCGAAAAATTGACGAAATTTCGGGATCTAAACAAAACTATCAACGAGGTAATGATACAAATAAAGCTATAGGTAGAGGAGTAGAGGAGACACTAGTCTCAGCTTTATGTGTGTCCACAAATAAAGCTGAGACTAGTGTCTCAGCTAAACCGATCTCTTACCCTAACCCTTATACCCACAAAGACCTTAAAATAAAACGTTAGTCTGACTCAAAAGTCAATTGTTTGGAAATGTTCGCTTTGAAAAATAACGTCTAAATGCGCTCAAATACCAGCGGGAGAATGACTCTTTTGTTGGGGGTTTCAATTCATTCGTTCTTATCGTTTTATTTTTAATCGATTCAATAATTATTTTATCAATTCATCCTTAGGGACGTCGGGATGGATTTATCTTATAATTTTTATGTTACTTCGATAGGCAACAGAACCAGATGGTTTTCACTATATAGTATCAACTCACATCATATATCCCACTGCTGGGCACGGGTCTCCTACTCGAAATCAGGCGAAGAAGGTATTTAGCTATAGTTCACCGATCCGCTGCGTTGCCCCAATGCGATTTTGTGAACTTCGCACACTTTCAAAGACTTTCAATCTCATCGCGTATGCAGGTTTCATCACGATGTTTTTCTTCACCGGTAAGCGAGTGATGGTCTTGTATTTAGGTGCAATACTTAGAAAAAACTCATTTCTAATCACCACAGGATCGAACCCGTCCCCTCTCGCCCTAGGGGCCGAGCCCATACCCACTGAACCATCGTCGCTCAATCGAACTACTATTACATATAATCATTAACCTCAATTACCCACAACAAACAAAGCGTCCCAGTTGTAAAAAATCCAGTTGCCGTCGTCGTATGGTCTGCAATTTTAGCGTGATTTTCACAAGAGCGAAACCGGTTCAAAAACTAGTTGCGTGAGAAACAGCCCGCCGTCCGAGTAGTGGTACTTGGTAAAAGCGCTCAATATGATTATACAGTATACAACACTCTATTAAAAATAATTGTCTATGATAATTATCACGTAATCATTAGATAGATTTATCCTAAACCAGAATTTCTCAACCGTTTTTATTGAGGGGGTATTTATGCCTAAGGGGGTCGACTTATGTATTTTAAAAAATCTTGCAATAACCGAAGAGGAAGGGGCTCTGTTTCTAAGCCGTATGTAACAATATACGGTTATGTATGCAATAAATATCAAATCCGTACAGCATATTAATATTTTATTTATCAGATGTCAGCTGCAATTCAACAGACTGAAAAACCAAGACTCACATCAAACATATTTTTGACTAATTATTTTTTTAAACTTCATTCGATTTTTCCCTTTTTATTGAGACTTCGTGACCCCAGATACTCCCTCACTCCCACACGTTGAAACAAGATGTCCAAAAGAGACCGAGTAATCATCTATATCTATTATATTCTTTACACGCGAGCAAAGTCACAGGTAATGGCTAGTTTATTATGATTGCCAGTAAGTAGACCGTATCGATAACGCTCTTACTCCTCACAGATCCCTAACATCATGGTAACGACTAGCTATTTACGAGTATTATATCAAGTACACTGAATGTATAATTCTAGTGTCACAATGTTTGTCCGGGATGAACTCCGAAACTGCTGAACCGATTTTAATGATTTTTCTTCTAAAACGTGTGCTTTTCTCCAACTTAAAAGATAGGATACTAACAAAAAACTGCTACATACCAAATCTTTTTGACAGAACGCAGTCTGTCGGGTCCGCTAGTATCCTATATAACATTATATCTTCGTAGAGTAAAAGCGTTGAAACAAAAGCGGATCTTAAACGTCACCTGTATCGAGTGCCTAAATACTTAAGACATCAAGCTATGAAGTTGTCTGTTGTACCGCGCTGTCACACAATCCTAAACTGAAGGTCTCAGGTTGTCGACACGCAGTTTTTTGCTTTATACAAATTGTCATACAATAATAACATTCTTAAGCGTTTCCTTTGTCCCACTTGTAATAGAATGGTCGAGTTTTGTAACAAGACAAATCCGCTCAATAAATGAGCTTCCGCGCGTGTTTACTGTGTATATGCAACATAAATAAAAATACTCCTAAAATTAGTCTTTTCCGTAATATTTACGTACAAAGTAAGACGCGCAAAAATTTCAAAAAAAGTTCCAGAGAATATCACGCACAAACTCTTTAATATTTGAATAAATAGCAAGGATATTTATAAGCTAAAGTCAAATGGTTCGTTCACCAGTCGAGTCGAGTCACCAGTTCACAAAGTCGAGGTTGTGAGTTTGTATACTGCCAACTAATAACGTATGTTGCTTAACAGGAAAAAAATATTGCTCGAAATGTCTTATTAATTGAGTGGTAAATAATAACAAGCCACGATGGTCGATTGCTTGCCGGTATTAGTCCGTGGAGGAGAAGAGGTCAGATAGGCAGTTTAAATTGTTATTCAGCTGCATTTGATTTTGGAAGTCGATCCCAAATACAATTGGGAAAAGGCTAGATAGAAGATTGCTAGACATGTCTTATGGCTGTGACGACAAAGAAATGAAAAGACTATGATCGGCTATGAATTTTATAAATATCTTAATAACACACGATAAAATATTATAAAAGTAGTTTCCTTTTTAATTAAGTAATAAGTTTCGGTGTTCTCTTTTAATCCTTTTTAATTAAGTAATAAGTTTCGGTGTTCTCTTTTAATCCTTTTTAATTAAGTAATAAGTTTCGGTGTTCTCTTTTAATCCTTTTTAATTAAGTAATAAGTTTCGGTGTTCCCTTTTAATCCTTTTTAATTAAGTAATAAGTTTCGGTGTTCTCTTTTAATCCTTTTTAATTAAGTAATAAGTTTCGGTGTTCTCTTTTAATCCTTTTTAATTAAGTAATAAGTTTCGGTGTTCTTTTTTAATCCTTTTTAATTAAGAAATAAGTTTCGGTGTTCTCTTTTAATACTTTTTAATTAAGTAATAAGTTTCGGTGTTCTCTTTTAATCCTTTTTAATTAAGTAATAAGTTTCGGTGTTCTCTTTTAATCCTTTTTAATTAAGAAATAAGTTTCGGTGTTCTTTTTTAATACTTTTTAATTAAGTAATAAGTTTCGGTGTTCTCTTTTAATACTTTTTAATTAAGTAATAAGTTTCGGTGTTCTCTTTTAATCCTTTTTAATTAAGTAATAAGTTTCGGTGTTCTCTTTAAAATTAGTTAGTTACTTTATCTGTTATCGAAAATAAAAAAATCCGTTTTACTCCTGATTACATAAGTCAGTTATTAAGTTCATTGCAGCCCGTGGTACCATACGCCAATCTGAGTATACCTTACTCATGGTCATACAGTCGAAAGAGAAAGTCAACCTTGAAACTGTCTATGGTTTACATACAGTAATGTAAAGCCAATAATAATCATAAATACCATAAAATAGCTTCGAGGTTGTTCTAATATTGATCAAAAGCCATAAATATCATATCTAGAAAGCTGACTTTGGGGTCTTATGATGGAGAAGTCCTCGATTCCTAATGTGTTCCAGGTGGACCCCTAGAGGTCCACGGAAGACTCGACGGGGTTCTTCGTTGGTGTGACTACAAAGAAGTTTATAATTCATAAGAGCGCGTTAATTGCTAATAGTGCTAATTCGATACAACCAATTCCATAGATCAAATTTATATGTTTGTCGAATTTTGGCCACAGGCTAGATGTGATCAGTAAAGAAACGTAATCGATAAAGGAAAATGGACCAAATACTGGTTTAGGCCAAGGAGCCCAGAAGTGGACTGAAGATATAGATATGAAAAGACTGGTTGGAATTATCTAAAATACTATTTTGTATACTAATTTGCATTATTATTCTGGCAATTAAAGAAATAAACAAAATAAAAGAAAATTATTCACATGGAAAAAAAACTTCCAGTTTGAATTTTTTATAATAAATAATATAATATATGATATTTCTAACACGTCTTAATATAAATTATAATTACAGTGGCGTGAGAAATAATATTTATCGTAAAAGTTAACGTGTTTGGGAAACATTCTAAGCATTAAATAACTTAAAAATAAGGAAAAATGTTTATTTTAAAATAATCGTTTTACATAATAATAATATGCATTTCATTAAATTACATGACATTTTTACCTCGTAGATAAATGTATGAAATACCTAAAAGCCACTGATCGAATTATATCACATTCAACTTACTTATACTTAGAATGTTTATGTACGTTTTGGTTTGGCTTTTTTTCTTCTAAGATTCATGAAATGTTAATATTAAAAAAAAACTTCGAAACAGGATAGTCTTCTATTTCAAGATTCTTTTATTTTACAACTAGAGTCTAGTAGTAACAACTAAAGTACGAAAAGATCTATACTCTAGAATCTAGACCTTTACAATTCTACTTCTATTTAGGTAAACGTTATTTTAATAAACTGCTAACTATTAAAATTCAATTTCATTATTAAAAATAATTAAACACCCGAGAAGTTTGTTACCAATAGCTACAGCAAATTGGCGGAAACATTTGCATATGTATGTATGTTTGCATGTGTGTGGTAACATAGGAACAACACAGGCCCTCGCAACCGTGAGTCACCGAGATCAAGGCTGCCCGGAGGCTGTCGGCCCCACCGCCAACAGTGTTTCTATTTCCAATGCAAAACGGACCTCAGAGGTTTTGACCTTTACCAATCGTAGCGGCATTCCTAAATCGCCTAACAAGTGAATGGAATTGCTGATTATGAATATCAATACAAATTACAAACATACTAAACACTGTATCATTATCATCATGATCATCAGCCTTTATTTATTTAATAATTTATGTACACTGAGAAACATATAAAGTGAAATTTTATTTTTATCTTTATCTATTTCTTTATCCGTCAATTTAAAAAATAAATAATAAGTACAACAATAATCTATGAACTTCAATAGTATTTCTTTTGTATACTAATATTATTTTCTAAATAGTATTGTTAATTAAAAATCAATCATTGATTCCAAAACATTTTTGTAAGTAAATTAATAGTAGTTTTAAATCCTTTCAATGAAAACAAAGTTAGTTTATAGTCGGCATAAAGTAATTAACAAACAGACCAATATCACACTATAGTGTGTTATAATAACTCTTAAGAATTTGGAACAATTTTCATTTTATAATTTTCCGAAGGTGATTTAAAATACAGTTGATTGAATGTACTGTCGGTCCCTGATGGAAATTCATGTTATAGCCACTATAATATCTAAAATAAATAGTGGAAAAGTGTTAAATAAGTTTCATTATAGTTGCTATTTAAAATACAGTCCATAAAACACCTGGCTAAAACTTGATAGTATATAGACATGGGCAACTAATATAATACTAAATATTTGATGTCTACAATATCCAAAATAAGTGCCATTATAGAACACCTAACATTCTACCTATGAAGAGGCATATCCTATCAAAGAAACCTATATATATTTCCAGAGTTGGATGTAATATTAGGTTTAGGTATTAGTTTGCTGATAATGGGCGGGTCTGAATAGATCATTGACCTGACCAATAATTCAACTTAATTCACTTGTGAAATACCGTTACCAATGAACGCGGTCTCTCGCTTCTAATCTTATTAATGACATTTCCAACAAATCCGCGTTCTCGTTATTCATGAACATCCATGTGTAAAATCACGAACACAATATCAACTATCACCAAACAAACAAACACAAAACCACCTCGCCGGTAGACACTCTCGACTCCATGTCACATTTCGGATTTTCGTTATCAACGAGTCTCACAATCGATCACGAACTGTCACCGAACAAACAAACAAAAACATGTATCGAACAAACAAACACGAGAGTCGAACAAACAAAACGTCGCCGGTAGATGTCACATTTCGGAGCGATACGCGCACGCGCACAGATATCCGCAACAACACTGAGAATCGAGACTCCACACAGCACACGCCGGCCGTCGGCGTCACGCTACGGTATACGCTCGGAACGAAACCTACATAACTGGTAACAATGACCCAATATACACAACGCCAATGGATTGAAGCTGTAGGTCACTTTTTTATACTTTACTAGCTGTTTACTTTGAAAGGTACTCCGTTCAAAAATGTTAAAAACTTATTTCTGGAGCAGTTCCCTGTAGTTCATATGAGGAAGCCGAAAAACATGCTAAGGATAAATTGCATGATATAGCGGCATCGACCACAAAACCTATAGACTCCTAATGTTTGATTTTCCGTATTAAATGCATTCTGGCCACTAGCTGAGGTGAGACGAAAGGGGTTGCAATGCTGCGATTAGCTAATTCAATGTCATACATTACCAATCACGGAACGTTAAAAAGAAATGGATATATTTCGCAACGGAAAATAATGAGACGACACGATACTTTGAGTACATTGTTTACGGCTTACATCGGAACTATAAGTCAGATGTGTCGCCAGAACCCGTTCCCCTGTTATTAGGAGTCTACTGGTTGTGTGGTCGATGTATAGCGCGCACACATATACACACACACAGCCGTATAAACACGCACACATTCATCACTGTAGTTCTAAGGATTAATTTACTGTTAACAAGGACATTTTTCTGTATGTCAATCTGGAACATTGCCTTGAATGGCCCCACAGGACAGGCTACGCCTAGTGTAAGGATCCGTCACAAATCCTGTGTAAAAGTTATTTTTTGGAAATAAAGATATTTGTATATTTATTTATTTGTTGCCCGCAGTTGGCACGAGTCAGAAAAAAAATCTGTCAACCTATGGCTGTCTGAACTAAATCTAAATTTTCCTTGCATTTTTTTTTTCATTTTATCAGCGTTTAAACCTACACTGGACTTTCAGGAATATTTCAAAACTAAAATTAGCCCAATCGGTTCAGCCGTTCTCGAGTTTTAGCGAGACTAACAAACAGCAATTCAATTTTATATATAAGATAACGCTTAGTTTGTTTGTTTGTTAGTAATCTGGTACTCTCCGAAACAACTAGTCGGTATGTTTTTACATCGAGTGTAAAAAAACTTTCAGTGCTCTTCCAACATATTGGAAAGTTATTCACCGTTTATGTTAAAGGATTTTTATAGAAAGTCTGCTTATGTTTATGCGAATTTTACTGATGATGAAACAACTTTTCGGTCCCCCCGTGACCGGGTTTGCTGTAAAGTATCTCAAACGTCAGGCATGTAAAAGAACTCAATAAAACGCAATAAAATCCGTAAACTGTATTTAATTTTAGGGTGGGTGTTTTAGTTGGGTGATAAGTTTAAAATTTAAATAAGTGATTTATTTTTAATTAATTACCTAGTTAAGAATGTGTTTATATTTTAGGGCTATTTATCTTTGTTCGTTAAAGGGTAAAGATTTGATTTTTATTTGTTTGTTTGGGCGCCGAAAATACTGGATCGATAATATATTTTTTTAACCTATAGAAAGTCAAATTATTTTTCATCAAGTAACATTATACTGTATAGGCCATAATTTGTTGCTGTGATGCGCCGCTAGTATAATAATATAACCACTAGAAATAACATTTGTTTTTGAATTAGAAATAGCCTAAAAGTTAATCAGACTTTCAAACAGCGTTAAATCTGTACAATTTTTTAAGGTTCATATAAGTTGAACTGTTACCCGCAGCTTCGCCTGCGTTAAGTAAGATTTACAGGCATCTGAGCCTTTTAGCCTTTCTTGATGAAAGGGCTAACTAAAATTGAAATAATCATTCAAATCTGAACGAAATAATTCCTGAAATGAGATGCGCGTTCACACAAACACTCTTCAGCTTTATGTATTTAGTATAAGATTAATATTAATATTAAAACATGAAAAAATCGAATGTATTTTTTGTAGTTCATATTTCAAAATTCTGTGACTGACGAACGAACGAATTTGGCCTTAGATTAGGGCTCCTTAGAAAACTTTAGGTGTGCTGAAAAGAACTATGTACATACATTCCTGGGTAGACTAACAAAGGTCTGAAAATCGATAGATGCATCTTTTGGTCTAATATCGATCGCCAACCTTATCGATTGTCTCGTTCGATTATGAAATATCACTACAAAAACGGTCTCAAACAATCGCCCGTATTCACATCGGGTGGAAACCGGCTCGCTTTATGAGTCCCAATTGGCGAGTGACGTCACGGGAGGACATCGACCACATAACCTATAGACTCCTAATGTTTGATTTTTCGTATTGCATTGCATTCTGCCACTAGCTGAGGTGAGTCGAGAGGGGTTGCAATGCTGTGATTAGCTAATTCAATGTCATACATTACCAATCACGGAACGTTAAAATGAAATGGATATATTTCGCAACGGAAAATAATGAGACGACACGATACTTTGAGTACATTGTTTACGGCTTACATCGGAACTATAAGTCAGATGTGTCGCCAGAACCCGTTCCCCTGTTATTAGGAGTCTATGGGTTATGTGGTCGATGCGGGAGGACGACGACCCCGAAATATGCCACGGGCATTATCGCTGATAAAACTTTTATATATCCAACGGAAACCTCGGAGATGAAAAATAACAATCTCCTTTGTGACACGGCCAAATGACATCGCGTCATCTCAAAGGCTCCGCTGTGACATTTGTGTCACGCCGAAGTGAGACGACGCTATTAGTTAATGGGGAGAGTGATAAGATTGCTACAAAGAATATAACGATGTTTGAAAACTTTAAAATAAAATTACTTTTAAAATGTAGTGCATTTTGTGCACATTATCATGTACTTGGGAAAGTATAGAGAGGGTTTCTAACCCCAAAGCCGATCTAGACACAGGTCTACAGGTCTAGGTTTCACAACAGCTTTAAATAGGAGGTATCGATACAGATCGATACCTCCTATTTAAAGCTGTTGTGAAATAATAATCCTTATGTTACTTGGATCATGGATGCGCAAACTGGCTGACTTGCCGTCTGATGGTAAGCTGTCGACAATTTACCTGCAGCTCGTCCAGGCAACTAGTTTATGTGTTGTTTTGTTTGTGTTGTTTATGTATTGCCTATCCTTTTTTTTACGCCGGAAAATGCACTGACGCATCCCATGCACTACCCACTAAAACCCGGCGAGTGCCACCACTGCCGCCTTTGATGAGGTGCCTCAGATCTGCAAGCAACAGGGCACCTTTACGGCTAGTCAGTCCCTCAGGAGACCGACGCCACCTCCACAGAGCGGTTGTTCCGCACCACAAAACAAGCACTCCCAACGTCGGGACAGTACGATGAGGTTCCCATCCTGCCCCCTGCTCTTTTGTTCCCTCTTCTTATAAGAGGGATACAAAGAGCCCCCTCGGCTCAATTCGCTCTGCCCAAGGTGTTGGGGTCACCCAGGGCTACTGAGCCCCACCGCCACGACAAGGCCTGAACCATGGTGGGGATTGTATTGCCTATCCTGAGACATAAGATGTCAAGTCTCGGCGCCAATAATTACACTGCCTGTCTTGAAACACAGCAAAGCTGTTTGACGGGAGAGACAAGCAAGATGGTAACCATGCAGCCGGGAGCGCGGCACAGCGCTTCCCTCGCACCGGTAAGCTACTTTTGAAGCATATTCGAGAAATGAGTAGGGCGCCAGATATTTTAAATTCATTAATGATAGTTGTTATTTTTCCTTTCTTTCCTTTATCTTAATTTTAAAAAGTATAAAAGTTAAGCCACACCCTCAAACTATACTTTCATGTTGTCGTAAGTTAGTATTCATCATAGTTATAAATAATATAATAATAATAATAGTGATAATAATAACGAATATGTATGATAAGGGAGAAGTCGTCTTGGCGTTCATTGAGGGAGGCGATATGTTCAGGCTTACTTAGGTCGTAACATCATCATTATCAGCCAGCCTCAACGCAATATAATTGTACGGAACGTTTACATCGCGTTTTTTCGAAAGCGCTCGACTTTTCGGCGTATTGGCCTTCAAGATTAATTGGAAGTTAGTGAGCTGGTGGTTCACCAAAAAAAATCCGTAAGGGAGGCGCGCTAGTACAGAAGAGTGATTTTACTCTAATATTAGGACCGAACCCCCTGACGGGAGAGGCGAGTCCGTGCGCGAACAATCGGCCAACAGCGAAGTCCTATCGGGGTTTTGCCGTCTGGATTCGTGTACCACGTATCGGATTCGAACATCGCGCTAGAAATGTTTATATACATCTCAGATTATTATTTTTTTGGTGTCTGTATTCTATAATACAGACAACAAAATAAAATTGTTCTTTAAAAAAATAAAACTAAATAAAATTTATTTTTGTTCACTTTTATTTACGAACCAATTCTTATCGTACCTGCACACATATTTTACCATGAATCACTGCCGCTAAAGTAAGTCTAGCCTTTAATCTACAAGAGCCTGATAATTGCATCTCCCATGCTCCCGACGTGACTCCAATTAAATCAGAGTCCTTTGAAGCCTCAGACTGAACCAACAAGTGCATAATTGATTTAATTTGAGCTTTTACATAACATAAAACACCGGTAAATGATTGAAAAATATTCGTGTGCCCCATAGCGTAAAGGCTTTTTTTTCTTCTTCGTCTTTTTTTCTTTGCATATGATCCTGTTGTGACATTTTGCCAGTGGCAAATAAGATATTTTTATGAAAAATTGTGCAAACAAAAGAGGAATATTAGGGGTTTCTTTAACAGAAATAATCGATATCACATAAAAGATAACAACACATTTCAAGATTATTTTTATAGCTAATGAAAGTGTAAAAAAATCGTTAAAAAACATAGTATGCATTAACACGGTAACATAAATTTAACGTGACACAGAGAAAATATTAACAGTTTCGTCTGTCTAGACTCTAGAGACATATCCTAATCCACTAAGCTCATTTCTTTTAATGTTCACAGACTAAAGCTAAGTTCCAAAAAACGTTTAGGCTATTTAATAGAAATCGGATGTCAGTTCAGATCATTTCATGGTAGAGGTGGGAGGAATCCGCTTGTGCAACGCTCCCGTGGATGGCTACCACCATCCAGCTATTATTCCGTGAAGATGTGGGGCGTTGTAATAGTTACCACAGATTTAATGCACATGGGTTAGTTCGCGTGTTTATTTATAGTAATTTATGTTCATCGTTTTACAATCATCTTGAATGAGGGCAACGCCGCGGTCTATGCTAGTGATATCATTAATTTTATCATCATAAACACGTTGAGACACAGTTTACGTGTGCCCTAGCTCAAAGTCGTAGCGTCGAAGTTAACACGTTAACTAAAATTTAATCTCATCAGACATAAGTACCAGGTTTTTCATGATGTTTTTACTCACCGTTGAGAAAGCGGTGTAAAGTATCGATCCTTATATGTCCTACTGCTGGGCACGGGTCTCCTCCTCGAAATCGGGCGAGGAGGGTATTTGGCGCTGGCCCAATGCGGGTTGGTGAATTCACATACCTTCAAATACTTTCAATCTCATGGCAAGCAGGTTTTCTCACGATGTTTCCCTTTTCCGGTGAGTCTCGTGTTTGGTGAGCACTTAGAAATTTAGAAAAACCCATTTCAAGGTACATACGGGGGTCAGGATCGAACCGGGAACCTCTCGTCTAAATGGCCGAGTCTGTCCACCACTGGGCCATCGTCGCTCAACGTTTGGAAGTTCATCGTCATTATCATCATTCATCCATCATCAGCCTTTATCCGTCCACTGCTGAACATATTATACACGGTAGAAAATTAGAAGAAACCCATTTTAGGTGCACAATTCAGAATCGAATCCAGACTATTATTAGACCTATAACTAGACAAACGTTATAATTTTCGTATGTATTTCAAATCTCGTTTCAACACTCGAGTCGCCGTGACACTGACAACTTAATAATATTTTCATATTTGAATGTCATTGTATTCCGCAGGGCTGCCACTCACTTTATTTTGACAGTTTCGTTTCGAGTCCCTTACAATGTCAATCTAATACTTGGAAATTTATTGCGCGTTAATTAAAATTTCCATTTCGCTGAAACATTAGATACATTACAGATTGGCAATTTTTCATATTCCCTTGGAAATATATTATTGGCGTCCTTTAAGATACACTTTCTATTTCTTTATTTAAAAAGAAAAAATGTTTGATATTTCAGTGTGTTTGTTAGACATTTAAAAATAAATATTAATCAATAAGGCCGACTTACTACAGCTGAGTTCATATCCACTAGAGTCTAGGCCGTTGTCTATCATAAAAAATATCAAAAATTGGATCACTAGTTTGACATCTAGAATTTCTAGAATAACAAATTTTTCTTGACGAGCTTCTACGGCAAAAATTATAAGGGATTTTATTGCATACTGGCTTATTCTAAATAGATCATCAACTAACCTCTTTTATTCATTTTATAAATATCAAACAGCATTAGCTGCATTCAAAAGTTGTACACGTTATTTAAATCGTAGAATTAGTTGCCATCCCTAACATAATATGAATTCATATCAGGTTCCGTTGTTCAGATTAGCTCTGGGTGGTTGTAATGTTTTATTTAAAACAACCAGTTTTATTACCTCCATCATACAGTGCGATGTCAAATGTAAAAAGGTTACAGAGTATAAATATGAAAAAAATGTATATTTTTCTTCGGTTTTTACGAGATCACATATACATGGGCTTGTATTTGTGTTTAGGACATACATCACGACTGTAGGTACAACAGCATGTGTGTTCTTCTCCGGTTTTACATATGTGGTCATTAATACTTAACTACGCTATCTCGGGTGTTCACTCAAGCTAATATTAACGATTATGAATAATTTAACAAGTTAGTATTTTTAGTAGCACTTAGATATTATATAATGAGTTATTACACACAGTTTCTGAAAGGCTGATCAACGCAAAAATTAACTAATCAACTGTCAAACCGGTTTTTAAGTGTCGAATGAGTTGCTTAAAGCATGGTTAAATTACTTAATTAAATTACCCTTTCAGTTAATATAAAAACTACAATGGAAATCAGTCCAATTTGACTCTAGAATCGTACGCTAACCGCCATTAATAGCCATGTAAGTTGACATACACTTTGACCAACGTTTCAGAAACCGGGCGCAAGACTCGTCAATAATACCTAAATGTCTACAGATTTAAAAGTAAAATTAATAAGAAAATTTAAAAACTCATTCATTAACAAGCATCTAAGGCAAATTTTGAATCAAGAGCGACAAAAACAGACGGAATAGTTAAAGGTCAAACGAACACAAGTTCGTATGTAACGAATATCAAACAAAAGCCTCGGATTCAATTAACACTAATAGGATTTCAAATCGGCGCCCAAACGGTACCAAACTTAATTAAAATGTCCCTAATTAAAGCGCATCGGCCCCGGGCGCCAAAGCGTGCCAATGTTTGTACTTTATTATGCTAACTTTCTCTACCCTTGTTTGAATGCTGGATGCATTTATTTGGATGCACATTCCAACTTAGGTCCAAAGCTTAGATCATTAATATGTCTAGATGGAGTGTCGCCCTACAATCAAAACAAAAAGAACAGGCCTACATTTTCAAACATGTGTTCGTAATTAGTGATACCAGTAACCAGCTACTACAGTTCTCCCATAAATCCTTTTTAATCTTGTCACACTTTTACAACACAAACCTTCATTATAAATAAAAACAATAATGCGCAGCAATTCATGCGTATTCGATGACAGCGGGACTGATACTAAACACGGAGAAAGCATTTAGAGGCCAACAGTTAGCCGCTATTTTTTAGGACGTGTTTTCCGCGCGACACTCTATCTAGACATATTATTGATCTAAGGTCCAACGTTCCATTATCCACAAGTGCAACGCCTAGAGGCACAAGGACAACAGGAAGAATTATGAAAAATTCATTGCCGATCTTTTTTAAATTCAGAACGATACTGTATGAACGAATTTTAAAAAGTGCACAGATGCTCCAAAAATACATTTCCCTTTATATCTTCATCGTTTTCAAGTGTTTATACGATTTGTAATGAATTGTAATACCATTGGTAACGATTTAAAAAGCTTTCTGCTTTGTCTACTGACGTTTCAATATCCAATATTGCCGAAACAATAGCATTGTTCAAGAAATAAAAACGCAAAGTCAAAATGAAACGCCGAAGTAAAACGATCAGCGAAATAGAAACAGTTATTAATCGTACCGAATCCCTGTCGGACGTGAAAAAAGGCGGGAGACTCCAATCGGAATATGGAAATGGAGGCTAACCGGATCCACAATGCGGGTAGATAAACATTTTATAGGGACGACCGTTCCCGGCGGACAACAGTGTGAAAATGCGAACTGCTGCCGATAAGTACTGCTCGCTCGATATTGGATGGCTTTTAATGGTTCATCCGATGTGCGTAAACAGTGTATAATTTATTCATCTATTACAGAAACGACGCCATTTTGATATCGTGGCCATTTTGATTCTGGCGAATGGATAATAATTTCAGATAAATTGATTAGTTAATAAAGTTGAAATTATTTTTTTTTACATATCTACAGGATCAAACAGACATTCGTGAAATTCGTTAAAACATAAAATTCCCTGTAGATTTTATTTTATGGGCAAGATATGGACAAAAAAGGGTATTGTAGTCATTGCCGTTATATTTTTCCAGTCTGGCTACATATTTTTCTTTATGAGACGGTTTATTTGAACAAAACTCGAGGGGTATTGATGGAAACGAAAATTCCCTAGAGAGAACTTGGTCGTCTGTGAAAAATTCAGGCCCAAACTAGAAACCAATATGAATTGTTTGCAGCAATTATTCAACAGGTATTGGGAGTCCATGCTCTTGACTGCTTTGACTTTCGAAAAATAGACGGTTCGAAGCAGTATATTTTGCTATTCTGAAGCTATTCTGTAAAGTCGTTTTCGAATCTCGAAAGCGGAACCCGCGGTGTTATGACGATTTTTACGAATTTGTAATCTTTAAACCTCGACTATCTTCCTATATCAATAAAGTTCGCTTTCGAAGTGACGCAAAGTTAGTTCTAACACTTAGATGAAGCTCGATATCGAAATTTTTTTTTTTACAGAATAGCCCTACAGTATTGATGTTAAGGAAAATATAATATTTGATTGCCTGATTTTACTTTCTTTATTGATCATCATCATTATCATACCTTGTCCTAATACAGGGTGGACCAAAAGTCTTTTTACTTTTTAAACAATGATAAAAAAACTAGATAAATGATGTAAAAACTATTTATTTATTATTAAAATAGACATGTGGGGATTTTATTTTTTGAAAATTACATCATCCATATGTGACCCTTAATCATCACGACACTGTTGCAACCTGGAGCGAAAATTTTCAATCACGGCTTTACAGGTGTTTTGTGTAATGTTTTGCATTTCCTCGCTGATACCTTTAATTCCTCAAGAGACGCTGAGTTGGTGTTGAAAACTTTACTTTTAAGGTATCCCCAAAGAAAAAATCCATTGGGGATAAATCTGGACTACGAGGTGGCCAGTTAATGTTCACCTCTTTTGGATGTCAATTTTTGAGCAAAAATTTCACGAACTGCAATCAATGGATCGTTGGAGGTGTGACATGTTACCCCATCTTGTTGAAACCATGAGCGTTGATTAAAACCATTAAAATCCTGTAGCGCTGGAGTAAAAAAGTTCCGTAGCATAGCTATATACTGCTCTGTGTTCACTATAACAGCATGTCCTCTTTGATCTTCGTAAAAGTATGGACCAATAATCCCTCTTGCTGACAAAGCTGCCCATACAGTAACTTTGGGTGAATGCAGGGGCTTTTGATAATTTAATTTAGGATTAGTGTCACTCCAGTACCTGCAATTTTGTCGGTTCACGTGTCCTATTATATTTAAGTGGAAGTGTGCTTCGTCTGAGAAAAAAATGTCGTTAAATTTGGTGAACTTCTCTAGCATATCGTTAGCAAACTGGAGCCTGTGAGAGTTGAACGGCGCCATGGCTCTGAATTCCCGTAGCCTGCTCTCGAGTTGCGTATCCCCTCCGCCCCACCCCGCCTTTGCTGCTCGATGTAGGTACTCATTTAAAAGTAAACGGACTTATGGTCCACCCTGTATCATGTTAATTATAAAACTTTTAAGGAACTATAAATAATAATATGTTGGGACTTCCCATCCATCTATATCTATAACCCAACTAGACAGAGTCTGTATTATGGCAAACAGACAACTGGTACATTACTAGTATAGTTCTAAATAAACACATAATATTATAAATAAACTAGCTGCGCCGACAGACTTCGTTCTGCCAAAAAAAATTAACATTGAGGGGAATTAAAAATAGATGTTGGCCGATTCTCAGACCTACTCAATATGCTCACAAAATTTCATGAGAATCGGTCAAGCCGTTTCGGAGGAGTTCAAGTTCGAACACCGTGACACGAGAATTTTATATATTAGATTAGACGCAGACACAGAATAAATAATCATAACACAAACATTTGTTCTGGGTGAAAAAATAAATAGTAGTGTCACTAGCCATCAGAGCAACAAACCAGGCAAAGAACTAACTAAATTACGTGTCAAATGGTAATTGGTAAAAACCATTATTGGTAATAATTTATCATCCTATAATTTTCATTAGGCATCGAGGATCGAAGGTTTATATACCGGTCATTGAAGGTATGAAGTTAAAACCGCCTTTGGACCAGCGTCTATGTGAATTATGATCTAATATCCTCTCCTGATATTGAGGATGCGTGCTCTGAAGTGGGATGAGATATGTTACCTAACTCGTCATCAACCAATGATGGTATAGGTAACATAACATCCCCACTATGGTTCAGGCCTTGTCGTGGCGGTGGGACTTAGTAGCCCAGGATGAACCTAGCACCTTAGGCAAAGCAAATTGAGCCGAGCTCTTTTAATAAGAGGCGGCAAAAGAGCCTCATTTCACTGTTGTGAGAGATTGTTCTGTGAGGTAGCGTCGCTCAAAAAAAAGGTAACATAACATGAGGACACATTGGCCATCAAATGATGATCATCAATTCGCATCATCATTCATCAGCCTCTATGACTGTGCAATTAAGAAAACGCGTGTGAAAGATGTAATAATTTTAATACTTAAAGCCAAGGCTCTCCAATTCTACACTATTATCGCGCTCTTGGACCCCTGCAGCCAAGCTAGCCTCGTATGCGTCAAGGACCTAGGTCTTCTTCTGTAACCCATTTGAATTGCAAAGGAATGTGCTAAAGTGACGTGACGTCTGATTTCAGCCTAGCAGTATCGTTGCCCACGTCAGCTATGACCGTTATTGAGCGCAGTCTGGTGCTTCGCCCTATATCCACACTTTATTCCTGATATACACTCAGTATCGCCGTAATATGAAAATGGAAATCTCTATGGTTCTTTTTGGAAGCTATCAGTGACCAGGTCTAAGTAACAAAGGTTAGGATGGGGAGCATGCACATGTCAAACCTTCGCTTCAGGGATATAGGTAAGTCACCCTTCATAACCATCTTCTACTACGTAGGACTTCATGAAACTTTATTATTTATTAAACACTACTTACACTTTATGGCTTAAAATAATTAAATACACTAGCACAACCGACAGACTTAGTCCGGTACTGGCCGAATTGTGAATGTGAACTACTCTCGTATTCTACACACACATTAAAATCATCCAAATCGTTCTAGCCGTTTAGGAGTTCGGTAACAGACACTCGCACAGAAGGATTATGTAACACAAAGACTCGGTAAGCAAAATACTTAATTTGAAATTTTTTTAACTAAATTTTAACTAAGTATATCATTCAACTGCATTTTCACTGTATTGTTTTTTATAAGGCCGACTTTGGACATTTTACAGCAACCATGGTCACGGGAGGACTAAGGGGTCAGACGTCCTACTATTACAAAATTATAGTAATAACTAACTACCCTATTACATCAATATTTTATTTGGTCCTATCTGCGCGATAAAATCCGTAAACGTTGTTCTAAGTGAAATTCGCGTAAACATAAGAAAACATACACAACACATTTTTCGACTTTCTACAAAATGGTCTAATGGTGGGTGAAAATAGCAGCTATTTTTTAGCAACACTGAAGTCAACAGATTATAATATTTCATTCTCTATTCATTCATATCAGTCGCATTACTACTGTGTTGCAAAAATATAATCGGAGGACTAATATATCATATGGAACTATTTTTTTTTGTGCTTACACACCTAAGGCATTCTAAAATGCAACTGTTCTTGGGCCGAGTTGCTGCTAGTGGCGAGAAATCATTCGTCTTGGCATTCATTGAGCGAAGCCTAAGTTCAGTGGACGGATACCGACTGACATTGACGGTATAAAAAAAGTAAAGTAAAGTATCAACCCTTTTTTCACAAATTTCCTAAAAGTACATACATATGTACTTTTCAAAATAATTCAAAATTAAAAATCGTGAGATTTTCTATTTAAATTCATACTTGACACTGGCAGAATGTCGCAAAAAGCGATCGTTTGCCAAAAATAAAAGAAGAATAGGAAGAAGTATCAACCGTTTATGTCCCACTGCTGGGCACGGGTCTCCTCCTCGAAATCAGGCGAGGAGGGTAATGGGCCAATAGTTCACCGCGCTGGCCCAGTGCGGATTGGTGAACTTCACATACATTCAAAGACTTTCAACCTCATCAGGCATGCAGGTTTCCTCACGATGTTTTCCTTTACCGGTGAGCGAGCGATGGTCTCGTGTTTGGGGTGCACTTAGAAATTAGAAAAACCCATTTCAAGGCACACACGGGGGGGTCAGGATCGAACCCGAACCTTTCGCATAAGAGGCCGAGTCCATCCACCACTGGACCATCGTCACTCTGACGGTATACTGATTTATCTATTTATTTTGATGATGATAATGATTAAGATGATAATGACGCTGACGGGCCTTGTTGGACAGGAGGCCGTTATCATTTTGAAAGTCATGCCTACCTTTAGTTACGCCAAGACACTTTACATTCAGCTAAATGTAACATACGCGTAGTTATTATTAATTATTATCTAGATTTTAATGAAATTGCATTGCGATGCTAATACTTTTTCATGTGCCGACTAATGGTTCCTCAATGACATAAAATATGTTATATTACCATCATAAAATTTTTCATTGAAATAGTAAAATAACTGTTTATTAATAATATTCTTAGCACAGAAATAAGCAATTAGCTGTTTGAATATTATGAAGAAATTGTTTGAAATTGAAAACTCCTGTTGTTTGCTGCGTTTCGGTGAGAAGCAAGACACGCAATGCATTGAGACTAAATATCTTGTCTGTTATGCAGACAACACATAGATAAGTTGTCTGCCCTAGTTCTAGGCAAAGAATTCAGAATAGAAGGACAGTTCTTATGAGCGCTTTGAGGACAAACTCTGCGATGCAAACGTCCGCTTGACGGCGTGACGAGAAGGACACAGCGATGCCCCCAGCATATGAGCCTACGAGAGCGAGCGAGTGCGAACTGGGGACATGTCCCCAATAAAGTCGGCACAAAAAATCCTTAAGAATTGTCCTCCTATATACGTCTGAATTCTTTGTTCTAGGTAAACTAGGTACCAAACCTGCCAGTTTGCCTATTCAACTGACACAAAAAAGTAGGCTATAAAACGTATTGTCCAAAAAGCACATAGTCCCAGGTTTATGTAACATAGTAGGCACATAGTATAAAAAAAAATCAATCAAATAAATTTTTAAGAGTTATTTAAATTCGAAGATTATGAGAACTGTTGAACTCTATCAAAATCTTTAACAAAATAGGCAAGAAAAAAAATAAGATAGGTAGTTATTTTAATAATCTATACCTGTATGTATTTACAAATGTTCGAGTTCAGCACCTAAGCCGCTTATCTAATAAGGTATCTTTCGGTAATTTAACGGTTAAGTAAGGTAAAGCTTTAGTAACTTTGTTAAATAAGATCTCACTAAACCCATTGTTATGATTTGAATGGTATAATCCCGATTGTATAAGATACTGTACAGGCTAGCACGTATAATCCACGGCGTAAGCAGTTTACTCTGCATTATACATTAGTTATTAAGCATTATTCATTAGAAATAAGTAATTTTTGTATCAGTTTTGCTTTATTAATCAAAGCTCGTGGTGATATTATTACTATCATTAATTAAAAACTATCAATTTAAATATATCAAAATTTAAGAATAGCATTCTATCATTTTATCAACTTTTTCTATCAAGCAAAGATTACCCGTGCAGGGTACGTCTCAGCCTGTACAGATACATTTCATCAGAAATTAAGTTTTTCACATTCATATTGTGGTTCTTGTTTATGTTACGACAACAATTAATTCATATCACTATTCTTTATTATATACTAATTTCAAAAACACGAAAAGGACTTACCATGAACAGTGAGCTCCGAGTCCCGATTGAGTTCGTACAAACGAAGCGCCTCATCCAGTTCCAGCTGTGTCGATATGGTGCACGGATCACCTTCCTCATCCACCCACTTCATGGTGAAAACCTGAAACATAGCAGTTTAATATAAATGATTTGGGATTTCTTTGGATCTAAGCTAGATTTCTAGACACAAAAATATGTGATCACAATGAATAAAAACATAAGTTAAAATTATTGTTATCACTATGAAATTTTTGAAAGGGAATTTGCTGTTTTTCACGTTAATTTGTTTAACCTAATATTTAGCATTGTCTATGAATGATTTGGTTATAAGATGGAGTGTATGGAGGAGACAGTTATAGAAAGAATAATAAAAATGAAAATATGGTAAATATTATCTTGTTTTGGATTGTTTTCTTCAGCGAATCTTCTTTTGTATTTTCATTTCATCATAAGTAGGTAAATTCTAATCTACTATTTAATATTTTGTATTTATTTTATATTCTATCTCACTTTCTAGTATCATGAATATATTTTCATTTTAGCCCATGTTTTTCAACATCAAACGCCATCTATATAAAATTTAATAAACTACAAAATATACATATTTCTTACAATAGTTGTATGTATATATATAACATCTATATAATCATATATGTATAGTAGATCTTATCAACAATTACTACTGCCCTGGACAGAGGCACCTTTGAATTTTACGTAAATTCAAGGTGTAGATTTTTTTTAGTTCATATTTTAATAAAATATTGTCTAAGAGTTATTAAATTAAATTACTACCTAACATTTTATGAAATGTATTCCTTATATTTTTTTTTTCCATAGACTATAGCCTCAATTGAAAATATGCACTTTATAATTCTTCATTTGCAAAGTTGTATCCTAACATACATAAATAAGACTTACATGGTTATTGCTCAGTACTATCTATCAAGTAAGTTTAAGATATCACTTTAGATGCATTTGATTCAAACATTATTATAATCTTTTAATCTCATATAATAGTTATATAAAAATATGGTGTACCTGATCAGGCATGAACCGACATATCGCAATCATCTCCTGGGTAAACTCCTCAAGAGTTATATTGTGATTGATGTATGTAATCATTACATCACTACTGTAGACCGTCTTTACTCGCACATCATTAGCGTGGTTATCCTGGCCCACCAATTGAGTCGGCATCATGACAGATACAATGTCCTCCGTTCAATACCTGAAAAGATATATAATCAAATAAGTCTAATGTAAGCTCATAGTACCCAAAATAGTAACCGTCAAGTTGCAGACACCAGCCTGACCTCAAGTAAAAGTACAAGTCTAATGTAAGTAACATGTTCTTAATGATTTTACGGATCTCTAAGGACAAAAGCAACATAAGTATAGCTTATGAAGAAAAAATATATTGCAATATATTTTTTCTCATCCTAGACATAATTGAACATAATTCACAAAACCATTTTATTTAATCTAACTTATTGTAAAAAAAAACAAAGATTTTCATTAGTGTCTGATGACAAAGCATTTCCATATCATAAATCATGGATATAAAAAAGTAATAAAATGTGTGCATCCTAGCATTGACTACAAAAGGGTAGGAGTTGTTAAGGGTGAAGAGAGTATATCTCAAACATATTTAAATTTAGTATATTGACAATATGATGAATCTCTAGAATATCAACTGTCATAAAGTTAAGTCTTGTTTGAATATCTTACAAAGAACACTTGTTACAGTTGTAACAAAAGTATTTTGACATTCTCGTTAATAAAATTAAAGCTAAAAGGAAACCACCTTTTCTTTTTCACTGTAAGGCAGTGTTAGTAATTGTATCTTCTATAATATTTGCATAAATTAAAAAGTTATGGGGTGTTAATCACGATTGCGGCCTAAATTTATTGTCAATGTTTTATCATAACCTATTAAAAATGAATAAGCTTGAGTTATTAAACTAATTATAAACTAATATATATACTATTCCAAATGTGATTATACGATTTGCTTCTTGTTTCAGCTTAAATAATAGATGTATTATCGAGTCGAACATTCCCATAACATGAATCATGAATTTAGCACAAAACAAATACACAATTATAATCACAAATAAATAGAAAATTATATGATAGAAGTTTCCAAATATTATTACTCATATTAATTAATTGAAGTTTTAACTTATAATACCTGAGTAGTTTTATAAAGCAATATCAACAAAAGTTTGACACAACAACATTGGTTTGTGGAACTGTCACTGATATGCTAGAACGGGATCGCCGATCGGTTAAGGAAGTCCGAAATACTTGCGGAACCCGAAAGTGTAACGAATCTTTGATATATTTTACCCTTTTCTTGGCGTAACAGCACAATATGCGTAAGTGAGATAGAAATATAACCGTATGACAGAACTCATTAGTAGAATGTATGACGATATCGTTCTTCGTTCTAAAACTCACAACAATAATTTGATAAAACTTTTACAAACATTATCATGTCGAAATCTTGTCTTTTATTAAAATTCATATCTTATTTATAGAGTCATCAAACTTAATAAATCATTTTTTAAAGATACTATGTCCTAAAATTAATAAAGAAAGTTAGAAAATTAATCTTTGAATATATATTTCGAATTATTTCAGAACGGAATGTCAAATTTGTGTCATCGAACAGAGCTGTATTGTATGCTGTAATTTTGTTTTACATCAAATATTTTTTAAAATTGAAATCATTTCATTTGAAAATTAATTTTTATCAGCAGCTTATTACTTAAATTAAAGTTTAGTCATGGTGAGGTGATTTTTATATTAAAATGTGATGTTTTTGTGTTAATCAGATCTATATTTCCTTTGATGACTAATACTGTTACATTTAGGTAGCGCTGCTAATTCGTTGATAACAAATGTTTACAGACGGAGCAACAAATGGATTGTGCATTAGACTTAATGCGAAGACTGCCTCCTCAACAAATCGAGAAAAATTTAACCGACCTTATCGACCTAGTTCCTAGTTTGTGTGAGGACTTGTTGTCATCAGTTGATCAACCGCTAAAGATAGCACAGGACCGCAGTAATGGAAAAGATTATTTACTATGTGATTACAACCGCGATGGTGACTCATACCGATCCCCGTGGTCTAACACATATGACCCACCATTAGAAGATGGCTCTATGCCATCAGAGAGATTAAGGAAATTAGAGATTGAAGCAAATCATGCATTCGATCAGTACAGAGAAATGTATTTCGAGGGTGGGGTGAGTTCTGTCTATCTTTGGGATATGGATCATGGATTCGCAGGTAATTAAGTTCTTTTAATAATGATAAAGTCATGGTCTGTAAAAGTGAAAACAAATGTAAATTTACTTTCTAAAATGTGACTCTTATGACACACATCTAAATATGTATTATTATTTGGACCACCTATGAATGTCTAAGTTATCTAGACATTGCAATGCATTTCTTTTTTTTTAAAGTTTTTCTTTATTATTATGTTACTATGTTTCACTGAACGCCAAGACATCTGATCCCTTGACACTTACATACAACATGCACCGGTCACTGCTCTTCCCTTTCTGGACTTTTTTGAGGGTGGCATATGTCCAGTAGTGGATGGATAAAGGCTGAAGATGATGATGATGTTTCACTGACCCTAGAATAAAAAATAATCCCTTTGCAATTAATATCACATTCGTCCACAAAACAAACAATCTAATGCAAAGAATATTTAGTCTTCAACTTTATTATATGAGTGTAGATGATAGAGTAACTCTTAAGATTAATAATCAAACTTTCTCATGCAAAACATTCACACATGTAATATTTTTGATGTTCATATAGCAAAGTTTTTATACAACACAAATTCCTCTTCACTGGTAAAATAAAAATTACAAATAATGTAGGAATATTATTTTATGCTTGAAATTGTCTATGAATGCCTTGGCATCAAAGTGAAAGTATTAAATGTAAAAATAATCATCTTATCTTAATATTGCTTTAGCATAGTACAGTAAATATAACTTTTAGTAAGCTTAAATGCTTCTTGATACTGCTTATACAGAAAAAGAAACACATAATTTTTTTCAGGTGTTATTTTAATAAAGAAAGCAGGAGATGGATCCCAAAAGATTAAAGGATGCTGGGATTCTATCCATGTCGTTGAGGTTGTAGAAAAAAGTTCAGGACGTAATGCTCATTACAAATTGACATCTACTGCAATGCTGTGGCTTCAAACAAATAAGGAGGGAAGCGGTACAATGAACCTCGGTGGAAGCCTTACACGACAGGTGATTGATTTGAATATAATGATTATTACTATTTAGCTATAAATAACTTAATATAACAATGACTCATGCTACAAGGCAAGTCAAGAATTCATAAAATGGTAAGCATGGTGAATGTTATTTAGATTAGTATAAAGTTATTTGCTCAAATAAAATATACTTGGAATTGTTAACCTGGAGTCCTTCAATGAACCTCAAAATGGACAATTCCTCGCCACTTGCATTCAACACATACGGGTCACACAGCAAGGGCCCAGAGGTCATCTCTTTGTCTACCTAAAAGCAGCCTCCACTCTTGAGCCTTATTGGCCCCAAGAAGGTCTATGTTTAGTAGATGGATAAAGGCTTTTGATGATAAGGATGGGTAAACCACCTGCCCATCCTCTGCTCTGATTTAGCTTAAAGGTCTTAAATTAATGATGATATTTATTCTTATTATTATTATAATGAAACAACTTTTACGGATTTTATCGCGGTTTATTTGGTTTTTTTACAAGCCCGACACCTCAGTCCTCCCGTGACCATGGTTGCTGTAAAGTTTCCGAAACGTCGGGCTTGTAAAAAACCAAATAAACCGCGATAAAATCCGTAAAAGTTGTTTCATTATAATGAGTGAAATTCGCGTAAACTTATTATTATTGTATAAGTGGTGAAATCCAACAAAGTTTATAGTATTAATACTTATTTATTTCTGACTGGAATGCAAGTATACAAAGTAATATCTAGATGGTAAATAAAATCTTTATCCCACTTTACTAAATAAACATTAAACTAATGTTTAATTATTTTATTTCAATTTCAGGCTGAACAAGACTCGGCCGTCAGTGATGTAACGCCTCACATCGCTAACATTGGTCGTATGGTTGAAGATATGGAAAACAAGATCAGAAACACTCTCAATGACATTTACTTTGGTATGATTCATTTTTTATTATTAAAGGCACTATAATCTTGGTAGTAACTAATAACATAAATGTCATAACCTCATGTCCATTGACGGAACAATAGGCCAACAGTATAGGTCCTTCAAAAAAAAAACTTGAAGTTTTTGAATAGAAACTTGTTTTACGTGCATGAGGTAATTTTTTTACGGATGAAACGCGTCACGGAGATGTGCAACAAGAGCGATTGAGACCGAATGAGGGAGAGAGAGGAAGGGCGAACGCAGCATGAAGCGACGCTATTGGTTGGTGTAGCTATAAATATTAGAAATTAAAGTTTCACTTCTGCCATGTGTACTTTGTACGCGAGCATTTTTTTTTCATTGTGCAAACTTATTTGTTTGATTGTATGCATTTGTTTGTCTGTGTGTATACATTAATCATGATAACATATTGCAGGTAAGACGAAGGACATAGTGAACGGCCTCCGGTCGTCGGTGCCGGCCAACATTGCGCGCCAGAAGGCGGCGCTGCAGCATGGGCTAGCCGAGGTGCTCAACCAGCGGCGTCAGTTCACGCGCACCGAATGAGACGCCGAATACACGGGTAATACTACCGGCAGACGAATCACCTGATGAAGTCTGCCTCGCCCATGAACATAATTTACCCTCATACTAGTCCAGGACACTCATTCATATGTTGGATACCCTGATACATATGATATTGTATCCGTGCTGGTGATAACACTACCCACCATGCCCAGAAATATTAATCCTTTAACCGCCCGACTTCAAATCAATTGTCGTACCCCCAGCGCTCGGCGCTGTGAAACTAAAAATATCGTTTTTGATGGGAAACAGCTTGACAAATAAAAAACCACACTAAACGAGTTGTGGTTTTCGGTCGGAAATATACGACGCAAGCGAAGGGGACCTGAAAATATTTGTCGGACAAATCCGACGTAAGCGGTTAAAGGGTTAAAAAGAAAGGATTGTGTGGTTTTATGAAACCATGATAAAAGCGAAACTTTTTTTCACATTATGGATACATTTAACTAAAATTTTTTGGAAAATTATTCCATGAGGCGTATAAAATTCTGAAATATGGAGCTGGCACAAATGAGTATTAATCTATACACTACACCAGTGTTTCCCAAACTCTTTTGCTTAATTGACCCCTTTCAGACTCATCATCATCAGCTTTTATCTGTCCCTGCTGAATATATCCCTTATGATCCCTTGTCACTGGCATCCAACACGGACCAGACATGTTTGTATTTCTGTAATATTTGTATTTCTGTAATTTTATATCGGTTCCTAATAGGTACCCATAACATAAGCTCTTATAGGCTTATTTACTTAAAAGTAATGCCTGTATATATTTTTTTCAGATGAGCTGGAGATTTTGGGTTAATGTAACAACGACATAGAAGTTCAAGATGAAAATTAAGTATAGACAATTGAAAAGTATATATTTGGGAACGTCAAAAGTAAGCTAAAGAGATTGTATAAACAATGCATCCGCCACGGTGCTTGAAATGTAGTCCATTATTTCACTTTTAGGTTATGTAATTGTAAGATAATTGTTTTATTTTCTCATTAAATCCGCGTCAGTAAAGATTGGATAATAAATTAGTTAGTGCAAATAGTAGATTCTAGAACATTCGTTCATTAGTACCGAGAAGAGATTTGTAATGTAATCAACCTGTGTTAGAATAATAATCATAAAACTTAGATGAAAAATAACTAAAAAGTTAAATACTATATTTTAATTACGCAATTCACATATTGTAATAAAAACTTAAAACTAATCGCATAAGATATAACTCGGCGTTATTTTTTTCGCATGAAGAACGTATGGAAGTAAGGAGTATCATCACCGAAGTATAAAAAGTGACAGTTGAAAAGCGTTAAACAAAGATGGCACCACAGTAGTTAGAAGGGAGTTTTTAAATGTTTTTTAATTTTTGTTTAAGCGCAAACATACAATCATATATACACACACACACACACACATATATATATATATATATATATATATATATATATATATTTAATCTGTCTAAAACTGCATTTTCGTACCAGTAGTACCGTTTTAGTAAACACCAGCGCCGCTGTGGGTATTTTATGAACTAATAATAAATTATTTACAGCTATAGAATTAGCCACTTTAATTTTTTCTTTCATACGATATTATTACTCCTTGTTTCTATGCTCCGCGGTTTTCAGGTTAAAATAAATTTTATTATATTTACTTTATATTATATATTGTCAAATTTAAATCACAATACTTATCAAATGAACTCTTTATCTATATTTTCTTTTAATTTAAACTGTTCAACACCCTACCTACAACTAGTAAGTTATAAAATAGTAAGATAGTGAAGAGAAAAAATATTTCCATAGAAAACAAATTAAGATTACTATTTATAATGAAACAACTTTTACGGATTTTATCGAGGTTTATTAAGTTTTTTGAGCCCGACGTTTCGGATACTTTACAAAAACCATGGTCACGGGATGACTGAGATTTTAGATGTAATGATGATGATGATGATAAAAATTAACCTGATACATCAATATTTTGGTTAGTCCTAACAGTATCCGTAACGTCAGGCATGTAAAAATCACAATAAGCCGCGATAAAATGTCATTAAAGTTGTTTCCTTATATTGAGTGAAATTAAACGTTAGAAAACAATGTTAGATTACTAGGAGAACAATAATATACGTAATTCCACGTTCATAGCACAAGTATTCACAATAATACAGTATTGTTTTAACATCAAAACTGGACATAAATGAACTGCAATAATAATTTGCTTGTAGTATTCGTGGTGCCGTGACCTTACAATTATTTTCATTTATTCAGGTACGCCTATCGCTCTTACGCTCGCCATTTTCAGTGGCTAATTCTAAAAAAAAAACATTTGTATAAAAATAATATTGGTTATAAAATTGTTTTTGTCTTATCGTGTGAATAATCGTCTCGTTTTATTAGTGAAGTAATTTATCAAAGATAATAACAAACTATAGATAATGAGTAATCATTTTTAATATAATTTCAATGCATCACTAAATATGGTAGGTATTGCCATTTTATTTGTTAGAGTTTAATTAAATTAATTATTATAATCACGATTGCTTACATGATAAGAGATGAAAGTTATATTTGGCAATTGTTTAAGAATAATATAAATTAAAATAATGATAGTGCTAGAATTTAGATTGAATTGTTGTGTACTCCATTTTTATATTTGTTCTTTAATGGCGCGGAATATTATTTTTGTGCATAAAAAAATTAGCCCAAAATATTATCTATTACTAATTGCATTTTTATTGCTTTTTTGTAACGTAAATTAATAATTATACATAGGAAACCTAGAAGTAAGGAAATCTGTATGTTAAAGTTTTAATTATTGAGGCAACAAGCCAATTTTAAATATTGCTACTGTTAAATATTTCAACTATGCCTTACATCCGATCTTCGCCCAAAGTGTTCATTAAAAAAATCCACGTTTTAATTAAGTTTGGACTAAAGCCTTCCGAAAATTGGGTGAACTATGAAAGGTGGGCAAAGTTGTAGCATTGAGCAGTATATTCCAACTAATAATAATTAATTCATTGAATGGTAATTACATTTTATTGTTTATTTATACCATAGATTCAATTGGCCTCTCTAAATAAATATATAAAAGACATTTTATTTTTTTACATTGACTCAATTTTTCTTACCGACGTGCGCCTGGTACAGCGTACAGCCGTTTCTATATGGGTACTCTGTTATCAGATATTTCGGATCAATATACTTGAAACCCAGCAAAATATACGGAGTTCACCTACCGATTGAGGTTAAAAGCCATCAGGCCTAAAAGTCTGGACCTTTCGAAAAAATATACGAGGCTAGCAAACCAGCCCTACTCTAGCACCTCATGTGCCCATTAACACCAACTTGGACTATTTACATAACATGGTTTGTATTTTTTTCTACTAACTTTGAAATTACACTAGGTTGTTATAAGTTGAGCAATAATTATAGCTGAACCTTACTTCAAAAACTTCTGATATTATGTGTGTGTATTGCCATTCATTATCGATATGTTCATTACAAAAAAAATGTAACAGGAAAAGTAAGTATGCAGAGATCAATCTGGAGAATCTGGCCTTGCCGGGGCCAGTCTGTCGCTGAGGTGATTCTTTTACCTGCGGATCCAGGATCAGTTTAGTGGGGTAGTGTACCCCTATGCGAGCCCACACACGCTCGTGTGCCTACCCGAGGCCATGGTATGGTGCGAAAGCATTTCCACTGCGACATCAAAATAAGTTTTTTTCGGACCCTAATTCTTCGTCGGTAGTGCGGTGAGCCGGTTGGTTTGATCCTGTGATATAGTAAGTGGGGGGTTGGCCCCCGCCAGCCGTGGAGTTTAGACTTCCACGGCTTCATGGCGTCGGGTTTGTTCATGTGAAAAAAAGGGTTGACATTAATCTGTACCTACTTTTTTATAAAAGCAATCATTCAGAATGTCGGGACTCGGGTGACTTAGTTATCCCAGACCTTCAAATGGTATGGTCACATCGAAGACCAGTTGTGGTCCTAAAAGCATCTTTCCTTGAAGCAATGATATACCTTGTTCTATCGACACTCCGTATCAATCAACATTCAACATGGCGGACATTTTTTTTAATGGGATGCCGGACTTATTAACATTGCAAGACGTCGGGGGATCTCTAGCCCGCGGGCCTCGTATCATTGATACGACTTTATACAAGGGTACCTAGATAGGTAGGTACGCTGATCTGGAGATTCCAAAGTATTGGTTCGTCAGTGTTAATGTAAGCCGCCATCCTTGACTCATAGTAGCAAACATATTTTACTAAAATCCAACATAATATTATATACACGGAAGGTTGTTTTATCTACTCTTTCGTGTGAAAACTGCAGAATTCTGATGCAATTTTACAATATAGCATACACATTTCCTGGAACAGCTACGAGTAGGTAGTAAAAGTAAACAATCCATATAGGTCCCACTGTCTGGTAAACTGCAAAAAGACCTTCTTTCTCTCCAGGCATGGAGGTTTCCCTGCGATGTTTTCCTTCACATGTGAGCAAGCGATGGTCTCGTGTTTAAGTGCATTGTAAAACCCATTTTAAGGTGCCACAAAAGATCAGGATCGTACCCAGACCGTGATCTCAAGAGGTTTATAGTAATGTAATTTGTTCGAGGTTTATATTTTGCTCAATTTTTTTCAGTGAGATCCGCAGCCATTAATATTAATTTAGAAGTGATATAACCACATTACCAATTTACTTGGTTATACTTACGAAATGTGTCAAATGTATTATATTCATTTACATTTTTGAATCGAAAACTTCTCAAAAGTTTGCTGCACCTAAAAAATATTCCCTATGCGATCAATCAAACAGTCAATGCGAAAACATTTTAAGTATATTAAATGCATAAAAGTATAGTGTAAAACCTTTTGAATATAGTGTGTAATATGAATCCGATGGTGAAATTACGTTCCTGTCCTTGTCCTTCATAATTCTAATATTTTATTAGCATTGTCAAAGAATACATACGTATATAGAAGCACAACTCTTAAGGATTTTTTGTGCAGAATTTATTGGGGACATGTCCCCAGTTCGCACTCGCGGTGTCCCTTTCGTCACGCCGCCAAGCGGACGTTTACATGGCAGAGTTTGTCCTCAAAGCGCCCATAAGAACTGTCCTTCTATGTACGTCTGTATTCTTTGGTATTGTGCACGGCGTGGTTCATGGTAGTGTATATATTTTTTTAATAATAATTATGGTGATATTATTTCTTTTTTAATAATTACTATAGATTTGATTTTACGGAAAATGATCTTAAAACACTATTATCTTTTCAATTTTATAAATTTTCCTGATGATGACTTTTTTAAAACCGGTTGTTTAAATTGTAACTGTAATAATAAAAACAATAAATAGTGGAAAGTGTAAAAAAGTTTCATTGTAGTAGTTTTAAAAAAATTTCATATTTCTAATATGAAAATTGCTATGCAAGCAATAAGACCGCCTTTGTGTACACAAATGTGTTTGACATAATGTTTTGTGACTGTTATTATGTACTTCTGTTTGTGTGCACAATAAAATATAATTCATTCATTCATTCATAATATCTCCATCATTAGAATTAGTTGTTTATGAATTCATTCTGCCTATTTAAAGGCATAAAAAAATACTGTCACCTTCTAAGAAAACTGGGTGATATTTTTATCGTTCAGCAACGCCCCGCCTAAGGTTTTAGTTTCTTAGCTAACATTTAGCCTCCTGCGCTGTGGTGGAGCCGTGTCGTCTTTATGAAAAAAAAAAATAACAGTTTTCATGAAGATGACAGTAGCAATGGCTTCTGACGATAATCTATTTTAAAATATAAAAAGCAATTGAATTTTTCGAAATGAGCTGATACAGACTTTTAGACAATTATTATTAGGGACGGCGGGAGGTTTTCTGAAGGCATATAATATTACAAACTGCATTGAACTCAATGATGGTTGTCGAAAAAAATACGAAATCGGATTTACTCTCATAAACTCTTGCTATAAGATATAAGGTCCGACCGCAAATCATAAAAAAAAAATAACCAAAAAGAGGGAATCACAAACATGATCATTTTGTACAGATTTAATTCGACAGATTGTTAAGTTATTATTACTGCATTCACATTTATATAGTTAACGGTCGTCAAGTAATTCGGTATTTTGCACAATGACAAAAAACACACGTAGAAAATTGCACAACTTTGGATTTTGCGGTTACTATAATACAACTTCAAAACATACCTATGTACATCTGCCCGTAGTTATATCAAATCATCATTATTTATCAATCCTCGCCCCATAAAAAAAACTTAATTAATTTCACATAGAGAGACAATATTAACTCTTAAGCCATATACGAATCGGCAGTTTAGTTTCACTTTATATATAAGTTTCATTTCAAACAATTCTTGTGAAACAATGATGCTTAATATAAAATTAGATGCAGTTAGCTAATCATTCTTAACTTTAGCATTACTACTAGTAAACGTAATGCCGGACACCACAAGGAATGCCACTAATAAAACCTAGAAGGAAAAGTAACCACTTAATTATCAAGTTACACCCCTGGATGTAATCACAAATACTTTAAAATTCTTTTATTAAATAAACCTCGATTACAAGCTGCTAATAAAAAAAAAAATACCAACAATAATCACGATGCAATTTGAGAATGTACATTATCGGGGAACATAAGCTATTCGGAACAGCCTAAATACTCTAATTGCATATGAATTTTGAATGCATAAAAAAATATCTCTTCTATAGGGCCTTACCTTACATTCTTACAATATATTTCGTATATCATTATCGTCTTAAGACAATTTGATGTAGCAATTGTTATATCAAATGACATACGGAGTACTAGGAGCCCGGGCATCCGCCAGACGTCTGTTCAAATAAAGAGAGCTATATGGGCAACATCGAACATAATTTTATATAAAAATCTCTACTATTTTATCTACAAATGCAATTAGTCAGTCTTAGTTGTGTCGGTCACGAGGTTCTTGGGAAGGTAAAGTTATTTGTAGTCATAATTTTTATGAAATTTTTGGTGACCTTAAGTTTCCTGCATGTGGCTCTGTTGATAACTCTTCAGTATTGATATTGAGATATAAATATCTAGACTGGACTTGTTCCATATGTACGTATAGATTTTGATCCAACTGATGAGTTGAAATGAAACTTTCAATATGTTAGTATAGACACCTGTGACGCTATAGTTATTTGAACAGACGGCAAGTGCTCAAATGCTCCCGCGCAGTGGGCGCACTCCACGAACAGGACTAATATCAATCACACACCACATTCAAGAATTTTTCTTTATTTCTATTTTTTTTGTATTTTTTTCTTTCTTGTTGGTTTAGTACGCAATAATTTAGCATGTGGTTAACTTCATGTTTGCGTCCATCTTTTCGTAGGATAATAAACCGTAAACAATATTCACGCGGGTTTAGCCGACGCAGTCAGCAACTTAAATGGTAAGCGAAAAGAGAACAAACAGAACAAAACAAACTTGAAGTTTTGGCCAATTTGACGCGGCGTCCGTTCCTCACATTAGTTATATTCTTTCAGAATAAGTCAGCACTTCAGTTAAAAGGCTAAATCTGCTAATAAGATGATGCCCCGAGGCACCATAAGGCAGGTCCGGCTTGGGTCATAGGTCACAACCACTATTACATAGAGGGCGCCCCGCTTACTTAAAATTATAAAATAAATTAAGTATATAATAACCAGAGTGCTGCCGCTCAATTGTCATTATAAAAACGTGTGTGAGAAACGGACAACAGCTTGAGCCCACGCCAAACATTTAATATCTTACTTTAAATTATACAAAATATTCTTTTACATTTATGTAAGAGTTGTTGATTGTAAAAAAAATTATATGCTTGTTGTATCCCTATAAATGCTGAGTTGGTTTATTTATCCAGGGCTGTGTTTGCTTTAACCGCAATGACACACTCTTCACCGCAGGACTTTAGCACAGTGCACTGCAACAAAAAAATATAAATCAATACAATATATAAATTTCAAACATCAGACAAATATTTTTGAAAAAACTAGATTGTTTGCTTATGTTTATGCGAATTTCCCTCATTATAATCACACAAATTTTACTGATTTTATCGCGGTTTATTTGGATACTTTACAGCAACCATGGTCCCTAATAAAACGCAATAAAATCCGTAAAAGTTGTTTCATTATAATAAACTAGATAATCTTTTAGGAAAAAGTTATAAAATTGCAGATTTATACTCAATAAAAGCCTAGATAAATGTCTTCATAATCCATGATCCATATAGCAAGTAATAATTACAAGCTCAGGTAAAGGGTAGAATTACATTTTACGAGTTAATTTAGCACCGACACACTACCAAGTGTACCAGAGACTCTACACTCGAACTTTTCTAATAAAAACAAACAATTGAACAAAATTAGTATATTTTTATAAAGTATATAAGTATAAATATATTTTATAAAGGCTGACTGCTACTCTTCACTTTCTTAATTGTGGATTTTCTCGTCAGTCGTCACACACTCAGTCTTATCTAATCTAAGAACTTTTCTTCTTGATATTTATAGGTCTTTCTTTATATTTATAGAAGAGATCTAATAGTTTGTTGTATCTGTAATTCTACAGTTACAGCAAACTATGGCGTTTGTCCAAAATATTGAAAAGCTTGTTAGTCTAATATTATTATTCAAAGTGTTATTTTTCTTACCAAAAGTTCCTTGCCGCTGTCGAAGTCAGTACGCAACTGTGTGCCGAGATCGCCGTCTGGGATCTTTAAATCCTCACGTAAGTCTCCGTTATCAGCCATAAGTGTCAGGTAGCCGTCATCAGATATGTCAGTCAATTGGTAGTCTTCACGCTTCACATGTGGCACATCCATGTTGTGGGTAGAGGGACAGATATCTTCATATCTGAATTATTAGAAAAAAAATATTGTTAGTGTTTCATTAAAATCTTCATTCATAGTAACGCTTTCATAATGCCTTGTTGGAACTGCTACCAGTTTTATAGAGATTAAGCCAAGCTAGAGTTCACAGCGAAAAGAAAAATTGGGCAACCAGTCAATTTAGGTAATAGGTATTGGTCTTTAAAAACCATTATTAGTTGTTACTGATAGTTAATCCATTCATGGAATTATTAAAGCGACTAATTACGAGTTTATTTCATTAGACAATATTATGAATCTCGTACTTTTTTGGTACTATTTTAAAGTAAAAAAAAAGGATCTATATAGCTTTTGGTAGACAAACACCAACTTCTAATAATAAACGACACTTTACCCAGTCAAAATAATCGGCAAAAACCTTTTCAGGTGTACATACATTATCAAGTAGGCATATGAGTCATCAGGCAGGTCTTATGAATAAAAAGCGATTCCAAAATAACATACATAATTAAAAAATACAATGTCAATTGATCTATATCAGTATTTGTGCTCCGAAAACGGTGATCTCATAATACATTAGATAAAATGAGACGCATAGCCGGAACTGGTATATACTTTTCGAGTACCCGCAGCACGAGGACAATATTAAGACTGCACTCGCGACTCTATGGGCTCGCAATTCCCTCAGAAATCATGGACTAAGGAATGAAAAGATAAAGGTGGACTTTTTTTCTAATTAATTAATTACTTACTTCTTTCCATTAAATATATCAATTCCAACCAAGTGAACTTTAGCGTGACCGTGCTTGCCAGTCTTTGAGGTGGACATCTCAACAATTTTGCATGGACGTCCCTTTAACATAACGAAACCGTTCTTGCGGAGGGCCGAGCATTGCATAGGGAAGGTGGCGGAGGCACCAGAGTCTCCGGTCTCAAAGTGTGTGTCTTCGATGTCACCCATATTGTTAAGGTGTTTTAACTATGGTGTGGAGTGATCTGTAACATAAAAAAATACTATGTAATCTTTGTGCTAATCATACAATATAATCGTTAGCGACGTATTATAGGTTTGTGCTCCGAAAACGGTGATCTCACAATACATTAGATAAAATGAGACGCATAGCCGGAACTGGTATATACTTTTCGAGTACCCGCAGCACGAGGACAATATTAAGACTGCACTCGCGACTCTATGGGCTCGCAATATTGACCGTTGACTTAATTTTTTGTATTAAAACACGCTGACAATCTTTGATGTCTAAATCTAAATATCTAGAAATCTAAATGTATCTCCAATGTTACTATTTTTTAATATTAAGCATTAGTTCAAAATAATTTGCCATACCTATACCTACATCGAAACTTAAAAGAAATTGAATTAAATGTTATTTGTGTGGGTTTGTTAAATTTGGTGACTCAAAATCGGTTATTGACCTTGCATGTTAATGAACTTTTCACAGATATTAATATCAAACCAAAGATGATCATGGGCTACTATCAATTTCAAAATTACAGAGTCATTTTGATGACTATGGTTGTAAATTGAATCTGAAAATTGTTTAAGAAATCATGAATTTCTAACAAATCACAAAATAAAGATTACTCATCTTCGCCCTCGCGTTTCCGAACGCCGACACTACTCCTTCTTGTTAAAGATTATATATAAAATGTGTAAAAAGAAGGAGGACTATACGCATAATCTGTTTTTCCCGCACCAGTGCTTAATTTAAATTAGACAAATTTGTAATATTATATATTATAATTCAATAAAGGGATTCTCTTGTAAATGACAATTATATCTTTAAGTTTATTGCTTATTTAGTTCTATTCTGTTTTAAGTAATAAGTAATAAACAGCTACATTTAGCTAAAAACTAAAATTCGGTGTTATTTGTAATTTACATAATTTTAATCTTAGTTGTTAAAGTTATATAATATCTTTACGAAGATTTGCTTGTATAGCGTTGGTATGATTTTAAGAATACAAAGTATTTTATAATTTGTATAATTTTTATTATCCTCATGTAAATTTATACTTATATGCTTTAGTATTTTCTTATTTATATTAATATATTAAGTTTATATGAATATATCTACGCTCAATTCTTCGACCTTTTTAATTAGTACAATTATTTTGAATCTAACAATAATACGTCAATCCATTGATTGTTGTATTCACAAAAACAACAAAAGGTATCATATTTTTTTTTTCTATATTTATACCTCAGAATAACCTGCACAAACTTATTTATCATACAGCATTATCATCCAGATTAAAAGATTAATATGATATATAGTGGAGATAATGTAACATATACACATTTAAATGAAGTGTAAAACATCAGTTGAGTATTGATTTAAATGACATCATAATGTTAAGTGCATTGTAGTAATTAAAAAAACTTATGAATCATATACAAATATATCTATGACAACCTAAGACTTAATTTAAAAAAAACGATTTTTTGGAGGAAGTGGTCTGATTATGCTAATAAATATCAATGCTGTTGTAATTTAAAATTGTTTTATAAATTAAAGATATTTAAGGAAAAATTAATATTCAGTTGGATTATAAATTATTAATAATCTAATCTACACTAATATTAAAAAGAGGAAAACTTTGTTTGTTTGTTTGGTTGTAATGAATAGGCTCAAAAAATACTGAACTGATTTAAAAAATTCTTTCACCATTTGAAAACTACATTATCCACGAGTAACATAGGCTAAATTTTATTCTGATAAAAATAGGGTTCCCTAAATTTTATTCTGATAAAAACAGGGTTCCGTAAGATATTTTGGTTTTTCGGACACAAAGTGTAAAAAATGTTATTTCGCGTACTAAGATCCCGTTGTAAATCTTAGTAAAGGCAGGCAAAGCTGCAGACAACAGCTAGTAAATAAATAAAGACTTTACTATCTATATTCAACTAAGTAATGCCATAATATCTATATTCAACTAAGTAATGCCATAATATCTATATTCAATTAAAGAGTTGCCATTTTAGCTAACATTTCAATCATGTATACTCCGTTTTCCTTTTTATTAATCTTATCCTATAAAAATATGGATATTGCAGATATTTAGAGGGTTTTACTACTATTGATAACTCAACATATGAACTTAGATTAAAATATCCTTCAACTTTGACCATAAACTAGAAAATCATACACTTGTACAACGTGTTAACACAAGTACTATAATTTTTATAAACACACAAGTACAATGACCACATTTTCAATGTCAAAGTATATGTCAATGACAATGTCATTGAAGTCCGTTTGATATGGCAAACGCAATAATATATATTTTTTAATCTGTACACAACATGATTTATTAAAAAGCTTTCAAAGAAATAGAAAGCAAGAGTCTAAAAACGGAAAACAAATGTTATAGATCACCATCACAAGTTATGCATAATTAACAAATCTAAAAACCAAAATAGGTATAGCAACCAGCCATTTGAGCTTAGCTAATATAAGTTAAGATTTCTTAATATGTTTGTTCAGAACTAATTTTTTCTTTAACAGAACACATGTTCTATAAGAAAAACTTATGAGTCATTGAAAAATGACAACAAAATAATTAAAACCGCATTAACATTATGCCCAGAAAATTATTTATATTCATAGTAATCAATACTATGCAATGGTTTATTTACTTATATTTTTTTTTAATAATGAAAAGTAATAATTAATTAATTCATTTTATTTGATAAATAAGTACTAACACTAGTTAATAAGAAACCTGTTCATTGTACTAACACATTATGGACCTCATGTCTGAAATAAATAATTTGAATTTGAATAATGGATTTCAGTTTTTTTTATTCCAGAAATCATGTGGCAAGATTGATTTATCAAAGTGATAATCTATATTTTCACACAGTGGCTTTTAAATAAGTGAGGAAGTATAAAGGCACTTAAAAAGTGATACCATAATTTTGACCAAATAGTAAAAAAAATCTCTCTTGTGAAATGAAATGATGTGTAAAGGAATAAAATAAATTTCAGTAAACAAACCCATATTATGAAATATGTACTTATTCGAATAAGCTTTGGACTTTTAAAACAAAATATATAGTTTACAATTATAATCCAAGTCTAGTCATAGTAAACCTTTGAATCAGGGTTTATTTAGATATGAAAACACTGACAACATAAGCAAAAAATGTTGGGTTTGCAAAAATATGAACATATAACATCAAAATGTTTGTATGCTTTAACTTTTTACTATTAATTAATCTATCCAAAATTGCATATACATATATTCAAAAGAAAAATTACCTACTCATGTTAAATGACCTACCTTTAAGTAACTTCAAATTTATAGTAAAGCCATTTTGTAATCTGTCAAAAATAACGTTAGATAATTATTTAATTAAATATACGAGAGTAAATGTATATATTTTATATACAATATTTATAACATTCAGTTTTGTATTATAGCCCCTTGGTATCTAATAAATGTTCCTACACTGCGTTCCCTAGAGGATAAACTATTTAAATTGAATGCCTTAGTAACCTGGTTACTTATTTATTGCACTTTTTATGTAGTGTTCATAATAAAGACTTTAATTTTATTCATAGAATATTTCTAATTTGGATAAACTACTTACTTATACTTCCACGAAGGAAAATATATATAGCAGTTGAAAGGAAAGGCTATAGATAAAAATACTTGTTTGAATAAATAATTCAAGATTATTATACATTACATGAAGGATTATTAAGTATCAATATAAATATTATTTATTTTAGATAGTAAATACGGAGATATTTCAAATTACACTCAATTTTAGCATATAGAACACAATATGCCACATATTAATAAACACATGTGGCACTTCATCATCACAACCAGACATTTAAAACAGGTTATTTCAAATTTTACACAGGCTGAGCATAGAAATAGCGACAATGTGGTATTATTAATTTGAATATCAACTCAATGAATACCATATTGAAGGCAACAACGAAATTGGTAATCAAAATATTTCTATAGCAATCGGCAATAATCAATTGATATGAAAGAAC
Organism: Lycaena phlaeas; assembly: GCA_905333005.2. Taxonomy (NCBI): domain Eukaryota; kingdom Metazoa; phylum Arthropoda; class Insecta; order Lepidoptera; family Lycaenidae; genus Lycaena; species Lycaena phlaeas. The sequence continues at coordinate 2,847,157 of HG995181.1, forward strand.
TAGGTATTAAAAAATATAGATGACCTAACCCCACCTAGCGCTGAGGCTCGGAAACCTAAGCTTCAGTAAATTGTAATCGTCAAAGATTAAATTTTCTTGAATTATAACAAAAAACTAAAACATTGAATATTTACGAAATTATGGGGGAGAATTCTGGACAATTTTAAATGTGTCTAGGCACGATCAACGTGGGATACTTGAACATGTGCCTTAGAGACATCTTTGCTTGTTCTACATGACAATGCACCAATAATTAATGATTAATGCATGTAACATTATAAAACTGGTCGATAGAAGTCTCTAGACAAATTATCAATTCGAAGACCACGTTAATTATTATATTTTCTTATTGTTATAAAAGTATAAAGAAAAAAGCAAATTGACAAACGTGCCGGTTTCGCGATCTATTCTATCTTCAAATATAACACAGAAATCACACCGTTGTAATGCGTAGATTTCACAAAATTACGTTCACTGTACAAAATACTTACTAAAACAATAAATAAGAGTAATAAAATGGTATTCACGTTAAAACTAAGATATTTATCGACACTCACATGTGACCGACGGGTTCTTCAACCGAAAGGTCAATTTGCGCCTGCGTAGCACCTTCCTCACTCACTTCCTGTTGCGGGGTTCGCATTAAGCAAAGTTGTCGCGTTTTTTTTGCGGGAAATATGAAATTAGCTTTAAAATTACGCAGAATTCACAAAAACTTGCGATTGTTGATTGTAAAAAATTGTATTTTTTTTATTTTTTGTTTTCATGCTGATCAAACTCATTTTAATGAACGGATTTCTATGTTAAACTTTAATGTTTTCGATGATTTCTATAAACTGCTTTACCCTAAAAATTGGTTTAGCTAAGATGCGATAGATGTCAGCACTTCGATTTCTGATGACAAGCTGCTGACGCTCATTTGACTCACTATGACACAGACTGACGTTGGCATAATTAGGTATTTTTAGTCTGTAATCTTAAGAAGGAAATTATTGATAAAGTATAATTATTTCTAATTCTAATATATATAAATCTCGTGTCACAATGTTTGTCCTCAATGGACTCCTAAGCCACTTAACCGATTTTAATGTTTTTTCTTTTAAAATGTGTGCTTTTCTCCAACTTAAAAGATAGGATAGTTTATTTCTCAAATTTGAGATTGCAGTTTTATTTATTGCAAATTAATTGTTTTGACAGAACGAAGTCTGTCGAGTTAGTTAGATTATATAGATTACTAGCTGTCCCGACAGACTTCGTTCTGCTAAAATCGCTATTAAAAAATAGGGGTTGATCGTAGAGGGGTGAAAATTTAGGGTTGTATGTATTTCTGTATGTTGTATCATAAAAAAATAGAAATTAAAAATTTTGTCTAAAAAATAAAAAATAAAAATTAGGGGTGGACTACCCCTAACATTTAGGGGGATGAAAAATAGATGTTGGCCGATTCTCAGACCTACTGAATATGCATATAAAATTTCATAAAGATCGGTCAAGCCGTTTCGGAGGAGTACGGTAACTAACATTGTGACAGGGAAATTTTATATATTAGATATAGATTTCCGCTAGTTAGATTATATAGATTTGGTTACCTAGGCATTATTTACAGTAACCATTAAAACACCGTACTTAAAAGACGACGTTTTCATTCTAGGCCAACACAGTACGCATATCCAAAATATCGGCAAAAATACAGCTAGCACACTAAAAATTATACTAAAAATATTATCACATTCCCATTTTCATTTATTTATTTTTGCTCATTTTTTTATTTTTTTATCAAGAGCTGGATACGAGTCCTTTGCCCCAAAAATATATTTGATTTTGTGTATTAATTTGTGTGTGTGTGTGCATAGATGGCGAGAAAGATTCTAAAACGAGACCTGAGTACTGATCGGCGCTCAAGTCACATTTTAGAATACGAGCCTGAGAGTTTTCCTACTTGAGTCCGCGCCACCAAAGAAGTCCTGCGGCCAAAGCCGAAACTAAATCTGACAAACTTAAGATCTTGACATCGGTCTGGGGGAAGAAATTGTGAGATTTTAAATGGTTTTACGTGAAATATGCAGCGTATAGGCAACCCACATAGTGGAGTGTTCAGCGTCGTCATTAACAAATAAGTTAATCTGAGATTAGCCCAGGCAACTCATTCAGGTGGCAATCCTGACTATATATTATGCTAAGTCTTTGTGCTAGTAATAGAACTCAACAAATACAGTATAGCTGTTTCACAGGACACACAAACCGAATGATGTTCCCGTTGGATTACTATACTCTGTGGTGGATCACAAGCAGGAGCGCGGCACAGTAACCCTCTCAGTGGCGTAACTATACCGTTCGGGACCCGTGGCAAATTCATCGGATGCTAGGAAAGTAACTTTTTTTTTACTCAATGTGTAATAATAAATGTTGAGAGTTGGAATTCTCTTCTGACCGGCGGCCCCTTTCAGCCGGGGGCCTGTGGCATTTTGCCGACTTGCTACCCTGTAGTTTCACCACTACTTCCACCCACGAAGTATAGATATAGGGAGTCAGAACGATATAGACTTTTCCGTAGTATTTATATACCTACACAATAACAAACCTAGATCTTAGTTCTCGTTTCTGCCACTGGCTGCGCTAGAATCGAGTGCATACCGATGTTATTGTAGCGGACCAATCTGCGCCACACTACTTCCCGCGTGAACATTTAAACGATTTCTTCTTAGGAAGGTGGCAGGCGCGCTCTACTAGGTATCAAAAATTCTGTCCCCCAAATTGTGACTATTCGTTCAACGTTACGTTCGAAATCCTTGTATCTATAATTAGTGCTCCCCCAATTATAAATTAAATTTTGAAGGTCTATTGTAATAAAACTCTAAGGGTAATCTGCCCTGATAATAATTTGTTATATGAGGCAATATTTACTTATACGTCATAATATGTACAAGTATAGTTTTTGTATGTGATGTATTACAGACGTATTTTTACCACTTAAAATTATTTATTTATAAAATAGTGCCAAATAAACTTTTTTTTTGTAAATAAACGCAAAATCGGATACATAGGAAACATATTCATAGTTTGGAAAACGTACCATTATTTTTATATTATATTGAATTTGTGTATATTATGTTATATCAAACACGTCTGATGTCACAAATGTCGTGTGTCATGAATCAATGTCACAAATCCTTTGAGGTTTGAAAGTTAAGCAATAGATGGCGCTGTAGACATTACACATAAGTGTAACGCATGCAATCTTAAGGATAATATTAATCTAATATTATCTAATGTTACTTTATTAGGATAATAAAAAATAAATATTGTCCAACAATCACAGAACGTTAACGTAACCACTGGATTAGCGTGTAAAATCTTCAGTCAAAACCAAATTTGGAATTGAAATTAATTTGAAAAAAGTTAATTGTTAACTGATCGGAGTAGGTATTAAAAAGGAAAATAAATTCAAGCAGACACAATCACGTCACAAATTATCCACCTACATGATGGAATTCGAACCACATTCGACACTGGTCTGATCGTGTCCGTAACACAGAAGTATTGAGAAAAGCCAATGTAGGTGGCATTGAGTCATATCTCATGAGGAGGCAACTTCGCTGATGCGGTCATGTATCACGGATGTCGGAGAAGAGAGTGGTAAAGCGCATCTTTTATTCTGAGCTCCAGGAGGGCAAGCGTAAGCATGGCGGACAACTCCTAAGATATAAGGATGTGCTGAAGTGCCACATGAAGGTATGTGACATAGATCTCTCTGGGAGGTTTTAGCATCAAATCGTGGAGAGTGGAGATCACGCGTGAAAACTAATGTCTACAACTTTGAAGCGCGCCGACTATCTGAGCTGGATTCCAAGCGAGATGAATTGAAAGCCCGACCATCAGCGGCTATCAATTATAATGTTTTTAATGGTGTACTAACATGTCCACAGTGTGCTCGGACTTTTATTAACAAGATAGGGTACGCAAGCCATATCAGAGCACACGCCCGACGACAATAGCTGCAGGGAGTCGAAGTGGTCGCCGTGACCGAAATCGGTCTGGAGGAGGATTATTATTATTACTTAAAGTATATGGATTTGTTTGTAAAAACGTCTAAAAACGTATGTACTTCGTCCTCCCTAGACAAGTGGCATAAACGCTAAACGAATATAATAGAATATAATACTTATTTTATAGGAGTCATTCCCAAACAATAAGTATTAGTTACTAGCTTTACGACATTAAAAAAATTCAAGAAATATAATTACTTATACATAATAATAATATTCGTTTTAAACGAAGTACAGACGTTGCTTGGTTGTCGTTGTACAGACGAAGTACGACTTTGTGTCTCAATCTTAGGAGAATCTACGGAACCGTAAGGAAGAAGGAGGTCCCGCGTTGCTCTAATGTCTCAATAAACGTTCTTAAAAAAAATTGCAGCAACCATAGAGTATAATATATTATGCAGCAACCCTATGGAGCTTTCTAGCTCCATTCTAGAAACGCATAGAATCGGAGCGTTTGCCACTTGTCTAGAGGGACTGATCTGTTTCATCCATATTCTTAGTATCGTATGACGATTCACCCATTAAGAGTAGGGGATAAACCATCGCCGTTCTATCAACCGTTTCGATGGCGTGTACCTGTCGCTCCCTACAGTCATCAGGGCGATTACCAGTACTGAGAGTTCATGGTAGGTGGTCCTCTCCTTCTTTAAGCACGAGAAGACCTTCGCTGGGTTTAATGATGACGACCTCTGTGGCTCAGTGGTTAGCGCTTTGGCGCACAAGCCGGAGGTAGCGGGTTCGAATCTCGCCAGGGAACAAAAAAAGTTTGTTTGTTCCTAGGTCATGGATGTGTATTAAATATGTGTATCATACAATAAAAATCTTAAATATAAGTATTAATATAAAAAGTATTAAATATATGTATTTCCGTTGTCTGGTACCCGTAACACAAGTCTCTTCGAGTACTTAGCACGAGACCAGATTGACGTGGTGTAAAAGCGTCCATAGATATTATTAATGGGTGCAATCTGCGACCACCTTACCATCCTTTCAGACGTAGTAAGTCAGAAGTAACCTCCCAAACCAAACTATCCATTTCCAAAACTATTATTATAGTGAATTATGCATTAAAAGGAAGATTACAGTAATAATTCTTCTAATAATTAAAAACGGACGTTTGTTACTCTTTGACGTAAAAACTACTGAATGGATTTTAATGAAACTTTACAGTAATATAGTTTATACATCAGAATAAAACATAGGCTATAATTTGTCTCCGTAATCCCACGGGAACGGGAAGTACGCGGGTGAAACCGCGGGCCGCTGTTTGTATCAAATAATTAATTAATTAAATCTCTACATAACATATACAATGGCATGATTATGTCTCAAATGCCTCTTTTTCAATTAAAAAGTGTATTTCTATAAGCGTCAGCTTGGTGACTTTATTTATCAAGCAAATGTTATGGCCAGTGATCTCATTACCAGGTAAATCCTCACATTACCATCCAGAAACAGGTGACATCAGCTTTCAGGCCTTCCCAATCGAGTCAACATCTAATATATAAGTTAGATAGTATTAACAAAACAGTAATGACAGAAGGAATAAAGCAGAAATCGTAATGAGGCATGCCCCGCAGTAACAATAGCCCGCAAGGGTTTAAAAGCTTTCTACTATAAATCACCGAGGGGCCGAAAAAACCCTTCTTTATTAGGGTTTCCACAAAGATACACAATTACGCAATGATATTGTTATTATAGAACGATTATTATTTCTGTTTATCATTGTCTATTCATTGTGTACTAGTTTTAATAGATAATGGAATTTGTCTAGAGAATATTAGAAGTTATATTCGAATTTATTCTATAACTAGCAACGGCCCGCGGCTTCGCCCGCGCTAGCAAATATCTTTGTCATGTATTCTATCACCTATGTTACTTCTAGTACCTCCGAGACTTGCAAAGACTCGGCGCGGTGGCTTAATAATAATAATCCTACAAATATTGTAAACGCGAAAGTATGTAAGAATGTGTGGGAGGTGGGTATATGTTTGTTATTTTTTTACGCAAAAAGTACTGGATGCATTTTGATGAAACTTTACAATAATATAGCTCACACCCAGAATAACATATAGGCTATAATTTATTCTCTCACCCTAGAGGAATAGGATGTACGTGAGTGAAACCGCGGGGCGCTGTTAGTTATTAATATAGTGGCGTTTCTTTGTAAACACTCATGGTTTATCAAATCTGATACATAAGGGCGAGCGTTGTCTAGACCGTGTTCACAGATTGCAGACTTACGAGTAGTGTAGCGACGGTGTTTCAAATCAGCTATATATTCTACAATGTGGACAAGTGCCACAAACGCTAAACGAGTAAGGGCCTGTTTCACAATCTCCAGTTAAGTTCCCAATAGGCTCTCTCTCTCTATTTAAGAGCTTTGCTCTTGTCGGTGGAGTATTCGCCACTCATTCCTCCTCTCCGCCAATACCTTCACATCCCGATACGACATAACCTGTACCTTCTCCTTTATTTGTTGCATATAACTCTTACTTACTTACATGGTAGCTTCGAAGACCAAAATTGTACTCATACTATGTTTTTTTGATTCAAATAAATTATTATTATTATTATTATAAAAAAACTCCTTCTCGGTCTACCGCTTCCTCTTTTTCCATCAATCTTTCCCTCTATGATATTTTTTATAAACAAGTCATGTCGTATCAGGTGACCAATCAGATTTCATCTTCCCAATAGGCTATCGGCAACATATTTGACAGATACTACATACTCTATCTGTCAAATATGTTGCCGATAGCTTATTGGGAACTTAACTGGAGATTGTGAAACAGGCCCTAAGTAGAATAGAATACTTATTGTATCTATGGGAATGGCACTAGCTCACGACATGTATTTTGGCTGCTGCTCGGCTCTCTGCTTATTTCGAAGGCTGGCAACGCCCCTGCTAATAATACTCTGGAGTAGCGGGTGTGGATGTCGCTATCCTCGCTTACCGTCAAGGTAACCGATCACCCACCCTTCAATATAAAAAAAATATTTAGTTTGCCTACCCGACTAACATAATTTAGTGTAATTAATGCCACCGTGATTTAACATCTTACTTTGCTTACCCTAGGTGAACTGCTTTATGATCTGAGACTTCAGAGTTCACCCGGCCCGTGAGTTTGTTTATCCGGATAACATAAAATCTCATGGTAATTAGATATTAAGATTAGATTCCGATCGTAAGATACACTTAAGAGAATACATTATTATGCTCATGAGAATTTAAACACAGCTAATACGGAGATTAATTTAACTTGGCAATCATTTCAAAACCGGTTAACTTAAATTTTAAATCGTTTGGATATGATTTAGCGAGAATTAATTTATGATCGAGTTTATTAATATTGTTTTAAAGGCTTATCAGATGCTGCTCCTCCGATGAGGCGGGTGGTTGGCAATACTACGACGAAAGTTGAAAAAAAAAATATTTTGGTCAGAAATAGTCAGTCCCTGGAGGGTTTGCAGGAGATGCTGCATAGTCTAAATGAATCTTCCCGACGGGTGGGCCTTAGGATAAACTTGGACAAGACGAAAGTCATGTTCAATGAGCACGTTCTCCCTAGGTCAGTTAACGTCGGTGGCAAAACTCTTGAAGTCGTGCAAGAGTATGTCTACCTTGGGCATACTTTGCAGCTAGGTCGACATAACTTCGAGAGGGAAGCCGATAGGAGGATTCAATTAGGATGGGCAGCATTTAGGAAGCTTCGCCATATTTTCACGGCGTCTATACCGCAGAGTTTAAAGACGAAAGTCTTCAACCAATGCGTTCTCCCCGTGACCTACGGGGCCGAAACGTGGCCTCTTAATTTACGACTGGTTCGCAAGTTTGCCGTAGCTCAACGTGCTATGGAGCGTGCTATGCTGGGTGTTTCTTTGGCAGATAGGATTCGAAAGGAAGACCTCCACCAGAGAACTAAAGTTACAGAAATCACGCGAAGAATAACGTCGTTGAAGTGGCAATGGGCTGGTCACACACTCAGAAGAACGGATGGCCGATGAGGTTCAAGAGTAGATTCAGCTTTTAGTAAGGCAAAGTGTTGGTTGGCCATTAACCAGATAAGATGACGATCTTCGTGCAGTGGCCAAAAACGTATCACGCCACATATGTCCCACTGCTGGGCACGGGTCTCCTCGAAATCAGACGAGGAGAGCTTTGGGATATAATTATAGTATATATTATATAGTTCAAAGATGCTCGTTGGTGAGCTTTACACACCTTCAAAAACTTTCAAACTCATCAAATTTCCTCACGATGTTTACCTTGTCAGGTGGGCGAGCGATGGTCTCGTGCTTAAGTGCATTTAGAAAATCTAATTTCAAGGCACCACAGGACCGAATCCTGACCCTCTCGCTCTAAAGGCCGAGCATATACCCCCTAGGCCATCGCTAAGCATTACTATGCATTGAAGTAATTAGTCAGTAATGGTACTCAGACGAGCAAACCGCACAGACATAATACAAACATTTATACACCAGATTATACAAAACGACGATAAACTCGCGCCATTAAACAGACGAAGCAGATGAGATTTAACATATTATCATTAGAATGCTCCGCAAACACTCGCCTATGAGCCAATTTTTTAAACGCGGCTCGCGCGAAATAAATTATGTAGAAAATGGGGAACGGACAAACAAGAAATAAAACGGAGAGAGCCGCTAGAGTGAGACGGAATTGGCTCCTCCCAGCCCCACCACTAAGACAGCCCCCCCTCCCGTCTAACCTCTCGTTTTATTGTCACTTAAACCTCGCCAAAGATTTGTTTATCAAACTGTCGGAGACCTTATCTGATACGCGTTGAACAATCATTCAAATTTTTATATTGTATTGCTACAAGAATGTTTAACTTTTAATTTCACTAGGTAAGCCATCTGCTCACCTAACTTACGATTGAGCTTAAAGGCTGTCAAGCCTAAAAGTCTAGACCTTTCGAAAAAAAAAAAAAAAAAAAATATTTTGACAACTTTTCCTTATATCTATGCTCGATTACAACGAAGCTACATTTATTCTGCCTACTTAATTTAAAACATGATGGACTGCGAAATAATTTATAAAGCATTATAATTATTCTATGCTACGAAGTGTTTTATAGATATAAATAAATAATTATTTATTTCTTAACTAACAGCGTCTCGTGGTTTCATCTGTGTACTTCCCATTCCAATGATACTGCGAGGATATATAGCCTGTCTTCTTCAATGTGTAAGATATATTATGTAGGTATAATTGTTTACTTTCATCAAAATCCATTCAGTAGTTTTTGCGTAAAAGTGCAAACATCCGAACATCCAGACTTAAAAACTTTCGTCTTCATAATATTATTTAGATAATCTTTTCGTTGTTTAGTAGCAAGTTTTGTATTTTATTTTCCCGCTAAGACAACAAAAAGAGTGATAGTGTTGTATACCTACAGACAATTTGTTTCTGTCTATGCTTTTAGTTTCGCTCCGTTAATAAGGCGAAACTGGATATCACAGTTCTTTAAGTTTTGGCTCGGTACACAATTTAAACTTAGAATTCAAAATATTTTTAATTATGTTGGCCATATGATAAATAAGATTGAAATTATAAAAACTGAACTTTTGAACATAAACGCCTTGGCCACGAGGTCCATAATTTGCGAATGAGATTAAGGACCCCTACTTTATATTATGTAAGTAGTTTGTAAACTTGGCAAACTCTTGAATGATAAAAGCCTGATTGGTGGATCGGGTCGTGGAATATCTTGCTCTTTCTCGTAACTAAACCTGTGACAGGTTGAAGACATGGACTGGAGAAACCAGTTCTGTAATTTAAACATTTTCATAATTTATAATTTTGACTTAACAAGTGTCGCTCAAAATCAATCAAGTCAAGCAATATTAAATTATTAAGGCTTGAAGATTACCTATATCGGTTGAATAATAGATAACTCTAAGGGCCTGTTTCACCACTTCCTGATAAGTGCCGCATAGGCTATTCACAACATATTTAACAGATATAGTATGGAGTATCTGTCAAATATGTTGCGGATAGCCTATCCGGCACTTATCAGGAAGTGGTGAAACAGGCCCTAAATGTAAACATGGTTATCGGAAACAAAAAAGAATTCATAATTATTCAAAAAAATAAAATTAAAATTAAAAACGTGCTGAGGACTGCCAATATAATGGCATAATTTGTGAACAAAAGAGCATAAAGAAATTCAATTTTGACTGTCGGTTCGAACAAGTTAAAATATACATTTCTTGTAAGTTATACGTTTGTTAACTTCCTTAACACCTCAACACTCCCCTTGGTGGTTCAATTATAAACTACTACAAATTTTGACGTCAATCTTAACAGGCAACAGCCGATCAAAATTTGATTTGGCTATTTAGAATTATTGTTAGATATACCAACACTTCAAAATCTTTGTCGTATTTGATGCCAGTCGTTTTCTTTACTTTAATTTCTAAAGTTTTAGTGCTTTCAGTTTCAATCTACCTACTTGTCTGAAATATAGGTAGAACTGTCTAAGTTTATCTAATTTATCTTATCTAAAAAGTATATCTTAACTTTTTATACGAACCTATGGTTGCCACAAGATTTTGAAGAATATATTTTATGATAATAAATAATTATAAATGACTATATCTTGCTTAAATAAATCTTATGGTTAATTTGAAGGCAGCAGATCTTTAAGGACTAGCTGTCATCCGGTCTAGTAATGATGATCATCACGCCATATTCCCGAATCGACTCTACAACTTCATTCATCCTATTATATTATACTAACAACCTCCTTTTCATTTATTTCAACATCATCGTGGACGTATTTCCACGAAGTTGGCGAAGTATCTTATCTTTTTAAGCAATCAAACAGTAAAAGATCATATTTAGTATAGGTAGCATAAGTATTAATTTGATATACAAGTAGGATAAAGTGTAAGCAGATGTAGGAGAAGCTTGTTTATGAATTTACAATCTAATGGAACTTCGGAACAAACCCGATGATTGAATCGAATACATTAATTATGAAAATGCAAATCGAGTAACATGCAAATTCCGTTTCAGAATTGATCACAGAACAACACTAACTGGATTACCGCCGCCGCGTTCTACGATGTAATCTGACTGGTCGGTCAATTAATTCAGCCTTTCGCATTCATTCGCAATCTTATCGGTGGCCCAAGCACGCCGTTAAAAGTATTTTCAAACGTATAAATAATTTACGAAACGAGGACATAAAGTTTGCGAGCGACCCCCGCATGCAAATCGAGTTGAAAGAAAAGAAGTGTCCGCGACGGTGTCGCCATCTCTTTCTATCGCTTTAAATTCGAGCGCGCGTCGGAAAGAGAGCGCACATCAACTAGATTATCCGCGGTGTAGGAGAGAACGAGACGGAATAGGTAGTTGCGTTCCGCTAAGTGAATCAGTGCCCGCGTTCGCGATTAAATCAGGGCGCGGGAGGGGGGCTGGCGCGTGCTAAAATGCTCTTTACAGCGGGTGGGGTTTTGTTTGCTGAGGGCGGTTTCCGAACGGTTCGCAGTTCGGTATTCGAGCGTCAGTCGGTCGGTGACGGCGCGAGCGCGAGGTTTCCGAACGCACACGACAATGTCAGCGCGGTGACTGCGCTTCGTATCGCGGAGTTAGGCGGGAAAAGTTCCCGCCCACAACGCAACAAAATATTTTCAGACGCGAACAAGGTAAACTTGAATTTAATGTATTAATATGAGAGAGCTTTCAAACTTCATGTTACTTTTCCGTTGAAACTTTTGTTTAGGTTTGTTAACAATATTTGATTATTATTTATATTTATATAACTCAAATATGTTTAATAGTAACTAAACTAAATAAGTAAAGTAGTAGTAGTTTTAACAAATAGATCGGAAGAAATAAAATCAAGTGAAAAATTCGTCTGTATTTCCTATTTTTTTGTAACGTTATTTTAAGTATATCGCGTAAAGATTGAATATTTTTAAAGATATATTTTTATCTAAATATAAAATCGGATGAAATACACAAATAAGTAAAGCTTGAAAAATATATTTTACTTGATTAATCTATCAATACCTACCAATAGATAAATAGGTATAAGTATAGAAAATATTTTTATTGTCATTAAAATTTATTATTACGTGTTGTAAACATAAAAAAACTAATTAATAAAAAATAAAAAAAAACTATCAAAATTGTTTTTTAAAATATTTATACTTAATAAATATATTTTAAAGAATGTAGTTTTTAATTTTACATGGCAATGTATAAAATTAATTTTAAAAGAAAATAAAATGGAAAATTTATTTCGAATAAGTTTTAGCTCCGTTTTCTATGAATTGAAAAGAAAAAAAAACATTATCATAAAATAGTGTCCACGGCTCCTAGCTTTAACCTAAACCGGCAAAATGGCCGGGATTATTCTGGATCTCGGCAAATTGGGACAAAGATACCCGGCCTTTATGCCAAATTAAAACAAATTGTACCGTAATGGGATCAAAAGGGTTAGAAAAATTGAAATAATTGAAATGTAGAGTCCAGAGTTTCTTTATGCTGTTGTGTTAAATAAATTTTAACTTTATAAAGACACTAGCTGTTACCCGCAGCTTCGCCCGCGTGAACTTAGGTTTACGCATTTATCATGTCTGATGATGATCATTTTCTATTTCAATAATTACTAAGTTTTTGTATTAAAATGAATATATGTCATCTTGAACATAAAGACATATATCCCTTCGCAGATTTTCTGTAGGCATATTTAGGATATATAATACTATTATTATATATTCCACCATACGTTGATCATATTATTACGTCTACCAGAGTTGATACACTACGGCCTTAGACACCAGACAACCACCCGTTCGAATCACAGCAACACGATTTATTTTCTTCTGCATTATTTTGATTTTGTCATATCTCCTAAAGTATTCATTTAATTTGCATGATGTAAAGGGCAAAAATAATCTTCATAAAATGCACATGCTAATTAACTGATTTAAAATGATAAGGATTCATACCGTATTTGTGTAAATAACTTTCAAATTATCACGTTATAATTGCCCATTTTTTTAAGTATTAAATGGATATAGTATGATATCCCTAAGAGATAGACATATGCCATCGCGGACTTTTTTGTAGACCTATTTAAGATACACAATTCCACCATACATTATTTTGTTATATCTCAAAGGGTTTAGGCAGCGTTTTCGTTGAAAACTCCCAAGCGGCCTATTTTTTCCCGACACCTTCAACAATTATTGTTATATCTTAGCCAATGTATATAAAAACTTAATAAATTATATACATAAACCTTCCTCTTGAATTGTCCTATCTATCAAAAAAACCGCATCAAAATCCGTTGCATAGTTTTAAAGATTTAAGCGTACAAAGGGATATAGGGACAGAAAAAGCGACTTTGTTTTATAATATGTAGTGAAGTGAGATTTACATGAGAACAACTACATTATCATATTATTATTAAGTCACTATCCTTCAAACATAAGTACAAAAAACGTGTCGTCCACTTTAAAATTACTTTACTTTTACAAAAAAAAAGAACATCAAAAACTACGCATTAATACTCGCTAAACAAACTCTTATCAATTTGTTAAAAATACATAGCCATAACTAAAAATATATAACAAAAGATGAAACAAAATAAATATTGCCATCACATCAAATAACATAATTAATAAAAATTTAAAAATAAAATATACCGCCACAGTGAAAATGTTTTTACACTTTCTCCACTATATATTTGATAGATATAATATTACAATTAGAAATTACAACGATCGGTTTCGACAAAGTCATCATCAAAAAAATTGCTTCAACTTTTAAGGATGACAGTAAAGGCGATATTTTTTATGGACTTTATAATAATAATAAATAACTTTTGTGAAATACTGCGAAATAAATATACAAGAATAAAAACACAATTACATAACAATATATAACAGAACATAAACAAAAAAAAACTAATTACATACAAGAGATTGAGTTATTAAAAATTATTTAACGAAGTACTATATTTTATTTATTTATTGAGGTTTATTAATATTTTTTAAATCGCCGTCGGATATTTTACAGCAATTAATACGACGGGAGAAAAAATACGTTAAATTATCATTAGGTAAAATGATAACAAATCTCATGTACCTTATAAAACACAAGAATGAGGTGACTGGGCCTGTCTCACGTTTAAGGGCGACGGTGACCATTTTCCGTAAAGCCCGTCTGCCCGACCTATCCTACTAACAGAAAAAAAACAACAATAAATAAAAATCTCGTTAATCTTTCTTTATTAGCTTATTTATTTAATTATCTCATATTAAGTTTATCTCACAAGCAATCAGCTCCATAATGGACCCACCACCAACCCATGGCCCTATCAGCCTGTCGTGGTTATACGGGCCTAATCTCGGGAGTGCACACCCTATGTCTTGGGTACTCTGCCCTTCAGGTGCGCACGCTTCCGTTCCATACAAGTTATTTAATTCTTTTTCTACTTGTCCTTAGTCCTTCTCCCCTTTCTGGGGCGGTACAGATATAATAATATAATAATAATAATATCTATGGACGCATTTTTACACCACGTCAATCTGGTCCCGTGGTAAGTACTCGAAGAGACTTGTGTTACGGGTACCAGACAACGGAAATACATATATTTAATACGTTTTATATTAATACTTATATTTAAGATTTTATTTTATTTTATTATATAAGTAATACACATATTTAATACACATCCATGACCCAGGAACACAGAAACTTTTTTGTTCCCTGGCGGGATTCGAACCCGCAACCTCCGGCTTGAACGCCAACGCACTAACCATTGAGCCACAGAGTTGATATGCCTTCGGTATCTGCCGATAGTGCGTTCTGCTATCTGCGATGGTCTTCTCTACCGTCTTTGGTTTTCCGCTTCATTGCCTCCGTTCTTCTCGAGGTCGCTCCTTCTCTTATGCCATCGTCGCGCGAAATCCCGTAGTCTACCGAAGTTCGCCGCTGAAGCCACGAGATCGCCGTAGTACACCGGTCCCACCTCTTGTACCTACTTCAATGCCGTCTAACAATTCCCTATGCTATCCATAATAGACCTGTAGAAGATCTAACACACTTTGAGTCGATTTTCTTTTGAAGAAAGAATATCCTTTTTTAATTACCCTATTGAATCCCACTGCTGGGCAAGGGCTTGCCCTGCTTTACTTCATTTATTATCCCATTGTTATCCTATGCCAGCTCCGTTCAGGTCTTAGTATAGGTATTCAAATCGCTTTCGTTTTCGGACTCTGCCTGCCCGTTTTTGTCCATCCTGAGGTGCCCAAAGCGTGTGTCACATATGCCCAGCTCAGTTGCACTTTGTCCTGGCGATTTTTTCTTCCTCATCAGCAATTCTCTTCTTCTTCTTCGGGAACGTAGATGGTGTTATCAGTGCTAATAAAGACTGGCATTTTTTTTTTCAAATGCTATCGGTATTATTTATACGTATTCGCTTGCTAGTATCGATAAAATAAAATATCTGCTCCATACTCCATACTCTATCTGTCTGGAACTTATCTGGAGGTTGTGAAACAGGCCCTTAGGATATTTTAGCCCTTTAGTAACTTTAACTGTAAAATATTCAATGCGTCGGGCATGTAATCATCTAAATAAACCGCGACAGAGTCCGTAAAAAATCATCATAATATTATTTAATACTAGTAGCGCCCCGCGGTTTCACCCGCGTACTTCCCATCCTCGTGGGAGTACAGGGATATGTTATTCTGGTGTATAAGCTATATTACTGTAAAGTTTCATTAAAATCCATTCAGTAGTTTTCACGTGAAAGAGTAACAAACAACTCACAAACTTTTGTCTTTATAATAACACTAGCTGTTGCCCGCAGCTTCGCCTGCGTTAACTAAGATTTACAACGGGATCTTAGTACGCGAAATAACATTTTTTATCAGAATAAAATTTAGCCTATGTCACTCGTGGATAATGTAGCTTTCGAATGGTGAAAGAATTTTTGAAATCGGTCCAGTACTTTTTGAGCTTATTCATTACAACCAAACAAACAAACAAAGTTTTCCTCTTTATAATATTATAAGTGTAGATTAGTAGGATAGAAGGATTCATGTGATTATGAATCCGAGGCAAGCCGCGGGCCACAGCCAGTCGTGTTATATAAGTGATAGCGCCGTGGCAATTGCGTCGGGCGCCGCGTGTATATATATTCGTCGTGTCGTCCGTCCGTAATTGGCCGCCTTATTGGCCTTTATTGTATTACTGCATTTCATTGAGCGCTGACGTACTTATTTCCTATTGGAAATATATTTATGATTTCAATCAAAATTAGATATAATATAGTCTATTACGAAATAAAGTTGAGTATAGATTTTGAATCGCACTCTCATATATAACGTTCCATATTTTTAAATTGTTTATATCTATCAATATTACAAAACATCAAAAATTATTTTAATAATAACCATTGGAAACTATCGTTATCAATTATACCAAGCTACGGATCGACGGTATATCCAAACCAATACGGTCAAGAGACCTTCGATAAAGGAACTCGTATTTGGAAGGCCGTTAACAGGCCTCATAATCCTCTGTAGCGGGTGTCTATTGGATATATCGTATATAACAAACTAACAGATCACCAAACTGAATATTTAGGATCAGCAGTTAGTCTAGCCTTATAACCACTTTTTTTTTCTTTAACGCCGGGAAATGCGCTCAAGCATTCCGCGGGGAAGTGGGTTTCCCCAAGCGCTACCCACTAAAACCGTCGTCGGGACAGTACAATAAGGCGAGGTTCCTTTCCTCGCCCCTTGCCCCTGCTGGTTCAATTCGCTTCGCCCAAGGTGCTGAGGTCACCCTGGGCTACTGAACCTCACCGTCACGACAAGGCCTGAACCATGGTGGGGCTTATTAAGTAGTTAAACTCAGTGGAGTTTGTTTCGCCGGTTCTTCTCAGTGGGCTTGCTTTGGAATCGGTGGTAGATTCAATTGACGTTCAAAAAGATATTTTGATGGTACTATTTTGAATAAAATATTTTGACTTCGACTTGACTTGGACTTGCTACTAGGAGAATAGACTATCCGTTTATTCCTTCTTCTATATAAAAAAACGCCATTACTTTTATGTTTTGTGAACAAGGCGTTTGTAGACAATACAAAAATCGAGCTCCGCGTATCTATGAATATGCAACTTTTATTTAAGACCTTTCAAATACATGTCTATCTAGTTTTCAGATTTAGTTTGGAAAGGAGACGGTCCAAAATTGTATGGGACGTTGGTCTACTTTCGTACACATAATGATATGAAGGAAAATAAATATTCAAATAGTTTTAATATGTTCATATCCATAAATTCTTTTTAACTTCAGTGTACGCATAATTTAATATTACCAAGATATGCAACACTACATGATATAACAATGGCGTATGAATATTTTCTTTGGCGTTTATGGCTATAAATCTATGTCCAAATAAAAAGTCCAAGTCGTTAAAATATCCACAAAAATGCAAGAAACACATTCACGAGTTACCAACTCCATAACAAAGCTTGAAATAGATATAAATAGTTACAAAAGTACCATGAGTGACGCCATTTTTCAATAATGACGTTTAAGTAATAGCCGCCATCTTTGTGTGGAATAGCTAATATTTGAAAAACTTGTTATTTTTTTTTGCAAGTGACTTATTACAATAAACTAATTTATTTTATTTTTAATGTAATCTATTTTTATTTATTTATAGTATACTGTACAAAACTAGACCAGAAATGGACCGTCTTCTTTATATGATGCATATAATATGTCGTAATTATCCCATAATAATGATGTAAGCTGGATTAATATCCGTAAATTTATTGCAATGCCTATTTATTAAAAGAAAAGGCACTAATATATACTTTGATGAAGTACTTTGAGAAACAGACAATAATAATGATATGCAATATTGTTACGGCGCCTGCAGTTATGCAGCATTCAGACAATCGATTATTTGTATTACGAGGCGAAGAGATTTTTCGTAATCCGTAGAATAATATTGTATTCAATATAAAATGAGAATAAAACTAAAATGTATACAGAAATTTCACTTCCAAAATTATTATCGTAAGGATCTTTTTAGATTGAACTATTACGTCAGGATGAAGAAGGATTTACTGTAAATATTCTTAATACAATAAAGTGCGCGAATAGTATTTTTTTTATGTTTTTTTATTCATGACATTTTTTTTCTTAATTACATTGAAATCCAATAACTGATTAATAATAAAATTATTACAGATATTTCATATTTTTCTACCAATTTACAATTTTATTAAACATAATATATTTCACCTAGTAATCCCATAGTTACTTATAATTAATTAATTATTCATTATTGTATCATGGGTTTTAATAATTGTGATGTCGCTCGAAAGCCGCTGAGATATCGTAATTCGTAGCCCACGATGTAGCCTCTACGGCGTTACGCTTCTCGTAGCGTTAATTATTTCGGGTGCGTCAAAATACCGCCCCTGCATCTTTTTAAGCGACTTCAAAGAAGGAGTTTCTCAACTCGATCGTAATATATGCTTTTTAATTTGCCGTGGTCTGAATTTATCAATGTCCAATTAGGCACTTGTAAAATGTAAAGATTATAATTATTAAGTAATATATTAAATTATTTAATACAATTATCAGATAGAAGAAGAGCTGGCAGCTACCTCGGAAAAAGAATTAGTTTAGCAATTCAAAGGGGAAACGCTGCCAGTATCTTCGGAACATTGCCTAAGGGTCGCCTTTTAATAATATATTTTAGTTATTATAATATAATATTTATATTTTTAAGGATTATAGTTTTAGATTATTTATTATTATTAGATTATTATTTTTTATAGTATAAAGTGAGGTGTTTTATGTTATAGAAAATGTATAAAATAAATACATAATAAAATGATAAAAATCTAAAATATAATACATATTAATATAGAGAATCTTAGAACTTCCTTTCAAGCTTAAAACTTGTAATAAGATGGATCTCAGTTGAAATTTAATTAAGTCCGATGTAATGCAAATTTAAATGATAATTCACTAGTAATATTATATCGTTTACTCAATTATAGGTACTTATTATCAGATTACATGATCGTTTTCGTTTTATTTAAAACAGCGTTGTCTCCTTAAAACTACTTTTGTTTTAACGTTGGGTTTTATCGTAATAATTTTATATCAATGATGTGGAGCCTACGTTTAGGTAGAAGTGGTGTCGGTCGGCCATTAACCAGATGGGAAGACGATCTCCGTGCAGCAGCCGGTCCGTGTTGGATGCGAGTGTCAAGGGATCAGTCGTTTTGCGTTCATTGAGGGAGACTCATAGTTAGCTGTGTACGGATATAGGATATGATGATGATGAACTCTAGTATTTTTACTGATATTATAAATGTGAAAGTAGCGATGGTTGTTACGCTTTCACGTGAAAACTAGTTAACCGATCATCATGAAACTTTGTACACATATTCTCGGAGGTACTAGATAATTCTAGTGTTACTATATATAATGTTACTACATAGAATACATTAAAAAAGGGTTTTTTTGCTAACGCGGACAAGGCAACCTAAAAAATCATACCATCAAACATAATTAAAAATATTTTTCTCAATTCACATTCAAAATACTAGCATTCCTACATGAAAATAAGCACAATTTTGACCAAAGTTAATAAGCCCCAATAAGCTTCACGCCATAGTCAAACTCAGTTCACTCAGCAATTCACAAAAGGTAGCCTCACAGCTCGGGAGTTTTAGTTGAATCGAGTTATTCGGCAATGCGTTAATGCGACTAATTTTAGTTTTAAAATAGTTTAATAGTAACCGGAAATACTATTTTCGACTATAAATTATGATACATAAAAATTTGTTAAAAATAAATAATACTAAAATCATCTTTTATAAATCGGTTAAATATGAATCATGTCTTCTAAAATCAATCTGAGGTTCTGGGTTCGATCCTGACCCCCCTGTGTGTGCCTTGAAGTGGGTTTTTCTAAATTTCTAATTGCACTCCAAACACGAGACCATTGCTCGCTCACCGGTGAAGGAAAACATCGTGAGGAAACCTGCATGCCTGATGAGATTAAAAGTCTTTGAAGGTATGTGAAGTTCGCCAACCCGCACTGGGCCAGCGCATAGGTGAACTATGGCCCATTACTCTCCTCGCCTGATTTCGATGAGGAGACCCGTGCCCAGCAGTGGGACATAAAGGGTTGATACCTTACCTATGGATTGTTACTCTTACAAACAAAAACTTCTGAATGGAATTGGATGAATTTTTACAATAATATAGCTTACATACTAAATTAACACGCGCTGTAATTTATCTCTATACTCCCAAGGGAATGGGAAGTACGCGGTTGAAACCGCGGGGCGCTGCTAGTATAATATTTTTTGGAAAAGTCAAAACTTTCTTACATTGAAGTGAAGTGAATTTTTTAAACGTACGAACTAACGTTTTAAACGCTTCGGTAATTCTACAGTCGCTGTGATTACGAAATATCTGTAGGAATTGATTAAATCATCACAATAAAATTTGGCACATATGAGCATCGACCACATAACCCATAGACTCCTAATGTTTGATTTTCTGTATTAAATGCATTCTGGCGTAGCTGAGGTGAGACGAAAGGGGTTGCAATGCTGTGATTAGCTAATTCAATGTCATACATTACCAATCACGGAACGTTAAAAAGAAATGGATATATTTCGCAACGGGAGAGAATGAGACGACACGATAGTTTGAGTATATTGTTTACGGTCTACATCGGAACTATAAGACAGATGTGTCGCCAGAACCCGTTCCCCTGTTATTAGGAGTCTATGGGTTATGTGGTCGATGCATATGAGTGACATAGGCAGGAAATCTTGGGGATAGACGCATTTCGTATACAAATTAATTACAAATTTTCAATTAACTTCAAAAGTAGCTTATTGAACGTCAAGGTACAAACTGACGAAACAAATTAAGTGCCCAGTAGGCACTAATCTTTTCAACATAATAAATTACCTTTTCAGCATAATCTATATAGCTGCATAAAAAATATCTCTTGTTGGTCTTTATGGTCGCAAGTCCTAAAAATCATATCGACCGATTTTTTTCATGCATTTTTTTATGTGTATAGGTTTTCCAAATCAAAATAATCTATATATATGGCACAGATTTATAAATATAATATAATATATGGCATAATTCTTTGAAGGTTTCATATTTCATGACAACATTTTCCGAATCATCTAAATGTGTAATATTTTCAACATTAAGGGTTTGCATCAACCGATTTGATGCAACCCGCTCTTAATGGTTAAAGATGGCGGTAACGAACGGCAGTGACCAAAGAGAGTTGTTTTTAACAGACATTAAAATTTAACGAAGTCTCTTATGTTAACAGATGATTTGAAACAACCGACCCTTAGACTAGTTATTGTGTTGTCTACATCTACACTAATATTATAAAGAGGAAAACTTTATTTGTTTGGTTGTAATGAATAGGCTCATAAAGTACTGGACCGATTTCAAAAATTCTTTCACCATTCGAAAGCAACATTATCCACGAGTAACATAGGCTAAATTTTATTCTGAAAAAAATAGGGTTCCGTAAGATATTTGGGTTTTACGGACACAAGGTGTAAAAAATCAATCAGAAAAGTTACTTATTTTGCGTACTAAGATACCGTTGTAAATCTTAGTTAACGCAGGCGAAGCTGCGGGCATGAGCTAGTTAATTGATAAATACCATTTTAAAATGCGATACATCACAAATTACTCATACCGTTTATTAAATAAAGGAGTTGCGTCGTATAATTGTTTATAATTGGTCTAAACAATGTCTCGAGATTAACGCGCGAGATACGACTCTTCCTAATTGTCAGTCGCAATAGATTATAAAATTGTCATAAGTCCATCTTTATATAATACTAGAGGACCCCACAGATGTTGTTCTTTAAATACATATTGATCCAGCCGTTTAGTTGCAGTATAGATGAATAATCTAGATACAGACTGCAACGCCATCTGCTGGGCTAATTTGTGAATATAAACCATTCTTGAATTCACTTGAAGGCACAAATAAAATTTCATTAAAATCGGTTCAGCCGTTTAGGAGAAGTTCAGTGACAAACATACGTATAAAAAAAATTATAAAGATAAAACAAACTGAATCCGACAAACGTTGTCCTGTCCTCATCTAAAAATTTTGTTTTTAATATTTTTGGAAATGAAAACTTCTTTTGGCGCACCGCAGATTTACTTGTAGATTGAGTGAGGCTGATCTGTCATGATCTAAGATGAAAGGTTCGATCGGCTGCTCTTCACTGCTATCTCGCTATCTACTATAATATATTATGTATTCAATGTATATGTTATAATTGTTACTATTAATTATTATGAATTATTTAATAGTTTTCACTTTTACCGTTTATTCTTAAGCACACATATACAGATAGAATATGCGATTGTGCGAAACAATTTCTATATTCATTTATATTTGATACACCAACAGTGTACACATTAAAACGTAACAAATATTCAAAGAAGTATGGTAAGTATATGTAGGTCTGACATGTACACCTATTCTATTATTAACAATCACATTTTACTGTATATTTTTATCGTGTTTATTATAAGTTAACATACATGCACACAAATATATATTTATAAATCTATGCACACAAAGAGGTTTCAGTTCATTTTTCTTCAGGTACTTTTGTTGTGAAGCCTAGCTTCTGACCCTGGTGGTTTTGGTTTAATAGAGCGACAGACAGACTGACAACGATAACAGGATCACGCTGTTTTTTTGTTTGCCAGGAGTTCCGTTTTCTCATTTTAAAAAACAGGACTCTGGCTATAATTGTAGAATGTTTGTTAGAGGTAGAGTCATGCTGCTTTGCGGCACGACCGGGATGGTACCTCTCGCTCACATAACGACGTACGTCAGTAGTACAGTGACAGATATACTGTAAAAGAATGTCAGGATTTGTACGGCTTGAGAGTGTCTGGTGGCCGATTTTTAGGAGAAAGTATGGGCATCTGCATACCTACTTGTTGGGCGGATGTATATGGGCGTTGGTAGTTACTATTCTTTTGCCTACATAAGGCATAAAAAAGTGAAACAGCACATTTATTTAGGTTTAAATATCAATATAGAGAAAATAATAAATCGATACTAGCAGCGTCCCGGTAAAGTTTAATAAAAATACATTCAGTAGTTTTTACGTGAAAGAGTAACAAATGTCCATACGTACAAACTTTTACCTTTATAATATTAGTAGGAAAATATTATAGCTAAATGCCTTCCTATTAGTATGAAGGTCGAATGATCTAGAACAGATCCGTTGTGTGGTGCAGCAGACGGTCGTATCGTCACGAGCCGATTAGAGGAGAACTCTCTCAAATTGTGAGTGACAGCCCGGCAGAGCTACCTGGGATCTTGATGTGAAGCATATTGAGAAATATTATTGACTAGCCGTTGTCCGCAGCTTTGGCTGCGTTAACTAACATTTACAACGGCATCTTAGATGATATATAGCCTACGTTACTCTATAAATGGGCTAACATTGAAAGAATCATTCGAATTCTGTAGTTCTCGAGATTAGGGCGTTAAAACAAACTAACTCTTCAGCTTTATATATTGATATAAGATTAAGTAATTTATTTTATTTTACCTAGCCAATTTTACTGATGCATGTGAATCTAAGTAGCACCCTGGATTTTTTTTATTAGATTGGGCTTGTATTTAAGTACAAGCTACATTATTGTGAAGTTTCATCAAAATCCATTCAGTAGCTTTTGCGTGAAAGAGTAACAAACATCCTCACAAACTTTCGCATTTATAATATTAGTAGGATATGTACAAAATATAATAATAATATCTATGGACGTTTTTACATCACGTCAATGTGGTCCCGTGGTAAGTTCTCGTAGTGACTAGTGTTACGGGTACCAGACAACGGATATACATATATACAATAATTTTTAAAATAAAACATAATTAAAGATTTTTTTATATACTTAATACACATTTTTAATACACATCCATGACCCAGGAACACGGAAACTTTTTTGTTCCCTGGCGAGATTAGAACCCGCTACCTCCGGCTTGAGCGCCAACGCGGTAACCACTGAGCCACAGAGGTCGTCAAAAACATATGTATTGTCTGATCACACACTCAGATATAAATAATGAAATAAGAATTGATAGAGACCATTGAGGTTCAAGAGTGGAGGCCGCGTTTAGATAGACAAAGTGCTGGTCGGCCATTAACCAGATGAGAAGACGATCTCCGAGCAGTGGCCGGCCCGTGTTGGATGCGAGTAGCAAGGGATCGGTCGTCTTGGCGTTCACTGACTATTGTCAGCAGTGGACGGATGAAAGCTGATGCCGTTGATGATGATCATGAATGACGAGTTAATCGGCAGTGTTGTCTCTCAAGTGTCAATCTAATTTAACTGTATTAACAAAATACGCCGTTAAATTATCTTACACGTATCCAATAATTACGTCAAATTGAAAATATTATCGAATTTCTAGTGATGCGCCTCCAATTCATATCGACGGTCGCCCCAATAGAATCATTGTACATTAATAGTTAAAAAGGTTCAATTGGTCTCCATTACCATTTATAAAAGTTCGATATTAAATGATCGCCGCTGATTATACGAGTACAGATTGTTTTGTTGCGCCGGTTGACTCGTCAATGTTACAACCGATGAATTCGTTTACGAGACCATTTGTATGATTTAAATGTAAATTATGATTTATTTTTTACTAACAAACTCGTTGTGATGTTTGTGTGTTATTGATATTAATTGGATTGGACTAATGTCAATGAGATTCGTTGAAATATGGTTGTTTTTTATCACATTTCTATGCTAACGAATCAGTTATCGTGCAAATATGTAACTAAACAAACTCTACTTAACATAAGTTATAACTGTCTGTTATTTTAATATTTAATGCTTCTAATTAATATGTTTTCAAGCTTCGATTTTAGTTATTTGATTATAAGATGTCAATACATATTTTATTACTGGCTATGACAAAAGTGTGCTTTTTTAAGCAATTATTCTTTAGCATATTGATATTTTTTTTAGTCGCAACAATAAATAGCACGGCCACATGCGTTTTAGATCTGGATTTGTAGTGATTTATTTTCCTGCATGCTCTCGTGTGTTTGAATAAAATGACTATTAATATTCTTAAAAAAAATTACAATAAAATTTGATATCGATTAAATACAATACTGTATAAAAAATAGGGATGTGATATTTGTCTGTCGTATCGCGGGCAGCCCTGGCCGGGTACGTCAGCAAACTCAATAACGGCGACTTTGACAGTTGTTTGACGCATCAACTCGATCCGACTTATTCTATCTGAATTAAAAACGAATGGGATAAGTGAATTTTATTGAGTTTCATTCGGTCATCGTCGTACATTTTTAATGTCAATGAAAAAATCAGTCATGGGGACTGCACATAGAAGTGAAAGTTTGTAACTTAGAATAACGACTTTAAGAAATCCTAATGACGTGATGATAGCATGTCGGTGACGCGAACTTTGTCAGTCGCTTAGTTACTCTTATAGTGATGTCTTTAAAAAAGAAAATTTTTATCTCCCAAAAAAAAATCCTATGATGCCTATGAAGCCTATGATGTATCAGTTAATGTGTCTTAATAGTTTCACCACTCGTACATTCGCTACTAGATATAATAAAAAACATCGGTTGTCTGTAAAAAGTCGGTTTTTGGACGATAGTTGAACGTGATAACGTCATAAGAAAATACTGATGGGCCGATTGTGCCTCTTTGTCGCTCGTTCCGCGCTCTGGCTTGCACTTCAAACCTTAAATGTAACGCCTCAGTGAGGTAACGCCGCATGAGTCATGATTTTTCGTGCGTGCAGCTGGCTCTGTCGAATTATAAGACGTTATCCGTCAAAGATCTGCTTATGTTTTCAATAATAAGTGATGATCGAAAAAAAATATGTTTTTTTTTAATCCAACAAGAACTAGTGAAAATTGATATCGGTAGTTCTTATTATATTCATAATTTCTTTAAACATAATTTCGAAATGTAAATTTTAAATACAATTACAAAAATATAGAAAACATTATGGAATTAATATTTTCATTGAAAACACACACCTTCAACCAGCCGGAGTTAAAACGAAAATCCAATACGTTGGTCAAACATCGAGCTCATTCAGAGAGCAAACTCAACGAAATTACATTTGTACCATCTCCAGCGAATTAGATTAATACCAACCAAATCGGGTAATTAGTGTTTGTGTACCAATTAATTACATTTTGTTATGATATTAATTAATTAAAAATGCTTTGTTAATTCACAAAACGTATTTATACCGATATTTTTGAGTTTTCGATATACATTTTTTGGAAGAATCTGAGA
The DNA here is from genome assembly GCA_905333005.2 of Lycaena phlaeas. NCBI lineage: Eukaryota > Metazoa > Arthropoda > Insecta > Lepidoptera > Lycaenidae > Lycaena > Lycaena phlaeas. The sequence continues at coordinate 2,873,613 of HG995181.1, forward strand.
AGAATTAACTCGTTGAAGACTAAAGTGGTAGTGAGTTCTCTTACATTCTCTTTGTCTTTCTGGAGAACGGATGACGAGTTAGTCGGCCATTAACTAGGTACATGGAAGACGATCCCCGTGCAGTGGCCGGATACGAATGCCTGGATGCGTCTTGGCGTTCACCAAGAGAGGCCAATGTAGAGCAGTAAACGGGTAAAGGCTGATCATGATGATTAAAGAGGGTTAGTAGGTCTTTTAACCAGATTTAATAAGGGTGTAGTTAGATGCAAGATTCGAAGATCGAGCATCTAGGTGTTAATTAGAAGATTCTCTTAGCGTGATGGCTACCTAAATTTTATCCGCCCAGAACTCAGCTACGAGTATTCCATTCTCAGTAGCGTCCATTAAGTCCTGCAATGTGCAGGTGGTAGGGCACGCAGGAGTCAGGACACGACATGAGATGGTCCATTGTTTGTGGGACGGCACCACACATGCACTCCACATTGGCGAGGTCTGTGAATCCCCACCGAACACAGTTATCCTTGCTTCGGTCGATTTGAGTTCTAAGTCTATTCAAACACTTCCAGGTCAGCCACGGCAGCTCGTTTCTTTCCAAACAGGTCTCTCCTTCTCTTATTTCCAAAAAGCAATGCTAAGCAAATCAAAGCAAAACCAGTTAATGATGTACTCTTAAACCTGTGTAGTCACAAGCCTAAATTACTCTCTTTCCAGCTGTGTTCGCTAGACCATCTTTCTCGCTCAACTTAGGTTCTAAAAAAAAGGAAACCGACCTCATTCATTTAATAAGCTGTTAAATACTAAGAGGAAGCCTCACATTCCACAGATAAAACATCGGTTCTCACACTGATCACAGATAAAATATAAAAGGCCTAGTGTTGTACCGGTGTCGATAGCGTCGCCTGGCATAATAAGTGAAGTACCTACACAATATTGTGTTTTTTTCAAACTTCGGTTTATTATGTTTAATGAAATAAGTAGCTCAACAAATGCGAATATAAGTTATATCAGATCTTTGTATTTAATAAAGAAAAAAAACTTGTTTTTAAGGATGTGGTAAGTGAATATCTGATTGAAAACCGCTGAGTTTTTTGTTTGAATGGAAGTTTGTATGAATTCTATATTTTGGTCTGATCTATGTAGCATTTAGATTTTAATTATTTTTTCGGCCTACTAGGATTCTTATGTCCAGGATTAACAGTGCTGACTACTGATTGACTACGAACTCAATAGATACGCTAGAACTGGCTTGGGACTCGTAACCAATTTAATAAAAAAAATGTGGTGTCGTGGGACACTAGGTAGCAACGAAGTTCCTTCGGCTAAAAAGAAAGGTATTATACACTACTCGCTTGAGTATGCGACTGTCGCGCCTGCGCACGTCTCATTTAACGCTTTTTATTCCAAGCACTTTTTCTTACGGTTTTACTATCACATTTTTTTCAGTTCGGTCGCGCAGCAAAATCCCTATCCCCTCCAAGCCTGCCGTAAGGAACTTCCTTCCAAAAAGAGGAGGAAAATAATAATCATGAGTCCGGATGCGTCCATAGGTATTAGTCAAGGCGAAGCTGCGGGCAACAACACGACAAACAAACCACAACATTTAAATGTCAAATTCTCATCCATCGTCAAAAATGATGGATATACATAGTAATTCACCATAATCGTTTATCAAAAATAAAAGAAGAATAAGAACTATTACGTGCTTATTACCTTTAAAACGATGGGATAATTTTGATGAAAATAGAAAAAAAAAAGGGAAAAAAAGAACATTTTTTTACTTTATAATTTTAAAATATGTATTATCATCTATTTTAGCAAATTCAAGTGACCCCTCCTTGCTGATATAAGTCTCCTAGAATTACTACAGCAATTAGCCTAATTTTTCCTCGCACGATCTCCTCTATTCTATTCATTACTCTATTATTTCGATTAAGCGTAAAGGCCTTAAGGCATTACCCATAAACTCCTAATAACAGGGGAACGGGTTCTGGCGACACATCTGACTTATAGTTCCGATGTAAGCCGTAAAAAATGTACTCAAACTATCGCGTCGTCTCATTCTCTCCCGTTGCGAAATATATCAAACTTAACATTGAACTAGCTAATCACAACATTGTAACCCCTTTCGTCTCACCGCAGCTAGTGGCCAGAATGCATTTAATACGAAAAATCAAACATTAGGAGTCTATAGATTGTGTCGATGCCTTAAGGCCACCAGCATAGGTCCATTTAAAAAAAATCTATTCATTACAATCAAATATATGATATTATCAATGGTAGACGTCACACGATCAAACCTCGCCGGTGCAACAGCTGTCTGCACTCCCTCCAAGGTTGGCGCGCGGATGCGCCGGTGGGTGTCGTAATGCGGTAATGACACGATAATATAAATAGGATTATCGGGCCCCACGCGCGTAGACAGGACGAGCCAATCTTACACGCTCCTTCGGGACTTGTCTAGAATTTTTTTTTGCTATTTTTTTTCGAGGTATTTTTACGATAAAATGTAGAGTTTTGTAAATATTTTGGATTTTTATCAATAACCATTGATAAAACATTTACGAAAGCGATCCGAATTATATCCAAACACGCTTACACCTGCTGATCTGTAAAAAAGAAACAAGAAGAAAAAAATATTATTAAAAAGAAAAAGAAGAACCCTAATTTGGAGATGTTTTTTTTAATTATACATTCCCAGACACAATAGCTTTAATGAGGTACACAATATGTTTTAAAGTGCCACCAACTTATCTGTGATGGGTGTCCCCATCGTCATTTTAGTGTTCCAATGTGCACAAAAGTCGGGAAAGTCGACACATTTTTATTTATATTACTTAGTTTGTATTTACGATAAATTGAAAACCACAATCCAGAGAAAAAAATCGCTTTGTGACATAGGGATTCTAGTTAGACAGGATTAGTTCCTATTTTTGCCACTTCACGGATAAGTTGGTGGCACTATGATACATATTGTGTGCCTCTTCTCATTAAATTTGCTATTGGGAATGTATTATTTAAAAAAAACTCTCCAAATTGTGGTTCTTCTTCTTCTTTTTCAATGGTAGCCGCCCTCGAGCATTTGCCAATGTCAGAGTTAATAATTTATTAATTGTGGTTAGTTTTTGTCGATAAAGGTTTACCGATTGCGATGAGAGGGATGTGCTTGTCACGTGCATGTATGGATACCACCATCCTGCTTATTTGTTCCGTGAAACAGCTTTGCTGTGTTTCTGTGAAAAGAGCAAGACTGAAAAAAGACCTATGTATCATGGTAGACAGCGCATGAATGAGTTACGGTAGTCTTAAGCACATATCAAAATATTATCTTGTATAGTTGTCGTGGAAACAAAAGGTGTCTTCCTGTAAATTATCCGCAAACAGCAGCTTAAAAACCTTACACAATGTCGCTGGTGTAGCTACTTACTTTACTTTAGCTTACTTTTGTACAAAATTTAAAAGTGTGTGTGTGTAATTACACACACTTTAATAAATTCATCACTTGTTACGTGTAGCGCTACCTTAATTTGTGACTTTGCTGGATACTTTTACAGAAATGGTATAATACTTTGCTCTCTCCATTGCTCTAAGGTCATCTTGTCTAATTTCGTAGACGTTTCAGATCTACCGCACGTCTACCTGTCCAACTGACCTAAAAAAAGCAAACTTTTAGGTACTGATGAGAAGTTTTTGAAGTGAAACTTCTTTAGAATCGTTGTGATTTCAAACCGGATGCAACGGAAAAAACGACAGGTAAGAGACACAGATACAAATGAGCGAGAGAGCAAATGCCGGTGTGTATGTATATTGCACACTGTTTAATACTTGCTTGTATTTGAGCATTTAACGTGTTTTTCACTTCTATCGTGTGTGAATCACACACTTCTTTTTTTAATTTAAAAAATATGTAGGTACTTTACCTCTATAATTATATATTAATCCAAAATATTTTTGTCCAGTACGTCCCGCGCACTGCGTGACGTCACTCGGCTCCGAATGCGCCCGCGCATCGTTTAGCTGCCTCATTGCTCCATTAGCGTCACTTACACTCCCGCACGTGGATCAGCGTCACCGCTGCTGGCGTAATGTGTGCAATTGAATTTCATTGCCATTTTCCTTTCACAAATAAACTTATACTAGGTATTCATGGATCATCATCATTTATTACTTCTGTTTCAAATTTTGCTACACAATTAAGGTTATATATATATATATATATATATTTAAATAATGTTTTCTTTTTGATCCCTAAGCCTAGGAATTAGACACTTTTCTGTTTTTTTTTAATAAAAAAAAAAAGACTAATGCAGCTCTTAAGTCAAATAAATTAGTACTAACTCCACAATTTGTGAATATAGTCTACAGCAAAGCTTGCCATTACATCATAATTAAACTTAAATCTCATCAGGCATGCAGGTTTCCTCACGATGTTTTCCTTCACCGGTGAGCGGCCGATGGTTTCGTGTTTGGGGTACACTCAGAAATTTAGAAAAACCCATGTCAATGCATACACGAGTGGGTCAGGATCAAACCCGGAACCTCTCGCATGAGAGGCCGAGTCCAACCACCACTGGACCATCGTCGCTCGCAAAATGCCTGTCACGTGTACATAAGTATGTTTGTAATCGACTCCTTTGGGCGCGATTTTAACCAACTTTAAACGGCCTTTATTTCAAACTTTGTAGATCTTGCTACCACTTAGTGTGTGTTTTAAAACTTATATACTAATGAATATTCCAATGTACTCTTGCTAATATAAGTGTTTTGTAAAGTGATAAGCTAATTAATAACGTAAAAAAAATAAACTTGGATATAATTTAGTAACCTAAATATTGTTAATATATTAAGTGTGTCACCGCTCAGGCGTCAGCTGAAAATCAGCGCGTCTGCCATTAGCGCAGTCGCACATGCTGAGCTGACTGCCTTTTTGACCTTTTTTTGCCTTGTATAATTCACCCTATTATATATGTTTGTTTGTTTTGTGTCAAATAAAGCTTATTCTTTCTTTCTTCTTTCTTTCTTATCTGTCAAGGGCCGATGACAATATCTACCCTAATTTGATAAGATTCCATTTTTAAATTTTCAAAAGCAGTGTCTTTTTTTAATTTTTTTGAACTATAAATTATTAATTTTTGTTAGCGGATATCGGCATTATCTTCGAATACCTGGCCACATATATATTAAACATTTCTCACAGATAATAACAGCGCTGACTCAAAATCTAGTAAATATCTATAGGTTGCCTAGTATTACTATCTACAATTTAAAATTATCGTCAATGTACAATCATAGGGTTAAAATAATAAAAAGTATATAATTTGCGAATCGTGTTCGCCATATTGAATCAAAGTGCGAATTAAGGGACGTCGACTCGCGACACGATACACCGCGCTCTATGAAGTATAGTTGTCATTCTGTTCGCGCTCTATGGGCTGTCTGATATGTCATTAGCGGCGCACGATAATGGCGGGTTAGTGGCCATTGTTTCATTGATATGTACCTTGATCGATATTGTTGATGGGAATTCTGTGATTAAGATCGGGCGCCAATGAGATTTATAAATATTGATGTCAGCTGTTTTAAATGAGGCTCGATAGTGAAGTCGAGTAATTTGTGTTTAATTAGGATTCTAGCAGTAACCAAACAGCTCTAACAGTATAAATCTGTGAAATCACCGCACTATTTTAGTACAGTGATTTCACAGATTTATAAATAGACAGATGGAGCAGAATACGCGAGTGACGTTTCAAAGCGAATACAAATTCAAAAGCGCTGTCAAGTGCTTGACATAGCGTCGTACTCTAAACGTCTGTAAGATTGTGTTCGTTTTTGAATTTGTATTCGCTTTGGTGGCGTCACTCGCGGGTAATTTATGATTGAGTGAAAAAAATGGCTCTTAAATTATTTTGAAGCTTCAGTGAGTTTACGTTTACTTATTTGAGAAATATATGGTTCATGAAGGTTATGAAACAGAGATGGAGGCGTCATATCCAACTAATGTACTGAATAGATTTCAATGAAAGTTTACAATAATATAGCTTATATATCGGAATTTCATCATTGTACTCCCACGGGAATGTGAAGTACGCAGATAAAATCGCGGTACGCTGCTAGTTGATCTATATTATTTTGAAAATACTTACTAGCATAGCTAATATTTGAAGATGCTTTTTTATACGCTTCGAAGTGTGCAATGATTAAGTTCTAACGTAGAACTTAATCACTGCACACTTATTAATTATCTATAATACTATTTTCCCAAATAAAGGAAAAAAGAGGAAAAATAAGCGTAGAGTCGCTTCTCTTTAGCAGCGTCTAACACTCAACGCAAGGGCGGATCCAGCTTTGGTACCAGGGGGGGGGGGGGGGGGGTCACAAAGTCGTGGTCAAGTCTTGACTTTTGACTGGACTAATGTTCAATTAGTGGTCCACCTTAGTTCTGGAACCAGCCCAGGTCATGACCCCCATGATCCCCCCCGCGCGCTTTAAAAACTCTTTCGTATTTACAATATATATATATATATATATATATATATATATATATATATATATATATATATAGTATATTTACCCGTTGGTAAAAAAACGCTCGTGCAAAAGGGGCCTTAAAGTTTTCACGTCAAACATTTATGAATAAAAACCAATTATTTTTTGTTTTTACCTTATTGTGGTTGTTTCCAGCTGGCGAGCGGTGGCGGCGGCGGTCGCGGGCTGTTCTGCTACCACTGCCCGCCCAGCCTGCCGCCGCACCAGCACCGTCTGCCCACGCTGGAGTACCCCTTCACAGCCTCGCACCCTTGTACAGTAACGTTCAAAAGTCCAGTAGCAATCGAACGCAGCTATAGCGTCAACACTTAACGTTACTTGTGACCTTTTTCTATAAAGACAATTCACACACACGTAACTTTGTTTGTCTGTATATTTGTATCGAAAATTTCGTCTCAACGTGTAAGCACTGCCGTGGCCCAGTGGTTAAGCAGGTGTATATCTTATTCTACGATCACCTGATAAATTGCAGGATCAAATCCATCCCACATTGGGCCTGCGACGATTCTACATTTTTTAATTGTAATGTTTTAAATTTTGAAATATGTATTTATAAATTATTACGAATGTTTCTAACTAAAAGTTACTTAAGTATATTTTAGTTAGAAACGTAACATTTTAGCCAGAACAAAGAATGTGAGGGTAGATTTAAAATAAAATAGAATGATTACTGGCTTGGAATAAACAAAATATAAAAATGTTGTTGGTTGGTGAACTCAGCTATGAGTGATTGTGTGCTAACTGTTTCAATTTAAAATAATAATTAGGTGTCCAATATGCAAGCAAATATTAATATCGAATCAAGAGCTAATATTGTGGCCCTATATTCGAATGGCCTGAATATTTCTCAAATTTCTAACGAAACTGGCTTCTCTGTAAGTAGAAATTAATTATATTATTGTGATGCATATTTTTTCAATGGTTAAAATTGTCTTTTACAATTTGTTAATTTTTTTAGAGAAATACTGTAAGGCGATGGGTGAAAAGATTCGAGGAAGAAGGTGGCTTACAGAGTCGTAAATGAAGTGGAAGGCCACTTCTTATTAACCAGCACAGAGTACTTTTTAACATATAGGAACCAGACTCAGCGGCGTTACATGGCAGCGGAGTATGAAACGTGTGGATTCATACCGACAAGACGTTTTGCCGATGATAAATTATTAAAGATATGTTTCTGTGTCGCACTAAGTATTAATTGTTATAACATTTATATTTCGTTAGTTTCAATTAGGCATTCTAGTTTATACCTAGGGACGTGCTGGCCAATAATTGGAAGGTTTAATATTTTAAGGTTGAGGTTAAGTTTTAATCCTCTTTTCCTCGAGAAAATGAATAATTAAACTATAACCTCAATAATAATATGAAATATTGGTAGCACAATAGATTATTATTTTGATAGATCTATGGATCAAAGATTTTAACGTCAATCAATTTAATTGTTCAATTGTTAGGTCATTAAAATAAATATAATATATTTTATTTTTTGAAAGTGTTGTTTTATTTATATTACTCAATATATATTTTTTTAAATTTATTATATACTTACTACTTTATATACTTATACCAATTATAAATTACTTTATATAACATATTATATTATATATTGTTTAATATAATATATAATATAATATGTCATATATATTATATGATATTATCTAACTAAATTATAATATTCATTTATAATTTCTTATCACTATTTTATAATTTAATATTATTCTTACTTAAAAAAACCTTTAAAAAAATATATAACTTTATAAAAACGCTTAGATAAAGACTGAGATTTGAACCGTAACCATTTCCACCTAACGTCGATGCGAGGCCAACTATTTACCGATGAAGCCACCGGCTATCTTACGTAGCTTGTGAAATTTTTCATTAGTATTGACACAGTGCAATAAATGTAGAATAATGAATGAAGAAGACAAACAATATAACGTTATCTTTGTCTTGCATCCACTACACGCTTATACTTTCTGGTATTGTCAATACTCTACGACTTTTAAGTGTGTGTAAAGTGTACATGGCAACATGGCGCACACATTCAGAATACGCACTATTACGGCAAGCGAATATGATCGTTACGATGCTACTGGACTTTTGAACGTTGACTGTACGTACAACACCACTTTAATATCAAGCCAAATCCGCTTAAGACGATATCACAACGATCGAACCAGCGTGCTAAGCGAGAAATCGTATTCTGCGGGATACGAATAACAAAATTTAATATTTATTATATATACATAATATAATACCTACTAATTTCGTGTTAGTAACGAAATTTCATTTATACAGTAGTTATGTACAAAGGTATCATAATTTACTATCGACTTTAACATCAAAAATTCAATTATTCGCAATTAGACATAATGTTTTTTTATAAATTGTATTTTTACAGTTTTGGTCATGGACATTATTAGTAAGTCCATAGTTTTGGCTTTCACCCAGAGACGAACGGGCGTCTTTCACCTTACCCTTTAAAAGTACGCTTCTATTTTTATCATTTTCAGGAATGTTAAAAGAAATATTTCTAGTGATTAGCGCGGTATAGATGGAGCAAGAAAACATTATAAGAGGTAGTTAAAATTTCTTTCGGTGCTTTCCAAGGCCATTTTCGATTTTGATACTATATGACAGAGACATAGAACAAATGCTCCTGTTGCTCACACAAACGTTTGAGCCGTGTGGGAATCGAACCAATGACCTTCTAGTTTAGCAGCCACAGTCCAGTCATTTACTCTTTATTCATCTATGTTATAAAACTATAAGGCATACACTTACTCCGCTGGCTCAACGGCCCGAGGTGGATCTTGAAAAAATAATATACTGGTTGTTATATTCTAAAGCTCTCGAGCTGCAAGTTTCACCGTCATCGAGCCGGTTTCGTATCCAGCACGCATTTCCAATGTAGCCAATTAGTTTACTTATAGGCCGGCAAACTTCAGTAACACAGTTTGAGTAAGCCACAGCGCCCGACTAACAGAATTACAGACTGTTAGACTCGTCTTGTTTCGATTCTCTATTCGATTCCGCTACTCGATTATTCGATATTTACGCTCGTTCCTATCTGTTTCTATTCGAGTTTCGGTAGTAATTTTTATCAAAATTACGTTGCAACGTTCGAGGTAGTGATGTGAGGTTTTTTATACATGGGATATGTGAATACCTGCTTGTTGAGTTTTGTATTATATTTGTTTATGGCTTAAGAGGGCAAACGAGGCACCCACAGTTCTTATCAGTTTTTTTATCCTAGCACAGACAAATTGCTAGACATGCCACTTGTCAGTAAGTAGTGAAAGTAGTTCATGGACAGAAATTAGATTACCTGAAAATAATCCATCACCACTACTGATGAAGCATTAGGGCCAATAGGGCCAAATAGCATAGCTCCAACAATCAGCAAACAATAATCTAGGAATTTTAGATACTATCTTAAATAGAGACAGTAGATTTTGTCTGCTGTGCTAGTGATTACACTGCCTGTCTTGTCCTTCTCTCCGAAATACAGCAAAGCTGTTCCACGGGAGAAACAAGAAAGATGTGGTATCCATGAAGCTGGGAGCGCGTTATACGGTATAGATGGGTACCTCACTCCAGCTGCAGCAGCAATAAAGTTATCATTCAAAATACTTTAAAAATATTTCATTTAAAATTTGTTGACCGTTACAGTGCCTAACAGAGATAGTTTACCAAAGCACTAGACTTAGCACAAGATACTTTACTAAAGATTAAAAAAATGTAATTATGGATAATAAAAAAAGTCAAGAAAACTACACAGTAGTACAGTACTATACCTAGTATATTTATACAGATTCTACACGGTCCTTGTTGGATGCAAGTGGCAAGAGACCGGCCGTCTTACCATTCATCTAAGGAGTCCTATATTCAGCAGTGAACGTTTTAAGGCTGATAATGATGATATAATAACACCCAACAAATTAAGATTCTAATTTTAAACATGACTTTGATAATAATACCTTAAAACAAATAAAGTTAGACACAACTCACAAGAAAAAAAAAAAACAAAAAGGTGCAAGCGTAAAAAAAACAAAAGTATAATGAGATAGTGTAAAGGAATTAGGAGTCAAAAATCAGTTTCTTCTGTGCAACCGGTTCACGCGTTGGGGTGGTAATGTGCTAATGAATAGAAGGCTGGCTCCTGGGTGCCCCGGATGGAGGGAAGGGGGCCGCGCAGGGGGGAGTGGGCGGGGCTCCCTTGGGATTGGTCGCCGGCGGCGCCATCTATTATTCATAAAATAGTTTTTGAGTCGCGCCGTCGGTCGCCCTAACTGCGTTACACCCGAAATAACTTAATAAGGATCGTGTCACTTTGGATTAGTACCGAATGAAATTTTTCGGACAAAAAACACAACGATCAAAGTGTTTTAATACAGTTATAGACTTTTGATGCGAATTGGTAGGGTGCACAAAAAAGTATTAAGTGATTTTATTTTAATAGAATTAATTAAAATACTTAATATACATTTTGATGATTAATATCATTATAATAATTATGATCCGCTGTTAGAAACAATGTCAGCATGTTTAGACTAATTACTAACTAAAATATTTTCTATTCTTTAAGTAAATTGCCTTTTGTGTTATATCTAGGTTTTCCGATTCCAAATAAAGTTCTTATTTTCAGATGCGCTAGTAATTTATATAAAACCTATTAAAGGCCCATAGGGGTCAATATCGAACCCGGATCTCTTACTCAAGAGACCGAATCCATAGACAATGATAAAATTAAAAAGATGTATTATCAAATCATTTTTTTTATTCAAAAATTACACACCTACTACCAAGGTATCTTTTAGAACGCTATGAGAATCTACCACCCGTTCCGAGGCCCACTGAGAATAACCGGCTAAACAAACTCAGGGAAACTTGTCTTATCAAATAAATTATCTATTATAGTCATCAGTATAGTCAAAAAATTCAGACGTTCATAGAAGGACAGTTCTTATGAGCGCTTTGAGGACAAACACTGCGACGTAAACGTCCGCTTGGCGGCGTGACGAGAGGGACACCGCGATGTCCCCAGCATATGAGCCTACGAGAGCTAGCGAGTGCGAACTGGGGACATGTCCCCAATAAAGTCGGCACAAAAAATCTTTAAGAACTGTCCTTCTATGTACGTCTGAATTCTTTGGTACAGTCACGAAATTCCTTAACAATCAATATTAAATACTAACACTAAGAAAACCGATACACGATTCGAACCTGCTACCTTCCACCCAACTATTACCAACTTATCAATATTAAAACATTAAATGGTGCAATTACGGTGCATCCCCCCACTCCCCCTCCCGTGGTGGGACTTTTTGCTGCACTTAATCTGGGCCGGGCCGGCGCCGGAAGCTGTACACTTTTTAATTTCCGCCGCGAGGGATTTTTCTACAAGCTAGATGATGAGCGCTCAGTTATTTATATTCAATTAATGTAAATATTCATAATCCCATAATCCGTTTGGCGGCCAAGGGCGAGTCGGGTTTTTACTCTGGTTTATACTACTATATCAGATACTAGCTGTTGCCCGCAGCTTCGCCTGCGTTAACTAAGATTTACAACGGAATAGTACGCAAACATACAAAAATAGGTACAAATCTTTCCTCTTTATAATATTAGTATAGATATATCGGATCAGGGATGGCGCTGAGGAGCTTGTGGCGCAGTGGTTACAGCCGCGCGGATCGATCCACAAGGGTAAGCAACGCTTGCCGAGGTTGGTCCGTGGATGGGTGAGCTTTACATACCGAGACTCCGCAGTGCCTCGGAAAGCACGTTAAGCCGTTGGTCCCGGCTGTCATTCGTGGATCTTTGACAGTCGTTACGGGTCGTCAGAAGCCCGAGAATCTGACAACCAGTCTAACCGCGGGGTACCGTATCACCCAACTGGGTTGTGGAGGTCCGACAGCAATCGCTCCATGTAAAATACTGGTATTCAGCTGAATCCGGTTAAACTGGAAGCCGACCCCAATATATAGTTGGGAAAAGACTAGGCAGATGATGATGATCATGGATCGGGGATGATGATTATATGGCTTCCATGTGGTAGCCGGGCAGTCGCCCTATTGTGGAGAAGTGATCTTGCCGGGACCAGTCTGTCACTGAGTTTGCCGTTGTCTGCAGATCCGGGTCCCTCAAATAGAGGCAGAAGGCTCACGCAGTGGTTTTAGTGGGGTAGTGCACCCAATGCAAGTCCCCAAACTCCGCCTACTCAAGGTCCAGGTATGGTCCGAAAAGGATTTCCACTGCGTCATCAAAAAAAAAAAGGATGATGGTTAAGAGTTTACAAGACGTGATTATAAGTGGTCGAACGCGTAGTTAACCGTCAACTAGTCCAGGCACCGCATTTAAGTGCTGCCTACGAGAGATAAGATGTTATGTCTCCGTGTCAGTAATAGCACTGCCTGTCCTGCCCCTCTCTCAGAGATACAGCAAAGCTGTTTGACTGGAGAAGCAAGCATGATGGTGGTACCCATGCAGCCCGGAGAGCGGCACCACGCTTCGATAAATTGGTGTTTTAATTAACGAATGGATCTGAAAAGAGCCCTACCACACGTCTAAGAGGCCATAGAAAAGGTTTGTTTTTATAAAGCGGCGAAAAAGAAACATCTGTATAAACTATAAATTCTTTTAATTTTAAGATTAATTATACTAAGCTCCTGTTTCAACACTTCCCGATAAGTGCCGAATAGGCTATTCACAACATATTTGACTGATAGAGTATGGAGTATCTGTCAAATATGAGTAGGATATCCTATCCGGCACTCATCAGGAAGTGGTGAAACAGGCCCTAGGTATTTAAGTAAAGTATCTACCCATATTTGTCCCACTGCCGTGCAAGGGTCTCCTCAATAGCAACTTTAATATTATGGTGTTAAAGTTGATTTTACAATAATAAATAAAAAGATACGATTTACAATTTACACAATATTCACAAAATTTTTAAAGTATCCAATACAATTCAAAAGAAGTTTCAAAACAGCTCAATGTCAGACAAGCGAACAGTTTACGCACTATGAGTAGGGATAATTTTATTTAGATGTAATACGTAAGAGACTTCTCTACCAGTGACGACATTTTATGTACCCTTCGAAGCATTGAAAGCCGTTTCACAGAAGAAATAGAATGTTAGTGGTGGAAAAGCGTGCGTGAAATAATCTAATTTCTTCCAAAGAGAAATCATCTTAATAATATGTACTAACTTGGGTAGACGAAGTGTTGGTCGGCCATTATCCAGGTGGGAAGACGTTCTCCGTGCAGTCGCAGGTCCGTGTTGGATGCGAGTAGCAGGGGATCGGTCGTCTTGGCGTTCATTGTGGGAGGCCTATGTTCAGCAGTGGACGGATAAAGGCTGATGATGATGTTGAATATGTACTCTATTATATCAATTTAACCACGGAACCCTAAAAAAATTTAAATTCCCAAATGAAAATTTTCAATAAAAATATCTATTATTAATCGAGTTGATTACCGTATCGTTTGTATTGTGCAGGCTGTGAGCTTATTTTCAAACAGCTTTCCAATTTCGGCTATTACCGATATTTGTGCGTTTTAAAATTTAATAAAATTTGATTTATCTAGATCCATCTGAGTGCGACCGCGGATTTGTCGGGTTTGCGGATTGATCGGTCATCATTCGTAATGACTATGCAATTTTTAAAATGCCTACATGCATTATTATAAGGGCATGTTCACAATCTCCAGATATTAAGTTCCGAATAGGCTATCGGCAACAGATACTTGACAGATACTCCATCTGTCAAATATGTTGCCGATAGCCTATTTGGAACTTATCTGGAGATTGTCAAACAGGCCCTAAGGTTCGATTTGATGAGACGAGTTATAAGGACCAAGTGAAAGACATCAATAGCGCCGAAAATAGGGATGTTTTATGCTACAGTTTGATTTTATAAAAATAGAATGGCCCATAAGCCAATAAGCTGCAAGAGTGGTGACCACGTTTAAGTAGGATGACGATCTTCGTGCAGTGACTGGTCCGTGTTGGATGCGAGTGGAAAGAGAGTGGAAAGAGAATTTGAGTCAAAAATTTAACATTCGATTTTTTTGGCGTTTTATGATATTCGCGAACAATGCATTAAAACTGAAATATCGAGAACAAAATAAAAGTAAACCTTCATACATATTATAGTATGTCGTTTTAAAGTATGATTATCAATGTATATTTTTACCACTTAAATAAATAATATTATCAACCTGGTTGCTGGGTGCTGGCTACTCCATACTCTTTTAAAGTAACCCCAAGTAATCAGTAGGTATCCATATTTTAAAAATTAAAAGGACAAATCAATTGTAAAACCCATTCATCCAAGTGCTAATATAACTCAAGATATACTAAAGATCACCCTACCCCAACGATAAGTCAGGAATTGATATAAAGTCATTACCCGAAGACAAGTGTAATCCCGTCTGGGGTGCGGGAAGAATAATAGCCCGCCCTAATGTTTGTCATTGATTCTGAACAAGGACTAGGGTGACATTAGATTGTTGGTAGCCAGGCTATTAATGTTTATTAGCTTTGATGTGATGACGTCTTATAAATCTATGAAGGCCGAGAGCACGCACAAAAAAGCATGACTCATGGTCACGTTACGCCAGAGCCGAACATGTAAGCGAGAGAGCGCAACAAGCGAAAGAGGTACGATCGGCCTAAGCGTTCGGCTTGTGATGCATTCTAATTTTTACTTTAGCCATTTATTTTTTTAAAGGATTTTTCAGAATTTAACATACTTTTATGATAATCTATATCTAACATAAGAGGCTTTTTTAAATTACTTTTTTATAGCATAGGAGGGCAAACGAACTGTCGAAGCCTTGCGACTATCGACGCCCATTAACATCCACATAACCAGAGGTTATGCAAATGCGTTGCCCTCCTTTTCCCTGTTCCCCCCAGTGGGCCACCGGAAACTCACAAACCGTACGAAACACGACAGCTTGACTGCCACTTTACTCTGATTTTTTGTGAGCGAGAGGTTCCTCCCCGGTCGTGCCGGCCCAATTTGGCTACAAAGCAGCATGGCTCTTACAAACTCTACTTTTTCTTGATTTAAAAATACACATTCCTATGATCAAATGAGAATCTCCTTTTAAATAATCAAATGCAATTATAATAAAGTTAGCAACGACAAAAAAAAAATCACTAGTCGACGAACTTTATAAATCTTACTATAAATAACAAAAATACTATAAACTACAATAATTTCTCTACCTAAGCGAGTATAATACTTAATCATTAAAGATATCAATGAATTGTGATAAAAGTTCTTCATACTAATTTTATCTCACATTTTTTCGTCGCGTCGCTTAAATCTTGAAACCACGATAAATTCCTTAAGTGTAATAAAATTTCAAAATTCGCGTTAACCTAACCGATATATTCAGTGCCGTCATTTCGCGATCATCAAACAAAACTATTGGAGTGTTTAAATGGACTTCATATGCACCCTACTATCGGATATCATTCAAACAGCCATAAATGTAGGGCGGCGATTTGGCACTCGACTAATGGGCCGGCGCTTCCGATCTTATTGTTATTTTATGGACATACTACAATCTGATATTTTACCAATAGGCAATACCCTTAATGATAGCTGGTAATAGATGGAGATAATGTGGAAAACGCTGCATTAAAAATAATTGATTTAGGGCCTGTTTCACAATCTCCAGTTAAGTGCCCAATAGGCTCTCGGCAACATATTTGGCAGATACTCCATACTCTATCTGTCAAATATGTTGCCGATAGCCTATTGGGAACTTATCTGGAGATTGTAAAACAGGCTCTAAAAATAATAATAATAGTTAATTAGTGTAGAGAAACAAGTTTAATAGAAGAAATTTTAGAATTCTATCGCAGTATTTTAATTAGTGCTGGACTTAAAATGTACTGTCTTTTTTAGACTTAAAACTGCTAACAACATGACCATCACTGCTTTATTTATTACAAATAATTATTAGTTAAAATTAAAATAAAAAGCACGCTTTTACTTTTGGAAAAATGGAATAATCGTATCGAATTATGTCATCGGTCCTCGACATCTGCAAAGTTTGAACGAAATCTAGCCGTTTACAGAGTTACAAACATACAAACAAACATTCATATTAACATTGCAATGAAAAATGCATTTGAACAATCATTGAAGATATTGACGTCATTAGAGTTCGTCTGACTAAGACCATTAAGCTTGACTCGTTTCACAGTGGAAACCTCTTTAACATATATAATGTACTGATATTATCTATTATTGTTATCAGACACGAGCTATTCGTACCATCCGGCGATCCACGACGACACGTTCGTGCGGCGGAAGCAGCGACGCAACAGAACCACCTTCACACTGCAGCAGGTGAGCCTTTCTATTATTAATTATTAGCTGTTACCCGCAGCTTCATTGGCGTTAACAAAAAAATGTATAGTGAATATAGGTATCCTGAAAAGTCAAAGTGTCGTAAAACTTTTATTCCTTAACTCCTTAGCCGTCTCTTGTATTATTATACAAGAGACGGCTAAGGCTAAAAAAAAAATAATACTTAATTTTTGTCATAGATGTCTCTGTACCTAATGTGTGTCACAAATAAATTTTCTTTCTTTCTTATTATTATAAGAAAGAAAGAAAATTTATTTGTGACACACATTATAAGAAAGAAAGAAAATTTATTTGTGACACACATTAGGTACAGAGACATCTATGACAAAAATTAATTATTATTTTTTTATACTTCGGTATCACAAAATGGTTCCAACTCAATGTTTTGCTAATAATATTAATAATAATATTTTTTTCCAGTTGGAAGAATTGGAGACGGCATTCGCTCAGACCCACTACCCCGATGTTTTCACGAGAGAAGATCTCGCGCTTAAAATCAACCTCACCGAAGCCAGAGTACAGGTTGGTACTAGTTTAATGATTTCTTTAAATCGCAACTAAATCTTTTAAGAAGAATATCACTAAAACGGGTCTATGATCCTAATTTTACCTTAGTAATATTAAAAATGCGAACGCGGAACGTTTTGATGTTTGTAAAGTAATAAGGATGAAACTAATTCCTAAACTGATTTTGATGCAACTTGGCAGTACTAGAACAACTACAGCTACATTTTATCCAGAAAAGTTCAAAGTTCCTGCGGGTTATTATGATTTTATCATTATTAGTAGTAATTCATTGTTACCTACGGTGTCAAAAATGTAATTGTCCATCTTACAAAGTATTATGTATTTAGCACCAAGTTTTAGTTGACCGTATCCTCTATTAGTAGTTAAATAAATTGTAACTCATAAGATAATATATTTATAAACTTAATTCTGTACAACATCTCTTTTCAAAGTCTAGATACAATCTCCTGATTGGATTGTGATTGGTCCGCCACAATGTACTTTGTAAAATATTAAGGTAAATGTAACACATTCACGTTTGCTTTTTATTATTAGCAAGGAATAAGGATAGAAATTCTCATTCTATTCTAGAAATACATAAACTCCACGTGGGCAAAGCCGCAGGCAAAAGCTAGTATAGCTAGAATAGATCTTTTAAGATGTAGATCTCAATTTAAAATCACAAAAAATAACCCATCAATGAAATAAAACGGGCGTCCGAAAAATTGGAAATTCTTACTTCAAGTATACTTGTTTAGTTCAACAATTTTCTTAGATTATTATTCCTCTTCTAAGAATACTTTAATTTATTCCTCAAAATATATATTTTATATTATATATCATTAAAAATATTTCCCAACTAGCAGTGCCGCGCGGTTTCACCTGCGTACTTCCCATTCCCGTGAGAGCACGGTGACAAATTATAGCCTATATGATATTCTGATGTATAAGTTATATTATTGTAAGGTTTCATTAAAATCCATTCAGTATATTTTACGCGAAAGAGTAACAAACATCCATCCATCCATACTCACAAACTTTCGCGTTTATAATATTAGTAGGATACGTAACACACAAATCTGCCCCCACATTACAATTCCCACGTAAAACGCCGTACAATCTCGAGTCCTGTAAAAATTCTTCACCGGTTACGACGACGCCCGGTTTTAGGCAAATTGCGCCACGCAACCGTGTTTTATTTATGCCGAAATAAAAATTGCCCAATTCCGGAGCGGAGCACGCAGTTTTCCACAATTTAGTGGGCAGGTTCGTACGTGGATACTTTTTATGGGCACTAAATATGACTCGGAAATCAGTGGGATGGTTACATTTTTGTAACTCAGGTCGTAAAGGGTAAACGCGGGATGTAATGAAAGTATAAATAAATCAGGAGCTTGTGATGTGAATTCTTATTTATATAAAACGTTTTATTATATTTCTATTAGAAGAAAGCTTTGGTGTGTTTTCACCTTAATTATCACTATTATAATATAGTTGTGTTACTTTGGTAATTGTGCTTAGCGCGCGCCCGGTAGAATAAGCGCTTTCAGGTTTCTTACCCGCTTGCAGACAGGCTCTAGGATAAAAGACAGTTAAGTAGCCTTGAGTCATTCTAAAGTCTAAACTTTTTTTTTGGGAAAATAAACATAGATATTACATAAAATAAGTAACTAATTTAAACTATTTAAAATGGGATATTTACAATGTCTTTTAGTATTTAGTTGTTTGTTTTGTTCACGAGTCTCGTAAACAAGACAAACAATTATTATTGTCGACTCGAATGTCAATATCGAAAGTCGAAATATCGAATTCCGCGAAATAATGCTAAAAAACATGGTAAAAAAATCCCGCTTTAAATAGTTTAAATAATGAAAATAACCATGTCAATTTAAATTCCGAAATATAACTTATTTAAAACTAAACACCAATTACATGTTTTCGTATTTAAATAACAAGATATTTTGTTCGCTTTGAGCAGATAAATTAAAATTTCAAATTATTAAGCACTGCTCATGCTATGCTAAAAGGTATAATCAAAATACAATTAAAAGTCTAATCCATAGACGAATATATGTTGATGATGATGATGAATACCAAACTAAAAATATTTCTATCAAGCCAGACATAAACTGAAAAACACTTTGGAAATGGAACGTCATTGCATTCGAAACATTTACTGAAACTAACTCGATATCCAATTCAATACATCAATGGAATACACTTCCATTAACTAACTACCATTGTCAAAATACACTTCAATTGCCATAACCACGGAAACCAAGAGGCGACCAGATCAATCGGATCTTCGGATTTCGATGAGCTGATCGTTGTTGCAAGCGAGGTTTGATATCGAGCGGAGAGGCGGGGGTCAACGTAAGCTGGTTGTCCGTAACGCGTTTAAGTCGCTCATCTCGAAATGGTATTACGGTGTGCCCCCCCTCCCCCCTACCCGCGCTCCCCCCTCCCGTTTACCGCACGTACTTCTGGGATTAAGGGGTGTCGCATTAGCTAGTTAGCTAAAGTGAAGTAGCTAAGCTGTTTACTTAATAACTATTTAGAGGAATGTTTGTGTCTTGTGTTTAAAGGATCTGTAATTTCGTTGATTAATATATTCGTATATTAGGTATGAGTAATTTGTTGTTTGTGTGTTACTTTAAGGCGCGGTGAATAGACAACTTTTGCATTGCAAATGCATTTGAGGGGCTGAAACAAATGAAACGCGCCTCGCATTCGGATGTTACTATCGCCCTACATAGAAACAAAAGCGAAACGAAATACACCGCTATAATACAATATTTTGTTTGAATCAAAAAAAAAAAATATTATTATTACAAATATCTTATTTCAATCGGTATTAATGAAAACAAAAGTTTAGGTATAATCAATTATCACTGTTAATTATTTCACCACGATTTGTTTAAAAAATAAAATAATATAGTAAAAATAATTCATTTGTTATTTTTGTTATTGAGAAAATTTTTCGGCGTTTTGAGCACAATTACAGTCCACCCATACCTATATGATAATATATTATTATGATCAAGATTACATGCTTTTTATGGTCTCAAACACACGTCTCAAATATAACTATAAAAAATAACTTGTAAAAAACCAAGTCTTTCAACTCAGTTCTTCTCCTGCAAAAGTTGTGAGATCCATGTAATACCGAGTGGGTTGATTCATTCAGTCTCTACTCAAGGGAGCTATAGACTCAAGTCAGAAGAGAACAGCCTTATTTACTATAATATGTATTGCTTGTGATTTACATTAGGTTTTCATGCGATGGCCGAGTCAAACATTTTTACATGAACAAAAAAGATTTTGAATATTGATGTGGTCACTTTATGATGTTGTAAGATTAGCGCAATCAAGGATTAAGCTGATAAGAAAGCTACAAAATTGGTAGAAATTAAATTAACATGATATTATGATAAATTAACGTGGTTATTAGATATGCGATGATACTGTTAAAATCGTTTAAACAGGGATTTTTAAAGTGAAAACTTTTTTTAAAACCAACCAACTGACTTTCAGAGGTTTGTACTTATATGGCGGAGCTGTTTGTCTTATCATTGTTTATTAATGCCTTGTTCGAAGCTAAAATATAATTTAAGTACAAGACATTATTGGTGGTTGGAAACTATATCTACATTGCATAAAAAAGCGCGGTAACTGGTTGTGAATATTGAATGATTGAAAACTATCACAGGATTCCATGCAAATTCACAATAACTAGAGTAGATGGATAGGTGGGAGATGTTGTTCGAGTCCATGCAAAGTGGCGGTAACTAGTGTCGACTGATAGATTGGTAACTTTTATTGAAATCCATGCCCTGTTATCTAGTGTTGACAGAGTAATGAATGAAAAATGTCATTGGAATCCATGCAAAGTCACGATACTTAGTGCTAAATGACTATCCTGTTGATGAAGGTCGTGGGTTCTATTCCCACCCAGGACTAATGTTTGTGTCATGAGCATGATCATTCTGTGTCTGGGCGTAATTTATCCATAATATGTATAGGTATATTTAGAAATATATAAGTAGTGTATCAGCTGTCTACAGTCTAGTTACCATAAGAACAGACTATGCCTAGTTTGGGATCAGATGGCCGTGTGTGAGTTGTCCCAACATATTATTATTGTTAAATGATAGAAGAAATCTTTCATAGCAAAGTACTAATACTACCCACAACACAGCCCTGCAAATACTTTGTAATATAATTGAGCCGGCTTTCAATTTGTCCGTGGTGGAGTGTCGGTGGTAATTCGCCCCGAAAATATAAAAAGGGCAGCTGTCCGACATATTGGATTATGTGAGGTGCCCACCGTAACATACCTTTCACTAAATGCCGTAATGCTATCAAATTCTCACTCGGACAGGAGAATTTTTCGTTTATTTTTCATGTGAATGCGAATTTAATATACTTTTATTCGATTTGTGATATATTTATTGGATACTTTTTACATGAGCTTTTTCTATGATTTGGATATTATATATATGTTGGTAGGATTGCTATTATGTAGTAAAAGTAGACACCTTGGTGGTTGAGGTTTCTAGTGTGTTGAAAGTACGCTGGTTCTGTATTTATTAAATTGGCAGCACATAAGGTGCGGCTCCATCGCGGCACAGCAAGAAGTAGCGTACGTGTGTTAAGCTTTGCTCTACAAGAAAATGTCAATTAATACGTAGCGTGTTCGTGGTGCTAGAAGAAAATCACATACATTTTCTTGAAAAGCGAATCTTGAAAACCGTGCGTAGCCTATCGGTGCGATGCGGTGCAGTCGCGCCTTTAAGCTCGACACTGGCTATTATATATAAAGGAAATACAAGTAAAATAAAAAAAAATTGGTTGCCTGTAAAGTCGGTATACGGGCGAAAGTTTTACGTGACAACGACTTTGAGTGGTAAAATAATTTTAATGTGAATATTCATTCGTATAGTAGGAAGAAGGATGAAATAATAGTAACAATTTAAAACATTTATTTATACAAAGAATTATATTTAAAACATTAATTTATACAAAGAATCTCGCGCGTGCCTTTCACTTTTTATGTCTGTCTCTCTCGCTCTTAGGCGGGCTAACCATGCCTGAGTGGAAGGGACGCGTGCCTCTCACTCGCTCTCATTGTGAGCGCATAACGTTAGCGGAGCGTAACGCAGTTTCTTGAAGTGTCACCCGGCAAACCAATTTATAAGACGTTGTCACGTCAAAATAAAGTTGCTTCGACATTTTTATGCCCACCTTCAAAAGCAGTCGTCAGCCATCTAGGTGCAATCTGGAAGTAGAGAAAACTTTAAAACTTTAGGTAAATTAAAATTAATTACAAATACCACCTTTCATTCAATACACGTTAGCGGTCAAAATTATGCACTTACGTATTTATTCGTCCACCGCTGAACATGGGCTTCATCTAAAAGTTATGTAATGTTATAATGAAACAACTTTTACGGATTTTATCGCGGTTTATTTGGTTTTCAGGTCGGGCTCATAAAAAACCAAATAAACCGCGATAAAATCTGTTAAAGTTGTTTCATTATAATGAGTGAAATTCACGTAAACATAAGAAAAGTTGTGTAATGTGTAAGTCACATGTACATTGAAGTATCTAAATGTTAAATGGAATACAAGAACCAGCAAAACAAAAAAAAAACAAGACAGCCGATTCCTAGCCATTTGCATCTTAATACTTCGCTCTACAACTTTTAGCTTATTTTTTTGAAATAAAATTATTTAATAGATAAAATAGGAACGTAAAACTACTAACAAAATTTATATTATCATTTCTGAAATAAAGATTTATTATTAGTACCTGGTTGACCGAGCATTTGCTCGGTACCCTAAGTGATAAAATACGATAAAAATTTTCTCCCAAAAAAAATGATCTTAAAAAAGGAAAAAAATTGAGAGACTGAAGATTCGAACCAGGCTCGTTCGGATTTAACTGCCTAATTTTACCACTAATCGAAATTTACGTTCGTATTCTAATCATATTTTATCGATGCCTCAAAACACGGATAAAAAAAGTTTTCTAAAAATGTATCCTAGCTAGATCTATTTATCTCCGTTTTTAACCCATTTATACAAAATTTCATGAAAATCGTTGGAGTTTCCGAGATTCAGATTCTATTTATATATATACAAGAATTGCTCGTTT
Source organism: Lycaena phlaeas (assembly GCA_905333005.2). Taxonomy (NCBI): domain Eukaryota; kingdom Metazoa; phylum Arthropoda; class Insecta; order Lepidoptera; family Lycaenidae; genus Lycaena; species Lycaena phlaeas. Next base: position 2,897,214 of record HG995181.1, read on the forward strand.
AAAGGTATAAGATTTATAAAAATAATAATAAAAAACAAATCACGCAACTCTAGCTTAACATCTCCTTTGTCACTGAAACAAAAAAAAAACTAATGATCGTTGAAAAACGTGTAAACGAAATTAACAACAGCCCTCGATCTCCACGGGAACAATGGAGTTGACAAATGCCGTGTAAACAGGGACAAAGTACTCGAAGGGCTAGGCCGCCAGTATTTCGTCTATCGTTAAGGGCTATTCAGGCGAACGCAAACAGTGTAAACAATTTGTGAATTGAAACAAAAGTGTTATGCGATTATTTTTTAATTGTGATCATATTGTGTGTCCATTGTGCTCAAAGCTCCAAATCAAGGGTCCTTTTACATATTATTATGTTCGAGATATCGCTTTTGGAAGAGTGTTTATCGCAAATAGTGATTTGCATGGAGAGGTAAAGATACACGAATTACCAGAGATTGGTTTGACTCATTGAAGGATATTTTAATGTCATATGGATGTCCGTGTTGGATGCGAGTGGCAAGGGATCAGTCTTGACGTTATTGAGGGCCTATTTTCAGCTGATGACGAATAAAGGCTGATGATGATGATGATGATATGGATGCAAACGTGGTGACGACCGATGCCACATTTTCCCTATTCTCCACACAAACTGATATCGACAGCCTAGCAGTTTGTCACTTTGCGATTGTATTACGAGATTGATTACAGGAGGTACCCAGGTTGTCCTGGACAAATTCAACTGCCATGCAGTATGGCACTATCTCAAACTAAAATTATAATAAGAATTGAGTACAACAATGTAAGACAACTTGGCGGAGGACCGTAGCCGAAGATCTCTCGGTAAAATCTGGTCGGAGATAGCCGCAGCCGCAGTCGATCGGAAAAACGGAAAGCTGCAGTTGAGGTCCTTTGCTCCTCGAGGAGTTAATAGATGCAAAAATAGAACACAATAATGTTATAGCATTTGCGTCGTCTGAATAGCGTTTATTGTTTAACGGGGAAATAAGGATGATTACTACACGCATAAGTTAAGCATCAACGATACGTTGACGTTGTGTGTGTCGAAATCAGTCGTGTTAAGTCCTAGGCCGCCTTTGCACTATTGCTGGAGGCTAGACTTTACACTCGAAAACTTTTGAACTCATCAAACATGCAGGCTTATGGTGCATTTTGCTGATATAAATAATAAAATATCATCGTCATCAACCTAACCTAACCTAACCTTTATCCGTCCACTGATGAACATAGGCCTCCCTCAGTGAACACCAAGACGACCGATCCCTTGCCATTCTATAAAATATACTTACTGCCAAATATACACATAAAAAAATATCTTACTTTATTCACCGTATCAATAATCAATAACATTATTATTATTACAATATAATTTACACTCATGTAAAAAGTATGATTATGATAAGTGCATTACAGTGGTGTACAATTAAACTTGGAGCAATTACAGGTCCTCCGGGATCGAACCCCACACCCGGGTGCAACCCTGTCCCCGTGTGACAATGTTAACGGCGCGTCATATCGAACCCGACTTGTTGTACAAATTGAGTGAAACGCACGAACATAATTGTGCGCAAGAACGCGGCGATTTTTGTAACTGCGACGAAATTGTTTAATAATTCCGTGGCTAGTTTCGCCGGTTCTTGTCAGTGGGCTTGCTTTGGAACCGGTGGTAGGCTCAATTGACGTTCAAAAAGATACTTTGATGGTACTATTTTGAATAACATTTTTGACTTTGACGTTATTATCACTTTTAAATCAGGTTAAAAAGGGCCACAAACTGCCTAATCGAAATATTTAATTTTATGTTCGATGGCAATGTAATTTAGTTCCTTATCACGGTTACAACACAACTTAGTTATGAAATACAATAAAGTTTAAATATCTATCTAAGATATCAGATAATCTAATCTAATCTAATAAAATATATATAGAATAATCTGTCTAAGAATTTATTCAATATAATATTTGTCGCGTCATATTAGATTTAAAGCTTAAGATTGATTGAAAAAAAAATGTACATGAAAGTTAAGACCATTTTTCTGTTTTACCAATTTACTCCTTTTTGTCAAAATTTAGACCAAACTTTATAATTTATGCACCTTTTGTGCACAACCTTCAAGCCTTTATCCGTGCTGAGCATGGCCCCCCTCAATGAACGTCACTACGACCGATTCCTATCGGTATATAACTCCTTGTCTATGGCAACAAAAATCCCGTAAAGAAGAATCGCGACGAATACCCACCGTATGTTTCCACCATCTCCACTTAACACGCGCCCGAAGCGCTCTCAGCTTTCTCTTTATCAATCATTCCCTGTGCAAATTAAATCGGGGGTGAAAATGAAATATGTCACTTTGTTTTTTCATACACCCACTTTGTGTGAAGGAGTTTTTATATAGCTGTAATTTTGATGCATGTCAGATCAATTAATCCGTGTTTTAATTGTTCTTGTATCTGAGAATGATGTTATTTAAGTTTATAATTTGAGTGAGGTTAAACTGGCACAGGAACCGAGAATAAAGACATTTTACACACTCATATGCTTGAACGTTTATTTGGCTCGAGACAGTACCATCTCCTTGATCTTATACTAATTAATATATAAAGCTGAAGAGTTTGTTTGTTTGAACGCGCTAATCTAAGGAACTACTGGTCGGATCTAGAAGATTCTTTCAGTGTTAGATAACCCATTTATCGAGGAGGACTAAAGGCTCTATATCATCCCGCTAAGAGGTCCAGCTAGGGCAGATTTTTATACCCTTAATGTTATGAAAATTTTTAGTTAAATGTGAAAAAATAGTTTTACTTTTACCGTGGTTTCATAAACCACACAATCCTTGTTTTCTTCTTTTTCTTTTTGTAACATCTCTCAGATTAATAATTTAGTCTCAGTTACAGCTGTAAATCAAAGTAAACACAGGCGAAGCTGGGCCAAGCTAAACTCAACTAGCACGATAGCGGTGGATGTTCGATTTTCCGCGAATTACACCACTCTCAACGGGGAATCTAATTACACGCTGTTTGCGAGTCGCGAAACGTGACCATCGGATGTGCGAGCTTGTGAATGAATGAATAATATCACCGGTCCTATCGTACACCTACATAGGCCATATTTTTTTTACTAAGTGTCAAGTGTCAGGGTTAAAAAAAGGCCTATGTTTTGTCATCAAATAGAATTCATATTCTCGCTATTAGAAAATACAAGCAAAAAACTGAATCACGCGATTCAAATCATACAAATGAATGAGTTTTTGTTTTTTTTTCCTATTCATGTAACATATTGTTGTAAAATTTTATGTCAGATGTCTAGAAGCATTATTTAAAGTAAAAGATACAATATAACTTTCCTATCCTTATTAATATTACAAATGTGAAAGTAGGGATGTTTGTTACGCTGTCACGCGAAAACTACTGAATCGATCATCATGAAACTTTGTACACATATTCTCGGAGGTACTAGAAGTAACATAGCATACATAAAAAAAGAGATTTTTTTTTCCTAACGCGGACGAAGCCGCGGGTAACAGCTACTGCTAAAGTTAAAAAATATTCTATTCAATCTTTTTTCTATTTTTCATCATTCCCTTTTTAAAAAACAAATATAAACACCATATCCAATTTTCGTCCATTAACGGCAAGTTATTCTGACGCTAGTCTTGTATTAAGGAGATTTCGCGTATCCCCGGGGTAAACGGGGGTAAGGAGGGGTAAATTTGCCGTTAATCATATGATGAAAAACTTAACCGTCTGCCTCCACTTCACAGAGAAGCTGATGTGTACTTTAATAATGTATAACGCTACTTAAGCTATCTTCAATCTTGACTCCATTATTTTGTACCAATTATAATGTTGATGAATCTGATTAAGAGATATTCTATATTAATTCCTCGAGTTATGATAATTAAGTCTTTTAATGTTTGCTGAGCTTTTAAAGCGTGTATGAAATTAAAAATCTTTTCCGATCTCTGTGGCCGGTCCGTGTTAGGTGCAAGAGTCGAAGGATAGGCCGTTTTGAAGTTCATTGAAAGATTCGTTTAGCAATAGACGGATAAAGGCTAATGATGATAATGATAAAGATAATTTTCTTGTTATTCAAGGATGTTATCGAGATTTCTTCTAAATTAATTAATTAGCTAATACCTATAAATTAAAAAAGAATTGAAATGAAAAATGTGTGTTATGAATTTCGCTAAAAAATTAAAAATAATATAAATAAACTTAATTATTTTCACTATTTAAACTGAGATAATTATTCTGTTTTATTTTTATTGTGAAGAGTCAATGATATGTACTAATATCTCTCTGAGTGACCAAATTCTTTGGCCATAGAAATAATAATGTCAAAGTTGGAGATTATGGATCTTATGAACGACTAGCTGTTGCCCGCCTACGGACACTAAGATTTACAAACGCCACAAACAACTAAGGGGTCTAAATCTAGATACCGACAGCAGCGCCATCTGCCGGGCTAATTTGTAAATTTTGTACACAGAAAATTTCATTAAAATCGGTTCAGCCGTTTAGAAGGAGTTCAGTGACAAACACACGAACAGAAGAAATATATATATAGACTAGCGGACCCCACAGACGTTGTCCTTTAGATACGAATCGATAGTGGCAGTACAGATCAATAACCTAGATACCGACTGCAGCGCCATCTGCCGGTCTGATTTGTGAATCTAAACCATCCTCGAATCTACTTGAACACACACAAAGAAAATCACTCAAATCGGTCCAGTCGTTTAGGAGGAGTTCAGTCACATACACACGCACACAAGAAATATATATATTAAGATATACAATATGAATCATACTCTGGAAGCATGTATGACGATCACACATTAACCCCAAACAAAACTCGGAAGCTTTTAAGCGGTTAATTAATAAATTTTAAATTCAAACATTCCAAACTCGGAAAATTCGAAAACATTTACGAGTTAATTATGTCAACGCACATGCTTAAAAAGACTCGGCGAAAGTTAACCGCCTCTGAAAATGTGTTAGGAAACTTAAGGGAAGGACTTAGCGTTAAGTGACAGGTCATGTGGGGGTAGAGGGGGGAGGGGGGGGTGTAATGATCGTGTGATGTATATTCTGTGACGTGCAATCAATGTTAAAAGCATTTTGTTTTTGCGGCTTTAAAATCAGATGCTTTATGTTCGTAAGCGAAGGAAGGTATGGATATTTTTATAAAAATACTTTGATTTGTGTGTTCAAGGAACTTTTTAACATAAACTGAGTCTAGGTTTAAAATCTTAGTAAAAATATGGCTTTATTAATAATAATACACTTTCATATATATGGACGATTTTACACCACGTCAATCTGGTCCATGCACCAGGAACACATGAACATGTGTTCCCTGGCGGGATTCGAACCCGCTACCTACGGCCAACGCGTTAACCACTAAGCTACAGAGGCCATCAATATTAAGAGATTTTTCTTAAAGGATAGATAAAGCGAGGTCCTAATTTTGACGAGAATATTGACTGTTGCTGAATCGTGTCTGCATGAATGCGACTGTACTTACTCATCTTTCGCAAAGCATTGCTGTGTGTACAAACTTAACGTTCATCTGCGCATAACACATTTATGGGGCTATAATTCATCATCATCACCTCTCATATTATGTTTATGCTCGTCCAATTGAGCCTACAACTATGCTAACCCAATGCAGAATACACCACATCCTTAAACGGTAAAAGTCTTTGACTTTTACGGTCATCATTTACTCACGTTCAAAGTCAAAGTCAAAGTCAATTTTTTTTATTCAAAAAAGTACAATCAAAGTATCTTTTTGAACGTCAATTGAGTCTACCACCGGTTCCAAAGCAAACCCACTGAGAAGAACCGGCGAAAGGAACTCAGTTCCCTTACGGGTGTCATTTATAAGGGGCCGATAATTTTGATAAGGTCCTAGACTTCTAGACTTTCACTTCCCACTTCTAGACCATATCGACTACACTATCGTCCCTTCTATAGATACTTCTAGAAATTTTGAAAAATCCATCAACCCGGATCGAACCCAAACCTCTTATATAGCCATATCCACATGGCCATGGATGCACTTACCATCAGGCCAATTTGTCTAAATCACAATGCTAATACCAATACAATGTACATAATAAGAGACCGCCCGCTACTTCACACTACTAAAATAACTTGTTACCTCTCAATAAACAATCAACGTTTACCGAACAGTAGGTAATTACCGTACCCCTATTAGGGACCCCTAAAGCAAACCCCCAAACAAAATAACACCCAATTTATATAATGTATGGTCTAAATTTGTTTGTCGCGTATTTTGAAAATTCGCGTAGGGGAGTCGATGCGTTTAAGTGTTTGTTTGTGCTTACACGTGAAAAATGTATCGTTTTGGGGTGTAGGGCTTACATGCTAAATAAAGGCCTATTTTGGAGAACACCAAGACGGCCGATTCGGAGACTGTGTAAATAAGGACGGAAGTTCTCCTAATAGGATAGCTGTAGCCTGCAGCTTCGCCCGCGTTAACTAAGCTTTACAACGGCACCATAGCGAGATGATATATAGCCTATAGTCTTCCTCGATAAATAGGCTATCTAACACTGAGATAATCTTTCAAATCCGACAAATAGTTCCTGAGATTAGCGCGTTTCAATATACAAAATCTTTAGCTTTATACTCGTACTAGCAGCGCCGCGCGGTTTCACCCGCGTACTCCCCATTCCCGTGGAAGTACGGGAAGAAATTATAGTCTCTGTATTATTTTTATATAAAGCTATATAAATAGCTATGTAAAGTTTCATTAAAATCCATTCAGTGGATTTTACGTGAAAGAGTAACAAACATCCATACTTACGAACTTTCACGTTTATAATATTAGTAGGATATTAATATAAGGTAAGTCGCTGTCGAAAGTCTACATTTCAGTACAGTACAAAATGTTTTCTAGTTTGAATCCATCTAGATAGATAGATCGATAATAATTGTGTTAACATTTCTACATACTCACATAGGTACTCAATAAAGAGTAAAAATAATAATTAACAATCATAAAGTATATATACAGAACAATAATACGTATCTACTTACGCCCGATTTCTGTAACGTTGATCAAAGTGGATGTCAACTAACATGGCTGTTAATGGCGGTTAACATACGATTCGAGAGTCAAATTTAACAGCTTTTCACTGTAGTTATATCAACTGACAGACTGATCTAATTATGTAATTTAACCATGCTTCTAGTAACTCATTTGACACTTAACGACCGGTTTGACAGTTGATTAGTTAATTTTTGCGTTGATCAGCCTTTCGGAAACCGGACTTAAGTGTATAATTGTTGCATCACTCTCTTATAAAAGATCCGAAGGGAGGTGAATAGATTTTCTGTTTGTGACGTAATGCTATTTAATTATTTACGTGTATTTAGACAATATTATGTATAAGAAACATACAATTGAAATTAATCAAAATAATTAACAGCCATTAATCAAAAGGCTGAAGAGCTTTAAACATATTATCGTAACCTTATAAGCTCAAACCGATTTGTAACAGTATAAGCGAGACAATGGCTATAAAAATAATCAAGTCCAGTCGTAAATCCAGACTAAATCGTTCTAAGATGCGGGCAACAGTATTTTTATAACGTTTAGTGATATTTGTCGTCGTGAGTTATTAAAACTATTTCAACGACATTTACCTTGTTAAGACATTTTAAATATCGATACTCTGTGATATAAACGTAAATATTTATGTATTTAACACAAATGGTTACAATTTTATCTTAAAACTAGCTGTTGCCCACAGCTTTGCCTGCGATTTACAACGGGATCTTAGTACGCAAAATAAGTAACTTTTCTGGTTGATTTTTTTACACCTTGTGTCCGAAAAACCCAAATATCTTACTTAAAATTTAGCCTATGTTACTCGTGGATAATGTAGGTTTCGAATGGTAAAGAATTTTTAAATCGGTCCGGTACTTTTTGAACCTATTCATTACAACCAAACAAACAAAAAAAACTAACCTTCCTTCCTATTATATTAGTGTAGATGTAGATAAGTGTGCACGGTATGTGCGTAGATTGCCTACGGCTATAGATTATGTCACCAGCGGGGTGATTATGGTGATGAAACTGACTTTAAACTCTAATCTAAACTTTAAGTTGACTGGCTTCGGGTTGATGATTATTAAAATGAACTAAGGGGCTTGAAATAAAATACTGAACACTGATTAACTATTGAGAGTACTATTGGAATGAGGCAGGGACTAACTTTAACACTTTATAACTTTTACTATTTACTTTCTTGCTTCGGAGACTTGTATCGAATGAATTTCTACGATTTTGTCCACCCTTTTATACCATTTCTATGAAACCTTCTAGAATGTTCCATGCCTCACCCCCTTAAGTGGTTTTTACTCAATATCTTTATTCAATCCATAAACAATTTACATACAATATACATTAATACAACAATATTTACTTTTTATACATTTTTACCTATAAGACATCACCATCCGAGCATGCATGTGGGACTGACGATCAAAAATCTACATTTTACATATTTATACTACCTCGTCCCCCGCGGAATACTTCCGGGTACACCCATATCACTTCCTTTCTCTATCACACAAGTTTCTCTCGGTCTAATGTCTTCCAGCTTGACATTTTCTATTGCTGTCTCCCTTATCCAATTGGATTTATAGTAACGGACATTTTACTAACCCAATTGGAATTTCAAAATAAGATTGCAATGGGAATTTTCTCATAAACATTATACGTTTCTTTACATATTAAATATTTTAAACTTAACATTATCTTAATATTTCTTCAATTTAGCAACGATTATAAACTATATTCTAAGTATTATCCAACATGTTTAATATAAATTGCGATTAAGTTAATAAACTATAAGGTAAACAATGTACTGTTAGAAAATTACAATAAGTCTCACAAGTATGCATTCTTATGTGTTTGCTTTTTAAATTAGTCTTATCTTATTAAATGTGTACTTAAATGTTTATGTTTAAATCAATATTATTTACATCATTCTAATGTCGTCGTGAACATTTCTCCCGCCTGTCACGAAGGTGACACTCCTGGCAGCACGACGATCTTCTTACAGGGACGCCGAAGCACATGTCCGTTGCTGGTTTCCACATCGACGACTCGCACCACGTTGTCATGTCCGGGATACAGCGCCTTAACTCTTCCTTTGGGCCAGACGTTTCTAGGTAGGTTCGAGTCGCATATTATAACGACATCGCCTATCTTCGGGGTAGAGCCTGTGGTATGCGGCTCCCGCCTGTGTTGAAGTAGTGGGAGATATTCTTTCACCCACCTCCTCCAGAACTCGTCGGCTAGGTGCTGGGCGCGCTTCCATAATTGGCGCGTCGAAGCATTTTCTTCAAATTTTCCTGGCGCAGGCACGTGGCTGTTTGACCCCAGAAGTATGTGGTTCGGGGTCAAAGCTTCGGGTTCATCCGGATTGACTGTCACGTGGGTTAGCGGTCTCGAGTTTATTATGTTCTCGGCTTCTACCAATAGAGTGTAGAATGTTTCGTCGCTCGGGTGTTTTTCATGCAGCGTGACGCGGAGTGTTTCTTTTACACTGCGCACCAATCTTTCCCAGGCTCCGCCCATGAATGGAGCGCCTGGAGGGATATATCGCCAAACGATATGTCGAGCGTTTACTTCGTTTTTGTACTCTTCCCAAGCTTCTTTTAATTCTTTCTCCGCGGCTTTGAAACACGTCGCGTTGTCGCTCCAAAGCTCGGTCGGTTGTCCCCTTCTCGCGATGAATCTCCGGAGCGCGGCTATGGCCGAGGCCGCGCTGAGCGAAGTGACGACTTCGAGATGTATGGCTCGCGTCGTTAGACAGGTGAATAATGCCACCCATCGCTTTTCTCTGTGTCGTCCCACTGTCACTTCAATCGGGCCGAAGTAGTCGAGTCCCGTGAATGAGAAGGGACGTGCGTGATGCGTTAGCCGGGCCGCGGGCAGATCTCCGGTGGCCGGACTCATTGGCTTGGCTTTCCGGATACGGCAGGCTTGGCAGTTTCTTATGACCCCTTTTACTGTAGGTCGAATGCGGGTTATCCAAAATCGCTGCCGAAGCTCATTGACAGTGAGCTCTACGCCTCCGTGATGCATTTCGACGTGTACATGTTGTATGTACATTCTCGTATACTTGTGCCCGCCGTCCAGTATCACGGGGTTAGTCGTTTCTTGTTTTATATCCGCGGCCGCTCCGATACGGCCTTTAAGCTTTATTAAGCCATTTTCCATAAATATACTCAGCGACGCGAGGCGATCTCCCGCCGTTGAGGACTTAGTTTTTCCTTCCATTAATCTTTTTCTTTCTTCGGCATAGCATTCTATTTGAACTTTTCTCAGCCATATTTCTTCGGCCTTTAATAAATACTGTGCCTCGAGAGTTATGAATTTCGTTCGTCGCGGATTAACGCGGGGCTTTTCTTTGTTTACTTTTGGCGTTTTCCGCGGACCCCAGGTCGCGTCGCTTTCCTCGTTTTTCTTCGTTCTTTTTCTTGTCGCCGCGACGGTGTGTTTAATGCGACATAGATCGATAAACTGTAATACTCGACCCGTCGCGCGTATTAATGTCCGCCATTTTTCTATTCTCTCTATGTCTGGGAGATAACTTTCGTTTGTCACGCCGCACGTCGCATTACATTTTTCTTCCCCCGTGTGGATTTCGCGATTACTTTTTTCTTCAGTGGGCCAGCAGTCTTCGGTTTTTCTTAAGAACTCCGGGCCATGAAACCACCTGTGTGTGGCTCCGAAATCCGCCGGGGTTTGTCTCGTCGCGTCGTCAGCCACGTTTTCCTTCGTCGGGACCCATCGCCATTCTTTAACTTTTGTTGTCTCTTCGATTTCGGCGAGGCGATGCGCGACGAAGGTTTTATATGCCCGCGGCTCCGCTCGTATCCACGCGAGCACAGTTCGCGAGTCGCTCCAATATATCTTTTGTGCGAACTCGTATTCGTGCTCTCGCTCGACGCTTTTCGTAAGTCTGGCGCCGAGGAGAGCGGCTTGCAGTTCTAACCGCGGGATAGACGTCGGCTTGAGCGGAGCGACGCGACTCTTGGCTGCTATGAGCGTCGTTCTTATTGCGCCGTCTCGATGCGTCATTCTTATGTATACGGCGGTCGCGTATGCTTCTTCGCTGGCGTCGACAAACGTGTGTATCTCTCTTCTTATAACCGCCGGGTGTAGATTATAACACCGGGGTATTTTTATATCCTTCACCCCTCGCAGGTTTTCCATCCATAATGTCCACCTCGGGGCGAGTTGTTCGGGGATAGGTTCATCCCATCCTGTCCCATAACGCCATGTTTCTTGCATGAATCTCTTCGCCGGCATAGTGATGGGCGATAACAGGCCGAGAGGGTCGAACAGCGACATTATGATGCTCAGAGCCTCTCTCTTGGTGGGGATGCGTCTGTTTTCCAGTATTTCCCGAGGCATTTTCCCCTCATTGAGGTTGAAGCCGAGCTTATCCTCGCGGGCTTCCCATAACATACCGAGTGTTTTCTCTATGTTTCTTTCGCCAATTGATACAACGGATGTCTCGTTGTTACCGTTGAAGTGTCGTCGTAATGCTTCGTTATTCGACACCCATCCGCGAAGCTCGAAACCGGCGTGACGGTGTATAAAATCGACTTCTCGCGATATCTCGAGCGCCCGTTTCTTGTCCGCGAAGCTTGTGATGTAATCGTCCATATAATGATTTTTCTTTATCTCGATTACTGCCTCGGGGTACTCATTCGCGAAATCTGCGGCATTTCTATCTTTGATGTACAGCGCGGTACATGGCGATGACGTGGCTCCGAATATTACCGAGGTCATCTGATATTCCCGGGGCTTTTTTTCTCTTTCCTCGCCCCTCCACAGGAATCGCAATGCATCTCTGTCTTCTTTTCTTATTTTGATGCGCATGAACATCTCTTTTATATCTGCGGTCACCGCTACCGGGTGTTTTCTAAACCGCATAATTACTCCCGGCAACGACTGTAGGAGGTCAGGGCCGGAGAGTAACATGTCATTCAGGCAGCGGCCGTGTGATCTCGCCGCCGCGTCATGTACCAGACGAATCTTCGGTTTCGACGGGTTGCAGACAGCGAAGTGTGGTAAGTACCACGTTCGGCCGGGCACCGGCGGTTCAGACGCCGGTATAGCATAGCCCGACTTCAATAAATCTTCAATTCGTTCATTATATTTTTCTTTCAGTCCCGAGTCACGATCTAGTTTTTTCTCTAGTGACTTCAGGCGTTTCATCGCATCGTTATAATTATTCGGAATTTCCTCATTTTCATTTTTCCATAATAGCGAGGTTTCGAAGCGACCGTCGGGCGTTCTCCGGCTATTTTTCTCGAGTATTTGGAGGGCTCGCTCTTCCGGGTCGTTCTTCGGTTTCCGTGCTTCTATACCGAGGGCTTCTAGGTCGAAGAACCTCTTCATCATTTTCTCCATAGAGTTTTCCTTATTTTCTTCGTTCGTCGCGACCGTATGGCCGCAAAAGGCTACCGGGTTGTCATATGAAGACCGGTATCCGTGTAATACCCAGCCTAGTCGCGTGTGAGATGCGACAGGTTGGTTTTTCTTTCCCGTTCTCGTTTCCATCGCCACTAAGAGTTCCCAATTGTCTTGTCCGATGAGAACCTTAGGGCGAGCGTTCTGGTAGACTAGGCGGTCTTCTATATCCCTTAGATGCGGACAGTCTCGGAGATCTTTCTTATCAATGCGTTGGCTTGTAAACGCGAGCTTTTGTACCGTGCGAGCGTTTTGAGTGGTGTAATCTTTTTTATCGTAACGCCCTCGGATTTTGAAGTCGACCCTTTTGCTATTTTCATGTTTTGTCGTTTCATTGAGGCCCTGGACCCACATGTTATCTTGTGGGCCGTCAAGCTCCAATATGTCGGCGAGCCCTTCGTCGATCAAGGTGACGGTGCTGCCGTCATCCATGAGCGCGTAGGTGTCGACTCGGGTATTATTTTTCCCGGTAATCGTGACTGGGGCGATCTTCAAAAACGCTTGTCGACTCTTCATGCAGTTTGCGTTATTCACCACTTCGACGGTAGCAGTCGCTTCATCAGCCTGGCGTGGCAGCTCAGCAGTCGAAGACATCATAGGCGGCTTCTTGTGGTGTAACAGGCGATGGTGAGCCATACTACAGCCCTCTTGTCCGCATCGCTTGGCGTTACAGTTGCCGCGGCGATGTGTGCCTTTTAAACATTGATAGCAGAGGCGGTGTTTTTTCGCGATTTCCCAGCGATCACTTACTTGAGTGTTGGTGAATCGCTTGCAGTCAGGAAGATAGTGATCCTGTCTGCATATCGGACATTCTTTCTTTCTTCCGACCTCTGTTGCGTATGTTCTTTCAAATCTTTTTCTCGGCACTCTTTCTAGCTGCGACTCGCCAATTATGTCCTCCGGTTGTGCATAAGCGCCGCATTTATCCGCTTCGAGATTTAAAAATGTCGTCATCTTCTTCAAGTCTGAAGTATCTTCTTTCATTGTTGCCGCATAGTCATACCATTTATTCTTCAAGATAGGAGTTAATTTTTCAACTATGTTCTTCACTAACTCAGGATTAAAGAGATAGTGAATTTTCTTCAATGCCTCTATAGTGGCAACAATATTCGCTATCTTATTAGCAAATATGCACAGGTCGCGTGGGTTATCGTTTAGTTTACCCAGCGCCTTAATCTTTTGTATTTCGTTCATCGCCAGTGTGTCCGGACGACCAAATCTTCTCTCGAGCGCTTGCATAACAGCTCGCGGGTCCGGCTGGCTAATAAGTAGGCTGTTGACCGCTTCAAGGGCCGCACCTCTCAGGCTTCTTCTAAGCCTAGTTAAATTTTCCGTATGCGAGAACATTTCTTCTGTCTCGTAATAGGTAGCTCTATATGCTAGCCACCCTGAACAATGCCCGCTGAACACCGGCAGATCTTGCAGGAATCTCGGGGCATCTCTAGACATTCTCACCGCTTGCGTGAGGGCCGCGGCCAGGGATGTGACCTCTGTGTTCTGTGGCCGCGGTATTTCTTCCCTCTTTTTCTCGTCGGCTTGAGTCTGCCGTTCTAACCATTCTTCCACTGGGCTGGTCTGCTCTCCATCATTTTCTTTCGCCGGGGGTTGCTGGTCTTCATTGTCGACCCCCCCAACCGCAGCGAGTTGTGAGGCTAACTTCGCTTGGGCGAGCGCGAGAGACGCACGTACCTCTAATAACTTCAATTCTGCGACTTTTTCCGCGGCTTGTAGCCTTAATACCTGTGTATTTTTTCCATTATTATTTTCCGTTGATTGACGCGACGCACGCTTGTTCTGGCGCGTGTCCTCCGCGTCCCTCAAAGTTTCTTCCGTCGCTGAAGTATAGGTAGTGCGCTCCGTGTCTGTACTCGTCGCCGTTGTGCCTTCGGACGTCACTGCGGTGCCCTCTGAGGTCGCCGAATTTTCCTCCGGCGCCTCTTGGATTACTGACCTAGCCGAGCTTGTACCGCTTCTCGTTCTGACCCCCGCCAGACGTGGGTCAGGATTCGCCTGGGTCTCCGTAGCATCGGCTATGCTTCCCTGCTTCGATCTTGCCTGTGACATGATTTAGCCGGCACTGGATTTTTCTTTCTTGAGTTTTTCTTACTTCGGATCCTTTTCCGTGGATCCCGGGTCGAAGGACCATAAAATGTGCACGGTATGTGCGTAGATTGCCTACGGCTATAGATTATGTCACCAGCGGGGTGATTATGGTGATGAAACTGACTTTAAACTCTAATCTAAACTTTAAGTTGACTGGCTTCGGGTTGATGATTATTAAAATGAACTAAGGGGCTTGAAATAAAATACTGAACACTGATTAACTATTGAGAGTACTATTGGAATGAGGCAGGGACTAACTTTAACACTTTATAACTTTTACTATTTACTTTCTTGCTTCGGAGACTTGTATCGAATGAATTTCTACGATTTTGTCCACCCTTTTATACCATTTCTATGAAACCTTCTAGAATGTTCCATGCCTCACCCCCTTAAGTGGTTTTTACTCAATATCTTTATTCAATCCATAAACAATTTACATACAATATACATTAATACAACAATATTTACTTTTTATACATTTTTACCTATAAGACATCACCATCCGAGCATGCATGTGGGACTGACGATCAAAAATCTACATTTTACATATTTATACTACCTCGTCCCCCGCGGAATACTTCCGGGTACACCCATATCACTTCCTTTCTCTATCACACAAGTTTCTCTCGGTCTAATGTCTTCCAGCTTGACATTTTCTATTGCTGTCTCCCTTATCCAATTGGATTTATAGTAACGGACATTTTACTAACCCAATTGGAATTTCAAAATAAGATTGCAATGGGAATTTTCTCATAAACATTATACGTTTCTTTACATATTAAATATTTTAAACTTAACATTATCTTAATATTTCTTCAATTTAGCAACGATTATAAACTATATTCTAAGTATTATCCAACATGTTTAATATAAATTGCGATTAAGTTAATAAACTATAAGGTAAACAATGTACTGTTAGAAAATTACAATAAGTCTCACAAGTATGCATTCTTATGTGTTTGCTTTTTAAATTAGTCTTATCTTATTAAATGTGTACTTAAATGTTTATGTTTAAATCAATATTATTTACATCATTCTAATGTCGTCGTGAACAATAAGTTTGACAAAATAAACAGAAACCAGTGAAGTGTCCACTAAAAATAAAAAACAAAACATTAAAACAATAAACTAATAAATACTAATATAATATATACTACTAATATAATAATAATAACAGAAAAAGGATATTATAATGTAAATGAAGGTTTAGAAATTATTTCCTTTATTTTAGTTTTTAATATAATATTTTCTTTACTTATTATTTTAATCATCATCATCATCATCATCAGCCCTTATCCGTCCACTGCTGAACATAGGCCTTCCTCAATGAACGCCAAGACGACCGTTCCCTTGCTACTCGCATCCAACACGGACCTGCCACTGCACGGAGATCGTCTTCCCATCTGGTTAATGGCCGACCAACACTTCGTCTACCTAAACGCGGCCTCCACTCTTGAACCTTAATGGCCCATCGGCCATCCGTTCTTCTGAGTGCATGACCAGCCCATTGCCACTTCAACGTGCTTATTCTTCGCGTGATATCGGTAACTTTAGTTCTCTGGCGAAGGTCTTCGTTTCGAATCCTATCTGCCAAAGAAACACCCAGCATAGCACGCTCCATAGCACGTTGAGCTACGGCAAACTTGCGGACCAGTCGTAAATTAAGAGGCCACGTTTCGGCCCCGTAGGTCATCACGGGGAGAACGCATTGGTTGAAGACTTTCGTCTTCAAACTCTGCGGTATAGACGACGTGAGAATATGGCGAAGCTTCCTGAATGCTGCCCATCCTAATTGAATCCTCCTATCGGCTTCCCTCTCGAAGTTATGTCGACCTAGCTGCAAAGTATGCCCAAGGTAGACATACTCTTGCACGACTTCGAGGGTTTTGCCATCGACGTTAACAGGCCTAGGGAGAACGTGCTCATTGAACATGACTTTCGTCTTGTCCAAGTTCATCCTAAGGCCCACCCGTCGGGAGGATTCATTTAGACTGTGCAGCATCTCCTGCAAACCCTCCAGCGACTCGGCAAATTGTTTTAATACAGAAAATAAAAACGTAAATTTAAAACTTTGCATTGTTTATTTAAAATTATTGGGGAGATTCGAGCATGTAGTAAAAACTTGACATATTTTCGACTATTAAATAATAGATGAGCTCTTAAATTATGGGATTATTTAATAACCATAAAGATTACGATCGCGGGGGTGTGTATCGCGTTAATATTAATGGCGGGATAAAAACTACAAGGGCGGTCGGTGGATTATGGCGGGATTATTATTTTAACCGAATTACCTTACGTAAGGGGCTATATAGAATAAGTGAAGTAGAGGTGCCATTAAGAAAAGTTTTTGATTATGATCGATAATTAATTTTGGTGAATCTTATTACTGGGACAGTTTCTGCTTTTTTGATGTGTAGGTACTAGGTACTTTGAAGGTATAAATAATATCATAAAAAGGTGTTAAGCAAAAAAAAAACATGTTGAGAAAGAATTATGAATATACTAGCCATTGCCCGCGGCTTCTCAGAATATGTGTACAAAGTTTCATGATGATTTGTAACAAACATCCACGCTTTCACATTTATAATATTAGTAAGGATTATTATATATATAAATGAGTCAATAACGTTAAATTTTCTAAACTCAAAGATTACATTTTGTAGGTACGATCGTCTGTACGTGTCGTACTCTACCTATCAACCTCGAAATGTGATTATAAAAAAAGTATTTTACCTATTCACCCATCTTTCAACACCACAAGATTTCATAGCACAGGGCTTATTAAAACTAAATTGCGAAAATTGTACTGCAAATGTGGCTCGCATCTCGCTAACCAGCTTACATACCAGATGTTGATCCGTCGTGCCTTGTAAATTACAAACAAAATAAGCTCTGTAATACTGGCGATAACTACCCAATATAAGTTGAGCTGTCGTAGCGTATGGTGGACATAACGATGGAGTTCAAGTGAAGTGGTATAGGGTCTTCAGTAATGCAGTGGCTAATCTTTGAGTTATAATAGCAATGAAATAGGGTTCTAATGTATTATTAACGTATACTAGTGTTGACAGCTGGAGGGGTCATGTATCTTACCAAATATTACGACCTTTATTATATTGGCTTTATGGTTACGAGCATTTTGGAGTGTACTTTATATGCTAGTAGTCTGGTACTGTAAGTGTTCTTTTTATGCCGATTTGCCTACGTCTTAGGGCTAGTAGACAACGTCACACATGAACCTAGATTACCTAGTCTACCCCAGGCAACATACCGATCTGAAATGTAAAAGGTAAATCGCAGTAAATATTCAAATTAAATAAATAAATTTGTATCGTAGGTGTGGTTTCAAAACCGAAGGGCAAAATGGCGGAAGGCGGAGAGATTAAAGGAAGAGCAGAGGAAGAGGGAAGGGGCTGAGGTGATGGCAAAGAGGGATCCCTCTGATGACAAGGTAAAGGATAATAACAACGAGGATATGAACTGTAGCGCCGGATAGATAACCTAATGTTAGTTGGAGAGCTAAACCGGCGTGACACCTGATAGTAAGTGGGTAGTGTCACCATATTCACTCATTTGCCAATAAAATCCTTCAATAAAAATAAAAAAAGTCCTTCAAGTAGATACAAGTGTATGATATGAAGTGTACAATGATGCAGAAAAGTGCTTATAAAAAAGGGGACTAATTCTAAAATCATCATCATCATCATTATCACCATAATCATCATTATCATCATCATCATCATCATTATCATCATCAACAAACGCCTCCCTCAAAGAACTAACAATTCGAATGACTCTAACACTGTGTTATGTTCGTGTGCAGGGCTCGTCGGAGTGCGGCATGTCGCGCGGCTCGGGCGAGGCGTCCCCCATGTCCGGTGCGGGGGGCTCCCCGCGCGCCTCGCCCCCGGTCACACCCGGCTCGCCGCGGCGGTCGCCTCACCGCTCGCCCAACAGATCGCCACGGCATGAGAGGTACCCCTCAATACCTTCCACTCGTGGTAGAATTTAGAATATCTTGATAAGAATATATTATTTTCAAAATTGACATGATTATTGTGAAAATTAAAACTATTTTAGCCTTTTTCGTTCCTTGATTCTCGTGATGCAAGCGTTCGTAAAAAAATTAGATACTGAATTTCTTCTGATTTCTACTGATTACTGAACCTCATTTTTTATCGGCCTATTCTACTTCAACTACTACTTAAATCAGCCGGATAACACTCATAAAGACGGGAGCGTGGCATGAGGAATTCTCCTATCTAAAACTTGTTTTCTTAATATTATGTTTATGTGAACTTGAGAGCTTACGCGAATTTCACTCATTTTTTAACAAACTTTTAAAGGTGTTATCGCGATTTATTAAGATTTTTATAATACCAACGTTTCGGATACTTTACAGCAACCATGGTCACTAAAAAACTTAATTAACCGCGATAAAATCCATGAAATTGTTTCATTATAACAGAGAATTTTTTTATAACTTGTCTTTCTTTCTATCTACCGACGCCTAACTCCTAAGGCTTACCATCCACTCACAGCTGGTAACTCGCAGGTCAGAAGCTAGCTGCCCCTCCCCAGCGCCGTCGGTGGGCAGCGCGGGATCCAGAGAGGCCCCACCAGACCAGCGACCACCACACCACATATTCTCACCGTTTGACCAGTGAGTGCTTTATAATACTAGCTAATATTATATAATAATAATAATATCTATGGACGTTTTTACACCACGTCAATCTGGCCCCATGCTAAGTTTTCGAAGAACTTGTGTTACGGATACCAGACCACGGAAATACAATATAATATATTTAATACGTTTTATATTAATAGATATATTTAAGATTTTTATTATATAATACCTACAGAAAACTTTTTGTTCCCTGGCGAGATTCGAACGCGCTACCTCCGGCTTGAGCGCCAACGCGCTAACCACTGAGCCACAGAGGATAGATATAGCCGATAGAGTATTAATGTGAGACATAAAATTCCTACTGGTCAGTGAATTGTCACTGATGTAATTGTATTTCAACAAATCAGTGACCTTTGTGTTCTTGCCATCGGCCAATCATCCATCCATCGTTCGGCCAATCAGTGCGCGAAACTGGCGCAGCGTTACAGCACGAATTTTGCGGAATTTGTTTTCATACAAACACACATTACTGCTCTATTACCGTTAAATGCTCGATGGTTATTAGTATTTCTCCTAAAGCCTAAAGGCTTTAGCTTAGACTAGAATTAGGTGTACTAGCTCCAACAATTCAATATAACATTAATTCAAGCGATCATATTCAGTAATGGTGCTACCGCATTTGCCTTATAACCGGTAAAGCCAGCCTCCTAAGACCTCCATCTAAATAGCCGTATAATTTCTATAAGATATCCATGAGTTTTGATTTTAATCTATATCTATACTAATATTATAAAGAGGAAAGATTTTTTTGTTCGTATTGAATAGGTTCCTAAACTACTTGAGCTATTTAAAAAATTCTTTAAGCTACACTATCCCCGGTGAATATAGGTTATATAAAATTTTCAAAAAGTTAGAGATACGTTTTAAAACTTAGTTGATGCAGGCGAAGCTGGGTGCAACAGCTAGTTAATAATATATATTGTATGTAAGGTTGTTACGAAACATAAAGTTGTTTCACATAAAAAAGGTTTAGCATGGTGATACAATGATAATGGACCACCGAAACGAGAGATGTCTTAGATATTTCCTTCTCGCGGTGAAAAATATAAACAACGAAAGTTGATAATAATAATTAATACATCACTCCCACAAATTCTTAATCTAGTAATATCTATGGACGTTTTTATACCACGTCAATCTGGTCCCGTGCTAAGTTTCCGAAGAACTTGTGTTGCGGGTACCAGACAACGGAAATATATATATTTAATACTTGTATAATAAATAATACATATTATATTTAATATTTAAAAACTATTTTTTGTATTTTTTGGAACTTGAGCGCCAACACGCTAACCATTGAGCCACAGAGGTCGTCATTATATTTATACTCTTATACGAGAAGTACATCATATTACGCTAAATCCCATTTAACTTCTTCAAAATACAGGACAATTGTATGTATATTACGTGTTAGGTACATCGTGGGTGGGTGTACAGCAATTAACTAATTAAGAGTACGGTGGGCCCAATAGCAGTAATCATGTTGCGTACAAACGGAGTCAATGAGTTTTCGCGTTTATGATTCTAGTTATGATTACAAGTTTTTTTTAATTTAAGATGGTTTGTTAATAGTAGTTGTTGTTCGTTGTCTATGAAATGGTAATTAATGATTACAATTGCCTAACTCTACTTACCGCTGTGCTGCGCGTCTGTCTTCTTTACCACCTTAGGTCTTAACCCTACTTACGGCTGTGCTGCAGCTCTGTCTTTCTGTTTTGAAAAAAAAAGACAAAGACTTACTTGCACCGAGACTTTCAATTCACCGAGGCGACACGTATGACTTTCATGAACCAACCCACCAAATTATGGTTAAGAATCAGATAGTCCCAAGTAAAATCTTTCATTTCAGTACTACGATCACTACTCTGTTTTTCAGTTCAACTTCCTTAAAAAAAGTGATCATTGCTCATATATCAACTAATAGTGTAACCTTTTGTCTATACAGTGTGATTTTTTGAAGAACGGACATATTCAAGTAGCGTATAGAGCTAACGATCCTCATTCCAAAAATATATCACAAGTGGGGTCTTATTTTTTTTCAAAATTATCCTTCACCATTGAATTCAAGTAGACACAGTATGATGATATTATAGGTAAAATACGATGCATCAAATATGCCGACGTTCCAGCGCGAGCCGTACCCAAGGCCTCGCTCGCACGAGAGTAATATCGCGTAACGCGACGCGACGCGATTATTTTATACCTACCACTAACGTCTGTCTAAATTTAGCGCGCAAAGTCCACGTGATAATACAATAGGGTGCCTATATTCTAAGTATAACAATGCGTTACTTACATTTGTCTTCATTTTGTTATCTATGTGGTTTTTTTGATGAATGTAATTTTCTTTGATTGCTGAAACCAAGTTCTATCATGTCCCTAATTATGTCCGTTCTTAAAACACCCTGTATAACTACAGCTCGTTAGTTTTATTAGACGTATTCTTTTAATCGTAAACGGTGTCTTGACGCCTCAATTCGGTGGAATCTTTTTACGACTGCCAATCAAGCTGACCCACTTGTACACTTCTCAATCACTGTCGTTTGTTCATTGACTTGCCATTTATTTACAAGCAAGGATTGATTAAAGAAATATTTTGATTTATACTATAATTATGAAATTCTTTTATATGAATATAGAAAAGTCACATATCAAAATGGTAATTTCTACTGTTCGAAACGGAATATTTAGCATAGTTTTTCTTTCGTTTCGCGGAGAGCCCTTATTGACGAGACCTACGGGACCTACGAAAAATAATTCGCAGACAATTTTTTTACGAGTACAATTGCTACATAGCAGGGATAAAATAATGAATATTATGTTGCCAAGTAGCGAGCATTCAAAACGATATCTTTGACGCATATTTGCGGAAAAAAAGCTCCAAATGTAACTTATTCACACAAGAAAGTTAAACAATTACGAGGTAAGTTATATTTTTAATATTATATTTTAATAAAAAATATTTTCATTCATAAGTTCATTGATATTTAGCACTGCAATTATGTATAAGGATTTCAAACCTCAGCGACTGAAACAAAATACATTATTTTGAAGCGATGCTTTCTTTCTTTTGTCTATACGGATTAGTGTCGCTCGCTAGGCGGCCGCGGCGTTTCTATTCGCACTTCAAATAATTATTATTACGGTCACACTAAACGCTCGCGAGCGAGCTGCATTTTTAGCGTTTAGTTCTTACGCTTTATAAAGCTCCGCTTCCTTGTAATCTATGTAAATCCCATACATTTTATTATTTTCCTATCGGACGTTACTACCACTCACCACGTGGCCACTCAGTTCGTGCTTAGCGGTAGACGTTTTTTCGTCGTTATATAATAAACGCGCAGAAAGCGATGTATTCAACGCCGACATCTGCGTTTCTCTCATGTTTTCATTATTGAATATTATCTACGATTGCCTCGTTCATTCATAGACATGTCCAAATATTTAGCATTATAGGAAACCATAGTAAATATCCCGTTTAAAACAGTTGTAACAATACATCTATCTATCAATATATATAATTCCAGTGTCACGATGTTTGTCTAAGATGAATTCCGAAACTACTGAACCGATTTTAATGTTTTTTCTTTTAAAACGTGTGCTTTTCTCTAACTTAAAAGATAGGATAGTTTATTTCTTGAATTTGAGATAAAATAGGTAGGAACAATAAACTACTACATACAATTTTTTTTGGACAGAACGAAGTCTTTCGGGTCCGCTAGTCTATGTATATAAATAAAAATGAATCGTAGGCATGTATGTACGCACATAACTTCAGAACTACTGCACCAAATTAGATGATTCTTTTCGTGTTGTGTTGTTTATCGTCAGGACAAGGTTTATATGAAAATGATGATGACAGGAGTTATGTTACCGTAACAAAGAGGCACATAGCTCTCTTCACAGAATAAGCCCAACACCGCTTATAAACATCCGTGGCTTAATTAGCGCCGAAACCATTAGACGTCGGCAGTTCCTGAAACTCCAGCATACGACGCCTAATGTAAACATAGCGTCCGTCGCCGTCGCCGCCCGCACCAGCCGTCTCAGACGCCGGACCCGCCGCCCGCGCACCATACCCCTTCATAGTATATAAACAATAGTTAGTCGCCCACAGTCAGTTGATAGCCACCTCTTGCCCGCTCAATGTAACTCTGTTCGCCATTTAAAAGTAATCTTAATATTGTAAAATAGAATTAAGTTTTTAAGAAATAAATATTTTCTTTTTGGTCATTCAAGCATTGAATAACTTTACTGGCGCAGTCGGTAGGATAAGTGTCTAACGTAACGACCCGGACTCAATTAGTCCAGTGATCGCGACACAAAGATCCGTAAAACTCTAAATAGTAAAATCAGTGACAAAGACTTTATCAAGATTACGCACTATCATCGTGCAAGTGGACGCAGCAGCATCGACAGCAGTAGCAGCAGAGGAACAGGCGCAACTCACAAAGATAGCGGAGGACGATGTTCTTGGGGTAAGCATAAAATTTGTTTATTTTCCTAGACATCCCATCTGGCCCTATCCTTATAAAGCTTAGAAGCTCTCTTTTATATATACCTATAGTTAAGTATTCCACAATGACAAACCCAGTGCCGATAGATTACCAAAACGTTTCATTACTTTTACCAACATATGATGGAAGTAAAAAAACGCTACACTTTTATATCAAGTGTGTGGAAAATGTTATCGACATGATCGAAAATAAAGACGATCAGTCGCTGGCTTGTCTTATAGTGAATAAACTTACAGGTAGAGCCGTTGAGGCATTGTCCGAAAGAAACAAGTTTAAAACTTGGAAGGACATTAAAAATATATTAACGCAAAGATTTGGTGAATATAGGTCGGAAGTAGAATTAACCCAAGACCTAATTAAAATAAATAAAGATAGAGATAACATGGAAACATTCACAGATAAAATTAGAGAATTAACATGTAATCTTATTAATTGTGGTTCACAAAATACCGAGTACTATGAAAAATTAGCGATCAGCGTCTTATTAGATCAAATAAATCCCATGATTTCTATTATGGTAAGAACTCAAAAAATAGATAAATTAGAAGAAGTAATTGCAATAGTAAAAATTGAAGATTTAAAATACACTAAATACAGAAACGCGAGGTCTCACAACTTCCCAAAGCCAAACATTAATAATCAGCCTTCATACCAGAAACAAAATATAAAATTAGAGGATAATAAAAAATATCCGCATAAAAATAACTTTAATAAAATGAAACATGAAAAAGTTAATTTTCAATCCGCGCAAGATTTTTCACTTGACGACACCTCCGAAAACGGAGACGACAGTGAAAATTTTCACGAAGAACTCGAGGTAGACGAGGAAACCTAGTATATATAAATAATTTAAATAAAAATAATTTGCCAACGATTTTTATCAACGAATTAGGCGGTCATTTCTTATTAGATACAGGTGCCTCACAATCTCTCATAAGCCCGGATATAATAAAAACTTTAAATTTACAAAACAATATCGTAACAGAACAACATAGAATAAAAACTGCACATGGTATTACAGACCATAACGAAGTTATTAACTTAAAATTGCCGAAAGTATTTAATTATAACTCAACACATAAATTTTTAATATTTGAATTCGATAAAGACTTTAAAGGTTTATTAGGTATAGATTTTTTCAAAAAATTAGAATGTAAAATTGATATTAAAAACTTACAG
Organism: Lycaena phlaeas; assembly: GCA_905333005.2. Classification (NCBI taxonomy): domain Eukaryota; kingdom Metazoa; phylum Arthropoda; class Insecta; order Lepidoptera; family Lycaenidae; genus Lycaena; species Lycaena phlaeas. Next base: position 2,922,250 of record HG995181.1, read on the forward strand.
CTGAAATCGGAACATTTTGACATACCTATAGATATTAATATTAAAGAAAAAATTAAAATACACTCTCAGTATGAACACATCGTTCAATTTCTATGTAATTATATAGATGGTGAGTACATGACAGACGAGTATTGTAGCCAAACCCTAGAAATATTACCAGCAATAGTTTCAGTAAATAATGGTAAATATTTAATTTCAGTTAAAAATAAATGTAATAAAAATATTTTAATTAAAAAATGTTGTAACTTAAAGTTAACCCCACTAAATCAGGATACACAATATTTTGATAACACAGATAATTTATATTTTTTTAGAAACAGTACAACAGATAATATTTTAAAAGAAAATTTACAACGCCTTAGAACTAGCCATATGAATAGTGAGGAAAAACGTTTAATTGAAAAGTTATGTTTTCAATACAGAGATATTTTTTACAGCGAAAAAATTCCGTTAACTTTTACACACGACATAAAACACAAACTTAGATTAACAGACGAAAACCCCGTATATGTTAGAAACTATAGACAGGCCCCTCAACAAAGACAGGAAATAAACAACCAAATACAAAATTTATTAAAACAAAATATAATTCAAGAAAGTAATTCTCCCTGGTCTTGTCCTGTACACATAGTCAGTAAAAAGCCCGACATAACAGGCAAAGTAAAATGGCGTTTAGTCATTGACTATCGCCGTCTTAACGAAAAGACTATAGAGGATAAATATCCCTTACCAAATATAAATGACATTCTAGACAGACTTGGCAGAGCTCAATACTTTACGACAATTGATTTAGTTTCAGGCTATCATCAAGTTGAGATGTATAAAGATGATATTGAAAAAACAGCTTTTTCCACGGAAAGAGGCCACTATGAATTTTTAAGAATGCCATTTGGTTTAAAGAACGCACCTAGTACTTTTCAGCGTTTAATGGATTCCGTTCTAAGAGGAATACCTAACGTTATGACGTATATAGATGACGTAATCGTATATAGTACCTCCCTTCAGGAACACATTAAAACATGCGAAGAAGTTTTCAAAAGGTTTAAAAAACATAATTTAAAAATCCAATTAGATAAGTCAGAGTTTTTGCAAAAGACAGTTAAATTCTTAGGACACACATTAACCGATGAAGGAATTAAACCCAATGATGAAAAAATAGAGGCGGTTAAGAAATTTCCCTTGCCGAAAACCCAAAAGGAAATTAAATCCTTCCTAGGACTTGTGGGTTATTATCGTAAATTTATACAGGATTTTGCCAAATTAACCAAACCATTGACAGTTTGTTTAAAGAAAAACGCCAAAGTTTTACATAATAAGGAATTCTTAGAGTCATTTGAAAAATGTAAACAGTTATTAATTAATGCACCCATATTGCAATACCCCGACTTTGATCAACAATTTATATTAACAACTGACGCATCAGATGTTGCCCTAGGCGCCGTCCTATCCCAAGGCACCGTAGGCTCAGATAAACCAGTAGCATTCGCTTCACGAACACTGTCAGATACAGAAAGAAGATATTCTACTATAGAAAAGGAACTTTTAAGTATAATTTGGGCAACCAAATACTTTAGGCCATACTTGTATGGTAGGAAGTTCATTATATATACAGATCACAGACCATTAACTTGGATTATGTCGCTTAAAGACCCAAACTCCAAACTTACGAGATGGAGATTAAAATTAGAAGAATACGATTATAAAATAATATACAAAAAGGGTAAACATAACACGAATGCAGATGCTCTTTCCCGCGTAGTTATACATAATCAAGATACAGAAAATATACAGTTAGAAAGCGATTCAAATGACAGTCAAATAATAAATAGAATTTTCGAAAACGTAGCGCAACAACCCGTAGCACACCCTACGCCGTCCGTAGAAGTTCAACCCTCTACGTCATCCGTAGACGTTCAACCCTCTACGTCATTCGCCGTAGCGCCGTCAATATGTGTAGAGCAGCCTATGAGCATAGACTCGCCCGCTACACCTTTAGATATAAGCAGTTTAATTAACATCCCGAATGATTCTGAAATAGACAATGTTAACTTAGATAAAAGTAAAATTCCCCAAATTTCAGATGCAATAGACAGACAGTTAAAACAATTTTATATTAGAAAATCACCTGGAAATGAATATAAAGTAGAAAATAGATCAAAAGGTAGAACTATAATAAAAGATGTCTTTATACCAATTAATGATACCCATAACCAAGTTATTAAGTTCTTATTAGAGCATACAGTAGCAGATAGAATTTTCCATTGTTATTTTTATCAAGATGAATTGTATGACGTTTTTAGTAAAGTTTATAAGACAATATTTAATGACAGAGGCCCTAAGTTAATAAGATGTTTAAGTAGAGTCACACGCATAGAAAACCCCAGTGAACAATTAGAATTAATTAAAAAATATCATGAAGGTAAAACTATACATAGAGGCATACAAGAAACATATAAACAAGTACATAGAAATTATCATTGGTCCAACATGCTTTTATCAGTTCAAAAATATATTAATAAATGCGATACATGTCTTAAAGCAAAATACGAACGACATCCCTTAAAACTACCCCTAGCATTAACAAGCACCCCATACAAACCTATGGAACACTTATATATGGATTTATATAGTAGTGGAGGCATAACCTTCCTAACCATTATAGATAATTTTACAAAGTATGCACAAGCTATCCCTTTACAGGCAGCAACTAGCATACATATAGCAGAAGCCTTATTGCAACTTTTCTCAGTTCTCGGAACACCAATTAGAATAACCACAGATTCTGATTCTAAATTCGATAACGAAGTAATAGCAGAAATTTGTTCGATGCATAACATAAAAATTCATTTTACGACGCCATATAATCCAAATTCTAACTCCCCAATAGAACGTTTACATTCAACGTTAGGCGAAATGATTAGGATACAAAGGATTACAGACAAAAATGAACCCACCAATCTTATGAAATATGCAATCATTGCTTATAATAATACAATACACTCAAGTACTAGTTTTACACCGTTTGAATTATTATTAGGACATACAAGTTCAAGAAATCCCTTAGAAATGCATTGCACACAAGAATTCTACCAAGAATATGTTAATAAACATAAACAAATAATGGAAAATGTGCAAAAGTTAGTAAATATAAAAATGTCTTCAGAAAAGGAATCAGTAATTAACAAATTTAATCGAAATAAAGAAAACCCAGTATTTAAAATAGGTGACATAGTTTATAAACAAGTAGCTAAATCAGCCCGTAGTAATAAATTAGAACCTAAATATCTGGGACCCTATACGATTGTTAGGATTCATCCTGAACAAATTGCAGAAATAGTAGGAAAACACGTAAATGCAAAAACCATTAGAGTACACTTTCGTATGTTAAGACGACCCGGTACTTTTACAGAATCCCCATCATCACCGGAGTCTTCTGGCTCACCGGAATCAACGCCATCGTCGAACCAGTAGACAACCATAACGGCATCATGGTTATCAAAGAAGCTAACGCTCAATATCAGGTGGACACTTACCACTTAATATGCAGCTATAATGTATCCCAAATACGTGAAACATATATAGACGTATATAGGTTATATTTTACTCTTAAGTTATATAATAAGGATAGTTACAATTATGAAGAAGTAAAAGTTTACAGTAAGCAAATAGAATATTATATAACTACTATAGAAAGTAAGCTCGTATATTTAGGCTCTTCAGCATTAGATTTTAAAAAAAGTTCTTATGTACCAAGGATTAAGCGAGGCTTAATTAATGGATTAGGTTCAATCATAAAGGCTATTACAGGCAACTTAGATCAAAGCGACGCAGATCGTTTCGAAAAGGAAATCAATAATTTAAAACAGACCACAGAAAATAATCAAAAGTTAACTATTGGCCTTATGCAAGACTTTATGAATGAATATAAAAATCAAATTCTACAAATTCAGAAAAATCAAGATCAAATAACTAGTTTCGTAAATCAGTTGTCCAATAATACGTACCGTTTAGAAAATAGAATAAATATGATTAATGTCTATATCCAAATACAGACATGCTTGCAGCAGCTCTACAATAAGTTATCACTATTAGAAAACGCTATAACGTTCTCCCACTTAGGTATAATGCATCCTAGTATTGTAGACCCCAGTTATCTGCTAGAAAAACTAGTGGAAATTGAAAAAGATATTGATTTAAATTTACCATATCAACCTAAATTACCTTATATACATTTGTTAGAAAAAAGTATAACTCTAAAGGCATATAGTACAAATGAAACAATTAACTTTATACTAGAAATTCCCCTAGTAGATAAACATCCTTATAACCTTCTTCATTTGTATTCTATTCCCAATGAAAATAATATGGTCCTTATTCCAAAACACCCTTACCTTGTTCTGGGAAATAACGAATTCGCCTACCCCAATGAACCCTGCAAGCTTATAAACAACGAGAATGTTATTTGTAAACATATTGAATGGCAGTCACTCACTGAGTCAGACGATTGCATAGCACAGCTTATACAACAGAAACAGTCCAGTAACTGCACTTATGCAAAAGCCACATTTAATAAAAGCATTATAAAACAAATTCATGAAAACTCTTGGATAGCAATCCTTAAACAACAAGAGGTCATAAAAACTATTTGTGGAGATAAAGTACAGTACCAAAGATATAGTGGCGTATCTCTCATAACAATAACAAATAAATGTAAAGTTTTTGTATTGGGAAGAATACTAGAAACTCACAACAAATACTTAAATGTGAAAGAAACCATTCCCTTACCAAGAATGTATAAAATTACCAATCAGACATTGTTAAAAGTCGAAATACAGGATGTTCAGTTAGACCAGCTTAATAATTTAATACAAAGAAGCAAAGAAATTCCAATCCAATCTACTGAATTAATATCTCTGAAACCAAGTTGGTCCACAGTTATATTATATATCATCCTGACGTCAGCCGGAGCCGTTACAGCATATGTCTTCTACAAAAGGAGACATGCAAAACCAGCGCTTCAAGAAATCGAAGAACTGCAGCTGCAGTCGACGGAGTCTTCGCAGCGGCCATCTTCATCGCGCCTCACACTTAAGGGGGGAGGAGTTATGTTACCGTAACAAAGAGGCACATAGCTCTCTTCACAGAATAAGCCCAACACCGCTTATAAACATCCGTGGCTTAATTAGCGCCGAAACCATTAGACGTCGGCAGTTCCTGAAACTCCAGCATACGACGCCTAATGTAAACATAGCGTCCGTCGCCGTCGCCGCCCGCACCAGCCGTCTCAGACGCCGGACCCGCCGCCCGCGCACCATACCCCTTCATAGTATATAAACAATAGTTAGTCGCCCACAGTCAGTTGATAGCCACCTCTTGCCCGCTCAATGTAACTCTGTTCGCCATTTAAAAGTAATCTTAATATTGTAAAATAGAATTAAGTTTTTAAGAAATAAATATTTTCTTTTTGGTCATTCAAGCATTGAATAACTTTACTCAGGGCATGGGGTTGTTTTATATAAATATATATTATCTTGTTTATTGGTTGTAAACAAAATATGACGTTTGATCTTTGATGTCAGATTGTTAAACTAGTTAATAGTTATTTATGTTAAAGCGGGCCGGGATGAAATTGTAGACGACTTAGAGTTGAACGTTGTTATGGAAATTGGAACCAACTGGATACAGAGGCTGCATCTCCGTATAATCTTATAACCAATTGTAAGCTATATCTGTAGTTATATGGCTATATATGTATCTATATAAGCAAAAAAAATCTGGTATTATTTTAAAATTGAGGATAGAAAAAGTGCCACTTGGGTACGACTTCTGTGAAGAATTTGTACTAATTTTTAAATAAAGAGACTTAATTGACACTTGGCTACCAATTGTCGATTCTATTCCTTAAGTCAAATTACATGTCGTAAGCTGGAGTCATTTCCATACAATAAGTATTCTATTCTATTCGTTAAGCGTTTGTGCCACTTGTCTAGAGGGGTAGAGGGCTTAGACAAAGTAGCATGGGTTTGTAGAGGCAAGATACCGAAATTCGTCATCGTCTCTGATTTATCAATGACAATTTCCTAGCCAATAGACAGTTTGTGATTTTGTTACGATAACAATTGACCACGTGATTTAGCGCGGCTTACGTCAATTCGATACATTTTAATCTTTAAGAACTTCGTTATCGTTTTTTTAGTGTTACTTTGTCTAAGCCCCAAGGTCGCAAGCACCCAAGACTGTCTCTAGAACTATTCGTACAAAAAATGTTGAAATTTGTCACATTTAAACTAAATTTCACTTAGAGCTAGCCGTATATTATTATTTGGTACACAAAGTTAACGAACTTTGACCAGCTTCGATGGTTAATTGGGGGGGATCAGTTGCCAGTGATCAGAGGGCTAAGTTCGTAACTTAAACAACTTAACCAATTAGCCATGATATCGAGTTTAAGCTTTAGAAACATTTTAAGACATTGTCATAACTTTACTTTGTAAGTTACTTGGCTTAGCTCCGGTCTACATGGTTTAATTATTGTTATTGTTATCGTAAACTTGTTGTTGTAAAACTGTAAAATGCAAGTAATAATCGATATTAATATATAAAATATTTTCAATACTCGACCAACGTCTCTCTTACGATTAAACATAGGCAGCATATTACATAACATAATATTGTAGTATTTATTTTAAAGTAAAACTTTTATTACATCGTCTCAAACTTTTTTGTCTGTGTGTTGCATGTCGCGTGACGGTCGGCCGAGGAGTAGGGATAAAGTTAAAGGCACTCGTCAGAGCAGCCAAGGCCAATATGGCGGCGCCTATAGTTCATCAGCTGACCGTGTAGTGTATATACTATTTCTCATTTATGCTAGTGCACTACGCTAGTTTTTTTTTAGTTAAATGTCTATAAGTAATGTGAAAAAAAAGTTTCACTTTTATCGTGGTTTCATAAAACTACACAATCCTTTTATTTTTATTTCGGACAAACAGTAGATACTACATACTTCTTTCTTTCTATAATTAGTAGCGCCTATGCCTATAAAACCGGATGAAAGATTAAAAGAGAAATTCTGGAAAGACCGGGATACAGTAATGACTTATATTCCCCAAATACATGGGAATAATAATGGCTAGGGTGATGATGATGATGATTTGATTCCAGAATCGAACGAACGAATCATCTTGCTTAATTATGAGACGTACTTAAATATAAGAATTAGTAGAGAGTATAGAGTATGTAGAATTAGTATATTGGCGTTCATTGAGGGAGGCCTATGTTCAGCAGTGGACGGATAAAGACTGATGATGATGATGATAGAGGAAGAGTAGAGAGATAACGTACTTAAATATGAGAATTAGTAGAGAGTATAGAGAGAGTAGAGCGATTAGTAGAGGGAGAACGTACTTAAATATGAGAATTAGTATAAGTTTTAGTGTGACGGGGTATGAAGAGGGTGATTTTATAAATATATAATCGATATGGGAACATTCTACGAGAAACGGATCCCCAAAATAAAATGATAAAATACGAGGAATAACATAATAACGAATAAAATGATTTAAGTACGGAAGCAAAATAGTAAATGTAGTATGGTTTGATAAAAACTATTTTACAAAATCTGTTGTTTAGGGGAGATAAAAGTGACTTCAATAAATTAAGTGAAACTGCAGATAAACAAACGGCATCGCAAACAAGATGGCGGCGCGTCCGGTCCGGACCGGAAGTGGCGTTAATGCGATGAGCGCCAAGCCCGGCTTATGGCGCTGGTGTTATCACACGGACACTTACCAGCTAAGATTTCTAAGCACACAGCATACAATATACATGTATGTTGAACATATTTTATGTTATGATGGACAACATTTTATGGACACACAGTATAATAATAACTATATAATAACACTAATAATAATAATACTATATATACTACTTTATTCTGTTAGTGGACGTAAGAGTATAAATTATGTATGAAGATAATAATAATATCTATGGACGCTTTTACTCTACGATAACCTGGTTCCGTGGTAAGTTTCCGAAGAACTTGTATCACGGGTACCAGACAACGAATATATATATATATATATATATTATTTAAGATCAGTATTATGTAATACACCATATTTTACACATCCATGACCCAAGAGCACAGAAACTTTTTTGTTCCCTTGTGAGATTCGAACCCGCTACCTCTGGCTTGAGCGCCAACGCGCTAACCATTGAGCCACAGAGGTCATCAATAATATGTATTTGTAGTATATCGTACATGTATTATGTTTTTATATGGACATTTACTTATCTATCAAGATGTCTGGACACACATTTATATTTTAACGTTTACGCGAATTTCACTCTTGTGCTAAAGAAACAACTTTTCACGAAACGTGTGGCGGTTTTTAAGGACGTGTTATTCTGATGTATAAGCTATATTATAGTAAAGTTTCATTAAAATCCATTCAGTAGTTTATCGTGAAAGAGTAACAAACATCCATAATTGCAAACTTTCGCGTTTATAATATTAGTAGTAAGTAGTATAGTAGGATAACTACCGTATATCTTATACTCCAGCGCAGTCCAATCTCGTCCCTCTGAGTCCCCTAAGTATCAGACACAACTCAATAAAAGGGTATCAATTGTCGCAACAATTGAGTCGATATTCAAAAAACCGTATAATCATCGGAGATCTAATTAAACTGGCAATTAAACATTATTGTACAATTGTCGGGTGTAATGAACCCTGGGCCGGTTTGTGGCAACCCTTACGGCGTAGGGTTGGCAAAAATATATTTTGAAATTACTTACATTCAAATTTAAATTACTTATTTCTGGTTTTCCATCTATCAATATTAGTACAGTTATTTCAATGTTCTTTACCTTAATGTTAGTAAGCTATTAAAATTAAATATGAATGCTATTTACAATTTATTTATACAAATAGGTATCGAGCTGACGCAGCATAGACAAAAATAAAAAATGACTTATCTATTTTTATATACAGGTTTTATCAAGTTCCTTGCCCGCAATGGATACAAAAAGTAGGTACTTAACCAATTTGAACGAAAGCTGGCGTGATGGAATATGTAAAGTATGGATATATGCGTAAAATTTTCCCCAACCATGGATAAATAGTAGGTAGTTTTTGACACGAAAAGTTTGCATATAAAATGTTATAGTCCACGATGAAATTTTAAACTACTGAAATGAATATCGTCCTTGATTTTTTTCATACATTTTATGGCTTACATAATAGTAAGTTCAATAAATCATTTACAATGACTTTCTTCTTTTCCTTTCGTAAAGAATGGCGTTGAATTTTCAGCAAAAAGTTCACCGTGTGACAACCCTAGGGCCCGCATGCCGGTCTAATTGGCCACATTAATATGACAAATAGATTTACATCGGCCTGTTTCACCCGCGCACCAATAAACCCGCCCGCGATTCGCGTAAAGGGCGCCGCGTTTAACCCTTGCGTCATACTCGGTGACGTCATCAGGTCGACGATTTTTTTTTTCTTTGCAACGGGAAATGCACTGACGCATCCCGCAGGGGAGTGGGTCTCCCCAGGCTGTGGGATGATGATGTGGGACTCGCTGCGCCCGAAAGATGGTAAGTGGACGCAGCTCTACCCTTTTTGTGTGGTGCCCCGGATCTACAAGCAACAGAGCACCTCGACGGCTAGTCAGTCCCTCAGGGGATCGACGCCACCTCCACAGAGCGGTTGTTCCGCACTACAAAACTACTCCCAACCTCGGGACAGTACGATGAGGTGAGGTTCCCATCCTCACCCCCTGCCCCCTGCTCTTTTGTCCCCTCTTCTTATAAGAGGGATACGAAGAGCTCCCTCGGCTCAATTCGCTTCGCCCTGTATATGGACGAGATTTGAGTCTGCATTGCAGCTTGGTTCTTCAGAAATAGAAAAAGTCTAGACTCAGTGAGATTTGCTGAGATTCTTCAGCTTTTAGCTGAGATTGTTTTGTTAGAGTTAATTCGTTAGATAAAATGCTTCTCTCTTTTTAACCTTACCAACCTCCAAAACATGAGGTGTAACAAATATTTTCATGGACTTGAATCAAGAAGATTCATTTTTTCTTTTTCATCGAATTCTTAACTTTTTCTATGTACTGAGTCATGCTAAATTAGCTGCTCTAGCTGGTACTGTGTGAGTTTTCGTGTTGTAAGTCACAACTAGAGCTATTTTGAGACTGATCGATAGCGTATAAAAAGAGAACTTCAGAAGCTTTTCAATGCATGTATTAGTATACTGACTTTGGCATTCTTGCTGAGTTTGTCGTGATGTGATGTTTTATAGCACCTACTTGTACGCCGATCGTTAGCTTAAGAAAAAGAGAGTTTCGAAAGCTTTTGTCAGTTAATATTTTATTTTAGTTAATTTGCTGTCCTTGCTGAGTCTGAGTGTGCATGACGTGAGGTGTAACACGTGCTCCCGCGGGGCTGATCGAGTAAGTTCGTTAGCGAGCATTTGTCGACGCGGACGCGCTCGCTAATTCTACTCCACCTAGTAATTGTATACCCGGCCCTATCACACACCATATCGAGGGTTACCGTTCTCACTGTATATACTTAATATTATGTACTGTATACGTTTGATATTATTATTGTTTGGTTTACTATACAAATTTATACATGTACTACCGGATTGGATATACATTGTCCTGTACAATACGTTTAGCTGTGAAGCTAATTGTAATTTTTATAATTTTATAAGGAGGAGCCGTCGGAATTTGATAGTGACTACCGACGCACAACTGAAGAGCTTAACCAAAGAAGACTAGCTCCTTCTCTGAATAATGATAAAAAGTCTAATTAGTCGCTCGTCAAATCATTGTAGTATATTTGGTTTATAAGGTACCCACTGGTATTTAATGTCTAAGATCCATCATATTATACTCGTAAGAGGATAATTAATTATTATTATTTTTTATTATTAAATAGCATTATGTAACTTAATATTATTGTACTCTCTGAGTATAGACTATCTATACAAAAGTTTTGAACTAAATATTTCACCACTGCAATAAAACTTTCTTTACACTTTCCACTATTTATTTTACATATTATTACAGCTAGTTAAATATTTGACTGCTAATGTAGAGTCACAATTTAAATATATTTCTGTCCTGGATGATGAAAATCAAGTCTTCAAATGAAGCATCTTGCGTCTCATGATGTGATGAGCTAAATGAACGGCGACTCGGGTCCTCGGTCTCTCGACTCGTCTACTTAAGTCAATTTAGTGCTAATATCATTAATTAAACGACAGACGCAATTCCGTCCGCTCTACCTACGATGTACGGACGGTTATACGTTTTTTTATGTGTATGTTATACGTTATTTTGTCCATGCCATCGCTGGGCTTGGCTGCTTGATCTTCTGTTTTTTACTTGCATACGTGATTGTCAAATAGGAAAAATCCGGGATATTTACATCTTTTGCAGCGCTCGATATTTAGGCATTGTCTACGAATGCTTTGTGAGTACCTAAACAGAAATATGCACCAATTTTGTTAAAACTAATTCATATTATTTTGAGTGAAAAAAGTTCAATTACTCTTTAATTCTTTAATATATAGGAGAAAGAGCCGGTTCGTGTTGGATTCGTCGTCTTGGCGTTCATTGAGTACACCTATGTTCAGCAGTGGATGGATAAAGTCTAATGATGATGATGATATAGGAGCTAAGACCGTTAGACCCCGCTGGCTTGCCCATTTCGAGAGAATGCCAGCTGATAGCGGTAAGGAAAGCCTCTGAGGGACAGCCCTGCGGTCGCCGACTGGTTAGCCGACCCAAATACCGTTGGAAGGAAGTGCTAAAGACCTACGTATCCTAGGCCCTGTAAACTAAGAGGAAATCGCTCAAGACTAGGCGTAGTGGCGCCATCTCGTGTCGTGGGCCAAGATCCACTTCGGGTCGTTGGACCAGCGAAGTAAGTCATATAGTTTGTAAAGTTTCAAGACTGTTGCAAAATTCGTGCAACTCGCATTATAAGACGTAAGACAATGTTGAAGTTACATTTATAATAATGTCTTCTGGAATAGATAATTAATTGGTTGGAAGAAAAAAATATAAAGGGAGGTGTCCCTTTAGTTTAAGTCCTACTAACACTACAAAGTAAATTATATTTTGGAGTCGGCTTCCAGTCTAACTGGGTTCAGCAGACTCTCGGGCTTCTGATGACCCGTAAAAGTTGCACGAATAACAGACAGTACTAACGTGCTTTCCGAGGTACGGAGGAGTCTCTTCACTACATAGTAACACAACCCCCCCGCCTCCTCTAGACAAGTGGCACAAACTAACTAAATATTATAATATAATACTTATTGTATGGGAATGACACTAGCTGTCAAATTACAAATCGTTAGCTAGTGTCATTCCCATACAATAAGTATTCTATTCTATTCGTTTAGCGTTTATGCCTGTTTAAGGGGGTATTACAGATGTACAGATAAAAGATATAACAAGATTCAAAAGATCAATCCTCGTGTTCCGTGACTGGTGTAAATAGACAGACGAGTACAACGAGAGAGCGGCTCGTTCATTAGTGCCACTAATTAATGTTTAATTGAGCTAAATAGAGTATCAATTTAGCGGACGGCAATTGGATCATCACTGACTCGTTCTCATTATATGCATGACCTGACTCTCATGCTTACCACTTACACGAATTCCGTTCGGAAAACTTCAATTTCGTGGTCACGGTACTTGATATCGCGCGTTCGAATCCCGTCAAGTATTAGTATATAGATTATTAGTATACATATAATAAGTATTAGTATTTTCAGTATTATAGAAGAAAACTATAATAAAAAGAAATGTGGTGTCGTGGGACACCAGGTAGGAACGAAGTTCCTTCGTCTAAAAAGAAAGGTATTATACACTACTCGCTTGTGTATGCGACTGTCGCGCCTGCGCACGTCTCATTTAACGCTTTTATTCCACACACTTTTTCTTACGGTTTTACTATCACATTTTTTTTCTGTTCGGTCGCGCAGCAAAATCCCTATCCCCTCCAAGCCTCCGTAAGGCACTTCGTTCCAATACTGAAAATACTACTACTACTGCTGCTCTAACATTCCTAACACTGATTATAAGACGTGGAGCCATGCTACTTTGCAGCCAAATTGGGGCGGCACGACCGGGAAAGAACCTCTCGCCCACATGAAATCGGCGTAAAGTCACAGCTAAGCTGTCGCCTTTCGTGCGGTTTTCGCGTTTCCGGCGATCCATTGGGTAAAGGAGAGCAACGTATCTGCATAACAAACCTATTGTTGTATGGATGTCTGTGGACGGTAGTTGCCAAAAAGTTCGTTTGCCTTTCTATTCTATAAAGAAAACATTATTGGCTTCAGTATTTCATCACAATTATAATTTTTTTTAAGTTTTGACAAATCTTGTCTTTCTATTTGCATCTAACTCGGGACATATTACCTTCAAGTTTCATCAGCCAACATTGTTGTATATAAACATCAATAAATATTAATAAATCAATGTCACCCCGTTAAGTTGACCCACGCGTCCACGCCTGAGGTCATAAAAACACCAAAATCACCGCAACACTAAAAAATCCATAAACACAAAACACATTGAGTGAACATAATCAATAAGTTATAAAATACAGCGTAGCCGATTTCAATCAACAACGACAATGCCCCTTCACACTGCCGTAAATCGCGCGACCCGCGGTGCGTTAAAAAAAGCGGAAAGACGCAGGGGGTGTTACCCTAAGGCGATCACTTAACGCTAAATTAAGTCGAAACTAGTGGATAAACAAAACAGAACGACACGCGCCAATGTTCGCTCGAGAGGAGCTATTCGTGCCAAATGTACCGTAATTGGATCTTAGGACTTCCGACTTGTACATTTATTTGAAATGCTTTGAATGTCATCCAATAAGATGTTTACGTTTCGAGAGAAATATATCTTAGCGTATCTCAATTTTGGCGGATGTAATGTAAAAGATTCTAACGTGGGTGAGTTATTATTCAAGAAGCTACCACTCAAAAGCTGGTTTTGGCTAGTAAAGTAAGATTTTAAAAATTATTAGGAAATATATTTCAAATTATTATTTTTAATAGACACACAGAAATTTCTACTAGCCCACTATATGCATATGAAAAGAATATAAATATAATACAAATAAAATACATATTTAACTTCGTTGCTTACGCTCTCGCATCTTAACTTACCCTTGTTTTTTATGTTTACTTTGCTTTAGTTAGAACATTAGGTCTCAGATTAAGGAAGTGGACATATAATATACAGACTTATTTATGAAAAAAAAAACGCATTTAACCTAGTGAAATAGAAGTATTTATTATATAATAACAAAGCAAAAGTACCCAATTTATTTTTAAACGACAATTACAGTTAAATGTGCCTAATAACCAAATTAAGTCGATACAAGTAGCTAAAACGATATATTATAATGATGGTGGCTATGAAGTCAATGGGAGTATAATGGGCGGCTCCCTGCTGCGCGGTCACGCCGCATGCTGCGACCGCACGTGGCGCGCGCGTGTCGTCCGCCAGTGTGCACTCACCTTTACATTTGAATGTTTTGTTGCAAATGTCATAGATATGTTTTCATTCGGTTTGTGATATTTTATTGAAAATGCTTCATTATAGTGATTTGCGTAAATGTTTTGCTTTCGTTATTTTATTGTAAAATCTAGCGTAACAGTAATTGATTTTTACATGGCACAAATACCATGCCATTCCTCCGGTAAAGGTTTGAAGTTCTTCTCGAAAATTATATCCCACTTCCTGCTTATATAATAAACGCTAATGTTTGTAAGTATGGATGTTTGTTACCTTTTCGCGTAAAAACCACTGAATGGATTTTCATGAAACTTTACAACTATATAGCTCATCGTACTCCTACGGGAATGGGAAATACGCGGGTGAAATCGCGGGGCGCTTGTTCCATATAGTTTTTATTCAGAGCATTAGCAGATAGATTAGAAAATTAATTGATTTTCAGTGTTTTAAGTACTAGCTTATAGTAGCGGCACGATATGATGGCCGTTTTGACACATTCAAATAGTGATGTAAATGTCAAATTATTTTCGAAAAAAATATAACCAAATCTGTAAGTTTTTATTGCAAGAAGTACCTGGTTAAATAGTTTTAATAAAACTATATCACAATCGCAATGCGCTCAAAGTTAGTACTTTTCGATGCAACGTCCGTTCGAAACTGCTTTGTTTTGCATTGAACATTGGACGCGAGTTTTCCGAAGGTAGTAGTTGTGTTGGCCAGCGATCCTATTAATTCTTCTATGTGGTGATCGTATGAAGACTACTTCAGTTTTTAAATTTTAATATTCGAAAAAGAAATGCAGAGTTGTGTGGTAAACAAGTTCCCCAATAATTATAATCTTATAAAAATAAAAGATAAATGTGGACCCTAATACATAATATAGTTTATGAAGAAATTAAATAAATAAATTTTATTTCCTAAAATTCCACATTCGATAAATTTTATGATTAACTGAACGTCACTATTGACAATAAAAAACATCAATTTTCTCCTTCAAATTTGATTACTATAATTGCGAAACTTCATGAGCGGACAAACGTCAAAACGGCCTTCTTATCGTGCCGCGAGTATAAGTACTAGGTAAAGCCTTCTATCGTTGTTGTTTGAAATAGTCTTAATGAAATGGAAGTAGTAAAAATCCGATATAAAATATTTTTAACGACGAGATTAGTGCCGCCTGCATTGTACTGGTAAAGGGTTGGTGGGGTCAGATTGGGTAGAGTGACCCGTATGCGGGCCGCGAAACACTCACTGATTTCTATTGACTTCTAATGAGATTGTTATAATAAGTGATTTTTTTTATTAATACTCTTTCTTTCCCTCTCCCTCTTCTCTCTCTCCCTCTCTCTGGACATAGTACTTCAAAGAACGCCAAGGACGATTCCTCTCGCCTTGCATCCATCTGCTTCCTATTTTTCCATCTCATATGATTTATTTCTTCACAGCTGCCTTAGTGTATATTTGTATAATGAAATTACGCAGATATTTGTAAACTTTTGTTGTTTGTTGGAATAATAAAAGTACATTACTCATGACTTAAAATTCAGACAGGAGAGCCCATAGTATGCTAGTATCGTATTTGTTTCTTATTAGCTAATGTTGTGAGTAAATGACAAAACTACAATAATCTGCATGGTATATGAAAGCTTTTGCAATCTTGTATTTTATCCCGTTTGAATAGGGAAATATTTCGCACAACTGAATTTCTTAGATTTAATTCCTTGCTGGTTCTAAATTGGTTATAGCGTGTTCCTTAGGCTCAATGATAGTATAAAAGTCAGTATAAAAGGCTAACTTTGATTACCGCCTTCAATTCTCGCTTCGTAAAGTATCAACCCTTATATGTCCCACTGCTGGGCACGGGTCTCCTCCTCGAAATCAGGCGAGGAGGGTAATGGGCCAATAGTTCACCGCGCTGGCCCAATGCGGTTTGGTGAACTTCACATACATTCAAAGACTTCATCAGGTATGCAGGTTGAGTGACTCCTGAGTGTGTGACCAGCCCACTGCCACTTCAATCAGCTTAATCTTCGCTTGATACCGGTCACTTTAGTTCACTGGCGTTCGAAGACCTTCGTTTCGAATCCTACCTGCCAAAGAAACGCCCAGCATGGCACGTTGAGTTACGGCAAACTTTCGGACCTGTCGTAAATTAAGAGGCCACGTTATTATTTAGCACAAAATTATCATTTATCATTTTTTTAAAAGTCTCTAATAAATGAATCTACATCTACACTAATATAATAAAGAGGAAAACTTTGTTTGCTTGGTTGTAATGAATAGGCTCAAAAAGTACTGGACCGATTTCTATAATTCTTTCTCCATTCGAAAGCTACTTTATCCACGAGTAACATAAGCAAAATTTTATTCTGGAATTTTTTTTTGGGTTTTTCGGACACAAGGTCTAAAAATAAAGATCCCGTTGTAAATCATAGTTAACGCAGGCGAAGCTGCAGGCAATAGCTAGTTATTAATAAGATTACTTTCGTTATACAGTGCTTATAAAATTCTGAACTTTGAAAATTGCAGGCTTAGTTTAATATGGAAATAGATCTCTAGCCTTCATTTCAGGTTTGACCAAATTGTATTATTATCAGTAATGTGTATGCTGACAAGTATTCAACACGGGGTTGCTTAATGTGACGTAATTTATTTAGCCGGGGCCAATCGAGTTACCCTCATTACTGTCCGATATGTGAGGCGGATCATTATCGACATAAACTAAACATATTATGTCGTGTTGGATGCGAGTGGCGAGGGATCTTGGCGTTCATTAAGGGAGGCCTATGTTCAGCAGTCGACGGATAGAGAATGATAATGATGATGATTATCATATAGGTTATTAAACCGCGAAAAATTCATAAAAAGTTGTTTCATTATAAAAAGATATGAAATCAAACTCCTCTGCTGGGAGAAGTGAAAACCAAAAATGTTTCTGTAGAGATATGTATCCTACTCGCCATTCACTTCATAGCGTGATGGATCAGTCTCATTCGAAGCCTACAAAAAATCTGTGTACGATGCGCCAAAAAAAGGTTTCACTTCAAAAAGAACACCAAATTTAAATAAAATTTTCTCACTAACATTACAAAAATACTTACCCATTAATCATATTCATCGTAAAAAAAATCAATACTAAAGCACGGAGAGAAATGATTTAAGTACAAATAAAAATCTAATATCTATGTATCTAGCCATTAACTACATTAAAAACAAAAAAGTTTGTACAAGATTACCACGTTCGTGAGTCATGAAAATAAAAGGAATATGTATAATTCCTAATTCGAAAAAAATTAAATGACATCACAGTATTTTCTTGTTTGTTGCCAGTTTCAAGCACTATAAATTAGAAAGATTAACAATTAGATTTTAGTCATGACAATCTTTAAAAACTCTCCTTTTTTGTCAAACATAATATATCCATGTTTAATCAGTATATACTTATCTCAAAAACTACCCAAAAAAAGGAATTACATATATATTAAGCTAAGCAAATAAGGATATTCAAACACGGCTTCAAAGGCGATTCTTGCAAATCGCATTTACGTCCCAGGGGTACGTTATCGAGTTTGCCCTCAAAGAGCCGCCATTTTTAAAACTTCAGGTAGAGGTTCGAGCAATTGTGGTCTTTGTTCTACCTCCAGGGTTGACGAAGTTACTGAGTTTCGGCGCTCCAATAATTTGTGTTCTCCATGATACGATTACGAGTTGGAATCGGATCCGGCAGTTTCTGGAATTGGATAATGTAACTGGAATGGAGATAAAAATATGGAATTATTCATGGAATATATATGAGTTTTAATTTTTTTTTTGTAAAATAAAATTGTGAGAACAAGTTGAAGATTAGACACCTATTTTTTTTTTTTTTTTTTTTTTTTTTTATTCTATTAAAAAGAAAACAATAGGACTTTATCGCTGAGCGATAATGCCGTCCTTATAAGTAAACAATAACTAACAGTAAAAATCAACATGACATTATAACATCATACATAACAATTTCAAATATTAAACAGAACTGCTAGGGCACTGCAGTGTTGCCTCAGCAATTCTGTACAAACACTTAGCTTCCTCGGATAGTGGATCAGTCAGAATAGTATTAATGTTGCCAACATTATGATTGACCAACATATTTAGTATTGCCTGCCTTACACCAGCGCCCCGTATACACTCTGCCAAGACGTGGGTCACGTCCTCTACCGTTCCACAATCAATACAATTTGGTGATGTTACCTTGCCCATAAGATGGGCAAACTTTCTCGACGGCACATGCCCCGACCGCAGTCGTAAGGCAATAACTAGATTTTTCCTACTTAAACCATTCTGGCAGATCCATGTTCCATATGCATTTATCTGTGGCTGAATAGTTCGATACCAAATTCCCTTTTCTTTGGATCTCTGATCAAAAAATTCCTTCCATTCATCAAAACAATTTATTTTAATCAAATGTATATAGTCTGAATATATCGGTGTAACCTGGATCAAAATACCATCTGTAATAGCTTCATTAGCCAATCTGTCAACTATTTCATTATGTTTAATATTAACATGTGATGGAATCCATTGGAGAATTACTTCTTTAGAGTTACCATTCAAGTTTAAAATTGATTCCAATATTGTGTAGGCTATCGGTGCGCCTCGAATAGACGAGGTGCATCGAGCCAAGTGCTGAAGAGAACTTTTAGAGTCTGTAATAGACACCTATTTGAAAGTAGAAAAAAAATCTGAATTTTTGTAATTTATGACACTGGAAGCTCATAAATAATCACAGTGTAGGAAACTATTTTACCAAATCAGTGTCAGTTCATTTAACGGTAGTTAAGTATGAACATAGGTACTCTTAGTCTGAGGGCCTCATCATCATTAACATCATCATCCGCCGCAGGCAACGACAAACGTTTGATCAATGCTCAAACCAAAATAAACTCTCGCAAATTGTGATACAACATAAATTAGCTTAAAGCTTATTAAATTAATGATATCGAGTGGAACTACTATTGATTCTTGATCGCTCTCGAGTTTTGTTTTTCACAATATTACATTTGTTATTTTTGTTTCTTATATTTTATTCATTAATGAAATATTTGTATTATCAAGACAAAGTCATTCGCTACGAAATAACAACCATTAAAATTTCACAGTGCATTAACAAGTGACGATAGCCTAGAGGGTCAAGATTCGGGTTCAATCCTGACCCCTGTGTTGCCTTAATATGGATTATTTCTAAATAGCAAATTTGCACGGATTCGAGGAGGAATCCCGTGCAGTGGGACATAAATGGGTCGATACATTTTTATTTAATTAGTATCACTAACATTATTAATATACCTCAATTCATTGATACAAAACAAAATTTATTCAAATGCTAAACATTGGTGATAATGAGCTCGCCTATCCGCAAACTTATCCCATAATAAACAGTTTCATTAAACGGGACTTGCCGCATTAGTTTACATACCATTTCAGTCTTATTAAAACACAAATTAGAATCGCAGGACATGGTAATACACCCCCCCCCCTCCCCCCTCCCCCGAGGCACGGACGTAATTGCTTAAGAGAAAAATCCAAATGAGAAATGAAAAGGGATTCCCTTTTCACAGAGAAAATTATATAATTGAATATCTTTTTCGTAAGTATTATGAGGTATAAAATATGGTAATTGAATTTTTGCGAAATTCGACGCTACGGGCTCACGTGATACTTGCTTATGATAACTGCGAGATATATTGAAATATTTCATTTGCAAAGATTATGAATTGGATTCAGTTAATGAACATCAAGATGGATGATCGAAGTTCAGCCTTTATCCATCCATTGCTGAACATAGCCCCCTTAATGGCCGTCAAGAAGACGTTAAAGACCAGGTGGAAAGACGATCTCCGTGCGTCGTCGTGCAATCTTCCTTGTCACTCCTTGTCTTGTCCGTGCCAAGTCCTCGCCAATCGCCACCAACCCGGACCACCCAATGCACGAGAGATCGTCTTTCAACCTGGTCTTTAAACACGGCCTCTAATCTTGAATCTTATTGGCCCAATTGTGGACAAAAGATACCTAAAAAACATCGCAAAGTATTTTTAATATAAAATAACAACAAGAAAAAATTTAGTAACGCTCATAGAAGTTTTACTTCAAAAACCATCAAGAAAGTGAAATACTCGTGTTCCAAAGGGTATTAACGCATTTAAAATCGAAGGGTATTTCAATTCCAGCCATTCATCACTTCAAATGAACCAGGCATTTTGCCATTTAAAAAAAAACAGCTTGATTTCTAACACTTTGTAAACAGCTTGATTTCTAACACTTTGTAAACAGCTTATTTATGTGAACGTAAGATTTCCCGTGGCGGGCGATCGTTAGCAATCACTGTAACCTCGTTACGGCGTCGCGACGGATCGTGACTCGACTTCTTATGCGACGACGCTTTGATATTCAATCGAGTAGTGATTTGAGCGAAAATCGAATTGGACAAATCGATTTTGAGCTCGATTCTTGCTTTGACATGTTAGCTTTATTATCTTGGTATTGAATGATTTTGTTGTGTCTATTATAAATACAATCAACACTTTAACGACCTCTGTGGCTCAGTGGTTAGCGCGTTGGCGTACAAGCCGGAGGTAGCGGGTTCGAATCTCGCCAGAGAACACAAAATTGTTTCTGTGTTCCTGGGTCATGGATGTGTATTAAATTTGTGTATTATATAGTAAAAATCTTAAATATAAAATGTATTAATATAAAAAAAGTATTAAATATGTGTATTTCCGTTGTCTGGTACCCGTAACACAAGTCTCTTTGAGAACTTTGAGAACACGGGACCAGATTGACGTGGTGTAAAAGCGTCCGTAAATATTATTATTATTATATTATTATAAATCAAACCAAGAAGCTGAGCTGAAACTGTAAAAAGTTTGTTAAGAATTTACATTTGATATCTACTAAGAATGCTTCAGATTGAGCCCAATATATAAAAAGCGAGAACAAAAAAATCTCTTTTATCTCACCAATACTTAATCCTTTTCGTCTACATAAAATAACATCAAACTCATAAATAAACCAAATAAAATTACTACACTTTTTTAATAAAATACTTCCGGCTGCATGGCGTTATATGTTTGCCTCACGCTATTTTAAAAAGTGTCGATTAAGGTAATCTAGGTAAGTTGGGGGGCGTGGCTCCCCTAGACGGGGCGTGTGTAAACGATAGGCAAGGTATGAATAATGCAGTCGGGTCCGTAGATAAACGTGTTACGTTATTTTTCATAATAACCTTTTTGATGTACTGCTTTGAGATATATGCACTTTTGAAATTGATATATGATTCACTTGGAAAGGTTATATTTTCGAATGTTTTGCTGGGATATAAAATAAATGGTGTTTATGTCGTTGTAGATAAGTGCACCAGTGGGAAGTGGCTAAAAAATTACCTTAAATTGGCTTTTTTGTGATATCAATTATCGAAGTATAGAAACATAATAAGAGTAATTTTTTTAATCTGATTAATTTAGTCACAAAATTTTTATTTTGTGTTTGCAGATAAATATTGCAGATATATTATTTTTGTTACTTTATGCTATACCTAATGTATTAAGTTGTATTTGTTTCTTAATTAGGTATATTTAAAAATATCTTTGCATTAATTATTAACATAAGTTTTATTTTGATTTAGATTTTTTTCACATAGTCGCTGGGCTCATTTATTAATGTTTGGGATAGAAGTCTAACGTTCATAAATTTATTATTAAGGCAAAATATCATAATAAAGGAGGTAGAAAAAGGCATATAAAATGCCTCGTAGAAATCAAAGAAAGAATCTGAGGATTAGACGTTAGATTTTGGAAGCTGAACCAATCTAATGAAGGGCGTATATAAGTATTCTTTAAATGCTCACCTCACCAGGGAACAAAAAACAGACTTCATTAACCAATCATCATTAAGTAGTAACGTGCGTGAAGCTGCTGCCAAAAACTAGTATAGAATAACGATGTTATCTTAAATATAATTGTTTAAATAACAATAAAAATCATATCAGTTTATTTTATGACTTTAATCCAACAATGATGTTTATATTTTAATTGCATACAACATTATGCTAAGCACCCACATGTCGTAACAAAGTATGTGTGTGTGCGGGTAATTCTACGGAACCCTTTCGAGCCGAGCTCTAATTAACGCAATTAAACGATAATTAAAATACACGTGTGACGAAATTGTAGTGATGTGCCACGGCTGACTTAATTAATGTCATTTTTATTACGAACTTTGTTCGATCTACTTATTCTTATCATTACTGTTATAAAAAGGGCACGTATTTAATCGCTTATTTGTCTATTCACTACGGAAATATACTGAACGAATTTCGTTTTGTCAATGCGATATTAATCCTTCTAACGATATTATGTATACGAGATAATCGAAGAATTAATTATGCAACTACCTACTCAATTAGAAGTATCTAAAGAAAAACCTACAAAGGTCTAAGAGAAATGAAAAAAATAGTTTGGAATCAAATAAATTTTAAAGCCTTTGTGCACATACAGAACAAAAACTATAATCGAGGATAAATTTCAATTAGAAAACCCGCCATCGTACATACAAGAACTCTAGAGTAGTAAGTGTTTATGGGTTACGGTGATTATTTATAAAAATCTACATATCACTTTAAACAATAAACGAACAATTAATGTGTAATCGTCGACAGTCGACACCCCTACATCACTAATTGTCGGTTTACACGCATCTTCATTGCCGTTAATTTATGCCTTTTTTACGCAATAACAGTTTAATTGGAGTTTATTTATGAAATAATTTTTTTAATTCAATAACTCGCTCATTGGAATTTATGAGGGAACGGCGTAATTGTGACAATTCGTATGCGTAATGTGAACAAATGCGAGCGGGCTATGGATATCGGTTGCCAGACGATTAATATTAATTCCACGTGCCCGCACTTTCCGATCTTTATTAACGCTGATACGCGTGGCTTTACACGGCTTATTGGATTTATATAGAAATAAATGGAATACTTCTGAAGATACTAAACAATCCCAAGCATTTTATAAGAACTCTCTCTCAAAGCATTTTAATATTTTTCCCAAAGCATACATTACGAATAAAAGAATGATAGGAACCCAGCAGACTTTCTTGTATCTTCTCTGACATGAGCGCGTTGCGAACCCTCATTATAAACTTAGCCGCTAAGACGATCATAAGTGATCATTATAAAGATCCTATATGTGAAAATTAATAAATAAAAAATAAATAAACAATACGAACTTTTCAGCAGACAACCAAGAATTTTCGACTTATTGGATTTATATAGAAATAAATGGAATTAATAGAAAAAAAGGAAACACGCCCATCTGAAGACACTAAACAATCCCAAGCATTCTATAAGAACTCTTCTCTCAAATCGTTTTAATATTTTTGCCAAAGCATACATTACGAACTTTTCAGAAGACAACCAAGAATTTTCGACTTATTGGATTTATAAAATAAATAAATGGAATTAATAGAAATAAAGGAAACACGCCCATCTGATGATACTAAACAATCCCAAACATTTTATAAGAACTCTTCTCTCAAATCGTTTTAATATTTTTGCCAATGCATACATTACGAACTTTTCAGAAGATAACCAAGAATTTTCGACTTATTGGATTTATATAGAAATAAATGGAATTAATAGAAATAAAGGAAACACGCCCATCTGAAGACACTAAACAATCCCAAGCATTCTATGAGAACTCTTCTCTCAAATCGTTTTAATATTTTTGCCAAAGCATACATTACGAACTTTTCAGAAGACAACCAAGAATTTTTTAGATCATAATTTATAATTAATCTTACACTGCATAATCGAGAACCTTTTAGTATAGTATATTTGTTGAGATGACTATAATATCGCCGTAACCAAGATGACGGTCATCTCGTAACCAACATGGATCTGCATTATTTTAAATTAACATTTTTGTGGCGATTTTTCAGGAATATGAAAAACATTACACCAACTACACTTATATGGTTTGTCCGTATTTCGCCTTATAAAAAAAACTAAATTTGGCTTAACCAAATATACGATTATTCAATGTGTCACGTGGTGTCACCATAATTGTGAATAATTACTATTCTTGGCTAGGGTTGGCAAGTACAGGCTAATTATAAAAAAAATCGTAATTTTAAAATACCTATCGTTTCGAACATCTTGAGACCGTATTGTCAGTTTTAATAAAAAATCAATACGGACCCCACGGAGTTTTGCGGATTACAAACAATCGCACCGGGATGAGAGGTCGGGACTGAGCAGTTTAAAGTCCTCTGGGAGACGTCTACATTAGCGGGATACAAATGTTATTATTTCACCGATGTAAACCTGGATTTGCTCCACTTGATCGATCTGTAGGTTCTATGGTCGAACCTTACGTAGACAGACGTATCTACCTGTAAGCCTTTTTTAAATGGATTTAATATACCACTGAATTCGTCTTACCTGTTCTTTTCAGTGGTATCGGTTCGCAACCAGTGCTAGATTAAACGATTAATAAGCTAAAATTTAATCAACATAAGATAGGTAAGTTCGAGCCCACTTCATAATGTGAGTTCACAATATGAAGTGAGCGCGAATTAAATTCAACATTGAATTATATTAAATTAATATTAATAAGCTGATACATAAAGTATGTATTTTTTGTTTTAATAATAAAGATATATATTTATAGAAATAAAAAATTACGACGTTGGAAGTAAGCTTGGAATTTAGTAATTTATGTATTCTTTATGTACATACAATTTATTACAACTAATATAATATTAACGTGTAATACATAGGTGTGCTTATCTCTATGAGAGATCTCTACCAGCAAACCGCAAAGCAAAAAAAAAAAAAAATAAAGAGTGCGTGAATTTAGTAATTTATTATTTTGGAGCTGTATTGTAGATACGCTACTCTTAATCATTTTGTAACTGCAAATCAATTGTATGATATCAAATTTAAATTAATGTGACTGGTAAAAATAAAATATTTATTTCTCAGACACATCTTAACCCTATGATATATAACTACACTGGTTATAGTTTGCTACACTAGCGCAATGCGGATGTTAATATACTTTTTATGATGTTGCCGCGTATAATTTTAAGAAGGTTTTCGTATTGGACATAATACAATGTTATCGATAATTAATTATACTTATTATTCTGATAGTAATATTACTTTGCCGTATGCAAATCTAGATATCATACTGTCTTAGGCATCTAGCGTGTAAAGATATAATAGTAACGTGAGCAATACATGCCCGATCTGTCACTTCATAATGTGAGTTCACAATATGAAGTGAGCGCGAATTAAATTCAACATTGAATTATATTAAATTAATATTAATAAGCTGATACATAAAGTATGTATTTTTTGTTTTAATAATAAAGATATATATTTATAGAAATAAAAAATTACGACGTTGGAAGTAAGCTTGGAATTTAGTAATTTATGTATTCTTTATGTACATACAATTTATTACAACTAATATAATATTAACGTGTAATACATAGGTGTGCTTATCTCTATGAGAGATCTCTACCAGCAAACCGCAAAGCAAAAAAAAAAAAAAATAAAGAGTGCGTGAATTTAGTAATTTATTATTTTGGAGCTGTATTGTAGATACGCTACTCTTAATCATTTTGTAACTGCAAATCAATTGTATGATATCAAATTTAAATTAATGTGACTGGTAAAAATAAAATATTTATTTCTCAGACACATCTTAACCCTATGATATATAACTACACTGGTTATAGTTTGCTACACTAGCGCAATGCGGATGTTAATATACTTTTTATGATGTTGCCGCGTATAATTTTAAGAAGGTTTTCGTATTGGACATAATACAATGTTATCGATAATTAATTATACTTATTATTCTGATAGTAATATTACTTTGCCGTATGCAAATCTAGATATCATACTGTCTTAGGCATCTAGCGTGTAAAGATATAATAGTAACGTGAGCAATACATGCCCGATTTGTCACTAACGTAAGACTGACAGCAATTAAACCAACCAGTGATCTGTGTACGTTCCATCTCCCAATCATGGACCAATAGCCGTCAGTCGACCAATCAGAGTGCAGAATTTTACGGAATATGTTTTTATACTAAACACTAATTTCCGGTTATATTGGTCGATGGTCATCGAAGAAAATATGACTAGCGATGAACGAAAACGGACTTATACGTTATGAAACCAAAATTTTGTGCTCAATTCTACTAATAGCTTTACGAGACTAACACAAAGTAGCAAATCCACGAGTAGCATTACGAGAATATACATTTCATGTCACATAAGTGGCGAGATGATAATACATTTTAAAGCATTTGCTTATTCAAACGTAGTCGCGGACGCATTACGTGATTACGTTGCAGCTAGCTTCGACCACGTTTACAGGACGAGACGGATACGACACGATAAATAATTTCTAGAATACATCGAACAAAGCATACATGTAATTTACAATATAATTTATAATGCTTACCCAATGCAAGATATGTGCTTATTCCGCGAGCTTTTCTGGAATATACGACGACGTACGACGTAAAAAGACGTATGTATGAGTCGCAGTCAAATTGGGATGGCACGACTCAGTAGGCTACTCGCTCACATAATACCGCCATAAAGTGACAGCTATACTTCTCGTTTCGAGTGAGTTTCCGTTGGCCCGTTGAGGAGTGGATGGATAAGGATAATAAGGGCAACGCAACTGCATATTTTCAGATTATTTTCTGACGAAAGTAACGCCGAGTATTGTATACACTATTTATAATAATGTAATTAAAACAAATGCATGTAAAGAGATGGAAGAGCCCATGTTAAACAAATTGATTCTACTTCTAAAAATAGAATACGATTAACTGGCATCACTTATAACACTTATCACTTTTCGTAAGCTATATATATAAATAATAAAAATAACTACCTATCTTAAATTAAAAAAACTATATATATTTATTGGTTCTGTGTGTACATTGTTCTTCTTATTCTACGATTTTTTCATATATGTCTGTCTGCACATATAGTATGTTCTCGAAACTTAGAGTGAATGATAGAATATTAATTGATTTCGTCAATTCCAGGTTCCTTCAATAATGACAGTTATTTTTGTTGTTGTTAATTGTCCGCATGCAGTTCGCGTGTGTCGTTTGCGAGTCGTGTCGTGTCCGTGCCGTCGCACCGACGCAACCCCTCGGCTACCGTAATTCCACAAATGGCTGTAACTCGAGCCAGCGCCGGTTTAAAATTGAAATTTATATGCACGCATTATACATGAGCGGCGCCGCGGCTCAAAGAAAATGATTGTGGGCCCCAGAGACGGGATAGTTGACTGGGATAGTAATGCGAGTGGATTATGGAGGGGGTGGAGGTAATTACATTGGCATAGCCAGCTCACCTGTGGATCACTATTATATACTTATTGCTTTCTAAATTTTACGCTTTGTCGCGTGAAACTCATTAAAAAAAAAGCTTATTAAAATTTTTACATGCCCGACGTTTCGGATGTTTTACTAGGTCCTCTAGCCACCATGGTTTCCGTAAGAGGACATTAGATATTGCATATTAGATATTTGATTTATTAAGATAAGTAATGTGTAGCAGTGTAGTATGACACTAATAAAGTCTAGTCAATTTACGTCATTTTGATACTAACTACACATGAGTAGCAGTGGAAGGCCTAAATCGTAGCATTGTATGGTCAAGTAAAATCTTCATGTAGGTACTGATTATTGGTACGAAGCAAAACACGAGTGATCGGCTCATCTCAGCGTTTATTGAGTCCTGTGTCCAGCTGCAGTGGACGAAAAAATTACTTTACGGAAAATTATTGATAATATTATTCCTATATATCTGTAGTATAAGCATGTTTTCTCAAAATATTACAAAATCCCATTTTTTTTATTAAATAATGTAATGACATAATATAATTGAGATGGACGTTAAGGCATATAATCCAAAAAAGCAACTACGGTCTACAAAAAAAAGTATAATAAAAATTAAATTTATATAACTTCCATTAATATAAAAGTTTAAAATATGTACAAGCGTAATTTCGTGAGGGAGAGACGATTAAGACGATTAAATATGCATTAACGAATTTTTCTCCTTAAAAGCTGAAAAAATAACGTGAAAGAAAATTGCCAATTACGCCCACCCCACCTGGCTCTCATTTAAAATTAAATTTTCTTGAAGATGGTATATAAATGACGCGCCCGTTACGGTCGGCACCGAACCTAATATCATTTGAATTTTAAATAAAAACTTACTTTCATTCAATTTGTATGTATAATGAGAATTTTTTATATAGAAACTGTCTGTCCCTTGTCCACTTTGCCTAACATAGATTCGAAAGAACTGATAACCTGGGATTAATCATCAATTAATATTCTATCAAGTATCTAAGTTTCGAGAACATATATGTGCAAACAGACATATAACGAAAAAAATCGTAGAATAAGAAGAACAATGTACCTACAGAGACAATAAATATATATAAAGTCCACCTACTTTAGTAAGAGGTTGTATCATGCTGCTTTTCACTGCTTTTCGGCCGGCACGACCGTGGTGGTACCTCTCATGGTACCAGCGTAAAGTGGCAGTTATGCTGTCGCGTTTCGTGTGGTCTGTGAGCTTCCGATGGCCCCATAGGGAAGAAGGGACGGCAACATCTACATAAACTTTGGTTGTGTGGATGTTTGGGGCGATCTCCAAAAGGATTCGACTGTTCGTTTGCATTTCTATCCTATAAAAAACCTTTAGCTTAATAATTACAAGTATAAGCAATATAATTTATATAGTTTATTATTTCATATATAGTCAAATATAAAACATTTTTTTACAGTTCTCAGGTTATCATAATAATACAGAAAATACCACAAATAGAGATCACAATTCATTCTAAAATTCTATAAAAAAATAGTATTATAAAGTACCCACATTGATTATGTTTTGTTAATATAACATTTTAAGATTTTTTGCGCACACGTTTTTTGCTGACTGTTCTTTCTTCGACGGTGTTTAAAATGTTCTTATTTGTTTATTTTGGCATCTCTTAATCTAAAATAATTAATTACATTTATTTCCCTGTAATTAGAAGCAAATAAGACTGATTACCCTCGGGCTAAGGGGAATTTAAAAAGATCTAATCAAACGTTTAGATTTTCACACCAACATCGAAAACATATTTTGATCAATGAAAAATATGCTCATTGTGGCCTGTGTTCTTATGCATAAGAAGCTTTAACTTTCTTTCGCTTTTTAGTGTTTTTTATTTAGTTTTGTAGTCAAAGGTAGGCAAAAGCTAAACTGACGAGAATACCTAAAATAAATTAGATCCTCCCTGAATTCCTCAAAAGACAAATCCGGCTCGAAGGACCAATAAATATATGTTATTGTTGTGAATCGTTTGCAAAGACATAATCATATTTACTTATAACATCACGAACATTATGTTGCACTCAAACTAACGCCTCGAAATACCGCCATTATGAAGTGCTTGACGCAATTATGAATAAATAATCAAAATATAGTTGTGCCGTAACGCGCTACAAATGAAAATTAATTATTCAACGAGATAAATTGACAGTAATTTAGCGAAACGGCGAGTTAACTTACTGTTTGTACCTTAGTTAAGTGCTGGTGTCGTTCGGTCAGGTTTTTACTGGTACAAAGGATGTTTTTGTAGTGAAACCATCGTGCTGCATATTCTTTTAATTAAAAGAAAAACTAGTGTTTGGTGTTTGATTGTCGGTCACCAAAAAGTGCTTAGTTTCTAGAGTGTTCCAATGTGTAAAAAGCCACTAAGGTTCTATAATGACTCTCTATAAGGAATGTTTTAAAAACGTTCGATTTTATTTAAAGTGTTTAAAATCAATGAAATACTTTACCAATATAGACTATAGATCACCTTCCAATATTTAAGGATTATAAAATACTGGGGGTTTCCAAGTATGTAATATTAAAAAATTTAAGATACATTTTAGGGGTTCGATTTTAGAGGGGTAAAAATATTTTTACCCCTCTAAAATCGAACTTTAATTCCATTCGATATTTTTTTTCAATAACAGAGTTGTCGTTTCCAAAAGTACATAGGTACTTACAATAATGATGCGGTACTTTATAAAGCCTCTTTAAAATCGCTTATAATGATGATAAAAATTGAAATGTTCTTCATTAAAACAATTGTCTGTGAAGAGCAGCGTCCCTTGGGTCGTTAAACATTTTTCACGTGGATTGCTCTTTATATAAATTACTCGTTATTATGCAACGGATCACATGATCATGTTGTCATTATTGACGACGTGGAAAAGTGACTTAACGTCACATACAAGAGTTAGTAAGAGTTTCACAGCCATATTGGCCCGGCACCATCCAAGTGATGGAACTCTCGCTCACATGAAACCGGCACAAGTGACAGCTACGCTGTCGAGTTACGTACGATTTGCGGATATCCGGTGGCTCATTAGGGGATAGGGAAAAGAGGGCATCGCATCTTCATAACATCTGATTGTGTTGATGTTAATGGGGGTAGATAGTCGCAAGGCTTCGACTGCTCGTTTGCCCTCTTATGCTGTAAAGGAAATCATAAATGAACTCTTGGATTCGGTGGTAAGAAATTACTTTGCGTTTCTCCACGATACCACATGACAGTGTCTATTATTTCCGATACAAGCAAACAGCAGACCTTATTGAATTTGCTGCATCTGGGTGCTTTTTTTTTCAAACAGCATAGGCTGTTGGCCTGTGCCTGTGGCTTTCAAGCGTCATCGGATTTTTTTTATGAGGTTCAGGTTCCCTCAAATTAGATTTGCATTTCCAATACATTATAACAATAATTCTATTATTTAAACTATTTAAAACGGGATATTTACAATGTTTTATAGCATTATTTCGCAGAGCTCGATATTTTGGTATTGTCTACGAATGTCATGTTCACGAGAGTCTCGTGAACATAACATTAATTAACCAACAATAATTCTATTTCGTAATTTGTAATTTGTATAAATAACAGAAAAAAGAAAAGGGCCATACTCGTATTTGAAGGGCCGTCAACGCACCTGCTAATCCTCTAGTGTAAGTGCCTTATCACTTACTAGCAGGTGAGCTGATTGACCCTTTGGCAATAGACTTCCATTACCATCATGTACGTATTTTATATGTGAGATATCACACATGTACGTATTTGTTTGTACATGTGTGTAGTGTGGGTGTGTATATGCACGTGTGTGTGTGTGTGTGTGTGTGTGTGTGTGTGTAGGCGACGGTAAAGCTGTGGAGCACCGGGTGTCGCTATAATCAGTTTAATTGCATGAATACTTGAACGAGCTCGTCACACCGATACGGTACTGGATGTGAGCGTGTGATTACATTCGTCTATTGACTATATCAACTGCTGGTGAAGGAAAACATACAAGTTTGACAACTCCTCGGCTTATTACTAAATATTCATAGACAAGTAATGTGTAAAAAGTATGTAAAGTATTTTATTAATAGTCAAACTCAGACTTACGAATCCGAAAACTAGCCCACCAAGAAGAAGTGGCCGAACAAACTCAGTGGAAATAAATTAAAAAATAATTAATTACTGAAATATGTATAAACAAATATTTTTAAAATTACGTGTTTATATGTAGTATGAATCAAGCTTACAAATTAATTTTCATTTTAGAAACTCTACGAAATATCTACTCACTAATCATTTTATTTTGATATTTCCAACAAAAATATTATATACATTATCGTTATACCTAATCCTAATTAATTAATAATTAATTAATTTCCTTCATTAAAATATGTATAAACATAATTCTTGTTTTAATCAAAATGACAGTATGCCGTTCTCTGTCAATTCTCTTTGTCTTCAATTCGCTAGTTGAATATTCATATTAGCTGAAACCGGAGGAGGGCATTCTTCCCTCCCTCCCCCTCCCACCAATTAATATAGACTCGCTTCGTTAGGTGCGACCAAACTTGAGGATTGACCCCTACAGTAATGGAATTCCAAGTAAAACCTTTACTTAGCTATGATTTCATGATGAGGGAACTCATTTAATTACTTTCTTATTGTGTTATCTTATTGTTACAAAGAAATGCAATAAGTAAAGGATAATTGTAAGTTATCCCTTTCATATATTATGAGAACGTATGTCTTAAGTATAATCTTCATGTTTATCGACTTGTTTCCACAAGGATTTTTATTCCACATATAAACTCATAAGCAGATCTCAGACCAACAAATTGCCATTTTATTAAATTTACTTTTGGGATGCAGAAAAACACAGGAAAAAAAGTCATTGAGGGAGGCCAATGTTCAGCAGTGGACGGATAAAGGCTGATGATGATGATGATGATGAAATAAAAGTATCAACCCCTTAATTCTCCCACTGCTGCTCACGAGCCTCCTCAAAATCAGTTAAGGAGATTATGGATTGGAGGAGCTATTGCCCAATGGCAATAGCTCCTCCAATGCAGGTTGGTGAACTTAACACGCACCTTAAAATACTTTTAATCTCATTTTCGCAGGTTTTCTTACTATGTTCTCCTTCACCGGTGAGCGATGGGATTTCAAGTGTACTAAGAAATTTAGGCAAACTTATTTCAATGAGCCACAGGGGTGATTGGACCGTCGTCAGTCTAGAAATAAATACATATTAATATAACCTAACGTTGTTATTCGATAATAGTCCATCATGGCTTTTATTGATCATGCAGCATTATTTGATCGTATTTTTTGTGTAAGTTCTATAAGATTGACGTCGCCGTCGAACTAGCCCAGACATTATTTATCCTGAGACATAAAATGTTAAGTCTGGACCAGTAAATACACTGCCTGTCCTGCTCTTCTCTCCGAACACAGCACGACTATTTAATAGGAGAAACAAGCAAGATGGCGGTACTCATACAGCCGAGGTGCAGCACAGCTCATTCCTCCTTTGAACCTTTAATAACCTTTAAGGAACCTTTTAATCTTTGATAAATTTTCATGTTATTAAATTGTTAATATGACCAAGTTCATTGTGATACTTTAAATCTCAGTCCATCGTTCATTGAGAACGCAACATAAGGAGTCCTTAGAGTCACGATAAAACTTTAAAAAACACGTCAAAAATAACTGTCTGTAAAGTCGGTTTAACTGACGGTAGAACGTGATAACGTAAAATATTACATGCAGCACGAACCG
This sequence comes from Lycaena phlaeas, assembly GCA_905333005.2. Lineage (NCBI taxonomy): Eukaryota > Metazoa > Arthropoda > Insecta > Lepidoptera > Lycaenidae > Lycaena > Lycaena phlaeas. The sequence goes on from HG995181.1 coordinate 2,956,016, forward strand.
AACTGAGCCGAACGCTCGAGCCGATCATGCCTCTCTCGTTCGTGTCGCGCTCTCGTTTCGGAACGCTACATGACGTCATCTCTTTCGTGCATGCTGCGCGTAATATCGAGTTATTAGACGTCACGTCAAAACATTATTTTATAATTAAAAAAAAGCCAACAAACTTTAATCTAGTCGAAATAGTTCCTTCAAAAAAAAACTAAACACTAAACGAACTCTTACATCCATTTCCATCGGGTACACGATGGAATCAGTTTCCCGACTGACACCGAACCATCAATAACACGTTCCCAAATCGGCCTCCATTCCTTACCGGCCCACCCTTATTCCAACTTATTTCTTAAAGTATTAAAGTTGTAGACTTGACATTTGAAAATAATTTTCGCGCTCGCTCCTACTGTGAGAAAACACTAATGAACACAAACGTGTATGCCGCGTAAGCGTGACGGTATAAATCAAATCATAAAATAAACTACTAAAGTGAATTACATGATTTTACTCAAAATGCTATCTTTTCTGAAAATTTGGAAGTATGAATACGGTATAAGTAACAAAAGAATAAATACATTTTTTATTTGAAATTAAAATCTATCAGGTAATTTTTTACTAGTCGTTTTACTATTCCAGTTAATTTGATTAAGGGCCTGTTTCACAATCTCCAGATAAGTTCCGATAGATAGAGTATGGAGTATCTGTCAAATATGTTGTGAATAGCCTATTCGGAACTTATCTGGACATTGTGAAACAGACCCTAAATGATGAAAAAACATACTAAAATTTGATTTACGTAGTAAACATACTTTGCTTATAATTGCGAAAGGTACACTGCTAAAAATTCGAACACCTCTTCTAATGGCAAGTCTTTGATTCATTCATGAGCCAAAATATCCCAAAGCTTGACCACGTAAAAACGATCGCTGCTTCGACGACCCAATAATTAAATAACAAGGTCCTTCAGTGCTAACAATATAGCCGAAGAAGCCCACACGATCTCCCTATGGTTGAAATTCAAAAAACCTTATTTAATATTATAAATGCGAAAGTAACTCTGTCTGTCTGTCCGTTACGATTTCACGCCTAAACCACTGAACCGATTTTGATGAAATTTGGAACAGAAATAGATTAGACCTTAGGAAAGGACATAGGCTACTTTTTGTTGAGAAAAAAGCTTAGGGGGGGTTTAAATAGGGGATGAAAGTTTGTATGGAAGTTCGTCATTATACATAGAAGATGACGCCATGAAACTTTGCATTTAGGCACTTGATAAGAATTAAATAACGATTAATAATTGTTCCACCGTTTTTAAGATTTTTACCTATATGGGCATGAAATAGGAGATGAAAACTCGCAGGGTAGTTCAAAAAAATCTCTCTGTGTTTACTATACATAAGAACGGAACTGCGCTACTCCGAATTTAACGCGAGCGAAGCCCCGGTAACAGCTAACACGGTACTTCTAGCCCGAAAAGCCGCAACATAGGTGTTATCAAATTTCGGCAATAAAAAAGCCATGCCTTTTATAGTGTATATTTCACTAGGCCCGGGTCACTAAAAGCATTCCTGGCAGCATGCGGTGGGATGTCACCCCTCCCCGCTCCCCCGCGCCGAACATCAATTATTAGCGTCTGTAATGAACGCAAATCCTTTGATTCCATTGAATGAGTGCCTGGGGGAATTTCGGGCGCAACACTGTGTTTCTAATTCTAACAAAATCGATTTATAGCACGTAGCATTCGATTTTTATGATGAAAGTGTATTTTACTTTAATGTGTGGGCTCAGTTTTAATTTTATTAGGATATCAAACTGGCATATGACAGGTCAATTTCTCCCAAGAATATAGACGCATCAGGGACCAGCCTGAATAATTTCGTCGCCCTTCTGAGACCTTTAAGCCAGTATGGCAAAATTTACCTATTTTATTGACCACAGATACAATCAAGACACATCTAGTACGACAATTTCACAACTCGTACAGTATGACTATTTTGCTAATAGCTTCTGCTTTTAATGAAAATAATTTCTCAATCGCAACTGACTGGTTCAAATACGTACAATCTACTGTCACATCTAGTACGACTTAATATCGTGACGATGTCGGATCACGTGTAAAAATCAAAACCGACTTTCATTGACTCAATGCTATTCATAAATGATTTATGGAAGTACTAGCTGTTACCCGCGGCTTCGCTCGCGTTAAATTCGGAGTAGCGCAGTTCCGTACGTGCGTATAGTAAACACAGACAGATTTTTTTGAACTACCCTGCGAACTTTTATCTCCTATATCATGCCCATATAGGTAAAAATCTTAAAAACGGTGGAACAATTATTTTTTTCTATTTTTTTAAGGTTATTTAATTCTTATCGAGTGCCTTCATGGCGTCATCTTCTATGCATAATGACGAACTTCCATACAAACTTTCATCCCCTATTTAAACCCCTTTTTTTCGCAACAAAAAGTAGCCTTTGTCCTTTCCCAAGGTCTAATCTATCATTGTTCCAAATTTCACCACAATCGGTTCAGTGGTTTAGGCGTGAAAGCGTAACAGACAGACAGACAGAGAGATGGCGACTTTAAATACAATCTAGAATAATTTAGCAGTGCCAATGTGGGATCAAGTACCATAATAATATATTTTATAAAAGAAATCCTTTAGGTGTGTAACATCCATGGAGTGGCGACGCATTGCAAATTATTATCACAGACTTATAGAATTATTACAGACATCAATAGACATACAGCTCATTTTCTTTAATCATTTTCAATATCTGTTTTTTTTACAATTCACTAAAATTTGATTCAATTTTCTACAAGCACAATGTAGTCATATCTAGCGTACCCGACTAGTTGCCGCCGCCTGCCCCCGGAGCGGCATCAAGTATGCACTGAGGGAATGCGGGATGCGCGACACCTCCCGACTTCATTGTCTCCAATCTGCCGGCTCGAGTGCCTCCACTATTTGTGATACATTCAATTTCAGGCTTTATGAATGTTTAAGCGTTTTGATTTAATGTGTTTTCGTGCGTCGTAAATACAATTTGTTGCACGCGTATTCGTTCATTTGGTCAAAATTGGTGAAGCCATTTTTGGGTTTTGACAGGATACATATATGGAACAGAGATATATATTTTTTAATTTGAGTCAAAATTTTTTAGCTAATCGTAGCTCATAGTCTCGAAAAAGGTACACAACACAGGCACAGCCTGCAAAGTCGATAAACAGCCAGTTTTAAACCAACGAACAGTAAAAATGACATAAATATGAAATGAGAACCTCCTCATTTTTAAAGTCGATTAAAAGGTTATAGTTTTTAGAAAGTGCTTCCAACAGTATATAAAATCGGGTAAAATGAGAATTGTATGATATATAGCAAACTCTACCGGTCAAGGGAATTGTACCATAAGGAATCTAAGATTAAGTTAATCTTAAGATTATGTTTAGTGCTAAGCGCAGTTGTTTAAATGTGCGTTCTTTGCAGCAGCGGTGCGTTCCGGTCGTCGCCGGCGAGTGGCGAGGGGGCGCCCCCGCATCCCCCGCTCTTCCTCCCGCCTCACCTGTCGCATCTCTCGCAGCACCTCAACCATCTCTCGCAGCCTTTCTTCCCGCTAAAAGGTATGTTCGATATATACTGACGTCTTAAGTAGAGGAGATAGACGGACGGACTATTTACCTAGTCGTAAGTGATCACCGATAAAGGCTGATGATGATGATGAAGTGATCACTGACATTCATATATATTATACACTACGCGGTTGAAATCACGGGGTGCTACACCCCGTGATTTCAACCGCGAACTTCCCATTCATATGGAAGTACGGGGATGCTATATATTGTAGCCTATGTATTATTCCGATCTATAAGTCATATTATTGTAAAGTTTCATCAAAATCCATACAGGAGATTTTGTGTGAAAGAGTAACAAACATACATTTTTACAAGCTTTCGCATGAATAATATTAGTAGGATACATCAGTTTTCTTTTTCTGGGAAATATTCAGACTCAATTCATGGAATAAAATATTTCTTAGCAATAGCATCCAAATGGAAATTTATGGTGAATAAAATTTTGCCTCAACTAAAAACCATATCAAACATTGTATGACCATAACCCAAACGATAACATTACAATTTTCTAAAACACTTGATAGTCGGCAGGTATAGGTCTCCCTTGCTTTAAGGCCACAAGTCATATATATATATATATATATATATATATATATATATATGGCCTAAAACACCCACTGCTTCGATTTAGCTTAAAAGCCTCAAGGCCACAAGTATGAGACATTTTGAAAAAGAATTTGCTTATGATTTAGTTTAGTTATGGTCTGTGCTATATACGATGGATACTAAGCGAAAATATTGACTTCGCAGTAACACCATTACTGTGACACTTCTAATTTATTATTCAAATCAAATCATTTATTTGCAGTAAAAGTGGTACATTAGGTGTTGGTATCTATAATGCATTGGTACAAAGCACTTTTAACTAATAGATAGCATGCAAACATTCTCATATAAACAAAATTAAATATAAAAACAACATTCAATATTTAGTTTAAAACATTAACATTTAACAATAATACATTCACTAGACTCCTTGGAGTTATAAATAATTGAAATAACTTAAAAACAAGATGTCCTTCTAACAGTATGTATTTTATCAGGCTGGGGTGCACCATGCCCGTGCTGCCCTAAGGAGGAGGCGCGCTCCACCAGCGTGGCCGAGCTGCGGCGGAAGGCGCACGAGCATTCCGCAGCACTGCTGCACTCGCTGGCCAGCTTCCAGTCCCGGGCGCTGCTGCCGCTGCCCCTGCCGCTGCCCCCGCTACCTCTGCCGCTGCTACATGAGAACACCCAAGCGCCAACGAACGACAACACCAAACATTTAGAATAATTCTCGTTTCAATGATAATAAAGAAGAAGAAGATTAAACTTGGGGATTAAGGTTAAAGTAAAAATAAATTACGTTTAGATTCAAAATGAAACAAACGTGAGGTACTATAATATTTTTTAAACTAGAGTACTTGGAAATTAGATCAAAATCAAAGATGTATTGTAATTTAGAATTTAACTAACTTGAAAAATAAAATCAAAATTAAAACACTAGAAATATTAAAAAAATATATATCTTGGAAAAAATCACGCATAGCTACAAACATAATAAAATAATATAAATATATAATTGAACGTATAAAAAATGATTTTTATGAAATTTCATTAGTTTTTATTTTAAGTTTTTTTTTTAAAATTAGAAATCCGGTTTTGTGCCATGACAGTGCCAATCTTTAGTGCCATATAAAATAACATCACAATCTCGTGAGAGTAGTTTTTATATTATTTAAGATGTATATACAATCATAACTTAGATTTTAATCATATTATTAGATATTCTTAGAATTATGTGTATGTACTTTATTTGTCTCAATAGATATAGACCAGAAAAATTGTAAGAAGGCAAGGACTTATTCCTTTCTTATAATTTATTTGTTAGACTTCTAGTACCACCAAGTGGCAAAAAGGGTGAAAACTAACAAGTATGTAGTTTTCGCCCATTTGAGAAAATATTGTTTTGGTACATTTTCAACAGATTAATGTTAAAAGTATTTATGTTTTTATGATAAATGTTATGTATATACTTTACCATTGTCAGTATTCGACCAAGTGTATTTATTATATTATGTTATTGTAAATAATAATAATAATAATAATGAGATTAAAATATTTGTAGTCGGTGTTCGTACGTAGCTTATTACTGTACATAAGTTGTTTTATTGTAAGATTAATAATAACTTTATTGTAATAATATAATGTTACTTTAGCTGATAATTATGTTTTTGATTTTAGAAGATCCAATTTTAAAACTTCTGGTAACAAATTTAATTCTTTAAAAAAAATATATGATTTCAATTACATACTTGAATTTCGTAATAGGTACTTTTACACGTTAAAAGTTAAATAAATCGAGTCCATATGTTATAAGATGAATTAGGCCATCGGGTGTACTGGTATATCAATGGTGGGACTAAATTATTACCTACTAGCAGCGCCTCGCGGTTTCACCTACGTACTTCACATTCCCGTAGGAATAGAGGTATAAAATATAGCCTATGTTTTATTCTGTATATAAGCTATATTATTCAAAAGTTTCACCAAAATTAATTGTGTTGTTTTTGGGTCAAAGTCTAACAAACATCTATTTATTATTTCAAACTTTCGCGTTTATAATATCAGCAGGATTAACGTGTAGTAAATGTCTTTTTTGGCCTCTTAATATACGACTGGTCCGTAAGTTTGCCGTAGCTCAACGTGCTATGGAGTGTTCTATGCTGGGTGTTTCTTTGGCAGATAGGATTCGAAACGAAGACCTCCGCCAGAGAACTAAAGTTACCGATATCATGCGAAAAATATGCACGGTGATGGGCTGGTGCCACAGAAGAGCGGATGGCCGATGGACCAATAAGGTTCAATAGTGGAGGCCGCGTTTAAGTAGAAGTGTTAATCGGCCATTAACCAGATGAGAAGACTATCTCCGTGCAGTGGCTAGTGGCTAATCAGTGTTAGATGCGAGTCGCAAGTGATCGGTCGTCTTGGTGTTTACTAAGCGAGGCCTATATTCAACAGTGGACGGATAAAGGCAATGATGGCTTATCTCTCGTAAATTCCGTTATTACTTCCTTTTAAAAATCTTCATCTTATAAAGCATTTAGTCAAGGGTTGTTGTAAGTTAATCCATTTTATAAACAGTATATAGCAGTATTTTCAATAATGGACTCTACTTATTTAATAAAACATGATTTTAATAAATAACGTGATCAAAGTATTATAATTTAGTCTTGTATATAGGTGTAAGAATTAGGTTTTCCGGCGCCGTGTTGTAAATACGCTTACAGAATCTACTGCAATATGCACGGAGTCGGGAATTGGTGGCGCCGGCTGCTGTTGTATTATATCTACTACTCTATGTTCAATATTGTCTATGGTAAAGAACAAGTCCTGGACATTCAAAAGCCTCTATGGTCGGGAAGATGCGATGAAAAAACGCCCCGCGCAAATATTTTTCTTTGTTAAAAACCTTACCCTATATATTATGGATAAATTATATATAAAATGTAACACAAAACTGCCCAGCGGTCAGGACATTTTTTTACCATTCAGTATTCTGGACAGATACCCAGATCCCAGTAAATCACGGGGCCCAATTTCTGTCAGAATATGACTGAGTACACTGCCAAAAATTCGAACACTTCGTCTTAATTTAAAATTTTACTGCTCAGGTATATTTTTAATTTGGCGAACCATTAATAATTGTAAAATAAAATTGCATAACATTATTTTAACTAAGTATAGAGTGACGATAGAATCAATGGCGTTAGGGACAGATTCCTTGGACCTACTATGACTTAAATACAGAGAAGTAAAACACTGCATTTGGCAGAAGTTAAATGGAGTATTTTACTTCTCTGTATATCTAAAATATAATGATAATTTAAATAATTAATTGCAATAATATAACGCCTACAAAGTTTACAAAAACAATGCAAATGTATATAATTAACTTGTGATGAAATATTAGGCAGAAGATATGTCTGCGTTTGTACGATGTACTAATAAATATATAATAATAAATAAAACTAAATTTGTTTGTGTACCAATATAATTGTAAAAATCATTCGTAAATTGAATTTACGAAATAATTAGGAACAATAGATACAATTATATGTTTTGTATAATATTAATTAAATAATACTGTATTATTAGTTTAATGAAAGTAGTAAATATAATGTAACAGCATTAGGTTAGATATAACATAAATAGTAGAACCACGTGACTAGATGTTCCAATTATTAACAATAAACATTATATACATGTACCTGTGTTTCATTATGTACCCTAATCATAACGCTATATAGTTCAAAGTAAATAAGTTTCATAAAGAAATCATTACTACTGCTAAGAGAATCAAATACACATAAATTTAAACTTGCTGTTGACCGCAACCTTGCCTGCGTTAGCTAAGATTTAAGACGGCATCTTAGCGGGATAATATAGCCTATAGCCTTCAACGATAAATGGGCTGTCTTACACTGAAAGAATCATTCAAACCCAACCTATCATCCCTGAGATTAGCGCGTTCAAACAAACGAACTCTTCAGCTTTATCTTAATATACGAGGGGCGATCAAAAAGTAATGATAATGAATATAATAAAACAACGATTCTAATTTAAATTTAATTTATTTTTCTACGTAGTCTCCTAACAAGTCGATACATTTAGTCCAACGTTTCTCTAAACCTAAAATACCCTTTAAAAAAAATCTTTATCAGAGCTCTCCCAAAATGCCTCTACAGCAGCCATCATCTCGCTATCATCGTCAAATTTCTTGCCCCTGAGGTGTTCCTTGAGCCGAGGAAACAAATTAAAGTCGCTGGGGGCTAAATCTGGAGAATAGGGCGGGTGTTCGACCAGTTCGAAGCCCACTTCTCGAATGGCAGCCATCGCAACTTCGGCTTTGTGTGCAGGAGCGTTGTCCTGATGAAACAGGACTTTCGCTCGGAGTTTGCCGCGTCTTTTTTCCTTTATGGCTTCTCGTAGTCGTCTTATTTGATCAGCGTAGTAGGAGCCCGTTATAGTAGCTCCCTTTTCCAGGTAATCAACCATTATGATTCCCTCAGCATCCCAGAAAACGGACGCCATAACCTTGCCCGCCGAGCTTGAAACACTGAACTTCTTCGGCGTCGGTGAGGATGGCCTTTTCCAAGTCATCGATTGTTGTTTGGTCTCAGGATCAAAATGATGAATCCATGTTTCGTCCATGGTCACAAATCGAGACAAAAAATTTTCTTTGTCAGCCTGGAACTTTGCAAGATTGGCTCTTGAAATGTCAACTCGCTTTTGCTTTTGTTCGTCCGTTAACATTCGCGGTACCCAACGAGCGGAGACCTTTTTCATATTCATTTTGCTGGTCAAAATGCTTTGAATGCTGCCATATGAGATCCCTGTGACCTCAGCTAAATGTCTGACGGTTACTCTTCGGTCTGCTAATACGATTTCTTCGACTTTTTTCACGTTTTCCTCAGTGAGGGACGAGGTTGGGCGTCCCTCGCGATGTTCATCTTCTGTGGTCCTTCTACCCAGCTTAAACTCTTTGCACCACCGTGCCACCGTAGAATATGGAGGAGCAGAGTCCCCTAATGTCTCCACCAAATCAGCGTGTATCTCTTTGTAGACATTTTTTTCAAACAGAGGTACTTGATGACGCATCTCACTTCGTGTTTCTCCATTTTCGTGTTGTCGCTCCGACTGCTGGTATTCAAATGAATGTAGCTCCTGCAAATGACGTCCTATTTATACAATTTTTTAGCTGGGAAGTCATGAGGGACTGAGGAAGTAAAAAACATTTTTTTTGGATTTTTATCTTCTTTAAAAATACCTGTTTATCATTACTTTTTGATCGCCCCTAGTATATAAATCTCGTGTCACAATGTTTGTCCTCAATGGACTCCTAAACCACTTAACCGATTTTAATGTTTTTTCTTTTAAAATGTGTGCTTTTCTCCAACTTAAAACATAGAATAGTTTATTTCTCAAATTTGAGATTGCAATTTTATTTATTGCAAATTAATTGTTTTGACAGAACGAAGTCTGTCGAGTCCGCTAGTATATTAGTAATTATAAGCATTCGTGTTGGATGCGCGTGGCAATCGGTCGTCTTAAGCAGTAATGGTGATGATGATGAAGATGACATCTATTTAACAAAAAAAGAAACCTGAAGGCGATATGCGCTATCTCGTGCTCCTGGCTGCATGGATACCACCATCTTATTTAAGAGATGCCTATCCTATGACATAAGATGTTACGTCTCAATGCCAGTTATTACATTGCATGTCTTGAAACAAAGCAAAGCTGTTTGACGGGAGGATGAAGCAAGATAGTGGTACCCATGCAGCAGGGAGCCCTCCAATCGGTAAAGACTTACCAATAATTATTAATGTTAATGCTAAAATACCGTTATGACCCTATCTTGCGGTAAATAACACTATTTTAGCGAAGCGGGCAGTTTTGCAAATTATACATAATACTGTTTTCTTATTTTTACGCAAATTTCCCTCATTATAATGAAACAACTTTTACGGGTTTTATTTACGTGACCATGGTTGCTGTAAAGTATCGGAAACGTCGGGCTCGTAAAAAACTATATAAACCGCGATAAAATCCGTAAAAGTTGTTTAATTACATACACAATATGCTATAAATAATTTATAACAACTTTAATATATATAAAAACTAAAAATAAGACCAGTAGTAAATACTTCGTAGCAGGTCTACAAAGTGCTACGACACTTGGCTTGCTAAGAAGCGACTGGGAAACGATTAATTTCTTGTTGACAGATTATTTGAAATAAGTTATAAATTAAGTGTTTGTTTGTCCTATATTCATCTCGGAGATCTAGCAGATCGGATCTAGCAGAGCGCGTTGCTAATCTTTACGATAAATTAGTAATAAGCAATATCTACCACTTCTTCAAAAATTTATCTGTATCTACCTTTTTCTTTCTGGTCACAAGAAACGAAGTATAAACTAACGAAGAGGCCTCTTCTTTAAAACACCAAAACGGTCGATTTCTCGCCACTTACATATATATACTTGGGAATCCTCGGACGATAATCGTCGTATCCAGTTGAAGCTGATCTTCATACACCTCGTCTTCCTGCCCGGAGTCTCGAGCCCAGAGGTTCGGTAAAAGGTATTTCGGTATATGTGACTGGATCCGGGCTCCCGGAGATCGTATCAAAGGGTCATTTGGTGGTTGCCGCTGTCGATCCTGGCTATACAGGAGTTGCAGCGGTGGGAAAGTGTGGTGGGCCAAGCCCGATTTAAAAAAAATATGTGACTGGATATAATTAAGGAAAATTCATAATACGACAATGGACCGACAGTGGTCCAGTGGGTGTGGACTCGGCCTCTGGTGCGAGAGGGTTTCGGGTTCGATCCTGACAACCCTGGCCCCGCTAAAGACACGACGTCGTGGGGACTGCCAAGTGGTAGCCGGGCAGTCCCCACCTTCCTCTTTTATTGAAGTCAGTTAAAAAAGTAGTATAATTTGTAATTGTATATTATAATAAATAAATAGTGAATAAAGTGTAAAAAGTTGTATTGTAGTGGCTATAACATAAATTTCCATCAAGGACCGACAGTACATTCAATTCAGTTCAGTCAGTTATATTTTTCAATCTCATCAAGGCATGCAGGTTTCCTCACGATATTTTCCTTCACCGGTGAGCATGCGATTGTCTCGTGTTTAGGGTGCACTTAGAAATTTAGAAAATCTCATTTCTAGGCATTACACGGAGGGTCAGGATCGAACCCGATTTTATTTTGATGGCGCAGCGGAAATCCTTTTCGGACCATAGCAGGGCCTTGGGCAGGCGCGCTGGCGTGTGTGGGGACTCGCATTGGGTGTACTACCCCACTAAAACCGCTGCGTGAGCCTTCAGCCGCCATCTGAGGGACCCGGATATACAGGCGACGGGAAACCCTCAGCGACAGACTGGTCCCGGCAAAACCAGATTCTCCACAAATAATCATTAGTCCTGGTACAGCTGTAAATCTCCGTAATATAGCTTTATATAAACAACAGTAACGCGTCTTGGAAGTTAAGCCGTAACTCTTTAATTTCGACATCAGATCCGATATATTTATGACCAAACTTTGAGTCAGTACTTAGCATATTAATGAGTCGGCAAGTTTTTGAAATATCGCTGTTAGACAACAAATAGTATCGTTAGCGCAGGTGTGGTGAGAAGTTATTATAATTGTCACGATTCATTTGAAAAGGGAGAATATAAAGCGAAAATAGACTGAGTACTTTAGACTTGAGTGTGAAATGGACGTGGTGATGATGATGATAATAATAATAAAAATAATAATAATAATAACTTTATTTCTATTGAACCTTAGAAAGTAAATAAACAGAGTGGTCGAGTCCTTCTTCCTTCAGATGATGGAACATCATCTTACTTGTTTCTTCCGTGTAACAAACGCGCTGTTTCCGAGAGAAGGATAAGCAGTGTAAAAAAGGGGCGTAAGTAATTACGTCACTATAATGAAAACTTCTTTTACACTTTTCCAATCAGTTATAACTTATAATGTAATTACTGAGACGGAGACTTAATATTTTGTTTTAGGATAGACAACACTATAATAATATCTATAGACGTTTTTACACCACATCAATCTGGTCCCGTGCTAAGTTTTCGACAAACTTGTGTTACCCAAACAACGGAAATACATATACTTAATATTTTTATATTGGTTCATATATTTAAGATTTTTATCACACAGAAAATGTTTGTTCCCTGGCGGGATTCGAAACCGCTACCGTCCGGCTTCAGCGCCATAAATGATTCGCCTAGTTTAGTATTTTAAACCAATATTTAATAATATTTTATTTTACACAACTAGCAGCGTCCTGTGGTTTCATCCGCGTTCTTCCCATTCCCATGGGAATACGGGAATAAAATATTATAGTGTATGTGTTATTTTATTTTTCATTAGCTTTTAAAGTACAATGTTCTCGATTCACTTGTATTTTTTGCTCAGCCCCAGTTCTGAAACGTTGATCAAAGTGTATGATAACTAACATGGCTGTTAATGGCGGTTAACATACGATTCTAGAGTCAAATTTGACAGCTTTTCAATGTACTATCATCTGGCAGGTTGATCTAATTATGTAATTTAACTATGCTTCTAGCAACTCAATTGACACTTAATAACCGGTTTGACAGTTGATTTGTTAATTTTTGCGTTGATCAGCCTTTCGAAAACCGGGCGTAAGTCTTGAATGTTGTACACTAATCTATTATATATAATTATTTATATGAAATAAATAAAACTAGACCACATTTTGAAGCAAATACTTTAATATTTTATTAACAAATATTTACATTACATGATGTTTTCTTTCCGATATTATTTTTGTAAATCATTGTTTAAAACATTATTTATCATTTCTGCTTAACTCTACGTAGTCTTTATATATAAAAACAGCAATAGGCAGTACTGGCACATTTTGGTGTTAAGTTTTTACACATTTAAATCAACAAAACAACCTTATTCATAACAACTTTCACATAACGCGTAATGCGCGTACGCATATACAACCTCAACTAATATTAGACTATCAACAGATCTATGATAGTCAATCTATATGTTGCACTGCTTGGCACGGACTTGGGCCATAGTTCAGCGATGCGCTGGCCTTAATTTGTTGGCGAACTTCACACACCTTAGAAGATTTTTTAATCAAATCAGAGTGAAGAAGAATGCTGGTATTCTCATTGTGATTTTCGTTCTTCACAATCTTTAATAACTTTTTATTAATCAATTTTGTCATGTCATATTTGCTTCTTTATTTCGAAGTTACGAGATATTAATAAGAATTCGCGAGATATTAATCCTATAATATGATCGCTAGCGTTCGACAAATTATTTATGAATTCGGCGTTCTTTAATAGCGACCTACACTTATCGACTACCAAAAGTGACATGGTCATACATTAAGGCGTTCGTACGAGCGCTTTTTTACCGAACGTTAAAAATCGTTTATGTCATTACTGAATACCTATCTATTTATTCACACAAAGTGTTTATAAGCGCGGCGATTTTTTAATTTTCTGTCTGCTGTTATATTTTGTGTTGGACATTAAATTGAATTGAGCAAGCAACTCAAAACTCGCGCTTTTTAACGCGACGCTTATTAAACTCTAGTGAGAACGAGGCCTTGTGTGTTTTAATATTTGTATCGATTTGTGCTGGTTATATCAGTCACGTGTTCTGGTAACAGCTGCAGGTGTAATCATAAGAGGTCTCTCAGCCGGACGTTGCGTCGCACGGCGTTGTTGAAGCCCTCCCGGTACTGGTAGAACACTCCGCTCGACGATATCACGTCTTTACTAGAATCTGCAAGGGAAATCTATATTTAATGTAAAGAAAGGAAAGAAAGAAATTTTAAAGAAAGAAAAGGTAGACTTTTGAAGTGAAACTTCTTTAGAATCGTTGTGATTTCAAACGGGATGCAACGGGAAAAAACGACAGGTAAGAGACACAAATACAAAAGAGCGAGAGAGCAAATGTCGGTGTGTATGTATATTGCAGACTGTTTAATACTTGTTTGTATTTAAGCATTTAACATGTGTTTCACTCCTATCGTGTGAATAGCACACACACACACACCTGTTTTTTCTTTCTATATTTAATGTCATATATATAAAGATGCTTTTTCTTGGACACCTTCTTATTCGGTTCTACACTCGGCCGTTCTTATAAAAGTCTCCTAATATTTAATCAACAAGCTGAATCCGGCACTAGATTGGCGACCCTTGCCTCGTCATTAGAATTTCCAGACAAACCTTCATCATCATCATCATCATCATCAGCCTCTATCCGTCCACTGCTGAACATAGGCCTCCCTCAATGAGCGCCAAGACGACCGATCCCTTGCTACTCGCATCCAATGCGGACCTGCCACTGCACGGAGATCGTCTTCCCATCTGGTAGCACGCTCCATAGCACGTTGAGCTACGGCAAACTTGCGGACCAGTCGGACCAGACAAACCTTACCTGGCAATAAAAATACTATAAAAAAATTAACTAAAGGAGTAACTTAGGGTACTTTTATTTTAGGATATTGTATTATATAAGTATACTAGCTGGTGCCTGCAGTTTCGCTTGCGTTAATTAAGATCTACAACGGCATCTTAGCGGGATGATATAAAAGCCTTCCTCGATAAATAGGCTATCCAACACTAAAAGAATCATTCAAAACTGACTAATAGTTTTTAGGAATATTACATATATTATTAGATTATTAGATATTCAATTATATTAAACTCGCAATATTTTTGAATGGGATTTCCGATTTTAATAAACTAAAAAGTAATGTACAGGCATTTTAAAATTTTGAGAACATTTTGAGCCTTGCTTGAGAAATCATTTATTTAGGTAAGGATTAATGCAAAGGTATAAATACCTTGGTCTGGTTTTAGACGGAATTTCTATTAAATTTTAAAAAGCTGAAAAGTAATTATAGTGACTTAACTACAATAGTTATACACATACCACCGCGACATTTTTTGTACATATTGATACGTCCTTTAATATTGTGAAACATTTTTTGTTCTATCATCAATAGTTTCAAAGGCATTTATAGGCGTTTTTTTACGTCTTGGATAACATTATTGTAGTTTTAATAGGAGTCGTTATTTTTTTCTTACAATTGAAATAGCCTATATTAATCAGTGATAATGGAGCATTCAAATTGTGAAAGAATTTTTTAAATTGGTTCAATACTTTTTAAGCCAATTTCTCTTTATAATATTAGTATAGAATGTGAATCTTAGGTTACACAGGCGAATCTGCAACAGCTAATGTATAATCTGTCCCGATTGTTTGTATAACGGGATGTGAACGAGCTTGTACCGCGGTAGGCGTGTTCGCTACTTCGCTACTACTTCAGATATAATCGCGTATAATTCCGAGTGGGCCCGCGGTGGAGGGTGAGGGGGGGGGGGGGGGTGTTTGCACAAGTTAATTGCTCCTATTGTGCCCACGCCCGCCCACCACCGTAGGGTTGGCAATGAATGTTACCTGATTTACCTACTGAGCAGTCGCTTTCGAGTGACGTTTTACGTGAATAAATACGCCTAACGCACAATTTCTATTAACCATGGGTTTTAAATCTAGAACTAATAAAGGTATATTAACTTAGGCGTGTTTAAGTAAAGATCAAAACCGGCAGTAATTGTTGGCAGCGCGAAATACCACTATGCTTCTCAAGATATGGAACGTTTCAACGAGTTTTAATTTTCACGTTTGGACATTGTCTATGTCGTTTAGTTAGTTATGGAGGAAAACGTGAGGAAACATGTCAGAAAAGCACAACATTAAAAGACTGACAATAGAAACAAGAAAAGAAAAACATTTTATTGTTAACAACAAAAATCAAGTAAATCGCAAAGTAGTTTAGTAGTAGCCATTCATCATTTGTCACACAAATATTGCATTAGTGAGACGCTGATTTTCACCTCTTCAACGTGCAACTACAGTTAAATTATATCACAATAATAAGCCATACCAGCGTCTTGCTGTCGTAACGGCATCGCGGCATTCGAATCGACTTAGCCGCCAAGGCGCGCCAATTTCCCATCAAATCGCGTTCGCTAGCCCTATCGTCTAGATATCACATTATATAATCTTGCACTCCGCCCGCCCGCGAGCGTCGCATTAATTACCAGCTCATGTTTTTGTCAAACTCCTCTGTTCGTCAAATTCTGTTAGACGACATAAGACGGTGCCACAGTTATCTAGTGCTAAAACTTGAAAATTTAATGAAGCGATAAAAAAATGTTTCCTTGATTTATTAACCACTAGCTGTTGCCCGCAGCTTCGCCTGCGTTAATTAGGGTTTACAACCTGTCGGTCGGATTTTAATGAAATGTTTCATTAAAATCCGACCGATAGTTCCTGAGATTAGCGCGTTCAAATAATCAAACTCTTTAGCTTCATATCTTAAGGATTAAAAGCATGAGTAAAATAAAATATGGTTGTGGTGCCTCATAGATAGGTATAGTGTGTCGTTGACTTTTTTGTTGATATTTATAAGATCTACAATTAATTAGAACATTTTATGGATCTATCTTTTATAGTTTAGGCAGCGTACGCAAAATAAGTAACTTTTCTGGTTGATTTTTTACACCTTGTGTCCGAAAAACCCAAATATCTTACGGAACCCTATTTATTTCCAGAATAAAATTTATCCTATGTCACTCGTAGATAATGTAGCTTTAAAACGGTGAAAGAATTTTTGAAATCGGTCTAGTACTTTTTGAGCCTATTCATTACAACCAACCAAACAAACAAAGTTTTCCTCTTTATAATATTAGTGTAGATTAACCAGATGGGAAGACAATCTCCGTGCAGTGGCAGGTCCGTTTTGGATGCGAGTGGCAGGGGATCAGTCGTCTTGGCGTTCATTGAGAGGCCTATGTTCAGCAGTGGACGGATAAAGACTGATGATGATGATGATGATGATTTATTATTAGGTTTGCATTCGATAGGTTACGGATGTTTCAGCAAGAATTTCATGCATCATAATGAAACAACTTTTTACCCATCTTATCTTAGTCATCCAGTAAGTAAAGTGAAGTATCCGAAACACCTCTAGTTAAAATATAACATTATGCCCTTGTCATCACGGCATTTCAGGCGATGTTACGGTCAAGGCGCGCCAATTATAAAAAGCCAATAGTAAATGCTAGCGAAGCTATACTATTTAACATTTATACTATTAACAAATGAATAATCAATTATTCTCATTTTCAATATCAATTAAAAATTAAAATTAAAATTACCAAACTCAAACCCCAAATAATCAAACTAATATCGATATATAATAACGATTATAAATCGAGTGAGACCACAATGGTTATTCGAGACAAATCAAACATCAAGTCGATTACCGCGAGCAACGTAGTTACGGCCCGGCGCGGCTCAGACGTATTCTATTATTAATTGTTCGGTTTGTGTTATAACATCATCAGTGCCTGGTTGTTGAGAGAGGAGTCCTTAATTTGCATAATCTATATATAATATATAATCTATATATAATCTATATTGGAGGTGTGTGTCCATATATTTCACTTTGCAGCCAAAACTACGCATCGCAGACGAAAAGTGTTTGTATGTGGCAATAGGTACAAGATTCCCATTTTGCACTATGGTGGTTGCAAGTCGATAATTATAAGGGTGTAAAAGTTACGGGGGTTGAAAGATGTTAACTTTGAAAATGTGAGACTATTATAATTGATCTAAAATGGTCTGGATTGTTCAAGAAACTTCGGGAATGTTCTAGAAAGCTTTAATATGTATATATACCAACGTTCTGATCGATCGAGAATAGAAAGAATATTAATAATACTAGAAAATTCTAAAATTATATTCTAAAATAATTACTAGAAAATTCTAAAATGTTCTGGGAAGTTCTATAATCTACGCTTGGATTCTGATCGAATGAGAATGTTCTAGAACATTCTAAAATGATCTAGAATAACTCACACATTCTTATCAGTCAAAAATATGCTGACTGTTTTAGTAACTTTTTAAAAATTCAAAAATTCTAATATCAACAAATAGTTATTGTACTATTAAAAATTACCCGGCAAAGCGAGTATTTATAGCTAGTTGTATATGTCGAAGTATGATTTGATAAAACGTTTTTTTGCGAAAATACTAGGGATTTTGCGAAAACACGGATAAAATTAGACATTGGCATTACATTACTCAATCTTACTGAAAAAAGGTAGGGTTTTTGCAAAAATAGCAGTCACCTTAGCAAGATGAAAAATCCTTAACTCTGATTGGCTTGATTTTGGTTGACAGGCAAACTCTTAATGCGATTGGTTCATATTTTGCCTTGTAGGTTCGAGTATACAATAGGATCCCAGACAACGTTCAAAATCCTTCCATCAATAAATTTAAAAAAGTTATTAAAGAAAGTTTGTTTTTACCACACAAATAGGATATAACAAAGTAAGTCTTAATGGAAGATACCACGCGATGGGAATAGGGCGTTCCTCCCAGGAATTTCAGGATAGCATTTAAATTTGTAATAGAATATTTGAAAAGATTAGTTCCACTGATTTTACTTCGCCGGTTCTTTCTTTTTAACGAATTTCTGCTGGAGAGATGGCCATAGGCCTCTTCTAACGAACCCCAATATGACCGACTTGTCCGTAACTGCTGCAAGGTTTTCGAAACGTGAAAAAATCTTAATAAACCGTGATAACATCCTCAAATTATTGATTATAACCAACATCGTATTTTCCAAGTAATTGAATACAAACACATTATCAATAACCGCGGTAGACAATTACGTGGGATCAGGTGTTCGATTCCCGGGCGGGTGACGGCTATTGATATTAACAACCCTTGCCGCTGTGGCGGAGAGTAACGCCGGGTATAACGCGACGTTGATTAACGTTATGTGATAACTTCCAACGATTTGTATGCAACGTTTAATATTCATTAATAACGATATCATCATCATCATCATCATCATCATCATCTTCATGTCTTGTCATATCATGTCATCATCATGGCCTCCTGAACCTTATTGGCCGATGGGTCAATAAGGTTCAAGAGGCCGCGTCTAGGTAGACGAAGTGTTGGTCGGCCATTAACCTGATGGGAAGACGATCTCCGTACAGTAGCCGGTTCGTGTTAGATGCGAATGGCAATGCAAGAATGGCTGATAAACTAAAGTTAAGGTTTGAGATAAGTAATTACAATTAGGGTAAAATTAAGCTAGAAACATTACATTATAACCCCATAAAAAGTCACTGTCGTTCAAAACATTAGCACAAAATAAACAATAACTGAGCAGATTTTTTTTTCATAAATAAGTCTAGTTAAATTACCTTCTTTTTGTGATTGAGACACAGACACCACTCGGCCGAAGAAATCCTTGTGTACCTGTCGATAATACAAATATTAGATAATACGAGTTATTATGAGAAAACTCGCGCAAAGCTTTTACATCCAAATTATCATTATTAATAAAATTTGATATCTTTAATTAGCAAATTGAATTTCATATATTCGTCCTACTAAATAATAAAACGATAAAAATATTATCATGCAATTCCACCAAAGAATTTTCGTAAAAAGCGGATTTCATAATTATATGGCATTGAGCATATAATCGCAGTAGTAGTGAGAGCCATATAAAATCCGAAACTGGTCAGTGATGACTGACGTAATAGCAATTCAACCAACCAGTGATGTGGGCAGGTCAAGTTGACCAATCAGAGCACAGAGCCGGCGCAGCGTCGCAGCACAAATTTATTATTCCATTATTACATGCAATGTGACTGAACTCACGTCACGTCACGTCAGTGGTAACAGCCGCGCGGATCAATCCACCAGGTTAAGCAACGCTTGCCGAGGTTGGCCCGTGGATGGGTGACCATCTTTACATACCGAGACTCCTCCGTGCCTCGGAAAGCACATTAAGCCGTTGGTCCCGGCTGTCATTCGTGGATCTTTGACAGTCGTTACGGGTCGTCAGAAGCCCGAGAGTCTGTTGTGGAGGTCTGATAGCAGTCGCTCCATGTAAAATACTGGTATTCAGCTGAATCCGGTTAGACTGAAAGCCGACCCCAAAATATAGTTGGGAAAAGGCTAGGCAGATGATGATGATGATGATGACGCTATTCTTCACCGAATTTCATGCCGCAATCTTAAAAACCTACACGGTTCGAATCCTATTCTTACTAGCCGTGGTATTCAAACATCATCATTCATTTGAACAAACACTGACATTACCCACCTCGTCAAGTATAGTCCATTTTTATAGAAGTGACCAAAAGAGTAAACAAATATGGCGTACTTCCGGCCATAGACAAATAGAGTAATAGTGTAGCTTAGTGAAGTGACACAAAGAGCAAATTAATGAATAAAAATAATAAGCCATAGACAAAAGTATAATTAATTTTATATTCTAATATTTCAACAACACTATATTGCTAAAATTATTTCAAAAACTTATAATATATTATTATTAACTTATAATATTTTTTAAGAATTAGTAGAAGTACAAAATTATATAATAATAATAGAAACAAGTTGCTCTTCGACTGGAATAGATAAATAAACTATTATAACTGATTTATTTATGAAAATATTAAAGGAAAATACTAGAATACGAAAAAACGCCAATAAGGAACTTATTTATTTTATTTTTTTATTAAATGCTGTTCATACTTTCTGATGAATCGGAAGAGTCTTCAGAGACGTGGATATTGAAGCCTGGGGCGTCTGATGCAGCATCTATAATTCCGTCAAGCTGCATCATTTTATCTTCTTCTTTTATTACATGTTCAATACTGTTCCTCCATGACACCGCACTTATTTGAGTTAAACTTTCTTAAAAGCTCCTTGACTTCTGACATTTTGAAACTTTTGTTATTTTTGCCTATGTAAGCTTTTACTTGTGCCTATGTAAATTCTATGGTGTTTAATTAGCAATAGTAGGGCGGAAGACGTAAGACAATTTTATTTTTTTGGGCTGCCATTTCGTCAATATTTTTTTTGTCATAATCGTGTTTATTAAATTTTGTTAAGAGTTCAGCTTTTATTTCAGTTTCATGGTAACTTATATTATTTTCTAGCAACCACGCTTGTATGTTTGCTTTCCGCCAACTCATGTCAGGCACTTTGACAGAATGTCTTGAGTGGTACGGTGCATTGTCTAAAAATATTAAACTGACCCAGGCTCCACTTTATTTAAAACAGTATTAAACTACTTCTCAAAATAATGAGCATCCATTACACTGTAATAATCCCCATCATGTTTATTGGCCTCAAAAATCCACTCCGCTCATTTTAAAAATCCATCTGTGCTGCCGATGTGCGTAATTATTAATCTTTTACCTTTCTGTGGATTTTTAAGGTCAGTCGATAAACCATTAAAAACGCTTAGCGGCTATGACTAACGATGGACAAAAGAAAGAATAATGTCAAATAAACAATAAATAAATAAATAACTTAATAACCAATTACAGTACGGTAACATTGCTTAAAAGTCTATTAATAAATTGCATTTTTGAAATTTTGAAATATGTGTAAAGAACACGGCCTATTTTATTGTTCATTTTGCTCATTCTCAAATACACAATCACCTATAAAAGTATAATGATTAACAATAGACAAAAGAAAGAATAATGTTTTTTTAGGAACACGTGCAATTTAAGCCTTTCACAATTTCTATAAGATAAAGGAAACAAAAGAGACGCTAGTTATTTTGGATGCTTATATGTAAAATGTTATTATGTGTTCGTTCACTATTGATATTTGAATACAATAACGCGGCCTGGCCTAGAAACAAAAGTCAACCCTAATATATTATTTTAATTTACTATGGCTAAAACCTTGCGCCAGCGGCGCACCGTCTCCAACATCTAAACCAATTAATGACTGCTAACATTGTTTTTCACATAGTAGTCTTATCCTTACCTTAGTCTCATCCTAAAGTTACAAAAAAATTCCTGTGAACTATCGTGAACTTTCATGCCAGTGCTATATTTTTATATTACCTGGGACATTGTTAAATGTTTAAGCTGAAATTGTAATTCAAAAATATTCATATTATAAAATAAAAACCAAACAATTTCATGTAAAAGATTGAACTTATTTTGTTATATTTTGTAAGCATTTTTTGCTCCCAACATTAAAAAAAAAATTGAACGACTTAGTAACAAATTGCATTATAGTAACATTGTCTTAAAAACTATTAATAAATTGTAATTAATGGAATTTTAAAATATCTGTACTACAGAACACGGCCTTTTTTATTGTTCATTTTGTTCATTCACTTATACACGATCACCTCTAAAAATGAAATGACCCCATCCCTATTTCTCTTCTAAAAAAAGTAAGATGAAATGTCACATTCAAATTTATTAAATATCTGTGCACGCGATATTCGTATTTTATAAGATTTTAAGTGTTTTAATGCTAGATTGATAGTTGTTTTTAGTGAAATAAGTAGTAAATGGAGTGTTACAAATGTCCGTAAGCTAATGTGTTGTGAAAGTGAGTGATAAAAGCCGAAAAATCGTAAATTACGCATCGACAGGGTTTGTTTACTAGTTTGGTCACTTCTAAAAAAATGGACTATAGATCATTACGCCACTTCCAAACCGTCGCGTCACAATTAAAAAATACATTTTCATTTAAATTGCTTTTTACCGTGCGCCCGCGGCGTCAACATCGCCCCCAATTACGAAACACCACTACATTCACACGATCGTGGTGGTGTTACGCGATAGTGGCATCTGTGTGTGGGGTGTACGGTGTGAATTCGCGTGGCGTTTGCGAGGACGGGTGGAGTGACGTCATTAGCGATGATTGTGGTAACGACGTGTAACACTTATGTGGCGAGTTAGTTGGGCGCTGATGAGGCGTGTACTTGGTAAACATAATGGGTGAAATCGTTTGTCTTGGATTATATTTCTTTGATATTTTGCACCTAATATGTATACAAATTATAGATCAATTCAATTATAGTGGCATAGATGCCTAGGACACTTGTCATAATGATGGGTGGAAATTAAACTGTTTTAATTTCTGCTTAAAGTAGAACATTAATTAAAAAGTCTAGCCTAACTAACTAATTAAAACAGTTATCGGTTAGTTTGATGTGAATATTGATCATGATTTTATATCGAAAAACTATTACACATTTTTTTCGTAGCGTGGACATATTATTGTAGCAACACTACTTATCGTAGCGTGTATATTGTAGCTACACTACTTAACGTAGCGTGTACATTGTAGATAAACTACTTATCGCAGCATGTTTATTGTAGCTACACTACTTATCGTAGCGTGTATATTGTAGCTACACTACTTATCGTAGCGTGTATATTGTAGCTACACTACTTATCGTAGCGTGTATATTGTAGCTGCTCTACACTACTTATCGTAGCATGTACAAATATCGTAGCACGTATATTTCATAATGTAGGTGTAATATCACAGGAAACGACAAAATATAAGCTAAGATTCAAATTGTTACATCGTCAAACTGTTCAATACTATGATGGAGAAAAAAAAAATCATACACATACATGATAAGTGTGTACGAAATACAAATTTTAGCTTATTTTTATAACCATACCGTACGAGTATGTGATGAACAAACATAACATAGTAAACACGGCGATAGAGAGCCAATAACTTGTTTGTTAGCAATGATATCCACAATAACATTGATATGAACGGAAGCCGAAGGTGTTTGGTCCAAGATACTAAAGCGAGCGATTCCTTATTGTAGAAATATTTTGAGGATCCGTTCACTGCTGAACAAAGAATTCCTTCAATGGACGCCGAGACAGTCGCATCTAAGATGGACCGGTCACGGATATCATTTTTCGTAGTTGATATCCGACCAACACTTCGTCTGCCTTTTAAGTTCACATATTTATATTTCTGTTAAATTGGTAGGATGACGATGATGGTGATTAGTCTTACCTAGTCGAAACATAGCCTCTAGCATAGCCTTATATCAGTTGTATGATCTCTTCTAGTTTATTTTTTATTTTTCGTATTATTTTTCTTAAAAAATATTTAAAAATATCTAAATTGATTTATCTGAATAAGTTTTTTCCTGCATTATTTAGTGCATCAAAAAGTTATTTTTTTTTATTTACAAACATAAGTATTTCAAGTTTGCATTGAATTTTTAAGTATTTATATAAATTCATATTTAAATTCATCATTATAAGCGATCACTGCCTGATATACACGAACAGATTGTAAAGATTTTAAAATTAACGCCAAGACGGCAAGATTAATACGAGTACGCTAAAACCGCTATCGCTTCCTTCTTGTCCCGCGCCATAATTTCGTTCCGGCGCAATATTTCCGATTACACGGCACGAGGGCGGGCGGTAAATCGCGACACATACGAGCATAAACACAATTCCGCCCTCATAAAAGTTACCGCTACCGAAGTATTGGTATCGCCATCAAACTTATTGTCAATCAGGGGATGATACAAAAAGTTGTTTTAGGATAATAACGTTTTGTTAGGGTATTCTTTTAGCGAGTAAATATTGGTTGGGTTTTTCGGGTTGATAAAGAAAGGGGTTTGTGTGGGTTATAACTTAAATCAGATCGGTTTCTGGTCTTAATGCGAATGTCACGTATAACCTAATAATGTAACGGGATTTACCACGGTTTATTAATTAGCCTTTCATCACCCTGATTTTGGAAAAGAGAGGATAGTACATTTTGTAAGATAAGAAACCATAAGAATCCTTACCTTTAGCATTCCTTAGTTGGGTACGAATTTCATCTCGAAATGTCCAATCCAATTGGCAAATTTCAAACACTTCTCTTAGTCTTGCTTAGTTTTTCCCAAACAGTTGTACCATCAATTGTAGAGCAAATTATAGAAAATCGACGATCGATCCAGAGTTACATATTGTTTTATTATGTTTACGCGAATTTCACCTATTATAATAAAACAAATTTACGGATTTTATCGCGGTTTATTAAGTTTTTTACAAGCCCAAGTTATTCGTTATTAATATACTTTGTACCTGTAGGACGTCTGACACCTCAGTCCTCCCGTGACCAGTGCTAGATTTACACCTAGGCCCGTATGGCCCGGGCCTAGGGCGGCATGATTTAAGGGGCGGCGAAATTTTTGAAATTCCAAAATTTCAGAGGCGAAAAAAGGAAAGGAAGAATTTTCTATAGAATATTTATAATAATTCAAGTTTTTTATTTACCTTTCGTTCCATGAATAAGATTAAAATTTTTTAAAAGATTAATCATAGCCTTTACCGAATAATATTGTACCATTAAGGGCGGCGCCATAAACAGGGCCTAGGGCGGCATCAAGCCTAAATCCGTCACTGCCCGTGACCATGGTTGGGCTTGTAAAAACTTAATAAACCGCGATAAAATCCGTAAATTTGTTTCATTATAACAATCCAGAGTTACTTTATACAAAACATTTTGCCATATTAATGGAAATTGAAAATGGAATGTTGATTTAGAACTATCATTCACCAGGTCCAAATAGACAATTCAATCATTAATATACATTTTCTCGTTTCTCGCCCCGCCCATCAACACAATCAGAGGCAATCTGGCGCGCAAATAGGAAAATAGAGTGCGAGACAGGACCGCCTCGGGCTCCACTGAGCTTATTGTTCATCAACTGGATATACCATTATTAATTACTTATTACTAAATATATTTACAATGTGTTCAGTTCAGTAATTTTGAGTTCGATATTATTTATTTATTTATTCTTCGTTTGTACACAAGTAAACAAAGACATAGAAATTATTTAAATTGTTTTAAAAAGTACAAAAGGGCGGCCTTATCGCTCATGAGCGATTTCTGCCAGGCAACCATTGGGGAGAAGAAAAAAAATATAAATTGCAAAAATCAAGGGGTGACAGTGTACATTGAGAAAAAGAATAGAATTAATAAATTTTACTTTTAAAAATATATACATAGATACATACATACCACATAATGATATTTATTATATTTAACACATATAAAATACTCGTATAATATTATCATCCACCGACTTTATTGACTTGTTTACTAAATGATTTCTCAATGCTTTTAAGAGGTGCCTTGCTGTTTTACAGCCGAATTGAGCCAGTACGTACCTCTTGCTTACATGAAATCGACGTAAAGTGACAGCTATGCTGTCGCGTTCGAGCGGTTTGTGAGTTTCCGGTTGCCCATTGGTGCGATAGGAAAAAGGAGGGCAATGTAAATGTCTGCCTCTGGTTTTGTGGATGTTAATGGGCTTCGACTGTTCGTTTGACCTCATATGCTTTAAAAATGTTATTTGATTAGCAGAACTGACAAACGCCTACCACCTATATCCTTTTTTTTTATGACGCAGTGGAAATCATTTTCGGACCATACCAGGGCCTTGGCGCGCTGGCGTGTGTGGGGACTCGCATTGGGTGCACTACCCCACTTAAACCACTGCGTGAGCCTTCAGCCGCTGAGGGACCCAGATCGCAGGCAACGGGAAACCCTCAGCGACAGACTGGTCCCGGCAAGACCAGATTCTCCACAATAGGGGGACTGCCCGGCACACCACCTATATCCTACCTACACTACCCTAATATCACCCATATTTCTTTACCCAGTTACTTAAGCACAATTATTAACTCCGAGAATCCATATAAACTATTAATACTATATATTATTATGATAAATATATATTGAAATGCTCCAAATCCGTCCTTTGTATCGACTTAACCCAACCAATTTTCCAGCGGTCATTTTTCATCGCCGTAAGCCGGCCCGGTGCGCCCGTACACCACACTTACCGCTGTGTTTACGAGACGCGGGGGT
The DNA here is from genome assembly GCA_905333005.2 of Lycaena phlaeas. Lineage (NCBI taxonomy): Eukaryota > Metazoa > Arthropoda > Insecta > Lepidoptera > Lycaenidae > Lycaena > Lycaena phlaeas. Next base: position 2,982,973 of record HG995181.1, read on the forward strand.
TATTTGAAAACTTTTTATGAGAAATTGTCGAAGGTAAATTGACAAAGGCGGGCGGATCGTCGGACAATCTCTATGTTAATGTCGCTGGAGTGCATTCTTATATTTGCAGTTGCGTTTCACGGGTTTTCCAAATCAATATCAATTTGAAACAATCTTAAATGTAAGGATTGTTTCAAATTGCATTGGATTTGGAAAATTGGCGAGGCAAAGAATTTATCGAAATACCTCTATGAAGTTTTTTTTTTTGGTAAATGGAAATTCAATATTAAAATTTATTTTTCTTTGGTAGTTAATAATCGAAAATCATATTGTTTTATGGATTTTTAGAATGGACCTATGCTGATGGCCTTTATTCCTTTAAGCTACATCGGAAAAGTGGATGGCTCATCTAAGAATTTGAATTCGTGTTACTCTTTCACGGAAAAACTATTGAGTGAATTTTGATGAAACTTTGCAAATGTATAAATTTTACCCCATCCTCCCACGAAATATGAGAGTATGCAGATGGAACCACGGTATAGTATATTATGCAATAATATCACCTTTAAACTATCCAACTAATATTATAAATGCGAAAGTTTGTTAGTATGGATGTTTGTTACTCTTTCACGTAAAAACTACTAAGTAGATTATTATGAAACTTTAATATATATAATATAGCTTACATATCAGAATAACACATCGGTTATAATTTATCCCCGCACTCCCACGGCAATTGGAAATACGCGGGTGGAGCCGCGGAACGCTGCTAGTATCATATAAGTGTACCTTAGATCACAAAACATCGTTTACATTTACATTTATTGTTGTAAGATGATTTTCCACTTTGGCCGTTGGACCTCTGTGAATTATTAAAAGGGTCTCGATGCTATATTGATGCGCCCTTTGTTATTTTTGATATTGTATAAAGACCACTATGAGTGTCGTACTAATGTTATAAGAGTTTTGGTGAACTAGCCGTATGCCGCAGCTTCGCTCGTGATCATAAAGGGTATCTCATGGTGAGTATTAAACGTCGAGTCGTGAGTAAAAATCCAGACAACTCAACCATATGTTTAAACTATTTAAAACGGGATATTTACTATGGTTTTTATCTTTATTTCGCGGAGCTCGGTTTTCGACATTGTCTACGAATATCATGTTCACGAACCATATGTTACCTAATCTGAGATGTAGAGTCTAAAATAGTAAAGGTGCCGAAAATAATTGCAAAAGCATTTTAATAATAATTTCATTTGCAAGAACACATTAAGTACAGTTAAGATGTTAGAAGTAATGAATTTAAGCTACAATGTTCGCCAATTCCAATGGCATGCAAATATTTTTATTTAAAAATTAGGCATAATATTATCTAGTAAAAAAAAAGTAAAGTATCAACCCTTATATGTCCCACTGCTGGGCACGGGTCTCCTTCCTCGAAATCAGGCGAGGAGGGTAATGGGCCAATAGTCCACCGCGCTGGCCCAGTGTGGATTGGTGAATTTCACATACCTTCAAAGACTTTAAATCTCATCGGGCATGCAGGTTTCCTCACGATGTTTTCCTTCACCGGTGAACGAGCGATGGTCTTGTGTTGGGCTGCACTTAGAAATTTAGAAAAACCCATTTCTCTTCTCATTCTCGCATAAGAGGCCGAGTTCATCTACCACTGGACCATAATCGCTTATGACAAGGTAAGATACCTTAAAACGACAGTTTCTTTCGTTAAAGCAAAACTGAATCAATAACTAAATACATGGAGCGTAAAATAAAAAGAAAATCATCAATGAAAATTACTTTACAAAATTGAATAATGAAGACAAAATGGCGCTCTCGCAAAAATTACTCTCCGTAAAAACGATTTCTTTAAGTTAATCGAAACGTGGTCTCGGAGCGGATGATCGATGTCCTATCAATTTCGTTTGAGATATTACACGGTCGTTCCTTGAAACAATTATGTGTGCTTTACTACCTATTCCTAAAGTCGGATAAGCTTAAGACAGATTAGCAAAATGAAGAACGTAAACAATATTATCACAACTGCCTTATTCGATATTCATATATTTATTTATCTGTCTTTAAATTACGAAGTATCCAACTTTCCAAGGTTTTGCTGGAAGAAATCTCTGATAGAGATAATTACACCTTGTTGACAATGTCTCCAATACAATTGTTATATTAATTTGTAAACTAAAGAATAAATAAATACATAAAAGCCGGTCCGTGTTGGATGCGGCGGCAAGGGATCGGTCGTCTTGGCGTTCTTGAGGGAGGCCTATGTTCAGCAGTAGATAGATAAAGGCTGATGATGATGATGATGATGATGATGATGATAATGCAAATAGTTGCCTATTCGGAGACGTGAGCTGCTCTTGGATGGATGGAGCTCTCCTTGACCGTAAGTACACGGATCGCTATCCGAAACACAGCAAAGATTTTTAAGCGGTGATAAAATGGACACTGGTACACACAGCGCACACCCTTACTACGGTTAAGCAAATTGTTAGTGTGGTTAGGTTAGGCAACAGGCAACGGCATCTTAGCGGGATGGATTATAGCCTATAGCCTTCCTCGCTACATGGGCTATCTAACACTGAAAGAATTTTCCAAATCGGACAAGTAATTCCTTAAGATTTTCTGGTCGAGTAGCCTTCGAGTGGTAGTCAGGCTACGAACACTACGCAGCCTTCCCGGGTTGAATATCACTAGGTGCAAATAATTTGTATGATTATTCTATAATATGTTACTAGTACCCCTAACATAACTTACCATAGGGCTAGGTTACGTGGAGTAATTTATAATATAAAAAGTTATATTTATTTATTTATTTCAAAACCCTTTAAATTTAATACAATGTCAGGAGATATTATAACTACTGTCTTTGATTACTACATATTCATAGAGTACCAAAAAATATCACCATATAAAACCGTATTAATTACTACAAAATAACCTAACCTATTAACACTAAAGACACCATGACGCTGTCCCTTCAAACATTGTCTTAATTACCCCTTCGAAATTCCAAAGATAAAACGACTTGTCAAACATTATAACCTCAAAAACCGCATAAAGGAAACTAACCCTCAAACAAAATTGTTAACCCGCGCATTATGAGTCGGCCATTACGCCCGGAGCGCTGCTCGGTCAAAGAGACCAGACTGGTCTTTCAGAATTGTTTGCGTTAATCAGATAGGGCGCGCCACAATATGCCACATGTTTGAACAGTGCGAAATGATTAACGAAATGCAACTGTTACGCCCAGCATAGTCTTTGGTCTTTTTTTTTTATATCAAGCTCTGATTTTTTTCAGTGTGAGTGTACAATGGGTGTATTAAATTAGCCATTCAAAATTTATTTTGACTCTACTAACCATATTTTTGGCAAAAAGCATGATGCTATTTTTACTTTACAATATTATTAAAAGTATACACGTAGGGTAATGGAAAGCGGGTGAAAGGGTATAGGGGAAGGGGAAGACCGAAGAAGAGATAGCTGGACGGGATAAGGAGAGATATGGCGGAGTGTGGAGTGACGCGGGAACTAACGAGTATGAAGCCAGAGTGAAGGTACAAGACATAAAAAGCCAACCCCAAATGAATGAAAATAATAATGGCTAGGAAGATGATGATGATTATTATTAAAAGTATACTAATATAAATATCTATACGCTTACACCCTTAAACGATAAAGCTACCTAGATTTCTGATTTTTAATTCCAAAAACTTTTTGTTTTATCTGTACCTACTTGTACTTGAATGTAAATATTATATTACCATTATAAAAGTTCCTTATCCCAACAACTGTGTAAAGCCAATAAAATCTTTATTATCTGTTCAACCCACCCGTGAATAAATTTACGCTCGTTTAGCAGGTCGCAGTATCAGTTTCCGAACGAGACGTCATGGCGCCAGAAATAAAAAAAGTTACGCCCCGGGCGCCGCACATGGCGCGCTGTCAATTTTAAAATTATACGCGTGTTTAAATTTCGTACGCCATTCCAGCCTATTTGAATTTGGAACCGCAGTTCAGTAATCGGACTAGGATTAGTGACAAGATTAGTTAGAATAACGCAGAGGGGACGGAAAATTGAGCCCGTAATCCTTGTAATGCGCAGAAAGAAAATTGTCACATTTGTTGTGGCAAATTGTACCTAATTATCATTTAACGTCTCCCGCCCTCCATAATATAATAAACTGTGGTTGGTATTGGATTTAGGTGTCGAAATGTTTATATTCGTTTGTATTTTGTTTTCATGGTCATCATCACTCCTTTAGCGTCTACTCGTTGACCTACTGAGCACGCAAAAAAAACGCATTTATGTCTAAAATCTGTTTGTCTGTCGTGAGATAACATAGGTGCATAAGTAACTATGAGAGCATATAAATAATAATGCTCTATATTTATATGCTCTCATAGTTACTATGTTAAATATATTATATCAGTATAATTTTAAATATCTATACTTTTTTACCAAAAGCGATTTTTTTTTAAGAATAAAATAATTTAAAAACAATAAATATCTAATCACAATAATACATAAAATTCGTTCTTAATATTTCATTCTGTAATTATTCAAAGAAATAAACTAGAATCTCAATAGTCCAAAATATCTCCATATCGTATGCACATTGATACAATTGCCCACAAAGGGGTTGCCAGTGTAAAAACTAGCTAACAAGCGGTGCGCTCGCGGCTCTAATTCACAATTTGCCGCGCCCGCCCGTCCGGGGACCGCGTTCTAAATTCAAATTTCAATGTACAAATGAAATGTCGGAAAAGAAATTTCGGCCATGTTTGTTATGTAATTTGCATTCGAATTTGCTTTTTAAACGAGATTTCCTTAGCTTTGGCTATCTTCATACATTATTATAAAGATTTTAATTATTACTTTTAATTAGTTTTTTTACGAATAGAGAGAAGTAATAATTAAAGCTTCTTCAAATAGTAAATTATAACGTCTTTATTAACTTATTTAGAAATGGTAATGAAGGAAATTTATTAATTTAAAATATTGAGGTCATCATTCATACATTTACCGTCTCCGAATAGGAGTCGAATACAAATTCGACGATTCGAAGTCGACTCCTATTTCATTCATTCTTCGTCCAGATAGTCTTTAACTAATTTATTAATCATATGTTAAGACTATGATCTACTGACATAATAACGATTCTTAATTAACTTTACATTTCATAATAATGAAACAATTTTTGTATGTTCCTTTAAATAGACAAACCGACGGACGTGATAAATGTTAATGTCGATCATAAACATAAATTTCACCGAGGTCTTAATGTCCTAGACACGGACAAACTTTACAGACAATCCTGAGACAATGTTAGGTTTCATTTCGAGTAATTGACCATCACCCCTTAACCCCCCGTTCACACGAGCATTTTATAAGCGTCGCGGTAAAAACCGCAGGCGAGTTCGGCATGCTCAATTCGATTTAATGTCTAACACTCAAGAGTCGAAAATCCGAAAACAGCACTTGACAAAAAAGCGCCGCGCTTTAAAAACGTTTTCGCGTGAACGTTCGGAACGTTCGTCAAATATGTTGCCGATAGCCTATTCGGAACTTATCTGGAGATTGTGAAACAGGCCCTAAATGAATGATCACGGAATGGCATACTACCTCTATACAGACACGCATACCAATTCAACCGTATCAATCCCGAATGGAATGCCATAAGTTAGAGCCAGAATTAATAATTCAGGCACAATTCAGTGCCAGGATTACGATAATCCATGCGACGACGAAGGCTCCGGCCCTAAACGAATAACCCTTCGAGGGAGGCCCCCGCTTCCGATTGGCCGCCTCCCAGGAAGGATATGACCTATAGTTTTTCTTCTTAAGAACTTCCCCGGGGGCATTGTGGCGTGATTTATTTACGGGCGGGGGAGTAGATTGATGATTGCCAGTATCCGGCCTCGCAATCACATCTGCGCCCCGCTCGGGGCAAATTCCCCGCATATTCGTTTACCCGGAGCATTATGGGGGCAACTTGTTCCGAGAGCGCCATTACCTCTATTATGAGGAGGTTAATGTTCAGCTTCACTCCGAGTTGATGTGGTTTTTACGCTGTTTGCGTCGCGGAATGGAATTTAACTCGGCGCTGGATTTGCAGTTTTAATAATATACAATTAATATACGTGTTATCTAATAGAATAGTATAGTAATCGTTGATGAAATAATAATAATAATAAGATGTTACAAGTAATATTATATCTAATTGGTAAACCACTTAAAATACGTTTTACACTAAAAATTATACGCCTTAAAGTAAAAAAAAAATTAAAAGGATTTTGTCGGAGAAAAAAATTAAAAGAAACAACTTTCACGAATTTTATCGCGGTCTATTGAGTATTTTATAATCCCGACGTTTCGGATACCGTACTTTACAGCAACCATGGTCATGGGAGGACCATTGAAAATTCGCGTAAACAAGAAAAATATATAAAAAAAAAAAAAAAAAATCACCAATCAATAATTTTATTAAAACATTTGCTATTGAATAGTTGTAGCAAACTTACCATTAGGGTTGACAAAATGTAAAAAAGGTGTTATCATGGAAGTAAAGCTTTTAAAAGAGATTTAATGGAACTAGAACCAAATCATTGGTCATCATTATTGAGCCCTACGCAATTCACGAATCAATTATCCTAGGCCGGTATCAATGCTATTAGTGACCCTCAATGCCCGCTCGTTCATTGGGACCTCGACAAGTGATGGTTGTACCAACGCAGTCCGGAATCGAGCCCTCGCACCATGTCATGGTGCGTAGGGCTCAATAAGTGCAAGTTAATTGTTGAAGTTACTCAGTGACTTCATAACTTACCAACAAATGTATGTTTTATTTATTAGTATGCCTATCTCGATGATCATATAAAAATACTAGCAGCGCCCCGCGGTTTCAAGCGCGTACTTTTCACACCCGTGGGAGTACGGGGATAAATATAGCCATATGTTATTTTGATGTGTAAGCTATATTATTGTAAAGACTTGTATTAACGCCTACGCAGTAGTTTTTGCTTGAAAAAGTAATTATTTTTAGGACGAATATTAGAAGGATATTTTCAATTATTTCTATAATTTTTAATAAGACATTCACAACAAACTAATTGCCAATACATCTTATTTTCCGAGACGAAGATTTTATAATAGACAATTAGATTATAATAGAAAATTAGAATACAAAATGTTACGATTATACTTAATTCTTTTTTCAATTGAAAAGAAGTTTATAATACACAAGATAAAAAATCTCACTAAAACGTTATGTCCAGTGTGTCCAGCATTAAGTGTGTGTATGTATGTGTGTGTGTGTGGGAGAGCATTTAATACAAGAACCGGACGTATAAAAGCGGTGTAGCAATTACAGCGGGCGGCGACGGCACTTAGCGCGGAACAATACAATCCAACTATTTTATTGTGAAGCACGACAGACTAAACAAATTGTTTCTCATCCCTAATTCTAGGGTTGGCGCTTGATATTTTGTTGGTAATTATAAAATCGAAATTCGCGTACTTTTACTACGGCTATTCTCTACAGTTCAAACAATATACGTAAAGATTTACTTGTATAACTGAAACATTTAGGGTCTGTTTCACAATATACTATTAAAGTACCCTATAGCTATATGACACATAAATTAACTGACACATAAATCTTCTAGTTAGTCTTGATTGGGTTTCACCATCATCTTCCCTGTAAATTTATTTGGCAGATCCCTATTTGGCACTTACTGGTAAGTAGGCTTGGCAACCTCGCATTTTATAGTTCCATTTTACGATAAATATGTTTTAGAAAAACATTCCATGTTGTAAATATACATGAAAATATGTTTTCATAATTTTAATGTATGTATCATACCATCTTTATACCTTTTATTTACATAGACATTGTATATAATGTTATCCCTTAATTATTAAACGATCAAAACACAATTTAAATTATTTTGTATATTACTGTTACCGGAACGTCAAATTGTCAAATGTCGTGAAGCTGTCAACCGCGTATATATCTGTCAACTAATTTATGTGGCAGATAAGTTTGCTAATGGCCAGTTGATCCGACCTATAGTTTACAGGGAACTTTATTAGCCAAATATTGGTATTTGTCAATTGTGAAACAAAAACGTTGTAGTTATGTGGTAAATATGTTGCAAATAGCTTAATTGGAACTTTATTAGGACATTGTGAAACAAACTCTTAATAATCTAACTGACGACCTATACGAATAAATCTAATTGACGACCTCTGTGGCCAGTGGTTAGCGCGTTGGAGCACAAGCCGGAGGTAGCGGGTTCGAATCTCGCCAGGAAACACAAAAAAGTTTGTGTTCCTGGGTCATGGATGTGTATTAAATATGTGTATTATATAATAAAAAATCTTGAATATATGTATTAATATAAAAAGTATTAAATATAATATGTATTTCCGTTGTCTGGTACCTGTAACACAAGTCTCTTCGAGAACTTAGCACGGGACCAGATTGACGTGGTGTAAAAAGCGTCCATAGATATCATTATTATTTACATTATTAGTTCCCGAACACGTGAAGAATAAAAAAAAACTACCTTCATAATTTTGTTGTATCGTTGATATAATCAGCGCATTATAATATAAATCTTGATCCTGATCAAGCAAGAAATTATTATATTTTGCTTCTTTTAGACTAGTTTTAAGGGTTGCCAACATTCTGTTTTTTATTACAAAAAATACTATGTATGAAAAAATACATAACTGCGATACTTTGCTTATTGCAGTTTTGTAATTTTACTTAAAACACATTTTACACCAAGAATTTTGTGTTTTTTAACGGGATATTTTTCTCCAAAGTACTGTGATTAAGTCAGACGTTATTAATAAATTGCCCGAAAAAAAAAACTAGTATAATCCACGTTTTCTTTCAAAAGCTTTCATTCAAGAAATACAAACTTAAAAATGTTATTTATACAATCTACACAGTTTAAAAATATTCGTTGCAATAACATAGTACCTATATATGTCGCAGCCAATTAGCTTATTTAGCCGTTCAATCAACAGCCTAGCCTATTTATTAAACGGCGCAGTTCAGATAGCGGCCTGAATAATATTCGGCCATTAGATGAAACAGCTAGGTAACTAGGTATGGAGATTTTGTATAATATGTTAACTCAAACGGAAGACAAAATTTGTCATAATATATGCCACAGTTTTCTAGTTACTTTAGTATATTCTTAACAGGAAGCTTAAAAATAATAAATGTTTGTAAACTAAAATGACTAGAAAATTTTATATTAGCAATTCTTGATCTTTCTTACTCTTCTCTCTCTTCAATATCATAATCATCATCATCATCAGCCTTTTTCCGTCCACTGCTGAACATAAGCCTCTTTGACATTCCCTCAATGAACACCAAGACGACCGATCCCTTGCTATTCTAATCCAACGCCATTCTTGTATTTATAATATTATAATCTGAATCTCGAAAACTGTTCCAACAATATCCATGAAATTTAGTATACATAGAGTTTCGGGGGCGATAAGACGATCTAGCCAGGATTCTTTATATAAAAAGTCGTTTTATTCATGTTTTAATCAACTTTACCGAGCAAAGCTCAGTCATTCGGGTACTAATTATTTATCTTCATCAATCATATTGAACATAATATACACAGATCTGAGGCTTATACTTACGCATTTCGTAAAAAATAAAAAGATCAGAAACTACGCGCGTTTCTTACCCATCTCTTATAGTAAATTTTAAATACTCCTTTTAAATCTTCCTGAAAACATTCCATGCCATCGAAGATAGCCTCTTATATACGAATACACAACCAATGACGGTAGATAGGTATTAAAGGTTATTAATGGGAGAAAAAGGCTCTACGTAAGTGGGCAGTGTTATCGTGTATTACTGCACTCAGGTCCGCCATTACAGCCCGACACAGTCCCGCCCACAATAAATTCACCCCCGTCCAGCACGCACGGCTATTGAGACTTGGATAATAGCTTTTGGAATTGGAATATGATAACGCTTTATATTACTTCCTTAATAGTTTCTCTTAAATTATTGTGTTTATCGCCCGTTTGGGTACACGTCTATTTTACTCCAATTAATACTTTTATTTCGGTGAAAACTTATATCATTTGTTCTTGCAATTTTAGAGTATATGTGGCACTATATTACTAGCTAAGCATTAAGATCCCCTTCACCTTTTTAGCCTGTTGGGATAGTGTTTGCGCGCTCGATAATATAGGCAATATATAGGAGATATATAGTTCACTTTGCCTTTAATTTACGAAATGAAGTTATTGTTTTTTTATAAATTAAAATTCAGATTATATTAAAGGGTAACCCAGAGATTAATGAGTATTTTTTTTAAAGTGTTTCTAAGGTTAACACTAATAGAATTACGCTTTATCTCTGCATTATTTCGGTTACGTTTACTAAAACATTTTAAGCTACGTTTGATTATGATTATTCATTACAACTAACATTTTCATTTTTTAATTTTCCGAAACGCCAAACGCCAGGCTGCAATAGCCAATAGCCAAATACAATATCTAACCAGCCAAATACTAAATAGCCAAACAGCGAAATGTGATGACGACGCCAGCGCTCTTGTGGTGGGTATTAGTAACTTTTATTCTCCGTTATAAAGCCCTTTTAACTTTTCCAACTTTCACCTTGTCTCTACCCTCCATAATTAAAACAAATACAAGCCAGTCACAGATGGCTATATGAAAATCATTTCACTAAAACTACTTAGCTTTAAAATTAGATATGGAATGCGCTTTGTGTGAATTTTAACTATACGAGCGTCTTCCACATATTTTTTGCCAACCTATTCTGTTGGCAAAATGTTGATATTATTACTGCCAATTCGTCTATGAAATGCAGTGTTGGATGTTTTGAAGTACTATCTTATAATGCTAAAATTTATAAATTAACCTCTACAAGGTTAACCAGGTGCGAAGAAGACCCCACCATGGTTCAGGCCTTGTCGTGGCGGTGGGGCTCAGTAGCCCAGGGTGACCCCAACACCTTAGGTGAAGCGAATTAAGCCCACGCGAGGGGGCTCTTTGTACCCCTCTTATTAGAAGAGGGGACAAAAGAGCAGGGGGCAAGGGGTAAGGATGGGAACCTCACCTCATCGTACTATCCCGACGTTGGGAGTGGTTGTTCTGTGGTGCGGAACAAACGCTCTGTGGAGGTGGCGTCAGTCCCCTGAGGGACTGACTAGCCGTCGAGGTGCCTTGTTGCTTGCAGATCCGGGGCACCTCACTAAAGGCGGCAGTGGTGGCACTCGCCGGGTTTTAGTGGGTAGAGCTGCGTCCACTTACCATCTTTCGGGCGCAGTGAGTCCCACATACCCGCCTGGGGAGACCCACTCTCCAGCGGGATTTCCCGGCGTAAAAGAAAAAAAAAAGGTGCGAAGAAGACGTCTGGCAGTGGCTGGCTGGAAACAAATGCCTATGTTCAGCAGCGGGGGAAAGCTGATGATGATGACTGAAGCGTTCAACTTCGAGTCGCAGTGCAGGTAAAGCGTAGCATTTTACATCGCATCTCATCTCATGAGCCATTACTTATACCGAGAGATAAATGCATTAGAATAGAATATAAATTGTTTATTTCAGACACAAAAATGAAATATGCCCATATATAGTTAATTTGTTAGACAAATAAATATCATAGATTCACATAATACTTATACATTACACATGTCCAGTGACTACTCTTACCCAATGTTCTCAGATAGGGCAGTCAAATCTAGCCGCTATAGCTTTCAGAATGCTGTTGCTGGCCTTCCGCGGGCGCTGCAGCACAGCAGCCGTCAGATATCGGTAGGACCTAACGTTTAAGTATACTCGATAATCCCCTACTCGCTAAAATCAATCACTTCGGGTGTCTCCAGGTCTGGACGCTTGAACGACGGACTAGCTCTAGGTAAAATCATTTATGGCACAGGCAACAATCTCCTTATACAAAATAGCTTATTCTTCAGTTTTCCGTAACTCATATTTTAATAATCCCACAATTTTGTTTACAAGATTTATCTTTAAAAATGTATAGACCATTTAAATTTGTATTGTAGGGATGATTTTTACTCGAATACAATATTAAATGTGGCTGGTAAATTGTTTATTACGTCATAATTCATTGCGAAGTGGGATTTGCGGAAAATTGACGGTCTCAAGCCGCACACCATTAGCGGAGGAGAAAAAGTTGGGAAAAACTGAACGGAGAGGCGTACACTGACACATTTTATTTTTAGGCCCAATTTATTTTTTATCTAATTGTATCAGTTAAATCATTATTATTTACTAAATTATGCAATGAAAGAAAAAGAAAATAAAAACTAATATTCAAGTAACTTTTATTCTATCTGTATATTTTGTTCAAAAATATAAACTTATCAATCAAAAATATAAACTAATCAAAAAAAAAAAACTAATCAAGGCTTGCAAAAATTTCAATAAGCCGCAAAAAGTTGCTTCATTATATTTTTTTAGACCTTCAACTCATTCGGTATGTAGGTGGGACTTGTAGTAGTACTAGTAGACTGTCATTATTATAAACTAATCTCTTTAATATGGACTTTCGTCTCAAAAAGAACGTATTTAACTAAAAATAGCATTTTAATAATCAGTGAGCTAGGCAAATTGTTACATAAAGATAATAAGATGTTGTTAATTTATCATTCTGTCCAGCGTGGACAATCTCTTATTTTTTCTGTTTTTTTTTTTACATCTGCTTTCTTTGTAGCGTTGTGTTATAATACAATACAATATTGTATTTATATAATGGTGTAACAACTCAACCAAAATTGCCAAGCAAAAATATTCAAAGAATATAGTTGAACCGACTGTGTATTTTTTTTTCGTTGTCTATTAATTGACGATGATAATATATTGTCTTACATAAAAATATACCTAAGTCTTTATAAAACCAAACCGGTAGAAGTGCTACTCAACTCGGTCGACTTACTTTTTGGGTGAACAAAACTCCTAAGAACCGCAACATCCTCACCTCGACACCGAATGCTTGTAGTGCGGGTGCGAAAGTTTGTAGCACTTTCGTAGCGACCACGTAGCGATTACGTAGCGGGGCGTAGCGCACCTAGTGGTCGAGACGCACGCAAATGTGACGCTACGGTATTCACCCAAAACAGTGCCAAAGCTTAGCTTGACAGCGACCGCCCCAACACCGCCCTCGCCCCTCGCTCTACGGAGGGGGACGGGGGGATACACGGAGTGTAGGCAATGTCATGCGCCTGATTGCATCTCTTAAACGTTATGAACTCATATTTATTACTGAGAATTGATGAAATTTAATTTATTTTTTTAAGGTATTGTATTAATTTTTTTATCGATATTATAAAATTTTAGTGACAAGTTTTGAATTTTATTGTGAACTCCGAGTTATAAGTTCTCGTTTCTATCGTAAGTCCCTATGACCCCTCGGGTTCTTTTTAATCCGATGAGAAGATTGGTTAATATTAGGAAGTAATTTTCTATTTTATAAATATTGCCAGTTAATTATATGGTATTAGTAAAATAATATAAGATATAACCATAAAATAAAGCATATAAAATAAATAGTGAAAGATTTGAATACTCTTTTATAAATGGTAAAAACATTAAAAATATATACAGTGTGCGTCGGGCCTAAGTCGACCCTCTGACGGAATTCTTACTGAGTTTTTAATAGAGTCCGCGGCAACCCTTTTATTTTGATTAGTTATTGTATTTACAAGGGGACGGGCCGACGGGTAACATTGACAAATTTCTAACGTAACAACTTTTGATAGAAATAACAAGCTTTGACCAATGAGTTTTTCACCGAGATTTTAATGTTTTAAAGACGTGAATTATACATTGTTTGCAATAAAGAAGATTGACTTTTGTATTTAAATCATTAAAATTTTGATCTTTTGAAGTATTTCCTGTATAAGAAGCAAAATCCTAGGAGTCGGTTGTTTCAAAACATTTGTCAACGTATGAGACTTCGTTAAATTTTGACGTCTGTTAAAAACAATGCTCTTTGGTCACTAACGTTCGTTACCGCCATCGATACATATTCGTTAAAATAGGCAAGCAAGTTAAAATAGGGATGCAACCCTAGAGCTGCCAGACATCACGAATTTTCTGACGCACAAAATGCACTAACGATATTGTCTAAATTCTAATATATACGTGAAAATCAGATATGAGAACTTATGTGAAGCAAGTAGTGTTATTATCTAGCAAGTAATGTTACTCTATATCTGGTAATCCGCCCTTTGACAAAGCTAGCAGACATCCACATTATTATATGATTAAATGTTATCATTGAATAAAAAATAAATGTAATAACAAAGTGTTAAAACAACATTTCTTTAATCTACGAGATGAAACACCTTTATTGCAAAAAAAGGGTTTTCCCAATACGTACTAGATGTAGACAGTATTTAAAAAGCCCTAAGGTCTAAAGGTTGTGTGAATGAAGGGCTGGCTTATTATTTCTTTTGTGTGCGCCAGTCGGAGATGGCTGTGGATCTGTCATTACACACGTCACATAGAATGTACAAGGGATGTAAAGAAGGTAGCAAGTTTAATGCCTATTTCGTAACATTTTTTAAATTTTTTATATTATGTATTTATTCACTTTTGTTTCGCGAAAAAAATTTAAATATATAAAAACTATAATTATTTACGTTAAACTCGACGACTTGAGAGATATTCGAAGATAATATCAATAGAAATAGTGGAATAGAATATACATATATTAAATATCCCGGTATATTATAAATGGTTTCAATACTGAAAATTGCCGTTATTGTCTTTTAAGGTAAGGTTACGCGAATTTCACTTAAGATTTGTGTTTTTAAACAGCCATCACATAACACGCATAACAAAATATAGAAGTCAGAAAGACACACACCATAGAGAGACATACAACTCCTTATTCCCTTTCCTTTTTTCATACTTTTTTTAACGTGCTATTGTGGTTATTCGGATAGTGACGTTTTGGGCGTGAATCATTAAAATTCGCTAAATTATGAATTTGAATTTTGTTTTAAATGTTGGCTTTATACCTACTACCACGTCTATATCTGTACAGATCTTTGCACCTTTTAAGCGCTCACAAGCTCACACAATACGGCGCGGATTTAGTAAACACAGTTTTAATTAGCGAG
Organism: Lycaena phlaeas; assembly: GCA_905333005.2. NCBI lineage: Eukaryota > Metazoa > Arthropoda > Insecta > Lepidoptera > Lycaenidae > Lycaena > Lycaena phlaeas. Next base: position 2,998,123 of record HG995181.1, read on the forward strand.
ATACGTTTGGTGTGTTGTCCCGACATGAGTATTTTGTACAAAACCGTTTAACATATGAAATACACATAATACCCACATTATAATTATGTGTATTTTGACAAATTAAAACATTTCGTCATGTGGAAATGAAATCTACAAGAAGTTATACTTTAACGCCCGCATACTCAAACGCGACTCAAATCTGGGAGCTGCTTACATTTTGATGACATATGGTTTTAAGACACGCTTAGTAGTTTGAGGAGCCCTCAAATATTTAAGTGGCGTTTCAGCCTGTACCTACGTATAACTCCTCTAACTTAATATATTGTTTTCTTATGTTTACGCGAATTTCACTCATTATAATAAAACAACTTTTACGGATTTTATCGCGGTTTATTTAGTTTCTAATTTAAGTTTTTAAGAAAGAAAAAAAAAAACAAATACTTCTCCTACATCATTTAAATGCCTCAACTTAAGAATATTTCGTCGTCCCTTAACATTCTTGACTAACGGGGGACTCCTACGTCCGAATCCTCAAACGCAACTCAACTACTTGGCTCCTCAAATTACTAAGGCCTTAAATCTGTAGCGGGCCAATCAGCGCCCAGAAATCCATATGTCATCAAAATGTAAGCAGTTCCCGAGTTGCGTTTGAGTATTCGGGCACCATTCTCTTACTCTTATTCCATTTTTCTCAATCCGTCATTCAACATACCCCGCTGTAAATCGCGGTGTGTTAAAAATTAATATGAATGACGGTATTCGACGGAGCCCCACTAATATATTCCATCAGGCGTGTAAACTGCAATCAGCTCGCCCATTCAGCCCGTAACGAGTTGCTCTAGAAACGCGCCCCAAACGCGTTAGCTGTATTAGCCGTACAACCACCGCCATTTTGTTTTGGAATGCCTTTCAAAGGTTTGCAGAATCTTTCATGCGACTACTTTATACGACTTTTATCAGTTTATTAGAATTTACATGTAACAAAACATCAGGAATATAAAACAAAAACAAAACTTGAATAAAAAAAAAGTTGTGTGTGCGATTCACACACTATAGAAGTGAAGCACACGTTAAATGCTCAAATACAAGCAAGTATTAAACAGTGCAATATACATACACACCGACATTTGCTCTCTCGCTCTTTTGTATTTGTGTCTCTTACCTGTCGTTTTTTCCGTTGCATCCGATTTGAAGTAACAACGATTCTAAAGAAGTTTCACTTCAAAAAGAAAAGTATCAACCCAATATGTCCCACTGCTAGGGGACGAGACTTCTCCTCGAAATCATATGAGATAGGATATTGATAGTTCTGGCCTAAAGCGGGTTGAACTTCACACACCTTCAAAGACTTTTAATCTCATCAGGCATGCAGGTTTCCTCACGATGTTTTCCTTCACCGGTGAGCGAGCGATGGTCTCATGTTTAGGTGCACTTAGAAATTTAGAAAAACCAATTTCTATGCACCATTCCGTCAAGATCGAATCCCGAGCTTTATATTAAATGAAAATCGTCGCTTGCTTTATATACAAACATAATTATTAGTTGACTAAAATTAAATAAGTATTCTATTTCGAAATAGACGCTGATATCTAATATGTGGAAGAGGTTGATGCTGGCTCACGCGTCCTGGCCTGTGTGGAGGTGCTGCTGTGGTGGCTGGTCGTGTTATGCGATTTCTACCTAGCTGATTTTCTTTTTTTTTTTTTATTAACATCCTCTGGTTTGTTTTGGATGCTGCGGGGTCTAAATTTACCTACTCATTAATCTTAGGCTAGTATGCAATTATTTTTAAATATTTTGTATTTTAAAAAAGAGCAACCCAGCAGAGTTTCTCACTATACTAATAAAGTATTATGTATTTTATTTTTTGTATGAAAATATGAAAAGATTAGTTCCACTGAGTTTGTTTCGCCGGTTCTTCTCAGTGGGCTTGCTTTGGAACCGGTGGTAGACTCAATTGACTTTCAAAAAGATACTTTGATTGTACTATTTTGAATAAAAAATTTGACTTTGACTTTGACTTTGATATAATAACGCGTGTTTTGTGCATTGACCTACATTCTATATACTAACACAAAAACAACCTTTTTCCATTTCTATTATTATACTGAACTAGTTGTAATGCATAAATTCAACAATAATATAATAGAAGAAAGTGGTTTTCCCGTGGCAGTACGACTTGCCACGAGAATTAATTTCGAAGCATAGAGTAAAAGTATAATGAGGTTTTTGTTTTAAAATAATTTAAAAAATATTCATAACCTCGAAAAGGTGAGAAACAATAAAACAATAGTGTTAGGTGCTATTGTTTTTAGAAGTAAATTAGGCACGTCGCACAGGCCGCCGTCGGAACGCGATGCAGTTTAATTTCTGATTTGCAGTCATGGTTTTTATGTTTTTTTTTACCGACTTCAAAAAAAGAAGGAGGTTCTCAATTCATCTGTATGTTTTTTTTTTAGTTTCATTAAGGTTATGCAATCGAAAATGTTTTGTTATGTATGTTGGTGTTATTCATCCGAATTTGATAAATTATTTTTGTTAAATTATTTTCACTTTTTGAATATTCGCTTTTTCGCGTTAAACGAAAAACAAATTATAAATTTAATTTCTGTAAAAAAAAATAGTTTTTAATTTTACACGCAGCATAAAATAGTTTTGTTATCGAGAATTACTATCGGTTCGTAATCGCTGTCGAGTTTTGTTTTTCAGAATTTGAATCTGTCATTTTTGTTTCTAATATTTTATTTATTTATGAAACGATTGTATTGCCAAGACAAAATTATTTCGCAGATTTTTTTACAAGCAACTACTTGTGATATGTTTAAGGAACGAAGTGTTAAAATTTTGTGTTTTTTAAACAATACCTAACAAGTATCAGTTACTTTAATCTTGAATACCGATCGAAGACATAGCTTTTGCATTTTAAATATTGATTCCTTGTGTGTATATAAGGTAAGGGCGAAACATCTAGCCCACGGAACGAGCTAGTCGCTGTAGTCGAAAACGGCTAGGAATGGATGATGATGATGTGTATATAAAAAATATGTAAAATTTTAAATCCTATACTGCTTAAATCTATAAATCTGAAGAGTTTGTTCCATCTTAAGAACATTACTCAAGAACATTAGTCAGATTTGACGAATTCTTTCAATATTAGATATCGAGTAAGTCTATAGGTCATCCCTCTTAGATGTTGTTGTAAATCTTAGTTATCACAGGCGAAGCTGCGGTCAACAACGGGCTAGTGCATCGTAGAATCGTAAAGAACTGTGTAATTATAATAAGAATTTCATTGCAACATACCTGGGGTGCCACCTTCTCCAGAGCCTTGGGGTTCAGCCTTTGCAGGTGGTTCGGCAGACGAGGCTCCTCCGTCACCTTCACTGGAGACTTGACCTTCGGCTTGGGTATGTCACTCTTGTTCTTACTACATCGAGTCATCTACGGAGAAATAGTAGGAAGTTAGCATCACCAATGTGATGTGACCATAGAGTGGACTGGGAGTACTGGATGACCCACTATTTATATTATTATATTATCTATTTTATTTTGATATCCTTCAAAGTTTAAAGGTTAGACAAGGAATGTGATCCATAAGAAACTAGTCAGTGAATTGTCACTGATTTTGTAGTAATTCAACCAGCCTGTAGTCTGTGCGTCAGATTGGTTCAATTATCCATCAATGGTCATCAGTCAGAAATCGAAGCTTAGAACAGGCGCAGCGTTGCAGCAAAAATTTGGTGGAATTTGTTTTTGTACAAAACACGTCGTTTTCATGTTACGTTAGTATTAAATTATTTTTTACTAAACCATTATTTTTAAGCAATGGTCTGGTCAAAGATTGAATAGTGAACGTATTCTCACCATCTCTTCTGCCCTGCGTATCTCCTCCAGCTGCTGCTCGCGAGCTATCGCCTGTCTGATGGCCGGTGGAGGGCGACAGCGGTCCTCGTTACCTGGGTGCAGAATACAGCTATGACATACAGACAAACGTTGACCAATCAACGCCACAGTCCTGAATCGCGCTATCGGAATTTGACAGATCGCTCGCTATATATACAACACCTGACACGATAGCAAGTGGGCTTTGGCCTGGCCGAGTATTGCACCTCGCTCAGAGATCTCCCTTTGGGGCCCATATGGTATGATCTGTTTAATGTATTTCATTTAAAATACTGACTTGCAGACATAATATATTATAGCAAGCGGAACGTGATTTCGCTATTGCCGGTTAACTTCCGTAAGTGCTGCCACCCAGTGTATACGTCACTAGACCTTCCCTCACACTCACTAGAGTTCTCTTTTTACTCGCAGCTTCGTTCTTGTTTCATTGCCACCAGACATCTTCTCTCACTCGCCATAGACCGCACCTTCTATTCACTTTTGCTCTCCTCTCTTACTACCCCACAGACAGACGAAGGCCACTCGATGCTACACATTTCACATCTTACTCACAAATGATCTCCTTTTACTTACATCTCCTTCGCACCAGCCAGTTCTCCCACTCTCAACTAGCCACACTCACCAAAGAAACATAATGCACGTCGGAAAGCAGCGAGCTTGCGTACAATCCGTCGGCGCCGCATCTCACTCGCACATGTCCTCTCTCTCACTCGCACATGTCCTCTCTCTCACTCGCACATGTCCTCCCTCTCACTCGACCCTGTATTCACTCCTTAGTCACACTCACCGAAGAAGGCCACGCGGTTGACGTCAGGCTCCAGCGTGTACGCGTACAGTCCGTCCGCGCCGCGCTGCTGCACGTACCGCAGCCCGTACTCGCACATGGCGCCCGCGCACGCCGTCAGCGTCCGCCGCTCGCTCTCGCTGCATAACTATTTATTGAAAATAATATAAAATAATAAACTATTAATTATAGTTTGTTATAATAAGAGCCGGTTTCACAATCTCCATATAAGTTCCGAATAGGCTATTCGCAACATATTTGACGGATAGAGTATGGAGTATCTGTCAAATATGTTGTGAATATCTTATTCGGGACTTATCTGGAGATTGTGAAACAGGCCCTAAGATATGAAATTCATAAGTGGTGTTATTTTAAAATGTAAATAATACATATAATTAATAATATTATTATGATGAAATGCAAACATTCACACGAGCGTACGTACACGCCATGCGCAAGCACGCTCGCAGACACAATGACATGACGGTTTTTTGGATTCTAAAGTCATAAAATTGTATCATTTCTTAGCTACACTAGTCTTTTGAATGTTACAAAGGTATAGAGGAATTTTTTTATAATATCTATGGACGCTTTTTACACCACGTCAATCTGGTCCCGTGATAAGTTCTCGAAGAGACTTGTGTTACGTTGTGTTGTTTATTGTTTAATTTCCCACATAGGATCTGTATAATGATCACTTATGATCGTCTAAGCGGCGAAGTTTATAATGAGGGAAAAAGTAACATTACTTCTTCCAGTTTAATTCCAGTCCTAATGTAATGTAGCATAATTGATCGTCAGTCTGGCTATTTTCCTGCCTAGGTGAATACCTGTACGTTGGCAGAGCGCAGGACAGGCGACAGGAGGTGCGGCAGCAGCGGCAGGACGTCCAACCGCAGCGGGCGGCGCGTGGAGACCACCCCTGGCGCGCTGCCCCGCCACACCGACCACACGATGCTGTCCAGTTCAGCTTTCTTACGTGACATCTGCAACCATTCTGATGTTACTCACAAATTGCATTATCATAAACATTAGTGTTGGATGCGAGTAGCAAGGGATCGGTCGTCTTGGCGTTCATTGAAGGAGGCCCATGTTCCGCAGTGGACGGATAAAGGCTGACGATGATGATGAAACATTAGTCATCTCTTTTCAGTTTGCGAAGAGAGGACATTTTTTAGTCTCAAGACCAAATACGAAAAATGTCAAACTATGAAAATTGTGAGCGACGAACAAAAAATAATCGGAAACGATGTGGGAATAACTGAAGCCAAAATGGAAATCAGAAATTGGCTTTCAAGGTAAGGTAAGGTTTGGACTGATTCGAGGGCCTTCGAACGGGCCCTCTGAGATCGCATTGAATAAATATTATCGAAAAATCACACCATATTAACCTAGCCCGTGGTAAGTTCGTAAGAACTTACGTTACACGTACTAGGAACAGAAGTAGGGCGGAGATATTGAGGTCATTAGGAAACGCCCAGATTCTATGCCAAACCCTCAATAACCTGTTTAATATGTATCACGTAATCAGTCCACTGATAAAGATAAAAAGCTTAGTCAAGAACTTACTTCTTGAGCCTGCAAGGGGAACCTAATCTTCTGCGGCTGCCTGGCCGCTAGGAGCTGGTGACATCGGGAGAGGGCATATGGCAGCATGCCGTATAAAGAGTAGTTCTGGGTCCGCATGGTCCATGCGTGGATGTGGTCGTAGAACTGCAGCCAGGAGGTGGTCTCGCAGGCTATGTGCATCCTTGCGTCCACGCGCGCTGATAGATAGTTCTCGAATATACCATCCGCTAACCTGTAACAAATAACGAGTTTAATATATTCTTTTATTGTATTCTTCGTTATGTCACGTGACTTGAGTGATATGTATCGGCATGGACTATCTACATAATGAAACTCAAGTCACGGGACGCGCTCGGCCAATTGTAACCCAATATCAAAACTCTAAAGTAGAGTTTATCAATAACGAGTAATTTACATTACGAGCTAAAATAGTTGTAGCCTTGGCGAAATTAAGAATAGAATAGAATAAACATTTATTGAGGAATACAATAATAATACAAACTGCTAAACATGCCTGATCTAATACATACACTCACACGGCATATATATATATATATATATAACAAGATGAAAAACCTAAAATTAAAACTAAGTGTAGTTACAAAAACAAAGCTGACATAAATATGAGCCGGAAAATGCACAAGAGTGTAATGTATTCCTCAAAAGGTGACCACTCAGTTGCGTGATTGTGGTATCCGGAGATGCCACAATCCTGATGTTATGTGGTCCCTATTAAATCTAGTGTTGTTGAGTCAGTTGTACAACTAACATTAGCATAATTGTTTTAACACATAGCCAGTAAGAGTAAAAAATAAAAGGATATCTCAGTAAGCATACAGTACTACCGAGTGAATTTAAAATTGGAACGAGTTTTTATGGTCTACACACCTATAAGTGATAGGAACAGGCCGGACACGGTGCTTACGTAACTCAGTTGATATTAATTAATTAAATATAATAATACCTGTCATATTCGCCAGCCGCCTGTATGGTCCGCAAGATGGCGTCGGGCCCGTCTTCGTTGAGAGTGAACACGGCCTGCAGCGCCTGCATCATACTCTTGGTGTGGTCTCGGGCTCCAACAGAGGCCTTCTCGATGTCTTCTATGGTTATCTGAGAAAATCAAACTGTGTATATAATATATGTAGGTACATTCAAATATAGTATTTGTTGATATAGTAGACAATAGTTTTGCAATTAAATTAAAAATAAACCATATATAATTAATAAGTGATGTTATGGCTAATTTATTAAAAGACGCTTTGAGAAAGAACACTAAATGTACTAATTTAATTAAAATAATATGGCCACAATAGAAAAATACGATACGATCATACGTTACGTGAGAAAAATAACAAAAACTAAAACAAACATTTAAATAATATTATATTGAAAATTACACAATTATTATAATTTAATATATATTATACTTGTTAAATGGCTTTTATACTTAATTAGATTTACGATTGATTTATGTGATAAGATTAGTTTACTGATTAACACCTAGACATTTTTCGGTATATGAATGAATATGAAAAATACATATGTATGTTACAATAAAAATATTTTGACTTTTTAAAATCATTTAATGTAATATCTAAATACAATAAATACCTGCTTCTTATTCCTCGCCTTGAGGAAACTGAGTACGTGCAGCGCGGAGCGGACGTCACCGTGCGCGCGTGCCACCAGCGCGGGCAGCACGCGCGCGCCCAGCCGCAGCCGCTCGCCGCGCGCCACCGCCGCCAGCCGCGCCCCCAGACGAGCCCCGCCCACCGCCCCCACGCCCACCACTAGCGACACAGGCCTGAAATCACCAAGATGAGTTATTGGCAACACCAGCGATGTGGGCGTTACCCCCCAAACAGGCCTCTTCATACCACCTAATATATTAGCAACACCAAGAGCAATTCTGGTCTTGGTCAAACACTAGTAGGGCTATTCTATAAAAACCATTTTGACATCGACCTTCACCTGAATAATAGAGCTCACTTTACGCTCACTTCGAAAGCGAACTTTATTGGTATAGAAAGAGAGTCGAGTTTTAAAGAATACAAATTCGTCATATCGCCCTACAGAACTAAAAATATTTACATGTTTTGTCACTTCTTAGCTCCTGTAAATGAATTAAGTTATTCATATTATTCATAGTTATTCTGTGATATGGGTGTAAAATATATTTTCTAAATACAGATTTGACTAATTTATAGATCAAGATAGAGATTGGTTTTGTAATACAATCAGTGATGGACAATATAAGCAAAAGTAGTTCTTTACTTTTGCTCATTTTGCACTTTAATATGAGATGGCAATAGGAACACTTACTATTATTAAACCTTAACAAGAATATACAATAGTCACATGATGAATAGTATATATTATATAGTATAAGTATCTATGAACAGTATGTGCATATTGCATTTCTGTACATTGTTGCTTTCAGAGGTTCTTACAAAAGTGATGTCCGTTGTAAAGGTTAGGAGGAATCTAATGTCTTATCAAAAACTCACAATTACATACTTTTAGGTACCAACCTTAAGGGTCTTAGTGAGGTCGCATAAAGGTCGTTGCATATCGCTATGACCGGTCGCTTCAATGGCTGTGTTTTATTTTTCTTCTTGCCCTCATCTTTTTTAGATCTGGTCGCTGTGCACCATTTGACAAGCAATTCCACTGTCTGTAGTGGTGCACCGTCGATTTCGTCTGAAATATAAAAGCATAGTATGATTCAAATGGATTTTCTTCAAGTCAAGAATTTCGTGTGTGAAGACGATTTACTTGACATAAGCTTGGTCTTTGAAGTCAGATTTTCATGCTTTAGACTATTTGAAAATTGCTGTCGCGAAACAATAAATAAATGTGAAAGTTTGTAAGTATGGACTCTTTCACGTTGTTACTTTTAACACGAGTTACTCTTTCACGTAAAAACTACTGAATGGATTTTAATGAAACAACAATAATATAGCTTATACATCAAAATAACACATAGGCTATAATTTATCCCTGTACTCCCACGGGAATGGGAAGCACGCGAGTGAAATCGCGGGGCGCTGCTAGTACAAAATAAATCTGCAACTTGTTTAAGAGAGAATCCACAGCTGAAGATCTAATAAGTTCTAAGGTGTGTGTGAAGTCAGTCTGATCATAATTACATGTCTGACTTTGAGGATACGCTTTGCTACAGTAAGGCAAAGGTTTCTTCATAAGCCTTTAGGTTGTAGTAGTTAATTAGTTCTTATAATAGGGATGTTGACACATGTTACAAATTCATGTAAGGTTATGTTTTACATATTAAATACATTATTTGAAAACCTAAAATAATATTTAAAAAGTCTATTTATTTGTCTTGAAATTTAGAAAATTAATTTAAAATGCGTTATTTATCATGCATTATCACGTGACTGTAAACGCCAATAAGGCGATGACGTCACTGAACATTGAGCTAAGTACAAACTCACCTAACATAGCGCGAGCTCTGTATGCGGTGTGCGACGTAATGACGCTTGGAGCGTTTTAACGGAAATTCTTCTTTATTTAATTTTTTGTTAAAATTGGACATACTTCTTTACAAAAGTCTTTTTTTCGTGTTTATCTAAGGTATATCTATCAAATAAAATCAATTAAAAAAATTAGTCAACATCCCTATTATGTAAAGTGTAAGTTAGAATTACCAAGTATAAGGCAGTTGGGTCTCCTCTCAGCGTCTATTACGGAGCGCATCTGCGTGGCGCTCTGTAGTGCGGTTTGGAACGCCTCCGTGCTGCGCTCGTCCGATGCGTTTATCTCCACCGGCCTGTAACCTACACAAAAAAAAAGAGTTGTAGAGTACCATCTTTGTGTTCTACAGTATTTGTTACCCTGGCAAACTTAATGTGAGACTTCAAATTTCAATAATAATAATATATATATAATTTTATTTTAGCTTCATTAATCACATTTTATCATTTATATTAAACTACATAATATAATTTAGGGTATATATATGTAATACAATAAATATATATTATAATAAAACAATTACAAATTACATCAATTCCTAGAACAATAAATAAACTATTTTTTTTACTCCAAACCCAACGTATATAGGTAAATTACCAAAATGTATCTTACTTATTTAAAATATTTATATATAGCTAAATTGAATAAAACCACTTTTAATAATTTTTGTGAGCAATTAAGAAGGCCCTTGTTAAAAATGTCTTCTCCTAGCTATAGAGCTTACCTGCCAGCCTAGCCAGTAGATGTGCTAAGGTAGTTTTCCCAACTCCAGGCGGTCCGCACAGTAACGCCACTTTATGGTGAGGCCGGCCATCTTCATCCATCTCTGGCTCCGCTTCCTTCTTACCCTTCCAATTATTACTAAGTTGAAACTGGCCTGTACGTTTACTGAAAGTGTTGCGTTGCTGAGGTTCCTTTGTCTTAACTTCTTTCTTGAACACGATCTGAAGATAATTTTTTACAATAAAATTAGATATATTTTACTACTATTACAAAACTACTATTTAATCAAAGGGCCATTGAATTCTTACTATAGAAGATACATACTTTTTACTAAAGCAAAAAGTTATTATTTACTGAAAAAAAAGGATGTTTTCAATTTATTTGTATTTTTGTATGTTTATGGATTTGTCAGCTAAGATAGACAAGGTACCGCTACAAGTACGACATCAACTTCAAAATTAAAAATAATGAAATGGTAAATGATGAAATTATTGAAGTACTTATCATAGTCTATATCCTGAGGATGCCTCGGTGTCGAAGTGTGGTGGTAGTGCATACAAATGTACGCATATGCACTGTGGGAAAGGAGGGCGGTGCTATATGCATGCATAAGCATGCAATCACACTTTCTGTAAAGACTACATGGTTCGTAGAATATATTGCTAATTGATATATAATGTCATATCATTTCAAAAGGGATTTTCAGTGAAGTTTTCAATGTTAAAACTAGAATAATAAGTCATGTTATCAAGTACCTTATCCCACAAGTGCAGCCAGTGTAACAAAGCCCTGTTGACTGGTTCCTCGGACAACAAATCAATGTAAGTCTTTGGTCGGTACTTCTCCACCCAAAGGTCAGTATTGACACAAGCATTATCTTGCGCCTCCTGCTGAGTTGGTCCTTGACTTTCTGCCTCTTGTTTTTTCTCTAACTGAAACACGTGTGTTATAATGGGGCTCCAGTGTTAAAAAAGATTATTTCAATATATAATTTTTTAATTTTCTTAAAATAAAAAAATAAATGTATTATAATATAATATTTTATTTGTAGTTTTTTATGTATATTGACTACTTTTATAATGAGTATAGTAAAAAGTCGATTTTACTATATAATATTACAAAATAATACAGTATTGATCAATAACTGCTTAAATTTATATTTTCACTATATTTTTTCCAGTAACTTTGTTTTACATACTATCTTGTCATATATTATTTGCAATTATATAAAACATATGTTTCATACATAATACTTTTGACAAGTGTCTGAAGAAGTCGGATGATTAATTCGTGATTTGAAATTACGTATATCATTCATTGTCGAGTCTGTATTGCTATTTCTCTTTTGTCTATAAATCAATGACAGTTTGGATAGCTTCTCAACTATTAAGCAGAAAAATAATGTTTGTCTTTTAATGTTAAGGTGGAGTAATAAATTTAAACTATGATAAAAGAAGATTACAATTTTAAGTGCTTCCTCCCAAACACTAGCATAAGAGTCCTGTAATGTTAGCTTCTCAGTTACTGCATCTATTGATTCTTCCCAGCTCTCCTCTGACACAAATTTGACATACATACGGTCTCCACTCGACTGAGTTACAGGAAAAAAAGCCCAGCTGTAAGGGTAAGGTCAAAACTTTTACTAAGGTGTACTAAGCTTATGCAATTACAAAATAAAGTGTAAGTAAGAATCTTATCTGGACTAAGAGTTTAAATGTTTCCAGATCTTTTAGTAAGTAGATTTTTGAGAAGTATAATTACAAAAGCATTAAGTTTAACAGTATTCAATTTATTGTAATTCAATTTAACGTGAAAGAGGATGCCCAAATATCATCAAGTATAAATTGCAATTTTATATTTCATATTGAAATTAAAGTAAAAAAATACTTATAATGTGTTCACTTTTAAGTTACCAATATACTAAAACCCAAGATACCAATAATTTATAAAATTAATATAAAATAGGTGTACCTTGGTATATTATAGGATATATTTTCTTTGACACTGTAATTAGCATTTTTATTTAAAGTGAAATTACTAGATGGCTCTGCTAACATTTTTTTCATATTTCTATTAGCAATTATCCTATCTATAAGCTCCAAATCCTTCTCTTCATCAGTCTTCTGCCTTTTACTTGGTAATTCCATTGCTTCAAAGTCGATATCACCAATGTCTCCAAACAAATCATCAGCGGTTCTTTTATTTGATACATTTTCAGGAAAAACTTCATCTAATTCTTGCAAGCTTGGAGTTAAAGAGATTGATACATTATCATTCTTGTCAGAAACTTGTCTTAGTGGGGCGTCTTGTTCTTTGGCTGCTTTTGGGCTAGAGAAATCCAAGCTCCTTTTGGCAGGAAAAGATTTCTTTCTAACTGGATTTGTATCTGAAAGTATATATAAAAACAAAAACATTTTGACCTTTTTTACTATAGATAAAAGAAATAAACAAGATATGGATCACACTATATAAGTTTTTAGACATAACTCATAAGATTTGTTTTGTTGATGAATTATAACGAAAAGGTTAACGATCACATTAGTAAATTAGTAATTTCTGTAAAACCTGAATTTTGATCATCCATCTCACGTAACATTTCCAGCTCCGTGGAATACATAAGTTCATATTCTTCATCAGGATCAGGATATTCACTCATTTTGTATTGTTTTTGTTGTGCAAAAATTGTAAACAAATTTAACCCTTAGTTTATTGGTAGGCATGCAGCCTTCATTCCTGGTTTTATATTAAGAGACTAATGCTATAATACAAAAAAATAGCAAATGCAATAAAATAAATGCACTTTTAAATAATAAATTAATTTATTAAATTAACTGAACTTAAAACTTAAAAATTCAAACTTTTGTAGGAAGTAGTAAATAGCGCTAATCTGTCAAAAGTGACAACAATCTGTCATTTTTTTTTTTAATTTTATTTATGGCTTAAATTACTAACTGTCAGCCATGAGGCAGATTTTCAAGGTAACAAAATCTTTAAAGAAGAAGAAGAACGTATGTTTAGTCTGTAATTTGGAGAAACGGCGGGAAGAAGGGGCGTGGTTTCACCCTTAGAGTATCTATCAATCCATAACCATTATAAATGAATTAATTCCCAGTGATATTTACTATCGGGAAACAGAAAAAATACAACCGCACTCCAACGCTTCCTGCCGGTAAAATATACGACATTGACATAGCTCACAAGGAGCTATGACAATGTCGTATATTGTTTTATTTACACTTGCTTTTCCACTATTACTTCCCACTCCACCCGTCCAGAACAATTTACCACAATATTCGTCAACCAATATTTTTTTCCTAAATGGCAATAAGTAATCCTAAATTGGCAGTATGTTTGTTTTTTCGAAATGACCTATGAAGTCAAAGTGTTATACATATTATATTCATAATACAAACTATCTTCCTTACGCGGGATTTGAATCTGCGACCGCTAAGTTAAAGTTGTCCAGTAGTCTGACTACTCGATCAATCACCATTAAAATATTTCGACTTTTGTTCTCTAAAGTTCGTATAGCTTTATTATCACACAATATGACTGAAACTGAAGTGGGTATGCGAATGTAGAGTTACAAATTAAAATAACTTAATCTGTGGCAATAGCAAGTAGAAATTGCGATAATTTCGGTTATCACAAATTGTAAGTAAGTACCTAATTAGTATCGCAAGTGAAGCCTTCGTGTGCGATACTAACTTATAACTTTAAAAACTTTTAGCGCAGAAGTACCTAATGGAATTTTTGGGACCCGACTGACAAAAAATTGTAAAAGTAAATATTCATTACATTTTGGTGCGGACATTTTATTGCTATTTATTTTGGTATCTTGAAGCGTTAAACAAAATATCTATTTTTTTTATACCACAGGAGGGCAAACGAACAGCCGAAGCCTTGCAACTATCGACGCCCATTAAAATCCACACAACCAAAGATAATGCAGATGCGTTGCCCTCATTTTCCCTATCCCCCCAATGGGCCACCGAAAACTCACAAACCGCACGAAACACGACAGCATAACTGTCACTTTACGCCGGTATTATTTGAACGAGAGGTACCACCCCGGTTGTGCCGCCCCAATTCGTCTGCAAAGCATCATGGCACTACCTCCTTACAAAACTATAATCTATAATTAGATATTTTGTTCAACGCTTCTTCGAATTTGCTAACGCTAGTTCAAAACCTCGATTTATAAAAAAAAACAAATGTCTATCACTCAGTAGTCAGTGGCCTTTCCGTAGTATCAATTTACTCTATGCAGTGACCTATTGTTATATTCAAGTATCGCAGGTGCAAACAAATTATTGTCATAAAATTTTGTCACCCACGTATCTTAAGCATGAACTTGAACTCGATCAAAATCTAGGTTCCTTTAATTATAAAAAAAATGTGAAAGAAATACATTCGAAAATTGGACTTGCAAAAAAGAGTATGGGCAGATTTGTGATAAGAGTTCTGTTCTACAGAACCCTCAAATGAAACACATTAGTTATATATACGAAACGTTTTTAATAATAAGGTATATTTACAGTAGTTTAATTAACAAACGTGAGTTATACATGAATATATGAAGAGGTACAAGATAGTAGCCCCTGCTCCAAGCACACACGCAGCGTTTTTCAAATCGCATGGGCATGCGCGACAGCCGCGCGTTGAAAAACGCGCCGTGTGTACAAGCACTTACACACTCACACTTGTAAATATCAAATTACATTTACTGAAATATAGTGCGAGCTTTTAGTAACTTAAGTGACGTATACGGTTCTTTAAATTCATCTTTCTCAATTGAGCAGTTTTTTTTTTGAGAATAATATTTTTTCCCAATTTTTATCCCAGTTAAGTTTATTTGATACATATTGTTCATCGTGATAGATATCAATCAGAACGCAAAGGCACCACTATTTGCCAAGGCCTTTTTGTCTCAAGACAAAATTATTGTACTCCCTAAGTATAGTCCACTTATATCCCATAGGCCCATAAAACTCCAACTCAATTTGCCAACATAAAACAAACGACGTATTAGCCTGCATATCTGTACTCTATTACGCGCCATAAACCAAATAGAATTGTTCTTTATTTGGACCAAGGAAAAGAAAAATTTTGTCTGATTCAGGTGACCGTTACCCTAATTATATTAAAATGGACGACATTTTGGTCCACGGAGGTTTTAGTAATTATCTCTTATAATTTCCACAATAACGCGAGATTCGAGTACTTTATTCAATAAAATTATACTCGAAATCCTTTCAAATTTCTTGACCGAATACCTCTTCCTTCAGTTGGTTCTATTTTGAGGATTGCGACAGCCAACCACTGCTGCTTACAACTAACAGATCCTCACTGGTTCCTTCTATCATTTTTCTCTTCATATCTATTACTAGTCGACCAAATGAGTTTTCAACAAATTACAATCAACTAATATCATATCAAGTCATATATGAATACCTGAAAATTTCAAATATCATCATAATATGGCTTATGACGACAAGGGTTGTAACTGACTTAGCTCTTTTCGCTGAATTAGGCACACAAGAATCAAATTATATCCTACTGTTTAATTTCAGTTACATAAGTAACTAGCTGTTGCTATGTTATATCGCTCTTCTAAATGAACGACATGTGAGAGTCTTCTTCGCGACTTCGTAAATACCTTTTCGACACTAAGCAACACTCTCAGCACTATTTTTTATAATTACGATACCAGAATCTTATATC
The DNA here is from genome assembly GCA_905333005.2 of Lycaena phlaeas. Lineage (NCBI taxonomy): Eukaryota > Metazoa > Arthropoda > Insecta > Lepidoptera > Lycaenidae > Lycaena > Lycaena phlaeas. The sequence goes on from HG995181.1 coordinate 3,014,306, forward strand.
TTGGCTCAAAATATGTGGTAGCTACAGTATCAAAAATAATTCATTCAAACTTCATAGTTTAGCATTTAAAATTGACCCCTCGAAATCGTAATAAAAACTCGCACTATAAAATAATCACACACTGTTACTTAATGGATCTATTGGAATGTAGAATACTGTAGTGGTTATTTAAAAAAACATCAAGTGGAGTTATAAAGGTATCCTTATATTACTTTGCCACGTTATTACTAATTTATCTGACACAAAAACACAAAATTATATGTAAACAACAATTGTTATCTGGGGGCACGGCAGTGCCCACGCCAAGTCGAGCGCGAAGCAAACACTGCCGTACCATCCTTTACTGCAACCATTTCGCCGCATTTTCAGGCTAATGTTTACAGTTTACAAACAAATCAAATTAGGCATACAAATTATTTACGATCATAATTTTGGTATAAGTACTTAAAACAAAAAAATATATTTATTTGACTAGAGATGACAAGAAACACTATGCTTAGTTAAAAACGAATACAACAGAACGTAAGTAAAATAACAATTAAATAAATCTATTTTAAATAACATCACAGACGTCTACCATCAAAACGACAGTTAGTGAGTTCCTTTAATTAGAGATTCTTTATAATAGCTACTATGACAAATGACAATCACACCACAAAAATATCCAATCCATGGCACTCGGTGCCGTATTCCTAGACAAAACACACTTACTGGCTTACCACTTACATAATATAATAACCATGGAGTATGTAAGTAAGGAGTAAGTACTTTTATTTGCCTTGTGTTTGTATATTATAACAGTTTAAGTACAGTCCGCAATGGCTTATGGCACTCCGCACTACAGTTACTACTAAGCAGTAACTTAGTTTAAATAAAGTTAGAATATAGTGCAAAGTAGCAGTTCTAGACGAATTCAATGTTTGTGTATAATGAGTGTGCGCGTCTACGCACACAAAGATAGAACTCCTTACTTCAATACCTCCTTCATGTTAATAACAATCATAATATTATCAAGAGTTGAATTATGAAATTGCCGAAATGTACTGAAAACACCAATCATTTCTTTTATTTGATTCAATATTTCCACCACAGAATCAGTTGAACCAACAACCAGCTGTTAACTTTTTTGAACGCAGCTTTGATATCGTTTACCTGTTCCTGCTGCATTATATTTTTTTCTAATCCAGAATGCATAAATATGAATTAAGTTTAATTTTGGAATATCACACCATGCAGGTTTTATTTAAATTCAAAGTGCAACATGGCAACGCAAGATGGTAATTTAATATTTATATACCCTATTTACTTAAAAATGGTTGAAATGTTAGGTTTGTTACACTGAGCAGCACGCACTTAAAATCATGTGGACGTTGAACAAATTATTATTGATTAAAATGCACGGTGCAAATATCAAAAGCAGATAAATTATACCTACTCTAGACAAAAAACCCGTCCATATTAATTTAATTACATAGACATAGTGATGAGCTGCTCAGCGTATTACATGTGATTTTTTTCGGAATTTATATATAGGTATTTTACATTTTAGTAGACAGTACAAGTAGCCATTTAGACATCTCAAATTAGGAGCTTCTGAACCTTTAAAAGTATATAATGGATTTTCCTACCGAGTGCCACCACTGTATTAAATACTTGCCACCCATTTGACTACACTAGATTAATATTTAAGACTTATCGTATTTTACTTGTTATAACTGTACAAAACGCTTATTATTTCGCAAAATTTTACCTATTTTTATATTATATAATATTTTATTCCCTCAATGTCTTCCCTTGAGCCGGTTATGTTACGTACACATTTTAGAAGGATTAACCGGTTTTTGATGATGTTAACACTATATTGCATCCTCCCGCCCCAACACATTTCACTAGTAACATCTAACTAAACGGCAATACTCACTACATTTACGAATGTCTTACTATCTAACCGCTGCATTGGACTAACATAACTCATACGAGTCGGCAGCAAGAAATTAACGTTACCAGACAATTACCTACGATAATGTTACAATTAAATGCAATCCTTTCAAGACAATCTTGATCAGATTGTCTTTCAATCTAATATTCGGCCAAAACACACTAAGCGGGGTTCGAGAAGCCAACTTGAAGAGAATCTGCATCTGAGACGTTTTAGCCATATAGCTCTTAAGCCGGAACCGCACGTTTGCCGAGGCTTAGCAAGCCTTCACATATTCAAACGTGTGGATACAGAGTTTGTCTTGGCTTGCATAGGTTTGCAAGGGTTTATGGCTGACCCGACGAGTGTCGGTATTCTGCACGAGCCAAAGGGCACAAAAGAGAATTTGCCGCAAGCGTTTGCGAGGCGTCCACATGCTTGTGACTTGTGGAGGTTTGGAGCTTGCTGCAAGCCACAAACGTGCGGTTCCGGCTTTACATACACCTCAGTGATCATAGTTTTAACATGAAATATAGAAAGTTATTGTGTATTATAATCAAGTTTTAGGCTCACCGCGATGCAACAAACCGCTTAGTGCGTTTAAGACCTTATTCGTAAGAGTCAAAATGTGTAAAATTGCTAGGGATGTGTTTTTGTGGTCTTCAAAGTTACGGCCATTAAAGATTTGAAAGTAATTTACTAACCATCTTGGACATTTGATTGAAATTGATAAAATCAACTCTATTCAACTTTTACTCGATAGAAAGACGCTTCACAGGCTCATATCACAAACCTTATCCTAGTTTTTGTCAATGATAATGATAGAAATTATCATTGAACAAAAATAGTCTTATCCTCGAAATTCAATTATCGAATTCAAAACAAGATGGCGGTACATCTGATTTCTTCAAAGGGACCTTCCAAGCTATGGCCATAGTGTCTGTTAATTTAATTTAAACGAAATTCACCAGCAAATGTTATAGTCTTTATATTGTGTCGTCGATGTTCTACGAAAATTCTTGGCATATATTTGGGTTACAACAAGCCTTGGTCAACCGTAAGTGCAAACGAATTTTCTAGAGGCACTAAAAATAATTGAATTTAAGTATTCTATTCGTTATCGCCTTCGGGCGTTACCAATTTAATCCAGCTAAATCTACTAATTCCGTCTACTGCGACGTCTTCCATTCAATGAAAGTCGATTGACCAAGGGCTTCTGTTGTTAAAAGCCGACATCAAACACGACTAGGTCGATCAGTCAGTGCTAGCCTGAGGACGGCCACCTCCGTGTGTCAGGCGGCGGATAGGGCGTGCGGGGGTGGGGGGGCCGGGTGCGGCGGCGCGGGAGGGGGGCTGTCCACCGCCCCGCACGCCTTCAGCTCTGTGAATACCTCAGTGAAGAAGCCGGGCTCGGAATTGATTCTTAACATGTTAAAGGACAGTCTGTCGACGATAAGAAGGCAGCGATCCCAAAATTTGTCTTTGGAATCTTCAACTAAAAAAGGTTTTAGTGGGTACGAGATCTCGTTGCCCATATAAGAGTAGGAGAGGTAGAGGCAGGTGAGGACGACGGCTTGGAGGTCCTGGGGGCGTGCTATCCGTTCACCGTCGACCAGCTCTCGCACCAGCATGTACACGAACACAACGTTCGCTGGATTGATGAACGCCACGTCCTGGAAAAAGAAAAAAAAATGTATGTCAATTAAGTTAAAGAGCAGTGATTTACAAGAGTTTCCAGAACTGAAAATAATGATTTCCTATTATATATAAGCTAATATTGTAACTCACAAACTGACTATTATATATATTATATGGGCATACTTCTGTCTGAAATAAAGATTTTCTATTCTATTCTATGTAATAATCTACTCGTAGTTTTTGCATATTTCGTAAAAGCAACAACACAATTAGACGAAGTATCTTGTCCTATATACATTTTATACCTATATACGCGTTGGATGCGAGTGGCAAGGGATCGGTCGTCTTGGCGTTCATTGAGAGAGTCCTGACAGTTACAGAAAGAAGCTGATGATGATGATGATGAAGATGATACCTATATCGTAGACATAGGCGTTTACTAATCATCATCATCATCATCATCATCATCATCAGCCTTTATCCGGCCACTGCTGAACATAGGCCTAATAATTCAATAGTTTACTAATAATCCTATATTTATAACGATAATTTCGATATAGGCGGAAAATGTTTGTCTCAGATAGAGTATGAGTTATAAGTCAACCTCTTAGTACAGCAAGAGAATGAATACTTGATATGAGCTGACTCAAAATTAGCATACATTATTTGACTCAGCTTTTAAGAGTATTTATTATTTTATTTATTTTTCCTAAACTTTGTTAACTGTCTCTTTTTGTTTGTGAATGCTGTGAAACCTATATGCAGTGCAATATATCACGAGAATATTATGTTTTAATAATTTATATAAATGTAAGTATTTATTGTAACTGTAACTGGCTGTCCTTAAATAAATAAATAAATGATTAACATAATATACGACCTACAAAATTGAATATAGGTCTGTCAAATTTAATTAATTATTAAGAAATAAATGTTCACCCACACGATGCGAAAGATATACTTTGCATTTGAACGCCTCCCGTTGGCGTTCTATTTATAAATAACATTTTCTACCAATACCTAGGACTTAAGCTTATATTAAAATGCCATGAACGTCATAATGTAAACAATATTAAATTTAAATTTTACTGTAAAAGAACTGAAATATTTTGGAACAAAGAGCGTAATATTCTTGGTAAAAATGGCGTTGTCGTTTTAAAGAACTAAATCAATATCATGTGACATGTAAACTTGTAATTATTTTACAAAATTATATGTACCAGCGCACCGAGGGTTCAGCTTTACCTCACTTTCCATTCCCGTGGGATAAAGCTTTTGTATTATTCTCATGTGTAAGCTATATTTTTGTGAAGTTCCATTAAAATCTATTCAGGAGTTTTTAACAAACATCCATAAAACCGGCGTATATATTCATAATAGGATTAATTTTGTTGTAAAGTATTTAATGCGTCAAGTCGTTAATACAATATGTTACATAAATATGTTTCATAACTCACATTAAGACGCTATCCGAAGACTCTATGTTCAAAAGATTATATTTTTTTATTTTATCTTTTTTTAAATTAGTATCGAACATTGAATAGATTCCTGATAGTTCTTTCAATGTGTATTTTGTGAATCAAAACTTACCGAAATGTTTTTATCTAAAACTACGCATTGCAGATATTTTCATGGACATCTTGATATTATCTTATATAAGGCTATTTGAACATTGTTCTGAAATACGTACAAAGCTTTTTTGAGCCAAACGTAGTCTTGCTATGTTCATAGATTTATGAAGATTAAAGATAATAAAACCTTATATAGCAGTACCTTTAATGCACGTAATAATATTTTGGCTTCATATTAGGTAATTTATTTGCAATATTGACATCCTCTTGAAATTTAGTATAGTATAGTTTAGTATAGTATTATTAGGACCTGTTTCACAATCTCCAGATTAGTTCCGAATAGGCTGTCGGCAACATATTTGACAGATATTTGACAAATAGAGTATGGAGTATTTATGATACTTAGTGTTTATGATACTTTTTCATTTAGTTACTACTTTTAACGCTGTAAAGTAAATAAATGATTCTATAAAGAACGCTGTCGATTCACGTTGTGAGAGCCTCTTAATCCCCTCGTGTTCATTGACGCGTTAGCAAAACATAAGTACCTATAGAAATACCTATAGTTAGAAAGAGATGGAATATGTACATAATCTGTAAAGTGAGAAAGAGATGGAACATGTATACATTAATTCTGTAAAGTGTTCATTTAAATTATGGAAGACATGTTTTAGGGTGTAATACTAACTTCTAAATACAGTAACATTCTTGTTTTTTATGATTTGATTTGAGAAAAAACGTAAAAAAAGAAAAGATTTTGTTAACTAATAGGTACTATGATTTGACAGTGGAAGCACAGAGATGCTATTTATGATGAATATTAGAAAGAAAGAAAGAAAATACTTTATTGTGCATACAAGTAAACATTACAATTAATGCCATGAAGAAGTAAAACTTACAAAAATAAATATTACATATTATGCACAAAGACAACCTTCTAGTAGAGGAGATTTTGAAATAAAACAGAGTAGGTTTATCAAAAGAAAAAAAAAAGCAAAACAACAGTAACAGAGTTAATCTTACAATTCAAACATTATAATTAATATGTAACACATAAAATGAAAGTCTAACATTATAAACAAATACATATAATAAAATACATAAATAAATACATATAATAAAATACATAAATACAATACATTGTTTATCATAAAGATAAATACTAAAATATCTATTATTATATCAAACATAAAGATCGTAGTAACTAACTGTAGATAAAAAAAGAGAAAAAAAAAATTAAATGATAATTATTAACAGCACACACGTAAAGAACTAAAATTTATATTACAGCCCAGGTCTATGAATTTAAGTAAAAGTCCTTCACTAATTTTTTAAAAGTATTTAGGGTTTTAGCCTCCCTAACACTATTTGGCAGGGCATTCCACAGAATTATTGATTGCACAGTAAAAGAGCAATTGTAGAATGTAGTATGATGGGTAGGAATATGCAAAGTGGTTGCGTCATTGGAACGCAATGCCTTATCAGAAATACGAGGATTCGAAAGTCAAAGTCAAAGTCAATTTTTTTTATTCAAAATAGTACAATCAAGGTATCTTTTTTGAAAGTCAATTGAGTCTACCACCGGTTCCAAAGCAAGCCCACTGAGAAGAACCGGCGAAACAAACTCAGTGGAACTAATCTTTTCATCGAGGATTTTTAAGTCGAGGATTTTTAAGTATATTGTAAAGCAGCGACAGTATTTTAATATTCCGGCGAAAACGGATTGGCAACCACTTGAGCTTTTTACGAAAATCGGATATGTGATCGTATTTTCGCAATGTAAACACGAATCTAATAGATGAATTTTTGTTACATTTTTGTTCATCTTAATTCTTTTTGCGACTATAGAACCTCACTTCAAAGTTAGACATATGTACGGAATTAAGGTTATTTTCTTAAGACTGAAAAGTTCACTGCTTTCTTTAAATTTAGGATTAATGACTTTTTTAACAGTAGGTCAAAAATAATTATCTCGCTATTAATTGCAAGGCTCCTGTGGTTAAAGGTGAATGAAAGATATGATGATATATATATATATATATGATGATCCTGAATAAAAGGCTCGGAATTTTCTAATTAAATTTAATGGTTTATCCGTGATAATACATTAAGGCTCGTAAAGGCAAGAAAGTAATGAAGGCATTTAGTGAGCGTCCGCAAATTTGTCGTAGTCATTCACTAAATCACGACCCGTCGGAAACGAGCTTATCCCTACACGCTTTTCGCTTCAATTATTATAAATATAGTATCATTCTAAGCCTCTCAAGTTGGATCAAACTGTATTTAGTGAGCGAAACTTCGTGAAAACCTTAAGTAAGTTAAGTTTGGTTTAATACAATATGAAGAAGCTTTTTGCAAATGAATATTAACAAATTTTTCTTATTATTTAAATCGTTTACGAGTACAAGTTTAGTTTTCCAAAAACGTATTTTCATTTAATATAATTCCTGCATTATCGTCACCACTATTACCATCATCATCATCATCAGCCGTTATCCATCCACTGCTGACATACAACATAGGCCTTTTTTTCTTTAACGCCGGGAAATGCGCTTAGGCATTCCGCGGGGGAGTGGGTCTCCCCAGGCGGGTATGTGGGACTCACTGCGCCCGAAAGATGGTGAGCGGACGCAGCTTTACCTCGCAGTGCCACCAATGCCGCCTTTGGTGAGGTGCCCCGAATCTACTAGCAAAAGGGCACCTCGAATACTATGAGGTGTCACAGTACTCCCGAATACATAGGGTCATTCAAACCAATTCATAAACAATACTAAAATAAAATCCACCACTGTGCGTCTATCAAACTCGACTATGGACACGAGGAGCGCATAGTGTTGTTTCAATACCTAGCCAAGTACGCTTCTTAAATACGGGTGTTAATTATTATTATTAGAGCGAATTCTTGATGTAGTATATTAAAGTCCTTACAAATAGAGTATCGATCGGCCCGCAAATAGTCCAGCCCCGAATAGTACAGGTCACAACTGCCGCTGACCACACGCCATACATTACTAATGTACAATCGATCCTATTCATATTTAGGACAATATGAATAGAATCGATTTTATATTCTCTAACGAGTACGGTGATAAGTGATAGCCTATGTGTAATTCTGATGTATAAGCCATGTCATTATAAAGTTTCATAAAAATCCATTCAGTGTTTTTACGTGAAAGAATAACAATCATCCATACTTACAAACTTTCATGTTTATAATATTAGTAGGATCAACCCTTATATGTCCCACTGCTCCTGCACGGATCTCCTCCTCGAAATCAGGCGAGGATGGTTATGGGCCATAGTTCACCAATGCGCTGGCCCAATGCGGATTGGTGAACTTCACGTACCTTCAAAGATTTTCAATCTCTTCAGGTATGCAGGTTTCCTCACGATGTTTTCCTTTGAATAGCTAAACTAATTAATTATTATTTGTTCTTTATACTTTATACCTTTTCTAAATATTTAGAAAACAGTTTATTTTCCATTTATAAGATATCTAATTATTTTAAATATCTAATTATTATCATTTTATATTTTCAATTAATCTGTCTGTCCTATGATAACTCTCGTGGAATACGACTAAGGAGTTTTCCGCCTTAGCGTTTATCGTAGGTCAAAAAATTAATAAAGGAAAAATGAGTTGATACCAAGACTTATTTCAAGATTTCCAATTTTAAATCTCAAGGTCTGACTCCCCATAACCCTTACGTTGCGTTACTCGTTCTATACAAATGTTCGATTCATGAACCTACCCCCGGCGTATTGATCCACGCCACCCTCCTGCCGTGTTGAATGAACGCTATAAAATACATTTACTAAGGGCGGTTTCTTACTATATCCGAACCGTAGCCGTAGAGCTTTTTTCGGCGTCTATGCTTTTGGTCTTTAGAGACTCATCGGCTTTTAGAACATTTTTTTATTATTATTAATTTAAAACAGTTAACAGTATTAATCAAATATGATGTTACATGTTTTTTTATTGAACCGAATAGTTCTGAAAAACTGTAAACTGAATGTTTCGAAACCGAACTAAACTACTAAAGCCGTCAAGTGCAAGAAATTTGAATATCTGCTGTGTACGGCAGAACGTCAGGCTATAGTATAACGCTGTCTCTATATTTATAAAAATGAATGTTTGTCTGTATATCTTTTATAGAACCGTAAACTATTCATTTGATCATATGTCGATCTTTGAGCCCACGAAGGTTTCTGAGTTAGTACAACAAACTTTCTACAGATGGCGCCACTGGCATTCCAATGAATATTTCTTTAATATCTTTCTCCCAAGATTAATTTCTTTGATGGCGTAGCAACGCGTGCAGGGTACAGAACAGGTTTTATAAAATCAATTCTATAGGTGTTACAGACTATGAAATATAAGATAAGGACACGCCACAAAGGTACGAAACTGGCTAGTAATAAAAAAACACATGGCGAATAAATAACGACCAACCCAAGACTAGACTTACTGTACTTTTATATATTACTGTTCAGCCTATATATTTTATTCGTTATTCTAATATCATACAAAAACAACAGTTGAATCATCTACGAAAACTGAAAGACATTTATTTGACCCAGTTTCCACACGCACAAAACTTTGTCACACAGAATATATAAGTACGATTACAGGTAAGGAAACAAAGAAAATTATAGTGTTTCTTTGATATTTTTAGAAACATAATATAAATACAAGGAAATAGAGAAAAGGTAAGTCGATATTACAGGACACCGAAGAGCTGGCAGCGACCTCGGACAAAGAATAAGTCTAGCTATTCAAAGGGGGAACGCTGCCAGTATCTTCGGAACTTTGCCTAAAGGGACTGCTTTTAATAATATATTTTAGTCATTATAATATATTTTTAAGGTTTTTAATTTTAGATTAATTCTTGTATTATTAATAGCTTTGTATTGTGAGGTAATAAAGGAATTTACAAGGTATGAAACTAAATCGCTTCCGTTGTATATTCGATTACATCTTCCAAACTTTACGGATTTAAATGCAAATTAACTAGTAGATAGAGGGACTAAAGCGAAAGGTTTTGTGCAATACATAATAATATATATACAGAAGTACAGAAAATCCAAAAAATAAAAATCAAAAACGCTTTCTAAAAAGATCACATTAACGTAGGTACTATAATATCTTAAAATAATCGACAGAAAGACCGCGATATGACAATAATATCTCCTAAGGATAATTTGCAGTAACCATGTAGATCCTTTGTGTGGGCCGTTGATCATAGCGTCCGCCGCGGATGTCAACGACGAACAGGCTGCGTCGCACTATATAATACCACAAGATTTTCCCTTACCAAAAACTATTCAACGCGACTTAAGAAGTATTCATTTCATTTTCCCCGAGAAAACCTATTAATAATAATAATAATAATAATAATAATATGTTTATTGCAAGAATGTAGTGTATTAAGGAAATGTAAGGCTGTGTAGTAAAAATATTCGTATTTATGCAAATCCCTTCAGCCGTTTACGAGTGCAAATAAAAAGCATGCAAACGTGTATAATAAGTATGCGGTATTTAAAATTCAAATTACTTTTAGGTTTATTACAACTTATAGCAAATGCTTTTTAACAATGTAGTTTTTCATGTGTGAGGAAATAAGAAGGGAATATTAATTTGCATATTAGTTAAGGAGTTAAGTTGGTTAATTGCATTACGTTAGCAAAGAGTTGGGTTTGAAAACGTTCAAATAATTTCCACGATTACCTACACTTGAATAAGTGTTTTTACTGCTGAAATAAATTTTAGCTAAATTCAAGCATGCAATCACGTAAGCTTTAGCTAATAGTGTTTTAATATTCCTCGGACTGTGAATACGGGAATAGTTTGTTCAATAATAAGTTTCATCATTATTATCCTTTATCCGTGCTGAACATAGGCCTCAATGAACGCCAAAATAAAAAAAAATAAAAGGTTTAAAGTAAATTTGGACGTTTGAGGAATTATTAAAATAAAGATATTTTAAAAAAATTAAGTGAAAATTAATTAATAGTGACGTGAACGTGCAGTTTCTCCAAATCAGAGACTAAAGATAGTTTCTTCTTTTTTGAAGATTTTGTTACTTCGAATATAATAACTTCCTCATGGCTGATAGTTATAAACCATCAGCCATGCCTTAAATGAACCGAAAAAATTAAAAAAAAATGTAAATTTTCCATATTCAAATTAGCGTTTGTTTTAAGGACTCTGCATAGAATAATGTGTTCGTTTGGTTCGTATTGATTAGCGAACTCGTGTTGACCGCAGTCGTAATGATTCATGTAGGATATTAAGTTACCTTTTAAATCGATTTTGGCATATTATAGCTTGTCCCTGGCTACCTCTATTAATAAACGTCAAAATGTCCAATTCCCGTTTCACGTGATACTTTGTTTATTTCGGTTTAAAGATTTAAATACGGGTATTTTTGATGCGGATCAGCTATTGGCGTATCTTGACATTAAATGTCGTGACGGCAACCGGCATGATGTCATATTTTTACTTTTTGTTTTTTTTCTGAATTAATATACGTTTCCGCTCGTGCCAAATATAATAGCTGCACGGGTCAATTCTTCTATGTTCATGCTAAGCTACGGTCGCCTGGGTTTGTCTATTACAACTAACACAAAAAATCCACATAGATTTGTAATGTCAAATGCATTGAATCGTGTTCGTTTCAAGGCTTTTCGTGAGCGAATTGGGGTCAGTATTGATCATGCAGGTGACGAATTGGTGAAATGGTGAACGAACATTGTTGTAATCATCATCATCATCATCATCATCGTAATATTAATAATATATTGATACGACTCACACTCGGTCATTTCATCCTAAACTAGGCACGGCCTGTATTTTGGCAACCAGACAACAGACACACACTTTCTAAATATATATATGCTCATCACATAACATAGTCCTGGATAGGAATCGACGATCTTCTGGTTTGGTAATCAGCGTCACTAACCACTAGAACCACAGCACCCCTAGACAAGTGGCAAACGCTCGATTCTATTCCTTTGCGTTTACTCGCTAACTCATAGGGTTGCTGCAAAATTTTTGAAGAACGTTTATTAAGAAATATATGGTCTTGTTTGTAAAAACGTCTAAAACTTATGTAATTTTCCTCCCTAGAAGAGTGGCATAAACGCTAAACGAATATAATAGAAAATAATACTTATTGTGAATTACACTAGCTTACGACATTAAAAAATTGGAGAAATATTATAATAATAATGTTCCTTTTAAACGAAGTACATAGGTTGTTAAACATTTTTTTTATTAATCATGAATTTCATTACACACTCACAGATTAAGTTTTTTATTTGAATATGTTTTTTTTTCGAATGGACCTATGCTGTTGGCCTTAAGGCCTTTAAGCTTCATCGGAACAGTAGAGCAGATGGCTCACCTAAGAGTAATTTGAATATGTTATTTGGTGGCGGAAACTAAATATACTTATTATCTAATCTTGATTAAATTCGTTATCCCAAGACCTTTGGAGCTTATCCCTTGGGATTTAGGTTTTTAGCTACTATGAAGTATACACTACACGAAGCAGGCGAAGCTGCGGTCAACAGCTAGTATTAATATAATTCTCATATCAAAAAAATTACGTATACATGCCACATTTGTATTAAATAATTCTTATACAGACATGACAAAAGTCATAAAAAGTTCTGATATCATTGTCGAGGCTGTTATCACGCATCGTCGGCTCGTGGGTCAAGACTCGCCCCATTAGACCTCATTTTCATTCAAATGGGTCAATTTTCCCCCACATTATTGGTCTATGACGAAAGAATATGAATTGCTTATGATAATTTTTATTACATTTACGTTTTCACGCGAAAACTTCTCAACCGATCATCATAAAACTTTGCAGGTACACATTGTAGGAGGTACTAGAAGTAACATAGGATACATAAAAAAAATGGTTTTTTTTGGGTGGGCGACGTCAGGGGCGCGTCGACCCCATACAGCGCCTGTGTGCGAACATAACAAGCGCCTGTGTGCAAACCTATCAAGCGCCTGTGTGCAAACCTATCAAGCGCCTGTGTGCAAACCTATCAATCGCCTATGTGCGACCCTATCAAGCGCCTGTGGGCTGTGTGCGAACCTATTAAGCGCTTGTGTACGAACCTATCAAGCGCCTGTGTGCAAACCTATCTAGCGCCTGTGTGCAAACCTATCTAGCGCCTGTGTGCGAACTTATCAAGTGCCTATTTTTTCTCGAATCTTTATGCTTAACTTGTCAATTTTTATTAAATTTGTTAAATACTGTAGATAAAATTAGGTCAGTCAGCTTAGGTTTATGCTATTTTAATTCTGAAACAAAGCCTTTGTTTGGCGCCGCGTCGTGCGCCGCCCTAGTGCCTTGGCGCCTGTGTGCGCCGCACACTTTGCATATAGGGGCGGCGCAGCCCTGGGCGAAGCCGCGGGCAACAGCTACTCCCATATAAAGAGATTACACTATTTGTATTTTCACTCAATACTTTACGAAGTATTGAAGTTTTTAATAAATAGAAATATACTTCAGGAATGATTAAATAATAATAATAATAATATCTATGGACGCTTTTACACCACGTCAATCTGGTCCCGTGCTAAGTAATCGAAGAGACTTGTGTTACGGGTACCAGACAACGGAAATACATATATTTAACACTTTTTATATTAATACATATATTTAAGATTTTTATTATATAATACACATATTTAATACACATCCATGACCCAGGAAAAAATAAACGTTTTTTTTTTGTTCCCTGGCGAGATTCAAACCCGCTACCTCCGGCTTGTGCGCCAACGCGCTAACCACAGAGCCACAGAGGTCGTCAATTAAAAAAAAATAATACAAATTGTATACCAGTCCCGATTCGATAGACTGTGCGGTCTATCACACGGCTGGAGGGGGAAACTCCCAACCTAAAAATTATTTAAATGAGTCACTGCTCATATATTCTTCTGATTAGGAGTAAATGCCATAAGGCCAACAGCATAAGTTATTTAAAAAAAAATGTATACTAGATTACATCGGCATTCGGTACTACATTAACGTATAACTACCCTCCGAACGTTCATCTCCTATTTAAAGTCCATATAGGTAGAAACCTTAAAAACGGTGAAACAATTATAATTGTTCCGACGTTTTTAATGATTATTAATGGCTATTAAATTCTTATCAAGTGCCTCAATACAAAGTGTCATGGCGTCATCTTCTATGCATAATGACGAACTTCCATACAAACTTTCATCCCCTAAGCTTTTTTCGCAACAAAAAGTAGCCTATGTCCTTTCCCAAGCTCTAATCTATCTCTGTTCCAAGTTTCATCAAAATCGGTACAGTGGTTTAAGCGTGAAAGCGTAACAGACAGACAGAGTTACTTTCGCATTTATAATATTAGTAAGGAAGTAAGGATAATGTGAAATTGTCTCAAACATTATACAACAATATAGAGATGTACTTCGAACGTAAGTACAGATGTGAATAATACTCTCGCTCGCAAATAAATTCTTCTTTGTTTTATATTGTGCGAAAAGTTGACACCGTTTTGACCATTCAAGCGTTCTTTTATGCACTGAAACGCTTGATTATCACAATAAGTGAAAAACCCCGACCCCCTCTAGGGCTCAAAACTGGGTCATGTCCGGGGAAACGACAGCTGGCCCCGGGCTGTTGCTTCACATTGTATGTCAAATTATTAATATCCTTAGACATCTATGCATATAAAATGCAATTGTCTATGGCATAGACAATCTCATTTTATATCCATAGACTCTATGGTTCTCAATTTGGTTTTACATCTCTATTTACAAACAATTCTTTGGGGTGTCACAACTCACAGTACTCCCGAATGCAGGACATTCGAACCAATTCATAGCGAAAAAAAAGTGAAGTGTCGACCCTTATATGTCCCACTACTGGGCACGGGTCTCCTCCTCGAAATTATGCGAGGAGGGTAATGGGCCATAGTTCACCGATGCGCTGGCCCAATGCAGTTTGGTGAACTTCACATACCTTCAAAGACTTCTCATGAGGCATGCAGGTTTCCTCGCGATGTTTTCCTTCACCGGTGAGCGAATCATAGCTTATACTTAAATGAAGTTCGCAACTGTGCAGTCAAACCCATATGAAATCCGACTATTGACAGGAGCGCATAGATAGAAGCGTTCTTTGGGTAGTGTTGTTTCATTACTTAGCCAAGTACGCTTCTTGAATATGGGTCTTAATTAAATAAGAGCTGTCATATTTGACATCATTCAGTGATATTTCACTATTAGGTGTTCAAATCAATATAAAAAATACTACATTTATAGATTTTACCGTGGCGGTATGCGCTGTGCTTCACCGGCTGCATTGTAATAGCATCTTTCTTCTTTTTCCCCTAAAACAGCTTTACCGTGGTTTCGACACACTGCCTGTCCTGCCCTTATCTCCGAAGCGCGGCTGTTTCTCGGGAGAAACAAGTAAGTTGGTACCCATGCAGCCGTGAGAGTGTATCCCACCCACAAGTAAATGCATATTTTATTATTCTTTTGAGTATATATAAATTCAAATTTTCATTAGTGTATAATCTATGATAATAGACATGTCAAATACAATTAGCAGTTCTCTTCAGCGACATGCGGCACTCGCTTTACGTCACTTTATAGGTGGTGTAGGAATGGTGACAGGCCTCTTAAGGAGATCTCCGACCGAGCAAGGTGCAATGCTCGGTCAGGCCGATGCCCTTGCCTTTGTGCCAAAAGTTAAGTAAAGTAATGTATATGTCGCAGTCATCTGGTTGAATCAGTCATTTGATTGTATCATTAGCGCGTTAATCGAATGACGACATTTAATTGAATGACTAAAGGACAACTCGTCAAGTTGTTGAATGTGACGTTTAACGCCTTGACTGAACGTCATTTAGCATTGTCGTTGAATGGGATATAGCCGACTTTGTAATGTTTTTAGAGTGACCATAAGTTCGCAACTCAAAAGGTAGCTTCCTTTACATAACAAAAATGAGCAATGAACATTTTGATTTTATATTGTATTTTAAGTCTTATCATAGGCTAAAAATATATGATATTTTTTTAAAAGTAATGTATTAAAATATGGAAGTCTCTATGACCCCAGAAAGTTTTTAACTTAAGTCTTTGTCACCTTGTGAAATGAAAGTTTAGGTAAAAAAAAACAAAAAATTTATAATCATAGGATCATCATATTTCTAGCTGTTTTACGCCAAGTTTGTTTTAGTGACTACTAACGCCGCGGTGGGAAAAAAATGAACTAAATTACAATCACCTGACTGATTTTACGTCCGCTCTGTTCAAAAGGCTATGTTACAATCCGCTATCTAGTTGGACGATGAGCGACGCTTGTTCAATCAACGTTCGGCCTAGTCATTCAATTAAATGTCGTCATTTGATTAACGCGCTAGTGATACAATCAAATGACTGATTCAACCAGATGACTGCGACATATATATAGCCTGCCTGCATGGATACCACCAACCTGCTAATATATCCAGTAAACCAGCTTTGTTTGTTTCAGAGGAGTATGTGAGGCTGGAAGATTTCTAGCACCGAAACATAGCACCTTACGTCTAAGACCACGCATGAGTTGTCTAGTCGAACACGTATATAGACGAGCTGTCTTTTGGAATCCAAAAAAAAATAGTTATTATCTTAAACATTTTTTTCATGTTTAAGATGATAACTAGAATACGGTATGTATGCATGTATTACATAAATCCAATTTGGGAGTAAAGCTATTTGACCCTGACCGCCAATTGAGTCTAACCGAACTGCGCCATTTTGACAAAGCAATTTAAGAAATATCCCGCATTTGAACTTTATCTTGGCCGGGTTTAAGTTAGTTCTTATTTTAACATAGCTATTAGAATCAGGCGTTTCTTTGCGGAAATCTATTTAAAAGAAAAAATTATATATTAATTAGCAATATTTCCCGCGAGCCATGCAGTCTTTACAGAAAGTTTGTGAGTGCACGCATGTGCATGCATATGGCACCGCTCTCCTTACACATTTATAATATTAGAAAGGATAAGATAATACTAATATTAAGTGTTTTTGTTACTTTGACTAATATGCAGCGTTTGTTTTCTTTTGTTATATTTCCTTGTTTTTGTTACTGTCAGTGAGGAACTAATAAACAAATAAATAAGGATATACAACGGGTAGTATATGTAATTAACTCACAGTTTGTAATAAAACAAAACGTGAAATTAATTCAAACAAATGTTCTTCTTGATCAATCTTTATAAATGGTGTTGCATAATGAACGTCCATTATCGTTCATTCTTTGAAATAATCGATCGTTCAATCATTCATTAACGATTGTATCGTTAGACCGTAGTCGTTCACTCTCTACCCTGGATGACAGCTTGACTAAAAATAAACAGTGTCTTTCAATGTTTCTTGCCACTGGCAATTATGCCATGTGATGTATGCCATTTCCTAGGATAAGCACATAACTAAGACACATAAATATGGGAAGCTTAAAAGTCTTATTCAGATAACTAATGTAACTTTCATCTAAAATTAAATTAAGTAACGTAAAATTTTTTGATTGTGTTGTATTATTTTGACGCTTCCACTATTTTATAACTTGCGGTCCCTGTTAAACACATAAATCAAAGTGATCCGATTATTATAAGATTGAGCGGACTGTGTTGGGCGGAACAAAACTGCACGGTAGTTGTATATGGTGGTACATGGTGGTGCATGTGTGGGCGTAAGACAAAGCATCTTTCACTGAATAAATTCATAGATATGTATAAAAAAAGTATTATTTCTTTACCACCCATAGACCACACCATGGTATCCACAACGCCATTATGAAAAACAATCTTATTATAGACAAGCCAAGATACGTAGTAAGCCGTAGACCCCGCTACGAAACCGTAGCAACTGTTGATAGCGGACATAAGCGAAGTTTTGACTATTTTAGTACACTCGCACTTTTTGCACTAAGATGTAGGTACCCGTCTGAGTTGACCCGGTCAGTATTATACTTGTAGGAACTGAGCCCGAGTAGTATTTATAATATTTGAAAATGGAAATAAAAACGACTGCTCTTTTGCTGCGAGGGATCAAAATTTTCGCGAAGATTGTAATAACTGAAGCCTAAAAAAGACAAATATCCTTAAAAAATTAATGTTACAAATTTAAATATTTTAATAAATTAATATTAATTAAAAAATATATAGTACTAAATAAATAAATATCGTTTTGCGTTCCTTCCATTTTTCCGTATATTCCCATTTATTTGTTTTAGATGTCGCCATTTTGTTTTCATAAAACCATCCGAGTTAGGTCTTACAATTAGAGCGAGATTTGACTCGGACGGCTACATCTCGGTCCGAGTGCACTCAGATTGGGTTTTGTCCGATTAGCATCTGAGTGGCCTACCTTAGCGTTTTCGGTCCAAGTTTACAAATATAGACCAAACTCAGCTTAAATACGTTGACTTTTAATATATTTAATTAGCTGTTTTATTTAATTAGATGAAGATCGGTGTTCCTAATTAAAAAATCCGTCATTTGTCCGTCTACGTTGTACATAAAAACACATTTGTTTTCATAATATTTCAATACAATTTTGTTTTTCAAAGCTATTATTGTTATTATAAAAATGTTGTTCTCTCTATGAAAAAAAATATTTTGTATTATGATAAAATGGAAAAGAACATTCGAGTACACAGAGAAATCGTCGTCTCTTTCTCTCTCTTACTACCTCTTTCCGAGACCTGTACGTTTCGCTATCTTACGTAACCCAACGAATAATACTTCAATTCTAAAAATACAACTTATTCTAGCCATCAAAGATAACCTTTGATAATAACAAGTCCCAAATGATAACGAAAATAGACTTGACATTTCATGAATTTCGAACGTTGAATAGTCCATTGAAAAGTTACATTTGGGGTTGCGTTTTTTAAAGGACGCAATTTTATTTTTTTGATGTGTAGTGGGGGTCAGTGTAAAGCTAAAACCAAGTTTGTGGGGTCGCCACCCTTGTCCTACGGCCGCTATCTTGAAAATAAGGATTGAAAATGTTTTTACAATATATCTCTTAAAATAATTATCTGATTAAAAAAAAATTTGGCATTTTTTGTTGAAAATTAAATTCTCTACAACTTTAGTCCAGTAAATTTTTGTTGTAGAACTATAAATAAAAAAGTTATAAGCGTAAATGTTTAATTAATGTTACAGCTCGGTCTAGTAAAGATTTTACACGTTTTACCTTTACAGTTCTTATTTTCACCAAAAGGTTATTTACAAATAAATCAATCACTCATGATGGAATAAAGAGATATAACGTAAAAACAATTTCAATTCAAGATGGCGGCCGTGGGACAAGGGTGGCAACCCCACAAACTTGGTTTTAGCTTTACACTGACCCTACACATCAAAAAATTAAATTGCGTCCTCAAAAAAACGCAAGGTAAGGCCTAAAAAATGTAACATTTCAATGAACTAGAAATATTCTACGTATTATTATGGATTATTTTGTTAACGAGAAAAATACATGAACCGGTGTTATATACTTATGGTTTTCATCTTAAATTATACTGAGTTAAAGTAAAGGTAGCTATTTTCGTCATTCGTGTTATTCACACATTGCAAGTTAAATAAAAGCTTTTATTGTTAAAAAAAAATATTTTTATCACGTGTGAATAAATAAATCCCTAATTACGTATCTGTAGAGATAATGTAGTAAGAAATTAAAATAATTAATGAAGCTTAAGATAATATTAGAACATATTTATATCCTTAATTTCTATACTTCGCTTTTCTTTAAAAGAAATAAATAAATAGACAAACAGACAATTACCGTACTTATATTATATATACTATGTTAAGGGTACAATATGATACCTAATTCTTAGATAATCCATCTGCTCATCTACTTTTCCGATATAGCTTTAAGGCCTTAAGGCCAACAGCATAGGTTCTTTCGAAAAAAAAATATGATACCTTACAAGTACACGACATAAATTTATGAATTATTTTTAAAGACTGATTTCTTTAAAAACATGAAAAAAAAAGTTCATAATCACTAAATCATCTTCAAAACAAACAAAAGCGATAACGGCTTTATACGGTATAATCGTATGTGGTATAAAAATTTACACAATATACACTAATGTGTATTTTTTTGACGTGACAACGTCTTATAAATTGGTTTGCCGGGTGACACTTCAAGAAACTGCGTTACGCTCCGCTCACGTTATGCGCTCACAATGAGAGCGAGTGAGAGGCACGCGTCCCTTCCACTCTAAAAAATAAATCCACTCGGGCATGGTTGTACGTAAATGTATTGAAAGTTATTGTATGTATATTTGTATATAAATACGTATGTATGTGTAAAGGTAAAAATAAAATTTTGTTAATATGAAATTCAGTGCGAGATTCTTTGTACAAATGAATGTTTTAAATATAATTTTTTGAATAAATAAATGTTTTAAATTGTTACTATTATTTCATCCTTCTTCCTACTATACGAATGAATATTCACATTAAAATTATTTTACCACTCAAAGTCGTTGTCACGTAAAACTTTCGCCCGTATACCGACATTACAGGCAACCAATTTTTTTAACTAAAAAATAAATCACAAAATTATCTTCATAATCACTACTTAGAAAATCGTGCTCACATCACACATGCATGAAATCAGATTGGGTGTGCGTTAGAGTCCGCCCCCAGCTTCAAACCTGCCGTTTATTTCAAATGTCCATAATATTAAGCAGTTATTTGGGTATGTAATTGGGCAGTAAGATCGAAATTGAATGTCAAAGATTTGAAATTGAACGTATCATGCCATACATCGCGATTAGGTGCCATTTTTAGGACTTATCCAAATTGGGTACAACCTTACAACTTTTTTTATACTCATATATTTCAGTATATTATTGAGTTTTATGTAAGACACATTACCATATTAGAATATGATAAAATAACAAATATTTTTGAAGTAAAACTCTCATTCTATATCAAAAATAGTAACTTGCATTGGTCGTGAGTATATTATGTAAATTGTAAAGGCTGCTGTACACGTTCACCAAGCGCGGTCGGTGCGTGAGTTCGTATAGCGACCAACGTGTTTTGAGCGTTGTGGCCACTAAGAGCAACTGCTATTACTAGATATATACATGATATATGATACATGGCAAAGATCATAATAAATTACGAATTGTGAAGGTTTACTTCAAACGCGGGTAATGGTTACATGCACACCCTTTTTTATGGTATACATTCCTATATAATTTATTGGAACGTCTCCAGATTATCAAAACCAACAAAAACATTAACTTCCCATTTCAATAATAATCGAAATAGATTCAACTATTAATTAATGCCATAGCCAAGAATAACAGCAACGGTATTTATTATTTGCTAAAATTGTCGTTTTTCTTCTATTTTCATAATTTCAAACTTCTATTTTTATCCTCAATCAGCGGGTGTTATAGTTTATCATATTTAACTCTATGGAAGTTACTCGATCATTTCTACGACAACTTTGCTCTATGGCAAAGGACTGTCACGTTAAATCCTGTTCCTCAGTTCTTGACATTCTGTTTATGTTCTGCTTGTGATTTTTTGGTTATGGAATTGCGTTAAAATTTTTATATTCCTATTCCATGGTTTTTTTAATATCTGAAATTTATTTATCTTCTTCAAGCTGCTTTTATGCTATCTACCCATCTGAAGTTATTGTTCTTTTTTCAATTTTATTACATTTGATAAAGTTTCTGTGTTCATTAACTAAAATTAAACTTATTTACAATCAAATAAAAAGGCATAGCAATTATGAAACAAATCTTTCGCCATGTCAACATCATGTCACTATAGGAGAAAGGCCTCTCCATATAAGCCATGAATATTTATCCAAGTTTCAGAGTTTCCATTCATCAATATCTCACGTAACTATAAAAATACTCTATATTTTAAGAATAATGTTAAATTTAAAACATAAAAAAGTGTGTTTTGAGCATTTTACGTGTGTTTCACTTCTATCGTCGTGCTATTCATACATGATAGAAGTGAAACACACGTAAAATGCTCAAATACAAGCAAGTACTAAACGGTGTGCAATATACATACACACCGACATTTGCTCCCTCGCTCTTTTGTATTTGTGTCTCTTACCTGTCGTTTTTTTCCGTTGCATCCGGTTTGAAATCACAACGATTCTAAAGAAGTTTCACTTCAAAAATCCTAACTTATCTACTCCTATAAAATCCGTAAAAAGTAATCGTTAAATTCGCGTGTAAAATTCTTGTAAACATTAATAAAACGTCTGAAGAATTCACATTCTGTGATCCATCAACATTCCATGATGTCCATCAACGGTTGATACTTTCAATCATTGAGAAATATTATCTCTCAATGGTTGACATCTCACAATCATTGGGAAATATTATCTGTCAATGGTTGATCAATGACATGACTGTAAATCTTAGATATGCTATAAAAGAGGGATCGAACAGAAGTCAAACTAATTATTTAATGCTGATATTTAGTACATATTCAGGGAGGAGCTCGTGGCGCAGTGGTAACAGCCGCGCGGATCGATCCACCAGGTTAAGCAACGCTTGCTGAGGTTGGTCCGTGGATGGGTGACATCTTTACATAGCGAGACTCGTCCGTGCCTCGGAAAGCACATTAAGCCGTTGGTCCCGGCTGTCATTCGTGGATCTTTGACAGTCGTTACGGGTCGTCAGAAGCCCGAGAATCTGACAACCAGTCTTACCGCGGGGTACCATATCACCCAGTTACTGGGTTGTGTAGGTCCGATAAGCAGTCGCTCCATGTAAAGTATTGGTATTCAGCTGAATCCGGTTAGACTGGAAGGCAACCCCAATATAATATAGTTGGGAAAAGGCTAGGCAGATGATGTTTTAGTACATATTAAGGCTTTCATTAGAAGCCAACTGGCCCGCCTCACGTCTGATAAAGCATTGAGGCCACTAGGCTCATTAGCATAGCATCCATCCGAAAAAAAGGCTTTTACTAGACGTCTCATCCAAGCCAAACAAAGAGCTAATTAATCTCTTATCTAGTCGAAGGTCAATAAAAACGTCAAATAAAAAGACCATAACACACCCCTTAGTAAACAGTTATAAGTTATAAGAATACCTCAATTTAAGTGTAACCTTGACACAATACAATGGAATCTAAAATACGATAGCAAAAAGAGAATAACATTTTAAGAACAAAAGAAAAATTCTCAATGTAGTGTCGGAGGAGGCTTCAGAAAGAAAATTGTCATAATTACACAAGCTTTAGAATACGTCATATTTCACAAGTTTTGAAATATGGCTTTTTTATTTTATAATAATTACTTTATTTCAATTATTTTAATCTATTTCTGCGATTGGTTCTTGTTACGATGACGTAGTCTTGGTCATTAATTCTTAGGGCCTGTTTCACAATCTCCCTTTAAGTTCCCTATAGGCTATTGGCAACATATTTGACAGATGTTTGACAGATAGAGTATGGAGTATCTGTCAAACATCTGTCAAATATGTTGCCAATAGCCTATAGGGAACTTAAAGGGAGATTGTGAAACAGGCCCTAAGTATCGTTTCTGTGATATTCACTATTAATTTTAAATGTTCATCATTCAAACTCTGATCACCTATATCAATTGTATGCAAAATACTTGGCAAATTTTAGTTATTTCTTCTTTTCAGAATTCAATATTCTATAAAGTTTTAAAAATAAAACATTCTATATATCAAGTTCGAATTCAACATTAGTTAGTCTCTTCGAACACTAATTTAAAATAAAGATATTCAAAATGAATTTAAACAGAGTTCGTCAATAAGAACATAAGCGTTATATATAACTCCTAGTTGTTGTATGTTGTATGTATGTTTGTATTTAGTAAAGTAATAAAATACATTATAAAAACGAAAATGTCAATAATAGGCGCAGTGTTGCTAGGATAAAAAGAAGGAGGAAGATATCAACTGTCAAAACACCTTGCCACGCCTGCGCCGTGATCGTTTTCTATTTTGTTTTCTTTTAGTGATTTTTCGCAATACAATTTTTTGTACTCAAAATATTGATGTTTTAATTTGTTTGTCAAAAATAAACGATTATTTACAAAAAGATTGTGTTAGTTATATTTTATAAATAAATATTTATATTATTTGCCTAATTTACATTCATTCCTATAAAACTATTATTTTTTTTTATCATTGGCAGGTCCTGTACCCTATTAGTTTATATTATTATTTAAAGAAAACAAATTAACACAACATTATTATACAAACGCAATTATTTATGATCAATATAAAACATGGATAATATAATTAAAGATTATGTTTTTGACAAAAACAAGGCAATATTGATTTTCAGCTGCGTAGGCTTCTCTGTAATGCGAGAACAATAAAGTAATAAACATGCCTACGTATTTTGTTTCACAAGGCTTTCATTAACATCGATGTACCTCAATATTACGAATACTAATTATATTTCAAGCTAAAATGTTAAAAGGAATTTGTAGGTATGCCAGTCATTTATATAGTAAAATAAAGTAAAGGCTGATAATCAAATATGAATAAGAAAACACCTTTTTTATCTCACAATTACGCAACGCTTTCGATACAAATCGCACTAGTGCTGTATCTGTATTTATATTTATCGATTAACAATAAAGAGTGCATTTACCTGCCATCCCTGCAGGAGCAGCGAGCGGTCCACCGTCCTCAGCCACATCACCGCGTCCCCCGCCTGGAAGTCACGCAGGCGGTGGCAGCGCGCGTGCAGGAACATCCCCAAGCACTTGAGCAGCTCCGACGTGGACGCCTGGATCACGGTCTTCCGCGGCGCGGTCACAGGAGCCGGGCCCACCGCCGTGGTCGGCAGCTTCTCCGTGTAGCACACGTTGTTGTTGAGTGCGTTGGTCCGCGCCACCTCCGCGGGCGCCGGCAGGGGCACCACCGGCGCCCGTGCGTACAACGCACTCCCGACGCTGACATTCTTGTTCCTATCGAGCGGAGCGTTGTCCGTCAGCGGGGCACGAAACGTCGACACGCTCTTGCTCTTGCATTCCAACTTCTTTTTGTTGTTATTCGCGGTGGAGAATCTCTTCCACGACAAAGCATTGATGAACAGGGAGTGCTTCTTGAGATTCTTCTCGAGTGCAGTTTTTTCGGAGATGATTTTGGCCGCATCGTCCAGGGTAGCCCGTCTTTCGTCCCGGGGCGCGTCTCGGTTCTCGCGATTCTTGGCGTTGTTGAGGCGCTCGTAGGAGAAGGCGAGGGAGGCGCGGTCGGGGGGCGGCGCCGGCACGGGCGGCCGCCGCTCGCGCGGACTGAAGCTCAGCACGGTGCCCATGAGGCCCGCGCGCGGTGCTCCGCTAGGTGCCCGCATGCATCGCGTGTGCGGCTCGCGGTGGCAGGGGCCCTTGTGCGGGCTCGATACGGGCACGCGTGCGCCCCGCTCCGCTATCGACCGCGGCGCGCGCACTCAGCTGACGCCGCCCGGTAAACAACGCCGTCGCGTTCAATCACAGAATTACCGATCCACTCGATTCCAATTAAGCCCCTGACGAGCTATTACCGTCCGGTTAAGGTTGGTGAGGGTAGAAATACCTCGGCTCTTCCTCAGAGGGGAGGACCGGAGAAGTTATGTAACATTGCGACAGCTGACGCTCCCTGATCGGATCATTCTAACAGGAGTCCCGTATTTATTTGTGACGTCAAAATGCAACCTACATCCGCAGCGGCTGACCTGAATACAATTTTCATTAAAAATACCGCTCTTATTTCGAAACCCCAGAAGCGCTCCGGTGCTCGGGTGCTCACACCGACTTTTAATTGTCTCCACGACGGGTGCAGTCACCTACTAATCTACGCTCGACATTTGCACTGAGTAGTCTATTTGGCGAACTATAAATAGACTATCATCATCATTAAGCTGTATCTATTTATGCTTCGATTTAAAAGATCTCCATGAACGGCAGAGTAACGGAACAGTAGCGGTGGTCGATTTTTTAAATACAAATAGAAGCAGAAATTCTCTCTATAAAAAAAAAACGTTATAACATGAGTCTGACACTGCGTCTGCGTTATATAAACCTTAAATATTATTTGAGTAGTCCACATTGAAAATTTTAAAGACACTTTAAGTATCAAGGATATTTTAAATTTATATTATATGAAATTTATTTATATTAAATATAAAAATAAAAGCCTATTTGTAATATGAATAGCGAATAATAAAAACAAGATGAGAAAACGAAAGAATTATGGCACTTGTGGTCACCACAATGAGGCGCATGACAGGTGACGTCCGAACTCCGCCTTCCTGCCGTCCTGCGCTTACCTTATAAGGAGCAGTAAGTACGCGTACTTTAAAACTGCCGTGGAAGTTTGTTAACGATCCGGCAAGTTTGAAATTTTGTTCGTAACCTGCCTCATACGTATGAGAACTTTTCGCCTTTTCGTTTCGTTCCATTGCCTTTTTTGTTTTTAAAATTTCATTTTAGTTTTTTTTACGTTTTTTTTTTTAATTTTAAAAATGTAGGATTTTATATATAGTTCCTAAATAATACAAACTAGCAACACCACTCTTATTAATTGCTTGATCCCAGAATTCCGGGACTAGCGCAAAGCAATTAAAAACATTTAAATATACATGCATATTTCATGTGCACCCTACTCACCCCTCTGCTGGTCTCCCCCGAGGTAAGGGTTTAATAACATCGTTACGCAATGAAGGATTTCATACTTTTAACATAATTGCAATGCATGTACAAGTAACGTGCAGTTTTTAATTCCTTTGGCCGACATTTTGAATAAGACACGTTTAAAAAAACTATTACGGGTAATGGAATTGAAAATTAATATAATAATATGTTGGGACAACTCGCACAAGGCCATCTGATCCCAAACTAAGCAGTGCTTGTTCTTATGGTATGGTATTACATATTATAGATAAATTACGCTCAGACACAGAACAAATGATCATGTTCATCACATAAACATTTGTCCTGGGTGGGAATAGAACTAACGACCTTCTGTTTTAGCAGTCAGGGTCACTAACTACTAGACCAACAGGCCAGTCAATAATAGTTAAATGTATGTATCCTTACGAACTTTAGACAGACAAATAGTGTGGTTTCCTCCAACCCGTAGGTACACTTGGATAATATTACAAATTGTCATGAAAATCATAAGACTTGTCTTATTCCCAAACAGTAGTGCCTTTAATAGAATCGTTTATTTCACAATAACATGTACCACATAAACGTTTCTTAATAGTTCCTTCAAGTTATATGACAATATATAAAGTTATAAAAAAATATATTACTAAAACAAACATAAATTGAACGTACAATACGTACAATTTGTGTTTGCTCCTTGCTACAGTCTAGATGGCATTATTTTTTAACTTTTCTTTTAATAATACCTTGGTCCCCAAATAGTATGATTCGAATAACTCGCTTCTGCTACACGAAATTTGTTTTAATATGCCCCACAGTCTTAGAGCAACGTGGGACCTCCTTTCTCCTTACGGTGTCGTAGAGGAAGACTGTTATGCTCTAAGCCCACAGTAGAATTTCTCATAAGATATATGACTTTAGAAGTATGTGCGAAATACTAAATCGCGTCATATTTTCATCTGTTTCGTATTTTCTTAATCGCAAAGCCTGCAGAACCGAGTTAACTGCCAACATGGCTGTATATTTCCAGTAAGTTCAATAATATATATCTATTTCCAAAATAAGATATCCATTTCCCAATATATAGGTACAAAATTAATTTCATG
The DNA here is from genome assembly GCA_905333005.2 of Lycaena phlaeas. Lineage (NCBI taxonomy): Eukaryota > Metazoa > Arthropoda > Insecta > Lepidoptera > Lycaenidae > Lycaena > Lycaena phlaeas. The sequence continues at coordinate 3,042,224 of HG995181.1, forward strand.
GCTGTACACCATTAATGTCTAATAACATTATAACACCCGCCATTCTAATGTTCATACAAAATTTCTCTCTCAGTTAAAACATGCGTCATACAGTCGACATCGCGGCGTCAGCATCCATCGTATTTCAATTTTATCCTTCTTAAGCATCTTTTATGAAGTATCGCCCCGCGTTTTTAGCCGGGTAGCTGGAAATATGCTAAGAAAGGGGTGTATTTTTGCAAAAATATTTACTAAACTGTAATTATTAACGTGTGGACTCTTGTCACTTGGAACCGGGTTTGAATGTGAGATCAGAAACTTAAAATTTCATTTTTTTTTAATTATATTTATAGGTCTTGGTCGTAGGAAGTATTGGTTGCGTTCTAACGGCGGATTTCAATATCCTATCTATCTTAAAAAAAATCTTATCGATCTTAAAATTTTGACAGATTTTGTAACTATCTATCTTAAAATTTTCTTATCTATCTGGAAATTTTGACACGTTTACTTACAAAATCTGTCAAAATTTTAAGATCGATAAGAAAATTTTAAGATAGAATATAGGATATTGAAAACCGCCTTTAGTCGTAGGTTGCAGCTCGTAGGTCATGTACCGTTGCTCGTAGCACGTAGGTAATATTGTGTCATGGGTCGTAAATAATATAATAGGTTATACAGAGCCAGAGCCAAAGCACTACAGTTACAAATGAATATACTTAATAATATATTTATTATTATTATGTAACTGTAGTGCTCTGGCGGAGATCTCCGTTCACAATCCTATCTGCCAAAGAACTACCCCGCATAGCACGTTGAAGTAGAGAATTAAAGTTAGCGAACCACGCGAAAAGTAAACTCGTAGGAGTGGCAGGGGGCTGGTCACATACTCAGCCCCTCTAGACAAGTGGCAAACGCTTCGATTCTATGCAATTGTTTTTTTTTTATTAGCATAGAAGTGTAAACGAACAGCCGAAGCCTTGCGACTATCGACGCCCATTAACATCCACATAACCAGAGGTTATTCAGATGCGTTGCCCTCCTTTTCCCTATCCCCCAATGGGATTTGAAACTCACAAGCCGCACTAAATGCAACAGCTTAGCTGTCACTTTACGCCGATTTTATGTGAGCGAGAGGTTCCTCCCCGATCGTGCCGGTCCAATTTTGCTGCAAAGCAGCATGACACTACCTCTTACAAAAGTTTCTTCCTCTTGCAGTTGCATTTTTCCTAACTCTATAGAGTTGCTGCAACATTTTTGAAGAACATTTATTCAGACACGTTATGTATGGTTTTGTTTGTAAAAACGTCTAACAACGTTAGTACTTAGTTTAAAACGAATATTATTATAATAATTCTTGATTTTTTTTTAATTCGTAAGCTGTCGTAAATGTCATTCCCATACCATAAGTATTTTAGCGTCCATTGAGAGAAACCTATGTTCAGCGACAGACGGATAAAATTTGTATGCCGGTTTGGATCCGTATTATTTTTATTAGCTGCTTCGGCTGTAAACGTGAATGTTACAGGATAGGATCCCAGGAACTTAATTTAATAAATCTTACAGGGTACCATTTGATTATTCGTAAAAAGACGATGATAACTATCCCTGTATTGTGGTCACGTGAGTCGAGGACGGAGCCAAAGACTACTATTGTATAACTGGAGATAGACTGGAAACTCGCATCAAATAGAAGTAAGCTGTATGTGTCGCCATCTAGTTGTTAGAGGGAAACTAAAAATGTATACCTATATAAATGTATATATACCTATTACTTATGTTTATTTATTATTATTATTTTATTTTATTATTTGTATTTTTTGGATATAAAGACATATTTTGTGTTTGTAATTATTATTTGTATTGTTGTTGTACCAGCATATCTATATATTATAATATCTAGTATGCCTATGATATTTATGTTTACATTTTAGTAGGTATTTTTTACATAATACCACATGCCGCATCAACATTCAACTCGTGTGCATATATAATAAGATATTATGGTATATTGTGAGGCTATGGTGGTTCACAGATTTCCAGCGTTTCTTGAGTTTACGGTTTTTGGATGCGGAAGAGAGTACTCGACTCAACGCAAACGAACTAAACAGTAAACAGCAATTGTAAAACACTACAAAGATATGACACTAACTTAACTCAACGTGAAAATATGTATAACAACCACCAAAACCTTAATTTTGCAACAACACAACACAATGCGCATGAGTTTAAAAATTCAAATGATTTTATGCATACATAGCGGCCATTTGCAATGCATTTGTTTACATTACTTTGACATTACCTACTAATATGCGCATTGCGCACAAATTCTTTTAGTGTTACCTACAAATATCAAACTATATTATGCTTAAAAAATGATGTAAAACAAAATATGATATAATACAAATAAAATAACATTAGATTACTATTTAATGAATAAAATTAACGCAAGTTTGTTAATTTGAATAATTATTTTTTTCGAAATACCAAATATGCTTTTCTAATATTTTTAACAAAGCAACACTGAATTTAGTAATTATAGTAAGTAGCGTTTATATTCGCAGCTAGATGTCGCTTTTTACTTCAAAATAAACTTTGTTCCTAGTTTCCATACCGTGGACGGAGCTAATGCGGTTAGTGAAGCCCGCGTCGTGAAATGTGACTTCGTTTGTAAACGTACACGCTTTGTATCCGCAATTGTCTCTGTCGTTATTTTTGGTACCGTATTCAGACATGGTGGCAACAATTCGCCAAATAAATTTTGTCGCTTGTTGCAACTTGCAACCACGCTATATTCTGAGTAAACATAACGTTTTTCTAAGCGTTCGGGCCGTCTTTTAATCACGTGATGTTTTAGCAACTTCTAAGCCATTCTGAGTGGCCACACATACATGGCCAGTGGAAAGACAAGCTCCTCTATACAAGTGGCAAACGGTAAACGAATAGAAATAGAATGGAATACTTATTGTATGGGAATGACACTGGTTTACGACATGTTATTTGAGCAGCTATTGTTACTCCCATACAATAAGTATTCTATTCTATTTCTATTCGTTTAGCGTTTGCCACTTGTCTATAGGGGCAGTACGTCTTTTATAGGCTGCAAATCCTAAAACTTCTTTAAAAATGCGCGCGAATATGAATTTTACCTCTATAATTTTAACAAAGATTTTGTACGTCTTCCCAGTCTTTTCAAGCTTATCGCTTGTCTAAAATATCGCGGTGCGATTGCTGTCTACGTTAATATTCTTCGTATATCGATCTCATAATTTACAACGTTACCTGTAATCCAATTACTGGCATAGACGACTTCACCTTTAAGTTAATCTTACAATTTGCCAAATATTGGAAATCGATGAAAAGACGATTTCTTAAAGTAATCTGGTGTATTTATTATATTTTATCTTTTTATCCTTGATTTTAGTCCTTTGTGACTCAAGGGGATAAAATACTATGCAAATTTTACATCCTTGGCTTTCTTATTTAATTATATCTTTATAATATCCTAACTCTAAAATGCTTATATCGCTAAAACCTTGAAATTCCAAACTTACAAATAAAGGGTTTTCGATCTATCCCAGATTTTGGTGAGCAAAATTCTAATTTAGCTCTTCAACTTCTTTAAGATTTAAAACTTATAATACACTAGCAGCGTCCAGTGGTTTCACCCGCGTACTTCCCCTTCCCGTGGGATCATGGGGATAAATTATAGCCTATACGTTATTCTGATGTGTAAGCTATATTATTGTCAAGTTTTATCAATATATTATATTCAGTAGTTTTTGCGTGAAATTGTAACAAACATCCCTATATTCTTACAAACTTTTGCGTTTATAGTATTAGTAGATAAGTTGGATTATAATGAAACAACTTTTACGGATTTTATCGCGGTTTATTAAGTTTTTTACAAGCCCGACGTTTCGGATACTTTACAGCAACCATGGTCACGGGAGGACTGAAAACTTAATAAACCGCGATAAAATCCGTAAAAATTGTTTCATTATAATGAGTGAAATTCGCGTAAACATAAGAAAACAAGATAAGTTGGATGTTTAATAATTATGGTTATTATGATACTTATTACACACGAGGGTTGTTATACATCAATTAGGGCCTGTTTCACAATCTCCTGATAAGTTCCGAATAGGCTATCGGCAACATATTTGACAGATAGAGTATGGAGTATCTGTCAAATATCTGTCAAATATGTTGCCGATAGCCTATTCGGAACTTATCTGGAGATTGTGAAACAGGCCCTAAGTAGTAAAAATATACTTATTTCGCCTTTATGATATTTCGGAGCACATTATGATAGGGAAATATTTCTCGGGGGAGCCTCACCCCTAGAGAACGCGTCCACAGGTGGCGGATGGTGGGACGCTCGCCTGGTGTCACTCAAGAGGCACCAGGAGAGTAGGAGTGAAATAAAATAGCTCCCGCGGACCAACAGGCCGGAGATGGAAACTCCGTTATCAAACCCCTGTATTCGGGCTTCTCTGACATATTCGGAAGTAAGGCCGATAGCAGCGCTGTGTATTTGGGCTGGAGTACACAGAAGAGTCGGCGGCGGATGAGTCTAAATGGACCAACGGCGGCGCTCGCGTTCTACAACAGAACGACAGTCTTGGCGTCAGGTGGCAACCGGCTGTAAAAATCAAGCCAAACTACCAATCTCCTCGTTCAATATGAAAAGTAAAGCCATAAGTAATAAGTCTAATGCTAGGGCGTCCCCCGTAAGCGACGTGGATGCGAATACGATTGTCAGTAAGAATGTTAGGGCGTACCCCCGAAGCGACGATTCTGACAAGAATGCGAAATCGCATTCGCAAACCACGCTTCATAAGATCAGACTTGCGACGTGGAACCTAGGCTCTCTCAATGGTAAAAGCCAGGAACTAAGCAAAATATTAAATAGCAGAGTCATTAATGCATGTTGTCTACAGGAGACTAAATGGAAGGGCTCTAAGTCCAGAGATATAGGGCTAGGCTACCAACTTATATACCACGGCTTGACAAACACACGAAATGGCGTAGGCATAGCGCTAGACCCCCACCTTAAACAACGAATTATCCACGTGGAAAGAAAAAGCGACCGTCTCATTGCCGTAAAACTTGCTATGGATAAACAGCAACCAATAAATATCATCTCCGCCTATGCCCCGCAGACGGGCTGCACAGAAGCAGAAAAAGACCAGTTCTGGGAAGATTTCGATGACTTAATTAACCAGATACCACCCAACGAATCAAAGTACATTGGAGGAGACCTAAACGGACATGTGGGAGCCACTCATCGTTCGTACCCAGGCATACACGGAGGTTTCGGCTATGGCACAATCAATAAGCAGGGGGAGGAAGTTTTGGACTTTAGTGTGAGACACAACCTCTCCTTAATTAACACATTTTTCCAAAAAAAGGCAGAACATTTGATAACGTACAAGAGCTCAGGACATAGCACACAGATTGATTACATTTTGGCAGACAGGACTTCATTGAAAAACTTCAAAGACTGCAAAGTGATCCCAGGCCATGACTTAAGCTCGCAGCACCGAATCTTAGTCACAAGCTTGACATTGCCAAATCCAATCAAATCAATAAAAGATAAAACCCCAAAAATTAAATGGCAAAAACTGTACAATGCTAAAGGGGATGAACTAGTAAACAAGCTTGAGGAATATATGGAAAAAGATATGAACATCGACTATAACAACAACGCAGAACCAATGTGGTCTAACTTAGAAACTATGTGTCAAAGAAACGCAGCCACAATCCTCGGAATATCTAAAGGAGGCCTTAATATCAACAAAGACCCTACGTGGTGGAACGAGGATGTAAAACAGGTAGTAAAGACCAAAAGAGATCTCTTTAAACTGTGGCAAAAAACAGGGCGCGATGAAGATCACATGAGATACAAAGAAGCGAAGAAATTGGCGAAATGTGTTGTGGCCCAATCAGTTGCGCAATCGAGGGAAAGGCTATATAAAAGAATTGAAGACGCTAAAAATGATGTAGAAGTATTTAAACTAGCTAAACAGCGACACAAATCGACCATAGACATTAAGGTCAACAAATACATCAAAGATGAAAATGGGCAGCTCCTAACAGAAAATGCTAGTATCACTAACAGATGGCGTCAGTATTACCAAGAGCTATTGAACGAAGAATTCCCTAGCCAGACTTTGCACTCCGGGCTACCCATTGCAGGACCGGTGCCCAGAATCGAAATAGCTGAAGTAAAACACGCAGTAGCGCAAATGAAAAACCACAAAGCGGTAGGTCCTGATGAAATACCCGCAGACGTTTGGAAAAAATTAGGTTGTATCGGCCTGGATTGGCTCGCGAGGCTATTCAACACCATCCTGACTTCATGTACTATCCCAGAGGCATGGCGCCAAAGCTACTTAGTACCATTCTATAAAAACAAAGGAGATGTCAGTGTCTGTGGAAACTATAGAGGTATTAAGTTGACATCTCACACGCTCAAAATTTGGGAGAGGATACTTAGCAACCGCCTTTCTAAACAAATTATCATATCTGAAAACCAACATGGCTTCACACCATCAAAATCCACTACCGACGCTATCCAGGCCATTCGAATCATTATGGAGAAGTATAGGGCAAACCGCGAAGATCTACACCTGGTCTTTATTGACCTCGAGAAGGCGTTTGACCGGGTGCCTCGGAAACTCGTGTGGCAAGCCATGAGGGCACAAGGTATACCTGAGCACTATATCACCCTAGTACAGGATATGTACTACAGGAGCTGCACAAGCGTGAGAAGCCTGGCCGGACTAAGTAAAAGCTTCGAAGTCAAAGTAGGCGTCCACCAAGGTTCAGCCCTGAGTCCACTTCTCTTCAACATGGTAATGGATTACTTAACAAAGGACATTCAGTCTCCCTTACCGTGGTGTATGTTATACGCAGATGACATAGTCCTCATAGATAAAGATGTTAGGCTTCTCCAAACTACCCTCGAAAAGTGGCAACACGCGCTGGAAAATAACGGCCTTCGAATAAGCAGGTGTAAAACTGAATACTTGGAGTGCGCATTTAGTGGTAACACCAACAGCTCCAACTCCATTCGCATTGACGGAAATCCACTGCCAAAGGTATCCCAATGCAAGTATTTGGGTGTGATTCTGACAGCCGACGGGAACATTGAGGCTGATGTTACTCACAGAATTAACGTGGGATGGCAGAGATGGAGGGCTTTGACAGGGGTTTTATGTGACACTAAAATGCCGATTAAAACCAAAGGCAAAATATATAAGACCGCAGTCAGACCAGCCATGACGTATGGCACCGAATGCTGGGCAATAAAGAAAGCCCACGTACAGAAAATGCATGTAAGTGAGATGAAGATGCTAAGATGGGCAGCAGGTGTAACCAGACTCGATAAAGTGCGAAACGAGCACATCAGAGGAAGTTTCAAGGTCGCGCCTATATCAGAAATACTCACCGAGAACCGCCTACGATGGTTTGGTCATGTCATGAGACGTCCCGAAGACCATGTGGTAAAACAGGCCTTACGTCTGCCTATTAATAATAAAAGAAGAGGACGCCCGCAGGCTACCTGGTGGTCCACGGTAGCTAAAGACTTAGAGCTTGCCCAAATAAATATTTCGACAACCCAGGACAGACTGTCCTGGCGCAATAGAACGAGGAGAGCCGACCCCAAATAATGGGAACAGGCTAGGACAAAGAAGAAGAAGAAGAAGATTATGATAGGGAAATATCTCATTGTATTGTCCTGACGTTGGGAGGGGGGACTGTTCTGTGGTGCGGGGCATCCCGTCTGTGGAGGTAGCGTTGGTCCCCTGAGGGACTGACTAGCCGTTGATGTGCCCTGTTGCTTGTAGGTCCCGGGCACCTCACCAAAGGCGGCATTGGTGGCACTTGCCAGGTTTTAGTGGGTAGAGCTGCGTCCACTTACCAGTTTTCGGGCACAGCGAGTCCCACATCCCCGCCTGGTGCAAACATACTGGATATGTGCTACATACTCTTAAAATATCTGCATCTTATTTTATTCTTTAATTTAGGAGTTAGATTTATCTTCGTATACTAACATCTTAAAATATCCCAGGGGATAACTCAATTTATCCCATTAGCTATTCTTAACGCTTCCCCTAAACTGTATGCAAATAAGCACCCAATGCAATAACGCGCCAATATTAGCTTTGTGGTTTTTTATCGTCGCCATTTTCTTTTTATTAAAAAGTATATTAGAAGCAAAGGACAAAACTTCATACAGCATTAATTTAAGCTATATTTCATAGCTAGTATTTCATTACTTAAATATAATTAACACATAATATGTGTATAACATTATATATTACTATAGATATACGGTATACCTATATTATTACTCAAATTTATTTTGATACCAACGGCCAATACCATAACTTTTCAATTCCTCTTAAAAATTAATAATTTAGACTAGCTTTTAGCTATTGGCAAAAAATATGTGTTATTGTTATTAGATGCGAAGTTTTCGCACCGGTCTAGGTTAGAATGATAAAGTATGAAAAATATAAATTTCCATTTACTGCTCATAATGTTTGCAATATTTTAATAAAAATAAGTCAATTTTTGAGCAACTATGAGCTTTCATCTATCAGAAACAAGCTAGAACCTGTTTATAAAATATAGACCTATGCATGTATTTTTTATTTTCTACACTAATATTATAAAGAGGAAAATGTGTTTGTTTGTTTGGTTGTAATGAATAGGCTCAAAAAGTACTGGACCGATTTCAAAAATTCTTTCACCATTCGAAAGCTACATTATCCACGAGTAACATAGGCTACATTTTATTCTGAAAAAAAAATAGGTTTCCGTAAGATATTTGGGTTTGTCGGACACAAGGTGTAAAAAAATCGACCAGAAAAGTTACTTATTTTGCGTACTAAACTCCCGTTGTAAATCTTAGTTAACGTAGGCGAAGCTGCGGGCAACAGCTAGTCATAAAAAGCGACATAAAGCGCATTTTACAATTTAAATCTTCATCATTTATAATGTAGCTAGTAGAGTAGGTATCCGAAGAAAAACTAACATCTGTTATGTTAGTTTTCCTTCGGCCACAGAAAACATTACAAAGTCATTGGATACTGTAGGGCCCCCTCAGACATAATAAAGGCTCATCACAACTGAAAGGGTCGCCATGTTTAATTCTGACGCACAAAGGGCTCGATGGCTCGATTCGTCTGAGACGCCTCTCCGCTGTATCACGAGATCTTTATGATATACACACGCGCTAGCTCTTAACACGTTTCGACCATTTTGAATTATTGCTTAGATAATTAGTTTTAGTAACTGAATTGTTTTTCAATGTGAATTTAACTCATAAAGAAATTAATTTTTGCTGCTTTTTAGGCGGTTTGATGGATTCCTAATGTTTTGATAAGGAACAAGTACCAAGCTCAAAAATAAAACTTCTTAAAATATTTTACAATATGATATTATGGCCCCACCTATCCCGTTGGTGGAGCCAAAATCCCGTATGTATGGGAATACCATCTTGCAGTTCCTTTTTTGATACGGGAGGCACGGGATTTCTTTAGAGTGTCCCCGTATATAATAATAATAATAATAATAATAATATCATATCATCACAAATGTCTCAACTCAACAACACACAGAACACTAACTACACACCACAAGTCATTACCATCTACACACAAAAATAAACAAGGATACTTGGCGTAAGCCCGTACCGAGTTTTAAAAAAAACCGACCTCGAGTCGAGCTTAAAGAAAAGAAAACAATAATAGCCGGTCCCTCCTAGTTGGTATCCCCGGGCAACACTTGGGTGCGCCACTCCACTCTCTTCGGGGTGAGGTACTCACGTGGCTGATCATCGGTTCTGTCTTTTTCTCTGCTATCTTTTCACCATCTTTTTTTTTTAAGACTCTTGTTTTTGCACACCTTTTGGCTTTTGTTTTATCTATCTTTCATTACCTTTGTTTCTTCTTTTACTATCTTTCCTTTTTTGGTTAACTCTTCTTTTGTGTTTATAATTTAACTACGACAATACTATGTGATGCGACTACGAAACAGAATTATACCCCAGGCGGGTACCGAAACGAAAAGTGATGGAGAATCCCGCCCCGGCCCTTTGGGCTCGGGCTGCTCCTCGTATTCTGGGGGGAGCAACGAGTCGCGCCAGTCTGTCCAGCCCAGTGCTGCTGCAGAGCAATGTTATCATCACTCCTTAAGTTCATCACCTACAGTTTCATTATTCTCATCTATTCCATCCTCACCTCAATCTTTTTCTTTCGCTGGAATAGATAAGGCGTTCTCTTCACCCAACTCATCAAATTTTTCATCTCCATTACGAGTCGAAGATGTTGTGCAGGAGGCTCGAGCAGCTGAAATTACTGCACCCATTCAAAGCTCAAGACGCATACGTAAAACATGGACAAGAGACATGAATATTTTCATAATGCGTCATTATTTCATCCTCACCAATATTGAAACCAACACCAGATCATATTTGACACCACTTCACTCACTTTTTTACACAAAATATCCACAAATGGAAGCATGCAGACAAAGGATAGGCGATCAGAGGCGAGCAATTATCAACCGTAACTTACTGACAAAACAAGAAATTTCAGACATCAAAAAAGAAGCAAAAGAGTTTATACAAAATAAACAACAATTACCTATTAATAACATTAACTTACCCCAAACACGAAATAATAGAATGCAGTGGTCACCCGAACTCAATGAACTCATCATGAGAATCTACTACAGAATCACAAAATTAGAAACTGACCTCACAACATACAGACCAATACTACACCAAGAATTTGTTCTGAAACGCCCGGAGCTCTCACACTGTTCTGTACAAAGGATAGCTGACCAGCGCAGAACTATTGTAAATAACAAACTTTTATCCCTGGAACGCCTTAACAACATTAAAGAAGAAGTAAGAAATGAATTACAGCAAAGTATAGCCAACACTGAAGTGGAAGAAACAGGCAGTGAACTTAACACTGAATTATCTTTGACGCAAACAACTAACGATAACCAACTACACGAAACACAGCTAGATATTAATATTGACATAGAACCTGAAAATAGACAGAATAACACACACACTCAAAACCTGTCGTCGGAGGCAGCCCTGCAACTGGAGACTATGTTTACAGATGTGATTGACAAATTTAGAGAAACTGATCCAACAAGCAGACCGAATTTACCAAAACTAAAAACATCAAAAAAACTGGCGCTCATTATAAATCACTTAAATTCTAAAACAATACCAAATATTATTAGGTCAGATATAGATTTCGAAACATTGCAAACAATTATTTACTGCGCAGCCTATACTACAGTAAAATTCAGTGGTACCAAAATATTTGAACATACTCAAAATTTCAACACAAAACGTGAAGCCCCTTGGTGGCAGATGCGCCTAGAAAAAAGAATAAATAACCTAAGAGCGAATATAGGGAGACTCACCGAATATATAAGAGGTACCCGATCACCAGCACTAGAAAAACATATAGACAGAATAAAACAACACTTTAAAATACACTCACAGCATGAAACTCAGAATACAGAAATTCCCCACTACCTGGATACCCTGAAACAAAAACTCAATACATTAGCTAATAGATTACGAAGATATAGAGAAACGACGAACAGGAAAAGACAGAATAAAGAATTCTCTAATAATGAAAAACTATTCTACAGAAATTTGAATAAACAGCAAAATGATCCCTCTGAAAAACCATTACCTACAACTCAGGCTTTACACGATTTCTGGTCTAAAATATGGTCCACTCCTAAAGAACATTCGCACTGTCAGTGGATAGAAAAAGAAAAAGATAAAATTTTTGATATAATACCTGAAATGAAATTTGAAAACATAGAATTAGCTCAGCTTCAAACTGTAATAGCCAAAACACATAATTGGAAAGCTACAGGAACAGATAAAATACACAATTTCTGGTATAAAAAACTCACTTGCACTCACCTTCTTTTACATCAGCATATAAACACATTCATCCAGTCACCCGACAAAATGCCAAAATACATAACCGAAGGTATCACGTACATGCTACCTAAAGATCTAAAAGATTCTGAAAATCCATCTAAATACCGACCTATTACATGTTTACAAAATATTTATAAAATAATTACATCATGTCTAAGTGAGGCGATATATAAACATACACAAGAACACAATATCTTAGCAGAGGAGCAAAAAGGTTGTCGTAAACATAGCCAGGGATGCAAAGAACAACTAACAATAGACGCCGTAGCCTCAAACCAAGCATTTAAACACAAGAAAAATTTACATACCATGTTTGTTGACTATAAAAAAGCTTTCGATTCCGTACCACATTCATGGCTCATATACATCTTAAAACATTATAGAATAAGCCCAATCATCATTAACTTTCTTGAAAAAATTATGCTTCACTGGAACACGAAATTAAAAATATGCGCAGATATGAACACGACCGTTGAGACTGATGTCATCCCTATCAGAAGAGGTATTTTTCAAGGAGATGCTCTAAGCCCTTTATGGTTCTGCCTTTCACTCAACCCATTATCTTCTTTACTCAACTCCACCGAAACAGGATACAAAATTAAATACAACTCATTGCACGCCCGACTTACCCATCTCATGTACATGGACGACATTAAAATTTTCGCAAACTCCATTCAGGATCTACACTATTTAGCTGACATCACCCAAAATTTTTCAAATAATATTTGCATGGAATTCGGAGTCGATAAGTGTAAGATCCAATCTGTAAATAAAGGAAAATTAGAGAACTCGACGTACCGACTAAACAATAACGAAGTAATAGGACCAGTAGACCAAGCTGAGGGTTATAAATATCTGGGATATAACCAAACGCAGGTAATACACCATAAAGACACCAAAAAAATATTACGAGATAAATTTAAAAATAGAATCCATAAAATACTCAAAACTCACTTGAACTCAAAAAATACAATTAAAGCTGTTAACACTTTTGCAATCCCAATTCTTACATATTCATTTGGAATAATCAAGTGGACTAAAACTGACCTTAAATCGTTGCAAACATCTATTAATACGGCACTAACAAAACATAGAAAACACCATCCAAGATCCTGTGTTCAGAGGTTGACCTTACCTAAAATAGAAGGGGGTAGAGGGCTGATAGACATCACTAATTTACACAACAAACAAGTCACACTTCTCCGATCATACTTTTACAATCGCTCTAAGGAATCCCCAATACATAACGCCATATGCCAGTCAGACACATACACACCACTCATGCTAGCCGATCATTCTAAACCAATCACAATCATTTCAAATCAACAAAAAATTGACGCATGGACTCAGAAGTCTCTGCACGGCCGCCATCGTATGGATTTAACCAGTATCAATGTTGACAAAGTAGCGTCAAACATGTGGTTAAAGAGAGGCGAGCTGTTCCCAGAGACCGAAGGCTTTATGATAGCAATTCAGGACCAGGTCATAGACACAAAAAATTATAGAAAGTACATCATCCGGGATAACACAGCAGGAAGCGATCACTGCAGACACTGCCACAGACAACCTGAAACGATTCAACATATCACCGGCGCCTGTTCATCCATAACACAAACAGACTACAAACATAGACACGACCAAGTAGCAGCAATCATACACCAGATACTCGCACTCAATCACAACCTCATCACAGATAAAAATCCATACTACAAATACACACCACAAATCATACTAGAATCACCAGAGTTTAAACTATATTGGGATAGGACATTACTGACAGACAAGACCGTACATCACAATAGACCTGACATAACTCTGCACGATAAACAAAATAAGATAGTTTACTTTATCGACATCGCCATACCTAATTCACACAACCTCACAACCACACACACAAATAAACTAACAAAATATACTGACCTCACAATAGAAATAAAGACGCAATGGAAAGTTAACACAGTCAAAACTATCCCGATAGTCATTTCAACCACTGGCATTGTACCTAAAACGTTGCACACTTCCCTCAAAACACTCAACATTCATCCACTCACATACATCACCTTACAGAAAGCGGTCATCCTCAACACATGTCGCATCGTCCGCAAGTTTTTAGCTAATAATAATAACTAATTAACACATCACCTGTAGTTGTTTGGCCACAAGCCCGCAACTTCAGTAGAACCCTGTAAAGGAGAATGGAAAACCCAAAAAAAAAAACCATAATAATAATAATAATAATAATAATAATAATAATAATATTCAGATTTGTCCATCGAACTTAAATCCCAATGGAGAGTTCACACAGTAAAGACGATCCCAATAATAATATCCAGTACTGGAGTTATTCCAAAAACACTTCATACCAGTCTTAAAACCATTGATATACATCCCCTCACTTACATTCTCATGCAAAAAGCTGTAATTTTAAATACTTGTAGGATAGTCAGAAAATTCCTGTCAATAGAATAAAAAATAGTTTATAACATTAAGCAAACCAATGATGTCTTGGCCAAACGCCCGCATCTTTGGAGCTACCCCAGAAATGGGAGAATTCGAAACTGAAAAAAAAACAATAATAATAATAATAATAATAAATTCATAAATACACAGACTTGAAAGAAGAAATAGCCCGGATATGGAAATTAAATAAAGTGTACATCGTGCCTTTGGTGCTCTCCAGTACAGGAGTCATCCCTAAATACCTCCTACAAGCACTGAAAACAATAGACCTACATGAAAACACATACATGACAATGCAAAAAGCTGCAATTCTTAACACTTGTCGGACTGTTAGAAAGTTTTTACAAGAAGATTCGCCAACCACAATCAATGATTCTCACTTGGCTTAGGCCCGTGAGTTTTATGATATACCAGAGATTTAATTCAATCTCTGAGAGAAACATGAACATCATTACATAATAATAATAATAAATCTAAAAAAAAAAAAAAAACTAAGCTCTATATAAAGCGACCGATAGAGGGGTATCTCTCCGAGAGCAAGACATCCTGCTGGAACCGATCCGGGATCCATAGAGTAGTGGCGAGTCGGATGCGGTGTCCTGCGTTTCATAGCGGTGGTTCTTAGACTTTCATTATGAACTGTGCAGCCATTTTTTAATATCTTAGGGCCTGTTTCACAACCTCCAGATAAGTTCCGAATAGGCTATTCACAACATATTTGACAGATAGACTATGGAGTATCTGTCAAATGTGTTCTGGATAGCCTATCCGGCACTTATCTGGAGATTGTGAAACAGGCCCTTAATGTTAGAATTTCACTTACAAGCTAAATAACAAAGGAATACAATCTAATACATGATGTGTGACTTTAGCATCGCACATCGAAAACTCCAATACAGAATATCAAGGGCGATGGACGGATTAACAAAGGGGTAGTAAACTACAACTATAGACCCTATGTTAACGTGTCAGACGTCAAAATCGTACCGCTAGTCTATGGTCTGGATCACGCGAGGGGTCGATGAACCATACAAAATCATGAGCCCCATTATAGAACCCCATATGCTAATTCCTAATTATACTGGGAATAGAAATATAGGGGGTGTAAGGGGGTAATTCTGGGTTTGACTGGTTTAGTAATCAATGGATTAAAGTACAAAGTAAATCCCTTAAATTAAAAAAAGTATCAACCCTTATATGTCCCACTGCTGGGCACGGATCTCCTCCCCTAAATCAGGCGAGGAGGGTAATGGTAGTTGGCGCTTCACTTCCTTCACTGGTGAGCGAACGATGGTCTCGTGTTTGGGGTGCACTTATAAATTTAAAAAAAACCTATTTCAAAGCACACATGGGGGCTCAGGATCGAACCCGGAACTTCTCGAACCGAAGGCCGAGTACATCCACCACAGGACTATCGACGGATTTAGGTAAACCCCTTACGTGTTATAATTTGTTTACCGGTAAAGAAAAACATCGTGAAAAAACTTGATTAAGCGTAACGGTTTTCTAGTTCGACCAATTGGGTCAACATAACAAAGCAAACTAAGCCCTTTTAGAGAAAGGCCAAATAAGTGGAAGCTCGGTTCATCCGCTAATGACTCGTCGACCATATTGGATTTGACTAGCCAAACACCTACTCTCCAGAGTAGCGCGCGCGACATACTAAGGGCGCGGGGGGGGGGGCTCTGTAGAATTTTACTAGGTGATTCATCTGCTCGCCTACCTACCAATTGAGCTTAAAGGCCGTCAGGCCTAAAAGTCTAGACCTTTTGGAAAAAATAAATAAAAAGTGGAAGCTCTTCTCATACAAGTGGAACTTGTATAAAAACATCAATATACTAAAAACTTGACGTTATAAGTTATATGTTATTACTGATAGCGAGACACACCTACTATTCCACGTCTTATAATCTAGGCGAAACGAAAATAAATTGCCTGGGCCAGTCTCAGGTTGACTTGTTCATGGCCGACGTCCACTTGTCATCACTTACGAATAACGAATATTTAAATTAAACATTGTTTCAGTACTATAAGACAATTTCGCACCTTTAAAAACTATATTAGTTTGACGTTGTAAAATAATTTGACCAAATTCATGGTTTCTATCAACCACATTTCGGTTTCTTATTGAATGGTTTTGGCATTTCACTTTCGTCTCAGGCAGCTTTCCAGTTAACCACGAGGACTAATTGGCTTAATTAAGTACACGGAGACTAAAATACACCAATAAAAATATTATAAACCAATCTATAAATATAGGTAATAAAATATGATCTATATCTATTTATCATAAAGCTATAAATATATTATTTTATCATGCTAATCGCCTGTTAATTGTATTCGGAAAATCCTTTTTACATTTGATAACCCAATTTTAACAAGAACAGCTCCGAAACCAATGTTTAGATGCCCATTTAAATTTTATTTCTTGTTTTTTTTTTTTACAAATTAAATAGCAGAAAACATCTTTAAGAAAAAGAATGATATAATATAGTCTGTTAGAATTTAGATAAAGGCTAGCCTTTCTCGATAAATGGGCTATCTTATACTGAGAGAATCTTTCAAACCCGACCAGTGAGTATTAGTATTAGCATTCAGAAGAATGAAAAGATGGTCGATTAGCCATCTTTTCATTCTCCTGAGTGGTGGTGAAACTAGGTTCAAGTACTAAGAAGCCGCGCTTAGATAGTCGGCGCGGCGGTCGGCCATTAACCAGGTGGTAAAACCATCTCCGTGCTGTGGCCAGTCCATGTTACGTGCGAGTGGCAAGAGATCGGTCTTGGCGTTCTTTGAGAGAGGCCTATATTCCGCAGTGGACAGATAAATGCTGATGATGATGATGGTGTTTTGCATTAGTAAGGTTTTTGTTGAGGTTCGCTACTAGATGGCGCTATGAATATAAATTTGACATTTATTGAATAGTTTTACTTGAGTTTTACCAAAGAATTCAGACGTACATAGAAGCACAAATCTTAAGGATTTTTTGTTCCGACTTTATTGGGGACTGGTCCCCAGTTCGCACTCGTTCGCTCTCGTAGCCCTAGTGTAGTGTAGTGTAGTGCAAAATTCAGGATTTGATAATGATTGTTGTTGTCTGAGCCCCGTAATTATAGTCTAGGGGCTCGCTGAACGCCGATAGATTCAAAGGGACAGAGGGTAACCCATTTTTTTTAGTGCTAACACATTTTACAAGTGAAGTCAGCTTCTATATAAATACATATTATAACGTAACTATTACGTCTATGGTATGGCACATAGGTATTTTGGCATAAAAAATATAAATACTAGATCATCATTGTATTTAACTCAACAGACAGCTTTTAATGTATTCATCTCAAACATAGAGTATAAATGTAAGAAAAACTATCTTCTATGACAAGTTGAAAAAGTGTCACCTTATAAATACAAATAAGCCCCCGCATTGATTCAAATTTCAAAAACAATCGACACGGCGCTGGTGTAGCATGTACAAGCAATATTCGTACGTGTGTGTGCGTGTAGAATCAACACTGTAGATGAGTGCATGCGTGAGTGTGTGTGCGTGTGCATATATGCGTGCTTGCATACGCGTGTTGCATGTGTACATGTGTGTGCTCTTAAATTATTGGTTGTATCACGGAGTATAGATATATGGAGTCCACGTAATGATGAACGAATGGTCTCAATTTAGAAGACAAGTTTTGCCGGTAGAGCATGCCTTCCTTAATAAGTACACTCGTTTGAATCTTTCCGCGGGAAGTACTGTGGCGCTGATTGGTCCACTACAATAACATTGGTGCCTAACCGATCCTAGCGCAGACAGTGGCAGAAAAAAGAACTAAGATCATGGATTTATCATTGTGTATATGAATACTACGGAAAAGCCCATATCGTTCGGACTCCTTATACCTATACTCTGTGGGTTGTATAAAAACGTTTAAAAATCCTTCCACTTACTACGTGTGGCGCCATCTGTAATTTGTAACGGCAACACATTTTATCTCTTTTCAACGGACGCTTCATACACAGAGATGCTCTCCTCCATGATCACAAACCTAATCAAGCATATAGCCTATCCTGTCACTAATATGGCCTGACTGTTGTAGTTTTTCGACTGACCAAGATGTTATAGTAAGGTATAAGGAATAAAAAATATACTTTATAACAATATTTATTTGTTGATGATAGACTTAAAATATAATATAAACAACTGTATTGTTTAACAGATTGGTTATGATTGAACAATTTTTTTTCATTAACAATATCTCTAGGTCACTGTATGAGTTTTAAAACTTACGTCTTACAAAATGTTATTGAAGATTTGGACGGGAAGCGAGAAATTTATTGTAAATATATAACATTGTCAATCATTTACAGAAGTTGATAGAGACTAGAGTAGTATATAATTTACATTAGAGAGACTATTGGAATTTAAAACTATTTAAATGCTATGTAATATAACAAATTTCATTGAAAATCCCATACTTCAATCATAAAACACTCGAATTCCTAATACTATTAAAACATTCTCAACTTTTTTACTTCGAAAGTATCTCTTAAATTTGGTAAGTTGGACCAGCAGTCAATTATTAAAATATCTTCTTTCATCAACATTTTATATCTACAGTAAATGACTACAAAATTTTAAAACTTACAACTAACTTATAATATCACTCAATTTTGAGATAGTTTATATAGCAAATCCATGTACAGAAGAAAATTACTTAAAAAATTCTTCTATTTCTGTAACTTGCGTACAAGAACATAAAAATAGCGCGTCTTACGCGTCGTAAAACTACATAGAAGTATTTACAAAATGCCTATGCCACATTGAAAAAAAAACATGATATTCTCAGTCATACGTCATACATAACTTTTAATTTATTTAAAAACTTAGTTTAAAAATAAATATTTTTATTTGATTATAAAAATATACCGATTGTTTCTGGTACTTCAAATATTGCTTTTAGGAGAATTTAACTAAAATGTAATATTTTTTTACTAACGGTTGTTTTTTTTTACATTATAATACAGCAAAGGGACAAAATTTTATACAAAATTATTGTGCATAGGCAAATAACTATTTAAAATTACCAATACTCAGTTCTTTAGCATTGCAACAGCGCGCATTTCAAGTCTGACTAGAAATTGTTAATCATTTCAGTTTGTAGATTGAAAATTGGCGCGTAATAATTCTAAATGCAAAATGATGCATTCTAACTTTTTAATCGTCCTCCTTCTTGTGTCACTTGACATTCCATTAAAAGAAAGGTCAAGTACATAAACTACACTTGAGTAGATAATTGCCAAAGGAGACAAAAAAGTTACAAAACTGGAATAACTTATAAATCCATACTGAAGGTCTCTTGTGACTCATCAAAGGAAATGGAATTTGAACGGGGCTTCTGTCCCGGTATTTTCCTTTCAGGCACAGATCCCGGCGTTTTAATCATAGCAGCTGGTAATGAACACTTAGGTGGTGTCTGCGAGATTGGAGACTGCCTCAGAGACATCATAAATGATCTCTCATATACAATACGTGTGCCTGTAAAAGAAAGAAACACATGTTATTATTGAATACTTAAATAAAAACTTCTATCAAACCTAGTTTACCTGGTACCATGATATCTCATGATCCTAATAAAGCATCTAAAATAATTCGAAATTAAAAAAAAATGAAAATAAGAATATAAATAATTCGAAGGGCAAAAGTTTAATCTCGTAAAAATATTTCGCCACACCGCATGTTTTTTTTATCATTCTGATTTAGGCTTAAGAATTTATCGTACAGCCGAAAAAACAGCGACCACGTGTTCTTTACACATTGTGCGCAGTAGAATCAAGGTCTCGATACAAACACGGCCGGCCATCTAAATATACTTCGCTATTATAGAAGCGGATAGTGACAATTTATAGTATATTTGAACCCGTTTAGACCAGTAACAACCAGGTTAACGAACTGAAATACAACTGTTGTGATTCCATGCACTGACAATTGTTACTAAGAACAGATTATGTAATACTATTGACAAAACATTAAGTTGTTTTGGTAATGTGGACATAACCTAAAACATATTGTTATCACGTGTAATGTTTATCATACAATCAATGTTATCATTTTAAAGATAAATAATAATAGAATAAGGTAAATCGTAAAATTCTTAATTTATTTATTTTCTAATCATTTAAAATATTATATTAATGAGTAACCACCGGTTTCTTTTAATTAGACTAATAAAACTTTTAATGTACATGAATAAGTATAGATAGTGATTC
This sequence comes from Lycaena phlaeas, assembly GCA_905333005.2. NCBI lineage: Eukaryota > Metazoa > Arthropoda > Insecta > Lepidoptera > Lycaenidae > Lycaena > Lycaena phlaeas. Next base: position 3,062,916 of record HG995181.1, read on the forward strand.
TAAGTTACCTAATTAAATTAACTAATTGACGTCTAATATAACAAAAGTTTGAAAACATTTACCTCCGGGAGTGGTAGAGTAGATGGTACCACCAGGGGTGCTGGAGTATACATCTGGCATTTGCGCCGGATCCGTGATAAGCACTCTCCTAGACGGTATAGCCTGGCTGGATGTAGCCTGTCTCGCGATTGGTGATGCCGACATATTAACAAAATTCACAAACACTTGCACAGTAAAATTGTAGAGCTCGACTGAGCCGAGAAACGCCGGTGCCTAAAATAAATACGATATCCGATCATCGCACACACGCGAACTTCTGTAAACATGTTACTCACACATACAAATACATCAAAATATACAGAGAACGAAGACAGCGTGTGGCTGGGTTTCATACATATGAACAGCGTTGTCTCTCAGAGGATGTTAAGATTACGTGGTAAGTACACATGGGTGAAAAATTGTATTCTTAAACAACTTATCTAACATTATTTCTAACTCATAACATTATCATGATCGATTTGTTATTGTACTACATAATTAAAGAGTAAAAACAAAATATAAGGTAAAGTTATGTTATATTTCTCAACATTACGTAAGGTTTGATTATTATTTATTAATAAAGAATTGAAATAAAGTTGCAGCTGTGATAGCTATACATAGAAGACCTCCTAACCAATTTTTTTAAGAGCGTATATTGAAAAAATTTATTCGTCGTCGTTGATTTTCGTTACGTTTTGTATAATATGTAAAGTCTTAACACTAAATAAACCAATGATTTATTTGTGGTTGACTCTTAATTAAAATTGTATAATATAATTTAATTATCTGTGAAAATCCACAACAGATAAAGACAAAGGACAAACCACTTTATAATTTATGAAATCTCACAAACTATACGTTCATAAACAGAAACAGTAGATTAACATTGTTTAGATGAATTATGTGATTATATTTCAAATGCGATGTTGTTAACTGGTTGTCTTAAAATGGGGTTAAATATTTTGAAACTATTAGAAATTTACATTATTATAAAAGGGCTCGCCCAGTATCCTCACCCACATTCAAACCGCTTTACCTCAATAGCACGTTTGAAATTGCTGAATGTAATATATTAGTACTTTAAAGTATATATTATTATAGTAACAGGTGCGGTATATAGAACACAGTTGTTTAAACATAAAGCTCGCCGAAGAATCTGGTTGCTATCAACTATGTATGAATTTGATTTTGTTTTTTTATTTTGTTTAAATACGCTCTCGATTTTTTGTGATTTTGTTTATACGCGGTGAATTATTGTCTGATTGACACTATCTAATATGATGTGGTGAAGCTTATTACATTACTAATCCCCTCAGCTATAGCACTCTGAGCCAATACTACTCCTGGACGTTTAATATCTTATTCTCTAAATCTCTACTAAACCCTTCTTTTCATTCATTCACACCGTAAATTCATATTTGTTTTTATGTCAGCATTCCAAACCTTATGGTGACTACTGATGCCCATAGATATCCACACAACCAAAGGTTACGTACGTTGTTGCCTTCCTTTTTCTAACCCCCTCCCCCTAAAGGGCCACCGTTAACGCACAAGCTACACGAAACGCGATAGCATAACTCTCACCTTACACCGAACCAAGTCAGCTGCAAAGCAGCATGGTCTTACTAAAGTTATCATCAGTCCAATACAGAGCGAAATTCGATAAGTATATTATTATCGAAAAAATACCTATAACACACATTTTATATGTATTCAATATCTTTCTCAATAAATTTTCCTCTTTATAGAGATGAGTGTACGAATAAACTGTACGGTATGGAATGTGGTTACCCTAAGCAAACTGTTGATGAACACTTAAAAGTGTATCTCACACATTTATTATTCTACAATTACACATGCCTCATTATAAAATCCTGTAAACACAATTATTGCGAATTGCGTTATAAATTAACATAATTGTCCGTAAAAACGTATTTGTTTACGTGACAAATAGTTTTAGTCTTTGCCTAACCCACACAAACAAAAGTCACACATGTGTTGTATAACATGCTATGTCCGTAGATAATTCTTTAATTTTATAAACACAGTATTCTTATCGCAAAGTAGAATGTTAAACTGTTTAACTAAAACAGTATTACACTGTCTAGTAATGGTATCTAGTCTTCCCAGATATATTATGTTAATTATGATTTGTCTCGTTATATAAAATATGATTAGTGTCTAGGTAACATTTTTAACTTCGTATATTTTTAAGATTCGTTTAATATTGGCAAGCAGTAAAATTATGTTATGGATAAGATGCTCAACAGAATCTAACTAGTGTCTAGACCTTATACTGCGTGTAAAAATAAATTCATAAACCGAGTCGCAAAAAAAATGCAAAAAAAAACTTTTTACTAAATAGCAAAGAAAAAAAGCATATACTATACGGTCTAATTGAGAAACGCCCCCTTCTTTAAAGTTGTTTAAAAAATGTCAGCAATTGAATGTCTAGGTCTAATTATAGGGCTATCATATAATGATATAACAAATTGTAAAATTGTCTGCAGCTGGGCACGGGCCCCCCTCGAATAAGGCGAGTACCTATGCATGATCTTTTAATGTTAAATATTAATATGTTAAATGTTAAATAAATTTATATCTGTCAACTACGTAATATTATAATGAAACAACTTTTACGGATTTTATCGCGGTTTATTTAGTTTTTTACAATCCCGACGTTTCGGACACTTTACAGCAACCATGGTCACGGGAGGACGCGTAAACATAAGAAAACAATACGTAATATTGTCGTAAACAACAAAAAGCACTTTTGAAAATCCCTAAAAATTATAAAGTATGATTCTCCGACTGTTTATTCCGGGTCACTTTTCCAAAGTGCTAGCCGTTAGTAACAAATGTAAATAAATGTATTTATTGTGAATCCTTTATAACAAGCAATGTTGTGTTGTACTCCTAAACAGGTATGTAGATCGAAATAAAGAAATAACACCAGCCTGGTTAAGGTTTTAAAACTAGTACCTGGTTGACCGAGCAATTGCTCGGTACCCTTAGTGATTGAATACAATAAAACTTTTCTTCCAAAAAAATTATCCTAAAAAAAAAGGAAAAAAAAAATTCGGACTGCTGAATCGAACCGGGCTCGTTCGGATTTAAGTGCCTAATTTTTCCACTAAGCTACATAAGTACTACTTGACGGCGAAATTTACGTTCGTATTCTAATCATATTTTCGTTGCCTTAAAACACGGATAAAAAAGTTTTCTAAAAATTTATCCTAGCTAGATCGATTTATCGCCGTTTTTAACCCATGTATACAAAATTTCATGAAAATCGTTGGAGCCGTTTCCGAGACTCAGATTCTATATATATATATATATATATATATATATATATATATATATATACAAGAATTGCTCGTTTAAAGGTATAAGATTATAATATTATATATTATACTATAAAACTATTATAATACTATATGGTTTTAAAACTATTATTATATTATTATATTTTTAACTATATTTATCTAGAATATTTAAATGCCAAATAAGCATTAAATAAAGTAACGTAAAAGAAGTGATTATTTTGTGTGAGTTGGACTTTTAAAACTCAATCAGTTAGTTTTAGTTTTATTGTTATTGGTTGACGAATACGGCGGAAAATTGTTGTAGAACGGTTTTCTTTATGGGCCTGTTCTCGTGGTTTTCTATAATGTTTGTTTTAAAACATCCATTTATAATGTGTTTAGTACCGAAATCTATTGCACAGATAACCGTGGATATAAATCCATGTTTACTTTATATTTTTTTTGCCAACGAGAATTTTTTTCGAAACGTGTTTTGTCATCTAGAAATATGATCAACATTTTTTTATGCTCCGACGTGTACACATTTTCCTCAAAAACAAATCGCCTTAACTTCTTATTTGATTATAAAAATAAATCAATAGAAGTAGAGTCGAGAGTGTCGTGTATTTTTTTTATTTACCGTTAAACAAAAATGTGACTCCACTAGCTCTAGAAATATTAAGTATTATTTAAAAGGTCAAGGATAGGAATTGAGTTAAATAGTTGTTTCGATTGTGACGTTTATTTTTAACGCTTTCATCGTCATAAGCACCCATGTTCACAAGAAGGCATTTTAAAGGGCAACGCTTTTTTATCGAGCAGCAGTATCGAGAGCAGTTGGATTTTCGGCGTTGAGTATTGGACGTTAAATTTGAATTGAGCATGCCAAACTCGCAGCCAATGTCGGGTTTTACCGCGACGCGACGCGTTCGTGCGATTGGTGGCTTGCGTTCATGTAGAAACGCACAACACCGACTTTTTGTGAACAAATGCAATATTGCCTAAAACTAAGCTTTGGCGTGAGGAAGGGAACCACACCTCATTGTACTGTCCCGACGTTGGGAGGGGTTTTTCTGTGGGACTGACCCCTGAGGGACTGACTAGCCGTCGAGGTGCCCTGTTGCTTGTAGATCCGAGGCACCTCACCAAAGACGGCATTGGTGGCACTCACCGGGTTTTTGTAGGTAGAGCTGCGTCCACTTACTATCTTTGGACCGCAGTGAGTCCCATATACCCACCTGGGGAGACTCCCCCGCGGGAAGCCTAAGCGCATTTCCCGACGTTAAAGGAAAAAAAGGGGTAACATTGTGTGATTGTTACATAATATTAATTTTTTCCACAACCCTTGTAGTTTTTTTTTTTCACGTCTTGATTATACTGGTCATTGACCGCTCAAATATCTGTCTAGCCGTTGTTTACGAGGGTTTGAAGGAATATTCGTTTTTTTTTCTTGTCGAGATATTATCGGATCAAGTATCGACATATGTTACAACAGTATAGTTATATCACCCAGGGCTCGCTTTAGACTCCGACGACATACAATTATCTTATTTAAATGACACTTTCAAAAGTCTCTATCATTTCTTCAAGTAATTTTCCAAAAAAAAATATAAAAGTAATGGGCCATAGTTCACCGATGCGCTGGCGCTGGCCCAGTGCGGGGTGGTGAACTTCACATACCTTCAAAGGTTTTCAATCTCATCAGGCATGCAGGTTTTCCTTCACCGTTGAGCGAACGATGGTCTCGTGTTTGAATGCACTAGAAGGCACACACGGGGGGTCAGGATCGAACCCGGAGTCTCTCGTAAGACGCCGAGTCTACCCACCACTGAATCATCGTCGCTCAATTTTCCAAACTGATAATAAATTAATTTATAAAGTTTCTATTCTGAGCAATACATTTCTATCGATAAGTATTTAACTTGAAAAGGTATAGACAGATTACCAAGGATATGGTTTGATATCTGATGTTATTTAAACCATTACGTAATTTCGTATGTTGTAACATGAACTATCAAATCGTGTCTAATGTCCAAATATATCTTTATCGTTATCAACATGAAACTTGTACGTGCTACGCATAGGTCGCTTACTTCATTTAAATCGCTTCCAATTCTAATGTTTACCAATAAATGGACTGCAACTGTTTTTAATCTTTTTTAGATTAATAAGGGCCTGTTTCACAATCTCCAGTTAAGTTCCCAATAGGCTATCGGCAACTTATTTGACAAATATTTGACAGATACTCCATACTCTATCTGTCAAATATGTTGCCGATAGCCTATTGGGAACTTAACTGGAGATTGTGAAACAGGCCCTAAATTGGTTTGTGAATTTAGAACAGGAGGACTAACTTCTCCCTATGCGACGACTCCATATTAAGCGACGATGCTTCTGTGGGCGGTTTGGGTTCGGTTCTGATGTTATATTTGACATATTGAAATATTAGCAATGACTTTTTCACAGGAATCACTAAACGAATTACACTTTAACTTGATAGCTGTGCTGTGACTATAGTTGATAGTATCTATACCAAAACTCTTAATAAATGGCGATAATGTAATGGTAAAGAAATATTCATTCATAAAGTATTATAAAAAGAACTCCGGATTTGATCTACTAGCTAACATCGCTGGTAAAATACAGAGGTTCATCGTAGAAAGGTAAAAATTAATATTAAAAAAAACTAAACCAAAAAATTTGAAAAATTAAATTAACCCTTAACATTTAAGGGTATGATTGATGGCTCACAAAATTTCATGAGAATCGGTATGGCCATTTCAGAGGAGTTTGGCATCATACATACGAGAATTTTATAAATTAGATTAATAAAAACACAACATTCCTGAAACCGAACACAGCATAATGTGGGTCAAATAATTATTAACATTTAAAAACACGTGAAATAATAATAATACGATTTATTATTATTATGATAAAACACCGTTTCCTTTGCTTTCCAGTTTGGATGTTGTTGTTTCTTCTCAAGGGCGTTTGCCACAAAATTTAAAAAAATGAGCTAGTATAGCCTGTTTAACGACAATTTGTTAGGTTTCACACATGATTTGCATTTTAATAGTATAGAGGAAAATTTATATTTATTTACGTAGAAAAATCGAGTTTTTTAATTACATTTATAATTTTAATCATTCTAACACCATTATATTATATTTATCCTACGTAAGCATGGATGGATGTTTGTTACTCTTTCACGTAGAAACTACTAGATGTATTTTAATGAAACTTTACAATAATATAGCTTATACATCAGAATAACATATAGGCTATAATTTATCACCGTACTCCGTCGGGAATTTATTTATTCATTTATTTATTTATGGATTACCAACAGTTACAATTTTATAGATACAAATATTGAAAGAAAAACAAAAAATAGACACTATACATAACTGCACAACTACTTACTGGTAACCACAGCATGCATTAAGCAAATACGTGTTGAACAAGACATTTAAATAATTAATTTTTAAAAAATATCGTTCCAAAGTGAATACAAGCATAGAAAAAACACGCGTAACAGCAATTTACACATTTACATTAGGGAGTACGCGGGTGAAACCGCGGGACGCTGCTTGTATAATATATTAGTACCTGGTTGATGATCTTAAAAAAAAGAAAAAAAAATCGGACTGGAGATTCGAACCATAGCCAAAATGCCATTAAGAAAGCGTTACCGAAGTTCAAAATGATAAAATGTATAGGATGGACCACGTGATTAAGCGCGGCCTTATGTCAATCCCATACATTTTATCATTTTCGAACTTCGCTAACGCTTTCTTAATGGCATTTTGACTAGGCCCCCAGGATCGTTTGGATTTAACTGCCTAATTTTTCTATCATGACATACTATTTGACAGCGAAATTTAAGTTCGTATTCTAATCATATGTTTACGCGAATTTCACTCATTATAATAAAACAACTTTTACGGATTTTATCGCGGTTTATTTAGTTTTTTACAAGCCCGACGTTTCGGATACTTTACAGCAACCATGGTCACGGGAGGTCTGCAGTCCTAAAAACTAAATAAACCGCGATAAAATCCGTAAAAATTGTTTTATTCTAAAAAATTATCCTAGCTAGATCGATATGCGATATGCTATAATATAATTGTAAATTTGTGCTATATAATTGTAAAGTTTCATCAAAATCCATTCAGTAGTTTTTGCGTGAAAGAGTAACAAACATACATCCATCCATCCATAGTCCATACTTACAAACTTTCGCATTCATAATTTAAGTAGGATTAGTAGGATATGAATAATGTCAGCAATTCTATATATTATGCATTACCAAAATCTGCAACGTAGATTTTATGAACGAAGCAGTAAACATTTTCATTGTGTCCAATGCATTAGCAAAATATGCGTGGTTTATTATTTTTACATAGTAATAACAGTTAGGTATAAAGTACATATTTTGTTTTTTTTGTTTTTTACCCAGTGATCAGTAATTATATATTACTAGCAGCGCCCTGCGGTTTCACCCGCGTACTTTCCATTCCCGTGGGAGTACGGAGATAAATTATAGCCTATGTGTTATTCTCATGTATAAGCTATATTATTGTAAAGTTTCATTAAAATCCATTCAGTACATTTGACGTGAAAGAGTAACAAACATCCATACTTACAAATTTTCGCTTTTATAATATTACTAGCTGTCCCGACAGACTTCGTTCTGCCAATATTAAAGTTGCAATTACAAAATAAGGGTTGATCGTAGAGGGGTCAAAATTTAGGGATGTATTTTTGTATGCTGTATCATAAAAAAATAAAAACAAAAAATTTCGTCCAAAATTAACAAAAAAATTTTAAGGGTGAACAACCCCTATCACTTAGGGGTATGAAAAATAGATGTTGGCCGATTCTCAGACCTACTGAATATGCATATAAAATTTCATAAAGATCGGTCAAGCCGTTTCGGAGGAGTACGGTAACTAACATTGTGACAGGGAAATTTTATATGTTAGATTAGGATTCTAAGGGTACAGGAGTTGGAAGGGAAGACAGGAGCCCTATTTATCTCTCTAAGGGCCTGTTTCACAATCTCCAGATAAGTGCCGAATAGGCTATCGGCAACATATTTGACAGATATTTGACAGATTGAGTATGGAGCATCTGTCAAATATGTTGCCAATAGCCTATTCGGAACTTATCTGAAGATTGTGAAACAGGCCCTTAAGAAGACAATTTATTTGTGTAAAGATTTGGCAGTCAATATTATGCATAATTTATCCAGGTTTATTATTAGTATTAATTAATTAATTATTATTTATTTCTTTATTATTAATGAAGTCAATAACATTAGTGTATAACATGTAGGTAAGTCGTAGCTCACTGTGTTATGTATGTCACCGAGCCAATGTATATTTTTATCTTCACAGTCACGTGTTTCCTATGTTACTGATAACGTGGATTATGTGGTAGAGTCCATGTTAAGAGCGGTTACTTAGCTTAATAAATTATAAAAATGATGACTTGTACGGTCCATTGTTGAATAAATTCGTTTTGCTTCTTAAAATCAGAAGAAGGCAATTCGTAGGGCACTTTTCTAGGCGTTGGTCCAATGCTACGAGAAGGTTCCTACGCTAGGGCTATGCGATCAGTGATGGATTTAGGCTTGATGCCGCCCTAGGCCCTGTTTAAGCCGCCCCTAATAATAGAATATCATTCGGTAAAGGCTATAATTAATCTTTTAAAAATTTTAAATCTTATTCATAGGCCAAAAGGTAAATAAAAAACTTGAATTATTATAAATATTCTATGGATTTTTTTTTTAATTAATCAAAACTCATTTTCAAAGGATACTGTCTTTCCTTTTTTCGCTTCTGAAATTTTGGAATTACAAACATTTTGCCGCCCTTCAAATCATGCCGCCCTAGGCCTGGGCCTCGCGGGCCTAGGCGTAAATCTAGCACTGTATGCGATAAGTCCATCCACAAATCATAACTTGACATGATTTGGCAAAAATAAAGTTTTCCATTAGAGAGACTTCATAGAGATATATTTTTATCGCTTGCTCTCATGGATTGTGTACCATATTTCATTGCAGTTGGTAAAAGTAAACACAATTATTGTTCTTTTACCGTTTTGCAAACTGCGCAGTAATTTTATCAAATCTTACGAAACTGAACAAGTTAATTGCATAATCTCAAATATTTTTGGAAATAATAAAATTTACATTTCGCTAAAACATATAAATATATAGAAGCGGCCTTGACGTGTCGTTTAAAAATTGAAATACGTATTTGCAATAAGTTTTGTCTCTATCGGATATAGATTTCTATCGGTTATCAAAATAAAAAAAAAACAAGCGCTAAGTGGTCGCTAGTTGACATTCATATATAATAAATACTATTTAGTAAGAACTTAATCTTCTCTTTTGCTTCTCTAGGTATAAACAGCATCTTTAGTTTTTCATATAAAGCCAAATCTTGCAAAGCTTTATTTTATAAGTCTTTTATTTCCAGAAATATTCTTAAATGTATGCTTCTGACCATAAAGCCTGAGAAGATAAGTCAGCAACTTTGATAATGGAAAAAGTATTATTTTGTATTAATAAAATTAATCCACGTGGTCCATGGCCAATAATCATCCACTGTAGAGAACCTTTGAATTCCTCATTTGATTTAAACACGTTTGACTATCTTCTTCTTGCTTCGCGGTTCACGGATAGAAATAACTTTCGATATACAAAAAAATATTCGGATACAATTAATCCGTGAAAAACCATAGAGCACATTTTATGAAGCATAATAATTATGAAGCAGAAGAGATAAAAACAATTTTTGTATTCGAAAACTGAATGATTTTATACTTCTTTATCATGAAGCATGGCCGTAGACATATTAATAATATATGCTAACGTTACGACCATAGACTGGCGGCGCCCGCGCACCCGTTCCAACTTCCACGTGCTTTGTTTGTATAATTTTTAAAATGTGCGCCGGCGGTTTTATTAGTATTTATACACCGCTTAGAGTTTAATTTAAATAAAATAAAAAAAATAATTATTATATTAAAAAGTATCAACCCATTATATCCCACTGCTGGGCACGGGTCTCCTCTCCTCGAAATCAGGCGAGGGAAATACTTTATCATAACACTATAGCAATTATGTGCCTGCTGTGTACATTTTTGAATGAGTTTGGCGAACTTCCTTTAATTGTCATTTTACTAAGAATGATAGCAAATTTAAAGAAATATTCCTTAGAAAGCTATTCAAAAGTTCTGTACTCTTTTTGTTTTAAATATTAAAAATCAAAACAAAATCACACAGTCAGACACACAATATGTAGGAGTGTAGGTAGGTTACAACAACAAATTATTAACCTCCACAAATTTATTTCTCCGAGTGAATTCTTGTAAAAACTTATTTAACTATTTTCAATAAAAAAGGACATAAAAGGTTTTCAAAATGAGTAAACAATATCTTTTTCATAAATAAAATAAAATAAATAGGTACATACTTAGGTACTAATGATACATGACATCGCTAGGGTCATCACTTGGGTAGGGTTGTAGATTTTATATTAATAAAGCAACGTAAATTCTGCCGTGGTATGACTAAAATGCCGTTATCCAACATCTGGGCGATTTTCGTTTTTTGGCACTAAGGAATAGAGAAAAAAATTCTCTATCGATCTGTATTTTCAGTTTTTTGATATCTTCATTAGTTTTAAAAATTAAAATTAAAATATTGCCGTTAACGGCATATATTATATACTATTACAAATCATAGTTTTTTCGCGTTTACTCAAACCTATGATTTGGTAGATAACGGCATTTAAGTCATACCACGGCAGAATTCAACTTTATCAGTCCCACTAACATTATAAACGAAACATCATTTGTTACTCTTTCACGCAAAAACTGCTGAATGGATTTTGATATAACTTTAAAATAATATAGCTTACCTAAAAGAATAAAACATAGGATATAATTTATCTCCCCATACACTCCGTTCTCTAAGTGCTCCAGTGAAATGAGTTACTGGCTGTCCGGCATGTACATTTCTGTATAAACCGCCACAAAATCCTTAAGTAGCAATTATTTTGTTAAAATATAAAAATTTGAAATTATAAGCAATGTAAAGTAATAAATAAACCAACATACATTAGTAGTACTAATACTTATCGGATTGAATTCAGGCAACAGGTAACAATACAAGCTCAGCCATTTATGTTGTCAAATTAGTATTAGCTTTGAATATGCTAATTACCTCACAAATAATGAAAAAATGGCTGTGAATTTTTTTTCAATAATTTAAGCAAGAATGTTAGCGGCCAGTGGACCTACATACCTAGAGTGAAATGTTTTTTTCTGAATGCCAAAGAAAACGTCTACCTAAGGGAAGCAATTAATTAAGGTTGATAATACTGAAAATCCTGACCAAGAACTTAGACTGTAATAATTAAAAAAAAATTGTGCAGTTATCTGAAAATCATTCCTTATAATATTATCCTTTCGCTCCCATATACCCAAATATAGTTTTAAGAGGATAAGCAAGTAACACAAGAATGCGTATTTGGACAGCCCTTAAGTCAAGGGCAAATTCTCCCTTTTTCGTGTCTACGAATTATGAGCAACTATAAAACAAATAGTATAGTAACCCGATAACAACATCGTAAATTATATTTGTATTTCTTTTTTCTTTATTTTATGCGAAAGATTTATTATATTTATCTATCTTATATATATTTATCTAGGGTTGCCAGTCCCCTGATTCTGTAAGAGTCATTTTCTAGGCTGTGCGCCGCTACGAGCTCCTCTCGGCGCACAGCGTTGACGGCGCTAGGGTGTTTTATATGTATATGGTTTGACAAGCTTAGTGAATACCAAGCTGAATTCACAGCACTGTCACAGCGTTGCGACAGCGCTGCTCTTCTTACAGAATAGCACTGCAGGTATTTATCAAGACAGTCCAATCTTAGATATTATTATTATCATCATCAGCCATTCTCCTGAGTATTTGGCCAGCATATTGCCACTTCAACGAGCTTATTCTTTGCTTGATATCTAACTTTAGTTCTCTTTATTTGTATGCTTTCTGCCAAAACAACACCCAGTATAGCATGTTCCATTGCACGTTGAGCTACGACAAGCTTTTGGACCAGTCGAAAATTTAGGTCGATTAAGCATTTCAGCCCCGTTAGGTGACTTTAGATCTTATTAGCTGAAAAATTAAGAAATAGGTAATATTAAAATATTGTACAGCATATGAAGCACTCTTTCTTTAAAACAGTACAATCATTTATTTCAATCATTAATAAAATTTCAGAGAGTTTTGTAAGTAGGTACATTTATTTCGTATAGAAAGTTTTAAAGCCCAGAATTAGATGCATGAAATCGTTGTTGTACTTTAAATATTATGTTATAAGTAGCTGATTTGGTTAAAAAAACTATTATAATTTTATTTGGTTCGTAAACACTATGGACTTAGCGTATAGCATATAATTTTCTATTTCTATATTGTATGTATCTTCTTCTTCTATATATATATATATATATATATATATATATATATATATATATATATATATATATATATATTTACTATCTATATTATGTATCTATCTATATTTACCTAGAATCATCGCTGAATGTGTAAATACCTCAATATAAACAGGTAGAGTCTGATAATAATTTTGATACTAATAAACCCTTTACAGTATGCATACAGGTCGTTTCGGATGTTGTTTTCCTAATCCGGCTCATAGGACCATAAACAAAAGATGAAGAGAGAGAGAGAACAAGAGAAGTTCTAAACTTGAGACGATAATGAGAACTAACGTAATAATTCGATACTACATTAGTATTGATATATTTGATAGGCGGGTATATTTAATCATACAACTAAATCCGCCGAGAGCGTAATTAACACTGTTATTTAACGATATGTAATGCCAATTTTACATCATTATACATATTATATTGCTTACTAAACTAATACATACTCTGTATCGTACAGCCACGTTATATCGATATATTATAGTTTGTAGTTATGTAACAAATGTCGTAAAATTATCTCTAATATATTGTAGTATTTAAAAATCAACAAGCGCTTGATAAATAATTATGTAAGCCGTGTTTTGGTGGAGTCAAGGCCGCCGCCCGCGACTCGCTGAATTAGGAATGTGTCATGATACGGCTAAAGACGAGTGCACAACGGTGGCTTAGCCTTACTGTTATTAAAGGCTAAAATTATATCTACCAATTACTATTTGTAATACTTTTAGCATTCCTTCGTGTCTTGTACTATATGTACTACATGTATATGTACTACAGAACATTTGTATTGTAGACGAAAATGACGCTTACGAATCGCTTGAACACGGCTTTAGTTATTGCTTGTTGTTACAAAGTTTGATTTATTGCTTCAACTTTCTAATATATACCTAGATTGTTTCAATTGTGTATATTGCTATACTTATATAGATGTCTATGCGAGTAGTTGCGCTATCCACGTACTTTTTTAAAAGACTGGTGCGGTTCATGGAGCTTTTCACGTCCTAATTTTAATGTTCTATAAACATTTAATAAAAAGTGTGTGTAATTATTATTATTATTCGTATATTTTTTTTTCAAAACGTAACAATGACATAATATACAAATATATAATGGAAAAAAGAAGACAAAATAAATATTATAGCCTACCACTTCTATTAGGCTAACAACAACCTTATGTACTCCTCCTAACGTTCAAGCGTACGACGCTAACTAGTGGGTCGAGCTTGTTGCCAGCCGCAATTAACTTTAAAATTTACGGCCTTAAATACAATAGCAGCTTTGTACGTACTAACCCATATACTTAATGGTAGAGTACACTTGGATTTTTGTCTACTTATCGTGGTTTTTCTAATTAGATGTAACTTTTTCTAACTAGAATACGCCATAGAGCATACTTAATGGAGTAGGGTCAGATTGAGCTTAAAGGCCGTCCGGCCTAAAAGTAGACCCTAGACCTTTCAAAAAAAATAGTATCAGATTTGAAAATACATACTATTGATAATTATGGTATTATGAGGCGGGTCATCAAATACCAACCCTCATGTAGCAATCGTGGCCATTCTGTGAAGAGTGTGGTGACAAAAATATAGAGGTAACGTTGTTTCTGTGTCTATGTTCAAGTCAGAGTTAATTGAAGTTTCGATCTTGTTAACATCGCTTACAAACCGTTAGAGAAAAATATTGTGAAAACATGTTTTTTTATATAAAATTTTAATAGGGCATAGACGTATTCGCCTGATTTTGTCTTACATTTATCAAGGACTGTCCTTTTAATAAACATTAAAGATACTCGGAGACATCAAATTTCGGTAAAACAAACAAATAACGGATAAGAAAATCAATAAAACAGCTAAATTATCAAAATGTTTACAGCAAACAAAGTCGATTATTATTCACCGTGTCTCTCAATGTCTCGGTCGATGGTTCCCAGTAAGATGCGTTAAATTATAAACAAGTAATGTTTGGGTATGCCAAGTTTATTGACGGCAGGTTATCCAATTCAAACAACAACACACAATACTAAGAAGCTATAAAAACAATGTTACGTCGTTTATATTAATTGTGTGTGTCATATAATTAAGTATAATTAGTATAGTAGTCTGATGATATTTCATCCGACTTCGTCTACCTACTTACGTAGAGTCAGTGGCGCAACTACAGGGTGGCAAGTCGACAAAATGCCACGGGCCCCCAGCTGAAAGTGGCCCCCGGTCGGAGGGGAATTCCAACTCCAAACATTTATTATTACACATTTAGTAGAAAAAAAATGTGTCTTTTCTAGCATCCGATGAATTCGCCACGGACCCCGAACGGTATAGTTATGCCACTGCGTACAGTATGTACTAATGTAGTGGTGTACCAGGCCCGTCTTTCCCATTGGGCAGTCTGGGCAACTGCAAGGGCCCCGCGATCCATGGGGCCCCGGTATTTATACCAGAATATGATCTAGTGATAGTTTTGGGTAATTAAACAATGGTTAGAATACTTAGGTAGTGTCCAAAATTTAAATGTCTGGGCTCCATTACTCTTGTGCCCAGGGCCCCCGATAGGTTAAAGAGGGCCTAAAGTGACTACAAGTCGGTACAGTAGTACTCTCAATGTTTTAACCCATATATGTCCCACTTCTGGGCAATCTAAATCCAGCGTTGAGAGTATTGGGCCATAGTTCGGTGGTCCAGCCGGTGTGCTCGGCCTCTTGAGTGAGAGCTCCGTATTCGATCCTAATTGTGGTGCCTTACAAAAGATTTTTTTCTAAATTTCTGAGTGTATAGTGAACATGAGACCATCGCTCGCTCACCGGTGAAGGAAAACATCGTGAGGAACCCCCCATGTCTGATAAGACTGAAAGTCTTTGGTGTGTGAAGTTCACTGACCCACATGGGGCCAAACTGACTATCAAACAAAAATATTTTTCTTAATCTCACTGATTTTGTCAGGTATAAGGAGGCGTCAATTAATTACGTGAGATGTTCTAGGGGGGAGGGGACCATGCTATATCTTTCCAAATCTCACTTAGCCTCCCCCCCTGCCTCCTAGCAAATATCACGTAATTATTTATCTCGCAGAAAACGGTGCAAAATTGCGTTAAAAATTATTTCTAGAATAAAATATGGCCAAATCTGAGACAATAGTATTATTTATTGTTTTCGTCTGAACTTCGATAGCAGCGAAGTAGCGCTGGGTTCTTTAGCTGTGATTTGTTTAGAAGAATCTCGCGTGAGATTATAGTAGTGGAAGGGAGTTGAGGAAAATCCTACGATATCTCGCCAAAGGGTCGAAAAAATCAGGGTACCGTATCACTCAGTTACTGGGTTGTGGAGGTCAGATAAGGAAGCCGACCCCAAAATATAGTTGGGAAAAGGCTAAGAGATGATGATGATATACCCAATATTATATACAATTTAAATTATACTAAAAGAATAAACTATATCAAAACACTTCCCGAATGAATAATTTATTCGCACTACTGGCTGAAGTTGTTTACACTATTGCTAACTGCAATGAGTGTTTTTTTTTTTTTATTCTCAGCCTTGAATGCTAACTTTTCTCCGATACGCAATAGACACACCTCCGGTAAACACGTTTTAATTCGGTCACGTTGCCTACGATTGTAAGTGACTCATGTAATTTAATCATTTTGTTATTGTTTTTATGAATAGCTTGTTACCCTTAGGTTACTAGCTTTCATAAACTACAGAGGTATATATAAAGAATGAAAATTAATAATATAGGTACCTACTAGGCATTTTATGTGGATCTGACCTTGTGTTTTATATTTTACTTATAATATTATATTTAAAAAAATATAAGTATGTGATAAATGTCAAAACGGTAGTTTTGATCCCGGCAGAGGTTTTCATAGTATATCATTTCATGCATCTTTAAAATAGAAGGCTCAGATACCCCATTGTTACCGTATTATATACCTAGTGCTTAATGCATTCTTAAAGCACTAATAAACTTTTCTCGTTCCAAAGAGTACATTAACACGCCTCTCACAACATTAACTATATACCGTAAACCAAACATACTAATATGACTATAGTGTCTACAGTTTCCCTAGTTTAGGCCTTGGCTCTTCAGCTATAATAAAAAAAAAACACTTCAACCTCATGGAAGTTCGAACATTCGAACAAACATGTTTTATTACCTAATTTGATGGTTCACGTGGATGAGTAAGATTGATAGTGGGATCTCCAAATGTTTTCTCATAGTCGTAAAAAGACAGAGACAAAACTTTTAGAGCGAGATGGAAAGATCGCGTGATCATTGTTTACATTCTCTATTTAAAGGTTAGCCAGCACTTATTAGTTATTACGTCAGAACAATATTGCCAGATTAACCGTTTGGTTAATATTTACCAACTTTACTGTAAAGATGTTGCTTTTTGTATTTATTTGGTTTTGAATCAAGATAAACTATTTTAATAATTTGTTGTTATTGTTCTTGTCTTTAGACAATATACTAGGTATCAAAATACACTCTGTTAACGTAAACTAATGAAACTGGTTTTCTTTAATTTCATTTTTTTAAAGTAAAACAAGTTTTCGAATCGCTGAAAGATAAGAACCAAATAGGCTGTACTATTTAAGTGAGTTATATAAAATGAAACAAAATTGGACTGGAACCAAAGCTTCGGACGTGCTTTAGAAAAAGCTCCTTTGTTCAACTGCATATGGAATAAACTTTTATTCAATATTGACTAAGAGTAAGAATAAATATACACTTTGGTATATATTATTGATTATTTATATCAAGAAATTTGTTTAAATTAACTGGATTCAATTGTTGCTACCAATTTACAATTTGATTCGCGTACAGCCGATGCTACAAAATGTTTATAAATACTTAATCTTAATGAATTATTTTATATTTGCTTGTTTCTTATAAACATGTATTTGAGATTAATTAATGACCTTATATGAGAGCTACCTTTTTAAACTAAATAATGACGAAATTATTTTCATGTAACTGTCAACACTGGACAAATATTCTATTGTGGGTGTAACTGATTATCTAAGCTGTAAACAAAACAATATAAATCTATTCATTGAATAGATTACAGAGCGAGTTGTTTGTTATTAGGTATATATTTAAGCAATACGCACGCTACACGGGTCATGCTGGATACAGTTCACATAAAAAATCATGAAGTCATTAGATAATTTACTCAAAAGATGAACTCCAAATAGAAAATTGTCAAAGCCTTCTCTTGTGTCAACATAAGAATATATTATAGACTTTACGTGCCCTTATTACCATGAAATGTCTTTTTCTAAGATAAATGCTGTTAGTCATGCATCCTATCATATGTGGCTGGATGAATTGGTTGAATAGTTTAGGCCTATTGCTTTTTTAAAAAACACCTTAAACGAAATCCATCACAAACTGCTCTATGTCCTAGACTCGGGTCCCCTCTCAAAACTAAGTTTAAAGAAAGAAAAGAAACAAGTATCTTATCTGCTGACGGTACTTTGTCAATCAATAAAAATACATTCCACGGTCTGCATTATGAAACGATTTGGCAGGATTCCATCGGCGCTAAATCCAAAGAAACAGGCTGATGATCATGATGATGTTACATCAGGAATTTCAAACTAATACCTTCATGATATTATTGACTATATTCCTCAACCAGTTGAGGGATTATGATGCAATTTCTAAAGATTTTTGATATTTTTTTTTTTTCTATTTTTTTTTTTTTAATTTTCAAAATAATAAAAAATATTAATAACAAGGCATTTACCTACCTACTATATTTTTCGTAAACAAGTTAGTAGATAATGTCGAAATATCAAGCTTCGCAAAATGAAAAAAAATGATAACTAGGTAATGTCATACTTTGGTTATGAATGGCTGTTATATTTTATAAGTCCAAATAATATCTGTATGGGTTTATAGCTACTATTATAATAGCAAAGAATTCAGCCGTATATAGAAGCACAATTCTTAAGGATTTTTTGTGCCGACTTTATTGGGGACAAGTCCCCAGTTCGCACTCGCTCGCTCTCGTTAGCTCATACGTTAGGGACATCGCGGTGTCCCTCTCGTCACGCCGCCAAGCGGACGTTTACATCACAGAGTTTGTCCTCAAAGCGCCCATAAGAACTGTCCTTCTATATACGTCTGAATTCTTTGATAATAGCCAGAGCCCAGGACCTCAAAGGCTATTCATATAGGAGAATCTAAGAATATTTTTGTCTCCAATTCGTAAAAGGTAAGTTGTTTTGACCTTTTGATCCGTATCAATCAAACGCATGACTCGTCAGAAATGCGTAACGAATCCGGGCTCTAGAAACCTGGGTCATTACCAAGGTTACTACGATAACCTCTAACGAAATTAAACTCGAACGGTTTTCTTTGAGCTATAATATAAAGAGCTAATTTTTGTTGGTTTGTATGTTATCTGAACCTCGTGTGTGCCTTGAAATGGGTTTTTCAACATTTCTTAGTGCAGCCTAAAAACACGAGACCATCGCTCGCTCACCGGTGAAGGATAACACCGTGAGTAACTTGCATACCTGATGATATTAAAATCTTTGAAGTTTACCAGCACGCATTGGGCCAGCGAATCGGTGAACTATAGCCCATCACCCTCCTCGCATGATTTCGAGGAGCTGACCTGTTCCCAGCAGTGGGACATGTAAGGGTTGATACTTTACTTACATTAAAAATGAAAGCTGATCTTGTTGTACCAGGCTCAAGCAATAGAGCTTTGTCTGTCATGAGTCGTGATAGTATAGTGGTTACTGACTGTAAAGTAGATCTCGGCACTGTTTAGCCCTTCCTTCGAATTGCAACGCAGTTTTATGGTATAGGTATACAATAAAACTGAGTCAGATGTATCTACTATTAAGCAGAGTTTCATAAGTACTATCGATGAGAAGTTGAAGCTGGACTGCGGTGACAACTGCTTAGTGCCAAGGAAATTACCAATAATAATAAAAGTATATGAAGTACAGCTACTAGGCATAGGGTCAGCGCCAGGCCAATTGGCCTTATAGCCTCATATGATTTCAAGGAGACCCGAGTCCAACAGTTGGACCTACATAATGCAAGACTTATTTGTAGACGTCAGTTTTTTTCGAACCGCCGGGCGGTTCGTTATGCCGTCGGTGTCGTTCGCGCCATGAACATTTATTTTCGAAAGGTCTAGACTTTTAGGCCTGGTGGGCTTTAAGCTCAATCGGATATGTAGGTGAGCAGAGCATGCTCACCTAGAAATTATTCAAAAGGGACGCCTCCCCTCTAGAGAGTAGGATTTTGGCTAGTCAAATCCAATACGGTCGAAGAATCATCTGCATCGAGTGAAGTTTATCTGATCGGAGGGCGCCATGGAGTAGCGGCTTCGCATCCGACGTAGGTAAATAAATATTTCGGTAAATATTTAGTTTGACGTCTGTCCGGTGCATGTTCAGACATTCATATATATACCACCGTGAATCCATTAACGAGCTCGGTCGGTTATTCGGTGAATAAACGGGCATCGCAAGCGCTCTAAAACATATGTGTAGGTATGCATGCGAAATGTCCAGAAAAGTTGGTTAAAGTTTGACGTAGCAGAGTCAATCGTGTCCCCACTATAGTTCAGGCCATGTTGTGGTGGTGGAGCTCAGTAGCCTAGGCTGAATCCAGCACCTTAGGTGAAGCGAATTGAGACGAGGGGGCTCTTTGTACCCCTCTTATAAGATGGGACAATAGATCAAGGGGCGAGTACGAGAACCTCACCCCATTGTACTGTCCCGACGTTCGGAGTGGTTGTTCTGTGGTGCTGCGTCCACTCGCTACGTCCACATTCATAACCAAGTTTTCGTAACTGGTTACGAAAAAGGAAATTTTTTCCTTGTTTCGTAACCAGTTATGAAACAAGACTTTTTTCCATTTTCATAACCAGAGCCTCTTAGTCATGTATGGCCTCCTGGTACTTTTTCCTGGAACTATGATTTGTATTATGAATACATGTTTTGAAAGTGTATTTATTTATTATAGTTAATTCTAAGGCCTCGCCCGCTAAATTCGTTTCTACGCAAAGATCCTGCCGTTCCCGCGCTGTCACCGCTTTTTTTTCGAAAGGTCTAGACCAGTGTTTCCCAAACTCTTTTGCTTTATGGATCCCTTTCAAACTTTTCCTGCATCAGGTGGACCCCTTGCTAACCTTTTTTTTTTTTGCTCGTTTAAAGATTCTTCTTGGTTGAATGGCTCATTGGTTCTTCACTATGGAAACCAAATTACCCAGTTGCCCGCGCAGCCACCGCCGTCGCCCCGCTGCCCGCTAAATTCGAGGGCGAGGCCTTAGAATTAACTATCTATATTAATAATTTCGTGCAGGGGTACGTTAGACTCGATCAAAACCTTACCTGTATAATAAAAGATAAAAAATTAAAGATTTCGAGTCGACAACATATATCCGCAAAATTCGGATTGTCGAGTATTTTCTTAAATTCTAATGGTCCTGACAGACAAATTGCAGCCATTAAAATGCAATGACATAATCGCATATTGACCACTCTAGCGAAACTGTCACTGATATTTTTTTTTTGTTTTATTTAAGTTTACCTATATGGGCATAAAATAGGAGATGAAAGTTCGCAGGGTAGTTCAAAAAAAATCTGTCTGTGTTTATGTTTATGTATACGTACGTACAGAACTGCGTTACTCCGAATTTAACGCGAGCGAAGCCGCGGGCAACAGCTAGTAATAAATATTTACACGTTTTATAACATGTATTCATAATACAAATCATAGTTCCAGGAAAAAGTACCAGGAGGCCATACATGACTAAGAGGCTCTGGTTATGAAAATGGAAAAAAAAGTCTTGTTTCATAACTGGTTACGAAACAGGGAAAAAATTTCCTTTTTCGTAACCAGTTACGAAAATATGGTTACGAATGTGGACGTAGCGCGTCCACTTGCCATCTTTCGATCTAAGAAGGCCCACATACCCGCCTGGAGAGACCCACTCCCCAGCGGGATGAAAAAGTCAATCGTGTGAGTCCAGCAGTAAACGATACTCTCTTGATGACACTCAAATAAGGTCAACGTTTGGAAAACACATTGAATTCATTAGTTTCAAGATACCTTAGTACTACTAAGGACTATTTAAGGGCGAGTCCAACACGATTTATAATAGGATTATTCGCCTGAATCGTGTTTTTCCATACTGTTTATTCCTCATAAAAACTACGATAAAACAGGTACAAATAAAAGTCGTTTTATCAATATTTTTATTATTGCACAAGGGATAAAGGATATGTTAACAAACGATATGTATTTTACATGTAATTTGAATTGGGAATTTGCGTTAACAGAGTTAAAGTCCATCTTGACACGACTATGTGAATAGCACGTGCGAATATATAGTCTAAATATAAATATTATCTAAAGGTGCAAAACGAGTCTTTACTGAATATCAAAAAATCGATTAATTAGATATATCGATAGAGAAATGGAATCGATTCTTAGATCATTTTTCGACGTCCCTAGTGTAATAACTTCGTTTATCTAAGGTCAATAGTTAGTTTTCTAACACTAGGTTCTGAACGTTATAGCAGTATGAAAAGGCGGGGAAAAAAAATTATGACAGATTTTTTTTCACTCTTAATTAAAAGTTGACGATCTTAATAAAATTTAGTAGATATTTAAAACCAAACAGCCTACCTATATAACATTAAATATCTTAAACACCAGATTCAGTAAATTATAATGTTTTTATAAATATAAATAAATCAGAACAGTTAATCATATAGGGCTTGACTGTGATGTCATGTCCTCATAGAGAGACAAAAGTATAAGGTAGAATCTAAAATACTTTTCGGTTTTCATAAACAAAATTTAACTCTGTGCGTTTCGACTTTATTGGACAGGTACAGGGTATCTACTAATAGTATAACAAATATTCTTAATACAGAAACATCTAAATGTAATCTATTATTTCAAACTTCCATCTTAAATACATTATTTTATTTTAATTCTAAGATAGTGCGCAGTCTTTTCGTTTTTAATATTAAGCTTAATAACGTCAATTGTATAGTGCTTGAAATATTTTTTTAGTTTTTTAATTAGATTACTTGGCAAATATCTACAATGATCTGAGGTCGCAGCAAAACTAATTATTTCAAACAAAGCCAACTCGTGTTTAGATCAATTTAGAAATAGAAGCTGCATATTACAATTTGATGGTTATACCCGATACCAAGTAAGTACTAAAAAAAACCCAAAAAAAATATTAATAAAATATGTAAGCTACACTATCAGAAAACTATGACATTACTATCAGGTTCTGTGCACATGCATAATTTAAATATCATTTAAAATCATATACTTACATATAATAAAATATAAAACTCTTGTTTTTTTATTTACCTACCATGTTTTCCTGTCTTATTAACTATACATTTAATGAGGGATGTGATAAACTTGTAATTCCAAGGTAGATTTCGAATCTCTAAAAACCTATTAGTATTTAAGGAAAATAATAAAATAAACATCAAATAACAGTGTTGCATCTGTTTAACCATCTTACATCATGAGATTTGTGTTAAAAAAAACATGATTAAATTCCTCCTCAAAAAAAACCACATTATAGGCATTTAATACCAATGTTACTAATTGTTACTACAAACCTTTTTTTTATTTAATAAATAAATAAACAACAGATAATAATAAAATAAACATTTTTAATAAATTATGAGATCTGGTAAGTAAAATAGCTTAATCAGAATTAAAATAGTATAAGATAGATTATTATTAATAACAAGAAAACGAATATATAAATTAGTGTTGATGAATCATTTGACTTAAAAACTTTAAAAAAATAAGATCTTTGATTAAGCTTATTTTCTGGTGGGATTATAAAAACAATACAATTCAAACTTATGGCACTAAAATCAATCATTAAGTACGTAAAACGCTATTATTTAAGTACATAATATATATACCAAAATAAAATTGAAACGAAAAAATATACACTTTCTGTGATTTCATAATTATCTCATAATCTGACAACCAAAATGAGATCAATATTTTTAAGTGATTTAAACTAGTAGCTGCTAGTGGCTTATTTTGCATATAATAAATGTACTTGCAAGTGTGCCACAAGGTACCGTCTGGAGACCGTTTCCTTATACTATATACAACAATAATACTTATTTACATTTTAATAAATTAAATTTTCTTTAGTCAGTAATGTAGAAAATATAAAAGCATGATTAATTACAATCTGTTATTAAGTACGTTTAATATTAAGATATTAATACAAAGTAATACTGTACAGGTAATAGTTAAACGATATGCTTGCCTGAATTATAAGTCGCGCAGGCGTCTTTATAGTTACTTACATTAAATCCAGCGAAATAATCATCATGGATAAATCTTACGATATTTTCGATCGGACAGAGATACGTCTTAAATACTTTAGAACCGTTTGCTTCTGGTACTTCCATCATAATATTGTTTTTATTTTTACAGAAACTTAATTTGTTTGTCACATCTTCACCATTATAAACAACTCGGAAATAAAAATCTTGTGCTACAGCTTTTCGTTTGGTAAATTTGAATTCATCTCGCAATTCTTTTTTCCGGTACACTTCGAAGATCATCCGTGCCGCATATTGTATGTTGTAATGCTGGTAGCTGTTGAGACCTAGAGCTAGGATCAGTGCTTGTAGTGTCTTGTCGTGACCAGAGTATAGGACGAACTTGGGCTTGTTCTCTGATATCATTCGAATCATATTTTGTACTATATTATGTATTAGACCGTAAGCTATCAATAAACCCCGTCGTCTATTATGGATGTTCTTCACCTCTTGTCTATAACTCCATTCAAGGTACGCAAACACAGACATTATATGTTCTTTTTTGATGCAGAAATCTTCGGACACTTCTGGAGTCGGTTCTTTGTAATCTTCATCGAAGTCCGTGTCAATTCTAGCGTCGTTCGGAAAATTAAAATCTGCGTCTAGATTCTTTTTAACGATCACAACATCGTCGTAAGCATCCGCATTATCTATGTACCTCTGTTGATAATAAAGTAGCTTTTCTCTTTCCATCTGCGCGTCGAAATCTAAAGGCGCCTTTTGCTTATCAAACTTTCCAATAATATCCCTTGCTTTCCTTCCTATTTCGTTATTGAAGTCCAATTGATTGTTTATATAATCCAGTTCCATATTTAGTGTGTCTATATCTACATCTAGTAGGTTCCTATTAGGAATAGTTTCACGGAACCTTTTCACTTTATTTAAAGCTAATTTGCTTGTCTTAGCTTTACGATTGCACGGCAAATCTACATCGTGGCACATGTAAGCGAGCAATGCATCCCTCACAATGTCAGCATCTGTATATTCCTGAGATTCAAACAATACTTTTGACAATCTGTTTATCAATTCCTTGATGGCCGGGTGAGATTCTAATCTGTTTTTCGCTTGTGAACTAATTTTTCTGTAAAATAAAATTTGAATCGATTAAGAGGCAAGGGGAATCAAGAAAAGGGTGCTTTATTCCAGGTTAAAACACAAACAATAACTTATTTATAACACTTGGACCAATCATCTTAAGGAGGTAAGTAGAAAGGTATTTGCTGCGTGGCACTCGATAAGACGTCTTCGTAACTTGCTACCATTTTCCACTAAGGTTTCAATTTCTGAATCCTTGCTTTTATCGCTAATAGACTACGCAGATACCTGTTATGTAAATCTTACCGAGGATCAATTGAATAAGCTTGAGCGCCTTCAAAATATGGCGATAAGGTTCATCTTTGGTTTGCGAAAATTTGAACACATAACAGAATATCGCTCAAAGCTCAAGTGGTTGCCTATCCGTTCTCGTCGTAAAGTTCGTATGCTTTCATTGTTGTACACTATATTAAACAATCCGAAAACCCCTATATATTTAAAGGAAAGTTTTGCGTTTCGAAAGACTGATGGTAAAGAGTTACGGTCAGCTCCTAATCTTCTACTTGAAATTCCCATCCACCAAACCAAATACTTTAGTTCTTCTTTTACGGTTAAGTCAATAATACTTTGGAATAATTTACCTACCGCTATCAAATGCGCTAAAACTTTGAACAACTTTAAATCTATGGTGAGGCAGCATTTTCTAAATTGTCATACATAAAGCACTACAATTCTCCATTTAATTATTATATCTTTTAGCATTAGTGTATATTATATGTTTGTATGTATCTTATTTAGCTTTGTATGTATGTATTTATGTATTTATTTAATATTTAGTCTGTGTACATACTTATATTATATAAATATATATTATATGAGATATATTTTGTTTATTAGATTTGGGATACATTCTGTTTTGCACTTCCTCCTCTGTGTATCTAATATATTATGTTCCTTTGTACTAGGTTGCCTGGAAGAAATCACTATTTAAGTGATAAGGCCGCCTTTGTGACCTACTTATTTATTATTTGTATATTTATTTTTTTTTCTCTCTGTATTATCTTGTAGTGCACAATAAAGAATATTTCATTCATTCATTCATTCATTCATAGATAAAAAAAAGTAGAGCTTACTATTACATGAACATGTGTACAAAACGTACATCTGTAGAACCATCTAGAGTAATGTTGTTGCAACATGTAAAATACGTCTACGTTATTCATTTTTTTCACATAATTTTGAGTTGGAGACTTGTCCCCGACAATGGATGAAATTGCTGGCGAGTCTGTACTGCCGCTACCGCAAACACATTCCTGAAGGATACGTGCTGTTACAAGCATGCGTGCGTTTACGCATACTTGAATACTTATTGGCGTTGGCTGTATGTGACGCTACACGTTGTGTGTACGTTCACGTGTTACGTTGTGTGCTGTGTATGTTTCTACGTGCTTGTTGGAGTATGTACATATAATATGCGTGTACTTTCGTGTGTGTGTACTTACTTGGCGAGCGCGTGGTGCGCGTGGCAGGCGCAATGCCTGAAGCAGAAGGCAACGCTGTGCGCCTCGCGGGCGGTGGCAGCAGCGCGTGCTACGCCCCACGACAACGCCTGTAGCGACTGGAACGTACGCCGGTACCGCGTGCTATAGGCCACACCCCCTGTTTCAAATAAAACGGCATTTTTTTAAAAGTTAACTGTCACAGTATGCCCGGTAGACGGAAACCATCTTCGCAAATTAGAATTCTATTTAATAAAAATCTATAATTGTTATGTATGTATAGTGTATGATCTGTGGCGAGTTGCTAGGCAACCAATAAAGAGTCCGATATAAATGCATGTTTGTTTCATTACGTATATTACTTAAAATATTGAAATATATAACAATAACAAATGAAAGGTCGCGACAAGGCCGTTTGCTGTCTCGCCGTTCAAGACGATACAACCTGATGTTTCACATCTACAGATGTTTCGCATCAAGAACTTTCAGCCTCACATGTTCAACATAAATTAGCTGTTTTTTCGTTTAGGTCACTAACCACGTAATTTTAGCGACTATCTATGTTTTTCCTGCTTAAATGAACAACAAACCACTGTTTACTGACCCGTTTCATGCTTGCCCGTCAACTCCAAGTTCTCCAAGCCAAGTTTGTCACTGTATGCCTCGCGTAAAATGTTACCTAAAAATGTACAAAATAGAAGCATTTATTCATTATTACATAACTACTACACTACATATACTACAATACATACTACGAAATTCTCTGTCCTCAGTTGCCTAAAAGTGAGGCCACCTAACATGTTTTGCATCAACCGTATAAATGCAGCGTTTTCATTATATAATAAGGTTGTGTGCTTCATTCATAGGTTTGTGTATCTCGATAACGTTCATAAATCCAATCATGTGTCTGTCCTGTTGAATGTAAGACTAAAGATTTTATTTCGAGGTATGTTGTAAAATATATCACATACTCGCTGCTTTATAAACCTAATAGAAAAGATTGTTCTAAAACAAACACTATATTATTTACTAGCTGTTGACCGCAGCTTTGTCTGCGTTAACTAAGATTTATAACGGGATTTTAACAGGATAATATATAGCCCAATTATAAACCTCCTTCAATAAATGGTCTATCTAACACTGAAAAAAAAAATTCGAATTCGACCAGTGTAAGTAGTTTATGAGATTAGCGCGTTTATTAGTATAAGGTGAGGAATATTATTGTTTTCAACGATTCTCTATCTACTGCTGGGCCAGAGACTCATTCAAAGTACTTCTTGTTAACCACTCATAGATTTCATGACCATAAGAAAACTTACCAACAGTGAGCATTTGCAAAACTCCTTTAGGTGTGAGTTGTCCGAGAGCACAGTGTGTTGCAGCTGTCCTTGGTAGTGAGGGGAAGTTGTGAAAGGGCCCTGGACCGGCCACCCACCACGCGCGACCAGATGAGCTGGCATTCAGTACAAACTCCTCGTAACTGAAAATATTAAACGAGTACCTGTTGATAACTTTTCGTTATGAATATTTTTGCTACCTGCTATAATGATTATGTCATGCTCATATCATGAAAAGTGGATATTATTGGTACAGAGAACATAGAATTGCACGAAAAGGTTTCTTAAAGCAAGCAAAGTGAATCCGAAAGGACCGGCCATTACACGAAGATCGTCTTCCCACTTGGTTAATAGCCGACCATCACTTCCTTTATGATAAAGATGACAACATTCCTCTGTCGCACTCCCCAATGCAGTTGGATTGGTTTTGTTTGGCCTTGTTCTTGGTCAGCATGAATATGTGATATGCAATCCTAATCATACACTTGAGACTTCAAAAATGCTGTCAATAAGAGACTTGTGGATAAGGAATCCCACGCCACCTTGGGATGGAGTGTCGCCTTCCCTTGAATAGAATAGGTGACCTGAAGGCAGGGTTATGGTGTCTTCTCACTGTCGTCCTACTTCACATAGCCCCAAGACATGCCAATGGGTATTACCAATTCTTCTTAAGCAACCATACACAGCAAAAAAAATCTGGTGGCATATAACTTCTTCTTTTAAACCATACCTCTTAAGTAAGGGCGACACTGGCACTGCATCACAAGGCAGCTTATCACCCCCTTTTAGATGTGTCAAAGGGCCTCTATCACCATGTCTTGTGATCACTAAAATGCCTTGTAGCAGCCACACATCACTGTCGACCATAGCTACAAAAATTATAAGCATTTTTAGATCAAAAAAGATTTTTTTTTTATAGCATACCATTTATTTAATTTTACATTTCTTAGACAATCCAGTAGAAAAACCATATGTTTCTACATTTGTTATTATATTACCACATGATTATGGCAAGAGGAAACTCGTTTGGGAATTATTAGCTGATAGTAGCCTTCAAGTTTGATTATATGAATCATAGTTATAGAAAATTAAAAATTACAACATAGGATCTTCTTATTTATGTTTGTTAAAAAAATATCCAGTGATGCTAGTTTAAAAATTTATGATAATATGATAACTTGACAAGGCATTACCTTCAGATCCCCGGACAATATTCTCGGGTGGATTACATGCTCGGAAATATAGTCTTTTATACCTGACATCATTCTTAAGTACATGATTATTTTGTGTCATCTTTAAAGCTACTGTTGCCTCCTTCACTGCCATGTATTTATAAACAACTAGAAAAAAAGATTATGGTGATTGCAAATTAATTAGTATCACCTCATTGTAGTATTATGGCCAATTAATTATAGTATTCGGTGTCGAGATACTTGGTCTGTGGGGTCCTAGCGCTTTAAAGCTTTTTAAGAAAATAGCAAAACGGTTAGTCGACATCACGGAAAAAAAGCTGGCAGCTATCTCGGACAAAGAATTAGTCATGTTATTCAAAGGGAGAACGCTGCCAGTATTTTCGTAACCTTCCCTAACGGGACTCTTTTTAATAATATTATATTTAAGTTATTATATTATATTTCTTAAGGTTTTTAGTTTAAGGTTCATTGTATTATATTACCTTTTTCTCGAATCAATATTATTTAATCTTAATGTATTTTTATGATCATAGAGCAACGCAGGACCTCCTTCCTCCTTACGGTGTCGTCCGTGTTGCTCTAAGGTCGTGATTCATTGAGGGGATTTAGAACAGATTTAAGAACAAATGGCCGATGGGCCATTAAGGTTCAAGAGTGGAGGCCGCGTTTAGGTTAGGCGTAGACGAAGTGTTGGTCGGCCATTAACCAGATGGGAAGACGATCTCCGTGCAGTGGCAGGTCCGCGTTGGATGCGAGTAGCAAGGGATCGGTCGTCTTGGCGTTCATTGAGGGAGGCCTATGTTCAGCAGTGGGCGGATAAAGGCTGATGATGATGATGATGATGATGATGATGATGATGATGATGAATGTATTGACGTATGTTTACTCTATTATTGTAGCATAATAATTTCTCTTGGATCAATTTAATTACTGAAGTAAATTATTTTTCAAGTGTAACACTAATACATGTGATGTAAAAAATGTAATGTATATTTGGGCCATGTATATATTGTTAATAACATAACATCAACTTACCGGTAATGAGAAAAAATATCCAAACACTCATACCTAAATAACAATAAAATGCTCGATGCTGAAAAGAGAACTTCATCATTTTAAGAAACACTTAATGTTTAAGTTGATTTAATAGTAATTCATAACTCTTAAAAAGACGTAGCTAAATTTAAAATGTTAAATACTTTTGTTTTCATTCTGTTATTTAGGTTATTATTATAATTCACAATTTATTTATAATGTGTTTTGATTTTTTTTTTTTTGGTGTAAACCAGTAAACATACACACTATACACAGACTACAGAACTAAACTACAGATCACCTACAGATGACTACAGATTACAGATGATAAAATAATATTATACCAGATCCTGGATACGTTTGTGGCTTGCCGCAAACTCCAATCCTCTACAAGTAACAAACATCTGGAAGCAGCGCAAGCGTTAGCGGCAAATTCCCTTTGATTTGTGAACAAAACTGACACTCGTCGGATCGGCCACAAACCCTTGCAAACCTTTTGGCCAGCTTTAGGAATTTGTGATTTGTAGAGGTTTGGAGTTTGCGGCAAGAACATAGATGTGGATCCGGTATGAAGCTGGAACCGCACGCTTGCCAAGCCTCGGCAAGCCTTCACAAATTCAAACGTGTGGATACAGAGTTTGTCTCGGTAGGTTTGCAAGAGTTTGTGGCCAATCCGACGAGTGTCGGTTTTGTGTGAGTGGCAAAAATATAACGGAACTCTATTGAGAATGGCGAATGTTAAGAAATGTCGATTTGTCTTTGGTCCAAAACAAAATTCCCGATATTATCGATTTTTGGAAACATGTACACATTGTGTGAATTAGCAAAAAAACTTTTGTGAGAATGAATGAAAAATAATCTTACTTTGTTTTTTTTTGTGGTGATTATTAATGTAAGAATGTATTTGAGTTCTAGTACGTGTAACAAAATTGTTTATTTTTTAATTAAAATATGAGCAAACGTATGAAATCGGCATTTTTTACTTAACCTACTGTTTTCTACTGTTTTTTTTTGCGATCTGTTGTTTTTTAGTTTTTTTGGGCTGACAACACTGATTACGATAAACATGGTAGTATGGCCTCTGGTTTTAGCCAGTTGAAAAGTAACAAAAAAACATCAAAATTCAAACATGTTCAAACTTGTGTCTTGTGCTTAAATTTTTACTTTTAAGTTTTAACTTTGTCTTAAAATTTAAATTTAAATCGCCCAATGCAGTGATTTGGTAATAAAATAAATAAAGAAATATACAAGCGAAGCTAATATAAAGTGTGTAAATAATTACGGACTTCTTTGTTTCGTAGTCTTACAGAATTTAAATTTTAAATATCCTTGCGGCAGTGATTGGGTATAAATATTTACAACATATAATAAGAATTGTGTTACAGTACGGGGCTTATTTAATTTTCTTTTGTAATTTATATTTCTACTGGGATCACAATGTCGAAAGTAGATCAGGGAACTATAATCATTTTAGATGTTGGTAAAAATGTGTCTCTAGGTGAAAAAAATGAACAAAGTTTTTTTGATAAAGCAATAGAATGCACAAGACGTATTATAAAGCGCATAATAATAAGCCAAGGGGAAAATCTTCTCGGAATAATTTTACTTGGATCAAAAAAAACTGAAAATCCCCTGGCTGAACAATGTGAGGGTGATTTTCGGCATATTGAAATTTCGGCGCCCCTGCGAACACCTACATGGCAAATGATCAGAGATCTGCCCGGAACAGTAAGTACCGAGTACTAATTTTAAAATAAAAAGTTAACAGCCTTTGGATAGGCAAACGGTTGGAAGAGCGACATCATAAGTGGTCTTAACAAGCTAACCGGAGGCTAGGCATTTATGAGTTGCCTAGCCTTAGAAGTAAGTTTTAGTTAGTTAACCATGTTGTGGTGCCATCAATTACACTGTCTGTCTTGCGTGCTTGGGGTGTAGCCTTAATTTTACTTACGAAAATTTTTGATGTCATGATAATCCACTTTTTTCTATGCTCATACGGTAACTACAATTTTAAGATTTTTTTATAAATATTCTTCTACCAGATGTCTCTGT
The DNA here is from genome assembly GCA_905333005.2 of Lycaena phlaeas. NCBI lineage: Eukaryota > Metazoa > Arthropoda > Insecta > Lepidoptera > Lycaenidae > Lycaena > Lycaena phlaeas. The sequence goes on from HG995181.1 coordinate 3,095,293, forward strand.
TCAAAAAATATTCATCACTAAAGTTTTTATAAACGCTCAATCAAAATGGATCATTGTAATGCGGGAGTGTGGCACTGCGCAAGCCTCCCATCTGTCTCTTACTTTATTTCAAGATATTATCAATGAAGACTCCAAAGTCTGAAGAAATTGGATCTGATCTATGTAGTCTCTTTTGAAAGATTTTTAGGTCCCAGAAGTGTTAAAATAAGTTGCTGATAAGTGTTATGATATGACCTCTATTTAGGATCTATAGTATAAGTCAACATCTTCTAATTACTTTGAAACCAAGGTATGAGGTGCCTGGGTACTGCTGGAATTTATGACAATGATATTTATTTTATATTTTTTATTATAGGCTCATAAAACCAAAGGCAACTGGTTTGATGCCCTCATTGTGGCAGCTGACCATTTAAAAAATGGAATTAGTGGAGTCAAGATTATTAGCAAGAAAATCATACTAATAACAAATTTCAAAGCAACATTGCACTCGGTAACAGATGATGAAATTGAAAAGGTATATATACACATATTTATATATATGGAGCCAATATGTTTTAGCCCTGTTAAATGTTGTTTAATAAAAACTGCAAAAACGAGGACCAAATATGAAAATTAGAAATAGTATTTTTTTGTATATGTTATTTGAATAGGCAAACACTTGTTGCATCTAACATAACTAACACCTACTTAAACGCGCCATCTGATGGTAAGTGGTAGACTTCACCCATAAACCTGTTTACGTGGAACTAAGTGGGTCAGGAAACTTATTTAACTACCTTCTTCATTATAAACCTTGTTTTGATGAAATATATACAATTAATTTTCAGGTTTTAGATGGTTTCATAGAAGAAGGTCATGAAGTTGATGTCATTGGTCCGGACTTATATTCTGAGGAAAATGAAAAAAATATTGATATGGCCCTAGCTAGACAGTTTGTAGAGAAAACAAATGGAGCAACCGCAACATTTGAATATACTATGAGATATTTGTTATTTCACAGGAAAAAAGCTTTAAACCCAAAGCCATGGAATGTTGATCTGAGTATCGGACCAAATATTAAAATACCTGTATCAGGATACTTACGAATTAAAAATGAACCTGTAATTAAGAAATGGTCTAGAGCTGTTAAGGATCCTGTTACAAACACAGCTAGTACAAGTGAAGCTATTTCCAAAACTAAAGTACATATTAATACTGAAAATCAATCTGTTGTCCCTAACAATTTAGTCTCCAAAGGCTATTATTTTGGACAGCAATATATACCTTTTGCCGATTGTGATAAAAGCTTAATTTATCAGTCTGGGCCCAAGTGTCTATCTGTTTACGGCTTTACAAGTTCTGATAACATACATTGGCAAAATTTGAATGGTGATGGATTGACATATATATTTGGCAGAAAAAATGATAAAAAAGCACAAAGAGCTGTCACATGCTTGGTTCAATGCCTAGCTGAATTAAATTTAATTGGAATAGTTAGAAGAGTCTACAATACTGGAAATGCTCCAAAAATGTTTGCCTTGTTACCTGTTATAGATATGGACAACCTGTTTTGCTTGTCTCTAATTGAACTTTGTTTTAAAGAGGATATTAAAAATATGTCATTTCCATATACAAATCTGAAAAAGTATGAGTGTACTGAAAAACAAGTGAATGCTTTTAAAAATTTAATTAAAGCTATGGATTTAATGAAAGCTTATGAAGAAACAGAGTATGATGATACAGAAGCTTTCCCAATTGCAAAGACTGTGAGCCCTTCTGCCCAATATGTTTTAGATTGCATAGCATTCAGAGCCATGAACCCAGGCAAACCTCTACCTGCGCCAAGAGAAGATATAAAATTGCTATTCAATGTTCCGCCACTAATAGTGAAAAGATCTGGAGAGCCATTGGAACAAATAAAGGATCTGTTTGTATTGAATAAGATTAAAGTTCCAAAAAGAGATAATAAAAAGCAGACACTGTCTAATATGGATGACATACAAAAATCTTTAAATAATTACAATGAAGATATTAATGAAATGCCAAAAATAAAAATTGACCGCTTAAATACAAATACTAAGGTAAAAGTAGGTACTCTAGATCCTGTTAAAGACTATGAAGATCTTAAAATAGAAGGGGTAGGAAACAAAGAACTTGCGACTCAAATGTCTGAGGCAATACAAAGTTTGATAGTCAACAATTTAGATGGCGACTTCACTAAAGCTTTGAAAGCCATGTCACATTTCAGGGCAGATTGTGTTAAAAATGATCCAACTTATTATAATGACTGGCTAAAGAGTTTAAAGTTTCAATTACTAGATCAAAAGAAAAATGATTTTATTAATTTAATGAATGATGAAAACCTAAACTTTATTTTAGACGAAGAGAATAGCTTAAGTAATTTCAAATCTGGCCAAGAGAGTGACATGTATGAGTTTGACACAGTCCCGATGTTAACAGATGTTAATATTAGTTCAGAAGTTAACGACATATTTGATAATATGTGAAGATACAGTATCATTAAATTAGTAACAGATTATTTGCAGTATCTATAGTATTTTGTGCATTGAATAACACTGATATTGACCTAAATAGTATCTGCACTGATTTTTTTTCCTGTAATTAAGTAATTGTAGCTAAGTAATTTGAAAATATTGATGGTATACATTTCTTTTCAATTTTGCAACATGACAATCTTCAATCAATAATTTAAAAATAATCCTTGCTTATGTATTCATTTGAACTCTGAAGTAATTTAATTCACAGTCAGCTATGCCAATTTATTGAAATGCTATCACTTTATATGGCATCTAACAAGAAGCACTGTCTTTTTAGTAGGTTGTGCTGAAGTAATTGACATTTACTCGGTTTTACAGCTAATTCTTATGTGTCAATACATCTGTCTCTTGCTTATTTAATACAGTTCTAGTTTATGACCTTTTGCTTGACCATGCAAATTTTTGGTAGATGTATTTGTTGCTTATATAATGTGAAATGTTGAAGTTTGCTCTCAACATTTTGTTTTGGCATTTCATTGTTACATTTGCTGGCTGGACCCTACAGATGATTTCATAAGTTCCTGTGATTATTGGTTTAAAATGAATTTGTTGACTACAATTTTGTTATGCAAATTGTGAAAACCTATTAGTACAAATGTTCTACAGTGCAATGAGAACATCAGGTCATCACCCAGCACATTTTCCTATGACTTCCTGGAGACTTGTCCATTTTATTGTTGGACACACTTGTGAACAGAAATTATTGAGCTAAAAGTTATAACTTCTGTTGAAAAGTGTTGGTGTTTTTGTCAATTGATATAGCTTTTATGTTGTTAGTATAATAAGAAACATTATTATATAAAATATCTTTAAATTATTTTTGTAAGTAATACGGATAAAACTAATAAAATATTCTTTAATACTTCATTCATTTTTATTCCCTATCCACCTTATTAAATAAATTAAAAAATTGATTATCACTGAAATATTTCTTTAGGATAAATACTTTAGTATATTTGTGACTCCAAATTTTGTTCAGAAGGAACATATGTAATGTGTGATGTGACTATATAATATGGTTAAACAATTTTATAAGCTAACAAGATCTGGCCAGTGAGTTACGATCAACTATTGTTAGGACATCTTTTTTTATCTATCAGAGGGGTATAGTGTGGTGGTGGTGATTGCCATGCTTGCATGTCTACAATCTTTATCTGGTGTCAGATGCTAGCATCCTCTGGAATAGCTATTGCAGTGACTTACCAGTGACAGTACTTCTGACTATTATATTTAGGCTTATTTGTGGAATCAAACTATTCTCACCATTGAGGTAGCATGACTTGTGCTATGCCTAATGCCATGTTACATATAATGCGTCCTAACAATTTCTCATTTCAACACATTACTGGCTTTAAAGGGTAAAAAAAAATCTGAAATAATTCCCAACTGCTTTATTTATGTTGGTCATTAAAAAATATTTTATTTAAGGTTCTGTTTTAGGTCCTCATTCTAATTCATAATTTCAATAGTATTAATTCTTGGTTGTTAAAAAATGGTCAGCAATAAATGTACCAATTAATTAAAAAATGTGATTGTGGCAAAATAACAATTTTATATTTATGAACACCCAACATATATTTATAAACACTCAACATAAAGGTATATTACACTCGTAAAAAACAAAAATGCAGTAATAAAGACCTGAACATTAATACCTACATATTTTGATACACTAATTACAAACTCGCTTATTACAATGAAATCAATAGTTTTAGTCGGATCATTGCACACCACTCGTACTGATTTTGTTTTGGGAATGTAGGAGCTCCAAAAATTCCTGCAAAGACAAATCCTCTTGGCAATCAGTATCTAAATCGTGTTCCAACTGAGCTTCCATGGAATTTGCGTCTGGGCTTAACACAATATTTTCGTCAAGAACAACGTGATTCAATCGCGATTTTAAACTTTGAAGAATCTCTTCCAATTCCAAACATTTGTTCCGGATTGACGTACCCAAATCGGACGATGGGTCAATATCGTCTATAGTGGAGTTTTCAGAGAAGGAGTTAGCTGGTGTCCGTGTACGTGGTGGTTGTACAATACTGAATAAATTATCCGGTATGCCATTTCCATTCCTTACGTCTGGACTTCGTAAGTCTGAAAACTCAGCGAGAATCTCATCGATAATATCTTCGGCGTTTTGCCGTGGATCAATAACTTCTTCAGGTGTCTCTGTTCCGCTGTCACCATTAATCATTTTATTGTTTGAATCCAGTTTCATGATGATAGTTTGTTGTGGTAAATTATCGATTCTTTGATCAAAATAAATACAAATACAAGAGCACTTCACACTTGTTGTTGCAGTCAAATGATAAATGAGTTTTGGTGTTGCTATTGTTAAAAATGCTGTTTAATTTTGTAAGTAATCAAAATTAATGTGATTAAATTATTGATTCATTCTGGGATTAAATTAAATTTTACACTGTTTTATAAAAAAATATGGAAATATAATACACACTCAGAAAAATTACAATAAATATAAAAATTCTGTGGATAAAAATTGTTCAAAGTATTTGTAAATTAACTAATTATTGCAATATTTTCTTTGAGGAAAATACAAATCGAGATATGCTTCTTTTCTTAATTTTTTTTGTATTTCTTCAGTTTTCATAATTTTCAAAGCGGCTTTACAGCTATTATGTGCATGAGCAAAAAAACAATCACGAACCGACTGAAAAAAAATACCACGTTGAATTTTAATTTCTGTAGGTTTACATTTCTTATTTCTAAGTATTTAGATAACCTAACCTATATTTACATTTCTTATTTCTAAGTATTTAGATATTTAAAACATGTTTTGTTTACTTTTTCATGCTTAGTCCATAAATGAGGCAAAACGAAATAATCATTTTGTGTCTTAATGTAAGCTGTAACGTATTATTATGAGTTTAGACTATTAAAATACTTTACCTCTAGTCCATTTTTTTAGAAGTGACCAAACTAGTAAACAAACCCTGTTGATGCGTAATTTACGATTTTTCGGCTTTTATCACTCACTTTCACAACAAATTAGCTTACGGACATTTGTAACACTCCATTTACTACTTATTTCACTAAAAACAACTATCAATCTAGCATTAAAACACTTAAAATCTTATAAAATACGAATATCGCGTGCACAGATATTTAATAAATTTGAATGTGACATTTCATCTTACTTTTTTTAGAAGAGAAATAGGGATGGGGTCATTTCATTTTTAGAGGTGATCGTGTATAAGTGAATGAACAAAATGAACAATAAAACAGGCCGTGTTCTGTAGTACAGATATTTTAAAATTCCATTAATTACAATTTATTGATAGTTTTTAAGACAATGTTACTATAATGCAATTTGTTACTAAGTCGTTCAATTTTTTTTAAATGTTGCGAGCAAAAAATGCTTACAAAATATAACAAAATAAGGTCAATCTTTTACATAAAATTGTTTAGTTTTTATATTTTTATAATATGAATATTTTTGAATATCTCAGCTTAAACATTTAACAATGTCCCAGATAATATAAAAATATAGCAGTGGCATGAAAGTTCACGATAGTTCACAGGAATTTTTTTTGTAACTCTTAACAAAATTTTCGTTTTTTCGTGCTCATTATTGACGAAATGGCAGCCCAAAATAATAAAATTGTCTTACGTCTTCCGCCCTACTATTGCGAATTAAACCCCATAAAATTAATATAAAGTTAACTCAAATAAGTGCGGTGTCATGGAGAAACAATATTGAACATGTAATAAAAGAAGAAGATAAAATGATGCAGCTTGACGGAATTATAGATACTGCATCAGACGCCCCAGGCTTCAATATCCACGTCTCTGGAGACTCTTCCGATTCATCAGAAAGTATGAACAGCATTTAATAAAAAATAAAATAAATAAGTTCCTTATTGGCGTTTTACGTATTCTAGTATTTTCCTTTAATATTTTCATAAATAAATCAGTTATAATAGTTTATTTATCTATTCCAGTCGAAGAGCAACTTATTTCTATTATTATAATATAATTTTGTACTTCTACTAATTCTTAAAAAATAGTATAAGTTGATATATAAGTTTTTGAAATAATTTTAGCAATATAGTGTCATTGAAATATTAGAATATAAAATTAATTATACTTTTGTCTATGGCTTATTATTTTTATTCATTAATTTGCTCTTTGTGTCACTTCACTAAGGCCGTGTTCCTTTTTACACTGGAGCACTGGAAACCGTGACGTCACTGCAGTATACTGCGAACTGTCAGCGAAGCCGTTCCTTTATAAATATGTATACTGGTTAGTGTTGTAAATCGAAACGCAGTACAGTATACTGGAATTTGTAAAATGTCATCTACCATCACATATGAGCTAAGAACTTATGACATTCGTCATTGACATTTTCAGTTTTCACGTGTTTGTGTTTTAATTGTGAAAGTATTGTTTTTATTTATTGTCGGCTGAAGTAATTACTTAATAAAAAATAGGTATACTTCATCTTAAAAGATAATTTGGTTTTCAAGTAATTAAATGTACTAAATAATAATAACTTACAGACCGGATTTAATAGCTAAATAACTGATTTTTTATATCCTTAGCTAATGAAAAACGTAACAATTACTGGTGCTGTCCAATATTTATTAGATTTTTCGGACTCCGATGATGATGAGGAAGACCTTATAATATAAACATATATCTAGAAATCGTGCTGAACAAAATATAATAATTTTAGAATATCAGTCATTAAAAAAATATCTTTAAAAGTCAGATTCGTAAGGCATTAAGTTATTTATCTAATTTTTCTTATTAAAAGTCGACGTAACTGGATTGTTCATTGCATTTCCATTTGTTAATTGACTATAGTATGTGGCTAGATACTCTTCGTTTCCTAATAAGTTTACTTGAACCTAACATACACAAGCAGTCTGTTTGATATGGTAGACAGCACATTACTGTACAAATAGCTTCGTATGAGTATCTGGACTATAGCCACAACTGGCCTCTCTACCCTGAAACATCATTGAAATATAGACATAGTTTAATGTATTACAATTTTGATTATAGATAAGTATGTGATTGCTTTGATGTTGTAAAAGTAACAGCATGTAGAACTGTGAAAAGTAGTTAAATCAATTTATAAATATCTACATGTATCTCTACAAAATGGCCTATGTGCAAGGAAGCTAGCCAAACATGAAATTATATACATTGAAAGTATGGGTTTCCAAGTATTCTAGAAGCAGTTGATGGAAAACATATTAGACTAAGTCAACTCAAAGAACACTGTATCAGCTATATAATAGTAATGGATTTCATTCCATTCAAACTCAGGTATTAAAAAAATGTATAAGTAGTTAATTTGTAAAAAAAATTAAATTTACACAAAAAAAATGGGTGTTATTTAAACGACTAGCATAATATTCGTATTTTTGTGAGTAGAAAAATATTATCTGGTAGCAGAAATAGCTAATTGAGCGGCAACTTATGTGAAGCAAACATTTTAAAATCAAGTAGCAATTTTTGTCATTTTTTATGGCTGTAATTATTTTTGAAAGGCATATTAATTAAAAGAGGGGCAATGTGCTGCTCCTGTTTAATAAAATTTTGGTAAGCACTCGGAGGGTAAGCAAAAAAAATAATTTTGTGCTGCTTATATAAGTAGCATGAATATAACTTCAAGCAACTTTCTTTTTCATTAAATTCTGCGTTATAGCCCAGTCCACAGGATTTGATGACGTCATGATTTGAATTAATTCCCTGGTCCTTTATTAAGAATGATAATATAATTTATTAATTTCTTCTTCAATTTTTATAATTTTGTTCAATAACATACTTACAACACCATCTAGCGGTAAATAGCGCAAACCTACACCGGTGTGAACACAGGACATAAAATGTAATGCAAAGAAATGTGCCGCTCAAGTAATTATTTTGCCCGATGAATGTTTATTATGCGAGGTCATAATATTGTAAGCTGCTTATTTATGATTTAATTTTCGACCATTATCAAAATTATTTGCGGAACAAGAATTGCTACCAGCTTTATTTTATTGCGTACAAAATCTTTGTATGCCAAACAAATTATTTAAATGCCAATTTTTTTTGCCCCTCCAAAATTTATAATGCCGTTCATTTAATTACTTCCCAAAAAAAATTGTAATTTCTAGTATGTGGCCACAAATTGAAAATTATTCATGCATGATTACACTCATTTATTAGAATACAAAGCTTACAGTGTCTAGCCTTATTGAATGACACCTTACCAAAATAATGGTAATTTGGGGCAAGATTGCTTACAATACATTAATGCACATTCAAGTTTGCATATAATTATAGAATAAGCTAATGCTTCTTTAAAAGGTAGATTTTGTAGTTTATTGGACAAACTACCATTCAAAAGCACCGACTTAATTCCATAAAATGTTTTAGCCTGTCGCATTTGCACAATATTTGTATTTTCAGAAGTGATATGATTGAAGTCCCCATTCTCGTGAATCATAATGTTCTTGCACTTGATGTGAACATTGATGGAAATAATGCCATGAAATTTGTGGGGATGGAAAAAGAGGATATTTAAAAAAATGTTAACAATTTACAAGTTTGAAGACAAATTCAAAGCATTAGTCAATCTAAATTATGCATATTTATGCTATAAGGGTCTATATTATTACATTTATGTTATGGAGGCCTATTTTCAGCAGTGGATGGATGATGATGCATAACTTAATCGACAACTCTTAATTAAAATGAGCAACTTGAATAGTTATATACCTATATTATATGTTCAGTAGTGAATGGATAAGGGCTGATGATGAACCATTCAATTTGATTATATAAAAATTCACTGTAGATTTTATAGGAATATAAGAGGATGACATTAAAAGTTCTTAGGACTGGCCACTTGTAAACATTATAATAAAAAAGTGTTATATCACTTGACCGGCACAACTATAAAGGAATTTTAAATCAAATTTCATTCATTTGTCATTTCTTTTTTAGGTGTGATGGTAAATTAAAATAAAGTGTCATGCATCAGCATGTATTTAACTTCAGATAATGTTTCTGCAATGATTGACATAGTTTTCTATGTCATTTAAGTCAACAAGAAAAGCACAAATCTCACTGATGATCTGTGTGACGCACACCATCTACAGCAATGACTGAAGATGACATCAGTGTTATGGAGTGTATGACAGAGACTAACAGTAGGGTATCCTATTACATGATTCTGACAAACTTAGGCATAGGTTTGAGTAATTGCACAAAACCCTCCATCAACATTTAGTGGTGAGGAAGCTTTGTGGTGGATACCTCATAATTTGGCAGAGGCTCAAAAACTTCATCTATCTGTCTATTGGTGCCGTGAAGTGGTATAAAGACTTAACGGAGGTTACTAAGTCTCCTGAGTGGCTGTTTCCTTCCTGCTGTGTGAGAAATTGCCAACAAAAGAGAAGACAGGTCAAAGCATGGGGAAAAAAGATGGTGGCTTCTTTATTCGGAAGGACATTGCATTACGGAAAAAATATTTCAGATGATTTAAAGGCAGTTACTGCAGGGTGGTACACTAATATGTAATTATTTGCTACTTGTCGTAAAAAAGATCAGAAGAAACGATGTTCCAATTGTGTCCCCCCTGACCACGACATCATCGCCAAGCTAACAATAAATCAACTTTTTGCTGGTGTTAGGCATGGAATTACTGGATCATCTACCATATAGCCCTGACCTCGCAAAAAACTTAAATGTTAATAATAAACATTTTCAGTATGTAATCAGGTTTAGGTACTGAGTACCTGTTAATGTGTAATCTCTAATATTTGCACTAAGTACAGCCAGTAATTGCTTATACCTAGCTTATAAGACTAGAAATGAGTATATAAAAACCCTTGATTTGTTTTGAATACTATAATTTTAAAAGGCGTACATAATAAAATACTAGAAACATTAAACTTATTTAAAGAAAATACAACAACATATCCTTAATAATTTTTACTGCCTGTTTTGCACCTAACTTTTAAGACAATATTAGAAATGAGTAGTAAATAAAGAAAGAAATAACAAAAGTGTATTAAAAATGATTTATAAATAAAAATATGTAATAAATAATTAATTAGACTAAAATACTCTTAAATATAACTCATCAACATTTTCAGTAATTTCTATATACTTATGTGATAAAGATATATGTGAAAAAAGTATAGTATCAACCCTTACAAGTCCCACTACTGGGCACGGGTATCTTCGAAATCAGGCGAGGAGGATAATGGGCCATTGATAGTTCACTGATGCACTGGCCCAATGGTGAACTTTTTATACCTTCAAAGACTTTAAATCTCATCAGGCATGCAGGTTTCCTCAAGATGTTTTCCTTCATCAGTAAGCGAGCGATAGTCTTGTGTTTAGGGTATTTAGGATACAAGAAGGTCCGGATCGAACCCGGAAGCAAGGGATTGGTCGTCTTGGTGTTCATTGCGGTTTGCCTAAGTGCAACAGTGGACTGATAAAGGCTGATGATGATGAATCCTACACGCACGAGTGACAGCTGCCATCTGACGTCTCTTTTTAATTTCGTTCCTATTGGAACAGGCTAAGACCAGAGACCATGCTACCAAGTAAGCAATATTTAGTTTATTTTGAAAAATGCCGGAAAACCGTAGGATTTGTCCCTCAAGAATTCAACCATCTTTAACATTTACATTAATACCCAACAAGTTATAATTGTAAACACGAAAGCAATACATTGCAGCATTGATTTAGAATGTTTCGTTACGCTTTCAAATTTTGAAAGCAAAAAAAATGTACATATCAATGTAATGAAATCCCCATTGTGCCACTAGAGCCATGTTTCAGTAAAATCTTCAGACAAAAAAAATGAAAATAAATGTTGATAGTTAACCAACAATATTTTTCTTTCATCAATCATCGACCAACAAACAAACTAGAAAAAAATCTATGAAGTGGGTTTATTCCTAGTAACAATGGGAATTAATGCTATTTCGCATTCATTTCACTAGTATGCGAATTCATAAGCCTCAGCATGCTTATTGCTATGCTATTTTCTAATATGACCTGAGATATGAGATGGAAGATATCCTTAATCCTACTAACGTTAATAAACATGCGAAAGATCGTAAGTATGGAATTTGTAACTCTTTCACACAAAACTACTTTGATTTTATTAAGTTATTTGGTAAATGAAATTTTTCATTACAATATCTTATGTATATTTTAATAACACCTTATAACGAATAGGCAGAGTAAATTATAATTTATAAAGATATTGTGTGAATTGTCCAACAATAAGTAAACATGAAATATGAATATCGAATACTTATTAATAAACTTTTACTATAAACTACTTTAACTTTCCAAAACTCACTGACCATACATACGATACGCGCCAAATACACAAACAGATTATTACTAAAAAAAATACGCATTTTTACGATATTCGACACTACATACAAACAAATCAAAGATGTTAACAAAATATTAATATTGTTGAACCTTGTATTTAGCAATTAAGTATACCATTTACATAATTTATAAAGATATTGTGTGAATTGTCCAAATACTGCCCAAACAAAGTCGCGGGTCGCTCTTATACGGTAAGGTGAGCTGATGTTCTAAAATTTAAAAGATTAAAATGAATGATATAACGAGCCCCTCTACTGGTAGAAAGGTACTGAGTTCACTCACTGATATCCATTTAAATAACAACAATAAGTAAACATGAAATATGAATATCGAATAATATTGAATATGGAATACTTATTAATAAACTTTTACTATAAACTACTTTAACTTTCCAAAACTCACTGACCATACATACGATACGCGCCAAATACACAAACAAATTATTACTAAAAAAAATACGCATTTTTTCGATAATCGAAACTACATACAAACAAATCAAAGATGTTAACAAAATGTTAATATTAAACCGCGATAAAATCCCTAAAAGTTGTTTAATTGTAATATTAATATTGTTGAACCTTGTATTTAGCAATTATACCATTCACATTTATGTTTAAAACGAACTCAACATAACAAATAAAAAATCGGGAAAACAACATTCAACAATCGTACGCATTCATTCATTATCAGACCTCACAAGTCGTACTTGAAGCAAGCAAGTGCTTCCATAGACAAAGTACTGGAGCACCTTACCTCGAAAAAACAGTGCTCACAGTACAAAAATGGCGTCGATTTTATGACGTCATAAATTGTGACGTCATATTGCGACTGAATACTGTCGGCCATTACCGAACAATTCTCTCGTTGTGATTGGTGACAGTGCTTGCAGTAGAAAAATGGCGCCCTAGTCATGACGTCACTAGCACTGTGACAGTATACTGTCAGTATAAAACGGAACGAATTTCTTGCAGTACTGAGCACTGGGCAGTGCTCGCAGTATAAAACGGAACACACCCTAAGCTACACTATTGCTCTATTTGTCTATGGCCGGAAGTACGCCATATTTGTTTACACTTTTGGTCACTTCTATAAAAATGGACTATACCTACCTTAGGTACACCTTTAACTTACGTACCTTGAATTCAGCCAGTTTGATGCCTTGAAATTTTGCTAAACTATTTTTGAATAATCTGGAATAATGTTTTCTACACAGAAATATCCTGTTCTCATATTGCCAATAATCTCCTTGAGCTGAACAAGAACAGAAACAAACACCGCAGGCGTCTAAATTGTATGGAACGCATTTTATCTAAAAATAATTAAATGTAATATTAGTTTTTTAGGCATAGTCATATTTGAGAATTCTATTTGATTTCACAGTAACTGGCGGGAAAGATGCGCTGTGTCACGCTCCACGCTGCATTGAAATCACCATTTTGCCTGTTTCTCCTGTAAAACAGCTTTGCTGTGTTTCGGAGAGAAGGGCAAAACAGGCGGTATAATAATGTATAATGAGACTTAGCATCTTATATCTTAGGGTAGGCAAGCCCAAAGGAGTTTCCTGGGATACTTCCAGGTTTTTTTTCGTAAGGTCTAGACTTTCAGGCCTGATGGCCTTTAAGCCAAATCGGTGGGTAGGCTAGCAGATGGCTCACCTAGAAATTATTCAATCGAATAAATAAAAGATTTATTATGTGTTAGAATACCTGTACAGCACACTTCAAAACTTTTTTCCCCGAAAAACTGTAAGCGAATTTCATTTGGCGCTTTTTATATTCTGGAAAGTAATCGCAGGCTCTGAAATGGTAAAACAATATTAACTGGCAATACTTAGCGAATGTAGCTGGTTATTTTTTTAATACTCCGCAGTTTTACAAGCCAAATATAAAATTGAAGTGAATATACAGTGAACATAGTTATGAGCCATGTGAGTTTTTATGGCCTTTTGGCTGTATCGGAACAGTATAGTATATTACCTAGTACTGGGCTCGTATGGCTATACTCGTATGGCTATACGAGCCCAGTACTATATAATATACGGGTCCAAAACGAAACTTTTTTCTGAATAAAATACAAAAATGCTTTCAAGTATGGGTATGTTCAGAATAAATGGGCACTATTTCATTGCTTGCATATATTGCATAAATTTATAAAAATTGTGTCTCAAATAATCTCTACAAAAATAGCTTCAAATTTTATATCTACTTATCATGCGTTGTTTGTTGCTTGTAACTAGCTCTTAAGAAAGTTACAGACATTTTTTTCTGTTTATATAGATATCAAATTCTCTTTATCCGGTAGGTGGGATGCACATTGCCGTACTCCCGTCAGCATTGGTGCTATCATGTTGCTTGTTCCTTCGGTCAAACAGCTTTGCTGCATTGCAGAACAGACACTGTCATTACCGGCACAGAGACTTAACTCAGTATAGGCAAAAAACGAGGGTCCCTTACTAGTTTTTTGTTGTTGTCGTTGCCTACAATTTAAAGAAGTTGCCTTTTTTTTCTTTTACGCCGGGAAATGCACTGACGCATACCGCTGGGAAGTGGGTCTCCCCAGACGGGTATGTGGGACTCGCTGCGCCCGAAAGCTGGTAAATGGACGCAGCTCTACCCACTAAAACCCGGCGAGTGCCACCAATGCCGCCTTTGGTGAAGTGCCCCGGATCTACTAGCACAGGGCACCTCGACGGCTAGCTAGTCCCTTGGGGGACCGACGCCATCTCCACAGAGGGGTTGCACCGCACCACAGAACAACCCCTCCCACCGTCGGGACAGTACGACGACGACAGAGGCGAGGTTCCCATCCTCGCCCCTTGCCCCCTGCTCTTTTGCCCCCTCTTCTTATAAGAGGGGTACAAAGAGCCCCCTTGACTCAATTAGCTTCGCCCAAGGTGTTGGGCTCACCCTAGGCTACTGAGCCCCACCGCCACGACAAGGCTTGAACCATGGTGGGATAAAGAGGTTGCCTACCTGAAGTGGTCCGAGGTGAATATTTTCGTCCATGGGCGACGCTAACACCATAAACCAACTGAATGTATCTGCTCAGCTCGATTTACCTATCTTAGTAATATAAAAAAATCTTACGCAGGGATATCATTCTCTTTAAAAAGGCCTCTCCTCTTGGATGTGGAATTGAATGGGGCACAGTTTTGGGGGACAGGTTCTGTTTGTGGCGGCTCTTGGGGTGGAGGCTGGTATTCATGTTTGGTTTTCCATCGTGGTGCTTTCGGTCCATAACAGCATTTACTATAAACCTAAAGAAGTTTTTTAAAGTCATGGTTAAAAACCATCCACGCAATAACAAAATATTACTTTAGAAACATCATCAGTAATATGGATCAACGTAGCGGATCACACAAACAGATATAATACAGTTTATTGCAACTAGGCTGATTCTATTCACCATCATAACCATCCGTTACTGGATATACTGGATAATAGACCTTTTTCAATTAACCATATTTCTTATATTCATGCGATTTTTCTTTTTCGAAAGGTCTAGACTTTTAGCCTGATGGCCTTTAAGCTCAATCGGTAGGTAAGTGAGCAAATGGCTCACCTAGTAAAATTCGAAAGGGAGGCGCCCCCTCCGTGCCCCGCAGGGGGCGCGGTATATCGCGTGCGCTGCTCTGGAGAGTAGGTGTTTGGCTAGTCAAATCCAATACGAATATTCATGCGAATTTTACTCATAATAATATGAAAGCAACGTGATTAGCGACCTAATACTATCTATAAACGCGAAACTTTGTAAGAATGTTTCGATGTATGTTTGGTATTCTAAAGCTACAGAATGTCATTTGATGGAACTTTACAACAGTAGTTTAAACATCAGGATAGCATCTAGGCTATAATTTGTCTCTGTACTCCCACAGGAATAGGAAGTGAGCGTTTTATGAAGTATTGGAAACGCCAGGAATGTAGGAGTATCTCTCTTTCTCTTTAGTTTTATTAGGGTTTAGGGTTAATTGAAAAAAAATCTAATTCGGATTTTTAATGTCATCAACATGAATATTTCGTGCCAAGCATGTGATGAATGAGCTTTTCTTTCATTCCTTAATAATATTCAAATCCTATCTTGTTAGTTTTTTTTTTTCGAGTCAATAGCTCATTGTGTTGTCTGTCAAACACGCCTGATATCTCACATCGTAAAATAAAATTTCAGTCATAGCATCCAAACGTCCTTCCTATGTACGTGATCTACTCTAAAATATTACATAACACAGAAAAATAGTATTTCTTAGTTAAGCATAAGCATACGATTGACTGATCATACCCTGTGCGTTAGATCATAAAACGCATCCCGGTCATTATCGTAAGTCGCTGGTCCCAAGTCTGCTCTTATCTCTGGTGCGTTTCTCCTCATGAATGGACTCAGACATGGACCAGACATGGGTAGCGTCTCTCGATCGAGACCAGTCCCAAAACAAATTCGCGGCGGCGCCTTCTTCGTTACGACATATTCGAAATCTAGAAATATGTAAAAAATATTATCAAAAGATTTTTTTAGGAGAATATATTTTACAATAAATTGATCGCTTGTGTTTTGTTTTTAGAATAGCAGTTCCACTCAAGTTGGCTATTGATATAGTATTTGTGTATTTTGAAAAAGAGAGTCGCCCTAAGTGCAGAAGACTTTTAGGACACAATAAATATTTATCTATTGCCTAATACACATACAAATAATAAAGTTGCACAGCGTAGGTATTTGTTTTTCATTGAATAATTCAAAACCTAACTTTTTTATAAAAATACGTTAATGTATGATTACCGACAAATTAACGATCAAAAACAGGTGTAAATATGAATATTATTGTAGAGGAACGATTTTATTGAAGGAAAAGTTGCTCTTTGTACAGTCAGCGTCAGATTGATCTTAGCAGCCAAAGTGCTCAAAAAGATCTGACGGACAGAAATTCAATAATATCTAAGCATTCAAAGTTGTCATATTGATGTTAGCATCCAAAGTAGTCAAAACATCTAAGCAACACATTTTCCATATTTATCGAAGCAGCCAGAGTATTCATATACATCTTAGCATACAGACTGTTCACAGGTATCTAAGCATCCAGAGTGTTCAAAAATATCTTGGCATAACAGAAAAATCAATCTTATTACCAGTACTAAAAGTGTATGTGGCTTATATTGCTGGCAGACGTCAGTCTTGGATATACAATTAATGTCTTGTTAAAAGGAAAACATTACCTTATTAGACGTAGTTAGAGTATAAAATTAATTAAGACAAACAATATTTACTATTGATTGTCAAAGTTGTAATTTAAAGAATTTTGCTTTTCTTCGATGTTTTTGTCTAAATTTAGATTTTAGATAATAATCAACAGACGATATTGCGAACATGAAATTATACCAAATAGCAAACTAAATATGTAATGGATACAAATTCTATATTTTTTATATAATATATAATCAGAATCTCGGAAACGGCTCTAATGATTTGCATGAAATTTGTATACGCGGGGTTTTAGGGGCGATGAATAGATCTAGCTAGGATATATTTTTGGAAAATATCGTTTTATTCGTGTTATCAGGTAATGATAAACCGCTACAATATCATTAGGATACAAACGTAAATTTCGCAATTAAGTATTAGGATTGAGAAGCTCAGTTAGAAAATCCAACTTTTTCGAATCCAAAAGATCCTGGTTCGTATCTCTAGTGCAATAAATTTCTTTTTCCTTTTTTTTTTGTTCCTTCCTTCTTTTGGGGGAAAACCTTTATCATAATATCATATTTAAGGGTATCCAAAACAAAACAAATAAAAACCAAATATTTGCTCGGTCAAACTGGTACTTCTATATTATTTGAGCATTCATATTTGTTATCTTGCTGTTGTCACGTAAAATATCATCATCATCGGTTTTTATCCATGCACTATTGAAAATAAGCTTCCTTTGATGAATGCCAAGACGGCCGATCCCTTGCGACTAGCATCTAAAACTGCCAGTGCACGGGGATCATCTTACCATCTGGCAAATGGCCGACCAAAACTTTGTCTAACTAAATACAACCTCCACTCTTTGTCCAACCTTACCTACCGGCCCATCGACTATCCGGTACCTAAGTGTTTGATCAACTCTCTGCCACTTCAACTCGCTTATTTTTCGCGTGATATCGGTAACTTTAGGTCTCTGGTAGAGATCTTTGTTTCGAATCCTATTTGTCAAAAAAACACCCATCATAGCACGCTCCATAGAACTTTCAGCTACGACAAACTTTCTGGTAAGTCGTATATTTACAGACCACATTTTGGCCCCGTACGTCATCATGGTGAATGATCATTGGTTGAAGTCCTTCGTCTTGAAACTCTTGAGGTGTAGACGACGCGAGAATATGACTGAGCTTCCATAGAACGGACACCATCTCAATGGTCTTCCCTCTCGAAATTCAAACTTTTGTCTAGTCCAATTAGTTTATTCTAAGGCCCACACGTCGAGTGGATTCACTTATATTGCAGGATCTCCTGCAAGCCTTCCCGCGATTTATAGCAGTTAAGATAGAAGCGCAAAAAACAACATTTTTATCGGAGTTAGAGCTGGAGTATTCATAAATGAAAGTAAAGTGTCAACCCATATAATATGTCCTAATCCTGGGCACAGGTCTCCTCCTCGAAATCAGACGAAGAAGCTATTGGACTACAGTTCACCGATGCTTTGGCTCAATACTGGTTAGTGAATCGAGAGGCGAGTGAGCGATGGTATCATGCTCAGAGTGTAATCAAAAATTTATAAGCCCACGTTTCAAAGCACTACATGCGGTCATGATTGAACCTCGAGCCCTCACTCCAGAAGAGGCCAAGACTATACCTACGTTTAGCCAGGTGACCAGCTGATTACATTCATGCAAGATGGGTGCTTATTCCACAAAGCAAGACTGGATCAAACATATTATGTTTTCGAAAGCAGACATTTAAATCTGATCGCTTTGATGGCGGCTACACGCGATTATTGTATCATTATTATTTTTCTGAGTTCTGACCACTTCCAGACATAGGCCTTTTTCAATGAACATTAAGATCAGTCGTCTATATAAATTTCTATATATTTTTCTCGATTCCTTTTTTGTAAAGAAACATCAGTATAATATGTCATCATTTATTCTGTTATTATACATCGCACACTCAGAATGATAGTGACATTATCCAAAAATCGTCATTTTACGTAATAATCGTTTTAAGTTTTTAAATTTGAGATGATTGCAAACTTTTTCTAAGAGGAGTTTCTGAATGCGGTTTTCAGGAAAATCAATGTACATATTTATAATTTTAATGACACTAGGGTATTTTGTAATCTATTTTGATAAAGAGTGGACTATTTTTGAAAATTTCGTTTTGTGTCACTATTACTTTAACTTTCGCTGTATGTTTTAACAATAATTTTAACTAAGAAATAATTTTAATATTTTAAAATCTGTTAAATCATTTAATTAATATACAACATATAATATAAATAAAAAGGAAAATCATAGAAATATAGCATTATAAAAATGTTATGTTGGTTTGTGTACGCTTAACAAACTCAAAAAAGTGCTGAACCGATTCAGCTGAAATTTTTGCATGATAATATATAAAACGCATCAAGGACGGATGATCTATTTATTGCGTCAGTCGCATATCCAAGACTGCGAAAAAGATTTTTTAACGATCAACTGCTACCGCGCCATCTGCCGAAAACGAGAGAAAACTCTCGCTGACAACCGCAACAATAATGACGCAGTTAATTTAGAAACAGTATTAATTCGTTCCCAGCACAATTATCTAAATTAAATATTCAATTAAAACAAGGAACTTTTGTGTGATCCTGTCGTGATCGAACTGCGCCTTTCACCAAATCGTAAGTACTTTCTTATTTATATTAAAGATGGACAGCGAAAATATTAGTTAAATAGTTAATCAATATTAAAACATATTTACTATTTATAAATTGAGTATTATTAATTTTCAATGCTATCTATTCTGTGTCTCATTGTTGTTGAGCTGCAGCTATGAGAATCACGACGGATAGGAAAATATGAGAGCGGTGAGATCTAAAAGAAGTTATAATCTCATTCCTTTCTTCTGTTTTAGTGAAAACCGAAATAATGCCTCGCAGAAAGTCAAATTTAGGCCATCGTACTCGCCACACGGAAGGATCAAGAAGATGGCTTTCGAATATGATTGAGTAGGAGCGAGCATCCATATGAGGCAGGAACAGACTAAACACCAACCGGATACGTAACATGGACCCAGCAGGAAGACGACCAGTCAGGCTTGAGGATACAGGATTGCGAACACGTCAGTCGCGTTCTGCGGCAACAAATTTGGTTCGTTGTGAACGAAATGAACCCGAAAGGGTGAGGATGGCTGAAATACGAGCACAAAGAGCAGTTGATATGCATCTGGAATACAACCGCCGTCCGTTGCGCTTGCATTCCAGCTGTTGATATTAGTTCAGTCATGTCTGTAGCTAATGCCAGGCTCTAAAGTTTTATAATGAAATAAAAGGGGTATGTTGCGTTTGCGGAAAATCAATTTGCATCAACTTGATGCACCACCAGGGCCATTGAAAACTTTACTGCTGGATTATTATCAAAAACATGGTACATGGAACATGTATCCAAATTCACCATGCATGGTGGATGGGAAATGCTCTAAGCAATATCTTCGAGTATTCACAGCTAATACAGTTACAGGCGACGATGGATATCCTCAGTATAGAAGACGAGCTACTGAAGATGTTGGAAATTTGGCAACTTTACACGTACAAAATGGTAATATTGATGTAGACAAGCGTTGGGTCGTTCCATATTCTCCTTAGATGTCAAAAACATATAAAGCTCACATTAACATAGAATATTGCAATTCCATCAAATCAGTTGATACATTATATTAATAAAGGCAGCGATATGACAGTGTTTGTGTGCAATCTGATAATAGTGACAATGCAGTTCGAGATATTGATGAAATTGCTCAATACCAGGCTGGAAGATACATAAGCAGCAATGAGGCTGCATGGCGATATTTTTTTCATTTCCCATGCAAGAACGCAATCCAGCTGTGGTTCGTTTGGCAGTACATTTAGAAAATAGACAGCGTGCTTATTTCACAGATGCAAATGTGCAAGAAAAATCCCATAATCAACCTGGTGGAAGACGCTTTCGCCAGAACTCTGATGTATTCAGACGTTCCCTCTTATTACACGTGGAATGTAACTAAAAAGTATTCGTACGACAAAGAAGAGGGGAGCCAGTCGACGGTCAACTCTGTATTTTTAAAGAATATACAATCGGAAGACTTTATAAAGTGTATCCCAATCAAGATAAATATTTTTTCCTTCACATGTCATTAGTAATTGTGCTTGGTCTTAGATCTTTTCATCAATTAAAATAGGTGAGGGCGTCACACATGCCATTTCCACGCTGCATGTCAAGCTGGAAGATGAGCTTTAACGAAGAATCATTTCCAATTGTTTCGCAGGAAGACATAGGAATTATGACATTTTCAAAGTAATTTTTTGTAGACGGCGGTTACTTGTAGTCAAACGGTGTTATTTATTTAATAGTATATTTTCTTTTTCAGGCTGTTGCAGCGGGGAAGTTGATCTATTAGTTTCTTCAATAATTTTCTTAAATTTTAATGTTCTTGGATTTGGTAGTTGCATGTTTCTGAAACAGTATTAGAGCATTAAAACGAGTAAAAGCAATAATTAGGAAGCAAATAAATATAAAATCAAGGGAAATAATTAATTAATTATGCATTTATTATTTAACCCATTAAAAAATTCAAAATTAATCTGTTTAATTTATAAAGATTATTTTTTAATTAATGTCATTTTGTCGGTTTTTCAACGCATTTGATTTCGTAATTTTTATATGAATTAGTGTTTCTTTTTGAGTAAAGACAGTTTAACGTTTTAGGTTATGATACAAGTTAGTATAAACATTGCTAAAACTGTTTTTATACTAATTTGTACCATAATATAAAACGTAAAACCAACTTTACGCAAAAGGAAACACTATTGCAGTTATAAATTATAAAAATTACATGTTATACTTTAGCGCTTAAGAGCCACTAACAAAAAATGACTTTATAAATTTACAACTGAAGCAATTGATTTATGCATGGTAAACACATAAAGACTTTGTTTCATAACTTCGTATTGTAACTTAAATTTTAACTGACACTATGCAAATTAAGACACTATTGCATTAATTATTGAAAAAGATTACATACAGCTAGGAACAGTTTAATTGACACTATTAAAAAAATGACTTTATAAAGTTACTACAGAAATAAAGTCTACGACTTTTGTTAAATACACAACGGCATTATAAGGTTAGTGTCGTTTTGAATTACACAATCTAACCAAAATTTAATCGCATAAAGTCCTTATATGCAAAATGTCATTATTACTATTACTGAATATTGCTTTAATGTATACATTGTTGATGCAATATCGTCACTTTTTGGATAAATACACAATATCATTAACAAAATATGCAAACTTACCGGTTAAATTCAGTGCAGAACGCCACTATCCTAAAAATGACTGTTACGTTACGCGTGCGCGTCGCCACTTACTATGTCAAAACGTCACTACGCCACCTAGTGATTTCTAATCGAACTACGTTCATGCGGGTTTTTGCATTTAGTAGTTCAAATAATAATAAAATAGATGGTGATGATTTCAAAAAATTGATAGATTTTGTATAATGACGTTATCGTTCTCAGTGTGCGACATTTTAAATTTTCAACTCTTAATTTTTGCTGTGTTATTTCCTTAGCTGGTCATCTTTTATTTTATGTATATATTGTGTTTACTTGTTAACTTTGATTTGCCTAATTTGATTTGTTGAATTTGATTTCTTATAAGTTAAATAAATAAATAATAAAATAAAATAAACTGCATAGGCAATATAGTAATAATAATAATTTTACTTAGACAATTCTCAAATATGCATCGCAATTTTAGGTATCAGATGATTATGATAGAAGGAGCTAAGAAGTCGGACCAACAACAGGCAATTGGTCCAAAAGTTTTCCGTAGTTCAGTTTCCACCCTATTTCTAGTGGGACATTCTAGCGTTTAGGTAGACTTGTTCTAGTTGTAGTCAGTAAGAAAGTTAACCTTCAAAACTTGATTGACGATCACATGCCTAGATAATGGATTGATGCTAATTGTAAATTTTAAAAAATCTTTCGGTAAGAACCAACTTTCAGATATACATATCGGCTTACGTAAGTGGACGGATTATTATATTTATTTTATTTACGATCTCCGTGCAGTGGCAGGTCCGCGTTAGATGCGAGTAGCGAGAGATCGGTCGTCTTGGCGTTCATTGAGGGAGGCCTATGTTCAGCAGTGGACGGACGGACGGATAAAGGCTGATGATGATGATGATGATATACTTATCATTAGCGACAAGTTTAAAGATAGTTTTCATATAAGCTGATCGATATTTCTAAATATCTATATTAGTTTTATGTAATACAAGAGTCCTCTGATTTGGTCACAAACAAAAATTACAAGTTTGATAAACTTAAATACTTATATTATAATTAATTTTGGCGATAATGTGTAACACACTTTATGATCACATAAATGTTTTATATAAAATATTTGCTTTCGACAAATTCTGAAATAGAAAAGTGACATGTCAAGAACCTAACACATTGAAGGAAAGGGATAGCTTATTAAAAATTGTTTAAGTAAATAAAGACAGATGATACTAATTAAATATCTACGACTGACGTCTGCCATCAATATAAGCCACATACACTTTAAGTACTTGTAATAAGATTGATTTTCCTGTTATGCCAAGATATTTTTGAACACTCTGGATGCTTAGATACCTTTGGACAGTCTGTATACTAAGATGTATATGACTACTCTGGCTGCTCCGATAAATATGGAAAATGTGTTGCTTAGATGTTTTGACTACTTTGGATGCTAACATCAATATGACAACTTTGAATGCTTAGATATTATTGAATTTCTGTCCGTCAGATCTTTTTGAGCACTTTGGCTGCTAAGATCAATCTGACGCTGACTGTACCACAAGCCTTTTATATTACCTTCCCTGTTCCTTGGCAATGCACGTCTCCCAGGGCTCTTACATTAACTTATTGTTTTTTTTAAATATACTACCCACACCAGTTACGAAAGACTTACGCTTTGCCTAAGAGTGGTTTCGCCCTACGTCCGATCTGAATCCTATCCGAGGTCGTTAATACATAATATCTTTAAGGCCTTAAGGCCAACAGCATAGATCCTTTCGAAAAAAATAATAATAATACATAATATATGGATCTAGAAAACCGGACCGAATTCAGATACGCTTACGCACTATTCCGATTTCTGTTACAAATCCGAGCGATTCAGGAGCCACCTTTTGGCATACGTCATTTTACGTGGAGCCACAGCAAAGTGTTCACGTCGTTGATCATATTATGTCCTTTTCTCTTCTCTCCCCTCCTCACCTTGCGCCTTCTACAAGATATCGCGCCGCTCCTTCGGTTAGTAAGTACAAAAAATACTATGGCTACTTCCGTCCCTCAAAATGTTCTCCGGAATGGAGATTCTAGAATCACGGAAAGGAATCGGATGATGGACATCGGATATAGTGCGTAAATTACCATAGAAATAGTTGTAGCTACTTTTAGCTAGTAGCATTTTTTCAGATTAGGATCGGATTCAGTAACCGAATTTTTTGCCGAACTTAAAAATAATAAATCCAAAGTGAATAAAGCTAAAATCTTTGGCTAATACAGCGTTGCCTCGTAAAAAGAAAAAAAAAATTACCACCATGAAATGCCTCGTGCATATTATTCGGTCGCAAGTATCGTCGTACGTGCGGTCGCTGCATGGTCGCGAAACGTGCAAAAAACGACTGGCAACATTTTATAACTTCGCAAAAGCCTTTCGTGACGTTAAGGACAATAAAAAAATATGACAAATTTGACTATTACGTTTATGGGGGCGCACGCTCGTCGCTAACGGGGTGTACACGCGGCAATATTAAGACTTAGGACTTTTTTAATGTAACCAAAACGTGATCAGAAGTCCTTTTCTGGTTATGGTTTCTGCAAAGTATCCGAAATGGCGCATCGGGAATTTGAAAATCTTAACAAACTACGATTAAAACTAAGTCCTTTTTTCATTATAATAACTGGAATTCGCGTAGTCATGGATTGTTTTTAATAATAATTGTCTTTAACGATTAGCGTTTTTGTTCTGTGGCCAACTTGGGACTCGTTCCAGTACACTCAATCTTATTTTCCATTCGATTCTGTAACAATTAAATGTATAATTATGACGTTCTTGAATGGATGCCGATCTATTGGTGTGATTACCGATGTTATGAGTAAATAAATCAGTACCGTAGAAATTCAATACAAAGAAACTACTTTTAAGAATTTTATCTCGGCTTATTACATTTTTCCATGCTCAAGTTTCGGATACTTTGCAATAACTAAGTAACTTTGATTCGCGCATGCAAGCATTGCAAAACAATATCGTATAAAAATTATGATATAGGTAATACAAAAATCCATAATGAATGAATCCATACTGAATTCTCCAATGGCAATTATTATAAATAATTGATCGTCTTCGTAATCAAACAAGCAGAAGACATAACAATAAAAAAGTAGTGAGTTATATTATATTACTATAGGATAAACAAATTTCTAAGATGAAAGTCTTCAACTTAACCAAGAAAATATGGATCACGCGAAGAATAAGCTCATTGAAGTGGACTGATCACACACTGAGAAGAACGGATGGCCGATGGACCATCAAGGTTCAAGAGTGGAGGCTGCGTTTGGATAACTCGATAGATCGGCCATAAACTAGGTGCAAAGACGATCTTCGTGCAGTGGCCGGTCCGTGTTGGATACGAGTGGCAAGGGATCGGTCTTATTGTTTATTGAGAGAGGCCTATGTTCAGCAGTGGATGGATAAATCATATGTCTTGTAAGTTATAACTATACTTACATTTTAAGACTAATGCCTATAAAATTTGCATTTAAAGTCATATGCATTCTTTTTAAGTATTAATAACTAAACAAAAGAGAGCACTGTTAATGAACAAGGTTTTGACGAAGAAAAGGACTGAGGAAACAACGATTGACGATATTAATGGAAATATAGAATATAAATGTATGTAATACTTATTCATTAATTATAGTTTTATTACATATACTTACAATAAAACGAAATGATGGCCACCCTACAATCGTGCTTTGGATAACGTAATTTTTCTGTTGACATGAAAATAGACGAAACAAAAACTTAAAGCTTACCCAATGTTACATCCCAAGTCATTTCAGCATTTAGTTATTATGCCAAAAAAAATCGTGAGGCCTGACTTGATTAAAATGACTTAACGAAAAAAAAGCTTGTGATTTTCTTTTAATTTGCAATTTCAGATTTAAATATGTCGTATAATATAATGCTTATTAAATTTTATTCATACTCAACCGTTACGCAAAAATAAAAAATGTATAAATTTATTATTTGTTTGACAAAACGTAATATTATTTCATGATTATTGTAAAATATGATTGTCTATAAATATAAAATGTCAATTTAAACATGGCCTAATTTACATTCTGCCTATTTACCTACACAAAATAGATAAAAAAATTTTTGCTCATCGCTATATTTAACCGTTTCAATTGTTCAAATATTATTTAATATTATTACAAAATACATTACAGAAATTTTATCCAGTGAAAAGATTATTATTAGAAATAATATTTTGATCGAATCTACTTTAAATACCAATAAAAAATGAAGTGTTT
Organism: Lycaena phlaeas; assembly: GCA_905333005.2. NCBI lineage: Eukaryota > Metazoa > Arthropoda > Insecta > Lepidoptera > Lycaenidae > Lycaena > Lycaena phlaeas. The sequence goes on from HG995181.1 coordinate 3,122,013, forward strand.
GTTTTAACACGGTAATCTCCGTAAATGCCAATATGATTAAAAATGCGTTTGTTGGCCCCAGATTTGAGGAAGGTATTAAAATAATAGAGGCCTAAATATTAAATCATTGTTTATTTTTTATTTTTTTATAAGAGTATTGCTGTTTTGAATCAACTCAATCAATCAACATTGTAATGAATCAACTTTTACCATCCAACCATCTTTGATATTTATTCAGGAACCAGCAGACGCTGCAGTCAGAACTTGATAAGTCTTCCGTCATTCTACACACTTCCCGAATTAGTTAATTATTATTAACTTTAAGTTTTTTCGCAAATAGGACAAGTTTATGCATGGTATGACATATTATCATCCGTGAAAACCGTACATTTTTTCCCCCATAACTGTTCGCACAATCAATAAAGTGTATAAACAAATAAGATAAAACTATTGATTATTAATTACTAGCTGTTACCCGCAGCTTCGCCCGCGTGGACTTAGATTTACGGATTTATCATGTCTGATGATGATCGTTTTCTATTTTATTAATTACTAAGTTTTTGTATTAAAATGGATATAACTAATATGTTATCTTGAAAATCAAGATTTATATCCATTCGCAGACTTTTGTAGGCATATTTAGGATACTATTATTATAATATTATTCCACCATAATATTATGTTGATCATATTACGTCTACCAGAGTTATTAATACACTACGGCCTTAGACACCAGACAACCGCCGCGCCCGTGCAAATCACGCCAACACGATTTATTTTCTTGTGCATTATTTTATATGATTTTGCCATATCTCCTAAAGTATTCATTTAATTTGCATGATGTAAAGGGCAAAAATAATCTTCACGAAGTGCTTAAGCCAATTAATTGACTTAAAATTATAAGTATTCATATCGTATTTGTGTAAATAACTTGTAACTATCGCGTTATAATTGCCCATTTTTTCAAAGTATTAGATGGATATAGTATGATATCCCTAAGAGATAGACATATGCCACCGCGGACTTTTTTGTAGGCCTATTTAAGATACACAATTCCACCATACATTATTTTGTTATATCATAAACGGTTTAGGCAGCGTTTTCGTTGAAAACTCGAAGACGGCCTATTTTCTTCCGACACCTCCAACAATTATTGTTATATCTTAGCCAATGTATATAAAAACTTAATAAATTATGTACATAAACCTTCCTCTTTTATTGCCCTATCCATTAAAAAAAATCGCATCAAAATCCGTTGCGTTGTTTTAAAGATTTAAGCATACAAAGGGATATAGGGACAGAAAAGGCGACTTTGTTTTATAATATGTAGTGATGATGATAGTGATATTATTGCCTAATAAAGAGAAAAATATTTGATTGTTCAATACTTTAGAACATTATATTTAGTTATTAGAAAGCCACTTTTACAAATACGTACTCGAGCGGGTAAAAACGAAGGCAACAGCTAGTTTTCCAAATAGATTAGGAAAGTCGTTATTCAAATGAGGCTTAATGTCTCTCACTGTCTGGTTAATATTATAGCCTATAATTTTTTTTGTTTACTTCATTTACCAAATAAAAATACAACGCAAACAAAACATACATATTACGTATCATCATCATCATCAGGCCTTTTTTTATGTCGCATTGGAAATCCCTTCCGGACCTAACAGGGCAGCTAGGCACACTAGCGTGTGTTGGGACTCGCATTGGGGTGCACTACCCCGCTATAAAATCGCTGCGGGCGCCCCCAGCCACTTTGTGAGGGTCCCGAATCCGCGGGCAACACTTCAACGACAGATTGAACCTGGCAATGCCAGATTCTATAGATATAGGGGGACTGCCCGGCCGCTACTAAGCAGTCCCCATGACGTCATATCTAGCGGGGCCCGGGTACCCGGCCCGAGCCCGACACGAGCACAGAGGTGTTACTGGAAGCGTATCCGACGCACCCCCGTTCGTCGTCTACGGGGGGACTGGGGAGGCCACGTCAGCAGCCTCCTTTCTTTCCCGTTCGTCGGTCTCCTTTTGGGACATCCCTGTCTCGCAGAAAGAGGCCATTGAGCTGAGCATCGCGGTGATAACGCTCGACATATATATTAAAAATAAAAACGAAATAATTAAAAAAAAATGTTTTATTTTACTAAAACTTGGTAGTGAGATTTTATTTTGCTGCCATAATTATTTTTATCATTATCATCGTCATCAGCCTTTATGCATCCACTACTAAACGTAGGCCCTATAATTATAATTTTTATCGTACTAGCCTTACTGAAAAAGGACTTCACTAGATACTGGCAACATTGAGTTACGAGCCCGCTGCTCCGCGTCTATCGGACTTCTTTCGTGGCGCGGACTCTAGACAGCGCATGGAAGTTTAGTGATTATAATTAAATGCTCATACAAATAAACTAAATAAATTCTAGTTACATAATCATTACTCCAATGTCTTAAATTATACTACCTTTTATGAAGAACCTCACTAAATCGAATGCACTACGTAAAAATTTAAAAAATAAAAAAATAAAATTGTCACTTTGACTTATGACTTTTGTCAAGTTGACACTATTATTTCAAAACTTGTTGAACTTTGAAGTTTCGCGACCCGAAAAAACGATTCGACAATACGAAATTTTATTTTTAGAAAAACTTAGGTTTGAAGGAATTTCTGACTTTATCGTATTAATGTTATATTATATATAAGTATATATCAAATCTTGGAGTGATTTAAAGTGGTTAGTTTTAACCTATCTTTAATATAAGTTTTAAATATAGGTGTCATGTTTCTTATTTGTGAAGTAACTTTTCTTACAATATTATGTCATAGCCGCTAATAGGCTTCGCACTATGAAATATATTTAGTATTTGAATTAGGATACAGATAACTAACGTTTCACATAATTTACCCGGCGCGGTACTGTAATGTTTTCATTTAAAAACAGTTAATACCGTACGGTTCGTATTCTACAATTTATGCATTGCTTTGTTTATATAAATATAAACATTATAAATTATTTATGCCTCTTTATATTTATATTAACTATTCCCACTATGCTTAATATTTTTCACTAAAATGCTTGTAATCAAATCAAGATTTACTGAAATTTCTTCAATTTCTTTTTCAGAAAAAAATGGCCTTAAATACAAAGTTTCTGGTACCCCTTGCTTTGGGTTTCTCATTGGTGACTGTAACAGCATTTGTAGTATACTATGTGTTTAAAGAAGAAAAAAGTGAGCATGAAAAAAGTATCAAAACAACAAAATTTAATGTGATCGAAGTAGAAGTGCCAAAGAGTATAGTGCCAGCTCTTATAGGTATGTTCACCCTTACTTTATAATTATTTAATAAACAATAAGACTGTGGAACACAGACTTGAACAACTGACACTTTTGTCAAAGTTTGAGCGGGGATAAAACTAAACCTTCCGAATCACATGAGGCACTATAAGTTACCTCTAGTAGATCTCCATCTTATTTAAATAAGGTGAAATAATTTCTAATAGATGTGTGTGGTGCGGAAAATACATGTTCAAGACCCTATGATGAAAATCTATGTTCACCATCCAAATTGTACATTCTGATATAATGGATGCATTTTCTAGGGTTTTTAAAGTTTTAAATATACAGCCTATATATTTTTAAATGCGTTGGATCTTAAAAAAAACATTTGAAATATTTAATTATATAGTTAAATGCTAGTACTGTTGTATGTAGCTTTCACTTTATTTAACAGGACTGTAAATTTTTTGATAGCCTAGTGTACACATACCATTATATTGGTAAAATATGTTTTTATTGCTTAAGAATTTATAAAGATCTTTTATGTAAGCATACAATCTCTTTATTATTTTAATAACTAATAGAATTATAGATTTCAAGTTTGAATAAAATAACAAAGAATTTTGTTGAACCAATGAAGTGTGACCAGCATAATGTTACACCATTCACTCACATATGAGATCACTCCTTTAAAATGTATCACCATGACATATCAAGGCTAAAACTACTAGGATTACCTTATATTGTATTACATTTTGTTATCAATAAATATGTCATTCAAATTTTCTTTATTTTATACTACATTAGATTGACAAATCCTGATCGTTAACTTGTCCATCAACAATATCACTGCACCAGATTATTTGCCTATGTTAAGATCGTTAGTAGCATTATGTTTTTAATTTATAAAAAACCATTTATAGATAGGCGATTTTTCCAATTTTGCAATACCTACTTACTATTTTCAGTCCTAACCTTAAATCATGTCCCATGGGAGAAGTTTAATAAAGAATTATCAAATTATGCTAACAAACTTTAAAATGAATTACAATGTATGTAGAGTTTTACATGTAATGCCCATTGTTTTTCTTAATACATATTAATAATGTAAGAATAGATTTTTGTCATTTGATCATTCAAATTCTGTTTTATGGAATTTATGGAAACAGTGCTAGAAACTGAAAAATCGCTTACATAACACTATCAACTCACATACAGTACAACTATTTAAAAGCCTTGTATTAACTACGCGCGGCAAACGCGCGAACGCGCCTCAGCTGCGTTTATTAGACACTGGCGTACCATGCGTGCCAACTCGAATATTCTCGCTATCTAACGCGGCTGGTGGGCCAACGAACGTTTGAGCGTTTGTCAGCCTACTCGATACACTGGTTTTACTACATATTGGGATCCAAAATAATACACCTAAATAAATATGTCATGAAGATTCCTGTGGCTACAGTCCTGATTTCGAACCCTACTCATGGGCGCAGCCACACTGGGGCAAGCTGGGGCGCTTGCCCCACTCTGGCCATAGGATGATTATTAATTAAGGCCATAGGAGGTAGAGGCAATAGATTTGGACCTAATCTATTGCCTCTGCCATAGATAATTTCATCACAAACGTGAGCCTGGATCCAGAAAAGTGTGTGAGGCAATGGCTGGCAAAGACGGGTGCTCCACAATGTCGGGGAAAGATGGATAGATTGACTGCTGCCCCACACTGAGCCCAAGACTGGCTACGCCCATGACCCTACTGTAGATGGTACAGCATGTAGCATTCAGTTACCTGGTGGCTTAGAATAGATAAAAAGTCACTACTACTTCGTGTTGCTAACTACGGAGGCAATTTCATAGTGATACAAAGAAACAAGTAGTGTCGCTACTCGCTGCGACAAGTGTTCTGCTGTTGCGTTCGACCGGCTATGCACATGTACCCTTATAGGTAAAAAAAAATTAAACTACGTACTTCTTTAATTACAACTCTCGATCGCTAAAATCGCCCGTTCCCACGGGCGCTTTATAAGCGTCGCGCCCGAAAATTCCCATGTTGACGCGAATTGGTTACCATGATAATATATTTAATTAAATTCGATATATTATTATATTAAATTAAATATAAAAATTATATTAATACGATTTACCGTACGACTGGACGTACCCACTGGTACGATTAAAAATCGCCACGGTTTAAAAACGCCTTCACTTTTATGATCCATCCTATCTATATAGTTTTATTTATACTTATAATTTTTCGATTAATGAACGAAGGAACGACCGATATAATATGCATGTGAGTCGAATGTTTTTAATGAATAATTCAGTTTGTTTTCGGATAAATATTAGTTTTGGATTGAAGATTAGGAGATGATAGGAAATGGCATCTGGCATGTTCTTCCGACTAGCGTGCCAAGTGAGCCGTTCACGGGTGCGTCGGTTATCAGTGGATATTGAGGCCAGTCGTCATTCAGGCCGGCTCGGCGGTTTATTTATTTTTATCAATTATCATAATATTAATTTGAAAGCTTGTGAATTATTTGTTTGTCGATTACGCTAATATTGAGCATAATCAGATGTTAATAATCGGACATAGTTATCTTAAAATATTGTGACTTTGAATGTTTATTTGTTGTTATAGTGCGGTTATTGGATGAGCACAAAGGTAAACTCTCTGGATTTCATACAAAACTTTTTCTTCAGACTATATGTAACTGTGTGATAATTTACTATGTTTCATCCGACGGTGGTGAGGTAGAGAGGCCATGAAGCCGCGGAAGTCTAAACTCCACGGCTGGCGGAGGGCAATCCCCCACTTACTATATCACAGGGTGAATCCAACCGGCTCACCCCACTACCGACGAAGCATTAGGGCCATAAGCATAGCTCCATTCAAAAAAAAATACTCTGTGATAAATATATTTTTTGTATGTCATAAGCAGGCAAACAAACAGTCTGAACCCTAGGTCTCTGGTGACGTTATATTAATGCATTGCCTTTTCCATATTTCGCCCAATGGGCAGCCAGAAACTCATAATCCGCACTAACCCGATAACATATCTGCCATTTTACGTCAATATTATGCTAGCGAGAATGATTCGGCTCTAATGCAGCATAGCACTACTTCTTAAACAATATATCAGGCTTATCCAACAATGCTTTTATAACATTACACTAATCTGAATTTCAAATGGTGCAATAGCAAGCTATTGCTAGATAACTAATCTACCTATATTTTATAGAATATTTAGAATGAATATGTGTTATTTTCAAATTTCCTATTATTTGAAAGAAAGAAAGAAACATTTATTTAACACTAACAGGAGACACACATGAAAAAAAATACAAACACAGAGAAAACGTTTCCGCTTGCACAGCCCACAAGTAACACAAATTGGTTAACATAAATAATAGAACAATAAATCGCAAAACACAAATAGTAATTTAAAGTGTGTGCCTCACGTGAGGCTCAAAAATAATTTATATCTATTTCAATCAAAATATTTACAAGCCCGATGTTATTAGATTTCAATTCATGCAGACAAATATGTGATCTGCAACTAATTTGCGTACCAGAAAATCATATTACCTAAAGAGACGTACATACCCTATGTAACATAAGGACTATGGAGCTATGCATTTTTAGGTCGTAATGATTCTGTAATTATCAAAAAACTCTGCCTAAAATGGTCTTTCCTTATTGACCTTTTTAGCTCTTAACTGTTCCCACATCCAGCATCTATATTCAGATTGATCGGCCGATTTTAATGATAGAAGAGATGCTCCCGGCTGCATGGATCTTTGTGTCTGTCGTTGTGAGAGTAGGTCAAGATTGGCAGCGTAATTGCTGGCGGCGAGACAACGTCGTATGTCTCACGATACGCAACAAATAAATGCGTTTACAAGCTAAAATCCGAAGCTGGATTGCTATGAACTGGAAACGAAGATTTTTCCCTGAATAGATATTCAAAAGTGAGGAGCTCGTGGCGTAATGGTAACATCCGCGTGGACCGACCCACCTGGTTAAGCAACGCTTGCCGAGGTTGCTCCGTGGATGGGTGACCATCTTTACATACCGAGATCCCTTCATGCCTCGGAACATTGGTCCCGGCTGTCATTCGTGGATCTTTGACAGTCGTTACGGATCGTCAGAAGCCCGAGACTCTGACAACCAGTCTTACCACGGGGTTCCATATCACCCAGTTACTGGGTTGTGGAAGTCCAACAGCAGTCGCTCCATGTAAAATACTGGTATTCAGCTGAATCCGGTTAGACTGGAAGCAGACCCCAATATATAGTTGGGAAAAGGCAGATGATGATGTAATAGCAGCAATATAGCAATTCAACCAACCAGTAGTTTGTATGTATTTCCCATCAGCTAATCAGAGCGCAGAACCGGCGCAGTGTCACTGCACATATTTGGCGGAATTCACTTAAAGTAACCTATACATTTTTAGGCCGAAACGGTTCCAACATCAAGCAGATAGAAGAGAAGTCCGGAGCGATGATCCACTTCAAGAAGTTCAGCGAGGGGGATCATGACGTGTGCGTGATCCGCGGCAGGAGTACCAGCGCGCACGTCGCGGAGACGATGGTGCACCGCTTCATCAGCGACCAGCCGCTGGTGGTGGAAGACACCATGCAAGTGCCAGGGTGGGCGGTCGGCAGGATTATCGGTGAGTACGAGTATAGAGCGAGCGTGTATGTGGAATAGACCGTGGGAATGGGTGGTGTCACCACCTGATGTCTAATGGTTGTCAGAGTCGCCCATATATGACCTATAAACTAGTTCACTGCGACTGCTCCAGATGATGATGATGATGATGGTGATATGTCTTTCTACTTCCATGAAACTCGCCATTAGGAAAGAAAAATAGGTAAATGCAAATAAAATAACACGTAAAATTTAAATTTTCCTATTTTATAGCTTTGAGCTATCAATATTTTGATAAGTTTCGTTTAGATTTTAGAAGTTTCATTAAAATATATCAGATAAATTAACACACAAGAATTCATGTAGATAGGTACCTCTGTTCCTTCCGATATTAGTATGTAATATATGCATGAATAAAGGCCACGTTTTGGAAGGCTGAAGATAATCTCGTCTGCAGTGACATTCAAATAATTGGTGGAAAGAGGCCTATGACCAGGACAAAAAAATGATGATAAATGTATATGTAACACCACGTCAATCTGGTCCCGTGGTAAGTTTCTGAAGAACTTGTATTACGGGTACCGGACGGAAATACATAATATATTTAATATTTTCATATCAATACTAATATTTAAGATTTATATTATATAATAAAATATGTCTATTTAATAATCATCAAGTTCGCAATTCGAACCCGCTACCTCCCTTAGTCCCTAGACTTGAGCGCCAACTCGCTAGCCATTGAGCCACTGAGGCGATCAAATGATATATTTGTTCCTTAATACAACATCGACCTGGGCACATGAGAAATGAATAGATTCTATTAATATGTTATTTATGATGATTCATGCCAGTATCTTTGTCTATGATGTCATGTCCTACGTAACATTACGCGTTTTGTGACGTAGCCTATCTGGTCTGTGGTCTAGTGCTGTATAAACACTAATAAAAGATGCTGTCATCGCGACGGTTCTCGTTAAATATTCACGATAGAGATAATCAAAGTAACATGTGAAGATTAGTAGAAGTGTCTAGAAGGCGAATGTTTTTTGGAACGAAGTTCCTTACGGCAGGCTTGGAGGGGATAGGGATTTTGCTGCGCGACCGAACTGAAAAAAATGTGATAGTAAAACTGTAAGAAAAAGTGCGTGGAATAAAAAGCGTTAAATGAGACGTGCGCAGGCGCGACAGTCGCATACACAAGCGAGTAGTGTATAATACCTTTCTTTTTAGCTGAAGGAACTTCGTTCCTACCTGGTGTCCCGCGACACCACATTCCTTTTTTTTTAATGGTTCTATGCTGTGGCTAGGAAGTTTATCGGATAAGTGTTTAGTCTAAACATCCCAAAGTTTTAAAGCGCCGTGTTCTATTCTAACTATAAATAAATACTAGATGAATAGAATAGGGTACACTGGATCATATTGTATGGTTATTAGCTTAGATATCCATAGATCCAAGCTCCTTCCATCATTAACATGAGTAATGGGAAATCTTTATTTTTTCTCGAATGCCTCATATGGCGTCCTGGTTGGTCTCTATTACGTCTTTGCGCCATTTTTTTTTCGTAGCGTTAGTTGTGTTTGCAAACTGCGGTTTGATGGCCACAGCCTAGAAAAAAAGATAACCGGGGCTAAGTTCCGACGTCAGTAATTAAACTGTCTGTCCTGTTTTACTTTACGGACACGAGAAATTCACAGAAAAAGAAGAACAACAGTAGGGCTATTCTGTAAGGACGTTTTCGAATCTCGAAAACGAAATCCGCGGTGATATGACGGATTTGGCGAATTTGTATTCTTTAAAACTCGACTCTCTATTCTATATGTTAATAAAGTTCACTTTCGAAGTGACGTAAAGTGAGCTCAATCACTCGGGTGAAGCTCGATATCAAAATGGTTTTTAACAGAATAGCCCTACAGCTCCTACAGTGTTACGCGGTTTGACAGTTGTATTCATAACAGATTACTCTCGCAGGCACCGGCGGTGAGAACATCCACAACATCAGCCACAGGAGCGGCGCCCGGGTGAAGGTGGAGGGCACCAAGGGCGTGGATCCCGTCGCCAATCGGCAGATCTCGTTCCGTGGCACCGCCGAACAGATACAGCTGGCCAAGCAACTCATCGAGAATTGTGTGAGCTTTACTATGCAACACTTTGAGCAGACACAATTTTTTTTTTCGAACGGTCTAGACTTTTTTAAGCTCCATTGGTAGGTAGGTGAGCAGATGGCTCATCTAGTAAAATTCGAAAGGGGGGCGCCTCCCAGGGAGCGCGGTATATCGCGCGCGCTACTCTGGAGAGTAGGTGTTTGGCTAGTCAAATCCAATACGGTCGACGAGTCATTAGCGGATGAAGTTAAACTATTAGTCGGAGGACCGGCCCTCCCCTCACTCTCAGACGGGGGAGGTGGGTATGAGCAGACACTAATGCTAGGATGTTCTGTTAGAGTTTTTTATGTGAAACGTCTATGGTTCGCTTTGGCTTGAAAACGACCCGAATGTCGTGACTGCCAACGTTACGACGCTGTCATATATTTCTTTTTTTTATAGACAATTCTCTAATCCTACTAATATTATAAACGCGAAAGTTTGTAGGTATGGATGTATGTTACTCTTTCACGTAAAAACTACTGAATGGATTTTAATGAAACTTTACAATAATATAGCTTATACATGAGAATCACACATAGGCTATAATTTATCACGGATTCCCGTGGGAGTACGGTATAAATACACGAGTGACACCGCGGGGCGGTGCTAGTCTCTAATAAATATAAAGTTAAACAAGTAAGTTAAAGATAAAAAATTAAACAAGTATACGATTGGAAATCTTATTGAAAATATACCACGATATATAATAAATAATAATCAAAGTGTGTTTGTATCAAATGTTTGTTCAAATGTTTGAAATATTTGACTTGCACGTTAATTTGAGTAATAAAAATCTATAACAAGAAATGAAGTAGTTTTCCCCTAATATGTGCCAATAGAGTCGTCTCACATAATTATGTGTCTCATTCAGGTTGAACAGGAGAAGTGTCGTCGCGAGATCGAGCAGTCCAAACGCAGTCCCCGCCTCGCGCAGGCCACGCCCCCGCCCGAGCCCGACGACTCAGGTGACCAGCGGCATGTCAGCGGGCATGTCTTTAGGGCGCCTGGTAAGATAACCGCATGCTTGTGACGTTGCCTACACTTCATCGACCACATAGCCCATAGACTCCTAATAACAGGGGAACGGGTTCTGGCGACACATCTGACTTATAGTCCCGATGTAAGCCGTAAACAATGTACTCAAACTATCGTGTCGTCTCATTCTTTCCCGTTGCGAAATATATCCATTTCTTTTTAACGTTCCGTGATTGGTAATGTATGACATTGAATTAGCTAATCACAGCATTGCAACCCCTTTCTTCTCACCTCAGCTAGTTGCCAGAATGCATTTAATACGAAAAATCAAACATCAGGAGTCTATAGGTTGTGTGGCCGACGCTACACTCACATCACATAAACATACAGCACGGTCACGTCGTCTCGGTCATATGAACATGGCTATTAAATAGTGGCTTCAAGAATATATTAAAAAAAACGTTTTTTTTTAATGTTAAATAGGTATATAATCAGAAATTGATTAGAAAATTAAAATTTTAAATGAGTATATAATCAGTAAACAATACGGATAATATACATTTATCTAATAGACGTTAGAAAATAAACCAATTAAAAATTATTTGCAAAATATCCTAATATAATTTGTAGTGAGTTACAATATATTTTATTTGAATGTTGGTATCAGTTATTTATATTACTTTACGTTTTAAACTCGAGTGTGAAAAATCACGCTGACGCGAGCGTCAGTTTTAACGTCTCCTAAGTTACTTAACTTTCAGGTGACCCTACGCATGCAGTATTTTACTACTGTGACCATATAATTTTGATTAAATTTGTATATTACAAGAGTCTCATGACTTTAACAGTGTACATATAGCCATGATAATATGACCGTACTGTATGTATTCATAATAAAAAACAAAGCTTACATGACATGTAACTCACACTTTAGTTCTGTTAAAAAACTCGCAATGAGATTATCGCCCGTATTCGAGAAACTTACTTGGCTAAGTAATGAAACAATACTATGCAAAGAACGCTTCTATCGATGCGCTCCTGCCCGCCTAGGATGCGCTCTCTTCACGAGAGAGAGACATAATGTCTACATCGAAGACATAATGTCTACATCGAAGACATAATGTACTAATATCTACGGACGCAACATGACATCGTAATTCTCTCGAATTTTGTCGTTTAAATAAGAGAAATTTCTCGATGTCAATACATATGGACGAGAAGGGACGAGAAAAATTATAAACCAAAATATCTTACGTAACCCCTTTTTTTCAGAATATAATTTTGCCTATGTTACTCGTGGATAATGTAGCTTTCGAATGTCGAAAGAAATTTTGGAATCGGTACCGTACTTTTTGAGCCTATTCATTACAACCAAACAAAAAAACAAAGTTTTCCTCTTTATAATATTAGTATAGATTTAGGATTCTATTATTACGCTACCCATTCAAATATATATAATAATAATAATACCCATGCAAATTTTTTAAAGTATTAAATGGATATAGTATGATATCCCTAATAGATAGATAGATATATGCCATCGCGGACTTTTTTGTAGACCTATTTAAGATATACAATTCCACCATACATTATTTTGTTATATCTCAAAGGGTTTAGGCAGCGTTTTCGTTGAAAACTCCCAGGCGGGATTTTTTTTCCGACACCTCCAACAATTATTGTTATATATTAGCTAATGTATATAAAAACTTAATAAATTATATACATAAACCTTCATCTTGAATTGTCCTATCTATTAAAAAAAACCAAATCAAAGTCCGTTGCGTAGTTTTAAAGATTTAAGTAAAAATTTCGACGAGTTTCTCTTCGGAAGAGATATGTCTTCTTGTCGTGGCGTGCATCTTAGGCGGGGTTCAGTTGCGGGTTTCATTTAAGTATTTACTATGGATTGGTTTGAATGACCCTATGCGTTCGGGAGTACTGTGACACCTCATATGATATCATATGTGAATTCGGTTTTTAATTTTGTGCAAAAACTCACAGTGAGTTTGAGATTTGTGCAAAGGATAAATTTCTTTAAATTGACTTGTGAATGAAAATAAGGCAGTCAATGCTCGCACTAAAGTGAGTTTATGAAATACCAAATAATTCAAAGAGATTAATCAATAATTTAATCGAACTAAGTCACACCATTGGCAAAGCAAGGCACTTCTTTTGCTTCATATTTTTATTTTTGTTAATAATAAATTGCGTTTTCTATTTCCTAAACAGTTATTTGAAAAAAAAACATAGTTTTTATAGCTTGCAGAATACAAATTTCGCACTACTACTTACACAAAGAAATTACTTGATTTAACTATATTTTTATGAATTTAAAAAATACTATGGGGAAGTTTGTACAAGCCAAAAAATATGACTAAAATAAAATGTTATATCATTTTGAGATTTTTTCATTTATTACTTTTTATGTGCAATAATGAAACCAATTACAAATACATTATATAAACCAAATCAGATTTCCATACAAATACAGAAATACTTATTAAATACATAAAGAGAAGCCATTTTAAGGTATTTTTTATATATTTTGATTTGGGAGCATGGTTTTACGTGATGTTTTGTTTTTTTTGTTTGAATTTTCATTAACATCAAAATCAATTTTTTGTTCATGCCATTTTGCCAATGCCTTTTAGCTTTATACAAACTGCCGCGCTAAGCAGAGGTAAATGGCAAAGCTTAAACAATAGCGCTTTATTGTGTTCTTTATACGAACAAGTTTTATAATATTAAAATTTACATGTTTTTATATTAATTAGAGCAAAAATTATGACTGAAACACACGGATCCGTATTCCGTCTAAGGTGGGCAAAAACAAAGTCTCAATAAGGAACCGTATACGTAGTTTGTTTGTAATGTTTACCAATCCACGATACTATGCCTGGCTCATCTATCCTTCTTAGGGCCTGTTTCACCACTTCCAGATAAGTTCCGAATAGGCTATTCACAACATATTTGACCGATAGAATATGGAGTATCTGTCAAATATGTTGCGGATAGCCTATGCGGCACTTATCAGGAGGTTGTGAAACAGGCCCTTATTCAATTAACATTATTTATATCAGTAATCCAAGAATACCAGAACCGTTGGCACTGAATAAAGAATTTTATAACTGCGTAACTCCGATAGCGCGATTCAAGACAATTTTATATCAACACATTCTTCGGATTAATTTATATTAAGCAGATGTAGCCATATTAATTATGCGATTTACCTAGAAATTATAAACCATTATTGATTTATGTTAGACAGTAATAACACGAGTCTAAATATAATTAAAGACAATGGATATTTCTGCATGTTTTAGTTATTTAAATGTATTATTATTGTGCCCGTCTCTTATTTATTACTGTTTGTTTGTATTATTTTATTGATTTCTTTTGGGAAGGTTTATTATTTTGGTGGTTTATGGTTTTACATGTGCAAGTTTTTTTTTTTCATAAAAGTGTCAAATATTGTCTATGGTCTACCATATAAGGACTCTTTCATTGAATGACATCTGATCTTCCATAATTTTTAGACACTATCATTCCACTCAGACGGCCAAATTTCTATCTTTCTGAACGCAGCTTCATATTTCATCTCTGCGCGGAATGGACTATAGCTCTGTAAACTTCATTATATAATCTATATCTTATAAATTTGGGATAGATTTGGATAGTAAATTCAGCGGTGAACAAGCGGATAACATTTTTGTACAAAAAAGGTTTCTGACTCGCTATCCAAGTCTGCTAATTAAAAAAAGAAAGAAAAAACTGATATTTTTGACGTGATAACGTCTTGTAATTCGATGGAGTCGGCTGCACGCACGAAAAAACATGACTCATGCGGCGTTACCTCGCTCTGAGGCGTTCCATTAAGGTTTGAAGTGCAAGTGAAAGCGCGGAACGAGCGACAAGAGGCACGTTCAATCATCGTTGTCACATTCAACTATCGTCAGCAAACCGACTTTACAGGCAACCTTTTTTTTCTATAATATATTTGTAAACGTTTCAGAGTCAAACAGTTCGTCAATAGAGGTGTACGTGTCGGCGGTGTCGTCGCCGTCCCGCTTCTGGGTGCAGTTCGTGGGCCCGCAGGTGGCGCAGCTGGACGAGCTGGTGGAGCACATGACGGACTACTACAGCAACCGGGACAACCGCGCCGCGCATGCGGTGAGTGGCCGCCATTTTGTTCTGCACGAATTTGGCGCTATTTTGTGTTGAGAGTTAGGGGTTTTAGCTACACCATTTTGTTGATGAGAAATGGAGGTTATACATCTGAAGAATTATGAGCAACGATGGTCCAGTGGTGGATGGACTCGGCCTCGGCGAGAGGTTCCGGGTTCGATCCTGACAGCGCATCAGTGAACTATAGCCCATTACCGTCCCCGCCTGATTTCGAGGAGGAGACCCGTGCTCAGCAGTGGGACATAAAGGGTTGATACTTTACTTTTTTTTACGTTTGAATAATGGAAAGTAATATTCGTCATCATCCTCTCTCAATTAACGCCAAGACGACCAATTCCATCCCAAACGCCAAGACGATCCAGTTAACTTTGGCCTCGTTGCTTCTACTCATGGAGCAATATGAGGACTATCAGTCTTGCCTCTTTTCTTTAACGATCTTTCGATCTTCACTGAATTATTATCTATGTTATCTATCCAAACTTAATGTACGCCTGTAGCCTCCCTGAATGTTTTGTCTTGATCGGCGATGGTGATATATAGGGTGGAGGCGACGATACGATATTAAATTAAACTCCATGTCAAGCAACCATAAAAGTCTGTATAAATAAAATTATTTAAAAAAATCTGATTGTCATTTTTTAAGCAGCTCGTTATCGGCTTGTGAACCAATTTGTTTTATTCTATTTCCATATTTGTACTATTCGCTTTGTCTGGGAAAAAAAAACTTTTTCTATATCCACGTCAGGATATTTATGATAGATTTAAAATACTAGTATGGACTAGTATAGCTGCTACTTCGATTTAATGTCGTATGCTCGTCTCCACATTGTATAGAGTTACGGAGTTACCAATGGAAGAATTTTTGAATTCGGAACGTTAATCCTCGTACATCGAAATCACAAACATCACTTCCTTATTATATTAATATGGACCATAGTCACGAGACTTGGATGCCAGATCATAGTAACAATAAGTGAAATTAGTTTAATATAGGAAATAATTATAATGTATATTTGATAGTTATTAGGTCGACGTGGCACAGGCGGGCATTGATTGATGGCACTAATAGATGCTGGCGGGCGGCCATGTGCATCATGAGAACTCATTCCGCTAAAAGCTCCGGATTTATTGACACTGGAAAACGTTTTATGTTCGTTTCATCGTATCGATATATAAATGTGCCGGGGCTTCATCTAATCAATATAAGCAACATATGCGCCCAATTTAGAAAAACTTATTTGAAATGCATTTCAGGATCTAAACTAAGACATTATGTGGCCGAACCTGTTTTCACTATAAGCATAATGAAGGCAGGCTCTGACAATAAGCATTAACACGATTTATTAAAACGTATAATGTTCTAGACGGAAAACATTGTGAGGAAATCCTGCCTCACAATTTTGGTTTGATTTTGAAGAAAACGTAATAATTTAGTAAAAGGAACAGAAGAATATCTCGCTCAGCGGCAGAAGAGCATAGTCTTCCTGACGCAGGATGCTTCTTTGGTTCTTGCGGACCACCGATGGTCCGCGGACCACTGGTTGAGAACCCCTGGTTTCGGACGAGGAAGTTTATAATTACATACATTAGACTTTTTCCTCTTTTGATTAAGATTGAGACCATAATATGCCTTTGTGTTGATCACACTCAAAGATCCACAAGGTATCCAGATTTACTAACGATACATCGATAGGGACGATGGTAGTGGCAGTGATGTATAGCGTGGTGATGGTTGCAGCTGGAGCGCGTGTGCGTGGGGCAGGTGGTGGCGGCGGTGTTCCGCCACGACGGGCGCTGGTATCGCGCGCGAGTGTGCGACATACGACCCAACGAGTTCGACGCAACGCAACAGGTACGTGTACGCTCTCGGTACGTGCGTGTACGCTCTCAGTACGTGCGTGTACGGTCTAGGTACTTGCGTGTACGCTATGTGTACGCTCTAGGTACGTGCGTGTACGCTGTCCGTACGCAGTTAGCGTACAGCTGCGGCCTTAAAGCCAGTAGCAATTTCGCTAAATCTATAGCATCAAAGCAAGTCACACTTACGAAATCTTATAACAAATATTTTGCACACCTAAACGATCTAGTTTATCGCGCTCCTTCATCGGTATCTATCCAGGAAAGTCCGTTATAGTGATCGTTTTATCTTATCTGTCTTGTTGTAACGGTACGAAGCTAACGGTATGTTAATTATAGATTTAATTATAGGCATTCTCCAAAAAAAAAAAAAAAAAACTACTCTTACAAGTAGAAGATGCACATACGAACAGGTTGCCCTTACCTCTGGGACTCGGTTAAAACTAAAAAACGAATTGGATGTTCCCACGTCTGTTAAAAACCATAAGATGATATTATATTATTGATATTAAAGCGAGGAGGACTTTATTTTTATTCACGACGTAGGCTTTTTACAATCAAGTGTCGTCAGACATTTTGACTGTAACTTGGAGTCCACACTAACCCCGTGAGAAATCTCATGGAATCTATAAATCCAAACAGCAAGTGACCATTGTTTGTTTCCCGTCAGGTGGCGGACGTGTTCTACCTGGACTACGGCGACAGCGAGTACGTCGCGACGCACGAGCTGTGCTCGCTGCGGGCGGACCTGCTGCGGCTGCGGTTCCAGGTACGCCTCTTCTAACACACGCAATCATCGAAATATATTTCACCTTATATTTTGAGATGATAGATCGCCTCGTCGCATCAGAGCGACGATGGTCCATTGTTGGATTAACTCTCTTATGCGAGAGGTTCCGGGTTCGATCCTGAAATTCTTATTATAATTCGATCCACATTATCTTAGTATAATAATATTTCACTGTTTCAGGCGATGGAATGTTTCCTAGCGGGCGTGAAGCCGGCGGGCAAGGAGGAGGCGCCGACCGGCCCGCTGTACTGGCCCAAGTGGCACTCTCAAGCCGTCGAACGCTTCGAGGAGCTAACACAGGTGAAGCATACATACACGCCCACCTACACGCACATACTCACGTACACACACGCACTCGCATACGTGCATGCGTTCACGTACACGCACGCACACACGTATTCGTTTTTATTAGGAGAAAAATATGTGGTTAGAGGCTGTAGACAAAACAAAATGAGAGGACTGAATAAGAAAATGGGTGCTACCAATAAGAATGCTAATTTTTGAGGAAAGTTACTTAAAGTCATGATGCGTAAAACCGAGAAAGTTACATTTTCGAAATTCAAAAATAGAATTTCGAAATTTAAAAATATTGTAAGTTTATATTTACGGTTTCCGTATTGATTTCCGTATTGACAAACAGCTTTCTGATGTTTATGGGACGCATAAATTTTTTTTTTATGAACGAGTACAATTCGCGTAGTTATAAAACAGTTAAAGACAGATGTGGTGTTCAGGTGGCGCGGTGGAAGCCGCTGGTGTCGCGCACGTGCACCTACAAGAAGACCGCCACCGCTGCCGGCGAACAGGAGAAGGAGATACCCGGAATCAAACTATACGACGTCTCCGATGGTCAGTACCGTGACACTGTCTAATATACTATATATAGAACTATTGTTAATATAATTGATTGTGCGCGCAAAAATGGACGTAGTACAAATAACTAGAACAACGTCCACACATTGTCAGCCTTGAGTTGATATATTTGATGTTTTAAAGTGAAAACTTCTTTTGGCGCACCGCATGCAGATTTATTTGTAGACTGTGAGTGAGGCTGATCCGTCACGCTCTGAGGTGAAAGGCTCGAAGCTCGGCGGTCACGAGTTCACCCGACTCGTGACCTCCTAGTGAACCCGAGCGAAGATACACTCGGCTGTTATTTACTGCTCCGTCGTTGTTTTTATATGTAATAATTGTTATTATTAATTATTATTATCAACTATTGAATAGTGTTCACTTCAGCCGTGCGGTTTTAAGAACACATCTATTTATATATTATTGAATTTAATTTAATTTGAATATATTTAAAGGATTGAGAGTATTTTCATACCTAAAAACACTGTGTTTTATAATATGACTATTCCAGCGGGCACCATCGATATCGCGGCGACGCTGGTCAGCGAGGGCTGGGCGGAGGAGAGCGCGGAGCGGCCCCCCGCGCAGCCGCACACGCCTTTCGGAGACCTCAACAACTCCAGGTCAGTCACACCCCGCCTACGCACTCTCCATAACGCTCCCCACCCAATTACACACGCTCTTCGGAGACCTCAACAATCCCAGGTCTTGGGAAATGTCTTTGCTTTCGCACCTTCCTGGACCTTGGCTAGGTACACTAAAGTGTATGAGGACTCGCACTTGGGAAAGCCCCACCCCCACTAAAACCGCTGCGAACGCTTTCAGGCGCTTTTGTAAAGATAGATCGACAGGCAACAGGATCACCTCAGCGACAAACGCACATAAATTTACTCATTCTATTGTATTTTTTTTTAATTACTAAATCGAAATCGTGCATAAATCCCAGCCAGGAAGACCCGTTTCAACGCACTCAACTCAACTATACGTATACCTGTCACAAATTATTAACTAAAGTTCAATAAATTATTACTCGAGTCAAACGAAAATCATAAATGTAACGGCCGAGGAGGTTATTGAAATTAAATAATTGTTGCAGAGTACTAGGAATGCTGGAACCCAGGGCCTCCTCATTGCCAAAGGACCACAAAGAAAGTGAGGCGATAGAGCTCAGCTCAGATATAAAAGGTAATTATTATTGCTAAAAAGATCGTAGCAGAGATAAATCTTTAATAGGGATGTTGACAGATGTTACAAATTCATGTAAAGTTATGTTTTACATATTAATGACAGTATTTGAAAACCTAAAATAACATTATAAAAGTATACTTATTTGTCTTAATAATTAGAAAATTAATTTTAAAATGCGCTAATTATCATGCATTATCACGTGACTGCAAACGCCAATATAAGGCGATGACGTCACTAACCAATGAATTAAGTACAAACTGTCATAACTCATAACATAGCGCAAGCTCTGTCTATCGATGTGTGACGTAATCACGGTGTCATGGCAGCTTAGAGCGTTTTAGCGACAATTTTAAAACAATTTTTCTTTACAATTTTAAAACAATTTTTCTTTACATAGTTTTTTGTTAATATTGGACATATTTCTTAACAAAAGTCTTTTTCGAGTTTACCTCAAATAAAATCAATTACAAAAAAAATTGTCAACATCCCTATTGGTATGGATAGTAAATGATCATTTATACACCACAGTTATAATATTAGGCGTATCAATGTGTTGCTAATGCTAAAAATTATACCATTTCCCTGGTCCCTAAAATGTAAAATTTCCTTACAGCAAGCCCGGGTACAGTTTCAAAGTCAATGTCATCCGGTCTAGATAATACAGTCGGTCAATTAGTTAAGTCCATAACAAACTTTGACTTACCGATACCGGACAAGAGCAAGCTGAAACTGAATCTCAACGGCTCCCATGATCTGATCGCTGCTGAGCAGAAGACAGAGAGTGAGACGAGATTAGGCACTCCGACTATGCCCAGAACACCGCTCGATGAGCTGAAGGCTAACATGAACAGAATAGACTCGCATCATAGCTTAGACGCGCTGAGTCGACAACATGAAATACAGAAATAATTATGTTATAAGCAGCATATTGTTTACTTATATTTACGCAAATTTTACTCATTATAGTGCAACAACTTATATAGACGGATTTTGTTATGGTTTTTTATAAGACTGACGTTTCGGATACTTTACAGCAACCATGGTCACGGGGGAACTGAGTTGTCAAACGTCCTACTGATACAAAGTTATTCGAAACTACCCTATGATACAACAATATTTTATTTAGTCTTATCTATGCAGCAGATGCTGAGTCTTTAGTCTGTGACATGTTATGCCTGGGTTTTGATTTTATTATTTTTATTATGGGATCCCAAGCAGGTGGTAGTGGGCAGACATTTCTTTTGAAATTAGGATGTTTTTTAATTTCAATGGCCTCACAAATCATCCTTGGTTGGAATCGGTGTTCTTTTACGAGGACTTGTGGTTTATCAAATCTAATATAATGGCGAGCATTATCTAGGCTATGTTCACAGATTACTGTCTTAGTAAGCGACGGTGTTTTAAGTCAGCTATATGATGTGTAAAAAAACCGCAAATAAATCCGCAAAAGTTGTTTCATTATAATGTTATAAACAGTACTTAGTACAAAAATATTTAAGTTATAAATAGTTTCATTGGATCAAGTCAATGGAGATGACACAGAATAGAATCATAGAGAAAAATATTCATACACAAAGGATGATCGATCTTGACATTCATTAAGAGAGGCCTGTGTTTAGCAGTGGAGTGCATATAAAATTTAAAAATTTATATTGTGCTTGCTTATATAATAGGGATGTTGACACATGTTACAAATTCATGTAAAGTTATGTTTTACATATTAAATGCAGTATTTGAAAACCTAAAATAACATTTAAAAAGTCTACTAATTTGTCTTAAAATTTAGAAAATTAATTTAAAATGCGTTATTTATCATGCATGATCACGTGACTGTAGACGCCAATAAGGCGATGACGTCACTGAACATTGAGCTAAGTACAAACTCACCTAACATAGCGCCGGCTCTGAATGCGGTGTGTGACGTAATGACGCTTGGAGCGTTTCAAGGGCGATTTTAAAAACCATTTTTCTTTATTTAATTTTTTGTTAAAATTGGACATATTTCTTTACAAAAGTATTTTTTTCGTGTTCATATATAGTATACCTATCAAATAAAATCAATTACAAAATTAGTCAACATCCCTATTACTTTTATATAAGCTCTCTAAAAAGAGAATTGTTTCCACTTCCTTTAGAAATGGGCCTTAGAGATAATTACAGATGTATATATCTAACCTGACTAGCATAGAAGTTTGTATCCTTGTATTGAACGGATAGTGTAACTGTTCTACTGTCATCTCTATTTTCTTCCTCAATGTCCTTCAATAATTTATAATATTTTGTTAAATTATCAATTATATTTTCTTTAACCCTATCAAATAGGATACTATATTTTATATTAAAGCTGTAATATAGTATTGGGTGAATATTTGTATAAGTGTAAAAGTTACGGATTTTCTATTGTTGTGATTTTTTTACTTTTATCTGAAAGTGGCCATTCATCTTAAGTCGTAAATTTTTTACAGACACAGCAGCAACATTAAGAAAAGTTTGATTTAAAACAATTATGACGACCACAATTCAAACAATAATTAATTAATTATAAATGTTATGCGTTTTTTACTTTTAGCCATAGTTTTATTCAAAACTGGTCACTCTCTTGATTTTTAAGATGATATAGATATTTAAGTATAGTTCTTTACTTATTATTTAATAGTTACTGGTGCTCGTTTAGGCATAATATTGATTTAAAAATTCATCTTCTAACAAAGTTTAAGTGTAAAAAACTGTATCATTTTTTAAAAACTCTTTCTTATTTTATTTCTTTACAATTATATTACTATTCGTTTATATTTTACATAGTATATTATGTATCGTTTAGCATTTCTCATCACCTGTGACAATTAATGCGTATTAGTATAAATTGAAGTAATAACTCATATTAATTTAATATCTCTGAAGAATCGTCGATTGTTTCTTTTTTTTTTTTTCATAATAAGTTTGAAAAAGTGTATCATAGTTCAAGTATCATTTTACTGTCCGAATTATATAAACTTGTCACAGGCTAAACCTTCTCTTAACCCACCTATATTTTTCTCAACTCTAACAAACACATTTAGAAGCTATGTAGGATCTGTGATTTTTATTCGTAGTCTGTAGTCTACAGTGAAATGTGGCATGTACCCTTAAGTACACGAATTAAGTACATTTTATACAGATTTTTTATATTATAATTATAATATTATACTGCTGTAATTTTTTTCTGGCCTAGTGAATCTAAAATAAGGGCCAGGCCAAAAAAATAAAAGGCCTACAAAGTTTGATTCCTCTAGTACTCAAGAAAAGTTCGTATACATATATTTAATACGTGTAGAATATATTATATAAGTGTGATGGTTCTATGTCAACAAATTTTTTGTAGTGTATTAAAGTAATATAAATTTTAAAGACCACTGTATGTTTATAAGTTTAATATTTATTATAAACTCTATGTAAATGAGGTTGTATGGGTAAGGTATGTATTATACGAAAATTTTAGAGTTTCAAATTAAAGAAGTTTAGTGTTAAGGCCAGTAAAAAAACAGTAGAAGGCTATTTATGTTTCTGTTTAAAAAATGTTTTTGTTTAGTACATGTGTTGATGTCTAGAGAATATGTTTATCAACATACATTTTATCTAGGTATTAAATATTATTGTCGAATATTTTTCGATCTGATTTATTTTAATTCAGGAATATACAAATGTCAATTTCCCGTCAAGGTCTCGTCTCATACAAATGAAAACGAAATCAAAGCTTTATGATGCTCATTAGAAGTCCGAACGTAATGTTGAACAAGTAGTCGCAATTTAGATGACAGAAGTTTTGCTGGTAGAGCACGTCTTTTTTAATAATTACTTTTTTAAACTTTACGCGGGAAGTATTGTGGCGCTGATTGGTCCGCTCGCGGGAAGTACTGTGGCGCTGATTGGTCCGCTACAACCGGACCAATCAGCGTAGCGTAGCATCGGTAATCAAGCGATCTTAGCGCAGACAGCGGCAGAAAAAAGAACTAAGATCTGGGATCCTTAAAATTTTTGGACACAATACTTAACCATATAGATGGCACGATATCGTCAATTACTTTTGTATGATGAGCAAGGTAAATCGAAATACAAAAGTCCAGTGTACTATAATGGTGCTACGTAATGATAAACATGTAACAAAATGTGAGGAACAATAATAAGAGACAGGTTTAATTAAAACTTTAAGCAAATGTACATAAAAGTATTAATAACTATGGCGGTTGTAAGTTTCTTCTCTATTTAATACTTTTATATCTCTATAATCTTATAACTAATTATGATTAAACTACATTTTATGGAAAACACTGAGATTGCGGTTAAAATGTAGTATGCGTAACCAGGATATTTATATTAAGGACGCGTTTACGAATCAGACGAAATTATGCTGTTTTTCTGTACCGTTTGTAACAAAAGTACACAAAATCATATATAAAAATTATTAATTTCATATAGAATGGTTCTTTATCTACAAGGGTAACACATATTTTTTTGATAAATGTTGCTTTTTTATATAGTAATCAACGTTCTTCCATTACCATTTTCCGAAATCGATTAGAATTACGGTACCCCTTTGGTCTAATATCCACATTTATTAAGGTTTTTAAAAAATAGTAGGAGCAGGGAAATATGTTCAATTTTAAATAAAGGATAAGAAAATAACCCAAAAATGCTAAAAATAGTCTTAAAAAAAATAAAGAAGATAACTAATTTTTTTACCAATTTTGCTACTAAAGATGAATGTTATTCCATTGCATTAAGGTTTATTTTATCGTTGTCTCTGTCTTGATTTCTTTTACATTTTTGAAATGAGAACTCAGTCCGCGCTCGGCCGCGGTTCTGGGTGGACACTGCGTCACCTGTCAGCGGCAATTCGACTCAAAAAACATCGCGATTTATTTTTGATATTGTATACTTTGGATTGGATTTGATACTTTACAATATTTTTTTTACCACAATATATTTTTATGGAATTGGTTTATTTCATATACATAGGTAGACGAAATGTTGGTTGGTCATTATAGTGAAAAGACCTTCTGTCTCGACGTTTGCTCTCTTATCATCATCATCATCATCATCATAATTATCATCATCATCATCATCATCGTCAGCCTAAATCAGTCCACTGCCGAGCATAGGCTTCCCTCAATGAACGCCAAGATGACCGATCCCGTGCTATGCTGAGGCAGCAGTGCTGCCGATGCGACTTCATCATCATCAGCCTAAATTCGTCCACTGCCGAACATAGGCCTCCCTCAATGATCGCCAAGACGACCGATCCCGTGCTATGCTGAGGCAGCAGTGCTGCCGATGCGACTTCATCATCATCAGCCTAAATCCATCCACTGCCGAACATAGGCCTCCCTCAATGAACATCAAGACGACCGATCCCGTGCTACTCTAATGAGGCAGCAGTGCTGCCGATGCGACTTCATCAGCCTAAATCCGTCCACTGCCGAACATAGGCCTCCCTCAATGAACGTCAAGACGACCGATCCCGTGCTACTCTAATGAGGCAGCAGTGCTGCCGATGCGACTTCATCATCATCAGCCTAAATCCGTCCATTGCCGAACATAAGCCTCCCTCAATGAACGTCAAGACGACCGATCCCGTGATACTCTAATGAGTCAGCAGTGCTGCCGATGCGACTTCACCATCATCAGCCTAAATCCGTCCACTGCCGAACATAGGCCTCCCTCAATGAACGTCAAGACGACCGATCCCGTGCTACTCTAATGCGGCAGCAGTGCTGCCGATGCGACTTCATCAGCCTAAATCCGTCCACTGCCGAACATAGGCCTCCCACAATGAACGTCAAGACGACCGATCCCTTGTCACTCGCAAACAAATAGATACCATCATCATCATCATCAAACTTTATTCATCCACTATTGAATAAGGGCCTCTCTCAATGAACACCAAGACGACCGATCCCTTGCCACTCGCAAAAAAATAGATATCATAATCATCATCATCATCATCAAACTTCATCCATCCCCTGCTGAATATAGGCCTCCCTCAATGAACACCAAGACGACCGATCATTTGCCACTCGCAAACAAATAGATATCATCATCATCATCATCATTAAACTTCATCCATCCACTGCTGAATATAGGCCTCCCTCAATGAACACCAAGACGAACGATCCCTTGTCACTCGCAAACAAATAGATATCATCATCATCATCAAACTTCATCCATCCACTGCTGAATATAGGCCTCCCTCAATGAACGTCAAGACGACCGATCCCGTGCTACTCTAATGAGGCAGCAGTGCTGCCGATGCGACTTCATCATCATCAGCCTAAATCCGTCCACTGCCGAAAATGGGCCTCCCTCAATGAACAACTAGACGACCGATCATTTGCCACTCGCAAACAAATAGATGTCACCATCATTAAACTTCATCCATCCACTGCTGAAAATAGGTATATAGGCCTCCCTCAATGAACACCAAGACGACCGATCATTTGCCACTCGCAAACAAATAGATATCATCATCATCATCAAACTTCATCCATCCACTGCTGAATATAGGCCTCCCTCAATGAACACCAAGACGACCGATCCCTTGCCACTCGCAAACAAATAGATATCATCATCGTCATCATCATCAAACTTCATCCATCCACTGCTGGATATAGGCCTCCCTCAATGAACACCAAGACGACCGATCCCTTGTCACTCGCAAACAAATAGATATCATCATCATCAGCAAACTTCATCCGTTTACTGCTGAATATAAGCCTCCCTCAATGAACACCAAGACGACCGATCATTTGCCACTCGCAAACAAATAGATATCATCATCGTCATCATCATCAAACTTCATCCATCCACTGCTGGATATAGGCCTCCCTCAATGAACATCAAGACGACCGATCCCTTTCCACTCGCAAACAAATAGATATCATCATCGTCATCATCATCAAATTTCATCCATCCACTGCCGAACATAGGCCCCCCTCAATAAACGTCAAGACGATCGATCCCGTGCCACTCGGATCAGGCAGCAGTGCTGCCGATGTGACTTCATCATCATCTGCGATCGCCAATGCGCCTGCTCAGCGTGGCAATTATGAGCCCCCCCCCCCCCCGATGAATTACAGATATCAGTTTACTTACATATTATAATATATAATTATTTATTATATATATAATATATTTAATATACTAATTCTAAGTAAAAAGATAAATAGTAAAAACAAACAGAAATAAAATATAATTTTGTCTTATAAATAATCAAAATAACAAATATTTGTAAAGTATCAAATCCGTTTATTTGACTACTATTCCCGCACGCAAGCGTGCGTATTGCGCGGGTGCGCTTGTGTGCGTGACTTTTTCAATGTAGTTGTTCGATTCTGTACCTATCAAGTTTGTAAACGCGTCCTTAAGAAAATGCGTAAAAAAGTTTTGACATTTTTTTCTTACTTCGAATCTCTTTTTCTATTTGTTTCTATGGCTCTTCTTTCTTTTATATATTCTGTATAGAAGTAGCGAAGACGAGCCATTACGTTATAATAATATAGGCTACATTCACAATTTTTTTCCAAATCTCCAAAAATGGCTTGACCGATTTTGACGGGACTTTCACTAGCATACATCCACACACAACCTATAGACTCCTAATGTTTGATTTTTCGTATTAAATGCATTCTGGCAACTAGCTGAGGTGAGACGAAAGGGGTTGCAATGCTGTGATTAGCTAATTCAATGTCATACATTACCAATCACGGAACGTTAAAAAGAAATGGATATATTTCGCAACGGGAAAGAATGAGACGACACGATAGTTTGAGTACATTGTTTACGGTCTACATCGGAACTATAAGTCAGACGTGTCGCCAGAACCCGTTCCCCTGTTATTAGGAGTCTATGGGTTATGCGGTCGATGCTAGCATATAGCTGATACAACAAGGAGAATCAATCCTATAAAATAATTATCATCAATCCAGATACGTTCGTAAATGTAAGTTAAAGCGGGAATTTATATTATCTATTATAAATATATTTTAAACAAAATACCATGAGATTCGTGTGACGTAATTTTCATTCGTAAATAAAGTAATATTTAGATTTTTGCGGACTCTTTTTTTAATATTTTAATTTGTTATAAAAAAATATATATATTTTCATGGAGGCTTAGTGGCAATTATTTTGTAATTGTTATAAGATAATCGAGGAATAAGGGAAAAAGTACAATTACTTAAGTACACTTAAGTACTGGTTAATGGTATACATGTAATAAAGTATTTGTAAAAAAAAATGTAAATATTTTTGTTCATATATTTTTTGTGATAGAATTGAAGTAAGATTAAAACGTAACATAAAGGCATAATTCATATAAAAATATTCGAGTTAGGGCGAGCCATTCGATTTTTTGTTTATTTGAAATTGGTAGTGCACCGTTCCCCTATTTTATAAGCAAAGGAAGTTGACAACGTGAATTAATTTTGACGTGTATCTTTAAATAACGCAACCTTTAGTAGCGTTATTTATAAGCCTCTAAAAACAGAAATATTATACGCCCTATTTAATCTTAAATTTGATGTTGACATTGTATGCTCCTTGACTTATTACACGATTTGTTTAAAACAAATGTCAGTCGTATATTCAGTACGCACGAGATTTCGCGCCATTTGTAGTTTGAAATAGTAAATATCCTCTTTCAATAAATGTAAATAGTGCCATAATCTTAATTCCATTTTCAGTTCACACTCAAATCATGTCCATTGTCCACACTCCTAGTTGTAAGTTATACCTGAATATGTGTTCGGAAGAATGTATTATTGTTTTCAATAAATCTATGAAAAAAATATGTTTTTATTTAAATGAATGGAACATCTAATTCCGTTTACTTTTTAATATAGAAAGAATAATTTTGAATTTTATGCCACCACGACCGGGGTGGTACGCTTACGCAATACCGGCGTAAAGTGACAGTTATGCTGTCGCTTTTCGTGCGGTTTGCGAGTTTTCGGTGGCCTATTGGGGGATAGGGAAAAGCATGCAACGCATCTGCAAAGCCTCTGGTTATTGGGTTATATATATGTATGTTAATGGGCGTCGATAGTCATAAGGCTTCTACTGTCGTTTGCCCTCCTAAGGGCGGGCCCTCCCCTTTCCTGTCAGAGGGCGATAGGAGAACCGGTCCTCCGACAAATATATAACTTTATCGCAAATGACTCGTCGACCGTATCGGATTTGACTAGCCGAACTCCTACTTTTCTGAGTAGCGCCCGCGGTACACCGCGCCCCCTGCGGAGGGGAAAGATTCGAAAGGGATACCCCTTTCGAATAATTTCTAGCGAGCCATCTGCTCACCTACCTACCGATTGAGCTTAAAAGCCAACCTCCTAAAAGTCTAGACCTTTTGAAAAAAAAATGCTATAAAAATAGAGTTTCATTACTAGACCACCAGGATTCGGGAACTGGGTGAACCTGTTTGTTTATGAGCAGCATTGACCATTTACGGTATTTTATACCGGGCTGCGGATATCAATAATTTAAACGAAACAAGCAAACATTTTATAAAAAGTCACAATTAAAATGTATCGTGAAGCGTGTAAAGCATCCTCATTATAGTAAATCGATTCATAAACAGACGGACAGAACAATGCGTCACGGTGTCTGTGTGCTCTCACCGCAAATTGCTATCTATTCCGCTTTTGAAACTGTTTCCAGCCGGCCTCCGTTTAAGTGTGGTCCAAATACTCGGCGACCGCGGAAATTATACCTAAGTATAATATACCGATCGGTCATCGGATGCCAGAAGGCCGTCCGGTCGATCTTGGCTTCACGGCTGTCGGGGAGACCAACCCCCTCATAAAAATTCTTAGATGACCATCTGCTCATCATATTTTGGATTTGTTTTTCATTTCAATTCAATTATTTTGAAGTAAAACTTCTCTAGGCGCGACTAGGGAGAAAGTCAGATTTTATTCTGACGGAAGTAACGCTCAGTGTTCCATATTTAAAATAGTGATTTGTAAAACTTTTTTAGGCGCGACTAGTGGGCAACGGGCAGTTCTGACTTATTGAAGATTTCTGAAGGAAGTAACTTTCATTCTATAATAAAAAATAGTAACTTTTTTTTATTTGCCAGTGTCAAGATATATGTAAATTATAAAGGCTGCTGTACACAAGCGCGGTCGGTGCGTGAGTTCGGACAACGACCAACGTGTTTTGGGCGTTGTGGCCTAATGGCCTTGTGGCCTAATGCCACTAGTAATTGCAGTTTTTCTTAATAGAAAAACTGCAATTACTAGTGGCAAATCATAATAAATTACGAATAATAATTATTGAGAAGGTTTACTTCAATCGCGCGTAAAGTTTTTTCACTTTTTTTTAAGAAGAGGTTAAACAGCCAAACGATGAAACTTGATATTAGATGCAGATCCAGTTAGTAAAATGTTAGATTCAGAGGATTTTATTCATCATCATTATCAGCCTTTATCCGTCCACTGCTTATCATAGGTGTTTGTTGGTCATTAAGGAGTTAGTGACTAACAAACACCAAAACCACCGATCCCTTGTCACTCGTATTCAATACGAAACGGCCACTGCACGGAGATTTTCATTCACTGATCGGAATCTTTCCTCCTTTTTTCTGTAACGCCGGGAAATGCACTGAGGCATCCCGCTGGAGCCTGGGTCCCCCCAGGCGGGTATGTGGGACTCGCTGCGCCCGAAAGCTGCCCACCAAATCCCAGCGAGTGCTACCAATGCCGCCTTTGGTGAAGTGCCCCAGATCTGTAAGCAAACAGGGCATCTCGGCGCCTATTCAGTTCCTCAGGGGACCAATGTCACCTCCACACAAGAGTTGTCCCGCACTACAGAACAACCCCTCCCATCGTCGGGACAGTACTATGAGGCGAGATTCCCGTCCTCGCCCCTTGCCCCCCTGCTCTTTTGTCCCCTCTTCTTATAAGAGGGATACAATGAGACCCCTCGGCTCAATTCGCTTCGCCCAAAGTGCTGGGCTCACCTAGGCCTCCCAGTAGAACACCACCACCACGACAAGACCTTAACCATGGTGGAGATTGTCTTGCCACCTGGTTAATGGCCAACCAACACTTCATCTACCTAAACTCGGCCTATACTCTTGCACCTTATTGACACATTGACCATCTGTCTCTGTTCTGAGTGTGCTGTGTGTGAACCGCCTACTGCCACTTCAACGACTTTTTTCTTCGCGTGATAACGGTAAATTTAATTCTCTGGTGATCTATTTGTTTCAAATCCTACAGATGAGTGTCGAAGGTTATTGTGGAAAATCCTCCATAACTTGTTAACACTTAGCAATTCGAGATACTTACCCTTGTATTGTTTTAAAAGGTATTATGTTCAATATGGGTAGTGATAATTAATAAAAACTTTGCGTTATCTCACGGTCGGTCGCGATCGTGCCTGAGATTGTAGGTCGACTGAATTAATATGTTAAATTCAGAAAAAACAAGCCAAGTCAATAAACGCTTGATCACTTTGCCTTGAACAAAATTAACCAGCGAATATATCTTTAAAAAAAAAACCAAAAACCGACTTCAAAACTATACCTTAATTTATTTACAACAAAAAAAATTTTAAATAATATTGAAATACTTTGAAGTGAAAGTATACTATTTGAAATTGGGTATTTTTGAAGTCGGTGCCAGCCAAAGAGGATATTTTAATGATCAATCACATACACTAAGTATTGAGTAGATATCTGTGAAGGGCATCGATGTATTGGCTTTTAATTTTTTTTTTGTAAATAAATTAAGGTATAGTTTTGAAGTCGTTTTTTGGTTTTTTATTTAAAATTAATTTTATTTTGTACTTTTTAGTTTATACATAAGTAATATAGTTTTTATCTTTTCTTGTAAAATTTTTGGCGTTTCCGATCTGTGTTGGATGCTAGTGATAACGGTAAGGGACCTGTCGTATTAGCGTTCATTGAGGGAAGGGGAGGGAATGTTCAGTCGTGGACGGACGAAAGTTGATGATGATGACCTCACAATACTTTCCAAAGTATCCTATTCAGTGGCTTTTGTTCATATTATTCATATTACATCGACAAGTAATAAAATGAGCAAATCGCCAGACGATTACTGTTTAACTGTGTTTCGACTGATAATTATACAAAACCAACCAAATAAGCATTATTGAAAATAACTTAAAAACCGCTGATTAGATGTCGATCAAATTAATATGGGGCCAATTCGGAAACGTAAGCTTTCAAACAAAACAAGAATCATCAAAATCCATTCTCAAACAGCGGAGTAATCGTGTAACAAACATACAAAAAAAACATAGAGACGAATTGATAACCTCTTTCTTTTTTTGAAGGCGGTAAATAATAAAACTAAAATAAAATGATTCCAAATCAACATAAAAAAAATCGGTTACCTGTAAAGTTTGTTTACTGACGATAGTTGAACGTGACAACGACATAAGAAAATACTGTTGGAATCGTCCCGCGCTCTCGCTTGCACTTCAAGCCTTAAATGAAAGCCTCAGAGGGAGGTGACGTCGCATGAGTCATGTTTTTTCGTGCGTGCAGCCGGCTTCTTCAAATTATAAGTTGTCACGTCAAAAAATATCAGTTTTTCCTTTCTTTTATTTACCTAGACTCATATAGCGGGGTCAGAAACCTTTTTTTGTACAAAAATATTATCCGCTTTGTTCACCGCTGAATATACTGAGGTCACATAGAAGCAATGTTACAGGACTCATTTCGTTCGCCTCATTCAATGCCCTTGGCTTCGCTTACTAAAAAATTTAAGTAGATAAAGATAATATCATTAAGCAATACTTTTTACCTTGCACCACAGATAAGTGCGGCCTGTCATCGAGTGCAAACGAAAGTGTTATGCAAAGTGCGTAAAAAGTATTCCACCAATCATCATTGGCTTTTGTAACTAATGATCCATAAAATCAAACTTCTGTTCAATTTCCTAACCCTTTTGAATAGCCTGTAGCCTTGCAGGTGTAGTTTTTCAGTAGACAGTGGATTCGAACTCCGAAGTAAAATTAATTTGAAAAGCCTGTCCGAGATGGATGAGTTTAGAATATCATCATCATTAGCCTTTATTGATCCACTGCACATAGGCCTCTCTCCACTCGCATCCAACATGGACCGACATCGTCCGGAGATCGGTGATCGTTTTCCCACACGGTTAATGGCCTACTTCTTCGTCTCCTTCGTCTACCTAAACGCGGCCTACAATCTTGAGCCTTATTAGCTCATTGGAGAATAAGGTTAGCAATATAACATGACATGTTATATTAACATTGTATAAATATTGATGTAAACATCTAGACATAAGTTTTTCGATTGTGTTTTATAGTAGCGATCATCATGGTGACCAATTTGAATTTCATTAAGACCATAATAATAGTTCATGAGACGAACGGTTTATATATAATTTATAAATGAATTTGAACATTCATCCGTTCTAAATGAAGTTTTTAGCTGAAATTGTATTTTTCATTGTATTATAATCAATTATTACTTTTTATTAGTATGTAGTTAAATATTATTTTAGTAATAAAAGCTGTTGCCCGCGGCTTTACCCGCGATAGGAAAAAAAATCTCTTCTTTTTAATGTATCCTAAATGTATCCTATGTTACTTCTCGTACCTCCGAGAATATTATGATGATCGGTTGAGCAGTTTTCGCGTGAAAGCGTAAGAAACATCCCTAATTTCACATTTCTAATATTAGCGATAATTTATAAGTTTCTGGACTATAAACCAAATCCGGAATAACACAAGCAGTCTTAAATTTAATATCTTAAGACCGTGGAGTCGACGAAAACAATTTGTCACTTATATTGGTGAAAGGATTAAATTGTTTTGATTGAACAGGCTACAATCCATTGGATAGGCTTTACTTTCTCATGCTCATTACTACATCTATACACGGCTCCTATCGTAAAATTTATTTGCGAAAGCGATTTGCAATACATTTATTCGAGTGAAACGTAATAAGATACATATATTAAATTCGTTATTTCTACTCGGTGTAGAGTTACATTGTTGGGTAGTAAACAATGTATTAAATAAATAAATAAACTTTATAATATAAAGTTTATATTCTTTAAATTAATCATTCGTTATTTTGATTTGTACCTACTGTACAAAACGATACAGTGAAATGTGAATAAAACTACATAATATTTTCACTTGTATTCATCCCTTTCTGAATCGTTTAGATTTGTTTAAATGTTTTGCATTTGATTTTAAATGTTTCGCGCACGTTTCGCGTTTCCGAACGATTAGTCTATGGCTTTTGGTTGCATTAGTGTAAAATGGCCGGCAAATCACAAATGGCGGTCAATTATATAAATATTGGCCAGTGAAGCGCGGGAAACAGAGAAAGATTTTTTTTGTTAATTATCGATTGCTTGATATCCGTTTTTAATCCACTTGACTTGTGTTACCACAAGTTAACAATTCAAAAATACAACATTCAAACATTATATCAATGACTAAGAATTTCCTAATATTTTAAATGCGTAAGTTATTATGAAATCTCATTCATCATCAATGATCATGGATGAGTGGTTTGATAACCCTCTGAGCGATGATGGTCCAGTGGTGGGTGGACTCGGCCTCTTATCCGGTTCCGGGTTTGATCCTGACCCCCCGTGTGTGCCTTGAAATGGGAGTAGTACTAAACTTGGCATTTATTATGGATGGCCGATTATTAGATTTTACTCCAAGGGTACAAGCAAACCCCACCATGGTTCAGGCCTTGTCGTGGCGGTGGGGCACAGTAGCCCAGGGTGACCCAAACACCTTGGGTGAAGCGAATTGAGCCGAGGGGGCTCTTTGTACCCCTCTTATAAGAAGAGGGGACAAAAGAGCAGGGGGCAAGGGGTGAGGATGGGAACATCACCTCATTGTACTGTCCAGACGTTGGGAGTGGTTGTTCTGTGGTGCGCCGCTCTGTGGAGTTGGCGTCAGTCCCCTGAGGGACTGACGCCATCGAGGTGCCCTGTTGCTGTAGATTCGGGGCACCTTACCAAAGGCGGCATTGGTGGCACTCGCCGGGTTTTAGTGGGTAGAGCTGCGTCCACTTACCATCTTTCGGGCGCAGCCAGTCCCACATACCCGCCTGGGGAGACCCACTCCCCAGCGGTATGCATCAATAAAAAAAAGGGTACACGCAAAAGGCCTTAATTTCAACTGTAGTGTACTTAAGTTTTCCAGGGCTTCGGGTAAGCGGCTGAACCTTTGTGGATACTCGCACTTGGGAAATGCACTCTCCCACTAAACCACCTACGAGTGTCTTCAGCAGTCCCCACGACGTCACACCAGCGGGGCCCGGGTACCCAACCTGAGCCTGACAGGAAAACAAGGATGTTCCTGGAAGCGCATTAAGTAGCGCCACCGACGCACCCCCGTTCGTCGTCCGCGGAAGAAAGCCTCGTTGGCGGCCTCCTCTCTCACCCGCTTGTCAGACTCCTTTGAGTCATTACTGTCTTGGAGAAAGAGACCAGCGTCCAGGACTCGTCGTTACCGAGTATCGTGGTAATGACCCCAGAGAGAAGTCTCCTTCGATAAACCTAAAATATTGCCTAAAACCGTTCTTACCTACCTATGTACCTACTCGTATGATTATCTTTATGGATTGTATTTATATGGTATTTTTAAATATAGATTATATTTATTTCGATTCCTGTAGACAGCCTTTTAATTTTGTTTAGACTTTCTTATGGTTCCAATTTGTTATGTAGGTAGCCTATAATGAAGCTATTTTTAATTTAAATAACGAATGGATACAAAATATAAACAATTATATAAAAAGTAAATAAAAGACAAACTTAAAAGTGAAACGTGTAAAGGAATTGCCAGTATTTAAAATTTGTATTTAACTATAATTAATTGCGTGACAAATTTGGGTCATTTTATTGCGAAATTTTTATTTTTAAATACGTAATAGTAATCACGCTAGCGTATTGCTAAAAGACGACGGGTTTTATATATTTTACCTTCTTTTTTCAAAGACTAGCGTAACGTTTAGTTTTATTATCTCCTGTTACATGGATAGATTTTTTTATGTTAGTTGACTGGACAAAAACACGTGAGACTATACCAGACTAACGTGACATTATTTACGTGATGTCTATCCTTTTTTTTTTCTTTAACTCCGGGAAATGCGCTTAGGCATCCCGCGGGGGAGTGGGTCTCCCCAGGCGGGTATATGGGACGCGCTGCGCCCGAAAGCTGGTAAGTAGACGCAGCTCTACCCACTACAACCCGGCGAGTGCCACCAATGCCGCCTTTGGTGAGGTGCCCCGGATCTACAAACAACAGGGCATCCCGACGGCTAGTCAGTCCCTCAGGGGACTCCGCACCACAGAACAATCCCTCCCAACGTCGGGACAGTACAATGAGGCGAGGTTTCCGTCCTCGCCCCTTGCCCCCTGCTCTTTTGCTCCCTCTTCTTATAAGATGAGTACAAAGAGCCCCCTCGGTTCAATTGGCTTCGCCCAAGGTGTTGAGGTCACCCTGGGCTACTGAGCTCCACCGCCACGACAAGGCCTGAATCGTAGTGGCTTCTTCATCTTAAGCTTCAGGATAGACACGGGACGTGTTGTCTATCCTGAAGCTTAAGATGTTAAGTCTCGGTGACAGAAATCACACTGTCTGTCATGTCTATTTTCCGAAACACAGGAAAACTGTATGACAGTAGAAATAAGCAGAATAAACACTCTTGGGGATCAAAGCTCAGCTCAGCGTATCCATCGCACTAATGGCGTAGTATGTCCTAGTGGGGTCCCGTATCGACATGTCGGACGTAATTTTTAAATGGGATTTTGGATGCTTTTAAACCTTTTGTTAAAAATATTTGAGGCCCCAGCACCCCGTCATCTGATTGATCCGGCTGATACAACAATAGAAACGTCCCTGCTGATTACACCGATAAACTCTAAATTAGGCACTAATTTAAAGTGATCTGTAAAAATAAAACTAAACAAGATGGTACATCTCAGGATAGGTAAGTAAAGTAAAAATTAAAATGGCAACCCATAATATATGTCCCACTTCTGGGCATAGGTGTTCTCGAAATCAGACGAGGAGGGTATCGGGCCATAGTTCACCGAGGCGCTGCACTAGTCCAATACAGATTGGTGAACTTCACACAGCTTCAAAGACTCGGACTCAGACTCTCTCGCACAAGAGGCCGAGCCGTAATGGACCATCGTCGCTCACCAGGATAGTTAACAAGTAATAATTTCTGCTCCCGGTCCCTGGTGAACGTGAACATTGACTTATGTAGCGCTGATCTCTTATTGTCGGGTGGATCCCTTTGACCATAGCCTTTAACTATCCAAGTAACATATCAAAAATATTGACATATCATAGACGTAAACATAATTGGCAAAACGCCATGTCCGTACCACAGATTATACAATCTTTTAATGCCGTATGATTTATGTAACTATTAAAGAAGAACAATGAAAAGTGTGAGCTTGTAAATTTGCCGGGTCAACCACTATTTACCGTATCATGAGCATCAATTAAACATTGCAGTACCTTGCTCTTGAGCTTGTGCGTCTTTTCTAGACAATGAATTTTTGAAACGATTGACCGACACGTGGAGTGCTGGGAAAAGGAATTGAAATTCAAGGCGAGCACCTAATGGTAGATTGACTAGGTTGCTCTTTCTACAATTATCGTTTTTTACATATATTTTGTTTCATTTTTATAGTCATTTGATTTTCTTTCTGAAAAGGCTATTTAACCTATTGGCCTTTAAGCTCAATCGGAACAATGTCTGAGCAGATGGATCATTTAACAATTGTTGATTAATAACTCATACATTGTCTAAGTGTATTCTTCTGGGACTAGCCCAGAAGACCCACTCATACTATTTGCTAGCCTGTCCCATCTAAAACACAGTATACTGCACTAGCTGCGCTCAGCATAAAGCCATCTTTCCCACTGATCTAACCGGTTGTCAGGATAGCACCTTGTTTCTCTTTCATAAATTATCGTCCAAAGGTTTTATGCTTGAGTTGCCTCTCTTTATAAATCTATTTTTTTGCTTTTAAAATGCAATGTATTATGTTGTCTAGTTTCGAAATAAAAATGTAAAAAATATGATAATGTCATTCAGTATTATCCATTTTGTCTATGGATGGCTAAGTACTGGTCAAAAGATAAATCAATAAACATACTAGAGAGTTTCAGTTCTTTCAAATCCACAAGAAGAAGAAGAATATTTTCAAAACTTTTTTGTTTCTTTCACTTGCCCTCACCTCACTCAGTACTCACCCAATCAATGCATAGCTTTAACGATTCAAGTAACTTCCAACAAGTAGTAACTTGTATTGTACGATTTTTGTACACTTAGGTTGAAAAAATACTTTGACTTTATGACAAACATTATTGTAATATTTATAAAATAAATTATACTATTTCCATTTCTTTATTTTCTCGATGATAGTTTTAATTTGATAGTTTTAGTGTTGTGACCAAATAAGTAATTATATCACCATCATCATCATTATCATCAGCCTTTATCCATCCACTATTGAACATAGGCATGCCAGTTTCGCGCTAGCCGCCACCTAGCGCAGACGCATCCAATAGAGTGGACGATCGATTTAGTGATTCACATATTCCGATTCGAAGCCCTAATTTTTCTTTGCGTTCTCGTGTATTAGATAAGTAGGTAGTATATTGCGTATGAGTGCAGTCCCGAGTGACTTTATAGTTAGCTAGTGTATCCGACGACCCGCCGCGTCGCAACGGATTTTGCGCGCGATTCAAGCGGCCCGTGCCGTCAAGGCTGTTGCCAAGCGCGCGTAGTGCAGTTTTGGCGCCAAATTGTTCGATTTGTAAGTGATTACGTTTGCGTGATTTTGTGTTTAGTGAACAGTGTTATTACGAGTAAGTCTTTAATATTTAAACACACACCTACCTCTGGTAGGCGCTACCGTATCATACACCCTCCCGCATCAGGCGGGCGGGGATAAATACACATTTAAATCATTACTCTCAAAATATGGCGACCTCAACACAAGAAGTGTTAAATTATTTCTACTCCCTGTACCCGGAGGCTAAAGCAGCTGCGGAAGCTCGCTTTAATGACCTGCAGGGATCGATTATCGAGCCCCCCCCGTCCCCCGACGTTAATCAATCTGCTCCGTCAGAGGGAGAGATGTCCACATCGGGCAACTCCTCCGAGGAGGATGAGTCAGGGTTCCGCGAAGTGCGGAACAAAAAGAGGAGGCGTCGTCCGGACCCGGAGTCCGCACCCTCCCCCCCACCTAAAGCCCCTAAAGTGGCTAAACCAAAGCCCCCTCAGGGCAAACGCCTATCTAGGTCTACGGATGACCTCACTACTAGGGATAGGGTTAAAGAGGCACCATCTGTGCCGTCTATAAGTAGGCGCGACCAACTCGCATCAGCTGATACGGCCGTCGACGCCGACGTCATCATGGATGCACCACCGAAGTGCAGGCCCCCGCCTCCGATCATCGTCCAAGACACCAGGTCCTGGAACGAAATATCTAAGGCGATATACGACAAAAAGTTATTTTATAACTCTGCGCGTTCGTGCGCGGAGGGAATTAAAGTACAAGTAGGTACCCCTGACGAGCATAGGAAGCTCACGGCCTTTTTAAAAGCTAAAGGCATAGGTTATCATACCTACGCGCTTGAGGACGAACGCGTACTCCGCGTAGTTATTATAGGAGTGCCTAAGACGTGGGACACGGCCGTCGTAAAAGACGACCTGGTCCAACAGGGCTACCCGGTCATGGAGGTACACCGTATGTACCATCCGAAGACCAAGTTCGCCTATAATATGGTCCTGGCAATCCTGCCACTCACACCGGCCGGCAAGGCCATCTTTAATATAAAAGCCGTGTGCAACCTCACCGGCCTTAGAGTAGAAGCCCCACGTAAAAGGGGCGCTCCCGGGCAGTGTCACCGCTGCCAGCTGTACGGCCACTCCGCGCGTAATTGTTTCGCCCACCCCAGGTGCGTCAAGTGCCTGGGCGACCACGGGACATCAGAATGTCCCCGTAACAAAGACGTCACCTCGACACCTCCCAGCTGCGTTTTATGCAAGGGAGAAGGCCATCCGGCTAACTACAGGGGCTGTCCTAACGCCCCCAAGAAAGCACGTAGGGTTCCTAAGCCTGCAGGGTTACCTAAACCCCTGCCTAAGAAGGCGGCTTCACCGCAAGTCCCGCCCCGTCCGAGTGTTACAAGGGATGATGATTACATCCCAGCTCCCCTGCCAAAGTCCAATCCTTGGCACAAGCCGACGGCTCCGCCGGCCCAACCCGCGAGACCCACCCAGGGCCCACCTAGGGCCCCAGTAGGTACGAGTAGGCCATCGGGCCCAGCTGCCGGTACATCAATGCCTGCAGCCCCCCAGCCCGCACCCACATCTAGCTTTGCGGCGGACCTGGCATTTGTGTCGGAGTTCGTCGGCAGTATCGACACTGTCGAACTGCAAATATTAGCAGCAAAGCTGCGCGGTTCATTCTCCGATCGCATACAAGCGATCGCCGACCACTCCGCCTTGATCGATAAGATCAAGTGCTTCACTCCAAGCCGTTAGATGGCTACCACGGGTAGGATTAAACCGCGCTCTTTGCGAGTGGTGTCGTTCAACGCGAACGGCATTAGGGCGAACCTAGAAGAAATTCGCATATTCATCATTAGGTATGATGTAGACATCCTCCTTGTGCAGGAGTCTTTCTTAAAACCTTCTATGACCAATCCTAAGATTAGAAATTATAATTTGATAAGAAACGACAGGACACGATCTCATCTCGGAGGCACTCTAATATTTTATAAGAAATCCCTCCACTGCATCCCTATTGACCCGCCGCCCTTAGTATCCCTCGAGGCATCTGTATGCCGAGTGAGTATGACAGACCACCAGTCGCTCACCATAGCTTCGGTATACCAATCAGGTAATAAAAAATTATTAGTCAGCGATTTAAAATCGCTATTTGATCTAGGCAACGCTGTCATCATAGCCGGCGACCTAAATAGTAAACACGAAGCATGGGGCTGTAATTTACCCAATAATAATGGGTTCATACTCAACCGAGCAGTCGATAGTCTAAATTGTACTATAGTCGCCCCCGATGAGCCGACGCGCTTTAATTTCACGAATAGTACTAGACTTATACGGCCATCGAAATTAGATTTCTATATCCTTAGGAATGTAGCCCTTAATGTACATACTATTAAAACGATAAATGAGCTTAACTCGGACCATAGACCAGTCTTTATACAACTAGGTGACCCATTAGTTAGTAATAATCATAAAACAAAGATTATTGACTATAAACTGTTGAATGAAAATTTAAAGTCATTACAATCGAGTAATCTCGATAAAATCCCAGACACAATAGACAGTCCTCAAGCTGCTGTGTCAGCCTGCTATAACTTCACAGACCACCTGGTATCGACCATAGAGAGGTCTTCCCGTGAAATCTCAGCATCCCATGAGGGCCGTTTTGAACTCCCGGAGGACATCAAAGACCTCATACGTTCTAAGAACACCGCTAGACGTACATATACACGTTACCCGTCTGAGCAATATCGCCTCACCCTCCGTAACCTTGAACGGGAGGTCAAAGCCCGTATAGTAGAATACAAGGCCGAGAGGTGGGATCGTCTTCTAAGTGAAATTTCCCCGTCTCACAAGGCCTACTGGCCACTCGCGAGGTCATTTAAAAAGAAAAACGAGGCATCTATGCCTCCTCTCAATAGAGTAAACGATACTCCTGCACTAGAGGACGCAGACAAAGCCGAATGTCTAGCCGATGCCCTCGAGAGCCAGTGTACTCCGAGCCCTATAGCAGCATCCTCCCAAATAGGTCCCCATGTAGATTTAATTAATCAAGAGGTAAGGAGGAGGACCTCCACGCCGCCGGAGGGCGATCCCATCCCTCCGACGGATGTTGAAGAGGTTCAAAACATCATCAAAAACCTCCATTCTAAAAAAGCTCCCGGTCCGGACGGGATACCTAACAAAGTTATTAAAATTCTTCCGCACGCTCTTATATTATTATTAGTTAGCATATTCAACGCCCTACTAGAGGGATGTAGGTTCCCCGACTTATGGAAAGAGGCGACGGTTATAGGGATCCCTAAACCCGGAAAGCCGGGCACGGAACCGTCTAGCTATCGACCCATAAGTCTATTAAGTTCATTAGGTAAAATATATGAAAGGATTCTGCTTAAACGACTGAAGTCAGTCATAGGCGAAAAGAACCTATTCATAGATGAACAATTCGCATTTCGCGAAAATCACTGCTGTCCGAGACAAGTCCATCGCATTACGGAGGACATCCTCAGAGGTCTCAATAGGAAAAAACCTCTAGACACGTGCGCGGTCTTTTTCGATGTAGCCAAGGCCTTCGATAGGATATGGCACGAAGGTCTCATATATAAATTATATAAGTTAGGTATACCGGACAGACTCGTCATCATCATCAAAGACTACCTGTCCGGCCGTCACTTTAGATATAGAGTAGAGGGTCTCCCCTCTACTCTGTCCTCCCGCAGACCTCTGAGGGCCGGGACTCCTCAGGGCTCAGTACTCTCGCCAACCCTGTACAACTTGTACACGTCAGATATCCCTAAAAGTCCTGCGGTGAAGCTAGCGCTCTTCGCCGACGACACCGCAATGTACGTGACCCACCAAACAGCTTCCATAGCTTCTGTCTCCCTTCAGCGAGCCGTCACCGAATTAGGTGACTGGTTCGCTAAATGGAGAATAGAAATAAATCCAGAAAAAAGTGCATCAGTTCACTTCACCAGAAGGAGAAAGGTGGGTCCGCGCACTAAGCGCTGCCGAATCATGGCGCCAATTAAGATAAATAGCACAATAATCCCTAGAGTAGAACAGGTCAAATACTTAGGGGTTACGCTCGATAGGTCGATGTCATTCACCCCGCATATCAAACGCGTTGTAAATAAAGCAAAATTCGTCCTTAATAAATTATATTTTCTTATAAACAAAAACAGTAGAATGCCCCTCAGGCACAAAATAACTCTTTATAAAACTTGTATTCGGCCCATACTGTCGTATTCAAGTGTCGCATTCGCGCATGTGCCGCCGAACCGACTCAAGGCCATTCAAATAGTACAGAACAGATTCCTGCGTATGGCAACCGGCTGTCCTTGGTATATACGTAACATCGACCTACATCGTGACCTTAGACTGGAGTCCATTAGAGGTCATTTCAAAGCGATGTCAGAACGTCACTTTGAAAGGGCAGCCCTTCATTCGAACCCGCTAGTCGTAAACGCGGCGAATTATGTCCCCGATAGCTCAGTGAGAATTAATAAACGACACCCAAGACACGTACTAATCGACCCAGCTGATGAAATCTCACAGCTGTTAAAACACGACGCAAAAATGCGTAAAACATTACAAAACACAATAAACAAACACCAGCCGGGGATAGGTAAATATTTACACCGTTCGAAGTCCCGGGATTCCGAGCGACGCCGTTCCCTACACATGTTAAATACGTCGGTCCGGACCGACCGCGTTAGCACAGGTTCGAATCCGATACATGTCGATAACAATACAGACCGCGATAACAACGATAGCCCGTTGCTATCATCTGATAGTCTGGGTACCGTGCGCGACCCGCCCCTCTC
Source organism: Lycaena phlaeas (assembly GCA_905333005.2). Classification (NCBI taxonomy): domain Eukaryota; kingdom Metazoa; phylum Arthropoda; class Insecta; order Lepidoptera; family Lycaenidae; genus Lycaena; species Lycaena phlaeas. The sequence goes on from HG995181.1 coordinate 3,165,560, forward strand.
TATCTGAGGGTGGGGAGATGGCCGGCCATCATGATAACAACATCACCCGAAACAAAACGTCGACAGTATCGCATTCCTATAGTTTAAATTCTACACCACGTAGTGACGCGACCGTCAAGCCACGCCCCCGGGGGAAGCTGGCGGGGGAGTAAATCCCCTTTATAAAATTTTTAGATGAGCCATCTGCTCATCTACTTTTCCGATGTAGCTTTAAGGCCTTAAGGCCAACAGCATAGATCCTTTCGAAAAAAAAAAAAAAAAAAAAAAAAACATAGGCATGCCTCAACGCACACCAAGACGACCGATCCCTAATGATATCGATAGCATAAATTTATTATATTTGAACAAAGACAAATACAACAAACACATTATAATATATTTTTTCGTTTCGTTTATTTCCTTTCATTGTCGAGTTTCGAGAGTCACAGTTTTACAAGAGTTTCGAAAATTTTTAAGAAATTGGCATTATCAATCAAAAATGAATACGTGTAACATCTTGTAATATAATATTAGTTAATTTTGTACAAAAGTATCCTGCAATAGTTTTGTTTCTTACATCTTGTAAAAAAATATCGGGTCTGTTATCGTATTATCTTTATCGATATAGCTCTATCCCTATAAGTTTCTCCGACTCCGGTATAACCTTGTACGTGTGAAAACGTCATATTTTTATAAAATAATGCATACATAATGTAAACAAAACGCTAGTTCAAGTTTCAGTCAGTATCTGTCATCGAGAAAATAAAGAAATGGAAATAGTATATGTTATATCATATGAAAAGAAAACGCGTTTATTAAAAGATAAAAAAGTAACATTGGACAAAGCGTAAAATTTTGGTTGACAATAAAAGTAGCGACGTAATTAGTAATTTAAAATGACATAATAGATAATAACAGAGGCTAATTTTTATAATATTATGACACTGTTTCGATCCAACGACGGTTATCCTACATAATATTTGTTTGGCAAAATATAAAGATCATCTTTTTTTTTATTTAATATTTCAACACCCATCAAATACCAAAGCAAAAACATTTGAACATATTACAGAGGCAAAGATTATACAAATCATTATAAGTATATGAAAATATTATTTATGTTTAGAGAAAACCTTAATTCAATAAAGTAAAAGTCGCTTTGACTATAAAGGGCTCTTACCAGTCCCACCCACTGCGGAACACAAGGCCATGCAGATAACAATTATACTATTTATGTAACGGTTATTGGAAAATAACGATAACGATTGAATCTTTTTGAATAAATTAGTTTCTGAAGACATTTTTGCCATAAAATCAATGGAGTCTTTTGTGAACGTATATTATATTTATGTTACTTATAAAATATGTATACAAATAAATCGCTGAATAAGTGATGAGACGTCATTCCTCATGGTTTCCGCTCAAGTTAAGCTACAGCCTAGTGCTTACAACAACCAGATGACGCCAATAAAAGACAGCTGGTGGCCACCGCTTGCCATTGGCGCTTACAAATAACGACAGCTGACATATTCGACTATATAATACAGTAGGTATACTATGTTTTTGAAAATGAGGCCACAATTGACAACATTTAATATTTTTGATCTGCATGTATTATTAGGGTATATAAAAGTAAATACAAAACTAGGGCACACGTATTTTTCCGTTTTTGGAAATAATGAACTTTTCATTCATAATTTCGACTTTGAAATTCGGTGTATTCTAAAAAGACGTAAGCGCCAAATGACGTCAAACTTGTGGTTAGAATGATTAAAGGCTTTTGATTTTTTGTGACCCGTCAAAAAAACTGTCATGTATGTCGAGTTGTTGTTATTTATCAGCTTGTCAAATTTATATGTTTTTAATTAAATTCGTGAATTTTCTTATTTTCCAGTGTTATTAACCTCACTATGTTTTTATTAAACTTAACTACGAAATATTCGAAAGGATTTCTAGTTGCGAATAATCAATCAATCTCTTGAGTTAATGGTAGTTGCGAATAGCAAAAATTTGCCGAAAGTAGACTAGACATTGACAATTAACATGTCTTGTTTGACATTAATGTTTTCATCTGAAATATTGGAATCCTAAGGCAAAGGTTGGCAACTACCTCATTCTGCCACATAAGTGACGTCATCACATGTTTTTTGGTTTTATTTTCTCAGAAATGAAGAACTAAAAAAATACGAAAATAAAGAAATGGTATTTTTATTTAAGGGTTATCAATTATGTTTAAAATGTTGTCAATTATGTCCGTTTTACAGTTTTGAGAATGACGCATATTTTTATATGGGTATAAATGCAGCTTCGCAGGCATGAATATAAAAATGTAGCTTTTGCATTTCCTTTCTAGGATGATGTTTACTAGACGTGTGTATTTTGTGCGCGCGTTTCGCTTGTTTATTGTAATTTCTATGATTGTAAATGACGACAAACGATCTGACGCGGATAGAGTTCCCGCGTAGTGATCAGCCCGAACGACCGTCGAAAAGCTCCGCTTCAAAAGTAGCGTGTTATAAAATGCATATAAATGCAAAAAACGTAATAGAAAGGACTATCTTTCTTATCAGATAATTTAAAATTGAATAGGGTGGAAAAATAGCTACTTAAGCGGTATGCAATGGGACGCCACAGGTATTGTTGTTTGCGTTTTTTATTGTTTTGATTGTCATGTCCAATAATCAACAAACGTCCTTTCAGCGTCACTCTGCGCCGTCATAAATCTTGATCCACGTCCACCCAATCTTGGTTAGAAAAGCCAATATATGTTTATTTAACTTGTCCTAAAGGATGCCGTAGGTATCTCGTGATCAGTTTTGCATAATACTAAAACAATCAGTTAACTTTCATTAGGTCCCCACCATGGTTCAGGCCTTGTCGTGGCGGCGGGGCTCAGTAGCCCAGGGTGACCCCAACACCTTGGAAGAAGCGGATCGAGTCGAGGGGACTCTTTGTACCCCTCTTATAAGAGGAGGGGACAACAAAGCAGGGTGCAAGGGGTGAGGAGGAACCTCAAGGTTGCCCGACCATCTGGTCGGGAATCGTCTGGATTTTCCCGACTTTTTAGCGACTTCCAGACTCCAGACAAATCTCAAAATCTCCAAAAAAACGGACATTTCTAAGGTTCCCTGCGTAAAATAATTTATATTACCGCGCAGTTAAGTTTGAAAGTCAGAAAATCTTGAAAAAGTCGCTGGGGAGTGGGTCTCCCCAAGCCCGAAAGATAGTAAGTGGACGCAGCCACCAATACCGCCTTTGGTGAGGTGCCCCGGATCTACAAGCAACAGGGCACCTCGACTGCTAGTCAGTCCCTCAAGGGACTGACGCCACCTCCACAGAGCGGTTGCCCCGCACCTCAGAACAACCACTCCCAACGTCTAGGTAGTACAATGAGGTGAGGTTCCCATTCTCACCCCTTGCCCCCTGCTCTTTTGTCCCCTCTTCTTATAAGAGGGGTACAAAGAGCCCCCTCGGCTCAATTCGCTTCACCCAAGGTGTTTGGGTCACCCTGGGCTACTGTGCCCCACCGCCACGACAAGGCCTGAACCATGGTGGGGATATTCCATGATCTTAATATTACCGTGTGTAATAATACTATTTTATGTATATTACTTCATATAACTTCAAATTCGTTTTAACTTTTTAATAAATCAGCATGGCTAGTCATGTACTTTTTTCATGTATAAGCTTTGTTCTGTATTGAGCTTTGGTCATTTCGGGCTTCATTTCTGCCTTTCGTATCCTACCCGTCACCCTTAAGGGTTGTCTTTGTTCTTTGGTTGCTATAAAAAGTGGATCACGTTTGACCGGGCCAAGTAGAAAGTGAAACCACAGTCGAGAGGTTGCTATAAAAATTGTAGCAAGCACCACAACGCGTTCAGTTGGCGGGCGCGCCTGTGTTGTGAAGTGCTTGGCTGAGTTATCATGGTCAGTACTTTTGCCTTCAAAATTCGAATTATTTTTTCGTAATCACTTTATTTTTAAATTAAATGTATTTTAGGCCTGTATTTGTAATTCATAAATGATTAAAGTGCTTGAATTAGGCTTTGTTTTTCTGTTTCTTTGTTCTGTAATTGATAAAGGATGTTGTTTAATCAATATTTACTCATCAAATATTATATAAAAAATAATTTTATTTTCGAAAATAAAAGATTTCAGCATTTTATTTTAAAAAGTTTGTGAAACTATTATGCGAGATTTCTTTAATTGTAACTTTGTGTACACTCAACTAAATCTGTAACGGCTTTACTGTTTACATTATAGGATACCTACAATAATATAAAATAAACATAACAAAAAATATAAGATACTACTACTGTTTATATACACAATTAAATTAAAATTAATTAAAAAAAACAATTATCCATTATTTAATAATATTAATTAATTATCCAATACTTAATAAAATAAAATCTATATTTTAGTAAGTACTTATTTAATAAACATATTTATTTGAATCACGTGATTGCATGATCAAAAAATACAATAACGATAATTGATACAAAGGCTAATTAAAAGTGAATTGCGTAATTAGTACAACCGTAATTAATTCATTGCAGCACAATTAACATAAGATTTTTAGAGCATGAAGCAAGTCGTACAAGGACATTGTTTTCTTTATTAGTTAATATTTTCATCAACATCTTTTCTTGGACAAAGGCTTTTGTGAGATAATAAGAACTCTGAGTCTGAAATCTCTCGAATTCTGAATCTAGAATTCAGGAGGTAAGGGTCTCTAGCCTATCCGTGAAAGACAAAACATACATGCTAGTTTACTAGTAGTAAGCAAGTTGTGGTATCAAATGTATAAGGTTTGCGATAAAACTCGATAAAGATTGTTTCGATAGGTATTATACCTCGGGTTAATAAGTTACTAATTACATACTCTTTACATATTTGTATGGATAGCGTTGCCAGGCGTCCGAATAAAGCCGGACATATTAGGCTTTTTGGTTGCGTGTCCGGCTAAAAAAAAGGGTGTCCGGCTTTTGTTTGGCATTTTACATTTCGCAAAGCAGCAATGCTAAATCAGTCTTAGGCTAATCAAACAGTGATTTTACATACAATTTTCTGTCGTACCTTTTAATACTGAGACCAAACCCTTAATAATGTTGGGTGTCCGGCCGATCCATCCAGATGCTGCCCAAACCGGCTGGTCTGTCCGGCTATTAGGTTTAGCGACCTGGCAACCCTATGTACGGTTTTCTATCTATTCATATTCTTCTGTTTACTACACGTGGTTTTTATGCCGTTTTTCACGTCTTATGCTTTGTGCTTGGTCTTCATTAAAAAAGAAAAAGTAATCGACGAGTAGAGAAAAAGGTGCGTAGGAGGCGCTACTTAATGCACATTGCACATCCAATAACTTCCCTGTCCCCGTGTAGGGTTCAGGATAGGAACCTGCGTCCAGTTTCGTACAACATCACGGGGACTGCTTAGTGGCAACCAGGTCTCTCTGTACGAGGAGTAGTCTGGTCTTTGAGGGGGCCAGTCTGTCGCTGAGTTGATCCGTTTCCGAGCTGAAGGCGCTCGCAGTGCTTTAAATTTGGGTAGAGCACTCCTAGGTGCGAATCCTACATAGGGTCAGGGACCTACAGCCTACCTGAGCTTTAAGTTTGGGTAGGGCACTCCCAAAAATAGTACATTAGCTAGCTTTACACATATTAAGTCAGGCTATAGTATAGTATAATGGTAGGCTAAATAATAATTTGTACAAAAAATTCCCATTCTCGTACATTTTTTAAATTTATACAATGTAATTTAATTTAGAGTGCCTGTAAGTCAATAGAGCACTTTCAAAAGTTCACCTTGGACATGCTTACGTTATCGCACTGTACTTACAAAGTACAAACTATATCTAATCAATTATTTACGGTTCTGCGGCCTTTATATTACATTATTAATAGATACTATCTATAAAAATTAATTGTTTAGATCAAAGTAAAAATATATTCCAAATTCGGTGAAATTTAAGAAACTCTTACATATTTAAATATGAGTAATTATGACATTAGTTATCTGTAGGTTCAAGGAAGCAAGAATTGTGTACAAACTAAAGTCTCCTAATTCAATTTAAAAAATATTTGCAGTTAAAATTATTCTAAATTTGTTTAAGTATAAGTAAAATAAAATCTTATCGAAACCGAAAATGAAACAATAATAATAATTAAGCGTCGATTTAATGACTGAATATTTTATAAATTAAAAGAATTTTGTTTTTTGGCTGTAAGTGATAAATTATAAATAAAATGTACAACAGAAAGTGTGAAAGTAGGTACATTCTTATTTACAATACTTTCAGTTTATTGGTCATAAAATGTTGCTTTAAATTATGAAATTACAAAATATGTAATATCTACAAATAATATAATAATTTATACTTTAGACAGGCCGACCCCGTAAAAAATAACAATGTATAAAACTATTTGAAAGCCGCTCGAAATACTATTACATAATTGTTATTTTTAAAAATAAAATAATGTAGAAAACTAGAAATAAAAAAAAGATATAAGTAAAATAAAAATATCCCACCACAAATAATGTGTAATTTAATAGAGAGCAGAAATTCGAAATTTAAATGTTTATGCTCTGACAGCTGACAATGGCGCGGTATTTCCCGCTCTCTCAGATCACGTTCCGATACATAAATAAGTAAAAGTGATTGCGCCACGGCCCTAATATCGTTACAATGTTGAATGTATAACCATTGTTGCGCGGAATAAATAACATAATAGTAGCCTACTGCCATTATTTTGAACCTCAGTCTCGTAACGTCTCCCATTATTTAAATACCATGACATATTTATTATGCCATTTTATTTACCATTAAGTACATTATTATCATAATATATTAGATAATTGCTAGCGCATCGGTGAACTATGGCCCATTACCCTCCTCGCTTGATTTTGAGGAGAAAACCCGTGCCCAACAGTGGGACATAATATATGGGTTGATACATAGATAATTAATGACGAGTTAAGTTTTTTTTGCGAAATTTTATATGACCATAGACAAAAAAGGAATTTAAAAGAATATTTTATGTAAGTATACCTATATCAAGGCTTTAATGCGAGTACACTACATTTTACAGAGCACAGACATACAATTTCATACAGAGCAAACAATGAAATTGAAAGTTATTTTATCGACAATCAGTAATGCCCGTATAGCATACAGCCGTGCTCCCATATTGTCTCAATGCTACCTTTCACCAGATCAAGCGGAACTTGTTGAAGGTGAACAGGAACGCGGCATTCATAATATATACCAGTTTAACTTCCTAAACCCTTTTGTCTTTATGTCCTTGATCTTAGGTTAGTCATAGGTTGCTATAACCTTAACAGCCACTACTGGACTTGGGTTTTTAGGTTTTTGTCACACGCCCTTAATTATTTTTTTTTTAAATGGCGTCTCGCCCGAAACAGCTTTATCTAAGATTTATTTTCACGATTTTTTCATTTTTTTAAAAAATAACAATCAATACGAAACATGAATTAGTTAACTCAATTTTTGAAATGATAACCAAAATTTTTGGTAGGGGGAAATCGTATAGGTATGTTCGCGTCACCGACATCCTAATGTAACATTATGACGTCATTATAAAATTTCAGTGTCATAATAATTCTAAGTTTTCACTTTCAATTATTGGCAGTAGTATAGGTACATGGGCTAGAGTTTTTATTAAATAATATCATTAACATTTTAAAATTCTTTGGTCATATTAACACTACCCATGTACGGTGTCCCATAAGTAAACTTTTACTTTTCATGGCGGTTACAAGATCAAAACAAGCATGACTGATACGCTGTGAAATTCGTTACGTAATCTTAATTTCATTTTAACGCCTATCTACACAAACAGTTTAAAGACTTGTTAATTTTTATACAAAGATTTCACTAATGGTATCCGTGTAACGTTTTTAGCACATCCATTACACCGAACGAATAATCGATAGGCTTTATTACACAACGAGCGACGATAGTTCAGTGGGTATGGGGGTCGGCCTCTTAAACGATGTGGTCCGGGTTTGATACTGACTTCTGTGGTGCTTTGAAATGGGTTTCCCTAAATTTCTAAATGCACCCTGAACACAAGACCATAGCTTGCTCATCTGTGAAGGAAAACTTCGTGAGGAAACCTGCATGCCTGATGAGATGGAAATTCATTGAAGGTGTGTGAAGTCACCAACCAGGTCATTTCTTGCAAGAGGTCTATAGAGAAACTTCTTATCCGTTATATTATGTCATCAGTAAGTGACATAGGCTATAAAAACAATCACCAGTAGGGCTATTCTGTAGGGTCGTTTTCGAATCTCGAAAGCGGAATACGCGGTGATATGACAAATTTGACGCATTAGATGGTTTACAATGGTTTTTACAGAATAGCACTACAGTACTCTGGATACTGTAGGGTTATTTTGTAAGAAACCATTTCGATATCGAGCTCCACCTGAGTGATAGAGGTCACTTGACGTCACTTCGAAAGCGAACTTTATTGATATAGATAGATAGCTAGTCGAGTTTTAAAGAATACAAATTCGTCAAATTCGTTATATCACTGCGGATTCCGCTTTCGAGATTCGAAAACGACCTTTCAGAATAGCCCTACAGGTACAAATAGATAACACAGACGGAGCTACGGGCAATAGCTAGTACATTATATAATGAGCGTTTAGACATATTAATTGCAAATGTTTAACTAAACTGCAGGCGAAGGAAATTATACAATTTCCTGCCGACAAACTGCTACGGACGGTAAGCCTACTTTTTAAATAGCTATGGCTAATTGTATCATTAAAACAGACTTTAAACTTTCTGTTTAAATAGACTGCGGGACTTCTAATACGTTTATTTACAATGAATCAATCTGTACTAATGAAGCTAAAGTTCATTTGTTGAGTCAAATTGTTAAAATGTGGTGGTGGCTTTGTATGGATGAATTTGTGGGTGTATGTATATAAACAGCCCATATATGAATAAAGACCACGTTTAATAATATGAGAAATTACAATAGATTAATAAAAAACATACATAGTTTTTGAATTCGTACGAAAGTTGTGTAAATAATTTAAAATGAAAAATTTTGTATTTGAAAGCGAGTTATTGGTATGGTAGCACACATAAGTTTCTCTTTGTGATTAATTTACTATAAATTTAATTATAATACGAATGTTGGCGGTAAAAAGATATTTTAAGTTCGTCCTACGTGCAATTTCACGGTTCTTAATATAATAATAATAAAAGCGTAGGCATGTTACCCACGCATTTTCCGCCTGTCCGAAACTTCTTACACGTGGGATGATATTAATGAGCATGAAGAGTATATTTGAGAGTTATTATGTATATTCACAGTTATTATTACACAAAAGGAAGCCTTGTACATCTAAGCTTCTTGCAAGAAGATAATGTAAAATAAAATATTTAGCATCCTTTGTTTACAAGCGTATGACAAATATTGGCAAACTTAAGTAGATATAAGACCTACTATTTCAAAATCTACTTAAAACTTGCGGTGCGGTCAAAAATTTGGCGAAATGCGACCCCTGTTTAACCAAAGTTAGTATTAATTAACGGGGTCGAATTTAATTAACCGGTGCTATATTGAATTAACGAGGACCAGTTTAAATTATGTGACAATTAATTAAATTAGCAAAAGAAAGATCGCAATCACGAATTTGTCACAGTCTGGCGCTCGCACGTAACTCCAAGCTCCAATTACCGTTACGCAAGAGTTTCGCTCCGATACTTACCACATCTCATTTGACACAGTTCCAGCATAAACACGTTCCCATCGTAAACCTTCGGACTGCTCCACTTAGATAATAGATAACAGGACCACGCATTACAATGTTATTGTTACTACGTGACAAATTGCAGAGAAACAGAAAATACACAGATACAGTAATTGTTTCTCAGGCATCGATAGTTGCGAGGAGCACAGAGCACGTAATTGTGCGTCACTTTCTACTGCTACTATGCGTTGGACAGATTAGGTAATGGTACATTAGTCCGGATACAACGCATACGTTTCAAACCAAGCAATCAATCGTTGTAACATTGACGCACCCTGGCAGAAAAATTTACTTACACGACGGCAAAGCACAGAGCGATGGTCCAGTGATGGATGGAATCGGCCCTTTTACGCGAGAGGTTCCGGGTTCGATCCTGACCCGTCCGTGTGTGCCTTGAAATAAGTTTTTCTAAATTTCTAAGTGCACCCAAACACGAGACCATCGCTCGTTCACCGGTGAAGGAAAACATCGTGAGGAAACCTGCATGCCTGATAAGATAAGAAGTCTTTGAAGGTATATGAAGTTCGCCAACCCACACTGGGCCAGCGTGGTGAGCTATTGGCCCATTACCCTCCTCGCCTGATTTCGAGGAGGAGACCCGTGCCCAGCAGTGGGACGTAGAGGGTTGATACATTACTCTTACTTTTACACGATGGCAAACGTTATGACGCATTTTTTTTTGTTATTTTTTTTTAATTATTACAAATATTAATATAGACATATTTAAGATAGTAATGTATGTGTTTTTTTGTTTTTGTTGCAGAATTTCCTAATTTTCTCCATGTTCCTGGCGGCAGTTAGCGCAATGCCCTCTTACATAGCCGTGCCAGCAGATCAGATCGCCTTCTTAGATCTGACCGCGTTAAGATCTAGACGTGTGCCAAGACAGACACTTTCGCCACCCCCGCCCTCACTACCACAAACACTGTATGAAGATGACTACCAGCCCATACCTATACAAAACTACCAACAATGTAAGTAAATGCAACCCTTACTATCCTTACTAATATTCTAAATGAAAAAAACTACTCGAATCATGATGAAATTTTGTACACACATTCTGGGAGGTACTAGAAGTAACATAGGAGACTTTTTATTAAAAAAAGTTTTTTTTAACGCGACCGAAGCCGTGGGCAATAGCTAGTATAATATAAGTTAAATAAAGGATTTCTTCGTGTGAACGCGCTTGTCTGTGATACTACTTCAAATTCTTTCGGCATTAATTTTAAAGTGTAGAGCAAAATACACTTACTAATAAACTTTTAGAAAATCTATTCGCGCAGTCTTCTCGGCCATTACAAATGTTAAGTCAAAAGTATTAGAGATTACATTAAATCAATGTGTTAAAAATTCAATTGTAAAATCTCAAAAATGAAAAATTACAAGCTGAACGATTCAATTATATGCTCATTATGCGAATCTGTTAAGTAAATGTCAATGAAAGCGAACTACCCGCAAAACACTTCGACCCATAACTTTCACTTTACAAAGGACGACGGTGAAAGTTGATTTACGTTCCATTGCAGTTTAACTTTCATCTATTGTTATCATTTCGTATTACATAATCGGTGTTATGCAAAGCGCAATTCAAAACACTTATAGTGTCGTTAAGAGTTGTTACACTGACAAGCAATATACGGGTCTAGAATTTAAATACGCTAGTATTGTAAAATTTCATGTAAATTTGCTTATCAGTAACTATTTCGTGTGTTCATACATTAGTATGCTTAACTCGTCAAGATTAGCAGAGGGTAACATGCTACTTTCCCAATGTAATATCAGAGACAATCCGAAAATAATTTCAACAGTCGCTACGCCAATTTCACATGATTTCGATTAGATAGCATAATTTACCTACGTGCTCAAATAATAAAGAAGAAAGACAAATGAACACAAGTATAAAATAAATCATATAAAATAAGCTACACAAGTAAATTACATTTGTCCCAATTCGCTATATAAGTAGCATTATTATCGTTTCTGGAAATTTAAAAGTATGAATATAATATTGTCCCGGAATAAATATAAAAAAAAAACTAAAAATGGACACTTCGTTGGAATTAAAATCTGTCAAGGAAATTTTTATCGTATTTTCCTATTTGAGTTCGAATGTATGATGTAAAATAACATACAAAAATTTCATTCACATAGTTAACTTTGCTTCCAATAGTACTACTACTACTACAAGTAGTTAAACTGAATCCACAGTTTAATGAGGCTATGTCGATTTTTAGATACATCTTCTATGAATTCGAACCCTATTAATAGCACTTCAATCAAAAATAGTTTTTTTTTAGAACCAATCAATGAAAACAACGATGAGAGACTTTCATAATATTAATTTTTTCCAGCCGTCGCGCTCGCCCCTCCCCCCGCACCAGAACCACAAAGAATTCAAGCGCAACCCCAAAATGAAGCTGCAAGTTTAGTTAATGTAGCACATTACGCAGAAAGACCGCCAGACTTCGGAGAATATGTTGATTTCGGAGCACACACTGGTGACAACGGAGCCTTCGGGTGGTACGCAGACTACCCTATCAACAACCATGACCATTCCAATTATAGAAAATAAGCGCAGGTTGAAATATGTAAGGTTTAAGATCTGATCCTGCTCAAAAGATCTTATGGCATCTTGCCGATTTAGTAAAATTTTATAAGTTAAGTAACCAAAGACAGTATTATGCAAGTGATATAGATTAGACAGAATTACCGCATATTTGTTTGAGACGGTCAATTCCTGTGCACTTTAGATCAAGTTCCTGATAAGTAGGATTAAGCAAAATCCTCTGTGATAAGCACCACGGTAGTTCAAGTTATATACTTTCTTCGTATGCTTTAAACTTATTCTTACTTCTTTTCTAATTTCACGCTTACTTTTTCTTAGCTTTGCTTGCATTCTTAGCTTTTTACGCTTTCTTCTCCTATTCCTCTTCTACTTTTTCTGTCTTCTTTTTTCTTCCTGCTTATATCATATTCTTATGTAAGTATATTCAAAAGTTATATAGTGTATGCCCTAAAATTAAAGGCTATTTGCACTTATAATTGTATGCTATTAAATATAAACATACATAAGAAAATATTTTTATACATGCATCTATTCTTATTTACTTTCTTTTGAATCATTTCCTTCAATCACATTATATTCATCATTCATTTTCTCTTACCTTTTATTCATCATTTCATGTTAGATCTACCACTATCTTACCACCATGTTAGATCTAATTTCACTTAATAATATATTTTACTTTATAACATATACTTTGATTCATGTATTTAAATATATTAGTGAATTTTTAAACTTTTGCATACCTGTTCATTTGTTCATTCTCAACTTTCTACCTCTTTCATAATTTCTTTCACGGGACTCTTATATTTGCCTTTCTATTCTTCTTTTTCGGCTATATTTTATAATTTATTTTGTACTGTCTTCTTCCATCTTTGTTTTCATTATCAACATCAACATCGTTTCGTTTCTATCTACAGTGAATTTCACATATTTCAACTTCATCCATATACTTGTCTTAGCAGCTACCTACCTTCATTTCACCTACTCTATCCTCCTATCTAATATACTCTTTTATTACTCTTTATTTATCCTATATTATTATTTCTTCATTTATATTTTCAAATGTCTGCATCTAATATCTTTATGCGTTATACGTTCTTGCCATTTCTTTGTATCTTTTTCACACTAAACATTTTTAATTATCTGAAAAATAATATAAATTATGTATATAATATATGTATGATATTGTCATACTTCTATACATATATGATACTTCTTCTTCTATATATATGATCATCACTTTCCTTTCTCATTATTCTCTTTTTACATTTCATTTGATTTACAATGACTTATCTATCTATACTTATCTGTTTCCTCGCTGATATTTCACTCTTCTTTTCAGTCTATATTTTATACATTTGTTATTTATCTTAATACTTAATATAGGTAATATTATGTACTTTATCTTCACTACATACTTCTTTTTCTTATAATATTAATGTTTATTGTATTTTATTACTTTTAGAATATGATATATATTTTCAGTTGATTTTATATTATATACCTTTATCTTCTCCTATCAATTTACAAAGCCTACTTTATTTGCGTACTATATACTATTTTTACCTTCGTTTTCGACTTGTTCGTTCGCTAAATCTACATTATTTCTTATATATTTTTCATGTTATTATGTTCTTATATTAATACAAAATGTTATCTTATTATATATCTTTCCTATTACTTTCAATCTCTTTTCTCTCTTTTCTTACATTTACTTTCTTTATCCCCATTTCGAATTCCACTTAAAAGTTCTAGTTCTTTTATCAACTTGTCATCATACAACATATCCACTATCTCTGTTTCTCATTCAAACTCATACTAATTTCGTATTTTGCATTCTTACTCATTCAATATATATTTCGTTTCTACATTTTCTATTAACTATACATTACTACAAATGCTGTTTTGTGTAACAGTGTTATCTTTTGCGCATTTTTCTTGTATGTTTCCTTTTTTCTTTCTTTTTCTCTTTCTACTTTCTGCTATAACTATCAAATCCTTAAAATCTATCTTGACCGAAATTTTCTAGGACTTGACACTTCCTTTAACTGATAAAATAATATTTTCCAAAACATTTTCTTCATATTGCTTTCTTCTCTCGTATCTATTTTCATACTTGTCTTACATCGTATTTTGCATTAGTTTTCTTTTAATCAACAAACTACTATTTCATTCATTTACTTGTCATCTACATTCATATTTATAAAACGTTATGCGATTTCACTTGACTCATTAGTTCATCGTTGATCTTGAATGTATCTTTTATCTTTTGCTTCTTTATTTCTTATTCATCATCATTTTCTACAAACTTCTTTTATCTTTTCACAACATTGTCTTCTAAAGTACTAACTAAAAGTCAAAACTTTTTCAAAATACTCCCTAACAGTAATGTTTATTTATTAAAACTGAACTTTACTTCTTTCTTATTTCATAAATAAACCTTCAATTTACAATAATATGTTGCATTTCTTCTGCGCTTTATCATGTACTTTTTTCTTATTTTATTAACTTTCACCTTTACCCGATTATATTTGCTCTACCTAACTCTGCTATACTTAAAATAGTGTGGAATCTTGACCTAACTATTATACTCAACGTTTCATAGTGTATATCACTATATATGAGTACTATACTTTTCAGCAAAATATAATCGCCTTCGCTCACTTTTCGTTATTTGCAACCAATTTAAATTTTATTGATATCTATCTTTTTTTTATGTCTTAGCTCCCTTCCCATCTCCTTTCCATCTTACTCTTACTTTTTTTTATCTTTTTTCCTGGCTTCTATTACATACCTATATCTTAATCTTATATTTTCAACAACATTTTACATTCTAAACAAGCATTATTGATTCTTGTTTTATACTTACACTTTAACACTATAGGTACCATTTTAATAAAACGCCAACCTAGTGAATTATTAATGGTTAAAAAAAATAAAAAAGGCGTTGGAAAATTATTTTTTCCTCTGAGGTCAATAAAGCAATATATGCTTGTTACTTTGACTTACACTATAGCAAATAACATGGTTACCTTATCGTGTCCAAAATATGTCTTAGTATGACCCGACTATACATGGTGTGCAAACTTTTACCAAAAACAAGTTCATCGGGGGCCAACTTGACACATTATTATTTTAATATAAAGCTATATCTACTATGAATTAATATCTTCTTTTCTTCCTTCTTAGATACTATTTCTTTATCTTAACTTTTCTATGTATCTTTCATTTCATTTATATTTTACGCATATCTATATCTTCCTTTTCTTATAACGACTACCTGGTGCATTTAGTATAGACTAATGTTGTTTTGTTATGAAAAACGTATTCGTCAACAAATAAATATTGTTGTTATTGTTATAAAAATGTCTTTTATTCTACTCCCTATTTAAACGTTGAAAAAAGATTGGTGATAATTTTCTAATTTGATTGAAGTCAGAAGGCAAATTTATAATCGTGCCACGTGATGATACGAAGTCAGCGCCTTATCTTCTCTGGATCTTAAAGAGATTCTTGGTAACAGCCCAAGCATCTCGTACAAGCTTTACCTATCCCGAGATCTAGGATGTCTCAGTGCCAGGGAATATACCGCATGCGCCGTTTAAGCCGGGTTTTCATTATTTTAGTACACTCCGACCGAATGCACTACGATGGCTCGGATGGTTTTACAAAAACAAAATGGCGACAACTAAAACAAATAAATCAGAATGCATGCGACACGTCAAGGTTTATCAAGAAGTTACTAAAAAAAGAAGTCAAAAGGAAAGTCAAACTAAATAATAAATATCATATTATACTGTTCATATTATTATATCTTACTAGCAGCGCCACGCGCTTTCAACCGCGTACTTCCCATTCCCGTGGGAGTATGTAGTGATAAATTATAGCCTATGTGTTATTCTGATATATAAGCTATATTATTGTAAAGTTTCATTAAAATCCATTCAGTAGTTTTTACGTAAAAGAGTAACAAACATCCATACATACAAACTTTCGCATTTATAATATTAGTAGGAAGTAGGACTAACCGGTACTCGCAACTTTGCAATCCGCATAACAATACCTTTATTATCTAAATCCCCTGTGATAATTATCTTAAGTTATTCTAATGTAGTTTATTATTGTAGTTTCACTTCAGCTCAATTTAGTGTTCTTAAATTATTAATAATATTTTATAAAATATTCATTATCGTCTCAGATTTTTTAATATCTTTTCTCTATCTGGCAACAACAGTTCAGACGTCTTTATTGCCAATCTATACTAATCTAGACTAATATTATAAAGAGGAAAACTTTGTTTGTTTGGTTGTAATAAATAGGCTCAAAAAGTACTGGACCAATTTTAAAAATCCCTTCACCGTTTGAAAGCTACATTATCCACGAGTAACATAGACTAAATTATATTCTAAAAAAAATACGGTTCCGTAAGATATTTGGGTTTTTCGGACACAAGGTATAAAAATAAACCAGAGAAGTTAATTATTTTGCGTACTAAGATCCCGTTGTAAATCTTAGTTAACGCAGGCGAAGCTGCGGGCAACAGCTAGTGTGAAATAAATTAAAACAACACTCATAGGTGTAAAAAGGACCGTATGGTCCGAGTGTACTAAGATAGTGAAAACCAGGTTTTATACGACACACAAGAAGAAAGCTGTTTTACATAAGGTATGGATTCAAAAAAAAACATATATTTAGTTATTTTTATTATCATACAGGTAACGTTCAATCTAATATACGTTTATATTTAAAATAGATTTCTTTGATTTCATTAACAGAGTTGCGAAATGATTATTACAACGCCACTAAACTGTGTCAGAACACTTACATAGATGGCGTTACAACATACGCCATCCAAAATAGTCAAAATCACGGAGTATAGATATAAGGAGTCCGAACGATATGGGCTTTTCCGTTCACATACACTATAATAAACCCAGATCTTAGTTCTTATTTCTGCCGCTGTCTGCGCTAGGATCGGTTGCGCACCGATGCTACGCTACGCTGATTGGTCCGCTTGTATCGGACCAATCAGCGCCACAGTACTTCCCACGAGAGGACCAATCAGCGCCACAATACTTCCCGCGTAAAGATTTAAACGAGTACTTAATAATGAAGGCGTGCTCTACTGACAAAACTTCTGGCATCTAAATTGCGACCATTTGTTCAACATAGCGTTTGGACTCCTTATATCTATACTTCGTGGTCAAAATATACAACACTGAAGGTTACAAAATTATTACTTTAAATGCAATAAAAAATTGAGCAAAGCACAGTAAATATTACTTAGTAATAACAGCAAGTTTAGTAAATTTTACCTCACGAACAAAACTGAGTTTTATGGAATCTAGGTAGTATCTACCTATATTATATTACTTCGGCGTAAATAGACTATTTTATATACAGGGCGTTTCATAAGATTTTTTATTCTATCGCCTTCGCAAAATTTGTTGTGATAAATGTTGTAAAATATACTTAATAAAATAATAATAATAATAACAAAAAACTGCATTATTTTACTTTTACGTTTCGAAATATTTATACTAAACATATTCACTGTTAAAATAGTACACCCTGTATATAAACTAATCCGTTATCAGTTTTACAGTACGCTATAAAAAAAAATGTGTTTTTTGTCACGAAATTATAATATAAGGACGTAACGCTGTTTGAAAAAGCCAATAATTTGGCACAAGTTCCTGAACACTTTATTTTTTAATCGAAGGCAATAAATTTGTTTCGTTATATAACTAATATTATGAAATAATGCGAAGAGAAGGCGTATATTAATTATAAGATACTACGTACATAAATAAGCCCTAACAAAATCAATACTTTTGACCCTAGCTTTGGGGTTTTTGCGTCTAGGCTGTAAAGGAACATTTAAACATTTTAGTCAATAACTCTACTTACCTAATGTGCGCATAGAAATTAAATCACAGATAGAATGTAACAATAATTTGTACACAAAGCCAAAACTTATAAAAACAAGAAGTCGTTAAAAAAAACATAAGAGTCGATTGCGAGGGAAATATAAAAATGGCGCAAAATGTAATAATTTTGTTGAAATAAATCTAACTGACGTCATAATATAAACGTTTAAAAAAATATGAAACTTTCCGGCGCAATCGGGAAACAGACCACAGATAAACTTTAAAAGTTTTCACAAAATTTATGTTACATCGACCACAACCCATAGACTCCTAATAACAGGGGAACGGGTTCTGGCGACACATCTGACTTATAGTTCCGATGTAAGCCGTAAACAATGTAGGTACTCAAACTATCGTGTTGTCTCATTCTTTCCCGTTGTGAAATATATCCATTTCTTTTTAACGTTCCGTGATTGGTAATGTATGACATTGAATTAGCTAATCACAGCATTGCAACCCCTTTCGTCTCACCTCAGCTAGTTGCCAGAATGCATTTAATACAAAAAATCAAACATTAGGAGTCTATAGGTTGTGTAGTCGATGAATTGTTATAAATAATACTTTAGGCGGCACAGATACATTTTAAGTACAAAAAACTGACTAGATTTGAGTAAAAAAATTATAGTATATGCAAAATTATTAGCAAAATATACAGCATTTATAAGAGTAAAGTTTGTATAAAATATATCAGTAACCGAAATGGGTATTTTTTTTTTATTTTTTAGTATCCAATACAATATATTTTGTGTATTTCAAGTCGCTATCTAGATCGAGAGAAACTTTGTTGTCCTAAAATGTATAATAAAATAAATTAAGAGAAGATTAAAAATCATGGAAGGACTGAAATTTCTTTAGCTATCTAATGTGGCAAGTGCGATGATCGATATAGATAGCGCCTTAAATAATTTTATGTAATTACAATTACATATGACTAGTACGCGTCTTTGATTATGTGATGTATATCCAGTATAATGTAAGAATAACATAAATTAATTGAATCTAAGAAAAGAATGTGCGCTATAACATTCATAAATCTATACAATTATTATACATAAACTACCTAAATTTTATAAACAGAGTTTATAGACTGAAAATATTGTAACAAACTAGAAAGTTCCCTTAAATACGTCTCGGTACAGGCCATAATTGTAGGTACCTTTTTGCTGTCAACTGAATACAGATTCGTAATAAAAATGTAGTACTAGTTATATCAAAGATAATATTACATCTGATAAATACTTCTATCTCACTATATGCATAACCAATATATGGGTACATTGTACATATAAAGTAGTACTTATGCTATTTACTTGCTACTGCTATTTATGGATAAATTCACCCAGTAACAGACAAAAAAGGCAGTAAATAATTTACAAAGTCTTTAATGTCAAATTTCTATCTTCACTAGGAATCATTACATTCTAGTCCTTTGACGTACATGGGTACTCTGTTGATTTTGCATATATAGTTACTACAAATATACATAAATATACACACATAGGCTTGTCGTGTCCATTAAAACATGAATATAAACATCTATTAACATCGACAGTAGCATATGTACATAGTATTCCTTGTCAGCTTTATATTACGAAATATAAATGAAAGGTTTGGTAGCGAGTTTAACTTTTTAAAAGATATCTAAATGGAAACAAAAATGTTACTAGGCCGAGCTACAAGTAAACCTCATTTAAGATACCATTAATAAAAAATATATTATAAACCTCAATTTTAATACTTTTCAATACGTAATAAACTTTGAAATGTTTCAACTCGCTCCATCTATTTGTATTGTATACCTAAGGCTAAAATAATACACATACTTACATGCATATACATAGCCCTTCAGGGACACCAGCTACCAATGATCGATTAGGAAAATCGATTTAATATCGATAAATCAAGAAAAATAATTTACTCATTAATAGGTTCGATAGTATAATACTATGCTATATCTTATCTTTTGGTTTAGGTACATCGAAATAAAATCGTTTTTGTATGTATACGATCAATATAGTCGAATATTAACATCGACGCAATACACTCAATTAAAACTAGTAACATAGGAAAACATTTATTTGTATCTAAAATTTTTATTCAATGTTCCTAAATGATTTTATTTCCTAGATTTATATAACGTTAAACTAGAAGAAAATTAAGAATCTATGCTATAAAAAAACCTTTAAAACATTTTTTTTCCAGATATAGATTCTTTGTCAAAAAAAAAACCACATAAACCGATTTCATTTGTATAATAAAAGACTCCGTAAAGACTGTTTGTTACAAGCACTACAATCAAATCTATCAAAAATATTTTCCATCGACATCTGTTATATGAATTGATGAGAATTCCTAATTAAATCCTTCAAAATCACATCACCTTCAATTCCTAAGAGTAACTATTTAACTTGTCTGAGAGTGTATATAGGGTTATACGGGATATTTTTTTGTAATGTATATTTAAAGACCACAATATCGAGTTTATAATACATGACTTATCTAGAATAATTTTAACTCCTATAAGTTCCGTAGCGGACGTAGGGCGGGGAATTTAGCCCCGCCTCCTTCAAGTATCTAAGCACTCGCATGCAAAATTTCATAATAAAGCCTGATGTTATCCTTGTTTTTTTAAAACTCTAATCGTCCCGTATCCATTGCTGTTCAAGTTGTCGCGTTTCCAGTCGCCATGTCACAAATCTCGTAGATTGTTTTTAGTAAACTAAATCTTTAGTTTCTAGTAAGTCGAGAGTAAGTCTAATTATTTACGCTACTGGGCTAGGTATAGCTCCAGTCGGTTACTCTGTTCGTCTCGGCGCTCTTCTGTTTGGCTAATTCCCCCTCCAGTTAGTTCAGTATCTAGTTCTCTCAGCGCTCCTCTAATTATCAGGGTATACCTTTCCATGCTCACTCTCGTTTCATCTTAGCATTGATTTAACTAAGCCCACCACCAGCTAGTTCAATATCTAGTTTAAAGATGTATACCTCCTGATACTCGACTGGTGTAAGAGTACTTCCAGTGGTATCTAGTCGGCTACGCGTACCTCAAGTGTGGTCGGTCTAGTCGGTCCAGGCGAGCACGATCTTGCGGAAGGGCACGAAGAGCGCGGTGTGCGCAGGCGCGGGTGTAAAGTAGCGTCGCCCGCGGTGCGTGCCGTCGTTGCGCGGCAGGCCGGGGTTCGCCGCCAGCGGGAACTCCGCCCCCACCACCACACTACTGTTGGCGGCGGTGCTGCCCGCGATGCCCACGTACCTGAACATACATACCTCTATTAGACATACCTGACCTTTCGGCGGGTATGCAAAAAGCCGACCGAATCAGCCAGCAAAAGACACAAAACTTACCGGACTTTAGTGGGTTTAACTCACTTTGAAAATAGGGGGTGAGTCTTAGTTATCTTTATATGACAGGTCAATGAGTGAGGTTTTTTTAATTAGGTAGGTTCGCTAGGTTCTAAGTACAATGGCCTCCAACTGACCAAACAATTTTGGAACGTGAAAACCTCCAAGCAAAGCTTTTATAGCGGATACGGCACCAAGCCCTATAAAGGTTGCGTCTCAGGATAGGCGTTAAGGTTGAGGCTCGCACCTGACGCGTCCGACGGCGAGGCGGCCCTGCGGCGTGATGACCTTGACGGCGTGTCCAAGCCGCAGCTGGCGCGCCTCCGACGGGATGTACGGCTGCCCGCGCTCGCCAGCGCCCTCTGTGAGTGCAACGAGTGGATGAGAGACAGACATAATATACAGGAGAAAGAAACATGCATATCGAAATCTGCGTGAGAGAGACGAGGTCACCTTTTATTACTCTAGACTATCTTATCTTCTAAATGAAGGTAAACAAGTAAGAGTCGCCTGAACTGGTCCCAGGTAAACTTGTGTAAGTTGATGGGCAACGCTGCATCAGGTGGGGGTCATCAGGCTATCTAAATACTATAAAACAGTATCTCAGGATCAAACACGGACCCTCGCGCTATAGAGGGCGAGCCCGTACACACTGGACCATAGTCGCTTCTTCTATAAAAAACACGCAATTGACCATAGGATCAGTTGATGCCTAGCAATATTTTTTCTCTCTTTCCCTCACTTTATTTCGTAGAGAGACGGTGAGAACTGCCCCCTTCGACGTGAAAAAGCATGACTCATGCGGCGTTACCTCGCTCTGAGGCGTTCCATTTAATGCTTGAAGTGCAAGCGAGAGCGCGGAACGAGCGACAAAGAGGCACAATCGGCCCATCAGTATTTTTATATCGACTATCGTCAGTAAACCGAGTTTTAACAAGGAGAGTCTGTCAGTGGAAATTCTAGACCACTCACCCGATCGCTCGAGCGAGGCTGACCGCAGGCTGTCGATGGACCGTCGCAGGTAGGCCTCGGTCTCGTGCAGCAGGTCGTCCGTGTCGTCGTGCCGCACGTCCGGCAGGGAGCCGCGCCATCGACCGCCTGACAACCAACATGGATCAACGCTCTTGGAATTAGAATAAATGATATCATCACATATGTGTCTCACTGCTGTAGGGCTATTCTGTAAGGTGGTTTTCGAATCTCGAAAGCGGAATCCGCGGTGATATGACGAATTTGACGAATTTGTATTCTCTAAAACTCTACTATCTGTCTATATCAATAAAGTTCGCTTTCGATGTGAGCGTAAAATGAGCTCTATCACTCAGGTGAAGCTCGACTCGATCGACTACTGGACACGGGTCTCCTCCTTGAAATCAGACGATGTATTGGGCCATGGTTCGCCGATGCCCTGGCCAAGTGCGAGTTGATGAACTCGGATATACCTTCAAAGACTTTTAATCTCATCAGGCATGCAGGTATCCTCACGATGTTTTCCTTTACCGATGAGCGAATAATGGTCTCATGCTATTTTATTTATATGTATCTATATTCTATATTAATGTAGGATCAAATCTCACGTGGCAATTATTTCTAAATTCTAATTACACCATTCTTACCTTGAGTTTGTGGTATCCAATCGTTGCTGCGGTCAATACTCGGGCAGGGAGAGCGGTACGAGCCTCGGGATAAATATCTGGAACATCATTTGTTTTCCTCGTATTATAACATATAACATAAGCCGCAGTTTTTTACAAATCTTTTGTATACATGCTAGCAACACTATTCGTTACACGTGATGTAAAATTATTGATACCGTCACACACATCCTGTATAGTAGAAAAATCGTCTTGCTTTCGTATCCTCTTCATTTAAAAATCTGAACAGTTACGAATGATAATTTATAAAGATATCAGATAAATGATTTACGTCATCATTATCAAACCTATTCTAGTGATGGATGTTTCAGTAAACGTTAAGACAGTCAATTACATCATCCAACAAGGATCGGCCGACGAACAGAGATCTACTATATTATTTTTATAGCGTGTGTCAGTTATGTCATAGGAGGCATTCCCTACACTAGTGCATAGTTTTACCGCACAGCTCGGGGGTCGCTATTAGTGCGGGACACGAGGGCGGGAGTCAGTTGTTTTCTTTTCCTTTTGACAACTAAGAGTAATTTTATATTTTGTTATTTTCTTCTTGATGTATAATTGTTGATAAGCCTGATAAAACTTATTCTTCATGTTCTTCGACCGTAAATAGTAGTACATAGTACTATATTTTTCGCGCTATAACATATAATAAAGTAGGCAGAGTTCTCACCGAGGCAGCGGCGAGTCGTGCGCTTGCTGCAGCTTCCACAGCGGCTCCGCGGAACGCGACAGCTCGGGGACCATCGAAGTGAACCCTACCACATACATCACGACATGATGATACAGTTTATCATACAGTAAGGGGTTTGTGGTGAAAAGGGGAAAGTAAATAAGCCAAAGAGTAGTATCCAAACGGGAGCGCAACATAAGAATCAAGTATGTACATATTTTTGGATACCATATTACCTCGGGTCAGGACAAGAAGGGAACCTGGCCCAGTATAGCTGCGATTATCCTGTTATCTGTAGATCCAGGACCTTCAAAGGACTGAAGGCGCTCGCGGGTGATTCAGTTATGGTAGCGTACTACTGCCAAGCTCGAGTCCCACATAGGGTCTAGGAGCCTACTCACAGCCCCAATAAAATTATTATATAATAATACAATTGTATTCCCCCGCATCTTCAAAATGAAGGTACTAAGAGAGTACTAGAAGTTAATAAGTCTAAATTTAAAACCACCAACAAAAAAGTACCAATGTCACTGAGCAGCACCCTGCGCGGGTCATCGGCGCGGGGCGGGGCGCGGGGCGCGAGCGGCCGCCTCCCGCTACTCTTGGGGGCCGCTGTAAAGCCTAACTCTGGGATCTGTTAACAAAAAATTTAAAAATAAATAATATTTAGAAAATAGTTTATTTTTCACCGGTCCCAAACGACGTAAAAATCTCAGTGGCAATAATGTTTTCATAGTGCATTTTATTACACAAAGCATGAAATAATTCTATTATTTATTAACAAGATTTAAGTAGTTTTGTTGACAACCGATTATTGATATATAAACTAAGAAAAATGTATACTTATATATTACAAAGTGTGATAAAGGCACCGTTACCTTGTAGGCGAGGTTCCCGTCGGAGGTCCACTTGGGCGGTAGCGCAGACACGTCGGTCTGCGCGGCGCTCTCGCGGCGCGGCGCGTACGCATGCGACAGCACCGGCCGCGTGCGCGCCGCTCGCGACCACGCCCCGCGCACGCCTCGAACCAGTGGCGCCCTACGATAATATCACGAAAGCAATATTTTAAAGATTGATCTGAAAACTCTAATGTATCTCTCAGGCTCCCTGGTCGCATCATCATCATCATCATCTTTAGCCACCCACTGCTGCTTATGAACTCCAAGACGTTCAGTAAACTGAGATTGTGTAATAACCCAATTCGCTGCTAACCCTAGCACAGAGGATCACACACGAATAGCGGTGAGACCGACTGCAATATTAACTATCGCTAATGCAAACGAAAAAATATCTCTTATTGTGTACATACAGTTATAGGGCCGTGGCTCCATAGACAATTATAACCAGGGCCGTCTCTAGCCCATGTGGCGCCCGTGTGCAAACATTACCCTAGCGCCCCCTAGCACGTGCCCGTTCAAAATAAAATGGGTACAAAGTACTTGTACCCATTTTATTTTGGGTGTAAGGTGAGGTCTTCATGTTGAAAAATAAAGTTTATACATATTTATATTGCAAAAGCCAAGCCGCTCGTGGCGCAACTTGCTTTGCTGTAAATGACAAATATAAGAAGAGCTCTAGGTGCTACACAAAATGTATGCAAACTGGAGTTCTTTTTACGTTGGTCATTTTCGGGGCTCCGTTGCGAGCGGCGCTCAGCGCCCCTAGGACCCCGGCGCCCGTGTGCAACGCACACACTGCACCTTAGGGAAAGACGCCCCTGATTATAACATTTGTTGTCATTTTTTTCCAAATAAAGTCCTCGAGGCAAATTTCCCGTGATCAAATTCAAACGTGATCTCGATTCAAACGTGATTAATTAAAATATATCCACATAAAGAAAAACCCACTGTAAATCAATTTACTTGAAAAAGACTATTAATAAGACCAGAATATAATATAAAAATAGACCCATTTAGTGAGTTAATAAAGAAATAATGGGAACCTCAACATTTGAAACATTAGTAAAATGTATTAAATAGAGTGAGCTATATAAGAACTATCGCATGACTGTTATAATAAACGATCAATTACCTGTACTGGAAGGGGTTGGGGCACGTGTTGCGGCGTATATTCAGATTGCTGGCGAGGTCGTCCTCCGATATGCCGCACTTGGATATGTCTGTCTCAGCGAACACCGAGAACCTGTGACCCAGGCGAGTCTTGTAAAAACTATCCACACTCTCGTCTCTATGAAGTACGTCGAGACTCGATCCTAGTTCAAAACTTGACGACTTGGTATGGTCTAGACTAAGTCTATTGTAGTCCCCCGTCAAACTGTCCGCACTGTCTAACCTCCGAGTGCTGGCATTTGGGCTTTTTCTATACAGCATGTTGTCGGACTTATTGTGGCTTTTCAGGATTCCCCTGCCTGGCAGATCCAGACTCCCTTTCCCGTTTAGCCCAACGTGTTTGTTTAGCCCAATATCTTTGTCGCTCGGCAGGGACACTCTCTTCATTCGCAACTGATCTCTTAGCGCTTGGGGTGTAGGTTTGGTTCGAGCTTCGCGCGGTTGGAAGTCAGGGTCTAGGGTGTGGAACTTTATAAGCACTGGCGTTGAGTGTGTGGTGGAAGTAGACCCCGGCGTCCAAGTGTCAGTCTCACGTATCGACACCAGGTCCTCCTGTAACAAAGTAAAAAAAAATGTAGAGGTTCGAATTATGAATTTCAACCATTTTTTAATCCAATTGAACACACACTAAAACATAATAACTGGTCCAGCCATTTAGGAGTTTAGTCACACAGGCACACAGAAGAATAATTAGGAATCTATAAGTATAAAAATTAACGCGTAGATCGCATTGGTCGAGTCAAAACATTATCTATTGCTAGCGAACCAACTTTTATTGAGCTCTTTGATCAAAATGGAATTTTAGGTACTCTAATTTCAAACTCATGGTCTTGTAAAAGTACATACACATAAAGGTAAGCACATTTCCAGATACAATTTCAAAAAGGAGATTTTATGTAAGTTGGTATAATTACGGGCGGGGTAAACAGTTTCGGGGTGGTTATATCGATTGGTGGTTAACTTAATGGTCGTCAATGACAACGCGTATAGGTGTTAATGAGTGAAGCTTCAACTGTCTTCCTGTGCACGTAAGGGAGTTCGCGTGTAATAAAGCAATTTAGAAGGTCCCCTTATAAAAAAAATCAAGCAAACTCATACATTTTTGTATATCTTTTTCCAAGACAAGGTTATGATAATGTTGACTATCGTTGATTTATGGCAGTTTTATAATCCTAAAATGATGAATATTTAGTAATCCTTCAGGAATATTAAAAAACCTATAGTCCCGTTGTTCACCTTGTGACAGTTTAATCAATGGGTGAGCTCAAAACGAAGTTAATGATTATGGGTTTGATCGCTCTGAAACTAAAAGCTATTCAGTGGAATAAATAAACAGGACCAATTAATTCTAATTAAATTACAGTTCATTGGGACTTACCTGATCCATATTATTTGATTTTTAGGAAATTCGGCCTAGCCGTGGAACGTACACTATCATAATTATGTACAATAATGCTTCAGTATAAATATCGTCCGGAAGCTATGGAACAAACGCGCAGACCTCTAAGCGAACCTCGCAGTGCTGTCAATACCTAGTGCGTAGTGGGCGCATCGAAACGCATGTTTGTGTGAGTGTGGCGTTTGGAGAGTTTGTTCTTAGATACCATCATCATCATCATCACCAGTCTTTATCCGTCTATTACTGAACATAGGCCTCCCTCAATAAACGCCAACACGACCGAACTCTTACCACTCGCATCGTCAAGTCGATCTCAGATCGTCTTACTTTGATAACGATAGAAGCTATGCAATAGCTTAACATTCACTGATACAACGGGACTCTTTTGTTTTTTCTTTACGAACCTACTACTGTGATATAAACTTTTTTTTCGCTAGCTTTATTATAGACGAAGGTTTCTTCTTCTTCTTGTCAAATCGGAAAGCTAAAATTCTGTATACTGACCAGTACTTGGCCAAAAAACCGCCGTGTCGGTGGCCTTAAGTTAGTTTTGTGTTAATATTTGAGGAAGGTTACGTTGGAGCAGCTAGGAAATGAAACAAATCCGTGTATATAGAATCACACGCTCGTCATACTAAGCGTACCCTCTTGGCAATAAATAAAATTTGTAGGTAGTTGGGGATGATTCTATCAACCATGCGTGCGGGGATATTTTTTATCGTTTTATGCCCATACATTTTTTATTGATTTTTCTCTTTCTATGGTTTATTCAACATTAATCAACCTGTTTTTTTTTATGTTCGTGAACGGCGGTGGTCACTTATTATTAAATATCTCACAAGTAATTACCTATTTATTTCATGACCTCATACTGTCACACATGCATGTCGATGACGCGAACTTATATTATTTTATACTAACAGAAAGTGCTCAATGCGGCTAAAGAAGTTTTTACATCAAAAAGGCCACGAAACGAATAGTTCGAAAATCAAATTTAAAAGGATTTTTCAAAAACCGAAACCGTAACTTGTTAATTTAACTTTAAATTAAGATGCTGTTCTACTATCAGTACATATTTATATTCAGTTTTATTTAGTAGTTCCTAACGATTAGTCCCAGCTTCGCACATGGAAATATGTTATAGCCTATGTTACTCGCCGATATAAGTCTTTCTATAGGTTATAATTTTTCAAATCGGTCAATAGTTTCGGAGTCTATTCGATACAAACAGACAATCTTTGCTCTTTATATTATTACTATAGATACAGGCATAGATAATAAACAAAAGTTATTTTTCAATAATACTTTACAGTTTGAAGTTTAAAGTACCAAACAAAAGCGATATTTAAAGTAAAACACAATACTGTAAAAGGTATCGCGATATGCCGTGCCAACTACTTGCACTCGAACTTTTCAAGTTGCGGCCGATATCGATGTGAGATTGGCACGCCAGCTGAATATTGAATTATCCGATCAATCGTTGAATATTTCCTATTCCGTGCACTTTGGTTTACTTTTTAAATTAAATCAAGGGTAAAAGATTTTGTTCAAACTTCAACACTTAGAAGTGATTGATGTAGTTTTGAAACATTCTGATTTCGATGTCTATTATAATAAAACATTTTACGCATTTTGTGGCGGTTTATAAAAAAAATACATTTTATCGTTTGAAATACTCCTCCATGGTCCACCTATAGTCATTGCTTGTAGTAAAGTATTACAAACGTTGGGAACGCAGAAATATTAGGTATCTAATAAAAAGACTCAAGAAGTCTTCACTTCAAAAATCTAAACAATTAAGGGCCTGTTTCACAATCTCCAGTTAAGTTCCCAATAGGCTATCGGCAACATATTTGACAGATACTCCATACTCTATCTGTCAAATATGTTGCCGATAGCCTATTGGGAACTTAACTGGAGATTGTGAAACAGGCCCTAAGTGTTGTCTCAATACAATCGCAAAGAAAGCGAACGCAAGGTGCGTTCGCTTTCTTTGCGATTGTATTAATTTTAATGTAGAAAGAGTCCGGGACAAGGCATTGCCAAAGAATTCAGACGTACATTAGAAGGACAGTTCTTATGGGCGCTTTGAGGACAAACTGCGATGCAAACGTGCGCTTGGCGGCCAGACGAGATGGACACCGCGATGTCCCCAGTGTATGAGCCTACGAGAGCTAGCGAGTGCGAACTGAGGACTAAGGATAAAGTCGGCACAAAAAATCCTTAAGATTTGTGCTTCTATGTACGTCTGAATTCTTTGGCATTCTTACGCAATTCGTTCATAACTTGCCTACGTTAAAGTAAATCAGTGGTGACTTCAGGATCAGTACCTACTTCTCTAACCGTACTTTTGTATAAAACACAGAAAAATGTTCTTATCCAAAGAAATATATGGCTTACATATCCGTGCACTATATGTATATTTCCATCAGGATATTATATAATACGGAGTTCTAGGTTAATCGAAATTCAAAATTCAAGCACAGAATAAGAATTATAAAATAGCTTAACGAATCAAGAACACAAAAACTGATTGATATTGGCCTTGCTATTCACTAAAATGTATTTGAGCCAATATGGAAAAAATATGTCAACGTTTTTTTTTCAAATTAAAGTAAGTTTATGTTAGACACATGTAGCGCTCAAAATTATAACACCCTGGTTTTCAGGGGTTCGTAGAGTCAAAGAATACAGACGTATATAAAAGAAATGAATTCTTTGGTAGAGTATAATAATATTGTAGTCTTTACAATATAATATAATAATTTTTATAATATATTTAGGAATTGTCCTACCTGCAGATTGCTCATGTCTTTGGATTCGTCTGTCGTGAAGATGAGCTCGATGTCGTCCACTTCCTCAGACTCGTTCCCGCTGGCGTCTTGATCATTCTTGTCGTCTGCATTGGGGTTCTGGTCATTTGGAGTGGTGCCGCCTTCGGAGAACACAGAGTTATCGCCTTCTGACATGGACCTATGAAATAATAATAATTTATTGGGACAACTCACACACGGCCACCGGATACCAAACTAGGTAGTCTGTTCTTGTGGTAACCAGACAACTGATACATACATATTTCTAAACAAATACATAATATTATAGATAAATTACGCCCAGACCCCAGACACAGAAGAAACGATCATGTTCATCACACTAACATTTGTCCTAGGTGGGAATCGAACCCACAACCTTGTGGTTTAGTAATAAAAAAAATGATAGCATGAGTAAAGTGTAACATTCATTTAATGAACAACCTAAATTGAGAATGTGATAAAGAGATCGTTAGTTTAAATATCCAAAACTCCGAAATGTCATTCTAATTTTAAAAATTAATGAATAAGCATTCAATAATCTAATAATCGTTCAAAAATTCATTCATTTTCATCATCATCAGAAGCACATATTATGCCTCAATTAAAGCCAAGATGGCCGACTCCTTGCCACACGCATCGAACACGAACGCGCCATGGTCATGCAAAGGCAAAAAAAATAAAAGGAATTTACTTTAGACAAATGATTTTGATTCAATTTGAAGGCATGTAAAACCATGTCTCAGAATGATTGAGATCTTCACTTAAGATGAAATGGGAAATTGGTGATAGACAGCTTAATGAGTGGATAAGATAAATATGAAATCTGGGACTCTCTAAGTTTGTGTTTATTGTATTAATTTCATTTATTTGGGCGTTTATTGAATAAAGCCTATGTTCAGCAGTGGGCAAATAAATGCTGATGATGATGTTTATTGAGTAACAGATGTTGGCTATAGCTTTTAGCTAACTTTGATCAGCTCTATGCTTAAAGTTTTAGGTCAGCATTAGATTTCTTAGCTATGATTGATATTTTCATAATTGGGCTTTAAAATGCAATTCATACTTTTTTACACCACATCAAATTGGTACCATGGTAAGTTCTCGAAGAACATGTGTTGCGGGTACCAGACAAGGGAAATTGGTTTAATACTTTTAAATGATATGTATATTTATTTAAGATTTTCACTATATAATACACATTCATCACCCAGAAACACAGAAAACTTGTTCCCTGGCAGGATTTGAACCCCCTACCTTCCGTTTGAGAGCCAACACACTAACTATTGAGCCATAGAGGTTGTTATAAAGGCTCATTTGGTTTTGATTCATACATGTAATATCTAACTAATTATAAAAGAACTCAATGGTTTATGATTTTTTTTTATTATAGCTTAAACTCTCACCTCAGACTCAAACTATCAACATCTACATTTAAAGTATCTTTATGTCCTCCTCTTTCAACATTCTCTTTTACAACCAGGCTGTCTTCAGATGTTATTCTTACTTGAACACCAAATTTATCAACTTTAGATTTCACTTCAGTTTCACTGGGCACTGCCATTTTGATGTTTTCAGTAGAAACTGATTTTATATTTACTATGTTCTCGTTATTTTCAAACTTCTCAAAATGCTCTCTATGTTCTTCTAAATTCAAATCATATTTTTCATCTGATTTGGTGTGTTCTTTATTTGAATTATTTGAACTATCATCAGAAGATGTTGACACAAAACTTCCCTCTTTCAAAGTTTTTACCTTAATTTTGACATCAAATTTTGAAAGCAGTTCTAACTTTGTTTTGAAACTGGAAACCTCAGGTTCGTTTTTTGAAACAAATGTGTGACTATTCACTTCATTTGTAGGAGTTTGTCTTCCATTTACGGAACCTATATCAGGTTTCAACTGTTGAGGTATTTCATTTATGCTATGATTACAATTTTGAGAGTTCTCTTCCTTAAGTATTTGATTTTTGACTTCTTGATTTATATTTGAAGATTGTTTTAGGAGCTCATTTTTATTCCAGTCCTCAGTGTCTACTCTGGGACTATAGGAAACCTCTAATTTTATATTTTGCCCTGGAGTATCCTCAGAGTCAATAATTTTCCTTCTCAAAATGTGATTCTCGAGAGTCAATTTTTCAATAACATCGGCAAACTCTATACACCTCGAGTGCTCTTCGTATTTTTCTTTGAGTTCTTTTAATTCATTTTTTGAAACTTCAAGGGCAGTTCTTAGTGAGACCACCGTTTGATGAAGAGACCTTACAGTGTCCAAGTTAACGATCCCAGGTGGGACTGCTCCCAAACTGTCCTTGTCCATTCCACCTTATATACTACCTTCCATTCAACATTTGACATCCCGCACATGGCTGTTACTTTTAACTGAATTTAACACACAATAAATTTATGCCCCATGTCTAGGTGGAACTAAAAAAATACATTGTCGTCAATTTTTTTTCCTAATTAATTCACATATTTATTTCAAGACAGCCTAAACATATAAAGCCTACACTGCAGTCGGATATCCATACGTAAATGATATACCCTTATTTCTGAATATACACAATCGATAAAACGGCACGCTTCCAAGGTAATTAAGCTTTCAAAGTCCTTAAAACTTTATTCTGCGCTAATTTGCCTAGCACGATTAGCTGATAAACTACGTAGCACGGAAAGTAGTAATTAAGTCCAAATTTTATCTCGCAATCGTTTTGACAAGGTTGATGAATATATCTACTAAACTACATGTACAGGATGGTTTTTAGAGCTCCCACACGGTACATTGTAAACAAATCAATACTTCTTCATTTTGGTATTCGCGGGCAGCTCGGTATCAAGGAATAGAGTAGCTAAGAAATATATATGTTGCTCGCTCAGATTACAGATAAGATTTTATACCGGATCCACACGTTTGTGGTTGCCGCCAACTCCAAACCTCCACAAGTCACATGCTTGTGGACGCATGGTGGACGCATACAAGTGCTTGCGGCAAATTACCTTTGACTCGTGAACAAAACCAACACTCGTCGGATCGGCCACAAACCCGTGCACGCTTGCCAAGCCTCGGCAAACCCTCACAAATTCAAACGTGTAGATACAGAGTTTGTCTTGGTTTGCCTAGGATTGCAAGGGTTTGTTGCCGATCCAATGAGTGTTAGTATTGTTCACAAATCAAAGGGAACAAGAGATAATTTGTCGCAAGCGCTTGCGATGCGTCCACATGCTTGTGACTTGTGGAGGCTTGGAGTGTGCGGCAAGCCACAAACGTGTGGATCCGAGAAAAGAGTCTAAGGCCGTGTTCCTTTTTACACTGGAGCACTGTAAACCGTGACGTCACTACAGTATACTGCGAACTGTCAGCGAAGCCGTTCCTTTATAAATATGTATACTGGTTAGTGTTGTAAATCGAAACGCAAAACAGTATACTGGGATTTGTAAACTGTCATCTACCATCACATATGAGCTAAGAACTTATGACATTCGTCATTGATATTTTCAGTTTTCACGTGTTTGTGTTTTAAATTTTAATTGTGAAAGTATTGTTTTTATTTATTGTCGGTTGAAGTAATTGCTTAATAAAAATAGGTATACTTCATCTTAAAAGAAAATATTGGTTTTCAAGCAATTAAATAATAATAACTTACAGACCGGATTTAATAACTAAATAACTGATTTTTTATATCCTTAGCTAATGAAAAACGTAACAATTACTGGTGCTGTCCAATATTTATTAGATTTTTCGGACTCCGATGATGATGAGGAAGGCCTTATAATATAAACATATATCTAGAAATCGTGCTGAACAAAATATAATAATTTTAGAATATCAGTCATTAAAAAAATATCTTTAAAAGTCAGATTCGTAAGGCATTAAGTTATTTATCTAATTTTTCTTATTAAAAGTCGACGTAACTGGATTGTTCATTGCATTTCCATTTGTTAATTGACTATAGTATGTGACTAGATACTCTTCGTTTCCTAATAAGTTTACTTGAACCTAACATACACAAGCAGTCTGTTTGATATGGTAGACAGCACATTACTGTACAAATAGCTTCGTATGAGTATCTGGACTATAGCCACAACTGACCTCTCTACCCTGAAACATCATTGAAATATAGACATAGTTTAATGTATGACAATTTTGTTTATAGATAAGTATGTGATTGCTTTGATGTTGTAAAAGTAACAGCATGTAGAACTGTGAAAAGTAGTTAAATCAATTTATAAATATCTACATGTATCTCTACAAAATGGCCTATGTGCAAGGAAGCTAGCCGAACATGAAATTATATACATTGAAAGTATGGGTTTCCAAGTATTCTAGAAGCAGTTGATGGAAAACATATTAGACTAAGTCAACTCAAAGAACACTATATCAGCTATATAATAGTAATGGATTTCATTCCATTCAAACTCAGGTATTAAAAAAATGTATAAGTAGTTAATTTGTAAAAAAAATTAAATTTACACAAAAAAAATTGTAATTTCTAGTATGTGGCCACAAATTGAAAATTATTCATGCATTATTACATTCATTTATTAGAATACAAAGCTTACAGTGTCTAGCCTTATTGAATGACACCTTACCAAAATAATGGTAATTTGGGGCAAGATTGCTTACAATACATTATTGCACATTCAAGTTTGCATATAATTATAGAATAAGCTAATGCTTCTTTAAAAGGTAGATTTTGTAGTTTATTGGACAAACTACCATTCAAAAGCACTGACTTAATTCCATAAAATGTTTTAGCCTGTCGCATTTGCACAATATTTGTATTTTCAGAAGTGATATGATTGAAGTCCCCATTCTCGTGAATCATAATGTTCTTGCACTTGATGTGAACATTGATGGAAATAATGCCATGAAATTTGTGAGGATGGAAAAAAGAGGATATTTAAAAAAATGTTAACAATTTACAAGTTTGAAGACAAATTCAAAGCATTAGTCAATCTAAATTATGCATATTTATGCTATGGAGGTCTATATTATTACATTTATGTTATGGAGGCCTATTTTCAGCAGTGGATGGATGATGATGCATAACTTAATTGACAACTCTTAATTAAAATGAGCAACTTGAATAGTTATATACCTATATTATATGTTCAGCAGTGAATGGATAAGGGCTGATGATGAACCAAACAATTTGATTATATAAAAATTCACTGTAGATTTTATGGGAATATAAGAGGATGACATTTAAAGTTCTTAGGACTGGCCACTTGTAAACATTATAATAAAAAAGTGTTATATCTCTTGACCGGCACAACTATAAAGGAATTTTAAATCAAATTTCATTCATTTGTCATTTCCTTTTTTAGGTGTGATGGTAAATTAAAATAAAGTGTCATGCATCAGCATGTATTTAACTTCAGATAATGTTTCTGCAATGATTGACATAGTTTTCTATGTCATTTAAGTCAACAAGAAAAGCACAAATCTCACTGATGATCTGTGTGACGCACACCGTCTACAGCAACGACTGAAGATGACATCAGTGTTATGGAGTGTATGACAGAGACTAACAGAAGGGTATCCTATTACATGATTCTGACAAACTTAGGCATAGGTTTGAGTAATTGCACAAAACCCTCCATCAACATTTAGTGGTGAGGAAGCTTTGTGGTGGATATCTCATAATTTGGCAGAGGCTCAAAAATTTCATCTATCTGTCTATTGGTGCCGTGAAGTGGTATAAAGATTTAACGGAGGTTACTAAGTCTCCTGAGTGGCTGTTTCCTTCCCGCTGTGTGAGAAATTGCCAACAAAAGAGAAGACAGGTCAAAGCATGGGAAAAAAAGATGGTGGCTTCTTTATTCGGAAGGACATTGCATTACGGAAAAAATATTTCAGATGATTTAAAGGCAGTTACTGCAGGGTGGTACACTAATATGTAATTATTTGCTACTTGTCTTAAAAAAAATCAGAAGAAACGATGTTCCAATTGTGTCCCCCTTGACCATGACAGCATCGCCAAGCTAACAATAAATCAACTTTTTGCTGGTGTTAGGCATGGAATTACTGGATCATCTACCATATAGCCCTGACCTCACAAAAAACTTAAATGTTAATAATAAACATTTTCAGTATGTAATCAGGTTTAGGTACTGAGTACCTGTTAATGTGTAATCTCTAATATTTGCACTAAGTACAGCCAGTAATTGCTTATACCTAGCTTATAAGACTAGAAATGAGTATATAAAAACCCTTGATTTGTTTTGAATACTATAATTTTAAAAGGCGTACATAAAAATACTAGAAACATTAAACTTTATTTAAAGAAAATACAACAACATATCCTTAATAATTTTTACTGCCTGTTTTGCACCTAACTTTTAAGACAATATTAGAAATGAGTAGTAAATAAAGAAAGAAATAACAAAAGTGTATTAAAAATGATTTATAGAAAAATATGTAATAAATAATTAATTAGACTAAAATACTCTTAAATATAACTCATCAACATTTTCAGTAATTTCTATGTACTTATGTGATAAAGATATTTGTGAAAAAAGTATAGTATCAACCCTTACAAGTCCCACTACTGGGCACGGGTATCTTCGAAATCAGGCGAGGAGGATAATGGGCCATTGATAGTTCACTGATGCACTGGCCCAATGGTGAACTTTTCATACCTTCAAAGACTTTAAATCTCATCAGGCATGCAGGTTTCCTCAAGATGTTTTCCTTCATCAGTAAGCGAGCGATAGTCTTGTGTTTAGGGTATTTAGGATACAAGAAGGTCCGGATCGAAAACGGAAGCAAGGGATTGGTCGTCTTGGTGTTCATTGAGGTTTGCCTAAGTGCAACAGTGGACTGATAAAGGCTGATGATGATGAATCCTACACGCACGAGTGACCGCTGCCATCTGACGTCTCTTTTTAATTTCGTTCCTATTGGAACAGGCTAAGACCAGAGACCATGCTACCAAGTAAGCAATATTTAGTTAATCTTGAAAAATGCCGGAAAACCGTAGGATTTGTCCCTCAAGAATTCAACCATCTTTAACTTTTACATTTCCATTAATACCCAATAAGTTAAAATTGTAAACACGAAAGCAATACATTGCAGCATTGATTTAGAATGTTTCGTTACGCTTTCAAATTTTGAAAGCAAAAAAAAATGTACATATCAATGTAATGAAATCCCCATTGTGCCACTAGAGCCATGTTTCAGTAAAACCTTCAGACAAAAAAATGAAAATAAATGTTGATAGTTAACCAACAATATTTCTCTTTCATCAATCATCGACCAACAAACAAACTAGAAAAAAATCTATGAAGTGGGTTTATTCCTAGAAACAATGGGAATTAATGCTATTTCGCATTCATTTCACTAGTATGCGAATTCATAAGCTTCAGCATGCTTATTGCTATGCTATTTTCTAATATGACCTGAGATATGAGATGGAAGATATCCTTAATCCTACTAACGTTAATAAACATGCGAAAGATTGTAAGTATGGAATTTGTAACTCTTTCATGCAAAACTACTTTGATTTTATGATGTTATTTGGTAAAAGAAATTTTTCATTACGATATCTTATGTATATTTTAATAACACCTTATAACAAATAGGCAGAGTAAATTATAATTTATAAAGATATTGTGTGAATTGTCCAAATACTGCCCAAACAAAGTCACGGGTCGCTCTTATATTATACGGTAAGGTAAGTTGATGTTCTAAAATTTAAAACATTGAAATGAATGATATAACGAGCCCCTCTACTGGTAGATAGGTACTGAGTTCACTCACTGATATCCATTTAAATAACAACAATAAGTAAACATGAAATATGAATATCGAATAATATTGAATATCGAATACTTATTAATAAACTTTTACTATAAACTACTTTAGCTTTCCAAAACTCACTGACCATACATACGATACGCGCCAAATACACAAACAGATTATTACTAAAAAAAATACGCATTTTTACGATATTCGACACTACATACAAACAAATCAAAGATGTTAGCAAAATATTAATATTGTTGAACCTTGTATTTAGCAATAAGTATACCATTCACATAATTTATAAAGATATTGTGTGAATTGTCCAAATACTGCCCAAACTAAGTCGCGGGTCGCTCTTATATTATACGGTAAGGTGAGCTGATGTTCTAAAATTTAAAACATTGAAATGAATGATATAACGAGCCCCTCTACTGGTAGAAAGGTACTGAATTCACGCACTGATATCCATTTAAATAACAACAATAAGTAAACATGAAATATGAATATCGAATAATATTGAATATCGAATACTTATTAATAAACTTTTACTATAAACTACTTTAACTTTCCAAAACTCACTGACCATACATACGATAAGCGCCTAATACACAAACAAATTATTACTAAAAAAAATACGCATTTTTTCGATAATCGAAACTACATACAAACAAATCAAAGATGTTAACAAAATGTTAATATTAAACCGCGATAAAATCCCTAAAAGTTGTTTCATTGTAATATTAATATTGTTGAACCTTGTATTTAGCAATTATACCATTCACATTTATGTTTAAAACGAACTCAACATAACAAATAAAAAATCGGGAAAACAACATTCAACAATCGTACGCATTCATTCATTATCAGACCTCACAAGTCGTACTTGAAGCAAGCAAGTGCTTCCATAGACAAAGTACTGGAGCACCTTACCTCGAAAAAACAGTGCTCACAGTACAAAAATGGCGTCGATTTTATGACGTCATAAATTGTGACGTCATATTGCGACTGAATACTGTCGGCCATTACCGAACAATTCTCTCGTTGTGATTGGTGACAGTGCTTGCAGTAGAAAAATGGCGCCCTAGTCATGACGTCACTAGCACTGTGACAGTATACTGTCAGTATAAAACGGAACGAATTTCTTCCAGTACTGAGCACTGGGCAGTGCTCGCAGTATAAAACGGAACACACCCTAAAAACAGTTTCTTCTTCGTCTTTGAAGATTTTGTTACCTCGAAAATTAAAACTTTCTTATGGCTAATGGTTTATAAACAAATTCCTTTAAAAAACGAAAAAAAAGGAATGGTGGGAAACGTCAAGGCTAACGGTCGTGTTTTTTCTGTTTTCCGTTAATAAATTTTTATTTCCAGTTTTTTTTATTTCGGAGTGCTTTTCTATAGTGTTGGTTTAAAAACGCAATCTGTTTATATTGTGATTGGTTCGCGAATGCTGCGGAAAATTGTTCTGGGGCTGTTTTCTGTATGGGACTGTTTCGGCGGTATTATATAGTGACTGTTCTGGTGGTTTTCTATAGTGTTTGTCTTCAAAACTCGATCCATATATTGTGATGTGATAGGTTCGCAAATATTGTGGCGGACTGTTTCGGAATGGATGGATTTGGGGTTATAATTGATTGATGGTGACGTAAGGGACGGGGCCCCCCTTGGCGTTTCCCGCCATTTCTCCTTCTTCACACAAAATATGTGTAGTTTACGTCAGACATGGCAGCATGGCCTCTGGTCATTGTCGGTTCCAACAGGAACAAATACGAAAAAAAAAGTGGGAAACGTCAAAACTCAAAAGTCATAACATAACCTAATACATATATATATTTATAATAATAATTATTGTAGTATTAAAATTTGAATTCTAACAAAAATTATAGATTACAATTTAATTTCTAAGTAATGTACAGCCTTCTTAATGTGTGGAAAAACTCCGGTATCAATTCTTATATACATATTCAACTACGATCTAAATCAAAAACACATTGGGTAAACAAAATAATTATTTACGTCGAATTCTGGAGGATTTTTTAAAATTAGAACAAAAGTAGTATTTTAAAACATATGTTTTCAGGCTAAGTTGAAAAAGAAGAATACTCCTAAATACAAAGCGTTAAATCATTTCGATGAATTTTACGGATCCTTTTTCGGAAAGAAGTGGGAACCGATGAGAGAAGCGCTATTTCGAAAATCCAAATACGTAGCATTAATCAATAATTATGGAGATGCAGAAGAAACCATTGAATATCTATCTAATCGAGGTACATAAATAAATTTTTTTCAAGTATTCTGTCTACTCAACTTTAGTTGTTACAATTTTTTGAAATGATCTTGTATCTACCTGACACTTCATCAATAAGACAAATGCGCAGGTTTGCCTTGTGGCTAGTAATTACATATAAAAACTATATCAGGCTGTAGGTATTTTGTCGACCTAAAGGTTTATTAGCAATAGGAAAGATTCTTACAACAAACTTCCATTCACAGTGGCATAGATTGTTTTACTGGGGCTCCATATTGACATGTTGTACAAAATGGTTAGTTTTAAGAATGTTGCTTACTCGCTTTGAAACTTCTGTAGCTCAGAGGCTGCCAATAAGATTTATACAAACAAAATTACTTTATCTGTTGTTGTAGCTTTAGATAAATAAATACCGTGATCTTCTTTCAGGTGCGCACTGTTTAAAGAAATTAATGACAGTACAAGAAAATTTTCACACAGAATATTCTCCAATTAAAGAAAACACAAACCAAAGTGCACCAGCAAATAATTTAAATGACTATATATCTAGATTACAAAGCGAGGAAATATCAAATATTTATCCTCAGGGAAATGAAGTACCTGATAAACTGGAAACAAGTAGCACAGTATCTCTTAAAAGTAACACTTATCATGAAGAGGATAAAGAAACAGTGTATGTATAAATTTCCTAAATGCTTTGGTCTATTTCTATATGGGATATCTTTGTGGTATTAAGAGTATTTATTCAGAAAAATTGCTATTTCGGCATAATATGTTTTCTGCATTAATAATATATTTACTATATTGTAATTAACATGTAAAATGTCCAAAAGTGAAATAATAAATTCCTAATTTGTTAAATTAGGTAGTCTTATAGTGTATGTTGCTGGTTACACAATAAAGTTAGTGCTTGTAAATATGAAGAAATATAAATATACATAAGAATAATTTTATTAAAATGAAAGGGCATGAAATAATCATAATAATTCACAACAAAATCTGGTAAGGATGTATCATTATAAAAAATAGCATGTAGTTCATTTACCATTCATCACACATGAATGTTCAGTGACATGTTATATTGTTTAGTTACATTTAGTTAAGTATATAATATCCAACATTAAAAAAAATCAAAAATCATTTATTTTACTTACAAAGGTGGTATTTTTTTAACAATGTATCCCTGGTATCCCTACACTAGGATTCTGTGTTGTAGGTGACCAGTCTCTTCCCTGGTGCATAATAATGAAACACTTAATTATTAGTAACAAAAATATAAGAACAAATTTACATTAACAATATACTAAAAGATAAAAAAATAACTAAATTATTAACATTAACATTAGTTATGTGATCATGATTCTATTTTAGGTCAAAATCAATTACATTGAATGAGGCTTTAGAAGAAGCACACATAGATGAAACAAGAATTATAAATCCCCAAATGGGTATATCTTCAGAATCCTTATACCAATACGTACCAGCCACAAAATTAAAGGGAATGGAGGAATGGGTACCGGAGTCAATGCATTTTTCATTTTATGCTGAAAATAGTGAGTTTCGAAAGTTATTGCATATTTATTGCTAAACTGATCCTTTGGGGTTGTCTGTTACTCAAAGCAATATCTATCTTTAAATTTTACTATTACAAGTTTTAAGTTACTTACAGCCACAGCCAATCAATTTCTATTAATTTAGATTTATAGCTGTATCAAGTCTGATGATAATTATCTATGTTTTTTTTTCTTTTATATAAGTACTTGCGTTGTTTCATAAAAATCTGCCAAACTTTATTTCCCTATGCAACACCTAGGTTAAGCATAATTGAATGACCACCAAAAAACAAGAGCTGAAATTTTTAGCATAAATTTATATAGCAACAAACAACAACTGATGTTTTATTTCAAATCAAACTAAAATAAATTTATTTTATAGGTAACAATTTGTACATTTGAAATATGTCAAAATAAAATAGTTAAAATAAGTAACAAAAAGAAACTTGTTCGTGATGCAGGATCCCTTAAAAAAGTCAAAGTAATTTAATTCACACTTTCTTAAAACATGATTAGTTGTACAGTAGACAATACATATTTATTCTATAGTACATTTACCTTAGTATTTTTATTTAATCTTTACAGGTACAGAAGATTTTCCACTGGTTGTAGAACCCGAGACAGACTTTGAATTTCCTGAGCACCTGAAGGTGATGACATATGAAAAGGACAGTGAGTGGACAAAGTTCCCTGAACCAAAGAGAGGACAAACTGGTAACTTTTATTGCTTGGAAGTCAAAGCGTCCATATAGATACTATATTTTGCAGGAATGTTCAAGTATTTTATCACTTGAAAGTTAAAGCATTCATACTAGTCCATTGAAAAGTTACATTTGGGGTTGCGTTTTTTAGAGGACGCAATTTTATTTTTTGATGTGTAGTGGGGGTCAGTGTAAAGCTAAAACCAAGTTTGTGGGGTCGCCACCCTTGTCCCACGGCCGTCATCTTGAAAATAAGGGTTGAAATAGTTTTTACGATATATCTTAAAATAATGATCTGATAAAAAAAAAATTAGGCATTTTTTGTTGAAAATTAAATTCTCTACAACTGTGGTCCAGTAAATTTTTGTCGTAGAACTATAAATAAAAAGGTTATAAGCGTAAATGTTCGATTAATGTTACAGCTCGGTCTAGTAAAGTGTTTACACCTTTTCCTCCTTTTTTTCTTTCTTCTTCTTTAGTTCTGCTTCTGCTCCTGATTTTAATTGTGAAAACAATTCCAAATGATTTAAGAC
The DNA here is from genome assembly GCA_905333005.2 of Lycaena phlaeas. Lineage (NCBI taxonomy): Eukaryota > Metazoa > Arthropoda > Insecta > Lepidoptera > Lycaenidae > Lycaena > Lycaena phlaeas. Next base: position 3,208,550 of record HG995181.1, read on the forward strand.
AGAAGTTAAAAAAGTTAAAAAACTTCAGTGAAAACAATTTTTTTTTTTTGCATTTAAACTTTTTAAGCGTGTCTTTTCCATGATTCCATCACGAGTGATTGATTTATTTGTAAAAAACCTTTTGGTGAAAATAAGAACTGTAAAGACAAAACGTGTAAAATCTTTACTAGACCAAGCTGTAACTAACCTAAACGAACATTTTCGCTTTTAACTTTTTCATTTATACTTTTACGACAAAAAGTTACAGAGCCAAAGTTGTAGAGAATTTAATCTGCAACAAAAAATGTTTACATTTTTTTCTATCAGATAAATATTTTAAGAGATATATGGTAAAAACAATTTCAATTCAAGATGGCGGCCGTGGGACAAGGGTGGCAACCCCACAAACTTGGTTTTAGCTTTACCCTGACCCCACCTACACATTAAAAAAAAATTGCATCCTCTAAAAAACGCAAGGTAAGGCCTAAAAAATGTAACATTTCAATGGACTAATGGTTTTTCAACTATTTTATTACTTGAAAGATAAAGCTTCCATACTAAATATTGCAGGGGTGTTCAACTATTATCCTCTGGACCTTGGCAGCGTGGCTGCAGTGTTAGCGCTGTCGCTGCGCGCCGGCGAGCGTGTGCTGGACATGTGCGCGGCGCCGGGCGGCAAGAGCCTGGTGATGTTGCAGACCATGTTGCCCGACCTGCTAGTATGCAACGACTCCTCCATATCCAGAGCTAACAGGTATGCTTTTTCTGTTAAGGCCAGTATATCCCAAAGCGCCTGTTTTTGTTTAAGTCGTAAACATAGTAATGTTGGTTTTTTTGATCCGTTAAAAATATATGTTGTAGTTTAGTATACATTCTTTTTTATTAACCTATTCAAAACACGATCATTGTAACTTGCCTCGATAAAAAAAAATCACAAACACAAGATGTTTTTGATTATTTTTCTAGTTGTAATTGAAGAATGTGAGATTTTAAGTTACAAAATTTATATGAAAAAATAGGTAATAACATTTAAAATTTTATTCTGATCTTACTTTTTAAAATAAATGTTATTATTTTTCTTAAAATCAAATAATGTGAAAAACTCGACTAGTCCCCAGCGCGGCCTCAATTTAGTTGCCTGCGAGGCGTTAACAAAGTAGGACCTATGTTTCGTTGCTGCCTGGCGGCTCCCCCCCGATATAGATCGTTAAAACAACGTGTGGAATATATAAGCCGGTGCCTGATATGATAGTGTACATAGGAAATAAAAATAAAAATTTGAACAATATTTAGTTTTAATATTTTTTTCTCATTTTTGTCGTAATCAGGATCATCAGCGTGTTTTTTTCCTCATTTTTATTTTAATATCGATTTAATGTTACTAATTCATCATCATCATCATCAGCCTTTATCCATCAACTGCTGAACATCCGGGCCGATCCCTTGCTACTCGCATCTTTATTATAAAAATATTAATTTTAAGTTCTAAATGGTGGTAATGATGATGATCGCGGTGATTGTGGTGGTGGTGATGATGGTGGTGGTGGTGGTGTGGGAGGGGGGTGTAAATTGTAATAGTGATGATGATGAAGTTGATGATTACAATGATGGTGGTGATGACGCTGACGAGAATAATGATGGTGGTGGTGGTGGTGGTGGGGGAGGGGGGTGTAAATTGTAATAGTGATGATGATGAAGTTGATGATTACAATGATGGTGGTGATGACGCTGACGAGAATAATGATGGTGGTGGTGGTGATGAGGGAGGGGGGTGTAAATTGTAATAGTGATGATGACGTTGATCATTATAATGATGGTGGTGATGACGCTGACGAGAATAATGATGGTGGTGGTGGTGGTGGGGGAGGGGGGTGTAAATTGTAATAGTGATGATGACGTTGATCATTATAATGATGGTGGTGATGACGCTGACGAGAATAATGATGGTGGTGGTGGTGGTGGTGGGGGAGGGGGGTGTAAATTGTAATAGTGATGATGACGTTGATCATTATAATGATGGTGGTGATGACGCTGACGAGAATAATGATGGTGGTGGTGGTGGTGGTGGGGGAGCGGGGTGTAAATTGTAATAGTGATGATGACGTTGATCATTATAATGATGGTGGTGATGACGCTGACGAGAATAATGATGGTGGTGGTGGTGGTGGTGGGGGAGGGGGGTGTAAATTGTAATAGTGATGATGACGTTGATCATTATAATGATGGTGGTGATGACGCTGACGAGAATAATGATGGTGGTGGTGGTGGTGGTGGTGGTGGTGGTGGGGGAGGGGTTGTAAATTGTAATAGTGATGATGACGTTGATCATTATAATGATGGTGGTGATGACGCTGACGAGAATAATGATGGTGGTGGTGGTGGTGCTGGTGGTGGTGGGGGAGGGGGGTGTAAATTGTAATAGTGATGATGACGTTGATCATTATAATGGTGGTGGTGATGACGCTGACGAGAATAATGATGGTGGTGGTGGTGGTGATGAATGGTGATTGAGGTGATAATTAACACTTATTTCGTTTACAATGATTTGTGTGTGTGATTTGTAATATGACCTCTGTGGCTCAATGGTTAGCGCGTTGGCGTTCAAGCCGGAGGTCGCGAGTTCGAATCCCGCCAGGGAACAAAAAAGTTTCTGTGTTCCTGGGTCATGGTTGTGTATTAAATATGTGTATTATATAATAAAAATCTTAAATATAAGTATTAATATAAAACGTATTAAATATATTGTATTTCGGTTGTCTGGTACCCATAACACAAGTCTCTTCGAGTACTTACCACGGGACTAGATTGACGTGGTGTAAAAAGCGTCCATAGATTTTATTATTATTATTAACAATGCACAGAAGAATATCCCGGGTACGCATGTTAGCTACTACTACTACTATAAAACAAAGTCGCTTTCTCCGTCCCTGTAACCGTTTGTACGCTTAAATCTTTAAAACTACGCAACGGATTTAGATGCGGTTTTTTTAAATAGATAGGACAATTTAGGAGGAAGGTTTTTGTGTATAATTTATTAAGTTTTTATATATATTGGCTAAGATATAACAATAATTGTTGGACGTGTCGGAAAAAAATAGGCCGCCTGGGAGTTTTCAACGAAAACGCTGCCTAAACCATTTTAAAAGACAAATAGCATCATCGCTATCCTCTTTACTATACATAGACCCAGCCAAGGATTTGGCTACACAGACCACTGCTCCTATTGAGCAGTGTCTCTTATCGACACAACAAAGCTTGGAATTCGTTCCAAATAATTTAAACTAGGTTATATGACAAAAGAAATTGTATCTTGCTATACTATGGGGAAAATTAAAGAATGTAATAAAATTAAAACTAGAAAAATTACAGAAAAAAGTAAAATTAATTATTGTAATATCAACCTGGTGCATCAAAACATACAAGGTCTGGTCGGTAAAGAGTTAGAAATAGATTTATTTATTAAATGTTGTAGTATAGACATACTATGTATTACCGAACATTGGCTGAATAAGAACGAAGTTATGTTTAATCTTGGTGATCACCAGGTAGCAAGTTCATTTAATAGGGAAAATGCAATACGAGGTGGCTCCCTAATACTGACAAAAACTAATCTAAAATGTAAAGAAAGAAAAGATATTGTGAGCCTCTCTATTGAGCGCACTGTTGAAATAGCCTGTGTAGAGTTTGAGTGTCTTATTATTGTAAGCGTATACAGACCTCCTAGTGGGCCATATGATACTTTTGAAGAAATTATGGACAAAGTTCTTGTAAAGGTATGTGGATCTAAGAAATATATAATTATATGTGGTGATTTTAACATAAATTTATGAGAAAATAATTCCACCACTATCAGATTTTTATCATTATTTAAATCATTCGGCCTCAATAACTTATTCTTAGAACCCACCAGAATAACTTGCACCACGGCTACTTGTATAGATAATATATTTAGTAATGTAACACCATATAGTCAATGTGTTATTAATAAACTTACTTCGGATCACTGTGGATTGCAAGCATCTTTCAAAAACATGAATAGGGAAAATAACTACAAAAAGAAAGTAATGTTTGTCCCTGTCAACGAAAATCGTATTGAGAAGCTTAGGTGCAATATAATGGAAAAACTCTCATATCTTGATTGTAACAAAAATGATCCGAATATTCTGTATGGTAAATTATTTCATTTAATTAAAAATGAGTTTGACGTTGTATTTGCACCTAAAATAAAAACAGTAAATGTAAAAAATCTTAAACCTTTTAATGAATGGGCGACTGTAGGAATTCATAGAAGTAGGCAAAGATTGTATGAACTCTATGATGAAAGGTCATACAACAGTAGTGAAGAATTTAAAAAATATGTAAAATCATACTCTAAAATATTTAAAAAGGTATGCATAACAGCCAAATCCTTACATATCAAAAATACCATATCGAAATCGGATAATAAAATTAAAACAACGTGGAATATAATCAATAAAGAAACTGGTAAAAATAAATATAATAACACTGAATATTCTTTATGTATTGATGGTAAACGAATAGATACTGACAAAGAGGTCGCAACTATCTTTAATAATTTTTTTGCTAATGTTCCATTGGCAACAACAAAAAATCTTATATCCTCTCCTACCGTTGCCGAGACATTACTTAAAAAAAGTGTCAATGAGAATAAACATGTATTTAAATTTCAATATATTTGCCCAAAAGATGTTACTAGTGCTTTTAAACTAATTAATATTAAGAATACTACAGATTTGTGGGGCATGTCTGTAAAAATTATGAGACATATTGTGCATATTATTGCACCGATTTTAGCAATCATATTTAATAAGTGCATTGATTGTGGTGAATTTCCTGATTTAATGAAACATAGTAAAGTATTACCACTTTTTAAATCAGGTAGCAGTACAGACCCTTCGAACTTTAGACCAATTTCCATACTTCCAACTCTCAGTAAAATATTCGAAAAAATTATTCTAAATCAACTTTTATTCTTTTTTAATAAGCATGAGTTACTTCATAGACAGCAATTTGGATTTACCAAAGGTAGATCCACAACTGACGCGGGAGTTGATCTTTTAAAATATATATTTACAGCTTGGGAGGAGTCACAGGATGCTCTAGGTGTATTCTGCGATCTGTCCAAAGCTTTTGACTGTGTTGAACATGCGACGTTAATCAGGAAATTGCACCACTATGGTATCAGGGGTACTGAACTTAAACTACTGGTATCCTATTTAAATAATAGAACACAAAAAGTAATCATAAATGGTAAAAGTTCCGCTGGTACCAAAATAAAAATGGGGGTACCTCAAGGATCCATTCTTGGTCCATTTCTCTTCCTTGTGTATATAAATGACTTGGCTTCACTTATGAAGGACAAACATGAAATTGTATTGTTTGCTGATGATACCTCAGTAATATTTAAAATTAAACGACAGCAAATGATCCTTGACGATGTAAACAATGCTCTTTCGAACATGGTGCATTGGTTTAGCGTAAATAATTTGTTACTTAATTCAAACAAAACTAAATTGATAAAATTTACACTGCCTAATGTCAAGCAGGTGCAAACTAATGTATCACTTAACGGAGAGGTGATGGACTTGGTGGATTCGACCGTATTTCTTGGAATAACCATAGATTGTAAGCTGCAATGGGCGCCACATATAGCCAAGTTGGCAAATAGACTCGGTACTGCGACTTTTGCGATTAAAAAAATAAGAAAAATGACAGATGTAAATACGGCGCGATTAGTATACCATGCTTACTTCCACAGTCTAATGTCTTACGGCATTCTACTGTGGGGGAATGCGGCGGATATTAATACGATTTTCTTGTTGCAGAAGCGAGCTATTCGAACTATATACTGTTTGGGCCCCCGGGTATCATTGAAAGAAAAATTCAAAGAAATTGCCATCTTAACTGTAGCTTCTCAGTACATACTTGCTAATGTGATGTACGTCCGCAAAAATATTAATGACTTTTTAAAAAAATGCGACCATCACAACATAAATACTAGGAACAAATATAAATTGAATGTTCCATTTTTTAGACTTAATAAAGTTAGTACTTCTTTTATGGGACAATGTATACGATTTTACAATAGGATCCCAGAAAACGTTCAAAATCTTTCCATTAATAAATTTAAGAAAATTGTTAAGGAACGTTTGTGTGGTAAAGCGTATTATGAAATAAAAGATTTTATTGAAGATACCACACCTTGGGAATAAGACACTCACTCATAAGGTTTTATACAATGTATAAATTATAAATTTCATAATTTGTTATTTAGACGAAGCGAAACCTTGGGATTAAATTGCTCTTCTATAAAGCTGTTTTATCTAGAATGTAGATAAATTTTGAGCCTGCAGTGTATTGAACTAAACTTGTGTAAAGGTGAAACGTATGACATGTCATGCTCGCTTACGCTACTGCAGTGGTGGCGTTGTGGGATGGGTCTTCCACTTCCCTCTAATATGCGGAAGAGGTTGACGCTGGCTCACGCGTCCAGGCCTATGTGGAGGTGCTGCTGTGGTGGCTGGTCGTGTTATGCGATTTCTACCTAGCTGAGTTTCTTTTTTTTTTTTTTATTAACATCCACTGGTTTGTTTTGGATATTGCGGGGTCTAAATTTATCTACTTATTTACTTTTCTTAGGATAAAGATCTTAGGATAAGACTGTAATAAATGTGTTATAGTAATAAGTGTATGTAATTATGTATGTTTATAAAAAATTGTAAACTATATTTTGAAAGGAGCAACCAAACAGAGTTTCTTGCTGAATTCTTCTTATGTACTATACTAGTATAGTATTATGTATTGTTTGTATTACTATTTTTTGTAATATTGTATTTGAAAAGACTAGTTCCACTGAGTTTGTTTCGCCGGTTCTTCTCAGTGGACTTACTTTGGAACCGGTGGTAGACTCAATTGACCTTCAAAAAGATACTTGGATAGTACTATTTTGAATAAAATTTTTGACTTTGACTTTGACTTTGACATTTGAGATACAACAAAAAATGTATGGTGGAATTGTGTAGCTTAAATAGGTTTACAAAAAAGTCCACGATGGCATATGTCTATCTCTTAGCAATATCATGCTATATCCATTTAAACATTTTACGAAACAAAGTCGCTTTCTCCGTCACTGTATCCGTTTGTACGCTTAAATCTTCAAAACTACGCAACGGATTTTGATGCGGTTTTTTTAATAGATAGAACAATTCAAGAGTAAGGTTTTTGTATATAATTTATTAAAATATCATAAGCATTGGCTAAGATATAACAATAATTGTTGGACGTGTCGGAAAAAAATAGGCCGCCTGGGAGTTTTCAACGAAAACGCTGCCTAAACCCTTTGAGATACAGCAAAATAATGTATGGTGGAATTGTGTAGCTTAAATAGGTCTACAAAAAAGTCCACGATGGCATATGTCTATCTCTTAGCAATATCATGCTATATCCATTTAAACATATTACGAAACAAAGTCGCTTTCTCCGTCCCTGTATCCGTTTGTACGCTTAAATCTTCAAAACTACGCAACCGATTTTAATGCGGTTTTTTAATAGATAGGACAATTCAAGAGGAAGGTTTTTGTATATAATTTATTAAAATTTTATAAGCTTTGGCTAAAATATAACAATAATTGTTGGACGTGTCGGAAAAAAATAGGCCGTCTGGGAGTTTTCAACGAAAACGCTGCCTAACCCATTAAGATATAACAAAATAATGTATGGTGGAATTGTGTATCTTAAAAAGGTCTATAAAAAAGTCCGCGATGGCATATGTCTATCTCTTAGGGATATTATACTATATCAATTTAATACTTAAAAAATTGGCAATTATAATGCAATAATTTGAAAGTTATTGACACAAATACGGTATGAATATGAAAATGAAAATATGAAAGCAGTAATAGTATCCTAAATATGCCTTCAGAAAGTCTGGAAAGGGAAATATGTATTTATGTTCAAGATTAAATACTCACGTAACGTATCCATTTTAATACAAAAACTTAGTAATTATTAAAATAGAAAATGATCATGTGTGTTCAGGATCGATAACAAAACCATAAAACGCTCTTTATATAATGTAATTCTTATGAAATAAACTAAAGTAAAAAAAAACCTAGTAAGTTGCCATACGTTTAAAATTATACTAGGACGGACAATAAGTTCACGCCGGGTTCAAGAAAGTTCATTTGTTTGAAGACTATTCGTAAGTCGCCGTGCGGGGAGGCCGACAGCGCTCAATGCATAAAACGCCCGAATATACTGGCCTTAATCTCCGACTAATAGTATAACTTCACCCGTAAATGAATTGTCGATCGTATCAGATTTGACTAGCCAAAGCGGAGGGGGCCGTCCCCCTTTCGTATAAGTTTTAGGTTAGCCATCTGCTCACCTACCTACCGATTGAGCTTAAAGGCCACCAGGACTAAAAGTCTAGACTCTAGACCTTTCTAAAAAAAAGTTACCATGCAGAGGAAAACTTCACACTTCCCTCCCTCCGGTAAAGAGTTAAGCTTTTTCGACTTTTAGGAATGATGGCCTTTAAGCTCAATCGGTCGGTAGGTAAGCAGATGGCTCACCTAGTAAAATTCGAAAGGGGATGCACCACTATCGCGCGCACTACTCAGGAGAGTAGGAGTTTGGCTAGTCAAATCCGATACGGTCGACGAATCATTAACGGGTAAGAATTAAACAGTGTATTGAATATGCGCAGCAAAATTCATGGCATTTCGCTTTTAATGGACATTGGGTTGCGACGTCGTCGGATATTTGAGATTCCGGGAATGCAATCTCTCATCTCTGTTCCTGGGTGGCGTTGAATCATCCCCTGCTTCACCAATTCTAGGATGGAGAGGATATTCCGCGACTACCTGATCTACTACGAGACGGGCAACAAGTGGAGAGAGCGAGTGCTGATCACGCGGAGGGACGGCCGCATGTTCACTGATGACTCCGGCTTCGATAAGGTACTGATGGCAGGTCGCAGGTTCGCATCCCGCCAAGTGTAAGGTCGAGAGAACCTGTAAATATTTTCAACATGAAAATAAATAATCCTACTATCCTACTTATATTATAAACGGAAAAGTTTGTAAGTATGGATGTTTTTTACTCTTTCACGTAAAAACTACTAAATGTATTTTTATGAAACGTTACAATAATATAGTTTATACATCAGAAAAACACATAGGCTATAATTTATCCCCGTACTCCCACGGGAATGAGAAGTACGCGAGTCGAACCGCGGGGCGCTGCTAGTCTTACATAATTTAGTTGTAATGTTAATAGTTCATACCCTATAATGATAATAATCGGGAGTAGTATAATAAACATTGGGAGTTTCATTGGAATTGTACCTGAAAACACTCATATTCATGAAAACATCCTTAAATAGATTTACATATTGAATCTTCTTCTGGGCCTTTTTCAATGATAGCAACTATAATGAAACTTATTTAACACTTTTTCCACTATTTATTAATAAATTAATTTAATAATAATATTTATTATAATAATATTTATTGATTTATTAATAAATAGTGGAAAAAGTGTTAAATGAGTTTCATTATAGTTGCTATAACATGAATTTCCATCAAGGACCGACAGTACATTCAATCAATTACTTTTTTAATGATGTTTAATTTATACAGATCTAGTTCATCATTTATTTATTTACAATAACAAATATATTAATGCTTATCGTGTTTTATAATAATTACATATAAATGCGTATACTCGATTAGAAATGCGTATACTCGGCGTTATCAAGGCTACTATGTGTGCTAAACTTGGTCAAACGGAAGTCAGCTGCTGAGCGATCGAGTGTACAGTCGTTTACAAAAGAGTTAGCAAAAAAAAAAAAAATTAAAATCCCCAATGCGGTGAAACAGTTTAATCGTGTTAGTGAAATTATGACTCAGTGAGTTTTGTGACAAAGTTGTGTTTAAAATCCAGTCTGTTTTAGCCAAAGTGTCAAAATCTGGGTAATTGAACTTAGTCTTTATCTCCCTCCCCAACAAGACTGTAAAAAATGACCCTTCCTCGTTCCTCTTCAACTTCAATGCACTGCTATAACAGCCTCAGCCTCGGAATACTTGGCATCGACAATCGACATATCGAGCAATGTGCAGTTGTGAAATTTCGTGATCACATTGCAGGAAGAGCTAAACTAGCCCTACTACTACCTACTACTCACTACCAACTAGCCCTGCTACTCACTATCGCTTTCTACCACGTGAACCGTCCGCACGCCTTCTCTTCTACTCGTGTAAAAAAGTCAAGCAAATAAAATAAAAAAGGTGTGTGTGCGATTCACACACGATAGAAGTGAAACACACGTTAAATGCTCAAATACAAGCAAGTATTAAACAGTGTACAATAGGTATACATACGCACCGACATTTGCCCTCCCGCTCTTTTGTGTTTGTGTCTCTTACCTGTCATTTTTTCCGTTGCATCCGGTTTGAAATCACAACGATGCTAAAGAAGTTTCAATTCAAAAAAAACCCATCCAGATCGGCAATATACAGACAGCTCCAATGGGGGGTTTTAAAAATTAGAATCTTTTGATATGGAACGAGTCATCCTAAATTTCAGGTTCTAGTAGACGTGCCGTGCACCACCGACAGACACTCCGTGATCGAGGACGACAACAACATCTTCAGACCAGACCGAGTCAAGGAGCGCCTCAGGATACCGGAGATACAGTCGCAGCTGCTCGCGTGAGTTGAAATATGTTTTAATAGAAGCTCGCTTAAGGCCGCCTTCACACATAGGCCAGCGCATTCGCCAACGCGCTGGCGGTGCGCTTGCCAACGCATTTTTAAGTAAACCACACATTGGAAGATCGCTCAGTATGGTTTGGTTTGGGCCAATGTGCGGACGTATTCAAAATGAATGTTTTCTTGATCGCTGCTCCGGACAAACTGATCGCGCGGCCGATGTGTGGATAGTGCGAAAAGTTTCCTTTGATGTTACCGTCACCGCGCGGCAAGCTCGCAAGCGCGCCGGCCAACGTTCAAATACCTACCGCTAATGCGCCAACGCCCGTTCTACACACTGGGCCAGTGGCTCGGCCAGCGCGCTTGCCAACGCGTTGGCCTATGTGTAGTGCCGGCTTTAGAATATAGCCAATCTTGTCAGTGACTCCCTTCATAAATGGCGGCACAGCAGGTACTCGCTCGACGGTGGCTGGTTTCACACGTTCACTGCGATGGAGCTGCGGTACCCGAAGCTTGTTGTCCCGTAGTACTTGCTTGACATGTTGAAGCTCGGTCTCCAAGTGCTGCTCATCACAGATCCCTTGTGCTCTCTGAAACAAAGATCGGGCTCATAAAAAACTAAATAAACCGCGATAAAATCCGTAAAAGTTTATTTATTATAACAACTCATAAGGTTCAAAATTCAAAATCTTATTTAAGTAGCTTACTTTTTTGTTTTCTGAAAAATTTGCAGCCTCTTACCTTACCTGATGGCCTTTAAGCTCAATCGGTAGGTATGTTTTAATGTAAGAAAATTAATGCGAAGGAAATTTTCTCGCTCTATTTCTAGGAGATCCGTTGCCAGTAGTGAGCAATACCCAAGAATTCAGGCGTATATAGAAGGACAGTTCTTATGGGCGCTTTGAGGACAAACTCTGCTCACTCACCACGATATCCCTAACATATGAGCCTACGAGAGCGAGCGAGTGCGACAATGGCATGCCGCTGACAGCGCCGCGATTGCGAGCTAAGCCCGCTGGGGACATGTCCCCAGAATAGTCGCACAAAAAAACCTTAAGAACTATTCTTCTAAATATGTGTGAATTCTTTGGCAATGCAAAGGTCGATATCGATTTTTTTTGCAGTCAGGCGCTCCGACTGGTGAAGCCGGGCGGTGCGGTGGTGTACAGCACCTGCTCGCTCAGCCCGGCACAGAACGACGGCGTGGTCCACGCCGGCCTGCGCCTCGCCTTCCACGAGGGCATCCTGGCCAGTGTCAGGTAGGCAAATACATCTAATAGGCATGATGACAGTAGTTTAAAATCGCTAAAATACAATATTTACTGAATTAAACTTGAAGCTTGGAATATAAAACGCGCATTTTTTTCTTTATTAAGATAAAGATTTTTGTTCAGCAGAATTTAGAAATGTTAAAACTTCCATGTAAGTTTATTAATATAATCAAAAACTTTATAATTTTAGTGAAAAAATAATTTTCTAAAATATACTTTTGACAATATATTTGTTATCAGGTTATTTTTATAAAAGCTTATTATTAGGGTTATGTTAATGAAATTTATTATTAACGTGCTTCAAATGATATTTCATATAATTATTCATATCATTTGGCAACTGAAATTTGAATAAAATACGAAATCAGCAATGATACCTAACAATGAAAACCTAACCTAACCTTGAAATAATGTTTACATTTTTACATTCATTCTCGTACAAAATATTATTACCAAATACGAGTGTTATATACTATCCTAGAATCTAGAAAACAATGAAAAAACTTACATCAAAGTGATGTTCACAAAAATAAAGGTGAGTACTGGGCAATATTATTTTTTAAATCTCGCCTTGCAAGTTTAAGCCACTTGTTTAGTATTGTTTTATTGTGAGGAACGTACACAAATAACTTATAAAGAGTTTTTAAAGATGTGTTCACACACTGGGAGACCCCACACCACTTATACACTTTCGAATTCATATTTAATAATACAAAATAACTTAATTATTTAATGAGCGCAGCGTTTTTTTTTTTTTTTTTTTTTTTCGGTTGGATCTATGCTAATGGTCCTAGTGACCGTTATGCGTCATCGGAAATGGGGTGATCCGGTTGGATCATCCTATGACGTTAAAAATTTGGGGGGTTGCCCCCCGCCATGTTCATGGCGTCGGGTTTGTACCTAACTTGGTAAGCTACGGTCGACTGGTTTGGAACGGGTGACGTTAGAAACCTATCGTGAGGGCCGGCCCTCCCCTCCCCCGGTAGCGGGGGAGGCGGGTCAAGCGCGGGACCCGAGCAAGCTGCCGATAGCAGAGTGCTATCGGTGATTACACGGTCTATATTGGTGTCGACTCGTAGCTGATCTGAGCCTATGCTGTCGCGGTTGATCCGGATCAACTGGTCAACGGAGTGTAGGGTTCGACGTCGCATACGACCCCGGGGCCCATGCGGTGTGAATGTGTGCCTAACACCGGCTGTGTTATGTCTGAGTGTGTGTTGTAGCTTACGTCGCGCTTCAGCGTCGCGCTTTAACAGTTCTGTGATTTTATCAACAGGATCGGTTATGACATTCTTAGGTAACCTAGACTTATTAGGTGCTAAGCTATCGGGGGTGTAGTTTGCCGCACTCACGACGAGTGGGTTCGGGTGGAGAAGCCTTTTCGAAGTGACGTTCTGACATCGCTTTGAAATGGCCCCTAATCGAATCTAGTCTGAGGTCGCGGTGTAGGTCGATGTTTCTTACGTACCACGGGCAACCGGTTGCCACACGTAAGAATTTATTTTGGATCGTTTGGAGGTAAGCGCAGCGTACTTGAGTCTTATTTACTTAGACGTGACGTCACAAGCGACGCCATGACACTGACAAGCGTTTTCGCGCCGGGTTAAAAATGTACAGAGAAAAATGCAAATACTTGATAAAAAAACTTCGCATTTTCTTAAAATTTATCATTTTTCGTACTAAATAGACGTATACCTACATCATACAAAGGAATTTCAAAATTTGTCATCATGCCTATTCGCCCCCTTAGAAGTCTAAGGGAAAGGGAAGAATGCAGACAACAGGCTTGCCCTTTCTTTAAGGTGTTTTTTATAAGATTTACTTTAATTTTTTTGCTTGCTTTGGGCGAAATTTTGTAATTGATTTCATACCTACTAATTTCCCTGGTATAACTTGGATAGACTTGAAATTATACTTGTAGCTCAGTAATGGATGACGAAGCACAAAAAAGTATAATATCTACCTCTTTCGTAAGAAATACTGCCATGTAGCCAAATTTATATTCTGATAAGAGACATTGTCTAATCCATAGGATCTCCTCTTCCTTTAAATGCTGAAGCAACATTTTGACTGCCTTTTCAGAGATCTCTCGTTGCCGTTCAGCTGCCTGACCGGCGCGCTGACCCTGGGCTCAGGGACGGTCAAGCCCAAGTACGGACAGCTGGTGACCCCCGACGTGGCTGCTAACTTCGGCCCGAGCTACATCGCGCGCCTCGTCCGTATCAAGTAGGTAGTAGACCAAGAAGACCAAAAAGACCAAGTAGACATGATGATGTGACCGTTTATACAATAAACATTATGAAATGAAAACTCTTTAATGTTACCCCTTTCACCTTTCGCTCGCATAATACCAACGTAAAATGACTAATGTTGTCGCGTGTCAAGTGATCTATTGGTGGAGATAGGGAAAAGAAGTGGCCTATTTTTCCCTTTCTCCCCTCATCTGCATCCCATCTGGCTGTGCGGATGTCTGTAGACGTCAGGAGTCACCATTCATCATCATCATCATTAGCCTTTATCCGTCCGTCTATCCACTGCTGAACATAGGCCTCCCTCAATAAACATCAAGACCGATCCCTTGCCACTCGCATCCAGCGTGGACTGACCACTGCTCGGAGATGGTCTCACCTGGTTAATGACCAACCAACACTTCGTCTACCTAAATGCAGCCTCCACTCTTGAACTTTTGGCTCTTTATTGGCCCAAGAAGACCATTAGGCTCAGACTATCATTTGTCTCCTTTTACCATAAAAATTAGGTCTGTGTTGTAAATTACATTTGTCTGTCAGAATAGTAGTATATTTTTAAGAAGAATACTGTATATTGTTTTCTTATGTTTACGCGAATTTCACTCATTATAATGAAACAAATTCCTCCCGTGACTATGGTTGCTGTAAAGCAGTGATTCCCAAAGTGGTCCAGGTGGACCCCAGGGGTCCATGGAAGACTCGAAGGGGGTCCACGATGAGCGTGACAAAAAATGAGGGTCCACTAAACTGCGATAAAATCCGTATATTTGTTTCATTATAAATTATAATACTGTCATAAAAAATACTTGTCTTACATGACTGTACTTACATACAGGCCAAAGTTTATCGCTGGAACTTATTCAAGCGAGACCCGAGCTAGATACAGTCGCGTCACAACGTGTTAACATGTTTATAACTCATTATAATAAGATTATTGTGATTTATAGAAATTATATAGCAAGATAATTGGAATATATTTTTGAATGACATCTACGAATGTTTCTAACATGAAACTTCTCTTCGTATGTTTTTGCGTGTTAAGTGTAGTATTCTGTATTAATCCGTTGATCGAATCGAATACACCATTGACTGGGGAAGACGTTAATTTCATCAAGGACGCAGTGAAGAATATGGATATATCAACAAATGAGGTTATTCAAGTAATAATGATTGAAGCCAGATCGATCATAAACGCCGCCTCGTGTCCAAAAGGTTACAAGCGGGCAGGGCAGTTTTGTTTAAAGAAAACACGTAAATAAATTAATAATGAAAATGAATTGGACGCGGCCAAGCTGAAGCATGAATTAAATATTTGTCTGCTAAAGACCGCACGGCATAAGTGTAAACGAAAAATGTAAGCCAAATTATTGTTCGAATAATTATTTTTACGCATAAATAATATAATAAAAACTATTGAATGATTGAATATAGTAAACATAGCGACACGGCAACGAAGAGCAGCTGACTGTATTTCTTGCTCGGGTACACTCGGTAGTCCCGAGTTTGCCCGATCAGCCTTTCACTTAAGAGCGTGATGGATCAGCCTCATTCACAGCCTACAAAATCTGTGCGGCGCATTAAAAGGAGAAGAAAAGCAGACATTTGCTTTTTACTTTTGGTTACTTGCAATGCCAATATTGTGATCTTCAAACCACTTTCGACGTTAACTATATACGCTTTGAACAGGGAGGGAAACTGGAATATTTCCTACTGCTCCTGAATTCTTCTGATTAATTTCGTTGCGGGTCCCAAGGCAGTGTTTAACGTATCCCCCGGGCTCCCGGAGATCGTATCAAAGGGTCATTTGGTGGTTGCCGCTGTCGATCCTTGCGGATTTGCAGCGGTAGGAACGAGTGGTGGGCGAAAAAAATACAAAATTTTGAGTGTATCTTACATAATATATGACAGTAGACAGTCATGACTCATGTCTCGTCTGAAGAATTCAGTCTTATCGTGTCAGGATTGTCCATCCTGAGTGCTGACCAGTAAAGTGGAAGAAAGAATTTCACGCAGCATAAATACATCAAACTGCTTTTTATAGATACTTTGGACTAGCAGGTGACACATTGCTACGCGTATGAGTGGCGTATTAATAGGTGAATGTGTGAAGTAGTGAAAAAAATTGCCATTTATAGAGGGTGTATTTTGAACGCTTTGAAAAACGAAGAGGTATGAATTATGATAGTGAACACTATCGTGGCCTGACATGATAGAAGTGAATTTTTTTTTTCTTTTTGGTTGTCTTTTTAACTTTTTTGTGTATTATCCGGTTTGGTAAACATAAAGATAAACATTTGATGATAGTGCTTTAAAACAATCGTTTTTTTTTGAATAAAACAGTAATGTAACAGCTGACTCACAGCCGCGTCGCGCGAGGCGTACGAACTCCCGCACCGCGCGCGACTCGCGGTCAGCGTGAGTTCATAGCGTGTATGCATACATAGCGGGTTACTAGGTGAGCCATCTGCTCACCTACCTACCGATTGAGCTTTAAGGCCATCAGGCCTAAAAATCTAGACCTTTCGAAACGTTTCTGAGATAATTTGTTATATGCATTATATTATGGTATATAAATATTACATTATCAGGCTTAAATCTTTCAAAGCGTTCAAAATACACCCGGTATAAAAGTAAGGGCCTGTTTCACAATCTCCAGATAAGTGCCGATAGCCTATTCGGCACTTATCTGGAGATTGTGAAACAGACCCTAAGAGTCTAATACTGGCCTGTGCAAAACAATTTGTAGTACTGTCAAAAAGTGTTGAAAAGCCTTGCAACCCAGCACAGCAAGTTCAAAGCCAGATGGACTGATTTTCAGTTACATAACTTACGATATCTCTGTCTCTATTTCGACAAGAGAGGAAAATATGTATGTATCATTTGTTTGTGACGTGTGTTGTCTCTATATGTGCATATTATGCAATATGCCTTACATTATTAGCATGTTTTAAATAATGAGAATATGTAATGGGGAAAAACATAGGAAAACCCTGAATCTAGGTCAGATTCAGGGTTTTCCTATGTTTTTTCATAATAAAATGAATCATTAAATAAATTATCAAACAGACGAATAGTCTTTAATTTAATAATTTTATCTGTTAGAAATTATTTCATGAAAAATTATAATCCTTTTATATAAAAAATAAATGGACCTCCGCCCTTTCGCCAGAGACAAGGATAAAATATGTCCAGAGCTGGCTGCAAACCTTCACTAGCTGGAGAGGCACTCCAAGAAAAAGGAGCCGCGCTGCGTTGCCTTAGAGGCCAGTTAGGCCCCCAAACCTCCAACATCGGCATCGGGTTAAAATACCACTTAGGTTGTTTATATAGTATACAAGACGCTATATAAGGAAACAATAAATACTGTTTATTTATACCCATGATGACTGTGTAATAAGGAAAGACAATGTTTATTGCAAATAACATATCGTATTCATTTGGCATGTACTATTCGATGGAATGTGCAATATTTGATACATCATTATCATTTTCGCCTAAATATACACAGTTTTTCCTAGCGTTCTTACCCTTCCTTGTTTCATTGTATTATAAATGATGGATTTAATAATTTATTATATTTGTGTGTCATATATAATATATATAAACATATTTTCTATATAGTTTATCTAGCTGTAACGTCGTCTTGGCATGATGCTGTTATGATGTTACAATAAAGAAGCAAGTGGTATATCCCACTGCTGGTCATGGGCCTCCTCCTCGAAATCAGGTGAGGAGGGGCCATAGTTCACCGAGGGGCTGGCCCAATGCTGTTTGTTAAACACATACACACACAAACCTTAAAAGATTTTCAATGTTATTAGACATGCAGGTTTCCTTACATTAACCATCCACTAACCATCTGATGGCTTGTTTATAGTACATAATATATCACACTCAGTAAATTACCTTTCTGCGCAGAACCGCGCGTACTCTCTTTCTGATCTTTGCTTATAACATTTTAAATAATATTTGTCTAAATAAGATATGACAAATTTTATTGTATAGTCTAGAAGAGCCCTAATTTGTTATATATAGCACTTTCTTGCAAAAGAGTTTAAGAGTAACATAGATGTGTCATACAGGCAAACATACAGTGACGAACATTTGGAGCCTGTTGACGCTCTTGATAATGTCACCACAAAATAAAAATATATTTTTCCTTAATTCCCTATAAACTCATAAACATCGATTCAGCTTGTTCGCACGTACGCTTTATAAGCGTCCCGAAAATGTCGTTTTGAAAATTTAAGAGTGCTTGATAAAAAAGCACCGCGCATTAAAAACGCTTTCGTATGAATAGATACATCCCCAACCCCCTAACCCACCAACCTTCGATGGTTACAGAAGACCTATGCGCTGGCCCAATTTAGTGAGATGTAACAGTAAAAAAAAAAGAAAAGTATCAACCCTTATATGTCCCACTGCTGGGCACGGGTCTCCTCCTCGAAATCAAGCGAGGAGGGTAATTAGTTAGGTGTACATATAAAGAACTTTTAATTTTATCGGACGTACAGGTTTCCCTATGAGCAAGCGATGTTGACATGTTTAAGTGCACAAGAACTTAAGAAAATCCATTTTAGGTATACCCGTCGAACTCATTGGGCTGCCCATAAATGTTTGTAAACCCCCGCATTATCAAATCAAATCAAAATCTTTACTTCATAGGTAGCGACTGGTACACTTGAAATACCTCAAAAAAGTAATTAATAAAATTCATAGTCATTAATTATAGTCATTTATAGTGTGTCGAAAAATTTAATCAGATAAAGTTATTATTTGAAATTATCCCAATCAAACAAACAATTAAACTCAAGGTTTATTATAGGCTATATACTATATATTATATACATGGTATAGCCCAGATTTTCTCAAAGTGGGGTACACGAACCCCTAGGGGTTCGCCATTCGGCGGCAGAGTTTCGCGACAAGATTTACGTAATGGTTGCTTGATAACTGACACTCACGCAAAGCGGTTGATACCCAGTCACAATTAGGGTTATTTTATGTTATAAGGCCATTTGCGACAAGAAACAGACACACCCATCAAATTAATATCAAAAATATATTTCTATTGGCACTTTGTTACCTTCTATTCAAATAAAAATCTTATTTTCTTCAACAGTCAATTTCTGTATTAGACGTTCGCCGTCGCATCAAAATTTCAGCAGGGTTTCGTGGAGCCCAAAGCTTGAGAAACCCTGGTATAGATAGATAATTTCGGCGACGATGGTGCAGTTGGTATGGGCTCGGCCTCTTGACCTGGAGGGTCCGAGCTCGATCCTGACCCCCTATGGTGGCTTGAAATAGGTTTTTCTTTTAACCCCCCGTCGTTTTTGTGTCGGTCAAAAACTGACGTATCAAACAATCATTCAAACAAGTTATTCACTTTACACAACTGCAGTGAATTTTTCTGTTAAAATCTGGAACCATTTTCTGATTCATTTGACTAGAACTTTGAACCATTTTCTGATTCATTGATTTTTCATTTGACTAGCCTGTTGGTCTAGTGGTTAGCGACCCTGACTACTAAACCAGGGTAAAAAGGTCGTGGGTACGATTCCCACCCAGGACAAATGTTTATGTGAAGAGCATGATCATTTGTTTTGTGTCTGAGCGTAATTTATCTATAATATGTATATATTTAGAAATATATAAGTAGTGTATCAGCTGTCTGGTTACCATAAGAACAGGCTTTGTCTAGTTTGGGATCAGATGGTCGTGTGTGAGTTTTTCCAACATATTATTATTATTATTTATTATTTATTTTCGGGCTTAGTGCGGATCGTCAAACTGTTTTACACAACGAAAAAAAGTCATCCATTTGTAACCCTCGTGACACCACTTAAGCTCTAAAAGACGCGGTTCAAATTGTATTCTATTCGTTGTTTTTTTTTTTAAATTCCGTTCTGTTGCTAATTTGTTTTGTCTTGAAATGTCTATTTTCGTTGCTGTGTTGCTTTCAAAGTTGTTTCTTGCAGAATTTACATCTCTTTCTGAGTTTCTTTCTCTTGCGAAGTTTATATATCTTACCGAGTTTATTTCTCTTGTGCAGTTTCTTTCTCTTGCAAAATTTGTTTCTGTTACAATGTTATCTTCTCGAAATATTATCTTGCTTGGTACAATCTGTCGCGTCTCCAAGTCACACGCCAGCAACACTAAAGCTGATATCACTAATTTAAACATGTTAGCAACGCAGACACGACCAACCGATATTGTAAATAATACTGTACTATTAAAACAGGGAACTTTATTATGTACTGTTGGTTGTGATTCATATGATCTTATTGTTTCCGTATATGGTGGATAAATAGAGTAAGAGATCGCGGTTGCCAAATATAGACAATGATGAACCAAAAAGTAGAAACCCTAAACTAAGACTCCGTTGTCCTTCCGTCTGTCCCCAGGCTGTAATGAACCAAACATAGTCATAGTTATACTGTTGAAAATAATGATGCTGAAAACAAATAAGGCTAAAAAGAGAATAACAAAAATATTAAAGGGGGCTCCGACACAACAGACATTACACGTTTTACATTAACTTCACTTGTTTGTATATTTGTAATCGACTCTTTTCTTTAGACTTTCAATCTCATCAGGCATGCAGGTTTCCTCACGATGTTTTCCTTCACCGATGAGCGAGCGATGGTCTCGTGTTTGTGGTGCAATTAGAAATTTAGAAAAACCCATTTCAAGGCACACACGTCAAGATTGATCCCGGAACCTGTCACATAAGTTCTCGTATGTGAAGTTCACCAACCTGCATTAGGCCAGCGCATCGGTGAACTAAGACCCATTATCCTCCTCGCCTAATTTCGAGGAGGAAACCAGTGCCCAGTAGTGAGACATAATATAAGGGTTGATACTTTTGGTTGAGTGTGGGCACAACTTTTTTTAATGTCATAGCAAGCGAGCAGTCTTCGGACCGTTATGGTGACTACCGGGTACCGAAGCCCATATTAATAAGATAGCATCCATACAAGCAGACATTTTGCCGATGCATGGCCTACACGCGCATAAACTTAAAACTTATCTCCAACTAATATTATGTATGAGATGTATGATAAGAAAATTTTTATTATAAAATGTAATAATAATATTGGAACGAAGTTCCTTACGGCAGGCTTGGAGGGGATAGGGATTTTGCTGCGCGACCGAACTAAAAAAAAATGTGATAGTAA
The DNA here is from genome assembly GCA_905333005.2 of Lycaena phlaeas. Classification (NCBI taxonomy): domain Eukaryota; kingdom Metazoa; phylum Arthropoda; class Insecta; order Lepidoptera; family Lycaenidae; genus Lycaena; species Lycaena phlaeas. Next base: position 3,229,960 of record HG995181.1, read on the forward strand.
AACCGTAAGAAAAAGTGCATGGAATAAAAAGCGTTAAATGAGACGTGCGCAGGCGCGACAGTCGCATACACAAGCGAGTAGTGTATAATACCTTTCTTTATAGCCGAAGGAACTTCGTTGCTACCTGGTGTCCCACGACACCACATTTCTTTTTGGCTGGGTTTTGATGTACATAGTTATTTTATTCTTGTCTTTTTATCTAATTATTATTTCTTGGAATACACGTACCTAGGTATGTTTAACTACGTCGACCTGAACACTCTTGGTCCCTCAATGTCATCTTTGAGACCTCAACTTGTAGTTGGAAGGAAACATGCTAAGAGTCTTTATGGACCTTATTCGCAGTTCCATTTAGAACATTTTACGGTGGTCGGGAGTATTTTATAACTATGAGTCAACTATTGCTACAATATATTGCTACAATTCGAGTAGGTACATAGATTAGGGATTGAAACAGTCAATATCTCTACTGACAAGCCCGTCTAGACAAGTGGCAAACGTTTATGCCACTTGTCTAGGGGGGATGAAGTACATACGTTTTGAGATGTTTTAATATACTTATATACTTTAAGTATGTGTCTCAATAAACGTTTGTCAAAGATTTTGCGACAACCCTATGGCGTTATATTTTTAGCGTTTATCGCAACTGAGTTTCGAAGCGTTTGCCACTTGTCTAAAGGGACTGGACATCGCAGTGAATTGAAACTGTGATTGATGTTTTGAAAAGGGCGGTAGATCGTAGTCGAATAGAAATATAGTTCTAATATTGACACAGTATCTGCCCCAAAAAGGATTAATTAAACTGAAAATAACCATCCTTGAGCCAGAATTAAGGAAAATTAAATTAAATGACTCATTTAGATTATTGATAATAGAATGTGTAGTCACTATTCAGTGAAGTCTCGTCCGGTACAACTGCAAATACATCCAACATGTTGTCTAGTCGTGTAGTGTGTGTTTATTTAATTTGAAGCGGAAAATAAAAAGTTTTATCGCTAATATTTCACAATAGTAAGTGATGTGTCTTAGTCCAGCGTTGTGCTTGTGATATCCCTTATATTAAAAGTACTCTTTGGTGATATTCAAGTGAATACAGACATATTGTGGATGAAAAAGAAAATACAGATTAAAAAAAACTATAAAAAATATTCTCGTGGATGTGTGTATTAAGTATAATAAATTAAAAAAAAACCTTATTTAGACTAAAGAATTAAAAGCTAAAAGTTACTTAAAAGTATTGAATAAAAAGTTTATTCGACCAATCATGAAATATCATTATGTACTGATGTTCTTATTGATGGTGTGGTGTGTTAATAGTGAAGACGGTATTATCGTTAACTCTGACACAATATTAACTGAAGATCAATTAAAAGAGTTAAGGGCAGCTCTAAAAAGTCCCGAATTGAGTTCCAGATTCGGAATAGTAGCCATCAAATGTCCAAAAGGTTACAGACGTGTCAGTAGATTTTGTCTTCCACGAAAACCTCAATAATCGTTGGATGTTTTAATACTTTAAATATATAAGTCACGGAATGATAACTAAGCAAAATGTGTGTTTTGTGTGCTGGCCACATACGTTCGGAATCCGTTATTAATTTCCGAAATCGTTTTCCGCGTTCGGAAACCCGAATGCATCACGATATGAAGTCGGTTTTTTTCCGTATGGAATATATTCAATTTTCAATATCGAACGCATATGGCCGGTCTAAATTAGTGCTGAGGACGTAAAAGTAAAGATTGTGAAAATTAAAAAAAAAATAGGAAATATAAAATCTTAAAAAAAATGCTACTACTTCAATAAAAATACGTTCGATAACAGTTTCAAAAAATTGATACTATCATTTTTTATTCTTCCTTCGATCCAATCCAAATAAGTCTACGAAACGGGGTAAAATAAAATAATACAATGCGTACTTACATCATATAATATCTTTAAGAAACATTTAAAAAAGGTTAATATATTTTACTTAATAAATGGCACTAAGTAAGTACATTTAATGCTCTTTATAAAAGCTTTCTCATTTAATTTTACACATTAAATAGTACATGAACATTTTGTGATTTCATTCCGAACACATTGTAAAAATATTGTGAATATAATGCATTATTAAAGCTTTAGATTTTTTCTTGTGACCTTACATATTTTTAGGACATTATTATCTATATACGTAACGTACAAGTTACAACCCGAAGTTTTTTACAGATGTTGAATGTTTTAGTGTTATAAAAATGCAAGCAGTCTAATTTGTTTGTCAAATTTTTCTTTACAACTCTTACAACTATTGACGATAGATGATAAAAAGTATCTTCTCTGTATGTGATAAATGTATCTCACTTTTCACGTTTTCTTTGGGCAATTCTTTGACATCATATTAACTTAATTATTTTGTATATACAGTACTATTTTCTATCATGTAGTAAGTATCATACTTTATATATAGAGTTGCTTGATAAGACTTCGAAATCAGGTTGGTAGGGGTAAGGATAGCTGTGTCCAATTCCACAGTCCCCCAAAATCATAGTGCAAATGTGGTGCCATTCTACAGCCAATTGATTGCCTCATGTCGTGTCCTATGTTCCACCTGCACACTACAGAACTTGATGGACTCTACTAAGAAAGTAATGCTAGAAAGACGTAGCACAGATCAGCCCCCCTGGACAAGTGGCACAAACGTTATACGAATAGAATACTTATTGTATGGGAATGACACTAGCTGTCAAATTACATGTCGTTAGCTAGTGTCATTCCCATACAATCAGTATTCTATTCTATTCTATTCGTTTAGCGTTTGTGCCACTTGTCTAGGGGGGCAGGGCAGACAAAATTTAGGCAGCTATTGACACGCTAAGAAATATACATGAGAGTATGTACTCCTTACATTTACCTTTAATAGGTAGATACAAATCCTAATACCATTAAAATATCATAAAACTAAAGTCTTAAATTAAGATGTACTATGTCATATGGGAGGAAGCTGTAAATAACACTTCAAAATAAATCCACAATGGCGCTGGTGTGGGAAAAGTGTATGGTATGAACTATGAACACAGGAGCAGTATTAAACGAGTTACTGTGTATGTGTTTACTATGTTATATATGCGTTAGTGCGACTCTTTTTACACGCACACATATTTAAAAAAATCTCTCTGGCTAGTTTTATTTGACAAGTCGTCCACAGATAGCACAAAAATGGCGATCTCTAGGTTTTCTAAGTACAATTATGGATGGTGTTAATATTCTTCAGGATAACACTCGCTGATGAAGTGCTGTTTTAGATTTCCTTTTCTAAATGCCATATTTACTTTTTTTATACAACAATTAAGTACTCTAACTTACTTCTTTATCCATGACATACTTTTAAAATATGAAAGTGCTTATAAAAGTATCAAATACAAATACAGCTGTATTTGAAATATAAAGTGATAGAAATACATATTTACAGTCTGTATTTTAATAAAATAAATCTAAATTTCAGTCTCTCACAAAAATGACATTGGCACAAACTGCTGAAGACAGTTTTACAGAATAGCCTTACAGTTACAGTATAGTACTACAGTATAGCCTTATTAAGTAAAAAAGTAACGTGAAGAGGAAAACCCGCCTTACAATAATGCCGACATTCATAACTTCCCTTTCTTGATATGTATTATTTAACTAGCCACATGGACTGATAAATTAAATGAAATAAATAAACTTTAAACAGAGTAATAAATAAAAAAGGGACATTATTGGGTGCGCGTTTTTATTTTTGGATTCCCATAAATAATTTATTTTTTGTTCATTCAGAGCGGTTTTCCAGTGTTTGTTTTTAAAATTTATTCTGTTTATTAAATTGTGATTAGTTGGCAAATACTGTGGTGAACAGTTCTGAGTGGATGGAATAATAGTTGATTTAGTTACTATAGGGGCCAAGCTGCGCACCTTGGGTTTTCCCGCCCTTTCACCATATTCACGACGATGACTACCTAATTGATGACGATAGAATTGACAGCAACAGCTCTCTGGCCTTAGCCTGTTCCATTAGGAACGAAAAAATCTTTAAACAGAGGTTCTGCTATTCTCAGCCTTCAGTGGTTTAGTTTCGCCTTTCTGCTCTTCTGAGACATTGTTCCAGGGTTGCTGCTCTCCGGAACCGAACAGGGTATAAACGATAATCTCTATTATATACAACCCAATTGTCACGTAGAATATAATGCGCCAAGCTGATATGGTTTGCTGAAAACAAGTTTTTTTTTCACTTAGATTAGAAAATAATAAGCGTGTAGTAACTAGACTAGAGGATAATGCCAGGAAGCATGAGTAATCTTTCTGTAATTCTGGAATTAGGTAGCCTACTAAGTCTACTTACGTTTCCATCTGTCAAGTATCCCACAAAGATGGGTACCACTATGCCCGGGATCGTCGCCAAGGTATTCGTCATCGCCATAAGGGTGCCTGCGAAATATATTAATTCTTAAACTAGCTCAACAACTCTCCTACTTTTTTAAAAAAATTCCGATTATTATTAAAATTCTTGCATCTAATTAATATTAAGAAAAAAATTAGATCATAAACCAAGCTGTATAACATTAGATGCTCGCTACGCGAGACGCTAAATGTTACAAAAAATAAAAATGTCATACCCGCGAAATTTGGCGCTATGTCAATGTGATTGGAAAGAAAGCCACAGAACATGCCACCGATGGATGTGACAGCCAGCGCCATTAGTGCCACCGCAGCGCCGCGCGCGCATCCCACGTGGCACAAAGCTAGCAGGCACGCAGCTGGCACCAGGGACGCTGAAAGGAATTTTTAACGATAAACATGGTTTAATGATAGCCAAACTTCAAGTCTCACTTGTCTGTCATGTGGTAAGCGTCGCCCATGAACATTAGCATGCCTGAGACATGTAAAAACATCCATATGTTATCTACCCTGAGACATAAGATGCTAAGTCTCGGTGCAAGTAATTATGCTACGGGAAAATAATGAGGATGCCCATCCAAACGGAAGCACAACGCAAAGTTATAACTTAATCAGTGGTCTGATTCCGTTACATGCAACTCAAGTGAATTTCGAATTTTATTAGATGAGACATCTGCTCACCTACCTACCGATTGAGCTTAAAGGCCATCAGGCCTAAAAGTCTAGACCTTTCTAAAAAAAAAAACTCAGTCAGAAGTAAAGCTATTACAAAAATATTTTTATCTATACATATATATTTATTATAATATTATGTTAATTTATAGCTATTGTTTTATAATTTGTAAGATAAATAGTAGTCTTTACCGAACAAGGTACCAATCTTCCTAGCGGTGGTTGTTGTGATGAGATCTTTGTTCCGTAGCCAATCGAGTGTCTTGCTCAGACCGATGCTGAAGAACCACAGAGACAGAAACGGTAATGCTGTGGTAACCGCATTCTGAAAAACAGATAAGAATCTATGTACATTTCTGGCAATACATTATATTTTATTTAAAAAATATAACTTTTCTATTTTCGAATTTAATTTAAAATTACTTTTCAACGATATTCCAAAATTATAGGACATTAGTACAATATCTGGTCATATATTCTAACCTATGTTATAACCGAAACACCGGGCATGTAAAAATCCTATTGCACCACGGTAAAATCCTTAAAAAATCTTATAAATGACTAGCTGTTACCCGCAGCTTCGCCCGCGTGAACTTAGATCTGCCGTTCGAATCACGGCAATACGATTTATTTTCTTGCGTATTATTTTGATTTTGCCATATCTCCTAAACTATTCATTTAATTTGCATGATGTAAAGGGGAAAAATAATCATCATGAAGTGCTTAAGCTAATTAACTGATTAAAAATGATAAGGATTCATACCGTATCTGTGTAAATGACTTTCAAATTATCACGTTATAGTTACCCATTTTTTTAAAGTAATAAATGGATATAGTATGATATCCTTAAGAGATAGACATATGCCATCGCGGACTTTTTGATAGACCTATTTAAGATACACAATTCCACCATACAGTATTTTGTTATATCTCAAAGGGTTTAGGCAGCGTTTTCGTTGAAAACTCCCAGACGGCCTATTTTTTTCCGACTCCTCCAACAATTATTGTTATATCTTAGCCAATGTATATAAAAACTTAATAAATTGTCTACATAAACCTTCCTCTTGAATTGTCCTATCCATTAAAAAAAACAGCATTACAATCCGTTGCGTAGTTTTAAAGATTTAAGCGTACAAAGGGATATAGGGACAGAAAAAGCGACTTTGTTTTATAATATGTAGTGATTATAATATACGTTCACATAAGAATAATAGAGCTCCCACCTGTGTCATGTTGAACTTGAGCACTTGTTTCATGTAGAAGGGCAGCTCGATGAGGAGCATGTACCAGCCCCAGTTGGAGCACGCGTGGGCCACCAGTATAGCCAGGAACGGACCCGAAGTGAGCACCGCCTTCCACGGGACTGCAGGCTTCTGTATCAACGTGGTAAATAAGACCATTTAGGAGTCTATATTGACCAATGCAGTCTTAAACCATAAAAAAATGTGTGTGTGCGATTCACACAAGATAGAAGTGAAACACATGTTAAATGCTCAAATACAAGCAAGTAACAATATACATTTTAAACACCGACATTTGCTCTCTCGCTCTTTTGTATTTGTGTCCTGTACCTGTCGTTATTTCCGTTGCATCCGGTTTGAAATCACAACGATTCTAAAGAAGTTTCACTTCAAAACCTGAAAAGCCCCCGTTGAGAGCCCTGGGAGCCTAGTGTGCACAGAGGAAAAGACGGCCCTAACGGCTAACCAGAGTAATATTTGCAATATAATATCGTGGGCAAAAGACGATACAAGATTAGTTTAAAAACGTAACAATTGCTGCCTCTAATGGGCACTTTACAACACACTAAGTTCATCATCATCATTAGTCCTTATCGTGTCTTGGCGTTAATTGAGGGAGGCCTACACTGCCTACATAGTTGGTTATTTATATTAAATTCAGAATGGATTGTTCTCCTTGTATTGCAAATCTTGACTTACAAAAGTCCCGGTGCAAAAAACGAGTCTGCTTGTTTACAACAAATAAACAGTTGTGAATGTCTAAAAGATTTTTATCATTAAATGGCTTGCCTTTTGCGAGTGATCCTCAGACTTTCCGCCAAGGGATGAAACGATCATGCTCCTCTCTTCCTGGCTGATGAACGGCTGCTGCTGGGGCGAGTCCTGCACCAGCGCCACCCACAGCACACACCAAATACACGACAATCCACCCATGACGTAGAAGACGCTCTCCCATCCTGAAAAATCGAGAACATTGTCACAAATCATCATCAGGTGCCAGAAGATCTTGTGGACCCTGCTAGATACGACGTCGTATGGACTACTTAGGAGCGGCCGGGCAATCCCACCCATTAAAGAGTCTGGACTTTGCTGGGGCAAGCCTGTCGCTGTCTGTTGCCTGCCGATCCGGGACCCTCACAAATCAACTGAAGGCGCTCGTAGTGATAGGTGCCAGAAGATCAAGGCGATCAAAAAAAACCTGGTCATCCACGATTCGAACTGCATGGCCTTGAACGCGGCTAAATGAAGGAAACTGGTAATATTGGGATGCTCCTGCGCAATTATGTGAGTAGTATTCTATTTAGGGCGGAAATCGGATTTTTTAAATTAGTTTTAACCTGTTATAGGGTGTAATTAGACTAGGTTTATTCGCCCCTTCCTTCCTTACCTAGGGAGACGGTCAGTACGCCAGCCATGAGCATGGATATAACTGTGCCGAGGGAGGTGCCCGCGTACACCAGCGCCGCCATGACGCTGCGCTCTGCTGGCGGGGCCCACTTTGATAACAGCACGTGCATCGCCGGAAAAGTTACACCCTGGAATACATTCATTGTGTGTCAAATCCTTGATTAGCTCTGCCATTTTAAGTGACCTCACTTCCTCCATCATCGTCATCATCACCATCATCGTCTTTATCCGTCCACTGTTGAAAATAGGCCTCCCTCAATGACGATCGAAATTATCCTATATAATAATAAAAAAAATATTAACACTACATCTTAACATTTACTTCTTCTATCAGCCGGACGACTGTCTGTCATCAACCAGGTCGGAAGACGTTCTCCGTGCAGTGGTCGGTCCGCGTTGAATGGATGCGTGACAAGGGATTGGTCACGTTCAGCAGTGGACGGATAAAGGCTGATGATGGTGATGATGATGATGAAGAGTTAATCGGCATTTTTTTGATATCGGTAGTTCTAAATTAATATCAGTGTTTCAGCAATAAAATGACAGTAGTATCATGTTTGTCATCTAATAGTAAGTGGTTAGCGTCGCCTGTAAACATAACTTGAATGACCTTGGAAGTAACTTATGTCTTGCCTATCCTGTGCTAGTTTTTAAGCTGCCTGTCCTTTTCAAAATAATTCAACGTGTTTCACAGGAGAAATAAGCAGGCCATCCTGCGTTTAGTAAGCAGAGAAAAACCCACGACGCATCCGGTCAAAAGGACCATATAAAACTTGCCGGTGGTGGGGATGCGCTCTGCCGCGCTTCCGGCTGCATGGGTACCAATGTCTTGCTGGTTTTTTTCGTAAAACAGGCGGGTTATCTCGGAGTGAAGGGCAAGGTAGGCCTGAGGTGTCAGGGTAGACATATAAATGACTTCCGAGACACTAGTCTTTTATACATTCATTTATATGTCATTTATATGACACAAGTCATTTATATGTCTATCCTGACACTATTTAATGTAATATACTATTTAGTATTTAATGTTCAAGTGCGACGTCGACCGTTTTCTACCTGGTGGCAAGTCCGTCATCTTGCTTATCCAACTAACAAAAAATAGCCACGTAAAGTTTAAATAATAGAATGATACATACACCCCCAATTCCTTCTCCAATCCTCATGATGATCACCCCGACGTAATGCGCCTCTGCCATCACCGGTGTCAGCAGCGTGCACACCACATTTATCAACACACTGAAGAACATCACCCATTTCGCCGAAAATAGCTCCGCCACTCGACCTCCTGGAAAATCACATTGATGCGTTTCATTGTTGACGACCTCAGTGGCTCAGTGGTTAGCGTGTTGGCGCTCAAGCTGGAGGTAGCGGGTTTGAATCTCGCCAGAGAACAAAAAGTTTTCTGTGTTCCTGGGTCATGGATCAATTTACTTGTATAAGGAGTATTGTTTATGACAAAAATGCGCACCTGGTATCTGCGACACAAAATACCCCCAAAAATAGCAACTGAGAATTATGCCTTGAACTTCGGAAGGCCAGGTGAAAGGTCCATCGCTTTCCTGTAACAAAATATCGAATTTATTACAATGAAACTAAGGCACGTTTTACCGATTTCGCGGTTAAAGTGGCTAAAAAAATTGATTCTTGACGCTGTTGAGTGTTGGGGCAGAAAGGGTAGACCCTTTCTGCTTTACGTACCGGACGACGCTCCGTAGGCAGGCCCTCTACAAGATGGACCGACGATCTGGTACAGGTCGGGGGAAATCTAATTAGACTAACTCAAGTAGGAGCTGGGCTAGGCTTCATGGGTTACGTTGACCTCTTACCATCAGTTAGGATTTATGCTATAAAAAGTTATTCAAAGTAAAAATAAGATTCATCAGTCTAAATTATATCTTGCCTTTGCCAGATACTTCCGACCTATTTATTACCAATATTTTTAACGAACTAATAACCTAAGATTCATCCTTATCCTTAAATATTATAAATGCGAAAGGAACTCTGTCTGTCTGCATCTTCTTTACGCCTAAACCACAGAACCTATTTGCATAAAAGTTAAAATTTAAGTAAGTCTGGATTAAAATTTTCTTATTAACTCACAATTTTTTCATATCATAAGACTGGCCTCGTTGCGATTTTATTATAGCCTATAAATATATAAACAAAACAGGGACAAAGTCAATTGCCACAGATAATAAAGTTCTTGGGATCATAAAGGTGTTGGAAAACGATAAAACGCACAAAAATAACATTCGCACGTTTAATGCTGCCCTGAACCTAAATATAAAACTAAATTGGGAATATGAACTTGATAACTACTTATATTATCGAATCACGCAAATGTTATATATTTGTATCTACTAATAATATTGATTCAGATGGCAGATTCCCTATATTCGCCCTAGGCCCGTGAAGCCCGGGCGTAGGGCGGCATGATTTGAAAGGCGGCAAAATTTTTGAAATTCTACAATTTCAGAGACGAAAAAAGTGAAGACAGTCGGTCTCCATTGAAAATGACCGAATTTTGTTATACAATACGTATAACAAAATTCGTAATAAAACAAATAACAGTATTCGTAAACAATACGTATGTATTGTTAATTAACTTTTAAGTTAACAAAATTTTTGTACATAATTTTCCATAGAATATTTATAATAATTCATTTTTTTATTTACTTTTCAGTCCATGAATGAGATTTAAATTTGAAAAAAAAAAAATATAGTCTTTACCGAATGATATTCTGTTTTTTGATTACTGAAATGAATCGGTCGTCTTGGTGTTCTATAAGGCTTATGTTCAACGGTGGACGGATAAAAGCTGATGATGATGATAGTTATTGCCTACTGTTCAAGCCTTAGCCTTTATCAACCAACTTCTCAAACTCTTCTTCTGCTGATTATTAATTTCCATGATATAAATAGAGTTATGGTGGTATAACTAACAAACAGCGAATATCGATCGAACTACGGAGAGAATGACATAATAACATAAGTACTTAAAGAAAGGAAATAGAATACAGTTCCTACGATTATTTTTCTTTATTTGTAACTCGTGGGTATAGAAATGAAGATATTTTGATGATAAATTCCTATTCATTATGTGTTTAGATATTTATTATGAAGTAAAGTGTCGTAGCGAGTCAATGACTATACCCATACCACTAGCCAGAAATCGCTTTTTAGCGACAAAGTCGCCTTTGCGTCTGCACTTACTCTGTAAATTTTAAATTTATTATCTTGTGTCTGTTAATTTGTGTGTTGTATGCAATAAAGAATATTCATTCATTCATTCATTCATTGTTTAAACACAAAAGAGTGTTTGTGTTAACTAATTACTGTCTTCTAGTATATCTAGTTGAAACGTTAAATGGCTGAAAATGAAAGGCTCAATGAAATTTATTAAATATCCATATTGCTTGATGTTTTAGAAATATTCTTGAAAAATCAGTTACTCACTTGTACATCATTGGTGTTGCTCACAGGCTCGCACTCCACGATGGTGGTATTGCCTTTAGCCTCAGCAGGAGCAGCCAGGCCAATTGCCGTGTGATTCAACATCCCCACCATAGCCACCGATAGGTTCACCTTGAGGCCATACACGATAGCCATACCTATGGACCCTAAGACGGCCAGGATGTACCGGGCCGGCACAACGTCTGAAACAAGAAAATGTTTATGATATCCTGATTCTTAATATGACAAAGCAGACCACATAAGGACTAACCCTGTTAGTACGTCAAACCAAAACCCTATAAGCTACTTCCCATTGATATCCTACTAATATAATAAATGCTAAAGTTTGTGAGGTTGTTTGTTACTCTTAAAGCTACTGAATTTTTTCATCAAAATCCATTCAGTAGTTTTTGCATGAAAAAGTAACATACATCCTCACAAACTTTCAGATTTAAGAGATTAGAACAAACAATCAGACTGACAGACCAAAATTGTAAAAAAAATATTTATGTGTATGTAATATTATGCAAATTTAGAGATACGTGGTTATTTTCATAACTTAGAAACAGACACTGCGATTTTATTAGTAATATACATATGTATGGAATAATTCAATGTATAGAACTAATTAGATTTAATTCTCTAATTGCCTTAATTGATAAGTCATCGTTGATGACTTAGATACTGAGACTATTACTTCCAATTCTTACGAAATACCTCAGTATTGCTGTTTTTATAACGTTACTCAGTACCAATAGCAGATGGTTTTCATTGTATTTGCAGAAATGACGCAACATTGGTCAATATTTGCAATTGTGATTTGTAGGTAATAAACAATAATATTATAATTGTTACAACTTTATTTTTAATATTTAATAGCTGTTTCCCGCGCGTTATAGCTGCGTCTGCATCCAGGATGATTATTATAGCCCGGGAGCCAGTAACAGGTCATCGTGACCAACTTTCTCCCGCGAGATAATTCGTGAGATGAATAATAGAATAGTATCATGAAGCCTCGTGGACGTCAGCTGGCGCGCGGTTGGGGGGATGAGCGGTGGGACCCCCAAACATGTAAAAAAATTAAAAAAATTCAGTCATTTCCTCTCAGCTGAAATATTTGTTAAATTGTAGTTAACCCAATATCTTAACGAAAAAAATTAATCAGCTGGTTATGACATGGTTCCTTGTACGTCAGCTGGTGGCTCGAACATGCAATTTTTTTTTAATTTTCAGTGATTTCCACTCAAACCAAAATTTACCTGATGATAGCTTATATGTAACTGTTAATAAATATATGTGTCAGCTGGCTGTACCTTGGGGGAAAACCGTCAGCTGATACTTTGAAAGTTATTACGTAGGAGTAAGGCAGAAGCACCTACTGCCTATTTAAATGCATAAAATGACTAGATTTTCCTCGACTTACTGCTAGCTGATTTTTTTATTTATCGCAGCAGTATATTAACAATCTGATTACAAATTTTCATCTGGGAGGAAATAACGTATCTTTAATTATTCGACGTAGCGCGCTTTGATATGGCAGTTGAGATGAAATAAACATTCCGTAATAATATCTACGAAACTTTTTTATTTTTAAATGCATCAGATGATAGGTTTCCGTCGACTTACTGCTAGCCGATTTTTTTAACTAATTTAAATACTAACTCGATTGCTGCGACTCGACGGTAAAAAGCATGGCGCTAATCTGACATGATTCTAATATTAAATATTTTGGCAGTACATTTTAATATTGAAAGCAAATTAAGTAATCTACGTTAATTAAATTTTTGTATGTTATTTTTCATCATAATTTATTTATAACCAACACAATTAGTGAAATTTTTTTTTATTTTTTTTTGCCATATATTCCAGATCTATACTCGTAAGTCGTAAGTCGTATGTATTCATATTTCGAAATTTTTTGAACGATAACAATGCTATATATATAGCGAATTGGGTTATCCCAAGTCTTATTGTTATTTACTTGTGTAGTTTATTTTATGACATGAGAGACCAATGAACACAAAGACTAATGAACACAATCATTAGTGTTTCGTCTGTTTTGTTTACGCACGGAAGTAAATTAAACTATCTTATCGAAAGTATGTGAAATAGGCGGAGGGAACTTTGATATTAGTCCCTTTTTTTTCGAAAGGACCTATGCTGTTGACCTTATGGCCTTAAAGCTAACCTATTATTCCCGGCGCCTCGTCTGGGTGTATGGTAGGTAATAGGTTTCTGCTAATTTAATAATAAGAACTTTTTAAACTTCTGCTTTTTTTTCTTGGATACACACAGCTACGGCTAGAACTTAGAATAACCACGAAAATTAAGTAGTCAGCGTCACCCATGAACAAAAATATTGATAAAAATTGTCTGAGTACCATTGGGTACGTGTCTGGCCTTTCTCTTATCTATGAAATACTTTTTAAAATAATGAATAGACCAAAAAGAAACTAAAAGACACGCTTTTGCTTTTGCAAATTTAAAAATGAAGTAATCTTATCCTATTAGTAAGTATGTATATTGTCATCAGTCCTCGATACATCTACAAAGTTTGAACGAAAACTAGCCGTTCAAAATGGGTCAAAATCTAGCCCAAAGGAGTCGGTTACAAACATACATACAGGTGAGCTAATAAAAAGCGTGTAAAAACCAAAGAAAGAGTATGGTATAGGCGTTTAAGCAGAATGATTATGCATTTTTATATTTTCACCATACTTTATGATATTGCATAATGCATTCATATATTTAGCGGGGTCCATACTAAAGAACCAACTCTATCGTTTAGTGCAGTAGCAAATAAAATAATTCATATTGCTTAGGTACAAGTTTTAGCAAACTTTTTGGCACGTGGTCTTATAGGTTCCCGCCCGACATGCTAATATGACAATATATTACGGAACTATAAAATTTCAAATTTTTTTAATACTTAATTTCATAAATATTTTTTTAATTTCACAATGTTATAATTTTAAATTTTAAATTTTACATCTGTCCCGTCGCGCCATAATATATAGCTAATATTTAACTCAGAAATATTTATTTTCATGACATAATTTCGGAGGAACCACCCACAATATTGTCAACGTCAATGAATACATATTTATCCTCCAGTAAATGAATAATAAATGATAATGAACCTGTAATAAATATGTACAGTCGGGGACAAAGCGGGAATAGCATGTTAATAATTATAGTTATAAGTTGTCACTTTAAACTAATCACAGTAATTTTAATCAACAACAACGTGTACTAACAATTAAATAAATGATTGTAAATATAAGTCATGAGTCTTCATCATTAGCTCGTATTCATCCCGTGCTGGAGCTCTATCAATGATCGCTAAGACCACAGGGCAAGAGGGAGCACAAATTTTAATTTGTTGAAAAAAAAAATAGACACTTATCACCTTGTTTTTGACAATTAAACGGTTTTTTCGTTTAAACTTTTGATTCCTATGAATATACTTTTACGTAAATATTTTTATTAATGATGATGTTTAAGATGTCAACAATAATTATTTCAATGAAATAACCACAGATTTATTTATAAATCTGTGGAAGTTGAACATACAAGATTTTATTAAGTACAATTTTTCATCATCATCATCATCAGGGTTTACTACGTATAAACAGTTCTTACAACAAAAGTCACACTTATTTAATGCAGCTATACATCCAGCCGGTCGAAAAAAAAACTGTTTCACCTTGAACATCTCCATATCCAGCTCTTATCACCCGAAAACTAAAAGCAGGACACATAGATAGAAAAACTGGCACCAATACTTGAGTGATACACAATTTTTAAGGCTGGCTATACGAATGAATACCAAATATCCAGAAAAAAGGAGATGTAAGCTGGTCAATTTCTTAGTCACGAATCCATTCTCTATAATAAACCTATTATAATAAAATTATTATCACTCACTGCCCAAAATGTTTTCTCTGGGATGCACGTCCATTATAATTTATCACATTAAAATCCAATTAAATCGTCTCCGTAAATGTCGTACTCCGATGAAATCACATGCAACACTGGTGAAATCTCAACCGCGTTTATATCCACTTACAAACAACGTGCCGCCCAACACGCACCCAAATTGATGACGCAGTAGAAGCTTTCCTTAACCAAGGTGACCTTCAAAAGCTTTCAGGTTTTCACAATTTTTTACATTATTAACAAAATGCATAACAAATTTTGATCCTTGATGATTGATTTGATAATAAATGATGAAACAAAATTGAAGTCATCTCAGTGATTCTAATTTTAATTAAGGTCATTAGAATATTATTTAAGGTCTTTGGTATTGAATTCAATCATATTAAACTGACATCTTGAGTCCTTTTTGTACAACGCCTGGAGGATACGCTATGAAAGACCTTTAGTAGCTACCGCTAAATGTAGATGGCAGTGCCAACATTACCTGAGTAAGCTGAGTTGAATTAGGATTTAGAGATCGACATATCATCATCAGTTCACTATCGTCCATGTTAGACGTTAGTCTCTAAAATAAACGTCATAATCCCAGATAACTTATTGTATAATATCCCATAATACCTTTATAATATACTTTTGAAATGTTGTGGTCGTTCTACAGTCAGCATTAAGACTAGTGACGAACTGACTATAAATAACAAAGCTGAGTAAGCATATCCATACCATATAAAAAGTAAAGTAGTAGCCCACTGCTGGGCACGGGTCTCCTCCTCGAAATCAGGTATAAAGCCATATCAGGTCCACTGTAGACCTGCATCTTACCCATATGGGTACAAAGTCCTCGTCAATATAAATAAATTAAGTCCAAACAAATATTAAGCTACTACAAGCCGTTGAGGTGTTCCCTGAATTGTCGTTCGTCTTTATCTCTCTCTATCTCTTTATCTTGACCCCTGGTCTGATGATAAAGACAAAGGACAATTCAACTCCCGGCTCTATCATCAGATCGCCTCCAGACCTGCATTACAACCTATATGGGTGCAAAGCTCTCAGCAATATATATAGCATAATTATGGTCCCAGAGTGGAGGCCACGTAGATAGAATATGAAGTCTGTTCATTAAGCAGATGGGAAGACGATCTCCGTGTAGTTGTCAGTCCGTGTTTGATGAATTTAGAGTGGCAAAGGCCGATCCCTTGCCACTCTAACTGCATCTAATACGGACCATCGCCTTTCATTGAAGCAGGCCTATTTTCAGCAGCGAATGTATAAAGGCATATGACGATGATGATGATGAATGCATTAGAATAACACTTATGCTATAATTATATCCACGAGAATCAAAAAGCATCGCGGACCTCCTTACGGTACCGTGTCGCCTTACGACGAGAATAGTATAAGTATACGAGGCACTACTGAGTTCACACATTTTAACTAAAACGTTGGTTTTATACACTTAATAATAATACTATTAATAAGTACCCATTCTTCACCACCATATGTTTTGTCAATAGATATCTTTTTCTTTTCGGAGCAATATATATTTATATCATACAATCTATTATATTAATTATTATAATTATATTTTAATTATAATATTATATATATTCGTTAAACTATACTAGCTTCTTAGGCCCGTATTCTAAATAGTGAATGCATCGGACAACCGATGGGTAGCGTTGGAACGTGATTTTGTGTTTTTTCTGTTTTCCGGTTATTAATAATTATTTTCTGTTTCATTTATTCGGAGTGGTTTTCTACAGTGTTTGTTTTAAAAACGCAGTCTGTTTATGTTGTGATTGGTTAGCGATACTGCGAAGAATTGTTCTGAAGCTGTTTTCTATATTGGACTGTTCTGGCGGTTTTCTATAGTGTTTGTTTCAAAAACTTATAATAAATAAATTTACATTGTGATTGGTTGGCGAATATGGTGTGTACTATTCTGGATGGATGGATTAGGAAGTGATAGTTAATTGATAGTGACACGGAGTATAGATATAAGGAGTCCGAACGATATGGGCTTTTCCGTAGTATTCACATACACAATAATAAACCCAGATCTTAGTTCTTTTTTCTGCCACTGTCTGTGCTAGGATCGATTGATTACGGATGCTACGCTACGCTGATTACACCGCATTACTTCCCGCGAGCCCACCAATCATCGCCGCAATATTTATACTCCGTGGATGGTGACGTGAAAGGCGAAGACACGCCCCTTGACGTTACCCGCCATATCTCCACAGACTATATTTATTTTACGACAGACATGACAGCATGTCCTCTGGACTTAGTCAGTTCCAACAGAAACAAATATTTAAAAAAAGTGTCCAATGTCAGCTGTCACAAATGTTTTGTCCCTTCATATTTGTCATTTGTCAATTTCTCATTTCTCAAATAAACGTCAGCATTTAAAGTTTTCGAATGTCTCGCAATATTTATTACGAATTTACGTCTCGTAGTAAAAAGCGTAGTAGTTTTTATTAATTGATAATTTAAAGATTTACAGTTCTATAAAGTAAATAAATTTTAATTCATTCAATAATGATTAAACGTTTTCATGGGACTTAATTTTGGTGTTGTGTTATGTGATGTAGAAAGTTTTATATTTGCATTAATCACCGGTGAAAGTTAACTTTAATGTTGCGTGCCCAATCGTGAAGAAATGCCCACTGATCATCCTGCTAACCTGATTAAATTGAGTGCCTTTTTCAATTAAAATAATAGCTTGGTCTCCTGATAATCGTAAATAAACGACCATGGCTTTGAAAATTGAACAGAAAAGCGATATGGATTTCATTTTAAAAAGTTTGCTGGCTGGAGGTATGTATATAATTTATTACCTTCTATTTCAATTCAGCAAAAAGCATTTTATTTACAATTGTGTGAAAATATTTTTTAAAACATATAAATAAAAACTATAGTTAATATTAATCAGTTGGTAAGTTTTAGTTATTAATTAATATCTTGTTTATAATTGATTATCATTTTTTTATCAAATTCACTATTTATTAACATTATTCAGTAAAATGTTATATTTTTGAATTAGTCCTTATATGTCTACTTAATTAAATCCTATTTTAATTTCCATGCTGATTTTACACCCGTAAACCGATTGTAGGCAGTAAATTAACTTTTGTGTAGACTGCCAGGTAAAGTTAATCCATTTCGCGCCAATATCACTTTTCTTATTGTTATCCTTTATCAATACCAAATCAATAACACTTTTCTTATTGTTATCCTTTATCGAGAAGGCAGTTCAGACAGCTAATAATTGTCTGTATCACAATAATAAAAAATGTTAATTATACATAATTTTGTATTATTCTCCTAATCCATTTTTAGGTGTTGCCGGCATGTGTGCAAAAACTGCTGTAGCTCCTTTAGATCGCATAAAGATATTGCTACAAGCTCAATCAGTACATTACAAACACCATGGAGTATTTGGTGGTCTTATGGCTATTGTGAAGCAGGAATCGCTCATTGCATTGTACAAGGGGAATGGAGCACAAATGGTCAGGATATTTCCATATGCTGCTACACAGTTCACAAGTTTTGAAATATACAAAGGGGTGAGTTTACATGACAAATAAAATATGTTTGCCTTAATTTAACAACAGAATCACAAATGTAATATTATTTATGAGAAAGGCTAGTCTAATAGCAGTAATTTCATTCAGTCGTGTATTTTTTTATTTAAAAAGATCTTGACTTATAGGCATCAGGCCTTTATGCTTAAACAGTCGTGTAGTATAGTCGCATTAAAGTGATTAACTAAATACTTCTGAAATATAAATCTGGCTATTGCTATCAGTCTCAGTGTAGTTTGGAGAATACAATTGAATTAAAATTGATTAAGTAAAGTTAGAGTCCAGTCTTGTTTTCTTATAAATATAAGAAGAAAGAAGAGAATGCAAACACTCACACTAATGAAATAACTTCAACATGGTAGGACTGTGACTATGGTTGCTGTAAAAAATCCGAAACGTTGGGCTTATAAAAACTTAATAAACTGCAAACAAATCCGTAAAAATTGTTTAATTATGATTAGTACAGTGTTACTGTGGAATTTGCTGGGCCTATTCTTTTGAATGAACTCGTGACTATCTTTGTGTAATTTTGATGATCAAAATTTATTGATTCGACCCACTTCAAATTGGCCTATTTTAATGGTAGCCCTGTTTTTTTTTTTGCAATTTAAGTCAAGGTGAGCTTGTTCATGTTGGGGTTACAACCACTTATCAAAAGGCGTTTTGCCTTTATAAATACCATATGAAGACCAACTGACTTTGAAATAATTTTAATTTTGTACTTACTACAAATTCTATACCATGACCAGTCCGACACGTCCGTGTCAATATAACATGTAATTGTTTGCTCAATGTCTGAGGCACTTATTTGGGTGCTAACTGCTCAAATAATTTCATATTCATTGGAATGAATGTCTTATGTAAGCACCCGATCCTCATCATCATCAGCACTTGCATCTTCTGGATTAATTGAAAGCTAGTCAATCAAGTCTTGCCACTCTCATCCAACGATTCAACAGAGAGATAAACTTTAACGAGTCTTTCGTCAAAGTTCATCATTTCGAAAGACCAAAGTGGAAGGTGTCTTGAGAACGACATACAGACAAATGTCTTTTTTATTATGTTACTTGAATACTGGCAGACGTGCCATCTGATGGTAAGTAATTGATGTCGCCCTGAACACAATCTAGTTTACCTTTTTTTTACGCCGGAAAATGCGCTCAGGCATCCCGAGAGGGAGTGGGTCTCCCCAGGTATGTGGGACTCGCTGCGCCCGAAAGATGGCAAATGGACGCAGCTCAACCCACTAAAACCCGGCGAGTGCCACCAATGCTGCCTTTGGTGAGGGGCAGCGGATCTGTTAGGAACAGCCCTCGACGGCTAGTCTGTCCCTCAGGTTCCCGTCGTCACCCCTTGCCCCATACTCTTTTGCCCCCTCTTCTTACAAGAGGGGTACAAAGAGCTCCGTCGGCTCAATTCGCCCAAGGTGTCGGGCTCACTCTGGGCCACCCATGAAGCCGGGAGCACAGCATACCTCCCACCAGCGAGTAAAGACTTCATGATACCTCATAAAAATGAGATGATTTCAACTATAGGCTTTGACTGCTTTATTTAGTACTAATAACAGTGGACAAGAATCCTTACTAATATTATAAATGTGAAAGTAGGGATGTTTGTTACGCTTTCACGCGAAAACTACTCAACCGATCATCATGAAACTTTGTACGCATAATATTCTCGAAGATACTAGTGAAGTAACATAGGATACATTTTTTTTAAAGGATGTTTTTTTGCTAAAGCGGACGAAGCCGCGGGCAATAGCTACTAGCTAGTAATAAATACATAAAACAATATGAATAATAATAATAATTATTATAAAATTGTTAATTAAACATGATATCTTATTTAAATTCAAATATTGTACATGCTTATCATACCTTTTCATGACTTTAGATTAATTTCAATGAGGTATTTACGTAAAGTTTCAAAATTTAAATTAAATAATTGCTCTGAAGTGAGCACATAATATGCATTGTATGTTCGTATACCTACATTCCATCATTAATGAAATAATTTCATATTTATAAAAGCAATTATTCTTAGCATCCCCTGTAAGAATAAGCACGTTGAAGTGGCAATGGGCTGGTCACGCACTCAGAAGAACGGATGGCCGATGGGCCATTAATGTTCAAGAGTGGAGGCCGCGTTTAGGTAGACGAAGTGTTGTTCGGCCATTAACCAGATGGGAAGACGATCTCCGTGCAGTGGCAGGTCCATGTTGGATGCGAGTAGCAAGGGATCGGTCGTCTTGGCGTTCATTGAGGGAGGCCTATGTTCAGCAGTGGACGGATAAAGGCTGATGATAATGATGATTATGATGAAAAGCAATTAAATTATTACATAATAAAAATTGTTTGTCCCGTTGTACATCGTTTATACAAACCAGCAGTTCCGCAAGAGTACTTTAATTATAATAAAATAAAATTAATAATTTATCATAGTGATAGCTGATAGCATAAATATATGATAAAGAAAATTTATTAATAGTGTAAATATAATCATGATGTCTTAGGTAATCTTTGTAATTTTTACGATAATGACTCGATTCTCTAGAGTCTAGATACTCGACTCGACTTTACTAGATTAGGTACATAAATTGTTGAAAATGCCTAATATGTCAAAAGTATATGTGAATACTTAATAATATGAATTTGAAAATTGAGTTTGGAATTACATATTACCTTTATCAACTTAGCTTAAACTCATTTTCAAAGTAAACACACGATCTAAAGAGAGAACTAAAAAAAGACAAAGGCAGGCAGGCGCAAGGCAACAAAATATATAGCAGATCGAACAGGCTACGAAACCCTAATGAAAAAGTCTAGTAGATAAGGATAGGATCATAGGATCCTAGGGACTTATAGACCTATAGGACCTAGGTACACAAGTGTAAATGTGCTAATTGCTCATTATTTCAAAACTTACATCAGTCGGTCTAAATGCCGCAGCGTTGCGTTAAAGCAATGGTCGGTTTATTTCGACATTCACGCTTCTTACGCTCATAATTTTCTGTGAGCAAGATTCATCTACCTACGGAAAAAAATTACAATAAATGTACTAACATAATATAAAAATATACTTTTGAATAAACGCGTTTAATCGAAAACCCACTTCTTCTTTTCATTAAATTATTATTTTTTATCTATCATTTAATAATCAACAGATAGAAACAACAAAATAATAATACTTATAAAATATATCTCTAAAAATATTCTTAGAGACAATATAGAGATATCTTACTAAGATCTCTTTATCTCTAAGTGGGGAGTAAATGAGGCTCAATGTTTCCGTAAGTCTAACCAAAGTAAATCTTAAACTAATATGTTATGTACCTGCTGTGAACCTGATTTAATAAGACATATCTTATATTTATATCGATAGTTAACAATTATTATACGAATAAAATCAATTTTGTACGCGTTGACTTAGAAAACCGAAAATATAATAGGTTTTTAACTATGAAATTGCCGTTTTGCAGTACTGGGCATTGGCCATTTCTAATCAAAATAATATTTGTTTGGCTAAGAATTCTAATTTCAAATTAATTTTATTTTAAAAACATGGAATTCTTGGAAAAAAATACATGGAAACAATATCGGTTCATTTGCGTCAAATTGGCAAGGTAAAAAATCTTGCCAAATGGGTACCCCACGAACTCAATGATAGTCTGCGCGAAGTACGCGTCGTGCCTTGCACTGCTCAACAGACACACAAATTAAGTGTTAAAAAAATTACAGCGAAATACAGTACCTACCTACATACATGGAATTAAGCATTTTAATGTTACGTACCGCGATAAATTTCATTTGATGTAGCTAATTTTGTATAGTTATAAGAATTGTTGTTATAAGTTAGTTTTAATTAGTTACCATCATTACATTTGTTGTTTTGAGGAAGTAAATTATTTTTCTTTCTGTTGAGCTATTCATCGCAAATTCACAACCTAGATACAAGTACTAACTACTAAGATACTATATACTAGCTATTAGCAGTGCCCCGCGGTTTAACAAGCGTTCTTCCTTTTCCCGTGGGAGTACGAATATAAATTATAGTATCTATGTTTATTGTGACGAGTAGTACAATACTTTTTTTGTATGGTACTTTTTTTGACAGAAGAGCTTTATGATGATGGTTGACTGGCCTGTTGGTCTAGTGGTTAGTGACACTAACTGCTACACCAGAAGGTTGTGGGTTCGATTCCCACCCAGGACAATGTCTGGGCGTAATTTATCTATAATATGTATATATTTAGAATTATATGAGTAATGTATCAGATGTCTGGTTACCATAAGAACACGGCTTTGCCTAGTTTGGAATCCGGTGGCCGTGTGTGAGTTGTCCCAACATATTATTATTATGTAGTAAAGTGTTGCTAAAAATGTATGACGACAAAGAAACAGTTTCTACTTGGCTTTGTACTACTTCAGAAACTGGTTAATAAAAGTCTGTGAGCGGTGTATTATAAATATTTAATTTATTGAAGACGCCACTCCTAAAATTTATTAATATATAATAATCCGCAAACATTCTCTCCGAAATATCGTTATGCGTCAGACAGACTCACTACGAAAGTCAAAACAATGAATATCAAAAAATATAAAATTTGCGTTGTAAACCCTTATTATGGTGTTTTCCGTTGATTTAGGATCACGAAATTTGGCAAAAAGCAAGTTCTTACAGCACAAACAAAGGAAAAATTCCGACACGACATTTTAACTTCTAAACATTAGTTTATCTTCTATTATCTAAAAGTGTCAATGACATTTAGAAGGCGACAACAATAATGTCACATATCATGATGATGATAATTGATTGGGCAAATATTACGCCAATGTCAAATGAATCTGTTGTCCGCTAATGATTGATGATTTGGAAAAACTATCTTTTTATAAAAGTCAAAGTCAAGCGTCATTTTTAACAATATTGTATTAACAAGGCATATTAGTAACAAATACATAAAAAGAGAAAGGAGTAGGGCATAGCATAGGTCCTTATGGGACCCAAAATTAGACTGCTATCAATGTGTAGATATGAAATCGCGAGTGTGTCTTACGTATGTTTGTTACTCTTTCACGCAAAAACTACTATAGAGATTTTTATATCACTCGACAATAATGAATAATATAACTTACACATTACACAGTCACTTAACGCGAACGTCTTATTCCCGAGTAGTTATTTATAATAAGGTAATAGTAGTCATTTGAATGTAAATTGTCTACAGTCTACACACTGACTTTATAAATTACAATAAGTGTTTTAAAGTTTCAAGGTTGCTTGCTAAAATTATAAATCTAAAATTGGCACATTTGTAGCTTTCAGTGAAGTAATTTCTAGTAACCTAATAAATATATTTATCAGTTATTGAAATTCGTGATAGGTGGCAAAACGCTAAATAATTATTAACGTCTTGGCGCGTTCAGTGAGAGAGACATATGTTCAGCACTGGGCGAATAAAGTCTGATGATGAAGATACTTGACATAGCATAATCGCCATCAAAATCAAAAGTTGAACCAAATTCCAAAATGTGAAAATCTACATCATACAAATTGTCTATCTGTTCCTTCATCGAGACACGAGCATTCTACATGCGTCAGTCGTTCTTTTGAATTATTTATAACATGTTTCTGATTCCTGTTCATTGTAACAGCCCGCATAGTAAATTTACACACGTTTGGTCCACATATTTTCAAATCATCGTCATCTGCTGCTACAATTCAACAACAACAAAATTACTCAGTAAACGACAAGAGCACTTAATGCTTCTGTTTTCTCAGTACTACTCAGTAAACGACAAGAGTACACAATGCTCCTGTTTTCTATCCTACGCTGATAAGCTGGATCTTTTTTTCGTGTACTAAAGTTCGACAGTAAACTGAATGCTCACATTTTTTATAGAAGAGTAGGTTTTTCGGTTTCACTTGGTGGTCAAGTCCTGTCCCACTCTGGACAAGCGTCCCACGATCCGTAGGTCGTCCTTACCTTCATCGGCTTATGATTGATTGATAATGTTTGAGAATATCTAGTCCAAAGTTCAGGCTGAGAGATCTGAATATCGTTGTCTTCGTTGGGATCCTATTATTTTAGTGACCTTGAGATTTAAATTTAGTTGTTTTCGCCGGGGCGCCTCGGTAAAGGGGACATAGCTGGTGATGAGAGACTGCCATAGAAATCCATTACACCAGAGGTTAGTTGAGGATTAGGAGGTGCGTTGCTGGCTTCTAAATTTTTAACACGTTTCAATTATTCGTCATTACCAATCTTCCGTTCACAGCTGAACATGGGTGTACGCGAACCCGCCTAATCAAAAAAGGTTGTAAGAAAGTATGGATGTATTGATGTATGTTTGTTACTCTTATACACAAGTTAATTTATCTCCGTACTCCCACAGGAATGAGAACACTCTGCTAGTAAATAATAAATAAGACAATCTTGTCAATTTCTAAACTTTTTGTATGGAGAGGGCTGAAATTTAATATAATGTAATGTAATGAACAGAAACTGGGAGAGATTAATTATAATTATATGTACAATTTAATTGATTGTTGACAGATTAATGTACAATAATCTAAACAGCTGGTAAGACTAATGCAATTGAACACTGCAGCTTAGTCTAAACTATTAAGAGACAGCTTTGGAAGATGGGGCAGCACTGTCTGTGACATCACAGCACCGTTGGTTATCACCGTGTCTTTTACTACCCTTTCTCTCTCTCTCTGTTCCTCTATCTCTCTCTCTCTATTTGTCTAATTCTTGTAATACAAGTCCTAGCAAGCCTACCATATGACGTCATTGCTTCCAGTACCTCAACGGCCTCAGCATCCCGATGATCCAGCACGGGGACAAGTTCCTGGCGGGCGCGGGCGCTGGCGTCACGGCGGTCACTCTCACCTACCCCCTGGACACCATCCGTGCTCGGCTGGCCTTCCAGGTGTCGGGCGAGCACCGGTACACCGGCATCTCGCACGCTGCTGTCACCATCTTCAAAAATGTAAGTCGAAACTCAGGGAAGGGATTCATACATGCTAGGTAGTAAAGTTCCTACTTACAGGATGACCTTCTTGCAGTTATAATAATAATATTTAGGGAACACTTTCAGACCACGTCAATCTGGTCCCGTTGTAAGTTTCCGAAGAATTGTGTTGCGGGTACTATACGAAGAAAATACATATATTTAGAGATTTGATCTCTTCTGGGTGCAATAGGTACATGCTAATGAGTTACTGAGTACAAAGTGTTCAGTTTCAAATTTCAATATTCATCTTCAAATTCTTTTTTCAAAATTTAAAAATGATGTAAAATTTTCAGGAGGGTGGTATGCGTGCACTGTACCGCGGCTTCGTCCCCACGCTAGTGGGTATGGTGCCCTACGCCGGGTTCAGCTTCTACTGCTTCGAGTCCCTCAAGTATTTGTGTATGAAGTACGTGCCGACGACGTTCTGCAGGAAGTGCGACAGGAATACAGGTACCAGCGATACCATGGGCTAAAAGGGTATTGGACTGGACTCATTCGACGAAACATGTATTATTAGTATTTTCAAGTTATCTGGTTGAGTAGTCTGTACTGAAGTGTCCCTTCACAAAGCGCTCGCGTGTTCGAATCCCGCCAAGCCTTCCAATTCTATGACGTATAGACGTCTCTCTCTTCTCGTAAATTTATTTCCGTGCCTAGTTCCACAAGTTCTCACAAGCTGACCAATTATTTTTTTATGGGGGATAGAGAGGGATATAGGGATAGGAGGGCAACGCATTTGTGTAACCTCAGGTTGAGAGAATGCCTATGGGCGTTGGTAAGGCTCCAACCGCTTGTTTTTACTTAAGTAATGAAAAAGGAAATAATCTATAAACGTTCGTAATATATTCGCGTTCGCTCGGAGATAATTCATATTATATTTTTTTTGGTTTATTGGGGGGGTCCCATAATGAGGGGCGCCGAGACATCTTCATGACTAAATCTGTCATTTATTTTCGACTGTGTTATGAAATATTAGCATTTCCCATGTTTCTAGTAAAAGTTTCTAAACCATCTTCATACCATAACCATAAAAGGAAAAAAAACAATGAATATTTAATTAGAGAATTAAGAGAGAATCGTTCGTTATCAAAATCCATTTACACATTGACATTAGCAAGACTAATGAAAACGTTTTTGCTCCTGGTATTGTCCTTGGCATTTCTAACGGTTTTTGTGTTACGTTAGTGTTACGAAAAATGTACGCTGGCGATCTTATCGGTCAATCAGATAAACCCGCTAGGCGTTTAGAAATATAAAACGTCTATTTTTATATAAGCTTACCAGCTGTTACGGGTGACTCGAATATTAAAATAGATCAGGGGAATGAATGGAAAAACTTTTATTATAAATATTACGCTAGTATCTACTCATCTTGGCATTAATGGAACGAGGCCTATATTATGCCCATCAGTGGAAGAAAAAGGGCAGTGAATGATGTCTCCGACAACGAAGGATCGGTCGTTGAGATAACATCTTTGTGCTGCAGCTGCACAAATGCGAGTGGCGAGTAGCAAGGGATCGTGTTGGCTTTTATTCATACAAAAATATATAATAGTAGACAGATGCAAGCTAATAATGATGAAATCTTATTCTAGTATAAAGCTGAAGAGTTTGTTTGTTTGAACGCGCTTATCTCAGGAACTATGGATAGGATTTGAAAGCTTCTTTCGTTGTTAAGAAGCCCATATATCGAAGAAGATCCCGTTGTAAATGTAAGTGAGCGCATGCGAAGCTGCGGGCAACAGCTAGTAACAAATATATTGTCTTCTAATTTCCTCCATATTGGATACGATGATGTCACGTGTTAGCTTTCATTATAAGTCTAGTAGATGACTGATGATGCGTTCTAGTGGGTGAAGTTATTCATCAAAAGTGATATTTCTCAGGCGGTCTGGTCCTGACGGTCCCCGGTAAGCTGCTGTGCGGCGGGCTGGCGGGCGCGGTCGCCCAGTCTGTATCGTATCCCCTGGACGTGACGCGCCGGCGCATGCAGCTGGCCACCATGGACCCCGCCACCGCCAAGTTTGGGTAAATATTAAACTTGCTCCGCACATGCACTTACTCCGCACATGCACTTACTCCGCACATGCACTTATTCCGCACACACACTTACTCCGAACGTGCAGAAACATGCAAACGTAACATCATATTCTTAAGTGTATATTTATGGTGTCGGTTTCTCTAATACAATATCACGAATGCCAACCTTCAATCCAATTTGGCAAAGACTATACTAAACAAACACCTATTTACAGCACAAAATAATCATACTGCCTTGAATTCAACTCCATAAAAGTGAGTCCAGTGAGTCTTATTTATATAATAAATGAATAAAATATCCTTAAATTACAATATTTTGTATTCTATACAATCATCAACAGACTTTATCCGTTTATCTGTACACTATTGAAGATATTATACCTCATAATAAAGGCTGAAATAAATATTTTAATGGATTTTTTTTAATATAAGTACGAGTACCTATATATAAAAAAGAATGCAAATTGTTTAAATGCTGCTAAAAAGGCAAGCAATATTTATAATAATTCATTTTAATTCCATAAAAAAATCAATGGATGGTATCTCTCAATAGGAACTCACGAGTCGAGTTATAGAATAGAGAATATTTTGTCTATCACAATGAAATAACTGATGTATGGACTAAACTCAAATATCTGCAGCGATGTACAGAGATAGTGTTGCTGTTTAAAATATTATATATTACCCAGTACTAATATTAACAAAATATTTCTATTTGCATATCTTTGCACTGGTGTTGGCAACATTAACAGAAGGTTAGTAATTTTTTGAGTAGGGTTTTATATTTGCATGTTATGGTGTTTATGTCACATTAGGACTTGCTTTAATCCAAATATTTCCCTTTTTAAACGACTTCAAGGAACGAGACGTTTCTCATTTCGACCGTAATATATGCTTTTTTTAATTTATGTATATGTATGTAATGGTAACTTTTGTCAATGCTCTATGTATCTATTTTAACCATTTTTTGTCTGTCTTAAATAATAAAAAAGTAAAGAAATAAATAATTGAGTGTCAACATAAATTTGTTTGTTTATGGTTTATCTCAATGTTGAGTAATGAGTCATGAGCGATATTTTTTCGATTGCTTTTCAACTAAATTACTTATATTGCTCTGCTTTGTTTTTGTGTCCAATAAAAAAAACATAAGGTTTAATTTTTTTTTTTTTTGCTTTCAAACTACGCTAGTAAACTTTGATATTTTTTTTAATATGTATTGACAAAGTCTGTCTTTTAAATTAATCTCAGATAGAAAGCCTAAGGGCCTGTTTCACAATCTCCCGTTAAGTTCCCTATAGGCTATAGGCAACATATTTGACAGATGTTTGACAGATACTCCATACTCTATCTGTCAAACATCTGTCAAATATGTTCCCTATAGCCTATAGGGAACTTAACGGGAGATTGTGAAACAGGCCCTAAGCTAAAATAATTAAGATATGGACCACTGTCATGTCTTGGTGTTACGTACGGGTTACACGGGGAAATGTGAGGTACAAATTCACTATTTTAATCCATTTTTATATCCACAGCGTTGGCATGGTGAAAACGCTTACCCACATATACCGGGACAACGGTGTGGTGAAGGGTTTGTACCGCGGCATGACGGTCAACTACCTGCGGGCCATCCCTATGGTGGCCACGTCTTTCTCAACATACGAACTCATGAAGCAACTCCTCAATTTGGACACCGGCATGAAAGTTTCGACGTGAAATGCGTTTACATTTCGTATTAAGACAACATTTGACAGAGCCGATACCCGCCATTTTAATGACACATAGTTTTTTTTTTCTTCATTTATGGCAATGAGTTTTTACTATTCGCCAGTGTCAAGTTTAATTAAAGGTAAGGTATGTATGTAATAAGAAAACGCCCATAGTTGTTTGAAACGATGTTTGCTATCCACAGATTATAAAGATGAAGTTGAATTTAAATTTGGAACGATAGTGATTTGAATGTCAAATTTTAGATGAATTTTATGTAACAATGATATGTAAGAGAGCATATACATACGTATGAATTATTCAATGGTTCTTTTGTTATTACGAATTTATTTATTGTTAATTTCGATATCATAAAGTATTTATACTGTCGATTAATGTATATCGATGGCTGACCAAAAATCATCGATTTCTTCTCTATTCAAATATTTTTATAGGCATAATATCGTTGACCTCAGTGAGCACGTTTTTATACTGTACTGGTAAGATTTTCAAAATTTCTTGAATAAATAGTTTATAAATAAATATGTAAAGAAGGTTTGTAGTCGTTGTTGATGTGCGCAATAAGTTGGACCACGCTGGTTAATTATTTTTTGTATATTGATATGTTTAAAAGTTATATGAAATGTGTAATTTTTTTTTACGTTAATTGTTTTACTAGAATGACATCTGATATGATTTTTAAAATGGTGACTAGTGTTAGTAACATTTTGTTTTTATTCAGATTATAAGTGGATGTATATTTGATTAATTTTAAATGTGTAAAATGAAGTTTATTGAGGGCGCCACTATCGGTTTTATTTATAAAATATGTTAGGATGGCTGCACGTAATATTAGTAAAATAAACAATAACTTTATATAAGTTATTATTTACAGGGTGTATTTTTTTCTTTAATGGTGTTTTTTTTTTCGTGTCACATTTATTTTACTGTAGATATTAATTATATGAAAGCTGTACGACATGCAAGATTGTAATTTGTATATCTTTTATATAATATACTTTATTATATACAGTATAAGGGAACTTAGATATTATTTAGAATAATGTTTAATTTATTGTATGTATGCCACCTTAAGAAGCTATTTATGTGACCTTTTATAAAACTTTTTGAGTCCCTAACCCTCATCTATTTATTCATTATTTAATTAAGTAGTATAGGTTACCCAGTGAAACAAAAGACACAAAAATAATATAGTGTTTCAAGACTTAGAACCATGGCTTCATTTCATTAAAGACTGCAACATAGATGATAGAATGAAACGTTTACGGATTTATGTTAAGTCCGTAAAAATTGTTTTATTGTAATGAGTGAAATTCGCGAAAATATTAAAAAGCAATAGGTTATAGAATATCAATGTTTTATTCATTTTGTGATTATATGACACAATAGCATTTGAATTTTGTGATATGATTATGTATTTGAAATAAAAAGTAATCGTATTTTTTTAACAATGATTGTATTTGCTGATCTTTATCAATCAAAAACAAACGACTATCGTCGGTTGAATCTTTTACCAGAATAAGAAAATTGTGCCGTCTCGGCATTCAATAATTGTGAGATCGGTATAGGATTGGTGAACAATAATTAACTACAAGTAAATGAATTTCTTACCATTTTGCTACTAATATTGTATGTGCTATAATAGTACTCTAATCAACAAGGTTTTGTTATCAACGTTTGATTGAATTGATTGAAAGATTTTTGGTACTTTCTTGACTATTTGAGTTCGATCTTAAATTTTCAGAAAGTTTAATGTCACTATAACGGTTCTTATAATATGACTTAACCAAAAAAGTCGAGTCCTTTAAAACAAAAGATAAGCTTAATGCAGCCTACCATAGGACAACAGGAATGTCATATTCCAAAATAATATGGAGTATTTTATTTCAATCGAGTTTTTATTCGTTTTAACTAGATGTAGTTTATTACACAATGTTTATTTAGTTATAATATTGAGATATGGTAGTTATCTAAAATACTTTTTCAGTTACCGTAATTTTATATACGAAAATCAAAATTTTCTACTGCAGTTATATATCAAAGATTCAAAGCAGCGACTCTAAAGCGTACAAGTATACACATAGATTTTTTTATGTAAGTATCTAAAATAATAAACAAATATGTCTGTCTCATGTAGCAATATCAAATCTATAATAATAATATTGTCGTCCTTATACATTAGTTCTGATATTTTTATATAAATATATGAGACCATACATAAATTACGTCACATGGTAAGGGGGAGGGGGTGAGGGTAAAGTGTCTAAATCTAAATGGGAGGAGTCTTAGATTTTGAGACGTCACTGGTCCACATCGACATGTATAACTTATTAAAACACGGATTATGAACTTAAAAAGAAAAATGAATTAGAAAGAATTAATCATATATATGTGTGACGTTGCACTAAGGATATGGGTCTTACAAAGGTGTGTGTGACAAGTACGGGGAGGAGGGGTAAAAATATTAAATCCGTGTGACGTAATTTATGAATGGCCCCCCGTATGTGATCTACTAAATAAATCTATTTTATGTAATAAAACTATTTGCGATGACTTTGTCGTATTTCATTATCCTAGTAACTCGAATATGGGATACCTAATTACCTACTTATGGTAAGTATATAAAAATATTAAAACACTATTTTCAGTCGTTAGGTCGCTAAGGGCCTGGGGGCTTAGTCAAAACGCCATTACGATCGTTTAATCGACGACGTGATTTAGTCAATCACAACTTCGAACGAACGAACGAACTTCGCTGTAGTTTCCCTAATGGCGTTTTGTCTAAGCCCCCTGTTTCACAATCTCCAGTTAAGTGCCCAATAGGCTATCGGCAACATATTTGACAGATAGAGTATGGAGTATTTGTCAAGTATCTGTCAAATATGTTGCCGATAGCCTATTCGGAACTTATCTGGAGATTGTGAAACAGGCCCTACATCTACTCCAAAATGAGATTACTCAGAATGATACATGAGCGGATGAGAAGATTCCATCATATATATTAGACTACAGGAGTCAGGTGATTAATTGGTAAGTCTGCGCCTCATGAATTTAAGACTCCTCCATTACTCAATATGGCCCAAGTACCATTATAAAACATCTAGGGTCCGAATCAGATCATGAAAAGATATTGTTATTCATTAATTTAATAAACCTACACGGCTCTTTATAATGGAATTATTTTTGAATATTTTGTTACTGGCACAAGCAAGTCTCGCATTTGAATAAGTATGTAACGTAAGTCACCTTCAGGGGAACAATGTGTAATAAAACATTCTTGTATAATTAATTTTATTTATTATCTAATACCTATCAACGGGCATATTACAGAGACGAAAGAATAAATTTGTTCCTTCAACTTAAATGTTATTGCTGTTAAATCAATTTCTGGATATATTATATATTAATTTGACGCAATCCGGATCTCTATCATCTTTGCTCGTCCATAAAAAAGTTCTCTCCGTTTACATATTACACCTACGCGTTTTGCCAAAGCCTTATAGAATAAAGAGTTTGTTTGGATGAAACAACATGCGCTGTTACTTCACACAAAAAATACTCATACAATTTTTTTTTTGTATTTTTTTCGTTTATATTTTTTACCTAACTTATTATAATACTTAGAACAATGAAACGTGTGGCATCAGATGTCATTGGTGGGAAGTGTTTGTATTAAAATAATACGCGCGTTTTTTTTTTAACAAGAGCTAGGAGCCCGTACTGAGACAATCTAATGCCCAAATATTATTTATCTGTACACGTGAATAGTGCGTTCCATTTGACGCACGTGATAAGCATGGTGTATCCGAAACATATTTACGTTAATATCGACAACTCACATATAAAATGTATATTTAGTTATCTAATTTATATATATGTTTACACTGAATTAACTTAAACATAACGCCTTGTTCCGAAGGTATATACAACTACTTAAATTGAAATGAAGAAAAAACATTTAATTTCACACGCGTGAAATGTAATTCCATTTAGTACTAGGACCGATAGGTACAGATAAAATAAACTTGGAAATGCACATTCACATATTATCTTATGGCAGAATTAACAATGTTCCAGTATAAAAAGTATTAGAGTACAGTCGAGTCCATAATTCATTATTCTGCCATAACATTAAATGCAGGTTATTGTACACGGTGAGACCATGATGTTCGAAGTCAAAATATAAAACTGATTTGAATCAAATAAACGAATTTACAAGTTTCGATTTAAGAATGAGGCGAAACAAAATGGCCGCCCCTCGTCACCAATGGTGGTATGTCCATGGATAAAATAAAACTCCGAGTTAGCAAACGCCATTTAATGAGGTCTTTGATACATTGAGTTAAATACATTACACCCGGTGGTCCGACCGACGCCAGCGATGAACATACCAACATACAGCTATCACCCTCCGCAAAACAAAATCATAGCTATAATGATTTAAGATTTCATTGTTTGCATGAAAACAGACGTTTTACAATAAAAACCTTAAATCATTTTCAAACATATTTGTAAGAAAATTAAGTATCAAACGTGTAGCTCGATGAGCTAAAGTTTTTATGCTCAGGCAAGATCTTGGTAAATTTTGTTTAATATCTATTCAAAATGTAATTATGCTCAACATTAAACCAATGACAATTCTTTGCGCGCCAAATTCCGATTTATAAGTGGCCACAGATTAGCCAAGTGCCAGAAATGGCATGTAGTCACAGTCTTTAACTCCGAATAGAGCGACCTCTATATGACATTTACATTACACGCCCGCCGTGAAATGTATCTTATGTACATATTAGCACTGGTTATATTTAAAGAATAACGGAAAAATATAGATGTTATATTTATATCATTTATGTGACTGTATTTGGAACCGTTCGGGTATAAAGTCGCCGTAATCTCGAACCCGTGCGAGCTAACGTAGGACCAGACGGTACCACGCGTCCAACGAAAAAATAATTTAAAAACAAAACACTTCCAATTTTATTTTAGTAAATACAAAGAGGTGTAAAAGTAATGTAACCGAACTCGGCGCCGGTCCGAATAGTAGCTGGATAGCGGCTCAACCGCGTTCAATCAGTGCCACCAAATTGATGCACAATTCCGTTTTAAAGCGCTTATATGTTTGCAGTCGACTATCGAAAAGAATCGTCGAGTCAATATGGCGGCGCTGGCCAAATATCAGATTATCATGTGAGGCCGGATATCCGCTATCCAGCCAGGATTGGGACGAGCGTGGACACTTGCACTGGTACGCGCGGAGTGGGGGGCGAGAGGGGCGGGCGACGTCGAACAAGTTTGGGTGAGTTCGGGCGACGTCGGACGACTTCGGGCGCTCTCGGGCGAGTGGGCGGGCTCGGCGAGCGGCCGTTAAGGGGCGCCGGCTGCAACACACGTACAAATGTTTACTCAAACTTGATTCAGAGCTATTTCAAAATAAATGATGCACAATTACTAAAACTACACAGTCAAACAATTAATCCTATAGGTGAATTTCTATAAATTTAACAACTCCATAAAATAAATGTTCTAAAACCAATTTGCAAAAACAACTGACATTCTGAGCTAATAAACTCCGGAATTACTTTCATACTATTTGGTCTGAGAAAAACAATTTAGGTAAAGCTTCTATACACACGCTTGACTTGGAAAGTAAGATAGTGAATGAATCAAGAGACGGTTGCGAAAAGTGTGATCAGACTAGGCAAATGGAAGTTAAGAGGGAGAATAAGTTAGTAAAGATACAAAGAAAGAGAACATTTCGTATTGTTTTAAAATGTATACCCAATAGGGAAAGGCAAAGGACTATAGTCCAAACAACCCGGTCTACACATGTTTGGTAAGGCCGAATCAAAGTCAAAGAAATATAAATAAATGAGCCGCAGCAAAGCAAGTTGTAGGAATTAACAAGATACTTATATAAAGTGTGTACTCACTTGGCAGCCTACATGAAGTAATCTGGCGTCCGCCGCGTCACGTGCGGCTCCCCGCGCCGCGGAGCTGGGTCAAACTGCAGGCTGCAAACAGAACGGACACAGACGTTAGCGACGGACGACACCGGCTTGCACGTAACACTTTCGTAATTTTTACGTCAAATGTGTGTACGTATGCGTACGTCAAATGCGTGCATTTAACGCGTACGTCACACGATCTTGTACGTACTCGTGAATCCGGTCATAAACTTCACAATCCACATGGTCGACTGAGCCGACTTGTATGATTATCTATATTTTAATAAATAATCAAACGTCATCACTTTGCGCTATTAATCATTCCGGATTCTCTGTACATGCTTCTGACGTAAAATGTGTGAAAAGACATTATAATATAATAAGTCCCGTATCTTGAAATGATTCTATTTATCTAACTTCCTATATATTATTATTATTTTGGACTAAATAATATAGACTTTTTTTGGAAGCTTAAAATAGGAGATTAAAAATTGAGATAGGACAATATGAATAAACAAACGTAATTATTTACTCAAATATACTTACAATGAGTACTTAAGAGCGTCATCCAATTCCATAATGGCGGCTTGATTACCACACCTGGAAATAAAGAAATTAGGTTGTCCATAAAAACATTTTCGAGAACATTGTCACCACGATCATCGTTTACTGATGAAACCATGAAATGTTAATCCATTAAATCTATTTCCTTTGGTATAATATATGACCTTACGAAGAATGGTTTTTACCGATTGTTTTCTCCAAGCTCTATGGTTTAACTCTATGATTGACAAGTGTTTAACAACATACAGTCGACTTCAACCGAAAAGGCATTTCATCGTTAAGGTTGTATCGGTTCGGAAACTTCGTGGGCTGCAGCGGGTTAGTAGTAACTAGTATAGTGGTCGTGAGACGCGGGGAATGCCGTAATACCGAGTCGATATATTGCCGGACATCGCACCCCCCTCCCCTCCCCCTTGCTCACCTATAGCAGTAGTTGGGCGCGGAGAAGATGGTGACTACGTTTCTGTCGTGGCACCAGTTGTACCCCTCCATGACGAGCTGATGCGCGCGCGACACCAGCGTCAGGCCGTTGCTGTGGTTGAACGTCTCGGAGATGTCCTGTCCGAACGTGTAGCCGGCGCCGCGGGGGGATATTCCCCATCCGCCTCTGTTGGACGAGATATAGGTTTTAGTGTGAGGCTAGAACACCATTACAAAGGCATTTATTATAGATATATACAGGCATAGGCAGATGTCATCCTATAGACCTCATAATTGAATAAAGAATTATTGAACTCAGATCAGCCAGTTGCCGCCAGACGGATCATGTTATCTTCACTGATAAGAGCCGAGACCCGTGCCTCCCTGCCCTTGCCAGTCTAGTTGACCAAAATGACTCATAAAATGACATCGTTTTATTAAATTCTAACGACGCCCCGCGTACTTCACAGCCGTGAGAGTACGGGGATAAATTATAGCCTATCACTCACACATAAAGTAGCCTTGTATTGTTATTGGTAAAGTGTCACTGGTAAAAGTGAGTGAGACAGTGCGACCCGTACAGTACGAATTAGTGGAGGCAGTTTTATTGTTTTCTATACAAAGAATATTATTACGATCCTTGTGGACACATACATGTGGACGCTCACTTCAAATCTCAAGAGATCGCTCGAGACTAAATATCTTTTATCCTATGCAACACTGAGACACAAAACAGTATCTTATATACCATTTTTCATGAAAACAGAAAATCTGTTTAGATAAACTTGTCAGGATGGTTTCGACGCAGACTAAAATTTGGACATACTATTTTAACTATCTTTAAATCCAAGACCGAATATTTTTTGAACCACTAACCATCAAGAATATGATAATTAACAAATTACCATAATTATAATTGTATGTAGTATGAAGTAGTAAAAGTATGTAGTACACTCATGGCCTAATATGTTATCATAAATTACAATTACGAAGTACATATTATTATATATTTGCCTAGCTGTTGCCCGCAGCTTCGCCTGCGTTAACTAAAATTTACAACGGGATCTTAGTACGCGAAATAACATTTTTTACACCTTGTGTCCGAAAAACCAAAATATCTTACGGAACCCTATTTTTATGTGGATAATGTAGCTTCCGAATGGTGAAAGAATTTTTGAAATCGGTCCAGTACTTTTTGAGCCTATTCATTACAAACATACAAACATATAAAAATAGGTACAAATCTTTCCTCTTTATAATATTAGTTTAGATTGGGAGACAAATGGTGTAATACATATTATATATGGTATTCATTTGAGTGTATTTGAAGATCACAAATCGGGATTGGTCCGACGTAAACGTGCATCATGGCTAATACCTTCCACCCTGGCTTTAGAGACAGGAGTTTATGAGCACGCAACTTATTTCATATTGAACCGAGGTAGAAACTACGGTATTGACTATCATCATAAGCCGTGTAATTGCACGTGCTGATAATTTGTGTATGGAGATCTTACTTAAATGTATGTAACGTATAGACTTTGAATGTTTCATTCAGAGCCGTAAATAGGGCGGTGCCACCGGTGCCCAGGCACAGGGCGTAGACTCTGGGGGGCGCAAGTATGGCCAGACCAGACAGGACTACAATTTTTTTCGGTTTGCTAAGGGCGCAGATATAGAATCTCGCACAGGGCGCAAAAAAGGCAATTCACGGATCTGGTTTTATTATGAGAAACCCTAAACAATTACTCCGATGAAATACATTATTTGTCTATACTAATATTAGAAAGAGGAAAGATTTGATTGTTTGTTTGTATTGAAAAGGCTCCGAAACTACTTGACCGTTTTGATAAATTCTTTCACTGTTAGGAAGCTACACTATCCCCGGTGAACATAGGCTATACTAAATTTTTAAAAAGTTCGAGACCCGTATATAAACTTAGTTGACGCAGGCGAAGTTGTACAGCAGCTAGTAATTCATAAAGTTAAGCAAATTGAGATTAACACTTCTGATAAGTTAATAACAAGCATGATAATCTCGTCGAGAAAATCTGCAAGTCACAGCACCTGTAGGTTCAGCGGGGGACGATAACGGGCTGATGATAATGTCCACAGTCATTGTTGATGTCATTACCGAGGATATAGTACGTACCTATCATCAGGGTCACTCCAGAGCAGATCGCACATGGGCCCCTCGTGCGGCACCTCCTGCACGCGGTCGAGCGCGCGGATGTGGTCCAGCGTGTCTATGGACGGGCTGAGGCCGCCGTGCAGGCAGAAGATCTGGCCGTCCACCAGCGCGGTGAGGGGCAGGAAGTCGAACAGGTCGGTGAAGTGTTTCCACACGGACGCGTTGCCGTACTTGCGCAGGCACTCGTCGTAGAAGCCGTACACCTGGGTGATCTGGCGGGACTCGTGGTTGCCGCGCAGGATCGTTATTCTCTCGCGGTATCTAACCTGGAATTACAAACTTCATGTTAGCGAGAGGTAGCTGAGGGTCACTTGGGTTGAATATACACTCTATCCCTCCCGCTCTCGCATAATCCAGGTTCACCTCAAGTAAGGCTCCTGGACCTAATGGACTCGCATTTGAAATATGCACTACTCCACTAAACCTTCAGCCGCTTCTTTAGGGTCCCAGATCTGCAGGCAAAGGATCACCGCAGCGATAGTCTGGCCTCAGCGAAGGCCAGACTACTCTACGTAAAGTGGGACCATCCTTGCGATGTCGTGCCTAACTAGACCCTGGTTCCCAACCTGAACCCGACACGAGCACAGACACGTTACTTGAGGTGCAATGGTATAAAAATGGTATACAAAAAAAACGAATATAACTTTGCAACAATAGAAAAGCATTGAAAATTTACATTAAAAAAAGTTACAGTAATGTATACCATAAAATACATTTTTAATAACATAATATAATTGAACAGACCTACTAAACTCAATACATGCGAAGTAACTAAAAAGTGTATCCGTTAAATTAAGTGCTAGATTCAGATTGTATGCATTACAAAACTTACAATGTAATATAAAATACATCTCCCTACTACAATAAGAGCATTATAGATGGCCTTCATTCGCGTTAAGCTTAATCAAATTTAAAATTAGTCCATTTAAAACCAATGCGCGTTTAATGGTATACTATTCGTGAGTTGACTTGCTTTTATCAATGAGAAAAGGGTCCGAAGCTAGAAGGAGGAAGATGGGCAGAAGCAAATGTATGTAGAAACGTTATGTAAAAAAATCGGTTGTCTGTAAAGTCGGTTTACTGATGATAATTGAACGGGACAACGTCATAAGAAAATATTAATGGGCCGATTTTGCCTCCTTGTCACTCGTTCCGTGCTCACGCTTGCACTTCAAGCCTTAAATGGAATGCCTCAGAGCGAGGTAACGCCGCATGAGTCATGTTTTTTCGTGCGTGCAGCCGGCTCCATCGAATTATAAGACGTTGTCACGTCAAAACAGAATACTAAGATGTACTAGCGTTCATAGCGCTCATTCTGTCAAAGATCGCACTTTATAGAAAACTAGATATCAGAGACAACGATACTCCAGAGTTTGAAGTAATATCATTTAGAATTGCATTAAATTCTTTCAAGCACTTAGAAGCAATAATAAAAGTGACACAGGACTCTCATGAATGCCCCACCACGGTTCAGGCATCGTCGTGGCGGTGGGGCTTAGTAGCCTAGGGTGACCCCAACACCTTATACGAAGCGAATTGAGCCCAGGGGGTTCAATGTACCCCTATTATAAGAAGAGGCAAAAGAGCAGGGGGCAAGGGGACGGGGGGCAAGGACGGGAACCTACTGTCCCGTCGTTCGAAGGGGTTGTTCTGTGGTGGTGCGGGGCAACCCCTCTGTGGATGTGGCGTCGGTCCCCTTAGGGACTGACTAGCCATCGAGGTGCCCTGTTGCTTCTAGATCCGGGGCACCTTACCAAAGGCGACATTCGTAGCACTCGCCGGGTTTTAGTGGGGAGAACTGCGTCCACTTACTAGCTTCCGGGCGCAGCGAGTCCGCAAGCTGGCAAGAGCATACCCGCCTGGGGAGTCCCATTCCCCAGCCGGATGAATAAGCGCATTTCTCGGCGTTAAAGAAAAGGGACTCTCGTGTATACGATATCTACTCTTCAAGGATATCTATCTTTCTTCTACTCCCTTCTTCTCTATTTTTTCTTCGATTCTACTATTATCTTAATCGATTGCGGTACATCATCATTATTTTCAACACTCATTCACAACAAACCGCCCGTAAATCTAATTCGGGACCATTGTTACTCGTCATGAAAACACACTCGTTAGCATCGTGATCGGTACGAGTCCCATTGATCGTCGATATTTTTAGCATAATCTCAATATAAATGTGTGATAAAAATATATATGTGTTCCCACACTCTAATTATTATTGTTGGACGAAAGCCGAATTGTAAATGATTGAAAGTGAAATTAAAAGACCACGTGACTTAGCATGCGGCGCGCACGTGCGGGGAAAACTTTGGTGGATTTCCATGAAACACCTTGCATGGG
Source organism: Lycaena phlaeas (assembly GCA_905333005.2). Classification (NCBI taxonomy): domain Eukaryota; kingdom Metazoa; phylum Arthropoda; class Insecta; order Lepidoptera; family Lycaenidae; genus Lycaena; species Lycaena phlaeas. Next base: position 3,270,905 of record HG995181.1, read on the forward strand.
GAAAATCAACGATTGCCTTTATATTTAAAATAAAGAGGACTTGGCAAATATATATTCTAATAAGATACCTTTATATTACATATAATACTTCGGTACCTACGTGTATTTCGTACGGAACCCCTCTGAGTGAAATTAGTAGGTCCGCTAATAATAAATACGAACGTTTGTTGATTCGTTTATTCTTCAATCGATCACTCATCAACGCACGCATGCAAATTTTCATATTCCATGAAAATAGCTAGATCATAACAAGGACATGGGACCTTTTACCTGGGTAATCGATCTCTGGGGGGTAGTTTTCAACGATACAAATACCGTTTTTTTTTTGTCGAAGAATATGTCAACAACCTCGTTGACACGTACCGTAAAAAATCCACGAAAAATAATTAGCCTGTATTGTAATATGTACATTTACATCCGTATTCACAAACAATATTATTAGGTGTCCAGACCACAGTAGGTACTTCTGAACGCATAGGGTTGGGCATAGGTAAAATCCGTCACTGTGCGTCTATTAAACCCATATAAAACCCGACTAAAAGACACCAAAAGCGCATAGATAGAAGCGTTATTTGCATAGTATATAATTTTATATTTATGGGATTTGTATGTAAAAATTGAATTACGATTTTTGAATTCTATTTATGTCCATAGTCGGCTAAATTTATTCTTAGCGTGCATGTCCTTTAAGGGATAAAGCTAAAGATTACCATGTAAGATACATCCCATGTAACAATACCAAAAGATTGATACTCCTACTAACACGAAATGAAAAGTGGGCGACAAAATATTGGTTTCCTAAGATAATTCCATAACTTTATGCTATACTGTCACTACCAACGAAGGAGGAAGACAAACTGGGAGGAAGAACAAGACACCACCTCGAAATCAGGCGAAGAGATGAAAAACACTAATCATCTTTTCATATGAAATATCTATATCTATGCGAGTACAGCTAGCATCCAGATAAGACAACTCAAACAGTGACCTCATGTTATCACAGATAGCGTGTGATAACGACGCTCTCCAGTATTTGTTATTGATATACCGCTTGGCTAGATTGTTTAGAAATTCCCATCACGGTCATATTTCTCTTGTTTTTATTGGCTTTTAATTAGATAGGCAAGCGGGCAAATAACATCAAACTGAATTAGATAAAGCAACTCATTCATGTATTGCACCGGTGTAAAATGGCGAGTTTCGATGCAAGATTACGCTGCCTTCTGCGCTTCTTGTCCTAATACAGCAATGCTGTTCCACGGTAGAAATAAGCAACATATACAAACGCAAACGCGTCGTTATACTTTAACGGATCGACGAGTGTTACACCATGTAAAAAAATGTATTTTGATGTTTTTTTACTGGTTATAAACTAGGTCATAATTTACAAGGGGTTGTTTAAAAATTTGAGTCGTATATTTTAAGTTTTACAGAGAGGTAAAGAGATTTCGTTTACCTACGTATGGAGATACTGGTGATCCCCGGACACAAAGCCGATTAACAGTAATACGTCCATCTAAGAACGCTATATTAACGCATGGAAAGCAAAACATTCAAATTTAATATCCAACGACTGCTTTCGTCAAATTATTAGCGATCATAATTATTTATAGATAAGTAAAAAATGAGTGGCAGTTGGCTGGTTATAATACATTTAGGAGAACGGATGGCCGATGGGCCAATAAGGTTCAAGAGTGGAGGCCGCGTTTAGGTAGACGAAGTGTTGGGCGGTCATTAGCCAGATGGGATGATCTCCAGATCATGTTGGATGCGAGTGACAAGGGAGGCCTATGATCAATGGTGGACGGATAAAGGCTAATGATCGATGAAGTAAAAATCACTGTTTTAACGCTACCGCTCACTTTCCTATCCTAAACTATCTGGACAGTATAATTTTGCTATACTCTTGGATTCTATCCTCGGAAGCTCTGCAACCTGGATGCTGGTTAGCAGACGGTTGAATTGTCAGTTTCCTTGCTGGTCGTACATACCTTTAGTGCGACGAGCAATGTGACTGTTTCCACGCTGTAGTAGCCGCGGTCCACGTAGTCGCCCATGAACAGGTAGTTGGTGTCGGGCGAGCGGCCGCCGATGCGGAACAGCTCCATCAGGTCGTGGAACTGACCGTGCACGTCTCCGCATACCGTCACCGGGCATTTCACCTCTTGGACGTTCGACTCTTTGGTCAGTATCTCCTTTGCCTGTGAACAAAAAATATATCGTACTGAGACTCTTTGGTCAATATCTCCTTTTGGCTGTAAACAAAAAAAAATTTTGTATTGCGACTCTGGTCAATAATATCTCCTTTGTCTGTCGACAAGAATTTGTGTCTCTTTGATAGGTATGATTGGCATTACCTGTGCACGAATTTAACATAATAGTGTAAGACTTTAAATTGGTTTTGGCGCGAAATAAATTAAAGCTTAAACATATCCGACTCTAGAATTGTTCTAATACGGAAACCCAGTTGAAGACGGAAGATAGCATACAGTTTTAGCTACGGCAAATGGATAGACGAAAATAGTTTCGATAGAATACTAGAATGGCCACAGTTTCTGCATGCCTGTCTTCTTACAATTTGTGATTAACTAAATAAACTTAGCATAATAAAAGTTCACTAACACTAAAGATAAAACTGAATGGTACAGATATTTCAAACAAACTGGAACACAATTTTATTGCAAATACGGCAAAAAGACAACTGTCATTCAGGAATGAAGCAATTTATTTCTATCTTAACTCCATTACCTACATAAAACTTTGGTTAACAAAGTTTTTCTTTTCTAGTCTATTTTTGTAAAGCTAAAAACACACTCACTGTTAGGCACACAAGCGGTTATTTCTCACCCTTAGAGCTATCATAGCCTCCTCACCGCATTGAAAATTAAAGAATATACTGAACGACAATAGAATTATCTTCTAAAGGAAACAAAAAAACTGCCATTTTAAGGACATTAACTATACAAGCCATTATATAAACGGACGGAAATTTCATAACTGCAATTATCCTTGTAGAATATAACCGATTTCATAATAGCTTTTATTTTATTATTGTATTATGTGTCAATAAATACATAATTTAATATATTTTTCCTATAGTGCCTATAATGACCCTACATTTATAGCGGATGACAGTAATAATACGCTTCTTGCGACGCATCCACCCTTCCGCTATGTTTCGCAAAGCAGCATTTTCGTGAAAGAAAGAAAATACCATTTTTCAGCGACGCACTCCTCCCATGGTTTGGTTGTAAGCCGGTGTCAGGTTTCATCGTTACCATGGTAGTCTGACCTATGTCGAACTGAACCATTCGGCGCATTCCTAGGCACACCATAGTTTTTCTTTCTTTATTTGCAAGAGTAGATTTATTGTGTAGCTGCCTAGTTACTGTAAACTATTTTATTTTTGTCTCATGTTTGTGAACAAATAAAGTTTTTTCTTTCTTTCTTTCTTTAGTGATGTAGACATATTCCTTTAGATAGTGCGTAGTTCCTTTAAGCCTGTGTAGTCTCGGAACTTATGTTTATTGGTAAAGTTCACCCAAATCATAGTTCATTACTAGATTGTGTATATCTTAATCAAAATGCTATTTAATAAAAATTCCAAATGTTTACGTTAAAAAGGTGTAGTTATTTTAGTTATAAAAAATAAAAACGCACTTTTTGTTTGACTAAAATGAATGTCTACTTAAGAAAATCATTTTACTATACAGTCGAACAAAAAGTGTTCACACATATGACCCTGAATTACGAGACGGGCGATTGGTAACTTGTATGCAGTTAGGTAACAAATTATATCATCCGCTGTATTTACGTACACATTTACATTAAAATCATCAATATGCATGGCTTCATCACATCGTCCTTATCATAAACGCTGTACTGAAAAGAGACAGAACTCTACAATGAAGTTGCATGTAAATTGGCCTCGAATATAACCCTTAGGGTCAGCGCAGACAGAGAGGAATAATCCCCGCGCGGTTTCGGGCATTTTCTTTACGGATCGCGTATGCTCCATGTCTGTGGCTCCCGCGTATCTTGGAGGACGCGCGAGCATTTTTTGTCAGGTTCAAACATTTATGCACCGTATTGTAAAAAAATTAAAGTTTATTTTCAAGTGCGCCAGTAAAATCCTCTCCGCTGCGCTCCGTTCTGTCTGTGCTGACCCTAAGTCAATATAGAGTAAGATCCCAGGGTCCCCGGACGTAACTTGTTTAATAAAACACAAGTGTGTTCTTATGTGAAAAATCTAGAAATTAGCGATGAGAATTGTAATAACGTACTATAATTTAGCCTTTCACATCTGGTAAATCGGCCTACTACCTGGGTCCTGGAAAGCACGCTACAACATTCTACTCACATTTCGTCTTATACATACATGATTAACGTCTGAGGGTTGTGGGATCTTGGACTTGGGCAACTCCCGGCCAGGCCATGACCGTCCGGTCAACGTAATTAAACAATTGTATTGAACTTCCAATGATGAGGGTCCATTCACGACCCCTTGTGGACATCATGTTAGGAATCAGGCGATGAATCAAAGCGTTGTAAAATCGATTTATTACAAGGATATAATTTATGCCATATTATACAGGAGGCAAACCTGATTCACTCACTTCTATATGATCAACAATTACCTAGAAACTTGAAATTTAGTACAGAGGGGTTCATTATAAAAATATTTTTTTAGGGTTTTTTTTTTAGTTTAGTAAAATTAATAGCAGTCCTCGTATAATGTTCATATAAATCAATCCTATTTTATATGTTCTTAGGGTGTTGGTGGGCTGGGGGTATCAAGCCCCCTTCAAAGTATAATATGTATCGATTTCATAACTTTCAAAACGCCGCTGCAGTATTGTATTTCTCTGTAATGTATAGAATTATGTAACCAACTTCTTGTGTCACAGTTAAAGTTTTGATACATATACATTTAAGGAAATTCAATATGATGATGATGATGATGATGATGTCATTTGAAAATAATATACATTAAGCGTCATGCTTCCTATGAAAAAAATATTGTAAAATATCAACGTTGGGTACATACCCAATAAATCTATTACAGCAAAATTTTCATATTTCGTTTTACATAATATTTCGACATCCATTTTATTGCTAACTAATAATTGACTCGGTTAGGCCAATAAACCTCTGGACCAAATAGGCTCATAGGGCATTGGCCTTTTTTTTTTTTGATGACGCAGCGGAAATCCTTTTCGGACCTTATCAGGGCCAGGGTAGGCACACTGGCGTGTGTGGGGACTCGCATTGGGTGCAGTTCCCCCCTAAAACCGCTGTGTGAGCCTTCAGCCGCTATATTTGAGGGACCCGGATCTGTGCAGGCGACGGGATACCCTCAGCGACAGACTGGTCCCGGCAAGACCAGATTCTCCACAATAGGGGACTGCCCGGCTACGACTTGGCAGTCCCCACGACATAGGGCTTTGGCCTGGGATAGGCCAATAGTCTCTGGATTGGTCAAGACTGTCAAAAATAACAATAACCACGCGTTGATAGCGTGTCAAATAGCACATCCACGGCCCCGTTCCGATCTATTCCCCGAGCCAGATGCCGCCAGTAGGAAACTGTTTGTTATTTTATACAAAAACGGATACGCCGCGTTTATTCGTAATAAACACATTCGCACTACGCAGACTACAGTTACGTGTATCACGGTCAATATCATCATCATCATCATCATAATCATCATCAACAATAATCATAGCCTTCCCATGAACGCCACGGTGGGCGGTCCCTCGCCGCTTTAATACGATATATATTTATAGTGAATAAAAAAGTAAAAGAATGGGCAAATACTAAATAGGGACAGATGGATTAAATATAATTTCTACTAAAGAAATCTTGATGAGTTTTTACAATTTTACAGACAACAGGAAATATTAAAATAGTTTATGTTTTATATTGTTTATAGTTACTGTCCAAAAGTGCATGCTATGAAATACAATGTAATATCATACCACATCTTTCTTTAGTATAGTAATATTAAGATTATATAATTTTACCTACCAGTAGCCATAATTGACTACTGGTTTAGAATTTTCTAGTATTTAGCAGATTAACATGTATAGGAAAAAACAGGAAAATATTTATGGCTGTGAGGAAATAGACAGCAATAGTTAATACCTACACTGGTCAGCGAAGTTCCTGCTTGTATAGAAAGTGAATACTCGAGGAATATTTTATACTTTTCAATATAAAATAGATTATAATTTTTTTCGCGGTTTAATAAGATTTTTATTTTTTCCATGCCTCGTGTTTCGGACTCTTTAAAGCATTCGGAATTCGAAATCATTTAAACTTTAAAGCAACCATCATGGAAGTTATTTTCAATATTCAGAGCTATTCGCGCCCACATTATAAAAAAAATAGTATGATATTTTGTAAGAAAAACGAAGGGAATAGACTACTTTAATTTGTAAATTATACACACTTCAACTCCCTGTTGATAGCTAGGGTAACCTTTGAAAGGTAACGAGAATTAATTCACATACACTTACCCTCGTCGCCTATTTTCGAGGAGCCCTGCATCGGAACTAGTAAAGAGTCGCTAAAGTTTAAGAGTTTGTTTTAATGAACGCGCTAATCTCAGAAACTATTGTTCAAATTTGATAAATTCTATCAGTTTTATATAGCCCATTTATGGAAGAATCTCGTTGTAAATTTTAGTGCAGGCAAAACATCGATGCCCTTCACAGACATCTACTCAATACTTGGTGTATACTGTATATGATTAATCATTAAAATATCCTCTTTGGCTGGCACCGACTCCAAAAATACCCGATTTTAAATAGTATACTTCTACTTACTCTCTCTACTACACCTCGAAGTATTTCAATATTATTTAAAAAAAATTAGTTGTACATAATTTAAGGTATAGTTTTGAAGTCGGTTTTTGGTTTTTTATTTAAAATTAATTTTTATCATCACAAAATCATCATAACACCCGACGATAATTTTTTATTTATAATGACAAAACACCCACAATAGACATTCTCTTATATTTTTATCACCATTACCAGCCCTCGTAAATACGATTCAAATTGTATTTTGATTCATTACTATTTTTATACAACTTTTCTTCGAGATAGGCGATTCGAGGACAATACCCCAGAGTCGAACGATAAAACTAATAATGGGTAAATCGTTGGAATTGAGAAGTCTATAAGCAGGTCTGTGACCCCTTTAAACAGGTATGTGACGGGTCCCGTGCGCGTACGCATCTCGATTAATTAATATGCATAATCGTATATTATTCGATTAGTTCACGATAATCGATACTAACCCCATTCTTTCGTTACTTATATACTGTTGTGTTAAAATAGTAATATCTGCCGGTTTCATTCGTAAAATTGCTTATCTTCAATGTGCTTTAAATTTAATACCCTATGAAAATAGTGTAAAATTAACTTTATTAATACCTTTATTATTTTGGCTATCAATTGCAAAAAGAAGGTTGAGAATCCGATATCACAGTACCGGAGATAATCGTTTGTAAACAAAAAAACACTCCTCAGAATTGCATGTATGTGATGATACTGTTTCACAGCTTCACATATTGTTTCACTCGACGACTCTCGAGCTCTTGAACGAGGGGGTCCGGGTTCGATTCTGACTCCGTGGTGGCTTAAAATGGGTTTTTCTAAATTTCTAAACGCATCGCTTACTCACCGATGAAGGAAAACATCGTGAGGATACCTGCATACCTGGTAACATTGAAATTCTGTGGAGTTCACCAAAGCGCATTCCGGGCCAGATTCCAGAACCGGGTGAACTATGTCCCACAACCCTCGCCCGGTTTTGCGAAGGCCAGTGCCCAGCAGTGGGACAAATACGGGTTGATACTTTACTTTTTTTAAAGAAATCCTACTAATATTATAAACGCGAAAGTTAGTAAGTATGGATGTTTGTTACTCTTTCACGTAATAATTACTGAATTCATTTTAACGAAACTTTACAATAATATAGCTTATACATCAGAATGACACATGGGCTATAATTTATCACCGTACTCCCACAGGAATGGGAAGTACACGAGTGGAACCGCGGGGCGCTGCTAATAATCAATAAACCTTAATTATTTACGTTGTACATAAATAATATTTATATATCAACTATAACGTTCTAGTGCACAACTAGTTCACGATCTATGTTATCCGATCCCTCATCCCATCTGTTAGCATCTCAAAGCCATCGCAAATACATGATAGAGTCAGTCTCCATCACTATCAATTATAATGAACATTAAAACCATTTTGCATCAACTATTCAATACGACTCTTTTTTTCATCATCGTCAGCTCTTATCCGTCCGATGCTGAACATAGACCTCCTTCCATGAACACCGAAACGACCTATCCTTTCCACTCGCATTCAACAAAAGGATGAAGGCTTTTTTTTTTCGAATGGTCTAGAGTCTAGACTTTTAGAACTGATGGCCTTTAAGCTCTATCGGTGTTTTCGCGGTCTGGATTGGTGTCGACTCGTATCGGATTCGAGCCTAATCTAACCCGATCGAACCTGATCGATGTATTTAACATGTGTGGGGATCGACGTCGCTCACGACCCCAAGGCCCAAGCGGTGTAAGGATAAAGGCTGATGATGATAGTTACAGTATTGTCCTATCTTGCTGTGTTACTAACAGATCCCGGCACCTACAGTAACATTGGCGAATGGCATCCACGGGGTTGTCAGTTAGTAGGAGTTTCCAATTGCAAAAACACAATTTGAGTTTAAACTTAGTTTGACATAACCACCTGAGGTCCTGATGATATGCATAAAATGAATTTTTCCTGAGAAAACAAATCTTCTCTTTTCAAGTTCCCTGTTGATGACAGATAAGTGTAGACTCCATGGAGTCATTTAAAGCTGGGTCCAAACAGCCGCTTGCTTCTAGGACTTAGCATTGTAATTTGTAGCAAGCGTTAATTGTATATTTCTATCGCATTTCAAGACACATGGTTTTATCTTTGCCAGTACTAATTGGCGAATTTCGCATGCTGATGCAAACTTATAATCTTGACATGTTTTCCTCACGTCTTCTCTTAGCGACAAGACAGTCACGTACTTGAAAATAGATAGTAATATATAAATAAAATAAGTTCCAACCTTTGCTGTTCCAAAAAGAATAGCAGGCAGCAGTGTAATTCCTTATATCGAGTATTCTAAGTCTCAGAATAAACTAGGTCTCTTGTTAGTTAACCTAAATAAGTAAATCCTCTTTTCTTGTTAATATTTTTCGCCGTATATTAAATAACACAAAGAAATAGAATGATTCAATAATATTTCAGGCAACACGCGATGCAAACAGAAACCTTGAAACATAATTTTTAGCTCTTCACATTGGCTTAATGCCTTTATTCATATTACAGTTTTCATTAATAATAATTAAAATTCGTTTCTTTTTGTATAAGCCGTTTATATAATTTCTTTGTAAAAGTAAATTTGTATTTGATTCTATTTATAGATCTAATGTTCTTCTCTCAAGATTATCGACACGACATGCATCACTAGAGCATTTCTTGTGCTGTATAAAATCACACACATTACAATAGATATTTTTTATAATGTTGGTAACTACACTAATCTTCCATCATATTCATCATCATCATCATCATCATCAACGGATACTAATACGATATCGTTCAGGTGAGGTCGTTTGGTCTTTTTACTCTTGTCAGTGGACATGAATGGGTTTCGTTTTTATCACTTTACTATTTATTATATACTGCTCTAGAACCGAAAGTCTTTCCTCCAGAAAAAAAAATGAAAATGAATTGAATCCTTCTATAATGACGTGGTTGTGATTTACAAAATTATTTTTCAAAGCCGGGATCTTTCCAGAAGTCAAATTTTCTTTTATGTTGTAGTAGAGTAGATGTAGTAGTAGTAACAGTAGTAGTAGAGTGTATGATATAGATTGATCTTGTAAGAAAAACTAAGTATTTTTAAACCGTATTCACAAAAAAAGTTAGTAAAAAATAGATTAATCTCGTTAAAAACAATCTAAATTTATAAAAAAGCGAGTTAATCATTCGTGTCTAATTCGTAAGGGAGGTGGTCGGTGCACACTTAACCCGGAGTGCACCGACCACCGAACCGCATTCCCCCTTCCCCTACCCACCAGTGACCCGCCACGGGTCAAGTGATTATTGGATCTAGCCCGCACCCAGGACCTAGACATCAGCATCCGACTTCGTTTACGTAACTTGTAGCTTAACTGTGCAAGCTTTGTTACAACTTCTTAGGTTTCGTTACGTAAATCACTATCCATATTAATACATGTATTATGATTCATGCAGGCAAAAGTTACTCAGTTTTCCCTTTCACATAAAACCGCTGAACGCATTTTGATTTTTGGACTGAAGATACGCATTCTAAACGACTAGGAATAATCCCCATCAGGAACAAAGGTCTAAATCAAAGCTATAAGCAACAGCTACATCATGGAATCTCAGTGTCTTTTGAATTTGGCAAGGTTTCCTACCAGAAAGTTTTTATGGGCAAAGGACTTTTATCCAGTTCTTAATAAATTTAAAAAAAAAATGTTTTTGCTTAAATATCCAAGTCGAAATGCTTGTGAAAATGGGAATTAAGAACCTGATCCATTATAGGCACGACGTCGGAATTGTTTTGTAGCAGAATTAGGAGCAGTCTCGCTTTTGCCAAGGTAGGTTGTCCATTTAGGCGTTCCTAGTGTCTAAAGATCCAGGACCCGCAAAACAGCGGCTGATGGCGTGGTTAAGTTTAGGATTTGCTCTACCAAGTGCGAGACCTACATAGGTCTAGGATTCTGTCCAGGGTAACTGGATAACATGGATTCTCCAAAGTTATCAAAAACAGAAGCACACTCGTGTACATCCATTACTGAGGTCTGAGAGAGTTACGTTCGGATTTTGAAACATTGATCAAAGTGTATGTCAACTAACATGGCTGTTAATGGCGGTTAACATATGATTCTAGAGTCAAATTTGTTATGTCAACTGACAGGCTGATCAAATTAAGTAATTTAGCCATGCTTCTAGCAACTCATTTGACACTTAACAAGAGATTTGACTGATTAGTTAATTTTTACGTTGATAAGCCTTTCGGATAATTAATTTATTTAATTAATTTAATAATCTCTATTCTAACGTTCTAAAAACCTGGATATCATACATTTTAATTTAACATCTAAATAACAACGGTAGGTGCGTTTAGTGAAACAGTTTGCACGCATTGTGTAGAACAATAATAAGAGCCTTTTGTTTTACACGAGTTACTGTGTAGGCGGGAGGCGAAACTTTTTAGTGAATTTTTATGTTGTTTTATGAAACTATAGTTTTATAACTATAGTGTCATCATCTATGCGTGTTATCTGTGAATGTATCGTACTGTTGGGTGGGACTAGTCTTGATTCCAATACATTATTTAAACTAATTTTAAAGTAAAACTTCTACTTAAGAAGTTACTTCTAGAGCAACTCAGATTTACATCAAGTTTTAATTCAATCGCGCAAAAAGATTACAGCCACACTTTTTATAAAATAGGTGCTAACGGCAGAGCCGTAAATGGGGCGGTGCCACCGGTGCCCAGGCACAGGGCGTAGACTCTGGGGGGCGCAAGAATGGCCAGAACAGGCAGGACTATTATTTTTTTCGGTTTGCTAAGGGTGCAGTTATAGAAGCTCGCGCAGGGCGCAAAAAAGACTATTTACGACTCTGACTAACGGTCAGGGGGTTTTTGGAAGTAAACGATCAAGGATATCCATAGAAACCCACTACACAGGAGGAATAAACTCAGCAGACGTCTTGCCGTAAGTGTATATATTAAGCTTATTTAAATAACTCTTTACGCCGATGTTTATTACTAACGGTTTCACGGTAATTATTGTTGTTTTAATCACAATTAATTAGTGATAGATATTAAAAAAAATCACCTAACAATCTGAGCCACTAAACCATCGTTGCTACAATGAGTATTTAGAATTAGAGCCTGTTTAACAATCTCCAGATAAGTTCCGAATAGGCTATTCACAACATATTTGACAGATACTCGATACTCTATCTGTCAAATATGTTGTGAATAGCCTATTCGGAACTTATCTGAAGATTGTGAAACAGGCCCTTAAAAAAAATATAAAAAATAGGACAGGATTTTTACATCCAAAATAAACTTAGGTTTTGACTCTGTAGATATGTCTCCGTTATGAACACCATATTTAAATACTATACATTAGTAGCATCGCTACAGAAACAACCAAATTAACTCCTACGCGTTTACTAAAGGCCATTTAGCACTAAAACGTAACCTCATAGCCATCGCGAATAAACATTAGCTGGTCACGAGTTGCGAAACTTTAGGAAGACTAGGTTTTTACCGGGGAAGGCTACAACGGAACGAAAGTAAACGGTCATTGCCTCCAACATGTTGACAGACTATTTTTAGTTTTTACACAAAACAAGCTTGGCAAGGATGTGAGTAACTACCATAATAAATACTGTCGCTCTTATGATACGCTAGATTAAAGTGACTTACATAGCGGACCTTTTAGGAACATACCTTAAAACTCTATAAATAAGGAAAGATTCGCTACTGGTTTTTCATTGAATTTTATTACGCTTAAGAAAATATTCTAAGGCAGGGATCCACGATACTCAATAAAAATAATGTCTTAATATCATTAAATTTTAATTTGAGGTTAGAAAATCGAAGACGAGTGAAAAGTGTTCGACCGTCTCGGCCTTAAGAGAGAGGCTATGTTCATTGTTCAACAATCAGCAGTGGACGGATAAAGGCTGATGATGATTATGATAATTAAATTGTATTTGTGTAGCATTGAAAATAATTTAACATGATGCGAATTCGCTGCAAATTTGTATGGACCGTAAATAGAACAGTAGCGGAATTTCATTTGACAGTGACATTTAGAATTTTGATACGTAATATGTATATAATATGACCCATGTATGACCATACAAGAAAACAGTCTAACGAACTACCAAATATGGATTTTTTTAAACAACTTCGACTAATGGTTAATATCGAGACCCAATGATTAGCACTGTGTGAAAAACTTACAATATCTTGATTAACGCACCAATGTATATCAGGAGAAAGCACGAAAAATATCGAAAGTAATTTTTTGACGACTAATGTTAATAATACCTTCTTTTTTTTCGAAAGGACCTATGCTGTTGGCCTTAAGACCTTAAACCTACCTACAATTCTAGTATACAATATATTATAATAATATGAGTTCGATTTCGAAATAAAAGCTCCAGTCTTCAACCCGCTATGTAAAAAATTTTCCGATCGGGAGTGTGGGCTGAGAGATTCCATTTTCAAAATTTGCACATTTCATTCCATCCCCTCACCCCTCGCTCTGTTTCGAGGATAATCACGACTTACAATAGATCACAAAGGCTGATGTCAAATGCCTAATTTTCAAAACGCGAACATGCCCTTCTCACACTCATCGGCGATCTTTGAAGGCTGTAGAATTTTCAAAATTCCGTCATCACCGATATTTATTATTAAATAAAGAGAACAACGTATAAAACGTTTATGACGAGATAAGCTTTTTACCGGTATAGACGTGTACGCCGACGACTTCCGGCCGGCTATTCAAAAATACTCTTGTTTTACTATTGATAAACTTGTTTCATTGAATACCGATACGTCTGCAGAAAGGGCCAGTGCATAATATGCTTTTGGATTGCGTGATATACTTTTAATGGTTGTTCTAAATTGTGTGTTGTGCCTTCTTTTAAAACCGGTTGAGCCCACTACTGGTTCCCACAAGACGAAACGCTTTCAGGGAGTCCAAAGAATACATTACAAGTACCTTCGGTGAAGGAAAACATCGTGAGGAAACCTGCATGCCTGATGAGATTAAAGTCTTTGAAGGTAAATTCACCAACCCGCACTGGGCCAGCGCATAGGTGAACTATGGCCCATTACCCTCATCGCCTGATTTCGAGGAGGAGACCCGTGTCCAGCAGTGGGTGGCATAAGGGTCGATACTTTTACCTTCAGACCAACGTTAATGGTTATTAACCAGAAGAGTCTGACAGCAAAGGTATTTTCTTTGCTCTCTCTCTCGTGTCACTGCTCAATTAGAGGAGGCAGTCCACGACTGCAACGACTGATATGTTATAGTTTAAATACGTCATTAAATCAAAGGCCGACTGCCGAAAATTTTTGATTCCTTTTACGGTACTCTTTTAGTTGTCATTCATTATATCCGTTACTTATTTTCACAATTTTTCTTTCTAAGATATTATATTTTTACAAACTTTTTCCCGTTAAATCGCACTCTACAACAACAAATTAAAGTTTACAATAAGTTCCTAGTATCGTAATTCCGTCAAGACAAACTTAATGGTGTTATAGTAAGAATAATAACTTCAGGACAAAGACATACAAAACTATTAGTTTATATTGTTTAATTTGTAGTTTATTGCAAAACTTAAGCTTCAAACTGATTATAATTGTTTATTTTTCATGGTTCACTTTCTTTTTTATGAATTTCCTGTTACCGAGTTTTCAGATAGTTTAGAAAAAACAAACTAATGTTGTATGTGTAATTTCATCACTATCAGCCTTTATGCGTCCACTGTTCAACATAGGCTTCCCATACAATAAACGAAAAGACGAAAGATCCGTTGCCACTCGCATCCAAAACACACCGGCCACTGCACGGAGATCGTCTTCCCACCTCGTTAATGGCCGACAACACTTCGTCTACCTAAACGCGTTTCCTAATGTTTTTTTGCTTATCATTATTATTTTTATTACACCTACCCGGCGTAGGTTGTTTCAATTAAAGGTAATCTTATTTTAAAATAATCTTTTTTAATATTGATTTTGTAAAATTTAAATATTATTGTAAATTTTAAATATAAACAAACATTATAATTCACGATTTCTTTCATAAAGAAATGAAACATCTTTCAGTTTCAGTCGATTTATTGCATGAGACTAGAAGAATGGGGCGACAAAAATTATCCATTAATCATTTAAAATGCTTTCGCATTTTAATTTATAAAATCATATTTTTTTTTCTCAAAATCAGTAGAAATGTTTCTAGATATAGGTAGACTTATTGCCTATTTCTACAAATTATTTTTTGGATAATTGTAAGCAAAAAAAAATACATTAGCAAAAGTCGTAATTGAAATACTAATTAATTAAAGGCAGCTACGTCACTGAGCATCGGCGTTGTATTAATAAATGTCTTACGAATTCGATGTACGCCATACAACCCGTTTGACTAGTTCTAAAACTTCGATACGACAACGCTCGTTAATATATAACATTTCTAGCAGTGCTATGGAACACTCCCGTTCTAATTTAATTTAAAAAAGAAAAACAATTCTCGTATATAAATAAAAGTATGAAAATGGCACTTCGATAGTCACGTGACATTCTAACTGTCAAACCCATAAATTCCAAGGGTCGATAGTGTCGTTTCCTTTTACGCAACATAATATCTAGAATGAAGACTTTAAAAGAAAATTTCGTTTTTTTTTCGTCAATCATATCATAAAAAGAAAAAATTCAGTGATTATGATTACATAACCGAGATTTGGAAAGCGGAAATCAGGATTTAAGAAAAATTGTATTCAGAAACATTCAACAAATAATATACAATAAAAACTAAAATATAAATTCATGAATTATTTAAAAAAAACACTCGACTCGAAACTCAAAACTAAAAAAACTCAACTGAAATTAATATGTAACATTTGTATTAAAAATATTACAAATTAATTTTAGTTGAGTGTGAAAGTTTTCAATAAGTATAAATAACTCAAGGAAGTGAAATCACAATCCTTACTGATATTAAAAATGTGAATGTATGTTTGACTTTCATGACAAAACAGTTGAAACAATTTATTGGTATACCCATTGTACTGGCCTAAAGTTTGCAACAAGTTTGTCAGTATAGTAGACATATCATAGGTATTTATACATTAACATATTATATTTGCATAATTTAAAACATATTAGTAGGTAAGGATAAACACTTATTTCTTTTATCTCTTCATAGCAAGGACAATGGACATATAAAAGTTACTTATTTGAACTCCATCTAGGCAAAGCTGAGGAAACCAGCTAGAGAAAGTAATAAGATATTAATAGAAAGATGTTTAAAGTAACACTAAGGATCCTGATGGCATGATCTCAGGGAACCAAATACAATTTCAGGAATAGAAAATTTAAAAGTTTTATTTTTATTTTTTATTTACAGTAAAAAACATAATTTGAGGCAAGTTTTGTTATAGTGTCATAAGGTGGACAAAATACTACAGACTGGTCCAAGGACTAAAAGTATTTTTTAAGTAAAACTACAAAATCAGTTTAGCTTCTTTGATTTGAGGAAAGCCATAGTATGTAATGCTTTTGCCATTTGCATATCAATCAAATATACTGTTTAAAGACATGTTTTATATGCTGATTAATCATGAAATCTTGCTGTTCATGTAGTTATTTTGCAGCTGAATGTTTATAATAAACACGAACTCATGATATTGTAAGCTGCCTATCTATGATTTAATTTTTGACCACTATCAAAATTATTTTCAGAACAAGGCTGTCTGATTTTTTTTATTGCATATAAAAACATTGTTTGCGGACCAAATTTCTTAAATGCTGTTTTTTGGCTCACCAAATTTAATAATTACTGAACATTTAATTCCTTTTCAATGCTTGGTCTACAGTATCCTCTCTAATCTTAAGAATCTCTAAGATAAAAAACAAATGCTTATTAAAAGAACCTTCAAATATTATCCAATTGGTGGGAAATGTGTGGAATAAACATTTGATTTGAAATGCCATAATCAATTGTCTTGATTGATAAATCATTACAATGATAATTTTCACATGTAGTGGGAGGATGTGGCGAACCAATCAGTGCCACACTCCTGAATCACGCTAAAGTTTTAAGCATTCAGCTGCAATATATATACAACATATGTTATGTTAACAACTGGGCTTTGGCCTTACTGAGCATAGCACCTGGCTCTGTCAAAGATCTCCTTTTGGGCCTATTACCTTTATATGTAATTGTTTAACAGAACCACCTACAATCTACATTGTGTCCAAATTATGCCTGGACTTGTAAGCTGAGACGTATCATCAGAGATGTGAAAACATACCAAATCCTTTTTGACAGAACACTATTGGGAGCTAAATAGAATATTTTGACTATACTATTTCCATTTCTTTATTTTCTTGATGACAGTTCTAATTTGGTAGTTGTAGTGTTGTGACCAAATAAGTAACAATATCACCATCATCATCATCATCATCATCAGCCTTCAACTGTCCACTGCTGAACATAGACCTCTCTTAATGAACGCCAAAAGGACCGATTCCTAATTATATCAATAGCATAAATTTATTATATTTTGAATTAAGACAAATACAACAAAAACATTCAAATATATTTTTTCGTTTTGTTTATTTCGTTTCATTGTTGAGTGTCGAGTGTTGCGAGACACAGTTTTACAAGAGCTTCGAAAATTTTAAAGAAAATGGCAGTATCAATCAAGAATTAATATGTGTAACATATTCTAATGTAATATATATAATATTAGTTAATAAATTAGTACAAAAGTATCTGGCAGTATCAGTTTTTTACATCTTGTAAAAAATATCGGGTCTGTTCTTGTGTTACGTTTATCGATATAGCTCTATCCCTATAAGTTTCTCCAACTCTGGAATAACCTTGTACGTGTGAAAACGTCATATTTTTTAAAAATAATGCATACATAATGTAAAAAAGACGCTAGTTCAAGTTTTCACAGGATTTGTCATCGAGAAAATAAAGAAATGGAAATAGTATAATTTCTATATTATTATAATTTATTCTGAGACTATATGTTAAAAAAAACTTACATCCAGCAATAAGTATTTAAGCAGTTAAATAAGAATTACAGTATTATCAAGTAACAACTTCTATGGATTTTATTGTGGTATTAAGTTTTTTATATACCAGAAATTTCGGATACCTTACAGCAACCATGGTCATGAGAGATCTCCACATTGGCTATAGTAAAGCTATCCGAAACATCAGGCATTTAAAAAGCTTAATAAACTGGGATAAAGTCCGTAAAATATGTTTAAATGTACTGTAAAAGTACTGGGATAATGCTATCTTATTGCTAATGTTAAAAAAACAGATATTTGTAGCCTATTATTTAGGATTGACCTATAATATGTATTTTTACATAATAAAAACCCTTAAATACCAATAAACTCATAACAATAATTTTATCAAATAATATCCTTTCCTGCAAATTTGCTTAATATATTATTTGTTATCAGTAAGTTACTGAAGTTGTATTTTCACAAATACAAAATATAATTTCTTCTGTTTAATTATGCTTATATTGGGGGCGTCAATATTTGTAATAAATTGACGTAGTGATTCATTTATGTATTGCTACTGCCACCCTGAGACAAAAGATAGTTCTACTGTAAGTAATTATACTACCTGTCTTATCATTCTTTTCAAAACAAAAACCCCAGTCACACACACAAAAAGGCGGCACAGTGTTCACCTACTATATATAAACAATTGTTCTTGTTTTGGAAGATACAGTGTAATAATACTTATAAAGTAGGGTCAAGTCTTCAAAAATTAGAAAAACTTAAAGGTCAGTTTTAAATTATTATAAGTGATATCTTAGTAACCATAAACAATCTTTTTATGTTTACTAATTTAGAAGAATCCCAATTTTAAATATTTATACAATAGTTTCAATTTTATAGTAACTTTTTTTTATTTATTTGAAGTTTATAACTATACAATTTCATAATGTAATGGAAATAAAGCACCTAAAATAAATGTTTGTTTGTACAGACACAACTGACAACATAGAATTATCAATGCTAAAAAAGTAATAAAAATGAGCAGATAAAAATTCAATTATTATATATATCTTGTGATAACAAGACAAAAAAGTGTAAATAATCAAATTGCATGAGAAATGATAAATCATTGATATTATAGTATATAACTATATCATGTTTAAATGTTATTTATATAAAAATAAATATAGTAATAATATGTTGGGACAACTCACACACAACCATCTAATCCCAAACTAGGCAAAGCCTGTTCTTACGGTAACCAGACAACTGATACATTACATTCTGCATTTGATTAATAAAGAGTTAAACATAGCAATAAATTCCCTTATTTGAAACCAAGAGTGAAGCCTCACAGGTCACAGGATATGATTAAGCAATTTGAACCTCCTTAAAAAAAGGAAGGTAGGCAAAAAAATGGTGATGGTTAAAAAATATAAAAATTTCGACAAGAAACAATTATTGTGACAGCTAAATGCTTGTAAAAAATAGGAATATAAAAAACTGTAAATATTTTAAGTATATCAACCAAACAATATCTGACAGGTGAATTATTGGTATCATGTCATGTTTTCGTCACCTGGCTAAAAATATCTTTAAATATACCTGCGATTGATGTTTTAAAAAGCGTAGGCTTTAGGGGTGTGGAAAAAATCCATAACATTGCCGACAGATATCTCGATTTGCGGGTGGTAATCAATAACAACATTATGGGCTACTGCATACCTAGATGTAGTAAAGCGGTCAAAATCAAGACCCACACACTAAGCGTAGCGTACCCAATCCTCATCTATGAAGTATATGATTCACACAACATAGCTATAGATATCCAAAAACTATGTACACAGCGAATATTAGATGTGAATTAATGTAATTTACAACAGATATTATTTCGTTTGTTAAAATAAAAGTAAACTTACCTTATCGCATAACGTTTTTACTTGATTTTCTGTTAATTGCTTGCATTCATTTAGTTGTTCTATCCATTGATCCAGTTCCTTTAATGAAGCTTTGTCCTCCATGCTGTGTGTCAGTATTATTAACGTACGAGACGTTAATGTTGTTTAAATGAATTTTTATCTATTAGATGTACACAAAACCATGCGAATTTTGTATTTTACTATTTCACCAGAAATACTGACTTAACAGACACTTACAAAATGGCGTAGGTACTACTTGCGTGACGTCAATTTTGTTCAAAAAAGCGACACTACTCTAGCGGAATTTCCGAGTACTACGTTTGATTGGGATACCATACCAGGGGCTCGATAAGCCGGAACCGCACGTTTGCCGAGGCTTGGCAAGCCTTCACAAATTCAAACGTGCGGATACAGAGTTTGTCTTGGCTTGCGTAGGCGGTATTGTGCTATGTGCACAAGCCAAAGGGAACCAAAGATAATTTGCCACAAGCGCTTGCGAGGCGTCCGCATGCTTGTGACTTGTGAAAGCTTGGGGCTTGCAGCAAGTCCAAGTGGTTCTGACTTTAAAGCTGGCCCCCCATTTTTTTTTATTGATTTTTAGATTTTGTTATATCATATCGTTTGTTCTTTGTTTGTTCTTGATTGTTCTTCATAAATCGTCGTTTGTTCTTCTGTAGTTTAATTATAAAAAAAATATTTAAATATCTGCCTTCTAGTGGCCGCCTAATTTTCAATTTACCATTTCTCTCGTTATTATTGAACTTTTTATGTTTGCTTTCGTTTGTTCTAAGATAAACTAAGTTTGTTCCATTAAAAATAGATTCAATTTTTGCTTATTTATCAATTTAAATCATATTCTAAATTAGCTACGTTTTCTCAAAATTTGTTCCTGTTCGAACAGGCTAAGATCAGAGGTTATACAATGTCTATATAAAATACAAATGATATATTTTTCATTCCAATTTTCTGAGTGCACAATTTGGAGAACGAAGGCACAATAATTAAATCTAACATTTATATTAATCGAATTATACTAATTTTCAAAAAAAATACAATGATTATTTTCAATCAAACTTTATCACGACTTTCATTGGAATAATATCATTATAATATGTGGATATAATTAAAATATGTAATTAGGAGTTTGTTAATATAATATATTATGTGGAGGGTGGAGGTATATTTATTTTCCACAGTTAGTATTTCCATTTCATTTAATTATTTTTATATAAATTTAAATTTGATAATAAGAATGAAGCAAATATTGTTTAGATACATATAACTTTTATTACGGCTTGCTGGCATTGGCAATTGACTTAGAAAAAAAACACTTGTAAAAAAAGAGTATGTATACAAAATATTGTACACAGTCCAAACCATATAGGAGGAGTAGAGAAGGAGTATAGATATAAGGCTGTGATAATATAAGGAGTCCGAACGTAATGTTAAACGAATGGTCGTAGAACGCGCCTTCTTTAAGAAGTACTCGTTTAAATCTTTACGCGGGATATTGTAGCACTGATTGGTACGCTACAATAGCATCGATACGCACTCGATTCTAGCGCAGTAAGTGGCAGAAACGACAACTAAGATCTGGGTTTATTATTGTGTACATGGAGTATAAATATAAGGAGTCCAAACGTAATGTTTTAAAACTCGATTATCTATCTATATCAATAAAGTTCGCTTTCAAAGTGAGCGTAAAGTGAGCTCTAACAATCAGGTGGAGCTCGATATCGAAATGGTTTTTAACAGAATAGCCATACTAGAACTCAGAATAAAAGATACGATTTACCACTTTCTTCTCCGATATCTGTGATACATGGGTGCCTCCACCCATTTCCACCCTCCATTGCGATTTATAATATTTTTAGCTATTATTGATTTCTTTATATTCATAAATGTTTGTTCTTTGATATTTATACGTTTGTTCTCTCTTCTGACAATACGCCGATGACACATCTATAATTCTCTCCATTTACGGGCTCGTTGGGGGCTGTATATTATACTGGATCTACACGTTTGTGGCTTGCCGCAACTCCAAACCTCCACAAGCCACAAACGTGTGGATCTTTTGGTTTTTGTCCTTCAGCGTGAAGAAATCAGATGTTTTCTATTTTATTTAAATTACCATTATGCTTAAAATAACTTTCAAAAATAAAACACATTGATTATTATTTATTATATAGTTTTATATGACAACACTTTTTTTAAACATCCACACTGACTTGATTTCAAACTTTCTTTTGGTCGTAAGTTTTACGAGGCCGCGTTGGGTCGGTTAACCTCTCATCAAAATGACTGAAACTTTAAAAGTTAGAGGCGTGCTCGTAGGTCATAATGGATGGGTTACGCAAATTGCAACTAACCCAAAATATCCCGATATGATTTTGTCTTCCTCCAGAGGTAAATATTTTCAACTTTTATCTTTAATCACCACTTACTATTACCGTACCGAAACAAATACTTACATATATTCCACATTTTATAGATTAAAAATGCAATTCTTTGGCTATTTACTATTTAGGTACGTACGTGATGATATATTTTTGCCACGCGATACCTGAGCGGCAAGCGGATATGGGACTGATCGAAAATTATATCGTAATGGAAATTTGGTTTGAATGTTAACATGTTTCAAACGTTAATTTATCCGTTTGCAGACAAAACTCTCATCGTTTGGAAGCTTACAAGGGACGAGAACGGATATGGTGTACCTCAAAAGCGTTTATACGGCCACTCACACTTCATCTCAGATGTCGTGCTATCTAGCGATGGAAACTACGCTCTGTCCGGATCTTGGGACAAGACTCTTCGTCTCTGGGATCTCGCTGCAGGAAAGACCACAAGGCGTTTTGAAGATCATACAAAGGTGTGACAGAACTCTTAATGATAGGGTTAGTGCCGAAGCGCGGCGGAAGATTAGTGATTAGTTTGTGCCTTTGCGAGGCAGAAGATGTTAAGCATGTGATGCATGGCAGAGGATAAATCTTATTCCTTGTATTCGTTACCGTAAGTAGTCGGTGATACTACCTTTAATGCTGTTTTATATGTGGCTCCTTATCATAATCATCATTATCATCAGCCTATCCGTCCACTGCTGAACATAGGCCTCCCTCAATGAACGCCAAACCAGTCGATTCCTTGCCACTTGCATCTGAAACAGACCGGCCATTGCTCGGAGGCTCCTCATGAGGTACAAATTATTCACAAATACTTATACCTTAAGATGCCAATATTATTGCATTAGTCTCGCAGGCCAAAATATTTCACAAATTTGTCTATTTGCACTGACTATTGATGAATAAAAATATAATATGTTACATCAGAAATAATAATCAATCTCATAAGTTACCTAAATATCAGCTACGGTCTCAATGTCTGCTTATTTTTTTTTTTAGATTTTTATTAATATATTTGATACCAACTAATGGTGGTTTTCAATATCCTATCTATCTTATAATATTCTTATTGATCTTAAAATTTTGACAGATTTTGTAAGAAAATGTGTCTAAACTTCAAGATAGATAAAAATATTTAGATATGTTTAACAATTTAGATATGTTTTCCTGACATAGGATGTGCTGTCTGTGGCATTCTCTGTTGACAACAGGCAGATTGTCTCTGGATCCCGGGACAAGACCATCAAGCTGTGGAATACCCTTGCTGAGTGCAAGTACACTATCCAAGATGATGGTCACTCCGACTGGGTGTCATGTGTGCGATTCTCTCCAAACCAAGCCAACCCAATTATTGTATCAGCCGGCTGGGACCGTGCTGTTAAGGTAATTATACTTGTTCAATATGACACTTAATGTAAAGTGCACTTGGTACTATTATATTGATTTTGATTAGTAATCCCTAATTATATATCTTACACTTTTACTGTGCTAAGAATGTAAAACAATGTGATTTTCATATACTTGTTTTATAATATTGATAGTTTTTAGATTGAGTTTAACTGGCCTGTTGGTCTTTTAGTGACACTGTCTATTAAACTAGAAGATAGGGTTCGATTCCCACCCACGAAAAATGTTTATGTGATGAGCATGATCATTTGTTTTGTGTCTGGGTGTTTATCTATAATATGTATGTATTTATTTATTCATATTTAAGTATGAATCAGTTGCCTGGTTGCAATAAGAACACACTCTGCCTAGTTTGGGACCATAGGTAAGTTGTCCCATGTACATACCATATGGTTTCCTCTTCGCAATCCTATAGATAAAAGTTTGAAATATTTTTGCCTTTATAGTTGAAGACAGTCTAAAGGATACAGGTCTGTACATACTACTTGAAAATGTTTTAATCATCTATTAAATTTAGTAAATGCTATAAATACATCATACATGCAATGAATAAAACAGATATGTATGAAACTTTAAGAGTCATTTACTCTGGACTCAACTGGTACTACAGAATTACAGCAGTATTAATATATGTGTTTTTTTAGGTTTGGCACTTGACAAATTGTAAGCTAAAGACCAATCATCTAGGTCACTCTGGCTACCTCAACACAGTGACTGTGTCCCCTGATGGTTCTCTTTGTGCATCTGGTGGCAAGGACATGAAGGCCATGCTTTGGGACCTGAACGACGGCAAGCACCTCCACACACTGGACCACAATGACATCATCACAGCATTGTGCTTCTCACCCAACAGATACTGGCTGTGTGCTGCATTCGGACCTAACATCAGAATCTGGGTATGTTTGAAATTTATTTACACAGAAGTTTTGTTGATGTCTATTTATTCAACAGTAAGTTTGTATACATAGCTAGAAAAATAAAACATCCAATATTCCTTGAAATTATGTTTACTGAAACGATTTATAATAACTTTTTTTTAACAGGACCTTGAAAGCAAGGAAATGGTTGAAGAACTCAAGCCTGAAATCATTAAGCAAAATCAATCAGACAACCCAGAACCTCCACAATGTTTGTCATTGGCCTGGTCTACTGATGGACAGACTTTATTCGCTGGATATTCTGACAACATCATAAGAGTCTGGCAAGTCTCAGTATCTGCCAGATAAAAAATTCATTTGTTTTTATTCATAACATGTATATAAATAAATGAAGTCATAAAAATTGATTTACTCATTCCACAAGATAACCTTTGGTCCTTATAAAAGATTATAATACCTACTAAAACTATTAACCTTTTTTCCCTCAAGATCCTTCAAGAAAGTAATAAAATGATCAATATTTGCTGACTAACAAAGTAGCCACAAGTTAGCTTTACAGATTTAAATATATATATGATTATATGAATTTTGTAATATATTTTTTTATGTTGTAATTGAGGCACGAATTATAGATATTAGGAATCTGAACGTAATGTTGAATGAATGGTCTCCATGTAGGGGACAATTTTTCCGGTAGAGCTCTCCTTTTTAAGAAGTACTCTTTTAAATCTTTACGCAAAAAGTATTATGGCGCTGATTGGTCCGCTACAATAGCATCGGTACATAATCGATTCTAGCGCTGCCAGTGGCTGAAAAAAGAACTAAGATCTGGGTTTATTATTGTATACATAAATAATAACCCGAACGTAATTTGAACGAATGATCGCAATTTGGCTGACAAGTTTTGCCGGTTGAGCGCGCCTTTATTATAAGTACTCGTTTAAATCTTTACGCGGAAAGTATTGTAGCGCTAATTGGTTCGCTCGCAGGAAGTATAGTGACGCTGATTGCTCCGCTACAATAGCATTAGTACACATTCGATTCTACCGCAGCCAGCGGCAGAAAAAAGAATTAAATCTGGGCTTATTATAGTGTATGAGATTAATATTAAAAAGGCTAGATCGTAAAAAAGCAGCTCTTAATAAATTAAAAACAAAAAAACCTTGTCCGAGCGCCTATTTTGAAGCACCTGGCCCCATAATATAAGCCAGAAATGGCCAAGCGACGGACCGTGGCGTGGTCGAAGCACGCCGAATGTGATCGACGATCGTTCGAATCAAAAGTAATTATAATGATTTGTACAGTTCAATTGTCTCACGACACATCTGAAAAGTAGTGTAATAGCATCACATTTCACAAGTAAACTTAAAATAATTTACAGTATTTTGTAGTATCTAGTATAATTATAGTAACAACTCCTGCTATTTAAATTTTTTTTTTTTAAATATGATAGTTGACACTGACATGAGTGACAGACTGAGAATGTTGAATGTCAAACTTTGACAATATCTCTTTTATCGCGAACGTCGAACCTCGAGGTTCACTATTTAAGTGTTGGATTAATATCCAAAACAAAAATGACTGAAACTTTACAACTTAAAGGGATCCTTCGCGGTCACAATGGGTGGATTACCCAAATTGCGACTAATCCAAAATATCCGGACATGATATTGTCTTCATCCAGAGGTAATATATGAAATATTTTAAGCGTCATGTGTATGAAACCTTAATCGATTTGAATCTCTTTGAAGGAATATGATTCATAAAAAATGGTACCTTGTTAAGAAATATTAAAGTGCTAATTACAATTTTCTGTATGTATTTCTGTATAAACATGATGAATTATTTTTGCCACGCGATACCTGAGCGGCAAGCGGATATGGGTCTGACATGAAATGTCAACCAAATGTGTCTGATAGTATCAAACTACGTCTCTAAATATAAGTTTTAATAATTTTCAGACAAAACCCTTATTGTTTGGAAGCTGACCAGAGATGAGTTCAGTTACGGCGTCCCGCAGAAGCGTCTCTACGGTCACTCCCACTTCATCTCGGATGTCGTGCTATCTAGCGACGGAAACTACGCTCTGTCCGGTTCTTGGGACAAGACTCTTCGTCTCTGGGACCTCGCTGCAGGAAAGACCACAAGGCGTTTTGAAGATCATACTAAGGTGTGACAGAACTTTTAAGCGTTAGGGTTAGTGCCGATACGCGGCAGAAGACGAGTATGTGCCTTTACGAGGCAGAAGATAAGTATGTGCCTTAACGAGGCGGAAGAATAGTTTGTGCCTTTGCGAGGCAGAAGACTTTATGTGCAACTCAGAGGATAAATTCGTTTCTCATCTTACGTAAGTAGTTGTAAGTAGAGAAGCTAACATTATAATATTCTAGACTTCTCAAATTGATCATATAATAGATTCGGCTGTACCGAATAATCTTCTGGTAGTAGAAACCAACAGGCATGCTCACTACAACTGGCTAGTTTCGATATTGCAGTTGTATCATTTGTATTGGCATATTTAATAGGCATCATTTATGCTTGAGGCAATTATATTTATATAGAATAAGTTGTGTTTTATAACCTTTTTATTAAACAATAGGTCATTGTCACTAAAGATAATAACACATTATTGTATCTGTATAGGATGTCCTGTCGGTGGCTTTCTCTGTGGACAACCGTCAAATCGTCTCTGGCTCCCGGGACAAGACCATCAAACTGTGGAACACACTTGCCGAGTGCAAGTACACCATCCAAGATGATGGCCACTCAGACTGGGTGTCGTGTGTGAGATTCTCACCAAACCAAGCAAACCCAATTATTGTATCTGCCGGCTGGGACCGTGCTGTTAAGGTAACTATATATACTTTTCATATGGAATAATGTAAATTCAGGATTAATTGTAGAAGTAGAGGAGAATAGTTTTCTATGTCATCGAGGTCTTGCTCTGATATAAAAGAAATTGAAACATTTTTTATTAAAAATGTCTTTCTTGAGATTCTCTGGCTCATATGTATTTGGGAAGCTTATTATTCATAATAATAATATCAATATTCACAATGCATGTTGTATTCATCATATTTATATAAGTTACTGTTACTACTTACATACTAAGTTAGAAGTGAAAAACTTGATTGAAATAGTAGAATAAACAACTCTGTTATAACAACACTAGTACAATTTTACCATATTGCATTTAGGTCTGGCACTTGACAAACTGCAAACTGAAGATAAACCACCTTGGTCACTCTGGCTACCTCAATACAGTGACTGTGTCCCCTGATGGGTCTCTTTGTGCATCTGGTGGCAAGGATATGAAGGCCATGCTTTGGGACCTAAATGACGGCAAGCACCTCCACACACTGGACCACAATGACATCATCACGGCATTGTGCTTCTCACCCAACAGATACTGGCTGTGTGCTGCATTCGGATGCTACATTAGGATTTGGGTGAGTTTTTAATGAGCTCTTCTCATGCTTGTAAATTTTCCAATTATCATCAGATTAATAGAATAGAGTTGGTTATGCTAACATTGCTTTTATACTCTTAAATAAATACCTAATATAAATAAACAAAATTAAGAATACACCCATTTAATATTTAGCATCTTCTTATTAGTCTGTTTTTCGTTTTACAGGATCTTGAAAGCAAGGAAATGGTTGACGAACTCAAAGCAGATGTCATAGACAAACAACACTCCAGCAACAGTAATCCAGAACCTCCACAATGCCTCTCCTTGGCCTGGTCTACGGATGGACAAACTTTGTTCGCTGGCTATTCAGATAACATCATCAGAGTCTGGCAGGTTTCAGTCTCAGCCCGATAAAATTTGACAACATATATATATTAGCTTTCATTTATTTTTGTTTTCACAAAGGATATAAAAATAAATGGAGTTATTGACGACATAGCATTTTTATTGTGATCTCCGTATTTACTTTTAAGTAACAATATTTTATTGTGTAAGTGTATAAATTATGTAAATAAAGTTATTGTAAAGCAAGGTATTTATGTTTTATATCTAAGATCATGTTGGCCCATTTACATTTGTGTTGAGTATTTGTATGAAATTCAAAAGAAGCTGATACAATCAGTTACCAAATATGACTCCATTGCAATGTCAAAATGATGTCCTAGATAAGTTCCATCCTGTCTCATACCTACTTATTACTATTTGTACCCATATGGTGCGTTATACAGACAGTATCATCAGCCTCTATCTGACTACCGCTGAACATAGGGACCCTCAAAAATAGACAATATGTTAATTATTAGTACATTTTAAATTTTTCTATAAGACCCGGTGGTTGCAAAAACGATCCTTATGCAAGTATAATATACAATTGTGTTGTTGGCAACTTGTAAGAAAGAATATTCAGAGCGTTTTGAATAAAGAAGAAAAAAGAGGTATAAGAGAGCAATTCGATTTCGGTCGAATTAAAAGACTTAATAGATACATAAAATGCAATAAATATATGCTTTATTTTGTTATTGAGTCGACGTTTGCCACTCATGGATTGGCATATTCAGTCACGATAGCAGATGTGGTTAACTCAAGCCGACTGCAACAGACGGACCGAGGATGATGATGAAATATATATGTAATATTTTTAATTACAATACCACAGTACCTACTCGCATTTGAGTTACCATAATTTTTTTACTAATGTTCCTATTGAAATTATAGATTTATTACATGATATTATTATGAATAATTGCGTGCTATTAATAATTTTGAGATTAAAATTTTAATTTTGAAATAATTAACATGAAATAATTCATTTCAATAAGTATCTTATTATTTCAAGTTAATTCAACGTATGAATTACTATGAATACGAATTGTCTTAAGCATTTAATTAGGTACTTATAATTACTTATTTTTTGTTTTTCATAATTCATGCAAATTAGATTTACTAGGTACTTACTTTAGTAATAAAAAATAAGCTGACAAAATCACCAGAGTAAGTACCTTCATTTGAATAAAGCAAATGCTGGATTAATACATCATTATCAGCCTTTGTCCGTCCATTGATGAATCCATAGTCATGATCAACCAACAGGGACCAGCCACTACACGGACATCGCCTTCCCACCTGATGTTAAATATAACACACTTGCAAATAATTTAGAGATAAACATTTAAAAAAAAGTAACCTGAAGGAGAAGACCAAAATGCCCTTATAGCCCTATAAGCACCTCCAGCAGGATCAAAAGAAGGCTATCGTTTGTCCAGCGCCCGCCAACAATGCACAATATAATATTTGCATGCAAATTGCAATTATGCATGTGAAATGAATTTTAATTTCGTGTGTGGCCTATGCAGTAAGAATAGTATGTGAAATCTATGTAAATTTTACATACTATACTTATTGTTAAGTAAGTTGTGGTAAGTATGTATATTGTTTTCTTATGTTTACGCGAATTTCCCTCAATATTATGAAACAACTTTTACGTTGGGCATATAAAAAACTCAATAAACCGTGATTAAATCCGTAAAAGTTGTTTCATTATAATAAGTTGTAGTTTGTAAGTTTCCGATTAAAACTGGTATGAATCAGCTAGATATTGTTTTTTTCAGTTCTGGAGATGTTTTAGAAAAGGAAAGTACTTATATCGTTGCTTATTAGAGAGTGGCGTAATAAATTTTGTTTATACTATCTTTAACTTTATTTAGTAAGCATATTATCTGAGAATTGTTGTAAAAACTGACAGAGAAAGGAGGTCCGTGTTGCAGATTGATAATACGCGAAAGAGGTGCCCTGTTGCTAGCAGATCCGGGGCACCTCACCCAAGGCGGCATTGGTAGCAATCGCCGGGTTTTAGTGGGAGCTGCGTCCACTTACCATCTTTCGGGCGCAGCGAGTCGGCAGTCGCACATACCCTGGGGACACCCACAGCGGAATGCCTTAGTGCATTTCCCGGCGTTAGAAAAAGGCGCAGTGGTGTATTTTAAAAATATCATCTTTTGAACCAGGCTTTTGTCTCCCCGTTACATTCATTATGCCACTGGATGAGAAAGTTTCTCATGACTTAAGTAGACCCCAATATATTCGATATATAGCCGACTGGATTTGTGTGTAGAAGTTCTTTGAACCTTTTTAAATCAACAAGTTTTTTATAAAGGGAACTGTATGAAATACTACTTTTAATTTATTTGTGCTCATTCATGGACTCGGCTCTCTTGGAACATGTCTATAACAGACAGTGGACACTGGTGACTGGACAGTAACAACATGATAAATATTATTTTTAATAGGTACCTAACTAAACTATCAAGAATTTAATAATATATGTATTAATAATATCTATGGACGCTTTTACACCACGTCAATCTGGTTACTGGTATCAATATGTACAAGTCTACAATGTGCCACAGTCAAGATTTTTTTTTTCAAGTTTATTTTTTTAATAAATATAGTTTTAATAGGTGTGTCTCTAAGTATTTTTAATAAAATAGTATTTTTTTTAAATATAACACTATATTTATATATTTAAAATAATAAAACATGGTATAACAATAATTTGTATAGGAAGTTTATGTTGAGATTATTCCTCAGAAATATACTTAAAAAGTACAAGAAATATTGTAAATAGTTATGTAAATTATTGTTATAATTATAAATAATTTTATTTCCTTTTTTTAATTACTAAGCTTAGTAACTGAGTCTCTGAGAGAGCAACCAACCCCTCTGATAATAAGATGTCATGGTGAATGAAATATTAACATTTGTTTGTGAAAGTAGAGTTTAACATCAACTCTACTTTCTGTACAACTATTATTATTGATAAGTTAGGAACAAAAAACCAGGCAACCAGTCTTATTTGGATAAATGTTCCTGTCTTGCACTATGTTGTCAGTTGTCACCCCACAGTAAAACAAGAAAGGCAGACCCTTCTTTGATAGATGGTTATTGACCAATACCGCTACGTCCACATTCGTAACCAAATTTTCGTAACTGGTTACGAAAAAGGAAACTTTTTCCCTGCTTCGTAACCAGTTATGAAACAAGACTTTTTTTTCCATTTTCATAACCAGAGCCTCTAGTCATGTATGGCCTCCTGGTACTTTTTCCTGAAGCAATGGTTTGTATTGTGAATACATGTTTTTAAAACGTGGATTTATTTATTATAGTTAACTCACAGGCCTCGCCCTCGAATTTAGCGGGCAGCGGGGCGGCGACGGTGGCGGCGCGGGCAACGTAGACCCGCGCCGAAAATTTGGTTACGAATGTGGACGTAGCGACCAAAACAGCATTTCGTAGTTGATTAATTCCACCTCCAAACAGGCCTCATTGTTTTCAAATTTATATATAACTAAAAAAAAACCTTCTGCATTGTAGCACATAGCATATATAATAATACAAAAATTGGGCAACATTAATAATTTTTGAAGACCTAGTCCTAGCCTAGCCCTCTTAAACATTCATAAATTAATTGATATTGTAACAAGTCTATAACTATCAGTCCACCACACCTATTCTAAAAATACATTTCTGGTAAATAATACAGTTTATAAAACCTTCTCCCTAATATTTTTTATTTTATTTTATTTTATTCAGGATAAAAAACAATTGTACAGTAGATAAAAATAAAAAATATTAAAACTAAACATATGTGTAGTTGTACAATCAACATCATTATCCTCAAATTACTTTAAATTTTAAGTGTAACAATAAACAAAGTAGTTGCAGCACAAATTTTTTATGCAAAGTAGCAAATAAAAGAAATACAAAATTTTAAGTCTTAATAAAAAAAAACAAAGAAATGAGAATAATACCTACGTGAAAAATTAATGACAAAATATGGTAAAACATCATACATCAACTTAATGATTAAAGAGAGAGCTAACAATTTCTTTCTTAAAAGAAGGTAATGACAAAGAGAACAGGTCAATTCTATTGAATTTATTATTATATGTATGCATAAGACGTCGCAAGGGTGCCCGCTCACCTGCGTTCGTTTTAGCGCTTTTGGGCACAAATAGACGGAAATTCAAAGCGCTGCACGAACGGTTAAGCCTACTCGGAACACCAAAATAAAGTTGATTGTTTAAATCGTTGCTATCAATTATATTATGACAAATTTTGTATAAGAAGGTCTGGTCAAAGACTAGCCTTCGCTTTTCCAATGAGAGTACTTGAAACTTTGTTAGCAAATCATCATAAGAGGACTTTCTGTGAAAGCATCTATAATTAATGACACGCAGAAATTTACGCTGAACCATTTCCACACGATCAGTGTACTTATCATAAAATGGATTCCAAATGACTGTTGCATATTCCAATTGTGATCTGATTAGGGATTTAAAAAGAATTAGATACGACAATGGGTGTTTAAATGACGCACACGCCCTAATAACAAAACCGTAAAGTTGATAGGCTTTATTGACAACATGATCTACATGGAAATCAAAATGCAACTTAGAGTCCATTAAAATACCTAGATCCCTTATAAGCGATACTTTGTGCAATGGAACATTACAAAGATTATATTGATAATTTAAAATTTTGAATTTTTTGGCAAAAGTAATACTTTTACACTTTGAGATACTCAGTTGTAATTTATTTTCAATGCAATAATTTGACAATCTATCAAGGTCCGCCTGTAGTTTAAGGCAACTGTTGTAATTATCTATTCTTATATATACTTTTAAGTCGTCAGCATATAGTAGATACTTCGCATTATGGAAGCAACATCCGATATCATTAATAAATAAAATAAATAAAAGTGGGCCAAGTATTGATCCCTGTGGGACCCCAGAGCTGACAGTGATTGAGTTAGAAGCGAATCCATTGATGACTACCCTTTGAGTTCTATTCTCAATATAGGAAGCAAACCAACGCAATAGATTTCCTCTTATCCC
This sequence comes from Lycaena phlaeas, assembly GCA_905333005.2. Lineage (NCBI taxonomy): Eukaryota > Metazoa > Arthropoda > Insecta > Lepidoptera > Lycaenidae > Lycaena > Lycaena phlaeas. Next base: position 3,304,253 of record HG995181.1, read on the forward strand.
ATTAAAAGCTAATTTTTTTAAGAGAAGCAGATGGTCAACCTTGTCGAAAGCCTTGCAAAAATCAGTATAAACAGTATCTATTTGTTGCCGATTATCAATACTTTCAAATAAAAAATTTGTATATATCATAAGATTACTTACTACTGATCTATTTTTTACAAATCCATGTTGATTGGGAATAATTATGCGATGTAAAATATTGTATATGGAATTATGAATCAATCTTTCAAGCACCTTGGGCAAGGTAGACAACAAGGATATCCCTCGATAGTTAGTGACGTCATTTCTAGAACCACTTTTAAAAACTGGTGTAATGTTAGCATTTTTCCAAATTTGTGGCATTATACCACTGTGTAAGCTTTTGTTGAATAATATGTGAACAGGTTTATTAATGGACTGAGCAGTTAATTTAAAAAATAAAGGAGGCAAACCATCAGGACCAGGGCCCTTTGTAATGTCTAAGCGCTCAATAACTTTAGTAACATCTTCCAATGATATAGAAAAAAAGGATATTATTTCACAGTTTGGGTGTGCTGGAGGCAGATCATCCAAACTAAATTCATTCGCATTGCTTTCCTCAAAGACTGAACCAAAGTAGCTTGAGAAGAGATTACAAATCTTTTGGGGATCGTCTGAGCGTTCATCACTGTACATCATATCACTAGGAATACCTGATTTGCATTTACGGCTATTGACGAATTTCCAGAACTTATTGATATCATGCCGCAACCCCTTTTCCACTGATTCAATATAATTATTATAACATTCCTTCGACAATTTTTTAAATTTATAACGATAATCCGCAAACTCCATATAGTCCAGTTTATTACCAAATTTTTTCCATTTAATCCAAGCCTTTTTTTTTATTTTTGAATATGTGTATAAGTGGTATTGAGAACCAAACAGGAAACTTGGTCGATTTCGTACGACGTTCAGGGATATGAGCTTTAATAATTGCATATATTTTCTCATAAAACAGACTAACGGCATCCTCTATTGATAATTCTGTTAAAAGAGCTTCCCAATCTATTTTATTTATTTCCAGATTTATCAAATCATATTTCCCTTCTATAAAACAGAATTTATTAATTAATGACCGTATCATCGGTTTATAATTTAGATTTAAGTCAAGGATAGCCGAAAATGGAGGGTGTTTGCCGTCGATAGGAACCAAGGGTATAAGAGTAGGCTCGCAATGACACACTTCATTATTAGTTATAAAAAGATCGAGTATGCGGCCTTGATCATTTTTAAAATTATTATATTGATACCCACCAATAGTTGATAGAAAGTTAACAAACAAATTGTCTTTCGCATCCAAGCTATTTGAAGATGAGAGTGAATAGTATAGTTGATCAGTGGCCTCCCACACCAAATGTGGTAAATTAAAATCACCGACGATACAAAAAACATCAGTATTATTACATAATATTACATCTTGAAAACTATCAAAGAACGATTCATATACAGATAATGCCTGTCCAGGTGGGATGTATAATCCACACAAAAGATGATATTTACCCCTTACACTAGATCCTACATTTATGATTACGTAATCAACAATAGAGGGCAAGGACAAAGGATTATCAACACTTAAAAAACATTGTCTTGCTTGCAATTCACGTCGTATGGCAATGAGAACCCCGCCTCCATCCTTTCTGCCAGTCGCCAGTCGATCCCTATCACAACGATAAACTTTATACCGCGAGTCAATGAATTCACCGTCAGTGATTTGAGGGACTAACCAAGTCTCTGATAAGATAATTACATCATAACATTCCGATAAAACATTAGCATAAAGTGTATCCAATTTTGTTTTTAAACCCCTACAATTTTGGTAATATATTGATATTTTATCCATCACTTTTATTCTTTATTAATATGAAGGAAAACAATGTATGTATATAAATTTAAAATATATAGTATAATAATAAAAATATGATAACAGTCATTCGAATCCTGAAAATAATTATGCCTATAATATGCATGTATACAAATATGCTTAATAAATGTGTATGGAAATGGTTTAGGTATTATATTACAGTTATGACTTACCTCTAAATATGCTTGTGCCACGCCCATTAAGTAATAATATATAAATACTACTTCTGTATCAAACATCAAATAAAAAACACATTTTTTTCTCTTAAGTTGATAGTCCACTAACGCATTATTATACATAAAAACAATTAATACTGTATATACAATCTCGAAACATATCTTAATAATATATGCAACTAAAGTACTACTGTGCTTACAAAAGTATACTATTATAATTATTTTTAGGTTTTTAACTTTTAAAACGCATAACAACATATAAATGCGGGTGGTTATATTAACTCGTAAGTTCAGTAATAGTAAACAGATCAACACACCCAGTACAGAGTAGAGCACCACATAGAACCGACCATTAATCATTTTATAAAAATAAGATAAACTAACATTAATAAAACGGATTAAACAGTTACCATTAAACAAGTATGACGAATTACGTAAATAAAGTATATTACTCGTTTTTAATTTTACATAAATCACCATGAGACCGAATAATAATGGCGGGGGAAGTATCACTTTTACGAACAAATATGCTTCCATGTTTGATCCAGGTGTATTTATAGGCACATTTCTTAGCTGCTTCCCGTACATCCCGAAATAAACCTTTGTTTTTAAGTGTGAGATGCTCATTAATAAATATTCGATGAGATGGGCCAGAAATCCTGAGCTGATCACTTTTGATTCCCTTTACCAGGCGTGCAGAGGCAACCAAGCTATCGCGTATCATCCTGTTAATAAATTTTGCTATTATATTCTTTGGCTGGGACTCCTTCGGATCTGGCGACGGGACACGATGAACAGATACAATATCTTGTTTAGAAAGTGGACATTTTAAGACAGTTCCTATCTCCATAAGCAACATCAACAGATCTTCTCCGCGCCTTTCTGGAAGATTTCTTATTTCCAAGTTGCATTGTCTCGCCTGTTGCTCCATCACATCAACTTTAGTCATTAACTCTTCAACTCGCTTATCGCTTTGTTCAAGAACTCCGACGCGTTGCTCAATTTCTATTGCTTTTTTGTCTAGATGTTCGTATTTGTCACTCATGAACTGAAGTGAATTTTTGACATCATCAAGATCATTTGTTATTTGAGTGAACCTTCTGTCACATTTTTCAAACCACAAGTCTAATCTTGAAAGGATACGATTTTCATATTGCTGCATATCGTCGCGAGTCACGGGTCCAGATGAAGGGTTCCCCCGGCGTTGTGTCACATAATCCGGGGAAGTTGACATATCCATATTCATTTCACCTCGTCTTGTTGAAGATGCACACTCGTCAAAATGGTCGAATGTTCTTTCGGTGTCGGTCATAATGTGATAATCAATATGTTGCAATTACTCTGTGCTGTAACTACTCTGCGCGATACCGGTTCTCGCTTACTGTTGATGGCGAAGCGAACGTAATTCACAATACGCAGTGTGAACACAACCGGTCAGTTACGATGCGCTGGACGATATATAATATGCTAAATATAATAAAAATGCCTCACACCACATATAAAATATAAAAAATAACACATTTATACCAATCATTTTAAGAAAAATAACTACATATCGTCTATACTAACTATCAATCGCTATAAGATGAATGTTATGGTGAAAAAAAAATCAATAAGACCAGACCTCATCAATTTTTTTTTACACATTGACCCCTCTTAAAAATATAGTGGGAACCGCAATATCTAAATTACAAGTTTACTATTCTTTAGCACTGGCAACTTGTAGTTAAACTAATAACCAAAATAAAAATATTTAAAACAGATACCTGTATCTGGTTGTTATATATGGACTAGCTAAGCAACTTAATATTTATATTAATTATAAAACTCTTTTTACACGGCCATTGGCATCCAAAAGATGACCATCATTAACTACTTCAGGTCCATCTCCAACTTTGGTGTATATAACTTTTTTTATCAAATCTTTGTTGAACGGTTCCATAGGGAAGCTTATATCCATAGTTTTTTCTTGTGGCAATGGCAGTCCCATAATGAAATCATTATTAGATGATGGAAAAATGTGTTTTACTAATGCAACTATTTCTGGAAGATTTTCTTGCAACAAATACAAACATGCATTTGGCCCAGCATCAAATGTATAAGCAACTTTTGTTTCTCCTTTCATTTTGTTGTATTGGTGTACCATCTGCACTATTTTATGCGAAACCTCTGTCATATACACACTGGGTGGATAGGAGTCAAGACAGACAGCATGCATTTGATTGCTATCCTTCATTGTTATTTCTGCAAATGTAGAAAAGTCCTTTTCCACAATCGCCTTGCATATCTCAGGTACCCTTTTGGGTACGGAATATTTTATTCTATGTTCTAAAAGTTCTGAAGTTTCAGCAGTACATTTCATAGCCTCTTTAGAGCTTATATGCTTTTTAGTATCAGCAACCACAAGTATTAAGACTCTCATTTCAGGCCAATGTTTTGAATCAACAACTTGCACAGCTACTGAATCACTTCCATCGCTTTTGTTACCAGCTTGCCATTTAACAAAACCACCATAAACACTTCTACATGCACTACCAGACCCCAACCGTGCTAATGAGCTAATGTTGCATGATACTTTATAAAGTTGGGCTAATGCGTAAACTAAGCACGCATACCCAGCTGCAGAAGATGCTAAACCAGCAGCAGTAGGGAAATTATTCTCAGAACAAATACGAACGTTCCACGTCAAGAATTCTTCGCTCACACTTTCCTGTGTCGCGGCTAAAGATTTAATCGCACCTAAGCAATTTTTCAACCGTTGATTCTCAAACGTAGTCTTGACTCCATTTAACCAGATCTCATTTTCCGTTATGTCTGGCCTAGCACATACCGAGGTCCGTGCACACATAATACTTGTGTCCAAAGTAGCACTAACAGAATCGTTCAATGGTAAAATTAGTTCTTCGTCGCGTTTACCCCAATATTTTATCACTGCAATATTTACTGGTGCTATTACAGTAATTATGTTACTCATTTTGGTAACTTCCAAGTTTGAATAATTTACCGCTATACTTGATTGCCGACAAGACGACAATCCACCACTTGAAATAGTTTATGACTGGTGAGTGGTGACAGATGTCAACTGTCAGGTGTGAGGTGTCAAAAGTTAGTTTCTTCTTCTCAAAAAAAAAGAAAGATGCTAGAAAGCGTCAAAAATGTTTCAATATAATATTATGCATAAGGACGGGTTAAAATAATTAAAATATTGTTTGTAATAATAAAATATGTTCAAAGAATATTTTTGGAAGCACGTATCGAACGACATGAAAAAATATTGATAATATTGATTTATTTTGAATCGTCAACCTTAAATAATCATTTGTACCGAATTACCGGTTATACTCAGTGTAGTCACGAGAAAAATATTATCAAGGACTTTATACATTATACATATACCTACTTTATAAAATTATTAGATTGACATTCTCATAATCTAACAACTTTAAATAAACGTAGGTACCTATATTTTACCACATAGCTATATTTTATAAATACTAAATTTTTATAGCGACCATACATTTCCCATTTCCGAGAAAACTGCACAGGCTCTACTGGTAGCGCTAAATTAAAAAAAGAATTTTAAAAATAAAAAATAAAAAGATTTACTGGGAAAAGATTTGTATCCAGTTTTTAATAAATTAAAAAAAGTTTTTTCAACATTGTTTACCGCGCGCTTGTAATATGAGAACAATCGTTCTATTGATCTACTCATATATGTATCGTAATAATTATAACCTCCTAACGCCCGAAGACCTAAAAAAATTCCTTCTACAAGATAATGGTTAACGCCCAGCATTTAGTTTGCTTTAATAAGCTAGACGCCCAAAGGATTTTTAAAAATCCTTCATTTTCAATAGCCCTTAGATTATGGCCGTGTTCCTTTTTACACTGGAGCACTGTAAACCGTGACGTCACTACAGTATACTGCGAACTGTCAACGAAGCCGTTCCTTTATAAATATGTATACTGGTTAGTGTTGTAAATCGAAACGCAGTACAGTATACTGGGATTTGTAAACTGTCATCTACCATCACATACAAAGACTACTATTGTATAACCTGATCACATATGAGCTAAGAACTTATGACATTCGTCATTGACATTTTCAGTTTTCACGTGTTTGTGTTTTAATTGTGAAAGTATTGTTTTTATTTATTGTCGGTTGAAGTAATTGCTTAATAAAAATAGGTATACTTCATCTTAGAAGAAAATATTGGTTTTCAAGTAATTAAATATACTAAATAATAATAACTTACAGACCGGATTTAATAGCTAAATAACTGATTTTTTATATCTTTAGCTAATGAAAAACGTAACAATTACTGGTGCTGTCCAATATTTATTAGATTTTTCGGACTCCGATGATGATGAGGAAGACCTTATAATATAAACATATATCTAGAAATCGTGCTGAACAAAATATAATAATTTTAGAATATCAGTCATTAAAAAAATATCTTCAAAAGTCAGATTCGTAAGGCATTAAGTTATTTATCTAATTTTTCTTATTAAAAGTCGACGTAACTGGATTGTTCATTGCATTTCCATTTGTTAATTGACTATAGTATGTGGCTAGATACTCTTCGTTTCCTAATAAGTTTACTTGAACCTAACATACACAAGCAGTCTGTTTGATATGGTAGACAGCACATTACTGTACAAATAGCTTCGTATGAGTTTCTGGACTATAGCCACAACTGACCTCTCTACCCTGAAACATCATTGAAATATAGACATAGTTTAATGTATGACAATTTTGTTTATAGATAAGTATGTGATTGCTTTGATGTTGTAAAAGTAACAGCATGTAGAACTGTGAAAAATAGTTAAATCAATTTATAAATATCTACATGTATCTCTACAAAATGGCCTATGTGCAAGGAAGCTAGCCGAACATGAAAGTATGGGTTTCCAAGTATTCTAGAAGCAGTTGATGGAAAACATATTAGACTAAGTCAACTCAAAGAACACTATATCAGCTATATAATAGTAATGGATTTCATTCCATTCAAACTCAGGTATTAAAAAAATGTATAAGTAGTTAATTTGTAAAAAAAAAAAATTACACAAAAAAAATTGTAATTTCTAGTATGTGGCCACAAATTGAAAATTATTCATGCATTATTACACTCATTTATTAGAATACAAAGCTTACAGTGTCTAGCCTTATTGAATGACACCTTACCAAAATAATGGTAATTTGGGGCAAGATTGCTTACAATACATTATTGCACATTCAAGTTTGCATATAATTATAGAATAAGCTAATGCTTCTTTAAAAGGTAGATTTTGTAGTTTATTGGACAAACTACCATTCAAAAGCACTGACTTAATTCCATAAAATGTTTTAGCCTGTCGCATTTTGCACAATATTTGTATTTTCAAAAGTGATATTATTGAAGTCCCCATTCTCGTGAATCATAATGTTCTTGCACTTGATGTGAACATTGATGGAAATAATGCCATGAAATTTGTGGGGATGGAAAAAAGAGGATATTTAAAAAAATGTTAACAATTTACAAGTTTGAAGACAAATTCAAAGCATTAGTCAATCTAAATTATGCATATTTATGCTATGGAGGTCTATATTATTACATTTATGTTATGGAGGCCTATTTTCAGCAGTGGATGGATGATGATGCATAACTTTATCGACAAATTAAAATGAGCAACTTGAATAGTTATATACCTATATTATATGTTCAGCAGTGAATGGATAAGGGCTGATGATGAACCATACAATTTGATTATATAAAAATTCACTGTAGATTTTATAGGAATATAAGAGGATGACATTAAAAGTTCTTAGGACTGGCCACTTGTAAACATTATAATAAAAAAGTGTTATATCACTTGACCGGCACAACTATAAAGGAATTTTAAATCAATTTCATTCATTTGTCATTTCTTTTTTTAGGTGTGATGGCAAATTAAAATAAAGTGTCATGCATCAGCATGTATTTAACTTCAGATAATGTTTCTGCAATGATTGACATAGTTTTCTATGTCATTTAAGTCAACAAGAAAAGCACAAATCTCACTGGTGATCTGTGTGACGCACACCGTCTACAGCAACAACTGAAGATGACATCAGTGTTATGGAGTGTATGACAGAGACTAACAGAAGGGTATCCTATTACATGATTCTGACAAATTTAGGCATAGGTTTGAGTAATTGCACAAAACCCTCCATCAACATTTAGTGGTGAGGAAGCTTTGTGGTGGATACCTCATAATTTGGCAGAGGCTCAAAAACTTCATCTATCTGTCTATTGGTGCCGTGAATTGGTATAAAGATTTAATGGAGGTTACTAAGTCTCCTGAGTGGCTGTTTCCTTCCTGCTGTGTGAGAAATTGCCAACAAAAGAGAAGACAGGTCAAAGCATGGGAAAAAAAGATGGTGGCTTCTTTATTCGGAAGGACATTGCATTACGGAAAAAATATTTCAGATGATTTAAAGGCAGTTACTGCAGGGTGGTACACTAATATGTAATTATTTGCTACTTGTCTTAAAAAAGATCAGAAGAAACGATGTTCCAATTGTGTCCCCCTTGACCACGACATCATCGCCAAGCTAACAATAAATCAACTTTTTGCTGGTGTTAGGCATGGAATTACTGGATCATCTACCATATAGCCCTGACCTCGCAAAAAACTTAAATGTTAATAATAAACATTTTCAGTATGTAATCAGGTTTAGGTACTGAGTACCTGTTAATGTGTAATCTCTAATATTTGCACTAAGTACAGCCAGTAATTGCTTATACCTAGCTTAAAAGACTAGAAATGAGTATATAAAAACCCTTGATTTGTTTTGAATACTATAATTTTAAAAGGCGTACATAATAAAATACTAGAAACATTAAACTTTATTTAAAGAAAATACAACAACATATCCTTAATAATTTTTACTGCCTGTTTTGCACCTAACTTTTAAGACAATATTAGAAATGAGTAGTAAATAAAGAAAGAAATAACAAAAGTGTATTAAAAATGATTTATAGAAAAATATGTAATAAATAATTAATTAGACTAAAATACTCTTAAATATAACTCATCAACATTTTCAGTAATTTCTATGTACTTATGTGATAAAGATATTTGTGAAAAAAGTATAGTATCAACCCTTACAAGTCCCACTACTGGGCACGGGTATCTTCGAAATCAGGCGAGGAGGATAATGGGCCATTGATAGTTCACTGATGCACTGGCCCAATGGTGAACTTTTCATACCTTCAAAGACTTTAAATCTCATCAGGCATGCAGGTTTTCTCAAGATGTTTTCCTTCATCAGTAAGCGAGCGATAGTCTTGTGTTTAGGGTATTTATGATACAAGAAGGTCCGGATCGAACCCGGAAGCAAGGGATTGGTCGTCTTGGTGTTCATTGAGGTTTGCCTAAGTGCAACAGTGGACTGATAAAGGCTGATGATGATGAATCCTACACGCACGAGTGACAGCTGCCATCTGACGTCTCTTTTTAATTTCGTTCCTATTGGAACAGGCTAAGACCAGAGACCATGCTACCAAGTAAGCAATATTTAGTTGATTTTGAAAAATGCCGGAAAACCGTAGGATTTGTCCCTCAAGAATTCAACCATCTTTAACTTTTACATTTCCATTAATACCCAACAAGTTAAAATTGTAAACACGAAAGCAATACATTGCAACATTGACTTAGAATGTTTCGTTACGCTTTCAAATTTTGAAAGCAAAAAAAAATGTACATATCAATGTAATGAAATCCCCATTGTGCCACTAGAGCCATGTTTCAGTAAAACATTCAGACAAAAAAATGAAAATAAATGTTGATAGTTAACCAACAATATTTTTCTTTCATCAATCATCGACCAACAAACAAACTAGAAAAAAATCTATGAAGTGGGTTTATTCCTAGAAACAATGGGAATTAATGCTATTTCGCATTCATTTCACTAGTATGCGAATTCATAAGCCTCAGCATGCTTATTGCTATGCTATTTTCTTTAACGTCATAGGATGATCCAGCCGGATCACCCCATTTCCGATGACGCATAACGGTCACTAGGACCATTAGCATAGATCCAACCGAAAAAAAAAAAGAAAAGCTATTTTCTAATATGACCTGAGATATGAGATGGAAGATATCCTTAATCCTACTAACGTTAATAAACATGCGAAAGATTGTAAGTATGGAATTTGTAACTTTTTCATACAAAACTACTTTGATTTTATTATGTTATTTGGTAAATGAAATTTTTCATTACGATATCTTATGTATATTTTAATAACACCTTATAACAAATAGGCAGAGTAAATTATAATTTATAAAGATATTGTGTGAATTGTCCAAATACTGCCCAAACAAAGTCACGGGTCGCTCTTATATTATACGGTAAGGTGAGCTGATGTTCTAAAATTTAAAACATTGAAATGAATGATATAACGAGCCCCTCTACTGGTAGAAAGGTACTGAGTTCACTCACTGATATCCATTTAAATAACAACAATAAGTAAACATATGAAATATGAATATCGAATAATATTGAATATCGAATACTTATTATTAAACTTTTACTATAAACTACTATATAACTTTCCAAAACTCACTGACCATACATACGATACGCGACAAATACACAAACAGATTATTAGTAAAAAAATACGCATTTTTTTCGATATTCGACACTACATACAAACAAATCAAAGATGTTAACAAAATATTAATATTGTTGAACCTTGTATTTAGCAATTAAGTATACCATTCACATAATTTATAAAGATATTGTGTGAATTGTCCAAATACTGCCCAAACAAAGTCGCGGGTCGCTCTTATATTATACGGTAAGGTAAGCTGATGTTCTAAAATTTAAAACATTGAAATGAATGATATAACGAGCCCCTCTACTGATAGATAGGTACTGAGTTCACACACTGATATCCATTTAAATAACAACAATAAGTAAACATGAAATATGAATATCGAATACTTATTAATAAACTTTTACTATAAACTACTTTAACTTTCCAAAACTCACTGACCATACATACGATACGCGCCAAATACACAAACAAATTATTACTAAAAAAATACGCATTTTTTCGATAATCGAAACTACATACAAACAAATCAAAGATGTTAACAAAAATCAAAATGTTAATATTAAACCGCGATAAAATCCCTAAAAGTTGTTTCATTGTAATATTAATATTGTTGAACCTTGTATTTAGCAATTATACCATTCACATTTATGTTTAAAACGAACTCAACCTAACAAATAAAAAATCGGGAAAACAACATTCAACAATCGTACGCATTCATTCATTATCGGACCTCACAAGTCGTACTTGAAGCAAGCAAGTGCTTCCATAGACAAAGTACTGGAGCACCTTACCTCGAAAAAACAGTGCTCACAGTACAAAAATGGCGTCGATTTTATGACGTCATAAATTGTGACGTCATATTGCGACTGAATACTGTCGGCCATTACCGAACAATTCTCTCGTTGTGATTGGTGACAGTGCTTGCAGTAGAAAAATGGCGCCCTAGTCATGACGTCACTAGCACTGTGACAGTATACTGTCAGTATAAAACGGAACGAATTTCTTCCAGTACTGAGCACTGGGCAGTGCTCGCAGTATAAAACGGAACACACCCTATAAATTTTAGTTGGGATGACAGATATTTGTTTCGGAACGTTTCCGGAAGTGTCTTTACTATCTATGAATCATCAGTGGTGCCAGCAGAATTTAATTTTTTCTGTCATAAGTCATTTTCAACGAAACGTGAAGAAAGATGGAGGGACGTCGCAGGCATGGTAAATAAATTTGAGTTTTTCTTTGCTATCTTTGCTTTATTGATTATTATTATTTTTTAAATATGGTGCTGAAAAACTATATTTTCGTTTAGAATGAATATTTTAAGCCAAACCCTAAAACCTTTTTGTATTTAACTTCTTAAATTATTAAGACCTTTTAAGAGGTATGTGGGTTTCAAGATAATCTGGATTTTAAAAGCATTACGGGTTTCTACATTTGCTTGGATTTTAAAACGCTTGTGGGTCTTTGTGTTTATATTGATAGTGTTATTATTATTAATTTAATTTCCTTTTTCTTTTTGATGATATATATATTCTCCTAGTTTTCGTTAATGTTTCTTAAGCCAACTTAATATTGCAGTATTTACAAGTTTTCTTGTAATTTTTATTTACAGTCAGCACCCTAAGAGATGAAGAAATCGCATCATTCTTAAATGATTCAGATTGCGAACTCGACCCTTTCGTGGATGATGTCACGGACAGTGATTTTATTTTAGAGCGAGAAGATAACATCAATAATTCATCTTCATCAGAATCTTTTTCTGACCGCGAATCAGACCAATCGGTGACTGTAACAAGAGGCTGTGGTCAAGGAAGAAGAGCATGTGCACCACGATGTTCTCGTAGAGTACGGTCGAATCAAAATGGTGAATCCCACGAAGCTGAGTGTGATGAAGAAGAATGGGAAGAAAACGCAGTCTTCGAAACACCCAGCGTCGGGCTAACTCAGCCTTCGTACTTGCCAATCGACCGAACTTCCTTCAGTATAATTGACTATTTTAGGCAATATATTGACGACGCTGTTATTGCGAATATAGTCGAAAAATCTAATTGGAGCTACTTCTCCCGTTACATCAAAGCGTTAAATCTAAGTGTTGAAGAATGTAACATGTATATTGCAATTACAATGCTGATGTCATGCATAAACTATCCCAGTCTCAGAATGTATTGGAGCAAAAAGTTTAGGATCCCAATTATAGCAAACAACATGGCAAGAAATAGATTTCTCCTTCTAAGAAATGCACTGAAGGTAGTTTTTGATGAGGACGTAACTCCTGAAGAAAAGGCTTCTGATAGACTGTGGAAAATGAGACCTTTTATAACAGCTGTATTGAAAGGTTGTAAATTACAAGAAAAGACACAAAATCTGTCAGTGGACGAAATGATAATACCGTTTCAAGGAATATGCGGATTTAAACAATACTGTCCAGGTAAACCAAATCCCGTAGGACTGAAGGCCTTTGTACTGGCTACACCAGAGGGTTTAGTTTGTGACTTCAAAATCTATCAAGGAAAAACTACATTTCCAGACCTCCAAGACACAGATTTCGGCTTACCAGAAAAAGCTGTATTATCACTAACTAAAGATTTGGTGCCTGGGCATATTATTTACTGCGACCGTTACTTCACGTCAGAGAAACTACTTTTGGCACTTGAAGAAAAAGGACTAAAGTGTACAGGGACACTAATGAAAAATCGTGTTCCACGGTCTGCGCGAAGTGTTATGACGGACGATAAAGCAATGAAAAAGAAACCTAGAGGATCATGGAAGATTGTGGTAAACAAAGCCAAAAAGCTGGTTTTGACGAAATGGCTCGACAGCAAGCCTATAACATTTCTATCTAATGTACATGCAGATCAAACCATCGATGAATGTCAACGGTGGTCAAAAGCACAAAGAAAGTACATTTCTGTGCCCAGACCCGAAGTTGTCAAACTTTATAATAAAAACATGGGAGGTGTAGATATGGCGGATAGAATGTTGTCGTACTGCCCATATCGCTACAGAACAAAAAAGTGGACACAGAGAGTTATGTCTCACTGCATTGACCTGGCTGTCAGCAATTCCTGGATCCTGTATCGTCAAGACAAGAAAAATGAAGGGGCAGACCCGAAATCAATCCTACAACTGCGGTATTTCAAAATGGAGATTGCTGAAGCAATTATCGATGCCAACATGGATACAGATAGTTCATTAGATGAATCAGAAAATCGTGGAGAACGGCGTCATGAAAACCAAGATGAGCAGCATCTTCATTTTCGTAGAAGATGTGTACCTGCACCTATCCCATCGGCAGCACAACGGTACCGTGGCGCTGGACACTTACCTGAAGTAAGCGAAGTGCAAAGAAAGTGTCGCCTTCCAGGATGCAAAATGAAAACGAAAATTATCTGCACTTCCTGCAAAATTCATTTGTGTCTAACCCACGAAAGAAGCTGCTATAAATTGTTCCACGTTCCTAAGCAGTAGGTTACTACTTAAGTAGGTTTAATGTTACCTTACTTTGGTATATTTTGATAAAAATGGAAGCTTAAGACTATTTTTATGTTTATTTTTTAAAATTGTTGTTATAGCTATTAGAATAGAATCATATATAATTATTTTTACCCGGGCACTATAATATTATAAAGAGGAAAACTTTGTTTGTTTGTTTGGTTGTAATGAATAGGCTCAAAAAGTACTGGACCGATTTCAAAAATTCTTTCACCGTTTGAAAGCTACATTATCCACGAGTTACATAGGCTCAATTTTATTTTGAAAAAATGTGGTTCCGTAAAATATTTGGGTTTTTCGGACACAAGGTGAAAAAAATCACCCAGAAAACTTACTTATTTTGCGTACTAAGATCCCGTTGTAAATCTTAGTTAACGCAGGCGAAGCTGCAGGCAACAGCTAGTCTATAATAAAATTAGTTTTTTGGAATTTGGCGTCATTACAATTTTTTGCAATATATTAATAATTCCCAAGTAATATAAGTTTGGTAGTACCTATTCTTGTTTAGGACTCGTAATATTCGCGGGAGCCGGGAGATGAATTTAGTGTGGCGAGCAAGTAGCAACAGAACATCCACGTGCGAAAACGCCGAAGCGGTACTGGGGCAAAAAGACTTTAGACTTTAGAGTATATTTTCAAGCACTACTTTTGAGAGAGCTCAAAAATGCGATGCGTTGCTGTAATTGGAACACCAACTTCGAGCATTGTGCCGCACAATGCGCGTTTGTGCATTCTCTATATAGTTTGTGGTTTGTGCTGTAATTTCAAAACACCCCCAGTTAGAATACTGGTGGGGCAAAAAACTTGTATCCAGTTCTTAATTAATAAAAAGAGAATACCAGACACCAGTGTTGGCAGATACAAATTTTAAGCTACAACAGAAATTTTTCTGTGGTCAATTTATGCTGCCATTTTCGTTTTGTGATACGGTGCGGCCTGTGAACGTCTAAAGTGAACGTAACGAAGATATTTCGGTTATTAATTCATTCGTACAATAGTGTTGATACATATTAAACTTAGTTGTTTGTTGGTGAAAGTCGTATATGGCTTCTTTGTGTTACATTTTTTCAAGTAATTGTTGACTTCCTTGGGTGGAACAGGTAAGCGCATATTTCGCTTACTTTTTCGAACTGTACTCATTATCATATATTTGTTATCGCTATTTTGTGTACACACATACCTACGACATATTAATTCGATATTTCTTAAATGATCAGTTCTCCGCTTGCACCTCTCACAGCGTAACTATGAAATGGGCGTTGTGGTTTTGAAGAATCATTTGTAGTGTCGTTACTCACTTTGTATCTGATTAGTATCTCTAAGATTCTTAGAAAAACAATTCATGAGTAAATGTATTTATTCATATATTTTATATTATTTAATATATTTCGACGACATATTTTAATTAAATAATATAAATAGATGGCATCTGTACCAATTATGAATTATATTTCAATTAGTATATTTTAAGTTCATTATAGAAGCCATACTAAATTTTACTAGTAGAATAAAACTTTTATAACCAGTATTATGATTTTAGCTTAAATTACTTGTATATAAACAAATAGATTTATTTATATTTGAAATGTTGCAATAGGTGAAACTAACGCGATTGGAAATTTGTAGGGTTCATCATCATCATCATCATCAGCCTTGATCCGTCCACTGCTGAACATAGGCCTCCCTCAATGTATGCTAATTTGTAGCGTTAAATCAACATAATTAACTTCAATATTCTATTTTCAAAATCTTGTACATAATTTATTACAATTACAAATATGGAATAGTTGGCATTTAGCTACATCACTATTAATTTTTGAATGTATATTTGTTTAAATTGAATTCCCAATATTTCAGCATGTTTCAATTGCCATGATTACGGGAAGTCTTATATACGGTGATGGTAGATGGTGAAAGATCAGAATAATAGTAAGGGTAATAAGGGGACAGATCCTCTTTCTTCTTCTTTTTGGTCGACTACTTTCAGTACATAGACATACTTGTTTACCACAAGACTAATACTATCTTTTTTGGAGCAACAATTTTGTGACAACTTGATATAAACTAATTAACAAATTCCACATACTTGGTATACTGAAACTATTGAATTTTGGATTTTTTTTAAACTTTAATTGCCTCAACTACTAATTGAGATAAATTATGCTCAGATGTTAAATTATAAAACCTGTGGTTTATGTAATTCAATCTACTGATTAGTACCAGATTCCTTTTTTCCAGACTCGTTTTTTGAGGATTATTTTTTGTGATGGCCTTGATGTTTTTTGATGCAACACAATATTATATATTTCGTTAGCTCAATATAAGAATTGCTTCAACTACTTGTGTGAACTGCAAGTGACCCAAGGTTTTTTTATTTAGTTGCTTAGAAAAAGACAGACTCAAAAAGATACATCCATAGTTATTAATAGTTTTATTATTACTATTTTTAAGTTAGGTAACTATAAATTATGTTGTAATATGTTGTGTCACTTATTATTTACACATTCCTTAAAACTTACGACTCACATGATGGATTAAAATTGATTCAAAATATTTGTTTTTCTCTGAATGAATTTAACAGGATATTCCTATGTATATTGTATGAGGAAATAATACTAGCAATTGTTTTGAACTCAATAATTAGAAACTACATAACTGTTAACCCATTAATTGTGGGAAAATGTTTGATTGTATGACGTAACAGTATGATGGTCTGATCTTCACAAGTCAATTAGTTGAAAAAGGCTGATGTAAAGTTCGATATTTCCGGACATTAGACTTACATTACTTGTCTCTCATACTTAAGTTGTTATTACCCTACTTTGTCTGCTCATCTGATTTTCAAATTAATATCTCAAATGAGAGAAAATTAATTTGATACACATATATAAACTAGCAGCGCCAACCGTTTCACCTGCATACTTAACATTCCCTTGGGATAAATTATAGCCCATGTTACTGACAAATAACATAGCCTTCTATTGACAAAAGAATTTTCTAAATTGATTCAGCAGATCCAGAGTTAGCCCCCTACAATCCTACTAACTCTATAACCTTTTTTATATTAGTATAAATAAAAATTATTTCTAAATACAAGTGCAATTTGTTAGTGGAGTAAGTCTTTTGATATCTGGTATTAATTTTTTGTTATTTCCAAATTCGGGATGCTATTGTAATTTTTTGTTTCCCAAATATAAAAAAAAAATACCTCAAATGTTATCTATACTTTATATTAAAAAACTTGTATAATTTGACAAGATTATAGGTTTTTTATGTGAGATAGACAAACTGGCAGATCAGCCGGCCTAAGATGCGCGCCACGACAAAAAGACATATCTCTTCCGAAGAGAAACTCGTCGAAATTTTTACTTAAATCTTTAAAACTACGCAACGGATTTTGATTTGGTTTTTTTTAATAGATAGGACAATTCAAGAGGAAGGTTTATGTATATAATTTATTAAGTTTTTATATACATTAGCTAAGATATAACAATAATTGTTGGAGGTGTCGGAAAAAAAAGTCCCGCGCTCTCTTCACGAGAGAGAGACATAATGTCTACATCGAAGACATAATGTACTAATATCTACGGACGCAACATGACATCGTAATTCTCTCGAATTTTGTCGTTCAAGTAAGAGAAATTTCTCGATGTCAATACATATGGACGAGAAGGGACGAGAAAAATTATAAACCCAAATATCTTACGTAACCCTTTTTTTTTTCAGAATATAATTTAGCCTATGTTATTCGTTGAAAATGTAGCTTTCGAATGTCGAAAGAAATTTTGAAATCGGCACCGTACTTTTTGAGCCTATTCATTACAACCAAACAAAAAAACAAAGTTTTCCTCTTTATAATATTAGTGTAGATTTAGGTTTCTCTTATTACACTACCCATTCAAATCACGGCAACACGATTTATTTTCTTGCGTATTATTTTGATTTTGCTATATCTCCTAAAGTATTCATTTAATTTGCATGATGTAAAGGGGAAGATTAATCTTCATGAAGTGCTGAAGCTAATTAACTGATTTAAAATCATAAGGATTCATACAGTATTTGTGTAAATAACTTTCAAATTATCGCGTTATAATTGCTAATTTTTTAAAGTATTAAATGGATATAGTATGATATCCCTAATAGATAGACATATGCCATCGCGGACTTTTTTGTAGACCTATTTAAGATATACAATTCCACCATACATTATTTTGTTATATCTCAAAGGGTTTAGGCAGCGTTTTCGTTGAAAACTCCCAGGCGGGATTTTTTTTTCCGACACCTCCAACAATTATTGTTATATCTTAGCTAATGTATATAAAAACTTAATAAATTATATACATAAACCTTCCTCTTGAACTGTCCTATCTATTAAAAAAAACCAAATCAAAATCCGTTGCGTAGTTTTAAAGATTTAAGTAAAAATTTCGACGAGTTTCTCTTCGGAAGAGATATGTCTTTTTGTCGTGGCGCGCATCTTAGGCCGGCAGGTGGCACACCTGATCGTAAGTGGTCGACATTATCCATTACTATAAACTAGTTTACCTGAAACCAGACCAGGCAACTCATTTATGTTGCCCATAAAATAACTGCAGCGTCATGAAATCATACATATTAATTAGTTTAGAAATTTAAAAAAATAAAAGTGGAGTATGTTGGTCACAGTTAATAAGAACTCATCAATTCTTTGAAGTGCATGCATGTCAAATGTAATTTTAAAAAATCCACTCTAACTATCCCGTCACTAACAAATGAAATTTTTGAATTGTTTTATCATGTAATCCAACAAAAACTAAGATGTGTGCTGAGTGTAGCTTGTATGCGGACCTAGGCTCACGAAATAAAGAGAGAAGGTCAAGTCTAGAATTCTAATCAAAATGAA
This sequence comes from Lycaena phlaeas, assembly GCA_905333005.2. Lineage (NCBI taxonomy): Eukaryota > Metazoa > Arthropoda > Insecta > Lepidoptera > Lycaenidae > Lycaena > Lycaena phlaeas. The sequence continues at coordinate 3,323,264 of HG995181.1, forward strand.
ACTTTAATTGGTGGGAGGTTTGCGCTGTGCCGCGCTCCCGGCTGTATGGGTACCAGTGTACCACCATATTGCTTGTTTTTCCCGTCAAACAGTGTTTCGGAGAGACAGACAAGATAGGCAGTTCAATTACTGGAGCATGAATTCTCATGTTTCAGATACGCAGTCTCGCTCTGAAACAAGCAGAGGATCTCTCAGATAAACTATTTTTAATTTACTTAACTGCATACGTAAATGGGCCAATAAGGCTCAAGAGTGGAGGCCGCGTTTAGGTAGATGAAGTGTTGGTCCGCGTTGGATGCGAGTGGCAGGGGATCGGTCGTCTTGGCGTTCATTGAGGGAGGCCTATGTTCAGCAGTGGACGGATAAAGGCTTACAATAATGATTCGTAAATCACAAAAACAATTCACACAAATAAAAAGGAACTAACTATATGATTGAAATTACGAATAGAGAATTTTCCCTAATTAACTAATAAGTAGGTACACATTAAAGGAAATAAAATATGAACTTCATTATGAAACTAATATGAAATGTATTAATTTTACTTTAGATAACATTACCTTAATAGGATTTTTAAAGCGTATTTAACTTAGGTATACTACATTAAGTATTTATAAAATAATGGTTATTTTATTCATTTAGATAACTGCTATTAATTTGCTTAACGTAACTAATGGAAAAACAACTTTTACTAAGTAGTAAGTAAAGTTAACTTTGTAACGGTAGGATGTCTTACACCTCAGTCCTCCCATGACCACGGTTGCTGTAAAGTGTAAAGTATCCGAAACGTCGGGCATATAAAAAACATACAGTCGAATTGATAACTTCCTCCTTTTTTTGAAGTCGGTTAAAAACTTAATAAACCGCGATAAAATCCGTAAAAGTTATTTATCACTACATATTATAAAACAAAGTCGATTTTTCTGTCCCTATATCCCTTTGTACGCTTAAATCTTTAAAACTACGCAACGGATTTTGATGCGGTTTTCTGTAATGGATAGGACAATTCAAGAGGAAGGTTTATGTACATAATTTATTAAGTTTTTATATAAATTGACTAAGATATAACAATAATTGATGGAGGTGTCGAAAAAAAATAGGCCGCCTGGGAGTTTCCAACGAAAACGCTGCCTAAACCCTTTGAGATATGACAAAATAATGTACCGTGGAATTGTGTATCTTGAATAGGTCTATAAAAAAGTCCGCAATGGCATATGTCTATCTCTTCGGAATATTATACTATATCCATTTAATGCTTTAAAAAAATGGGCAATTATAACGCGATAGTTTGAAATTTATTTACACAAATACGGTATAAATCCTTATCATTTTAAATCAATTAATTGGCATGAGCACTTCATGAAGAATTTTTTTGCCCTTTACATCATGCAAATTAAATGAATACTTTAGGAGATATGGCAAAATCAAAATAATACGCAAGAAAATAAATCGTGTTGCCGTGATTCGAAAGGGCGGCGTATGTATACAGAAAGTCTGCGAAGGGATTTAATGTGTCTTTATGTTCAAGATAACATAATATAATATCCATTTTAATATTAAACTTAGTTATTATTAAAATAGAAAATGTTCATCGTCAGACATGATAAATCCGTAAATCTAAGTTCACGCGGGCGAAGCTGCGGGTAATAGCTAGTTTAATTATAATGAGTGAAATTCGCGTAAACATAAGAAAACAATATAATGGAAAAACCTTTAACATATTACATATATGTTATGTCTAACACTTTCTTGAGACACAGAATAGGTTTTAATCTACATCTACACTTCTAGACTAATATTATAAAGAGGAAAACTTTGTTTGTTTGTTTGGTTGTAATGAATAGGCTCAAGCAGTACTGGACCGATTTCAAAAATTCTTTCACCGTTTGAAAGCTACATTATCCACGAGTAACATAGGCTAAATTTTATTCTGGAAAAAATAGGGTTCCGTAAGATATTTGGGTTTTTCGGACACAAGTGTAAAAAATCAACCAGAAAAGTTACTTATTTTGCGTACTAAGATCCCGTTGTAAATCTTAGTTAACTCAGGCGAAGCTGCGGGAAACAGCTAGTATATTATAGTTGGGATAGAATTTTGATTCTACCAATCTCTAATCTACTTGATACACGCAAAAATATCAAAATCGGTTCAGCCGTTTAGGAGTTCAGAATGACATACAAAATCTCAGAAAATTATATATAGGGTTATACAGATTATCGATGATAGTTTATACACATTACACACCCGCGCAATTATTACTGCAACAATATACAATATTATTAGAATAAAATACTCTGTCGCTCGGAATGATTAACGCGACGGATGTGACAATTTCATCCCACCCACATAAACTGTTATTGGTGTACATTACCGATTTGGGGCAAATTATTTACCTTCTCTTGTGTCGGTTTTAGGCCTCTCTTTGCCCTTATGGGACCGGCGATAGGGCCCCCAAACTACACACATGCAAACGAAAATCTGCATTCAAAAAGTACTCTGTCTATGACGTGGGGCTTTCCTAATGTATCCTTGCACAACAGTCTAAGACGGCTCTGGCCTGTTCAGTCCACAGATTACTAATGTAATCATAAGGGATCAGAATCTGGTTATGCCTTTGTGAACTTAAAACTCCGGGGACTATGGTTGCAATTCTTTTCTTCCGTTTTTAAGATGAGAAGTAATATCCTGAGACATAATATGATAAGTCTCGGTGACAGTAATTACACTGTGTACATTGCCCTGCCAGCCGAGGCACAGGCAAGCCCGTCTTTTTCATTGGGCACTCTGGGCAACTGCCCAGCCGGCCTAAGATGCGCGCCACGACAAAAAGACATATCTCTTCCGAAGAGAAACTCGTCGAAATTTTTACTTAAATCTTTAAAACTACGCAACGGATTTTGATTTGGGTTTTTTTAATAGATAGGACAATTCAAGACAAAGGTTTATGTATATAATTTATTAAGTTTTTATATACATTAGCTAAGATATAACAATAACTGTTGGAGGTGTCGGAAAAAAAATCCCGCCTGGGAGTTTTCAACGAAAACGCTGCCTAAACCCTTTGAGATATAACAAAATAATGTATGGTGGAATTGTATATCTTAAATAGGTCTACAAAAAAGTCCGCGATGGCATATGTCTATCTATTAGGGATATCATACTATATCCATTTAATACTTTAAGAAATTAACAATTATAACGCGATAATTTGAAAGTTATTTACACAAATACTGTATGAATCCTTATCATTTTAAATCAGTTAATTAGCTTCAGCACTTCATAAAGATTATTCTTCCCCTTTACATCATGCAAATTAAATGAATACTTTAGGAGATAGAGCAAAATCAAAATAATACGCAAGAAAATAAATCGTGTTGCCGTGATTTGAATGGGTAGCGTAATAATAGAATCCTAAATCTACACTACTATTATAAAGAGGAAAACTTTGTTTGTTTGTTTGGTTGTAATGAATAGGCTCAAAAAGTACGGTGCCGATTTCAAAATTTCTTTCGACATTCGAAAGCTACATTATCTACGAATAACATAAGCTAAATTATATTCTGAAAAAAAAATGGGTTACGTAAGATATTTGGGTTTATAATTTTTCTCGTCCCTTCTCGTCCATATGTATTGACATCGAGAAATTTCTCTTATTTAAACGACAAAATTCGAAAGTATTACGATGTCATGTTGCGTCCGTAGACATTAGTACATTATGTCTTCGATGTAGACATTATGTCTCTCTCTCGTGAAGAGAGCGCATGCTAGGCGGGCAGGGCCCCGCGATCCATGGGGCACCGTCCTTTATATCAGAATATGATCTAGTGATAATATTAGGAAGTTAAACAATGATTGCTGATTAGAATACTTAGTAGTGTCCTAATTACTATGATAACTCTTTTTATTCCAAAATTGTAGCCTACAGATGTATATATGGTTATTAATACCAGGGCCTATACCCTAGTGCCCAGGGCGCTCCGATTAGTTTAAGGGGGCCTAGGGCACAGGTTATATTGTTATTGTTGGTTATTAATTAACAAATCTTAACTTTATTATTAACTTAATTGTTATAAACATAAGAAAACAATAACTTAATTGTTACTGAAAAATGATCTAGTTTTAATATGTTAAATTAAAATGCATGAGGAAGCTTCTGGAAGTTCTAACATGCCGAACCCATTACCGTATTAAAAAAAATACCATCGTCTGACGACCGCGTATGCTGTCACGCAAACATATTTAGGTAATGAACTTATTTAATAATTAGTATGCACGCGCCTACTCCCGCGTGGGCTGAATTTCTTATCGTTAATTACGGGACGATATGGCCTCATAATGATTATTATACCCAAATTCTTGTAATATTATTGATATGAAAGTTAGTATGTTTCATTCTTAATCACGTTGCAACGGGTGAACGGACAGCATTTAAATTTGGAGCTTATTATGAGAACACTAGCTGCCCCGACAGACTTCGTCTGCCAAAATTTTAATTGCAATTAAAAAAAAAATGGGGTGGGTCATCCTTATCATTTAGGGGGATGAAAAGTAGATGTTGATTCTCAGACCTACTGAATATGCATATAAAATTTCATAAAAATCGGTCGAGCCGTTTCGGAGTAGTTCAATCACGCGCAATATGGTAATAAATGCATTCTAGAAATAGACGTAGATAACACTTAGTGACCTTCAGGTAAATTGTAAAGAGCATACTCATTTTAAAGACCGGTAACGCCTTGCGTCTAGAAAGTCTCTGGTGCAGAAGGTAGTCATGGATTCCTCTGTCCACATTAACCAGGCTATAGATTGCCTTATCCGTTTGCCTCCTCATCTATAAAAAATACAGAATTAAAGTCAATTTCGATACACCGTTTTATAACTTATGTACTCACTTCAATGATATTAGACTTGCAAGTAGAACGCAATTTCTGGCCTTGACTTCTAGCATTTGTTTGCTTGGCCTTTCAGTCCTTTTACCGTAACTTACGACGCCAAAACGTATAAAGTATACGAGTTCGATTTATTAAGGTCATTTTTGTGATAGTGGATAAACTAGATAAGTACGCAAAAATTAGGACGATGCAGCCAACAAAAGATCTAACATACAACACTAGCTGCGGTTGTCTATATATTATGTATCTGTAATGATAATTTTAATAGTTTGTCAAATTCCATAAACCCGAACGCCGTCCCTGAGATCAAATCTAGGGTGAATTTTGTCACCACATTCTACCTTAACCTAACCTAACCAGTAAAAAACAAGTATGCTTTGAATATCGAGATTATAATTGAACTATGTAATTTTAAATAGATAATATCGTGGACTGGTCAAAAATTAGGGAAAAATGGCGGATGAACCAAGGTGCTTGAACTTTATTCGAGAGTAAAGGCGTGTTTAGGTAGATGAAGTTTTGGTCGACTATGAACAAGGTGGAAAATGGGAAACAAGATGATCTCCGTGCGGGGGCCGTGTTGGACGCGAGTGGAAAAACATCGTTCGTTTTGGCGTGATTATGATGATAGACGTGTTCGCTTATTTTAATAAAAACATGATTCCTCTATGATCTAGCATTACCTAGTATGTAACTGATGAAAAATGCACGTACCCCGCTGCAAATACTGGAACAGTTCAAAGTAAAAGTGAAGTGTAAATATAAAAATGTATTGATATTATAGTACTGCTACTTATTTAAAATTCTGGAGTAAAACTAAATTACAGTTATACAAAAAATCTTAAAATCATAACTTGCAGCAAGTGTTAGATTTTTGTACTGAAAAAATAAAGAGATTAAAATATAATTTTTATTTTTTTGCCAATATTTTTTTTACAGCGAGACGATTTTCACACGTAAACCATCTTAACATTCAATCAATTAGGCCTCTAGGGTGGCTAGAAATAGGGTAATCAGGACGAGGGATGCAAGCCCTTCACTGTTCCATAACACGTATACCTACATTCTTGTGGTACAAAACCCTTCAGATTTAGAATTTCAGATAGTGATCTAGAATCATGTCTAGATGTGTTATCCAACATTAACTATCATTGTTTTGTATTTTTTTTTAGAATATGAAATTTGTATGAACTTTTTTAATGTACTACTAAAGCCATCTGTGTTTATATTAGTAGACTTACTGTCAATATTATTCCTAGGGATAAAAAAATAAAACTAAAAGAATATTAAAAAAAAAAAACACCTTGCTAGCATTCAAAATGGTGAGCTTTTTAAATCATATCATGTAGTAAAAATTTACCTTTACAAATTATTGTTATATAATATCAAGAAAGTAAAAGTGTCTGGGATAGGTACAAAGAAGTTGTTCAAGACACGTTCGTGAAATGTTAGGCATGACAAAAGAAGCGCGCTCCTCATTTTCTTGAAATTGATTAATATTGTTGTAGTTGTTTTGAAACGGTACAAGTTAAAGGAAGTGTTTCCAATATAGGTAATTACGATATTATTGATTCAACTTATCTATTATACCTACTTAATATAATATGTTCTTGTGAATCCATCTCTAGATATTATGATCCTCGTTTTACGCTTAATCGACTAATGTAACCAGCTCAGAATGTTATCACCATGTTATCACATTATCAACATTAGCAGCGATCTTATATGTCCATATGAATATTTAACGAAAGAGGTTTCATATAATTTTATATTAAAAAACCCAAGATTTACCGCATTATTCGGGCGGCCGCCCGAATAATGCGAGGGAAAAATATATAAATGAATGAAATACATACAGCACATACACATATGATGATGTAATCATAGTATTGCTTAGGCTTTAGTCGTACGACGCCACTAAGCACTATGTTACTAAGTTATGTCATTATCATTTTAAGAGATTTTAACTGCGTAATTCTGATTATCGTGTACCTAAGAAGCAAGTCTTTACTTATAGCGTTAGGTCGTAAGAAGTGGTTTCTCCAGTTATTCTATCTCTTCTAGTTATTTTAAAGCATCATTCATATTTCTTTAAAATAATGTAAATACGAAAACTTTTTATTCTAAATATCTTGTAAAGTTTAAATCCGTCATTTTGCGGTAATAATAATATAAGGTATATTATAATATATTAAATTGCAGCACTTAGTCGCCATTTTCAACTTCCAACTCTTATCAAAATTTCGACACGCGTCAAGATAGAGAATAAATAAATGAGTTGCCGTCGTCAACCACTTACCCTTAGCATGTCTGCCAGTTTGCCTATAAAGATAACATAAAAAAAAAAACAAAGAATAGCTATGAATATTGTGAATGGAGTTGGAAAATGTTAGTCTTACTGCTAGAGTCCCTAAATGCTTTTTCTTTTTTTCTGCAACTCTACTACATATAATATGCAAGCAGCACTCGATAAAAAAGTATTCAGTGCTGATTTCAACCTTTTTTTTGACCGATTTAAGTGTTTCATCTAATGCTTACCAAATAAAAATGTTTTATTTGTGTCTACCATCGAGCAATATAACCGGAATAGAGCGGTAAAGATTAGCGTTTTGTATGACAATAAATTCCGACAGTGCTGCAACGCTGTGCCGGATCTGCTCTCAGATTGGTCGACTGATGGCCAGTGATCGACGATTGGCCGATGGGACATGCACACAGATGTTTGGTTGAATTGCTATTACGTCAGAGATAAATAACAGATTTTTATGACTCACGGTACTAGTCTTTCCTAGACACAACTAAGTCATTAAAATTGAATAATAATTACGAGTGATTTGTGTTGCATGTCAACCAAATATATATTTAGTTTGTATTTTAATTATTATTCGATGCCTTAGTGTTTACAACCCATACGTTGTTAGTAAAAAGTAGGAAATAAAAGAACAATCGCTCAATGATTTTCCGTCGTGGTCAAACACCGTCAAGTCTTCCTGGCAATTATTTAATAAACCACTGAATGGGCACACGCACCACATTTTCCTGCTGAATATGCTAATTATGCTTCATTAGAGAGTTCACGACAGTCGGAAAATAATGTACCAATCTGTATGTGGCAAAAAAACAAAAGCAGCGCAGTGTGGAGTAGAAGAGGATCGTCAGCTGATAGGCGTTTACTGCTGTTGCTGAATTCTCCCAAATTTTCACCCCTTTTTTTTTCTTTTACTTGGCTTTCCGTTTACTTGGCTACTATTCCCGCACGCAAGCGTGCGTATTGTGCGGGTGCGCTTGTATGCGTGACTTTTTCAATGTAGTTGTTCGATTCTGTACCTATCAAATTTGTAAACGCGTCCTTAAGATACTAGGATATAGTTCAATAAAACCACCTACATTGAAATATATTTTTCAAGAGAATAAGAATCTCCAATAGTTTTGGATATGATCCGAATTTCGAATTTGTATAGACTGGATTTTGGCAAACGAATATCGTATACGTTAGATCAGTGGTTCCCAAACTTATTTTGTCTACTGCCCACTTTGAGAATAAATATTTTTTTAGCGCCCCCATTTTTTCACCTATTTAAAAACCACTATAACTTCAAATTGAATTAATTAATTATTGTGACCTATATATGTATATTATGTATATTAACGGAGAATTCTAAACGAAACTTTTACTATAACCCGCAACTTGAAACCTGAGCGCAGTAGGTAACATACAACGGCGCTTAAGGTCTCAAGTTAACTCTTACGGGCTCCACCTGCCAATTGCTCTTGCAGTTAAGAGGTTGTTTAAGAGGCCTACTAGCTAAATAAAATTACAAATCTCCCCCCCCCCCCCCTCGACACAACACCCCCATTTTCTTTCTGGGTCTCTTACCGCCCCCCTTGAGACCTGCAGCGCCCACAAGGGGGCGTTATCGCCCACTTTGGGAAAGACTGCGTTAGATAAAAGAGAAATAAAGGTGAAAATACAAGTCTGGCCGGGGCGTGCATAAAACGGCCGACTTTTTATGGTTCACTTGATCCAGTTTTCTAGTAGGCACACAACCTCTGTACAGCTTTTACTTGGATTAACGCGCTACTATTTTAAACGAATATTTTCATATTTACAAACGGTGTCACCAGCGTAATTAATTACACTTTGCCACGATCTCGGAGATGCCAAAAAAAAGCCGCAAAGCATTTAATCACGGAGATAAATGCAGAATGTTTAAATATTTCGATGATTTCTTAGTTGTAAAACCAAAAAAAATGCTTTTTTGCGTTAGATCGTGTTTCAAAGAAATGAATGAGTGAAAATCCGGGCAAGGAAATTTAAAAGGTTTTGGTGGCTTATACGTCGACGAAATTCGGCAATATTTATCCTGTCTAACTTAACTTTTGTCATATATAGACTTTGATTATATCAATTTTTCTTTCGTAGTGACACATATTATAGCCCTTAACTCTATTTAAGCTCTATCTTTAAAACTAAAACTAACTAGGTAGCTAAAACTTACCAGTTTTATGGCGCATATTTCATTTGTAAATCAATCATCTCTGGAGGTAATGTAATAGGCGTAGCAGAGCAGACATTTTAGGCTACATAATAAATAACACCCGTGAGAAATTTCACGGAAACTGTAGCTGTTTGCTTCAACCTCATTCGCAAACTTTTACAGAGGATAAATGTCTACACATATTAGGGACATACGTTTTCTAGCACCGCAACCGTGTATTCGACTAGCATTAAGATAAACATTGTTTTCTAATGTTCAAGAGTGGAGGTCGCGTTTAGGTAGACGAAGTGTTGGTCGGCCATTAATCAGGTGGGAAGACGATCTCCGTGCAGTGGCCGGTCCGCGTTGGATACGAGTGGTTCGAGTTCATTGAAGGAGGCCTATGTTCAGCAGTGGACGGATAAGGGCTGATGATGATGATGATGATGAATATTTACGCGAAATTTCACTCATTATAATGAAACAACTTTTACGGGTTTTGTAGCGGCTGATAATTTTTTTACAATCCCGACGTTTTGGATAATTTACAAAGAAACCGTGTTCACTATTGTCTCCTATATGTCCTTAGCATGTGACATCGTCGGCACCCATGTTACTTAATTTTGTCCATTTAACATACACAGATCATTTTCATATACATAGATAGTAACTCCTAAAAAAGTAAGCACAGCTGGTTTATAAATGGTATAATTAATATTCAAATTTATTAAAAACGACAAGGAATTACAACAGCGCGCATGTAATTATAGACATCTTATGCTAATTGGTTGGGTATCGGTGTGCCGTGTGTCGGTTCCGGTGTGACGGGAAACTGTTTCCACTTCGGGTAACGACCTGACTAGTTATTTAGTGATTTGGAATATAATATAATCTGTGGCAGCGGAGGACGTCATCGGTTGTTAAAGTCTGCCACATGGGAATGCCTAATGGATTTCCCAAATACTCTTATAACGGCGACAGACATGAATGACAGGAAAAATCGAAATGTTAAACAGATATGGTATTTTTGGCTTTATAAAGCGCATGAATCATCATCATTCTCCTCCTCCTTGATTCGTGTATTGCTGAACATGGACTTTTAAATTAATGCTAGTAAAAAAAGAAAAATATAATAAAATATGTTGAGTTTTACACTGACACACTTTCTTCTATCACCAAAAAAATCTGTTCCAAGAATTCAGAGAACTTCGCATTTGTGTTTTTACTACGGGTACAAGAATGCAATAAAGTGTTAAAGAAAATGCTATTCGCTATTATTTACAATATGTATATGTTAATAGACGAAGAAATAACATTTCCGGAAGTGGAACAAATTGATAGTAAAAATGTATTTTTTAATGTCGACTTTCATATTCCCTTTCAAAAATGCTTGTGGTTAAATTTTCTCTGTAGTCGTACAAAGAAAGTAAAGTAGTTATACTATGGCAACTGTCTCACGGCGGGATAGACACGGCTACATGAATAGCATCCACAATTACCAATAACAAAGTGGATCGTTTCATTAGCTTATCACCAGTGTAAAAAAATCTCTAGTTGTGAGCATGGTATTTGTTAAAGGGGGTCAATGTTAATGGACGTCAAGTGAGAAGATCTTTAACATTCCTATGATGCGTTTGAGCACGTTTTGTGTCTCGTAAACACGTAACTGTAGATTCGCATCGATTTCGTTTTCTTAGAAATTGGATCGCTGTATGTTTTATTTTATATTGGACTTTAAGTCCACGTGTTTTGGACGTAAAATGGCGCTTTGATTATTTTGGCACTGTTATCTCATTCAATCGGAGGAATAGGGACAAATTTAACGACGACGGTCAATTTAAAAGGCAATGGTGTCTATTAAACTAGAGGCGAGATGATTTTTTTTTGTAAGCTCTAGTTATGTTAATTGTTTATGATCTTTTATTATGACTATCATAGTCTATGACCCTGTTTGAGTATATCTAGACACGCGGTATCGTGTCAAGCCAAGTTCATAGATTTCATCGGCCACCGATTCAAAATATAAGTAACCGGCCAAAAGAATAGCTCCATTGGAAAAGATCTTGTCGGTTACTGACAGGGCCTATGACCACTATTGTATTAGTTTCCAAATTTCAATATTAGTTAAAAATGAGTTGCAGAGTGTGTTGAGTAAAGTAATCGTGAATTTTTGATTAAGTTTGCGGATTAAATCTAAAGCATATCGTTTTCTTTTGTTTACGCGAATTTCACTCATAATGAAACAACTTTTACGGATTTTATCGCGGTTTATTGTTTTTTTTTTACATGCTTGACGTTTCTTAAAGCAACTAAATACTCTACAGCAACCCATGGTCACGGGATGACTAAGGTGTCAGACGTCTTAATGTTACATTGGTTGCTGCTAGGTCGCTGTAAAGTATCCGAAACGTCGGGCAATGTAGTTATCTTAATTAACCGCAATAAAATCCGTTAAAAGTGTTTCATTATAATGATACTACAATAGATAGTTATTTGAACTACTTTAAATACATTTTACCTGCATAAATATGATGAACTTTGATTGTTAAATAAAACTTATTAGAACAGTGTTTGCCAACCAAATGCCACTGAGTTGTCGTGGACAAAGCTATGTAATGATATAAAAATAATTTCATATGTAAACGGTAGTGCTCCGTATCACATTCAATTGATAAGGTTATCATGCGGTGATTAATTATAATAACATTGGTTTAGCCACTCCTAATAATGATGCTATCATAATAAAAGCGTGCATCATTACTAACTTCAACATTAAATATTGTTTTCTTATGTTTACGCTAATTTCGCTCATTATAATGAAACAACTTTTACGGATTTTATCGCGGTTTAGTTTTTTATGAGCCCGACGTTTCGGATACTTTACAGTTACCATGGTCACGGGAGGACGGCTCATAAAAAACTAAATAAACCGCGATAAAATCCGTAAAAGTTGTTTTATTTCAACATCAAATGTGAGTGTGTCTAGTGGTTAGTGACCCTGACTGCCAAACCAGAAGGTCTTTGGTTCGATTTTCACCGGGGATAAATATTTGTGTGATGAGCATGATCAATTGATCAGTGTCCGCCGTCCGGGTGTAAATTATCTATGATATTATGTATGTAGAAGTCGTTAGACTAGGTTGGAAGACGATCTTCGTGGAGTAGCCGGTCTATGTTGGATGCGAATGGTAAGAGATCGGTCGTCTTGGCGTTCATCGAGGGAGACCTATGTTCAGCAGTGGACGGATAAAGGCCGATGATGATGATGTGTGTATTTATAAATATATAAGTATATTTATCAGTTGTCTCGTTGTATCCGTATAGAGGCTTTGTCCGAAATTATTATTATTAATATTTTATTAGCTTGCACCAGAAGAGTGTTATGTTTTTCGACTGACACTGAAATGATTATTTATTTATTTATTTATTTATTTTTGATTATGTTGCTAATGTTTTATGCTCCATTTTACATTTTTATACACTAGTTTCTATTTTTCTTATCGTAAATTAATACTTGTCTTTGATCGGGGGCGTCCATAAATTACGTGAGGTGTTTTTTTTTAATTTTCTGTCCCTCCCGAATAATAACGTCGAAGTATGAATGAAATTATTTTCTTTCGAACGAATTAGTAAATGATCTTAATCGTATTACGATAACGCTTAAGATTAAATCTTAAGCATGTACAATCTGGATTAAATGGACCAAAATAGTATAAATTTTTTTTGTTCCAATCGGAAAAAAAATTGCGTGATATTTACCGAGACCCCCCCTCTCTCCAACGTAATATTAGATGAGATTTGACTCGACCCCCTCCCCCCTTAAACATCTCACGTATTTTATGAACGCCCCCATCTCTCTGGGAAAAGCAACCTCGCTTCCGCACGCTGGTACCGAACTAAATAATTGTGTTTTAAAATATTTCATGTAAAATACTTTCTTACGTATAGAAGACAAAAATAAGTGATACGATGACTAACAGCTAGATATACCACACTTTGTCTCGAGATGGCCATCCGAGTGGGCCGAGTTCTCTAGCCGACTTCCGAGCAGGCTTGTCTTATAACTATAACGGATCTCTGCCACTTACAATCAGCTGACTGATTCACCAACTTATGAACCAATATAATATTATGTTATCCCTTATTATATATATGGCCAATCTCTGATAATATTTATTTTTGATTGAACTGTTTAACATGATAGTTCCAAATTATTTCGAAAGTACAATTGCCTATAAAAGCTTCTTGGATTTAAAATAGGTTTGTAGTTACGACGCCGCACATTCGAAAATTTTATGTTAATATTCTTATCCAACATTAATTTAAAAAATATGTCGAATCTACAACTTTTTCTCTTTGGCGTCACGTCATTCGCGTTTATTTTAGGCCATTGCGCCCAAATAAATGTTTTACCTCGAGGGTAAGTCGTCATATTATATGTGGTCGTCGTACAGGTGGTAAATATAAATGAACAAATCCAAGGACTGACCCGGCCGGGTTCATACACCCCGACAGCTCCCTTATCCCCAAATGGCCTGGTGAATTGCTGTCTCTATGGCGATAGCTCTCGTTATGTGTCTACATTACCTTTATAGTAGTGTCATATTCTCTCGAGGTTCTTGCCCATTATACTTGACAAGCAACGTCCCGCGGTTTCACCCGCGTATTGCCCGTCCCCGTGGGAGAGGGATGTGTGTTATTCTGATGTATAAGCTGTCATTGTAAAGTTTCATCAAAATCCATTCAGTAGTTTTTACGTAAAAGAGTAACAAACATCCATCCATACGTACAAACTTTCGCGTTTATTATATGAGTAGGATAATAAAATAACTGGACTCCCAAAGTAAAGGCGGTTTCGCACAGCATCCGATCAGAGTTGAAAATAAGTTTCGAAGTTTTCATACAAATTATAATGTACAGTACTTTACGTACAAGATCCGTTTCCGTCATCCGATGTCTCTCGTTCGTAAATCCCAATTCCGGAGATGATTATTGACGGAAGTAGCCATTATTTCTATGGGCGGAATGACAACAGGGTAGGAATATTTTTTAGAATTCATTCTTCACAGATTCGGAACGCAGGTAACGCCAAGCCTTCCGGAATCTAAGAGTCGGTGACTTGTGCGCTGTAGGTGTAGGTTGCGCTTGCGTCAAGTAAAAGGCTCAGCTGATTTTCATCCTCTCAACATCAGCAACTCTATTTAACGTTCGGCGTTCAAAATACATATGTATTCAAAATGCTTACGTCATTGTCTGTTAACGTAGTCGCAAATATTCTTGTAAATTATTTAGCTCAAGCAATATACACAAACACTCATACACATACACACACAACCAAACACACGCATACATGCTCATTTTTTAACACACATCACACTGATAACTTACTTATAAACATTAAACTTAGTGTCATACCTAATGTAATTTCTTTTTTTTGGACTTGTTATTTGGTTGTAATCCTATATTGGCTCATTATAGCTATAAAATATGTTAACTAGAATAAGATCAAATGTAAAGCTGTTGGATTACCAATAAAAATTAAAAAAAAATAAAAAATCTATTTTTATTAGAGATTAATTTTTATAAGATTTTTTTTAATCAAAAATTTAAATTCTACCTCTAACTACTTGGGACGACAATCTCTGTGCGGTAGTTGATTCTGATTGCGATTGGCACGAATCGGATCGGCCAGATTGACGTTTAGAAATAAGACAACAAAGACACAGACGACGAAGGCTTTATAAGTGTCATTAAATGTTAATTAATGATTGTTTCGTCTTTCCAGTGATGCACACGAGGTAGTGGCGGGCAGGCATGCCGCTGCCGAAGCGCTGCGTGGAGCCGGTGCACGTGTCCCGCGGGACCGTGCCCGAGCGGCTCGCCGTGCCCTCGGAGCTCGAGGCGGTCACCAACGGGACGCTCGCCAACACCGTCAGGTAACACCACGGATCCCTTTGAAAACAACACCACCGACATCTAGGAACGTTCATGTTACCAATGTCTAGATATGCTGTAAGGTAACACTAGAGAGGTACATCAGGTAACACCAACAGAGCTTAAAAGGTTCACAGGGGCGAGTAATTAGAAGGTCAATGTCCTCTTTGGATATGGATAATCTTTGGACATTAATAGCAAATAAACGCCAACATCGTGATGTACCACGAATAGTGGAGATGGCACTCGGGTTTCAGACTCATTGGGATCCCATTTGCTGAACACGGCGCGCACGAACCCACGCTGAAGACAGAACACTTTTTTAAACACAGGGCTATGTAGCTAACATCATAACCAATATATTTTGTTCTATGATCTTCGATCATTTGTTAGATTATAATTTCATGCATAAATAAATATTAATGTTGATGATGAATGTTATTAACTCTTCGTGCGTCGCAAAGATTAGGCAAAATGAATCGTAGGAAACGTTGGAGGTGGGGCGGTGCTAGCGTAAAACATGGAGTTACATATCGACACGACCGTACAAACAAATTTGAAAAATAATTTTATCAAACGTTTTACAGATATATTTTAATATCATTATTGAAATGTCTCCATATTGAATTGCAGACAGCTGTCGTCTCTATCCAAGCATGCGGAGGACATGTTCGGGGAGTTGACGCGCGAGGCGACCGGCCTGGCGGAGAGAACCAACGTGCTGCAGGCTAGAATCGACCGGCTGGCCATCAAGGTCACGCAGCTCGACTCTGGCGTTGAGGAAGGTTAGAGCGAATACATTTTTATGACACAACTACACAAGTGACAAAGCTTAAAAATTCTGTCAGATGCGCCGAAGTTCTCAAACGGGGTATTCCACGTGAATATTTTTTCATATTTGAAGACACGTTTTTAGTGGTAGTTGTTAGACAAGACATGTTTTATTATATTAGGTTCGACCCGTATGTTTAGAATTAGTTAAGTTAGAATAAAAAAATATGCTTATTTAATAATAATAATAATAATAATAATAATGGTTTATAATTATTATTAAATAAACCACACAACAAAATAATTGTCCACAAATAAAAGCACAGATACAAAATCTTAAATATAAGTTTAGTAATAAAACCCAATGAATTTTTTTTCAGTGTCACTCCAAGACATCCAAATGCGGAAGGCGTTCCGTTCGGCTCGTACGTTCCAACAGCAGTTGTTCTGCCGCAACACCATGCCGTCGGCGATGCTGGCCACGTACGCGCGCTGCGACCGCCCGCCGCCGCTCGAGAACCTCAACGAGTTCCGGGACGATGGCAGGGATGCTAGAAAGTTCTATACCGACCCGGATTACTTCTTCGAGCTGTGGCGCAGGGAGATGCTGCAAGACACCGAGAGGATCCAGCACGATAGGGGGAAGAAGGTACGGAGCAGTGTATGTAGTTTAGTGTTTTTTCTTTTCTTTTAAATATTATAATAATATCTACATTTAGCAACTAAAATAACAGTTGAAGTTTTAATCATAAATAGAAAATCAACAAGGTGTTTTTTTTAGTATTTTTATCTGATAAACCGGAAAATGGCCTATTACATGAATTAAACTTATTCCCAGGTCATGATGCAAATCTTAAAATGACGCTGTGCAAAAATTAAACCCCATATCATTCTATCTTATTATTAACACGCTTATATTAGCTTCACCTGTATGTTTGTATGTATGTTTGTTACCAACTCCTATGAGCTTGATTTTGTCCTACTTTGAACGATCAGATTTAATTCAAACTTTGCACACCTGTCAAAGAGCGATGACAATGCAATAATTTGATTACAAAATCCGATTATCCCAATTAGATTCGCCAGGATTAATTAATTCCTTTCCGCATCCTTTGCATGCGAGTAAGAGAGATAGAGCTAGTGCGCGAACTCGGAGAGACTTGTAAAGCGTGTTTTTTTTTTTTTTTTAGTTTTTTAAACTATTATTTTTTATTTAATATTGTACCACCAAATAAGTGTACATACCAAATTGAGTTTACATCTCCTAAAATCAAAATACATAATATATTGTATATTTATGTTGTTCTTTATCGCAGGTGCGTCAGCCCCGCAGCGGTAACGCGGACGGGCGCGGCGCTCGGCGCGTGCGCGTGCCGCACTCCACGCGCGACCGGCAAAAGGCGGACGCGGTGACGCGCGGCGAACACATCATGGCGCCGAGCCAGCTGCGCCGCTACAACAACGTGGAGCCCTACCGCGCAGACGCCTACCAGCGTGAGTGTTACTGGCAGTTCCAGCTATCCACATCCGGCCATTGGTAGTCATGGCCATGTCACAGAAAACTAGTGTAACGTGTAAAAAAGCCAAAAAATATTATAATGGTTACGGTGTGTAATGAGAGATTTCTAATTTACAATCGAGACGAAATAAGTCGAGATATAATCGCAAAGTGTAATTATGTCAACTAAAATCATTAAACTCTTTATCAACTCCTTTGCACGTTTTTAGGTCCAGTCTGTAGCTCCATTTAAAAACTCTTTCTAAACTATATATGACATCTGTTTGTAATATCTGTGTTTAAGTTGCCACTATAAAAATAATAGAAATTTAAAATTAATATTTTTATAGCAACGACGGTGACAGACGGAGGATACCGGGCGCCCCTCAGCCGCACCCCGTCGACGCAGGCAGCCCGACCAAACTCAATCGAAATTGAGAACCACCAGAACCGCCAACAGAGACTCACCGGGAACGGTCATGGTTAGTCAAAATAGTCAAATAATATCCATACTACATAAAATACGTAAAGCAAATAAGAAAACCTACGTCATTTATATTTTTTAATTCCATCTACCGTCTATGCATATAGTTACATAACTTTGCTGTGCTCTTGTAATAGAAGCAGGATTATAATTATTATAGATGCACTAGCTGGTTCTTCAATAAAATACTAGTTACGGCTTCATAGTTTATTCAGGCAAGCTTACTAGTTGATGGTGGGCAGACGACTGACTCGCTCAGGACTCAGGAGGGTCGTCTGTCCTCGTACATACAATATATAACAATCTTTGAGCTGATACTACAGTTCACTATTGCGAAATACGTATTATATGTTAATGGGGTGTAGACTTGTCTGTATGTCGCTACTACTGTACACTACATGATTACTGGCACCGTGTCTTACCACTTTGCGTCGCAAAATAACCAGCGCGTAGATGTATTTTACTAGATTTCATTTACGATTCATTTGAATAACTTATCTGAGAACTTTCTTACCCGCATTCACATTCAAGTTCAATAATGTTGTATATCGGTCGTGCAGTAATGGGCGAGGAGAGTCCGTACGGCGCTGTGGAGCCCATATACGGCGGCAGCATCGCGGGCAGCGTGGGCACGCCGCGCCGCGCCCGGCCCAGCATGCCGCCGCCCGCGCCGCCGCAGCTGCAGCCCGACGACACGCCGCACCACACGCCCACCAGGTACGGGCCGAGCGTACACGTACGTCTGTGTGTACGTGCTTCATCTATGTATAAGAAACGCATATCTTTGTATCAATCGTAAAAAAAAAACCTCAATTATTTGTATATAATAACTAATAAAACCAAAGAATACAGACGTACATAGAAGGCCAGTTCTTATGAGCGCTTTGAGGACAAACTGCGATGTAAACGTCCGCTTGGCGGCGTAACGAGGGGGACACCACGATGTCCCCAGCATATGAGCCTAAGAGAGCGAGCGAGTGCGAACTGGGGACTAGTCCCCGAAAAAGTCGGCACAAGAAATCATTAAGAACTGTCCTATGTATGTCTGTATTCATCGATAAAACCAAGTTTCTCATTTTATGTCAACTAAAACCTTACTATGGTAATACCGAGGTGTATTTCTGGTAGGTCGACGCTGCCACCGCCGCCGCCGCCGCCCGAGGCGTCTCCGCCAGGCGCGCTCAACGGAGCGTCCCCGCCGCACCGCTCCGCGCTGGACGCGCATCTCGAACATATGCACGCCGTCATCGGTAACACTCATTACTTTTTTCATATAAAACTTATACACAAGCGCTTTAAATGTAAAATTGTGCTTATGCAATACGGCCGATCTTCCGCCGACGCACCTAACTAGGATCATCGTGACATCCCATAGTTGTTGATTAACCAATAGTTAAATATGGATTATGAAAATTATAAATCTGGTTTTTAACTTTCAGTTTAAAATAAATTATTTGTTTTCAAAATAACACATTTTACTCACAACACGTTTACTCCAGGTATGATGTCGTCGGAGGAGATGCCGCCGCGCGCGCCGACCCCTCCACCCGCACCGCCCGCGCCGCCGCCGCCCGAGGAGGAGCGCCCGCGGCCGCCATCGCCCGCGACTCTACTGCGCGGTGCCTCCGCCCTGCGCCCGCCGCGCCCGCCCGCGGACCCCACGCCCGACCCGCGCTCCGATCTGCTCAAGGCGATACGAGAAGGTGAGACACCGTTACTTGTTGTATGTTAAATTGGTTGTTCCCCGCAAATTTTGCCAACGATCAAACATCCTACTTACATAATTAGGCTATAAATTTCAATTCAATTCTCTCCATTATATTTTGACTGACGACACTGACATGGTAAATTAAAATGATAATTTTAAGGCGTCGATGCAAAGCGTGGTAATTCTAAAGAACACATTGAATTATATTCACAAAACTGAAAAGAATATAATTTATTATGACTTAATTTACAGGTATCAAATTAAGAAAAGTAGAGAAACGCGACGACAACCCGGGCAAGTACGACACACTGCGGGGCGCGCCGGTGCTGCTCGACGTGGCGTCCATCCTGGCGCGGCGGGTGGCCGTCGAGCAAAGCGACACAGACTCGGACAACGACTCCGAGTCCGACGATTCCGCGCAGTGGACCGATCCCAGGGCGTGACGTCGCGCTTCGCCTCGCCGGGAGCCTCCGCCGCCCCGCCCGGACCCCGCCAGCCCCCCCTCGGTCCGGGAGCAAGCGCAAAAGCTGGAAATGAGCATCGAATCGCGAGCGTCCTCCATCGAAAAAGAGGACGCCTACGTCCGAAACTCGTCGTTCCTCAGCCGCGACATCGAAGCTCAGAAGACTTTTGCCCCCAAAAATTCATCACCCAAAAGAAATGTTACGCCTCCAAAGAATACGAATATCACATCAAATACGTCCCCACCGAGAAATTTGATTTCGCCGCCTAAAAGAGCAGGATCCATTGTAACATCTAAGAAAGAAATTAGCGATTCTCCACCCAAGAAGGAGCAAAACAATTCTCCGTCTACCAATAAAGTACCTTCACCACCACAAAAAGAGACATCTCCTCCGGTTGATAAAAATGTGTTTGCTAACTTACAAAACCATAACGAGCACAAGGATGACATGTCATCTAAAAATAATATTATAACCTTGTCTACTAAAGTGGCATCTACTCCCATAGCTGATAAGATGACATCTTTCTCTGGAGGGGTCACATCCAACATAATCAAATTTAACAAGATTGACGTAAAAAGTGACGAGGACTCGACAAAAAATATTAAAGATTTAGTAACGACCAAGGAAGTACCTATCAAGACTGAAAAGTTATCCTTGCCTGCTATTAAAAAAAATGAAATATCTGATATGAACGATACTACAACTAAATCTGACCAGATAAAAGAAGAGACTGAAACTGTGAAAGAAGGCGAAAAATCTGAGGAGACAAATGGCGTGGGAGACAAAATACGAAAGTTTGAAAAGGCCGCAGAAGACGCGAGCGCCAGCGTCGGGCGTCTCTCCCGCCCAGGCTCCGTACGTCGCGGACGAACCGACAGACTCGGCTCAGATAGTAAGGATGACCTACCGCCCCCTGCCACACCCTTCAAGGATAACATATTTTTTGATTCAGCAAGTACTGATAAAGTAGTAACAAATAGTTTAAACCATAAAAATTCGACATTGGAAAGACAACATAGCATAAAAGGATCAAATGTAGCCACTAAATGGCAAAGAAACGAGAGCAGCTCTATCGAAGATAAAATTCAAAAACCTGAACCACAGAAAATTATTAAACCCGAGTTCAAACCCATGCAATCACCAGTTGATCTGACTATAAGATCACCTAGTCTTGGAGCAAAAATCCCAGATCAATTCCCGTCCCAAGGGACTGCTTTCCGTAATGTCGCTTCTCCTGACACCGCTCGTTCGAATATCAATAAAATCAATGAAGATAATCTGAAAGCTTTTAAGTTGAAAAATAAACAGAAACTATGCGTCAGCAAGGGGACCAGTTACTTCTCGAGAGTTTCTGATGAAGTTTGGCTAGTAAAGAAAAAAGATATTGAAGAAATAGAGGAGCGGGTGTTGGATTCGTTCAGACGCGCTGGCGGCAATGTGTGTATGCGAAGTGAAACAATGCGTCCGTCATCCGACAGCGGACAAGGGGCGTCGTTCACGCACGCAACTATGGGTCGAAAGCGTCAAATGTACGCTCGTAGTGAGTCGCTAGACCCGCAGTGGGCTGGTGCGCGCGCGCAGACATTGAAGCGTCAGTCGTCTGTGGCGTGCACTTGCGGACACGACAAGAAGACCAAGGGGAAGAGTGGGCCGGCCGACACGACGCCCCGCCCCCGCTCGCGGTCCCACGGAGACGATAATAATCAAAGTCACGTCCTCGACAAGTATGAAACACTAGTGTAGGATTAGTCTCGCGATCCCTATTCCATGCATACATTATTGTGATAGTCTATCAGATAGACACTTTCTATGCTTGTAGATAATCTGATTGTTCGAAGGTGTGAGGTGAATTGTTGTGTTGATGCATGGAATATCTTGATTTTAATTGTTTCCCTCAAGACATTTTTCGCTAGGCAATAGATAAAATTGCATTATCGTAGTAGTATCAGATATTGTTTTAACATAAACCAAAAATATGAATATAAATAAAAACTAGTTATGAGAAGTAGTTAGGTGTAGAGATAATAAAAATGTCTTTTCTTCCCCTTTACTATTTTATTGTAGGCAGATAATATATTTTGGCAGTGTTGCCTACAGATAATTTAATTTTAATAAATAAAGTATTATTATATTTGGATTGCGAGTCAGCCCACCTAAGCACAATCTTTATGAATGGTGCTTTGCTTGTTAAAAGTTGTATCAAGTTGAAATCTCTTTTATTAGTGGTTGTGAAATCATGTATAACAAATATTTTAAGTAAATTCCTTTATTATATGTTACTACCATTTAACTTAGCTAGTCTTTGTTCCACATTGTAACATTTCTTTTTGCTAAGTGAATGCCAGTTTTTTATTTTGTTTTAATGTGCAAATAAGAGTTAGTATTTGGCATTAGAAAGAGTTCTTAAGATTAAGATGTATGAAATCTTAAAAAAACAATAGTACTTTTTCATAATCATAAATATTGTGACCTGCGTATGTAGTGCCAAGTATCTCAAACTAATCCTATAAGTAGCCACTTCCATTTTATACAGAACTTTTGTATTCTCATTAGCATGTGTAAGAGTATTTTCATTTTGTTTGTAGGATTTGCTTTTTTAATGACTACATTAAATTTTTGCATTTTTATAAACATTTACCATGCATTCCATGTAAATTTTGTTGCTTCGCGCAACTTAACCACTGTATGTGTTTAATGGATAAAATGAGCAACGAATGTGTACCAAATTTTCATAATGTAGACATATTGTATTTAGCTAGACTAAGTTAATTTTTTCAAGCAATTTGTGAACATATACAGCTCAGTTATACATGTTGCAATATCTCGTACATTTTTTATTGCTATATGTCAATAAATGTCCATCGCTTCAAATGTAATTGAATAATATTTGCTACTCAAAACATGAACAAAAATAATCATAAAAAATGATGATGAATACCAAACCTCTATTGGTAAAATAATTTGTTTGTTGATTGATTTAATGAATTTAAAATAAAACATTGTTGAGAACATATTATTGATAAAGACAAATACAAAGCATTACCGCATAAAGCAATCAAATCTAATCTGAAGATGAACTGTTTGCCGTAATAACATTTTTTTAATGTTTTGTGTAATTGTATACTGAGTATTGAAATTATCAAAGAAAATATAATCAATATTATCCAAATAGCATGCAAAAATGTATTAAATCTTACACACTATTCATGTTGTCAGTATGAAAGCGTTTGTAGCATATTAGTTAAACTTACCTGTATGATTATGTGTAGGAATAAGAAATGTAAATTATAGATGTAAGAAAATTAATAAAGGCATGTTTTATATTATGTAGATTATGTAAACGCTCTTTTGCCTTGAATGGCAATTGCTAATTATTTATTTGCATTTTTTTATTTTTAAAGTTTATCATTTTAAATGTTAAATATGATACAAGGTATGATATATGCTAAATTGAATAGTCCAGGAACATTAAATTGTACTGTGTTTTGTAATATAAGACTCCCGTAATGTATTTGTTAAATATGAATGTGCAGCTCCATGAATGCTAAAATAAAAAAGAAATTCACATTACAATTTATGTTTCAGTAAGCTGAATGTATTTGTATCCAGGACTAATGTCATTTCTATTATAAAAAATATTTTATAACTTGTTTATTTGCTAATACAAATAAATTAAATCATGAGTTTTATTTTTTACAGCAATTTAAGTATTTCTATTTGTAAAAAATGTATCTGTATTATAAGATACTGGCTGTTGCCCGCAGCTTCGCCTGCGTTAACTAAGATTTACAACGGCATATTAGTACCTACCCAAAATAAGTAACTTTTCTGGTTGATTTTTTGCACCTTGTGTTCGAAAAACCCAAATAGCTTATGGAACCCTATTTTTTTTGTTTATATAAAATTTAGCCTATGCTACTCGTGGATAATCTAGCTTTCGAATGGTGAAAAGAATATTCGAAATTGGTCCAGTACTTTTTGAGCCTATTCATTTGTAATGAAACAAACAAAGTTTTCCTCTATAATATTTGTGTAGAGTCTACACTGTAGACAAACCACTTAATAGGAGGTCACTATATAATATATTATACTCTATGTTAGGAGGTTCTTGACTTTAAATTATTAAGGTTATTTATTTATTGACATGAAATAAAACAGAATTTCCCAGTTTCTAATATTTTCAATTATTTCGCTTGTATTTAATACGTATAGCCGATTAGTCGAAATCATCTAAATTCTAAAACAAGCTTTTCCGGTTGCGTTCGACTTTTTCTAGGGGTGACAATTTTTTTTAGAAGTAATAGCTGCTAATTATTATTATTATTATTGTTCAAAGAGCGGCATTGGCGTAATTATACCGTTCGAGGCCTGTGGCAAATTCATCGGATAAATGTTGGGAGTTGGAATTCTCCTCCAACCAGGGGCCCCTTTTAGCTGTAGTTACGCCACTGAAGAGCGGCTATTCCGCTATTCTAGGCAAGGCCTGCCTTCGTATCAGTCGTATCACTGCGACCAGGGTTGATCTATTGTGTTCGCCACTATTTACAGCTCCGGTCCAAGTCCTGTTGTTTCTATGAACTCTAGGACTTTTTTGGCACCAAGAGATTTGATCTCTTCTGGGTGCAATACATGCTTTCCTAGAATAGAGCTACGTCTTTGCATTAGGTTGGGGCAATCAGTGAGAATGTGCATTGGCTAGCTGCTAGTTTTACTCCTTTTGTTATTCGAGATTTTTTTTTCAACACTTGAAAATGTCATTAACCTGCAGAAAGTTTTATTTCTTTTACATTGTATTTATATTAATATAAAATCTCATAAGATAAATGTAAAGAATTAATGATAATATTTTAGCTATAAATTAGGCAAAAATGAGTGACTCTGGCAGCTCTACAATACGGTATTTGACTAATTCTGGAAATCGTTTTAAATGATTCTTTTAGTATATAATAAACGTACAGTAATAATTTTTCTGTGAAATTTACAGTATATAGGATAAAAAATGATGTTAAAATTTAAATTGTAAAAATCGCGGCAAAAACGACGTCTTTGTAATGGCTCCGGTCACGTGAAGCATGTTACGTCACACACTAGTAAACCAATCCATCTTGTATACTTCTGAAGGTGCATTGCTTTTTTTTTCTTCAAATTTCAGTATTTATTGGAAGAAATGGCTTATAAATGGTGTGTAGTACCACAATGTACAAATACGTCTATAAAAACTCCAGAAAAATTATTTGTTTCTGTTCCTACGAATCCCAAAAAACGTAAATTGTGGTTACGATTGGCGCGAAGAGAGCCAAACAGTATTTCGATGCATACAAATGTTTTTATGTGGAAAGATCACTATTGTGAGTACCTGGAAAAATAAAATTATATATGATTCTATAAAATCATATATAATCTATATATATTTATATATGACTAGCTGTTGCCCGCAGCTTCGCCTGCGTTAACTAAGATTTACAACGGGATCTTAGTACCCGAAATAACATTTTTTACACCTTGTGTCCGAAAAACCAAAATATCTTACGGAACCCTATTTTTATCAGAATAAAATTTAGCCTATGCTACTCGTGGATAATGTAGCTTCCGAATGGTGAAAGAATTTTTGAAATCGGTCCAGTACTTTTTGAGCCTATTCATTACAAACATACAAAAATAGGTACAAATCTTTCCTCTTTATAATACTAGTATAGATATAGATTACATATTACTTATATATCATTGTGAAGAAATATATATTATATTAATATTATAGGTTTAAAATAACATGAATTATTTAAATTAAATTATTAGGTAAGTACACTAATCATTCTTAAATTTATATTTATTTACTATAACTACTTGCTGTTAAAAAAAAATAGTTCGCATAAAATATTCCCTCATAATCTTTTAAATGTATTGTAAATCGTTATATACTTCGCTATAGTACCTCCGAGATTATGTGTACAAAGTTTCATGATGATCGGTTGAGTAGTTGTCGCGTGAAAGCGTAACAAACACCCCTAAGCTTCAGCTGAATAATAATCAGCGTTATTCTTAAAGAAAAGTGCAACCATAAAAGCGTCTATCATATTATGTAGGTTCAAGGTTGCTGTTATCGCATCATCGCTTGCACAAAATTTCCTTCCATTTTGTGATTATATATATTTACCACTATTAATGACTAGTTATAAAAAATGTCCAAAAGTTGTTTAAGAATAGCTCAGAAGTAAAAATAATAACCAAAACACATTAAACTCTAACGACAATCAGTAGTACAAAATATTGTTTACCTGCGTGTGACGTCACGAGTGTTACCACCAATCACAGGGCGTTTTGATTCACATCAAAAATTTAAAAAAACATCTGTTTTATTTTGCGAATTATGCAATATTTATGCATTATTTTGTTCAAAAAAAGTGATAATGGTTTTCTTTAGACTATTATCTCGCAGGATGTCCACATTTCATAGAGTATTTTGAATGTTGTCAAACACCGTATTGACCTGTCATGGCGGTGACATTCATAAACATTATTCAATGGGGTTAATCTAAGAGAAAGTACCTATAGAGGTCGTCCTATTTTAAACGTCACGAGTTAGAGTGAGACTACAAGTTATAATTTTAGTGTAAGAAACAGAGACAGAAGATTTTTCTTTTGTCCCTGTCACCGTGACTAAATATTTTGTTTGGCAAACTGTGTATTCTTGCCAAACAAATACGTACGTATTTGTTTTTCGAAGATTTTAATAGTTTTACACAACTTGAAACAGAGATTTATTGCGATTTACTTGAATTGAGTTAATCCGCAGTGGTGAGTTGCAATATTTTAGTGTGTAAAAGCGGCAGTGAACAAAAATTGATGGATTAACATTTCACTCGTAAGTTGTTTAATGATGTGAAAATATATTATGAATGTAGTAATAAATTGATTATAATGATGTGTTTTAATTTAAATTCAACTTGTTGTAACTAATTAAATATCGATTACATGTAGAATTTTAACAATTATTTAAAACATAACCTTGAATTGTTCGAGGTGTAGTGTTGCCATGATAGGATTTTTTTTACCTTACGGTTACGGATTTCCTTTTGTCCTTGTTGAAAAAAAAAACAGGTTGTTCAGTTGTGAGATGGAGAAAAAAAAACAAATATTTATAATGCTAACAATGTCTTGGTATGTCAATACACATAATTTAATTTATATCTCCTTACGTCTTAAATTTTCTTTACTTATTTACAGTAACAGAAATTGCCACTTTTATTATTTTTTAAGTTTAATTCAATGTATTGACTAACTTGATACTAGTAAAATGTTATAAAATACATTAAATAAAACATTTCATACCAAAAAAATAGAAGCAGTAAAGTAAATAAAATAGCAATAAAGTGTGAGGAATGTCTATCCGCGATTGCCAATTGTTTTTCATAAATAGTATCCAAGTTTTATTCAAAGAAGAGATTTTGGTGGATTGCATTATCCATCTCAAGATGTAATAGTAATAATAATAATATCTATGGACGCTTTTTACACCACGTCAATCTGGTCCCGTGGTAAGTACTCGAAGAGACTTGTGTTACGGGCACCAGACAACGGAAAATACACGTATTTAATATTTTTTATATATAATGCTTATTTTAATAATAAAAAATGGCCTGCCAAAGGTGATTGACAATGTTTTTAAAAAATTAGTTGATTCTAATGTATTTGCGTAATTAAGGGATCACGTATTGGAACAAAGTCCACTCGACAATCATTTGTCGTTGTTAATTAAGGCAAGTGTGCAAACTCAGATACCTTCAGGTGAGAATTCATTTTATTATAAAAAAAACATCTCAAAGTGAAGAGAGAATTAAGAGCATGCATACCAAATTAGTTTTATTTAAAGGCCAGTATTATCATACAAATTAATTTAAAAAATGTATTTTATTTTTATTGCAAATAAATTATACTGTAATGTGCACACGGTTGCAGATCAGGATATAAATTTACAGTTTAACCTGACCTTACTCACTTACTTGTAAAACCTACTTGTACCGAGAAAAACCCTCTCTATTACCGAAAAAGAACCGTCTAGCGTAGTATAAACATTTCAGATAAAAAGTAAGAGTGTCCGAATTTATAAATAGTATTATTAATATCGCAAGTCGCAAGTATTCATTTCCTTAGTCTAGTGACATAGCATACCACCAGGTGATCTGACTGGTCGTTTGCCTAATATGTAATAAAAACATACAGACACACAAAACTTACCGTGCCTATGTAGAGGTTGCAACAAGTATTGGAGTAAAATTATTAAAACTATAAAATATGATACCTAATAAATACTAAAAATTAAATTTATATTTAATAGTAAAAAGTCCAAAGTGGTCAACTCGGGCTGATGTCGTACGTGCATTTACATTAACTCCCCTAATTACCCCCCATATAGGAAAAATTTCCCTATATGGTCACACTGAAAAAAAATATTGCTGTTTCTTGTGCGGTCTTGGGTGCGGTCACGCTATGACGATCTCTATAGGTACTTACTCTTAGGGGTTAATAGTTATTTATTCTTACTTTATAATTTACAAAATTGTTTCGCTTTAACGATCATTATACGGCCTTCAATTCTTATCCCATAATGCTCCATATTTCACATATATCAATTTAAAACGCAAGCCTTCACATATTCAAACGTGTGGATACAGAGTTTGTCTTGGCTTGCGTAGGTTTGCTTTAGGAATTAGGAGTGCTTTATTTATTAATAATTAAAGAACGCTGAATAAATGGAGACTATCGTTTTAAATACTGTTATTATTTTAAAGCTGAGCAAAGCATATTTGTTTGAGCGCAAACGGGTTTAAATTTTTGTTTTCGAAATTAGAAGAATCGATACTTTTTCAAAATAATTGTGATTGATTAATCGAAAATTTTGGCGCCAAGTTTATATTCTAGTCAAGAAAAACTAATGTTGTTACATTAATGTAAAATATTAATATTTTTAAAAGATATATTTATAAACTTGTATATAATTAATTTTAATAATTTTGAAATGTATCGAACCTATTCGAAATTTATTGTCAGGAGTTGTCGATTTTTAATTTTTATCAACATATTCCTATTTTATATTTTAGTTTTTACTATACACAGAATGTATATAATATTATGTAGTGGGAAGGTATGCTGTATTGAAGTAGTAGATTTTAAAATTTAATTAACAACAATGATTGATAGTTGTTCATCAAATATTGTTTACGCTTGTAAAAATAACTTAAATCGATTATTTACTATGCGATGAATACAAGTTACAACCCTAATCTGTGCAACAGCCAAGTGAGCCAACAACCAATGAAATTACAGAAACTTCGTTTGCTCCGCATTATTTAGTGCATTTTCATTTCACCATATTTTGTTAAATATTCGAGTTATTCTGTATAATAAAAAAGCCATTACGTTTATGAAAGAGCAATAGTTATGTCATTTATAAATTAGAAGCAGTTTTGTTTATTCTGACGTGATTCAACTTAAAAAATAATTAGTTTTTATAACGTGAAAAAAATATAATAAAAGATGACTTCGGCTCTTTATTTGGAACATTATCTCGACAGTCTTCAACATTTACCAATAGAGTTACAAAGGAACTTTAAATTAATGAGGGATCTAGACGATCGCGCGCACGGTCTAATGAGGACAATTGATCTTATGGCAGATGAATTACTCCCGAACATACCGAAAATGGACGAAGAAACGAAGAAGGAAAAAGTGAATACAATCCAGGGATTATTCAATAAAGCTAAAGAATACGGAGACGATAAAGTGCAGCTTGCGATACAAACTTACGAACTAGTGGACAAACACATACGTCGCCTTGACTCTGACCTCGCACGTTTTGAATCTGAAATTCAAGAGAAAGTCATGATCTCACGTGTGCCACAACAAGGAGCACCGGATAATGAAGCAAATCCCACAACAGTCAAGAAAGGAAGGAAGAGGCTTAAAGGTAGCGAAAAGGCTGCGGCGTCAACGGGCAAGAAAAAACGCGCTGGGGCGTCTAGCGAGGATGATGCTGCCGCGAGTAGGTCTGCAGCCAAGAAGAAGACGCCGAGGAAAGGTGCTACAGCTACAACTAACGCTACTAAAGAGCAGGAAGAAAATGCTGATCTGGATTCGGTAGCAGGTATGGCACATCCTAGTGATGTACTGGACATGCCCGTGGATCCGAACGAGCCGACATACTGTCTCTGCCATCAAGTGTCTTATGGTGAGATGATTGGTTGCGATAATCCTGACTGTCCCATAGAATGGTTCCACTTTGCATGTGTAGATCTAAAAATTAAGCCCAAAGGTAAATGGTACTGCCCTAAGTGTACTCAAGATAGAAAGAAAAAATGATCCATAGTGAAACCACCTGTTAAGCCCACAGAAAAGACTGTAAATGTAAAAAAAGAGACAAAGTGAAATAATAATATATTTCAGTAAAATGTGACATTCTTTTTATTAGAGACATTATTTATTTCTAGAATAATGTGATCAGATTTATATATTTAGGTAATGCCAAGGTTACTTGGCATGGGGTGGTCGTTGAACTGTAACCAAAAATTATAAAAAGTGCAGAACTCCAACAATGTTTATCCTAGCCCTGTAGTTTCACTTTTTTATTTCAGAAAATAAATTAAAACAATATACTGTACATAAACATGACTGTTAGGTACTTAAATGTGTATCTTACACAGAGGTGTATCAAAACAGTGAGAGGGCAAAATGTAACATACTGCCAATGTAAAAATCTCCTAAGGTGTTTGTATCCCATATCCAAATAGCACCCAACTTTTAAAAAAATATTAATTTTATCAAGGTACAAATACTGAAGGACTCCATGTGTTAATTTAACCTTGGGCCTCGGATATTGTTATAACACTTATTACACATGGTTCATCAAATAAATTTTTGTTCCTTTAGTCATTTGTAAGTATTTTAAGTATTGAAAAGCAAAACAACATCAATATGTTGATTAATATTGAGCAAGCGTTTGGTTAACATTGAGCAAGCCTTTATCACTGTCACAATTTTTTATTTTATTTGTGAAACAATGTTCTTGAACATATAGTTCATTTTAATACATTGAGGATACTTTGTGAACTTTCAAACATTTAAAATAACTTGTTACATATACTTATGTATAGTATTGTAAATGTGATATTTTACTAATATTTTTTTTACTAATTAATATAATATCACTATACTAATTAATAAAAAAATATTACTATTTTATTGCTCACGTCTTGGGAATCAACATGATTTTAGTTTTTTATATCACACCATGTAAAATTTATGAATTTCAAAATGTAATTATATATTTTTTACATTTTATTGTAACAGTTCAATGAATTATGTCAAAGTTTATTTGTATTAAAGTGTTTCATATTATCTTGAATAAAGTAAATTTATAGAATTTACATAAATTGTTCAATTTAGGCAAATGGTGTTCATTTGCCTTGGTATATTCCAATATTAAAAAAATCTAAGTACATAAACATAAGAACAACATAATATTATGCAGACCAACATTAAAACTGTACATGATATTAAAGCTGTGTAAGGTAACCATATAAAAATATTTACAAATCTGATATGGAGGCAGCTTTCTTAACAAAATTTTAAACTAGAATAGAAATTTTAGTAAATGCACATTGTTAATAAAACTGTCTTTTGTAGTAATGTTTCAAGAAAAAAAAATTCTGTTAGATCCCTATATTTGTACATATTCATTTATACTAATTACTAAGGTTTTTTTTAATTTGAACTAAAATATATTGACATACTTTCAATTGAAAATATCTGATAATATGAAAAAAAAATTCTGTTACAACCTGTTATAGTAAAGTGGCTGAAAAAATAGTTAATCTTTTTAGCTTGAATGTGGTAAAATTAGAGTTTATTTGACAATGATATAACTTATGTAACTTGAAATAACTTATATAACAATAATTGGTCTTTATCCTTTTTTTTAGCCAAAGTGTTCTCAACTGAAACTAAATTTAATCATTTTCATGATTTCATATTTTTATGATACTTTATCACTTAAGTTAATGTTTTATTGTATAAAACCTATATAGTTATAAATAAATATATTGAAATTCTTAAGATAATTAAAATGTGTTTTTTTATTGTTACAAAATACCAAAAGTCACTAGCAGCAAAAGGGTGCAATTTTAGAATTTAAGAATCTCATATTTTTTACATTTTCTCTTAGATTATTGTAATAAATAAATATATGAATAGCTTTCGTAATCTTAGCGACTCTAGTTATGATAATTTTGAATAAGGTAGATTTTATATTTTATTTATAAGATGATTTATGTTCGTAATTCATCAGAAAATGATTTTATGTTCTCAATTGCTTTTTCTAGATGGCAATTAAGAAGGTTTTGAAATATCGAGTTTATAATATATGAAGTATAAATTTATTATGGATGAAGTTAAATTGGATTTAATTTCTTGATTTGAAAGAAATTTATTTTTTCTTTAACCTGGCTATCATCAAAATACACATAGTTCAGAATATATATTATCTGTTCTGTTTTTGTATGCATTTAATGCTGCCTTTAATTTGCTACAATATACTATAGCAAAATGATATTCCATATTAAATTTGGTCTGATATTGAGTTATTCCATTTTACTCCTAGTCTGCAGATGCATTGATTAAAGAATTTTTTTTTCTTTATTCATTAGTATTATGTATGATGGTATAGTCCATGGGCCATGACACCATGGGCTATATTATTATAGTAGTCTTTTTTTTATATTCTTAGGTATAAATATTAATATATGTCACAAAACAAAGGGTTTACCTACCGTTTAATGTGTACATGTGGTCGCCTTGTTGTACTTCTCCTTTTCATTTTATGTATAAATTATTATTATTTTAAACTATGTGTGTGCAATAAAGTTATATTATTATTATATATTATTATTACATGAACATATGTATAAATGAATTGTTAACAAATGTTATATACAAATAGTTTGTGTGATAGGTATGTGTGATGTTATGTGAACCAGGGGAAAGATTTTAAGTCGCCATGCCAATGATTTGATGATGGTGTGTAATAAATATTGTATTTTAATTACAATGTTAAATAAAATATTGTTATAAAATATTTGGACTGAGTTTACATATTATTTTCTTGATTATTTTAAAAAAAGGATATTCAGCTGCTGTTTGTTATGTGTGATGTGTTTGAATAGGAAACCGAGCATGCTGGCAAGTAAATATGTCCCCCAGGCTTAGGTTAGTTACTAATCTCCTAGGGTGAGCCCAACACCGTGGGCGTAGCGAATTGAGCCGAGGGGGCACTTTGCACCCCTGTTATAAGAAGAGGGGCAAAAAAGCAAGGGGCAAGGGCGGGAACCTCGGCCCTCGGGTGCGGGACAGCCCCTCTGTGGAGTTGGCGTCGGTCCCCTGAGGGACTGACTAGTCGTCGAGGTGACCTGTTGCTAGCAGATCCGGGGCACCTCATCAAAGACGGCATTGGTAACACTGGCCGATATTTAGTGGATAGATCTGCATCCACTTACCAGCTTTCGGGTGCAGCCAGTCCCACATTCCCGTCTGGGGAGACCCACTCCCCAGCGGGATGCCTCAGCGCATTTCCCGGGGTAAAAGAAAAAAAAATTGCCTATATCGAAACGCAAGGTATATTATATCTACACCTCTACGCACCATCGACGATGCCCGAACTTGCGTCTTGCGATGATTGACTAGAGCGCCCCGCGGTTTCACTCGCGTTTCGCGATTTCTATGTATTGCAACTCTAACATTTGTTACTAATCTCTATAACTCTATTCTCTTAATCACAATGTAACACTTGGCAGCACGTGGACGAAAAAGTGGAGACAAGTAATTTGGACATATTCGGGGGTCACAATACAAGGGTCAAGAGGACATACTCTTCTTACTTTTTTCTTATGAGGTGTTTCTTAGGAAGAAAGAAGAAATCATATAGTCTAGTATTATAATTTGAATAGGTATACTTATTTACTTTAAAAAATATCATTATTTTTAATTACTAGGATTGTCTTTTATATAAAGTTAATATACCTAGCGAAATTCCGCTCCCGGTTTTCTTTGAGTGACCGTCTTCGCCAACCCCGCCCTTCAGCAGCTCCACTATATAGAACTCCGCGCCCTTCGCCCCGGCATGCATGCTTGTCAGCGCCAAGGCCGCGTACCTACGGAAGGTTTCATAGAAGTCGCTCTTCATCAGGTTTCTTACTTGTTTTTCTCTATCGCTAGTGAATCTTCAATACTAGAGATCCGGTGTCTCTCCGTTTTCACAGGCACGAGACCATTGTAAGCTTGGTTCTGCAGTCTCATTGTCTCCGGGGACCGATCCCTCGTCGTTATCTGACTGAATTTCTACTAATTACTATATCTGTGACAAAGCTATACACGCTATATATGTATCTACTGTACTTCAAAAAAATTCGGGTATCAACACAAACGATTTTTTTGAGTTCTGAGTGCATTGTTGCCGTCAATATGCAATTTTTAAGTACTTTTCCCTTAGTAAAATCAGAAAAAATTAATTAAAAAAAAATTATAAAAATCATATTGTATTACAGTCCATCCAGCTAAACATATCGATCAACATAATGCATGGTCTTATGAAGTAAAATTTAATAACATGTTCACTACATCATCATTATAATCATCATTAGCCTTTATCCGTCCACTGTAATAGGCATTTTTTTTAATGCCGAGTGCACTGAGAGTATCGACCCGCTGCGGGCGAGTCCAACATGACTCGCTGCGCCCGAAAAATGGTAAGTGGACGCAGCTCTACCCACTAAAACCCGGCGAGTGCCACCAATGCCGCCATTGATGAGGTGCCCCAGATCTACTAGCAGCAGGGCACCTCGAAGGCTAGTCAGTCCCTGAGGGGATCGACGCTATCTCCACAGAGGGGTTGTCTCGCATAACAGAACGACCACTCCCAACGTTCCCGTCCTCACCCCTTGCCCCGTGCTATTTGGTCCCCTCTTCTTATAAGAGGGGCACTGTAATAGGCCTCCCTTGATGAACGTCGAAAGTCGAATTCACGGTTTTAATTTCCATTAGTTAAATTCTGTCATTGTGTTGCTACGATATGTTTTCAGGCGCTGTACTAAATACAATTATTATATGGGAAGACGATGTCCGGGCTGTGGCCGTGTTGATTTTGAGTAGCAATGGATCGGCTGTCTTGGCGTTCATGTGGGCGGATAAAGGCTGATGAGGATGGTGATTGGTGATGATGCGTAATAGTTAAGCACCTTACCTTTTTTTGTTTTGGAACTGAGTTCTGGGTGACCAATCAAATGGCAATCTATGACCGGTATCTTTAGGTTGGGACACTTCTAGCTCTAGTCTCTTAAGCAAATAAGCAATCAAAAAGCACACCGTATGAAAAAATTCTTTACTTGATATACCGTTTACTGCATGACTATTAATTTGTTGCCTGTTGAGTAAAATTTGGTTGTTACTTGTTTGATAAAAGCTTAATATTATGCTGCTGCTATTGTCGTGTTCTTATCGTCATTGTTAATTCTTCTTCCCAGTCGTACACTCTTGTCAGAGCGGTCGTGGTTGTATTGACGGTGTTAGTACATGAGGGCCTTCGTCTTCGTTTTTCCTGCCGATTGTTGCTGATCTGGCTAAGCGACGCCATTGTTAATTAAAGGAAAATTAATATGTAATTGTCATTGAACTTTATCTTAAAAGGAAAACGAAAATTAATACAAAATTATTTAAATCGAAAAGCTTATTACATTGTCATTATTCCTTGCAATTTGGAGCCCGAGGTGTACGGAGTAATTATTTGGCGGCAAAAAACTCGAGGCGGGGTCCGGTTTGGCACCAGATCGTAAGCTCAAATGTTGCATCAGAAATGAGCGCTGCGTTCTCTGTCTTGCATCAGCTAAATTAATATAGTACTGGGTATAACTAGCGTCAATTTGTATATAATTATGTTTCCAGGCTTACGCAAATAGGTATATACTGCAAACCTACGGACTCGAAAGCTTCTAAGATTTGAGATATTAAAATAATAATTTAATCTGCTCTTAACTAAGGGTTTTTTTTTTCGCCGGGTAATACTCTTGCGCGGGAGCGGGGCTCTCGTGGTGGGTATGTAGGACTCGCTGAAAGATGGTATGGTGGACGCAGCCTCTACCCAATAAAACCCTGCGGTACTCCGTAGTCCGTTTCTCCGTCATACTGCTGAGCCGCGGGATGGCGTTGGTGTACTCCGAGACGCACATCCGCACCTTCAAAAGTGTA
This sequence comes from Lycaena phlaeas, assembly GCA_905333005.2. NCBI lineage: Eukaryota > Metazoa > Arthropoda > Insecta > Lepidoptera > Lycaenidae > Lycaena > Lycaena phlaeas. The sequence goes on from HG995181.1 coordinate 3,359,781, forward strand.
CCAACATTCAGTGTATTACAGTATTTCTTCTTTTTTTTCTTTCAACGCTTTGTTATACAGTTTTGAAAAAAAAAACTAGACTAATTACAGTATTAAAAAGTAGGTAATGAAAACTGGGTTGGTAGTTTAATTCCTGGGCTTTGAGTATCCGTTCACCGTCTAGACTCTAGACTCTAGAGCAGTGTTTCTCAACTTTTTTCATCTTTGATTCTTTTTCATCGGGAAACTGCAGTCACAATTAATATTTTCATGCAAAAATAAATTTATTGATTTTTACAGAATTTCATATTTGTACCAGAAGGAGCGCAAAATGAACTTTTAATCAGGTCAAAAGTTTAAGTCTTAATTTTTTTGCCCTCTCTTAAAAATATGGTTGAAGTGTCATACGATTTTATAGAAATTTAATAGAAATCGGTCGAACTGTTTCGGAGGAGTATGGGAATGAACATTGTGACCCAAGAATTTTAGGTTTAGATAAGGATACATTCACAAAAGTAATAAGTTCGAAAATAATATTAACTTTAAAAACTTAATGATTGAGAAAAGGCGTGTCCAAGTTCTTAGCCGCTTTGTTATTGTTTAGAAAATAATAACAAAAGATACTTAAGATAACTTTAAATGGTACTTAAGAAAATAACGAGAAATTATCCTAATAAAATGTTACAGACCTCGTGTATGGTCATTGGTCACTAGCCATATTATCAACTATCAAGGGTTGTGGTGCGTACATGTATCAGTATTCAGTTATCACAGAACTTCGCGCAGGAAAAGCTGCCTCCTGTTAAATAGGCGCTCGTTTAAAATTCGAATTGTTTTATTAAAATTTAATTTATTAACGATGGCGATGCTTTTACGAAAAATGTGGAAGAATCATTCAAAACACAAAAGTAAGTGTCATTATTATTATATTCGAACAATATTTAAATTTTTATCGAATATTCACAGAGGTATTTTTCAAGGAATGTTATAATTTTATTTTTAAAGTACAATATACTATAATATTCAAAAATATTTTGAGAAATAAGTTTAAATCTTAGATCATGTTTAAATTCTGCTTTTGTTAGTTTCAATAATTACTCGTTATTTCCTTAATTTTAATTAAAAATTAAGGAAATAACGAATATTTATTATTATTTTTTAATTAAATCCTCAATGTTTTTTTTTGTTAATTATTTCTACATTAAAATAAATTTACTGTTTAGATTTAAAATCTGATATGAAAATATTTTTATATTTTTTAAATAAAAAATAAATAAGAAACAACTAAAAAAAGGTAAATTATAAAATAAATTTATTCGTGTAAAAAATAAGAGCACAACTATAGATAAGTATTAAAAATATAAATATGAATAAGCATAAAAAAAAACTTTTTAAATTCTTTAAACTGATTAAATGGACGGATGGATGGATCGACGCTTTTACACCACGTCAATCTGGTCCCCTACTAAGTTCTCGAAGAGAGAGGTGTTACGGGTACCAGACAACTGAAATACATATATTTAATACTTTTTATTATATAATACACATATTTAATACACATCCATGACCCAGGAACACAGAAACTTTTTTTTGTGTTCCCTGGCGAAATTCGTACCCGCTACCTTCGGCTTGTGCGCCAACGCGCTAACCACTAACTCACAGAGGTCGTCAAACAATGCTTCCCTTTGATACAGATTATTGTGATCTTGAAACTTTTTGAAGTGAATATATATACTGGTATTGTATATATAGTGATACTGGTATTAGGGGGTTGCGGCCCCATTACAAATTATGGTGCCGTAGTTCGGGTTAGTGGTTAACTAACCCTTCCGCCGTCGGCGGCAGGCGGATCCTCGATCAGCGGCGCAAAGGTCTTTGCGACCTTAGCCGTCGTGCTTATCCGAAATATTTGATCCTCTTCTTCAAGCTCTTTCGTTAATTTAATTCAATTTTTAACATTATCCGTTAATACGCCATAATTAAATAGAATATAACACATTTAAAAGAATCTGTCTATAATTAATTAAATTAAAAAATAAAATTCTAAAATTAAGGTCAGAGATGAATCCTTCGGAAAAATTACATTGGTTATCTGTTTACCTGAATTTAACAATGAAAATTTATATACATAAAGTAACATCACATATACATGGACCTCCTCGGAATCAGGCGAGGAGGGTATTAGGCCATGGTTTACATATGCGCTGGTTCAAAACTTCACAAAAAGGTTTGTTTATCTATAGTCGCTAAAAAAGGTTGATATGGTAAAGGAAAGCTTTTTGGAACATCTATGGGCAACAAAATTTATACTTACATTTATTGAAAGGTCCAATCTTTCAATAAATGTAAGTATACATTTTTATAATATATGAATTCTAATATGGCGTCCCCTGACTACAATTTTTTAAATCTACGGTGTGGTCTTGTTGGGTATAAATTAAAAAGAAATTGCTAGTGTAGCTGTACTGTTCGACCCGCTCCTAGGTTTCTCTAACTGGATGTGGAACGGACCTGGGGCAACAAAAAAGCTGACGCGTTGGTTTTCTATGACCTTAATTCCAGGCTAACAGTATTAGCAGAAAAAGCCCTGACGGAATGAATTTATTTTCTATGGCTTAGTACAAAAAAGTAGCTTAGTATTAATTCATCGATATGAAAATAATTTCTTGAATGGAAATATCACTTTAGACATGTCATGGTCTAAGAGCCGTGGAAGATCGTCCTTCACCGACCTGATAACCAGATGAGACGTATTTTTTATCAAATATTTTGTGTAAACAAACATGCCTATAATGACTTACCTATCCAAAAGTGCTCATGGCTATTTTTAAGTAAATTAATGTACTTTAAGTACGATTTTTTGCAGGCAAGTTTGTATGACTGATTTTGTAAAAAAATAATCTAAAATTAGATATAACTTTCGATAAGTTAGCAAATCGACGGAGTCACCTATTATGACTTACCTGTTTACATCTGCTTGCCAGGTAGCCGTACACAGAAATGAGTAGGCGAGCCTACCTAGGCATATTCTGTGTGCCAAAAACTACCAGTGACATAAATGTCATATGGTTATCAAAAGTATGAACGTGATGAAAAAAAAAATCGATTAAAGTTAATTTAATTAAAAATTGGCATGAGCACTTTTGGCTAGGCAAGTCATTATAATAGGCATTTTTGTTTATTAAAAAAAATTGGTAAAAAATATGTCTCATCTGGTTATCAGATCGGTGAAAGACGATCTTCAACGGCTCTCCTACTATCATAATATATGTTTTATCAAATAATTATTGCGTTTGCCGGAGAGGGAACTGAAATCAACTTGAATGATGAATCCACGATCTCAACTAGCAACAAGTGATTTGACATCGGTTGGACTTTGGATGAATGACGTTTATAATAAACAGAAACGGATATCAGAAAGCCAATTTTCTAATAGAAATAATAGCAACTGTATTTATGTATCTGTATCTACTAGTGGCTAGACTAATTCGTCAGTATCTCGCGTTTTAAACTCGCACTATGACATGATAACTAACAACTAATCAAAACCTTAACATATCAAACGAAAATTCTCAATCCAGTAAAGTATCAACTCTTTATGTAAGTATTACCACTTTTGGGCACGGGTCACGGGTTTCTTTCTCGAAATCAGGCGAGGGGGGTAATGGATCAAGTTCACCGATGCGTTGGCCCAGTGCGTGTTGGTGAGATTGAAAGTCTTTGAAGGGTTATATTATATCCTTCAAAGACTCCTCCTCACGATGTTTTCCTTCACCGGTGTGTGAGCGATGGTCTTGGGGTCTTGGGGTTCACTTAGAAATTTAGATAAACCCATTTCAAGGCTCACATGGGGGGTCAGCATCGAACCCGGAACCTCTCGCATAAAAGGCTGAGTCCACCCACCACTCGCTTCGCGACCATCGTCGCTTTTAATACGATTAAATGTATGTTTTTTTGCTTGATTTGTATGTACCTTGTAAATATGGCAGAATAATCTGAGCAGGTTTTCACGTGAATCAAGTCGGACGCGAGTGAGACGCATTTCAACGTAAACAGTAGGAGTTCAATCAACTGATTGAGAAAATAAGAAAAAGATACTTCATATTTTAAGTCCTCGAAAGGTCTAAGTTCTGCAAAAACAAATGACACTAAGCTCTTCTTCAGAAATCTTACCGATGGGAGGGTGATCCAGGCTGCATGGGAGCCACCATTCTGCTTGGTTCTCCCATTAATTAGCCGTGCTGTGTTACTGAGAAAAGGATAAGGCAGGCATTGAAATTACTTAGCACAGGGACGTACGCTTATTATCAAACGCCACTTGAATATTTGGGGGCTCCACAAACTACGCACGCTTTAAATCCACATGTCATCAAAATATAGGCAGCTTCCAAATTTGAGTTGCATTTGAGTATTCGGGCATTAGCATATTATATTTCAGGATTAATAACACATGAATGAGTTGCCTGCCCTATATGTTTCAGGATAGGTGACATGGACCACTTAAAACCACGTCGCCTATTTGCATATAAACTTATATAGGTATATAAAAAAAAAACTCTAACACAATAATATCTAACATTAACTAGGCTTTTAAAAGATCCCCACCATGGCTCAGGCCTTGTCGTGGCGGTGGGGCTCAGTAGCCCAGGGTGACCCCAACACCTTGGGCGAAGCGAATTGAGCCGAGGGGGCTCTTTGTATCCCTCTTATAAGAAGAGGGGACAAAAGAGCAGGGGGCAAGGGGTGAGGATGGGAATCTCACCTCATTGTACTGTCCCGACGTTGGAAGTGGTTGTTCTGTGGTGCGGAACAACCGCTCTCGGGGGCAAGGGGCAAGGACGGGAACCTCGGCCCTCGGGTGCGGGACAGCCCCTCTGTGGAGGTGGCGTTGGTCCCCTGAGGTACTGACTAGCCGTCGAGGTGCCCTGTTGCTTGTAGATCTGGGGCACCTCACCAAAGGCGGCAGTGGTGGCACTCGCCGGGTTTTAGTGGGTAGAGCTGCGTCCACTTACCAGCTTTCGGGCGCAGCGAATCCCACATACCTGCCTGGGGACCCACTCTCCTGCGGGATGCGTCAGTGCATTTTCCGGCGTAAAAGAAATAAAAAGGCTTTTAAAAGATAGTAGTCTTAAAGATAGAACCTCAATATTATTAATTAGTACTTTGTAGAATAGAGACGATAGAATTTTAGATTTAATTAGCTCAAGAAATTCTTCAAATATTTACTTGTTCGTTCGAGAATACTTTCCGTCTTTTTCCGTGAACGTCACGTCTATATTATAATATTATAATACTATTACATCTGAGACAAGGGTTAATAAAACAATTACAAGAGATCATACACCCTCGGAGTTTATCTTATTAATTGTTTTCAATCGGAAATGTACATTTGTAAGAGAAGTGCGTTTAATCAATTATTAACGGAGACTTAATTGTTTTTAATTAATAAACATTATCTAATTTTTTTTTGTTTTTTTTTGTTTAATTCATAAACATTATCTAGCTATCGGTTTATTTGTGCGCTGGTTGCGTTAATTTAAGCTCGAATTAAAGTCTGAAACTGAAGTTTTACTTAAAATTGTTTGTATTCGATTGGTCAAATGCCGAAAAATTTTGTAGGCCATTTCTTTTTTTTTTAGTATTTTTTCAGGCTAACGATAGCAAGATGTTAAGTTTAAAAGTAATAATATTATAAAATACCAGCATATGCCAGACTTCGTTCTGCCAGAAGTTCCGATAAAGCTGTTAAAAAACAGTGGTTGATCGTAAATTGTTGAAAATTTAACGTTGTTCGTATTTTGAATGCTTGTATCATAAAAAGCAAAAACTACTACCTCAGAAATGGAATAAAAATTAAGGGAGACCACCCTTAACATTTAGGGAGATGAAAAATAGATGTCTGATTCCGCCGTTGCGGAGAAGTTTAACTACAAACACCGGGACACGAGAATTTTATATATTAGTTCAACCCATTCTTAGATTAAATTAATAATTGATAGCTGGTGTTTTTTTTTCGAAAAGTCTAGACTTTAGGCTTGATGTCCTTTAAGCTCAATCGGTAGTTGATAACCGAGGTGTTAATATGCACAAGCTTTGGGAAAGACGATTTATGCTTTAGGATGCGCACTTAATAAGTAACAAGAATGAATCAATTCCCGATTCCTCCTTGTTATGTTTAAGTACTGTTAATACATTTGATTATCACAGAAACTAGAAGACAGTATTTATCAACTAACGAATTTGTATTCTTTAAAACTCGACTATCTATTTATATCAATAAAGTTCACTTTCGAAGTGAGCGTAAAGTGAGCTCTACCACTCAGGTGAAGCTCGATACCAAAATGGTTTTTACAGAATAGCTCTACAGATTGGATGGAAGTGGTCCATTATTGGATCTGCCACTGATAGTGATGCTGCATCCCATGTCATAACATATAGTTGACAACGATTCTAGTGTCGATATACGCAGTTTAATACGAGTATAAGGATCAGAATCGCACTTTAGATGTCCTAAAAACCGCATTTTGCGATACTGTTATCGATATAAGTACATATTACAACAAAAATCGATATTATTTATTGATTCATAGTAATGAGTGTTCTAATAGGATTTATTGTACTTTTTATAAGGATTTTTTTTAAATTATGTTTTATCGATAGAAAGTTATCTAGACGCTTCAAGTGGAGTTCCATTATTATTTTAGAGCAAGTGGAGGGAATTTTATTTACCTACTTGGAATTTTATTTGATAGTCGGAGATCACAGACTCTCAAAGCTACTTGCTACGCGTGAAAGCTTGCAAGTTGGCGTAAGCGTTATCAGCAAGGTTTTACAGAAAGATATCAAAAGCGTTATATAATATATAGAGCAATGCCCAAAATGTCAGGAATATAGAGTGTCCCGTAAATCGACATCAAGCCGTAAACCCGTGATAGGCCAAGTTATCAGAAAAATAAAATAAAAAAATCCAAGTAATGTGTCTCTAAAAATACAAAGCTTATAAAAAAAAAAGAAAAATTTATATCTTGTGACGGTTTTTTAGTTCCCGGCACTACAAGTTTCCACTTTTTTTGTAATTTTTTTGTGCAACATACAATAACTAAAAAACTATCACAAGATTTGTTTATTTTTGAGACTCATTACCTGGATTTTTATATTTTATTTTTCTGATAACTATTATAACTTGGCATAATATCACTATATAATATAACTACTAACTAGTTGTTGCCTGTAGCTTCACCTGCGTTTTATGCCGTTTATCAGATGCCGTTGTAAACCAAGATTTACAACGGCATCTTACCGAGATTATTATATAGCTATTTAACACTGAAAGAATCATTCAAATCCGACCAATTCCTGAGCTTAGCGCATTCAAACAAACAAACTCTTCCTCTTTATTTATTGGTATAAGATAACTGTTGCCCGCAACTATCCCTGCGTTAACTAAGATTTACATCGGGATCTTAGCGGGATGATATAGTGTGTAGCCTTCCTCGATAAAGGGGCTATCTAAAACTGAAAGAATCTTTCAAGTCCGACCAGTAGTTCCGCAGATTAGCGCGTTCAAACAAACAAACTCTTAAGCTTTATATGTTAGTATAAGTCACAGATATTTAAAAATATCTGTGACTTATACTAATACTAAACTATAAAATAAGTTGTTCTTGATATTTCTATGGTATAAGTATAAGATGTATATTATATAACCTAAATTCTCATTTAATACAAGTGGCCGCCCGCGGTTTCACTCGAGTGGTTCCCGTTCCCGCGGAAAAACGGGATAAAAAGTATCCTATGCGTTATTCCAGCCTATGATCTACCTCTGTTGCAGATTTCATCCAGATCCGTTTAGTAGTTTTTGCGTGGAAGAGTAACAAACATCCATATTCACAAACTTTCACATTTATAATATTAGCAGGATTCCTTTCTTCGTCATCCCCAGATGAACTGTGAAGCGTATAAGATAATGCGCAATTAATGATCATTTGTTTAGTCTTTCCTCCGCTGATAAGAGCTGTGTGTGATCATAGATTAATAGATAAACGTCAACTGCGCCTAATATCCGACCTATGGCCCACATACGAGTCCGCCGTCTGACCCACATATACAGATAATACTATTAATAATAAGCTGTGCGATTTTTTCTAACCCACGCACTTTTGAAACAATTATATTGTATATAATTTATTGAGGGTAATATTGAGAATAATATAAACAGTATGTAAGGAGGTTGACGTGGGTAAGGTTTAGGTGCCGGCATAATCCAACACCTTGGACGAAGCGAATAGAGCCGAGGGGACTCGGGTCTCTTTGTGACCCTCTTATAAGAACAGGGCAAAAGAGCAGGGGGCAAGGGGTGAGGTCGGAAACTTCACCTTATTGTACTGTCCCGACGTTGGGAGGGGTTGTTCTATGGTGCGGGACAATCCTGTGGAGGTGGCGTCGGTCCCCTGAGGAACTGACTAGCCATCGAGGTGCATTGCTGAGATGAATGAGATGCTTCAGTGCATTTCCCGGCGTTAAAGAAAAAAAGGTGCTGGCACAATACTTATTTATTAAATGAATATCTTAATATCACACTGCTCCAGAGTCCAGAGTTAACACGATATAGGTAGTTTGTACAGGATGCGGGGGTCTGCTCCCTTACGTCTAGACTTCAGCCGATGCAGTTGAAAGGTTGCGAAGAATAAAGTCTTTCAAGACTTTATTCTTCGCAACCTCTTCGTCTTTGAAGTCTGTCTTTGTCTTGAAGTTTTTTAGTGCACAATATGTGATCTTTTTAACCCTTGTACCAACTGTTCTTTTGAACTTGAATAAAAGTTCTTACGAAGTTACCATGGCGCTACGTTAACGTGGTATGATTGTTGAACAATATTTATTTATAATATCTGATTTCGCGGAGTGGAAATGGGACTGATAAGAGTAATTTACGCGTTCGTAGTTTTTACGTTTCATACTAAAAATGTTGAAGATTCTTTTGAATATCCATGCTTGTTAGCCAACAACAAATTGATCATGATAATAGAGCAGTGACAGTTTGCAACATATACATTATATTATTAGATATGTCGAACGATGCCAAAATATACACCTCTGAAAATTTCATTAAAATCTATCACGTTATTATAATAAGTCTATCTACATAATTTAGACGCCAAAATCACGCATCCAATTTTATATTTATAGAATTAATTAAAAAAAAATCAAGTTTCAGGTCATCGAGATATACCTACAGGATAGTCATAGAATACTCCTTTAAAATGAACTAATGAAAACATAATTTGATTCGTTAACACGCTATAATAACAGTACGAAAGAAACATCAACAGTACGAAGTAAACTGACAGAATCTAGTTAAACTTAAAAGCTAGTTCACTATAATTAGCGCTTTCTAAGGCATACAACTAGTTTCTAGTCCATATTAATCTAAGACCTAAGTAATCCGTGTTGATCGAAACTATTTTTTTTATCGTATACAACTTTCCTTATTTCTGATCTTAAAGTAACGAGCATGCCTACGAATTTAGTTTTTTTGAAGTGAAAACTTCCTTAGTGCGTTGAGCACTGCGTCACCGAATACTTTCAATGTGCTGCAATGCTGTGACATATTATATATAATAAGTACATCGTGACGTCATTATGAAATTTCAAACTTCAATACTAAAATTTGAAAATTTGAATAGTCTTTAACGTCAAAGTTTCACCGGCGTACTTCTCATTCCCATGGGAATCCTGGGATAAATGCCTGGGTGTAAACTATATAATTGTTTAGTTTACAAACAAAGAACGTATGATTGTTTAGTATACGTTCTTACAAACTTTTGCGTTTATAATATTAGTAGGAAGTACTATCCTAGAAAGGTTAGTTCTGCTCTTTCAAATACATTATATATTAAATCATAAAAAAACAAAAAGAGGTACTTATATTTATAAAGATTATATTACATAATATAGGTTTGGTCTCGAAATGAGAGGCCCGCCTGAATTATGTTTTTCTGAGTATATTTAACCATGACAGCATCTTCAGGTTACTCTTCGGTAAAAGAGAAGGTCAGAAAACTAAATATCTTAAGTCTATGTTTTCATAGCCTAATTGTGTTGCGGAAACTCAGGGACATGCGTATATCTGTATGTACAGTGGAATCTCTATAATTCGAACTTCGTTAAGTCTAAATCCTCAAGTAAGTCGAAAAAAAATCTTGTTAAGTCGAAAACTCGTTAATTCGATTTTTTTGCATTTCCCTTAAGATTCGAGTTAAAGAGTCCACTTCCACTGTGTTCTGAGTTCTAAGTTCCACTGTATCACACGTAGTAAGGAGTTTTTTTTTCAGTATATCATTGATAGTGCCTTATTATATAAAGTTAAATATATAAGTTATTAAGCTCGATTAATTTATTCTATTCTAATATAAGTCGATCAAAATATGATCAATCGATCCGTACCCCGCCCTTCCGGTAACTTGTTTTGATCGCCTTATAAAAGCACTGCCAGTCTGTAGGCTGGGGGCCTAGCCAAAATGCTATTACGAAAACGACAGCGACGATCGTTCGTCCGTTCGAAGTTGTGATTGGCTAAATCACGTCGTCGATTTGGCTAGGCCCCCTGGGCATTATTGTCATTATTGTCGAAACTCTGCTCGAATAAACAACTGTTGAAAACTATACCGTTCTACTTATTTATGGAAGGTTACTCCGCTCTAACATCATTGTGATATTTTTTTTAGAATTGTCTGAAGAGTGGGCGCTAGCGGAGTGTGAAGGCGAGGGCTGGTGGCGGGAGGCACGCGACGGGCGCAGTGAGAGCGACGTGCGATACGCGGGCACGGCACCGGTAGAACGCGCCGCCTCCGCGCCCGCTACTGCGCTCGCCGTGCGCTCCGCTTTGCATACCGCTAAGAGTAAGCGATTTTATTTGTTAGTAGTATAAGCGAACTGGTAGACTTCCCACCAGTTAGTGGCACGTCGCACATGAACATAAACTAGTTTACCTGAAACTAGCCTAAATCCTTTTCAACTATTTCATTTTATTCATTACCACCACGAGACATCTGGATTCTACTCTGACCATTGTGTCCCCGAAAATTTGGCTTTTCTTAAGTTTTCTGACGTTTACGACAGGAACATTTCGAGAGATTTTATTTATCCTTAAGTTGTTCAAAATAAGCTTGCATTAGACATCTCCAGAGCGACGATGGTCCAGTGGTGGAGGGACTCGGTCCCTTATGCGAGAGGTTCCGGGTTCGATCTTGAACCCCGTGTGTGCCTTGAAATGGATTTTTCTAAAATTTCTAAGTGCACCCCAAACACGGGACCATCGCTCATTCACCGGTGAAGGAAAACATCGTGAGGAAACCTGCATGCCTGATGAGATTGGAAGTCTTTGAAGGTATGTGAAGTTCACCTATCTACACTGGGCCAGCATGGTGAACTATGGCCTATTACCCTCCTCGCCTGATTTCGAGGAGGAGACCCGTGCCCAGCAGTGGGACATAAAGGGTTGATTCTTTACTTTTTAGACATCTCCAATCTTTTGGAGGTTGACTCCCACGGATGACATTTTACATAGCAAACGGATACGATTTCTATTTTTTCTTACAGCCCTCAACAGAAAATTGCAGAGAGTGAATTTGGATATCAGCGCCAAGGGTGTGTTGGTCTCCGACGCGGAGTCAAGCGACAACGTGCTCAGCGTGTCCATATACAGGTGAGATCTATCATCGTCTTAAGTACTGTCACAATTCCTCTGTCTAGATTCTAGAATCATGAAGTAGAGGGGGTGAGGTTGACATTAGACTGCTCTGCGCTCTGCTTAACCTAACGTTGTACTCAAAACGTCTATTAGATTGTGTTCGCTTTTGAATTTGTATTCGCTTTGGTGGCGTCCCTCGCGTGTTCGGCATGCTCCACCTGTCTTTATTTATAAATCTGTTGTGAATAAATTTACCTTAATAATTAATAATGGAACTTTAAATCCAAGGAATAAATGTTACCAGAAACAATAAATTATCATAAATGTCATTTTTCAAATTTATGACACATTATTATCTGTTCGCATCTGTCATTACAAGAACATTGTACTTCGCAGATATAAATATGTTATGTAAAGAATGTGATTCATATTAATTATGCCGGACGTTTATTGTTTTTATATCTATACTTACTTATAAAAATATAAATTAATATAAAAATAATAAATATCCGCATATCATGCTAGAGTTAGTTTTCTTGAACGCTATCACCTCCGAAACTGGCAATCTTCTTTCAGCCATTATTATTTCACTTTTGTACTGGAATTACAACGATTATCTATGACATACAAACATACATAATGTATTCCACAATGGCGTAATACTCTCCTCGCTTCTTTCTCGGAAAACATTTAATAACTTTAATGTTGAATATATATTTATTATTATGTATTTAACGTACGTTTATAATATGTATTTTAAATTTTTACAAAGGCATGCATCTATGTTTCAGGATCTCCTATTGCTCGGCTGATGCCGCGAACGCTCGGGTCTTCGCCGTGGTGGAAGGGAAGACCGTCGGCGGGGGGGAGGAAGCCCACGTGGTCCATGTTTTCGTGTGTACGAGACGGAGACAGGCTCGGGCTCTTGCTCTCTCCCTCGCACACGCCTTCAATGATGCATATCAGGTATGTTGTCTGAAATATACCGAGTGTATTAGGAACGCTTTGAAAGATGTAAGCCTAATAAAATACTATTAACATACTATATTATGATGCAACCATTTATCTCAAAAACATTTTTTTAAGAAAATTTTAGCACTTATGTATTTTGCATACACGCTATGAACTCACGCTGACCGCGAGTCCTGCGCGGTGCGGGAGTTTGTACACCTCGAGCGACGCGACTGTGAGTCAGCTGTTACATTACTGTTTTATTCAAAAACGATTATTTTAAAAGCGTTGTCATCAAATGTCTGTATCATTATGTTTACCAAACCGGATTATACAAAAAAAGTTAAAAAACACAAAAAAAAACAATCGCGTTTTTTGCACTTCTATCATGTCAGGCCACGACTACACTTTCATGACATCTTCGTTTTTCAAAGCGTTCAAAATACACCGTGTAGGTATAATATTATGCTTACCCCAAGTAACTGGTATCCTGTGTACAACTTCGCAAGAGACTAAAACCACATAGGCACAAGTGTTTCTATATTTGACATGTATACCCTACCATATAATATGAGAGTCATAGTTTTGATGGTCTCAGTGCAAGTATTATACTCACTATTGAATTTTGTAACCTGTCCTCTTTATTAATTCAAGAATTAAAGGTTAAGTAATAAAATAATGAATGTAATTTTCAGGCTTGGCAAGCAAACGAAGCTAGCGCATTAAAATCAGGTGGCAAAAGTCTTGCAAATCCATGGGTAAGTAAATATATCGAATAAGAAATTACACCAAAAATATCCAATATACTCCTTCCATCTTCTTTTATTTTGATAATTACGATGCCACAGAAATATTTTTGCGCCAGTTGTTAAAAAGTAAAGTAAACGCTAGAATTTAGCTTACGAGTCGTTCGTCAGTGAAACGGGCATTTGGACTCAAATAAGAATATTTGGTGAAATAAAGGCGATTATTGATAGAAGCTTTATTATTACCTTTTGTATTAATAATTGGCAAACTTCACATGCCAAAAATAAATTTCAGTCATGACACATCTTCAGGCGGAAGAAACAAAGAATACTTATTTACAAGACTGGCCTGTTGATCTAGTAGTTAGTGACCCTGACTGCTAAACCAGACGGTCGTGGGTTCTATTCCCACCCAGGACAAATATTTGTTTGATGAGCATGATCATTTGTTCTGTGTCTGGGGCCTGGGCGTAATTTAACTATAATATAATGTATATATTATTTAGAAATACATAAGTAGTGTATCAGCTGTCTGGTTACCATAAGAACAGGCTTTGCCTAGTTTGGGATCAGATGGCCGTGTGTGATTTGTCCCAGCATATTATTATTATATTTTTACAGGTCCAATTTGTAGAAGAATCTGAGGAGGACGCTGAGTCGGAAGATTGGCAATCCCCTGCCCCCCTCGTGACCTTCGCTTAGCACTAGACCAGTAGTCAAAACCTTAAGCCAAAATTGATTAAAGATATAATATAAGTACAAAAAACAGCATAAACGAAATATAAAGTCTAAGGACGAAGACAAACTTTTTTTTCAGGTTTATCTTCCTCAAGGATTTGCGAATAGTGGGTAGCTAGTTTTAAAGCCACATAATCATTTTGTTCTCTGATCTTAGAATAATTTCCATGTATTATTTTTAATTTAGAATAGTTATTATTTAAGAAAAAGCTTATGTAAATATGAAATTGTAAATAAATAAAAAGAAAACCGGGAAAAAGCTTTATAAGTATGGAGATTGGCGCTTTCAATGAAAAGAGATTTTTGAGCGTATTTTGCTAATTGTTTTATGTAAGCAAGTTTGAATTAGACTGAACCGTGGCTTAGGGATTTATGGAAAAAGTTTTTCAAAATAATTCTTTCATAAACTATCTAAGTTTTACTATTCTCTACTATAACCTACTTATGGAACATTTGATCTTAATATCTTTGAAATAAAGAGACCGTTTTCACCTCTAAATATAACGAATTTACTTAAATTTTATTTGCAAATCCCATAGCAATCCTCTTAACTGAAATATGAATAATTAATTATGTTATCATTCCGAATCTACAAAATGCTTTGTAAATTATAGGCTATTTGACAGTATAAAAATGAAGGTTTTATTGCGATTTGCGTAGAATATTAATTATTGACAAAATAATATTATGAACAAAATATATTGATTGTTGTCACCAAAAGCCCAAAATAAAATTATTTAATTTATGGTTAAAACAATATGACTATAAACGGATTAGATTGGCTAAACAAATGTGACTAGCATCTTTTAGTATTGACTATTACTGACGTGTGACGTCACTAGTTCGACTCGACGCCTATTGCTGAAGCAAGCGATTTTACAACACAGATAATTAATAATAAAATTTTGTTATGCTTTATTTTAAACAAAATACTTAAAATAACTTAAAATAAATATCATTTACATGATCCAAATACACAATAAATAATATTATGAGATGAGATATACTATTATAATACGGCTATATTCTGAAGGGAGGTTTTAGTAATTATTTTGGACAGGTTTCTTATGTCTTTAGTATCCTTTAGGATTGCTTTTTAGGACCAGAATAAAAAAAAATATCAAAATAATATATTCTCTAATGATTTTTTTTGTACTGACAACTGTTGAAAAATAATTATTTTATTTTGCTCATATTTAATGAACCAATGACATGTAGATATCTGTTCTTTATTACTGGTAATACTTATCCTCACCAGTAGAGCTATTCTATAAAAAACCATTTCGATATCGAGCTTCACCTGAGTGATAGAGCTCACTTTACGCTCACTTCAAAAGTGAACTTTATTGATATAGATAGATAGTCGAGTTTTAAAGAATACAAATTCATCAAAGTCGTCATGTCACCGCGGATTCCGCTATCGAGATTCGAAAATGACTTTACAGAACAGCCCTACTGGTCGTATCTATCTCGCAGGACCAACGAATCTTACATAAACGTGAAGACGGCGCATATGTTGTGTACTTGCTTTATATCAGTCAGTGCCATTTTGGAAGAAAAGTATGTAGTGGAAGAATGTAGGGAATCGATGTTTATTATATTTAATTAAAATATAGGTTACGATTTACTTCAATATTTCTGTTAGTATGTGTAATAATGTAATTTTTAGTAATTAAATATATTTTAATTGGATCTAGTTTTATAACTATTAAAAACATTTATTTATAGCATGTTATTATTATTTTAGCTAGTTAAAACTTTTAACTTCTCAAAATTTAATGTATTAAAATGGATTGAAATAACAAAATACATTTTTTATTATACATAAACGTTTAATAAATATTATAATACTTTTCATTAAATTACTTTAATCAAAAACATGGCATTATACAACGTAGAACCGCTAGCATTTTTAATCATAATTCTAGTATTTGTCCTAAATTAACAGGAGAAACCATGAAAAAAACTATGTTGTTAAAAGTACTCCTTGGAAGATATATGTAGCAAAGATATAAATAACCTTACCTTAAATTTATAGAGCAATTTATATGATTGAAAAATAAGTACTTACTTAAGTAATTTGCCTTTTTGGGTTAAAAAAAAATTGAAAATTCCTAAGCAGTTTTGGGGATTAATATCTTCGAGGTAAACAATTATGGAATTGGCACAACATTTTTTTTATCGCCGTTTGAGCTATCATAGTTTGCATTGCTGGAACAGTTGCAGGCGTCGTCTTCCCAGCTGGGAGGTGTAGAGGGGGGCGGAGCACGCCCTCCCCCCGAGGTGGTTAATGAGCATATAATCGAAGCAGTCCGTCACGCCGTCTTCGTTGCAGTCCTGGTAACATACAAGTTCTTTAAGGCAACATTCAAGGGAGTGTAACTGTGAAGTAGAGACGTAGAATTCGTGGTTAAGTACCTTTCATCATCAGCCTTTATCCATCCACTGCTGAACATAGGCCTCCCTCAATGAACGCCAAGACGCGGACCGGCCACTGCACGGAGATCGTTTTCCCCCCTGGTTAATGGCCGACTAATACTTCGTCTACCTAAACGCGGCCTCCACTCTTGAACTTTATTGGCTCATCGGCTATCCGTTCTTCTGAGTGGGTGACCAGTCCATTGCCACTTTAACATGCATACTCTTCGCATGATATCGGTAACTGTAGTTCTCTGGCCGAGGACTTCGTTTCGATTCCTATCTGCCAAAGAAACACACAGCGTAGCTGATAGCACGCTCCAAAGTACGTTGAGCTACGGAAAACTTACGGACCAGTCGTAAATTAAGTAGTCATCACGGGGAGAACGCGTTGGTTGAAGACTTCTTTAAATTCTGCGTTATAGTCTATAGACGACGACGTGAGAATATGGGGAAGCTTCCTAAATGCTGCCCATACTAATTGAATCCCTCTATCGGCTTCACTCTCGAAAAATTCTCAGAAATGCCTCACGTAATTAATGGACGCCTCCTTACGGCCTTACTGTTTTTTGTAATCTCGTTGTCTCCTTGTGATCATCTAGGCGTTAATAAGTAACCGACAGATAAACAAAACAAACATGCAGTTTTATTTTCGTATTTATAATATTACTTGTGGTTCACCTTTCCAAACGTCGCCATGTAGTTTTCGACTATTTTCAGTGAACAGTAGTAGTCCCTAGCGCAGTCTTCATATGCTGAAATCAGTGAAAGTTACTACCATAAATAATATTCTATATAACTCTATTCCTCCACAAAAACTTCAGCTCCACTATGAAGATGGTGCACTTTTAAAGTTGCAAGTACATATCTGGTTAATTTTTTCGTCCACTGCTGTACTAGGTCTCTTTCAATAAACGTCAAGACGGCCGATACTCCTCCACGCTTCTCATAAAACTCCGTCTCCAGAGCTTGGTTATCTTTCCAGAACGTTAGTGCCTCATGTCCAATTTAAATCGACTTACCCTCTCTCCTCTCGGGGCTGTCGTCTGGCAGGGTCGGTTTGCCAGCATCAACCCAGTATACCCTGGAGATATAGAAGGGCCCGCAGTAACCATCGCTGCAACCGTGGGATAGGTCGCAACCCGCCACGTGGCACAGGCATCGGAGACAGGTTGCGTTCAGGTTGGACACATTAATACCTGTTCGAAATATTAAAAAGGAAACCTAAGTTTCATTGAAGTGAAATCGGTCTAAATAAATAAAGGTATCACTTAGCACCTATAAACTTTCGACCCCGTATTAAGGCTGCTGCAGCTGCTGCTGACGAAGATCGATGTCTCCATCGATAAAGATACCAGTTAACTCGTAACTTCGCACTACCGTGGCTTCACTAAATTCGTATAGGCTGTGGCCTAAACGCTAATGATTAAAACGTAGTGTTTATATCCTCTTTGCTAATGATCATGTTGCAGTCATGCGTATATTGTATTGTAGATTATTTATTACATCTTAAAGACATAAAGATCAATTTAAACTTAATTTCACTCGAAACTAGAAATATGAAATATTTGTCCCAAATCAATTATTATTACAACAGGGAACGTATCGTAGGTACTAACATAATAAACGCGAAAGTTTGAATGTATGAAAGTTTGTTACTCTTTCATAGAAAAACTAATGTATGTATTTTAATAAAACTTTAAAATAATATATTTTATACATAAGAATACATTAGCCGTTATTTATAAAGATATTGAGTAAATTATCTAAAATTAAATTCTTCCGAGACAAAGTTGCCACCATCTAACAAAATTATAATATAATTGTTTGTACCATTTGTTACAAGAGTTTGTGATCCTATGTTACTTGGACCAGAACTAAAAGATTGTAATAACAAAAGGTAGACTCAAATTAGGTTTATGCGAATAAATTATAAATGAAGTTGTTGCTCAATAAAAGGATTCTTAGGAAAAATAGGATTTATTTATTATTATATATTTTATTATATATAATATATTTATTATATATTCCTATTTTTTCTAAGAATCCTTTTATTGAGACTATTGTGGTAATGACCACAAAAGTCGTGAACTAATGAAAAAATGATATAAAGAATTAAATATTAAAATACGCACAATCTATCTCACTACAATAATATAAAAGCAACAACACAAAATACAATAAAGTATAATAACGTGCTTTTCCCACAACAAAACAATCTAAATAAAACTAAACGAGACTTACCAAACGATGAATCGAAAACAAATGCAAAGACAAATAAAACTGATATTCCCTTAGTTAACATTGTAATAACTTAAACTATCCGTGAGATAGAACTAGAATTGTATTCACTATTGGGAAACAATACGATTCACTTGGAGATTCATAATAATTTATTCACACATAAAAATGTCGGATCCGTAACAAAAACATCTAAGTTTGATCACAGTCACAAATGAATTGAGCAATACGACATTGTTAATATAAATGATGTAAGTTTACTACGTTTTTTGTGGATGGAACACTCGTCATTTTTTGCCATCAACGTTTAAACGAGAATTGAATTTACCACTGAATCACTTATAGGATCTTTACACCAGTTTTTGTTGGTAAAGTTTGTTAGTTGCCTAACACTTGTATGTGCGTGAGACTGCTACATTACATTACGTTACTTGTATTTATTACAATTGTTTTGCCAGAAAGGTCAGATGATTTGCATCCGGATCTTGTCGTGATGCAAACGACGGTTGAGTTCTTTCCAGCTAAAAGGCGTCATATAACAAAATACTTTCTACTTCTTTTGAATTGTTCTGATAAAATTGGTTATTGGTTTCCCGGAGATTATATCAAACTGAGTTGACAGCAGTCGATCTAGGCTTCACAGGAGTTCGTAGAGGATGAAAGGGGGTGCGTCTAAGGCGCTACTTAATACGCTTCCAGTAGCACTCCTGTGCTTGTGAGGGGCTCGGGCCCAGGCCCTGCTGGACACGATGTCATGGGGACTGCTTATTAGCAGCCCGGTCCCCCTTTTGTTGGAGAATCTGATCTTGCCGGGACCAGTCTGTGGCTGAAGATTCCTGTTGGCTGCAGATACGGGTCCCTCAAAAGCGGCCGAAAGCTCTCGCGACCGAAAGTGGTTTTAGTGGGGTAGTGTACCCCAATGCGAGTGAGACACGCCAGTGTGCCCACCCGAGGCCCTGGTATGGTGCGAAAGCATTTCCACTGCGACATGAAAAAAAGGCTTCTCAGAAATAGCAGCGGTGGAAACGAGCCCGTTTTTTTATTTAAAAAAAAGAAAAGATTACTAACATGGCGTACAACAAATGGTATATGAGCCAAAATAATGTGAAAGTGTTGAGCTAATCTTAAATTTTTTATCCTAAAAACCTTTTCAAACATGATTACTATTTTATAAATTTGCTTTAAATAGAACGTCAATATATTTTTATTTCGCGGAGTTTTTTGTTTCAGCATCGTCACCGAATTCACTTTAAGAACTTGTGATTCTTAGGTTTATTGAGTTATACGTAATTAAGTTTTCGTCTAGTGAGTATGCTCTGTACCTTCTTTCTTCTTCTATTCTTGCGGGAGCTTAACTGGCAGTGTTTCAGGCTCACAGCACGGAAAATAGGCGCAAAAGCGTCGAGTTGCGGAAACCAGCTTGACCTCAAGTAACAAGTATGCTCTGTACCTTTTCTGCCAACACAGTGATACTATCATCTATATCAATCAAATAGATATCAATAAAACTGAATTCTAGAAATTAAGATCCTTTTTAGAAGAGATCTCTTGGGCTTACAAAGTCTGTTTGATCAGATTTTGGGTATTTTTCGTACAAAAATTTGATAGGCAATAACATGCGAGGAAAAACAGTTTTGTGGGGATTTAAGAAAATTATGAAGATGTGCTCATCTTTTAGTTTTGGAAGAGTGTCTATGGGTCTGGTATTTATTCTGTCTCCCTGTGATACCTTGAATTGGGTTTTTCTAAATTTGTAAGTTCACCCAAAAGCATATCATCGCTTGCTTACCGTCGAAGGAGAACATTATGGGAAAACCTTCATGCCTGATGCAGTACTTTTATATTTCAACAATAATTCGACCACATTTGATATGATTTACATTTGATATGATACAACAACAAACTTTAATGATATTTTAATGTATGCGAATATTAATGGATCTCCGCTAGGATTTCTTGGAATCGTCCGGTTTGAATATCGTAAAGCCAGATCTACTTTCATTTACCATTTTCAAGTGTACAATTAAGAATAAATATTTTCAAGTACAGTAGTTACCTACTTACGTACATGAATAAAATACCTACTTTTTACTGGTATCTATTGTTATCAAAATTATATTATAAGTCCTTGACTTGACCACGACTATGTGACCCTCTCGTGGCGCCAGAGCTGGATCCTGGACCTTGATTTTGACATTTCTTTTAATTTTGAGTATACGAGTTCTACGTATTTCATTCACCCAATAAGTACTCGGTTAAATAATATTTTTTTACATTTAAAAATTCTTATTATGTTTTTTTTTGCATGTTTTTTATAACAATCATTTTCTAGCCATATTATCTAATAAATCAAACAAGACAAATTAGCAGCATCTAATAGCCCATATTTCAAATATAATGTTATTTTTGCTAAGGATAATAGTTGCTGTCAGACTAGATTATTAAAACAAATAATAATCAAACAAGTTATTTACAAGAAATATCCTTTTTACCTGCCATTTATAATATTTATGTTCTGCATTTGACATTGAAAATATACTTGTATCCACATTGTATCTATATAATATAGTATACAAATAAAAAAGACAAAATGAGATAATTATGTAAATATACGTAATATATTTTTATCTGTGGGAATGTGATTTGCGTCGCTCTCGTCTTCATGAGTACCACCAACATGCTGGTCACTTCATGGAACAGCTTTGCTGACTGCTGGGTTTCGGATACAACTATGATTTAGTTTTAGTACTGATTTTTTCAAATCAATTTCTCTTGGACTTCAGTTCTTTGTACTCACCAAAAAAAGCTCGCTAAAATGTATACGAGAGGAAGGTTACTTGAGCGCCTTAAATGTACTATCCTAATTATGTTATTACAACAGTGAAGTGGTCACTCATTTGTGAGAATGAATGTTTGGCTAGACTAAATGTTGCTCAGCCACTAACCACGTGCGACGACGATCTCCGTTCAGTGGCTGATTTATGTTGGATGCGAGTGGCAAGGGACCGATGGTCTAACTGTTAGACCATCGATCCCTTTACTCTTAGTTACTTACTCCTTAGACTCTAACATCTTGGTGTACAAACATATTATGGAAAATTTCGATCGAAATAAATGCATAAACGGTTACAATAAAAAAATCGTTTTATTAATGTATTTTATTTACAAATGAGTGTTCGCAATATATTTAATGTATAAATTATTGACTGGGGGCAGTTGTAGAACTACATTTTTGTTACATTTTTAATACAAATATGAAAGTGATGTTTTGTTAAAACATTTTATCCCTGTTGTTGCTGAGCGGCGACGGTAGCCACGCACTGGTTGAAGGTGGTCACGTATTGGAAGGGCAGGTCCCCGGTGCAGCCGTAGGGGCCCAACTTGTGGATGGCCATGAAGTCGTAGCAGTTCACCTGGCCGTCACCGTTGCAGTCCTGGAGAAGAGTAACAATAATATTTAAGCTTTTAAGGTGATATAATGGTAAATAGTCTCCAAGGTAAATTGGCTGGTGTATTATGACTTTGTATAGTCACTTAATGTAATAGGTTAATGTTTAAATTCATTTTTTTACCCGAAAATAACTTTCAAACGCCTATTTCATACAGTTTCGATGATATAGCTTGATTGACTTTTGTGCGCAAAATAGAAAAAATAATCGAACCCACAACCTTCTGGTTTAGCAGTCAGGGTCAGTAACCACTACACCAAGAGTCAAGTTAGTTTCTTTAACTAACGCCCGGTTTCCGAAAGGCTGATCAACACAAGAATTAACAAAATATCAACTGTCGAATCTTTTGTTAAGTGTCAAATCAGTTGCTAGAAGCATGGTTAAATTACTTGATTTGATCAGCCTGTTAAGTGTCAGTTGACATAGCCACTACAATGAAAAGCTGTCAAATTTGATTTTAGAATAACAGGCACGTGCTTAGTGGGACCCAGGGATAGTTAACATACACTTTGACCAACGTTTCAGAAACTTGACGTATGTGCTTTATACTAATAAAGCTTTATCGAATTAAATTTTTGAGACGATTAAGACTTCCGAGCAGAGGCCGGTCCGTGTTAGATGCGAGTGGCAAGGGATCGATGGTCTTGGCGTTCATTTGGGCATGTTCAGCAGTGGACGGATAAAGGCTGATGATGATGTTTATGATGAAGCTATATTGTTAACCTAGGAATTGAATGAATTGTGAAATAATTATAATATATTTAAATAATTATAATTATAAATAATTATAATGATCACAATTAAAAGAATGATAGGAACCCAGCAGAGTTTCTTGTGGGTATCTTCTCTGACATGGGCGCGTTGCGAACCCTCATTATAAACTTAGCCGCTAAGACGATCATAAGATTCTACATTTGAACTTAAACAATAAACAACGCATTGCTTTATGAGCCAGAAAATAACTTTTATTAAGCTAGTTAAGTACATTTGATTTTTTATCAAGGAACATTTCGTGATATAAATCGTTCTTTCATCTTTGTTACCAATGGTGATCTCATCGTTATGCAAATCTCAATGGATTATTACTACCGCCTACCACCAGGGCAAGATCCAGTCGAGCCGATGACATTGTTTGCTGTTTGGCTTTGAGAGATGATTATAAATTAGATTATTATAGTGGTATATACCTAGATGTTGGCGGTCATTGAGACAGCGATTAACTGGTCTGTTGATCAGACAGGGTCAAGGTACCTAGCCTATTCGGGTACATGCGAAATGAAATTCCCTAAGCCTTCAAAAAAATCGGTTGTCTGTTAAGTCGGTTTACTGACGATAGTTGAACGTGACAACGTCATATTAATATAAGAAAATATTGATGGGTCGATTGTGCCTCTTTGTCGCTCGTTCCGCGCTTTCGCTTGCACTTCAAGCCTTAAATGGAACGCCTTAGAGCGAAGTAACGCCACATAAGTCATATTTTTTCGTGCGTGCAGCCGGCTCCATTGAATTATAAGACGTTGTCACGCCAAAAAATAATGCTGCACCATGCATTCTACTTTAAGATGTAGAATGGAATAAGTACTTAAGTAGAATACCGCTGTATGAACATTTATAAACTAGTGACGAAATGAAGCGCTTAATAATTTTATAATAATAACAATCATCATCATCATCACCATCATCATCATCAGCCATTATCAGTCCACTATATTTATTAATCAATCTTACAAATATATTGACAAAATATTAATTTGTAGATTCTTATCATAAATGAACTGTACCTGTCCGAACTTCGCCATGTAGTTTTGGACAGCCTGGGCGGCACAGTAGGGATCGTTAGTGCAGTTGGGGTACGCTGAAATAAAAAAAAAAAAATATTATCCGGAGGTTAGATTTACAAAAATATTCCTACCAAGATCTTAAGATGAAATACACGGGTACGTGTACTATAAATAGTTTTAACTGTCAGCTTTGCAAAATGTAATAACAAGAAATAAACGAAATAGGTTATCTTGGGTTAAGTACATTTGCAACTGATAATCAATAACGTGTATTGGCTATAAGGAAGATCGTTTCATTAAAACGATTTACGTACAATTGTACTTAGAAATCAGCATACTAAACGTGACTTTCGCAGTGCCTACATAGAAGAAGACACATCCTTTTATTTTTTCAATCTAATTAAGCAGACAAGCTATTTCATTGTAACTCTTCAAAAACCCAGGACAAACATCCATTTATTAATCCTAGATTATCCTTATGCATTGACTATCCTAAACCCATCGAGCATATAACCAGAATGGATATTTTGTATGAAAACCAATTCCGCCAAATTTGTGCTGCCATAGTATAATGTGCGCTCTAATTGGTCGATTCATGGGCATTGATTTGATGATTGGCCGATGGAACGTACACAAAGTTCACTGGTTGATTGAATTACTATTAAGTCCGTGACAAATCACTGGCTAATTTTGTGGCTCACATAGAATAGTCCCTATTCGACTATGCCTGCCCGGTTATTCTTTCCGAAACATCGCAAAGCTAATTTGTAGACTATTTGACATAAAGATAATTCTTTAACATGTCATTTAAAGATTCTTTGTTATGGGTTTTTTTTTATACAACATTCGAAACATTTAGTGGTACAAGACAGCTTCACTCACCTTGGGGAGATTCAGGGGACTCGCCGTTCAAGGTGGGCTTGCCGGCATCAGCCCAGTAAGCCCAGGTAATCTTAAAGAGGCCGCATGAGTCGCCCTGGCATTTCTGTCCCAGATTACACCCAGATATCGCCTGGCAGAGGCATCCCAGACATAATTCTGTTACTGGTTTCTCACCTGGAATTTGGAAAAGCATGATTTAAACATAAAGTATAAAATGCCTTACAAGCATCTAATATTTGGTATACAAGTTTCGTTGCGGAAGATTGCTACGCAGTGAATTCATCCACAGCGTAACATCCTTCCTCTAAGGCAGATGATGCTGATGATAATGAAGGAGGCATTGTAGCCAATGAAAATACATCGGACTTTCAGCAACAAAAGTGTAAAGTAGAAATCCCAATTTCCAATAGTTTTATGAATGTTAATTTCCAGTTATCATGACGAATTTGGGAGTACAAATAGTTTATGGTAATGCATAATGCGCGTTGACAGGTCAAGGTGTTGTAGATCCGGCTGGTCCGCGTCATATGTGTCGCTTGAGACTGTCGGATAATTTACATTTGTAACTTGTTAGTAACGAGTCAAGTATTCGCTGCGACAGGCCTTTGTTAGTTATTTTTTACAATTTTCCTCTTGTGCTAGTTTACATATTTAGTGTCAACTCTTTCTGGTAGCTTTCTCTCTATTTTCCTAGGGGGTAGGTTCAATTACTATATGATGATTGCAGTGCCCGCTTACTCTTCTTCTTTCAATTTGCTTTCCTGAGGGATTTGCCAAGCCACTTTACCACAAAGCCTTACACAAAGTAAGGCTGCAAGTCATGAGCAAAAATTAAAAAAAATGTCAAAACATCGGAGTTGTCCCCAGTTTTTAGTTTTAAGTGATAAGATATCGCTTTAAGTTGGCAGCCGGGAATTGCTTTTGACGTTCGTTGACAGTTACCTATGTCAAGTGGAAGAGAGCCTGATAATAATCATACAAAATAACCTAATGCTTTCCTTCCGCGAGTTTCTATGATCCGCTACTTGTATTTGCGTTACGTCAAAAGTTACACTTTCCTACTTATCGTGCTCAGATTTTAAAGTAATCTTTGCAAATAACATGTTAAGTAATTCCAATAACTCAGTACTTAACCTTATTCTCCCAGTAGTGAGGAAACATTTCTGATAGTTATGAATCATGTAATAAAAAGTTATCCGACAATAAATCTAACAACAGTAACAATTATGGCGCTTCCGCGAGTTCAACAAATTATGCAGTCAAATTACCTAGCCAGATTTTTTTATGTGAGGAAACGGTAACGTTTCAAATTTAGAATCCGTTTATTTATTTTTTTCAGATCTACAAAAAATTATATTTTGCGTCTTTTCATGATTACCATCAATCTTTTCCCATGACATTACTGTTCTTAACAGTTTTTATTATTGCATATTATTTGCCAGGGTGGCTTGCCCCACTGCCGGGTGTGAGTCGCCTCTTTGAACGAGGGTGATGGACCACAGTTCACAGTTCACAGATGCGTTGTCCCATGCAGTTTCTAAGACGATGATGGTGTTTTCCTTCACCGGAAAGCAAGGGATGGCCTAGTCCTCTAATGGACTTATCTTAAAAATTTAACTATTTTTAAAATATTTTCAGTCATGAGCGGTCAGTGTTGAATGTTATTTGCACGATATCGGCTGTCTTTGCGTTCATTGACGGAGGCCTATGTTCAGTGGACAGACAGAGACTAAAGATGATGTTTTAAAGATGTATCTGGTCATACGTCTCGCCTTTTTTCATTCAAATCTTTGATCAGATTAGTTTTCCTCGCTGGTTTAGGCGAGAAAAAGTTAGTAAATAAGTTATTTAAAATATATTGTCAGTTTGTTTTATTCAAACTATGGGGCCTCAAACGCAAGTATTCCTTATTCAGACGAAATCGGTTCTATTAATATTACTCGCAATTGGTTTCAGGTAAATCATATAGAGTAGTAATACTAAAGGTATTCACCACCGTTAAAACCTGTTTTCTCTTGAATTTAAAATATTTATTCTACGTACATAACCACATACCCTACAAATGTTCTTCTGAGTCTCAGAATCTGAGATCACTACTGTTTATTTCCGCATTGATTACATTTTTAATATTCATAGCGGTATTTACATTCATCATTATCATCATCATCATCAGCAGCCTTTATCCACTGCTGAACATAGTCTTCCCTTAATTACAACCGATCCCTTGAAACTTGCATCCAACACGTACCGGCCTCTGTTCGGAGATGGTCTTCATGGTTAATGGCCGACCAACACTTCCTTTACCTAAACGTTTCCATTATCATCAATGATTGATCATCATAATCAGATTAGATGTCTTTAGATCCTATCACCCCTCGGACAAAGTGAGTTACAGGTTTGATGATCAATTAGAGGGGACCTGAACGCTGGAAAAAAGAAACTAACTTTTTTGTCACTGTTACAAAAATTACGTGTATATATGGGACAGGATCGTTATTCCTCCCCACCATTGCTCAAGCTTTGTCGTGGTGGTGGGGCTCAGTAGCCTAGGGTGAGCCCAGCACCTTGGGCGAAGCAAATTGAGCCGAGGGGGCTCTTTGTATCCCTCTTATAAGAAGAGGTGACAAAAGAGCAGGGGCGAGGACGGGAAACTCGTCTCATTGTATTGTCCCGACGTTAGGAGGGGTCTTTCTGTGGTGCGGGGACCCCCTCTGTGGAGGGTGTGGGAGGGAGGTGCAGACCCAAGGTACCTCACCAAAGGCGGCATTGCCATCAATGCCTGGCACTCGCCTCATTTTAGTGGGTAGAGCTGCGTCCACTTACCAGCTTTTTGTTATCCGCGAAGGGAAGATGTAAGTTCTAGAATAAGTTCCCAGTCATAATGTTCGGGCACAATCGTGTCCTAGGGACTTAAAAATGGACAATGTGGATATGTTTTATAATATTTGTTCGAATTTAAGTCATTGTATCAATGAAATAACTTTATAGAGATCATACTGCGGCTTATGAGTTTCGCATTTTAGATGTTCCGGATACTTTAAATCAATCTTAGTTACAATTGTCTCGTAAAGTTTGTTTCCTTAAAATCGGCGGACTTAATATTAGCAGTCTTTTCATACATTTTCGTGATCGGAAAACGTAATTGTATAAACTGAAAAAACTTTATGACTACTTGAAACGACTGCACTCATTTTAAAAAACAAATAAAAGATAGTTAGAAAATCTGATTCCAAATTTAAAAAATCGGCATCCATATTCAACACGTTTGAGAACTACGATTCAACAACACTTAGCGGTCGAACTTATTACATCTGAGTTCAAAAAAAGAAGAAATATCTAGTTATTTTCCAAGAATAGCGTAGCCGCATTATTAGCGGAGACAGTGGACAGTGGTCGGTGGTCAGCCGTCGGACCAGTTGGAAACCGGTACACATTAACATTTACACCTGAACATGACACAAGGACCATATTTACTCTTACATGTTTTTTGTACTAATCCCTGCGACTCTTCTCCGAATCAGCATCACCATCAGCATTTCTATCATTATCATTTTCAACATCATTATTATTATCAACACCATAATCATTATCAACATCATCATTATTATTAACATCATAATCATTATCATCCATTCGTCGGTTGGATAAAGGTCTTTCAACTACATAATAAATATTTTCAATATTTTTTCAAATGCCTCTTTTCCAGAAAAATACCATTAAAGAGTACTCGGAGACGCTGACGGCTGAAGACATCGACGGAAATAGACGACATTGATGCTTTAGAAAATACTGTCGTTATAGAGCTGCGTGGAAAAAGATTTTGCCCAGCTGTGGTGGCAGTATGTCTAAAGTCATTACAAATAAATACAACTTTGCATAAAGATCCATGAATGGCATGTGACATTTTAAAATTAAAAATCATATCAAATATGCTCATAAATGTCACAAAAATATCAAATATAGTATCTAATATTATTATCCTATGCACTAGCTTTTGCTCGCCACTGAGCCCGAGTGGAGTTCGAAAAAGTAGCTTAAATATTATGTATTTTTTACTAATTTTGTAAAATGCAAGCGTGTGTCAATGTAAAACAAATCTATATACTGACTATCTATAAGTATATGTAAGTGCTACCTAGTATTTTCAAAGACTTATATCACTTATAGCTTTCTGAGCTTAGCAAGTACTTACGTCGTTTTTGACATTTAGATTGACGTAACTATGAATTTTAGAAACAAGTCTCACCACCAACTCATGGCCCTACCAACCTGTCGTGGTTATACGGGCCTAATCTCGGGAGTGCACACCCTATGTCTTGGGTACTCTGCCCTTCAGGTGCGCACGCTTCCGTTCCCTACAAGTTATTTAATTCTTTTTCTACTTGTCCTTCTCCCCTTTCTAGGGCGCACGGTACAGATACACCTTCGGTGTCTGTCGATAGTGCGTTCTGCTATCTGTGTTGGTCTTCACTACCTTCTTTGGTTTTCCTCTTCGTTGCCTCCGTTCTTCTCGAGGTCGCTCCTTCTCTTGTGCTATCGTCGCGCGAAATCTTATAGTCTACCGAAGTTCGCCGCCGAATTTTAGGAACATTGAAAATTTCGTAATAAAATGTAGCCTAGGTTCTAATCTAAGGTATAAGCCATCATCATTTTAACTTTCAGCCAAATCAGTTCAGCCGTTATGCCGTGATAGGGAAACAAACAAACTCACATTCAAAAATAAACATACAAAAAAAAAAGACATACAGACGAATTGAGAACCTCCTTTTTTTTGAAGTCGGTTAATTAATAATATTAGTAAGGATTAATAAACAATATTGACAATGACAACATTCAATGCCTTGCTCATAGTCCGTGACCTTTAGAGGCATCATGTTACTAGAAGGCGAGTCTTACCTAGTTGACAACGTAGACTAGTTTACAATTTACATATTAATTAATTAATTAACTATCGTTATTAATAATCTGTGACGACTTTATCAAAACTATTTTTTGACCTATGTGGATTGAGTCCCACAAATTATTAAAGAAAATAGTTCGATTTTTTTAATGTTTTTTAGCGGCGAATGTTCAGTGGGTATGGACTCGGCCTCTTATGCGAGAGGTTTCGGGTTCGATCCTGACCCTGTGTATGCCTTGAAATGAGTTTTTCTACATTTCTAAGTGCATTAAAACACGAGAGTGAGACCATCATTCGCTCATCGGTGAAGGAAAACTTCGTGAGAAAATCTGCATGTCTGATGAAATTAGAAGTCTTTGAAGGTATGTGAAGTTCAACAAAACGCATTGGTCAGTCAGCCAAAGGTCAGCGCAACGGTGAAATATGGTCCATTATCCTCCTCGCCTGATTTCGAGTAGGAGACCCGTGCTCTGCATTGACGGATGCTGAGGCATGGGACGTATTAAGGGTTGATACTTTACTTTTTTTAAAATGTTTTAATAGAGGAACGAGATGGGGATTATAATGGGTTTCTTAAGTACCTACAGTTAGTTTCTGTATAAGTGGAGGTCCATAATTCACCCAGGGTTTGCCTAAGGATACATAGGACCCACATGCTGGAACACGACACTTTACCCACCGCGTTCGACGGCAATCTCCCGCAAAGTCGGTACATCTTGAAATTCTTCAAGGGCCCATATCGTGCAATAGTCGGATATGTTATAAAAACGATTATAAATCAATCAAATCAGTACTAAGTCGATATTAATTAATAATGTAATTACTACATGAGTAAGCTTCGGAAAAAACTTAAGACGTACGAACAATCGTTTTTATTATTTTAGTTGTTCATTATCATGACAATGGTAAGATAAGATCTCTTAATTAACTCGTAATGTGAGCGTTCATGTTGAGTCATCTCTTTATTGAGTATTATATACACGGAATGCCAGTTACCACCCAGGAAGCAGAAAAACATCTAAACAATAACAAAATAACAACAAAAGATGAAATAGAAGGCAACTATTTCATATTTTGTTGTTGTGTTTAATGTTTGTTATTCTTTCACGGAAAAACTACGGAATGGATTATTATGAAAATTTAGTATAATATAGCTTACATATCAGTATAAGACATAGCCTATAATTTATCCCCGTATATTTGCATAAGACATAGGCTATAATTTATCCCCGTAGTCCCACGGGACTGGAAAATACGCGAGTGAAATTGCGGGACGCTGCTTATTCATAACAATTATTTGTAGGTAGTAATATGAAAAAGGTAATGTTTGTCAGTCTGGATGTAAGGGGTCCAATCTTTACCAATCAATCAAAATTTGTCTGATTTCTAATCGCAGGAATTCCACCTCATATCATTTATTTTATGAGTGAAGAGATATTAAATTTTTAAAAAAGTTGTAGGTACGATTTATATTTTAATTTACGTAGTAATTTGTACTTTCTCTATTATACTTATTATATTTCTTTTGCGTTACTATAAAAGGCGTTTTAATAATATTACGAAACTTAATAGTTATAGAAAGTTTTGCCCTTTTACAAATTGCTGCGCATGCGCAAAAGAAAAATTGTATTACTTCACCCATCGAAATGACAATAATAAGTTGAGGTTCATAGTAAGGAAAGTTAAATGTATGTCTTCTTTAGTAGTTAGAGTCTGTGGAATACGTAAGGGTTTAAATTCCTGAGTAGGACTATTTTTTCATGTTTTGTAATTAAAATATGATAAAGGACCTGTTTGCACAAGTGTGTGAACTTTTATTAAAAAATATAGGTATATATGTATTTAACAGCAAAGTCATGGTTATTAGTATTAGTTAAATAA
The DNA here is from genome assembly GCA_905333005.2 of Lycaena phlaeas. Classification (NCBI taxonomy): domain Eukaryota; kingdom Metazoa; phylum Arthropoda; class Insecta; order Lepidoptera; family Lycaenidae; genus Lycaena; species Lycaena phlaeas. The sequence goes on from HG995181.1 coordinate 3,391,436, forward strand.
GTACATTTAATTGGTTGTGTTTAATTTTCCCGGAAGAAATAAGTTGCGGTTAAGTAATAAAACATTAATTTCAAATAAATCATTTTATAATGACACTTTTTACAATCGGCTTTATAACTCTTGTTATCTGTCATAATTTCATGGAAATACATTATTCGAATTAAAAAAAAATGAAGAAATGATTCCACCTGTCTAGACTTTTAGGTACTTATAGCTACTAAGGACCATGAAAATATATATCTTTAATATCTAATAGGTTTTATTGCTAAGATTAATTAATCGTCAGTAAAAAGTATTCACCTTTAAAATTATTTCTGGATTAAACTATTCGGCCTATAGAAAACCTCCATCCATGCAAGCAAGCACTGTCTACTACTGCAAGTAGGGTTCTCAGGTCGCTAAACCTAATAGCCGGACAGACCAGCCAGCTTAGCCAGACATTTGGGTAGAAAGGCCGGACACCCAACATTATTGAGGATTTTGTCAGTATTTATATTCACGACAAAGGAATTTATGTAAAATCAAGCTATTTTTATGAGTATCATACAATTTGATAAATTATAGTGAACTAATGGATAAAACCGAATGCCAAGATAGTCTTAGTCTTAGACTAATTTGGCATCGCTCGTTTGCAAAATATAAAAAGTCTAATAAAAACCGGACACCGTATAATTTGGTCGGATACACAATCAAAAAGCCTATCTATGTCCGGCTTTATCCGGACGCCTGGTAACCCTAACTGCTAGTATTTTCAGGTGTCTTTTAAACATGAGATGAGCGGAATTATAAGGAAAATATTATTATGATACTTCTTCGTTTATATAAAGAATAAATATAGTTTAAAATATATTTTTTTATAATTTAACTTATTTAACAATTTTTTTACTTTGTAGTGATACATTTTAAAAAATGAATAAAATAATGGTTTTTTATGCTTGTATATTAATTTAATATTAAATATCATTTATATAAACATAACAGTTGAAATAAAATTTTTCAACTTAACCTTATTATTTTCTTAATATAATTATGTCTACTATAAATATATATATATTTTTTTAATACTCACCAATATCAGCGACACAAGCACCGATTACTAATAATAGAGCACTAATTTTCAGAACGAAAGACGCCATTTTTTTCTACAGTATATTAACGTAGTACCTACTCTCGCGCGCATCTGCTATATACTGACATTGGATGTGGCCTCAGACCAGCTTTTATGGTTCGTGAATCATAAATTCCGTATAATAATAAATTGTGCTTGTGTTTGTGTATATGATATGTCAATTGATAATATATTTCCATGGTCGGATAATTAAAGATAGTCAAGAGGAGTATCGATTTAAATGATGTTAAGCTTTCTCGGAACCTACATAGCAATATACTCTACTTATTTACAAAATTTATCTTAAATTGTAATATATAAAGCTGAGGAGTTTGTTTGTTTAAACGCGCTAATCTCAGGAACTACTGGTCGGATTTGGAAGATTATTTTAGTGTAAGATAGCCTATTTATCGAGGAAGAAAGCCTATGGGCTAAATATCATCCCGCTAAGATGCTCTTGTAAATCTTAGTTAAGGCAGGTGAAGCTGCGGGCGATGCTCGGCTGTGACGAGTGGACGGCAATGGCCTCTTTCTGTGAGATAGTGATCTCCCAGAAGGAGGCCGACGAATGGCCTCCCCCCGTAGACGACGAACGGGGATGCGTCGGAGGCGCTACTTAATGCGCTTCCAATAACACCCCTGTGCTCGTGTCGAGCTTGGGATGGGAACCCGGGCCCAGCTTAAGACACGACGTCGTGGGGACTGCCAAGTCGTAGCCGGGCAGTCCCCCTATTGTGGAGAATCTGGTCTTGCCGGGACCAGTCTGTCGCTGAGGGTATCCCGTCGCCTGCACAGATCCGGGTCCCTCAAATATAGCGGCTGAAGGCTCACGTAGCGGTTTTAGTGGGGTAGGGCACCCAAATGCGAGTCCCCACACACGCCAGCGCGCCTACCCAGGCCCTGGTAAGGTCGTAAAGGATTTCCGTTGCGTCATCAAAAAAAAAAAAGGTGAAGCTGCGGGCCACATTAGGCAAAGCAAATTGAGCTCAGGGGGTCCTTTGTATCTCACTTATAAGAAGAGCAGGGGGCGAGGACGGAAACCTCGCCTCATTGTACTGTCTCGACGTTGAGAGGCGTTGTTCTGTGGTGCGGGGCAAGCCCTCTGTGGAGGTGGCGTTGGTCTCCTGAGGGATTGACTAGCCATCGAGGTGCCCTGTTGCTAGCAGATCCGGGGCACCTCACTAAAGGCGGCATTGATGGCACTCGCCATGTTTTAGTGGGTAGAGATGCGCCAACTTACCAGCTTTCGGGCGCAGCGAGTCCCACATACCCGCCCGGATAGATCCACTCCCTCGTGGGATGCCTAAGCGCATTTCCTGGCATTAAAGAAAAAAAAGGTGAAGCTGCGGGCAACAGCTAGTGTTCTTATAAACACCATTTTCAACATAGTCTATAATATCAACAATTTTTCGTCTACTGCTTTCAAACCCCTTAAAAGCTAACCAAAAATGTCCAGAATCAGTAGCGTTAACCATTAATTTTGATCTTTTGATACGATGGATTCCGAAGATACGTTCAAACTGCCTTTGGTCTGGAACTTATTTATTGAGAAGAATTCACGAGTAGGAATTATTATCCAGGATACTCCCCACGAACTTCAACGCAGCTCATTAATTTCAAAAACGTTTTTCCGCGTAGGCAACCTTAAAGTCATATTACTCAGTATTTGAGGTCTGACCTCAGACAACCGTTTTGGGTGAGAAGCGACAAGGACAAGGAGTTATGATAATTTGGGATGAAAATAGCTTGATGATTAATGTTTTTAATATTAATAACCATATTTTATTTATTTGTCCACGGCTGTATGAAATCCGGTATTACGAAGTAAAATCTTGGAGCATCACTACTCAAACACCTGCCCTGCAACACGGCGGGAAACCGACGTCCGACTGGTAATTGAACCGGTTGGAAATTACCACAGTCCGAAAGGTGACTGTGGTAATTTCCAAACGTGCTGAAAGTGGTTTGCAACCAAATTTCGTTTTATCTTACACCATCCTTGGTTTTGAGAGCTGCTCTACCAACTAGTTATCAAGGGCAAGTAATATGCATACAACACATTTAAAAAAAATGCAAAATTCACTGCCATGATACGTTTTCAGTGTTCGCATATCACGTCATAAGGGCTTGTAACCATGAAGGTAGTTAAAATTTGAAAAAGACTGGTCGCCAACTAATGTCACCACTGTCGAACGTCAGTTGCCAACCGTGTAGTAGGTGTTTAAGTATTTCAAGAGTAAAGTGTAAAAAATTCAAGAAAACTTATATTATAAGGGAAGGAAACATTTTAATTACGATCGGAGCATTTTATGTTATTTTTCGTAGTTACATATTATATTTAAAAATTCTAGTTTTTATTTTAGGTAGAATGCGAAGATGGAGAAACTCTAAAAGGCTTCTCAGAAAAATATTCTAAAAAAAAGTTAGTTTTTTAGGGTTGACTCAATCGGTTTTAGTTGGCTTAATTTTTTATTTCGGTTTTAATCGATACCTCTTTTTTCCACATTGAAATGTGGAAAAAAGAGGTATCGACAATATTTCATTATTATCAATGTCAATTTTTACTTTTGTGTATTTGATTTTTTGTCTCTAGATGCACGTGGCTGGGGATCATCTCAGATCTTTATTGACACAGGTCTATCCATTGTATCCCTCTTATAAGTAGAGGGAACAAAAGAGCACGGGGCAAGGGGTGAGGATGGGAACCTCACCTCATCGTACTGTTCCGACGTTGGGAGTGGTTGTTCTGTGGTGCGGAACAACCGCTCTGTGGAGGTGGCGTCGGTCTCCTGAGGGACTGACTAGCCGTCGACGTGCCCTGTTGCTTGCAGATCCGGGGCACTTCACCAAAGGCGGTAGTGGTGGCACTCGCCGTGTTTTAGTGGGTAGAGCTGCGTCCACCTACCATCTTTCGGGCGCAGCGAGTCCCACATACCCGCCTGGGGAGACCCACTCCCCAGCGGGATGCGTCAGTGCATTTTCCGGCGTAAAAGAAAAAAAAGGTCTATCCAGCAATGCACAGCCTGATAATGATCATTGCTGTGTCAATGTCAATATTCTCATTGATTAATTTAATTATCCAATTAATATGAATCCATTACAGATATGAGGCAACTAATCATTGTAATTATCTTCATTAAAGTCATCTTTAATCTTTACAAACGCGTTAATATAGATATAATCTTTAAGGAAGTTTAAATTTGATTTACCTGTTGTATCTAATATAAAAAATCTTGTATAAGAGTTTTCATGTTATACACATCCGAAACGCCTTGATCGATTTTGATAAAATTTTATATGTAGGTATATTCAGTAGGTCTGAGAACTAATTTTCATAACTCTAAGAAGTTAACACTTAGAATTGCCCAATTTTTTTTAATTTTATGGACAAGATAATTTTTTTGGTTACATTTTTATGGTATGACATTAAAAGTACATACATGGGCCGCAGCTTTTCCAATGAGCCAGCGATGGTCTTGTGTTTAGTGTGCACTTAGAAATTTAGAAAGAACACTTCAAGGCACCACTGGAGGTCAGGATCGAACCCGGACCTTACTTAGGACTTACTTGCAGAGGGACCAAGCATCTTGCCTCAATCGCCGCCTTGCCTAATAAGACTTGGAGTCGCCTGAGACGACTCGGATACTTATGGGCGACGGTGATAACCACCATCGTGGCTTGTCTTTGAATTCTATCTCACAACTACAAGGAATTGTTCTAATGTTTACGCGAATTTCACTTATTATAATGAAACATATTTTTTTCGGTTTAATGCGGTGTAAATACCATTTCCTATTTTGGATATTTTACAGCAACCACGGGCGGAGGAGGATTCACGGGAGGACATTCTGAATGGTAAGTATTTGTTAAAATTATCTGATGTAACTATTGAACATTGTAATATAATTTTAGAGGAAGATTCCATTTATGTTTGAGAAATAAAGAAATTTCTTTTTATTTATTGTCCTTCATCGATCGGTAAGAATATTTAATGTTGACTTAGTATTTTTAGCTATTTTTTATTTGTTTATTTGGATTTAAATTAGATGCCACATCTCGTCTATTCGTATTTTTATTTGCATAATTTGGTCGCAATATAATTATCACATAACTCAGAAACATTAAAAAGGCTAACGAATTTAGGGTTCTTTCATAAAATTATAAGCCAAAGGCTTTTATGTAATTAATCTGTTATTACAGATTTAAAAATTAATTATTATGTATTAATCTTAATATAATCCCTATTAATACTAAATTAATAATATTATTAGTTTTAATATTTTATATGAACCGATTTATTTTTTTGAAAGTGGTAGTAAATTCATTAGGGTCGACTGGCCATAACAATTATTTTCCCTTTATTCCGAAGTTAGTTGGCAATGAGTTAATACATAGCGAGTCATACCGGATCACGTTTATAATATTCATGAGACAACAGTCTTACTATTAAAATTCACCTGCTGTTTGAACAAGAATAAAAATAATATATTTTATATCAAGTCCACTATACAACTAACGTATAACGGTAAATGTCCGCTTTGTAACTAATTTATTTATTTATGTTTATTAATTAATTGTATCTAATCTACTTAATAATCAAAAAACCTAGCTAAAATTATCTTGCCCTCCTTAAGTCGTGTTCCTCAAGTCTAAAGGTCATTACCACTTGTGTCCATAACTTAGGATCTCCTATGCTACGCCAACTTTTCCTATCTCTGGCCCCTTTTTTGAGGTTTATTTAGTGTCAAGTAAAAAAAAAACCTCAAGATCGTAAAATTATAATATAAAAGATTATAACGTATAATTATAGTAAAACTTACTCGCATTGCTGCGCATAGTCTAAATAGGCAGAGGCAGAGTTTTTTAAGGAATTGTAGAGCAAAAAAAATATTTGTCAATCTTAAGGTTTGAAATTTGAATATTGTATTCAAACATATTTTCGAAAAATCATAAAATAACTGAAGTAAAGTTTCTTATTCTAGCAATTGTATGTGTAATATTTGTAAACAAATCTTAATAAAACTTATTGCAGTGATGTATTAAATGATACGTTGTTTTTATTTATCGATTGAATTATAAGATTTGTAATAATATACTCGAACAACCGTTACGAATTGTGAACCCCGTTTTTTGTCAACTCAACGTAGACACCCTTTGAATCTTTCGTGGACTCCATCTTCCATCTGGACCACTTTGGAAATCAATGGTTTAGACTTTAGAGAATAGGATCCGAGCTAATGGAAACCGGGCCTTAGTCAACATAAATGAATAATTTTATGTTATATTTTGATATTAACAGTAATACAAAAACTTCAAAAAGATCATTGGCCTTATCCTGTTTGACCGGATTGCCTGTTGAATAAACATTTATTGCACTTAAATATAATTAGATCAAAACTAATTAAATATATGTATCTATATTTATTATTCTTGTTGTTAAGATTTATGCAAAGGCTGAAGGAACAACATCTTATTGTAAATAATTAGGTATTTAAATTCCAAACCAAAAAAATGAAACAAAAAAAAGTTTTGTAGCTATCAAACACAGACACACTATAAGTTTATAGTGTGTGTGTGTATTTATTTATATAGTAGGTATGTCTAATGTCTGTACCATCAAATATCAATTTTATTTTGACATGTTTGGAACCAAAAAGAAAGGATTAAGGGCCTGTTTCACCACTTCCTGATAAGTGCCGGATAGGCTATCCATAACATATTTGTCAGATACTCCATACTCTATATGTCAATATGTTGTGAATAGCCTATCCGACACTTATTTAGAGGTTGTGAAACAGGCCCCAAAGGTATCTATAGTTTAAATATAGAAGTATAGATATACGGAGTTCGAACGATATGGGCTTTTCTGTAGTATTCACGTACACAATAATAAGCCCAGAACTTATTTCTTTTTTCTGTCGCTGTCTGCGCTAGGATCGATTGATTACCGATACTACGCTACGCTGATTGGTTCGCTTGTAGCGGAACCAATCAGAGCCACAGTACTTCCCGCAAGCGGACCAATCAGCGCCACAATACTTACCGAGTAAATATTTAAACGAGTACTTTATTCGGTAATTAATAGGGAAACACTTTGAACATATAACCTTTCACTTACATTCGCATATAATACAAGTCTTTATATACAATATCGTACGTAAGATGAATAGATAAATGAATTTTAACTTGCTATTCCCATTTACCCAGTTTTATTCACCAGCCACCCTGATTAAATAATAAGATGTCCAAAATAGCTATTAGTTTTCCATAATAACAAAGCGAAAATAAATTTAAATCGATTGACAGTTTTGGAGATTCGTGCGCTTAAACAAACTATATATTCAGCTATTTATTATAGTCGAATAGAGTGTGATAAAGAATATTATATAATGGATTTACTTTTTCTGTTAAGGTTTTGTCTGCATGAGCGTCTCAGTGACAGTAATAACATTGCCCCTCCTGTCTCTCTGAAACACAGCAAAGCTGCTTCACGAGAGAAACGAACAAGAACCATCCCGGTACCACCAGGGTGGGATGCATGGGCATGTAAATGTTTATTTGCGTACATGTGATAGTTGTGATTAACACCATTGCGTTGGTGACCGCTTCACGTGGAGATCTTGGGCTTGAATCCCACCAAGGACTTTTATATGATGAGTATAGTCCATACCGGGTCATGGAAGTTACCACGGGTTACAAGATTACTACGGGGTCAGATTGTTATTATTTATATTTAGTATTATAATATTAGTATTTTAAAAGTGTAATATGTAAATATTACACTCACTTTATAAAAGTGAAGCCAATTTAACATTGATATAAAATAAAATTGGGCAACAACGTCGTTTTGCAGGGGGTCATAGATATTTTTGAGTTAAAACTCAAATAAATTCAGACAAGTGCGTCTCTGACCCGCGCACTGATAATTTCTAAGAACATGTTTTTTTAGTAATAAAACAACAAATTACTAGTTTTAAAATTAATTCATTCCTAATTTTGTAAGACTAATACTCATCTTTATGAGGCAGACTGATAGACAGCGAGTTGATGCTGTAATGGCGATGCTTTGCTCATAATGGTCGTAGCAGAATTTTATAGCTAGCCTTCCTGGATAAACAGACTATTCAAGTTTCAACACAAAAATAATTTTTCAATAATTTCAACGAGTAAGTTTCTGAGTTTGCGCGTTTAACCAAACAAACAAACTCTTCAGCTTTATAATGTTAAAATAGATTTGTTTACCTTAGTGATGGGAAGAATTTAAATTTTTTTTAACGTAGGAACAGTATTGTTATTACTGTACTATCTGTATTTTCTTAACTATAAAGTATTGTATATTATTCTTCGAAATTAAGAGCCAATACGTATATGAATATAATTTGTAGTTTCACGAAGACAATCTACGAAGCTTTTTTACGAAAAAGCATAACAAATGAATTCATTAACTATTTTCACATTTTTAATATAAATAAGACTAGTTTTTACCCACGCCTAGGCTAGCATTAAAGAATAATAACGATAATTTGTTTGGTTCATTTATATAAGCCATGCCCCTCTGGCGATCAACTACCTTTTAGGTTAGGCAAACAATATTTACATTTGGTGGAAAAACGGCACCGACACAGGCTTTTTGGGCTGCAGCCCAAGGCCCCATGAATAATATAAAAGCCCAAGCATGCTGTTAAAACAATATGAAATATATAAAAAAAATATATCGAATATTATACTTACATAGTCTATTTCGAGACGAGTCTTTTGTATCGATCTTTCTAAGACAAAATTTCGTAGAACATTATTTTTTATCTATGTTGGGTTTAGCTAACAGTTGCGATTTAAGCACACAAAATTATTTGTTCTGTATACAAATATATAATAATATGCAATACACATATTTTAGAATGAAGTGACTTCTTTCTGTATAACTAGTAAAGACACATCACTATTTGTATGTGGCAAAATAGGTAAACTAGTGAAGTTATATTTAAAAAAAATACCGACTGTCATGTGACGCAAAGTGTGACGACAATAGATAACGTCAATGTCATTTTTCCCAGGCATATTTTATGGTTCAATCAAGGGAGAAGGGTTAGTCCAACTCATTTGTTATCCATTGCTGCTACAAACTGTGATTGGCTAAAAAGGTGTCAGTGTACTGTGAAATGTTTAATTTGTCCAATCAAATTATACTTCTGTTCTAAGCTATGTTCTAAATTCTACTGTAATTTGTTGTAATACCTCTCAGCTCTCAAAAGTCAAAAGTCTCAATGCTAATGAAAAGACTAATGATTTTTCTATTCGTAACATAAGATACCCGGATTATTTTTGTAATATTAGTAATTTAGTAATATTACGCGAATACATTTAACGAAAGGTGATTGTTAAAAAATTAAGTGAATGGAAAATAATAGTTATAGTGAGTACAATTTGTGTTATTCATAAAATCTTATAACATTTTATATTTCACGTTTGACATTGACCAAAATACGCACTGCGACAAATAGGGTTTTTATTTCGTAAAAATTTCCTCAATTTTGAACTTAACACTAATAAATTTTATTTCAGTTATAATTAAATACCTACGCTTCCTTTAAAATTAACGCGGTATGGTTTAAAAGATGAAAGACAAAAATGCTGTGTAATGTTTTAAAAATTGGGTCATTTAGGTTACTAAGTATTCAATAATGCCAGAAACCTCACCACTTTAAAGAAGTCAAGGACTTTGAGAATGCAATACAATTTTTTTTATTTACTTTGTCTCAAAATCCTAAGAGCAAATACAGGAAAGATAATATTACTTATCTAGGAGACAATTTAGCCATTTATTCTTTTATAATGTTAATGTTAATATATCTATACATTATGTTACATTTTGTATGTCTTTGTGCTTATTATGGGCTTTAAACATGCAATAGTTACAGCAGAAATAATCTGAAATATGTTAAAGAAAAGACAACAATTTCTTTTTTGCTAAATCAGTTTCATATTTATCATTACAGATAAAATATGCGTATACTCTTGTTATCATTGACATTGCTTTTATGCAGTGCTCATGTTTGTAAAGCATATGAGGACACTAATCTTGAAGATGACGATTTTGCTGAATTTGAACAATTTGATGCAGACGATGATAATATTGCAGGTAATTTTATTATGACATGATCAAATTATTAAAAAATAAATCTTTAAGAGACGAGAGAAGAGATGAGAGAGGCATCTATCTCGCTTCACAATATTAATTTAGAATCAAATGTTTTTGTAATCATTGTCAAATCTAAGCTATCCATAAATAATTCATTGGACACATGTCCTTTATGGCACTTCTATACATTCAAAATGTAAATGAACAAATCAACAAACAGTCATAACATTTCAGATATAACTGAAGATGAATCGCCTGCTTCGAGAAAAACTGAATCAACTAAGAAGGATGAATTTGAGGCTAATGTGGAAGTTGAAGATGAGATATTGATAGAGGTTAGTATCATCAGAGGGCACTATGACCTGATCTCCATACCTGATTTGAGAGGAGAAGACCTCTGCCCAGCAGTGGGATATTATAATATTTGATTGCTGATATTATGTATAATATATTGTATCTAAAAATATTTCTTTTTAAATGTATCTAATAACCCATTTTGCATACCACAGCAAAAAATTCCTAATTACTAATAATTCGTTTTCATCAATAATAATAAAATCTTCTTTTCAGGATGAAGATAGTGAGTTTGAACACTTCCAAGATCCTGAAGAATTTGAAGGCTTCCAGGATAATGTGCCTCGCAACACAGAACAACCAAAAATTACAATTTCTAAAGTGAGTAATCAAAAAACATTCTTAAAATTAAATATTCTTAATTATCTTTTTAATTATGCTAGCATGTTTTATCTCTAACAAAGTACTTTAAACCTGTTATATGCTAACATTAATTAAATAAAAAAAGTAGAAACACTATTTAATCATAGCTAACATAATATTATATTATACTAGCGGACCCCACAGACGTTGTCCTTTAGATACGAATCGATAGTGGCAGTACAGATCAATAACCTAGATACCGACTGCAGCGCCATCTGCCGGTCTGATTTGTGAATCTAAACCATCCTCGAATCTACTTGAACACACACAAAGAAAATCACTCAAATCGGTCCAGTCGTTTAGGAGGAGTTCAGTCACATACACACGCACACAAGAAATTTATATATTAAGATGTATCATTGCGTGAATACCTCTAATACTACATATTATGTATTCTAATAAGTGGGTATTCTAATAAGATTATCTTTAAAACTGTAGCAGTCGTTGCATTTACAAGTCTATAGCTTATGCAGTAGTCTGATAAACACATTAACATAGTTATTGGTCATACAAACTAAACTTAAATATTTTTTTTTTTTACATTATAAGCTCAGCTTAAATATATTTTATGTGTATCTAAGAAAATAATGATTAAAATCAACATAATTTTGAAAATATTGTCCATAGTTATATAGGTAAATAAAATTGGAGTGTCTGTTTGTAATATTAAAATGACCACCTTTTAATGAATGGTCAGGGTTCCAGGCCTGAGATCCCTGAATTATAGCTACTCAAAAACTTGCTTGTATATTTAATTGTTAACATAACTTGCTAAACGGTAAAGAGAAACAGAAGTATCAAGGTGATAATGCTTAAGTTTTTAGAGCTATATATTGATGTCACTAGCATATCGGTGACGCAAATCTGAGATTTTCGTCTAATAAAAAGAGTTCAACATACAACAAACATACTATGGTACATAATAATATAACTGTTTCAATCATCACTGTGACAATCTGTTTTGGCTAATCTTTGAAACGATGAGACTGATTTTGACGGGCCTCGCACTGGCAGATATCTGATGTAACAATGAGTAATTTAGGCTATAAAAATACCTATGAATCCGGATACATACGTAAATCTAAATTAACGCGGGAGAAGCTTCGGGCAACAGGCGTTTCTTATGTTTATACAATTTTCACTCATTATTATAAAGCAACCTTATCTTCCAGGCAAATAAGATTTGATTTATAAATATGAAAATGTAGTGTATTTAATTCTTAAAGTTACATAATGCCTGATATATTCATGCTATATGTTCATAAATACATAACCAATCCATTTTGTTGTAGGTTCCTATTATAATAAACCGAAGATGGGAAGCTTATTGGTTGGAGGGCATATTCTGCTTCTTCCTAATCTCTTATGCTTTCGCATTTGGAGTCGGTCGAGGGAAGAATACAGCAATAGCTTCTAACTTCCTGCGCTTGCACAGGCCTCTGTTAGAAGAAAACTTTACTCTTGTTGGTATGTTTCACAGGTTTTATAAAAAAATATTTTGCCAATATCTTTATAAGCTAGTTATGTTGATGTTAAATTAATTGTAAATCTTGTTGAAGTATCATTTAACATATATTATCTAATTATATTATACATGTTAATTATTTAACCAAATATTTCTTAACAAAATCACAGTCTCCATTTATCATCTCTTTGTTAACACCTTAATAATTTACAATAACACCTGGTTAATATTGGTTTTTTTTTTTTTTTTTTTTTTCGGTTGGATCTATGCTAATGGTCCTAGTGACCGTTATGCGTCATCGGAAATGGGGTGATCCGGTTGGATCATCCTATGACGTTAAAAATTTGGGGGGTTGCCCCCCGCCATGTTCATGGCGTCGGGTTTGTACCTAACTTGGTCAGCTACGGTCGACTGGTTTGGAACGGGTGACGTTAGAAACCTATCGTGAGGGCCGGCCCTCCCCTCCCCCGGTAGCGGGGGAGGCGGGTCAAGCGCGGGACCCGAGCAAGCTGCCGATAGCAGAGTGCTATCGGTGATTACACGGTCTATATTGGTGTCGACTCGTAGCTGATCTGAGCCTATGCTGTCGCGGTTGATCCGGATCAACTGGTCAACGGAGTGTAGGGTTCGACGTCGCATACGACCCCGGGGCCCATGCGGTGTGAATGTGTGCCTAACACCGGCTGTGTTATATCTGAGTGTGTGTTGTAGCTTACGTCGCGCTTCAGCGTCGCGCTTTAACAGTTCTGTGATTTTATCAACAGGATCGGTTATGACATTCTTAGGTAACCTAGACTTATTAGGTGCTAAGGTATCGGGGGTGGGTTAATATTGGATAGTGGGAGGTGTATTAAGAGGTATTAATTTTCAATAATAAATAAAAATTGTACAACAACAATCACACCAGTTTAACCTAGCCCGGTGGGAAGCTCGTTAGCAGTATTTAGTATTATAAACGGTATTATAAACGGAGATTTTAAGAAATTTATAAAAGTACATACACATCCATGACTCGGTGCAGACATCTACGTATATTCATCATTTGAAATTTATATTAATTTGCAAATTATCAGCACCTGGCGGCATTCGAATCAGTGACGGCTGCGTAAAACCACTTGACCTGCAGGCCGTCCACAAAATATTTAACAAACTAGAGAGCAGACGGCATTCTTTATAATGTGTGCTTATGTTAAAGCGATTTTATGCGCTTATTACATGAATAAACTTAGGATTAGGATAATTCAAGATAGTTAACATAATTTTATCTCATTCTCACTCATATTAAGGTCATATAATGTAACGTTTGTTTGTGTGTTTATTCAGGTGAGACGGGCTCGGATGTGGTGAGCCACGACGACGGGCGCGGCTGGCGGCGGGAGGCGGAGCACTGCTTCACGATGTGGTGCAGCGGCCGCACCTGCTGCGAGGGCATGCTGCTCACGCTCAAGCTTATCAAGGTACGTGGCAAACTCCCGCAGCACTGCCAGCACACATGTGCTCTACACCGTTCACCGTTGTGCCAGAGTCTAAAGTATCATGTGAAGCCGGAGTAAGAAGAAATCTTAGACTCCTGCTCGTAATTGAAATAAAGAGTTTTGCGAATTAGAATATAAATATCTTTGTGAGTGTAATTCTAGAAACTTTCTAGATTAAAAAAAAATATATAGTAAAATTCGTTCTTAAATAATTTCGTATTGAATTATAGAAAGATTTCGATTTCCACTGAATTTCAGTATGTAACTAAACTCTAGTGACACTCATTATAATGAAACAACTTTTACGGATTTTATCGCGGTTTATTTAGTTTTTTACAAGCCCGACGTTTCGGAAACTTTACAGCAACCATGGTCACGGGAGGACTGTGGTGTCAGACGTCCTACTGTTTCTAGTGACACTGACATAAAAATACATTCATATTTCGAGGGTCGAAATTTGACCATCCTCATTATTTATACGTGCAGCGACAAGACCTGGTGCATGTGCTCCTGGGTATGGTCCGGCCGACCCCCGACACGCTGCTGATCCGCGTGGAGCTGGGCAAAGACGACTGCGATCCGTTCGTGCTGTGCGTCGCGCAGAAGAAGATCGCCGCGCGCCTCTCCAAGGAGATGCAGGACCTGGTGAGCGGCTTATACTTTCTATCTGTCAAATATGTTGCCGATGTCAAATATATTGGGAACTTTACTGGAGATTGTGAAACAGGCCCTAAATATATCAAAGCAATTACAAAATAATAACGTTATAAGAAAAATATGTAAGTTTGACAAATTCTTACACCTAATAGCATCAACGTATTAAATTAAATAAAAAAATTGTTTGAAAGATTGATAATATCTATACACAGTTATTGTTTTACTTGGCATCGACTACAGAATTATAAAATAATTAATTATTTATTAATTTTGTTTTAACGAAATAAAAATACGTATTACTTTGTGCAAAGTAAATTTATTTTTTTGGTTATTAATTTACTGCTTGAAGTCGTTTCTTTTTTTTTTTTAAATTATTTTATTATTATATTAAATTACATTATATTATTTCTTGACTACTTTTTTGACATATTTCAAGTGTTTAGTGTAGGTACAAGTTGTTCCTATAAAGATATTTTTGATTTGATTTGAATATGACGGTGGTAATGAGGCTGTTTGGATGACGAGGATCTGTCCAGGGTTGTGTGTGAGGTGTGGGTGTGTCGCAGAGCATGTTCTGCGGCGAGCGGCGCGCGGGCGACAAGCACGGGCTGCCGGCGGCGCTGAGCGTGGTGTCCGAGACCGCGGAGGCCACGGCGGGCGTGCTGGACGCGCGCGTCACCGCCGCGCTGGCGCAGTACCACCACCACCTGCAGTACCTGCACATCTCCGACCGCTACTGCGGCCCCAAGCAGCAGGAGTGAGACCATTACCATACATATTATTCTCTTATGTTTACGCGAATTTCACTCATTATAATCATTAAAATTACAATACATACTACTATAGTCCATTTTTATAGAAGTGACCAAACTAGTAAACAAACCCTGTCGATGCGTTATTTACGATTTTTCGGCTTTTATCACTCACTTTCACAACACATTAGCTTACGGACATTTGTAACACTCCATTTACTACTTATTTCACTAAAAACAACTATCAATTTAGCATTAAAACACTTAAAATCTTATAAAATACGAATATCGCAACCACAGATATTGAATATATTTGAATATGACATTTCATCTTACTTTTTTTAGAAGAGAAATAGGGATGGGGTCATCTCATTTTAGAGGTGATCATACATAAGTGAATGAACAAAATGAACAATAAAACATGCCGTGTTCAGACATATTTTAAAATTCCATTACAATTTTCTTATACTTTTTAAGACAATGTTACTATAATGCAATTTGTGTCTAAGTCGTTCAATTTATTTTAATGTTGAGAGCAAAAAATGCTTACAAAATATAACAATCTTTTATATGAAATTGTTCAGTTTTTATTTTATAATATGAATATTTTTGAATATCAATTTCACCTTAAACACATCTTAACAATGTCCCAGATAATATAAAAATATAGTACTGGCATGAAAGTTCACGATAGTTCACAGGGATTTTTTGTAACTTTAGGATGAGACTAAGGATGCGAAAAACAATGTTATCGGTCATTGATTGGTTTAGATGTTGGAGACAGTGCGCCGCTGGCGCAAGGTTTTTTAACCATAGTAAATACAAATAATATAATAGGGTTGACTTTTTTTTCTAGGCCAGGCCGCCTTTGTATTCAAATATCAATAGTGAACACATAATAACATTTTACATATAAGCATCCAAAATAACTAGCGTCTCTTTTGTTTCCTTATCTTATAGAAATTGTGAAAGGCTTAAATTGCATGTGTTCCTAAAAAACATTATTCTTTCTTTTGTCTATTGTTAGTCATTATATTTTTAGATGTGATTGTGTATAAGTGAATGACCAAAATGAACAATAAAATAGGCCGTGTTCTTTACACATATTTTAAAATTTCACAAATTGCAATTTATTAATAAACTTTTAAACAATGTTATCATACTGCGATTGGTTATTAAGTTGTTATATATTGATTTTTTTTGTTGAGCGCAAAATATGCTAATAAAATATAACAAATTTCAATTTTTTACATCTTTTTACCAGTAAAGTTTTTATTTTATATTATGAATATTTCAATTTCTCCCTGAACATTTAACTTTGTATTCTAGTATTTTCCTTTAATATTTTTATAAATAAATCAGTTACAATAGTTTATTTATCTATACCAGTCGAAGAGCAACTTATTTCTAAGAGGCAATTTATATTGACGAAATATAAATTCGTCTTTTTAAAGATAAAGATGCTCGATTAAAATTCTTTAAAAAAATATTATAAGTTAATAATATATTACTTATAAGTTTTTGAAATAATTTTAGCAATATAGTGTCGTTGAAATATTAGAAAATAAAATTAATTATACTTTTGTCTATGGCTTATTATTTTTATTCATTAATTTGCTCTTTGTGTTACTTCACTAAGCTACACTATTACTCTATTTGTCTATGGCCGGAAGTACGCCATATTTGTTTACTATTTTGGTCACTTCTATTAAAATGGACTATATAATAACAATACGAGCTAACTAAAAACGATTCATAAAATATTGTTTAAAGTAAAGTATCAACCCTTTATGTCCCACTGCTGGGCACGGGTCCTCGAAATCAGGCAAGGAGGGTAATGGGTCATAGTTCACCGATGCGCTGGCCCAGTGCGGGGTGGTGAACTTTACATACCTTCTAAGACTTTCAATCTCATCAGGCATGCAGGTTTCCTCACGACGTTTTCCTTCACCGGTGAGCGAGTGATGGTCTCGTGTTTGGGGTGTCCTTAGGAATTTAGAATAACCCATTTCAAGGCACACATGGACGGGTCAGGAACGAACCCGGAACCTCTCGCATAAGAGGCCGAGTCCACCCATCACGACCATCGTCGCTATGTTTTAAGAGAAGATATTTATTTAAATTTTTGAAAGTTTAACCGTATTAAACAAACAGTATATGGTACGTTAGAGCGAGATAGATGGACTGATTTTATATGTCTGTACAAACATAATGTGATTGCCCACGAAATTATTCACATGATTTTTAACTAGACAACGTTTACCGGACACTAGTGAGATGTCGGATAGTTTCGAGCACAGAGGATAGTTTATATAAAACTGCGTTATAGCGGTATCATGCAAGTGGATAGTTACCATAACGTCGCGTCGGCTTCCCGTGTCACTAGTATGACTAATGTTTCGTCAGAGAGGCGACGGTGACCAAGCCGCCGGAGACGGAGCGCCTGATGCTGGTGAGCCTGGCGCTGGGCCCCGACGGCGGCGGCGAGGAGGTGCGCCCGCTGCTGCTGCTGGTCTTCTACCTGCTCGACAAGATTAAGAGGCTAAGGCTGAGCAAAGAGGTTAGTTATGTTTCAAAGTAAACTCCTTGCTCATCTCGAGAAGGACAACCCAGCGGATAAAGATGAATGCACTTTGAAATTATAAGTTTATTACGATTCGTGTCGCCCCAGATATGCTATTACGTCGGCAGGATGTGCAGGTAACACCGCCAACTAGTTGTAGCTGCCTGGGCTAGTTCCAGAAGTTTTTTTTTATTGCCATGTGCCTCGCTGCACAGTCCTTCACTTCCTCACCTGAAGACTTAACCTTCAATTGGCTCCTCTACCCATTTGCCTATCCAAGTAAGGGGTTATTCATTAATTACGAAAGGGAATTTCAGTAGAAGGGGTGGTGGGGGCTAAGAAAATCTCTACATGTCCTTATGTAGGGTTAAACTCAGGCTAAGCCAGGGGGATTAAACTCGTAATACGTAATACTTTGTAAATCAAAATTCAACAATAGGAATCTAATCCCATTTTGGATTATTGGATTTGAATATATTGGGATATTTGCCGACTTAGGAATTATTTAAAAAACAACCATTTTTAATTCTAAAATTGA
This sequence comes from Lycaena phlaeas, assembly GCA_905333005.2. Lineage (NCBI taxonomy): Eukaryota > Metazoa > Arthropoda > Insecta > Lepidoptera > Lycaenidae > Lycaena > Lycaena phlaeas. The sequence continues at coordinate 3,409,850 of HG995181.1, forward strand.
TATTCCAAAGACTAAATAGTGGTCTAATAATAATTTAGTTTTTATTTAAATCTTACAGCAGTTGACGAATATAAATTAAATTATTATTTATTAGTTGTTAAATATATTTTTTTATTCACGTTGAGCGTCAAGTTTTAGTCGTACTGATCCTTTTCTAACATTTTACTATTTAGAAGAACGAGATAGAATCTTACGTAAGAAAGGGAAAGGGAATCGATAAATCTTACGTATATTTACATGGGGGCAGGGCGGTCAAAAATTACCACAATTGTCCTTACGTAATTAATGAATGGCCCCTAACTTAAAACAAACGAACGTCTTATCAAGACATTGTGTTTGTAGGCGTTGGCGAAGTGCGAGAAGCGTCGTCAGAAGGCGGCGGAGGCGTGGCTGCGGGGCGCGCACGCCGCGCGGCAGGAGCAGGCGGCGCAGCGCCGCGAGGAGAGGCGCAAGATGGAGAAGGAGCGCATACTCGCCGTGAGCACCTCACCTTATTAAACACGCCTACACCAACCACGACCACCGCTCCATACACGAGACTACGTCTCTTTAGTAGTCTAGACTCTAGACTGATCGCTGGTGACGATTGTATTACCATGTTTTTAACTCAATTTTCGCGTTGTTCGGGTAAAATTTTGCAATTGATCTTGGACTAACTTCGCGATGCGACCTTGAAATTTGGGCCATGGCTCAAGTGCATGACAATGTACGGGAATATAAAAATGAACAAAATTTTTAGTCTTATACAAAAATTGGTTGTCGAAGTTGGTCGGCTTTTAAGTAGGTTAGAGACGATGTCCGCGCAGTGGCCGGTCCGTGTTGGATGCGAGTGGCAAGGGATTCATTGCCGGTGGCCTATGTTCAGCAGTGGATGGATACGGGCTGATTGATGATCATGATGATATGAAAAAAACATCTTTTTTTTAGTGTCACTTGACTTTTCATTAGTTGCGATGCGCTAGAGTGCGATCTTGTTATAGATCTTTTTAATTGATTTTTAAAGATTACATTACATCACTCACTAACATTACCCCCCGTATACAATTAAAATCCATAATTAGCAAATATACAACGCGTGACATAACAGCGTGATGTCGCGTGCTGTCACGTCATCCTGATCGATTTTACTGATTACTTTATCCTCTGCAGGAAGACGACCCAGAGAAGCAGCGCCGCTGGGAATTGAAGGAACAGAAGCGCCAACAGAAGCGCAAAGCCCCCAAGATGAAACAACTCAAAGTGAAAGCGCTGTGAGGCGTCCGGCGATACATTCAAATTATTATTTACATCTTTTGTTATTACGTCTAAGTGTTACAGTATTGAATTGATCCAATAAATGATTTTGATATACTGTTTGTGTCAATTGGCTTGTCTATTTTTTAGGTTAAATAACACCAACGCGTTCCACACAACTTTTAAGTTAAATAAAACTGATTAGTCTACAGAGATATTGAATTCTGATGTATTAGGATTGAAGATTGTCATTTTTGTAAGGGTATAATATATAGTTCACAAATGCGCTGGCCTTCAACTACCTTCAAAGACCTAATGTCATTCAATTGTAACGACGAATTTCATGGTTATGTCCACGTAAAAATTTTGAAAGACCTATCAAGGCAGCACTGGTCGGGATTGATGCCAGATTTCTCAAGAGTTAAGTCTAACCATGCCATATGGAGGCGAACGAGCATTCGGGGCCTTATCTTGACGCTATAAACATCCGCGCAACCAGAGATTATGCAGATGCTTTGCACTCAATTTCCGTATCCCCCCCAAGTGACCAGAAACTAACAAAACGAGACAGCATATCTGTCAATCTACGCCAGTATTTTGTGAGCGTGATACAGTACCACATAGGTCGTGCAGGGTCAATTCGGCTGCAATACAGTACTGACACTAATCCTTAATAGTATTTCTAATCTATACAATTCAATACGAGTTGTTATCTATGAAACAAAGATATTTTGATTTAATTTCATTCCCAGTCTTGCCAATAAAAATGGAGTGCCCAGAATGAAAAGCTATTAACCGATGTGTTGTTGATTTAATCAAAAATCTCAATAGCATGCATGGATATATCCAGTCTATTTCGTGGATTAATCGTAACTGTTGTCTCTTAAAAATGGGCAACGTAAATAATCCACTGACGACTCACCACTTATCTTGTGACCTGGGATTTTTACACATCAACACAGCACTAAGTCCACTCCATGAGTGTTTAGAGTCATATTATCTTAAAATAAACAATATAAAAGAATCATTATTATTCAGACAAAAAAAAAATATATTTAATTTGGAATAAATTTACTTAAATAATAAAAATAACAAAATGTTAACAAACAATGAGTGATAGAAAGCATGTGATGTTTTTAATATGAATATGATTCACAAAATAAGATGAGATCTTTTCTAACTTAAAATAACAACCATATGAATGCTACCATGCTTGAGATGGGAATTATAATTGTACATTTATATGCAATGAAATTATTTACAATTTATCAAATATATTTGATAAATCTTTATGATCACAAAAAGTTATGCTTTGTTATAAGTGTGACAAGAATATATTCTAGTATAATAGAATCTTTTACATATTTGTAATAATTATATCCATAAGATCTTTAATTTACATTTAAACAGATTAGAAATCATAGATTTTAAAGACATTTTTAAATAATATAATCAGCATTGGCTTTAAGTGTTAAGTTTAACATTGAGATACAATTAAAAAATGAAGTGTTATACAAAGGTGTTAAAAAAGATATAGATATTTTTTTTGATTTAAAGACAAATAGCTCAGGCCTGAGGTGTATACCATTATTATTATATAATAATCAGGCTATGTTGAGACATAGCCTGATTATTATATTATATAGGTGTTTTATTTAATTAATTTTAATATGCAGAGTTGAATATCTAAAGGTGAATACAATTTAATAAGATATTTATTTTAAAAGTAGTTGAACATTTCACAAGTGCCATCTAATATATTTTAAATTATTAGTATATAAACAGCTATGAAATGTAAAAATCTATTTACCAAACCTAAACATAAACTTGTGAAATTATTTAAATTAAGAAGCATTTTTCATTGCTAACAATGATATAAAATGTACAATTGTTCATTCAATGTAATACAAATAATCTTATTTCACAACAAAAATTTATAGTTTAAATAAAAATATGTTGCAACAAAAAGGTAACAAATATCTCCCTAATAATTAATTATATTAGTGATCGAATAGGTAACTATTGTTAACAACAATAATACATTATTAAATCTGAATATGTATGCAATTATACATAAACAACTTGAGCGATAAATAATTTACTTCCAAACAGGGGACCTGAAACATGCAAATCAAGAGCTAGGAACAATTATAATTGAGATTTTCTAGTCCCTCACACATATAAATACACTAAAAACATTTTGTCCATGAATTATCTAAATGTTCACACTAATCACTCCCCAGAATAATGTCTCCACTGATACAAGCTTTCATATTTTATGTCATTCCTCTACTTGAAGTTTCTGGATCCTCGTCGACATGCAGTCCATATCAGGTGAGACCTCAGATCGTTGCTGTGGTTCTACTGAAAGATTAAGATTCTCGAGAGACTGACATCGTTTAGCGGGATTCTTGATTTCGACATTTTCTCGCACATTACTACTCGTAGACGGCTCCATTAAATTATATTTCAGGTCACAGCCGCTGTCGTTTAAATCACAATTAATCGCCTCGGAATTTTCACTCTTAGTTCTGTGTCGCACCGGCAAAACGTACGGACACAGTCTGTTTTTCGTAGCACTCCTTTTCATACAATAGCCGACTGTGACGTTCGATACGTACCGCGTGTTTAGCCGCATTACGTTTAAATTACTTTTTGATTCCCTTAAATATTCACAGCGTGCTTCGGTGATTGCACTCAACATGCCTAAGTCGTGCAAAGCTTTATCTAAATTATCCAGATTCATGTGTTAAGATGACTTTTTGAATAATTTAACCCTGATTGGACTGCGCTAACTCTGATATACAAAGATATTGGTTGACTAGCTGGTATTTTTTTTCAATTCATTTTCTACAAAAACAAGGTAATTTAAATATATATTATGTTGAAATGTGGGAAAACAGGCAAAAATAAACATTACAAAAAGTCATAATAATGGATGACGTTTTATGACGAAATTACCATTACACAGAAAATAAAATTGTTGCCAGCCATTACTATAGTAGAAAGTAAAAAGTAAAATATTCTATTGCTGTTATAGGAGAAATTAAAGGATTTTAAATAATCAGCGACAATGAGTTTAAGTTTCGACATTTTTTGAAATTTGAAAGTGTTGATTTTTATTTTACGGAATACCGATAGGAGGGATTCAATTAGGATGGGTAACATTTAGGAAGCTTCGCCATATTCTCACGACGTCGTACCTTTCGTCTTCAACCAATGCGTTCTCCCCGTGATGACCTACGGAGCTAAATTTAAGAGGCCACCTCTAAATTTTTACGACTGGTCCGCAAGTTTGACGTAGCTCAACGTGCTATGGAGCGTGCTATGCTGGGTGTTTCTTTGGCAGATAGGATTCGAAACAAAGACCAGAGGACTAAAGTTACCGATATGAGATATCACGCGAAGAATAAGCACGTTGAAGTGGCAGTGGGCTGGTCACGCACTGAGAAGAACGGATGGCCGATGGGCCATTAATGTTCAAGAGTGGAGGCCGCGTTTATGTAAACGAAGTGTTGGTCGGCCATTAACCAGATGAGAAGACGATCTCCGTGCAGTGGCAGGTCCGCGTTGGATGCGAGTAACAAGAGATCGGTCATCTTGGCGTTCATTGAGAGAGGCCTATGTTCAGCAGTGGACGGATAAAGGATGATGATGATGATGAAGTGAGTTTAATAGAATACTTCTTTTTGCTCAAAACGATTCGACGTCAAAAACCCAACAGTATTTGATAAAAAGAGCTGCGTTTTAATGGCTATCGTGTGAATCATACAGTTGATTTTAAAAATGGTAAAGGAGAGGTATTTCTGCTAAGTATGCTACGCCTGTATGGCGTGAATTTCCGTAGTATCATTTTACTCTATGGGCGTAAATAAATACATTTTTTTGTGTCATTTCTTGATTTCTTGTATAAACAAGGCCTTAAGGTTATTATTTTTTATTGACCAAAGAGTATAACTAGCCCGTAACATACTACCATAGAGTAATTTGATACTACGGAAACATACTACTGACATAATGTATGTAGGCATTACAAATAAAAATAATTGTTAAAATATTGTAAGGATGACCGAAATTTTGAAAGAATGGTTAACGCATCGTCTTCAGGTTCCGAATTGGGAAACAGCAGAGCTAGGAGACAAAATGAAAAATGGATATACGGTTGCATGTCTTCTACACAGCTACAATATTATAAATGATGGAAAGAAATATCTCATCCGGTCAAGCAACGCCAACGAAGACATTATAAATAACTGGAAGTTTATAAAGGAGTGGTTACGCGAAATTGACATAGAATTAACCGATGATGATTTAAAAAACATAACGCAAGGCAAAGGCTCCAGTATAGTTCGATTATTTTATCAGTTGTTTCTTATTTTGGACAAAAAGGATCGCACAGATTTTATTAAAAAGGAAAGAAAAATGGCATCAACATTAGTAGAAAAATTGGGTAACCGTTTTTCGGTTCATAAAGTTTACGAAGAACCTGATTTAAAGGCTGATGACTTATCTAAGCCTTTACTGAATGAAAAGTACTTTATTGATTGGCAAAGAAAAAAATCAGAACAGGTAAAAGAAATTTACGATTTCATTAGACACAAATATAAAAAGATGTTGTATAGGTTTGAAGAATCACAGAAGCCCCTAGAACCCGTAGGACTAAGGGAGCAAAAAATAACGGACCATGATAAAAATGATATTGAGAAGTTTAGCTTGAAATATCCTTGTAAATTTGAAAACCATTCATATGATGAATTACTGGCTTTAGATGAAAAAGCAATAAACATGAATTCATACATTGCTGACTCCGAATGGTCGAAAGAGTACATGAAAAATTTATATAGTAAAATGCATAAAAAGGCGGATTCCGAAGAATTTCAAAAGCAAATGACTCACGTTATTAGCGAATCACTATGGCATAGTACAGTTGCTGAAAATGAGTCTGAACTTGACTTACATCTTGCAAAAAAAGTTATGAAATTGTCTCAATTTGAAAAACAAATGTGCACACAAATAATGGAGACGAAACAGCAAGCACGTAATTTAGTGAATAACAGAATTATCGCAGAAAAAGAATTTACAGATGAAAGAACATTTCAGTTTAACATATTCTTGGATTCAGTTAAGGAAGACATCAACACGGGATTATCTGAAATTGATTTTGAACATCAGAGGCAACAGATGTTACATAAAAAATTGTACGCTGAGAAAATGAAAAGAAAGCGTCAACATTATTATGAAATTTGTTACGATACAGTTTTGTCAATAGTTGATTATGCAACAAAATATGGGTATTATAAAAGGTTGATAGGTGATGACATACCAGAAAATTTTATTCATGAATGGAAGCTATTATATTATAAGCAACAACCAATTTTTGATATACTCACACCTATTGATGACTTGGTCATCAAAAGTGAGGAAGAAAATGAAAAAGAAATTGAAGAAGTTCTTGACTTAAAACAAGAAAAACTTAGACAGGAATGTTTAAATGAATTCGAGTTTATGGAATATCATAATTATGAAAATCTCTGGTCATTGCACTTCTTGATTTCTAACTATAATCCTGAATCTGAAGAAAGAAAATTTGAATGTCTAGGCGACCGAGTTTTAGGACATGTTGTTTATACTTTGCTTGAATTAAAATATCCATATCCGCCGAAGAGAATGCCTGCTGATCTTCCCCAATTTGAAACCAAAGCGCTTGTTATTGGAGTTCCTAATATGACCATAGTGGAAGGAATGCAAAAATTATTAGATGCACGGAAAATTAAAGTTATACGTATTGAATCTTGTGTAAATTTTTGTCTTAAACAATTTAAATCTGAAATGGTAGGCTGCACTGATATAGATCTTACATTTGATAAATTTATTAATAATGCAAAAGAGGAAAACGTTAAAGAATTAGTTAAACATATGAAAAGTTACAACGAATTACATAGTCAAAATAGCGAATCTCTAACGCCTCCTCTAAATAACAATACTAAACAGTCACAAACTCCAAAGACTATACCAGAAGACTTGATAATTTTAAGCGATTCCGCTAGTCTCGGAAAATACGCTTACGAAACTTTATCTTTGGGAGATGCACTGACAGACTATTTAATTGCTGCCATTATTGTAGAATTTATAAAAAACCAAAAAGATATCAATGGTTTTGTTATTATAAACTATCCTAATACTTATCGTGAAGCACAAGTATTAGAAGAAACTTTCACGGGTAAAATTTCACCGAATGAACAAGAATTAGAAGTTGACGATGATATATACCTTGAAGAGGACATTAAAAAGCATTATGAAAGAAAGTCAGATCCCTTACAAGAAAATAGAAAATCAAAACTTATAAATGATCCTCATAAAAGGGAAGACGACCAACCATTTACCAGTTACTTCACATGTTATGTAAAGTTGAAAAAAACTGAAAACATATTAGATGAATTTTTAATATGGGACTTAACGAAGGAAAATTCAGAATTTATTGAAAGGTTTTATTCGTCGTTAGGTATAAATTACAGTATGTATTACGAAGCTATAGAAAAAGAACAGTTGGCACTAATATGCAAGTACGTAATAGGTGACTATGAAATGCCTTTAAAATCTGACGATCTATTATTTGGCGCCAATGTTTTAAGTAACTTAGATTTTACTACTTCTGAAGATAAAAGAACTAGATCTAAAGTTATCAAGCCCGAGAGTGAAAGCAAACATAAAGTACGTCGAAACTCTAAAGTAAGCAAGACATCAGTTACTATAGATACGAACGCTTCAAAAGTTCATTCAAAAGTAGAGTTAGATCACAAAGATTTGACAGAAACCCCACCTCAAAAACAAAGACCACTTAGTCATGATCACATACGTGTGTCAAAAGTATTATTAGCTGGTGGTGATGACTGGGAATACAGTAAATTATGTATACCTGAAAAAATTGGTATATCCCTAGCAACATATTGGGAAGAAATAGAGAAAGGTTATATACATGATATACAACAACTACTGCTAAGTAAACGATTGCAAATGAATTGCATAATACCATATACTACTTTTGTCAAAGATAAAATTAATCAAATAATAGTGCTTCCATCTAATAAACAAGATTTAGTCAGCCAATTTCAAAGGGATTATAATAGTTACGAAGATGATTGGCGTGATATTGATGAAACAAAAACCGAATGGCACTGTAAAATTAAGGAGTTACAAAATAGTTTGTACCATATATGCGATGAAAGAAAAAAATATGCAGAACAGCAGAAGAACTCCTTAATTTGTGAAAATTGGATTCTCGATGAACTCGTTACTTTAGCAAACTCATATATTTCTTTTATGCAAACAGAAATGAATAGGTAAGCTGTTTTATTTATTCTAGTTGTATCAAAGCCATTCCATGGCTTCCGCCACTAATTGGACAATACTATTTTTTTAAAGGATTTTTACTGGACAAAGCGAAATAAATTAATTAGGACATGAAAATACGGTGTTATTATGTTATGTATATATTCACGCTAATAGACTATTTAAAGAAATTTACACAACTAAATTAGTTAAAATTTCAGGTTTGTTTTAACATACCAACTTCTGCATGATCTATATTTCATGGTTTTGAAAGGACTACCCCCACAAGATAGACTGGTTTCAAAGGATTTGAACAAAGTGTTCAAAGAAACGGACGAAACATCTGGAAGTAAAAAAGGTGGCGAAGACAAGATGTATAGACAGTTGAAAAATTCATATCTTGATCAACAACTACGAAATATCAACATAGATAATAGCAATAATCCTCTTAACATGGTCATTGAAAACAATGTCAAATTTGTTTTAAAAACAATAAAGGACTTAAATGATTCATATAGGTCGTTGATAAGTCGTGAATATGGTGAAATAGCAAAAACTGCACCGACATCAAAAAAGAAGGAAGATAACGGGTCTGCAAATTCAATCAACTCGTTAGAATTGGCAAAAATGAATTCTTTAAAGTGTATTGATGAATGGACAATGGGTATTAATGGAGAAATGTTTAGAGCTAACCTGCGCATTTTAGTCCTGCAGAATAAATATTACCAGGACATGAAGCTCTTCTGTAACAGTATTTTTAAAGCCTTCACAGATATTCAGGATAATATTAATAATTATTATACGAATGAGGTAAAGGCAGTTGATCGTCTATGCAAGTATTTACAAATGGCTGTTGAAACAAGTAGGAAAATTCCTGAAAACTTATTACTGCAAGACGATACATTCATTATTGACCCTAATTTACTACATTTCTCTATAAATAATGAAATCCCTTCAAAAACAGAAGAACTATCTGCTAACGTGGACTTTAAAATGGGGCAGCTCGCTAGATTGCGAAATACTTTTAAAATTTTAGCACCTACGGGCATTGGTCTGCAACAATCATTTATTTACGCATTACAAGATTTTATCTTTTTTGGTAAAGAATCTTGTAATGGTCCAATTTTACCTGGTTTATGGAGGAGACTCGACCCAAACAATATTCCTAAATTAGTATTATCGATGTTTGGAGAAAATGTATTTATCGATTGGCGAGATTTTCTTATTTATTGTCTTAATATCCGATTTCCAACTATAGATGAATTACTAGAAACTAGAAAAAAGTTTCGCTGTCTAGATCCAGAATCTAAGGAGCTAATTTTGAGAGACGATTACATGAATGTAGAGTTGTGGTTTGAAAAGGACCCTGAAACACTTAATAAAGTTTTGAAACTAAGAAATACCCTAAAAAAGCATTTCATATTCGAATTATTTGAAACTTCTGAAAACGTTATGAATTATTCAGCCTTTCTGTTAGCTTTTTGTAGAAGCAAAGACCCCAAAGAAGGGTTTTCAAAAGCGCTGTCTATGGCAGTTGGTAAAAAAATATGTTACTTGCTAGAAGATTGTAGAAGTGTAATTCTAAGTTTGATTGAAGCAAAAAAACTAAGAGACGAAAGACGTAAGCATGCCTTTGATTGTGCCAAAATATTCACAGATACTTTAATTACTAAAGTGATAGCAATATGTGAAAGCACAACAATATTGGAACTAGAACATATTAAGCTTCCTGAGAAAGAGAAAAAAGGTAGAAAGTCTAAAGGCTCAGCTAAAGCTAAAAAAAATGACAATAGTGCTAGGGTTCAAAAAAGTCAGAAAAATATAGTAAGTACGAGTAAGATAGTTCAATCAGAGACTGATATTAAAACGTTGTTTGCGTGTAAAACGTGTGATGTCGAACCTGATACTACACAGGAGAAGGTTCCAGAAAAGGAAGAAATAAAAGTAGAGCAAAAAGAAGAGCCAATACAAGATCCAAACTTAGTTTACAATATCCAACAACAAATCATTTGGAATATACTTAATACATGTGTACCATGGCATTTTATATCGTCACCAGAAGATAAAGAAACGCATTATAAATCACAAATTAAAGAATTATTACTGAGGCTCGAACAAGACACAGACGATAAGAGTGTTTATATTTGCAAGTTTCTCTCTGATCCAGATGTATGTAAATTTCTTCATAAAACTAAAAGATTTGTCCAAATTAACCTTTATGAAGAGCTGCTTAAAGTTTCTATGCAATGATTTTTGATGTTGTTGTTTTTTCAATAAAATATTAGAGTCCGTTTACGTTTAATCCAGCTGTTCCCGCAGTTTCTTCCGAGTTTGCTTGGATGTACAGCCATATCGTTGTTAAACCTATCTAGACAAATATCTGCTAGTAATATACCTCTGAAACCGGTGCAACTATTAAGATATTAGCCGGAACAAACAGATACACAACAGGAATTTCTAAAATGAGTGTTTTGATTAAGTGCCGCGCTTTAAAAAAAAGAAGAAAATTGAAGTGTCTGTTTGTAATTTCAAGTAATAACAACTTTTCACTAAAAGTAAAGTATCAACCCTTATAATATGTCCCATTTCTGGGAACGGGTCTCCTCCTCGAGATCAGGCGAGGAGGTTAATGGGCCATAGTTCACCGATGCGCTGGCCCATGCGAGTTGGTAAACTTCAGATTTTCAATCTCATCAGGCATGCAGGTTTCCTCACGATGTTTTCCTTCATCGGATTTATTCAAATTAATTGTATAAAAAGTTACAAAAGTAAAGTATCAACCCATATACTTAATATTATGTCCAACTACTGGGCATGGCTCTAGGACCTAGGACCACCGCCTCCTTCTAACCGTTGAAAGGTGTCCTCACGATGTTTTGCTTCACCGGTGAGCGGGTTATGGTCTCGTGATTATAACGTGCACTTAAAAATTTAAGTAAAAAGCCATTTCAAGTCATGTTACTCCTTAGTCCGCGCCACTAATGAAGTCCTGCGACCAAAGCCGGAAAGAATTTTGACAAGCTTGACATTTTGACATCTGTCTAGAGTGCGAAGTTGTGAGATTTTAAATTGTTTTATGTGAAATATGGAGCGTTAAGGGAAAAAAGGGAAGGCCGTATAATGATCATTAACGTGAAAGAATTTTGTGAATTAGAAAGTAAGAATAAACAACTATTTACCCATTTGAATAATATGTTTATGAATGTCACCGCCATGTCAGGTAAAATTTTAGAGATGCCAGAGTCACTCATATTTGCCTAGTTTATGGTTAAAATATTATCAATATTCAATACTTACATTTATCTTATAACATTTTATATCTTATACCTTTAAACGAGCAATTCTTGTATATATATATATAGAATCGGGATCTCGGAAACGGCTCCAACGATTTTCATGAAATTTTGTATACATGTGTTAAAAACGGCGATAAATCGATCTAGCTAGGATACATTTTTAGAAAACTTTTTTTTATCCGTGTTTTAAGGTATCGATAAAATATGATTAGAATACGAACGTTTTCGCTATCAAATAATATGTCATGGTAGCTTAGTGGTGAAATTAGGCAGTTAAGTTCGAACGAGCCTGGTTCGATTCTCCAGTCCGAATTTTTTTTTTTTTTTAAGATAATTTTTTTTGGAAGAAAAATTTTATCGTATTTTATCACTTAGGGTACCGAGCAAATGCTCGGTCAACCAGGTACTAAATATAAATTTACAAAGTAATAGAAATAAAACCTTCCTCAGATAAATTATATTTTCAGGTGTTTCTGTGAAAAAAATCTCAAATAATAAAAGAAGTAAAAATAGCAGGAATTACTTGTAAGAAAATCGTCCCCCTGGAAAAAGTCGAACGCAACCGAAGAAGCTTGTTTTCTGATGGTTGCGACTAATCGGCTATAATATTTATAAATTACAAAATAAATATTTTTTTAAAAATGTTTTATAATACTAAAATCTGGTAGAGAGATTTGTATTTTGCTGCCATAATTATTTTTATTATTATTATTATCATTAGCCTTTATCCATCCACTACTGAATATAGGCCCTATAATTAATTCAAATTTTTATTGTACTAGTCTTCGTGGAAAATGATTACACTAGAAATTGGCAACATTGAGTTATGAGACCTTAACGCCGCGCCTATCGGACTCGTGGCGCCGACTATAATCAATTATTTGGGGTTATCTTAATATATTCGTGGTATCTTAATCAGCCCGTATACTACTAAATATAGGCCTCTCTCAATGAACGCCTAGACGCCTGATACCCTTTTATCGTTTATCAAACAGGGGCCTAATGGCATGTTATCAAACAATTGAGCGGACGTTGTCAAATGTAATTATTTTGACAATCATGTTTATACATTATTGTATTGATCGATTTTCAGAGTTACGTAGAGCGATTATTTCGAAGTGTCAAGGTTAGTCAGGTGGGCAGACGATCTCCGAGCAGTGCCCAGTCCGTGTTGGATGCGAATGGCAATAGATCGGTCGTCTTAGCGTTCGGGGTTTAGTTATGTGAGACTCTCTGCGAAAGGATGACGACAGACCAAGACTGGACTATTTTTTACTTTCCAAATTTTGCCGCCCCAGAAATTTTGCCGCCATTGGCGCTAGCCCCGAAACCCTCACCCTATTATTAATCCACCGCTGCTAATAATAATACGTTCACGGCGGCAAGGTAATGTCACATTATGACATTATAGTGAAAAATCTGATTGGTCCCGCGCTTGAAGTTTCAAGTCATAATCCTAAATTTTATTTCTATTCGTGACTCGTAGCCCATAGGCCATAGGACTGCAAATTTTTGAAGTGAAAACTTCTGTAGCCGCTTTTTTCGAAAGGTCTAAACTCTTAGGCCTGATGGCCTTTAAGCTCAAGTTCTTTAGCCGCGTTAAGCACTTTATGGTAACGAAAAATCGTATAAGAATCGATCCCGGACCCTCTCGCTCAAGAGGCTGAGCAAATTCACTGGACCAACGTCGCTCCGGCGTTCCATGGGTACCACCATCTTATATTTTCATCAAACAAGTAACCAACTAGTACATCATAGCCATGTTACAGAACGAATGGCAAGACAGACTAAGAGTGGCATCGACCGATTTTAACGAATATATTGTAATAATTAAAGATTGCGGTAACGAAAGTCAGTGACCAAAGAGGGTTGCTTTTAACAGACGTTAAAATTTGACTTGACTGGAATATTTCCTACTCCTCCTGAATTCTTCTGATTAATTTTGTTGCCGGTCCCAAGGTAGTGTTTAACGTATCCCCCGGGCTCCCAGAGACCGCATCAAAGGGTCATTTTGGTGGTTACCGCTGTCGATCCTGGCTATATAGGAGTTGCAGCGGTGGGGCCAAAACGTTTAAAAACAAAGTCTCTTACATTAACAGATGATTTGAAACAACCGACCCTAATTATACCCCTTTTCGTTATAAGGTAGGTAGCTAAGCTTTTTTGATGTGATAGCATTTATCTTTTGTGCATTTATAATCAGGTGGCGGGTCTGTCAGTTTGATCATTCAACTAATTTTAACGTACGGAATCCGTTTTGAATTTAGCCCAACATACGCTTTACGGACTGTTTGATTTATGCTTTGTTTTGCGTTATATTACAGTTGCTTACGAAACGAACGCGTATATTATACATGTATACGAAACATAAAAAAATTTACTATGTGGGGTATTAGAGCAAACAATGGTAAGTTCACCTGTATATCTTTATAGATTATCGATACATAAATATATTATAATAATTCTGGGTGCAGAGATTTATAAATAAAGACAGATGGAGCATGCCCAACACGCGAGTGATGATTCAAAGCGAATACAAATTCAAAAGCGCTCTCAAGTGCTTGACATAGCGTCGTACTCTAAACGTCTATTAGATTTTGTTCGCTTTTGAATTTGTAATCGCTTTGGTGGCGTCACTCGCGTGTTCGGCATGCTACAACTGACTTTATTTATAAATCTGTGTCCGTGTGTATGTCACTCAAAACTCCTTCTAAATGGTTGGACCAATTTTTTTGAATTTTTGTGCGTGTTCAAATTGATTCGAGAATATTTTAGAATTTAGATTTACAATTCGTCCCGCTATGTATGTTATGTACACGACGTCTGTCTGGTCCGCTAGTCCTACTAATAAACTAAACGCGAAAGTTGAGAAGAAGAAAGCCATTAATAACGAACATTGAAGACTACAAAGGACCATAGACGGAGTAGTGGTATGTAAATTGATCGAAGCCTGTAAAGTAAATATGTACTAAAGTTATTATTACTCAAATTGGCATTCATATTGGTTTAAATATATTTTTATTCTAAATTTGCAGGAATTTGAACAGTATTTAAAAAAACATTAATTTCGTAATTTGCTGCGTTTCGGCTTTATTAATGCCTGGATGCCTGATGAAGCGAAACGTAGCAATGTAGCATATTAGTGTTTTTTTTGTAAATAGTAAAGTATCCACCCATATATATCCCACTGCTAGGCACAAAAACGCGATAGCATAGCTGTTACTTTACAGTGGTATTGTGTGAGCGAGAGATACAACCCTATATAGTCGTGCCGGCGTAATTCGGCTGCACAGCAGCATGCACTTACTTAGAAAACCATAGCTATTTAAAATATCCATTTTGACGAGTGTGTTGTAATTATCCTACTTCCTGCTAATATTATCTATTATCTATCTAACTATCTTATATCTATCTGTCTATCTATGTATCTATATATTTATCTATCTATCTATTTATCTATTATCTATAAACGCGAAAGTTTGTAAGTATGGATGTTCTTTACTCTTTCACGTAAAAACTTCTGAATGGATTTTGATGAAACTTTACAATAACATAGCTTACACATCATATCAGAATAACACATAGGCTATATAATTTATCACCGTGCTCCCACGGGAATGGGAAGTACGCGGGTGAAACCGCGGGGCGCTGCTAGTATTATATATTTCTTTCTTTGGCAGCACCAGAAAAGAAGCCGTTGACATTATATGAATGTCTTGACCGAGAAGACCTTGAAGTAGAACAAAGAAGACGTCCAACCTGTGGATGGACCATCTTACTGACTATTGTATGTTTGTCTTCGTACTATTACATACGTTTGGAACATTCTAGAACTGCGAAGGATTCGGGAAACATCCCGAATATCCATCATCATCGTTATTTTAAAGGTATGGTTGGTTATTTCTGTGGTTTTATGGTTTCATCCCAATTTGCTGACGTAATCGATTACTTAAGATCTACTGTCAATTTGACCGTGTCTATCCTGACATTCTGACATATATCTGTATCTTTCGAGCCGTAAAAGATAGTAACTTTCCAACAATTCGCAACATTAACTTCATCACCGATAAATTCAAATTGTGTCGTTATTCACAGTTCGTAGAGTCAATGTTTCTTCTATGGGTCAATGCACTTATTATATTTCAATAAATAAATAACAAAAATATAAAGTTTGTGTTGTAAAAGATATTGCGAACTAAAATAATGTATTGATCAAACCATACCTTTGGAATAGGGCATTCGCTACGAAGATTCTGTTTATATATTTATTGTATAATATGTATATGGTAAGACATAGAAAACAATAATTTAGCTTAGTTTGTTTCGCCAGTCCTCAGTGGACAAGCATAAGAAATAACAGAAATAATTTTTCCCAGTTTGGAACAGTAATTATTATGTTTACATTGACGTTTAATATAAGATAATTTTTTACACCTACAGCATAAACTTTCAAGAATACAAATATGTAAAAAAAAATATTTTAGTATTCTTGAAATTAAGTAGGGTTACCTACATTAGACCCTGTATCTTACAAATAATGCGTAGCCATAGCCACAAATTTCCAGCTGTATATAAGTATGTGTCAATTATTGATTTGTATTCTTCTTCTTCTCTTATCACTTTATCGTGAACTGTGAAACAACATAGAAGCTATATATTTATATGCTATTAAACGAAACAATTTTTATAAGCCGATTTCAATGTCATTAATTTATAAAAATTGTTTTATTTAATTAACAGATGAGGGTATATTTTTCTAATTCCGGATCTTAGACTAATATAATAATAATCATCGGCTAACGCGGCAAGCGACCATAAACTATTTGACTATAATATTTCAGGAAGCGAAGCAGATACCAAGCAACCATTAGAGATAGATTGGAACGAACACAATCCTAGTATAATTTCATCTTATTCTGCCAACGATAAAAAACCGAAAGAAAGAGTGGCTATTCTAGTGCCATACAGGTAAAGCGATTCATAAGCTTTAACCATCTTTGATTGGCTAGTTTTGGGCATTATATAGCTTAATAGCTGTTGCCCGCAGCTTCGCCTGCGTTAACTAAGATTTACAACGGGATCTTAGTACGCGAAATGACATTTTTTACACCTTGTGTCCGAAAAGCCAAAATATCTTACGGAACCCTATTTTTTATCAGAATAAAATTTAGCCTATGTTACTCGTGGATAATGTAGCTTTCGAATGGTGAAAGAATTTTTGAAATCGGTCCAGTACTTTTTGAGCCTATTCATTACAACCAAACAAACACAGTTTTCCTTTTTATAATATTAGTGTAGATGTACGAGATGATGATGTCGTATATTATGATATTGATTTCATCAAAAGTTTTACATTTATTCAATAGCTAATTTGCGACATTTTTGTTCTATTATTCTTTTTTTTGTTTGTTTCAGAGACAGAAGATTAAATTTAGAGATATTTCTGAACAATATTCATTCTTTTCTAACAAGACAGAAATTGGACTTTAGAATTTTTATCATTGAACAATTTGGTAAATGTTTGTTCTTGCATGTCAGCAGCTTTTACTCGCGTCTTTTCTATTATTATTGATAAAATGATAACTTTTCTAATATTTTACAAATTTCGTTAGAATTAGAGAGTAAGTGTAGCGATAATGTTTTCAAAGTGTAGTATAATAATTCTTTTAGGCACTTACAAATTCAACCGAGGTCGCCTTTTCAATGCGGGCTACAAGGTGATCAAAAAGCTTGGCAATTGGAGCTGCCTGATTTTCCACGACGTGGACTTGCTGCCACTTGATGACAGGATCTCCTACGAGTGTCCCAAGTGGCCTCTGCTTTTATGCTCGACGATTGTTGGAATAAAAGAGTGAGTAAACAAGTAAAGATAAAGTATCAACCCATATATTATGTCCCACTGCTGGGAACCTTGTTCGAAATCAGGCAAGAGGGTAAAAAAGCCTACCTATGTCGGCTTTTTATTATTATTTATTTATTTATTATATAACACTAAGGGCCTGTTTCACAATCTCCAGTTAAGTTCCCAATAGGCTATCGGCAACATATTTGACAGATAGAGTATGGAGTATCTGTCAAGTATCTGTCAAATATGTTGCCTATAGCCTATTCGGAACTTAACTGGAGATTGTGAAACAGGCCCTTACAGTATAATTTTTGGGGTTGTAAAGTTGTTCCGCAAAACTGTTTGCACAGTTTGTCCGTGGACTGTGGGACCAGAGTGGTGTTTGTTTGTCTATCCCATCGACCACACAACCTATAGACTCCTAATGTTTGATTTTTCGTGCATGATGCATTCTGGCAACTAGCTGAGGTGAGACGAAAGGGGTTGCAATGCTGCGTTCAAAGGAAATGGATATATATCGCAACGGGAAAGAATGAGACGACACGATAGTTTGAGTACATTGTTTACGGCTTACATCGGAACTATAAGTCAGATGTGTCGCCAGAAGCCGTTCCCCTGTTATTAGGAGTCTATGGGTTATGTGGTCGATGGTTTGTCCGGACGCCTGGCAACCCTATCTGTGTAGAATATCTTGTGATTCAATCATAGGGTTTCTCAATAGTAAGGATATTTGCAGACCGTTTCGTACTTTATTCGGCGGGGTGTCAGCGATGACTTCGCCGCAGTTTGAGCGGGTCAACGGCTATTCTAATTTGTACTGGGGATGGGGAGGAGAGGACAATGACCTGTTTTGGCGGTAAGTTTCCTTTATTTCTTTTTATTTTATAAAACATTATTTTTTTAACATTTAGTTATTAGGCTTAGAAATCCCTAATGAGGCTAAGCATCAAATTGTTTTTTTTTCAACATCAGCTTGTTGTAAAAAACATTGCCAGAAAAAGCCTTCTTTTTAATTTAAGCACTAAGCACATAAATAATAAATGGCTCATATGAGTATTTTTTTTATTATAGTTGGTACCGAAGTGGTGGATATCGTCCGTGCATGTAAACTAGTATTACCTGGAATTAGCCCAGATAAATTCATTTATCAGTTGCCTATACCACAGAATTCAGACGTATATAGAAGAACAATTCTTAAGGATTTTCCTTGCAGACTTTATTGGGGACATGTCCCCAGCGGGCTTAGTTCGTACTCGCTCGCTCTCATAGGCTCATATGCTGGGGACATCGCGGTGTCCCTCTCGTCACGCCGCCAAGCGGACGTTTACATCGCAGAGTTTGACCTCAAAGCGCTCATAAGCACTGTCTATCTATGTACTTCTGAATTCTTTGCCTATACGTAGACTTATGATGTTAAATCCTGGTGTCAATAAGATCTGTCTTGCTTTTTGGCTCCAAAACAGCATAGTTGTTTCACGGGAAAACATAGTGAATGTAAGGAACCTACGGAAGTAGCTGTTAATATAGATACTAAGATTTCTCCGATAGATAACTAGCTTTAAAATCAAACGATCCAGAATCTTATCTTTTAACATTTATTTGACAATAGGATCCGAGCGATTGGCTATCCAGTTATGAAATACAATAAAACCATAGCCCGGTTCAAGTCATTAAAACACACGAATCAAATACGGAATAAGTCAAGGTAAGTTCCCTTCTGCAAATATTATCCATTTGTGGAGTGTGGACGCATGGTGAGGAGAAGTCTGCCTAGTGATGGATATGTATAAATTAAAGCTACAAGTATAAGTAATTCCTCCCGTGACCACGGTTGCTGTAAAGTATCCGAAACGTCGGGCTCATAAAATACTTAATAAACCGCGAAAAAATCCGTAAAAGTTGTTTCATTATAATATAAGTAACTATATATTATGTTGATGATGGATGTTTCCAATGTCTGCTCTTGGCAGATTCGCACCCGTATCACAGCGAGAAATTAAACTGATTTGTTTCACATTTCATCAACACTCTGGTTGCACAATTAACTCTTATAAAATTATCTTCACATCCTGTTTCAATATATTTTTACACTGTACAACAAAGTAAATTTGCGCGTACACTACGTTATTATGCGATTAATTAATAATTAAACATTTTTCATTATATTATACAACCTACAATATAACGATATTAACCTTATCACATTTATTATCCCTAAAATACAGTCTTTTCACTTTTGATACCCTCACAAAATACCATCGATAAGAATAAAAGTTTTTTTTTTGTTTAGCATTTTTTTGCTGACCGTTCATTTTTTCAAAACTAAATGTCCAGGTGATCCATCTGCTAAATGTACCTCGTCTACCTAACGATTGAGCTTAAATCCCACCAGGTCTAAAAAAGATTTGGCAATTCAGCAGTTTTTTGTTCCTACACATTTTATATCAAATCCGAGAAATAAACTATCCTATCTTTTAAGTTGGATTAAAATCGGTTCAGTAGTTTCGGAGTTCATCCCGAAAAAACATCGTGACACTGGATTTTTATATAAGTGACAGATAATTCTTATATTTTTTAATATTTTTATCATAATAGCAGCAAACACAATTAGTAAATAGTAATGCAATTCATCCGGTGACTTATAATCGTCATGTTGGTGACAAACCTTCGGACGTCATTCCATTCACTCCTCCTGTCTCACTCCAAGATGGCGTATGCGATACTTCCACTTACCACATGTGTTATTTAATTAATTTAAGTAGATGATTTCCAAATATAAATAACTAATTACTGTTCTCCGCACCTTTACCTACCTCTATAATTAAACAAATTAGCTTTAAGACGATTTGCCTCGATGTCCTTCAATGTGCTATCAAATTAGAAATAATCTTTGAAAAATTATTCCCACTGTTATTTGTGGAGATGAATGCGTTCAAACAAACAATCTCTCTACCTGTATAATATATGTTGGTATAAATACTAGACAGTTGCTTTTTTTCGAAAAGGCCTAGGTCTCCTAAGCCTATTGGCCTTTATGCTCAACCGTAACAGTAAATAATGGTATAATCATTTTCGATGTACATAATATTATATAGCTTACTTCAAAAAATTGTGCTCACTGCATTATATTGTCTCATAGAAAAACAGGCCATCAATGAACATAAGTCATGACATCGATCCATTTAGCTTCACATCTTTTAAGTATTTTTTTGAATTATACATCGCCCTGAAATTTATTGCTGAAGCTAAAAAAATTACAAATGAAGTATTTTTCCACGTTGTTCTGTAATTTTATCTAGCAAATCGTGTAAGACTCGTTAACGGTTAATGAATGATTTCATACCATATTGTAATACAAACGGTCAGAGAGATTAAGCAAAAATACCCTCACATTATATAAAAATATGTAGACACCCATATATAAGTATGTTGATAGAATATATATATATATATATATATATATATATATATATATATATATATATATATATATATATATATATATATATATATATATATATATATATATATATATATATATATATATATATATATATATATATATATATATATATATATATAGTAAAAGATATGTTATCGTAATACATAATCAATTTGATATGATATCATTTAAAGGCTGACCAATCAGACAGAATCGATAAATATTAATCGAGGATCGCTTGATCATATCTGCATTATCAGTTAAAGATAACTGATTTAGTTTTCATTGGTTTATATACTTGCCATTATTTTGTGAGGGCAGAGGGAGTAACCGATGATATTTTGATATGATGGTTTATCTAAGCTGTTTATCGATGTGTTCTCAAAGTTTCTCATGCCTTCAATCCGTTGTCCTATTTTTGATTGTCAAATTTTGTATTTTTTCTTAGATATAAAAAAACATGTTTGTTCTAGGTATCGTCTATTAAATAACGCAAAAGCAAGACTCAACAAGGATGGTTTGTCGTCCATTGTTTACAAAGTAGTGAACATAAATGTACGCGACCTTTATACACACATTACAGTTGATATTAATGAAATAAATTGAGAACAATGACACTATGTTTAGAATACAGGGTTGTTGGTTCCACTATAAGTAAAATAAACAATAGTATAGTA
The DNA here is from genome assembly GCA_905333005.2 of Lycaena phlaeas. Taxonomy (NCBI): domain Eukaryota; kingdom Metazoa; phylum Arthropoda; class Insecta; order Lepidoptera; family Lycaenidae; genus Lycaena; species Lycaena phlaeas. Next base: position 3,431,672 of record HG995181.1, read on the forward strand.
ACGACGCTTAGTTTGGTATCAAAGTCCACAATAATGTTGAACACAAGAGTAAAATTGAAGCAAAATGTAAAAAAAAGTATTCATTTAATATTAGAATAAGTATATGTATGTACGTAATATTATGCATTTTATACAAAATATTTAACAATCCCCGATTATGTATGCTTGCCACGAATAATTATTCATTTGAGAAAAACTAAACGAACGTTTACGTTTTCATAAATAAATAACAATTTGTGCTTCACAGTAAAATGGAACGTAAATGTTTTGCCTCTTTTATTGCCAGCGTTGCGAATGATATTCATTAGTAAAGCAAGTTTTGGTTTCTAGATTTTGACATGTATTAACAATATATTTCAGGCTCCATGTTTCATTTATTTTACATTAGAATAATCTCACTGAATATTAAAAACATTAAAATGTTGTGCAATGTGCTTCATTTCTTTTGTGTAGCAACACCAATGCTGGCTTTCAATTCTGAGACCGCTGTCGTATTTCGTAAACGTCAGTTGAACATTGCAGCTTGTCGAAGTAGACTGTTATTCGCGAAACTCGCGTGGATTTCATAATTGTATTTTCGCACTTTCACCGTATAATTACAATATTTAAATTTAACGATTATTAGAGCGCATGTGAGAATATGAAATAGATTTACTCCTAGCGCACGTTAAAAGGTTTACTATCTTAGAAACATATGTTGTGAATTTTTGCGAACTGGTTTTTGTGTGCAAATTTGTATCCATATTTCCAGCAAGCTCCTGAGGAATAAACAAGCAGTGTCAAAGGTTAGTAAAATCTCTACAGTAATATTGAGTATTCTACTTATTAGATGATAACTCGATTTATTACAACTACATTGTTCTATATTTAGAATTTACCGTCTGTGGGAGATGTTTGTTTATATTGACTTATTTAAAAAGAAACCCCGCATTTACTTTTTTTCTTTATTTTTTTAGTAATGTAATAAATACATTTAATGGATATGCATTCAATAAAAAATAAGACAATGGATATAAAGTACTGAATTCATTTTAACAAAATATGTGCAGGAAGGAAAAAATGTTGCATAATAAGCTTTATAATTTTGCTGCTTACTTTTGAAAATTTTTACCAAGAATCAAGATCATTATTATACTAAATAGTATATTTATATAAATATTGTGGATTGGTTTTCTTTGGGTCAGACATTTTACATTTATTTATTAGTGTTCGATGAAATACTAAAATTAAATTGTGGCAATTGTTTGATTAGGTATATTTTAAAGTATTATGTAATTGAAAATATATAGTATTGAATGAAAAGTTTCATAATTTAAGATATTGTACATGGCAAATGGGTATCTGTGACTCATACATTACAGGCACATATTTAATTGCATACCATTAATTCCTCCCCTTTAATAATAAGGAATTATACGTAAAAAATAAAAATATCATAGAAAGATAAATGGATGAGATAACATTTGCTACACATGTGTTGAATAAAAGTGTATAAAGTATGGTATCTGAAGGTTAGATATAAAATCACAGTAAATAATTCACATTTGTTATCTTCTATGTCAACGCCAAGGATCATCTTTGAACTTTGAGATGCCGAAGTGCTCTCCGAAAAGATTTATAGAGGTCTATACAAATTAATATTTAATTGTCTGTGATAAAGTACAGTATGCAAACACAACTGCAACTGATTGATAATAAGTGTTGTAGATAATATATTAGATTCTATGCAAAACTTCTCATTTAAAAAAATGATTCATAAAATAAATGACCTCTATATTAAAATTGTTTCTTTAACTTGATTATCAAAAATTTTTTCTTAATTAAAAAAACATATAATTTACTTTTAAAATTATTCATAGGCTGTAGTCATGTTTAAAACCAATGTCAAAGATAAATTTGTTGAAAAATTGTGAATATATATAATATGTTCAGTTTCCATTTAGAAACAAATCTAGATTATATATAATTTAAATCTAAATTATAGACAAAACTACCTTACATAGGTACACAATAGATGTAACTCTCTTACTAAAACATGCGCATGGTCACTGGATCTGATGATGATGATAATGATGATAAAATTATGATATTAGATAAACTATACAACACGGTAAATATTGGGTGTATATAAGGCAAGTTATTTACATTATCTTTCATATCTTAAAGTTAAAGATTGTTGCCAGAATAATGCAATTTTGTGTCATGATAGATTAGGTTACTACAAATAATTTTATAAACAATCACATTTTCTAGCCTTTTCTATATTGCCATGTTCATAATCAGGCAAAAGAGGATCTGATCTTTTTAGATTATATAATTTAAAATTAAAACAGAAATTAACCTATATTTTTATAAATGTCCTGAGCCTAGTGATGCGATTGGATTGGTTGTCTCGATGCTCAACTATGACTCATTAAATTATCTGATAGTGGATGGAGATTATCTAATCAAGATGATGATAATGAAACATTTAGTTAAAAAATCCTAACCATTCATCTGTCTCCTTTAACCCGCATAAGACGACTAGAGAATAAATTTATATTGAAGGTCGTTTTCGTTTGCGTTTTTATCACGAGCACCAATTTCGTACATTCAAACGTAGGTATGTACCTATATAAAGATAAAGATAATTTTCTTAATACTTTGAATATAAATATAATTTTTAGGTCCCGATAATAATTCTGAGACACGATATTTTATTGCTTATGAGCATCATATACTGTTTAGATTTAAGTTTACGAGACGACATCGCAATATCGACGTAATAATTACGCGGCCTCTAAAATATTTCATCATTGTCTTCACCATATTCGAAAGCTTTACAAAACCACACATTTAGAATAGACCTCTCAAATAAATAGCCTATGACCTTCCCCAATATAATCCGGGCATAGAATGCAAAGATTTTAAAACCGCCCTATGATTCTGGATTCTGACGTTGAAACGAAACAGAAATAGAATTTTAGCATTATAGTTTCAACGAATTATGTTCGTATGCCGTTAAACTTTGTTAGTCTAGTGATGGCAGGTTATTAAGTTTGGCGAAATTAAATGGGTCTTAGTTACTAATATTATAATAGATTTAATGTTTGCGAGTTTTGATGTAGGTAATCTTAGAAATTTAAAAAAATTTTACAACGTTATTACAAATAGCTGTTGCCTGCAGCTTCGCCTGTGCTAACTAAGATTTACAACGGGATCTTAGTACGCAAAATAAGTAACTTTTCTGGATGATTTTTTACACCTTGCGAAAAACCCAAATATCTTACGAAATCCTATTTACTTATTTCAGAATAAAAAAAAATTAGCCTATGTTACTCGTGGATAATGTAGCTTTCAAACGGTGAAAGTATTTTTGAAATCGGTCCAGCACTTTTTGAGCCTATTCATTACAACCAAACAAAGTTTTCCTCTTTATAATATTAGTGTAGATTAGTATAGACTACCCTAAGCTACAGCAATAGTAATTTTCTAACGATATTTTTTTTGTCTCACTTTTCACCAGCAATCATCATCATCATCATCATCATCATCATCATCATCATTCGCCTTAATCACTAAACGGAGTTAGTTATTTTCGATTTGTAGGCTACGCGTCTTGTGGTAGGCAGTAGGTACATCTGTCGTTGTTCCTCACAATATTACTCATTACTATTAATCTGTATAAAACCTTTATTAATTAAGGCTAATAGCTACTAATGATCGAATTGGAAACTGCCGTTAGTGTATAACAATAGCGTAGTAATGAAGAGAAAAACTCATTTGATATCCTTTAAACTAACGAGAAAATGTAGCTCGGACGAGAAATGTCTTTCCAATGATTAGCAGTGTTTGCGCATTGCGCTAATTCCTACGACACTAAAGGCTATCGATTTTATAACACCATCATCATCATCATCGAGTCGCCCACTCAATATTATGTACCCAACGCTACCATATAACCAAAGTATGTATAGTAGTAGAGTGGTCCATGAGAGCGACATTGTGTCTGTTTGTTTATGTTTAAATTGATCGTGTGTAATGGATGCTCTAAATCAGAGGTTCCCAAACTCTTGTTTCATAGTTCATAGACCACTTTCAAACTTTTCCTAATTTTTTTTCAAGAATTGCTCGTGTAAAGATATTTAATGTGTAGTTTTCATTTCATTCTAATAGTAAAATTGTCTTAACAATATTGATAGAAGTAAAGACAACATTTTTGTTCTTTAGTATCGAAACCAAATTAATCTTCATGGACCCGCATGGACTTACGATTGCGGACCCCCCCCCCCCCCAACGTGGACCACTTTTGGAATCACTGCTCTAAATAAACAATAAATGAAAAATAAAATACCAGTGGTATGTAGCCGATTACTTTTTTCCAAGTATAAGGATGCTAGGCTTTAGTAAATATTGTAGTTAAGAAACTAAACTAAATACAATATGAGCATATTTTTGTCTGTAAAATAAAAAATTTCTATTCTATTCTCATTATCTGTGGTATGGATTTGTTTTATTTTATATTTTAAATCGTCGTTTATAAATAGTACATGTGCATAATATTTTATACATATTTCCCTCAGTTCAGTTTCCTCATGATGTTTTCCTATTTTGAGCCATGGTCTCATGTTCAGGCACAGACTTAGAAATTTAGAAATACATTTCAATATTTTTCCCACACTAGATTACTAGACTTGAACAACAAGACGACCGATCCCTTGCCGCTCGGATCCGCGTACGCCACTTTTTAACATAGAACATCTAAATGCCAAGAACAGCAAACGTTACTCTAAGTAAATATGAAACCCCAGCGCGAAACTAAAGAATTATACACTGAAAAAAATCTAATTTTAATGAGTCTAATTATTATTGTTCCCATAATTTCCAATGAAAATGTCATTCGACATCGATCATCAAGGTTAATTGTTACCTTTTTCTATTTCTATGGTAAATCGATTATTGCGATGTCTAATAAAGAACAATGGCAAAAAGAAAACTAACGACCTTGTGTCCGTGTGGAGGATTATAATATTTATGACCTACGCCTCAAAGACAGTTTTAGCGTACCTTGCAACAATTAGATCCGGTATGCATAGTAAGTGCTAATCAATGTGCTGTATAGGCTGGTGTGGCAGCTGGCTTGTATTTAACTACTCTGTAAGGTATCGCGGTCCTAGCGCAAGGCCCTGTATTAGTTCAGGAACCTTATAAGAGGTAAACCTGGATTCTGCGAAAAGCTGCGTCGTCAAAAAAGGAACAGTGTTCCTTTTCTTTTTCTTTAACGCCGGGAAAATGCACTGAGGCATTCCATTGGAGAGTGGGCTTTCGCAGACGGGTATGTGCGACTCGCTGCGCCCGAAAGATGGTAAGTGGACGCAGCTCTACCCACTAAAACACGGCGAGTGCCACCACTGCCGTCTTTCGTGAGGTGCCCCGGATCTGCAAGCAACAGGGCACTTCGACGGCTAGTCAGTCCCTCAGGAGACCGACGCCACCTCCACAGTCCACAGAGCTGTGGTTCCTCACAACAAAACAATCACTCCCAACGTCGGGACGGTACAATGAGATGAGGTTCCCGTCGTCCCCCCTTGCCCCCTGCTCTTTTGCACCCTCTTATAGGAGTGGTACAAAGAGCCCCCTCTGCTCAATTAGATTCGCCCAAGGTGTTGAGTCCACCCTGTGTAACTAAACCCAACCGACTCGACAAGGCCCGGACCATGGTGGGGAGGTACCATGGTCCTATCACGACCATGGTCCTATCGCGACCATGAATGACGTAAAAGCTATTTCACTATAAGAAATCAAATTTGTGTGGACATTAGAAAACAACACGTAGTTGGTTATAATGGTTTCTCGAACATTTCAACAAACAAAATGGTTCTAAGAATTTTCAAAATTTCGTCAGTGTTGGTTCGTAATTCGTATTAATTAAAGAATTTGGTAATTCTTCCAAAACGGCCAAAGTCTCAATCCCGGAGCTATTGGCTGAAAATATCGATTAAATCGATTTTAACATTCGATCCCATTACTTTTATCTGTAAAAATAGAACCAAGGTCGCCCCCAACTGAATATATCGAGTGAAGTAAAGTCGGATCGATGTTTGTTAGGTAAATACTGAAGTTGCCTTGTGCCAATTTGTGTATATTATATAAGGGATATACATATTTATATCACGGATCATCATCATCATCATAATCGTCATCATCGTAATCATCATCATCATCATCATCGCCGTCGTCAACCCGTATATTGCCACATTGCTACGCGCGGATCTCCTGCTCGAAATTAGGAGAGGAGTGTGGCCATGGTTCATCTATGCGCTGGCCGTGATATAACATTAACTATAATAATAAAAAATCGCAGTAAGGAACCTTAGACTTGGCACGACTATGTACTGATATCATTACTTTTTAGAGATACTCAAGCAGCTCCATCTAGACTTGGCTCGCTTTTTATGGAATGTTTTTTGGCGGGATTTTTTTTACATAAATCATTTACCGTTTAAAATTGTTATGACGGTTCTATGATTATTTTGTAGGTATCCGAATCGCCGGGCATGTAAAATAAACCGCCGTATAATCCGTAAAAATTGTTCATTATTTTGCCATGTATTATATTTGGATGTTTGTCTTCTTAGGTATATTTGTGTTTCATAAAGTGTGTGGTTCATATTTGTCCAGTTACTGTGACCTTGTGACCAGTAATTATTGGTTATGGCTTATGTAACATGAGAAGTCGGAACATCGTGAGGTAAAGCCATAATGATACTTAGGGTTCCGCAATCCATGCCAATCAAGTGTAGATTTTCTTTTCAATACTTTATTTAAAAAGTATCTTATTGAAATTGATGCATCTAATGATGAAGACGCTTCTGTGACGCTTTCTTGAGAGTTAGACCCCGATCGCACGAGCTCTTTTTAACCGAGCGTTAAAAAAGAGTTTGAATCAGACAATTGAATACCCATATATCTATTTACATTTTACACTAAAGCGTTTTTAAAACGCGACGTTTTTTTGTCAAGCACTAATGGATTTTCGACGTTGAGTGTTTGACGTTAAATCGATTGAGCATGCTGAACTCTCAACTCAAGCGAACATTGGTTTTTATGCGACGCTTATAAAACGCTCATACGAACGGGTCGGGTCGGGTCGATGTAAGAATAGTAAATAAATAAATAGTAGTATCTTATGTTACTTTGTAAGGAGTATTACATGTATATGATTGTCTCCACTTCTTCCCACGGACATGCTACGAATAAGTAACAATTTTTCTATAATATAATGAAACAACTTAAGGATTCAGTCGCGATTAATCTTAATAAACCGCTATTTATTCCGTAAAAGTTGTTTCATTATAATGAGTGAAATTCGCTTAAACATTAAAGAACAATAACATTTTCTCTCTCTTATTTCTATCTATAGACACACGGAACCAATGCTTACGAAACTAACGCAAATTGACAGGTTTATTATTTTTTAGTCTTAAAACAATTGGTACTTTGTCAAACTACTTGCTCAGCTATCATTAAACATTAATACCACGAGCAAGGATAGAGGAAATACCAGGTGTATTGTACTTAGTCGTTTATATTTATTACCTATTATGTACCAATATCTCTATAATATTATAATCTATTATGTTATACTAGAAAACGTTCGAATCGGTCACGGGACACGTAGAGTAATGGACATGCGGGTGGAAGGGTATAGAGGAAGAGGAAGACCGAAGAAGAGATGGCTGGACGGGATAAGGAGAGATATGGAGGAGTGTGGAGTGACGCGGGAACTAACAAGTATGAGGCCAGAGTGAAGGCACAAGACATATAAAGCCGACCCCAAATGAATGGGAATAATAATGGCTAGGAAGATGATGATGATGATACTAGAAAACGTTTGTATGGAAAAAAGAAAAGGGCTGTTTTTAGGGTTTCCCGGCATTTATTCTAATTTTTCTCACCATAAAAACCATCCTTGGACTTCAAGAAATATTTAAAAAAAAGGATTGGCAAAATTGATTAAGGCATTGTTGAGCGATGCGCTTACCAACACATTTTGCGATTTATTTTTATATTATAAATTAATATATTATCTATCCATCTATCCATATAAAAATGAGTCGTTAAAAAGTATGTACCCTTATAACTTTTTTGTTAATGTGTCAGTTATCGTTAGGATAAGGTTTGTGTGTGTATCCCACCATGGTTCAGACCTTGTCGTGGCGGTGGAGCTCAGTAATCTAGGGTGAGCCAGCACCTTGGGCGAAGCGAATTGAGGCGAGGGGCTCTTTGTATCCCTCTTATAAAAGGGGACAAAAGAGCAGGGGGCAAGGGGTGTGAACAGGAACCTCACCTCATTGTACTGTCCCAACGTTGAGAGGGGTTGTTCTGTGGTGCGGGGAACTGACCCGAGGAACTGACTAGCCGTCGAGGTGACCTGCTAGCAGATCCGGGGCGCCTCACCAAAGGCGGCATTGGTGGCACTCGCCGGGTTTTAGTAGATAGAGCTAAGTCCACATACCAGCTGTCGGGCGCAGCGAGTCCCACATCGGGTATGTGGGACTCGCTCTGGGGAGACCCACTCCCCTGCGGGATTCGTCAGTGCATTTCCCGGCGTAAAACAAATAAAAAAAAGTTTGTACTTATATGTGAAAAATAAAAATACTTATAATTTGTTAAAGTTATTATTACTAACATACTTTGTAGTAATTTCTAATGGTATTTTTAAAGCAAAAAAACTAAAAAATCATTTTATTTACATTGTATTATTACAATCGTAAGAAGGTAATTTACATACAAATAAAATTACACGATCAACATACAATATATTATCATAAAGTCATCATGGCATTAATAGTTTCTTTGAGAAATATGTGTGAACCCGTGCGGTCACCGCGTGATACCGATGTAAGATTAGAAGGCCGGCTGATCGAGACGCCAGGACACTTGAGGGAGTGGTTGCGAGTTCGAATCCGCGGTAGTGCATATAAATTGTGTGTTGGTGTTATCATCATCATCATCAGACTTTATCCGTCCACAGCTGAACATTGATATCCGGATATGATGCCTATGTACCTATAATTAATTTATACCATAAAGTTTGATCCTGTAAAATCAACATCGCCATCAGCCTTATCTTGATGAGCCTGAATATACAAATGGTCGGAGGCCTACTCACCCTTGTAATGGAACGTATATAACGAAAACTAGAGAACCCGACATTAGCTTGACAACAACATTGATATTAGTAGAGGTAGACTTCTCTCTTTACCTCTCCTTACCATCACTCCAGGGCTGGCGGGGGGCAACCCCCCCACTTACTTTATTATATTTTACTTATATTCCTTCCGAAGATGCATTTGGGCCATTAGGGCCATTAGCATAGCTCCATCCTAAAAAAAATAAAACCAAATTATATTAATAGTTAAAATAATATTGTAACTGCACCTAGGGGAAAGACTTTTTTGTTTTTAAATAAATAGTATTTAGTATGGCTTGCGATCAGCCATATCCTCCTCCTGTGAAGGTATATGTTTAGCAGTGGACGGATAAAGGCTGATGATGATGATAATTACTATTCCAGTTGCAATCAATGACCGCCGCCAGCAATGGGTTTTCCTCTTACTCATAATTGTTTATAATGCGGTTTATTATCCATATTGTATTTATTATATACACAATTATATACATATTTTTACGTCGGTCTCCAATATTTAAAGACGATTGATAATGAAAATAATATGGTTATAGTTTTATGGTGATTAGTTGTTAGTACACAGTAGGTAGCCTATCCTGTCTTGAACCTTATCGGCCTATTAGTCATCCGATCTTCTGAGTGTGTAACCAGTCCCCTGCCACTACAGCGAGCTTATTTTTGCGTGCTTTTATATTGGTAACTTTAGTTCTCTGGCGGCGGAAACACCCAACATAGCACGCTCCATAGCACGTGGACCTACGGCATACTTTCAGACTAATCGTAAATTTAGAGGCCACGCTTCGGCCCCGTAGGTGCCGGATGCCAGTGGCAAGGGACCGGACGTCTTGGCGTTTATTGAGGGGACCTATGACCTAGAGGCTGATGATAAGTCGTACGCTACATCGTGCGAATGTCTGGCCTGAAATTGGTCCAGGATTCTCGTCTGTCGCTTGGCTAGTATAAAAACCACCCTTTATTTCGATTATATTAAGATTCATCCCGAGAAAATGTATAATTTAATCGACTAATTATCGATATCGGTTATTTAATATCGAAACTATTTTAGAAAATAATAAAGCCCCGCTCATTTTAGTCGTTAGTCTGAATCGCAAAACGGGAACGTTAATAGGTCAAGAGGACCTAAAGGCCGACTAATGGCACTCGGGAATACCTATATTTGTCCGCCATTTAAATAACTGCCAGTTGTGAAGTTAGTATCGATGACGTCATCATTCTAGAAAATTGTATTCAACATATTATTTTGCAATTGTGTATTCAATATGTTGTCGATAATCTAGAAATTACATACTATTTTGCAATGTCTCAAGGAGTAGGTCCACTTCAAAGTAAAATTATTCACCAGCTTTTTGAAAATCAACTTAATCTGAACACTTCAAATCGAGCCCACTCAAAAGAACTGGCGAAACCGATGGAGCCATATGATGACCAACGCCCATAGACAGTTTTAGACCCGCGCACAGATGCGTTGTCCTCACTCTCAATAACTCAAGAAACTCACAAACCGTAGACCCGTACTCTTTGAAGCGTCACTCGGGTGTTCGGCGTGCTCCATCTGTCTTTATTTATAAATCTGTGATCAAATCATACCATTTTTTTTCAAACATTGCTCAATAGATTTTTTTATTATTATATTAGTATAACCTAAAATAACTTTTCGCCAAAATCGTAGTATATCGGCACTGCCAGTAGCGCTGTCACAGTACAAATATAACAAGTGTATTATGTCGATTCTTATCGGATTTGTTTGCTCTCCGTGTTTGATTATTGAAGCTCGTGGGCTTATCCAAACACGGCTTTTTGTGGAACACATTTTTATCATAAACATGTACCCACAGTGAAGGAAATGTGTTTATTTGACAAGATAATAATATAAAGATAACATTGATGTCTAGTGTTTTTTTTATTTGGATAGACGGAACGACAAGCCACCTGTCGGTAAACGTTGCCTAGCTGCTGCACACAGCTTCGCCTGCCTCAACTATGAACTAAAACGGTTGTCTAACTTTTTGAAAACAAAATATAGCCTATGTTCACCGGGGATAGTGTAGATCCCAACAGTGAAAGAATTTTTCAAGTCGATCAAGTAGTTTCGGAGCATATTCAATAAAAACAAACAATCAAATCTTTCCTCTTTATAATATTAGTATTATTAGTATTATAATGATAATAATATCTATGGACGCTTTTTTTTAAACCACGTCAATCTGGTCCCGTGCTAAGTTCTCGAAGAGACTTGTGTACGGACAACGGAGATATATTTAATACCTTTTATTCTATACATATATTTAAGATTTTTATTATGTTATACACATCCATGACCCAGGAATACAGAAAATTATTTTTGTTCCCGGGCGGGATTCGAACCCGCAACCTCCGGCTTGAGCGCCAACGCGCTTAACACTGAGCCACAGAGGTCGTCAAAAATCTATAGAAGTCCGAAAGGTACCCGATTCAATCTCACGTCGCCTGCGCAGATGTGCAATCAACGACCTCCTAGATATTCCAGGTCCTATGTCGGTTTAACAATCGTATCCCATTCAGGCTATCCTATCCCAATACGTAGTATTTACCAGCAGTGCACCCAAGGCCGTCCCCTGATCAAAGCAGACAGGAGGTATAGAAACCACGCTTACATCATTGCCCTAAATAAATGAAATCCTAACTATGAAATCATACCTAATTAGTAATGTTAACGTTAATTATGAAAGATGAGTATTGTAATTAATTATAATATATATTGATTCTATATTATGATATTCTGAAAGTTACCAATGCTCTCGATGTTTTTTATTCTCATTGTACAAAGTGGCATGTGCTATTAGTTTTCTGGGTTCCGTTCCTCAATCCTCAAAATGGTAAAATGGAAATTTGTATCCCTCTACCCAACGTAAAGGACCCAAAAACCGTATTTTCCTTTAAACCTTGAAACTTTATTTTCACCCTCTTTAAAACGTAATATTAAATTGAATCTTTATTGTCTTCCCTATAACAGGATGTGGGAACAATCTTATTGAATTATTGTATAGTAAAGTATCAACCCTTTATGTTCCACTGCTGGGCACGGGTCATCTCCTCGAAATTAGACGAGGAGGCTTTAAAAAATGTGCAAAATTTATATTTAACCTGACGACGGAACCTCCAGCGAGCGAGCCGGACTCGCGCTTGTCTGAGTATTTCGATATAATTAATTTAAAATTTGAACGCTCATTAGTACGGGAGTTTTATTGACTCGGCAACGCTCACTTCTTCCTCATAAAGGGCTGTCACCTAACAATATTGTACATTTTTGTGATTTTGATTTGCTTGTTATTGTTTGTACATTTTGAGATTTACTTCGAGAAAGAAAGAAGAGAATACGGATAGTTTGGGACATAAATACATTGAATATTTTTTTCATTGATTGATTGACTAGTCTAAGACGCAATTTGGTAATTGCGTTACTTAATAAATAACATCCTCGTTTTTAAATCGGTGCAACATGCGGGCAATTCAATTTTTTTTAGATGAGGTTTGGTCGACTTCTGAATACATAAAATAACGATCAGTGCAATGAAGGCAGCAAAGAGGACGGTCTTAGCGTTCATCGAAAGGGGCCTGAGACCACGTTCTCTACTCCAGACTCTATTGACCTTCCAAGAGCATAATTGGTCTACCTCATTCCTCTCGAATGTCACTCTTGTTCTCCAAGTTAAAATACAATTGACAACGATGTCGATAGCCCTGCGCAAGACATCAGCTGTGAGGGGCCCACTGTCCGTCAGTCCGTTCGTCACATCCGTCGCTGAGGTCACACCGGCATCCATATCAATATTTGTATGTATGTGCACACAATCGCGTATGTGTGTGTGTGTGTTAAATAAGTCATGAGTCAAGATGATATTACATTTGTAGAATATTGATCAGATCGGTTTTGTGCGTGTGTTTAAACCATCGACTACACAACCTATAGACTCCTAATGTTTAATTTTTCGTATTAAATGCATTCTGGCAACTAGCTGAGGTGAGACGAAAGGGGTTGCAATGCTGTGATTAGCTAATTCAATGTCATATATTACCAATTACGGAACGTTAAAAAGAAATGGATATATTTCGCAATGTTAAAGAATGAGACGACACGATAGTTTGAGTACATTGTTTACGGCTTACATCGGAATTCGGAACCATAAGTCTGATGAGTCGCCAGAACCCGTTCCCCTGTTATTAGGAGACTATGGGTTATGTGGTCGATGGTTTAAACATAATTTGTGTGTGTATTGTAGAGCAGTAGGGCTATTCTGTAAGAAACTATTTCAATATCGAGCTTCACCTAAGTGATAGAGCTCACATTACGTCACTTCGAAAATGATCTTTATTAACATGGGTAGAGAGTCGTGTTTTAAAGAATACAAATCCGTCAAATTCGTCATATTACCGCGGATTCCGCTTTCGAGATTCAAAAACAACCTTACAGAATAGCCCTACTGTTGTAATGTATGATGATGATATTGCTTGTAGAGTAGGTATGGATCAATGCGCGCCATCTCGGTGATCGATACATCTCACTGATTTGTGTCCGAGTTGTGTGAGTGTGTGTGTGTGTGTGTGTGTGTTTAAATGTATGTTTTATGTGTGTTACATAACTCATAGTCATGATGACAATCTTATTTTTTGTATTTATTAAGGCCACATCGTGCTACATATTTGAAAGTTACCAATTTTCAAGCATGTGCAGTTTGGAACTTGTATGCGAGTGATAGTAAATCCGTTTTGGTGTTCGTTGAAGTAGCCCTGCGCCCTGCCAACGTCCAGCAGATGATGGAAATATGCAAATGATATAAATCGATTCTAAATTCCTATCGAGCATAAACGGATAGAGTAGTAATGCGTGGCACAAAAATCCAAATGATTTGTCACTGACCTAATAGCAATACAAAGAACCAGTGAACTGTAACTGAATTGAACAACAATCAGTCGGCCAATCAGAACTCAGAACCGGTGCTACGTCGCAGCACACATTTGGCGGAATTTGTTTTCATACAATGCGGTTATATGCTTGATGTGAGTTTCTGAAGGTGGCTTATCGTTTTGAAAGTGACAAGCTTGTGATTATGTGAGAGTGGTTGACTTACAGCATTGATTACTTTATGTGTTAACGCGCTATTAGCGTCGGCCAGGTGTTGTAAATATTGCTGTGTCAAATGTTGACACATACGATAATAGCTTTGTCCTCTGGCAAGATGGTAATTTGTCACAAAGCAGGTTGAAATCTATTTTTTGGTCTCTTGCTTATTTTTAGTCAGTTACTAGCTGGAAATTTGTTTCAGCTTTTAATTCTTCTTTTCAACATTCTGGTCAAAAAAAAAAATACAAATAAAGAAAAAAAAAAACAAAAACAAATGATTACAAGAGTATTAAAACTATTTGAAACCAAATACATTTTTATTTTACAAGATTGAACAAGACGTTCGTAGACAAAGAGACTAGACGTAGACTAAATTCTCGAACAAAGAGATCTGCTAAATAAAATTAATAAATATTATTAAATTTTAATTGATTAAAAGCAATTTTAAATAATATAACTGTAGCAACTTTAAATGTGAAAATATTCGTGTTGACTGTAGACTACTTGAAAGTTACTTGTAAAATTTAGTTGTTAGTTGAATTATTAAAACTCAACTAAGCATAATCTTCGACAATATCCTCTCGTGTCCCTAATCTTCGGATTAAGCTCTTTGATGCACGGCAGCCGCTTGTGTTCAAAAAGACAGATCGCGTCAGAACAGTAGACAGTAAAAGGGCTGAGCGAAGTGTGGATTTAGCCCGCCTAAAGGATTTCGACGACTTAGCTTTTAGGTGCAGTTAGCAGTTTTAAATTTATATTGTATATGTATATATATATATATATATATATATATATACATATATATATATATATATATATATATATATATATATCGACATCGATATTTTGACGACCTCTGTGGCTCAGTGGTTAGCGCGTTGGCGTACAAGCCGGAGGTAGCGGGTTCGAATCTCGCCAGGGAACACAAAAAAAAAAAATTCTGTGTTCCTGGGTCATGGATGTGTATTAAATATGTGTATAATATAATAAAAATCTTAAATATAAGTATTAATATAAAAAGTATTAAATATATGTATTTCCGTTGTCTGGTACCCGTAACACAAGTCTCTTCGAGAACTTACCACGGGACCAGATTGTCGTGGTGTAAAAGCGTCCATAGATATTATTATATTATATTATTATATTATTATATCGTTTGCTAGTGTCTATCCGTCATGATAAAATATCTATTTTTTTTAACGTCGGGAAATGCAGGAGACATTCCGCGAGGGAGTGGGTCTCCCCAGGCGGGTATGTGGAACTCGCTGCGCCCGAAAGATGGTAAGTGGACGCAGCTCTACCCACTAAAACCCGGCGAGTGTCACCAATGCCGCCTTTGGTGAAGTGCCCCGGACCTGTAAGCAAACAAGGTACCTCGATGGCTCGTCAGTCCAACAGGGGACCGACGCCACCTCCGCAGAGAGATTGTCCTACAACAGAACAACAACTCCCCAATCGGTACGGCTAGTACAATGGGGTGATTTTCGTCCTCGCCCCTTGCCCCCTGCAAAGGGGATACAAAGAGCACCCTCGTCTCAATTCGCTTCGCCCAAGGTGCTGGCTCACCCTAGACTACTGAGCCCCACCGCCACGACAAGGCCTGAACCATGGTGGGGCCATAATAAAATAAATGCTATGTTTTGTTTGTTTTGTTGGAGGAAGGGCAAGTCAGGGCAATTTAGGAAAATCCATTTCACGTTAAGTCAAGAGGTCAGGATCGAACCTGGATCAATTAGCCAAGAAGCCAAGAACACACTCACTGGACCGTCGTTGCTCTGATCTATATCCAACAGTAAATGGAAAAAGGTTTTCAAAGCACCACAGAGATGAGTATCGATTCGATCGATATGCACCTCTTACACGAGAGACATAATCCGTACTCACTCCCGACTAGACCAACGTCACTTTATATAAAATAGTGATTTCAAATTTAGAACAACACGCTTCGGTGAGCCACCAGCCCACCCACAGTTACGATAAGTTTAAGGCCTTATACCCTTTTTTGAAATGTCTTATACATTACAAAAAAAAAAAGAAGTGTCATAAATTTCCCACCATTGGTTGGTAGCTTCTATAGCTAGTTTTGCATATCCAAAGAATGAAACCTATTATCCTATTTATCAGAATATTATTCTATTACTATATAAGCCTACATCTATCCGTTTGTTGGTCCGTTTCCGTCTATCTGTTTGTCCACCCATTTTTGCCAATTGGGAGAAATCAATTCTGTTATGTATCGTATACATAATTATTATTGAAAGGTGAAAAATATCATTCGTATGTAAGTCTTAAAAAAATCATACGAATGACATTTTTTAAGGATTTTAAAAAAGAGAAAATTAGTGACGTAAAATATTTTAAATTATGTTTGTGACTTACATGTGCGTAAAAATATTGATTTTTTTAAATTTATTTACATTTTTTACTTACATTTTTGTA
Organism: Lycaena phlaeas; assembly: GCA_905333005.2. Lineage (NCBI taxonomy): Eukaryota > Metazoa > Arthropoda > Insecta > Lepidoptera > Lycaenidae > Lycaena > Lycaena phlaeas. The sequence continues at coordinate 3,448,405 of HG995181.1, forward strand.
GATAGACAGACCAACGGTCCTCCAACAACATGCGATGACGATCTCAGTGTGTTGGGATTGATTGGACATCTTGGCGTTTATTATAATTCACTATTATAGCATCGAACGAAACGAATCCCTAAGGAATATATTGAGAATACATTTTTTTTGAACGGTAATGTAAAAATGCAAATGAGGTAAGAGAAAATCGAGAAGTCCACTGAGTTTTTTGACCTTAGGACTTAGTTTAGATATGGTGGAAACACAGCGGTTTCAGAATCGCGCGTGAACCGCTCGGGTCTTATACAATATGTTGATGTTTATTTTAAATTCATTCAGACACGCGATAACCGTACGATTAAAAGTCATGCGGTTCTGAAACCGCGTGTTTTCCTCCGTGCCTGAACTAGGTCTAAGTTTACTACGTAAAACGTATTCTACACTAATATTATAAAGAGGAAAACTTTGTTTGTTTGTTTGGTTGTAATGAATAGGCTCAAAAAGTACTGGACCGATTTCAAAAATTCTTTCAACATTCAAAAGCTCCATCATCCACGAGTAACATAGGCTAAATATTATTCTGAAAAAAAAAATAGGGTTCCGTAAGATATTTGGGTTTTTCGGACACGAGGTGTAAAAAAAACAACCAGAAAAGTTACTTATTTTGCGTACTAAGACCCCTTTGTAAATCTTAGTTAACGCAGGCGAAGCTGCGGGCAACAGCTAGTAATAAATATCTGAATTTTATCAGCCTCATTTCGTTTCTAATAAACAATTTTAACCCGCATACCTGCTGCATGCAATTCAATTGTCTACGTCCTACTTAATACTAATTGCTAAGTATTTGCTATTGGCCTTCGACATACTATGATAAAATTATATCATTTTTTTTTCATAATTACAGTTACCGTTATTATTCTAGATTTTTATTAGCATGATGGTTGTGATCCTTATCTAACACGTAAAGGATAATTGATGCTATTGTACTTTTTACAGATAGTATCGAATACAAGTTCAGATTGTATTATATAATAGCTGTTGCCCGCAGCTTCGCCTGCGTTAACTAAGATTTACAACGGGATCTTAGTATGCAAAATAAGTAACCTTTCTGGTTGATTTTTTACACCCTGTGTCCGAAAAACCCAAATATCTCACGGAACCCATTATTTTTTCAGAATAAAATTTAGCCTATGTTACTCGTTGATAATGTAGCTTTCGAATGGTGAAAGAATTTTTGAAATCGGTTCAGTACTTTTTTATTACAATCAAACAAACAAAGTTTTCCTCTTTATAATATTAAGTATAAAGTATACATTGAAATGGACCCAAATACAAGGCTTGATACGTGCGACTTAGTGGGCCGTTACCGCTGGTTGAATGGTCAAGCTACTGGACACTTGACGAAGCGATCTAGAGTCTAGAGCGGTCTGGAACTAGAGTCTAGTCTCTATGTAGACCATAAGATGTCTGCACCGGGTCACGGACGTGTCAATTTTTTAAATTTATTACCGTTCCTAATACTCGTAACAAAGGTCCTTACGATCTTAACACGGGTCTAGATTCACGTGTTGTTATTCATCATCATCATCATCAGCCTCTATCCGTCCACTGCTGAACATAGGTCTCCCTCAATGAACGCCAAGACGACCGATCCCTTGCTACTCGCATCCAACGCGGACCTGCCACAACACGGAGATCGTCTTCCCATCTGGTTAATGGCCGACGAACACTTCGTCTACCTACGTGTTGTGATTGTTAAATAATATTAAAATATTATTCAAGAATATTAAATTATTAGTTGAATAATATTAAAAGTACCTGGTTGACCGAGCATTTGCTCGGTAGCCTTAGTGATATACGATATAATTTTTCTTCCAAAAAAAAAAAAGATCTTAAAAAAAGGAAAAAAAAAAATTCGGACTGGGGATTCGAACCAGGCTCGTTCGGATTTATCTGCCTTATTTTCCCACTAAGCTATCATGACATACAAATCGACAGCGAAATTTACGTTCGCATTCTAATCATATTTTATTGTTGCCCAAAACACGGATAAAAAAATGTTTTCTAAAAATCTTTCCTAGCTAGATCGATTTATCGCCGTTTCTAGCCCATGTTTACAAAATTTCATGAAAATCGTTGGAGCCGTTTCCGAGATTCAGATTCTATTCTAAGACAAGAATTGCTCGTTTAAAGGTATAAGATATTATTCAACAATAAACATAAAGTCTCAAGATGTGACCAGGAACATTAAAGTGGAAACACGCTGTAACTTAAACATACTTTGCGACGAATCAATAGCGCACATACCCTGTAAGGAATGTCTGTTGGCACGCTGCAGGCCGCAATCTGCCCAGTGGTATGCATTGATTAGGCGCTGGCATCTACCAGCACATGTTCACAATGTGGGCAGATAAAACGGTTTATTTTGAAGGTTTTTAGATGTTGTATTGTCAGTAAAAGTTTTAAATACTGAAGATGAATGTTTTAACGTTAAATTTAATAAATAAAAAATGGTTTTCTGTAAAGTCGGTTTACGGACGGTAGTTTCACGTGACAACCTCAAACATTACACGCAGCACGAACCGAACTGAGCCGATCATGCCTCTCTCTCATTTGTTCCGCGCACTCGCCGGCGGAACGCTACATGACGTCATCTTTTTCGTGCATGCTGCCCGTAATATCGAGTTATTAGACGTCACGTCAAAATGTGAATTGCAAGAAAATAACAATTAATGGAAGCGATCACATATATTTTTTTAAGTAAAAATTTACAAAGGTGGGTAGATCCGCCGTGCGCTGCGGTGGAGCCGCACTTTTAATCTTATCAAAGCCAAGGACCACTTAAAAATATTGCACTTCCCAATATATCCTATTGTCATATATCGACAAAAGGTAAGATTTGTAGATACTAGGATTGTATTGTGTTTAACCTTTCAATCCACGGACGCAAGTACAAAAGAATGAGTTGAATATTGTATGGTAAGGCTTTCAAACGAAGAACTCTCTCGAACGGCTAGTAGTGGGCGTTTACGGTGTAAGATCTAAGCCTTCAAAGAGCGCGCTCCAGGTTTAAGTCGGTGAATATTTGCGCAATGCAAATATGAGAAATATGAGGTAAAACTTATAAGATTTAAGATATAAGTATTGATTGTGGTAGGTACCACACATAAAAATGGAAGTAGGTACTTCCATTTTTATTCAAAATAAGAACATACTTCCTTGGTTCAAAGGTCTCCTATTTGGAGACCTTTAATGACTAAATTTAATGGATAAAAACACGGACAGAAGAATTTAATGCTATGTATAAAGATAATGGTATTTTTCATTGAAGTTTGTCTTATTTCTTTTCAGGTATGTTTACGAGACACACTTTTCATGCCACTGTGCCACTTCATTCGCTAAGTGAAATGTAAGTAAAAATAGATACATAAGTATGCGTTATAAAAGAACTCATATGATTGTTCGGGCAACAATTTGATTATTGTGGATGAAAACAATGTTCCTTGTTTGAATTACGGATTAAACAGTACTACTTATCCAAAACAATTAGGCGCATGACAGTGACCCCCAAAACCCCGGCTTTACCCCGCGAATCCCCGCCATAGAGGCTAATTAAAAAAATTATGATTGATTAGGACGATTAGTATAATATAGAGCTATAGTCAAAATTTTAAATGTTTAGCAGTAAACGGATAAAGGCTGATGATGACGATGATAATGATGATGATAAATCAAAGGTGGTTAATAAAAATTGGCGAAACATTATTTTTTTTATTAATTTAACTGTCTTCAATTGAACATTATTTTCGTGAAAACAATTGAATATTATTTTTCAATGCGACAATCTAGATTCTAGAGTGACACGAGAGTTCTGGATCGATTCTGAACAGTGCTCCGATGTTCTAAAGTTTTCTATATGTGTACTTGGAATTCACCAAAGTTATCTGTCGGATAAGATGAGAAAATGTATGAACATGTTAACTTCGCACATAACTTTGCATTCTAAAACGGCTCTTGCAAATTAGTAAGTATAAGGATCTTTATTGAATATTTATTTGTAATCAACAATTCCAACTACTATTTTGGACGTTTCATCCTTATGTCTGAACGCTTTAGCGTTTATAAACGTTTATGTGATGGGACCGTTGCGCCCGCAGCCAATTGGCAGTATTGGACAAAAAATGCCGCCAAGAGACCAATATATGCGGCTTTCGGTTCTAGATGTGGACTCGTTTGCCATTGCTTTCGCACAAACAAGCCAGGATTTCTGAATGAAATCTTTAGCCGCTTTGAGCATTGTTTTAGTCCGGGAAAGTCTTATAAGTTCGCGTCATCGACATGCACATGTATGTTGTTTGACGTCATTATAAAATTTCAATTGTTTTGTAATAAATTTGAAATTTCACAATGTTATAACTCTAGACTTAGAAGTTTTCACTTCTGTCGGCAGTCTCTGATTGCCATTTTTTTATTATTCTTACCATACTACAAATTACCTCTAATGCTCCTGCATACAAGATATGTCTTTTCGACTTAAAAAAAGAAGGGTGTTTTTTTCCTTAGTCCATATAATTGCTAATGTGTTTTTTCCTTGGTTGAAATTATTCCTAATTTTATGATAATCTGCTCATAATGGAATACATATATTGATCATGTTACCTAAAACTAATATACAATCTACGGCTATGCCATTCTGTTCTACTATTATCATTAATGGACGGATAAAATGCTGATGATGATGATGATTGTACCAAAAGTCGTCTATTCATCGACGCTAGTAATTACACTCCCTACCCTGCTAATAAAACTAACATATTTACGAGAAACAACTTTCTTAAGAGGTTTTTTTATCGGATTTCGTAATTGCCTGTCCACGCCGAGCAAGATTGGGTTCGTAAAATAATTGCTACAAATAAAATTATTTGTTCCAACGAGCTGAAAACTTCGAAACAATTGTAAAAACAAGATGGCCGCCGTATATTCCATTTTATTCAATTCCGTGAAATACAGCTTAGTACAAAAACACAAAGCTAATATAATTCTTTTGTTTCCCGTTCCTTAATCGAATGAAGCTCAATCTTCCCGACATGTTTACAGTTGCAAATTCAATTAAATTATATTTTATTTTTCCTTGATAACTTTTGTCTACATTTTGTTTTGTTTATGAGAGCAGCTGCTAGCTTCATTATTACCAGCCTTATTCCTCCGATAATGGTATACCTAGACCACTTCATCATCAGCCTTTATTCGTCTCCATCTCCGTTCCGGTCCCTAAACTCTAAACTCAGAGCGAAAACCTGTTCATTCTAGTACCTACTAGTTAGTGTATTCTGTTATTTATTATATTAGTGTTACATAAAGTAGCTACGTTAGCTAAAGTATTCATATTAAAGGGTTAAGCATATATCTTCTCTATTAATCGCAACTTTGACCGCGTTCATCAAGCTTGCTGCAGTATCTTGATTGATAAGAAATGATTTGATAGCCTATGTTGTTCTTAGCTAGCTGGACTGGACTGGCTGGTGAACGAGGTTTTTTAGCAAATGTTATATGAGACGTTCAATTGTTTTGATTGACATTCATTAATAAAACATTTATATTTTGAAACTTGCTTATTTTTAATTAAACATTTTTTTGTAATCGAAACTTTTAAATTAAGTAAAATTGGAAGCCATACTCCATAGGCCTGAAGTACCGTTCAATATGTAACAAAAGTATCATTCTATATTTTTTGGCATTTATACAACAAATTTGCTGTCAGTATCGAGGGCGCTTGATGTATCGGTGCGTTTCGGAGTATTGCCGAGTATTTGTTAAATGTACAACACAAACTGAACCGTATATCTCCCAACAAAATGGCAAGCATCAGCATCGGATATTTGAATGTAGATTTTTTGGAATAAGAATTGTTTTAGAAGAATTTTTTGGAATTGGAATTATATGTCCCATTGCTGGGCACGGGTCTCCTCGAAATCAGGCGAGGAGGGTAATGGACCATAGTTCACCGATGCCCTGGCCCAGCGCGGGTTGGTGAACTTCACATACCTTCAAAGATTTTCAATCTCATCAGGCATGCAGGTTTCCTCACGATGTTTTCCTTCACCGTTGAGCGAACGATGGTCTCGTGTTTGAGGTGCTTACTTAGAAAAATCCATTTCAAGGCACCCACGGACGGGTCAGGATCGAACCCGGAACCTCTCGCATAAGAGGCCGAGTCCACTAACCACTAGACCATCGTCGCTACAATAACTCGCGTACTGCTCACAAATAGAGTATAGGCCAAATAAAAAAAATAAAAGTTTTAAAACCATTTGTAAGGGATTTTGGGTAATGTGTTTTGCAATGATGGATTCACCAGATCAGACCAATGACAACTATCTTGTAACTCTTAAAGGAAATTTGAGGGACTCTAAAAATCGCAACGAGTATGCTAAGAGTCTAAGGAATCAAAGAGCCAGGAATCTGTAGGCAGGTTTTATTAGGACTAGGGGTTGTTAAGGTCGGCCAACGTGTTTGTAGAATATAGCATAACTTTTTTGTTAATATTGGATGTAGAAAATAAAGATAATATTAAAGAAATGAATTAGTATTCATCAATAAAAATATTTAGGTTGTCCAAATGTCTGTTAGTCAAATAAACGATTCTCAGGTCGAACCCAAATTTTATTAATGTTATATCATTTATAATAATACCTATCTTCTATCTTTGATTCCCTATTTATTCCCATGGCTCCTGAGTAGATCGATCTGCAAGCTAGTATAAAATCTATAGAGACCAGCTCTAAATTTCGCTGCCGTGTCACGAACAACGTCGATACCAATTTGCCCTGAGCTTCGGTGAGATTGTACCCAATGCTCTCCCAACAAAGCAACAATCATAAATATTTTTCCGTTTTCAACACGTTTCCTACTTTCAAGACCCTTGTCTGGTACTTCGTCAGCGTCGGATTGATTGAATATTTAAGTTGTTTCTGTGACTAATATAGGAAGGGATACCACGGATGATATTTTTCTGAAACTGCTGAGTCGAAAAGCCAACAGATTAATTTAAAAGTAATGACAAATGGTTTTACAAATTATTGTTGTCTAAGTTCTCCAATCAAGTTTGAAATGGAATTATCAAATTTATTTCATGGTAGGCGGCGTACAATGTGGTTTTTGAAGAAAGTCTCGAAGATAATTTTAAACGTGCTTTTTTACGAGATTGCCATTGGTGAATTTAATGTTAAAAATAAAACAAAAAGCAAATAAGGACTTTTTATCAAAAAGTGGTGATTGCCTGGTGGTGTTATTAAAAGTAGCAACTAGGTTTTATAATAGTCTAATGTGAAACTATGTTTTTTCTTTTCCTACTTATATTATATTCAAATGAAACTTGCATTTTTAATATTACCGCATCGCGAGTTCGAATTGCGGCGAATATGGGGCGTGTAACAAAGGTGATTTCGTATTACTGAATATGTTCTAGAATATTCGTTCGAAATTCCGCTCCCCCGGTAATATTATATTTCGCGATGGCTGCATTCTGCAGTTGCTCCGTCTCGTTCAAACTCATACGAATGGGAGACGGCGAACTTAACGTTTATTTTTCGTAATTTTAGCGGCAAATTTCAACGTGAACAAGTCCAAGTTGAAGCGTGAGTACCGTGGAAATTGACGGAAATAAATTTAAAGTAACTTTTCACATTTGCTAAGGCTTATGTGCGAAGTTTTTGTTTTATACCTAATTAGCAGTGCAACTAGACTAAGCTTTGTCTTGAGTCTATGGTTTGAGGAGATGAATATTACCGCTAGGAATTATGCGCCATTTTCCGCGTCTGTATGGGTATCATCATTGTTTTTTTTATCGTGAATAAGTTTAAGTGTGTTTTTATCGCCATGCTCTTTTGCTTCAACATTCGATTCTTTTAACGAAGTTATCTCCGCTCGGACTGATTCTTTGGAACTACGTAGATATTAGGGATAACTCTGCGTCTTCTCCCGCATCTTCCACGAGGATTGTTGTGAGAAATGTTCGGACTAATGCTACAATTTTTAGCAGCACGATTGCTTTGATATTGACCTAAGATACTACATCCAGCCTCTTCTGTATTAAAGTCCCTAGAATACTGCAACTATACGCTTGAATCGATGAATAACTTTTCTGAATAATAAAGACCCTCTTAAATAAATTTATTTTACTTTCCCGAAGTGGATGAAGCTCAAAATTCAAGAAACAATAATAATAATCGTAACATCAACTTTAATATACTATAATTTATTCAACTTACCGTGCTAACGACGTAATTTGGCGCTTACGCCTTTTAAGAGTGGATCAAATTCAAGGTTTTTCATGCGTAAGATAGAATTTAGAAAAATTAAAAACATGCGTTTCCTATAAAAAATATTAAGCGTTAACATATACTCGTATTAGGAAAAACTTCTTCTGCTTTTGTCTCATTATATTGTATGTTTACGGATTTTATCGCGGTTTATTAAGATTTTTACATGTCCGACGTTTTGGATACTTCACTGAAACCATGGTGACCGAGGGCTGGCTATATTGAGGGTCCTTGCTATATATAATTTCGTCGGCTATTCTAAGACCAAGGTCAATTTGTAGGAGTAGTCTTGGATTTATATAAACTTGAGTCACTCTTAAGTGTTCTCCGCGGATTCGACAGTCGTCTATATATAGATTCAATCGATATTTCATTAACAAAGTAATTAGTTGAATTCGATAGTCCTGTTTTGGACAGAGTGAATAGCGTGATAATATTCGCTTATAATTTGGGTATCGTTATGAACCGTTTGTCTCTTCAATTTTGATCATTAAATACATAATAAGCTATATACACCGGTAAATAATCTATTATTAGAAAATACTATTGGAAGCTCTCTGGGGTATTATCATAAATATGTATATCTCGTAGCGGCCTCGTAGCAGTTTATTTTTTGGTAGAATAATTTTTGTGCAGTTTTTGTATGGTACAATGAATATTCAAATTATCCATAAAGAGATTTATTTTTTATTTTTAGATTATTATTCTTAGGGCCTGTTTCACAATATAAGTGCCGAATAGGCTAACGGCAACATATTTGACAGATACTCCATACTCTATCTGCCAAAAATGTTTATTATTGTCAAAATGCCTATTCGGCACTTATCTGGAGATTGTGAAACAGGCTCTTAACGTAAAAAAGCTCAAAATGGTATTACAACGGAGTTTGTTGTTGTTGTGTTAATGTCACACACCTTCAAAGACTTTTAATCTCGTCAGTCATGCAGGTTTACTCCCGATGTTTTCCTTCACCGGTGAGCGAGCGATGGTCAGGGTGCACTTAGATGGTCAGGGTGTACAATTTAGAAAAACCCATTTCATGGCACCAGAGGGGGGTCAGGATCGAACCCGGACCCTTTCGCTCAAGAGCCACCCACCCACTGGACCATCGTCGCTTGATTTGGGTTATTAATTATAAATTAAAGTTCTAATCTTGAATGTAAAAATATTTCTAATAATAGGTCACCGTTGAAGTGAAAGCTCTGTTGGATCTATTTCTGTTGTAAAAATGAAAAAGTGTTGTGCAAAGAGAGAATTCCTCTGAATAGCTCTCCAGTGGGTCAAGGTTGCTGATGATACTTGTTCTATCGTCGAGTGATATGTAAATACACCGGCGATGCTTGTGGACACGGGGAGTTTCCAAACAAATATTGTTTTTCTGGTATTTTGTTTCATGTTTTTTTTTTTTTTTTGTAATTATCCTTAGTGAATTGTGCTTTAAAGTATTTAAATATAGGGGTCATTTTCGGCGTTGAATATGTTGTGGTAGGGGAAAATCTTATGTCTCAGATAGGAGATCTCTGGGCTTGAGCCTTTCGCTTGACGGGGTCCTACGGGTCCGCCGACTAGGGATGGAGGCACTAATGCGGAGGTGGGGGGAGGACCTGGCGCGTCAGCCGTATGGCAAACGCCTAACGGCTGCTCTGCGCCCAGTTCTTGAGCGGTGGATGCGCCGTAAGCGCAAACCCCTCACCTTCCGTCTGACGCAGGTTCTCACCGGGCACGGATGCTTTGGTGATTACTTGTGTCGGACGGCCCAAAGGGAGCCGACAACTGAATGTCACGATTGTGGTGCGGCGGTGGACTCTGCCCAGCACACCCTCGAGGTGTGCCCGAGATGGGTGGCGCTGCGTCAGGATCTGACGTCTGTCATCGGAGGGGACTTGTCTTTGTCGAGCGTCATCACCGCGATGCTCGGCTGTGACGAGTCCTGGGCGGCAATGGCCTCTTTCTGCGAGACAGTAATGTCCCAGAAGGAGGCCGATGAACGGGTGAGAGAGGAAGCCGCTGATGTGGCCTCCCCCCGTAGACGACGAACGGGGGTGCGTCGGAGGCGCTACTTAATGCGCTTCCAGTGACACCCCTGTGCCCGTGTCGGGCTCGGGATGGGAACCCGGGCCCAGCTTAAGACACGACGTCGTGGCGACTGCCAAGTCGTAGCCGGGCAGTCCCCCTATTGTGGAGAATCTGGTCTTGCCGGGACCAGTCTGTCGCTGAGGGTATCCCGTCGCCTGCACAGATCCAGGTCCCTCAAATATAGCGGCTGAAGGCTCACGTAGCGGTTTTAGTGGGGTAGGGCACCCAAATGTGAGTCCCCACACACGCCAGCACGCCTACCCAGGCCCTGGTAAGGTCGTAAAGGATTTCCGCTGCGTCATCAAAAAAAAAAAAAAAAAAGGGGAAAATCTTATGGGGTCGCGTCAACGACATGATTATATGACTTTAATATGACGTCAATTTGATTTTTTTTAGTTAAAGTTTAATTTTTCACCATGTCAATTCTAAGTTATCAGTTTTCACTTATATCTTGATTTTCTATTACCGCTTTTTTGTACACTGTAAGAAATATTACAGTATCTATCTTTATTTTACCGGGTGGTATGCGCGGGCCATGTTCGTTATGTTATATTAAACATAAAATACATTTACAGGTATATATTAGCTATGTCAAGCGTGTGGCGAATTCTCAGATATGTCCTGGGGTATTCTAAGACAAGTCTAAATGATCGGTCGATATTTGAGTACCTAACCAGAGATAAAAGGTGCTTGAAACTTATATGGTATGATAATTAGAAAATTGATAAATAGTTTTGTCCCCTCATAATGTGGGTACAGCTGGGCTAGAATATTGGTATATATTTTAAGTTGGTATCACAAGAGATTAACTCTTAAAACGCAAGACTTGAGAGAATTATATCAATCACATTATTATCCAATTTTAGTACCTAAGTCAGATACGTTACATATCAATTAAATTTGTGTGGGGTTTTTTTATTGGTCGTCCTGGCCTTCATCGTGGCCTGGCCTGGCTGATGACGATGATGTCAATAATGCTTTTTTTCAATAACATATAACAAAATGAAAGACCAAAATTATTTCTAATCTTATTCCTCAATTTCTTTGGTTTTGCAGTCCCCATTTTGTAATGACTGGAATGAAAGGATGAAGGACTGGAAGGAATGAAAGAGAAGAGAGGAGCAAGCGTCTTGGTGATCGTTGTCATGGCAGGCGGATAAAGGTTGATGATGATGATGATGAAGATGAAAATACAAAAGCACTAATTTAGCTTTTTTATTTTGCATTCAACGCTTTTAGGCAGTAATTAGGGCTCCTCATGAGCGTTTATCACGGAGTGTCTGTGTATTGAGGTCGTGACTCAAAAGTGCCCAAATTAAAATATTTCTGGGGCGTTCCGTTTCATTTTCTTGCGAATTCCAGACATGGAATTTGGTTTAGGGAAAATTAGCATAAGTAGGACTTGAGGAAAACCCATAAAAATAAGCATAAGAGAATGAGTCAAGCTGTTCAGAAAGAACTAAAGAGTTTGTTTGTTTAAACGCCTTTGTCCTAAATGTTATTCGAATAATTTTTTTGATTCCAATTGAATTTTGATTGAAAAAATTCCAATTAAAGGAGGAGGAATTTAAATTCAATGAGAATGCGTAGGCTAAATATTATGGAGGTGTTTTTTTATACTTTGAGTTTTAAAAACCGCATATATGATTTTACTAGCTGTTACTGTTACTACTGTCACTGGCGAAGCTACGTGCACGTAGCTTCGCCTGCGTCAACTAAATTTTAGTATGGGTCCGTAACTTTTTGAAAATTGAATTTAGCCTATGTTCACTGGGGATGGAAGGAAGGGGGGGGGGGGGGAAGGAAGTGTAGCTTCCCAACAATGAAAATTTTTTTTTAAATAGTTCATGTAGTTTAGGAGCCTATTCAATACAAACAAACAATCAAATCTTTCCTCTTTATAATATTACAGTATTAATAAAAATAAATGGTGTCTGTTATAATGAAAGTTACTGTACTAACATGTTATCCCGGCTTATGCTAGTCATAGACGTGGTGTATGTCAGCTGTATGTTTTGCTGATAGCGCGTCAGATTACAGGATTACCTGTCACCAGAGATAAGGCGGGCTAACAGTTCACCATAAGTCTTCCGTATCTTTGGGCTGGCTTAGAGAATTCTGGTTTATTCCACGAGTATAGTGTCGTCGTGAAAATCTGTTGATTATATTATGTAATAATACTTATTATTTTTAAGATAAATAAATTTAAAATTAGAGCCAGTGAGGCCTTAACTACAGAATTGAAGATTTTTTTGGGAGCATTATACAGCAATGCTGTCTCGTGTATTGTTGTATATATTTTTCTCGCACGAGTAAGGTGTTTTTTTTAAAATAAGTTTGCTGAAACAAGCAAAGTGTAGCCAGCAGTTGAAAATATTACGTACCTACTTGCATATACTATACTTTTATTGTAGTCCATTACAAACGGAATCCAAATTTTTAACGTCATAGGATGATCCAACCGGATCACCCCATTTCCGATGACGCATAACGGTCACTAGGACCATTAGCATAGATCCAACCGAAAAAAAAAAAAAAAAAAAAAAAAAAAAATTACAAACGGAATGAATCCCACTTCAATAGCACCGACCCTACTGATGCATATAGGGAAGATGATCTCCGAGCAGTGGTCGGTCCGTGTTGGATGCGACTGGCAAGGGTCGGTCGTCTTGGCGTTCATTGAGGGAGGGCTATGTTCAGCAGTGGACGGATAAAGGTTGATGATGATGATGAACTAATATTCTTCTTATTAATCCAGAAATCATATGTAATAGTACTACATCTCACTACTATATAGAAAAAAAACAATAAATGTTTGTGGTTTTCATAATTTTAATTAGACTCATCGCATCAATTATAAAATTCTCGAACCTTCGTCAAAAGCAGGACCACTTCATTTAATGCGCTATCATAGGTTAACGACCGCGAAACGTTTTGAAAACTGTTCAAATACAAATTAGTCTATAATGACGAGAAAGCTTCGCGAACTGTGTATTTTTGAACGTTTACTTTTTTCACTAACTCCTTTGAATGGAATTTCCGTATAAAATTGTCGTTTGTAGTCCGTTTTTTTTTCCACTTTGAAAGTATAATTTTCCACGGTTTCCGAAATAAAACCTGACTCCTGACTCAATTGAGCCTTATACATATGCAATAGGCCGGAGGCGTTATCTATTGTACTTAGTTTTAACCTGTATCAGGCCTGAACTTGGCTGAGGATATATTATCTTTTGCGCGAAAAAAAATGGCGCCTCACGTCAGTTAAAATATTTTCCTTTTTTTCGCGCGTTAGCCTATTCAACATAAAAATATAAACGTAATAAAAGGTAGGAACAGACGCTTGAAACTAAAAGAATTCATCGTACTGACGTCAGTAAAATACACCCTGTATAGCCATGCAACCCCTATTGATTCTATCATCATCAGACTTCATCCGTCCGCTGCTGAACACAGACCTTTTTTTTGACGCAGGGAAATGTAATTATCAGGACAGGATCTACCAGGACCTTGCATACCCCAATGAAACCACTGCGACGCCGTTACCCGCTTTGTGAGGGTCCCGGATCGGCAGGCAACAGGATCACCTCAGCGACAGACTGGCCAGACTTTCCAATCAGGAGGGGCCTGCCCGACCGCTACAAGTCAGTCCCCACGACGTCGTGTCTAGCGGGGACACGAGCACAGGGGTCTTACTGAAAACGCATCAAGTAGCGCCTACGAAGCACCCCTGTTCGTCGTCCACGGGGGAGGCCTAGTCGGCAGCTGAACATAGGCCTCCGTCAATGAACGCCAAGACGAACAATCCCTTATCACTTGCATTCAACACGGGTCGGCCACTGCGCGGAGACCGTCTTCCTACCTATAAATAGCCCACTATTATGATGTTATTAATATGTTTTTATCCATTTGTATATTTGTGTAGATTGTTATCATTTTATTATTTTCCCTCGATTAGACCGTAATTAACTTTATCCCAAACGACCAATAAAATACTATATCATATTTAGAATGCCTGAACGTAAGTCGGATATAGTACATTTTAATTTTACCTTAATTATTAATGTTTATCATTTATAATGAAATAATTTTAAGGTATACTGTAAATGGTTTAAGGAATTTTCATATGTTCCTTTTTTAGTACAAATACGCATGCTGTCTCGTGCCTATATTGTCATCAATGTTAGCCCGTATCTATTGATTATCTATCAATAGGTATATATTTTTATTTTATTTTATTTAAATGGTAACAGACAACAGATTACAAACACAATAGAATTGAACTAAATATAGTTGCAAATCTGACGCCCAATATGTCCCCCATACACAACATTATAAAGTTTCAGAGAGCACACGTAACAAGAATTCAAACGAGAATCCATCAAAGTTATTAGTGATATGGTTGATAACAATACAAACAATATAATACAATGGTGTGGTTATTAATTAAAACATTATTTATTGAAACGAGCGTCTGGACTTGAAAGTTTAGTATAGAATGTGTCTAGTGTGTGTCTGTGTAGAGTAAATATACACATACGTATCAAGCATTTATTAATAAATCAATCCTAAATATTAATTCAGTTAGATAAAGACGATAAAGCCCCACGGTTCAGGCCTTGTCGTGGCGGCGGAGCTCAGTAGCTCATGGTGAGCCTTGGGCGAAGCGAATTGAGCCGAGGGGCTCTTTGTAAGCCTCTTATAAAAAGAGGAGGCAAAAAAGCAGGGGGCAAGGGGAGGACGGAAACCTCACCTCATTGTACTGTCCCGATGCTGGGAATGGTTGTTCTGTGGTGCGGGATAACCTCTCTCTATGGAGGTGTCGTGGGTCCCCTGAGAGACTGACTAGCTGTCGAGGTGCTCTGTTGCCAGCAGATCCGGGGCACCTCACCAAAGGCGGCTTTGGTGGCACTCGCCGGGTTTAAGTGGATTAAAGAAAAAAAAAGGAGACGATAAAGTGACGTCACCACCATCATCCGTTACCTACAAATAAGCCAAGCACCATGAACAGGCCACTGATTTATTGATATCCATTATACAGAATCAAGTGTTAGTAACTCGGAGTACGAATAATCTCCCGGGCGGCTGCTAGATACTCCGAGTTGATGGCAGCCGTTAACGCTTACCTAATTGAATTGCGTGTACAAATTACACCCAGACTACCTAACTCACCTAAGATCTCGTTAGGCTGTGAAGTTTCCTCGTATGCGGATAGGGTTATTTGCGAGGTGCTAACTTTAGATGAAAGATAAACTAGTGTGCTTATGAAACTTATGAAGATGTCTTACATTACATGTGACACAGTATTTAATATTGGCGATGTATTGAATGACATTAAAACGTATACTGTGCCTGCGTGGGTACTTCTGTCATCTGTATTTCTCAAACAAGCTGTGCTGTTGCTGAATAAGGGCAGCATAAACAGTGAAATAGTTGGCACAGATGCCTGTGATATTGTGTTTAGGCATTGTGGATTAGAGATTTTTTTTTCTAAATTCTGACGTGATAAGTTTTATAACTCGATATTACGGGCAGCATGCACGAAAACATAACGTCATGTAGCGTTCCAAAAGCTAGAGCGCGGTACGAACGAGAGAGAGACATGATCGGCTCAGTTCGATTCCTGCTGCATGTAATGTTTGACGTTGTCACGGCAAACTACCGTCCGTAAATCGACTTTAATGACCACCAATTATTTTATTAAATTAGGACTCTGGTGTGGTCAACTGTATATTACAAAGCCGCTTGACATCTTATGTTTTTTTTTTAACTTTTATTTCTTGATGCATCTTCGTTTTCGACTTCCAGCACTATTTTTTTATTTCAGATATGTAACCAGTTAAAACTTGATCAAGGTTCAGTAATAAAAAAATATTTATGTGCGATAAATGTCTCATTACGGGTTTAGGACTTTTAATTAGGCGAAATGCGTCACAAGATTAATCTTATCGAGATTTGGTATTAATTTTTACATTAATTAAAAGTGACATGTTTTATACGACCTTAAGTTGTAATCAATAATACACGATGTAATTGTGAATGATACTAGGGTAAAATCGATATGTCTTGATAATAACTCTGTGTTTATAATGAAACAAATTTACGAATTTTGTCGCGGTTCATTAAGTTAAAGCTACAAGTATAAGTAATTCCTCCCGTGACCATGGTTGCTGTAAAGTATCCGAAACGTCGGTCTTGTAAAAAACTCAATATACCGCTATAAAATCCCTAAATTTGTTTCGTTATAATGAGTGTAATTCGCGTAAACATTAGAATACATAGTTTTGTCTTTCATTTTTAGTAAAGCACAGACAGTGTTCTATTACTTCTTTTATTGCCCGTAGGCTCTCTTTCGCTGAACGACACGAGGAGAATATTAGGTTGTATTTCAAATTCGTAGGGCTAATTTGATTGTGAACACGGGTTTTTAGGGTCTTGTCTACAATGAGTCTTGTGGATATGGCATCCCTAAATAATTCCAAAATATGTGGTACCGCGAAATAAAATTTAAAATAGGATCGTTTTGATTGGACGGGGTGTTAAACAGTATCAAGAGTATACTTTTAATATAAAATACTTTTAATCCGGTCGGTCTTGCAGATTTCCTGACGATGTTTATAAATATGTACTTTTAATCTACAGATTGTCTCACTATGTTTTCTTTAACAGCCGAGCGAGAAATATCGAACATGCAAACATTTTAAAACATTTTCAGAAATAATCTCAATCTTTACATTTTAATTCAGCTTCCACATGTTCATGTCAGTAAAACTCGAAAAGTAGCCGTTGAATTCGCTTGAAATTTTTACGGTACGGTGCATTTATATACATGGCTTTCCATAGAATTGAAATCTGAAGTCCCACAGGAACATGCGACAGTGTGGCCTGACCGGGCTTTGCTAGTTATAAAACACTATCAATGCCCCGCGGGTTTGCTCGCTCTTCTACCCGCGGCAATAGGTACGCGAATGTAATATAGACTATTTACCACTGTGATAACATATTGTTTTCATTGACAAAAGATTTTTTTAATCGTTTCTGTGATGATGTGGAAGAGCAACGAACTGACTAACCTTATTTTTTTTTCTTTAACGCCGGGAAATGCGCTTAAGCTTCCCGCAGGGGAGTGGGTCTCCCCAGGCGGGTATGTGGGACTCGCTGCGCCCGAAAGTTGGTAAGTGGATGCAGCTCTACCCACTAAAACCCGGCGACTGTCACCAATGCCGCCTTTGATGAGGTGCCTTGGATCGGTGCCCCGGATCGGTGCCCCGGATCTACAAGCAACAGGGCACCTCGATGGCTAGTCAGCCCCTCAAGGGACCGATGCCACCTCAACAGAGAGGTTGCCCCGCACCACAGAGCAACCCCTCCCAACGTCGGGACAGAACATTGAGGCGAGGTTCCCGTCCTCGCCCCTTGCCCCCTGCTCTTTTGCCTTCTTCTTATAAGAGGGGTACAAAGAGCAAGGTGTTGGGGTCACCCTGGGCTACTGAGCCCCACCGCCACGACAAGGCCTGAACCGTGGTGGGGAAACTGACTAACCTTCGCAAGTACCTATCAGTAGCGATAATAGAAAATCATGAAAAAAAAGGTTTCCTGGAGCGTGTAACAATATTGAAATATGAATAGCAATGTACGAGATTGATGGTTGACCGAAATCAATGAATGTTATTGTTACTACTCGTAGACCCGAAGCTGTAAAACGCCGGGCCGAAATTGCAGACATTTTATGAGCATTCGATAATGTTGAAGTAGCAATCGACTGGTCACACACGAGAATGGATGGTCCAATAAGATTCAAGAGTGAAGGTCGCATTTAGGATGACGAAATGATAATTTGCCATTAATTTGATTGTGATTGTGTCGGGTGCGAGTTGCAAGGGATTGCAATAATGGCGGTAAGGCCCTGTTGCTTGTAGATCCGGGGCACCTCACCAAAGGCGGTTGTGGTGGCACTCGCCGGGTTTTAGTGGGTCTGCGTCCGCTTACCAGCTTTCTGGCGCAGCGAGTATAGTACAAATAAGTAGACTTAAAATGTTATTGTAGGTTTTCAAATACTATCCTTTATATGTAAAACATAACATTAGGTGAATTTATTACACATGTCAACATCTTTATTATTATTACAACATCTTATAAATGACTGAGGGGAATGGCTGCGGGAGGTGGGTCCAGGGGAATGGCTGCGGGAGGTGGGTCCAGGGGAATGCGACGGTCACACGCAGGGAAGAATGTCGATGGCTGAGCTCACTTATGTTGCCGGATAAAGCTCAAAAGGAAGCTCGTAGAAACTATGGTGTGATTGTTTATATGGCCATCCTACATTCGCCTGTTCATATTTAACCATGAATATACTTCCATTAATATTAACATCAACCCAAGTTTTATTTCCTGGGTAAATGATTGATATGATTACAAATAACTATTTGAATCTTAACTAACTTTATAGCTAAACTAATAACATAAATAACAATAGCTATGTGGCGGACCAATCACAGCGCCACAATCCTGAATCGCGCTATCAGAGTTCCAGCGCCCGGTCGCTATATATACGACATCTGACACGCTAGCTAGTGGGCTTCGGCCTGGCCGAGCATTGCACCTCGCTCGGTCGGAGATCTCCCTTTGGGGCCAACCACAATATTCCCACAGCTACCAATACGTAGCGATTTGCGTCCCTTGCAACCTTGCAAATCTAAGTTTGGGTTTGCTATATCTTAGCCCTTTGACCCACCGGGGCACGGTCTCTAACATATATTATATATATTAGGTTACTGAATAGTAACGTTTACGTGAATTTCAATCATAATGAAAAAAATTCTCACTATCGTCGCTCTAATTATTAATAACTAGCTGTTGCCCGCAGCTTCGCCTGCGTTAACTAAGATTTACAACGGGATCTTAGTACGCGAAATAACATTTTTTACACCTTGTGTCCGAAAAACCAAAATATCTTACGGAACCCTATTTTTATCAGAATAAAATTTAGCCTATGTTACTCGTGGATAATGTAGCTTCCGAATGGTGAAAGAATTTTTGAAATCGGTCCAGTACTTTTTGAGCCTATTCATTACAAACATACAAACATACAAAAATAGGTACAAATCTTTCCTCTTTATAATATTAGTATAGATGAACATTGCTGTATCCTACTAATATTATAAATGCGAAAGTTTGTGAGGATGTTTGTTACTCTTTCACGTAAAAACTACTGAATGGATTTTTATGAAACTTTATAATAATATAGCTTAT
This sequence comes from Lycaena phlaeas, assembly GCA_905333005.2. Classification (NCBI taxonomy): domain Eukaryota; kingdom Metazoa; phylum Arthropoda; class Insecta; order Lepidoptera; family Lycaenidae; genus Lycaena; species Lycaena phlaeas. The sequence goes on from HG995181.1 coordinate 3,468,030, forward strand.
ATATATCAGAATAACACATAGACCGATTTATCACCGTATTTCCACGGGAATGGGAAGTACGCGGGTGAAACCGCGGGGCGCTACTAGTTTGTAATAATTACATTCACTTAGTAGAGATATTATTTACATTAATCTTGTTGATTGCCTTAGAACTTGATGTTTCAGATTCTCTACTTAATCACTACGCCATTGTATATACAGTATAACGGAAACAAGAAAATAAATGTTTTACCACACGAAATGTTTTTTTTTTTGCGAAGCGAATGTGTTCTCGAATATATTTTCCTATATTTTTTTGTCATTAACGATACGCCAGCGGAGTTTCAAAATAACTTGACACGACATTTAATTAAGTCCCCGACAGTACCCTCGACCGAGAACCTCCTGTGGGAGACTATTAATTCGGTTATAATAGACGTTAGAAGATACTAACTTTAATATTTTGTAGTGAAATTTGATTAAACGTGTCTGTTGAAAATTAAGATTAAAAATCTCGGTACATCAGTTTTCTTTTCTTATTATAATAAGTGGGTTAAAAAATTATCTTGATCGTAAATTATGTTGAAGGCTAGGTATTTTAATGTAAGAGATAATCAGAGAAATTCAGAGCTAGTTTCGCGTTTAGCTCTTATGCTAATAATTTTTTTTTACGTTAGAGTGTTTTAATCGATTTTTATTAATCAATGACTTGGAATGTAGAAATCATTATTATGCAAAGTGGAAGATTCGACTTACATTCAAAAAAAAAAAAAACCTTTTGACTTTTATAATGACTTAATTTTACATAATAGATGTCCGATAAATTTATATGCGTCTATGTATTTTTGATAAAAAACGTTTAAGATCTTAACTAATTAATTAATTTTAATAATTAAGAATAATGCATCGTATGAAATTGGCTAAAGAAAATAGTTTTATTAACGAATGTTGAAAATAAACAAGTTGCTCGAAGGCGTTCCGCTTCCAGACAGAATTGCTGAGTCCGTTCGGCGGAGAAGTTGTAGAGTCAGCTTTCAACAAGTTACTTGAGATGTAACAAAATGCCGACATCTGCTTCGACTTCCTTGCGGTAGTGGGTTCGAATCGCGTACGAGCATAATACAGTATTGAACAAAAAGGTTTAGCAGTGAATGCATGTTTTAACGATACTCTTTAAAATATCTCTATTACTACAATGATATTTCTGGTATTCGGGACATTGTTTTTTCATCAGTAGTTGATATAAACATGGGTACATAATGTTTTCTGTTTATAAATAACTAGCTGTTGCCCGCGGCTTCGCCAGCGTAGCAAAAATATTCATTTTTTAACAATAAGTTTTACTTTACTTCTAGTACCTTCCAGAATATTTTTACAAAGTTTCATGATGATTCGTCGAGTAGTTTTTGCGTGAAAGCGTAACAAACATCTACGCTTTCACATTTATAATGTTAAGTAAGGATTATTGTGTGGCGTTAATGAGCAATTATATAATAGAAAATACATAAGGAAGCGTTCAAGTCGGCCATTAACAAGATAAGACGACAATCCCGTACAGTAGGGCTTTCTGTAAGGTCCGGAATCCGCGGTTATATGACAAAGACGAGTTTGTATTGTTTAAAAACTCGACTATCTATCTATAACAATAAAGTTCACTTTCGAAGTGAGCGTAAAGTGAGCTCTATCTCAGTGAAGATACTCAGGTGAAGTTCGATATCAAAATGGTTTTTACAGAATAGCCCTACAGTGGCCGGTTGGCGTAGGAAGCGTGGTGTTGTTCATTAAAAAAAGTTTATAATTATGACGATAATGAAATAAAGAAAGCAATCACATACAACAGCAATACTCAGTAGAACTTGTACCGTATTCAATATGATTACAGTGTTGAGTTTGCTCAACTTTTAATAGTGAGCTTTAAGATTCGCACGGGGAGATAATTTGTTTCGCCGTTTTATCAGCTTTTATACTTTATGCAATTTAAAATGTATTTCATTTTATTAAACGCCTCTGCTTTACTTAAATTGTTTTTTTACTCGAACCGTTAAAATACATTTAAATAACCATCCTGAGATTTTATATTTTGTATCCATGTTGTGCGACTTTTAAACGAATATACCATTCGAATGTTGTGTCAAAATGTTTGCCTGTGTGCGTGCTCGTGCGTCATTTATAAAAATCACTCAAAAATACATATTCAATCTGGGGGCACTACTGTGCCCCCGACAAGTCGAGCGCGAAGCAAACACTGCCGTACCATACTTTACTGGAACCATTTCGCCTCATTTTCAGGCCCCTATTTGAGAACCTCTGGATAAGACCAGAACGCAGACATTTTCGCCATATAAAATAAAATAATCACATACTTAAAATCCAAAATTTCAAGTCTGTAGGTTATTTAGTTCCGAAGCTAAGCGAAAGCAAAGTTTCGCATTTATGAAACTCGCTCACTCATGATCATTAAAATAAAACTAGTACTTCCCATAAACTAAGACGCTTAAATCTTTAAAGTACGCAACGGATTTTGATGCGGTTTTAATAGATAGAACAATTAAAAAAAAAGGTTTGTATGCATAATACATGCACAATATAATTATTATCCCGCTCAGATCCCTTTTTAAATCTTAGTCAATGCAGGCGAAGCTGCGGGTAACAGTGTATAATAAACCGAAACCTAAATGCTTACCTAAGATGTAAAGGTAAAATAAAAATATGATATAAAGACACACTAATGCGAATGCTGAGTTTTTCAATCACTGATACTTAAGCAACCGGCGCTTGTCCCGCGTTATCGATTCTGTATTAGTCGTGAGCGGGCGTTGGATGGATTTCCGTCAGGCTCCAACATGCCAAAATTCAATATATTCACTTGTATAAGTCGACGTTTTATACCTTGAGTGGGTACGTAAAAGTCGTGAATTAGTAAAAAAAAGTGAAGTTTGTTTTCCTTCACTGGTGAGCGAACGATGGTCTCGTGTTTGGGGTGGACTTAGAAATTTAGAAAAACTCATTTCAAGGCACACTGCAATGGATTTGACTACTACGCGGGATTTGAACCCGCTACCGCTGTGTGTTAGTCGCCATGTTAAGTATATTTTAATTAGAACGCAAGCTATACGATTTTATATTTCTGAGAAAATTTGACGGCTAAGATGTTTTATCACCAATATGAACATCACAAAATATCTAAAAAGAAATTACGAACAAATGTAATTTAAAATTACTTTTAAAGTTATACTAGGATCAATGTAGGCTTCTTTAATTTCCAATAAGGTTCAAGAGTAGAGACCGCATTTAGGTGGACGTATTGTTCGGTCATTAACCACATGGGAAGACGATCTCCGTGCAGTGGCAGGTCGTCAAAGGGATCGATTGTCTTGTCAGTGATTGAGACAGGCCTATGTTCAGCATTGGACGGATAGAGGCTGATGATGATGATGATGATGATGATGACAAAGCCCTCTGCCGAAAGTATAAAATAATAATATAATGTTTAATTTGTACAATTATGGAACAAACAAATTAAACAATTAGTTGTTCGTTTCATATATAATTTACACAGTAATTGTTTATTTATGACAAATATATTGTGATTTGAATATTATTCATTATAGGTAATTGTAAGTGTTTGACACTATTAATTAATTTGGCTTTTTATAACTATTATTTTGCGTTATTTAGTGAGACAAATTAGCACAATAATTTTGTGAAATCAAAGTTAACGTTTGAGATAAATATAAATGGCTTATCCATTCACTATAAAATGTATATTTATATACATAATTCTTATGTGCGTATGTATATAAATTAGAATTTAGATCAACAATTCTTCACTCTAAAATCTTTTGACTATGTAATTTATTCGAGGCACACGTTTAAGAATATATAAAAATGTAGCGGACCTAATCCAATTTAATAAAATATAATAAACTTGTTATCTACACGTGGGTTAACATAGGAGGTTTTCAAGCATGTAATATTAAAAAAAAATTAAATGAGTATTATTTTTACAACACAACTGTTAAGATGCCTGAAACAGGTTCAATAAAAGACCGAAACATCGGAAATTAACAAAAGTGTTTGAATTAACATCTTACTGTCCACAATGGACGCAACTACAAATTATAATTTTGAAAAAAAAAATAACGACGTCTGTCTAGTCAGCCAGTACAATAACTATATAACTTTATACAGCTTACGAGTTGATAGAAAGATACATAATATATGCGGCGGTGGACGGAAAAGGATGATGATGATAGCTTACATTACGGATATCGTGTTCGCAATCATTAATGGACTTTTAAGTCGACCAGTGCGATAACGAGTGATGAATCGAGTCTGCATTATAGATTACGGTGGTGCTAAGGAAATTCACTTTGCAAGTTAAACACTTTTGCCATCTCTAGTGTTAATCTAGCGCGGAGCTCAACTTAATATCGTTTTGCTATCTCTTGCATCTTGTCTATTGCAAAAGATAAAAAATATCAACTTTGCATTTTGCTATATTATAAAATGATCCACCATTTTATAATATAGCAAAATTCATGTAGGGCAGAAATTTCTTATTCAAATTCACTATCGGGCTCTAATGAATAAAAGCACAATACATTTTCACACCGAACGCGTTTTACGTTTTATTTTAAAGAACAAAGAATACAGTAAATAAGAATAGATAAGGCGTGAAAGTGAGGTGTCTTTGCCGCTGGCGCGAAACAGAAAAACGAAAAACAAAATGGCGCGTTCGTTCGGAAACACACACGGGCGGTGTTGCCACTAAAATATTTATTATGCCGATATTCTTGCCGGTGACACGCGATTTATTATTTCGGCTTTATGCCGTTTAATGGTTTACTCATTGGAAATACTTTTATCAACCAGACGGTATCGATTTTTTAAGTCCAAAGTGCATAAAAGTTTTTCATATTCTTAAATATTGTGAAGAAAATTAAGTTTATAGTGTACAATATAGTATTAGTAAGGTAGCATGCAACTTTATGCAGGTTTACTTAATACTGCTATAATTAAAATATACGTTTTATAAAAACACAAGTCGATCAGCTTATATTTATAAATTAGTAATCAATATAATCATTTATTAGTAATTACTAAGATTTTTATGTGGACGGTTCGGATCGGATATTCAGTTTTATCCCATGGAACACACCCTTGACTTGACTGTCATGTCAGATAAATCTAGGTGCCAGTAATTCAAAGCCTATCAGTCTGTTTTTTTTTGCACAAATCAAAGCAAAGTTATTTTACGAAAGAAAGAAAAGGATGGTGGTGTGCGGCAACTCCACTCTCACAGCAAGAGAAATGCTTTGGTATTGGAGAGTTTAAAATTAAAATATATGATTTAAATTTATTTCACACATAATTGAATAGATTCATGATACCTAATGCTTGTAGGATGACAATTTCCCAAAGTTTTAGTTTAATTAAAACATTCCAATCATAGAGAGCGTCTAACATCGAATTCAGCTCGCGAGCAACTCCTCTCGTAACAACGCTCAAACTAACCGCAACGCACCGCCTTATACATATTCAGACGACATAATTTATATTATAGCATAAGGACTCGTGCAGACAGACAGCGGTTACGTCGCGTACTGCGCTATAACGCTCCATTGGTTCACTAAAAGGCAGTGGGTAGAGACTACAGGCAAGAAAGCGACGCTTTAACGTCTTTGCGAGAGGTTAATGATATCTGTCTAGGAAGGGTTATAGGGAAACTTGACTGTCCGGAAAGATGTTTGCATACTATGATAAAACCACACGACGAAGAAATGTATCACGTACAGCGTTCGCTGCGTTCCTAGACTTATTACAACTATATATTTTGGGGGCGGCTTCCAGTCTAACCGGATTCAGCTGATTGCTAGTATTTTAAATGGAGCAACTGCTTATCTGCCCTCCACAACCCAGGAACTGGGTGACAGCTTAACGTGCTGTCAGAGGCACGGAAGAGTCTCGGTATGTAAAGATGGTCACCCATCCATGTACAACCTCGGCAAGCGTTGCTTAACCTGCTGAATCGATCCGCACGGCTATTACCACTGAGCCACGAGTTCCTCGCGCGATTAGCATTCAAAATTTTTAAATTCGCGCCCTTTCCGTTCCCTGCTAAATTTACGCCCGCTGGGTGAACGTGGCTCACCGACCCAAAGTGGGTTTTGACCTCCGAAACGAGAGACTTCTGACTTCCACCGGTCTCTGTCCTGCGCAACCTCTGACCTCCTGATTCCTCAACCCCGAGTTCACGCATATATATTTTTTTATCCGCTGCGTATTATATTTCTTATAATAAACTTTATACCAGGAAAGCAAAACGTTTGAATCGTGTAACCTGTCTGGATGATCCCTAACAAAAGCTATTACGTTATTACAGTAATAGGATCATAGTGAGGTCGAATTACTGGGGAGCATTCTATTTGCGAGAAAATAAGGAAAGGATAGGAAATCAGTTGCCGCAGATGAGCTGGAAATGTTGGTCGAGTTGACATTATCCTTTTAATTTATTTCCGTCTAATCTATTTTAGATTTTAAGTTAATTATTTTATTTGCAATTCTAAAAGGTTTATTGGATGTCATATTATGTACCTTTATAGACTGATAAGACTTTAATTTTTAAACCGGTTTAGTAGAAAATCATATATCCATGATATTTTTTTGTTTGATTTTTTAGTTTGTATTTTCTTGTACTGTTTTATTTGTATAAAATATAATTAAAATATAATTCTTTTTCTGTTTCAGGTATGCAGGGCTACAAAGGAAATACTTCTTTTCTATTTTGATATTAAAATTAATTTTAAGTTTTATTTATTATATTATAAATGAATAAATTATTAATATATAATATAATAATTAATATAATTATTATAATTCTGAAAATACATTATGCTTCTGTAGTTGTTATTCGGTAAAGATTTTGTATCGATAAGAACTTTGAAATAGAACCCAAGAGATGTAAATGATTAATTATTGATATCAATTGTTTTATACTAATAACATAAACTGTCCGTGTTGGATGTGAGTGGCGTGGGTCGACCCGGTTATCCGGACAAAGGGTTATGATTTTTTTTATGTTAGTCGAAAAGGGCATAGGAGCAGACAGCACATGATGTAAAGTGTTCAGCGTCGCCCATGATCACAGACAAGTTATACTGCCATATAGATAGAGACGAGCTCAGGTAACTCATCCTGATCCTATTGCCTGCGGATACGGGACCCTCATAAAGCGGCTAAAGGGGCTCACAGTGGTTTTAGTCGGTAGTGCACCCCCATACGAGTCCCCACACACGACAGTATGCCTACCCGAGGCCCTAGTATGGTGTGAAAGTATTTCCATTGCGACACTTAAACAAAAAGATAAAACAGGCAACTCATCCTCAGATGAGTGTTGGTATACTTATGCCAGTAATTACACTGCCTGTCTTGCCCTTCTCTCCGAGACAGCAAAGCTGTTTCACAAAGAAATAAGCGAGGTGGTACCCGTGCAGTCGGGAGCGCGGCACAGTGAATCTCCAACCGGATGATTGTGATGATGATGAATGACTTGTGATATCCAAAATCTTATCGCATCATGTATTAGAGAAGAGTTTAAAAAACTTAGTTTCGTAGTTAGTTAGTAGAACAGCGCCACCAATACAAATATAATATGTATTCTGAACATATACAATTTAAGAAAGCTCAACATTCTAAAATTAGACAGTGCAGACATTGTGGGCGACTGACGATTGGGGCGGATGGGGCGAATGGAACGCGTGGGACGACCAGGGCGAGCGGGAAGAGTGGGGCGAGTTGGCTTTGTCTGGCTTAACGACTACCAGGGCCAGGCCGCGTGTGCTAAATGAGACAAGGCTTTAAATTTGGATTTTAAATTGCTCGAGTATGTGGAGTGTCGAGGCTACGAGCTCATTGAGAATTTAATGAATTAATGTTAGAAATGAGCTCGTCTGTAATTTGAGTTCGGTGAATTATGGGGTCGTTAATGTTTTAGTAGCTTTTACCCGAACCTCGCCCACACCACCTTCGGTCATATCAGGTATGAGAATGAATTTTGATTTACGTTTACGTTTTTTTGTCTCTAAATTATCCCCTTGACAATTTTGGCTTATAAAGGTAACATGTGACTAGATTTATTTTTGCATTTATAATATCAATAATAATCGAGATAATGAAAAGTTAGCTATATTCACTAAATAAAATGACGTTAGCGCGAATCCAGTCAGAGAACAAAAAAGTTTCTATATTCCTGGGTATACGTGTATTATAAAATAAAAACCTAAATTACATAATAAATTCATTAAGCTAGAATGTCTGTTACGGTAAATTAAAGGCATTTTTAAAATATTTTCTGTAATAATACTCGTATGTAGAGCAAGCTCTACGAAATCCCGTAGAATCTGCACGTAGCAAACTTTCGTAGCGACGTCTACGAACGTAACACACTGCATCGATTTGGCTTTTCAAAAACGTATTTACCAGTAGTATAATGTTTTCCTATAATGAACTCACAACTTTCCAACTATTACCCGGTACTGATAACATACAAAGTCCAGGGAATATTCAGAAGTTTTCAATTTATTCACCAAACGGATCTCATTAAAATGTTATCAAGCTCCTTGCGACCGTGATCGTTTGTAATTCAACGAAGCTATTAGGTTTGTGAGGGAAATGCACACACTGAGTGGGCAAACAATGGACGCTGAGTGGACTGCCCATCCGTCATGCCCGCTGTTTTACTGGAAAATCTCTTAACGATCAACGCATTTTTTTGTTGACTGTACATAAAATTTCGACGTTATTTATTTAAATTCAGATTAAAATATACGTTGTTGAAATAATAATATTTGAATCATTTGTGTATGGATGGAACGTTTCACTTCATTACGATTTTGTTTCTGTTTGTGTTTTAAAACAGATTTTAATTTACAATGAAAAAATTTTATGTATTGTCCTCACATGTAGACATTGATACAATCATCGTACAATTACAAGCGGTAAGTCCACTAGTAAATATTTTATCGATTTCAAATTTTGCATGTATATTATATCTGGATGATAATACTCATAATGTGATATCATCGATATTCTTTATCACCACGTTAACGTAGTCCAGTGGTAAGCTCGTTAGAACTTGTGCTAAGGGTAATAGGAACGATTTTTTTTTATAAATACATACATACATACACGTCCATGACCCATACAGACATGTTTATTCATCATACAAACTATCTGCAGGTATAGTAGTTGGTTTTAAAAAATTTTGAGATCTTTTAAGTTCCAGTATATAAATGTATTTTTGACGTGACAACGCCTAATAACTCGATATTACGGACAGCATGCACGAAAAAGATGACGTCATGTAGCGTTCCAGCGAGAGAGAGGCATGATCTGCTCGAGCTATCGGCTCAGTTTAGTTCGTGCTGCATGTAAAATTTGACGTTGTAACGTCAAAATACCGTCCGTAAACCGACTTTACAGACTACAAATTTTTTGTAGGTTTTTAATGTATTTATTTATATATCTAAAGCATCTTTTTACTCTTTAAGTCAACGGCAAAATTGAATCGTTAAAAGATTGTTGGTCATGGAGTGATGGATGGCCCTTCCGACACTCAGCTCAGTCCTTGGATAGAAATAGCCGTCGCCGGAGATGCTATCATTTTTATATAATAAATAGCTGCCCGGATAGACTGCGCCCTGTCAAATGTTAAATGTGTAATAATTTAAAAAATATAATATTTAAAAATGTAATAATTCATAATTACCATCTTCCTTGTTTTTTTTATAAAGACCTTCTGTAGGCTTTAAGGAACATAGAAAAAAAGTATTAACCGAACTATTAGAGCTATTTTCGAGTTACGCGCTTAGCAACATTCGTTTTTAACCGACTTCAAAAACGGAGGTTCTCAATTCGGCCGTATGTTTTTTTCTATTTTTGTCCTATATTTGTTACATGATTACTCCGCCAATTGTTAATAGATTAAGAGGATTCTTTTTTTGTTTGAAAGCTCATGTTTCTGAATTGGACCCATATTAAATTGACTGAGATCTAACCAGACGTTTTAGGGTTATTCTATCGTAATCATCATTAACCGGAACCATTTAATGCGGACCGGCCACTGCACGGAGATCGTCTTTCCGCCTGGTTAGTGGCTGACCAACCCTGCGTCTACCTGAACGCGGCCTCTCTCAATGACCGCCAAGACGGCTGATCTCTTGCCACTTTAACTCTGGATCGGTCGTTGCACGGATATCGTCTTCCCATCTGGTTAATGACCGAGCAACACTTCGTCTACCTAAACTGGGACCTCCACTCGGAAATCTGATATTTATTTCCAAACAAAATAACTAATGCGCCGATGGTCCAGTGGTGGATGGACTCGTCCTCTTATGCGAGAGGTTCCGGGTTCGGTCCTGACCCCCCTTGTGTGTCTTTAAATGGATTTTTCTAAATTTTTAAGTGAACCCTAAACTCGAGACCATCGCTCGCTCACGGTGATGGAAAACATCGTGAGGAAACCTGCATGCCTGATGAGATTGAAAGTCTTTGATGGTATGTGAAGTTCACCAACCCGCACTGCGCCAGCGCGGTGAACTATTGCCCACTACCCTCCTCGTCTGATTTCGAGGAGGAGACCCGTGCCCAGCAGTGGGACATAAAGGGTTGTTATTTAACTTTACTTTTTTAAAATTTATGATTAAATCTACGTTTGCCCGGGAATAATATACGTAATGCGAATTATAAATGCAGAATGTAAAATAATATGAAAATGCACTAAGACGTATTTAACAAAGTCCGCAACTCGCGGCAGTGGAAACTCTTTTAATATGCACCGCGTTTGCTTTACAACATTGAGTATGCTCTGGATTTATGCGATTTTATCACGGATTTACGCGATAATGTAATGATGGGATTAACATTCGAATAAATTCGCGTAGACATCAATCAATCATCAATACAAGTTTAAACAACATTTTACTATAAAATATTGAAGTGAAACTTCTTTAGAATCGTTGTGATTTCAAACCGGATGCAACGGAAAAACGACAGGTAAGAGAAACAAATGCAAAAGAGCGAGAGAGCAAATGTCGGTGTCTATATTGCAAACTGTTCAATACTTGCTACAAGCAATTGAGCATTAAACGTGTGTTTCGCTTCTATCGTGTGAATCGCACACACACCTTTTTTTATGAAGTATCAATCCTTTATGTCCCACTGCTGGGCACGGGTCTCCTCCTTTACATCAGGCGAGGAGGGTAATAGGCCATAGTTACCGATGCGCTGGTCCTATGCGGGTTGGGGAACTTCACATACCTTCAAAGACTCAATCTCATTAGGCATGCAGGTTTCCTCACGATGTTTTCCTTCACCGGATAGCGAGCGATGGTCTCGTGTATAGGGTGCACATAGAAATTTAGAAAAACCCATACTAAGGCACACACGGAGGGGTCGATCGAACCCCAAACCTCGCGCATAAGAGGCTGAGTCCATCCACCACTGGATCATCGCCACTCAAAATATTTTATAGATAATTTAATTATCTTAATTTAAGACTGGTCCGAAAGTTTGCCGTAGCTTAACGTGCTACGATTATGATAATTATTATTATAAGTAAGTTGTCGAGTCTTTATTAGGCCGACCCTAATAAACACTCGACAACATGTTGTAATCAAAAAAGTTACTTTTCAGACTCTCAGCTTATTTATTTATTTCAATTACACAATTCTCTGTACTTACAGCTAAGCCATAGAATAAGTAGAAATTATTTTATTAATACATGTATATATATTTTTTAATTACTAAATTTTTATTCGGAGGTATTTTCAAAGTATTTTGAACATGAGTGGATAAAGTAAGTGATATTCGTTGTGAACATGTCAACTGTGGTATCCGATGCTTACAATTTAATATTATTATATTACATTAAGATACGAGTAGGTTTCAAATATTTTATGTTCAATTGTAGTAAGAAAATAATTAGAATTCACTCGACTAATTTTATTCTATGAGGCAACAAATTAATGTTTTGCTTTAAATATAAAGCTTCTTAACATTTAACAAGACAAGTTTGCGTTCTAATGAAACTTTTATATGAATGTGATGTGGAATAAAATAATGAAAAATATGTAAATAATATATGTATTAAACACTGCCGAAATATAAATAAGTAAAAAAACTATAAACGTGGTTAAAGAACCCGAACAAATATATCATCATCATCTTTCTACTGATGAATATAGGTCTCGATCAATGAACGCCAAGATGACCGGTCTCTTGTCACAAGTATATAATTAATAATAATATGAATTTTATTTCTTCAGTTGATACATATTTATTTCATTATAGATTTTTGTTGAAAAACCATTTTACTATAAAAATGCTATAAAGTTCCGGTAGATATCGTTTCCGAGACCGACTTTATAGATAACATAGAAAACGATATATGGATTAAAAATTTAAGCTAATGAAGTCGTTTAAAAAGCGTTTCAAAAGTTAAAAGTAAATTAGCTATTTTGTGAGCACGACGAACGATCTCCCACTAGTAAATACTCCTTGGTAAATACTATTGCATACATAAAATATGGATTTTTTTTTACTATGTCCGATTTAGACTCTCTTCACGCACTCTTTATGGTTTGTTGGTAGAGATCTCTTATAGAGATAAGCACACCTATGTATTAGGCACCCATATACTACATTAGTTGTAATAAATTGCATGTACATAAAGAATTAAAAAAAATGATTTAAAAATGTGTAGCTTGTAAAATAATATTTGTGGAAGTGATCCTGAAATGCGGAGAGTCCTTAGTTGGAAGCGCTCTTGGTTCATCGTCGACAGTTTAACTGGGACTCTATAATTGGTGCAAACATGTAATATTGATGTTCAGGTTTAAGTTAGTCGTTAAAATGATTTGATCCTACTGATATTGTAATCGTGAATGTTCATATTATATGTTATTCTTACACGCAAAAACTACCTAATGGATTTTTATGTAACTACAATAATATAGTACAATACGCGATAATAATAGTATACGCGATTTTCTATATTTATCATTTTTTGCGTTTATATTATATTATGTTTAAAAAAATAGTATCGTATTTGTTCAGAATAATAGTTTGTTTATGTGAAACTAGATGGCGCTGGGTGTATTTTTGAATCACGCTAGTGAAGTGTTATGTCAAAACTTATAAGTAATTTTAGAATTGAAGAGTAAAAGGTTCGATATATCTAATATAGTTCAAGATACAGTTTTGGTGTTTTATTTATAAGACCCTATCTAGTATCTCGCGATCATATTTCGCGACAGTTCAACCAGTGCAAGCAGCCAACAGCTGAACATTGGTCCTACGGAGCCTGATAAGGCCTAGCATCCGTAGTCCGTACTCGTACTAGCAGTGGTTCGCTGCAACAAACCCGGTGCGAGTACTGCAGTGCAAACTACCGTGTCATAACCGATCCTGTTGATAAAATCACAGAACTGTTAAAGCGCGACGCTGAAGCGCGACGTAAGCTACAACACACACTCAGACATAACACAGCCGGTGTTAGGCACACATTCACACCGCATGGGCCCCGGGGTCGTATGCGACGTCGAACCCTACACTCCGTTGACCAGTTGATCCGGATCAACCGCGACAGCATAGGCTCAGATCAGCTACGAGTCGACACCAATATAGACCGTGTAATCACCGATAGCACTCTGCTATCGGCAGCTTGCTCGGGTCCCGCGCTTGACCCGCCTCCCCCGCTACCGGGGGAGGGGAGGGCCGGCCCTCACGATAGGTTTCTAACGTCACCCGTTCCAAACCAGTCGACCGTAGCTTACCAAGTTAGGTACAAACCCGACGCCATGAACATGGCGGGGGGCAACCCCCCAAATTTTTAACGTCATAGGATGATCCAACCGGATCACCCCATTTCCGATGACGCATAACGGTCACTAGGACCATTAGCATAGATCCAACCGAAAAAAAAAAAAAAAAAAAAAAAAAAAAAAAACTACCGTGCGGTGGTGGAGGAGCTGCGGGTCCAACGAAGCGACCTGACTTGGTGAAGCAGTGTGCGGAGCGGAACGGCGGTTGGCAAGCTGTGGGTTCATCCAGAGCAACCTACCAATCAACACGTCGTCGTGTGCAGTGTGGAGCATCCGACGCGGCAGACAATTTCAGGACAACCCGAAGTTTGGTTTATATAAGGTCTATTATTGTGAAGTGCAAATCGTGAGTAAGAACATTTATTAACATTTCAAGCTCAATTGAATTTTATTGAAGACGTTACAAGATAATATTTTAGATTTTAACGTTTGTGTAGTAATTTTAACATAGAGTAAATTTGTTAAATAACTTTAACTTATAATATGAGCAAATTTGTATTTAGGGACTTAGTATAGTTTTATAAAAACGAGGGAACGAGGAATCTATGCCCAATTTTGGTTTTGTTGTAATGCTGTTAAAACACTTAGAAAAATTCGCGATAAGTGTCATGTTTATTTCGTGTGTTGTTTATTACATTGTCTGTAGATTTAATAAAATACATTGTTATTGAATATACTTGTAAAATTAGAACGTTAAGTTCTTAAATAGTTGCAGAATATTCTTTATATTTAATTTTATTTACGTTTAAGACAACCATGCAGAGTGTCCTAAACATTCAGTCCGACCTAACAACAAAAATTAAAAAAGGTCTAATTAATTTTAAGAAAAGTCCCAGGGAACGAATCACTAAGGAATATATAGAAGCGCGACTAGAGAATTTAGATAAGGACTGGGCACTGTTTCATCTAAATAATACAAAACTACATGAAATCTCGAAACCAGAGGAATTAGCAAAAACTGTATATAGTACCAGTGAAATTTACGAGGAGACTGAAGAGGCTTATCTAGTTTATAAATCTGCAATGAAAGCGGCGTTAGGTCAATTTTTATCGAAGGCAACAGAACCTCAACAAGGTTCACACAATGATTATCATGTGTCAAGTCCGTTAGTAAGGCTACCAAAAATTTCGATACCGACGTTTTCAGGTTTGTATTCTGAATGGAATTCGTTCAGAGATTTGTTTATTTCACTGGTACATAATAGTTCTACTCTTGACAATGTTCAAAAATTACACTATTTAAAAACACATTTGACGGGTGAAGCAGCCCAACTTATAAAACATACACCTATAACGGATTCCAATTACAGCCAATGCTGGTCGTTGTTGGAGAAACGCTATAATAATAAAAAATACTTGGCAAATTGTATTCTGAAACGTTTATTTGGGCAGCGTCGATTAAATGTAGAATCCGCGTCAGGTCTAAAGGATCTGTTGGACACCAGCATGGACTGTATGAGTGCGTTACGGAATATAGATGTAAATGTGAGCACATGGGATATAATTGTTATTCATATTATCACATATAAATTTGACAATGAAACCCACAAACAATGGGAGCTTCATATTTCAAATTTATCTGATGCGAACGAATTACCAACGTTAGATCAGCTTAAGACTTTCATGGAAAATCGATTCAGAGCATTAGAATTTATCGATTCGAAAAAACCTATAGTACATCAGAATAGTGGACCTAATGGTAGACCAAAAGCTTTACTAGCCACGAATGTCACTGTTATGCGCTGTGAGTTTTGTTCAGAAGGTCACAAGCTGTGCTTCTGCAAAAAATTTGCCAAACAAAAATGCCAACAGAGACGTGAATTTGTCGCCAAAAATGCCATATGTTTTAACTGTCTAGGTAGTAACCATTCGGTGTATGAATGTAAGAAGCCTACTACCTGTAGAATATGTCGAAAGCGCCATCATACTCTTCTTCATTTAGAAAACCACAGAGCGGTTTCTGTGTCCAAGTCACCAGAATCTGTTGAGAACAGTAGCTCATCCGATAGTCAAGCACCAGTAGTGTCGTGTCATTCAACTCAAAAACTTTCAGGCGCAGGACAAGTATTATTAGCAACTGCTCTGGTGAGTGCCGAGTCCGAATCTGGCGCTAGTCACATGGTACGAGTGTTAGTAGATCAAGGCTCTCAAGCGTGTTTTATAACAGAAGCTGCAGTTCAACTTCTGCGTCTTAAAAAGACACCAATCAAGGGAATCATAATGGGACTAGGCGGAGACCATGGACTTACATCCAAAGCTGCCGTGACGGTCATCATCCGGTCATACAGTGACAAAGAGTTCAAACTTGAAATTAAGGCTTATGTACTAAAGAGCATTACTTCAAACTTACCAGAACAGAAGCTACATGCGGTCGACTGGATAGATCTACAAGATTTGAGTCTTGCCGATCCTGAGTTTAATACGCCTCGCAGAATTGACTTGTTATTAGGTGCTAATGTGTATAGCCAGATTTTAAAAGACGGTGTCAAGAGAAATCCAACTGGAACTCTTATAGCCCAAAGAACATCCTTGGGCTGGATACTGTCTGGCTTAGTTCAGGACTGCAGTGTCCAAGGAAAAGATCGTTACATCTCTGTAATGCATACACAAGTTTATGAAGATGATTTATTGAAAAGATTTTGGGAAATTGAAGAGCAAAGTACAAAACATTTACTAACCAAAGAAGAACAAAAATGTGAGGATAATTTCATTAAAACTACAGAAAGAACACATGATGGACGCTATATAGTAACTCTGCCTTTTCGAGATGAATCACCTCGCTGCTTAGGTGGTAACTCACGCCAAATTGCAATAGCTAAATTTAAATCGTTAGAGAAAAGATTAGCTAAAGACGCGGATCTAAAGAAAAAATATGTTGAAGTTATCAATGAATATTTAAAACTAGATCACATGAGACCGGTAAAGCAAGACGATGAAAAGAAAGATGAAGCGGTATACCTGCCACACCACGCGGTGGTGAGAAATGATAAAACAACTACTAAGGTACGAGTGGTATTTAATGCATCCAGTAAGAACAATTATCAGGTCTCGTTAAACGATACATTAATGATAGGACCTAAGCTACAGCCAGATTTGCGTCATGTAGTGATGCGTTGGAGAGAACATCCGATAGCATTGGTAGCGGATATTGTAAAAATGTATCGTCAAGTTAGAATCGCGGAAAAGGACACAATTTTTCAGCGTATTGTGTGGCGTGATGACCCTGAAAGTGACATAAAGGATTATGAGTTAGTTACGGTAACATTTGGAACTGCTTCTGCACCTTACCTGGCTGTAAGAGCGTTGATTCAGGTCAGCTTCGATGAAGGCAGTAAATTCCCACTAGCGTCACCAAAGGTAGTGCACTCATTCTACATGGATGATTTGATGACAGGATGCTCTAATGTGGAGGAAGGAGTAACTATTTACAAAGAGATGACGGAGTTATTATTAAGAGGAGGATTCCAATTACAAAAGTGGAATAGTAACAATAAGGAACTACTTTCGAAAATAAGCATAATTCAATCACAAAGCAAACAGGACAATGGGGACACACAAGAGAACATAAATGAAAAAGATATGGAATTAAAGGGCAAAATGGATATAGATATGAAATTAGAAAATACTACAAAGATTTTAGGACTTACCTGGGATCGCAGTGAAGATCTCTTCCAGTACACGGTGAATCTACCGGCATCCACGACTGCACCTGAAACAAAAAGATCAATTCTATCAATAATAGCAAGATTATATGATCCTCTAGGATGGATTGCACCTACCATTGTGCTAGCAAAGATGTTCATCCAAAAGCTATGGTTGGCAGGCACGAACTGGGATGAACCAATATCTACAGAGCTAAAGAGAGAATGGGATACATACCATAAAGAGTTAGTACAACTCACTGCAGTTAAGGTTCCACGATGGTTGGGTACATCAATGGCAGACACCATCAGAGAGTTGCATGGATTCTGTGATGCATCCAAACTGGCTTACTCTGCAGTGGTGTACACAAGAACAGTTGATAGTTCAGGCAAAATACAGGTTTCATTATTGGCAGCCAAAACAAGAGTGGCGCCCGTTAAGCAAATTAGTATTCCTCGCCTTGAACTGTGTGGTGCGGTGCTTTTATCACAACTCGTAACTGAGGTAGCCGACGTACTGAATATTAATAAGAAGGACATCAAGGCGTGGACAGATTCATCGGTCGTTCTCGCCTGGCTTAATAGCCACCCTAGTAGATGGCAAAATTTTGTTGCGAACAGGGTCTCCATAATTCTAACGGCAGTGGAAAACTCGCAATGGTATCATGTGGCATCCAAAAACAATCCTGCAGACTATGCCTCTCGAGGTGTTCAGCCGGGAGCACTAGCAGATAATGAACTCTGGTTTTCAGGACCACGTTTCCTACAAGAGCAAAAAATCCTTTACACAAGACCAAAGGATTTAAAGGTCACATTAGAAGAAGCCCCGGTTAGGTCACATTTAAGTGCGATAACTGAGGATACAATAATTCAGCGGTTTTCTTCACTCCAGAGGCTTTTGAGAGTCGTTGCTGCCGACGGTTTTTCAAGCGGAATCCTGGACAAACAAAATATCTAACGAAAACCGAATTAGATCAAGCTATGGTCATCTGTATTAAGAAAGTGCAACTAGAAGAATTTAAGGAAGAGTATACAACTTTGCAACGCGATGGGTGTTCAGTTTCTAAAAAAAGCAAATTAAGCTCCTTGTGTCCATATCTCGATAACGATGGGATATTAAGAGTAAGTGGCAGATTACAAAAATCTCAATTAGACCAGCAGACTAAATATCCTATTATAATGCCTCATTCCTCGCATCTTACCAAGCTTATCATACTAGATGCACACCAAAGAACGCTGCACGGCGGGATTCAGTTGATGATCAATTATCTGAGGACAAAATATTGGATTATCGGCGTGAAAAGTTTGGTGAAACAGCATATAAGAAAGTGTATTACCTGCGTCCGTCAAAATGCCAAAGTACAAAATCCATTCATGGGTTCCTTACCTTCCGTCCGATGTACACCTGCTAGAGCATTTTTAAAAAGTGGAGTAGATTATGCAGGCCCGATACAAATAAGAACTACCAAAGGTCGAGGCTATAAATCTCACAAAGGATACATATGCCTTTTCATATGTATGGCCACTAGAGCCATACATTTGGAAGCAGTGAGTGATATGAGCACTCCGGCATTCCTCGCCGCTTTTAGAAGATTCGTTTCAAGGAGAGGTCACTGCGATCAGTTATGGAGTGATAACGGCACTACATTTGTCGGTGCTTCCAAAGAGCTGAAGCAAGTTCAGGAAGTTCAGAACGATGCTGCAGCACATCTGGAAACACAGGGCACAGAATGGCATTTTATCTCTTACGTTCGAGGAAATGAGTACACTTCTCAGCCAAGTAGAGGCCTGTCTTAATTCTCGGCCCATAACAGTAGACAATTCGGATCCTAACGAACCACGACCTTTAACTCCTGGACATTTTCTTATAGGAGAATCACTAATGACTGTACCTGATGGCAATAATTATTTAGAGTCTAACATAACCTTATTAACAAGGTGGCAAGTTATTCAAAGAATGCTACAAAGCTTTTGGCGTCGATGGTCTCAAGAGTATCTTTCTGGTTTGATGAATCGGTACAAATGGAACTCTCGAGTACCCGAGCCAAATATTGGTGACATGGTGCTTATAAAAGAAGAAGACCTACCACCCACTCGTTGGTTGATGGGACGTGTAGTGGATAAACATCCCGGTAGCGATGGTGTAGCCCGTGTGGTCACAGTTCAGGTCAAACATACTATGCTAAAAAGGCCAACTTCAAAATTGTGTATCTTACCAATTAATGAATAATGTACACAACATGAAGAGTATAGTATATATATTTCTTTTTTCTATTTTATGTTTGCTTAAGGAATTTAATATTTTGTTAAAAGTTCAATCTCTCAGCACATCTATTTTCATTCTTTTTAGTTCGTTCTGTCACGGTGGGCGGCAAAGTTTAAAAGTACATTTCGTCACTAAATGTCCTTGGTGGGCGGCATGTTCAGAATAATAGTTTGTTTATGTGAAACTAGATGGCGCTGGGTGTATTTTTGAATCACGCTAGTGAAGTGTTATGTCAAAACTTATAAGTAATTTTAGAATTGGAGAGTAAAAGGTTCGATATATCTAATATAGTTCAAGATACAGTTTTGGTGTTTTATTTATAAGACCCTATCTAGTATCTCGCGATCATATTTCGCGACAGTTCAACCAGTGCAAGCAGCCAACAGCTGAACAGTATTTAATGAAGTTTCAATCAAACATTTGTAGTCTATATGACTTCCATCCACTTTTTTTATATTCGTAATTGTCTCTTTCATTGAGGGAGGCCTATGTTCAGCAGTGAACGAATAAGGGCTGATGATGATGATGATAGGTCTCCAAGGAGGCGTGAATGACAGGCAAATCGTATCGAATGTGAGCCATAACACACGGTTTTCTCGGTTGATTTTTTTTGACGTGCCGAAATTAACAGTAACTAGAAATTTATCGCTAGAAATTCAGGGTAGATTCTTAAATATACCCTCCCATGTGGCCTACTGGCCACTCGCTCGTTCTTTTAAAAAGAAAACGGAGGCATCTATGCCGCCATTAAAAAGACCAAATCGCGCGCCTGCACTAGAGGACGCCGACAAGGCGGAACTATTAGCCGACACACTAGAGAGCCAGTGTACCCCCAACATCACTACCCCCTCACCCTCCATAGGCTCCCATGTAGAGGAGGTAATTAGGGTAGTAGAGTCGAAGACTTCTGCGCCGCCGGAGGGGGATCCTATCCCTCCGACGGATGTAGAAGAAGTCCAAGACATTATCAAACGACTTCACTCCAAGAAGGCCCCCGGGCCGGACGGGATTTCCAACAAAGTCATTAAAATACTCCCACCCGCTCTTGTTTACCTCCTGGTTAGCATTTTCAACGCCCTCCTAAAGGGCTGTAGGTTCCCAGACCAATGGAAAGAAGCTACGGTTATCGGCATACCTAAGCCCGGCAAACCGGGCACGGAACCGTCTAGCTATCGGCCCATCAGTCTACTAAGCTCGATTGGCAAAATCTACGAACGGGTTCTGCTTAAGCGGCTCAAAGCCGTTATAGGCGAAAAGAACCTGTTCATAGACGAGCAATTCGCCTTCCGCGAAAACCACTGCTGTCCAAGGCAAGTCCACCGTATGACCGAAGACATACTCAGAGGTTTCAATAAAAAGAACTCCCGCGATACGTGCGCCGTACTTTTCGATGTAGCTAAGGCCTTCGATAGGATATGGCACGAAGGCCTCGTGTACAAACTGTACAAGCTAGGAATACCGGATAGGCTAGTCATCATCATCCGCGACTATCTGTCAAACCGGTCATTTAGGTATAGGGTCGAAGGCACCCTCTCTTCCCTGAGACCTCTGAGGGCCGGAGTCCCCCAGGGCTCCGTGCTGTCCCCAACTCTATACAATCTGTACACATCAGATATCCCCAGACCTCCGGACGTCAAACTGGCTCTCTTCGCTGACGATACAGCTCTATACGTTACCCACCCTAATGCTAATAGAGCATCGCTATTTCTCCAACGTGCCGTCAATGAACTAGGCAACTGGTTCGCAAAATGGAGAATAGCTATTAACCCCGATAAAAGCGCGTCGATTCATTTCTCTCGTAAGAGAAAGACACGCTTACCTAAACGCAGACAAACATGGTTCACGATGAAACCAATCTTACTAAATAACGTCGTTATTCCCAGAGTTAGACAGGTCAAGTACCTGGGGGTCACCCTTGACAGGTCGATGTCGTTTAGACCACACATCGCCGCGATTTCTAAAAAAGCCCGTTTCGTCAGTAGTAGACTGTACTTCCTCATAAACAAAAAGAGCAAAATGCCCCTCAGGCACAAGCTCACCCTCTATAAATCATGTATCCGCCCCATCATGTCATACTCCTGTGTGGCATTCGCGCATGTGCCTCAGTATAGACTCAGAGGCCTCCAAACGATCCAAAATAAATTCTTACGTGTGGCAACCGGTTGCCCGTGGTACGTAAGAAACATCGACCTACACCGCGACCTCAGACTAGATTCGATTAGGGGCCATTTCAAAGCGATGTCAGAACGTCACTTCGAAAAGGCACTTCTCCACCCGAACCCACTCGTCGTGAGTGCGGCAAACTACACCCCCGATAGCTTAGCACCTAATAAGTCTAGGTTACCTAAGAATGTCATAACCGATCCTGTTGATAAAATCACAGAACTGTTAAAGCGCGACGCTGAAGCGCGACGTAAGCTACAACACACACTCAGACATAACACAGCCGGTGTTAGGCACACATTCACACCGCATGGGCCCCGGGGTCGTATGCGACGTCGAACCCTACACTCCGTTGACCAGTTGATCCGGATCAACCGCGACAGCATAGGCTCAGATCAGCTACGAGTCGACACCAATATAGACCGTGTAATCACCGATAGCACTCTGCTATCGGCAGCTTGCTCGGGTCCCGCGCTTGACCCGCCTCCCCCGCTACCGGGGGAGGGGAGGGCCGGCCCTCACGATAGGTTTCTAACGTCACCCGTTCCAAACCAGTCGACCGTAGCTGACCAAGTTAGGTACAAACCCGACGCCATGAACATGGCGGGGGGCAACCCCCCAAATTTTTAACGTCATAGGATGATCCAACCGGATCACCCCATTTCCGATGACGCATAACGGTCACTAGGACCATTAGCATAGATCCAACCGAAAAAAAAAAAAAAAAAAAAAAAAAATCTTAAATATATCTCTACATATTTTTTTGTTTTTAGAGTCATCGATTTCTGTAACAATAGGCGTCGTAAATTCAACCGTGAGTCCATGGCACGGAGTTTGATAATTCACTGGGCTCTGATGTCAACGTTTAGCTTCCAAAAGAACTTGGCTGAATTCGAACCTGCGAATTTTAAACCGAGTCACCAAATTGCACTGTCAAATTGAAAGAACAGCTAAGTATGTTTGTTAAGCCTTAAACCGGCGTAAATATTTAACTTTTATATTTCCTACCCTTCGCTGTTTGCGCGTATGAAATTAATTTTGCCGTGTAACCAAATGGAGCTTGTGTAAGGTGTATTTGTACATGTCATAATAATCTATACATATAAATGAAATGGGAGTATATGCTTTAGTTTTACATATGAATATAAGTACATTTACAAAAATAATGCGATGAAGAATGCGACGATGGTCCAGTGGTGGATGGACTCGGCCTCTTATGCGAGAGGTCCGGGTTCGATCCTGACCCCCCCGTGTGTGCCTTGAAATGGGTTTTTCTAATTTCTAAGTGCACTCCAAACACGAGACCATCGCTTGCTCACCGGTGAAGGAAAACATCGTGAGGAAACCTGCATGCCTGATGAGATTGAAAGTCTTTGAAGGTATGTGAAGTTCACCAACTCGCACTGGGCCAGCGCGGTGAACTATTGGCCCATTACCATCTTCGCCTGATTTCGAGGAGGAGACCCGTGCCCAGCAGTGGGACATAAAGGATTGATACTTTACTTTACTTTACCAAAATAACATTTTTGATCTCCGCAATGGCCGGATATAACATAGGATCAATATCGAATGGCATGGAAACTGAACCTAGTTATGATAATTTGAAAGTTACCAGCAATACACAAAAGGCAGGCTGATGAGGTTATATAAAGAATCTCAAGCACATAATCTTTAGGCGTTTTTCAAAGTAATTCCTTTTACTGTGACTTCGGGCTATTAGCGAGTTTCAAAGAGATGTTCGTAAAAACTCCAAGTTAAAGCGAAAACTCTTACAGTTTTCAAATGGAACTCTATATTCTCTTTGTAAATAGACTAGATTTAAAAATGGAGTCTCGGAAAGATTGTTTTATGCGTCTTTAGTTTATACAATGATATATTGGCCATTTTAAAGTTTTATCACCGCATTATGTTGATCTGTTTCAATGTAATTACACAGTTCCGTTACTCACTCCTTTAGTGTGATTTTTTATTTATTATGCTGTTTCTCATCAAAAACGATATTTTCACAGCGCCGGGCGCTGGGGGCACGACAATTGATTTAAAGTCGGGGCGGTTAAAGGGTTATAAAAAAAGTATGGTAGAGCGCATTTAATAAGTCTCTACATAATACTTTGACTTTTGGCTCAATGGGGATCGAGCCTAATTGATAACGGAAGTGTCCGGCAATGGACGCGTACGAAATCATGATGATAGCGAGTCACGAGTGTAATAAAAAATCGGATGTCTGTAAAGTCGGTTAACTGACGATAGTTGAACGTGACAACGTCATAAGAAAATACTGATGGGCCGATTGTGCCTCTTTGTCGCTCGTTCCGCGCTCTCGCTTGCACTTCAACCCTTAATGGAATGCCTCAGAGCAAGGTAACGCCGCATGAGTCATGTTTTTTCGTGCGTGCAGCCGGCTCCATCGAATTATAAGACGACCCGTCAAAAATGCACTTGATATACGATTCTTACATCCAGCTAGTGATAGTATAAAGATATGCAACTAAGTCAATAAACGCACAGTAATATCTGTCTCGGTAATATTTGAACTGCCAGAAACCGCTCAGGGCAAAACTTGGAGCGTATTCAGCATTGTAGGAAGGGCACACAAAGTTTTACATACACGGTACTGCACACATTTAAATAGTATGTACATAGTCTATAGATAGTTCAGCTCAACTTTGCGCGACGCTGTGTGCCTGCGCTTGTACAGCAGTAATTATGAGTGACAGTGGATGTAGATGACCGATTTTTTGCCACAAAAATGAAACTGTTTAATGAAAAGCGCCAGTACATAGCGTGTGCGTACAAAATTAGGTTAAACTATTTAAAGCTTTCTCATACGAACACTGTGATGTGGTGGTTTTTTTTAATGTTCACACTAATTCTAATGAAATGAATTATTCACCGATGCGCTGGCGCATTGCAGTCAAGTGGCAAATGGCTGGCAAAATACCACCACGTAAACCTAGCCTCACGGTAAGCTCGTTAGAAATTGTTTTTTTTTGTTGTGATACTAGAAATAAAAATAAATTTAAAAAATCATTTAAATATATTTATATACATACACGTCTATGACCCGGTGAAAATATTCCCGAACAAATCATCTAAACCTGGCGGGAATCGAACCAGCAACCGCTGCGTAACCAGTAGTCTCGACCTTGACTATCCGGCTGTCAAAAGCAGGTGCTCAAGAGAGCAGTCGTTTTTTTTTTCTTCAGAAATGTCATTACGGATAATATTTTTTTATTAAATTCCCAAATTGATCTGTAATCAATAACATCAAATTATACTACGCTTTGGTGTAATAAATTACTTTTTAAAGGACAACTTTAAGAACATCATGTCATATTTCCATTCCGATAAGAGTGATGGACGTCGGGTAAGAAACTCGAGAGAGATCAATCACAGGGACGGCACAATTAGTCGGGATATTATCGCTAATTGTTGCCAAGTTTCGGAGGTCTAAGGGTGTGCTATGGGGGAGGGGGGTATATGGTGTCTAGGGGGGGTCTACGGGTAGGTTTGCTAAAAAGCTGTTCGCTAATAGCTCGTTACCATTCAACGTGTGTTATTGGAGGTATGATGATTGTGTGCGATATATTTTTTGGGCGCTTATCGAGCGTTAAAAAGCGTTTGAATCGGACAAATGGATATCCATGTATTTGTTCATCCATAATCCATATCCAGTAATATTTGAACTTTAGCTAAAGTTGTCATGAAAAACATGGCCTGATTTCGAAGAAACGTGCCCAGCAGTGGCAATATAAGGATTGCTTTTGCTATGCTTTATATTATAGCAATCAGTATACTTTCTTGGTGTACATATCAAAATGCCCTTGCATAGAGTTTAGGTAGATAGTGTCGGTAGACCATTAACCCTGTGGAAAGTCGATAGTCCCCGTTGGATGCAACTGATAAGGAATCGGCCGTCTTGGTGTTCATCGACGAAGGCCTATGTTCAACGGTTACGGATAGAAGCTGATGATGATGATAATGAAATTTAGTTTGTCATATTTAAGCCTTTCCTCAATAACACGGAACCGACATACATAAAAACGCTAATATAAATAATAATTTATGGTTTAAATGGAAATTATATTATTTAATTGCACATACCCCTTTACTAATAATATTCATTAATTATACCAAGCCATGTAATCTGCTTATTTTGGCGCTTCCCCCCGGAAGCTTCCCGGAAACCCCCCTGTTTCTTGCCCCGTCGTATGGGATATGCCTCTTGCTCGGTTAATTGCTTCATTGTTTGATCGCTCAATGTCTTGATGGAGGAAGTTTTGAAGTTCATTAATTATACCTACTTTTAATTGTTTCTAAACGACAGTCAGGATAGAGGAGCTAACTATTATATGCTAAGTTTGAGAGCTAAAGCATAACACTGCTGTTGTCGGTTACATATTTACGATAATATATTATCGATACTAATAATACTTATAAGTCTTACGCGAGCGAGTCGGCACTTCAATACTGCTAGCGTGCAATTTGATATTAATCTGTTCTCTACATCACTAAGGCAACTGAAAAATGTTCTAGCTAACAGCTTTTCTAAATTTTGTTAGTGACGTAGCGCATTAAATTATTTTTATGTAGTGGATACTTGTATATACTGTAAGTAGGAACTTGTAATTGGCCATATAGCTCTAATCTTAACATTCGGGATACGGCTGTATGTCTAAAATAACGCGGGTGATGTCGCGTGCTAAAAATAAAAAAAGGAAAGTGGGCAATGGTAATGGGCCATAATTCTCCGATGCGCTGGCTCAGTGCGGGTTGCCGAACTTCACATACCTTCAAATACCGATTCTTATCAGGCCTCGCGATGTTTTACTTCATCGGTGAGCAAACAATGGTTTCGTGTTTTGGGGTGCACTTAGAAATGTAGAAAAACCCATTTCAAGGCACACATGTACGGGTTAGGATTGAACCCGGAACCTTTCGCATAAGAGGCCGCGTCCACCACCACTGGACCATCGTCGCTCTTGCTACAACTAGTTTCATATAAATGTAGTGTGTAATGTTTTATTTACATGTTTAAAAGCCCTGGCTCTTTGTGTGCCTTAATTTAAGCAAATTAAATGTATATACAATTGTATCAAAACCAATTTATAAATTTGTACGAAGCTTTCAAATAAAGTGCACATTATTGTTGATTAAATTTCGTGTTGTACGGCGGAATGGGGCAACACTGACCGATGGAAACGGTTTGTGACGTCATCACAAGCATTTGCATTGCCAAAACACTATTGAATATCAAATATATAATGCAACTAAATATGTTTTGTGTGTTTACGCAATTTTCAGACTTCGTTCTGCCAAAAGTAAAATTGCAATTAAAAAATAGAGGTTGATCGTAGGGTGGTAAAAATTTAAGGTTGTATGTATTTTTCTATGCTGTATCATAAAAAAAACAAAAAAAAAATAGTCATAAAAATAAAAAATAAAAAAATAGTCATAAAAATAAAAAATAAAAAATTTGGGATGGGTAACTCTTATCATTTAGGAAAATAGACATTGGCCGATTCTCAGATCTCCTAAAATCCACTCTAATCTACTATCTAAAATTTAATAAAAATCGGTCGAACCGTTTTAGAGTAGTTGAATTACGCACCCCGTGACACGAGAATTTTATATATTAGATAAAGCACTCATAGTCAGATGCGGCTTTAGCATGTACAATCTGGATAGTATAGTCATGCTAATATTAATAGACAAGTTAGCTTCCGATAGTTAATAGAATCGGGCGTTACTTTACGGAAATCCATTTTAAATTTGTTAAGTCACGATTACTAATCGTAAAGTCCACATCCTGAGGATGCTTCGGTGTTAGGGCGAATCGTGCGTACATTGTGTGGTGGTGGTGCATGCGAGTGTACGCATATGCAGTGTGAGAAAGGACGGCAATGCTATATGCATGCATATGCGTGCACTCACACACGTTTAGTAAAGACTGCATGGTTCGCGGTATATATTGCTAATTAATATAACATTTGGGTCATACACAATCGCATGTTCTCTTAAAATTATTTAAGAAATCTGAATTTATATGAAATAATATATAAAAGGAGAAATATTTTATTCGAATAACTAGGAAAAAAATAAAAACTGTTCCTATGGTACCCTCCTGTGGACTGTTCAGATTTGATGTTGGTATGTTTGGAGGAAGACTATTTGGGTTTTAAAAGTGGAATACAAACGGAAATGTATTTATTAACTGTAGTCAGTTATGACCTACTTGTAATTTGAAATTTTTAAATTAATCACCATAAAAATAATTATAAATTTCTAATAAACTTCCGGTTATATGAGTTAGCAACCCTTCTGTGGACCTTCATTTTAAATCTACAAAATTTTTAATAAAATACTACGAAACGAATATATTTTTATAATGGCAATCAGTGCACAGCTGTCATTTGCTGGCGTCATTCTGAGGTAATTACGAGCCATACCATATTTATTATAAGGAATATCTGGTTTTTCATAATTTTGTGATAGATCCGTACATCTTTCCTGTTCCTGGGATTATTTAGTAAGTATTCGATTATATTATACAAAAACATACTGCCTCAAAGCGATGCGAGGAGTATATTTCATAATTACCTTGTTTTGTATTCTAACTTCAAAATTAAAATTGTTTTTGGTATTTGTTATTAGTTTTTCTTTTCTGTGGACATATTTTCTGTAGACATCTCAAGATTTTGTGTCCACAAAAATACGATTGTCCACAGAAGATATAATTTCGTAATAATAATCATCGTGATTTTTTTACGGTTGCATTGAAATAATATAATGTGTTGAATCGTTAAACCAATATTTAAGAATATTGGTTTGATGATTTAACACAGATAAGGGTTTTTATAGCGGGTTATAGCGACGGTGATCCAGTGGTAGACGAACTCGACGGACGGACGGAAAGTACCATAATTATTCTAATTCTACAAAACGGTCTAGTTTTGTACTCGTATGTTGTTATATTTATTGTTATATTTACTTATATCTTTTGAATAATATAAGTTTTAAAATATTTCCCGACTTTTTTATTTTTATAATTATGTAACTGCGATTTGTGTATGACCCATTTAATGTCTTTGAAGATGGTTTCCCCCTACTACATATTTGGGCATCTGACATCTCAATCCTTCGTGACCACGTTGCTTTAAACTTTATAGCGTCCGCAACATGGGATACTTAAAAATCATAATAAACCTCGAACCTTCGTAATCTTGAGATTTCTTGGGTCCTATATTAAGGCATACGCCGTTAATCTTAATATTCAACACTAAAGAAACTACTTAAGATATCCACGTTTTCAAGTTTGGACTTATGTATGAAGTTAGCTTCGAATTCACACATCGTCGGTACATTAGCGATAGTTGCGACTCGCGGTAACTTCACAGCTATAAAGTTGCAGTATCATCTCGCTTTACGGCACTTCCACTTAATTCCTTCTCTAGTGAAATGTTAAAGTTTTTATTGATGTTTGTAAGTTTTATTGTACCTTTGTATAGCTTAATGTTTTAGTTTTCTATAATGTGTACGTATGTGGAAGCTAAATGTTGTTTGTGGGTTGGATTGAGCTTTAAGAATAGTCTGTATTTGTGTGGATATAAAGTCGAGTGGAGATCGGCCGTCTTGGCGTTCGTTAAAATTATCATGCCAGATAGCGGACGGCAAATAGTTGATATTTAAGAGGGTATGGAACTGTTGCTTGTACAGTTTCAGCAGAGGTCTAAATTAAAAAATATATATCTAATAATATTGTTAAGTATAGCAGATCTCCGAGCAGTGGCCAGTCCGTGTTGCGTCCGTCCATGTGAGTGGCAAGGAATCGATGGTCTTGGCGTTCATTGGAGGTGGCCTATGTTCAGCAGTGAACGGATAAAGGTTGATGGTGATGATGATGAAAGCAGTAAACAGTTGAGATTTTTGCTGCTTTCGTATCCTTTTCCATGATCCTTATTATTTTCACCGCTAGACCTGTGTAGAACACCGTCTTAACCTTTATATGGCTGATGGCTTTGTCATCTGCAATAAAAAAAACATAAAAAATAAATTGGCTGTCTCGGCTTATCTAGCATATTTAAAACAATTATTTCAACATAGAACATGTAATACATATTAAACCTACAACGAAGGATGACAGAGTGCCGAAGTGCCGTCATACCGTCTGTCGTCACGGCATTTTAGTCAATTTCACTGCCGAAGCGCGAGTGAAACACTGAGGACATAGTTTTATAAATATTAGTGTTATAAGGATAACTAGTGTCTTGCGGCTGGGGCGGGCGGGAGCTGATGCCGGGCGGGTTATGCAAATCTCATTGTATTCTCCTCTCTCCATTTATCACTGGCACAATGGACCGCCGCTGCTCGCGATATTACTTTATATGCAACAGATATATTTCCAAGATTAATAGTTCCACGTAATCTTTCTTTGCTTTTATGAAAGTTGTGGATACAATTGAAGATTTTCCAGAAAAACTAATTGGGACAAGTGAAAAGAATGATATCGATTTCTGCGAGTTTGAAAAAACGATCTTTTTATTGTTCCTTAGTCATTAGTACATTTTTTTAATGATCTGATGCTCCGCTGAGCTGAGCTGATCCTCCGGTGTCTATAATCATTTACCATCAGATGAAAAGACTGCCCCTTTGCCCCTTTTTCTAATAAAAAAAAACAAAGCAAATTCAATTTGATCCAGTAGCGATTGATTTGAAATTTTGTATGCATGTGTAAATTGGATTACGACGCAATGTGAAGATGACATGGTACTGATCTGACGAACAGAAAATTAAAAAAAACACCTCACGTAATTTATGGACGCCCCCTGAGAAAATGGAGAAAAAAAACTTAGGGGTTACTCATTGTCAACAAATGAAATACATTATTCATATTAGACATATCATGTAAAATTTTAAGAGTATCTTTATAAATCATTATTATATTCTCCATTAAATCTTTTATTTTATAATAGGTGTGGTAAAGACACAAACGTTCCTTAACAGTTTTCATAAATTTTTTATAGAAAGATTTGGAACGACTTCTGGGATTCCATTGTAAAAAAAAAAAACATTTCTTCGAGGTTGTCGTCTTGACGATGTCATCTCTATGATGATCTACAATCATTATGTCATCGATATCCGTCCTCGGCGGGACTCGAACCCCAACCGGTTCGTGGTAACCACACAACCACTACACCGTTCGGTCGTCGATATTTATGCAAATAATAAATATATTTCATACCACAATACGTCGCAGTCTTAACCCGGATGTGATTACGGATCCAATTGTGGGTATAAGCTAGACGCCTTCCAGGTCACCAGGTCTGTGCGTTTCAATTCCACTCGCCCAGACTTACGCGTACGCTTACCTGGAATTATACTTACTTGGAATTACGCGTGTCTAGAGTTACAAGCACCTAGGTTCGATTTTCATCGTCATTTTGACGAACGGAACTCTGTAAATATATAAATCTCGGTCGCACAATAAATACTAATCTATTTATAATCAAATCAAATCAAAATATCTTTATTTCGTAGGTAACAACTTGTACACTTGAAATACGACAAAAAAGGAAGTCATTAAAAAGTAAAAATCAAAAAAAAAAAAGCTCGTTTGAGATGCAGGATCACTAAGCAACAGTATTGTGAAGGAGGTAGTGCCATGCTACTCTACAGCCGATTTGGTCCGGCACGACTGGTGGTGCCTCTCGCTCACACAATACCGAAGTAAAATGACAGCTACACGCTTTTTGTGCAGTGTGTGAGTTTTCGTTGGCCTATTGGGAGGATAGGAAAAAGGAGAGTAACGCATCTGCATAAACTTATCGTAGCCTGACCATTCAAGTAGTAGTTGAGTGGTTAGGCTGCTAAACATTAGGCCTAGTTCGCACGAGAGTTTAATGAGCGTCGCGTTAAAAGTTAAAACCCAACGTTCGCCCGAGTTGCTAATTCCCCATGCTCAATTCGATTTAACGTCCAACGCTTAACGTCGAAAATCCAACAGCGTTTCACTAAAAAGCGTCGTGTATTGAAAAATTGAATAAACACATGGGTATCTATTGGTGTCACTTAAACGTTTTTTAACGCTCGAGGAAAAAATCGCTCAGGCGAACGGGCCGGAAGCAGGCCGTAATACTTAATAATAAAAGCGGGCGCTGTAAACATGCTTGTATGTAATGTAATGTCCTTATTTAATGTCAAAAGTTGTAATACTTAATTTGTTAGCGCGATGATTATGTTAATTTTGAAAATAGAGTTGACAGACGGAAAAGGTAACTTGTGCAAAGTTGTTACGGTTTTATGTGAGCTTGGCGTTTGTTCTACCCAGAATAACTGAGGCGGTCGTGTTCAAGACATGAGATTAAATAGTGAAGTAATTGAAATATAATTGTAAAGTGAAATAGTTTGCCTCAAAAATACATTTTAACGTCGTTATTTTAGATTAATGAACATAAATGTCAATAAAAGTAATTTAGGGTGAGTGGGGGGAAGATGAAAAACGGGGTAAGACAAAAACGCATCAAGAAAGACATTTATATTGGTAAAAATATAAATAAAAAAAAAAGATTTCCTTTTCAAGTCTCCTATAAAAATATGTTACTTTATCATGTTTCATAACCTTTCTCTAAAAACAGCTCGAGAAAAAAAAATTTAAGAGGACGAAAATGGTAAAAATGTTCTTAGTCAACTTTTAGGACATAATATTTCCTACAATTATAAGTTCACACTTTCGGTAGGTACATACGATTTGTGAAGAGATAAAAGTATTTTATAAGTACGCTTTTTGTTCCCAGCAGCCAAAATCGGGGTTAACACTCAATCCTTACATAAGAGTGGAGAACCGTAAGGTTATGTAAATAATTCAATTATCTATTGTTTCGAATTAGCATGTATTAAATGTTCTATAAATATTTATAAAGTATAATCTCGTTACGTTAGTATTTTGAGTGACGTGTATTTATGGTACGATGTAATCCCATTACTAGGGACCTTGGTATTTAGAAGACTTCGAGATGAAATAATCGTCTATTTTCAACATTTGTTTTTCATCGGTCAGATAAATGTGCTTATATCGGGCGCCCGTTTTCACGGATAACCCCATCCTGTTTTTCCGTG
The DNA here is from genome assembly GCA_905333005.2 of Lycaena phlaeas. Classification (NCBI taxonomy): domain Eukaryota; kingdom Metazoa; phylum Arthropoda; class Insecta; order Lepidoptera; family Lycaenidae; genus Lycaena; species Lycaena phlaeas. The sequence continues at coordinate 3,501,077 of HG995181.1, forward strand.
AAACAGTTATGCTGTTATACAGAAAAAAACGCGGGAAAATAGTGTAATTACTGGCACCCGTATTCACAAACAATATTAAGATATGAAACAGTATTCCCGAACGCACAGGGATATTCAAACCAATTCATAGACTATACGCGTACTTGGTTAAGTAATTAAACAATACTATGCGAACAACGCTTCTATCGTTGCGCTCCTGGTGTCAATAGTCGGGTTTTATATGGGTTTGTTGGACGCACAGTTGCGGATTTCATTTAAGTATTAATAATAATAATAATATCTATGGACGCTTTTACACCATGTCAATCTGATCCCGTGGTAAGTTCTCGAAGAGACTTGTGTTACGGGTACCAGACAACGACGAACATATAATATTTAATACTTTTTATATTAATACTTAAGTATATTTAAGATTTTTTATTATTATATGATACACATATTTAATACACATCCATGACCCAGGCACAGAAAACTTTTTTGTTCCCCGGCGGGATTCGAACCCGCTACCCACGGCTTGAGCGCCAACGCGCTAACCATTGAACCACAGAGGTCGTCAAATTATTGTCTATGAATTGGTTTGAATGAGTCTATGCGTTCGGGAGTACTGTGAAACCTGAAATATTGTTTGTGAATACGGATGTTAACATCTTACGTGCTAATATAGGCCTGTCATGATATAGTATCAGTCGCCTGGGCTATGCCCACTTTTCATATTTACAGCCTGATTACATTGACCACTTCCCATCAGGTAGCATATTCAATCATCATCATCATGGGGGCCATCTTCACACCGAAGTTTGGAGGTCAGCATTTGGTACTCCGTCCTATCATGGGATATACTTTTTATCTGGTAGTATGTTAGTCCAGTCCACTCCTTGATATCGTCAAACCATTTTCGCCCTGGTCTTCCTGGTGGCTTTCTATATTCAAACAACATAAAATATCTATGAACATATAAAATAAATTTACTATAGCGAGTATTATATGGCGTAGGAATTAAATACACTGAATTATCATTACTTGTTCACATTACCGCTCCCAATAGAGCCTGAAGGCTTAATAAAGCCTACTTTTCAGTCTTTTCACTCAACTTTTAATTACCTCCCATTCGCCATTTGATGTTTTTGCATATGTAAAAATATATGAACGGTGCATTTATATGTTACACTCTTTCCGCTCGTAGATTCGCTTGCCTATGATTTACAGTAAAATTAAATAGCCTTTAGCTTCTAGACATCTACATCTACACTAATATTATAAAGAGGAAAACTTTGTTTGTTTGTTTGGTTGTAATGAATAGGCTCAAAAAGTACTGGACCGATTTCAAAAATTCTTTCACCATTCGAAAGCTACATTATCCGCGAGTAACATAGGCTAAATTTTATTCTGAAAAAAAAAAAAATAGTGTTCCGTAAGATATTTGGGTTTTTCGGACGCAAGGTGTAAAAAATCAACCAGAAAAGTTACTTATTTTGCGTACTAAGATCCCGTTGTAAATTTTAGTTAACGCAGGTGAAGCTGCGGGCAACAGCTAGTTTGTTAATATGCGACGTTTCGGTCCTTTATTAGACCTTCATCAGGCTGATGAAAAATGTGTTTTAATTGACATCTTTTTGTCTACTTTTCTGCGAAGTTTCCGTAACTTACTAGTCATGTAACCTAACAATTGCTCTATAGCAGTGTATAGGAGCAATCAGATAATGATGAAACAAATATGGATAACGAGTCTAGTCGTTAAGCAACAGCAAACAAAACGCGGCGACGGCTATTAGACGTGTTGACTCGGTCAATTTGTTTCGCTCAAATGGTCAGCTGTTATGTATAGGTACCTATAATATTAGTCGACGATTTCAGATATCCTATGATATATGAGCAATCTTAACGCAAATATGAGTGTGCTGTTATTTTGAAAAACCTCTTGCTCACTAATGAATAGAGACAGCAAAGACCGCAGAGGCCCTTCTGTGTCTTCAAATAAAATGAACTGCGTACTGAGCATGTCATATACCCTGATAACTAAACTACAAACGGATGATGTAACGGGAATTAATGTAGTTATAAATAATATACTTATATGTAGTACAGATAATCTTTTTTCACAAGTTTTGAACAGATTCGGATACAATTTACCGGGTCATTGACATTTTGATTCGACTGCGATGAACGGTTGATCTCTGTAATGACCTCTTGGCCCGTATTGTCGGAAGACTTTTGCGTGGCCTATTTGACCTTCTTAATGAAGTCACTTGTGATAATATAGGCTATTTATTAAATGTTAACGTACGTTCATTGAGGGCTGTGTCCAGCTGTGGATGAATATGTTGATATTGATGATGAAGAGATGATGACGAAGACGATGATGTTGATGATGATGATGATGATGATGATGATGATGATGATGTTTTACAGTGTGTATAGTGTGAAGGCTGCCACTAGCAAGTTCTGGTTCAGGAGAAAAAGTCGAGAAAATGTTATGTCATTTTCTTACATCCGTATTTAAGAAACGTAATTATCTAAATTCTAACTAATGAAACAACACTATGCAAAGAACCCTAGAAAAGTATCTATGCGCTCCTCGTGTCGGGTGTGACAGACGCACAGTGGCTGATTTCATTTAAGTATTGTCTATAGATTGATTTGAATGACCCTATGCAAAAGTACTGTGACTCAAAGCATCGTTTGTGAATACGGGTGTGAAGATACATATTTGAGCTGAGAGGAATTGACTGAATTGCTATTTTATTTTTCTTCATGCGTGGGAGCTCCCACTCCTCATCCCCCCAATCGCGCGCCAGCTGACGTCCACTAGGCTTTATAATACTATTCTCTGATACGTCTCACGAATTATCTCGCGGGAGGAAGTTGGTCATGAAGACCTGTTACTGGCTCCCGTGCTAATAGTTTAGTCACAGAACATAATTTGCGAAATTTTCTACTATTAAATGATACCGGCATTAGCGAAAGTACATATAATGTTGCCAGCAAATTATGATTATTTGACTGTGAAAATCTATTATTAAGGTATTAATGTAATTTTACCACCACAATGTGCAGTAATAGCAATTTAGTTTCAGCAATTAGGATTTTACATTAAATGTTAATTATACATTAGCGGCCAGCACAACCTCCCGCTCACACCACTGGCGAAAAGGACGGCTAAGCTGTCGCATTTTGTCCAGTTTCCGGTGGCCTATTAGGGGGATAGAAACAGGAGGGTAATGCACCTTCATCATCATAGGCGTCATAGGTCCATAAGGCTCCAACTGCTCGTTTACTTCTTGAACACAAAAAAAAAATTACAATCCCAGGCTGTATATACGTATGTTCATCACCGACGTTGACAATTTATCATAATATAAATCATTATCATCTGCCTAGCCTTTTCCCAACTATATATTATTCCAGTCTAACCGGATTCAGCTGAATACCAGTATTTTACATGGAGCGACTGCAACTGAGTGATACGGTACGCCGCGGTTAGACTGGTTGTCAGATTCTCGGGCTTCTGACGACCCGTAACGACTGTCAAAGATCCACGAATGACAGCCGGGACCAACGGCTTAACGTGCTTTCCGAGGCACGGAGGAGTCTCGGTATGTAAAGATGGTCACCCATCCACGGACCAACCTCGGCAAGCGTTGCTTAACCTGGTGGATTGATCTGTGCGGCTGTTACCACTGCGCCACGAGCTCCTCATCATATCCTCCTAACATAATATATATGTTTTATATTATATTACTATATGAAAAAAAAAACTCGAATAAAGAAAAAAATGGCGTAAAATACATTCCTGATTCACAATTTCAGAGTAAATAATATCCAACCTCCGACTTACGAAGTTAAGTGAAATAAATTGAAGGGATATTGAAGTACCTTTGAATTTCGGACAAGTAAATAACGTTCCGAGGCCGAAGCTCCCTCCGAATGGCATTTAAAACACGAACGGGGAAAGCCGATTGAATGCCAGCACTTATTACTCATTTTTGGGGAAAATAGGGTGAAAAGCACATCAGAAATACTCGTCTGTGTCATGTTTTAATTAATTTTACCTATAAAAAAACGCAATACCTACCTAAACATAAAACGTAACCTAGATTTTCCAAAGTTTTGCGAGAAGATTTATTTCGAAATGATATCTTAAAAATTACACTACAATTATATTGACTATCGGTTGCCCGCGGCTTCCCCTAATTTAACTGAGATTTGCAACGGTATATTAGCGGGATCATATATAGCCTTATAGCATTCCTCGATAAATGGACTATCTAATACTGAAAGAATCTTCCACATCCGACACGTATATTCGACTACAGTTCCTGAGATTAGCGCGCTCAAACAAACACACTTTATATATCAGTATAAGACAATATTAAAAAAAGAAAGTGGTGTCGTGGGACACCAGGTAGGAACGAAGTTCCTTCGGCTAAAAAGAAAGGTATTATACACTACTCGCTTGTGTATGCGACTGTCGCGCCTGCGCACGTCTCATTTAACGCTTTTATTCCACGCACTTTTTCTTACGGTTTTACTATCACATTTTTTTCAGTTCGGTCGCGCAGCAAAATCTTTATCCCCTCCAAGCCTGCCGTAAGGAACTTCGTTCCAATAAATACCATGATTTCCTTGTTGAGTAACGCGATGAAAAATTTGTTTCAATAATGACTTTATCCGATTATTTTAGTGACGATGGTCCAGTGGTAGATGGACTCGGCCTCTTATGTGAGAGGTTCCGGGTTCGATCCTGACCCCCCCGTGTGTGCATTGAAATGGGTTTTTTTTTAATTTCTAAGCGCACCCTAAGCACAAGACCATCGCCCGCTCACCGGTGATGGAAAACATCGTGAGGAAACCTGCATGCCTGATGAGATTGAAAGTCTTTGAAGGTGTGAAGTTCACCAACCCGCATTGGGCCAGCACATCGATGAACTATGGCCCAATCTCTTTTCAAAAAGAAAGAGGCCTAGTGTGATTTCGAGAAGGAGGTTGACGCTTTACTTCTTTTTTTACTTTTTTAATGTCTTTGTCCAACAGTGGACGGAAAGGGGTGATGATGATGACCACGAGGATCAAATTAAGAAAATCATTCCCAATGTTTAAGATGCACGAGAATAGCTGCGTGCAAAGCTAAGCGCTGAGTGCCCGTTAAAATCTTCGCTAAACTGTAATAATACTTACCAAGGGACCCCGCGTTCCCTTATGAGGCACATTCTTTATTGTTATTATTCTGTCTCCCGGGAAGGCTCTATATGGGCGTAACGGCCCTATGTCTCCATTACGGATGCTGTTTCCGATCTTTGATGAAGGTCTCAGATTATATTACGTACGTAATGCGTAGTGTACGTTTAAAGACGTTTAAGTTTATTGAGGAAAATGTTACGTTAGATCATATTGTAAGTATAAAATTTGAGTGTTTGTTTGTTAGTTTCGTTTACATCGAAAATATGTAATTTGTTATAAAATTGAGTGTAAGAAGTTATAAAATATTTGTATGGATGTTTTTCGTAGCCTTCTCGTAGCGGCCTCGTAGCCTTGTCGTAGCGGCCTCGTAGCCTTGTCGTAGCGGCCCCGTAACCGTAGAACATTATAGAACACTTGAAAAAAAGTGGAATATAGGTAAACACAAATACGAATAATATTTTATGGTTAAAAGAGAATTGCTATAGTACTCTAGTATAATTAAACGGATTTCTTCGTAGCCTTCTCGTAGTGCCCTCGTAGCCTTTAGCGTAGGTCTTCTTATAAAACACACTATATGTTATGAATACACACACTAAACTTCTTATATTGATTGTACATTTTTTTTTGTTAGTATCATCATACTAAAAAGTTAAATTGGAGCTGTATATTTTGTAAATTTTAAATGAGAATATAATATATATAAATTATAGAATTAATAGATTACTAAAATCGTGTAAAAATAATAAACCAAACAGTAATTATGAATAAACTTTTTTTAATGGATACTTTAAAATCTAATAAAAAATAATAATTCTTTAATCATAATAAACCGCGGTAAAATGCGTATAGTTTGTTTCATTATAATAATTATTTGTATATTTTACATGCATTCAAGCCATGTTTTTAGCATATAATATCAAATTTTAGATGGACAGTTATGTATTATAATATAATTTTTCTTTTTATTTTTCATTTCTGTATGAAAGAATTGGAAATACTGAACATGTTTCATTAAATGTAATGTACACATCTCATTTAGGAAATAAAAAAATGCAACGCAAACGTTAACGGCTAACGACTGACTATTTAGGCGACTTAGACTAATTATTACTGCGTCCTTGATCCAGTTATCTCCGCCAGCGAGCCAGCGGGCATTCAGGAGAAACTCCCTCAACGAACGCTCGGCTCGCACCAGACACCGCAAATCACAAGCGAACCGGGCTTACTTCAATAATTACGACTTAACGAATGGCTTGAACATGCTGTAGGAAAGTATATTTTATCAGCGGACTTGATAAAATGTACTCATTCCTAAAAACTTTCAGGCATATCTCAGATTTTGAGACTAAGGTAAGTCAGATTTTTTTTCTTTTACGGATCTAAAGCTTAGTATTCAATATATATATTAACTTACATTGGTCGTAAGTGTGTGTGGAGTATAATCTTATCGTCATCTCATCGTAATCGTGTTGAGGATTATGAAGTGCTTTGCAATCAATTAAAACGGTCCCCAAGAGTATTTTATCAATAAGCGTTTATTACAGAGTAAACTTTCTGGTGCTTACCCTAATATTTTAATACAGTATTAATTTTGTTTATTTATGTTGCTTTAAAATTTGTTGCGGTAAATGCAACCTCGGACAGCGGATAGAAAAAGGTTGATGATATTGATGACTACAATAAAGTACAAGAATAATATAATATGTTGAACTCGCATGGCTACGGGGGTGCTACGAGAAGCCTACGAGGGCGCTACGAGAAGGCTACGATAAACATTTTTACATTGTTATTGAATTAAGTATCGTTACTTTTGGGGCTTATGATATAAACGATTATCCATTTAATGATACGAATTTGTCGAAAACATATAAAATACATGTGATTCCAACATAAGTATATGGCAATGTCTAGTTACGTACAAATATTCATATCATAGTTTGTTTATTAATAGTATAATATAAGTATAAAAGTTTGTTTGTTTTTGAATTCTTTGCTCATTAATAGGCGGAGAAACATATAAATAACACAGTGTAATGCAATGTTTTCACTTTGATTCACCGAAATAAAAACTACTTGTTATGAATTTCGACACGATTAATATTATTTAATCATTTTATACATATTTATTTATTTTAATTTTAAAGGAGCACAAACGGTTACAATTTTATCTTAAAAAGGATTTGATAAGTTAAGCAGAAACCAGTGAAGTGTCCACTAAAAATAATATAATGAATACATTTTTGGTTACAGTAAAAGATATTGGTAGATGAAAAACATTATTTTTTATTTTCAATCTGTTTAAAGTAGTACATTCCACGTCCATTATGAATATTGAACCTAACATCCATTGAAAGCATTCCTTTCCCCCATTCAGCGTTCATGTAAAATATGCATAAAACGTTAGCATGTGCAGGAAAACTATAGGTAATTGGGTGAGTGTTTGTGTTGCATTACCTCCGTAATACCGGCGTGTCCGAAATGTTTGTAATAAACTGGTGCCTGGCTTAAATTGAGGTAATGGTGGGTTATACATTATAACAAGTTTGTAACGAACTTTTTTTTGAACAAGAGGAAACAACGAACAGTCGGTGCATCTGATGGCAAGTGATCATTCATCATCATCATCAAATTCATTTACATAATAATAATAATAATAAATGACACTTTATTGCACACCAAAAACATAATACAATATACAAATATTAAAACTAGAAATGAGAGCACAAAAGGCGGTCTTATCGCTAAAGCGATCTCTTCCAGACAACCTTTGAACATAGGAGTGACATAGAAACAAGTACGAAGGCGGAGTAGAGTAAGTGCATAAATTAACAGAGGAACGTAATAAATATAAATATATACACATGTTATATACATATACATACATACACATATCTACGATGTATAGATATTATGCAATATATAATTATTTATACATACAGATAGATACAAATACATTTATTACATCAGATACAAATACATTTATTTACCAACGTTAGTAGGTTCGTTGTCGGCTTATAAAATTTATAATATAAATAACTTAATTTACTAACTTTAATTTATAACTTTATTTTGTAACTTCATTTATTTTTAATTTTAAGTGTTTGATTTTGTACCTTACTTTAGTTTTTATACGTGTAGAAGATTAATTATTACTTGTAGCAATGTATCACACAATTCCTTAATAAATGTTAATTATATTCTATTCTAAATATGAGTTGTTATTGTCGGCAGCCTATTATATGCGGATATCATGTATGTAGGTACGTCATTTGCTGCCGCACTTAGAAAGGTAAATTAAATTAGTCATTTTTCTGTATTTTCATATCGAAAGTTTTATAATTTTCACCAATAAAGAAATTTCACCATAAAAAATAAATATTATTTAACAATAACCCTACGTAAACGTAGCCCCGTTGTAAAACGTAGCCCAGTACGTAAGAACTGGTACTAAGGATACTAGGAACGGTAATAAATTCATGAACCTGCAGGGATTGGAACTCGCGACCCCTGCGTGAAGTATCCAACTTGCTGACCATACGACCAGCCGGGCGTCAAAGAGCCTATGGGCCTAAATGGTGCCTGAATATACGCCCAAAAACGGGAAGGTCCTATAATTCGATGAAGCCTGCACGCACGAAAAAACATGACTCATGCGGCGTTACCTCGCTCTGAAGCGTTCCATTTAAGGCTTGAGTTCAAGCGAAAGCGCGGAACGAGCGACAAAGAGACACAATCGGCCCATCAGTATTTCCTTATGACATTGTAACGTTCAACTATCGTCAGTAAACCGACTTTACAGACAAACGATTTTTTTTTACAATTAAGGTACGAAACCCTATCTGTTGTATATAGGTATAAATGTACATGTTTTATACGTCACAGGTATATGTGTATTTGTCATAAAACCTAATTAAATTAAGGTTCGTTCTGTTGATTCACTCCTCCAACTTTCGGCTTTTAACTTAGCTAATGATTCTGATTGAATTCGACGTTTATAATTAACGAAATCGAAGTCCCGAAATAGATCGGAAAGTTCCGTTGGAGTAATACGAGATAAGAAGGTTAAGTTAAGGAAATTCTAATGTCAAAAACGCTGTCAGGTGTGTGATGGTTTCATGTCAAAGTAATCAAAGTAAGTAATGTATAAGTCTTTCGAATGATTACTTAATAAGTGAACGAGTGAGTTATTAAATTCAGCCGTCTAATACATAAGTTATATTCATTCGTATGATATTACACTGTGTAGAAATAAGTTGATTTAACATTAATACTACAACAACAAAATATAATTGTCATAAAGCATTTTTTCTATGATATTGTGTTATAAGAAGTGTCATTAAAAACCTTTGAAACAGCCTTGCAGAGCTGCCAAAATAAGGAGTTTGATTACTGTAATTGCGTTCATCTTACGCTTAGGGCCTCTTTCACAATCTCCAGTTAAGTTCCCAATAGGCTATCGGCAACATATTTGACAGATATTTGACATATACTCCATACTCTATCTGTCAAATATGTTGCCGATAGCCTATTGGGAACTTAACTGGACATTGTGAAACAGGCCCTTAGAATTGATAACGTGTGAATATTATTTCTACGTCTATGTGGTAAGTGACGACTAACGAGTGACCTTTTATGTTCAGGTTCGAATGTGACCACTTGTTATCCCATTCTCACTGTGTCATCCCGTCTGTCAATCGTATATAACAAAAAAAAATGATACAAGTTTAAAAACGGTCGGAAAAACGTGTTATCTATACTAATATCACAGTGTAAATACATAATTTACACTGTGCTAATATTATATAAAGAGGAAAGATTTGATTGTTTATTTGTATTGAACAGGCTTCGAAACTACTTGACCAATTTAAAAATTCTTCACTGTTGGGAAGCTACACTATCTTCGTTGAACATAGGCAATATTAAATTTTCATAAAGTTACAGATCCGTTTATATCTTAGTTTTCGCAGGCGAAGCTGCGCGCAGCAGCTAGTTTTAGATAATATAAAAACACATCAACGGTTATACAATTAGGTGTAGGTTTCTACTATATGGTTCCATTTCAATAGAGAGGGAGTTCGACAGGCCGATAGACAGACGGACAGCATAGTGATTCAACAAGAGATGTCATTGTGACGAAACGATGAAACGAACCCTAAAAAACGTACAAAGCAGTGAAAAAACGATACAAACGCTTTGATTAATAAATAGTGTGTGTTATCTGCAGGTCGGGTCACAGCCATGTGTGTCCAACGACGCGCCGACTACAGCGTGTTGCCGGTCTGGCTTTTATCGCGCTAGTAATTAATTGGATATTTTTGTAGCGATAAATAAGTGTAATTAACTTTATCACGTTTCATACGGGTAATTTGAGATTGATTTATATGTAAATTTAGCTAATTATTATTTTTCAATCTTTATTAATTAATGAAACTGATGTTGAATTAATGAAAAATGTTCACAGATTCAACATGCCAACAGCGGATAACAACTAAATTATCGTATCAGAGCTAGCAAGCTATTTATTGTTCCTTGCACCATTCACACAATTTTTGATTTGTATTGATCATTTTTACTTCTTAAATTAAACTATTGGTTGCTCAATAATCGAAATGCGATATCAATAAAACAAAAAACATTTAACATTTGATACAATTTTAAAAATAAATATTACCAATTATTTATTACATTAAAATACATAGCTATTACTTATATAAAAATTAAACTAAAACTAAAATCCTTAGAAAATATATGTGTATATTATAACAACTAAAATGTATTATTAAAAGGCGCCCTTTTAGGCAAAGTTCCGAAGATACTGGCAGCGTTCCCCTTTGAATAGCTAGACTAATTCTTTGTCAAAATGAATTATGTTTTATTACTATTTTAAATCACATTTCACCTAAATTAAATAATAATAATAAATTTTATATATTCTGTAATAGATAAGGTAATTCATAGATATGAATGTCAAAATCAACATACCAAATAACATAACCAAAGAGGACATATTGGTAGTGTATTACTTGCCATGAGTTTGCCTATTGCTATAGTAATTATATGAATTGCTTACCTCAACAATTCCAATACTTTGCTTTGTTTGCTTAGTTCACTGCATACTTATACACACAAACGACAGCGTATAATGATTATTATAGTTTCAACATTCCTTTTCAAGCTTCCATATTGTATATAGCTTTACATAAACAATGGAGGATTAATAGGTATTAATTGTTTTCATAGTTAAATGCGGTACAGTGTAGCGAGCTGCCACAGACAGATTTACATAACTATTCAGTTATAAATGAATCGATACGGTCGTTCTATGTGTCATTATATTTCTGTTGGGATGCAAATTTTTGCAATTGTCTCTTTATTTGTGTTCGTTTGACAGTATTATATTTTTTTAGGCTGGTTTCATAATAATATTTCCATCATAGATTTATAAATAAAGACAGATGGATCATGCCGAACAAGCGAGTGAAGCTACCAAAGCGAATACAAACTCAAAAGCGAACACAATCTTATAGACGTTTAGTTTAGTTTTACGCTATGTCAAGCACTTGCGGGTGCTTTTGAATTTGTATTCGCTTTGGAGCGTCACTCGGGTGTTCGGCATGCTTCATCTGTCTTTATTTATAAATCTCTGATCGCCATATTGATATAGATTTGACGAATATAGCATTGTCTAAGCTGTAGAGGTTTATAAAATGGTGGCCTCCGCATTTACTGAAGGAATATTCTGAATTACAGAATCACAAATTCGGAATTAGCAGCATGAGTATATGATAAATATATTCACTAACTTTTTCTTATCGTTTCAGGTAATCGACGGTTAAAATACACCGTCATGACGCAATACAAAAAATGTACATGTTCAAGGTAACCTATATATTATAAGGAAACGGATAAAGGCTGATGATGATGATGAAGAAAACATATAGCTAGACTTGGCCCGACTGTTATCCCTTACGAGGAGTCTGGTCTTTTGATGTTCCCAGCCTGTCGCTGAGGTGCTCCTGTTACCTCAAATCCGGGACTCAAAAAGCGACTCAAGAAGCGAACAAAATCATTAAATCAGAATTAATCAATACAATTTTGCTAATAACTGTACACATTGCAGTTTGTTTGATACAGCGTGAAGCCTGCAGAGTGTAGGGTCATACATTTTCCAATTTAATTTGAAATCTGCCTGCTTTGACCACGGTGGATATGTCGACGGGAATGGGCGGTATTAAAACGTCTGTACGCGGATGGATCCTGTAATATTGATACCAGGATATTGGTGTACATGCATTTTGAAATCTGCCTGCTTTGACCACGGTGGATATGTCGACGGGAATGGGCGGTATTAAAACGTCTGTACGCGGATGGATCCTGTAATATTGATCCCAGGATATTGGTGTACATCCACCGAGCTTATAATATCATCTACTGTTGATTAAGCTACTTCTGAATAGGCTAGATTTTGTGCGTCAGCTCAGATACTGTCGAAAGATTTTGCGCTGTAGTGCTGTGTGTAAAATTTCATTAAAATCTATTCAGCATGTATAAAGTAACAAAAAAAGAAACGCGTTTGCTAATAATTTCAAAATTTTCTAGTTAAGGTAAAGATATATTTAATAAGTTTATCATCATAATCATCATAATCATCAGCCTTTATGAGTCCGCTGCTGAACATAGGCCTCCTTCAATGAACGCCAAGACGGTCGATCTCCTACCACTCGCGTTCAACACGAACTGGCTACTGCACGGATATCGTCAAAAAGCTTATACAAAATGTTAAATATCCAATGCTATTTTTAACATGTTTTTTATTTTGGTATTGCACGCTATTTGGTATTGCCTTGTACACTGAAATTTAATATTAATATAAATAAAGTTGCAACATATGACGTAATTAAATCACATTTCAAAAATTTCTCGAAGGTTTCCAAAGAAGTTTCATTCTAATAATACAAAAACTCATTGCAAGCGTTCCTTTGGAATGTTATAAAGATCACAGAACATACCTTCCTTAAAATGGTTCACAACTTTCCACTTAAACTTGTAAAGTATTCCAATTTCGTGGGACTCTGATAAACGACACACGTTTGTTCTAGCGTCTTCTGATTTATCGTTTCCTTTTAAAAGTATGGAAGCCTTCACATATTTAGTGGGTAAGTGATGTCAGCTATATATCTGATAGTGCAGTGTGAGTAATGGAAGATCGATTTACGTCTGAATTGAAATTCATCCAGGTGTGTCGATCGCATATTGAAAGTAGAACCCATCTTTTCTAAGTTTGCATTGAAATGTAATGAAACAACTTTTCAGAATAATCTTTTACTTACATAAGAAAATTTTCTATTTTCTGCTAGAATAACATTAAACATGGCGTGAGCTTCATCTATTATTTAAACACATTTAAACAAATGTAATAATTATTTGATCTTACAACTTACATTACTAACTCACAAAAGAAAATAGTTAGGTTTTTAAGAAACGCCACAAAGGATACGGATTTTCTCTGTTTTATATTTCCGGCGCTTATGATACTTTTGGGCAACTATAGTCAAAACAATAAATAAATAAAAAACTTATGGGTACCTACATGATTATTGTCCATTATTATACCACTCTATCCAGCGGATTATATTAAACTTACTGAAGAAATTAAAATATTTTTGAAGTATTTGTCTAAATTTACATTTTTGCGAATCACATAGACAAAAATAATATTAAGAAGTATCAATTCGCACATTCAGTGCCAGTTTTGGTGCGAATAATTAAACCTAAATAGAATGTGCGAGGAATTACCATAATATCCACTTTATAAAAATTATCGTTAATGAAGGCAGGATCAAATATCGACGGAGTGATAAAATCTAATTTTAGGTTTCATATTAGACGCAGTATAATTTTAGCATTTTTCACCTGGATAATTCATTTTTATTGGTTTCATTTAATTTGTAACACTTCTATTAGCTTCATTTTATTTAGCTCATCTTTAATCCGGCTCGGAAAGACCAGTTAATATACATAGGGGCAGCAATATAAGGTTTTAGGAATATTGGAATTTTATAATCTTAAACACAGGAATATCTCATCTTACGCTACACCGTTTAACACGTGTACCTTCGTTTTTTATTTTTGATTACGATTTTAGAAAAATATTGTAATTTTTACTAAAATATTGTTATAATTGTTTATTGATTTTTTAGTTTAGTCTTGAATTTGGTCTCGGTTTTGCATATTAGGTCTTAGGTTTGGTCTTTTTTAAACGGCATTGGTCTTAAAAAAATCAAGACCAAGTTTGCGAGACCAAGACAGCAATTTCGCTTATCGATATTTACAGGCCCAAACGCTTATTGTTCTCACATAACATTAACCATTATGTGCATATTAATTTCCTCGTCCATTAATTCAGAGGCGTTCTAGTCTCAATCATTGTCACAATAGTACCTTATCACTGTCGTATCAAAGTGATATGCGCTCCGTATGCAGGTAACAATCTGATTAATATGCGCGCTGTATTTACCATACCTAATATTACTTAGTAATGGTATATAGTAATATTACGTAGAGGCTAATTTGTAAATCTAACCATTCTCCAATCTTCTGAAGGCAAAGGCGGAAACCTGGGAGGAATGGCTGGAAACCCTGGAGCAAAATCCGTGGGGCAGGCTCGCCACCGCTCACTCAGAATCTCCAACCAGAGCTTCGCAATACCGTGGTATCTACCCTGTTTCCATCCAGGGTCGAGTGGTAATCAGAGACGGCACGGAACGAAACACCATACTCTGAGGATGAGGATATACCACCAGTCACAATCACATCATCGGAACTTGCTGCAGCAGTACACAAAATGGGCCTTAAGAATACAGCCCCTAGCCTTGACGGCGTGCCAGGTCGCGCCTGGGTTCTTGCGATGGAACATATGGAGCTGCGTGTACTCTCCGTTTTGACCAACTGTTTGGTCCAGGGCCGAGTACCGCGCCGCTGGAAGTCCGGAAAACTGGTGTTGCTGCAAAAGAAAGGATGCCCGGAGGACCAGCCATCAGCGTATCGTCCTATAGTGTTGCTCGACGAGGTCTGCAAGATGGTGGAGCGGATCATCGTGGCTCGTGTCAACCAACATCTCGAGTGCGTCGGTCCAAACCTGAGCGAAAACCAGTATAGATTTCGTTCAGGCCGAGAAACCATAGGTGCGATACAACGCCTACGGACAATCATGGAGGAAGAGGTGTCCCGGAGTGGTGTAGTCTTGGCTGTGTCTTTGGATATTTCCAACGCCTTCAACTCGCTGCCCTGGGAAACTATCAAAGAATGTCTCAGATACCAACGCGTGCCGAGGTATTTACGCAACGTCATCGGCGATTACCTTTCGGCGCGGTCGGTGCAGTTCCCAACGCAGGAAGGCTGGGAAGAGAAGGAAGTGGTCTGCGGTGTTCCACAGGGGTCAGCACTCGGCCCGCTCTTGTGGAACATCAGATTTGACCCAGTGCTTCGCGGCGCCAACCTCCGCGGTGTGGAAGTGATATGTTATGCAGACGATACCCTGGTCGTCAGCCGTGGCAAGACATATCGGGACGTTGCTGTACTCGTGACGGCGGCAGTCGCGCAAGTGGTTGGCCGGATCCGGTCGCTAAGCCTCTCTGTGGCCCTGGACAAATCGGAGGCTTTATGCCTGCACGGGCCTAGGAACCCACCGCCACCTGACCTTGCAGTGGTAATCAGCGGGACCAGGATAAGCGTCATAACATCTATGACATACCTAGGCCTGGTGGTCGACGTTTAAGCAGCATTTCCGACGCTTGTCTGATAAGATGACGAAGGCAGCTGGAGCTTTGGCGTCGCTCCTTCCAAACTTGGGGGGTCCAAACCTCGGCTGTCGGCGCCTTTATATGGGAGTCGTTCGGTCTATGACGATGTACGGGGTGCCTATCTGGGCTAAGCACCTGTCACGCGGGAACAGACTGGTGCTCGGTAGGCTGCAAAGAATTATGGCCATAAGGGCAGTGCGTGGATATCGCACCGTTTCCAAAGAAGCAGCATGCGTACTCGCAGGCAGTGTCCCTTGGGGCCTTGACGCCATATCCCTCGCTGATATCTACTGGCGATGCGCATCGGTCCGCGCGGAGGGCAGCAACCCCCTACCAGAAGTAGTTCGTCAGTGGAGGGACTCGGCAACAGAGAGGGCCAATAGAGCTGTGGGCGGAGCGGCTAGAAGAGCCTCTAGTCAGCGTGAGGTTGCTGACGGCCATCCGCCCAGTTCTGAAGGAGTGGGTGACCAGGAAGAGCGGTGCGCTCTCCTTTCGTCTCACACAGGTACTAACTGCGCACGGCTGCTTTGGGCAATACCTGTGTGAAATCGCACGACGAGAAGGAACCACGCGCTGTCACCGTCACATACCCGCCTGGGGTTAAAAAAAAAAAGGTTGACGTGGTGTGATGCTGCATTTATTTATTTATATTGAGTGAAGTTCGCGTTATCAAAATGAAAAACATAAAAAAAGGTTTATTTAAAGATAAAAAGAAATAGATGAAATGTAATTAAGGTTGATTAAAACATTGACTGAATACGATTTTTCCCGCATTACAGAGATGGATACAAAATCTGTGAATATATTACATAAAACAATTACTTGTTAAATTATAATCTACTAGCTGTTGCCCGCGGCTTCGCTCTTTGTTCCTAACAAATATACCTACTTTTTTGAGCGTAACAAACACCCTTACTTTTACATTTATTACATTAGTAAGGATCACCCAGACATGCGATATTTTTTGTTGTTTTATAAACGTGTCTAAAAACAACAAGTCTAAAATGTCTAAACCAAATGCTTTAGGCGGTGGAATATATGTGGAGGTTAAAAATCGCGGGGTCACATGTGGCGGCCAGCGCCAGGCTTAGTTGAAACCGTTTTGATGAATAGCCCTCTTTTGCCCCGTGAAGAATTACCAACTGCAGATGCTGTTATACGAATTGAAATGTTAAACGGAATAATATTCTATGGTATCATATAAGAATCTGTAAATCTAAAGTTTGTAAATTACGATGTTTGGATGTTTGTCACATTTCCACGCAAAAACTACTGAGTTCGTTTGGATGAAACTTTACATGAATATAGTTCACACATTAGAATAACACATAGGTATAATTTATATCTATACTTCCGCAGGAATGGAAAGTACGCGGGCGAAACCGAAGGGCGCTGTCTGTACTGCTATGTTCATGTTCATCATATTACTCTATTGAAATCAATAATAAACTATAGTCCATTTTTATAGAAGTGACCAAAAGTGTAAACAAATATGGCGTACTTCCGGCCATAGACAAATAGAGTAATAGTGTAGCTTAGTGAAGTGACACAAAGAGCAAATTAATGAATAAAAATAATAAGCCATAGACAAAAGTATAATTAATTTTATATTCTAATATTTCAACAACACATTATTGCTAAAATTATTTCAAAAACTTATAATATATTATTATTAACTTATAATAATATTTTTTTGAAGAATTAGTAGAAGTACAAAATTATATAATAATAATAATAGAAATAAGTTGCTCTTCGACTGGAATAGATAAATAAACTATTATAACTAATTTATTTATGAAAATATTAAAGGAAAATACTAGAATACGTAAAACGCCAATAATGAACTTATTTATTTTATTTTTTATTAAATGCTGTTCATACTTTCTGATGAATCGGTAGAGTCTCCAGAGACGTGGATATTGAAGCCTGGGGCGTCTGATGCAGCATCTATAATTCCGTCAAACTGCATCATTTTATCTTCTTCTTTTATTACATGTTCAATACTGTTCCTCCATGACACCGCACTTATTCGAGTTAAACTTTTTTAAAAGCTCCTTGACTTCTGCCATTTTGAAACTTTTGTTATTTTTGCATATGTAAGCTTTTACTTGTGCCTATATTAATTCTATGAGGTTTAATTCGCAATAATAGGGCGGAAGACGTAAGACAATTTTATTTTTTTGGGCTGCCATTTCGTCAATATTTTTATTGTCATAATCGTGCTTATTAAACTTTGTTAAGAGTTCAGCTTTTATTTCAGTTTCATGGTAACTTATATTTTTTTCTAGCAACCACGCTTGTATGTTTGCTTTCCACCAACTCATGTTAGGCACTATGACAGAATATCTTGAGTGGTACGGTCAAAAAATATTACTGACCCAGGCTCCACTTTATTTAAAACAGTATTAAACCACTTCTCAAAGTAATGAGCATCCATTACACTGTGGTAATCCCCATCATGTTTTTTGGCCTCAAAAATCCACTCTGCTCATTCTAAAAATCCATCTGCGCTGCCGATGTGCGTAATTATTAATCTTTTACCTTCTATCTATTAATAAATTGCATTTATGAAATTTTAAAATGTGTGTAAAGAACACGGCCTATTTTATTGTTCATTTTGCTCATTCTCAAATACACAATCACCTATAAAAATATAATGATTAACAATAGACAAAAGAAAGAATAATGTTTTTTTAGGAACAGGTGCAATTTAAGCCTTTCATAATTTCTATAAGATAAGGAAACAAAAGAGACGCTAGTTATTTTGGATGCTTATATGTAAAATGTCATTATGTGTTTGTTCACTATTGATATTTGAATACAATAAGGCGGCCTGGCCTAGAAAAAAAAGTCAACCCTATTATATTTTTTGTATTTACTATGGTTAAAAAACCTTGCGCCAGCGGCGCACTATTTCCAACATCGAAACCAATTAATGACTGCTAACATCGTTTTTCGCATTCTTAGTCTCGTCCTAAAGTTACAAAAAAAAATCCTGTATACTATCGTGAACTTTCATGCCGGTGCTATATTTTTATATTATCTGGGACATTGTTAAATGTTTAAGCTGAAATTGATATTCAAAAACACTCATATTATAAAATAAAAACTAAACAATTTCATGTAAAAGATTGAACTTATTTTGTTATATTTTGTAAGCATTTTTTGCTCCCAACATTTAAAAAAAATTGATCGACTTAGTAACAAATTGCATTATAGTAACATTGTCTTAAAAACTATTAATAAATTGTAATTAAAATATCTGAACTACAGAACACGGCCTCTTTTATTGTTCATTTTGTTCATTCACTTATACACGATCACCTCTAAAATGAAATGACCCCATCCCTAGTTCTCTTCTAAAAAAAGTAAGATGAAATGTCATATTCAAATTTATTAAATATCTGTGCACGCGATATTCGTATTTTATAAGATTTTAAGAGTTTTAATGCTAGATTGATAGTTGTTTTTAGTGAAATAAGTAGTAAATGGAGTGTTACAAATGTCCGTAAGCTAATGTGTTGTGAAAGTGAGTGATAAAAGCCGAAAAATCGTAAATTACGAATCGACAGGGTTTGTTTACTAGTTTGGTCACTTCTAAAAAAATGGACTATAGACACGCTAGCGTGTCAAGCCAAGTTCAGCTGGCTTGACAAGTCAGACCTTTTTGTTGTTTTTTTCTTTTACGCCGGGAAATGTCAGTGCATTTCCCGCATACCGCTGGGGAGTGAATCTCCCCAGGCGAGTATGTGGGACTCGCTGCGCCCGAAAGATGGTAAATGGACGCAGCTCTACCCACTAAAACCCGGTGAGTGCCACCAATGCCGCCTTTGGTGAGGTGCCCCGGATCTACAAGCAACAGGGCACCTCGACGGCTAGTCAGTCCCTCAGGGAACTGACGCCACCTCGACAGCGGTTGCCCCGCACCAAAGAACAACCACTCCCAACGTCTGGACAGTACAATGAGGTGAGGTTCCCATCCTCACCCCTTGCCCCCTGCTCTTTTGTCCCCTCTTCTTATAAGAGGGGTACAAAGAGCCCCCTCGGCTCAATTCACTTCACCCAAGGTGTTTGGGTCACCCTGGGCTACTGTGCCCCACCGCCACGACAAGGCCTGAACAATGGTGGGGTGACAAGTCAGACCTAAGACTAAGATTAATAGTCCAGTCAAAATAGACTAAATTATGATTCCAGTTTGCATTACATAATTCCCAACAAGCTGGATTTTTGTGCAGGCCTTGGATGCGTCATTACAAGCTTGACTTACTGAGGATTGAACTTGACACTCATTTAGATCTCACTTCTTTTGTCGTTGGAATCATAACTAAGGCATATTATATCATAATATTGAACTTGGCTTTAATTTCACATTTATGTTTTTGATGGGATCATTATTTCTGAATAATAAAGATTCAATTATAAACAGAATAGAAAACAGGTGTCTATGAGTGTCGGTTATCACTTACCTTATTTACCTACTTACTCACTTACCTTGTTTACCTGCTGCTCGTTTGCTTCCTTACTTTAAAAATTTATAACCTGTGATCTTTTGAAGTGAAACTTCTTTAGAATCGTTGTGATTTCAAACCGGATGCAACGGAAAAAACGACAGGTAAGAGACATAAATACAAAAGAGCGAGAGAGCAAATGTCGGTGTGTATGTGTAATGTATATTTAATATTGCACACTGTTTAATACTTGCTCGTATTTGAGCATTTAACGTTTGTTTCACTTCTATCGTGTGTGAATCGCACACACACCTTTTTACCATAGACCCATAAGTGTGATCGTCAATACAACCTGCACTAAGTAATGAGTATTATGAGATACGGCCCTCGCGAGCGTGTATTGACCGGTGATCCGCACTGCAGCAGCTTTGCGGGCCGGCCGCTCTCCAATCAGCCGCACTGCCTGCTCGCTTCTGATCTCCTGTTACGTTTCTGTTGGTCCAATTTGTGCAACGTACATGGATTTTACACGTAAAGTATATATTTTTTACGATGAACGAAATGTTGAGTCTTGTATTAGGTATGCCTTTTTTAATTGGAACAAGTTTTTACAGATTATAATTTCATTCTTTCGGATTGTTTTATAGCAACCACGGTCACATGAAGACTATGGTTACGATATTGTACTACTGTTAAAAAATTGAAAACGATACTTTATTTTTCAAGATTTTTTTAAAGACTTAGTTGGTTGATTCGTTAAAAGTAGTAATAGTAAAAGTAATAATTTAGTAAACATGAAATAGCATCACTGATTAGACATTTTAAAGATTTATATATATATATATATATATATTTGTTATCTTTACGCGTATTCCATCCGTCATAATGAAACAATTTCGCAGTTTTATCGCGGTTAGGTAAAGTAGGTTTATTAGGTTCTTAAAAAAATTATAAATCTTGAATTCAGTGAAAAATATTTTCAGCTTAAACCAGAAGTTCGACTGAGATAAAAAAGATAAAAAATAATAGATAAAAGATAACAAAAATGAGCAGAAAAGATCAAGAACGTCGGTCGTGTAACAGTCAGTTATTATTGCCTAACTAAATGAACGCCCACATTATATACGCAAATTAATGCTAATTCAGGCGAACCAGAAAAATTTAACTGTGGAAAAAAATCATAATTTCAAGTATTTTTTTTCGAACATTTTTAAAACGGCCAGAAATTTTGATGTTTTGTTTTTAAATTTGTCTATATGTATTATTTTCTTATGTTTACGCGAATTTCACTCATTATAATGAAACAACTTTTACGGATTTTATCGCGGTTTTTTTAGTTTTTTACGAGCCCGACGTTTCGGAAACTTTACAGCAACCATGGTCAAGGCAGGACTGAGGTGTCAGACTTCCTACTGCTACAAAGTTATTCGAAACTACCCTATGATACAACAATATTTTATTTAGTCCTATCTATGCAGAAGGTGCTAACTAAGTCTTTAGTCTGTGACATGTTATGCTTGGATTTTGATTTTATTATATTTATTATGGGATTCCAAGCAGGTGGTAATGGCCAGCCATCTTCCCTATTGAAATTAGGATGTTTTTTTTGTCTATATGGTTCGACACAGTTTATTCTTTTATTTCATTACTTAGACGTTTATGTTTTAATAGGTACTACGCACAATAGTCGCGAAAGTGTTCCTTATATTATAGGATTTTAAATTAACATGGATATTTTCATTATTGAAACTATTTAAAACGGGATTTTACCATGTTTTTTAATATTCTTTCGCGGACTAAGAGTAAGTACCTATAGAGTTCGTCATAGCGTGACCGCACAAGAAACAGCAATATTTTTTTTCAGTGTGACCATATAGGGAAATTTTCCCTATATGGTGGGTAATTAGGGGAGTTTATGTAAATGTACGTACGACAACAGCCCGAGTTGACCACTTTGGACTTTTTACTATTAAATATAAATTTAATTTTTAATATTTATTAGGTATCATATTATATAGTTTCAATAATTTTACTCCAATACTTGTTGCAACCTCTACATAGGTACGGTAAGTTTTGTTTGTCTGTATGTTTTTATTACATATTAGGCAAACGATCAGTCAGATCACCTGGTGGTATGCTATGTCACTAGACTAGGGAAATGAATACTTGCGACTTGCGATATTAATAATACTATTTATAAATTCGGACACTCTTACTTTTTATCTGAAATGTTTATACTACGCTAGACGGTTCTTTTTCGGTAATAGAGAGGGTTTTTCTCAGTACAAGTAGGTTTTACATGTAAGTGAGTAAGGTCAGGTTAAACTGTAAATTTATATCCTGATCTGTAACCGTGTGCACATTATAGTATAATTTATTTGCAATAAAAATAAAATACATTTTTTTAAATAATTTGTATGATATACTGGCCTTTAAATAAAACTAATTTGGTATGCATGCTCTTAATTATTCTCTCTTCGCTTTGAGATGTTTTTTTCATAATGAAATGAATTCTCACCTCAAGATATCTAAGAACACTTGCCTTAATTACCAACGACAGATGATTGTCGAGTGGACTTTGTTCCAATACGTGATTCCTTAATTTCGCAAATACATTAGAATCAACTAATTTTTTAAAAACGTTGTCAATCAACTTTGGCAGGCCATTTTTATTATTAAAATAAGCATTACCACGAGTGATTAAAATATGTCTCAGAGATTTTTCTAGAATTCCTACCTTACCTACATGCAGTAGGCAAACTTTTATTACTTTTTACTTTGATGACCTCTGTGGCTCAATGGTTAGCGCGTTGGCGCTCTAGCCGGAGGTTGCAGGTTTGAATCCCGCCAGGGAACAAAAAAGTTTTCTGTGTTCCTGGGTCATGGATGTGTATTAAATATGTGTATTATATAAAAAAAATTAAATTTAAGTATTAATACAAAAAGTATTAAATATATGTATTTTCCGTTGTCTGGTACCCATAACACAAGTCTCTTCGAGTACTTACCACGGGACCAGATTGACGTGGTGTAAAAAGCGTCCATAGATATTATTATTATTACATCTTGAGATGGATAATGCAATCCACCAAAATATCTTTTTTGAATAAAACTTCTATAATTTATTCTAATTTATGAGAAACAATCGGCAATCGCGGATAGACATTACTATTTTATTTACTGCTACACACTTTATTGCTATTTTATTTACTTTACTGCTTCTATTTTTTTGGTATGAAATGTTTTATTTAATGTATTTTATAACATTTTACTAGTATCAAGTAAGTCAATACATTGAATTAAACTTAAAAAATAATAAAAGTGGCAATTTCTGTTACTGTAAATAAGTAAAGGAAATTTAAGACGTAAGGAGATATAAATTAAATTATGTGTATTGACATACCAAGATATTGCTAGCATTATAAATATTTTTGTTTTTTTTTTCTCCATCTCACGTTTTTTTAACAAGGACAAAAGGAAATCCGTAACCGTAAGGTAAAAAAAAAATCACATCATGGCAACACTACTCCTCGAACAATTAAAGGTTATGTTTTAGTTAATTGTTGAAATTCTATATGTAATCGATATTTAATGAGTTACAACAAGTTGAATTTAAATTAAAACACGACATTATAATCAATTTATTACTACATTCATAATATATTTTCACATCATTAAACAACTTACGAGTGCAATGTTAATCCATAAATTTTTGTTCACTGCGGCTTTTACACCCTAAAATTTTGCAACTCACCACTGCGCATTTAATCAATTCAAATAAATCGCAATAAATCACTGTTTCAAGTTGTGTAAAACTATTAAAATCTCCGAAAAACAAATACGTATGTATTTGTTTGGCAAGAATACACAGTTTGCCAAACAAAATATTTAGTCACGGTGACAGGGACAAAAGAAAAATCTTCTGTCTCTGTTTCTTACACTAAAATTATAACTTGTAGTCTCACTCTAACTCGTGACGTTTAAAATAGGACGACCTCTGTAGGTATTTACTCTTAGTTCGCGGAGCTCGATATTTCGACATTGTCTACGAATGTCATGTTCACAAGAGGTTTCCTTATATTATGTCCTAATATTTTAACAGTACATAGCAAATAATCATATTGTTTATAGATGTGAAATCTCAAGCAAATACAATGCCACCATTTAACAGGCAGCTAACTGATGCTAATTGTTGAGCATAATGTATTGTGGCTGTAGTGCTCGTACGGACAGAGACGCACATATATTTACATAATAAGCGCCTTGTCTCGTTGAGCTACATATTTAAATGACAATAGAACAAGAATAACATAAAGGTTACTAATTTTAATATTTTTTAGATACTGTTTTTATGTTTAAGTCCGGATTTGTCCGGAGCCGATTTATGCCTGACTGAGCGCTATTCGTCCGCCCTCTTTGAAACTAACTTGCTAGAAAGAAAATATGTTAAATGTGACTTCAATTGCAGGTGACATGGATAATTTTCTGTACCTACTGTAAATGGGGTTTATGTTTGAAGGTATCGAGTCGATTATCGTTGACTTTCCATTAGATTCTAATGATTAGGACCATTCAGGTTAGAAACTTCTACTTGAGGCTCAGTTTTGTAAAGGAATAAGGTTGTTCCCTTGTAGAGGAATAATGTTGTTGTTCGCCTCATTTCGCGGCATTCGCCTTTGGAGGAGAAGCGTGTTGGGTGTAGACACTTAAGGCGCGGTCTTAGTACGATTTGAAATTGCGATTTCACTCACACAACCGCATATCTACGCGCGATACGGTAACACACACACACGCGCCATCAACCATTTTTGCTCACAGAAAGATGCATGGTTATACGCAACGAGCAGAGTAAACATGGGTGTTATATTAAAAATAAAAAAGCGTAACCACCAGCATAAATGCATACACTTTTATGTTTATAATAGATAGTTACAATCATTAGTTAAATAAAACAAAAAATAAAATTTTTTTTTTTTACAAAGTAATCAGACATTTCCTACTTATATCACTACATATTATTAAAAAAAACCGCTTAAATCTTTAAAACTACGCAACGGATTTTGAAGCGGTTTTTTTTCATGGATAGGACAATTCAAGAGGAAGGTTTATGTACATAATTTATTAAGTTTTTATATATGTCGCAGTCATCTGGTTGAATCAGTCATTTGATTATATCACTAACGCGTTAATCAAATGACGACATTGAATTGAATGACTAAAGGACAACTCGTCAAGTTGTTGAATGTGATGTTTAACGCCTTGACTGAACGTCATTTAGCATTGTCGTTGAATGGGATATAGCCGACTTTGTAATGTTTTAAGAGTGACCATAAGTTCGCAACTCAAAAGGTAGCTTCCTTTACATAACAAAATGAGCAATGAACATTATGATTTTATATTGTATTTTAAGTCTTATCATAGGCTCAAAATATATGATATTTTTTTAAAAGTAATGTATTAAAATATGGAAGTCTCTATGACTCCAGAAAGTTTTTAATTTAGGTCTTTGTCACCTTGTGAAATGAAAGTTTAGGTAAAAAAAAACAAAAAATTTATAATCATAGGATCAGTTTCTAGCTGTTTTACGCCAAGTTTGTTTTAGTGACTACTAACGCCGCGGTGGGAAAAAAATGAACTAAATTACAATCACCTGACTGATTTTACGTCCGCTCTGTTCAAAAGGCTATGTATCCGCTATCTAGTTGGACGATGAGCGACGCTTGTTCAATCAACGTTCGGCCTAGTCATTCAATTAAATGTCGTCATTTAATTAACGCGCTAATGATACAATCAAATGACTGATTCAACCAGATGACTGCGACATATACATTATCTAAGTTATAACTATAATTGTTGGATGTGTCGGAAAAAATAGGCCGTCTGGGAGTTTTCAACGAAAACGCTGCCTAAACCCTTTGAGATATAACAAAATAATGTATGATGGAATTGTATATCTTAAATAGGCCTACAAAAAAGTCCGCGATGACATATGTCTATCTCTTAGGAATATTATACTATATTCATTTAATACTTTAAAAAAGTTAATTTTAAATGAAAAACCAAAACCGACTTCAAAACTATACCTTCAAATTATGTACAACTAAAAAATTTTAAATAATATTTAAATACTTCGAGTACTACTTTTTAAAATTAGTCATTTTGGGAGTCGGTGCCAGCCAATAAGGACAGTCTAATCACAATTCACGGCATTTGAATACATAATATTATACTCTCACATCTATTATAAATTCCTTTGCAATTATTGATTTTGTACTCATACGAGTACACCCAGTATTGAATAGATGTCTGTTAAGGTTATCTTTGCTTTGGCTGGTACCGACTCCAAAAATAACTAATTTTAAAAAGTAGTACTCGAAGTATTTAAATATTATTTAAAATTTTTTAGTTGTACATAATTTGAAGGTATAGTTTTGAAGTCGGTTTTGGTTTTTCATTTAAAATTAACTTTATTTTGTACTTTTTAGTTTTAAGTATAGGGCCAGTAAGGCTAGTAAACTTTCTTAGAGGGCTTACACAAATTTATCAAGGCTTAATGAAAAACGAACGAAGAAAGGATTTAAATTAACACACAGCCAAAAGCGATTTGGAAAGTTGTATGCAATACATATATTATCATCGACATCAGCCTTTCTCCATCCACTGTTGAACATAGGCCTCCCTCAATGACCGATCAGAGAATGACAATGAGATGATGATGATAATTTTATGTTTTGCATACTTAAACAATTTTACAGAGTGCATACACAAATTAGTTAGAATTTCTGCCACAGACCGCATCCTTACAGGAAGCCGTTGAGGAATTGATCATCATGTTTGGCTACGACAGTTACTTGACCACTGGACCATAAAGACGTTACGTTAGCCAAATATCCTGATGGCCTATAAAAAATTCAGCCGAGTATCGTTAATTTGCTCCTAAGAATTGAAGAGTTCCGTCACTTTATTATGGATCCCATGATCAGAACCTAACCAAGTTTTCACCAAACTATCCTTGAACTATATTCTTTCATATAAACTAATAATCATCGAAATCGGTTGGCGTGATATTCAGTTATTCATCTATTTGTCGCGTACATGCCTAATGCAAATTTATGACTTTTATGGTTTTCTCATGGATACCATCATCAGAACTGGACTAGATTAAAATGGGACCACATGGGGAGCATAAGCTTTCTAATACAAAAAGAATCATCAAAATCGGTTCACCCAGTCAAAAGTTATGAGGTAACACTTATAAAAAAAAAAAAAAACATACAGTCGAATTGATAACCTCCTCCTTTTTTTGAAGTCGGTTAAAAATGGGCAACTATAACGTAATAGTTTGAAAGTTATTTACACGATTACGGTATGAATCCCATTGTAAATGAGTAAATTGGCATCTGCACTTCATGAAGATTATTTTTGCCCTTTACATCATGCAAATTAAATCAATACTTTAGGAGATATGGCAAAATCAAATTAATGCACAAGAAAATAAATCGTGTTGCCATGATTCGAACTGGCGGTTGTCTGGTGCATGGGCGTAGCCACACTAAGGCAAGCACAGCACGTTGAGCTACGGCAAACTTGCGGACCAGTCGTAAATTAAGAGGCCCCGTAGGTCATCACGGGGAGAACGCATCGGTTGAAGACTTTCGTCTTCAAACTCTGCGGTATAGACGACGTGAGAATATGGCGAAGCTTCCTAAATGCTGCCCATCCTAATTGAATCCTCCATCGGCAGTCGCAGTCGCAGATGATGACAAAGTCGCATCGATGGCACTGCTGCCTGATCAGAGTAGCACGGGATCGGCCGTCTTGGCGTTCATTAGAAGAGGTCTAAGTTCGGCAGTGGACGGATAAAGGCTGATGATGATAGGTCATCACGGGGAGAACGCATCGGTTGAAGACTTTCGTCTTCAAAATCTGCGGTATAGACGACGTGAGAATATGGCGAAGCTTTCTAAATGCTGCCCATCCTAATTGAATCCTCCATCAGCAGTCGCAGTCGCAGATGATGACAAAGTCGCATCGATGGCACTGCTGCCTGATCAGAGTAGCACGGGATCGGCCGTCTTGGCGTTCATTAGGAGAGGTCTAAGTTCAGCAGTGGGCGGATAAAGGCTGATGATGATGATGGTATATTGTTCTTGTTGTATTCGAGTGGCAAGAGATCGGTAGATCGGTCGTCTTGGCAATCATTAGAAGGGGCCTATGTTCAGCAGTGGACGGATTTAAGCTGATAATGATGATGATGATGAGTGAGCAAACACTTCACTACTAAAGATGTATAATTTTTACTTACAATAATTTTATGTAAGTAAACTGATATCTGTAATTCGCCTTTGCTCATAGCTGCCACGCTGAGCAGGCGGATTGACAATCGCAGATGATGATGAAGTCGCATCGATGGCACTGCTGCCTGATCAGAGTAGCACGGGATCGGCCGTCTTGGCGTTCATTAGGAAAGGTCTAAGTTCAGCAGTGGACGGATAAAGGCTGATGATGATGATGGTATATTGTTCTTGTTGTATTCGAGTGGCAAGAGATTAGTAGATCGGCCGTCTTGGCAATCATTAGAAGGGGCCTATGTTCTGCAGTGGACGGATTTAAGCTGATGATGATGATGATGATGATGATGAGTTAGCAAACACTTCACTACTAAAGATGTATAATTTTTACTTACAATAATTATATGTAAGTAAGCTGTTATCTGTAATTCGCCTTTGCTCCTAACTGCCACGCTGAGCAGGCGGATTGACAATCGCAGATGATGATGAAGTCGCATCGACGGCACTTCTGCCTGATCAGAGTAGCACGGGATCGGCCGTCTTGGCGTTCATTGAGGGAGGCCTATGTTCGGCAGTGGACGGATTTAGGCTGATGATGATGATGATAAGTGAGCAAACGTTGAGAGAGAACGTCTTCCCACCTGGTTAAAATGACCAACCAACATTTCGTCTACCTATGTACTTATGTGAAATAAACCAATTCCATAAAAATTTATTGTGGTAAAAAATGATTGCAAAGTATCAAATTTGGTTTATTGAATATTTTGTATTTTGTCAGCTGTGGACGGATAAAGGATGATAATGATGATGGTGTATTGTTCTTGTTGTATTCGAGTGGCAAGAGATCGGTAGATCGGTCGTCTTGGCGTTCATTAGGAGAGGTCTAAGTTCAGCAGTGGACGGATAAAGGCTGATGATGATGATGGTATATTGTTCTTGTTGTATTCGAGTGGCAAGAGATCGGTAGATCGGTCGTCTTGGCGTTCATTAGGAGAGGTCTAAGTTCAGCAGTGGACGGATAAAGGCTGATGATGATGATGGTATATTGTTCTTGTTGTATTCGAGTGGCAAGAGATCGGTAGATCGGTCGTCTTGGCAATCATTAGAAGGGGCCTATGTTCAGCAGTGGACGGATAAAGGATGATGATGTTTCGTTTTGTTGATCTTAAAAAGAAAACATGATATTATTTCGTTTATGTTACGTTTACTATGCAAGCCATGACCGATATGGTCGATCGACGTAGCAGACAAACCACGCTTGCACCTGGCGCATTCAAATATGTATTCTATGCTCATATAAATAGAATGCCACAATATGTTTTTGGATTTAGAATGTTATGTTTGTGCAATTACTCAAATTACACAATATCGTATATTTCAACAAAAAAACATTATAGCCTTATTATCCATCCTATACTTTCCCAAATATTCCAATAATTTTTTACAATTTACGCATAAATCACAAAGTTTTATGTCACAAGACGAGCGTCCGTAACAGAACCTTCCAGCTCGGGGGTCGCCCGAGATCTGAACATGACCGCGTAATCTAATGCTACATTTACCACACATTGAATAAGGTTAAAAATTGCAAAGCAGAAGTGTAACCCTGTTGCAAATAAACATTTAATTTGCGGGTTTTTCTTTAATAACTCAGAATATACGCATGAAATTCAATATCTGTTGGGCCAAATAATTAATAAAACCATATTCTAATTATATTCTTATAAAAAAATATGTTGTTACCGCTGAAAATACAGAGAACTCCAACGTCTAAGTCTATTTTTGAGAAGGAAATTACGATTTTTTTATTGGATATATTAAACAAATATTTAATATTATATGACCGTACACATTTTCTTTAGACCCTTTTCTATGGTCTGTATTTTTTGCATTAGTTATATTCATTGGGTTTCCTCGTACCGGAGCGTCAAAAAAACCCAGTTTTGTGAGTTTTGAGCTAAGACCGCGCCTTAAGTGCATATTACATACATATTATGATCCATACACGACCAAGTTTAGGGCAATTTTGCTACTGGCTTTGGTCTTTATCGTTCTCTCTTGGATTTTCATAAACTTCTAGTCTAAGTGTTTCAGAGTAAAGGGCAATATAGGCTGTATTTGGCAATGAGACTTCCTAATATGTTAAGACATATTAGGAAGTCTCTCTTTCTTGGCCTAGAGAAAGCCTTAGAAAATGCCTGGGATGGTTCTTGTCTTGTTCTTGCATATTCTGTCGATTGAACTCATTAGACATGTTACTTCGTTTTGAACGAAACGAAGTGGAAAACGATCCTTAACAACCGTAACTAAACATTTTATACAAAACAATAGACATCCTTAAAGTAAACGAAAACACAATAAAATCATTTCAAAAGAATAACATCAAGGTGAACCCTTACGGAACAAATGTATAATGGCCCCCGATAAATATTTAATGGTCATATTCTGGAGGGTTTTAACGAGCGCGAAACGATAACATATTTCGTACGAACGTTGTCGTAATGTCAATGTGACGCTGACGGTAATTTCCGCTTGGTGTATGTTTCAGGAAACATTGGGATGGTGGTAATACACGTTATTAAATCAAATCTTGGCTGGTTGTTTATAGTTAGTATTGTTTAGATTTTTATTATTATCTACTGTATTATGTTTTACGTATGTTAACTTGTAATGAAAAATAGTTGTATCCTTTTCTAAGCTACGTACGCGGAGATATTCTGTTGATAAAGTTTTTACGGAAAAAATCTTAAATTTATCGATAATAAGTGTTATAAATTATCTTCATAATTATCAACTTATAAATAAAAACAACAAATAAATAAATACATTATTTCCTTTAATAACTTAATTATTGACTTAAACTATTATGTACTAAAAATATGATGAATAATTTTCCAATTACAACTTATAAAATAATACCTCTTATACATAAATAGTTTAACTCCGTTATAGGAGGAGTAAGCGGCGTAAATGTGAGCTAATTAGTCTTATAATAATGTATCCACTTGAACGTCTTCATTGCGACCCTAGAGATTAACAAGAGTTATTATAAATTACGACATCACTACACAATTAACATTAATTCATGCCGTATTTTATAGAATAAGTCCGTTTTCTATACATGATACAAATTGTTTTTACAGCGCGCACCTGAACCGGGTTTATTTAAATGAGATATTTTAAATGATGTCTTGTCTTGGAATTAAATTGACGGCTCGCATTCAGAGTATATACATCTTATTTATTTATTTATTTATTTATTAGGACCAAATACAGATTATGATTATTATGAACTTTTACGTCTACTTTGGACATGAACATCATTCAGAGAATTTCAAGACTGTGGATCCCCCGTTACTCATGTTCATTTAGATCAGGCGGCAGGCCACTGCACGGGTATATTCGTCCCATCTAGTTGGAAGTCCTCCGTAGCCTTCACTCTAGAATCCTATTCATTTAAACGAGCGCTAATCCAGAAGTCGAAATTCGAATGTTCGAGGATGGGGAGACTGATTTAATTTAGTTTTTATTTTCAATTATTATAGAGCTCATCAAATCAATCAGCGAATTGAAAATTGAGTCGACTCGTGAAATTGTGTATCGTACAATTAATTTGTCTCTACTGAGACGTCCAGTCCAGCTCAGGGGAGATAGACGATTACTGTAAAGTAACCGAAACGTAAACCTTGCGACATTGTAACTACCATAAATCCAAATGGAAGCAGGTTCATTTATTACGCTTTAATGTCTTAACTAATTTTAATAAAGAGTTTTACAAATCCTGTCATCAATGAAAACTTACATTTGGAGGGAGTAATATAAGCATTAATAATATTTTATCTCCATTCTCCCACGAAAACGGGAACGCAAGCGAAACCGCAAGCGCTGATCTAGTTAATAAGGAGCCAGCTTGATATAAATAAACAGCTGAATTAGAATTTTCCACCTTAGGAAGTAAACAATTTAGCGAGACGGGGTTGTAGTTGAGTTTCTCTACTTATCGGTCGATTATCGTGGATTTATGTGGCGCTCGGTATTGAATGGAGCCGTTAGTGGTGATAGATGGTGCAATTTTGTGGCGAAGGGTTGTTATGGCTGAAGTGCAAACAGTGCAAACGTGAAACGGTGGAAATAATACCATAATGTTCGTTGATGGGTGATGCCATGGAACCTATGATGCGGACATTCATGCCGATGAGTGGGAAGATGAACAAGTGGCTTATGGTATCAAAGCCACTTCTGTCAATTGTGAGAAACAGCATGATTATGCCCGTGAGAGAACAGCATAACTTTTTACTTTCAAAATAGGGCAAGTAAGAATTTAGGGGCACGGTAGAATCTTATGTGAGTGACCCTACACGTGCTGAAATCTGGCAGCTTTAAAAATTTTGATATTGAGGCTAGTCGTACTCTCAAATCTGTCCGTGTGTACTACGGTAAATCTGGAAAATATTATTAGACGGTAAATTAGCTATTTCAATAGTGTTCGAAGACTTTAAAATTATAGACATGGCAGACATTCTATGAATAAAAGGCACTTAGAGTTGAAGCGTCAAATAACACAGACGTGCTTTGGGTCGTCTCTGGTTTTCTTTTCTGTGTTCAAGCCTTACTTGCCATGGGACTATATTGATTGCGGCGTGAGTTGGCTGCTCAATGGTGATGATAAGAGTAATATACTGTTTACCTATGGACCTGCTGGGCTATTCTGCTTATTTATTTCGTGTGATACTGATACTGTACAGAGTGTAATTATTGGCATCTTACGTTTCATAAACAAGGCTCGTAATGGCTTGGGAGAGTCCGAAGTGAACTTAATTACAAGTGTTTGTAGCGCACCAATCAGGGCCGAAATCCTGAATCGCGCTATCGAAATTTGACAGTTCGCTCTCTTTAATATATTCAACACCTGATTCAATAGCGAGTGGGCTTCGGTCTGTAGGGCGATTCTGTAAGGTCGTTTTAGAATCTCGAAAGTAGAATCCGCGGTGATATGACGAATTTGACGGATTTGTATTGTTTAAAACTCGACTCTCTACCTATATTAATAAAGATCATTTTCGAAGTGACGTAATGTGAACTTTATCACTCAGGTGAAGCTCGATAGTGAAATGGTTTCTTACAAAATAGCCCTACTGCTAATGCTCGGTAGCATATCACCTCGCTCGGTCGGAGATCTCCTTTTGGGGCCTCTCACTCTATTCCCACACGTTCATGCGACCAAGCTGACCACTTACCATCTGGTGATGGTCAGCTCGTTTCCAATCAAATTTAAACATGAAACAATAAAAAATCGAATGCAATCGAATGCCAGATAAAAGTAAATATAAGTAAATACATTCTGCCAGGTAAAAGTAAATATAAGTAAATATATTCTTCAACCTATGAATTTAAATAAGCCTGATAATAACCAGTTTCCAATATTACGGTCTATTGCAAGATTTCCCGCCTTGCATCACAGGGATGGCACCCGCGGGCCGCGACGCTCGCCAAAAAATATGTGGCATTTTATCACTTTGACAGTTAGTTGTACGTTTCTGTTATGTTGTAATATTTATGTTGGTATGTTTCTGTTATCGATACTAAAAGATTTATGGTATAAGTGTCAGTTAGCTGTTCCCCTTGGACTAATGCGGTCCGAAATAGAAAAAAACTTAACCCTAAAAAATAGATAAAATATAAAATTTCCATTATAATCATCTATTAAATTTATCAAGATTTTTTTACAAATAATATTGATACAATTGCCAGAATGTATAAAAGGTATTTTACGATTTTTCGTTATGAAGTATTTTTTTCGAAAATGCGTTTTGAATAGGGTAGTCCAGCTATAAATATGATCAAGATTAACATATATTTATTTGTAGTCCTCAAATGTACATTTTCCAATTTTACTACGCACGAAAGAAAGAAAACAAAGTAGGATTTTTATTTAGACACTACTTCAATTAGACCTATTAATACATTTTTAGTACCTACCAACTTACAAATTATATACATATGAGACTACTCTTTAAGAATTCTGCCGCCGTCTATTGAGACTTGCATGTCTTATGTTTCGGATCCGTAACAGCCTCGCTCGAAACGTCTAGAATCTCGGTCTTAATGAACCGCGATATACAGCAAAAAGTTGTTTCATTATACATTGTGTACACGAGATTAAAGTTTATAATTGAGCAAACGTGCACCTTTGTCCGTCAGCCGTCACAAAGCGCAGACTGCGAATAGCAAGGAGAATACGGCCGCAAAAAACGCCTTTAAAAACGAGACTTTAATATTTCACAAGAAAATGTCTCTAATTAAAAGGCTTTGTGACATTCGCCCTGCATATTTTATGTTCCCCGAGCTCACTACTTGGCACTTGAGACAATTAACTCCTGTAATTACTGCCATATCAATTTGTAATTGCTCGTGATTCATGTTGGAAGGAGAGAGATTTTTAGGGAGAAGGGAGAAAAGGGGCACAAGGCTTCAACGTTGAAGGTAGTAGGAAACACTACCCACAGTTGGGTAGTGTAGGGTAGTAAAAACTACACACAGTTGTCCACAGCTTCGTCTGTTTTAATTTGAATAGGGATGTTGACTATTTTTTTTAATTGATTATATATATATATACTATAGATAATAGATAGATATACTATAGATAAACACGAAAAAAAGACTTTTGTAAAGAAATATGTCCAATTTAACAAAAAATTAAATAAAGAAAAATAGTTTTTAAAATTGCCGTTAAAACGCTCCAAGCGTCATTACGTCACACTCCGCATACAGAGCTCGCGCTATGTTGGGCGAGTTTGTACTTAGCTCAATGTTCAGTAACGTCATCGTCTTATTGGCGTTTACAGTCACATGATAATGCATGATAAATAACGCATTTTAAATTATTTTTTTAAATTTTAAGACAAATAAGTAGACTTTTTAAATGTTATATTAGGTTTTCAAATACTGTTTTTAATATGTAAAACATAACTTTACATGAATTTGTAACATGTGCCAACATCCCTATTAACAGTATTATAGTAGTATTCAGAATGATGATTGGTATTTTTATCGCGTGTGTCAATTCGTATATAATATGTACTAATAACGTAGCGTTATGACAAAGGCTTTTTATCGCATAAATGATCAGATCGGTCGTCTTCGCGTAAGCGGAGGCCTATGTTCAACAGTGGACGGAAGAGGAGTGGGAATCCGTAAATAAAAGGTATATATTTTTTAATCGGGCTTGGCCCACCTCTCGTTCCCACCGCAGCACCCACCAAATGATTTGATACGATCTCCGATAGCCCGGGGGATACGTTAAAAAACTGCCTTGAGACCTACAACGAAATTAATCAGAAAAATTCAGGAGGGGTAGGAGAGTTCTCGAAAAACTTATGTTCCTGTCTTATACCTAGCACTCGGAGCCTTACGGTGACTACTATAGACATTCGTGCAACCACAGGTGATGCAGATGCAGATGAGTTTCCTTTATCCTATCAATGGTCCTACAGAATCTCAAAAACCCCACGAACGACAGGATTGATGTCACTTTACGTGGATGTTATTTGAGCGAGAAGTATTATAGTGGTTGTACTCGTCCAAATCCGCTAGAAAGCAGCATAGCACTACAAACTCAAGCTAGACTTCTCAACATATTTGTATGCCGTGTCTTGCGCTACAAATAAAAATTACTTCACTTAAAAGCTGTAACTCGGCTGGAAATAGGTCAGTTGGCGATGTGAGAATTGAACGTTCTAAGCGCTCTCTCCTCGAGTGCCTTCTGTTTAGACTTTGAAGTGGCTGACGAATGCTTTTTTGAAAACTTTGACATGGCGCTTCTGAGTACCACTTAGCTTTTATAATTAACTTAGCTCTCTCGGTATTGATGGTGATAATTTTTCTAGCCTGTGCCACTCGGCGGCGTTAATGTATTTAACATTTTCAACTGAACATAATACGAAATGTTGGTCGGCCATTAACCTGGTTAGGCCAGTCCCATCTGGTTAATGGCCGACCAACTCTTCTTGCGAGACGATCTTCGAGCAGTGGCCGGTCCGCGTTAGATGCGTGTGGCAGGATGGATGGATAAAAGCTGATGATGTTGATAGTGATGAACATAATATCTACTGCTGATAGGTTCTGCAACAACATAGCGATACACATATTTAAAGCAACAATAATAATATCGACCCATATATGTCTCTCTGCACGGGTCTCTTCCTCCAAATCAGGTGAAGAGGGTATCAGTCCATAGTTTGCAGATGCGTTGACCCATTGCGGGTTGGTGAACTTCACAGACTGTCAATACCATCGGGTATGCAGGTTTCCTTCACCGGTTAGCAAGCGTTGGTCTCATTTTAAGGTACATGTAGAAATTTATAAAAAAGCATTTCCAGGCACCGCAAGGGTCAGGATCGAATCCAAACCTCGAAAAACCTCGGAACCTCGAAAATTTTCACTCAAGAGACCGATTCCATACCCACAATATACATACTTAGTTACGTGATATTGTCTCTTTATTGTATTACATAATAAGTTCCTTTATACATATTAATTCTCGCCGTGGCCATGGTTGCTATAATAATATCATAATAATAATACATTTATTTCAGATTTTAAAATCCATATTTTGTTAGTTACAAATATACTTATAAACTATGTTAGTGACTGTAGACATTTCTCAATTTAAATGATTATCTTATTTAATATATTTTATCAATTTTAGCATAGAGACATGCGCCTTCGTCCATTGTCTCCAAACTGGACTTTCGAAACAATCAACTAACACTTTCAGAATACTGCTGGTGCTGCGTCTGACACGTCGCATTATGGAAGCAGTTCTTTTCCGCAGGATCGCACCAAAACTATCGGTGCGAGCAAACATGCCAGACGTACTGCAGTATCTCGGCAGGCCCAGCAGCATTCTGAAAATGTTATTGTATTGGACTATGTCTGTAACAGTTCTGTTTGTTTGTTACCAATACAAACGCACTATGTCTAAAAATTTAAAATTCAAAAATTTTTGTATGTACGCGTGTACTACGTAGTGTATAATTAGATCAAACATTTGCAGATTTGAAAGCAGACAACTTAACCATAATCTAGAGCTACACATAAGACGATAGACGACGAAGATAAGACGAAATCATAATTATATTTTAAATTGTATATAATATAATGGGAAAGCGGATAAAAAAAGTTATAAAAAAATTCATATCTTAAAAATTTTCCCAACTTGAAAATTATTTTAATGAAAATTCACTCAATTCATTCACTCTGGTGAAGCTTGATATCGAAATGGTTTTTACGAAATAGCACTACTGGTTTTCACAAAATTGGTTTTTACATCCGAGTGAATCACTAAATAGCTTGTTTAAAACTATACAGAAATGATTCGTTACAAATATCAATTAAGTTATATTTAGTCTGTTTAAAAGATTCAATGTCTGTAACCTTTGCATGTCGACAAACGGCTGACTGACATGGCTGGTGAATGAACTGCCCTTTATACATTATTACTCCACCCTTCCGAAGGAATATAAATAGATGTTCCGACTAGAAATGTGTTTATTTGGGATAACTCAAATAAAACGAATTTATTTATACAAGACTACTATAACCAATCGCTGAAGGAAAACATCGTGAGGAAACCTGCTTGCCAGATTAGATTAAATGTCTTTGAAAGTGTATAAAGTTCACCAACCTGCAACCTGGCCACCGGAAACTCACAAACCACGCTGAACTCGACAGCATGTGCATGTGAGCAAAGTTTACTCCGGTAGTAGCACTTTATACTATAATTATATCTGTCAATCATTGCAAGTTATTAAGGTCGCTTGAGCTTCATAAAATTATGAATTTTTCTGCATCGCATAATCCGATTTGCAGTCTCCAACGAAACTTACGAAGACACCGCCGGGACGCCGCTGAATTTTTATTAAAATAATTTTCAAGTTGGGAAAAATTTTAATATATGAATTTTTTTATAACTTTTTTATCCGCTTTCCCATTATTTTATATACAATTTAAAATATAATTATGATTTCGTCTTATCTTCGTCGTCTATCGTCTTATGTGTAGCTCTAGATTATGGTTAAGTTGTCTGCTTTCAAATCTGCAAATGTTTGATCTAATTATACACTACGTAGTACACGCGTACATACAAAAATTATTGAGTTTTAAATTTTTAGACATAGTGCGTTTGTATTGGTAACAAACAAACAGAACTGTTACAGACACTAAAACCCGGTTTCCGAAAGGCTGATCAACGCAAAAATGAACAAATCCACTGACAAATCTCTTGTTAAGTGTCAAATAATATGCTAGAAGAATTATTAAATTACTTAATTTGATCAGCCTGTCAGTTGACAACGAAAATCTGTCAAATTGGACTCTAGAATCTTATGTTAACCGCCATTTACAGCCATGTTAGTTGCCATACACTTTGACCATCGTTTCAGTTACCGGGCGTAAAATGACATTAAAAATATAACAATAGCTCAAACATATACTTTACTTTGAAAAATAATTTGGTTATTCTCTGAAGCAACAATTTTGCTGTGTATCTGAAACAAGCAGTGCAGACCAGGACCAAGATCTCACATAATATAAAAGATATATAATAGATACTGAAATTCAATTACACAATGTTAATCACACTAAAGTCCTACGAAGTCAATTACTAGATGCAAGAGCGACACAATACGGTCCAATTTCCTGGAGCTGATTACGATCTACATTGTCGAATGTATCCGATGATACATCGTGCCCTTGTTACCCGGAACCCCTTAGTAATGTGGAAGGGATAAATAATAATTAATAGAAATATTGCCGTTCAGATATATATTATGTTATAACTACGATACAGATGTAATTAGGGTGTTAAGGGGAACGATTCTTAATTAAACGTAATTATGATTACGTTCTCAGTTGAAGTATAACAAGATGTGTATTATAATGAAACGACCTTTATGGATTTTACCGCGCTTCATTGAGTTTTTTAAAAGCTCGAAGTTTCGGATTTATAGCTAGTCCTTTTACTCGTGCAGCCTTTGGGTCAACTATACCCAAAGGGCAATAAACGTCCTCCGTGTCCAATACAATAACATTTTCAGAATGCTGCTGGGCCTGCCGAGATACTGCAGTGCGTCTGGCATGTTTGCTCGCACCGATAGTTTTGGTGCGATCCTGCGGAAATATACCCGCATATGCACATACCCTGGGGAGACCCACTCCCCAGCGGGATGAGTCAGTGCGTTTCCCGGCGAAAAAGAAAAAAAAAGGTCTTTGCACGAATTAGACGGATTCAAAATGATAACTATAATACCTTTTTACCTTAAAAAAAGAGATAACGCTGACTCGTGGAAACAAAAAACTCCACAGGTCGTAAGACTATATTATTTCGACATCCGCAAATAAAATTTGCAAGAAAATTTCGTGAAAATAAAACGAGTGCCAAGAAAATATTAGGTTAATTTGCAACGTAATCAGCAAAAAAAGTTGAAATTTGCTGGAACCATCTTTATCATTTAGAAGTTACCGCATCAGCTGTGTTCTCTTGATTATATAAAGTAAAATATGAAATGTTTCCTTTACGGCAGAGTTCAAATTTGTCTGTTCACAAAATCTTCTTGTTACAAAGTCTTGTAATTTTCATTATCATGAAATTCGTAAGTTTGACAAAATATTGCTAAATATTCTTTAGAACACGAAAATTATAAAGCTGGATTTTCACTATCTTAGTTTACTCGGACCGAGCTCAATCCGTTGACTGTTTCAACGTCGTATGAGAGGTCACTCGGATTCTGTAGAGCTATTCTGTAAGGTCGTTTTCGAATCTCGAAAGCGGAATCCGCGGTGATATGACGAATTTGTCGCATTTGTGTTCTTTAAAACTCGACTCTCTATCTATATCAATAAAGTTCGCTTTTGAACTTTATTGATATAGATTGTAAGTTAAATGAAAGTGGTGGCGTGTGAATAATCTACATCTTTATAAAATGACTGATTTCCACAAGTAAATGTATACACAATATTTATAGTTAAAATAATCATAATAATATATGTATATGGACAGAAACTTACATAAGGACCTATTTCTATGCGATATTCGTAGTACTAATGATGCTTAGTGAATAGTACAAAGAGGCACTATTGAGCGGAATTGGGAAAATATTTGCGGAACTACGATCAAAAGATCTCAGTCGATGGGCCCAAGTACGGCTACTCTATTGAGTCCGTTAGAACTTGTAAAAGCAATCGTGAATAATGCAATTTGCTATTTCTTTTGGTTGGCGAATAGAAAAAGTAGGTACACATATATATACGCTGTTTATAAGTTATTTTGGTGTCTGCGCAAAAACTGCTGAAACCGCTGCACATTAGTCTAGTATAAATAAATAAAATCAATACTCTTGTTATTGTGGAATAACATAAAAGTACGTATTTGTCGTCAGCTGCCAACAGTGGCGTCTTGAACGTATTCCCCTCATTAATATTACATCTTATGTATTGATTTTGGACGAAGATTTGAGAGAATCGTATATTATCATCATCAGCCTGTATCCATCCACTGTTGAACATAGGTCTCCCACAATGACGTCAAGACCGATACGTTGCCACTCGCATCCAACGAAATTCAACCGTAACACAAGGAAAATAAGGAAACATTTTTTTCGAAAGAACCATTATTCTGGTATAAAAAGTTAAATATTCCTATTCCATGCTATTGCCAATGATATATCAGTGTGCAAGTTTTCACCCAAATCCATTCACATCATTGATTAACTAACACGTATTCATCTAAACTTTCGCATTTGTCACATTTTATTTAACTTAAGTGTTTTTATGTCCGGGGAAAATATTGTAATTGAATTTAAAAATCCACAGGTCTCTTCAAGTACTTACCACGGGACCAGATTGACGTGGTGTAAAGCGATGAAAAGCGTCCATAGATATTATTAAATTATAATGATTAAATGTGATGCTAATTAGATAATACTGAAAAAAAAACAGTTAAAAAAAACAAAAAAAGAGATACTGAACATCTTGTTTGACTTTTTTTAGGTCGAAATCTGAAGCGTGAACCCCAATTTCCGCTTGGGGTTCTCGCTTCAGATTTCGCGATGGTGAAAATTTAAGTGACGGCTTTGTCTGAAATAAAAATATTTTTGGGTTTACATTTTAGTTAGAAGAGGAAAGCGTTCAATTGTCCTCTATTTCCTTTTTTTGGAGGTAGCAGACGCTGAGCGGTTAGTCGTCCGTAAAATTCAGATTTCAGAGGCACCAAACATTTTACGACAATCGTGGATAGAGTTTTTGTCCCGTTACGAAATATGACCAGGCTATTAACTTGATCTAGATTTAAATTATTCTTATTTAAATGTGTTCTCTTTTATAAAATAGCTTTATTCAACGCTATATAATACAGGACGAACACACGAAGAGCTAAACGATTTTTCCTATTAGTTAGATTTACAGTTCAGTTTGTTTAAGTTAGTACCTATTTAGTAATGAAAACTTGAAGTAGCAATGGACTCAAGAGGCCGCGATTAGTTAGACGAAGTGTTAGTCGGCCATTAACCAGGTGGGAAGACGATCTCCGTGCAGTAGCCGGTCCGTGTTGAATGCGAGTGGCAAGGGATCGGTAATCTAGACGTTCATTGAGGGAGGCCTTTGGTCAGCGCTGGACGGATAAAGGCTGCTGATGATGATGATGATGTTGAATGAAAAATGAAATGAAGTGGTAATCTAAAATAATCTAAGAAAAACCCCTTCATAAGTGTTTATTTAGTTTCTTTTTCCATAGTATAATTGTAAAAGTAAATTAATTATTTCTAGAACACGAAAGAAGGTGAACAAATCAATTTAGCTTAAACAATTGAGTCGTGAATATAACACTCACGTCCGTCGACTCCGATAGTCTTAACAATCCCAAGCAAACCTCATTACAGCTTCTTACGTGTCTCGGATCGCTTCACACCTTTTTACCTTCATAATGGAGATGCGACTATTTTTAAAGCTTGTAAAGTGCCAATCCATGTCTCCGACTTCGTATATTAATATGCTGCTTTTATATTTATACTAGCTGTCCCGACAGACTTCGTTCTGCGAAAAGTACTAATATTGCTATTCAAAAATAGGGGTTGATCGTAGAAGGGTGATAATTTAGGGTTGTGTGTAGTTTTGTATACTGTATCATAAAAAAATAAAAATGAAACTTATTGTGTAAAAAATAATTTAAAAAATTAGGGGTGTGGTCTTACCCCTTAACATTTAGGAGGATCAAAAATAGATGTTGGCCGATTCTCAGACCTACTTGGTTATAAAAATCGGTCGAGCCGTTTCGGAGGAAGTTACCGGCGGTGAGGATGTTATGACATAAAAGGATTGTATGGCAAATACTCAGAATTATAATATTTAAAATGTCAAAAATATCCCAACATCGAAACCATAGATATATAAAAAGCTTAGATAGAGGATAATAAGTTGAACAAATTTCATAACTAATACGCTCTTTACTCTTACGTCAAACTACCTGTGTTGAAACGAGATAGCAATATGTCTTCAGCTCTATCTTCAGGCCATGCGCCCCACATTGCCTCGGCGGCCATATTAGTTGGTAGCCAGCTGGATACCAAACAAGCTTTTGTGTTTTGCTAATAATTTGTGGTTTTTTGTATTAAAAGTGAACTTTTAGTTATATTTACGTAATTAACAAGAAATGTGGCGTGTGTGGTACCAGGGTATTCTCACCAAATGGGTGTACTAAGTGAAAATGATTCAAATGTATCATTCCACCGGTAAGCTTAAAGACATATATTGTTAATTTAATGTTTATTAAGGTATGAAATACCTGTAGATTTTATTGAATTTTGATCATTGTAAAAGTATGTAATATTTTATGCATTTATTTTTGCGTATATGCATCATCATTACATAATAATTCTAATTATAAATAACACAATCTGATATTTTGACACTTTACATACCAGATAGTGTTGTACGACTAGTAACATGAAATATCGATAACGTTCGATATTTAATTTAGAAAGGCTATGGTAGGATAAGCTTATAAGTGAATCTGCCTGCAGCGAGTTTGTCCTTGTAATTTTTATGGATCGTGTAGCTCTATGCTGGCTAGTTAATTACTTGCTGGTGCCAAATTCACTGGCTTTTACTGATATTTTTTATTATAAATAGGTTTTCGACTGACTCCTATTTCTATAAGAGAAGAATGGATCAAAAATATAAACAGAGGCGAGGAATGGAGTCCCACACAATACTCTGTCATCAATCAAGGATATGCTCTGCACATTTTGAAGAATCTTGCTTTCGTCAGGGATACACCCGAAAAACTCTCCATTTGCATGCAGTGCCAACAATATTTGTTAATCATCCCCTATCATATCAACTCGTAAGTGTACATGTTCAGATTA
The DNA here is from genome assembly GCA_905333005.2 of Lycaena phlaeas. Taxonomy (NCBI): domain Eukaryota; kingdom Metazoa; phylum Arthropoda; class Insecta; order Lepidoptera; family Lycaenidae; genus Lycaena; species Lycaena phlaeas. Next base: position 3,545,215 of record HG995181.1, read on the forward strand.
TACAAGTCTAATGCACAAAAGTGCTAGTACTTCTAATACTTATTTGGCTAAGCTAGTGTGATTTAATCAAACAGATAATATGCAACATTGACGTATTATATTGTTTATTGAGTTCATGTCAGCTTTGATGAATCTATATTCTGAAGATAAATATACTGCTTTTCTGAAAAACAAAACAAGGAACTCTTGGAGATCCCTTTTTTATTGTTTTAAACAAGTTTTAACATGATAGCTGACAAAAGAAAAGGTATCAAACCCATAAATTTAAAAGAATGCCTTCATTTTCATTTCTGTGTTTAGTAGGTATATTCAGAACGGTTTTCTTGTTTTGCAGAAATTGAGAAAAAAAAGAAAACTTATTGCTAAGTATGATAATGATTCAACGGCAACAACTTCAAGTGCTACTAATTATGAATAACAGGTGAACCATTTATTGAATTCATTTTATTTTTGTCAAATTATTACAGTTGTTACCAACAACAATTTTTTTATGTTTTTATTTTATTTTTTATCTCTTCTTCTCAACTATTATAAAATCCTGACTGCGGCAGAATTCGGTCCAGCGTTCTCCGATAACAACATTTTGTATAGAGACAGTGAAACCCCAAAGAGGTTATAGGATAGTTTTTAAATTACTTATTCTATGAAGACAAAGTTGCTACTAGTTATTTTATAAAATAAAAAAATGAAATTGATTCTTAGGTTCAATGGATTATTTTATATATATTATTTAAATAAATGAAATTATAAAATTGAATTAAACTAGAAATAATTTCAACGAATTATTTATTTTATTGGAAATTTTTATTTATTTTAATAAATATATTGTTTTTAGCTAGAACAGTATAATGCAGAGAAAAAAAATCCATGTGTTACCAGTGGTAACTACTGGGATTTTCTTACTTTCTATTACTATTACTATTTCTATTACTAGGATTAAATTTATTCCTCCTCTTCAACAGATCTTAGGCCATGATTATGTAGGTATTTTAAAAGTACAAGACTAATTTTGTTTTTATTTTTTATTTTCATTTGCAGATTCTATGTGCGGAAGAAATCGGAGAGAGCTTCCAATTTATACAAAGTTATACCAATATAACAAACTCGTATTGTTTAAAGTATTATAATATGTGCAAGTGTTCATTTAATAAATAAAAAAATATAGGTATCTTCATACGTGTTTTAATTTACTCGCTTTAACCCTATTATAGATGTAGCTAAGCTGTCATAAATATCAAATTAACTATATATCAATCAATCAAATCAAATCAAAAATATCTTTATTACGTAGGTACAACTTGTACACTTGAAATAAGTCAAAACATAAGTAGTCAATAAGTAGTAATAGTATATAAAAAACTATAATTGAAAAATAGTATATAATAAACTATAATTGACAAATTATAGCCTATGTGTTTTTCTGATGTATAAGCTATAGTATTGTAAAGTTTCATTAAAATTCTATATAGGATTTTAAATTAACATGATTATTTTCATTATTTAAACTATTTAAAACGGGATATTTACCATGTTTTTTATCATTGTTTCGCGGAGCTCGATATTTCGACATTGTCTACGAATGTCATGTTCACGAGACATGGTAAATATCCCGTTTTAAATAGTTTAAATAATCATTAAAATTCATTCAGTAGTTTTTCCATGAAAGAGTAACAAACATTTCGCGTTTATAATATTAGTAGGATGTTTTATCCACAAAAGCTTACGATGAAGGTTGCACAACACTAATCCTGGTGACATTTGTCAAAAATATAGTTCAAAGAAATGGCTCCATTGAACCATTTGAGACCAAGTAGAGTAGCCATATCTGTCTCTCTTTAACTTATGATGTACTTCTTAAGAAAATAAAGGACAGCATTAGCTACTCAGATCCTCCAAGATACACGCTATCTATGCTTTTTATATATCTATGATCGAAACAAACCTTAATTAAGTAGCGCAAAAATAAGATGACATGATAAGTGCGAGGTCTGTGCTGTGCCGTGCTCCCGTATGCATTGGTACCACCATTTTGCTCGTTTCTCTTTAATAGGTTTTCATAGGTTTTTGTTTTCATCATTTTGCTCGTTTTCCCGTGAAACATGTTGCTGTTTCCAGACTGGCAGCAGAAGGCAAAGACCAACGTATACTGGCACCGAGACGTATTTTGTCTCAGGATACAACGCAAATGAAGTCCTGAGCTAGTTCCAAGTAAACAAGGTTATCTTCATGGACGATGTAGACCACTTAGCGTCAGGTGGCACGACTGCTAATTTGCTTGTTATATGGTAAAATCTTCAATAAATATCAATTTCAACATTTTTCAGGATTTTTCAAGATAAAGGCTTGTTTCAATAAACCTCACGACGACTTTGACATTCGTTCCCTTCCGTTAACGTCTGATTAAAATCGGCCACTGCACTAGCATCGTCTCCTCATCTAGCTGGGGGTTTTACAAGTATAGGAGCTATAAATTTAGAATAATTAATAGACTCAGGCGTTACTTTGCGGACATCCATTTTAAAAAAAACATTAAATTATATATTAATCAATTATATTTCCCGCGGACCATGCAGTCTTTACAGAAAGTGTGTGAATGCACGCATATGCATGTATATAGCACAGCATTTAATATCTTTTTTATAAAGTTAAAAACCAACATACAAAAATAATTTTAGCCACTTTATTCCAAGTAGATGAGTAGTTTTTTTTTCCAGCTTCGTTGACAAAGGCTGGTATAATATCTGGTACGCACGCCGAATGTGAACCGGCCCTCCGGCGACGCGACTTTCATTATGAGGAACGAAGCCTTATCCGAAATGTTATTTTCGTGAAGCTTTTCTAATATTAAAGAAAATACCCAGACAAGCGCAACACGACGCGCGCTAATAATTCCGAAAAAGTGTTTTTTATGACATAAATATACATCTTATTTTTTTTTCTTTAAGTACCTACTTATGTTTAAGATAAAGCTTCTTATCAAATTTCATGATTTTGCACCAAAGAGAGATCTCTGAGCGCGGTATTATGCTCGGCCAGGCCGAAGCCCACTTACTATCTGAACTGGACACTGGACTGGCCTGTTGGTCTAGTGGTTAGCGACCCTGACTGCTAAATCAGAAGGTCGTGGGTTCGATTCCCGCTAACTGCACACGCCTTCCAAGACTTTCAATTTCATGAGGCGTGCAGGTTTCCTCGCGATGTATGGATGGATGGATGGAATTTATACCCTTAGTCCCACGGGAAATACGCGGGTGATGCTGCTTGTATTAATAAAAACGGTTCAAATATGTCGGGCGTCCGGTTGTCTGTCCGTTTTATACCTATATGTAAAGGTTGGTATATGAAGCAAGCGTTATCTTATCGTTTACATTAGTTCTATTATAATCAGCGTAATAACACACTTAAGGTAATTGGCGTTGTTATCGGTCTGTGGTACGGTACCACATAACAACGCTGTTGCATATCACACGAGAATACACCTAAACATGATGGAGTAGGGTCTAATATACAACGTCGTGTTCACTATGTAATAGAGTTAATATTTGTTAAGTCTATTAGGGGTAAATTTCATATAAAATGTTATATACTTAGCTGATTATGTAGATGATTATTATAAATTGTCTATTATTTGATGATCAATGGCGGGACATTCGACGAAATTGATTTATTCCTACTAAGTATCAAACTAAAAACTTATCATTAAACATTAACCCCAAAATATTCATATAAAAATTCACGAAAAGAATGTCATCCAAAATTCCAATTTGGGGCATTGTATCCAGAACACTAGCAGCATGACCTCGCTGAATAGCTCAACTTGTTCTCTTCGCGAAATAGCTGCCAGTCTTCTGATCACCCGAGGAGAGAATCAGGGGGCCTAGCCAAAATGCCATTGAGAAAGCGTTAGCGAAGTTCGAAAATGATAAAATGTATGGGATTGACATTAATCACGTGGTCCATGCTATACATTTTATCATTTCGAACTTCGCTAACGCTTTCTGAATGGCATTTTGGCTAGGCCCCCAGTAGATTTCACATAATATCTACACTAATATTATAAAGAGGAAAACTTTGTTTGTTTGTTTGGTTGTAATGAACAGGCTCAAAAAGTACTGGACCGATTTCAAAAATTCTTTCACCATTCGAAAGCTACATTATCCATGAGTAACATAGGCTACATTTTATTCTGAAAAAATAGGGTTCCGTAAGATATTTGGGTTTTTCAGATACAAGGTGTAAAAAATCAACCAGAAAAGTTACTTATTTTGCGTACTAAGATCCCGTTGTAAATCTTAGTTAACGCAGGCGAAGCTGCGGGCGACAGCTAGTCCTTCATAAACCGCTTCTACTAAGCAATTAACTGCAATCTTTTTTTCTTTCTTGTGTGCTGATTTGTAATTTTTGTGGTAACTACCATGTTCTTACATTTTTTTCCCCTATCGTATACACAAAGGTTGTCTGGAAGAAATTGCTATGCAAGCAATAAGACCGCCTTTGTGTACATAAATGTGTTTGACATAATGTTTTGTGACTGTTATTATGTACTATGTTGTTTGTGTGCACAATAAAGTATAATTCATTCATTCATTCATTCAATCATGGTATTTTACTATTCACGGCATTGGTTATTTAAAATAATATTTTAATTTAGATGACGAAAAATATAATATTTGTTTAAATTGGTACAATTTTGAATTAAAACAGTCGTCTTTTTAATCCCTGAATGATTTAAATCCTTATCCTATCCTATATCCTAATTTCCCGTATATTTTACCAGCAACGCCCCGGGATTTCAACCGCGTACTTCCCATTCCCGTTGGAGTACGAGAAGACTTATAAGCCTATGTGTTATTCTGATGTGTAAGCTAAATTTCTGTCCAGCAAAACTAAAGTATCATTATTATCCATTCAGTAGTTTTTGCGTGGACGAATAACGAACATACATCCCTACATTCTTACCAAATTTCGCGTTTATATTATTACTAGCTGTTGCCCGCGGCTTCGCTCACGTTAATTCGGAGTAGCGCAGTTCCGTACGTACGTATAGTAAACACAGACACATTTTTTTTAACTACCCTGCGAACTTTCATCTCCTATTTCATGCCCATATAGGTAAAAATCTTAAAAACGGTGGAACAATAAATATAAATGGTTATTTAATTCTTATCAAGTGCCTAAATGCAAAGTTTCATGGCGTCATCTTCTATGTATAATGACGAACTTCCATACAAACTTTCATCCCCTATTTCAATTTTTTTCGCAACAAAAAGTAGCCAATGTCCTTTCCCAAGATCTAATCTAACTCTGTTCCAAATTTCATCAAAATCGGTTCAGTGGTTTAGGCGTGAAAGCGTAGCAGACAGACAGAGTTACTTTCGTATTTATAATATTATAGTAAGGATTAGTAATTGGATTATTTTAGGCCTTTTAGGCCTTACTAGTCTTTTAGGCCTAATGGCCTCTAAGTTCAATCGGTAGGTAGGTGAGCAGATGGCTCACCTTGAAATTATTATAATATTAGATACCAAATGGATATAGAATTCCGAGATAAAACTCCATGTCTTATCAAGCGCAAGGCGTGGTGTTCGTGTCAATCATTTGACGAACCAACACACCAATAGGGCGGTCCCTTATCTATATTGATGACATGTGTGGCTGATATTGACTTTCATCATTATCAAACTCTTACCGCTCACCGCGAAATAGGTTTGACAAAGTGACCATAAAACGTGTCGGCCATAATCATCGTCATCATGATCAGCCTTTATCCATCCACTGCTGAACAAATGCCTACTTCAACGAATGCCAAGACCGATTCGTTGCTACATAATACTTGTAGGTATAGGGTTTGTCACTAGTTCTGACAGAAGTTTTTAGGGATGTTGACACATGTTACAAATTCATGTAAAGTTATATTTTACATATTAAATACAGTATTTGAAAACCTAAAATAACATTTAAAAGGTCTACTTATTTGTCTTAAAATTTAGAAAATTAATTTAAAATGCGTCAATTATCATGCATTATCACGTGACTGCAAACGCCAATAAGGCGATGACGTCACTGAACATTGAGCTAAGTACAAACTCACCTAACATAGGGCAAGCTCTGAATGCGGTGTGTGACGTAATGACGCTTGGAGCGTTTCAAGGGCAATTTTAAAAACTATTTTTCTTTATTTAATTTTTTGTTAAAATTGGACATATTTCTTTACAAAAATCTTTTTTTCGTGTTTACCTATAGTATATCTATCAAATAAAAACAATTAAAAAAAAATAGTCAACATCCCTATTGTTTGAGCAGGGACGTTATGTGATAAAACGCTACGGAAATATTATGATACTACTGTTTGCATTGTATAACTTACATGTGTTTAATTGTGTAACACTCAATATATCAATCGGTGATATCAGAGACTTTTATTTGGGGAGACATCAGCTGTCTACCTATCTAGTTAGCCTAAGCTTCCCCAAAGGGTGATAATATATGCTACATACTTAGGGCTGCCATGAGTCCGGATAAAGCCGGACATAGTTAGGCTTTTTGATTGCGTGTTGCGTGAAAATAAACGGTGTCCAGCTTTTGTTAGACTTTTGTAAGCGATGGCACATTAGTTTCAGGTTAACACTGCCTTCGCATTCGATTTCATCTATTAGTGTAATTTCATCTAACAAAATGTGTGAGACTCATAAAAATGCTTCATTTTACATATAATTTCTTTGTCGTACCTATAAATACTAAGACAAAATCCTCAATAATGTCGGGTGTCCGATCTATCTACCCAAATGTCTGGCCAAGCTGGCTGGTCTGTCCGGCTTTTAGGTTTGGCGACATGGCAACATTATAAAAAATATGTATAAATAAATAATGAAAAGAGTCTTATCCTATTTTCGTGATATACAAAATTGCAGAAAAACCAAGTAAAGTTCTTCTGGGACTCTTTCTGGTTGCTCATCATCGCGTTATCCGACGTCAAATAGTCGCTGCGCCTTTGGTTAAACCACACCAAGAGAAACGAGCTAGATAGTGGAACTCACGTAGAACTTAAGGCGCGTGGCACGAGCTTATTCCCCCAACCACATACGAATTTGTTATATTATTTATTTACGAATGTTAATTTCTTTTACAGGTAAGAATTACTGCTGAAGAAAAAGAGAGATCAAGGTCAATCAATACTAGCTCCAGTAAAGTACGTCATAGGTATTAATAGAATCCAGTTTGTAATGGCGTCAGTAATTTGATTAATTATTAGGTTATTATTATTGTAAAATTACTTCAACACTTTTTTTTATTTTTGATGTCGTAGTTGAAGCTTTCGGAGCATACCAGGGCCTCAGGTAGGCATACTGGCGTGTGTGGGGACTCGTATGGGGATGCACTACCGACTAAAACCACTGTGAGCGCCTTCAGCCGATTTTTAAGGGACCCGGATTTACGGGCAACCGGAACCCTCAGCGACAGACTGGTGCCGGCAACACCAAACACTATCAACCTGCATCTGTCACTACTAGCAATCGTTTCTATTAAAGAACGCCAAGACTAAGTCTTTAGGCCAACAGCATAGGCCATTTCGACAAAAAAACACACAATCCAACTTCCCAATCTGTGGAAGTTTAACCCAAGACCCTTTCTATTTAGCACTGTCTTTGCGTTGCTTTTGTTGCCTTCATTCCTATGACCCTCATCATGCATTTTAATTTGTCCATCATTATATTTTCAGACATTTTCAGACATTTTTAGTGTCTTGAACTTGGCTTGGCTCTAGATCTAACTTTGTTAGAAATATCTTGAGCCGTGTTAAACCTCAGCTGTCAGACTCGAAAATATACATTCGATTCGTATACTACGTGGAAATTTTATTCAATTTCCTGTAGCACCTTTGACTTCTCGTTCAATTTGCGTCCCAACAGGAAGATCCTGGGGCGAGAGGCAGCTGTGAGTTTTAATAAAACTCACGTGTAGGTTCGTCCTCGCTTTGCTTAGCGAGGGGCGTTCCCCAGCGTGTGTCGCTGACAGTTTTTCTTATAAGTTATTTATGTTCCATATTTAGTTGCAAAAACTGTTCTTTATGGTGAACATTTTTATATACTTTTCCGTTTTTATGATATGTAAAATTTTCTGGCATCTTAACGTTGAGTTTAAATTTCTTGCTATATATCTTATCTTATATACTACACCTTTAAACGAGCAATTCTTGTATATATATATAGAATCGGGATCTCGGAAACGGCTCCAACGATTTTCATGAAATTTTGTATACATGGGTTAAAAACGGCGATAAATCGGTCTAGCTAGGATAAATTTTTAGAAAACTTTTTTATCCGTGTTTTGAGGCATCGATAAAATATGATTAGAATACGAATGTAAATTTCGCTGTCAAATAATATGTCATGGTAGCTTAGTGGTGAAATTTGGCAGTTAAATCCGAACGAGCCTGGTTCGAATCTCCAGTCCGAATTTTTTCCTTTTTTAAGATCAATTTTTTGGAAGAAAAATTTTATCGTATTTTATCACTAAGGGTACCGAGCAAATGCTCGGTCAACCAGGTACTGAATTTCAAATAAGAACAGCCAGGACATAATATGATATTTATTTCAATTGTATAACCACCATGCCATTGAAATCAATACATACACCTGATAAAAATATTATCTTCATTTGTCGCCCAAATCATTCATTGTATTATATTGATATAGATAGTCTTTATTTCCAATTCAATCACGGAGATTTACGCCCGGTTTCCCAAAGGGTCCAGCCCAAAAATTAACACATTAACTGACAAGTCTCTCGTTAGGTGTCAAATGAGTTGTTAGAAACACGGTTTAATTACTTAATTTGATTAGCCTGTTAGGTGACATAACAACTACGATAAAAAGCTTACAAATTTAACTCTAGAATTATGTGTTTAAGCCGCCATTAACAAAGTGTTCGTTGACATACACTTTGACCAACGTTTCAGAAACCGGGCGTAAAACTACAAAATAAATATAATTTATGTTTGTTTAGCAGTGAGAGAGAGCGAAGCCTACTAGGAAACTCTGTGTTACATATATAGACTATTTTTACCTATGACGTATATATGGACATAATATGACTCTGCTTTTTTTAGCCGCAATAAAATCCGCAAAAGTTTAATTATATTGAGTGAAATTCTCGTTAACATAAAGAAACAATATTAGGACATTCATTATCATCATCAGAAGCCGTCTGTTCACTGATGAACATTGGCCTCACTCGATGAACGCCAAGACGCCCAATCCCTTGCCACACGCATCCAACACGGATGCTCTGCGTTACGAAGATTTAATTCAATGAAAGAACATTGACAATATTGTCAGTAACTTTTAAAATCTGTTCTTCTCTCTTCATCACCATTGAGATATATTTTGATCATTACAATTGCGTATTGCTTTATCCACCGGATAGACGCGGGCCGCTGATGATAACGGTGTTATGTATATTACAAAGGTTACAAAGCTTTTATTATTTCCTTGGTATAAAGCAAACGGCAGTACAAAAACAACACAAAGATAAACAAAACAAAGCTAAAAGAAATGTTTGATGTAACAATACTAAAGAGGGTGCTAGGCTACAAAAGGTTTACATTTAATAAAAAGACTTTCATCATCATCAATCCGTTGCCATCTACTGATGGGTGAATCCTTTGGGTACCCATATGATTACAGATACATAAGATAACTCAATTTTGTTTGATCATCATCATCAGCCCTTACCCGTCCGCTGCTGAACATGGGCCTAGAACATAGTTCGTTGGTTTTTTATAAGCCCGACATTGATCGTCGTCCCGTGACCGTGGTTGCTGTAAAGTATCCGAAACGTCGGGCATGTAAAAAACTTAATAAGCCGCGATGAAATCCGTAAAAGTGTTTCTATGTAACCCAAAAACTACGAGACTGATTCTAAAATTCTTTCACTATTAAAATGTGACGGATATCCGGATATCAGATAATAATAATTAATAATAATAATAATAATTTTTATTCAAAATGCCTGCATGGTAAATTACAAGCAACATAAAGTACAATATTAACATATTTATTCTATAATGTTAACAATAGTGCCTGAACTAGGACATCCCGTGTTTTAGGCAAAAAGAAGGGCTTACATTAATTTTAATATACAAACTAGAACATTTAATCAATGAATTACAAAAACAATGAATATTGTTGTAATATATATACTTAGATAGGATTGCAGGAGAATCCGAAGCTGCCGGCATAAAATTCTGCGTTACAAAGATTTGATTCCATAAAACAACGTTTAATTTAGCGTAAACAAGCTAAACCATTTAGCAAGTGTAACAACAGGGGCTCATCGCCGGCACAAAGGCGAAGTTTTATTGTCCCTCTTTACTTTGTTAGTGCGAACTTACCTTTACTTTGTTTAATTTAACTCGCCAAAGAAACGTACCGTCTGTTTGTTAGGCGTGGTGTATATTAAGGATTGCATTAACTTTAAGAGTAATGTTTTGGTTTGGTTTGATTCTAATATTGTGTGCGCAATAAAGAAGAGTGTTAATTTAAAAACAAAGAAATTGTGAGATTCACACACGATAGAAGTGAGACACACGTTAAATGCTCAAATACAAGCAAGTATTAAATAGTGTGCAATATACTTACGCACCGACATTTGCTCTCTCGCTCTTTTGTATTTGTGTCTCTTACCTGTCGTTTTTCCGTTGCATTCGGTTTGAAATCACAACGATTCTAAAAAATTTCACTTCAAAAAAACTTTTCACGGATTTTATCGCAGGTTTATTTTCTTACTTGGCTAGGCAAATTAGGCTACGTGCCACTTGATGGCAAGTGGTCAACGTCGCCTACTAACATTAACTAGTTGAACCATATACTCTAGTCTCTGTACCAGTGATTACACTGTCTTTTTGCTCTTCTCTCCGAAATACAGTATAGCTGTTTCACAAAAGAAAAAGCAGGTTGGTTTATTTGGTTTTTTACGCTTATGACATTTCGGATCCTGTACAGCAGCTACCTTCAGAGGTATTGTGCCACTCGCATCCAACACGGGCGGAGAGCCCCCGGGAGATTAAAAATAGGTGTGTGTGCGATTTACCCACGATAGAAGTGAAACACACCTTAAATGTTTAAATACAAGCAAGTATGAAATATACATAAACACCGACATTTGCTCTCTCGCTCTTTTGTATTTGTGTCTCTTACCTGTCGTTTTTTTCCGTTGCATCGAGATTGAAATCACAACGATTCTAAAGAAGTTTCACTTCAAAAATATCTGAGACGTTGTTAAACCTTTCTATTCAACGATAAAAATATCTATTGTATTCAACTTTTCGTTATAAACTATTCGTTAAATGTTTTTGCATTCGGATGTTTTTTAGCGCTAGAAAACTCTTCACGGTACAGTGCATCTACGTGACTTAAGCATTAAGACCGTTGAAAGAATGGAAACCAACTTGAGCTGCTTGTCGTTCCGGGAAGGAGCTTATTTCTTAGAGAAATTGAAATAAGAGTATTACACAGTATGAATGTAGTTTGAAGAGATTTTGCACAGCGTCTATTTCAATCGTTGACGTATGCTAATTGCTGAGATACATCATCATCAGCGACCGTTTTGTTTACCCTCTCCTTCAAAAAAGCTTCTCGGAAAATACAGTATTTGTAGGTTTCCCTAGTAGTAGTCTTAATATTATTATGTATGAACCTGAAAGTTTGTATGAATGTATAGATATACGTTTGTTACACTTTCACGCAACAATTACTGAATATATTTTGATGAAACTTTACAGTAATATAGCTTACACATCTGAATAACAGGGAAGGGAAATACGCGGATGAAACCGCGAAGCACTGCCAGTATTTTTATCAACCTCATTGTTATTAAAATGTAAACGATCGGCCGTCATTGTGTTCATTGAAACAGGCCTATGTTCAGCAATGGATGGATAGTGGCTGATGATGATGATGATAATGAAAACTATTATAATGAGGATGCTATTAACGCTATATAACCTATTAGAATAAATGCTTGTTAATACTAAAACTCGTCTCCGAGGCGAATAGTCGTATTCAATGCAAATAGAAAACTCGGTCTATTAAAAAGGATTCTCCGTCTCCTGACTCCTGAATGCCTCGACGTCGTTACGAGAGGGGCTTTTTAGGGCAAGAACGTCTGTTGAATGTAACAGTGTACACGAGAATATGTTTTGTGTGATGTTTCATATTGTTACGGCAATACGATATATAGAAAAGAATATAATAGAATAAACATTAAAGAATGCGAGTAGCAAGGGATCGGTCGTCTTGGCGTTCATTGGGAGAGGCCTATGTTCAGCAGTGGACGGATAAAGGCTGATGATGATGATGATGAAACATTAAAGAATATTTACACACTGTACTGTACCCGTGTTCAAAAAGCGTACTTGGCTAACTTATGAAACAACCCTATGCAAAGAACGCTACTATCTATGCGCACTTCGCGCCAAATGTCGGGTTTGACAGACGTATAGTGGCGGATTTTATTAGTATTGTCTATGACTTGGTTTCAATGACCCTATGCGTTCGGGAGTGCTGTGATACCTCATAGTATTGTTTGTGAATACGGATGTAATACACACTCACACGGCACATAATATATGCATACATTATGCATTATGCAATATGTTGACCATGCCTGAATTAAAAATTAAATATTTTTGTTGTAAGTGCATAAAACAAAGTCTAGGTCATTAAAATAAAATAACAATTAAGCTAAATCTGTATCGGCTTTCAGTGTAGATCATAAAATGAAAAAGTTTTTTCTTTTTATACAGATAGAAAGATAAAGATTTGAAAAATGAAAAGTGATATAGATAGATAGATAGAAATTAGTTGGATAGACAAACTAGCAAGCGAGCCACCTCACAAGAAGTAAACATCACCCATGGACGGAATCCCGAAGTTCCTAATTGGATTGTGTATGTAGGTTAGTTGTGAGGGCCACAGATGGGCTCGTGGCTCAAGCGATAGTCCACACTTTACCACAACCGAGGAATAGTGGGTTTCCAGAAAGCTTGAAGATGACCTCAAATGTTATGAGTGTGACTTGAAGGTAGGGGGGGGGGGGGGTGGGGAAGTAATCAGTGTAAGGGAGCTCACCTTATTTACAGACTCCTTGTATCGCGTCAATCTTTCTCAGCTTTTTCTTTCTTTCTAATTTTCTCAAAAGAATTTCATCTTCATAATTATGGCGGCCTTATTATTACGAAAGTAATCTGTGAAAGTATTTTGGATGTAAGTGTCGCATTTTGTCTCTATTAAAATGATCATATCAAGACGGTGGAAAAAATATTTAGGTACATTGAATAAAAAAAAACGACAGTGACGTTGTAGGTTTTATCTCAATCGAATGATTATTAAGACTGGCTACACACGTTTGGAATCTGTCGGTGTATGTAATGTAATAGGTACGGCAAAGCTGCTTAGAAGTAAATGCAGATTGTTGCAATTTCTTATTATAGTAGAGACCGTTTGAGATCGACATTTACCCATCTGCCTAAAACATGAAACATATTTTTATGTAACATTTTTGATTAAAAAATACGCCTATGATAGCTTGCCTATCGAAAAGTGTTCGATATTATCATCATCATCAGCCTTTATCCGTTAACAGTTGAACAAAGGCTTCTTCAATGGATGCCAAGACGATTGATCCCTTTTTTTTCTTTTACGCCGGGAAATGCACTGACGCATACCGCTGGGGAGTGGGTCTCCCCAGGCGGGTATGTGGGACTCGCTGCGCCCGAAAGATATTAAGTGGACGCAGCTCTACCCACTAAAACCCGGCGAGTGCCACCAATGCCGCCTTTGGTGAGGTGCCCCGGATCTACAAGCAACAGGGCACCTCGACGGCTAGTCAGTCCCTCAGGGGACTGACGCCACCTCCACAGAGCGGTTGCCCCGCACCACAGAACAACCACTCCCAACGTCTGGACAGTACAATGAGGTGAAGTTCCCATCCTCACCCCTTGCCCCCTGCTCTTTTGTCCCCTCTTCTTATAAGAGGGGTACAAAGAGCCCCCTCGGCTCAATTCGCTTCACCCAAGGTGTTTGGGTCACCCTGGGCTACTGTGCCCCACCGCCACGACAAGGCCTGAACCGTGGTGGGGTAAGACGACTGATCTCTTGCCACTCGCACTTAACACGGACCGACCGCTACACGCAGATCGTCTTTCCGTCTGGTTAGTGGCCGACCAAAACTCCGTCTAATAGTAGACGACCACGAACTGATTTAGAAAATGATTGATTAAAATATCTATGAATACTACTATTAGTATTCATAGATATTTTAATCAATCATTTTACTTGGCATAACCTCTACTTTTATGAGAACCAAACATATAATTTATAACGTAGAGAGTATGAATAAAATACGATATAAGGCTCATCTGGTTATCAAATGGATGAGAATCGATTTCTTAGGCCCTCTTAGATTATTCAAAAACCCATTAAAGTAGGTACTAAAATATAATTACAAAAGTATTTGACTGAGTTAGTGCTTTTGAAATATATTTGTTTCGTAACATTAAATTGACCAACATTTGAATTCATAATTATGTATGTTTGTTACATGAGTTTCCGAGTAATATGTGAACTAGAGAATTTTAGTACAGGTGACGCAAGACTGAAGTGGTATCAAATTAGGAGTGTTCGTCCTAAATTTAGAGTAATACAGTGGCGTGAAATTGAGGATTTGGAGAATTAGATTTTGTAGCCAATCTGAGGCTCTCTGGGGTCTTATGATTTATAGATATGCAAATGAAACGGTTTGATTACTTCGTTATATACAAATAGATTTTCTAAAGATTACGCGAATTTCACTCGCAACGAAATAACTTTTACGGATTTTATCTGGGTTCATTATCGACTAATTAAATTAGCTGAAGGTGAACTAGGAATAATTTTCTGAAACTAAGACGTCTCGCATTCCAGTCCTCAAATGACATGGTTGTAAAAACGAAACATCAGGCAAGTAAGAACCTCAACCAATCGTCATAAAATCGTTTGTCTATGGTAGTTTTAAAATATTTGGATAACAATGGTAAGTATAAAACTATGTAACACGATATTATCAACCAACTCATATGTTGCGTGTATTAGCCACTGTCCACTGTGGTGATTTTATTCTCTCTCTTCTTCTTCAAATTTCTCAAGTTCATCATTATTCACCCAAACACCACCATTGTGAATGGACGGGCACACATCAACCATTGGCTCCTGTTCCGTGACATGTTTCTACAACAAACTTTATTCATTATTATCAGTATCATCGTCAGCCTTTGCGTCCACTGCTGAACATGCTTCTTCAATGAACGCCAAGACGGCATATCTCTGTCTATATATTTTCTTCCCACCTGGTTAATAGCCGAACAAATTCGTCTACTACACGTCCACTCTTAAACCTTATTGGCTCATCGGCCATCCGTTCTCCTGAGTATGTGATCTTACGGTAACTTTAAGGTGTTTATTCTTCGCTTTGATATCGTTTTAAAAGTCCTTTTAAAACTTTATTACAAATGTATAAATCAAAGCCACTAATAAAGTTTGACTCTAACGTTCGCTACTACTACTTTCATTTTTATCGTACATACACTACTTGCAACCTTATTCTTACGTACCAAGGTACATAATATGATAATATCTAGATCTAGGTGATGCATAAATTTAGTAGTTACGGTGGAATTTGGTGTGAACGTGGAACAAGTGGGGGCCACATTTTCCACCGACTAGCTGCTAGTAATTAATATAAGCTACGAGCTGGCGACTCGCCAAGCAACTGTCCCCTAGAGTTGTCGTTAAGAGCGTTTTACACGAGTGCAGTTTGCTACGGGGCTTTAGGGAATGTGTTTTTGAAATTTTGGTACGATATTATGTTTTAAAAGTGGTTAAAGTTATAACTAAGCTAATACTTGAGCTGGTTGTAATGACTGTAGAATTGAAGTGCCTTGATTGATGTCAATGAATTCTAAATCTGTTTGGTAAATGGTATGATTTTTAAGGATCTACACAAGGATGTCGAAAAATTACTAATAAATTTATTATACATTGTAAATTGCATGATTTCAAACGTTTATTTCACATTACTAGAATATTGCAATGATTTGCGACGAAATCTTCCTCAAAGTTCAATAACCCCAGCCAATTTAATGAGTCATTAGGAAGGAAGTAAATTGTAGCATTCATGTTGAGACGGACATTGTATGCAAATTTCAATAGATGATTGATAGTGTCAGCGGCGATTCGCACAAGTATATGCACAGTGAATTCTTTCAATCTGAATCGAAGACGAATCTTTTGTGATCATAGTCTTCCAGCAAGCAAAACGGGTTCCTTTAATACTGGAATGGAAATTCATTCTTTCCTGGGCCTTAACATGAGCTTCAGCGTCAGTTATTGCACCGTCAGTTCTTGTTCCCTTTCATGAAACACGGCAATGGTGGTAATGATCACATACGCGGAATCCAACTCGCGTCTTGTAAAATCCTGTAAAAGTATTTGGTGAAAGAAATCAGAATAGCAATAGTATATGATACGGTATATAAAACTACTTTCACCGAGTTGCTTATTTGATGAAACGTATTTTATATTTAATTTAATATGTCAATAAACATGTTGCATATGGGTTGTCTCAAAAAAATCAGTCCAGGATATGATTAATTAATAATTAAAAGAAATAAAACTTTTTTTAAACATTTATCCGGTTTGATTATTTGACAAATTCCATACCAATCGAAAGTATGAAGCCCATAGAATATGCTGACATTTGGAAGACTACAAGAAAGCATTGAGAAGACGTCATTTGAAGAATTGTGTAGTATTTTCGGACTCAGATATATCTGAGTACGAAAATAATGACAATGGCTTATTTGCCAAAGTCACAAAGCTTGGAAATGGATAAGAGGAAAGACTGCATCCATGAGATAGG
This sequence comes from Lycaena phlaeas, assembly GCA_905333005.2. Lineage (NCBI taxonomy): Eukaryota > Metazoa > Arthropoda > Insecta > Lepidoptera > Lycaenidae > Lycaena > Lycaena phlaeas. The sequence continues at coordinate 3,562,171 of HG995181.1, forward strand.
GGAAACAATAGGAGAAACTAAAGGCATCAATGTGATCGCTCCCTTACTGCTGGCAAGGAGACCGAATTCGGAAGTTGTATCGACGCTGTCGCATTTGTCGCTTCCAACTTAGACGTCCTTCGGAAACTTGTGCCGCTAAGTTTGTTTATTAAGTTAATAAGATTTTTGTTATATTTCATATCTTATTAAGTTTGTTTATTAAGTTAGTAAGATTTTTGTTATATTTCATGTCTTATTATTTATTTATCTTGAAGTATTTAAATACTATTACATATTATATTTAAGCAGTTGTTTGTTCTAAGCAATTATTGCAAAACTTGTCATATACTTTTATTAAAACTAAATTTGTTACTGTCTTTAATGGACGGAAGAGTTATTAGTAGCGCAATAGTTACAAACTTAAATTTCAAATTAATGAACAAACTTCTTGACTAAAAATCCTTATAAAGCCTTATCGCCAATAGAACTGTCATATAAACTTTTTCCACCCCACAAACCTCGTTGCCATATAGATTACAGGGTTTATGTGTGAGACTGTGCCGATATAAAAGTTTAATTCCAATCGAGCTGGAAGTAAGGAGTATCGATCACGTTCTAGAAGTTTCTCGCAAGAAACACGTTAATCTAGATAGATCTTAGCTCGGATCTTTATAGATCTGACCGTATCGTAGGAACCTGCGCCAAGCGCGGCGATTTATCAAGATATCTCGGAACTGAACTGCCTGGTAAGTAACTACTTGAACTATACAACATTTTTGCTTGACATTCTATTGTTTTTTCATTATTATTTTTAATTATAAAATTATAAGGGTAATAACGATTGCCATAATGAAGACCTTACTTGTTAACTGTGTGATAGTAGTGTTATATTGTTTATCACTATGGCTGCTCTGTAAACTTTTTTTATTAAATTTGATGACCTAGGTAGACGAAGTGTTGACCCCACCATGATTCAAGCCTTGTCGTGGCGGTGGGGCTCAGTAGCCTAGGGTGAGCCCAACACCTTGGGCGAAGCTAATAGAGCCAAGGGGGCTCTTTGTACCCCTCTTATAAGAAGAGGGGACAAAAGAGCAGGGGGCAAGGGGCGAGGATGGGAACCTCGCCTCATTGTACTGTCCTGACGGTGGGAGGGGTTGTTCTGTGGTGCGGGGCAACCCGTCTGTGGAGATGGTTTCGATGGCCCTCTTAGGGGACTGACTGGCCGACGAGGTACCCTGTGCTAGTAGATCCGGGGCGTCTCACCAAAGGCGGTATTGGTGGCACTCGCCGGGTTGTAGTGAGTAGAGCTGCGTCCATTTACCAGCTTTCGGGCGCAGCGAGTCCCACATACCCGCCTGGGGAGACCCACTCCCCTGCGGGATGCGTCAGTGCATTTCCCGGCGTAAAAGAAAAAAAAAGGTAGACGAAGTGTTGGTCGGCGATTAACCAGGTGGGAAGAGATCTTCGTGCAGTGTTCGGTTCGTGCTCGATACAAGTGGCAGGGAATCGATCGTTATGGAATTCATTGAGGGGGGACTATGATCAACTGTGGACAACTAAAGGCTGATGACGATGGAGTGTTTAGATCTTATTGTCTTGTAATTATAAAGTTTGCTTTTAATAATATAAAGTACATAGTATTTTTGGAAAGTCTGTTTTTTTGCTATAGGCTATATTATAGCGTCCCTATCGCCAGCTGCACGACGCCATTTTTATCCAAAAATATTGAGATCGTAACGCCAATCTCCGTCATGATCGTTCATCCATCTCTTTCTCTCTCTTGCCGTTCTAAGTATGCTAGAATATATGTCTTTTGAAAGAGGTCCATAGCTGTGGACGGAAACGATGATTATGTGACACAAAAAAGGACCTATAAAGAGATGTCAAAAATATATAGTAGTTGCTGTTGTCCGCGTCTTCGCTCGCGCTAGAAATTTTCCATTTCTTAATGTGTCCTATGTTGATCGGTTGAGTAGTTTTCGCGTGAAAGCGTAACAAACGTCCCTACTTTTACATTTTTTTTTTTTTATAATATTAAGTAAGGATTGCCACATAAAAGTAGAAGATATATTTTTAGGGGAAGTAATTAAATGAACGGCATTATAAATTTTGGAGGGGCAAAAAAAAATCGGCATTTAAATAATTTGGTTGGCATACAAAGATTTTGTACGCAATAAAATAAAGCTGGTAGCAATTCTTGTTCCGCAAATAATTTTGATAATGGTCAAAAATTAAATCATATATAAGCAGCATACAATATTATGAGTTCGCATAATAAATATTCATCGGGCAAAATAATTACTTGAGCGGCACATTTCTTTGCATTACATTTTATGTCCTGTGTTCACACCGGTGTAGGTTTGCGCTATTTACAGCTAGATGGTGTTGTAAGTATGTTATTGAACAAAATTATAAAAATTGAAGAATAAATTAATTCAGGTCATGACGTCGTCAAATCCTGTGTTCAGCAGTGGTCCGTCCACTAAAGGCTGATAATATGATGATGAAATTTTTATCCGTAAAAGTTGTTTCATTATAATGTTTCATTATAATGAAATTTTTTTCTTCAAGATTTTATTTTCTTTCAGTTCCGTAGATTTATGTAGATAGTAGATAGATTATGCAGGTATTAAAAATTGTAGGTGGTGTGTAAAATAAACAAGCAGTTCAAAAACTTGCAATATTCAATTCAATCATAACCTACAAAAATCAAATCAAATTAAAACATTCAATACGCAAGAATGGATCCACAATTTTAAACTTATTTGTAACTAGACGTACAGCTCTACGGTTAACATGTCCGCGCGCGCTCAGGCTGCACGCTGTCGTTCGTAAGTTCAAATCCTCTTCATACCATTATCTATGAATTTCTTCTTTTGTTTGTTTATACATTTTTAAATAATATTTTTTGATATTATATATAAATACGATTTACAAACTAAAATTTTGTATAAAAATTGAATAAGAAATTATATTATCATTCTTAATAAAGGACCAGGGAATTAATTCAAATCATGACGTCATCAAATCCTGTGGACTGGGCTATAACGCAGAATTTAATGAAAAAGAAAGTTGCTTGAAGTTATATTCATGCTACTTATATAAGCAGCACAAAATTATTTTTTTTGCTTACCCTCCGAGTGCTTACCAAAATTTTATTAAACAGGAGCAGCACATTGCCCCTCTTTTAATTAATATGCCTTTCAAAAATAATTACAGCCATAAAAAATGACAAAAATTGCTGCTTGATTTTAAAATGTTTGCTGAACATAAGTTGCCGCTCAATTAGCTATTTCTGCTACCAGATTATATTTTTCTGCTCACAAAAATACGAATATTATGCTAGTCGTTTAAATAACACCCTATTTTTAGTGTCTCAAAACGTTTATCAGCTATATAAAGGGATATAAAACTGCTTGGTGGTGATAAGGAATTCGTTCCATTTTATGTGCAACGGATTTAATATTACGCCTTGTTGTAAATAAGAATTGTTAACCTACGAGACATTTCATCATCATCAGCTTTTATCCGTCCACTGCTGAACACCGGCCCCCCTCAATGAACGCCAAGATTTTTACCTATTTACATTACGAATGAGGATACTCAAAATCTTTCTTCGACGGTCTACTGAAAAGACTAACTACTATTTAAATGCTATTAGATCCAATTGAATTATACTTTTTGAAGTTAAACTTGCATGCAACGGAAAAAACGATAGGTAAGAGACACAAATACAAAAGAGCGAGAGAGCAAATGTCGGTGTGTATGTATATTGCACACTTTTTAATACTTGCTTGTATTTGAGCATTTAACATGTGTTTCACTTCTATCGTGTGTGATCGCACACACACCTCTTTTTTTTATATCATAGAAGGGGAAACGAACAGTCGAAGCCTTGCGACTAACGACGCCCATTAACATCCACATAACCAGAGATTATGCAGAGGCGTTGCCCTCCTTATTCCTATCATCCCCAATGGGCCACCGGAAATTCACAAACCGCACGAAATGCGACAGCTTAGCTGTCACCTTACGCCGATTTTATGCGAGCAAGAGGTTCCTCCCCGGTCGTGCCGGCCCAGTTTGGCTGCAAAGCAGCATAGCCCTACCTCTTACTAAATAATCTTTAATGATTGATGAATCCTGTTTAAATCTAATTCCCTGTCATCTGTTTTACCCCGGGCCTGGTATCGAAGACATTTGACCCTGTATATATTTCATCGAGGGATTCCGTTAGAACTAGGGTTGCCAGGTCGCCAAACCTAATAGCCGGACAGACCGGCTAGCTATAACATTATTGAGGATTCTGAGTTCTAGCACAGTATTTATACGAGTAGGTTTGACAAAGAAATTGTATGACAAATCAAGCTTTTTTTATGAGTAGCATACATTTTGTTAAATTCTAGTGAACTAATAAATAAAATCGAATTCCAAGACGAGCCTAAGACTAATTTGGCATCGCTCGTTTGCAAAATGTAAAAAATCTAACAAAAGCCGGACACTGTTTATTTGGACCGGACACGCAATCAAAAAGCCTACCTATGTCCGCCTTTACCCGGACGCCTGGCAACCCTAGTTGGTTATGGTATAGGGGTCGTTTGTTGAGTTGGGACTTAATAGTTTGGAACACGGGGTCCGAACAAAAAGTTACAGTAATTAATATACTGCAAACTTCCAACGGTTATGGCGGCCTCGTTTGAATTCACTTGTTGTTTCTTGTTTCGATTGGCCTAGATACATCCATGGAATGATATTGTATTGTTATTTTGCTTTTGGGTTCACGCGAATTTCACTCATTATAATTTAACTATAATTCATATAAATTAACATATTACTTAATTATTACTTATAGTACTGTGTACTACCTACTACTTAGGGCCGATTACATAAAGAATAAGTTTTATCAGGTTTATTAACAATTGTACATCAAGAAGAAAATCACAAAACATAAAATTACTCTTAGTTGTCAAAAAACGAGAAGAAAGCAACTGACTCTCTTCTCTCGCGTCCAGCGCTAGTAGCGACCCCCGAGGCTTGCGGTAAAACAGTCACACGCTTTATACTAATATAAATGTAAGTTTTACCCAGTCCTCCCGTGACCATGGTTGCTGTAAAGTATCTGATACGTCGGGCGTGTAAAAAACTCAATACACCGCGATAAAATCTGTAAAAGTTGTTTTATTATATTTTTTTATAAAATAGTTTTTATCGGCTGTAGAAAAAAATATATCACACCGTAGATATAATGCGGCGAACAGCAACAAGTATTAACAAATAAGACATGAGGTAATAATTAAGCCCGTCACAGACTTAACTATAATATAATATATTATTATATTTTTATAGCTAGGCATATTAATATATATTTTCTATACTTATTACGGTATCGCTTGATGACGTCACAGAAATATATATTATAGCTGAGTGTGCGGTCACGCGAAAATTAGTATAGAAAATATATAGTAATATGCCTAGCTATAAAAATATTAGTATATATTATAGCTAAGTCTGTGACGGGCTTTATAGAGAGTATGTACGGTTAAAACAGCTTGAATTGTAACGACACAAGGCGCCGGATCCTATCCTGATAAAACACTAGCCTCTCGTACCTCCGTTCCTGACCTCGTTTTCCCAAGTCCCTAATCCTTAATTAAAAATGAAAGAACACGTACTCTTCATAAACTTGGTCTGTTCGGCGGGGGAGGGCTTATAATAAAATCCCTTTGTCTTTTGAAAATTTTAATAGATTTTGATCAAACTTTATCTCGAACTTTACGAAATTCTGGAGATATTTTTTTACAGAGGAATTTTATAAAGGCGCACATTATTTGACAAATTGTCTTGCACTAATTTAGTCTAACTCAAATTAGGCGAAGGTTCAGAATCTTGTTAAATTTTAACCAATAATAGTTTTAAATTGGATATCGCAAAGCCTTTTATCTGTATAATGTATACTCGTATTCTTACCATCAATTGAAACCATCAAATATGCCAAAGGTTAAGTTTATTTGTTAATACTCATCTCTAGACTTAGGCGTTGAATAAGCGAAATTCTTTTTGCATTTCATAATCAAATCACCAAGAAATGTAGGTTGTTTTGGGGTGTAATTTAATTGTACAATTATGGAGCGGGTGTAAATGTAGAGAACAGAACAGTGTATACCCAAGAGATAAGATTTTTTTAATATCTATGGTCGCTTTTACACGACGTCAATCTGGTACCATAGTAAGTTCTCGAAGAGACTTGTGTTACGAGTACCAGACAACGGATGTACTTAATACTTTTTACATAAATTTAAGATTTTTATTATATAATTCACATATTTAATACACATCTGTGACCCAGAAACACAGAAAACTTTTTTGTTCCCTGGCGAGATTCGAACCCTACTCCGGCTTGAGCGCCAACGCGCTAACCATTGAGCCACAGAGGTCATCATAAATATTATATACAGGATATTGGAAATAAGAGAGAATTCTTCAAGAGAAATAAAGATGATATTAGCCTCACATGATTACATTACACAATAATGCTCCGTAACTACCTACTTATCATCATTAATATTCAAATCGTTTCTTCATTGGCTCCGGTAATCGATACAGACCGTTTATTGTCAAGCTATTTGTATTTTCAAATACACAATCAGGTTACGGGAAACAGATCCGGGATCTTATCTTGTCAAATAACGGGAGCCTTCGCACCGGGCCATTGTCTGCTTTCGTCAAATTAGGGTGCGATTGTATTTTGGGTTTTATTGGTTGGAAGTGAATCAGATCTGATGACTGATGGCACCGGTGGAGGCAGGACATTGTCTCACGCCCTTAGTAGAGATGCATTATTTTAGGGCCCAGTAGTCAAATGGCAAAAAACGGAACCCTTATAGGTTCGTCATGTATGTCCGTCTGACAATATAAGTTAACTTCAGTGGCTCAGCGACCCAATGTGAGTCTTGGCCTCCGAAACGAGAGACCGGTGGAAGTCTTACGATATAATTATCTTTATTCAATAATCAAGTTTACAAGACAGGAGTCTCCTGTTAAGTAAAGAAATACCTGTATTAGGGGATTCCGCTCTTCCTTAAAAATAATATTACATGATGGTTCAAAATTCAGAAAGTTATAATGATAAAACTAATAAAAAGACGTGTGTATGATTCGCACACGATAAAAGTGAAACACACGTTAAATGCTCAAATACAAGCAAGTATTAATAGTCTGCAATATACATACACACCGATATTTACTCTCGCTCTTTTGTATTTGTGTCTCTTACCTGTCGTTTTTTCCGTTGCATTCGGTTTGAAATCACAACGATTCTAAAGAAGTTTCATTTCAAAAAAACTTTTTGATGATGATGATGAACTATATGATGTGCATAATCATGCCTACTTCTAGCAAAAATTGGTTTGAATGAGATCTACTTTGTAGTTTTTTTAACACGTCATAAATCGTAAACCGCAATTCAATTTTTCAAATATAAAAATAAAAAAATATCTTATTAACGGGATGCTTTATGGGCGAGTCCGATTCGTACTTGGACGCTTTTTATTTTAGTCGGATAGGAAAACTAGCAGGCGCTGATGACGGTCAGCGGCCTCGTGATGGTGGATGGTCACCGTCACTCTCACGTCTCATTATCAGTAATAACGCATGCTATCGTTACCATGATAGTGGTACACATGCGAACGGAACTGCGATACGTCTCAGGACGCATCTCCCACAAGTCCTACTAGAATCCTACGACGCAGTAACTTTGTAATATTAATTAAATAATATTCAAATTTACAAATCAACTGTCAAGTCTCAAATGTGTTTCTAGACGCATGGTAAAATTACTTAATTTGATCGGCCTGTCAGTTGACATAGCCACTACGATGAAAAGCTATGCAATTTGACTCTAGAATCGTATGATAACCGCCATTAACAGACATGATAGTTGACATTCACTTTGATCAACGTTTCCGAAACCGGGCGTTAGTTTTTCATTCGCAGCAGCGCTTTATGAACGCTGCGTCAAAAAAAGGGCGACGTTGTCTCGAGTTGCAAGTTGTATACTCAATTTGATTTAAAGGCAAATAATCGACATCAATAACCAACAGCACTTGACAAAAAGGCGCCGCGCTTTATAAACGATTTCTTGTGAACAAAATATAAATGAGTATCTAATTTCATTCAAACGCTTTTTTAACGTTCGATTATAAGCGCTCGTCCTTACGGGATTTTTATACAATAATGAAAAACACAATCTGGTGCCAAAAATATAAGTCAATGTCACCGTATGAGTTGTAAATGGTCGTGTGTTTTAATAATTCAAAATATTCAGCTTCAGCTTGTTCAGTTATTGAACTGACAAACCGCTGTATTTCGGCGAACGAACGCGAGGGTTTTGACCTTTGACATTTATTACAACTTTTGAAACGTGCGCGACACGCCTCACTGTAGTCCTAACATTTTTTACGGATTTTATCCAGGTTTATCAGGATTTTTCCAGTCACATCGTTTCAGATACTTTATCTTGGAAGTCGTGTCACCATGATTTGTGTAAGAAATTCGCAAAAATGCTTTCATTGTTATAAGTGAAATTTGCATTATATTAAAATGTTAAGAGTCACTATAACAAAATAAATTATTAGCTAAAAATCAGTATTATAAGTTGAAACAGATTAATTAAAACTTATTTCTTAACAGACTCCTAAATAACTTCGATGTCTCAAAGTCTCACGGGAAAATAAAAAGACCATTAAAAGTATTGGAGGCGAATTGTATTGAACTTGATAAATTAAATAAAGTTAAGCAACCGGCGTACATTCGATTTGTCAATTAAATGTACGCTTTTCGTACGTGAGGTATAATTTAAAGTTGTATATAGATATCCACGGTCACAAATGAATTGCAGAATACCTTGAAGCAAGAGGCAAATGTAATAATTTTTTTTTGATTGCTTAAATAATAATATCTATGGACGCTCTTCACACAACGTCAATCTGGTCCAGTTGTGAGTTCTTGAAGAGACTTGTGTTTGGCAGTTGGCACAACGGAAATACACATACCTATTTAAAATAAAATAAAATACGTTTATTACAGACCCATAAAATAGTTCATAAAGATATTACTATTACTATTATTATAAAATACATATATTTAATACACTTCCATGACCCAGGAACATAGAAACTTTTTGTTCCCTGGCCGAATTCGGCGGGAATAAGTCTAGAATTAGCATCATCATCATCATCATCAGCCTTTATCCGTCTACTGAGGGAGGCCTTTGTTCAGAATTAGCATACTATAATATAAATATCAAATATTATAATAAACCCATCTTAATTCCGCAGTGTAGCGTTGCGAGTAGGGTTGTCAGGTCGCCAAACCTAATAGCCGGACAGACCAGCCAGTTTGGCTGGATATTTGTGTAGAAAGACCGGACACCCAACATTATTGAAGATTCTGTCTCATTATTATTAGGGATGACAAACAATGCATGTAAAATCAAACCTTTTTTGATTAGCCTAAGACTGATTTGGCATCGCTCGTTAGCAAAATGTAAAAAGCCTAACAAAAGCTGGACTCGTTTATTTTCGCCGGACACGCAATAAAAAAGCCTACCTATGTCCGCCTTTAGCCGGACGCCTGGCAACCCTAGTTGCGAGTAATTTGAAAGCAGTTTTGTACATATCGGGGCCAGTCAGACATGGTAACTCTGCACTGGCATGAGCGACGTTCACCGAGCCATAAAATTGCGTTTCCCCCTTCAAATGTACGCCATACTTAAATTGGATGTTTAAACCCCGTCTGATTAAATAAGATATTTTACCAGGGGAGAAGTAATTAGGTATGAGTATAAAGCAAGTTGGAATTGAAAAGGTGAAATTATACATGTTTATGTGTTTAAATATTAATTGTCCTTGAAATGGGAGACAGATGCAAGCTCCAAAGAGAAGATGACCGAGCTAGTGAGTGTTATCATATGAGTTGTAGTATAGTTGTATATATAGCGCTGAACTGTGAAAATTTCGATAGCGCGATTCAGGATTGTGGGGCTTATTAGCCTGCTATATAATATGTAATTAATAGTGGTGTCGATTAAAGGTAAAATTATTATGTTGATTAAACTATTTATTGCCGAATATGTAATTAATGATTAGTAACTAACGATATCTTTTTATAATACATATTTGCTTATTTACTATTATTGTCTTTTGTAGGTAGTGGGTTTAGCACCAAGTTTTAATTGTCCGTGTGTAATTTCAGAAGTAAAAAAGATTGTAACTCATTTACACAATCCTTACTAATATTATAAATGCGAAAGTAACTCTGTCTGTCTGTCTGTTACGCTTTCACACCTAAACCACTGAACCGATTTTGATGAAATTAGGAACAGAGATAGATCTCAAAAGATCTGTCTGTGTTTACTATACGTATGTACGGAACTGCGCTACTCCGAATTTTACGCGAGCGAAGCCGCGGGCAGCTAGTATATTTATAAACTTAAATTCTGTACAGCATCTCTTTACAATCTCCTTACTGTGTCCCTACAGAGGGTTTTAGGAATAGATGTCTATAAGGCAGGTTATTTTTTGTGTTCTGTCCTGTAGTACTAAGTCTGGTCTGTTACAGTGTTATCTTCTATCTGTGAATTAGTGGTAATAAAGTATGTGTGATGTTTTCGAGTACTGTATTTGGGGTGTATTTGTAATAAGGTGTGTTAATGTTTTGTGTGACATTTTGTTTGTCATGTCTGTGTGCGTAATCTGTCTGTGATGTGCTGAATGGTATCCGATTGAGTTTGACATCTGTGACATTTGTCGTTTGTAATGGGATCTTTGATGATATTATATTTCCGGTAAGTTTTTGTGTTGATAACAAATCATCAATGTCATCAAAATAGCGATGCAACACCAAAGTTTATTTATTTATTTATTCTTTTGTTTACAACTAAACGTAACAATTGTAATTGAGAAATTGATTATAAGGTGTAATTATCTCTATCAGAGATTTATTTCAGCAAAACCTTGTAAGTCCAGCAAATTCTTGTATTATGTCTGTATGTCTTCTTTTTACTCCTCTTTTTGTTTTTCTTTGTAGAAAGTAATTACGCAGCGTTGAAATAGGTACTTCCTCCTCCGTTTTAATAGGACAATGTAGCTGCAGCGATCGTATCAAGTACTTTAGTATTTATGTAAGACATCCATTGGCGCGCCTTGGCAGTAAAGTTAACGTACATTCCATATTCAAATGTCTGACACCATCACGCATACGCGGATGTTGTGATGCTTTGTGATGCCCAATACGCCACCCCAATGTTAGGGCTAACTCTTGTTTTAATGCATCGTAATAATTAAAATGATTGTCATGAATACTGGTCACCTAGCGTTGCAGTAGTGATTTGTGGTCAATAATAACACTTGGTCATACCTCCGAAATCACAACCCCCAAACGGAAACTAGGGAAATGAATTAATAGAATTTTCGATTAGGCTTTAGAAATTTAAACTTACACCGTTTTTCAATAATGTTCATTTTCAATTAACGAAACCACTTTAGTTTTCGGTCCGCTAGGTTTCATGCGAACCCTCTCTACCTCTATTAACAAACTTGTTACCTGAGTAATAAAGTTTATATTACACTGGAGTTTAGTTAAACTCGATTATTGCCGCGTCCCTTGGGCTTATTGCATTAAGTTCATAACCCTTCAATTATTTAAAATACCTCATTTGAAGTGGTTACAATGTTTTTGTATTCGTTGCTCTAATTACTATTTGCTACATTCAAATGGTCTTACACTCCTACAACCATTTTAAATTTCTGCGTCTTCACATTAAAGAATTTAAAAGACTTGAAATTAAAGACAAAATTACTACCGGTACCTATCAAGTATGAATGTTCATAAAAAAAATATACTGATTTTTATAATTACTTAATAATAATGTTATACGGAGAGTGGCGGCTTTCAGGCTAGTTTTGTTTAATTTTTTCTGAAATTAAATGCTGTGTACAAACGCTTTCTAGCGCAACATTCGACGGGCACTATATGATACTAGCAGCGCCCCGGTTTTACCCGCGTACTTCCCATTTCCGTAGAAGTACAGCCTACAGGGACTAATTATTGCCTATGTGTCATTCTGATGTATAAGCTATATTATTGTAAGGTTTCATTAGAATCCATTCTGTAGTTTACGTGAAAGAATAATCATCAATATTTACAAACTTTCACGTTTATAATATTAGTATGATAGTAAGATTGGGCTATGTACTGTATCTACGGACTTCTCAGTGATAGATTCAATCGATCATCAAATCTCGTATTGTATTGAAAAAAAATCTAATTTGAAATTCATTTTTATCAGCTTTCACAACCACCGTTTTTGAAGTTTTATTCTAAATGCTTAATCTAGTACAAATGATCATCATGATACGCTCAGGTTAATGAGTTTCAAAATCAAAATAAATTGTTTGTTTTCTGTTTCAGGTAAATACCAATTCAATGCCACCCGCATGAGTGAGTGAGTCAGTGAGTGAGTGAATTAACTATAGAATATAGTATAAGAAAATAGCTTCCGCGTCCGTAGACCTAGTAGTTCTGATCCAAGTCCTACTGGGTACTATGTGATCTGCTGTGCTAATATGCGTACAACTAAATATCTCTTGAATAGAGAGAGGTAACGTCTGCAGCGAGTTTTTGTCGATTATCCTTACTTGCAATACGAGAAACAAATAAAATTGAATCATCTCACTTGACGTAAGGAGTAGAGTATCGCGTGCACGTATGCTAGCTATTATAGACATAGAGAGATAACACGAGAAAAAGAGGTAGACAAAATTTTGTCCTGACGCCCAGGCAGGAGAGCTATATTTGCCACAAGATGTTCTAATCTTTAGAAATGATGATGGTAAAAGTATCAGGCCTTATTGCTGCTCAGAAAAGATATTTGGACTGTACAAAAGAAAAGATAAAATAATGATTTCTGTTAACGAATTTGAATGTATATTTATTTATTATCTATTAAAAAGTTGGTAATGAAATGTTAATTATTTTCTATTAGCACTTTTTAAATTTTAACGAGGCGATGGCGCGCTGCCAGCGTCTTGTCCAACAGTCGTTTGTTTTATTGTGCTCCAGAGTAGTTGTTTTTATACTGCAATATCATTAGGGCTTGTGAGTGTATGAATAAAAATGTCTAGCGTTATGATTTGTATCAGTCTAACTTTCTTTGACTTAAAATTTAGCAAAAATAATGAAGTCTTACACCCATTCACAAACAATAATTTGAGGTGTCACAGTACTGCCGAACGCATTGAGCCTTTAAAACAGGCATTACGTCAGTAAATATCTTGACACGTGGTAGCGCGTCAAGCCAAGTTCAGCTGGCGTGCAAGCACCGTAGTGTAATATTACATTACAAATAATAAACGAATATAAATGTAACGGCACAAAGACAGGGTAAGAACCTTTGTTCAAATATATTCATTATTATTAGAGTATTAGAGGTCATATTGTGGTCACAGGAGATGAGTCTTGTGTCTTGGATGAATTATAAGGGAGCGATGTACGCGTTGATGATTATGAAACAGAAATACCACACGAGCTTGTGTGTGGTTTTAATTAATTTTGTCGCCTTTGTGTCCCGCGGGACCTCCTGCCGACCTTTGAGGGCAGGCATTTTTAATGTACATTACAACAACGTGCTCACAATTGGATTATTAAAAAGTATATTTTTACGTTATTTTTTAAATATTAATTAAAATATTAATTACTTTAATTTTTTTATTGACTATTATATTCGGTTAACAAAATGTCTCTAATATGATATGATAAAATATAGTAACTGATTTAGAATAAACATTAATTTAGAATTAAATAAAAAAAATATAATTCAATACTATGGTATCAATATAACAGATATTAATCCAAAAACCGTTGGTTAGATCTGGATCAAATTAGACACAATCTTTCAAAGAAAAAGAACGGAAAAATCGTATCACAAACATAAAAAAAAAATATTTCAAACTTTGTGATTATAAAATAAAGAGATACAATACTAGGTCTTCCTATCTTCCACGGGTTTTTCGATACGCGATTATAAAAAGAAATCATCATCATCATCAGCAGTACACTGCTAGTTACAGGGACTTTTGTGACACCTCTACCTACGCTCAAAACACTGCGGTCAACTCTCGGCCACTAGCAATTATAAATTTAAAACAAAATAGCTTTTGTTTTATGCATGAGTCTGATCCCCGACTCAAAGTTTGAAATACGAGTCGTATTGAAACCTTCGTCGATCGGCTGAAAGCTGGGATTTTTTCCAGTAATTAGCCATGTACTGTGAAAAGTCAGAGTGATAGTCACGCGTGTTTGAGAGAGAAGCTTTTACCTCAAATATCACTTTAAACATTTAACATGTAAAATTTGTTTATCATGTAAAATTTGTTCAACATGTGAAATTCGTTTAACATGTAAAATTTATTTATCGTGTAAAATTTGTTTAACATGTAAAATTTGTTATAGAATGTTTGGAAAGATTAGTTACACTGAGTTTGTTTTACCGGTTCGTCTCATTGGGCATGCCTTGTTAGATTTAATTGACGTTAAAAAAAAATATTTTAATTTTGTGAAAAAAGCGAATCCTCGTCGAGAGGTAACAGTTTGTTTCTATCTTTTTTTTTTTTTAATTATTTATTAAAATAGCTATACACCTATATAAAATTAAGCCAGCTTTTTTGTTTCTATCTTAATGCAAGAATCTTGTTATATTAATATTCTTAGTTCGGTAGCACATGACAAGTGTGGCTGCGGTGCTGTTCAGTCGATGACTCATATAAAATCACATATAAATAAACTAACGCAATAAAGAAATTTTAGCCATTTCGACTCGACAAGAAGAAGAAGAAGTTCGGTGACACATCACAAATCGAATGAATAGTCCAGTTATAAAGAAAGTGTCTTAATAGTGGTTGGAGAATAGTGGAGCTCATTGAAACCTTCGATAATTTTTGAAATTTAAACGATAACTAGCGTTTAGCAGTGGACGGATAGAAACTGATGATGATGATACTACTACTACTTTTTGGTAATCTTTTTATCCCACTACGATAAAGCTCTTCGTTTCAGCCTTCGTATACTTGTATTTATATATGTTTCAACATAACGCCTGAACAAATTTTGATGAACGAAATCCATTCCATCCATGTTATTATAACTGAAGATAAAAGGTCACATTTTTACAGACCTCGAAAATAAGAGGTCAATATTGATCGTCCCCACCATGGTTCAAGCCTTGTCGTGTTAGTGGGGCTCAGTAGCCTAGGGTGAGCCCAACATGGGCGACGCAAATTGAGACGAGGGGGCTCATTGCCCCTCTTATAAGAAGAGGGGGCCAAAGAGCAAGCGGCGTGGACTGGGACTCGCCTCATTGTACTGTCCTGACGTTGGGATGGGCTGTTCTGTGGTGCGGGGCAACCCCTCTGTGGAGGTGGCGTCGTTCCCCTGAGGGACTGACTACTAGAGCTGCCCTGTTGCTTGTAGATCCAGGGCACGTCACCAAAGGGGTCATTGGTGGCACTCGCCGGGTTTTAGTGTGTAGAGCTGCGTCCACTTACCAGCCAGCAGCGAGTCCCACATACCCTCCTAGGGAGACCCACTCCCCAGCGGGATGTCGCGGTCAATATTGACCGTGCTCGCTTCACATACTTTTTAATTTTTATTAATTGCTGACGGTACCCGTGGGCTGTATGATTTCAAATTAGCTGTTCTCACAAATCAGATACCGAAATAAAGCTCGCAGATGAATATTTATGGTGATTACCATTTTTATGTTTATCGTGTTTGACGGCCATAGCATAAATAACCGCGCTTATACCAACATTTATTATAACGTTACAGCCACAACCCGCGTGACCAGAATTATATTTGCGTGTCATCATTTTTATCGATCAAATCTGTGGAATAAGTTGCTTTATAAGCTCATAAGCAGTATTTTATTAGTGATTTATGTTCATCCCTTTTGCTAGGACCGGTTTTGACCAAAAATGTTTATATGTTTTAGTTAACACTAGCATCCCGATTCAAGACAGATGTTGTCCTGTAAAATATGTTTATTTTGTATGAATTTTTAATCTGATACCTTCTCGAATACATTTGAACTCATGCAAATTTTTCATCAAAATGTGCTTAGACGTTTAGAGAGAAGTCAGAGAAACACACGCACAGAACAATGAAATATCCGAAAACATAGTCCAAATTTGTCTGTAAATGATCGCCAAACCGCTACATTTCATCAAACATTCGCGTGTCTTTATAAAATTAATCAAATGTCTTTATTCGCATAAAACATGTAATCCGTCTGCAATCAATGATTTTGTTGCTTATTTAGTAGCAGTATTTTTTTTTTCGAATGGACCTATGCTGGTAACCTTAAGACCTTTACGCTTATTCGGAAGAGTTATAACGTGATTTATCACGTGAGATGTTCAATAATCCAGCGCACCTGGCACACCTGGAGGAGGGCCAGCTAATGGCCGGACAGACGCTACCTCGGGCACAGCCGAGTATTATGCTTGGTATTGCAATTACAATATTCTGGTAATGGCATATTAGCATTAGTATGATAAATGTGCTATTGGATTTGTCGCGCTTACAGCCAACTTAATGTTCTAGCTTTGGAATTACATTTTAGTGACCCAACTGAGAGTAGTGACGATGGTTCAGTGGGTATAGGCTTTGCCTCTTTTGCGAAAGGGGAGTTGATCCTAACACCCTGCAGTGCCTTGAAAAGGGTTTTCCTAAATTTCTAAGTGCACCCTAAACATTGTGAAAAGAGAATAAAAGAGATCTTCCGAAAAGGAAAACATCGCGAGGAACCCTGCATGCCTGATGAGATTGAAACTCTGTAGGTGTGTGAAATTCACTATCCTGCATTGGGCCAGCTCATCGTTGAACTATGGCCCAATAACCCTCATCGGATGAGGCCCGTTCTCAACATTGGTACCCAAATATATGCTTCATTTCGAGGTAAGTCCTTATTCCTTAATCTAAGGCATTCTTTTTATGCGGCGACTATCCCAAAACGTAAGATAGGTAAATTTCTATTCATGCAGGGCCTTTCTTCCTCTCCTTCTTCGATACATCTCTCCTCTTTCATCTCTTCCATTGGTACCTGTATTCACAGATTTAGAAATTTTACGAACGTCATTATTATATGCAATAATAAAACGCTCCTTTAGGATTAAGTATATAAATAATTATTTTGAATTCACAAGCTCACATAGGCTCCTGTTTCAAATATTACGCCCTCATTAGACTTGTGTTGTAGAATAATGGCTTCAGTCAACTTGATTTCTCACAATCCAATAATATTTCGCTTCAAAGAAGGGACAGTAATCTTATTCGTTGTTCAAACATCGAAGACGAGACATTATGTAAATGCCAAGTCAAAAGGAACACGAAGACTTCTATAATATACATTAATATATTCTTTTCATATTTCTATTCAAAGAAGGCTTTTATTTAATGCAAATGTAACGATCATCAAGATTATATCATAAGTACAAAACAACAAATATTTTTTGACGTGACAACGTCTAATAACTCGTTATTACGGGCTGCATGCACGAAAAAGATGACGTCATGTCGCGTTCTGCAAGCGAGAGCGTGGCACGAACTTGAGAGAAGTATGATCGGCTCGAGCGATCGGCTCAGTTTGGTTCTTCTTCCTTCACTTTGGCTCCTGAAGGATATCAGAGTGGGCTTAGTTCGGTTCGTGCTGCCTGTAATGTTTAAAGTTGCCACAGTCAACCTACCGTCCGTAAACCGACCTTACAGACATCCAATTTTTTAATGATACTAAATTGAAAGTTCGGTTTTGACTTGAATATCAAGTGATTGTTGTTTTCCTGATTAATTATTTATGGGCTTGTGTAATAATAACTATTCGGCGTATAAATATTATAAGATATAAGTAAACACTCTATATATTATACAATAATGTTCAAGAGTGGAGGCCGCGATTTGATAGACGAATTGTTGGTCAGCCATTTGCCAAGGGGAAAACGATCTTCGAGCAGTGGCCGGCCAGCGTTGGAAGCGAGTGGCAAGGGATCGGTCGTCTTGGCGTTCATTGAGGGCCTATGTTCAGCAGTGGACGGATAAAGGCTGATAATGATGATGATGATATAGAATTTATATACCGATATTTTTGTGTGGGGTAGTGAGATGAATTTTTATTCTCATGGAGCCTAAGTTTTTCCAATTTGAACGTAGCGCGTTGAGTAATAAATAAAGTATTGCCTCATTTTCTTTGCTTGGATCTACTACCTCATTTTTACCACGAGGAGTATTTTCTTCAACCTTCACCCGTGGGATATTAAGTCTATGTATATGGTGAAAATAGGCTTAATAAAACAGTTTATTAAGCATATGTATATATTATGTGAAATCAAGAAAATAATATAATAGTTGTGTTCAATACTCGTTTTTCAAAAAAAATCTTTGTTTAAATAACCTCAAATATTTCTTACACTTACAAAATATATAATCAGTATTTACAAACAATACTTCGAAGTGTCACAGTTCTCCCGAACGCAAAAGGTCATTCAAACCAATTCACAGACAATAAGTTTAAATGAATTCCGACACTATGCGTCCTTCACACCTATATTTATCTCTACTATTGATACGATAAGCACAAAGATGGAAGCGTTCTTTGCATAGTATTGTTTCATTACTTAGCCAAGTACGCTTCTTGAATACGTAATTAGTTTAAAATATTGGAGACCCCTTAATTATTGTTTCTGCTACTAATCTCCCGTGGATACTGTTTCGAGCATTTGCAGTCTTCTGTTTTTTTTAAATCTTATTAGAAAGTTCCGTCAGTCATAAGAAACATATAAAAAAGATATATAAACTGAATTGGTCGATCCATTTCGAGTTACGGGCTTAGCAATATTCATTTTTCTTTATGCTAAGCTGTCGCGTTTCGTGCGGTTTGTGAGTTTCCGGTGGCCCATTGGGGGATTGGGAAAAGGAGGGCAAACTCATCTGCATAGCCTCTAATTATGTGGACGTTAATGGACGTCGATAGTCGCAAGGCTTCGACTGTTCGTTTGCCCTCCTATGATATAAAAAAAAATGTATATTTAATTAAAGGTTTTTTCAGGGTTCTTTCAAAAGTGACGCATTCAAACAAACGAACAAACCTTACATTTGTATAGGTTATAAGTATATTTCCGGGTTGATAGAATGATATCTTCTAAGTCCTAAAGTCTTAATCCTCCTACACAGAGGTACCGGAGCAAATAAGGCAATTTGTTATACTTTTGGATGCCGGCTTGAGCTGAATTAGGTGGGTATAACCGTAGAATCGATATCCCAAGAAGGGTTTGTAATACTCTTACATTAACTTTACAATGATAATCATCATCATCAGACTCTATCCGTCTAGCGCTAAACATAATATGTCTCTCTTAATGTCTATTTGTTCAATTTTATTTTTTCTAAGCTCTAGTAAAACTCGTAAAAAATAATAATTGTTAAATTTTATTGTAATAAAATACCGTTCCGGCTTCTAAAGTCACTTGTTTTGTAAAAATGGATGGATGGATCATGCAGTATGTACACTTATATCAATCATTCGTGAGCAAGTCCTTGTATAGTTTAGCTGTACATGTATTATCTGTATAATCAATGGTAACAGTTTATAATAAAACCACTATAGCCGGGTGTGTTATCATTTGTTATCTTAAGTTTAAACGAGCTTAGTTATCTTAAGTTATGAATGAATGCGAGTTGTGTGGATGTAACTTAATCACGTACTTATGAAAACTTGAATTAACTTCAATGCGTCGTTTTGATTTGTTAAATAAGACACAAGACACTAACACGATCGCCGTGTGCGATGTAAGGACACGTTGTGAGGTTTGTAAATATTGTAAAAAATGTATATTGTTAATATTTAAAAAAAGTATACCATTTTCTTATATTTACGCGAATTTCACTCATTATAATGAAACAAGTTTTACGGATTTTAGGCTGCGTTTCCACCGGAGATGAGCTAAGCTGCGTTGCGAGGAATGGGTTTTACAAGAGCCAATAGAGACGTCGCGCTAAACGTGGTCAGGCAAATGAAGCGTTTCTATTGGTTCTTAAAAACACATTCCTCGCAACGCAGCTTAGCTCATCTCCGGTGGAAACGCAGCCTTATCGCGGTTTATTTAGTATTAGTAAATCTAGCGAGATAGTATTTCGCTCCCTACGCCATTAGTCCCGCCGTCCGAGAATCCCCCACCTGGACACGAGCCGCCGTGGCCGACCTGGAAATGCTTGAATAGACTTAGGACTCAGGTCGACCGGAGCAAGGATAACTGTGTTCGGTGGGGATTCACAGATACCGCCAATATGCAGTGCTCATGTCGTGTCCTGCGTGCCCTACCACGTGCACATTGCAGGACAGCTGACTTCTGGGCGGATAAGATTTAGGTATCCATCGACACGCTAAGAAGAAGTAAATCTAGTAGTAAAGAAGTAGTATTGTAAAACTTCTAATCAAATTTAAAAAAACGTTAATTTGTTGGAAACCGACAAATCTCTCAAAAATATCTTGGTGGTATTTTTTTTACTTTAAAATTTACCGCGACCTTTAATATTGTGCACAAAAGCACAGGATTAAAATGCTTGTTGTGGATATTCTGGTGTGTTTATTTCATGACTACAACTGTATGATCAGGTTATGATCTATGGATCGCTGGCTTAAAGCTATAAATCGTTTGACAGCCTTTTCGATTTATTCACTCGAAAGTCATTCCGTCAGCGGGTTCGTGTTTTTTGAATACGCGAGCTTTTGTTTCGTTAAACGTCAAACATCGACGTGACATTTTTTTTTTAGTCAAAGGAAAATGACGCAGCAAACGCTTTAAATTATTTATGATATGGACAAGTTGAAATGGAATGAATATTCAGCATTGAATGTGTGGCGAATAAACCTGGGTGCTGGTATTTTTTTAATTGAATGAATTGTCAGAAAGTTTTGTAATATTATATATATATATATATATATATATATATGTATATATATATATATATATATATATATATATATATATATACAAACAGTTTTTGCAATAAATTCTTCGATTAACAATTTTAAACCATATACCTTTTGTAAGCGAATTAAGGCTTAGGGATTATACTGTGTAGGAACATGGTCCATATATTTAATATGTTAAAATGAAGGAATTTATTCCATTGTATATTTTTTCTTTCAACGTTACTGTAAGTTGAATAAATCCACTCGCAAAATTACATCGCCTTCTGTATTAGATATAGATAATATGAGGAAATGTGGCGATTTCTTCTGTCTGCTCCGAACTGAATTTATATTACGTTATCATTTTGTACTGTTGAAATATTGAACCTTTCTCTTATCTGGTAATATCATGGTTATACGGAGCCTTTTTAGATGTTGGATAAAATGACGGATTTACTTCTGTTATTTTTAATTTCTGTTTGCAAATTTTAACTACAAATAGTAGCTACGAGCGACGATGGTCCAGTGGTGGATGGACTCGGCCTCTTATGGGAAAGGTTCCGGGTTCAATCCTGACCCCCACGTGTGTGCCTTGAAATGGGTTTTTTTATAATTTCTAAGTGCACCCAAACACGAGACTATCGCTCGCTTACCGGTGGATGAAAACATCGTGAGGGACCTGCATGCCTGATGAGATTGAAAGTCTTTGAAGTTATGTGAAGTTCGCCAACGCGCACTGGGCCAGCGCCGTGACCCCATTACCCTCTTCACCTGATTTCGAGGAGGAGACCCGTGTCCAGCAGTAGGACATAAAAGGGTTGATACTTTACTTGAGTAACTACGACCCCTGCCTTGTTTTCCAGCTTATGGTGTAGGTACTTCTTTATAGTTGAAAAGTTAATATATTTACACAACTTCAATAAAAATCAGTTACAGTAAAGGGTTATTTTACTGTTTTAAACTTAATTTGGTTTTTTGGCCTTCAGTAAGGTAAATCTATGTTCAGCTGTGAACGAATAAAGGCTGATGGTGATGATGATGATGATGATGGCGGCTTTTTGACCTTAAAGCTAATGTAAACGAGACTTGTCTCGTGAACAACACAACGAGGCTGGTAAAGTAAAAGTGAAAAACATTACGGTACTGTTTCAAATAGTTTTGACTATGATCAACTGTCTTATCCCTCCACTGCTGGACGTAGGCCTATTTCCATGAACGCTAAAACGCGGATCTATTACCGCTCGCATCGAACACCGGCGTACGCTTATCATTTATTACCTTCTTAATTAAGTATCCAAAAATTTAATTCCTCATTTCTCCTCAGTCCATTGACCTTTGCGCTTATAACAAATGTATGTAGGGCCTCGTTATTGTTAAATACTAATAATTAATGAGTACTAATTGTATACAAGGCCGCCTCGCCGTGCCGGTGAAATACGCCAGCTTAGCGAATACATATTTCCGGAGAAACGCCTAATGAAAATTGATTTCTTTTGTGAAATAATTTGAACATTTTATCGTTGTAACTTGTAACGATATGTTTTGATGTTGTTTCGGTCAGAATATTTTACATTCATGTTAATATTTAATTGACATGAAGACTGACATTTTAGCCTGAAGCCACTCTTAAGATACGTTGATATTTTGTTTATTCTATTTCCAGTAAATTATTTAAAGAAAATAACATTAAGTTTTGTTGATCTATCACTTAAATACTAAATAAAGGGATGATCGTCAAACACATATTTTACTTCATTTCTAGTCGAAATTGAACCCACGATAAGGTTAGACTTTCTTAAAGCTCAACTTGCCCCATACACTTGCTCAACTTACCTCACCTATGAGGTACATTGAGCACACATGACTTTCCGCATTTTAACAACTGTAACTTTCAAATTTAACTTGTTACAAAAAAAATACTATGGACACTTTTGCTAAGGGATACCTACATTTCTATTCCATCAAGCCGCATAAACAACTCATTGCAACTTTTCATTGGGGAGTTATATCCGCTCAAGTAAAAAATTGTTCAACTAGCCCCGCTCTACCCTAGTATGTATCATCTGATACCCCAGAGGTCGGTAAATTTTTTGGGTTGGACAAAGTTGGAACGGTTATCTATACAAAATTGGAATTATATTTCGTGTTAGAAAGTTGTTTCGAGAGGTTTCCACTTAGCGCCCGCGCCCAAAGCACAATCGTAATCGCAATACAAACTTTCCAGATTATTCTCCCCTCCCCGCTACTTCCAACTTAGAGGATCTTTGACAATTCATCATATAAAAGGGGCCCAAGTATTAATAATTCCGAATTTGTATGCGAAAACTTGATGTATAAGGTAATCGATGTAAATTTTTGATTAGCAATGAAATTTTAAAGTAAAATCGATTTGACGTTAAAACACACTTTTTGTCGTTTTGGTAAAATGTTCAGTTCGATTCTTACTAACTGAATCTCAAGTTATCGGCGACGCCGAAAACTAAAGTTTAGCTATGCTAATTCACTCAGCGTAACTCCTAACCTCAAATAGAATTTTAGACATTTGGTATAATGTATAGTCCTCGCCACTTTTAAAGTCCTGCGACTAATGCCTGAACTAAATTTGACAACATTGAAATCTTGACATCTGTCTGGAGTAAGAAGTTGTGATATTTTAAATTATTTTACGTGAAATATGGAGCATATAATATAAAGTGAGGTGTAAAAATTGAAGGCCGTATAATGATCGTTAAAGTGAAATAATTTTGTGAATTAGAAAGTAAAAATAAACAACAATTAACCCCGTTGAATAATATGTTTATAAATGTCACTGCCATGACAGATACATTTTAGAGATGCCAGTATCACTCATTTTTGCTTAATTTATGGTTACAATATTATCATTAACTCTATTATCTTTAACTCTATATTAACTCTATACACTACATTTATCTTATGATATATAATATGAATATAAATACTAGGTAAAAGAATTAAGACCTTGCTCAGATGAATTATATTTTCAGGTGTTTCTGTAAAAAAGGTCGAATAATAAAAGAAATAACAATGGCAGCAATTACTTCTGAGAAAATCGTCACCCCTGGCAAAAGCCGACCACAACCGAAGAAGCTTGTTTTAGATAAATTCTACTAATCGGTTATACGTAAAAAACACAAACGAAATATTTAAAAAAATGTTTTATTTATAATATACATTACTATAATTATTTTTGTCATTATTATCATCATCAGTCTTTATCAGTCCACTACTGAACATAGGCCCTATAATTTTTTAAATTTTTTATTGTACTAGACTTGGTGGAAAATCATTACAATAGAAATTGGCAACATTGAGTTATGAGACCGCAGCGCCGCGTCTATCGGACTTCTAAAGTGGCGATGACTCTAGCTTCAAGTTATGTCAGCTGTTTTAGTGATTTCCAAAATTTCACTCTGGATTTCCTACAGTAATAAAAATCGAAATTAATTTAGTTAGAGAAGAATGAAACGCTAGCAGAATGCAATAACTTTGAGAAAAGTTATTGCATTTATATTTAGTGATTTTTCTCGTGCAGCGTGCCCGGCTGCATACTAACACTTTGTATCTTCCGTCAAATTACTTACCTTTTTCGTATAAAAACACTTGAGAATTATGTTCAATTGCGGACAATTTTGGTTTTTGATCTATACTTTTTATTGACTTCTTTTAACGTATTTCAAGTGTACAAGTTGCTACCTACGAAATAAAGATATTTTGATTTGATAGATTTGAATTGAATAAAATTCAGGTGAGAGGGATGCGCTGTGGCACGCTCCCGGCTGCATGGGTTCTTCTTCTTCTTCCATCTTGCTTTTTTCTTCCGTTAAACAGTCAGGACAGACACTGTCATTTATGGCGCAGAGACCTAACATCTTTTTTTTATAGCATAGGAGAGCAAACGAACAGCTGAAGCCTTGCGACTATCGACGCCCATTAACATCCACACAATCAAAGGTTATGCAGATGTGTTACCCTCCTTTTCCCTATCCCCCCAATGCGCCGAGACTTTGATTGGGCTAGTTCCGGGTAAAAAGGGTTATGTCCGTGCGTGACGTTAACCACTTTCCATCAGGTGGTACAGCACTACCAGTTTTCCCTATACAACTAGCATAAAAAAAGACAACAGGCGGAGTTGGTTTGATTCGGGCATCAGTTTCCCGAAACACAAAGGCAGTCGGTCGGAACGAATTGTTCGACTTTCGAATGGTTTCAACTTTTTATTATTATTCATGGAAGCGCAGCTGCATCCTTTCAAATAAATAAAAACTATGTATATTGTCCTGACAGAGAAAATTTATTATATGAATTAATCATTTGTGGCTCGACAATAATTCTTAAAGTTTATTTTTTTAAAGGACCTGTGCTGTTGGCCTGTTGGCCTGTTGGCCTATAAGCTTCATAGGAAGAGTAGATTAGCTTATGACTCATCTAAGAATTGTAGAAGGGGCATCCCCCGCCAGCCATGAAGTCGAGATAAATTGCACGGTCTTCTGGCGTCGGATCGGAATTCTTAAATCGGAGTTCGTAAATGTTCGTATATAAATATAGGACTTCGGTACATGTGCCTACCACATGTACCGAAGTCCTATATTTATATACGGTGGTCCGTGTGGTGCCATGATCTGGTCTGCTTGGGACTTGGGTACTATCATCATGTTTACTTCTTCGTGTTTCGGTTAGCGGTCTTGTGCATCAGGATGGCCAGCACTTGAGTTGGCCGGGCTGGTTCCAGATAAACTCGCTTATGTTCATGGACGATACTGATCACTTACCATCAGGTGACACGTCTGCAAGTTTTTGCAAGAAAACCTAAAAATATTACAACGTACAAAAATCGACTCACAACACTCGCATTCGTGTTTGGTCGCTTGTGTTTATGTGACGTCATTTGCGATGACAACACGTTGCCCTTTCATCCAAATTTTTCTATGGGTCTCGTAAATTATATCAAAATGTAACGTCATCTTAAATTTCATACACTAACATCTTAAACGATGCTGACTGATCACAACTAGATGAGTTGGCTATCGACCGCTGCCTACAAGCCTGTGGGTGCACTTTCTTCAATGCTAAAACTATTTAAAACGGGAAATTTACAAATGACATCAACATCTACCCGCACTATTCAGTCCCGTGAACAAGACTTTCGCTGACAATGTCGAAAATATCAAGCTCCGCAAAATAAATATAGAAAACGTGGTAAATATCCCGTTTTAGTTTTTATAATGAAAACAACCCTGAAAAATCCATTGTACTACGATTTTAGCAGTTTTTTTTTATGAATGTTGCATGAATGTTGTTTGCAACAGCTTGTTTTACTAAGAAAAGGAAATAGCTGGCTTTTGCAAGTTGTTTACGAGTTGCACAAGTTCAGTGAAGTTCCTAAAATAACTTGTGTATTTTCATACGCCATAAATTACTCAACGGAAAACTGTAAAGTTTAAAATATTTCGCCAAAGTAACTTAGTTTTATATCTAGTTTAGCAGGGCCCAAAGCGGTTTTAATTTTATCAGCTCGCTGCAGCATCCCTACTCTCGGATTATGTTCTCGGGACAAGTTTGATATTAACGTTTTTTGTCGTTAAATTTATAGTCTGAATATTTTTTGCATTTGCTTTTTTCTTTTAAAAATTTCTACCTTCGTGTTTATGTTGGGCTGATAAGAAGATGTTAGCAGAAAATAGTGTCATCTGTCTCTCTTCTTCAAAGACAGGCAAGGAGAGTGTTTGGCCATAGTTTACCGATGGCCCAATACGTGCTAGTGAATTTCGTACACTTTTTGTATCTCATCAGGCATGCAGAATAACGATGTTTGGCTTAACCCGTTAGCAATCGATGGTCTCATGTTCAGTTGCACGTAGAAATTTCGGCAATACAGGATCAGGATCCAATCTGGACCTCCCACTAAGGAGCCGAGCCCATACCCACTAGATGCCAAACCATGATCACCAATAAGGCCATCGGCGATATTTTTGTCACTATATAAAACAATATCCCTTTTTAGTTTTTTCCCAACCATGACAAAGTCATACGAAAAGACGTTTACAATTCATAATTTAGTGTTCATAAACGCCCTAGTTTAGGCGCTACGATAGTCACATTTCATAATTCAGTGTTTATATTATGCCCTCTAGTTTAGTCGTTATGACAGCTACGTTTCTTAATTTAGTGTTCATAAGCACCCTAGTTTAGGCGCTACGACAGCCACATTTCATAATTTAGTGTTCATAAGCACCTTTGTTCAGGCGCTACGACAGCTAGATTTCATAACTCGGTGTACATAATTTTTCTAGCCCAGGCGCTACGACGGCTACGTTTCATAATTCAGTGTATATAAGCGTTTTTGTTTAAACGCTACGCTGGATACGTTTCATAATTCAGTGTACATAAGCGTTTTAGTTTAGGCGCCACAAAAGGTACGATTCATAATTAAATATACATAAGTGTACTAGTTATGGCGCTACGAGGGCTACGTTTCATAATTCAGTGTACATAATATTGCGTTCTAGCTTAGGCGCTATGACGCGGACGGCTACGTGTCATAATTCATTGTACATAAGCGTTCTAGCTTAGGCGCTACGACGGCTACGTTTCATAATTCATTGTACATAAGCGTTCTAGCTTAGACGCTACGACGGCTACGTTTCATAATTCATTGTACATAAGCATTCTAGCTTAGGCGCTACGACGGCTACGTTACATAATTCATTGTACATAAGCGTTCTAGCTTAGGCGCTACGACGGCTACGTTTCATAATTCATTGTACATAAGCGTTATAGCTTAGGCGCTACGATGGCTACGTTTTATAATTCATTGTACATAAGCGTTGTAGTTTAGGTGCCACGAAGGCTACGTTTCACATTTCTGTGTTCATTAGATTGGCACTCTAGTTTAGGTGCTACGAGAGCTACGATTCATAATTCAATGTTCATAAGTGTTCTAACTTAGGCGCTACGACAGCTACGTTTTATAAGTCAGTGTACATAAACGTTGTAGTTTAGGTGCCACGAAGGCTATCTTTCACAATTCAGTATTCATTAGATTAGCACTCTAGCTTAGGCGCTACGAAAGCTAAGATTCATAATTCAATATTCAAAAGTGTTCTAGTTTTGGCGCTACGGCGGCTACGTTTCACAATTCAATGTTAATAATAGAGATAATAATAACACTGTCTATGTCCACTGCTGGACATAGGCCTCCTTCAAGAAAAGGCCGATCCAGTCGTTTATTGATGACAAGTGATGGTGATGTTGATTCGTAAATATTACTAGGACTACTAATTTAATTTGAATATATAAAATACTAGCGGACTCGACAGACTTCGTTCTGTCAAAACAATTAATTTGCAATAAATAAAATTGCAATCTCAAATTTGAGAAATAAACTATCCTATCTTTTAAGTTGGAGAAAAGCACACATTTTAAAAGAAAAAACATTAAAATCGGTTAAGTGGTTTAGGAGTCCATTGAGGACAAACATTGTGACACGAGATTTATATATATTAAGATGTATATTCAGTCAGTCTATCAATCTATCAACTACATAAGTAATATTGAAGTAGCTGTATATTATAAAGAATGGTATTATTCCTTGTTGGAAGCTTTTGTTTGTGGGGTGGTAATAAAGGCTGAGAGCTTTTCGATGTCGGTATTGTGAATTCATATTAATGCACCCACTGCTCCCAACTAATGGGAGAACTCATTTCCACTTCTTTTCATTAACTCCTTACTAAACAAGTATTGGCGAATTTGCTTCCGATAACTTTCCTCGAGATATTTCTATTTTATTTATTACTTTGTAGGTAAGAACTGTATGTAATTAATAATATTATCTTGTTTCATCATAATCATCATCATTATCAACAACAACAACAGCTGAAGCTTTAAACATCCATTCCTGAAAATAGGCTCTCCATACTCAATTCAATGAACGCCACGAAGGAACATGTTGCCTCTCTATGCTGCCACCTGACACGGATGGATTGGCTTATCGGCCATTCGTTCTCCAAAATGCGACCGGCTCACTACCACTACAACGAGCGTATTCATGAGATGGAGTTTTATTGAAAATGTTAAAGTTTAACGGGGAACTCAGAGATACAAGGGTGCTATTTGGTTTTTAGATGTTTTGTATTTAGATTAGTAATGCTTTTTAATATTTTAATCAATGTTTTTTTCACCTCCGACGCAAGAAGAGGGGTGTTATAAGTTTGACGTCGATGTCTGTCTGTGTGTGTCTGTGGCATCGTAGCTCTCAAACGAATTGGCCGGTTTCCTTGCGGTCTTTTTTATTTGAAAGCTAGTATTTAAATACAATTAATTGGCGGGGGATATCTGCGAATATGAGGATCCCAGATGTGCACAGGAATTTGTAAAGCATAATTGAGTACCATTTCTAATTGCTGATGTCCCTAAATCTTACCGGTTCGGAAATACCGTACGATACCAAACTTTACTGACTGCACGAGACGCGACAGCAAAGTTACTTTACGCCGGTATTATGTGAGCGAGATACACTACCCCGGTCGTTCCAACCCAATTCAGCTGCAACGCACTGTCTTTTACTAACGAGAAAGGAAATAAATATATTAAGGTCATTATGAAGGTGACGCTAGGAACTCGAAACCGTGCGATAAATTTGACGTTGCCACGATTTATCGTAACAAAAACTATAACCATGTTTAACTTTAACCAATCCCAGCTACAAAATGTGGTGTCCCTTTGATTAATGTAGTAAAAGGCGACCCTTTTGGCTTAGCGCAATTCAGCTCTGAATCCTCTGCGATATAGATTCCTGCGGTTTCCCGAACACAAAAGCCGGTTCGTAACAGTGAAGCGGAATGGCTGAATAAAAAATCGGCTATTCGGTAAATCATATCGTAACCATCATGAGCTATTATCGGACGGAGGCTGGACACCCATCAGTATCTTTTGATAATTCGTTTGAATGTGAGAAGATTTGCTTTCGGATGCACATTAGTTTACCGCTGTGGCAGCCGTCATTTCTATAATTACCTACTATAGAACGTGTAAGACGTTAGCATTTACCACATTCCTTGATTCAACTCAGTTCGCAAGTGTCTTATTGCTTTGCTTAGATAATTGAAAATTGAAAACGTCTTTATCTTTATAAATCTAAAAAGTGTTTATAAAAAATAATGTTTGGAACGGACGCTCATCTTCGTCATTCGAAAACGAGAGGAAAGAAATTAGGAATTGATATTTTGTTAAGACACATAAATAATATATACAATTATTGACAATCTTTAAAGCTAGTTTTTATTACATAACTTTATTTTGTACTAGCTGTTGCCCGCGGCTTCGCTAGCGTAAAATTTGGAGTAGCGCAGTTCCCCTTTTCTGATTTAGAACAAAGAAGACAATTCGGAACAGAATATTATTTTAATAAACTATTGTAAACAATATTATATATTGTCTTTCCATTTGGGGATAGAATGTAGACATTCTGGGCATTGGACACACGCGAACATGCTACATACAATTGTCAATTAGAAAAATTGTCATTACATAATCTCTGGGCATCCAAATTTCACATGAGCATGACTGGGACACCTAGTTTTAATTTAAGCTTTTGTGAGGGTACATCTGACAGCTCAAGCGAATTTAGAAACTCTACGGGATATGATGTGCTCTTTTCTGTACCATAACTGTGTCTATTGATAAATACTCTGTTGTACCTGTCCTGGTACTTTACTCTTACTTATATGTCAGGATTTACTTAGTTGATGATATCATTTTTGCTTTTTCACATTAATATTGATTTTCTTGTATATTGTTTTGTAAGTCTGGGTAAACACTTGCAACTACCTAATTCTAAACCACTGTGTACTAATTGAATCAGCCCTCTACATTAGTTTCTAGCCGACCATTTCCTATTTTAAATAGTGTTTCGGCATGGTTGCCGGCATTTGTGTCATCATATTTGTAGTCAAACTGAACTTCATTACGGTGGCCTATATAGTGAACGACTTGAGACATGCTATAATTTCGTCTGCAAGTGTCCACTTCTGAATGACTGCTAACGTTTGGCGGAAATCGCCAGCCAATAAAACCACCATCTCTCCCATAAATTAAAATTAAAATCTATCAAATCGCTAAAACTTTGAACAACTTTAAATCTATGGTGAGGCAGCATTTTCTAAATTGTCATACATAAAGCACTACATTTCTCCATTTAATTATTATATCTTTTAGCATTAGTGTATATTATATGTTTGTATGTATCTTATTTAGCTTTGTATGTATGTATTTATGTATTTATTTAATATTTAGTCTGTGTACATACTTATATTATATAAATATATATTATATGAGATATATTTTGTTTATTAGATTTGGGATACATTCTGTTTTGCACTTCCTCCTCTGTGTATTTAATATATTATGTTCCTTTGTACTAGGTTGCCTGGAAGAAATCACTATTTAAGTGATAAGGCCGCCTTTGTGACCTACTTATTTATTATTTGTATAAAGATTTTTTTTTTCTCTCTGTATTATCTTGTAGTGCACAATAAAGAATATTTCATTCATTCAATATTTCATTCATTAAAATTAAAATAACAGGTACTGTTGCGCAAATCCCGGAGCGTTCAATTTAGTGTTTCATTTTCGTTCGTTCTCCGAGGGCTAATCACTCCAAATTCATTCAAACGCTTACCCACTATAGCCATTACTTTGTCTTTAATTTTTCCAGGGGCTTCGTTATGCTGATGATGATAAATGTGTTCATTGTATATCATGTCCGTGTGAGTCTAATGTAGCCTACGCAAAAAGTCTTCCGCCATGTACTCTTTATACTTGTTCCATAATTCATTAGGATAAGATAGCCCGCAAGATGATAATATTATAAGGGGTTGTATAAAGATCTCTGATTTTGGCTGGTGATTTGCACTGGACAGCTTCCTTTATAGTTTCGTCTCAATGATTATCATTCTCTAACAGACCCAGAGTTTCACATGCTTCTCTATATGTTCCGAATATCTGGCCGTTGACAATTTTAAGATCATTATAGCTTATAGGACCCTGAATTTGGTGTAGCAGCAAATGTAAACAAAAACATTCAAAATTAGTATCGTGGACGGTGTACACATGACCAAGGGCATCAGATGATTTCATTCTGGGCCAATTTTCAACAGACATTGAAAACGGCGTTCGCAGTCCTTTGTAGATGTGTTTCAGGTATAACAACGGGAGATTTTAACACAGAAACACGTTTTGGCAAAGGAATCGCCCTGACAAAGATGGAAAAAGGCTGTCAATGTTGTTTTGGGCGGTGTAGATACTTTTTCTTGGAAATTGTTCTCGGTAAAATATACGCACTCTTCATTTTCTAAGTGTACAGCAAGATAGGTTACTGTTGGATGTCTTTCAGGCAAGAGGAAGCTAAGAAGCCGCCACGCTACTTTATTACTGCTGGCGTAACGTCTTGCTTGAAATGTTTGCACTTCATTCAGAAGATGTGCTCCACCTTCATTCCTGAGATTAAATATTATAGCCTGTCAATTCCTTTGTTTATATATTTGTATATTTGATTTCGCGGACAGAGCTACAGGCTTCTACATTAATATGAGCATTGAAAATTTTATATAAAATAGGTAAATATGGGACGTCTAAGGTATCGTTCGCTCCAGATCGAGTCTTAATTGTAACTGTTCGGCCATCGTCTTCGGGCGCTGTGCGCCTGTACAACGGGTAGCCATTGTCATTTTGCACAGTTTCTTTTATCAACTGATTAGTGAAAATCCTTGTGCATTTTCCAATGTTCATGTATTGCGAGGCTGAATTTCTAA
Organism: Lycaena phlaeas; assembly: GCA_905333005.2. NCBI lineage: Eukaryota > Metazoa > Arthropoda > Insecta > Lepidoptera > Lycaenidae > Lycaena > Lycaena phlaeas. The sequence continues at coordinate 3,594,997 of HG995181.1, forward strand.
CACCACAGGGACCGTGTACCATGTTTTGGATAATAGTGTCATACAATTCTTTATCTATTTGGATGGGCCGCATCTTCTTTTTTAAGCTTTATTAGAACGTGCACATATAGCAGCCCCCTTTTTTCCATTCAATAACATATAATTAAATAATTAAATACAAATAACAATACATGAAACATTGTATTTCGCCGAATATATTAAGGACATTAACGAAAGCAAAATTCTATGAACAAATCGAAATTGTTACAGCGGAAAAATGCCCTTACGTGTCTGCCTGTTCGGGTAGCAATATAGCGACATTTCCCCCACTACGTCGCACTGCGCCAACGCAACCCAGATTTTTTTTTGAACTACCCTAAAAACTTTCATCTCCTATGTAATGCTCATATAGGCGAAAACCTTAAAACCGGTGGAACAATTAATTAATCATGGTTATTTAATTCTTATTAAGTGCCTAAATACAAAGTTTTAAGGCGTCATCTTCTATGTATAATGACAAACTTCCATACAAACTTTCATCCCCTTTTTAAATCCCCCTAAGTTTTTTTCGCGATAAAAAATAGACTATGTCCTTTTCCAAGCTCTAGTTTATCTCTGTACCAAATTTCATCAAAATCGGTTAAGTGGTTTAGGCGTGAAAGCGTAACAGCCAGACAGACAGACAGAGTTACTTTCGCATTTATAATATTAGTAAGGATTACTATTCCTTTCCAACGTTTTAAGGTTTTAACAAAATATAATAACAAATTCGTTAAACTTAACAAATAGGATCAGATACATGCAACGCCATCTGTTGACAACCTACATACCTACTTATAAGTCGGTACTGTAAATCGTCAATAAATCGGTACTATAATGGCGGCTTTCAATATCCTATCTTAAAATTTTCTTATATATCTTAAAATTTTGACAGATTTTCTAAGAAAATGTGTCAAAACTTAACAAATAGGATCAGATACATGCAACGCCATCTGTTGACAACCTACATACCTACTTATAAGTCGGTACTGTAAATCGTCAATAAATCGGTACTATAACGGCGGCTTTCAATATCCTATCTTAAAATTTTCTTATATATCTTAAAATTTTGCCAGATTTTCTAAGAAAATGTGTCAAAATTTCAAGATAGATAAGAAAATTTATAATAGATATGATATTGAAAGCCGCCGTAAATGGTCAATAGATGGCGTTGATCTGATCCTATTTGTTAAGTATCTTATTTAGCTACATTTCAAATACATATATCTTCTGATAGAGTGAAGCGATTGCAATGGAACAAAAACTAAATGTTACTCTAAATTACGCTAAATTTTTATGGATAAAATTTATTTACACTGGTTTTGTAGTTTTCACGTGATGCGTGCACAACTAAACAGACAAACAGACAAACAGACAAACAGACATACAGACAAACAGACAAACAGACAAAAATTCCAAAAATGCTGGAAATGGATTCTGTTAGTAATCCTTTAACACCCAGGCTACTCTTTTTTTAAATATTTTCAATGTACAGAAACGACTCCTCTACAAATTTATTATATGTATAGATAAAAAATAATCTTGAAAGACAGTGAGTCATGTTCTTATAATACTTGCTAAAAAAGTTCTTAACCGGATTTTTCAAATGGGTGAAATGATTTGAATGCGGTTTTTAGATTTGAAAGTCTCTACTTTATAGTGACCCGTTTTCTAGTGACGTTTTATCTGAACCGTTCAGTCTTTGTCAGGTCATGAGCTGTTATGATTAATACGTGAAGTTTTTTTAAAAACCTTAATTTTTACTTTGATATTTATTTTTAATCAGTTTTAAGGTTTACCGACCGAAAAGTGGAATTATCAAGGTAAAGGGGATTGTGTAATAGTGGCCCGGTCTGTCCCGGAGTTAACGGGCGTGTCCGGTTACCTAATGAAATGGCGCCGGCCCGTAGTAAGAGTAATCCCAGCGTCAGGTTAAGGTATTGGAAAATTCATTTTAAAGTCCAATTTACTTTGTTCATCATCACAAACGTATATCCCCTAAATTTTTATGTAATGAATTATTAATTTATTAATTTATTGTTTTCTCATGTTTACATTATTTTAGATTAGATTAATGATAGAATTACATAGATTTAATTAGTTTTAAAAGTATTATAGAATTTCTTCCGTTGTAATTATGTATAGGTTTCTAATGTGACTTATTTTTAGTTAAAATTAAATGTATTAATTAATGTCTACATGTTAGTAAATATTGTTATTCGGCAGGTCCGCGTTGGATGCGAGTAGCAAGGGATCGGTCATCTTGGCGTTCATTGAGGGAGACCTATGTTCAGCAGTTGATGGATAAATGCTGATGATGATGATGATGATGAAGAAATAGGTATTGTTTGAGACATTGCAGAATAAAGTAGATTCTAGAACATACCTTAAGCAAGTAAATATAGAACTAATCAATCGATCAATGAAGTTAGGAGAATGTAATTGGATCAACAAATCCTAACAAAGTTAAGCAAAAAATATTTGTACAGAGCCTGTAGGTAAATTGTACTATCTGCAGAACTTAAGAACATCTGTTAATGTTAGGGTACAATACGCCTGCAATTTGAACGCAGGAATATAGAAAGATCTAGAGCGCAGGCTCTCCAGTTCTTGTTCTGTTCAACGTTGATCCTGTCGGAAGCGCTGAGGACAGCCTCGGTCCTTCGTCTTTGTGCCCTGAATGGGACGCCGTGAATGACTCCTTTACAGCCTTTATACCCTTGCGGAAAACTAAAGAGCCTTGCGACCGTATATAAAATGCTTACTTTTGTTACAGGGCTTTTGCTTTTTAAAGATGTAGAAATGATCTTAAAACATAACTGCTTTATATGAGGGATGAATTTATTTGTAGTTAAATGGTTTTAGTAAAGAGGTACTGCCATGATGATTTGCAGCCGAATTGGGCTGGCACGATCAGGGTGGGACCTCTGGCTCAGATAATACCGGCGTAAAGTGACAGTTATGCTGTCGCGTTTCGTGCGGTTTGTGAGTTTCCGGTGGCCCATTGGGGGCATAGGGAAACGGAGGGCAACGCATCTGCATAACCTCTGGTTATGTGGATGTTTATGGGCGTCGATAGTCGCAAGACTTCGACTGTTCGTTTGCCCCCCTATGCTATAAAATAAATATGACAAAATGCCTGTACAAGTGTTCGCTACGGCAATATTTTATCATATTATTACCATCATTATCATCATCAGCCGTTACTCGCTGCTGAATATGGGCCTCCTTTGATGAACGCCAAGATGGCCGATCTTGCCACTCATAACCTCCACGTATCGATCCATACCGATCAGGTAGTGGTTGTAATCTAAAATCTCAAAAAAACATTTCATCATCATCATCAGCCTTTATCCGTCCACTGCTGAACGCAGACTCCCTCGATAAACATTTAAAACTACTTATTTAAATACAACGTAGCGAATTTGTTTAAAGTTTAAAGCATCCAGATGTAAATTAAGATTAAAACAGCGCTTAATACCGAGTTAAATATACGTTACGATTACTCCCACACAGCTTTCACAGCTGAAATATTTAATAACGCGCTTTCGTAGTCTGCTTATTTTTTACACCACAAAACTGTATACATTTTAAGCATGTAATGTAATCAAATCGTTGGATACCTTAGCATTAAGTGAAAGGATAGTGCCTGATGATGATGAAGATGACAATATCATAATTATATGACATACTAGCTGTTGCCCGCGGCGTAGCCCGCGTCAGCAAAACTCTTTTTTTTAATGTATCCTATGTTACTTCTAGTACTTTCGAGATGATCGGTAATAGTTTTCGCGTGAAAGCGTAACAAACATCCCTACTTTCATATTTGTAATATTAGTAAGGATACGTGGCGTGGACTCTTAACATAAGTAGGTGCACGCATATGCATGCATTCTTTTATAGAAGAGTGGGCCAACTGACAGTCGGTACACCAGTTGGTAAGTGCTCAACGACATACTCTACAATAGAAATGATATGTGCGTACGGCCTTTCAAAATATATCTTCTTTTTTCACTCCACACTCCTCTCCATGTCGTACATTGGACGGGAATAAATTGACATTGTAATGATGATGATGATGATGATGATGATGATGATGATGATGATGATGATGCTGATGATAATGATGATGACGACGATCATACTACTTAGTATCATCATCATCATCATCAGCCTTTATCAGCTGACCGATCCCATGCCACTCGCATCCAACGCGGACCTGCCACTGCACCTATTTACACTAATTTTATAAAGAGGAAAACTTTGTTTGTTTGTTTGGTTGTAACGAATAGGCTTATAAAGTACTAGACCGATTTCAAAAATTCTTTCACCATTCGAAAGCTACATTATCCACGAGTAACATAAGCTAAATTTTATTCTGAAAAAAATTGGGTTCCGTAAGATATTTGAGTTTTTCGGATGCAAGGTGTGAAAAATCAACCAGAAAAGTTACTTATTTTGCGTACTAAGATCCCGTTAGAAACTTTAGTTAACGCAAGCGAAGCTGCGGGCAACAGCTAGTATACCTATAAAGTAATCTATCGTCGTCTGTACTCTACAGTCTACATAACTAAGCTCCTTTTGCTAAATCCAGTGCATGCAAACTCAAGGTAATGAATACATACCACAATTCGGACACTACGACTGTTCTATTCATCTCGGCACCAAGGCATTATCAAGATACTCTAGCACTAAATGCAGGCTAAGTCGACTTAGTATGTTCAAACTGAAACAAGCATGTACTTGTAATAGATAACGCAGTGATATGTTTTGTAGTTGTGTGTAGTTCATATTATACATGTGAAGATTTAAATAAAATAAAAAGCCAACCCTTTTTTGTTTTCCGGAATGCCTTAGGCGTACAACCAGACCTCTGGACCCCGGACTGATGTGGGGTTCTCTACCTCTGAAAAGATAAGGCAAGAGTGGCGGCCCGGCTTGGGTGGAAGAAGTGTTAATCGGTCATTGACAAGGAAGGAAGACAATCTCCATGCAATAGTCGGTTCGAGTTGGATGCTAGTGGCAAGAGATCGGTCATCTTGGCGTTCATTGAGGGAGTCTGTTGCTGAGGGTGTACCATTGCCTGCAGTTCCGGTTCCTTCTAAAACCGGCTAGCGGCTGAAGGCTCACGCAGCGGTTTTAGTGGGGTAGTGCACCTAATGCGAGTCCCCTCACACTCCAGCGCGCCTATCAGGCCCTGGTAGGGTCCGAAAAGGATTACCGCTGCGTCAGCAAAAGAAAAAAAGGCCTATGCTCAGCAATGGACGGATAAAGGCTGATGATGCTGGTTATGATGTATTTATATATACTTTTAGTAATAATTTTAAACTGTAATAAAAATACTACATCACCATCAGTCGACCTTGTATCAGGCTCCCTATAAAAGAAGCGCGTCAAGCGCAACCATAGAGAATAGGCACCAAAGCGTTATTCAATTCGAAAAATATTATTTCACAACAGTTTCATAAAGACAATTTATAAATCTCACTCAAAATCATTTAAATGAATTTTTTGGAAAAAATTAAAACGTTTTCAGCGATCCGTGAATAAAAAGCGGCGAGCGAAATGGTGTGAACGCTTTGTTTTATCTCGACATTTATCTCCAAAAGAAGTTTTAAAAGATTTTATCTCAGCCCTTCTGCCCCTGTTAAATATATACGAGAAAAACTTTAATTGCTGCCGTGATTCTTATTACAAACCGGAATTTGGTAGAAGATTGACGACTTGGTACGAATACAATAATTATTGTACTTAGAAATTGTTTTAGGAAACGGTAGTAAAATGTTTAGAGATCAAGGGCCTGTTTCACAATCTCCAGTTAAGTTCCCAATAGGCTATCGGCAACATATTTGACAGATATAGTATGGAATATCTGTCAAATATGTTGCCGATAGCCTATTGGGAACTTAATTGGAGATTGTGAAACAGGCCCTAAGGCTTTTAAATACGCTGCAATATTTTTTTTAACTAAGTCTAATTAAATGTCGTAGGTATGGTACATACCATGTTGTACACACAACTCATTATTTTTGTTGACGACGCAACTTCCATGAAGTTAAATGTTAAGGATTTTGTAGTAAATCCGTAACATACAAACACATTGATCAACGTTTGGGAAGTGCTTAAAATTACTTACTTATCTTAACATAAGCAATCTCAAAATGACAAAATGTAATATTTGTAAGGATTTACTTAAAATTACAATTCCTGTAAGTATGTATAGTTATAGATAGAAAGCATTTTATATAGTTATAGATAGAACTTTGCATTTAGCTAATCACTCACTTATTTTTTTCTTTTTTTAACACAATTCCATAGGTACATTATGTATGTATACATAATAAGATACACCAAGAGCGAGAGTCTTATATCATTTATAAGATTAATTGATTTACCTTGGTAACCTAAAATGTGCTGTTCGTTTCATGAAAGTTGATCGGCTTTTGTTTATAAATTGTTTTAATTCGGGATTTGCGAAGGTCCACCCACGGCCGGACGGGAATTATTTATCAGTTTACATAATGGAAATAATACCCTCGTAAAATATTAACAAGCCACCTCAACGGCTCATCCCTACTCAGATAAGAGATTAATTTGTTTGTTTTTGTTTTCTTTTGTTGAAATAAATTTCACTCATGATGATAGAGCAGTTCTATACGGATAATAGTTTATTGTGATTTTGCAAATCTTAATGTTTTCAACGTTTTATTCTGATTATGAACTAGCAAGTTTTATTTTGTCTGAATAACGCTGCTGTAAATTTTATATATTATTTCTATCTACACTACTACTTATTCTACACAGAGGAAAACTTTGTTTGTTTGTTTGGTTGTAATGAATAGGCTCAAAAAGTACTGGACCGTGGACGATTTCAAAAATTCTTTCACCATTCAAAAGCTACATTATCCACGAGTAACACAGGCTAAATTTTATTCTGGAAAAAAATAGGTTTCTGTAAGATATATCCGTCCTACACCTACACCTTGTGTCCGAAAAACCCTTTCGGACACAAGGTGTAGGTGTAGGACACGCAGGCGAAGCTGCGGGCAACAACTAGTTTAGAATAAGCAAATAATTTTGCACTATGAAATTACAAAACAGTAGCGTTGGCGTACTCTCCTTACTAATGAAACACCGCTATGCAAAGAATGCTACTATCTATGCGCTCTTCGTGTCAAGTCGAGTTTGACAGACGCACAGTGGCTGATTTCACTTAAGTATTGTCTATGAATTAGGAATGATCCTATACGTTCTAGAGAACACAATATCTCATAATATTGTTTATGAATACGAGTATTACTATATTTTACACCTCATAACGCACATGTATTAAGCTCTAGTGCGAACGGGGCTTAACGCATACGCACGATAAGAAGTTGCCAATCTTCACTAGCACCAAGATATACTATCTTAAACTTCAGTATTGTATTGTGAGACAGCAGAGGCCGAATACTTTACTTTCACGGGTCACGGGAGATGTCCGTGTCGGTCATAATAGGCAAAGAACAGGGGGGGCCTAGCCAAAGTGCCATTAAGAAAGCGTTAGCGAAGTTCGAAAATGATAAAATGTATGCGATTGACATAAGGCCGCGCTTAATCACGTGATCCATCATTTTATCATTTCGAACTTCGCTAACGCTTTCGCAATGGCATTTTGGCTAGGCCCCCTGGACGTTAATACGTAGGTAATTTTGACCTCTGACCTCCAGGTGGCGTGCTTATACAGAATGACATAAAAAAGTAATTTTGACGTAGAAATGTCGGGATTCTTTATTGAACAATGTTTGTAAACGTGCCCCCCCTCCCCCCTACACCCCCCGATCGCCCTCGTTAATGACGAGTTTGTTTTAAAAGCAATCGGCTCGTTCAATTTGTTTAATGGCTATTCGATTTAGGGCAGCCGTGAGGTATGAGATGTAGCGAGTTTGTTGTACACGATCCTGTATTTCTATTAATATACATAGATAAGCGATAAGTTTTAAGCGACGATGGTCCAGTGGGTAATCGGCCTCTTGAGCAAGAGGGTACGAATTCGATTCTGACGCCCTATGGTGCATTGGAATCGGTTTTCCGAAATTTCTAAGTGCACTCTAAAGACGAGACCATCGCTCGATCCACTGTGAAGGAAAACGTCATGAGGGAACATGCATGCCTGATGGGATTTAAATTCTTTGAAGATGTGTGAAGTTCTACAACCCGCATTGGGCCAGCGCATCAGTGAACTTGGCCCAATACCCTCCTCGCCTGATTTCGAGGAAGAGACTGGTGTCCAGCAGTGGGATATGGGTTGATATTTTACTTCACTTAACATAGATAAGCTGTTAACAAACGAGACAAGCATTAACGTATTGAAAATGTTTGTGGTAAGTTTTCTTTACTAAAAAATATATATTTTGGTAATTAAATATAGCTTAAGAGTTTTTTTTCGAACACGCTCATTTCTTGAACTGTCTAAATCAGTGTTTCCCAAACTCTTGTGCTTCATAGATCTCTTTCAAACTTTTCCTGCATCAGGTCTGCATCCCTTGCTGACCTATTTATTTTTGCTCGTTTAAAGATATTTCATTATAATAGTAAAATTCTTGGTTTATTTTAGTTCTTTAATTTTCATGGACGCTTACTTTTGTGGACCTCCAAATTTTGTCACGCTCATCGTGCACCCCATTCGAGTCTTCCGTGGACCCCTGGGGGTCCACCTGGACCACTTTGGGAATTACTGGTCTAAAGGATTTTAAATATTAATTTAATTTTCGATTTTTTCTTTCGTACTTTTCTCGAATTCTTGTGTAGGTACTTTAGAGAATAGTTACTTCTAATTTTGAATCAGCTGATACAACGATGGGTGATGGAACTTCCTAAATTCTGACAAAGGGATCAGAGATATTGGAAGATAACTTGGAATTGTACGAGCAATTGGTCTTTACAGCTTTGTTGAACTAGTATAGTGAAGTGGTTTTGGTTCGGCGCTTGAACATTCCGTAACAAGTTGTACCAGCCGCAGAACTAACAGCGCTGTAGAAGCATATTACAGCGCCCCCGCTCGTCTATAGTCCGAACTAACCATAATTACTGGACTATTGCCATTAGGAACATGCTACGTAATGACTTTGTCAAAATAACATCATCATTATCACCAGCCTTTATCCGTCCACATGCTGAACATAGGCCTCCCTCATTAACGCCTGGACGAACGATCCCTTTCCACTACTAGGTATCCAACGCGTACCAGGGCCTTGGGTAGGCGCGCTGGCGTGTGTGGGGACTTGCATGGGGTGTACTACCCCACTAAAACCGCTGCGTGAGCCTTCAGCCGCAATCTGAGAAACCCGGATCTGCAGGCGACGGGAAACCCTCAGCGACAGACTGGTCCCGACAAAACCAGGTTTTCCACAATAGGGGAAATCGTCTTTCCACCTGGTTAATTGCCAACCAACACTTCGTCTACTCAAACGCGGCCTCCACTCTTGAACGTTATTGGCCCATCGGCCATAGTATTTTTACTTTTTATTAGGGGTTGTGAAAAAATATGTAATCCGCCATTTTGTTATAGCGGCCATCTTGATTTTCAATAAAAAGCTAATATCATTCCCGACTAATTCACTTTCGAACGAAATAAAATGAACCGTTTGGGAGATACGATAGACACACACAGTCACGTCAAACTTAGAACACCACGTCGTTTTTGCGCCGGGGGTTATTAAGGGTGGGTTATTTCAAATCATCTGTTAACGTAAGAAACTTCGTAAAATTTTAACGTTTGTTAAAAATAAGGCTCTTTGGTCACTAACGTTCGTTACCGCCATCTTTAATGATCACACATTCGTTAAAATCGGTCTATTCAACCCGCCCTAAATACAGCAAAAGTCTATAATAACGATATTCATCCATATTGAAAACGTTATCGGTATATATTGGTATTCTGTAAGTTATTGTGAGTTATGGATGCTGGGGGACGCTCGCTCAATCCTCTAACCGCATGAATCAAGTATACTAATAAATATTGAATACGCAGAGCGATCTGGTTTGAGAACCTCTCGCTTCTTAAGGTTCGATTTTATTGGATATTGCAAATATTGTAGCATCGTATTTTTAAATATTGAATTCATCATCATTATCGTCAGCCTTTATCCGTCCTCTTATCTAATTGCAATTTTTTTATAGATTATTTTCAAGGCAAAATAGTAAAAGCCATTATAAAGCAGACATAAAGATTTATAATATAGTGAAGATATCTATAATATAGATAGCAAAATGCTATTAATATTCCATGCATAAATGATAAATTCCGTGCAGAAATCACTTCATTCTTGATCCTAGAGATTGATCATCGAAAGGATGCTATTAACATATTTTTCCTAAATAAAGGGTGGGGGGCTGTGTTATTGGCAAAAGAAGAAAAAAGATACAGTAAAAATCATGACCTTTTAAAAGTGATTATGTCTTTAAATAAATTTAACTTTTTATCTTTTTATGTTTCAATGGGGTCAAATTTTGAACCTCTAAAGGGATCTTGTGTTCAGGAAGATTAAAATATACTTCGTTACAGCAACCTTAGTCATAGAATGACTTAATATTATAAAGGGAAATTTTAAATAAAATATTTAAACCGTATAAAGTTGTTTCATAAATAAGACAAAATAGATTAAGGGGCTGTTTCAAAATCTCCAGATAAGTGCCAAATAGGCTATCGGCAACATATTTGACAGATACTCCATACTCTATCTGTCAAATATGTTGCCGATAGCCTATTCGGCACTTATCTGGAGATTGTGAAACAGGCCCTAAATGGTAACAAATAGTCTCGATAAAATTGAGTAATCTATAGAATATTTGCGTATATGATAGCCAAAACGAGCCAAAAGTTCAGATTTCCTTAATGATGACGTCACTCGAGCATAACCGACCAAACCATTCGACCCCGTGGCGAAATTTTCCCCGAGCGCTCTCTTTGTTCTTTTTCCCTCTGACTTAAATGACTAATCCCATAATCCTACAAAGAAAAAATTAAACTTAAGATATTTAACACTCGGCATCAATCTACTTTGATAAACGCGTAAGATTAAGCGATGGCGAAGTAAGCTTTATCATGGGGTGGTAAAGACCCCGTATTAGTGTGACTTAAAAGCGCCCTGAAACGGGTTCCAATCAAACCCTTGCTGACGGTGGGATAATTTAATCCCAGTTTGTCTCAAGCCATCGCTCTTCCAACTTTTCGCCTTCGTTGCTTTTCCTCAATAAATCTTTCTTTTGTTTTGTACACGGATACGGAATAATTGCGTTCCCTTGTACGGAATCAGAGATTTATGGCAAGACCAAGCGGAGTCCGAATGGGTCTAATATCAAATATATCTTGTGACTGTTGTCGAATAGTGATTAGACGTCCATGTCTGTCTTTTCAGCGCAATATATATTTCTACTAGCTGTTGCCCGCAGCTTCGCCTGCGTTAACTAAGACTTACAACGGGATCCTAGTACGCGAAATAACATTTTTTACACCTTGTGTCCGAAAAACCAAAATATCTTACGCAACCCTATTTTTTATCATAACAAAATTTAGCCTATGTTACTCGTGGATAATGTAGCTTTCGAATGGTGAAATAATTTTTGAAATCGGTCCAGTACTTTTTCCGTCTATTCATTACAAACATACAAACATACAAAAATAGTTATAAATCTTTCCCCTTTATAATATTAGTGTAGATTAACAATCGTATTTCTATTAACAATCGCATGCAACGTATATTTCATTATCTAGAACTTGTCACTGATAAAAGAAATAGATTTAACAAATTGATCGGAGCAACCCGGCCGCTTTGCATAATATATCCATCCTCGCCATGGCGTCTTTGCTAACCATTATTTATCGATATTAATATAAATATTTCTATGAAGTTTTTTTAAATATATAGGTACATAGTAATTTTCGATACTACTAATTCCATTACAAAAATGGTTCCACCGATGCCTTTCATCTTCAACCAACTAAATCGACATATATGAAGCACTAGCCGGGTCCGCGGTTTCACTCGTGTACTTTTTATTCCTTTGAGAGTACGGAGATAAAAGCCTATGTGTTATCCTCATGTGTAAGCTATATTATTGTAAAGTTTCATCAAAATCCATTCAGTAGTTTTTGCGTGAAAGCGTAGCAAACGCATTCATACAATTTCGTTTTCAATTTTATATTACTAGGATTATAGGACGAGAATGTTACGCTCCCGACGACGAAGTCCTGAGTCCTGTCGCGCGTTTAAATTTATGCTACATCCAGACGCGGCGCTTTACGCACGTTACTTCGCGCGATGTGCGGCGGACAGATTCAGCCAGTATTAACATAGGGCCAGACAAAGCGGTCTTGTTAGTTGAATCACCAACTTCACAAAAAAATTCAACTAATTTAATGAGTCTTTTTGAATAATCAGTAGATTCCATAATTATGTCATATGACTACTCTCTTTTACTTCTTCAATTAAAAGTTCGATGTCGAAATTATTCCGCTCCATTTTAAATATGTCCACTCGCCACGCTAGTCAGCACGTGGGCTCAATTGTATTTCAGTTTTCATATTAAGATATAACAATATTATTATTTTTTTTTAGTCCTTATGCTCTTTAAGCTCAATCGGTAGATATTACTGATTTCTGTTATTTGTTTTGTTAGTTGCAAACTCTGAGAGTGTTGCGATAATTGTTTATTTCTAAAATATAATTAAATAGATATTATATTAAGTGCAGAGCGGCGGCCATGACACCATGGACGGAAAAGTGAACAAAGACATTGCCATTTATATGTAACACTGGTAACCCTGTAAGACGGGCCAAGGGGACTTTCATAGCACGGTCGCGTGTTCCACTTCAGTAAGTTATCGTTATCGGAATGGACGTAACCTTAATTCAATTAGGCCTTTATATCTTACAAGCTGTTGCACGCAGCTTCGCCCGAGTTAACCTAAAAGTACTACTGCTAACTGATAACTATTATCTTAGTAGCCTAATATGGTATGTATTTAGGAAGATTCTAATCTACACACAAATATTATAAATGTAGGCTAAGTGTGTGTTTGTTTATACCATCGTTTATCCTAATCATAACGTTCCTAAAGAACATCGCCAATCCAATACGAATTTAGCTAGACGAAGTGGCTATCAACCAAGAAACCCGATCTCCGTGCAGTGGCCGGTCGGAGTTGAATGCGAGTGGCAAGACATTGGTCGTCTTGGCGTTTATTGAAGGATGCCTATGTTTAGCATTGGACGGCTAAAGGCTGATGATTTTCATTTAGCTACATTCGTTTTATATGCCTTTTTAAGAACGTTCCTCCTACGATATGTACATCATGACTTTACGTTTGTACATAGACTACCAATGTGCGGTTAGTCTATGTGAATAAAAGCATCAGAAGGCCTTCTAGAAACAAACAGATTAAATATACGTCATTAGTACACTCCCCTCCCCCTCCCCTGAGGAGGAGTGAGCAGATAAGAGAGAAAGGGTCTAGTTTGTTGACGTTGGAACACACGCCTAAAGTAAATAGTACACAATTAATTGGGTTATCACAACACCGCCGCAACTCCGTCTACTATTGCATGGCAATATGAGGAGGTGCCCAGGGCCCCGCGTTCCATGGGGCCCCGTTATTTCTATCAGAATAGGATCGAGTGACAATTTAATTTGCAAATCAAGCACAAGGGCCTAGCCAAAATGGCATTAAGAAAGCGTTAGCGAAGTTCGAAAATGATAAAATGTATGGGATCGACATAAGGCCGCGCTTAATCACGTGGTCCATCCTATACATTTTATTATTTTCGAACTTCGCTAACGCTTTCTTAATAGCATTTTGGCTAGGCCCCCAATAATTGATTAGAACACCGAGAGTACCAAATTAGTAACATTAGTCAAAAATTCAGGCTAAAAGATCTCAAAATCGCCTAGAGCCCATTAACATAATGCCCAGGTGCTTTTTAAGGCTTATATAAGAAGGCAAATGAGCAGTCAGTCTTATGGTGGCTATCGGCTCCTTTAGACATCCGTACAGCCAGAGTTTCCGAAGATGCATTGTTCTCGTTTTCGTTATCCCCCAATGGGCTATCGGTAACTCACAAACATCACGAAACGCGACAGCTTAGCTATCGCTTTTGCTAAAGTTGTCACTAGCAGTACCATTACTTGTTGCTCTTGTCCTACAAGTTAGAGGACATAGTAATTCAGATATTCGTTACTACTTATGTTCATAGTGAACAAAACGTAAACGCATACACGTATACGCATACATAAAGGTATATGTAAATATATACTGATAATATTTCGCACCGAAAAAATCCGGGTCGTAAAGAAAATTTTTGACCCTCATCAATATCAAGTACGGATAGAATATCACTTATCCGTGGACCGTGGCCTCGTTAGATGACAATAGCCACACCTCGAGCCGTGAACCTTCCAGTACTTTCCAGATCCTTCGAGAATTTTCGAGAATCTTCCGGAAACTTCGAGAATATATGACATCCATTAGGAACATTAAATTAGAATAGCCTCAGGCTTGGCGTATGATCTAAATTATTAAAAGGAATATAAATGTCAAGTAGGTCCTTCATTGTTGAGATTTTTATATTAAAATGCTCTTTTGTGCGCCAAATTCATAGTGGCCATTATGTGCGCTTGTAGACTTTTAGCGGAATTGGATACTATTTTACTACTGTAGTTAAATGCGCTTGGGAGAGCTTGTTGTTAATAGGTTACTATTACTAGATGAAGTTAAGACGCGAATCGGCGGGTAGTGTGTATGTGTTCTTTCTTTAACGCTTTACAATGAATATATAACGAATAAATCTATCCTGAATAACATCCCATATCTTAAAATAGTTACATATAGAACGATATTCTTCATGCAAGTTCTGTTTAAAAAATCGAAGCATAAATCCAATCACACAATTGCCGGTAGAGGTGCAATTTCCCGAAAGAGGAAAATTATTCGGCCGCTGGCAATAATTTAGTCTTAAGCATTAAAAAATATACATAAATGTGGTAAATTAAAGGCATATAATTTATTAAAAGTTTTTTTATTACGAGACTGTTTATTTATTTAAAACAAAATGTTCTCTTGTTAAATTTAAAAAATAAACAAAATTTTTCAATTAGATTGAAAAATTTCACGAATTATTACGGAATACACAATAATTACGAAATAATGGAAAATATTGAAAACTTTTCTGAGAAAATTGATTTTGTGAGACAGTATGTTCGGCGTGTCTTGGCTACTACTGATACTATAATAAAATTAAAAATAAATTGCTTCGAGACGATTTTCATAATTAACGGTAGGGTTTGTTATCTAAGATCTTTGATGTAATTGGAAAGCCTGTTAGTGAGTTTTAGCAACAAATTTCAAGATTTAAAATAACGACCTGGTTCTTTTGTTGAGATCGTTGACACTCTTGAAGTATTTTACTTTAATTAAGCACTAGCTCCTCGAACTGACTTCATCTTCTTCTCTTTCTTTTTATTATTTGTATGAACGCCGAGCGCGTTTAGCGCGTCTCTAAATAAAAAAATATATATTTTTTATACTAAGGCTTACAAGGGAGTCCGAACGTAATGTTGAACGAATGTTCGCCTTCTTTAATAAGTACTCGTTTAAATCTTCACGCGGGAGGTATTGTGGCGCTGATTAGTCCGTTACAATAGCATCGGTACGCACTCGATTCTAGCGCAGCCAGTGGCCGAAAAAAGAACTAAGATCTCGGTTTATTATTGTGCATATGAATGCTATGGAAAAGCCTAAACTGTTCGGACTCCTTGTATCTATACTCCCGGGCTTTAAGCTCTGGAGGATACTATTTATTTTCGATGAAACATGTTCTATTTACGCGCCTCGGCAGTAAAATTGAATTGAATCGAATGCCATGACAGAAAATGGCATGGCGTTTTCATGTCGTTGAACTGCCATCTAGGCGGACAGTCCAGTCTCAGGGGCCTACCACACGCACAAGTATCACCACAGTCTTGCCTGCGCAGGCCGGCTTGTACACGGAACACGGTGCGTGTGGTTGGTAAAACTGTATCACGCGCAAACCCCACGGCGCGGCTCGACGACTTTTTGACATGTTGAAAATTTTGCCTGTGCAAGCCCGGCCTGCGCGCGCTTGCATGTGCGTGTGATTGGCGTTCAGTGTTCAAGACACAGTCGAGTGTACTTTGTCTCGAGATCGCTTGTCATTTCCTCACAAAAAATGGCAGATTTTCGTTCGTACAATCGTGAATTCATGACTGAATTTATTAATTTACATAAATCTCAGCCTGCACTATGCAAAAGTAAATCTAAAGATTTTATCGACCGAAATAAAAAGAACGATGTCTTCGAAATAATGATAAATAAAATGAAGCATAATAATAATACTAATAATAATAGAATGAATCGTTTAGATCTCTCTCTTAAATCCTTAATTACGTTGATATGTGTATGAATTTTTCTTTTCAACAGTCATTTTGTTGTCCACTTTGATCTCCTAAATTTTGCGATGTCTTTTTTTAATAGCATACACTTAAAAAATAGTAGCATAAGAAATTTTTCTTCATTAGGAAACGTTGTTTCCAAGTCAATAATTTTGACAAGACTGATGCTTGCGCGTACTTAACTGTGACGTGTGGTAGCGAATAACTGAAGACTTCACTTCAGTTATGTCGGACGAGATGCCTGCGCAGGCAAAACTGTGGTGATACTTGTGCGTGTGGTATATGGTGATCACTAGACATCTAAATATAGCAACACTACACTGCTTGCACTACTACACTTTGACGTTCTTTAGAAAATGAAAAGGATCATTATTTGTTCTCGTTTCAGATTTAGCACTTAATTAGCAACTAATGCCAACCCTTTTAGAATGTTTCAAGCATAGAGTAATTTGATATGTTTCAAGATTCGGGGCATAATAACGGTAGAAATTTTAATTTCAAAGTCAAAGTATTTATTCAATATTAGTAGGTTTTCAAAAATAGGCATCATCTCATCTTTTACGAGTACGTGACTTACGTTTTTATCTGAATTTCGTATATTCTATCCCCGTGTGTAGTTGTATACAAACTTGTAAAATGATGTGCAAATTTTATTGCTTTGTAGTTTTGGTCGTGACAAGGACCTTAAAATAGTGAATAACTATACACATTACGTGAACACACATTTTGAAATTATCTTTGCTTATGACTTAACTAGTTATATATCGCGGTATTGTTGGCTATGCTAGTGTTTATTTTTAAGTACTATTGTAGTATTCAAAATAAGAACTAATCATTGCTTTTTTACCGTGTGCTCAAAATTAAGAAAACCCCACTTCTTTTATACTTTTTCACCCCTTCTGGGGGGTGAAATTAAAAAAATCACAGTTCACATATTGTTTTCTTAAGTTTACGCGAATTTCACTCATTATAATGAAACAACTTTTACGGATTTTATCGCGGTTTATTTCTCCTCCTCCTCCCGTGACCATGGTTGCTGTAAAGTGTCCGAAACGTCGGGATTGTAAAAAACTAAATAAACCGCGATAAAATCCGTAAAAGTTGTTTCATTATAATAAAATCACAGTTCGTTTATAAATTCTTCAAAGTAACTTATTTATTTGTTTGTTTCATTTTTTTATTTTTTATATCAAAAGTTCAAGCTTTAACTCGAAATTTCGATTTGAAGACCTATTTTCTTGGACTATTGGCGGGATTTGAACCTGGGACTTAACGCAGCGTGAAGTGTCTGACCATTCGACCGTCCATCATACCGTGTTGTCAGTTGGCGTGTTCGATTAACAGCCTATGCTCGATCTCCGGGGCGACTGTAATCGCATTACCGAAGTAGTCAATAAACACCATCAGCTGTTATCCTGTTCAATGTTCCACTGGCGTGGCGGGATACCGTTTAATCGACGGGAAATTCCCTTTTACGGGAATCGAGTGTTGTGTTTAAGAGATGATAATGAGAAATCTTATATTTCATAATGACGTCAATACCATCATCATCATCAGCATCATCCAGCCTTTATCCGTCCACTGCTGAACATAGGCCTCTCTCAATGAACGCCAAGATGACCGAGCCTTGCTACTCGCATCCAACGCGGACCTGCCACTGCACGGATATCGTCTTCCCATCTGGTTGACCCCCCCATATGGCCGACCAACACTTCGTCTACTAAACGCGGCCTCTCTAGAACCTTGGCCAATCGGCCATCCGTTCTTCTGAGTGCGTGACCATTAGCATTAGCAGATGCGAAACTAGCACGTCGGTGACGTGAACCTATAGGATTTTTCCCTACCAAAAAGTGCTTAGCCTACGTTCCACGATGCGATACGCGGCGGCTATGTCCTACGAGCACGCAAATCGTTTCGAACAGGCGTCACGTCATCCAGTGCGCGCGAAATATCACGGATCACAAACTGATCGTATTTGCTAATTGCTTTATTTCGCGCCGCTCGCCACGTAGGACACTTCAATATGTTTTGATTGTTTGTCGTTTTCGTGCAGCGTCGTGCTGCTTCGCGCCTAGATCACTTACGCAAGACGCAACCTTAACGCGGCTAAAGAAATTTTGATTTCAATATTTTTTTAATTACATAATGATTGCATTGACATTAGCATGTCGAGCCAAAAAGTGCACAACGCGGTTAAAAATTAGAATTAAAAAAAAATACAGCTCTGTAAGTGTTATCAGATAAGTTGATGCTATATTATCTGATATACCATATAGGTATAAAACCATAAAAAAGTACACGTCCGTCGTATATTGTTGAATATTTAATAATATCCTTAGCGTCTGAGCTTCGTTCGCAGCGGGAGCATGCTGCGCATATGACGACTACATAGAGATTCTCTCTGCGGGATCTTTTAGGAGGCAATTTCATTTACAAACATATGCAATATATTCAATATACTTTCAAAATGGCCGATATTTGTATCCTCAGTAATGTAATTAAATAGAAAAGTTATCGATGAAAATATGGTGAAGCTTTTTTATGTTAGTTGAATTAATTAACGACAAGTTTCATAAATTAAATTCCATCGCCTTCAGTCGTGAAAGGGACTTTTAAATTCATCACGTCACATAAATGCCAGGAAAGGCATTATCCGCGTCCCCGTCTAATCTTTGTCCGCCATTTGTAATTACACGTCATTCTACTAGGGTCCCAGGTAAAAAGGGACCCCCGTCAAAATACCCACCAAAAGCCTATAAGATGTCGACAGAGTTTAGAATTCGGATTCGTTTTATTGAATTGCAGATTTCAACGTACGGATGTACGTAGGGATGAAAAATACGAAGAAAACCCACGTAACGTCTAATTAATTATTAGACGTTACGTGGGTTTTCTTCGTATTTTTCTGGGTATATAGACGCAACTTTATCCGATAAGGAGATACACCCCTTGGAAATACGGGTTGACAGCTCACAGGCCATTTATAGTTTCGATTTTTTATGTTCGATTATTTTTTATGTACGTAAAAATAGTTGAAATACTAAGATCCTTTATTTAGTAAGTGATGTAATCTTGGATGCGCGATTTTCTTAGAATCCTCTCAAAATGAGTCGCTAATGATGCACGTTGTAGAATTGTGTATAAAAGTACAAGAGGCTAGTAGTATTAGGAGATGGTGAACTGATTGCCTTCAAAACGTAGTGCTAGGAAGTTTACTAATAGTTTTATACTAACAATAATCTAATATACTAATTGATTTGGTTGTTTCATAGACAATACATAAATAAAATCCGCAACTGTGTGTCTGTCAAACCCATATAAAACCCGATTATTTTTACTATTTATTTACTCGCTGGGTCATCGGCCAAAAACGTACACTGCTTACAAATAAAAGGGACACATGCAATCAATGTTTTAATTCGCTTAGTTAAGTTTCAAAGCAAGCGACGTCGGGTATAATATGAGATTTTTCCGCAAACAGCATATCCCGCACGTGCCACGCTTACTAGCTACGTAATGAAACATGTTTTCAAATGTAAATACAGTCGCTCGACCACAGGACTTTAAATACAGGTCTCGTTGTACCCTGATATACTAACGTAAGAGTTATATATTATATGAATTGTGTTCTGATTCATATAACGGATAATATTTTGAGCGACGGTGGTCCAGTGGTGGATGGACTCGGCCTCTTATGCGAGAGGGCCGGGTTCGATCCTGACGAATATCCTCCTCACTTGATTTCGAGGGTTGCGAGATATGAGACCGGCTACGGCACGGGTCGTTAAATAAAAAACTAATTTAGCAAAAACAATTCGGTAGTTCGGATATTAGCGAGTCATTTACTAAATCAAACAAACAAGCAACTATGTGGTCTATTTAGAGATGATGGCAAGAGACCTGACGGTGCTACGCTTGTGCCGTGGAGACTGGGCCGCACTTTGGTGTGGGATGTAACCTGCGTAGACACGCTGGCCCCATCTTATGTACATGAAGCTTGTACTAAAGTTGGGGCCGCAGCCGATCGTGCTCAGTTTCTCAAGCGTCGCAAATACTCTTCTATAACTGAAGACTATGAGTTTGCGGCGTTAGCTTTCGAAACGTTAGGGCCGTGGTCGGCTGTCATGAAGCGGTTTATGGAGGATATGTCGAATCGACTGATTCTCTCATCGGGTGATCAGAAGGCTGGCAGCTATTTCGCGCAGAGAATAAGTTTAGCTATTCAGCGAGGTAATGCTGCCAGTGTTCTGGGTACCATGCCCCAAATTGGAATTTTGGATGACATATTCTTTTTGTGAATATTTATATGAATATTTTAGAGTTAATTTTTAATTATAAGTTTTTAGTTTGATATTGTTGTTTATTGTTAATATTGTTACGTAGATATAATATAATTTTACTTATTAGCTATATTACTAATATATCAAATTTATATAACTTCCATTAGTATAGAAAATTAATATTAGTTACAATGGTACTATAATACAATGAAATATAATAAAAATAGCAAACTATTAGTTACTTATATGTGTGAATCTAAAACATTTAATTTTGCAATCGCATATTTTGTTATCATTTTCCCATTTTCATTAGTTCGTAGTTCGTACAATATATAAATTCTTTGTATTTTTAGCCTGTTAGTAAATTGTTTTCGGTTCTAGAGATCAATGAAAATAAAAAAATCCTTTTACGTTTAATTTATGTTACGAAAAATTTAAACATTTTTGAAGTGAAACTTCTTTAGTATCGTTGTGATTTCAAACCGGATGGAACGGAAAAAACGACAGGTAAGAGACACAAATACAAAAGAGCGAGAAAGCAAATGTCGGTGTGTAATGTATATTGCAGACTGTTTAATACTTGCTTGTATTTGAGCATTTAACGTGTGTTTCGCTTCTATCGTGTGTGAATCGCACACACACCTTTTTTTGTTATAATTACATTTAGAATAATTACTAGAAATATTTTAGAAGCTATGCAAAAAGGGATAACCCCTGTACCCCTACCGTTGTCAATTTTTTTTTATAATATGACTCTAAAGTCGACCGGAATCATGAAATGGCGGAGTGTCCATTTGAATAAAGACGCGGACTGCGGTAACATCTGGCAACGCTCACCGGAAATGATATCACAGAGGGCTCCATAAACTTTATTTAGGACGTTTTTCGGTTTTATTAAACAGAATAGTTTCGACTTTCATATAAAATCGTATTTTTATTATGACGGTACTGGCTTTTATGCTCTAGGCTCTCTCTATTTCTTAGGCTCTTGTTGGGATTTTATTCCATCAATCACCTGGATTCTGTTGGGATATTAAGAGTGATCAGACTATTTTTCATGTAGGTTATTACATATTGAATTCGTTTTCTTATACTATATTGTATAATAATTATTGGTGTTCAATTTATTGTTTGTTTTTAGTTAGTTAGGAGTTATCGGTGAAGCTGTGGGCATCCGAAATATAGCCAAGTTGTTTTACAGAAGAACAAACAGGATTTGTTGTCCGTAGCGCTGTTTTACTTCGTGTCAAATTAAAAAGTTTGTTCTATACAAGAAGTACTCGCTTTTACAAAGAAAGCTCTGTCAAAGCATGATTACGTGAGATCATGAAGATGAGGCTAATCTTGTCGAACACGCGTGGAAAAATTCGTAGACATGTGTATTTACGCGTTATGCATAAAACAATACACTAGATTTACTAGATAGATATACTATCTAATAACCTAGGCCTATCTCGAGTATATTTCTTTTTAGAAATTAGTTGGAGGTTGAGCTCCTAATCATTTGAGTATTTTTAATGGATGACGCCTCCATTTGATCTCAAATAAAATGATGTATGAGAATTCGCCATTGTCCTTTAAACAGCGGTTACGCATGAGATTATTGCACTTTATTGCACATTGAGACTTACCATCTTACGTGTCGAAACGGGCAACGTTTAGTTAACTTGCCATCAAAAAACAAGAGGCTAGTTCCATGCGGTCATATTCCCTTGTTCAATTCATCTTTTTGATCGAAATTGGTCCTTCGAGCCGGATTTAGTTGATTCTTCCATTAAGATTAAAATAAATGTTAAATATAAATAATTATTATATTGATGATCTCGTGAAGAGCTTACTATAGAAATGATCCTATGATGTAGGGTTAATTTTAAAGCTTCAATAAGCGACGAGGATCCAGTAGGTATATGAGCGAGAGGATTGGGTTTCGATTCTGTTTCGAACTGTTTTTTACTGAATGGGTATGATTTTATGCACGGTGCGTTCACAAAAAAAAACATTTGCCACAATTTTGTTTGTCGACATACAAATAAAAATATTTGTCACAATTTTTGTCTGTCTATCGTATCTGTCTACAAACACAAAAAAAATTCACAATTTTTATGTCTATCGTTTGATTTAATCGCTGAAATGGCTGGACCGATTCTGATGGAACTTTCACTGAAAAAAACAAGTAGTAACTAGGGCAAAAAGAGGTATATAATAAATAAAAGGGACAATAAAAAAAACATCTTAAATCCGTCCGTAAACGTAAGTAAACGCGGGAGAGGCCGTGAGCAACAGCTAGTATTATGATTCTAGTATTTAGGTATACCGTATATTCCCTGAGTATTGTGCACTATTATGCAGTGAGCAGGACTCGTGTGTCCACGTACTAATTACTGCGGCACTTCACAATAAAGCCTTTTTACAAAGCGCTCGAAGCATTGATGGAAATGCTATATATTTTTTGCAAATGAACTACGTATTCATTATTTGCGGTATTCATTTATTGCTGCGGATTTTTGTTACTTTTTTATTTATATTGTTTTATGTTTTATTGAATTTTTTTTCGTTTGTTTTGTTTTTTATGTGTGCTCAAATTATGAGAGATTAAATATTTCTCTTGTCTGGTACACAACACAAATTTTACGGAAACTTTTTTTTGGTGTAAAAGCGTCCATAGATATTATTAAATAACACTTTTCACACAAAAGTTAACACTTTTTTGGTATACGCTAATAATGTCTAAAAATAATACCTTTGTTTTGTGTATGTGGATGAATCCTTTATGTTGGGTGTGGTAAGTGTACTTCGCGGCCGCGACACTACAGTGCGTTTCGTTTTTCAGGTCAAACCGGGCGCGGGCATGTGTGTGCGGCGCGGGGGCCCCCTCTGAACACAATGGGCCACTTCCACAGGGCACCTTCTTTGTACAATCTTACAACAGAGGTAAATATAACCTTCAATATAACACCCCCTTTCGTAACAAGGGCATGTATCTTACAACAGTGTTAATATTGCATTATTTATCGGTATCACTGATTTTCTCTACAAATCCATGGTATTTGGACTTTAACGAATTTTCAATACTTTCTTTGAAATTTCTTGTAAAATCTTAGGCCCCGTTCACATGACCGCTTTTATACCGAGCGTTATAAAAGCGTTCGATGGCACAAATGAATGGCGTTTTTAAAGTGCAACGCTTTTTTATCGAGCTCTGTTGGATTTTCGACGTTGAGTGTTTGTCGTTAAATTGAATTAATTGAGCATGCCAAACTCGCAACTCAAGCCAACGTCGCGTTTTACCGCAACGCTTTTTAAGCGCTCGTACGAACGAGGACTTAGTCTTTATCTATTTACACATAAACAAAATCTTAGTTTCTGTTTGTAATCCAAATTAACAGCTTATTACTTAATGCATACGAACGCATATTGAAGTGAAACTTCTTTAGAATCGTTGTGATTTCAAACCGGATGCAACGGAAAAAACGACAGGTAAGAGACATAAACACAAAAGAGCGAGAGAGCAAAAATGTCGGTGTGTATGTATATTGCAGATTGTTCAACACTTGCTTGTATTTGAGCATTTAACATGTGTTTCACTTCTATCGTGTGTGAATCGCACACACACCTTTAAATATTATGGTTCATCATCAAAGACTTTTTATTTTAGTCCGTATGACTGTTTATTTCGGGACTCATACTGGTAGATAGCTGATATTAAAAGGAGTAATTTAGACTACAAAAATAATCATCATCAATATTTTAAATCTTAGCTCGTGCGAAGTTGCGGGCAATAGCTAGTGCATTCATGAAATCTTCTCGCATATTAATGTTATTAATCAGCGTTTTAACGGACTGATCATTATTATGCGATTGTATCCCGACAGGCTTTTAAACAGGCTTTAATGAGAAAACAGTGTGCGATAACATTTAAGACCGTTATTAAAATTTAATGTACTTTGATTATGTTGCGGAATAACATGGAATTTCGAGATCTTGTTTCATTTTCAAAAGTAGGTAATATATCAACCTTTATAATATATCCCACTGCTGGGCATGGATCTCCTTCTCAAAATCAGGCGAGGAGGGTAATGGCCCATAGTTCACCGATGCGCTGGCCCAATGCGGGTTTGCTAACTGCACATACCTTCATAGACTTTTAATCTCATCAGGCAAGTAGGTTTCCTCACGATGTTTTGCTGCGATGCTGTTCACACTCCCAGAATCCAAAGGCCGCGTTGGCACGGGCGCTTAATAATCAATAATGCTCGATAAAAAAGCGCCGCCCTTTTAAAACGCTTTATACACGGGTATCCGTCGTCTCATCAAACGCTTGTTCAACGCTCGGTAAAAAAGCCCTCTTGTGCAAAGTGGGGCCTTAACACACACACACAGAGGGTGTGTGTTAAGGCCCCGTGGTATTAATCTTTTTCTAATAAAATCTCTTAATGAACGCCTTCAAACAAGCCAACAAATTATTTAACTCTGTTATATTTATAAGATATAATATATAAATTATATAACGCATTATTATATAACCCATAAATCATCATTAATGTTTACAAATAAGGACATTATGTATAATGTAGTTGGGCCTTTTATCGCAAAAACCCATATTAATTAATTTACACTAACACCGCTTACCGCAAGCAACACACGTCGTACGAATAAGTAGTTAATATTCCCTTGAACGTATAGATTTTTGGAATAATGAAATCTCAACAAGGAAAGTTTTTTTTTTTAATTTTCATAATATGTTCGTAACGTTTTAGAACAAGATGTGTATTTAGATGAAAGTAAAACGTATAATTATTTAACAAATGTTTAGATTCGAATGGTATTACTTAGATTATTTTTGATATGAAAGAATATTTTTTGTAATATGAGGTTTTGTGTATTTCATATTTATATAAAGCGGCTCCGTACGGCGTACAGTTTAGTCGGCCTTTCAAATCTGTTTCTCTTAGGCCTTTGAAACGTGTCAATATAATGTATAGTAGATAAATCTGATTAATTTATATTATAATATAATCGAATAGTGAAATGTGTGGTGTAACCCTGCTGCAGGTGTCGTGTACCACGGCCTGGTGCCGCATGCGTTGATGGGCGCAGGGGCGGGCGGCGGGCGGGCGGCGCGCGCGCTGCGCCTGCTGCTGCTGCTGGTGCTGGCGCTGGCAGCCGTGGAGTACCTGTTCGGCTCCATCCTGGAGGCGTCTCCTCTGCGCACCTACCTGTACACGCCGCTGTACAACGCCACCCAACCTACACTCAAGTGAGTGCGAATTATTAACTATAACTATTGCCAGAGAAAACGCCCGCATCATTTTGATAACCTCCATTAGAGATAAGGCCGCCAAGGCCATCCCACGTGCTAGCGTTGGGCTTCAGGGTGAAAACTTGCCTTCAGTGTAGCTTTCGCCGACGCCAGCCTTTCGCTAAAGTGTTCCTGATGCCTACAGTTCCGGGATCCTCCAAAAGCAGCTAAAGGCTCTTGCAGAGGTTTTAGTTTGGGTATGCCCTGCCCAAGTATGAGTCCCATATAAAATGGCGTAGGGTCAGGAACCATCCAGATATTTGGCTACGTCCCTAAAGATTTTACTACGTCAACAACAAAAAAAAATTATTCCGTCATCATTATCAACGCTGATATGCTCTATCGATCCCGGTCCCTCACTAATAATAATTAATTCAAATTTACTCATTGGAATCAGATTATATACGTTTTGAGTGTGAGGCGTAATGGCATTGGTGACATGATAAAGGCTGATGATAATTAGAAATATAATGATGATGGCTACAGATATATCCAAATTTTAGTTGTTTAGTTAATCTTGTAGTAAATTAGTAGGTAAAAGTTAATCTTGTTGGAGTCCATTGTAAGAAGTTTTATTGAAGTTCATTTTGTACATGCCGTTTTTTGGATTTACTCAACAATAATCCATTAAATACTGTTCTATAGTGGGTTATGAGTAACTACGCTTTAAAATTTTCGTTAATTTCGCACTAATGAACTAACCCAAATTGATTACAGAACCACGGATAAGTCATCGACGAATTGGCCTAAGAAATTGCCGATTGTGAACCACATTGAGAACCCCAAAAAGAATTCTACACACAATAAAACCTTAAGCCTCAATACAACTAGTCACGTTAGAGAGACGAACATGACGAGGAATATTACGGAGGAGTCGAGCACGCCCCTCCTCATCACCAAGATCGTAGAGGGTTTCAAGAACTTAGTCACACCAGAGGACTTCGACTTCAAGAGTCTGGAACCTTCGTTGCCACTATGCGACGCGATGCCTCCCGATTTAGGTAAATGTTCTTTTTACCTCCCGACGCCTGTGCTTCCGTAGTTTTCTGACGGTTAAATTGATTTATATACATTTTTTTTCTCTTTAGTAATAAATGTTCTAGCAGTGTTTCATGTCTATGAAACACTGCTAGAACATTTTATTAAAATATGTAATTTTAATATGTCTGGCGTATTGTTTCAACTTATTTTATATTGCATTAAGGTTTTTTTACAATAAAATTCAACTTCCATATCAAATGCATGTCGCTGTTACTATCGATTCACCTATCGATCACAAACGTTAGCAAATCTCAAAAACAGCCGATGAAATCTTTAAATAACGTTGCACTTCTAAAATAAATGAATCGTTCTCGAATCGAATCTCGGAAACGCCTCCAACGATTTTCTTGAAACCTTGTACGTGGGGTTTCAGAGGCGATAATAGATCTAGGATTTTTTTTTTACAAAATCGGGCAGTAATAAACCGCACCATATCATCAAAAAACCGAGCAAGCCCTTTGTCAACCAGGTCTTATGATATTATACTCCAGTATGCTTAAATGGTTACAGTATGGTTATATACACTTTTTCACTAGGCTATGTTATAAATCTTTACCCATAGGCTATGTTATGAATATTTCATGTGTTTCATATATTTCTGTTTATTATATTGTAGGACCCGTGTCGGTAAATAAAACCGAAATCGAACTGGACTGGGTGGAGAAGAAATACCCGGAGGTCCACCGCGGCGGACGGTACTCACCGCCCAACTGCACCGCCAGGCATAAAGTGGCCATCATAGTACCCTACAGGTAATTCATTGTAGACCCAATTTGCCCTTCTTTTCTCTATTGACTCAACTGACCAACGGAAAATTACAAACCACACGAAATGTCGCAGGTATTTTGTGAGTAACAGATACAACTTCGATCGTGCCGACCCAATTTTCCTGCAATGCAGCCGTAGCACTACCTCTTACTAAATGTACAGCATTCTTACCAAATATCACTTTAATCCCTAATAACATTTGGCAGTGTACATTTCCTTACTGTAAGCAAAGTAAGATAACTACGTGAATCAAGGTTTAATTTGTTAATTTTTATAGCTTATTTATTAAACTTATTTATTGTAACGAACTAGTATAGGAAGACAATATTATCTCATCGAAACTCACACATAGCGCCAGGTGAAAAGTTGAGATGATATATTTCTACCTATATAGGTATGCAGACGTTCCATTTGGCATTTTGACACTAAGCCTGCCGCAAAACGATGAATAGTATGGAACTAGCGAGAATAGATGGAACGTAGACTAGTGATTATTACATCATCTAAACACATGAGTTATTATTATTTATTGTGTTAAAAAATGCGGTTGCCTTTGCGTTTATTGATAGAAGAAAGCTGCAGTGGACTGAACAAAAGAAAGTTATGATCCAAGTTGATGTGCTCAACTCATCACACGTGTTTCTGTAATTCCAGAGATCGCCAGCAGCATCTGGCGATATTCCTGAACCACATCCACCCGTTTCTCATGAAACAGCAGATTGAGTACGGTATATTTATCGTCGAACAAGAAGGTAATGTATCCTTTAAAGTGCCTATTTTCTAATAGCATAGACCTAATAAAAGATGAATTTGCATGTGCACTATCAAAATATTCTATAAAAGCAGGTCACAATGTAGGACCAAGCAACTTTCCGAAATTTTAAAGTTTTTTTATTTTTATTTTTAATATTACTTGAATACACAAAGGGTCCATCAGCCTCGCCCATGACAGACAACTCAAGCTGGTATAACCCAAGCAACTCATTCATATTACATACCAGCAGTGGACGGAAAAGGGTGATTATGAAGATGATGACGATCATGATATAATCTCAGGTATGAGCCACTTCAACCGAGCTAAACTGATGAACGTGGGGTTCGTCGAGAGTCAGAAGCAGAAGGCCGGCGGCTGGCAGTGCTTCGTGTTCCACGACATAGACCTGCTGCCGCTGGACTCGCGCAACCTCTACTCGTGCCCGCGCCAGCCGAGACACATGTCCGCCTCTATAGATAAACTAAACTTCAAGTACGTGTTTTTATATACACCCTATATTTTTATTCACCAAAGAAATTTTAAGTTCTAATACAAGCCAATTTAAAGTTATTCTTGAAATATTTGTAATTGTTGTTAGCTGTGAGTTATATTACTCATTTGTATGTATTTCTTATACATATTTTGTTATCTCCCTCAAATGTTTGAAACGCTCGATCATAAAGAATATGCAACCAAATTGATTTTTCTTATAGTTAGTATACGCCAAATTTGTCCGCTAACAGGCGTTAACTTACGAGTAGTGGACATAATTTTGCCAATTTAGCAAAAATGTATGAAATATATAGAAAATTAAAAACTGTAGACAAATTCAAATATTACATTAATAGTTTTCTGGTATATTGCTTCATCAATGCTGTCAAGCCGTGTCTCTTTAAAATGTCGGAAAAAGTCAACTAATATATGGCACCAAAGTTATAGTCTGTTAATTTTCTAACCGGCGTTTTATTACACATGAAACTCGTTTCATACAATTTGTATGATGATGATAATGATGATGATGGTGATGTTGATGAATGTTCAGATTACCATACGAGGATATATTCGGCGGCGTGTCTGCGATGACGCTGGAGCAGTTCACGCGCGTCAACGGGTTCTCCAACAAGTACTGGGGATGGGGCGGAGAGGACGACGACATGTTCTACAGGTGAGGACCAATCACTAGCCAGGCCTGGTCATGCGATACTGACCTTTACTGCCACCAGCTCTGTTATTGTATTGCGCTTTAAAGGCGCGGCTACGCACGTTTGTCAAGTTTTGCTCTACAAGGAAATTTATGTGATTGTTGCACGACCCACTGCAACCCACGGAAACGCTATACATTAATTGACATTTTAGGACACGCTTTTACGTGCGCTGCGGTGAAGCCGCACCTTAAAGGCCGTCCGACCAAAAACAAATCGTTTCAAAAAGAAGAACATAACAGCGTCATCAGAGTAACAGTGTCACAAATGAGCTCAGACTAATAGAATTTTCTGAATTTCAAAGAGGCGTATTTTGTAGACGTTAATTTAAAAAATGGATTTAGGTTAATACAACGTCTTTGACACAGTATATGTTTTTTCAGATTAAAGAAAATGGACTACCACATAGCGCGGTACAAGATGTCCATCGCCCGATACGCTATGTTAGACCACAAGAAATCGTCGCCTAATCCAAAAAGGTATAGTATAGGTTACAATAATATAAAAGTTTGAAAATCGATTTTGCCCAAAGTAATTAATAAAAAAATACGGGAACTTTTAAAAGTCATTGAAGGTGTATGAAATTCAGCAACGCTGATTGGACCAGCGCAACAGTGTTATATCGCCCAATATCCATATCGCCTGATTTTGATTTAGCCCAGCAATGGGACATATACGAATTAATATTATACCTATAATAAATTATGTACCTAATGGTATTAGTAAAAATTAGGCCCCTTACATAAAAGTATCAATTCATATATGTCCAACTGTTGGGCACGGGTCTCGTCCCCTAAATTATCAAGGAGGGGTATTGGGCCAAAGTTCACCGATGCGCTGGCCCAATGCAGGTTGTTCCTCAGGATATTTAGGACATCAGGATAGTTATGGTTTCCTCAGGATATTTTCCTTCATCGGTGAGCGAAGGATGATACCTTTAGGTTTAGGCACCACAGGAAGCTAGGATCGGACCCGGACCCTCACATTTAAGAGGCCGAGTCCATACCCACTGGACCACCGTCGCTCGGCCTCTTATATTACTTATTAAATATATTATGTAGCTACGCCACACAATTGGTTTGAGTATGTATATCACCCTCTAGAGTCTAGAACAGTGTTTCCCAAACTCTTTTGTTTCATAGACCACTTTTAAAGTTTTCCCCCATCAGGTGGACCCCTTGCTGACCATTTCTTTTCAAAAATTTCATTATATATATTATAAGAGATTAAAATTCTCTTAACAATATTGATAGTAGAAGTCAAACCTACATTTTTCTTTTTGGTTCTTCACTCGAAACCAAACTAATGTTCGTAGAACCCCGCTTCCGATTGTGGACCCCCATTTTTTGTCACGCTCATCGTGGACCCGCTTTGAGTCTTCAGTGGACCCCTGGGGGTCCACCTGGACCGCTCTGGGAATCACTGGTCTAGAACAACTCAAGTTGAAATTAAATTTTACTGGTGACACCATAATAACAAAAAATAGATATTTCAATAAAATAATTAACCTTACAGGTACCAACTTCTTTCACAAACTAGCAAGACGTTCCAAAAAGACGGCCTCTCGACGCTCGAGTATGAGCTAGTGAACGTGGTGCAGTACCACCTGTACACCCACATTATAGCCAACATAGAGGAGCGCAGCTGACGGACATATTTCGCCAAACTGTTGTTTGGTGATAGGTAACAGAGACGCTAGAATCAGTGCACAGCCTATATACTATATCTAATGACTGGAAATTTTCATAGACAACAAGTTGCTTTTTATTTTTTTAATAGGCAAAAGTTAGAAATGTACAGCCATGTTATTACTTTTTTGTTTGAAAATTTGCAGGAATAAGTTATAATTGTGTATAGAATTAATGGTTACCTAGTTATACTGATCTCTATGCAATTGAATTAAATTTAGTGATTACTTTAATATTTAGTCTTACGTCATCTAACAACATATACCTTTATATTTACTTGTCCATCTACTAATAATGGAATTGTAACATATGTACAGAAAACAGATGAAATTAATTTGGAGCTGGCAACTTATTATTATTAAAAATAAATTGCCATCTCTAAAAAAAAGTTAGTCTTCAAATAAAAGCCAAAAATTAATGTAGTTAAAACAGTAAAAACAACAGAACTTTGACAGTTATAAAAGCAATCACTAAAATTTGACGGGAAAAGGCGATAATATTCAAGTATTATATCTGTGTAAATGTCTTCACTAGCTTTCGAGTTATATGTTATAAGTAAGCCCTATATTTTATTTAAATTGTATGTTTTGTGTCCCATAAAAATGTGGCGGGAATTATCTGTAGCATGAATCTTGTATCAAACTAAATATAAACATAGATTAAGACTCGAATCTAAATAAATTGAAATCTATAAAAAAGTGAAATGTAAATCTATATTAAATAAGTAATTATTGTCTTTTGCTTGTACAGTTAATATAATACGTTCACTCTGATATCCCAAAAGAGATATAAAGTTATAAGAAACATTAAACAAGACGTATATACTGATCACCGAAACAAGTATTTCTATTGTATGTCTATTTCTTTCGGATTAAACATTCGCATATAAAACCCATAACAATTTTATATCGCCTTGTTTATAACTTGCTTAGTCATAATTATTTTAAACAAGAGAATTTGCGTGACTGTCCTGATTATCTACGGGTCATTTTAAATTTTCGCGATATTATATCACCAAAAATAATTATTTTAGCGAATTATGAATATAGGACAATAAAAGATAGGTAATATTAACAAATATTTTTCACGCTTTGATTTAAGTAATCAAATTACTTACGGCCTAATATTACTCAAAATAATTCCAATAATAAATAAATAGTCGTAAGTTGTCATCCGCTTTGGGCTTATCCATTCAATAAATAAGTGGAATACCACGATCATTTTGCCGGTAAAAAAGTTTTTATTAGACGAGAAAACAGTCGACCAAGCGATACATAGGCATTCCGATAATTCGTCGTATACACTTTCATTATTTAATGTGTCTAGTATATTAGCATAAATGTTTGATTAAAAATCATAACTCGAAATATATTAAAAAAACGTAGTAAAAGAATAGTTTGTTTTGTTCGAAATGACTAATTTACAAATAAAAACAAGTCACTAAGTAGTTATATTGTTACTATAGATCTGATTAAGAACAAGCAGGCGAATAAAACTATTTTCCCCATCCCACTGTGTTTAAAAATATGTCAAATGCCTAGTGGCGCCCTCATCGATTTTTGTAAATTATCGTTTTAAATGTTAGTGACTTTTATAGAGCAAGTCTAATAAATCAACAAGAAACTCCACGTGGTTATAGGCGCCCCTGCTAAAATTATTTAACAATGAATTAAGTAAATTTATATTATAAACTGTGAAGTACTTACTACTATAAAAACTGTACATAGCTTCTAGAATAGATTCTTAAGCATTCTAGCAATTTATGTCGCTATTTGATACTCGAAAGTAACCCACACAGTTTAATGCATAACCCTATGAAGTTTTTGTGATATGGAAGAGATTGTAAAGTGATTTTAGCTACGTTCAACATAGGTGTAAGGAATTATTGTGATACATGAACATTATATTATATGAGTGCTCAAACAACATACGGCTAGCCTGGGATTTGAGTATATGTAAAAAAATATACATTGCATAGTTAATTTATTATATTATAATCAATAAAAACATTGTCATGATTAAAAAAGTATAAAATAGAGATATGGAAAAATTGTCATAGTTATTTCAATATTTCTAATATAGGTAACAAAGATTTAGTGTTGCCTTATACAAGTCAACGCATTTCACTTTATACAATATTATGAACTTGTCAATTTTGTACTAGCAAAGGTGTTCCCGGGCTAGCCAGTATCTGTCAATTTTGTGGCAGTACAACAAACTAAAATTTAATTTCCTAGGTCTTTATAGTAAATTTTTATAATAAAATTAAATTACATAGACCACATTGAACGCATTGTACTATGCTTTTAAGAAGTGGACAATTTTTAGTTTTGTAGCATATTACCAATGATGCCATCAACGAAGTCTTAGTGGGTATATAATGAATTAATACTGATATTTTTGTTGTTATTTTGTTTTACGATGGTTTGTTTTTTTTTATGCGTTACGCAAATGTTCTTTAAATAGTTTAAGCAAAATTTGTTTAGGGTATTAATATGTTTTAGCTACAGTGCTTCAGTGTTGCTGCATTATTATATTTTTAAAAAAATTACTCACTTTCATATAATGAATTCATTATCATAATTAATACACTTTTTTTTATAATGAATTATATTTTCATTTTTAATTTACTTTTCAATTTTACTTTGAATGAAATATAGAGTAACAACTTCATATATTCAAATATAGGTATGAACTCAAAAATGTATTGTTAAAATTTTATGTGTGTTAATAATTTTGGAAAATTTGTACATGTCCATAAATAATGCCAGCATGCAGCACTAGCAGTGTGCAGTGCAGCGATAGTCATACATAATAATAAATACTCTTTAAGAACAACAATTATATATAATAATAAAATTAGTCATCAAACGTAACGATAAGTACATTGTAAGTAAGAATGTGAGTGTTGCCACATATTAAACAAATCCTAATTAAGTTTGTAAAGATTTACGCCGATGTGATGCATTAATTTTATAAAATCTTATAAGATAGAGATATTTTTTTGGTGTTTTCTTCATAATAAGTCAGATAGCTAAAACCGATGCTTGCTACAAATGTTTCGACGTTCTTTGTAATAAAAAGTCTCATTTTTTTTTAAATAATAGAAGCCTAGATGAGAGGAAGCTTAAGGGATTCAGAGTTTATGGCCGTTATGTGAGCCGCTAGCAAAAAAAAAACATTTTAAAGTTGTTTTAAGGACCAACGTGGCGCTAGTGTTCTTCCAGCTTTTGTGTTACAGTGGCGCCATCATAAAGAACGATGTATGATGCATGATGAAATTGTATAATATCGGTATTTATAATAAAAAAATGTAATATTGATACAAAAAAAATAATAAAAAATAATACGCAAAATTATATATCATCTGAACTCAATTTAAATAAAAATTGACTGAATGGTTTTACGTTTAAAATGTGACAACACTGGGTATATACAATGATTTGAATCGTATATATAAACTACTATGATTGTTCCTTTGGTAATATTAAAGTAATTGTAGATAATAGAATTTTATACATGCAATAGGTACTACATTATTGTATTATTGTACAGATTTCGCTTAGCCATCCAAATTGTAGAGACTAGAGACATATGGCCAGTTCACATCTCCACGACGCTACGTCGTCATCGTAACACGTTTCCGTGCCTTGTGAAACACCGATACATTCTCTCAGAAACGTACCTGAGAAATATCATTGTCTATAGTTTTTTACCAAAGGACTGAAAGTTCTTCAAAAAATTCATTATATAATCACAATCTATTCTTCCGCCATCTTTTTTTAAACTGATCGCTACAAGAAAACAATGAGATGCAGCGCAAACGACATATTGTCTGTCATGCACTTTTTAGTCTGTCGAAAAGGAATCTATGAAATTATATGAAGTAACAAATACGACGCGCTAAAAGTACGGAGCACAAAAAGATTATTCCGGCAGATTCACTGCGCTCTGCCGCATAAAAGATATACGTGTGATGTTCTTCGTTTGCTTTGAGTTTGTGAAAAAACGAATACACACCATGCAGACATTTTGTGCGCCGCAGACTCGATGGCACAAAAAGTGTGCCGTCGGCGATGCAACTTAAAGAAGAGTGAGCGAACACATTAGCGCGGTTAGACGTGCCGTTTCTCAGGTACGTTGCTGCACCGTGCGTTAGCACCCCGTGGTAAAGTAACGTTTTACATTGACGACGTCGTGGCGTGGCGATGTAGTCAGGCCCATAGGATAGAGTATTGAGTTACTTAACAATTGCATCTATTTCGTATGCCTATATTTGTTTTTATAAATATATTGTTTGTTTTGAAATATAATGTGATGTTTTAATAAAATTACGAACCACTTCCTCTAACCTGTAGAAAAAACTATATTGCCGTTGGATCTAAAACCAGCGCTTAATACTTCTTAGAATAAAAACTTCCACAGTTAGGGGTTTATTCTTTACTTTTCATTAAAAGTAGTTCAAATCTTGCCCCAAATTAATAACTTTATCATCATAATATAATCAACAAAGGGTGAAACATGAAAAAAAAACCCTAACTAAACAAGGTTTTGAAAAACACTGCATTATACAAATGAAGTTGAATTTGGGTTACAATTAGGCTGTAAAAAAATACAAGTAGGTAAATTAAATGTTTTATTCATTCAGAAAATGTGTAGCCAAAATATTGGACATGTTTCTGCATTGCACAATTTTGTAAACTAGCACAATAATTTATAAAAAAAATACGACAATTTACAATCTGTCTCGTCACATCCTAATATAAAAAGGAATTTTGAGAACGATAACTGGACGATTGAGTTGTCCCGTTGTCCGGAATTCACGAGGTAGCCCCATCAGCGGTTCTCGCCATGACGTGCGCCTCAGGTACCAGGAGAGTGAAGGCGAACATGGCACTGTCAAATCTAGGCAAGTATTGTCCGCGTGTGACCTGTTGGCAGAATAAAAATGTTTTTCTAATATTTACGTGAATTTCACTTAATGAGATGACTAACGAATTTTTAAAAAATTATATATTTGAGATATTATCACTACATATTATAAAACAAAGTCGCTTTTTCTGTCCCTATATCCCTTTGTACGCTTAAATCTTTAAAACTACGCAACGGATTTCAATGCGGTTTTTTTTAATAGATAGGACAATTCAAGAGGAAGGTTTATGTACATAACTTATTAAGTTTTTATATACATTGGCTAAGATATAACAATAATTGTTGAAGGTGTAGGAATAAAATAGGCCGTCTGGTAGTTTTCAACGAAAACGCTGCCTAAACCCTTTGAGATATAACAAAATAATGTTAGGTGGAATTGTGTATCTTAAATAGGTCTACAAAAAAGTCCGCGATGGCATATGTCTATCTCTTAGGGATATCATACTATATCCATTTAATACTTTAAAAAATGGGCATTAATAACGCGATAGTTTAAAAGTCATTTATACAAATACGGTATGAATCCTTATCATTTTAAATTAATTGATCGACTTAAGCACTTCATGGAGATTATTTTTACCCTTTACATCATGCAAATTAAATGAATACTTTAGGAGATATGGCAAAATCAAAATAATGCACAATAAAATAAATCGTGTTGTGTATCGAACGGGCGGTTGTCTGGTGTCTAAGGCTGTTGTGTATCAACTCTATATGGTGGAATATATTATAACAATAGTATCCTAAATATGCCTACAGAAAGTCTGCGAAGGGATATAATATTATTTCTTAATGTTCAAGATAACATAATTGTATCCATTTTAAGACAAAAACTTAGTCATTATTAAAATAGAAAATGATCATCATCAGTCATGATAAATTCGTAAATCTAAGTTCACGCGGGCGAAGCTGCGGGTAACAGCTAGTATCAAAATAAATCTCATATCGGCGTTCCTAACCGAAACATCGGGCATGTATAAACGCCGTAAAGTAACATATTATAAAAATGTTTATTTTAATAAATGGTTAAAGAAAGCAAAAACAGGGGAATCAAACATTTAGATAAAAAAAGTAATGATAATAGCTTAGGTCAGTTCGAAAAAAGCTAACTTAAAGATGGACATCAATTATTAAGGCAAGCGATCAAACATAGCTCACATTATGTTTACATGATTACATGAAGTAGGTATTCATATTTTGAATTATCTATAACTCTGTAGAGAACGTCCTAAGTACATCTAATGATGTAAACTCAAATCAGAGTATTTAAAATATGTAGTTAATAATCTAGACAAATCTTTATGGTTTTTTTTTTATTGCTCAAAATGACAAAACAGAATCATTCTGGGATCACTATGCTGTCGTGTGCCTATCGTTCTTCCCATTGAAAAGTTGAATGGATACATATGAATATCGTTTAAAATCTACATAATCTGTTTCAATGTCCGACTAGTCGTCCCGCTGGATCTTACAAATGCCTCTTTATAATAGGCCAAAGGAAATTCTCTTACCGTTCACATTCTTTTTCGTTGCCTTCATGTTTAGGTCGCTTAGGTTTCCTATTCGGCGTTGTTGCTCTAAACCTATAATATTTCGGCATGTTTCAAAGGTAATTTTGCTGAATTATTCATACATACAGATCCCAAAATATTGTGTCGTTAAAATCCAAACGAATACTATCAAACATGACAATAATGATTTATAGTCAGCCAGCATTAAAAATACTTCAACTTTTAGGCCCCTCGTGCGAACGATCGCTTCATCCACGCGGCGTACACACGTAATTTGTTCATGCGAAGGCGTTTTAAAGAGCGTTGCTTTTTTCGACGTTGAATCGTTGACATTAAATCGAATAGAGCATACGGAACTCTATGTATATGTTCAGATGGTCGACGGACGTTGAAAAAGCACCGTCGAACTTCGGCGGACAATACCCGCTGCTTAGAGCGGTTTTTTTTAGTTCTGACAATTTTTATCGTGTTGGTTTTAAAAAAATAGTTAAATCAAAAATTCAAATAAAATTTAAAAAGGAAAAGAACTTTGTATAAGTACATTATAAAAATAGTTAAATTGGCTCCGTCTGCTTGAATACCACCATCACAATTCACACTTGTTTTGTAGAGAAAGGCAAGTCCCACCACCAACTCATGGTCCTACCAACCTGTCGTGGTTATACGGGCCTAATCTCGGGAGTGCGCACCCTAATGTCTTAGCTTTCTCTTCTGCCCTTCAGGTGCGCACGCTTTCGTTCCCTACAAGTTATTTAATCTCTTTTTACTTGTCCCTTAGTCATTCTCCCCTTTCTGGGGCGCACGGTCAACATACGCCTTCGGTGTCTGCCGATAGTTCGTTCTGCTATCTGCGATGGTCTTCTTTACCTACTTTTTTTTAATTTTTACCTTCTTTACCTAATATATTTTTTAGAATTTAAGTATATTAAATATAAATGTTTTTAAAGCGTGGTTCTACAATACTTCCATGGTTTTAAATCAGTGGAAGCTGGATCCGCACGCTTGGCAAATCTTCACAAATTCAAACGTGTGGATACAGAGTTTGTCTTGGCTTGCGTTGATTTGCAAGGGTTTTTGGCCGGTGCGACGAGTGTTGGTATTATCCTCAAAGGGAATTTGCTGCAAGCGCTTCCGAGGCGTCGACATGTTTGTGCCCTGTTGAGGTTTAGAGTTTGCGGCAAGCCACGAATGTGTGGATCTGGGATAAGATATTTCTAGTCAGTTGTCACTGTCACTTTCAGAAGTGCATTTGTCATTTGTCATTTGTCAATTGTCAGTTGTCACTCATATAGGTCTTACTTACTCATAATTCACTTCGTTCAGTGTTTGTTATTTTGTATTCTTTTATTTGAATAATAAATTATTACTATCTTATTTGTTGTATTTATTTTTTAATTCAATAAGATAATTAATACCTGTATTATAATCCGAATTACATTCATCATTATCAAAAGTGATAAATGGATTGATAAAAATAATAATCAGTGCATAATGTCATTTTTAGAGGTGGGTTGTTAAATAGCTTAATTTGTATTAAAACAATAAGTTCATGAACTTGCTAGCAGAAGAATACTGCGAAATATTCTCTATGTATTAATAATTGCAAATTGTTTTTGAAATCTGGATCCTATTATAATTACAAAATTAATCTTTCAGGCATTGATGATTACTCGTTATTGTCCAATTTCTTTACTGAAAAATTATTTGACTTATATGTATATCATTTAGAATTATGAATAAAATATATAATTATGAAAAATTTAATTTATCACATTAATATTAAATTATAACAAATGAAACAAACATTTTATATTTGATCAAGTCACAATCTCAGTTTAGCATGAAGAGCTTTACTAAAGAAGTACTTTTGTTTTTAGTGGCGTAGATTCTCCTTTTTTGATGTCCAAAATCAAATTGACAATGGAAAGATTGCAGAGTGCCTTAAAGTAAGTACCAAAGGTTAACTAACTAACAGAATTATTGAACTGTATGTATGTACCCAAAATGTACCAAAATTTTATATAACTAAAATATATAAATAATTTTAATTTATTAGTTTTAGTATACTTCTCTCTCTTTAGTATGTGATGTTCTTAATGTAATCTACTCATGTTCTTATTATAACATCAGAAAGCATTAATTCTGGTATTAGATAACTCCTATCTTATATATTTTAAAGGCGAGTTTTAAGAAATGTCATGTTCGGAATATGAATTTTATTATGTGCATGTAAAATGACATCTTTTCATTTGATTGTTATTGATACATATCAACGGCCCGTGTAAAATTGATAACTGTGAAGTTTTTTAAAAGAAATAAAACGCAATTCCTGAAGTTATTACTGTGCTGTACTATTATATCTAGGACATATAATTAAACAATAATTATAGATATTATAATCATAAAAACATATCATATATTTTACAGGACATAACTGTAACCGTATCAACAAGTGGTCACAACCATGTCATCCTTTGCGATCTGACAGGATACGTTCATCGAATCTCAAGGTCGTGGGAGATCACATCTTTTAAGGCATATGAGCTGACTGTTACATTAGCTCAGCAGTTACCTCATGATCCATATTTAGTAACAATTGGGGTAGGTCACATTTATTATAATATATTACACATACTTTCCAAATATTATCTACACTCTATTTTATACTCTAAAATCTAGAATCTAGATTATAGTCTATTGATGTGCACAAACAGTTAAAATATCTAAAGATTCTATCATATTTTAGTTTTTTTTTGCTATACCATTAGCTTTTTTCCTCTAGCCATAATTATATTCATGATTTTTTTCTAATCATAATGGCAATTAATCAGAGTTAAAGTATAGTGAAATTTGTATCACATGACCAAATTGTATTGCATAATTCGAATTACAATCAAATTACAAATGAAAACTAGTGGATTATTTTATGACATTGAAATTCATGACTTTTTCCAGGACGATGAAGCTGGTATTAATCCTTTAGTTAAAGTGTGGGACTGGTCGCGTGTGGACCGACATGGCAACCCCAAGTGTGTCCGTACATCCCGTGCAGTGCCCTCACATATGTACCCTACCCCGGCTACTGCACTGGCAGTACATGAAAATAAGGTTATTGTATATTGTTATTAAAAAAAATAATTTCCTTGGTGCATTCATTGGCATTGTCAATGTAAGTCAGAAGTAAATACAAAAAAAGTTTTGTACGTAATGAATCATAAAATCGCACAGTTTTATTTAAATATTACACTTGTTAATATATATTATACTAG
This sequence comes from Lycaena phlaeas, assembly GCA_905333005.2. NCBI lineage: Eukaryota > Metazoa > Arthropoda > Insecta > Lepidoptera > Lycaenidae > Lycaena > Lycaena phlaeas. The sequence goes on from HG995181.1 coordinate 3,636,208, forward strand.
CTGTTGCCCGCAGCTTTGCCTGCGTTAACTAAGATTTACAACGGGATCTTAATACGCGAAATAACATTTTTTACACCTTGTGTCCGAAAATCCAAAGTATCTTACGGAACCCTATTATTTATCAGAAAATGTATATGTTACTTGTGGATAATGTAGCTTTCGAATGGTGAAAGAATTTTTTAAATCGGCTCAGTACTTTTTTAGCCTATTCATTACAAACATACAAAAATAGGTACAAATCTTTCCTCTTTATAATATTAGTGTAGAAATGTATAATTGCCTAATGAAATTATAGAGACAGATAATTGGGTAAATGGCTAAGCAATATTATTAACAGCACAAATGTAAATGATATCTGTGACCAACTTATCAAGTGATGATAAAACTATATGCAAACTATACTTTTCATATAGTAATTATTATCCTAAAAATTTCTTCGTTGATATTTAAATAAGCCTTGGTCACAATAATTATACAAAATAATGTGATAATAATGAAATTAACATCAACTTCATTACCATTATTATGTATTTATTTTTCGCAGAATATTTTAGCTGTGGGTTTTCAAGACGGATCTGTGATGCTATACCGAGGTGACATTACCCGCCAGAGAAGTGCCAAGGTGAAAACTCTGCCAGGAACGGGAACTAGTGCCATCACAGGGCTAGCTTTTAAGTGAGCATTTTATACTTTATTGCAAATCTTATGAAACATTAGTTTTTTTTATGTAGTGTGAATGTTCTAACATACTCGTAGTATATACAAAAAAAAGAAAGATTTTCTTATCCTATATTGGTAGTTACTATTGTTTGAGACACATAAATAAGCAAGGGCCAAAGCCCCGAAGTAGTGAGGATAAGTTTGCAAATGTTTTTGATTGCAATTTAAATTGAAAATACGATTAGCAAACTTTCTCCCAAAACCTTACCAAGTTACATGCTTCGAATTATACTGGTAACTAACTATATTTTGAACTAAGTACTTTCATCATAATATAGACGAAGCAGGGGTGAATTGTCTGACACAATTTATATAGTCAGTCAGTCGTCACAATTTATAATAATATTGTTTAAACTATTTAAAATGGGATATTTACCATGTTTTTTATTATTGATAAAAAACATGGTAAATATCCCGTTTTAAATAGTTTAAACAATGAAAATAACCATGTTAATTTAAAATCTTATAATAATATGTTTATTTACTCATTTGATCCATTTTGTGTAAGCGTGTCCCTAGCCTTTTTTTTAGTCTAAGCTGTTACTCGTAACTTTTTTGTATACCATTGGTTGTCCTTAACATAAATAAATAATTAAATATAATGTTTGTCTGACATAGAGGTGCAGATAAGTTGTTCGTGGTGACGCGGTCGAGCGTGCTTGTGGGCGTGGTCAGTGGGGCGGGCGAGGCGTGCTCGCCGCTGGACGGGCTGGGCGCTCCGCCCGGCTGCAGCGTGCTCACCGACGCGCTCGGACTCACCGTCGCCGCCGCTGACGTAAGCGAACCACTAATATATACGGCTCTCCTCAAAGTGAGAGTATAAGTTTTGCTCTTGGGCAGGACTCCTCCCGTGACCATGGTTGCTGTAAAGTTTCCGAAACGTCGGGCTTGTAAAAAACTAAATAAACCGCGATAAAATCCATAAAAGTTGTTTCATTATAATGAGTGAAATTCGCGTAAACTTAAGAAAACAACATACAAGAACCTTTTATATTAGCAGGTACCGACGGAAATAAAGAACATTTTAATATTAGCACCGATCATGTCGTTCTTCTACCAAACCAATCGTGACTCATCAAATATATTTTATCTTTATAACCACGTCCTCCATTAAAACCGATTGGGATCGGAATAATAGACCAATTTACGACATATCTTTTTTTAAATTTTATTTACAAATCATATCAAAAATATATTTATTTCGTAAATAACAACTTGTACATTTCAAATAAGTCAAAAAAAAAATTGTCAGTAAGAAGTAATAAAAAAAATAAAAAATTCTTTGAGATGCAGGATCCCCTAGAAAAACGAGAATAAAAACTTAGGGGTTGCTCTTTTGTCAACAAAATGGGATACATATAAATACAACGTAACATCTTAAGAGTGAGTGTCTTATTCTCAAGGTGTGGTATCTTCAATAAAATCTTTTACTTCATAATAGGCTTTACCACACAAACATTCCTTAATAGTTTTCTTAAATTTATACAAACATTCCTTAACAGTTTTCTTAAAGAGGTTGACGCTGGCTCATGCGTCCTGGCCTATGTGGAGGTGCTGCTGTAGTGGCTGGTCGTGTTATGCGATTTCTACCTAGCTGATTTTCTTTTCTTTTATCAACATCCTCTAGTTTGTTTTCTGTGTTGCGGGGTCTAAATTTACCTACTTATCAATCTTAGGCTAGTGTGCAGTAAGTAGTAGTAGTATGTTTATAAAATTTCTTAACTATATTTTGAAAAGAGCAACCCAACAGAGTTTTTTTTACTATACTAACATAGTAGTATGTATTTAATTTTTTGTAACAGATTATGAAAAGATTAGTTCCACTGAGTTTGTTTCGCCGGTTCTTCTCAGTGGGATTGCTTTGGAACCGGTGGTAGACTCAATTGACGTTCAAAAAGATACTTTAATTGTACTATTTTGAATAAAAAATTTGACTTAGACTTTGACTTTTGACTTTAAATTTATACAAACCTTATATTCCAGGCTATATACTGCTACACGACCGAAAGCAGGGGTCCCTGTTACGCGCTCAAGGGCGAGAAGGTGAAGCTGAACTGGTTCCGCAGCTACCTCGTCATCATCACCAACGAGACGCTCAACGAAGCGTCCGGCTCATCCACCATACCCAAAGCCCACAAACTAACAATACTGGACATACAGAACAAGTTCATTGTGTTCTCGAAGAACTTTGACGAAATCGATGCGGTTTTAACCGAGTGGGGCTCCTTCTATGTTCTCACGAAGAAGAAGGAGATGATATACTTGGACGAGAAGGATCTCCAGTCGAAGCTGTTCCAGCTGTTCAAGAAGAATCTATACGACGTGGCCATCAGGATAGCCAGCAGTCAGCACTACGACGCGGAGGGCCTCACCGAGATATACAAGCAGTATGGAGATCATTTGTACAGTAAGGTCGGTGTCATGCTAAACTCCTTCTTCCCCCTGTATTTTCCCAACTGTATTTGGGGTCCGCTTCCAAGCTTACCGGATGTTGATGGATACCAGTATTTTAAAAAGAGCGACTGCCTATTTGACCTCCACAACCCAGTAACTGGTTAATACGGTACGCCCTGGACTGTTAGTTTCCTTACTTAGTTTCGTTACTTTCCGGCTTCTGATGACCCGTAACGACTGTCGAAGATCTACCAATGACAGCCGGGACTCGGCTTGAAGCCTTGCTATGTTAATATGGTCGTCCGTCCACGGAACCCGGCAAGCGTAGCTTAACCTGATGGATCGACAAGCTTGGCTTTTATTTAGCTAATAGCTTGTAAGTTATAATCTAACTAGGAGCGCGCCCTGCGGTTTCACTCGCGTATTTCTCATTCCCATGGGAGTAAGGGGATAAATTATAACTTATGTCTTAATCTAATGTGTAAGCTATATTATTGTAAAGTATCAAATCCATTCGGTGGTTTTTGATTGAAAGAGTAATAAACATAGATCCATATATTCTTACACACTACATACAGTTATAATAATAATAGTAGAAAGTAAGCATTGAAGAATCCTACATCGATTCTTTTAAGTGTAGATTTTATTATACAGAGCGATTTCAAAAGCCCGAATTGCGTCTATCAAATATAAAAAAAGTGGATTTGTGCAAGTCACACACGGTAGAGGTGAAACTCCTAAAAAGTCCAAAAAAATACTTATCAAAAATTATTAACTAAAACTATCAATTACAAGCGACACTGTTACCGACAGTAGTAGTGCACCAGCTTTAGCTTCTTGCCGCTAGATGGCTACATCTACTTGAGCTGCCCCCGCACCCCGAACGTCTAATGTGTTCTATCTCATTCTCTCGCCAGCTGAATCCTTTACATTTACGTGTTTGTCTCTCTCTCTCTCTCTCTCGGACTTACTTTTTCGTTTCATCGAGTTTGAATTCACAACGATTCTAAAGACATCTCTTTATACAGGGTGACTTCAAGGGCGCGATCGAACAATACGTGAAGACGATCGGCTGGCTGGAAACCTCGTACGTGATCAGGAAGTACCTGGAGGCGCGGCACGTGGAGCCGCTGGTGGTGTACCTGGAGGCGCTGCACCGCGCCCGCCGCGCCTCCGACGACCACACGGCGCTGCTGCTCACCTGCTACGTGAAGATTGACCAGCACGACCGCGGCCGGCTCAGGGAGTTCGTTAACTCCAAGGATATTGACTTCGACGTGGATGTGGCTATCAAGGTCAGTGATACGGACGAATGTGCTGACGTTGTAGACCGTAAGATAAGTGCGATAGAGCTGTAATTATTCATGTAATAAATGTTAAAGTTTGTGCGACCGCGTCATTGGTTAAGTATCTATACCTAGTACCATCTAATTATCAGGAGACATGTCTATTAGATTGACAATTAATTTTTTTGGTAAAATGAATAGACATAAAGTACAATTAGTTACGCTTATCTTACTAAATTAAAATGCCTTAATTATAATGTTACAAACGTAATAGTTAATGTTTTTGGGTGAAATTGAACACTAATCAAAATTATAAATAAATAAATAAATAAAAACATTCGATTCACAACGAAATAAGACTTACCTAAATATATTTATAGGACGCTGGTTTAAATCCGGTTTAAAGGACCATAAAGTATGTACGGGCTGAGACGAGCTCTTAAATTTTTTGTTGATATCTAAAGTTGTTACTAATATGACATATACAAACTGATAGATTATAAAAAATGATAGAATTGCGAACTTTGGTTGCCAGTGCATTATTAACTAAAATTACTAATGTGGCATAAATTGTTTACGCCGCGGTATATACGTGTCGGCCTATACCGCACTTTAATTGCTTCCATTTCTTAAATTTATTGAATTTACACTACAAGGTTAAATTCAAAACACTTTAAAAAAGTGTTTTGAATTTAACCTTCAAGTTACATATTATTAAAATATACGGATTACGGACAAATATACGCTGGTCACAATCTTAAAAGAGGAAGACCGATGGGCCAATGAGGTAAAGAGTGAAGACCGCGTTTAGGTTAGAAGATAATCTTCGTACAATGACGTATGACCGGTCAGTATTAGATGAGAATGGCAAGAGATCGGTCGTCTTTGTGCTCAATGGAGGAGGCCCACTTTGAGCAGTGGACAGATAATTGAAACCGATCATGATAGTGATAAAATATTTTGATATACTCCAGTAAAATAAAGCTATAGAAGCATATGCTTAGAAGTTTCTTAAATTTTGGGTTCGGTGAAACCAAGAGAAAAAGCTAAATAATGGCTAGGATTTGAAAAAAATTAAAAACACAATTAAAACGAAACTTATAATGTTTTTAATATTTCGATATTGTCAACGATGTATGTTAACCTGCTATTCTCATGAACATACCTAATGTTTTTCTCATAAAAAGAAATACCATGTAATATAAAATGTTATGCAGGTGGTCCGTCAAGTGAGCATCGAGGACGCCCTCTCCCTCGCCCTGACGCACAAGCGTCACGACTGGTACCTGCGGATGATGGTCGAGGACCTCAAGCAGTACCGGCCGGCGCTCGACTACATCGCCGAGCTGGAGTTCGAGGCGGCCGACACGTACATGCGCACGTACGGACACAAGCTCATACAGCACGCGCCGCACGAGACCACCGAGCTGCTCAAGGGTGAGTCGCCGTCATCAACATTATAAACCTTACCTCTATAGCTGATAGGCCTCTTTTTTTTTGACAACGTCTTATAACTCGATGCAGCCGGCTGCACGCACAAAAAAACATGACTCAAGCGACAACAACAACAAAGAACAAACTCAACAAACTCAACAACTCAACTTACATCTAATCTATCTCGCTTTAACATCCCAAATATATGCTTTTAGGAGATATCCATAAATTACGTCACACCACAAAAGGTTGGGAGGATCTACAAAGTGTGATAATGTGTGACGAGAAGTAGGAGAGGTTCTAAATTTTGTGATCTAATATTTGCTATCATAATCGAAGTTATGATTATGATAAAGAGTTTACTGTGTGTTTCTTGCCTTTTATATTCTTTGTTTATTTCCAGCGCTCTGTACGGACTACCGCCCCCGCAGCCGCCCCCTGGTGGACGAGTCAACGCTGGGGGGCGGGAGGCGTGTCCCCGATCGCGCCGCCCCCGACGACTACGTGCACGTGTTGCTGGCGTACTCGGAGCGCCTAGTCGATTTCTTGGCGCACGTGGTCGCCGCCGACCCAAAGTGCTCCAAGCTCGTGTACAACGCTCTCATCGAACATTATATACATGTGTGGTGAGTGTTCCCTATTATTATATCTATCTAATTTATAAAATTCTCGTGTCACAATGTTCGTTCCCATACTCATCCGAAACGGCTCGACCGATTTTTATGAAATTTTGTTTGCATATCTATAGATGTTGGCCGATTCTCAGACCTACCCGGTCTGAGAATCGGCCAACATCTATTTTTCATCCCCCTAAATGATAAGGGTGAACCACCCCAAAATATTTTTTTATTTTTATGAAGCAATTTTAGTTTTGGCAGAACGAAGTCTGTCGGGGTAGCTAGTATTCTCTATAGTATTCTCGAAATACCCAATCGAATTTAAGGGGCCATGATGAGTTGTCATGTTTTCGATTGTATAAAATTGACTAAGTTGAAATTATTAAATTGTCTAAGTTTATTCTGACAAAGCTAGAGTTGACTAAATCTATATGCTGATAAGTAACTTCAAATTAATAGTCAGAATTTTCAGCATTCATTTTAAAACAAAAATCTTTACCACAACTGCCATGGTTAGGGTCTTCAAAGAAAATGGAATGCAATCATTCATATAAAATAATTCATAAATTAACGGAAATTCTGTACTTAAATAAATTTTACAGTCAACTCTTAACTTCACTCAACTCTCTTAATTTTGAGACACAAATACTTTAGTTGCAGAACACTACGCACAACAACGTGTATTCTAAATTTAAATTAATAACAAACAACTCATAATTACAAATAACGTGCAAAATATGTGTTATCCGTCAATAGGTCAAAGTCGTCTGACGATGATAAATGTAAATACGAGGAGAAGGTCCTGGCGCTCCTGAAGGACCCGGACGCCAACTACGACAAGGACCAGACCCTTATCATATGCCAGATGCTGGGCTTCAAGGCCGGCATCCTGCACATATACGAGGAACGGAAATTGTACGTACTGCTGCTTCACAACCCTTGATATAATAAGTACACCGGTACCAAGAATTTAAAAAGTTTTTTTATATTATTTTACAAGAATTTTGAACTTCATAACTGAGACCCGATTCTGACCCTCCTTGTAATTATAGACAAACAAGCTAACCTGACTGAATTAAAATTAGTTTTTTTTTTGTGTCATTTGTCACATTTTGTACAAAAAAAGCGACTTTTTGAGGAATTGCTAGTCCGATTTAGTTTAGCAATTAAGAGCCCCTTCACCTTTTTAACTCATTTTGAACAATTTTGATTATCTTTAGTACGCAAGGTGAGAAAGATTTGAACATTCTATTTCATTATTTTATGAGTAGAGTTCTTATTCTTGTCGACTAGATAATTTTTAAAAAGAAATAATGAATATATTAATGGCAATCACCCATATTCAAAACCCCTTTTCCGCAAAAGTAAAGAACGAGTGATGTTTGTGGTTCCTGAATAAAGAACTACGAAATATTCTGAAAATTAAAAAAATATTTATAATATCATTATATACCTAGTCTACTCGTAACTAAAATGAAAAAAATATTGACTTTGATATGAAATATAACATAAAAAAATGTTGAAATAGCCTTATATGTAAAAAAATGCCAGGACAAATAAGATTTTTTGCGATACCTTAGAAACACATTAAAATTAAAAAAAAATACTCATTAATCTCTGGGTTACCCTTTAATATAATCTGAATTTTAATTTATAAAAAAACAATAACTTCATTTCGTAAATTAAAGGCAAAGTGAACTATATATTGCCTATATTTGCCTGTTGGGATAGTGTTTGCACACTCTTTAATCTTGCTCGTATTTGAGCATTTAACGTGTTTCACTTCTATCGTGTGTGAATCGCACACACACCTTTTTTCTTCTCTATACGTCTGAATTGTTTGCCGCGGGCTATCCATCCTCTGCTTAAGGCGCGTGTGTGGTCAGATGGCGTGGGCAGGCGGCGCTGCACCTGCGCGCGGGGCGGGCGGAGCGCGCGCTGGAGCTGTGCCGGCGGCGCGGGGGCGGCTGCCCGCGCCTGTGGCTCGACGTGCTGTGGGCGCCGCCGCCCGCCTCCTGCCTGCCGGAGCTGCTGCGCGGCGCGGGTGAGTGCGTGCGAGTGAGTGGGTGTGCGTACGTGCGTATGATATGTACGTACGTATGACCGTCAAATTAGTTTAGTAAAAATAAAACGCCTTTGTAACGTGTTCTGTTGTAGCTGAAGAGAACCTCCTGTCTCCCATCCAAGTGATCGACTGCCTGGCCAGCACCACGCTCTACACTCTCGGAGATGTTCGCAAGTAAGATACAAAGATCAACGCTTGATAATTTAAAAGTTCACCTTGAGATACGCCACTAATAGTAAACACGTGAACTAAAACTTTGGCAGCATTACAAGCAGGATAGGATTATAAGCCATGAAAAAAACTTCGAGACGTGTGTTGAGTCTTAATACAGACAATGCTCTGTTTATTTATTATTATGCACGTCTATCATTTGCAGTTCACCAAAAAAAAAATAACAGTTTCCAGACTTTTCTCGTCCACAATATGCTGTGAAATCTATTATCATCATCATCATCATCAGCCTTTATCCGTCCACTGCTGAACATAGGCCTCCCTCAATCAACGCCAAGATGACCGATCCCTTGCAACTCGCATCCAACACGGACTGCACGGAGATCGTCTTCCCACCTGGTTAATGGCCGACCAACACTTCGTCTACCTAAACGCGGCCTCCACTCTTGAACTTAATGGCCCATCTGCCATCCGTTCTTCTGAGTGCGTGACCAGATAATCTATATTATTGCCAAATTACACGGTTTTTATATATCAAAGAACAATAGAGTGATCTATACAATCTCATTTTGTAGTTGTGAGGAACGGAAAAAACCTATAATGACAACTACTAGACGTCACAGACGAATAACGAACGAACGAAGTGAACCTAACGAATTTTATTATTTTTAGGTACAGAACTCAATAATCAAATAAGTTTCTCCCTTAGATATCTGACGGACGTGCTCAAGGCTGAAGAGGAGGTGATAACCCGGGAGCAGGAGTTGGCTGCCAAGTACCGGGGTGAGATTGAGCAGATGAAAGCCCAGATCCAGGTGATCCAGCACGAGCCAGTCACGTTCCAGAACTCCCGCTGCGCCGCCTGCAAGCGCAACCTCGAACTACCCACCGTACACTTCCTCTGCCAACACTCCTTCCACAACTAGTGAGTAGATATTTTAAAATTATTGACCAGGTCTTAACATATAAACTAGCAAAGAGACTTTGTGCAATAATGATCACAATTGAAAAAATTATAGGAACCCAGCAGAGTTTCTTGTGGGTATCTTCTCTGACATAGGCGCGTTGCGAACCCTCATTATAAACTTAGCCGCTAAGACAATCATAAGTGATCATTATATAGATCCTATATGTGAAATTAAACATTTAATAAACAATAGCATTTATACAAGTACATACACAGCTAACCGATATATGTAACCGACTAGGTGAGCCATCTGCTCATCTACTTTGCCAATGAAGCTTAAAAGCCTTAAAGCCAACAGCATAGGTCAATTCGAAAAAAAAAATGTAACCGACAACATTTTTTTTAAATTGGTAAAACCGGAGGGTGTGCGGATGTGATGCCCTCGTTTTCCCTATCCCCCCCATTGGACCACCGGAAGCTCACAGACCGACGACATTGATCTGTCAGCTTACGCTGGATACTTTATGTGAACGAGAGGTACCCCGATCGTCGTGACCAATTCGGCTTCCACCTGTGACCGTGGTTGCTGTAAAGTATCCAAGACCTCTGGAATGTAAAAAACTTAATAAACCGCGGTTAAAGCCGTGATTTTGTTTTAATATACTGATAAGATTATTTATACACAGCTGTTTTGAAACGTACTCGGAGAAGAACGAGTGTCCGGCTTGCGATGAGAGCGACAAGGGCGTTAATCGGGCGACTCTCACCGTGCCCGACGCTGAGCAGCTGCACGCGCGTCTACAGGCCGACCGCGACCCGTGAGTATACAGCTAGTGTAGTGTATCGTGACCCGTGAGTATACAGCTAGTGTAGTGTATCGTGAGTCGTGACCCGTGAGTATACAGCTAGTGTAGTGTATCGTGACCCGTGAGTATACAGCTAGTGTAGTGTATCGTGACCCGTTAGTATACAGCTAGTGTAGTGTATCGTGACCCGTGAGTATACAGCTAGTGTAGTGTATCCTGACCCGTGAGTATACAGCTAGTGTAGTGTATCGTGACCCGTGAGTATACAGCTAGTGTAGTGTATCGTGACCCATTAGTATACAGCTAGTGTAGTGTATCGTGACCGGTTAGTATACAGCTAGTGTAGTGTATCGTGACCCGTGAGTATACAGCTAGTGTGTTAGTGTGCGGATGCAACTTATGAGTTTTATTTGAAATTATGATTCTGTCAGTATTTCAATCCGACGAATAGAACAGGGTTTTTTTGATACAGTGCAGATGTTTCTGATAATCATTAGTTTCGAGGTCGGTTGATTAAACAATATTTCTTTTGTTTAAACATGTGGGCTATAGTCGGCTGTTTTGTCAACACACGGCCGTCTTATGATACAGTAGGTTCAATATTTATTTATCAATATTTCTTCTTCAGTTTTTAGTTTTTTTGACATTCTAATCTATTTTTAATTTATATCACGAGCTCACATTTAATATAGGCATTGGTCGTAAAATCAAAAATTGGTCAAAATAGTTTTCAATAGTAGTGGGTGCAATTTATAATTAATCTAGCTGTTACCCGCAGCTTCGCCTGCATTAACTAAGATTTAGAACGGGCTCTGAGCGGGATGATATTATATGTGTTGCTTTTTTATCAATCAATCAATCAATCAAATTTCTTTATTCAAGAATATATTTTTTTATGCATGTATTATATATATATATATATATATATATATATATATATATATATAAACCTTCCTCTTAAATTGTACTATCTATTAAAAAAAACCGCATCAAAATCCGTTGCGTACTTTTAAAAGATCTAAGCATACGTACCGCGGGAAGCGACTTTGTTTTATGCTATGTAAAGATGAAAAAATTAAAACCGTTGGTAAAGAATGCGCTGTGACCCGCTCGGATTGCGGAGGTATTATTACTGGCCCAGAGACTTGATACCTTATGTCAAGATTGACAAGACGTTATTAATAGTTCCAGTTAAACTAGTTTAAGTAAATGGGTGACGTCGACCATTTGCCGTCAGGTGGCTCCTCAGCCAGTTCTACCCAACGAATATAACAAAAGTGTATGTATAAATAAAAACCCCATCTTAAAAGATGGGTTAAAATGTAGTCAAAGTCAAAGTCAAAAAATTTATTCAAAGTAAATGTAGCAAAATCACTTAATATAATAGCAAGTCATCATCATAATCAGCCTTTATCCGTCCACTGCTGAACATAGGCCTCAATCTAAAATACTAAGTTTCCGAAGAACTTGTGTTACGGGTACCAGACAGCGGAAATACATATATTTAATACTTTTTATATTAATATTTATATTTAAGATTTTTACTATATAGTACACAAATTTAATACACATCCATGACCCAGGAACACAGAAAACTTTTTTTTTTGTTGTTCCCTGGCGAAATTCGAACCCGCTACCTCCGGCTTGACGGCAACGCGCTAACAACTGAGCCACAGGATCGTCAAAATCAATGAACGCCACGACCACCGATAAAAAGCAAAAAACCGGAGCTACGGTAGAAAAAATTTAAAACGAACACACCGACTGATGAAGCCAAATTACCTTTTTGTTTTGCCGTAGTCGGGTAAAAATAGACAATACTTGTTTACATCCCCAACCTTCACCTTGCATATCTCGTCGATCCGGTTCCGTAAACCGGAGCGTAACACATCGTAAGACATTCAAATATGGAACTTATGATTGCGATCCCTCCACGTGTATACCGTCGCATTGTGATAGTGACCGGCGCGCGCGCAACACGCACTGATAAGATAGCATGGATCTAGTCGGCGGCATGATACCGCCATTCTCCTGGTGCTTCCGTCATCGACCTGATGATTATGAGAGGTAGGATATATTACTAGCGAATACGTCCTCTACAAAATATTTTTAAAGTAACCCAATTGGGAATGTAAATGTTCTCGAGTTTTTCATTTGAAAATAATAAAGGACACCAAAATCGGCTCAGCCGTTTAGGATTTCGGTGAAAAGAGTATAAAGATCTCCCGCGACTTCGCCCGCTTGCTTGCATTGCTTAGATTAATATAGTATCCGGATGATCGAGCTTGGATCGGTAAAGTTGATTATTAAAAATACAAATAAAACGACATTTTCTAAAAATAAATCCTAACTTTATCGGTTTATAGCCCCCGAAACTCCATGTATCCTAAACATGAAAATCGTTGGAGCCGTTTCCGAGATTCAGATTATAATATATAAGTATACAAGAATTGCTCGTTTAAAGGTATAAGATATTTACAGCCTATAACCACACCAGTGTAACGTAAATAAAGGCGCAGAATTTGGTTTGAGCGCGGCAATTTTAATATCTATCAATGAGTAAGTATTTCCCTATTTAGGATTTTAAATTAACATGGTTATTTTCATTTCCCTATTTGTTTGGCCAAATATAAATAAAATAATATTTAAGAGGTAAGTTTACATTTTTAAATTTCGTAAAGAATAAACCTCTAAAACAAGTAAAGTACAGTAGTTGAATGTTGTTTGTTTGTAGGGCAGAACTATTTACAATACAATTTTCGAAGATGGCGGGTTAACTTTGTACCTATATTAGTAAATTACTATTTGAGTTTTGCATTTTTTTTGTTCGTGTAAATTGTTTTTGAACATGTCACTTGGCATTGTTATGTTGTTTGATGTTGAAAATGTTGACTTGTTGTTTATGTTTCGGTAATCATCAATATAATATCACATAATCCTCAAATGTATGACGGAAGTAAATTATTATAATTTGCCCTTTCATTATTATCAGCGAGCGACGATGGTCCAGTTGGATTGGATGTATTTGGATGGATTCGGCCTCTTACTTGAGAGGTTCCGGGTTCGATCCCGACCCCCCCGTGTGTGCCTTGAAATGGGTTTTTCTAAATTTATAAGTGCACCCCAAACACGAGACCGTCGCTCGTTCACCGGTGAAGGAAAACATCGTGAGGAAACCTGCATGCCTGATGAGATTGAAAGTCTTTGAAGGTATGTGTAGTTCACCAACCCGCACTGGGCCAGCGTGGTGAAATATGGCCCATTACCCTCCTCGCCCGATTTCGAGGAGGAGACCCGTGCCCAGCAGTGGGACATAAAGGGTTGATACTTTACACTCTACTATTATCAGCACGCCGTCCATCAGTTATAGATCATAGACCGATGGTATCTTACGTGTTAATGACTACACTTAATAAGTAATGAAAATAATTAACTTAATTAGTAATTAACAAGGACTCATATTTCGATATTCCTTATCTCGAGATCGGCCATCTTGGCGTTCATTGAGGGAGGCCTATGTCCACCAGTGGACGGATAAAGGCTGATGATGATGATGTCACCTAATCTATCCATAGATTAAATATTATTTACAACGGTCATAATCGTTATCCAACGAGCGACACTCAAAACGTTTTATGTGAATGTTGTAAATGAGTAAAATTCCATTTTCATAACCATTATTCGTTTCGGTGTTAATTTAGAAATTTGAATTTGTTCAGCAGTGACATATTTTATGATGCTAGCAGCGCCCCGCGACTCCACCCGCGTACTTCGCGTTCCCGTGGGAGTACAAGGATAAATTATAGCCTATGTGTTATTCTGATGTATAAGCTATATTATTGTAAGCTTTTATTGAAATCCATACAGTAGTTTTTATGTGAAAGTGTAACAAACATCCATACTTATTTACAAACTTTCGCATTTATAATATTAAGTGGGATATATCAATTATGAAATACACTAAACAAATGTATTATAATGAAACAAAATGTACTTATTTTATGTTGTGTGTGTATTTAGTACTTCAAAGTCCTCTCGTAACCATGTTCGCAGTAATGTATCCGAAACGTCTTAATAAAAACATCGTTAGAAAACTTAAATAAGCATGATAAACCCTTAAAATTACTTCGCTACGAGTAAAATTCGCATAATCATAAGAAAACAATACACTCGAAAAATTTGTTATTAGTAAGAGTCTCTCGCCGGGTTTTAGTGGGTAGAGCTGCGTCCACTTACCATCTTTCGGGCGCAGCGAGTCCCACATACCCGCCTGGGGAGACCAACTCCCCCGCGGAATGCCTAAGCGCATTTCCCGGTGTAAAAGAAAAAAAGGTACGGATGAGTTACCCAGAGCCGAGTAATTGATAATTAACGTGACATAAAGCTATCTATCGCAAATAGTAAATAAATACATTACATCATCGGCTTTATCTTTGAGAAACACAAAAACGCATTTCCATTGACCTCCTTAACGCCTGAAGCGTGAGATAAGGTCTTTATGGTTCCTTAGCCGTGTTTGACTAGTTTTGAAATTATGTTTGTAAAAGACTAGATGCTTCTATACTAAGAAATGGCATTCTCAACATTCAGTGTCACTTTAACATTTTAGTTAAAGGCCCCGTAAACGTTTGCCCCGACAGTACGTTTAATATATAACATCGTCAACATATTATTATGTTCATCAATATTATAATAGTTTCGGTATGATTCGTTTTCATGGTTTTTGTAATTCCTTGCAGCTAAATTGGGCCGCCCGACCGGGGAGGACCTCTCGCTCACATGAAATCGGCGTAAAGTGACAGCTAAGCTGTCGCGTTTCGTGCGGCTTGTGAGTTGCTGGTGATCCATTCCTATAGGGAAAAGAAAGGCAACGAATGCTGCATAGCCTTCGGTTATGTACATGTTTGTAGGCGTCGATAGTCACCAAAAGTCTAATACCGGATCCACACGTTTGTGGCTAGCCGCAAGCTCCAAGCCTCCACAAGTCACAAGCATGTGGACGCCAAATTCTCTTTTGTTCCCTTTGATTTGTGCACAATACTGACACTCGTCGGGTCGGCCACAAACCCTTGCAAACCTCCGCAAGCCAAGACAAACTCTGTATCCACACGTTGGAATTTGTGAAGGCTTGCCAAGCCTCGGCAAGCGTGCGGTTCCGGCCTTACAATATTTCTGTGGAGAAATACCTTAAATACTTTTTAAGTTATGATTCTAATTTTAAAATATATAATTATGTATTTTTACATGATGATTTACATAAATACTTTACATTATAAAAATCAAGGCTGACGAGAAAAACAATATTCTTGTTATTTTACGTACAGGAAATGAATTTATTTAAGGCTAGTTTCTCTTTTGTTTATTAATCTGTGGCTAGTTTAATTTCATTGTGACTAGATAGATACGTGACTCAACGTCTGACTGTAGATGAGTCGTTTCTGTACGTTGAAAATATTTAAAAAAGATTGTTAAAGAATAGTAAACCGAATCTATTTCCAGAAATTCTAGGAATTTTTGTCGGAAAGTATGAAACTAATGAAAATAACTTTTATACATAAAAAAATGCGTAAAATGTTACTTTGAGTAACGTATGGTTTTTGTTTCATTGCATTCGGGTAACTACGCGGGTGAAATCGCAGTGCGGTGCCTGTACATAACATTATTTTATTTTTATTTTATTTATTATTAATATAAAATGCACTTACAGCAGCATTATGACAATTACAATCATGGCTACATATTTTTTTATTAGTTTAATAGCCAATAGGCACACAGACTTGTCACCTCAAAGCAAGTGGTTGAAATCGCGCGTATAGTAGTAGTATAAACAAACACAATATAATATTCAATATGAGTCAAAAACATGATCAATACGTACAGAACATTATGTAAATATACACGTTTATATTTTATTCGTTTCGCAATGTTTATAAAAAATATAAAAATGTCGCACGAAGGTAATAAGAAAAATATGTAGAAAACATTAAAATAAAGTCGTAATAATTAATGTATTTATTATCTATAGTCTTCCAAATGCTAAGTCTATGCTGCAATATTGTTTGTAGTTAATACACTCATAAGATGTTACAAAATCGTTCGATCGATCTCGAACTCGAACTCGATCATAACCAAAACGGTTTTACTGAGATTCGGTTTTTTTTACCCACTCTTTATTGACTACTCTGTTTTAACGTATTTCAAGTGTGCCTACAGGTTGAACCTACGAAATAAAGATATAGATTTGATTTATCGATAGATATCCGATATGATAGACGAAACCTTAAAAATAATAAACGTAACACGACGGCTTGAAACTTCCTTTTTTTAAAGAGGGATAAAAAATACATTTTGTGACGAGTTTCAATTGATTAATATTTGATTTGAATCCCTTTGTGACCATTGTATAAAATATCCGAAACGTCGGGCAACTCTTAATAAGCCCCATATAATTCATATACCTAATTGTTCTATATAATATGTATCAGATTCACGGTTGTATCGGAGTACTTCGGTCGCGGGCTGTTCAACAAGGTGGTGGTGACGGACGCGCCCGAGCCGAGTCCGCCCGCACGCGCCGCCCCCGGCCCCGCCCCACAGACCCACGTCCCTCCGCCCACCGCGCCGCTTAGCTACGGGCCCGGCGCGGAGGCCAAGCTTAGACTGCAGGAGGGACAGAGTAAACAGAGTGAGTGCCTCAAATTTCATTGTTATAGTTAACTTATTCACCGGTGGGAAGAGTCTGTGCAGCGTTCCTGTTTGCCCCTCCCTATAGGGCTTCCCTGTTCTGTCAGTCTGCAAACAGCTTTGCTGTGATACGAAAAGAAAGGCAGAGGACAGGCATTGTAATTACAGCATCCATTATTTTATATATATATATATATATAAATAAATAAATAAATATATATATATATATATATATATATATATATATATATATATATATATATATATATATATATATATATATATATATATATATATTACTCTTAACACACTCTCGAAGCTATAATTCCTTTTTATTTTGCATTATTTTAATCGTTTTCTATTTATATATATATCTGCTGATATTTATTCCTGTGTCTGTGTTTAGTAGTCAAAGGGACACTCGTATATCATCTCAGAGGTTTTTGTTTTAATAGAAATATATCTGAATTCCAGTGTTCGTATCGAACGCGGCGAAGCAGATGGCACCGAAAGGCACCAGCGTCATCCCGGTGCCCGAGGGCCGGATGAGGGTCATGGAGCACCAGTACAGCTCCAGCCTCGAGGCCAACCTCAACAAGCTGGACCCTCGCCCGCCGCAGGCCTCATCCGTGGTACCGAGAGACGATAACAAATCTATTTCCTCAGCCATAACCAACGACAGTAGAAACCCCTTCGAGGAAAACTACGATGAGTCCAAAAACCCCTTCGCGGATGAAGACAATGACCCCAAGAACCCCTTCGCTGAAGACGATGACTATGACAAGAATTTAAACCCCTTCACGTGAAGATCGCTCGTTCTCAGGAAGGTTATGTTCTTGTATCGAAGGGAAGTAAGTAGCTTTCTCGCTTGGATTTGTGATAAATTAGTGTAAAAACGAAAGTCATCTGATAAATTTGTCATTGTAAAGAAACATGCTTGAAAAGATATAGGTGAATATATAAAAGTATTCAATGTTGAAACTATCTTTTTGTTTATATTGTATAGTTGTTTATATTTGACATCTGAAGATCTGTACGATACTAGTTGCTAAAATCTTAAAAAGATCGTTAAAGCCGGTTTCAAAATATTAGAACAATATAAAACAATAAACTGAGAATATTTTAATTTTTTCTTAGGATTTTTTATTGATTTCAGAAAGTTCTGGATTTTGAAGTAAGTATCTATTTTGTACGATGCAGTCGATTATAGGCTTTCCTGTTGCATAATAAAATCTAAAAGCATTCGTAATAAAAAAAAAAATTATTGACCTATTTTAAACTTTTCAACTACAATATATACTTTATTTTAACAACTTGATTAAATTCAATAAGACCAAACTGATAGAAATGAAATCTTGATTGAAAAGAATGCGGCAATACTAGTTCATTAGAAAATGTTTATTTAATGTATATCTTGTAGTATTTAAATAGTACATTTATATTTTATTTATCCTTTTAAGAATTTTATTTAAGCATTGGACGTTCCATGAAATCTTCAAGAACATTCGATATGTCATAATGTATGTATGTGTGTGTATGATGGGAGATTTTCTGCGGGAATGTCAATCGGTGTAAAGTGACAGATTTGCTGTCGCGTTCGTGCGGTTTGTGAGTTTCCGGTAGTCCATTGGGGAAATAGAAAATAGGGAAAAATAGAGCAACGCACCCGCATAATCCTCTCTGGTTGTGCGGAGTATATGGGCGTGACCATGGATATCCGTACAGCCAGAAACATTGTGAGGTAGACACCCCAAGGCTCCGGCCCAAGAAGTATAGATATAGGGAGTCCGAACAGTTTTTCCATAGTATTTATTACACAATAATAAACCCAGATCTTAGTTCTCATTTCTGCCACTGGCTGCGCTAGAATAGAGTACGTACCGATGCTAACGTAGCGGACCAATCAGCGCCACAATACTTCCCGCGTAAAGATTAAAGCGAGTACTTATTAAAGAAGGCGTGCTCTACCGGCAAAACTTCTGTCCCCTAAATTGCGACCATTTGTTCAACATTACATTCGGACTCCTTATATCTAAACTCCGTGCTGCGGCCGCTCGCTTGCCCACTCTTACATAGAAAAATTGGCTGTTGTATAAAATGAAGTAATGTATAAATCATACACCCATAATAAATCACTAAGCATAATGTTATTTTTTTGACTATTCACGAAAGTACCAAGGTTACATAAATAAGAAAGGGTTATTTTAAAGTAGATTGAAAACTGCTGCTTATTCTATTTTTTTATTAATTTTGATATACATAACATTCATCTTTTGAATAAAATTCTATATAAATTGTTATTTCTTAAACTATTATTTACCTTGGACAAAAGTATCTTAAATTATACTAGTTTTCTAATATAAATTAATTTTCTAAGATATTTTTATCACGCAGGTATCACTAACGTAGGGAAAACGATTTTATACATATAATAGAGTATGCGATTAAATTGAGCTTTGCTTAATTGGCAAAACCATTCGGCCTGCATATATTATGTGTAGCAAGTGAGTATCTATACTAATAACCTAAATCGTCGACTTGATTTTTATCAATGCTATTTTAGAGGTAAGTTCTCAATCTACTGTAAAACCCTTAGGGTGAGTTGCACCAAAACTCTAGTTAAAGTTATGGTCAAGTTTAATAATAATTGACAATGACAATTAATGGTTACGTTAGCCATAATTAGGTTGCACCATTAAAAAAATTCTTAACGTTATAATTGTCGATTTAGAGAACGCCAAATCGTTCCCTTTTAATATAAAAAGGTTGGACAGCAAAAGTATTGCCGACCCATACATAATACTGACATTTTTATGATATCTATTATTCTCTTATATGTAACTTCCTAACAGATGAACAGAATTCTCTAAGTATGTGCCTTCGTAGATTTACTAATTTACAAGATTGCATAAAAATAATAAAATAAATAAAATGATGTAGGTTCTTGGATGTAACTAGACTTCTCTAAACACGCAGTAAATCCATAACAATCACGTGGATTTCATCCGACGATGGTGCGTCAAGGACCCGCCACAGGATCAAACCCGACGCCACGACTCCCCAGCTGGCGGGGGACAACCCCCCATCCATCTTCATCCAATGGTGAAACCAACCGGCTCGCCTCACGTTCGATGAAGCATTAAGGCTATTAGCATAACTCCATCCGAAATGGCGTAATTGAATCCATACAACGAGAAAATATTTTCGGGAATATCAAAATATATTACAGCAAAATAAAAAAACAAAAGTAACATGAATGACATGATTTAGCATAAGCAGTAACGTTACCCGACCAAATGTTATAATTAGCGTTAATTTATGACATCATTTTGATCATTGTTAAACGGTGCAACGTATTTTTGTCTTAACTATATATTGATTTAACGAAAGACAACTTTAACGCCAGTTGGTGCAATTCACCCTTATAAGTCGCACCAAGGATAATGATATAATAGGCAACTGTATGTAGTCAAATTTGCTAATGAAAATATGTTAAGTGTATATTGAAGTCTGAGCTGCTCATAACAGTAAACTTGTATTTATAAGAAATAAAAATTTGTATCGAATTCCTATGTTGTTTTATTATTGAACCCCCTTCCCCGCGGACCGCTGCTAAGTGTTGACGTGTGAAGAATTAAACAACTTTATTTTTAAGTAATTAAATTAAAAACTAACACAAAAATTCAACTCAACAAATTAGGAGTGCATAAACCATAGGAGATCGCTGTACTAATCAAGCCATCTTGACGACCCGGTAAGCTCCGCCTCCGCTTAGCCTACCATTGTTCACTACCCCCGCTGCCACACCCTGCTGACCAATAGCAACAGAGAAGGTTGTTACGGAGCGCACGCGCCGCCTCTCGCTTACGCATTACCAATCGACTCCTGTGATCCTGGTACACAATACTACTCGACGAGAAGAAATCATGGCAGGAACACCAGAAAAATCTAATTTCAACTCGAATCTGCAGATTACCAACATGAACTCACCGAGTTCGCTACGTCCACATTCGTAACCAAATTTTCGTAACTGGTTACGAAAAAGGCAATTCTTTCCCTGTTTCGTAACCAGCTATGAAACAAGACTTTTTTTTTCCATTTTCATAACCAGAGCCTCTAGTCATGTATGGCCTCCTGGTACTTCTTCCTGGAACAATGATTTGTATTGTGAATACAAGTTCTAAGGCCCGAGCCCTCGAAATTAGCGTGGGCAGCGCCGCTGCCGCTCCGCTGTTTTCGAGAACCGGTTCATTTGATTTCTACGCAAAGATCTTTGCGCTCCAGTGTTTTCCAAACTCTTTTGCTTTATGGATCCCATTCAAACTTTTCCTGCATCGCATATTTCATTATAATAGTAAAATTCTTCTTGGTTGAGTAGCTCATTGCTTCTTCACTATGGAAACCAAATTAATTTTCCTGGACTTACGGGCTTACGATTATGGACCCCCATTTTTTGTCACGCTCATCGTGGACCCCCTTCGAGTCTTCCGTGGACCCCTGAGGGTCCACCTGGACCACTTTGGGAATCACTGGTCTAGACTTTTAGGTCTGATGGCCTTTAAGCTAAATCGGTAGGTAGGTGAGCATCTGCTCACCTACATAGCCATCTAGCTCACCTAGTAATATTCGAAAGGGAGCGCTCCCCTCCGTGCCCTCTGCCTCGAATTTAGCACGCAGCTGGGCGGCGACGGTGGCAACACTGGTTTCTAAAAAAAAGCGGTGGCCCGTGGCAGCGCGGGAGCCCGCTAAATTCGAGGGCGAGGCCTTAGAACTTAACTATATATAATAAATAAATGCACGTTTTAAAACATGTATTCACAATCATTGTTCCAGGAAAAAGTACCAGGAGGCCATACATGTCTAAGAGGCTCTGGTTATGAAAATGGAAAAAAAAGTCTTGTTTCATAACTGGTTACGAAACAGGGAAAAAAAATCCTTTTTCGTAACCAGTTACGAAAACTTGGCTACGAATGTGGACGTAGCGGTTTTGATAACTAACCAATCGGCATTAAACCAACACGAATTATAAATATTATTTCTCGAATTTTCCATGAAACAGATTCCCTTGTCCAGAGAAGGATATCGCAGGCAGTGTTATTACTTTGTGGCAATTATTTAGGAATTTTCATTTAATGTTATATGAACAAGAAAATAATAAATGTCATGTGCTCTTATTGGCATATGCATTCAGCTCAGCGATTGCCTATACATGTGATCGAGTCGACCATTTTATTCCAATTCATTTCAAATCAACATTTAGTTCCACTTTAAATAGCAGATATTTGAACAACAGACATCTTCTCCGTAGGCCTCAGTTGTGGACGGTACAGGATATGCGAAGTATTAAAAAGTATGTAGGGTTGACAAAATAAAACAAAGTCGTGGAAATTTTCAAAGCATTTTATTTATGACCTTTAACACTGTGTATAATATATTTTGATAGTACATTTAGAGCAATGAGTAATATTACCAATTATTACATTGTTTTTTTTAATTATTTTTATAAATTGAATGAAATCCATAAATTATATATAGAATATATAATTGTTTTAATATCATTCTCACCAAACAATCAACAATCACTTTAGAATCACAAATATCGGCGGAAAGCCGTCTGGCGCTCAATACTACACCGAACAATAATAACTCGACTAATCTCATCTCACCCCATCCCATCTGGACACCCGCCCCCACCCCAGAATCATAATAAAAATTAAATTACACAAAACATTAAACTTAATATTAAAAGTAGCTATGTCTATAAAAATAACAGTATAGCTTTACTCTATAAAAATATATATAATACAGCTCAAGCTGCCATCTCTAATTTAAAACGTACTTCGAATCCACAAACGAAGTATGCGAAACGATGTCAAATTAATAAAATCGAAAATATATTACACGACCCACCACACATTCGCTACAAATACACTAAGAAAAAATACTTTGGAATGTTATAACATGACTAGACAAGAAACCATAAATACTGAGATCTTTAGTTACAATATACTTCGGTTACATTTGTAGAGCTAATGGACACAAAACGCGCTCGTCGATCGACGGTCGGACGATGGACGAGTCGTCTAACAGCAAAAATCAATTAAAACATTCTGCGATATATTCCCATCAATAAGTATCGTAATCAAGAAACATAACACACAGCATGTCTAAATTTGGATAATACTTTTTGTTCTTACATCTATTTAACTATGCTAGATTATTATCTGAACTCTAAGTAGCCGAACTGTCTACATATCGGGTGCAAGCCGAAGACGTGGATAAGAACACAGAAAAGCAATCGATCCGAAAGTAAAATTTAAACACATAACTATCAGAAGATATTTATTTACAAAGAAGATAAATTCACTTAAGCTTAAGAATTGTCGTTTACGATTAGTATATCATTTAAAAATTCACCTAAAAGCGGTTATATCGATTATTCAACATTAATATCAAATTATGAAATCGGTACGAGGGAAAGTTGGACTCGCTCGAGACAAAGTCTTATTAAACGATACAAAACTAACACATACTCTAACTACCGTGTCGTGTATACTGGTGGTGTGGGAATTCTTATAAAATAACACCGATACAATAACTACGTGGTGATTGTTCGCAGCACAGCATAGGTATCTATAGATTCACTATCACATAAACGTATCCAATATGACTAGACGACCGGAATGCTCTGTCGCTACCTGCTCAGACTACGCCGGTAATATTAACCTACTTTATACAGTCCAATAAATAAATAACCCTAAAATGAATCAGATCAAAAAAAGAATATGAACATAGCGATAAATTCATTTGGAACGCGTAGTCTAACATTAACTACAAACATTATAATAATTATGTATTTACAATCATACTAAGAGTGAAAGGAAACGGGACGTATGACGTATGCCGCGCCATCGGCGTCGACGAACGTGTGACGTCATACGTTCGTGTACAAGGTAAATTACAATAACGTATGCGTTAGGAAAGAATCTATAGTCAATTTGTCATTATAATGTACTTTCAATACAAATGGAGTCTATAGACATCGCCGACATTTTGTGCGCAACTTTGAACGACTTATGTGTAAATTATACAGAGAATTCTTGGCGTGGTTGCACCTCAACTTAAAGCTTCACAGTTCGAGAAATTAAAATTCCAAGCAAGCTTACATTATTAACAATTTTCGAATGATAACATAGATACATTATATCTTTGGCGAGAACATTTAGATGCAGAGACCGTTTCTAAGATACAATACACACATCAATAAAACTTAAGTATAAAACGTGTGCGTCCCCAGTAGATATCAAAACGGCCATCTCCAAACTACTCAAGTTTGGTAAATCAGTGTAAATATTTCATTTAGTTTACCCTTTCCCGTGATCAGTGCACCGGTTTGGTCCCATCTCTCACGCGACCTTTAGACTACGTAAAATATAATAACGTATAACATATATCTAAATATATTTACGTATAGACCGTATTTCGCATTCTATGCCGTTTATAATATACTATAATTGGGATATGCTAAAATAATTGATCAATTTTAAATTATGGTACACATTTTACTATTATGCGTCCCTTGACTTGGGACCGTAAATTTTAAGTCAGTAAGGACCAGTATTTGGCAAAAGAAATCAGTTTGGCCCAACCTACCCGCGGTACCAGTGTTTTATTAAACGTTCTACCAAACCAGTCACGGAATTATTCAATAAGTTTTCGCTCGATATTACATTAATCCTGTATAATTGTTGGCAATTACTTTATATAATATTATATAAAAATTAATTAACAATAACTTTCCATATAAGTTTTCAATCTTCTTGATTATTACATATCAGTCTGACATAAGTATTTGGGCACTCACAGAAGTTGCTCACTTGTGCGATTTCAAATGAAAATAAGATGAACAAAAATGTAATTCAAGTCTTTCACAAAAGTCTGGATTACCGAGCGAAAAGCGAAAATGATGACCGTTTTAATATCGTAGGGATCGCGTCGCTCTGAGTGGTCTGTGCGCGTGTATTCTGCCGTCGGCGACGTTTTTAAAAAACGAGGATAGACTCCATTGTGAGGGTGTCTCATGCAGCACTCTGCGGCGCGGCCAAGGCCCGCTCGGCTCCGCCCTCTTCAGGCCGAGCCACGCCCCCCGAGCGCCGTGCGGACCGCGACCTGTGCGCGCACACCTTCACGCGTGTATATTGATATAGGCCGAGCTCGTCTGCTCTTATTTAATCTTATCTAAGCTTAAGCTAACAAACAAACATACAACTATATCAATTCTAACATATTCACGTTGAGACAAACAATATTTTGAACATCTTAAACATATAGTTTTACATTATAGAGATCGGTAAAAGTTGCTAGTTATAAAAAAATAGGTTAAATGAAATATAGTTGTACATTGTTTAGTGAATATTATAGCAAGCTAGCATACATTTCAATGATTTGTGCAGTACACTTGGGTTATGTATAAAAAAAATGGTCATTCCGAATAATGGTACTTCACCCACATTAGTAAGAATATCATTTTAATATTTACAATGTGCTATTGTTACTGAGTTATTGATATTTTCGAGCATTCGACAAAAAATATATGTGCTGACACATCGTTAGGAAATGAAAAGCGGGGGTTGATGTGTACATTGTTACTTTTATATGTATATTAAAATGATTTTAAGCTTGTGTGTGATTGAGTTGTGATACCTACGTAGTAAGTGATTCATATTTCACACATATAAAGATACCACACCCTTAACCTGTCAATCCGAATACACTTAGTGTAACTTTGTTCCTAAAAATACACAGTGTTTTGGAACTCTTGCAAAAACGAAGAAGTATGATAGTGTTGGCATAGTCTGACATGATACAAATGAAAAAATAAACGCGAAATTAATATATTTTTATTGGTTTTCTTTTTTTTTTTGGAAAATCCGGTCTGGTAAACATAATAATACAGACATTTGATAAAAATTCTTTAAAATAATAGCTTCTTAAAACTGCAATGTAATTTGTTTATTGAAAACTGCGATTCATGCCGGCCGGACTGCAACAGCTGACTCAGAGTTTACCGCACGAGGAGAATGAACTCCCGCACCGCGCGCGTCTCGCGGGGTATTGTGTGTATAAATACATTGCGGTTTTGCAAAATAAATAAGTCCCAGAATTTTCTTAAAAAAACGACTTGAGATCGATGGATATATGCATTATATCGTTTATAAATAGTATGTTACTAGGCTTAAATCTTTGCAAGCGTTCCAAATACACGCGTAATTTTTTAAAATATTTCATTGATATGGATTGACTGTTATAATAGTGATATGTCAGTCTATTTGGTCAATGAAAATTTCCATCACCTCGCATAGACGAAGATAATACCAATTTCAAGTTTTAGCTAAACATATTTCAATCGGTATTTTCTTCGCGATAAATATTGATAGCGTTGTGCAAGTGAACCCAAATATTGGAAATATATGAAGTAAACCCATACAATATATCGGAAGCGTTCTAAGAAGCCTTACCGGGGAAAATACCTACCAACAATGTAATAAAGTTGAAGAAAAATTTCTAGTTTTCTCCCATTGCCAATAATTTTACTAAACGAGTTTGCCTGCTAGATATTTTGCTCAAGTTTTTAAGGTTTTTTCTGAGATAAGTGATAGTACAAATATAGACAACTTCAGTCTTCAGAGAGTCTCCTATCCTGAAATTTCTCGAGAGAAAACCCTTAACTAGGCTAATAAATTATATCATGTTGGATAAAAAAGTTGTGATATACGACTCTAATTAGACAAGAGCCAAAATGGGCTGAAAAATGCTTTAAAACGGATAAAAAAAATATGGACAAATGTTAGCGTCAACTTTTTTATATTTGAAAATCACGTGACTTTGACACGTGACACGTTTGAAAAAAGTATTGTACGTATAAAAGGAACATTTAAATCCAAAGAGTAACATTGTGTGTTTTTTTTTATTGTTATACTTGTGCTGATACTGTGAGATCCCCATCTAACGAGAGCAATATGCAAGTTGTGTGCTCACCTGATCTGTCCGGCGAGTAGCGGGTTGATGGCGTACAACCAGTCGTGCACCTCCTTGTCTCCCAGCGTCTGCAGCAGGTAGCCGCGCTCCTTGCTCACCACACTGGAGTCAACAGAAAACATTCATTATATGGATATTAAACTGGTGAGAACATTCTCTACACCTTGAGAAACGCTATCGAATGGTTTATCAACTTAAGTATGCTTTATATTCATTTAACTAAGTAGTATTATAACGATTATTAGATCTTGAGTGAAAGGCCTTAGGGACGTTGCGTATTGTCTGAAGGATACGTACAGGTACGCATTACCAACTTTAAAAAATCTACCATAATATGAATACATAATAATGCATACTGGCTGTTGCTCCCGGCTTCGCCTGTGTTAGCAACTTTTTTTTTATGTATCCTATGTTACTTCTAGTACCTCCGAGAACACGTGTACACAGTTTAATGATGATCGGTTGAATAGTTTTCGCGTGAAAGCGCAACAAACATCCCCACTTTTACATAATATGTTATTGTATTATTGTTATTATATAATATTATATACTGAGGGTTTTAAAACAAGTAAGAATATTCTCTATTCCTGCATAGTGTTTCTTAAGATGTAGATACCTTGAGAAAGAGATTGCAGGAATGTTTACGGTATCTAGTCATATATTTTTTCTTGTTTCCACCGTTACTGCTTTGCAACAGCGGTAACCAAATGGCGTTTGATTCGGTCTCAGGCCGTCCGAGGGATACGTTAAAACTGCTTTGGAATTTGTCATTTAAACCTTCCCATTTCATAATATTAGTATAGTTGAAACGTACCTGAACGTGTTGGGCATGCGCACCATCTGCTCCTGGTCCTCGGAGTACTCCACGTGCGCGTTGGCCAGGTTGATGACGGCGCGCTCCACCGGGTCGCGCTCGTCGCGGTACATGAACACGTACGGCCGCCGCACCACCTTCAGACCACCGCCGTCAGAGAGGGAGACAACGACACCGGGAGCGTGTGAGAACTTGGGACCATGAAGCTTCCAGATCGCGCCATTAATATACTACTGGGCGACTAGTCTTAATGGGTTCGTTGTGTTAGAAACTTCTTTTTTTTTCTTATCGCCGGGAAATGCGCTTAGGCATCCCGCGGGGCAGTGGGTCTCCCCAGGCAGGTATGTGGGACTCGCTGCGTCCGAAAGATGGTAAGTGGACGCAGCTCTACCAACTAAAGCCCGGCGAGTGCCTCCACTGCCGCCTTTGGTGAGGTGCCCCGGATCTACAAGCAACAGGGCACCTCGACGACTAGTCAGTGCCTCAGGGGACCAAGGCCAAACCCTCCCAAGATCGGGACAATACAATGAGACGAGGTTCGCGTCCTCACCCCTTGCCCCCTGCTCTTTTGCCTCCTCTTCTTATAAGAGGGGTACAAAGAGCCCCCTCGGCTCAATTCACTTCGCCCAAGGTGTTGGGGTCACCCTGGGCTACTGAGCCTCACCGCCACGATAAGGCCTGAACCGTATTGGGGTTATGTTAGAAACTGCGATGGACTGTGTTTCGGCAAAATAAGATTTTTCCAGAGCGATTTTCTGTCCCGAAAAGTCTTGTAGTTTAGTATCTACCTTTTCAATCCTCGACAATTTATACTTTTTTTAATTTAGATAAAGGGCGAGAACTTTCTAGTTGAATTTGGAATAATTTCTAACTATGTGCGGCATTTGAATTCAAGCCATAATTTCTTACCAGCCAGCGCTTCTTCCAGCCGTGCGTGCCGTGCTGCAGCACGTTGAGGTATCCGCGGCGCGCCACGGCGGCCGACACGCGTACCTCCTCGCACTCGGGCACGTACAGCGCGCCCGCGCTCGCCACCGGCCCCGCCCCCACGCCCCAGCCCGCCGCGCGTTCCAGCATGGCGCGCTCGGGGGAGCACAGCCTGTGGATTCATTAATACAATATGAAGATACGGTTTAATAATTTGTACTGTAACCATTGTGGGTTGATAATTTACTTTTTTAGTTTGTTTGTCCGTCTTTATAAATATAATTAAACATGGGTACTCACTCGAAGCTGCTGGCGCTGTGTATGGAGGACAGCAGGCTGGGCGTGCTGATGTCGGCGGACACGCCCTCGTCCACGGGCGTGGCGGGCGACACCGCCGTCTCCACCTCCTTGTGGCCTATCCTCCCTGATCGACAATAATATTTCAATATGAGTTTTATTATTATAACTTACTAAAATCTATTTATCAATATATCAATGCTTTATTCCAAAGGAATGGTCCGCTTAATCAATTTCTTTATTTTTTGGGATTCTATTGTAAACGCGAATTTCACTCATTATAATGAAACAACTTTTACGGATTTAACTTTAACTAAACATGTGGCCCATGTACTTTCGCCATTGCGTGGACAAACCAGAGCACATACAAGGGATTCCTACCATTTTGTCAGTGAGATCAAACACCTACATCTCAACGACAATGAAACTATGGTCAGTTTTGATGTGCAATCACTTTTTACATGCTTACCTGTTGAAGATTGCATCAATATTGTATCAAGGAAGCTAAGAGAGAATAACATGCCAATGGAATATGCTGAACTTCTTAAACACTGCCTTACATCTGGCTACATGTTGTGGAATAGTCAGTTCTACAAGCAAGTAGATGGGGTAGCGATGGGCTCACCAGTATCCCCTGTTGTTGCCGACATATTTATGGAGGACTTCGAGGAGACTGCTCTGCACACTTCACCCATTACACCCAGGTTCTACAAGCGGTACGTAGATGATACTTTCACAATATTACCATCTGATAAAGTAACCATATTCCTAGACCATCTTAATTCCATCAATAATAAAATTCAATTCACAATGGAATTAGAGGCCAATAATACTCTGGCTTTCTTAGATGTATTAGTTATCCGTAA
Source organism: Lycaena phlaeas (assembly GCA_905333005.2). Lineage (NCBI taxonomy): Eukaryota > Metazoa > Arthropoda > Insecta > Lepidoptera > Lycaenidae > Lycaena > Lycaena phlaeas. The sequence continues at coordinate 3,666,234 of HG995181.1, forward strand.
TCCCAATAATACCTTAAGCCATACAGTATATAGGAAACATACCCATACTGATAGGTACTTAAACGGCGAATCACACCACCATCCAACACAGTTAGCTACCGTGGGTAAATCTTTGTTTCAGAGAGCACAAGGGATCTGTGATGAGCAGCACTTGGAGACCGAGCTTCAACATGTCAAGCAAGTACTGCGGGACAACAAGCTTCGGGTACCGCGGCTCCATCGCAGTGAACGTGTGAAACCAACCACCGTCGAGCGAGTACCTGCTGTGCTGCCATTTATGAAGGGAGTCACTGACAAGATTGGCTACATCCTAAAGCGAGCTTCTATTAAAACTTATTTCAAGCCGCCAAAAAAGATAGGTCAATTCTTACCATCTGTCAAGTGTCATATACCCTTACAAGATGCAGGAGTTTATAAGCTTGATTGTGACTGTGGTCTCTCTTACATAGGTCAAACTAAAAGATCAATTAAAACTCGCGTTAAAGAACATATAGCTGACTTAAAACACCGTCGCTATACTAAGTCAGCAATCTGTGAACATAGCCTAGATAATGCCCGCCATTATATCAGATTTGATAAACCACAGGTCCTCGCAAAAGAACACCGATTCCAACCAAGGATGATTCGCGAGGCTATTGAAATTAAAAAACATCCTAATTTCAATAGAGAAGATGGCTGGCCACTACCATCTGCTTGGGATCCCATAATAAAAATAATAAAATCTAAATCCAAGCATAATAATATGTCACAGACTAAAGACTCAGTTAGCACCTTTTGCATAGATAGGACTAAATAAAAATATTGTTGTATCATAGGGTAGTTTCGAATAACTTTTGTAACAGTAGGACATCTGACACCTCAGTCCTCCCGTGACCATGGTCGCTGTAAAGTGTCCGAAACGTCGGGATTGTAAAAAACTAAATAAACCGCGATAAAATCCGTAAAAGTTGTTTCATTATAATGAGTGAAATTCGCGTAAACATAAGAAAACAATATGTGAACCAGTACGGACTGGAAACCGCAAACAAAATTCGACGCCTGGAAGATTTCATGACAAAGCGCGCAAGATTTGTAACATCTTTAAATTTCTTGAAGAGATGCAGAGACCAAAATCTCACCCCTACGTGTGTCAAGATTTCACCAAAAAACGACATTCGAGGGAGCGCAAAAATCTTAAATCAGGCGAGTAAAAAGTTATTACGGACAATGATTCAGCAATATCGTTCCGATCTAGCTGCCATAGAAAAACAAATTGGATGCTTGACCGCCGCGTTAAAGAACATTTTAACGACATTTGATTTTGAAAATTGCATAATAACTTTAAATAAGCGCGAAACATCACAATACAATAAATGCAAAAAACAACAAATTTTAAAATTCGAAAAATTAAACAACAAATCAAATATCAAAAATAACGAACGGAACACCACAGACAATGACAGCTCCCGCGCAGTTGTCAATCTGTCAAAATGTCATTTAGACAACAACACAATAAAAGTTTTGGAAAAAGGATTAAATTTCGCTGTTACACCGTGCAAAATTCCATTCGAAGAAATAATTTGTAACGTTGAGGACTGCCTCTCGAAAAATAATATAAAGAAGGAAGATTCGGAGGCGATCAGACAAGACATATCGTCCGCACTGCGACGAAGTTCTGTGCCGAGACTAAATCTTCCTCGCGAACAATTAAATGCCTTATTAAACCTCCGGAACAAACGTGAATTAACAGTTCTTCGTGCGGATAAAGGTAATGCAACGGTTGTGATGGATACGTCAGATTATAATGATAAAATTCAACAACTATTATCGGATGAAAGCACTTATAAGTATATCAAAACCGACCCAACCAACAAGGTTTTGAAAAACACCTGTGACCTCATTAAAAAGTACTCCGAGTCATTAAATCTGGACGTCAAATCTTTGATTCCTTCTTGCCCAAAACCACCTAAACTGTATGGGTTGCCAAAAATACACAAGGCTAACGCTCCACTACGTCCAATTGTAAGCCAGATCGACTCACCAACCTACAGACTGGCTAAACATGTGGCCCATGTACTTTCGCCATTGCGTGGACAAACCAGAGCACATACAAGGGATTCCTACCATTTTGTCAGTGAGATCAAACACCTACATCTCAACGACAATGAAACTATGGTCAGTTTTGATGTGCAATCACTTTTTACATGCTTACCTGTTGAAGATTGCATCAATATTGTATCAAGGAAGCTAAGAGAGAATAACATGCCAATGGAATATGCTGAACTTCTTAAACACTGCCTTACATCTGGCTACATGTTGTGGAATAGTCAGTTCTACAAGCAAGTAGATGGGGTAGCGATGGGCTCACCAGTATCCCCTGTTGTTGCCGACATATTTATGGAGGACTTCGAGGAGACTGCTCTGCACACTTCACCCATTACACCCAGGTTCTACAAGCGGTACGTAGATGATACTTTCACAATATTACCATCTGATAAAGTAACCATATTCCTAGACCATCTTAATTCCATCAATAATAAAATTCAATTCACAATGGAATTAGAGGCCAATAATACTCTGGCTTTCTTAGATGTATTAGTTATCCGTAATCCCAATAATACCTTAAGCCATACAGTATATAGGAAACATACCCATACTGATAGGTACTTAAACGGCGAATCACACCACCATCCAACACAGTTAGCTACCGTGGGTAAATCTTTGTTTCAGAGAGCACAAGGGATCTGTGATGAGCAGCACTTGGAGACCGAGCTTCAACATGTCAAGCAAGTACTGCGGGACAACAAGCTTCGGGTACCGCGGCTCCATCGCAGTGAACGTGTGAAACCAACCACCGTCGAGCGAGTACCTGCTGTGCTGCCATTTATGAAGGGAGTCACTGACAAGATTGGCTACATCCTAAAGCGAGCTTCTATTAAAACTTATTTCAAGCCGCCAAAAAAGATAGGTCAATTCTTACCATCTGTCAAGTGTCATATACCCTTACAAGATGCAGGAGTTTATAAGCTTGATTGTGACTGTGGTCTCTCTTACATAGGTCAAACTAAAAGATCAATTAAAACTCGCGTTAAAGAACATATAGCTGACTTAAAACACCGTCGCTATACTAAGTCAGCAATCTGTGAACATAGCCTAGATAATGCCCGCCATTATATCAGATTTGATAAACCACAGGTCCTCGCAAAAGAACACCGATTCCAACCAAGGATGATTCGCGAGGCTATTGAAATTAAAAAACATCCTAATTTCAATAGAGAAGATGGCTGGCCACTACCATCTGCTTGGGATCCCATAATAAAAATAATAAAATCTAAATCCAAGCATAATAATATGTCACAGACTAAAGACTCAGTTAGCACCTTTTGCATAGATAGGACTAAATAAAAATATTGTTGTATCATAGGAATGTATTAGTTTCGAATAACTTTTGTAAGAGTAGGACATCTGACACCTCAGTCCTCCCGTGACCATGGTCGCTGTAAAGTGTCCGAAACGTCGGGATTGTAAAAAACTAAATAAACCGCGATAAAATCCGTAAAAGTTGTTTCATTATAATTCTATTGTAAAATTACATTTTCCCTAAATAAAGGCCTATAATAAATAAGTAACTGTATAAAGTCTCGTTTATTTTTTATATAAAGTCTAATAAAATGAATCATCGGCGACTCACCCTGTATGAGCTTGATGTACTTGGTTGCGAGGTCTCGCTCGCGCGGCGTCATGTCCCACGGCTCGTACACGTCGTCGCGCGCGTGCCCGCACTCCGCCGCCGCCTTCGCCGCCATGTTGCTCACCTCCTACACACGATTACAAATATTAATTAATTTAAACTAGCTCTTAAAAGTATTTAAAACGGGAAGTTTAACATATTTTTTTTTTACTTTTTTTTTTCAATAAAAAAAAAAAAGTTCTTGAGCTTCATTTGCCTGGTTTAAGACTCGAAGAAAATCATTGAGGTACTTTTAAGAGTATTTGTAATGTTAGAGTTGTTTACAAGAAAATAAGCATAGGAATGCCGACTATTATTTTTTCTTTTTTTTTTTCACCACCTAATCTATTTTGACTACGTACTGTTACACTGCCGACCACGATTGTCTTTTTTTTTTAAACTACTTTATACCGCTGAACTACTTATGCTGATGATGATGTAGGCTTTACTGCCTTGTAATAAGGGTTGTAAGTACCTTCTCCGTCTTGGTGAAGTCGTTGGGCGCGACGGTGTTCTCGTGGCCGTGCCGCAGTCTCTCCCGCAGCGCCAGGAAGTGCCGTGTCCTGCTCACCTGCTCCAGTCGTGTCATCTTCTCCAGTTCCCACTGAAACGTATCATCACCACCTCAAACATCGTACCAGGTTGGTACCACACTATCCCCACTACCACTAGATGCTATTTCCATTGTATGTGATTTTCTGAGCATATTTATATTGTAAGGTGCATATAGCATTTGCTTCCTTTTAAGATTTGCACCTAGACAATAACTACTACGTAAGGGAGAGTGAAATTTTATCTCATTGAAATTGACAGTATAAGCTGTGTCAGCTAGTATTGAAAAAGGCGTGAGTTTTACGTTTTAACTTGAAAGTTTTGAAAATATATTATGTATATGTATCTCGATATCAGTTGAGGGGATCACTAACAAGAACCAAGTTTGGTAACTTCTAAAATCAGTAGAAACAGATTATTAAAATTTAATCAACATAACCTTGCTACTCTCAAAAGGATGTTTCATTTTATAAAATAAGATTATTAACTTTATTTTAGGTTATATGCAACTATTGGCTATTCTATAACTATAAACTATTTATTCATTAAAATATACAACCAAATAGTAAAAAGCATAATAGTACAAAAAGCATGTTCTTGTGATTAATTCATTTAGTGGTAGAAGCGTATGGTCAATTATATTACATAAGGATATATTTACGTTACTAAATCCACTAATATCGTTCATTTTAGATATAGAACAGCTAAAAAAATCGCAGGTATAGCCCAATTATAATCCCTAGATGTAAAACTATTTAATTTATATTTTTTTATTATGTTTTTAGTGATAATATCGGATATTTAAACAGCAAATGGGTAGTCCATTTCCTGTATTTTAAACTGTGTCATTATTTTATAAGGTTCAAAATTGAATACTTAGAAAAGGTTACAAGCGATTTTATAATTTTTGGCATCACTATATAATATTTTTGATTTTAAATTTGAGAAGATCTAAAATAAATAATTATAGAACCCGAAGAAACAAGAAAAGATTTATTTCCTTTTTTTAATTATTTTGATTTGAAATAAATGAGTTCAAAATAACTTAAATGTGTCCTTATGAATAATAAAATAATAAATACATCCTTATATAAAACTGTTAATCACGGATATAAAGCAAAGCAACGTGAAAATAATATGCGTGAATGAGCAACAAGTACACAAATTACTTTTCAGTAGCTATTTAGTACGAATGATATAAACACCGAATGGATGACAGCACATACTAAATAGCTAAGGAAACATTTGTGGACCTGGTGTCTATCGATCACTGCCATCGGCCAATCAAAGACGAGCGTGCGCCAGACACGCCTCTGTACAGACAAACACGCCCATCAAACAGCAACCAAATTGTACCGGGCTAGCTCAAAAATCAAAGGACAATGGCGAAACATTATTTCATATTTTTTAAGCGTCTAGAAATGTCGTGTGAACAAAAACAATTATTTTATTTCTTTACATTTTACCAATATATTTTAGGGTTTGATAAAAGCCACCAAATAAAACCAATTATTTTTAGTAAATCAATTGACTAGTTTTTACGGATTTCTATGCCGGATTTCATATCTTTCTATCTAATAACCTAGGCCTTCTCGAGAATATTTCTTTTTAGAAATTAGTTGGAGGTTGAGCTCCTAATCAATGGAGTTTTTTTTTATGTATCGCCTCAATTTGATCTCAAATAAAAGGATGTATGAGAGTTCGCCATTGTCCTTTACATTCATCACAATATCTAGTACAGTTGTAACAATCATTCAATAGTACTAATAACAACGATTAGCTCACTCGGATGTAAAGGACTCACGATGAAGATACAGTGTTTTTATATTTATTATCTTATATGATGACTCTTTCAACATATAGCCTAAATATAATTTCGTGTTAAATGACAGAATACGTATCAATAAAAAGATAAAGAATTTATTGTATTTATAAATGATATAAAGAAAGAAATTGTAAATGGCGTAGCTGCAATGGTTTTGGATCACATAATAACATACATGCAATACAATAACGACAAAATTGATAGTTTCAATTTATTTATCAATATTGCATCATTAGTTTTTACAGTAGACCTAATCGCTTTGTAAAACTTGTAACAATCCAATGTGTACCCATTGTGAAATATGCTCAAGGTACATGTTTGCATGTAGGAATATGTATATAAAACCCATGGATACGTATGTAGGTGTATGCTTTTTAGGAACATAGGAAGGTACAATCATCCTGATTATTTCTTAAGAAGGTATCACAGTGGCTAGTTATGTTCATGGAAATATTGACCGCTTAGCCTGGTCCATCTAACTACTAGTATCTTCATCGTGTGTTCCGATGGGAGGCGGGAGGTGGGCGGTAGTGGGTTAGGGGCGGAGCTTACCTGGTGGTCGAATATGAGCGAGTCGCCGCGCGGCCGCCAGCCGTGTAGGTTCTCCTCGCCGCGCACGTATGTGCCGCTCGTGTCCAGCACTCGTCGCTGGCGACGCTGTACGCCTGTGAAACGATTGACATTATTTCATTGTTAGTAAAATATATATTTTTAAATAAACTATGATACCAGAGTATCATATACATAGATGTTTTAAATCAATATAATTTAATGAAACCAATATACATGAAATTGTAAAAGGGTCCACAGTAGCTAATCATAGTAGGAGTAAGAGGTCGAAAGGTTATCATAACAAATAAAAACCATTTATGATTAACATACCCGGTTCGAGCGCCCGGTGCAGACTGAGCTCGTAGAGGCCGGTGAGGCGGTCGGCGCGGGCGGCGCGCGAGCCGAACAGCGCGCGGCGCAGCGAGCGGCCCGCGCCCGTACGCGAGTCCCGCCCCACCACCACCACCGACAGGTCCTTCGTGACGATCGCCGGGCGGCCGCAGTTCTCCACCTGACGGATGTTCATTTTTACAACAATGCAAATCACAATATTAAACTAGGGGCGCGGACCGACGTCACCCAACTAAACAATCATGGCAATTAACTGACGAGGCGGCTTTTCGTGTCCAAAAGTAAATCTTTAAAGTTAGACGAAACTGCACAGTTCGAAAAATTTACCAAAAATTGTTTCGATATGTATATCTTCGCTATTAAACAATGTCATGAAATGTATATATTTGAATACTCATTCAAAGCTATCGTATCTAAGCTGTCATATAGTTATTGTATCGACTCACCTCGAGGTACGCGCTGAGTGTGATGTAGACCACCTCCCCGTTAGCGCTGACCCGGTTGAGCAGCGGCGAGCCGTGCAGGCTGCTGTCCCACGCCGCCTCGAACCTGTATTATAAAAAACTTATAATTTAACGCTTTCTGTTCCGTCATCAATTCACTTTACAATAACTTGAAAGTTTGGTCAAATAAAAAAGTATATTCGCTTATTTTCATCTATTTTTAGTTTGTTAATTTATATGTTATGTTTCAGCTCGGTTTATTTTTATCTTTGACAAATTCCTTCCTAGAAAAAGATCACAATTGATGAATTCGAATAAAAAATATATTATATTTATATTTATTTTAATTACGTCCAACATTAAAGGACCTCACGTCACTAACCGACGTGGAATCGTCTATCTGTCCTGCTCTAGCGCAACGTATACTGTGTTTTGTCTCGCTCGCACAGCCTCAGTATTACCGACCTGAAGACAGCCCGATCGTCGAGCGTGGGCCTCTCCCCGGGGAACAGGCCCAGGGACAGCGCGCTGTCCTCGTCACCGTCCGTCGTGTCCTCGTTCGCCTCGGGCGTATTTCTGATGCGACCTGTTGGAACAAATTTTATCATAAGTTTATCGTATTTTTATATATAAGATTATCGTCACACAATTTAATGATTAACATATGTTTTTTTTTAATTTTTTTGTTCAATCCACCTGACATCATAAGATGCTTATTCTTATTCTACCCTCTTATTTATATCTAATCCATAACAATGACTTCGCCAACATGAGTAGCATACAAGTAATCATTATTTTACTTATCATTATTTAATTTATGTTCAAATAGACTCAAACTATTTTTATAAAATCTTACTTATATTATCCTAGAGTTTCTGTTATCATTAACATACATCTTAATCACACATATACATAAGTGACTTTTGGTGTTAAGATTTCTGTGTTTTTATTACGTAGGACGAACCGAATTTGTGATTGGACGTTCAAGTGATGTTTAGTGGCTGACTATCGTGATTCTCTCTGTCTCTCTCTCACACACTCTAGCATAACATACCGACAACGAGCTCGCGCACGTCGCTCCAGTGCAGGTCGTTGGAGGGCTCGTGCAGGATGGTGATGCGGATGCGCCGCTGGATGCCCTGGTGCAGCACGAACAGCCCGCGGCACGGCAGCTCATCGCTGTGCTCCACCACCTGCGATACACACTTATGAATGTGCGCGTTTAATGTGTGCGTACATCCACAGCTAGGTACATACCCAAATACTAGACAGAGATATTGACTCAGAAAAGATGAATTTACTTTCACAAGATAAATGCGATTGCTTAGTAAATAAAAATAAGTATAGAATCATCATCAAGAAAGCTGATGATGATAGATATCTATCTATCCCATAGATCCCGTATATCCTGGGATAAATTATATCTATATAGATATAATCTATCCCAAACCTATATATAGATCCCAATTGCGGTTTAGAAATCACACTGAGGTGATATTCCTAAACCGCAATTGGGCAGCGCCCTAATATCCTCCTCATCTGATTAATAGGAGAACCCTGATATAGATACTAAAATATATAATACTAACCGCCGGCACGTAGTCGCCGCTGGGTGCGAGCTCACAAATCTCGAACCACACGAGTAGATCATGTTTGGAGTGCAGGTGGGAGGAGCAGCAGGGCGGGGCCACGGCGGCCGCGCCCCACTTGGGGCTGCGTACGGGCGCCGAGATGGGCAGCGACGGGGGCAGCATGCGGCGCGGCGGCAAGCGACCTCCCACGCCATCTTGCTTGGCATCCTGTACGCATGTGATATGCGCATAGTATGAGTATATAGCATTTGTCATGGAATCATGTCCTAATCAAATCTAATAACGTAAGTATGGATGTTTGTTACTCTTTCACGTAAAAACTACGGAATAGATTTTGCTGAAAATCTACAATAATATAGCTTATACGTCATAATACGTCAGAATAACACATAGGCTATAATTTATCACCATACTCCCACGGGAATCAGAAATATGCGGGTGAAACCACAGGGCGCTGCTAGTTATTGGTATAATAAGACCAAATAACACTGACCTTATGCAACGGATGTTGTTGATAGTGTCCGAACACTTCGAACACTATGGGCTGTGACTTGATGTATTCTACGAACGATTTTGTCACCGGCACTGTGATCTGGGGGAAAAACGGTATTGGTAAAAATAATATCAATAAATAACGAGTAGAACAAATTACACTTGAGATATTAAATTAGTGTGAATGTTTGATACATACGTTTTGTACGTGATAGAATCCTAGCGGTGTATTCTTTCCGGCGTTCTTTACAGGCTCCGTGGAGAACGCGTCTTCGTTTCTGTGCAGGAAGCTGAAAGGAGAGATTATTGAATGAAAGATTACGGACACGTTTATTGAAGTGATAACTCCTTATGGGAGGCTAAGTCGCTTCGTAGCTTAACGCGTTATTGCGGCAGTCCATGCGGCTTCCCTTTTCCTAGCGTATATGGCAGCGGTAGAAAGAATCTTTCTGTCTTAGGGCCTGTTTCACAATCTCCAGTTAAATTCCCAATAGACTATCGGCAACATATTTGACAGCTAGAGTATGGAGTATCTGTCAAATATCTGTCAAATATGTTGCCGATATCCTATTGGGAACTTAACTGGAGATTGTGAAACAGGCCCTTACCCTAATTAAGTTTACTATTATAATGAAACAACTTTTACGGATTTTATCGCGGTTTATTTAGTTTTTTACAATCCCGACGTTTCGGACACTTTACAGCGACCATGGTCACGGGAGGACTGAGGTGTCAGATGTCCTACTGTTACAAAAGTTATTCGAAACTACCCTATGATACAACAATATTTTTTATTTAGTCCTATCTATGCAAAAGGTGCTAACTGAGTCTTTAGTCTGTGACATATTATTATGCTTGGATTTAGATTTTATTATTTTTATTATGGGATCCCAAGCAGATGGTAGTGGCCAGCCATCTTCTCTATTGAAATTAGGATGTTTTTTAATTTCAATAGCCTCGCGAATCATCCTTGGTTGGAATCGGTGTTCTTTTGCGAGGACCTGTGGTTTATCAAATCTGATATAATGGCGGGCATTATCTAGGCTATGTTCACAGATTGCTGACTTGAACTGTGACTGTGAACATAGCCTAGATAATGCCCGCCATTATATCAGATTTGATAAACCACAGGTCCTCGCAAAAGAACACCGATTCCAACCAAGGATGATTCGCGAGGCTATTGAAATTAAAAAACATCCTAATTTCAATAGAGAAGATGGCTGGCCACTACCATCTGCTTGGGATCCCATAATAAAAATAATAAAATCTAAATCCAAGCATAATAATATGTCACAGACTAAAGACTCAGTTAGCACCTTTTGCATAGATAGGACTAAATAAAAAATATTGTTGTATCATAGGGTAGTTTCGAATAACTTTTGTAACAGTAGGACATCTGACACCTCAGTCCTCCCGTGACCATGGTCGCTGTAAAGTGTCCGAAACGTCGGGATTGTAAAAAACTAAATAAACCGCGATAAAATCCGTAAAAGTTGTTTCATTATAATGAGTGAAATTCGCGTAAACATAAGAAAACAATAAGTTTACTATTTATTTATATATTTATAATAATATATATTATATAATTTAATATTTAATTATATAATATTATTTATGTTAAGGGCGCATTGCGAACCCTCATTATAAACTTAGCCGTTAAGACGATCATAAGTGATCATTATAAAGATCCTATATGTGAAATTAAACAATAAACTATAAACAGTTGTAAATGTTAAGTTTGCACACATCAAGGACGAATGACAATACAATACAAATAAATAAATAAGTATCTTGTGTTTCGTTCTCTTTCTCTTGGAATTAGGAATGCGTTAATGTGCGGGTAGGTAGACATTTTATTTATCATAGAAAATGTCGAACTCTCTAACCCATAGTCAGCAGCAGATTTATCAGCGAACGGTAAATTAAGGAATCAAAGATTTATTTTTGCTGCGAGGTCAGCAAAGTTTTACCAGCATACACCTTGATATTGTATAAATTCGCCACTGGGAACAGTCATCATCATCATCATCGTCATTAATTCATCATTCACTTACTTGAACTGGCAGAACACGTCAGCGTAGTCGGTGGAGACGCTGTGCGCCTGCAGCACCGTGACGCGGAAGGTGAACTCCTTGCCCAGGGTGAGATGGTCGGGGAGGTCTTCCTCCTTCAGCTCGGAGGCGAGCGAGCTGTCCCCACGCCCGCTGTCCGCGTCGCACTCGGTAGCCGCTAGCTCTGGATGGGCGAGAAGCGGGAATAGAGATAAAAACTAACATACAACTTAAATGGACATTTACAATTTTTAGCGACGATGGTCCAGTGGTGGATTGACTCTGCCTCTTATGCGAGAGGTTCCGGGTTCGATCCTGACCCCTCCGTGTGTGCCTTGAAATGGGTTTTTCTAAATTTCTAAGTGCACCTAAAACACGAGACCATCGTTCGCTCACCGGTGAAGGAAAACATCGTGAGGAAACCTGCATGCCTGATGAAATTGAAAGTCTTAGAAGGTATGTAAAGTTCACCAACCCGCACTGGGCCAGAGCATCGGTGAACTATGGACCCTCCTCTCCTGATTTCGAGGAAGAGACCCGTGCCCAGCAGTGAGACATAAAGGGTTGATACTTTTACAATTTTAATTTAATTTATTTATTTACATATTTCTTCTCTGAAGATTTACTTATACCACAATCAGATAATAAATTGTAGGTTTTTTAGAATTATACAGAAGCAGAATCTAGTCAAGATAATAAAAACATGGATGTATTATAAAATATACTTTTCTCTTTTAATTTGCCCTGATTAGAAAGAGAGGAATGTATTAACATATGTGGGTGTATAGGCGTACCTTCGATCTTGATGTTGGAGTCCTGGTCGGGGCGGTCCTCCAGGTTGAGGGCGTTGATCTTGTCCACGGTGGACACGGGGCGTGGCCGGCGCGCGGGCGCCACGTCGTCGTCGAACGATATCTTGGCGGACTGCTTCACGCCCGCCGCGAACTCCGCGTTGTCTACATAACACACGTCTGCGATATCATGTATCGCTATCTTTTCGAAACGACAATACACGAAACATAAAAATATAATGATCTACTATCTACTAATATGATAAACGTGAAAGTTTGTGAGTATGGATGTTTGTTACTCTTTCACGTAAAAACTACTGAATGAATTTTAATGAAACTTTACAATAATATTAACCACGACCAATAGAACCACGGAAACGGGAAGTACGCGGGTGAATCCGCGGGGCGCTGCTAGTGATCTATATAATGTAGATCTTCTATAATGTAGAATAACCTTTTTGGCGACAGCTGTACATTGTTAAGTATATTATGTGTAATCCGGCTTATTTTGTCGCGTAGGCTGCTGCCTGACTTCACAGAAAAGACCCGCTTACAGCAATGGAACGCTATAATGTTTATTCAATAAGCATCTAATAAGCTTTTGAAACGGTTCTATTTAATAATATCAGTTAATCAATGTTTTGTCAAAGTATTTTTGTGTCCTTTTAGACTCATGAATACTAACGGCACAAATGCGTTACAACATACAGTTACATAAGTACAAATATTAGCGACTGTGTGAAGTTTTTTCTATGTGTATGGTATATTGAGGGAGGCCTATGTTCAGCAGTGGACGGATACAGGCTTATGATGATGTTATATTCATAATTATAAGTATTGTAGCTTACACACTAGATTCGTTGCCTTCTTTCAGAGTTCGTATTCAGTCTATTACTCCAAATTGCTCCACTTCGGAACTTATTTGGACGAAATAAGGTTTCGATTCGAATGGAGGTACTAACCAAGCTACAGAGGGATCGTGTTCTAAGGGCATATTAGTAACTTACTTTTCTCGGCGTCGATGACCGCCTGCACGGCGACCCGCAGGTAGCCCTTCACGTCTCCCTTCTCATTCACGATGGCCACCTTGTGAATGAGCGGAACCGGGTACAGGAGGTTCGACAGGTACACGAAGCTCCTGCAAGTACGGCCTCAGATATAGCCCCATAACCAGTGGCGGATTTTGTCTAAGGTTTTTTGACTTGACGTCTTATAATTCGATGGAGCCGGCTGCACGCACTAAAAATATGACTCATGCGGCGTTACCTTGCTCTGAAGCGTTCTATTTATGTTATGAAGTGCAAGCGAGAGCGCGGAACGAGCGACAAAGAGGCATAATCGGTTCGTCAGTTTTTTCTTATGACGTTATCACGTTCGACTATCGTCAGTAAGCAGACTTTACAGACAACCGATTTTTTACTCTAGAGTTTCGAATTTTGGTACAGCAATTGACGTAACATTATGTCTAATTATAAGAATGCCTGCACTAGTTATGGGCGACGTCGACCAGTTAGCATCAGGTGCCACCTGATGCTAACTGGTCGACGTCTCTCTGCCAGGATGAATATCAAACAATCATAAAATAGATGAAGGGTATATGCAATTTTGTTACTGGCATCAAGATCCCCTGCTTTTTACATTGAGTAATGGAATCGCAGTCTGGGCTTGGATAAATGGTTACTATTCAATGAATATTCACATATCATTGGTCATGGGCAAATTACTTACTCACTTGGATTAACTTATTTATCTTAGAGCCTGTTTCACAATCTCCAGTTAAGTTCCCAATAGGCTATCGGCAACATATTTGACAGATAGAGTATGGAGTATCTGTCAAATATGTTGCCGATAGCCTATTCGGATCTTATCTGGAGATTGTGAAACAGGCCCTAAGGATAGTGTGTATAAGACTGTAACAAATGTGTAATAGTAATAAATGTATGTAATTAGGTATATAAAAAAATTAAACTATATTATGAAAGGAGCAACCCAACAGAGTTTCTTGCTGAATTCCTCTTATATACTTTAGTAGTATGAATTGTTTATATTTAATTATTTTTTGTAATGGAATATTTGAAAAGACTAGTTCCACTGAGTTTGTTTCGCCGGTTCTTCTCAGTGGACTTGCTTTGGAACCGGTGGTAGACTCAATGAACGTTCAAAAAGATAGTTTGATGGTACTATTTTGAATAAAAAAAAATTGACTTTGACTTTGACTAAAGTAACATCTTACCGTCCAACTAAACGGAACCACGGGAATCGATCGTAGAACGGATCACCGCCGGTGACCGACTCGATGTTGTGGTCCGGTGAAGTGGGCGACAGTTCAGCCTCGTTGTGGTACATCTCTCGCATCAGCTCTAACCGTTGCCTGTCAAACGAGCGTCAAATTAGCATTTTATAACTTATACTATACGTGTAACTAATATTTACACTAACACGCCATGCACAAGCTTTATCAAAAGCAATTAAAAATAACTCCTACAAACGTTTCGCTCATATTTTTTTTTTATACAAGGAATAAAAACACAATTCACAATTATAGAATAAAGGCATACGTTTGCATCATTCAGTGAATTTTCACATACAAAAGCGAGGTATATTTTTACGCGTTTTTTTTTCACGAATACGTTTAAACATCTTTACTCTCATATCAGCGTATATCGGTGAATTAAGCGTCTGTGTTCGATCATAATATACCTGTTCAACAAAAGCAAAATTTTACACATCGACAGACAACATTTGATAATTTTGTTTTAATTTTATGTCACCAAGCATACAACACATCAAGTGGGTTCGGATATCCATCACGGACAAGCGTACAGAGCGGGACGACTTCTCTCACACGGGATAACGTTCAGCTCACAAGCTCAAAAGCGTGACATCCAAGCCGGTAACTAAGTGAGTCTTACATTATCATTGGCAGAAACAAAACAGAGATCAAGAGCCTATCCACGCATTTCGTCCCTACAATATTCTGCTTTGTTTCTTCCGGGAGGCACAAACCTCGACGGCAGCAGATTGGCAAGCGAGAGTCGCGTGTTATGCGCACACGCAGATATACAGTGTAAGAGCGGCGCGTCCGCGTCGCGCGGTGCGGGTAACGGCGGCACGTCTTCGTCCTCCTCCGCACACACCTCGTTCATGTTGTAAATCTGGCGCATGAGCTCCAGCCGGTGGCTACGGACAACAAGCCGCTTTGCAAACGTACGCTCCACCACAATTCGTATATGTTAATCTTGTGATCGTAGCGAGATGGTCCTTCGGACCGGATCAATACGATTGTGTCCAAATCTTATTTTTGTGACCGAATCACAATCATTGTGTCCAAATTACGATTATTGAGCACAAATAACAATTCTTTTGTCCAAATCACGATTTGGCCCAAATCTTCGCATTCTCAAATCAATATATCTTTTTGCAAAACTGATCGCATTTGAAAGTTAAAGAATAAATGATGATATAGGTATATAGTTGTATCGTTTGCATATATTCCCATATAAATATACATATTTATCGAGCAAACAAAAAATAAAAAGCGACAAATCAAAGAAGCGTCGTCAACGAATAAATAACAGCTATACATTAATATCGCATGATTACGTACTTACCGTATTTATATGTAATTATAATAAAATAACGTTTCTGAACAGCATAAAAATAAAATAAAATAAAACATAGCAAAGAATCAAAATAATAAGATGAAAATTTAAAAACAGTATATAGGTAAAACTCAAAATACGTGTTAAAATTAAAGGCAACAAAAATGAATATAAATGAAATATTAATTAATTATGTGTTTAATTCATCTACGAAATCCATTCTCTAAGATTATCAACTAATTTTATCATTCAAATATCTACTCGCCTATGACACACGTTTCTATATTTCTACAAAAACTTTTTTATGTTTAATAAAAAATATTATATATAAAACTAAAGTTTGTTACTTAAAGTTGTTTAAAACTGAATAAAAACGGACCATTTTTAAATGGAAGTATAATAATCATAATAAATGCCGATTAAATTTTTTAAGGATTTGCTGCTGATGAAGGTTTCTTGTTGCATTTTTTAACAGCTAACATCATTACCAATAAACTTTTTGTTTAAAATATTTAATCACATTTTAGAAATGACGCTCAGTTTGAAAACTGCGCATTTATAAAGTAATCAAAGTGATAGAGTATTTTCATTTTTTTTTGTTTGCAATAGCTTTTAATTTTGCTTTCCCGCAATATAAGTCTCTCGTAATGCACTCTAAGGGTGAAAAAGAGAGACATTGATTTTTTATATTCAAGTACAAGATAGAGGTGATGAATCCTCCATTTTTGTTTGTCTGTATTTGTAGTTTTTATACCGGAGTACTTAGTATCAAAAATTAGTAAAATAGTACTAGACGGATCTGAGTACTTAGTATTACTAATAAATAGTAGTCATGTGCTATGATGATCGAGTATTAAGTATAATTGGAAGTGTTATGGGTGATAGAATGTGAATGACCTTGGAGGAGTTATACGGTTAATTGGCACTCACCGAAGTTTCTCGAGGGTCCAGTAGTGGGTGGCGCCGTTCTTGGTGTCGGTGACCTCGACGGCGACCACAGTGGGCGCGCTGGGGCGGTACTCGGGCTCGTCGTCGCGCGGCGCCAGCTCGGCAGGCAGCGGCGAGTAGGGCGTGTCCGTCAGCAGAGTGAACTGGAACTGCACCTTCTTGCGCAGCTCCACTGATATCGCGTTCGCCTCCTGCGAGTATTGAGCGAATTAATAATAAATAAATATATACATAATATTATAGATAAATTACGCCCAGCCACATAACAAATGATCATACTCATTACACAAA
Source organism: Lycaena phlaeas (assembly GCA_905333005.2). Lineage (NCBI taxonomy): Eukaryota > Metazoa > Arthropoda > Insecta > Lepidoptera > Lycaenidae > Lycaena > Lycaena phlaeas. The sequence goes on from HG995181.1 coordinate 3,683,433, forward strand.
CATTTGTCCCTGGTCGGATTCGAACCCACGACCTTTTGGCTTAGCAGTCAGGCTCGCTAACCGCTAGACCAGTCAAATCCAGTTACAAGTTATAGCAAACGAACGCACTAGAGTGAAGGCAGTTGCAATATGGCGTCCGCACGTGCGTACGTGTTGATTGAACTTGGTTATAGCGTTCAGTCAAAAGTTTTAGTAGAATAAGGTGTTAATATTGAAAACACGCACCAGTCGCGGGCGAGCCTACCACACTCTAAAACACTAATAATCATACTTCGAAAAGAGAGGTCAGGATTTTGAGTCTGAATTTGCATTCTAAATTAAATGGAGTCGCTTATTCTTTTCGTACTAAAAATGACGCTATTTTTTTTTTTGGTTTTATGAAATCAATGATGCGGATAAGCCAAATCCACCATCACCACACATCAAACCGCACGTTTGTTTCTTTAAGCAACATAAGCCTGCGCCTTTTGTATCAATTTGGAGCATAATAGAAAAATCAATTATGAAAAATTCATGGATTCGTACCTTGAGGAATATAGCGTTCCCCCACAGGTCGTCCCTCAGGGAGGTGAACTGGTGGTACTTCCACTTGCGGAACGCCCACGCCGCCAGCCCCACCTCGCGCGCCGACCAACACTCTGTCTCAAACAGGGGATTCACTACGCAGACAACACCGAATATGTACTACCACCCACGCGAGCGACATCCATCGGCACTCTCATTTACATCCACGCAGGAGAAAGAAAAGTTAATGGTCAAATCGTAGCAGTTAGTATTTTTTTTCGAAAGTTCTAGACTTTTAGGCCTGATGACCTTTAAGCTCAATCGGTAGGTAGCAGTTAGTTACATTGTGAACTTATATTAGGAGTTAAAGTAATATTAATGAAAAAAAAGTAGTAACAGTAGTAATATTAGTAGCAGTAGTGACGGTTGTAGTTATATTAGTAAAACTAGTGGATACAATTTTGATAGCATAAAAGGGTTTGGTAATATAAAAGTGCCGGTCGATGCCGATAAGTGTCTTAAAACTAGAAATTTTCTTATTTCAATATTATTATCGTCATCATTTATAAACTGTCCATATAGACCCCATGAGCATAAAGCGCGTCATATGATCCAACGTATCTATGTTCAGTAATTGTCAACTCATATTATTTTATTTAAAAAAAAATATAAGTTATATTTAATTTTATTGTTTTGGTCGAGTAGTATACTGTATACGTAACCGGCTGTGGCCAGAAGCTTTACCCACATTTTATCACATCAGAATATTACTCATGCTCTGAATATATTAAAGCTCCCTTTCGCATAACACACTATATGTTTATACCTTAGATCATTAATATGTCTAGATGGAGTGTCGCCCTACAATCAAAACAAAAAAAACTGGCCAACATTTTCAAAGATATATTCGAGAATAGTAATACCAGCTACTACAGTTCTCCCATAATCATCCTTTTTAATCTCGTTACACTTCAACACCAACCTTCATTATAAATGAAAACAATAATGCGTAACAATTTATGCGTAAATACGCAATATGACAGCGGGACGGATACTAAACACGGAGAAAGCATTTAGAGGCCAACAGTTGGACGCTATTTTTCTAGACATATTATTGATCTAAGAACACACTATACCTCGATACCAAATATCAAAATCCAACTAACTTTGCCGTGAAAATGTTACTGACAGTTTTGCATTATTAATACATGTATGGTCAAGGGAGAAGTCTTACCGAATATGTCCTCGTCGTTGTGGAAGTCCTCCGGCGTATACGAGCTGTACATGGACATGGTAACGCTCTGCTCCTCCACCTGTCGCTGCAGCGCGTCTATACGGGCCTCGTAGTTCTGGAACAATGGGAAACTTCTAGAAGAAAGCTAATACTCGTGACATAAAAGATGTTACGTTTCCCCTATCCAGTAAGATGGCGTCGTTTGCAATGCCATGCGAAACCGTCACTCACTTTTGAATTTAGAATATAAAGCGGAGGGAATAAGATACACTTTATCTTGACTATTTACGTAAATAAATATTTTTTTTGGAAGTGAGGACAAAATCATCCTTTACGAATGAAAAAAATAATAAAATTAAACGTATGCTAGCTAGGCTACAGTTATCGTATTTTTAAGTTTGATGCCCTTCGAGCAGATTTCGGTCTAGATCGAAACAGAAAACATCTATAACGACAAAGGTTCAACTTCCGAACCTTTAACCACCACTCTAATTTTAGATGAGACAAGAGACCGTACCTTCCTTTGCTCCTCGAACTGCTGGTCGGCGTGTTCCTTCTCCCTGCGGAACTGCTCCTCGAGTGCCACCAGCCGCTTCCTCATCTCGGCCTTGAGATCGATCCCCTGCTTCTCGAGCAGCTCGCACTGCGCGTAGTCCCAGTCCACTGTCTCCGTGTCGCTCGCCACTGCAACATGTGTGTATGTGACATTTTGTTAAGAAGTATTCCTATGCTATATCCCGCTGTATTGGTTGATTCAATGATTTTTTTTGAAAATCAATTAATATTTATTAATTCAAAACTCAAATATTTACTACTAGGAGCACCCCGCGGTTTCACCCGCGAAATTCTCATTTCCGTGGGAATGCGGGGATAAATTAGCCTGTGTTATTCTGATGTATGAGCTATATTATTGTAAAGTTATATTGAAATCAATTCAGTAGTTATTAGATTAAGGAGTAACAAACATCCACTACTTATAAACTTTCGCATTTATAATATTAGTAGGAAGGGGAGCAAGTAATTAGTTTGGTTTTCAAGCTAAATAGCTTATATAGTATAATTAATGGCAACATTATTTACTTGTGGGATGTCTGTTGTGTCTATGGAGCATATAATCGAAATAAAGCGATAATATTGTTTTGTATGAGAACAAATCCCGCCAAAATTGTGACGTTACGCTGCGCCAGTTCTGCGTTCTGATTAGCCGACTGATCGCTATTAATGGATAATACGCCGATGGGACGTACAGAGATCACTGATTGGTTGAATTGATATTAAGTCAATGACTAGTCACTGACCATTTTTTAAGGTTTATAATACTACTCTATACGGTTATATGCTCTATGGTAGCGCCCCACATTTCTGCTAATTCCTTCCGATAAGGACTTTGGCGTGTTCCAGAAAGATGCGGATAATAATTACTAACAACTACCCTTTTATTACGTCTCAAGGAAGGACATTCATCAGATATTGCCTAGAGTAGTTCCATCATAGGTGACGGTGACTTATAAAGTAGGGTGGACCTTCGACTATGAACATAAAAAAGCTAATCTTACCCTCAGTGTTGTTCTCCGGGGTCTCGCTGACCTCCTTGTTGTTGTTGTTGTTGTTGGTGGTGATGGCGCGCTCCTCCCGCGGTTGTCCCGGGTGGGTGAAGCGGAACACGTGGTTCTTGCCCAGGATCACCCGGGATCCAGTCTTGAGAATAATAGGCTCTTCCACCTTCACAAAAAATTTATATGATGAGATACTAATATTTGCCAAGAAAGCAACTTTTAAGACTTAGGTAGAGGTAAGATTTTTTAATACTTCATTTACATGTATTTTAATAGGTGTTCTCTAAACAGAGAACAGTGTTATGTCTACACGTTGCAGTTTCCTTTTAAAAAATATAGCTGTTTTTTAATATACGATTAGTGTGTAAATCAAACCAAGACTACTAGATTGTATATAAAGATTGTTATATTCTATATCCATACATTTAACTTCCTAACATTCGTAAATATAATCAAAAGAACCTCGTTTTTTTTTCTTAAGCTTATAAAAATGATAGGACGCTTTAAATTTGGGAGCAGTAGAGCTATTTTGTAAGGTCGTTTTCGAATCTCAAAAGCGGAATCCGCGGTGATATGACTAATTCGACGAATTTGTATTCTTTAAAACTTGACTCTCTATCTATATCAATAAATTTGCTTTTGAATTGAGGGTAAAGTGAGCACTATCACACAGTGAGGATTGGGAAAAGGATTTAAGGCGTGCTTAATAGTTTGAGGAGCCCCCAAATATTTAAGTGGCGTTTGAGAATTCATTATTCATAACTTTTACAGAGTGGGTGACAATTCATCTCAACTGTGGCTAGCACAAGCCACGCCCCTATGCGCACTCACCTCTCGGCCGTTGACGTAGACGAGCGCGCCGCGGTGCGGTATGAGGCAGATGACGCCGTCCGTGTTCTCGAAGATGCAGTGCTCGCTGAGGATGTGCGAGCCGGACAGCTGGATGTCCTGCGGCACGTTCGCCTCCGCCGTGCCCAGACGGGTCACACCTGGTGAACACGCATCATGAACACCAGTAACTATTCTATGAGAGACCCCCACCTCCCTTTTCATTCTACAGGGGCTCTAGTTCAAAATCACTACTGTGTTTGTCCACTGCTGCATCTTGCAATGATTGATAAGGCGTTTGATCCTTCCCAACTGTACAATGACCGCCCACTACATAAAGATCGTCTCCTCTCTAATTGAAAACCTTACTACTCTTCCCGCGTTTACGAATGTAATATTTCTAGACCTGCACTTTCTGACCGTGATATTATATTTTCCACGAAATCGGACGAGAGATACACATATAGATCGATGATAATTGGAATTCAAATGCTTTTTGACAGAAGAATTTGCAAAATATTGGAAAGTCCGAAAAGATTGATTTTATTCGACGTGATTCCTTTATCAAAAGCAATATAGTCTAATAAAGTAACATAAAAGTAATAATTCTAACTCCACTATGACCAATTAACTATCACTTACAAATAACTTAGATCACATAAAATATTTAACCAAAACTGCTACACCACGATTACTCATACAAATACTAACACGATACTCTGAAGCTAATACGTCAGCTTATACGACTTAGTCTGCAACCTGTTCGCGCGTGTCGCCTCCTATCGAATTACAATTGCTACATTCATATACACCTTTATATGTTACTAAACTGAGCCTTACCTAGGCTTTGTTTACATTAGCATATATACCGATCGAATATAAAATCGGCCTACTTATTAAGACTATCGTCAATATGGTAACACCTTGACAAACAAGCATTGAAAGATTGTAAATTATTGTACAGAAATCTATTTTAAAAAATCTAAAAAAAATTGTCAAGCCATCTACTTCAAATCTAGTAACAAACAACAATCTTACAAACTATTGCAGTATCAATAGGATGCAATGTTTTTTCCTTCCTTGGCTATGCCGTATTCGATTTACTCTGTTCCCGACTGTGACGTCATTTGTTTGTACCTATTCTACTGACTGCGGCTTCAGGATACATTTAATATATTATATTCAAATAACTAAAACCTACATCGAGTTTTTATCGATGTTGTCCGAGCAACTTACCGATATCGATAAAGTATCACAACAATCAATTTTACATCGACAAATATTAAGAATATTTAGTGTTGCTCTCACCGTCTTTGATATAATAAATGAGGCACTCGGAGAGGTTGGGGTCCTCGTTAAGGTTGACGAGATGGGGGGTCTTCTTGGGGGAGTACACCCCCACCGTGATGCCCTCCTTCACCGCCAGACCCATCTCCGCGAACACAGCCTCTCGCTGCACCCGGATCTGCTCAGTGCGCTTCAGTTTTTCCTCCCAGGTTTCGTTCAGCTCTACGGAGATGAGAATGAGAGAGAGATGAGAATTCAGTTCAGTTATATGTATTATGAGAGACAAAGACATTTTTATTTCATAAATTGCTACACTCTGCAATTTATACCTATGTCTACTAAGGAAAATTTTACACCCTAAACTTAAAATTTGACATTAAAATTAAGTTATATTTGTTTTTGTGTGTTTAACAATAACAGCGCGAACGGCAATATCGTGTACCTAAAATGTCATTTTGCTCAATACCAGTTTTCAAAATACAAGATGCCTTCAACCTTTGAACAGTTGCTACCGATGCCCCAGAACTTTCACAAATTTCCATTTTTCCACTTACCATCAAACCAATTTTAATCGAATTATCAAACAATACCTAATAGCAATAAAATTTACCAGAAGGAGGGACGCACTGTGCTACGCCCCCGCCCACACATACCTATCCTGCACGTCCATTGGCCCGTGCCGAGCGTACGGCACGCACAGCACGCATTATCCCGTGAACACCGTGCGTGCGGTGCGTCAGACGCAGGCCAATGGACGCGTATTTTTCATTGATGCCACGATTCTGCTTATCTTTTCCGTTAAAATTTACATTGAATGAGCAATCTTTATTCTAGAACTATAAGTATTTTTGCATTGACTTAGCATTATTTATTATAGAACTATAAATATTTAATTATACCTGCAATAAGTTTCTCGGATGCCTGCAGCTGGTCAACTGCCTCTTCAGCGATGGTGGTGGCGGCTCGGGACAGTTTCGGGGACAACGCCTCACATTCACTCTTCTTGCGCATCGGCGACGAGTTCTCTTCTCCTGCTTTAGTATACAAATTTTATAAGCGAGATAAAGAGACAACCATACATTTGGTCTTTCATTTTACGTGCTTTTCGTAAATGTGCTGTGTGACACACATTTACCCGGTGTACGTGATCCCTTGTTGTACAAAATGTTATCAAAGTGGATAACATTTTGTTCTATATATAAAATTTATCCGTATAAAATTTGAAAATTGAACTAAATCGACACATACAGGAACATGCAAAAGCTATAAAGCTTGTTTGCAAACATGAATAATAAAATCCGTTCGCGACCGAATGTTTGCAGAATTTTGAATTTCGAACGTGTTCCAAATAGATTTGTATTTGGGACAAACTATGTTGCCAATTTATATAGCCGCGAACGGTATTTGATAAATGAACATTTTAAAAATGTCACGTTTTATTTATTTACCAATATGTCAAATAATGTTTGTAGTTTTTTTATCAAGGAAATAAATTTATGATGAATCATAAATGATAAGACTTTTTAATAATTAGCTATATTGAGATGAATCTTATCTTAAAAAGACGTTGAAGTAATTGTAAAAACAAAAAAAACCCTGTCATAACGTAAAATTGCGTGTATTTTTTTCTTAATTTAATAGCAGACTTACAGATTACACATCTGTATTTACAAAAACAATATTCGGGAATGAAGATAAAAAAGTGATTTTATAACAGTTTTTTGCTTTTTGATAAAACAACAGGAAGCTACGCGTCCGTTATGCTGTTGCGGAAATAAATAAATATTATTTTGCCTTAGTTTTATTTATAATGTTGTATTGACTATGGATAAAGTAGCTTCGTTTTTAAAATGCTCATTATATTTCATTTATATATATGTATAAAGCCGTACAGGTAATGGCTTTGTTACATCGACCGTACACATATTATATACTCAATTCTTTCTATATAAATATACCATCACCAACATAAGAGAAGCGCACGACACTAACTTACTTTTTTAATAAAAATGAATATGAACCTACGACGCCACAAGCTCTGGATAAGGGTGCAATTGCTTTTTTTCGTGTCAAGTTGCCAGTATCTTTTTTTTTATTATTGGCAACACAGGAGGCAAAGCGTACAGGTGGGGTGTACATATGCATTAAGCCTCTTTTACTTACTGGTAGGCGGTTCTTTCTTTTCATAAACGACTCTACCATCTGGTCCTCCAGGTTTGAAAACAAATTATTATTAGTTATTATAAATATCTTTGTGGCGTTCGTAATCTAGAATGGTCGTTACAATGCAAATGCTATACACTCACAAGACGATCTATTCTGTCACATGACGTCTAGACCTAAAGCCATTAGACAAATGGAAGCCATTTTGAATCTAGAAACTTCATGCCTAATGATAGAGAAAGACGGAGGACTTTAATGTATAGGGATAGAAAACCTATTTTTTTAGTTACTATTTTAATACTTTAGTCGTTTTTATTGTTATTTGCATTAAGAATTCGTTTCTAAATTCAAAGAGGCCTTTAGCTATAGTCGGCTGAACTGTATTAAGGAGGTGAGGATATTTACCCTCTGCAACATCAATGCCCTCTGCCTTGAGTAGTTCCCGTAGTTTGAGGATCTCTTCCTTGAGTTCTCTGATGAGTTTGGCGTTAGCGTCCTCATTGACCACGGCTTTGCAGACAATCTGTTTGGCGCGGTCGGCATACCTTTATAAGAAAATATATTTGATGAGTAATATTTTATGAAGATTTGCAATGTGTTGATGGTGGCATTCGTTGAAATTCCATAAGTTGGATTGGTTGATTGGATTTATCTCCACAAGTTAATGTTCGATTATCAAATAACATGACGTCCATCCGGATTTAGAATTGATTTTATCATCAGCCTGTATACAGTCCACTGCTGAACATAGGCCTCAATGAACGCCAAGACGACCAATCCCTTACCACTCGCATCCAATACGGACCGTCCACTGCACAGAGATCGTCTTTTCACCTGGTCAAGGCCGACCAACGCGACCTGTATTCTTGAAACCTCTTGGTCTTATTTTTATTTTATTTTAGCAGTGTCATTTGTACTAAATAAAAGCCCAATAGTTAAATTACTGATACTTTCACAACTCTTCATGAGCAGTGTCCTTTAGTTATTTAGAGAAAATATTTTGACATTGGCAATTCTTTTAGGATGGATTATTATAAAAGAAGAAGAAGAAGATTATTTAAAAACAAATGGAAGCTTAATTATTTTTTTCTTTTCTTTTTAGGACAATTACCTCAATGTACTCAGTGTTTCATCGTAGTTGATATCAGCTGGTGAGATGGCAGCTATCATTGCAGTCTTGGAGTTGCCACCGAGGTTCTCGCGGAGCAGCCATGTCAGGACCGAGTCGCGGTACGGTATGAAGTCCGCCTTCTTTGACTTCTTACTTTTGGATGCCTGAAAATTGTATGCACATTAAAAGCCACATCCCCATATATGTATAGTTAATATAGAAGCAAGGGTTAAATATGTATATTCTTTTAACTCATAGTCCGTGTTGGATGCGAGTGGCAAGGGATCATTTCTCTTGGCGTGGCGAAGTGGACGGATAAAAGCTGGTGATGATGATGAATTTTAATTAATAATAACTCATCTAATAAGTGCATGCCTTAGTATACTTGGTGTGATTTTTCATAATGTGATTACATAATGTTCTTGTACCATCATTAAGCGCGATTTTGGTATTTGTAGATTTTCTATGTTTTAAACTTAGGCAATCATTACAGCTAGTTTGAATGGTTGACATTTTGGCAGTGTTTCAAATGATATGCATTATAGTAGTTGGAGTATTGCCAAATTCTCCAAAGCACTAACACGAAGAATGAAAAATTTAGGTTTATTGATAATATGCAAAATACATAGCCTCAGATGAAGTCGTGACTGTCTTGGTTTCAATTTCAAAAATTATCTACTGTAGTAATAATATTATATTGATTTTGGTTAATCATTTAGATACTATATAACAAGGGAGACATTATCACAATATTATTGTAAAGTTGACAACTTATGCCACAAGGGTTCAACGTTATGACAAAAAAACGGATTGAGTAATTTTAAAATGATTCTCTTAGACATATACAGTAGAACCTTAATAAGTTAAAGTCCAAGGGAAACACAAAATATTTTAAGTTATAGAGTTTTTAGGTCATCAAGAGTCATATTAGTGATAGGTTAAGGGAAAGGGAACATATATTTTTTTAAGTTTTTAAGTTATCGAGGTTATACTGTATCATGAAAGATACGACCAAGATGTATAAACATATGGTTAACCCGGCTATTTCCAGTTAAATAATGGGAAGGTGATATCAAGTAAATCAGTCACACGTAGCAAAAACACACACAAACCACTTACCGACTACGTGTCCAAGCAAATGAGATGCAGGAAGACAGTTTAGAGAAAGTGAGTAATCTTACTACACATCACATACATACATTAGGATGTTGCCATAAATCATATGTTCAAATGTAATTATTATAGTCCTTAGAAATATAAAATGACAGTCATCAAATGTCAAAGGTCACAGATAAAAATATGAGTTGGCTATAAGAAGATGTAGGAACACTGGTTTGATAGCTGTCAGAATGACAGTTATATTTAAAGGACCATAGTATTAGATTTACCACTATGCGATTTCTATGATATTTGATTTTATGTGTATATATAAACTTATGTGATACAGTCGTTGTTATTTCAGTTATTTAAGAAAAAATAATAATTTATATAATTATATTTAAGTAAGTTTAGTAATATGATCAAAACTAGCTGTCTAAACAAATTTCAGCGAGACGAGACAAAAATTGTAAACAAACGAATTTTTGCTGTCAGTACCGCAGAATGTTGACAACATTTGGTCCGTCATTTCGTGAACAATTTAAACCCTAAGCAATTTTAGCTGGGTAGTTTTTAAGTATGCGGCAAATCAAAAAGGCCGTGCGACATAGAGTTCAAATCTGTCAATAAAGATTATTTATTATTAGTTAGTATGGTCATAATATTAAGTAGTTATAACAGACTCTAATGTACCTGATATGCTATACGAAACTATATTATTTAGTTTTACAAATTAAGGCGTTTTAATTATTTTTGCCCTACTCTTATGTAGAAGATTAAAATAAGATTATAAAATTAATATGCTTATTTTCAGTATTCAATTTATTTAACGCGAAGTGTTTACAATGATTTTCATTCTTATTTCAAAACGCAGGATAATTGACATGGCTTTAGGGTCGGTTGTTTCAAACGCTCTTTAGTCACTAACGTTCGTTAACGCCATTATTAACGATTACATATTCATTAAAAACGGTCAATGCAACCCGTCCTTAGAATGTTTTATTTATAAGATAGATTGTGTTGAAAATTTTACATAAAAAATAATAAAATCTGACAGACAAAAAACTGAAAACTGACAAACTTTTCGGACCTTAATAAGATCTTAAGATCAAGTAACGTTCTACAAATAATCAGACATCTAATTTTAGAGATACAATATCACATACATACACTCCTAACCAGACATATACTTACAATCTCGGCCAGCGCTGAGATGACTTTCCCGAGTGTGGTGAGTGACTTGTTGATGTTGGCGCCCTCCTTCAGCCGGGTGCCCTTGGCGCCGGTGGAGTCAGCTCGTTCGGAGCCAGCCAGGTCCACCAGGGATATCTTGGATACCTGGGTGGACATAAAATAATGGCTAGATGGGACTAGATAAAAGGGGTTCGGGTGTGATGAAGGTTGGAGACTAAATGAGACCACAGTGCGAGAAGAACCGATGAGGCCTGGCAAGTGGCGGTTACCTTTGAGGTCATCATCTTGTACAAAGAGTTATCATAAAATGGGATAAAATGTAGATACTAACATTTCATTTTAATCAGCACAAGTTTTTCATTGATCTTGTCACCCGCGTTTATAAAAAGTTTAGCACTTTTTAAGGATATCTATCTTTCTTTTTATTTTTGCCTAATATAGGCAGTTAGCATTATAACAGCGACCTGGCTAGCTAATGACGTCAGAAAAATTAAAATGAATCGACGTCTAAAGATAAAGATGCCAGGTTTAAAATTAAGCAGTACGTACGTTACTACGCTACGTTACTACGCCCAAGTGGGCGTGGCTATACGTACCTTCTCTGAGACGAGGTTGGTGGTTCTGTCGTGTCGCTGCTGCGTGAAGAAGATGGTGAACACGGCGTGCGAGCGGGACGACGTCTCGTTCATGTTAGTGGCCGCCACAGTTCTGAACGAATTGAATGCAAGTATTGAATATGAAATATATCGTAAACTGCAAGATCAAATGAACTCTACATAGTAGATTGTAGAGTATAGTTTTCCCAAGAATAGACATTGTCACTATACAAAATTTTACTTTTTTTTAATTTAAAGACAAAACTATTGGCTTTTTTATTTCAAATTCACACTAAAATTTTACATAGCTACGAGTCGTAGCACCTCTGCTACGCTGTAGAGTATGTCTACGGCAATGTGATAAAATGAATTGAGAATTCATTAATGAATAATTATTTTACATGGAATGGACATGGAATGTTACATAATGGAATAATGGAACATTAAACTATAATAAATAATCATTCAATCATGATCATGATCTGGTCCTGGCTAAATATCCAATATCTTGTATCCTAGTGTATTCTTTGTACTAATTGAGTAACAGTAACCTTTGTACCAGTATTTATTTTTACTAATTCACTATGTTTCGAAGTATGCATAAATTATTTATTAAATAAATAAATAAATAACTAAATATGGCCTAAAATAATTGTAGAGCTTTATTTCAAAATAAACATTTCAAAACATTATTGAAGTTATTTCAAGGTGAATGTTAAACAATTCTGCATGCTAATAAATGCATTCCATATCAAGTTAGCGTGAGTAGAACAATCATAACATACGCCGGAATTAATTAAATGCCAGCTTAAATATACTTATAAAAATATTATCAGAATTACTTCTAAAACTTTTTCGACTACATAAATTATTGAGAATATTTTAATTCGTCGTAAAATAACATAATATTTATTCGAGATTATAAAAATATCGTAATATTTATTCGTGAAGTAGAAGTATTTTTTCGAGAATCGAATAATACAAGAGTATCGATTGCTTGTATCCACTAAAAAATCCTTTGACGATGATAATTGTTCACAATTTTACTGAATATCAGCGTGCTGGGGACGAGCTATGGATCGTACTTATTTAATAGGAATGGCAAACCCATCGATTGTTAATGATGAGAGTCATACAAAAAAAAAAAAGAAATAAGCTGCTAACTTTTTGTGAGAGTTCGGATTTACAGATTTGCTACCTGTACGCCTCTGAATATTACTGACCCTTTTTGGCGCCTCCTAAATTATATTGTAAAGATTTCAAATGTGTCGGCTTTCAATTATTGTTTATCCCCAAATTTGGCGACCCCAAAAAATGTCCTTTACCCACTGCCGCCTTGAGAACGGACTATTATATTTCCTATACTAATAAAGTTGAAAAGTTTGTTTGTTTGAGCGCGCTAATCTCGTGAACTATTCGTTGTATTTGAATGATTATTTCAGTGTTATATAGCAAATTTGTCCAGGAAGACTATAACTTCTATCATACTATGTGGCGGTGGGGCTCAGTAGCCTAGATTGAACCCAGCACCTTGGGCGAAGCGAATTGAGCCTTTGTACCCCTCTTATAAAAAGAGGTGACAAAAGAGCAGGGTGCAAGGGGCGAGGACGGGATCCTCGTCTCATTGTACCGGGACGTTGAAAGTGGCGGTTTGACGGACGAACCAGTCTCCAAAACCTGTCTCACCTGGCCTTGTTCCCTTCGTCGATGAGGTCGTATATGTCCTGGTAGGACATGACCGCCAGCTTGCTGAGGTCCTCGACGTAGGGCCCCAGCGCGGGGTGCTCCCGCACTCGCAGATTGCCCTTGTTCTTGGGGTTGAGGAGATCTCGTACGCGTTCGCAGTAGATCTCCATGTACGATACTTCCACCTGACAACATACAATATCTTGTAAGATATAAATTTAATATTTAGGGTCGGTTGTTTCAAATCATCTGTTAAGTCAAAGTCAAAGTCAAATTTTTTATTCAAAATAGTACAATCAAAGTATCTTTTTGAAAGTCAATTGAGTCTACCACCGGTTCCAAAGCAAGCCCACTGAGAAGAACCGGCGAAACAAACTCAGTGGAACTAATCTTTTCATATTTTCATACAAAAAATAAAATACATAATACTTTATTAGTATAGTGAGAAACTCTGCTGGGTTGCTCTTTTTTAAAATACAAAATATTTAAAAATAATTGCACACTAGCCTAAGATTAATGAGTAGGTAAATTTAGACCCCGCAGCATCCAAAACAAACCAGAGGATGTTAATAAAAAAAAAAAAAAGAAAATCAGCTAGGTAGAAATCGCATAACACGACCAGCCACCACAGCAGCACCTCCACACAGGCCAGGACGCGTGAGCCAGCATCAACCTCTTCCACATATTAGAGGGAAGTGGAAGACCCATCCCACAACGCCACCACTGCAATGGCATAAGCGAGCATGACATGTCATACGTTTCACCTTTACACAAGTTTACTTAAAAATACTGCAGGCTCAAAGTTTACCCACAATCTAGATAGACAATTGATAAAAGAGCAATACAATCCCAAGAGTTCGTGTCATCGAAATAATAATTATTAATTAGACTTAAAATACACTTTTTTATCTGCATGCCTGGGAGGAACGCCCTATTCCCAAGGTGTGGTATCTTCAATGAAGTCTTAACGTAAGAGACTAAATTTGTTAAATTTTAACGTCTGTTAAAATCAAGGCTCTTTGGTCCCTAACGTTCGTTACCGCCATCTTTGACGATAACATACTATCGATACATATCGATGCAACCCGCCCTACGTATTTTTTATTAATCAATAAAATGATAAAACATTTTAATAACTCAACAATGACAGAAAGAAATTCTATACTCGTAGAGCCCTATAGAATCTGTTTGTCTGTGAAATCGAAACGTAAAGGTTACTTCTCATAGAATGTTGAAATTTAGTAAAAAGCTAAATCTCAAAATATAAGTAAAGGAAAAAATAAGAGAACCGTTTTCAAAATATTTAGATTTTCGTAAAATAGTTCTCAGGAACTTAGCGAGCGGTTCATTTTATGTGTTGATTTTGTTATAATTTCACCTTGAATCGTGTCATTTATTTTTACTAAATAGGTTCGACCGCTAATTATCTATCATGCGCCAAATATTAGGTAGCATTGTAGTTGTCAAATTTGGTCCTTCGTAGTAATGTTTTATCAACATTTCTAGTCCTGCTAGTAGCTGTAAGCTAGTCTTCAGGACTAGAAATGCTAGACTTTCGTTACCTCTTTAGTTTTTTTTGGCTTTTATGACCTTTAAATAAGTAAGCTTTCATTAATAAAATAAAATGTTACAGCCAAAAAGATATCTAAAAACAATTTGGGGAAATTCTAAAAGTTATACTTAAAACTTTAACACGGCTACTTTGACGAGCGATGGCCAATCAAAAGTTAATGACAATGATAATGATGATAACGACGTTGACGGTACACCAGCAAGTCTCACCGAGTAGGTGAGGTCATCGGAGGTGGTCTGGCGGATGCGGCGGAAGAGGTCCTTGCAGATCTGCGGGATGATGCCCTCCTGGCCCTCCTCGCCGCGGCCCATCATCGTGTACGACTTCCCCGCGCCCGTCTGTCCGTACGCAAATATGCATATATTGTAACCTGCCAAACAACACGTCAATTAATAAACGGAAACTAGAGAATCGTCGGGTATGTAAAAAACCGAATAAACCACGATAAAATCCGTAAAATTTGGTTTATAAGTGAATTAGCGTAAACAAATGAAAACAATATGGTAACTAGAAAAAATGAGAAAAGCAACTCTAATAAAGTTTGCCGTCATTTTGTGTGTATTATTCAAGAATATCCACAAAATGGCTGCCGACTTATTTTACTCGAAAGCATATTTATAAGCACGATACCATACATTATACTGTTTATATTGTATCTTCTGATATTATGATTATTTTTACTATTGAAACGAGATGTCTAACATCGGTAATATTTACGTATGCCTTGCACGAGTTTCATAAAAAATGTTTAATTTACTATTTAAAATAGTCTTTATCTTATAAATGATCGTATACTAGCGGCTCCAACAGATGTTCTCCAGTACAAAGCATTAAGTAAAAAATTTAAGTATTAAATGTTTCGGGTGCACTTATAAATCTAAAAAACTCATTTCAAGGTCACAATGGATGGGAAGGCCATCAGAAACGAATTCGGAAACTCTTGCACAAGAGGACGAGTCCATCCCTCTGAACTATCGTCCCTCGCATTTAGTAGTGGAACAAATTGTGAATATAAACCATTTTTGTATCCACCTGTACAGTGTACACACACAAAAATTCGGTCCATCCGCTCAGGACACGCATAGAAAAATTAAATATAGAATGTATTTGTATACACTAAAAGAAGTATGTCCTGTTGGAAATATGTGTAGTGGAATCACAAAGTCTAAGCCTAAAATAATGAAACTCTTACCATCAAAGGCGTGTTGCAACATCTCCTCCCCTATATCCTTGTACACCATTATTTGGGAAGAAAATTCTGGATCACTTGGCTGCAACAAACAATATTCTTTTAAAATCACAACAATTAGTAATTAATCTAAGCCGATATCGAAGAATAAGCTCCTTGAAGTGTTCGCGTCACCGACATGCTAATGTCATTATATACATTTTCTCATACTATTACAAAATTTTTAAAATTATTAATACTAAAATTTGAAATTTCAAAAAGTCCTATAATACGAAGTTATAAGTTTTCTCTTTTATAGGCAGACAGTACGCCATAACTGCAATTTTTATTTCATTATGAAATTTGGACTCATTTTGCTAGATTTGATTTTCGAATCGGAAAAACCACTGAATCCGTTATGCTCACTCTCACATGAATATGAAGCCTTAATACGCCGCTATGGCTATAAAACACAATTTATTTCAATAGACCGTACCGTTTTCAATTTACGGCGGCCATTATGCCACACGCCATGCGGCGTCCAACGAATACTCGAGTTTAATACCCCAATTACCGCATTTAATGAAAACATATTACTACTCCACACATTAAAAGTACAGTCACGTATGAAAACAATAAGCATTTACCAAAATCGACGAAAAATTGGTCTCCAAAAATAAATAATCTTCCCCAATATGTATTTGTGGTCTTATAAATGCAAACTCTTTAAATACAAACTCAAGAAATATTAAGACGTGATAAGTGATAGCCGTAAATACTGGGATTTATTTAGAATTTATGCCACACAAAGGGGACAGGGAAAACTCATAAAGCCGTACATCATCCAACACAAATCTATTTGTAAAACGTTAGCGTGTTCAATTAGAAATTACTTCACAATAATCGAACACATCAGATGTAAAACCGCAAATAAATTCAGGGAGATATCCAATCGTCCATCAAACCCGATATCAGGCTGGTTGCATTTGAAATGAAACCGCATCCCGTGTGGTCACCCATCATTGTTTGAAATTTAACGCTGATTGCAAATTATGGTACGTTTTCTGACAAAGATTGATGTTATTATTGCTTATAGGGGTCCGGTTATCAGGACCGGATTTAAACTTGCTTCTGGGCTCCAGAAGAAAATGCCGCCCCATTGAGGGGGAGGGGGGTACTATGTGGGACACTCGTTGAAAGCATGCAGGTGAACGCAGAGTCTAATCCGAGACCACGCTTTGCCACCCTAGACACTAGCCCCAACTGCCCCTATGGTAAATCCACCGCTGATAGTTATTACCAAATGTTTCTTTTATTACCAAAGGGTCTCATCGTAAACAAATATACTAGTCATTATTGAAAATATTCACAGCTACAAAATACACTTGAAACCAAGCAAAAAACAGTCAATGATAATTAAAGAGGAATTTCATGATATTCTTGATTAGTCCAGTTAGGTCCAGTGGTGAACGGACTCGGCCTCTTATGCGAGGGGTTCCGGGTTCGATCCTGACCCGTGTGTGCCTTGAAATGGGTTTTTCTAAATTTCTAAGTGCACACGAGACCATCGTTCGCTCACCGGTGAAGGAAAACATCGTGAGGAAACCTGCATGCCTGATGAGATTGAAAGTCTTTGAAGGTATGTGAAGTTCACCAATCCGCACTGGGCCAGCGCGGTGGACTATTGGCCCATTACCCTCCTCGCCTATTTTCGAGGAAGGAGACCCGTGCCCAGCAGTGGGACATATAAGGGTTGATACTTTACTTTTACTTTTTTATGAGCAGTGTCAAATAAACATCGCGAAGCCCCCGGGCTCGGATTAGAATCCTTACACGGTAATACAGTGACGCTTCACAAATAACTAATCTCTTAATCATGTTCAATTCAAATCCAATATGGCAGCCAACGCGAATACAGCTTCATATTTGATATTTTACTCATCAGTAGGGCTATTCTGTAAAAACCATTCCGATATCGAGCTTCATCTTAGTGATAGAACTCACTTTATGCTCACTTCGAAGTTCAAACGCGAACTTTATAGATAAAGACAGAGAGTCGACTTTTAAAGAACACACATTCGTCATATCCCCGCGGATTCCGCTTTCGAAATTCGAAAACGACCTTACAGAATAGCATAATAGTATTTATATATAGTATCAACCCTTATATGTCCCACTGCTGGGCACGGGTCTCCTTCCTCGAAATCAGGCGAGGAGGGTAATGGGCCAATTATAGTCCACCGCGCTAGCCCAGTGCGGATTGGTGAACTTCACATACCTTCAAAGACTTTCAATCTTATCAGGCATGCAGGTTTCCTCACGATGTTTTTCCTTCACCGGTGAGCGAACGATGTCTCGTGTGCACTTAGAAATTGAGAAAAACCCATTTTTCAAGGCACACACGGACGGGTCAGGATCGAACCCGGAACCCCTCGCATAAGAGGCCGAGTCCGTCCACCACTAAACCACCGTCGCTCACATAGTACTTATAGTATAGCGCACGGTACTTATAGTATTTATAATGTTGTTTAATGATGTCGTGATATTATTTTAATTTAAGCCAAAATACTTTATAGGTATCTGTGCAAATATATGCAAATATACGAGCGATAAATTAGCCTATGGTTTTGTTCTGATGTATAAGCTATGTAATTATAAAGTTTCATTATAATCCATTCAGTAGTTTTTACGTGAAAGAGTAACAAACATCCATCCATCCATCCATACTTACAAACTTTCACATTTATAATATTAGTAGGATGTTCAATAAACAAACGCTTATGACGAAAGCAATATGCTACTGGTCAAAGCATATAAAAAAAAAAATCAAACGCACCGACCGCAGTTCAACATACCGGCCAACGAAAACATCAAAAGGGCTTAGGCAAAGTAGCGTTGTTTCGTAAAGATACCGAAATTCGTCATCAGCTGTGAGTTATCAATGACAATTTTCTAGCCAAAATATATCGAGAACCCCGACCAATAACCAATAGATAGTTTGTGATTTTGTTGCGATAGCGATTGACCACGCGGTTTAGCGCAACGTATGTCAATCCCATAAATATTAATCTTTTCGAACGTCGTTATCGTTTATTTAATATTACTTTGTCTGAGCCCCCTGGTGTGACGTCTCGATTTTTTCATTCACAAGATAAGGTGGAAAACAGATTTTAAAAAAATCGTAGCTCCAAACATAATAAAATATTAAGTAACGTCTCATTAGTGAAATGACCTTAAATATAATAGAAGTATTATTACACTCTACTACTCTGTGCTCATCTTCAAATCACCTATCTCAATATAAACCCCTCCCCCACCAGTATCTCCCCTCTGTCGTCTTTCACATTCCCTTCAATATCTCATTTCGCCCGTTGACACAGGAGATTAAAATCCCGACACTGTTTGTTATCGATCACAACCAGAGCAGGCTGATAACAATAACTACACAGATTTTTCTATGTTGTATGATAAAGGAAAAGTAAGAATACTTTTTATATTAGCTGTTTAGTGATTAAAATAAAAACCTCTATAATAATGTTCGTTTCATATTATTATATGAAATATGGATGTATATGTATTATCTTTTTCCTTTATTTACCAATTATGGATTATATTATAGCTTGCGTCAATATATGTAATATTTGTATATAATAAAGAAAATATACTCACATTGTGCGACCAGTATGAGAAATCAAAATTAAAACTTTTGGCGCATTCCTTGTTGTTCGGTGGAACTTTTGGGTTCAGTATAACTGCAACAAAGAAATAAACTATTAGTTAATACAGTTAATAATATAAACATATTAGTAGGATAAAACAGTACAGCTGTGGAAAACATTTAAAAGGGAGGGATGCGCTGTGTCACGCGATTTTCCTCTTAGCATCTGTGTTTGTATAGGCATCACAAGTTTGTTCCAGGTATACTAGGATATGTTCATGAGCGACTTTGACATTTTGCATATACAATACAAAAAAGTAAAAGTTTATCGACCTTAAAGATACATTTATAAAGTCTAGCTATTTCCAAAGAATTCAGACGTACATAGAAGGACAGTTCTTAATGATTTTTTGTGCCGACTTTATTGGGGACTAGTCCCCAGTTCGCACTCGCTCGCTCTCGTAGGCTCATATGCCCGGGACATCGCGGTGTCCCTCTCGTCACGCCGCCAAGCGGACGTTTACATCGCAGAGTTTGTCCTCAAAGTGCTCATAAGAACTGTCCTTCTATGTACGTCTGAATTATTTGCTAATTCTGCAAACGCTAGTTCTCTATGTCGATTCGAAATTCAGGACGACTGAATATCATCTTTCGTCATCGACATTATCAGCTTTGTACATCTACTATTGGACATAGGGTTTTTATGTGGACGTCAAAATGGTCAGTCACATCCTTACGACCGGCCACTACGCGGAAACGTGACATCTATACATCGAAAATACGGTGTAAATGTTTTGCAAGTGGAATCTTTTTGACCACTGTTAGACATGGTCGGCTATTAACCAGGTGGGAATACGGTCTCCGTGGATTAGCCGTCTTGGCGTTCATCGAGGGAGGAATATGTTTACCAGTGGAGAAGTAAATGATAATGATGATGATGGTGATGATGATAATGATGATGACTGAATCTGGGAGTATTTTTTGAATATCAAGAACGTCAGTTCATTTACATTCCTACGATCGCCAACTTCACGACATATTTACATAAAAAAAGGTGTATGTGCGATTCACACACGATAGAAGTGAAACACACGTTAAATGCTCAAATACAGTGTGCAATATACATACACATCGAAATTTGCTGTCTCGCTCGTTTGTATTTGTGTCTCTTACCTGTCGCTTTTCCGTTGCATCCGGTTTGAAATCACAACGATTCTAAAGAAGTTTCACTTCAATAATATACATATAGTGTAAAATGTTATCTGACTAAAACCGTGTATAAATTTTCCACGATTGTAGTATCTGTATGTAGGTGAGCATAAAAGACGTCGTTGAGACGGCAGCTCGTCCTCAATAAAGCTCGTCGTGAGAAGCACTAGGCGGAGGTACGAGCGGATCAAGCGCTTTGTTCGTCTTCATTTAAGGAGGTTCTTGCGACGCGACATATCGACCGCACACACACACACGAGACATACACAGACGGACAGCAAACTTAATTGGATCTCCATCTTATTTGTTATTCACATGTTTTCAGTTTTATTTCACCCTAGCTTCAGTCGCGTCGATAACTAATGAATTATGGTCGTGAAAGTTCTCATAAATAACTGTACTCCAGAATTCATTCTAACTTACAATCTTTATTTCTTTCAATTGTCTATTCCATCAATCGTTCATTTTTTTATTCTTTACTGAATATACAAAATTGCTTGTATTTAATTTGAAGTTATTTTAAGTTATTAAGCTTTATTGAAATTGAATAGGAACTACCGCTTGGATTTTGCTCCTATGATTTGACAAGGAGATAATAAGTTTTGTGGAGTATCAGATTGTGAATCCAAATCATTCCCAACAATTAATTTTAAAGCATATAAAATGCATTAAAATCGGCCCACAAGTTCAGGAGTTTGGTGCATACATGCTCACAGAAGTATTATAATATGAGTCTTATAATATATTATATAGATTGACTATACATTCCACTAGGTTAACGTGGTGTTATGGTTGAATCATATTTATTTATTTAGCTGTCGCCCGCGGAATAAGCCGCGTTGGCAAAAGAAAATACTTTTTTATTATTTATATATTTATGTATCCTACGTTAATTCTAGTACCTCCGAGAATATGCATACAAAGTTTCATGATGATCGGTTGAGTAGTTATCGCGTGAGCGCGTAACAAACATCCATCCTTACACATCCCTCCCCAATCCCTACTTACACATTAAAAATATTAGTAAGGAAGTACGGATTACTGAATAAAGATCCAATTACTTTACACGTATAGGTACGTAAAGCTGCACGTGGAGCCTCTTTACTGCACCTCGGTCTCGAGATGCACTCCCTTCCCCCGCCCGCCCCCTCCGACTCCACCCCCTACAGCGAGGAGGTAATATAATCTTGTCCGTCTCGAGATGTTAAGTTTTATGGATGGCTTTACGTTACTTTCATGTTATATTGCACGGAAATAATAAATGACGTTATCCGTTTGAGAGTTTAAAATTTAATATTTTCTGTAAATAAACAAAAAATGTAAGAAATGGGATCACCAGTAGGATGTATATAAACTGGTCTTAGCGTAAGATGAAGTTTTTTTTCTAATTTAGACTTAATAATTTAAACTATGATCTGTAAATGTATGGTATAGTACCACCAACTTACCTGTGAAGTGGCAAAAATAGGAACTTATCCGGTCTTATTACAAAAAACTAAATAGACCTCGACTTAAACCAGAACTATCAAGACCAGGTTTATCTGTAAAACCATGGTCTAAACTTGTTTGTATTACAAAACTTGTCTGCCTTATTACAAAAAGCAGTACTATACCTATAAACCATGGTCTAAGTAAAAATGGTATTACAAAATGTGGTTTAGCGATAAACCATGGACTAAACCATGGTCTAACCTTAAACCTCGGCGACCTCTAGTTTATCGATAGTCTAAATCACTAAATTTGCTGTGAAAAACTTTCTCTTTTACGCAATATCATCTTTTCCTTTTTATATTGTTGTTTTAATTCTAAAAGGAATATTAATATGGTAAATTTAATTCATATCGCTAATTACATGTTTTTTGTTTAATGTTATGGTTTAATATTTTGACACGCGAGAATATTACGTTTCGATACACGTACTTACTTTAGAAATTAATTCGACAGAATAAGTAAAATTCTTAAACCTAAACAAAGCTGCAATCGAAATAATATCTAAATAATGTTTATATCTAATCAAAATAACCAGGTCTCAATATTTTTAGTTCTCGTAAACATCACCTAATCATTAGCATATTATTAAAACTTTTTTGTTTTGGCAAAAAGAACGTTTTAATAGAATGTTGTCATAGTGACCGAATGACATTTGTATTAAATGATGGTACTAAGAAGACCACGGTTTATATAAGTTTTGTAATACAAACATGGTTAGACCATGGTTTTGCAGATAAACCAGATTTTGTAATATTATTTTTACTTAAACCATGGTTTATAGGAGTTTAAACCAGGGTTTTTAATTAAACCGCTTTTTGTAATAAGGCAGATCAAATCTAACTAGAATCCCTATGTCATACACCAGTTTTTTCTCAATGAATGTGGTGTTGTAATTTATCTAAAAACAACAAGCAAACTTAATAATATAAATAAAAATAAGTCGCCTTTCCTGACTTTTGTGCACATTGGAACACTTAAACGACGATGGCTACACTTGTCCGTTCACATATAAGTTGGCGGCACTGTACAATGCGATTCAAATAAGAAAAGGAATGTCAATAACCTCTATTAGTCAAAATTTACTTGGAAAGTACAATTTTGACATAAATCAAAAACTAATTCTTACTTTATATTTTTATATATACATACATACTACATAATATGTAGAAAAGTTTTAAAAATTAGTAACCCATATATTATGTACGACTGCTGGGCACGGGTCAGGATGGAACTCAAGAGTCCGAACCCACATGCATAGTTTCTAGTACAGAGTTAGTATCTAAAACATATACCATATTATACTGTCTACACCCCCACATTTCCTCTTGCGATAGAATCTGAGCGAAAGCGACCGGAAGAACCGTGACAAAACGTGTCCCCGCTCCCGATACCATCAACCAAGGCTGCAGCTTTGTGCTGTACTGTTTTGTTTTGAACATCATCACCATCAACAACGCAATTCTCCAGATGCGTAAACCAGCAGACGATTCCGTCCACTTTATTTTGCACCTGGTATTAGGTGTTCAACATGTATATGAACACAGGCGGGAGAACACACTATCAAACGATTTATACAACGTGTCCCAAAATTCAACGAAAAAATTGCACCACAGGCCAGACCTGCTCATGACTACTCCAGAAAAAATAGAGAAAAAAAATATCTTTATATTTTAGAAATTACAAAAATATATTTAAAAGTTTTTGAAAATCAACACCCATAATGATATTTGTTACTATTGTGACCACAATTTTTCAAATATCTCTGACGATTTGTATTGTAACGGTAACCTAAGTAGCACTCCTTTCTACCGCAATCCTTAAAAACGCCAGAACTTTTTCAGTTTTTACATAAAAAATCCACAAAATTTATGTTTTCCCTAAAATTTTGCATAAATGCAACTTTCAGTCTACTTTCACTCATCGTGGTGTAAAAAAAGTACTGACACTACTATGGCAAGTTTTTCAAAAAGTTTCTACACCTATCCAAGATTTTACAAACAAATGCCAACTTAACAATAGGGATTTTTTTTAATTTTGATAGTAATCACTTTTACTATGTGCCGAAAAGGGATATTGTTGCAAGATGAGCCTATTCAATAAAAATTAGGAGTTAGAGAGAGATAGACGAGTGTCTCAAAAAGTTGTGCACATCGAATTCTAAAACGTCACTCGCTTCACTCATACCGCTACAGGTGAGTACACACACTACAGACATAATTGTCGCGAGACTGTCTTCATTTATTTGTAAATCGTCTTTACCAATAAGTGACGTCACTATACGTTAGTCCTTTTATTATTTGGAAACTCGTGTCAATTTCTGAGTAGTGGCGAAGTCGGAGTTTCATTCCTCGCGACATTGACTCATGTTTCCGAGTAGTCAGCATGATCGAGTCGCGATATTGTAAGTCTTCAATTGATTCGCCAAGGCTAATTACGAGGATCGCATGCACGGATTATATAATATGTTGTGTAGAAAATCTCCTTATGTGCCATCATTATAAAGCTCATTTATATTATCGCGGTTCATTAAATTTTAGAGCCGACTCGAATCGACTTAGATACCTAACATCAACTGCAGCTAACCATACACCATAGTTGATTCTCTATGGTCAAGAGATAGCTGATATGTCAAAAGTAGTGGGTCGTATGTAATTGAAGCCACCCACACTTAAAATACAGTACTATATAATTACAATAAGATATACCAATGTTCCTAATTTAATAAGAGGACTTTGTTTTTATTGATAGTTTTTTAAGTTTTAGTAATTTAGTTTGTTATGTAGTAATAGCAGTTCTTGTTTGGTTGTTGCAAGTTGTTGAAGGCTTGCTGTTGGCTGTGAGCTAGTCATAAGGACGTATAGGAAAAAGAGCGGCTGATGATAATGATGAAGTACCTATAGTAAGATATTGTAATATGCCCTGAGCCGATCAACAACAATTTTTTGGGTGTGACCATCAAGCTTTAAATTCGAATGCCACGTGCATTCGAATTTTCGGCAGCTTCTCCCTATTGTAAGCAAGGTGAGTTAACTACGATTCCCTCAAAGATTTTAATTCCTAAGAAGTGCTCCTTTTCTTGCAACTAAATCCATTCATATTTCGAAATTTCGAGAAACGATAGTAATGCTATCTGACTAGCGGATTCACCCGCGTACTTCCCATTCCGGTGGGAGTACGGTTATAAATTAAAGCATATGTGTTATTTTGATGTATAAGCTATTTTATTGTTATGTTTCATCAAAGTCCATTCAGTAGTTTTTACGTGAAAGAGTAACTGACATCTCTTACAAACTTTCGCGTTTATAATATTACATAAGTAGGACTTCGCCATATACACAGATATTTGAAATCAGTTCTATGTTCTTAATATTTTCATGGCCACATAACATGTATGTATGTTTGTATTCATTAATCTCTCGTCTCTTTTGTTTGCGAAATAAATTAAGCTATCTCATCGAAACTATGTGAAGTGGGAGAAGCGAGCGTGGGAATAATTTTCGGGTGCCACATCATAATTGAGAAAGTTTGTCAATATACCACCCGTAAAGTTATTTACAAAAAACAAGTGCCACCCACCCACGATAAGAAAGCGCGTCCCTTATATTATCTACAGTTTGCTCGTGTCATAGTTCAAATACCATTTTGTTGGAAAGCCACGTTCCGCACATTACTTAGCGATGGCCGCTGCAATATTACGTATTACCACGTACGTACGGGTCGTAAAAATATACGACCTCCGTAGAGACTCCTTGAGCATAACTTTGTATTAGGAAAGGAAATTACCAGCATCGATGCCTGCTAGACGATACTTAATTATGGTGGTCAAAGAGATAGAGTACAATCTATATATTGTTAGGTATCTTATTTAACAAAAATGCTTGTGCCGACTCCTAACTTCTTCACGCTGTTACATAATATATTTCTCAAATACTCATGGTTGTCTGGCAGAGATCGCTTGAAGCGGTAAAAAACTTAATAAATCCGTAAATTTGTTTCATTACAATGTTTGAGGAAATCAAAATACCATAACACTCAGTGAGTCGGGACTAATGCATTTTACAAGTTAACTCAAACATGACGTCACTACGCCCACTCGCGACAATAAAGCTTTCCATGAAATCAGTTTAAGTAGAAATTAAACCAACAGGGTTTCATAATTTCAGCAGAACCTACGTCGGTACAAATTTGTGCTGTTAAATATTATAAAGTGAATGTTAATTTATTGTGAACTTCTGGTGACATTTTGTTAAGTCTTTAATTTACTTAGATAAAGAAGCTATAGGTGGCAATATATCTGACGTTAATGCTAGTTAAACAAGGATAGTTTAATGTGTAATACTTTTAAAAGAGAGAGACGCAAAAGGGTTCCCTTTAGCCTTAAATGTGTGGCCGCTTTTATAGTCAGTGACCTAAAATATTATCCTTTTCAAGACTGCTATCCGCTTGCAGAAAGTGTAGTGCGAATGATTTTAAATTGAACGTCATGGGCCCAATTGCTTAGTCAATAAAACAATATACCTACCCGTGTTTTTATAAAATAAAATAAAGTCTATATCTTATTCTGATGTGTAAGCTATATTATTGCAATGTTTCATCAGTTCATCAAAATCCAATTGGAAGATTTCGCGTGAAAGAGCAATAAACCAAACTTACAAACATTCGCAAAAAGATATAATTTTGAGAACATTATTTGCATTGTTAAATAGTAATTTAAAAATCACTACAGTCCTTAGTTGTGTTACATAGGACCAAGAATATTAAGATCTAAAATTATATTACGACAATAACATAACTAATATTACAGTATTTCATAACAAGTTCACATAACTGCCTTACCTGCGCAAGTTAGGTGAACATTCAAGAAGAACAAACCACGGTCGGTTCATTGATTTTGTTTGACATTGATAACTAGAAGGTTTTAGACGACCTTCCGTTCCGAATAGTCAAAGGCCACGCAACAATCAAAACATCGACAATGAATTCGTGAATTACTTCGATACAATCGTTAGATACAGTAGATAATTTAAATTAGATTTTTTGCAAGTTATTTTACATATTTTTAAGCTATTGCATAGCTTCTATCGCGGGCCTTGAGCGCGGGGACCGAGTCCAGAAATTCCGTAACGAAAAAAAAACCTAACGCTCCCCACTCCGACGGGCACGGAGGTATGGCTTGAAGGCCATGCATCGTCTAACGTCGTTTCTTTTCGGCAGTCTTCGACACGGTGTTTGTGTGCTTGCAACTAGACGTATTGTACGACACTACGAAGCTCGCACGAATAACAATAAAATATAACACATGTATTGTAAAATAATAAAAATATTTTAAACAATATTAGTTAATATTGTTTAAAATATTTATATTTTTTTATTTATTTAATAAAGGAAAAAAAAATGTTTTCTTATCGGTCACCACGCTCAAAAAGTGTAACTTGAATTAATATCAAAGAAAAAGAAATACTGCATTAATAATTAAAATAAATAAATAATTATAATTGCATAAGTTGATACAAAATGCTATGCAATAGCATTACCGCGGCAGTCCCCGAGTGCCACACGTCTTTTTTTTTTTCTTACAGTTGCGAAACGGAAAGCAAAAACTAAGATTTTAGAAAAAGTGTGTATTTACACATCCAACGTTAACTCAATAGAGTTAGAAATATCTAAATATATACTCCAAAGCTATGGTTTCTGTAAAGTATTGGAAACGTCGGACACGTAAAAATCATAATAAACCGCTATAAAATCCTTAAAAATTGTTTATTTATAATCTTATTCCTCCTTTTTCTTGCTTGTTTTATCCCATTATTAAATTTCTTTGAACGTTAGTTAAAACTAAACTAAACTAAACGTACTATTTTAATTTAAAAAAATAATAATAAATACATTAGCGACCATCTTGAATATGTAAATTACAAATTATTGAATAAAATATTCATACTTTAAAACATTCCACATTATTCCATACATAATGGAATAAAATAGAATTTAATTCCACATTCGTAACCCCCACTTACTGGCAGTGTCCCAAACCAATAAAATGACTCACAGAGTCCCCTCAAAACTTTTATGATGTCGGGTGATTCATGAACAATTTAATTCATGGGGATTTTAAAATTTATCATATGCTCGACTACATTTTTATCGACGGAAGACGTAATTTAATACCTACTTTAGTTATATATCTCCTCACGGACAGGACAGAATTGATAGATGTTTGTATTATGTGTATATTTCTGGAATATTGGTGTATATCTTAATAGTACTATTATATACCACCGTTTCTCTGTTGTTGGACGAACGTATTCTTATTGAAAACAAACGAGGAATATATTGGGCCGTTCCATTATGCTCTGGTAAAAACTGGAGCAGATTGGAATGGAACTTCACACACCCTTTTAGGATAAATGGTGTTTCATTTTGGTAACCAATTCGAGTAAACATTAAGAAAACAATTTACATATACATGGCCGCGATGCGTTAACCTATTCTACATCTCATAACTATTTTAAACTAACCAGATTCGAACCGACCTGTACTATCACCAGTCACCGATCTACAAAGCCTTTAAAATAACAACGCGTTACCGCAATCAATATTCATTATAAAGACGTTTCTAAGAGCTTCCGGCGAAATTTATAGTCCAAGAGCCGGGTGAGGTTTTACAGCGCTGTAAACGTCGCTCTTCATTACCTCCAGTGGAAGGTTCTGATGCTGCAATTTGTTACAGCCATAATTCAACCGCAAGGCCTCGGCGGATGGCCGCGGAACATTATTGCTACCCACATTTATCTAAGCTAGCTGTTACCAGCGGTATCGTTTACTTAATTTATAAGGTTGTAGAATTACAGATCTCGTTGTGTTATCTGAATTAAAATGAATAAATTATCCCATTTCAATTCATTCTTCAATTCTCCTACATTTACTTATTTTTTGGAGGCTAATAATTTTGTAGATAAGCTTTCGAAAAAATCTTATTTTACATGTGAGAAAACTTCTTTAGGCGCAATAAGCTCTTTATGAGTGAACAAATGTCATGGGATTCGCGTCACCAGCACCGAAAGCTTTCCATGAGTTTTATGTATACTCTGTATATGTGTACTTTGTGGGTGAAAAAAGGCTATTTAGGGTAGGTACAGGGTAGGTACGGGTAAAGGTACGTAAATTATCTAATGCTTTCGTACAGTCATTATGAAATTCGGTATATAGATGGATAGGCTGGCCTGTTGATCTAGTGGTCAGTGACCCGTACCCTAAGGTCCAGGGTTTGATGCCCACCAAGGAAAAATATTTGCTGGCCATAATGTGTGTGGCCGTAATTTGTGTATAATATGTATGTATTTAGAAATATATAAGTATGTATCAGTTGTCTCATCCCCATAATACAGGCTCTGTCTCAGTTTGGGATCAGGTGGCCGTGTGCGAGTTGTCCCAACATATTACTGTATTTTATCATTACTATATTTATGCGATTTTTTAGTTAAAGGGAATGTCATAGTATTCTGTTTGTTTTATTTCTGATAGATGTTTGTTGATAGAAAGTTATATATTTCCTATTTATTACTATCGTATATGATATCTTATCATTACTGTATGTTATATATTATTTATAACACACGTTACTAATCCCTGTCAAACACAACGTTAGTAATCCCTGTGACTATTAATATCCCCTCTATTTATGGCATTAAAGCTCTTAAACGGATCGACCAATTTGGATATAGTTTTTAATTTAAAAAAATCTACAATAATAAAAGTTAATCTATGGTACCAGTTTTAGATATTTAATAAAAATCCTGTTGTTATTGAATTAGGGCATTTTTAAAAATTAACTTTCAGCTATGAAATACTTTACGCGTCAAAATAGAATTGGAAAGTTCTAGAACTATCGAGAGATTAAATATATTCCATCACTTACCCGTGGTATTCCCGGACATTTCAATGATGCACTTGCACTCCCGGGATATCTCCCGCGAGTTGAAGGGGCGGACCCTCACCGCCACCTTCACCGACGACATGGCGGCTGACTGTTGTACCAGCTACGCCACTAACACATCGGTACGAACACCGATTTTCACCTGTAACAATTTAACATGCTTTAATTTTATAGCACAACAGCACAATGAACATGTAATAGGGACTGGAACATCACGGCTTGGATAAATAAAACCCTATGAATTATTCTATCCATTAGACTCCCTGATATCGTATCACATGGACATTTGGCTATCGATATTAGCAGCAGGGGGGTACAAAGTTGGTATCGAGTGGTGAAGAGTGCGATAAACCCTTAAAAAAAGACTTTAGTACTTCTTAAACTAGCAATTTAAAAAAAGTATAAAGTCAATAAAAACTTTTTAACGTTCCCAATTTTTATCTACGTTCGTTCTGCAAAGTAGGCACTAGTTACCTAGTTAATAGTTTAAAATTAAAAATAATAATCTTAACACATTTAAACAAAATGTTATTTTAGTAAAAGCTATCATGATTCTTCTTTTAGATTCATAGACTTTAAAAAAAAATGCAAAATGGCCACGGCGTTCTGAAATATCAAATTTGTGATGTATATAATATTACATATTATATTATTACAAAATAAAAATCAATTAAATGGAAATGATACAAAATATGTGAACTGTTTAAGATATTGAATAAATAATATTAATAGAGAGTAAAAAAAAATAGAAGCCGTATATGTGTTGTAAGCGAGACGAGGTGTGAAAAACGATATTTAACAGCTTTACAACGATAAGTCAGTAAAATAAGTTATGTATGAAAACAGGTATGAAAATGATAAAGAGCCGATCGATAGGCTCTATTAAGAATTACAAAATTATATATAAGATGGTAAAAAATATATACGAGCGCCTACTATTACGGTGAACCTTTAAAATCTCTAAGGGCAAAGACGTTAAAATAAAACCATATTATATACACAGAAAAAGGTACAGAAACTGTGGAAAAGCTAAGAATACGATAGCTAGAAGACACAAAAAATGTTGTATGTATTATTATATTTTCTTTATTCGCTTAAAATAAACTTACATTTATATAGTACATTGTGCTTAATTTTTGTGTAAAATTTTAATAGAATTAAATATTTTACCTAATTACGAATAAATTTTGATCTAACCTCGTTCTTGTTAAAGAAAAACCATTTACAGAATATGAAAAGAAATCCTTAAACGGATCTGGAACAAGCATTAAACGACACCGTAATGAGCTGAG
The DNA here is from genome assembly GCA_905333005.2 of Lycaena phlaeas. Classification (NCBI taxonomy): domain Eukaryota; kingdom Metazoa; phylum Arthropoda; class Insecta; order Lepidoptera; family Lycaenidae; genus Lycaena; species Lycaena phlaeas. Next base: position 3,715,017 of record HG995181.1, read on the forward strand.
TTTTTGCGCGAACACTCGAAGAAATGGGTTTTATTTACTTTAATGAATATTCTTGTTAATATAAAACATTAAAAGTGGTTATAACTACGCTAATTATATCACTTTCGTGTTTGGGGTCACAGCTTAATCAATGTAATCGTACATAAAATTATATTGACTTTTTTATGCCTCAGTTTCCTATACAGACTGATTAAAATGTAACAATACGGATGTTATGCGCAATAATATTAAAAGTTACATAAACAAACAATAAAAACGTTTACAAATTAAACCAGGTTAGTATTGCTTTGTAAATATTTTTTTGTATTTTCAAAAGTATAATATATTTATGATTACACTAAATGGCAAGCAAAAAAACAGTTTAAAAATAACAAAGACAGTCAGTCTGTCCGAACTAGCGGGTCAAGCACCGTTAATTTGAAACGTCGTCACGGTCCGGATAGTATCTGAGCCAGCAGCGCACGCGCCGATTGATTCACTGCCGATTCGCGAACAAAGGTCATCGATCATTGATTTTCCGACAACTGAACCTTAAAAGGCTAATCTGACCTGAACTGAACCTTCAAATAATAATCCTACCCACATTAACAAGGAATAAAAATAGCTCACCGATGAAAACAAGGTAAGATTCCTTCCGATTTGTAAAATAACAGTGAAATGCGCATTTAGATCAATACGCAAAAATGTAGATGAAACACATACCAATTATCAGAAACGGGACTAGGGTAACGATTGCAACACTCAATTAGGAGAACAGCACTTATCAGATACCGTTCATATCCACACTGCACAAAACACTTTATCCATTTCTAATGATAACCGAAAATTAAAGTAGAACAACGCACAGATGTTTAGAGCGCGAGCTTCGAGTACAAAATGGTGAATGTTTGACTGAAGTAGATTTTCGCGTGCGGTAATTGCCAACGCTCGGCTGAACACAGAGTCGAAAGTATAGACGCCACGGCCGCTGCACTCCTCCACAACCTTACGTAACATCCACTGTAACCTACATCTTTCGATTCATGATGGAGAAACTTCAGGAGATCGAAGAGACGGCCATGAAAACGTGTCGCCGCAGAGATGACTCACCGTGCCCACGAGCGCCCTCTATATATTTCAGATCCGGGAAAAGCGCATCGAAAGCTTAACCTTGGAGGCACACTGGATATCCATGGTCCGTAATGGAATTAGAGCGAACCGTAAACTTACCAGAGGTGGTGTGTTGATTTCACGCACTTGAGTTTGTTTTTTAGAAAAAAATTAAAGGCGCTTTGGTCAAGTTGCAGCCTCGGTCGGCATGGCGTCGCCGACAAATGCGCGGTGCGACTGCGGGTTGGTGTCGGAGGCATCGGCGGAATCGTCGGGACGCATGCGCGGTACCCTTCCAGCGCCTTCGATCTAACAAGGCGGTGCGCATGAAACCGTCGCGCATATCACACCGCAAATAATTTTAACAGATCTAGAAAACCTGACCATTTCAAGAGTGCTACTTGCAAAAAACAGCTGAAAGGGCTTAATTATTTTTAATATTCTTTTTGGCTTTTTTTTATACCATCTTTAATTCTTTAAACCAAGAAAGTACTTACCCTACCGATATAAAACTTAACCTGCACATTATATTGTATTACGTTTTACGGTATATCATATTTTTTACTACTTATTGTATGTGTGCTTTCAGTTATACCCATACCAAGTACTCAAAGTAATTTACAGCTTACGCTATAAAATATTAAATATTTTATTACATTTTATTATGTATGTTAAATCCGTGTATAAAAACAACGAACCAGACACGGCAGGAATAGAACTGAAAATAAAAGAAACGCTCACAAAAAAGGCTGGGAATTCCCGAAAATATTCTTTTGGGATATTCGAAAATCCCAAATCTTGCTTACCAGACAGCGACAAGCGTCGCTTGGCAATTTAGGAGACGGGTCAAGGAACGGAACGAACTACGCACTTGATGGCCCAACAAACGGTGACGCAGTTCAAACGTATCGATTAGATTAGGGATCACAGATTATGAAGGTTCCTTGGAAACATGTTAACGGGGCCTTAAGGCAAATGTATCCTTTAGACCCATGGAACCTTTTTGGTAAATGGAAGGACAATTTATAAAAACCATATTTCCGACCTTGTTAAATTATAGATTGTAAAATAATTATTTTATAATATACTCGTATATTAGGTGGGAAGACGATCTCCGTGCAGTAGCCGGTCCGTGTTGGATGGAAGTGGCGAGTGATCGGTCGACTTGGCGTTCATTGAGGGAGACCTATCTTCAGCAGTGGACTGACAAAGGCTGAAGATGATTATGATATATCATTTAACAATTATTACACCACATTGACCTATCCCCGTGGTTAATTCGTAAGAACTTGTGTTATGGGTCCAAGAACGGTGACAAATTTAAGAAATTTACGTAATCTATATATTCGTGTTTGAATTCGTTATCAATTCGAACCCGCTGCCTAAAGTGTCCAGTAATCTCACTACTCAATTTTCAAAAAGTTTACAATTATTAAAAAACCACACAAAGAGATTTTCAGAATAGACTTTATAATTGTTGATATTGGAGAGGGTCTGATGAAAATCAGCACATTAGACACCTTAACCATAGTAAACAAATTATTATATTCAATGAAGAGAAAGGTGTACTGCAAGGATACTTCGTAGAACCTCTACCTTTATCAATATATGTTTACAGAATATTCTCTAGAACTCTATATTCTTTTTAGATAACAACAGAGCAAATTATAATATATTTACATCGCACAATTTCAAATACATATTTCCAAAACTAGGTCAAGACAATGATAATCCCAATCAGGCAATTCCAAAACAAAACAATGAATGCGTAACTAAAAATAATAATTTTCTACATCTAGTTCTTCATTGCGAGCACTCCCTTGGGTCGCCATAGCAAATGTTGCTCTGAAATTGAACTAGGTCTCCACAAAGCGCTTTTGTTTGCCGTCCCTGTAGGCTCACCGAGATGGAATTTTATAGAACTTAAGGCTTGGTCGATTCACACTGCGTTCACGTTTTTATTAATCTTATCGATCAAATAATAATAATTAGACTTACCTTTGAAAATTTTAATTCTTTGTTTTTCATATTTATCATAAGTCTAGAGTTGTTTGGTATACTTATTAGTTTCTTTGTTCTCATAATAATAATTAATAGTTCTTCTTTATCGCATACAAATTCACCAGGGTCGAGTTTGTATTTATAAAATAATTAACAATTTAAAATTAGAATAATTTTGCTATTTGAAGAATACATCAATAGGAGTTGGTAAATTTCATGATCAGATTTTGTTCATTTTAATTATCTCACATATCAGACAAGATACAGATGTGGTGGTGTGGTGGTGGATTAACGCGGTGGAATCTGGTACAACGCTTATTAGAGGTAAATTAAATTTATATATATTATGTTTGTATGTTTGTAATGAATAGGCTATAAGTACTGGACCGATTTCAAAAATTCTTTCACCATTCGGAAGCTACATTATCCACGAATAACATAGGCTAAATTTTATTCTGATAAAAATAGGGTTCCGTAAGATATTTTGGTTTTTCGGACACAAGGTGTAAAAAATGTTATTTCACGTACTAAGATTCCGTTGTAAATCTTAGTTAACGCAGGCGAAGCTGCGGGCAACAGCTAGTACTTTATATCTTCATAGATCATTAATTCTTTTATTATAGCTATCTTTATAGCCCGTTACTGCTGACTCATTAAAATATTTACAATTCTGTGGTTTAGTTAATACCGGACTCATTTATATCGATGGCGACAGTAGCTCATTCGCCAATTTGTCTATGTTACAAGTATTGATAGAAACAAATCATATTTGCTGCATGCTAATAAAATTAGATTTAATTTGCTAATGCAATCCCTTACCTTGGTAACCACAGCTTGTTAAAAACAATCACGAAACAAAATTATAGCAATTTCTCGATAAAAATTTGCCAACCAAGCAATCAATGAACCGTAAAAACGTTTCAAATTAGATGCTCTTATTCATATTCGAATGCTACATATTGAGAGTAGGTTAAAAGAAAGCTCTTACATGCGGTCGACATTTTTTTAACTAAACGTTTTAAATGTAGGTCATGGTGTCCCATTCTTTGTTTAGACTTCTTGCGTTATTTAATACAAATACTTAATTATTAGCCTAAGTATACTCAAACTATTCCTAAGTTATTGATTTAATGTTTTTTTTATAATCCAGTACTGCTTTAAATATGACGTCGATAAAATAACACTACCTATACTAATGCTCCCTACATAATTAATTTATATACCTGTTGTATGAGACACAAAATATGACACTTGAGTCAGATTTCGGCTAATCACTGATTCAATAGATTGAGATGATTATACAAGTTAAAACGTTGAGACATATGTATAGGACCTTGTATAGATCTTCGTATCTCATCATTATTATCAGCCTCTATCCGTCTACAGCTATACAAAGGCCTTCCTCAATGAACGCCAAGACGACCGATCCCTTGCTACTTGCATCCAACGCGGACCGGCCACTTCACGGTGATCGTCTGTCCATCTGGTTAATGACTGACCAACACTTCGTCTATCTAAACTTTTTTTTTATTTTTGGCCAATTAGGTTCAAGAGTGGAGGCCGCCTCTTGAACCTAATTGGCCAATCATCACATCCGGTCTCCTGGGTGTGTGACCAGCCCCCTGCCAATTCAACTTACTAATTATTTGTATTTTATATAAGACGTCTATACGTCTCTCCGTCGACCATCCTATCTGCCAACGAAACCCCCAGCACGCTCCATAACACTAAGCTACGACAAACTTTCGGAGCAGTCGTTAATTTCCAGGCTTACAATCTATCAATATACAAAATAACAGTGGTTAATATCCTATGATTATACTATTGAAGATTTTAAAGAAAAGTAAACACAATGAGGACGTAGTGACTTTACATAGTAATGAATGTTAGATTAATTAAATCACGTACAAAAAAACTAATATATTAGATTAATTTTGTTTGACATAGCTTTCATAAACGCATATATAATGAAGGCAAACGAGGCACACCTATTGGAAGCAATGTTTGGGATTGCTACATTTAAAAAATACCGTGACAATTTAGTTTGAGATGACGTAATCAAAAGTAAAGTAGCAACCCATATAGGTCCCATTGCTGGGCATCGGTCTCCTCCCCGAAATTAGACTGGGAGGGTATCGGGTCATAATCCACCGAGGCGTTGGCCCAATGCGGTTTGGTAGCCTTAACACACCTTCAAAGACTTTAAATCTCATCCGGCATGCAGGTTTCCTCACGATGTTTTCCTTCACCGATCCTTTTCGTCCTTCTTTCCAACCTTTGTCGGTAGCTAGTCAGGTATCCCATGGGCCTGTCCTTGCATGCCTACCATTGCCCTCTCAAACTTATCAAAAATGTAGATGTAATTTTCAAGAAATATACAATATATTGTAATGTATAAATGTGTGAAATTTCACTTTGGTAATAATTAGTTAATTTGGTCTCACATTTTTAATCGGATGAAGCTATGCTAATGGCCCTAGTGGCCTTAACGCTTCAGCCAGTTGGCATCACCATTAGATGAAGATGGAGGGTTCGTGGCGTCGGGTTTGCTCCTGTGGCCGGTCCATGCCGCACCATCGTCATATGAAATGAGACCCCAGGCGAACTAAGGTCCGGCAGGAGGCGCCAGCAATACCTCGACCCATTCCACCGCGGTGGCTTCAGCTGCCGCAACGTGGTGACTTGACTGTGAAGTTTGGAAGGCAAGATCCTACTCTCCCTGTCGGACGTGGTATTTATATTTGGTAGATTTGGGCTAATCAAATCAGTTTCAGACGACGGGTTTGCGACGGGCAAAGTTAATAAACTATCTTGAGGTCCGACCCTGTCCTCTCCCTCTGAAGGGGGAGGCGGGTCATGTGCGGGAATCTAGCAATTTGCCGATAGCGGAGTGTTATTGGTGTTTACGCGGTCTGTATTGACGTCGACTCTTAACTGTTTCGAGCCTAAACAAAACGCAATACCAAAAAAGCTGATAGTCTCAAAACAGATCAACTCCTTAGTATTTGGAGTTTAAAACAATGAACAAAAATGAATGTGCCCAACAAAGAATCCTTTCTGCATTGAATCCCTTGTCCACTCAGCTCATTCTAGCTATTCATTGCTTGGACCAATACACTGAGAGGAATATAATTATATTAGAGTACGCGATCCTTGAGGCCAGATGCAAGGCCAGACCAAGGAGACGCAGTTAACCTAAATACGCGTCCTCTGTGAGATCGCATTACTCTATTTCAACAAAACTAGAACATTTTGACTCATTTTATTTATTATATAGTCGCAGTTGTAATCATATTATGTAGTTGTAAGTATAATATAATAATATGTGAATTCGATATAATAGCGTATTTAAAGTTCACCTCATATTTTGCCAATAGCGTGCCTATTTTTGGTCAACAGAAACCTAACAGGACAAGTTGATTCAATGAATAGCATTTTCAACAATGGGATACAATCTCAGTATTCTTAATATATAAAACTCTCATGACATCATCATCATCAGCCTTTATCCGTCCACTGCTGAACATAGGCCTCCCTCAATGAACGCCAAGACATGAAGTGGCTTGACCGATTCTAATACAATTTTCTCGAATGAATCGGTCAACATCTAAATACACGAGGGTTAAGGGAAGTCCAACCCTTAATTTTCTCCTATTACTTAATAAAAATTTTATTTTTATTTTTTTAATATTACAACATGCAAAAAAACATAGAACTTCAAATTTTAACCCTTTTAAGATCAACGCCTATTTCTTAACAGTGATATTAGTACTTTTGTCCGAATGAAATCAGTCGGAGCCTCTAGTATTTCAATAAAATTGTGACATTTTCAATCCGCCTCCACTTTTCAGGTTATTTTCCATAAATAACATGTCATCCAATATTTGACATTTCCCAACACAAGTCACAGACACAGGGCGGAGGAGTATTAGATATTAAAATATTCATGAGACGAAGACGCTTCAGTAGTGCCCGCGCGGCGAAAATTATACGGAGCCAATAAATCGATGCCCAGGGCAGTGTCGACTGTTGAAGAAATACCCTTATCTTAATATATACACATATAGCCCGGGCGCCAGTAACAGGTCTTCATGACCAACTTCCTCTCAAGCGATTACGGTACATTGTACGTCAGCTGGTGACTCGAAAACTCGAAAAATTTTATTCACTTACAGTGGAGTGGTTTATATGGAAGATATCTTAATATATGCTTACATATATTAAGATATCATCCATAATTAATATATGTAAGCATAATTTAAAATATCTTCCATATAAACTATTCCATTGAAAGTGATTTTTTTTATTTTCGACTTGTTGGGGGGCTTCCACCGCTCATCCCCCCAACCGAGAGCCAGCTGACGTACACGAGGCTTTGTGATACTGTTCTCTGATACGTCTCACGAAGTATCTCGCGGGAAGAAATAATTAACCAAATTTTCACCTGGCTCCCGGACCAATTAGTCCATTGAAAAGTTACATTTGGGGTTGCGTTTTTTAAAGGACGCAATTTTATTTTTTTGATGTGTAGTGGGGGTCAGTGTAAAGCTAAAATCAAGTTTGTGGGGTTATCATAAGGAAATACTGATGGGCCGATTGTGCCTCTTTTAGTTTTGACGACTAACACAAAAACAGTAAAATTAATTTTACCTTACAGACCTTTGAAAAAGTTACATTAAAAAGAGCAATTAAGCAAATTTGATTTGCAAAAACACATAATATTTAAAATTATAACATACACATAATACTTTGAGTTTTTACCTTTTTGCGTTAAATCATAAATCATTGCACAAAGAAACCCCCCTTCACAAAGACATTGTGTTGCCAGCATTCAATGGCTTTCACGAAGGTCAAAAGCTATAAAAACTCGCTATGAAACGATTTATCAGCTTGAACTATAAAGTAGCGATTTGGCAATACGGAAAATCACGCTCTGGCTGCGTTCATCAAATAAATCGTAAAGGTCAGAGGTCAGTGCACAATCAATACACGGTTATGTAAGGTACGGTCAGCAAAAAGGACTTTGACAAACCATCCCAATCAATATTGGTAATGACCCTTCAAATATGACAACTACATCTTTTAATAATTATGTTTTTGACGTGACAACGTCTTATAATTCGATGGAGCAGGCTGCACGCACGAAAAAACATGACTCATGCGGCGTTATCTCGCTCTGAGGCGTTCCATTTTAGTGCTAGCGAGGGCGCGTAACGAGCGACAAAGAGGCACAATCGGTCCATCAGTATTTTTTATTACGTTGTCACCTTCACCTATCGTCAGTAAACTGACTTTACAGAGTTTTAAGTAAATTTAGTTCTTCCAGATTCGTTTCTATAGACACTGATCCATACCAGAGCCCGTAATTTGTGGTCATACCAAAGGTTTTAATTAGAAGCGACGAATTTTATGAAGTAAGGATTTTATTGGACTTGGGCACGCCCACCAAAATATGCTAGGTCACAGTGTAAGGCCTATAGACCAGATATAGACATCACGAAAAATATATCAGTATATGTAATACTTAATGTTAGACTAGGACGAAGAGAGCTGTCTACGTGCTCATAGCTCTACTGCGAAAATTATGCCTTCCAGTATTAAAAGTTTTGGAGGTTTGGTATGGAATCCGATATCATGATTAAAAATAAGGCTAATTTTTTGCAACAATTGGATAAGTTTTGGTCTAATTTTTCGTGGTAGTCTAGAAAAGTCAAAATTAGTCTAGAAAAGTGAAAATTAGTCAAAATTAAATATTATTATAGTTAAATTATATCATGACCAAGAAATAATCAATACGAATGAATATGATCATGTACATTTTAATATTGGTCAGCTCATCGAGTTAAACCTTCATACATCTTGGAACCACGATGGTCCAGTGGGTACGGGTTTGCAGTGCTATTCTTTAAGAAACGCAGCGCTGTCGCAACGCTGTGACAGCGCTGTGAATTCAACTTGGAATTCACTAAGCTTGCCAAACCATATCAAACACTCTAGCGCCGTCAACGCTGTGGGCACGACGAGCTCGTCGCGGCGCACAGCCTAGAAAATGACTCTTAGAGAATAGCACTGCTGGTCTTTAGAAGGGAAACGAATAAGATCATAGTACCAGTAGCAGTAGTACCAGTGTCTGCGCGACACAGCGTATCCCTTCCACTAGACTCAAGAGGTGCAAAAAGCAACAGTTGAGGCGTCAAATATGTAATAGGCTTATATTGAGAGGATGCCGTGGGTGTATGGTTAAGGCAGCTGTTAAGGACGCGTGACCTAGGGGAAGGCTTCAATGGCGTCTGTGACGTAAGTCTGTGACGTCAACTGGAATGGCCGGGTGGGAGTCAATACTGGGAATATTATGAGCGAATTCCTATCAATGGTAGTCGTTTTATTGGGCAGGGCATTTTATACGCCTTTCACTGCGTATTGACTGCGTCGACTCAGTTTATGTTGCGGTAGTTTTTTAGAAATTAGTATGCATTAAGACATCCGGCGTCATAGCGAATTGATAATAAAACAATAAGAATAATAATAATATCTATAAACGCTTTTACACCACGTCAATCTGGTCCCGTGCTAAGTTTCCAAAGAACTCGTGTTACGGGTACCAGACAACGGAAATACATATATTTAATACTTTTAATATTAATACATATATTTAAGATTTTTATTATATAATAATACACATATTTAATACACATCCATGACCGAGGAACACAGAAGAAGAAACTTATTGTTCCCTGGCGAGATTCGAATCCACTACCTCTGGGCTTGAGCGCTAAAGCGCTAACAACGAGCTACGGAGGTGGTAAAATTTTATAAATTGTACCACAACATTTTTTTACTGATAAATAAAAATTTTCTTACTCGAAATTATTGTTTAATGTACACAAACATCATCATCAGCCTTTATCAGTCCACTGCAAAGCATAGGACTCCCTCAATGGAAACGACGACACTCCTAAGACGAACATCCATTGCCACACGGGCCGGCCACTGCACAATATAAGTGTATAATTTTTTTACCTATTTAGGAGTGATGTGTAAAAGCAGTAGGCAACTAGCAACGATAAATAAAACTAGCTAACTCGACATTTAATTGTAAAATTCTGTTTACAATGAAATTGAAATTACGCATGTATTTTTTTCCTGGCTCCGACCGACCCGGTATTAGACCTGGCAACTCCATAGCCTATCCTGGAGCTGACATTACATAGATGGTTGTCTTGTATGCGCCCATCCCAGCTGTAAAAACCAACTCCATATAAGTCCATAATTCGGAATATGAGAACCTTTTAGCTATTGGGCTACTTATTCATGATATAGGCTAACGTGCCACCTGATGGTAAGTGCATATTATATGTTTTGTAACCTACAGACTTAAAATACCAGTACTGACATATAAAGAAACACAATAACATGTACTAAACAGGACAGTAAATGATAAGAAGCATGTTTTCTACCTTCATTTAAAACTACTCATGTTACTGTACACGCACCTTAAGAGACATTCAAGCGAAAAAAGATAATAAAGATAAAAAGTTAAAAAGGGTAATTTAAAGATAAAGTGGTTAAAGATAATCCTCGATCCATTGTAGGCTATTTACAGCAGTACTTTTCTACCTTTCGTATCCTAGTATTAAATTATGCGTGGTACCAGCCCGGCTGCTATCATTTCGCAACGTGCACACGCCACGAGCGCGTCGCCGCATCACATTTATTATTAACACAGGCTATTACGATATCGATCAGATCATTAAATTGACCTATTAATAGACATAATTAAGGGCTGAAAATGTTGACAAAAAGTTATTTTTTAATACAGTTGCTCAAAAAGTGGCGTATTGCAGGGACGTATAGCGTTCGGAAAGTGGGCTATTACACACTCGTGCTTTTTCTTTACCTTTTCCGCACTCGTGCGTTCTCTTTCCCAACTGTCAAAATAATGTATATTAAAAACCAACCACGAAGTTTTTGCAAATATTTTTGAAAAGGAGATACTAATTTGTATCAATATCAGATTTAATATTTTGATTAAATGAGTTAGGTTATGTTTCATTTTATTTAATCTCATTAAATTTCATTTTTATTTCATATCAATAAAACTATCCCACTGAATACTTGGCTGTATGGGCATAGTTCCCTTCGCATACCCAGAATGGATGAAGAAAAAAAAATCTCTGCTTATATTCTTTTACGCTCGGCGCCATTTTGTGTTTTTATTATTTTACTAAATTGCTTCATTTTTTCGCAACTGTTTTAAAAATAGTCGTTCAGTACACGTGCGGAACCGTCATTGCAACTTGTTCCGACTGTCAACCCTCGGCTGCGCCTCGGCTCGGGTAGACATTTGTCGAAACTAATTGCAATGACAAACTTTCCGCACTTGTAATGAAATATACTATTGCATCACTCTTTATTGTTTTTGTATAAATCTTTTAACTAAAAACATACTTTGTGCATTGAAACAAAACTAAATCTAAAATTATAATAAATAAAAACTAAAATTAACTATGTACAAAAGTATTACAAATAATATATGGGTCCCAGATCGCTGTCGGCTGGGATCGTTCCCAAAACGCTGGCCGCGTTGCCACGTTGGATTGCGACGCTGATGCGTTGGCCCAAATACAGGCCAGCCTTTTGGTCACGTGAGATCTCTATCAAACGAGTTGATAGGTCTCGATAAAGCCGGAAAGCCTCTGGGCCCCATGGACCAAGAGTCTCGACTCCAAAAGCCGAAAATATGTATCCATTTCCAATGCATGCATATTTGCGGCGTTTTAAGTCCTCTTGTCTTGCGGCCGCTGCACCAGCCAAAACCGACGTCTCTGGCAAATGAGTCGCTGCCAAAGTATCTACGCAAGATGCATCCCATACTAAAGGGCGTCCCATCTTCCATGGCACCAACGACATCCCGTCCGGCCTCTTGCCATCGTCACGAGCCAGCCCCGTGGGTTCCAACACGGCTGGTAACCCGACAGTGGCAAGAGCGCGACGTATGATGTCATTTAGTGCTGCATGACGTGGTATTCTGCCGGTACTTCGGACACAAGATAAGCCATGGTAGCCCAAACTTCCAACCTTATCCCCGCACTTACAGCGATGGGGGACCACTGCCTCTGCCCCCAAGCGAATAGAGGCCGCAATCCTGAAAGTAGTGTCATCCAGGAAAGTACCTAAATTCGCTGAGGGCAGGGCTTGAAGCCACAAACCTGACTCCCATTTTGACACTGCCAAGAGACGGGCGCGCTCAGCGTCGCTGGAGCTGGATGACAAAAGTCTATTGTACTCCAAAGCGCTCAGCGGCCCGTCCCACAGCCTCTGTGACTTCGGATCAACGGGAAAATTTTGATTCGGGCAGGCTGTTGACCAAACATTTCTAGCCTCAGTCAAGTATGGGACCTCAAAATCACTAAGTGATGGATTTAAAATTTTACCGATGAGGTCCACAGTACTGTGAACTGAGGACAGAAAGGCAGGTAAGGCTACGTCTGAAATTTTGCGTATTCCCAAGCCTCCTAACCTAATTGGAAGGGAAGCCTGTGTCCACGTGCGGTTTTCTAAAGTTATATTTAAGATGCATGATAAGGCGTTTCTAATAGTCAAATCCAAAAGATCGAGCGTGTTTTTATGTTTCCAGAGGGGAGAACACCTTAAAACATATGTAAAATTTAAAACAAAAAGGCAATGACGAATAATAAAATAAGCGCTATGCATACTTATTTCTTTTAAACTATTTATTTTAGAGGAAAAATTTTGAATTTTGTCGTTCACAAATGGCGTTATCGATTCTTCAAAGACAGGTGATCCAAGAAGGCATAAATCTTTCTTGGTAACAATTTTTAAATTTGGGGCCAGAACTAAAAAATCAGATAGAGGGACGCAAGTATTTTCGTTTAAGAATAATTCACATTTTGAAAAATTTAGTTCTAAGCCAATATTTCCAAATTCTCTGTTTATTACTATTAAATCGTTTTTCAGCGTGTCTATGTTACCACCTAGGGTACCGTCGTCTAAATACCAAACGTTAAATTTAGAATTTAGAGTTTGTATGATAGGATGAATAGCTAAAGCAAAAAGAGCCGGCCCGAGTGGGTCACCCTGCTGGCAGCCAGTTGCCGAATAAATCAAATTGTCTTTGTACTGAAGGTATGATTTTTCGCCGTAACATTGCCAAATATATTTATAAATTTTGGGGAAAAGCTTTTTGATTTGAGCCAGCAGGGAGCACCTGTTTACGGAATTAAAAGCGTTTTTTACATCCAGCTTAAGGAACGCCTCGCAGCAATTACCAGCAACAAAGGTTCTCAAGGAGTGTACCGCCGCCTCACAGCCGCCCCTGGTACCAAACCCTAGTTGGTGAGGAACGAAGTAGGTGGAGCAAGAGTCCTTTATGGCTCGACAGCATATTTTAGCTGCGAGTCGGCGGTACGTGGTGCCAACAGCTATGGGGCGGATGCCACCGTCTTTTTTAATTAGGGCGCATAGATTGGCCCCATACAGTACCGGCAAAATCGTCGAGTTTACCTGGCCGGAGAGCATCATATTAATCAGGTCCGTTAAATCCTTCAGAAGTGACTGCCCGGTGTTACCTGTGCTCCCACTCAACAGATCTTTCAGATGCTGTGGAGTAAGGCCATCAAGCCCACCAGCTGAGCCACACCTAAAGGACATAACGGCCCTGTAAACACTCTCCGGTGTTGTAACCAGACAATCGTTTAATTCACTCTTTTATATTTGCGCAAGTTAATAAAAGTAGCAACCCAAATATGTCCCACTGCTAGACACGGGTCTCCTCCTCGAAATCAGGCGAGGAGGGTATCGGGCTATAGTTCACCGAGGCGCTGGCCCAATGCAGTACCTTCACATACCTTCAAAGACTTAATCTCATCAGGCATACAGGTTTCCTCGCGATATTTTCCTTCACGAGCGAGCGATGGTCTTGTGTTTCCGGGTTGTTTAGGTGCACTTAAAAATTTAGTAAAATCATTTCATAGCACCACAGAAGGTCAGGATCGAACCCGGACAATCGCTCAAGAGCCTATACTTTACTTTAATCTAAACTGCTACTTTAATCTTAATAAGCTTACTTGTCCAAAACTCAATATGTGAGCCAAACTAAACCACAAGTCACAGAACGCAACGATTTATCAAAGCATGAATTTCGACCCGTACTCATTCGATAATTCGCAGGTACAACCTTATTATCAACACATCTGTTCGGAACCTGACCCCGCTCCCCCCACTCCCCTCACGCCCGGGGCCCGGACACAGGGACTGCGGTAGGAAATGCAGCCCACATTATGCACTCCCCGCTTCGTGTACCATCTGGACATGTTTACACCCGTTTGAAAATTTTATCACGAAACAATCAGAGCAACCGAAATGCCTTAAGAACAATGTACTGAAGGGGTTAAATTAATTGATAAAGATAATTTTAGTACATATATGGTTATGCAAGTTATATGCATTAATCCCTGCCTCTTCGTTGTAGGACAAATAGAAAGAAATAGACAATCAAATACGAGTAGAAAATAAAAATCTAAAATAATTCAATACGCAAATAACATTTCAATATACAAGTATTAAATAAAAAGAAATGTGGTGTCGTGGGACACCAGGTAGGAACGAAGTTCCTTCGGCTAAAAAGAAAGGTATTATACACTACTCGCTTGTGTATGCGACTATCGCGCCTACGCACGTCTCATTTAACGCTTTTTATTCCACGCACTTTTTCTTACGGTTTTACTATCACATTTTTTTCGGTTCGGTCGCGCAGCAAAATCCCTATCCCCTCCAAGCCTGCCGTAAGGAACTTCGTTCCAATAAAACTTTCGTAGTCAAAATAAGAATTTAAATACATAAAAGCTTCATAATTACGAGCGTTAAAATTTCACGAACATTGTTGTCGACGCTTATTAAAATGGAAGTAACGCTGGCGAGGCTTTCACGCAAATTAATTAAGTGTGCTAAGAATAAACCTTTCATAAGTCGATAGCTTATGTCATGCTCCATAATGGTGGGAGGATTGACAATGACAGAGTTTCATTAACGTTAAGTCCCATTAATATAGTTTGAGACTTGAACCCTTTTGACCTTAGGCTCGGGGGCATCAGCTGTATCAGTAATAACAATGAGAAGGGGCCCTGGACAACAAGAACCTTCCTTCCTGGCTACAGGTGTCCTAAATTGTGAAACATTTATAAAACTATCTAGCTATCCATTTAAAGTTTTGTAGGACATGTCGATACGGGGCCCCGCTACAATAAGCTGCGATGATATAGTAGCTTATTATATATTATAAGGTGACGCTATAATGATATATTAAAGAATTACTATATTTTTAGCATTTACAATAATTAATAAAACAGGAATTCCAAAAAAAGGTTTTTTTTTTATTTGGCTGTCTTTTTTTTAATTACGTAAAGTTAATTACTACGAAGAAAAACTATATTGCGCCTTACGAGTAGAAAAGATGCACGAAAACCTCAGCCTAACAAAAATACTTAGACTAAAATTTTTATTCCTGAACAAAGTTAGCGCCAAAGATAACAAACATAGCAAACGAAAGAGACGATAAATACAACGTAATAAGTAGAAAGAGACGAAGAGTGTTGTAGCAGCGCTACAACTACGTAGCAATGCTACGTCGTAGCAGCGCTACGGAGCCATGCTACAAATTTTGTAAGCTCCATATTACGATGATAATAAACATCTTATTTCTCTCAGGAACCACCATTTATATGGTCATACAGTATGACCATAATATGTTGATGACTAGGGGATTCGATCCCGGTCGATTTTTCTAATCCCGGGATTTCGGGATTAGCTACAGTCAATCCCGGGTAGAGGATTCGATGCCGGGATTCGAGATCCCGGGATCCCGGTCATATTTTAGTCTCGAAATTCCCGGGATCAAATTTAGTGAATCCCGGGATTTTCGGGATCGATACATTCTTTAAATAAGTCAGTACTAATGTGCGTGAAACTAAAAGCACTTACCTTGATTTGACATTTAAAGAAGGTAAAGACTTATAATTAAATTTATTGACGATTTCTCTAACTTCAGCCAATTCATATCTGTGCAACAAATTAACAAGTATGCTTGCAGATGAGACGTTGGATGCGTCGTTATTCCTTTGATTTTATTTTCTTGGTTTAAAAAAGTAATTTATAATGTTTCTGGTCAATTTAATTTAAAAATATGAGTACTGAGAAGTCAATGATTTCTTTAGCAATATAGTCTTTTTTATAGTTTACTAGCTTTTGCCCGCGGTTTGACCGCATTACCAGAAAAGGTTTTTATTTTCATAAAAGTGTCCTATGTTACTTGTAGTAGGTTGGATAGTTTTCTCGTGAAAGAGTAACGAACATGCCCACTTTCACATTTCTACACTTCTTCTACACTAATATTATAAAGTGGAAAACTTTGTTTGTTTGTTTGTTTGGTTGTAATGAATAGGCTCAAAAAGTACTGGAAAGATTTTAAAAATTCTTTCACCATTTGAAAGCTACATTATCCACGAGTTACATAGGCTAAATTTTATTCTGGAAAAATATAGGGTTCTGTAAGATATTTGGGTTTTTCGGACACAAGGTGTAAAAAATCAACCAGAAAAGTTACTTATTTTGCGTACTTTTCCCGTTGTAAATCTTAGTTAACGCAGGCGAAGCTGCGGGCAACAGCTAGTATAATATAAAATATGTCTAAAGAAGTCGATCTTTTTAGGTTTATTATAAATTTCATAAATTATTTACAGAAGTTCCTAGTTTGTTTCTTTTTTATAAGAGGGAAGTATAATTTTGTTTAACCGCCATTTGAAGACTCAAAACTTAAGCATATTTCCTCATACATCAAAAAGATAAATAAAAAATTAATTTTGTCTTGTTTTACTGTATTTTTGTTACTACATTCCATTACTAATACAATCCCGGGACTATCCCGGGATCCCGTGACTGTAGCCAATCCCGAAATCCCGGGATTAGAAAAATCGACCGGGATCGAATCCCCTAGTCGTACTACATTTATCAAAGGATAATTCTAGTAGTCTAGTAATGATTCTTGTTATAGTATAAACTATGAATCAAATTATTTTGTACTACACACATTAAAATAAATATTGATAAAATCTATCCATCGTTTACCTTTCGCTACTAATTAGATTTATTTATATATATTGTTTGACTTCTTTATCCTAAGAATTTGCTTGTCTTTAAAAGTTCTTTCTTTATTCTTAGTATAAGACATTCTTTGTAATTAAATTGTAAAGACAGCCTTTGTTAACAAGTCGCAAGTTTCCCATACAACATTGAACATAGTCTACAGGCAAGGCTTAAGCTGTCGATAAACAGAGGCTTTTGTTGTAACCATCGATTTAAAACTATAAATAGATTTACAGCGTACATTCCCATACACTTTTAACGAGGCAACTTTAATGTTTTCAATCTATATTTGGATATCAACAAAAGAATGAGCAAAATGTCGTGGGGACTGGATTATAAAGGTTCATGTGATACCCAAAACCGTCATTTATTTTATATGTACGTGTTACATGTTGGACCGTAGGATTCCTTAACTACCAAGACATTTTTATCAAAAAAGGCAGAAAACAGCAAAAAAGGCACCAAGAATGTTTTTTAGCAATAGCGTAATGTTTTTAGTGTAATGTTAAAATGGGTCATCATAAAATATAATGATGATGAATGATAGACTCAAAAATGTTTCTTAGAATAGACCTAGGGATCTAGGGGTCTAGGAACTATAGAGACATTATATTGGCAAACTTATAAGTTTAGAACCTACAAAAAACAAGCCCTGCTCTCGTTAAATGGCCAACGAGGATTTTACCGCTATTACGCATAACACGCATAGGCTTTATATTAATACCCATAAGGTTGTTTATATAATCATAATACAAGATGTTCGCATTCGGATTTTATCAGCTTATAAAATAGTATATCCCATATTATTGGATAAACTCAATGAATGCTTTTTCCTACCAAAGGTTTTCCATCACTTTCACGCTTAAGACGCAGAAAGGCATACATTCTAGTCACTACACAGTAATACAAGATGCCGTCCACATCGATTGATGTCCGACCGGCGGGCGCCATTGGCGGGCGCGTGTGACGTCACCGCGCCATATCGACCCCGCCGCCCCCGCACGCATGCGCCGCGCCCGCTGCTGCGACGCGATTGGCCCTCGCCTTCCATACACGTACTATTACGCCTTGTTTTGAAAATATTATGTACAGACAAAGGGTTAGGGAAATACGAGTTTTGTGTGGATAACATTTGTTTTTGAGATATTTCTTTTTGTTAATTTAAATGATTAAAAAATAAATATTAGGGAAAATGGTTGAGTAATGTATCGCCAATGGCTTGCTAGCACACATTACCTAGTGCATAAGCGACTGGTTTCCAGGAAATTTTCTTTTGTTTTTGTAAATTCGAACTTTTTTTAACAGGGTTGGAAATTATCAGGTACTTAATCTGCTATTATAAATCATGTAAGATGTAATGATATGACTTTTAATGACCATATTTCTTATATTGTAAAAAAACAGTTTTACTTGGAATCAATAAAATGTAAAACTATGAGGTAGAGCTTTCCTTTTTTATCGTTTATCGTAATAAACGATTTAATATGAAGGTGAAAAAACCGTTTTCCAACTTTTTAATTTTAATATATCAGGGTCGAACGGGTAAATTATCTAGATAATTACTTATTGATCATTATAAATGATAATAACGTAAATTATCTAGAGATGTGATCAAAAGTTCGCTATGAATTTTATTATCTTATATGAATTGTTACAATTCCAAGTTATAAAATATTGTTGACTAGCTTCACCCGCGGCTTCACCCGCTTTAACTTAGATTTATGGACCTATGAGGATTGGTCGCGTTTCGGTAAACCAAGTGTTGGTCGGCCATCAACCAGATAGGAGGACATCCGCGTTGGATGCGAGCGGCAAGGGATTTCTTTGCGTTCATTGAGGGAGACCTATGTTCAGCAGTAGACGGGTAAAGACTGCTGATGATGATGATGACATTATCTCTCAAACGTATTTTAGATAAATACCTTTATAAGATAATATGCACAGAACAAGACATAAACAGCCCGCACAGCGAGCACTGGGGAGCAGTTATCAGCGGACAGACTTTCGCCGACGACTTGTACCCACTCGTACCCACTCCCACCCACTGGTACACACGCATCCCGGGATTATTCTCCGATACACAAATCTCAAAGGACACATTACCGAAAACTCGGTACATAAAATACTATACTCTAACAGATATGTGGACGAAATGTACTTGATCGATTTTATGCTCATTTACTTTTATCTCAAGGGGAAAATACATTGTACTTAGAATGTGGTGCTTTGGCCACTTATTCACTTTTTACATAATTATTGTAGTATAGTAGAACCTCGATAAGTTAAAGTCCATGGGAAACACAAAATATTTTAAGTTATAGAGGTTTTAAGTTATCAAGGGTCATATTAGTGATAGGTTAAGGGAAGGGAGATTATTATTTTTTGAAGTTATAGAGGTTTTTAAGTTATCGAGGTTTGAGTTATCGAGGTTCTACTGTATTAGTGTTATATATTGTTGATATTCCTGGCATAACGTGGATAACCTGGCATTTAGGTCACAGAGACTTATTCAGACAACGCATTCATCCTGAATAAGATAGTGTCGATGCCAAAAAAAATTTACATTTTTGGTACATTTTTGACTACTAGGCTCAACAGCAAGGCGACTTTTGGCTATATCATCTGACATTAAAAAAAAACAATTTGACACTCCGCCATCTTTCCCCACACGTTCCAAACACAAAAAACTTTCATACCACATTACAATTGTCAGCAGCGCATAAAAGTTGTGCATCCGAGTGGAACTTATGTCTCGGATGTGCTTCACCTTCAGTGACAATATTGGAAAACTTTCAGGAGCAAATTTTACCGTAATGTTTTTTATCAACTATATCTATGGGTTTTGTAACGTGAATAAAAGTTGTTCCTTATATATAGATAAATAAAAAAAATTGCATGTGATTTCAAGCTTCAAGGTTTGCATAGTAAAGTAAAGTATCAGCCCTTTATGTCCCACTGCTGAGCACGGTTCTCATCCTCGAAATCAAGCGAGGAGGACAATGGGCCATAGTTCACCGAAGCGCTGGCCCAATGCGGGTTGGCAGGCATGCAGGTTTCCTTATGATGTTTTCCTTCACCGGTGAGCGAAGGATGGTCTCGTGTGCACTTAGAAATTTAGAAAAACCCATTTTAAGGGACACACGGACGGGTCAGGATCGAATTAGGAACCTGTCGCGTAAGAAGCCGAGTCCATCCACCACTGGACCACCGGAGATTTCGTAGAACGTATTTTGTTTATTTTCAAAGTTTGCATAACATTTGCTTTTTGTAAGAGAACCCCGAAATTTCTCGGATTTATTTTATGGCATAAGGAAGTAACTGAGCAATCAGAGTCGTATGGTGATTACCAACGCCCTTAGACAGGTGGTGACTAACAACGTTTATAATGTCTATTGGCGTTGGTGCCGCAAAAACAGAAGTTAAGCAGATACGTTGCCCTCCTTTTCTCTTAAACTTAAATCTTATTAGTTTTTAGGATCCCGTTTCTCAAAACAACAAAGCGAAACCATTATACGATCACTTCTTTATGAATCCTACCATCAACTACTGCATAGGTTAGAAGATAAGTTTCATAATCCAGTAAATAGAACAATGAAAATCGTTATTTTGTGGTAATGTTGCACAAAAATACTTTCTTTAAAAGACTCGCGCATGTTTCTATTTTTCTCATAAAATTTCTTCTTGCTATTCTTTTCATTAATATTCTATCATGTAAATGTTAAGAAATACTAAGAATTTCATTGGGTTTTAAGTTTTCCAGTTGTTTTACGGAAATGCCACCGGAAAAAACATGCAAGCAAACATAATATAATTACACAAACAAATTACCTTTACGAAACCTGAAAATCCGCTATGAAATTTGTAAACTGCGCAGTTGTTATAAATCTATTTTGATACGTTCAAACGATTCCCACGCACCGCCTTTAAATACACATAAGGCTGCGTTTAGACGACACGCGCGCGCTAAGTGCACGCTACGCTCAGTAGCATCCGCGTCTAACATGCTTTGATTTATTTTGGATATAATTTGAACCCTATTGCCACATAAATAGATCTCAAATCGCATTAAACTATGTCCATCCACACACACCACGCGCCCACCTCGCAGCCTCCCAATCAGTGCGAGGCGGACGCGTGTCGTCTGTACGCAGCCTTAGGCGTTCCTTTTAAACTGCAAGTAAGTATACCTAACTTCCTACGCTCGTATTTCATTTCATTCTCGAATAAGTTAAGCTCTTTTGAAAATACATGTATTGTTTTCTGAATTACCAGTTTCTGAAAAACACTTTATAATTTTATTGAATAATAGCCTGACCTTCTGATCTAGAGACTATTGACCCTGACTACTAAGCCAGGAGGTAGTGGGATTCGATTCCCACTCAGGACAAATGTTTGCGTGATGAGCATGATCATTTGTTCTGTGTCTTGATGTTTGTTTATAATATGTATGAATTTAGAAATTTATAAGTATGTGTCTTTTGTCTGATTGAATTTGCCACTTGGAATTTGATGACCGTGTACGAGTTGTCCTTAAAATAAAGTATTAACCAGGTTAAAATCTCCGTGCAGAGACGCTGGTCTCTGTTACATGCGAGGACCTATGTTCAACAGGGGATGGATAAAGGATAATATAAAAAGAAAGCCAGCCCATTACGCTTAAGAGTTACTGGCAGATAGAGCAGTGGAGCCTTGAAATGGAGCTCACGTTCTGGAAAGAAGAGTTTGGCAGGTCCAAGTAGGATTGAGAGCGAGGTATAAAGCACCCATAATCAAGGTCTTATCTTTATATCTATGAAACCTGCATTAAGTAGTTCACGAATTTTGTCTACAGTAACCATTTCATAAATCAATGACTGCAACAAAGAATTCAAACACGATATAGCACTATTCTTAAGGATTTTTTGTGCTGACTTTATTGGGGACTAGTCCCCAGTTCGCACTCGCTCGCTCTCGTAGGCTCATATGCTGGGGACATCGCGGTGTCCCTCTCGTCACGCCGCCAAGCAGACGTTTACATCGCAGAGTTTGTCCTCAAAGTGCTCATAAGAACTGTCCTTCTTTGTACGTCTGAATTCTTTGACTGTAATGATACCGTAAACCCATAAGTCTCGGTGTCAGTACTTTCAGTGCCTGTGCTGCCTTACTCTCCGAAACACAGCAAAGCTGTTTTACGAAAAAAACAAGCAAGTAGAACACACAGGTACCGTCGGAAACACGGCACAGGACATCCACCCCACCAGTAATACATCCGTTTTTCTGAGTGAACGGATGGTCGATGGGCCAATAAGCTTCAAGAGTGGATGCCGCGTTCAGGTAGACGAAGTGTTGGTCGGCCATTAACCAGATGGGAAGACGATCTCCGTGCAGTGGCAGGTCCGCGTTGGATGCGAGTGGCAAGGGATCGGTCGTCTTGGCGTTCATTGAGGGAGGCCTCTGTTCAGCAGTGGACGGATAAAGGCTGATGATGATGATATAATGACTATTTCAGAATATTTATTTGTTAAGACTTAAGAGTTTTACTTTTCCAAGAAACCTTGGCTATAACCCGTTCTATAATTTGCTCGCTGACCTACTCCAAACCTATGGAACAGCATTACTATTAAGGAAGAGTCTTTCTATTAAGGATCAATCTTGCTAACATGGACCAGCTTTGGTATTAAGACCAGCCTTGCTTTTAAGGACCAGCCTTCGTTTTAAGGACCAACCTTGCTACTAGAAACTAGCCTTGCTATCAAGGGAAAATCTTAGTATTAAGGACCAACCTTGCTCCCAAGGCCCAATCTTACTATTAAAGAGCAACCTTGCTATTAAGAATCTGTCGAACAGGAACGCGACACATGAAATTAAGTGCCATATATAATGTAAGCAGTGGAACAAGAAAACGCTCTTGCAGGATAATTCAAAATCAATACAAGTGCTTTCAGCGCAGAGGTCAGAGTTCAGCTATTTCAGATAACTTTCAGAAAGGCCATTAACGAGGCTAACGCAAACATATTAAAATGTATCAATTCCGTCTAAGGACGTATTAAAGTGAAGAGTGGCTACTTCGCTGCCTTTTTTTTTAACACAGTGGAAATGCTTTGCGCATTCACCCGGGGATGGGTCGTCCCTGGAGATATGTGGGACTCCCGGCGCTCTCCCGACCAGCGCCGGTATACCGCACTAAAACCACTGCGGGTTGCCATCAGCCGCTTGATAGGGAGTATCCCGGATCTGACTAACACAGGACACCCCCCGCGACCGGCCGGTTCGCTTAAGGCTATCCGGGCTTCTTCCTAGTATGGGGGAGCTCCGACAACCTGAAGCACCCCCGCCGACACCGGAACATTTCTCCTGGGGCAGTTTCCCAGCCTTACCCCGAGTTCCGTTAGACGGGAGGCAGAAGGTGCGCATAGCGCCTCCTTCGTGCTCCCGTCCTTCGTCGACGGAGCGGGACGGGTGTGACGTCGTCTTCTCTATCCCGCTCCGCGGCCTCCTTCTGTGAAATAACGGTTTCGCAGAAGGTGACCGCCGCCTGCCAGGCCTCATCGTTCTCGAGCATGCAGGGCTACTTCGCTGCCTACGTCAAAGGCAAGCAATTGATATATCTAAGTTATGTAACCATTCGATCAGCTAAGAACATCATCATCATCATACCCCGATAACGTAGGACTTTAATAAAAGTCGCGACCACTTTTTGCAGCAATGTTCTGCCGATGTGTGTAATATACTAGCAGTTGCCCGCAGCTACGATCGCTTTAACAATTGTAAACGTATTCGGATTATTGATTATTATAGCTTATATCACTCAGTAATAATGTAGGATTAAGGCGCGAGCCCACCGCGGCGCACGAAGAGCCTACACACGTGGGTTAATGCGGGGCTCCGCACGGAGGCGCTACGCTCGTTTCTCAAACTTTCCTTTGCAAGAAAATGTCAATTAATTCGTAGCGTGTCCATGTGTTACAGTGGACACACATTTTCATGCAAAGCGAAGCTTGACAAACGTGCATAGCGCCTCTGTGCGCCGCGGTGGAGCCGCACCTCTATAAATGTATCTATGAAAGCAAACGCCTGTCAAGTCAGCTAGTAATAGATAAAAAATTACATTCAAATCAAGTGGAAGATACCACAACGGGGAATCAAATCAAAATTCACTTCCCGGGCGTTTGTATATCGAGTACTTTGTTATTTCAGTATTGCGTGTTCTTATAATCGGTGTGGAAGCCTGATGTTAGTCGATTGCTGTAGCAGCGACCTACCGGCGCCGTACACGTGACACAACTTTACAGGAAAACGTAGGTACGTTGTGGGAAATTTACTTCATGTGCGCTGTTAGTTTTAGCTTTAAAGTTACATACTGAATTAGGGAATTTGTATAGTTGTGTGGGTTTTAATGAAGTTGGTGAAATTGCTTTCCTTTTTAATTTTTTTGATTTATATCTGTTTATTTGTATCCGGATTGATATCGTATAGTTTATATATTATATAGTTGCAAAAATATTTGGATTATATATAACTTCAGCTTCGCCTTCTCTGTACCGTTTTCACAATTTTAAATAATCCGTATGCGCCAGATTACTTAAGGTCTAAATTTGCATTTCTTTCTAAGACTCATGATCGGCAGCTTCGTTCTACAGATTCATATCTTCTTTTCGCTCCTCTCTTTCGGACAAATGTCAAATTCTTTCAGCCTTCAAGCTATTCGGCTCTGGAATGCCCTGCCCATTGACATCAAGGAATCTTCTACCAAAATTTCCTTTAAAACTAAAGTATACTCACAACTTCTCAACTCTCTGTAAGACCCCTTAATTTTAACTTCTATTTAGGTATTCGTCATTGGTATTTATAGTTTATGTATGAATGTATGTAATGTTTATATTTGTATTTATTTATATATTTGTTGTATTTATAAATATTTTGTATAAGTATATTATATTGTGTAAGTATATTTATTGAATTTTATAATACAACTGCTACGTAGTTCACTTTTTGCGCCATACGTATTTCTCCGTTTTCCCTATGGTTGACTGGGAGAGAATGCTTTAGCATTAAGTCCGCCAATTTGTAACAAATGTCAATTTGGAGCAATAAAGTTTAAATAAATAAATAAAAATAACTCAGCCAATAAGGTTCAAGAGTAGAAGTCGTGTTTAGGTAGACGAATTATTGGTCGGCCTTTAACCAGGCGGGAATACGATCTCCGTGCAGCGGTCGTCCCATGTTGGATGCGAGTGGCACGGGATCGGTTGCGTTCATTGAGGGATTTGGATATACTAATAATAATACTTGAACAGGAATTCTTTTTCTATCATTAGAATGCTACAAGAAGAATTCCTGTTCAAGTATTCGTTTATTTAAATCGTGCACAAACTAACAAAAAATCAAATCTTTAGAAAAAAATCTGATTAAAAAGCATGAATTACTAACCTAACTCTTGAGACGCCGTTTCTTCTTCATATTGAAGTAACCAAAATCTACAAACTTTAAATATAGCTAATATTAGACTTATAAAAATTAAAAATGTTATTATTCTCGTTAATATATTATTTGATAACTTTATTATTTCCATTTAGGGTTAACCTTATAAAACTTAGCCCTCTGTTAAACCATAAGAATCGTTAATGTCAGACTTTAGTGACCTAATGGGCCTAGTTTTTCCAGTTACAACATTCAGATTGAACGATAAATGAAAGATATTTTCGTATTTTATCGGCGCCCATTTTAGGTAGGCTAAGAAGGTTTTAGTGGTCTAAGAGCCCGTGAGACATCGATCTTTACCCATACCAGATGATACCTACGTTTTTATTTATAAAATATTTTTGATTCATAGCAACGCCTATGATAGCATGCCTATCGAAAAGTGTTAATAACTATTATCATTTTATCACTTTTTTGTCAGCACCTTCAGTCTTATGATAACCAAACAAATTCAGTCTCAACATACAGTTTTTAACATAGAGCATATTATGACTCAGTAGAACTTCGCCGATATAATAATAAATAAAAAGAAATTTTATTATAATAATACATTTTCCTATAGCAAGCAAAGCTTATGTGCTTAAAAATAGACAAAAGTTAACTAAAATTAATTTATTTAAAACTAGTCATGAAAATGTATTTGGTGGGCAAGCTTTTAAAGGCGTGACTGTAAATCAAAAATATTTCATAAAATATATGTCTCGTCTGATTATTGTCATATGGGTGAAGGTCAATCTTGAACGGTCTCTTCTACTATAAAAGAAGTATCTTTAAAGTATCTTTAAAAAAGATAAATGTTCGAGTTAGGCATCGTTTTGACCATCGAGACGGGAGGCTGGTCTATTTAGTTCGTGCATTTTCCCTTCTTCGATTATATCTAAAGGCTTTAACACCTTCAGACATAAAAAGCTAATAATTTTGAATATTTAAGAAAGCAATGAAGCATTTGCTAAAAAAATTGATAATATTCACCGTCAGACAGCGAACTTCCACTCTTTCACTCACTTATCACTCACTTCACCGTCAACATCATAATCATAATCATCAGCCTTAATGCGTCCACTGCTGAACATAGGCCTCCCTCAATGAACGCCAAGACCGTCAATATAGTTTCACTGAAATAGTAATTTAGATTGATAAATTGGCAGGTCCGCGTTGGATGCGAGTAGCAAGGGATCGGTCGTCTTGGCGTTCATTGAGGGAGGCCTATGTTCAGCAGTGGACGGATAAAGGCTGATGATAATGATGATGATGATGAGATTGGTAAATTCGCAACTAGAAGGACGTAAGAATTCATATGGATAGCGACAATCATACAGTCAAGCTGCACATACACATCCACCCCGCCGATGAAATGGCATCTTGGCAGTCATAATCTACCGTTTGCATGAGTTGATCGAGTTTATGGGTCATTGCTTGAAATATCACAGAATCAATATAAACCTGTTGATGACTTTTTTTAAGCCAGAGAAATATGTAAATAGCTAACCTAACCTGTTGATAGCCTGCCAATGGGTCGTTATTATGAAATACTAGCTGTTACACGCAGCTTCGCCTACGTCAACTAAGTTTTAATACGGGTCCCTAACTTAAAAAAAATTACATGGCCCATATTCACCGGGGATAAGGTAGCTTCCCAACAGTGAAAGAACCTATTCAATACAAACAAACAATTAAATCTTTCCCGTTTATAATATTAGTATACCTACATAAGTTATATGAATATGCTATTGTTAATAACGGTTTTAAGATGAACTATAATATTTTTTTATGTAATGCTAAACAAAAGAATTGGATGCGAGTGGCAAGAGATTGATCGTCTTGGAGTTCTTTGAAGGAGGTCCATGATGCAGTACATGGATGATTGGAAAAGCCAATGCTCTAACCATGAAGAAAATTAAAATTTTAAAACCAAGGTATTTATGGCACGCTGTCTATAATCCAATCTTATAATTGAAAACATTTAGGGCCTGTTTCACAATCTCCAGATGAGTTACGAATAGGCTATCGGCAACATATTTGATATTTGACAGATAGAGTATGGAGTATCTGTCAAATATGTTGCCGATAGCCTGTTTGGAATTTATCTGGAGATTATGAAACAGGCCCTTAAAATCGTAAATAATTTTTTCCTTAAAAATCAGAGAGATGATATACTAGTTCTATCTCGCTGTAAATAACTCGCGGGCTATAAAATAAAAATGGTTGGATAATTTTCACTAATACTATATTTGATAAAGAACTTTAATGGGTAGATAAGGTTATCTATACGAAATAAAAGCACTTTATTTTCGAGTACCCAAGGGCGAAGTCGATGGGGCGTCCATCAGTCGCGTCTGGTGGAATATGTATGAAGAGGCGGATTATTAGGTTAAAACCTCGACCGCCTACGAGAAGGTTAATTCAAGGTGTAACCCTTCGGGTGTCGTTTCATTCATATTTTATATTATACGCAAATTACATATGTATCTGAATTTACTTTTACTGTATGCAAAGCCCAGAACGTATACAAATTATAAATTATTGTTTTTATCAAAGCGATCAATATTCATATCTTATACTAATATATTGCTAAAGTGTTTGTTTGAGCGTGCTAATCTCAGGAACAGCCCCCTGATTCTGTAAGAGTCATTTTCTAGGCTGTGTGCAGCGAAGAGCTCGTCTCGGAGCACAGCGTTGACGTTGCTAGGGTGTTTGATATGGTTTGACAAGCTTAGTGAATACCAAGTTGAATTCACAGCGCTGTCACAGCGTTGCGACAGCGCTGCGTTTCTTACAGAATAGCACTGCTGGTCGTATTTGAATGATTCTTTCAGTGTAAGATTTCCCATTTATCGAGTAAGGTTGTTTATTATATATAGGCTATAGATAGGTTATATATTCCTACTAAGATCTCCTTATATAACTTAGTTAACAGGGGACGCTGCGGGCAACAGCTAGTTTAAATATATGTTTCTCAGATTAGAAAAATGTGTCTATCCTCTTTATTCGTTTTGGCCTCGTCTTCCAAAGTCCAGTTTTGACACAACTAATCGCCGGATTCTCCAATACTAACTCAACAGAACTATAAACTTGGTAAGCACCTGAACAAATACACAAATAATGTTATAATATAAATAAAACGGGATTCAAATATCCGCGTTACCAGAATCCTGTGTATATTATCTATTGGTAGTTCTGGAATCTAATCTTACGAATATTATAAACGCGAAAGTTTGTAAGTATGGATGTTTGTTACTCTTTCACGTTAAAAACTACTAAATTGATTTTGATGAAACTTTACAATGATATAGCTTATACATCAGCACAACATAGGCTTTAATTTATCACCGTACTCCCACGGGAATAGGAAGTACGCAGGTGAAACAGCGGAGCGCCACTAGTGTTCCATAGTTTTGAACACAGTAAATGTAAAACTATGGAATACAGAAGTAATATTTATCTCCACGCCCAAAGAACCTGTGTCTAAGCCAGCCTTATAAACGGATCCAATATACGATTGGTTCCTACGATTTCGTATCAATTGAAAAAACGTCTATGTGATTGACATGGGTCGGTCCCCTTGGCGTTCATTGGTAGAGGCCTTATACAGTAGTACGGATGGATTGATGATGAGAATGACGAATAAAATTTTATTATAGCACTAGCTGTTGCCCGCAGCTTCGTCTACATTCGGTATCTTAGCGGGATGATGTAGTCTATATCATCCCGCGTTCCCATGGGAACTCGGGGATGAATTATAGCCTATGTGTTAATCTGATGTATAAACTATATTATTATGAAGTTTCATCAAAATCCATTCAGTAGTTTTTGCGTGAAAGAGTAACAAACATCCTCACAAACTTTCGCATTTATAATATTAGTAGGATAACAAAGACGATCGGTCGGTCGAGTGTTAAGGTCGCAAGTTCCAATCCCGCCGTTCAAATAATTTGTATGATGAATATCTGTCTGTCTGGTTCATGGATATGTATATGGGTATTTGCATACATTTATTTAATATATTTCCGTTCCTAGTACCCGTAACACAAGTGATCATGAGCTTACCACGGAATAGGTTAACGTTATGTGATTGTTGGATAATATTTAAGACGCTGCAAAATTTATACATTTTTAACTTGATATTATAATATAATATTAAATTATTATAATAGTATATATTTAAAGAGGGAACGCTGCCAGTACCTTTCGAACCTTGCCTAAAGGGACTCCTTTTAATAATATATTTTAGTTATCATGTTATATTGCATGTGCATTATTTAGATGTATATATATACTATATTATGAACCTAAATAAACATGAAATTGAATATGAACATCAAATTTTTCAGGAGAATATACGAGTATTATGTATTTTTACTTTCTTTTCTTATTCTTGGTCACACTTGACTGATTATAAATGAGATAGGATATTCCAAAAGTTTTCCTCTCGACAAGTCTTCGGCACAAGTTGGACGTGACGAGAAATATCCGAACAATATTTGCCTTTTAATTACATTTGTTCTAAAATATGGAATTTTTTAAAGAAATATTGTGGAAATTCCAACAATGGTGGATACGTAATAGATACGGATACGTAAGAGACTGATCACGTATTGGTTACTTCTTAGTACTTAGTCTTAACTACGTAGTATTTGCCTTGTAATTACATTTGTTCTAAAATATGGAATTTTTTAAAGAAATATTGTGGAAATTCCAACAATGGTGGATACGTAATAGATACGGATACGTAAGAGACTGATCACGTATTGGTTACTCATGTTCTCTTAAATTACACATTATAATGTTTATATTTTTGAGTGTCTTAATTTTTCTTAAGGTTTTACACTCTTGTCGTTCTAGCAACCATGGTTTCGGCATCATCAAATATGTTACAAATTAGGACGAGGAAATTTATTTTAATATACTGTATATGTATGGGAAAAGCACCAAAATTGCAATAAAATCCTAGTGCATACTAGGTTAGTTGAGAGCAATGAGGTTAACTAAGAATATCTATGGACTATACATAATGACGACCTCCGTGGCGCAGTGGTTAGCGCGTTGGCACACAAGCCGGAGGTAGCGGGTTCGAATCTCGCCAGGGAACAAAAAAAAAATTATTTGTTCCTGGGTCATGGATGTGTATTAAACATGTGTATTATATAATAAAAATCTTAAATATAAGTATAAGGGTTTGTTTCACAATGTCCTAATAAAGTTCCAATTAAGCTATTTGCAACATATTTACCACATACCTACAACGTTTTTGTTTCACAATTGACAAATAGCAATATTTGGCTAATAAAGTTCCCTGTAAACTATAGGTCGGATCAACTGGCCATTAGCAAATTTATCTGCCACATAAATTAGTTGACAGATATATACGCGGTTGATAGCTTCACGACATTTGACAATTTGACGTTCCGGTAACAGTAATATACAAAATAATATAAATTGTGTTTTGATCGTTTAATAATTAAGGGATAACATTATATACAAGGTCTATGTAAATAAAAGGTATAAAGATGGTATGATACATACATTAAAATTATAAAAACATATTTTCATGTATATTTACAACATGGAATGTTTTTCTAAAACATATTTATCGTAAAATGGAACTATAAAATGCGAGGTTGCCAAGCCTACTAACCAGTAAGTGCCATATAGGGATCTGCCAAATAAATTTACAGGGAAGATGATGGTGAAACCCAATCAAGACTAACTAGAAGAAAAAAAATTAAATATATGTATTTCCGTTGTCTGGCACCCGTAACACAAGTCTCTTCGAGTACTTAGCACTGGACCAGATTGACGTAGTGTAAAAGCGTCCATAGATATTAGATATTAGATAGATATTATTAGATATATTCTATCTCCTAATCTCTATCTATAGGAGTAAATACATTCGAAAAATGTGAAAAAAAATCTAAAATAAACAAATTGCCAGTGCTAGACCAACAAGGTTTAGAATTGAGGTCAGAGAGGAATTTTGCGACACCGAATGAAATGGCGATCTTCGTTATCTTCTTCACTGTCAGTAATCAATACAGTAAAATAATGTTATATCCGTCATACCTGTATGTAAATAAAAATGAATCGTCGAAATTTACCTACATTCGCTCATAACCTATGAACCACTGCAAAAAATTAGAAAATTCCTTTTTTGTTGTTCACCTATCTAAATAAAATAAATATAATGCTGAAGTAACCAGTAGAGAATAATGATATTAAGATGCTTTGGCTGTGAACGCCACGGTCCTAGTATCGACATTTTCGCGTCTGCTGATGAATATTAGATGCTCATTCATAAATATCTTTTGCGATATGAAAGAATAACTTGAAAATTAATAAAAGTATTGCCAGTGAAAATTGTGAAAGATAAATTTGCCTTCCAATATTTCCAATAACTTTTTAGATTGGCAATTCATTTTGCAATCGAATCTCACCCTCTGTCTTAAATCAAATAGTCTACACAGGAAGAGGGACGCTTCAGACAAATTAAACTTTAAGCTGGTACTATATAACAAGTTTACCCGACTAACGCGCAGACAAGGGTAGTATTAAAACTATTTAAAACTGAATATTTACTATGTTTTATCTTTATTCCGCGAAGCTTGGTATTTTGACATTGTCTACGTATGTCTTGTTCACGAGACTACACGGTACTGAAAACAAATAGGGTATTTTTAATCAAAATTACAAAAGGGAATCATTATTTTTGTAATCCTTTCTATAGTTTTTAATTAAAAACAAGATGTACCTATCAGTAACATATTTCCATATTTCCTCACACATTTATGTGATACACGCTGAACTCGGCAAACGTCCTGCCTTGACTATTTTTTGACATCATCATTTCCATAAAAACCTAGTCCTGACGCTAATAAACACAAAAAAAAAACAATTATCTAACTTACGGTTCTAAAGTTATGTGCGATCTCATTATGTTTCCTCGATTTGTTTGTATTTATATAGAAAAAAAGACATGAAAAACAGGATCACTTTGTTGCTTTTCTGTCTGTCTATCCAACTAAAACTTATAAGATACTTCGAATTGACATAGGAATTCGTTAAGATGCTACATTGCGGTTTCACGGTTTTCAAAAACCAAAGCGGGCCAATCCGACCAAATTAACCAAAGGCCTTATAGTAAAATGTCTTTTTAACCGACTTCAAAAAAAGGAGGAGGTTATCAATTCGACTGTATGTTTTTTTTTTTATACCAAAAATAAGTGAAGTCATCGTTGACAGACATTTTATGCTTTTATACTATTATATTGCTCAGTAGCCTGACACGGGGCAAACCGACCTAAATGTAGCTGGATAAATCAAAGGTCGTGAACCGTGTACAAGATGAAAGTCTAAACGAGTTCCGAATTGACCAAAGCCTACTTGGCTAAGCGCCAATTTAATAAAGTATCTACTCATATATGTATATCCCACTGCTGGGCACGTGTTTCTCCATCGAAATCAGGCGAGAAGAGTACTGAAAGACAAAAAGAACGAAAAGATTTATTTGGTTTAGGTATCGGAACCAATCAATTGAATCACTAATAGAGATTAAATATTAAAAAAAACTCTTTATAATATACTAGCTGTTGCCCGCAGCTTCGCCTGCGTTAACTAAGATTTACAACGGGATCTTAGTACCCGAAATAACATTTTTTACACCTTGTGTCCGAAAAACCAAAATATCTTACGGAACCTTATTTTTATCAGAATAAAATTTAGCCTATGTTACTCGTGGATAATGTAGCTTTCGAATGGTGAAAGAATTTTTGAAATCGGCCCAGTACTTTTTGAGCCTATTCATTACAAACATACAAAAATAGGTACAAATCTTTCCTCTTTATAATATTAGTATAGAATATAGATATAGATTTTCACCAATTGAAAGCCTCCATTTTTTATTAGATTTTCGTCAGAGCGACTTTTACATACGTCGTGGGTAGACCTATTTTTTAAGTCAATTTAATCTTTCGAAAACTCAAACTAGACGTCTCTATTGTTTTCTTATGTTTACGCGAATTTCACTCATAATAAAACAACTTTTACGGATTTTATCGCGGTTTATTTAGTTTTTTAAGAGCCCGACGTTTCGGATACTTTACAGCAACCATAGTTGCTGTAAATTAAAGTTTATTATAATAGACGTCTCTAGTAAAAAAATAAGTCTCGACTGAATCTTGGTATTCTTTGTCTTGGTATCAATTCTATATAGGCAGGATAACACTTTGTGTAATCTCTTTGCGGATTACTACTCTATAAAGTAAGTATTCCTGATTGTACATTCAGAAGTATTTCTTATTTAGGACCCTTTGGTAGCCTTATTGACCCTTATTGACTAGTATTTCATCTTCCCACATAAACTCTTGATATAAGAGAATTGATACTATTTATACTAATGAAGTTTTGTTAAAAGGGAATCGTCCTATTCTTCGACCTACAACACCTAAGAATACTCATAAATCAATAAATAATCATACTCGCATCCGTCTACTACTGTAACAAAAAACCAAGATAAACCATAGGAAGCAATGATCGACATACATATATACATATAAAGAGAAATCATCTATTAGATTACTTAACTCCAAGTAATCAAAAATTAAAGTCTTGACGTTTTTCATTACAGAAAGTTTACTTGAAGGTTTCGACTCTAGAACAAATCTAATGAGTATGCTTCTTTGTATGTTTTAACTTGAACAAATTGGGAGTCCGCTCTTGCATAATCTTAAGTAAGACTTAAGTGTACTATGGGACTCGGCTTAGAAAGTTACGCCGAGACTCGCCGCAACCAAATGGCTTTATCAAACTTTTAATTATAGCAAAAAATACTTCTTATTTTAATTACACAAACTTGGAAGATACCATTCAGAATTGCTCTTCTCCGAGTATTCTGTCCAAAAGCTTAAACAAACTAAGAACGATAAAGATTATAGTTACAGTTTACCAGTCTCTAAAAACACAAACTATTAAACATAAGTGCTATTTATCAAAAGATTAACAAAAAAATATGGAAAGATCTTCTTTCTGGAATCAAGGTTAAGAATAAAAGAACGAATCTACTTATTCAATAAAGTATATTTTCGCTTGATTCATTGTCGTCTATATAAGTATATAACGGAATTAAAAAGGGTGAAAAAAAAGTATAATATTGTATAATATGTAGATGACCAACACACTAAAGACACTAAAGAAAAAAAACATTACAAGATAAAACCAAGAAATGTTTATCACTCTCAAAGAAAAGCAAGACACTTGACAAAGTCTACAAGACAAAGACTAAGTAACTAAAAGTAAGACTTTCAGTGCCTTAACTTACTTCATTAAATCATTATTAAAAATGCATCCTTGAAGATAATACATAAGTGAAACACAAGTACCTTTCCTTATAATGAAAGGAAAGAACAACATAATTAATTTGTAGAAAAATAAAGTTACCAGGTGAGCCTTGTTCCCGAATTTTCTCTGTAACTCCAAACACAAATGGCAACTTAATTTACTAACAATGTCTAGAGACGCCGAAAGTTTGGGAGGAAATTTTCATAGCGACGAAGTTGAATTCACTGACGACTTCCATCAAAACATTATTCTACTTAGTTACTATGTAAACTTTAGGAATGTGGATAATCAAATTACAATTTCCCTTATAAAAACAAATAATATTTTTTGAAAACAATATTATTTGAAATACTAACAATTGACATAGTTATAACATTTGTCGCTGCATGCCTGCAGATCTAGGACCCTCAAAAAACAGCTAAAGTCGATCCCGGTGATTTTATTTCGGGTATTCGCAGCCCAGTGTAAGTCTCACATAGGGTCAGGATGGATACAGCAACAGACACCTGCATAAATCAATTCCATATTCATGTGCTTTAGAAAAAAAAAGGATTATTGTTATAGGTATATTTACATGCTTTTGAGTATGTTTTCATTGTATTGTATAAACTGATGTAAATTCCTCCTTATCATATTTATATGCATTCCTTTAAGTTGAAGCCAATCGACAAAAAATCTATTTTAAATAAATTATGAATCTGTCGCAAGAAACGGTCGAGCCAAAGAAAACTTGCAAATAAGTTTAGGCGCAAGCATCATATTATATAAAACGGAATATAACATTTCAGGTTTACACACTACATTTTATTCTTTGGTGTAATTAATAAACCATATTAGAGTTTTGGGAGAACACAGGTGTATCGTTTAAATTGCCTAAATCATAAAAGTTTTACATTGCAACTTTACAGAATGACATTTATTACAGTCCTGATAACTTTTATATTACGAAATACCGTTTTGGATGGATTATTTTAGATTTGCCGATGAAGTTTGGTTATGTAGGCGAGTCCTGTGATTAAATTGTTTTATTTTGAATTTGCGAATTTACCGGGAGACCTCTTTAATTGTTTTAAGCAACTTATGCAAATATGAATTAAAAATACATTTAGACAAGCTTGTTGTTAAAAATATATTTTAACTAAATTTATTTAGTACCGAGTTTCTTTAGAACCAAGACAATATAGTTTCATGAGTCGTGCAATGTATGCAATAAGCCTGAGCGAGACATCGATCACTCAATCACCTATATTTAGACACCAAATTTCCTTTGGAACTTTTAATATAGTCTATTGGCCCTTCACCTCATCAGTATCAATCAATCATCCTCCGGCTACGCGTCTAACTTGTATGCTTCGTATGCTTTTACACTTTCAAAAGAACCTCTTTGTGTTTATTAAACATTTTTTAGTTAATGAGATGTCTGTTTTTGTAATCATCTTCATCGTCATCGCTTCTAACATCATCACTTTCATTGACATATTTTCAACGACCCTTGAAATGGAACATTAAAAAAGAGATAGGAAAACGATTTCATAAATTTACACGCAATAAATGGAATCTTTCACCAGTTGGTGGAATGCGTTGTGCATGTACCATCGCCCCGCTCTTATCTTTCGTTAAATAACTTTGCTGTATTTTGGAAACGCAGTTTAATTACTAGCACCGAGTAGGTCTTGTCATCTCGTCTCAGGAAAGGTATCATTTATGTTAGTGTGTAGGCGAGGCGAGGATATGTAGAATACAGGAGTGCGTACCCCGTACCTCGTTCATATGTCAGATAATGATTGCTGCCGCGTTTCTTTGTTGTATTATATGCGTTTATTATTATATTATACGGCTGCAACCTACAGTAACCTAAAGTTTTTAGATAGCAAAGGATGATATCCTGTATTTCGAATCCCTTTATTTGGCTCCACTGTTCCCGTGTCGTAAGGTATATTTCACCGGTTTAACTTAAAGGTTTAAAGAATATTAAAAATTAAACAACAAATAATAAAACATTGTGTCATGGTAAGGAACAGAGTGAAATTTGCGTTTGTTGCCTTTTTTTTTTTGTTTGTAAATGTTACAACGACATTTGGGCCATTAATTTATTAAATGTTTTTAAACGCTGAACAACGTTTACTCTGCCCTATTTCAGCGAGTATAATCTATTGTACTCACCGTACTTATAACGGGCACTCGTTTATTATTCTGTTGGCATCTGAAACAAAAAATCTAATTAAGGTAACGAAAAAAATATGTTCTACCAGCCGGCGCCCGCAGCTTCACCCACGTAGAGATTGTAATATTATATTTAAATATTATAAAATGCAAAACTGTGTTAATGTAAAAAAACACATTTCTACATGTCTACTAAAGTGAAAGACTTGTAGCGTTCGGCCAGTAGATATAAATATGTATTGTGTTTTGCACTCACAATCGACATTTCAATTGAATCACTACTTTTTTTATTTTAGTAGTATATTTATATGTTTAAGGCTTATGCCATATCGGTTTCGACATTCGGTCAAATCGGTACAGCCATTTTGCTTGAATGTGTAATAAACATCTAAACTAAAAAGGTTTCACGTTCAACGTATGTATTAGTAAGATTATTTGAGTAAAGCGATGGAGATACGGGCCACATGTCATATTATTAACGTAGCGAGATATTGTTTCTTTTTTTCATTTACATTGTATTTGAAAATGCTCATATAAAAGAAAGTATGAAACAATTATAGTTATTGTCATATCATTGATGTTTGAAAGGATAGATCCCTACAAGGATTACCCTTCCTAAATTATAAAGTCACATATACTAATCGTATTTATAAATTGCAAAGGATAACGGCCCCAAAACTCCACCCCGAGGTACACCAGTATAGTTATTATTAATATTGCATTTATAATATAAAAATGTGAACTACACTAGCGGTACGAAGTCGTAAAACGGTACTTAGGAGCTACGAGAGGTCTACGGTGCATTTTACGATACATTAACTGCGTGATCGGATCGCATGAGAACAACTCGTTAAAATGCAAACTAACTTGAAACTTCGCACTATTTTTACTTAAATTGCAAAGTCAAAGTTTCTATAAATTTCCCGGTAATTTTTTAAAAATTTCATTTTAATTCAACTGAACGATCTGGCAGTTTCGTTTCTGTTTTTTTTTTTACTGTAGTTAGTACGTTACAGAAAAAACAATATGAAACTTATGTATCTATGTAATAAAAAAGTGGAGAATGTGGTAACTGGTAGGGGTTGTAGTAGTAGTCGTAAGTAATGGTGGTTAACCAGAAAACATTTACTTTAAATTGGAAATCTCATGGAAAATTGCGTGCGAATTGGTTAATAAAAATGATAATTAACGAAAGTAGTAACTACAGATATTCTCAAAAGGCAGCCCCGCTTTTAATTTAAATAGCAAAACAAACTAAAAATGTTTTCCGATATTATTAAATTTATACAATATACATTTTAAATTAATGTCTTTACTTTCACTATTTAAAACGGGATATTATGCATGTTTTTATCTATTATTTCGCGAAGTTTCGCCATTGTCTAGGAATACTTTGACGAACAATTAGTCCTAAATAAAAGTGAGGAGCAGAGTATTCTGTCAAATTTTGTACGGTATATTTGATTATTTATGTATCATACTTTTATGGTATGTGACACTTACGTGGTGAATTTTTTCGCAAATAAGAAAATTTTGGGCCTCCCGTATATTCCAATAAAGGAAGCCTAATAACTGAACCTCGGAGAGCCTTTGAGGAATCTTTCGCAAAGGTGGGTCGAAATTCGTCCTTATCCTCCGACGCTAAGGTAGCATATGGCTCATAGTTATGAATTAATAAAATACAAAACAAATTCTAGTCGATTTCATATTGAACGCTAACATTCGAATATTGCTCACCCATTGCACGTATTTCGTAATGAATGGATTTTCGAATCCAATTATATTTAGTTCAGACTTTGATATTTAGTATTTGCACAAAGCTCGTAAGCACACATACATTTTCCAACAATAATTCGTAACATGTGAAGCCAGGTAGGCATCTTCTTTTTCTTCTCGGATCCTTTCACTCTCTTCACTTTCCATTTCTTCCGATCAGCGGTGACTGCGACTATCTCCGGTCGTCTTTTCCCGAGACAATCGGCTTCCTGGGCCACGGTCCTCCGCCAAGTTGACTTTGGTCGACCTCTCTTTCATACTGGAGAATTACATAGAACCTGTTTGTTAAGACGAGTCCTCTTGACGCAATGTATGGCAGACATAGCTTAGTCCATTACTCTATGGCTTAGTCTTTCATAAAATAATGTTTTAATAAAATGTTTGTTATTGCATTGTGTGTCAATGTCAATATATAATTTAAAGGTTACGTAATAAAGTTTATATTTTATAACACCACCTCCTCCTTTCGAGAAACTGCTTGTGATACACCCACCAATTCCACTAAACCACAATATATTATGAAACTATTCTATATACAGGGTGGACTAAAAGTCTGGCGCGAATCAGGCGCTGCGTCGTTATGCGGGCAGCACGTCAAGACGGGGCATTACCAAACGCAAGAGACGAAGACGCGGATATGTCATCAATGGACTTTCAACTTTCAGGATACATTAAAAATAGAATTTTAAATAACAGTCTATTGAAGTATTAAAACTTAAAAGAAAATGGAATTTCATAGCGCTTTCTCCAAACACTGTCGGGCAGCGATAGAGGACTTCCGCTTTAGATTACAGGAGTAAAATATTAATTAAGGATCACATTTGGATGACGTTATTTTTTAGAAATAAAACCCTAATGCTTTACTTTAATAGTGAATAAAAAATTTATCTACTACATTTGTATTTTTATAATCATTTGAAATGTTACCGTGCTTAGGGTCGCACTGATCTGTATTGACTTACTTCTATTTCAGATTAAAACTAGCATGAAATAATCTTAACTTTACACGTGGTTAACGCAAACTTGCATTACCAAGGCTGCAAACAAACGTTTCTCCTGACGACGTTGAAAACTAACTGTTTGTTCAACGTTCTACGAAACGTGCCTTACTCAGCCCTGAAGGGTTCATGGTCTAAGAACAAAATCCGACATATAACCGCCTATGTCACGCGAAGTATAAGGACATTGTTAGGCTGTTCGATTACATAGTAGTTAGTGAAGTTACGCTTTGGATGTAGGTAATATTCCAGGGGTTGCCAACCAGTGGTCGGCAACCAAAGAGCTATAGAAAGGTCCGCGAAATTCACCAGTTTGACAATAAATAGCATAGCTAATCTCTAACCACTTACCTTAAATGTTTAGATTTAAGTTCGTATTACTTTGGTGTTTCTACTGTTTTTTAATTTGTGGTCCCTGATTATCACACTAAATTTAAAGTGGTCCCGATCAATAAAATGTTGAGAACCACTGCACAAGTAGGATGTTGCGTTATTACTGAAAGACCGGCTATATATACGTTTCGGATAATACAGGCGGGTATTATCCGAAACGTGGAAAAAGTGAAAATCTAAGAAAGGCGCAAAATAACCAGTTGTTTTATCATAATAAGTGAATTTGCCGTTAATATGAGAAAGCATTGCTTGATCAGTGTTCTTTTGATTTTACCATTTATTAGAGACTAGTAGCGCCCCTTGGTTTCACCCGCGTTCTTGCCATTTCAGTGGGCACGGGGTTAAATTATAGCCCATGTGTAATTTGTATGTAGAAACTATATTATTGTAAAGTTTCATTAAAATGCTGCTTGGCGTGTAAGAGAAGAAGAGAAACAAACGAGAGAAACGTGTAACAGAAACAAACATCCATATTTACGCGTACCACAAGACCTGGGTTAGATGTGGTAGTTATGTGACATTTGGTGTTAGCCTCTATCTACTAAAAACCACCGCCTTAGGCCGCTGCAGTGAGGTACCCTCGTTCATGCTGGGTTCTGGCACAACTATGAATCTATTGATGCCTATTTGCCACATTAGTTGCCATCAAGTTGTTCGTTTTGCCAATTAGCATATTTCAAGTGTGATATAACACCGACGCATCAGCTATAATATTCATGAATGAGTTACAGTAACTACCGACTTAAACGAAAATAAATTATATACAGTTGACGTACAAGAGCTTTTTC
Organism: Lycaena phlaeas; assembly: GCA_905333005.2. Taxonomy (NCBI): domain Eukaryota; kingdom Metazoa; phylum Arthropoda; class Insecta; order Lepidoptera; family Lycaenidae; genus Lycaena; species Lycaena phlaeas. The sequence goes on from HG995181.1 coordinate 3,756,175, forward strand.
AAACTGCAATCACTAAATTACAAGAGGAGGTTGATTTCAGTATAATGTACCCATTATGACACAGGACTGTTTATTTTTAGTTTAATAAATGCAAACGAAATCGTCCAGGATATTTAAGAAGTTATTTGAATCCCATATAACTTAGCTATAATACGTGCTTGTAAAGAGGTAGAACCATACTGCTTTGCAGCCAAATTAGGCCGGCACGACCGGGGTGGTACCTCTCGCTCACATAATTCCGGCGTAAAGTGGCAGTTATGCTGTCGCGTTTCGTGCGGTTTGTGAGTTTCCGGTGGCCCATTGGGGGGATAGGGAAAAGGAGGGCAATGCATCTGCATAGCCTTTGGTTGTGTGGATATATATATATATATATATATATATATATATATATATATATATATATTCCATGTTTCGGTCTCATCTCTTTCATCACCATAAACATCCTTTTTCCGTCAACTTCTGGACAGGTATTTTCAATGAACGTCAAAACGGCCATCTCCCGGCATTCGCAGCTACCTCTTATCTACCTCTATATAGAATTTAGTCAAGACAAGGCCTTGATAGTCGTTATATTGTATCATTTTCATGGTTGCTTCATATTTTCAATCAACATCATAAAAGAGAAGGTTCTCAATTCGTATATTATTATGTTCTTTTAGAAAACTGGTGTTTTCAATTTTGTCCCAAAATAACTTGATCAGTATCTGACCAACCGTTTTTAAATTATTCTCAATAATGCTTATTTAGTTGATTAGTTTGGTGTCTGCATTGTGGCGTCCATTTTATTTGTTGTCGGTGTAAAATGACTAAAAATCACCACGATGCTTTGAAAGCGCATCATAGAATTTCGAGGTTAATTCACCCGAACCGTTTTTAATTGGCGAAAAAATAAGGCGATCCTTCTACTAAGTCATCGACGAATATAAGAATTCATTTGAAAGAACATAGCTCTGCTTCAAAAGAAACTCACACAAAAATCCTGGCCATTTTAATAAAAAAAGAGCTAATTTCTCGATTCCATATCGTTCCATGGATTTGGAGTTTGAAGTTAATCCAGCACAAGCCAGAGTGCATTCACCGAGGAATCGCGTGCGGCGCCCGGTCGATAGCGCGTCAGGTGCCACCATCATTACACTTAATTGGGACAGTTGTAATGACTTTTGCAACAAAAAATTACCTACGAGTACATGTCACAAATTATAGAATATATTTTGAAGTAAAACTTCCTTGGTGCGAGTAGAGGGTAACTCAGAAATTTTTTGATGGTAGGTAGTACGCACAGTATTCTATATTCTAAAATAGCAACTTGCATTAAGCTTGATATCAAAGTAAATTGTACATTATTTATATATTTTCAGACGTTTAGGTCATCTTAATAAAATAAATACACCTTATACTATTAGTAGTAGTACTACCTAGTTCATTATTGTATTTCCCACAAGGTTATTTAAAAAGCACACTAAGCATTTTTGTAAAAAAATTGTGGCAAAAAAATGTAGGTAACATATGGTCACCCTAACACCATGACCTATGTCTTGTCTATAGTCCATACAGCTAGTTGTGTACAAGACTAATTATTCATTTTCTTTCGTGTAAAACTTGTTCTACAATCTAATGTACTATTTTATTTTGTACTAAATAAACACTTTTTTGTAGAAATATCCACAAAAACTATCAGCCACGTTCTGTAACGATTTTTTTCCTCCAAAATAGTCTATGAACCAAATTAATCGGGTTTAAATCCATGAAAATATTTTTTAAATCATTCGCATTATAATTCATAATTATGGTTAAATATTTTTTGGAAACAAAAAGTTAAGAATATTATATTTTGGCTCACCTGTCTTCAATGTGAGTTTAATACGCATCATAATATTGACTAAAAGCTCGAAAAAGAGTGAGATTTTTAGAGATTCGTTCTGCCAAAAGTAACTAGCACTGTGACACGAGAATTTTATATATTAGAAAAGTTAACTATATGACGAAAACCTTAGACCTGACAAAGCAAAGGTATTTTTAGACCCCTTCCTCCTGAATGGGTCATGTAGTACGTTCCCTTAGATTGAGCTATAGTGATGATCGTTCATAATATTTCAAAAATTGGCGATTTTTCAAAAAACTATTACGATATAAAAAAAATACCTCCGTAGTATCTGCCGATTACGACGATACCGATACACGTTAAACGTTGACCCCCTCCAGTACTAATCGCCTCTGGTATTTAACGAACACCCCCTTTTCCGTAACCTTTCCCAATATGAAATTCGTATGTTGTAAGTACCTGTTAGTGTACACAAGCATGCAACCCTTCATATGCATTAAATTTAATGGATGTTAGGTTAGGTCCGGGCTCTGTAAGTTCAATAGGTGACACAAATTCAACTTTGACTGAACCATATCGAAGTGAGGCATAGCACAATAGTAAATACTAAATATATCATGCACTAGAATATTTTTGAAGTAAAACTTCTTTAGGCGCGACTAGGGAATAACTCCGCCTTTTTTCTAACGGAACTAACGCTTTAACGCTTATTTAAATTAGTGATTCATAAAATTTCTTTAGGCGCGACTAGTAAGTAGCTGACTGGTTGAAGATCTGACGGAAGTAGCTCTCATTCTATATTCAAAAGAATAGAAACTTGCATTGGCCGTGTTCATATATTATGTAAATTGTAAAGACTGCTGTACACGTTGGCCAAGCGCGGTCAGTGCGGTGTTCGGACAACGACCAACGTGTTTTGGGCGTTGTGACTAGTGGCAAAGATCACAATAAATATCGAAGAATTATTGTAAAGGTTTACTTCAATCGCGCGTAAATGTTACACGCACACACTTTTTGCAAGCTTCGAACATAGTGTTTGTTAAACATGATGTTTTGTTTATGGCTTACTTTCGATTGAAGTGTAGAAAGTTTAATAACTATGCACACAACAGATGAATGTTACTGAAGAAGTGTTGTCAGCGCTCCTGTCTTATATATACCACAAATCTGCCTATTTCTTTCCTCAAATAGCTTAATTGTGATAAATATGGCACAGGCAGCGTATTTAACTGGCACCCACATTTAGGCACCATTGACATATGCCTCTTCACCTGTTTGATTTTATGCCTAAACTAAAATATGACTTTTTTTTAACTAAAATATGTCTCGTGAACATGACATTCGTAGACAATGTCGAAATATCGAGCTCCGCGAAATAATGCTAAAAAACATGGTAAATATTCGGTTTTGAATAGTTTAAATAATAAAATATGACTATTCTGCCAGTCACATAAAAATATATTAATAATTAATCAATATATATTAATAAACACATAAAACAATAGCCAGCATCTTGTAATAGCCAGACTCTTGTAAGTCACTAAATATAGTTCCGTTACGAAGGAAGACTTGAAATCTTGTCTGCCATACATTGTACTACATAATATTACCTCCTGCATAGATCATCACTCACTGTGATATTGCGATCATACCTTAGTGAGCTATCTGCTCGGCTACTGTTCCGATTTACCCTAAATTTATTTTAAAGTTTTTTTTTTTTTTTTTAATTTAAATATTTTAGTTAAAAAAAAATATATATTTTTATGATTTACTTTAAAGGCAATAAGCCGAAAAGTCTAAGCCTTTCACAGACAAACGACATTAAGATAATTATGCATTTTCACAAAAAATATATTTTAATCAATGTATACAAAAACTTTTCAAATTATACACCTATATTTTCGCCAAGAATCACTCTATCAATTGGAACAGAAACAGCATTAATATCTATTCATAGTTTTTTTTTATTTATCACATCCATTGGGCCCTTGAAGAAAAGAGCCTACTAAAATTAAAGGCCATAACATAACTTGCAAATTTTTTTGGGATATTGATTATCATTAACATGAGATGGTAACCCTTGTCTTATGTAAAATGTCAATATAGCCATGCTTAGACAACAAATCAACTTAATGCTAAAACTGCAGCAGTCAACCTATCCATCTTTCCCCAACATTGTGGAGCATCCGTCATTGCCCCACACACTTTTCTGGGTCTATGGCAGAGGCAATAGATTAGGTCCAAATCTATTGCCCCTGCCTCCTATGGCCTTAATTAATAATAATCCTATGGCCAGGGTGGGGCAAGCGCCCCAGCTTGCCCCAGTGTGGCTACGCCCATGGCTAAAACAGCAGAGAGTGTATGGCATTGCCATTCATATTTTTTTAAAATGAATTCTTATATTAACATATTAGATGTTTCATATATGTAAGGGCTTTTTATATCTTATACCTTTAAACGAGCAATTCTTGTATATATATATATATAGAATCTGAATCTCAGAAACGGCTCCAACGATTTTCATGAAATGTTGTATACATGGGTTATAAACGGCGATAAATTGATCTAGCTAGGAAAAATTTCTAGAAAACTTTTTTTATCTGTGCTTTGAGGCAACGATAAAATATGATTAAAATACGAACGTTAATTTCGCTGCCTAATAATATGTCATGGTAGCTTAGTGATGAAATTAGGCAGTTAAATCCGAACGAGCCTGGATCGAATCTCCAGTCCGAATTTTTGTTTTTCCTTTTTTTAAGATATTTTTTTTTAAGAAAAATTTTATCGTACATTTATCACTAAGGGTACCGAGCATATGCTCGGTCAACCAGGTACTAAAAGAGCCAACTCTGTGATCAATTTATTGTTGATGATATTTTAGCTACATAAAAAATGATTTCATGTAACTACACTATTCACTTTCAATTTAATATGATAACTTACGGCGTAGTTTTTTACACACATAATGTGATGTGATTTTGAGTTACCTTAATCAAATTATTTATTGAACATAATTTTTCAAAATAATAAATTCAACACTAGATTTCAGATTTATTTTAACTGGCGATATACTGGTGGTAAGTGGTATATTCTTATTATAAAAATATACAAGGTGCAAAATAGATGCTTGTATTGTTTGTTGTTTCATTTATTTTTTTAATGTAACTCTACTTTGTCAATATATATTTTTATTCGTCTAATAGAATATTCACCCAAAAGTAATGGAAGAACCGTCTCTATCGATGAGTAAATCTGATTAAATTATTAAAAAATATGTCGTTTCATTCAACATTTCTACAAAGAAATATTGCTATCCACTGAAAAATCAATAACAGTCGCCTTCCTTCACCTCGAATAAAAAGGCAATAAATCGGAAAAATTAACTACTTACGTGACCAGAAGGAGCAAAAACAAAGCTTCAGTAATATGATGCACAAATTTATTAATCTTTAATGGGATAGATACAATTTATTTATTTATTTTAATCACCAATTCGCACAAAACAGAATGAGTTCGATTACTCAGGTATCTTACTGTCAAGTGTCAAATGTCAAATGTCAATTACTAGTTTGACTTTGACATAAAGGTATTAAAATTGAATAGGGATGTGAAAAATTTTTATATTTAGGAAGCTATTAATATTAAAGAAGACGAAGAATGTTTTGAAATCGTTCATAAATATCTAATGTAGGTTAATATCTAATGTAGCTTGCTTAACAATCTCAATTTGTATAAAATCTTGCACAGTAAAATGTATTTTAAATTTCATTCTAAAACGCTTACACTTGTGAGATGACGTATTATGTTGATATGGATTTGCTTGTCAATTACACAGATTCACTGGTTGGGCCAGCTAACTTGTACTTAAACCTAACCTAAATCAACCTGTAAGTTATACTTAACGCGTGTACAGTTAACAAAATAGGGTTTTTCAATAATAATACAATTTGGATGACATTTTAATAAATATGACAAATGAAATTTAAATTAAAAGTTTTTAACAGGCCTTAGGCCCCGTCCACACGAGTGCTTTTTTACCGAGACATAAAAAAGCGTAATAAATATCTAATGTAAGCGACATAAATATCTAATGTAGGTTAATATCTAATGTAGCTTGCTTAACAATCTCAATTTGTATAAAATCTTGCACAGTAAAATGTATTTTAAATTTCATTCTAAAACGCTTACACTTGTGAGTGCTTTTTTACCGAGACATAAAAAAGCGTTTAGAGTGAGACAGTTAGATACCCATGTATTTGATCACACGACGGTGTTTATAAAACATGGCACTATTTTATTAAGCGCTGTTGATTTTTTTTACTTTAAGCGTAGGTCGTTAAATCAAAAACGATAAATGAACCTAAGTTAGCAAAATTTTTCATAAAATGATAACTACTCCGCCAAAATGTGTTATAATGGTACTTTTAACAATGGAATTTAGGTATATTTTTTTAAATCGCTAAAAAATAAAGGAGAGGGGTTCCAGTCTTGTCTTCCAGTCAATGTTTACCTGAAGGTAAGGTTAATTTTACTGAGCATAATAAAAACGTAATCAGACAAAGACAGAAAGCATAGAAGGAGTTCGTGATTTGAGAAACATGCAATTAGGTAGTTGATGTGGTAGGAACATAAAGCAACACGGACCTCCATCCGGTGTGGTAGGCAACTACCTTTAAATAAATTCTATACTTAGACCACTAGCGACGTTTTATCATATCTTATGACTTATCAACTTGGTTAAAACAGCTTTGTTATTAAAAAGGTGATAATGACGATAATTTGTGTAATATCTAAAAATCTTGTAATCTTTAACCCTTTAACCGCCCGACTTCATATCAAGTGTCGTGCCCCCAGTGCCCGGCGCTGTGAAACGAAAAATAAATTCCACGCAAAACAGGGATGTGAAATACTCAAATGTTCGATGTCGATATTTCGTTTTAATAAATATTTACCTACGTTAAAGTTTATATTTTTTTTTTGAAGGCCTTGGTCCATTTATAACTTTTTTAGAAAGTCATTTATTTTCGAGTAATAGACCTTTAATTCCTTAGACATGTCTCGACATGCTCTTGATTACTTTATTTTACCCGAAAACCCGTTTCTACTCTTAAATTTGAAATTTCTACTCAGATAGGGTTGCCATCCGTCCGGGTTTCCCCGGATATGTCCTAGTTTAGAGGGCATCCGGGGAGCGTCCGGGGAAGGTTTCATTTGTAGACCGAGTTTTAAAAAAAAGAATTAGAAAATTTCAAGAATTTAAAAAGCTAGTATGCTAGCTAGCTAGCTATACATAATATAATTCTGTTTTGTTAAAAAAAAATAATGAATAAAAAAGGAGATTTATGACAGTTTCAACTCTTTATGACATTGAATATGTTTAAACGATCTTTTTGATATGTCCGGCTTTCGGACTCCAAAATCCGGGGTTTTCACGCGTCTTGTCCTGTTTTCCAAATTTTAGAGATGGCAACCCTATACTCAGATCACTGCTATACTTACCACACAATAAATTTAAATATAATTTGTTATAAACTTTATTCAAACCTATCGGAACTAACCTGCCGATAACCCGTTATGAGACATAATATAGCTCATTTATCTTATTCGCTCCCAGTCAACAGGTTGATTAAGCAATAAGTCACCATTGAAAGAAGTTAGCTTTGGAACTAACCTCGCTTAGATTACCTAACAGTTGCTAGTTAGTTCTCACATCAACCTCAGAGAAATATATGTACAAGAAACAATCAAATTAAGTAACACCATACTAAATGCTAGAGGTCACGATTCGTCCTTTTCCTTTTTTAAATTAACATACGAGTCCGAAATATATTCATTATCACGATGTTTTTGTAACATACTTTTTAGAACAGCCCCTAACAAACAGTTATTTTTTCAGCGAAGAAAATGAAAAAACAATTTGTACTTATAAACATTTTTTAAATGTAGATTTAAAAAAAAATCGAGATTTTACCAACGATTTTCACGATTTAAACAATATAAAGGATTATTATAGTATAGATAAAAAAAACTAATATTTCATAATATATTATACTTAAAAGATCACATGTAGCAGTCTAAGTAATATTAAATATTACTGCCTTTAAACATCTAAATACATAGGTACTTTAAAATGCTGAGATTTATGTTCTACTTGAATTTATTAGCGCACAGCTTTTTCATATCTTGCAGACACATCCTGCCAGTTGGCAACATCAAATATAGCTTTCACGTAATCTGCTCTCACATTTTTGTATTGTAAATAGTATGCATGCTCCCAGACATCAATGCCAAACAATGGAATGATACCTGAAAAATATAAAAGATTGAAATTGGTTTTAATTTTTAAGTTTTTTTACTCCATTGCTTTCTGGGGGCAGTGTAGATTTACAAAGGTGGAAAAGACTTTTGAAATCAAGTAATGGAAGATTATTATTATGCACGATGCTTACAGTGCCCCATGGAATTACCCTACCTTTGAAAGGAATTCCTATGGGACTTAGGGCTAAGCTTTATTATTGTAAAATTTCACCAAAATCCATTCAGTAGTTTTTGTGTGAAAGAGTATCAAACATACATTCTTACAAATATTTGCCGATATAGTATTAGTAAAAAGTATGAGATATTTCAATTTTGATGCAAGAGCATATAGACAATTATTTTTAAAAATAGTTAAATAATATGCTATTTCATAAGAAATGAAGCAAAAGCAAATTAAGGATCATGCTTCAGTTTCTTTATAACTTGTAAATTTCTTAAAACATCAACTAATAATATTAAATCAATTAATATATTATAAAACTAGCAAGATGAAGACCTCGTGACTCTTGGCTGTGCATTGAAAATTGTCAAATAGTCATATTCATTATGAGATAAGAAATTAGACAATTTGACATATGCCTATGATGTTTGAGAATTAAGTAGCAATTTGTCTGTTATAATTTACCAGTGGTGGGTTGGAGAGGGTCCTGATTTAGGCATGTTGCTATCTGTAATTTTTGCATTGTCTTATTGTATCCAAGCCAACCCCAGCCTGAGCCTTGCACTCCCACTGAAGCAGCCGCTAGTTGGTTCTTCATGTTATCCCAAGATCCAAAATCTCTGAAATTTAATAAAGGCAATATAAAACACAACCATAATCATTATTATCAGCTTTTACCCACCCAATGCTGAACAAAGTCACAGAGATCTCAAAGAAGACTAAGATGGTAAAACAATAAAATATACTACCATAATAAGCAAAGTATGAGAATTTGTAGCTTATAAAATATCAATAATATTATAATAAATAAAGAGGGTACAGTATTTTAATTGATTTTCACATTTGTGCTCAGCTAATAACATATATATCCTATACTGAAATCCAAAAAATTCAAATGAAGAACATCCTTAAAAATGAAAATAAATATACAAACTAGCTTTTAAAGTTAATAATTAATAAAAAAAACCTTTCAATATAAGCTATAACCACTGATATAATTGATTACTTGATAACTTGAGGTCAGGCTGGTTCCGCAACTCGACACTTTGCGCCTATTTGCATGCTAGCATAATATAATATTGATTGCTAAGTAAAGTGTATCTTATTTTAAAACATTTAATGCAGGGTGCATAGCTAGTTGAGCTGGATATCTACTGTGCAAAAACTTTAATATACATAGTTTATATATAATATGTGTACCACAGTAGTACATAACTATACTTCTAAAATAAAACAAAAACAGTTGCTACAACAAAATAATGTAAAACAGTTTTTTGTATGTTGTAAAATTTTTTGTCTTAAAAATATTATACGAAATAAAAAAATGCAAGAATTAATATTGGTTAGTCATTCAAGAGAAGATGTAATTATATTACAGGGTTATAGTAATAGATAATTACTTTTCAATTGCTTTGGTGAGTACATCTGAAGGTTTACCACCATTAGGTGAGAGATTCTGCCAGAAAATGGTGTGGTTGATGTGGCCACCTCCATTGAATTTGAGAGCTGGGGCCAGGTTGATAATGGTGTCAATGTCACCTGGGGAATATATAATAATTGATGTCAAATAATGTGTTTGTGTTTTTATTTTCATTATAATTTAATGATTTAATAAAGATGTTTGGCAGAAAAATGTATGTCCCTAGTTTTAAACGTTGGAAAATAAAATATACCATTACAAATACCATTTAACAATGAGTCAACCAATTACTAAATTACTTCTTACAATTCTACATACAACACTAAATAGTAGTTCTTTAACTTTTCAAAGGTTCAATAGATTAAAATCTTTACTACATAATAAAAATTGTTTACTGTTGCACAGCCTGCATTAAATCACAGGAAGCCTCTGTTTGGCATGGACTCAGATTTAACCAAAATATAGAATGGTTTATATGACCACCCCCATTAAACTTCATGTTGTTCAGCAATGAAATAATGGTACTGATGTCACCTGTCAGGATTAGTTTAAATTAATTTATAATTTAGACTTTAGTATACATTTAAGTAGCAGTTTTATTGTAAATACCAGCTTCTTATTTTCTTGTTTGCAATTAAAATATAAAATAGTAGGCACCTTTAGACTGAGCCTGCGCTAGTTTCTCTTCAGCGGCGTTCAAATTATTTACGTAGGTAGCATGGTGCTTGCTATGATGAAGGCTCATAATATCTCGGCTAATTACTGGTTCTAAGGCCTTATATTCATAAGGAAGGTCCGGTAGAGTGTGTTTTTGACGAGATGCGCCCAGAGCCCGGCTAAAAAAAATATTTAAGTACTTAATTATTTTTGCAAGTTTGTGAACAGAAGAACTTACTAGTTGAATGTGCATTTATTTACATTAGAAAACCAAATTTACGAGTAGAATACATTATTGTAATTGTTATTCAGTCTTCAACGGAACTTTGTTATTTTATTACGCAACGATATCTGAAAAAAATATTAAGGCTGACATATGTCATATTTTCATTTTGACAACCGACGATTTCCGAAGGAAAATAGACTATAGAGTATAGAGCAATGTCAAACAATTTGATACCGGATCCGCACGTTTGTGGCTTGCCAAGCCCCTAACCTCCACAAGTCACAAGCATGTGGACGCCTCGCAAACGCTTGCGGCATATTATTCTCTGTGGTTTCCTTTGGCTTATGCACAATACCGACACTCGTCGGGTCGGCCACAAACCCTTGCAAACCTATGCAAGCCAAGACAAACTCTGTATCCACACGTTTGAATTTGTGCCGGAACCGCACGTTTGCCGAGCTTGGCAAGCCTCCGGCTTGACAATAAAAAAACATGAAATAATTGAATTTTTTTCACAGCGTTTGTACATTAACATTATTTTAAATAATTTTAATCCAACGAAGCTACTATGCATAGAGTAAAGTTATACAACGGAAACTACTATGCTTCAATTAAATAGGTAGTAAATCTAAAAGTATTTCCATTTAAAAACTAAATCTTTATTATTCGCAGAATAAGTCGTTACTTTTTAACCGATTTATTAAATATATATATTTATAAATCTGTGCGTGAATATATAAAAAGGATTGCCGTTCCACATCTTATCGTAATTGCTATATGAGCTTGAGCATCATGATTCCCTCTGCGCCAGGTTATTTGAATAATACGGGTTTTTCTTCTGCTACCGCAACATTAATCGTTTTTCTCTAGGCTTTTCACTAAAATACTGTCGTAATGCCTCACAAACCGAGCGCTTAGGCCGATTGTGCCCTTCTCTATCGCACATTATGTGAATCAGTTATGAGATTGAGCGAGACAGGAGGCGTTATTTTCTAATTTCTGCCTCAGTTTAAGTAGAGCCATATTGCCTAGGAATTATTATTTGACGCTAGTTGTTAAGCGGTAATTGAATTATAGTTTTGAATAAACATCTCTCTCAATCATCATCATCTCAATCAGCTCTTTTATGATTTATTTAGTGAATTTGTCTCAAACAAACAATGCCTATTTAGGAACCTGTGATGTCACGTACAACACCATGACATGTGGCAGTATTTTATATAGCGCAAATATCAAAAAGTTTTTGAAAATGTACCAATAAAATAGAATGATGGGTTTTTACAATGAAATATTCATATATCAAATTTAATTTATCAAATTTACTTAGGTAATATTTTAAAATACTTTTCCAAAAATTGTCAAAATCCCTAATAATTATTGTACTTAAAAGTATAAAAAGCACAAAAGTTTTGCGCTGCTTATCCATACGGCTACTGGACAGATTGTTATTTTGGATACGATTTCAAATAAAAATACACCTTCACACATTTAAATAAAGTTCATTTTGATTAATGCGAGTAACAAACAGGTAGGACGTGAGAACGAGCACGTGAACAAGAGGTTGTCGCCTATCGCTGTGCCGCAGCTAGTCTATTCACTACTGTGATCCGTTGCGATTCGCGAATTAAACACAACACTACAGTTTAGTGTCTATAGTCTACACCGTACATAACACACGCACACAGTAGTAACTTTGACTTTGGCGTATTTGTAAATTGTTATTTCAAATTTCTTGCGGCGCACTCGACTGTCAATGTTTTACGAAATTTGTTCTATTAATTGTTGTTTTGTTCGAAAGAAACTTTTCATTTTTTGTGTTAAATTTCAAAACGAAGTGATAGTTTGGACCACCTCAACGTAATCAGTGATGTGATGTACATGTTGTTCAAAAGTTTATGCAGGGAATGATTTCAATATAAATAAATAAATATAGTGTATAGACGTTGTATGGTGGTGCGTTTTGTTTATTTTTAGACTATTGAATTTGCAGTCATGTTATCGTTCCGGTGGCGCTAATATGGCTCAAAGGGATACAGCGATTCATCTTGTGGCTGGAGGGTAAATATATTCTGTGAATTGCATAACTTTATAAAATGTTGAACCCACCTCGCAGTCGGCATTACGTTTCGCCGTTTATGTGCTGAATGCTGATCAATTACCATATAGAGAAATCAGTTGCTACAAATTAACGAGTTTTTATTACTTGTTTACAAACTTAAACTGTGGGTACGTCAAATTTATTTTACAATAACCGAGCATTGTTATATTTTGAAACTGTGCTCTTTATTTATGTAAATTATTTATCATTAATTGTATTTTAATCAAAAAATGCTTAACTTTTAGTATAAGGATTCCTAAAAGATATTAAGTGTAAATTAATGAGAAGTTAAAAAATTAAATTGTGATAATTATTGTCAAAAAAGTAAAAAAAAAAAAACAATTATAGGTTGTACTTGTACCTAAACATCATTTACTTGTTTCTATATTTTATATGTAACAAACAAATCTATCACAATACCTTTAAACAAGCAATTCTTGTTTATCTATTATATGAATCTCTGAAAGATTTCCAACGATTTTCATGAAAATTCATATACATGGAGTTTCACTGGCTAGATTAATTTTTAGAAAATGTTGTTTTATTAGTGATTTCAATTATCAACTTTACAGAGCAAAGCTTGGTCACCCGGATACTATCCATTGTAACAGTCAAGGTCTATGTTATTTTCTCAATAATTTTATTGCTACATATTTGAATAAAAATAAATTAACAGCTCTTAGAGAATCCATTTACACAATGATGAAATTGCATCATTTTCATACAATTTTTGTTTCAACTATATTATTATTATCTACTCAATTTTCGTAAATACTCTCCTAATTTATTAAGGGGGGAATAGCAATATAATTTATTTAAAAAATCCCAAAAGCTTCCTTTTTACAATTTTACTTCTTTAATGATAAAACATTCAAATAAATAAATTTTGTGTGAATTGACTCTGTTATCACCTAGTTATTTATGTATTAATAGTTGTATTTCTAGTCATCTAAACTATGACATTTTGGCCTTACAAGCCTGTCAGTACATGAGAGCCACCAGTGGTTCTCTGTACCTTTCTACATATAGGTTATTTGGGCTGCAGCCTATGCAGTCCCATGAATATAAAGGTTAAAATGCTGTGGAAAACAATATGATATATTATATCAAAATAAAAAATATCAAAGGTCTTAGTCAATGTTTTTAATCCTGAGATAGTTGTCTAATTAATTAACTTCAATTAAGGTGGTTATCAATTCGTTTATGTTTTTTTTTTGTGTTACTATAGAAATTTGCTGTGTGGGTATTAGCTTGGCATCTTGATGGGAGGTCCAGTTTCCTAACCCGTGCCAGTGATGAAATGGGTTTTTTTTCTATATTTCTCTGTCCACCTGGATCATGAACGATGGAATAGTCTTAAAAGATGAATTTCACTAAACCATGAATGAATGAATGAATGAATATTCTTTATTGCATACAACACACAAATTAACAGACACAAGATAATAAATTTAAATTTTACAGAGTAAGTGCAGACACAAAGGCGACTTTATCGCTAAAAAGCGATTTCTCCCAAGTAACCTTAGGGTAAAGAAAATATTTATTATAAATTATGGGTGGTGCAGCTAAAGTATTATAATCAAAATATTAATATAAAATACATACAAACATTATAACTATAAAGATAATATATACATATAATGCATACTAAATTTAAACACATACATACATATACATATAAATACAGCAATATATACATACATACATACAAGTTCAGCATTATAAATATCACATGTAAATGGAGACATTATTATGTAGATTAATTAAAAGTCATTTAAAGAGTGATTTTTAACCAATGATTTGAAATTATTAAGGCTAACCATATTTTGGTGGATTATCACAATTTTATAGTAGATTAGCATAAATCTGTTCTCCCCTGATTTCAAGGAGGAGACTGTTGCTCAAATGTGGGACATATAAGGGTTAATATTGTAATAATTTGTTTTATTTTCTTATGTTTCTTAATTAATATACATTTATCAAGGAGAATATTTTATAGCATTCCCAATATTTACTACTCAGGTACAAATTGTAGTTTTCATATTGTTGTAATTTGTAGGTAGGTATTAATCCCATATATGAGATCAGGTACATAGTAATAAAGATATTAGATAGTACATAAGTTTTAATGTCAAACATTCTTTTGAGCTCTAAATAGTTTCTTGAATCATACAAATATATCAAATAAATATTTTATTATAAATAGTGCACCTTCTCCCAGAAGGCTAACTAAAATCTAGCATAATATTCTCATAGTGATGTTTCTATTCAACAAATTTCTTTTATTTCAGCATTGCAGGCACAGCCGGAGCAGTAGTCACATGTCCACTAGAAGTTGTGAAAACAAGGCTTCAATCGTCAAAAGGTGTTGGAATTCCTCCTCCCACACCTCCATCAGGCGCTTCTACCACTAAAAGAGTCTGTTCAAAAATTCCAAAACATCAGGTAAATGTCTATGTACGAAACATTTTATCATTTACATCTGTTACTAGTCTTAATTATTTATAGTAATGGTTTTATTCATGTGGACGTATTCATATCTTATAAACCTTATTTAAGATAAAATGACTCTTAATTCTAATGTTAAAATATGATTGGCATTTCGGTATAGTATTTACCTTAATTTTGATTTTAATTTTCACACAGACTCTTAAGACAGAATCTTCAAGAAAAAATATATATTTTTTTAAATACAATAATGGCGTCTCTAATATATACTTTCACTAATTCATCACTCAATCATCAAATATGTATATTTGGCATACTTAATTTTATGATTTTAAGGTAGTCGATTTTGCAATAAATTTATTGTATTTGAGTGTTCAATCGAATAAATCGAATCAACGAATTAGTTGTTTTGTTACCTCTCAAACATCAAAATGTAAATAGTCTATTTAACTAGATTTTTAGGACCATTAATGTAAATAATGAGCTTAAGTTTGTACTGCCATTATTTTAATAACTTCAGACAACCAACCCTTGCCACTTGCATCCTACACGGACATCCAGAATGTTATCAACTTTTTATCAAACACAAACATAGTATTCATATAATATGATAAGATTTATCTTATTATACTTGACTGTTTATCTTTGTCTTATTCTATAATGTATATGAAATATAAATAAGGGCTTAAAGACTGGCCTTTATGATTTAGACCGGTCCAAAATACCATACGAGAATATTAATATTTTTTAAAAATATATCTCAGTGTTCAAATAGCTTTGTTCGAAATACTTATGTGAGTCTCCTGTCAACCCACAGCTCCGATTTCGCTCTGCGGCCTTCGGGCCACAGCATAGGACATTTCGAAAAAGAAAGTTCGAATTTGAATTGAACACCATCTCGCTGTGGTGGGTTCCTTATTATCATAAGTCTTTATACAAAAGAGTTAACTTTACCGAGGTCTTATGTGTTCTCTGGTCACTAAATCATTTTAAAGTTTATTTTTTTCCTTACATAAATGATACTTAGATAAAAATAGTTAAGATAGTGATAACTATTATTATTTTTTCTGATTATATACCATAGAATGAGTAAACAATATCACATGAATATCAGCGTCACGCAATAACAGTAGGTAATTCGTTGTTTAAGTAGATAATGATATTGTTTGTGACTAGAGGAAGTCGTTTAAAGTCGTGTGCATCTAATGCATGTGACAGATGACCAATAATTACAGAGCAATTACTGTTGTAACATCAGCCAAATAACCATAGATAATTGTTGCGAAATACGAATGATAGCCGGGGCTAACGGCTTCACGTGCTTTCTGAAGCACGGAGGAGTCTCCGGCCCCGGCAAGCGTAGCCGTAGCCTAATCTGATAAATTCAGTATCGGCGCGGCTGTTATGACTTAGGCACGAGTTCCTGTAGTAACGTACGATATAATTATATATAGGCCCTCCGACTAATAGTTTAACTTCATCCGCTAATGACTCCTCGACCGTATTGAATTTGACTAGCAAAACACCTACTCTCCAGAGTAGCGCCGAGCGATATACCGCGCCCCCTGCGAGAGAGTCTAGACCTTGCGAAAAAATAAATATACTTATATTTAAAAAAAAAAAAAACTAAATACTTCGTCAATTTGGTTCGAGTCGAAAACATAATTTTAGAGAAATATTTAAAACTATTATAGAAATACTTACACTAAATGGTGTATTTTGAACGCTTTGAAAAACGAAAAGGTATGATAGTGCAGGCGTTGCCTGACATGATAGAAGTGAAAAAAAAAACCGCGAAATTATAAACTTTTTTGATTGTCTATTTTAACTTATTTTGTATAGTCCGGTTTGGTAAACATACAACAACAACAAACATACAGACATTTGATGACAATGCTTTAAAATAATCGTTTTTTGAATAAAACAGGAATGTAACAGCTGACTCACAGCCGCGTCGCGCGAGGTGTACGAACTTCCGCTCAGCGTGAGTTCATAGCGTGCTTGCATACGTCGCGAGCATGCAAATTACTAAAGTGCTAAAATTTTCTTAAAAAACGTTTCTGAGATAAAAGGTTATATGCATTATACATATGGTTTATAAATATTATATTAATCGGCTTAAATATTTCAAAGCGTTCCAGATACACCCGTTACACTAACGCCTTACTTATACGTTAAATAAAAACAAAACGCCAAAAAAAAAAAAAAAAACGCTATGCTCTCGTTCCATCTTTTTATTTTCCTAAAATGTATTTATATTTTATTTCATTTATACGTATTACGTACCATAAAATGTGATGATCTGAAACAGTTTAAAAGCGCTGTAAACTACGTCTAGGCATCACAGTGTTGTTATTGAAGTATTTCTGTTTTGGTGTCAAGGATGCTACGGCAATTGCGGATTATTTCGTGCATTATGTGTTGTACATGGTTCTGGTGATGAGCGGAATTAATGGCAACAAGCAAGACCAAGACCACAAACTGAAATTTAAAAAAAAAGTAGACTTATATCTTTATTATACTTAAACACTACTACATTCGCATCTTTTTCTGATTATCAAAAACTTCATATTTTTAATAGTAATTTTTGTAAGCAATTCTTTACTTTACTTATTTCTTTAAATGACTCCGAACTTTCAAACTAAACTTATCATTGATTTTGGTAACAAAACAATAATAATTATAGAACCGTTTATATAAATAAATATATATTTGTAAGTAATAAATAATTTATGTAAATGCGAAAATTACTTTCCGCTAAATCTAGTGATCGGTAAAACTTGGCAAAATTTGAATTGTATAGGACAAAGGTTATATAAATAAATAATCATGTGCCCATATATTAAAATGACACGCTGGCGAACGAACATGATAAAAGATCATAGGGAATTATATTAATATTTTACCTGCTTTAGTATTTCCGACATGTTTATTTTAGAATTTAGATTATAATATAATGACCGAGTTTAATAATGTTTTACAATAAAGAAAAATATAATTAACTGACATTTAACGGCATCAAAGCATTTGCTTATGTTTCTTTTTTATTTATTTTAGGTGCGTACGTTTAACATTTTTTCTTCCCATGTAATTACTCCACTAAAAGTGCCTGCAATACAATAAGAAAACAAAATAGAATCGTCAAATCTTTTCATTTATACATTTAAAACGTACCAATACGGAAAGAAGCAAATGTAGAAGAAATCGAAGGTCACGATTTTACTTCCATCTTTGTAATGATTTAGGAACAAATGACGTAACAAATTATTTTTCTCCACAAAATGCGCAACGCACATGCTCAAATGTAAAACTAATTTGAACCGGGCCAATCTACCTACAGTGCAGTATAAATGACTTGCACTGTACTTGCAAAGTATTTTCTATATTAATATAGCTATATATGTTTAGTACACGCAGGCCTCAGTAAACCGCCTAAGGACACATTCAACAAAGATCACTGACTCGTTATCTTATAATATGTTTAGCGTCTTTAAATAGAACGCGGGTTCATACGGGTTTTGCACATGGCGGTGCATAGAATTATGCCAAGCGGGTCCCGCGACTTCTTCATTAAATTATATGACCTCTAAACAATCTATACTGATATTATAAAGAGGAAAGATTTGATTGTTTGTTTGTATTGAATATGCTCCGAGACTACTATACCGAATTGAAAAATTCTTTCACTGTCAGGAAGCTACATTTTAGGAGCATTTATATATAAAATTGTACGCTCTACAACTTCTGATAGGTTTTTCTTCTAACACTTACCGTTTCCCCTTTTGCCACCCCTTCCCGGGGGCAAAAATAAAAAAAAAACTTTCACAGTTCGTTTTTAAATTCTTCAAAGTATATGAAAAATTCAAGCTTCAACTCGAAATTTCGATTTAAAGACCTATTTTTTTGGACTATATGCGCTATTTTGTTCTTCAGTAATACAACCATGTTTTTAATTTGTCTGGTCCAATAAATTTAATTAGTAACTAGTTGCACGGTTAAGGAAGCTGTTGAATATAAAAATGAAACACGCGGTAAACAAAAGTCGTAATACTACATTAATGAGTGTTGGCTGTTGAGTCATACATTAATAAACATTTGGACAATTTGATGCGATTGTCTGATTAGGTTATGCAAATTGTTTGTACTTGCAAATCGTTGTTAGGTCGGTCAAAAAAAGTATAATAAATAAATTTTTCAATCGGAATAGAAATGAGACTGTGTAACTGGTAACGGTGAGGCAATATGTATTGATATTTTTTATAGAATTTTATACTATACCAACGGATAGATAAATCGATTTCTTTAAAAATATATATGATAAAGATATTTTTCTGTCATTTTTACGGGCGTCTCTGACAAATATCACAAGTGACACATGATTTTATCTATATAGTAATTATTTTTCATCTTTACATAGTATAAAATAAAGTCACTTCCTTTGTATGTATGCTTAAATCTTTAAAAGTACGCAACGGATTTTGATGTGGTTTTTTTAATAGATAGAACAATTCAAGAGGAAGGTTTATATGCATAATATATTATCCCGCTCAGATCCCAGATTTAAAGATGCGGTTAACAGCTAATATTGTGATATTTTGAAGTCTGTACTGCGTTGTTACGAGTACCTCCAGTATTTCAGCAATACACCGACGGATGTTATTAATGAAAGTTTCCAATACGAATGTATAATATTTTCCGAATTGGCTTCCAGTTTGATTCACGATCTATATTTAAAAGGAATCTGTTATTTGGGTTTAGATGAGGTCATAACTCATACTTGTATTAGCAACAAGAATTGAAATTTTCTTTTTATCTTAAGCTAATAATTTTTACACTAAAATAATTTACTTGAAACTAGTAATTGGAAATATTGGTGAATCTGTTGAATTTTGTGTTTGTGCATATATTTTATGAATAACAGAAATCCACATGTTATATTTCATCTATACTAATATTATGGAGAGGAAACGTTTGATTCTTTGTTTGTTTTTTGCATAGAATAGGGTCCGAAATTATTGATCCGATTTGAAAAATTCTTTCACATATAGAAAGCCACATTATTTATAGCTAGTAGTATAGGACGTAAAATGTTTAATCGCTTTATGTTTCACGTGAAATCGGGACTGAGCGTTATTAAAATCCAAATACGAATCATAGAAATCGGTCAAAACTTAGGTGTAAAGGCAAATGTTACAACGGCTATCTGTCAGAGAAGGTCCCGTCAAAATCAGTCTAACCGTTTCAGAGATTAGCCATAACAAACCAACAAACAAACACAGATAAAAAAAAAGCGTTATTTTTGTGTTTGTGTCGTGTGTATTTTTATAATAGTAACAGACGCTCCAGTTTTCTGTATAAACAAGAAAAGGTTCGTGTAATATTACTTTACGGTGCTTGCTCGTCAGGTGAACTTGGCTTGACGAGCTCCCGCGCGTCTAGAACCTACAGTCAATCTACTACTACTTTTATCCGTTTGCCTTCCTGTTTAGCGTTGTTTGTTTTATTTTTGTTTAGTGTTCTAAAAGCTAGCTCTAGCTGAATGAACTGTGATTGCGGAGTAAGGTTTCATAAATGGAATCTTTGGTTTTTAATGTTTCGCGAATTCCATACAATGTAACAGCGCATCGATATTATAGCAGTTTTAAAGTTAACGTTTCTATTTTCATTACTAAAATTTAAAACGGTATATTTATAGAATGTTTTTTTTTAAATTTTTATTTCTCGTGTAGAAGTCATTTGTAGATAATGTCGAAATTTCAAGCGCCGCGAAATAAAAATTAAAAACATGATAAATATACTGTTGTAAATTGTTTTAGTAATTATAGTCGTTTATTCAGATTTTATATACGCAGTGTTTTAAATATTCTTGTGACCATAATTACTGTAAAAGAGTGAAAGTGAAAAAAAAACATCGGCGAAGGAAATATCTTGAGGAAACCTGCATGCCCGATGAGATTAACGCCCGGTTTCTGAAACGTTGGTCTAAGTGTGTGTCAACTATGTCAACATGGCTGTTAATGGCGGTTAACATACGATTCTAGATTCAAATTTGACAACTTTTTATTGTAGTTGTTATGTCAACTGTCAGACCGATAAAATTAAGTAATTTAACCATGCTTCTAGCAACTCATTTGACACTCAACAAGAGATTTGACAGCTGAATTGCTTATTTTTGCGTTGATCAGCCTTTCGGAAATCGGGCGTATGTCTTACTTACATTAGCCCAGCGCATCTGTGAACTATGTCCCAACATAATCTTCGTTTAATTTAAAAAAGAACCCATGGCCAACAGTAGGACATATAAGGGTTGGTATTATGAAGTGATAGCATAATCAAAACTGATGACGAACGGTCAAACAAATTTGGACCTTGTGCTTCAGTTCTTTCTACTCAGATTCAAATCTGATGTGTTGTATAAAGTCTACAATCTACTTATTAATCACTTGTTATTTTATGAGGCGCGTTGCTTGACCTTGCACAATGTCATAACTGTAGCTTTATAGTACCAAGGCCTGACTATAAATAGCCGGTCTCTTCAATTGGCGATAGTCGAACTTAATACATATAGGTATATACATTGTTTATGCGCCGACTTTGTTTACATTGCGTGTGTGTTGCTGCAACTGTTAGATATAGCGTTTGTATTTTCTCTAGATCAGTGTTTCCCAAACTCTTTTGCTTCATGGACCCCTTTCAAATTTTTCCTGTATCAGGTGGACCCCATGCTGACCTTTTTTTTCTCGTTTAAAGATATTTCATTATAATAGTAAAATTCTTGGTTGAATGGCTCATTAGTTCTTCACTACGGAATTTTCTTAATTTTCATGGACTTACGATTTGGCTTACGATTGTGGACCCCCTTCGAGTCTTCAATGGACCCCTGTGGGTCCACCTGGACCACTTTGGGAATCACTGCTCACTGTCAAACTTATGTTACACGGATTGAACCTGTGACAGATGTGCCATATTTCTTGTCATTGTATAGATTTTGAAGTAACTTATATGATAGTTTCAAGTGGTGTGTTTATTTGGTTCAACAAATATGGTTTTATGAAGGTCAACATTAGATCAACAATACGGCGTACAAACCACAACGAATGCAATTAGTAATGAAGATAGGTTAATTAGATGTGACTTGTCTGTCTGTGCTTACAGTTTTTTCCATTCAGTGATTCTTTCGCTCATTTAGGTCCTAGTAATACAAACATTGTTTTATCAAAACAAGACAAATAGACATGATTACGTCATCGGACGGGAAAAGCGATCCCTCTCTTTTTTCTTCTTTCAATCAAATTGATCGTAACCCCCAGTATTTTTCCCACGTTTCGAAAGATTCCATTCTACCGCTGAAACCATATTTATTTAATGTAGAGGTCGCCCAGGGATAGAAATTCGATTATATTAAAATAAAACATTCATTCAACTTCTAATAGTTTCCCTTCGTGGCTTTCATCATCATCATCGTCAGCCTTCATCCTTCCACTGCTTAACATAGGTCTCCCTCAATGAATGCCAAGACGACCGATCCCTTTATATTATTTATTTGTCGTGGCTTTACAGTACCTAAAAACTAATGCTTTAAAAGCCCAGAGCCCTCCCAGTGCTCCTAAATCCTAGTGCTCAGAGACCTGTATAGGATTAAGGGGTATTATGATGATGATGATAAGTAAAATATTCGAAAATCGAATACCTAAACGAACCACTAAGTTGATTATGATTATAAATTATGTTAATTGTTTCCACGTCGTAATATAATATGAAAAATTTAAATAGTTAATGTACACACCACACATTCCAAAGTTCAATGTTTCGTCATTACCTTGATTATTTAGGATATTTCGATGACTTATGTTACATAGGATATTAAATAACTTGGTTAGTTCATGTTACCTAAAGCCCTTACAGCCAATTGGACTGATTACTTAATACCATTGTCTATCAACTACGTCTTATTTCGTCAGAAGACAACGCGATGTGCTTGTTATTGTCAAGAGTTTTGCGTTTTATGATCGTTTAAGGTCGAATGCGAGTCACTATGAGTTCATGGCGTATGGCCAGAAATGGACGGAGAAAGCTTGATAATAGTTATTTTGAGGATACAGTGTTTATTTAAGGAACTTGGACTAATTAAGATAATTCCTTTTTTCCTGGAACTATCCTTAGTTAACATAATTTTCTAATTATGTTTGTTTATTATTATTTTTAATTAGTTATGCTTATTAAAATTTTAAAGTACACGATAGAAGGTTCCCGAAACTGGATGATATAATAGTAGCACAGTGCTTAATCCTGTGCACCTACACAGTGTAAATTATTCGATCGTGATGTCTAGCAACATAAATATATCACAATAGTGATACTATTATAAGGATGGGTTGAAACCTACGACCAGTGAGATTTTGATAAGAAAACAAATGTAGGTACCTACAGCCTTGTAAATTCTCCGGTATTCTTATCAACGTACAGCATTCGAAAATACATACATACGAGATAAGTAAACGTAGTGATTCGTGCGTCACGACTTGAGAAAATTAGCATGTGTCTCGCACTGGTTCGGTAAAATTCCGCCTGTATTAATCGTTTGTCATCTGATAGTGAGAATCAATATGATAATTCGTTTTTAATCGATTAACTTTTTTTATCTATCTATACTTCTATACTAATATACTAATACTAATAATATTATAAAGAGGAAAGATTTGTACCTATTTTTGTATGTTTGTATGTTTGTAATGAATAGGCTCAAAAAATACTGGACCGATTTCAAAAATTCTATCACCATTCGGAAGCTACATTATCCACGAGTAACATAGATTAAATTTTATTCTGATAAAAATAGGGTGCCGTAAGATATTTTGGTTTTTCGGACACAAGGTGTAAAAAATGTTATTTCGCGTATTAAGATCCCGTTGTAAATCTTAGTTAACGCAGGCGAAGCTGCGGGCAACAGCTATAATAGTATTTTATATTTGTTGCTTTATATTTCCAATCGTTGCTGTCTTTCTTAAAAATTTTCTACATTATCAATAATGTAGAAAAAATCGTATACAATGTATACATTTCTACCCGGTTGTGTCAGGTTTAAAGAGGGTTATGTTTTTCGATTGTTTGTATGTTTCTTTGACACGCTCTGCAGGGCAAAAGCTAAAGCCTTCATCATCGTCTGTTTTATAGTAAGCGTAAATCTTATGTAAATTGGCTAAAAAAGTAGGCGGCAGAACAGTTATTAATCCACGCTAATATATAATTATTACCGGTCTTAAAAATCTAGTCGAGAATTTTGGCATAGCAACAACTAGACTGTTTTTGCCTGTCGCTGATGTGTTCCTTAAGTATCAACCCTTTTTATGTCCCACTGCTGGGCAAGGATATCCTCGAAATCAGGCGAGGAGGGTCCAGTACCCTCCTCGCCTGATGCCATGGTCTCGTGTTTGGGTGCATTTAAAAATTTCGAAAAAACCCATTTCAAGACACCAAGAGGGGGGGGGGGGGGGAGCTTTTGGCTCTCGCTAAAGAGGCCGAGTCCATCCACCACTGGACTATCGTCGCTTCCTGATCTGTTCCTGTTGCCTTCAAATCCAGGACATTTAACAAACGGGTGTTGGGTTCAGTCACTCCCAAGTGCAAGTTCCACATAGGTCCAAGAGCCTACCCGGATAACCTGGAAACATGCTAAATGTAAATTATCTGTCTCATGGCAAAAAGCTGACCTTGCTATATATACTTCCTTCTCATCCTTCTAATATTTTAAACGATTTAATTGGATCTATGTTTGTTACTCTTTCATGAAAAAACTACTGAAGAAATTTTGATGAAACTTTACAACACGTGGGTTATAATTTATGCCCATGATCCTAGGGAATAGATAGGTAGATCACTAAGATTGCACTCACGTTTTAACAAGGCATCTAATATAGACGGGGATGAAATTTAAATATTGATATGCGATAATATCATTAGCCAAGATTTTTTTTTCTCGAAAAGGTCTAGACTTTTAGCCCTGATGGCCTTTAAGCTCAATCGGTAGGTAACTATTAGCCAAGAGCTATAAAGATTAGCTACGAGTTTTTTTTTCCTATATCTCCATTGCGTTTAAGTTATAATTTCACCAAAAAATTTTACGGCACTAAAGAGCACTATCGTTTGAGTTATATTAGATAGAGTACCTATATTTAGTTTACCTAATTTCTTTCTGCGATTGTAACTACGTGCTTTATCAATGTCTTCTATTTGATTATATATTTTATTTTTTAACTTTTTGCTAAAAGGCACGATTTTTTAATTTTGGTCGGTGTTTTAATGACAATTTTTTAGATACCTTACAATCAGTTGTTATCCGTATACATATCGTCGTCAGCCGTCTGTCCTCGAAATCGGACGAGGAGAGAATGTGACATTATTGTCTATACGTTGGCCCACGTGGGTCGTTGAACTCGTGTCCTCATTTTTAATCTTATCAAATATACAGGTTTCTTTTGTTATAACCTATGATTAATCGGTCTTAACCAGTACGCTATTGGTTTGAACATAATCAACTGGTACATGGTTTGCATATTTATATTATACAATACACATAATACCGGCGTAAAGTGGCAGTATGCTGTCGCGTTTCGTGCGGTTTGTGAGTTTCCGGTGGCCCATTAGGGGGATAGGGAAAAGGAGGGCAACGCATCTATAACCTCTGGTTATGTGGATGTTAATGGACGTCGATAGTCGCCAAAAGGCTTCGATTGTTCGTTTGCCCTCCTATGCTATAAAAAAAAAAATACAATCTGGACCAGGCAAACACAAAAGGTCTTGTATTGCCTTAAAATGTTTCACGTCATCATCATTTTTTCACGTTAGGGAGCGTTCAAGTATTACGTAACGCAATTTTTTGAGATTTTTCCTCACCTCACCAAAGGCGGCATTGGTGGCACTCCCCGGGTTTTAGTGGGTAGAGCTGCGCCCACTTACCATCTTTCGGGCGGAGCGAGTCCCACATACCCGCCAGGGGAGACCCACTCCCCAGCGGGATGCGTCAGTGCATTTCCCGGTGTAAAAAATAAAAGGTCTAACTTTGCTCCCTGGTATACGAAACACCTTATTATTAAAAAAAAATATACATACCGCCACAGACTATATTATAATATTGTTGATATACGATAACGTTATTTATCGTTTTCGATATTGTTATCTTTCCATTAAATAAATGATTGTGATAAATAGGAATGCTAGATTATAATTCTATTGTGGTTATGTAATATTTTATCTTGTTATTACAATTCATAGTTTAGTCACCCCTTGTCTACCGGAACTATTTTTGTTCATAAAGTGTGACCTAAGCAGCAAAAGTATCGACCAGTAGGGCTATTCTGTAAAAAAACCATTTCGATATCGAGCTTCACCTGAGTGATAGAGGTGACTTTACGTCACTTCGAAAGTGAACTTTATTGACATAGAGAGTCAAGTTTTAAAGAATACAAATTCGCCAAATTCGTCGTATCACCGCGGATTCCGCTTTCGAGATTCGATAACGTCCTTACAGAATAGCCCTACAGTATGGAAACTGCGAACAAACGCTTAAAACGCCACACTCACACAAACATGTGCATCGACGAGACTCCTAGGCCCTAAGCGAACCTCGCAGTGCTGTCACTAGTGTGTGACGGGCGCGTAGATGCATGTGTGTGTGTGAGTATGCCGTGTCGAGCGTGTGTGTGTAGCGCCCATACTATACCATATTCATATTGAGGCTGTAAATAGTAGATACTACCATTCTATCCGTTCTTTTCAGCTGCTCTTCATTCACTTTACATTCACGGACGACGTATATCGATGATATCGTCTCATTTACCGGTTTATTTATCTATATATATAGAGATGCGACGAATTTTTGTATTCGGTGGAACCAACATTCGACGCGTCTCTAATATTATTTAGTATTAGAGTAAATTTTATAAAGGCTGATGATGATCACAGTAAATCACGATAATTATAATTTTAATAATATTTATAATAATGTTTAAAATTACCACGCATTATAATATTTAGATAAAAAAAGTAAGCTTCTGCTCACAGGATAAAATGTAATGTGTACCAAGGACGATCTTGAGATAACGATGGATGATAACAAAGATTATAACAGTGTTTCTTATTTGATATATTATGTTTCACAAATATTAAAGTCTAAATGGTTTAGAATTTATTCAATTATCTATCTTTGAACTTCATCTTCATATCCGCATAGTGGGTCTTCAATCCATGAACGTCAAAACTGCCGATCATTTGCCACTCGTATCCAACCAACCGGCCACTGCACGGAGGTCGTAGTTCCCTCGAGTCGGAGGTATCCTTACCCTGCGTTGTTTCAAAAACCATCATCCTCGTCTCCCCTAGTCCTTAGATTATTATGAAATAACTTTTACTGATCACGGGAGTACCATGATTGCTGTACCATGTACCATGAGTACTCGAAACGTCGGGATTGTAATTTATTATAAACCGCGATAAATTACGTTCACGTAAAAGTTGTTTCATTATATTGGGTGAAATTCGCGTAAACGTAAGAAAGCAATATGAAAGACCCTGGATTTTTCAACCACTAAAATGATAAAATCTTTCATCTAAGCTTGACCTAGATATACCAAAGATAATAAATTCGTAATTGTTAGACATTTCAATGTTATGTTACTACTATTACTACTACTACTACATATTATGTTACTACTATTCATCGACCACATAACCCATAGATAGACTCCTAATAACAAGGGAACGGGTTCTGGCGACACATCTGACTTATAGTTCCGATGTAAGCCGTAAACAATGTACTCAAACTATCGTATCGTCTCATTCTTTACCGTTGCGAAATATATCCATTTCTTTTTAAAGTTCCGTGATTGCTAATGTATGACATTGAATTAGCTAATCACAGCATTGCAACCCCTTTCGTCTCACCTCAGCTAGTTGCCAGAATGCATTTAATACAAAAATCAAACATTAGGAGTCTAGGTTGTGTGGTTGATGCTACTATTATATACGAATTATGAGAATACATTCAATAATTCCTAATATATTATGTATCATAACAAAATTTTGTTAGTAATTTGCAAGTTATATTTAGAAGTGTTGTTGCGCGAGCGATTTGTACGAGGCGTACCGCGAAAGACGACGTACGGCTAGGTACTAATTATCACGGCTAGATAAGATGAGAAAACAAGACATTTTGACAAATTGCCAATTCTATACAGTATTGTATGTATTTAATTATGGCCTCAGATATGCCAACCGAGGTATTTATAAATGTTATTCGATATGTACTTACGTTTTTAGACGGAGAACAAAAAAACAAGATAACTAGGTTACACTAGGAGAATGCGAATTATTACTAAGATGTTATCTTATCTCTTTATGTTAATTTTTCATAAATAATTTCATAAAGTAATTGCAAAAAAAGCAACTCAACCAATAATAACATAGAGTCTGACTGGTAAATGAATGAAGAAAAATCATAATATAATATACTAGCGGACTCGACAGACTTCGTTCTGTCAAAACAATTAATTTGCAATAAATAAAATTGCAATCTCAAATTTGAGAAATAAACTATCCTATCTTTTAAGTTGGAGAAAAGCACACATTTTAAAAGAAAAAACATTAAAATCGGTTAAGTGGTTTAGGAGTCCATTGAGGACAAACATTGTGAAACGAGATTTATATATATATATATTAGATTTTGCGTTTCTGTAATTTTTGTTCCTACACTTATACCTAATCAACTTCTTCTGTTAATTTACAATCTTTGTCTCATGTTTTCACCTCATTTATTGTTACTTTTGAAGTCGCTGTCATATTTTTTCTTGTACTTTAGCTACCTTGGCTGTTATTGACACCCGCGAAAAAAACATACAGAGGAATTGAGATCCTCCTCTTTATATGAACTCCTTAACTATCCTGATCGCGATAAAATCGGTAAAAAGTTTCTTTCATTGTGACTGAAATTGTTGTATACATTAGAAGATAGATTTACGTTTAATAGTATGTGACCTGGGATTCCCTAACTGTGCGTCACGGCACTATCCCGAGGGCGGAGGGCGTCGTGAGGCGAGGTATTGGCTGTCTGTCGACGCAGCAAAGTCCAATAAGAGCAGCAATTTCTAAATTAGAGCCCTGTCTGAGAAGCCATGCTTATTATGCCTCATTTTTTATTACTATTACTACTTATTGACTACTTATGTTTTGACTTATTTCAAGTGTACATGTTGTACCTACGTAATAAAGATATTTTTGATTTTGATTTTTGATTTTAGAAAAGTTGGCATATCCCTCTTATGAGTAGCAAATTAGCAAGTCTCAATCGAGAAAGTGAAATAATGTCTTGTAATTTTCATCCTTAGGTTTTTTTTTTTTTTGTATTTTTTCTAAAAAAAAATATCAAAGATTTGTAGTTCTACTGTATTTGGCTAGAACTACAGCTGGTATGGTAGTAGATAGTTTTTTATCAGACCCCTCTGGAAAATATGCTGAAAATCATAAAAAATAGATTATTTTCAAGGGCGTCACAGTAAAGAAAGTTTGGAAAGGCCTGGTATAGACGATTGATTTAAACGGAACCTACACGATCAGTCTGGCGCCAGTTTAGTCGACGACTGATGTTAGAATGACGTCAGACTGATGGTCAACGGCTTGCGATACAATTATAAATAAATATTTATGTAGTGGCAATTCCGTATGAGTTTGTGTTGCGATAGCAGATATTTTAAAATGCATTAGTGACTTCAACTGTATTTATCACTGAATATTGTCTTAATACGTGTTGTGGAAGAGACTCCTGATTAAATTACTTTTTACAGGATGCATAATATCTTGCTAAGATTTCTGGCGTTTCAAAGAGGTATAGGTATTACGTAGTAGGTACGTACTTACACATCGCTCGTCAAACCACATCTAATTCCTCAATTTTTCCAAATGACGATATTAAAATCATGAATTCCTAAAATGGAACTCACCAAGATTTCAAGTACATTCGGAAATGGTTTAGTTTCACAATTCGGTCTTCTCCAACATGTTTTATTCAGGACATTTTTCTCATTCCGCTGGAAGTGACATAGATGATAATGAATGAGAAATGCAACGCGATCCGCGCGCGGTAGTGTTCGTTATATTAATTATACTTTGTTTCACTTCACCGGTTCATTGATAATTCAGCTATTTTTAACGAGTGAGGAATTTTAAGTGTGCGATTGTTTATTGTACAGTAATAATACAAATGATAATTAACACAATACACTTTAAAAATAAAAGCAAATAAAAAATTTCGTAAAACGTAGTTTATAAATAGAACTAGTTTCGAATATCGACTTCCCAACGATTTTTTTTTCCTTTTCATCCTTTATTTGTATTGTCTGTTTTCACCATATTTGTCTAGATTTTTCTCACATTATTGTATTGACATCATTAAATTGCTTGTACGAAAAGTGAAAAAAAAAAGTAAAGTATCAACCCTTCAATGTCCCACTGCTGGGCACGGGTCTCCTCCTCGAAATCAGGCGAGGAGGGTAATGGGCCAATAGTTCACCGCTCTGGCCCAGTGCGAGTTGGTGAACTTCACATACCTTCAAAGACTTTCAATCTCATCAGGCATGCAGGTTTCCTCACGATGTTTTCCTTCACGAAAAGTGAATTAATAGAAAAACTATAAAATATTAACCAATTTAAATATGTGTCTGTCTGCCTGTCTCTGATTTTAAAATAATGCCAATGTTTGAAAGATGATATTATTATCGTGTTATTTAGGTATGTAACAGGGTGCGAAAGATATGAATACTATAAATATGAACAATTACTTTTACCTTATTGACTAACTTTATTTTGTAACTATTTTTAACAAAATAACATCGGCATATATGAGGAAACATATGTGTATTCTTAGACTTGTGTGAAAATATATTTTCTTTATGATATTCGTAGCCTCGACAACATATGAAATTGAGTCGGAAGTAATTTTTCACAAAGTCAATTTTATACCAAAATATATTATTCTCAATTTACTATTACTCAATTTTATCAAATTTTAAAAACAATATTACTCAATTTTATCAAAATATATACACGAGGCATTCGAATTTTTAGCAGTGTTCCTTTCGATGTTATAAACCAAGTAAGTTAACTACGTGAATGAAATTTTAATTTGTTGTTTTTCATCATTATATATTCCTACGAACTGGGGTAAGAAAACACGATGAGTAAAATTTTCCCCGACAGATTTTTATTCGAAATAAGTACCTATAGTTTTTTTTGTTAATTATTCTATAGTATAATCTATGTTAATATAAATTAATGAGTTTGTTCTTCGGAATTTTCAGAAACTGTAGTAATGTACTTCTAGCGATCATGTTATAAAATTAAATGTACTTGTTTAGTTTATTTTATATGATTTATTTTATACTTTCACCGAAATGAGAGGATCAATCGTGGGAAATATTTTCGGAAGCCTCATCTTAATATACTTACCACTAGATTTAGTTCTATTTTGGTGTATGTTTATTAAAACTCTATGATTTTACTGTCGATGACCTTTGATAATATGAATAATTCAAAAAATTTGAATTTAAACTAAATAACTGCATACAGTAAAACACAATTAATAAAATATTTCATTACCTCGATAGCTTTCATGCTAAAGACAAAGTGAAAAAAAATTGCAGAAATTTAGATTGTTTTAGCTCGACTCGCTGGCTATGTCCATAGATACTTGAAAATTTTAAAGGTCTATAATTTTTTTATTTTATATATTTAAAATGTGGGTAGCGCCACGCGTAAAGAGCGTTAATGTTGATATATAATAAATAATAATCAACGTTTGTCTCAAGTCGCGACGAAAGAGACTATGCAAAGAAGTAAAGTAAATGAGACATCAAACATGCAAAGGAATATTTCCAAAAATTTTCGCTTTTGTTTCTCGTAGTTCAATAGAAAAGAGAGATTGAATTTGGAACATTACAAGATAAGTTCAGCATAGCGCTCTTTTCACGTGGCACAGAACGTTCTAGACGAAACTCATCATCTAGAATGTTCTTTGTTCAATTGTGCACATCATACCAGTGCCACCATAGCGAAATTAAGGCATGCAATTTGATGTCCTCTATGGATGTAATTATGCGATATAATGCAGGAGGCCAAATGGGGCTACACACGTACGATGGGCGCAATGTTCGCGTACTCCAAGCAGGCGGATCGCATGCTGATGTCCTACAATTACCAGGTGCAGCAGTGCGCACGCGCAGGCCACGCGCGCACCGCGGCGCGCATGAGTCTCATACAGTGCATCAGGTGAGTCCAGATTGTTTTCTTTGATATTTATATAGATAACCTGGCAGACTTGCCACCTGATACTAAGACAACGTCGCATATCGACATGAACAACATCAATAAGTAGTAGTAAAATAATTTCACTGCCTGTCTTGACTTTATCTCCGAAACCGAATTTGGAAGGAAACTTTTTAAAATCTACATGATTCTTATCGTCATCATATGTGTTTCATCATCTCATTGTCATGATATATTTAGTTAACGGTCCACAAATAAGTGTAAACACTAATAAGAAGTTTTTTTTTTCCGAAAGGTCTAGACTTTTAGGCCCGATGGCCTTAAAGCTCATTGGTAGGTAGGTGAGCAGATGGCTCACCTAGTAAAACCAATAAGAAGTGTGCGTCAATCCAACTGTAAAATGATGGGCAAAGTCAGATCGCTGAACAAAGACCTCACTTCCTTTCTTCATTATACGTGAATTGTGCTTATCAAGACATATAAATGAAGGTGCAATCGGTAAAGTGTGTTTGAACAGTGATACAACTTTGTTTTATCACGGCGTAATCGGTTCGTACCAGTTGGGGCGGTTATCATATACATGTAACATTGATATGATAGTGATGTGATCCCATCACGGTCGCCGCGCGTGATACAGATTTGCACTTTTGACAATGTTTGTACTTATCTAGTAGGGTTGTCATGCCGACTGACCCGCGCGAGAAATTTATCTTTCGTTTTATTTTTGTATTTATAACGTTAGTACTTATTATAGAATATGTATTTGAATACCCTCTAGTTGTTGCCTTACTGTCTTTGAACTGATAATAATTCTTATAGAATATGATACTTGGTTAGGCG
The DNA here is from genome assembly GCA_905333005.2 of Lycaena phlaeas. Taxonomy (NCBI): domain Eukaryota; kingdom Metazoa; phylum Arthropoda; class Insecta; order Lepidoptera; family Lycaenidae; genus Lycaena; species Lycaena phlaeas. The sequence continues at coordinate 3,789,474 of HG995181.1, forward strand.
ACGGTATTTTAGTGGGTACGAGCTCATTCTCTATCCTGAAATGTATTTTTCAAAATTTCTTCATTTACTGAAACAGAAAATTGTTATCAAATCTGTATGCTTGATTAGATTTAAAGCTTTTATGGTGTTTAAAGTTCATCAACCCTCATTGGGTCCGCGTATCGGTGAACTATAACACAATACCCTCCTCGCCTGGCTTCGAGGAGGGTTCATGGTGTAGATGATACTCAGAATGACTCGTTTCGATGATGGATGACGTTACTTACATCCAAACTTATAAAATGCTTATTAGTGTTTTATCTGTGGAACTTTTTATATACCTAATTTAAAAGGCAGAAGGTCAATGTCAAGCGACTTCTTGACATTGATCTTCTGCCTTTTAAATTGTGTGTCGCTCATAAATGACTTCAAGGAGGTTGTATGGCTCTGGAGGTATTGGTTAGATGCATTAGACTTTTAAAAGTAAGCAATGCTTTGAAAAGGCAAGTATATGCTATACGCTTTCACAATAGGATCTCAATAAAATGTTCAAAACCCATCATTCAAAATTTAAAAAAAAGTATATATTTTTTTTATAGTATAGAAGTGCAAACGAACAGTCGAAGCCTTGCGACTGTTTCATCCCATCCCATTTACATCCACATAACCAGAGGTTATGCAGATGCGTTGGCCCACTTATTAAAAAGCGTTTGTGTGAATTATAAAGTAAAAGATCTACTACGGTGTGTATTTAATATGGCGTTCCTCCCAAATATTGTAGTACAGTACAAAATGTAACGTTTGTTATAGAAAATTAAAAAGATGAGTTAGTTTCTTTCGCCGGTTATTCTCAGTAGGCTCATCTTGGAACAAGTAAAATATACAATTGACGTTCAAAAAGATAATTTGATCATACTTTTTTAAATAAATTAAAAAAAAAAATCTCTTTGACTCGCAGATCCTGAGACGCAAAACAAGTCTTGATGTCTGTGTAATAAGGTCAAAGATAACCTGGTCTGCCCATGGACGTATTATTGTCTTGTTAATTAATCGTGGAAGGCCTGCAAGCACTTATATGGTATCTGATGATTGAGTCTCGGCAAGGATTGCTGTTTTTAATCAGAATGTACCCGACAGGCGTTCTCCTGTATAAACTCTTTGTATTCGATCGAATTGTTAATCCAAGGCAGGCCAATCCAATTGAAGGCACAAAAAAACAAGGGAAGTCTAGGAATAGGCCAGTAACATACACACGAATAAAATAATTCTTGCTGTAAATATTCAGACGTAATTATTTAGGAATGAGTCTGAACTGAAACTGAATTGTCGTATTTAGGCATCGAAAGGCCCTATAATGGAACGTTAAAATTAGTTTAAATTCAGTGTTTTGAATTCGGCAAAAGTGAAACACAATTAGTTACTGATGTAATACTTTATCAATTACTAACTGATTCAGAAATAGAATAGTGTCCTACATTACCTTTGCCACTAGTTAGTAATAAAATTGATAAAACATTAAATATTATGTCTACAATATAATGTGAATTCGGTATTGTAGCGCTGTAAATTCCCGCCAAGATATTTGATGGTTTTATTCTTTTATAAACGTCATGGCGCGGTGAATAGACAACTTCAAATGTGATTGAGGGGGTGAAGTAAATAAAGTGCGGGAGGATTCGCGCTCGGAAGTCACTGTCTTTCTACGTAGAAATGAAAGAGAAGTGAAAAGACGCCGCGATGGTACAATGTTCAAGTATATTATTTTTATATACTTTTATTTCAATCAATAACAAAAACAACAGTTCTCCTTATTATCCTTTAATGTAATATCACTGCTATTAATTTTGTTAGTTCATTTATGTTGCTATCGAGAAAATAAAAAATAATTGTTTTGAACAATAGTTCACTCGTATGATTAAGATTAACAATTTTTAAAACTTTTAAATGACTTTTTTTCCCTTAATAGACTGTTTAATTAACCCTATTTTGGCTATGCAGGGCGCGTTAACACTTTTCGTTAAGGTCATTTCAATTCGCAAACCTTAATCTAGTCGGTAAACATGTTTTGTCGCCGGATCACAATTTTTCGAGGTTGACTTGTTACTGTTTATTTTTGTAATGTTTACGGTTTATCACCGAGATATCGATTTGCGTCATTTGTAGTATATTTGTAAATAACCACTATAATTATTACCTATGTTCAGATAAAGATGATCGAATAACTTTTAACTATTAATTATGTTTTTTTACTAAACTTCGTTTTAAACAGAATGCGTATTGTTTTTAGATCAATTTAATAACTAAAAGAATATATATATAACAATTAATGGAATGAAATAAATAAATTATAGCGTTATGCTGTTTCCCGTCACGGCATTTCATTGGATTTTACTCACAAAATATTAAATTTTGTACATCAAAAATGTTTGTGCAAAATTGCGCCACCATTTTTTATAAATTTCATACAAACACATATCGGGCTGCAAGTTTAGCAAAATGCTTTCAAGGTTAGCAAAATGAATTTTTGGTAGGCATTGGTTTAGTTCGTCTAATCTCTTATCGATGATCTATATAATATTTTTCCTCTCATCACAAAACAGCGTAATCTAACAAAGAAACACCGTCACGAACAAAATCGGTTGTTTATAGTTGCCTCCGCGTGATGGATCTGTGACAGTATCATGCTCTGATTCAAAGCTGATATGATTTTAGATCGGTTGTTTTGTATAAGGTACATCACTCGTGGGTCAGTACAAACGTTTGCACAAAGAAGGCGTTATTTTTTTGATGACGCAGCGGAAATCCTTTTCGGACCATACCAGGGCCTGGTAGGCGCGCTGGCGTGTGTGGGGACTCGCATTGGGAGCACTACCCCACTAAAACCGCTGCGTGAGCCTTCAGCCGCTATCTGAGGGACCCGGATCTGCAGGCGACGGGAAACCCTCAGCGACAGACTGGTCCCGGCAAGATCAGATTCTCCACAATAGGGGAGACTGCCCGGCTACCACTTGGCAGTTCCTACGACGTCGTGTCTTTAGCGGGGCCCGGGTTCCCGACACGAGCTCAGGGGTGTTACTGGAAGCGCATTAAGTAGCGCCTCCGACGCACCCTCGTTCGTCGTCTACAATTAAGGAGGCCTATGACGGAAATGATTGTTGAAAAAAATTCTTGGGAAGTGGATTCATTTTCGATATTTCATCCGGAACACAAGTCTCGTACATATTCTTATGAACTGGACACGAGAATAAGAATCTGTAGCGGACCAGTCAGCGCTACAAATCCTGAATCGCGCTATCGGTTTTCTACAGTCCGATAGTGGGCTTCGGCCTGGCTGAGCATTGCAACTCGCTCGGTCGGTGATCTCCCTTTGGGGCCAGTGATGCCAACTGCTTAAAGTTTTTACCCCAAAACCTTTTTTAAAATCCCCTAAATCCCAACCAAAATACCCCATTTTTTTTAAATAAATAAAAAATAATTAAAAGTTCATATTTGTATATGAATAATGCATACGATTTTCAAAAAACGGTCAATTATTTATCGTCTCCTTGTCAATACGTCATATGTCAAAAAATATTTTCTTCCTAAAAAATACCCTAAGAAATTTTTTACCCTAAAAAATCCCCTTTTCTAAATTCTTCCCCCTAAATTTTAGGGAAAAAAACCCCCAAGTTGGCATCACTGTTTGGGGCCTATCACCATAAGTCACACAAATGTATTATGAAGGTACGTCACCATGCCGAAGTCAATGCGAGACGTCGCACGTTTATGCATGGCGTACTGTTCTTATTTTTTACCATTCCATGGCTTTTGTAAAACTTAATTTATTATACCATCAATTGATAAATTTTCTGTTTTTCATCCATATATTATTATAATGTACACCTCAATTGCAGGCACATCGTTAAGAACGAAGGCGCCCGCGCTCTGTTCAAAGGCCTGGGGCCGAACCTAGTGGGCGTGGCGCCGTCCCGAGCGATCTACTTCTGCACGTACTCGCAGGCGAAGGCCATCCTGAACCAACACCTGCCGCCCGACACTCCAGTCGTGCACCTGTCCGCCGCCAGCGCCGCAGGTATGTCCTGTCTCCTGTTGTCCTGCCCGGTCTGTTCGCACTTGATGTAGTTGCAGTAGGTACGGTACATGTCCTGTCTCACCAGTTTTGTATACTGTAATACCCTGCCTTTTTATCTGCCTGTTGGCAAAGTTAAGGCTCAGACTGCGCATGATCAGTGTTAGACCAAAATGTATATGAATGAAGCGCTAATTGCATAACCATACGCGCATAAGGGCATTTTGAATTGTATACACAGGGATTGCCCTATTTCCTTATTACCAATTAGCGCCACAATCCTGAATCGCGCTATCAGAATTCTAGCGCCCGGTCGCTATATATACTTTCTAGGCTTCGGCCGGGGAAGCTACCTGCCAACCCACAGCTCCGATTATCCGATAAAAAAAAGGAATTTTTTTTGCTAAATAATATATTCAGATATATTCACCTCCAGAGACCAGAAGTCTGACAAAATACGGAGAGTTCTTAATATGCCTCCAAATTAATCTGTGGGATTGAAATAAGGCTATCGACCGCTTCAAAAAAGATGGATTGACACGAGGGCTTAATTTAGAGAAAACAAACACTGCAATAATATTTATTGAATATTATGTAAAAACATAACTTGCTTGAATTTCCTATGTACGACATTGTTCCATCTTGTTTAACCTGTTATGTTAATTAAACAAAAACGGTTATCAAATAATGTATATAATATCCAAGTTACACATTTAACGTTTTGGATATGTTATAACACGTGTATCAGGCACGTGACTTTTTGACGTTTTGACTTTTTTTTTTGCCAAATATTAAAAAAAAAATTGAAGCGTAGAAACGATTGTGATATGATTTGACCCACGAATTCGTATTTTTTTTTTCGATGTCCACGAATTTAAAAGCAAAAGGCTTAAGTAGTGTAAATGAGTCTAACCTCAATATAATAAGAAATAACTACGCCTAGTTTACCTACGACTATACGACATTACCAGAGACGTATAGTGAGATGGCTTAGTCTTGATCCTGTTCAAATACAAGACTACTTGGAAAAATGTCTGCAATTTTGTAAACGACAAACGTTGGGACACATTAAAGGTGGGGGAACGGGATTGTCCCCTTATTTCTCCCTTGCAACAGTTCTGCTGTGTTTCGGAGTGAAGGGGAAGAATAAGTCGCGAACCCAGTAATTGAACAGCTTGCTTGCCTTTTCCTAAACACAGCAAATATTTTACGTGAAAAATAAGAAAAATGCTTACGGGCGTTCGACACAGAGTCCTGTATTACCATCGAGTATTTAACAGTTTACAGTAGTAATGTGAGTCATTAAAACTTCAGTGATTTATCACTGACATAATAGCAATTCAACCAATCCGTGATCTGTGTACGTCCCAACGGCCAATCATCCATCAATAGCCATCTGTCGGTTAATAAAGAGCAAAGAACTGTCACAGTACAAATTTGGCGGAATTTGTTTTATTTATATAAAACACAACATTATCGCTCTGTTACGGTTTTGAAATCAATGTATATCACTAATACAGACCCAGCCTACACGATATTTATATCTTGGGATAAACGTATGACGAATTAAAAATAATATGAAACTGGTTATCATTATACAATATTTTCCTCCAAACTGGTTTTTAAAACCTTGATATTATATTCGAGTCGCATTTAGTGTAGGATCGGAAGTACGAATAAAATAAATATTATTGCAAGATATACACGTCAGCTGTGTGATGCCCTAATTGGATGGAACCAGAAAAGTCTCAAGACGATTTGTGTGCACACAATTGATATAAGTGCACGAATAAAATATGGGTCTTCTTCTTCTTCTTTTATAAATGGGCTCCCATAGGAATTGCCAATGTCAAAGTGTTTTCTTAATGACTATTAAAGACTGCTCATTACATTAGCATTATGATCCTACAAGATTTTGGACGGTTTACTGGTGACTTCTCATTCGTCTAAAAAAAATATGGATCCGAGCAATCAAATAGCTACGATTATTATCGTCGACGTATATACAGGGTATTATAGTTACTTAAAAACCAAAAAATACATTCATTTGTGTAACATATCTACATAATATGACCTACACAATAAGCTTATATTACAACGAAAAAAACACGAGTGCATGGTAAATTGCATATTCAATCAAAATTATTATAATGTAATTCTATTTTAAATTTGTAAGATGTAATCACATATTTATGATGTAATGATATAATTAAGACGAATCTAACCTGTCAACATGAAATCTCTGAAGCCGATCAGGCCATAGAATGTGCCAAAGAATTGTAAACATGCAATACGTAAATACACTCTCAAAAGAGAACCCACATGTGAAGTTTGGTGCAGTCGCCAAAAAAATGGTAATAAAATACTAATCGAACAAAAATAATAATGTAATGTTTGTAATCTTATTTTTTATCCTAATACCAAGAATATATCTCAACAAATTAGATTAAGTGTCTAACTAAAGTCTCTAACGTCCTAGTGAATTATAATCATCAGCCTTTATCCGTTCACTGCTGAGCTGCTTTAATGAACGCCAAGACGAAGGCCCTTGCCACTCGCATCCAACACGGCCACTGCGTCGAGATCGTCTTTCGTAGTAAATAGAAGTACAATTAAATATCTTAATTTTGATTTAAACAAAAGGTTATCCCTTATTCTATTTACCGTATCGCGTGTCAGGCTCAATTCTAGATGGTTTAGCCAAAAAGATCAATAGATAGAAGTGTAGCGACTGGTACGGCTGCATTTGATGTGGCGAGACGCCAAATGTTCTTGTTGTTTTGCCGTCCGCTACAATTAGTTTGAGCGTAGTCGGCCAAGCGATAAATTCGTGTACACATGTTTGTGTGTACGTCCATAACGTAGTCTTTTCGTTTAGGTACACGCGTCGCCTTATCATGTCAGAACGGTATCGGAGCTTTTAGACTCCCTAGCCGTAGTCTACTGCGTGGGTACATGGGACATTGGAACGTGCTTGTGACCCTCTGGTTTGGAGCAGTTAGAGCAGAACACTTACCCTCCTTCGAACAGCATCCTTAGCACTTAGCTCCTATCGGATAAGATCGCCGGACTTACACTCATTTAGGACTAGTCTCTCCTCCTCTTTGAGTGTCTCTCCAACTTTGACAGACTTTATAAGGTTCGTCTGCATATTTTCTCATATCGGGACTATATCAACCTCTAAATCGCTCGCTAATTCGTGTAAAAAATCAAAGTGGTAGAGTTTTTTTTTAATATTTAGAGGTAGACTAGCCCCTTGTCCAGAAACGGCCTTATTATAAAAAATATCAATTCCAGTCATAAAACCCCCTTAGGATAGAATAGATAGATAGAATCTTGATACGTCCGTCTCAAGTGATTTGCCGATACATTGTCAACGAGCTTTCTACTTTAACGTGTTAACTTCGGGATAACATAATGAGATACAATATTACGAAGGATTGAATATAGAAGTAAAAGATTTTTATTTTTGATCTTTGGGTGGCAATTTTCAAAAGAATTATTACAGACCGTGTACTTTCTCGTGGGAGCATATGTAAAAATTATTGCTTGTGCTATTCTGATGTGTAACTTATATTATTGAAAAATATAAAGCTTCGTCGAAATCTATTCAATAATTTTTCGTAAAACACATTCTAACAAACTTGCATTTGTAAGATTTCAGAGGATTTATGAGTGTTAGGTAATCATAACTGATTATCAATAATGACTTTATCGTATTAAATATAGATTAAAGGTACCTAAATATGAATCACGAAATTCGCTAGGGGCAAAACATTTTATCAACATCATGTATCTTATCTACAAAATCTCGCTTATCTCCTCAGTAAAGGTGACTCGAAAGCGAATTTGATATTATAGTATTTATATACACTGATGCGCAGTAAAATTATGCATTTATATCATGATAATGTAAAAATATGATAAGAACGTAAAATAAAGTTCTTTCGATCGACTGAGGTTTTTTTTATTTCATCCCAATAGTTTACGTTTTTTTAATAAATAATGGCTTAAGAGTTTTAACAAAAAATCTTTTTGTCGTGTGCAAGTTTTTTCTTAGTTTTACCAATAACAGCCTAAGGACGAAAGACATCTGGCATCAAGAAACTCTAAATTAAAGCATAGTCACTTGACTCCCCTCTAAAAATATTTAATCTTAAACGAGTATATTTTGGTACAGTTATTAATCTAATTGTGGACGTAGGCGAATCGGCCATCTTAAATTGTGGCCTTGCTACGTATTAGTCTGCATCTGATACAACTTCTATTTCAGGTTTCGTATCGTGCACCATGACCAACCCGATTTGGTTCGTGAAGACCAGGCTGCAGCTGGACGGGGCCAACGTCACCGCAGTGCAGTGCATTAAAAGGATATACCGGAACACGGTGAGAACTTAGTACTCCTATCTTCTAACTATCCCTATCTGTACCCTCACCATCTTTAGCATCTGTGCGCTGTTGGATATGGGTAATTTCAATGGACCGCCTACAATTATTACTGCTCTCATCTCTGAGCATCGCAATACCAGCTCCATTTGAGTGCGTTCAACGCTTCGGAGCTCCTATCGTCGATAACAAGGTTCTCTCCGATCGGCTTGATACTACACCGCGTAGAGATGTCGCATCACTCTGCATCTTCTACCATATCTACCACGGGGATTTCTCTACTCTCAGGAGTGTTCGGACTGATACCTGCAGCGGAATTCCACTACCGGACATCGCATCGAAATACCATATTTTACCCATACCATCTTAATGTCCGGAAATCTACAACAATTCCGGAAATCTAAAACAACTCTAATTCTGCGCTATATCCTGCTTCGCACGATTACTATGGAACCAGCTGTCACCTTTGGTATTTCCTTACCGATACGACTTGGGGACCTTCAAGAGAAGAGCATACTTATATTTGAAAGCCCGGCAACGCATCTCCTAATCCTTTGATGTAACGGACGACTATGTACGGATAGAGCTCACCACTAATTGTCAGTTGTATCTGCTGTCCGTTTGTGCCCTTTTCTAAACGAATGCCAAGATCCCTAACCCGGTGCGGTCATCTACATTCATCATATAAATTACCTACTGCACCTGGCGGGATACGACCCCATAACTGCTGTATAAAGTGTGTCGGCCGGCAGCCGGCTTAACGAGTTTTATTTATTGACCTAAAGGTTATATTTTCAATTTTCTAAATTCATGTTCTGACCATCATCATCATCATCTTCCTAGCCATTATTATTCCCATTCATTTGGGGTCGGCTTTATATGTCTTGTGCCTTCACTCTGGCCTCATACTTGTTAGTTCCGGCGTCACTCCACACTGCTCCATATCTCTCCTTATCCCGTCCAGCCATCTCTTCTTCGGTCTTCCTCTTCTACTATACCCTTCCACCCGCCATATAGGTACTATACCGTCGGAACATGAAGTTAGAAAATACTACAATAAAAATGACCTTCGCGATATGTGCGTTAACGGTTGTAAAATAACATATCCTTGAGTTGCGAATTCTTCCTCAAACAATGTATTTCCGCTAACGAATTTGTTATACACAGTGAAATTTAAATATTTATCGAGTCACAGACTTCATTTGACAAACTTAATTTGTTTTTTTTTATTTTTTCTGACACTAGGAGTAGGAGTACGTTGATTCAAACAGAAAAATATGAAAAGTAATTAATTCTAAAGTCAAAGTATTTATTGCAGTTAAGTGTATAAAATAGTTTCTTAAATATTATAAAAGTAATAAAAACTTAGCACCTTTTACAGGCGTTGCAATATAATTTGTACATTATCAACATGCGTTATTGCATTTAGAAATAATGTAACAAAATTATCAATTTAATAATACATCTAAACAATATACCTACATCTTGATTTGAAACATCAAATTAATATGAATTCAATGACTAAATTAAAAAGTAAATATAATACACTGGTAGTCTAGTATAAGTAGGTACCAAGCATCTAAAATATTAAGGAATACTGCAAACGAGATTTGAAACGAGATATTTTAAGCGATTTATATTCTTTCCTACGCTAAAAAAACCTATACCCGCTATCGGGCTAAAATTGTGCGCATTTTATGATATAACAAGTAAGACTCACATGTTATTCGGCGACACGTGAAAGAAATGTTAAGATAATAAGTTATCGCGCTGATAGTATTTATAAATAAATTAGCTATACTGTTGACATTTTAACACGATAATGAACAGATTGGTAACAAAAATATTACAATATTATCATTTACAAGAGAATATTTGTAAAACAATTTCAAACTAAATCACGTGAGAATCATAGCTTACCTACATAGCTTACAAGTGATGTCCGGCTCGAAGGACCAATTGTCAAGGCGATTCGCAAATTAGTTATGGTCGACGATAAAAATAAATTTATGTCAGAAAAATTTGACGTTATAGTTGGATTTATACTGGTCCAATAATATTCTAAAGTTGTTTTCTTATGTTTACGCGAATTTGCGAATTTCATTAAATTTTGACTGTCTCCTCTTCGCTAAATATATTTTTCTGAGACACACGGTGTCCCCGGAATCCCTTTAAGGCGCTTTCCGCGCGCTTTTTGCGCAAAAATATAATTAAATTTAATGATCAAACGAAAAAAAAAACATGATTAATTTGTTTTTTTTTTAAACGTAGTTTGTTGACCCGGTTTGTCTTTAAATGTTTGTTACATCTTATGTTTCTTTGCAGGGTATTAGAGGCTTCTACAAAGGGATCACAGCATCATACATGGGCATCAGCGAGACGGTCGTTCACTTCGTGCTATACGAGGGCGTGAAGGCGAGGCTGATGGCAGCCCGGAGTCTGGACGGGATGCCCAGCGACAGGCGCTCCCCCCGCGACTTCCTGGAGTTCATGGCGGCCGGTGCCTTCTCCAAGACCGTGGCTTCGTGTATTGCATATCCACATGGTGAGTGTTGTAGCTTTATAATGAAACGTCTGAACACTATGTAAAAAATCGGTTGCCTGTAAAGTCGGTTTACTGACGATAGTTGAACGTGACGTCATAAGAATATACTGATGGGCGGTTTTTGCCTCTTTATCGCTCGTTCTGCGCACTCGCTTGCACTTCAAGCCTTAAATGGAACGCCTCAGAGCGAGGTAACACCGCATGAGTCACGTTTTTACGGGCTTGTTGCCGGCTCCATCGAATTATAAGACGTCGCGTCAAAGGGGTATGGTGTTTTAAAATAGAATAACGTAACTATTTTTTATATACAAATCGCCCAGTCAATTTATTACTGGGTAGGGGCTTCTGATTGTGTGATTTTAAAGCCAAATCCGGGCTAATCGCCAGTTTCCTCTCAGTCCCGGTCTGAAAAAGTATGCATCAAAGTAGTTTGTTACCATACCCTAGGTCACCTTTAACCTATTGGGGGCCCTGAGCACAAGGGTAATGGAGTCCCGACATAAATAACAATTTATACATCTGTGGGATTCAATTTTGGACTAGAAAGAGTAATCATAGTGAGTAACTAGGACACTACCAAGTATCCTTATCGGAAATCATTGTTTAACTTCCTAAAAATTATCACTAGATCATATTCTGATATGAATGACGGTGCCCCATGGATCGCGGGGCCCTCGGCAGTTTCCCCACACACCTGTGCCCAATGGAACATGGACATGCCTGATCCATACCATAGTAGTGAAGTAGTATACACAGGGTGTATTTTGAAAGATATGCAAAACGAAGAGGTATGATAGTGTACGCATGGCCTGACATGATAGAAGTGAAAAAAACGCGATTTTTTTTTGGTTGTTGTTGTTCGCGGTTAGCGTTAGTTCATAGCGTTTATGCATACATCGCGGGCATTCAAAATACATAAGTTCTAAAATTTTCTTAAAAAACGTTTCTGAGATAAATGGTTATAAGCATTATATAGTGTATAAATATTACATTATTAGGCATAAATCTTTCAAAGCGTTACAAATACACCCGGTATTAATACTCTGATATCCAACGTGAAAGTGCATACATTGTAGATAGACACTGCTCAGATCCAGCTCGAACCGGATATATTATGGATATCGATTGTACTATATTTGAGACGGACGAAGGTCGAAGTTTTATATAAACTATGCGAGGCTTATCTGAGAGATATCTGATAAGCCTCGCCTGAAGGACCATTTTAAGTCTTTTCAATCTGCCAGTGAAAGTGCCACCAAAATCGGTGGAGCCGTTTCAAAGATTAGCTAGAACAGACAAATATATTTAAAAACAATATTTTTTCAGTTGTAAGTAGTGAGGTTATAAGCGTCCAAATGCATTTAGAAAACAGGTCATAATTTGAAATAGGAAACTGACATTCCATTTTTTTTGTATCGATGAAGAATTAGCACGAACAATTTTGAATGGGGCATATAAAAATACGAAGTTATGTTGCACATAAAATTGCAACGTTAAAATACAATTGGTACAGCAAGAGCGCTATCTTTTTGTTTACCTTACAATACGCAGTAGAATCGTATAAGTCACGTGCGATCTTTGATCGTTTTCACAATCGCAATTTTTGTCGTTTACTAATTATATTATTATTAAGTCGAAGAAGACAACTGAAATGAGCGCAGATTCGGTGAGCCTTCTTTAAGGATTTCCTGGATCTAGGTCCTAGATTCTAGGACGATCATTTCTTACCCGTTTGTATAATGCTGGGGAAAACCGCAAGTTTGCTGTATCCAGGATTCAGGCAGGGGTGTCTTGATTAACTAAAGTAACCACGGATGAGTGAACAATAAAATTCACCCATTTACAGAATCAAACTTGGCTAGTCCAAAATGTCTTAATACTTGATCCTTTAAGTAGCGAAAGTATGTATAATAGCTGTAAGTAGGACGAATCGATAGAAATATTAATGTGTATATATTATTTAGATCGTAAAAAATAAATAAGTTTTCTCCCACTTGCAGAGGTTGCGAGGACACGGTTAAGAGAGGAGGGGGACAAGTACCGCAAGTTTTGGCAAACGCTGCACACCGTGTGGCTGGAGGAGGGCTACCGCGGCGTTTACAGGTGATGACAATAATAATGTCACAACACGCTAGATCAGTATTTCCCAACCTTTATTAAGCCCCTTTAACGATTTAACATTTTTTTTAAATTTTATGACTTTATACATAATTTTAAAAGTAAATAATTCAAAAAAAATATACCAAATTAATGTCTAGCATATTTTTGAAAATGTCCTAATTTTGCTAAATTTAGCACTGATATTTAGCTTTTTATTAAAATCGTGTCGAATCCATTTTTTATTGCCCCCTGTGTGGCGTGGGCCCTACCAAAGCCCTACGTTGGGAAACATCGCGCTAGAGCGTAATAATAATACATCAAGAAATTACAATCATTCGTGAACCAATATAATATTATGTATCATCATTATCATTAGCCTTTATCCGTCCAATGCTGAACATAGACGTCCCTCAATGAACGCCAAAACGACCCATCCTTTGTTACTCGCATTCAATACCGCTATTGTACGGTATTCGTCTTTCCATCCTATATGGTATTTTAATTTTCATTCTATTAGTATGTAATTAGTCGCCAGATAGTACGGGGTCAACGCTCCCATAAACGTTAACGCGTTGAGGACTAACCCTGGTAATATATTTGTGCGTTGCCCACACGAGACGTAAGATGGTAAATCTCCAGACAGACACACTACTTGCCCAAAAAATAAGGCCATTTCTTCCGACTTATATTCAGCTTTCAGATTAGTATACACAGTATAAAGTCATCTCCCCACCGGAAATATGATAGCCATTACCCTTTGCATGAGTATAAAAAAAGGCATGTGTGCGATTCACACACGATAGAAGTGAAACACATGTTAAATACTCAAATACAAGCAAGTATTAAACATAAAACAGTGTGCAAAATACAAACACACCGACATTTGCTCTCTCGCTCTTTTGTATTTGTGTCTTTTACCTGTCGTTTTTTCCGTTGCATCCGGTTCGAAATCACGATTCTAAAGAAGTTTCACTTCAAAAATCATTATAATATAAGAGTGGTTATGTACATGATAATACCAATTTTAATGGTTTTGTATGTCACAGGGGCCTCGGCACACAGCTAGTACGCCAAATACCGAACACAGCCATCATGATGTCCACATACGAGGCGGTGGTGTATCTCCTCACCACGCACTTCAACAGCTCCTTCTACGAGAACACCTAGCGAGAGGGCGCCACCGTACTGTGATACCCGTAGAGAGCACAGGCTCGTAGACGCACTTGCGGTTAGAAGGCAATTGTAAACTCACACGGCCAAATCAACGCTGTGATTGTAGACTTCATGTCTCAATGAACATTTGACTGAGATAACTTTAATTGTACGACGATAATAAATTAGACGCAAAAACGCTTTGATTTAGTCCAGGTTAGTGTAAGATTTTAAAGGACAGTAGGCATTTATGCGCTTCCGTTTTAGATCGGTCAAATCGATTTTTATTAAAGTCTATAAGTCGTTGAGTCATTGCGATGCAGATTTATTTATGTCCGCCTCGATGTACATAGCCTTTAATTTTGAGTTTACAATAGTATATAGTAATAGTCATCTAGAACTATGTCATTCAAATTATGATTTTTTTTTATTATTAATAGTGATGGTAGATTGTTATTTTTACTAAGACTGTTTAATACTTTGTTAATGTTTATTGTGCCACTATTAGGAGATATTTAAGTAGAATTTGGTTTCTCATCGTATTTGTTACATTTGTTTATAGTCATCATTTTGAATAAATTTGTTGTATCGCTTAAAAATATGTATGGTGTATTTTGGTACTTAACGACATAAATATAAATCATGTAACGCCCCTATTATAATTTATAGTCTGGTTTCGGTTGTTAAGGTACATATCAAGTTGACCAAGAAACATAATGTAAAATGTGTATTAAATAACTTTCTTATAACTTTTTAGTTTATTTGTAGACTACTAGAAATTTATTTGCATAAAGAAAAAAGTGTAACAATCAGAAAATAAGGTAATGTGAAATAATACAATGACTAAATGAATCCTCAGATGTCTGTGAAATATAAAATCTTGTAGGATAGAAGTGACTGGTGTCTGTATCAATTTTTAAATATTCTGTCATTTGTATAAATTCGTCACATGTATGAGTTTTTTTAAATTTTAATGTTTTTTCTATGGACACCCAGTAAATGTGGTAGTAGACATTTTTTATATATTTCTTTGTCAACTCAATATGAGCTTGAAACAAATAAAACAGTACCATAAATATCTTTACCAACTAAAAATGTGAATTATATTCTATAAAATAAAGATTATCTGAAAAACCTTGTATTTTGTTCTATTTCCTTAATACTTTTAAGTTACAAGCTCACACAAGTCAAACACGTTAGGCATTATACAAAGTATGTAATGAATTACAATAAATTAACATTTTTACATTACACTATACAAAATGACTTAAATGATCCAAAATAATACAAAAAAACTGACAAAGTATGAGCCATATCTCTTCCAGGTTTGTATAATATAGCATTGAATGCATATTTGATATAGAATTGATATTTATAAAGAAATTTGAAGTATTTTTTTCTAATTGATCAACTGACTCATTGAGTTCATCATAGCAAAGGTTTTATTAGAGATCTAATAGACACATTAGAGATCACCACCCAGATATGTGTTGAAATAGCATTGGGTGTTTCACTGGGATACTGCAGGATATTTGTCAAAGGAAATAGATCGGCATGGAGAGCCACAATAGGTTCTCGTCTAAACCATATAACTGAGGTTATTATTAACAATGCAATAATAACTTGCAGTATTATGTGTACAGAGCCTTTGATTGCTAAATTCTTGCTGATTCTTGACTGAGAAGTCTCTTTTAGTGATGTCTCCAATTTCAAAATCTTCCTTTGTAGTTTTGAATATGCTGCAAATTCATCTTTAATAGATATACTACTTTGTTCGGCTTTTAATTTGACGATTTCGGATAGTGTTTGACGTTCTTCATTGGATGGTCTTGCAAAACATGCTGCTATCTGAAAAGAAATATAGGATAACAAAAAATATATATAATTACTCAAACCTGAATCCTTCTCAAATATAAATTATAAAGACATACTTACAGGTTTAACTAATAAAGGAACGATAGCACTGAGTGTGCATAGGACAATAAAATATACTAAAAGAAACCCATTGAGCACCTCCAACATTTTTTATTATTCTAGATTCGATTTATATCTACAGTAGTAGTGTAAAACTTAGGACTATTTTATAAAAAAATCTCTAAACTATATTTTAAACTGTATTTTTTTTAATATCTAGTTTTTAATTTCCATAGGATAGCTTGTCATTTGTCACTTCACACTTGTCAAATGTCATATGTCATTTTTTTGTTTTTTATTTATTCCTATTCAAACAGGTTAAGACCAGAGACCATGCTACATGTCTATAAAATGGAGAAGCAACAGGAAACCCCGAGGAGCGTCGCTTCGTCCCCATTAATCAACTATCATTTCCCAACCACCCAGAACGGTCACCCAGAATCATATTGTACAGATTTAGTTTTTAAGACTAACATTATAGAAAATTGTTTTAGAAAATTTTACGCAGGATTTTGTATCAATCGTTAACATAATGTACCTTAATGGAAATAATAATCTATTTATCTATAGTATTCTTAAGGAGAAGAAAATTTGGAACATTATTATAGTGTATCAGTCTATTTGACTAGTTCAGCTTGAATAATTTGAATACAAAAAAAATTGACGTCTATCCCTTTTTATAGTATTTATTTTAAAAGCTTAATCCACAAATAATGTAATTTAGTTGGCGAGTACTTTTGTGAACAGTGCAGGTAAGACGGGTACTACGGCTTCTGGTCTTAGCCTGTTACAACAGAAAGAAAATTATGCAAAAAATGACACACGTCAAAATTATGCACGTGTGTGTTCTGTAATGGTTCTGTATTTATTTTCATATTATTTAAACGTTTTATTTGATTTAAAAAAATGAAAAATGTATTATATTTAGAGACATACACTTGTATTGAAGATTATGAAAAATCTTCGATGTTGATTGTGCCTCTTGAATCACTAATAGCATATTATGTGTATAAATACTGTCAGCCTAAAATAGAATTATACTTTGTTTTTACTGATACAAAAGATTATAATGAAAGTCTAGAATTTTGTGAAGTAAATATTAATTATGTAGCCAAAACAGATGTTCCTTGGCAAGTGTCATCATGTTTATATCCTGTCGCTTTATATGACGATACGATCATAACTGGCTTATGTGCTGTATCTCGCCATATATGCAAGTATAAAACCTCTCCCAAACGCTGCGAAGAACACGAAGATGGGTTACTCGGTTTCCGTAAAAGTTGCCTTCAAGCTCCAAACGAGGCATCGATATGGACAAAATTTTGCGAAATCGACCTTTTACGGTCAGTGACAGAAGTGATGAGCTCAAATTCCTTAGAAGAAATCCCAAAAAACCTAATCCGATTCGAAAATCATTTAAACAAGCCTGTCAAAGTACACAATGTGTTTAAATTGGCACGAGATTTAAAAAAAGAAAACCTTACTTCAGAGAAAATAGGCAATGAGGAAAAAAATTTTAAAAATGATGTAAGGGTTCCTAAGCAGAGAAAGTGGAAGTCAAATCTAGACAAAAAAATAGAGGAATGCTCATTAAAAATTCAAGATCTAAATATAAGTCATGAATTTGCTGAGGGACCTTTCCTAACATTAGCAGATTTAGTTTTGTTGCCGTCATATTATATAATTATTAAACTTTTTGGAAATACAAAGTTTGAATATTTATTTCCATTAACATATAAATGGTATACAAATATAACTTCTTTTCCCAATATTGATGAATTAGGATATTTATTTAATTTTCCTAAACTAAAACCAATTGAGATAAACAACTTAGTATTGCCAAAAACTGAAGATGTCAGCCTTTATAAGTCTGATCCGAAGAGGCATAATCCTAAAAGGAGGATGTACACCAAACCAGAAGACATAGAAAATGCATTAAATGGGGTGGAAGGCGGAATGGAATTAGAAATAAGTGATATTGATTTTGAGAACAATGTTAATTGGGATGAAATTCCTGACGGAGCAAATCCTTTTGCTGGTCATTTACCTGACACAAGAAATACTAGGAAATCACAACAATTGGAGAATTTAACATTAGCTGTATTGAAAATAGCCAAGGATGGCAACATCATTGTTGACTTTTGTAGTGGGAGTGGTCATCTCGGGATACTGATTGCTTATTTGTTACCTAAAACTACTGTTATCTTGTTAGAAAACAAAGAACAGTCTCTCATTAGAGCTAGGGAAAGAGTGCACAAAATGGGTCTGACAAATGTGTATTTCTTTCAATGTAACTTAGACTTTTTTATAGGAAAATTTGATATAGGCATAGCATTACATGCATGCGGAATCGCTAGTGATCTAGTATTAGATAAATGTATAAAAGCAGGTGCTAAATTTGTAATCTGTCCCTGCTGTTATGGTTCCCTACATGCAACAGACAGACTTGTTTATCCCAGGAGCTTAAAATTCAAAAACTTAAATATCAATCAATATTTGTGTATTGGGCACACAGCAGATCAAACTCATAAAGATCACCCACTGACAGTCCGAGGAGCAAGATGTATGGCGGTAATAGATTCAGATAGAGCGAGATTGGCCGAGGAATATGGATACCAAGTGACACTGTCAAGACTAAAACCTCTATCATGTACAGACAAAAATAATTTGTTAATCGGATTACCATCATGAAATAAAATGAATACACTTATTTTGAATATAACAGTTTTATTAAAAACAAACTTTACAACTATTCTTCATCTTACAATCTGCTATAAAAATATAAAATATAAACTTAATCTAAAAAAATAACAAGTGATTAGTTTAATAAACACTAATCATATTGATACCACATAAAATATTTCTAGAATATATTTATATATTGCTTAAGGGCCTTAAGGCATATACAATCAGTCACTACGAGCATAGACAATAGCTGTGCGGCAAGGGATGTAAACCTGAAATTAGAAAATTTTCATTAATTCAACACCCACAAAATGACTAGATTTCTTGTTCCTACTGACGAGTGACGTAATAAAGTAATATACAGTACTTATATAATTGAACAGAGACATTGAGACAGCAATGGCTCCGTTATATCTATTTAGATGAGATTTCGGAGATTTTGGTCAGAGTTAAATATTAAGGACGTTTTGGCATCAATGTTTTATAGAAGATCTATAGAAGCAAGTGTGCAGGTTTCATGTGGTGGTAAGTGATGCGACATCCATAGACACTACAAACTGGATTGAGGATGAGATGTTGCCAGTCATTTAAACATGAGTATGCTTTTTTTAATGTCCTTGAATAAGTGACATAGCGGTCTCACCTGTATAGAATCGTTTCTATTGCCCCACGGCATGCTCTGTGTGAGATGGTACTCGCCCTCCGGTTCTACGCGGCCGAAACCGCCGTACCTTTTACTATCTGAACACAATACTGCCTGAAAATGGAAAGAAATACATTATAGCATTTAGATGTAATTAATATCATAGCATTGAGATGGAGAATATTAATTAGTTGAAAGGTTGAAAAGTAGCCGTGACGCTACTGTCTCATATCAGGTCTTAAAGGTAACAAAAAATCATGACAAATTATAATTTGAATTTCACGTAATAATAAAAGACTCATTTAAACAAATAGCTACCGTCTACCCGACTGTCGCGGGATTGATTAAGTTAGAGCTGGAAGGGTATCACTAATACAGTGTCTAGTCCCTAACACTTGAGCGCGAACTCTTCGACGCTATAGTTCGAATGTGGCTCGTTTTATTTTGTCATAGTTGACTCCTTAAACCTAATATTGATAATATTTGTGTAATATTAAACCACGTCGTTTTATTTTATTTAGGGTCTGTTTCACAATCTCCAGATAAGTTCCGAATAGGCTATTCACAACATATTTGACAGATAGAGTATGGAGTATCTGTCAAATGTGTTGTGAATAGCCTATTCGGAACTTATCTGGAGATTGTGAAACAGGCCCTTATCAAAATTTGAGTCGTTCTATATATAATTTTATATAGTACTTGTGGATCCGACAGATATTCTGTACAAAATGTAAAGTATTACCTGATATTTGCCGGCCACGTTGACGCCCACCCTGTAGTCGGTGAAGCTCTGAAAGGGATGGAAGTTAAACACGAACAGAAGACCCGCTCTCTCGAACGCCACTACCTTGTCACCCTCGTGCTTGCAAGACACGTACGCCTAGGGATAAAATTATAAGTTAAAAATAATATGATACATATAGATTGTTGAAACGGATTGGGTCCGAAGCTAATCACCAAGCAATATATATAGGAGCGAAATCCCTTTTCAAACTATCCCTATGCATCATATCAGGTCGGTATACGATCGATAGACGATCATCATTATCAGCCTTTATCCGTCCACTGCTGAACATAGGTCTCCCTCAATGAACGCCAAGATGACCGATCCCTTGCTACTTGCATCCAACGCGGACCTGCCACTGCACGGAGATCGTCTTCCCATCTGGTTAATGGCCAACCAACACTTCGTCTATCTGAATGCGGCCTCCATTCTTGAACCTTATTGGCCCATCTGCCATCCAGCCCATTGCCACTTCAACGTGCTAATTCAGGTGTACTTCTGGCTCCCTCCTTGGAGTTCCCAAGACATCTAAAACGACGTTCATATAACAGTTACCGGATCCGATCGCAGCCACCCATGCTTGTCCTCCAGCGCGTTCATGTCCTTGTCGAACTGGTTGAGGAACTTGTATTTGAGGAGCGGGTCGTCCACCAGGTGCCACTGGCGACGCGCGTAGTGGTACGACGAGTTGTTGCCCGCGCGGGGGAAGTCCAGCCACTCGGGGTGACCAAACTCGTTGCCTGAATAAAGAGGATGATGTTAAAAAAATCGGTTTCAAGTCGGTTTACTGACGATAGTTGAACGTGACGTCATAAGAAAATACTGATGGGCCGATTGTGTCTCTTTGTCGCTCGTTCCGCGCTCTCGCTTACACTTCAAGCCTTAAATGGAACGCCTCAGAACGAGGTAACGCCGCACGAGTCATGTTTTTTTGTGCGTGCAGCCGGCTCCATTGAATCAAAAGACGTTGTCACGTAGTGTTGTAATACATTCTTTATATGAACATGACTACCACTATAAATAGCTAATTGTCATCAGATCTGTAGTGTCGTGTCTTTGTGGTAAGGTACATTCGCCCCTTATTAAAGTTTTAAGTTTAAAACCAGTCACTTGTCTGAACTGCGATAGTTTACGTTATCGAAACAATACATCATAATGTTTGTAATTGATGTGCTTAAAATAATACGCTAATGGAAATTACGACATTATATAATTACTAAGTTTAGCATCAATTACAGATATTTACCAAGTGTGTGCGTAATGAGGCCATTTGTCATATCTATGAATACCCAGCGGGCCAAGGCGGCCATTCCGTATTGAGGCCACTTAATTTATCCATAAATTGACATATGACTGGTGACCCAGACCATCTGAGGCCATTTGACTCACCCATGAAGTTGAGGTAGGCCTCCCCGCCCAGCGCGTGGGTGATGAGCCGGATCATGCAGTGCAGCGCCAGGCCGCGCTCCACCACGGGCGAGGGCTCGCTGAGCGTGCTCATGTGCGTGTACATCGCCGCGTCCATCAGCCAGAACGCGATCGTCTTGTCCCCCACCAGCGCCTACCAATACGCTTGTTAATTGTTACAAAATAATGGAAGTTTGTACGTTACGATTGCTCTAAATTAGAACGTGGTTTGCTTCCAATACAGGTTTTTAAATTTAAAATTTTAAGCCGCAGTTGTCGACTTAACCTTATAAAGGTGTATAGCTTTTTTAATAAAGAATTAAAAGAAACCGTCAATTGATCATCCCGAAATAAGATACACAAAAGTATTTGTAAATAATATCTCATATATATGTGCCGGGATGAGGCAAGTCTACTTGTTCACTTTTCAATTTTAAATCCTACACCCATCACTCACTCTGAACTGATTAAACGAAGACCTAAATAAGTTAGTGCTGCCACGCTGCTTTGCAGCCAAATTGGGCCATCACGGTCGTCAAGTGACAGCTATGCTGTCGCATTTTGAGCGGTTTGTGGTTTCCGATGGCAAAATTGAGGGATATGAAAAAAGGAGAGCATCGCATCTGCTTAATGGATGTGTGGATGTTTGTGGGCTTCGATAGGCTTGAATGTAAGAAACTTTAATATCAAAATCCACTATCAATTGATTATATCCATTCAAATTGAAGCATAAAATGCACCAATTTGTAAAAGAGTGTAATAGGAGTGCGCTCAGTGCTCACCTGATCGTGGCTCTCCGCGTAGGCGACGGTGCCCTCCATCCAGCGGCGGTTGGTGAGCGTGTGCACCAGGTGGCCCATCTTCCAGTCCTCGTCGCGCTCCTCCTTCAGCAGCTTGATCCACATGTCGGGGATGGCCATGCCCAGGCGGTAGTCGAAGCCGGTGCCGCCCTCGCGCACGGGCCGACACGACGCCGGCATGCCCGACACGTCCTGGTGTTCATTATTCTTATAAATTTCGCATCACTCAACATAAACACCCACGAATTCATTATTATCACTCTTCCTATTGCTATTGCCACCAAGTAACGTGTACGCAATCAAATCTTTAGGGACGTTTTTTTTTTTTTTTCGAAAGGACCTATGCTGTTGGCCTTAAGGCCTTAAGCTACATCGGAAAAGTAGATGCAGATGAGAGCAGATGGCTCATCTAAGAAGCTTTAGCGACGTAGATACCTGCGTGGTTTCTACTTTCTCGCCCACGTCATATGTAAGATTCACACTTGGCAGCATATACCCAAAACTAAAACCACGGTAAGTGTTTTTGGCCGCTTTGTGAGGGTCCCGGGTGGGCAACAGGATAGCCTCTATGGCCTTCAAAAGGCTAGACTTTTGCATGTAAGGGGTTAGGGGGGACTGCTTGGCCGCCGTTAAGTAGTCTCTGAGATGTCGTGCCTAACTGGGAACAGGTTCCAATCCTGAAGCCCGATAGCCATAATATTTTACGTCCCAGGATGGATAATTCTTGAATGAGTTACCTAGCTGCCTCACCTGCTTAATCGTAGACTTGGTAATTAGATACTTGTTTGTAAATATATTTTCATGGCCAATAAGGTTCAATACTGCAGGCCGCGTTTAGGTAGACGAAGTGTTCGGCCATTAACCAGATGGAAAAAGATCTCCGTGCAGTGGCAGGTCCGCGTTAGATGCGAGTGACAAGAGGTCGGTCGTCTTGGCGTTCATTGAAGTCTACATTAAATGGACGGATAAAGGCTGATGATGATGGTATAGGCCGCGTTTAGGTAGACGAAGTGTTCGGCCATTAACCAGGTGGAACGATCTTCGAACAGTGGCCGGGCCGTGTTGGATTCTAGTAGCAAGGGATCGGCCATCTTGGCGTTCATTGGAGAGGCCTATGTTTAGCAGTGGACGGATAAAGGCTGATGATAATGGTAGTGGTTTTCATGGTACTCCCATCGAATGCAATACCAAAGCGATTTACGGAAATAAGTTCTGAAATGCTTTAGGGACAGCACTGACCTCGGCGATGGTGATGGCGCGGCTGTCGAGGGAGTGCACCAGCTCGTTGGCCAGCATCAGGTAGATGAGGGCCTCCGTGTCCACGTTGAGGCCGTAGTACTCGTCGTAGTGGCCCGAGAAGCCCTCGCCGATGCCGCGGCTGTGGTACAGCATAGACGTTACGCCGTCGAACCTGACAATGAAGGTTGTGTTATATTATAGACTAGCTGTTGCCCACAGCTCCGCCTGCATTACCTAATAATAATTTTATAATTGCACGATAAAAGTGCTATCAATTATTGAAAGAATCATTCAAATCCGACCAAAATGGGGACCTAGCAAAATGCCATTAATAAAGCGTTAGCGAAGTTCGAAATTATAATATTTATAGGATATACCACGTGATTAAGCGCGGCCTTATGTCAATCCCATACATTTTATCATTTTCGAACTTCGCTAACGCTTTCTTAATGGCATTTTGGCTAGGCCCCCAGTACTTCCTGAGATTAACGCGTTCAAACAAACAAACTCTTCAGCTTTATATATTAGTACAAGCTATAAGATACTGAAGAATTTATGAGACTAGAGGAACATTTGTAGAAGATATTGAAGATTTTATAGGTTAAATATGAAAATATTACCAATATTCGTTAGTGCAGGTGGAGACGTTAAAGTTTAAGAAAACAATTACAAGCGTATAGGAAGTTAGATAATTATATTATAAAAAAACTAGTTACTATCTCAGGAAAGTTAAAGAAATGAACCGAATTATCGAATGTATTCGATTATCTGATATTATAAAGGAAATTTTTAAAGTTTTACCTGAATCCATCGAATTGGTATTCCTCCTGGTACCAACGCAAATTAGACAGCAAGAACCTCAGCACTTCCGTTCTGTGAAAGAATTAAATACAGGATTTTAAATTAACATGGTTATTTTCATTATTTAAACATAATTAAAAATATCCCGTTTTAAATCGTTTAAAGAATTAAATACATTTAGGGCCTGTTTCTCAACTTCCAGATAAGTGCCGAATAGGCTATCGACAACATATTAGACAGAATATAGAGTATGGAGTATCTGTCAAATATGTTGCGGATAGCCTATCCGGAACTTATCTGGAGGTAGTGAAACAGGTCCCTATATAAATTGAACATAAAATTAAGCGACGATGGTCCAGTGGGTATCGCCCTTGGACCCTTGGGTACCCCTAGTCTACAGAGAGTCGGTCACGCAGAGATCTACTTAAATTTTTTAATTTACATATTGATTACCTTTTTTAAAGCTATACACATGTTTTTATGCCCCTGTCGTACTAGCCAAGGTTAGAGTCCATTATCAACGGATACTCACTCGGAGTAGTTGAAGAGCCTGCTGTCCCACAGCGCGTGCGTGCCCCGGGCTCCGTCGTGGAAGTACCCGGCGTTGGTGCCGTCGAACTCGTTGAGGCCGTCGAGCGTGTTCTTGGAGGCGTGCGAGTGGACCACATCCAGCAGCACGTAGATGCCCAGCTCGTGCGCGCGGTCCACCAGCTGCTTCAGCTCGCATGGAGTGCCGTAACGACTGCAATCAACGAGTGAAGAGACTGCATTGATATGGTCTGTAGCGGGACGCCCGGTAGTTGAATTCATGTTGATATGAGAACTGATCTTCTATCTATATAAATAAAAATGAATCGTCGAAGTGTATTCACGCACATAACTTCAGAACTGTAGGGCTATTCCGTAAGGTCGTTTTCGAATCTCGAAAGCGGTCCGCGGTGATATGACGAATTTGTATTCTTTAAAACTCCACTCTCTACCTATATCAATAAAGTTCGCTTTCGGAATGAGCGTAAAGTGAGCTCTATCACTTAGGCTCGATATCGAAATGGTTTTTACAGAATAGCACTACTGCACTAAATTAGATGATTCTTTTCGTCGTGTAGGTTTGTGTGAAACAAATGATGATGATGAAGTCCAGGAGTAAGGACAGGACAACGTTTGCCGGTTTCAGCTTGTATAATCTTACTAATATTATAAACGTGAAAGTTTATAAGTTTTGATATTTGTTACTCTTTCACGCAAAAACTACTGAATGGATTTTAATTAAACTTTACAATAATATAGCTTATACATCAGAATAACACATAGGCTATAATTTATCACCGTACTCCCACGGGAATGGGAAGCGCACGGTGAAACCGCGGGGCGCTGTTAGTATAAAAATATATGAGAGATTTGGCATGAAGTTGAAATATAAAATAAGTCTTTATGAAAGTTGTTTCATTATAATTAAATTCACACAAACACATATAAAGGGACTTCAATCGTATATTGTTCTATATAATAAATTCGCTAACATTTCTGGGCATTTTTTGATACTTGACCGGGAAGGTTGCGCTAGGCCGCGCTCTCGTCTGCTTGGGTACCGCGATCTGACTTGTTCCTGCCGTGGAACAGCTTTGCTGTCTTTCGAAGAGAAGGGCAGGACAGGCAGTGTTATATTTACGCGGAAAGTATTGTGGCGCTGATTGGTCCGCTACAATAGCATCGGTACGTACTCGATTCTAGCGCAGCCAGTGGCAGAAATGAGAACTAAGATCTAAGTTTATTATTGTTATATGAATACTACGGAAAAGCCTATATCGTTCAGACTCCTTATATCTTCGTATGTAGTTTCAAATGAACGTGTTAATACTTATAAGCGATGTCACTGGTTTGCCTGTCCAAGTAATATAAAATAAAACCTTTTTTTCTCTTGATACGTACCTGCTCGCTGCGAAGAAGCTAGTGACTTGATATCCGAAGGACGCGTAGTATGCATGCTCCATGATCGCCATTAGCTGAATCGCGTTATATCCTGAAACGTGATCACCGCAGTTTAAGGCTTCGTAAGGATTTTACCATTAAATTGAGAGAAATTATCCATTATAATCATTTTGGGGGGGTTTAGTCATAATTGCCACACTTGGTTGGCGATCGCAGTATAGCCTGCTGTTATATGGAGATGCTGCTGCCCACCTCCTAATGGCAGTTTTCCCTCAGCTCTTAGGACACCCACCGGAAGAGAGGGGGTAGTGCTATTATTTTTATGTGCCGGCACTACACGGTACAACGGCGGACACCGCAGGACTGATAGTTGCGGAGTTCCTTGGGGGAGGCCTATACCCAGCAGTGGGCGTCGATTGGCTGACATGATGATGATGATGATGATGATCCATTATAACCCAAATCTTTTTGATAAAGTGTCGAAGTACCTAAGTGTGCGCTATGGCACACTTGTTGCTGGATTGGAGAATTGAAACAGGACGAGTGATGAATTGAAACAAGAATTAGTCCTTCAGAATTTCTTCCTTTATTTTCTTCTTAGTTATCTTCCATACTATTCTTGCCGAATACTGAATGTCGATCCTTAAAATCGACCCAATATTTATATGAATCCTGCGTAAGAGTTATCTACATTCTTATTGGTTAGCCAATCAGAATAGTTATACAATTTACCAATAAGAATCTAACTATATGCCTTTCGCTCTTACAGTATAGCCTATCTTTTCTAACAGTACAATTTCTTTACATCAAGTTTTCGTATAGAAATAATTAACAATATCATAAACTTTCTATTAAATATGAAACTTTAAACAATTAACTAACTAAATAACACATTATTATCAACAAAAACAATCATTAACATGGTTAAATTAAACATTTAAAATTCCCATACATATTTGCATCTCTTTTACATATATGAAAAAGGAGCGGGACAACAAGCTATGAGGTAACCTCGGTTGGCGTACAACCGAGTCGGGGCGAGACTACTTTTCGGCCCTTAGTAGAAACTTACGTAATTACACTTTCTAATTAGTTTTAAAGGCTTTTATATGAATTTATTCTATTCTAATTGAGTTTATAAGATTCTAATATGATTAACTCGTATACTAATTAACTTTATGTGCTTCTAATGTGATTCTAACACATTCTAATGTAATTAAAGTGACAATTCTTATAGGACTTATTACTATATGAAAAGTATTAAAGTAAATCTTATGTCTCTAAGTAAATAATCGAGTTAATATTTACATTCCTATCAAACTATTGACTATTAAACTATATTTACATATTAATTGCGGTGTCTTCGGCGTCGTCCTGCACATTCCTCCCGCCGTGTGACTCCGTCACACCTTCTTCCGGTGCTGCGACGACGTTGTCCTCGATGGGCAGGATCACCAGCTTCCGTACCGGGCGCCGAAGTACTCCTCCTCTGGTCCGGATGTCGACGGTCCTTACGACGTTGTCAGGTCCAGGAAACGTTGCGACGACTTTCCCTTTTAGCCATACGTTGCGCGGTGAGTTCTGATCGACTAGCAGAACGAGATCTCCGACTTGTATCGGGGGGCCTCGGCCATGGGGCTCCCGCCGGTTTTGGAGTTCGGGCAGGTACTCGCGTAGCCATCTTTCCCAGAAGGTGTCTGCTAGCTTCTGCGCGGCTTGCCAGCTGGATTTCGAGATGGTGTCCTTTTCCGAGAAGTGTCCGAACACTGGTACTCTTCCTGGTCCTCCCAATAGGAAGTGGTTGGGAGTCAGAGCTTCTGGGTCTTCTGGGTCGACCGATACATGAGTTAGAGGTCGACTGTTGACGGTGTATTCAGCCTCCGCCAGTAGCGTTGAGAGTACTTCTTCCGTTGGATGTTGCTCGTGGAGTGTCGACGTCAGGCTGGTCTTCACGGATCTCACCATTCGTTCCCATGCGCCGCCCATGAATGGCGCTCCAGGAGGGATGAACCGCCAGCTTATCTGTCTCTTCGCTGCTTCTTCGGCCGTTGACTCGTCGATCGCTCGGCGCAGTTCCTTGTCTGCCGCTTTCAAATTGGTCCCGTTGTCAGACCAGATCTCCGTTGGACAGCCTCTTCTGGCCATCATTCTTCTTAACGCCATGACTGCTGAGCTGCTGCTGAGCGAGCCGGCTATTTCTAGGTGTATCGCTCTCGTGGTCAGACAAGTGAAGATGGCGACGTATCTCTTCTGGTGCGAGCGACCTACGGTGACTGACAGAGGTCCGAAGTAGTCCACTCCTGTGAATGTGAACGGGCGTTGATGATGAGCCAGTCGACACGATGGCAGGTCTCCAGTTCTCGGAAAGGGTGGCGCTTGAGTCTTCATTCTGCAACGTAGGCATTGTCGTATGATCGTGCGTGTTATCGGGCGTAGACGGAGAACCCAATACTGTTGGCGGCACTCGTTGACCGTTGTTTCTACCCCGGTGTGATGAAGCTTGCAGTGTATGTTCTTTATCCATAGCTTCACCGTCGGATGATTTCCGTCTATGATCATAGGACTTCTTTGGGCTTCTGAGACTTCTTGTATTGCTGCTATGCGGCTTCTTAGCTTGAGGGCCCCGTTGACGTATTCTATACTTAATTGATGAAGTCGGCTTTCTTTACTGATGGGCTTCCCTCTTCTTATGTCTTGAAGTTCTTGAGTGAAGGCTTCTTGTTGAGAAGACCGCATGAGAAGTTCTTCTGCCTTGATCAGGAGCTCTGCAGGAACTGGTATGAATTTTCTTTCTTCTTTCTTCTGTTCCTGTCGCGGCTGTCTTCTTTCGACTTTATTGTTGGTCTTCTTCCAACTTGGGTCGGCTTCAGAGTTTCTTGCATTTCTCTTGTAATTCACCTGTTCTGTGGACCGGCAGAGTTGAAGGAACTGGAGTACTCTTGCTGTTGAGTAGAGCAGTCTATCCCAGTTGGAGAAGCGTGAGACCTCGGGTAGGGCTTCTGATATCTTCGGAGTATCGTCGACTGAGATGTGATGAGTCCTTTCTTCTCCCGTTTCTTCTACCGTCGCACTAGCAGGCTGTTCCGTTGGCTATAAGTCTTCAGGCTCGTAGAGAAACTCTGGTCCTTTGTACCATCTGTGATTTTTGTCGAAGGTGGGTGGTACGTCCCTTGTGGCGTCGTCAGCGACGTTGAGTTTGGTCGGAACCCATCTCCATTCATTTACTGTGGAGCATTCTTCTATGGCGGCTAGTCGGTGCGCAACGTATGGCTTGTAGGAGCGGGATCCCGTCTTGATCCAGGTAAGTACAGTTCTGCTGTCTGTCCAGAAGGTCTTCGAGTCTGGTTTCCTTTCGTGTTCTTCAATGATGGCTTTGGCGAGTCTTGCTCCCATGACGGCGGCTTGTAGCTCCAATCTTGGTATTGATGTTACTTTCAGTGGTGACACCTTGGCTTTGGCCATGACGAGTGACACGTTGACTTCGCCGTTCGGAGCTACCGTTCGCCAGAACAGTACCGTTGAATATGCAGACTCGCTGGCGTCGGTGAAGACATGTAGCTGAAGAGACACGGCGTTGCTGTAGCCTAGGTAGCATCTTGGTATGGCTACATTCGAGAGGTTCTTCAAGTGGAGTAGCCAGTTCTGCCAATCTTCTGAGAGGTCTTCATCAATCTCGTCGTCCCAGGATGTTCCCCGTCGCCATACCTCTTGTAATATCTGCTTGGCCTTGATGGTGACTGGTGAGGCGAAACCAAGCGGGTCGAAGAGAGACATCACGACCCTTAATGCTTCTCTCTTGGTTCGCTTCTTCCCCTCGGCGAGTGACGACGGTATTCTTGTCATGTTGAGATTGAAGGTGAATTCGTCCCTCTCTGGCTTCCAGATGAGTCCCAGCACTCTCTCGATTCTATCTTCAGATTTGTACAGCTCGATGTCTTCTTGACCTTCTGTTTCTCCTATGGCTTCTAGGAGCTTCGTTGAGTTGGACCTCCATTGCTTCAGCTCGAAGTTTGCTTCTTTATGTATGCTTCGGACTTCTGTGGTGATGCGTATCGCTTCTTCAAGGCTTCTAAAGCTGTCCAAGTAGTCGTCGACGTAATGCTTCTTTACTATGGCTCTTGCGGCTTCGGGATAGGTTTCTTCATATTTCTTCGCGTTGAGGTTCTTTACGAAGATAGCTGTTGCCGGAGAGCTTGATGCGCCGAAGATGAGTGACGTCATCCTATATTCATCCGGTGGTTGGTCATCTCTTCTATCCTTTCGCCATAAGTACCGCAAGGCGTCTCTATCTTCTTCTCGAAGCTTCACTTGCATAAACATTTCCTTGATATCCGCAGTCACAGCGACGGTGTGTTGTCGGAACCGCATGACGACACCTGGCAGCGATTGTAGTAGATCTGGACCTTTGAGGAGCTGGTCGTTGAGCGATGTTCCTTTCGTCTTGGCTGCCGCATCATGTACCACTCTTAGCTTGTCCGGCTTCATTGGGTTGACCACTCCGAAGTGTGGTAAGTACCACGTCTTGTTTGGTGGCTTCGTCTTCGGAGCTGGCTCGGCGTATCCTTTCACGATGAGTGCTTCCATCTGTTCTGTATATTTTTCTTTCAGCTTCGGATCCCGGTCGAGCTTCTTTTCAATGTTGTAGAGCCTCTTCAACGAGTTTTCATAATTGTCAGGGAGGTTGATATCTTCTTTCTTCCATAAGAGCGCCGTCTCGTATTTTCCTGTCTTCGTGTGGACTGTATTCTTTTCTAGGATGCGCAGGGCTTGCTCTTCTGGGTCTGTCTTTGGTTTCCTAGGGTTGATGCACAGGGAGTCCATAGCGAAGTACTGCTTCATCAGGTCTTCTAGGGTGTCTTCAGCTGGATCTTCTCTCAGGTGGTGGATGTAGTTGATGTAAGAGCTTCTGATGTGGCTTCCATGGAGAACCCATCCGAGCGGAGTGAGTGACGCCACTGGTTGTTCTTTGTTTCCTGTCTTCACCGCCGACGTGAGAAGAAGATGCCAGTTGTCTTGACCTATTAATATTTCTGGCTTCGCATGTGTGTACGTGATGAACTCGCTGATGTCTTGAAGATGTTGACATTCTTCGATTTTCTCCCTAGGAACCTTCTGAGTGGCCACATGAAGATTCTTCACCGTTCTAGCTTGTATGTTCTCTTCATGTTCATTTGCTCCCTTCAATTTGATGTTGACTCTTCTCGATTTATTTTCAGATGTCTTCAACTCGTTGATAGCTTCTATGCGCAGTGGGTCGATGGGTCCTCTTGCTCCGATGCGGTGAGCCAGGTTCTCGTCGATGAGTGTAACTGTTGACCCATTATCCAGAAGGGCGTATGTGTCGATCGCTCCTGCTGGTCCCGACGCTGTGACTGGGATGATCTTCAAGTAAGACTGTCTTGTAGCTGAAGTCCAGGCGGAGTTGATTGCTTCAGTTGACTTCTGGTCGTCTTCTTTCCTTTCAGTGTTCTTCGTGACATGCAGCATCCGGTTATGATAATATTTACAGTTGTCGATGCCACATGTCCGTTGACGACACGTGTGAGTCTTGTTCCTATAGCGCAGGCATCTGAAGCATAGTCGACGACTCTTGGCGATGTCCCATCTTCCATGAACATCTTCTTTCTTGAATTTATCGCAGTCATTCGTTGTATGTCCCGTTGCTTCACATACAGGGCACTTGGCTATTGGCTGCTTCTCTGCGACATGGTTCACTCGCTGATGACGTCTTGGTGCTGTGGTGGGCTGCGGCTGTGAACCCACTTGTTCCGGTTGTGCGAATGGTCCGCATAGTTCAGCTTCTCTCTTCATGAACTTGTCGAACTTCAGAAGTGCTGGCTCGTCCTTCGGCAATGTTGCAGGGTAGTCGAAGTATCTGTATCTGAGTGTCGGTGTTAGCTTATCCACCATGGCCCTTGCGATTTCCGGATTGTAGAGATAGTAGACGCAGTTCAATGCTTGCAGTGTAGACACGGCGTTAGTCACTTTAGTCGAGAAGATGCATATGTCCCTCGGTGACTCGGAGAGGCGCGGCTATATACCCGATGCGGACGCTATATACTCGACGCACGCACTATATACCCGACGCGGACGCTATATACCCGACGCGGACGCTATACACTCGACGCGGATCGCGGACGGTGACGCGGACACTATATACCCGACGCGGACGCTATATACTCGACGCGGATCGCGGACGGTGACGCGGACACTATTTCACTCGACACGGACGGTTGTCGAGGATTATTTCACACTTCGCGACGAGTATACGCTTCACTCTTGACGACGAGCAGGGATTTCACTCTTGACGGCGAGTATTTTCTTCAATCTTGACGATGAGCAGGGATTTCACTCTTGACGACGAGCAGGGATTCCGCTTCTTTCTTCTCTACAATCCGGCGACCGAAGGACCATAAATGTGCGCTATGGCACACTTGTTGCTGGATTGGAGAATTGAAACAGGACGAGTGATGAATTGAAACAAGAATTAGTCCTTCAGAATTTCTTCCTTTATTTTCTTCTTAGTTATCTTCCATACTATTCTTGCCGAATACTGAATGTCGATCCTTAAAATCGACCCAATATTTATATGAATCCTGCGTAAGAGTTATCTACATTCTTATTGGTTAGCCAATCAGAATAGTTATACAATTTACCAATAAGAATCTAACTATATGCCTTTCGCTCTTACAGTATAGCCTATCTTTTCTAACAGTACAATTTCTTTACATCAAGTTTTCTTATAGAAATAATTAACAATATCATAAACTTTCTATTAAATATGAAACTTTAAACAATTAACTAACTAAATAACACATTATTATCAACAAAAACAATCATTAACATGGTTAAATTAAACATTTAAAATTCCCATACATATTTGCATCTCTTTTACATATATGAAAAAGGAGCGGGACAACAAGCTATGAGGTAACCTCGGTTGGCGTACAACCGAGTCGGGGCGAGACTACTTTTCGGCCCTTAGTAGAAACTTACGTAATTACACTTTCTAATTAGTTTTAAAGGCTTTTATATGAATTTATTCTATTCTAATTGAGTTTATAAGATTCTAATATGATTAACACGTATACTAATTAACTTTATGTGCTTCTAATGTGATTCTAACACATTCTAATGTAATTAAAGTGACAATTCTTATAGGACTTATTACTATATGAAAAGTATTAAAGTAAATCTTATGTCTCTAAGTAAATAATCGAGTTAATATTTACATTCCTATCAAACTATTGACTATTAAACTATATTTACATATTAATTGCGGTGTCTTCGGCGTCGTCCTGCACACTAAGGAAAACTCATGATACAATAAATTAGACTAAGTTACAGCGAGCTGCTCTGTTATAAATTAAGTTTAATAAGACTATAGGTACAATTGGGATTTTTTTTCACCTAAATCTATATGGAGATTGTCCATTTTTTGTTAGGTTTCAACTGCGAATTTTATGTTTTTATTAAACCAATATATTCACTTGTCAAAATTTTTTTTTTCCAAAAAATTGGAGAAATTTATTTTTCAGGCCTCGTCACTATTTTAATTATTACTTATATAAAAATTATTATTTAATTGTTATATTTATATATTTATGTCGCATTATGTGGTGTAGGGGGCTAGTACAAAACTTTTGGTTGTAAATATTTCCCATCTTGTTTTGTTGTTTTGCGCGCTCAATACCTAATAAAAACATTAAAAAAATATAGAATACGCTCATGATAAAGGTTATCTAATGTTTAGATAACTTTGCTATCACATATATAATCCTATTTACATCAAATACATGCTATATGCATGTGGCTAAGAATATAATATAAGGATAAGAGAAAACTTCTTCAATATTATGCCTAATCCATTCTCTATGGCACTAATCTCATTGTCTCTTATAATAAGTTCTGTTTGTAAAAATATATTTACCTAAATCTTTGATTCTAGGAAGAACATTGTCTCTGAACTCCAAATATGTGCCAACCCTTCCTTCGTTGGTCGCGATTCCGACATGGCATTCGTAAATCCTCAAAGACGCCGGTCTTGGAACTTTGGAATGTTTGAATTGATAAGGCTAAAAATAATATTACACTTAAAAAAATGGAACCCATGTTACAGATAAAAATTATCTCGTAGTAACGAGATGTCAAATATCATGCGTTGTTGGTCGCAGTACACGGCACTGACACGAACCTACGGATTCAGCCTATCAATGTTTTGGTAGGAAGATTAAAAGAAACAGTTGACCGATTAGCGTTTATTGAGAATAGTCTTGTAGTAGATAAATTGTACAATAACATATTTTGAAACGAAATCTTCAATATATAAAATTCTCGAGTCACGGTGTTTGTAATTAAACTCCTCCGAAACGGTTCGACTGATACTTATAAAATTTAGTGTGCATATCGGGTAGGTCATTCGCAGACCTGGAGATGGTCAACATTTATTTTTAATCCCTCTAAATGTGACCCACTCTTTAATTTTTATATTATAATATATTAGATAATATTTTTTGTTTTTTATTTTTTTATGATACAGCATTCAAGAATATATGCAATCCTGAATTTTTACTCTTTTATCACGAACCCCTATTTTTTAACAGTAATATACTTTTGGCAGAACGAAGTCTGTTGGGACAGCTAGTATTCCATAAATATACTAAGATAGAGAATAGCTGGTTTGGATGACAGGTCTACCTATTTATATTTATTATGATCTTTGCCACTAGTAACTCAGTTGTCATTGGTTTCCACAACGCCCAAAACAGGTTGGTCGTACCGACCGCGCTTGGCCAACGTGTATTTACAGCCTTTACAGGTTACATAATAATATATTCACGAGTCACGACCAATGCAAGTTACAATTTTTGAATATAGAATAAGAGTTATTTGCGTCAGAAAAAAATCTGAGTTCCCTAGTCGCGCCTAAAGAGGTTTTATTTAAAAAAATATAATAATACCTGATCTGGTTTGTAAATAAACTGCTGGTATGTAAAGCCCTCGAACGGTTTGACATAGCTAGCCCATGGTGATACTCTGTAAAGATTGTCGTTGACGATGATCTGAACACGGCTCTCGTGCTTCATTGGGCAACTGCCGTCTGTGTTTGGTGGTATATACAATTCCCATTTGCCATATTCCAGTTTCTTAAATGGATGACTTTTGGAATTCCATCCATCTGGAAAATCATTAATATTTATTTAACAACAAACAGACATTCCAACCAATATGTTTCATCCAAAGATTTGACGACTTCGTGTAGGGTAGGTTTGTAATGTAATTTGTAAAGTGTGTAATTAATGAACTTAAAATGAAATAAACGATAGAATAAGTAGAGATAAGAGAAGATAGTAGACGGAGGCATTATAAGGAAAAACAATGTTTACAGAGCGTAAGTTGTTTTAGTAATTATTATTTTTTTACTTATAGGTACATTATGTATTTTAGATACCTAAATTATTACTTATGTACCGTACCAATTAGCGCCACAATCCTGAATCGCGCTATTAAAGTTTCAGCGTTTGGAGCTGATATCTTATATTATACCACATCTAATAATTTAACAATTGGGGCTTCGGCCCGGCCGATTATTCTATCTCGCTCGGTCAGAGATCTCCCCAAGTCTTTCACTATATTTCTCAACACTTATAAACTTGTTGTGTAGACATTTAAACTCCCCTCTTACCAGTGCCGGATTTATATTTTTTATGAGTATAGGCCACTTTATTTCCACCGCCCCATGTACCTTTGTAAAATAATAATTTGAATTTGTAGTCCTTAAAGAAGACCGTAAGGTTAAATAAACAAAAATAAAGAAAGAGAGAGGTTTTACTGGTTGGCGATAGATGGCGCTAGTTTCTTTATGCTTTGTGTGTTTGTAACAGTATAAAAAACCATGAGAAAACCAGTGAACGCGTTTGACTTATGCTCTGAACTCATGTGACCTTCCTCTGAAATCTGCCGCCCCTAGGCCAAGGCCTATACGGCCTATTTATAAATCCCGGGCTGCCTCTTACATATTTACTATAAAATGTATACAATATTAATGATAATATTTTTATAAATAAATACTTTGTATGAATACGTACTAAAATCTCCTTGCAGGTGCATGGAATGTGCGCCGGGAGCCCACTCACGCCATGTCACAGATCCATCAGAACCAAATTGAGGGCCGAAAAATTTGTACCCAGTAGTAAATCCTTTCACACCGCCTTCCCAGGAACTAATTTTGTCCCATAAATCTTTAAAACATCCATATCTGAGAAAAATATCGAAGAAAATTTCCTATTGAATAGAGATAAATAATAATTTTGTATTATCTAACTCATAAACATGTATCTATACGCGGATAGTTGTTTCAAGGACATTTTATTATAAGCACAGTTGCAGTATATTTATTGGCCTCAACCAGTTATGAGTTAGAAAATAGAAATAAAAATATTTCTAGTTAAAATAGGTAATGAAAAATGTTCATAAATTTGCATTTTATTTTTCAATTATTGTTGCCCACGGCTTCGCTCGCGATAATGATTTTTATAGCCGACGTTACTTCTTGTTACCTCAGCTATCTGACAGTATAAGTCCTGTCAAAATCTGTTCAGCCGTTATAGAGATAAATCAAAACAAACATCAGTGGCGTAACTATACCGTTCGGGGCCCGTGGGCTCGTGGCAAATTCATCGGATGCTAGGAAAGAGACAATTTTTTTAAAATAAATGTTGGAAGTTGGAATTCTCCTCCAACCAGGAGCTGGGGGCCCGTGACATTTTGCCGACTTGCCACCCTGTAGTTACGCCACTGACAAACACACAGACATAGAGGGAGACAGCCAGACAATAATTAAAAAAAATATATTTTAATGTAGATACCTACCGTGTAGGTAAAAAATTATATGCAATTAATAAAGTATAGTTATTTTAATATTACAAACAGCCATTTCAATTTTATTTATCTGATCAGATTTACATAGTAAACATGGAGTATAGAAGTACTTAGAGGTGCTCCATGATAGTAAATTAAGTTGTGCCATATAATTATATCAAATAAAGTATAGCGATATAAACGTAAAAATGATTTTTCAATAGCCTTTGATCTGGATTTTAATATTACAATAGGTCTATTCCCAAGTATCCTTGAAGCACAATCTAAATAATACCCACTTATTCAATTAAAGTTTATTTACAGGCATTCTTATACCTTTTAATTTATTTTATTACAAAAATACCTAACAAATAAGCACTAAAATAGGTGGGTACCTACTTATTCAAAATATTAAATATAAGATATTCAATGGGCTACATGACCATAAGCACAAATTCATTCACAAAAGGTCATTTAATTTGAATACAGGTCAATTTTGCTATATAAAATAATAACATTTAAAGTCTATATATATAATTCATAGTAGGTACCTATTTCTGTTATGATAGATATTTATTATTGTTTGTATTTTGTAAAAACCGCGTGTAATTTCAATGACCTCAAATTTGACATTGAAACTGTCGTCTAGCAGATGACGGGCGCTTGAATTTTATCGAACAAAACAGGTAAAACATTACTGAATACCTCAAATTAATATGGTTATAATAAAATTTAATTAAACAAAACTATGATAAATACACTTAGTAAAACATATAATTAAGTCTATATGTGTAGTTAAATATAGTAAATGACCTCCGAAGTTTAATGCAAACAATAAAGTATAAAGCGCTTTTAGCTGAAAGTGTCAAACATTGTAAACACAAATAACCTCTAAATGCTGAGGTTTGTATTCTAATATTTCGAACAAAACATACAATATAGTAAAACTAATAATTTAAATTGAACATACACATCATACATGTCTTAAATACATACCGTCGCTTAATTTCTCGTTCATAAGGCTTCAAATATCCGTCTCTTTCAAATAATTTCTCAATATCGGGCACGGGTACGTCCATCGGATCCATGGCTGAATAGTTACCACCCATTATATTTACGTATGTATATTCAAGCGACGGTGCACGCGCACACAAATACTAGTTCCGATCGCGGGAAACGATAAACACTATTTGAATGTACGGTGATGATTTATTCTGTAATAAGATAATTAACGGTTGGCGATAAAGCAGGTCACCTAGGTCATGTAAACTTTGTGTAGTAGATACAAATTGTTATTAAAATAAATTATTTAATTTAATTTAATCATTTGTTTGTTACTTGCGAAAAGAAAGCTTAATGAAGGACATCTACCCTACTTTGGTCATATATTTTGACAATATTATGTTGTCCATGTGAAATATTTGTTGCTACCCTAGAACAATATGAAAAGGTACAATATAATAGGTATTATCATGTAGGTACATTGGATATTTTTAAAGGAAATCTAAGCAAAAGTAATCATAAAAGAACATATATTTTAGTTTTGGATTTCTGGTAATTTTTATAGCGTTTAATGTACCACTATATATTATATACCTTAAAAAGAGCTATGGTAATATACAGTAAACGGATATATAAAAAAAAATTAAACCTACTGCCTTATTTTAACCTTACCTACTCTCAATCCACAACTACAGTTTTATTTAATGCAGTCTAATATTGTAGTGCTTACATATCAAGATTTGGATATATGACTGGTGAACAGGAATGACATTGGCAATTAGCCCATCAGTAACATTATTTGCATACAGGAAATGATTCTATAAAAAGATCAGAAAAACAATACTTGATAAAAAACATTTGTTTAAGCAAAAGGCTAGGAATGTATGGC
The DNA here is from genome assembly GCA_905333005.2 of Lycaena phlaeas. Classification (NCBI taxonomy): domain Eukaryota; kingdom Metazoa; phylum Arthropoda; class Insecta; order Lepidoptera; family Lycaenidae; genus Lycaena; species Lycaena phlaeas. The sequence goes on from HG995181.1 coordinate 3,828,658, forward strand.
TATTTATATAAGGCTGCTCAGGCTACTGAACCCTATGCATCAGTTGTAGATTAAATCTTGGCAAACGCACATAATGTGCATGATGAATATTGTCTGCATCTTGGGAGGGCTATGTATATTTATGAAAATTTCTAAGAGCTCCTCCCCTCTTAGTTCATAAGCGCTTACCACAGAGTAAAGTTGGCAAGTTGTATTTGATAGTATTTATTATTTTAATTACTTAAGTAGTTTATGCAAGTTGGAGGTTAAAGTTCACAGAATTAGCTCCATTAAAATTCTGAAAAATTAAAAAATCTTTAAATTCTCCATTAGAATGGTGGAGATTAGAAGACCCATTAGTAGACCAATATTTAATAATGAAATATTAAATATTGGTCTACTAATCTTTGTTCAAAGTCAAAGTTACTATAATGATTTTAACGGATATTGGTACATACAAACATACAATTTTGTGTTTGTTTCATGTTTCAAATAAAGACAACATACTGCAATGGTAATGTTTATTACTATAAATAGATAACTAAATGTCTAAGGGTACACTATTTCTCTAAAATATATCGGAGCCTGTCTGTTTTGCTTTTGCTATTGCTTCATTAGGCTGTAACTTTTCCTCTTCTGATGGTTCAAGGGGAAGCCCATTGGCATCTAACTTTCCTTCTTTAAAGTCTGTCACGATTTTTTTACTATAAACCGCATCGAAGAGTTGCTGTGGAGTGAATTCGCTTTGTATGACATCTTCAGCCTTGTAAGAGACATAAGGTTTTAAATCACAATTTGTGAGATCAGGTACTATTAGTTCCGGTATCATTTCTGGAATGGTGACAAACCGGCCATTCAAAACGTATCCGACATCTCTGACGCCTCGCTTGTCTACTTCTAACTCTGGATTTGGACCTTTCTGGTTTTCTTTATGAATTCTCGACCCTCTTTTGTTGGCAATTACGAACTTTCGGAAATTTCTTTTACCCTCCCTCGGGGCAGATAGGCTTATATTTCTTTTAGAAATTAGATTAACTAATGTGGAAATTTTAGACATTATAGCGATATTTATTATTTTGTTGAGAAATCAAGTTAAGATTGAGGTTATTTTAATTGTCAAATCAATGTCAAATGTCAATTTTTTGCTATATTTGTTCATGTTGGAATAGGCTAAGACCAGAAGCTATGCTATCATCCACCTATTAGGAACAGTCTAGGACAATACTTGACAACGAATCACTATATATATATAATAGTCTTTGCTGGTTCGTCGAACTAAAGTTTTCCATAGTTCAGTTCAAACGACGGGAAACACCAATCCGGAGTCCCTTGTTTATCAACTATCATTTCCCATCCTATGTATCTAGAGCAGTCCTTAACAATATTCGTCAACCTAACACAATATACTATATGCATTTTTAAGGTTAGTATAAGATAACGCGATTCCTTGATCTACTTAAAAATTTACAGGTGGCAACATTTTCATTCATTTAAACAGAATTAATTGATGGTAGACGTATTTCGTTAATTCAATTGTAATTTACAGCATAAAGGAGATAAGCAGTCTCCATTATTTACGTTCACCATATTTAAAAAAAAATAAAGGTAAAGAAAACACAGACACTAAAAATTTTAAACAGTATAATTTATATTAAAAATTTAGATATCGCAATATTTCAATAAAATAAAAACAGCGACATTAATTTATTTTCACGTAAAATTATTTACCAAGACTTGATAATATCAGGTAATGTACAAGTATGATTTAAAACACAATTATATTCTTTACATCATCACCTACTTGTAATGATAACAAAATAAATATACAATGCTACAAATCCTTGTGCGTCCGCTGTAAAAAAAAACGACTTCCTACTTTTTTATATTGGCACTTTACCTTGCTTCTAGCACCGGAACATTAGTTTTATTTTTTGAATTTGTCAGTCATAACATTCTTTAATCTAGTATGAGAATTACATATTTTCTTTATTGAACCGTCTATATATCGTAAACCCAACATAGACATAACGTAATAACATTTTATTGTCCACGGGAATGTTAAAATAACTATCATTGAACACTTATTTTACTACACTATCACAATATAACACGCACAACTATATGCGTCATACGCACATACATAGTGAGCCCATTTACCATAAACAAAATTATGTAACAAAAATTATAAGTCACGACCAAGGCGATGAAACCAGCATACTTAATATACAAAAAAAATGTGGGGTGTGACTTGTGAGCTTCATAATTATTTCATGGAAATAAAAAAAACAAAACGTCATTTCATCGACATTTATAGAAAATACCCCACAACCAATTTGCAAAGAGAAAATTTTTGGACATTATAGTTTTTATTTTCAAATGATAGGTCAAAATCATCGACCACATAACTCATATACTCCTAATAACAGGGGAACGGGCTCTGGCGACACATCTGACTTATAGTTCCGATGTAAGCCGTAAACAATGTACTCAAACTATCGTGTCGTCTTATTCTTTCCCGTTGCGAAATATATCCATTTCTTTTTAACGTTCCGTGATTGGTAATGTATGACATTGAATTAGCTAATGATAGCATTGCAACCCCTTTCGTCTCACCTTAGCTAGTTGCCAGAATGCATTTAATACGAAAAATCAAACATTAGGAGTCTATAGGTTGTGTGGTCGATGGTCAAAATGCATTCGTACCATTTATCTTAACTAAATTGCGTATGCACCACAGATAATACGGTCACGTATCAGTCGGTCGTTCGTCATGGTGGTTTGCATCAATCTCTTCTAACGTGTCGCTGGACGAGTGCGTCATATCGCTCAGCTCGTCTATCTGTTTCTGTTTCTTTCGCACGTTCCAATGCAGGCATTCGGCGAGTGAGTCAAACCAGTCGGAGATCTGATCCTGGGCGCAGATTGAGGGCACCGGGTACACTGAAGTGGTCACGTACAAACTACCGGAAAATATATAAAATACACATGTAACTTTCTGAAAACGAATGTGTTAAAAAAATATATTTATAGCCAAATAAATAAAAAATAATGAAATGATTGATCCAAGAAATTGTCTTTATTTATTGTTTTTCAAAATTTTAATTTATCAATTTTGATAAATCTATTTTTTTTTAAAGAAAATAGCTTACAGAAGAAATAGACGATGCAAAATAAAAGATAGCTTTAGTTTATTTCATTCGATTCAGTGATAATAAAAATGTACAACTATGTGTAGATATATTAAAAACAAGCATTAAAAAAATTAAATTTCATTCTACTGAATATCTAGAAGTCATCACTATGATACATTCGGCCTGAGTAAACAGAGACGACATGATATTATATATTTTTTTTTTTTGATTCGTCCCGTTAGGGCGGGTACTTTTCATTTTAACTCCTCTCTATTTACTTTGCACAAAGTGTACACTCAACAACCACATAATTAGTAAAGCCCAACATGCAATGATTTTAAACCCACAACCACAATAACCGTTCTGCCAGTTACATTAGGTATTAACGCCAGTCACACTCAAAATGATTTACGGCGTAGCGTCGCTAGAGGGAATTTATTTTTCCCTAAAAAGTGTCACTATTTTTTGTTTTAAATTTTGGATTTCTAGGTCTGAAGAATTTTAAAACTATGAAGCCTCAGCTTCGTGCACAGAAAATTAAAAAAAAAAAAAACTTTGAATTCGAATTATAATTTGAAGGTAAATAATTCATATTTCGAGACAACAGCTAGCGACGTCGCCTTCTATGCAATGATTTTATTGAACGACCATATCGCCTCATACCTATCTCCAGGTTTGAGGATCAATTGTGATCTACCGTCGAACGAAACGCTGGCCAGGTTACGTGTTTCTGGGCTTAGTTTTATCTGAAACAAGCTTGCGTTCTCATTAACGCTGTTCGAAATTCGAATGTCAGACACACAACATTTTGTTATCTGTGCACAAGTTACATCTGACTTTTACAAGTAGATTAGATTCTTGATTAGATGAAAATCTAGCGTTTATCAACATTACACTGAAAAAACACAAGGAAGTAAAATATTAAAGAAATATATACACAACTGCCTACATAATAGATTACTTATTAGAATTACAGGTGCCAAAAGAACGGGTCAGGCAGCGTGTGAAAACATTTATATTCTTTTACGGAGAAATGATTCCCTTCTAGCTTTTTTTTCATCTCTATTATACATTATTGAGAAAATGTAATCTTAAAAGTACCAATACGCATAATTTGCTTATATTATACGCCTGTGTAACCCATACTTTCGGCCTCAGATAACTACATTTTACAATACTATATCTAGAAAATCTCTATCACTCATTCATAAAAGTGACAGAGATGGACGTATGTCGAAATTTTCTTATATGCGTTTATATACATAGCGACAGAAAGCACTAGAAGCGTTAGATCGTGCACGGCGGGTATGGTCTATGGTCTACCTATCTCCGTGCTGCAACGCCTGCCTGTTTCGGCCGTCGAACGACACCCACATCGCATTTCGAGCCTCCGGCGACAGGGCGATCTAAAATATCATATTTTACTCACAAATTACAAACCTTTATCACTTATGGCCAATCATATAAAACAATAGTGAGAGTAAAAGCCGCAGCTGTAGTACTTTAAGCGTGATTAAATCTAATAGCATTAGAACACTTTTAAAGGTTTTTGACGCTTTACGTTCCCATATTTTTTATTGCCATTTAATAAAATTATTTTATCACGTAATAATCTGCAAAGAAACAAAAACCCCTAAGTTCATTTCCCTCATAATTTTTTTTTTGACAATTTAGTTGAAACCAGCCCGCATTTGGCCAGCGCATCGGTGAACTATGGCCCATTACCCTCCTCGCCTGATTTCAAGGAGGAGATCCGTGCCCAGCAGTGGGACATAGAGGGTTGATACTTTACTTTTTTATTTTTAGTTGAAAAAAGTATTTATATGGATCATAAAGTAGTATTTTATTACATTTTTGCTGTGGTAGAGTCAATGACAAGATTAATATCTGGTGTGGCATACAACACATTTAATATTATTAAGACAACATATTTAACAAGGCAATGATTACGCTCAGTAGTCGGTGTCGGGTTCGGGTGACGAAAGATCTCGTCGCTAGACGTGTTCATTGAAAGACGCCAAATAATCCGATATCTACTAGTGCCTAATTATATTGCTACGTCGCTCTGGTATCTGTAGGGTATTCTGTAAGGTCGTTTTCGTATCTAGAAAGCGGTCCGGGGTGATATGACGAATTTGTATTCTTTAACACTCGACTCTCTATCTATATTAATAAAGTTCACTTTTAAAGTGAGCTCTATCACTCAGGTGAAGCTCGATATCGAAATGGTTTTTACAGAATAGCGCTACTGGTAGTAAAGTGGTGTACATTACCTTGAGCTCGACTCCGGCGGGCACGACGATCGGTCGGAAGGAGAGCGAGTGCGGGCAGATGGGCGTGACCATGATGGCGGGCACGGCGGGGTGGATCATGCTCGCGCCCGCCGCCACCGCGTACGCCGTGCTGCCGGTGGGCGTGGACACTATCAGACCTGGGCGTGGCAACAATTCAGCTCTTGTAGTGTGCAATATTTATATACATACAAAATTAGTTCACGATTTGCAAGAGAATTTAGAGCTCTGTTAACAATACTAATTGCAATAAAGATATTGTATTAGTAAAGTAACTTTTGGAAATGATTGATTTATGGATTAATCGGTACATGTTAAATTAAACTCGATTAAGAATGAAAAACTTTTTTGATTGACTCGGGTGAGTCCAATGGGTAGCTAAAGTATTGAAATATGGATGCAATAAGAGCTCGAGCACTGTCTTCATACATAAATATGTAAAAACAAATATTTAGATAATATTTTCTACTAGTCACTAGTCTAATTATAGCAAGTATTATGACTATCAATAATGAACCCACCGTCACCCTGCACCGAGGTGATGTGTTTCCCGTCGAGGAACAGGTCGATGTTGGAGAGGTAGGGGGACGGCCCTCGGTCCACCACCACCTCGTTGAGCACCAGGATAGTGGTGGGCTTCTTGTTCTTGTCCCCGTCGCTCGTCTTCCGCAGCACCACGCACTGGAGGCGAGAGCGCAGCGTCAGCGCCGCGTGACCTGGAGTCCAATCGTATTATTTTATACCAGCTGTTGCCCGCAGCTTCGCCTGCGTTAGAGCGCCTGAAAGAATCTTCCAAATCAGACCAATAGTTCCTGAGATTAGCCCGTTCAAACAAACTATCTCTTCAACTTCATATATTAGCGTGAGATAGGTATTAAATGTAATAGGTATGTCCCGATATCAAGGTGCACACATAAATAATATTATAATAATATTGTGAGCAACCGTCTAGAGTCTGGAACAAACCCATAGGTACCTTACACTTCAATGTCGAGCTTTAGCCACTGCATTTGAATTAATATTTCATACTTACCTATTTATTTAGCAGAAAATGCCGCTAGAATATGCCACAGAATATCATTCAGTAAAATTCTTTGAAAAAAGTTGAATGCAGGAGATATATTTTAAACCTTCTGTTTGTATTTAACTACTTATGTTCCAATGTAGCATTGGCAGTAAATTTAGCTACATTTTATTTTTTTAATAGTTCTTTCTGGTTACCTTCTAGAACATTCAGTACTTGTTCCTGGAAGTTGTTGAACTCGAAGGGCGTGAGGAAGCCGAGCGAGCCCAAGTGGAATGCCATCACCGGCGGTACCGATTGCTAAAACAGATACATTTTGTTATAAACTTTAGCACGGCAAGACCCTAAAGCCCAGTGATGCCAACTTGGGGGTTTTTCCTCTAAATTTAGGGAAAGGAAATTGAAGGAAGAATTTAGAAAAGAGGATTTTTTAGGGTAAACAATTCTTAGGGTATTTTTTAGGGAGAAAATAATTTTTGACACATTGACGTATTGACAAGGAGACAATAAATATTGACCGTTTTTTTTGTAAATCGTATGTATTATTCATATGCAAACATGAAATTTTAATAAGTACTTTTATTTATAAAGAAGAGAGAAAGAGAATTTATAAAAAAAAAACATTTTAGATGCACATGCAGCTTTTTAACTAGATTTCTTACTTTAAACAAACACCAATTGTATTCTTCATTTAATTCAACAGTAATACACCAAATTTGGACGCAGTGGCGTGCACCTCACCTACTGTATCGATGTAGTTTTGTTGTACGTAAGGCAAAAAGCCTACGTCTTAAAAAAAAAATAGTGGCGTGTTTTAGAAGAGTCTACTATAACAAAACTGTATGAACATACTCTATACGTTGATTCAATCAAATTATCACGTCGGAGGACTAAAGGCCATTTGTCATCAAGGATTTTGAAGTAGAATCTAAGTGACCCCGAGCATAATATGGAAGGAATTTTGTCTTGGAATTCCATGAAAAAACAAAGATTGGATAGTTACAGCGTGATGGTGAATATCTAAATATCAACTAAGTATTGTATATTGTATATTTTTCTTCGGATTGGTCTTTTAGTACTGAGTTACTTACCTTACCCACATATACTCTGTATTTTAATGTTTTTTTTTTTTGATGATGCAGCGGAAATCCTTTACGACCATACCAGGGCCTGGGTAGGCGCGCTGGCGTGTGTGGGGACTCGCATTTGGGTGCCCTACCCCACTGAAACCGCTGCATGAGCCTTCAGCCGCTATATCTGAGGGACCCGGATCTGCAGGCGACGGGAAACCCTCAGCGACAGACTGGTCCCGGCAAGACCAGATTCTCCACAATAGGGGGACTGCCCGGCTACGACTTGGCAGTCCCCACGACGTCGTGTCTAGCGGGGCCCGGGTACCCATCCCGAGCCCGACACGAGCACAGGGGCTTTATTGAAGGCGCATTAAGTAGCGCCTCCGACGCACCCCCGTTCGTCGTCTACGGGGGGAGGCCACGTCAGCGGCCTCCTCTCTCACCCGTTCATCAGCCTCCTTCTGGGACATCACTGTCTCGCAGAAAGAGGCCATTGCCGCCCAGGACTCGTCAGAGCCAAGCATCGCGGTGATGACGCTCGGCAAAGACAAGTCCCCTCCGATCTGTATTTTAATGTGATCTTATTAACGCTGTAAAGATTTATTTTATTTTTTATTTGTTAGATTTAGTTTTTGTTTTCCTCTTTTCATTTGTATGTGTCAGTAAGCCTATCTATCTACATATCAATATTAATAAATAGATGCTGGCCATGAGTGTGTTGAATGTAATTGTATAGTAATATATAGTGGCGTGAAATGGCCGCTTGGCGCTTACGGTATTGATTGGATTAAAAGACACGTTGTTGTTTGGACAGTCGCGTGTCACGTGGTCAATTCATCCACTACAACTGTGTCACGCTAGTACCCTATAATGTTTTGGGTCGCACGCGATCATTAACACGCTCATATTAACTTCACCGAGTATTATATGTATCGTAGCACGTTAATACCGTGCACGCAAGGATCAAAATCAAAATATTTTCATTTCGCAAGTAGCAACTTGTTATTTTGAAATATACAAAAAAAACCAGATTTTTACCAAACCATTAATCTACGTACATGAAGCAAATGAGCGGATTCAAGCGGTAATGCTAAGTCTTTTGAAACGACTTAAAAAAAAGAGGTTCTTAATTCGCCTGTATGTTTTTTTTTGTATGAATCCATATTCGGCCAAATTTGTGCCGCCGGTTCTGGCCGACTGATAGGTAATCATTGACGGATGATTGGCAGATATGCTGTACACACAGATTACTGGGGGGTTGAATTGCTATTACCGCAGCTTTACTGGGAACAGAGCCGTAAATAGGGCGGTGCCACCGGCACAGGGCGTAGACTCTGGGGGTAGCAAGAATGGCCACTGGCCAGACCAGGCAGGACTATTATGTTTTTCGGTTTACTAAAGGCGCAGTTATAGAACCTCGCACAGTGCGCAAAAAAGGCTATTTTCGGCTCTGACTGGGAACAATGAACCAAGATGTTCGTCCAAAGTTATATCCCAATTACCAATTATCCACATCAATATAAACAAACCACACCATCAATTTAGTCCCACCCGGTGGTCTCACCGTCTCACTAGTCTCACCTGGAAGAGCGAGCTGGCGTGCAGCAGCGTGCCGTCCCCCCCCAGGCAGACGATGAAGTCGATCTTGTCGGTGAGGTCGTCGGTGCCGGCGCGGAAGGTCATGAGCCGCTCGCGCACCGACGTGAAGTCCCCGTACTCGGCCAGCAGCGTGTCATCCAGCACCGCCGCTTCCACGAACACCACCATACTCTTCTCCTATAATCACGGTACATCATTTTACTATACACCCATTTGGTCAAAATCAGGGGTTCTCAAACTTTGCGCTCCATGAACCCGGTTAAAATTTTCAGGTGACAGCGAACCTAACTATCTAATACAGCAAATTGACTTTCGAAGAAAATAAGGTTGTTATTTAAATAAAAGGTAACAAATAAAGTGTCAATAAAAATATATTTTTGATATTAATGTGATGGGGTGTGCTTGTTTCTTAATCGCATGTGGCCTTATAACATAAAGTAACTTTCTTTATTAATTCTGACTGAATATCAACCGCTTTCAAATATCAGTTATCATATATCATATCGCCGAATGGCGAACCCCTAGGGGTTTGCGTACCCCACTTTGAGAGACCCTGGTATAAATTATAAAAATATTTTTAAAGATTATTTCTAATGAATTTGTTTAGCCGCATTTTCTATGTAAGCTCGCTCGCTGGTGATACAATGACGTTCTGATATCTGCTTTTTGAGTTTGAATTTTGGTATTTATAATATCGAAATATCGTGCTCCGGCGAACAAGTGAATAACATGGTAAATATCGTAGCCGTAAGATATTAACATAATTTTAGCAGCGTCATACTGCATCGTACTATTATCACATCTTAGATGTATAACCTTCTTCAGTTATGACGTCTCTCTAAATTAATGTTAAAAACGTCGACCTTTACACTCTAAAATGATTGAGTATCTACTATTCATCACATACAGTAAAAAAATTCCAACAATCTACATTTCTGCTTTTTTACCAGGTTTTGACCTGGGATTCTATGTACATAATATATCATTGACTTGTTATAACTGGTATATGCAAAGGGTCAAATGTCGATTCTGTTTTATTTAGTATTAGAAATATATAGCGCGTACTTTTTTTAAAAATTTATATTAATATTATCTTTGCGCGAGTCCTTTACTTAGGTCATAGGTGATGCCAGTCTGTTAAATAAAATATATATTTTGAACTATAAGAATGTTGCCATTTTACAAACTGTTTGTCATGTGCCGACAAAAAGAAAAGCACTTCTTCCTTCTCTTCCGTTCCTCACCTGCACGAGCCAGTGGACGAGCTGCACGAAGGGCGCCAGGATGGTGGCGTCGTGGACCTTCTTGATGACGAGGACCGTCAGCGGCGGCTTGTACCACGTCAGCCGCTGAGACGCCGGGTCCTGGATTTGCCTGGAAACATATAAAACGGACTTTAAAGGTACCTACTTCAGTCCTACTAATATTATAATTGCGTATGTTTGTGAGGATGTGTGTTACTCTTTCACGCAAAAAGTACTGAATGGATTTTGATGAATCACAATAATATAGCTCATACATCAGAATAGCACATAGGCTATAATTTATCCACGGGAACAGGAATTACGCGGGTGAAACCGCGGGGCGCTCCTAGTATAATATAGATGGAGAGCGACGATGGTCCAGTGGTGGATTGGCTCGGCCTCTTATATGAGAGGTTCCGGGTTCGATACTGACCCCCCCGTGTGTGCTTTAAAATGGGTTTTTCTAAATTTCTAAGTGCACCCTAAATATGAGACCATCGCTCGCTTACCGGTGAAGGAAAACATCGTGAGGAAACCTGCACTGGGCCAGCGCATCGATGAACTATTGCCCATTACCCTCCTCGCCTGATTTAGTGGCCCGTGCCCAACAGTGGGACATATTATAAGGGTTGAAGCTTTACTGGCTATTGCCGGCAGTTTCTTCCTTGTTAGATTTACTTTTTTACTACTATAGTCACTAGGTATATACACTCACTCAGATTTAATATTCCATAGTCTCTAAACTAACAATGATTATTTTCATAAAATATATTTCTGATCGATAACGTGAAATAAATTTTAAAAATGACATTAGTTCTTATTCTTACATAGATTACGTTCTTTTTTTGATTACGTAGATTCAAATTTAAAATGTTTTGTTCATATAAACATTTTTTTTTTAATGTTTTTTACCCCTGCTTTCGAATGGTTGATTCGTTAACTTTTTGTTTATTCGCTTTATTTAATCTGTAAGTAACCGCTGTGTTATTACATTCATAGCTTACACGCATTCTGGAGAGCATTCTATCAGTCTTATAGAATATTGCATGATTTTGTACATTTTTAGTATTTACTATTTGTTATTTTACCAGGCACTTTACATATACATATTTACATAATATTGCGCAATTTCAAATTGTCGTGAGTATAAAGTATTTTTGGTTACGCGTGAAATGACTATATTTATATTATACTGTTGTGTTTACTACTTGAGGAAATTCGTCTACGCGGGCAAGCTTACTTAGTTTAGAGCCTGACTCCTCAATAGTTATCTAGTTTTGTATACACATACATATGATATTCAGAGCATGTAATAGACTTACGTCCTGTGTCAAGTCACCATTACACCAGTATACTCCCAACAGCCGTACAAAAACATCAAAATCCATATTCTACACAATCGACCTTTCCTACATAACTTGACTATATTATAATAATATACGAATATACCATGAAAGTGCTATGCATTCAGTTCTGGCTTCGGCCATAAATAATACATAACATACGTCAGGCATGAGGATCCCGACTCCCGAGCAAGCTAAAGTAGTACATGTAAAAATCGATTCAAATAATTAATGTAAACGATAAGTCGAGGATCGATTCCAGCAACTCGAGTCGCTGTCTTTTTTTTATTAAAGTTCAGACGAACTTTTGTTTCACCTGATGGCACGTGATAACACCCGCTACTCCAGAGTATTTGGCAGGTAAGTAACCGATCTACTTTACTAGTACAAATAATGAATACTCACATTACCATGGCAGAGTTTTTCATAATTCTGCCGCATGGCCCGAACTGCTGTATCGGCGATGGGGCGTTCAGCGACCTCGTCCGTCTGTAAACAAATAACTCATTAATTTATCATTGAAATGTTATTTTTACCGGTGGGAGAAGTATCGCTCAAAGTGAGTTTTACTGTCGCGTTTCGTGCGGTTTGCGAGTACCCGGTGGCCCATTGGGGGAGATAGAAGAAAGGGGGGCAAGGCATAATCAGTGGTTGTGGTATGGGCGTCATCAAAAGGCTTCCACTGCTCGTTAGTCTTCCTAATCTATATTGAAACACGATCGTTTTTGTTGAGGATTTTTTGTTAAGTCACCTTTGGTCTTGATTGAATTTTAATTGCGACTCTAGATTTCTAACAATGGACTTCAAACGTAATTTGGACATTATTTTTAAATACAGGATTACTCCGTACTCGGGCAAGATAGACCGTAGCTCATGAAACGCTCGGTTTCTGAAACGTTGGTCAAACTGTATCATGTATATCAACTAACATGGCTGTTAACGGCGGTTAACATACGATTTTAGAGTCTAATTTGACAGCTTTTCGTTGTAGTTCCTATGTCAACTGACAGGCTGACACTTAACAAGAGATTTGACAAATGATTTGTTAATTTTTGCGTTGATTAGCCTTTCGGAAACCAGGCGGAAGTCTATAATGTTTTACAAAGAAAACGAAGTCTCTCTGCCGGCTTGTTAATCGAAAAGTGTTCTAGCTACGCTTTAACATAAGGAGCGTCCATTTATATATTTTTTAACGTTTGTTAAAAACAATGCTCTTTCGTCACTAACGTTCGTTACCTCCATCTTTGTTAATTAGATATTCGTTAAAATCAGACGATGCAACCCGCCCTAAGTCATGCCATTCTAATCAAAGTCCACATTTGTCGAATGTTTTCTAATAATGATCACGAAGAATTGCCTAACGTTAAACGACAAATTTAAATCTATTATTCCAATAATAAATTATATCGACGGCAGTCTATAAAAAATCTAATATCAATATGAGTTTTTACTTATTAAAATTAGGTCAGGTCAGTTTTGAATGCGAGTGGCAAGGGATCGGTCGTCGTGGCGTTCATTAAGGCCTCCTGCCTCAGCAGTGGACGGATAAAGGCTGATGATGATGTCAATAAGGCTGTATCTTAAATGACACTCAATACCTGGATTATAATATACAGTACTCACTAACCGCAACTAGGCTGTAACAGTAAGGTCTGTGATAAAGTAAGTTAGGTATGTCATGTACAGTACATACGTAACGTAATAAATGTGAGTGTAAATCATGGAGTGTACCTAGTAACTAAGCAGTAAATAATAAATATGTTTCATAACATAACAACTTATTGAGTACTTTACTTAGTACACACTAGAGTGACTCTAATCTAGTGTCTAGTCGTAGAGTCTAATGACTAGACTCTAGAGGTAGTAGTAGTTGCAACCCACATATGTCTCACTGCTGGGCACGGGTCTCCTCCTCGAAATCAGACGAGGAGGGTATCGGACCATAGTTCACCGATGCGCCGCGCTGGCCCAATGCGGGTTGGTGAACTTCACACACCTTCAAAAACATTTAATCGCATCAGGCATGCAGGTTTCCTCACGAGTCACCACATTTTCCTTTACCGTTGAGCTAGCGATGGTCAGGGTGCACTTAGAAATTTAGAAAAACCCATTTCAAGGCACCACAGGTGGGGCGTCAAGATCGAAAACGGATTGTCCATGTAAGTGTAAGTTTTTTTAATAAATAAAATTAAAATAAGTAACTTAGATCTCAATATTTATGTAAAAATTAAATCTGTGTTCTTCAAACATACATAATTTATGAGCATTTGAGAAACACAAGCCCTATTTTAACATATCTGTTAGCTTGGCATCGGTTGGTGGGGTAGTTAATGTAGATTCCATATATTGTAAAGTCTGATGAGAAGAAATAAACAAAGGTTATTGAAACACAGATTTTATTCATAGCGAAACGACGTCTACTGTTGGATTTATTTATGACATTATACAGATCAACATATCCACTAGTTGTTACGCCGGTTACTCCCCATAGGCTCACTTTTGACGTTAGGTACTTTGTTGGTACTTCTATCTTCCATCTTCTCCTTCTTTATAAATAAAAATGAATCCCCGAAATGTTTGTACGCGCATAACTTCAGAACCACAACACCAAATAAATGAATATTTTTTTGTCCTATCTTCTAGCTATCCTAGCTATTCTCAGGGCGAGGTATGTAAAAAACAAAAAAATATGATGAACCTAAACATTTTTGGAAGACGGCAAAAACACGGCAAGCCTTAAAAAAAAGGCATTTTTTTAAATACATTGTAAATTTGAATATGCACACTACAGCAGCTGCAGCAGCAGGTCATAATATGTTCGCGATAATAACTGTTTGTGATTATACTCTTGCAGGCTGATTCAAGAAAAAAAATCTTTTATTCAGTCTGAACCCCCGATGTTATAGTTGATAGCTGGCTGTGCTACCGCTGAACCTTATGTAGCCAGGCGTCCGGATAAAGCCGGACATAGTTAGGCTTTTTGATGGCGTGTCCGGTCAAAATATACGATGTCCGGCTTTTTATTTCGTTTTCGGCATTTTATATTTGTTAGGCTTTTTACATTTCGCAAACGAACGATGCCAGTTCAGTCTTAGGAAAATCAAAAAAGCGTGATTTTAAATACTTTTTTTTGTCGTACCTATTAATACTGAGACAAAATTCTCAATAATATAGGTTGTTCGGTCTTTCTACTCAAATGTCCGGCCAATATATCTGGTCTATCCGGCTTTTAGGCTTGGCGGCCTGACAACCCTATGTGTAGCCAATAGCCCGGGAGCCAGTAACAGGTCTTTATGACCAACTTCCTCCAGCGAGATAATTCGTGAGACGTATCAGAGAATAGTATTTTAAAGCCTAGTGGACGTCAGCTGGCGCGCGGTTGGGGGGATGAGGGGTAGGAGCCTCCCAATCATTCAGAAAAAACAAATCAGTTATTTCCTCTCAGCTGAAATATTTGTTAAATTGTAGTTAGCCCAATATCTTAACGAAAAAAATAATAATCAGCTGGTTATGACATGGTACCTTGTACGTCAGCTGGTGACTGGAACATGAAATTTTTTTTCACTTTCAGTGGAGTGGTTTATATGGGTGATATCTTTATACATTAAGCTATCATCCAAATTTTCACCTGGCTCCCGGACCACAAGTTATTATAATAATAAGGATGCGTGGTTAACGGATGGCCGGCTGTTACCTAATTGCACAAAAACAACACAACGGATTCAGTGTTGTAATATCTCATAAACTAGGATCGGACATCATCATCATCATCATCAAACTACCGTTCTCATTTAGGTAAGATGGAATTGCGTCATCCCAACTAGTCAGAGGTAATCAACCCTCGGCTGAACTTGGACAAATCATCAATAAAAGCTCATCACCAAAATAATTAAGACTTGGAAAGATCGACAAAGTCGCGGACAACAGCTGATCAAGGAATTAGGATTGATATTAATAATTAACATACACGTACATATTTTTTAATTTTGATAATTAAGTTAATTAGTATATAGCGAAGGCGCAGTGGGTATGGACTCGGACTCTCGCGTCAGGTTAGCGACCGATCTCCACCAGCGCCGGTGGTAAAATGAATTATTTCAAAGATTAGATTTAATATTAGAAACCTCAAGAATTACGAAAGATATTTGTAGGTGTGAAGTTTACAAACTCGCCATTGGGCCAAGACAGCGATAAACTGTGGTCCGACAGCCTCCTCGTCTGATTATGAGAAAGACCTGAGCCCAACAGTGGGACATAATGGGTTGATATAATATTAGTATAAGATTTTTTTTCGAAAGGTCTAGGCTTGATTGCCTAAAAGTCTAGACCTCGACGAGTCATTAGCGGATGAAGTTAAACTATTAGTCGGAGGGCCGGCCCTCCTCTTCTCTGACGGGGGAGGTGGATCGCGCGCGGAACCCATGCAATCGACCGATAGCAAAGTGCTATCGGTGTTTTCGCGGTTAGTATAAGTATTAGCGCTAAATCTACTAAGTTTATTGTAAAATAGGGAATTAGTTACAAAATAAACGGCTAACTTAGCCTTGAGTTATTGCACTATATGTTTTGTTATTGGTTACACAAGCGTAATAATCGCATTAATCGTAATCTCAAGTATTATATATTTTCATGTTTCATTTAAAATTAAATTAAAATTTGTGTCAAAGTTTATGGTTACATCGAACTTGATAAAATGTAGTTGTATCGTAGAGGGAAGTTAGTATAGTATGCAAAAAAACAATGTATATCTAAGATATGACTGACAACCGTTTCATTATCATCATCATCACCATGTTAGTTGCAGTTTATTTGAAACGAGTGCTATCAAAATTTTTTTGTTTTACTACTTTTGTATTTTATTTTACATATTTTTTATTCTACTAACTGTTATATATTTTCGTGAATTGAGGCTAAACCAAAAATTTGATATCAACAAAAGTAGAAGAGCTGGTTATATATTTTATATTAAGTTATTATAATAATATCCAAACTTGTAAAACAATCATTCCAGTAAAATTTTGATTTGGTAATGGTATTAACAAACTTTTAAGTTTAATTATAATATCTGAAAAATTACGACGAGCCTTGTCAAAAATTAATAATCAATTTAAGATGGCTGCAAACTGAAAACTTATACTTCATAAAAATTTCGTGAAAAAAAAAAACAAATTTACCTGACATGGCGCGCACGTCCATCGGTCACAACAAGCACAAGCACCTTGGCACTTTGGACTCGGTGTTATAGATTCATTATAATACAATACCAATACGCTTTCGTTAAACTGAATTCTATAAATATAATTATCACAAAATTGACCAACCGTTGAATAAAATAAACGTTAAGTATATTTTTGTTTTTCAATTTCGCATTTAACTTGCATGGGCATTGCGTTCTATGTGTTTAGCCAAAAGCGACCAGATCAATAATATGTCTAGATAGAGTGTCGCGCGGAAAACACGTCCAAAAAAATAGCGTCCAACTGTTGGCCTCTAAATGCTTTCTCCGTGTTTAGTATCAGTCCCGCTGTCATCGAATACGCATGAATTGCTACGCATTATGTTTTTATTTATAATTACGGTTTGTGTGGTAAATGTGTGCCGAGATTAATACGTGATTTATGGGAGAACTGTAGTAGCTGGTATCACTAATTACGAAACCATGTTTGAAAATGTTGACCAGTTCTTTTTGCTTTGATTGTAGGGCGACACTCCATCTAGACATATGACTATTAATGATCTAAGATTAAGAAGATAATATTTTTTAAGGGATTAGACTTTTCAGCCTTTTGGCCTTTAAAATCAAGCTAGACTAATAGCTCACCTAAGAAACGAGAAGATAGTAAGGGGGATTGTTTTTCTCACGGAAGGCGAGATAAACCTTGTTATATTCGTGAGTAACGTTTATAACAAAAAAGAAAAGCCGGGTTCCTTTTATACCCATAATTACGAGATAAACGAAAATTCTTTGGTTACTCAATTTTTTAAATTCAATTACCATATATTATGTAACAATTTAAAAAACAGTCAATTTACAAAGCGTGCCATAAACTACAGTAAGATATATTTCAGAAGCATTCAGTTAATATCAATTTGAAATAAACTTTATGACGGGTAGCTAAATGTATGAATATTGAGTCTTATCTTCTTGATAGTTTCCTTTTTTGAGGATCGTGACACTCCTTTATCTTGTCTATGATTTGTCGCTATTGGTTCCACTCCGTCGCTTGATTTAGTGCAGCGATTACCACCATTCCAAGTGGTTCAATTACCTGGTCTAATCATTTTGGAGATCGACCACGAGACCCTTTGCCTTTTTTTTTTCTTTTACGCCGGGAAATGCACTGACGCATCCCGCAGGGGTGTGGGTCTCCCCAGGCGGGTATGTGGGACTCGCTGCGCCCGAAATATGGTAAGTGGACGCAGCTCTACCCACTAAAACCCGGCGAGTGCCACCACTGCCGCCTTTGGTGAGGTGCCCCGGATCTACAAGCAACAGGGCACCTCGACGGCTAGTCAGTCCCTCAGGGGACCAACGCCACCCCCACAGAGCGGTTGTTCCGCACCACAGAACAACCACTCCCAACGTCGAGACAGTACGATGAGGTGAGGTTCCCATCCTCACCCCTTGCCCCTTGCTCTTTTGTCCCCTCATCTTATAAGAGGGATACAAAGAGCCCCCTCGGCTCAATTCGCTTCGCCCAAGGTGTTGGGGTCACCCTGGGCTACTGAGCCCCACCGCCACGACAAGGCTTGAGCCATGGTGGGAAGGCCCTTTGCCCTCAACCTTCATTGTCCAATATCCTCTCCAGACTATCCGTACTCCTACGCGTTATGGACCGAAGCACTTACTAGTTACTAAACTTAACTAGCACTATACTTTGATCTGTTCTTCTCTATTATCTGTTCTTATAACGGAGATGAGAGGTATATCCATGTTTTCAACATCTACATCCTTTTAGGCTTTTCTTCGATTTCTTTCTGATTCTTTGCCCATTGGACACCTTCATTGGTCATCATTCATATAACGCGACGAAGAAAACAATTAATAGAGTACAGGCGCATTTTGATTCTTTTGGTAAAATTTCTGCTTTTGCAGACAGCCGAGAGTAAAATATGTAAAAAATGTTCAAGTTTCAGAGCAATCGACAATAGACTATTCAGTTCAAATAAGGAAGGAACTGCTTAACTTCTTAATTAGATGTTTTCGGTCGCTGAACAAACGCTTTTCAGTCACTAAATAACAGATTTCCGACTCCACTTGACAGGAAATAGTTTTTGTCTCACAATCAATGTGGTTCACGGTATATGGCTCCTTGAGATTGTCATTAGAGTCTGGCTAAAAAGGACGAACAACTACCGCTTAAATACGAAGTCAATATTAGTTCGAGTTTTATAAAAGATGCTTGAATACTTATAGAATGATAAATTAATGGATTTTTAGTAACATTAAAATTTAACATTGTGAGAAAATAAGAAATTATAAATTTATAAGCATGTAATATGAAGTGAAGGTATGTTAATGAAATAAAGAAAAGTGTGAGTGTTATCTTTACTTACAAAAAATACAATTTTTGAATATAGTATATTGAGAGTTAATTCCGTCAAAAAAAAATAATGTTACGAGCCCCAAATTCATCATTCAATGTGATGTTTATACAATACCGAACAAAACAATTACACAATCAGTCAATGATTACCGCACAATGTACAGTATTTGACAGCCACAAACGTCTTTGACATTGGCAATTCTCGCGGTAGCCAATATACAAGAAGAAGAAGAACAAGTGACGTGTATAATGTTGAAAGTCATTTTCGCGCGCACACGAGCATGCCATTCTTCCCTTATTACAGGCAATTTATTCAAAGATCAAACATAATTACATCCTCCTCAATGGAATAATAAACATATAAACTTGTTTTAATATCAAACATTTGAACAATTTCATCACATTCGTGTGTAAAAACCGGTCCTCGTTTCAGGGTTAAGGTATGTAAAAATTGTTTAAGTATATGGGGAATGTCGAACTCGAGCGCGGCGTGTTATATGCGAATACCAAGGGATCGAATGAGCGACGATGGTCCAGTGGTGGGTGGACTTGGCCTCTTATGCGAGAGGCTCCGGGTTCGAAACTGACCAGCTTCTATTAGCAACAAAGGAACAGACGAGTAACTGCCATTGAAACACCATATTGTCTCAAGCTAAGCTATTTGAAAATTAGCTATGGAACCTAGGAATTTAGGCTCGATGGAACTCGATGTTATTGGGTTAAGCTGGATGGACATCGAGATCTATCTTACTAATTCTACTAATATTATCAATGCGAAAGTTAGTTTGTTACGTTTTCACGCAAAAACTACTGAATGGATCTTAATGAAGCTTTACAATATTCTATTTCATGAATTATAACAGCACATGGGCTTTAATTTATCTCGGTACCTACTCCCCCGATAACATGAAGAATGCGGGTGACACCTAAAACCACAAAATACCTTGCCAATCCATTTACTAAGCTAATTTGTCAAGCTACACAAGTAACATCGGCAGAGTCTGGCACTAAGGATTTAGCCTGTCATCTTTGACAACGGTGTAAAAAACATAAGAACCTCCAACACGGAAGGTAAATATAATAGCACTTAACCACTTGCAGTCACAAGCCATGATGTCAGTGTTTGTGTATATAGCAATAAACTTAATGAGGCAGTTGTACTAATGTTATTAATTTTTTACCAACACCATACCTACATTGTAAAAATTACATACAATCATTTTCATCACTATCATCATCAGCCTTTATCCGTCCACTGTTGAACATACGCCTTCCTCAATTAACGCCAAGACAACCAATCCCTTGCCACTCGCATCCAACGCGGACCGGCTACTGCAGGGAAATCATCTTCCCATCTGGTTAATGGCCGAACAAAACTTCTTCCACCTAAACACGGCTTCCTCTCTTGAACCTTTACTGTAGAGCTATTCTATAAGGTCGTTTTCAGTCAGGTGAAGCTCGATATCGAAATGGTTTTTACAGATTAGCCCTACTGGTGTCTCGGCCATCCGTTCTCCTGATAATGTGAAATTCTTACAGACAAGGTAGAATTAATCTGACATTAGTTGATAATTTATGAAACCATAATTTAATTTTTTTCTTGATAAACTACCTATAACATCAAAACAATGTAAAAGATTTCGGGTATATATATATCTATAAGTCCAAACATAATTATGCACCAGACCAGACACACAGTACTTTGTGTTGTTATGTGCCTTGTGGAAACTTACAGGAACTAAGTGAAGTGTTATTTTACAATGAATGATTCTATTATATGAAATATTTTTTCTAAAAGGTGAAAGGCTAAGAACCTGAAACTCACACGAATTCTGAATCATAAAACCGGCTGCTGTTTGCCGAGAAGCGAATAACTATTTATTTATGCGTATGCGCAGATTCAGGGTTGCCCAACTAAAAAACAAAAGCAATGTAAATTTCCCTAAAATCCCTAAAGCTTATAAACTTTTGATAATAGCTTTACATATGGGACCTAAGCCCATCCAAAATGGATTAAGTGAATCAAAGTAGTTTCATAATAATTTAAACAGTACGCGTCAAATATAAAATGTTTATTTATAATTGTATAATATAATTTTTTGAATGATGAATTACGCGAAGTGTATAATAGATTTTAATTTATTCTATTCTACTGAGGCGTACACACTACCAAAACGGATTGTTTTACCGTACTTACGTGTACTTTAGAACTGTTTTACGCGCCCAAAGTAGACCATACTTTTATTGACTTTAATAAAATTTTATTCCAATATGATTTCATTTAACAGTTTTAATAATGATGTGTTAAAAGTTTATGTTTATTTTATTATTTTAATTATTTAAAACAGTTTGAATTAAATACAATTAAGAATATGATAATATATTCTGACTGCAGACATTCATACAGATATAAAGCCTTATAATAAGAACCTTTACTTAACAAGTATAAGCAACAAAAAAAAACACGAACCTTCTGTCAAAACATTCACTCTTCGCCAGTTCCGTCTTCCCAGATTCGTGGGAGAACTGCCTACGTAACATAGTAAAAAAAACTGCTCTACATCGCTATAACTCAGTAAACAGTCTCACATCACTAACACTTATTTATATGAAATTAGTTGTTTGAAAACTATATACAAGCAAACTACAGGTCTGCGTCGAGTTGTACACTGGCCGTTGAGCTGCGTACGCGCAGTCTCGGAACCTCCGTTGTGACATCCGCGACCTTGGCGGGATTATCAAGATACGATACTCGATTTTATACGAGAAATACGCCATCTCATGTTCCACTTTAGACCTTATCGTCAAATAGAAAACATTGATAACATTAAAACTAACTACCGGTAAATCGGTATTTCTGTTTCTCTCTGTTCTATACTATGAGAAAGAGATACTCGATTTCTGCCTATTTTCAAAAAAAGTATTTAGTTTTTGTACAGAATATAAAATCATCGTTTCAATGAACTCAAAGCTCTATCAAAAAGATCGAGGTCGTTGCCCGTCGTGCCATCAGCATAAAATAACAGATATTATTATTATCATTGTACTCGTCTGTATTATTAAAATAAGTTTTATTATGTCCAAAGTACGTTTTGCAAAAGCTTATTAACAACGCAAACAATATTCTTTTTATAGTAGTTACACAATGGAACGCATTTAAATACAATTCATAGGTATTTTCAATAAAAACAAATGACTTTAAACAGGAAAATATTACTGTGCTAATTTTATTATTACTTGTTATATTATACACTAGGTTTTCTCAGCATCAACGTACATTTCAATTTAAAGGTCCTTTAATAGTAATGTTAAAATGTAATTATATAACCAACTAGTGGCGATTTTAGCAAAATCATTTTGCCACAAACCTACGTGGCCTAAATAGAGTAATAAAAATAAGAATCGCGTATTATACAGAAAAGAAGGAACAGCAATGACATTGTTAAAAAAATCCGATATGTCCATTGCTTATTGCCGGTTTCCGAAAGGCTAATAAACACAAAAATTATCAAATCTCTTAATTATCAAGTCTCTTGTTAAGTATCAAATAAGTTGCTAGACGCTTGGTTTAATTACTTAATTTGATCAGCCCCTCAGTTGACATAACAACTACAATGAAAAGCTGTCAAATTTGACTCTAGAATCGTATGTTAACCGCCATTAACAGCCATGTTAGTTGACATACACTTTGACCAACGTTCCAGAAACCGGGCGTTAGTTACAGCGGTGGATGTTATGAGCTGTGTCGCACTTTCGGCTGCACGAGTAATAAAGTCTTTCTCATTTCTCAGGTAAAAAGACTGAACCCGACACGAACACAGGGGCTTTATTGGAAGCGCATTAAGTAGCACCATCGAATCGCACCCGTTCGTCATCTACGAGAATAGGCCACATCGGCGTCCTTCCTCCGTAGACCAGAAAAAGGTTGCGTCTTCTGGCACATCACTGTCTCAAAGAAGGAAGCCATTGCCGTCCAGGACAAAGCTTATCGAGCATCGAGGTGATGACGCTCGACAGACACAAGTCCCCTCCGATGACACACGCCAAATCGCGCACACCAACGCACACGCAACCCCCCATTTCGGGCACACTCGAGTGCTGGGCAGAGTTCACCGCCGCACCACAATGGTGATATCCAGTCGTCGGCACCTTGTGTGGCAAAAGCAAAACTAACAGTTCTCACAGTAGTAAGCCCGAATCCAAAAGCAAATGAACAAGATCAAAAAAAAAAAAAAAAACTACATAACACGTCGTGAATAAAAACATAATATATTGACAATAGTAAGACCAAGACGGAGACAAAACGAAAAAGACGACCCAGTGGGAGTGAATAGTGAGACAATAGTGATAGTAAAACCCAACCAAAGACAAAGTGAAAACAACAAGAATTAAAAGATAAAATGTTAAAAATTGTAAGACTGAAAGAACAAAACAAGAACCAGATTAGAACACAAGACTCAACTTATACGAGACGAACAAACCGAAAAGCCCAAACGAACAAACAAAAAAACCACCACTTCCACTAGCACGAGACAATCGTAACTCACAAATTGCTTTGCATGTGGGTTAATTTAGGTTGTCGCACGAGGCTGGTCATTATACTGTAAAGTGTCACCTGTAGCATTGACCGACATTACCACGATTTCTAGCACGACCATCGGCGTGCAAAACATTGCGAGTTGTTACGTACGCAAATCGTAAGGTTTTGTTGTTATACAATATCCTGATCATAATATCAATGTGAAAGTTCGTTTGTTTGTTCTTCTTTTAAGTCACCACGGTGTAGAGAATGTATTGTTCGTACAGATAAAAATATAATTCTATAGAAAGTCTATGCCAGTTCCTGAGAAGAATTTATAGAATCTAGATTATGATATTTTCCATTGAATTAAAATAGACAAACTGTCGAGCCACCCGATGTGAATAGTCAATGTGGTCTATGAAACAGCCTAATTCACCTGAAACTAGCCAAAGCATGATCCAACTTAATCGTGCGTGGTCTCACCTCAGACGCGAAATTGTTTCATCTTTGACTTAAAATTCTTCTAGATCATTTTACACTTAGGGTAATGAATCATTCGATCCCTTCTCTGTTATCAGTTCACTTCCTTTGGGTTAGTACCAAAATCTCTTTACTACCAAAATAATTCTGCTGAATGATAGGCCGCTAGGAAGTATATGCGGCCTTGGCATTAGTTAATAATATTGTTAAAATACGTTTACTGGTGGCAGTAAACTGGCGCTTATGAAAAAAGATTGCTTCGTTTTGAATTTAAGAGAAAGATTAGTAAGGTCATTAATTACTGGCACTGAGATTTAACATCTTATGTCATGACATCTTAGGATAGGCAACACAAATATTCCCACCATGGTCCCAAAATGTTAAATTCGCGCCAGGACACGTGATGTGAACATCGTAAGACTGATCGAAAATTCGTAAGACTACGATAATGTAACTACGATGAAACACGATGTCTCACGAAGATGTCACACGAAGCGTTTTTAACGTGTCTATCATATCACGAGAATATTGTATAGTATAGAATAACTGTTACGTAACATGATAATGTATTTTTGACATACCATTCATAGATAGAGTCATCGCCACTTTAGAAGTCCGATAGACGCGGCGCTGCGGTCTCATAACTCAATGTTGCCAATTTATAGTGTAATGATTTTCCACCAAGTCTAGTACAATAAAAAATTTAAATAATTATAGGGCCTATGGTCAGTAGTGGATTGATAAAGACTGAGTATGATAATAATGACAAAAATAATTATAGCAGCAAAATAAAAATCTCCCTGCCAGGTTTTAGTAAAATAAAACATTTTTTTTTGTAAATATTTCATTCGTATTTTTTACGTATAACCGATTAGTAGAATTCATCTAAAACAAGCTTCTTCGGATGTGTTCGGCTTTTGCCAGGAGTGACGATTTTCTCAGAAGTAATTGCTGCCATTGTTACTTCTTTTGTTATTCGACCTTTTTCACAGAAACACCTGAAAATATAATTCATCTGAGCAAGGATTTAATTCTTTTACCTTGTATTTATATTCATATAAAATATCATAAGATAAATGTAGGTATAGAGTTAATGATAATATTTAAACCATAAATTAGGCAAAAATAAGTGACTCTGGCATCTCTAAAATTTACCTGTCATGGCAGTGACATTTATAAACATTTTATTCAACGGGGTTAATTGTTGTTTATTTTTACTTTCTAATTCACAAAATTATTTCACATTAATGATCATTTTACGGCCTTCACTTTTTACACCTCACTTTATATTATATGCTCCATATTTCACGTAAAACAATTTAAAATATCACAACTTCTTACTCCAGACAGACGTCAAGATGTCAATGTTGTCAAATTTAGTTTGGCCATTAGTCGCAGGACTTTAAAAGTGGCGACGACTATATATCACAATTAATAACGTAGGAATACTTGTAATTGAAATTCTTCTAATATTTATGTCTCATTCCAGAGAATATTGCAATTTATATAAATCATTATCAACATCATCCTTATCAACATTTTCCGTCTACTCCAGGATCCTTTCAATAATTAACGCCAAGACGGCCGATCCCAAAAATATGTAGAGGTATTATATTACTACAAATTCATTTATTGTCAATATCACCTTAGTAACCACCACATCAAAATATAGAACTTGCCAGAAAGCTTGAATTGCAAGTCACAGTGTCTGACAAGATGATGCGTCACAAATACAAAGGCTGATAAAACATGTCAAAGGGATATCAATTTTCTGAATGTTTACAAAACAATCGTGATCGAGCAGTGGCACTTGTGTGCAATAGTGATTATGTTGCACATCTACATAATTGCTATCTATGTCTATGCCCCACGTAATTTATGATAATAAAACGACTTTTTTATGTGAAACGTCACTGGCACGCCTTAGCAGTAAAATTGACTAGAACGACCTGAAAGCGGCATGACGCTGTCGATTCTTATAGGTTATGAATTCTAATATTCAAATAGATATTATAAACATTAGAATTTATTGACGATACATTGCTTGCTGCCAAGATATCGCCTGTTACGGATTTTAAGGACGAAGCTATGGTTGGTGGTTGGTGGTTTTAATAATAGGCAGTGTCATTACTGCATTGCAGCCGAATTGGGCCGGTACCTAAGCATAACTTTTGGTTGTATGGATGTCTATAGGTGTCGGTAGTCCCCATAAGGCTCCTGCTTCTTTACCTGCTCGTTTGCCTTCTAAAGGGATAAAAAAGTTTTGTTTATCTTCTCTTTAAATCAGCGATTCCCAAAGTTGTCCAGGTGGACCTCCAGGGGCCCACGATGAGCGTGACAAAAAATGGGGGTCCATGAAAATACAGATTATGAATTTGGTTTCGATAGTGAAGAACCAATGAGCCATTTAACCAAGAAGACCCATAAGAGTTTGGGAACCACTGCTTTAAATTTTCTAATAATTGTTGTAGAAATCATGTTTCTAGATAGTGCATTAAATTTTAGATCATAATTTACAATTTTTCATGTGCTTGCAATGATATTTTGAGAACTTATGATGAATTCGAATCCCGCCCTTGGTAAACAATTGCCTACTATTCTATTTATTCATTTAGTCCAATACTAACATTGTATATCATATCGATACACGTGTCTTGCAAAAAACCGGCCGTTCATTCCATAATTCTAGCTACATTATTCAATATGAATCAACAACAATTTAGGTTGCTAGCTACAATTCTTTTAACAATTACAATGTTAGGTTGCTAGCTACAGATCTATTCTTCTTCGTGTGAGACGTATGTAGGAGGCGTTTTAAAATTTGGTGTCCCCTTTTGCTAGCAGAGCCATGGCACCACAATAACGGGGGCATTGGTGGCACTCGCCGAGTTTTAGTCGGTACTCGGTAGAGCTGCGTCTACATATCATCTTTCGGGATCTCACCTTCTCACTTCATCTTATCAGCGAACCCCACATAACCGCATGGGAAGACCGACTCCACAGCGAAATGCCTCAGTGCCTTTCCCGGCGTAAAAGAAAAAAACGGTGTGAAATTTGGTATGCTCTTTTCTTGAACTAAGAAGGTTTGCGAACTAAGTCGGTTCTGAAGCACAAGAGGATAATTAGGCGATTCTAAAGCCTCTAGGCTCTTGATCATTTCTGTTTTTATGTATTGTTCTGCTCGAAGTACTTAATTTAAAATCAACTTAATTACTTTGAAGTAAGGATAAAAACCGTTTATTATTATAAGTATTTCATAGGTCACCGTGGGTCATTAAATATTTAAAGAGCACGCGACGTTACCGTGACGACGACGACGTAAACAAACCATTAATATACGGCTGGGCATCGCGTGGTCAAGGCTTCTATGGTAAAACCTTAATATGTTTGATGTAGCTGTTCATCTATATCAATATTTATACATATAACTAGCTGTCCCGACAGACTTCGTTCTGCCAAAATAAAAAATTCAATTCAAAAAAAGGGGTTGATGTTAGAGGGATGAAAATATAGGATTGTATGTATTTTTGTATGCTGTTTCATAAAAAAATAAAAACAAAAAATTTCGCCCAAAAATTAAAAAAAAAAATTTTTAGGGTGAACAACCCACAACTTAGGGGACTTAAAACAACAACTTAGGGGGATGAAAAATAGACGTTGGCCGATTCTCAGACCTACTAAATATGCATATAAAATTTCATAAAGATCGGTCAAGCCGTTTCGGAGGAGTACGGTAACTGACATTGTGACAGGGAAATTTTATATATTAGATTTTTAGATATTGAATTATTTACGAGCAAATCTCAATAAATAGAAAGTGTATTTAGACAGTGTCATTTCAGTTCAGTATATCAGTTTGTATTGAATGTTAAAGAAACTGTTAAGGAAATATATTTGGCTGATAATAGTTTGAAATTGATTTACGAAGAATCTGACATTTTAAATGAATCTATTTTAATTATTAAAACTGTTTGGAACTTTTTTTACTTGTTCCCGACTAAGGCATTCGTAGACAGACGAATAGATGATGATGATAAAGATCGTGTTATATCATTATGGAAATTCGTAGAATTTTGGGGTACTTGTAGATTACACTTTACCTATGCACACATGAAGAAATCTAACAACATAGTAGTAGAAGAACTGCAATTTACAGCTTAATTAAAACAATTATATCACTAAATAAGTAACTAATTATTTCAAGAAATAATAGTTAATTACTTTAATTTAACAAAGTCTTTACTTAACGAGCCAAGTATAACATTGTAGATGTTAATTAAAATAAAATATTTGGGACATACAAAATGTTGATTTATGGGCGCTGATGTTTCAGGCCGACGGATGGCTGATGATGATGGAATTTTCTGATGAGACGTGCTACGTGGTATGCACCCGCCTGCTCGGTAGCACAGATTTGTTTATTTCTAGAATGACGAAGGATAGACAGACAGTCAAACGACAGGCATCGCGACATCGCGTTGACACATTTATATTCATACACAACGTCCACCACTTACCATTGGTTCTGGCAGTTTATGCAACAAACAAAAATCAAATCAAATACATTTGTACATGAAAATAGTGTCGAGTGTTTAACTCACTTCTGTACTCATAAGCAGGGCCAGATTTGGAGGTCTGGACCCTGGAGGCCTCGGGGCAACGAAGGAGTGGAGGCCCCTTGGACCAAAATTATTTTCTAAATAAAATAGACAATGTCCGCAGTCGAGTTTTTTTTCAATAAATGATTTATTGTGAAACCAAGTAGATTTTTTTTAAATTTGAGATTTTGATATTTTACTGACCGCCTAATTAGAGTGAACAATTATAGATAGAGATCGATTTCTGTTGATATTTAAGAACAGTGTAATAATGTTTACACAAAATACTGTAGGCAAAGGTAAAACAGCGGAAAAACATATCAAACGAAAAGTTGTTTACTGGTGCTTACTAGTCGGGATTTATAAAAAAAACACAAAATCTTTTTTGTGGATGCCCCTCGTGTGAGGAGGGCCCGGGGCAGCCGCCCCGGTTCCCCTCCCCTAAATCCGGCCCTGCTCATAAGCATTTCAGAACACATTTTTTTTTTTGTTTATACTTATTGAAATCTCTCATTCATCTCGTGTTTGTTTAATGCATGTTGTGGTTATCAGTAAGCAGTTGAACAATTCTTTCATATTGTGTCGCTAAAATTTTAACAACTGTTGGTAATCCATAAACAAATAAAAAAAACAGCACTCATACATTTTATACCCAAACAATAACAATTGCGATGCCACAGCATACGTAGGTACGAGATAAACCGGTCAAGATACGGTTATCATGCGAATATGAAGGGGCAGAATCATTCGAGTGCAAGGCCAGCATCTGTTTTAGGCATAAGATCACTTTATCATAATAATCTTCAATTAGATATGGAAATGACAAAATAAATTGATTATGAATCTAGAGGTTTGGCAAAAAATTATTTACGCAAACACACAAATAATGCAAAGAAATAAGCATTTATTTTTAGAGCACGAAAATTTCTAAATTGCTGTTTGGACAATGCTTTTCTGATTCTACTGTCATCATTTTCGACTTTTGTTCTCGAAATTCAATTCACTGTTAGTTCAAAATTTTATAAATCTCGTCATATAGCCGCCTTCTTCGAAGTCCAAGAATGCAACAGCTATAACATAATATGTCTTTTAGTTTGTCGTAAAGTGTTATAACTTTAATTAACCTATGTTCAAAGATTATTTTAATTATCTTGTCAATGATAAAAGAAACCACTTATAATTCGGCACTTGGTTACGCTGCTCTAGAAAATAACCTGTATTTTATCGCAAAATGCGAACATCATTGAAGTAAATTTCATTTACAATAAATTTTCCCGTTATCGTCAACCAGTATTTTGAACAACGCCCACGCGAATTACATCGCTTTATAATGTACGGTGTAGTTTTATATTCTATAATATCTATACTCAAAAAACCTCTCTCAAAAACTGGCTATATACTACTAGAAAAACAAAACAACCATAATTAGAAAGATAGCGTTGTCTATAACATGTTGATCCTTAAATAACTGAAAAACTTGTGTTAAAAATTCGAAATACAAAGTTAAATACTAGATATAGCAAAATACCAACTTACGAACCGAACAAACACAATGATTAAAAACGACGCATGCGATAAGTATATACATAATTAAGAGAAAACACAACTTGGGGTGCCACAGGGAAGATTCCTTTACCCCTACTTCTATAGAATCTTCAGAAATGTTTTTTCCCGCTTAGGTGACATTTTTATTACGCCCTATGTCCCATATTCCACATATACGATTTCAATGAACAAATTACGTATGTAATAAAACAGGCAAAGCAGCTTGCTTGTAACTGATTTTTTGCAACGCTGCAACTATATTATCTTTAATCTTAATAACGGTTTAAGCCATAATTTATTTAAATTATTATTACAGCCTTTAGGTATTGAAATGATCTCAAATATTCATACTGCCCCTAAGCTGTGGTAGTAATGTAGCGGGCATAACGATAACGTAGCGGTTTTTAGGTTTTAGCGAAGCATGACCCAAATTAAGACCAAAATGTAGATTGACCTATGATTACTTTTCCCTGGTGACATGAACTCAATTTTACATAATATTAGCGAGGTCGACTAACACTATGCTCGAGAAAGCATCTAGGTTAGTTTTTAACGAGAGTACGGAGACCATATCAGTCGCCTCGACACAGAAATCTCAATAGCTATGAGCAAACAAGATCTTGTAATTGAGTAGAAAATACTCTCTTTGAAGTTTAATTGTTTTATTATAATACGAGTAATGTTGTTCTACTTTCTACTTTTGTAATTCTTAAATATATACATACATAATTAATTATAAACTTAAAATCCTACTAATATTATAAATGCGAAAGTTTGTGAGGAAGTTTGTTACTCTTTCACGCAAAAACTACTGAATGGATTTTGATGAAACTTCATAATAATATAGTTTATACATCAGATTAACACATAGGTTATAATTCATCCCCGTATTCCCACGGGAACGCGGGATAATATAGACTATATCATCCCGCTAAGATGCCGATGTAAATCTTAGTTAACGAAGGCGAAGCTGCGGGCAACAGCTAGTTTATCATGAAAACGTTAAATACATCATTTTATTTATTCTAAAGAGATAGATAGATTATTAATATATTTTTTCAAAAGTTTTCCAAGTAACTTTTACTGTTTCTGTAACTACGGTTGCTGTGAAGTATAAGAAACGTCAAGCATGTAAAAAAACTTAATAAGATCGATAAAATTCGTATAAGTTGTTTATTCGCTTGAAATTTTGTAGTAAATTAAAGAATTGGTTCTTGTGTTAGTGTTATCGGGTAAAATCAATGATGTTGCAGCTATAATATTGAATGAACACCCAATACATGTATGAAATTGTAATTGGAATAAAATAATATAAATAAAAATAGTAAAAGTAGAATTCGCTATCTCTGTCATAGTAGAGATAACGAAACTTATCATTTGTTCGAGTTTTGTTGTATAAATATCTTCAACGTTAAAATGATATCTAGAAAATTATATAAACAATGATTTTCACTATCTAAGTTCATGATCATCATCTATTATCACGTCTGTCTAAACGATATAAGCGATATACAGAGAGTCATAATCTAAGTCAAAGTCAAATTTTTATTTAAAATAGTACCATCAAAGTATCTTTTTGAACGTCAACTGAGTCTACCACCGGTTCCAAAGCAAGCCCACTGAGAAGAACCAGCAAAACAAGCTCAGTGGAACTAATATTTTCAATAATTCTATTACAAAAAATGAAATACATACTACTATACTAGTATAATATATGAGAAGAATCTAGCAAGATACTCTGTTGGGTTGCTCTTTCCAAAATCTTTCTAAAGTCAAGACAGCGGCTACAATGTGGCGGCGACATGTCGCTAAGTTTAAAGCAATTTAAATAGCAAAAAAATTATAGGGAGAATGCAAACTTATAGCGCTTCAAAAACACCCTATGTAAGTAACGAGATTTGCAAAAAAAAATGATCGTATTGGTAAAAAACGATCGCAAGTTGGTAGCAATGTTAGTAAAATAATAGATAGTGATGGACAATCACAAAAACGGCCTGACTTTTTGACGTATTTTTTTTTAAATATCAAAATTACATAAGACTAGCAGCGACCCGCGGTTTCACCAACGTACTTTCTATTCCCGTGGGAATACGGGGTTGCAGGAGGATGCAGGAGGTAACCTTCGAACCCAGTCTGATTTCGTCACATTTGTTCTATCATACGTCCGACAAACGTATGACATAAAACACTGATCAAACTCATAAGCTGTGTAAATTTATAATCAAAATCATAATTCGATTTTATGTGAATCGATACGATCATAGCTCGATACTGAAACAGAACATCAGTGGCTTTCTTGGAAATAATCCGGTGCGATTGCTCTTCACCAATTATATTATTAGGGTCAAGAGACTGCAGCCTACTTAGTTCAGAATCCAATTATTTTGCCCCAGTAACTTTCGTTGAAGCGGCTTGTTTGTTTAACACATTGGATGAAGGTAAATATCTGTTTCGCTATTGTATTATTTATATCTAGTCTCAACTCTTGATTGACTCTATAATATTATACTGTCTATGACTAGTCTGCTTCTTTTTTTTCTTGTTCATTACGTATCCCGGGAGGGTTTGCCAATATCTGAGTGAACCTTGAAGTTAATACTCTGTATCTATAAAGAAGTGACTTTTCCGTTTATATAATAAAACATCAATATTGAATCCCATACGTTGATATTTTTAGAACTATTCTACAAACGCAAGTGTTTAGAGGGGCAGCTATGAATATGACTAGTATCTTTAGATGAGTATCTGATAGTCTTCTTCTTCTTCTTGTATAATGGCTCCCACGAGGATTTGCCAATGTCAGAGGGAGTCTTTATCTTTATGATTAAAAGATAGAAATAATATCTGATAGTCTGTTACGATGTATCTACGGTAGTGTCATTTGAAGGATTTTTTTGAGATTACGCGGACCAGATGATACTCGACACCTTTTGTCTATCTTTATGTAATCTGATAACGAGCACATATTACTGTTACTATGGCTGACCTCTTTCTGGTCGACAAGCATCAGCCTGTCCCAAACGGATTTACTATACAAAGCAGTAATAGTACTGAAATAGCCAGCCATCAGTTAAATTACAATCTCGAATACTGCTGAAGTATGACCACGATTGCTCTGAGAATTTAACGAGGCAGAAGAATATCACCATCAACTTCTATCCGTCCATTGTTGAAAATACGCCTTCTTCCATGAGCGCCAAGACGATATTGCCACTGGCATCCAACACGGACCGGTCACTGCAAGATCATCATCCCACCTGGTTAATTTATAAGGAAAATATATCTAAGCGAAAATATAAGCGAAATTGAATGCCAGTTTTATCTTAATAGTCCCCTTTCGTCATTCTAATGATACAATATAGTATATACAATGACAACTGTGTGTAAGATAATAGGCAGCGTCAATAATAATTATAGGCTGCCGGTCACGGCCGATGGGCCCGAACTCGAGTTGTCACGCCATTGACTTGAGAACTACGTCGCAAATATCTACAATGTTTAGTCCCACTTCTTTATAACACAGACTAGCTGTTGCCGGCAGCTTCGCCTGCGTTAACTAAGATTTACAACGGGAACTTAGTGTGCAAAATAAGTAACTTTTCTGGATCATTTTTTATACCTTGTGTCCGAAAAACACAAATATCTTACGGAACCCTATTTTTTTTTTTTGAATAAAATTTAGCCTATGTTAATCGTAGATAATGTAGCTTTCAAACGGTGAATTACAACCAAACAAACAAAGTTTTCCTGTTTATAATAGGTATTTGTATAGATAACTGCTCTTCATCATCATCATAGGGTGATAAGGTAACTGGCAAACGTGCCAACTTACACAACAACTTACTTGGTAAGTGTACACTGTACAGTCACAGCCCTCAGACTTCACTGTAAACAAGCTTATTCGGAATTTCATGATTTGCTTATCCTGAGACGTAAAACTGTTACTATACTCTGAGCGAGGGGAGGGATGCGCTGTGACGCGCTCCTGGCTGCATGTACCACTTCATATACACATCTTGCTTGTTACTCCCGTGAAACAGCTTTGCTGTTCTTCGGAAAGAAGGGCGAGAAGGTAATCGCTGGCAGAGACGTAACATCTTATGTCTCAGATTAGGCAATACATACATGAAGTTCAATTTATGCTAATGACGTCAACTATTTACCACCGGGTGGCACATCTGCTAGTTTGCCTATTCAACTAACAAAAAAAAAGTTTTAGTGTCAGTTATTCCGATTCCGATTTTCGATTATTTCGATTATTACAATTATCGTGCTAAATGTGTACTGCGGAAAAAAAGGCAAGATGATTCCTATGCAGAGAATGAGTAACCCTCATACCGGTGAAACGTATGTCTACTCATTAAAATTCAATTACCAAAGATATTTTAATGAATGTCAAAATTATAATTTACAAAACGTGTTAATTGCTTCATCGACATGAATTCTTTAGACTTGTGAGATATGATCTGAGATGCACAGCAATCATTTAATATGTGGTAGCCCGTTTTGTTGTTACAGATCAAGTTAGTAAGATGATAGAGATATTTTTATCACTAGCGCTGCATGTGGGATCTATTCTCTACTAATGAAACGCTAAAAATTATGTTTTAATATGCTATTTTCCGCAAATACTAGTCAATTTGAAATCACTTATTTTGTATACGATAGTACAAATTTAAAAAGTTTATGGGCTTATTTTTGAGGAATTTAATCTATTTTGGATCAAATAAAAAAGGCTACGCGCAGTGACTCCCATTATAAAAGCCAAAGCCGACCTAATTTTTTTTGGCCCGATTTGGCCTAATTCAAAAACACTTACGGCCAGGTTCCCGAACGACGCTGTCGATGCGACCGATGCTGTGTTTCTGGAGGAGCGTGGAGCAGCGCTTGAGGGATCAGACTCTTAGATGTCCTCCGCTTGAACCTGTACTCCATTCGCTCTGAATTTTTGCACGCTCTCAG
Source organism: Lycaena phlaeas (assembly GCA_905333005.2). Taxonomy (NCBI): domain Eukaryota; kingdom Metazoa; phylum Arthropoda; class Insecta; order Lepidoptera; family Lycaenidae; genus Lycaena; species Lycaena phlaeas. Next base: position 3,863,996 of record HG995181.1, read on the forward strand.
AGTCAAATTTCCCTCTTGACGACATAACGAATCCAAAGACAGCATATTGATAATACCAATTTAGGCGCACAATTCACACATAGCAGAATCCGATGTAGTAAAAACACGAGTTTCACAATAGGAATGTTTGGGCACGGCGGTAGTGCAGTGGCGCGAATTTGTAGTTATTGCAAAATTTCGTACGTAGTCCGCTGTTTGTAGCAAGGCGAACTTGTTAACGCGCGGTCACAGAGACGTGAGCCCGCCGCGAAGGAGTCTGGCCGACTGATAGGAATTGGATGATAGGAGGGCGGCAGATAATGACCACGGGCCAGCGGCGTGAACTCGCATTTAGATTAAGGCTGATCCTTTTGGCAATCTTGAGATTTATTATCGAGAATATTATTATATTTGATGGAAACGTCTTATTGAGAAATTATTCAGAGATATTTGAGCATAGGCTTAATTTTTTCAACAAACAAGCAATAATTTTATTCTTATAGATTGATAACCCGTTTATATACAAGATATTGGTCTATAAGCGATATATTTTATTGCTCAATAATACAATTTATCTCCGGCAAACCTGCGAGGCATAAGTAAGCTGTGTTAATTTCACTTCTTCTCTTTATCGTTGTTTGATGTTGATTTTTTTGATTTAATTAAGTTTAAATTAAGTTGATTTAAAACGTTTTTTATGACTCGCCGTGAGACATAATTTAGTATAAAGACCATAATGACGATAACGAAGAAATAAGAGGAATGCATAGAAATGCATTGTTGAAGTTTCGCGTGATCTGGTCTACATTAATTCTAGTGACACGTGACTTTTGTAAACTTAGCTTCATTCTCCCAATGTTTTCACCAGTTTTACCGCGTTTCCTCTTGTAACGTAAACAAACTAGTATTGTAAACCGATGTGAATTTTCCTTAAAGTTACACAGTCATTTTCCCATACAAACGTAGAACGGTAACCACTATAAAAGACGTTGATAATTCAAATCAATTGATCACATTATCTATGTTTGCATTAATTTTGTTTTATTAGCATTTCAACATTTGGGCTCAACTTTGGGCGAAAACAAATAACATACGGAAAAAACAACGTTCCTAATCCTGTTTTAAATCTCAAAATTTTATATTCCGATCTTGTTTTTTTCAGCAAAAACATCGGTGTACTTTTTAGGAAAAATAATGCTAAATTTTTTTACAGTTCAAATTATAGTAAAACTGGTTCACCCAATAACAGTGTAAACTCGACAGTTTCGCAGTTCATCGTCCGCGTTTTTTTCAGCCTAATTATAAGACAGATCGTTGTCCTGCATACGGCAGAAATAGTAAAAGTGTTCACTTTTATCTGATAATGCTACCACTCCGACACAAAGTATATATTAAAACATTTGTACGGTAAAATTAGCTTAATACGATTTCCCGTCTAAAACGCCCTCATTGCTCTGCTACTCGAGACATATTTTAATTCTTTTTTAACGCTAAATACGATTGATGAGTGATGATTATGATCCTATTGACGACCTATGTGGCTTAGTGGTTAGCGCGTTGGCGCACAAGCCGGAAGTAGCAAGTTCGAATCTCGCCACGGAACACAAAAAACTTTCTGTGTTCCTGGGTCATGGATGTATATTAAATATGTGTATTACATAATAAAAATCTTAAATATATGTATTAATATAAAACGTATTAAATATATGTATTTCCGTTGTCTGGTACCCGTAACACAAGTTCTTCGGAAACTTAGTACGGGACCAGATTGACGTGGTGTAAAAGCGTCCATAGATATTATTATTATTATTAAATGGTACGCATTGCGCTAGTATTAACTCGTGCGGCATCAGCCAGCAACAAGTAAGTGTACCTATATATTACAGATTACTTGCTCTGTAGCGACCAGCGACTCAACCACAGAGCCTTATAGTGTTACCAAAGAATTCAGACGTATATAGAAGAACAGTTCTTATGGGCGCTTTGAGGACAAACTTTTGCGACGCAACGAGAAGGACACCGCGATGTCCCCAGCATATGAGCCTACGAGAGCAAGCGAGTGCGAACTAGGCCCGCTGGGGACATGTTCCCAATAAAGTCGGCACAAAAAATCCATAAGAACTGTTCTTCTATATACGTCTTCTCTCGCTTAAATTTGAAGCACCATCTGTATATTGGTCCAGAATTTAAGTCAGATCTAGATATAATAAGTTCATAATATAGACTTAGGTTCATGGATGGGTGGGTTTGCTAATTGTTATAGGCTATACCTAATTAGTAATTATCTAATGAGATTATTTTATTAACCTGTATGAAATTAAACATAGCAGATATAAAATAACAATAACGAAAAAAGTCGAATAGAGTTTAAACTTAGTAAGGATTAATTATACTGATTACAAAATGGTAGTAGTTTGGTTCTAAGCACACCTACATGGTACATTTGGTTTATATCATTTAATTAGCATTAAGTTTAGTACATCTACGACGCGATATTATTCCAGTTCAGAGCCATCTGTTGTGACATTAGTGAATAACATTGTTTCGAGTTATTTAGTCCAAATAATAAAAGGTGTCGCATATACCATAGACAAAATATGTTAAATCAGCAATGTATGAAAACTAGAAATATACTCTATAGAATTTTTATTTTATTGAACCTAAACTATCTTTATAATACCTTTATTATAAAGTATTTCACATTAACACAATTACACATTAACACAGTCACTTAGAATACATAAACAGAATAAATCATATAAAATAATATCACATTATTGAGCTCTGCAAAGCAAAATCATGGTAGATTTTGAATTTTAAATAGCTTTTATCTTTCATTCATTTGTGCACCATAACAGTATATAAAATAATTGTGAATTGTAACAAGTAGTTGGTTCCATTGTTGCATGTTTTACTCTAATGAAAATAAACACCGATAAAACATTTACTGAACAAAAATATGACTCTATATATTCATACTAGCTGTTGCCTGCAGCTTCGCCCGCATTAGTGAAAATAATTACCTTTTTTTTAAATATATACTATGTTACTCATAGAACAGAATAATGTGTGTACAAACTTTCCTGATGATTGGATGCATAACTTTTGTGTGAAAGTGTAACAAACATCCCCACTTTTTATATTTATAGTATTAGTAAGGATTTACATATTTATAAAACTACTTAAAATTTCACAATAAATTAATACAAAAGATAATAATAAAGAATTTTTGTATAATAGTCAACAAAAATATATATGTTCATTATGAATTTATTGTATTTGGTAGTAAGAAATTGAATTTGAAATATAGGCTGCAAATTTAGTATCTTAATAATCTTATTAAAAATAAATATTATGAAAATGAATTGATATTGATATTAAATGCCAAAAAAAAAGTAGATTGTATTAGTATACTTCCTGTTATAAATGGCTATCAACAATTCAATAATTTTAATTATTCTTTTCAACAAACAATGCAACTTTGTTTCACTTAATGTTTTCCTTAGGCTAAATGTGAGATTTTTACATCTGTTTCAACAACAACTTGTGTGACTTGTGTCTTGTAAAAAAGATATCATGTTTTATTAATAGTATATAGCTGGCCATTGAATTTAGCCTGTGAATTTTTAAGGACCAGGTTTTGACCAATTATTCAACAAGTTACATTGGTATTGTTCTCGTATTGTGATATCACTAAACAAATAATGTACTGTTTTATTTTCTCAATTTGTAGTTAAGGTAGATTCCCTTTACTCATTTGATAAAATATCTATGTTGTGTAGCATCCATTTGCATGTTGGTATATCAAATGAAAGAAATAACGTAAACAAAAGGAGTCTATACCTACAACTTTACGTGTAGGTATACGTACGATTCACAAATATACGGAAACGCCTTTTTATTGACTCATCTGAAATATGTAATCCTTAAATCAAAATAATAGCTTTTATATTAAGCTTACCTTTCATCGTCTTCTTCATTGTTCTCTTTACTGGTGGTGGGAAGATGATTTTTAGTTATTAACTTGTTCTCAATTTTCATAACATTCATTTTGTAATACCCGCCACTTTATGCTAATAAATATTTAGTTCACATGATGTACTAAACACAGTAAAACATTAAAACTATTTCAATAATAGCACATAATACACAAAAGTATCTATTCAAAAACATCAACCCATGCTTTTTACTAATTTAGGTTACACGGGAAACGAGTACCCGTTTCTGATTTTTGTTTTTATCTGTCAAAAATGTCATTTTAACATTTTTGGATGCAACATAGCTGTCAATTGTCAACAATAATATCGATATTATCTCTATCACAATCTATCGACTTTTTACCCGGTAATATAATATTATCGATACAATATTGCTGGTGCAAGGTTTTCATTTATTAGATAAGCCTGTTTATTTTTAGTTGCAAAAGAGTCATTCTATTCCTCAAAATAAATTGTAAAATAATATTACTCGTATTATAGCTATTTAATTTTTTATGTAATTTGTTAAGTTTATTAATTTTTTTATATAATAATAATTGGCAATAGCAATACCTCCATTATTATATTGATTGTTACCTGAAAGTGTTCTGTTTGTCATTGAGCTTGGTGAGAGGACTCTTCCGAAGCGGTCCCGGAGAACCTCCGGGTGAACTGTCTCGGGACTCCGCAACTAAGGCACGAGCGATGACTAGGTCTTGCTCGTTCAACATCCTGCGAAAATAATTACATATTTAATAAACCTCATTTTCCTTTATTTAATCATTTAGCCATAATATTTGTAAACATAGAAAACAGGAGATAGCTAACCAGAAAACACCAGTCATTGTATTCTAATGAGCGTATTCTTACTTCGTACTTAATACTCGACGAAATTAATATACGACTTAGTTAATACCTAATCTAATTAAAATGTAATTAACTCAAGTAGTAGTTAGGTAGGGGCCATTCATAAATTTTGTCGCACTTTAGGGAAGAGGCAAGATATCGACGAAGTGCAACATTGGATCTCAACATCAAATATACCGCATCATTTTTAAAATATCGAACCAACTCATAATGTGGGTTTTGCACAGTACAAACAGTCACCCTAGAGAAGGTGGAGTCTCATAATGTAACCAGCTAGAACTAGGACGACGTAGAGGTGCCAAAAAGTTATGAAATTCGTGTGACATAATTTATGGATACGCAATCACATAAAAGAATTTGGCTATTCTGTTCATTAAGGGAATCCCATTATTATTATTTTTGAAATCAACACTTTTAACTAAATTTACTGACTATTTTTATACCGAATAAATTTTAAGATAAAGATGCATTTAATATCGTAAGAGTTACCCGGAAGGAAGTTATCGTAGAAGTTTTTTTTTAATTCAACGATATCCCAAAAAATTGCTCCCTAAATGCTCCACTAGAATCCGTAATTGCTCCACTTTTATTCCTATTCGTTAATTTTTAATGAATTAAAAAAAAATCGAAAATTTAATTTGGCTATAAAACATAAAGTAACCACTTTTTTATTTTTTTTTGTTCAAAAAATTGCTCCTCATCTTCTCATTCTACTTCTTGTTTCGGGTTGTGATATCAATTAGGTACGTCAAAGCCTACAAGCCTATCGCATCTCAGAACTTTTCTAGGGTTCTTATTCTTAGTAACATCCTATACACCGCGCCAGCAATGAAGTCCTACCGCCAAAAAGAAACTAAATTTGACAAGCCTGACATCTTGACATCTGTCTGTCAAGTTAAATGTGGCGCGTAAAGGCGGCAAAAGGATAAAAAGTGAAGGCCGCGTATAATGATCGTTAAAGAAAAATAATTTTGTGCATTGGAAAGTAAGAGTAAACCACGATTAATGATTAATCGTTGTTTACTATTAACTGTTAACATATTGAATACAATTCAATGGGATTAATCATTAATCCCATTGAATTGTATTCAATATTTTAATGACTGTCATTGGCATGACAGGTAAATTTTAGAGATGCCAGAGTCGTTCTTTTTTTGCCCAATTTATGGCTGTGATTCTGATGACTTGACCTTTCTAGTACACACGTTTAATTAAAGATCTCCGTGCAGTGGCTGGTCCGTGTTGGATGAGGTCCCCTTTTTTGGGGACGCCTATGTTCAGCAGTGCACGCATAAAGGCAGATGATGTTCATGATGACTATATAATAGGAGGAGGGTAATGGCCCATAGTTCACCGATGTGCTGGCCCAGTACGGGTTGGTGAACTTCACACAGGGGCGTCTTTCCCTTAGGTGCAAGGTGTGCGTCGCACACGGGCGCCGTAGTCCTAAGGACAACGGAGCCCCACTTGGCGCTCCAGGATAAACGATCCATACTAATATGGAGTCCTCACCCATAAGCGGCCGGACAAACTGTACTTACTACTTTGTACCCATTTCATTTTGACCGCGCGTTTGCTAGGGGGCGCTAGGATAATGTTTGCACACGGGCGTCACATGGGCTAGAGACGGCCCTGACTTCACATATCTTCAAAGACTTTCAATCTCATCAGGCACGCAGGTTTGCTCACAATGTTTTCCTTCACCGGTGAGCAAGTGATGGTCTCGTGTTTGGGGTGCACTTAGAAATTTAGAAAAACCTATTTCACGGCACGGCACCACTGGACCATCGTAGCTCATCAATATAATTGATTCCTTTCTTCAAATTAAAAAAAAGAATATCACGATAAATTCATTACTAAGCGGTTAAATGCCGAAATGTATGTTAAAGTATAATAACTAACCTTACATCTGTATCCTGTCTCTTCTACCTTACATATGTAACTGAATGTATCATTAGAGTGGCGAGTGATCTACTCTCCCAAGGCTAGCACGTATTTCTATAATCATAAATTAAGAGTAATAATATTGTGTAACTAAATGTCAGTAATGGACCACATGATCACACTGCGATATGATATGTGAGCCATTTATTTAAGCAAAAAGCCCTAGCAAAATCTTTCAACATTTTCCAACCAAATTAAGTCTAGAACTGAAAATAGTTTTTTGAGATTGTAATTAATATTTACGCAAAAAACATTATTTATTTAATCCTATCCGAAAATCATAATCTATTGCGTTCTCCTGTGGCCCGTAAAATATCCGAATACATAACATAGTTTACATGGTATGAGATGAGTCATCTGCTCATCTACTTTTCCGATGTAGCTTTAAGGCCTTAAGGCCAACAGCATAGGTCCTTTCGAAAAAAAAAGTTTACATGGTACAGCCCAGTCAGCTTATCCAGCACACTCTCGATGGTGTACCCGAAATAGGCGGCGTATCACGATCTGATGTCGGCCAACGGAGGGTACTCGTCTCTGGCGAGCATTAACACCACGATGCTCAGTAATAAAGAGCCTTGATGGCGATGAATGACGGCAGAAATATCCCAGAAGGAAGGTGACAAGCGAGAGAGTTGATGCGATGGGGCCCAGCGATAAACGGGTGCGTATGCTTTAACATAATGCGCCTTCAGTAAGGCAATGTGCCCGTTTAGGGTCAGTATGTGATCCTGGGCCCAACATGGCACGACGTCGCAGGGACTGCTTAGTGGCGGCGGGCAGTTCCCCCTTGCTCTCCTAAAATTTCTGTTATTGTTTGCAAGTTAGCAATTAAAATAAAAAAACGTGGAACACGTTTGACACACTCAAACATGTTATTGTTGTGTGTGTAATATTTCATTTAAAATAAATATTTTTAGCATAACAGTTTTTTTTATAAGTAGACTAGTTGTTGCTTGGCCTGTGTCAACTAAGATTTACAACGGGATCTCTAGTACGCAAAATAAGTATCTATTCTGGTTGATTTTTTACACCTTGTGTCCGAAAGACCCAAATATCTCGCGAAACCAATTTTTTTTTTTCAGAATAAAATTTAGACTATGTTACTCGTGGATAATGTAGCTTTCGAATGGTGAAAGAATTTTTTAATTTGGTCCAGTACTTTTTAAGTCTATTCATTACAACTAAACGAACAAAGTTTTCCTCTGTATAATATTAGTGTAGAATGTAGATAATTCTCAACTCCGTCATAAAAGGTTTTAGAGTAGAAACTAAATTTAGGGTGTTGAGCACTTTTTGGGTGAACAAAAATCATGGAACTAGCGTCGTAAGGAAGACCGTGATGCCGTGGCCGGATAGATAAGAAGATAAAAAGTTTGCATCTTATGATAAAACTTATATTTAAAATTATTTTATATTTATGAATTCATTACGCTCTCTGAAAGTCGTCGCATCTAATAATAATAAATGCAGACTTCAAGACATAATATTTACGAATACAACCTATTATATTACGTATAAAGTGCTAAAACTATCATGGAAATTGTATATTTTGTACACAAAAACCTACAAAAACAGATAAAAACACAAATGACTATACTGATTTCTGAAAATAACGTAATTATTGTTTCGCAAAAAAGGCTCCTTATTTGTTAAATCTTGATACGAGTACCTACCTACCAATTTTCCCCTTTTCTAAAACCACACGAAAATCGAAAAGTATTTATTTATTTAATAAAAGGTAAGTCCTAATGATATAATTCGCGAGCCCCACATACCCGCCTGGGAAGACCCACTACCACGCGGGATGCCTAAACGCATTTCCTGGAGGTCGGAACTCGATAGGTTCAATATTTTGTGAATACTAAGTAGGTAGTCGGGTAGACACACTGGCGTGTGGGGATTCTTATTGGGGTGCACTACCCCACTAAACCCGCTGCGAGCGCCTTCAGCTACAGGTCCCGTGGGAAGTCAACAGGATCACCTCAGCGTCAGACTGCCCCCAAGGCCAGATTCAGGTATAGGGGGGACTGCCCCGCCGCTACTAAGCAGTCCCCAACGACTTCGTGTCTAGCGGGGCCCGGGTTCCCATCCCGAGCCCAACATGTGCACAGTGGTGCACATGTTGGGCTCGTGGTGGTTCGTAGTAAAACGCAAATAAAAAGCGAACATCAATATTGATACTGGCAGAAAACAAGAAACACACACACACACACACACACACACACACACACACACACACACACACACACACACGCGCGCACACGCACGCACACGCACACGCACACACACACACACACACACACACACACACACACACACACACATTCAATAATTGATAATAATGGTAATTTAGACAAAATTTTACACTTCTTAATTTAAAACGCGCCACACAAAGATGAATTTAAGGGTTTCTATTTAGCTATTTTTATATCACCTATTATCAGTTGATTCATGCCATTTTACTCTTCAATCAGGTTCTCGAGACTCTCAAAGAATGACTCGACATTCGTAGACGATGTCTAAATATCGAGTTAAATTTAAATATGTAGCTTAAATAATGAAAATAACCATGCTACTTTAAAATCCTTTATGGTGGGATTATTTTTATAATAATTTTATGAGAACACGAAACAACTTTAGAAGGTTAAACATCAGGATTATCAAATATAATGCAATTCAATGTAGATATAACCAATATAATATTTTCTCAACAATTGTTTAATGTGAAATAAAATACTACGTACGTAGATAATATTATGTCGTTGAAGCCAAGCCAAAATATGACAAAAAATGCAGTCGTAGGTATTGCATGCATGCTTATATTGCTTGTCTACACTAATATTATAAAGAGGAAAACTTTGTTTGTTTGTTTGGTTGTAATGAATAGGCTCAAAAAGTACTGGACCGATTTCAAAAATTCTTTCACCATTCGAAAGCTACATTATCCACGAGTAACGCTACATTTTATTCTGAAAAAAAATAGGGTTCCGTAAGATATTTGGGTTTTTCGGACACAAGGTGTAAAAAATCAACCAAAAAAGTTACTTATTTTGCGTTCTAAGCTCCCGTTGTACATCTTAGTTAACGCAGGCGAAGCTGCAGGCGACAGCTAGTGCTTTATAAAATTATCTTTATGGAAACAAAAAGTTATTTATATTATACGAGCACAATACGAGTTTAATTTTTTAAAATCTATATTTTGTACTAGCTGTTACCCGCAGCTTCGCCCGCGTGAACTTAGGTTTACGGATTTATCATGTCTGATGATGATCATTTTCTATTTTAATAATTAGGTACTAAGTTTTTGTATTAAAATGGATAAGTATATGTTATCTTGAACATAAAGACATAATTCTCTTTTCTTCGCAGATTTTCTATAGGCATATATAGGATACTATTATTATAATATATTCCACCATACGTTGATCATATTATTACGTCTACCAGAGTTGATACACTCCGGCCTTAGACACCAGCCGTGCTATTCTGTAAGAAACGCAGCTCTATCGCAGCCTTGTGACAGCGCCGTGAATGCAATTTGGTATTCACTAAGCTTGTCAAACCATATCAAACACACACTAGCGTCATCAACGTTGTGACGGGAGGGACAAGAACTACTCTACGGCGTGTTCTTGACGTTTCTTCATACATTTTGGTATTCCGTAACGAAAAATAGTGTCGAGCTCGCCTCACTGCCTCGCCTACATGCTCGCTTTTAAGTGTCAAATCTAAAAGCTACATTTTTGAGGCTGAAAGTATAATATTGTTGTTAAATTATTTAAATTCGAAATATATTTTAGTCACAAATATATTAATTTATAAGGCAGATCGATTTTTTCAATGGTTTATTCTTCGGAAGAAGCAAAAAAAAGGACGACATAGACCAAACTCGACAAGCTTACGAAAATTTCAAACCGTTTCCTGTGATATGGATTTATTCGATTGCGATAAAAACTGTTTTCTTGTTGTATTTGTTGTGATTATTAAATGATAAAGAGTGAGTTACAATCTATTGTGGAATCGGAATTGAAACAATAAAGTTTGTGTACCACATTCGAATACTATATTTATAAAATATAGTAATTAATATTTTAATAACTAAGTTTATTATTTCGTATAAAAATAAAAAAAGGAAATAAAAAAGGTTGCAGGTCCACTATGGACCCGAGTAGCAAGAGACAGGAGGAGGGAGGGGGATAGATTTTTAATATAGTAATCATAATAGGCATTTGTAGATTGTAGAGAAATTATTTTGTAAGAAAACAGCAATAAAGGCTATTTAATTTTATAATTAAGTTTATTAGAGTTTCGTATATTTCATATAAATACCTACGGGGCCGAAACGTGGCCTCTTAATTTTCGACTGGTCCGAAAGTTTGTCGTAGCTCAACGTGTTATGGTAGTGCTACGCTAGGCGTTTCTTTGGCAGATAGGATTTTAAACAAAGACCTCTGCCAGAGAACTAAAGAAATCGATAATCGATATTACACGAAGACTAAGCTTGTTGAAGTGGCAGTGGCGGATGGGCCAATAAGGTTCAAGAGTGAAGGCCGCGCTTAGGCTTACCTACGCCGACCAACACTTCGTTTACGAAGTTTTGGTCGGCCATTAAGCAGGCGGGAAGACGATCTCCGTGCAGTATCCATTCCACATGGATTAAATGCACATGGCAAAGGATCAGTGGTCTTGGCGTTTATTGAGAGAGGCCTATGTTCAGCAGTGGACGGATAAAGGGTGATGATGATAATGATGATATGTTTCTATAATGAGGTTCATAAGAATTCGTTATATTTTATATAAATACCTATAATAAGAAAAAATATGTACAAGAAAACAACGTATATAAAATGTATATTTTTATTTAATAAAGTTGTCCACACGAGAGCACACTTCACCCAACCACACTCATTATTATTAAGTCTGAACCTCCGGTGTAATAGTTTATAGTTGGCTGTGCTATCTCTGAACCTTTTATAGCCAACAATAGTAGAGACGCCATAATGCTATAGGTCTACGTGACTTCGAGCCAGTGGCCTTACAAATAGATTATACCCATCACCACTAGCAAAAGCGTCTCCACCCATCAAACCAAATTTTTCTACTGTATTATTACTTTGACCACAACCACATAATATGTATTTGTCTCGCTATTCATATTTTAGCTGCCTTCTTCTTCACTGCAGTCTTCTTATCCTTCCAATACTACAACAATGAACAAAACATTATAATATGTTAGAACATCAGCATCATCTGCCTAACCTTTTTCCAACTATATATTGGGGTCGGCTTCCAGTCTAACCGGATTCAGCTGAATACCAGTATTTTACATGGAGCGACTGTTACCACTGCGTCACGAGCTCCTCTAACTAAACACACATAATATAATATGTTAGAGCAATGGGTATTAATTATTTAGATTGTTCAATTGCTATTTGATAGTGAATAAATTAGGTAAAAAACTCAATAAACCCCGACAAAATCCGTAAAAGTTGTTTCATTATAAAAGAAAATAAAATTGACAAATAGACAATACAAATTACCTTTGCCCATTGCTGCTGAGTTTTTACCCAAGCACTGCAGGCTACATCTTGCCAAGCTGCTCGTGTAGTGTGCGATATATCGAGTATACGAGGTTCGAGCCACCCTGTGACAAGATAGCGTCTCTCTTCCAGAAACTCAAATACCTTCTCCACTTGACATTATGATCCTGTTAAGATAAATAAATATTTTAAAATAAACAAGGAAATCGTAAGTTTGCTGTGATGATTTGTTATGTTTATACCATGAATACTATGGACACAAGTTTCATAACTTCATAATACCTATAATACTTGAGAATTATTAGCCTTGACACATCATGGATTAATTATTCATAAATATATAAGCTTTAATACGTACCTTTTAATGTCCAAAACGTTTAATTAAAGACAAAATAAATTTCATAACAAATTTATTATTGTTTTAAAATTATCAATTGTCATTATTGTCAACCATTTGTCTAATGCCAAGGAGGTTTTTTGTTTGTTTTAAATCTGTTATTTAAATATAAAATACCTCAATCTCATGTTTTGATGAAAAATCAAGTGTAACAATAATATATTGTGCTAAGTTATTAAAAAAACCCTATTTTCCAATTTTATTACCTACTAAACAGTTAACCGATATTTACCGATTATTTCGTTAAGACATTTGTGTCAAGCCCTAGAACTTGTCGACCTCACGACGCTAAGAGAGCGTTTTCACGTACGGCCACGATTTCGTCGACGAGCGCATAGTAGCTACAGAATACCGATTTGCTCAGACTTAAGCTCGTCATCGAAATGAAGGCGATGGGCGAGACGAGCTCGTCACCGCGCACTACCTAGAAAATGACTCTTACAGAATAGCACGGCAGACAACCGCCCGTTCGAAATTTCGAATCACAGCAACGCGATATTTTATTTTCTTGTGCATTATTTTGATTTTGCCATATCTCTTAAAGTATTCATTTAATTTGCATGATGAAAAGGGCAAAAATAATCTTCATAAAATGCACAAGCCAATTAAATGATTTAAAATGATAAGGATTCATACCGTATTTGTGTAAATATCTTTCAAACTATCACGATATAATTTCCCATTTTTTAAAGTATTAAATGGATATAGTATGATATCCCTAAAAGATAGACATATGCTATCGCGGACTTTTTTGTAGACCTATTTAAGATACACAATTCCACCATACATTATTTTGTTATATCTCAAAGGGTTTAGGCAGCGTTTTCGTTGAAAACTCCCAAGCGGCCTATTTTTTCCCGACACCTCCAACAATTATTGTTATATCTTAGCCAATGTATATAAAAACTTAATAAATTATATACATAAACCTTCCTCTTGAATTGTCCTATCTATTAAAAAACACCGCATCAAAATCCGTTGCGTAGTTTTAAAGATTTAAGCGTACAAAGGGATATAGGGACAGAAAAAGCGACTTTGTTTTATAATATGTAGTGATTCTAAAGAGGTAAAGTTTGTGAGTTTGTGAGACTGTAGAGGGTAATCTCTGGATCTACCGATCCGATTTGTTTTTGACCACTGCTAGATAATGACTTCGAGCAATATGGATGATTCCTCGCCACACACATCTGATCATCCGTCACTGCGAGGCCATCGAGGCCATGGTTATTCCATTTAGTTGGAGATTGATCGGTGGATATTTTCCAGAACGTGTCCTCCGCCCTCCTCTACAACCAGCCTACTACTACCAGCCCTCCGAGTATCAGATCACAGTATGCGACCAGTTCCAATGCTATTTCTTTACTTCATTCTTTTATGCATTAATAACCATAATGACTCTTAATCTCAGTTGTAATTTATGAATTACATACGACTTATTTACTTTTAATGGACCTAAGCTATCAGAAGTAAATACGAATTGGAGTTTAAGCCCGATCTATGTATGTGTGTTTTATCCCATCTTCTAACAGATGGCAATAAGAGCAAGGTGCGCTTAAATTATTCTCCAGACGGTAGGAAGCAAGGCGAATGCCTCCTACAGCGGCGATGTCGTTAAAACCGACCTACTCACTCAAAGGTGCCAACTCTACGCGCTATATGATTTTGATCGATTTATTTTGAAACCTCACTCTATGAGAGACCGAACCTTGCATGAGCTAAGTTAAACCAAACGCGGAGCAGCCTTGACGTTAAAGGCCAAATTCTTCGTTAAGTCAACTAAAATTCCAGATTAATTGCAAATTTTATATAATTATAATAATATTTTAATACAAAATTAATAAAACATTAGCATAAAAACAATTTGTGATGTATCTTATAATTTATTCCAATTTATATCCTAAAAGTAAAACTATTTATCCAGAGAAACCCTTATTTAGTAGTGACATATCCATTACATTTTTTTTCTCTTATATCCTTATCCTCTATGAAGTCACACGCCTTCGTTTCTATTCATTCACAAACCCGTGCGCAGGTCTATGCTCTTAAGTTTGACCCTGAACGTTTAAGAATAAATCAATAAATCTTTCTCTAATATTACCTACCGATTTGGAATTTCTTTTCCAGCTTAATATCCTATTCGCCCTACCCTTTCATATAAGAAAAACCCTCGAATAACCCTTACAAACGCAAAGGCTAATGAGAAACACGAAATTTTGCACGATTTTTTTTATGGAACAACTAATTCGTCGACCTTGCTGTATTTATATAAAATATAATTAATCCACATGTACCTGTTTATCTATAAAACACACCTGGGTTATCTGAAGACACAACACATTAACACACAAATTTTTAAACACGGCACATGCGTCTGCGCAAAACAGACATTTGTATGACAATGCCAGATTTATGTAAGTAGTTTATTTTCACTGGGGGTCGGTCGGTTACATTCGTCAATGAAATAAGCCACGGTCTTGCCTCTCACGACCAATGCTCGAACTAATGATATCTTAAAGGAATTGTGCGAGTATTATTGAGATAATAAGCCAAGGATTACGTCATATAACCAATAAAGGTATATTTTAAGAATGTTTACGTTGAAGCTGTGATTATAATTTTTAATGGCATGTTTAATGTCGTAAATTAAGGCTGCTTTAAGTTTCCATAGGGTAGACATGTAGAAGAAAGTTGAATTTCGTTTCGTTGCTTATCGACTTTTCTTCTTACGTCTTGACTTTTTAGTGATTGAAATGGACATGGTTATTAATTTTCTTCAGATTCATCGATTATTAAAATTTGAAGACAACTTAGGGTTGATTTTGTCTACAAGTGCGTTGACCGTAAACACCCTTGTCATTATTCATTTTTTTTTCTTTTATGCCGGGAAATGCACTGACGCATCCTGCTGGGGAGCGGGTCTCCTCAGGCAGGTATGTGGGACTCGCTGCGCCCGAAAGATGGTAAGTGGACGCAGCTCTACCCACTAAAACCCGGCGAGTGCCACCACTGCCGCCTTTGTTGAGGTGCCCCGGATCTACAAGCAACAGGGAACCTCGACGGCTAGTCAGTCCCTCAGGGGACCGACGCCACCTCCACAGAGCGGTTGTTCCGCACCACAGAACAACCATTCCCAACGTCTGGACAGTACAATGAGGTGAGGTTCCCATCCTCACCCCTTGCCCCCTGCTCTTTTGTCCCCTCTTCTTATAAGAGGGATACAAAGAGCCCCCTCGGCTCAATTCGCTTCGCCCAAGGTGTTTGGGTCACCCTGGACTACTGAGCCCCACCGCCACGAGAAGGCCTGAGCCATGGTGGGGACCCTTGTCATTATTTTGCCTTGAAGTTTAATATTGAGAGAGTTGCAGAGTTTATTGCGATATGGGAACAGTGTGGACATAAAGGTTACCATTAACATATGTTTTTTCTATCTTAAGATTTTAAATTGACGTGCCTATATTGCGAGACTACGTATGTCCAAAACTATAAAAAAAAAACAATCATTAATATTATTAATCCTTTCAATTTAAAATTTTAATCAATTCAGAATATTTTGTTATAATCATTTGTAGGTACATACATATCTGAAAAGTACTCTATGAATTATGGATTTCCCAAATTAAAGCAATATTCTTTAGGTCCGGGTATAATAAAGTAGTAAGGTTAGTGTTGAAAGATTATTTCAGTGTTATCAGCCCATTTATCGAGGAAGGCTTTAGTCTATATATCACCCTGCTATGATGCCGTTGTAAATCTTAGTTAACAACGTCGAAGCTGCGGGCAACAGCTAGTGTTTAATATTGGTTAAGTAAAAGTAGTGTGCCCAATAAAATCGTGAATATGTAGCGAGTTTCATAAGATATCCCGCAGGGCATAAGCGATACGTCAAAGGCTAAGAATAGGTACCTACTTTATTTTGCAACATTATGATATTTACACGTTATAAAAATGACTATTATTACGATCTCTGTGGCTCAATGGTTAGCGCATTGGCGCTCAAGACAGAGGTAGCGGGTTCGAATCTCACCAGGGATTACAAGAACAAACAAAAAAAAGTTCTTGTGTTCTTGGTTCATGAATGTATATTAAATATTATGTGTATTATATGTATACAATCTTAAATATGCGTACTACATAATATTTTATTTCTGTAATATCTGGTACCCGTAACACAATTTCTTCGATAGTTTACTACGGGACTAGATCGCCATGGTGTAAAAACGTTAAAATATTATTATTATTATAATCGCTTAGATAAGTATTAGCAAACCTTTCACAAAGATAATAATATCTCCCCACCATGGTTCAAGCCTTGTTGTGGCGGTGGGGCTCAGTAGCCTAGGGTGACCCCAACACCTTGGGCGAAGCAAATTGAGCCGACGCGAGGGGGCTCTTTGTACCCCTCTTATAAGAAGAGGGGACAACAGAGCAAGGGGTGAGGATGGGGACCTCACCTCATCGTACTGTCCAGATGTTGGGAGTGGTTGTTCTGTGGTGCGGAACAACCGCTCTGTGGAGGTGGTGTCGGTCCCCTGAGGGACTGACTAGCCTATTACTACTACTGTTGCTTGTAGATCCGGGGCACCTTACCAAAGGCGGCCAGGTTTTAGTGGGTAGAGCTGCGTCCACTTGCCTTCTTTCGGGCGCAGCGAGTCCTACATACCCGCCTGGGGAGACCCACTCCGCAGCGGGATGCGTCAGTGCATTTCCCGGCGTAAAAGAAAAAAAAAGGATAATATCTCCGAATCATAAACGATTGTAATAGAGAAGGTATAGAATGTTAGAAAGATATGTAGTCTTAAATCACCTTTCCAATCAGCTGATAGAGGTGATACGTGGTGAGGTGCAGTAAAACAAACCAGGCCAATAAAAATACATATTTTTAGACATAAAAAAAATATAATCTTAATGTCTGAAAAATATTTATTATAGTAGATGTGTACTGTGTAGTAACGAGTTACCGTGCTGTATTACCTTTATAATAAATTCATTCCTCATCATATACATTTTTTTATTTACCGGTTTTACGTGTTTTTGTTGCGCCATCAAAAAGGGTATTTTAAATATAAGATGAATTTATTAAAATTTAATTTGCATTTTTAGCATTCAGTAGTTTTGGGTGAGACATGGTTCGCTAACTTGAATAAATAATTTTTACTTCTAAAAGTAAAGAATCAAACCATTTATGGGCTGGAGGACACGGGTCTAGAAAGGTTTTGAGCCATAGTTCACCGATGCGAATTGGTGAACTTCAAAGTCTTCGGATTTCATAAGATATACAGATTTCCTCGGAATATTTTCCTTCACCGATGAGTGAGCGATTGTCACGTATTTAGGTGCTCTTAGACATTTTCAAAAAAATCTTTTGAAGGTGTGAGGATCAAACCCGGACCTTTTGCTCTAGACGCCGAGTCCATATCAACTCCACACCATCGTCGTGAATCACCATCTGCCGTTCATCATCAGCCTTTATCCGTCCATTGTTAAAAATAGATCTCCCCAGTGAACGACTATAATAAATTTAATTTCTTATTTTTTTTTATATGAAAACTAAAAAAATCGCATGACAAATGTAGTATACTCGGTTATAATAACCGATATCACAATTACACGGGCTCGACAACACGCGATACTTGTTGGTCGCAGGCGCACGTCCGCTCTCGTCCTCTCGCTGTAGTGCCGTGCGTCCCACCCGTACTGTGAGCACGAGATCGTGTTTATAGCTATTAAGATAGCTATTAGCTATACACTAACTACAAATACTACAATAAACTTAAAATATGCAAATTTTTACGTCAATGAGGTTTTGCTCTCAGCTCTTGAAAAAATAATTATTAGTTAAGCTAGAAACCCTGGTATCTGATGGCGAACCGCTGAATGGTAAACGCTGGTCTAGCCTATTGAGGACTGTAGAAAATATTCATAGAACTGTCCGGAAAAATATAAATGATTTATGAAGAAAAAGTGACATTCATAGTAGAGATGTACGTAATAGACACAGGTTAGATGTACCAGATTAGACTTACAAAAGTAAGCAATTACAATAGGATAAAAAAAAAACGTTCAAAAACTAGCCATTAAAAAAGCAAAAAAATATATATAAAAGAGCGTTTGTGTGGTAAAGGAAAAGATTTCATGAAGATACACTTTGAGAATAGAGCGCTCTTCCCAGGCATTTCAGGATGCATCTAAAACTTGTTATAGAATAATTAAAAAGTTAAAAAATTTGTTCCTCTGAGTGAGTTGAATTTGGATCGGCGGTTCTTCCCAGTGGGCTTATGGCTCTACGAAGCGGCGCGGTGGTCGAATTAATTGACGTTCAAAAAGATACTTTTATGGTAATATTTAAAGTAAAAAAATTTTTGTTTCAAATAAATTAAGCCAAGTAACAGGTGTGTTCGTACGCGCATATGTACAGGAACAAGTTTGACTTTCGCTGATTCCGTATTTAGACCTCTTTTCGCTTCCAGATCGGTGTGTGCTACCTCTTAATTTACTTACCGATCGAGCCATAGGCCATCAGGCCTGAAAGTCTAGACCTTTACCAAAAGAAATACCCCTTAAGATTCAAAGAATTGTACTCGTAGTACCAATCACAATTTACTTATAGGTTTAAAAACATAGATAACAATAAAATTGTTTTAGACTATAATGGTAAATAAAAAAAGCAAATAAAACGCATTATTTTATTGTAAAAATATCTACCAAAATTATATTCTATAATTGTCATGTCCTTCCCCCGTTACATTGGCTTCATCTTCATAATAAACATAGTTATAATAATAAGTCAAGATAACCTATCGAATACTCTTACTCCGAATACTAAAACTGTTCTAGAAAATAAGTATCCAAATTATTCTTACTATTATCTAGTATCAAGTGTAAATTGCGGACTCTTCCCGGCTCAGCTTGACTGAAAACGAGCTACAAGAAAATTACAACTAACAATAAAACGCTAAAACTTAATATTTTAAAATAAAACGTAACTAAACATGACATGTCTAACATTAAGTTAACTTAGATTTTTATCGATTAAGTTTACTCTTATTGTTAACGAAGAATCCGATAATAACTAGAATCTTTAATAAATTGACCATTGGCACTAGGATAAAATGATTATCATGTATTATTATTATATATATTGAAAACTCTCTTAACACGCTACAACACGACTCTTTGAAAACGGAACTTTCCAGAGAATGCTGTTTCACTGACGACAGTCGCAATAGTCTATCGCGAGGATTTCTTCTAAGCGTGTCGTCTCGTCCGCGACTTTTCACCATCGCGAACTGGCCTGAGCCATATCTGGTACATTTCACATACGCGGACCGGCACGGCTTGGGCCACATCTGGTACAAGATTTCTTCTGGGCCACATCTGGTACAAGACTTCCCCACCGCAAATATTACTGGGCCACATCTAGTGCAAGAGTTCTCCATCGCAAATACTACTGGGCCACGTCTGGTACAAGAGTTGTCCACGGCGAATATTACTGGGCCACATCTGGTATAAGATTTCTCCACGGCGAATATTACTGGGCCACATCAGGTACAAGACTTCACCACCGCAAATATTACTGGGCCACATCTGGTACGAGACTTTACCACTGCAAATATTACTGGGCCACATCTCGTACAAGAGTTTTCCATCGCAAATATTACTGAGCCACATCTGGTACGAGACTTCACCACCGCAAATATTACTAGGCCACATCTGGTACAAGATACATCGTGCTTGATCTAGTCCACATCTGGTACAAAGCTAAATTTTTGTAAAACAGATTTTGTACCACATCTGATAAAAAATCTACAATCACAGATGATGTTTACAGTCACTTCTAAGTCACAAAGGCCTTTGGCCATATCTGGTAGATTTTTACCACAGGCAAGCCTATGTCACATCTGATACAATTTGACCATCTTGGACTGGTCTGACGTGGACTAGATCTGGAACAAGACATTCCATTCGCAGGCCAGTGTGGATCGGATCTGGTACACTCACATTCGCGGTACGGCTTGGGCCACATGTGGTACAATCCGGACCAGGTCCGAAGCCGTGGTCTAAACGGCCTCTGTGTTCTGCCACAGGTTGGACGGGAGCGTGTCGTAGTGGGAGGGGACGGTCACCAGCGCGTCCGCCGTGGTCCGGTTGATGGAGCAGTTCTGGAAACAAACGGATCCGTTAATATGATGAAAGAGATAGTCCCAATGTATAATAAGTATTTTACTGTACTTTCTAAAAGGTTTTTGACTGCTTGAGTATTGCTCTATTATATTTTCTAAAAGGTTTTTGACTGCCTGGGTATCGCTCTATTTTACTTTCTAAAGGTTTTTTGAGTGCCTGTGTATCACTATATTGTACTTTCTAAAGGGATTTTGACTGTCTGACTCTGTTGTATTTTACAAAATGTTTTTGACTGCCCGATAGCTATCCAGACTGCAAGACACAAAAATTCATTCAAAACTTTGAGTCGCGACTCAATTTTAGTGAAAACTGTTCGTTCTATGAGCTCTATTATAATTGATTTTTTATGGATATATTATCAGACTTGCATTTAGGTGTTTTTAATCTCTTTCTTGGATATGCAGTCTGTCAGACGTGCTTCCAGATTGTAAGTAGCCTGGGGGCCTAGCTAAAATGCCATTAAGCGTTAGCGAAGTTCTAAATGATAAAATGTATAGGATGGACCACGTGACTAAGCGCGGCCTTATGTCAATCTCATACATTTTATCTTTTTCGACCTTCGCTAACGCTTTCTTAATGGCATTTTGGCTAGGTCCCCTGATCCGTTCATGAACATAAACTAGTTTACTTGGCAGTAGCTCAGACAACTTATATTCAAGTGTTTATCCTGAGTTATAAAATGTTAGGTCTCTGTACTAGTAATTAGATAGCCTGTCTTGCCCTTCTGAACAGACAAGATGGTGGTGCCCATGCAGCCGGCACGTGGAACAGCGCATCCCTCCCAATGAGGTGTACGTTTTCTATCGTATACTACTGATCGATAAACCTAAAGCCGGAACTGCACGCTTGCCAAGCCTCGGCAAGCCCTCACAAATTCAAACGTGTGGATACAGAGTTTGTCTTGGCTTGGATAGGTTTGCAAGCGTTCGTGGCCGACCCGACGAGTGTCGGTATTGTGCACAAACCAAAGGGAACAAAAGAGAATTTACCGCGAGCGCTTACGAGGCGTCCACATGCTTGTGACTTGTGGAGGCTTGGAGCTTGCGGCAAGCCACAAACGTGTGGATCCGGCATTTGTAGTTTGCAACTATTTAATAGTTGATAAAATCTTTGCTAAATTTAGCAACACATTGACGCAATTGTTTTTATACTTTCGAACATTTCACATTTAAATTTAATAAGGCACATATCAGTATTTTTTAATAATGTTTCCCTAATATGTGACATCATAAGTATCTGATAAGATATTCAATAAATTGTGTGAAATACCGCGTGCGTATCACTCTCGCATCACGGAACGGATTTTTTTTATGTAGCCTTTGTAACTAATATTTACTGAGTACTATGAATACGTCAACATCATCAACCTTTACGTTCAGACGCAGATCACTTCATTCGGATAATGACGTGTCTTTTTATTAACAGTTAGAAAAAAATTGATCATTTAATAGAATATTCCAGTGTTTTTTCATCTCTTCACAAAACTGGATTATGAAATGTAAAATAAGTTTTGTACTTAAGTATATAACTATGCAGTCCTTACGCTAGAGTTTTATAAATAACAAAGGAAACAATAGATAACATATTATTATAATATTAATATACTAAAACTGTCTGTAAACTGTCTGACCAAGTGATATATGATCCGTTCCTAAGGAAAATAGGAAATCACAGAATAAATATGGTACAGACCAACTACCAACTACTAACAAACGCTCGAAACGCCACACTCACACAAACATGCACATCGACGGACCCCTAAGCGAACCTTGCAGTGCTGTCAGCAGTGCTATTCTGTAAGAGTCATTTTTTAGGCTGTGCGCCGCGACGAGCTTATCGCACCCACAGCGTTGATGTTGCTAAGGTGTTTGATATGGTTTGACAAGCTTAGTGAATACCAAGTCGAATTCACAGCGCTGTCACAGCATTGCGACAGCGCTGCGTTTCTTACAGAATAGCACTACAGTAGTGAGTGCCGCGTTACGAGCGCGTTGATGCTTATGTGTGTCTGAGTGTGATGTCTCGAGTATTTGTTCGTAGTCTCAATACTGGTGTCTTGTACTAACATTGTGACAGCAAATTTTTGGACTGTTTGACCATTCGTTCATAATAAGCCGTTCACCGTTGAACCTGTATCCTTGAGCTATCATCATGCTTGTGGCGGATCACAGCGCCACAATCCTGAATCGCGCTATCGGAATTCCAGCGCCCGATCGCTATATATACAACATCTGACACTATGCAAGTGGGCTTAGGACTGGCCGAGCACACCACGCTCGGTCGGAGATCTCCCTTTGGAGTCTTCCACCATAATTCCCACATGCTCATCATTATTATCATGATCATCATCAGCCCTAATATGTATCGGTGTTTACCTTGGGCTGCTTGCGGTGCGTGTCGACACACTCGATGGGCAGCTTGATCATCTCGACCTTGTACTTGTATCCGTACGATGTGAGTTTAACGATCGTGTGCAGGGGTACGTTCATGTACGGCAGCTCATCTGGAAGTGTATAATATTGTGTTAACCATCGTGTAAAATTATATTAAAAAAAACGTGTTTGCTTAAGACCGCACGTCAGAAGTGAAAACCAAAAATGATTCTTAAAGTTATTATCATTACGCATCAATAATAACTATTAAACTATTGTGTAATAATTACATAAAAATTAAATATAGTATTCTATATATTTTTTATATATGTCGCAGTCATCTGGTTGAATTAGTCATTTGATTGTATCACTAGCACGTTAATCAAATGACGACATTTAATTAAATGACTAGGCCGAACGTTGATTGAACAAGCGTCGCTCAACGTCCAACTAGATAGCGGATTGTAACATAGCCCTTTCAACAGAGCGAACGTAAAATCAGTCAAGTGATTGTAATTTAGTTCATTTTTTTCCCACCGCGGCGTTAGTTGTCACCAAAACAAATATGGCGTAAAACAGTTTGCGCAGATAGCACTTGACATATTTTTTGACTAAATTTACTTTAAAGTGACTTTCGTAATAAAATAGTGAGACAGCATTTACCTATTAATACGCCTATTTATACTAATAATTTAATAAATGTTAGTACGTTGTTATACTTAAAATACAATATAAAATCATAAAAAGGTGTGTCATGTCATGTCCTCATTTTTGTTATGTAAAATAAGTTACCTTTTAAGTTGCGAATCACAAAAAAACATTATAAAGTCGGCTATATCCCATTCAACGACAATGCTAAATTACGTTCAGTCAAGACGTTGAACGTTACATTCAACAACTAGACGAGTTGTCCTTTAGTCATTCAATTAAATGTCGTCATTCGATTAACGCGCTAGTGATACAACCAAATGACTGATTCAACCAGATGACTGCGACATATATATGTAATAAAAAGGTAGTATCAAAATCGGCTGTTCGCCATTTGATCTTAAGCTCTTTTGTCACTGTAAGCTTTTTAAATATGATTTTCCAATATTTTGTTGGGCTTGCTAGTAATATGCTTACCAAGCTTTGCATCGAGGAAGTATCCCAGCATGCACCGCAGCACCGCCTGGTGTCCGACTACCACCACGTTGTGGTCGTCCTCTAACGCCGCCAGCACGGGCCGCAGGCGCGTCATGATGTCGATGTACGACTCTCCCCATGGGTACCGGTAGCGCAGCTTGTCCTGATCCCTCCACGCGAACTCCTGAGGGAACCGCTCCTGCATCTCCTCGTAGGTCAGACCCTCGCATATACCCTGGAGGTGGAAGGATTATTGTTGTAAATTCAAAAGAAATTTATACATTCGTTTTGAAAATTAATGTTATGGAGAAAAGATAAAGACGAAAAAGAAAAATAGGTTGATTGATGATAATGACGAATCGGCTGACTACTGAATCAGAATATTTTTTTATTAATCTACAATATTTTGAACATCAATGCTTATTCCATAAGTTCTAGAAGTGTAACAACTAACAAATAACAACATCGCACACCATTGCTAACTCGATATTTAAACACCGGAAATCAACAATATTTAACATTACTTATTCTATTTTCAAAATTCTCAACGAAATAAATTCCCGTCAATGTATTCCCGATTCCCGCTTGTTTTTTTCTTCACGTGCAAATTTCTCAGAACATAAATCTCGACGTCATTAGAACCAGTGCCAAGCGTACAATTCCAAGTAGAGAATGAAAATATGGCGAAAATAATGTAGTTTCTATGCAAAACATCATGTCATACGGAAAATGAGGTCGGCCATATTTAAAATGTATTTAAATTATTATTATTATTATTATTATGCCTAAAGAAGAACCTGTTTAACGTTGATAAGATGACAAAATATAAGTGAATGTAATGTTACAAAATACACAAAACTTTACTCACACCATGCTTTAAGACCAATTATTGATTTCTTAATGAATTTAATTACTTGCTTAAAATATTATTATTGAATTCATAGCTTTGAATCCACGAAATCGAACGGTCGAAAATATAGACCCGCTTTATAACTGAATATATTATGCATATATTGAGTGTAAAAATTTGACTGAATAAACCATAGAAATCAAAATAATAAGGCAATAGAAGCGCTATGTGCATGTTACGTTGTCACCACCATAGGTGAAGCAGATGACACCAATTTTTGCTTTACTTACTTCATACTTAATACATTGCTTCTTATGTTCGATGCTAATAAAAGAGCATTGTATCATAAAAAGAAATGTATAACGCAATGAATAATGAATTATTCATTGGAGTAACCCCGCCTACTGGCGACACGCATTTCGATATATCACCGCGTAATATACTATTTTTATAACCTTATTATTTAGATTTTTATGCCAAAAACTCACAAAAAATTTAGGAATCGTCGTTTTCCTCTACATGTGATAAATCTTGTACATGTGCCCTTTTCGCTACTATTTCACGTTTACATAATACACGATCCAAATGTGTCACAACTCTCGCAATGTCAGTTCTATTCTCGTCGCGATTACCGATTTATACTCAATAATTTATTGCTTTACGGAAATACACGATCGATAATCGATATTTAGATTATATTTGGAATCAATTTTAGCGTTTCAAGCTTTTTAATTTTGTAAAAACAACTATCAAATCTTATATGTCCCACTGTTAGGCACGGATCTCCTCCTCGAAATCAGGCGAGGAGGGTAATGGCCCATAGTTCACTGATGCGCTGGCCCAGTACGGGTTAGTGAACTTCACATGCCTTCAATGACTTTCAAATCTCATCAGGCATGCATGTTTTCTCACGATGTTTTCCTTCACCGGTAAGCGAGCTATGGTCTCGTGTTTGGGGTGCACTTAGAAAAGAAAAACCCATTTCAAGGCACACAAGAGGGGGGTCGGGATCGAACCCGGAACCTCTCGCATAAGAAACCCACCACTGGACGTCGTCGCTTAATTTGGTAGCTAAATTAAACTTCAGATATAATTCCCACACGATCTTCTTCATTTCAATGATATAGAAGTCTTAAATCGAAATTATTGTCTGTAAAATATTAGTCGCCCTCTTAGGTCAAATTATAACGATATATTCTAGAAAATTACATTTAGGTGATCAACAAAAAAATATTCATTCCTTTGCCAATTTCCGAATTGTCTTTTAATGAAACCATCTACCCATTCATTATAAACATCAAAACAGATCTACAACCTGTTAACCAAAACATATGGAAAATTAAGTCGCAATAATATTTGTTTTGCATAAAGCTTTTTCTAGTCGTACTATCAAACGGACACGTTCGATAAAAGCTGATAAAGATATTTAAAACACAATCACGTGTCCTATCTTGATAAAGATAAGTGGACAGAAATAACATTTTAATATTATCAAAACATTTAAATGTCCTATTCGTTGTCCTTTTACAAGCATTTTACATTTGTTGACAAGCTAATCACTCGTATTCAAAAAGCGTACTTGGCAACACCATGCAAAGAACCCTACTATCTTTTAGTTAGTAGGAATAATACATTATCAAAAAAAAAAGAAACCAAGGCCACACTTGTAACTAGTACCTACTGCCAAAAATGTTTATTTTACGTAGAGTCGTTGTTAAAATATATTAATGATAAAATGTATATTATGTACCGTATAATATCTTACATACCGTAAGGCGTGAATACTTAAGAACCGTATAGTATTCGAAATGAATACACCGACGGTAAAATTCACTCAACTTATATTGCACTAGTTTAGTAATCATCATTATTAACCATTTATAGGCCTATTTTAATGAACACAAAGATAGACAAACAACCTAAGGATTAAGCAGAATCGAAGAAATATGCAAGACATAGTTCTCCGCTCTGATTGGCCGACTGATAGCGATTAATGTATGATTGGCCGATGAGGCGTACACACAGATCACGGATTGGTTGATTTGTCATTACATCAGTGAATTATGGATTTTTGTAGCTTAAATTACTACTCTATCCAGTTTATGCTCGTTGACCGATAATGTCTGTGGAGAACTTTCAAAAAGACCTAAAATATTGTTTTTCAACATTCACAAGACGTTAAAAATATACTTTATTCCTCGTTAGAAATATTTTGAGACGACCGCGGCCAAGGTTAGTACGGGCGGACAGATCGATTCGTTTTGACCGATATCGGAACTGTTTATTATGCCTTTCCCTACATCGGAAAAAACATATAATCCATATTTTATCAACGTGTTGTCTTTGACATTTAAACTGCATATGTTTTCGCAATCTTAAAGTCCTTAATCAGACTTAACCTGGAAGTCTTTTGTTTTCTCCTTCTGGGACATTTCCGTCTCAGTAAGATCGCGACACAGCCGTTGCTCATCTCGTTTACAAATCAAGTCAATATCTTGAAAAAATATTAACTCCTTCTCCACTCCACCGGTGAAGGAAAACATGGTGGGGACACCTGCATGCCTGATCAGATTGAAAGTCTTTGAAGGTATGTGAAGTTCACCAACCCGCATTGGGCCAGCGCATCGGTGAACTATGGCCCATTACCTTCCTCGCCTGATTTCGAGGACGAGACCCGTGCCAGGGGGGACATATTATATGAGTTGATACTTTTTGGACAGCGAGGCATTGGCCGACTGCCACTTACCTAGATGGCTCTCTCATCGATCTAACATATTTGAGGTATTTAGTGGGACAATGAACATAATACTAATAGCATACTCGTATTAGATATTGTTGAAATTTAATATTTTTTATACTGATTCGTTTTAATAAGTACTTATTTTAATGATTTGACCTACTTATTATATTACTACTATACTATTTTATTGTGCAAGGTCCAGGTTACGAACAAAAGTAGCACTTGTTAATTATTTGTAAAGCATAAACAAAACGTTTTTCTAGAATGTCCTTATTTTTTGACAATATTTGTTCATGTTCTATTTTTAAAGTCGATAAGAATGATCGATGCCTATATGTATAGGTGGGCCTGTAATAAATTTAGTGAGTATATAGATAAGTGATTACTCATGTTTTTGGGGTAATCATTTTATCATGATGTTGTGATAATATTACTTCGAGAAAAGAATTGTATGGCCGTGCCGTTTTTTGCTCGACTTGGCGGTCACAGAATATAAAAGTTTGAACGACAAAAAGATTTATTCTTTTACGTCCTATATATGCATATTATATGCTGTCTTAATAGCCCGAGATCCCACCGTAAGATCGGTGCGCTCATCTGTTTTTTGATGGAAACCAATTTTTTATGTATATTTACAATTAGGAGATATTAGATGCGGGCGGATTTAATTAAGCAACCATATATTATAATAAACAGAACAAAAAAGAGCTTTGATTTGATATATGTATAATAAATAAACGCGATGAACGTAAAAATGTATCGAAATCACACCTACTTACACCTGCCGGCCTAAGATGCGCGCCACGACAAAAAGACATATCTCTTCCGAAGAGAAACTCGTCGAAATTTTTACTTAAATCTTTAAAACTACGCAACGGATTTTGATTTGATTTTTTTTAATAGATAGGACAATTCAAGAGGAAGGTTTATGTATATAATTTATTAAGTTTTTATATACATTAGCTAAGATATAACAATAATTGTTGGAGGTGTCGGAAAAAAAATCCCGCCTGGGAGTTTTCAACGAAAACGCTGCCTAAACCCTTTGAGATATAAAAAAATAATGTATGGTGGAATTGTATATCTTAAATAGGTCTACAAAAAAGTCCGCGATGGCATATGTCTATCTATTAGGGATATCATACTATATCCATTTATTACTTTAAAAAATTAGCAATTATAACGCGATAATTTGAAAGTTATTTACAAAAATACTGTATGAATCCTTATCATTTTAAATCAGTTAATTAGCTTTAGCACTTCATGAAGATATTTCTTCCCCTTTACATCATGCAAATTAAATGAATACTTTAGGAGATATAGCAAAATCAAAATAATACGCAAGAAAATAAATCGTGTTGCCGTGATTTGAATGGGTAGCGTAATAAGAGAAACCTATATCTACACTAATATTATAAAGAGGAAAACTTTGTTTTTTTGTTTGGTTGTAATGAATAGGCTCAAAAAGTACGGTGCCGATTTCAAAATTTCTTTCGACATTCGAAAGCTACATTATCCACGAATAACATAGGCTAAATTATATTCTGAAAAAAAAAGGGGTTACGTAAGATATTTGGGTTTATAATTTTTCTCGTCCCTTCTCGTCCATATGTATTGACATCGAGAAATTTCTCTTACTTAAACGACAAAATTCGAAAGAATTACGTTGTCATGTTGCGTCCGTAGAAATTAGTACATTATGTCTTCGATGTAGACATTATGTCTTCGATGTAGACATTATGTCTCTCTCTCGTGAAGAGAGCGCATGCTAGGCGGGCTGGCTGCAAAGAAGTGCGGCCAGCCGGCCTAAGATGCGCGCCACGACAAAAAGACATATCTCTTCCGAAGAGAAACTCGTCGAAATTTTTACTTAAATCTTTAAAACTACGCAGCGAATTTTGATTTGGTTTTTTTAATAGATAGCACAATTCAAGAGGAAGGTTTATGTATATCATTTATTAAGTTTTTATATACATTACCTAAGATATAACAATAATTGCTGGAGGTGTCGGAAAAAAAAAATCCCGCCTGTGAGTTTTCAACGAAAACGCTGCCTAAACCCTTTGAGATATAACATAATAATGTATGGTGGAATTGTATATCTTAAATAGGTCTACAAAAAAGTCCGCGATGGCATATGTCTATCTATTAGGGATACTATATCCATTTAATACTTTAAAAAATTAGCAATTATAACGCGATAATTTGAAAGTTATTTACACAAATACTGTATGAATCCTTATCATTTTAAATCAGTTAATTAGCTTCAGCACTTCATGAAGATTATTCTTCCCCTTTACATCATGCAAATTAAATGAATACTTTAGGAGATATAGCAAAATCAAAATAATACGCAAGAAAGTAAATCGTGTTGCCGTGATTTGAATGGGTAGCGTAATAAGAGAAACCTAAATCTACACTAATATTATAAAGAGGACAACTTTGTTTTTTTGTTTGGTTGTAATGAATAGGCTCAAAAAGTACAGTGCCGATTTCAAAATTTCTTTCGACATTCGAAAGCTACATTATCCACGAATAACATAGGCTAAATTATATTCTGAAAAAAAGGGGTTACGTAAGATATTTGGGTTTATAATTTTTCTCGTCCCTTCTCGTCCATATGTATTGACATCGAGAAATTTCTCTTATTTAAACGACAAAATTCGAAAGAATTACGATGTCATGTTGCGTCCGTAGACATTAGTACATTATGTCTTCGATGTAGACAGTATGTCTTCGATGTAGACATTATGTCTCTCTCTCGTGAAGAGAGCGCATGCTAGGCGCGCAGATGCGCAACGGCAACCGTGATTTTTTAGAATCTTCATGTAAATTGCCATGATATAGACGTTATTTTATTTAAAAAACAAGTGAACGAAATACTTTTCCAAAAATCAATTTTTAATAATTTAATTAAAAATACTCACGGCTAAATTTTGATAGGCAACCTGGTAAATGTATATTCTCCTAATTGTATATATAAATTAATATACATAAATAATTGGTTTCCATCAAAAAACAGATGAGCGCACCGATCTT
Source organism: Lycaena phlaeas (assembly GCA_905333005.2). Taxonomy (NCBI): domain Eukaryota; kingdom Metazoa; phylum Arthropoda; class Insecta; order Lepidoptera; family Lycaenidae; genus Lycaena; species Lycaena phlaeas. Next base: position 3,895,007 of record HG995181.1, read on the forward strand.
ACGGTGGGATCTCGGTCTATAAGTGTTAGTATATTCTGTATGAAAATGCATTTACATGAATAGTTCAATCGCTTAAAGATACAAACGACGAAGGGAAATTAATACCTACAAAAAATTTATTTTTACTTCCGATATAACTTTTTTTTATTTTTCCGAAATCACTTTGTCTTCATTTTATTACATACTTAAAAAGTACACAAAATCTCTTTAATATAGAAATTTTATTCAACGCGAACGAATCCCTAAAAGGATCCCTTTTTTAGTTTTCTTTAATAATTTATAGTTGATGTAGGTTATAGGCATAATAAATAACAATGATTTTTGCTATCCGGTATTCCTCAGATGACGTCTATAGAATCAGCTCACAGCGCAGTTTAAACGGATAAGTGTAAAAACCCTCTTACAAACTTCTGTCATTAGTCATTACCAATGGGAATCTGTAAGCAATTGGAGACATCCACTTATAGAAATGTCATTGCAAAAAAATATGTCTGACGTGGCTTTAGAATTAAGAACGAGAAACTGCAACGAAAAATCATCACCCTGTATACTGTATGAAATTTTAAATGAGAAAATTGATAGAAGTGGCAACGGATTTAAGTATTCGTTAATTCAATGAAAGTTGCAACGCTAAAGTTATCTTTTATCGTTGCCTAATTTCAAGGAATCCCATGTGATTCCGATAAACAGGCACGACGAGGAGAAACACAGAGTTTTACTACAATAAGAGTGCCACATAACCATTAACCATCTGGACCCCTAAGTAGTAGATAGATATCTATTAGATTTCCCAATATTAAAAAAGGAAACCCGTGAGAGATACAAGATAAGGTAAAGTTGTTATCTTAGTTCATAAAAATCACGTGCTAAGATGCTTGTTTACGCTAATTTACCATACCGCAAATGATAATGAATTTTATGTAAATGTTCACTTCAAATTGGTAACAAAGTAGTATTTTACGCTTAGTTGAAGGTTCTAAAAGGCTGTATGAGTTAATGTACCCGCCTGAGCCACATAATATTTTAAAAAAAACTTACAGCGTCCAGTTCATTCAGCGCGCGAATTGCTCGTTTTGGCGCCATAATCTCCGCGGCCGTCTGCTTGGTGCGCCTCAGCTCTGACGTCCACACGGTCACCGGTTCCATGGTGGCTAGCGCGTTGATGTGCTCTGCCAGACCATGGGCGTACCTCAGACCCCGGGGGGAAAGGTTCGCGTCACCGCCGATGCGTCCGAGAACGTTGTACTCACTCTCGCCATGCTAAAGAAAAATAATAAATATGTATAATCTGTATCTTATACCTTCAAACGAGCAATTCTTGTATATATATACTAGCGGACCCCACAGACGTTGTCCTTTAGATACGAATCGATAGTGGCAGTACAGATCAATAACCTAGATACCGACTGCAGCGCCATCTGCCGGTCTGATTTGTGAATCTAAACCATCCTCGAATCTACTTGAACACTCACAAAGAAAATCACTCAAATCGGTCCAGCCGTTTAGGAGGAGTTCAGTCACATACACACGCACACAAGAAATATATATATTAAGATAGAATCTGAATCTCGGAAACGGCTCCAACGATTTTCATGAAATTTTGTATACAAGGGTTAAAACGACGATAAATCGATTTAGCTAGGATAGATTTTTAGAAAACTTTTTTTTATCCGTGTTTTGGGCAACGATAAAATATGATAAGAATGCGAACGTAAATTTCGCTGTGGAATAGTATGTCATGATAGTTAAGTGGGAAAATTAGGCAGATAAATCCGAACGAGCCTGGTTCGAATCTCCAGTCCGATTTTTTTTTCCTTTTTTTAAGACAATTTTTTTGGAAGAAAAATGTTATCGTATTTTATCACTAAGGGTACCGAGCACATGCTCGGTCAACCAGGTACTAAGATTTTAAATTAGCATGGTTATTTTCCCCAATAATCCAGTAATTAGGTTACAGATAATTTATTTCCGAGAAAAGTTTCATACATTATTTTGATGCCATAATAACCACCGAACGAAGCCATGTTAATATAAACTTCAAATCAAAAATTTCAAACAAAAGAAAGTCAAATTCCTTTCTTAATTGGTCGGTATCGTTCCAAAAACTAGGTAAAACAAGCAAAAATATCTTTAAACGCTAATACGGCTAACTTTTACAGCACACTGAAAACATTATTACATCACCTACTTTCTACAGACTGCTGTCATCAGCTCACAACAGAATGTTAAATCTTTAGCACTTAGAAAACCAAGCTCCTAATTTATCGTATTTTTAGAAAGATTAGCAAGGCGTAGTACCATCGCATCGAACGCATTTCAATGACAAGACATTATCAAACGACTTCACTCCAAGAAGGCCCCCGGGCCGGACGGGATTTCCAACAAAGTCATTAAAATACTCCCACCCGCTCTTGTTTACCTCCTGGTTAGCATTTTCAACGCCCTCCTAAAGGGCTGTAGGTTCCCAGACCAATGGAAAGAAGCTACGGTTATCGGCATACCTAAGCCCGGCAAACCGGGCACGGAACCGTCTAGCTATCGGCCCATCAGTCTACTAAGCTCGATTGGCAAAATCTACGAACGGGTTCTGCTTAAGCGGCTCAAAGCCGTTATAGGCGAAAAGAACCTGTTCATAGACGAGCAATTCGCCTTCCGCGAAAACCACTGCTGTCCAAGGCAAGTCCACCGTATGACCGAAGACATACTCAGAGGTTTCAATAAAAAGAACTCCCGCGATACGTGCGCCGTATTTTTCGATGTAGCAAAGGCCTTCGATAGGATATGGCACGAAGGCCTCGTGTACAAACTGTACAAGCTAGGAATACCGGATAGGCTAGTCATCATCATCCGCGACTATCTGTCAAACCGGTCATTTAGGTATAGGGTCGAAGGCACCCTCTCTTCCCTGAGACCTCTGAGGGCCGGAGTCCCCCAGGGCTCCGTGCTGTCCCCAACTCTATACAATCTGTACACATCAGATATCCCCAGACCTCCGGACGTCAAACTGGCTCTCTTCGCTGACGATACAGCTCTATACGTTACCCACCCTAATGCTAATAGAGCATCGCTATTTCTCCAACGTGCCGTCACCGAACTAGGCAACTGGTTCGCAAAATGGAGAATAGCTATTAACCCCGATAAAAGCGCGTCGATTCATTTCTCTCGTAAGAGAAAGACACGCTTACCTAAACGCAGACAAACATGGTTCACGATGAAACCAATCTTACTAAATAACGTCGTTATTCCCAGAGTTAGACAGGTCAAGTACCTGGGGGTCACCCTCGACAGGTCGATGTCGTTTAGACCACACATCGCCGCGATTTCTAAAAAAGCCCGTTTCGTCAGTAGTAGACTGTACTTCCTCATAAACAAAAAGAGCAAAATGCCCCTCAGGCACAAGCTCACCCTCTATAAATCATGTATCCGCCCCATCATGTCATACTCCTGTGTGGCATTCGCGCATGTGCCTCAGCATAGACTCAGAGGCCTCCAAACGATCCAAAATAAATTCTTACGTGTGGCAACCGGTTGCCCGTGGTACGTAAGAAACATCGACCTACACCGTGACCTCAGACTAGATTCGATTAGGGGCCATTTCAAAGCGATGTCAGAACGTCACTTCGAAAAGGCACTTCTCCACCCGAACCCACTCGTCGTGAGTGCGGCAAACTACACCCCCGATAGCTTAGCACCTAATAAGTCTAGGTTACCTAAGAATGTCATAACCGATCCTGTTGATAAAATCACAGAACTGTTAAAGCGCGACGCTGAAGCGCGACGTAAGCTACAACACACACTCAGACATAACACAGCCGGTGTTAGGCACACATTCACACCGCATGGGCCCCGGGGTCGTATGCGACGTCGAACCCTACACTCCGTTGACCAGTTGATCCGGATCAACCGCGACAGCATAGGCTCAGATCAGCTACGAGTCGACACCAATATAGACCGTGTAATCACCGATAGCACTCTGCTATCGGCAGCTTGCTCGGGTCCCGCGCTTGACCCGCCTCCCCCGCTACCGGGGGACGGGAGGGCCGGCCCTCACGATAGGTTTCTAACGTCACCCGTTCCAAACCAGTCGACCGTAGCTGACCAAGTTAGGTACAAACCCGACGCCATGAACATGGCGGGGGGCAACCCCCCAAATTTTTAACGTCATAGGATGATCCAACCGGATCACCCCATTTCCGATGACGCATAACGGTCACTAGGACCATTAGCATAGATCCAACCAAAAAAAAAAAAAAAAAAAAAAAAAAAAAAAGCATTTCAATGAGCTGATGCATCCAACTTCAACCACTTAGGAGACCGTCGCCTATCCAGTATCTTATCTGAAGCAACGTGTACATGTTTACCAAACTATAAATAACCTATTTAGACTCCCATTACGGATCTCCGTGTATTATCTCTATTGCATTGGAAAACTACGCAAACAAAACCTAGAGTTCGGCACGGGTTTCCCCTTTGGAGTCAGACGAGGGTAGAGGTCAAAGTTATGACCTATTAGCTAACATGCGTAATCAAAGATTTGACGCCGCCAAGAGATCGCCTTTAATGGGACAAAAAAGAGCAAGTTTAGACAAGGTGCAATGAAGAAAAAGGGTCTCAATCAAATTTAGAACTCAGATAATATGCATCTGAATTCTAAATTCGATTGAGGAAGCTCAAATAAAACCATAGAGCTCAACATCTTTTTAACATGTCCGTTTTCACTAAAGCTGTGCGGCGTACACTGCGGGTCTGAAATTGGCCAATCACAGCACTGGAAATCTACACATCAGTGGAAACGCACCAATAACGCATACAATAACGTTTCCAGTCAATTTACTTACCCGAGTGAAATACAGCGTTTGCGGCATAACCCGCATGCCGGACAGGTATCCCAGGATACCAGACTCTTTCTGTCCGGCGACTTTATGCGCTGTCACCGTCTCCCCCATATTCTCCACTCGAACGAAGCTGATCGTCTCCAGGGATCCATCGATGGGCTCATACTGCCGCATATAATGCTCCAGTTTCTTCCTCAAGTCATCGACCGCCTCCTCCTCACTCATGCTCTTGTAGTCAGCGGAGTAGTGGAGTATCTCAATGATGTTCCTCTCGAGAAGCTCCTGGTCTTCGCAGACGCACTCGATGAAGAGGATCCTGAATCCCATCTCAGCGAGACAATACTCGTTGAGATCGCGTCTCTGCTCCCGTGTGATGTTTGTTCCATCGAATATCTACAACAAATGAAAAAGAAATTAGGAACAAAACGAAGAATTTTTTATTGAACATTGTTCGGTATTCATATTGTTTTCCGAAAGTATTTTTAGATATAAGAAATCGTAAAATGATAAAGTATAATTACTACATCTTAGATATGGTCTCAACGATGTACATGATTCTCAAATCATGTACATCATCATCATCAGCCTTTAACCGTCCACTGCTGTACATAATATGGTTGAGAATAGGTCAAACTAATCCATGTCACTTTTTCGAGAAATTATCGCTTTTCTCCGGAGAGCACTTCTCGGTGTTGTCTCACACCCGTGTTGAAGAAGCGTATTTAGCTAAGTTATGAAACAATAATATGCAAGAAACGCTTCTGTCTATGCGCTCCTGGTTTCAATAGTCCTGTTTTATATAGGTTTGACAGACGCACAGTTGCGGATTCCATTTAAGTACATTGGTTCGAATGACACTATGCGTTGGGGAGTACTGTGACACCTCATAGTATTGTTTGGGAATGCGGGTGTTAGTAACTAGATTTTTGCTGTTAGAACCGTTGCTAGATAGTTCTAATTATTATTATGAGAGACAATAGTTTAATCTAGTGATAAGTATGCTTTGTTGACTGACTCTGATATGTGCAATAATGTAATCCAGTTTCTGCGACATTGTAATTTGTACTGTCTAGTATAATTTTTTATTGCCTAATAGTCGCTGCCGACCCTGATAATTGTAAGCGATTTTTAAATTAATAACATAATAAGAAGAAATATAATATCTAAATGACCTTGTTGAAATTTTATCAAGGAACTTAGAGGTTATTTACAAGCACAGACCACCTAACCTAGGTTGGTATGTCTGTGTTTACATGAAACTATCTTCTGATTCCCAAAACGAGGTTTTTTGTGTTTTATTCTTACATATTTTAGGAATTTAGGACATATCTAACATACAACCTAATCCCCCTACTATGCTACGCCTTTGCATTAATCTTGCCATTTAAAAAAGGAGCTTGTTAGATTATTTTTAGAAGTCATTTATGCTTTCAGATTGTCAACGCATGTCACGGATTGCATAATATTGGAAATAGTTATTTAATATTTGCGTAACATTATTGACGTGTTCAAAACTTTCCATTTAAAAATAAATAATAATATCAAATTATCATATTATAGATTAATGTAGGAATGGGGTTAATTGATTAATATTATTAGTACAATCGTGTCAATCAGAACCATTTGTAAAAGCGGAAAGTATAAGATACTGGTTTAGATAAAACTTAACAATGAGATATATAGGCCTGACAATTGCTATGGTATACTTCTAGCTAAGAAAGTTTTCACTTCAAAAAAGTCATTCTGTTTGGCATGTCGGTGACACGAACCTATAAGATTTTCTCCTACCAAGAAGTGCTGAAGGCGGATTAGTTAGTTTTCACTTCAAAAATGTACACGAAATAAAAGATGTCAAAATTTGTGTTCTACGTAATAGTTTCAATAACTTTTGCCCACAACTGCATAGCTTTTAAGATATAGCCCAAAGCCTCTTTTCCAAGATTGAAAAGACGCGTCACCATTTTATGATTGTATGCTCAGTATTACTCATCATATAAAATACCCCTAAATATTATTACAATAGCTTTTTGCAAGTTACTCTTGTTTAATTTAGATCAACCCTCCCTTGGTTTTTTGGTTTTGATGATTTCTTCGTCTCATCAAAATTGAAATCCAGATAACCCCTCTTGGTTTGGTACGTCATCATCATTAGACATGATGACTATCCATTTCATAACACGATAACAATGATACGAGTTATCGATGTCCGTTACCAATATAAACATGTGTTTATTCTGAGAACTGTTTACGTATTTGTTTTACACGTTATAGTATTATATAGCCGTGTATTATTATGTATGTCAACACTGTTTTGTAATTAGAAATTTCTTGTTTTTGCCAGACAATAGCTTTTTTTTTCTTTTATGTCGGGAAATGTACTGACGCATCCCGCAAGGGTGTGGGTCTCCCCAGGCGGGTATGTGGGACTCGCTGCGCCCGGAAGATAGTAATGGACGCAGATCTACCTGAGGTGCCCCGGATCTGCAAGCAACAGGGCACCTCGGCGGCTAGTCAGTTCCTCAGGGGACCGACACCACCTCCACAGAGCGGTTGTTCCGCACCACAGAAAAACCACTCCCAACGTCGGGACAGTACGATGAGGTGAGGTTCCCATTCTCAACCCTTATAAGAGGAATACAAAGAGCCCCCTCGGCTCAATTCGCTTCGCCCAAGGTGTTGGGGACACCCTGGGTTACTGAGCCCCATCGCCACGACAAGGCCTGAACCATGGTGGGGCCAGACAGTAGCTAATTCAAAGAGCTACAATCAAGAGGGCCGTGAGTTTTTGTTCCTAACATGGAAAGTATAGTGTATTTGTGTGTTATTATCAAAACTTAATCGACCACTGCTGGAAACAGGTCACTGTAAATGTCTATTCATAATCATCATCGCCTTTATCCATTCACTGCTGAACATAGGCCTCCCTCAATGAACGCCAACACGACTGATCCTTTGCCACTCCTCTCCAGCGCGGACCTGCCACTGCAATGTCTATTCACAATACTTTAAATAAAACACAAATTCTATTATCTACTAGGCCGATGTTGATTGTTCCTACACACTATAAACCCTGAAGGCTAGAATATGGTAAGCCAAATCATTTACAAATGCATTCACTAACCTACTTTTTAATTATTCGTTGTTCAATTTCACAATCGCCATTGAATTCTCAATCTTTGCCCACTTAATCTGTCTTCAACACTTACAGCGACGCTGTTGCCCTCCTTCAGCCACAGCACCGCGTCCTGCACCGCCTCTCGAGCGCTCTGGCGGCGGATGGCGGAGCCCTGAAGGTTGTCCGCGCGGAATATGTCGTGGCTGCCGTACAGCGCCATGTGCCGGCGGCGGTACTCGCTGCAATCGAACACTGTAACAAGACGTCAATTATGAATGAAAGAATGAATGAATAATTTAATGAAGAAATGAATTAATGAATAGCTGCCATCTCCTGCTTGAATTAAGATGGAAGGGATGCGCTTGTGGAAGGTACCTACCACCAGGATTATGGTGTTTCGGAGTTTAGTTGTAGACTGTAGTGTTTATGATACCTAATTAAAATCTTAGGTCTCAGATTGGCGATGCTAAGGGCCTGTTTCACGATCTCCAGTTAAGTGCCGAATAGACTATCGGCAACATATTTGAGAGATAGAGTATGGAGTATCTGTCAAATATGTTGCCGATAGCCTATTCGGCACTTATCTGGAGATTGTAAAACAGGCCCTAAATAAAATAAAATTTGACAATGAATGATATCTCAAAGCATTTCACTAATATAAATTCCATAAAAACGAATGAAATTTTAGCTCAAATTGATGGGCAATAAGCAAAGTTCGGTTTGCGTCAATGCACGTTACTCATTACGAAGAAACGCCTCACTTGTCGATATTAACTGTGGGTCGCTATTTCGAGACTTTATGATCGAACATTAACTTCTAAACACTATGATTTATGATATACTGGCTATCCCTCGTAACATCGTCTGCGAAAACGATTACAGTAGATACAATTACTTTCTCTCAGTAAATCATCATGAAACTTTGTACACATTTTTTTCGGAGGTACCTAGATAACATAGGATACATAAAAAAAAGGTTTTTTTTGGCTAACGCGGGCGAAACCGCGGGCAGCAGCTAGTATTAAATATAAGTAGCTATTATAAACGCATTCAATAAAAAACTAACTTATTTCCTCCGCATCACCTAAGTCCTCACTTATCTATAATTTATTTTGTATATTGGACTTTGAACTCAAGCCATTTTAAGTCAAGTAAAGATCTTGTCAAGATAACGTTGATAAGAATGTTTTCGTCGAGCTGTTTAAAGGAAAAGATAGCAACAATTAAAAAATATTATTACGTTATGAGACGTTGTTACTAGCGGACCGAATTGACGATTATTTACTTCTTTTGTAGTAGACCGTAAATCTATTACTATTCTCGAATCCACTTGAACACATGCAAAAAAATAATCAAAATCGGTTCAGGAGTATAAAAGGATTTTAGTAATGTAAAGCACAGCGCGCTAAGCAGTAGGGCTATTCTGTACAAAACTATTTTCATATCGAACTTCACTGAGTGATAGAGCTTACTTTACGTCAATATATTATATAGTATAGATAGTCGAGTTTTAAAGAATACAAATTCGTCCAATTCGTCATATCACCGTGGATTCCGCTTTCGAGATTCGAAAACGACCTTACAGAATCGCCCTTATAAATTACTGTACTCAAATTTTTAAAAAATCTCTAAAATTTTACATACATTTTGCTTTTATTTGTTACAGCTTAAAAATTATGTTGGTTATAATAATCGCTGACTAGCGATGATTCAACATTTATAGTTGTTATGCGAAAACAGCTAAACACATTTGAAACCTGTTTATTTTATTTAGCTGATCAAATAACATTTTATTGGAATTCACATAAAATAGCAATACGTAAAGGGGGCTCGACTGGTAAACAACAAATGGTTGATGAGTTGAGGCCCGGGAGGTTAGAACGGAGTCATATTTCTTTGCATAGCAAACATTCTTGTCTTTGTCTAGAAAAAAAATCTCTGTCATAGACAAAATAATTTTGTCGACTGTATCATTAGTTTTTATATATTTTGAACAACCACGAAGTATAGATATAAGGAGTCCGAACGGTATAGGCTTTTTCATAGTATTAATATGGACAATAACAAACCGAGATCTTAGTTCTATTTTCTGCCACTGGCTGCGCTAGAATCGAGTACGTACCGATGCTATTGTAGCGGACCAATCAGCGCCACAATACTTCCCGCGTAAAGATTTAAACGAGTACTTTTTATAAAAGGTTCCTCCTACCGGCCAAAACTCTATGCCCTAAATTGCGACCATTCGTTAAACATTACGTTCAAACTCCTTATAGACTATAGCTGTTAGACTAGATATTATAATATAAACGTGTATATTCTCTGCCCAATTTTTGCCATGTAGTGAATACGCTAACTTATGTTTATATGTTAGCGTAGTCACTCTTACATATATTAAACCGTAGCAAACGGTTTTAATAACGTAAGTAACAATATATAATTGATCGCTCGTGTCCATACACAGACGCCTTTAATTAACAACAAAACTAGGCTATCTAGATATAATAAGAAGAAATATTTATAGGACGAGTGCCTAGACAGAGATAAGTTGAAACTGGCGTTTTCAACTGGGTCAAGGAATGCATCGCGTTTACCTTTTATCTCTTGTTTTCTGCATAATACAATAATACGGTACGAGCGATCTGACTTGGATGAAATATTCGAAGTCAAGTGTCTGAGGCCCACAACTGCCCTCTGCAAGATGAAGGCCTCTCTTATCGAATTAATAGACAACTTGAGTGGGACAACTAAAATGTTATGGCTTATTAATTAATAAGGACTAAAATCTCCTTCTATTTGAATTAACTAAACTATTATTAACTTTCTATCTATATTAAAAAAGTTAGTTTTCGAAGTAAACGTAAAGTGAGTTCTATCACTCAGGTGAAGCTCGATATCGAAATGGTTTTTTACAGAATAGCCCTACAGTAATGTGTATACAGGTTGTCCCGAAACTGAACGTCAAGTTAATTATTAAATACTAATATAATTTACCTTTAGTGCTCTCCCCGTTCCAGTTGAGGTGCCTGGACAGGCGATGCGCCAGCTGACTCTTGCCGCGCGCCGGTAGACCCACCAGCGCGATCAGCAGCGGCGCGAACTGGCTGATGTGCCGTCTGCGTAGAGATACTGGAACAATCAGACAGGCCGTTAGAAACATACTTGATGATGACTGATGAGATGAAGATATGATACTGGAACAAACAGCTTCATAAATAGTTGATGTGTTGTGATAATGGCTAATGATGACTGTATCGTCAACGCCATTTTAAACGGTCTATATGCCACAGACGAGGGATAATTTACGTTTAGAAATAAGGGTGCATGTGGTTGTGGGCAAACACGGTGCGTGTGGTTGGTGAAATTGTATCCGTGTTCCGTGTACAAGCCGGCCTGCGCAGACAAAAGTGTGGTGAGCTTGTGCGTGTGGTAGCCCCCTAAGGTGACAAGATTTAGGCTCTAGCTCACAAAGACGTTGGTTCAACTAGGCGCGAGTCCAATGCAGGATGAAATTTATATACCATAAAAGACTTAATCTTCTCGCGGTTTCCGCACGATGTTTTCTCGTAGAAATGGTTGTAGAATGTAGATTACAAGGTGTGTTACAAAAACTTTGACGTATTCACAAATAAAGTTTGATTTTATTCACAAATATAGTTCGATAATATTATAAAGGGGAAATATTTGATTGCATTGTATAGGCTTTAAAACCGATTGAAAAATTATTTTACCTATATAAAGTCACATTATCCGCTAGTAATACCTATATGTTTTAAAATATTTACTAGCGCAAGGCCGGGACAGACCGCTAGTCTCTAATAATTTTACTTTGAAATACAAAACGTGTAGAAAAATAACACTGACAAAATGAACAAACAAGAAATTCAAACAACAAACATTACAAGTAAATACAGTAGATACGCTGTTTACAGATTTTATTATTGATAGTGATTACCAAAAAAAGTACCCGCACTAATACGCGTAAACACTGTCTCTGCTATAAAAAGTAATTTAAAATTGTTATTGTACGATTATCTTAATAAAATTCACTTATTCAGAATCCTAGTGTTACAAACAATATGTGAAAATGTTATTATGGAAAATTAAACAGTAAACACAAAAATCTAGCAAGCTAAAAATTCAACGACCTATTACGAACTGACATTAAAGTGAACATTTCTTATAAACTGTTAAACAGTGATATTTATCAACAATCTTCCTTAAAGGTGATGAAATCCTCAATAGTGAACTGTGCAAAAAGTGACTTTTAAATTAGTGACAAAAATTTCAACTGGATTGTATCTTATTCTTAGAGCGGGTACACATTGGACGTTTTGAAACGCGCGCTTTGCTAACGCGCGTTTTGAGAACCCCGAATTCTTTTAAAGTGTACACATGTAAACGCGGACTGCTAGTCAAGCGCGCGTTTGACGCGCGCTTACATTATTTAGTTCGAACGCGCGTTGCTATGGCGTCAGCTGCGCGCTTGGGGATACATGAGCCGCCATATTGTTGTACATTTGATCGCGCGCTTTTGTGTAGAGTGGACACACGTTACGAAAAAGGAGATCGAACATTGCAATACTGATTTCTTTATAGATGAAATCCAAAAGCGACCAGCTATTTGGGGTATGGAATGTCCCGATAATAAAAATTGGGAGGAGATGGTAGAAATTTTTTGTGACGCTGGAGATAAAAAGAAAAAGAAATTATTTATTTAGAATATTTGTTTGCAATAATGTGTTATTTATATAATATTGCCTTGCAATTGAAGCTTTCCCTCGTTTACAAAATAATTGGCAAATTTGTCTCTAGCAGTCCTAGCGCTGCCGAGGGGTATATTTTTATGTGTGTGAGTTGTTTTCCACTATAAGGGCGCATCACATTTGACATGATTCCGATGTCCATTTTCGATCTAAGCCAAAAGTATATCCGCCCTACTAACGTATGTCGAACGCCGTGCTAAGCGCGGTGTGTGTATGCGACTAACGCGCGCTCGCCGCAACTCCGAGCGCCTAGTATGTACTAGCTCTTAAAAACCACCGTCATTAAATTGTGTCTAACAATACAAACAACGTATTCAAATTTTCAATCATCTTGCATAAGTCAAATTGGTCCAACGGTTAAAGTACTGACGCATTAGCCGTAATACTCGACCGAACCAGGTTCGAGCCCCAGTATCGAACTAAATATTTTTGTGATTATCATATTTAAGTTTCTTCAATTTGCGTAAGCATTCATTAAACTAACAATATGAGCTCGGAAAATAAAGATGCAGTGTGCGGTGGATGCCGAAACATAATTGTATTAAAAAATCGGGAATATTTACAATGTTCTAAATGTGAAAGCATTTACGACTTGATTTGCGCTAACGTACAAGCAACACGTTACCAACGAATGTCTCACGAAACTAGAAGTTCTTGGATATGTCCTGCATGTAAAACTAAAGTGCCAAAGGGTGATAATACCCTGACACCTGTAAAGAATGATCACTTACAGGAAGAATTAATACACTCAGTGTGCAGTAGTGTCGAGGCGCACGTTACTATGCGCAAGAAAAATATACCGGCACCTATTTCCGATACAAATATTGATGCGGATTATAACACCAATGACCACTGCATCGACCACAATATTTTAACCCTCATAAGGCAAGAGATTAAATCTTCTATTAAAGAATCAATAAAGACATTAATTGAATCTACTTTAGAATCAAAATTTCAAACTTTACGAAGCGAGTTATCAATTTTAAAAGATTTAAAAGAAACAATAGAATTTCTGAGTGCTGACTATGACCGCATTCAAAAGGAACTGAAAAACTCCAAGGAAACTATATCTGAACTAAAAAAAGATAACAACAACCTACAAAGCACGGTTCAGGACCTTTCAGCAAGATTAAATCTACTTGAACTCCATTCTCGTGAAAACAATGTAGAAGTTAATGGGATCCCTGAGAACAAGTCCGAGAAACTGCCACTTGTTTTAAAGCGACTATGCTCTACTGTGTCATACCCCTTAGATACAAATGACCTTATTTCTTGTTCAAGGGTGAGAAAAATGGATGACAAATCGAACCGACCTAGGGCTGTGATTTATAAACTAAAGAGTACCAATGCTAGGGATGGCCTTATTGCTGCAGTCGCGGAATTCAACAGGAAGTCAGCTAAAGAAAAATTAAGCTCTTCACACTTAGGCTACGGTGGCAATAAAAGCCGTATTTTTGTCTCCGAACATCTCTCGCCATATTATAAAAGCCTTCACGCACAAACGAGAGCTATAGCTAAAGACAAAGGCATTAAATATGTATGGATAAGGAATGGAAGAATCTTAATAAGGAAAGACGATAAGTCCCCTGCCATCCATATCAAAAATCACGACGCCCTGAAAAAGGTGTAAAACTGTTGTGAGTACTAAACATGACCGTGATTAATTGTAGTCAAATTCAACGTTTACTATCAAAACTTCAGGGGAATGAAAACCAAATTGCAAGATATCCGACTTAATACCCTACAACACAATTACGATGTTATAGTAGCCACAGAAACATGGTTGGATGAGGGAATAAACGATAGCGAACTTTTTACAAGTGCTTACACCATCTATAGACGTGACCGTAACTCTACTTACTTATCGGGAAAAACTGGCGGAGGTACACTGATTGCTGTATCTAAGAAATTAACATCAAGACGCATGCAAGACTTTGAGAGTCAATTTGAAGATCTTTGGGTGGCAGTTAAAGTGACGATTAATGGTCGAGTAAAGGACATATTGTTATGCGCACTATATATTCCTCCACCAGTCACATTAGATAATCTTGATTCTCTCTTGGACAATATAACTTCTGTTTTGAACACACATGTTACCGAAACGATCATTTTTGGTGACTTCAATTTAGGATCTATAAACTGGAACAAAATTACTGACGGTTCTCAGTTACTTCCATCTAATTATAACACTGGTTTGGGGTTTTCACTAGTTGACTTCCTATCCCACAACGATTTGAAACAATTTAACCATGTCAAAAATTGTAACAGTAAAATTCTAGACCTAATAGTGAGTAATTTATCGAATATTGAAGTAAACACCGTTGACTGCGATGCTATAAGTAAACTTGATGTACATCATCCTGCTTTGAATGTGAATATTTTGATAGACCCGGTTATAACACTAAAAAAGAATCACTTTAGTAATTACAATTATCGTAAAGCTGACTTCAATCTTATAAATAGGGAACTACACAGTGTAAGGTGGGAGGAAGAATTATCCAAGCTAGACAATGTTAATGACATGGTATCTAAATTTTATTGCATTCTTAATGATTTAATTAAAAAATACGTACCGTTACATAAAAGAATCTCAACAAATCGTAAGACGCCTTCTTGGTATTCTTCCTCGCTACTCAAAATAATGTCTGAAAAAGAAAAGCTAAGAAAGAATGTAAAATTGTATAACAACCCGAGAGATGTCTATGAGTTAAAACTTGCAAAAAAACGAGTAAATGTACTTACAAAATTATGCTATTCGGAGTATTTAGCATCCATTGAAACGGAGCTGCCCAAAAATCCACGCAAATTCTGGTCTTATATTAATCAACAACGTAAAGACGCTACAGACTTACCTCATATCATGAAACTGTCTGATAAACTTGCTTCTTCTGGTGAGGAGATATGCGAATTATTTGCGGAAAGTTTTTCTTCAGTCTACAAAACTGACATGTCATCTGAGACAGTGACTGAGAAGGACTATTTTCCCCAACTCTCGCTCAACTCCATTAGAGTAGATGAAAGAACAATATACAAAATACTAAGGTCTTTGGATGTTCACAAAGGTCCTGGACCTGATGGAATAACACCCTACTTTATAAAAATGACTAGTAAAGCTCTCACTCTTCCTTTAACAATTATTTTTAAACAGTCATTTCAATCATCTGTTTTTCCCGATTTATGGAATATTGCTAACATAGTCCCAATTTATAAGAAAGGCGATAAAACGAATATCAAAAACTATAGACCTATTTCCATTTTGAATATATTTTCAAAGATTCTAGAACGTGTCATTCACCCTATTCTAAGTTCTTATTGCCATAATTTTATTAAAATCGAACAACATGGCTTTTGTAGTGATAGATCAACAGTATCAAATCTTATAACATATACCTCTTATATAGCTAAATATGTCGATGAAGGATTTCAAGTTGATTCCATTTACACAGACTTCTCGAGCGCTTTTGACAAGGTTAATCATAACCATTTAATAAGAAAACTCAAAAATTACGGCGTGCATGGCACATTATTACGCTGGTTTCAGTCATACCTCCAAAATAGGAGTCAGCGAGTAACTATTCATGGCTTCCGTTCCAAATCATATCAAGCCGCATCAGGCGTACCTCAGGGTTCACATTTGGGTCCAATTCTTTTTCTTATTTTTATAAACGATCTCACAGAAAATTTACAATACACCCACTGTGCATTGTTCGCCGACGACTGCAAGTTATATAGAGTAGTCAAAAATCATAATGACACCAAACTTATACAGAAGGATTTGGACTCAGTTTATCATTGGTGTACGCAAAACGCCATGGAACTTAATGTTAACAAATGTAGTCATATTAAATTTACAAGAAAACGAAATAAAATAAATTCTGTGTACACAATAAATAATATTCCTGTTATAGAAGTCACAACGGTTCGCGACCTGGGAGTTGTCTTCGATAGCAAGCTAACATTCATTGCACATATTGACAATGTAGCAACAAAAGCATGGCAGCTCTCAGGCTTCATAAAACGTAGTTGTCGTGACTTTAAAAACTTGAACACGTTGATCTATCTCTACAAGACCCTGGTAAGGAGTATAATAGAATATGCCACCCCAATCTGGAATCCTATGTACCAGACTCACGTGGACAGGCTAGAGCGTATTCAGCGCAGCTTTACTAGATACTTAGCCCATAAAGATAAGCAGTGCCCACGTTCCTTGGACTATAACTCCAGGCTTGATTATTTTAAACTTCAGTCCCTGAAGGAACGGCGCCGAGCAGCGGACGCAGTAACATTATTTAAAATTGCCAATGGAATTATGTCTGCACCCGATGTTCTGGGCCTTCTTTTGGTAAATGTTCCGCGTGTAATGCCCAGATTTCCGGTTACCAAAGTATTTTTTAATAATTTGACTCGCACAAATGTTGGTATGTTTTCCCCTATAAATCGCATGATCTCCCACTATAACGCCTTCCAGACAGAAACTGAACTAGACATCTTTTATGAAAATTTAAAAAGCTTCAAGAAAAAACTGAATAATAAAAATATTTAATTATTATATGGTTTAAATTGTTTTGTAATAATTCTAATTTTATTTATTTGACATTTTACATTACTTGACATTTTACAAATTTTTCGACAACTTAGGTATTACTTTACATAATATTACTATCATTTATATTCTTCTTTCTTCTACATTCTACATTCACTTATATAACCATTAATTTGTACACATAAGATAATTTTATTAACTCGTGCAGGACAATCTACGTATAAATAGCTGTATATACCTGTAATTGACATGCAAATGTAACCATGACCATATTATTTATATTCTGTAAATCAATGTAATTTTAATTTTGCTATGTTGTTGGTGTATCTAATAAATAAATAAATAAATAAATAAATAAATAAATTAAGATATTGTATGTAATAACAATTTTTCGGTTTTCAAATTTTTCCTTAGCTTATATCACGACATTTATCTGACGGACAGACAAATAGACGGACAATGTGTTCCTATAACGTTTTCGTTTTGTTATTTTTAGGGACTGATCCCTAAAAGCTACCACTTTAATTCTATGTCCATACTAATAGTAAACGAAACCGCGGGCCACGTTTAGTATAAACGATACGATAATAAGGCGACATGGACACACAAAGGTCAATGAGATATTTACATCGGACATCTAAAATAAGATTTGTATACGCTAACGAGATCATCAATATTAATAAAATCATGAAAATAAAATCATTCATGATTCAATCAATCATCAACAAATCAATTGTGCTAGGAAAGTATTCAATTACTATTGGACTATCCATATGAACGCTGAGACGTCCAATTCTCACTACTCGTTGTATTCAAATTAGTAAGTAAGCTGTACTTTCAACGATTAGTAACAGAAAGGTAATTTGCCAAAAACTGAAATATTAGTTCAATATCAATATCCAGCGACGATGGTCCAGTGGTGGATGGACTCGGCCTCTTATGCGAGAGGTTCCGGCTTCGATCCTGAACCCCCGTGTGTGCCTTGAAATGGGTTTTTCTAAATTTCTAAGTGCACCCCAAAAACGAGACCATCTTTCGCTCACCGTTGAAGGAAAACATCGTTAGGAAACCTGCATACATGATGAGATTGAAAGTCTTTGAAGGTATGTGTAATTCACCAACCCGCATTGGACCAGGGCATTGGTGAATTATGGCCCATTACCCTCCTCGCCTGATTTCGAGGAGGAGACCCGTGCCCAGCAGTGGGACATAAAGGGTTGATACTCATGGATGTAGTATAATAACAATGGACACACATATATATTATTACGGTTATATATTATTACGGTTATATATTATTACGGTTATATATTATTACGGTTATATATTATTACGTCCATTTTGATACTTAACTTTTTTTTTTATCAATATCCGGCCGCATTCGTTCGGAATCCGTATTCGGTTTTCGAATTCGTTTTCCGCGTTCGCTATAGTAAAATGAATGTATTCCGCGCGGAAAAAAGAACGTGTGCGGCCATGTGTTTTATATCGATTTTATGCATTCGAGTCTCTGATCTTCGAAAACTAATTCGGAAATCGAATAGGAATTCCGAACGTATGCGGCCGGGATAAGAAATATATTTCACGAGGTATAAATCAATCGATTTGTTTGACAGATTATACTGAGAGTTTATGAATTGAAAAATATTCATTGTCTATTACGCTAGCCACATTCGCGTCACGTTGTCTATGAACAAACAAACAAAACAATCTGTCAAGTGTGTGCAAACGTGATCGGACGCGTAATCATAACTTACAAAGCAAACACACAGACACACCCAGCACGATATCTTTAGAGCTCGTAAACAATTGTGTTAAGGCATTTAACTTTTAAGACGTTATCATGAGAAATATGGCATGTATTTGATATGTTGTCACGAATTATTTGGCATGCTATATTACATACAGATTTAAGACAGACTAAAACCTATAAGGGTTCCATTTTTAAAAAAATCCGTTTGATTTATTTTATAATTAATCGTTATTCTTTTACATAAATTCTAGATCAATGAGTCCCAAAGTGGTCCAGGTGGTCCAGGGGTCCACGGCAGACTCGATGGGGGCCCACGATGAGCGTAACAAAAAATGGGGGTCCACAATCGAAAGCATAGTAAGTAAGGTCCATGAAAATTAATTTGGTATCGATAGTGACGAACCATAATGTTGGGCTCGACTTCTTTTATCAATATTGTTAAGAGAATTTTACTATTATAATGAAATATCTTTAAACGAGCAATTCTTTTTTTTTCTTTTCATTTTCAATTCAATTCTCAAAAGCAAAAAAAAAAGTTCCATCAAGGGTCCATCTGATGTAGGAAAAGTTTAAGAGTTTGGGAACCTCTGTTCTAGATAATGGTAGAGAAAATTACAACGTTGAAAAGGTATGAAGAAATGGAGTCTGCATGCATGAGTAGTCTGCACAATCTGCACCTTTTCAGTACCTCCTACACGTATTTGTAACGTTGAGGCAGAGCCATATTTACCTCATTCCCATGGGAATGGGAAGTACTTAGGTGAAACCGCGGAGCGCTGCTAGTTTTATTATACAGCTTGGGTCATTGTATTATACATTGTTATTTAACTTCATATCCGGGTTTAATTATAACTTCTACAAAAAGCGTATTCTCTGCCTTTTTATGCGTACGTCTTATGCTTTAATGGCCATCGACACCGTAGAAATCTAAATAATAACGTAAATGTTACCTTATTATTTAGATTTCTATGATCGGTACTCATAAAAAATGAAAACTCACAAAACGCGACAGCACAGCCTGTCCCATTACGCCGGCGTCTGCTATAGTGAAGCAAAATATTTAATGACTTACATATTTTTAATGATGAAAATATTGACAGTATTTAATACAGCAACAGAACCATGGGGACTTTAACATAAATAAATATAAATATCAACGTATTTTCGAAATTATTATTAATAATAAGTGATTCAACGTTATATTTTCAACTCGAGTCTCACAATTGTTAACAGTCAAAACAGAAACAATAAACAAAGTAATTTAAATATACAAACGCTGACAATCATCATCTCATATAATACGCCATTTTGAAAAAGAAGTAAACAACAAAAGCTTAAAAATTTTACACTGGCAAATAGTAAAAGCTCATTTGCCTTGAAGAATAAAAAAAAAGATGGCATGACCTACACGTAGTGATGATCATGGATGTAGTATAATAACAGGATGGCGTACTCGGAAAAAATGTATTTACGAAAGTGAACACTAACTCAACGCATTAAGTATTATATTCTAATGGGCATTACACAGATGCTGATCCGAGCCGAGCGGGATAGCAATATGTTAGGAGTGTGTCTCGTTCTTTTATCTTGCCAGCTTAAAAATGTATTTTATTTAAAATTTTGGCTGGTCAAAAAATTCATCGAAAAAAATTGTCTTTTTAATATTATTTTGACAATTGTATGTCAAGAAATTGTAATTGAATTTATTTATTTAAATATATTTCCAATTCAAAAAGAAAACATAAATTATTATTTTGCTTATTTCTTTTATTTCTTATGGTAGCCCAGTTAAGTGTCATCTTGACATTTTGTATTGTAATGGTTGCTATGGTTACTTAAATAACATAATTAGTAAATCAAACTACTATGGTGACCATGATTTTTTGGAACGAAGTTCCTTACGGCAGGCTAGGAGGGGAATAATAGCAATGCGAAAAGCAATGGTCAGAACGTGAGACAGAGTGACTCCGTACTAAACTTCCCACGTTCCTACTTATTTCAATCAGTTTGAATCCATGGCATCTTTAGTTGTTGTGTAATCTTAATTCAACAATGCGTTATTATGAGAGTAAACCTAAGATTTGCAGTTAATATTTTGAGATGATAATGATATCTCGACCACCTGATGACGGATTCCCGTCAAGTATATTATACCTGGAAGTATTTGTATTATATATTTCGTAATCCATCTACTATTCTTCAGATTTTAACCATTGCTAATGTTGTTATTTTCGTTTGTAAGTATAATACTTGTGTCAGATTTTTCAAGCACCCTAAATGCATCTAAGCTAGCTTGCGATATCTGCCGGGGCTAAACGCGCCTTTTGAAGAACTTAAGAACTCGAGATTTATAATATTATGGCAGTCGTGGTAAACTCATGCAGCGCTTAAAATTGCATACATCAAGTATGTACTGGTAGAATATCAACCTTACTGCAATTAAAATTTTCAATTTTTGTAAGACAAATTTGAACTTGTCCCACATGTCAAAATCTTATTGTCACCTTATAAGAAAGGGACACACTCCTAAACACTGGCTATCTCTGTCGGCTCGTTTTTCTGTTACGAGTTCGCGGTCCTGTTATATATTATTACGTCCATTGTGATGATATTCTCTTGGCCTACTTGTTATTGGTGATAGAGAAGTGAATTTCTTCTTGGAGTTTACAACAGTGGAGGAGACAGTATGCGAACGTCAAACATAAAGAAACAGCCGCCTAAGCCATAACTCAATAGTAATAGAGTAACGTTTACAATGTTGTAAAACAATATACTTTTCACCTCAGCAGCTCAAACATACCGCTTTTGCTGCGAGTCAACAGTGAACAAAATGCGATTTTGATTCGAGCGTGAGACAAAGTAGCTTTTTAATTTTTCAATCTTCAGTGCCACGAATTGACATTGTTCAGCCATAAATTTGTAAAATTCGAGTTTTTACTGTGCTCTGTCTCATTCACATCCATGCATGTGAAAGAGACAGAACACAAATAAAAAAGCGAGTGAAAAAACAAACCCCTTCGAAATTTGATTTTGGAATTCGACCTCAAAGAAAACACGTTCGGAAACGCGTAATACTAGGATATTATGAGTTTCCTTTTAGATTGAATGAAAAATAACTTTAAATATATTTATAATAAAGAAATTACGTTATTTTTTAATATTATTTTTTATGTTTAATTTATAATTGGATTTTAATAAAAATGAGTCTGATTAATAGTATAAAATTGATATAAAACGAAAACATTTTTATTCAACAATGTTATAGTAGAAGAAGAAGAAGGAGAAATCTTAAAAATAAAGCTTTTATATTATAAGTTATATTAGAAAAATAAACACCAGGGACGCGGTATTAAAATGCAATTTAAAAAATAGCGGGAATAAAAATAAAAATAGCGTATAGCGTAATGTGTTAAACGTTATTTAAATCTATTGCTGTTCATTTCCATATCTCCTAAGTAATATGTGTTCTCACTGCTGAGGTGAAAAATTATGTGTGCAACATGAGAGCAAAGTTTTTTGCATCTCGTGCTGTTGAGTCCCTCACTACGCTCAGGATTCTAACTTTGATTCACTCGCTACGCTCGTGAATCATAGAATCCTTCGCTTGCTCGGGACTCAAAATCAGAACTCGAAACAAAAAATAACTTTGCTCTCTTGTTGCACAAATAACTATTAATATCAGAGAAGATAACTCGCCTCGTTATTTACCTAAAGACACTTTCTACTTTGAAATATCGTGGTTTTACGAAATCGTTATTTTTTCAAGGTTTTTCTTTTAGATTTGCAAATAATATTGAGCATCTTTTAGGGCTTATTTACGTAGTGCCTATCCATAGACTGACGTGCGATTATTTATGATTAGATATAATTAATTTAACTTCGCTTTGTTTCTAATGAGAATTGTAAACAATTAAGCAACAAATTAAATATAAAATTCGGTTGTGCATAGAACCTAAAATTCTATAAACGAATATAAAATTACGTAAAATCTTTTTAATTATACGATGAAAATAAAAATATAATAGAAAACAATATGCAAATTGCAAACTAAAATGTTTACGTTCTTAGGTCTTAAAAAAGTTGCTCCTGAAAACTGGAAAATTGTACTAGAACGTTGCGAAAAAAATTTAAAAGCCAATTTTACACAATAGACAATACTAATATTAATATATTTTCTAGTATTAGCTTTTACTTATAATTCTATAGGTATAAATAGAAGGGATAAAAAAACATAGCTGAGGCCCGAAGCGCGGTGAACGCACGCCAGACAAGCGGACTTTGGACTCACACTCGCTCAAGGAAAAACATTACATACTAGCATATAATAGTTATAAGCTAGCATATTACGATGTAGGTTAAGGTGTTTTATTTTAGTATCATTCACTGATTAATACTTAACACTGATTACTTTTATAATTGCCAAAACTGTATTTTACATGAGTGATATCGTACCTATTAATTTTTTAATTACTTCTTTGTTATTAACATAATAAAATAAAAAGCCTTTTATTTCCTAATTGGTATTACTAGAATACAAATATATAAAATAGAGTTTATAAAATACGGCTAAAAAAAGAAGATAGTTTTAATTTATATAAAATAATCCGTGTCTCTATTATAGAGATATAGCAGACGTCAAAGCAAATAGTAAACTTCTTAATTTAAAATTTTAGTCATCTTATAGCATAGGATGGCAAACTAGCAATCGAAGCGTTTCGGCGATTATCGATGCCCCCACATCCCCACAACCAGATATTACTACAGACTACGTTGCTCTCCTTTTCCCTGTCCCAGTGGGCGACCATAAGCTCACAAGCTGCCCTCAATGCCTAAGAATAGCTGCCACAGTAGTATTGTGTGTGTAAGATACCAACAGAATTTGACTGCAAACCAGCATAGTACTACATTTTGCAGCTTTTTGAAGAGGAAACTTCTTTAACCGCCTTAGGCACTTTTTGGTTGAGGAATATTATAGGTTCGCGTCACCTGCTATTGTGACATTCAAAGTGTTTTTTTTTTTTTTTGTAATTTAATTCGAAAATGTATGTTTGAATAATTCTGTCGTGATTTTTATTTTATTATTTTTATTTTATTGCTTTTTTTTATTGTCAATTGTCATGATATTCTACAGTATTATTCTCTACATTATATTTCGACTTTTAACGACTCTTCAGTAAAAAAAAAACGTGTCGAAAAATGTAAATAATTTTATGGTATGTTTATTGTTTACGTAAGTTACGTGTTGAGAAAACATTCAGTCGATATAACAACATTAACTACGCATGAAAGATTGTATAATATATAATATGAAGTCTATCTCTATTTGTCTAACAATTCTCCAAAACGTTCAATATAATTTAAATACATTATATTAATAAAAAAAATAGTATAATTTCAGAGGCATCAAAAGATGAGAAAATTATTATCACAATTCGAAATGATGTTTTTCAGAGGATGAAAATAATTCATTAAACGGGTTACCTACATAGGTTGAAATTCTCAGAAACACGGTTACACGGATGCAATGACTGTTGTATATGGGCTACAACAACATTATTTGCGAAAACATAATAATTAAAAACCGAAGCGTAAAGAGTATGCTGATAACTGCTTAGCAAGTGGGTAGACAATATTATCATAGCAATGACATCTCTCAGCTAATGTCATTTACTATTCAAATCCGATGACCATATAAATCCGTAATAGCAGAGCTATTCTGTAAGAACAATTTCGTATCTCGACAGCGGAATCCGCGGTGAGATATCAAATTCGTATTCTTTAAAACTCAACAGCCTGGCAGCGACACATTTGTGAGTGTGGCGACGAGACGAACACTGTTGCGTGAGATTGTTGACATTATTAGTATGAATTCGGTATTCCGTAAGGGGCATTACCGCTTACCGAATCAAAAGCAAGTGAGTTCGCTTTCGAAGTGAGCGTGAAGTGAGCTCTATCACTCAGGTGAAGCTCGATATCGAAATGGTTTTTTACAGAATAACACTACTGAAAAGATGCATGGCTTAAAAAGGCAGGCTGATGGTACCTGGTACCACCTGGGACCGTCATGGGTCACATCCTTTCACCAGTAAAGGCTCACCATTGTTTTACCTTTTGGAACGAAACGATTAAAGTATTAAAACTCTTGAACTAGTGTTTCGCTAGTCTCGAAAACTAGTAAATCGCAGAAAATGACCAATGCTGTCACATCTCTATAAGCCGTCGATTCCCAAAGTGGTTCAGCAGGACTTCTAGGGGTTGAGGTAGGAGAGTCAACGAAAATTCATCATTTACCACTGATAGAGGAATTAATTAATTAACCAATCACTTACATTTTTTTAAAATTGAAAATTAGTGGTTGGAACTCGGCCACAACACATTCACTTACAATTTGTAAGTTACAAATAACATCAAGGATTTTTTAAAATCGGTTCAAGAGATCCAAAGGTTAACATTAAGACCTCACAAACGCACAAACTTTACCTCTGTTTCATATTAATATAGATAATAAGTTTAATAGCCATTTTAGTTTAAAATCTTATAATTATTATTGGTATTTAAAACTTTAGTTATTAAGGAGTTTTTGCATGATCAATAAAACTCTTTATCAAATGAAACAAAAAAGTTTAAACACGTCTGTTAGACTCGTCGCTGTGGTTGTTTTTCTTTAATCACCGCGTTGATATTAATGTGACCTTTAGAGATGTATATATTTATCAAGTGATCTTTAATGATTATCATCAGAATTGTTTATTGTTGTTTAAGGATATGTTTGGAAACTGTAGTGTAGAGTATGTAGAGAATAGAGACTGACTTAATAGGGTCAATGTTCGTCTACACTCTACATCATATTAAGGCTGGACCTATTGAAATATTAAACTATTCATTATAACTATGTAAAACTATACTACTGAAAATAGGCTTATACTATGCTATATCTTATACTAATACTAGCTGTTCGTCGCCTGCGTTAACTATAATTTATAACATCGACTTAACGGAATGGTATATAGCCTAATAGCCATTCTCGATACATAGGCTATCTAACACTGAAAGAATCATTCAAATCCGACCAAATAGTTCCTGAGATTAGCGCGTTCAAATAAACCTTCTTTCGCTATAAAAGGTAGCCTATGCCTTTTCCCAACCACTGGTCTACATGTGCACTAAATTTCGTAAAAATCGGTGCAGTGGTTTAGGCGTGAAAGCGTAACAGACAGACAGACACACAGAGTTACTTTCCAAGTTATAATATTAGTAGAGATATAAAGCCGAAGAGATCGTTTGAACGCGCTAATCGCAGGAACTATTGGTCGGATTTGAATGATTCTTTCAATGTTATCAGCCCATTTATCGAGGAATGCTATAGGCTATATATCATCCTGCTAAGATGCCGTCGTTAATATTAGTTAAACACAGTTATCAGCTAGTTAAAATATAAAAGTGAATGAATGGTCACGCGTCTGGGGAGTGAGAAATCATCATCGCAGGTCAGCTGACGCGTTGACCGGCCCTGCACTCTTGCATGCTTGAAAACAACACTCAGATAAACAACGTCACGCTAGGGAATGTGTGCGTGTGTGTGTGTGTGTGTGTGTGTGTGTGTGTGTGTGTGTGTGTGTGTGTGTGTGTGTGTGTGTGTGTGTGTGTGTAAACACCTCCGTTTTCCCTCGGAACCCGTCTTCAAAACTAGTAAACTCATCTCGATCCGGTTCCATGAGATGTTTTAAGTTTTATTTTTATTGACATCCTTCGCGTGTTACTAACACCATCATCATCAGCAATATTTAAGATCAAACCGTTCAACGTTAGTTTTCCATATTATATTCCAATAAGTCTTATATCTTATAAAATTCTGCTGTGCGTGTGTATGTCACGAAACGCCAGGAATTATCTCACCCCTGTACTTAGTGGATTTGCTAAAATTAAAAAAAATGGAGTTTCTTGAAGTACGAGGGACTTTCAAATGAAATCGGTTGTCTGTAAAGTCCGTTTACTGACGATAGTTGAACGTGACAACGTCATAAGAAAATACTGATGGGCCGATTGTAGTTCTTTCTCGCTCGTCCCGTGCTCTCGCTTGCACTTCAAGCCTTAAATGGAACGCCTCGGAGTGAGATAACCGACTGAGTCATGTTTTTTCGTGCGTGCAGGCGGCTCCATCGAATTATATAAGACGTTGTCACGTCAAAAAATAAAGAAACAATATTATTTTCCCCACTGCTGGAAATGAGTCTCCTCAGACGAGGAGGGAAGAGGAGTGTATTATATTGGTCCATAGTTCACCGATGCTGACCCAACGTGGGATGGTGAATTTCGCACACCTTCAAAGACTTTAAATCTCATCAGGCATGCAGGTTTCCTCACGATGTTTTCCTCCACCAATGAGCAAGCGATTGTTGTAATTGTTTGTAAATATTTCAAATATCGAGTTATCTTTATTTTTATTATTTTGAACTTTGAAGTCACCGAACTATAAATTAAATATTATGAACCACCAACGCCCTCTTCTTTATCTTTGTGTATTCCAATTTCAAAAACAACATGGAATCGTAATCATTCGTTGATCACATACGGCGATCGTTTACATCATCCAATCTATATCTTTAAAATGATATCTATTCATAACAAGATAATATAATCTATTTACAGCATCGGAAACAATTTATCAATACAATCAACTAGCCGCTTCGCCCACGACTTTGCTTTAGTTGTTTTTTTTATATTTATTCGATGTTTTCTGTCCGTCCATCCTGTCTTTAGTGTATCATTTATATAAAAAGGCAAACCTGACTAGGGGGTGAAATAGGGGAGTGAATTTTATTTAGTATTTAGAATTTTCTCATTTCAGAATAAGTTGTAAGGAGTAGAACTTCGTGGGTTAAATTTACCAAATCGCAGCGTTGCGGCACCGCTGCGTTTATTACAGAATAGCACTGCTGCCCCCTGATTCTGTAAGAGTCATTTTCTAGGCTGTGCGCTGCGACGAGCTCGTCTCGGCACACAGCGTTGACGTTGCTAGGGCGTTTTATATGGTCTGACAAGCTTAGTGAATACCAAGTTGAATTCACAGCGCTGTCACAATTTTGCGACAGCGCTGCGTTTCTTACAGAATAGCACTGATTGACAGGCCTCCACAACTTACAAATGACAAAGACTTATTATTCCATTCCGTCTGCCTGTAACATACCAATCGCCATTTATAGACAAAGACAATTACCTACAACGCAATATCAAACTAATTAGTATTGTATAAAGGACTAAATTAAAACAACAATTTCCATAACAGTGTTACGTCAATTGCGTAAACACGTTTGATAGTGTCAACGTAGCAACACGCCCCACCGAGCCACAGAGATAAAAATGTATAGAGACGAAAAACAATGAGGTAATAAACGCTAAGTTGAAAACATTCTTATCGGAGATATTGATTTTTTAATTCTTCAATTGTTTTATATGGGTGGTCGTCTTATCGCACGAGGGCCTGTCTCATAGCGACAGATAAAAACGTCAGCAGCTATTTTAGTAACATTAACGCCCCTTATAGCAAATGTAGAGATCTCTCTACATTTGCAAACTTCACGCCGTACACCATTATTAGAAACCAATGGTCGCCGGCAGTTTCCATCGGATTAGACAGCCGCTATCGGACTTATGATGATTATTATTATTTTAGTTAATGTCAGTAACGAATACTAGTTTTGACCAGATTTTTATAAATCTGCAAAAATGTTTCTCAGATTGTTTTTTAATAAAAATTTCTATCATTTATAATATTCGATAAGATCATCTATCCTTGTAAACATTAGAATATAGTTTTCCAAAGTATTCTTTTTTTAACCGAACTTTGTTTCTATTTCAACGGATTTTAGGCAAACTCCTTTATTATTGGCGAAAATTGGATTGGAGCAGCTCTAAATTTAAAATAAAATTTTTGCGATCAGGTATGAATCAAAATTATTGATCCAGAAGACTCTTTATTTGATAGATAAAAGGGCCGATAGAAGTGAAAACTTGTAACTTAGAATTATGACAATAATTTCACATTTAAGAACTAAAAATTTGAAATCTCATAGTGACGTCATAAAGTGCTCAATGTTGCTTGGAAGTTTTCACTATTTTCACTTCAATAATTACACTGAAATTTTATTAGGACTAGTATCCTTTAGACGCTACCTCCAGACCCTGCAGTTCAAGTGTAGTAGATATTATGTAGTCATCGAATCATCGATGAAATATACCCTATATAGTAATAAATTTGACCTTTATATATGTCACCCGTTCCAAACCAGTCGACCGTAGCTGACCAAGTTAGGTACAAACCCGACGCCATGAACATGGCGGGGGGCAACCCCCCAAATTTTTAACGTCATAGGATGATCCAACCGGATCACCCCATTTCCGATGACGCATAACGGTCACTAGGACCATTAGCATAGATCCAACCGAAAAAAAAAAAACCTTTATATAAACAATACTTTTATATTAATATTTCCAGTATTTCGCTCCGCTCCGCTCTATTACATAGAAAAAATATCAATTCTCAAAACTAAGAAGCAAACACACAACCACAAAGTTGTAACATTTAAAAATACGTCCAGTTGCTAACGGCCTTGGCGTCGGAGGCGCGGCTCCACGTCACCGAACCACAGATAGCGAACAGCGAACAGTTCAACAACATCTAATGTAAAGATCAATCCTTGACGTGGGCGTCTATTTTCGGACTTAAAATGTCACTTCGCCTTAAACAACGAAAAGGTTACTAGAAAAAAAATCAAAAGGTTAAAAAAGAGTTAAACAGCTTTATGGCTGAATTAATTTTGATTAAACGTGACCCATCCAAATTGGTTTACCCGCGCCACAGACACACCTCTTTTTAACCACACCCTAATAAAATTGATCGAATATATCGCATCCAAGCAGCCCAAGCAGACAAATGGCACAATTACGAATAGAATAGAATAGAAAACTATATAACTTATGACATATATTTAATAGCTAGTGTCATTCCCATACAATAAGTATTCTATTCATTTAGCGTTTGTGCCACGAGTCTAGGTGGGCTGATATTATCAAATGCTTCTGGAAGATAAAAATTAAGAAAAAGAAGAGAGAACAAGAACTACGTTCTGAAATTTTGTCGAATATAGATAAGTAGTTTCATATTATTTGTGTAGAGTTTTGCTCGCTGCAAATTCAAGATGACAATTTCGCAATAGATTAGAATAGTTAATCATTTGTAAGTCTTATAACATAGAAAAGTTTCAACTTAACTTGTTAAAGAAATTGAAATACTGTATGAGCAGAGCTACATATTTTATCTCAGACCAGTGGCGTAACTATAAGTACCGTTCGGGGCCCGTGGCAAATTCATCGGATGCTAGGAAAGAACCAATTTTTTTTTAACTAAGTGTGTAATAATAAATGTTGGGAGTTGGAATTCTCCTCCGACCGGGGGCCCCTTTCAGCTGGGAGCCCGTGGCATTTTGCCGACTTGCCACCCTGTAGTTACGCCACTGTCTCAGACAGCAAAAAGTGATGTTAATTCTGATAATTTTAACGATATTGTTTTGCTTTATTTTGGTTACCATAATACAAGAAGTGACATTTTGTATGTGGAATATCTAGACTCGGAAAATATTTAACTCTACATTTGGAACCAACTAAATTAATTTTTAAACAAAAATATGCTGGATGTTTTTGCGTGACATTTAGGTACCTATATGTAAATTATCTTTATATATATTTTTCTGTGCATGTATTATTATTATTAAAGAATTCTACATTGGTCCATATATTATATAGGAGTCCATATTATAATATCATCAGATGGATTCAAGAAGGACGTCTGTCGAGTCTGCTAGTATACCTTTATAGATATTAAAGTGAGAGAAACAAACTTTGCTGTGTTTAACTTTAAATATATTTTTTAAATATTTAATGTGTTAAATTATCCGAGTAAACCAAATTTTGCTACATCATCATTACATAAACATAGAAATTTCCCAAAGTCATACGAAAATAAATGTCTACATTTTCCTCGTTCGTTCGTTCGTTAGTAAAATGTCTTGTAAATTGTAATGTTTTTATAGGCTATGATTGACTTGTACTCTAAAAGAGTATATAGGCTCAATATCTATAATTTTTAAAAAACTAACGCTCGAATTCTCAAACGCCACTTAAATATTTGGGGGCTCCTCAAACTACTAAGCACTACTTAAATTTACATGTCATCAAAATGTAAGCACCTCTGAGTTGCGTTTGAGTATTCGGGCATAAGTCAATTAATTTTACTGCTGATTGAATACTGCCTTTTTAAATGAACTCGGATATCTAAATATTTTACATACATTTTTATCAGAGTATGTGTTAATTGAATTTGCAACTTTTACGTAATAATTTGAACATTAATAACTAATGACTTAAATACATCAGATTGAGGCCATAATTTGTAAAGGAATGGGATTTCTTATACCTATATGCATAATTTATTCAGTATTTCAGTTTCAATTGTTATTGAGTGGCACGTATCAATATTATAGTTAATTTACATTTTTAATTCTATAATTCATATTACATTAATTTACGTTTTTTATTACTAATGATATTTATTATGTTTATTTTGCATGAGCAAACACAGTATTTGGCCGATAGGCAAAATAATACGCAGTAAATAAAACTTATACAACCTTTAGGCCCCGTTCGCGTGAGCGCTTTTTTACCGAGCGTTTAAAAGCGTTTAACTGAGACAATTGGATTCCATGTATCAGCTGTTCACACTAAGGCGCTTTTAAACCGCGGCGCTTTTTTATGGAGCACTGTTGGATTTTCAACGTTGAGCGTTGGACGTTAGATCGAATTTAGCATGCGAATCTCTTAACTTGCGCCGACGTTAGAATTTATCACGACGTTTATAAAGCGCCCGTGCGTTGGAGGCTTTAAGTTTCAGCCAATAATTGACACACAGCAGACATAGTCTTCCTTTGGCAATTAATAGATATTCTCTATGATCAGTGAGATGCGGGTAAATGCTTTTGCTGGCATTTAGCCAGAGAGGAAAAAATTTAAGTCTCAAAAATATCTGTCATCGTAATTTTCCTCGCAAATATCTGGAACGCCTTTGAGTTATTCTTAAGTTAGGTACTAACTGGTTCTCTGAAATTGTACGCTATTGTATTGTACCTCAATCCTATAAACCTCAGTCCAAAACTTTGGATACTTTAGAGTATACGTATGAGAAAGAATTTTTTCTTTGTGAAATGTTGCCATCTCTGCGTGATATGGACTAACTTGAGGCAGAGAATAGTTCTAGACGTGCCTTCTAGTCTTTATTTTATACTATGGAAGTAATAATATTAGACTTTGAAACTAAATTCAAACCGACAGTGCAGTTCTATTAAAATGACAATGGAAGTTATCTTCCGTCATAAACGGGCAATACAATCTGTGAAACGACATTGAAACAGAAATTAAACTGTTACAATCATCGTTATGGCTATTACGAACAAGTCTTTCACGAAAAATAGCTTTAGTTTTAATTGAAGTACGAAAAACTGTAGTACAATTGATTGTGGTCAAAACAGTCCAAAACTTAAAGATTTTACAAATTTAATTTTATTAGAAGCGCTTCGATTACGAA
Source organism: Lycaena phlaeas (assembly GCA_905333005.2). NCBI lineage: Eukaryota > Metazoa > Arthropoda > Insecta > Lepidoptera > Lycaenidae > Lycaena > Lycaena phlaeas. Next base: position 3,927,652 of record HG995181.1, read on the forward strand.
AGCGTTGCCTACATTAGGCTATAGGTATGCAGTAAGTAAGCTTTTTTACGTCAAAAGTGAAATGCACCGCCGGGAAATGCACTGACGCATCCCGCTAGGGAGTAGGTCTCCCCAGGCGGATATGTGGGACTCGCTGCGCCCGAATGATGGTAAGTGGACGCAGCTCTACCCACTAAAACCCGGCACTCACCACTGCCGCCTTTGGTAAGGTGCCCCGGATCTGCAAGCAACAGGGCACCTCGACGGCTAGTCAGTCCCTCAGGGGAGCGACGCCACCTCCACAGAGCGGTTGTTCCGCACCACAGAACAACCACTCCCAACGTCAGGACAGTACGATGAGGTGAAGTTCCCATCCTCACCCCCTGCCTCCTGCTCTTTCGTCCAACAAATACAAAGAGCCATCTCGTTTCAATTAACTTCGCCCAAGGTGTTTACGTCACCCTGGGCTACCGAGCCCCACCGCCATGACAAGGCCTGAACCATGCGTTGCCCTCCTTTTCCCTATCCCCCTCAAATTCATTTGTGGACGTAGTCGTCATTAACTGCATATGATGTAGGTATGTATAGTACAACAGTTGAGTTAGCGTTTGCGACTAATTGGAATTAATTGTTTCATATGTGTTTTCATAAAGCATTAACAAAGGCCAATTTTCGGATACAACTTTGTTTTATTATTTAATTTTGGTGAAAACTTGGGATACCGACAAATGGTATGTTCGACATTAATTTGTAATGTTGAAGACTAGACTTCATTAGTACGTCTAATTGACTCTTGATTTTCCAATATGCAAGACCACATTCCCAATAACATTTGTGAATCATTTTTCTTGTATGCTCTATATCAAAGAGCACACTCTTAAGTGCCAAGTCTTCAACGATTTCAATTCAAATTGGACTTTGCACCACACGAGGCTGGTCTATATGTTACTTTATTGAATTACCTATATGAAAGATTGTTACCCTTTCCTACGCTTTTGTTATGACAATATTAAAATCTATACTTTGAGATATAGTTAATGTGTTTAAATATGGAATAAGTTCTCTTGGAATTCTATTTAAATTATGTTAATAATAAAATTGAGGATTTCATTTGTTTCTTTAAGCCCAGTAACTAAGTGCAAGGAAGCGCAGTTGGATTTGAAAAATTAAAAAACTTTGCTGTATTTTTTCAACTTGGGGCTTTTAAATTTAAGAACCCAAATTAAGAGAGAATGACAATACAATAAACATCAATAAGGATCAGAGCCGTTGGCCATTAAGGTGCAAGAGGTCGCATTTAGTAGACGAAGTGTCGGTCGGCCATTAACCAGATGGGAAGACGATCTTCGTACAGTGGCAGATCCGCGTTGGATGCGAGTAGCAAGTGATCGGTCGTCTTAGCGTTCATTGAGGGAGGTCTATGTTCGGCAGTGGGCGGATAAGAGCTGATGATCATGATGATGAAGGGTCAGAGATTGTCAAAAAGAAAATACAAAAAATATATAGGTACAGTTCTTGAAAAAGACTGGTTGCAATCTGCACGCTTATTGTTATTAAGCATTACTGGAACATATTAAGAATGCTCGAACAAAGGCTGTGCTAAATTTTGCATTAATCCTTTTATTATGCTCATTCCAAATGCAGAATTGGAGCTGCAGAGATATGATGCTTTTGCCTAATTAACGCGAGATAAAATTAATTTCAAATTAAGAGTCCTTTCTGATGGGACTATGCTCCTACATTTTAAGATTTCATTCTCATTGTGTTTGTACTAACTTACCGTTAGACAGCGCTTTCTCCTTGTCCTCCATCATTGCATGTGCAGTACTAGCTCCTGGGGCCATTACTATCTTCCTGACGGACGGTCTCCGCACTAGCGCGATATGCTTCACTCGGTTCAATTTCCTGCGACGCGTGCGCACTCTGTGGAGACCTGCACTCGACTGGCCGGCAGCGGTTATCACGGATCGACCCTTATCACTTCGGCAATGATTGCCGGCTAACCACACAAGAGCTGAATATATTTTTTGATATAACAACCAAAAATACAAGTACCAATCGCCACGGATGTCCAACAACGCCATCAATAGCGACCTGAAACAATGAAACAATGTAAACATTTCACACGAATAAAGAAATAAATAAAGTTATTTTAGCAAATTATGGAAATAGTGTTGCGATAGAAATTCCTTATGAACTTAATTACTTCAACGATGATAATTACAAAAGTTGCAGTCGTAATGAAAAGGAAAGACATCATGAAAAGAAGAAATACTTTTCACGCTGTTAAAGGCAACGAGGTACCACAGGTGTCGGCCGTAGGATCAACTACGTTCAGCGTTGCTCAATGATATTTGCAGCTGCTAATATGAAGCTAGTCCACAATTTTAAAAATAGAATAAAGATAACTGTTAAGTTTGCCTTGGCTCAACGTGCTATGGAGCGTGCTATGCTGGGTGTTTCTTTGGCAGATAGGATTCGAAACTAAGACTTTCGCCAGAGAACTAAAGTTACCGATATCACGCGAAGAATAAGCACGTTGAAGTGGCACTGGCCTGGTCACACACTCAGAAGAACGGATGGCCGATGGGCCATTAAGGTTCAAGAATGGAGGCCGCGTTTAGGTAAACGAAGTATTGGTCGGCCAATAACCAGATGGGAAGACGATCTCTGTGCAGTGGCAGGTCCGCGTTGGATGCGAGTAGCAAGGGATCGGTCGTCTTGGCGTTTATTGAGGGAGGCCTATGTTCAGCAGTGGACGGATAAAGGCTGATGATGATGATGATGATGATGATGAACTGTTAAGAGTATATTTCATTCTTATTCTTTTATACCTGGCACCAAGGCCATAATATATATATATATATATATATATATATATATTTTTTTTTTTTCTGTTTCTACTGAAATTTAGAACACTGGTATATTCAAGTATATGAAATCATTAAACTTTTGAGGATTATGATTCTCAGGAACGATGACTGTCTATTTGGACTACCATAAAACTTTTCACGCGCTATCTTCGGTTAGATGTTGATAGTGATGATTAAAGTTTTCTATTTATCACAAATATGTTGATGAAAACATCAGGTTCTGTGGGTCATCATATAAATGCTTATCACATGAAATGGAAGTTATTTTTCTTGAATATTGAATGGAATGTTTTTGACCTACAACCTATTTCATTAGGTACTTTACAATGATTAGATCCTATCTAAGAATGATTGCTAGCATCCATAATTTAATCCGTACCATATCATTGTCCATACTTCTTGCTAACGAACCAACTTCGTCAAATTTGTAAAGCCGTGTTACATCGTCTAAACGACTCTACTTCTTTTTCTTCTAATAATCAAGACATGGGAAACCAAAAATTAGACTACAGAATATCGCTGTGGCTGTCATATAAAAATAAAATCATTAGAGACTTAAAAATTCTCAGATTGCCGTTACTAAAATAACGGAGCAATCATTTTAAATTTTAATATTCCGAACTTTTAACGTAAACAAAGTTGTTTTTAGTGTTTACGCGAATTTCATTTATTATGATTAAACAACTTTTGCGGCTATACTTTTGATGACGCAGGGAAATACTTTCGCATAATCTAGGACCTTGGGAAGGTACACTGGACTCGTGTGGGGACTCGCATTTGGTATGCACTACCCCACTAAAATACCAGTGAGCGCCTTCAGCTGCTCTGATATTTAGCCATTGCCGTCCAGGACACAACATTACCGATCTCGCGATGATGATGCTGGGCAGAGACTGCCGATGACAGACGTCAGCCCGTCTCGGGCACGAGGGTGTGCTGGGCAGATCGATATTTCCGGTCCTCCCGTGAACATGATTGCTGTAAACTATCCAAAACGTCAAGCATGTAAAAATCATAATAAACCGCGATAAATTAACTGTACTGCAAATAACTAATGAGATTAAGCAAGAAGTTGAAAGAATCCGGAATTAATCAACGGAAGGGGTGTGGTTTTTCAATATAACGCTAGACTTCGCACATATTTAGCCACTCAGGAAAAATTACGAGTTTGGCTGGAAGATGTAAAGGGATCCACGGTATAGTCCTGAACTTGCACCTTCGGATTTTAACCTGTTTCGGTCTCAGAATTCCTTAGGCAGTGTCAGGTTAACATCACGAGATGGCACCCAAAACCACTTGTCGCAGTTTTTTGATCAGACGCCATATTTTTTATAGCAATGGTTACTCTACCTACGAGATACGAGATACGAGACGCAAAAAGTTATTCAACCAAATAGGACGTACATAGTCTTATGTAGCTACTTTATCATCATCATCATCATTGGCCTCAATCCGTCTGTTTCAGACGATTTAAACAGAGTCAGCGTAAGTCGAGCTAAGTAAGTAAGCTACTTTATAGTCAAATGTAAATAAACTGCATAAAAAAACCTTTTGATTTTTTATAAAAATTACGAAGAAACTAATTCCCCAACCTAATAATCAGTTAAATAAAGGTATATATAATATGATCAACGTGTTTAACGTTCAACACATATTTCAGACAAATTAATTATTAAGTATAAATTTGTCAGCTTTCAGCAGTAGATAGAAAAATATGCCTACAACTTACAATCAACTCAGAACTCATTCTGAGTCGATTGTAAGTAGTAGGCATATTTTTTTTTTAACCACTTACTACTTTTTGAAGCAACTGGCTTAAGCTTTTTAATATCCTCATTCTACATTTAATATACTATTTTTAACCGACTTCAAAAAAGAAGGAGGTTATCAATTCATCGGTGTTTTTTTTTCCTATTAAGCATTTTCTTAATCTCAAAAATAACTGCTAAATTAAATAATATTTTTACGGTTATCCTTTCTTGCAAATTATAAAATTTACATAACAGCGTAAAGCAAACTCTAGAACTTTCAGGAGACTCATTCAAATGTACCAATGTTTTTCTGCAAAACGTGTTTATACATCACATTTTTCCTCCATTTAGTTTCAGCTTTTTTGTCGTCCGCCTCATTAAGAATTGAAATCTTTCGAAACTTTATATTGCATTTAAAACAGCGTAGAAGTTCACTCATCGGTCACTTGAAAAACCGGCCCCTCTTGTTCCACAGGCCACAGGCGACATGCGGATGTAAATAGAATATATTCAATAAGTCTATATTATTAAAAAATTGAGATAATTTAACCGTTCCGAGTAAAAGCGAGATGTTTTTGACGCGATCTTTTCTTTCTATCATTACATTTTTGCTACAGATTTTTATTCGTTAAATATTAAAATATGTAAATACATAATAGATGTTTCTTGTATTATTACTTTGGCTAATTAGCCAATATAATTATCAGCAATTGCTGATAGCCAATATCTCTCCCCATTCACATACAATTAATTAATTTATTTATAAACTCTTATAAGGGTTACCCCCTTAGTATAATCTAGATATTTCTACAAAAACTATGTTGCAGCAACACCTTGTTCTTAGCTTGTATTTTGTCTAAACTCTAGTAGCAACGTCAGGAGAGAATTGTTTTTGTTTCTTAAGTATAGGCTATAGCAACTTTATAGTTTATACTAGTCAAAGTAGTTTTTTGCCTTGCAATATAAGCTTACAGATGTTACTTTCCTATGCATTCCTTAATCCTTAGTACGGATTACAAAACATAAACGTTTCAAAGTTTTTTGAAATAGATTGTAGGACTAGAGGTTTTTAAGATATTGGAAATATTATATTGCAAACCTTGTAACCCAAACATGATAACGTACAGCTTAAACAATAATTTTCGTATCAAATGGCCTATTTTACTTTTATAGTACTCGTTGATCTCAATTAATGAGATAGAATTTAAGAGTTGTGGGGCTCTCAGATAGGATTTGTTGCTACCAAGACTAAAATAAATTTTAGAACAATATAGTATAAGTACAATGTTTTAGAGGCCCAAAATTTTTTCGCTAATTCCTTGCCGACTGATTCAGAAATAGAGAAATAATGTATGTAACACTTTTTCAAACGTAATTCATATTCAGACTTGTTCCCCGATAGCTTGTGGCAGCATTTAGCGTGTGTCGTGTATTGCGAACGGTATTTAAATGCTCGGCATATTATTGAAGTCTTTTTTTCCTTATCGTCCATTATTACCTAAGCTCTCATGTTCGGGCTTTTTACGGCGGTTTTCAATATCCTAACTATCTTAAAATATTCTTATCTATGACACATTTTCTTACAAAATCTGTCAAAATTGTAAGATGAATACGAAAATTTTAAGATAGATAGGATATTGAAAACCGCCGTTAGTCTCATTGGTTTTGTGTCAGTGCATTTACAAAATGGACATCAGCAGTCGGCGTCGCCCATTAACATAAATGAGATCACCTGGTATCAGCCATCAGTAGGACTATTCTGTAAGGTTATTTTAGAATCCCGAAAGCGGAATCCGCGGTGGTATGACGAATTTGTATTCTTTAAAACTCGACTCTCTATCTATATCAATAAAATTCGCTTTTGAAGTGGGCGTAAAGTGAGCTCTATCACTCAGGTGAAGCTCGATATAAAAATGGTTTTTACAGAACAGCCCTACAGTCCTCTCTGCTCTTTCTCTGCTTTGCTTATCTTGCGACATAAAATGATGCTCGTTTCAGTGACAGCAATTGCGCTGTCGTACCCGTCTTTTCGAAACACAGCATAGTTTGACGATCGAACTAAAATAAGCAGAATAATAAAATTGTAACCATAAGCCGGGGGCGCGGACATCACTGGGTGATACCAACCGGCTCACCCCACTTCCGATGAAGCATTAAGGCCATTAGGGCCGTTAGCATAGATCCATCCGAAAAAAAAGGGGGGCGCGGCACAAGCGTACGAGTCCATGGGCTTGTGATTGGCCCGCGTCAGACGCACACACACGGCTTACAATATAGATTAAGTTTACTTAAGTTTACTTAAATCTAATGTAAATTTGAGTTTCTTAGTATAGAAAGTGACACTTCACAACAACCCTACTCTTATTTTAAATCACATCCATCCCAAGTTTATCTGGTATCGCTACCTTAGCAATAAGACCGCCTTTTTGAAGTGAAACTTCTTTAGAATCGTTGTGATTTCAAACCGGATACAACGGAAAAAACGACAGGTAAGAGACACAGATACAAAAGAGGGAGAGAACAAATGTCGGTGTGTATGTATATTGCACACTGTTTAATATTTGCTTGTATTTGATCATTTAACGTGTGTTTCACTTCTATCGTGTGTGAATCGCACATACACCTTTTTTGTGTAATTTTCAGTCATTTCAACAATAGATGTATGAATTTCTATATGCACAGTAAAGCATATTTTGTTATTCTATCTTTTTTTTCTTAAATACTATCCTAGCGGTTCGGTTCAGTGGACGCGTTGATGTGTCTTTACATTACCTTAACCCTTCCTTTTCTTTTTGTGATCTGCATAGGAGATCTGCGGAGGAGCTCGTGGCTAAGCAATAATAGCCGTGCATGGTCTATTCGCCAGGCTAAGGAACGCTTGCCGAGGTTGCCGTGGATGGGTGACCATAATTACATACCGAGATTCCTCTGAGCCTCCTTCTTGGATCTTTGGAAGTCGTTATGAACAGATTATTAGAAGCACGAGAATCTAACATCCAGTCTTATCACGGGGTACCGTATCATCCTGTTAGTCAATCATCCTGTCGCTCAATTAGGTTAGACTAGAAGCCGACTCCAAAAACACATGTGGAAAAAGGCTAGGCTGATGATACGAGATCTGCTGATTAAAAAATCAAGAGTGTGTTTGACAGTTGCTTTTAATGAAGACGTTCTTTTTCAACTTCGATCAACTCAATGATGGTCATCTCTGGCAAATACGACGAAGACTGTTGATTTTGGGCATCAGTGACGGAAATAGTTGTGTTGTTGTACAGTTGTAGGCTATTTTGGTACGTTACATAAGAGACCACGAGGGGAAAATGTAGCACACAATTTTGTAGACAGATCTCTGACATAACAATGTTTAGGTTCGTGCCTGACCTACCTAGATCACTGTAGATCAAGTTTCAATAGAACATAAAAAACTGAAGGAATAACATGTGCCTCTTGCAAGTTATGCAAATTAATCTCTTTCATTAGAAGATTACAAGGCATACGCGCCTGAACTTTCTAGAAATCGCTTTATGCCTATCAGAGGAAAATGGTGATAGTGATGCTACCGCATTACTAGTTATGCCATATTGGGCGAGCGTGTTTGGTAAATGTGCCAGTGCCACGGATAGCCACGCTACAGCCACGTGTATGAAAGTGCATCCGCAGTACATACTTATATAAGAAGCACTCAATTTGGAACATTAACGGCGTGTACATTGACATCGTCGGATATTTAAATTGACTTGGGATGCATCGAGAAGCGTTCTATTTATAGATCGTTCCATATTTAAATGAATATGTCATCTCCTAGGCTTTAATCCATCGATACCATCAACAATCAACATTCGAAGAAGATCTTTCGACGCTGTTCCAATTCTGCTTGTTGAAACAAGATTTTTAAATCAACAAGCACTATAGTGGCCTCGATAGTACGCTTACTACATTTTAAAATATTACTATAAATCAGTAATTTGAAGCGTGATTCAGGCGACGATAAAAGGCCAATACATGTCACTGTTATCACTGAAACTCTTTCTAGAAACTCGCTCGTGATAACTTTTGTTACAATTGCTAATAACGTTCGGAAACTGGTTTTAAAGTCATGTAATAATACATTTATACTAAAGTTTGTATATGTAGCTTTAGTGTAGACTGCAGAGGCTAAGGAAAAATACAGAGTGGGTTGTGGCGAACCAATGGACTCATTTCCAGGCTATGTATTAGATAGTAGGTTACTAAGGTCGATACAATTTCAAGGAGATTCTCCGGGCGAATTGTTGTTTTCTGTATTATGAACGTTTTGAAAGTAATATGCAAATAGTACCGGTTACTCAAGTTTGTTATGCATAAGATGTAAATTTCTAAACTGAGCCGAATGTACATGTCCTGTTTTGTTTACATGTGGTTTAGTGATAAATGGAAAATTTTCATATATGACAAAACTTCACTTATGAGTTATATGCTTACCTGCATCAAAAACTAAAGCTCTCCTTCGCAGTAGTGATCAGAAGATGTGTGTCGTATGAAATGCACTAGATCGTGGCGCATAGCAGTGCGCCCGTGGATAGCGATAAACGTTTCAATACACATTCGCAACAAGTCCCACTCGACAATCCTAGTTAATTTCTCAACCAAAATTCTCCCCCAACATCTCACTGGGAATATAACACAGAAGTTATACAGTTTGGCAGTCCTTCACTACGGTGGATTAAAAAAAAAACGTATCAGCTTCTATTATTTCACACCGGACCGTAATTTGCGCATTTTAATAATCTTCCACGTATTTTGTTTATTTATTGTCCTGTTATAAATATTAGCACAATGACAACGTGGAGTCTCGATGCGTTCGATGCTTGGCGAAAGCTGTATTGAATAGTAGAATGGATGTCCGTCGTCAACAAACGAGTACTACGATCGTGCAGCATCGTTTCACGATCGGATGTTTTCGTCCGGCGACATGAAATGGCAATATGTATATCTGTGTCACTCTAGCTTACGATAACAGCTTGAAACGAGACGCGCGCACTGCAACTGGAGATTACAGACGTAAACAAAAACAAAAGGACAAAAGATGTTGCCTTTTCTTTGTTTACTTTAAAAGGAAAGCGGATCAAATTTACATATTTACTTAGCACTTCAAAATAGGCATGAGCACCCAATATTTCGACAATAATTAAAAAGTTCATGTTACAGTGCGTTTATAGGTCACAATTCACATTGAACAGAATAGGTAGCCATCAAAGCATACCTATTTACTAAAAGGAAAATACTCACAACAATAATCATTACAGCCCACCTAGACAAGCGGAAAACGCTAAACGAATAGAAATAGAATACTTATTGTATGGGAATTACACTAATTTACGACATGTAATTTGAACAGCTATTGTTATTCCCATACAAATTAGAATTAGAAAGTATTCTATTGGTTTAGCGTTTGCCACTTGTCTAGAGGGGCAGTACTGATATTCCAATTCCTCGATTATTTTGTATTTGGAATTACACGCCTGCTACAGATTATAATCTTTCAGCAAAACATTAGTATTGCTCTGCTTTATCTCAAGGATTATAATATTAGATATCTTTTTTCTTTTTGTTAAATAAAAGCTATACCATAGAAACCCTTAATACTTCTCCCCTTATCAAGCTACTTATAAAAATGTCCTAAGATTTTCTAATTTTAGACGGACAGTAGTCAATAAGAGACAGTGAAAATATTCCGACCAGTATTGGAAACGCCTCCTATTTATTATTTCACGTTGCTAAAAAGTCATTGCAATGTTATTTAAAGAGAACTGGATAATGGATTCATAAAACGCTGAAATATCATAGCACCAATGAATGAAAAAAGGAAAGAGTAACTGCAGCCTAGACCTCAGAGCTCATACCTAAGAGATATTGAAAAGATTCCGACCAATATTGGAACGCCTCCATTTATTATTTCACGTTGCTAAAAAGTCATTGCAATAAATAAAACGCTAAAATATCAAATAGCATAGAACCAATGAACGAAAAAAGAGAAAGAGTAACTGCGGTCTAGACCTTAGAGCTGATCAGAGATACCTGTTCAAAAAAATTTGTCTAAAAGCAACAGGATACCTGATTCTGACCGATTCGTCAAGATACAGGGCAACTTTACTTCGAAGGACCATGGAATGGAACCACTCATGATGGAGTTTTCCTCACCATCTCCAGGACTGTGAAATGGGGTTGGGCTTCCATCTTAATTCGCTTTTTATAAGAAGCCAGGCGGATGCAATTCCGCTGCCATAGACCCGTCCGCCCAATACCGTCTTTACCATAAGGGCACACGGGGCCCGTGCCCGGGGCCCCCTGAGAACGGGGGCCCCGAGGACCTACAAATTCTTTCACACATTTACTCTCAAAACATTCTTGTCGGGCACATTACACTTTTTTACAAATCAGTAGGTAATCTTATCAGAAGGTCTTTACAACTAAGAAGGTATTTACTTTACCATAAGATATAAAGCAGAAGAGTTTGTTTGTTTGAACGCGCTAATCATAAAAATTATTGGTCCGGTTTAAATCTTAGTTAACGCAGGCGAACTTGCGGGCAAATGCTAGTCTATAATAAATGGTCATAGGTACCTTAGGTACTTAATAAATTATGTTATTATAATTAGTTTTTTTTGTTTCCAAAAGGGGCCCACAATCTAGTGTGCCCAAGGGCCCCAGCCTAGATTAAGACGGCCTTGCGTCCGCCCACAGACAAAACTATAAATACTGTAGGTAACTGCGATGCTGAACGAGTGCGGTACTTTAGTAAAGTTGTATTTATTTGGCCAATAGTAGGAACGTACTGTATATAAAATTTCCAAACTGACCAATCACATCCCTCTACTATCCACAGCGGAACGGCCAGACCATCGATAGTATAACTGGAATAGAGCGGATTATTATAATATTTGTATAAAAACAAATTCCCAAATTCCACAAATACAAATTTATGTTGATTGACCGACTGATGGCTATTGGTGTAAGATTGACCGTTTCCCACCATGTTTCAGACCTTGTCGTGGTGGTGGGGCTCAGTAACCTAAAGTGAGCCCAACATGGGCGAAGCGAATTGAGCCGAGGGGGCCCTTTGTACCCCTCTTATAAGAAGAGGGGGCAAAAGAGCCAGGGGCAAGGGGCGAGGACGGGATTCATGTTTGATTTACTATGTTTCTAATACCCACTTACCATCAGGTGCTGCTGGTCTAACGTCCTATTAAATAACATCTTACATCAGATACACTTCAGCTACATTAAGATAAATCCTTGTTCTCGATTACACATTATGTATTGAGGCTAAACGAATATGATTTTTCAATAGTTCAAGTTCGCATTGTTCAATATTTTTTTGTTTTATTCAGTTCATTATTTCCTGTAGCAATTCGGTATGAAAAATGAAGATATTATGTTATAAGCAATGAAGTTATCTACATCTACACTTCTACATCTACATCTACATCTACATCTACACTAATATTATAAAAAGAAAAACTTTGTTTGTTTGTTTGTTTGGTTGTAATGAATAAGCTCTAAAAGTACTCGACCGATTTCAAAAATTCTTTCACCATTCGAAAGCTACATTATCCACGAGTAACATAGGCTAAATTTTATTATGGAAAAAATAGGGTTCCGTAAGATATTTGGGTTTTTCCGACACGAGGTGTAAATCTTAGTTAGCGCAGGCGAAGCTGCGGGCAACAGCTGGTATATAATATACGAGAATATCTTAAAATATCAGCGATCTATTTGAAAGCTTTCAGTGACTGATAATCTATTTTGCATTATTGTCCTCTGTGCGTGACACTTAAGAGGAAGTTATCTATGAAGTATGTAAAGGAACAGAAATTTCAGCAATACCGTCATGTAAAGAAGCTCTTGTTTCGGTCAATATGGTCAAAATCAAATAAAATATGGCCATACTTAGTCAAACGTTTGTTGCTTAGATATGCTTTTACAAATATACACTGAATTCTTCTGTTACAACTTACGGCGGCGGGCAGTTCCCCCTTGCTCTCCTAAAATTTCTGTTATTGTTTGCAAGTTAGCAATTAAAATAAAAACGTGAAACACGTTTGACACACTCAAATATGTTATTGTTGAGTGTGTAATATTTCATTTAAAATTAATATTTTTAGCATAACAGTTTTTTTATAAGTAGACTAGCTGTTGCCCGCAGCTTCGCCTGTATTAACTACAATTTACAACGGGACCTTAGCGGGCTTAAAGGGGTTATCTAATACTGAAAGAATCATTCAAATCCGACCAATAATACCTGAAATTAGCGCGTTCAAACGAACAAACTCTTCAGCTTTATATATTAGTATATTAGATAACACAGTCACAAGATTCTGTATTTCTAAGAAACATGAATTTAACATTGTCCTATTTGGCAATAAATATGGCAAATCATGCTTGCCAATGCGTTGGTCGTTATAATTATAGATGGCCGTTTGGCAGGGGATGTGTGGCATTACGACAGCCGCAATAAAGATCTCAATGGTACTTGGAGTCAATAACCCTCCGGAGGTTTTATCTGAGAGCAAATCGGATATATCGACGGTGTGGTAAAATGGTCACAACTTCCAAGATAAGATATGTTTGTTGGAATTCTACCCAACATTGAGACTTTGTATGATTAACATACATAAGCACCAGGATTGTGGATCTGCTTGTTACAATATTAATAAAAGAAAAAAAAGATGTTATGAATGACACAATATGTGGACCTGTTTATTATTTACCAGGTGGATTGGAAAGTCCGCAGCCTGATACATTAAAAAATGGCGGCAAAAAAGTTTTTTTTTCCGCCATTTTTATGTTTTTGACGTTTCTTGATAAGCAACAAGTGAAAGAGAAATTGCACTTTTTAAACGACTTCAAGGAAGGAGACGTTTCTCAATTCGACCGTATATATGCTTTTTAATGTGACAATATATGTAATGCAATATACGAGTATTATGTGTACCTATGAAACAGAAAAGCCATTCTACATCATACAAACAGTCAATATAATAAACATATAATACATTAAATTAAATTTTCTTCACCAAAATCAACGGCATGCGTTCGTTTCACGGGACCTTGTTGTCACTTAGAGATAATGGAACTTTTAGAACTAATTTGCTTATAATTACGTAGCTAGTCTGGCAGGATAGTGATGAGTAAAGCAAGAACAATAGGAAGACTGGTGCAATTCTGGTCTTAGTCTTGCTTATTTCATTTTGAGCTTGATTGTTTGGTCTTGCTTGTTTGTTTTTGTGCTCGATTGTTTGGTCTTGCTAGTTTGTTTTTGAGCTTGATTGTTTGGTCTTGCTAGTTTGTTTTTGAGCTTGATTGTTTTGTCCTGCTTGTTTGGTTTTGAGCTTGTATATTTGGTCCTGCTTAATTGTTTTTGAACTTGATTGTTTGATCTTGCTAGTTCATTTTGTGCTTAATTTTGTGGTCTTGCTTTTTCGTTTTGGGCTTGATTGTTTGGTCTTGCTCGTTTGGTTTTGTTCTTGCTTGTTTGGTTTCGCTTGTCTTGAGCTTGATTATTTAGTCTTGATATTGCATATTTGGCCCTAGTCTTGCTTATTGAGTACTAGCCTTGGTTTTTGTCTAGCATATTTAGAACTGATTTTACTCGATTAAACTTCAACACGTAAAGAAATTGTTTTTTTTTTTAATGAATAACCATGTGATATTATAATGAAACAACTTTTACGGATTTTAAAAACGTAAACGTACGTAAAGTATCCGAAACGTCGGGCTTGTAAAAAACTAAATAAACCGCGATAGAATCCGTAAAAGTTGTTTCATTATAATGAGTGAAATTCGCGTAAACATAAGAAAACAATATGTGAACCATGTGGTATATTTATTTCTTTGAGCCTTGTACTTGGTCTAGCTCTTGCATATTGATCATAGTTTCGGTCTTCCTACTATAATTTTACCCATCACTTCAAGTGGTCATTACACAACTAGGTCACATCGCTTCTGTCGATTACCTCCATATTTACTCACACAATTCCGGTTGTATAGTTAACTACGACAGATTCTTTACGATCTGGGGCCTTAGACAAAGTGTAACAAAAAAACGATAACGAAGTTCGAAAAGAATAAAATGTATGGGATTGCCGTAAGCCGCGCTAAACGTGGTCAATCATTACTGTAACAAAATCACAAACTGTCTATTGGTTATCGATCGTTATTGTTAATATATTATTCGCTAGGATATTGTCTTGATAACTCAGAGACGATGACGAATTTCGGTATCTTCCGCTACGAATCGATATTACGTTGTCTAAGTCCTCGGGTGTATCTTATTCATGAAACAGTCAAAACAATGAAACGTTTTGGCTACTGGTGGTAAAAGCCCCTTTAATAAACTTTGGCACCAGTGATACACTGGAAATTTATACAGAATTTATGAAATGGGCAATGGCTCTGAGCGAGGCCCCAGTGCCCCGGCTGGTGGCCCCAGGTCAGCCCCGCACCTAGGTCCGCCATTAACTATCACAAAACATTGCCCTGCACATAGTACTATTACTTGGTATCTAAATTATAAACCGTGACGAGGCAGTTCATCTTTATTCACTACGACATGGATGTTATCCAGACAGAAGTACATCAGCAATATCATCAGCCAATATCTGTCTAATTGGCATGGCCCCTTTGAAAGAAAGCCAAGATTGCCAATCGCTCGCAGACGTAGCAAAGCAATTAAGAGTGAACAACACAAAAGATTATATTATCTTCGTTATCAGCTTGCTATATACAACATATTGTGTAAGCATACAATGTACATATGTTTACATACATTTATGCTCCTTTCTTAGAACAAAATGTTATATTTAACTAGCGGACCAAACTGAGGTTGTCGTGAACAAAACATTTCATAGTGCACCGAATTGGGTATCTAAACCATTCTCAAACGTACTCGAACACACAAAATGTTTTATCAAAATCGGTCCATCCGCTTCACGAAACATAGACAAAAGAATTGTATACATAAATACAAATAAAATAATAAAACACGTATATATAGTAGCGTGTAATCGATGTCTAGTATTGTACGCTATCCACGTAATTCTATAGTGTTGACGCATAAAAAAAATCCACATAATTACCACGATGAGTAAGCGAACAGATACTGGCAACGTTGCTGCCCGTAAAGCGTCTTATACCCTCTGTTTACCTGGGGGGATTCCCCGACTCTAATGGAATAACAAATATCATGAGCCCGCATCCGTTCATTGCTGAAAGTAGGCCGGATGGATGTCAAGAAGACAGAACTCCATACCGAATAACAGTAACGGAAAATTAGTAATAAAGAAATGCGCTTAGATATCCTGCGGGGGAGTGGGTCTCCCCAGGCGGATATGTACTATGTGGTACTCGCTGCGCCCGTAAGCTGGTAAGTGGACGCAGCTCTACCCACTAAAACCAGGCGAGTGCCACCAATGCCATCTTTGAGAAGGTGCCCCGGATCTACAAACAACCTAGGGCACCTCCACAGAGGGATTGCCGCGCACCACAGAACAACCCTTCCCAACGTCCGGACATTACAATGAGGCGAAGTTCCCGTCCTCATCCCTTGCCTTCGCTCTTTTGCCCCCTTTTCTTATAAGAGGGGTACAATTTACAAAGAGCCCCCTGCCCTTATGCCCATCAATGAAATGCCTTGCCACTCGCATCCAACACGGATCGACACAGACATCATCTCCCGACCTGGTTAATGGCCGACCGACGCTTCGTCTACTTAAAAATAATGCTGAATAAGTATACTTATAACTATAGTATCCTGTATTCATGGACGAATCTAATTTAAGTTCACATCACACGCAAAAAAATCAAGGTCGTTAACGCGCCCAGCGTTAAGTTAAATAAATATCCGTTTAATCCTTTCACCCAGTTACACCTGTAGATCGACGAAACAAAGCTATCGCTAAACCTAACACTTTTTGCACTTGTTAAGCATTAAGACAGCCATTTACACTTTTGATCCGTACTAGTGTACAAGTGTATCGAAGTGTACGAACAATATCGATTTTTTGTGGGTTTTTTTATCATGTACGATCGTGGATTATTTGTACTTATATTAGGTATGTATTCGTGTTTTACATGACATGGTGTTTTAGTTTTTACATACCGGTTAGAAGTTCGGTGATGTCGCTTGTACAATTTTCGTTTCATATGAGTCGCATTAGAATATGTCACAGATGTGTATCAAGATCATTGTTTTTTTTGTTAGAGTCAATGGCCTAACGGTTAATTTTGATTTGGTGTTTAGTTTTTACGATGAGATGGTAGATACATTAAAAATTTAGTAGACTGCAAACATCACACATTGTTGAATTTTAAGTTATAATTTTGAACAATAATGATCGTGTTTGTTTTTACGTTGAATTTTAGAACGATTAGCCAAAAGCATAGCCATTTTGTTATTTTTATTGATTCGTTAACCGTTTTATCATTATCATCAACATCAGCATCATCCTGAATCCATTATCCATCCACTGCTCAACATAGGCCTCCCTGAATGAACGCCAAGACGAGCGATCCCTTGCCACTCGCATCCAACACCGACCGGCCACTGCTCGGAGATCGATCGTCTAGTCACGTCTCTTATGATAGAAAATCTTAAAAAATTTCTTTAGAGTTTGAACTTTCCGTTTCATTAAAACTTAACATGATCCTTTGATATTGTTTTTAGATTTAATTACTATGTTTAGCCACAATCATAGTCTCGTGTAAGTTGTCTCATAAACATTATTAAATGTAGACGACAATTATTATTTAATACATGCATACTTATCACACAAATTATTATCTGCCCTCTCTGGGATTCGAACCTGCTACCGCCGCTTGTTGTTTCCACTTCCCAGTCACTTTTACTGACTAGATCAACCAATCGTCTAACAAGGCAAATATGTTTTCTCATCTTTGATTATGATCTGATGATCAAATAGTAAATATAATAATATTATGCTAGTTGTATATTATTTTCTGTTACGATCGATGTGGAAAATAACTTAGGACGATAAATGTAATAATATTTAACGGTATCAGTTATTATAATATTATGTATGTTTAAATAACAATTCTAAGGGCCTGTTTCACAATCTCCCGTTATGTTCCCTATAGGCTATAGGCAACATATTTGACAGATGTTTGACAGATACTCCATACTCTATCTGTCAAATATGTTGCCTATAGCCTATAGGGAACTTAACTGTAGATTGTGAAACAGGCCCTAATTGTAATTAATATTCAACGACTAGCTATTAGCTCCGGCTTCAGCCGCGTAAAAAAAGAGAAATGTACATGCTACCATTTTTTTTATTTTATCTCTAAAGAAAATAATAATAAGGAATCGTTTTCAGTGTAAGGTCCCTTTTTTTCTTTAACGCCGGGAAATGCGGTTAGGCATCTCGCGGGGGAGTGGGTGACCCCAGGCGGGTATGTGAGAATCATTGCGCTCGAAAGATGGTAAGTGGGCGCAGCTCTACCCACTCAACCCGGCGAGTGCCACCAATGACGCCTTTGCCCCGGATCTACACGCAAGGGCACCTCGACCACGGCTAGTCAGTCCCTCAGACTACAGACATACAATACATTCAAATCATGCTATAATATACTAAGGGCCTGTTTCACAATCTCCCTTTAAGTTCCCTATAGGCTATTGGCAACATATTTGACAGATGTTTGACAGATAGAGTATGGAGTATCTGTCAAACATCTGTCAAATATGTTGCCAATAGCCTATAGGGAACTTAAAGGGAGATTGTGAAACAGGCCCTTAGGGTCTGTTTCACAATATACTAGTAAAGTACCCTATAGCTATATGACACATATGTGGCAGATAAATTTGCTAATGGCCAGTTGATCCGACCTATTGTTTACAGGGAACTTTATTGAAACAAAAACGTTGTAGTTATGTGGTAAATATGTTGCAAATAGCTTAATTGAAACTTTATGAGGACATTGTGAAACAAACCCTTAGAATATACTCTTGAGAGCTTCCTTTTTTAAAATAGGTCACGGGCCAGTATACAATATAATATTTTACAACCAGAGGTCGTGGGGCCAAATCATATGACATTTTATTATAGATATAATTCATGTAGATCTTAATATATATATTTCTTGTGTGCGTGTGTATGTGACTGAACTCCTCCTAAACGACTGGACCAATTTTGATGAAATTTTTTGTGTGTGTTCGTGGAGATTCGAGAATGGTTTAGATTCACAAATCAGACCGGCAGATGGCGCTGCAGTCGGTATCTAGGTTATTGATCTGTACTGCCACTATCGATTCGTATCTAAAGGACAACGTCTGTAGGGTCCGCTAGTATTATATAAAAATTCAAACAATCTCCGTGTTAAAGTTCAATTTAGGCGGAAATAGTTAAAATTGATCAGTGCCTTTGAAGAATTCTTTTCATGTAAAAAATCAAAGAGTATGTAAAGCTAACGCTTATAAAAAATCATGACAGTGAATTTTGAATCAGATTTTTTTTTTGATGACGCAGCGGAAATCCTTTTCGGACCCTACTAGGGCCTTGGGTAGGCGCGCTGAAGTGTGTGGGGATTCGTATTGGGTGCACTACCCCACTAAAACCGCTGCGTGAGCCTTCTGCCGCCATCTGAGTGCAGGCTAGCACCGGAAACCCTTAGCAACAGACTGGCCCCGGCAAGACCAGATTCTCCACAATACGGGGACTGCCCGGCTACGACTTGGCAGTCCGCACGACGTCGCGTCGTGTCTAGCAGGACCCGGGTTCTCATCCCGAGCCAGACACAAGCACAGGGCGTTATTAGAAGCGCATTAAGTAGCGCCGACGCACCCCCGAATTTTGAATCACTAAAGTGATCACTACTCGGGTCATTATTTCTGTCTTACATTTTTAAATCGAATTTTCAAAAATTGCGATAAGAAGTTTGAATATAATATGAACGCCTGCGAAACGCATAATAATGTCACAGCGTTTATTAGACCAGATGGGACCAGTTATTAATATTGTATCAAATTTAAATATTATAAGTAGGAATAGACAACAGCAATAAATCCTAAATTATATTAATATATTTTCATCACAATACATAAAAAAACAATTATAATAAATATTTTCAATATAAAATAGTCTTACTTCGAACGTAATATCCATGCAATATCTATTTATTTTAAAATAATAAGTACCTATCTTTTTGATAACTATAATCAATTGAATGTATTTAAATTTTATTATTTTTAAATTGTGGTTTTCAGAAACGAAACGAGAAATGGTTTTTAGAATAGCAAACAGTCATTCTTTACGATTTGACAAGTGACAAATTCATGTCATATTCTTTTCTTTGTTTATGTTCATGTTTTGACTTTTGATTTTTGACATTAGTTTCTTTGTTTAGTGGTTATTTGGTTAATTTTAGATGATAAATTCAACTATATCATGAAAAAATGTGTAACAATGAACGTAATTTGTTACATATAAATCGAGAAGAAACTATACGTGTCAATTTTTTATGTTAAATATACAGAGTTCTGTCAGAATTTGTTTACATCATTTGTAAGAAAGTAAACAAATGTTCAAGGGCCTTCTAATTCCATTGCTATTCAACAGGGCCCTATTGACTATAATTACCCGACTCTAGTTTAACCACTGATGACGTAATTTAGCACTCAGTGGCAAACGGTAGTTATAAGAAGCGAAGTTTACTTCATCGTAAGTTTAATAATAGGTACTCCATACGATAAACGTGAATATATAACTGACATTCGCAATATTATTAATAAATTTCAGTGTATATAATGTCTGAAAACCACGCTGTGGAATATAATGACCTAGAAAATTGGATGAGTAAACTCCCAGAAGAACTGAAAAATATTCCAATAATATATCTTGCTATTCCAGGTAGGTTTTATGTTTATTAAATTTAAACTTATGGTTTTATAGTAAATACAATTAAAATTACTGACAGTGGCTGTTTTAACACTAAATAGATATCACCTTAAATTCCTTTTATTTTTTAACATAGTCTTTCCAGTATATGTTTCGAGTATAAAATTGTAATACTTACTTAATAAAAATATTTCAGGCAGCCATGACTCTATGACCTATGGCATCACACGGAACAGTGGGCTGGCACCAGATGCTGAACCTATACTGAAAAACCTATATGGTTTATTTCAAGGCACAATCTTACGATGGACAATAACGCAAGATATAGATGCTTATCAGCAGCTCCAAATTGGAATCAGGTATGTATTTGATCTTGCAATTTTTTTTAATTAAGTAATGGGTCGCAGAGAATATACCACAGAAGTAGTATAATATAGAATATATTATAAGTAATAATTGTTAAAGACACCCTTTAATTACCAATGGGCTTCTAACCACCATTTCATTAATCTATGTTAGTAGCACCATTTTTACTGAGATATATGTAATGTCTTGTCTCATTCATACCAAGAATAAAAAAATATTTTACCTAGTTCATGTCATGTTGATTCACTCCTTAATTTCGTTAATGGTAAATGGTCGCTCATCAGTTAATACCTCATACATATATTTTTAGATATTTTGATTTAAGACTAGCAACAAAAACAGGAACAAATAACATTTTTTTTACACATGGTGTATATGCTGGTGAAATTAGCGGACCTTTAAGACAGATCAAGGACTTTATTGACTCACATCCAGGAGAGGTATGATACAAATGTCACTTTTCTAAGCCTCGAATAACTCAAATAGTATAGCAAAATAACTTTTAGGGCCAGTAATCCCCTGACCATGGTTGCTGTTAAGTATGCAAAATGTTGGACATGTAAAATACTTGATAAACTGCAATAAAATCTGTTAAAGTTGTTTTATTATGTGTGGAATTTGCATAAACATTAAAAAACAGTAAGTGGCCCCTTAAGCTAGCCCAGGCATCTCATTTTTTTTTTCGGTTTTCGTCGTTTGATTTGTGTAGACTCATATCGGACTTGTGGCATCTCATTAACATGTTACTAATCCTAAGATTATAAATAAGAGAGAAGAATCTTCCTCAGCAACATATTTTGTTGCATTATCTACCCTTCTTTCCGAAACACAGCCAAATTATTCCACTGCAGAAAAAGGCATGGCAGGGCTGTGTACCTATATAGACAAGAACCAGTATTATGTAGGAGTCATAAAAGTCATCTTAAAGTAATCAACTGATGGAAATAAGTCTTTTTGAACAGTCGATGAACATCAAAGTGGTCAGTCCCTTGTCACTTAGCACCACACCATCAGAACCTACACAGAACTCCATTAACCTACCAGCTTTCCTCATGTTACCTGCCTACTCTATTTCGGTGTGCTAATCCTTTACGCAGTCTGCTAAAGTAGGAGACTACGCAAATTACTTATCTTTAGGACTGTGAATCATATCTGATGGGAAGACGATCTCCGTGCAGTGGCAGGTCCGTGTTGGATGCGAGTAGCAAGGGCTCGGTCGTCTTGGCGTTCATTGAGGGAGGCCTATGTTCAGCAGTGGACGGATAAAGGCTGATTGATGATGATGATGATATCTGACAGAGAACTTTCGATTTGTATCAATTATCAATAGATAAAAGTATAACAATTTATTCTTCTGACTTTTAAGATCGAGTTGAATTTTGTCATGTTTCTAAGATGGAAGGCAATTTGTAATTTATTTATCTATTTATAAAACAGAACAAATGTGTAATACTGTATTCGAACGATTTATTGAAGGTCTGATAATAGAATAAATGTATTGCATTGTATCTTTGTTATTTTTATATACACGAGAAATAATAAGATAGGAGGGTTAAAGCACTTGCACTTTCTTTGATTTAACAATCCGCAATTTCCTTTCCGTTTTTAGGATTTTTTTTTAAATTTTCAATAGCTAGATAGTATAAGATATACTATCTATACTGAGATATATTATCTTTTAATATTTAGGTGGTTTCAAATTTTATGTTATAACATAATGCTTTGTTCATTGCAATTTACATTATAATGTAAGGTACATTTCAAACAAACTTTATCTAATATTTTTTATTTAAATGTAGATAGTAATATTTATTTCATTCACATTTCAGATAGTGATTCTGGATTTTCAACATTTCTACGGTTTCACTAAAGATGATCACATCAATTTGATAAAATTCATCATCAACATGTTCGGACCGCAGCTGGTCCCGAGACAAGCAGATCTTAACGGGATCACTCTTAACTCCCTCAACAGATTGAGACGACAGGTCGGTAAGCTTTCTGCTTCATATAATACCTCATCCATCGCAGTCGCATATAGCCTATGGCCTATGGGACATACGAAGTATAGCTTTATTTTCTTATTAGCTGTTACCCGCGGCTCGCCCGCGTTAGTGAAAAAAAACCCTTTTTTTTAAAGTATCCTATGCTACTTCTAGTACCTCCCAGAATATATTGTGTACAAAGTTTCATGATGATTCGTCGAGTAGTTTTTGGGTGAAAGCGTAACAAATATCCACGCTTTCACGTTTATAATATTAGTAAGGATTTACGAACGTGAAGACGCGCTTTCTGCCTAGCCTTTTTACCAACTGGTTATATTTTGATGCTAACCGGATGTAGCTGGATACCATTACACACATTTTAATATAAAAAGCAACATGCTCCTCCTTCCGTTGTCGGAATTATATGATATCCAAATGCAACGGTTCTAATTTTGAATATTGGGGTTATCTTTGAAAATATTCACACCAATAAAAAAAAACATCATCATACTTGGCTCGTTGTCATTCTAAGTGGCTATAAGATCATTATCGTTCCGTTTACAAATCTAAATCAAGAGTGCGGAGCTGCGTGCGTCTTTACTAGCCTATGCTGTCCCCATGGAGTATAGATATAATTTAGATTAAGATATGATTTATAAGGAGTCCGAACGATATTGGCTATTCCGTAGTATTCACATACACAATAATAAACCCAGAACTTAGTTCTCATTTCTGCCACTGGCTGCGCTAAGATCGGTTGATTACCGGTGCTACACTAGTCGCTACAGTACTTCTCGCGAGCTGACCAATCAGCGCCACAATACTTCCCGCGTAAAGATTTAAACGAGTACTAGAAGGCGTGCATACCGGTAAAACTTCTGTCCTTTAAATTGCGACCATTTGTTCAACATTACGTTCGGACTCCTTATATCTATACTCCGTGGCTGTCCAGTGCCCCACTTCTAAGCAAAGGCCAAGTGCAACAGCCAATATAACAGTAAATATTTAAAATTTCAGGTAATAGTAGTATACAGACACCAGTCAGTGTATTCCACGGGTGAGTTGTGGCAACCCCAGATGATGCCTTCGCCGTGGCCGCAACAGGACAACATCAGCGGATTGTATGATTTCCTACAGAACGTCAAACGACACCCGGGTATGGGGTTCGTGCATCAAGCGGTGCTGACGCCAACACCCGCGTTTATACTATTTAGGTTAGTATGGAGACTTGTAGAATGTTCTAGAACCAATATGAATACTTTTTACATTTAGAAGATTGTTAAATATCGAAATATCGGGCTTTTGAAACAATAGTGATAAATATGTATTTATATAAATAAAAACTAAACATGTAACATAAGTCCCTGATCACTTACACAAAGGATTTTAGTAAAGTAACAGGATTAGATTCCTGTCTTCCTACTCTACGTCACTTATTTCAAAATCTCGTATAAAATCAAAACCTAAAACCCAAAAAATGCTAAAATTTTAATATAATAATTTCAGGTGGACATCAAACTTACGGGATAAATGTGCGAAACCCGTCAAACGGGAACTATATCCCAAGCTAAAGGATTTCACACCGGGCAGGCCAATAGACAGGCAGGGCCCCTCACCGGTGAACGTGGTCATAGCTGACTTCGTCGACTTGGACGATAATATATTCTCCAAAACGATCATACAATTAAACAATAAACTATTGCAGAATCGAGATTTGATTGTCAATAGTTATGGTTAAGGTGTAAGGGGGTTTCCGTTATGTGAGTATAATGAGATCTCAATTTAAACGATAATAAAAAAACAGTTTCTAAAAAATATAAATAGTAAAAATTATTTACTATTTTACAAAAGACCTTAAACATCATAATATGTCCAATGATTAAGATAAAAGTACATTAAATGCCAACGGCTCCCCATAGGCAGATAAGAAGCACAATTCATACGGATTTTTTTGTACCTACTTTATTGGGGACTAGTCCCCAGTTCGCACTCGCTCGCTCTCGTGGGCTCATACGCTGGGGACATCGCGGTGTCCCTCTCGCCGCCAAGCGGATGTTTAGATCGCAGAGTTTGTCCTCAAAGCGCCCATAAGAACTGTCCTTCTTGCCATAGGCAAACTGGAAAAAATCATAATGTTGCCTTTGCCTTTTTTATTATATTGTGTAAGTTTGATGTGTTGTGTCTGTTAATCTTGTATTATTAAGTTATATAAATGTCATATTGATCTTTATTGTAAACATGACCTACGAATAAGAGAGGGATGTGTAATGTGTATATTGAAAGAAAAAATGGCTTATTACCAATGGATGCCTACTTAAATATATCATTAATTCTGAATATAATCTGTTGAAGGACGTTGGACGAGTAAAACATTGGCTTTTTTATTTCAGTTCTCTGAAAACAAAAAAATAGTCCCCAAAAGAATCTATGAGTTGAAGTATTTATTTTTAAATATTTCTTGTAGACTTTTAGAGATATTAAAACACATTTTATTAAATAGACATTGTTTATTACATCTTTTGATATAATAATATTTGCATTAAAAGTATTGTAAGTAATTGCATTTAAATTAAAAAAATCCTTACGTTCTTCATCAGATGTGTGTACCAATAATTCACAATGTACCTGATTTTATTATTTTTTGTACATTTTAATTAATTGATTAAATATAAATAATGTATTATTTAGTAAGTATTTGTAAAGTGCCTTTAAATAAAAATAAATATATTTTTATTCCAAAACGTCATATTGTCCGAAAACTTTATTACAGAAATCATCCAATTTGATTTTCTCACATAAATCTTTGAACGACCATTTCTTGTCTTTAGATGTTTTTGTTAAACTCAAAGCTGAGAATAGTTGATCGGATAGATCGTCAGATATTTCAATTATCCTACAAATTTTGTCTAAACGAGCCAAATCGTCTGTAGAACTCGATAAATCTGTTATGTCTAACACTTGTGATTTTGTTTCGAATACTTTAAACGAATCATCAGAATCTGTATCACTTTCTAATTTATCAAATAAATCATTTTTCCTCTTTTCCTCCACGTTAACATTATAAGCTTTCGATGTTTCTCCGTATGGTAAATTATTCTCTTTGGATATTTTCTTTATAAAACTCGACACAATTCTTTTTGTGATTACTTTCTTCCTTGTATTTGAATTATGTTTATCGCTAGAACTGCTTGCTGTAATAACAATACTAGCATCTGATTGGTTTATATTTAAAATACTTTTATTACATATTTTGCTATCTATGTCGTTGATATTTTCGTTTGATATAATCTTGCTATTATTGGCTGTATATTCTTCAGATCTTTTGACGTTTTCGTTAAGCGTTGTGATAGCAATAGTGTTACCCATAATATTATTAAGTAGAGTATCTCTTATAGTCGTTGAATCTTCATCAATAGCTGTCTTGCCTTGTAAATTAACTTCCTTTATCGCTTCATCTATATTCGATTTTTTGGGACTATCGTTCTCTTTTCTTGTCTTCGTCTCAGTAATAATGTCGTCTTCTAAAGCTTCGTTGTCGGCTATTAATAGCTTAGAGTCTATTTTATTGACTACTTGATCGACGATTGTAAGGAAATCTATTGCATTGTTAGCCTCCTCCAATGATTTAGTAGCTTTGTTACATATAATTAAGCCGTTGGTTTTAATTTTACTTCTTTTGTTGCTTATGATAACTCGGTTTGTTTTATTACTATTTATTACATTTTTGTCTTTCTTAGATTTTTCAATCATCCATTCATTCAAATTATCTTTTTGTAATGTTTCGTGGTTTGATTGTTTCAGTAAGCTATCAGTTTTATTTGTTATTTCAGCTAATTCTTTCCTTACCTGTGCTAAGCGTACTTTTTTCCCTGTGTTACAATAAAACTCTTCTGCAGGCTCACATATCTTAGTAGAATCATATTTGTCTTTAATTTTTTTATTATTATTAAGAGATGAAAAAAGTTTATTTCCGACGTGGCTAGAGTGAAAACTCTCATTTACAATTTTCCTATTTGATTTTTCTTTAAATCCTAAACCTTGAGATATACTATTGAACATTTTCAAATTATTTTCGAAGTTAATTTTGCGCAATATATTTTCATCCTTTTCACTTATACTGTTATACTTAGAGTCGTATATGTTTTCCTGTATTGGTAGTACATACAGCTTGCACTGCTCTTCACAAAACATTATGGTATCGACTACACGACAAGCGTACGAATATTCGTTTTCATACCAGCATACCAGCTTGAATGATCTGGGCGTCAGTTGCAAACTTGAGGTTACATCCAGTATGCAAGAGTTTTCGTCATTCTTAAAATCTGAAGACACTGCCTCGTCGTATGAAGTTTTGATAATATTCCTCATTTTGACTGTACGCTCCTTTTCTATGCGTTCGGCTATTTCTTTTAGTGTTGTGTTTTTGTTAAGCCTGTAAAGAGGTTGTTAATAGCTCTCTTGTGTTGTTGTTAGTAGGCACCTTAATTTCTTTTACCCTACATTCGGTGGCGTAACTATACCGTTCGGGGCCCGTGGCAAATTCATCGGATGCTAGGAACGACACAATTTTTTTTTACTAAATGTGTAATAATAAATCTTGGGAGTTGGAATTCTCCTCCGACCGGGGGCCCCTTTCAGCTTGGCTTGGGGCCCGTGGCAGTTTGCCGACTTGCCACCCTGTAGTTACGCCTCTGCCTACATTGGAACTACATCCTTTGGAAATTGCCCCTGCACTTGCCCTTTGAAGAGATTTAGCATTTTCTTTAAATAATACATTAAGGCAGAGCTGGTGACGAGCTGCATGAGAAGTCATCGTCTATGGATGTCAATATTTCCGTACAGGGCCTCTTTGTACGTACAGACCATGATAACTCATATTTGTCAGCTCCATTTCATAGATCACATCTTAAATCCTAACCTAAGAAAAGTATTAGGGAAATGGAAATAATCTTCTATACCCCACCCCTACTTTTCAAAACTCCCTGGATCTACAGACCATTTTTACTCACACATTTAAGGTGCAAGATGATACGTCAACTTTAGTTGATATGACTGATTTAGTCTTTGGCTCTAAAGTTCTATCAAAGCTTTCTGATATTTACTTACACTCGGACCTAACATTACTTATCACATTATCACCGCAGTTGAAGATCGATCTACCCTCTTTCCCAAACTAACTTATACTTATGTTAGGGAGCGTTCAAGTATTACGTAACGCATTTAGGGGGGAGGAGGGGTCTTGCAAAACGTTACGACGCGTTACATGGGCGGGAGGGGGTCTCTGCACGACGCGTTACGTAACATTAACGCGAATGTATTTTAGCGACTTTTCGGTACTTTACGCTACTTACTTGTCATTTTTAGGTAAAAATTGTGACTTTGGGTGGTTTTGCTTGGGGGGAGGCGGTGGTGTATAGCTTTAGCTATAGGTTAAAATCTCCCAAAATTGCGTTACGTAACTTGAACGCTCCCTTACCTTACCTGATCGTAATATCGAGGACGGAGACGTTAATGACGGGCACCCTGAACGCCAGGCCGCACAACTTATCCTTAACCTGGGGTATGATTTTACCCAGCGCTTTGCAGGCACCCGTCACTGCCGGGATAATGTTCTGGTTGATGCTTCTGTGGTCGCGCCAGTGCTGGAAGGGTACGAGTTTTACCGAGTGTTGACGGGTATATCGGGGGAGAGGATCGCTCTAAGCCCAAACCGTCTTAGACTTTTCAGCCGCAAAGGTAAATTTTGTAAGTATAAAACGGAAAATCCCTTTTTAGTAGCAGGTTTGTACAAAAGGGAAGAAGAGTTTAATGATTGTCTTGACCTAAGTTGTTAAATAGTGAGTTATTATATCCTAAATAATATTATAAATTTAAAAGTATGGATGCTTGTTACGCTTTCATGCGAAAACTACTGAACCGATCATCATGATATGACATATTCTCGAAGGTACTAAGTAGAAGTAACATATTATATAAAAAAGGAATTTATTTAAGGACAAAAGTTAGTTCATCACCATCATCATCAGCCTTTATCCGTCCACTGCTGAACATAGGCCTCCAAAGTTAGTTAAGGTACGTTAAAGTAGTAAGAAGAAGGAAGTTATATTGGACAGTAACAAGGTTAACCTAAATATAGTAGTTATGTTAGTAAATATAGTACCCGTCCTCTCAAACATAGTCCGTCTAATGGCTTCAGTGAAGGTGTCATGGCGTGGATGCTCGTCACGAAGCCCTCCGCTACTCCGTAACTGTCCTCCAGCATCTTGACCATGGGCGCCAGACAATACAACGTGCTGGATGCACAGGATATGACCTTGTGCTCTAAAACAATATATATATATATATATATATATATATATATATATATATAATATCTATGGACATTTTTTACACCATGTCAATCTGGTCCCGTGGTAAGTTTCCGAAGAACTTGTGTTACGGGTACCAGACAACGGAAATACATATATTCAATACTTTTATATGAAAACATATATTTAAGATTTTTATTATATAATACACATCCATGACCCAGGAACACAGAAAACTTTTTGTTCCCTGTCGAGATTCGAACCCGCTACCTCCGGCTTGAGCGCCAACGCGCTAAGCACTGAGCCACAGAGGTCGTCAAAATATATATAAATAGTATCCTGTATATAGTTTTCCCAGGTAACGAATACACGTTTCTTTCACCCGTATTCATAAACAATACTATGAGGTGTCACAGTACTCCCGAACGCATAGGGTCATTCAAACCAATTCATAGACGATACTTAAGTGAAATCCGCCACTGTGCGTTTGTCAAACAAGACACGAGAAGCGCATATTCAGAAGCGTTCTTTGCGTAGTGTTGTTTCATTACTTAGCCATGTACGCTTCTTGAATACGTGTGTTAGTGTTCAAACATCCAAGTGCTTCTAACGCAAACTTGGAGATTACGTCTACTTCTAAGTTCATCATAATCATCAGCCTTTATCCGTCCACTGATGAACATAGGCCTCCCTCAATGAACGCTAACACGACCGATCTCTTGCCACTCGCATCCAACGCGGACTCTGCACGGAGATCGTCTTCCCACCTAGATAATGGCCGACCAACACGTCTTAAACGCGGCCTCCACTCTTGAACCGTATTGGCCCAGAAGGCCCACTTCTAAGTTTCTTGGATATTATTTTATCTATTGAAAGTTGGCCGTCGTAGGACACCCGGCAACAGTATGCATCCTATCACTATTTCAGCGCGCCAAACGGGTTCAGGATCGAAACCGGAACTTGTCACTCGAGAGAACTAGTCCATACCCACTGAGTAACCAGACCATCGGCGTGGGAGCCATCAAAGTATGTCTTCGTGCGACCGTCTGGCATTCAAGTGGAGTCACGAAGATGTGACGTCATAAATCAAGATATATGTTCCTTTTTTGTACCTTTAGTTATCTGTTCTTCGTTAACACCAAGGATCATCATCGGTATGTCCACACTCGGGGCGGTTACGATCACGCGCTTGACACTCGCGCTCGCTAAATGCCCCTGTAATATTAATGGTCAAAATCATCATTATCAAACATTTCCCATCCACATGTATGGAAGGACATCCAAGGGACAGTTTAAAGACCTGCTGTTAAAACATTGTATGAATTTAAAAATACTTAGAATAACCACTTTTAAAATTTTGGTAGTAAAGACTCACCGAGGCCTTCTCCACGGTGGCAAACATACCAGATGCCTCTACCACATACTGCACTCCGACGGTCTGCCAGGGTATACTCGATGGGAGTTTCTCGCGAAACACTTTTATTTTTTCACCTGTTTGTTAAAAAATAATCTTGATGAGATGTA
Organism: Lycaena phlaeas; assembly: GCA_905333005.2. Classification (NCBI taxonomy): domain Eukaryota; kingdom Metazoa; phylum Arthropoda; class Insecta; order Lepidoptera; family Lycaenidae; genus Lycaena; species Lycaena phlaeas. The sequence continues at coordinate 3,958,328 of HG995181.1, forward strand.
AAATAATCACATATTTTCAAACATGTTTGCCATGTATTATAAGATCTCTTTACTTTATACAATATATAAAAATGTAATTATTAACTAAGTGAAATATTACAACTGATTTATTTTGTATAAAATGGTCGAAGATCAGAAACTATAAAAAAACATCAGTTTAACAGATTTTACATGTAAAATCTGAGCGACGATGGTCCAGTGGTGGGTGGACTCGGCTTCTTATGCGAGAGGTTCCGAGTTCGATCCTAAGCCCCCCGTGTTTGTTTTGAAATGGGTTATTCTAAATGTCTAAGTGCACCCCAAACACTAAACAATTGCTCGCTCACCGGGGAAGGAAAACATCGTGAGGAAACCTGCATGCCTGATGATATCGAAAAATCTTTGAAGATAATGTGAAGTTCACCAAGCCGCATTGGCCTAGCGCGGCGCATCGGTGAACTATGGCCCATTACCCTCCTCGCCTAATTTCGAGGAGGAGACCTGCGTCCAGCAGTGAGACATAAGGGTTGATACTTTACTTTTTTTACATTTAAAATCTGACTGTTATGAGAGTAGTGTTTATATCTCTCCTTTTATTATTGTTTTTTTTAATAACCAGTTTTTATCTTGTTACTAGATACTGTTTGATGTTGGTATCAGGCGTGAAACGTCATCATACAATAGTAGGTAACCCGAGTTTTATATTGCATCAAAATTATCACGATTATATAATATACTTTAAGGTCAAAATAACAACTTTTATCGTGGCTAGGATTACGAAACATTTGTTGCCATATCTATATATTATTATAGTTGAAGTTTGGACTGAAATAAAAAAAGACAAATGCCTCACCATGAATTAAAAAAATGGCCCTCATAGGGACTGCTGATAAAGGTGAAAACTTATGACGTATACTGTGACGTCTTACTGTTTTTTTTTTGCTCTTTTAACTGCTTTCAGTTGAGTGTTGAATTGCTAATGCAAGTTCACTGTTCACATGGGTACACGCTGCCGTTGCGAATTTTATTTTTTCATGAGTTGGGATTTTTTATTGTTTTGATGAGATGGGTGATTAACAAGTTTTTTGATGTTTGATGGGAGGACTCAGTGGTTTATGCGATTTGATACAATTTACCACTGAGTCCAATTATCATTAATGAAATGATGTGGTGAAATGAATGACAGTATAATTAGTTACATATAAAAGAAATCTTAGAATAAACTTCAAGATACAGACAAAAAATTGTACGTTAGAGAAGACAGAAAAACAGTAAAAGCAGGTAATTAGTTACATATAAAAGAAATCAAATTTTACATTAATTAAATCAACATTTAAAAGAAACCTATCAGAAAACCTATAGGATTCTCCCTTTTTTTTATTTTAATAGATATTGTATAGTAAAGAAAAATATTATACAATAATAGATATTGTCATACCACGCCACCACAAAATTGGATTTACATATTTTTTCACAACTCCCTCAATATGGGTTATAATATAGGAAAGGTAAGCTTGACTTACTAGTCTAGTCTACTACTAGATTCTAGAATCTATAAATTGTGACAGATTACACCCTTCCACAAAATCGCGCTACAACGCTGAGTGCTAACAACTTACATACATATATGATATATCTAAACATTTGCCTATCCAACTAACATAAAATATGATGTGACATACACACAGATATAGGGAATATCTACCGTTTATTATTATTTCATCTTCTGAATAGGCTATGTCTTGATTAAATTTACCATGTGTAGAGTCAAACTTCATTAAATAACTAATATATTCTATATCGACAGCAGGATCATTGATTGCCGTTATCTAGAAAAAAAAAATTATTAACTTATGAATATGGAAACAAAGAAAGAAGTAAAGTATCAACCCTTATATGTCCCTGCTGGGCATGGGTCTCATAGTTCACCGATGCGCTGGCACAATGCGGGTTGGTGAACTTCTCACACCTTCAAAGATTTTTAACCTCATCAGGCATGCAGGTTTCACGTCTAGCACTAAATTTCGAAAATCCAACATCACTCGACAAAACAGCGCAGCGTTTTAATAACAGTTTCGTGGGCAGAGCCGTAAATAGGGCGGTACCACGGGTGCCCAGGCACAGGGCGCAGACTCTGGGGACGCAAGAATGGCCAGACCAGGCAGGACTATTCTTTCTTTCGGTTTTTGGTTTCAGGGCGCAAAAAAGGCTATTTACGGCTCTGTTCGTGGGAAAAAATGGTGCATGGGTATCCATTCAGCTCATGCAAACGGGCCCGGGTCTTAGATGTTTATTAATCTCATAAATTTCAGTCGAAACATAATATACCCTTAATTTTTCAATTTTGTTTACTGGAATAATAATTGATGTTATCTATTTCTTTTTTATTGTAAGCCATAGAGTAATTTGATACTACGGAAATTGTAAGCTATCTTCTTATGGTAACCTTACATAATCTTTATATAGTTCTATTGTAGACTGAAATTATACAGAGATCGGAAAAACAAAAAGGACATCAATCAAAATTTATGATATATTAAATACCTCTATGTTAGATTTTAGAAAACATGTTCTAAATATAATTCTGCCAATTCGTCCAAAACCGTTTACACCTACTTTTATTACCATTCTGAATTTGATCAATTTAAAATCAATATTAAGATTTTGTACGCAACATTATAATTGGGAACTTTTAATTTTTGAATTTACCGCCAGATGTCAAGTTCTGAAATAAGTGTAATTTTTCGTTTAGAAATTTAAATTATTTTGAAACTTTGCATGGTCATCATTTAACACAATTACAATGAAGAAGTTTAAATTAAGCTTAATTTATAATTGAAACTTTGTAAGTTATTAAATTCCTAAAAATAAAATGGAACCATTGACTAAAGAAACTCTCTTGTACAATGAATAAGATCAGAATAAATAGAACCGACACTCTCACTCCACTCCCATTCAACACGGAATAGCCCCTGCATGCAGAAGGTCTGAAAATGATATTGATGATGATGATGAGGTTATATTAAAGAGAGCCTTTATTTTGGATTTTATGCGTTTTTGACTCTAAATGTACGTGCAGAGACCTTGGTCTTCTTTTATTGTAAACATGTTTTAAGTCAAGTATCAATCCATATAAAATGTCCCAGTGCTGGGTACGGGTCTGGGCCTCCTCGAAATCAGGCGAGGAGGGTAATGGGCCAAGGTTCACCGATGCGCTGGCCCAATGCGTGTTGGTGAACTTCACATACCTTCAAGGACTTTCAATCTCACCAGGCATGCAGGTTTACTCGCGATGCTTTCCTTCACCGATCTTCATATTTTTGATTTGAAATAATTGGCTGGGGCATAACTATCAACCTTTTCTAGAAATGTGTAGTTTATAATGAATTTGGTATTCGGTATCCCTGCAAAAAGTACATTATGCCTTATACTTGGTCCTAGTTTAGATTCAAGCTTTTAAAATAGGTATTTTAAAACCTACATTGCAACTTTTAAATAAATGACATTCTATTGCCACTGATCTATGACAAAATTGATTGCAAATTGTCAATTATTGTCTATGGTATACTTTATTGCCCGCCCTACTTGTCCTTCAGCTGACATTTCGTTTCTCCATTTTGTAGGGAAATCTCGCTTCTCATTTCGGACTTGAATATTCTTATAAACTTTAACCGGTAAGTAGCTCGCCTATTGTTATAAATGTGTAATCATTTCATGACCACTATTTCCTAAAAGTGTAACGTAATTTTTCACATTATGTGCAATCGCTAACTTTGTGTACTAGGTCCGGCTAATTTACACGTCAGACAATGGTATTTCGTTTAAATACCTACTATTTTATGTAAATGCACCCATAACTTACTTTATGTTATTCCCATAATAGTGTTATTGGCATATGCACAGGTTTGCATCATAAATACACTTGACCTTTATTCGACCTCCATGCACCGGTACCGTAAATTGTTATCTTATACCTTTAAACGAGCAATTCTTGTATATATATATAGAATCTGAATCTCGGAAACGGCTCCAACGATTTTCATGAAATTTTGTATACATGTGTTAAAAACGGCGATAAATCGATCTAGCTAGGATACATTTTTAGAAAACTTTTTTTATCCGTGTTTTGAGGCATCGATATAATATGATTAGAATACGAACGTAAATTTCGCTATCAAGTAATATGTCATGGTAGCTTAGTGGTGAAATTAGGCAGTTAAGTTCGAACGAGTCTGGTTCGAATCTCCAGTCCGAATTTTTTTTTTCCTTTTTTTAAGATAATTTTTTTTGGAAGAAAAATTTTATAGTATTTTATCACTTAGAGTACCGAGCGAATGCTCGGTCAACCAGGTACTGAATCTTTAAATAAATACAATTATGTATCAAATTGTTAGCTTAAATAGTATTTCACAAATTATAAATCCATAATTGTCAAGTTTCATAGTAATTATTATGACATAAATTTCCATAATTTTTACATCAGATACCTATTATTTTTGTTTATTTTGATTAAAACATGATATGATCACATTTGATATATCAGTGTTTTAGAACAAGCTGTAATTGTAATAATTTTCTAGTATAGTCAGAATAGATAATATACAATGGTAGTATGAACTTTGTTCTGGTAGGTCATGGCTTACATTGGTTTTATTATGACATCTTTTATTAAAACTTTATTAATATGTATATGGAATTTGTAAATTTTTATTTTCATACAATCCTTATTGGACATGATCAGCATAGAATAAAAACAAATATTTTAAAAATGTTAAATTTTACATATTTTGTGGTATGTTTTAACTTTTAAATAGAAAACAATTAATTAAATCAGACTAAAAATACCTTTTGTAATATAAATTAAATTGAAACAGTGACACCGCTTTATAGAGATTCATGATTCAAGGGTCACTTGAATACTTTTTGTATTTTAAAACTTATGTTACATCATTATTCATTAGATCCATTCTTTGTTTCAAGCTAACAATATGGTCTTAAGTTTTTTTTATTACAATAATTGTTGCTATTATTTATTTATATAATACATGAGTGTGGATAAAGTTCTTGGTAACATGAATGTTGCTGCATAGTTTTAAAAAGCTATGAATTAAAAAGTTATAAAATGTATACTTGTTAGTCTTATTATAGGTAACTCATCATGTAGGCTTATAAGACCTTAGCACATGAAATGGTTAATGTCATCATCATTATTAATCATTTCTTTCCATCGCTAATATACTGAATGCTTATAAATATTTATCAGCTTAGTCACTTCATGACTTAAATACTAGGGACTTCTTTTAGTACAATATGTTGTCACCATTACAAGTTATTATTAAGTTTTAATTCTAAAAGAAATTGCGGGTTTGTAGATTAATTACCTTTTATATAGGAAATCCTGTTTCGTAGTCTTTAGTGACATTGTTAATAAATATAGGCGTCCATGTGTAAACTATATAGAAAAAGTGGACTATAATGTACTTTTCGATTATACCTATATTGTATGTCAGAATGTTACATTTAGATTTAAAGTTTAAACTCTTTTATAATATATTAATATCTTTTTATTTCTTGTTATAGCTATGTCTAAGATTGGTATCAATGGATTTGGCCGCATTGGTCGTCTCGTCCTCCGTGCATCTGTTGAAAAAGGAGCACAAGTTGTAGCCATCAATGACCCCTTTATTGGCTTGGACTATATGGTATACCTCTTCAAATATGACTCCACACACGGCCGCTTCAAGGGAACTGTTGAGGCTGCTGATGGACATTTGGTTGTAAACGGAAACAAAATTGCAGTATTCTCCGAAAGGGACCCTAAAGCCATTCCATGGGGCAAGGCTGGTGCTGAATACATTGTAGAATCTACTGGAGTATTTACAACCACAGACAAGGCATCTGCCCACTTGGAAGGTGGGGCCAAGAAGGTCATCATCTCAGCACCCAGTGCTGATGCTCCCATGTTTGTTGTTGGTGTCAACCTTGATGCTTACAACCCATCCTACAAAGTCATTTCTAATGCTTCTTGTACCACCAACTGCCTTGCACCCTTGGCTAAAGTTATCCATGACAACTTCGAAATTGTAGAGGGTCTCATGACCACAGTACATGCTACCACTGCTACCCAAAAAACTGTGGATGGACCTTCAGGAAAATTATGGCGCGATGGACGTGGTGCCCAACAAAACATCATTCCAGCATCTACTGGTGCAGCTAAGGCTGTAGGCAAGGTTATTCCTGCTCTCAATGGCAAACTCACTGGTATGGCTTTCCGTGTTCCAGTTGCCAATGTGTCTGTAGTTGATCTTACAGCTCGTCTTGGAAAAGCTGCAAGCTATGATGCCATTAAGCAGAAAGTTAAGGAGGCTGCAGAGGGTCCCCTCAAGGGAATTCTTGGGTACACTGAGGACCAAGTTGTATCTTCAGACTTCATTGGAGACTCTCACTCATCAATCTTTGATGCTGCAGCCGGTATTTCTCTCAATGACAACTTTGTGAAGTTGATCAGCTGGTATGACAACGAGTATGGTTATTCTAGCCGTGTTATTGACCTCATCAAATACATCCAAACCAAGGATTAAATTAATTGTTTCAAAATGTAATTTAATTGTTATGATGAGATTAATAACATCAATAAGTGTAAGTGTAGATGTGTTGATATAAATTATTTAACTACTTATGTAGTGATGATCTTGTGAAAGTTATAAATTTTAACATTCAAAATTCAATTCAGTATTACACTAAGCAACAAAGTATGAAGATATGTGTGTAACATGTAACAGAGCGTGAATAAAATATTATCTTATTCAATGGTTGTTTTTATTTAAGATTTTTGACAATGAATTGAGAACTATTATACTAATAGGAGACTACAATATCTTTAAGTACCCAATGGAGGCTGATATATTTGAAATTTAACAAATTCTAATTCTAGACTAAGGCATTGCAGTTTCGATATTAAGTCGAATAATTAGAAAGATATCACAATCAAAAATATTACCAAGCTTAAATGAATAATTATTATGCATTCAGATTGTACTGGTACAAAAAATATTCACTGAGTTCACACAAAAATCATTGTACTTCATAGACAATAAATAAGCTTTTTTTATTATGGCCACAAGAGGAAAAAAGCCTTACTGTCAGAAATAATAAAATCTATGAAAAAACATATGTCAGGCAGCTGTCAATGACATTTTCGTTTGCTTCGTGTAAATTTTGTGATGTTACATTTTCTAATCCGTCTGTATATCAATGAATATGGTTTACATTAATAGATAATGATTAGTTGCGTATTTTGGCTATTTTGTAAAAAACTGTAACAGTGTGTGGAAGGTACACATTATATTTTGGTTATAATGGAGTTTAACAATCTCAATTTGACAGAGACCGAAATGAGATATTTCGGTGATTTGTTTTTATGCTGTGACGAAGAATCAAATGGGAAAATACCTATATTAAAAGCAACAGAACTATTTAGATCTTCTAATATTCCAAACGAAATCCTTAAACAGGTAAGGCATACAATAAAAAGAATAACAAAAGTCAATGTTGTTTTGTTCTATATAATCGACTCGAATCGTTTTATATTTGTTATAGATCATGGATATAAGTGTGGCGCCTAATACCTGTGCTTCATTAAGTCATATGAATAGGAAGCAATTTTATTCAGCTTTAAAATTGATAGCAGCACATCAAACAAACAAAACCCTGAAACCAGAACTCTTGGCCACCCCACTAGATCTTCCCTTGCCTCGATTTACTTGGGCCTTAAATTCTGACGCCAATGCTGATCTCATACAGTTGTCTAACTCACCAAAGGAGCAACATATGTCTAAAAGAGAGAGAAACTTTGTTGGTAACATTGGAGCTTATGAACCAATGCGAGTTTCAAATTTATCTGACAGTGATGTACCCCAAACTTTGTCACATGATGCAACGGAAGCTTTGAGCACAGATTCTGAAATAGAATCGGAAACAACATCCCAAAGATCGGGATCACACGGAGTGAGTATATACCACAATTTCATAATTAATTTGCTAATTACAAGTACTAAGTAACTTTGTCTAACCAAGCTTGATGAATGATTTGAAAATTACTTAAATAATTATATATTGAATAACTAGGTTACCCTGGACTAAATTTGCCAATCTAAAGTATTAATCTACATAAAATAATATTTTACAATAATATCTTTGTATTATACTATTAGCTGTTATGTGTGGATTCAAATACAAAGCTAAAAAACTTTCCTTTTTTGAAAACCTACCTTAATATTTGAGACTAAATGCAAAAAATCCAATTATATAAAATTATAATATTTATAACAATATTCAATAAATATATCTTGTTTATATGATAGAATTTAAAAAATATTTTCTTTTTTTTTATATTTATTTGATTTAATTATTACTTAATAAATAAAATAAGACAAACTTATAAATAAGTCATGTGACAACAAACACCATTGACGTCATTAGTTCAAAACTAAGTAATTAGTGAACTATAAAGGCTTTGTGGTTTAATTATAATTAAACTAATAATTATTAGTTATTATCATTTTCTGATTCCTACTAATAATTATTAGTAGGAATCAGAAAATGATTATGAAATTAGTTTAGTTTTCCTAACATAAAGTTTGAGATGCATAGATGTATAGGGACAGCGCTAATAGTATGTTAATAATGAATGGCAATAGGCTGGATTCTCTGTATATATGTTATTGTAACGGGCTTCATGTGCCACCTGTACCTTTCTTCAGATTATTGTAGTTTTGTCATGTACTTACTAGCATTAGCTAGTTAGAAACAAATACCATACTAACACACTGTGGACCTCCTGCCTGAATAAAAATTTTAATTTTGAATTAGTGTGATCAAACTAGTGACAAACTTAAAGTTTGATTTCGGCCAATTTCTGCCCTGAAATCTAACTTTAATTCGCGTGCATGCTTTCAGATGCGTTGACCAAATTTTCCCTATTCCCCCTAATGGGCCACTGGAAACTCACAAACCACGCGAAACGTAACAGCTTATCTGTCACTTTACGTCGATTTCATGTGAGGCTGCTCCCCGTTCTGGCCCAATTTGGCTGCAAAGCAATATGGCACTACCTTTTACTAACAATACTAACTACTATTACTTGTGTTAAGTCTGTAGTATGTATGTGATAGTAGATCAAGCCAGCCAGTTAAAAACCTTAAGTTAATAACAATTCCGGAATCAGCATTATATACCATATTTCAAGCGTCCACTAAGACATGACCAATAATAAACTAAAATAAAATTAAAAACACTTGTATGAATGTTATGTTATCAATTTTTTATTTTCTGTCTACACCTGAAGTTATACTGTGTTATCAGTTAGGTTAAACTGTTGGTTGGGCTCCCAAATTTGTAACAATGACAGGAGTGTCCTTAAATATACAAGGGTGTATCGGGAATACAAAACATGCTATTACCTGTTTAAGCATAAGGGATAAAAGAGGACAGAAGGACAGACCAAGGTCGAATAGTGACGAGCCCTGGTATTCCCTATCTTATTGTATGGAATAGAGACAAGAACAATCCCGGTCCGAGAAAGACTCAGACTCACACAACTGCTTATAAGAAATAGCTTATCCATAATATGCCAATAACACATTTTATTAAGTTTTGGTCACATAGTGCACAGGGGAGACGTAAGTTAAGATGTTAAAAAGATCACATAGACATTCACCAACAATGATCTACTCCAGAGGAAACCCTGGTGCAATATGAGGCAGAGAGAGTTAATTATGTAGTTGTATCTCTCTAAAAATCTCTAAACATTCAGAATGTTGTTTTACGAAAAGTTTGCTGTTAGAGTCGTTTCTTGTCCAAAAACCAAATTTGTCCTGATCAATCTAGTAAAAATATATATTTCAAGCGTCCACTAAGACTTAACTAATAATAAACTAAAATAAAATTAAAAACACTTGTATGAATGTCTCTGTTATCAATTTTTTATTTTTTGTCTACACCTGAAGTTATACTGTGTTATCAGTTAGGTTAAACTGTTGGTTTTATTTAACGTTTTTGATAAAGTAATTGAAATATTTACATAGTAGTTATATATGCGTGCTGTTGAAAATTTTCATAATGAATTATAACAAAATATTTTTATGTATGAGTTGGATCTAAAACCAATAAGAAAAATATCGTTCTTTACCGTCTTTTAATTAATAAAAAACGCCCTATCAAAATGTAGGTTTGTATCTACTGCTTTATTTTTATTATCTTTAATAAAAAAGTTTAAAAAAATGATTTAGTTTTGAATTTTGATTCAAATAACTTAAGATATAAATCGAAGATATAAATTTCAAATCTGAATTGTTACCTTTTTAGTACTTTTTATTAATATTATACTCTTTTTAGTTTGTAATTAATGACTTCATCTTAATAATCGTCCTATCATTAAATCTCTGCGCATGTTTTGGCTAGTTGAAAAATTTTGGCTAAAATAATAAAAGTCTTTAACTTTCCTCATAACACTGGCCCCATTTGTTATCTAGAATAACTAAACAAAGTATAATTATGATAGCTACAATTTTATTTGTATTTTTATCTATACAATTATATTATGTACGTCTTGACCAATGATATAGTTTTCAGCCAGTAACAGCCACACTTGATACCAATATAATACGGAAGAGAGTACAAAATATATGCTATATATAAAAATTCTCTCAAATTTACTAAATTATACTTGGCTCAACTTTTTTTTTTAAATTAGTTAACATGCAACATTGATAAGTGAGGTGCATAAGGAAATATAGTGACATGCATTTCTATCAGTAGCACAGGAATATAAAAATCAAACCTCATCCTCTTATCTCAGAGGCTATACTTTAAACACGCAATTATTTAATGTCACAAATGGAAGGAGAATAGAAATAAGTACTTATAGTATAGTAATTAAAACATATTTTCCATTTATATTTTCAGCGTAGAGCAAAGGCGGGATCACCATGGAGTACGGCCAGTGAAAGTCCCACACCTACCAATAGTGTGACGGAGTTGGTTCACAAGTGGGAACACAGCGCCACTGGCAGAGGTGTGTGGCCGGTCAACACTGCTGAGGAACATACACAACTATTAGGTATGTAAAATGAAAAAGCATATTATGCACATTATTAATTCATTCGGCTCTACAACTCTTTGTGGATCTAGGCCAATTTTAAGACGGAACCTACCTTAGCTTTCCTTCACCAGTTAGTAAACATTTTCATGGTTTTAAGGTCTACAAAGATGCTTTCGAATCATTATTTTTTCATCCTCTGGGCTTTTTCTGTTATGGAAAGCAAATATGTACACATAATAGATAGGTGAAGGTCTGGTAGGTAAGTGATAGGTTTTGGTGATAGGTCGGCAACTGGCTAACTTATAATTCTTATGTATATAAATGAATTCATCTTAAGATTAGTCTTTCTTATTCATTAGACCACTTATTATTGGAACAATAAGTTGTAGATATTGGTGCGAGTAATTACACTGTATGTTTGTGAATGAAACGTAAGAAAGCCTTTAATAGAAATTTAAAATATAATCTCTGAATTTATTTTTAATTCCAACACGATTTTAAATGAACTGTGTAGTAAATATGATAAATAAATATAAACATAGAAAAAATACGAACGGAAGAAATGCAAAAAATGTGCGATATACATATTTATTTTTTTAATTGATAGAACTTAGAAGTGTAAAAAATTGTTATCAGCGCGCGAAAGCGACCGCGAAATTTGAAAAATGAACTTCGATTTTGTTTTAGGAATCCGCCAATACGTTTTATTTTATTTACATTGCTTTTCTTATTCTCATAACTAAAACGAATCTAATATCACCGCTCTAGCTCAAATCCTTCAGGCTACAGAGCGTGCCTAACAAAAACACATACATAATATACTCTAAAACATAGCCAGTCAGGTTCTGGAGAGGTCGAATTAAAACACAAATAAAACCATATTTTGAAAGTCTGTTAATGTAGTGCGTTTTATATCATAGCTCTCATCACAGTAATTGTCTGACCGGATGTGACTCACTAATTAGGCTACAATTTTAGTGTCCTATTAGTAGCCAGTCTGGTACTGCTAGATGGTATATTGAACAGGTAATCTGTTTGAAAAATAATGTTAATATGTATCTGAATTTTATTAAAATTATATTTTTAAAATTAGAAAGATTTTACGGATTGGTAATGATGCGAATCAGATGATTAGCTGTAATGTAACAAAAACATCAAGCGTTTATTAATATTAATAAACCGCGATAAATACTTGTATATATTTGTTTCATTATTATAAAAGAGCACAAATAAAAAGGTTATATTTTCCTTCTTCTAGGCAGAATATGCATGTGTTCCAACATTGTACTTTCGAATTTAAAAAGTCGGATGAATGAATTAAATGGCGCCCTTTTGTCCGTTAGTACTTGAGTGAAACCTGGACATTATGTGGGAACTTGGCTTTAGACTCTTCATCTCTATTATTTAACGGTTAAGGCAACAGGAACCAGACGCCAACGATGTTAAGTCGATTTTTATATAGGGATGTGGCTGAAAGTGTTCGTAGTCTCTTTCCGTGGTCTTCCCAGAATTTCTCCCAGCGCCATCTGAAAACTCAGATCGTTTATATTTGTAACTATCGGTAACAGAACCATCAGTTATTGAAGGTGGCTCATAGACGTAAAAATATTGTGAATCATTATTTTGACGGCAACCAGCAGGTCGAGTGTGTATTTATTTATTTGCATTATCAATATGAACACCAGTACAGAGTCCCTAGAACTAGCTTGAGTATAAAGAGTTGAGTGTCGCCTCAATTACAGATACAAACCGCAATACAAATTAGAAACTTTTTAACATAATTGAAAAAATATTTAAAAAACCTACCAACTTCATTTAACTTAGGGCCTGTTTAACAATCTCCTGATAAGTGCCGAATAGGCTATTCACAACAATCACAACATATTTGACAGATAGAGTATGGAGTATCTGTCAAATATGTTGCGGATAGCCTATCAGGAACAGGCCCTTAGATTACTGAACACTTTACGCAGCGGCACGATTACGAATTGCACGGTGTATAGAATTTGTATGATGAATACATTTATTCATTTTGTCTGGTAATCACCAGGTACCGAGGAGGAGTCGTCCGACCGGCACTCGTCGGATGAGGAGGGCGAGGCGGCGGGCGGCGACATGTTCGACATCAGCGAGGCGCAGGCGCATCACTACGCGGCGCAGTTCGCGCAGCTGCGACCCGAGCGGGGGCTGCTGTCCGGCCAGACCGCCAGGTGAGTCGGATTGACGTCGACCGTTCAGAATCAAGGACGCACCCATTATATGTAGATCAGTGGTAGGAATTGGCCTTAAAAAATATTGGCCCTTTTTTGTTTGACGATCTCTGTTGCTCAATGGTTTGCGCGTTGGCGCTCGAGCCGGAGGTAGAGGGTTCGAATTACGCCAGGGAACAAAAAGTGTTCTGTGTTACTGGGCCATATGTATTAAATATGTATATTATACAATGAAAAATTAAATAGAAAAGAAGTATTAAATATATTTCCGTTGTCTGGTACCTTTGACACAAGATTTTCTAGAACCTACCACGAGCCTGATTGACGAGGTAAAAGCATCCATAAATATTATTATTATTCAAATTCGTGATAGCATAGTGCTTCGTAGGAACTAGGAAGCGCAGATGACGCTAATGCAAGAAGTTTAGAACAACACCTGTTTTTTATGAGCTTTCAGATTGACATAATATTGCAACTGAATAAAGATTTACTAACATTGTTTGCAGATTATTTTTTGAAAAATCCCGTCTATCGGTCCCGGACTTGAGGAAAATCTGGCAGCTCTCCGACATCAACAAGGACGGCATGCTGTCGCTGGAGGAGTTCAGCATAGCCATGCACCTGATCGTGCTGCGGAGGAACAACGTCCCGGTGCCCGACGAGCTGCCCGCCTGCCTCGTGCCTCGCGTGGACTCGCACTTCTCGCAGCAGGCCGTTACCACCGACCTCGTCGACCTCGGCTCCGACATGTTCGGCTCCGGCACCTCCGCCGACTTCAACTTCGCGCCCAAGCCCGAGGCGACAGACCCCTACGAGGCCAAGCCCGCCAAGAAAACCGAGGAGCGGCACTCGCCCTCGCCGCCCAAACAAGAGGCGCAAGTCAACAACAAGGAGTGGACCAAGTTCGTCGACTCGCCGACATTCAGTGTGTCCAGCCCCGGTCCCAAACCAGTCAACTTCGACTTCCACAAGTCCGCCCTCGAGCGGGACCCCAAGATATTCCACCCGGTGGCGCTGCGGGTGACGCCCGACGCCAGCACGATACCGCACGACGCGGACATGCGCTCCAGCACGTCACCGCGGAAGGATGACTTCGCACACGCCTTCGAGCTCGCCAGCCCCAAGCGCCTCAATTCGCAGCCGCCCGAGCCGCCTCCTAACGGCAGCTCGGAGATCAAGTCGATCCAACGGCCCCAGCCCAAGAAGCCGGTGAAAAGCGCCGGCGTCCTGCCTCCGCCGCCCGCACGCGAGTCCTCCGTGCACGCCGACGACGGGCCGCAGTCGCTGCAGTACGCGCCCAAAAAGGACCCGCCCCCGCCGCCGCCGCCCCGCCCACTCCGCAACCACACCCGCTCGAGCTCGCTCGACCTGAACCGGTTCAAGAGCGCCGCGGCTCCGCCCCCGCAGCCTCCGCCCCGGATGTCCCCCTCGGCAACCTCGCCTCCTGCGCGCCGGCTCGTCAATCAGAAGAGCGAGGGCGAGCCGGCCTTCCCGCCGGACGCGTTCGCGCCCCGGGAGTACGAGGGCGAAGGCTTCGGCTACAACCGCGAGGACGGGCCGAAGATGCAGGGCGCGTTCGAGGTGTACCGCAAGCCGTCGCGCGAGCCCTCGTGCGAGACCGAGCCGGACGTGAAGGCGCTGCAGGAGCAGAATGCGGTGCTGCACCGCGTGTGCCGCGCCCTGTGCGCCGAGCTGGCCGACGCGCAGCGCGAGCGACAGGCGCTGTGCGTGCGTCTGGAGCCGCGCGCCGAGCCCCGCACCGAGCCGCGAGCCGAGCCCCGAGCCGAAACGCGAGCTGACGTCGTTTAAGGTCACTATTTTTATCCTTAATAAAAATATTTATCTTGGTTCGTGCCTCGCTTGTTTCACTCGAATGGAAATGCGATGGCGCCCGTTTGGACTATATATTTTATGGATAAGTTACACACGATTGTATGAGCGTCGCCGAGCCGCTTAACGTGATAATGCGAGCGGGCTCGGTCTCCACGCTGAAGTGGTGTATTGGTTACTGATGGCTGCCACTTGACCACTGCGGTCACTAGAATCTTGATATGAATCTGAAAGAAGCATTATTCATTTCTACTCACGCGAAGACTTCGATTTATATTAATTTGAATGGAAAGTAATTTTTTCCCTTTTCTAACTAAATGTAGTGAACTAATATTTATTCATAGTAACGAATACATCACATCACAAACACTTTGTATATATATTTATGATTTATATTATTTCGACATAATATTATGTAATCACATATAAATTAAAAGATATTTCAACAATGCTATATTACGGCTTAATTTAAAATTTGCCGCGTCCAAAAGAATTTTAAATATAGAAATCAAAAATTGAGTGCTACAATCGTTCAATTTTACACAAGCGTACCAAATAATCACTACTTTTACTATCCGTCAAGTAGCGGATCGTCAAGATTAAAATATATTTGCGTTTATTAAGAGGCTATACATAAATTGACATTATTAGAGTTGTATTTTATCGAGTAAGGTGTATTAAAATCCTTCTCTTACAACTTTCATTGATCGAATAAAAAAAAATTAAATTAATGCGATCACATTCGTAGTTTATGAATTTGAGTGTATTTTACCATTTGAAACACCGGGTATTTTAAATGCTTATAATGTGCATATAAAATTTATCACATCTTTTCATGAATTTTGACCACTCGTCTATTATAGGGTGTGAGTTTCAACAATAGATATTCTTAACTTCAGTACGTTTCTTTTTTCGATCAACATCTACCTCAAAAATTATCTTTATAGATCGCCGTATAGCTAAGCTTCGATAATAAATTAATCTGCTAGAACGAGCTTAAACGTACCAAGGATCTAAGTCACAATTACAATTTTAGTAGCTTTTTTATATATATTTCTGTTTTACTTATTGCATTACAATGTTTTTGCGTCTATTACATTTTTTTATTAGTGATTTACAAGTTTGTGGCATTTAGAATAATTATTTCATTGTAAGTATATTTTTATATGTAAAAAAAAAACTAAATGTCGCGCGCTGAACTTGCTTAAAATTAGCATTGCATTCCTTACATTTATAAAGAAGACTATAAATAACATCTAATATACACAAAAGCATGAATGTTGTGTATTATAAACTAGTAATAGCTTGTGTAAATGCTATGTTATTTAAAAAAAGGAAAGACTTTGGGTGTGGGTAAGCGACAAGAAATATTTCGCGCGTTTTTCGCTGTCAACTATGTAGCCATGTTGGATTTTGTTGCAAAAAAATATTTTAAATGAAAATAAAAAATAAAACACTTATACTAATTATGCTTCTAATTAAAATAAATAGTTATGTTATATATTTTTTTCAATATATGTATAACATTTATTTATAGAGCATAATATTATGTGTGTCAATAAAATAACAATACAGATTTATTAATCATTGTCTTTGGAAAAACTAATTTCGTGATCCAAGTGTACATTGCAATATCATTTCAAAAGTTTATACACCTTAAAGATTTTACTATATAATAAAAAAATACTTACCAAATTAGAAATGGGTGACTGTTTTTCTTATTATTGATAGGAATCCCTATAGTCCAGAAATGAAATGTTATACTCAATCTAAGGAATCAAGCAAAACTCGCACAAGTATTGTATTAACAATAATCTAAAGGTACCGCGATGTGTTTCTTGGAAGACCCGCCCTTGTAGGATTTATAGGGGATTAAATATATTGAATTTGAGTTGTTGTGTTGGTAGATAGGATATATTATATGCAAAGGACTTCTGAGGATTGTAAAGTTTCCTGTGCTGAGACTTCGGATTATTTTTGAGTCAAATCTCGAACTATTTATAGAGAGACGTTTTCGAAATGAAGTCAAATTGGACGCTTTATCTAAAAAGATGGAATAGAATTAATATATCTAGCAGACGTTTAAGGAAATGGATATTAGTATAGAAAAGTGTGAAACTCTTTGTATGATATAAGTATATTGTAAAAGTATTTATCGTTTTATTTTAGTTATTGTAAGTTTTCTTTGTCTGATCAGTCCATTGTAAATGTAAATAATTTTTCCAACTGTGTCTAATCCGAAGCTTGATGGCCACACAAATCTCTTTTTGGTCCAATTTTGTAAAACTAATGTTCACCATTATATTTACTTATTTATGTTAAATGTATACATACATTAATTCATATTATTGTAGTAAACTATGTACAATAAAATATTTCAAAACTGTTATATATGTTTTTTTACATCATCCTAGTCATGAAATGAAATACGGGATAGTAAAAAATTCACTTAGTACGCAACACGTGTACCTGTATTAGACTTCTGTGATTAGACTAGAGGAAAGGTTATAAAAAAAAACATTCTAATGCAACAAACCGTCTAAAATACATTGACCTGTTTGTCAAGCAATACAAAAAAAAATTGGCAAGACGATCTTATAATATAGTCGATCAAAAGGAAGAAGTACAAATCATATCGTATCAGGAATTGAAAGTATTGGCAGAGAGAAGGAAAGTTCAGCGATTACTCCACTAACAAGAACAAGGCGCTTAAATGAAGGGGGAGGGATAGATACTGGTGGGCGACCCGAGTGGTTAAAAGTTCAACTGTGACTACATAATATATCAAGCATCTATACCAGCCGGCCTAAGATGCGCGCCACGACAAAAAGACATATCTCTTCCGAAGAGAAACTCGTCGAAATTTTTACTTAAATCTTTAAAACTACGCAACGGATTTTGATTTGGTTTTTTTTAATAGATAGGACAATTCAAGAGGAAGGTTTATGTATATAATTTATTAAGTTTTTATATACATTAGCTAAGATATAACAATAATTGTTGGAGGTGTCGGAAAAAAAATCCCGCGCTCTCTTCACGAGAGAGAGACATAATGTCTACATCGAAGACATAATGTACTAATGTCTACGGACGCAACATGCCATCGTAATTCTCTCGAATTTTGTCGTTCAAGTAAGAGAAATTTCTCGATGTCAATACATATGGACGAGAAGGGACGAGAAAAATTATAAACCCAAATATCTTACGTAACCCTTTTTTTTTCAGAATATAATTTAGCCTATGTTATTCGTTGAAAATGTAGCTTTCGAATGTCGAAAGAAATTTTGAAATCGGCACCGTACTTTTTGAGCCTATTCATTACAACCAAACAAAAAAACAAAGTTTTCCTCTTTATAATATTAGTGTAGATTTAGGTTTCTCTTATTACACTACCCATTCAAATCACGGCAACACGATTTATTTTCTTGCGTATTATTTTGATTTTGCTATATCTCCTAAAGTATTCATTTAATTTGCATGATGTAAAGGGGAAGATTAATCTTCATGAAGTGCTGAAGCTAATTAACTGATTTAAAATGATAAGGATTCATACAGTATTTGTGTAAATAACTTTCAAATTATCGCGTTATAATTGCTAATTTTTTAAAGTATTAAATGGATATAGTATGATATCCCTAATAGATAGACATATGCCATCGCGGACTTTTTTGTAGACCTATTTAAGATATACAATTCCACCATACATTATTTTGTTATATCTCAAAGGGTTTAGGCAGCGTTTTCGTTGAAAACTCCCAGGCGGGATTTTTTTTTCCGACACCTCCAACAATTATTGTTATATCTTAGCTAATGTATATAAAAACTTAATAAATTATATACATAAACCTTCCTCTTGAATTGTCCTATCTATTAAAAAAAACCAAATCAAAATCCGTTGCGTAGTTTTAAAGATTTAAGTAAAAATTTCGACGAGTTTCTCTTCGGAAGAGATATGTCTTTTTGTCGTGGCGCGCATCTTAGGCCGGCTGGGTTCCTCAAACTTTGGGCTCCACGAACCCCTGGTGAAATTTTCAGGAGACAGCGAAGCGAACTATCAAATACCAACGGTACCCCCTCCCCCCTTGTTGAAGAAAATCATTTTTTTATTTGAATAAAAGGTACCTAACTAAAGTGCCAATAGCAATATATTTTTGATATTAATGTGATGGGTGTGCTTGTTTCTCGTCACAAATGGCCTTACAACATTAAATAACCTTAATTCTGGCTGGGTATCAACTGTTGTGCGTGAGAGTGTCAGTTATCAAGCCGCCATTACGAAAATCTTGTCGCAAACCCTCTGCCGCCTAGTGACGAACCCTGGGGGTTCAATAAGCTAGATTGCTACCGGAAGGAGGTCTATATTGCTCCATGGATAGGTGCAACGCATCCCACCGCTAAACTTCGCAAGGTTTTGGCGAATTTTTGATTGAATATCCTATTCCATATACACTCTGACAATCCCCTCTTGTTTGTTTATTTTCACACTAGCTGCTGCCCGCAGCTTCGCCTGCGTTAACTAAGGTTTACAACGGGATCTTAGCGGGATGATATATCTTTACCGATAAATGGCTATCGAACACTGAAAAAAACTCGTTTAAATATAGTCCAAAAAAATCAAAATTTCTGAATAAAATATGGTTGTTGTGCCTCACTCGACATAGATATGTATAGTGTGTCGTGGACTTTTTTGTAGATATTTATAAGATCTACAATTAATTAGAACATTTTATGGTTCTATCTTTTATAGTTTAGGCAGCGTACGCATAATAAGTAACTTTTCTGGTTGATTTTTTACACCTCGTGTCCGAAAAACCCAAATATCTTACGGAACCCTGTTTTTTTTTCAGAATAAAATTTAGCCTATGTTACTCGTGGATAATGTAGGTATCGAATGGTGAAAGAATTTTTGAAATCGGTTCAGTACTTTTTGAGCCTATTCATTACAAACAAACAAACAAACGGACAAAGTTTTCCTCTTTATAATATTAGTGTAGATGTAGATAAATTGGATGTATCTTTAGCTTTGCCTTTGTGTCCTATATTTTTTATATCAATTCGCTATCGGTTTTATCAATAAATCGATACATTGATAGCAGATAACTATTAGATAAGGCTGTTGCATATGGACTTTTCTAATATAAATCAAAGCACGTAGATTTTGTGGGATACATAGAATGGAAAATATACAAAAGCGTTCATATGGTTCGATTATAGAGATGTTACATATAGTCCTCGCCACTTTTAAAGTCCTGCGACTAATGCCTGAACTAAATTTGACAACATTGACATCTTGACATCTGTCTGGAGTAAGAAGTAGTGAAATTTTAAATTGTTTTACGTGAAATATGGAGCATATAATATAAAGTAAGGCGTAAAAATTTAAGGCCGTATAATGATCGTTAAAGTGAAATAATTTTGTGAATTAGAAAGTAAAAATAAACAACAATTAACCCCGTTAAATAATATGTTTATAAATGTCACAGCCATGACATGTAAATTTTAGAGATGCCAGAGTCACTCATTTTTGCCTAATTTATGGTTAAAATATTATCATTAACTCTATATCTACATTTATCTTATGATATTTTATATGAATATAAATACAAGGTAAAATAATTAAAACCTTGTTCAGATGAATGATATTTTCAGGTGTTTCTGTAAAAAAGGTCGAAAAACAAAGGACAATGGCAGCAATTACTTCTGAGAAAATCGTTACTCCTGGCAAAAGCCGAACACATCCGAAGAAACTTGTTTTAGATGAATTCTACTAATCGGTTATACGTAAAAAATACGAATGAAATATTTACAAAAAAATGTTTTATTTTACTAAAACCTGGCAGGGAGATTTTTATTTTGCTGCTATGATTATTTTTGTCATTATTATCATCATCAGTCTTTATCAATGCACCACTGACCAAAGGCCCTATAATTATTTACATTTTCTATTGTACTAGACTTGGTGGAAAATCATTACAATAGAATTTGACAACATTAAGTTATGAGATCGCAGCGCCGCGTCTATCGGACTTCTAAAGTGGCGATGACTCTAAATCTAGCATCAGTTTAATTATTGATGTCAAAATGACGGGAAACTGACAGTATATTCTTATGGATGATGGTCCAGAATGATGGTTATATAATAATATTATATCTATGGACGCTTTTACACGACGTCAATCTGGTCCCGTGCTAAGTTCTCGAAGAGACTTGTGTTACGAGTACCAGACCACCGAAATGAATACATTGAATACTTTTTATATTAATACTTATATTTAAGATTTTCATTATTATATAATACACATATTTAATGCACATCCATGACCCAGGAACACAGAAACGTTTTTGTGTTCCCTGGCGAGATTCGAACTCGCTACCTCCGGCTTGTGCGCCAACGCGCTAACCGCTGAGCCACAGAGGTTGTCATATAAATATTATATTAGTGTCGCAGCCACCACATTGATAGCCACGGAGTTGTACACTGTATCGCCGCCTGCGCAGAATTCCATAAAGTATATAGAATCCATACTATAGAAGCTCAGCATGTATTCATTATAGTCCGAATTATACATGTTGGTGACATAACTATAGTTTTAAATAATAAATACTCTCAGTAGCAACTATTATCGTAAAGTCACTCGCAATTCACAATCTCTGCTCAGTCTTCTGAGCATGGTTTTATCATTTGCAACAAATGATCAAACCAGGCTTTTCTCATGCTTTTATAAATATGTAATTAGTATTGTTAACTTCTGTGCCCGTGTCTCTTCTCATTCGTTAAATTTAAGTGAGTATATGAAAAGTAGTAATGTAAGAATGCAAAAAGGTTTCTCTTTTTTTTGTTTTTTTCGTTTGCCACTTTTACAACCACTTTGCCCGAAAATACGCCTTATAGGTCAGTAATACATGCATTTTTGTTAATAAAATCCTTGCCTATCTAATGCGTATGCCTGTTATCACGTAGAAATTTTGAGTTGGACTGATCGTCTTTAGGACTTACAGTCTAATACCGTCCATCAATCCATCACTCAATCATCAGTTAGTGATCAAGGCTGAACTAACGCTAGAAAAAGCGTGTATCCTCCGTTAGAACTCTTCCAGTTTAGTCTTGGTATAAGGCTGTAAGTTGTAACCTATATAGTCTAGACTCTAGAGACTATACCTTAAACTATGTATTTTGTGAATGAACTTTGATAAAAGTCGTTTCGTTCATTTTAGTAACAATTATAGGTAAAAATATGTTTATTAGGCAGGTTTTACGTAGTGAAGGCATTTTGGTAATAACGTAATGATTTTGTGCAATAGTCAATATACACACCAGCAATCGGCATACTATATTACTTTTACAGATGTTAAAACTATAAATATTTCTCTTCACGGTTTCCGGTTTCACTAACAAAATATTATCAATTAAATTTATTTATAAAAACTATGTGTGCTACGCTTAAATTACGATAACAAGTATAATATCGAGAAGGATGCTTGTCTCATGTCTGTAGTTTGTTTGTAAGGACGGAGCTTAAACTTTAAAGTTAACCGGAGTCGGTGACCGTCGCACCCGGCGCGCCGCATGGCATGACTCCTCACAAATTTAACTCCCTTTTCTCCCGAGTCCCGATACTATCGTGCATACCTGCCGAGTACCTTTTTGTGGTGTGGCGCAAGCGCAGGGAGCCCTCCCCGGTCCCCCTGCCCCGCTAGTCTCTGCCAGCGGCGATTGACCGAACGCGCGCGGCGCGCCGCGTCAAAACAAAATTCAATTTTTAAATTCAAAACGCTCGTGACGCGGACGGGGTTTGACGCGTGTTGAGCTCATTCCGGTGTGCGCGAAATATTTCACGATACAATGATATCTTTATAAGTGCTCTTGCGGATTATATTTCAAGATGAAGTGCCTTTGTTTTGTAATACTAACTGTGAACTTCGCGCTGAAGGTGGCCGCTGAGGCGTCAGTGAGGACATGTGAACCTATAAAAGTGGCTATGTGTAAGAACATCGGTTACAACCAAACTGGTATGCCAAACTTGGCTCGCCATACGCTTCAAGCAGATGCTGATGTGACTTTACAGACCTTTAGCCCCCTCGTCCAGTACGGGTGCTCGTCGCAACTCCATCTGTTTCTTTGTGCGGTTTACGTCCCAATGTGTACCGATAAGGTGGCTTTGCCGATAGGACCGTGTCGAGGATTATGTGAAAGTGTTTATTCCCGGTGCTACCCCGTGCTTCGCGGTTTCGGGTTCCCATGGCCAGCTGAACTGGACTGCTCCCACTTTCCCGCTGAAAACAATCATGAACATATGTGTATGGAAGGCCCGGGTGAGCGAACGGCGCCTGTGGGCAGTATACCTTTAGATGCTTCTAATTCGGGTGGACGAGGTGCTTGCCGTCGCCTTATAAAGCCGGGCAGCTGGGTATGGGTGCGAGGATCAAGCCGCTGTGCTCAGTTCTGTGATGCAGAAGTATTATGGGATGCAGGCGAGAGACGCGCAGCGGAAGTTTGGCTCGCGACCTGGGCAGCCCTAAGCTTTGCGTGTACACTTGCTGCAGTGGGAGCACAGTTGGCGTGTGGAGGACAGGGCGGAGCTGGTGATCGCGCTCTTGTGCTGGTGGCGCTGTGCCGCTGTGCTGCAGCTGCGGGCTGGGGCGTCCGCGCAGCTGCTGGAAGAACTGCGGCCGGCTGCGCCAAAGACTCGACCACTCCTACGCGTATGCTGCTAGCCCACGATGGATTAGCCAATCCAAATTGCGCTGTGGTTTTTCTACTTCTATACTTCTGCGGTCTAGCGGCATCTGTTTGGTAAGTTTTTATCATGTTTGTACTAGAAGCAGTGGCGTAACTACAGGGTGGCAAGTCGGCAAAATGCCACGGGCCCCCAGCTGAAAGGGGCCCTCGGTCGGAGGAAAATTCCAATTTCCAACGTTTATTATTACAAATTTAGTAAAAAAAAAAATTGTGTCTTTCCTAGCATCCGATGTATTTGCCACGGGCCCCGAACGGTATAGTTACTCCACTGATTAGAAGCATTTCACTTAAGTACCTAGGTAGATAAAAAACTTAGACAAACGTCAAAATTTACTTTTATTAGTTTATCTTTAATCTAATGCATAATACGATTTACGAGTACGATCCAAAACAGATTGCGTCCTACTATAGAAAAAGTTGACTACGGTGATAAAACTGCCTATGAAAAATAATATTTAAAACGGCTGCATGTTTTAAATATTGTTTTAGTAAAACGAAATTGTTTATGTATTCAATTTTGTTTACTACATCAGATTTTTTCGTTTAATACACTGTTATTTAGGTATTGCAGCGAAATTCTTAACAAAGTAAGCATTATTTCGTATTAGGTATTGTTGTTCCATCTTGTCGCAGTGAGACTCGAAATGAGTGTTGATTGAGTTGACCTGCTGATGATCATTCAGTACTTATGGAGCTGATGTTCTTAATTTATTTAAATACGCCTAGGTATGCTAATTGGTACCAAAAGAGTGCTCAGAAACAAACGAAAAGTTTTGACTTTAAAAAGATAAAAACTGATGAATAAAAAACATTCACACTTAGTATCATTTACACTCTTCTTTGCACATTTTTTCCTCCTTCCATAAAGAATAAATGCAATACATAATAAGTGTAGGATTTATTTCTACACACCATTCTAAACGTTCAAAGAAGATTGCCTTCAGATTTAACAATCAGGGATCGTAGTAATTGTTTACGTAAACGGTAAAGGTATTTCTCCGAATATCATTCCCTGAAATACAATCTCTATAGGACATTTTTAACAATAAGACACTCACTAGCAAAAGCCGCTTTGAACACCTGAACCTTTACTATTGTAGTTCTTACCTCATAAATCTTGTCGCCAATAAATTGTATTTTGTCGCCTTGGCTTGTATTCACAAAAATATAGGTACCTGTAACACAATATACAAAACAAGACAGACAGGTAACAAAGTCTGATGTCTAACCGAGTTTATCAGATGCGTGAATGCGTCGAAGATTAGTAACTTCCGATATTATTGTTAAAGTACTCGTATTTTGCAAAAAAATGTTACAACTTTGCATACAGGCCGCATTATTATCAAGCAAAATTAAAAATAACTACGACCCGACTAGCCTTTAGAATTAATATCTTATTAAAAGTCAATATTTTTAAGAGTTTGCGAAAGATAGGTCAACTAGAGTATTTTCGTCATACAATAGGTACCGGATTAGAACACAAATCGTTTACACAGCGCCGATGGAGGCGATCGTTTCATGTTCGCCTCCATTTGTTCTGGAAAAATAAAACAACTAATATGTATTGAATGGGGTCGGCGAAGAATAACAGGGAAACAAACGAAGATACTAGGCCCAGTTAAAAATAATATGGCACAGTATGGAAGGAAAAGTCTACATTGACGATACCACGAGACCTCAAAGCGAACTTCGCAGTGCTGTAGTAGTAGTAGTAATTGCCACGTGGCGGGAATATTTGTGTGTGGCGTTTCGACTTTCAGGTTTTGTAATTATTCGTTGTTTCCATCGTACTGGATAATACGAGGCAACCGACGATAATTTACTCGCTCCGTCCATTTCCCCGATTTTTACTAATCGCGTTCTGCTGTCCCCGTTCGTTAGAATACATAATGAAAACATACTAAAAATTCAGCCACACACTTTGCTTACAATAAATAGCATTAGAAGCTATCGTCTTTATACTGCCCCTCTTCATTGATATTAGATTTCCCCGTTTAGATTGTGCTGCCAGAACAAAATTTTAACCTCATTTGTTTTCATGATACATACAAAATTCCTATCCAAAAAACGAGAGACCATAAACACTTTTTATAAATATCCTTATGAACGGAAAGGTGGCCCAATAAAGGGCAGAACATTATTTATATCTCGTAAAAATGTGCTAGTAACAATTCTCGAACGAATTTCATACACCCATCTTTACTGGATATAGTTTTTTATCCTGTTTAAGACCTTATGTCCACGGCATACATTATAAGATGACTGCAAATTATAAATCACCCAAAGCAGCAATAAAAAGTAACGCGTTGCATTCTTACATAAATATTTTCTTGATTTACGGCATTTGATTTCCTCCTAAAGCATGTCCTTTAATTTAACATTTTTAGCAATGTAAATATTTTTATATGTTTGATTAATGTGTGTTTTTAATGTATTCTGTAATTTTAAGTTTAGAAATTCTTATGTTTTTTTTTACCGCGGTATTTACATTTTGATTAGGGTGCGAATTCAAGCATTTCAGCCTGATTGATATTTTGTTTAAAGCCATTAAAAGGTATTTTGCTTTCGCCTTTCATACACGAAAAATAAATTGCTATAAAGAATTTGAAATTATACTCTATGAATGTGACTTCTAATGAGAAGATTGTTTCAACGCAAAACAGGATCAGTCAAATACTACAAATCCTTCGTTTCAAATATCAAATTTAATTATCATCATTAGTCAGTGTCAATGAAGAAATAGAGCAGCAAATCAAAAATATGCCATCATTAATCTGTGGTATTTATGCTAAATGAATAAACGAATTTCGTTCCAAAACTGATTAGTTATGATAATTTAAAGTATTTAAAGTCAGTGTTATCTTAATTTTAATAGACCTGCTTATTTCTAATTATAAAGCTTCCTGTCAGTAGTAAAATTTATCTATAGCTCCAGTTTTTATGTGAATCATATTTCTTAGAAAAAAGTTGATATTAAAGCAGACACGGCAATTAAAACGCTTTTAACCTGTCACTCATCTTTATTATCGTCGATATTAAACGCATATTGTAGTAAGGTGTAAAAACTGAATTTCTATAATAAGTTAAATCCTTTTTTGGGACACCAGTCCCCGGCTTCAAAGCATTTTTTTTGCGTTACCAGTCACAGCGCTAGGCACGTTTTATTGCGATGGAATTCCAAACCGCAACCGTTAGTGGAAATGTATAAATTGTATAAAAACAGACACAATATCCTTGTTTATAAACAAGATACATTAATATAATAACAAAGTACCACGGAACTAGTTAGCCGGGCGCACATTGCGGTTGGCGGGAAATGAGAAACGTCAAATTGGTTTTGTATTCATGCGCGGGACCATCTCCGCGAGGTTCAAGCCTCACGTGACCTGGCTTGATGCCTCGTCCTAAATTTAAATTATATTTCTTCCATTGCAGACATTATCCTAACGCCTAAGATCTTAAGTTATTCGTCTAAGATGGATCATCAGTGTTACTATGAAATACTACTGCTCTAAGCTTGAATTCTTTTTAATATTTACCGTAAATGTTTATGTTTGAATCTTTATTAACGTCAAAAGTTTAATTTTTAATATTTTGTAATAGGTATTTTTTACCTAAGTCCTGCTATTGGTTGCATGCTTAGGGTCTACAAACACATTCCAGCCAATCGCTACTCTTTAATTTTTATAATTAAAATAATTTATTCATGAAACCTTACTCATAATTAAAAAGACAATAAACAAGGAACGAAATGTAGACGCCATTATAAAGCGCGGGAAATAATGACGTAAATATTTCAGGGACGTATTTTAACGATGTCATAAAAATTAAAATAACTAAAATTACGATATAAGTTATTATGTACTTATCTAAACAATTCTTCGTTATTTATGTTCTTTGTAAGAATGATAAAAATGTAATTTTAAATGCAACCTTTTACTGTATGGAATTTATGTATCGAAAGCATACTATAAATTAAGGCAATTTTTTATACTTTCTAAAGTCTAAACTATAAACTATTTACTCTACTGATAAAACGTTTTAAATCTATTTTCCAGCATGAAAGAACTCTATCGTAACAACACATCTCATTGTCATAAATCACGTTTAGCTGTAACCCTCTTCAAATTAGATTCATGTCTCTTATTACTGCACCGTCCGTAATAACAGCATTACGATTCCATATAAAAGAGATAATGTAGGTTCATTAAACGAGTACTACACTAAAGTCTCGCTAAAATAAGATTTAGTAGAATAGTTTAAATAATTGAAAGTAACATTAAACACTAATAAGCAGCTTAGGAAATCTTAAGTTTGTAATTACAATTTGTCTGATACATGTCATGTATTCTTAAAAACGAAAAATGGCAATCTCGCAAATTTTTAGAAAGAGGGACTCTAAGGACAATTATGAAGAATTATTTTAAATCCTGCTAGGCCTTTTGTGACATTAGACTCTATATTGAAACAGATTGAAACTACTTTTACTAATAATAATTATCCGAAAAAATGAGTGAAATAATCAGCGTAAACTTTAGAAAATAATATCGCTCGTCTTTGATACAAATGGAGTCTGACAAAAAAAGATCTAAAAGTTTAAATATCACCTAAGCCTTCTCAGCTGAAGTATGCTCCTTAGAATCTCACTATCTCCTCCTTTAGTCGCCTCAAGCCTAATTTAGCTAGAGCAGCGAACGTAACTCATATTTCACACAAATTTGTTCCATTTATATCTCCAATTAACGATGTCATGTTTCCACGTTGACAAGTTGATGGTGAAGTGAACTAAAAAGCTATTTCCATCTTGATATTTCCCAAACCGGTGCATTCTAGATAAAATTATAATGTGTAAGTCGGTAAGTTTAACGAGGGAATTTTTATTCGATTTTTGAAAAGGTAGGATTGATTTTTTAAGACAGGGCAGCATTTTTATATTTTCATAAAAAGCGTTTTATTGTTGTCTCATCGAGCATATAACCAAATAGAGTAAAGAGAGAGAAAGAAAAATAAAAATTCGTAATTGGAATTCCATTTATTTTCATACAAAACATAACATTACCACTCTATTTCGGTTATATGCTTGATATATTTATTTTTTTAAAGAAATTGCAATTCTCTTTTTTACCTCATTTTTTTTGATCCCAGAGAAAGCAATAATCTTTTATTTAAAATATTGCACCAAAATCAACTATTTTCCAATATAAGTCTGAAAGATCACAAAAAATATATAAAAATAAACTCCGCTTTTTCTCTTTTCATCTTTTTTGTATAAGATTACATTTTGTTTTTCCAAAAAAACCTAAAAAATATTTAGAAATTATGAATGAATTCATAACCAGTAAAATTTTAATAATGGTCTAATCACTTAATGCCACGAGGCATTAATCCACGTTAATCCCAACTAATCATATCTGTTTTGTTTCAAATCCTTTTACTACATTTATCAACATTTTGAGAATTAGGGGAATACCAAAATGAAAATTCTTATTTCATTTATATTTCTGCTCATTTCTTCCGCAAAGCAACTTCCCTTTTTGTAAATAAGTGCAGGAACATCAGCAGGAATCCTTTGAAGATTTGTTTGCTAGTGCCTTAATTTTAATTATTAAAAATACTGTTTGGATCAAATAAAATGCCTGTATATTATTGAAAAGAAGTGATTAATCTTATACTTAATATATAAAGCTGAAGAGTTTGTTTGTTAGAACGCGCTAATCTCAGGAAATCGAGGAAGGCTATAAGTGATATATTATCGTCCCGCTAAGATGCCAATAGCTAGTAGAATTTTAAATTCTCTTGTATATGGTTTTGTTTAAAAATGGTTTTCTATTGAAAGGTCTAATTACATTATTTTCTAATTTATGGGTACATCGCTCATAATAATTTGATTTGATAAGCTTATGACTGGATTATGACTTTGTTTTCACCAAGATTTTCCGTGCAAACTGATTTTATCGTCAATGTCTTTTGATTTCTCCTTATTAACGTCGTGTGGAGAAATGCACACTGTAGTGTATTTTATGAGTGATCGTTTGAAGTCTGAAGGTAGTAATTAGCTCGTCTCGTTTCCATCGCGAGGCTGTAATCAGCGTGATCCATAATTTGTTGTTTATTTTAAATTTCCTTACGGCTGCCGATGTGATCTGAACACGGCTCGCCTCACGGTGCTCGTTAGTAGGGTTGTGCTTACGTTTATTTATAACCTTCGAGATAATTGTATTTCCAGCTGAGGTAACTAGTTCAGTACGAAATTATCACAAGCCTATGTAATTTTAATGTTCATTTCTTTTAAACAATCTAGTGGTGCTGAAGTGTGAGAATAAAGGTGGTGGACTGAATGTTTATTCTTCCTTTACCGTAAATCACGCGACTTAATTTAATATTCTGATAAGTTTTAAGTTAAAGTTTAATCTAGTTCTTAGTAAGTTTAATCCTTTCACACACGCCCCTAAAACTTACGATACTAATCTTCACTACATATTATAAAACAAAGTCGCTTTTTCTGTCCCTATATCCCTTTGTACGCTTAAATCTTTAAAACTATGCAACGGATTTTGATGCGGTTTTTTTTAATAGATAGGACAATTCAAGAGGAAGGTTTATGTATATAATTTATTAAGTTTTTATATACATTGGCTAAGATATAACAATAATTGTTGAAGGTGTCGGGAAAAAATAGGCCGCTTGGGAGTTTTCAACGAAAACGCTGCCTAAACCCTTTGAGATATAACAAAATAATGTATGGAGGAATTGTGTATCTTAAATAGGTCTACAAAAAAGTCCGCGATAGCATATGTCTATCTCTTAGGGATATCATACTATATCCATTTAATACTTAAAAAAATGGGCAATTATAACACGATAATTTGAAAGTTATTTACACAAATACGGTATGAATCCTTATCATTTTAAATCAGTTAATTGGCATGTGCATTTTATGAAGATTATTTTTGTCCTTTACATCATGCAAATTAAATGAATACTTTAGGAGATATGGCAAAATCAAAATAATGCAGAAGAAAATAAATCGTGTTGCTGTGATACGAACGGGCGCGGGCGGCCTTAGAGCCTTAAATATGATCAACGTATGGTGGAATATATAATAATAGTATTATATATCCTAAATATGCCTACAGAAAATCTGCGAAGGGATATATGTCTTTATGTTCAAGATGACATATATTCATTTTAATACAAAAACTTAGTAATTATTAAAATAGAAAATGATCATCATCAGACATGATAAATCCGTAAACCTAAGTTCACGCGGGCGAAGCTGCGGGTAACAGCTAGTATCTAATAAAATGATCTGATATCCAAATGACGGGGTGTTTGAAATAATTATAAATAATTTGAAATTGAAGAAGAATAAAAATCGTTTAATTTGCATTATATTAGTCTATATCATTCGCTATATGCCCTATCACTTGAAAAAACAATATTGTATAACAAAATAAAAATGTTGACAATATCGATATTTCTCAATACAAGCACAACACTACAGCCGAAGATTTGATCCGACTGCGTTTGCGCCGTAATTGGGATGCTAATCAGATGTTGATCTATTCCCGTCTCCTTCACACATGCATGGATCGTCCATGTGTTCTCTCTCACACGAGGATCGCGTCGAAGGCGGAGGGTCTTCAATCATCCAGCAATAACCGACGTTCCCTCGGGCTGCATCGTAATGACTGTACTTTGCACTGGCAGAATCATTTTCTCTTATAACAACTTACCAATAACTATGCATGTACCTGGATGATTTTTTCTTATTGTTACTTGTTCTGTCAAATACACTTCTATATTCAAAAAAGCTAATATATCCGCACCATTTTTTGTAGATTGTGTTTTTTCTTTTAGAGAATATTAAGATATTTTTTTATAAATTCTAAAATGTTGAGCCTTCATATAAAGCGGAAAGCTTATTTCTGATAGTTAGATATTCTTAGTGAAAGTATGCCTACAATACGTACAGTTTGTGATACGATCATTGAATGCCATACTCATAGAGAAAGTATACCGTTGCATAAATGGTACAATCATACAGCGCCCTTACTATTTCAAATGATGAAAGGACAATATGTTTTATATTCAGACTTGGTTGTAGTCTCATTAATAAAATCCCAAGATTTTTTTACGCTTTAATACCAGTTGACAGCGTTACAATAAATATTTATTGTTGGTATAAAAAAGATATTTATCACGCGTGGTTCAGGTTTACCCTAAGAACAAACGGTGCCGAGAAAGGCTTGTGAATGTATCTCGCACGCTGATCGCCGTACCCGAGATCCTATCTGTGGATCCCATTATTGGAACTCGCTTTGTTGGCTGCAGTAAACCGTAAAACCGCAGAAACATCTTATATACTGGTCAGTATTGGCCGCCCTAAAAGAGTAAAATGTTCTGAATACGGATTAGGACCGAATTGAACTGGTCAATGATAAATGGCCGCTTGTAAAATAACTGAATTCAAATATGGAATTTTAGTAATCTCAGATCATATTACGATTTAAAATACTTTCTATTCCTTTAAATACTTTAGAAAGTCCTTTTTTTATGTACCATCACGACGAGAATATTTTCATTCCCTTTTGACATATTCTCAATTACGCCTCTAACATGTGATTAAGTATACGAAAGTATCGTTCTTTTATAATAATTTAATTTCTCATTCTTCCAAAATTTAATTTTATCTTTTATAGAATTTATAATTAAGGACAATTCCAAAACATGATGAATTTTCAAACGAGCGTCTGAATATTCTTCGTTCTGGTATCAATTTCGGATCTGGAACCTGTTAAGTTGTGTGCGTTTATTTTTACGTACGGGCGTCTTGTTAGGCGCGATGCACGGTCCCAGATACGGCGGTCGTGGTGGCCGATATTATCACTTACTCCGCTGCATCCTTTGTCTATTGGATTTATAACATTATTCGTTTCGAAAAAAGTGAACAATGTAAATGCATTTTGAATCCTTGAGGCGACTCACTCATTATGTAAAAACACAGGAGTAGGTTCCTATATTAATATAGGTATATTTTATACCATTCATCAAGTTTTTTGTTAATACCACGGCAAGCAATCGTAGGCAAATTGCTAGCGCTAAATAATAAAACAACAGTACATAATCATCTCTTTAAACATTTAGTACAAAATAAACATAACATAATATTTGCACCCAATAAATATAAGACCTTAGTGCAATTATGCAAATTCATAATGAAAATGGCCGAGGGCAAAATTTCAACCCACGACCTTTTAGAACCGGCCGAGTTATGGCCACTGCATATAGGCGTTAAATTTATGATACCCAATTAATATTTAGAATTTAGATATTATTGCATGTTAATCAGCCGCTTTGCCGCCCATTTACTGTTTAATGGGAAGTTTTATACATTTGGTTCATATGTTTTGATGATTTCCAATAGAAAAGATGATCTTTTATGGTAATTCCAAACCCTTGCAAATAGAATATCAACGTGGTAATATGTTTTAGCTCACTTCATACTTGACATTAGGAAAATGTTTCAAATGTTGACTGACCATTTGCTAATCATAATCTTTATGAAGAAAAAGCTAAAAACAAAATATGTATTGACGATTATAAAGGTTTAGAATACCGTTTTCCTTTGCTTCTTTTTTAATATTCAAAAGCTTGGATCTTAAAATATACTCGAACATATTGCACAATTCTTTTTTGTTAACTAATACTATTTTCATTGCATTTACATTTTC
Source organism: Lycaena phlaeas (assembly GCA_905333005.2). NCBI lineage: Eukaryota > Metazoa > Arthropoda > Insecta > Lepidoptera > Lycaenidae > Lycaena > Lycaena phlaeas. The sequence continues at coordinate 3,991,922 of HG995181.1, forward strand.
GCGCCTTAAAATACAAGATGGCGCCAAACGTCAAAAATATAAATTTGAATTCTGTGTAAACTTACATTGTTTCTAGCATATTCCTTAATTAAAAAAAATGATCACTTCCAAGGGATGCTTGAGTTATTATTGCCAGTGGGTGGGCGATTTTCTGAGGCTCGTTTGTTGGTTTTCGATGATGGATAACCATGTAATTAAGGGCCGCCTTTCGGAGCGATGCTTGACAGGAATTTCAAAATTAACTTTAATTTCTGGTCTGTCTCGAATGATTATGCTCGTTATTATCGCTAGTCGAGAACGTGTTCGGATTTAATGATATGCTGCACGTAATTGTTCAATATTGGCGCGAAGTGAGTACAGCGGGCTTACATGTAAGTGTTCTTGAATCTTTATAAATCTATTGCGCAGGAAAATATTAGCAAGGATAACAAAACACAGAACTATATATGTAGTTGGTCTTAAAATGTATAGTTAGTACCTATCTAGTAAAAAAAAAATTAATGGTACTTACTAAAATTTAAAAAAAAGTTTCGTTTGGATGTTATTATTTTCGGTACAGGTTCTAACAGTATTAGAAAAAATATTTTGTATGATACTTTTGTATATGTTAACTCAATTTTAGAGAATGCAGGAAAACCGAGGCAGTAGGTACCTATAATAGCAAAAATATTGCCGAATGAATGTTGGGTTCATAACTAAAGTTGTTTACGAAAAGTTTACAAAAAGTAAAATAGAAATAGCGTACTAAATTACTTTCGATATTTTGCTGAAAGTTGTATATTTTACTGAATTATATTTTATTTTTATAAACATTCATTCTAAGGGCTAAATTAAAATACGTTTCTATTTTGTTACGGTAATTTGAAGAAGAAAAAACGGCTAAAACTGATACATTTTTGTCGTTGTCTCAAGCCGTCCTTACTCCTGTATGGTGAAAAAAACGTGTTTGCTAGAAATTCTTGGCTATAACGTTCTTCTGTCTCCATCGTTTGCATAAACAAAGAATAACTTAAAACCTATATCATATAAATACTAGTGGACCCGACATGCGATGTTGACACATGACCAATGCGACATGTGTCGTGTGTCGTGGACAAAAAATTTAGTGAAACGAATAGTGAAACAAAAAAATCTTGGAAACTATTTGAACACGCATAATAAACATTAAATACCAACTTTATAAGAGTTCAGTTCATACATACGCACATACGTATTCTATATGTATATTAAATATTTAATAAATAAGAATGAATCCCTAACATAGAGAACTGCTTCAGCAAATTAGAAAATTCTTTTTTCTTGTCGGTTATCGTCAGGACATGGTTTGTAATTTGTATGAATAAATATATATTTATAAATCTGTGGAAAAAATGATGATGCTAAATATTTTTGAATGGAGGCAGAACAACGTTTGTCGGGCTCAGCATATTGTCAATAAATATGCAGGGATACGAAACCTTTTATAACGGTTCTATTATTTTAATGAGTTTTGTTAAATACAAAGAATTTTACACCCTTTAAGTAGGTTTATTGATAAAAAGTTAATATAATACTAAATTACTATTTTTAATTAACCTGGCCATTAAGCATTAAAAAGTTGTATAAAATTCATTATTGAAGTTTAATGACTTTAAAATATCATTTAACGCAGAAAGTTATACTCGTGGATCGTAAAACAACATTTATCCATCCATTTCTATCATTAAGATAGTAATGATAAAATACATTTTAAACGTAATCATGAATAAAATATAATGAAAGCTTTCATTTTTTTGAAGTATGATTGCTTACCAGGTTTTTTATGAATGGTCTAAACATCTGCAACATGTTAATCAAAGATAAGATAAAAGTTATCTACATACTTACATATTCCATATTTTTGGCTGGTAATCTAACCGTAGTAAAACGTTAAATAAGTGTGTGTTTTTTTTCTTCTTTTTTTATATACTTAATATAATTTATAATATTATAGCAAATACAAAATGTTATTAACACAACCTTAATATCTACAAAAATCCCGTGTACTTCCTATTCCCGTGGGAGTACAGGGATAAATTATGGCCTAGGTGTTATTCTAATGTATTAAGGGTCTGTTTCACAATGTACCAGTAAAGTACCCTATAGCTATATGACACATAAATTAATTGACAGATGAATCTTCTAGTTAGTCTTGATTGGGTTTCACCATCATCTTCCCTATAAATTTATTTGGCAGATCCCTATTTGGCACTTACTGGTTGGTAGGCTTGGCAACCTCGCATTTCATAGTTCCATTTTACGATAAATATGTTTTAGAAAAACATTCCATGTTGTAAATATACATGAAAATATGTTTTTATAATTTAATTGTATGTATCATACCATCTTTATACCTTTTATTTACATAGACCTTGTATATAATGTTATCCCTTAATTATTAAAAGATCAAAACACAATTTAAATTATTTTGTATATTACTGTTACCGGAACGTCAAATTATCAAATGTCGTGAAGCTGTCAACCGCGTATATATCTGTCAACTAATTTATCTGACAGATGAATTTGCTAATGGCCAGTTGATCCGACCTATAGTTTACAGGGAACTTTATTAGCCAAATATTGCTATTTGTAAATTGTGAAACAAAAACGTTGTAGTTATGTGGTAAATATGTTGCAAATAGCTTAATTGGAACTTTATTAGGACATTGTGAAACAGACCCTAAGCTATATTACTGTAAAGTTTCATTGAAATCCATTTATTAGTTCTTACGTGAAACTAAGTAATACAAGCAGCGTCCCGCAGTTTCACCCGCGTATTTTTCATTCCCGTGGGACTACGGAGAAAAATATTAGCCTATGTATTATTCCGATGTATAAGCTATATTGTATTAAAGTTTCATTAAAATCCATTCAGTATTTTTTACGTGAAAGAGTAACAAACATCCATACTTACAAACTTTCGCGTTTATAATATGAGTACGATTAACCATCATCATAATCTGCATTTATCCGTCCACTGCTAAATATCGGCCTTCCTCAATGAACGCCAATACGACCGATCCTTTGCTACTCAAGATTGTCGCGCAGTGGCCGGTCCATGCTGAGTGCGAGTGGCAATAATACGTCTTCAATTGTTTTTTTATTTCAACCAGAGGATCGAATCAGATTTTAAAGCCAGACATGTACTGAAAGTGGAGTTCCTAAGAAGCTTATTGTAATGTTACACCAGGAACGTAATAAATATATTCACTTCTAACTAGGGTGACCAGGTTTTTCCGCGAGAGACTGTCCAAAATGTATAATACTACAATCTCGTCTAATCAGACAATAACAAAAAGCGATTAGAAATAGTATACTGTCCTTCATTTACTTGCTATCCTACAAACTGGATGGGTTTTCTTACATTTTAAAGCAGATTAATGTGAAATAGAGCAAAATTTTTGCAATGCCTATAATGGGATTTATTGAAATTTAAATAATATAACTGACGGAATAAGAATTGAAATTAAAGCTGCGGTCAGAGAAAGAGAGTCAAATGACTAAACATGTTTCGCTTCGACCTTTTACTTTGTTAAAATCGTTGTTTTATTATTGTGTTATGTTTCCCGTGACTTATCATCATAATCATCAGCCTTTATCCGTCCACTGCTGAACATATGCCTCCGTCAATGAACGCCAAGACGCCCGATCCCTTGCTACTCGCATCCGATATCGGCTATTCACGTCTTCCCATCTGCTTAATGGCCGATCAACACTACATCTACCTAAACACGGCCTCCGTTCTTGAACCTTAATGGCCCATCGGCCATCCGTTCTTCTGAGTGCGTGACCATCCCATTGCCACTTCAACGTGCTTATTCTTCGCGTGATATCGGTAGCTTTAGTTTGACTTGTGACTGTATAGCTCACGTTAATTTGTGGTCACCCCAGTCCGCAGCGGATGCGTGTGTATTTAGCGCCTCCTCTCGCAAACGAGCACAAGGAGCACAGCATCAACGGCGTTGTTTTAAAAGCTCTCACGGCTTATTTTCACACCGAGTACTAAGTACACATTTTACGTTTCCGTTCGGAAACCTTTCAATATGAATCACCTAATACCACTGTTTAACAGTCGTGTTTTTCCTAAATTTAATACAATACATTTTTTGTCGATAATAGGACTCGATTGAATTTTTAACTAGACTTACTAGATCCACATATTTAACAATCATGCATATATATAAGCTTTATTATATAAACCCCCACTTAATATTATAAGTGTGAATGTAAGTTTGTTTGTTACGCTTCCATGCGAAAACTACTTAACCGATCATCATCAAACTTTGTACACATTTTCTGCGGGCAAAGCCGAGAGCAAAACAAATAGTTGAATATGAATAAAACATTTTTTTTTCGAAAACTAATAACTAGACTATAATGATTATTCATATTAATATTCTTGCCTATACATATTTGGAATTAAAAAAACCAAACCAGTCCTTTGAAAAATTATAAATAATAAGTAAGTATGTATTTAAATTTTAAATCTATCAAGCCTTTTTAAAGCAACAAAATTTTTTCCCTTTTTAAGTCTGGCTCCGAAAACGGACGAATTTAAAATTCAAAACTTGGCAAAGTCAGTTCGGGAACCACACAAGTCTTTGTTTGGGAATTATTTGTTAGTCCACGACATGAAATGTTGCGACGCTCGCCTAAATAAATTGGACAAGGCATTGTGCCTGTACCGGGCTCAGGGAGAGCAGGTAGGCTTTTTTGTTCCACTTTACCGCCTCAACGTTGAAAAAGTTATATTTATTGTATGCGCCCGTTTCCGAATTTCGAACAGTAGTATAAGAAATTAAGAACCCACAAATAATGTAGGTAATACTTTTGATGAATATTATCATTTATTATTATACTAATATAAATGAAAAGGTATGAAGTATTGATAAAATAATAAAAAAGAAGTGTGTGTGATTCACACACGATAGAAGTGAAACACACGTTAAATGCTCAAATACAAGCAATTATTAAACATATATGCTCAATGCTCAAATACATGCAATATACATACACACCGACATTTGCTATCTCGCTCTTTTGTATTTGTGTCTCTTACCTGTCGTTTTTCCGTTGCATCCGGTTTGAAATCACAACGATTCTAAAGAAGTTTCACTTCAATAAAAGTTCCAGATATTTATCACAATATTATGTGTATCAGCGAATTCCATTATATTAAATAAGTGAACAATGACTACTGTACAATACGATGCTGTTCCTAGAACAAGATCGCAGCTTGTTTCTTGTCGAACTCTTCTCGGAAATTTGTGTAATCTGTTTTCTACCATTCACTGCACTATTAATAAAATGGCAACACCTATACAGTATTCATTCAAATATGTAATATATTTTTTTATCAAAGGCAACAACACATGGTAGGAATATATTATATTATATACATATTAATATAGGTATGTGTTATTAAATTGTTCTATTAACATTTATAATTTAATTCTGCAAAAAGTATTAATTATTGACATATCACATATTATATCTTAACAAAACAATTAAATATTATAAAAATAAATTACAGAAATTAAGGATACATTCATAAGAAATGATAATAATTAGACTTCCATGGTTTTATTCGTTTTCATCACAATATGTTAATGAGTCTGAATATTATATTTTATTATCATACTTAAAAATAATGAGACCTTTGTTTATATTTTCATGTTCATTTCCATAAATTTAAAAAAAATGGCGGCGTTACAAAACATGATAAGATGTGTTTTATTATTTTTAGTGCGTGTATGTTTAATGAACAACCCAATCTACACTCCAATTACATATATTATGATAACAAATTTTAATTGTTCTCAAAGTTCCTTTTGGTAAGTACTTATTTAATTAATTGGATTTTGATATAGCTCATTCCTGGCTTGAGGCATTATTGATGGCAATTGGCAACAAGAAACGATGTTTCCGAGCTTTGAGGTGGCTTTGAGTCTCTTCAACAAAGACGACAAAGCTAGGCTATTGTATAACATTATAACATTTTTTTTATTTCTCTAAAACTATACAAACACTGTTGTAGTCCAGGGGCGTAGCCACACTGGGGCAAGCTGGGGCGCTTGCCCCAGTGTGGCTCTGACCTATACTGTGAAATATTTTTTTTTCTTATACTAACGACAAACAAAAAAGTGCGATCAAAACAGAAAGCGCGAAATCCCTCTAACAAATTAACAAATAACAAAAGAGCCCAAACGTTACAAAAAAATACCGGGGGGTAGGCTGACTGCTGCCCATCCTGCGCCCAAGGCTGGCTACACTCAACTTAGAAAAGTTGCAACATAGTTTTAAACGTGAAACAAAATTCAAGATGGCTCCCGTTTAATAACGGCCGAGTGGAGCGTCCTAAACAAACAATGATTTCCATTAAACTCGGATCGGGAAAGGCAGAGCCACATATATTTATTGATTTATTGATCTTAAGAAGAAATCCCAATCGTAATTTAAACAATACCAAAAGGCGGCCGAATTGTTTTGATGCGTTGGATAAAAAATATATGGAGCGGTTAGAGATCGTTAACTTGTTTTGTGTTTTATGACTTCCCACGTGTGTATCTGGTCTTTAATAAGATTTTTTGATGTAAGCTGTTTAATGACATCGACGTTACTTTGAGTTAGGTTAAAGATTGTAGTAAGATAACGTTTAAAGGTTGAAATTGTTTTAAACGGTATATTTTCCATGTTTCTCACTTAAAGGAGACGGTCCATTTCTGGTGTAGTCTTGTACATTATACTATAAATAAATTAAAATACATAGATTTCATTAAAAATAAAATAAATTAGTTTATCGTAATAAATTACGTGCAAAAAATTTTAAAAAATTTCAAATATTAGCTATTCCACACAAAGATGGCGGCTATTACGTAAACGTCATTATTGAAAAATGGCGTCACTCATGGTACTTTCGTAACTTTTTGTATCTATTTCAAGCTTTGTTATGGAGTTGTTAACTTGTGAATATGTTTCTTGCATTTTTGTAGATATTTTGACGACTTTGATATATAAAAACTGTTTGAATATTTATTTTCCTTCATATCATTACGTGTACAAAAGTACACCAACGTCCCATACAATTTTGGACCGTCTCCTTTTTGTAAGAGTCTTGTGGACGTAAAGGTATACGTAAATGTTGAACTCCAGGAAATACAAGTGGGAAACAAGGTAGATATATGGGTAATCAACAATTTTAATAGTTATAATAGTTATTCTGTAATCTGTAGCGATATCTTAGAAATTTTAAATAATTCCATTTTATTTAAAGTCAGCAACTTCAAAAATTCTTAGTACGACAAAATATACTAGGTATACAGGCAGTAAATATATGAGATTTTTTTTAAATATAATATAAATTTAAATAGATGCTATCATATATTTAAATATGTAGAAAATATTTCCCTAGGATAAGGAATAAATGACAAGCAACCGTTTCCATGGTATTTCTGTTCCAAATTGAACCTTTTATATCCCGCTAAGCAGATGCACATGTCTGCGCTACGGGGTCCAACGATCTAAACTTTTTATTGTTGGCCTGTCCCTCTCTTACTCCAATACACCACTAAATGTAAGAAAGAGACGGATCCACTTCCACAAACCATTTTATTGCTATCATATATTATATGTCACTCTTAACGATATACTGAAACTAACAAATTATTTATGTCTAGTTTTTATAATTTGTTAAGAAGCGTGGTCATAAAAGTTTTTTTAAAGAAATTTATTTCTTTAAATAGTGAATAATTTTGTTCTTACAAAACCACGAAGTAGACTTTTTTCATAGATTATTACTGCTTTTAATGTCTAGTATAAGTACCTACACGGTATACAGTTTACTAAAAGAGCCATCTGCTCACCTACCTACCGATTGAGCTTAAAGGCCATCAAGCCTAAAAGTCTAGTCTAAAATAAAACCTACACGGTATTTGTACCCTAAAGAGACTCCGGTGTATAGATCACGCGGCGAAGTTTAGCTCTTACAGAGATCTAGAAACTTCTTCCAAAATCAATATTTTAAAGGATTTCGCTGCCGTAATGGAACCAGTCCATATTATTGTTCTTTGCTCCTGTATAAAAGTTGTAATTTTTATTCTAGATAAAAAAATATACCTATGTTAATATTATAAAGTGGTAAAGTTTGAAAGATCTGACCGATTGACCGATGACCGACCGGACTGAACCGATTCTGATTTTTTTTTTGTACCAATAGAAGGTTACTTTATTTGTAAGCGAAATAGGCTATAATTTATATCCGTACTCCCATGGGAATGTGAAGTATGTGGGTGAAACCGCGTGGAGCCGCTAGTACTAATATAGTTAACTAGCCGTTTCCCGCAGCTTCGCCTGCGTTAACTAAGATTTACAACGGGATCTTAGCGGGATGATATATCTTTACCGATAAATGGGCTATCGAACACTGAAATGTTTCATTAAAATCCGACCGATAGTTCCTGAGATTAACGCGTTCAAATAAACAAACTCTTTAGCTTCATATCTTAAGGATTAAAAGCATGAGTAAAATAAACTCATTTAAATGTAGTCCAAAAAAATCAAAATTTAAAATTTCTGAATAAAATATGGTTGTTGTTCCTCACTCAACATAGATAGGTATAGTGTGTTGTGGACTTTTTTGTAGATATTTATAAGATCTACAATTAATTAGAACATTTTATGGTTCTATCTTTTATAGTTTAGGCAGCGTACGCAAAATAAATAACTTTTCTGGTTGATTTTTTACACCTTATGTCCGAAAAACCCAAATATCTTACGGAACCCAATTCTTTTCAAAATGAAATGTAGCCTATGTTACTCGTGGATAATGTAGCTTTCGAATGGTGAAAGAATTTTTGAAATCGGTCTAGTACTTTTTGAGCCTATTCGTTACAACCAAACAAACAAACAAAGTTTTCCTCTTTATAATATTAGTGTAGATAAAGAGTTTCAGTACTTTAAAACTTTATCGTATTTTTTATGCTTTTCAAGGGCTCAGTAAAATTTTATTTAAGCTTAGCTGAGGCACCAGACTTACACAACATTATGTTAGCATTGATTGAAAGTATTGTGAGTTGTAGTAAATAAAAAATATTTTGTAATTCTGTGAAATATTTCACATAATTGAAATTCCTAAGCAAGCGTAATTTATGTTCTCCGGGGTATAATTACTTATGTTATCTTGACAAATTGAATTAAGTAGTAATTTTACATAGCCGGTGTACACAATTTATATTTTCATCCTCTTAATTCGAAAAATATTTTATTAGTTATACATAATACATATTAGCTATAACAATTTACACACATTCTGTTTTCTTTCTAGAAACATGCATTTGTTTCATAAATTATAAGGTAGGTTATGTTATTACTATCTGGCCTTGCCGGAGCCAGTCTTTGACTGAGGTGATCCTGTTGCCTGCGAATCCGCGTCCCTCACCAAGCGGCTGAAGGCGCTCGCAGTGGCTTTAGTGGGGTAGTGCACCCACCCCGATGCGAGTCCCAACACACCCCCCGGGCCCTGGTAGGTCCGAAAGGGATTTCCAAGGGATGACCCCTGTGACATCAAAAAAAAATGTTATTACTGGCACCGCTACATACCTATAATTTTACAGTTTTACAGGTAGCCTAGGTCTCTGGACAATTAATTTATTAATTGTACTTTAAATATACGTCACTTATATAAATCTAGATTTGTCTGTTGTACTCGTAGTGTAATTATTTAAAATTATTTTTATTTATCGGTAACCTGAAGGTTTTTGATTTATGATTAATATTATTGTCATTTATACATCCTACTAATATTATAAATGTGAAAGTTTGTGAGTATGGATGTTTGTTACTCTTACACGAAGTACTGGTTCAAAAAGTACTGGACCGATTTCAAAAATTCTTTCACCATTCGAAAGCTACATTATACACGAGTAACATAGGCTGAATTTTAAACTGAAAAAAGGGTTCCGTAAGATATTTGGGTTTTTCGGACACAAGGTGTAAAAAACAACCAGAAAAGTTACTTATTTTGCGTACTAAGATCCCGTTGTAAATCTTAGGTAACGCAGGCGAAGCTGCGGGCAACAGCTAGTAGCTTATAAATCAAAATAACACATTACAGACAGAATATAACATAATTTATCACCGTACTCCGTAATATATATTTTTAAGAAACCTAGAAATTTCTTCTGATGAATTATGCATATATATTTTATTCGACCAAATTAATGACCAAATAAAATATCTAATTAGTAGATATAACATCTAATTTATTAGTTATAAAACTCGATATGCAAAATGTCGGCTTTGTGTGTGGTGGCGGCTGATCAAAGCTGACATGATGGCTATCCATCAATGCTCTTATAATGCGAGTACAGGATTGGAAGGCGTTATCTTAAATCTTGAATTTCACAAAATACACTCACTAAAAGATAATAACTATTTTCATTAATACTTAAGTAGTTATATTTCTCAATGTATTTAAGTATTAATTTATTTTAAGTTAATCTTATAATAACGATGGTTCCCAGTTAAGATTGCCAGATGGTCGGGAATCGTCTGGATTCTCCCGACTTTTTTATTGATCTTCAGACTCCAAAAAAATCTAAAAATCTGCAGATAAACAGATATTTCTAAAATTCCCCACCAAAAGTAATTTAAAATATTGTTTCTCACTAATATCTTTTCTCTCCCGACAACAATCCCCAAAACCCGACTATTTGAATTTTTTTCCCGATATTTTGAAATTCTAATCTGGCAACCCTATCCCCAGTGGGTATTGGTCCGGGTTCGATCCTGACTCCCTGTGGTGCCTTGAAATGGTTTTTCTAAATTTGTAAATGCACCCAAACACGAGACTATCGCTCGCGATGAGATTGAAAGTCTTTGATGTATAAAGTTTACTAACCAGCATTGGGCCAACGCATCGGTGAAATAAAATCTTATACGCTCGTCGCCTGATTTCGAGGAAATTTTTATTCTTTAAACGTTGGCAAACGAGCATACGAAGCATTTAGCGACTTTCGACGCCTATCGATCAACACATCTAGATATTGTGCAGATGCTTTGTCTTCTTTTTCCTTATCTCCCCAATTATTAGGTCACCAGAAACTAAAAAAAAGGCATGAAACGCGACAACATAGGCATTATACCCCTGTATTATATGAGCGAGAGGTACCACCCCGGTAATCTACTAAAAAGCACCATTGCACTACCTTTTACAAATAAAAAACTAGAGTTAATTGTATATGAGTTTGGCCATACATCCATAAATGGCGACTTTAGTGGTAACTCCTGTTTTAAATAAATATAAAAAGTTATGAAAGCTAAAGAAAATGTGTGGATGATTGTACCTACGTAATATGTATAATAATAATTTTATTATTTATAATTACTATGTTTTTATACTTTATATTATACATTTTCTTGCGTTCATATTTCCTACGTTTATTGTGTAACGAAAATCTAATTAAAATATATTTCGACACAAGTTTTATAAAAAGGCGTTTACGTGCATTCTATTTTGAACCCACAACCACTAAGATAAAAACTTCTTTGGCTTAACTCGTTACATAAACCCTGAGTCATCCTCGTTAGAATCCAATCATCAGCTGTCACACAACCACTCATGTTTATTCATTGAAAATTATAACTTGGTCAAACACAATAGAATGTATTATTCAATGTGTTGTTATGTCGCATATGACGTTTCTCCGCGTTCCGTTTATCTTGTTAGTAAGCTTATTGTTGGCGGTGTGTTGTTACGTCTCTGTGTCTCTCGCCTGTTGCGTATATCGCTGTCTCTTTCTACTTGTTAAGGCAAGGTCGGCTCGTTAAAAGCTCTTAACTAGAAGCGATGGAAAAGCACGGGCGTAAAGCTCTCCAGCGATTCTCAATCTGTAGTTACTTTATTTTTTTATTACATTATTTTTGTTTTTGATATTAGTATAGAATCCATATTCTATATCTCCATAGATTAGATAATTAGTTTTTACATTTTATTGAGGTAAGTTTAAGGTGTTACTCCCGCGTAGCTAACATCTGCAGTTATATCAGAATCGTACCTCTTACAGTATATAATTATACACTGTAATACTTAACGACAACGTGCGATGTATGTGCTATCTAGTACCCGGATGACTAAGTGTGGCTCGCTAAAGTTGATTATTGAAATCATAAATAAAATAACATTTTGTGAAAATGAATCCTAGCTAGATCTATTTACCGCCCCCGAAACTCCGTGTATACATCTTCATAAAAATCGTTGGAGCCCTTTCCGAGATTCAGATAATATATATTGCTCGTTTAAAGGTACGATTTCAATCGAAACATGCTTTATAATATCCATACAGTCAGTCATACATAACATGCATTTGAATAGAGAATCGAAAAGCTCCAAACAAAATACAATATTAAGTATAATTAAGGCAGCGTATAGTTGAGACATCTTAATTAGGCATCAAATTTTCTATCGTAAAAGTTTATGTGAAAATAAAAAAAAAACTCAAAGTGGCGTAGACCATATCATACATTCATCATGGCGCCTCAGTATGTATACTAATTATATTATAATGATTTTAACGAACCGCAGTCACTTTTGGCATAGCGATTGGTGTGATTAATTTAACAGTGAATGTAATAATTTCGTTTTTATGATGATTACTATTGTAATTAGACGTGGCAAATTGTTTTGCATATTTTTAATTAAAAACCCTGGTCATATTTCTTGATTGTTAGTGCTTTCCATGCTTTTTTTTTATAAATGACGAAATGTAAAATTTTAATTTACATACCTTTGTTTAAACGTACAAAAAAACTAATTTATAATAAGTATAGAGTTGATTGAATGATCAAATGAAAGACCAAGTAAAGAAAAAAAGTACTTTATTCTTACCACTAACGTTACGTTTGTAGTATACCATTTATTAAAATAAACATTTTTCAATTAACTTAGTGTTAATATTCAATCATACCTACTTATATTTATAAGCTTTATGGTACTGTGGGTTTATATGTTTGTCAGTATTCCTACGTAAACCGACGATCTGTTAACCCACTCTTGTTTTATTTAAGAACTAGCTGTTGCCCGCAGCTTAGCCTGCGTTAACGAAGACTTACAACAGGATCTTAGTACGCAAAATAAGTAACTTTTCTGGTTGATTTTTTACACCTTGTGTCCGTAAAACCCTAATATCTTACGGAATCCTATTTTTTTTCCAGAATAAAATTTAGCCTATGTTACTCGTGGATAATGTAGCTTTCGAATGGAGACAGAATTTTTGAAATCGGTCCAGTACTACTACTACTGAGCCTATTCATTACAACCAAACAAACAAACAAAGTTTTCCTCTATATAATATTAGTGTAGACATATTTTTATGGAAAACTTTGAGAAGCTTAACGGTAGGCTCAACAGGTATGCTGTGCGCGTGTCCTATTCACACCTGCACTTCCCAGATACACCCGTCTCACACCGCTCTCTCGCTCGTTTACTGACACCATTCCGATCCTGTTCTCGGGACTTTTCGATAGGATTCCTCTTAAGCCTTTTTAGAAAAGTTATTTTAGACTACCTAATAACAAAGACATAACATGTTCTTTTTGGGACCTTAATGTCTTAACTACTTTGTATATTGGTATCTATTTTATTAATATCGTCTGTGACATTTTCTACAAATTACTTATGAATAAATATTTACTGTTCCTGTTAAAAAATCTGGAGCTACGTCTTTATTACCCAGAATTATAACGTCGAAAATCCAACAGTGTTCGATCTTTAAAAACGCTTTCGTGTGAACGAATACAATGGTATACATTTTTGTCTTATCAAACGTTTTTTAACGGTAGTTAAAAAAACGCTCGTATGCACGGGGCCTTACGCCTTTGTATATAATATAAACCGTTTCAAAATAAATATCAAATTCACAAAATCCTTACGTAATATGTATTTAAATTCAAAATAATCGTAAAGTTCGGAAATTCTAACCCGTTAAAAAGCGATTTCTACGGTTTTTGTCCTGGAGCGGTCGCAACTCATGGACCAGTCCCTTTAGCGTTATGGAGGCATTGCACCCCGCTCCGATCGACAATAAGAAACAAAAAGTGTTTCTGTGGAAAAATGTCCGATTACTGGCCTACCATGTACGTTTTAAAATTTAATTACGTACGTACGTATACTCATTATAATATTATGGATTTTGCGAATGTTGCATACGTTATAGAAGTGAAGACATTTTTCTTATACCAATTCAATTTTAATCTTAACAGATCATGTATAAACTATAAAGATGTTGTTTTATGTATTTTTTTATTCTTCAATGATGAGAAATTTGAGAAATAAAATAAGACTAAGAAATTATCAAAAAAATTATTAATATATAATCTCTCTATTGTATAAAAGCAATCTTAATGTGATTAAAGGAAAAACCGAAATACAAAGACTCATATGTGGCTTGATTTATCGATATATCGATTCTAATTGTATCGATTGATTAAAAATATCGTATATATATATCTGTATTCTCTACTATCCGCTCTCGTGTTAAACGCCTACACGCCTTTTATATTAAGATCTCAAATTTCTTACATTATAAAATACTAGGTCTTCAACTAAATACCTCCATATTAAAATGAAGGGTTTGACCCTTCCATACTGTAAGTTTAGGGTTTCTTCAAAATAATGTTGAAACTTGAAACTAAATTACTACAAATAGCGTGTCATTGTCAACAACAATTTTTTGAATAATTTTTATAAAGAATTGTTTCATAAAGAATTTTCTCTCCAAAGATGTTAAATACTTAGATTATTAATATGTCGTTAAATATTATAAAATATAAAGTACCTACTTACTTTCTGGGATGTGGATTCGATAATGATATTCTTATTTATTCTTGAATGTTTCTAGAACAATAACGATATTTTTTTTTATTTTGTCCCTGCTCCCATCGGCTGTTCTGATACTGTTCTTTTTTTAAACTTGAAGGTCGGTTGGGTTAGTGTCTGGTTAAAGTTAGAATACGAAGTCGTTAATCATAATATCTAATAAATCTTAAGATAACTATGAGAGTATATAATTTGATTTCTTATATTATTTACAAAAATGTACACTACAAGTTATATACGATTTTAAATTGTATAATAATATCCATAAAATGTAGAAATTGTTGTAGTTTTATTATGTGCTGTTTATGATACCAGCTATGACATAAATTTAATTATTTTCACCTCCAATAAAAGTCTGTCTGCGGTAGGTTATAATTGGCTGAGACTCCCCCGCTTTGCAAATTTATATCCAGTGTTAAGATGGCTGATGGTGTTATGTTTATGTTAGTCTAAAATTATCGTCGAAGCCCACAAAGGGACAAAATATATAATGATGCTATTTACGAATCAATCTTAATTTTTTTTTTAATAAGAAAAATTTACTAAATTTATATTTATTATTTACTAGCTGTCCCGACAGACTTCGTTCTGCTAAAATCGCTATTAAAAAATAGGGGTTGATCGTAGAGGGGTGAAAATTTAGGGTTGTATGTGTTTTTCAATGCCACATTATAAAAAAATAAAAACAAAATATTTCGTCCAAAAATTAACAAAAAAATTTAAAGGGTAAACAACCCCATATCACTTAGGGGTATGAAAAATAGATGTTGGCCGATTCTCAGACCTACTGAATATGCATATAAAATTTCATAAAGATCGGTCAAGCCGTTTCGGAGGAGTACGGTAACTAACATTGTGACAGGGAAATTTTATATATTAGATTAGATTAGATTTCTCACTCCCGCCATTTTTAACTTTTTGAGCGCTGTAGTGTATGTGATTTAATCTAAATGAATAACATACATATTTGTATGTTATACATAATACAACAACTACTAACTTTTTTTTCTTTAACGCCGGGAAATGCACCGACTGGGTCTCCCCAGGCGGGTATGTGGGACTCGTTGCGCCCGAAAGCTAGTAAATGGACGCAGCTCTACCCACTAAAACCCGGCGAGTGCCACCAATGCCGCCTTTGGTGAGGCGCCCCGGATCTACTAGCACAGGGCACCTCGACGGCCAGTCAGTCCGCTCAGGGGGCCAATGTCACCTCCATAGACGGGTTGCCCCGCACCACAGAACACCCCCCCCCCCCCCACCGTCAGGACAGTACAATGAGGCCAGGTTCCCATTCTCGCCCCTTGCCCCCTGCTCTTTTGCCTCCTCTTCTTATAAGAAGGGTACAAAGAGCCCCCTTGGCTCAATTAGCTTCGCCCAAGGTGTTGTGCTTACCCTAGGCTACTGAGCCCCACCGCCACGAAAAACAACTACTAACCTAAGCGAACCTTTTTTTAGCTAACTTTTCGACCTAATGGCCTTTAAGCTCAATCGGTAGGACCAGATTATATAATACTAGCTGTTACCCGCAGCTTCGCCCGCGTGAACTTATATTTACGGATTTATCATGTCTGATGATGATCATTTTCTATTTTAATAATGACTACGTATTTGTACTAAAATGGATATACGTAATCTTGAACGCTTCCCGTTTGGTCCCGTTCGAATCACGGCAACACGATTTATTTTCTTGCGTATTATTTTGATATTGCCATATCTCCTAAAGTATTCATTTAATTTGCACGATGTAAAGGGGAAAAATAATCTTCATGGAATGCTTAAGCCAATTAACTGATTTAAAATGATAAGGATTCATTCTGTGTTTGTGTAAATAACTTTCAAATTATCGCGTTAAAAATTGCCCATTTTTTAAAGTATTAAATGCATATACTATGATATCCTTCAGAGATAGATATATGCCATCGCGGACTTTTTTGTAGACCTATTTAAGATACACAATTTCACCATACATTATTTTGTTATATCTCAAAGGGTTTAGGCAGCGTTTTCGTTGAAAACTCCCAGGCGGCCTATTTTTTTCCGACACCTCCAACAATTATTGTTATATCTTAGCCAATGTATATAAAAACTTAATAAATTATGTACATAAACCTTCCTCTTGAATTGAACTATCCATTAAAAAAAACCGCATCAAAATCTGTTGCGTAGGTTTAAAGATTTAAGCGTACAAAGGGATATAGGGACAGAAAAAGCGACTTTGTTTTATAATATGTAGTGATGTAGTCGTAGACACTTACATACTGGTACACAACAGTCAACACTGTCTTGTGCGCAGCGGTCGTACGTAAATTTGTTTATTTTTTTTATTATTCCACTTTAGAGTTTAAAATATGACTCACATTTTGGAGAAAATATATTGTTAAGGTTGTTAGTCAGTTTTGTACAATTCTCCTTGACATACAGTTACGGTGATATCTGTTTAAGATTCATGAGACACGTCGCCAATCAGCGGTGTAGATATACCTCTAAAAGAAATGTAAATACGACCGCTTTGTATGCGACAAGCCTATTTCGTTAACCCAGCTGAGAGCGACCATTATGTTAATGTTATTTTCATAGCGATTGTTAAAATAATGACATGTCTGAATGATGAAATGGTCAATAGCAAGTCACTGTGTTTATCTGTCTTATGTACATTTTACATAGAGTTGCTTTTTACCTAAAGCAAAGTCGGATATCGTAAAATCTTCTAAAAAAAGTATTAACCAATGTCCCACGAGTCTCCTCAAAATCAGGCGAGAAGGGGTTCACCGATGCGTTGAACTGGCCCTATACGGATTGGGTTAGTTGGTTTTCTAAAATATCACTGCCTTGTGTTGTGTATATTATATTACTAGCTGTTGCCCGCTGCTTCGCCCGCGTTAGCAAAAAATAATACATACATTTTTGTAATAAAAAGTATCCTATGTTACTTATAGTACCTCCCAGAGTATGTAACAAAGTTTCATGATGATTCGTCGAGTTTTTGCGTGATAGCGTAACAAACATCCACGCTTTCACATTTATAATATTAGTACGGACTACGGATTGTGATTTGTGGCTATAGAGAACTTGACATTCCATGTTATGGTTGCTGGGTGTGATCGTTACGAAACTTGAGTCCTGGTAGATAAAACCACAGATAAGAAAGTCTTGTCTATGGAGTAAATGATGCATAAAATAATTGCTTACCCGCAGCCATACTTCTACAAAAATTAGTATATATAATGATTCTGTAGATTATTATCGCGATATAATGGCATATAACCTTATCTACAAACACCAATCATATAGATAATAAAAAAGATAATGCCACAGTTGGTTAAAATTTTAATAACATGGTAGGAGGGTGATTATAACTGATACTCTCACACAAAGCAGTTGATACCCAATCAGAATTAAGGTTATTTAATGTTAAATAAGGCCATTTGCGACGAGAAACAAGCACATCCATAACATTAATATCAAAAAATTAATTTCAAATAAACCAAAAACCAACTTCAAAACTATACCTCAATTTATGTACAACTAAACAATTTAAAATAATATTGAAATACTTTGAGGTGAAGTAGAAGTATACTATTTAAAATTGGGTACTTTTGGAGTCGGTGCCAGCCAAAGAGGATATTTTAATGATCACCAAGTATTATGTCTGTGAAGGGCATCGATGTTTTGGCTGGCACCGACTCCAAAAATACCCAATTTTAAATAGTATACTTCTACTTCACCTCAAAGTATTTCAATATTATTTTAAATTGTTTAGTTGTACATAAATTGAGGTATAGTTTTGAAGTTGGTTTTTGGTTTTTTATTTAAAATTAATTTTATTTTGTACTTTTTAGTTTTACGTTCATAGTTTACCTATGTTCAGCCGTGGACGGATGAAAGTTGATGATGATAATGACCTTACAATACTTTGATACTTTCCAAAGTATCCTATACAGTGGTTTTTGTTCATATTATTCATACATCGACAAGTAATAAAATGAGTAAATCGTCTGTGTATACAAAACCAACGAAATAAACATTATTGAAAATAACTTATAAACCGCTGATTAGATGTCGATGAAATTAATATGGGACCAATTCGGAAACATAAGCTTTCCAACAAAACAAGAATCACCAAAATCCATCCTCAAACAGTGGAGTAATCGTGTAACAAACATACAAAAAAAAAACATACAGGCGAATTGATAACCTCCTTCTTTTTTTGAAGTCGGTTAATATATTGCTATTGGCACTTTTTTAAATGTTACTTACCTTCCGATTCCCTTCCGAAGGTATGTGAAGTTCACCAACCCGCATTGGGCCAGCGCATCGGTGAACTATGGCCCATTAACCCTCCTCACCTGATTTCGAGGAGGAGACCCTTTACGTTTTTTTTTAATTGTTACTTACCTTTTATTCAAATAAAAACCTTAATTTCTTCAAAAGTCAATTGGAGCGGAGGGGGTCGTATTAGACTTTTTTTTTTTTTTTTTTTTTTTTTCGAAAGGTCTAGACTTTTAGGCCAGATGGCCTTTAAGCTCAATCGGTAGGTAGGTGAGCAGATGGCTCACCTAGTAAAATTCGAAAGGGGGGCGCCCCCCTCCGTGCCCCGCAGGGGGCGCGGTATATCGCGCGCGCTACTCTGGAGAGTAGGTGTTTGGCTAGTCAAATCCAATACGGTCGACGAGTCATTAGCGGATGAAGTTAAACTACTAGTCGGAGGGCCGGCCCTCTCCTCCCCCTCTGACGGGGGAGGTGGGTCGTGCGCGGTACCCGTGCAATCGACCGATAGCAAAGTGCTATCGGTGTTTTCGCGGTTTTGATTAGTGTAGACTCGATTCGGATTCGTATTAGACAGTTAGGAATCCTTTCACCTAAAAATTTTAAACTTTGTATCCCAGCTGGACTACATATTAAAAGGGCGGTGGTCTAGGCTAGTCTAGGTCTAGGATTCCTTTTCGGATTCGATCGAATCAGACCAGTGGACATCACAATATAACTTCGTGTCGTGAAAACATCTTGAAAGAACCTATATGTCTAATGAGATTAAAGGTTTTTAAAAATAAGGTCACTAGCACGTATTGATTGAACTATGGCCAAACACTTACCTCTCCACATTTTAAGGAAGAGTTTCGTGCAAAGGGGCAATATTATGTAATCTATTATCTATATCTACACTAATATTATAAAGAGGAAAGATTTGTACCTATTTTTGTATGTCTGTAATGAATAGGCTCAAAAAGTATTGGACCGATTTCAAAAATTATTTCACCATTCGAAAGCTACATTATCCACGAGTAACATAGGCTAAATTTTATTCTGATAAAAAATAGGGTTCCGTAAGATATTTTGGTTTTTCGGACACAAGGTGTAAAAAATGTTATTTTGCGTACTAAGATCCCGTTGTAAATCTTAGTTAACGCAGACGAAGCTGCGGGCAACAGCTAGTTATTATTATAAAGAGGAAAGATTTGATTGTTTGTTTGTATTGAATAGGCTCCGAAACTACTTGACCGATTTGAAAAATTCTTTCACTGTTGGAAAGCTACACTATCCCCGGTGAACATAGGCTGTATTAAATTTACAAACAAGTTAGGGACTCGTATTAAAACTTAGTTGACTCAGATAAATAAGAGTCTTTTATGATTTTACAAATAAAACTACTACTAGTTACAATCTTACCATCCGAGTATTGATTTTATAATATAATACAGATGAATAACAAGCAGTTGAAATAGGCGTTGACATATTAATTTACGAGAAATTTCCTACCGGTCTATAACTGGAAAGACTGCATCCACTCGATTCTCGAATCGATTAATCAAGACAACATCGATGGCTGGAAGCGAGATAAAAACTGGATTGGTGATTCCGTGTATTCTTGAAACGGGGAAATTCATTACCAAAGTGGTAAATTCCAATAAAAACAAGTCAACGATTTTTGCACCTTGCATGTGTGTAAAAAACGTTTTATAGTTGTAAATAATGACGTATAAAAACTACTCAAGTGCGAAACTAAAAAGTTGAAATTAAATAGAAACAACATTCATTAAAATATTAAAAAAATATATAATAGGGAGGGATGCGTTGTGTCGCGTTCCCTAAATCAGGACACCCATACACTCATCGCGTGTGGGTTTCCTTATTTCTATACTCCTTATTTCTGCCGTCAAACGGCTTTGCCAGTGTCACTGGCACGGAAAATACCGTTTAACGTCTCATCGATTGACATCGCAAGATGTGTTACCTTTTTTGTTACTGGTAGCGCATTAAGTAGCGCCTCCGACGCACCCCTGTTCGTCGTCTACACGTCAGAGGCCTCCTCTCTCACCCGTTCGTCGGCATCCTTCTAGGACATTACTATCTCATAGGAGGCCATTGCCATTCAGGACTCTTCATTACCGAGCATCGCGGTGATGTCGCTCGGTAGAGACAAGTCTGCAACGCAGCGCCGCTCATCTCGGGCACACCTCGAGGGCTGTGCTGAAGATGTGTTACCTGGATGGATATTAGATTAGATAGATCTTCTTTTTTTTCTAATTCTATTTCTACTAAAACTTGCTCTAACTACGGAATGTTTATTTATCTTCCAATAGCTACATACTACTACTAATTTCCTTATTATCTTATTCAATATTAATTTATTTATTTATCTGTCTTTAAATGATGGGGTATCCCACAACTTTACATGGTTTTGCTGGAAGAAATCTTTGATAAAGATAAGTAAACCTTGTTAAAAATGTCTTCAATACAATTGTTAGATAAGAATATTAATTTGTAAACTAGAGAATAAATAAATAAATAGCTACGTTGTCTACCAAAATGCATATAACGGTTAGGTACGATACATCCATCCAGCTAAGTTCTCAAACTATCCTTAGTTTATTTTTTTTTACTCTCAAACAGCTAAATGTTCACTTATTCTTTTGTGGATAATCGTTGAAAGTTTTAAATAGCTTTTTCTTTTTTCATTGATATTTTTATTTTGACAATATATTTGTAGCTGTAAAGTTTTCTGAATAAATAAACTAAAATTTAAAAAAAAATGCAAACTTTTTAAAAGAGGGCCCTAGACCCTAGTCGGATCCATTCCTTGCTATTCACTCTGGGAAAAGCTGGTATGCAGTTGCTACTTTTTCACTCTAATTAACGTAGTATTTAATCCACTATTACAGGAACTAACGACCGTGTAAGACAGTTTGTTAACTGGCTACATCAGATGGAGACAGTCCCGACTCCCGTCTAACAAGACGAAACCTGTTCTAAGTTCTCCGTAATGTTACCGATCAATATTTATTAGTTATGGGGAAGATTGTAGGAAGACGATTAAATACGGTTTCAGTTATGCTACTGTGTAAAAAGTTTGGTATTTGAAGACCATATTGGATTTCGCGCTGTTTAGTCATGGTAACAGATTTTTGTGAGTAAAACTAACAACACCTTTTATAATGGAATATTTTAAAGATTCACGAATTGAGCGTCTTATATGATGGTTCTGCAATTAGATTTAAAAATAAAGTTACTTTTTAAAATCCTACTCTTACTATAAACGTGAAAGTTTGTAAGTATGGATGGATGGATGGATGTTTGTTACTCTTACAAGTTTAACGTAAAAACTACTAAATGGATTTCTAGAAAACTTTACATTAACAAATAGATATCAACTTACTCCGACTGGATTGGGAAGACAGCTACTAACTTGATTGAATCATAATATAATGGTTTTTTTACCAGGAATTCTATCAAACCTGAGTGCAAATGATCGATCGACGTATCTATCCAATCTTTGAACCGATGAAAATTCAGATTTCGATATTTTATAATTGAAAATTTAAAAAAAAGTTAATTTATCGTCCCGTCAAGACTTAATGGATATTGAAATTAGCATATACTTACTGCGTATATCATCAATCACTACCTATATCAGATCGAGTATCCATTAAAACTTCATCATCAGCCAAAATACCCTGATCCCTTACCAGTTCTGATGATGCCCGACATGTAAGAGCAGATGTAGGTCTTTTTCCTTGGTCATCAAGATGTACAACGTAACTGAATCCATATTAAGTCACCTGCGTTGAACTTGTTTGCCATTTTTGTCATGCGAAAGGTGCAATCAAATGTTTTTTTTTTTCAATATTCTTTAATTTATACGTTTGCCTAATTAATACAAATCTAAATGCCATCGCCATCCATCATTAATGAGCATGTCTGTTAATTAAGTTAACTTTTACACGTAAAATAACGTATTATGTGTCAATACACATTTTTAAATATTTGTATGATAGGCATTATTTGGATTGATCTAGGCATTCTGGAAATGAAAGTTTAAAAAATACAATCGTTCGAATTTTAAACAAAATATCGATACCGCGGTACAAGCTGCAGAAAAAAAATCGTTAAGCTTGAAATGTCAGAAATAGTGCATCCTGTCGAATGTGCTGCAGATGCATACGAATTGAACGGATAATCGATTTTACGAGTCCAAAAATAAACCGGGTCCCTCCGCACATGCATCATCAGTGGACGGTACACAGCCGAATTTATTTTTAGTCTGTAATAAACTTTGTAAGTCATAACAACGTCAAAGTACGCGTTTCGATAAAACGAAAATGGTTTAAATAAAAATAAATCACTGGCCATCATAAATTCGGTTTAGTTTGGACTATTTTTAAGCAGGATGTTATCTTTTTATAATGTATATTTGTGGTAGTATTTTTTAAATTGGGAAATATGTAATAAACTACGCCATACAACGAAGGGCAACTTTTTAATAATCCTAATAAAAGTTGTAAGAATGTACATGTATAACATACTTTATGTTATTTAATCTTTCATGCCAAGACTACTGAATGGATTTTGATGAAACTTTACAATAATGTAGCTAACACATCAGAATAACACAGGCTTTAATTGATCTCCTTACTCCCACGGGAATGGGACGTACGCGAATGAAACCGCGGGGCGCTGCTAGTAAAATAATAATATATAATAATATCAACTATTCTTTTTATCTCGCTTGGCAATTCGTTTAGGCATACCGCCGCGTTCAAGATCTTGTGGGGCTCTCTGAGCCCAAAGAGATGGTAAAGTAAGGTAAAACAGAAACTAGACCATCGAGCTTCTGCCGTCAATAACACCACCCCGTTTACCTCAAAGCGTGTGGCGGAGTTTGCCGCTCACAGATCGACTTATTCAGTCACGAAAGCTATAACCGACTCACGCTGACTCTGTTTAAATCGTCTGCTACAGGTGGGCTGAGGCCAATGATACCCACAATACCCCAGAGGTGTTCTTGTCGTCTGACCGGCCCTATTGAAACTGGGGATGCTTACATGGCCTCGATAGCAACTACTCTAGCAATCAAGAGAAGATAACGAAGCTACCAATACTCTTGACTATTTTTATAGAAACAAAATATACTGCACAGCATCATCATCAGTCTTTATCCGTCTAGTGCTAAACTTAGCTATCCCTTAGTGACGCTAAGTCTACCGATTCTTTACCTCTCGCATTCAACACGGACCGCCCACTGCACGAAGATCGTCTTCCCACCTGGTTAACAATGGTTGTACATCATATATTATATACTAACAGTTTATCAGAATTAAGGAATTTTGTTATAAATTGTAAGATAATTTTACACCTTTTCATGATATGCTCAAATTATTATAAATGTAATAAAAAATGAAAACACATGTTAGAATTTTAAAATGCAAAAGCATTTAGTAATTAGTTTTAAAAACAACGCCCTGTATGTACATTTTATTGTCTTCCGCTCTGCTAAATGTAAAACTTTATTGAGCAGAAAACTAGCCGTGGTAATACTACCTATAAATTATCTTATATGGCTGAAACTAAGTAAGAACCAAGTAAGAAGTGGATCCTAACGTAAGTCATGTTGACTTTTATGTCCTTTGGACGCTCGCGGTCGACAGATAAAAAGCTTGTAGCTACGTGTGGGGCCTGATTTTTTTTTACACTTCAAAGTTTTTTTTTAAAGCAAAACACAATATTTGCGATTAGAATATATTGATATGTCAATGCTCCATCCTAACATTTAAATAAGTGTTGTATATTTAAGTAATAGGAAATGTAAAATTGGATTTCTTTTCATACTTACCTATTTGAGAATCATATAAGTTTCAAAACACAAATTTATAAATAAAGACAGATGAAGCACGCCGAACACGCGACTGAAGCCATCAAAGCGAACACAATGTAATGTAACGAGTGTGTCAAGCAATTGAGAGCGCTTTTGAATTTGTATTCGCTTTGAAGCGTCACTCGCGTGTTCGGCATGCACCATCTGTCTTTATTTATAAATCTGTGGTTTTGATGAGCATATTTCTACTTTTTGTCAATAGTCGTCCGCATAAAAAGCCACGAGTAAAATACATTCTAAAATGCTTTTATGTGAGTGTTCCAGAATTCGATTAAAGCAAATGTAATAAATATTTTAACGCCAGATAATTTTATCACGAGCGCCGGTTAATACAAAACCAATAAAATGTATAAAAACATCTTAAAGGCGCCAACGTCTGTTCGCGCCTCGCGAACATTTGCATTTTTCTCTGATTCACAATGTAATGTGTTCTAAAATTATCTCAAACATGGAACATCACATAAATGTGTCATCGTTTTCACCAAGGAGTTCTTATAAGAAGTTCCTGCTGGCAATATCGAAATATAAAAAGCTCTCTGTGACTCTGTGTGATAGAAAACTAAAAATGCGCATAATTCGTGTCGTAGATCTTTTTCTATACCTATTAATTCTTTTACGTGTCTAATTAGAATTTTTCGTGATTCTTAATTGACATTGTCTTTTATAAAAGTATCAACTTTTATCGATTTTTCTTATATGTCCCACTGCTGGGCACGGGTCTCCTCCCCAAATCAGGCGAGGAGGGTAATGGGCGATAATTCACCAATGCGCTGGCCCATTGCGGGTTGGTGAACTTCACATACCTTTTAAGACTTTCAATCTCATCAGGCATGCAGGTTTCCTCACGATGTTTTCCTTCACCGGTGAGCGAGCGATGGTCTCGTGTTTGGGGTTGTACTTATAAATTTAGAAAAACCCTTTTCAAGGCACACACAGGGGTCAGGATCGAACCCCGAACCTCTCGCATAAGAGGCCGAGTCCATCCACTGGACCATCGTCACTCCCTGTCTTTTATAAGGACTAGTTAAACATTTGATTTCACACGACACCGTCAAGCTAATTTCAATAGTAGGAACTGTTTTCTCCTCCAACAATCGTAGATGCAAATATTAGTAATGTTAGTTGAAAGCCGACATATGTTGGACGGCGGCGTCCGGATCAAACATATGAGCAAACGCTTGTTTAAGCTATCGCCACTTTTGACTCTGTACAAACAGGGCCGTTGTTTATTCAAGTGCTAGTGACACGCCACTGCGGGACTTGTCCAAATTAACTGTACCCCAATGAATTCTTTCACCAGGCCCCTTATTATATTACACTGGGTACTTTAAATGAGGAGGTGGGTCTTCTTATGATGGCGTAACATGAAACACAGCGACACCTTTCGTGTCCGTTAGGGATTTACCTGTCGCTGTCTTAACCAGCTTAGTAAAATCTCTTTAATATTGTAATTTACGGTGTAATTTAATACTTTACATGCACGCTTGTCGAGACACTGGATTTATTTTTTAATTTATCAAGTGTAAACGCGAGGGATTCACAAGCCATAGAGTCGTGGTACAGAGATGTAATTTACTGTTTTTTTTGTATAGAGTTCATTAGTGTTTTTAAACTTTTAAATCTAAACATTCATTTACTACACAACAAGGTTCAAAGTTAAAACTTTATTAAATTGCGCTCGATTTATAACCAATGGGTTACCCTTTGTGTAAATATGACGTACCTATGTTCGCTGGCCAATTACAGTTAATCATTAAATTAAAAAATTACATTATAGTTGTCCACGTACATAGTACATTCTCGAACTTTATGTAATTTAAAAAGTAGTTTAAACGTGCTAAAAAAATTGTTCGTAGAATCTTAACAATACACGACTTTATATGGGGTCGTAATAATCCACCTGCTGTCAACAGCTGATTGCCCGCCTATTTTTATTTTTATTGGCTGCATATCAAAATATCAATGCGTTAATTAATCGCCATAAGAGGTTATGTGAAATAAATATCGTTATTATTCACTTGATACGTTTTATTATTTGGAATATGTTTTTAAATTTTTATATAATTTATTATAATGGCAACCCCAGTCATTATTTATTATAAATTATGTGCCACTTATTTTTAATTATTCTGCATTAATAGTGATTGGTTCGTCTTTTTAAGTCAATTCAAATAAAGCTTAAAGCCGCTAAGGTTTTTATCATTACATTCATCTTTGACTGCTGTTTCTCAAGAAAATAAAATAGGCTTATAAATATTACTCTCTCTGGCTGGAAGAACTAAATAACTATAACGCTTTTTCTCTTCTACTGGGATTTATTAGACAGTTAGACCATGATTCTTATCACTCATCATTACTTCAATATCACGGCTTTAATAAGGCGATTTGATTTACAGGTGGGTGGTTGTAGCTGGTGCTTGGAGAGCGAGCGTCCTTCGTCCACCCAGTGCCCCGGGCACGACGAGGAACTACCGTCATTCTTCACTCCTCCAGCTGGCCGCTTGGGGGGTTCCTGCTGCGCTGGCCGCTGCAGTACTGGTCACCAGGGACGTGGATGCTGACGAGCTTACAGGTATATTTTTTTTTGGAGACTTAATTACCGTATATTTGATATTATTCTGATGTTATGAACGATACAGCCAACTTATGTTGCCACAAGTGTTGTCACACAGCATTGGTAAATTAATACACTACTCGGTTATAATTATCAATCACCATTTTTTTTAAAACACCGTATAATATTTTCATTGGCGCCAAAACAGTCGGCCATGTTGAACAATACTCATCATCTGTCATTTTATTACACGCGGTGTAGACGCCTTTTTATATCTGGGTTATTGACACAAATACCGACCATAAAGCCATATAGGTTTGTGAAAAAACAGTTGGGATAAGGGTTTATCCTTCTTTATGTTCGTCGGTTTTCTTTAAATGTTTGCCAAAGCAGGCGGCAGTTTGGCAAGTATAAACGAAGAAGTGGTTTTATGCAACATAGTAATTTTTAGGAATACATTAACTCCATGTAATAACGTAGTTCTTAGTATAGACCAGGACTAAAGGTACTTATTCAACCTCTAAACCTTAGCCTAAGGAACAATTGAGCTATATCTCATGCTAATCTCAGCTAATGTCAGAAACTATTGGTCGGATTTGAATGACCTTTACAGTTTTAGATAGTCCTTTTATCGAGGAAGGTTGTAGACTACACATTATCCCGCTAAAATGCCGCTGTAGACGTAGATAGAGAGAGAGATAGAGAACAGCTAGTAATGTATAAATATGGGAAGAGCCCTATGACAATTATTATAAATTAGTGTTGCTGAGTTGCTGAGCGATGATAGTCCAGTGGGTATGGGCTCGGCTTCTTGAGCGAGAAGATCCAGGTTCGATCCTCTCCCCTCCCCCCTCGTGATGCTTGAAATGGGATTTTCTAAATTTTTAAGTGCCCCCGGATCACGAGACCATCGCTCGCTCATCAGTGAAGGAAAACATCGTGAGGAAACCTGCATGCCTGATGAGATTGAAATTCTTTGAAGGTTTGTCAAGTTCACAAACTCGTATTGGGCCAGCGCCTAGGTGAACTATGGCCCGATACCTCTTTTCGAGGAGGAGACCACCGAGGAGTGCCCAGCAATGGGACATAAGTACATCGGTTGCTACTTTTTTTTTACTTTATTGCTGAGTATATTTGTGTGTGTAATATTTGTGTGTATAAAGCATCAAGCAAAATATATTATGAAAAATCCAACACGATAATAGACACAAAGTATAGTTTCCATATTAGGACGTCAACCCATTTCAAGGGTGGAAAGGATGCACAGCTTTCTTGTGCAAGTTGTGCAGACTCAGGACAGAAATAGATTTTGAATTAAGCCCTTAAATTTTTGTACACGTTCCATAAAATAGGTTTTTTTTTCATGGGTGTTATAAGGTATGAAAAAACCAAGACTATATTATAGTTTTTTGTTTGCGTGATTTTAATTCGGTTTTATAGATTAAAATCATAACACAATATTAAAATACGCCATGTTATAAACGGTACACCTATTACCCACCATGACTTACGTTATAACTCAATTGAGAAAAAAAACCATTCATTTACCGAACTAACAATCGATTCTTTCAATCGGCGGTGAATTCAAAGCGATTAAATCTTGAGTGAATAGGAGCACGTATTCGTTTAGCATTCACCGTTTTGTACCACCGCCATTGTAGTCACATGTGCTGACTTAGCTACGAATCGCACAAGGAATGGCAAACACTCGAAATTCCAATGTGCGCAAGACACGCGATTTTTTTTTACATGCGCAATGAGCGATGATCTAATTCCACAATGATCAAACGATTGGTGTTGCGTTCTTTTATATGAGACTGTTAGAATCTGTTTCTAGAATAACGCGATTACTAATGATTATCATCATCAGCCTTTATCCGTCCACTGCTATATAGGCCTCCCTCAATGAACGCCTAGACGACCAATCCCTTGAAATTACTAATGATTATTCAAATTAACATCGTAACGTTATGTTATATCTCATATCAGAATAAAATATTATAATTTCTGTTATATCTACTTTTTTATCCATTGCATTGCTAATAGAGTACATAGAGTGCACCTCTTGGATAAATCTTATAAGCTGAATAGTAAAAAAGTAATAGTATGAATAATGTTTCTTTGAACGCGCTAAGCTCTATAATTTTTGATCGGATTATATGATTCTTTCAGTGTTAGATAGGCCAATAATCTAGGTAGCCTATAAGGCTACAATCATACCGCTAAAGTGCCATTAGATGTGATGAATTAAAAAAAAGCATAATAACTTGTACTTATTTACATTTTATATATAAAATAGTGAATTTGCCTTTTTTGTCCTTGTAAGTTTGGCTTCATACACCAACACCGATGTCACTGACTTATAATAATGCGGCTCTCATGGAACGTTATCAAGGCACACAACAAAATCCCTAACACAAACCTACAAGAGGAATTTAAAAGTACCGCCTGATAACTTAAACATAAAAGTCGGTATTTTCAAAACAATATCTCCACTTGATGATAATAATTACACAACAGCGATAAAAAGATAATTTGCGGTAGCCGTGAACAAAGAAATGATAATGTACTATAAGTGTCATCATCATCATCATCATCCTCAGCCTTTATTCGTCCACTGCTGAACATAGGCCTCCCTCAATGAACGCCAAGACGACCGATCCCTTGCTACTCGCATCCAACGCGGACCTGCCACTGCACCGAGATCGTCTTCCCATCTGGTTAATGGCCGACCAACACTTCGTCTACCTAAACGCGGCCTCCACTCTTGAACCTTAATGGCCCATCGGCCATTCGTTCTTCTGAGTGCGTGACCAGCCCATTGCCACTTCAACGTGCTTATTCTTCTCGTGATATCGGTAACTTTAGTTCTCTGGCGAAGGTCTTCGTTTCGAATCCTATCTGCCAAAGAAACACCCAGCATAGCACGCTCCATAGCACGTTGAGCTATGGCAAACTTGCGGACCAGTCGTAAATTAAGTGGCCACGTTTCGGCCCCGTAGGTCATCACGGGGAGAACGCATTGGTTGAAGACTTTCGTCTTCAAACTCTGCGGTATAGACGACGTGAGAATATGGCGAAGCTTCCTAAATGCTGCCTATATCGCTAGTAATATTACACAAATACACTTATAGTGTATTTGTCTATCATTTGTCTGTCATCGCTAGTAATATTACACAAATACACTTATAGTGTATTTGTGTATATTACAAGCGATGTCCGCGGCTTCGTCTGTATACGACAGCAAAGAATTCAGACGTACATAGAAGCACAATTCTTAAGCATTTTTTGTGCAGACTTTATTGGGGACAAGTCCCCTATATATACTATAATATGCTGGGGACATCGCGGTGTCCCTCTCGTCACGCCGTCAAGCGGACGTTTGCGTCGCAGAGTTTGTCCTCAAAGTGCTCATAATAACTGTCCTTCTATGTACGTCTGAATTCTTTGACGATAGTCAGTGCACAGTTACTGTAGAGCGTAGAACAATGAGGCCGGCCGCATACATTCAAAATCCATATTTGATATCCGAATTCGTTTTCCGCGTTCGTACTACATATCTTTGTCTACGTATCAGCAAAACTGGGAATTCTATTCAGTCGTATACGTTTCATCTAACAATAAACTTAAAAAAAGAATAAGGGCTAAAACTACACACTTTTTCGTAATAATTTTCCTTTATGATCAAGGTACAAGTGAAGTACTTTAAGCCTCGATTCTCAGGCCGCTGTTAACCGCGGCTTATTTTTTTTTATTTATCCCACCTCCTATAGCGGCAAAAAGAAATGCGCGGCCATTATTCGACCCGTTAAATACGACACCTTTCCTCCACGCACGCTCATATTTCAATTTTAAAACGGCCCTTTTAACCAGTGCCTTATTAATGCAGCGTTTTTTCTCTCGCCATTTGTTTGTGGAGGTGTCCGCTCGGAGACCGCTTTATTGGAAATCGGAATGTTATTCAAGTTTAAATAAAGAATACGTATCCGCTGAACTTTTTTTTCCGATGAGGCAATAGCATTCAACTTTTTTATTTTGTTTTCAGGCACATGCTTCGTCGGAAACCAGTCCAGCAAGTCGTTACTAGCTTTAGTCATCATACCAGAGGCGATATGTTTGCTGTTGGGCAGCGTGTTTCTTGCTTCTGGACTCCGAGCTATACTCCGCCGACCAGCACCGGTGCCGGCGCCATCAGCACTGCTAAACGGGCCAATCCAACAACATACAGATCAAAGCCTGCTACGTCTTGGCGCATTTGCAACCTTGTATGCTGTGCCATCCGCTTGTATTCTTGCGACTTGGATCTATGAGTATTCCCTCCGTG
The DNA here is from genome assembly GCA_905333005.2 of Lycaena phlaeas. NCBI lineage: Eukaryota > Metazoa > Arthropoda > Insecta > Lepidoptera > Lycaenidae > Lycaena > Lycaena phlaeas. The sequence continues at coordinate 4,023,840 of HG995181.1, forward strand.
ATGATTGGTTGTCCGCTCCTCTGCCCTCGGTACAGCCGTCAATGCAGCCTCGTCCCGCCTTCTGGGTGTTCCTATTTCGTATATTCGCGACTCAAATACTGGGGGTGATGGTTGCGGTGTGGATAGCGACGCCGCGCCTAAAAGCCTTATGGAGAAGGATAACTGGGCCGAGGAAACCAGTTCTAGCGAAATGCCCGACAGTTCCCCCTCCTACTCCGTTAACCCTGCACTGCTATACCCCACACCCGCATACTTTAAGTCGTCATTCACAGAAATATGCGACCTACAGACCCCCACAACAGAACTCGTACAGAAAGCCTAGACATTACCACTATTCAGCCGGTGAAACTATTCTATGACCTAATGTCAACTTATGATGACTATTACTGACTTTGTCAGTCTCGCATTTACATACTGTATACGTACGTTACATATGGTACCTATATTTTGTAAAACTAACTTGAGATGGAACTTACTAAATAGAATAAGCGTTTCATAATATTATCTCTATCTACATTCTTGCAATAAACATATTATTATTATTATTATTATAGACTAATAGTATTTATGGTCAATCGATTTATATTTTCTATTCTATAAGAGAGACTGACATTTAATGTTTTTCATAAAGTGTAAAGTTGTGTAAAATAAAGATATTAACACACGTGTGCCATTATTAAATTGTAAATGATAAGTGTTGTTATAGTATAAGAACTATTGTTGTATTGTAGTTTATAACGCTTAGAAATGTGTAGAGGATATAGGTAATATAAGAAATTAGAAATTACTAAACATTTCGGTGTTATGGTGCGAAAGTTTGATAATCGTAACAAATTATTTCTTTAAACCTATATTAGGATTTAAAGACAAGAATGTACGATCAAGTAAAAAAGTGATTTATGCATTTGACAGTTAATTGTTATTAATTAAACTATATTTTTCTCTATTGTGGCGACTGATAGACATTTAGCAATGGAAAAAATCTTCTAACTTAGAAATACACTATATTAAATCCATATATTTATCATCTATTAATTAAAATAGTTAATGACACTTACTGATTCTTGTGTACACCCAGTTCAAGATTATTCCATAATGGTCTTTCCATACTTAAATATATTCTATCATTTACAATACTAATTTTAATCATGTACATACATTATATCTAAATATCGATCAATCGTATCATAAGATTATTCAAATAAATAATCATAACAAAATAAAAACATGCCTAAACTTCGTTCAGACAACAGTCGATTTCAATACGCATTCTGTTCGAAAACAAAAGGCATCGGATATAACCTCGCATTAGGATAATAGCAGTAAAAAAACTAGGTTTCAGGACGATATAATATTTGGCGTATAGATTATATTGATTATGATTATTATCATAATAAAATTATTTTGTAATCGAAACTGATTAATTATGTACTTATTATGTAAATCACAAAATATTTTAAGAGTATGAATCTTTTAATCTGTAAATATTTTTTCGTACTTATATTAGTTATCAAACTCTATGTAAATAAATTTAATTTTATGTTCATGTACATATTATATAATAAGCGAAGAAATAAATATTTAATTTTTTTTTTTTTTTTTATTTACACTCCATTTTTGAGAACAGTCCCATATAGTCTGAGATACGCCATTATAAAAAAAAACATACAGTCGAATTGATAACCTCCTCCTTTTTTGAAGTCGGTTAAAAATATACCCTCATCTGTTAATTAAATGAATCAGAGATGGCTGCCTACTACGGTCAGGTATATAATATAAAATATTGACGGTTTTCAATCTCATCCTCCCTCGCCTGATTTCGAGGAGGTGACCCGTGCCCAGCAGTGGGACATAAAGGGTTTTAAGACTTTACTTTACTTTTATTGACGGTTTTTAAACATACTACATGTAATTAAGGTAAGAATTTATTTTTAATCTTTACTAGATTAAAAATAAATTAGTTGTTAATTAATTAATAACTATTACTTGCAGCAGGCTTATGGTGGCAGAGGTTGTTTTATAAGTTCACCATATTGAAATTAGCTTATAAAAAATTGTTTCATTTAATTAACAGATGACGGTATATTTTTCTAATGCCGGATTTCAGACTATATGGTACTGTTTTGGCAGTTTTCCATAGTGATTGTTCTGGTGGTTTTCTATAGTGTTTGTTTTAAAAACTTGATTCATATATTGTAATGTGATTGGTTGGCGAATATTGTGGTGGACTGTTCGGGATGGATGGATTTCTAAGTGATAGTTAATTGATGGTGACGTGAGGGACAAGGCCCCGCCCCTTGGCATTTCCCCGCCGTTTCCCCACAGACTAATTTATTTTAAATCAGACATAGCTGTATGGACTGTAGGACTTTTTGAAAGTATTTATTTACTCTGTCTTTTGATACCAACATGGATGTAGTATAATAACAGGATGGCGTACTCGGAAAAAATGTATTTACGAAAGTGAACACTAACTCAACGCATTAAGTATTATATTCTATTGCGCATCACACAGAAGCCGATCCGAGCCGAGCGAGATAGCAATAAGTAAGAAATGTGTCTCGTTCTTTCATATTGCCAGCTTGCAAAAGTAATTTATTATAAACTAGCTGTTGCCCGCGGCTTCGCCCGCGTAAGCAAAGAAAAGATCCTTTTTTTAATGTATCCTATGTTACTTTTACTACCTCCGAGAATATGTGTACAAAGTTTTATGATGATCAGTTAAATAATTTTCGCTTGATAGCGTAACAAATATCCCTTCTTTCACATTTATAATACATATTAATAGCATTTACCCGCGACTTCGTCCGCGTGGAATAGTTACTTCAGGCAATATTTTTTAATTTTTTTTAGGGTATATCATTGCAAATTACACATACAAACTGCTGTGGTTGATTGTAAATAGTTTATTTTAATACATTTTTATAAACTACGTTTATTGTTTTTCCATTCTTTGCTAAAATATAAAGATTTTGCGGGCTTGATACTCGTGAGCACGCCACATAGAGTTGCCCATGGGAAAAACAATTTTTTTCTAAATGTACACCTGCAACTTTAAGCGTCTGTCCTTGGGCTTTATTTATTGTCATTGCAAATGCTGCTTTTAGGGGAAACTGCACTCTTTTGAATTGAAATGGCAAATCTGTCGGAATTATTGGAATACGGGGAATTAAAACATTTTCTCCTTTTGCCATTCCAGTCATAATTATTACTTTTATGATGTTACGTCCCAGATGAGTGATTTGTAGACGTGTACCATTACATAGCCTTGGTGCGTCAAGATTTCTCATCAACAGTACTGGAACACCGACTTTTAGCCTCAACTTATGGGAAGGCACGCCCGATAATTCTAAAGAGTTGAGAAACTCTATAGGATACGATGTCCCTTGTACAGTGTCGATGACATTGTCGACTGAGAGGTACTCGACAACATCTCCCTCCACGTCTGACATAATTTGGTTATTTATCTGGCCTACTGTTTCATTTGTCGGCGCCAAAATTGCCCTTTCAGTTTTCACACAACCAGTCCCGATTGGCCATATTTATTTGTAAATCAGGATAGACATTATTTTTTAAATCATCTGTGTTATCGACAACTTGACAGAATTCACGTCTTAATGAAATCATGCCGTTACAGTCCGTTGGCATACAATCTTCTCCGATTTTTAGAAGAGCAGTAGCATATTCCCCTGCTTGAGAATCATTGTGCAGTTGTACTCGCATATTTGTAGTCAGACAAAACTTTTTAACGTGTACCCATAATACAGACGCTTTCAAACAGGCACTTATTTCATCGGCCGGTGTACCCCTAGTGATGACCGGCAGGGTCTGTCTGAAGTCACCAGCTAAAAGTACCACCATCCGCCCCATGATATCTTGGTTACTTTTGATGTCTTTCATTGTGCGATCTAGTGCTTCGATTGCTCTTTTGTGGGTCATCGTACATTCATCCCAAACCAACAGCTTACACTGCTGCAACATTCTTCCGCGCTCGCTGCTTTTGCTAATGTTACAAACAGGCATTTCCTAATGAGCTAAGTTCAATGGGAGTTTAAGAACTGAGTGCGCTGTTCGCCCCCCACTAAGTAGCGTAGCAGCTATTCCAGAGGAAGCTACTGCAACAGCGACTTTTTTATCTTTTCGGATTTGAGCTAATAGTAAGTTTAAAAGAAAGGTTTTGCCAGTGCCTCCTGGAGCATCCAAAAAGAACAAACCACCTTCGCCACTGACCACTTTTTGAATAACTGTGTCAAAGACTTATCTTTGTTCTGGATTCAAAAGTGGAAGGGCCTCCGTTATTTGTCGCCTTAAAGAAACAGTATCGTAATCTAGTTCTCGCATTAAATCACTACTAACGTCCCCAATTCTTTGTGGTCTGCTCATTCCAAAATCAGATAAATCTTTTCCAGTGATAGTTAACACTTGGTCTTCAACTTTGCATGAAGCATTCGGATTCTGTTCTTGTAACCTGTGTAAAATATCATCCGTCATATCATTTTTATACTTTTCCCACAATTGTTGAGGGTTGGAAAGTCCACATGTTGCTATTAATATAGCGAAAAGCTCTCTCATCTTGGGCGCAGATCTACATTGTGCAGCCTCTTCAAGAGTTATATTCCACTGATTGTCATTCTCTAATAACCCTCTTGCCTCACATGTCTCTCGAAAGGTCAAAAATTCCTGATTATTGAGCTTTTTGAGATCTGTGAAAGAGGTTGGCCCACGCACATGGTGTAAAAGCATTCTCAGACAAAAACACTCCATATTACTTACATGGACCGTGTAAACTCTACCTAAGGCATCTCCAGATTTGACACCAGGCCAATTTTGAATAGGTGTTCCTTGAATTCGGCGTTTCCATTCTCTTCTTGTTGTGTTTCAAGTGTAATATCTCGGTACCTCAACATAGAGAAGCGTTCTTGCAAATTCGTCTCTTGCACAGAGATCAAAAAATGCGGTGAGTGTCGTTTTTGGCGGAGAAGATAGTCTCTCTCGCAAATTTATATCATTGAAATAGACACGTTCACCATTTTCTAGGTGCACATTTAGATGTGTGACGGTTGGGTGCCTTTCGTGTAACGGGAACCCTAAGAGCCGCCACACAGCTTCATTGCTGCTGACATAACGACCAGACTGATATATTTGTACTTCATCTACGGGAATCGCGACCTCTGTGTTTCTTAAATTAAAAATAGCTTGGTCGCTACCTTTATTAATATATTTGCAAATATATTTGATAGCGCGTACTGAGCTGCAAGCCTCGACATTTATATGGGCGTTAAACATTTTTAACAGAATCGGCGAATAAGGGACCACCCAACTATTATCTATAGCAATGTACCTACTATTTCGGAGTTTTATAGATGCCGTTTGACCACCGTTTGCTGGCGCTCTTCTACGATACAGTGGATATCCATTATCATTGTGGACAGTATCTTTAATGAGGTTGCGAGGATATTTCTTAAGGCATTTCCCAACCTTCATGCAAGGGCTTTGGGGATTTATAAGACCGCATGGACCATGTATCATATTTTTAACAATATTTTCGTAGAGTGTCTTGTCAATATTTGGATCCGGTATTTCAGCGCTGATGATTTTATCTATTTGATCGGGTCGTATCTTGTCTTTCAACCACACTAAAATATGCATTTTGTGGTAGGCCGCGTTTTTGCCATTCTATCGAATACATGAAGCACAATACTTCTCCAAATATTTTCCCTTTGGTAATAATTGTGATTAGCTTTTTAACTTTTAATCTAAAAACTCTCGCAACTATATCATGTCTATCTATCGCGCCTTGTCCCGGCAGCAACTCATCAACTATCTCAGGCCAACTTGGGTTGCATGTGAAAGTAATAAATAAATCAGGGCGACCATATGTACGTACATAAGCGAACGCATCCTGTGTATATTCGTGTAAATACCGGGGGCTATTTACAAATGAAGACGGTAAAATAACCATTTTACCTAAATTATTAGGATTAACATTACCATCATTTCCTACAGCATCTTGAAGATGGATGTAGTTCTCCGCTCTTAGTTTTTTTTGATTCAACGATATGTATCGTAATCGTTCGCTTTCAACTTTTACGTACATGTCAACATAGAACTGATTGGCTAGTTGTCTGCATCTTGATATTATATTAAAATTATTGTCTCGAATCATGATACGATAGGCATAAAAATCCATGCACGTTACTTTTTTATTGGGTAAGGGCAAGCCTGTTACAATATTAACTTGGGGTATTTGAAAGTGGTATCCTTCTTGCCCCTTGCTAAATATTAACGGATATTGTAACGCGTCGTAAAATTTGTGTGTGTCTGGTACCCTGGTTAATGTGTTATTACGGGCGTGTAAAATAATATCACGGGAAGTAAACTGTTCGCCAGAGACAACGGCTGCGACTTCGTTGATTAATGGTGCATTATACCGTCTTTCATGTTCCCCATTTGGCGCACGGTCAGGGTGCATAACCAACTTATAATTTTCTCCCGGCATTCTTTCTAATGCTGTTTTGAAAGTGTTGATGAGGCTGTTATGATCGTGCAACATTCTTTGAATTTTTAAAACGGTATCTCTTTCAATTCCCTCAATATTTTGACACCTGCGGTCAACTTCACTATTTTCGTCACCCATGAAGTAAATCTGCAAAAATTTTGGCTGATCATTTGTAGGAAGTAAAGAGCCAATCCTATGATAAATATGACCTTGGATCGTAAACGTAGTTGAAAATCCAGGCATAACAACCTCATTATCTACTCCAAATGACGTCATTTGAAAACAACAATTATATTTTCTTATACTTTTTAAAAAACGCCGTGATTCATTGCTATCATACAAAAATAAGGATTTTAGGGGTTCCTCTGGCTCATCAAGTGATGGAAGTGAAACTTTACCACCAGAACAACACATTCCCGGAGTTTCCTCTTTCCATTTTAGTGCTTCACAATGTGTACATTTTTTATTCATCCGTCCTATGAGAACTAATCGATGATTTATATAATCGATCAAATGGTCATAATCAAAAGCAGCATCTTTAAATGCCTCCCATGTAATACGTGTAAATGCACTTCTTCTTTGTGACTGCCGTTCAGCATTTAAAACACGTCGTCTTTGTGATTCTTCGTGGGATTCTGTAGCAATAAGTGAAGCATGACGCTCAGCATCTAAAAGCCGACGTGTCCGAGTTTGCTCTAATGTTTCAGCAGCCCTTTGAAATGCGTGACGCTCGGCATCTAATCGTTGTCGTGCTTGACTGTGCTCCAAGGTCTCGGCGGCTCTTTGAGCTCTGTGGCGTTCGGCATCTAAAATTTGACCGGCCTGAGTCTCCTCTAATGTCTCCGCGACTCTAAGAGAAGCGTGACGTTCGGCATCTAAAAGCTGACGCGCTTGCCTTTGCTCTTCAGTCTCAGCAGCTCTAAGATCTGCGTGACGTTCGGCATCTAAAAGCTGACGCACTTGCCTTTGCTCTTCAGTCTCAGCAGCTCTAAGATCTGCGTGACGTTCGGCATCTAAAAGTTGACGCGCTTGCCTTTGCTCTTCAGTCTCAGCAGCTCTAAGATCTGCGTGACGTTCGGCATCTAAAAGCTGACGCACTTGCCTTTGCTCTTCAGTCTCAGCAGCTCTAAGATCTGCGTGACGTTCGGCATCTAAAAGTTGACGCGCTTGCCTTTGCTCTTCAGTCTCAGCAGCTCTAAGATCTGCGTGACGTTCGGCATCTAAAAGCTGACGCGCTTGCCTTTGCTCTTCAGTCTCAGCAGCTCTAAAATCTGCGTGACGTTCGGCATCTAAAAGCCGACGCGCTTGACGTTGCCCTTCAGTCTCAGCAGCTCTAAGATCTGCGTGACGTTCGGCATCTAAAAGCCGACGCGCTTGACTTTGCCCTTCAGTTTCAGTAGCTCTTTGAACTGCGTGACGCTCAGCATCTAAAGCCAAACGGGTTTGAGTCTGCTCTTCAGACTCTTGGCTTCTAGCAACTTTCGCTGCGCGAGCTCTGCTAGAACTACGCGCTAGATTAGACTTGCGTTTTCTAGGCATATTAGAATAAGAAGAAATACTTAATTAAACAAAAAAAAATCTTCTACCTGACCTAAACGAATCAAAAATGTGCCCACTTAAATTCAAAAACTACCTTTATTGAATCCAATGAACAAAACCGCTTTAACTATTTACACTATATTTTACTTATGAACGTAAATAAAGCAAAAATTATAAAACTACGGATTACGAAAATAACTTATTCACACTACTTTATTTATAAACGAAAATAAAGTTGAAAAAATAATAAATACCACGTATTATGAAAATATGTATATACCTACTATAAATTTAGTGAACAAAATAACAAAACCAATGGTTTTTATTTACAGTATTTTACATAATATTATGAATAAAATTAAAATAAAAAACACGTCGAAATCTAGTTACTTTAATTGAATTGGCTAATGGCGTAATGATATCTGATTCAATTCGAAAATAAATTACTTCTGACGAATGAATAATAAAACAAAGTACCCAAGGAAAGCAAAAATGTAGTTTATTACCTGCAAAAACGGAAATATTTTTTTATGAAGAACATTAACTAAAGCAAAATTAACTAATCGAAATCGATGCACCGGAAAATTTTCAATATTCGCATACGTCCGACACAGTCGTCTGCCCTCACGTGTCTGCCCGTTCGGGTATCCACACTTCGCGACATTTCCTCCACTACGCCGCGCACGGCGCCGCGCATCATTCATTGTGTATGGCGCTTTGTCGATGTGCTTGCTCGCACGACGTGCATGCATTAAGACGGAATTTTTACTAATAATATACATGTTTCCGATGAATATACGTATAGTGAACATAGATAGATTTGTTTGACTTCCCTGCGATCTTTCATCTCCTATTTCATCCCCATGTAGGTAAAAAATAAAAAAAACGATGGAAGAAATGTTTATTTAATTCTTATCAAGTGCCTAAATAAAAAGTTACATGGCGTCATATACAAACTTTCATCTCCTATTTAACCCCCTCCCCCCAAGCCTTTTTTCGCGATTAAAGGTAGCCTATATCCTTTCCCAAACTCTAGTCTATCTCTGTACTAAATTTCATCAAAATCGGTTCAGTGGTTTAGGCGTGAAAGCGTAACAGACAGACAGACAGACAGAGTTACTTTCGCATAATATTAGTAAGGATTGTATGTTTTGTATTTATTATGGGAAATTCCTCGGAGCTACATTCCCATAGGACTGAGTAACAAAGTGTCAGAAATCAATAGATTCTGTATTTTACGACAGACATAGTCGTATGGCTTCTGGTCTTAGCTGGTTCCAACAGGAACAAATTAAAAAAACGAAGGGAAAAATATGTCATCCAATAATGAAATCCGTAAAAAGTAGTCAATTGAGTTACAAATAATAATTGGTTTTGTTTGGTAGCTTTTATCAATCCCTAGAATATATTGGTAAAATGTAAAGAAATAAAATAATTATTTTTCTTCAAATGATTATTAGATAATACATCTTAAAAATCTTAAATATTTTAGGTTATGTTTCATTGGTATTAATGTTATTGATTTATTTTACCATTGTATGTTTTGTATCTATTATGGGAAATTCCCCGGAGCTACATTCCCATAGGACTGAGTAACAAAGTGTCAGAAATCAATAGATTATGTATTTTACGAAGGACATAGTCGTATGACTTCTGGTCTCAGCTGGTTCCAACAGGAACAAATTTAAAAAAACGGAGGGAAAAATATGTCATCCAATAATGAAATCCGTAAAAAGTAGTCAATTGAATTACAAATAATAATTGGTTTTGTTTGGTGGCTTTTATCAAACCCTAGAATATATTGGTCAAATGTAAAGAAATAAAATAATTGTTTTTCTTCACATGACATTTCTAGACGCTTCAAAAATATTAAATAATATTTCGCCATTGTCCTTTCCATACAAACTTTCATCCCCTATTTAAACCCCCTAAGCTTTTTTTTCGCAACAAAAAGTAGCCTATGTCCTTTCCCAAGCTCTAATCTATCTCTGTTCCAAGTTTCATCAAAATCGGTTCAGTGGTTTAGTCGTGAAAGCATAACAGACAGACAGACAGACAGACAGACAGACAGAAAGACAGACAGACAGAGTTACTTTCGAATTTATAATATTAGTAAGGAGTAAGGATTATGGCGTGATCAAAAACTTAATTTAAATAATTGTCTTTTTGATGTCATTTTAACAATTTTAAGTCAAGAAATTGTAATTAAATTTATTTCTTTGAATATATTTTTAATTAAAAAGAAAACATAAATTATTATTTTGCTTAATTATTTTATTACTTATGGTAGCCCAGTTAAATTTCATAATGGCGTCCGTTGTTTACAAATTAAGTTTGAATTAAGTACGTTGTTTTAATTTTAAGTATTATTACAGTGAAAATGGTGAGAAATTGTTGTGTTTATGATTGTCCAAGTGAATCATTTGGTGGTTGCAATATATCTTTCCACCGGTAAGCTATAAATAACATTATTCTAAATCTTACAACTACGGTGACCATGATTTTTTGTGATAAGTTACATTTTGTGTAGTCGACAGAGACTATTATTGTACAACCTAAAATAGACTGGAAACTTAAATCAAATATTTTTAAGCGGTATGTTTCACCATCTAGTTGAGATTAGTCTTGTGTAGTTCGTGAACGAACTAGTTCGTAAGAGCGCTCCTACAGGCGAACTACGCGAACTAGTTCCTTCATTCACCATTTTATAGTTCGTTAGTTCATGCCGAATGAACGATATTGACGTCGACTTATCGAATGAACTGAGATGATTCTGTCCGGGAACAGAACTATCTTCATTATTTTCTAATTAATAAAAATATTAAAAGGCGAAAAATATAAAGGTGTGGGAATATGGTGGTTGGCCCCAAAGGGAGATCTCCGACCGAGCAGTGCAATGCTCGGCCAGGCCGAAGCCCACTAGCTATCGTGTCAGATGTCGTATATATAGCGACCGGACGCTGGAAATCTGATAGCGCGATTCAGGATTGTGGCGCTGTGATTGGTCCGCCACAAAGGGTTATTTTATTGCACCAATATTTTTGTAGATATTCATTAATTTATAGGTTTTTGCTGTTTTTAGAGATGAAAAGCATTCCATAAATATTGTAACATACATCAGGAACCGTATTAAAACGAGCGAACGATGGAATCGGTCTAATTCGGTCTAGGAACTAACGAACTAGAAGAACGAACTAGTTCGTTTAGGAGCGGCGAACTAAACTGAGCGATCTCAGTTGTGAACTATTATGCCCAAGACTAGTTGAGATATGTGCAACTAAAAACGTATAATTATACGAAAAATGCAAATCTATGCCTGTGATATTTTTGTAATAAATTATACCCACAAAAATTATGTCAATACCGTGTTTTATTTTCTATCCACATAAATGAGACATTTTAGTAGGTATATGTATATATATATATATATATATATGTAAATAGAAAACCTATAATCTTAATCTTTGTTTAGTTATATAGAATTTTGTAATTAGAATAAAAATGTACAGTGACATTAGATTTTCATAATATTTTATTATATTTAATGAATTAAATGCAGAAAGTATATTATATTGATTTAGTTATGTTGAAATAAAAGACCTGAAATAAAGGCTTTTAATGTAGATTCTATTATTTTCAGGTGTGTATTATATTATAAGTTTTCTTTTACAATTGTTATTATTTACGTTTATATAGAATCGGGATCTCGGAAACGGCTCCAACGATTTTCATGAAATTTTGTATACATGTGTTAAAAACGGCGATAAATCGATCTAGCTAGGATACATTTTTAGAAAACTTTTTTTTATCCGTGTTTTGAGGCATCGATAAAATTAGATTAAAAAAAGGAAAAAAAATGGACTGGAGATTAGAACCAGGCTTGTTCGGATTTATCTGCCTTATTTCACCACTAAGCCACCATGACATATTATTTGACAGCGAAATTTACGTTCTTATTCTAATCATATTTTATTGATGCCCTCAAAACACGGATAAAAAAAAGTTTTCTAAAAATTTATCCTAGCTAGATCGATTTATCACCGTTTTAAACACATGTATACATAATTTCATGAAAATCGTTGGAGCCGTTTCCGAGATCCCGATTCTATATAATAATATACATATATATACAAGAATTGCTCGTTTAAATATATAAGATATGTGTGTGTGTGTGTGTATGTGTGTGTGCGTGCGTGCGTGTGTGTGTGTGTGTGTGTGTGTGTGTGTGTGTGTGTGTGTGTGTGTGTGTGTGTGTGTGTGTGTGTACTAGCTGTTACCCGCAGCTTCGCCCACGTGAACTCAGGTTTACGGATTATTTTAATAATTACTAAGTTTTTGTATTAAAATAGATATATTATGTTATGGTGAACATAAAGACATAATATATCGCAGACTTTCTGTAGGCATATTTAGGATACTATGTTTTATACTATGTAGTGATATAAAATACCTACTAAAAATGTCTATATACCTATATAAGTTTTATTACCTACAAATATACAAACTAAATTTTGTTCCTAGTTTGCATACCTTGGTAGTCGAGAGTTGAGCTTCTGTTACAGTTTTCCAAAAAATGAAGAAATGTATCATAAATGGCTTAGCAGTATACAATTCAAGAAAAAAGTTACGAAATATTCAGCCATATGCAGTAAACACTTTGAACCTTCCTGCTTTTATAATGCTAATTCACGTCAATTATTAAAGACCAACGCTATACCAACGATTTTTCCTACGGTAAGAGAAAATGTTATTTCTATATTAGCCAAGGCGCTGGAGGATTTTCAGGAGATGCTACATAGTCTAAATGAATCCTCTCGACGTGTGTACCTTAGAATTAACTTGGAAAAGAAAAGACACAAATGTCATGTATAACGGACACATTCTCCCTAGGCCGTTAACTTCGATGGCAATTCTCGAAATTGTGCAAGAGTATATTGGACATACATAGCAGCTAGGTTGACATAACTTCGAAAGAGAAGCCGATCGAAAGATTCAATTTTGGTGGCTAGAATTCAGGACAAGCTTAGAACATTCTCATCTCGTCTATATCGCACAGTTTGAAGACAAAAGTCTTTAACTAATGCGTTCTCCCCGGGATGACGTGCTAGGCAGAATCGTGGTCTCTTAATTTACGACTAGTTTAAAGTTTTGCCGTAGCTCAACGTACTATGCTAAGTAAGCTAAGTAACCTAAAAAAATGATTTCTCAAGGAAGGCTGAAAAATTACTATATTATACTACCTACGCGCTGGGGCTGGAGCCTCAGTTCAGCAGAGGGGTTCTACTCAAACTACAAATTCTTCAATTACTACATGTATAATAAGATATAAAGCAGAAGAGTTTGTTTGTTTGAACGCGCTAATCTTAAAAACAGGTCTTAGTCAGGTCTATATATCTATATTTAATCAATCAGTAATCCATATATAATCTATAGCCTATTTTATATTATATATCGAGGAAGGCTATAGACTATATTATCCCGCTAAAATGCCGTTGTAAATCTTAGTTAACGCAGGTGAAGCTGCGGGCAACAGCCAGTATAATATAATGTAAGTAAGATTGGTATTGTACTACATAATATTATGTAGTAAATTATTGATCTCACTGGTAGCAAAAATATTCAATACCTAATATCTATGTGTGCATAAGCCGGTCAGTGTTGAATACGAGTGGCAAGGGATCGATCGTCTTTGCGTTCATTGAGGGAGGCCTATGTTAAGCAGAGGACGGATAAGGGCTGGTGATGATGATGATGATATGTCGACAGTTAATTATTTTGTATGTGGATGGAAAAATATGAATTTGTCCCATATAGCTAAATCTTATTGTCACCCTATAAGAAAGGGACACACTCCTTAACACTGGCTATCTCTGTCGGCTCGTTTTGCTGTTACGAGTTAGCGGTCCTGTTATATATTATTACGTCCATTGATACCAAAGTCTTAGAATTGGATTTATCCGAGTTTGAAGTTATGCGACACAAATGTAGTTTATGTCAGACATGGCATGGCCTCTGGTCTTAGCCGGTTCCATCAGGAACAAATATACGGGAAAAAAAAATTAAAAATTGACACTTGAATTTTGATAAAAGTTTCGTACGGCATACTAAATTTTTACTTATCTTTACATTTCTATTATATTGACATAGGCAGTATTCTAATTTTAAGAAATATGTTACCTTTTAATCACATATATCGATTAAACAATCTCGTTATAGGAACTTACAAAAATGTTTTACATACAAGGTATGATTGAGGTTATGACGCTATTTGTTTGTTATTGTTGTTTGTTCATTAGATTATATTTTAGTCATATTTTACTTTACTTACTCGATTTTTTAAATATACAATAGTTATTATAGAGGTTGGACGTAATTATGTATATGTAACTATAAATTAAGTTTAAGTTAAACAGTTTTAATTGCAGAACAAACTTACTAAACTCAATTCAAATATGCAACTACTCAAGAAAATCCGCGGAAGAAAAGCTTGGTATTGATAAACCAAAAAGGCCTTTGACACCCTTCTTTAAATTCATGTCACAAATGCGTCCTGCCTTGATAGCTAAAAATCCTGGAATGACTTCTAAAGAGGCAATAGCATGGAGCTCTAAGCATTGGCAAGAATTAGATGCGGAAGTAAGGACTGTAAAAATACTATTTAATTTTAGCATATTTTTGGGTATCTTTAATGTGTACAGGTTATCATGCTAAAATGTGATATTACAATGAGTAATAATATATATTTTTTAGACTAAATCTCAAATGGTAAAAGAATATGAAAAGGATATAGAAGATTACAAGAAAATTAAAAAAATATATGATTCTTCCTTGTCCGAGGAGCAGAAAGAGGAAATCAAAAGAGTCAAAGGAGAAATAGCTGAAGCTAGAGAAAAAAGAAAATTAAAAGCTGTAAGATTGATGATTAATGTTCAATGACTTCATTTAAAATTCATAAAATAAAACGTCATATCATAAAATTGATATTGTCACATTTGATTATTTTAATCATAATTTATTTTCATTGTTAAAGAGTTTTATAAAAAGTTTTTTCTAACTCTGTTCAAGGGCAAAATTATTTGTGTGCCAACATTACAAATAAAGACATGCATAAGCATTTTCAAGGGATACAAATTTATTTAACATTAGTACACATAACTATTTGTAAGGTATTATGAATTACTGTTTTCAATTGTAGGAATACAAAGAAATGGGTCGTCCAAAGAAGCCCATGTCATCTTATTTCTTGTATATGCAATCTAGACAAGAGACATTACAAGGCAACAATATTAAAGAATATCAAGAAAAAGTCAAACTGGAATGGGCTAAGCTTCCAGAGAGTGAACGTAAAAAATTTGCAAAACAAGCCCAGGATTTAATGAACAAATATAAGTAAGTTACAAAACAAGATATTCTAAAATACTCCTACACAGAATATAGCCTTAAATGTGATTTCCTGCTGTCTACCAGATCTTCTGTGAAAGTCAAATGCATTCTAATTTTGTTTTATCTTTCTGTAGTTATACATGTGCTACAGGCCTCTAGTAGATTAGTTTATATCAATGGCTCTAGCTTAAAGCTATGGAGACAAAGAAAAATCCAAAACTGTTAAATAAAACCTGTCTTAAGATTGTTCCTTAATTAGGTCAAAATCACATGAATTCCAGAAGTAGTAATACAGAGTATGTATGTGGTGAGATCAATTTTTATGAAATTAATATTATACTATTGTTTTGCAGAAAAGACATAGAAGCATGGGAAGTTAAAATGATATCCATTGGCCGTACAGATTTGGTACGAGAAAAATCTTCTAGGCAGAAAAAATCAAAACCTGTCAAAGAGCAATAGGAACTCGGGTGCTCTGATGATTTGACTGATTTTGACCCTGTTAATACGAAGATTTCTAGTGATTTTAATGATGACAAAATGCCCACTAAGAATGTGGCATTGAAAAACAGTAATATTAATTTAACATCAGCCAAAGGTCAGAGCACGGGTGATAAAGGTTTGACTACAAAGTCAGTGAGTGAACCAAAAAATACCTCTCAAAATAAATCAAAAGATAGTAAGAACTTTATAAATAGTATTAAGAGTTTCTTTAAATTTTAGTTTTGCTTTTAACTAGTAACTAGATTTCATTGCCATGTATAATATATCATTTTCATAGAGTAGTTACATCAGAAATCTCTATTAAAAATCTTGTACAAAGTATTTTGTTTTTATTTCCCTTTTTAATGTTTAAGTTTTATTATTTTAGCCAACAGTCAAGAAGCTTAGAAAGTATGTATTATAAATGACAGTACATGTTTATCATTGTATCTATTAAATATGATATTGAACATATAGGTAAAGTAATAAAACTTAATTAAATCCATATATTTTATTGAAATGAGTGAAATTTGCTTAAACATTGTTAAACAATATATAGGTTGATTTTTTTCATTTATTCAGATGGCAACACTGTTTTTGTAGAGCTTGCTTTTGTATATTAATAGTAGAAACAATGTATTATCATTTTAAATTAACTCCTCCCTTTTCTGCAGGTATTTAAGTCTCACAAACTAAAAGATTAGTTAAGTTTACAAGAAGTTGGCAGAGTTGGCTAATGTTATCTACAGCAAATATAAGGAATAATAAATACAAGGGAAACCTTTTAACCATTTTTATTGCAAAACATTTTTTAAAAATAATTATTAAAATACTATTTATAACATATATCATTGACTATTTATTTACAACAAAATAATGCTGGTCTATTATGTACAATTTATAAATTTTGGACTAAGAAGAAACAAAAGATTTAAAAAAATATTTTTTTGGAATACTTAAAGAAAATTAAAATAATGATTTCAATACCGGCATTAGTAAAATTTCTTTTTCAATGCATATGACAAGATGCCTAAATCTTTGGCAAATTATGCAGCTTTACCTGTATAATGCATCTTCATTATGCCAATAGGTCATAAACATATACATGATATTTTTTTAACACAATGTTAATCTAAAAAATAGGCAATTATATAGATGTGTAGTAATATATATAATAGTAATGAACTTAACAAATCTTAATTTTTTTATATGGTATTATATATGTAAATCTTTAACTATTAGAGTAATAAAAATGCATTAAGAATGTATATTAATTATTTACACAAAATTACAAATGTGTCAAGATAATTAGCTAGTCATAGACAAGATATTACAAATGGCAATGTTTACAAATTGTAAAAGCTATCTGCTATAGTATATTCAACAATATAAATGCCAATAGAGTTATAAAAGAATCAGTCACAAACTGCCATGGTACTATTTCAGTAAAGTAATTTTGTGACCTCTATTTGTTTAATGAAAAATGAAAGTGTACATACAGTTACAGAATTGACACAGATCATATGAAAATGTCACTTGATGATTATAAAGAATTATTTTAAAGGAAACAGAAGATTATCAACACACTAGTGGTTAATGGACATTACATTTTATAATTAATTTGTGCAATGTTACTCAGGCCATATTTTGTATATACATTGGCCTGCGCAATATTCACAAAATATACACAACCAAAATTCATTGTGAATGTTTTTATAAAAATATTTGCCCATCACAGCATTGACATAAAAAGTTAATAACAATAGTATCCAGTATTTTATGTAACTATGTTCACGAAGTTTATAACTATTTATTGCTATTATATTACAACTAAAATGGCAATATGTGACTAAAACTCACACATGTCACATCTCACTTATCTTTAAAGGCACAAGCAATCAAATCTATGTTACATTATTTCTAGCCAGCTACTAACAAAGATGGTCAGTCAATATAAGTATATACTGTCACAAAAAGTAATTTTAATTCACAATTTCTTTCATATAATTACCAAATGCTTGTATGCAAACAGTGGAGAATAGAAAAACACAAATGTCCTGGGTAATATCTCCTATCCACTGTGTAATAGACATGATCCTCTGTGCTTTACTGGCTGATATACCATTCAGCAATAAAAGAGCATTTGCAAAATTGAAATTGTTTTGTTTTGGAAACCAAATAAGTTTTGTTGTGACATGCATAATAACAGGTAAGAAAAAGTAAGTACTACTGAATGTTATTATAGAAAAACTGTAAAGAAACTGGATTAACACCGATAAAAATACTACATCATATCTATAAGCAGTAATTTTCTCCAGTAATGATGTTGTTTGGTTTAATTCGGTATTTTGTTGCCCCAAAGCTGCCAAGTCATTGGGTGGGTGGTTGCCTCCAAATTCATTTTCGCGATCCGTAAAAGATAGATCGAAAGGTATAGTTTCAGGGCTAATAATACCGTTACTTAGTGAACCAGTATTGACATTATTGCTCTCTATAAAGACTTTGTTATCGCAAATTTGATCAGGAATTATAGTACTCTGTGATTCTGTAAATGATAAAACAATTATTATTATAATAAAAAGGATAACATATACACTACATTGTATTAAAAAAGATTGTCAAGTACCTTGAGGCACTTCATCGTCGTTTTTCCCCGATATTAATTGAAGTCTATTTTGAGAATTAGCCAATATTTTTCGTCTCCTTGCCTCGCGACGTGCTATCGCTGCATCAGCCATATTGCCGATGCTGATCACTGATGACTGCTGAATGACAAGTGACATTGACAATAAAATATAAATGACTTCTTGTCTTTTTTTAAATTAGTATGGATATTAATAGTAAATCAGACAGCCTTAATACACCATAATTTTAAAAGCATTGTCCCATGCTTTCAATATTTGTCTTCTTACTTTATATTTTACGTTGCAACGTAGAATATTATTTAACAGCTGCTCAACATAGCTGCTTAACAGCTTTTATTTTTTTTTCCTTAATTACGCTTGTACTTTTTATTTCTTTCTATACTAGCTCTAGTTTTTTTTTAAATAAAGGTACTCAATCAGTTAGAGATTGCGTTTCTGATTTAACAAAATAACTAAACACTTTTTAAGTTTTCTGTATGATATATTTTTGTCACGTAACTTTGTTCTGTGTATTTATATAAAATACGATAGGAATATTTATAAAATTTATTTCTATTATGTTTGTAAAATATATAAAAAAATAGATCATTCTAGTTACCTAGTCTGTTAGTATATTAATAAATAATAACCAATTAACTACTTATAAATTAATAATAAACAAAAATATTCAGCAAACTCTTTCTTTGTAAATTGAGCTAAATGTTGCTGTGTTTAAATTTCAATGACCATACTTCCGTTTTATAAAAATTAAATGAATTCTTTTAATATTCTATAGTATTTGGTTTATATAAGGGTTATATTTTCTTTTAAATAGAAAAGAGAAATAATCAACACCAATTTTAAAACTAAAAGCCATGGTATGTTAAATGTGATTACAAATTGTATACAAGAAGCTGTTTGTAACCGGAAGTTTGTGTATTGGACTCCAGGAACGCTAGAATTTATAAAAGAATTGTTGTTTGGCGCCTTTATAGGCCGGCTAGTTTTTGTGTAAAAGTTACGACAAATCTACTCAATAAATTCTATAGGAAAACTCAAAATGGGTGATAAAGGAGATGGAGGTAAAATTTCTTTCACAGTGAATAATATCTTCCTAAATATTTATCAATACTAAATTTGATGGTCTGGCTTCAATCTTTTTGGTTATTGTTGACAATGTATTCTTACCTTATTTGAAATTGTTCTGTTTTAACATTTAGAAACCTTTGATGATGCGGTCGAAGAAAGAGTTATTAACGAAGAATATAAAATATGGAAAAAGAATACTCCATTCCTTTATGACCTGGTCATGACACACGCATTGGAGTGGCCTTCCTTAACGGCGCAGTGGTTACCAGATGTAACTAGACCTGAAGGAAAAGATTATTCCGTGCACAGGTACGAGTATCTCATAACCTTCAATTTTGATCTATTGCTGGACTTCCTACAACATAACTATGTTGCAGACTGATACTGGGGACTCATACATCAGATGAACAGAATCATCTACTGATTGCAAGTGTCCAACTTCCTAACGAGGACGCACAATTCGATGCCAGCCATTATGATAATGATAAGGGAGGTAAGTCATGACAACTGTTTAAATTTTCTCTACTTTTGTTTAGCTTTTTCAAAAGGTAACGAAAAGGTAAATAGTGTTCACTAAAACATACACTATATTTGTTAACCCGACATAATATTTTTGACACTACAAACTATTTGTTAATTAATGTTATTGTATGATGTTGACCACCTACCATTAGAAGACAGGTCTGCTTGGTTGCCTATCTAAAAAACATTGAACAAATATGCATAAAGATCACGTAGACCACACTTATAAAAGTGGTTTTGGCATGTCACTTTGTTGTGCTGACTATTATGAATGGCTTCTTATTTTGTAAGGAAGTTATAAAGTATCTGACTAACATTAAACATTGAAAATTTGAATATTGTCAAAGTTAACAGACGGTAATGCTCAGGCTATGCAGTATATAAAATTAGCTCATTTAGGAAAGCTCCATTTTGTAGACAGATTATGGTCTTTTATTAATTCTATTTTTGGCTAAGATAAAATATTGAAATGAAATTATCACAATATCTTTTTATTTCCCTTGCATAATTTCTCTCTTAATTATCTTTTAAATATCATAATAAAACTTTATCTTGATATGGTTTCTTTTAAGTAGGAAACTTTAATACATTGTTGATTTCAGAATTTGGTGGTTTTGGGTCAGTGTCTGGTAAAATAGATATTGAAATAAAAATAAACCATGAGGGTGAGGTTAACAGAGCTCGCTACATGCCACAAAATCCATGTGTGATTGCAACCAAGACACCCTCTTCAGATGTGCTTGTCTTCGATTACACTAAACATCCGTCTAAACCAGAGCCTTCTGGTGAATGTCATCCGGATCTAAGGTACATAAAAATAGTTTCTTAAGATTTATACTTCAAACCTAAAAGATTCAAATTAGGATTAATAATAATATTAGCATCAATAATAATTAAATTGAGTAAATTTAAAAAATATTAATAAGCATATGAAATTGATTGTTGCATATGCTATTGAATGACGCAAAGAGTCATCTTTTGTAGTTCTAGTGATCTAAGTAAGGCTGGGAAGCACTGCCTATCAAACATGATGATAATGTTGTTTTTCCTCTGTCATTGTCATACTTGTGAATTACACCTAGTATAGTCCTAAAAATAATTAGTTTATTAAAATCATGATTAACATGCTTGTAAAACATTATCTTTGTACTCTTTTATAGATTGCGTGGACATCAAAAGGAAGGCTATGGCTTATCATGGAATCCTAATCTCAATGGTTACTTACTTTCAGCCAGGTGAATATTATTTTATTTAAAAAAAATCAACAACACAATGCTGTACTTATAAGACAAAATTCCAATCTATATCTATCCATTTGTTTTAAATCATCTTCCCATGTTTTAATTGGTCTTTGTCTCTTTATTTTTCTCGTGGGTTACAAAGTTTTTTTTGTCAATAATAGTAACATTTATTTCTAGTGATGACCATACAATATGCCTGTGGGACATCAATGCCACCCCCAAGGAGGGGCGTGTCATAGATTCGATGTCAGTGTTCACGGGACACACTGCAGTGGTGGAGGATGTTGCCTGGCACCTCCTCCACGAGTCACTTTTTGGATCCGTTGCTGATGACCAGAAATTGATGATTTGGGATACCAGGTAATATAATCAATTGTCTGCATTGCTTTGGCTAAAAAAATTGTTTTTTAAACAAATACAAAATATGTATTATATTATATCTCTTATTAACATATTAAGAGATTTTAATATATAACTTGCATGTACCATTAAATCTGTTTTATTAAATTATGAATCTGATGAATGATAGATATATTTAAAGAGTGGCAAATGTGAAATCAAATGAATTAAGACTGAATTTGATTAGGAAGTTTTTAGTGGTGAAAACACCATTTGTATTTGTTTTTTTTTTTTTTTTTTTTTTTTTCGGTTGGATCTATGCTAATGGTCCTAGTGACCGTTATGCGTCATCGGAAATGGGGTGATCCGGTTGGATCATCCTATGACGTTAAAAATTTGGGGGGTTGCCCCCCGCCATGTTCATGGCGTCGGGTTTGTACCTAACTTGGTCAGCTACGGTCGACTGGTTTGGAACGGGTGACGTTAGAAACCTATCGTGAGGGCCGGCCCTCCCCTCCCCCGGTAGCGGGGGAGGCGGGTCAAGCGCGGGACCCGAGCAAGCTGCCGATAGCAGAGTGCTATCGGTGATTACACGGTCTATATTGGTGTCGACTCGTAGCTGATCTGAGCCTATGCTGTCGCGGTTGATCCGGATCAACTGGTCAACGGAGTGTAGGGTTCGACGTCGCATACGACCCCGGGGCCCATGCGGTGTGAATGTGTGCCTAACACCGGCTGTGTTATGTCTGAGTGTGTGTTGTAGCTTACGTCGCGCTTCAGCGTCGCGCTTTAACAGTTCTGTGATTTTATCAACAGGATCGGTTATGACATTCTTAGGTAACCTAGACTTATTAGGTGCTAAGCTATCGGGGGTGTAGTTTGCCGCACTCACGACGAGTGGGTTCGGGTGGAGAAGTGCCTTTTCGAAGTGACGTTCTGACATCGCTTTGAAATGGCCCCTAATCGAATCTAGTCTGAGGTCGCGGTGTAGGTCGATGTTTCTTACGTACCACGGGCAACCGGTTGCCACACGTAAGAATTTATTTTGGATCGTTTGGAGGCCTCTGAGTCTATGCTGAGGCACATGCGCGAATGCCACACAGGAGTATGACATGATGGGGCGGATACATGATTTATAGAGGGTGAGCTTGTGCCTGAGGGGCATTTTGCTCTTTTTGTTTATGAGGAAGTACAGTCTACTACTGACGAAACGGGCTTTTTTAGAAATCGCGGCGATGTGTGGTCTAAACGACATCGACCTGTCAAGGGTGACCCCCAGGTACTTGACCTGTCTAACTCTGGGAATAACGACGTTATTTAGTAAGATTGGTTTCATCGTGAACCATGTTTGTCTGCGTTTAGGTAAGCGTGTCTTTCTCTTACGAGAGAAATGAATCGACGCGCTTTTATCGGGGTTAATAGCTATTCTCCATTTTGCGAACCAGTTGCCTAGTTCGGTGACGGCACGTTGGAGAAATAGCGATGCTCTATTAGCATTAGGGTGGGTAACGTATAGAGCTGTATCGTCAGCGAAGAGAGCCAGTTTGACGTCCGGAGGTCTAGGGATATCTGATGTGTACAGATTGTATAGAGTTGGGGACAGCACGGAGCCCTGGGGGACTCCGGCCCTCAGAGGTCTCAGGGAAGAGAGGGTGCCTTCGACCCTATACCTAAATGACCGGTTTGACAGATAGTCGCGGATGATGATGACTAGCCTATCCGGTATTCCTAGCTTGTACAGTTTGTACACGAGGCCTTCGTGCCATATCCTATCGAAGGCCTTAGCTACATCGAAAAATACGGCGCACGTATCGCGGGAGTTCTTTTTATTGAAACCTCTGAGTATGTCTTCGGTCATACGGTGGACTTGCCTTGGACAGCAGTGGTTTTCGCGGAAGGCGAATTGCTCGTCTATGAACAGGTTCTTTTCGCCTATAACGGCTTTGAGCCGCTTAAGCAGAACCCGTTCGTAGATTTTGCCAATCGAGCTTAGTAGACTGATGGGCCGATAGCTAGACGGTTCCGTGCCCGGTTTGCCGGGCTTAGGTATGCCGATAACCGTAGCTTCTTTCCATTGGTCTGGGAACCTACAGCCCTTTAGGAGGGCGTTGAAAATGCTAACCAGGAGGTAAACAAGAGCGGGTGGGAGTATTTTAATGACTTTGTTGGAAATCCCGTCCGGCCCGGGGGCCTTCTTGGAGTGAAGTCGTTTGATAATGTCTTGGACTTCTTCTACATCCGTCGGAGGGATAGGATCCCCCTCCGGCGGCGCAGAAGTCTTCGACTCTACTACCCTAATTACCTCCTCTACGTGGGAGCCTATGGAGGGTGAGGGGGTAGTGATGTTGGGGGTACACTGGCTCTCTAGTGTGTCGGCTAATAGTTCCGCCTTGTCGGCGTCCTCTAGTGCAGGCGCGCGATTTGGTCTTTTTAATGGCGGCATAGATGCCTCCGTTTTCTTTTTAAAAGAACGAGCGAGTGGCCAGTAGGCCACATGGGAGGGTGAGATTTCACTAAGGAGACGATCCCACTTTTCGGCTTTGTGCTCTAAGATGCGTGTTTTAACGTCTCTTTCGAGGTTACGGAGGTCACGACGATACTCGTCCGCCGGGTAGCGAGCGTATCTGCGCCTTGCGGTGTTTTTGGCGCGTATGAGTGCTTTAATGTCATCCGGGAGCTCCCAGTGTCCATCGCTGGACGTTGAGATCTCCCTAGATGACTTTTCCATCGTCGCTACCCCATTTGTATTGCTAGTGCAACTGTACTATGACTATTACCAAAAATAAGTTTTATGGAGAATTGTAGTTCTAATTGGACATTGATTTTTGCAGATGTAATAACACATCAAAACCTTCGCACACTGTAGACGCACATACTGCTGAAGTGAATTGTCTTAGTTTCAATCCATATTCAGAGTTCATATTGGCCACAGGAAGTGCTGACAAAACAGTAAGTATTGTCAAAGTCAAAGTCATTTTTTTTTTATTCAAAATAGTACAATCAAAGTATCTTTTTGAATGTCAATTGAATCTACCACCGGTAGAATTGAAAAAATGATTTATACACAATTACAATGATTTATATACAATTGTTTATTATGGAGCGTAGAGGTACCCCATAATTGTTGATGTATCAATTTAAGTTCTTTTTTCAACTGGCAGATGTGCCTCCTGATTATTAGTTGTGTTGCCTATGAATATAGACAAGTATATCTGAAAATAGCCCAGATTATTAATCAGTGCATTGCCTATCCTGAGAGGTGAGATGTCAAGTCTCTGCCAGTCTGCCTTAAGCTGTATCAGGGAAAAACTAGCAGGTTGGTGGCACACATGCATGCACAGTCTTTGTTCCACTGGTGAAATTAGGCAAGCATTAAAAGAGGGATAGGAATATTATGTACTACTATCTCTAAACAGTATTACTTTTTTACTTTGATCAATTTGTAATTTTGTATTTAATTCTAGGTCGCTCTATGGGATTTACGTAACTTAAAGTTAAAACTCCACTCATTTGAGTCACACAAGGACGAGATATTCCAAGTGCAGTGGTCTCCTCACAATGAGACAATTCTGGCTAGCAGTGGCACTGACAGAAGGTATGGTAACTTTAACTACTTTATACATTTAATTAATATATATATATATATATTAATTAAATGTATAAAGTATTAAAATATTTTTAAAAATTATTCTATAATCTGTATTTTTTAAGATATTTTGGAACAATGTATTTGTTTATTAGTACAAGAACATAGTATAGTTAAGTATAGGTATCGTTAGTACAAATGTATGTTTGACACAGGTTGCATGTATGGGACCTGTCAAAGATTGGTGAAGAGCAGACCACCGAGGATGCGGAGGATGGCCCGCCCGAGCTATTGTTTATTCATGGAGGCCACACTGCTAAGATATCTGACTTCTCATGGAACCCCAACGAACCATGGGTCATCTGTTCGGTCTCAGAGGATAACATCATGCAGGTAGATATTTTTTGTTGTACTACCAAATGCACAAGATTTAAAAAAAGGTATTCTCTAGTTTACTATGATATATTAATTATGCATATACCTGGTCTTTTATAACTTTTTTTTCCGAAATGTCTTATGCTTTGGCCAAAAGGCCTTAGAGCGAAAACCAAATATACTACAAGTATAACTGACTTCATAACCTGGCGAAGACAATGTGGCATTTGTGCAGCATTTTTAAAGAAATAATATTGAAACAATTCTAAGAGGCTAAATAAAAATAAATTTTATATGGCAATTAGTATCACTTAAAAATAATTTTAAACTCTCAAAATTGGTCTGATTAAACAGTCGAAAAAAAGACACGACTGATTAAACATAGTGAACAATTACCACACATAACATATTATGTACAAAATACATGGAAGTACAGCTGCATACCTTTTTACAAGGGTGGGTGACTTTTAGCTCAGCTCTTGGTTCTGTTTCATTCATATTTGTTACAGAAATCCAACTTCTAATACTGTCTGGTGTTACATTATGAATGTTTAAAATTTTTACCAGGTGTGGCAGATGGCAGAGAACATCTACAATGATGAGGAGCCCGAGACGCCTGCGTCCGAGCTGGAGTCTGGAGTTAATGTCAATCACGGGTAGACGCCACCGATGGGAAACCTCCATTGGAACCATACCTTTAAATACTTTTGGTTATATTTGAATGTAAAAGGAATTTTGTTACAATATCCTGCCCGTCTCCTATTTAACAATAAGTCTTAGATTTCTTGTGCAGTAGCATGTCAGGACGGGTAAGGGTGGCAAGTGGTGGTTGTGAAATGTTAAAATATATATTTTCTAAATCATTAATGTGAAAAATAATAACATATGGCAAGAAAAAATCTCTAAATGAACTAGCTACATAAATGATGATGACAATGCAATGAACTTGCTACACTACTACCCATGCTGTGCCACTGCTTTCTGCACATCTCTTAACCGTTGTTTAGTGCCGAGCTCAACCCTGTCTGTGAACCCAACAAAAGTTGGATCGGTGACTCTTAATTTCCATAGTAAGTGTAAACAATATCAAACATGCAAATGAACGAATATAATTGTTTTATAATAATATTAAATAGGTACTCTAGATTGATATGTGATCATTTTTTATAAGTACATACATTTTAAATGTAAATGACATTTCCAGGAAGAAGAACAGCATATAAAATTTAATTTTTTAGAGCATTTGGAGTGATAAAAAAAATGATGTGTATATAAATATTTTTAAAAGCATTGTTATAAATTGGATATTTGGCAAATTTTTTGAAAACTGGATCTGAAAATGCTTGGAAGTGATTTTTTTTTTTTTCAATTTACATTATATTTATTTGTTTTAATATGTAAATGCAGTGTTTTCTAAAGTCTTGATTAGTATTTTCATAACGATTCAAGATGTCAACTTAAACCAAAACTTCTTTTTTCCATTCACATGTAATGTATGGTACACAATAGTAGTTGTCGATATATTTTTTTTTTTGTTAACATGCAGTAATCCGCCAAGTCGATGGCATTCTATTTATTCTATTACAAGTCGACATTATTTTGTCATTTTAAAAAATGACAATGCGACTGACCGGCGTTATGTTAAAACAATAATTGTATCTAATTAAGGCTCTTATTATAATTATAAAATATGATAATTTATCCTTTGTTTAATTTATGCTACAAATAAATAATAAATGCTTTTTCTACCAATACAAAAGTGCCTACGAATGAGTGACGATAGTCCAGTGGGTATGAAGCTCGGCCTCTTGAGTGACTCCGGGGTCGATACTGACTACTGGGGTGACTTGAAATAGGCTTTTTAAAACTTTCTACTTAGAAAGAGTGCACTTGCACTCTTAATACGAGACCATCATTCACTCGAAGGAAAATATCGTCAGAAGCTCCATGCTTGATTAAATTGAATGCCTTAGAAGTGATGTTTACCAACCCGCAACGGAGAAATATGGCAAAATATCCTCTTGGCTATCTATCGAGGAGGAGACCCGTGCCCAGTAGTGGAATTTATAGGTTGATACATAGAATAAAAGTATCGCAATGCCATCAGAATGACATCACGTTTCATTAAGGGCCTGTTTCACAATCCCCAGATAAGTGCCTAAAAGGCTATCGGCAACATATTTGACAGATATTCCATACTCTATCTGTCATATTATGACAGATAGAGTATGAAGATGGCAACATATTATATATGTTGCCAATAGCCTATTCGGCACTTACCTGGAGATTGTGAAACAGGCCCTAAGAGTTGTGAAAACACCTCACGTGATAAATGGGCATCCCCTTATTTCATCATCAGGATCATCAGCCTTTATCCGTCCACTACTGAACATAGGCTTCCGTCAATAAGGATCAAGAGTGAAGGCCGTTTTTAGATAGACAAGTGGTCCGCCATTAGCCACGTGGGAAGACGATCTCCGCGCAGTGACCGGTCCGTGTTGGATGCGAGTGGCAAGAGATTGGTCGTCTTGGTGTTCCTCTTATTTACCTTTAAGAAAACATACTTGAGGTCCGAAATTGAACAGTTACCTAGTCTATTTGAATAAGATTAAGAATAACGTGGCGTGATTTTTTGAAAAAAAAATATATGTCACACAATAGTCTAGACTCAAAAACTAAATGGATTTTATTGTTTATATGGTATCAATTAAAAACAATTAGAATAATTAAAGACGTGAAGCTTATTTAATTGTTGTTATGGATCTATATCAGGTAATGTGTAGGGCTGTCACCAACTAGTCATTGATTACACTTTCAAATTGATAATTAACATATCGATAATAAGTACAACCTCAGAATACAACATTTAATCCTAAGGTTAATAACAGTTTCTTTAGTACATGATATTATTTTTTGTTATGTTTAGGTTAGGTATATTATTTTGCTTAGATCTGATGTTATTTAACTTTCTTACGAAATCTTCGTATCTATATTATTATTTATTATTTTGATTCGTTTAATTTATGCAAGCAATGCAACATAAGCCAAGCTTCTACAGTTATAGTCTTGGAAATTGAGTAATGCCAATATTAATAATAGGTATCCTAAAATTAAAATAGATTATCTGTACCTACGTGATATAATAAAACATAGATTCTTTCTAAAATCTTCAAAAAAATATTTCGGAATGTAAAAGACTGGTAGCCCTTCAGAGCCGACTATTTACAGTGACAGGCCGCACCTTCTGCGTGACTTAATGTCAATTACTAGCCCATGGGAGCGGCTAGTCCCCGACGACCCCTGTAGTGTGCACCCGTCCACGCCTCCAACATGTTGCTTCGTTACATACTAACGTTCTACTTCTTACCGGTCTTCGCCAAACGCGGCTATAGTGGCCAGCGAGTCCACTATCCAGCATCCAACGGCTTATCCGGCACGAACTACCAGAGGAGCCACAATTACCCCCCCAGCACGGGACTGTCGGGCGCCGGGTACGGAAACAGACACCAGACCACCGTACACCACCATTATAACTACGCTCCACCGCAATACATAAGTTACGGGTCGACTCATCATCCTGTATACCATGGCACCCCGCCGGTATATGTGTACGAATACAGAAATTCAGGAAGCAGATTCGATAACCTACTCACCGGTTTGGCGCTTTACAACTTGGGCAGGATGTCTGCTAACCACGATTATGACAGGCAGAATTACTACCGTGAATACAGAGGAAGTCCGGGTGAGTTGTGCAAAATGATCATTAGCAAGCGCAACGGAGAATATGAGGAGACGCGAATAGATTGTAGGCTAATGTCCAGCTTCATCTGGGAAGCTCAGCAAGAACCGACGAACACAGTAGTCAAAACTGTTAATGTGACCCAAAGTGTTGTGGACCAAGGGAACACAACTGTTACCGTCAACACGACGGTAGTGGACGCTCTGCAGGTGAAAGGACCTTCAATACAAGTGACCCCTGGGATGGACTGTTACATGATAAGAATATCAAGAGACTCCTACAAGTTGAAGAGGAAAGTGGATTGTGCACTTCTACAGGAATACGCACGAAGCTCTTTACGGTACAGCAGTTCTGAAAGAATCAGAGGGTTTCTAGTCTTTATTTTTTTGCCCCTATGGCTGTGTTTGCAATAAAATACTTTTAAAACGATAATAATTTTATTTGCCAGTTCAACCTTTATTTACATATTTTAATGGCGGTACCTGTTGGTTAATACTAATGTGTACATATATATTTTATTGGACACTTCAATGGTAATTCTATTATTCTTGTTTTATCCTTAAAAAAAGAGAAATATGTACCTAAATTAGCTTTATAATTTTAACTACAAATAAGCTTGATGTAGAACTGATACATCAAATCCGTTTGTGTGTTGGTTGAACGCGAGTAACGTGTCAAATCCAAGTAGCCAGCAAACTAAGCTAGTAAGTAGACTAGGAATAACATAAAATAAAATTTATTCATAAAATTAAAAATAAAAAGGTAGATATGGCTTAATATTAGAAAAAATATATACTCGTATTCATTGGTTGTTATGTATATTATGATCTAAGATATAGATAGTATAACACGTTTTAAAATTTAACAAATCACTTATAAACTAACTTAAACATTAATTTTATCGGAGAACAGCTTCGGCAGGCCTTGCCAGCACTCGTAATACTTGGCATCCAGTTTCTGGCAGGTCTTAGCTCCCCATTTTGTGATCGCCATACTGAGAGAGCTCTCGAACATAAACGCCTGTAGAACGTTAAAAAAATGAAAATCCATACCTACTAAGAACAGCTAGAGGTATTATATTATGTAGGTATAGGTATGAAATATTGTAAATATATGTTTGGGTTCGGTATCGATTTAGTAATTCTGCTATTTATTTTTAGTGAACTTACACTTCTAAATTTTAACAGAATTTACACTTCTACAGTTTTATTATAAGTAGGTATAGGTGAATAGGATGCACAAAGGTGAAGTCCTAAAAATTTATTGTCTCAAAAAAGAGCATCTAAAGCGATTTTCATTGTATATTTTTTTTATGAAAATCGCTTTCTTAACTTTCTTAACTAACACAAGCCTATTAAAAACGCTAGCCATTTTTTTTATTTGGCGCCATATTTTAATATACATACACATTATACCTACATGAAGATGAAAATGTATTCCTTTATTTATATAAATCACTAGAAGTGCCCCGCGGTTTCATCCGCGTAGTTCCTATTCCCGTGGGACTACAGGGATAAATTATAGCCCTATTATATTATATTCTGATGTATAAACTATGTCATTGTAAAGTTGTGAAAGAGTAACAAACATCGATACTTCCAATTTACAAACTTCCGCGCTTATAATATATAAATCATTAATCATGTACGAATTACGTACATCGCGTACATCTTTGTATATCGATAATCCTACACCACAGAAAGAAATCAAAACCTGGGTGATAACGACTATCTATTCCCGGTTCGAGTCGACGAAGGCTCTCGTGTAGCTTCAGACACGTAAGGTAAGGTTCTGCCATAGAAAGGCGATAATAATAATAATTAATAACAATAATATCTGTGGACGCTTTTTTACACCACGTCAATCTGGTCCCGTGCTAAGTTTCCGAAGAACTTGTGTTACGGGTACCAGACATCGGAAATACACATATTTAATACTTTTATATTAATCATTATATTTAAGATTTTTACTATATAATACATATAATATTTAATAGACATCCATGACCCAGGAACACGGAAAACTTTTTGTTCCCTGGCGAGATTCGAACCCGTTACTTTCGGCTTGAGCGCCAACGCGCTTACCACTGTGCCACAGAGGTCGTCAATAAATCGGTCGGTAAATCGGACAAACCTGTGTCCCAACAGCAATCTTCTCCGGCAGCAGGGCGGCGGTGGAGGCGGCGGTGTAGCAGGCGCGGTCGGGCCCGTGCGGCGTCATGCTCGAGTGCAGCGTGGCCCCTCCCGGGAGGAACCCGCCCTCCTTCGCCTCGTACGACCCCACGATCAGACCCATGAACTCGCTCATGCAGTTCCCTAAACAAATAACGATAGTACTTTCAATTACTTACTCAAAATCAAAATTAAAAAAAAATTATTCAAAGTAGTCAAAGTATCTTTTTGAACGTTGATTGAGTCTACCACTTTGGAACTTGCTTTGGAACCCCAAAGCAAGTCCACTGAGAAGAACCGGCGAAACAAACTCAGTGGAACTAGTCTTTTCAAATATTCTTTTACAAAAAAAATATTCGAATACAAACAATACATACTACTATTGTAGTATAGTATTTAAGAAGAATCCAGCAAGAAACTCTATACTTCAGAATCTATTAGTATTACTTATTATTATATTACGTATTACTTATTATTATCATATAATATATTATATTATTAGTATTACGTATTACTTATTATTATCATATAATAAAACAAGTTTAGGGCCCCGTTCGCCTGAGCGCTTAATAAGCGTCGAGTGAAGCTCCGCATGCTAAATTCGATTTATCGTCCATCGCTCATCATCTAACAATAATTAACAGTGCTTGATTTTTTAACGCTCGGTATAAAAGCCGAAAGTGTTCGTGCGAACGGGGCCTTACGGATTTATCGCGGTATTTTTAGTTTTTACATGCCTGACGTTTCGTTATTTTACAGGAACCTGTGACTGTATATTTTATCTTCTATTTGAGGTCTATGTGAAACAGAAGACAGATAAAATTACGATGATAAAGTCAACACAAAAGAAGGCCGATGAATTATGTAAATTCGGTAAATTCCCAAGTTGACTGACAAGTTGAACAACCATTGGCTTCGAAATTGTCAGTTCAACTGAAGAAGAGAAGAATAAACCCTTTGTCATTTTGCATAAAATTTCGGAATATTTTTTAGTGTGGAATAATTATAATATAAGAATAAGCTGTACGACTATTAACCGTTTTGCTAATCGTAGAGTGGCACATTAGTCAGTAAAGAGCTGACGATGATCACATTCAGGGACTTTCTTAAAAAACATGAATAATAAAACTGAAATAAGTATGAATAAAGCTTAAAACAATCTTAGAAGTTAGAAGTGCTTAAACGAATTTGAAGCACTATAGCTATACAATGCTAAATAATAATCTACATCACTACATTATGTCATGTACGTACTGTGGTAGTAGGGTGGTCTGAAGGAGTTCTCCTGAACAGACCAGCGCGGGGGGAAGATGACGAAGTCCGCGATGGCCACGCCCGGCTTCGTGGACGGGCACGTCAGCACCGTGAATATGGAGGGGTCCTGTCGGGGAGACGCATTGCACAAGAATAAGACAATTCAAATAATAATACCGTTACACAGTATTCATATTTCATATATATAAAACTAGAATAAATTCTATACATTTAAATAAAACTACAGTGTCTGTTTGTAATAATAAAATAACCGCTTTTTACTACATGCATATGAATATACACGTTGTATTTGGAACGCTTTGGAAAACGAAGAGGTATGACAGTGTAGGCGTGGCCTGACATGGTAGAAGTGAAAAAAAAGCGAAATTATAATTTTTTTTGTCGTCTTTTTTAATTTTTTTTTAGTATAATCCGCTTTGGTAAACATAATAATACAGACATTTATTTTGATGACAATCCTTTAAAATAATTTTTGAACAAAAGAGAAATGTAACAGCTGACTCACAGCCGCGTAACGCGGTGTACGAACTCCCGCACCGCGCGCGACTCGCGGTCAGCGTGAGTTCATAGCGTGTACGCATACATCGCGGGCATGCAAAATACATAAGTGCTAAAATGTTCTTAAAAAACGTTTATGAAATTAACAGTTATATGCATTATAATATTATAGTATATAAATAGTATACTATTGGGTTTAAGGACGCGTTTACAAACTTGATAGGTACAGAATCGAACAACTACATTGAAAAAGTCACGCACACAAGCGCACCCGCGCAATACGCACGCTTGCGTGCGGGAATAGTAGTCAAATAAACGGATTTGATACTTTACAAATATTTGTTATTTTTATTATTTATAACACAAAATTATATTTTATTTCTGTTTGTTTTTACTATTTATCTTTTTACTTAGAATTAGTATATTAAATATGTTATATATATAATAAATAATTATATATTATAATATGTAAGTAAACTGATATCTGTAATTCATCTTGGGGGGGGGGGTCTCATAATTGCCACGCTGAGCAGGCGCATTGGCGATCGCAGATGATGATGAAGTCACATCGGCAGCACTGCTGCCTGATCCGAGTGGCACGGGATCGATCGTCTTGACGTTTATTGAGGGGGGCCTATGTTCGGCAGTGGATGGATGAAATTTGATGATGATGACGATGATGATATCTATTTGTTTGCGAGTGGCAAGGGATCGGTCGTCTTGGTGTTCATTGAGGGAGGCCTATATCCAGCAGTGGATGGATGAAGTTTGATGATGATGACGATGATGATATCTATTTGTTTGCGAGTGGCAAGGGATCGGTCGTCTTGGTGTTCTCATTGAGGGAGGCCTATATTCAGCAGTGGATGGATGAAGTTTGATGATGATGATGATATCTATTTGTTTGCGAGTGACAAGGGAACGTTCGCGTTGGTGTTCATTGAGGGAGGCCTATATTCAGCAGTGGATGGATGAAGTTTAATGATGATGATGATGGTGATATCTATTTGTTTGCGAGTGGCAAATGATCGGTCGTCTAAGTGTTCATTGAGGAAGGCCTTTATTCAACAGTGGATAAATGAAGTTTGATGATGATGATGGTGGTATCTATTTGTTTGCGAGTGACAAGGGATCGGTCGTCTTGACGTTCATTGTGGGAGGCCTATGTTCGGCAGTGGACGGATTTAGGCTGATGAAGTCGCATCGGCAGCACTGCTGCCGCATTAGAGTAGCACGGGATTGGTCGTCTTGACGTTCATTGAGGGAGGCTTATGTTCGGCAATGGACGGATTTAGGCTGATGATGATGAAGTCGCATCGGCAGCACTGCTGCCTCATTAGAGTAGCACGGGATCGGTCGTCTTGACGTTCATTGAGGGAGACCTATGTTCGGCAGTGGACGGATTTAGGCTGATGAAGTCGCATCGGCAGCACTGCTGCCTCATTAGAGTAGCACGGGATCGGTCGTCTTGATGTTCATTGAGGGAGGCCTATGTTCGGCAGTGGATGGATTTAGGCTGATGATGATGAAGTCGCATCGGCAGCACTGCTGCCTCAGCATAGCACGGGATCGGTCATCTTGGCGTTCATTGAGGGAAGCCTATGCTCGGCAGTGGACTGATTTAGGCTGACGATGATTATGATGATGATGATGATAAGAGAGCAAACGTCGAGAGAAAAGGTCTTCCCACCTGGTTATAATGACCAACCAACCTTTCGTCTACCTATGTATATGAAATAAACCAATTCCATAAAAATATATTGTGGTAAAAAAAATATTGTAAAGTATCAAATCCAATCCAAAGTATACAATATCAAAAATAAATCGCGATGTTTTTTGAGTCGAATTGCCGCTGACAGGTGACGCAGTGTCCACCCAGAACCGCGGCCGAGCGCGGACTGAGTTCTCATTTCAAAAATGTAAAAGAAATCAAGACAGAGACAACGATAAAATAAACCTTAATGCAATGGAATAACATTCATCTTTAGTAGCAAAATTGGTAAAAAAATTAGTTATCTTCTTTATTTTTTTTAAGACTATTTTTAGCATTTTTGGGTTATTTTCTTGTCCTTTATTTAAAATTGAACATATTTCCCTGCTCCTACTATTTTTTAAAAACCTTAATAAATGTGGATATTAGACCAAAGGGGTACCGTAATTCTAATCGATTTCGGAAAATGGTAATGGAAGAACGTTGATTACTATATAAAAAAGCAACATTTATCAAAAAAATATGCGTTATCCTTGTAGATAAAGAACCATTCTATATGAAATAAATAATTTTTATATATGATTTTGTGTATTTTTGTTACAAACGGTACAGAAAAACAGCATAATTTCGTCTGATTCGTAAACGCGTCCTTAAGTATTTCTAAGCATTCCAAATACACCCGGTATATACGGTGCATTTCAATGTTTGTCTGTCTGTCTGATTATTCCGGCTCTCTGAAATGTCTGGACCGATTTGGACGCGGGCACCAGCTAATAAATAATATAAAGGAGGTCAAGCTACACCCGCAGTTCAGACCGTTGAAGGTATACTGCGTCGATAGAGAGGAGTGGAGTGATGACTTACACAGTGGTCGAAGGACACGGAGTTGACGACCATGAACCTGCTGAGGTCGTACTTGTAGGGCACATAGTTCCCGTGCCAGCCCACCACGTCGAAGGGCGAGTGGCCCTGCTCCGCCTCGAACACCGCGCCCTGGTATATGTTCATAATCTTGAATCCTGTCGACAATGATATTGGTTCAATTTGAAACTCTTCACATAATGTACAAACATTGAATGACAAGTTACTTAAGAGCCTAGAACTAACTTATATGTTGCTTAATACTTAACAGGTTATCATGATCACTCCACCATGATTCAAGCCTTGACGTGGCGGTGGGGCTCTTTAGCCTAAGATAAACCAGCACCTTTGACGAAGCGAATTGAGCCAAAAGGGACTCTTTGTGTCCCTCTTATTAAGGGGTGAGGATGGGAACCTCACCTCATCGTACTGTCCAGATGTTGGGAGTGGTTGTTCTGAGGTGCGGGGCGATTGCTCTGTGCAGGTGGCGTTGGTCCCCTGAGGGACTGAGTAGCCGTCGAGGTGGGCACCTCGACGGCTAGTCAGTCGGCATTGCTTGTAGATCCGGGGCACCTTACCAAAGGCGGCAGTGGTGGCACTCGCCGGGCTTTAGTGGGTAGAGCTGCGTCCACTTATCAGGTTTTGGGCGCAGCGAGTCCCATACCCGAATGGGGAATACAGACGTAGGTCTGTATTTATGATGACGGAGTATCGGGTGTGATGAAGTCCAGAAAAAAAGTTTTTATATTGGTCCCTTATAGAGTAAAAAGATAATTTCCACAACAGCCACAAACCAGGTATCTCCTCGTCCACATATTGCGCGACGGGCGTGAGGAAATCCCGCGGGTTGGCGAGCCCGTTGGCGCCGATGGGGCCCAGATCCGGCAGTTTGAAGTGCCCGTCAAACACTTCCAGGATGTAGCCCCTGGTGAAAGAGAAGTGGTTTTTTTATTAATTGATGGCACTGCCTGTATATGGCACTAAGTATAGATATAAGGAGTCCGAACGATATAGGCTTTTCCACACATACACGATAATAAACTTAGTTCTATTTTCTGCCACTGGCTGCGCTAGAATCGATTATGTACCGATGCTATTGTAGCGGACCAATCAGCGCCACAATACTTCCCGCGTAAAGATTTAAACGAGTACTTATTAAAGAAGGCGTGCTCTACCGGCAAAACTTCTGTCATCTAAATTGCGATCATTCGCTTAACATTACGTTCGGACTCCTTATATCTATACTTCGCGGCTCCAATCTGACATTCTAATGTGACTTTCTTTTTCGAATGGACCTATGCTGGTGGCCTTAAGGCCTTTACGCTTAATCGGAAGAGTAGTTGAGATGGCTCATCCTACTAATATTGTAAATGCGAAAGTTTGTGAGGATGTTTGTTACTCTTTCACGCAAAAACTACTGAATGGATTTTGATGACACACACATAGGCTATAATTCAGCTACACACAGCTAACAGCTAGTATAAGAATAAATCTAAACATTATGACGTCATTATGTAATTTCAAGTTCATATTTTCACTTGTATCGCCAGCCCCTATAATGAACGTCTCATTTTATGGGGTTATTTTATTTTGAGACCGTAACTTGTGCAGTCTGTGACACGTACCTGCTCGGGCCGTCCACAGCCACGGCGAACCTCATGCCCATCTGTATGACAGCTATTTCATTTGGACGAACCTCCATCTTGCCGAACTCTGTCGTGATCATTAGCGTGCCCTTTTGTGGAACTAAAAGAAGAATATTTATTTTAAAATTGATATAACGAAGGGTTTTCTTGGCTCTATAGATTGAAGCGACTCACAAAAATTTGTATGCCTTCTATCAAGAAAAAAATTTTTTGGGGCTTGTATGATAAATGATTATAGAACTCATAAGATGTCATACTTTTTGTTTACTTTTTCTTAATGTTACAGATATTTTTAATCAAAACAAGTCTTATGCCCCAATACTTAAACGCAACTCTGGAGCTGTTTACATTTTGATGATATAAGGATTTGTGGGCGCTGATTAGTCCGCTAGAGATTTAAAGCGTGCTTAGTAGTTTGAGGAGCCCTCAAGTATTTAAGTGGCTTTTGAGAATTCGGGCTTTATAGCTTAAAAATACATTAAGATTTGCCGAGATGTTTTTATTCTAAATTCTGACGACGAGCTTGAAAGAATTTTAATATTTTTTATACTAATTAACCAATAAAAGGAAAATCAAACAGACAGACGGTTCGACTATCAGAGGGTAAGTGGTTTTACTCACAAACATCCACAAGTCTCCCCCAGATCTACAATCGAAAGTATGAAATAGTTTACCTATCAGGAAGTCTCCATCGCTGTTGTACAACGCCGATTTGTCCATGGAGGTGTTACACAGGTACACGTGGATTGATATGCCGTGTCTGGTGCGAGGGTCTCCAGCCCCGCATATGGTGTGCAGTCCACCCACGAAGTCCACCTTCTCATTCTCGGGAATGTCGAACGGGTGCCACCGAGACTTAAAAATATAGCCTTCAGTATATATGTAATTTTATGTATGTAAGTTTCTCAAAGTCTCTAGAAATGTCTAGAAGGAATAGACAAAAGGAATAGATAGACAGAGAGCTGTCCTAGCCGGGTTACAAAGGTTTTCAATCGACAGTGTCCATTTGCACATGAAGTGACACCGTGGATACGGTCTCTAGTCTCGAAATCTAGAAACTTCTAAAAGAAGCCAGACGGGGTTCAGCTGCTCAAATGGGTCAAAATTTCCATTTACACGTGACTTTGTCAATGTCGTTTACTTAGGTACTTAGTGAGGAAATCTACGTGTTTGATAAAATCTAAGGATTTTTCAGAGTTCAACAACCGGTAATTGGCATTGGTAGATACAAAATATACGTGATCTGTGCATTAATTCTAGAACCTTCCTCCACAGATTTCTAATAAAACCGTGCCTAACAATAAGTAACCCATATAAAAATAATATTTTAGCAATTAGATGTTTATGAATTTAGAATTTTCTTTTTATTATTTACAAAGTACATAATATGATAACTACGAGATAAATTAGAGAATAATATGTATTCAAGATAATAAGCGTAAATGCCGAGAGCAAACTTGTTGGTCGCTAGGTAGTTCAATGTTTAACATAAACACGTATAATTTGTGTTATAACTTAATATTACTATTGATAATAGGCAATCAATGGGTGTTAGAAGGCTTATTTATAATCATTGTCTTCTAAACTTACAACTTACTTTATAGTATAAAACGACTGAATTCTTATAAACTTTAGAAGATAAGGAAGGCGTTAGTAACACTTTAGAATATAAAGTGTACAAATCGTGGAAATACAATAAAAATGTTACATAAAAACTTTATCTTTTACCTACATCCTAGAATGAACGCTATCTTTACTCGTATAAGATACCTATAAAATATTCTATTACCTGGTTAGGGTCCGGTTCCACTTCGTCCCAGTTGCGAGTGAAGTACTTCGCAATATTTGATTTATGGAACGGCTGATGCACGACTGACGGCCGAATCCTATTAAAAATCGATATTTTTAATGCCCTTATTAATGTCTTTAAAACTAGTTTAAAGGTAACTAGATAAAAAATAAAGAGATACATAATCCTAATAACATTAGGTATAACGGCGAAAGTTGGTAAGATGTATGAATATAATTCGTTTGTTATTCTTTCACGCAAAAACATATGCATTAAAACAACACATAAGCTATAAGTACCTAAATACCTTTATTCTCATGGAAAGGAGAAGTACGCGGAAAAACCCATAGGGCGCTGCTAGTAGGTTTATACATTTATGCAAACAGTTCGAATTTCAAAATTTTGCTTTTGCGGGATTCGAACCTTGATCCTGAGAATTTATATACTACACACAGACATACCAACCTAGGTGTGTCTGTGATACTACAATACTACACGCGCCCGCTCTTAATTATGTTATTCCATTTATTACAATTTATTCACCTCCAACCAATAACCATTTACGTAGGTATGCATAATTCATTCGAACATGTTTTGAAATCATAAAAAAATGTGTATAGAAGCCATAATTAATATCGAATTGAAGCAATAATTTATATCGAATTTAAAAATAAATTTTAATTTAAATATAGTATACCTATACCTTATTTTCTCAGTAAATACCATCATTATCATCAATGGCAGTGACCACACAAATATTAAGAACAGAAGAAGACTTATTTCAAATATCTGTGGCAGTAACCATGCGGTGTGCAGCACAAGTGCATAAATTCCGCCAATAATTTTCGTCTCAACTCTCAACCATGTATTTAAAGTCCCACTGACCTGTAAAGCCAGCTACGTTTGTTGTCGTGTCTGGGTGCAGTAAACGCGGTGCCAGACAGCTGTTCAGCGTACAGGCCATACGCACAACGCTGAGGGTTGTTTTGTCCAACGGGCAGGGCGCCAGGCCTCCTGGGGTCTTCACTAGAAAACTCCGAACCGAAGCCTGACAGATACTAGAAAGTTTCAAATTTAATGGGACACGGTATATAAAAATCCCAAAATATTTCTTAAGTAAATGATTGAACAATAAAACATACTCCTAAATCATTATCAATTGAAAGGATTCAGTTGATAGAAATAAGAGAAAGCGGTAATTTGAACTAATCTAACTAATTTATTATCGATAAAGCTAAAGTAATTTCAACTTGCTTTTTTAATTTTATCAACTATTGCCAA
This sequence comes from Lycaena phlaeas, assembly GCA_905333005.2. NCBI lineage: Eukaryota > Metazoa > Arthropoda > Insecta > Lepidoptera > Lycaenidae > Lycaena > Lycaena phlaeas. Next base: position 4,064,491 of record HG995181.1, read on the forward strand.
TTCGAAATCTGACAGACTTCGATTTTTAAAAATAAGTGCATTACTCAATAATATACAATACATTTTGTTATACATAATATTATGTATAGTACCTACGTACACGATATTAATTAAATTTCTTTTTCACTCATGTATAAATACTGATAAAACTAATAATAGGGCAATAATTAAGTAATAATAATGAGATGGGTGCTGACCTTTAATTCTGTCATTTTGATAACACTATAACACGTCTGACGCGGGGATGCTGGAGATTGTATTTAAGAGAGGTGTTTACCACTCCGAGACTTGCAAGTATGTAAATTTTCCGGTTTAGTGTTCGTATTAAATACTTGATTGTATATATTATCAACAAATTAATTATGTCTTGTGAAACAAACTTTTAATTTGGAAAAGTTAGTTTAGGTACTTACCTACAATTGAAAAATAAGTTGAAAAGAAACGTACATCGTTAGTGAGATTATTTCGAAAATACTGCATTTCTGTGTTTGGCGCCTCATTGTTTAACTGAATTTTTTTTTCTCATCAAAAACGAGTTAAAAGTTGTTAATTTTCAGGAGATTTGATAATCATTATTATCATTTTTTATATAATCTTGTAAATTAAAAATTAGCTAGTTTTTTGCGACATGAGTCGTCACTCATGTCGCAAAAAAGTTGCTAATTATATATTAATTATAATAGTCATGGTCCTGTCAGTCCGGGTTCGATCTTGACCCCCTATGACACCTGCAAATGGGTTTTTCTAATTTTCTAAGTGTACCCTGAGCCAAAACAATTGATCGCTCACCGGTGACGGAAAACATCGTGAGGCCTGATAAGGTTGAATACATGCCTGATAAGGTTGAAAGTCTTTGAAGGTATCTGAAGTTCACCAGCCCGCATTGGGCCAGCGCATCGGTGAACTATGGCCCATTATCCATCTCGCCTGATTTCGAGGAGGAGACCCGTGACCAACAGTGGGTTGATACTTTACTTTTATACATTATACAATTTCGCGTAATTAAAGATGTCAATCGTGAAACTGGTAGCTATGTATTATTATTAATCATTATCTATTAAAATTAAAAATAATATATAGATCTACTCGAAAACGTTTATTATTAATTATTTGTCAAATTAATTTAATTTTAATTTTTATTCGGAGCATTATAGTGACTACTGACTACATCAACCGCACAACCAGAACTTATTGCATATGCAATGCCCAGAGGTCAGTTTTCTGAGTCATTTTTTAGAGGTCAGTCGGAAACTCACAAACCGCACGAGACGCGACAGCATAGCTGTTACTTTACGCCGAGTACTTTACTTTCGATGTGAGCAAGAGGTACCACCCCGGTCGTGCCCTGGCGATATACAGCAATGGGCAATGACTCTATCTCTGACGTGCCTACGTTGCGTACGATAATATGTTTATAGACGGTAAGGGATCCATAAAGCAAAAGAGTTTGGAAAGCACTGGAGCGGCAGGATCTTTGCGTAGGAATCAAATGGACCGGTTCTCGAAAACAGCGGCGCGGGTCTACGTTGCCCGCGCCGCCACCGCCGCCGCCCCGCTGCCCGCTAAATTCGAGGGCGAGGCCTTAGAACTTAACTATATAAAATAAATAAATCCACGTTTTAAAACATGTATTCACAATGTATTGTTCAACCACAAAAACCATTGTTCCGGGAAAAAGTACCAGGAGGCCACACATGACTAAGAGGCTCTGGTTATGAAAATGGAAAAAAAAGTCTTGTTTTCTAACTGGTTACGAAACAGGGAAAAAATTTCCTTTTTCGTAACCAGTTACGAAAACTTGGTTACGAATGTGGACGTAGCGTTTGAAACAATGCGAATTTCGTTGTCGCCTCAGTATCTTATACAAGACGTGAGATTAAATTAAAAACCAAGTTGTTTCAAAACTTATTTCATAAGTCATTTCAGGCATATCGATTTCAATGCTTTAAAACAAGACTTTTCAATCGACGGTGGCGGCTTCCAGAAAGACCTGGTGGCGTTGCCATAAGGCCTCCCTTTTTATGGCAATGGTAAATTTAGACCAACGCAAGTTTGACAAAGAAAGATAAATTAACGTTGTATTTCAATAGTTCAAACTTATTTTTGGCCCAAGGTGGTCGTCAGAAATTTTTAAACACTTAGTAATAAAAACTAAATAATATGTTGGTATTTTATTTGCTACTCAATAGAGTGACTTGTCAAGAATAAAAGGTTACTAATTATTTAAAACCTGTTGAAAAGGAGAGTTACAAATATAAGAATTATAATATAATAATATGCGTATTTTATGTAAGTATACGAATATTACAATTTTAAAAGTATACCTAAAGGTACCACCATCCAATGCAGGTTAAGATTAAATGTTTATTAAACAAATTGTTTTATAATAATTAATAAAGTATAAATGATTGCGTAAGACAGGCATGAGAACATTAAATTTTCTGACACATTCAGATGTTTTAAAGTTGTTTTTAAGCTATCAACGTCCTGGTTTTGAGCAGGAATGTGAATGAAATTAGGTAATTATAAGCTGTCGTCTACGAGACCTTTTTTTTTCTTTTACGCCGGGAAATGCACTGACGCATCCCGCAGGGGAGTGGGTCTCCCCAGGTAGATGGACAGATGGTAAGGTAAAGGTGGGCAAAAAAGCAGGAGGCAAGGGACGAGGACGGGAACCTCGCCTCATTATACTGTCCCGACATTGGGAGGGGTTGTTCTGTGGTGCGGGGCAACCCCTCTGTGGTGGTGGCGTCGGACCCCTGAGGGACTGACTAGCCGTCGAGGTGCCCTATTGCTTGTAGATCCGGGGCACCTCACCAAAGGCGGCATTGGTGGCACTCACCGGGTTTTAGTGGGTAGAGCTGCGTCCACTTAGCTTTTAGGCACAGCGAGTGCCACATACCCGCCTGGAGACCCAATCCCCCGCGGCATGCCTAAGCGCATTTACCGGCGTTAAAGAAAAAAAAAGGATACTCTGATAAATTATATTATGACATTTAACAATTTATTGACTTTAGTCCGTTGTAGTGGGAATTCTGGACTCTAGTATCCAGGCTCCAGCGAATGGAAATATATATAAATAGATAATTATCTGGCGTAACCGGTCTTGTATGTTATAAACGATAATATAATCTTAGCTAATGAAAGCAATTCTAGCGATAAACATACGAGAATGACACACCCACAGAATGTAGCCAAGTTGTTTGGTCGGTATGGTAATGTTTACTACGTTCTTATACCAGGCATATACCATTATCAAACCAAAGGAATGCTACCTATAGTATATATCCTTTTATTATTCTAGAACTCTAGATGGACTGCTTGTGAGTTTGTTGGTGTATCAGGGAACAGGTTGGTACAGCGGTGCCCAATACACGGGGCGCAACCGCGCCCCTGGGGCCCCAGTGTGAAAGTAAATTCTTAATCCATGATTAAAAATGGGCAACATACGGACCTCCGCTAGATCAAGCTACGGCATTAGTCTGTAGTTTGGAGAAAGTTGATAAAAATAGCTTGCCGACTCGACTAGATGTGGTTATCTATAAATTTTTAACACATTCATGACCTAGGAACGCAGAAATTTATTGTTCTCTGGCGGGATTGCAACCCGCTACCTCCCGTCTTGAGGTTGGCGCCCCAGACGGGAGGTAGCGGGTTGGAATGAGCGCTAACCGTTGAGCCACAGAAGTCGTCAATATGTTATGAATTTTTAATAAGACGCCAATTAAGTGAAATTGATTATTTATTTCAAATCTGAGATTGTTTCCAGAATATACATAAGTGGTAAACATCTACATGTAATATAAGTAGGTACAATTCATCAATGTCATAGAATTCTACAACATTTGCTATAATTATATATTATTACGATTATATAATAATAATAATATATAACTATAATACATTTTCTAATAATACATCATATTAACATATTATTGTTCTTATTAATACTTCATAGAGCAAATACCGGAAGATATTGTCGAATATAATAATATAGGCGTGACTTTTTAACAATTTTAGTATGACTTTTTGATTGAGCAATACTTTGTTCTCATATTGTCAGTGATTTAAAAAATTGTTAAAAACCACGCCTTCAAATACAAATAATAGCCAATTAATAAACAAGTAAATTAATTTATAAACAATATTATATTCAGTCAGGACACAGGATACCTTGTCAATAAGAGAAAAATATATATTAATAATGATAAATTTCAAACTTGCAAACATCTTGCCAATATAAAAAACGGTGATATTTATTTTCATAGATCCATTGGCAGATATTTGGTTACCAAAATGTGATGTAAAAAAATATCTTCAATTATTATGCTTAATAAATTATGCGTGGGAGTTTTTAAGGTCAAAGTTTCCATAGCATCCTGACTAAATTATTGTTTTTGGTAATTCAATCGAATTTCACAAATAACAAAATTACATTAAAACATCAATTTATTATGAACATAAACGTTAAACACGAATCACAGATAACAATATAGCTAAGCGTTAGACACAGAACCATAAAAATATATTACAGATTAAAAATACACTACTACATTCTCTATGGATTTAAATATATAGGCCATAAATATTTGCCCAATTTGTAAATGTCATCAAGATTTATAAATAATATACAAAAATGCTTAAAATTAAACTGAAAATCACTGAGATATTGCGAAATGATAAAAATAAATAAATTTATTAATATTTGAGTGCCTCTATAGCCCAACACTGTACTGATTAGCAGATATTAACTGTATATAAGTATGTAAAAAATCATTACTATTCTTGGACAAGTTTGAATCCATTCAAGTTTAATATAAATAAATAAAATATTATTCTGTAACGTCGATTTACGGATGATAATTTTACATAGTAACGTCATGATGCGCCACGAGTCGAACGCTTAGGCCGGCCCAGCCAGGTCGTAGACATGAGCCACGATTTTTTCGTGTATGCAGCCGTTTTTCATCGATTTATAAGACGTTATCACGTCAATAACCAAATGTTTTAAAAAAAGGGTACTTCAAAAAAATAACAACCAGCAAAAGTGTTATGATCTGCGAATATCCAGTGTCAAACTTCGGAGACACGTCTTAATGCCTAATCTAAATACATTTAATATCACATGGCCTATACACCGGCCGCGTACTATCATATAGAAACAGGTAACACTGAGACAAGAGAATAATATAAATGGCGCCATTTTAATATGCAAATCTCGCAAAGGCATTTAAAATAAGAACAAAGTTTTTTTTTCAAACAATAATCATAGGCAAATATATGATAATTCTTATTGCTCTTTCTTGTTTTAGCAATCCAAAGTAACCCATAAAAATGTTTTTTTCTTTAAAGTTAATATGAAATTGCGAGATTTGAAGATTAACGTGACAATAATTTATAATGAATTGTTGTATATAAATAGATGCAACAATATAAACTTCAGCACAAAACAAGCATTTCTGAGCTTAAAATCACATGCACATTTTTTATTTCGCCGTCATTAAAATATTACCAGTATTATAATGATATTTGTTTAGTCTTATGAAGCAGAAATTTAAAAAGGGAACATATTATTACTGGTAACATTTAAAAATGGCGAAACAAATAAATAAATGCCAATTAGTCAAAACAATAAAAACGAAACCATTATAAATAGCTTTAAACAATCAAAGCTAAACAAGGCCCGCTATATGGTTTTTTTCTCATTTAAATCCTTAGCAGTCTTATTCAATAAAACTTGCGAGTGACATAGACATATTTTTAGAGTCAACTCGTACGACTCAAGTTTTAGAATAACATGTATTCTAACCAACTTGATATTGCATATATGTCTTTGCTGAACAATAATGAATAAAAATGTATTAATTTTATAAGCTGTAGCTGCTTGAAACTTTTTTATATTTAGATATATTTTATGAAAGCAATAATGTAAAAGAATGATTGGTTCTTATATCGTCTGTATTGACTAGTTTGAAAAGAAAAATGTACTCTAAATTTGTAATTACAAAAAGCATGTTTGCCAACCGTAAAATTATAAATGGTTGGCTCTGGCTTTTTTTTTTTGCTTCTGTGTATATACCTAATACACACTCATATAAAAATATAAGCAATTGATTTAAAAAGCGAAGAAGAGATCATTTTAATCTTACCTTTAAATATTCTATGATAAATACGATACATATCTTTGGAACATATTACAGATATAAAACTACATAATATGTAATGTTGATATAAATGGACACGATAACAGTATTTTCACTGGAAATTGTCTATGATCAAAACATCAATTTTGCCCAACTTTCATAACTGTGCCCTGTTGTTTTTTTTTTTTCAAAAATTATAACCTTGGATATTTTTGGCTTAGTTTGAATTCCTAGTTATTTATTTTTGAAAAAATAATTAAAATGTTAGAACGCACATGAATATGGGCAAAATTGAAGCATTGATTACTATTATAATTCTATGTACACAACTAAGTACGTAGCTAACAAAAATTGGCTCTAATAACGCTATATTTAAAGCATACCCTACTATTAACACAAAATTAATCTACATTGTGCTTGTATCGATTTTATTACTGCCTTTAAATCGATTATTACACTATCGAGTATATCCCTTACAAAATCTACACGCTAACAATCATAAAAGGCAATGCAAAATTCAATCATCGAAGTCGTTACAATTTTACACCTACAATCCTTTTTTCAAATAATAAAAGGACTTTTATTTTCTTTTCTCGTCCAATACTAGGGATAACAATATCAACCTGAAATTAGCTAAGTCGCACAGAAAACTAAATTAAATTCAAAGTTATAATTTTCATTACGTTTTCAATTTATACAATCTATAAGCGAAAATTATCATCGAACCATTCATAGAATTCATAAACACAACATTTTTGTGACGAGTGAGTATTTAAATTGTACTTAACTTTTAAGTTCTAAATCCATAATATTGTTGGATTATGCATCTTAATGTATTCATGCACTATTACAATTAATATTATATGTCAACATCATTGGAAAAATTGCGTTGAAATAAACCGAAAGCTTATTATGAAAACTGTATATTTTATAGATTTTTAATTCTCTTTTAAGGTGATATAAGCGACATTGTCAAGAATAGTCTATTTAAAATTTCACATTCACATGACCAATCTGGAATGTATTTTCAATCTCTCATGTCATTTTTGTTTTTATTAATTTGAGATGATTTGACAAAAGTAAGTAAGTAAAAAATAGTGGCACCATTATTATGAGAGAAATCACTATCTTACCACAAACCGTTTTCATTCTAAAATCAATTTCAAACTCAAACCATTAGTCATGAAACCTATATCACCTTTAAAGACGACATTATATTGAAATGCGAGTATTATTTGTATTAAAAGCAGGTTATATTCGGATACACTGCACAAATGGTAAAACAACAATATTATAAGTAGCAATATTGGATCTAGATCTACTAAGTAACATTAGGTAAGTCGTTACTGTTGAATAATATCAAGTTATGTTTAAGGGGGCGTGTACCTTACACTCCCCGTTTGATGTATGGGGGCGTGTCCCTTATACTCCTTTTCAATTGATCCTCCTCGTTTAATATATGAGGGCGTGTCCTTAATACTCTTCCCACAGGATTCGCCCCCCACATTGGGTAAATGGAGTTTACTGCTGGGAGGGCAGCATGTGAGCCCAGGCCGTCTCGTAGCGGGCGTGCGCGGCGCTGCACGCGAACTTCGACCCGTCCACGACGCTCAACGGGAACGACTCGCTCTACAATGAGTACAATATGTTAATTTAGCCCTGTAAAAATTTCATTTTAGGGAGACAATTGGACAGTCGGAGGTCAGAAATCATCGAAACCTATACACACAACACAAGAGAACTAGCAGGCTTCATTATTCTGCCATACATACGGAGGACCATATATCGTGCCCGAAACTAGGATTCAGCACTTTAAAAGTTCATCTCGTGACACAAAATGAGGCCCATTTAAATTTTTTAATTTGTCCATGAGTTCACATAAGAACCAAACAATATAGCCCCTCCCCCCTCAACCCTTACGCTAGTCATACGATAGTTTATGTACTGTTTGCCCATTAAAATAGGTATTTTATTATATCACATAATCTGACCAAGACGTTTCATCATAACTCTTACTCCGGCGGTGTTGCTGGAAGGGGGTACTCACGGTGAGGTCGGAGAAGGCGCACTCGAGGGCCGCTATGAACCGCTCGAGCTCGGCGCCGCTCGCCCACACCAGCGCCAGCCCCGCGCCCCGCTCGCGCGCCTCGCACACGCTCCACTCCTGGAGGAATTACGTCCGATCAGTAACGTCTGTATTATGCAAGGTGACTGGCACCCTACCCGACTAACATAAGAAAATTAATGAAAAAAAAGATATATTACACTCCTCAATATTGTTGAGGTAATCGTGCCGTACCTCGAACTCCAATATTCATTCATCCATTTCCTGGCACTGCCCGGTACAGATAGATTGGCTTTGGGTCATCGACCACATAACCCATAGACTCTTAATAACAGGGGAACGAGTTCTAGCGACACATCTGACTTATAGTTCCGACGTAAGCCGTAAACAATGTACTCAAACTATCGTGTCGTCTCATTCTTTCCCGTTGCGAAATATATCCATTTCTTTTTAACGTTCCGTGATTGGTAATGTATGACCTTGAATTAGCTAATCACAGCATTGCAACCCCTTTCGTCTCACCTCAGCTAGTTGCCAGAATGCATTTAATACGAAAAATCAAACATTAGGAGTCTATAGGTTGTGTGGTCGATGCTTTGGGTTCATTAATAGATGTCAGCGTCTGGCGGTGGAGTCAAGAGTTGGTGATGATGAATCATGCCATTTGGTTTCATGTAATATATATGTAATATTGCTTACCAGACAGCACCAGTTTTCTTCAGTGTCGGGAATCTTGAGCGCCGTTAAATTCTTTATCGAGCCGCACGCCAGTATCTCTATATCGGTCCTCATCTCTTCTATGTATTCTGGAAACAAAAAAATAACGTTCGAATATCAAAACTTTCCGATTTTTATTGGTACAAATCAATAAAGTAAGCTGTATTTATGTAGTCAATATAATTTGATCATACATTGAATTTCTTTTTTTATAACGACCTTGGCCCACCGCTGATACTCTCAGCAGCGGTAACAACTAAATTACCCCTTCATACGATCTCAGGGTGTCCGAGGTATATGTTAAAGCGGCTTCGAGATTCGCGACGAATTTAATCAGCACGATTCAGGAGTAGGAACCACTTCTACATATCATAGTGTAGTTAGACTACGTCCTACGTAGACAGTTCAAAGCGAACGCGATTGCAAAGCGGTGACACGCGAATTCGACACCGTACCTTACATCCGTTTGGTCACGTAGGACACTTCAATAGGTTTTGACAGTCTGTTGTTTTCGCATCGTACGTCATACATCTTACATACGTACGGATCGGACGGATTATACATCATACGTACGGAACACGGATACAATTTTACCAACCACACGCACCGTGTTCCGTGTACAAGCCGGCCTGCGCAGGCAAAAGTGTGGTGAAGCTTGCGCGTGTGGTAAGCCCCTAAGACGTCGCCGTAGTGTGATAGCGTGATGTTAGTGTGTGGTGGGTGGTAGCGGAAGGCTGTAGGGTAGTGTACCGGTGAGCAGTGCGTGCGCGCCGCGGTCCCGCAGGTAGGGCGCGGCGCCCGCCACGAAGGCGAGGTCGAGGGAGTCGCGCACGGCCAGCACCTCCCCGCCCGCCACCAGCACCGTGCACGCCGCCGGCCGCGCCGACCGCGACGCCACCGTACTCTCCTCTTTGTCCTCCAGAGCCTGGGACATACATTATTCACTTAAATTTGATTGTGCCGACAGTTGTCATTTGTGACAGCTGACAGACGTAACATATGACAATCACTCCTTCTTCTTTTTCAATTTTAGTTCTCAAGGAAAGAGGAGCATGGATAATTATAGTTAAAATAATCTGTATTGGCTTGCTAGCTCTATAGATTATAGTAATTAGTGATTATCAATAATTTCATGCAGTAGTGCTGTAACATGATGGGACTTGATTGTGGGACCACTCAAGAGTAGATGTCGTCAGTTGTTGTTAGAAAATCTATGATAGATTTGTCAATATCCAAGGATGGTCAATAATATCGAATATTATTACTATAATATCATCTCCAAATTAAATGCTAGCAGTGTACTATCGATTGTCGTTCATCGTTAATTTATTAATTAAAACATGTTCAATAAATTAATTACCTACGAAAAAGAAACATATTTTGAACATCCAGTGATAGATGAAAGTTTTCCTTAGTTACCTGAGCAGCATGCACCAGCAGGGACTGGAGCCAGGACGAGGCGGTGGGGTCGTCGGGTGCCGCCAGCAGCAGCCTCCTGTCCTTGAGGGCGATCTCGAAGCAGTGCGGCCGCCGGGAGGCCTCCACGTGCCTCCTAACGCCCACTACGGAGCGCAGCGCGATGTTGTTGGGCAGAGGGGAGCCGTCCGGGCTGTGAGGACCCCAGTGGAGTACACCGGCCCTGCAAATAAACAATCACTGTCAAGAGCTGTGAGGGAAAAGTAAGTAATGTCTGTTACAAAAAATGACCCTGCTCCGATAAAAATCTTTTATAAAATATCAAATAAACACTAGCGTATATCAGGATACACATACAATTCATAAGAACTAATATAATATTATATGGGTGTATTAAATTGGTGTGCTTATCTCTATAAGAGATCTCTACCAGCAAAGCATAATGAGTGCGTGAAGAGATTTTAAAGATATTTCTTTTTAACACTAAATTTAAAAAAAATGCTCTAAACTAAAGTGTACAATCGAGGAGTTACAGGCAAGTAATATCCAGAGGAAGGTGACAAGAAATGTGTGTACGAGCAAAACTAATCATGAAGATTTAGGCCAAGACAGAATGCATAAGAAAAAGTACCTAGGATCTTGGCACACAACATGAGGTAATTGTAATTACACCAAGAGAAATAATTACACAAGCGGTGTAGCCGTTATCTAAGCACCTCATGTCTCACTTGTTTAGCTCACTGTGACGGGACACAGCGAGGCCTACTTTCTACGGATTCAAAACTTAAGCGACGGTTGGTAAAGGCGATAATTGGGTGCACTTTTCGAAATTTTTTCACTTTCTTTTGAGCGACGATACATGACGAGGTGCAAGCGTTTACTGTGTTACGATGTAAATCATCAATTCATGATCATCAACCTTTCTGTCTTCTACTGGACATGAACTGATTTTTTTTCGGCTGGAGCTATGCTAATGGCCCTAATATTTCATCGGTAGTGGGGTGAGCCGGTTGATTGGTAAGTGGGGGGTTGCCCCCCGCCAGCCGTGGAGTGTGACTTCCACGGCTTCGTAGCGTCGGGTTTGTTCCTGTGGCTCTGCCTCACCACCGTCGAATGAATTGCAAACTGAATTGGACGCGGTTAATGAAACTATCAGCAGGCAATTCGCAGTAACATGATTATTGTGCAAGCTGAAAATTTGAATATATTTGTTGGGAAAAATGGCAGACGATCTATCTCAGAGGTTCCCAAACTTTTTTTTTTGCTAGTTTCGGTGGACTTAAGCCAACTTAATTTCTATCATACTTCCAAAACTTAACAAAAATGGGCAGATAAGATCTTTCGATGTATTTGTTGTAAGATTGCCGAAATCCAATCACGAATTAACGGTTTTCGTTGAAAAAAGTGAAGATTGATTGGCTAATTAGGTAATTAATTGATTCTGCTTAGAGTTGTAAATGTAACATTTTCGTGGACCCTCTATTACGAAACTTAAAACGTAGAGCCTTGCCTCTAGGCTCTACGTTTTAAGTTTCGTAATTAGAGGGTTAATTTAGTCATTGAGGGTAGTGTTATGCGGAGCTCTGGGGGCCTCTGGGACACTCTGGGAATCAAGCATGGGTGGTTGTTTAAATTTCAGGGCTAGTAATAACCCTGCCTATCCTGCTGTAAAAAAACCGCACACAGTACTGGTACCAGCCAGAAATAAGCGAGATGTGGGTGTGTGTCCTTCGAGTGCATCCCTCTAACCGCTAAAGGTCACCGGTCAAATTAACGCCGTTGAAATGCGTATATTTTTGGTACCATTATCGGCTGTATTAAGTACATTTCGTGAAGAGAATGACGAAAACCGATAAATTATGGAACAAGGGCGCGCAGCTAAAATATATTTCCACGAGATTGATTTTTTATTCGGAACAAAATTTTTAAGTGCACTGTAAGTTCGAATGTAAGAAGCGGACGCGGATACAAACGCATATAACCTAAATGAGTAACAAAGATTTGTTCAAGTGAGTAAGCAATCAGGACAGCGGTCAACGGGCTGTAACGATTGGTGGACACTATTATATCTAGAAACAGGCTCTTTTAATGAACATCAGGACGACCAATAACAAAAAACGGCCAAGTGCGAGTTTTGCTTTAGCTATCGCGGGCAAACCCGCGGGGAAAAATCTAGCAGGTTATAAGCGGGCATGCTTTATGTGTTATGGCCTCATGAAAATATGTATTAAAAAGTCATATATCAAATAATATTTATTTCGTAGGCAAATTACATAGCACTTGAAACATGTCAATTTTTTTTATAAGCTAATGCTAATAATCAAATCAAAACAAACAAGAGGATGCTAATAAAAAGAAAACAAAAAACCAAGCGAGGTAGAAACCGCATAACACGACCAGCCACCACAGCGGCACCTACACACAGGCCAGGACGCGTGTGCCAGCGTCAACCTCTTCCACATATTAGTTTGTTAATAAAACAGCTACATTAGATTTTTTCATATTTCAATTTATTTGAGCGTATGTTGTCTGCGCTTAAAAATGGGGATCGTTGAGGCATACAATAAGTGTTGCTTTACCTTAGCCATTATAATGATAATAATCATATCTAGCTTTCAAGAGTCTCCTCGAAATAAGGCGAGGAGGGTGTCCATCCATATTTTGGCCAGCACGTCGGTAAACTATGTGAACTAATGACGTCATAGTTCACCAAAGCGTTATAATAAATGCAGTATTTTTCGCGACAGTTGTGTGTGTGTCAAGGTTAATGTCATATTGAAACAACGTTGCTATATAAATGTGCAATGGAATAAAAAGTGTCATTGTGACGTCACAGCACAACTCGTTCTCCGCTTGATGACCTAGTATATCTGTAATTGTAGCGTGACCAATTACATCATCGCCAACATCAGTAAACGTATCTCCAGTGCTGTACACACTTGACACTTTGTCTTAAAGTGGCTGAACTGACTAGCTGTTGCACGCAGCTTCGCCTGCGTCAACTAAGATTTAATACGAGTCCTTACCTTTTTTGTTTTATTATAGCGTATGTTCACCGGAAATAGTGTAGCTTCCCAACAGTGAAAGAATTTTTCAAATCGGTCGAGTAGTTTCGTAGCTAATTCAATACAAACAAACAAGCAAATCTTTCCTCTTTATAATAATAGTATAGATAGGGCACTCTCAAATGTCAGTCCCGCATAGCATATCTTACTCGAAGATCCCGGCTAAATCCATAAAGGATATCCCTGCTATATAAAAATAAAAAAAACTATCTTAATTGACGATGATAACCACTATCCCATCTATTTATGAGTTCATTTACTTAGTTGGACCACAGATAAACAATTCAACAGTCAAATTTAATATGTTGAGTGTCACCTTAATTACAGGTGTAAACCACAATGCAGAATAGAAATAGAATTGATCTAGACAGAATAGCGAAGCGTTCCTGATTTGCCCCGACTAAGAAAAGAAGAGTGGTGACATTAACAGCCTATACTATGTATATAATATGAACATGATTGATCCCTGCCTTTCTGATCCCTATATTAATGAAAGAACACCTGTGTGGGTAGTGTGGGTTTAGTGACTCAGTAGTCAGTAGTAGGTAAGATGTTGCTTATTCAAACAAGAAAGGCACAACATTTGACTTGTGGCTTTAACAACACTCGTCAGTGTTCGGTAAGTAACTTAATAATGGTAACATCGTACTCACCTCAGCAAGAAGTAGCAGGGTTCGAATCTCCTGCTCTTCTCGGTCTTGCACATGAGGTACCCCTCGAGCGGCGGGGCGAAGGCGCCGGGTGCTTCGATCAGTCGGTCCTCTGTGTCACCGGAGCATGCCCGCCCGTAGAACAGTATCTGAGGTACCTGTACCGGAATGCATCTTCATCATAATGTGGCTAAAGTGTCCGAAACTGCCATCAGTCCACTTACTGTACCTAAGTAGCTTTAGAGGTATAAATACCAAAACCAGATCAGAAGATAGACTTACAATATGGATAAGTATGATTCTGACCTGGGAAATTTAAAATTGCTATAATTTTTACTCGACTTCAGAGAGAAGACGACCGATCCCTAGCCACTCGCATCCAACATGGACCGGCCACTACTCGGAGATCGTCTTCCCACCTGGTTAATGGCCGACCAACACTTCGTCTACCTAAACGTGGCATTTTGAATTATTTTCTTCTTTAATTTTTTATTTCTTATTCGCTCATCTGCCATCAGTTCTCCCGAGTGTGTGACCGACACTTAAACGAGCTAATTCTCCGCGAAATACAATTTATTATACAATATTAAAATAGTCTTTTAAATACGAAAATATTCATATTAAGGTACAAGCAAGCATTACACACATTGTTGAAGAGTTGAGATGAATAAGACGCGATGAATAAGACGTCTGAAGTGCAGCATCCTCGTATTCATATACGCCTTAGAAAGGCTTACACCCTTCGCTCTAACGAGGACTGCGGCTGAGAGTTTAAACACAGACAGCGTACATGACACACGTTACAAATCTGTGGCGTGGTGCTAAAAGGGCCAGAGTACGTTGTTGTATGAACCGAGTTTATTAAGCAAGTTACGATTTAAAGAACTATTTTCTTGGACTATTTTGTAAACTTTTGAAATGTTTGAAGTACAATACTTCTAATATAGCTTAAACTTCAGAATAACACGTTGTCTTCTCGTATCCATTTATTTATCCCCGTACTCCCGCGGGGATGTGAAATATATGTACAGGTAATAGGGCCACACGAATGTTCTTAAAAAAAAAAATAATAAAATATGTGTGGCCATACAGTGTTCATATTATCTTACATTCAAAACACAACAAATCGGATTGGAAATCGGATTGGATTGATGGGATTGAATACACAACACACTTACACACACAAACACACTTACACACACACACACACACACACACACACACACACACACACACACACACACACACACACACACACACACACACACACACAATACACACACCGTTATTTAAAAAAAAATGTCTACTTAGAGTCATTCTGTAAAATTATGCTTATGGAAGAGCGGAGTCCCCTACTACAGGTATTTCTTTACTTAACAGGGGTCTCCTGCCACCGATATAGTATATTGTAAACTTGATCACTGAATAAAGATTATTATTATTATTATTAATACATCATCATAAGAGAGGGGGTAAACGGACCGTTGGATCACTAGGTGGTATATGGTGGTTATAATCATCTATAAAGACAACCGCTTTATACTGCAGAATGTCGGGCTTTAAAACATGCTAGCACAAACGGATTTAGCTTACCTTCTTCTCATGCCTCTGCCTGGTTACCGCTGAAGCCAGATGGTAACAGTCCAGTGGCAGCAAGGCCGGTGGTCGCTTTATGCGCAGGGGGGAGGTGCGGGCGCTCCACTCCAGGGAGGAGGCCAGCTTGGCTCCGAGGAACGATTCCGCAGTCACCACCGAACAGGCGATGTTACCCGACGTGTCTATGACTTGGATGTACTGTGCTTCTGGGCCCACCTGAACAGAATATGATGACATGAACCTAAGCACAAAAATCAGTGACAGCGTCCACAGATTTATAAATAAAGACAGATGGAGCATGCCAAACACGCGAGTGACGCTTCAAAGCGAATACAAATTCAAAATCGAACACAATCTAATAGACGTATAAAGTACGACGCTGTGTCGAGCACTTGAGAGTGCTTTTGAATTTGTTTCGTATTCGTTGTATTCGCTTTGGTGGCGTCACTCGCGTGTTCGGCAAACTCCATCTGTCTTTATTTATAATTCTGTGTCTACGACCTATTGTAAGGGTTAGGAAATCTCGAAGTTGAGCGAGTTAGCTCGTTGAAGAAGTTAAGTAGGTATATCATCATCATCATCTTCAGCCTTTATCCGTTCACTTATCACTACTGAACGCGAAGACAACAGGTCCCTTGCCACTAGCATACAACACGGTAAGTATACTGTATTCTCCGACTTACACTAGCAATCTCTTTATGCATCTGGTTGATGTCATTGGTATTTGAATACATCGGGATTCGAATCCCGCCAATAACTTTGAACTATGAAAATGGCCTGTTTCGTGGCCAGTTATATAAAAAAAAACTCATCAATCAATCTACCAGATACAAAAATATTTTTTTCAAATCTTTTAAACTTAAAGACTATCGCTTTAAAAAATATTTATTTAATTATATTTTGTAATAAGTAGGTATGTAAATTTATTTCCTTTATAAGTGGTTAACGATGCGTGTTCATTTATTATTTACCTATACAAATGGCATACGCATACGCTATCAATCGAGAAACTTCTTGTGGAAATTCTAATTGTTCCGACAACTTCTAGTATAATCAAATGTAAATTCATTCTAGTACCAACAGCGTTTAATATTTGACGGTTGGTATGCAGCTGGATTAAGTATGATAAAAACGTAAAGAATGCATTGGGAACTGATAATATAAAAAATAAATAAAATAAAAAAGCCTTATATTTCTTACCTAACAATAAATATGATATTTTTAAAAAATAGAAAAAATTAAAAAAACTGATGTGATATTATCAAATATTTCAACTTTTTATTCGCTATTTTTTAGGCAAAAATCAAACAGTCATTATCTTTATTTGATGTAAAAATCTTAATAAACCGCGATAAAATCCGTAAAAGTGATTTAATTTCTTTTTGTATTAATTTATTTTTAAATATTTGCAACTTCTAGAGAGGTGTCGGTTCTAGAACTCAAGAGCCTTGTATAATAGAAAGCAAGGTCTACCATCGTTCGGTACCACGTTTATCTGATGGAAGCCCAGTTAGGTACGCATTGGAGAATGGAGGCAGCAGCGTTGATGGCGGGACGCGTGCGTGTTGCTTTTTTTTTTCGAAAGGACCTATGCTGTTGGCCTTAAGGCCTTAAAGCTACATCGAAAAAGTAGATGAGCAGATTGCTCATCTAAGCGTGTTGCTTATCGCTATGACTGAATAATTTGAGATTATATTAGGATTCTAAGCATTAATTTAAACTAATATCTAAATACTAGGCTGTTGCCTGTGGCTTCGTCCGCGTTAGCAAAAAAAATCCTTTTTTTTTAATATATCCTATATTACTTCTAGTACCTCCGAAATAATGTGTACAAAGTTGAGGATCGGTTGAGTAGTTTTCATGTGAAAGCGTCACAAACATCCCTACTTTCACATTTATAATATTAGTAATGATTAACAATAAGGGAGGGCCCCGAAATCGATGAGGCATCGAGTAATATAGATAGATAGATAGGGTAGAAAATTGAGTCTATGGGTTCGGTATCAATAGCGAAAACAAAATAGTAATTTTGAGACAGGAAACGGTTCATGACGAAACAGTTGTTTAAATGTGAGTGTAATGTGATACGATGACTGAATTAGCATTTTTCTGTTTTTAGCAAAAAAAGTGCTGTTTCATCATTTGAAATTGTTTAAATGGACGATTAAAAATTCTTTCTTTTTCTAAGATGAAAGTGCTATTTACATCCAATGCATTTTCACATCTTTATCGTATTATGTATCTTAATTATAGCGAATGTATGTTCCTCATGTCTGTTTCTTATGTCCTTATTATAGTGGCGTGAAACAATGAGTCACTCTACAAGTGGATTAAGGAACGTTGCGTGCCATATTCCCTGTATTCCCCCTCGCTGTGACTGCTGAATCATCGTTCAATATATTCATTTATTCATTCATTCAATGACACGTATGTCTAAAGTAGCTAAAATTATCATAATTATTGACATTTATATGTGCCACTGCTGGAAACAAATTAATCGCGAAATATGCAAGCAGGGTGTTGACTATTAGTTTGCCTATTATGCGTTGATTGCTGAAATATTTACACCCGCATTCACAAACAATACTTAGATAATATGTCACAGTACTCCCGAGCTCCTATGGTTATTCAGGGCCGGATTTAGAGGAGGGCAACCGGGGCGGCCGCCCGGGGACTCCACAAAAAAGCACCAGTAAACAAAAAAACTTTTCCTTTGATATGTTTTTCCGCTGTCTTACGTTTGCCACCAGTATTTTATGTAAACATTATTATATTGTTCTTAAATATCAACAGAAATCGGTCAATATCTATATTTGTTCACTCTAATTAGGCGGTTAGTAAAATATCAAAATCTCAAATTTAAAAAAATCTACTTAGTTTCACAATAAATTATTTATTGAATTTTAACTCGACTGCGGAAATTTTCTATTTTATATAGAAAATAATTTTGGTCCAAGGGGCCTCCACTCCTTCGTTGCTCCGAGGCCTCCAGACCACTAAATCCGGCCCTGAGGTTATTCATAGACAATACTTAAATTAAATCCGAAACTGTGCGTCCGTCAAACCCACATAAAACCCGACTATTGATACCAGGAGCGTATACAGAAGCGTTCTTTGCATAGTATTGTTTCATTACTCAGCCAAGTATGCTTCTTGAATACGGGTGTTAATCTCATCAGACATGCACATTTGAAAATGCACGCACTGTATATCTTCCAAGATATTTCCTTGAGAAGAAGACTAAGTAGTAGTAGTAGTAGAAAGTAGTTCTTTGAAAGGAAGAGCCAAGCATCATTTGCCCGACCCGGCAAGGTTCAGAAGATTTTTTGTGCCATTTCCACTCTTAACCTCTTAGAAATCCGCTAAGTCAGTTGAGGTGGCTAATATTCAAAAAACCTATAAGAAATGTACAATTAAATATGGAAACGTGGGGTTTTCATCCAGGACTAATTGACGGACGTTAAAATATGTAATATTATCTGGGTATAATTAACATTAAAAATAAATAAATGAAAACACTGTTGCTAAAATTACTAAACGCTAGAAAGGCGTGTGTAGTGATATTTGCAATAGTTTTTAATTGTTTGTTTTTAATGCTAATTTTCTGTAGATATATAACTTTCGCTTTGGTGTTTTTACGTTACGAATGTAAATAAGAGTAGACCTACGGTTTTCGAACGAGTCACCGTCATTTCTACGTAGAAATGAAAAAGAAGGAAAAAGACGCCGCAATGGTACGATATTTTATTCCAATCGTTCAAGTTATCATTCATATTATACAGTATACACTATAAGTATTCATTACAAATATCTTATTTTTATCGAATAGATAGATCTAATTCTAATCGATAGATTTTTTTCGAAAATGTGTTTTGTACTCAACATTTCACCCATATCCTATATGATCAAGATTAACATATTTTATATATTTCTTTATGCTCTCACATGCACCATACGTTCCCTAAAAATAGTTTAATCGAGCCTATTTTTATTGAACTTAATTTATAAATACTCCATTAAAATTAAATTAAGCATAACAATCTCAGAAGAACGGATGGCCGATGGGCCATTAAGGTTCAAGAGTGGAGGCCGCGTCTAGGTAGACGAAGTGTTGGTCGGCCATTAACCACATGGGAAGACGATCTCCATCTCGATGCAGTGGCAGGTCCGTGTTGGATGCGAGTAGCAAGGGATCGGTCGTCTTGGCGTTCATTGAGGGAGGCCTATGTTCAGCAGTGGACGGATAAAGGCTGATGATGATGATAACAATCATCTTTAACAAAAGGCGAAGGGGCAGTCACATTGAAATATGATAATTTGTTTACCAACACAATGAAGGAGATAGTTTACATAATATGATAATAAATAGTATTCTATAATTATCGTAAGGTTAAGTAATAAATAGTTTATAGACCCATAGATAATGAGAAATAATAATATGTAACCCCTTTTCAATAATTTTAACTTTTCTTACACTTCTTCCTCTACAACTTAAACTTTTTCACAAAAAAATATTTTTCATAATATATAATTGACTAGCTGTTGCCCGCAGCTTCGCCTGCGTTAACTAAGATTTACAACGGGATCTTAGCGGGATGATATATCTTTACCGATAAATGGGCTATCGAACACTGAAATGTTTCATTAAAATCCGACCGATAGTTCCTGAGATTAGCGTGTTCAAATAAACAAACTCTTTAGCTTCATATCTTAAGGATTAAAAGCATGAGTAAAATAAACGCGTTTAAATGTAGTCCAAAAAAATTCAAATATCTAAATTAAAAAATGGTTACTGTGCCTCACTCGACATAGATAGGTATAACATGTCGCGGACTTTTTTGTAGATAATTATAAGATCTACAATTAATTAGAACATTTTATGGTTCTATCTTTTATAGTTTAGGCAGCGTACGCAAAATAAGTAACTTTTCTGGTTGATTTTTTACACCTCGTGTCCGAAAAACCCAAATATCTTACGGAAACCTATTTTTTTTTTTTCAGAATAAAATGTAGCCTATGTTACTCGTGGATAATGTAGCTTTCGAATGGTGAAAGAATTTTTGAAAACGGTCCAGTACTTTTTGAGCCTATTCGTTACAACCAAACAAACAAACAAACAAAGTTTTCCTCTTTATAATATTAGTGTAGATTTATTTTTTCTCAAAGACTGTTGTTTTTAATTTCATTTTGTTTAAATGATATAATATCATTTAATAACATTCCATTTCTTAAATTATCATCATATAGTTGAAGAATAAAAAAATACTTACAGCAATAGCATCCAACTGGTCATGTGGCAAGCGGCAGAGTATGACATATTCCGTACCATCTGGTTTAACACTTGCAACGTAAAGGGCATAGTCCGTTATAAAGACTAACAGCGGGGTCCACGAACCGTCTTCCATATTATATGGTGATTGCACTTTCATCATCTATAAAATAATTCATGTTGTTATACATATAATAGTTCATTATCAAATATAATATGTATTACAAAAGAAAAAGTCAGTCAAACATCTTTAGCGAATGATTGATTCAATTCCATATTTCATGTTTAGCAACAATTTTTCATTGGTTTAAATTTTTGACTCCTTCATTGTAAGAAATTAGCTTATATTTTACAATAAGGCAAGTTGATTAAAAAATCTGATTGAATTTTTTTCATATGTACTCCACTGTATGGGTCTTTTGTCTATTGGCATTCATTGAGGGAGGCCTATGTTCAGCGGTGTACAGATAAGGGCTGATGATGCATTATAATGGGCCAAAACACCAGACCGTACCTAGAAACAGGAAATTTTTTACAGGGATTCCTTTCATTATGTAAATGAGCACTAAGAAATATATATAATAATAGTCTATAAAATGTTCTATGCAATAGTAAGAGGACTAATAATAAATATAAAAGAAATAATAAATATTAAAATACTAACCCTATGTAAAGTTTCATTTGGATGGGAAAAAATCTGTAGCCTCAATTTTTCATTGCATTCAATGGCGACATTATCTTCAAAACTGTCAAAGTATGAAGGCTCATCGGCAGTGAGAAGTCTAACAGAGAGCCTTTTGTTCTCTATCACCTCTTTGTCAATCAGTCGACACATTCGTGCCGCGGAGGTGTGATATGTTTCCGACACATTTTTAAATGGATATATAATACTTGGAAAATGTTTTTCCAGCCTCATTTTGATTTGGAAAAATTTATTGTTCTTTATTTTTAGTTCCAAATCTTTACGTTGACATACATTTTTTAAGTACCTATTTAGTAAAGCTGATTTATTTGATTGCAATTTTTGATTAGAAGGACTGTCGAAAAATTCGTCATTGAAATCATCTGCTCCCTTCAAGGTTGAATTGTCAGTGTTGGAGCAATTATCATTAATTGGCTGAGATATTTCATCACTCTTTTGTACAGTGGACGCCGACTTACGACTGTACCTATTGACATTCTGTTTCTTAGGTGAAGACAAGTGTTTTGAAATACCATTCTTCAAGTCCGTTTCATCCTGTATATTTTTATTAAATTGTCTTTTAGGAGTTGATGTCCTACTTGAATTTTCTGTATCTGATTGTTTAGAACTTAATTCTTGTTTACTAGAACTCATTACAATTTCTTTAACAGGTGTTGATTCTGGAATGGGTACAAATGTCTCTTTCGGTGCTTCAAAAGCTGTTTGGAATGTATCATGAACATAACTATAAGAAACTCCTTTATGCTCATACACAGTACTTTCACAATTTACAACATATTTGTTCAGTGGTGGAAAAGCTTCTGCTTTGTTCAGTTTTTTATCATGTTCAGTTTTCATGTTGAGTGTTAATTTGTGTCTTGGAGAACCTTCATTAGTGGTTCTGTTCCCTGGTATTGGAGTTTTAGACATGTTGGTGCTAACCTTTTCAATATCAAGTGGCTGAGAATTAAGATTAATTTCGACAAAGTCATCTTCATCGTCAATTTGAAATCCAGAATCTAGACTCTTGCACAATTTTTTATTTTGGTTCATATCACATGGTAAGGCTTCTACTACATTATTCAACTCTAAGCTAGTTTCAGTCAAACCCTTCACAGGGGCAAAGTTAAAGTTGAAATTTTTATAGAAATTCTTTAATGAATCTATAATATTGTTTGCATCTAAGAGATTGAGTACTTTGTTGTTTTGTTTTCTTTCTTCAACAACATTAGTTGTAATATACCTTTTCTTTTTAAGTACAGATTTTACATTAATCGGACTTTGTGTCATTTCCAATGGTTTCTTCATTTGTTCTTGGTTTTGATCAATATCAGCCTCTGAGAAGTATGTCTTCCTCATGAATGCAACATGAGCATTGTTTTCAAATCCGTCACATGAGTATGATTTTTGAGTTGTATCACATTTTCTACGAACTGGAGATGTTTCAGTTTTATTTGAATGGGATGATGAGGAATCACTGGATGAGGATTCAGAATCACAACTGAAATTAGAATCCGAGCTATTTGAATCACAGGCATAGAGTTTCCCCTTTGGTTTCACATCATTATTATTATCCCTATCCTTATTTGTTTGGTCATTCTTTTCAGATGCAGAGCAATACTCAAATATTCCACTTCTATCATGTCTAGAATCACCATATGTTAAAATATCAGACATTGTTTGTTGAGCTACATCTGCTGCATACTTTGGTTTGGTTTTATCACCAGAAGCGCACCACGAAAATCTGTCAGTCAATGTATTATTTTGCCTAAATCTATCACAGTATGTGCTATCTGGTCCGTAAGAAATAAAGCCACGCTCAATATGTATGTTATCTGTCCTTGTGTTGTTCAATATGTCTTCATGAAAGGACACTCGCTTCTTTTGAGAACTGGAACCACTTTGAGACTTTTTTCTGCACCTTCGTCTGTAAACAATATCCTCAGACAAGGACTTTTTTGGTTCTGATGTTCTCAAAGCAGATTTCTTAACTTCACTAGTACAAACTTTTTCACTTTCCAATGCTTTTAAAACAACATCAGGCAAATTTTCATATAAAGGTTTTTTGTTTGTTTCAACAAGTAGTTCTGGGACAGTATCATCAGGAGGGCCAACGTTTTGATTATCGATATCACTACGCGTCATAATACTGCTGCTTGAACTTTTTATCATATCTTGAGAGCAGGACGGTACAGCATCGTAAATACTGTCACAGGTCAATTCTTCAGCGCCTATCAGACTGTGGGACATTAAAGCCTGGCTTGTTGCCTCAGAAGCCTCACTATCTAAGCATAATACACCCGAATCGCCTGGTGTATCAGCCAAACTACTCGTCGTGCTAGATATTAAGTGAGAATTGCCTTGAAGACACAAATCCGTAGGTTTGCCACTGGTCAGGTCCGTTGTCTCCATCTTGTTTTGGTGAAATGTATCTTCATCAGCACTAATAAGTGTTGATGCAACAACACAATCGTTAGTTTTATTACGACGTTTAATTTTATCGATTTCTTTACTTTTAACTTCAGAAACCGTTTCAAACGACATCACGAATATGGTTTCCTTCACGTATTAACTCAAGATGACAAATACTCAATAAATTATGTTATTAACACCTTATTGATTTTATTACACATTTTGGAGTTCTAAAAATGTATTTCACTGAAATCAGAATACAACCGAATGGGACGAACACAAAGCAGCCATTTCTATTATTTTTTATTTTTTAAGAGCTGGATACAATTCTTCTGCCCTTTTGCATGTGTTTTTTTTTATTAAGAGCTGGATACAATTTTTTGACCTTTTACAGGGATGTTGACAATTTTTGGAAAAGTACCTATTTTATACAATTCTTTATGTATCATTTTAGCCGAAATATGAATATTTCATTGTAAAAAATCATCGTTTAATTTTCACTGTATAAAGACGTGAAGCTATTCCAAAATAGTGATGTTAACAATTTTAGGAATGTTTTAAAATTTTAAATCGCATAATAATATGTTTTAAAGACATGTCAATAACTTTTCCACAGATTTAAAAGTAAAGACAGAAGGAACAATAGAGTGACGCTTCAAAGCGAATACAAATTCAAAAGCGCTCTCCAGTGCTTGACGCAGCGTCATAGAGTATAATATATTATAAAGTTACGCAGCGTCGTACTCAAAGAGTATAATATATTATATAGTAAGCGTACATCCACTTTATCGCAAACAAAACTAAAAAACAACCTCTCTATCTAAAGCCGGAACCGCACGCTTGCCAAGCCTCGGAAAGCCCTTACAAATTCAAACGTGTGGATACAAAGTTTATCTTGACTTGCGTAGGTTTGCAAGGGTTTGTAGCCGATCCGACGAGTGGCGGTATTGTGCACAAACCAAAAGGAACAAAAGAGAATTTGCCGCAAGTGCTAGCGATGCGTCCACATGCTTGTGACTTGTGAAGGCTTTTGAGCTTGCGGCAAGCTACAAACGTGTGGATCCGGTATAAGTAGTCTGTGGTACGGGTACCAGTCACTGTCAGAATTATTCAAAATCCGTCGTCTTTGCGGGTGTCTGTTATTTATAAAGTTTTACTGAGCTAGAGGACTTCAAAAACTTAGGTTATATTATAAAAAGGCCGATATTTTTTAATGAACCGATGTTGTTCACGTAAATAAGAAAATGGGGAACGTGGGTTTTAAAACGATATGTATCGGCTTAATAACTTTGTGTTTAATGTTGTTGACATGTGATTGTGCTAAAATAAACACACCGAGAGTGCTTCTTCCATGGTTTAAAAATTTAAATGTAAACTTTACTTTTGAAATTATTGAAGGTGGATGCTATTCATGGTAAATGCTATAACTAGTTTAGAAAAACGATAGTTTGTATTTCAAATACATAAATATACTTTAACAATTAACAATTTTTAGGAGTTTGTCTCGAGATGACATCATCGATCTTGAACCTATTTACGAAGATACCTGGGGTCACTGTTCGCGGGCTGCTCGTGTCTCGGTCTCCAAAACATGTGTTCCACCCGGTTCAGTTATAATACTCGCTGAAGAAGTCAGCAGCGGCGAGGTAGCATTAAAAAAGGCGCGAAATGTAGTCCTGCTGTGATTATGCAAATAATGCTATAATCTTAATGTTTTCAGATATTACGAGGTGATGTAGATATTGACGTTATAAGCTCTTTAAAGGTAATGAGCACCACATGGAAGTTGTTTCTAGAGGAAGCTCCAGAAGCTTTTGAAGTGGTGGCTTCGGATGATCTAGGTACTTTTTTTAATATGGACTCCAAAAATTCTATGATAATGATGATTTCTATGATGTAGCTCATCTAAGCAGTAAATTTATTATTAATAATTTTATAAACATTATTTTCACATCTTTTATACATCAATCACTAAATCAAATAATTAAATATTGAGTAGATAATCTTAATAAGTTAAAGTAAAAATATTGCTAATCTTAAGTTTACACATAAAACAATGTTTTCTTGATGATAACCTACACTTCTAAAATCTTTTTGTAAAAAAAGTGTTTTAATGTTTAAGGTAACACATTTTCAACACTTGAAGGAGTAACTTTTGATTGGACAATTGAAAATATAGGAAGCACATACGGAGAAGAACCTTTGGTTACGTAAGTATATGATACAATTTCATATATTTCAGCAGAATTTGTATGTTTCAGAGGTTTTTTGAGTATTAATATTTCCTAAAGAGCGATGATGGTCCAGTGGGTATGAGCCTGGTCAGCAGCCTCAAAAGCAAGATGGTCCAGGTTCAATCCTGACCCGTGTGATACCTTGAAATAGGTTTTTATAAATTTCTAAGTACACCCTAAGCACAAGACCATTGCTTGCTTACTGATGAAAGAAAACATCATGAGGAAACCTGTATGCCTGATGAGATTGAAAGTCTTAGAATGTATGTGAAGTTCACCAACCTGCATTGGACTAGTGCATTGGTGAACTAATGCCCAATAAACTCCATGCCTGATTTCGAGGAGGAGACCCATGTGTGGGCATATTATATGGGCTTGTGCAGCAGTGGGACATATTATATGGGTTGATACTTTATTCATATTTTTATAATATTTATAATTAAGGTTATATAGGATTAGAGATAATGTATCATTATTTAGTTGGAGAAGTTTTATTTTATTATGCAAATAAATTACAGGTTGGTCCATTGGCGAGAAACAGATTATGAGGCACCAAAAGGTGTTGCTGAATTAGAAAGTCAAGGTTTACGGTCATATTCGGTGTTGTTGTATGGCCAGGCTATGGGTCAGGCGCGTGTCACTGTATGTCTGGGAGATATCTGCTCATCCTTTGATTTGCAAGTTGTAGCCAGTGTTGTGCTTACTCCTGCTATAGCGTACATAGCACAAGGTGATACATTGCATTACAGGTCAGTTTGTATATTTATTAATAGTAATAATATGTTGGGACAACTCACACATGGCCATCTGATCCCAAACTAAGCTATTGTGACAACCAGAACATTTTTAACCCACAACCTTCTGCCGGCCTAAGATGCGCGCCACGACAAAAAGACATATCTCTTCCGTCGAAATTTTTACTTAAATCTTTAAAATTACGCAACGGATTTTGATTTGGTTTTTTTTAATAGATAGGACAATTCAAGAGGAAGGTTTATGTATATAATTTATTAAGTTTTTATATACATTAGCTAAGATATAACAATGATTGTTGGAGGTGTCGTAAAAAAAAATCCCGCCTTTTTTTCAACGAAAACGCTGCCTAAACCCTTTGAGATAAAACAAAATAATGTATGGTGGAATTGTATATCTTAAATAGGTCTACAAAAAAGTCCGCGATGGCATATGTCTATCTATTAGGGATATCATACTATATCCATTTAATACTTTAAAAAATTTGCAATTATAACGCGATAATTTGAAAGTTATTTACATCATGCATTATTCTTCCCTTTACATCATGCAAATTAAATGAATACTTTAGGAGATGTAGCAAAATCAAAATAATACGCAAGAAAAGAAATAGTGTTGCCGTGATTTGAATGGGTAGCGTAATAATAGAATCCTAAATCTACACTAATATTATAAAGAGGAAAACTTTGTTTTTTGTTTGGTTGTAATGAATAGGCTCAAAAAGTACGGTGCCGATTTCAAAATTTCTTTCGACATTCGAAAGCTACATTATCCACGAATAACATAGGCTAAATTATATTCTGAAAAAAAGGGGTTACGTAAGATATTTGGGTTTATAATTTTTCTCGTCCCTTCTCGTCCATATGTATTGACATCGAGAAATTTCTCTTATTTAAACGACAAAATTCGAAAGAATTACGATGTCATGTTGCGTCCGTAGACATTAGTACATTATGTCTTCGTTGTAGACATTATGTCTTCGATGTAGACATTATGTCTCTCTCTCGTGAAGAGAGCGCATGCTAGGCGGGCTGGTTTAGCACTTAGTCGCTTACCACTAGACCAACAGGCTAGTCAATTAATGAACTTGTTTTATTTAATTCACACTCCTATGTTGCAAAAGAAATTTTTGATGTATTTCTATGCTATACTTGTAAATGACGATTGTCCAGTGGGTATGGGCCTGGCCTCCAACCCCCTGCCGTGTCTTAAAATGGGTTTTTCTAATATTAATAGTGCACCTAAACACAAGACCATCGCTTGCTCACAGGTCAAGGCAAATGTTGTGAATAAACCTGGAGGAATACATTGAAAGTCTTTGAAGTTTGAATCACATTGAGTGAACATGTATAAATGTATTTACATGCATTCTTTAATTTTGTTTCTGCTACAACACCAATGTAGGATATTTACTATGCTACCCTATATAGTTGGATATATATGCTGAAACTGATGAATATCATTTATACTATTTATTTATAGTATAGATCATGATTCTTAGCACTATTAAAATATTTATGAGATAAGAGAACTGAAACCAACAATCTCTTAAGCTTGTATTCCCATTGCATTGCTTAGATAATCAGTGCTAAATGCCTTCTCTACATAGTGGTAGTATGTGATGCTCCTGTGTTTTGTATTAAGCTACATTAGTAAGTTTATTACAATAGTCTCAAACAAATTACAAATTAACCCTACATTTGATGTTTTTTTAGAGTTGTAAGAGCACGTGCAGGCCGATTAACTGTACAAGATATCTCTGAAACTCTTTATAATATGGCAGTACCAGAAACAGGTGTTGCAACGTTGGAAGATTCAATAAGTCTTGTGAGAGGCGTGGACCTTGGTTCGTCTCCAGTGTATCTCATATCTGGATCTACCGAAGTTGCTACTGCTACACTCACAGTTGTACACCCACATTACATAAGAGTGTCAATAAGGCCATCTGAATTGCTCGTGGTGGGGGAAAGATTTACCATACACTGTGTAGTGTTTGATAAGGATGGACACCAACTTATAGCCGGTCAAGAGACGTTAATCAGGCTCACAGTAGATGGAGAGGCTAACATAGATTTACTAAGGTCAACCGAAAATGGAACGATAACTGAAGCTATGGCTCAGAACTCTGGAAGATTTACTGTTACTGCCAAATTACATTCCATAGCAGGAAAGACATTGAGTAAAAAGGTGATTATTATCAAATCAAATCAAATCAAAAATATCTTTATTACGTAGGTACAACTTGTACACTTGAAATAAGTCAAAACATAAGTAGTCAATAAGTAGTAATAGTAATAAAAAAAAAAAAAAACTCGTTTGAGATGCAGGATCCCCTAAGATAAACGAGAAAAAACTTAGGGGTTGCTCTTTTGTCAATAAAATGAGTACATAATATTTTA
This sequence comes from Lycaena phlaeas, assembly GCA_905333005.2. NCBI lineage: Eukaryota > Metazoa > Arthropoda > Insecta > Lepidoptera > Lycaenidae > Lycaena > Lycaena phlaeas. The sequence goes on from HG995181.1 coordinate 4,093,892, forward strand.
TAAATACAACATAGCAGGAAAGACATTGAGTAAAAAGGTGATTATTAGGATAATTCAATACGGGCATTACAACACTTCATATTCATATAAAGTTTATGTACTTTAATATGATAAGTTATTATATTAACTTTAAATTCCAGGTGGAAGGGGAAGCATCAGCAGTTGTAGTAGAACCATTAGAAGCAGATCCTCCGGAACTATTCATTGCTTGGACTGACACTGTGCAGTAAGTATATTGATTTTATATAAAAAATAAATTAAATTAAAAATAAAAATTTTATATAAATATAATAAACTATTACGTAGGAATTATAAATTAACATGATTGTTTCATTATTTAAACTATTTAAAATGGGATATATACCATGTTTTTAATATTAATAAAAGTGACAATGGTACAGGTGAAAAAGGCCATAGTAGTGGACGTGACCAATGTTTATGCAGCAAATGTACAATAAATTTTATTTTATTTATTTTATTTTATTTTATTTGGTTTTGCCAAAGTCAGAGTGCTTGAATTTGTTTGGTTATTTTAATTTAAAAGAGGTAGTCTGGTACGAGCACATCTAATGCCGTCAACATCTACCCGCATACTATCGTCTCGTGAACATGACATTCGTAGAAAATGTCGAAGTATCGAGCTCCGAGAAATAATATTTAAAAAAAAACATAGTACACCCGTTTATCTAAAAAAATAAATTGACAATTTAAACAAATCCTCAAAATTTTACCACCCATTTGTGCGATTGTGGTATCCGGAAAAGCCATAACTCTGATGTTATATGGTCCCGAAATTATATTTATTTTATATGTGATCTTTTTTTGTTATATTTACAGAGAAATACAACTGAAGCACCGCGGCGGTGGCTCAGAACCGGTCACGTGGACGGAGTTGGAGACAGTGCATAGTTCTTTTTCGCTAACACCAGGCGGTGCGCTTGCAGTACGGGGCGAAGGCGAGATGGGAGTGCGGGTGCACCTTACTAACTACCCCCATGTGAAGGCTGTTGGCAGGTAAGTTATATGAATTATAATATCTGAGGTACTTATATAACAGTTACCAAGAACACATCGAAAATTAATACTATCAATAGTGAAAATATCACAAAGAATAGAGTGAGATTCAAGAAAATTTATCTGGTAAGACTAATAATGATTTTTTTTAGTTAAATAAATTCAATAAACATACAAAAATATTTTAGGGGTTAATCATTCTTTGAGGGCTTTGTGTAAAAAGTATGTTTATATATAAATTACACTCAAGACTGCATGTTATTAATTTGATTAAATTGACTGTTGAATATAATTTATTCACTATTTTTAGCAGCCCATGACAAAGCCACTAGGGAACAGGAAGTGTTGTATTTTAGCAGTTTATCTGTTTTATAATAATCTGTATGTGGTACGCATCAACCACACAAGCTATAGACTTTTAATGTTTGATTTTTCGTATCAAATGCATTCTGGCAACTAGCTGAGGTGAGACGAGGGGGTTGCAATGCTGTGATTAGCTAATTCAATGTCATACATTACCAATCACGGAACCTTAAAAAGAAATGGATATATTTCGCAACGGGAAAGAATGAGACGACACGATAGTTTGAGTACATTGTTTACGGCTTACACCGGAACTATAAGCCAGATATGTCGCCTGAACCCGTTCCCCTGTTATAAGAAGAAGAAGTATGGGTTATGTGGTCGATGGTGGTACGTAACTCAAGTGGGTCCGTTTGTCAGGGTGGTGTCGGCGGCGCCGCTGCTGGTGGTGGTGTCGAGTTCGGGTCGGGCGCGCGCGCATCGCCCGCACGCGCTGCACGTCGCGCTCACGGCTGGCCGCCCCAACGGAGATCTCTACAACTTCCACGTGTACGTACACTCACTGCACTCAGTATTACCGTTGTACAGGGCTAAGGGTAAAACGCTATCAACCTCACAGGACTACACAACTAGTCTCATACAAATATTGTTTGTTCCATGACTTAAAAATACTAAGGGCCTGTTTCACAATCTCCAGATAAGTTCCCAATAGGCTATCGGTTAGGCAAATATGTTATTTGACAGATATTTGACAGATAGAGTATCTGTCAAATATGTTGCCGATAGCCTATTGGGAACTTATCTGGAGATTGTGAAACAGGCCCTTAGATAAAATTATTTTTCTGGTTTTATTAAATAATAAATTTAAAAAAAACATAATTTTTTAAAATCTATAATGAAAAATGGAATAAAATACACAAATTAAAATGGCATTCGCGTCGATTTTAATACCAAGGCGCGCCAATGGATGTTGCACAGTAAAAACAGTTTGCTTTGGTTGGACTGATAATAGTTCTAAGAAAGTATGAACCTTAAACATTTTGCTTAGAAAAACCATTAAGGTAGTGTTTACTTAAATCATAAGTAAAATTAGTCTTGATTTGCTATCTGTGCAATATATACTGTGCTATCTATTATACTAAATGCAAAATAAAAATATAGACATTCTCTGACATATGGGCTTGTAACTTGCAGATGCAACTGTGCTTCCTTTGCGGTATCGGTGTTAGAAGGTCCAGAACCTCAGAATGTTACAGCCGCACCTTGGATTGAACCTGCGGGTAAGTCGATGACTTTAAAATCTATCTTTAGTATAATTATTTTCTTCGTGCAGTTTGGGTCATAAATTATCGGAGCGGTGAAGCGAGTATTTCACTCTCTCTCCCACTCACGGGCCTTATGGGCGAGCATAATTTTAATCTACTATCACGTATATAAAACAAGTTTATCTACTTACCACAGGGCTAACTTAAAGTATTTTTCTCTTCTATAAGAATCTACACCCATTCTCTATCAGAATGTATTATTTACAAATCAAACGATAAATATTAAACATTTTATATTTACAATAAAATTAGTTTCTTGAAAAGGTTATAATATTTTTTATAATATCTATATATTTGTGCCTGTGTGATCCATGTGTTTATTGTGTTCTATGTATGAGCACTGTACAGTGTTTAGGCTGTACAGGAATGAAACACTTAGATAGGAACTAAATGGTTTATTAGGTAACACTAATCTAAGTGCTTAAATGGTATGGTTATGGGATTCAGATATGCGATTCGCTCTGGTCTCGGGGTATCGGCGGTATAGTTCCTGAAGTGGTTGAGTAGGAACACGTGACTTGTCTGGTTGAAGTACGACGTGAACCACTCGGGATGGTAGGATAGGAATGGTAGAATAGGGATGGGAGAGAGAGAGCACGCGACCTATCTGGTCAAGGTACGAACGTGAACTAACTGTGGTATGATATTAAAATTAATTATTTTGCACACGGTCAGGGGACCGCTGACTCAATGTATGGTCATTACATTGTACATGATCGTACAAGCACTATGCTTTCAGTTAATTACTTGTAACATAGTGTGTAAAAGTACTATTAACATAACCTATTCATATATTTCGATATCTTTGTAACGTACTCCTTACAAAGGTGTTTAAATAATTAAATAACCCCAAGACTAAATTATTAATAAAGTGTTCGTTATGTGTGTACACAGAGGGGGCGTGTTGCGTGCTGGAGATGACGTGGGTGACTCGCGGTGCGTGCTCGCTGCGTGTGTCCCGCGGGCGCGCGGGCGACACGGCGCGCGTGCACGTCCGCGCCCCGCCCGCTCTGCTGTGGCCTGCGCACGCAGCTCTGCTCGCGCCCGCAACCATACCAGTACGTACACGAGCGTGCGTGCTTGCAACGTACATATTGTTGGATAATATTTATGTATTAATACAGAGTGTTATTGTTTAACATTGCCATTAGTGATTTATTTATCGATTACTTTAATTATTTACTCTAATTATTGGTACGCAACTAAAATTGAATGGAAATGAGATTTTTCAAGTTTAATTTAAATCTTAATAAAATAGGTTTACTAGAAAACATTTAAATTATTATTATACATTGTTGTTGTTAATTGTATATTATTTTGGTGACAAAAGAGCAACCTTTAAGTTTTTTCTCGTTTTTCTTAGGGGATTCTGTTTTTTTTTTTTACTTTTTACTGACTGCTTTTTTGACGTATTTCAAGTGTACAAGTTGCTACCTACGAATTAAAAATATTTTGATTTGATTTAAATTGAGTATTACGAGACCAAAAGACTTGAGGAATCTATGGGATAATATGTTGAAGGTTTTGGCGGAAGGCGAGGCGTTGGTGGCGCAGTCCAGCGAGTCGCGTGTGGCCGCGCTGTCGCCCCGGGACGGTCCGCCGCCACACCGCTATCCCGACGTGCAGTTGTTCACTTTGACGTGTAAAAAGGTAAACTAATGATCGTAATACGTTTTTTACCGATGAAAAAGATTCGTCATGCAGCTTCTTCGTCTGTATAAATATCACTATCCTGCTCCTTTGTCCCATGAAACAGCTTTATTGCGTTTCTGTAATAAAGGCAGACAGTATAAATACTGGCACTGAGGCTACCATTCCATATTTCATAATATAGTATCAGTATAAACATTATTAACACCTTGTCAAGAGGACTGTAAACCTTTCTAACAGAGTTAGAAAATCGGTGTATAAAAATATCCCTGTAACAGAAAGGCGAGTCCAACTTGGAGCTGGTGTCGTATTTGGATGAGGAGGCGGAGTCAGTGCGGCTGGAGGGGGCGTGTGCGCCGCACGTGTCGCGCGTACGACTCGACCCTCTTGACTCGCCCGCTGAGTGCGCTGGGGGACCTAGGTATGTCGATATTATATGCAGTTATGTACTATATATAGCTCGATTTTTTTTGTAATCAGTGCAATATTAGTAATTAGTAGTTTCCTTATTATAATAGTCGCGGCACGATAAGAAGGCCGTTTTGACGTTTGTCCGCTCATGAAGTTTCGTAATTATAATAATCAAATTTGAAGGAGAAAATTGATGATCTTTATTGTCAATAGTGACGTGCAGTCTATAATAAAATTTATTGAATGTATAATTTTAGGGAACAAAATTGATTTATTATATTTCTTTATAAACTATATATATTAGGGCCCCGCGAACATTTATTTTTTATTTTTATAAAATTATAATTATGGGGGGGAGGGGACTTGTTTGCCATACAACTCAGCATTTCTTTTTCGAAAATCATTTTTTTTAAATGAAATCTAATACGATCGTCACATAGAATATTTAATAGGATCGTTGACCAGCACAACTACTAGTTTCGGCAACCATACGTCAATTTTAAATTCAAAACAAAGCAGTTTCGACCTGACGTTGCATCGAAAAGTACAAACTGTGAACTCACTGCGATTGTGATATAGTTTTATTAAAACTATTTAACCAGGTACTACAGGTACAGATTTGATTATATTTTTTTCGAGAATAAATTTACATTTATATCACTATTGTAATGTGTCAAAACGGCCATCATATCGTGCCGCGAGTATAGTAATTTACAAACATCAAATCAAAAACATTTTTACATATTATAGAATTACATAATATACTGGAGATACTGAATGAAATGGCTATTTAGTAAAAAGAAAAATCTATATACAATATCTATCTAATCACAAAACTAGCATAAATTTAAATCAATAAAATCTACTCTCTTTTTAAATCAATAAAATCTATCTCAACAGAGTATGGCTGCGTCCAGGTCAAGATGTAATGATCAAAGTGGCATTATATGATGCCATAGGCCGGGCGCTACTGGACGAACATGGCCCTAGCATGACCTGGGAAACTTCACCAGCACATATAGGAATTGAGTTCAAATCTACTGACAGACTATTCGTTGAAACGAACCCCGAATATGACCCTGTGCCTGTACCACAATCTTTTTACCAGGTTTGTATTTCTATTTCAATAATAAAGAATATTGTAATAATAATTAAATATACCAAATATGTAAAACAGGAGCATTCTGCTCTCCATGAATCTAAGTTAAGAGTGATACAATCTAATTGTAACTAATACCAGTGAAGTACTTGAATGCTGTCGTAAAATAAATTAGCAGGACGATACAGGCAGGCTGACTAAAAATCATGTCCTCAAAACTATGTAGTTACGATTTCAAGGAGGCCTATACAAAACTTATATATTAATACATAGAAATCACGTTGTAAGCATTTAAATTGAATTAGTAACACAATTTCCAGCTTGTGGAGGCGACTCAACAAGCCATTGGATGGTCCGGGACACTGAAAGCGTCCATACCAGACGCGACTGCCAGCATACAAGCCAAAGTTGTGGCACCATTGAAATGCGAACAATTAAAGGTGAGATTTTGTCCTAAAATGTACAAAATTGTTAATTTTATTGGAAAGGCTGACTATAGCACTTAAAGCCATATGTACCGACTGTCTATTTTTCCCCATTTCTATTGCAAAAAACAAAAAAGGGGCTTAAGTAATTATTTTTGCCTTATTATTTTTTCTTTAGTACTACTTTGTAATATTATACATACTTATTCGCATCATTAATGTCACCAGGTGGATATAGCGTGGGAAGGCGAGAGCATCCCCAACGTGACGTCGGTGTCGGGCGGCAGCGGGCGGTACGCAGTGGCCGCGCCCAAAGGTGTGTCGGCTACAGTGGCCGGCGCGCACGTAAGCGTGGTCGTACCCGCCCCTGGCACTTACGACCTCGTGGTCTCCGACCGGTGCGTCAACGGGGAGAAGCAAGTAGTTGAGGTAACGATATTATATATTTGATCTCAAATAGACAGACAAATCTGGTAAAATGACAGTAATTGTGTATGGTTAGTGACGTTATATATCTTTTGAATATTTATAACTTATAAAATAAAATAATAAAAAAACATACAGACGAATTGAGAAAAAAAAATATTAAACGTAATCCTAATTGTTTTGGATGAAAAGTATGTAAATTTAAACTAACTAACACCGTTAAACTAACAACTGTTATATCGACGTTCCAGGTGAATGTAGAGGAGGTTTTGAGCGTGGAGGTCGTTACGCCGCGCGCGGTGGGTGTGGGGAGATGCGTGGCGGCGCGAGCGCTCGTGCGCGGCGCGTCGGGGCGGGCGCTGGCGGGTGCGCGGCCCGAGTGGCGTGCGGTCGGCCCGCTGGCGGCGCGTGGCGGGCGGCTGTGCGGCGAGCGTGAGGGCGTGGCGCGTGTTAGTGCTGCGGTGGCAGGCGTGTGGAGCGCTGAAGTAGAGGTGATTATGTGTTCATTATACAAATTTAATTAAGCACTGACTTTTAAATTGTATCTTAATGCATATTTAAAATTTTAGGGGGTTTTTCTTCTCGACGATCGATTGATGTGTAACTATGATCAGTACAACATGATCAATGAATAATCTTACACAGAATTCTCTTTTTTACGTGATATAAGCCTGATCTCAATTGTACTACATAGTATTTAGTACAAGTGATATCAACCTTATTAACAGCATACCGTTTGCTACTACGTCCATCACTCGTAGTGTCCTAATGGGCCATGTCACGTTTTCCTGTGACGATGTCACCATGTACTCCCGTTGTGGCAGGTGCACGTGTTCGCGGCGCTGTCGCTGGAGCCGAGCCGCAGCCGCCTGCCGCCGGGCGGGCGCCTGCAGCTGCGTGCGCACGGTGGCCCGCCCCGCCACCTAGCAGCGTTTACGTACCGCGTCGATTCTGGGTCCCCACACGTCGAGGTGAGTGCTTTGTTTTTTATATTGGTACCATCACCACTTAACGAGATCCTATCGAACCTTGTGTGATCTTTTTCCAGACCCAAGTTACTAATAAAAAATATCAATAATTACAAAAGGGTAGGTAAGATAGGTAGATAAGTAGTAAGAGGAAGAAGAGGTCTATGTGTAAGCAATTATAAAGGAGAATCACACTAAAGAATATTGAAATATTTTTGATACACAGGTGTCAGCGACGGGCAACGTGCACGCGATGAGCGTCGGTACGACGCGAGTGAAGCTCATAGCAACGGACATATCAAATGTGGAGCTGGCCAGTGCCGAGGCGGAAGTCGAGGTATACTGATATGAAAGTGATAGACTAAGTTGATAAAGATGCATAAAGAAATGCTAATTCTAAAAATATTACAATTATCTCTGTAGTTTTAACAACGCTTAATCAAATCAAATAGAATTTATCATTTTGTGTTTTTCATAACAGATAGTTATAATCTTGGATGAAAATTACATATTATTCTTCAATTCTTTATATGTGTAGGTGATCCAGATCACAGACCTGTCGATTGGTGCGGCGACGTGGGCGGTGCTGGTGGGCCGGCCTGCACCGCTGTGGGTAAGCGCGGGCGGACTTCGTGCGGCGGCGCTCGGCGCTCTGGCCCCTCCCCCTCGCGTCACGTGGTCTCTGCGGGATCCCGCCGCCGCACGTCTATACGTGTCGCACGCTGACGGTAGGACATTTTATATATGACTGGCTGTTGGTTTAGAGGCTTAGTAACCGCGACTCCAAACCAGAAGATCGTGGGTTCGATTCCCACCCAGGATAAATGTTTGTGTGATGAGTAAGATCATTTGTACTGGATCTGAGCGTAATTTATCTATAATATGTATGTATTTAGAAATACGTATTTTTTTATATTATATTGAGATAGTCTCACATACATATGTATGTGAGACTATCTCAATGTCTGTCAGGCTTGGCACATACTAATGCTGTAGCAGGACGAGTCTAGAATGCAATACTTTGTAATGTAAACAATAGATGAATAATATTGGCTACTTTTTTTTTCTTCTAAATAATCTATTCATTTTATTGGGTATTTTTGTTTTTATTAGTATTTTTGGTATGTGTAAATAACATTTATAAGCAACTTTTTTTTGTAGATCAATTGGAAAGATCCGTAGCAGAGGGACTTACTGTTCGTGTTGTGCCGCTGAAGCCTGGCGTTATAACCATAGACGTGAGAGTACGCAACTTGGGACAGGTGAGCAAAGCAACTTTCGACAGAAAAAGCTTGCTGATTCATGTGTTTGCTGACAATCTTAAGTCCACAAATTTTTACATAAAAGAAATTTGTTTGAAAGTTCCATATTAAATTAGTAGTTTTTGCCATGGTAAGATTAATAAGCATATTTTTATTTAAGACTGAACCATTTAATCTATTACAGATAGCAGAAACTAGGTCATGGGATAGTACTGTTGAGATCCTCGGTATATCTGACATAAAGACCTCCGTAGAGGGTTCCCCTGGAGATCTCGACTCTGGTGAACGGTTGGCCCTAGCAGTGGGAGCTACAGTCAAACTAAAATCCCTTCCGAGGGGCACTTGGGTAGCGTACGAAGACGGGGCATTCAAGCTGAAAGATAACGGTGAAGTTACGGCCCTGAGGCCCGGGTTTGGTGTGATATTCGCGCGGCACAAGGACGACAAAAATAATATTTACAGAGAGACGGTGAGTTATATTTCATGTAATAAAAAAAAGCTCCCTTTGGCTATTACCATATTAAGGCCCGTATTCTAAAACGAGACTTGAGCGCTGATCGGAGCTTGATACTAGTTTTGGTGGTACCAAAATCTAGTATCAAGCGCCGATCAGCGCTCAAGTCACGTCTCTGAATACAGTCCTAAGATTTATACATATTCAACTGTTTTTTATTTTTTATTTATTTAGACACAATTGTATAATCATTACAGCACAATACCAAGACGACGTTACAAGCAGGCAAACACTATATTAAAAAATGTACAATGCTACATATTATTATATATATACATATATAATGTGTTATTGTTGTATAAATTTAATGCATATTCTAAAAAATTTACTTAGATCTATTTAATACGAGCGGCTGCAAAGATTAAAAGTTTTATATTGCCTAATTATATTTATAGATTATGTGTAACTAACTTTACTTTCTAACATCACGAATTCACTAACGATATTTTGTAATCTTTATATGTTCTTGTTACTTTGATTAATATACAGCGTTTGTTTTCTTTTGTTATATTTCCTTATTTTTGTTATTATCAGTGGAGAACTAATAGTCCGTTGAAATGTTACATTTTTTAGGCCTTACTTTGCGTTTTTAGAGGACGCAATTTTATTTTTTTTATGTGTAGGTGGGGTCAGGGTAAAGGTAAAACCAAGTTTGTGGGGTTGTCATCCTTGTCCCACGGCCGCCATCTTGAATTGAAATTGTTTTTACGATATATCTCTTAAAATATTTATCTGATAAAAAAAATTGTAAACATTTTTTATTGCAAATTAAATTCTCTACAACTTTGGTTCTGTAACTTTTTGTCGTAAAACTATAAATGAAAAAGTTAAAAGCGAAAATGTTCGGTTAATGTTACAGCTCGTTCTAGTAAAGATTTTACACGTTTTGCCTTTACAGTTCTTATTTTCACCAAAAGGTTTTCTACAAATAAATCAATCACTCATGATAGAATAATGGAAAAGACACGCTTAAAAAATTTAAATGCAAAAAATAAAAAAAAATAGTTTTAAGTTAAAAATCTTCAGTGAAAACTATTTTTTAAACTTCTGTCTAAAATCATTTGAAATTGTCTTCACAATTAAAAACAGGAGCAGAAGCAGAACAGAAGAAGAAAAAAGAAAAAAAAAGAAAAAAAAAGAAAAAAAAGGAGGAAAAGGTGTTAAAACTTTTCTAGATCGAGCTGTAACATTAATCGAACATTTACGCTTATAACTTTTTTATTTATAGTTCTACGACAAAAATTTACTGGACCAAAGTTGTAGAGAATTTAATTTTCAACAAAAAATGCCTAAACTTTTTTTTATCAGTTAATTATTTTAAGAGATATATCGTATAAACCATATCAACCCTTATTTTCAAGATGGCGGCCGTGGGACAAGGGTGGCGACCCCACAAACTTGGTTTTAGCTTTACACTGATCCCCCCTACACATCATAAAAATAAAATTGCGTCCTCTAAAAAACGCAACCCCAAATGTAACATTTCAATGGAATGGAAATGGAATGGTAGCTCTTAGTTTCTATATACATTTTACTTGTCAGCTGTTGTTCCTCCCAAAATGAATAAATAAAATGTATAATCATTTGTAAATAATAATAAGAAAATTAGACAAAGTTATTTATTTTATAAATTTTGGCAACCAAATAAAATTAGAAAGTAGTAATAATGAAACAAATGGATTTTATCGCGGATTATTAAGTTTTTTATGAGCCCGACGTTTAGTATACTTTACAGCAACCATGGTCACGGGAGGACAATCAAATTCGCGTAAACATAAGAAAACAATATTAGAAAGTATTTTCAATATAACGTGAATAATATTGTAGATGAAATAAGTGATATCCAGGACTATAGGGATAGATGTAGAGCTTCAAAAAAATCTAGTTAAAATGCTATATTTATCCCAGCAAGCAAACATACAATGTTGGTTAAGAGCGAGCTAATATAATCTATAATCGTGTCCAGCAGGTGTCTGTCTGTGCTTATAACGTATATACAATAATTGCAGGCAATTCACGTGGAAGTGGCGACGCCAGTATATTGCACTGTAGAGGTGGGTGCGGACGTGGGGGCGGGGCCGGGCGAGGACGTGGGCGTGGTGATGCGGGGCGCGCATGGTCGCAAGCTCCGCGCGCCCGGCGCCACCATCACCGCCGCGGCGCCGCACGCTGTCATCGCGCGGACAGACCCAGGGTAATATTGATATGGCTTTTTATTTGTATGTAAATCTTCCAGTGACTCCATTTTCTACTTCTTTTATCTACAGTTTGTGATAGAAAGTATTTGGAACCGTTATTTTTGTTCATTCTATTTCTAACCCTATAATTTTATAAATATAAAATGTTATAATTTTGATCATCTTCATATTGATTTAAGATTCGGGAGCAAGTTTAAGCGCTTGTGTAATGTCTAAAATATATACAACATTCATTCATAAAATCGCGGAATATATAGTGCAACTATTATTATTGAATTTTTGGTTTCCAGTGCTGCAGATGCGAGCGTGATGGTGACGGGCGTGGAGGCGGGCGGGGCGTACGTGCGGGTCAGCAGCTCGCTGGGCGGGGTCACCGTCACGGATGAGGTGTGGCTCGCGGGCGCAGACGCACACGCTGACCGGGTTCTGGGTACGTACATACTACATAATATATTGTAGATTAACTGGTGTTAGATATTATTGGAGACAACTTTTTTATCTTCAACAACGCGATATGCATGGATATGCTACCTATAGTATTCTTCATATATCAATAAAATATGAGGTTTAATTGTTCATTGAACATTTTTAGCTGTGGGTGGCTGGGCGGTGTGCGTGGAGGGGGCGGGGTGGCGCGCGCCGGCGGGCGTGATGCTGTCGGAGGGCGCGGGCGTGTCGCTCGCGCTGCTGGCGCGCCCCACCGCCGCTCGCCACGAGCTGCGCCGCGAGCGCCCCCCCGCGGCGCTTACTGTGCACCAAATGCCCGTAGACAAGGTACTTACGACACTAAAAGAAGATCTGTCATAAATTTTATTATGATTTAGATGCCTTTTTTTTGGAGTAAAAACAACACTTTTTTGAGATTACAAAAAATATCGTGACCTCACGCTTAATGTGGTTGTAAGACTTGGACTAAGATCATTATTAAACTTAAAAAATTGTGTATTGAAGTTATAAATTTTATAATGGCATAATAAGTTTTTTCCATTTTTTAATTTTAATTTAAAGCAGGTTTTTTTAGCTTTTTAAATAGGTTAAGCCGTTAAGGTTATGCTTAATGTTATTTAAATTTAAAATAAATGAATTAATTTACCATTTAGATTCATGCTTTTCATTAAATGCAATTTATGTGATCGGAACGAAGGTGTTCAATAGTATTTTGCTCTCAGATGGAATTCCTACCCGGTGAATGGCCCTCGTCGTTCGTACCCCTAACGATAGAGGCGGCCGAGTTGACGGCGGGCCCGCTGCTGTGTACTGAGGACCAGAAGTACGCACTGGATGGAGTGCAGGTGGAACTGCCCTACACGTGCCGGACCGAGGCTCCGCACACCGCGCAACCTGTTCTCGACATACCTAATGGTATTACAATATTTATAATACTACCTGCAGCTTGTGTTTAAATCAATACCATATATATGCCATATCTTTTATACAACATGACTTTATTTTCTTAGTAAACATTATTTGATGTCCGAGCGAAATATACTCAAGCGTTTGACACAGTTCTAAGTTCAAAAGAAAGTATATACACATTACATATTATGTATATATTATGTGCAGATAACACTTTTTCAAAGAAATGTTTTCTATTTTATTGTAATTCTAACTCAAAACACCATTCAACAGGTCAACTTGGCTGCACAATAATTCCAGCCATGAGGATAACAGAATCATCCGAAGTGGAACTCTGCGCTGAGTGGGACGCGTTCCGTACTTGTACCAAGGTGTTGCTGTTGCCTTTGATCACAATATCAGAAACTAAAATATCTCTATTGGACCCACTACCTATGTTCAAGATTCAAGGTCATCCCCACGCACTGAAGTTGATCAAGATGACAACATCACCGGGATTGAAGCTAGAATCGTCCAAGAAAAACAGTGAAGTAACTGTAGTCGTCAAGGGCGACTCAGTTACGTGTGGTATTGGCTGGGTGAATGTTGTGTCTCGGCTGACATCGCAGGAGCTTAGAGTGGAAGTACAAAGGGAGTGTGACATAGCTTGTGGGACGCTACTAGGAGCTATTTTCTCCATATTGAAACCATATTTGCCAACCTTGATGACTATTGTTGCTGTAGCTATTGCATTTTTATATGGTAAGTTTTTTCTCATACTTTAATGATATAAATACTGAATACTGGAATTTGACTGCACTTCTCTCATGAATATTATAATTTGACAACAGTTATTATTAACCATTCAATAGTCCCTAATTATTTTTCCGACCCTGGTTAAAACAGTATATATATCTTAAATCTAAATAAAACCAAACCTTTTCGCTTTTGCAATTATAAAAAAGTTTCAATCAAAATAAATAACAAGATTATTAATTATTAAAATGTTTATCTTCAGTGCAATCAAAATGGCAGCAAAAAGTCCAGGTCCGAATGCCCATGGAAGCGCCGTCGCCGCAGACGAGTCTGAACGGATCGGTGCGCGCGCACACGTGGGCCCGCAGCCCGTACGCCAGCGGGCCCGCCCCGCCGCGCTCGCCCGGACCGCCCCCCTCGCCCGTTTACGGGGACACCAGCGTACTCCCCGACGCGAGCTTCTCACCCAACAACACGCGGACAAACTCGCGGTTCTTATAGACATAGTGATTGTTTGAATTGATGTGATACATGATTAAGTGATGTGCGACATGTGAAAGAACAAAGAGAATTGATTACCTGTGTTACATATAATTGTTGGTATTTTAATAGACTCAAATGTTGTAAGTATAGAGAAACCGTAAGAAAATAATATCACTAATTTATTTTTGTAAGTTAAGTGTGAAATGTGATAGTAAAAATACAGTGATAACAAATTTATACTTTTTTACACGAACGTTTATTCTTAATCTACCAACCAAATGTTAACTGTATAATTTGTGAAAATTTTGAGAATCAATGCAAAAATCTCAAATGCTTCTGATTTGTTTTTTGACAATTGTAAATAGTTTGTTAGCTATTAGATCTTTTAGAGGCCTTCCTCTGGCAGTGCAAGTTGGACTCATATCTTTATATGGCATTATCACTTTCATACACATAATATATTGCTCTGGTGTTGTTTTAAATATTTGTTCTAGGTTTTGACTACTTGACATTGTGGCTTATTTGCCAGTCTGTCTGACTCAAGCCAATTATGTTTGTTGTATAATTTTCTTTGTTTGGTTTAACTATTTTCATAGCTTATAACACACTTGCATTTATAACAAGAGTAGAATTATGTTTGTTTCTAGTTATTATTATTTATGTGTTAGCCAACAATGGTGTATTCTAATAAATCTCTTAATGTTATTAAAAGAAAACGGTGGTTTTATAAAATAATGTGTTTATATCTAGAACCTATTATCTGACATAACCATTGTAGAAAACTTAAAGCATAAATTTGCTTATCAATAAAAAAATTGTCACTGTTGGCAAATCATGACTGAAATCTCACATTACACAATTAAATTTTAAAAGAAATATATTATTCATATGCTAATGACTATCGCAAAGTATAACTTAATATAATAATACTATTTTGTGGTAATTATTATTACTACAATTCTTTCTTAGTTTTTTTTAAGCAATAATATGAATAATTAATTTGAAAATATGCAAAACTGTGATTTGGTGGGTTATGCCTTTCTGCCGTCTGAGGCTGTTTTTTTTTATTATAAAGTTACTAGTCTTCTCTCCTAGATTTTTCATTTTCTGCTGCTGTTACTAGATGCTGTTGTTGATACTACTATTACTTTTAACAAGCTGCAGTCTGTCTCAAGTCAGGCAGCAGTACATTGCCTTTGCCACACGCAATTTGCCTTTGTCTTTATTACTTTATTTTAATACAATAATTAAATATAAAGACCATATCTTTAATCTGATTTATATGTTATGGCACGATTTAGCATCTTTATATTATGACTACAAAATGGAGATTTGTAGTATTTTTGGATTTCTTTTTCCTAAAAATGCTCCCTATCCCGAAATGCCAAAAATTGTAAGTTTACTATAAAATCCAGTACATTTAAGACAAGGATCTATAATATGGTTTTATCAAAGTTCTTTTATTCAAAAATAGGTTATTTCTGATAAAGGTTAGCACCCAAATATTGTGTTTATACTAAGACTCCACCTGGAATTGACTAGAACAGTACAAATTCAGGTTTTGATTACTATAAAATGGATCATTGTGAAACTTAAGTACTTAATAAAAGTATTTTTTATATGGACTATTTCATTTAAAGACTACAAATATCTTAAGACGTGTGATAATTTGTATGAAAATGTATTAAAATGTACTTCATTAAAATTGATTATTTACAAAGAATTTAATTTTTATATACTCGTTTATATTTTTTACAACGACTTGTGTCCCAATTTAAATAGAAATGGAAGTAAAAAGGTATATAATAATTTTTAACAAAAAAAGAAACGACTTCAAACAGTAAACTAAAAACCAAAAAATAAATTAACTTTGCACAAAGTAATACGTATTTTTATTTAGTTAAATCAAAATGAATAAATAATAAATTATTTTATAATTCTGTAGTCGGTGCCAAGTAAAACAATAACTGTGTATAGTATTTTTAAACTTTTGTGATTCAATTATACATATTCAATTTAATATGTTCATGCTATTATAAGAATTTGTCAAAAATACATATTTTTCTTATACTGTTATTATTTTGTAATTGCTTTGATATATTTAAAAATATTAAGTGTGCTTAGTAATTTAATATTGTAGTTAGGTTGTTGAGGCTTTTACTTGGCACCGACTACAGAATAATTTATTATTTATTCATTTTGATTTAACTAAATAAAAAATACGTATTACTTTGTGCAAAGTAAATTTATTTTTTGGTTTTTAGTTTACTATTTTATTTTACACTTTTAAGTGATGGGTAGACCGAGAAATAATATAGGTGCAAAGTTCTCATCAATATAAATGAATTAAGTCCAAACACAAAATAGCTATTCCAAAGCGTTGAGCAGTTCTCTGAATTGTCCTTCGTCTTCATCATCAGACCCTTAATGACAGTCAAAACCCATCTAGGTGCAAAGTTCTTATCAATGCAAATTAATAAAGCTAAAACACAAGGTAGCTGCTGTGAATCGTTGAGGAGTTCCTTCAACTGTCTCTCGGCTCCATCATCACATCAGACCTGCATTATAACCAATATGGTTGCAAAGTTCTAATCAATATAAATGAATTAAGTCCAAACACAAGATAGCAACTCCAAACTATTAAAGAGTTCCCTGAATTGTCCTTCTTCTTCATCATCAGATCGCTAATGAGAGTCACAATCCCTCTAGGTACAAAGTACTTATTAATGCTAATTAATCAAGCTCAAACACGAGGTAGCTGTCGTAGTTCGTTGAGGAGTTCCCTCGACTGTCTCTCGGCTCCATCATCAGATCATCTCCAAACATTTATGGAATTGTAGTGCTTTAAAATACTTAATGAAAAAACTTAGAAACGCACTAGTCATCCATACGATTTTTGAAAATTCCCCTCGATTCCTCTGGTCTGCCATCATCAGATCCTGATTTCCTTAAAATGGGACCACTTCGGAAATATCTACTTTCCAACAAAAAAAGAATTATCAAAATTGGTTTATAAAAAAGGTCGATAAGCCTTGAACAAACATAAAAAAAAGCATATATACGGTCGAATTAAGAAACGTCTCCTTTCTTGAAGTCGTTTAAAAATTGTTAACTAAACGCTATAAATACTAGCAAATAAGCTGTAACAAGCTCTGTGCGTGGTCCGTGTTGGGTTCCTTGCCCTTCAAATCATGTTTGTAGTTTATAAGATTAATAGGTTATCTTTAAATTGCAACAATACTTGATACAGGGCCCATTCACTACCTTAAGCTCATAGGCCAAGAATGGAATAATTATGATTGCTTATCGTTCTTTTGTATAGACAAAGTTCAATGTGAATTTTTTATAACATCTGTATAACCTCTAGTTTTGTTTGAAAATATAATTCTGCTTTTTATTGTATTAGGGTTTCAATTTCATGGATGAAGGTCAGGAATTTATTTTAGAAGAGTTTTTTTATCAATATTGAGACGGGTGAAACCGTGAGAAACAGCTAAACAAAAAATAAAACAACCATAAATATAAATACTTGTTCATAATATATTTTTATAAAAGATCTTTCAGAGTATAATATATAGATTCAAAAAATAATCATACATTTTAGAATTAAAATATCAACAATATTTTTAACAATATACATTTATTATTTCTCTTATAACTTAGACTGTCTCAATTATAATTAAAGATCTTTGGTCAGTATAGAATGTATAAAAGTGCAGTATATTTTGCGTTATTGCAGCGTGTTTTAAAGGCACTAATAGTATAAAAAGTACGAACAAATGCTCTAAATGGCACACACATAAACATGCGCAAAGATGAGACCCCCAAACGAATCTCGCAGTGCTGTCACTAGTAAGTGCCATATGTAACCTATACTGGTAACTGCAACCACAGTATTAGTTACACACGCGCCTACTACTCCTACTTATCGGTCATTACATCTAAGTTAAATTGAGCTTTCGTCATAGTAACAACCTTAAAAACATAAATTGTGACCATATCACATATTAATAGAAAATGGAAGTCTCATTATTATGATTTCAAATAACTAGCCTATGATATGAGTAAATCTATATAAAGTTTTTTGGTAAATTGTAAAAATATGTGTAATTTAAATAGTTGAGATTCATTTAAACACTCACTATAATAGTTAATATTAGATTGATACTTAATATTATAAATGCGTATAGGAATTTTGCTCATATAACAACGCACATGGATCCAATACTCGCCACAAAGTAAACTTTGAAGGATACAAAATAAATAGCTGTCATATTATATCATGTTCGTGCAGGGCTCCTGCTACACCGCTCCGAGCGTGGTGCACATGACGTCATTGAGCGTGCCCAACGACAACGTTCGGCCCGCGCCCGCCCAGCGCGCGGCCCGACGCACTCGCCGGGAAACCCCGCCCACTTCCGACTCCAACGTTACGTTATGTCTGTACGAAATAGAGAAAATATATATAATAGTAGTAACATTATAATATATGCATAGTTATTTACAAATTAGATTAAGGCGCGGTCTTAGCTCAAAACTCACAAAACTGGGATTTTTTGACGCTCCGGTACGAGGAAACCCAATAAATATAACTAATGCAAAAAAATACAGACCATAGAAAAGGGTCTAAAGAAAATGTTTACGGTCATATAATATTAAATATTTGTTTAATATATCCAATAAAAAAATCGTAATTTCCTTCTCAAAAATAAACTTAGACGTTGGAGTTCTCTGTATTTTCAGCGGTAACAACATATTTTTTTGTAAGAATATAATTAGAATATGATTTTATGAAGAATTCGTCTCAACAGATATTGAATTTAATGCGTATATTCTGAGTTATTAAAGAAAAACCCGCAAATTAAATGTTTATTTGCAACAGGGTTACACTTCTGCTTTGCAATTTTTAACCTTATTCAATGTGTGGTAAATGTAGCATTAGATTACGCGGTCATATTTAGTCCGCGACAAACGCTCGCGGTGGCTGGTCGGTCCCGGCCGGTCTTCTTGTGACATAAAACTTCGTGGTTTATGTGTAAATTGTAAAAATTTATTGGAATATTTGGGAAAGTATAAGATGGATAATAAGGCTATAATGTTTTTTTGTTGAAATATACGATATTGTGTAATTTGAGTAATTGCACAAACATAACATTCTAAATCCAAAAACATATTGTGGCATTCTATTTATATGCGCATAGAATACATATTTGAATGCGCTAGGTGCAAGCGTGGTTTGTCTGCTACGTCGATCGACCGTATCGGTCATGGCTTGCATAGTAAACGTAACATGAACGAAAAATCTTCTAATATATAAAATTTCCCTGTCACAATGTTAGTTACCGTACTCCTCCATACACTTAATAGCTATTTTAGCAGAACGAAGTCTGTCGGGACAGCTAGTATTTTGTATAATATCATGTTTTCTTTTTAAGATCAACAAAACGAATCATCATCATCCTTTATCCGTCCACTGCTGAACATAGGCCCCTTCTAATGATTGCCAAGACGACCGATCTACCGATCTCTTGCCACTCGAATACAACATGAACAATATACCATCATCATTATCATCCTTTATCCGTCCACAGCTGACAAAATACAAAATATTCAATAAACCAAATTTGATACTTTGCAATCATTTTTTACCACAATAATTTTTTATGGAATTGGTTTATTTCACATAAGTACATAGGTAGACGAAATGTTGGTTGGTCATTTTAACCAGGTGGGAAGACGTTCTCTCTCGACGTTTGCTCACTTATCATCATCATCATCAGTCTAAATCCGTCCACTGCCGAACATTGACCTCCCTCAATGAACGCCAAGACGGCTGATCCCGTGCTACTCTGATCAGGCAGAAGTGCCGTCGATGCGACTTCATCATCATCTGCGATTGTCAATCCGCCTGCTCAGCGTGGCAGTTATGAGCAAAGGCGAATTACAGATAACAGCTTACTTACATATTATTATTGTTACTAAAAACCACACATCTTTAGTAGTGAAGTGTTTGCTCACTCATCATCATCATCATCATCATCATCAGCCTAAATCCGTCCACTGCCAAACATAGGCCTCTCTCAATGAACGCCAAGACGGCTGATCCCGTGCTACTCTGATCAGGCAGAAGTGCCGTCGATGCGACTTCATCATCATCTGCGATTGTCAATCCGCCTGCTGAGCGTGGCAGTTATGAGCAAAGGCGAATTACAGATAACAGCTTACTTACATATAATTATTGTTACTAAAAACCACACATCTTTAGTAGTGAAGTGTTTGCTCACTCATCATCATCATCATCATCATCATCAGCCTAAATCCGTCCACTGCCAAACATAGGCCTCTCTCAATGAACGCCAAGACGGCCGATCCCGTGTTACTCTGATCAGGCAGCAGTGCCATCAATGCGACTTCATCATCATCTGCGACTGTCAATCTGCCTGCTCAGCGTGGCAGTTATGAGCAAAGGCGAATTACAGATAACAGCTTACTTACATATAATTATTGTTAGTAAAAACCACAGATCTTTAGTAGTGAAGTGTTTGCTCACTCATCATCATCATCATCAGCTTAAATCCGCCCACTGCTGAACATAGGCCCCTTCTAATGATTGCCAAGACGACCGATCTACCGATCTCTTGCCACTCGAATACAACAAGAACAATATACCATCATCATCATCAGCCTTTATCCGTCCACTGCTGAACTTAGACCTCTCCTAATGAGTTTGCCGTAGCTCAACGTGCTGTGGAGCGTGCTATGCTGGGTGTTTCTTTGGCAGATAGGATTCGAAACGAAGACCTTCGCCAGAGAACTAAAGTTACCGATATCACGCGAAGAATAAGCACGTTGAAGTGGCAATGGGCTGATCACGCACTCAGAAGAACGGATGGCCGATAGGCCGTTAAGGTTCAAGAGTGGAGGCCGCGCTTAGGTAGACGAAGTGTTGGTCGGCCATTAACCAGATGGGAAGACGATCTCCGTGCAGTGGCAGGTCCGCGTTGGATGCTAGTAGCAAGGGATCGGTCGTCTTGGCGTTCGTTAAGGGAGGCCTATGTTCAGCAGTGGACGGATAATCATCATCGGTTGAAGACTTTCGTCTTCAAACTCTGCGGTATAGACGACGTGAGAATATGGCGAAGCTATCTAAATGCTGCCCAATCTAATTGAATCGTCCTATGGGCTTATTTAGGATACTATTATTATATACTAGCTGTTACCCTCAGCTTCGCCCGCGTGAACTTAGGTTTACGGATTTATCATGTCTGATGATGATCATTTTCTATTTTAATAATTACTAAGTTTTTGTATTAAAATGAATATATGTCATCTTGAACATAAAGACATATATCCCTTCGCAGATTTTCTGTAGGCATATTTAGGATATATAATACTATTATTATATATTCCACCATACCTTGATC
The DNA here is from genome assembly GCA_905333005.2 of Lycaena phlaeas. Classification (NCBI taxonomy): domain Eukaryota; kingdom Metazoa; phylum Arthropoda; class Insecta; order Lepidoptera; family Lycaenidae; genus Lycaena; species Lycaena phlaeas. Next base: position 4,115,485 of record HG995181.1, read on the forward strand.
ATATTATTACGTCTACCAGAGTTGATACACTACGGCTTTAGTCAGCAGACAACCGCCCGCGCCCGTTCGTATCACAGCAACACGATTTATTTTCTTTTGCATTATTTTGATTTTGCCATATCTCCTAAAGTATTCATTTAATTTGCATGATGTAAAGGGCAAAAATAATCTTCATAAAATGCACATGCTAATTAACTGATTTAAAATGATAAGGATTCATACCGTATTTGTGTAAATAACTTTCAAATTATCACGTTATAATTGCCCATTTTTTTAAGTATTAAATGGATATAGTATGATATCCCTAAGAGATAGACATATGCCATCGCGGACTTTTTTGTAGACCTATTTAAGATACACAATTCCACCATACATTATTTTGGTATATCTCAAAGGGTTTAGGCAGCGTTTTCGTTGAAAACTCCTAAGCGGCCTATTTTTTTTCGACACCTTCAACGATTATTGTTATATCTTAGCCAATGTATATAAAAACTTAATAAATTATATACATAAACCTTCCTCTTGAATTGTCCTATCTATTAAAAAAAACCGCATCAAAATCCGTTGCATAGTTTTAAAGATTTAAGCGTACAAAGAATATAGGGACAGAAAAAGCGACTTTGTTTTATAATATGTAGTGATTCCACCATACTTTAATCATATTATTACACCTATTATTACATATTATTACACCGGTGAAGGAAAACATCGTGAGGAAACCTGCATGCCTGATGAGATTGAAAGTCTTTGAAGGTATGTGAAGTTCACCAATCCGCACTGGGCCAGCGCGGTGGACTATTGGCCCATTACCCTCCTCGCCTGATTTCGAGGAAGGAGACCCGTGCCCAGCAGTGGGACATATAAGGGTTGATACTTTACTTTTACTTTATTACACCTATCAGAGTTGATACACCATGGCCTTAGACACCAGACCATAAGCGTAGCCAGCCTTGGGCTCAACGTGGGGCAACAAAGGGGTTTTTTTTAATTAAGCCGTTTGGGCTGCATCTATGCCAATTTGTTAATCTGTAAATTTTAAGGGTTTTCGGACCCGCTTTTTGTTTTGATCGCACTTTTTTTATGTAGACTAATTTTTTGATATTATGAATGAATGAATGAATGAATATACTTTATTGTGCACACATTACTACAACATAAATGAATGGCATAATAACAAAACAAAAATTATGATTGTTGTTAATATTAGAAAAAAATGTTTTATGTTTAATTAGGCACCCTATAGGTGCCAGGGTGGGGCAAGCGCCCCAGCTTGCCCCAGTGTGGCTACGCCCATGCACCAAACAACCGCCAGTTCGAATCATGGCTACACGATTTATTTTCTTGTGCATTAATTTGATTTTGCCATATCTCCTAAAGTATTCATTTAATTTACATGATGTAAAGGGCAAAAATAATCTTCATGAAGTGCAGATGCCAATTTACTCACTTAAAATGGGATTCATACCGCATTCGTGTAAATAACTTTTAAACTATCACGTTATAGTTGCCCATTTTGTAAAGTATTAAATGGATATAGTATAATATTCCTAAGAGATAGACATATGTTATCGCGGACTTTTTTGTAGGTCTATTTAAGATATACAATTTCATAACCATACATTATTTTGTTATATCTCAAAGGGTTTAGGCAGCGTTTTCGTTGAAAACTCCCAGACGGCCTATTTTTTCCGACACCTCCAACAATTATAGTTATACTTAGACTTAGATAATGTATATGTCGCAGTCATCTGGTTGAATCAGTCATTTGATTGTATCACTAGCGCGTTAATTAAATGACGACATTTAATTGAATGACTAGGCCGAACGTTGATTGAACAAGCGTCGCTCATCGTCCAACTAGATAGCGGATATAACCTTTTGAACAGAGCGGACGTAAAATCAGTCAGGTGATTGGAATTTAGTTCATTTTTTTAATTTTTTTTTAAATATTTTTTTTTTAAATAAATTTAAAATACAATATAAAATCATAATGTTCATTGCTCAAGACTGTTTCAACCAGATGACTGCGACATATATAAAAACTTAATAAATCTACACTAATATAATTATCTACAAAAAGTCCGCGACACGCTATACCTATCTATGTCGAGTGAGGCACAATAACCATTTTTTTATTTAGATATTATGAATTTTTTTTGGACTACATTTAAACGCGTTTATTTTACTTATGCTTTGGATCCTTATCAAAATAAATTATTTCATCACTAAGTACAGTTTATGTAAATAATATTTCGACTTTGAATGATTAAAATTGGACGTTCGGTTTTGAAGTTATGGCGAAATCTATCTACACTAATATTATAAAGAGGAAAACTTTGTTTGTTTGGTTGTAATGAATAGGCTCATAAAGTACTAGACCGATTTAAAAAATTCTTTCACCATTCGAAACCTAGATTATCCACGAGTAACATAGGCTGAATTTTATTCTGGAAAAAAAACAGGGTTCCGTAAGATATTTGGGTTTTTCAGACACGAGGTGTAAAAAAACAACCAGAAAAGTTACTTATTTTGCGTACGCTGCCTAAACTATAAGAGATAAAACCATAAAATGTTCTAATTAATTGTAGATCTTATAATTATCTACAAAAAAGTCCCCGACACACTATACCTATCTATGTCGAGTGAGGCACAACAACCATATTTTATTCAGAAATTTTGATTTTTTGGACTACATTTAAACGAGTTTATTTTACTCTTGCTTTTAATCCTTAAGATATGAAGCTAAAGAGTTTGTTTATTTGAACGCGCTAATCTCAGGAACTATCGGTCGGATTTTAATGAAACATTTCAGTGTTCGATAGCCCATTTATCGGTAAAGATATATCATCCCGCTAAGATCCCGTTGTAAATCTTAGTTAATTATGTAGTGATATGAGTAGGAAATGTCTGATTACTTTGTAAAAAAAATAATTTTATTTTTTGTTTTTTCTTTTATTTAACTAATGATTGTAACTATCTATTATAAACATAAAAGTGTATGCATTTATGCTGGTGGTTACGCTTTTTTATTTTGAATAAGTATAACACCCATGTTTACTCTGCTCGTTGCGTATAACCATGCATCTTTCTGTGAGCAAAAATGGTTGATGGCGCGTGTGTGTGTGTTACCGTATCGCGCGTAGATATGCGGTTGTGTGAGTGAAATCGCATTTTTAAATCGTACTAAGACCGCGCCTTAATACGAAGAACTCTCCGACGATAACCAACCAACACAAACAGCAGAATCGTATATTTCGGTACAAGACGTGATTGTAATGAATTTGTAAAATTTAACATTAATCTATCTTATCTTATACCTTTAAACGAGCAATTCTTGTATATATATATATATATATATTCAGATTCTATATATATATATATATAGAATCTGAATCTCGGAAACGGCTCCAACGATTTCCATGAAATTTTGTATACACGGGTTAAAAACCGCGACAAATTGATCTAGCTAGGAAAAAATTTTAGAAAACTTTTTTTTATCCGTGTTTTAAAGCAAAGATAAAATATAATAAGAATACGAACGTAAATTTCGCTGTCAAATACCATGTCATGATAGCATAGTGGAGAAATTAGGCAGTTAAATCCGAACGAGCCTGGTTAGAATCTCCAGTCCGATTTTTTTTCCTTTTTTTAAGATAATTTTTTTGGACGACAATTTTTATCGTAGTTATTCACTAAGGGTATCGAGCAAATGCTCGGTCAACCAGGTTCTATTATATTATTTATAACAATAAAATGGAAATATTATTTAATTATTTTTCTATAAATTAATAAATAAAATATATAGTATACTGACAGGCGCTCGTATGGATCGGTGGCGACGCGCACGCACATAGCGGTGGCGCCGTAGAAGTCTGCGTGCGCGTCGATGTGCAGGCGCGGTTCGGCCGACGTGCGCGCTTGAGCCTGCAGCGCCCCGCCCGCTGTGCGCACGCTCGCGCCAGCCTCGCTTACCGCCGCGCCGCGCAGCGACAGCGACGTGCGCGCGTTGCGGGACCACAAAGATACCTGCACGAATATAAATATGCCGAATTAAAAAAAAAAATCAAAATATTCAGTAACAATCACGCTGCGTTAACGTAGCAGCGTGGGTTATATTATTAGAGCTTGTGTTACGGATACTAGAAAAGAGCATAATTTATAGATATATAAATATGTTGTTGTTATGGCATGTTAATGCCGACATTCGTTGCAGACATTCATATTTATCATCATTATCTGCACCTGACGGGATTCGAACTCGCTACCGCTGCGTAAAGTATCAGTAGTCTGACCACTCGACTAGCCTGCTTTCAACATTAATTTGGATTGAAGTCCGAAGGTCTCGTACTTTTAGAACAACCGAGATTGAGATATTTTTTACTTGCGTACCACATTATTATTTGAAAATAGGTCTGATTAAATATTAATTATAATAATGTTTGTAATAAATAATTAAATAGATAATGACCTGTGCCTGCGCATCCATCGCCAATGCCACAGCAGCTTGTCGCGTGAGCTGTAGCGGTCCGGCGCCCAGCAGCGGCAGAGTCGCGCGGATCGGCCGCAGCGGGCGGAGCGCGCGCAGCACGGTCGTGGGCTCGCTGCCCGTCCCCGCCCATACGTGGCCCAGTAACTCTCCCTAAAGTATGTTATTTACTTTAGTTAATCATGACAAACAATATATATATATATATATATATATGAATTTTTCTCTTTCTAATTTATATAAATGATCTACCGAGTCTTGTAAATAACTGTCATGATATAGTGTTGTTTGCGGATGATACTTCTTTACTTTTTAAAGTTAGACGACAACAGGATAAATATGACGACGTAAACAATGCCATTAATAAAGTTGTTGAGTGGTTTACTGCAAATAATCTTGTGCTCAATGAAAAGAAAACAAAATGTGTTAAATTTACTCTGCCCAACGTAGGACAAGTTAATACGGATATAGAGATAAAAGGAGAAAAATTGTACCTTGTGGAAACAACCTTGTTCTTAGGTATTACTTTAGATTCTAGATTGCAATGGGGCCCTCATATTGACAAGTTAGCGGATAAGCTCAGTTCTGCAGCTTACGCGGTTAAAAAGATAAGGAACCTGACGGATATTCAAACCGCCAGGTTAGTTTACTTTAGTTATTTCCATAGTCTTATGGCCTATGGCATTTTGCTGTGGGGTCATGCCGCTGATACCGAGCGCATATTTATTCTGCAAAAGCGAGCTATTAGAGCTATTTATAAATTGGGTCCCAGGGAATCTCTTAGGGATTTTTTTAAAAATATTGATATATTAACATTAACATCACAATATATCTTCACAAATTTAATGTATACCAAAAATAACCTTCATCTATTTAAACAAAAAAGTGATATTCATAATGTAAATACTAGAAATAGAAATAAGCTAGTGCCCTATAGTAGTCGACTTAACAAAGTAAATAAGTCTTTTGTGGGTCAATGTATACGCTTTTACAACAGGGTCCCTTCTAATATACAGGAATTATGCCCCAAGAAATTTAAGATTGTCATCAAACAAAAACTAAGTAAAAAAGGATATTATAAGATTAATGAATATTTCGATGACGCAAATCCTTGGGATTGAACTGCTCTTCTATCAAGCTGTATTTATTTAGAATGTATATAAATTTTGAGCCTGCAGTATGATAAATTAAACTTGTATTAAGGTGAAACGTATGACACGTCATGCTCGCTTATGCCATTGCAGTGGTGGCGTTGTGTGATGGGTCCTCCACTTCCCTCTAATATGTGGAAGAGGTTGACGCTGGCACACGCGTCCTGGCCTATGTGAAGGTGCCGCTGTGGTGGCTGGTCGTGTTATGCAGTTTCTACCTCGCTTGGTTTTTTTGTTTTCTTTTTATTAACATCCTCGTTTGTTTTGATATTGCGGGGTCCAAATTTATTTACTTATTTATTTTAGGCAAATGTGAATTAATTTATGTAACTAGCATGTTGTTATTATTTATATGTATATTAGTATGTTGTTATTTTGATGTATTTACAAAAATTGCAAAACTATATTTTAAAAAGAGCAATCCTACAGAGTTTCTTGCTAGATTCTTCTCTGAGGAAAACTGCTACTTTGCGAATCTAGCATTAGCTTATAAAAAAAATTGACATGTTTCAAGTGCTATGTAATTTGCCTACGAAATAAATATTATTTGATTTGATTTGATTTGAATGAGCTATATTATGGGTGGGCGACGTGCGTGTGTGTGTAAATTATAAGACTTGTATGTTATTGTTATTCTTTGACCCACCTGGCTCTCGAAGAGCGTGAGTGTCCGGGTGCGCGCGCCGCCCACCGCGAACGACAGACCGCCTGCCACGTCCTCCTCCGCCTCGCCCTCGCCCTCCGCCCCACCGCCGCCCGCCAGCGCCGCCAGCCCGCGGGCCCACAGCTCCACCTGTTCATACACCACTCATACAATACAATACTGCTGTCGGATCAAGTGTTCCGAATAAGCGAATTATTCTACGACTATACGTACTGCAAGCGTGTCATCCTCGAGGCCTGCGGGCGTGCGCGTGGCGAGCGAGACGCGCGCGCGCCGCAGCAGCCCACCCGGCGTCAGCTGCACGGACTGCAGCGTCGCGCGCCAGCCCCCGCTCACGCCCGCTTCGCGTTCCAGCAGCGCCGACGAGCCGGGTGCGGCGCGCGCGGACCACCCGCGCAGGCCCGCTGGCAGACCCTCCAGCGCTGCCTTCCACCGAGCATCCCCGGCCGCCAGGACGCCTAGCCGTTGCCAAGCCAGGCGGCGCAGCTCCGCAGGCGCGAGCTCCATCCCCGCCAGCAACGCGGTCGGCGACTCGGGCTCCGCGCGCCGCAACAGCAGGTCAAGCGCGGCAGCCCGCAGCACCAGGGGCCCGGGGCGCACCGCGATATGCTGCAGCCGCAGGAGGCGCGTGGGGGATAGAGCCACGGCGGGCACGTCTTCCAGCGCGTCGATGGCCGCCAGCGCCGCTGCACCCGCGCCGCGCTCCGCCTGCTCCAGCAGCAGCTCGCACGTGTCCGCGCGCCGCATGTTGCCCAGCGCATGCAACCGCACCGCACGACACTCATCGTCCTGAGGCCAGAGTTGGAGGTTAATTACAACGGTGTTATGTACTTTACTGAACCTGAGAGAGCTTCAGCTATTCTCAGACGAGGCATATAGTTCACGAGTATAGATATTATGAAGAAAGTAATACCTTGCACCGCGCGAGCGAGCGGGCGAGCGCGTCGCGCAGGGCTCGCGGCGCGGGCGCGGTGGGCGGCAGGCGCGCGGCGGCGGCGGCGGCGGCCAGCAGCGCGCTCGCGGCCACGCCCCGGTCCGCTACCTCCTCCCCCAGGCGCGCCGCCTCCGACACCACCGCCTCCTGCGTGCCATACACTCGTTACTTTATATTAAATTCATCAAAGAAAGTTTAGATACATAATCCGTGGACGTAAATATGTATATTTACATTATTTAACTTTTAAATATGCATATTTCAAAAGGCTCCTACTTCCCTCAAAATCCAATATTTCTAAAAATCGAATCTAACTGTACATTTATATCGGTGTAATGCATTGTGTGTTCTCCAAATACGCAGCGTACCGCGTCACAGTGTTGTGGCTTGTGGAATAAATTTTGCTAATGTTTAGTTGAAATGTCAATGTATAAAAAGAATTAAAAATAAAGAATAAATATATTGGCGCCGTTCACACTCATGACCCTTACAACCTTCAGGACCAACAGGTCTGATTTGGAATGTATAGTTTAACCAATTAGAAGCCTCACATATCACGACATACCCATTACAGCCAATCACAGACGCTCTCGCATACGTCACCTGGAAGCTTGCACTCAAACCACGCCGATGTGCATACATTTTTTGTATTTTTGTAATTTATTCAAAATGACATGTATTTGAGAACAACACGGAGTTTCTAATTATTTCCTCGCTCCTTTACTTATATTTATTTGTAAAACAAACTGAATTAACTTCTTATTATTTCTGAGAAAACTATAAGACGAAGCGCTTTGTAATTTTTACATTTAAATAAGATAATATTTAATGCTATACAGGGTTCCATCAGTCGATCTCCATCGACTCGTAGTAAAGCGAGGACGCACCTCTGGCTCGGGGGCCTGCGCGAGTCCGTCGAGGTAATGGTGCGCAAGCGCATGCGACGCGTCCTCGTGCCGCAGCTGCAGCAGCTGCTCGGCGGCGCGGTGCGCGGCCGCGGTGCCCGCCAGCCCCAGGAGTCGCAGCAGGCCGGGCCTGCCATGGTGACGAATATTTGATTACGGGCTCTGCTACTATAGATTAAGAGATTGTGAACTTTGCGACTGCTAATGTAAGAAACATTATTCGATCGAGTTTTGTATCACTCTTTTTTTTTCCCTCAAATACCTTCGCCTACCGAAGAATTTGTTTGAAAGCGCAACTCTCCGGGACCAAAATATAGCTCTATAACAGGCAGGCTTTTCATTATTCGGGCGGTAGAAACTACGAAGAACAGTCAGTATATAAAAGGTTTTATTGTTGGTTTTATTATAAAGTGTCAATTTCTTGTATTACGTAAGACTAAGGGACTCGGAAAGCATGAGTCCTGATGTCCCAAATCATCGCGTGGTGCTCTCTACGCAAAAAGGAGTACTTTATTAAAGACTAATGGAATTCTAGAAAGTTAACGGAGGTAAATGATCCCGCTATTTATATAAATGAACTAGGAAGGGTTAATTTACACGCAAAAGTTTTTCCAATAAAAAAATAATACAAGTTATTATTTAATTAATTAACAATTACGTATGTCCTGCCAAACAAATCACAAAATGAACTTATATAGCAAAATAACAGCGACCTATACGGCCAAGGGTCAAAATAGCAGTTTTTTTTCTCGTTGCACTGCAGCATGCTCAACCAGCATTCCAAATACTGGTTTTTAACATTTTTTATTCGTTTTTGGCCTTGTTTGAAACGTTTCGAGTGCTTCATTTTGCTTCAAAGTTTTCTACGATATATTTTGATACGATTTACCCAACACGTGGTCGAGAGTTGAGGCGACTCATTGAGTTGCTCGGGCTTATCCCTTAGAATAATAAAGTTATCCCGCGTACATTAAAAAACAGTTTAAAAAACTTAAAAAAAAAACATGCTTTACAAGTCTCTCCGAGTTCGCGCACTAGCTCTTACTCGTATGCAAAGGATGCGGAAAGGAATTAATTAATCCTGGCGAATCTAATTGGGATAATCGGATTTTGTAATCGAATTATTGCATTGTCATCGGTATTTGACAGGTGTGCTAAGTTTGAATTAAATCTGATTCAAAGTAGGACAAAATCGAGCTCAAAGGAGTCGGTTACAAACATACCACCTGTATGCTAATAAAAGCGTGTTAAAAAATGTTCCAGGTACGTCGTTCAAGTTACTGAGCAAAATCGATTACTTACCATAAATAAATAATAAATAAATGACACTTTATTGCACACCAAAAAACATGGACAAATATTAAAACTAGAAATGCGAGCACAAAAGGTGGCCATAACGTGTATCATCTGGCATTCAGCTTATATTTAAACATCCAGATGCTCCCCGGGAATTCAGACGCCGCAAAAAAAAAAAAAAAACTTTTCTCCAACCTAAATAGTTAATTGGGTTAACATTCTCAAAAACACATTCCGACACGATGCGATCCGAGCAATCCGTAGATTAGCGACTAACGGCGGTTTTCAATATCCTATCTATCTTAAAATTTTGACAGATTTTGTAAGAAAATGTGTCAAAATTTCAAGAGAGATAAGAAAATTTTAAGATAGATAGGATATTGAAAGCCGCCGTAAACAAACACCGAACACACAAATGAAGAAAGCTTTATTGTAATATTATATGTTATGGGCAACTCACAGATTTTCTGGATCAGTGTCGTGGAGTAGGGTGGCTAGGGAGGTTTTCGAAGCGGATCGTAGGGCGGGCAGAAGGCGCAGGGCTGCTACGGCGGCACCCACCGTCCCGCCCTCGCCGGGTTCTGCCCCGCCCAACGCTTCCGCCTCCTTCTCTAGCAGCACTGCTACCTGTTCTGCACTCTGCAAACAGCAGTCAATATCGTTCTATCGCTTCACGATCCATTTTCGGCCATTAGTCGGCGGTTTCCCTATACCCCCTTTTTTTTGACGCCGGGTAATGCGCTTAGGCATTCCGAGGGGGAGTGGGTCTTCCCAGGCGGGTATGTGGGGCTCGCTGCGCCCGAAAGATGGTAAGTGGAATTAGCCGTTTTGTCGCCGACTACCCTGCTGGTGTTTAGTGACCCTGACTTCTAAATTAGAAGGTCGTGGATTCGATTCCCAACCAGGACCAATATTTGTGTGATGAGTATGAATCATTTGCTCTGTGTCTGGCTGTTATTCAGACTTCGTTCTGCCAAAATTATAATTGCAATTAAAAAATAGGCGTTGATCGTAGAGGGGTGAAAATTTAGATTGTAATTATTTTTGTATGCTGTATCGTAAAAAAATATAAAAACAATAAAATAGTCATAAAAATAAAAATAAACTTATGGGTCACCCTTGTCATTTAGGGGGATGAAAAATATATGTTGGCCGATTCTCAGACCCACTGAATATGTAAGTATTTGTTAAATTTCTTATGTTTGTATATGTAAAATTTCATAAGAATCGGTTAAGCCGTTTCGGACTAGTTCAATTACGCACCCCCTGACACGAGAATTTTATACAGTGAAATTTTTTGAAAAAATGGACATAATCAGGGACATGATAGAACTTGGTTTCACCAATTAAAGAAAATTATATTCACCAAAAATCACATAAATTATAAAATATAGTCAAATGTAAGTAATGCATTGTTGGACTTAGTTGCCGTGTGTGAGTTGTACGAACATGTTATTATATTATTTGTTATTATAATTGCCTATCGCGAGACGAATTTCTGAGCAAACCTGAGTTAACGGCACTTATCTATTAAATAATGTGACCTTTGACCGAGCGATCGACTTTGAAATGACTCAAATAAGTACAAGTTTACATTTGATCTGATAATGAAAACTATACAAAGTATTGATTCTAGAACAAAACCTAGCTTGCGACTCTCATATTTCTCTGAAGTAATTATGCATATGATAGTTTTTTAATAGCATACCTTGCCTATTTTCAGATAAGTTTTGAAATGGAAGTATCTTCAACAGTAAAAAAGCCCCTAAGTGAAGTAGTAGTCTTTATATAAAGCAAGAAATAATCTAATTAAATCAAATAATACCTTAATTAAAACAATTTCAATAATAATTATTATCAAAAAATTTGAAATCATGTTTTAATGTTGTACAATCTTCCAAAACCCTGTTTATATCAGCCTATTTATAGATCCAATCTTTAAAAAGGCAAATATTTAACTGTATACAATTTTTTGTGACTACATCTATATATGTAAAACTACTTACCAGTCTTTCTATAGGTTTTTCCATATGTAGTGCCATGGTTATTGACACTGGAACGAGGGTTGGCGGTAACTTCTGTAACTCATCACTGACGGACCCACTGGATCGTTGCATTGGTTGAACAGTATCTGCTGGCACTCGTAGTAACCGTAACCAAGTCCGTGCTTCAAGTGATTCTCCTCTTAGCTTATGCGACTCCTCTGCATGGATCTCATTGATTGCATTAAAATCTTTGGCCAATGTGTAATGTGTCATACGGTGGGAGATTATGTCATTGTTTATTTCACCCGCCACCCATACACACAGTGGCTATAGCGAGAATAAATTATAAAAAAATATTATATTCAAGAGAAATAGCAAGCTATTGAGAATGTTTAAAATACTACCTTAATTTTCTTGATAATATGCATAGATACAGTTTCATATTGAACCTCACAAGCTCCTGACACATCTGTTTCATTTCTCTCACTGTCAAATACATTAAACTGAAAAAGAATATAAAATAAAATAAATACAAGCTCATTTATTAAATAGAATATAAAATAGAGAAAGTATAAAATGAGTTTTTTTAATGTAATTAGTATACATCATTTCATATTATGAATTTAGTGAAAAATCAAATAATTATTTAAGTAGGTAGGTACTCAAAAAAAAAATATTTTTTCTGTCAGATCCCACTTGTTACAAAAAAGTGATCCCACTTGCTAAAGCGTATAGATGATTACATGATACTTGCTGGTATTCATTATATATTTATTTACTGCTTCAAATATTTATAGATCTATGAATAGTTTGCATGTACACATACTCAGGACTCTGTCGACCACAGGTTACGAAACACTGTTTTACGGTAAAGAAAAGAAAGTTTTTAAAACTTGGGTGTTCAATGTCCATTTTGAAAGAAAACCCTTATTACCATGTGAATATATTGTTGAGTACTAGATCATATAAAACTTACCTGGAAAAGACTGACAAGAGACTTCTTAAAGTTAAGGATGTCTATAGGTTCAGTAGGATCTAAGTAGGTTTCAATGATGATTCCATTCTTCCAATGTGCATAAAATTCCGTATCATGATATTTATCCCAAATAGATGCCTTTTGTGAGTAGTCACTTATCGTTTTACCTTTTGACAATAACTTTGGAGATTTTAGCTATAAATAAATATATAAATGAATAAAAATTCAACAAGTGTTTTGTGATGATTGTAAAAAACCTTAACTTAATAATGAACAAGGTTTAGGCTTAAAGGAAGCTTGCTATTTTATAAAAACCCAGGCTTCTGAGAGATAAGATTACCCTTTAAGTTTGACTCTAGGGTTTAAAATAAGATTCTTGTCTCTTTTGGGACAGACTAACTCTTTTCTTTTGTCTATCTAAATCAGCTTATGGACTAAGCTGTTAATATGAAGAGGTGTAAGATCTTATCTATATAATAGTGCTAGTAACTGCAACTGAACTCATGAAAATCTTCAGATGCGTGCTGATTGCTTGTATTCATACTGTTAATACCTGAGACAATTTGTTCATAATTACTTTTATATAAAATGGTTGGCAAATGGCAGAGCTAAGTAGATCATTATAAATTGCTATTGACTTGTGTTACCTCAGTAAATTGGTTAGATAAAACTATTTTTTTTCCCAAATGCTTCTAACAATAATGTGATTTTTTAAAATCTTTAACAATGAATACTTACATTAAATTTTAGAAGGTAATCGGAGTCATCGTTTTTCCCAATGGGTGCTACATTGAGGGTACCCTTGATTTTGAACCCCACTTCTTTGTTCAGTTCACTTAGCTGAACCGTAGATTCTACAGTAAAAGTATCGGAAGTCCTTAATAATTTAATCTCTCCATCGAAACGATTTACAATCGATGGCATTCCCCATTTAATTGACAGTAACAGCCAATACAAAACATAAACCCGTACATGCATATTTTAAGATCGTTCTTTTGTAATGATCTATCAAAAAATAAAAGGTATATATGGCCAAAAAAGGTAAATTTTGTTAGCTTTTACTGATGTAGTTGTTGAAATAAGTAATGGTACAACATAAATTTAAGATTTGCAAGCACTGTGATAAATTCGACACGGCCAGTTCACTTCCGATAAGAAAATCTAAAAACTGCTGATTAATTTTCTTTTTAAATTACAACTTTCTCTATGATTTACCAATATTCGAGTGATAGAATTTATTCGGTTATTAAAAAAAATAACTTTAAAATGTTAAAGGTGTCGATTATTTGAAATAATAATGAATTTAAATTATTTTTTGCCATTTGAATTTTGACCGGCCCGCAAAACTATTGACATTTGTGATTAGACAGTATTTTTTTTTATATGGACTGCACTTAGTGCATTGCCAATGTCGAGTATCTTTTAAGAAGAAGAAGAAACAATCTGTGGTCTGTAATTTTGAGAAACGGCGGGAAATGCCAAGGGGGCCAAGGGGCACGATTGCACATTCAATCGTAAACATCTTCGCAAAAAATTAGCATCTCAATGCTAATGATGATAGATAAGATGTTTGCTTGAACCTTATTTAAACGAAAATTGATTAATCCTTTTATTCTTGCATTCTTTATCGTTAGGTCCGTATTGGTTTATAATTTTAGCTCTTATATTATTCATTTGTTTATTTTTTTAACAATTATTATAAATCCCAACAAATAATATATAAAATTCTCGTGTCATAATACAACACAAAAAATGATTTTCGTTCGTTTTGGAAGCAAACGAATAGACTGCAACCGAAGCCGGGTATCCCTGTGAGCATCAGTGGTTTGACTGATCCTGAGCAGATTGCTAATTTATTCATGGATCACTTTTCTGTAAAGTCACCACTTAGTAGGTCCGATCTTGTGCTAGATGCTGGAACCAGAGTGAACAGGTTGACTAAAATAACAAGAAAAACCATTGCTGAAACAATAATGTCAATGACCAGAGGCAAGTCACCTGGTCATGATGGTCTCAGCATTGAACATTTACAGTCGGCTGGTCCTCACTTGCCTCGTGTTCTCTATATGCTTTTTAATTTCTGTGTAAATCATAGCTATATGCCGGATGACATGATGCGAACGGTGGTGGTTCCTATAGTCAAAAATAAAACGGGCGACAACGCTGACAAGAATAACTATAGGCCCATTTCGTTGGCAACTGTTATCGCGAAAGTATTTGACAGCATTCTGAATACACAGCTTAACGTATACGTCCAACAACATGACAATCAGTTTGGCTTTAGACCGGGACTATCAACAGAAACCGCAGTGCTGTGTCTAAAGAGTGCTGTCACTTATTACACGAAGAGAGAAACGCCTGTTTCCTCGATCTTTCCAAGGCATTCGACCTGGTCTCATACAATATCTTATGGCAGAAACTACAGAAAAACGGTTTGCCAATAGAACTTATTAACATCTTTAAGTATTGGTATGAGAACCAGATTAATAATGTACGATGGGAAGGAGCGTTGTCACGGCCATACGGCCTGGAGTGTGGCGTGAGGCAAGGGGGTTTGACTTCGCCAACTCTTTTTAATATTTATATGAATGAGTTGATAGCTGAGCTCAGCAGCACCAGAGTCGGCTGTTACATAGATGGTGTATGTCTGAATAACATTAGCTACGCTGATGATATGGTGCTGCTGAGTGCATCCGTCTGTGGTATAAGAAAATTGGTATCGGTTTGTGAGTCGTATGCCAAGTCACACGGCTTAATTTATAATGTTAAAAAGAGTGAATTAATAGTGTTTAATGTCCGTGGCAAGTGTACGAATGAATGGCCACCGGTGTTGTTAAACAATTGTCCTCTTAATAGGGTGGATAAGTTTAAATATCTCGGACATTATCTGACTTCCGGTTTGAAAGATGATGTTGATATTGAACGGGAGCGGAGAGCATTGTCGGTGAGAGCGAATATGCTTGCTCGTAGGTTTGCGCGTAGTTCACCCAACGTTAAAATAATGTTATTTAGAGCATATTGTACATCTTTTTACACGTGTAGCCTATGGGCGGGATATACTCAAAAATCTTATAATGCTCTTCGGGTTCAATACAACAACGCGTTCAGAGTGCTGTTGGGGCTACCTCGATACTGCAGCGCCTCAGGGATGTTTGCTGCAGCTAATGTTGATTGTTTTTACGCCCTCATGAGAAAAAGGTGCGGGTCTCTGTTGCGAAGGGTGCGCGGGAGTGCCAACAGCATTCTTAACATGATATCCAGTAGACTGGATTGCATATACATGAATCGTTGCTGTGCCGTTGCAAATGGAATGGTACGGCAATGATCCATGTCTATGGGGTAAAGTTTTTATTGAATATTGAAAATGGAAAAAAAATGTAATAATTCTACTAACATACCTGCTAAGAAATGTTTGCTTACTAACCAAATTGAGTCTGTAGTTACTCGAATAAAGAATTATTATTATTATTATTATTATAATATTCATTTCAATGCTTCTCTGAAACGGCTCGACCGATTTCAATATTTTGGTTATGAAAATCAAGTATGAAAGTTATACAAAGATGTTATAATTGGGTCACTTTGAGCGCCAGTGTGGGACAACTATAGTTGGGTGCAAGTTATAGTTGGGCCTCACGTTGGGCACCAGATATAGTTGGGCTACTTTGGGCGCTAGTTATAGTTTCTGTCGGCTGTCCCATGTTGGGCGCCAGTTGTTGTTGGCTACTGTAGCCAGTTGGCTACTTTAGGCGCCAAATATTATTCTGTTGGGGTTCGGAAACACAAAGATTCTACTGTGCATATAACTATATTCGTGACTTCACAATTATTACAAGATTTTAACACAGACAGACTATAAATATACTAAATATAATTAAAATTACAGGTCCGTCAGACGGTCGTCGGAACGACGCACTCGAATAAACTCTCCGCGGAATATTGTTGTAAAGACTCGGGTATTCCCGATATCATGTCGGCGGTCAGTGTAATCTCACGACGCGGGGAATGGTGCTTCTCCATAGTGTTAAACGTAGTGTTTATATCCTCTTTGTGCTTTTCTATGCACCACTTTGTGTTATTCTGATGTGTAAGCTATACAATTGTAAGATTTCATTAAAATTCATTTAGTAGTTTTAACGTGAAAGAGTAACAAACATCCATACTTACAAAATTTCACGTTTATAATATTAGTAAGAAGATCTATATAGCTATTATAATCTATGAAAAGTATAGAAGCCTCGATCAATCGTCGAAGTTTTTTTCACTTGACAGCCCAAAGGTAGGGTATTTCTATGGGTAAGTCTATTAAAAGGTAGGGTATGTCTATTGGGTATTTAGGGGTTTTCCAAGTATAGAGTAAAGAATAAAATATGACACAAAACAAACATCAAACATACAAATTGCTAGTAAAAAATTAAAAATTTTGCCATTCGAAGCTGGAATTTTGATCGAGCTGACTGTTGACGAATTATGCAGTTTGAAGAATTGTGGTAGCTCAGTAAGCTTAGAAGAATTAAAACAAAGGTTTAAAATAAGTAAAGCGTGTGTTTAATTTTTAAATACTAAATAGTTACATTTTCCAACATTTCTAAAAGGTCGTCTTGTGTGGACTTCTGCGCACTAGCTGAGTAAGTTAAATCGTTGGTTTTAATCTTTATATTAGTGTTAATGTTTTGAAATTTTAGGTTTTTATTTATTTCTAAAGTTTTATTATTAACTAATGTTGCTCCCAACTCAATGGGTAGTTGTAATTTGACGAGGGAGCTTTCATATGGTAATTTTTCTATTGTTGAAAGAAGACATTTAATTTCTCCCGTATTTAAATCACAGTTATTCTCGTCAACATACTTTTTCTTGTCGTATTTATATATATTTTCTCCTAAATTCTGTAAAATCTTTGCATCAATTGCAGAAGGTTGACATAACGTTCCATCTTTGTGTTGGAAACCTAACCTGAGAAGAACTGATATTTTTGTATGATATTCAGAAAACCATAATATTAAGGTATTATTTAAAGCTGTAAAATCTTCATCTGTGAATTTATCTGCGAGAGATTCAAATTTTCGTAGTGCGTTCTCTATTATAGACTTTGAGAAATATTCCGGCATTAAAGCAGCAATGTTTCGCAGATGTCGCCTACTTATGTCGAAAATATTTTGACTTGTTGCCACTGAGAGCTGCCATTTAAATATCATAGTCATTAGATCCCATAATTTTCCGAGGGAGTAGTCATCAAGTTTCATAATAGACGTAGCAGATATATCTTGAAGTAGTTGCTTTATTACTGTATGTGAACCCACGGGCTGTGGTATAAATAACTCTTCCAGTAGCCTGGGATGTAGCAATACAGTTACTATATCTGTAAGGACTAAAAAGAATCTATTAAGTAATAACTGTAAAATTTTCACTTGGTTATTTCATTAAATCCACTTACCTCGTTCTGATTTGTCTACAGGTATATTCTGAGAATGTAACCTCTGGTCAATAACATAAATCATTTCACAACCCAAGTTAACAACAATAAATGGTGTGGCAAAGTGAGACATTACTTTAACAAAATAGGTAGTTCTGTAGAATTTATTAACAATGATTATTGATCAGGTATATAATGATGTTCTCTCCAAATTAACTTCACAAGGAAGAATAAAAGAAGTATCCCAAAAGTTACTATTTATGAATAAAAACTATGAAAGAGTCCTATTCGTATACAATATTTTGTTCACTGAATTTAACACTCCTTCTAAACTACATGAGGTGAAAAAATGTGAACATTTGTCACTACAGCACCGTAACCAAGGCAACAAAAGCTATCAAAAGAAAAAATTTTATGAGGCTTGGCAATATTATAACCTATCTCTCCTTTATGCTCCCTTGAATTCAGAAAATTTTTATTTAGCTGTTTCAAATAGGTCTGCTGTGTTTTATGAGCTGAAGAAATATGATGAGTGCTTAAAAGATGTCCAGTATGTCACAACTTTTAAAATCCCCGATGAATTAAAAGACAAACTAATTAAGAGAAAAGAAATGTGTGAAACTGCATTAAAAAAACGTGTTAATTCAGAAAAAAATAATTTCAAGAGTATGGATAAGCTTAAATTAAAACACGAAAGAGATTCTATATATGCATGTGCTAGTAAAAAGCTAGAAGTAAAATATAGCAAAGATATGGGGAGACATGTTATTGCTAAAGAAGATATTAAAGTTGGTGAAATATTAGCAGACGAAGATTCCTATATACATTTAGTAAATGTTTATCAAGTCTTATTTAGTTGTAGCTACTGTCTTAAAAGGGATTTGAATCTTTTGCCATGTGATAGTTGCTGTTTTGCATTGTATTGTAGCGATGAATGTAAGATGAAAGCTTTTAATGAATATCATAAAATAGAATGTCCCTTAATGCTAACTATGATGAAAATGGATTTCACAAAGCTGGAAATAATGGCATTAAGGATTGTATTAAAAGCAAGACATGACTGCGAAAATTGGAGTAGTTTATTTTCCGTAATTGAAGATGCAGAATCAAATGTTGGCACTGAATTTCATGGGCATGTAAAAATTAATGATAAGTGGATTTATGATTCAAAGTATTATACATCTATTCACACATTAGAGACAAATGTTGATAAAAGATCAGTTTCAGATATATTTCAGAAATGTGTTACAGCAGCCTTCTTTTTAAAGTTACTCTCAGATCACACAACGTTCATAAACCCTTCAAATGATGAAGATTTGGATAAAATCAGACAATGTGTTGCTGGTACATTGCTACTGCACATTATGACAGTACCAACAAATATGCATAATTTGTCGTCTAACATAATAGATCACGAGGGAAAATGTATTTCAGAAGTTAGTTTAGGAAGTGGTGCATATGCTTTTCACAGTCTTGTGAACCATTCTTGCACTCCTAATGTTGTTAGACTTAACAGTCTAGGAAGATCAAACATTAAACTAATGGCAATACGACCAATCAAAAAGGGTATGCAGTTGTTTGATAACTATGGGTAAGTTTTGTTATTTTTTCTTTAATCCTGTAAGTAATAATGGGGATTACCAGATTTTATAGTGATGTATATAATATAATGTCTATTTTAGATTGATGAGGAATTTAAAATTATAGTAGCCAGTGTTATTGTGGTTTGTAAATATAAACATTATTATATGATGTATATTAAATTGATGGATAAATCAATTTATTCAATTTTGGTGGTCTTTGCTGCAATACTAACTATAATGGTATCATCATCATCAGACCTTATCTGAACACGCCTCCTTAATAAACGCCTAGACAACTGATCCCTTGCCACTTGCATAACCTGGACCGGCAACTTCATGGAGATTTTTTTTCCACCTGGTTAATGCCAACTATTTGTCTACCTGCTATATGTACCTACCTACTGTAAACAATATCTAATTTTTGATACACACATCAGTCAGACATCCTACGTAGTTACTAATATAAATGCGAAAGTTTGTAAGTATGGATGGATGGATGTTACTTTTTCACATAAAAACTATTAAATGGATTATTGGAAACTTTACAATCATATACCTTATACATCAGAGTAACACATAGGCTATAATTTATCACCCTACTCCCACGGGAATGGGAAGATTGCAGGTGAAACCGGGGTGCTGCTAGTTCTTTATATTTTAACTAGATGATTTCATACAGCTACTATTTGCATCAATTTTGTGAAGACTGATCTGAGGATCGTAGGAATTATGAGAAGCTGATGTGTCAAATCAAAATAAGTAGACAACCACAACATTAATAATGTAGCTAACAAAAATTTGTGTTAGACCAATTTTAGGACCAATATATATTTAAGGAAGGATACCATTCTGACATATTTTAATTAATTAAAAATAAAATAATCATAATATTTATGTTTAACATTTATATTTTTTTTCAGAATGCATTATGCTCTTGAAGACTGTGAGGCCAGAATGAAGTCCCTTAAATTTCAATATAAATTTATATGCAAGTGTGAGGCCTGTGTAAATAATTGGCCAACATATATGAATATGCTATACTTAAAAAAAGTGCCACAAAATGTTAAAAAGCTTAAGGATAAGATACTATCAATGAATACTATAAGTCTTCTTGAGAGAGGTGATATGAAAACAGCTATTAATGTGTTTGATAATTTGTGTAAATTATCTGACAATTTGGAACCTTATATGCCATGCAGCGAGATGTGTGATTGCCAAGAGGCTATAAAACAGTGTATTACGATATTTGAAGGTGTTATTCCGTTTGGTCAATTGCAAACGGTTGCATGGACGGACTAAATAACACTTTGCCTTTATTGTCTCTCTTCATTTCTAAAGTATTCTGATTATTACCAATGAGAAATTGTAATTTTATGTTTAGTTTTTAAGCATACTTACTTATATATTTTTTTATTAATCTAAGAGAAGTCCAAATATGAGGAAGAATCTTAAAATTATTAATTAGTTTAACAATATTCTATATTTTATTTTTTATTTATTCAATTTCATTTTTGAAATTTTGTTTAATGTATCAATTGTTTCTGAGTATTTTGTAGTTTCTTAATTTTGTATGACTGATACTATACAGGTTACTTATGTTATATTAATGCTGTTGAGTCTATTGTACGCATATTTACTAATAAGTCATATTTCTGATATTTTGATTACTTTCTGCCAAAGAGTAATCAACTGTATTTTATTATTACTTTTAGAAATCACTAGTCTCTCATTATAATGTTTTTTTTATATTTTTTAAATAAATGTTTTGACCATCGAAATGTTTATTTTTATGAAGTACGTATTTACAGCGAGTAACGACAAAATGATCTATACTTACTTACTATAGACCATTTTGTCGCTATTGTACTACACTATATAACTCGTACGAATTAACTGTGCACTTCGCTATGTGACGTCATTCGGGCGGTATCGTTAGCAAAAAAAAAAAAAAAAGAGAATTATGTTAAAAAAATATAAATAATTGCAGTGACATTTTTGATAGTCTAAGATCATTTTTGTATGTAATAATAACTAAATGCGACGCTGCCTCTTCGTGGACACAATTTAGGGAGAGGGGTCGCATTCCAGCGAGTGCACAGTTCATTCGTACGAGTTCTAGACTATGGCCTAGTCAACAGTGTCTTTTTGACGAAATCGAAAATGCTGTTGGAAACCTAAAATATGATTATTTAGATTAATTACAGCATCTAGAAAAATTGTTATGTGGAAAATTGAAGCTCGCCTACATTTTAAAACAAATGAATTACCTAAATTTAAGGAAAGTTCCTGAAAAATGTTTTACCTCCCAGAACTACATTATTAACAATACAGCAGAATTTTTTGAAGAACGGACATAATCAGGGACGTGATAGAACGTGGGTTCACCAAACAAAAAAACAAAAAAAAAATATTTTCACCAAAAAAAAAAAAAAAAAAACAAAATATAGACAAATGTAACTATTGCATTGTTGGCCCTAGAATATGGTCACCCTATTTTATTATCACGTGCACTTTGCGCGCTAAATTTGAAAATTAGCTATACTTAAACCGCATACAGAAATTGAGTATTCTTTTTAAACATAGCAATAATATCAATATTTAAGCGTAAAGCAAAAAAATACAATTATTAAAATAAGTGATATTTATTAAATTAATATTAATTTGATCAAAATTACACTAGTGCTTTTATGGCACGTTGTTTGTAAACGTAAAAAAATAAGTCCTTGGCATTCGAGGTAATCAGATGTGGGGGAAATATTTTAGGGGTAATTTAGCTTTTATAACGTGTTATAGAATCTTATAAAAGCATAAAACACAAAGTTCTAAGAATAGTACTAAAAGAATACTCATTCGGTTTGACATTGAAGAACTTAAATATCTACTAATCTTTGGAATGTTTTGTACTTTATTTTCATTTATTATTGTAATACGATTGGATAGTGTGGGTTCTATAGGGCTATATTTCTTAACATAGTCTAAAACACATGTCAATTCATTATAAGCTACAATATCTTTAGGAAGTAATTCAAACATCGCATAACCATCCCCACCGTCTGCTATGAAACCCGACGTAATTACATTGTACTCATAGGAGTCCTGGATGCCTTCTAATTCTGAACATGTTGCACATAAAGCTTTGGCCTCAATCACTCGGGAACCTGGATTTTGAGCTAAATCATACGTAACTTTCATCCCTGATATTTGTAGAAATTGTCCTGGTGTGTCTATCAAACGCCATGCGTCTACAGAATGTTCTAGTGCTTGTTTTAATACTGTTCCATTCATCGACATTAAGCAAAGAGTATCTGTGAAAGGGATGACCGTGATCCAATCTCCTCTTGTCATTTTGAAAGGTTTTTCATGTCTATCTAAAGAGTTCCTTATTCTTCCACCTTGAATTATAGAAATTATATTTTTCACTCCTTTATGATGTTCTTGTGTGTATATTAATATTGCGTCGTTTATGAAATTTCCTAAATTGCATTCTCTAAGTCGGCATTGATCTCCGTCTAGAAAAACATTGGAGCTACCGACTACTTCATTATTAATACTGTCAACATTACTCCGATATTGATTTATTACTTCTAAGAGGTTGGGGTCTTCTGGTATTTCTTGATTTAGCAATAAAGGATCTCCATTATAATCAATTATTTCTCCTTTTTGGTCAAACGTTAAATGTAACTTACCCATGTATTTCGTATATGCGTAAGCTTGTACCACGAGAACGTTTCTTCCCGATTTTTGTGTAACTATCGTAGGATATGGTCCCTGTGGGTATTCTGGCTTTTCAATTGTATAGTTACTATTCCACAAGAATGTATTGGAATGGCCGCCTATTACTAAATCAATTTCGTTGACATCTCTGGCTATTTCTAAATCTTTCAGGAAACCAGAGTGACCAAGAGCAATTATTATATTAACATCCTGTGCTTTAAGTTTTTTTACCTCTTTTGCAATTGCTATAGCTTCGTCCTCATATTCGATCTTATTTTTCGGTGCAAGGAATGCTGTGTCCGGAGTTAGGTAGCCAATTATGCCAATTTTTGTTCTTTTTACAGATAATACGATAGATTTGTGTAAATTAGGCTCGTTCTGTAACTCTGGTACGTTATCTAATAGGAGGTTACCTGCTAATACTGGGCATGTAAGATTCCTAATGAAAGGTGTTAAACCTTCCACTTTCTCGTCTAATTCGTGGTTTCCCAGGCACTGAAACAAAAATGTGAAACTTAGTAAATAGTGCCTAAGTTAAAGATTGACTATAGTGTGGGCCAAAGTTGGACTATCTCATATCTTAAAGTTAAGTGTTACTTGAAATAAAATGCACGACAAATAAATGGATCTGGATATTTAAAGACATTTGCTTATTTAAGATTGGTAAAATATCTTAATTTTAACCAATAACTTTAAGAAGAAAAATACACTAGCTGTTAGTTTCTTTTTTTACAACAGCTGTTCATCAATTGGCGTCACATCTCTACAGAAATCAAAAAAATATTAAAATATACGTATGAACCTTCTGCAACTATTATGCCCAATGATGAAAATCGCATTAAAATCCATTTAGCTTAAAAGATCTAATTCACGCATAGACAGACGGCAGGAAGTGACTCAGTACATAGACACTTCTAACAAAGAAATTTACTTTTAGCCCCTTAGCAATGTAACACTCTATGCTAGGCCCCCTTATACCTATATGGGCCCTGGCCACTAGGGAAATGGAGCCCCGAAATAAATACCAATTTATACATTTGCGGGCTTCAATTTTGGATGAGAAAGAGTAATCTACTATGATTACTCTACTATTACGACACCACTATGTATTCTAATCAGCAATCAATGTTTAACTTCCCAATATTATCACTAGATCATACTCAGATATATGTAACGGTGCACCATCGCGGGACCCTGATCAGTTGGGTCTGACTATGTACAAAATCCTGCTTTTTTTTTGGAGACAATATCCCTAATAATTCTACCAGTGAAACGAATGCGCTGTACCATGCCAAAGAATAAGGACGTACATAGAAGGGCAGTTCTTATGGGCCCTTTGAGGATAAACTCTGCGATGTAAACGTCCCTTTTGGCGGCGTGACGAGAGGGACACCGCGATGTCCCCAGCATATGAGCCTACGAGAGCGAGCGAGTGCGAACTGGGGACTAGTCCCCAATAAAGTCGGCACAAAAAATCCTTAAGATTTGTGCTTCTATGTACGTCGGTATTTTTTGACCATGCTCTCGGCTGGCTGGGTACCACCAGCTTGCTTGTTCCTCTCGTCAAAAAGCTTTGCTGTGTTTCGAGGATAAGGGTAAGACGGGCTGTGTAATTAGAAATCTTTGACACGAGACTTAACATCTAATGTCTGAGGAAGAAAACATAAATGAGTTGGCTGGGCTAGCTCCGGATAAACTAACTTACCATTACATAGTAAAAATATTTTTATATTTAATGAGGATAGATTTCAAAACCTTTAGTGTTATCATAAAATAGTCAATAAAAAAGTCAATAAAATAAAGCTGTTTATTTTTTCACATACTCATGAAGATATATACATAAATTCGTGTCTGCTTTTCACATAAACAATATTATAATAACTAATTATAGGTAAATCTTATGACAATAATACTGCTTCGATAGGAATATCGCAAATGATCAGGAACGACAAATAATATTAAATTTATTAAATTAATTTAGATATTTCATAGATTTGTATAAATTCTCTTAGAAATTAGTCAATATCTGCAAATTGCATTGTAACAAAAAGTGCATACTATTTTTTCATCATAACGTTATAAAGATTACGAAACGTGGAGAACAATAAAATTAACCGAAAATAATACGTACCTACATGTACCGGCCTATGTCATGTGGCCATGTCCTACAAATAATTATTTGTAATAGAAATTAGAAAGCCTACAAACAGGGGAGATCATGCCGTTCGAAATTCAAAAATACGTTCTCAAAAGCGTCTTACATAAGTAGCTCCCTAATAGAACCCGCTTTAAAACGATATTCTAAGCAAAGTACTTACGTTAATTATGTAGATATATTTACAACACTTTTAGTAAAAAATTCCCCGATAGATTTAATTCTAAAGAAGTGTCCTTTTTGTGTGAAACTTCTTTCGGCGCCTCGCATTATTTGTAGGCTGTGAGTGAGGCCGATTGGTCACGCTCTGAGGTGAAAGGCTCCATCGGCTGAACTCATGACGGGTTACTATATTCATGTTTAATAATTGTTATTAATATATACTCACATTAATTTCATTGTTGATGCTAATTATTCTACAACTAAAAATTGTAATAAAAAGAAATTTAACAAGTTGGAAAAAAATCATGTTTACTTATATAATTTACTTGCGTTATTTATTTTACCTGATTTATATTTTCGGGGCTTATGTCGCAGAAGCCTTTGAGTTCATTAGCGGCGCCTCTGTATTTCGTCTCTTTAGTAAATTAATCCATGTTTTAAATTGAGATTAATTTTAAAAACAATATAAAAAGTAAATTAAATAGTACCTGTATGTAAGGCGATCTCTGTGTTGGGTCTGTGTTAGATGTGAGAGGCAAGGGATCGGTCGTTTTGGCGTTCATCGAGGAGGCCTATGTTCAGCAGTGGACGGATAGAGGATGATGATGATATGTCTATCTTGAATTTGGGCATATATATTTCATCCCCTTTATCTTTATTACATAGTAATAATTAAACTTGTTTTTGTGTTTGTTTGTTTGTGCATCAATCACTACATATTATAAAACAAAGTCGCTTTTTCTGTCCCTATATCCCTTTGTACGCTTAAATCTTTAAAACTACGCAACGGATTTTGATGTGGTTTTTTTTAATAGATAGGACAATTCAAGAGGAGGGTTTATGTACATAATTTATTAAGTTTTTATATACATTGGCTAAGATATAACAATAATCGTTGGAGGTGTCGGAAAAAAATAGGCCGTCTGGGAGTTTCCAACGAAAACGCTGCCTAAACCCTTTGAAATATAACAAAATAATGTATGGTGAAAATGAGTATCTTAAATAGGCCTACAAAAAAGTCCGCGATGGCATATGTCTATCTCTTAGGGATATCATACTATAACCATTTAATACTTAAAAAAAAGGGGCAATTATAACGTGATAGTTTGAAAGTTATTTACACGAATACGGTATGAATCCTTATCATTTTAAATCAGTTAATTGGCTTCTGTACTTTATGAAGATTATTTTTGCCCTTTACATCATGTAAATTAAATGAATACTTTAGGAGATATGGCAAAATCAAAATAATGCACAAGAAAATAAATCGTGTTGCCACGATTCGAACTGGCGGTTGTCTGGTGTCTAAGGCCGTAGTGTATCAACTCTGGTAGACGTAATATTATGATCAACGTATGGTGGAATATAATATAATAATAGTATCCTAAATATGCCTGCAGAAAGTCTGCGAAGGGATATATTATGTATAAAGATATAAAGTTCAAGATAACATACATATTATATACATTTTAATACAAAAACTTAGTAATTATTAAAATAGAAAATGATCATCATCAGACATGATAAATCCGTAAACCTAAGTTCACGCGGGCGAAGCTGCGAGTAACAGCTAGTATTTTATAAACTACTACATAATCCATAACAATTCGGCGCATGACAGTGAATTCCAGAAACACGCCTTGGCATCTTAGCATGGAAAACCATAACAACGGATTTTGATATGGTTTTCACTGGCGGTTACTTTAAAAATAGAGTAAGTTGCTAAGTACGAAAAAAAATATTTTTATGATAGAAAGTGGAGAAAAGTTTGTTTGTTGGTTAGAAAATAATTTTAAAATTACACAACCGATTGAAACAAAACTCCCCGACAGAATGCACGTTAACACTGAGTAACATAGGCTATAAAATCACTAATCCGGACAAGCTGTAAATCTAAGGTAACGCCGGCGAAACTGCAGGCACTAGGTAGTTTTAAATGATTTTTGTATTAAGTTCAATGACTCAAACTAAAACAGATAGAGTAGATATTAAAACTATTTTACTAAGACTAAACGAAATTATATTTTTTGATGAGTTCTCCATTTGTGTATCAGTTTCATTTAGTATTATTATCCTATCTTCGACTTTAGGATAAACGGGGCTATGTAGACGGATATAATCTACCGTGCACGACAGTTCATTGTAATCTAAACTTCTAAAACGTTGCCCTTTGAGCATGGTAAAACCATCACCACCTTGTGCCATAAAGTTTGACACTATAACATTGTAATCGCTGTCTTCATCAACCAATTCATATTCCCGTCTCGAACAGTTCCAGCATCTAGCTTCTGCTTTTACAACCCTAGAACCTATTTCCATTCTCATATTGTAAGTAATTCTAAGACCTGAAACTTGCAAAAATTCGCCAGGAAAATTTATGTCTGTTAGATTCGCCACAGCGTTTTCAAGCATTTCTATTAAAGTTCTACCTTTGAGTGTAATAAGTACAAGGACCCCTTCAAAAGGTAGCACAGCAATTAGATCACCTTTTGTTATAACGAAAGGTATTCCAGAATGTGCAATAGATGATCTTATACCACCTCCTTGTAAGAGTGCTATCGGTGCATCTGTCCAGTGATGCCCTTTATATTCTTTCGAATAACGCTCAACTATGGCATCAGTTATTAAATTACCTATATTACATTCTTTGTGCTGACAACTGAGTCCGTCCAAAACTATTGTAGTATTTCCTATAACTTCTTCCGTAATATTCAAAACTTTGTCTCGGTAACGCTCGATAATTTGCAAAATCTCACTATCTTGCGGAATGTTCTTATCAAGGAGAATCGGTTGTCCGTCAGCTATTAATAATTTTCCATTACCATCAAATACCATGTGAAGTTTTCCAAGATATTTGGTGTAGGCGTACGCTTGAACAACAGGTACTCTTGTCCCTGATATTTGTGTTACGTAAGTAGGATATGGCCCTAATGCTTTCTCAGAATCAGGATCATCTCCGTTCCATAAGAAGGTATTAGTATGACCCCCAATCACTAAGTCAATTCCTTCCACTTCCCGTGCTATTTCTAAGTCTCTGGTATATCCTGAGTGTCCTAATGCTATAATTATATCAATCCCATTTTTATTCATTTCAGCGACTTCTTTTTTAAGAGCTACAATTTCGTCTATGTATTCTACATTATTTTGAGATGTTAACACCTTTGTTTCCGGTGTTAAGTATCCGATTATACCAATAGTTTTGTCTGATATATTATATACAATGGATTTTCGTAAATTTGATTCGTTTTCTAATTCAGGAACCTTTGTTAGAATAAGGTTAGCGGCTAAAACAGGGCAAGTCAGATTTTTTATGAATGGAGCCAAACCATCGACGCCGTCATCTAGTTCATGATTTCCAAGTGACTGAAACAAAAAATCAACTTAATATAGGCACTGTCATAAAATCCAAATAGTTATTATTGAAGAGTATCGTAAATTATATAATATTATAATTGCATAATCACTATTTAAACAAATATACTATGTACGGATATTATGTTCAGGGTTCATATAAATTTAAATTGATACTGTATATAAAGCTTAATCAATTAAAAACTGAAAGCTTTTCAAAATTATATTTTACAAACGTTATCTTGTGGATTCGATAAAAGTTAACAGGTACTTTTAAACAAAATTAAATTATGTTTTATTACTTATATATTATACCACAATAAGCTTTTTGTTCTTACTTTTGTCCATAAATCTAATATATAATATTGTTTAAAATAAAAACAAGACTAGGAACAATGTTTAGATTTACATTTGCCCTTTGATCTACTTAAATCTACATTATACAAGAACCTCTTCATGAAAAGCTTAACAAAGTTTTACCATAACATGATAATATCACATTTTTAACAGACTTCATAAAAATTACAATAGTAAAGCCTTTAACAAGAGGCCAGAAACCAACAAAGTTATTGAAATTGATTTAGTGGCAGCTGAACTCAGGGCGTCCATATGACGGATAATGACCCGACCTTCTACAGCTGGATATACAGGGCTTCTGCTCCGCATGTAATCAGCTGTTGCAGATAATTCACTAAAAGGTAGAATCGTGGTGTGTAAATCATTGAAAATCACAAAACCATCACCTCCCAGTGATAAAAATGAATTCATTAACATATTGTAATTGTTTGTTTTGTTCAAGGGCTCAAAAATAGGTATCTGACATTCCGAACATAATACTTCCACTTTTACAACTCTTTGCCCTGGTTTCTTCTTAAAATCGTAGACGACTCTCATTCCTGATATTTGCAAGAATTGTCCTGGTGCTCGTATAGTATTGTATTCTGCTACAGCATGTTCAAACATTTGCCAAATTGTTGATCCATTGATGGATGCTTTAACTAAATATTCATTGAATGGCATAACGGTAAATAGATCTCCTTTTGTGATATTGTATCTATCATTTGAATGAGATATAGAGGCTCTGACCGCACCCCCCTGTATAATTGCTATTGGTGCATCAGTCCAACCTTTACCTGTGTATTCTGATGCGTATTTATAAACGATAGCATCAGATATTAGGTTTCCAAGATTACATTCATTTAATCGGCATGAATTACCATCTAATACAATTGATGAGTTGCCAACAATTTCCTCTGATATTGCATCTATACCAGCTCTATATTTTTCAATAATAGATAGCACATCTCTGTCTTGGGGTATCGAACTATTTAAAAGAATAGGATTTCCGTCCAGTTCAATTATTTCTCCATCTGAATCAAATATTAAATTTAACTTCCCCAAATACTTTGTGTATGCGTAAGCTTGTACAACAGGCACTCTTCTTCCAGAAGCTTGCTTAACGAAGGTTGGATATGGACCCTGTATGGTTTCAGAATCAGGTGTGGTACCATTCCAAAGGAACGTATTAGTATGACCCCCGATAACGAGATCGATGCCTTCCACTTCCTTTGCTATTTCTAAGTCTTTCAAAAAGCCCGAATGACCGAGGGCTATAAAGATTTTTATTCCAGAGTCTTTAAGCTTCTCCATTTCTTCTTTTATTGCGGTGACTTCTTCCATGTACTCTACATTGTTTCTTACAGCAAGAAATTTAGTATCGGGCGTAAGATATCCAATGACAGCAACTTGGATTCCGTTGATGTTAAAAACTACCGATTTCATTAAGTTGACTTCAGACTCTAATTCAGGTACTTTGTTAAGTACAAGATTGGCAGCGAGCACGGGGCACGATAAATTTCTGATGAATGGAGTAAGTCCAGAAACTCCGTTATCGAATTCGTGATTTCCCAAAGACTGAAACAAAAAAGAGTTGATGAATTTTTATATACAAATTAGTCAAGATTTGAAAAGATGTGGCAATAAATAAATATTAAAAATATTGTAGTCAATTTCTGATATCCTAATTAAAATAACAAAAAACCCATGCAATGCATATCAATCCACACATAAAATTAAGATAAAGGGGAAGAAGTTCTTAAACAAAGAAACAGCCAAATACTGAATGTTTGCTAAAGCCCGAAACATGCATAGAGATTTAAAATGATGGTTTAATTGGTTGGTTAGAAATCTGATTCCTTGTGCATACTAATCTTATTGGCTCATTTTGTGTTCCTGCTCAATCAATAATCAATATTTTAATTATGATAAATCAGTGCATTTTTTACATCGGTACAGCAGCCTTGCTGATTTCTTCCACAAGCTTTTGATGTGTTCCCGATAGAAGGGTATTTTCTATCACCAAGTAGTTTACTTTTTTTCGTATTAAGATAAGATAAAAGTTATATATTTTAGGTTACACTCACTAGAATTTGTTATATCATGCCTTATGTGGAATCGTTGAAATAAAATTAAACAATTGAATGCTTTGCCGCCTAGTATTATGCAAATACTATGACGTTTGTGTTAAATACTAGATAACTTTAATTCGCGTTTAGGTGCAATTCTTTATTTGCACTATCATTATATAAAACTAGAGGGAGTCCCATTTTAAGTGCTGTCATTAATATAATGATGTTGCCTACATAGGCACCAGAGGTAGTAGGTTATAGGCAGTAGTAGTAGGCAGCTGAATGAAAAGGCAATAATACATTAGTCACCACTATATTGGCGCTAAATAACGAGTTTGTAGCAATAAAGACAACTTAACAATATACATGTGAATATACATATATGAAAAAAGAGGTTTTCCCCTGCCTTCAGTACTGTCTTCCGGTAATCAATAAAATGTAAGCGTTTTTGTCTCTTTGTCCGTCTTCTTGTCAAACAGAATCGGTCAACATTATCATCACGGCACGGAGTATAGACAGATATAAGGACTCCGAACGTAATGTTGAACAAATGGTCCTAATTTAGGGGACAGAATTTAGTTCGGCAAATTGCCGGTAAAGATTTAAATCTTTACGCGGGAAGTATTGTGGCGCTGATTGCTCAGCTCGTGGGAAGTACTGAGTTGCTGATTGGTCCGCTACAGTAGCATTTGTATGTTAGCGCCGATAGCGGCAGAAAAAAGAACTATGATCTATTGTGTACGTGAATACTACGGAAAAGAACATATCGTTCGGACTCCTTATTTTGTCTACTGCTTGATGGTCCTTCCCGCCTAGGCCTCTTTCAATGAACGCCAATAACTAAAAACAGTAGTTCAAAATTTGTTAACAAAGAATATGCAGATACAATTGCGGGAATGTAAATTTTAATGGTTACTTTATGATTTTTTGCTATCGAGATTGTTTTTGGAAATGTGTTTTAAGCACAACACTGCATTATACACAACATAACACTACCCACAAACATGAGCATGATAATAATATAGATATATATTTTTTTGTCGCTCTCACACGTATATATTTCCCTAAAAATCTGTTTAATTAAGCTTATTTTCACTATACACGGTGCTTTAAAAATAGCTGATGTAGCCAGATATCTTTTATAAGCTATTAATGTTAGAAGTTTGACCTGCAATGAACAATTTCATGTGTATCGTATGTTGTACTCCTATTTGCATGTCAACCACCTTCATTACTCTTTTAGATTTTCTTTGAAACGAAATAAGGACAGAGAAATATAACTGTCACCAATACTTTATATTATTCTCCATCTTGAATCTAGGAACATTTTGAAATTTATTCATCCGTAGCCTTTTTTTTCTTTGTCGCCGGGAAATGCGCTTAGGCATTCCGCGGGGAGTAGGTCTCCCCGGGCGGGTATGTGGGACTCGCTCTACCCACTAAAACCCGGCGAGTGCCACCGATGCTGCCATTAGCGAGATGCCCCGGATCTCCAAGTAACAGGGCACCTCGACGGCTAGTCAGTCCCTCAGTAGACCGACATCACCTCCACACAGGGGTTGCCCCGCACTACAAAACAACCCCTCCCAACGTTGGGACAGTACAATGAGGCGAGCTTACCGTCTTCGCCCCTTGCAGTCTTATCAGAGGGATAAAAAGTGTCCCCCCGGCTCGATTTGCTCCGCTCAAGGACTCCAACAGAGTCACCCTGCGCTACTGAGCCCCACCGCCTCGACAAGGCCTGACCCGTGGTGGGGATTCATCCTTAACTTGGGAACATGAAGTTCTAGTATCGAGTAAGTAATGTTTACGGCAATTAGTTACAATGTTGACCTCTTATCATTAAGAAGTACTACTAGTAATATTTCTAGTTATAAGTCATTGAGTGTTGAAACACATTTGTGTCTGATTTCGAGTTTCTGTTAACTAAAGTGAGAGTGAGAGTCCAATTTAATCAAATAAGATACAGGTTTGCGCGTTTACCGCTACCAGTAAAATCACTTCGTCGATCCTCTACAATTTGAAGGCACATCCATAACCGCAAGCAGTGCTGTTCTGTAAAAAACCATTTCGATATCGAGCTTCACCTGAGTGATAACGCTCACTTCACGCTCACTTCGAAAGCGAACTCACTTGACCTTGATTCGGTAAGCGGTAATGCCCCTTACGGAATACCGAATTCATACTAATAATGTCAACAATCTCACGCAACAGTGTTTGTCTCGTCGCCACACTCACAAGTGTGGCGCTGCCGGGACTGTCGAGTTTCAAAGAATACGAAATTGATATCTCACCGCAGATTCCGCTGTCGAGATACGAAATTGTTCTTACAGAATAGCACTGCTGTATTGAAATACTTGGCGTCGAGATATCAAGCATTGTTATATTTCGTGGTCATTTGGAAGGAAAAATAAAACAAGCCTCTAAGCATCTCTATGTGCTCAGTAGTCTTTCTAACGCCTACATACATGGCGAAGATCGAGTCCTATATGAAGCACTATTCTCACGTTTGTGCTTGAACGCCCGATATCAGATCCTTCTATTAGACCATATTCAATGATAGGAGGCTCCGATCATCGATAATAGAATTCTGTTCGATTGGCTCCATTTGGGCTGAGTAAAGATGTCATATCACGATAAAATCTTCACAGATATCTTGATCTTGCGGAATCACAACATAATTCATCATCATCATCAGCCTTTATCCGTCCATACTGAACTGAGCTGAACATGTAATTCTCTTATTGGACAATGTACGGACAATGTATAGTATGTTTTTATAATAGGTTCAGAGAAAACATGCAAAATCTTTCCAATTTAAATTTTAGAAAACTCTTAAGGAACGTTTGTTTGGTAAAGTAAGAAATAAAAATAGTTATTGTTGAATGATAACAATAGGATGGGAATAGCCCATTCACATAAATTATATATTTTATTTTTGTTGACAAAAGAGCAACCCCTAAGTTTTTATCCCGTTTTTCTAAGGGGATCCTGCATCTGAAATGAGTTATTTTACTTTTTATTGACTACTTATTTTGACGTATTTCAAGTGTACAAGTGGTTAACTACGAAATGAAGATATTTTGATTTGATTTGTGGGAGAAAAAGAGATCTTTAACTGCATTTACCACAGGGAGTGCTCGAGGAATAGTTTGGGACTAATACCTGGAGGGCAATTCTGTAAGGTCGTTTTCGAATCTCAAAAGCGGAATCCGCGGCGATATGTCGAATTTGTATCCTTTAAAACTCGACTCTACCTATATCAATAAAGTTCGCTTTCGAAGTTCGAGTTCGATATCGAAATGGTTTTTTTACATAATAGGGCTACTGAAGCAGAATTCCACCACCGCACAATCATATCGTGTCAAAATTTCAAATTTTACGCACACCGACTCGATGTCCGGAAATACAAAACAAGTTGACTATTACGATAATTTATTATACGTATAAGTACTTTAAAGCTTTTTTTTCGGATCTATGCTAACAGTCCTAAGATTTATGTTAGCGGCCCTAAGATCTATGCTAACGGCCCTGATGCCCCTGATGCTTCATTGGTTGTGATGCGAGGCGGTTGGCTTCACCCTGTGATGAACGGGAAGCGGGGTTTAAGGTTTTATGGGTTGCTAAAGGTTAAAGCTTTATATACTATTTGTATGTAAGTCGAAGATGAAAGGCTAGGGTGGTTAAAACTAAATACAGTCAAACTACTGGCTTGAAACCGAGATGCAGTAAGTTTTATAAACATACGATATATACGAAAGAAGAAAATAAATAGATAGATTATTAGTTTCCCAGAGATAAAAAGTATAAAATTGATCGAGCTTG
This sequence comes from Lycaena phlaeas, assembly GCA_905333005.2. NCBI lineage: Eukaryota > Metazoa > Arthropoda > Insecta > Lepidoptera > Lycaenidae > Lycaena > Lycaena phlaeas. The sequence goes on from HG995181.1 coordinate 4,150,493, forward strand.
GCATTCCGTTATTTACACCAAAAATGCGCATACCATAAAAATTAAATTGTTATTAGTCTATTAATAAATTCGAAAATTGATTTATTTTCGGGTGCTATAGTTGAAGTACATACTTACATAATTTTAATTACTTTGTTCGTCATGATAATCATATTATAACGCACTTTGGGTTACAAAGAAAGTATTTTATTTAGAAACGAACGAACGAAATAAAAACAAAAGGTGAGGAAAAAATAAAACGACATCAATTTATAACAAAAATATTTCTGTTTAGAGGAACAAATAAATGAATGTTGAAATACATAAAACTGTAAAGGTAGAAGTAGCCGTTGAGGCAGAGTCAGGAGCTGCTTCGGTGTTGAGCAACGTGACTCGACCGGCCACATCGGGGTATACCGGGCTTCTTAAGCCAATGAATTCTGAAGTGCAAGCCACAGCATCATATGTGAGAGCTTCCCTAGGACTGTTAACGAGCATAGTGTATCCGTTACCACCATTAGCTAGTGACAATGGCATTAATATTTTATAAACTCTCCCGTCATCGATTTGGTAGAATTCAGGAACCAAACAATTCCAGCAACGCACAACCGCGCTTACAATCCTTGCCCCAGGGTCTCTAGCTAAATCATAAGTAACTCTTACTCCTGAGAATTGTAAAAATTGACCTGATGGATTATTGAATCTATAATCAGCTACAGAATGTTCGAGAATTTCTAACAAAACCGTGCCATTAACGGTTACAACTATAAGATTGTCAGATTCAGGTATAGCAGCAAGTAAATCGTTTCTTGTTACAGATGCAGGCCGATTTGAAGGAGCAATTGTTGAGGCGAATGCACCACCATGCATTATCGCTATCGCTGCATCAGTCCAACTTTCGCCTTCAAATCTCACAGCATAATAATATATAATAGAGTCAACCACCAAATTACCAAGGTTGCATTCTTCTAATCTACAACTTTCTCCATCCAATTCGACGGCTGTAGTTCCAACTATTTCAGATGTTGATTTAAGTTCTTCTGTGTATTTACTGAGTAGCTGCGAAGCGTCTTCGTCTTGGGAGATTGATGTATCAAGTAAAATAGAATTTACATCAAGCCCAATAATTTCTCCTTCAGTGTCAAACTCAATAAGTATTTTCCCTAGGTATTGATTGTATGCATATGATTGAATAATCGGTATTTCTTTCCCGGATTCTTGTTTTACAATGCTGAATGGTGCATATGCTGTATCCGCTTCAGCGTTGGTACCGTTCCAGAAATATACATTTTTGTGCCCGCTAATAACTAAATCTATTCCAGTAACTTCCTTTGCGATTTCCATGTTTTTATCTAAATCAGAATGACCCAATGCTATTATAATTTTTACTCCCTCGGCTTTTAGTTGTTCAACTTCTTCTTTAAGAGATAAAATTTCATTATTGTATTCAATGTTACCAGCACTATCCATAATACTAGATTCTAGAGTAAGGTAACCAATAATTCCTACTTTTGTTTGGTTGATATCAAAGATGATTGATTTCTTAATTTTATTTTCTGCTTCTTCAGAATGTATTTTAACATTACTGGACAGAATTGGAACATCTAAGCTATTAAGGAACGAAGAGAGGTTGCTGACGTCACTTTCGAAGTCGTTGTTACCCAGCGACTGAAAAATAAAATGTTATTTGAGAATTGTAATATTTTATTATTAATTATCTAATATTATTCATGAATACAGGATCTTCAAGTCAAATACAATTTTTATTGATGTTAGTAGGTGCTAGATACATCTAGAAGAACTTCGTGTGTTCCAGAAGAATTAATGTTTACTAATTAGTAACTTCTTATAATAGTATGATATTAGTGTTAAATAATAGTATTGAATTAAAATATAAAAAGTTTATAGAACACTATAATTATAAGAAGTCATAATTAAGGTAAAAAAAACCAATGTAAAAATGTGACTAAAATTAAAATAGTTGTGATATTATTATTATTATTATTATTATTATTACTTATTATTTAATAACATATTTACCATCACCAACACATAACATTAATGTTCAATAGATAAAGCAACATATAAAACCAATACGCATAAAAAATATAATTAATCTTGATGAATTCTTTATACGATAATAAATTTAAATAAATTTATAAAAATATATAAATACGCGTCCATAACCCGGTCCAGTTACATTTATCTGCACTTGCACTGCCCTTGGCGGGATTCGAACCCGCGACTGCTGTGGCAGTCAAAATATGCAACAATTTTCATCCCATGACCATGGTTGCTGTTAAAGTTGGATTAGTAAGAACAAGCAAGAATAATATGTTAGAATAAGTAACACAATATTAGATATAATCTTGGATATAATGCCTGTTAGTAGATTTTAATAATATAAAATTTGTAAGTTATTTATAAGAAATAGGCATTGTGAATGTTAACGATAATATTATGTTTATTGTTAGTACATAATATTTATAAGATCTAACTTACGTCTTCTTTAAGTTGTTTCAAGACATCAGAAGCTTTTGTTCTTAAGGTTCTATTAAGGTTCTAGAAATATTTTGTCATTCCGTTTCGCCCTTTCTCTGACTCCATTAAAAATGACGAGGTATCGAGAAGAGATATTGGCGAATTCCACACAGCCTAAAATACTTTTCATCTTATTGATTCCGATTTATCTTCTGCAGGTGAGCAAACAATGCCAGCATTGCTAGACACACAGGGCTTAGAGGGACTGAGGATCAGGTGTGTAGCCCTTGTATCTAGCTAACGAGACCTTAGAACAGTAAAAAAATCGGTTGTCTGTAAAGTCGGTTTACTGACGATAGTTGAACGTGACGACGTCATAAGACTGATGGGCCGGTTGTGCCTCTTTGTCGCCTGTTCCGTGCTCTCGCTTGCACTTCAAGCCTTAAATGGAACGCCTCAGAGCGAGGTAACGCCGCTTGAGTAATGTTTTATTTGTGCGTGCAGCCGACATCATCGAATTATAAGACGTTGTCACATTCAAAAATCAGCCTAAATATGTCCTACTTCTGGGCACGGGTCTCCTCGAAATCAGGCGAGGAGGGTATTGCCCCGTTGTTCACCGCGGATCCAATGTTGGTTGGTGGACTTCACACCTTTAAAGAGTTATAACTTCATCGGATATGCAGGTTTTCTCACGATTTTTTTCAGGCATCACAGTGGGTCGGGATTGAACTCGGACCCTTTTATTTAAAAGGTCGTGCCCATACCCACTGGACCATCTCGGTCTTGTACAGTACACGTATTATTATTAGATACTTACAATTATGATTAATATTATTTTATTAAATTATTTTGATATTCTGATATGTTTTCTGATACTTACATTTAATAATGTCATGTATTTTATACTTTTGTTATAAAATACAGTAAAACCTTTGTCCATTTATTTAGCCTTTTTGTTAGTGTATTACATACTGGTGTGTACGTGTTTTTGACGTATTAAAGGGATAGAGATGTGTTTGTGAAATAAAGACCTGCATGTATCAGGGTTGACAGTCATCGAAAATTAAATAATAAAAATATATATTAGTTTTTTAAATGTTGTTGTTTTTTTATTTCTTTATACGCTTATGAAGACATGAGGCGAAGAGGGTAATGGGCCATAGTTCACCGATGCGCTGGCCCAGTGCGGGTTGGTGAACTTCACATACCTTCAAAGACTTTCAATCTCATCAGGCATGCAGGTTTCCATAAATATAAAAGGCAGAGTCCACCCACCACTGGACCATCGTCGCTCTGGTATCGACGATCTGTGTAGAAGCTGGTTCATGTTGGATACGTCATACGAGGAGTAAGGGGCCAGTCATCTTGGCGTTCATTGTGCGAGGCTTATGTTCAGCATAGGCTAAATGTTTATTAGCTTGTTTCTTTTCATTAAATATATGTACAAGTTTTGTCTTACTCTCCAAGAGCATTTACCTACTATTAATGATCTTTATGATTTAAAAATTTCCAGTAATATAATCCAGTAATAATCTAGATCTAACTAGAAAGAAAAGTAAAGTCTGCAAACATTAGAGCCGCTAAGTGTCATGTAGTAAATTAAAGAAAAGATTTACTGGTGACTTAATATTATGATATCATAAGTTTTTTTTCCAAATTGTGATTGCAGGATTGTGTAAGTTTTGCCATTGTTACATGAAGTATGTATTATTTTTGTCATCGTCTAGTTTCTAGCAGGAATCGGGATACCAGCGGGAGAAATGCCCTGTGTCGCGCTCCTGTCTGCAGAGGTACTTATGCAGCTTGTTTCTCCCGTGAAGCAGCTTGACTGTTCTTTAGAGAGAAGTGTAAGACAGGCAGTGTAATTAATGGCACGACAAAGGACTCGTATCCAGCTCTATATTAGTTATTGGCACTGAGACTTATTTACTTATTCTTATGTCTCGGTATAGGCAACACGATTTAGAGCTAGTTTTAGGTTTTTACATATACTATTTTCATATGCATGTGACTGGTCTCTTTGTTTGACTAATCAACTAAAATTAAAAAAAAAAAACGATTACAGGTATGCGACAGCCCTGCTATGGTTATGTGCGCAACTGCCATTTCACTGTATATAACCGGACGTGATGCAACAAATTATTCCGTATTGATTTTCCCTGTACATAACATGCATATAATGCGGCGGGATATAAAATGCCGCGAAAATTCACCACAGCCCGGTTAGTATAGCATTCGTTAGGCCTTCATTTGATCTCGTTTACATTCAAACCTATATACCACTAGCAGGTGATCAGGCAAATTGATTTGCATCCGTAAACAGAGTGATCATAATTTTAATGGCGTACATTCTTAAATCTTAGTATCCTTTTAGTATCTTTGCAGAGTTATAGAGTAGTATCGCTGTAAAATTTTATCAAAATTCAATAAGCTCTTAGCACTTGAAAGAAACAAATGCAAATTTTCTTTCAGATATTTTTCTATTTTACATAAGTATACATTACACACAATAAAAGAAAATCTAAAATCTTTCGGGCGTTTTCTGTTTTAACTCAAAAATACTACCTCTGTCTTGATGAAGTTTGGTATAAAGGAAGATAGGTAATTAAGTAAACAAAGGCCATAATATATTTCTAGATATTTGTGTATCTAACTTAATTTATGAGAAGTTGCGAGTACTGGAAAGACTTAATATATAACGCGTAAATTGTACACGTGAGACTTTCAAATAGATGGGATAAGGAAAAAGCCAAAGTTAAGAATACGAGCAGTATGGAAACTATGAATAAAAGCTCGAAACGACACACAACCATCCGAATCGACGAGGCTACCACGCTCACCACTTTCAGCACTGCCAGGTTCGCTTAGGGCTCTTAGTAACGCAACCTTGTGTAAGTTGTTGCCATACGTATACTGTATCCAAGCAGTTACAAGTTTATTGCGTGAAGATTTAGTCTTAAAGGTTCTCTGAAGGTTTAGAATTCCTTAAAAAGGCAGCCATGAAGACGAAAACAGGCTGATAGTATAAAGCGTTCCGAACACAAGCTTTGTATCCGGGAGATTAATTTTAAGCGAATAGAAGCGATGTGGGCAGCCATTTGTCTCAGGTATCTTCCTCATATTGAGTAGAGAGGTGAGAGATAGCAATTTCAGGTTACAAGTAGAAAGCTATTATCAGGACTCAAGCCATTAAACTTTATTGTTATTATATTGTTCTGAAACTAAGACCTTCTAAGGCTATATGAATTCTCTGAAAATTAAGTAGAAATGTAGATTTATAAGGATTGAATTTATTTGAATTTAATGATTTTTTTAATTTAATTGGATCGATTGATTGGATGGATTTTTATTGACCATCATGGGCACAGATTATGACTTAATTCAAAAGAAGCTGGCTGCTATAAGTGGTAGTACCCTTTAAATCCAGACTCTTCGCTTAGACTAGCTATTATACAAATGCTACTACTTACTAATAATTAGCATATAGAAAAACAAAAATAATACCACACAATTTAGCTTCCTCAGGTCGTACAGTTACACTTTACATATATCTTGAATCTTGGACGGGTCATGCGGAAGGCTTAGAAGGATTTGATGATATTAACGGACAACTTTGACTGATTAATAGGCTAAAAGATAGACTGCTTACAGAATAACTATTCAAAAAATGATATCGATGTTTGATGAAATAAAATCTTTAATGGTAAAATGGACATCAAGTAAAGATCCAGTGTTCAGCAGTAAATAACCCGTAAGGTTCGATTAGGCGCCCAATTATTTGTTCGATTATTGTTTCACAAAAATAATAATATTCATTCGAGTTAAGTTATTTTTATGTTGAGTCTTAGAAATACGTAATCGTAACAATAAAATTTAAAGTTTTGCCTAATTTATATACAAGTTATAATCTTAAGTTTTAATGGACGCCTCTTTACCGTGTTCTTACTTTTTATTACTTGATATTTCACCGATATTTTTATTCTGTGAATTTTCTACGAGTGCTTTGCTTTCAGACATTTGAATGCTGAAGAATGACACATAATGACAATTCACAGAATTGTGTTTCAGCTAAATATTGATACCGAAAGCTACAAACGCCCTTTGACAGCGAATTTCATAAAGAGCAAATGCAAACCCGATATTACAAAACCAACTATTCGCAGAATCTTAGTTTCAGGGAAATATGTACTGATGTTGATTTTATTGGCTTTTACTCATTTAAATTAAACTGCCATTTTAGTTATGTTATTGTTCACTAGATGGTGCTATTAAAATGGGGTTTTTTTTCAATACTTAGCTAATCGGGTAGGCTATGCGGCATGAGATATACAATCTCGTGGTGTAAGACGTCAACCTAGCCCTAGAACATCATCATCATCAGCCTCTATATTATATCTATCTACGTCTACAAATGAACATAAGCATCCTTCAAACGCCAGGGTATATATGGAATGGTAATATGTCACGTGCATATGTTTTAGATACTCCATACTCTATCTGTCAAATATGTTGTGAATAGCCTATTCAGAACTTATCTGGAGATTGTGAAACAGGCCCTTAGTAATTTATATAAGCAAATATTTATTGTAACTGCAACTGTTTGTCCTTAATAAGTAAAAAAATAAATAATCATTCATTGCCACTCGCATCCAATACAGAAAAGTGATTACTTTTTTGTTCTGAATGTGTTTCTAGGTAAAATTAGCCCAGAGTACTCAGTGTTAAAAGTTTCAACTATTTTATTGCAATAATGTAATATATACGTGGTCATACGTGAAAATTGAGAATGACAAACAAACCGACTTTAGTATTTTTAATATTGTTTAACTAGAAAGAAATACATAATCTCCGGAGATAATTGCGAGATAAATGGTATGTGGCAATAAAGATCTGCGAAATTTACGATTATTTCCATCAATTTAGGAAGATATTACTTGAATTTTGTATGTTAAGCGTTATTTTTATCGTTAGGACTAGCCTTAGGGCTTTTAGGACCATAAAAGTAGACGAAATTACCATTTAAGGATAGGACGACAGCTATTTTTGCAAGCCTGTGTTGTTAATAATTACGACCTACCAAGTTATCTTTGTCATTTATTCGTAGTTTATAAAAAAAAAGTAATACCTAAGTAAAAAAAAGAAGAAAAATAAAAAGAAGAAAATTTAAGTACTTATTGTTTTTTGCATGATTATATCAGTTCAACATCATACAAATAATTCGTTAGACATAATATAATTTGTATTTATGTAGAGAGACAGCGAATTTAATATACCATTTTGTATAGGTATATCCTACTTATTACTAACACAAATTTATTCGTCGTCAAAAAAATTTACAAATACCCCACGCTAAACAAATCACAAAACATTTTGGCCAAAAAATACACAAAATAATAACAATTTTAGACAATTACTGCACACAAAAAATACTTTACACAAAACACATTATATAATTTAAAAAAAATGATGACTTAAGCGGGCTTTACACAGCAATTGCTAAGTGTGAATTCTCATAACTTTTAGTTTTTTTTTTTCGTATAAGTCGTGGATGTCATTATTGACCTACATAGAGCGAGGGCCTTACATAACATAAGAGAATTATTTTAGTGACATCGACCTTATTACCTTAACGTGACGCATTCAAAAGGGAGAAAATGGATGGATGGATGGTGCAGAGCTAATAGAGTAATTTCTGATGTGCAGCAAAACTGTAATCCTAGCTTTAGCACTCATGATGCAATTACAATCTCAACAAATAAATGTTCTCAAACATTTTCGCGGTTGATTTCTTTATAGAAGTCGAGCGGACGGTTGGTTTACCTGGTGATAATTTATGATGACCTATGTGATAACCTATATACCTATTATGTTCAGCAGTGAACGGATAGAGCCTGATGATGATATACCCACTAGTAGTCCACGTCCAGCATAGCCGAGTTGATTATGGCATGCTTCGTACATTCTAAGAGCACAAATAGCATCAGAGACAACAACATGAGAGAGAAATAAATAACCTAATTAAAATAAACGAACGCTTACATGTAAAGCCCGCTTAATACTAGCAGCTTTTTAATGTATGTCTATTGGCGCTTGGTAGGAAAATCGACACAAATGTCGTGACTGCATACGGCGCGATACCGTCATGCTATTACTGGTTTTTACTCATTTTAAGATACGTAGATGTTCCTCATGTGACGCCCCGTGAAAGCTAAAATTCTAAAGCTTTAATTTTTTCGGCTTGGCCCAACACTCGCTTCCACCACTGATTATCCCATGTTTCACAGGAGTCAAAGTTAAATGCTTATGTCAAAACTCACCACGGCATCCGGCTGTAGAGCGTTGAGGAACTCGGCTGCGACCTTCCACTTGTAGATGGTGAACCAGGCGGTGCCGGTGTACGTGTCTCCGGCGTTTAGGTACAGGACCGGTGGTCCCTCGCCTGACGCGGCGGCCTTGCGAGCCTCCTTCACCCTGGAATCGAGAGGAATTGCCTTGAGAACGATTTAAATAAAGAATGGATGATTTGTATTTTGTATGTATGTAAATTAGATAAAAAAAGGACTGTGTGGTTTTATGAAACACGATAAAAAAACTTTTTTTACATTATAGACGTTTAACTAAAAATTCTCGGAATAATATTCATTTATAAAAATCTAAAATATGGAGTACTAGCATAAATGAATAGTCTATACACTCCGCGGCCGACCGTCACGCGACATGCAACACACAGACGAAAAAGTTTGAATGAATATAGAATTTATTAGAAATGACTAGCTGATGCCTGCAGATTTGCCCGCATGGAAATCGCGAAGATCGTTTTGCATGTATTTCTTTATTAGATTAAGATTAAAGAAAAGTAGTGTTTATTCTTACTATTATTATAAAATGCAAACGTGTGCTAATGAATCTCTATTCTCTATATTATGTAGACTATTGAAAGACTTGTTGCGTTTGGCTTTGTGCGTTTGACAATTACGTTGCATTGGCCTTTTCAATTGACGGAATTCTGAATTACTATTTACCCGCGGATTCACCCGTGTACATTCCATTCCTGTAGGAGTACGGGGGATAAATATATAGCTTTTGTGTTATTCTGATTATCATCATTACCGCTACAACCATAACTTAAATATCTGAACTCTACCATCATTACCGCTATAACCGCAAGTTTAAATATCTGAACTCTACCAACATTAAATATCTGAACATACAACCATAACTTTAAATATCTGAACTCTATCATAATTACCACTACACCATAACTTAAATATCTGAACTCTACCATCATTACCGCTACAACCACAACTTTAAATATCTGAACTCTATCATCATTACCGCTACAACCACAACTTTAAATATCTGAACTGTACAGTAACGTTCAAAAGTCCAGTAGCAATCGAACGCAGCTATAGCGTCAACACTTAACGTTACTTGTGACCTTTTTCTATAAAGACAATTCACACACACATACACTTTGTGTGTCTGTATAAATTCATATCGTTAATTTCGTCTCAACGTGTAAGCAATGCCGTGGCCCAGTGGTTAAGCAAGCGTATATATTTTATTCTTCGATCACCTGTTAAATTGCAGGATCAAATCCATCCCACATTGGTTCTGCGTCGATTCTACATTTTTAAATTGTAATGTTTTAAATTTTGAAATATTTATAAATTATTACGAATGTTTCTAACTAAAACTTAGTTAGAAACATAACATTCTAAACAGAGCAAAGAATGTGAGGGTAGATTTGAAATAAAATGTTTACTGGCTTGGAAAAAACAAAATATTGAAATGTTGTTGGTTGGTGAACTCAGCTACGAGTGATTGTGTGCTAACTGTTCCAATTTAAAATAATAATTAGGTGTCCAATATGCAAGCAAATATTAATATCGAATCAAGAGCTAATATTGTGGCCCTATATTCGAATGGCCTGAATATTTCTCAAATTTATAACGAAACTGGCTTCTCTGTAAGTAGAAATTAATTATATTATTGTGTTGCATATTTTTTCAATGGTTAAAATTGTCTTTTACAATTTGTTAATTTTTTTTTAAGAGAAATACTGTAAGTCGACGGGTGAAGAGATTCGAGAAAGAAGGTGGCTTGCAGAGTCGTAAACGAAGTGGAAAGTCACTTCTTATTAACCAGACTCAGCGGCGTTACACGGCAGCGGAGTATGAAATGTGTGGTTTCATACCGACAAGACGTTTTGCCGATGAATTTAACACCTCATTGGTAACCGTTCGTCTTGCACTTCATGACGAGGGACTACATCACCGAATGTCGGGGAAAAAACCGTTTTTGACTCAAAGGCAAAAAGACGAACGGATACGCTTCGCACAAATTTTTTTTCCGATGAATAGACTTAAATCCTCTCAAAAAGGAAGACTACATTTATGGCGTAAAGATAATAGTATATAAAGTGAAAATAATGTAGTGTCAAACAACGAATCTGGCAGAATAAGTGTGAACATGTGGGGATGGATTAGTGCGCAAGGGCCGGGTGATCTTGAATTTATACACACAAAATATTAATCAATATTATTTATTACATTAAATATATGTTTCTGTGTCACACTAAGTCAAAGATAAATAAAAAGCATTTTATTTATCTTTGCACTAAGCATTAATTGTTATAATATTTATATTTCCTTAGTTTCAATCGGGCATTCTAGTTTCTACCTAGGGACGTGCTGGCCAATAATTAGTAGGTTTAATATTTAAAGGTTGAGGTTAAGTTTTAATCCTCTTTTCTTGGAGAAAATGAATAATTAAACTATAACCTCAATAATAATATGAAATATTGGTAACACAATAGATATCTATAATATTTTTATTTTGATATATCTATGGATCAAAGATTTTAACGTCAATCAATTCAATTGTTTAATGTTAGGTCATTTAAATAAATATAACATATATTTTATATTTTAAAAGTGTTGTTTTATTATATTACCTACTTAATATATATTATATTATTTAATATAATATATAGTAGTATATAGTAATATATATTACTATATACTACTTAATATAAGTATATATAATTAATATTATTCTTAAATAAATAAAACTTAAAAAAAGCCATTTCATTAAAAAATAAATGAGTTTATAAGAATTTTAAGATAAAGACTTCGAAAAAGTGAGATTTGAACCGTGACCATTTCACCTAGCGTCGATGCGAGGCCAATTATTTACCGATGTAACTACGAGCTATCTTACGTATCTTGTGAAATTTTTGCATTATTATTGACACAGTGCAATAATGAATGAAGAGGACAAACAATATAACGTTATCTTTGTCTTGCATCCACTACACGCTTATACTTTCTGGTATTGATAATATACGACATTTAAGTGTGTGCATGGTAACATGGCGCACACATTCAGAATACGCACTATACCGGCAAGCGAATACGGTCGTTACGATGCTACTGGACTTTTGAACGTTGACTGTACAATAACTAGCTATCATAGACATCTGCCGGTGGTGCACTGGACTTTTTATTTTCTTCACTTCATATCTTAGCAGATTAACGCAGTGTGATTGGTAGTTAGCATTTCCTGCTGGCTTCAATTCAAATTATATTTTAATAAACACTTACACATGCGCGACTCTGGGGAAACCACCATAGCATTTCCCAGCATCTCTGTCTGCTGGTGAGCAAGCGCCGCTCAGCTGTGACGTCTGCTCGAACCTAGCGTGCATGTCATTGTTGTGGAGGATGAGCAGCTCGAAGTTCTGACCACTGCTGCTGGGGGGCTTGACGATGCTGCTCGACGATAGGGCCACAAGGAGGCAGAGCGTGGACAGTTGAGGTAGACGGATCTGGAATGTATGAATGTTTTATTGAGCTACGGAATTCTGATGTTTCCAGAAATTTTATATATATTTAAAATTGTTGCATTGTTTGTGCCAAACTCCTAAATGGTTTGACCAATTTTTATGAAATTCTGTGCGCATATCATGTAGGTCTGAAAATCAGTAAAAAAAAGAGGAAAGATTTGATTGTTTGTTTGTATTTAATAGCCTTCAAAACTACTTGACCGATTTAAAAAAATTCTTTCACTGTCTGGAATAACACTATCTCCGATGAACATAGGCTATATTAAATTTTCAAAAATAATAGTTTAAAAAAACTAAAAACACGCTTTTTATAGAAACCCAAACTAAAAAATAGAAAATAAATTTTAATAAATTTAAATTAAGAATAGTGTTAAAAATTTCAATAACTATAAATTAATAATAGTGTAAATAAAAAAAATTATTTTATTTTAAAAAAAGCGTGGGGTGCTTTTTAAGATATTATCAAAATGATAATCACTCTACTCATATCTGTCAACAAAATATTTATAACTATATTGACACCATGCACCCCACGCTTTTTTTAAAATAAAATATTTTTTTTTATTAACACTATTATTAATTTATAGTTATTGAAATTTTTAACACTATTCTTAATTTAAATTTATTAAAATTTATTTTCTATTTTTTAGTTTGGGTTTCTATAAAAAGCGTGTTTTTAGTTTTTTTAAACTATTATTTATTTTTTACTTTTTAGTAATTATTTATAAATATTATAAATACGGGGAATCAGAGTTCGATTTCGGAGAGGGAGCCTGAGAAACGGCTACCGGAACCAAGGAAGGCCGCAGGCGCGCAGATTACCCACGGAGAGTTACATACTGACATACTGACAAACTGACAAACTGACAAACTGACAAACTGACATACAAGTGAAGCTAATAAAAAGCGTGTAAAAAGTTAGGGATCCGTTTTCAATCTTAGTTGACGCAGGCGAAGCTGCGTGCAACAGCTAGTATGTAATATTTTTACTACACCGAGACCAATAGTTCATAAAGAAAACAATGGAATAAACACTAAAATGAATTTTGAATATGCCTATATTTTATAGTAGCCATTTTCAGCCTTTCACTTCGTCACATTTTATTAGTTGCATAAAACGTGAAAACAGCTTGTCTGAATAAACTATTTGCGCAGTTATTTTATTTGCTTTGGCTCAGTTGATATAATGATAGTTATGTCTTCGATAACTTTAATTATATGCAAAAGACCTTGTAACGTAAAATATCATCAGCTTTGTTTGTTTTTTACCTTGGAGATAATTAATCTATCCAAATAGTAGAATTTGAGGATACAGTTTTGAATTATTATTCGCTTCACAAGGTTATTGGTTTGACAGCTGTCATTCTAATAAGGCTATATGACATCAAAATCATAATCCAGACTACGATTTTATTATAAACTCCAATTTATATTTCAAAATACGCTGTAGTTATTTAAATGACTCATCAAAAACAGTTTAGTTATTTAGCGTAATCGACTAGTAAATATTTTATCAAGATTTATCACGATACTTTTTTTATTTTAGTAGCTGTTTGCTTTGATAGAAATAAATAAGTATATCTTCATGTAATCAAACCACGTTAACCTAGTCTCGTGGTAATGTCGTGAGAACTTGTGTTGCAGTTACAAATTTATATAAATACATATCCATGACTTGTAAAGAGGTAGCGCCATGCTGCTTTGCAGCCGAATTGGGCCGGCACGACCGAGGTGGTACCTCTCGCTCACATAATACCGGCTTAAAGTGACAGTTTTGCTGTCGCGTTTCGTTTTTCAAGCCCATTGGGGGGATAGGGAAAAGGAGAGCAACGCATCTGCATAACCTTTGGTTGTGTGGGCGGCGATAGTCGCAAGGCTTCGGCTGTTCGTTTGCCCTCCTATGCTATAAAAAAATGACTTAGTGCAGACTTAGATTCACCATATAAATAATATCTGTACCTAGCGGGATTCGAATTCGCGACCGCCGCGTAAAGTGAGTAGGAAACACCATTATTCTCAACAACCCTTACCCTTTGTAAAAAGATTAGTAGTAGTAGTATTGATGTTGTAAACTTTCAAAAATCCACTATTCTGTTAAACCAATAAAAACCTGCATGTTCCAGAACTTCCAGAACAAACGTACGCAGTGGATGAATAATTGAGGTTTTATCCCGGACACCGACGGGATATCCGTCCATTTAGCTTTTATTTACTTTCAGCAAACACTTTAGCGGCTGACGGAAAGTGCACAGTGTACGAGGACGAGTTATCTATATCTATACTAATATTATAAAGAGCAAAACTTTGTTTGTTTGGTTGTAATGAATAGGCTCAAAAAGTACTGGACCGATTTCAAAAATTCTTTCACCATTTGAAAGATACATTATCCACGAGTAACAGGCTAAATTTTATTCTGAAAAAACATAGGGTCCGTAAGATATTTGGGTTTTTCGGACACAAGGTGTAAAAAATCAACCAGAAAAATTACTTATTTTGCGTACTAAGATCCCGTTGTCAATTTCGGTTAATGCAGGCGAAGCTGCGGGCAACAGCTAGTTCTTATATAATCTTACTGTGGTGCAGGCGATGATTTGTGGAAAAAGTTCTTTTCGAAAATATTTTTTTGTAATAATATTTTTTTCTGGAACATTGTATGCACAGATGCTAGAACCGACTTATTTGGATCAACGTACAACGCATAGACATACATTCGAAATAATTTATGTTCGAGGATGACTTTTATTTTAGAACAATAAGTGGCAGATGTACCACCTGATAGTAAGTGGTTGTTAAGGTCACGCAACTCGTGTGTTGCCTACCCAGAGAACCTGGTAAATTTCCATGTGCTATGGTTTCGGTAATTATACCTGTCTGTTCAACCCCTCTAGACAAGTGGCATAAATTAATTTTTTTATTTAATTTATTTAATAATTATAATATCACCAAAGGATTGACAACTGTGCATAAAATAGCACAAGATAGCGCTGTTATGTAGGTACTAGGTGTATACAAACGCTATGGTTTACTGCTTACGTACCATAAATAATTGATTTAGAGATGTGTCGATTATATTATAGCGTTATAGTGAACAATAACGCTTCACAAAAGTCACGTTGCACCATCTTACCGTTTATATCATTTTAATAAAAAAATACATCTGTCAGGAAATTTTGACTTATGTCATTTTCTTTCCAATAATGAATAATCTAATTTTACTTATTTGTGGCAAACAATAACGACTTGTAACACTGGCATCAATTGAATTAGTGTTTTAAAACCAATTTTAACAACCCGTTGATTTTTTTTGGAAATTAGTTTAAAAATTGTTAAAAAAACTATAACCGTCTTTAAGACGTCAATTTAATCAAATCGCTAAGGCAAATATCTTCACGTTCCACATCATACCTGAGTTTCTGAGAAAGCCACTGGAAGGAGATAAAAAATATCTCATCAACGGGATGAGACACGTGGTTCGATTTTATAACGTAAAAAGGTTTTTTGGAAACGTTAGATAAAAAATATGAATGTTTGTGAAACGACAATAAAAACTTTTGACTGCTTTATGTTTGTATTATAGTATATTTCTTGGATGGAAGTATTTACTAAGTTATAGTCAAATTAAATGAAAATAAAATACGATTACTAATTGGTTACTGGAATTGGAATGAAAATGGAATACTGTTGACCTTAATGCTAATAAAAAAGGAATAAACTACATGTAGGAAGACGATCTCTGTGTAGTGACAGGTCCTTGTTGAATGCGATTGGCAAGGGATCGGTCGTCTTGGCGTTCATTGAGGGACGCCTATGTTCAGCAGTGGACGGATAAAGGCTGCTGCTGGTGATGATGATGATGAAACTGCATGTTGTTTGAATTAAAAATATTGTTGCAAAAAGTTGGAAGTTTAATCTTTAGTCGATGACAACAATAGATTCTAAATTACAACAATATATTAGAAGCTGGCAACACAAACAACAAAGTAAGGACAAACCTTTTAATATGATCGCCGAGGTTTCCTTACGTGAGAAAAATTCATTTCCATTCACTTTCTTTTTCTTTTTCGAAGAATTCTTATCGACATCGAAATATAATTATAATTTATATGCCTGATAATAATCTTAATTTGATAACTATTATCAATATATTGAGTATGATAAGTTGATTCCGCTGTATTTTTAACATTATCCATATATATTATAGGATAGTACCATGTTGGTAACATATAAGATTGCTGTATTTATAACTTGAAATTAACCATTTATGCAGCAAAAATATGCAGAGCAGTTAAACTTCATAGGTCATAGAACTATAATATAAATAAACTAGCTGCCCCAGAAATGCTTATATCGCTTATTGTATTCTTATGTTTACCCGAATTTACTAATATCGCTGGTAAAAACAGGGGTTGGTGATAGAGGGGTAAAAATAATATAGGGCTGTATTTTGTTTTTCCATATATACCAAAAGAGATAAATATATAATAATCCATACTGGGGAATAGCTGTTATACTCGTGATTTACTATAAATTTCTTAAGTTTATTTTTTATCTCGTAAATTCTTATCTAACCATTTGTCTAGATTAACCACTGAAAATATTAAAAATGCGTGTAAGCTCTGTACGTTAAAGATTACGTCATAACGTTTATCAGAGTTCCAATCATAGATAATTATTTTTAGTCTGTGTCATCCGCCATGTTTGATATTATCTGTGGCAATGTTGCCGATAGGAAAATCTATAAAAATATTACGATTCGCGCCTTTTATAGTTCGAAAAAGAATAATTTATTCGCAGGCGCACCACAGAGAACTTCCATGAATTATAATTTGTTTTGTAATTAAAATGTTTCTGCAAAATACTAATCTATGTATACCTTAACCTTGGTTACAGTTTACTAATATTATTTTTACGATGTAATTTAATATTTGTGAGTTATGTTGTACGTGTGTTTCAGTGTGGCAATTTAATTAAAGGCAAAAAAAGCCAAGCGTAAATTGGCCTTGTGTACCAAGGGATTGTATTGAAATGATTTTCTTTTATTCCTTTTTTTATTATTTCATAGTTTTTTATATACTTTCAGCCAGTTTTTTATATAGATTTTTTTAACATATTAGAAAATATTGACAAGTGCGATATTCTTATTTTATAATAAGCTATAGTTAGTACATTTGGTGCATCTTTAAGAAATGATACGTAAACAAACTCTTCATAACATTCTCATTTAAATTCGTCAAATGTGTAATGGAATCCGATAACGCTAGAGCTCATGTAAATATGAATCTAATGATTATTTTCAACAAGTCATCATTTAATGACATAAGTATTGTAAATATGAAACTGTACGCGTACACATTTTTATGTTGTGCACTGTGCATCATCATTTGAATATTTTGCAATTTAAATTGTGTTAACCGATATTGACAAGTTGAGTAATTATTATGTCACCACAGATAGACAAATTGACAGTTGTGTAGCTACTAAGGACGGTCAGTACATTGGGCCACAGACTCAGTAAAGCCCCAGACTTTGAAGGTCAGGATCGAACCGGGAACCTCTCACATAAGAGGCCGAGTCTACCCACCACTGGACCATCGTCGCTCAATTTTAACATACTTCCAAGTATAAAGACGAGATGTATATGAAAATGTACACCGACGATGATA
Organism: Lycaena phlaeas; assembly: GCA_905333005.2. Lineage (NCBI taxonomy): Eukaryota > Metazoa > Arthropoda > Insecta > Lepidoptera > Lycaenidae > Lycaena > Lycaena phlaeas. The sequence continues at coordinate 4,168,466 of HG995181.1, forward strand.
AAACCTTGGACAGACTCGATTGTTACTTTTAATTAATTGTGTTGTTGATGGATGACATAGATTTGAACAGTAATTACTCTTGCAATTAAAGAACTGGTGAGCGTGAGTCAGTACAGGTTTTATATACTTTTTTTTTCTTTAACGCCGGAAAATGCGCTTAGGCATCCCGTGGGGGAGTCTCCCCAGGAGGGTATGTGGGACTCGCTGCGCTTGAAAGTTGGTAAGTGGACGCAGTTCTAACTTCTACCCACTAAAACTCGGCGAGTGCCACCACTGCTGCCCTGCAGGGGACGGACGCCACCTCCACAGAGGGGTAGCCCCGCACCACAGTACAACCAACGTCGGGACAGTACGAACGATGAGGCGAGGTTCCCGTCCTCGCTCCTTGCCCCCTTTTCTTATAAGAGGGGTACAAAGAGCCCCCTCGGCTCAATTCGCTTTGCCCAAGGTGTTGGGGTCACCCTGGGCTACTGAGCCCACCGCCACGGCAAGGCCTGAACTGTGGTGGTGGTGGTGGTGGTGGTGGGGGGGGGGTTTATATATCTTTTACGCGCGGTCTGCCTTTCGGAGACAAATTTTGGTCTTAGAAATAAAATAGATCTTATAATAATTATAAGAAAGAAATCTGTTCACATTTCTATTAGATAACACATATTATATACGACTGCACAGTTTTATGAAATGAACTACACTCGACTACTCACTGATGTCATATTTGAGTGCTTCCATTTAATTAGACAACCTCTGTGGCTCAACGGTTAGCGCGTTGGTGCTCAAGCCCGGAGGTAGCGGGTTCAAATCTCGCTAGGGAACAAAATCGTTTTCTGTGTTCCTGGGTCATGGATGTGTATTAAATATATGTGTTATATATTAAAATCTTAAATATATGTATTAATATTATTATTATTAATTTGATGGCTAAAGAAATTTGCATAAAATTCCTGGATATACTACTTTATATCCCAGGGGGCCTAGCCAAAATGCCATTAAGAAAGCGTTAGCGAAGTTCGAAAATGATAAAATGTATGGGATTGACATAAGGCCGCGCTTAATCACGTGGTCCATCCTATACATTTTATCATTTCAAACTTCGCTAACGCTTTCTTAATGGCATTTTGGCTAGGCTCCCAGTACTGACGAGTTCTCGTACGGTAACATAGAAAAAAGTATCAATATCTTGTAATACAATGCCTAAGTAAAAAAGTCATAGTTGTCTTGACGGAAGCATCTAGGTGTCCTATTTACAGGTACAAGCACTGGCTTAGTGCTCTTGTAATACATCTAGATCTGTCATCAGCAGTGAATGAATACTAACGACCTATTCTTTATCAGGCATACACGAAGAATGTAACCTTACTTCAAGTATTGCTTTTTAGTAACTTTTGTCCATTGAAACATACATTTCAGGCTTAGTGAGAATTGTATTATGAATTCAAAAGGACAGAGAAATTCTATAAATATAAACTTAATTATAATTAATATTGTTTTGTAGATATTGGATTGCATTTGATTGAAATATTGCAACCACCTATGTTAAATTAATTATAAAATTAATGATTTTTTTTAGGGTTACAGATGATTTTTTTATTACATTGCCTCGATTCCACAGCTTTTGCCTCTGTGTAGCCAGGATCGACAGCGGTAACCTCCAAACGACCCTATAATGCGATCTCACTAAGCATTAAAACTGGGAACCCCAAATAATCTAACCAGAAAAATTTAGGAAAAGGAAGTATGTAGATATGCTTCAAGTCTCCTGAAAAATATTAATTTTTATGTATTATGATTTTTATAATGATCTCACCTAGGAAAGAGGCCTTAAAATCGTCAACTATAAGGTCTCGTTCGCATAGGCTCTTTTATAGGGTGCGTTAAAAAAAAACGTTTAAATAAGACAATTGGATTCCCATGTGTTTATTCATACGAACGCTTTTTTAAAGAACGGCGCTTGTTATACAAGCAATGTTGGATTGAATTTTCAACATTGAACGTTGGAAGTTAAATCATGCAACTCGCACCGACGGAATTCAACGCGACGCTTATTAAACGCTCGTGCATACGGGACCTAATATACGTACATTTGTAAAGCAAACCAAATCAAGAGTTTCGGTATGAAACACAGATCACAAATACTTATCGGAATTGATACAAAGCGCATATTGTCCACACTTTGCGAATAATATTACAAAGGTAAATAACTAAACTGTAACCAAAATGTTTTGCGCATACCTCTCGGACAAGTCATTAAAATAATTATTATGTACAGAGCGGACGGAAAATCTGAAATCAATAATGAAATTGACAATTAATGATTGCGTTTATTTGCCAATGAGACCCAATTTACATTCGGAAACAATTATTTTCTCTTTTTGTTTTGTTAACAATTATATATTTTGATCAACTATTATACTGGCTGCCTGTTTGATGATCATCATCATCAATCATAATACGTCTGTTAATCTAAGTCTACCACTCTACGCCTACTTCAACGTAGGCTTTTATCTTTTTTTTGTAATGTATGCTAATCGGCCTTTTGGCTATAAAACTCAATAGGAATAAAAATAATAAATATGTGCGGATAATAAACCGCTCCAAAGCATTAGCTTATATAGTAATATATAAAGCTAAAGATTTTGTTTGTTTGAACGCGCTAATGTCAGAAACTATTGAATGGATTTGAATGATTCTTTCAGTTTTAGATAGCCTATTTATGAAGAAAGGCTATATACCACGCTGCTAAGATGCAGTTGTAAATCTTAGTAAACGCAGGCAAAACGGCGGGCAACAGTTAGTTAGTTATCTACTTTTCCGATGAAGCTTAAAGGCCTTAAGGCCAGCATAGGACCATTCGAAATAAACACCTTTGCGCCAAAGGTATGAAACGAGCATTGGTGCATTTGTGTACGAGATTAATCTAGCTTCTATTCCGAGGAATATTTCTAGAAGCTTCAAGAACTTTGATTTTTTATTGTCGTATACAAAGTAATGGTGGTATAATATACCACATGAGGTTGCAGGAGATAAGTCAAAGGTTAGCTTCCGCTGTATGAATCAGCAACGTATAGTGCGCTGGACACGTATCAAAAGATATTGGAAAACGGACAACTCATGTCAAAGGCCGATCTTTAAAACAAATTATCCATATCTTTTCTAGTACAACGCCCCTCGGTTTCGTTCGCTTAGTTCGCGTTCCCGTGAGAATACGGCCTAAGACTATGTTACTCGACGATACTTTCACAGCTTTTTTACGGCTTTCTATTGGTGAGTTTTTTTTTTTTAAATTAGTTCAATGGCTTAGGTTAGAAAATTTTAAACATTATATTATGATCATTGTGTTAAAAATAGATTTGAATTTATAATCTGATAATGTATCTTTTAAAAGTATTTAGAACTTGTCTATAGAATAAAAAAAAAATTGGCAGTCATAAGGACCGTTGATAGAAGAGAAAACTTTTAACGTAGACTTAGGACATACTGAAATTTCAACTTTTAATGCTAATAAATTTTATTATAATGTACTAATGTTATATTAGCATGTCGAAGAGACGAACTCATAAGATTTTCCCTTACCAAAAATGTGTCAACGCGACTAAAATAATTCGCTTCGAAATTCAAACAAAGGCGAAAATTGAAAGATGGTAGACTAGGCTGCAGGGTTGAAAATTATCAAGATAATTATCTTCATTGAACTTTCCGATTATTATTATCAGATAATTTTTCCGTTAATATTCTAAAATATAAGATGTATTAGAAGTACTTTCAATTCCTATGATTCTTTTGTTCCAAAAACAAAACTTCTTATTCGTTAAATTTTTGAATCATTTATGTCATAGACCAAAAAACAAAATTAATAGAAATAGAATACACCACACCTAAAAAACCCAAAAGACGGTTAACTTGGAATCAATTAAAAAAACTATAAGGAACCAGATTTAATATTATTAAATTTAAAAAAAAAACCGTTTACTAAATTTTTAATGAACATAAAAATATTTAGAAATTTGGTATCGCAACAATTCGTATAAGTTAGCAAAATTCATAGCATACTTTTGATAACATCTCTAAATAATATATAATTGAATAATTATCACGTGGTACCCATCAAGGCATAATAAGGATTTAGTCTTCTGGAAGGCTGTTCACACAAAGACCAAGATGCACTAACAAGTCCAATAATTGTCACTCCCGGACCTGAATATAGTCAGGCACAAAATACAGATACACAAACCAGACAGTTTCTATGTTAAATATATTTATGTATGCGAATAATTTGTTTGATCACGATAAAATTCGAAATTTAAAAATGTTTATTAAGTTCTTCATTTATAATATTATGTATTTATAAATTTTAATTTCAGAATTTATTCACGTTAATCGTTATTAGTGTAAATAAATGCTCACTATTTATAAAAGTTTTCTAAAATTAGACTTCTAGTTTTCAATTAGATTCCAGAATGTAGCGTCTTTACTTACAAGATTGATTTTCAATAGAACAGTACCTCTTGCCAGCTTAAGTGTGACAGTGGAGATAACTTCTAGGAATACTAGGAATCCAGGTCACCAGGCATTAGGGCTGACACTTGCTAGATTTACAATATTTTATCATGATTATTTTAATGAATGAATGAATTAAGAAATCCATTATTCTAGACGATTATATAATACTTATGGCAATTAGTTACACGAAAGTCATTAATTTGTCATTTTAGTTAAGCCCTAATATCATTAAAATAGGTTTTTATGTTGGTGCCAACTGTATGTCGACGCATTCCAAGTTGATGTCTAAAATTTCTATAATATACTTAACATTTTGGATTATTTAAACGTTAATCTTATAAAAATTGTCAGGAATAAATATTTGCAAATTTTTCTCATAAATTATTGTAATATGTTTTGAAAAATTAGCTAAGTATTGTACGTAATTATAGCACAAAATGGTTAAAATGTAATTCATGACCTACTTTTTATATTTCGGTTAAAACAATCATGCCTTTGTTGATAGATGTTTTAAATATGACCAATGAATTCTTTAGCAAGTCGTACATGCCTTATCTACATTTTATGCACAGTAATACGTTTATGATACACATATTTTGTTTATATAAAACATTAATCTATCTATATATGCATCATCAATACCACGTCATTTCCATTTACTCTTGAACCATGACAACTTAATGAACACTGAGACGGCCGAAAAACTAGAACCAGTCACTGGGCGAAGATCGTTATCCCGTCTTCTTACAGGAGGACCTATCCTTCATCTTCCCGATCAGCCATTAACCAGGTGAGAAGATTATCACCTTGCAGTGGTCAGTCAGTGTTAGATGCGAATGGCAAGGGATCAGCTGTCTCGACCTTCATTTAGGGAGGCCTATGTTTAGCAGTGGACGAAGAACATAATGATGATTATGTTAAAAATAATTTATATCGGCTATTTTAGTTTAAAATCAATATTACAGATTCGTTAATTTTGTGTAGTTAACAATAATATTATTAATCTTCACGATAGGCAGTCGAAATATCCGAACCTTATTGAGTAAAATGTCCCTATTTGAATACAAATTAAACATACATTAATTTGATCGAGTGTAGGTTACATAATAACGAATAGAGTTCACAACTGTACACAATTTATAATGTACATTTTCACCAGATTATAATTATGGTAGAAAAAATAATAAGTACGGTAAATTAGAATTTAATCCCTAATAAAAGCTTATTACTTAAGTCTGGTTGTTCGTCAGTCCATTATATCTTTTATGCTATAAGCACTTGATTTTTTTTAAATATGGCCTCTGTAGCGTCAGGTAAAAAAGTAAAATTGCAACTTTATTATATGGTAGAAAGTACACCTTACCTAAATATAGAAATTACTTTAAGTGATATTGTAAATGAAACTTACATAGAATCAGCATTTACACCCGGTTTCCGAAAAGCTGATCAACGCAAAAATTAAGTAATCAACAGTAAAGTCTCAAAGTGTCAAATGAGTTGCTAGAGGTATGGTTAAATTACTTAATTTGGTTGGCTGACGGCTGTCAGCTATGTTAGCTACTACAATGTAAAGCTGTCTTTGACTCTAGAATTGATTAAAATGAAACAACTTTTACGGATTTTATCGCAGTTTATTTAGTTTTTTAACAAGCCCGACGTTTCGGATACTTTACAGCAACCATGGTCACGGGAGGACTGTCCTCCTGTAAAAGTTGTTTCATTATAATGAGTGAAATTCGCGTAAACATCTAGAATTGATGTTCACCGCCATTAACAGCCATATTAATTGACACACGCTTTGACCAACGTTCCAAAAACCGGGCGTCAGTCTTTCAAAAGTAATTTTATAAAAGTAAGTCAATATAAACAATAACATAGATGTAAAAAAACTAAAAACTATGTACTTAATTGAAAAAAAATAATCGCCAAACTTTGAGTAAATAATCAAAGCGCCAACCCTATGTACAAGATACGTCGATCTTTACGACTGACACGAGAGCCCCGGGAACCTTAAGGCATCAACTACGGACCGATATTACATTTACATCCCGGTTCTTCTACAATATTCCAGAAGCATGTAGAATATAGAACCACAAAAACCCTATATTAGCAGGCAATATTCATAACATGACACTTCCGCCATTTTTATTTATGTATTTCAATTACACAATTCTCTTTTTGAAATTCGTTCGAGATTATTGAAATTAATGATAGAAACTACGGAACGGAACGTCAGGCATATTGAAATAATCGTTAAAATTGTAGAATAGGTGGAATATCTTTTTTATGAGGCTTACTAAAATAGAAAGCAGATTAATTTAATTAAAATGCAAAAAAAAAAGATGGCGGGTAAGCAGTAGGCACGTCAGAAAATTTTCATTCCTACAACCTTCGGCTGAGCTAAATAATATACTATTGTTTCTACAAATGCTAGTTTCTGAACTACCAAGACTTCTGTTATATATTAAAGGAGAAACATGTAGTAAACCCAACTAAATATATAAATGCGAAACTTTGTGAAGATGTTTGTTACTTTTTCACGCAGAAACTACTGAATGGATTTTGATGAAACTTCATAATAATATAGCTTATACATCAGGTTAACACATAGGCTATAATTTATCCCAATATTGCTGTGCTGATATGCTATATATAATTATGAAGTTTCATCAAAATCCATTCAGTAGTTTTTGCGTGAAATAGTAAGAAAATTCCTCACAAACTATCGCATTTATAATATTAGAAGGATTATTCCGCTAAGATGCCGTTGTAATAATCTAAATCTTAGTTCACGCAGGCGAAGCTGCGGGCAACAGCTAGTAATAAAATAAATAATTTATATCCAATGGCGTGTTCCTCATTAAAAGTAGTGACCATAAAAAGAAGAGATTATATCTTCAACTAAACCCGATCGTGAATATGATCGGAGATCGATAAAACCCGAGGTGGCAGTCACGTGCTAGTGTTTTTTAAGTTATGTCATAGAATCAATTTGAGGCCGATTTTTTTCCGCTCTGTGAGTCTGAGGTCATTATCAAATTTTAATAACATTGAATCTCGTGTACTGATGAAACAACTTTTGCAGATTTTATTTGCGGTCCATTTTTTTTACATGTCCAACGTTTCGGGTACTTACTTAATAGCAAACCATGTTTGCGTGAAGACAGAGGATAAAACGCGATAAAATCGTATAAGTTATTTTATAATAATTGCGTGATTTTAAAGTAATTTGGAAACAATTAGTGTTATATTATTATACTTTATTGGTGATTGAATAAGTGTGGATGAGGTAGGCAATCCTTACTAATATTATAAATGCGAAAGTAACTCTGTTGTCTGTTACGCTTTCACGCCTAAACCACTGAACCGATTTTGATAAAATTGTGAACAGGGATAGATTAGAGCTTGAGAAAGTGTCGCGAAAAAAAGTTTAGGGAGGTTTAAATAGGGGATGAAAGTTTGTATGGAAGTTCGTCATTATACGTAGAAGATGACGCCATGAAACTTTGTATTTAGGCACTTGATAAGAATTAAATAATCATTAATAATTGTTCCACCGTTTTTAAGGTGCTAACTTTAACACGCTGTATTGTCATCGGTCTGTTATAAGTGTGCAAAGCTTCAAATTATTCGGACGTCAAGTGGGTGAAAATTATGTTCGATATTGCTGTATCGGAAAATAATAATATTATCACAATGTTTACATAGACAAAATAAATCATCTACAGAATAAGGTGTTCAATAAAACTATCCACTGCAATTTTAAGTACGGGTAAAGCGTCTAGTCGGACAAATCTAGATCGGCTCTTAGCTATGTTATACCTTAATGCCTTATGTAATTAAAATCTTATTTCCATTAAATCCATTTTGTATCCCTGTTATTTGCAATTGGTATGTTAATTTACGCATTGTATCTTGAGCTGACAATTGTTATCTTATCGTTCGATTAAGTGGTTGTTGATAGTTAATACGCTTGTAACTGAGATTACGGTAATCTCATCAATGGCTACTTCGTTCCTGCTTAATTTCTGTCAACATTAATATAAGTATATCCTACATACATTATACATGGGAAAGTTTGTATGAATGTTTGTTACGCTTTCACATAAAAATGTTCATGTACTCTGATGAAACTTGCCAACGTTGTAGCTTATATACCAGAATAATTCGAAGTCAATGTTACTTCGTTTTCTACTGAAAAAAGTAAAGTTCCTACGGCAATTTGTCTTTTTATTAATAGTACCTGGTTGATCGAGCATTTGCTCGGTACCCTTACTGATAAAATACGATAAGGTTTTTCTTCAAAAAAAAATGATCTTAAAAAAAGGAAAAAAAAAATCGGACTGGAGATTCGAACCAGGCTCGTTCGGATTTAACTGCCTTATTTCACCACTAAGCTACCATGATATATTTTTTGACAGCGAAATTTGACTAAAAATTGGTTTAAAGTTAGTGATTAACTCAAGTTCAGTGGAGGCCGCGTTTAGGTAGACGAAGTGTTGGTCGGCCATTAACCAGATGGGAAGACGATCTCCGTGCAGTGGCAGGTCCGCGTTGGATGCGAGTGGCAAGGGATCGTTCATCTTGGCGCTCATTGAGGTTCCTATGTTCAGCAGTGGACGGATAAGGGCTGATGATGATGATAATTAACTATGTATTAGGCTGTGGTTTTGAGAGAATGATAATAACAACATGTCATTATTATTCATCATAATTGATTTAGTTAATTTAGAATATATTAGCTAGAAAATAACGTTATCTCTACAACTTCAAAAGTACCAGAAGACTTGAAACTCGTTATTTGAGCTGAGCGTGTAATAATCCGAAATTAAATACTTATTGTGTTCTCGAGTACGGTATGATATAACGTTACGTTACGTAACGGCTTTGCTCTTTAAGAATGTGAGTCAATGTTATTTAAGGAGGATTTCTGAATAAGGATTGGCAGACCACAGCCAGATACTCCAGGTCAACCAGGTACTATATTATATATATTATGATATTTGCCTTAAAGGGTCGTTCTCAAAAAAAGTGTCATTTCACCAGGTTTTTACATTTTGTATGTTAATACTATAGTCGTTTTGTGTAACTCTGTGCTATGTTGTATATCGGTTTTAAAGTACTTTCTTAATAGAGGCCAAGCATTGATTATTGTATTGTTGTAGTATTTTTTTATATATTACATCAAATATACTGATAATCTCATTAACCTGCAACGATTTTAGAGTACTATTAAAGTTTGTGTTTGAATTATTTTTGTATCTATTATAAACTTTTGCAATGATGATATTTATCAGAATCTGTGTAATGTAAGGATCATATTAGCTGTGTAGATTAATTAAAAAAACTATTTATATATATACTGTTTTATCAGAAACATCTGATTAACCTAAGGGCCTTTTCTCATTACCCTGCGCTACTCTTTTTTCTGCAGTAATTATTTCAAAAATATTTTTCTAGAACATACCTTCTCTCCACTAAATCATCAACCAGAAAGTGGTTCTCTTTCGATTCGTATAGGTTTTGAGTAAATCGAGACTTCGCATTTTTTGGCAAATTTACACTTTCCTTCCTCACTTAGAATGACCCTAAAATTAAAGTTGAAAGTGAATCTAAATGAATAACGAAAAAAGATAAATAAATATACGCCCTTGTTTTTACGAACGAATTTAACATAATCTTAATAGCGTAGGAAGTGTTCAAAAGAAAATAATACATCCGGTTCTCAGTTTCATATTATTCATACAATTTTTTCATCTGGCGGGATTTGAACCCGAGACGCTATGTGGGGTGTGCACTTGACCATTCTGGGGGCCTAGCGAAAATGCCATTATGAAAGCGTTAGCGATGTTCGAAAAATGATAAAATGTATGGGATTGACATAAGGCTTAATCACGTGGTCCATCCTATACATTTTATCATTTTCGAACTTCGCTAACGCTTTCTAAATGGCATTTTGGCTTGGCCCCCTGTTGTGAAGTTTCTTCATATATATAGTTCTTTCATAAAGTAGTCTAACACCCGTATTAAAGATGCGTACTTGGCCGACTAATAAAAAATGTGTGTGTGCGATTCACACTCGATAAAAATGAAACACACGTTAAATGCTCAAATACAAGCAAGTATTAAACAGTGTGCAATATACATACACACCGACATTTGCTCTCTCGCTCTTTTGTATTTGTGTCTCGTACCTGTCGTTTTTCCGTTGCATCTAGTTTGAAATCACAACGATTCTAAAGAAGTTTTACTTCAAAAAACACTATGCAAAGAACGCACTATTTATGCGCTCCTCATGTTAATAGTTTGGGTTTGATAGACGCACAGTGGCGGACTTTATCCGACGGTGGTGAGGCAGATCCGCCACAGGTACAAACCCGACGCCATGAAGCCGGGGAAGTCATACTCCATGGCTGGCGGGGGGCAACCCCCCACTTACCATATCACTGGGTGATACCAACCGGCTCACCCCACTTCCGACGAAGCATTAGGGCCATTAGCATAGCTCCATCCGAAAAAAAAAGTGGCGGATTTCACTTACATATTGTCTATGAATGGGCAAAAAGATCCTGGAGTAGAGACCACGTGCCACCAAACGCAGCGTGGGACGGCCACCTACCAGATGGACCGACGACCTAGTGAAAACCGCTGGGTCTCGTTGGATGCAGGTGGCAATGGACCGGTCGCGCTGGAGAACCATTGGAGAGGCCTATGTCCAGCAGTGGACGGCTATGGGCTGAGATGATGATGATGATTGTCTATGAATTGGTTTTTTGGGAAGAGCATTACCCTATGCGTTCTAAAGTACTGTGACACCTCATAGTATTGTCTGTGAATATGGGTGTTATATTTGAGACGTCGTTATCTACCACATTTCTTATGCAGGAATTAGTGTTTTAATTTATTAATATGATAAGATATGATTAGTTATCAAATAACAAAGGCGTGTACAATGCGTGATAGAGGGTGTGTGTGTTGGTGTAGATATTGTAATTGCTGCTGTAGACTTTCAGTCGAGAGAAATCGCTTTTTCTCACCTGATGCCACTTAGTTCACTTATTATTAAAGGTGGCTGTACACTCTCCCTGAGACAGCCCAAGACAACGCGAGCACTAGAGTGTAGATGGTAGCGCTCACCCACCTTGACTTGCCATTTGTAATATATCATTAGCTCAAGAGGCCTCGGGCTATGTCTCTCGTCTTCCCACCTGGCTAATGACCGATCAACACTTCGTCTACCTAAACGCGGCCTCCACTCTTGAACCTTATTGGCCCGATCTTCTGAGTGTGTGACTAGCCCAATCCATTTTAACGAGGTTATTCTTTGCGTGATATCGGTGACCTTAATCTGGCGGAGATCTTCGTTTCCATTCCTATCTGCTAAAGAACCACCTAAGATAGCATGCTCCATAACACTTTGAGTTACGGCATACTTACTGATCAGTCGTAAACTTAGAGGCCACGTTTCAGTTCTGTAGGTCATCATAGGTAAGTAGTAAGGCGGGGCGGAACCTCTCGCATAAGAGGCAGAGTCCATACACCACTGGACCATCATCGCGACCATTAAAGATATTATATTTGCTTTAATTTGTTTTAAATACAATCTCAAAATTTTCATATTCAAAATCCTGCCAATACTATTGACAATGAAAAAAATGTAGCGTTCTAGAGAGATTAGTAAAATCTACGAAAATCTTCTAAAACAAGATCGGCCCAGTTGAAACCAATTAACCTAAATACTTCACAGTGATATCTGTTGTATAAATAAATGCGAGTCTAATTACTTATAGGCGAATAAATAAATGTTCTTACAATTTCCTAATTGGCATCCAAAAAAGCTTTATCAATTAATCGATTTTATTCGGTCATTGTTTTAAACGTAACAAGCCGTGGACAGTGTTGGGACATTTTCCGTATCATTTTTATTGTTCTACGAGTCTTATCGATTTTTTTATCAATATCGTCTGTTCTTTACCGGTGTTTTGTGTCGCTTCTTTGCCTATTTCTATCGTAAAGAAATTATGTGTTTCAGACTGAATGATTGTACTGGACCGAGGATATTTTATATCTAAGGAGAACGTCATTGGGAGCATTATTTATTTAATGGACGATGACACACGCACAGATTAATGATATTATATATACCTAGAGATAGTATGTGTTGCTTTTGACGTGACAACGTATAATAACTCATTACTATAGGCTGCATGCACGAAAAAGATGACGTCATGTAGCGTTCCGCAACCGAGAGTGCGTCACGATCGTGAGAGAGGCATGATCGGCTCGAGCGATCGGTTCAGTTCGGTTCGTGCTGCATGTAATGTTTGACGTTGTCACGTCAAACTACCGTCCGTAAACCGACTTTACAGACAACCATTTTTATATAGAATAATGACGTCACACGAAGTTTTAGATGTATATGTCTGTCCGTGTCGAAGACGGATGTCTCGCTGGGTGCTCACAATTGCATACAATTGGACCATAATCTAAAGTATTTATATTACACCGGCTGTGATATGTTATTTGTGCAGTCGAAAGTGTAAAATGATTTATGGTAACTATGATTTCCGTATTTAGTTATTGGACCATTGAACGAGAAACTTTTCTGTAATCAATTCAATGTAATCGAATGACTTTATAAGACTCGCTACCTTAAGATAGGTAGGTGATGGGTCCCCATCATGGTTCAGGCCTTATTGTGGCCGTGGGGCTCAGTAGCTCAGGGTGACCCCAACATCTTGATGGAAGCGAATTCAGCCGAGGGAGCTCTCGTAAGAAGAGGGGGCAAAAGAGCAAGGAGCAAGGGGTTACAATGGGAACCTCACCTCATTGGACTGTCCCGTTGCTTGCAGATCCGGGCACCCCACCAAAGGCGGCATTGATGGCGTTCGCCGGGTTTTAGTTGGTAAAGCTGCGTCCACTTACCATCTTACGGGCGCAGCGAGTCCCACATACCCGGCTTAGGAGACCCACTTCCCCATGAGGTTCCGTATGATTATAGTTTATACAACATTAGACAATGTATTAAAAAACACTATTTTTGTTAAAGTAAAGAAATATAGGGCTATTTTTATTAAAAGCGCCATCTACAGCACGATGATTTTATTCTTGACTCTTAGTTCGGTCACGATTTCTCTGATATAATGCTTTTGTAAAGTAAATTTCAACTAACTACCACGGTTCATTATCTCATTCGATATAACCTGATGACAAACAGACAGGCGGACGGACAGAGGAGTCTCAATAATAGAGTTCCCATATTTAGGTACGGAATCTTAAAAAGTACCTTACCAGACGAATAATATGTGTGGCGGACCAATCACAGCGCCACAATCCTGAATCGCGCTATCAGAATTCCAGCGCCCGGTCGCTATATATACGACCTCTGACACGCTAGCTAGTGGGCTTCGGCCTGGCCGAGCATTGCACCTCGCTCGGTCGGAGATCTCCCTTTGGGGCCAACCAATATAATCCCACATTGGTGACCCTCGACTGAACACCGCCTCCTTCTGAACATTCATTATCATCACTCCCCCCACCCCTCCGCACCACGCCAGCCAGCTTCAAGCCTCTTCGGGTACTTCGACCACTAGCCTCAACGCACCGCGGCCTGGTCGAACCCTCACCGGCTTCAACGGGCTATCGCACTACCACGACCGGTCAGCAAGCAGAGCACTCATCTCTCCTGGTCAGCAGCACGTAGTATCAGCCCCGCACGGCAGCAGCACTCCGACTCACTGGAGCCCCGTGCAAGCAGCAGCACAGTTCCGACTCACTGGGACTCACTGGCACTGGCGACTCAAGCAAGAAGACTCAAGAATCCGACCTCCGGTCTTCGGGGGGGAGTGATGTGGCGGACCAATCACAGCGCCACAATCCTGAATCGCGCTATCAGAATTCCAGCGCCCGGTCGCTATATATACGACCTCTGACACGCTAGCTAGTGGGCTTCGGCCTGGCCGAGCATTGCACCTCGCTCGGTCGGAGATCTCCCTTTGGGGCCAACCAATATAATCCCACATATGTTACGTTGTATGTAAAAAAGGATATATTGTTTTCCCATTGTTTGGTAGTATTTCTTGGTCCTTAAAAAGCCTAACTATATCTATGCATCACAAGGACTTTCCTAGTGCTATAGTTTATTAGCAGGTTAGGAAGACCGGACATATTGCCCACATCCCCCCCAAGCGGAATAGCCCATTAAGACATCAGATTTAGAATATTGGGATTTTCTTAGATCATTAATATGTCTAGATGGAGTGTCGCTCTACAATCAAAACAAAAAGAACAGGCCAACATTTTCAAACACGTGTTCGTAATAAGTGATACCAGCTACTACAGTTCTCCCATAAATTCTTTTTATTCTTGTCACACTTTTACAACACTACCTTCATTATAAATAAAAACAATAATGCGTAGCAATTCATGCGTATTTAATGACAGCGAGACTGATTCTAAACACGGAGAAATCATTTAGAGGCCAACAGTTAGCCGCTATTTTTTTGGACGTGTTTTCAGCGCGACACTCTATCTAGGCATATTATTGATCTAAGGGCATTTCATTCTATCATCGATTTCAAAGAGTATGTTATGAGGAAGTCTTTATAATAAAATAAATTATGCGGTGAGATTTATTACGTGAGAAAATAAAAAACAAAATAAAAGATCATATAGCTGTGATTGTATGCGGTTGTAAGTTTTATGCGGCACTTTTAGCGGTGTCAGGTGTGTGCATGCGGTTAGTATAGACTCCTAATGTTTGATTTTCCGTATTAAATGCATTCTGACAACTAGCTAAGGTGAGACGAAAGGGATTCCAATGCTGTGATAAGCTAATTCAATGTCGTACATGACCAATCACGGAACGTTAAAAAGAAATGGATATATTTCGCAACGGGAAAGAATGAGACGACACGATAGTTTGAGTACATTGTTTACGGCTTACATCGGAACTATAAGTCAGATGTGTTGCCAGAACCCGTTCCCCTGTTATTAGGAGTCTATGGGTTATGTGGTCGATGCGAATATATTATGCGCGATATGCGGTGCATTATATGACATTGCATTACATGTTTCATGAGTCCATCACGGTCGATAAAATTTACGATGGAAAAACTTCATTTATGTATCTTTTGTAAAACTTTAACGATGCATAGACGAATTGTGGTCTTCTTTATGCATACTTTGTTTCCATTGAATGTTGATAACTGTATCAATAACTATAAAAGTTCTTTTTTTTTTAATTTTTTTTTTCGAAAGGTCTAGACTTTTAGGCCAGATGGCCTTTAAGCTCAATCGGTAGGTAGGTGAGCAGATGGCTCACCTAGTAAAATTCGAAAGGGGGGCGCCCGCCTCCGTGCCCCGCAGGGGGCGCGGTATATCGCGCGCGCTTCTCTGGAGAGTAGGCGTTTGGCTAGTCAAATCCAATACGGTCGACGAGAGTATAAAAGTTCTTATTACATGCTCTATGAATGGTAGGATGCGCTGCCGCACAGTTTGTATGTGAAATAATTTTGCTGTGGTTCAGGAATAAAGACAGGGCAGTGTCATTCTTGGCAGAGAGACTTACTATCTAACGTCTGATATTAATGTGTTGTCTATAGTTCTGTTTGAAAGCGTATTTTGTTCATAATTAGATGACGTTGACTACGTGATGTGGCTCCTCTTCCACTTTGCCTTACAACTAACGAAAAAAAACAGCGGCTTAGGCAGACGTCATTCAGCCAAACCTGACGTCCGATTTTTAACCAACTTCAAAAAGGAGGAGGTTATCAATTTGATAGGTTTTTTTATGTATGAACACCGATTACGCTGCCATTTGTGATCCGATTTACGGGATTCTTCTTTTGCTTGATGCGGAATAGTTGCCATTTGGTCCCATAAAAAAATTAACATAGTTTGGCCCAGTAGTTTTCATTTTATGAGCATTTTGGTTGATTTTATATACCTCGATGATTTAATAATGTCGATGTAAAATAAACAAAAAAAAAAAAAACCAACTGTACAAGATGCCATGGAAGTGCAATATCATAATCAACATCATCATCATCATCAGCCTTTATCCATCCACTGTTGCTCACACAATGCAAATTTGCTGTGATTGCTTTCAATTAGTTACGTATTCAGTATAATATATTTTTTACACAATTACAAAATTCATTTAACCGACTTTAAAAAAGAGGAGGTTTGACAATAAAAAACAACGAAAATCTCCTGGTGTAATAGAACACTAAAAAGTTAAAAAACCGACTTTAAAAACTGGCAGTTGGCTTGGAACCGATGTCAAACCTATCAATTGGTACCACATACAAATTTTATTAATATAAAAGATATTAAGGTTTGCTGAGGTGTATTAAATTAAATCTTTATTAAGTTATTGTGTACTTTTTAGTTTTTGAAGTCGGTTTTTTTAAACGTAGTTTTTTTTCTATCTCTACGTTCATCTGCACCAATTTTGTTGACCACACAGTTATATCATTAAGATGGATTCAATAATATTTTTTATTATATTAAAAGACTTATGAGTAGCGTGTTAGTAGTAGTCTACTGATGACTACTGGTGATGATTTTGATATTGAACAAATTCAAGTAGCTAGGCAAGCTACGAAGGCTTTGCCTTAGAAGGCATCGAAGCCTGATAATGGTTTTATGAGGGTGTAAAGGAGGAAACGCTCTCAAAAGACCAACCAACAAGAACTTTTGGCTAAATTCTAAAAGGGCTAAATCGATTTTGACGAAGGTAGAGTAACTTAGGCTAAACAATAATCATCATCAAACTGGATGCATTCGTAAACCTGGTAAGCCGGGGGAAGCCGCGAGCAACTAGCTAGTTGAAAGATAAAGTTGGACAGCAAGAAATGTTTTGAATGATGATAAATTGCTTTGATTAATAATATACGTGAAAATCAATTGAGTATAAATTAATTACATCAAATTATCCCTTCAGATTATGTATAAGGAAAAATAAACATAAATCTCGACTTAATAATTTCTGTGAAAAACAAGTTTCGAGTTCGCAGTTAGTATAGCACGATAATACTCTTTGCTTGGGGATTATTACTTATCTTATTATCTTTCGTTTGGTCACGGAATAATAGGATTTATCCTGGAATAAAAATATAATGAATCTTTAAATTTTTCCAAGAGGGATGCGATTTGTACGGTTTGCTTGGCTGTATGCATTTATTTTTTATTTTTATGCGAATTTCACTTATTATAATGGAACATATTTTTTGTGTTAGATTCGTTTCTTAGGCTTTCGTTAGTCACGGACTACTTTTAAAATTGAACCCATCTCATTCAAGTTGACCGATAGAATTCACGCACTGAAGAATTGAATAAGTATTAATGTCTACTGAATTTTAGTAGTTATTATCAATTAGGTAATCTTTTTTCTTAATTAAGGAGTTTTAGAGGTTTGTTCCTCTACAAAAGTCTTTTTTTATAGAGCTTGGCCCACCATTAGTTCCCACCGCTGCAACTCCTGTATAACCAGGATCAACAGTGTTAACCACCCAATGACCCTTTGATACGATCTCCGGGAGCCCGGGGGATACGTTAAACACTGCCTTGGGATTCAGTAGGAGTAAGAAATATTTCTGGTTTCCAAACTCCGAGACCCAACGTCTATGCTATGAATGGGTACAATGAATCTATTTTTCTTGCATGTAATGGACCCCCAAAACCCCTTTCATGGGCCCCTTCGTGCACCCCACATGGACCACAGTTGGAGAAACCCTGTATTAGATGGTAGTTGGTTCAACCTCTAAAGTCCTCAAGAGTTTCAGTGACCTAGACCTCAGACATGACTTTGTGTTTTTTGTTGAAAACTTTGAGTTAAAAAACTTTAAGGATCCCATTCACTAACAGTTTGCCGGACGATAAAAATCTGTCAGTTAATCGCAGCAGCCTACACACTAACAGTTGACATACAATATTCCAATATGTAAAACAGTTGACATAACGGTTTGGCCGGACGACTCATACGAACTGATAGTGTGTGGCCGCTGAACGATTCCGATCTACGCCGACAGATCTCAGCCGGACAGTCTATGGCTTCAAGGGCAAACGAACACATACTAGCGGGTAGTCGTCCGGCGGCCTCCAAGAGAATATAATCACTACGTTTAGGCGGCCTGCTGGCCGACGTCTGATGTCAGTTTTGCGCCGTCAGTTTTAAGTTTTTCGACTTGTTAAATTTTAAAACGATGTCAGACAATGGCCGACCGGCGATCGTATGGTTAAAACTGTCGACTCCCGACTGCTAGTGTGTGCCTCAAAAGTAGTAGCAGATTATTGTAGTAGAAAAAAAAGGCGGGTAGTCAAGTAGTTAACAACTTTTTAAACTAGCTCTTGAATTAACTTAAATTAAAAATATTTGCAGTATATAATTTAATATCATTTACATGTCAAGTTTAAATGTGTGAATAGTGCTACTTGCCTGCAGTGTTATTTGTGTCACAAAACCTTATTAACTAAAAACACAACCCTCATCATGGACTACACACAAGTACAATCTAATATGGAGGACATGATAAAATTATTTCACTCTAAGATGGCAGAGTTTCAAGCAGATCTCCAACAGGCCACCTCACGTAAGCCACCAAACACTATAGCAGCACTTAACACAGAGTTTCAAGCTTTCAAATCATTTGTTTGTGGTGCACTTAACATCTTACGTGCAGAGGTGGACGCACTTGCAAGAGGCCTTGACCGTGTGGAGACACGGTCACGTCGCAAAATGTTACTTGTGCACGGTGTCCCTGAGACCAAGGACGAGAATACTATTAATATCGTTGTGGCCTCTTTATCCACTAAGTGCAATTTTACAAATATTACACCCGATAGTGTCCGTGTCTGCCATCGCATGGGCAAGCCTAAAAATGATGATATTAATCTTAAGCCGAGGCCAATCCTAATAAAGTTTAGCGACATTTCACTTCGCGACAAGATATGGAACGCTAAGAAGGCATTTAAAGGAACGAAAATCACCCTCTCTGAGTTCCTTACAAAGCCCCGACACAACACGTTTATGGCGGCTAGAGATCATTTTGGTATCTCATCATGCTGGACCCGTGATGGCTGTATATATATTAAAAGTCCTAATGGCTCAAGACACAGGATCGAGACATTGGCTGAGCTTCAGGAATTGCAAATAAAGCATCCTAGGTCGTAAGTCGCCAGTGTAGATATATGATTCGTGCCAATTAACTTATAGTACCCACATATTTGTTATACACTTCATATTTATTATTTTTTTCTTTTCAGTCACTTTGTTTTTGATGTATTATTTTTATTTTGATATTTTTGTCTGTTTGACAGATATGTCCCTGTCGTCTGACACTTTTTTTTTTTTTTTTTTTTTTTTTCTTTTTTTATGGCAATGAGTTTTAACTATTTGATCTGACACTTAACATTACGTTTGGAAATTACACAGATAAAATATCAAATAGTCTTTGGATTTATGTTTGAATAACAACTGATAATGAATAGTGTTCGTTTTTTGTCTTCAAAAAGAAAAAAAGAAAAGAAAGACTGATTTTTACTGTGACTGAACTTACTTTATAAATATATTACGGTTGTGATGTATAATTTAAGAAAACACTGTAGGCAGGTGGAGGGAATTCAACTAATTAATAATTTTAGATTTATTATTTTTAGTTTAAAAGTATTCTATTTTATACATTAATAATTAGGCGTTTGAATTCATAGATAGATATAAATTATTAATGCAAGTTAATATTGGCGGTGATGATTTGTCGGATGATGGTACTGACTTTCTTTCGTTGACTTCTTTGTCACATTCCTCTGGTGATAGCTTTCACAGTCTTTCACTGCCTCTTGATGTCTCTCTGGAGACAGAGCTCGCACCGTATCCTCGTAACTTCAATGCTGTACACATTAATGCCCAGAGCATCCCAGCACATTATCCTGAACTCCTTGCCACTTTTTCCAATAACCGTAATGTCCATGCAATCCTTATCTCTGAATCCTTCCTAAAACCCTGTCTCCCTTCAACTTCCTACTCCATACCTGGTTTTGTCCTTATTCGTAATGACAGAACTGGCAAGGGTGGAGGTGGTGTGGCTATATATCTTAGAACACATCTTCCTTATAATATCCTCGACAAATCTCCCTCTGATTACTCGGAATCCTCAGAACACCTGCTGATAGAAGTATTATTCGGTCATTTAAAATTGCTACTGGGTGTTTTCTATTGCCCTTCACTACATATTGACTATTTTGAAAAGTTTGAAGTTGTATTAGAAAAGTATGTATCCACCGTAAACCACACAATTATTATGGGCGATTTCAACACCTGTTTAGTAAATACAGATACGCTACACTCAAGCCGTGCCCTCAAACTACGTTCCTTAATCAACTCCGTCAATCTTAATATCCTTCCCCTTAATCCTACACATTTATTCCCTAACTGTGCACCTTCCTTACTAGACCTTATAATTGTATCCTCCCTTGATCACGTAAGCGCACATGGACAATTTAGTGCCGAAGCCTTCTCATACCATGATCTAATCTTCCTATCCTACAAAATTCGTTACCCTAAACCCAAACCCCGCATCGTTATGCAGCGTAACTTTAACTCCATTGATACTCCTAAGCTTATTGAGGATCTTAAGGCTATCGATTGGGGTATGGTCTATAGTGCTCCCACTGTGGACAAGAAGATGGAAGTTTTCAATGCACTCTTACTGCACATATTTGATACGCATGCTCCTCTTCGACCTATTAGGTTAAAACACTTACCTGCACCATGGCTTTCTGATGCGATAAAAGATGTGATGACCAAAAGAAATGCAGCAAAAGTTAGATTTAGAAAGAACCCTACTGATCAAAATCGTGATAGATATAAAGAACTCCGTAATAGATGCAGCAGATTGTGCAGAGATGCACAGCGTCGCCACATCCATTCGTCTGTGAGTAATGGTGATCCCAACAAGGTGTGGTCATTTCTGAACTCCCTAGGTATCGGTAAAGCAAAGTCCTCCCCTTCCACCAATATTGATTTGGATTCCCTCAATCTTCACCTCACCACTACCAGTCCTATCCTAGCTACCTTTAAACAGCAGTCTATTGATACCCTTTTAACTTCTTCTGCATTTGATCCTCCTTTTTCTCCTTTCGTTTTCAAGCCTGTATCCGTGCAAGAAGTTGAAAAAACCATTACAGCTATTAAATCAAATGCTGAGGGTGTTGATGGCATAAGCCGGAGAATGATAATTATAA
The DNA here is from genome assembly GCA_905333005.2 of Lycaena phlaeas. Taxonomy (NCBI): domain Eukaryota; kingdom Metazoa; phylum Arthropoda; class Insecta; order Lepidoptera; family Lycaenidae; genus Lycaena; species Lycaena phlaeas. Next base: position 4,190,207 of record HG995181.1, read on the forward strand.
GCTTACCTGTCGTACTCCCTGTCCTCTGCCACATTTACAATTTCTCTCTCAGCTCTAGCACATTCCCTAGCTGCTGGCGTAAGGCTGCAGTTATCCCTATACCTAAAGTGAAAAATCCTACGTTACCCAATCACTTCCGACCTATATCCATTCTTCCTTTCCTATCCAAAATCCTTGAACGCATTGTTTATCAACAATTAAATAGCTTCATTAACTATAATAGTTTGCTAAGTCCTCTTCAATCTGGTTTTCGTCCGGGCCATAGTACCATTACTGCTCTAGCCAAGGTAACTGACGATGTGCGCTTTGCCATGTCTAATCAGCAACTTACTGCTTTGGCTCTACTAGACTTTAGTAACGCTTTTAATACAGTGGACTACGACATCCTTCTTGCAATGCTAAGCGTGCTTCACTTCTCTGACCCTGTGCTGGAGTGGTTTCGAAGTTATCTTTTTGGAAGGCAGCAGTGCATACGTGCTAATGATCAAGTATCTGGCTTCTGTAACTTATCTGCTGGCGTGCCTCAAGGTGGTGTATTGTCCCCTCTCCTTTTTTCCATCTTTATCAATTTCCTTACTCCCTACCTCTCCTGTTCCTTCCACCTCTATGCGGATGACCTTCAAATCTATACTCACGCTCCTGCTAATGACCTAGGGGCTGCGTTTATGGCAATTAACAAAGATCTTGCGACAATCCAGCATTGGAGTCAACGGCATGGCTTGATGGTCAATCCCGGCAAGTCGCAGTTTATTGTCATTGGTGGATCGAAGCAAATTAATAGACCTAACTATGAATCTTTGCCCAGTATTTCTTTTGATAACGTAACTTTACATTGTACCAATGTGGTAAAGAACCTGGGTGTCTACTTCGATTCAACTCTTAAATGGACTAACCACATTTCGGAGGTAAGTCGTAGATTTTTTTCTGCGCTAGGGTCTCTTAACCGTTGGAAGAACCTACTGCCCGTGAAGACAAAAGTCCAGCTTGCGCAGACCTTACTACTACCTATCCTCGACTATGCAGATGTTTGTTTGATTGATCTCAATGAAGAATACCTTGCTAAGTTGGAAAGATTGCAAAACATCTGCATCAGATTTGTGTATGGACTGCGCAAGTTTGACCATGTCTCTGAATATAGACTGCGGCTTGGTTGGCTGCCCATTAGGCTCCGTCGGGAGGAGCATGTATTAGTTTTCCTATATAATGTCCTACATGACCCACGTTTCCCCCCCTACCTGAAGGATTGTTTTCATTATCGTAGTGCTGACGAAGGCCGTGTGTTACGTTCTGAGTACACTAATAAACTTCTCGTACCATTTACTAAGTCCGCTTACTTTGCGGATTCTCTTACTGTGAAGACTACGTACCTATGGAATGATCTACCGCGTGACATTCGAGAGTCAAAGTCACTAACTGTTTTTAAGTCGAAGCTACATACACATCTGTGGAAGAAAGTCACTCGCTAATTTAACTGTCACTTTGTTTACATGTATATGCTTTGTTCGTAATAAATTAATTGTAAGTTATTAATATTTTTCGCATGAGGTATTATATACTATACTGATTTGACGAGTTTTGCTCGGTTATGTACGTTCTGCCCTGCTAATTGTATATTTAATTTATCTCTCCTATGCCGCAGGGTTGCCTGGAAGAGATCGCTTATAGCGATAAGGCCGCCCTTGCCCACATTTATGTTTTATTGTCTTATTATTGAAAAAATGTATATATATATGTTAATGTGAGCAATAAAGTATCTATCTATCTATCTATCTATCTATCTATTATTGCCGGCAGGCTAAAATCGCTTTACACAAGACAGGCCGCCGGATACGACCAGAGACTGCATGCGCACTGTTTTGACTTGAGACTGATTTGGCATCGCTCGTTAAAAAGCGAATCGAAACGTAGAAAAGCCTAAGAAAGGCCGGACAAGCCGGACATCGTTTATTTTGGCCGGACACGCTATCAAAAAGCCTTATGTCCGGCTTTATCCGGATGCCTGGCAACGGTATTCGTGATGATGATTTGAATGTTAATATTTTAGTACAAAATATTTGAACCTGCGATCGCTCGGTAATTATCCTTGAAGTTATCACGGATATCAATGTCCACGCCCCACGGTAAAAAACTTGATGTAGGTATTTATTGTCGTGTTATTTTTTGCGTCTGGGCAAAAAAACAGATCATCTATCTCTTTCAACTGTTACATAATTTAACCCTAATGACTCGTTCATTATAATAATAAAGATCTCTAAAGATATATTGATGTAAAACAAGTATTCGCGCCTTGGTAGTAAAAAAAATAATCCACAAATTTTCCATAAATTTTCCATTTTTTTGTGTAAAATTTTTGATAAATTTTATCAATGGTTTGCTGATATCAATGACTGACGTAATCATTGCAAATTAGTTTTGTTCTAGTACTAAATTAAGCACCGTTACTTGGTTTGAGGAAAATCGATGGAGTAGCTATCACCAAAACAATCATGAGTGATCCTGTCTGCTAACCAAGAAGGCTTCGATTCTCACCCAGGACAAATGTTTGTGTGATGTGCTGTGAGATGAGAATCACTAAATAAATAAATAAATAAATAAAATAAATCTACACTAATATTATAAAGAGGAAAGATTTGTACCTATTTTTGTATGTTTGTAAGTTTGTAATGAATAGGCTCAAAAAGTACTGGACCGATTTCAAAAATTCTTTCACCATTCGGAAGCTACATTATCCACGAGTAACATAGGCTAAATTTTATTCTGATAAAAGTAGGGTTCCTTAAGATATTTTGGTTTTTCGGACACAAGGTGTAAAAAATGTTATTTCGCGTACTAAGATCCCGTTGTAAATCTTAGTTAACGCCGGCGAAGCTGCGGGCAACAGCTAGAAAATAAATAAATCACTTCGTCGTTGGTCTATTTGTCTACCTATCAGTTTGAGAACCCAAAACTTATACTTCCCATCATAAAATGCAGAAACTATCATGATGTTTAGTAAGAAGCTGTGTCAAAACATAAGTAGGCAATGGAAAAAATTGAAAATTGATTATTGTAAAAAAAAAAAACAAATGCAAGAGGTTGTCCCACGCCCACGCTTGTCTATTTTTTATTTTGCAATAACTTTACGCCTTTTATTACTTTTTTTAAATATCATTGAAAATTGAGTTGTTGACATAAAGATAAATCGTATTGTTTTCGTATTACCAATACTATCTTTATTATCTTTTATGTATATTTTGTGGTAAATAAAGTGTCTTGGCATTGTATTGTTCTTTATTTTTGTATACAATTTTTATAGTCAAAGTAATTGAGATATAGTGTTAATCATTTTGGCTATTTTACACGCTTTTTATTAGCTTCACTTGTTTAGAGTTGATTAAAATTGGAAATAAATATAATATTATGTTATATTTTAGTAATTACTGTTTGAAATTGAAGATTTAAGGGTTTATTTTTCGAATATTTATATTTTTTTATTATTACTTTGATAAGCTAGGACATTTGCAATCTGGTGGGGAGAGGACCTGGCGCGTCAGCCGTATGGCAAACGCCTAACGGCTGCTTTGCGCCCGGTTCTTGAGCTGTGGATGCGCCGTAAGCGCAAACCCCTCACCTTCCGTCTGACGCAGGTTCTCACCGGGCACGGATGCTTTGGTGATTACTTGTGTTGGACGGCCCAAAGGGAGCCGACGACTGGATGTCACGATTATGGCGCGGCGGTGGACTCTGCCCAGCACACCCTCGAGGTGTACCCGAGATGGGCAGCGCTGCGTCGTGATTTGACGTCTGTCATCGGAGGGGACTTGTCTTTGTCGAGCGTCACCGCGATGCTTGGCTCTGACGAGTCCTGGACGGCAATGGCCTCTTTCTGCGAGACAGTGATGTCTCAGAAGGAGGCCGACGAACGGGTGAGAGAGGAGGCCGCTGACGTAGCCTCCCCCCGTAGACGACGAACGGGGGTGCTTCGGAGGCGCTATTTAATGCGACTTCAATAAAGCCCCTGTGCTCGTATCGGGCTCGGGATGGGAACCCGGGCCCAGCTTAAGACACGACGTCGTGGGGACTGCCAAGTCGTAGCCGTGCAGTCCCCCTATTGTGGAGAATCTGGTCTTTGCCGGGACCAGTCTGTCGCTGAGGGTATCCCGTCGCCTGCACAGATTCGGGTCCCTCAAATATAGTGGCTGAAGGCTCACGCAGCGGTTTTAGTGGGGTAGGGCACCCAAATGCGAGTCCCCACACACGCCAGCGCGCCCACTCAGGCCCTGGTATGGTCGTAAATGATTTCCGCTGCGTCATAAAAAAAAGGACATTTGTAATCTGATACTATATGATTAGCGTTGCCCATAAACAAGTAGACCTGAAAGTAGCCCAGACATTTATGGAAGCATTTTGAAACTTCAAATGCTAATTGGAAGCTAGGGCCAAAGAAGAAGCTTTTACTTTTCTTTTGAAGTGAACTTTAACCTAGATACGTAATAAGTAACCTGTAGGATCGTAGACACAGCCGGTACCGACTACTTTTTCCAACTTTGACTTTGCGGAATTGAAACCTGACCGCTTTTTAAACATGTATGTTTCTCAAACTTTTTACTACACGTCGCACATGGTATTTTTATTTGACCTCCAACATTCTCAAATATGGGTTAGAAACAAAGGTGCCTCTGCTGCTAAACAGTATTATAATATAATAGTTATAAAAAATCTTTTTGAAACATTGTCGTTTTTTGAAATGAAATCTTCTTCAGCCTCGTTAGTCGTTGAACACTTTTTGATATATCTTTCGAATCTTATTTGTTTGCGACACCGACATGCTAATGTGAAACTGTGACACATCCGTACTAATATTATAAATGTGAAAGTAGGGATGTTTGTTACGCTTTCACGTGAAAACTACTCAACCGATCATCATGAAACCTTGTCTTAAAATGAGGTGATTCACATTTAATTTATTTATCTTTGTAAAAATGATTCTCAAAAATAAACATAATTTCAGGATCATGGAAGATAATTAGATAATTATATTTTATTTGTTGGGTTGTTTATCAGGAGAAGGTTTGTATAAAAAAAATTAAAAAGTTTATTAGTAAGGGCATACATGTTGGGTAAGAGCAAGACGACGACGTATGCCGTAATCAGCGCGTTCTATGCAATAAAGCTGAACAGTTGGTTTGAATGCCCATATTTTGGGAATGACCACTTACGTTTCAAACGGACAACCAAAAAAGGTAGCCTGTTTTTGCCCACTGCTGAGCATGGGTCTCCCGTTTTCTCCCAATCTTCCCTGTCCCTTAGCCTGGCTCATCGATGTTTGGCCCACCAGCACTTCATGTCATCGGTTCATCTCACCATAATATTATGATGCCCAGGAAAGAATTATTTCTTCCCGTTTTTCTGTGTTTGTGTTTTGGAACGCAGGAAACAGCTAGTGTAAAATAAAATATAATATTGGATACAAGTTCACAAAAAGCAGTAAAGTATAATGATTCTTTATAGTTTCATTATTTTGCAATCGTTAATTAAAAATAGCATTACTAAGAAATATATTCTCGATCCAATTTGTGAACTGACTATAGACAATAATTGGTTATTAGCTGCTATTGCTCTAAAATATAGTTATTTTTATAATAACAATCATCATCATCATCATCAGCCTTTATCCGTCCACTGCTGAACACAGACCTCCCACAATGAGCGCCAAGACGACCGATCCCTTGCTACTCGCATCCAACGCGCATAATAACATTATCGACCCTTATAATATGTGTTACTTTTGGACTCGGTTATCCTCCTCGAAATTAGGCGAGTGCGCTATATAGTTTACCGATGCAAAGTGGAGAACATCACACTTTTAAAGACTTACGCCCGGTTTCTGAAACGTTGGTCAAAGTGTATGTCAACTAACATGGCTCTTAATGGCGGTTACCACGCGATTCTAGAGTCAAATTTGACACCTTTCATTGTAGTGTCTATGTCAACTGGCAGGCTGATCAAATTGAGTAATTTAACTATGCTTTTAGCAACTCATTTGACACTTCACAAGAGACTTGACAGTTGATTTGTTAATATTTGCGTTGATCAATCTTTCGGAAATCGAGCGTTAATCTAATTAATTCATGCAGGTTTTCTCACTTAGTTTTTCTTTAGCAAGCAAGTGATTATCTCCAAGTGATTATTCAAGTGATTGTTGTAATTTGAAATAACCTATTTCGAGGTGTCAGGAACGAAACCCGGAACCTTCACTCAAGAGGTCGAACTCGGATCCACCATCATCGCTCACGATAATGTACATTAAAATGACAAACTATGCTTTCAACTAATCGGTCGTGGATTGGGAATCCCGTCAAGTGTGGACAATTGGTATGATAATTATCTGTACTGGGATGTATGTAGCCGTAACATGGGCAGCAATGCTGTACACACCGTACTCGATGCACCGTTGCACGTGCGTCCTACATCTCAGGAACGCGCTACTACGAGCACGTGGTTGCAATACTTGAGGTTTCACCGCAATAGAGGAGGCAAATTCACAGAAATACTAGTATAGCTTACTATTGAAGAAATATTTCTCCGAATGACGGATTGAAAGTATGCATTATTGAAATTTCTCCGAAACACTGTAGAGTATGCTCTTTGCTCTATTTAAGGAAAATTCACCGAAAGATTAGTCTACAAAATGTATTACTAAACGCAATTTCAACAAAAAATTACTCTAGCGTCTGCATACGGTAATACAATGTTTAATGAAAATTCAACTAAAGAGAATACAATTCGCTTTGAAAATTCTAAGAGATGTTTTAATGTCAAGCACATTATTCTCACGATATGAATGTACATTTTGCACTAATTTATTCGTGTAACGACCATAACAATAACTATTACTAAACGTTTAAATCACTTTTATATTTTTGTCGTGCTAGCATGAAATATATTTGCAATTGGACACGCCAAAAAAAATATTTTTTCACTCTTGTATTTCATTATAAAACTGATTACATAACAGAATTTAATATAATAGTAATAAATGCACTCACCATAATTTATTTTTTTACACATGGACCGAACTAAAGGTATTACGCGACACGTGCGCTGTCGCCGCCGTCTATCGCTCTACTGCTGGTTTCGGACTAAAACGTTGCGTATGCGCATCTCCGCTGATAAGTTGATAAGGATAAGAGATTACTAAATAATAAGAGTTTATTAATTGGTTTCATAGTTATCATTAATTGATGAAAATAATTTCCTTTTTTTATGTTCTTATGTGTTCTATCAGTAAGGCGTTCTAACCTCACTTACTTACCATTAGTTTTGAATAAAAATTAATATTAAAATATTTTTTGGAATATGTGAACGTAAAAAGAAAACTGTTCTTTTTTATAAAATTAACATGTATTGAGTATATCTAATATTCGTAGACATTACATGCGCATAATATCCAAGGAGGTGAACTTTACTGTACCAAGATTCATTAAGCCGTTTTCATTTTCATGTTAGTTGACACTTTGACCAACGTTTCAGAAACTGGGCGTTATTATTTGACCAAAAAAACAATATTTTTATTGCTCCATATAAGAAACAAAATCGCGCGATGCCCACATTACTGAGGACCAGATTCTTGTCTGAGTCTTGTTTCTGATTACCGGGTATGCTGTAGCACCAATTACATCAGTGTATCAGTCACACGCGATTTCGGTTTTGAATACCCGAATACCCAACCAAGTCCGAGGAACGGGTTAAGATATTTGAGATTTCTTTTAACTTGAAATAAACCGACGAAAGAGCAACATTTATTTATCAATGAATTTGGGACTAACGAAGAGTAGAGATTAGTTAATAAATATTTCTTTCAATTGTAGCATGTAGTGGTCGAAACGATCAGTGTGGCTGGTCTGTGTTGGATGCGAATGGTAAATGGTTTGGGCATTCATTCAGAGTGTCCTATGTTCAGCAGTAGACGGATGGATGTTGGCAATGATGAACTAGTTCAATAGAATTTAAATGTTTCCTACGCTATCTTTAGGGTTACCAGTCCAATTTCGAAAAATAATTTTACGTTTATTAGCCCAGTTCTTAAAGAAGGTTATTCATTTTAGAGTAAATAAAAATGCTTGACTTCGGATGTATGTAAAGTGGATGTTTATAACAACTTATGAATATTTTGCTCACAAATTGTTCTCACGGAAAAGTATATTATTTCAATGTGAATACTATAAATTCATTTATGATTCTTATCATCATCGCCATCATCACCATCATCATAATCATCATCATCACCACCACCACCACCATCATCATCATCATCATCATCATCATCACCACCACCATCATCATCATCACCATCATCATCATCATCGTCATTAACATCATCATCAGCATCAGCCTTTAATCATCTACTGCTGAATATAGTCGTCCCTCAATAAACGATTCATAAAACAAAACATAATAAGTGAGTTAGTAAATGGTTCGGGTCGGGCTCATACATCAAACAAGTAAATTCACAAAATTGCTCTGCTATTGGATTGCTTTATTGTGATTTAGCTTTATTATTTCATTATCATTATTATCTTTGTCCAATATATAATTAAAGGGACGCCTTTTAATAATATATTTTAGTTATTATGTATTTTTTAAAGGATTTTAGTGTTAGATTAGTTCTTATATTATTTAATAATACAATATATTTTCTTTTAATCCTATTTACAATGTATAATTTGTTTTAATATATCAAATTCCATTTCAAGTATGTGTATATATTTCATGTAGAGATCAAAGTATAATCATTTTTTTTACTTTTTTTAGCTGTTAGTTAAACTATATAGCACCTTAAAGCATAAGCAATAGACCACTTTTTACATTGATTTAATAACAATGAATAAAAATCCCAATTTCTAGTTTTGCATCTTCTGTAAAATCTCCTTTGCAATAAAAGCAACGTTCATAAAAAATAACAGGTTTGCTCCCTACTACCTCATTCTACAAATACCATTCATTCAAACATTCGTTCAATCATTCATTTATAACCTCGAACATAATTTACTACAACTGTCAAATTTTGGCGGGAGTCTCTTGTGCTACACAAAAAGGTTGCTTACTTTTATGTACTTGCAGTGGCGTAACTACAGTGTGGCAGGGGTGGCAAAATGCCACGGGCCCCCGACCCAAGGGGGCCTCGTGGCCTCTTGGGCCGGGGCCGTCTTGGCCCAGAAATAACCTAACATTTTTACAAAAATTTTGTACATAAATACCGGGGCCGTCTTGGCCCAGAAATAACCTAACATTTTAACAAAATTTTGTACATAAATACTTAAATTTAAATTCTAACGTGACTATTTTTGCAGGGACGCCGAAGGCCCCATCCCGAAAATTTGCCACGGGCCCCAGATGGTATAGTTACGCCACTGTGTACTTGTCTATTCTCAAAAAGGGCAATTGTTAAACCACTTCTTCCATTCAAAAGAACAGACAGAACTTTTTCTGAAGGTCTTGTTCAAGAATGAGAATAGATTTTATTACAGGCGAAAAGAGTGTAAATAGCGTTTACTAGTTTTTAATGTAGCGGTAATGACTTGTATGAAGCCCGGTCCAATATGTGACACCTGTGTATTTATGGACAGACAGACTATTTTCGGCACGTCAATCTCCCAACCTTCCGGGTTAACGATCTCTCGCAAAAAACTTGAGTGAATATGAACACGTTCAGTTAAATTTGTGCACGTGCTTCTTTAGTATTATCATATAGGCTTTAATTAACTAAAACCCGTGTTTTGTCATTGTAATTTTATTTAAATATATTTATTTAAAAATAAAACAAAAATATAATATATAAAATTAATCTCAATGCGTTTGCTGTTCTGTTAATTGTTCTCATGTTAATTCGACATTTGAATGTCGACAGAAACCACGACCTTCACAGATTATAAGATTGCATATAGGGACGTTTACAACTAGATAATGTTCAAATTTCTAGTAACTTTAGTACATAATTTAAGAGTTTAACGCCTGGTTTCTGAAATGTTATTCAAAGTGTCATGTCAACTAACATGGCTATCAATGGCGGTTAACATACGATTCTAGAGTCAAAGGACAGCTTTTCATTATAGTTATGTCAACTGACAGGCTAATCAAATTAAGTAATTTAACCATGCTTCTAGCAACTCATTCGACACTTAATAACCGGTTTGACAGTTGATTAGTTATTTTTTGCGTTGATTCGCCTTTCAGAAACCGGGCGTAAGTGACAGCAGTGATGATATCAGCGCGGAGTGTGGGTCTCTCATTGAAGCAATGCAACGGCCCGGCGGCGACTCTATTCGTGCTAAGCGTCAATTTTTTGTACTATTACCACTATTACATACGTCAGGGATTTTAACGCTTAGTAGTTTTATCCTATGATTCATACTTTATATTAAAAAACGGTACTGTTATTTACTTCTTACACAATTTATTTCTTACTAGCTGTTAACTCAGATTTAAAACGGGATCTTAGTACGCAAAATAAGTAACTTTTCTGGTTAATTTTTTACACCTTGTGTCCGAAAAACCCAAATATCTTACGGAAGTCTATTTTTTTTTTCAGAATAAAATTTAGCCTATGTTACTAGTGTATAATGTAGCTTTCGAATCGTGAAAGAATTTTTGAAATCGGGCCAGTACTTTATTACAAACAAACAAACAAACAAAGTTTTCCTCTTTATAATATTAGTGTAGAAAAAAGCTGGATGCTAGTCGTCCTAAGGTCGTAGTAATTGATTTACAGCTTTCATGAATACTCATAATATTACGTCAGTTTCAAGCTACTAAAGTTTTTCCCTACTAGAAAAGTACTCGCGTCCTGTAATGCACCAAAAAGGTTCATCAACATTTTTATTTTTAAATTGAATTGCATAATTTCAAACTTTCATCATATTTCGCTTTTAAATTCGAGCATAGATGTGAATGAAAACTTTTGTGAGTTACGGACAATCATGGACAATTAACTAGTGAGTTATCGAAATAATGTTTAATAGAGTGTTGGAAAATGGGCATTCCAGTATTTAAATACACTAAAGGAAAGTCTATCTAAAGCTGTCTAGACGAGCTCAGTGAGAACTAGTCCGAACGAGCACAGTAAGACCTAGGTAAGCTTAGCCGATACTCATAAACGCATTCACCTTAGACTAGTCAAGGCAATCACTTATTCGTTGCCTAACCTCAAAAAGTCTCGGTGACTAATTGCAATACCTGGAGTAACAGAGCTATTCATGTAGGACTTTATATATGTTATAATAAAGCGTTTACTTTTAAACATGCTCAACGTTTACAGCAACTAGTTTTTGTTTCAATAATAAGTAAAGTTAACGTAAACATAATAAAACTATTTATATAAACATAATATTTTCTACTGAAGAAAAATTATACAAATAAGTTCAGTATATGATGAGAATATGATTTAACATCATTTTAATCAACTTGCAGTCCACTTGGCTCAAGACCGCATTCAGCGGAAAATCATATGTGGTCACGATCCTCAGCTGCAGTGAGGGAACGACGAAGAAGAAGAAACAACTTGCATACATTAAACGCCTTATTAAATATAAAAGCAACTCATCATTTATACGTAATGATATTTATTATTTAAGAACATTAACACAATGTACAGTGCCCTGTGCCACCAACTTACCTGTGAAGTGTGAACTGATGGGTGTCGAAATCATCGTTTCAGTGTTCCAATGTGCACAAAAGTCGGGAAAGTTGACACATTTTTATTTATATTATTTGTTTGTATATACTATAAGTTATAACACCACATTCATAGTGGAAAAAACTGCTGTGTAACATAGGGATTCTAGTTAGATAGGAGTAGTTCCTATTTTTTCCACTTCACAGATAAGTTGATGACACTATACTGTGATGGGAGAGGTGATCATACAGCACACTTCACTATTTAGTTGAAAAACTTTGTCCTGGGTAAGGCACTGTTATTACTGGTAGTAGCCACAATTTTGACCTGGCACAGTAAGGACACAGGAAGATCCGAATTAACTTCTTATGTTTGTTACTTACTTCTTTACTCTCTATAGTTTTTATGTAAAATGCCATCACAAACTTAAAGTAATATTTGGGTAGTATGTCCGAAGTAAAAATATATTATTTTAGCAAAATATAAGATCGTTACGTAACAGGCTTAAAGAAAATTGTCTCGCAAAAAAAATAGCCAATAATACCTATTGAACGTGGGTTTGACATGGTTTCAGTTTTCGGCGTCTCAATTTCGTGGAGGTGCCCTGAGTGAGTTTATTTATAGAGGTAGAAAGGGCTGTAAGGTTAATCTTATAAGCCTTAATGTACGTACATGATACATCGTAACATCCCGTGGGTCGGCAATATATCTGGCTCAAAAGGTTAATAATAACATCTATGGACGCTTTTACACCATGTCAATCTGGTCCCGTGGTAAGTTCTCGAAGAGACTTGTGTTTCGGGTACCAGACAACGGAAATACATATATTTAATACTTTTTATATTAATACATATATGTACTTTTTTTATTATATAATACACAAATTTAATACACAATCATGACCCAGGAACACAGAAACTTTTGTGTTCTCTGGCGAGATTCGAACTCGCTACCTCCGGGCTTGTGTGCCAACGCGCTAACCACTGAGCCACAGAGGTCATCGGTTTATTGTAAGGATGTCATCATTATTATCAACTCCATATGCGCTGCAGAATGTAAGCTTCAATGAACCAAGACCGACCCATTACCACTTGCATTTAATACGGATCGACCACCGTATGAAGATCATCTTCCCCTCTGGTTATTGGCTAAACTTGAGCCATATTGACAGATCAGTCATTCGTTATAATGAATGGTTATAGTTTGAAATAAATAATTTATTTTTATAAATTGTATCTTAAGCACATTTTTATTGCCCGTGATTCAAAATAGATTAAGAAACCCTGATCCATACTTGCATCGATCGACTTTTCACACATACAATAGCGAGATCACACAGCATGAAGGAAAAAGTCTGAAAATCTAAAACATGTTGACAATTTATTTAAAAAAACCGCAAGCCATGTGTGAGTCACATTTGTACTTGTCTGTTTTTAGTTTAGTTTAGTTTAGTTATAACGGTCGGCAAGACTGGCAGTTTAAACAGACTCATGTCTCCATAAACTTATCTTGTATGCTTAGAAATTAAAAGATAAAATTGTGCTTTGTGTATTTGAAAAGATTGTTTACATTTTAACGTAAGTTAGCCAGACACCATAAACGCCTTAGAGGTAGGTAATTAAAAACTGTTCTGAGGACAAAATAAAATGAATAATGATTTTTGTTCTGCCTTTTTCATCGAGAATATTAGTGTCTTGAATCCCACCTACCTATCGATTGAGTTTAAAGGCTATTAAAAACTTTAAAGGAATATTTTTATCAATTTAATTTAATTATTTTCATAGCAGGAGTCTTCAATTTCTATCATAAACGATTTATATAACAGTGTAAAGTTCATAGAAAGTTTTATATAGAACTGAAATTTTAGGTTAGAATATTTTATAGATTATAAATAATTAAATTCTAAACTGAACTAAACATCAAAAATGTCATAGTTCCATTTAGAAATAGGCAGGGAAAAAGTGAAGCAAATTGTAATTTAAAATGAGCAAACTCAAGTGAATATAACAAATCGCACCACGCTAACGTAGTACTCGACATGTACTGTACTAGAAATTATTTATTTATTTAACAATTCATGTACACAATAAAAAAAATTGTACTAACTGTGATATAATTACATGTAGCCGATTGCCTCCATGTAATTTCTAGTAAATATGTTGAATATATAGGTCCCTGGAAAAGTCACAAAACAGTTTGTATATGATTCTAGCAGGTGACGAGCTAGATGCAAATATTTACTCAACTGTTGTCAAAACACTATCTAGTGGCACAAGGATTTAATAATGTTCAAACAATGACGACGTCAACACTAGACGCCACTCCAGTCAGCAACTTCTGTCCATCTGGCTAACAGTGATAATATTATCTGACATCCAATATTGGGCATAGGTCCCCTCGAAATCAGGCGAGGAGGGTGTAAGAAATTATTATATTATTATCTATTTTTAATTAATTATTATATTATTCTTAAAAAAAAAATGCTTAGATAAAAATCTAGAATTATAATATATGAGTTATGCTCTACTTTATAAGAATAACGGCAGACGAATCTCCTTGACGAGTTAATTGGAATTAATTATTAGTTCAACTCAACTGCGCCCGCGGCTCTATGTGTGCGAGCGCTAGTCATTACACAGACGACAACGTGGATTTTAAGCCTTACTTTTCAATAGCAAACTTATCTTTCCGACATAGCGGATTTAGCACAGGTAAGAACAGACGCTCTATACCCCCCTGTGGAGTTGGCGTCGGTCCCCTGATGGACTGACTAGCCGTGGAGGTCCTGTTGCTTGTAGATCCGGCGCACTTCATCACAGGCGGCGTTGCTGGCACTCGCCGGGTTTTTAGCGGGTAGAGCTGCGTCCACTTACCAGCTTTCGGGCGCAGCGAGTCCCACATACCCGCCTGGGAGACCCACTCCCCCGCGGGATGCCTAAGCGCATTTACCGGCGTAAAAAAAGGCTGGTTCTACAATACGAGTATAAAAAAAGGAAAGACGATGCGGTAGTAGACAGTTGAAAATAATCCACAGTTTTTGAAATCGAATTCCGCATGCTCCATACAAAATTAATTTTATGCGGAGTCTTTATCAACAAGAGGCTTTGTATTTCTTTCTGTCACTGAGATAGGCAGACGAGCAGATGAGCCATCTGGAGTGGTAAGCGTCGCACATTTACATAGAGAACTAAGCCGGAAACAAGACGTTATGACGTAGGAATGAAAAAAGTAGTGGAATTTTTGCCTGTCTTTTACTTTTTAAATAAAATACCGAAGCCATAAAGCCAGAGGCGTGATGATTCGCGTGATACTATCATGCATAGATATGGTGTCTGCTCTCGTGTGTGATACGCATACATAAACATGTGCTTTACAAAGAGCTCATACAACGTTTGCGAGCACAATTTATTTTGCTCTATAATTGTCGATCATCAGCATCATCATCTTCACCTTCATACCACTATCATCATCTCCTAGCCTTTTTTGTTGTCTGACCGGATTCAGCTGAATACCAGTATTTTATAGAGCGACTGCTTATCTGACATCCACAACCCAGGAACTGGGTGATACGGTACCCCGCGGTAAGACTGGTTATCGGACTATCGGGCTTTTGACGACCCGTAACGACTGTCAAAGATCCATGTATGACAGCCGGGACCAACGGCTTTCCGAGGCCAGGCTCACGGAATAGATACATGAGTATCCATTTGTCTCATTCAAACGCTTTTTTAACGCTCGGTAAAAAAGCGCTCGTGTGATCAGGACCTTATTGTTTTGTATCAAAATTCGTCATTAATGAGTTATAGAAATATAATATAATAGAACAACTTTTAGTTGCCAATTTTTGGGTTAAAAAATGATATTAGAAAACAAAACACAGTTTAAAAAGATTTGCGAGTGGAGCAGAACAATAAGATATATCATAGTAATATGATATGAGTGACGGTTCAGTGGTGGGTGGACTCGGTCTCTTATGCGAGAGGTACCGGGTTCGATCCTGACCCGTCCGTGTTTTCCTTGAAATGGGGTTTTCTACATTTCTAAGTGCACCCTAAACACTATACCATCGTTCGCTCATCGTGAGGAAACCTGCATGCCAGATGAGATTGAAAGTCTTTGAAGGTATGTGAAGTTTACGAACCCGCATTGGGCCAGCGCATCGCTGGACTATGGCCTCTTACCCTCCTCGCCTGATTTCGAGGAGGAAACCCGTGCCCAGTGGGGCATAAAAGGGTTGATACTATAGTGATATGATATCTTTTGATTTATGCTCCTTTGCTAGTGCTACGACGCAACTGAAAATAATTTCCAAGCTCGATCCGCCCGTTTCAATTATTATAGATTCGATTATAGAAACTAATTGTTTCCTGTCGCAAAAAGAGACTAAAGACAGCAGTGCCGCTAATGAACACAAAGGCGTAGGCGGCGTAAGTCCTGAAAGTACAAAATAATTCAGATAATATGTCATATAAATAGCTTTGCTAGGAAAGTAGTATTACCATCGTTTGCTTTAATTAGGGGTTTGAGACTTCCATTTGGGGTATTATGTGATACTGTTGTGAAATATTTAGGGCCTGTTTCGCAATCTCCAGTTAAGTTCCCAATATGCTATCGGCAACATATTAGACCGATAGAGTATGGAGTATCTGTCAAATATGTTGCCGATAGCCTATTGGGAACTTAACTGGAGATTGTGAAACAGGCCCTTATTCTATTTTTTTAAGATACAAAGATTTATAAGTCGGTCATTAGTATTAAACTCAAACGTTATAATCTGTCTCGGGTGAACGACTCGCAGATAACATGTTTACCTTTTATAAAAGTATGGTACATTGTATTCTCAGTCAGCAATCTGTGAACATAGCCTGGATAATGCCCGCCATTATATCAGATTTGAAAAAACCACAGGTCCTCGCAAAAGAACACCGATTCCAACCAAGGATGATTCGCGAGGCTATTGAAATTAAAAAAACATCCTAATTTCAATAGAGAAGATGGCTGGCCACTACCATCTGCTTGGGATCCCATAATAAATATAATAAAATAAGCCCAAGCATAATATGTCACAGACAAAAGACTCAGTTAGCACCTTCTGCATAGTTTCAAATAACTTTATAGCAATAGGATGTCTGACACCTCGGTCCTCCCGTGAACATGATTGTTGTAAAGTATGCGAAACGTCGGGCATGTAAAAAACTAAATAAACCGCGATAAAATCCGTAAAACTTGTTTCAATTCAATAGTTTTTACTGAAAGGGTAACAAACTTTCGCGTTTATTACTAGGAGTAGGATTAGTAGAATAGTGGGACTTGCGGGAATTGGGGGCTGTCTCTTTTGCCTGTGATCCATTGAGCGGATATGCTTATGATTAAGACGCTTAGTATGCTGATGATGATAAAAGCACTGAGGGCCTAGCCAAAATGCCATTAAGAAAGCGTTAGCGAAGTTCGAAAATCATAAAATGTATGGGATTGACATAAGGCCGCGCTTAATCACGTGGTCCATCCCAGGGATGTTATGGATATGAAATTTCGGATACGGATTGGATACGGATATAGAAATGATTATTATACCGGATACGGTTCCGGATACGGATATGAAATTATTACGGACTATCCGATAGTTTCGGATAATTTCGGTTACGGATATTAGATTTTGTAGAAATTTCAGAAGTAAATAATAAGTACCTTATAAAATAATTTTTAACAAAAAAAGAAACGACTTCAAACAGTAAACTAAAAACCAAAAAATAAATTTACTTCGCACAAAGTAATACGTATTTTTATTTAGGGGGAAAGAATTACATACGTTTTTAGACGTTTTTACAAACAAAACCATACACTTTATGTGTCTTAATAAACGTTCTTAAAAATTTTGCAGCAACCCTATGGAGTTAGCGAGTAAACGCAAAAGAATAGAATTGAGCGTTTGCCACTTGTCTAGAGGTGCAGTTGCCTGTCGCTCCGATGGATGGTGCCGCCATCACTCGGTGTGAACGATTCTCAGTTATGAAGTCTATCTCACTCCCACGATGATAGTCTGTCACCAAGAAATCGATTCACAATATTAGCCGCCTTTGATGTTTTGAGGCTAAATGCTCCTTGGCGACATCTACGCCACCCTGATATTGGGGTAGGGGTATTCTTAGGCCGCCCACATATTGCGAGAATGTGTATTAATCATCATCATCATCATCAGCCTTTATCCGTCCACTGCTGAACAAAGGCCTCCCTCAATGAACGCCAAGACAACCGATCCTTTGCTACTCGCATCCAACGTGTATTAATATAAATTCGTAAATATCTGTAGCAACTGCTTTTAAATTAATCAGTAAGGAGTATAATACCATCGGGGGATATATTTTCACAATCTGGCAACATTGAGCATTGAAAAAAAAAAGGTTTTATTTGAACCCAATTAATTACAAAATACTATGAAATATTTTTTTCCTATGAAAACTGATTTACACTTATTTTGTTTTTCAGATGTGTTGTGACACAATTTAACTGTGTGTGTTCACAATTTAACTGCACAAATCGACATAAAAATTTACATTTCTACTCTAGAGCGGCTCTGCGTTCGGAGCCATTTATGGCTCCAAGTAAGGTGTTCAAAATGGACGTGAGGAGTAGGATTTTATATAAGTCTAATTTTTCTAAGTTCAAGCTTTAAAGTGTACTCATTGACAGCGAATGCTGAAATTTGATAAGAATATTCAAGTATAAAAGTATGAAAAAGAATTATTCAAGGAAAGAAAAAAGTTTTAAACATAATATTATTATATTATATTTAAAATTAACAAAGTTCATATGTGTTCAAGCATTAGTTGCACAAAAACACCGATAGATGGACTCGCTGCTGGGTTTATTTTTAAATAGTTCGATTGATTTTTAACCCACCTCCGGCCCGGGAAGCACCCAACCCCCCCAAACCCCCCTAATTACCCATCTGCCAGTCCCCGGCAACAGCATTCACGCATTTTCCGCGTTTCATATGAAATTCGCGGCTAAAATCGAAATAGCATTGAGAGCTTATTAATTTTTGACAATGGAATATTCCAGACTCTTTTCCTCCCATTACGTTCTCTTTGTTATTTTGTGGTTGCTCGATTTACTTTGAATTTACCTTGACATGTACTTTGATAAAGAATATATTGTTTCTATTATCATACATCTATACATATAAATATAATTACTGTCTGTTTGTAATAATAAAATAACCGCTTTTTGGAGTTTACTCCTAAATAATTGATTTTCATATATAAGGTCGCGGTATGAAAATCTATGGGAGTAAAATCAAACTACGATTATACTCGATGTCACACGATGTTACACGAACATGTCACACAAAGCGTTAAACGAACGCAAACCGATTGTCTCAGTATTTAAAGATGTTGTTTAGCTTATTGCATTAAATTATTGTTGTTTATTTTTTTACGGTTTTGTTATGTATTTTAACGAATTCATTGTAAGTATATTTAATGAAAAAGGGTTTATTACGCATGCTCTAAGTATAGTAAAAAAATCATTTATTTACCCTTATTCACGCCGGCCAGAGCGGTTGCTGCAGCCCACGATACCGTGCGGTACCCCCGGATTACCCTCACCGCGACGACCCGCTGCGCCGAGCGCAGCATGGCCTTAAGGCTCGCAGTGAGGTTACCCGCCCAAATCGGAGCACCGTACGTCGCCATACTCCGGCAGATACCAGAGTACAGCTGCCTGCAGGCGGCGCTGGGTCCTCCGAGGTTCGGGAGGAGTCTGCCCAGTGCACTCGCCACCTTGACGACCTTCGGTCCCAATAGTTTGAAATTTGGACCGAAGGTCCATCCTCCGTCAAGGATGAGTCCCAAGAAATTGATGTGGGGGCTCATCCTGACTCTCACCCCTCCGATCTGGAGGGCAGCTCCCCTTGGAAGTCCTTTCCGTCCGGTCTCTCGGAAAAGAAGGGCTTCGGTCTTAGAAGGTCTGACCCGAAGCTCTATCATCTCTATGCGGCTCATCACGAGGTCTAGCGAAACCTCAGCCAGCCGCGCCGCCTCTCTGTAAGTCTTTACCCGGGCATACATAAGGGTGTCATCGTCATAACATATGACACCCGTCCCGGGGAGGAGACGGTCTCGCAGGACCCAGTCATACCCGATGTCTCACAGGGTCGGACCAAGGACCGATCCCTGCGGGACACCGCAGCCGACTCGCCACCACGACGACATAATATACGAAGACACCGACTTAACCGACTTTGACTATGTTAATGTTGGTTATGGTTTCATCAGAGGTTTTACAAATATGCTTAGTCAGAAGCTAGCGTGATATAAACATGAAAATTTTCTTTAATTAATATTATTGCCTTTGTAATAAAATTATTCCGCGAAATAAAGGTATTATTCTTTTCATAGCTATTCATATTGGTTTTAGCTTTAATGCAGTGTATCTATACCTACTAATATTGCAAAGAGGGAAAGTTTGTGAGTTTGCAGGGGGTTACAGGTAATCTCTAAATCTACTGATCGGATTTTGACTTTTACCGACAAAAGACTACATTATTTGTGAGTGACATAGACTATTTTATCTCTGGTCAAGTGAGACAAGACTTCCGAATTGCAGAAAGGAAGATCCCTATTGATAGTATACTCTTTTTAAAGGGCGGCATCGTGCCATTCTGCATATTATCCTCCGGAGTAGTATGTATCTAAAGGTCTTCGTACATTACACCCACTCTACTCCTAATCAACTCATAATATGGCATTGAAATATGAACTTTATGAGGTGTAACTTAAGAGTGAATTTATCAACTTGTGATGCGTATTTTTAAAGTAATTACTTGGCCATTATCAGAATTGGTAGCACGAGCATCGACCACATAACCCATAGACTCCTAATAACAGGGGAGCGGGTTCTGGCGACACATCTGACTTAAAGTTCCGATGTAAGCTGGGAACAATGTACTCAAACTATCGTATCGTCTCATTCTTTGACGTTGCGAAATATATCCATTTCTTTTTAACATTCCGTGATTGGTAATGTATGACATTGAATTAGCTAATCACAGCATTGCAACCCCATTCGTCTCACCTCAGCTAGTTGCCACAATGCATTTAATACAGAAAATCAAACATTAGGAGTCTATAGGTTGTGTGGTCGATGTGCACGAGATTAGCATGGCAAATATGGACTTGCTGCAGAGGTGATTTGAAAGTCCACCGGCTAAAACATATTTAGTCCAAGAGACTACCTAGACAAAGAGACACATGAAAACTTTTGTAATATTAAAAACATCCTTTGTGAGGTTCGCTTGGATAATGATAATAATGTTAATTAATTCCACAATAGCGTACTTTTCATCTCGTCGGACTTAATGGGGCTGTAGTAATTATTCGAGAGCTTCTGATTTCCGAGTGCTCTTATTATTTCATTTTAATATTGTAAATGGACATGCTTTGCCCGTGGCGTCGCTCGTGATATTTTAAAATATTGTTTGTTTCAAAGTTTGTCTTATTAATTTACAGCCAAATTCTGATCATTAATTGTATTGCCATGATCAGTGTTACAGTAGAAGGACGTGGCTCACTCACCGGTGAAAGAAAACATCGTGAGGAAACCTGCATGTCTGATGAGATTGAAAGTCTTTGAATGTGTCTTTGAATGTGTTCAACCTGCACTGGGCCAGCGCATCGGTAAACTATGGCCCATTGCCCTCCTCGCCTGATTTAGAGGAGGCCTATGCCTATATACCTATGCCCAGCAGTGAGTAATGTATGGGTTGCTAATTTACTTCTTATGTTAGTTGAAAAGACACACTCGCAGAGGTGCAACCTGATTGTAAGTAGTTGTCATCACCCGAGAACATAAGCGAGTAGTCCTTTTTTTTCTTTTCTTTTTCTTTTATCCCGGGAAATGCACTGAGTTTGTTTCGCCGATTCTTCTTAGTAAGCTTGCTTTAGAACCGGTGGTAGACTTAAGTGATGTTAAAAAAGTTACTTTGATTGTAGGTACTATTTTTAATTTTTGTTTTTGACTTTGACTTTGACTGAGGCATCCCACTGGGTGGTGGGTCTCCCCAGGCGGGTATGTGGGACTCGCTACGCCCGAAAGATGGTAAGTGGACGCAGCTCTACCCACCCACGGCGAGTGACACAGGACACGAACTAGGCAGAACCTGTTCATACAGCAAATATAAAAAAACAGTATGTAGCAAAGTCATAGCATTCAGACAACTAATACATATGATTATATATTTCTAAATACTTAACTTTTAACTTTGCCCACACATAGAAGAAATGATCATGCTCATCACACAAACATTTATCATGGATGGGAATCGAACTCACGATCTTCTGGTTCAGCAGTCAAGGTCGCTAACCACTAGACCAACAGGCCAGTCGATGATAATGTTCTTGACTTTGTGAGCGTCACATAACATTAATGTGTGTGTGTAAATAATAAATATTTGATTTTAATCATTTTATCTGATAATTTTTATATGACTGTTCTCTGCTAATGAGAAAAATGGTGCTATTTTTAACGGTGATTATATACTTTATAACATATCGCTCAGTGAACTTCATGACGACACTTTCCAGTAATTATTTGTGTTTTAGTTGATATCTGACTAACAGCGCCCTGCGGTTTCACCTACTTACTTCAGTAGAGCTATTATGTAAGGTCGTTCTTGAATCTTGAAAGCGGAATCCGCGGTGATATGACGAATTTGTATTCTTCAAAACTCGACTCTTTTTCTATATCAATAAAGTTGGCGTGAGTCCACTCATGTGAAGCTCGATATCGAAATGGTTTTTACAGAATAGCCCGACAGATTTCTTTGTTGAGTCGATGTAATGTGCGAAGACCTTTGAGTACATACAACATCAGAGTGTATGCAGGTACGATGCTAGTCTTTTAAAAGAGTAAACCTTCTTTAGCGACCTAAATCGTTTTAGGTAAGCATTGTAATTATAATTGCGTAACTGTTTCGCTGTATTATGAGTAAAAGTAAAGTAAAGTATCAACCCTTATATATGTCCCATTGCTGGGTACGGGTTTTCTTCTCGAAATCAGGCGAGGAGTGTAATGGGACTAATGGGCCATAGGTCACCGATGCGTTGGCCTGATGCGGGTTGGTGAACTTCACATACCTTTAGGCTTTCAATCTCATCAGGCACGCAGGTTTCCTCACGATATTTTCCTTTACCAGTGTATCTCTAATGATACATATTATACACATGGGCAGTCAAGTATTATGAGTATTAAAAATTTATTTTTGAGAGAGTAATAATAAGCGACCAGGCCTTTAATTAACAGCCCTGTCCTCCACATGTGTCAACTCCTTGATAGGAGAACCATCACAATACAGTAAGGGCCTTGCTTGCTTACTCAAGAACTAGTAAAATAATGGAAACCTTCAGGCCTGGTACCATTAAAGTTTTTAGAGAGAGCCTCAAAACTTGCTCTATCTACAGCTGCTATGTTAAAACTATAAAAGTATATTTTAAAAAAAAGTATTAATTTAAGGTACCCTCCAATTTGACTTTTTAATTCAATAAGTTAATAGATACGTTCTTTTCAAAATATAATTCAATAATTTTATAAGAAAATCAAATAAATAATCTATAGACAGTGTCGTTGTTTCACATAATATCTGAGCTTACATATGTCACTAAATAAAAGAAAGCCTTTTTTGTATTGTCTATATTTTTCCCTAATTAGTTATTTATTACAGATGATTCACACATTTTCTTAGTATTCTATCACAGTATATTTATAAATAATAGTTACAAAAAGAAAATAATTATTTACAGAAAACAACATTGTTATATTTGTAAGATATTAATAGAAACTAAAGATACATTAAGTCAAGGTTTTATATTAATTAAACTATTAACAGCTATATAACATATTACACTAAGTATATAATACTGATCGATTACATATTGTTTAAAATCGGTCGATGCAACCAGCCCTTAATATATAATATACTATATTACTAGCGGACCCCACGGACGTTGTCCTTTAGATACGAATCGATAGTGGCAGTACAGATCAATAACCTAGATACCGACTGCAGCGCCATCTGCCGGTCTGATTTGTGAATCTAAACCATTCTCGAATCTCTACGAACACACACAAAAAATTTCATCAAAATTGGTCCAGTCGTTTAGGAGGAGTTCAGTCACATACACACGCACACAAGAAATATATATATTAAGATATACACTTTGGCACCTCTTTCCTATGCACGTCTAGGAGCATAAGCTTTTTTTGATCCTTTTCGCCCTTTTGAAATTACATTTCAAATCGAAGACATTAAATATTAATTTTAGCCCCCAAATTATTGCACAGCAAGTCCCAGTGATTTATTTATAATGTGACACTGTTTACATTAATATCTTATATAAATATAAGCCGCCCCAACAGACTTCGTTCTGCCAAAAATACTAATATCTATGTTTGAGACGGCTTTATAGTTTTATCCGATGGTGGTGAGGCAGAGATCCGTCACAGGTACAAACCCGACACCATGAATGACGGGGGGGCAACCCCCCACTTACTATATCACTGGGTGATACCAACAGGCTCACCCCACTTCCGACGAAGCATTAGGGCCATTAGCATAGCTCCATCCGAAAAAAGGCTTTATAGAAAAAAAGATAAAAGATTGTTATTTTATTAACAATCTTTTATATAGGAATGGGTCACCCTTATTCAAATAGATGTTAGCAGATTCTTAGACTTACTCGATATGCCCACAAAATTTGATAAAAACCGGCCCAGTCGTTTCTGTGGAGTTTGCCAACAAACACCACAGTTTTATATGTTAGATAAATTTCACATTTCAACTCTCAACCAACGTCTCCGTAACTTTCTTGATACTGGCAACACTGTTATACAAATGGAAGAACAGGTACAGCAGTAATCCAACGCATATTATGAAGAATACGATGCAAAAGCAAACGACGCACTCTGAGATGTATATTCTGAGCCTGTCCGTCCGGGATATCCGTTCCCGGGGGAGATCCACGCTTGAATAAGTCCACATCTGGGCTACGGAGTAATCTGAAACATCACAAAATATCTTTATGAAAATATAAAAAAAAGAAAACAGAACACTTATTCCAGTATTTTGCCGAGCTAAAGTGGACGTGATTTTGGGCAGGATATTTCGGCGGTCGCGGCGTTCATCTAAATAGGCCTATATCAGTAGACGGAGAAGGTGGTAATGATGATGATGATGTATGTTTGTATATACATTTCTTCCTCCATAGCACCTATGTCGCGTTTTGAAGAGGTGAGTCGATTCGTTATTCGGGGTAAATTCATATTTTGTTGACTTAGCTATCGAACCCTAGTTTTTAAGCTTAAATTCATTGTATTTGTTTATAATCTTTTAGGATAAATGTTTTAATCGCTCCATATTAATTATAGGACGACTAGCTGTTGCACGCAGGTTCGCCTGCATCAACTAAGATTTAAAACGGGTAACCTAACGTATCCTAATTTTTTGAAAATTAAATATAGCCTATGTTTACCGGGGAAAGTGTAGTCAGTAATTCCCAACAGTGAAAGAATATTCTATAAATAAAATTTTCAAATCAAGTCAGTTTAGGTCAAGTAGTTTCGGAGCCTATTCAATAAAAACAAACAATCAAATCTTTCCTATTTATAATATTAGTATATATTAGGCGTTTTCAGCATCAATTATTAGCTATTCTACTATTAATTAATAATAATAAATAAATAATCTGAATACATCGAATACAGAACCAAGCAGTGGTAGGAATAAGTTAAGAATAAGTGTTCTTTATCAAAGAAGAGGGGCGCACTACTCATGAGGAGTGGGTTTAGACTACGCCAATCGTCCAGTAGTAAGTTTTTTATTTATATAGGAAAACAGAAAGCTTTTTGTTCCCTGGAGGGATTCGAACCTGTTGCCTCCGGTTTAAGCGTCAACGCGCTAACCATTGAGCCAGAGAGATATTTATGGGACTGATTTATATTGACAATAATGTATCCAGTATCGTAGGAGTCAGGATACGGTTATGTTCGGCCATCCGTGTAGGAACATGTAAGACGCCAGTAAATCAATAGTTCGTTATCAGTTTCGCCTAAGAGTTATAGCCCGGGAGCCAGTAACAGGTCTTCATGACCAACTTCCTCTCAAGCGATATTTAGTGAAATGCATCAGTACATAGTATCATAAAGCCTCGTGAACGTCAGCTGGCGCGCGGTTGGGGGGATGAGCGGTGGGAGCCGCGCATGAATGAACAAAAAAAATATTCAGTCATTTTCTCTCAGCTCAAAGTTTTTGATATATATCTAATATAGATCTAATATAATTATAGATATAGAGATAGTCTTTTATATCTTTAGTTCATGTTGGGGGGGAGTAGCAAGGGATCGGTCATCTTGGCGTTCATTGAGGGAGGCCTATGTTCAGCAGTGGACTGATAAGGGCTGATGATGATGATGATGATGATGATAGATATAGTTGATACTTTTTACTTTTTTTTAGATCTCTGTCGTTTTGCTCTTCTCTCTGAAACACAGCGAAGCTGTATCACGAGGCAAACAAACAAGATGGTGGTACCAAGGCATGTTTTACAGCAAAACGTGTTTAACTGTACCTTTGTGGTTAATATGCTCTGGATAAACTGGACCGGCAATAAACTGAATTAACCACTTAGGTGGTAAACCGGAAATGCTACAACTTCAATGTATACCTACTACTCTTTACTACTTTACTATTATTGTTGGCAAATCAAATCAAATAATATTTATTTCGTAGGCAAATTACATACCACTTGAAACATGTCAATATTTTTTTATAAGCTAACGCTAGATTAGCATTTTCCCCAGAGAATCTAGCAAGAAACTCTGTAGGATTGCTTTTTTTTAAATGCAGTTTTACAATTTTTGTAAATACATCTAAATAACAACATAATAATATACATCTAAAAAATAACAACATACTGGCTTGGGTAATGAAGGCAGATGAAGAGATTAGAGTTATCTTAAATTTGTCATTTTGGCTTTCCAGAGACCAAGATACCAAGGAGAAATGTTTTCTTGAATATTCTTTATTCATAATCGTTAATGTAAGAGTAGTGTAAGATTAAAAATAAGATGTTTATATGAAAATACTAAAAGATCGTTGAGGTGGCTGGTCAGACACTCAGAAAAGATGGTGTAAATTGCCAGAACGAATTGCCATGACTGGCGTAGACAACTCAATGAATCGTGCCCTGAGATCTAAAGACTTATCACTGCAAGCCTCGGTGCCAGAAACACATGGTAACACTGCCTGTCTTAGCACTTTTGAAACCACAAACTTAGTAAAAATAAGCAGGATGGCTGTACCCAGGCAAACGGGAGCCGGGTCCAAGCATTCATATGCAAAACTGGACACAGCATAACAGCTTAAGAGCGACAACCTCAGTTAGTACACATAATCACAATCTAAGGTCGCATAGGTGACTTGACCTAAAGGTCAAAAATTAATGAAGAGATCTAATATAATTTTCATCGCTATTATGTACAAATAAGCACAGACAAATCAATACCAGTTTGAGGTCAATTAGCGATTAAAAGTATGATTCATAAACATGCGCGGCGCTATAGCGATACCGCCGCGGACCAACACGTGTTAATACAAAGTATTTAAGCTAATATTATCGCAATTATTTTATTATAATAATAATATAGTAATAGAAAATCGGTCTTATTATAAAGCCACTTTTCAAAATTATTTTATGATTATAAAAGCTAGTTTTAGCTTTTTTGAAGTGAATTCTTCTTTTGGCGTATCACACATAGATTTGTGAGACGCTGTGAATGAGACTGATCGGTCACGTTATGAAGTGAAAGACTCGATCGGGTGAACTCGGGACCGCAGGACCGTGAGAGAGATACAGTCAGCTGCTCTTCACTACTGTGTCGCTGTGTTTACTATATTCAATTAATCAATAGTTTTATTATATTATTGATACATAATAATTATTATTATTTGAATTATCGTTTGGCTTACATTTTTGGTTTTCACTTATGCCGTGTGGTTTTAAGCAGACACATATTTTTATATAGAGCTACGACAAAACGAAATCCAGTTTTAGCAGTCTGTTAAACCAAAACCTACTTTTTATTAACATGACATGAAATTTTGCATCAAGCTAAGTTTCACAATATTTATGAAAGAAAAAGGAACGGTGGAAGCCATCGGGCGCGTGGTTTTTTTTGATTCCCCATTAATTAATTGTTATTATGTATTTTGTTCACTTGGAGTCATTTTTCATTGTGTTTGTTTAAAATACCTAATCCGTATAATGTATTGTGATTGGTTGGAAGAATAATGTGGTCGACCACCGAAGTTTCAAATATTCTAATCACAGGCTAAGGGCCTGTTTCACAATCTCCAGATAAGTTCCCAATAGGCTATCGGCAACATATTTGACAGATACTCTATACTTTATCTGTCAAATATGTTGCCGATAGCCTATTGGAAACTTAATTGGAGATTGTGAAACAGGCCCTAAATATTATAGTATAAGTCAGACTTGACAGCAATGTGTCTGGTCTTAGCCGGTTCCAATTGGAAAAGAATAAAAAAGAAAAATAAAAATTTAATTTGTTGTTTTACTACACAAAGTTTCAATATATCAGACATGCACTTGTCTGTGCTTTATAGATGTGTCTTTGAGAGAAATCACTCGGGATACAGTGATGCCAACTACTTTAATTTTTTTCCCCTAAGCCTTTTTAAAAATCCACTAAATCCCAACCAATATACCCTAAATTTTGTTAAATAAATAAAAAGCCTTATTAAAAGTTCATATTTGCATATGAATAATACATACGATTTAAAAAACGGTCAATTATTTATTGTCTCCTTATCAATACGTCATATGTCAATAATTATTTTCTCCCTAAAAAATACCCTAAGAAATTTTTCACCCTAAAATCCCCTTTTCTAAATTTCCCCCCCTTAATTTAGGGGAAAAGCCCCCAAGTTGGCATCACTGTCGTGATAGCGTTCCAGCTGGTTCTACAGCGCGGCGGTTGTATAAGGATCAAATGTCACTTTTTATTAAAACTTCAGTACCGTCGACAACGTACTTCATTCAACAGCTCTACAATTAAAATGGCCATAGTCAGAAAGTAAAGATCATCATCATTATCATCAGCTTCTATCCGTCCACTGCTTAACATAGGCCTCCCTCAATGAACGACAAGAGGATCCATCACTTGCCACTCGCATCCATCACTTACTACGTACTTGATTATAATATTATTAGATCATACTGCCTAAATCGAGTACTGCTACCGAAAAAAAGTCGTTTTCTTGATCGTTTTCGTTTTCGTGATCTAATACCATCAGAATTGTACAATACTTAATTTAAATTACTAAAGATCTAGAGACATCTCAAATAACGATACATAAAGATGTACCTGCATTATTTATTCTATATGTATATTTTTATCATTACTGCACGTTAGGTTGATTGTGAAATAAATTGCAAAAACGTAAAAAAGTCGATAAAAATAATTTAAATTTGATGTTCGGCTTTAAAATAAACGTTTTTATCAAAAATATTTTATTTGATCAAAGTTAACGTCATATTTTTTTTCTACACTCCACTATCTTTATTTATTTAATTTCTTATCTATCTTAGTCTAGACTATCTTATGACATACACTATACCGAATCATAATTTCCATTCTTCGAATGAAACATAGAGAAAAAGCATGATCTCATAACTTGTGAAATCTGACAGATTAAATCATCTCTCGATAAAAATGAAATCGTTTGTTTAGATGACGGCTAGACGCTACGATTATTAAGACTTGACTGTTTGTTGAACTGAACAAATATAAGGCGGGTCGGCTGATTTAGGAACCATTGTGTACGCGGACGGAGGTCTGTGTTGCTATGAGACAAAAAAGTGTGAAAAGCAATAGGGATGTTGACTAATTTTTGTAATTGATTTTATTTGATAGGTATACTATATATGAACACGAAAAAAATACTTTTGTAAAGAAATATGTCCAATTTTAACAAAAAATTAAATAAAGAAAAATGGTTTTTAAAATCGCCCTTGAAACGCTCCAAGCGTCATTACGTCACACACCGCATTCAGAGCTCGCGCTATGTTAGGTGAGTTTGTACTTAGCTCAATGTTCAGTGAAGTCATCGCCTTATTGGCGTTTACAGTCACGTGATCATGCATGATAAATAACGCATTTTAAATTAATTTTCTAAATTTTAAGACAAATAAGTAGACTTTTTAAATGTTATTTTAGGTTTTCAAATACTGCATTTAATATGTAAAACATAACTTTACATGAATTTGTAACATGTGTCAACATCCCTATTCACGATGCTATGAGACGATTGTGCCAGAAATATAAATTCTGGCATATTGACATTCTTGGATCAAATACTGGGTACTCCAAAAATATACAATAATCTCCTTAAATAATTAATTTTAAATGTTTAAAGTTTCTCAATATTGTAAAATTAACTAAGGGAATGAGCGAGACAGTCCCAACACAAGTAATCTTTTACTTAATGGGAAAGTCTCATGAATATGTAACTGCTGATTGAGAAATAAAGTATTTATTATTATTATTAAATATAGGCCGTGATAAAGGTTACTAACCAATGTGAGCATTACAATAATTGCTAACACAGCTGTTCCATCGCGACTCGTATCAACTGCTCAAAGATCGTGATCTACTTAGTCGGAAGTTCAAATTTTATCAATATATGCTTTGATCTTATCACCATATAAGAATGTTATGCTTGCTTAAGAATTTACTTTATTATTACATAAATCCTTATAAGCGTTTTGAAGCTTTTATTAGTCATAATAATAAATAAGTTTTGATACGGAAATCTCGGTGACCTTAATTTCACTTTCAGTTTCTGCATGGAATGTCATTAATGATTATAAAGGAAAAGAAAGGAAAGGAAAGCAGTGCCTAAAATGTTATTTCCATCTAAGATCACCGACTTATATTCGCAAGTGATGTTTGGACATTATCCGTAAAGTAATTGAATTTTGAATGCGTTTAGCGTGTTTCTCGTTACAGTGAAACAATTTTTTGCATCAATAGCTGCAATATCGGAAGCGAGAAATAATCGCGCTACTTTGGATCCTGGAAAATCTAGTCCCCAAGGAATACAATCCAATCACTTATGGAAAAATTAAATTCTACTATGTTTGTATATCTATAATATGTTCCCTTTTAAATTAATGTTTTTGTCGATAACTGGCAAACTGATTGGTAGATCTAATTTTAATATAATCCCAGCAAGGGGGAGAGAACCAGAGTGCGTGTTGATTAGATAGTATAGATAGTATCTCTTTCGTAAAACCTTTGGTGAAGTCTCTATTTTTATGAACTCACTAGCTGTTGCCCGCAGCTTCGCCTGCGTTAACTAAGATTTACAACGGGATCTTAGCGGGATGATATATCTTTACCGATAAATGGGCTATTGAACACTGAAATGTTTCATCAAAATCCGACCAATAGTTCCTGAGATTAGCGCGTTCAAATAAACAAACTCTTTAGCTTCATAGTTGTGCCTTACTCGACATAGATAGGTAGGTATAGTGTGTCGCGGACTTTTTTGTAGATAATTATAAGATCTACAATTAATTAGAGCATTATATGGTTCTATCTTTTATAGTTTAGGCAGCGTACGCAAAATAAGTAACTTTTCAGGTTGATTTTTTACACCTTGTGTCCGAAAAACCCAAATATCTTACGGAACCCTTTTGTTTTCAGAATAAAATGTAGCCTATGTTACTCGTGGATAATGTAGCTTTCGAATGGTGAAAGAATTTTCGAAATCGGTCCAGTACTTTTTTAAGCCTATTCGTTACAACCAAACAAACAAACAAAGTTTTCCTCTTTATAATATTAGTGTAGATGTAGATAAAAATATTTTTTAAATTGTATACCGTTATCCAATAAGGCTCTGGTAAGCCGCGTGTGGAAGTCGATCTCGGTTTGGGTGGGAGATTGATCGATTGTGGCTGGTTCTGGTTGGATGTAGGGGTCTGGTCCTTTTGACGTGCATAGAGAGATGTCGGTGTTCAACTGGGGATGGATGTATGCAGTCGTTGCTATCATAATATTGGGACTTCTATCCTAATGGAAAAACAGAGTATAAATATTTTAAGAAAGTATAAAAATGCTCCAAATAAAGTAACAAGTATGCATCTAATTAAAGTTTAAAAAAAAGCTACTTGTAAAAATTAAGGGGTTTTTTTTAGATCTTTAGATATATGGTAAACATAGTTTTGGGAAAAAATAAGTTTTAGACGACGTGTGTCTTCTTATGAATTGCTCTCGAATCATCAATTGGAAGTATTAATTAGGTATGTATCAATTTAAGTATAGTAAGTGCAATATATTCTTTTTATAAGTAATACATTGTTTCTAAAATTAGCGTCCTTAAGCTAACAAACTCGCAACCGCTAATGTTCAACGAATTAAAGGTAAAGTGAAATTTAAAAGATTTTGCATTAGATTGTAGATTAAAAATAATCGCATAAAATAAAAATATTTTCCAATTTCTAACTTTAGTTCTGTACCAAGACAGTTTTGTTCTAGAGAAAACGAGTTAGAACTCGCCTCTATTTTTAAAAAAAAACATTGAATAGTCGTGGTGCCAAATATGACACTTGAGGTACACCTAAGCAGCTAAATAAAAAGTAAGATTCAATTTTAAGCAGCGTTTATAAAATTTTGAATATATTAAGTAAAATGTATGCAAAACATTGTCAAAAGCTTTTGTGAAATCCGTGCAAATGCCACCTGCCTTATCAGGTGTAATGTTTATCGTTAACACAATAGTAATGTGATAGTTAACATAAACAGTTACATGTTTCTTTAAAATTGACTTTACATCATCATAAGTTCGCTGATCATAATAGATAATTTATATTAAATACTTAATTTGGCATAATATCTATATTAAAACCAGGCCCTGAGGGTACTACCATAGCGTATATTCATAATATTTTTATATATTTTAATATACACTGGCATAAAAAGTCAAGTAGAAATTAAATTATTGATTCCTTCCATGGAAAAAAAATCTAGTTGTTTATCTTAAAACTATTTCGAAATTGATTCTGTTGCAAATATGCTATCATTTACGTACTACCCACAACAAGACACAAAACTTGAGAAATACTATTATCAATTTGGAACAATAAATGTTTATTATGTGTAAAACAATAAACTTTCTAACCAGTTATTAGACCATTCACGTCTTCTTAAACACATATCATGACATTTACTAATAATAATAAAAATCAAGCAAAGTCGCGAACAATAGCTAGAGACGAGTAAAGTAAACATTGATATATGAAAGGTTATTAACTCCTCTAAGTTATTAACCTAAATTCATGCGTTGAGAGAAACAATTGAATCTACAGACATTGATAAGAAAGTTATTTTAGCATCATTATAATTTTTTTCTCTACGTAGTGGAAATTGCTTTGGACATGTGAGGCTACCGGCGCCTCCTGGCATACGCCGGTATACCGCACCAAAACCACTGCAAGTTCAGCCGCTTGAAGGGGAATGTCAGGAATTTCCAGGACTCTCACCGCTTCAATATCAACCCCAGTCTGTCTACTCCTTGGTAATCACGCTTAATAAGCGATCCTGCCCTTGCTTTTGCATCGAACCCTAAATTACTATTGATTCCAAATAACTTGGTAACACCTCCAACTCAAATCATCTTAGACTCCTTCGACTTGTATCACATTTATTTGTTATACTAATGCTAAACTAATAAAGATACGTACTAGAAGTTATTTTATTTCTTGATAGCATTGCGTACATAAAAAGCCTCCGTTTAAATAAAACATGGTAAAATTTGTCAATTACTAAATCCTAAAGTCATATAAAAATTACTTTAAATTATGATAAAAATTACCATTTTAAAATAAATCTTGAGTCCAGTTGATTCTATCACATGTTAGGCGACGTTTAGCACATCACAGTTCATATTCCGATCACGAGTTTTCCGCTAAATGTTTAGCACGTGCGCACGCGCAGACTGTCTGATGACGAATGATATGTAGGTGTTTTGTCTTTAGCAAACCGGCATTGATAAGGACTGTCTTTATTGTTTTACTATACTATGTCTGTTTTACTATAAATCTGTCCCGGCTTCGCGCTGGTACAAAAAATTATAGCGTGGATAGAAGAAAGCATTTAGTTTCAGTTGTTTAAAATTACTATGGATGTACCACGGCACGTTCCTTGAATGGATATCGTCCTGCTTTGTTATACCACAAAATAGCTTTGTTCTGTTTTGGAGAGACGGGCAAGGTATTTTCTTAATCGGTAGAAAGATCGTATAATTAATTATCATAAGGGGGGGGGGGGGGGGGGTTAGATAGGCACCTGATGCCGTAACCGCTAGGGGAGTAAAGTCCCAGTTTTGGAGACTTGAGAACCTTTCTTGGTTTGGCATATATTGGTTTTAGTTGTGAAGATATACTTTAGGTTTTGCTCAAATAAGAAATATTTTACGAAGCAACTAAAACTTCTTAATTGATAAACAAACTAGCTGTTGCACGCAGCTTCGCCTGCGTCAAATAAGTTTTAATACGGGTTTCTTCCCAATTAAAAAATAATAATATAGCCTATGTTCACCAGGGATAGTGTAGCTTCCTGACAGTGCAATAATTTTTCAAATCGATCAAGTAGTTTCGGAGCCTATTCAATACAAACAAACAATCAAATCTTTCCTCTTTATAATATTAGTATAGATTTAAAATATTAGTTAGATTTAAAAGTGGATGGTTTTAAAAAAAAATATGAACATATCTCAAGATAGTTCTGTGAAAACCTTACTTGGAACCTTATTAAGGTGATTCTTGGAAATCGCGTCTCAGAAAGAGCCTTTAAATAGAAGTCTCTATTAATAGATTCAGCTCAGCTTTAATCAATAAGTCAGGACATTTATGTACACATAATAAAAATTACATAACACATGTGTTTGATAAAGGTTGAAGAAAACACTTGAATATCTTTATTATAGATTAAATTTATGATTCAATACAAATAAAGATTAAACTTTAATCCTAATTATATAAAACTAGCTGTTTTCCGCAGCTTCGCCTGTGTTAGCAAAAAACAATTCTTTTTTTTTAAATTGTATCGTATGTTACTTCTAGTGCCTTCGAGAATATGTGTACAAAGTTTATGATGATCGGTTGAGTAGTTTCTGCGTGATAGCGTGACAAACATCCCTACTGTCACATTTATAATGTTAGTAATGATTAAGAATTAAGGATAAGGATAGTCGCCACGAGGTAAGTTACCACGACTTTTACCTAGTTTTGGTGTTAAGTTCTTCTCTCTAAATTATTTCTTGTTTGGGATAACCCTAAAATGAATCTTCACAACTAAAACCAATTTATGCTGAACCAAGAGAGGTTCTCAAGTCTCTAAGGCTTGTAATTTACTCCCCTAGTGGTTATGGCATCAGTTAATCAATATATTTTATAACTATGGTCCTCCCTTGATCAGCTTGTGGCTCAGTGGTAATAGCCGCGCGGATCGATTCACCTGGTTAAGCAACGCTTACCTGGGTTAGTCCGTGGAGGGTGGTCCATCTCTACATACCGAGACTCGACCTCGGAAAGCACGTTAAACCATTGGTCCCGGTTGTCATACGTGGATCTTTGACAGTCTTACCATGGGGTACCGTATCACCTAATTACTGGATTGTAAAGGTCAGATAAGCAGTCACTCCATTCTTCTTTTTCTTAGCGTGGCTACCTAAATTTTATCCGCCTAGAACTCAACTGTCCTGCAATGTGCAGGTTGCCTGCACATTGCATGGCACGCAGGAGTCAGGACACGACATGAGATGGTCCATTGTTTGTGGGACGGCACCACACATGCACTCCTCTGACGATGGGATAAAGGGGATCCTCTGACGGTGGGATAAATGGCGTAGGGAGCGGAATACTATCTCGCCACAGTTGAATTCTAGTTTGGGATCGATTTCCTGAAAGAGTGTGGACACAACTGGCGAAACTGTTGCGGCTTTTTAGCCTTTGCGGCACCGGGGTGTGATGGTGCATGATGTCGCTCCATTAAAAATACCTAATACCTGGCCTCTTGAGTAAGAGAGGCCAGGGTATTGGGTATTGTCTGGGTTCGGATGCTGACGTGCGCATGGTGTTATCATGGTGCCGTGGAATGAGTGTGGCAATATGGTGGTTGGCCCCAAAGGGAGATCTCCGACCCAACGAGGTGCAATGCTCGGCCAGGCCGAAACCCACTAGCTATCGTGTCAGACGGTATATATATAGCGATCGGACTGTAGAATATCGATAGCGCGATTCAGGATTTGTAGCGCTGACAGGTCCGCTACATGAGTTTTATAGACCCCCTCCCCCCTAATCATAGTTGCTGTAAATATTAATTGGAGATCAAACTCAGGAGTAATTCTGTAGGATCCTCCTTTTAAACAAGAGTAAGTGGTCCGCGCCCATGATCGTCGTCAACCTAAAACTGACCCTGGTAACTCATTCACGTGTTGCCTGCCTATCCTGAGACAAAATATGCTAGTAATTATACTGTCTGTCCTGTTTTTCTCTAGGAAATACAGCAAAGCTGTTTCAAGACAGAAATAAACAGTGTATCACACATACAAAAAATTTCCCTGAATTAATTAGTTAAGAGTGAAATAAAATAATAATTATTGACCTACTGTTTATATAATTTTCATTTTTTATTTTTGACGGGATTCAAACCCGTAATGACGTGAAGCACTCACCTCAACACTAACATACTTTGTCATTAAACGTTTTTTAGCCATAGAGATACATAAAAGCAGTCATTATCCGTAAAACGTTTGCTATTACGTAAATATAATCTGAGCGTTTTAAAATTGGTCGGCTACAAGTGCCTGCGGAACTAAATTAGCAACGATGCTGCGGGCGACAGGCCGATGGAAATATACTGTTTACTGGAAATATGCCCGCAGTTTTATACCGTCAATATTGGATCGGGTGCGGATTTAATGTATCATCGATTACAGGGCATTTGAAGGGACTGAACAAATACAACGTTCCAGCATCATCAGCCTTTATTCATCCACTGCTGAGCTGAGGCCTTCCTCAAGGAACGCGAACCTAGGATTTGAAACTAAAACATCCGCCAGAACTCGATCAGGCTACTTTACTACTGGTGGAGAGCTTCTGTATAAAATGCAACACGAACCGAACTGAGCCGATCGCTTGAGCCAATTATCTCTCTCGTTCGTGCTTTCGGAACGCTACACGACGTCATCTTTTTCGTACATGCTGCCCGTATATCGAGTTATTAGACGTTGACACTTAAAAAAATATGGACAAAGAAACACAACGATATATAATATTTAATAGACATTATAATTTAACCCGTGGGATGTGGTGTGGTGGGCACTCCGGCCCTCCCACCTCAGTACCACCATCTTGCTTGTTTCCCCCATTAAACAGCTTTACTGTGTTTCAGACAGAAGGGCAATACAGGTGGTGCAATTACTGGTGTAGGTATTTTGATGGAGGTGATGTTTAAGTGTGACGTCGACCACTGGTCAACGCCATAAGGTGGCACGTCTGATAATTTGCCTATCCAAATAACAAAGAAGTAAATCTATCCAGGATTAGCTTTGAAACGTAATTTTATTAAAAAGCACTCTCAAAATTCATAAGATTAAATATATGTACGGACACAATGATAAAATTTTTCCCTTTGTTTGAAAATAGAGAAATATTTTGTATATTTCGGCCACATGATGGACGGCAAACTACAAACGAATTCGGATTATTGAAGTGGACACAGCCGCCATGTCATGATAATACCCTTTTTGTGCTCGCGCTTGTTAATTTCATTCGTTCATCGTCATCCCAATCATGATCACTGAAATACCATCCCATGATGAGTAAACGGATGATCACGATCATGACCACAGTAATGTCATGCCACGGTGAGCCAATGCATGAGATAAGCCCAACATTGCAACTCTACTTTTGGTAGAGTTTTAGGTACTCAGAGATTTCTTGGTAGTTCGCCATAATAATATTACTAACTTTACCGGCGAATAAGATACTATCATCCATCTTATTTATCTTCCGAGAATAGCGCGTTTTGTTAAAAGAAGTTTCAGTAAGAGGTAGTGCCATGCTGCTTTGCAGCCAAATTGGGCCGGCATGACCGGGGAGGAACATCTCGCTCTCATAAAATCGGCGTAAAGTGACAGCTAGTCTGTCGCGTTTCGTGCGGTTTATGAATTTCCGGTGGCCCATTAGGGGCAGGTAGGGAAAAGGAGGGCATCGCATCTGGATTGCCTCTAGTCGATAGTCGCAAGACTTCGTCGCGTTCGTTTGCCCTGCTATGCTATAAAAAAAAAGACAAGCGACACAGGCAGCGTAACTTCGGGCAGTCTTAGAGACAACACATGCACGTGGTGTTTGGGCTACTTTCACGTTAACTTTATTTGTTTTCAACTGCTGAATATAGGCCTCCCTCAATAAACGCCAAGATGACCGATCCCTTGCCACTCGCATCCAATACGTACGGCTATTCACGGAGATCGTCTTCCCACCAGGTTAGTAGCAGGTCAACACTTCGTCTACCTAAACGAGGCCTCCACTATTGAACCTTATTGGCCCATCGGCCATCCGTTCAGACAACAAAATTCTTATGAAGGTAAAAAACAAAAAAGACTCTCCCCGCTATCCACTTCCATCATCATTATTATCTTATGTCTCAGGATAGGAGCATGTTTTTAAGGTAAAAAATGTATACTAAGTACCGACATTGGACCTAACTTAAGAACTAGTAAAAAAATAAGAATATAATATAAAAGTTATTCCTTTTTTTAAACTATCTAGTTCCACAACAAAACAATCATCACCACGCGCACAATATAATGAACGAGCAGTAATTTCATTTCCCGTTCAAAAAGCACAAACTCAAAGTACGACACATGTTAGGGTAAATCACTTTAGGGCCAGACGGTGCCATGTGCACCCTCATAAACCCACATCTAATCTACTATCGACCCTAACTGTTCAAAGATAAAAGCCCATTTTGTTTGTTGATCAACCTATAAAAAAAAAAAAACAAATGAATGAACGCGAGTCGGGTAACTGGCATTCTGTCAGCAGTTTCGGTGCTTGCTTGTGGTGTTTTTTCTTATCACAAGGTGTTCATAAGATATAGGACGCAGGTGAGTGTTTTTTCGTCTGTAAGGTTTCCCCACATGACTCCATTCAATTCCTGTCAGTTGTCAAAATGTATACCTCGTTTTAGAACGTATACATGCAATATGACTGTGAACTATCCAAATTGTTAGTTGTTACACTTTATTTTTGTCTTTGTATAGCTTTGTCATAGTACATTTTATTAGGACCAAGCTATTGTTTATTAATTGTGATGTAGAAAAACAAAAATACAATTATAATTTGAATATATTTTTAAACATGCTTTTATCGTTAATATTATGATGAATTCAATACTTTTAAAATCCTTTAAATATAATATGTTATGATGTATTCGATTACATAACACATACAGTTTAAGAACATTTAGTTTTTGTGAAATGTAAAAGCTACTAACCAAGTACCACAGAATAGTAGAGCTATTCTGTAAAAAACCATTTCGATATCGAGCTTCACTAGAGTGATAGAGCTTATTTTACGACACTTCGAAAGCGAACTTTATTGAAATAGATAGATGGTCGAGTTATAACACCGCGGATTCCGCTTTCGAGATTCGAAAACGACCTTACAGAATAGCCCTACTGACAGCACTGACAGTTAGCTTAGATGAGTTCGTCCCCAATTGTCGAAATGACGTCATTGTTTAATGAATACGGCATTCTATCGCACGTGTCAAGCGCTACTAACAGTGTTTAACAAAAATTTCTACACTTTCGTATCTACAATCGCAAAAAGCAAAAACTTTAAAAGGGTAACAGTTTGTTTCACGAATAACTTTCACGAGGGAAGCATTTCACGATGGATCCTGTTAAATAGCTTTTTACAGTATTACAGCTGGCAAATGGAATCTCTTTTCAACTAAGCTCAATTTGAACGGTATGTGCCCCGTTTGATAAAACTTACAAGTAATTGTAAATTACAATTTACAATTCTATAAGTTTCTGTAAAATTTGTCGCATCAAAAGTAAAGTTAATCCTTTCACGAAAAACTCTCCGTTTCTGCCGTTCTCTTATGATATATTCATCATCATTACTGTCACTACTTCCACTACTAGTTGTTTGAACCATTTTTGTGTATCAAATAGATTTCTATAGGTTGAGACACTAAATTGTAAATATTTGACACACGTCGAATCCGCCTGTCGGAATTGCACTACAATTTACAAAATATGTAAACTTGTAATTACAATGCTCTGTTCAATAAAACAGTTTTCTCTACAAATTTGTAAATTGTAGGTACAATTTTACAATTTTGTAAGTTTTCCACAATACTAAACTTGTAAGTTGTATTTTTTATTAAACAGAAACTTGTAGAATTGTAAATTGTATTCTACAATTACAATTCATAATTTGTAAGTTTTATTAAACGGGGCCATGGTCATACCAATTTTGTTTGTTAGTTTGATAGACAAATTGGCAGACGTAAGGGATTTCATATATTGCTTTTACTGAAGGATAAGATATTAAGTGGCAGCAATTACACAGCAAAGCTGTTTCATAGGAGAAGATAGCAAGATAACGGTACTGCAGACGAGAACGCGCTATTATGCGAGAAGATGTGGGCATGTACCATTACTCTGATTATAAACATAAGAAAACAATACATATGATTATTTCAATCATTTCTATAAAATGGCTTTTTTGTAGACTAGCTGGAAAATATGTTCATTCTTTGTTTTTGTCTGATTTGATTTGTAATGCAGTGGGCAAGTGGTGAGAAAATCCCTCTAGTTTTTAGATCGTATCAAATTGTCATTTGATGATTACCACAGACGATCGTTTTCTTATCGCTTTAGAATAGAATAGAATAGAAAATCTTTATTTCAGACACAAGTATGCCCATATATAATAGTTAGTGTATAGTTAGTTTTGTTAGCTTTATGTACCTAGACATGTAGGTGTTATGGCTGCTACCGATTGAGCTTAAAGGGCGTTAGGCCTAAAAGTCTAGACCTTTCGAAAAAAAATATAACTGTCGATCCAGAATTTATAGAGAAGTAGTAACGATGAAAGCCAGTAGCGCAAATGTGTTAGTGCACTAAAAAAGAAGATTTAAAAAAAATCTAACATCTTGTCTATGTTAGAAAATGTTTGTTGTAGTAAAGCAGCTTGTATATGGTACAGAAAGGAGGCTTATATCTGACGTTTTTTTAGGTGGTAATAATTATGTACATGGTGATGTTGACCAGTAGGGCTATTCTGTAAGAAACTATTTCAATATCGAGCTTCACCTGAGTGGTAGATGGTAGAGCTTACATTACGTCACTTCGAAAATGATCTTTATTGATATAGGTAGAAAGTCGAGTTTTAAAGAATACAAATCCGTCAAATTCGTCATATCACCGCGGATTCCGCTT
Organism: Lycaena phlaeas; assembly: GCA_905333005.2. Taxonomy (NCBI): domain Eukaryota; kingdom Metazoa; phylum Arthropoda; class Insecta; order Lepidoptera; family Lycaenidae; genus Lycaena; species Lycaena phlaeas. Next base: position 4,231,459 of record HG995181.1, read on the forward strand.
TCGAGATTCGAAAACAACCTTACAGAATAGCCCTACAGGTCTGAGAACTATAGAACTATCGAGGACTAACAGTTGACCTTCAACGAGTGCTATCAATCTTTATTTCGGCTGGAGCTATGCTAATGGCCCTAATGGCCCAAATGGCCGTCGGAAGTTCGTTGGTATCACCCAGTGATATAGTAAGGGGGGGGGGGTTTGCCCCCCGCCAGCCGTGGAGTGTGACTTCCACGGCTTCATGACGTCGGGTTTGTACCTGTGGCGGTATTTAAATGCTATAAATTTACCTCTACCAATATTATAAACGCGAAAGTTTGTAAGTATGGATGTTTGTTACTCTTTCACGTAAAAACTACTAAATGGGTTTTGAGGAAACTTTACAATAATATAGCTTATACATCAGAATAGCACATAGGCTATAATTTATCACCGTACTCCCACGGGAATGGGAAATACGAGTAAACCGCGGGGCGCTGCTAGTTAAAAATAAAGGTAGGAATTAGAAACTCGCTATCTTTACTATAAACTTCAATGCCATGATTGAAGCCATTTAAGCTGCAATTTTACTACTTTGATCAAGCTTTCTTTGATCTGTAATCTGTATACAACAGCGCCTAGTCCGGGTAGGTCCTAGCTCCTGCAAGCCCATGCCAAAGACCGTATACACGCTTGTATTTTTGTAGGTTTGGCAAGGATTGGCAAGCGTGTAAACGAGCATATATATACATAATGTAAAATACAATGTTCCATACTTCCATATTGTGTGATTCCTATAACTGAAGAAAATCTGTACTCTTTTGTTTCAGAATGCTCCCCGAAGCAGTGATTACAGCTAAAGCCGAACCGTTCCCGAAACCAAAAACTGCGCACGAACTGTACAACACGCTAACAATGCTACTAACATACAAACATACAAACCTCAGCGCCGAACAAATAAACAAACTTCTCATAGAATACGCCTATAGAGGGACCAATTTAGTGTATAGTCCAATAAAAAACTAGTCATTTTTAGTCTAAATTAGCCAAATATATTATAATTATAGTAAAATATCATAATATGTATTAAAACGATAGTTTTTTTTATCGTAAATGTCTAGGTCTAATGGAAATAAGAAACATATTTCTGAAGATATTTAAGAATCTCCAAATTATATTAACATAGATCATAAAATAGCATAGAATTTAACAAAGTCAAAGTCAAAAAATTTATTGAAAATAGTACCATCAAAGTATCTTTATGAACGTCAATTGAGTCTACCACCCGTTCCAAAGCAAGCCCACTGAGAAGAACCGGCGAAACAAACTCTGGAAACTCGGCAAAACTGGAACTAGTCTTTTCAAATATCTGCTATTACAAAAAAAAAAAAATACAAACAATACATACTACTATAGTTATAGTATAGTATATAAGAAGAATTCCGCAAGAAACTCTGTTGGGTTGCTGCTTATAAGTCTTCAAAATTAAAGATTTTGAAGAGAATTCAACATTCGAAAAAACGTAAACTGTTATATTACGTGCAATTTAATAAAGTAATATTATAAAGTATATAAAGGCTTACGAAGATTGCGAAGCTAATTACTATGAAGTGAACTACATATATCTGTGAGTAAAATCGATATTGACTTCAAAAGAAAACCCCAGAGATTTGTTGGGACGTACAATCCAAGTATCTTCTATAAATAATCATAATATTTTTTTCATCATCGTCAGCAACAAACCATATATGTCCCACTGCTGGGCACGGGTCTCCTCGAAATCAGACGAGGAGGGTGTTGGGTCATAGTTGCCGTAGACCTATGCGTGGTGGTGATATGTCTTTATGTCCAAGTATTAGCAACTGCTACATTTTTTAATGAACAATGCTAGTATGCTTATCATATTAATAACTAGCTTGAAGCTTAATATGCTTAATATTAAATTAGAAAATGAAATAGACGTGGCGTAAAAGGCGTCCTGCCTGTTTGATCCTTTTAAGTATTCACTTAATGAAACTGTAAAGGTCAATCAAGAGGTCAAAAGTACTAAATGATGACCCTCGAAAAAACATTGCTTGAAGTGTATCAAAATATAAATCAATATAAGAGTAAAAACATTGTTTAAATAGTAATTTTGCATACTTATTACGCAATACCTATTGTTATTATTATTTTAAATTATCCTTTTTTATTTTTAGTTGAAATTCTTCAAATATTTAATTAAATGTATTTTAAAAGGAAGGAATATGACCTTAAAAGATAATCTTTCAGTTTTTAGCCTATTTTCAGCAGTTGATTGGTAGTCTGATAATGTTTGGTGTTTTTATATACGTCGCCATTCCTTTACTTTATTAGAGACAAACACTAAATATTTAAGAATGTTTATTTATTTATAAGCATTATTACATTTATTTTATTTTCTTTACGATCAATTTGATTTTGCGTACGTTTATTGACGGACAATCGCATATAAATTTTAATAATATTACGGACACATAGTTTCATGTAAATTGAAATCCAACTGCATATTCTGATGTATCGAGAATGTACCGTGCAAGCATATGGGCTTGCCTAGTAGATATAATTATATACAATAATGCCAAAGTATAATCTAGTTTTAAAATAGTATGTATTATTATGAATCTTTTGACATGAATATTATTTTGTTTAAGCAAATAAAATTATTAATAAGTTGTTTTGTTTTAATTGAAGAATCTTAAGAAATCGATCGATTATATTATTAGTTTTAAACGGGCATACGATTTATTGTAAAATATTATTCCCTATCCTTTGCCCCTTTACTTCAATTAATATTGGAAGCGTTGCTTATTAAATAACTAATAAGCAATATTAATTAGCGTGATATGATGAATAATATGTCATTCCAAATTCAAAAAATTATCCGCGTAAAATGATTGTCACCCAAAAAAAGAAATACTGATAAAATTATATTCGCATTTCAATGTAGCGTCACAATTTCACTGACGAACTAAATTGTATTTCTTAAATAACTCATATGGGGACAATACAAAAGACCCAGCATTCAAAATATGAGGTACTAGCAATAAATAATAAAATAAAAAAATGATCATAATATTATAGTGTTTTGTTTGAGATCTCAATTTAATTCATTTATCTCAAAATGATCTTATGTCAGTTAGAAATAATTACATAAGTATTATATTATTAGCTTAGTTACAGGTGTAATTACGCCTGTTTGCAAGGGAGTGGGCTGTCGCAGAGCAAAAAGTTTGTACTTCTAAAAAGGAAGATATTGATTAGATCTTATAAGGCTTCATGTCATTAGTGTAGCGTCAATCATAATCACATCGTCATAAGCCAGTACCTGATATAGGTACTTCAAATATAGGAAGTAAATTAGATGCCCTAACTTTACAAGATAAATTATTTGACGTCATAGTTGTTAATCATCATCATCATCTCTTAATGTCTGGACTGGTTTGTCCTGGATACTGGAATAGTATTTAGGGTTTTTGGTAAAAAAATCCCATTTATTATATGAGGTATTAATATTTCATATAAATTTTATTATATTGCAAATATTATTTGATGTTTATTAGTTGATGATTTTTCAACAATATGGCAATAAGTGTAATCATTCAAACGTATAATGATTGTTGTTGCTAAGATACCGAGAACAAAAGACCAAGAAAATTTATATAATTTATTGTCTATTTAATAGGATAGCTTTAATTATAGTAAATAGATTCTTTCGTTAACACAGTTATAGAGGACACAAATAAATCAAAAAAATACATATACACTGTTTATTTGACACAAATCGATAGTCTTTTAACAAATATATTCTTTAAACTATGACTAGAAATAGACTAGACTGGCCGGAGCCACCTGTTGCTTCACACACAACTATAGACCTTACGCCAACACCTCAAGCACTAAACCCGAGCCGCGAGAGATACAGGGGAAACATTTTACACCGAACACTGTCCAAGTTCAAGGGGGTTAATGTCTAGCCGGCTCGGGGCCCAGCATCACTCAGGCCATAGCCATCTCGTCGATCCCACGCAGCAGGCGCGAGCGGAGCCGGGCGAACACCGGGTGCTCCAAGGGGATGCCTCTCCCGTGCAGGAACCGCAGCGTCTCCTGGGCACACACCAGGAACCCGAGCTGCTCAGGGTCCATATCAACAGGTATCGAGTCCAGCAGTGGATCATCATTCTCGTCCGCGTACTCACTCCCGTACTCGTCGGTCGACTCACTCGGATGCTCGTCTACGTCCACCGAGCAGATCCTTCCGAACAGCCGCTTCAGCGCTTGCCTTTTTTCCCCACTGTCCGAGTCGTTCAGCAGCGGCTCGCTGTGGGAGCGCTTGCGGCGTCGCTGCCGCTTCGCCTGTCGCACAACTTCGTTGTCGCGTTTACGTTTGCTCGTCATGATCGATTATGGTCGTTTGCCCGCCGGCGTCGGGATGCGGACTGCGAATGGGCTATGCACAGGGAATTGAAGGGTCGCGATGCGATTACCCGACAGCGCGTCTCGCTCGGACGGGCGATAAACGTGCGCGCTAGAGCGGGACGGCTGCGCCAGCTGCAGGACAGCTGGGCGAGCAGATGCAGGGCGCGGGGCACGCACGCTTTGTTAGATAAAGTTTTTTCGGGAAAATAAAATTGTTGTCCGCGATTGCGCGAGGTGGGGCGCGGGAGGCGACCGGTCGGCTCGGCAGCTGCGTCGCATCTGCCCCGTTCAGGTGAATTCCTGTCTCAAGGGGCCGATTCCGAGTAATTAGGTGCGGCGAGGCTGTTACCGATGTAAACAAACAATTCCCTTTGCGCGTACTTCATCAGTGCGCAGTGCAAACTCAATTTGCTGGGAAAAACACGGGCGGTGTTATCATCGTTTTGCAAACCTCGTGTGTAAACTAATAGGTATCAGTAAATTGTAAAAATCAATACTCTCGTATATGTATTACCGGGCTGGTTGGCCGGGCTGGCTGGCCGGGTTGTGCCGCACACAGATAAGATCAGCAGCCCGTCATAATCCGCCCGGCCGGGTTGAGACGTGGAGCATAAGTAAGCCGTCTTGGTATGGCGTTTACATGCAGGTTCACCCAGCCGACGGGATTAAAGCCCTGTGTACATAAGCCGTAAGGTTCGATTTTCTTAGCAGAGTACGTTGTGTATGTGTGTTGTCAATTAAAGGTATTGATAGACTTGGAGCTAGATGGCTTTCAAATTCCTATGATAAGCTCTATTTGTGTAGCGTTCAAACAAAGAAAACTGAAGTTTAAATGTGTATGAAACAATACAATGGATTATTCAAATTACTCTATGGGATTGTTTATCATTTGTAATTTTTGTAAGAAAATAAATATTCTTGTCTGATTTGAATGTAAAAAATAAGAAAATGAAAGATGTCTATTACCAGAAGTCAAATCAAAATATTAAACCAAAATATCTTTATTTAGTAGACACAATAAATCTGTGTTCGCAGGTATCAACTTGTACACTGGAAATATGTCAAAAGAAATAGCCAAAAGAACTAACAAAAAAAAAAACAACTTGTTTGAGATCTCCTAAGAAAAACGAGAAAAAAACTTAGGGGTTGCTAGCAAGTGTTTATTTTATGTAATCAAAGAAAGCTTAAAGAAAGCTTAACATACACTTTTGATTTTGTTTAGTTGTGTTGATTACCAAAATAAAATACGTACTTTATACTAATATATATCTATATATTTTATTCTTTCTATTCTTTCACTCAACTTTCATTCATTAACGTTAAATACACATTACGCACGTACAAAAACTTGTATACATTTTTTTACACTTCTTGGTATTCACTTAAATGCCAACAGGCCAACACCAACGGTTGTAAGTCCATTCGAAAAAAAAAACACCTTGGGATTCCCTTACCTGCGGCCATCTATGACCTACTGCAGGTAGAGGTCAGTGACCTGGTGGAAAGTCTCTTAACAATTGCCTCATTCATTCACTAAATTTCTTTCAAATCAAAATACTAGAACGCAACGAACAAAAGTATGAAGTAAAAGAGGTATAATTATAATGATAAAAGCCTATCTGGTCTACTTTGTTGAGTTTGAAATATAAATTAGAAAAAGCTAATTGTAATATCTTGAATTTTCGCATTTGTCGTCTATTTTCGACGTATTTAAAAGATTATAAAGAAGAGAAACATTTTCATGATGGATCGCAGTGGTATTCGGGTAAAGCTCGTCTCTACTTTTTGTTTTTTGTTTGACCTGCAGTGTCTGTTTGATACAGCGTCCTTCGGATAGATGGCGCTGTTTTATATTTATACAATATTAAATTAATAATGTTATTTACATAATAATAATTAATTGATTCTTATATTATTAATTACTATGTATTTTAATTTATTAATATAGTATTTATATAGAAAGTGTTAAATATAATACTTCAAATTTTTATTTTTATTTATGTGTAAAAATTAAGCATTCAGTATAATAAATAAATAACATTTTTATAGCGTGTTTTTAATTAAACATTGGGATTATTTTAATTGAAAAAAATTTCTGAATAAATTTTGTTACCATCATTGGACTTTTTTTTTTATATTATAGGTATACAGTACATAAGAAAGTATGAAATATTAATAAAAAGTTAATGTTCGCAACGTCTATTGGATTCGCTAGTATGTAAATATATATTTTCTAATAGAGAGTAAATTTACCGCATTCATAAGTTTTTATTCGAAAATATGATCTATAAAAGGCTGTGCCTTAGAAAATAAGCGGAAATTGTAAGGGCAAAGGGTGCTGGCGACATTTAAGTTCGTTACTAGAGCTGCCTGTGAGATTTTCCAGCTATACATACGCCTTACAGTTTTACTAGTTTAGAAATCAAAAGTAAAAACCGATTTGTCTATCGTATATCTTTAAGCGAGCTTTTGTAAATCAGAATCTCGGAAACGGCTCCAACGATTTTCACGTAACTTAGCATGCGGGGGGTTTCGGGAGAGAAAATGTAGTTTTATATAGTAGTCTCTAGGAGGGCAACGCATCTGCATAACCTCTGGTTATGTGGATGGTAATGGGCGTTGATAGTCGCAAGGCTTCGACTGTTCGTTTGCCCTCCTATGCTATAAAAAAACCATCATCATCATAATCATCTTCATCATCAGCCTTTATAACATAGACCTCCCTCAATGAGCGTCTAGGCGTTATTTTAAGTATATTTTAGGTATACTGATAATGATAGTGTTAATGAATTTGCGTTCAAAAATATAATCAAATTTGGGTCGTTTAAATATCAGAGCCCCACCCAAGGGACATTTTTGATCAATCGATAACCAATTGGCGGGGATGTACCGCGGACCTGTGACGCCCACAGCCAAATTATTTACAGTCAAATTAATTGGATTTCTGCTCCACAAATGAGATTCAAAAGTGTATGCTGGGAAAATTAATAGAAAAGGAATATTTCAAAATATAAATAGCAGACGATGAAAAGCAAATCGAAAAACGAATTGGCTTTTTCTTTTTTTCAAATTTTGAGAGGTTCAATTTTCAATTTTTTTGAAAATTTGAAAATAGAACCTTTCAAAATTTGAAAATATACCTTCATTATACAACTTTGATATGTCTTGGAACTAATAATAATAAGTGTAGGACAGAAGGTTAAGAGCGACGATGGTCCAATGGTGGATAGACTCGGCCTCTTATGCGAGAGGTTTGGGGGGGGGGGGGTCTCGTGTGTGCCTTAAAATGGTTTTTTCTAAATTTCTAAGCACGCACCCTAAGCACAAGACCATGGCTCGCTCACCGGTGAAGGAAAACATCGTGAGGAAACCTGCATGCCTGATGAGATTGAAAGTCTTTGAAGGTATGTGAAGTTCACCAACCCGCATTGAGCAAGCGCATCAGTGAACTATTGCCCATAACCCTCCTCGCCTGATTTCGAGGAGGAGACCCGTGCGACATATGTGGGTGGGACATATATGGGTTGATACTTTAATTTTTACTCATACCATAAGATAGCACTTTTCTAAATGACAAGACGATGCAATGAACATGTTTGGTGTTTCTTCAACAAAAATGTTTCTTTAGTGTTCAGAACAACTAACATCTGAATTTCAATGACACTGCAGAACTGAAACGAGAAGAGAAAGAGTACGTAGACGTTTACAGCAGCTGGTCTTTCATATCAGGTCATCTTAAGTATCAGGATGTGCGACGTATAAATTACATGGCTGTGTTAGACACACGGTGACAAGCTTTGTTTATAGGCGACGGTCATCCTTTACCATCAGGCTCGTCCGTCTTTCTATCCAGCTAAAATAATGTAAAAATAAAGTCAGCAAAACCCAAAGATGAACATATTTAGTTGGCGGAAAAGGAAGTTAGTTTTTCTTGCGCTGATTTGATTTTGCCGTCTCCTTTGAATACTCTTGGGTAAAAATACATTGATTTTTATTTAAAAATTACATTTCCAAGATATTACAGACAACTTAGATCTAACACCCTTTTGCATGCTTTTTATTAGCTTCACCTGTATGTGTGCTTGTAATCGACTCCTTTGGGCGCGATTTTGACCCACTTTAAACAGATTTCGTTTAAACTTTGTAGATGATAAATCTATATCTTTGTAGAGGATAGATGACAATACACTATGTAATTCGATAAGATTATTCCATTTTTAAATTTAAAAAAGCAGAACTGTGTATTTTTTTGTTTCTTTTTCAGCTTGGTTCTAGACATAATATGTACGCAATTCCCGAATGCTACACGTGAAACTTGGACGAAAGACTAGCAGTAAAAGTGTACGTACTCTTTTCTTCTCGTTTCATGCTCGGATAGAGTCAGGAGGTATGTAATGTCATTGAAATTCAAATGGTAGTTGATCTTTTCAGAATACTAAAAAAACTTCTTCGTTGAAGAAACAAACATGTAAGTGTTATTCATATTTTTGATAAAAGAAAAATTGGCAAACGTTTTCTGATGATAAAAGTAAAAAGTAAAGTATCAATCCATAACATGTCCCACTACTGGGCATGGGTCTCCTCTCCTCGAAATCTGGTGAGGAGGGCTTTTGAATGTGAAACCATATTATGTGGAAGCATTTTCGAACTTCCCTAACGCTTTTTTAATGGCGTTTTGACTAGGCCCCCAGGTATGCTCTAACTTCATCTGTCTATAGGTAAAGTTACTAGGTAGCTTGTGACTTGTGATATTATATTAATATAGCGGTGAATACTAATACTATAATAGCAAGCTAAACTCTACGTAGTTTGGTAATATTTTACTAGATGTCGCGAGTGGCGATATGTACAATAATCATCACTTGTGGAAGGTGTAAGTTATGATTTTGGTATAATAAAAAATAACATTTATAATGAGACTGTTCATAAGTTCATAAGTTTAAAAGGAACGATTCAATCGCCATTTTAGTTTTTCGTTTAGGGTTCCGTACCAAAAGGCAGAAAAGCCTTCACTAGGCTATATTTCGTGAACAGTGATAGCTAAACTGTTGAAATTTTCACAAATGATGTGAATGTGTTATCCCTATAAAATAAAAATAGTAACAAACGTGATTTTGCCATTTTTGACTCACAGCTTTTTTGTTATGTATGCATACTCAAAGCATATTTAGCTGTATCAAATTATTAGTTAATGTAATAATTGTAAAGCAGATTTTTATATTTAACATTGATTTTTGCCACTAAATTGCGGATTGCGGTATTATATGAAAGTTTCAAATCCAAGTTGCAACATACACCGCAACACAGCATCATTTATTTTGGGGGTTTTCTAAATTTTTAACACTTTTAATTCAACTTTACGACATTTGATTCGTCAAAAATTAATTTTAAATAGAAAAACCAAAAACCGACTTCAAAACTATACCTTTAAATTATGAACAACTAAAAATTTTAAAATAATATTCAAATACTTCGAGTTGAAGTTAATTAACAAAAGTAATTAACGAAAATATTGGAACTTATATTATGTCTTACTTACACTATTTAAAATTAGGTATTTTTGGAGTCGGTGCCAGCCTCGCTTCCTTCCGGTCTTCTCGGTCCTTGCCTGATTTCGAGGAGGAGACCCGTACAAAGCTGAAAGCTGTGGGATATATGGGTTGATACCTTTATCCTTGAAATATCCCAAACAAGACATAGATAATTCTGATATACCGCGAAAGAAAAGTCAAAAAAAGGAAATATCCCGTATAGGAACAAAATAGTTTGAAAAGCTAAATAAAATATTCAAATTAAACTTGTTAGTATAATCTTAATTACTTAATAATATCTTGATTGTTATTCTAGTTACGCAGTTGTTTATACCTTCATCAAAATAAATTGTCTTTGTCCTACATTTAATTCGATTTTGGACAAATCCCAATATATATTAATATTCATCCGACCTCCCTGGCGTAAATTACTTCAAAGATCTGTATCTTCTTTGTTCTTTGAGCAGCTAATGCTTACGGTTGAGAAAATACAAAAATATGGATTGCAATTTTCGAGGCGTAAAATTTTAGACTATAACTTCGGAACAATTTTTGCAACCATAACAAGCGTTGGATTTTTTTAGTTTTGCACTTATCTTAACCATTTCTTAAGTTGAGTATTTTACAACACTTTATTTGAGGTGAATTTTTAACTGTTTGTATATAATTTCTTAATGGACTAACTGCTCGCGTTTTACTCGCGTTAACTGAGATTTGCGAATGGATGTTTATTTTTAAAGCCTAAGTTAGGTACTCCTTGTTACGTCAGCTATCTGAAAGTCCCGTCAAAATAGGGACAAAAAAAAACATAGGCCTCAATGAAAGCCAAGATGACCGATCCCTTACCCGCAATATAATGTACTAGCAGCGCCAAGCGGTTTCACCTGCGTGCTTTCCATTCCTGTGGGAGCGCGGTGATAAATTATAGCCTTTTTAACCGACTTCAAAAAAAGGAGGAGGTTATCAATTCGACTGTATGTTTTTTTTTTACGTGAAAGAGTAACAAACACAAACTTTCACGTTTATGATATTAGTAAGATACAAATGTATAATACGTCGGTATAGGCCTCTTTCGATGAACCTCAAGACCATCGATCACCACTGTCTGCATGACTAAACCCGAAAGCATTAGCTAGTGTAAATCGTTTTAATGTTTTATTGAAGTATATCCAATATATATTTCTCCGAAATAAGGCTTTACCTTACAAACAATCCCAAGTTTCCGGAATGGGACAAATATTTTTGTTGATACAAAAAATTACGGAGCTGAAATTGGATTCTTGCTTAACTGAAAGAAAACAAGAGAATATAATGATACGTAAGATTATAGTTTGATAGAGGTACACTTTGTGGGCCTATGTTCAGCAGTGGACGGATAAAGGCTGATGATGATGATGATGAATTGTTTGTAGAATGTTTATCATCATCACCATCACCATCACTATCATCATGATATAATCATTATCATCATCACCACCATCATCATGATCATCATGATATAATCATTATCATCATCACCACCATCATCATGATCATCATCATCACCTTCACCGCCAACACCACCACCGCCACCACCATCATCATCATCATCATAATATGTTTTTGCCTGTCTACTCTTGGACATTGGCAAGAGTTTTCTCCTCTATTCACCACGACAGCGCCATGGTGGGCGCTCTTCCGGCCACTGAGTTATCTGTATAGGATTGCTAGTAAGAAATCTGATATTAGTAATTTTATCTATTCGTAATTATTATTAGTAAGTATAGGTGATAATAGAATTTTTGGGGATAAATAAAAAAGCAAAACCTACTCAGGGCCTGTTTCACAATCTCCAGTTAAGTGCCCGATAGGCTATCGGCAACATATTTGACAGATATTTGACATATACTCCATAATCTACCTGTTAAATAAATGTTGCCGATAGCCTATTGGGAACTTAACTGGAGATTGTGAAACAGGCCCTTAATGTAACGTGACATGAAATCGTCATGCCGTTATGTAACGTCGATCAAGGCAATTCTACTGCCAAGCGGTGCCAATAGGTTACGACTAGAATATTCCTACTAATGGAGTCTATGTTTGCGAATGTCATGCAGCCATTTTCTGAGACTGGCTGCCAAACTGCAGTTATAAAATGTTTACTTAAATCTGTAAACCTTTTGTGACAACCATTACGCATAGTAAAATTATTGTTACAAAATGCTTAGAAGTGTTTACAAACGTTATTAAATCATACATTATAACATCAGAATCCTTCTTTGTCGCGCGTATATACTTCGGTATATTTATTGATGTGACTACGCCTAATAACTCGATACTACGGGCAGCATGCACGAAAAAGATGACGTCATGTAGCGTTCCGCAAGCGAGAGCGCGGCACGAATGAGAGAGAGGTATCGAGCTCGAGTGATCGGCTCGCTCCGGTTCCTGTTGCCTTAATGTTTGACGTTGTTACGTCAAACTACCGTCCGTAAATCGACTTTACGAATTTATTACATTGTCACTGAAAATTATTCGCTTATTCGCTTGCTACAATTTTATTAATAAAGGAAGCATTACTTTCAATTATTTTTTACAAACAAGATGTTTTCATTAGCTACTAACAAACCATTATACTTACAAACTCGCACATAACATGTTATTGACAGGAATAAAAAGTAAATACAGGATGTGTATGACGGTAACAATTATATTATACCACGTGTCAGGGATAGTTACTAGAATGTACACAAACTAATTAAATATCTAAGGGCCTGTTTCACAATCTCCAGATATGTTTCGGATAGGCTATCAGCAATATATTTGACAGATAGAGTATGGAGTCAAATATGTTGCCGATAGCCTATTCGGCACTTATCTGGAGATTGTGAAACAGGCCCTAATTCTTTTTTAATATGTGTTACATAAAACAGGTAGATGAGCTACATGTTAGTAAGTGGTCAACGTCACCTATGAATATATTCGCGGTTTATTTAGTTTTTTATGAGTCCTCCCGTGACCATGGTTGTTGTAAAGTATCCGAAACGTCGGGCTCATAAAAAACTAAATAAACCGCGATGAAATCCGTAAAAGTTGTTTCATTATAATGAGTGAGATTCGCGTAAACATAAGAAAACAATATAAAATTATATAGACAAATAAAAATAATAAAGTTATATAAACTGAAATACTAAACTTACTACTAAGGTAAATTAAAAAAAAATGCTTAAAATATTGGTTATTTTAAAATTAAACATTTGTGTACCTATATCCTAGTAACACTATCCGTGTTACGAGGTGCAAAATTAATTTATATCGTCGAATACATCCTGTTTAGTAATATATTTACTCGCGACGAACATTTTTATAGGTATTAAACCTAAACCCCGCTTCGCTTATCCGGGGCTAAATTGGTTATTAGTTTAGATGAAACTAGTAAAATATATTTTTTATAGCATAGAAGAGCGAACGAACAGTTAAAGCCTTGCGACTATCGACCAGAGTATTGCTCTCCTTTTCCCTATCCCGCCACACTCAATGGCCCACCGGAAACTCACAACCCATACGAAACGCGACAGTATAGCTGTCAGTTTACGTCGATTTCATGTGTGTTGATTGCAAAGCAGCATGGCACTACCGCTTACAAAATATAAAAAAAAATACTGCTTTGTAATGCTTATTATTTTATACTAGCGGACCCGACAGACTTCGTTCTGTCAAAAAGATTTGGTATGTAGCAGTTTTTTGTTACTACCTATTTTATCTCAAATTCGAGAAATAGACTATCGTATCTTTTAAGTTGGTGAGAAGCACACATTTTAAAAGAAAAAAACATTAAAATCGGTTCAGGAGTTTCGGAGTTCAACCCGGACAAACATCGTGACACTGGAATAATATATAATAGATTACAGGTGAAATGGAATGAAATGATAATATAGAAGCAACTAGAACTGGAAGAAAAGAGAAGAGAAGAGAAACACTCCTTCTTGATGGCATTCGTTATCTGGATGTTGATTTTTCTGATGTTTTATGTAGTACATTATGCATTTATTTTTTCTTTTGAAATTATCCTTGCACGAAATACCTTACCTCTCCCAAATTATAATTCATAATAACTAAATTCCAAAAAGCCATGCACCTAAGAGAGTGACTAATTCGATTATATAAATATACATGGAAGCTGCTTTGTATGTATTTTAAATTGTATGTCTTAAAAAGAAATGGATACATAAGGATAGAATAAGGTTATCTATGTGGAATGTCCATAAATAAATAAATAAATAAATAAAGTGGCATCAATTAAGACTAACAAATCATTTATCTCATTGATCCGAGTGTCAGTGGTGAAGGCGTATTCGCGCAGAGCAAATAATCTGTGGATTATACGAGCGGAAATGTATCATTTCAACTATATTCGTAGATTAGTAGTAGTACAGTATTAACGGCTTTTTCCAGCCATTTGTGTTCATTTCTTTCTGATGTATGACTGATATATTATCACAGAATTTGTTGATCATCCCGGCACTTTATCCTTAAGTAAGAAAAAGTAAAGTATCAACCCTAATATGTCACACTGTTGGGCATGGCGCGTCTCCTCGAAATCAGGCGAGGTAATAGGCTATTTCACCGATGCGCTGGCCCAATGTGGGTTGGTGAACTTCACATAATATCTTCACAGACTTACAATCTCATCACGCATGCAGGTAGGCACTATTAATGTAAGGCACTGTAAATCCTTGAGTACAGAACATATTATACTAATTAATGAACGAAAAGATACAAAAAGAAAGTGAAAGGATAACTCTAGAATAATTTGAAAATAGAATACTCTAATAAACAGACTTATTCGTGTCTCAGAATAGGCACCGGATAAACTTGAGGTACCCGAAAATAATTTCCACGCCGGCTCTGTCTATTTCACATATTTTCGATGAGATAGCCTAATTAATTTCCGTGCATAAAAAGATACGAAAGAGTTATGCGGCGCAAGCCTCGAAAGTATAAAATAAATGAGATAAAATAAACAAGGTAAGTATAACAAGGTAGTATAACATACAAGGTAAGTATAGTAATATTATTATTGTTTCCAAAAATTTTAAAGAATACAATATACATTCTAGAATAATTAGTAAAAAAAACGAAGAAAAATATGAACAATTGTTTCGAATGAAAATCTATCGAGGAAATACTTATCGTGTTTTGCTAATTCAGTTCATTAGAAGATACGACGAAAAAGGAATTACCATAATTTATTCCATATACTTAACTTATACTGCATGATGACAGTACCTAAAAATCAATGAAATTATAATTGAAAATAAATGTATAGGACAGAGACACTCTAAATAAATCACTTACTTTTAATTTACACGTGTGATTCTTTTTATTTTAATAAAAATAAAACTATAAAAAATGACAATCCGCCATATTAGGTCAAACACCAACCAGAAAATCGTGACGTCACGATTTTGTAATACCACTACCACACGTTTGTGGCTTGCCGCAAACTCCAAACCTCAACAAGGCACAAACATGTGGACGCGTCGCAAGCGTTTGCGGCAAATTCCCTTTGATTTGGGCACAATACCGACACTCGTCGGATCGGCTACAAACCATACTGTATCCACATGTGTGAGGGTTTGCCGAGGCTTGCCAAGCGTGGAAACTGTCAAATGTTTACGAAAACGTGACGTCATAAACAGACGCCATTACTATTCTAGTGTTTTGGTGCAAAATTTAAAATGTATTTTTAAAAGGTCGTTTTTTTCTTGTAAACTTTATTTTTTTGCAGACATAATATTAATTTTGGATAAAGTAGATACGTAATAACATCGTAGAGTAGTTTTTCAAAATTTGTCATCATGCCTATTTCGAGAGGTACGCTGTCGAAAATCCGAATGCTTCGTTTTAATGAAGTGGGTCGTGCACTTTACGGGGATTAGCCTTTCCCCTATCTTTCATGCGCTACCTATCCAAAGACGCATGTTTCACTGCCAGGTCTGCCGTTCCTTTTTTAACTCAGCAAATCTTTTTCTCGATAATAATAAGCAGGATATAGCATGCAGAGGTCAGGATAGCACATCCTTCCCACCCTAAGTATCTTAACATAAAAGCTAAGACAAACACTGTCTGAGCGACGACGGTCCAGTGGTGGACGGACTCGGCCTCTTATGCGAGAGGTTCCGGGTTCGATCCTGACCCCCCCCGTGTGTACCTTGAAATGGGTTGTTCTAAATTTCTAAGTGCACCTAAACACGCGACCATCGCTCGCTCACCGGTGAAGGAAAGTATTTGAAGGCATGTGAAGTTCACCAAACCGTACTGGGCCAGCGCATCGGTGAACTATGGCCCATTACCCTCCTCGCCTGATTTCGAGGAGGAGGCCCGTGCCCAGCAGTGGGACATATGGGTTGATACTTTACTTTTTTTACTTAACAAACACTGCCTGAAGCTAGAACATACGGTACCCTAACGAGTTAATCCCGGCGTGTTGATTAAAACAGACGGTTGCACTTCTCATCAGGTGTCGCGCTGACATGATATTACCTTTACATTTTCTGCTTCAAAGAGTTTTGTTTGACATCTGCTCGCACAAAGGAAGTTTCCACAACGTTACATCTAATAATGAAATTTCGGTGTTATTTCGTGCTTTATATCCTAGAGCGACGGTGGTCCAGTGGTGGACGGACTCGGCCTTTTACGCGAGGGGTTCAGGGTTCGATCCTGACCCGTCTGTGTGTACCTTGAAATGGGTTTTCCTAAATTATAAGTGCACACGAGACCATCGTTCGCTCACCGGTGAAGGAAAACATCGTGAGAAAACCTGCATGCCTGATGCCGCAGTGGGCCAGCGCGGTGGACTATTGGCCCATTACCCTCCTCGCCTGATTTCGAGGAAGGAGACCCGTGCCCAACAGGGTGTGGGACATATAAGGGTTGATACTTTACTTTTACGTTTTTTAACCGACTTCAAAAAAGAAGGAGGCTATCAATTCGTCTGTATGTTTTTTTTTGTATGTTTGTTACTCGATTACTCCGCTGTTTGGGAATGGATTTCGGTGATTCTTGTTTTGTTGGAAAGCTTATGTTTCCGAATTGGTCCCATATTAATTTGATCGACATCTGATCAGCGGTTTTTAAGTTATATTCAATAATGCTTATTGGTTGGTTTTGTATACCCAGACGATTTTCTCATTTTATTACTTGTCGATGTAATATGAATAATATGAACAAAAACCACTGAATAGGATACTTTGGAAAGTATCAAAGTATTGGGAGGTCATAATCATCAACTTTCATCCGTCCACGGCTGAACATAGGTTCCCTCAATAAACGCTAAGACGACAGGTCCCTTACCACTAGCATCCAACACAGATCGGGAACGCCAAAAATTTTGCAAGTAAAAATAAAAACGATATTACTTATGTATAAACTTAAAACTAAAAAGTACAAAATAAAATTAATTTTAATTAAAAAACAAAAACCGACTTCAAAACCATACCTTAATAATTAATGTACAACAAAAAATTTTAAAATAATATTGAAATACTTCGAAGTGAAGTAGAAGACGTATACTATTTTAAATCGGGTATTTTTGGAGTCGGTACCAGCCAAAGAGGATATTTTAATGATCAGTCACATACACCAAGTATTGAGAATATGCCTGTGAAGGGCAGCCATGTTTTGGCTGGTACCGACTCCAAAAATACCCGATTTTAAATAGTATACGTCTTCTACTTCACTTCGAAGTCACCATCACTACCACCATATCAGCCAATTGACGCCCACTGCTGGGTATAGCAAGGGGGCTCTTTGTACCCTTCTTATAAGAAGAGGGAACAGAGACAAGGGGTGAGGATGGGAACCTTACCTCATCGTACAGTCCAGACGTTGGGAGTGGCTATTTTGTGGTGCGGGGCAACCGCTCTATGTAGGTGACTCTATTATAATGGACGAATAAAGGCTGATGTTGATGATGTGTATTATCCGATAAAATGTTTTTACTTATTTTTTCTAGTAAGCAAAGTAAAAAAAAAATATATCATACATTACTAGCCTGTACATTATTAGCCTGTGTTTAATTAGTCTACCTTCTGTTGTCTGCGGATGATGAAATGAAAAATGGAAAAAAGTGTGTGTCAGCTCCGACGCACGACAGGAAAATCCTTACGAACGATTATAAAATAAATGGATTGGTGAATAAGGGCAAATATATGCATATTTTATGAAACTTAGAGCATGCGTGATACATTTATTTTTATTAAATATACAATGAATTTGTTAAAATATAGATTGCAACTCGCCTGCTGCCTTCCTTGGATGTGGTAGCCGTTTCTTAGGCTCTTTTTCGTTTAACATCGTGTAACATCGTAGTTTGATTTTATACCCTGGCCTTATATACAAGTACACTCTAAAAAATTGAAATTATACAGAGTATCGTCTCCATGCTACGAGTAAGAAAATTTGACAATAAAGAAACTTATAATTTGACGACTATAGAAATATTTCTCTTGAAATAACAATTTTAGTAAAACATTATTCCAAGAAACGCTATTAAGGAAAAATTAAATTAAACGTTGATTATTATTATGTGCTTATTATTTTATCTGCCCACGTTTTAGTGGAAGCGATTTGATTATTATAAGAATTTTCAAATTGCTCAGATATATATATGGTTTATTTTTTTCATACTTACTAGCTGTCCCGACTAGGGAATGCAATCCCGCAGCAAAATTCTAATCCAGGTATTTGCGGGACTGAGAGATCTTAGTCCAGGTTAAGCAACGCCTGCCGAGATTGGTCTCTGGATGGGTGACAATCTGTGTATTGATATGTTCATTAAAAATAAATGAATGGAATTTCTGGATAGTTTTATGGTGTCGTAAAATAAGATTTTTTAATTTTTTTACCGAATTCAAAAAAGGAGGTTACACAATTCGTTGATAATTTTTATTTTGGCAATGTCGGCATGGAAAACCTTAAAAATTTTCGTGTTTATATCAACATGAAAATTCACGTTTTGTTGCCACATTGCATGCGCGGTTGATTGATTAAGATTGTGTTTAAATTTGGAAAAAAATTGATTAAGATTGTGTTTAAATTTGGAAAAAAAATGCACCGGGTATTTTATTTTGCGAATTGCATAAGTCCATACTGTTATCACAATCTGAGTTTATAAAACGCAACAAACTGGTACTGAGCGAGACAAGATTGTACGGATTACATAACACATTTAAAATATGTATGTGGATTTTCTTGTTTTCTAATTTCACTTACGAAATTCGTTATCTGACTATCTCTTAATGAATTCGTATGTCATGTTTTACAGCCAAATTGGGCCTGCAAGGCCGGGGTGGTGCTTACGCTCACACGTGACGTACTGACAGCTACGCTGCCGCGTTTCGTGAGGCTCACAAGCACGGATACATATTTTCATATTCATTTTTTAAATCAGCGAAAAAAAATTACCACAAGAATTCAAGAGAAGTAGAGTACTTCTCATTATCATTTAAGATAAAATACAAGTCTAAGGGCGGGTTGCATCGACCGATTTTAACGAATATGTAATCATCAAAGATGGCGGTAACGAACGTTAGTGACCAAAGGGCGTCGTTTTTAACAGACGTTAAAATTTAACGAAGTCTCTTACTTTTATAGATGATTTGAAACAACCGACCCTAGGTATTTTATAGCATTATTTACTTCCCTATTTGATAATTTAGATTTAAATATAAATTTTATTTGACAAAATATATCACGAAAGTATAATTTATTGTGAGATTAAAGAGAATATAAATCAAAATGTAGAAACGATAATTCATTTTTGGAACTTATCATAATTACATTCCTGAAAGAGGCTTTTCCCCCGCGGATCGCATTTATTTAACCGAACCACAATTATATAGAAATTGAATCTAGAAAATTCGGTAAAGTGCGGGACGGCGGCAAAGAAGTCAGGTTTTCCTACAAACTCAAATTTGCTTTTTAGTGTTGGTTTGTGTCGTTTTCAAAGAAGGAAAAGGGAATTTGTAAACGAAAAAATAAGTAAAGATGAAGGAAAACGTAGTGAGGAAACCTGCATGCCTAGTGAGATTGACAGTGTTTGAAGGTGTGTGAAGTTCACCAACTCGCATTGGGCCAGCACCATTTTCCTCGCCTCGCCTTTCAATTTCCAATCTCTATTCTCTACCTCGCCTGATTTTGAGCAGAGAAGACCCGTGCCCAGCAGTGGGACACATAAGGGTTGATACTTTAAGGTATAAAGTTAAAATTTAATATTTCATATAAATTTTGCCATAAATATGTTACGTTTATAATAAACTTTTTTTGAAAGCAATAATGGAAGCTGATTTTCTAACTAAGGACCCCTGAAAAAATAAGAACATTTCCCTTTTTAAATATTTAGGCTAAGAATTCACGAAGCGGTTTTTCACCCGCGTCCGTCCCAGTTGCGAGCCCGCAGCTTCCGTATTACCTATATTACATATTATGTATATATTTTATCTATAAATGTTTTGAGTTTACTTTTTCCTGCTATCTGTTTGCCTTGCTATGCCTGAAGGGAGAGATTGGTCACCTTTATGTTTAAACATAGGAAATCCTAGAGTATGTAGAGTGGAGTATTTAAAGTACATTGTTTATAGAGTTTAGTAACCTTTGTACAGAGTTTAGTAACCTGTGAACTTTCTTGGACGCGAATAAAAACCGCTTCATGAGTTCTTAGCCTTAGGAATTCAGCTCATTTGGCTGAACATAATTAGTGGTTGAGGGCCGTTATAATTATTAAAAGGTTTCCTTTAAGATGTAATTAATTACCTTAATTGTATTACAACTTTTAAAACGGGACCGCTGATTCCGTTTGCAAACATTTTCTTCGGTCGGAAAATAAGTGTTAAGAATTACAAGTCGCCGCTAAAAGTTAACACAATTTTTACAAGACATTACAATATTATATTGTTTTTGATTGAACCACACCACGTTAACTTAGCCCTGTGGTGTGTCTGTAAGGACTTGTTCTACGGGTACTAGGAATGGACTTACGTATTTCGTAATATAATTACGTTATTATAGTACGTTCCAACAAAATGGAAGCTTTGTTATAATAAAAATCCTTTTCTGGATTTGTTTCTTACATGATCAACATTTCAGATACTTCTCATCTCAGTCCTCCGTGACCATGGTGGCTGTAAAGTATTCGAATGCTTTGGGAATGGGACTTTTATGGATTTTGTCGTGGCTTATGAATAATTTCTACGTCAAAATACGTAAGAATAATAAATAATAATAATATCTATGGACGCTTTTACACCACGTCAATCTAGTCCCGTGCTAAGTTCCTGACTTTTTGTGAGATAGATTTGTGTTACGGAGATTTGTGTTACGGGTACCGGACAACGCAAATACATATATTTAATACTTTGTAATTTGAACCCGCTACCTACGGCTTGTGCGCTAACGCGCTAACCACTGAGCCACAGAGGTCGTCAAAAGAATATAACGACAGATACAAAAAAAATAATATACTTTTTTCAAGTTAAACAAGGTGTTTTTTCTCTATTTTTAGCCGACTCATAAAGAAAGGAGTTTCTCAATTCGTCGTAGTTTTTTATTGTATTAAATTACATTGTACGCGATTGTACTTTATTAAGTATTGTTTGTCATCACTATTTCACTTATGTTTCTCAGTGTACATAAATTAGTAAAGAAATAAATAATTGTAGTCTCGATAAATATAGGCTTTTCCGAACGAAAAGATCTTTACTGAATATTCCAGCAAAGGCCTATTAAGTTGTTCATTAGGTGTAAGCGTTTAATTTCGTGCATGATTGTACCTAAATACGTTTCGTATTGCTGGATTTACTTCGGACATTTTATTGTTACAGAGTTTTCTCATTAACTCAGATAATAGCACGTGGTTTATGCCCGCGTTTGGCGCTAATCTGAAATGTTGATTTGATTTTGATGCGACGGGAAGGTACGATTCCCCCATTGGGTACGAGCTCAGCCTCTTGAGCTCGATCCCGATCTCTGTGCCTTGAAGAGGTTTTTCTAAATGTCTAAGTGCACTTTAAACATAAGACCACGCAGTATATAAGGAGTCACAACGTAATGTTAAACGAAGGTCGCAATTTACATGACAGAATTTAGTTCGGCACACTGCCGGTAGAGCACACCTTCTTTAATAAGTACTCACTTAAATCTTGACGCGGAAAGTATTTTGGCGCTGATTGGTCCGCTACAAACAGACCAATCAGAGTAGCGTAGCATCGGTAATCAACCGATCCTAGCGCATACAGCGGCAGCAAAAAGAACTAAGATCTGGGTTCATTATTGTATGTGAATAGTATGGAAAAGCCCATATTGTTCGGACTCCTTATATCTATACTCTGTGCATAAGACCATCGCTCGCTCACCGGTGAAGGAAAACATCGTGAGGAAACCCGCATGCCTGATGAGATTAGTCTTTAAAGGTATGTGAAGTTCACCAACACGCATTGGACCAGCCCCTCGAAGAACTATTGATACCCTCCTCGCCTGAATTGAGGAGACCTGTCTGGAGTGAAAATAGGGTTGCGTGTCAAAAAAAATACAATTGGCAGCCAGCGGGTCCAGTAGTCATGCTACTGGACGGGGTATTCACGCATTAGTAGGGTTATACA
Organism: Lycaena phlaeas; assembly: GCA_905333005.2. NCBI lineage: Eukaryota > Metazoa > Arthropoda > Insecta > Lepidoptera > Lycaenidae > Lycaena > Lycaena phlaeas. The sequence continues at coordinate 4,254,038 of HG995181.1, forward strand.
GATATTTTTTGATGATGAATATAGGCGTCTGCGCTGCGTCGTGGATGTGAATATGTATTCATCATCATCATCATCATCATCAGCCCATGTCTGTTAATTGCTGAATATAGGCCTGTTTCAATGAATACAAAGACTGGTGCACCTTTGCCGATTCTAACCATCTGGTCAATGGCAAACACTTTGTCTACCTTCTTATGATAGCCAAAGCGTAACTTTTTTTTCCGGGTGGAGCTACATCCCTAATGGCCCTAATGCTTTATCGGTAGTAGGGTTAGCCGGTTGACTTCACCCTGTGATATAGTAAGTGAGGGGTTGCCCCTCGCCAGCTGTGGAGTGCGACTTCCACGGCTTCATGGCGTCGGGTTTGTTTCTGTGGCGGTTCTCTGCCTCACCACCACAAAACGTAACTAACAAGTAACAAGTTCTAAAGAACTTATCTGCTACCTTAACGTGTATAAGCTGTATTCTGTCTTTTAGCATCAGAATATGAAAAAAGCTTCAGTCCATAAAATTTACTAATAAAATTTTACGTTCATTATTATTGCAAAGCATTAACGGAATATGAGTATAAATTGTGAGTGCCCAAAAGCGTCCCCTTTAAGATGGAGGGCATATCAAAGGGCCTTTAAAAATCCCTGATCTAGAGAACATCCTTCCCCACTCCTATAGAAATATTCCCTAGTCATTACATCCAAAAGTGCTGATACTTCGAATTTCGGAAAGTGGAGGATATAAGTATTTTATCGACACTTAAGTATAAATAAAATGGTATGATGAAAAATATACAAAAAGGTCTTGTACTATCGTCAAAGTTTTGATGTTTTTTTTCTTCATTTATTTAAGGAATTTTTATACATTATTTTGTACATACCAATTCCATTATAACCTAAATTAATTAACTAATCAAAACTAAGCCTAGACCACACACGAAACCTTAATGAGGACTGAAAGATAAAAACAAGTTTTTTGATGCTGGTGATAAAGGTGTTAACAACAGTTCATGAAACAAACCTACATTATATCCGCTCAAATTGGAATCCCTCATCAAGGCTTCGCGGGCTGATTTATAACGTACACATTCAAACAATAGATGATGTACATCCTCCATAACTCCGCACAAGTTACAATTAGGAGAATCTGATTTTCGCATCATAAACAAAAACTTATTTAATGGCATATGCCCAGATCGTAAACGAAATGCCAGTCCTATTTAGCTTAACATAAGAAAACCAGGGGATACGAGGAGGCTCACACTGTATCGATTTGTACCAAATACCTTTTTCTAAAGATCGCTCATTGAAATATTCTTTCCAAATATTTAGGCAGTAATTTTTATTGGTAACAAATCTGTGTAGTCAGTAGGCAAATAATCTAGCACTTCTCCATCAAAACAAGCTATTTCGCTAAAGCGTCGGCCTCCTAGTTACTCTAAGACCTATATGTGATGGAACCCATTGCATCTTTATGTCAACACCTTTCAAAAAGCTCTCGTTTATTTCACTAAGGATATCATAAGCTATCGGTGTACCTCTGCGATATCTGAAAGATATATCTGATCATAACTGAAAGTTAGTGAGAGATTTTAAAACAGCTAATTGAATGCATAATTTAATTATCTGCAACATTATGAGGATTATGAAAAGCGGCTCCACGACCAGCAGAACTTTTAGATCCATCAGTAAAGTTTTGATGTTATATTTATTAATATATTCTACGATCATCGAAATGATTTATCATCATCAGGATTGTCCGTCCACTGATGAACAGGGATGTCTGTTTTTTGGATGTCACAGTAGAAACGCTTTCGCATGTACCAGCGCTTCGGGTAGGCATACTGCCTTGTGTCTTTGGGGTGCACTATCCCACCACTACGAGCGCCTTCAGCCGCTTTATGCAATCCGCGAGCAATAAGATCAACAGGAGGTCTACCGCTTTCAATAAACACAAAGACGACCGATGCTACTCGGATCGAAATGATTATGTATATTTCATTTAAGGAAAGTTCTGGAAAGAAGACCAGAAGAATTCACTGTTAAATTTAAATTAGAACATGCAAGTAACCGTTATCATATGATACTGGAAGCTATGATCGTAATTTAGTTCGTAATCCTAAGGGCCTGTTTCACAATCTCCCTTTAAGTTCCCTATAGGCTATTGGCAACATATTTGACAGATGTTTGACAGATAGAGTATGGAGTATCTGTCAAACATCTGTCAAATATGTTGCCAATAGCCTATAGGGAACTTAAAGGGAGATTGTGAAACAGGCCCTAAATAAGTTTTTACAAGGCCCGACGTTTCGCATGCAGTTTACAGCAACCATGGTCACTTGAGGGCTAGGAAACATCGGGCATGTTTTATTCGACTGCGATACAATCCCTAACTAGCGGTTTCATTACAGTACAGAGCAGGTAAGACTAAAAAAACTACACAAACAAACTGACAAACTATTATTACATTAGCTGTTGCCCACAGCTTAGCCTGCGTCAAATAAGATTTAAAAACGGTGCGAGTAATGATATATAGCCTTTATCGACATCCAAATCAATGGGCTATCTAGAAATGAAAAAATATCTCAAATCGGATCAATACTTCCGGAGATTAACGCGTTGAAGCAAACAAACAAACTCTTTAGCTTTATAATATTGGTAAATATTTGTTGTTTAAGTTACGTTATGTTTTTGAATTACAATCATCATCAGCGACTCTTATATATCTCCACTGCTAGGCAGGATCGAACCCGGAACCTCTCGCATAAGAGGCCGAGTCTCCACTGGACCATCGTCGCTCTGATGAAACTATACAATAATTAACCAGACCATTACCAGTAGGGCTATTCTGTAAGAAACCATTTCGATATCGAGCTTCACCTGAGCGATTGAGCTCACTTTACGTCACTTCGAAAGTGAACTTTATTAATATAGATAGAGAGTCGAGTTTTAAAGAATACAATTTTTTTAATTCGTCATATCACCGCGGATTCCGCTTTCTAGATTCGAAAGCGACCTTACAGAATAGCCCTACTGATGTGAAGACGATCTCCGTGCAGTGGCCGGTCCGTGTTGGATGCGAGTGGCAAGGGATCGGTCGTATTGACGTTCACAGAGAGAGGCCTGTTCAGCAGTGGACGGATAAAGGCTGATGATGATACAATAATATAGCTTAGACATCAGGATAACATAAAGGCTACTCCCATGAGCATTGAAACACGCGGGTGGAATCGCGGGGCGGTGGTAGTTACTTATAATTATATCCTACAATTATCTCGGCCTTTTGTTTCAATCCTTGAACCTTTTAAGCTTACTAAAGCTTTAATATTGAATATTAAAAACCTTTATTGAGGCTCTATTGTTCAAACTAGACCGACTCTTTAAGTAATTATCAGCCAATTTGACGATTATCAAAAGATATAGTTTTTATGGTTGGATGATTATAGGTGTTCCTGTGATTTTCGCGATCAGACCTTGCATAATATAATAGTTATGTTAATAAAGTGGTAAAAGTGGTTAAAGTGATAAAATAATAAAATTACCAGATTTTTTTTCATCATAAAATATAATTAAAAAAAAGGAAATATATATTCACTTTTGAAAATGTATTTTTAAATTGTAGCCTAAAATTGTGATTGATCTTGAAATGTAAGTGTAATAACAAACAAGTTTGTGGGTCAAGTGACTTTTGTGACAATTGTCTGTGACAGAGAGTCGACATTTGAGTGATTTCATAAGTGCTTCATTACTTAAGATTTCCTTTTGGGGGAATCTCAAAAAGTATTAAAATTATTTCTATCTCAAAATAAATAAATTGTAAAGTATAGCGCGCAGCACTTATAAGTATCATGTCTCGGTTCAAGGAGAGATTCCTATTATTCCTATCATATAAAGATGAAAAGCTTAATTATATTATAATCTTCGATTAAAACAAAATAGGGGTTTTTTGTTTTAATCTAAGATTGTAATGCAATTGTTTTATATTTTCAGCTCGGGGCTGGTTTTTAGCTAAATTTATGGCCGAAGTCAAGTAAATGAAGCGAGTGGTGTGTTACAGTAGAGTGTGGTGTTCTGTTATTCTGTTTTCTTCTATCTCCATAAACTTATACAATATGCTGCAGGTATTTAGAATGACGGCTTTTTGAAGGATGATATAGTTAGATTCTTTAAGTTCCAAGAGCTTAAGGCTATGTTTTAGGTGTTTGGGAAATAGAAATGGTGGTAGAAATGACAATAGGAACAATATATATTTTTCTTGTTTCTAGATTTGCGTGATTTCATCTTTTAGTTTTGAGTATATATTAATTTTGTTCAGTTATTGTTTTTTGTAAGTTATTATTATTGTTATTGTTCAAAATATAAGTATCTACCTAAGTATACTTCAATTACGCTTACATTTATTTCAATATAATTGGATTATCATGACATTTCGAGACTGTTTCGCGTTTTTTGACTTGTGGAATATCTTAGAATTTCATATTAATATTCCTATATAAATCCATCCAATTAGTTTCTGTGTATTTCTTGATGTTATCCTTACTTTATTATAAACGTGAATGTAGGGATGTTTGTTACGCTTTCACACAAAAACTATTCAACCGATCATCATTAAACTTTGTACACATATCCTCGGCGGCTGCTTTACAGTGGCCAGTTCCGCTTTTGTTGGAGAATCTGGTCTTGCCGGGACCAGTCTGTCGCTGAGAGTTCCTATTGCCTGCAGATCCGGGTCCCTCAGATAGCGGCTGAAGGCTCTCGCAGGTTTTAGTGGGGTAGTGCACCCCAGTGCGATTCCCCACACACGCCAGTGCGTCTATCCGAGGCCCTGGTGCGGTCCGAAAGGGATATCCACTGCGAAACAAAAAGAAGCTATACATACTAGTAAATCCTTTCGCGTATATTAAGAATTTGTTTAGCCTAGGTAAAACTAGTTTGTGCTGACATCGGGTTTGGCCGGTAATATTATCACCATGCCAGCCAATCGACGCCCACTGCTGGGCATAGGCCTCCCCCAAGGATCTCCACAACGATCGATCCTGCGCTGTCCGCATCCAGCGGCTTCCCGCTTATCTCCGTACTCCCACGGGAACGGAAAGTACGCGGGTAAAACCGCGAGGCGCTGCTAGTACGAGTATATTTATTTTCAGCCATCAAAATTATAGTCTACGTTTTTTTCATCGCGCGATTTTAAATATTATGAATTCTGCAATTTACATCATATTATGTATGTACCATAGCAATATAAAAGCATCGTCTGTCTGTACACGTATTGCACGCGCCACTGCATATAAGAGATGCGGATGGAATTTCACTATACCACTTGTTTTATCTCGGCGCGAGGAAAACGTACGCAAAGCCTTCAAGATATAGATATGTGCCAAAGTTTCACCATTATTTGCTTCAGTTTTATCTTATCTATGGTTCAAGGATTTTTTTTGTTCACTGGTATGTGCATTTTTTAAATACATTCAAAGTATTTTTTAGACAATCTTTAGAATATCTTTATTACGAAGGTAATAACTTACGCATTTGGAATGAGTTCAAAAAGTTGATGGCAAGACAATCAGCATGCGTTAGCCGACCGTTTTGGTTGCTAGTAGTAAAGGATAGGCAGTTTTTCTAACAGTTTTCCTAGTAGATTTCTATTAAACTATTCGCGCTCAAAGGGCATACAAATTTTATAATACAAATAATAATAATATCAATGGACGCTTTAGCTAAAAGCATAAATCTAAAAGAGTGGCAAGTGATCGGTCGTGACGTTAATTGAGGGAGGCCTATATACAGCAATAAGCGACACACGAGACGAAATACTTTCTACCTTAAAACACCCCGTTTTAAGTATTTAAGGGCATTGTTATTGTCAGTTATGAGAGCTTTAACATCAATTTCACAGCCGATATATGGGTTTGTCATTGAATCGTCCTTTAAGGGTCAAAGAAACGAAATATAAACATAGAAAGTTCATGATGCATAAAAAAGAACTTATTTTATAATATGTATATCTATAGATGCTTTTTACCAAAATTATGCGACATATCAAGTGCCTTAAAAGCTTACCATGCTTATATTGCATCAAATTTAAGGTACGGTATATTAATATGGGGTAACTCAGTATCTCTAAACAAAGCTTTCATAGCGCAAAAACGATGTATCCGCGCCATGTGTAATCAAAAAACGGAAGTAAGTTGCAAGCCTCTTTTTAAACAACTCAAAATTCTCACTCTGCCTAGCATTTACATATACGAAGTAGCAGTATTTGTACATCGACACATACATCTTTTCAAAAAAAAGAAAGATATCATTAACTTTCGTAGTCGATACCTAGAGAAACTATGGATACCACCAACCAAAACGGCTCTGAGATCAAGATCAGCTTATAACATGTGTGTAAAAATTTATAATACTCTTCCTGAGGACCTCAAAAAATTACCTTACCATAAATTCAGACGCCATCTACATGAATGGCTCGTACAAAAATGCTACTATTCGGTGAAATCCTTTATCAAATAAACATAGAATTAATTCAATCTTTACATTTTTACATTGGCGAATATAACAAACATGTAGATATAATATAATTAATATAATATAATATGAATACATATTATGAATATTTGACAGGCTTAAATAATGACATGTTTTATTAAAAAGGACTGATAATCTGTAAATCACACATTAAAATTAGTATAATACTGTGTAAGACATTAATTGCTAGTTTGTCTAAATTCAAGTTGTAAAAATCCTTAAAAAAATTTGCACACCATAAAGATGGTAAATTGTGAAGTGATCATTTTATATTGTAATATGTAACATCTCTGTAACCACAATTTGAGCAAATAAATAAATGAATTATGAATTATGAATTATGAATTACACCACGTTAATCTGGTCCCTTGTGCTTCTCGAAGAATTTGTGTTACGGTACCAGATAATGGAAATATTATATTTAATAATTTTATATTATAAATATATTTAAGGGTTTTACTATAGAATACACATATTTAATACACATCCATGACCCGGGAACTTAGAATTTTCGAAAATGTCGGGTTTTGAACCCGCCCCCGGCCTAAACGCCAATGCGCTAACCATTGAACTACAGAGGTTTTCAACACACACAGATTGTGTATGAATATTGTTTTCTTACGCTTAGGCGAATTTGCCTCATTATAATGAAACAACTTTTACGGACTTTTTCGCAGTTTGTTAAATTCGAAAAAGTAGTGAAATATTATAATGAAAGTTATAATACTTTTATGAATTTAATCTTTGTTTATTAAAATTTATGCTTTTATTAACCATGGCCATTGATAACTAAAATATTCGATATCCCGCCCAAATTCTAAGCATCTGAAGATTCGATAATGACTTTCATTATGTCCAGTTAATTTTATTTTTTTTATTTTCGAGAGGTAGATTTTTCGATTTTTCGAATTTCGATTGAGCTTAAAGCCCGTCCGGCCTTTGTCAATGTATAATTGGCCTTTGGTAAAATCCAGTCAATATGAGTGAATTTACAGAGTGAGTTGGGAATTACTTTTAATTTATTTTAATGTTGGTTTCAGAAAAGAAAGAAATGATTTTCTGCACGAAAATTTGCCCCCTATACTGTCCAGAGAAAAGCATGGACGCTAAGAAGAGATCTCGTCGACATGATAAATATGGTAATTAAAAAAACCTTAAGTATTTTAGCAGTAGGCAGGCGCAGAAGACGATACAGAATAAATATTACTAGCTGTTTTTAACTTAGATTTATGGACGTATCCGGTTAAATGATGATTATTTTTATAGCCTAAGCTACTTATTATAACAGCTACCTGCCAGTAAAAGTCCCGTAAAATTGGTCGAACCATTTCAGAGATTAGCCACAACAAACAAACGGATAAACAAAAATAGTAAATTTTTTTTTGGTATAAGTACCGTATATAATATTCATATGCATGTATTAAAAAGCGGTTATTTTAATATTACAAACATACACTTCAATAATATTTATATGTATAGATTTTTATCACTGAAGAAAAATTGTTCTCTAAAATAATTCCCTATTTGTATTTGTACAGTCTGCAAATACTGAATTTCAATATAAAGTTTCAAAACGATTCTTTGGAGAAAAATTGCATTGAACTCTACCTGTCTTGGATGTGTATTTTGAGGGAAGAAATAGGATAAGATGAACTGTTTGTTCCTATTATTCGCCAGCGTTGTTTTAAAGCGATGCAATAAATTTTACACATGTTTTTATGCATATAGACTATTATAATAAAATGCCTATTACATCTTTCTCACCGAAACACAGAAAAGCTGTTTCAAAGAGATTCAAGAAAGACGATCATAAACTATTTTTTTTATTTTTGACAAACATATTGTAGATAAATTACGTCCGGACAGAACGAACTGTCATACTCATTACATAAAGATTTGTCCTGGTTGGGAATCGAACCCTCGAACTTCTGGTTTAGCAGTCAAGGTTGCCAGCCACTAGGCCAACAGGCCAACGGGCCAGTCAAATAACTGAGACACACTAAGAATGTCTCTCTGAAATGTCGCACTATTACAAGTAATATGTGTGTCGTCTTGTAACAAATGACCTTACCTTTGTATCCTTGATATACGGTGTAGAAACTATGTTACGTATGAGACGTAATAATGAAAACGAGCAGGGGGCCTAGCCAAAACGCCATTACGAAAACGACAGCGAAGTTCGTTGATCCGTTCGAAGTTGTGATTGGCTAAATCACGTCGTCGATTGAACGATCGAGCGATCGACGACGTGTTAGCCAATCAAAACTTTGAACAGACGAACGAACTTCGCTGTCGTTTTCGTAATGGCGTTTTGACTAAGCCCCCTGCTCGTTTTCATTATTACGTCTCATTCAATCACAGCAATATTTGTTTTAATATCCAACAAATCTTAGCATCAACAAGTACTATTTTTGAAAGAGACGCTGACTAGGTCCATCGCCTATGCTGCCATTTATTTTTATACTATTTCATGCCCTTATTACACCCTCTTCGAGGTTGAATCTCTAAAAATCTATTCAAAGGCACCTCTTTACCAAATTTAAAGTTTCTATTGTGCTATTTTTGATATATAAGTTAGTTAGTCAGCCTTCAATATTATTTTCATCTAACTTTAATGTTTGATTGGCAATATCAAGTATAATGGGAGTCTGGGATCTCGAATATGGAACGCGGTCCTAAAATGTATCCTAAAAGAAAAAAAAAATATGGGTACAGCTTGGCAAATGTGACGTGATGACAAGTGGAACTAAATATTGTACTAAATGGAAACCATTGGAAAAATGTTGACATTACTTCACCAACATACTCTAGATTTTAAGTAACGCTTTATCATGTCAGCCAATAGACGCCCACTGCTGGGCATGGGCCTCCCCCAAGGATCTCCACAACGATCGGTCCTGCGCTGACCAACGCTTATTGTTTCTTATTTGTTTTTAACGATTTTATTAAATTCTATTACTGATTACCATTATGATTTAGGCGAGACAGTGGCGTCTTTTTTCAAAATTATTTTTTCCCAGGCAATACTTCAGGATCACTTTCAAATTAAAATCAAATTTGACAGCTTTACATTGTAATTGTTATGCCAACTCACAGGCTAATTATGTAATTTAAACATGCTTCTAGCAGCTCATTTGACACTTAACAACCGGTTAGATAGTTGATTTGTTAATTTTTGCGTTGATCAGCCTTTCAGAAACCAGATGTTAGTCTGCAAAATTAGTCACTCGAACTCTTCTGATGCAGTCGAAAAAATCGAAATATTTGTTTTATTTTTCAAGAAATGCCCCATATTATCTACGACGAACTTCCGCCCTGGGTAGAGATCGACGGTTACGAGGAGGAATACGAGGAGTTCCCGTTCCATCAATTCCCGTACCACAAGATATATAAAAAGATCACAACCACCACTACCACAATGAAACCAAGCACCACGACACAGGAACCAACATTTATTTGTATAGTTTGTAACAAAAAATGCAAGTCTTGACATGATTGATATGTTTTTTATACAAGCTGATTTTTTGAAGAACGCACATAATCAGGGACGCGATGGAACTTGGTTTCACCAATCAAAGAAAATTATATAGGTACACAAAAAAAAAACACATAAATAAAAAAAAATAGACATATGTAAATAATGCATTGTTGGTCTTAGAATATGGTCACCCTATTGTATTATCACGTGCACTTTGCGCGCTAAATTTAGACAGACGTTAGTGGTAGGTATAAAATAATCGCGAACGAAAGGAAGCGAACGGGGCCTTAGGTATTTTACCTATCACACTGTGTCTACTTTAATTCAATTGTGAAGGATAATTTTGAAAAAAAAATGAACTTGTGAATATTTTTGGAATGAGGATCGTTAGCTCTATACGCTATTTGAATATGTCCGTTCTTCAAAAAATCACACTGTATATATACTTAAATTTACTTCATTGTGATGAAATAACTTTTTACGGATTTAATTAATGTTTTTTCGGACACTCTAAATAGAAGAGAAGAGTCTTGGTTTCCATAAAGATCCGAATCTTATAAAGTGGTTTCATTATAGTAATAATAAAATTTTTGAATAAGTTAGTTATTTCTTGGTGTAGAGGTAAAAGTTTAGAGTTCATGTTTTTGAAAATAAATGTTAGAATTTTATTGTGTTTTTATGTGGAATAATTAGATAAAGAATACAATATTATGTAATTCGCTTTAATGTCACAGTTTTCTGTTGTATTATTTATTCTGTTGTATTATATTTTTTTTAACGGGCTATGCATAGCCCGTTAAAAAAAAACTTAATTTATCGAATAATTGGTTGTTTGTATCATTGTTTTACAAGTAAGCTTCATCATCGACTCCTCATTCAACTTACAAAGTAACAATAAAACAATATATTTTCAACGAAAATTTCACAAGAGAAAATAAACTCCGAACAAACGGACATTGTGCGTTGTTTATGCAACACGACAACAACGACAGTAACCGCAGATCCATCAATGTTACTGAACTAAACAATATTTCATGGTGTTTTATAACTTCCCAATATGTATATTCACTTCTCAGTTATTTCATTATTTTATTAAGGGCCTGTTTCACAATCTCCAGATAAGTTCCGAATAGGCTATTCATAACATATTTGACAGATAGAGTATGGAGTATCTGTCAAATATGTTGTGAATAGCCTACCCGGCACTTATCTGAGATAGTGAAACAGCTCCTTAGAGAAAGAAAAGAACGACGAAGGTCCAGTGGGTATGGGCTAAGCCTCTTAAGCAAGAGGGTCCGGGTTCGATCTTTATCCCTTTTTTTTCTTTAACGCTGGGAAATGCGCTTAGTCATCCCGCGGGGAGTGGGTCTTCCCAGGCGGGTATGTGGGACTCGCTGCGACCGGAAGATGGTAAGTTTACGCAGCTCTACCCACTAAAACCCGACGAGCGCCAACAATGCCACCTTTGGTGGGGTGCCCCGGATCTATCTGCTAGCAACAGGACACCTCGACGCCTAGTCAGTCCCTCAGAGGACCGACGCCACATCCACGGAGGGGTTGCCCCTAACAACAGACGCCTCATTCCAACGTCGGGACAGTGCAATGAGGCGGGCAGCTCTATCCACTTAAACCCGGCGAGTGCCACCAATGCCGCCATTGTTGAGGTGCCCCGGATTTATTTATTAACCTAACCTCGGGACAGTACAATGAAGCGAGGTTCCTGTCCTCGCCCCTTGCCTCCTGCTCTTTTGCCCCCTCTTCTTATAAGATGATCGTGGTGGGGTGATCTTGAACTCTGCCATGTGGTGCCTTGAAATGGATTCTTCTAAATTTCAAAGTGCACCTTGAACACGAGACCATCTCTCGCTCATCGGTAAAGGAATACATCGTGGAGAAACCTACATGCCTGATGAGGATGTGTATTGCGACAGCACAGCAGTGAACTAAGACCCAATAAACCTCCTTGAATGATGTCGAGGGGGAGACTGTGTCCAGCAGTAGGTCATATTATATGAGGAAAAAGTCCTTTATAGAAAGTTTTAGAGGTTTTATATTAACGGAATGCGATTATTCTATACATCTTAATAATTTTTATTAGGTAACGCAGTGATTCCCAAAGTGGTCCAGGTGGACCCCCAGGGGTCCACGGAAGACTCGAAGGGGGTCCACGATGAGCGTGACAAAAAATGGGGGTCCATAATCGTAAGCGTGGGTCCATGAACATTAATTTGGTTTCGTGTGAAGAACGAAAAAGAAAAATGTTGGCTTGACTTCTCCTATCAATATTGTTAAGAGACTTTTACTATTATAATAAATTTAATGAAATATCTTTGAACGAGCAATTCTTAAAAAAAGCTCAGTAAGAAGATCTATGAAACAAAAGAGTTTGGAAAACACATGAGGTAACGTAAGGTAAGGTTGAAATAAAGTAAAAATGTAGTCCAACAAGGTCTAGAAGCATTGCATAAGGCAACGAGTTTGATAAGGATAATAATTCTGGTTCTTGATGTTTATGCAAAGTGCACTTTCGCTAGTTTGAATTCAAAACTGGTTTAGGTACTGTATATATATTACGCTAAAGTCATTATAGATGACCTGTTCATTATTTTATCCAGGGCACTATACACAAATTTTTACACTTGTCATCTCATACGAAAATTTCCAGACAATTTTTTTTCTAGGGGGGGGGGGGTTAGTTTGACATGACAACGTCAAACATTACATGCAATGAACCGAACTGAGCCGATCGCTCGAGCCCGAGCCGATCATGCCTCTCTCGTTCGTAACGCGCTCTCGCTTTCGGAACGCTACATGTTGTCATCTTTTTCGTGTATGTTGCCCGTCGAGTTGTTAGACGTTGTCATGTCAAAAACAAGACACATCTATGTTCATCATACCATGATCTGTGCTTGGCGGGATTTGAGCCCGCGAAGACCGCCTAGTAGCCTGAGCATTCGACCAACCGGCCTTTACAATAGTTGAATAGTCCATACTCATTTACTTCTTCCCTATCCCTGAGACATATGGTGTATACAGTTATTGCAGTTATCTTAACCTTCACTTCGAAACACAGCAAATCTGTTTCACAGGAAGAAACAAGGAGTACAGTACAACCCTCCAAACGGATCTTTGTTTGTACGTAGTACTGAAATCCTCGCTCAGTTTCATTGACTTGCAAACCTAATGTACAGTAAAGTAAGTAAAGTATCAACCCTTATATGTCCCACTGCTGGGCACGGGTCTCCTCCTCGAAAACAGGTTAGGAGGATAATGGGCCATAGTTAACGATGCGCTAGCCCAGTGCGGATTAGTGTTCACATACCTTCAAAGACTTAATCTCATCAACGAACAAGAGTTTCGTGTTTGGGGTGCACTTAGAAATTTAGAAACCCATCTCAAGGTACACACGGGGGGTCAGGATCGAACCCGGAACCTCTTGCTTAAGCAGCCGAGTCTACCCACCACTGGACCATCGCTGCCGTGCCGCTGACTAAAATGCCGTTATCCAACATCTGGGCGATTTTCGTTTTTTGACACTAAGGAATAGAGAAAAAAATTCTCTATCGATCTGTATTTTCAGTTTTTTGATATCTTCAATAGTTTTAAAAATTAAAATTAAAATATTGCCGTTAACGGCATACATTATGTACTATTACAAATCATAGTTTTTTCGCGTTTACTCAAAACTATGATTTGGTAGATAACGGCATTTAAGTCATACCACGGCAGATCGTCGCTCGACGAACGATGGTAATAGTGATTAACACCCGTATTCAAGGCGTACTTGCCTAACTAATGAAACAACACTATGCAAAGGACGCTTCTATTTATGCGCTCCTGGTGTCAAGTTGCGGATTTCACATAAGCGGATTCACAAGCAATAATTTGAGGAGTCACAGTAATTAATTAATTATTGAAACAATCATATGCAAAAGACACTTCTATCTATGCGCTCCTGGTGTCAATAGTCGGGTTTTATATGACAGACACACAGTTGCGGATTTCACTTGAGAGTCTATGAATTAATTTGAACCCTATGCGTTCGGGAGTACTGTGACACCTCATAGTATTGCTTGTGAATATGGGTGTGAGTCTAATCAAAATTAGTTTCTATAGACAGTTAACAGATTTAATCAAACACAAAGCTAAACTTTGGTCCGCTTTTAAAATTAACCTGACGTTGAAGTGACATACAAAGGGACAGTTACAAGGGTTTGTCACAATCACCCTAAAAGGATCTGAACCGAAACATTTATTAAATAGTTAGAGGTCAGAACGGATTGAATCAAAACTCCGAAATCCAGGACACTATAAATAGAGTTTTAATTTATAATTTCGTCAATGTTATTGAACTATGGCTAAAAAGTTCAGTTTTTTTGGAGTTTAATCTAAAGGGTATTAAAATCTATGGGAGTAAAATGAAAATACGATGTTACTCGAAGATGTCACAGGAAGCGTTAAACGAACACAAACCGATTGTCTCAGTATACAAAGATGAGGTCTAGCTTATTGCATTAAATTATTGTTGTTTGTGTTCTTATAGGTTTGCTATGTATTTTAACAGAATGTGTGTATTACGCATGCTCTAAGTATCATAAAAATGCATTTATTTATCCTTATTCACTAATCAACTTATTTTATAATCGTTGGTAAGGAGTAAACTCCTGTCATGCGTCGAAATTGACACACAAATATTTTTTTTTATATTCAAAAGAACAGACAAAAAGACAACTTTTTTGCGAGCTTTGACACCTGATCTGCCAGAATCACATTACATGAGTATTATCATAGCTTTGAAGTTCTATTTACTTTTGTAGGTTTTTAACTAGTTACGATTCTAATATATCACTACATATTATAAAACAAAGTCGCTTTTTCTGTCCCTATATCCCTTTGTACGCTTAAATATTTAAAATTACGCTACAGATTTTGATGCGGTTTTTTTTAATGGATAGGACAATTCAAGAGGAAGGTTTATGTACATAATTTATTAAGTTTTTATATACATTGGCTAAGATATAACAATAATTGTTGGAGGAGTCGGAAAAAAATAGGCCGTCTGGGAGTTTTCAACGAAAACGCTGCTTAAACCCTTTGAGATATAACAAAATACTGTATGGTGGAATTGTGTATCTTAAATAGGTCTACAAAAAAGTCCGCGATGGCATATGTCTATGTGTTAAGGATATCATACTATATCCATTTAATACTTTAAAAAAATGGGCAATTATAACGTGATAATTTGAAAGTTATTTACACATATACGGTATGAATCCTTATCATTTTTAATCAGTTAATTAGCTTAAGCACTTCATAATGATTATTTTTCCCCTTTACATCATGCAAATTAAATGAATACTTTAGCAGATATGGCAAAATCAAAATAATACGCAAGAAAATAAATCCTGCTGCCGTGATTCGAACGGCAGATCTAAGTTCACGCGGGCGAAGCTGCGGGTAACAGCTAGTATGTAATATAATACATAAATTTAATACACACTGATGGCCCAGGAACACAAAATTATTTTTTGGCGGGATTCGAACCCGCTACCTCCGGCTTGAGCGCACGCGCTAACGAGCTGCAGAGGTCATCAAATAATGAATCGTAACAAATGAAATAACTACTAAGGCATATAAAATCATATATGATAAACTTTGTGTCAATCAATATTTAATATCCAATGTAGAAATTTCCAAACATGACATAATTCGTACTTTTCGTCTTACTAAATTTACCGATAAAAAACGTACAAACGAGTTTACTCTGTTGATTTGTCCCCCTTTATTAATCGCCTGCCGTGTGTACTTATTGTTAGTTGAAGTACTGTCGCCAGTCGGTGGTAGCTAAGGGCTATGTACTTAGGACATGTCATCAACGTCTCTTTGCACTTAGTTTGCCCGTTGTTATACAGTATAAACAATGAAACTGTTTCTTGGGGGTTTATTATGACATAACTCAAACATAAAATTATATAATCAAATTTTTGTTAATATGATTCAATTATAAATATTTTTAAATATAAGTGCCTATTCACACTATCGTTATTTCAGCGTATTAGGAGCAACGTTAAGCTGATAATGCGACGGTATGATATTCATGATTCTAAGAGGGAGCAAATAAGGAATTAATTCTATTAGGTTTTACCTCTAACATCCAATTATAAAACGATTCCTATCACACTACAGTCTTCTATTTTCGAATCTTGAATTATGTTCACAAACTACTCTCTACTAAAACTTTATAAGCAAAGGTGTTCATTTTTGTTACTATTTCACGCAAAAATTATAGAATGGATTTTAATGAAACCTTACAATAATGGTCTGATATAATATTGTATCGTATTCCCATAGATATAGAAAGTACCCGGGTAAAACTGCGTGATGCTGCTAGTTCAATAAAAAAAAATGACGATAAGGTATCTCATCAGATCTATAAGGTAGCGTCTTGTCTACTTTTTTGTAAGGTTATGGATATTACAATTTTATTATTACAATACCTTAAAACATTTTATAATATTCTATTTATGTTGTCTTTTGCGATTGATTTTTTGATGATATTTGTTATAAAACTAAAGAAAAGGATCGACCGGATGTTTCATCACCTTAAACTGGACGAAGATAGTAATCTACCCGAATCGTTTATAACATTATTAGTACTTTATAATATAGGAAAAACCTATCGTGTTTCATATAGCCACAGCAATGTCAAAGTACAACAAGAAGATCGCAACTTTATTTATAACTGCGCAGCGACGACAGGCGCGATGCACCGCTGCGTTCGCCGCACAGTTGTGGCGAGACCCTTTGACACTGCTACGGAATCTCAGGAATTGTCACAGAGACGCTTTATTAAATTGTACTTTATGTATTTACAAATGTATTATGTATATACAAATAAAAGAATTGTAATATTGAATATATTAATAAATGAGGAATCTATATTATTCTACTTCTCTAATAATCATTTAGCCAACATCATGATCATCATCATCATCACCATCACCACAATCATCATTATCATCATCAACCCGTTACTGCCCACTAGGTACTATACTTTTTTTCTTTTTTTTTTCGAACTCTAGATTTTTAGGCCTGACAGCCTTTAAGCTGAATCGGTCGTTAGGTGAGCAGATGGCTCACCTAGTAAAATTCGAAAGGAGGGCACTGCGCACACACGCGCGCCGTATAGACGCCCCTGCCCGGTGCGGTCAGGGGCGTCTATATCGCGCGCGCTACTCTGGAGAGTAGGTGTTTGGCTAGTCAAATCCAATACGGTCGACGAGTCATTAGCAGATGAAGTTCACTACTATGCGTGCCTCCCTTTCTTCTACCGAGCTCTTCTGTAATGCAGGGGTGTATGTCTTATCTATATTTTTAACCAGCTTTCACACGTTTTTAGCTACTAGTATGTAAATCAGAATTACTGAGTTGGATGCTAGGCTAGAGGAGCATATTCATATAGCATAGTATATTTCTGTTAATCTTGGAACAAACTGCACAGTGCTTTCCATCTAAACATAGATCATCGTCCACAAACAAAGACACGATTATACATATAATATTTATCCTTATGCTATATTTACCCTTCATCTCCTAGAGCAGAGCTGTCCAGTCCAGATGTGATCCAGGGCCAATACAAATTACTAACTTTTACTAGGAAGGTACGTGAGCAAGATCACCTGGCGTTACTCGGCTAAAGGTTGTGGCAAGTGACTGGTATGTGTTGGATGTGAGTGGATCGGTCGTCTTGGCGTTCATTGAGTGAGGTCTATGATTGGCGGTAGATAGGATAAATGCTGATAGATAGGTTATGAAATAGTTTCTAGACACAAAAAGGCTTAAGCGTTAATTTAACGCTTAAGACTTTTTGTGTTTAGAAACTATCAGTCAGACGGATAAAGAACTTCGTAGCCCAAATACGAAAAAGTTTAAAAGCTATTAATTTCAGCAAACTTTTTATTCAACATTGGTGTGAATAAATCCATTAATGTTGATGGTTGATATGACATAAAAAGTTTTAAAGGTACTGTCCAAAAAAGGCATTAAAAATGCAATAAACATTTTCAAATGTTTGTAGGTACATATTGAAGTACGGTTCGATAGTGAATTGAAAAAAGCAGTTTGTTCCCTATTACTTTATACTTCGACCGGGCCTATCTTAAATCAAATCGTACTAACAGCTCCTGAAGTGCTTTATTGGATCTTAGCAAACATCTTCGCAACTTCGCTAATCTTTTTACTAGTTGTAAATCTCTTGACTTTTATATGCCCTATAGTATATGTTGAAATCAGACTTCAATTGTTAGACTACTAATATGAAAGTTTGTAAATTGGATGCTTGTGCTCTACCGAAACTACTGAATTAACTAGGATAAAACTTATAACAGATAATTATGTTGATTGAAACATATTTTTCCTTTAATTTTTAGTGGAATTTTTCAATTATGACATTTTTTTCTATATTTTACTCTAAGGGTGTGGCTCCACTGCGGAAAGGCTTCGTATGTTTCTTAGGCTTCGCATTACGAGAAAATGTGATTGTCTCCACTGCAACCCAGAGATACCTACGCTACGCAGTTTACAGTTTGATACTTGATACTTGAGGTCAGGCTGGTCTCCGCAACTCGACGCTTTGCGCCTATTTTGCGTGCTGTGAGCCTGAAGCACTCCCTACTGCCAGTTAAGCTCCCGCATGAAAGCTAGCAGTCTCTTGACATCGGCGCAGATCTCCGGGAGCGTTCTCGGACTTCCGAGATGGGTAGCCCGTAGCGGTGCTACTCCTGTGCACTCCAGCAATACATGGGCTGCTGTTTCTTCCTCCGCTACGCAAGCTCTGCACAGCGGGCTGTCCGTGACACCTTACAGCTTAATAAAGTGTATGCTTCAGTGGACATTTTCTTAAAATCCACTGAAGCATACTCTTTATTAAACTGTTATAAATAACCTTATTAATATAGGATTATGTTCAAACCCAAAGTCTGCTTAATCCTAAGAACGGCCTGCAGTCCTAGTCAAGCAGCTAGTCTTCAATAATTGTAGAATACCAGGTTTTCTGTCGCAATTATTTCAAACGACGCCATTTTAAAATATCACATAATTTCAGTGATAAAAATGTAATTATAGTAAACGTAGAAAACCATTACTTATCTATATAATAATAACAGTCAATGGGTATATAAAGGCAAGGAAAGTTTGGTTTCCATAATGTATTGAAGGCACAATGAAGTTTTTCGCTCTTATTTTGTTGGTCACTTTCGTTGTTTACAGCGTTGATGCTGGTAAGTCTCTTTGTTGATGATAATTTTATGTCAATTAGATAGGTAAACAAGCGTTCCCCACCATGGTTCAGGCCTTGTGGCGGTGGGGCTCAGTAACCCAGGGTGAGCTCAACACCTTGGGGCGAAGCTAATTGAGCCGAGGGGGCTCTTTGTACCCCTCCTATAAGAGGGGGCATAAGAGCAGGGGGCAAGGTGTGAGGACGGAAACCTCACCTCATTGTACTGTCTCGACGTTGGGAGTTGGCATTTTGGTTTCGGTTTTGGTTGGAAACTAAATACATATTATATTCTACAGTCATATTTCCAATCTTTATATTGGAGCTTACTTCTTAAGAATCGATTTTCATTTATAAGGCCGGGGTATAAAGATCTATGGGAGTAAAATCAAACTACGATGTTACACGATGTCACACGATGTCACACGAAGAGTTAAATGAAATAAGTTTTAATCGTTCGTAAGGAGTGAACTCTTGTCGTGCATCGGAGCTGACACACACACTTTTTTTAGATTTAGAACACTTAAGTAGCGGTTCCGCTAAGGATAAAATAATTGAGGGCCGGAGGGTTAATATAGGGACGACTATTCAATATTATATACTGTATCGTTCTAAGTTGGATGTTTCAACCGCGTACCTCAATCCCGTAGGAGTAGCATATGCTAATAATGTATTTTATTGTAAAGTTCCACAATTCGGTAGTTTTTGTGTGAAAGCGTAACAAACATTCCTAAAAACTTTCACGTTTTTAATATTAGCCGGATATAAACTGACGAAGAAAATTAATTCTATATCAAAGCTTTTTATAAAAAAGAAAAAATAATCATTTCTGTAGCCCTCACCATATTATTTTTTAAATCAATGATTCGTTTAAAAGTCGTTTTTCTACATTCAAAACAAACCTCTTTATTAGATTTTTACTATTGCTAATTATACAGTGAATTGAAGCGTTGAAAACATATGAAAATCTTTTCAGATGTTGGCTTCAATTTGACTGGCAATTTCAATCCTGGCTTTACAATAGGTGGCAAGGGTAAAGTTTTTAAAAAGGGTTTTTGATGCTATACACAATGTATAGCATCAAAAACCTGGGGAAGTTTCTGGATGCGCTAATCTGGAGATTCAAATCGCCGTTTATCAACGAGTATAATTGTTTAAGGGTCTGTTTCACAATATACTAGTAAAGTACCCTATAGCTATATGACACATAAATTAACTGACACATAAATCTTCTAGTTAGTCTTGATTGGGTTTCACCATCATCTTCCCTGTAAATTTATTTGGCAGATCCCTATTTGGCACTTACTGGTTAGTAGGCTTGGCAACCTCGCATTTCATAGTTCCATTTTACGATAAATATGTTTTAGAAAAACATTCCATGTTGTAAATATATATGAAAATATGTTTTTATAATTTAAATGTATGTATCATACTATCTTTATACCTTTTATTTACATAGACATAGTATATAATGTTATCCCTTAATTATTAAACGTTCAAAACACAATTTAAATTATTTTGTATATTACTGTTACCGGAACGTCAAATTGTCAAATTTCGTGAAGCTGTCAACCGCGTATATATCTGTCAACTAATTTATGTGGCAGATAAATTTGCCAATGGCCAGTTGATCCGACCTATAGTTTACAGGGAACTTTATTAGCCAAATATTGCTATTTGTTAATTGTGAAACATAAACGTTGTAGTTATGTGGTAAATATGTTGCAAATAGCTTAATTGGAACTTTATTAGGACATTGTGAAACAAACCCTAAGTAGCATTTGCGCGTATGAGTAATAGGCAATTTTAACGTCTTTTTGTCGATCGCTTATGTAAAGATTAGTTTTTTGAAGTGAAAACTTCAACTGAAAATACTTCCTACTCCCTCTGATTTCTTTAAGATAAGATTGCTATATATATCTATTTCATCATCATCATTAGCCTTTATCCGTCCAATGATGCACATAGACCTCCCTCAATAAACGCTAAGACGACTCTAGCCACTCGCATACAACATGGTCCGGCCACTGCACGGCGATCGTATGATATAAAATATTCCATACATTTATTTTGATATTTATCTAAATTCGGCATGAAAGACTCTTAAAAACACATCACGCCTGTGAAAGATATCATACTTTAATGTTCGTTTGACCGGAATAATCTTCAATATGGCTCAAATGTTTAATGTGGGCATCCCCCGGGATTTAGGCTTTTGTAAAATTTGCATGCCTTTTCCGCACGAATAGTTTAACAGTTTGTTCTCCGACTGGGAATAATATTTGGAAGATTAACATAGACATAAGCCTACGGTCTATCCCTAGCCACTCGCACCCAACACGGATCGGCCACTGCGCAGCGATCGTCTTCCTACTTTGGCCAACCAACAATTTAGGTGCGAGTCAGAAGCAATGTACTATGAGTGTAATTTATTTTAAATAATGACTTATTATTAGTAACATAATGATATAATATTGGCGTATATTGAGTAAGGCCTATGCTTAGCAGTGGATGGATAAAGGTTGATGATGATTATGATAATGATAATAAAGTTTCCAGTACCTTCCACAATAACACAGAGCGCTGGCGTCGGAATAACGAAAATAATTCGACATGAGCATAGTTGTTGCATTGACTAGACTAGTGACCATAAAACAGTTTTACTGAGACTTTTCACGTACAGAAATGACGCTCCTTGATATAAAATTATCCACGAAAACCTATAAAGGATGCAAATTGTACACAGTATATTGCCGTACTGTCATACCTTGTCGGAATATAAATTACTATTATATGAGATATCGTTAAATTTGCAAAATGGAAACGTAACTTTGTTATAATGCATATTCTAGCTGACATGTCTCTTACACATATTGCCTTCACGTGTTGTAAAATGTTTTGCGAAGTAGTTTCATCATCATCATCGTTTCTATCAATGAGTCAAATGGCCGAATTCCTCACAAATAAATAGGACAACTCCCTACCAGATGATCGTGGTATACCATGAAGTAGAGCTGTAGTAAATCTGCTAGGCCTAGCTGTACTAATAAAAGTATATATCCTTAACCTATCCACTTCTGCTTATATGCCTCTCTCAATTATGCTTGGGTAAGCAACCTGCCACCCACGGCTCCGATTTAGCTTAAAGTCCTTAAGGCCACAAGTATAGAATAATTCGAAAATATACATACATATTATGTCGTTTAAATTTGTAATTTTTATTATTAATATTACATGCATTAAAAAAATCCTATCTTAACTCTCGTGTCTATTTTCTTCTTTTCTTTATTGAATACCAATAGCGTATTACAATTTAGATAAAATCTCGACTCTCTATTACAATTTAGATAAAGGCCTATAAACGAAGGAAAATCTTCACCGATCTGGAGGTCTTTATGACAATAATACTTATTCTTATTCGACGTAAGCGTGACTGGCGGTTTTTATCCTTAAAAAGTATCAACCCTTATATGTCCCACTGGCACGGGTCTCCTTCCTCGAAATCAGGCGAGGAGGGTAATGGGCCAATAGTCCACCGCGCTGGCCCAGTGCGGGTTGGTGAACTTCACATACCTTCAAAGACTTTCAATCTCATCAGGCATGCAGGTTTCCTCACGATGTTTTCCTTCACCGGTGAGCGAACGATGGTCTCGTGTGCACTTAGAAATTTAGAAAAACCCAATTCAAGGCACACACGGACGGGTCAGGATCGAACCCGGAACCCTCGCATAAGAGGCCGAGTCCGTCCACCACTGGACCACCGTCGCTATTTCATGGTCGCATTAAATGGTCTTGTAAAATATCAAAAGGACCTATGTAAGGTTAATGGAGCGGTTTGGACATCAAACAGGAGTTATAGAAATCGATTCTAGAATTTACTAGGTTAGTTGCAGTCCAGCTTTTGTCAGCTATTAGATTTACAGTTGTATTTGGACAGTTTATGATTAATTCCACTACATTCCACTGCATCATAGCAACACAAATGACTTGTTTTTGATGATCTAATAATAATAATAATTTAGTTCATGAAGACTATCATGTCATTTTGATACAATAAAAAAATTCAATCCATTCGAGCCGATGCCGTTCACAATTTCTACATAATAAAATACATGATTGAAATACCCCAAAGGCGTATATTTTTTGTATGATAATCATAACTTTGCCCACGAATTATAAAGTTTATTTTTAAGTTAAATTTTTTTTATTCCCTCGTTTCAGATACAACCTTATCAAGGGACTAACTTATATAATAATTTACGACGTATAATATCTATTCAAATATGTGAAAACAAAACTCTTACATTATTTACATACTAAAAAAAAACTTCAACGCATATAAATTGATATTTTTTTGGTGTTATTTGAAATAAATATATGTTGTTTGTAGAGGGGTAAAAATTTAGCGTTGTGTGTATTTTTAAATCAATCATAAAAAAATAAAAATGCATAAATTTGTCAACAAAAAAAAAGGGGTGGGTCACCCGATATCATTCCCCTAGGGATGAAAAATAGATGCTGGCCGATTCTCAGACCTACCCAATATGCACACATTTTCATAAAAAACGGTCGAGCCGTTACGGAGGAGTATGGGAACGGACATTGAGACGAGAATTTTATATACCAGTCGTTACCAATCCACCGGATTAAGTTCAGCTTAGCCAAGACGACCGATACAATGTTTATCGGATTTTAATTTCCAGCTAGCCACAAGAGGCACAAGGCCAACGTGATCAACGAAGGCCACGCTGATGACGGTGACTCCGGTGATGGGAACTGGCCTAACCCGAATGCCATCAACAGCTTCGACGTCCCAGAGGACTTCAATCGTCCCCCCAATGATGGGTCTAATGGGCAGGGAAATGACGAGGTACTCTCAACTTTTCTATTATATTTCATAATGCGCTCTATATGACCTAGATCTGATTGAATTGTTGGCCTACTTTGACCATTTAACAATAGGTTACAGATTACAATACAGGTCTTCGTAGGCCAGCGCTCGAGCCTAGACAAGTGGCACAAACGCTAAATGAATAGAAAAGAATAGAATACTTATTGTGTGGGGATGACACTAGCTTACGATAATAATTTGACTCAATTAATATTATAATAATAATATTCATTTAAAAAAAGTGCAAACGTTTTTAGACGTTTTTACAAACAATACCATATTATGCTTTATGTCCCTGAATGAGCTTTCTTCAAATTTTTGCTTTGCTTTGCTTCAAAAACACTAAGGCGTTAGCGTTTATCGCAACTGAGTAGATTCAGAGCGTTTGTCACTTGGGGTGATTCAGGAAGTTTAAAGCTTAGTCATGTTGTGTTGTGTTGTGTGAGTTGAGTTAAAAGATACATTCATTCGTTCAGAGTAGCATACAGTCTAGTAAAATTAATAGTATGTGAAAAGCAGGAAAAGAAGATTAGTAGTTGAAGATAGTATTGCAATGGCGCTGAAGTTGAAAGCCGCAATCTCAAAACCACATGAGGCGTCGAGGAAGTGACGATGTCTCTCTCGGAAAGTCGATGACTCTGCCTCTATGATGGCGCGTTTAGCAGTGATGATCACATCACATCATAAAAACGCTGGAGACTCGTAGGTTACATGTGTCAGGTGCATGTATAGTCGGAAGGTTGCATGTATAGTCGGGGTCACCAATGTGGATCACGTCGGGGTCACCAATTGTGGAACCCCTCGGGATCACTATTTGTTGATCACTGGGATGTTTTCACAGTAATTGAAACAAGCATTATCGGTATATAAGTTTGTATTATAAATAAAAAGACTTACAATGAATAAAACTAAAATTCTCTTTACAATTGAACCATCTTAATCATAAGTTCTATTTTATAATGACGTTGTCAAATTTATATTTTTATTCCACTCATTTCGCACCTCCTTTCTATGAAAGTAGGTGCGCTATCAAATTTGTCCGCCACAAGTATATAGTATGAAATAACACTATGCAAAGAACGCTACTATCTATGCTCTCCACGTGACACTAGTTTGGGTTTGACAGACGCACAGTGGCAGATTTCACTTAAATATTATCTATAAATTGGTTTGAATGACCCTACAAGTTTCGGTAGTTCTGAGGCACCCAGAGCCGTAAATAGCCTTTTTTTGCGCCCTGTGCTAGCTTCTATAACTGCGCCCTTCAAACCCCTGCCCTTGCCCTAGCAAACCGAAAAGAATATTAGTCCTGCCTGGTCTGGCCATCCTTGCGCCAACCAGAGTCTACGCCCTGTGCCTGGGCACCGGTAGCACCGCCCTATTTACGGCTCTGGAGGCAGTATTGTTTGTGAATACGCGTGCTAGTACGAAACTAGTAGTACTATTAAGTTGCTTATTTCAGGAACACAATAATTAATGCTAAATATAACGATTTTGTTTCCAGCCAAATTCCGGTCGTCACTCCAAGCATCACACACGCAAAAACTAACTCTAGTGTTTGTTTTATCTAACTATCCCTCATTAAAGTAAACAGTGCCTTTTCCTACTTGTTTCATTTGTTTGCTTTTGTCCGATTCGTTCATATACTCGTACCATGATAGCAATATTTTCATTAAAATACGCGCTTTAAATTATTGAAATTAGTAATCTAGACACGCGGCAGCGTGTCAAGCCAAATTCAATTTAAAAAAACTGATAAGCACGCCATGTGTTATAGTTATTTACCAAAAAGTTTTATATAGCTGTAGTAGTTTAAGACCATTATTATGCCAGCTGACCTGTTTCTGATAGATCCGTAGCACTTCATTTGACACTACGGAAGGAAATGCGTTTATTAGCAGGAAATAATTTCGAGTATTATTATCAGATCTCACATAGCTTACGGGCTTTCACACAAGCCTCGTCGCAAGCCTGAAGTAAGGAGTTTTGTTGCATACTCTATATAATATAATTATACTGAGGCGTCCAATACTCGTCTATCTGGAGTGGAAGAGAGATATGCTATTTACACTTTTCTAAGGGCCAATTATTTACAGTCTTTATTTCTAGTTTCAAGTGCGCCGAACGAGGTAACATGACAGTGTATAATTTATGTAAGTGTAGCAAATTTCTTTCACGTGTTAAGGTAAATTGAATATCGCAATACACCCTGCCACACAAAATGGTTCGCGGAAAAAAGAAGCTAGCTGGGCAGCCTCAATACTATTAGTCATCCTGTTACAATTTTCTATCTGTATTCAAACCCGGATCTCCCGTAAAGTTACTAACACACTAAAGCACATCAGTTTTGTCGGCCACCAACTATTTTCATAACATTTAAGTATGTAATTTTTAAAAGGATACATGGAAATGTATTGAACTTGCCGCGTGAGTCGCCGTCGTTGGAATAATATATATCGCGCACTCGAGGGGCGAGTGGTTGGCACTGAACGTGTTAAATATGATTGATCCATGATGACAATATGTAATCGACTAAGCCATGGTAATTCAATAGACTATAGAGTGTGCGTACGTGAAATGGCTTATTCGGTCAACCGTGCAATCAAGCGGTTGGACAATCTATAGACAATCAATATAACTTAGAATATGTTATGCACGTATACCATAGACGTAAGGATATGTTAGATTTTATTATTTATAATGGTTTCACTATTTCTGAAACTTAAAACCATACAGAAGTAAAGATTATATAGTCCGAGAGAAGTGTTCATTTAAAAGATTAGAACACTTCAAAAAAGTTTTAAATGGCGCTAGTGTTAAAAATCGGTTTGGAATGAGTTGGCAGTTTTGGACAAAAGTACCTGTTTGACCGAGCATTTGCTTGGTTATTTTGTTTTGTTTTGAATACCCTCACTAATAATATGATAAAGTTTTTCTTTCAAAAGAATGAACTTAAAAAAAAAAGACAAAAAATAATCGGACTGGAGATACGATCCAGGCTCTTTTCGATTCATAACTCCAAATTTATCAACTTAGCTGTCACAATTCGTCGATGACGTCATTACTTGATTTCATTCTCTGGTCTGCCATCATCACATCCTGATTTCCTGCTACTTACCAACAAAAAAGAATTATCAAAATTGGTTCATAAACGACGATAACTCTGAACAAAAAATATATGGTCGAATTGAGAAACGTCATGAAAATCCTTCCTTGAAGTTTTTTAAAACGGCACGCCATTAGTAACATCAAAAACCTAAAAGCTTGAAAATACGAAATCTGAGTCCTCAAGATACGACAGTACACCTTATTGCAATGTTGTCTTGGTACATGCTTAGCAGTGTGTAAACTAATAATTACACGTCAAAAGCGTTGCTCATTAGTAAATACTCCCTTAAAACAAACAGCGAGATCAGACGAGGAAGTGCCTGCATCAATTAGTCTAGTCAGTGTCTAGATCTAGTGAACGACGGTGTAGGTTACTCTAAAAAAAAAGAAAAGTATCAACCCTTTATGTCCCACTGCTGTGTACGGGTCTCCTCCTCGAAATCAGGCGAGGATGGTAATGGGCCAATAGTTCACCGCGCTGGCCCAGTGCGCGTTGGTGAACTTCAATAACCTTCAAAGACTTTCAATCTCATCAGGCATGCAGGTTTCCTTCACCGGTGAGCGAGCGATGGTCTCGTGTTTGGGGTGCACTTAGAAATTAGAAAAACCCATTTCAAGGCACACACGGGGGGGTCAGGATCTATCTTTACCTATCCCCCAATGGGCCACCGGAAACTCACAAGCCCCAAAAAGTCACATAACTGCCTCTTTACGCCGGTATTATGTGAGCGAAAGGTACCACCCCGGTTGTGCCGGCCCAATTCGGCTGCAAAGCAGCATGGCACTACCTCTTTCAAGTTTGGATCTGAGTTTGTTCTTCTTGGTTGTACACGCCCAAAAGTATCCGTGCTGATTGTGACGTCACAGACCACTACTATCGGTTAAAGACCATTTGAGGGCATTCAACCATGGAATGATAATGGCCCAGTGGGTATGGGCTCGGCCTTTGGAGTGACTGACTTTTGGATCTCCAGGAAGTTAAAATATTATATTTTTTAAAACGGTGCTTATATATATAAGCCACGCAGAAAAAACATTTGAGAAATCAGCATGTCTATTAAGGCTAAGTAAATTTACAGTAAGGAGTTACTGGCCTGACAAATAAGTGGCTTACACATTTATATATGTCAAACAGGAACAGTTTAAAACAGGATCATCATCATCAGCCTTTATCCATCCGATGCTGAGCATAGGCTTATCTCATACACAAAAAGACGACCATTCCCGTGCCACTCGCATCGCTCGGACATGGTCGACCAACGCTTCTTCTACAACGCGGCCATTCTTGAATAGATTAGAAAAGTCAATTATACTCGTAACTGTCCCATCAAATTACATTTGCAAAGCGAATTTCAAGCTCATTGTTGTTTATGTTTTATTTTTTCAACGTAAAGCAGGCTTTTTAATCTTAGAGACAAGACAGTCTTTGGATTGCGTGTGAGTTCAAAAATCAGTATTGCAACGCATAGGCAGATAGGACTTTGACAGATTTTGAGGTAACCCGACCGTGAATCGTGTACCGTAAACTGTATGTCGTGAATCCGTTAAGGTACGTTTGCAAATAGTCGTAGTACTATTTGTAGTTTACGACCTACATCCGTTTCCGTCACTCGATTATAGCCATTCGTGAATCGCCATTTGAATATGATTAATGACAAATGGGAGATGCCATAACTTTCTTTGTGTAAATTAGCAAAGTAAAGAGAATTTTCTAGATCTATATTTTCACGGAAAAATCACCACACACTATAAGTAATACTGCTCTTCACTATCACTACATATTATAAAATAAAGTCGCTTTTTCTGTCCCTATATCCCTTTGTACGCTTAAATCTTGATAACTACGCAACGGATTTTGATGCGGTTTTTTTAATAGGTAGGACAATTCAAGAGGAAGGTTTATGTATATAATTTATTAAGTTTTTATTACATTGGCTAAGATATAACCATAATTGTTGGAGGTGTCGGAACGAAGTTTTCAACCGAGTTTTCAACGAAAACGCTGCCTTAACCCTTTGAGATATAACAAAATAATGTTTGGTGGAATTGTGTATCTTAAATAGGTCTACAAAAAAGTCCGCGATAGCATATGTCTATCTCTTAGGGATATCATACTATATCCATTTAATACTTTAAAAAATGGACAATTATAACGCGATAGTTTAAAAGTCATTTATACAAATAACTACGGTATGAATCCTTATCATTTTAAATCAATTAATTGGCTTGAGCACTTCATGAAGAATATTTTTGCCCTTTACATCATGCAAATTAAATGAATACTTTAGGAGATATGGCAAAATCAAAATAATGCACAAGAAAATAAATCGTGTTGCCGTGAATCGAACGGGCGCCGGGCGGTTGTCTGTATCAACTCTGATAGATGTAATAATATGATCAACGTATGGTGGAGGAATATATTATAATAATAGTATCCTAAATATGCCTACAGAAAGTCTGCGAAGGGATATATTATGTCTTAATGTTCAAGATAACATTTTTATATCTATTTTAAGACAAAAACTTAGTTATTATTAAAATAGAAAATGATCATCATCAGACATGATAAATCCGTAAATCTAAGTTCACACGGGCGAAGCTGCGGGTAACAGCTAGTATTCTATAAGACTAAAAAAGTAAGGCCCATTTAAGAACATCTATAATTTTATATTATTTTTCACAGATTTATAAGTAAAGACAGATGGAGCATGCCGAACACACGAGTGCGCCACCAAAGCGAATACGAATTTACAAGCGCTCTCAAGTTCTTGACATATCGTCGTACTTTAAACGTCTATTTGATTGTGTTCGCTTTTGAATTTGTATTCGCTTTGGTGGCGTCACTCACGCGTCCGGCATGCTCCATCTGTCTTTATTAATAAATCTGTGTTATTTTTATACAAAGTGTTATTCGGCCACTAACAAGAGACGACGACGATCTCCTCGCAGTGGCCGGTCCGTGTTGGATGGGAGTGGTTAGAGTCCAAGAGACCGGTCGTCTTGGCGTTCATTGAAGGGGGCATAGTTGCATTAGTGGATGGATAGAAGCTGATGGAGATGATGATGATACTTTTTTATTAATTACGCGGCTTTTGTCGTTACAACATTATTATGAAAATATTTTAACAAAGAACCTTTTAGAAATTCATTAAACACATTTTATAGTAACAAGTCATAAAAAGCTTTTAAGATCATTACTAACCATATTTTCATTCTGTAATGTTATTAATAATAGCACATATTACAATGTTATTTATAGCAAACAGCATTAAAAATTATATTTTATGTTATAAAATGATTTTTTTTTTTAATGCCAATCATATTTTTTTGTTCCAACATTTTCAACAACTTTATTAATATAATTAATTATTTCTATGTGCCCATCATCAACATTATTTCAAGCCGACTCTACCTATGTAAATGGGGGGTAGCCATGGACTTCTCTCTTTCAATGAAAGTAGGCAGCGGATCCTTTCTTTTTTATCTCATTTTTTTATTCACCCAGTCTTTGAGAATATTTGGGACTCGTTGCACACCCAGAAATACCCTTGGAGTCGGTATACCGCACTAAAACCACCGCGAACTGCCTTCGGTAATTTAGCGGGGAGTGTTCCGGATCGGATAGGTTATGATTATTGGAGTTCCGTTAAATAGGAAAGAGGAGGCGTACCTCTTCCGTACTCCCGTCCTACTCTGACGTAGCGGGATAGACGAAATTTTCATTTACTGATGAGCAGGCGATGATCCAATTTTCAAGTGCATGAAGTAATTTTAGAAAATCCATTTTCAGGGCACCGGTTAGGATCGAACTCAAATCTGTCACTCAAGAATCCAAGCTCAAATATTCCAAGAGATAATATTTTTGCAACAGTTCAAATAGTGATCGACAGTTTGTGGCATTCGGATATCACTTAGAGATATCAAAGGCATTAATCAAATATTTAACAAGTTGATTAGTTTTCTCTGGCTTTCTCATACCCAAAGTGTAGGTGTTTGCCATTTACCAACTAAGTATAAGTAACAGTAAGTTTTAACTCTGACCTTTTCTCGCATTAATAGTGTTTAAACTCTTGATCTTAATGGCGGTTTGAACCATGAGTAGTATAAATGTCAGCTGACGGATGTCTCTTGAATTTATTTGCAATATTCGTTTGAGGAACGTTCTACGTAAATATTTTAGTTACTTTAGTTAGTTACCCTTTTAGTTACTTTTTGAATCTTTGATAGCTGGATGTTTTTGATAATTATTAAAAGAGGGTTAGTAGCATCGTTTAGATTTTAGTATTATAATTTCATCATCATCACCATCATCAGCCTTTATCCGTCCAGTGCTGAACATAGGCCTCCCTCAATGAACGCCAAGACGACCGATGCTTTGCCACTCGCATCCAACCAGGACCGGCCACTCCTCGGAGATCGTTTTCCCACGGGATTAATGGCTGACCAACACTTGGTCTACCTAAACGCGGCCTCCACTCTTGAACCTTATTGGCCCATCGGCCATCCGATCTTCTGAGTGTATGACCAGCCCATTACCACTTTAACGTGCTTATTCTTCGCGTGATATCGGTAACTTTAGTTCTCTGGCGAAGGTATTCGTTTTGAATCCTATCTGCCAAAGAAACACCCAGCATATCACGTTCCATAGCACGTTGAGCTACGGAAAACTTACGGTGTTATAATTTATTTGTAATAAATTACATACTATATAATATACTAAAAGAATAGATCATAATATATTTTTTTTCAAAGATTCCAAAAGTAACGAAAAGACAAAATGACAATTTTATAATCTAAAAAAACACGATAAATTGCTCAAAATCAAATATGTTACATACAAAATGTAATAAAAAAATAAAAGGAGAGGAGGAGGAAAGGAGGAAGGACTTATTACATATTGCATAGTTAAGATCTTTATCTCAAACTGATACAAAAATAGATTATAAAACATAATATAAAAATATAATACTATAGAATTCACTCGTCTTCAGCAGCGGTGGTTGTTTTTGGGGTTGTAGTTGTTGTCGTGGTTGTTGTTGTTGTTGAACTGGTCGAGCTTGTTGTCGTTGGCAAGAAGCACATTAGGTCGAAGCCCTTACACAGCAAACATAACATCTGAAACATACGTTATATTCTGTTGTATACTACAAATGAGAAAAAACTAACTGTAACCTAACTCACCCCACGAGTTAGTAATGTTATATTCGGTAACGTGGTTCTTTAGCAAAAGA
The DNA here is from genome assembly GCA_905333005.2 of Lycaena phlaeas. NCBI lineage: Eukaryota > Metazoa > Arthropoda > Insecta > Lepidoptera > Lycaenidae > Lycaena > Lycaena phlaeas. The sequence goes on from HG995181.1 coordinate 4,286,538, forward strand.
AATATTAATAATAATTTATATTTAACACACATTTAGGTATAACCCAGGAACACAAAAAAGCTTTTTGTACGACCAATTAATATAAGTAAAATATTTTGTGAAATAATATTAATATTAACGTCTCATTAAATTTTATGTGTGGATATTCCAAGTTCTTAGCTATCACTCATGCAATACCTGTTCATGTCATTTTTCTCCGTATCAATAATATTTTTGATGTAAAAAATACTGTCAGTAACTTTTACGACTGCGATATCCTATTATAAAGGGAATGTCTCTTGCAGAACATCTGGATAAAATATCTATTAAAATGGTAAAAAAAAATGCTGAGAAATTAGTTATACCTAATAAATATAGTATACTACAGTACAGAGTAATTGAATACGAATAGAGGTGGATAGGTTTTACTGGTAATTTAAACAAGATTTGTCAGCAGTGGACGGTTACAGACACATCGAATCTTGTATATTTTTAAATACATGGTAGCTGCCCCGACAGACTTCGTTCTGCGAAAAGGACTAAAATTAATTTTTTGAAAAATTTGAATTCTTGAAAAAAATTGGGGTTAATCGGAAAGAGAAGAACATTTATGGTTGGATGTATTTTTGTATGTCGTATCATAAAAGAAACTAAAACGAAAAGAAATGTCTAAAAATATAAGTTTTACTTAATATTTAGAGGAATGAAAGAGGTTTGCCGATTCTCAGACCTACTGAATATGCATATAAAATTTAATAAAAATCGGTCGAGCCGTTTCGAAGGAGTATGGTAACTAACACTATGACACGAGAATTTCATAATATATTAGATAATCCATATATAACTTTTCCTATACATTAGTTAAATTGGTTAAAAGGAACAACATATAATATTATGGTAAAATAGCTTCTGTAAATTTTAAGGATAAATATTTAAAACATTACCAGTTTGCTCTTGATGTGAAGTATGTTATGTTTGGTACAAATCTCGCTGATGCCGAATGATTTAAGGTTCGTCCAGACGCCATCTGTAATTATTATTTTAATAATATTAAATATCCCTTCACACTAGCGCTTTAGATGCACTAGACTCTTGACGCCACTAAAACCGAGCAGCTTGAAAAAAGATGGTGACATTTTGCTTATTGCATTTCTACGAAAGCTTTGCACCAGTGTGACAAGATTTATTCGTAGTTCTAAGATATATATTTAGATCTTGTACAATAAAGGCGCAACGTTGATACATTGAAGATAAAAGAGCGCAAATAAAAAGTAAAAAAAAAGTGTGTGTGCGATTCACACACGATAGAAGTGAAACACATGTTAAATGCTCAAATACTAGCAAGTATTAAACAGTGTGCAATATACATACACACCGACATTTGCTCTCTCGCCCTTTTGTATTTGTGTCTCTTACCTGTCGTTTTTTTTCCGTTGCATGCGGTTTGAGATCACAACTATTCTAAAGAAGTTTCACTTCAAAATTTTTGCAGTTTTAGAGGAACAGCCGAAGGAGGCGAAAACTTATAAATAAAAAGAAATATGTTGTCGTGGGACACCAGGTAGGAACTTCGTTCCTTCGGCTAAAAAGAAAATAAGTACTCGCTTGTGTATGCGACTGTCGCGCCTGCGCACGTCTTATTTAACGCTTTTTATTCCACGCACTTTTTCTTACGGTTTTACTATTACATTTTTTTCAGTTCGATCGCGCAGCAAAATCCCTATCTCCTCCAAGCCTGCCGTAAGGAACTTCGTTCCAAAAGCTGAGCTCGACAAACGTTTACCGTTGTAACCAAAAATGCGAATGACTAGTGTCATCATCATCATCATCATCATACAAACCTTGTCCGGATCATAACCAACATAGTGAAAAAAAGATTTATCTAATATGATGCAGTGGTTCTGAAGTAATGCGTTACATACATTTCAGAGATTCGTTTTTATTTCAATAAATTCTTTCTTTTCTTCGACGTCTTGTCGAAAAAAGATATTCTAACGTCAAATTAACTACTGCCAGTTCCAAATTTCCAATCTACTAAGAAGAACCGCCAAAACAAACCAAGTGTAACAATGTGTAAAATAAGCCACATAATTAATCAAGATAAAGAGTCTCAAAATTTTATGTAATTAAATACGTTATAAAATTCTTTATTCATATTTTTCTACATAAATACAATTATACTCCACATGGAAACACAAAAATCTAATAACAAAGTAAATACAACCCTGTAATCTGAGATTTACAGATAGAGGTAGCGCCAAGAACGTCAAAACGCCAAATCCATCAAACATCTTACCTTCATCCGCAGTATGACAGTGTAAAAGCGAATAAAATATGAGCAATGAAAATGCGAGTGAAGTCCTAAGCGCCATGTTGTTCCAAATAAGCGAGAACACTAATAGAAAAACTGTCGCGGTCCCGACGGGTTGCACAATTCAGAATAATCATAAGAAATCATAACATGGACAATGTATAAGTATAATAAGTAAATTAAATAAATGGTTGTATGGACGGTAGTTTGACGTGACAACGTCAAACATTACATGCAGCACGAACCGAACTGAGCCGATCGCTCGAGCCGATCATGCCTCTCTCTCGTTTGTGCCGCGCTCTCGCTGGCGGAACGCTACATGACGTCATCTTTTTCGTGCATGCTGCCCTTAATATCGAGTAATTAGACGTTATCACGTCAAAAAAAAAACAAATTTAAATTTGGAATCAGTATATGAAGCCCTTCATAATTCCAAAGATTGAACACATGTTTACAATCTCAGTGTATAGCCGTAATTTAGATTTTTTCAAAGTATTATATATTATTTTCAGTGACATTCGCCTTGCCAAGACGGATCAAATGTGCAAATTGTCAAAGTCAGCTTTACCGACGTTTAGACATTTTAGTGTCAGAAAGATACAAACATTCATATTATATTGTTAAACTCATTACCATTCCATGGCTTTGCGCAGTCGGGTAAAAATAACAGTTTTATTTTATTTATATAAAAGAACAGTTGTCTCTTTTGAAACTCATTCTGCTTTGTTTGTCTTCAAGCCATTTTTATCCATCCCAGCGCTGGGCTATCTTTTCGGACCTTTAATTTATTAGTTTTTTCACAGGTCAAAAAGTGATGTCACACACGGTTATAAACTCCGTTCAAAATATAATCCAGTAAGGCTATTCTGTAAAAATCATTTCGATATCGAGCTTCACCAGAGTGATAGATTTACGCTCACTTCGAAAGTGAACTTTATTGATATAAATATACAGTGGAGTTTTAAAGAATACAAATTCGTCAAATTCGTCATATTACCGCGGATTCCGCTTACAAAATAATCCTACAAATCTTTCATAACGATCCTGTATCCTATGGACTACCGTTAGGAACTTGATTTGTATGTATGCATTTCAATTAGTATTTACCGTGACCCATTTATGTTTAAATGCTAAGTCGAGCCCGATCAATTCACCGCCGGTGTTAGCAAACGTTCAATCTTATCATGCATGCAGGTTTTCCTATACCCATAGCGTTTTCTATCAGTGGTAAGCACGCGATCTTGATAAGCGAAAAGCTATGTGTTTTGCACCAATCAGATTTGATCGCAGGCTTTCAAACTCGGGCCTGTAGGAAGCAATCATCGTTTTATGATATAAGTTGCGTAAATTAAAATGTATAAGCGTAAAACGAAAAAGTTTTCCGCCTCCTCGCTTACGGACACGCTTTCCAAGTTTTTGATGAAATACTTGATCTTATTATTGAACTGAGAAAGTTGTTAAAGTATATCCTCTAAAAAATTTTAAATTTTTTTTCATGGAAAAGGGGCAAATGAACAGTCGGTTTACCTGATGGTATGTGATAGCGATATCCATAGACAACTGTTAAACGAGAGGATTCTCTGGCGGAAAGAAAGAGAGAGAGAGGTAAATATCTGCTGTATTTGTCGACCTTACAAATATGAGTAATAATATGTTCTTTTCATGGAGGTCTCTCAGTCGTACCTACCGATAGTCGGAAATGTCTTAGATGAGTCTCATAAGCAAGGATTTTTGAACATGTAAATATATTGAAAAAATAAAATAAAAGTAGCAACCCATATTTGTCTCGCTGCTGGGCACGGGTCCCGAAATAAGGCGAGGAGGGTATCGGGCCATAGTTCACCGATGCGCTAGCCCAATGCGGGTTGGTGAACTTCAGATACCTTCAAAGACTTTTAATCTCATCAGGCATGCATTTCCTCACGATGTTTTCCTTCACCGGTGAGCGAGCGATGGTCTCGTATTTAGGGTACAGTTAGAAATTTGAAAAAAAAACCCCATTTTAGACACACGAGGGGTCAGAATCGAACCCGGAACCTCTCGCATAAGAGGCCGAGTCCATACCACTGGACCATCGCCGCTCAATATATTGAAAAAATTAATAAATTAATATTAATTTTCGAATCGATAATCGATTATCGAAAATGATTCTCCACACAGTGGCCGGTCCGTGTTGGATTCGATTTGCAAAGGATCGGTTGTCTTAGCGTTCATTGAGGGATGAGGGAAAGATGATGATAATTAATATTGTTATTATCGATTAGAGACGGAATACTGTGACAGCGTATCTGTCACTTTACGCCGGTATTATGTGAGCGTTGCTTAGAAAGCCCAAAAAACCTCACATCTCTCAGAAATTTGTAATGGTAGATCAATGCGGGTTAATGATAACACCCCCACTATTGGTTAAGCCTTGTCGTGGCGGTGGGGATCAGTAGCCTAGGGTGAACCCAGCACCTTGGGCAAAGCATTTAACCCGAGGAGGCTCTTCGTACCCGTCTTATAAGAAGAGGGGGCAAAAGAGCAGGGGGCAAGGGGTGAGGATGGGAACCTCACCTCATCGTACTGTCCCGACGTTGGGATGGATTGTTCTGTGGGCAACCCCTCCGTGGAGGTGGCGTCGGTCCCCTGAGGAACTAACTAGCCGTCGAAGTACCCTGTTGCTTGTAGATCCGGGGCACCTCATCCAAGGCGGTATTGGTGGCACTCGCCGGGTTTTAGTGGGTAGAGCTGCGTCCACTTACCATCTTTCAGGCGCTGAGAGTTCCACATACCCGCCCAGCGCATTTCCCGGCGTTAAAGAAAAGGAAGGGTTGATGATGACATAAGGAGGATAATCAAACATATTATTCTCGTATTTATTCTTTTTAAATTTCAACAAGCGTATCCATATAATTGCGAACGGAAATAATTTGGAATCCCTAGGAAATTCATTTTGAAATGCGCCTTATCTTCCCCGCTGATTTTATGTTGCATCGTAAAGATAGCTTTTAGCGTCTAGTTTGCATAGACCCTGTATTGTTATGGTGCCATCTTTCGTTTTTATTATTTAAGATGGCAATGAACTGATAAAAAGGTAGTTATCACATTTAAATATAATTACTAGCTAGCTAACTAGCTTTTTTCAGCATTTTCACTTGTCCTTAAATTAAAGAAAATATATCTGTATGTTAATAGCCCATTACATTACTAAATTATTAGGCTATATGCAAAAGGGTTTTTCAAATTCAACTGGCAATTTTTTAAACAAAAGCAAAACTTTATAAGTCAGGTTACAAACGAACAAGTTATCATTAATATAATATAAAGCTGAAAAGTTTATTTGTTTGAACGCGATAATATTGGTAATATTGGTCGGATTTCAGAGATTTTTTCAGTTTTAGATACTTTATTTATCGAAGGCTTATAGGCTACATATCATCCCGCTAATATGCCGTTGTAAATCTTAGGTAGCGCAGGCGAAGCTGCGGGTAATAGCTAGTTTATTATATATGTAGCTGAGATATTCGTGCTAAAGTCTACTCAAGCGTAGTAACAATTGGTAATACATAACGTTTCACTTTTGGGGCGGAGAAATCACGCTAACAGTTAAGCTAAATGCACTAGCGACCATGGATGCTGTAAAGCAGTCCCAAGCTTTTATTAATCATGTACCACTTTGGTTTCGACGATAGGAGCGACGATGGTCCAGTGGTGGGTGGACTCGGCCTCTTATGCGAGAGGTTCCGGGTTCGACCCTGTCCCTGTGTGCTTTGAAATGGGTTTTTCAAAATTTCTAAGTTCACCCAAAACACGAGACCATCGTTCGCTCACCGGCGAAGGAAAACATCGTGAGGAAACCTGCATGCCTGATTAGATTGAAAGTCTTTGAAGGTATGTGAAGTTCACCAACCTGCACTGGGCCAGCACTGGGCCAGAATGTCGGTGAACTATGGCCCGATACCCCGTGCCAAGCAGTGGAACAAATAAGGGCTGATAATTTTTTTTACCACTTTAATTTCAGTGTGATTAAAAAGTATCACAGATAAAAAACAATAGACGAATCAATATAAAACTAACAGAACTCTAACCATTTAAAGTTAGTGATTGGAAAATTCTTGAAAGTTGCATTAGTTAATATTATTTGGATAAAACTTTGAGTTTGCATCAATTTTGTTGATTGTCGAACCGATGAATTTCGCGGACTTCTCTTTAGCTTGCGTACCTCTGGCGGCGAGCGGAACACTGGTTGAGAACCCTTGCTGTAAAGTATTATAAGCATCCGACATGACAAAACTATCGGAACCGCGATAAATTCCGTTTTTAAATTATATTTAATTGAAAAAATTAAATTTGCCCTAAGCCTTGCTTTGACTATAATTCTCGTTTCACAAGGAGATTTGCGGCCTTCGCCGGTACAAGCCTGCCAAGGCAGTGGCCTACAAATCCAGGAGCCTCGCAGGTGATTAAGTATAAGGTCCTAGAGCATATTCAGGAACTTTATATTTAAAGTAATTTCCAGCGTCAAAAAAATTTAAGCTTCAATGCTCTTAAGCTTATTAATGCCTCGATTGATCCCTAAAAATAAAGACCTGGTCATAATATTGAAAACACTGCGAACCATTTCGAAACAGCATTGTCTTGAAAAATGCCGTGCCACAGCTGGCTGGTTGTTAGAATGTCATTAACATTTTTATGGGGGTTTACGGCCAACTCGCGGGTTAACGACGCAATTATTTAACAAGTTAATAAACTACCCGGGATTTTTATTAATATATATTTAGAACATAGCTGAGGATTGTTAATTAAACATTTAACTTCATCATCATCAGTCTTTATCCGTCCACTGCCTTAGGCCTTTTAACTTAGTTAATCCTATTCCGTTGGTAATATTATATAAAGATAACTTCGCTAATCGCTAATGCGGTTAAAAAAGTTAACTTTTTTAAATAGTAAAAGTTTAGTTTATTTTAAGATATATTGACAGAAGTTAATTCATTAATGATTAATCCGTTAAAATTTGTAGATTTCGTAGAATTCGAGGCGATATATATTATGAAGAGGGTATCTAATATCATCATTATCATATTCATAATCATCATCATCGACATGTCTCGTTTATCGTAGATAAAAACTCCTTGACCTTCTCAAAATCGAGCCAGGAATGCGGTCTACAGTTAAAACTTTCTGTGACAAAATACAGAAGAATATAAGCTTATATTTTAAAATTAATTTTGTACCAATTTTATAAGCACGAAAGTGAAAGAAGATCAGAAAAGTGAATTCATAATACCCTCAATAAAAGAGCTTTAGTATAAAGAATTAAGTCCCTAAAGGGCCGTAATTACGTTTCTCGGGTAAGAATTCTCCGACTTAAAACCAAAGTCAAAGGTATTGCAATATTCCTAAGCCATCCTTGCGGAAGGCGTGGGTGCCTGCAACTATTGCTGCACGTGACAAAGTGACCAGTTGCCCTGTAATTAGGATATTTGAGATGAACTGTTGCATATAATTTGACCAGTGATTAACAGAGATTAACTACTCGCAGTTAATTAATTAATTTGTATAGGCTAACCGGTGATTAACTAAGATTATTTAGTCGCAGTTAATTAATATTTTTTAATATTAAAGAAGATTTTCCGCTTAATATATTTTTCTAATTACTATAATTATAATATTTATCCAAGTTACGCGGTAGTGCCAAGCTGCTTTGCAGCCGAATTGGGTCGGCACGACTGGGGTGGACCTGTCGTTCACATAACTCTAGCATAAAGTGTGCTGTCGCATTTCATGCGGTTTTTGAGTTTCCGCGGTGGCCCATTGGTTGGATAGGGAATTGTCTCCTTGTGATGTTATATAAAAGTATATATACCACTATTTAATAACTACAAAATTGGGTAGGATATAATATGTTGTCATAATTTTTTTTTACTCAACAATGACGAAGTTATAAAATGTTAAAGTTTTCCTATATTCAATGCAAAATCATGGACACAAGATTTCTACAATAAAAAATACGATGTGTCATTTAATTAATGAAAACCAAGCGAGAAGTAAGCTATTGCGCTCCTTTTCATATCGTTGGCGCTCGGCGCTTAGTATGTAGACTACCCACAATTTACTAATCATAAACATCATAACCCTGCCGTCCAACCGTCGCCTCATACCCCGCCAACTCGTTGCTTATTTATTTAGTTTTGAGCTACAAATTCTCAATAATTAATAAAGTAACACTACGTGTTGGGGGCGCGTACGTACACAAATATTTTATTGCATTTGTCATAATTAGGTATCATGTGAGACTTTTTTTTAATAACGATCTTCGTTTTTTTTATTTTTGTATTGTGTTCAGTAGCTCCGACTGATATAGCAATTTTTTTTTTGGTAATTAAAAAATATTGGTGTATAGAATAATTTACAATGGAATTCAATTTGCCATTATTATTACAAGATTAAAGAGACAAATATAAAATAGGAGGAGGTTTACCTTTACGTTTATCTAATTGGTACAATATTGCGGCCCGGAATTTCGACCCCACGTTATTGCTTGTATCATTCCCAATATTTACTTTTCCTTGGAATTTTATTACATTTGGCAGTATCGTGACACGCACACACAACAATTTGCGAGCTTGTAAAATGTCAAAGTTTGTCTATAAGTACAAATAATAATATTATTAATCTTACAGGTTTTTAGATTAATATTTTTATAGATTGTATGTTATCGTATCGAGAGGGGCTCGTGATTAAGTAGTAAGAAGCCGCGTGAATTGATCCAAGTTAAGCAACGCTTGCCGGGGTTTGTTGGAGGATGGGTGACTATCTTTACATACCGAGACTCCTCCATGATAACTCCTCCGGATGACCCAACCCCGTGCGTATGCTCTTATAGTGTGTAAGTTCCTTTATATATAAGTTATAACTGTATGTTACTTTATAGTAATAGCATCATATTGTAATGTAGAGTACGCGATATTGTAGTTTACCGTTAAATACATTTTTAGTGGCAGCCTGTATTAGACATCAATAAAGTATGGACACCACATAACATAGACTTTCCAACCGACACCACAAGGCGACTCTGCCAACCAACACCACACTCTATACAATTTCACTCAAAGTTTATATTTAGTAGTGTTTTATAATTTCTTACCCGAATAAGGAGAATGAAAGAAATCCATTTAGTGAAATAGTTAATTTAATAAAGCACCGAGACGCTTGCATAGTGTCGAGCTTCAATACTCCGGGAAGCCCCGCGCGATTTCATTTTGTATTTAATTGGTACTCGTGCCAAGAATAAATTCACTTTTCTCTGACTATATTCAAACATTGCACGTTCAGATTTTCAGGTCATATCTTAAGAATACTAGTTTATAGTGTAACATTTTAACTAGTTTAGGGCCTGTTTCACAATCTCCAGATAAGTACCGAATAGGCTATTCAAAACATATTTGACAGATACTCCATATATCTGTCAAATATGTTGAGAATAGCCTATTCGACACTTATCTGAAGATTATGAAACAGGCCCTTAATCTAAAAAATACAGTCCTCCCGTGGCTAAAGTATCTGAAATATCGGGCGTTTGAAAAACTTAATAAACCGCGATAGAATCCGATCGCCATAAAATTCTTATAATTCTTTTATTGCTAGTACAAAAAACTTCTCATTGTTTTAAATCTTTAATGAGTTTATGTAAAATTACAGATAGAAATCAACAGAAATAACAGAAATAACTTAATAATATTGACATGCATAAGTGCCTGTTTAATTGAATTAGCAATGACGCCGTATATGACTTACTTATACCTTTTCCTCGCGATGTTTTCCTTCACCGATGAGCCTGCGAAGGTCCCATGCTTAGCGTGCATTAAAAAATTTAGAAAAACCCATTTTAAGGCACAGGCAGGGTAAGAAATGATAAAATGTATATGATGGACCACGCGCGGCCTTATGTGAATCCCATATATTTTATCATTTTCGAACTTCGCTAACGCTTTCTTAATGGCATTATGGCTAGGTACCCAGGATCGAACCGTAACATCTCGCAAAAGAGGCCTAGTCCGTATCCACCGGACCGTTATCAGTATTATCAATAATTCTTCTTCTTCTTTGGCTTTAGCTACCAAAAGGATTTGCTAGTTTCAGAGTGGGAGTATTTATTGTCAATAATTATTTTGTATATTGTTTGGCTTACATCGTACAGTGAGTGTGATGTGACTTTAGTATAAAAGATAGAAGACGGATAGAAAATGTATTGTTTTTTCATTTATCTATTGTATAATGAAACATATTTTTTATTCGATAGATAATTTGTAACACTTGAAATTTATTATTAGGAAACAAAACGTTAAGGGTGAGTTGCATCGACCTATTTTATCGAATATGTAATCGTTAAATATGGCAGTAACGAACGTCAGTGACCAAAGAGCGTTTGTTTTTAACAGACGTCAAAATTTAACGAAGTGTTTATTTAGAATTAAAAAAAAATACGATATGTGAGCGATTGATTTCTTTTGTCGATTTTTTATATGAATGCAAATAACGTTGAAGCGAACTCATTCTCAAGTCGTGGCACCCTCGATTTTCTATTTAGGAAAATTCCTAAATAGAAAATCGAGGCTTCGTATTCATATTGTATTTTACGAATTTGTATTTACTTTTAAGTTCTAGGACCACCACGTAGATTAATATTTATTTATTTAAATAACTCAAAATGTTATCCTTACATATCTTACTAATATAATAAACGCGAAAGTTTGTAAGTATGGATATTTGTTACTCTATCGCGTAAGAACTGCTGAATGGATTTTTTTAAACTTTACAATGACATAGCTTATACATCAGAATAGCACATAGGCTATAATTTATCGCCGTACTCCCTTATGTAAGTAAGAATAGCTTATGATTTTATGTTTAAATATTTTTTTAACTTGCATAGTTTTACGCGTAATTCGAATTTGTGTGTCAATGTCTTGCAATTAAGCGCCTGAACAGACTTTGAGGGTATTTTTGGTATTCTGAATTACTGTGGTATTCCTATATTAAAGTGTTTATTTAAATTCGATCGTAGTAGTTGTGTATGGACAATATTTATTGTCTATTTATCTTTGTTCTTAAATCTAAAGTTGTTGTTCTTAAAAAAGAGATTGAAATTTGATGGTACATTTACTTCAGTATTCGAAGCTTTAATAGAACTCAGAAAACGTGGATATATAATTAAATTGGATTGTTTATTTGTACTGACTATTTCGTGAAAGTAAATTGAAGTTTATCCTTGATTAAAATTCAATCAAATTTTGTGTGTGTTTTGTGAAACCAAGATTATCATCATCATGACGTATAATTCTATACTAATATTATAAAGAGGAAATTTTTGTTTGTTTGTTTGGTTGTAATAAATAGGCTCATAAAGTACTGGACCAATTTCAAAAATTCTTTCACCATTCGAAAGCTACATTATCCACGAGTAATATAGGCTAAATTTTATTCTGGAAAAAATAGGGTTCCGTAAGATATTTGGGTTTTTCGGACACAAGGCGTAAAAATCAACCAGAAAAGTTACTTATTTTGTGTACTAAGGTCCCTTTGCAAATCTTAGTTAACGCAGGCGAAGCTGCGGGCACTAGCTATATTATATCTGTTTTGACGTGATAACGTCTTATAAATTGATGAACGCCTTCTGTTCGCACGATAAAGCATGACTCACACTCACGTTTCAGCTAAGCCATGCGTGAAAGCGAGAGCGAGGCACAAGCGATAGAAACCACGATCGGCCTAAGCGTTCGGCTTGTGACGACAACAGGTTTTTTGTGATAATTAAAAGAGGAGACGAGCTACATCAAGGGAAGACATCAGATCCGCCCATTAACATAAAACAAATTCACTTGAAACTTATTCACGTTTTGCCTTGGCTTTTTCTTTTACGCTGGAAAATGCGCCGAAGCATCCCGCGGAGGAGTGGGTCTCCCCAGGCGGGTATGTGGGACTCGCTGCGCTCGAAAGATAGTAAGTGGACGCAGCTCTATCCACTAAAGCCCGAGTGACACCGATGCCGCCTTTGGTGAGGTGGGCCAGTCCACGAGTCCACAAGAGGTATCCGTCCTTACCTCTTGCCCCCTGCTCATTTGCCCCCTCTTCTTATAAATGGGGTACAAAGGGGTACAAAAGGGGTACCGAGCCCCACCGTCACGACAAGGCCTAAGCCATGGCGGGGACGTTTTGCCTATCCTAAGATGGTCTTGGTGACAGTTACACCGGCTACACGTTGTTAAATGTCCAGATCTTCATCCCGAGACATAGCAAGCCGTATCACGAAAGGAACTTACAATCCTCTGCCTATTTTGGCATAATAAGTTCTCTCTCTAGAAGTCCCGCTGCCAGTCTAATCTTTCTCTCCAAAACATGCAAAGGTGTTTCATTAGAGATTACTTTCATGGCCGCACATTTGGGTAGAAAGACCCAACACTATTGAGGATTTTGTCTCAGTATTTATAGGTGCAACAAAGGAATTGTATGTAAAATCAAGGATTTTTATGAGTATCATACATTTTGTTAAATTTTAGTGAACTAATAGATAAAATCAAATGCCAAGACAGTTAGCCTAAGATTAATTTCGCATCGCTTGTTTGCAAAATGTAAAAAGTGTAATAATAATATCGTTTATTATAATAATATATTTACGAATATCGTTTATTTTGTCCGGACACGCAAACAAAAAGCCTACCTATGTTCGGCTTTATCCGGACGCCTGGCAACCCTACTCCCACCGGTATGCAATTAAAGACTTTATCTGGATGTTCTTAAGCATGACTTTCCTGCATTTTGTTGGTTGTCCTAAACTCTATGGCCTTATAGTTTTGTAATAATATTCTCCACGTGTATCTACGCCTACTTTACACAAATGATTTACTTCACACAGGCACCATGATTGAGGAAAAATATTATTGAGAAAATTCCATGAATGAAAATCAGCGAATCAATTTTCCCAAGTCAATAAATACGATTCTTTATGATAATAACACATTTATAAGATATTGTGTACAAGAAGCAGGGGCTTAAAATAGCGTTTTGTGGTCTATGGGAAATTTATTTTTTAATGTCCCGTATTTTTTATAGTAAACTGTGTGGAAGTGCTCGAAATTAATAATTTATAATAATAGGAAATCATTATTTAATGAATTCATAATTATCAATGATTAGTTATTTAATCGTTATGTATATGTGGTATTTTTTTTTCGCCAAGGAGTTTATTTGTGTAAAAGAAGAGCAACACATATTCGGATTTAATTATAGGCACATACATTTTTTGGTTTTGGAACGTTTAAAGATATTATAGCAAAGTAAGACACCTGGTATTGCCATATTGAGGTCTAGCCCTGGGCAAATAGGTTACTTTGCTGTACTTTTCATATGCTTTCAGCATCAAGCTAGCCAGTCATAGGCACAGCCGACGTAAGTATAAACTTCTTACTGGGAATTATATGGACAATAAAAAAAATTGAAAATTCATTATGACGTATTAACGTCAAATTAGCATGTCGGTGACTCGAAACTATAAGATCTTTCCCTATCAAAGAAAAGCTACTTGGATCGCGACTTACGTATTTTATCAGCGATGTCGACGCGTGTCGCTCGTAACAGTTACGAGTTGCATACGCTATGCGATCTCAATTAAATTATCTATTCAGTCCCCATAGATAAGTGGCACAGACGCTAAATGGAGAGAAATAGAATAGAATGCTTAATGTATGGGAATGACACTAGTTTACGACATGTAATTTGACAGCCATTGTTATTTCCATACAATGAGTCTATTTCTATTCGTTTAGCGTTTGCCACTAGTCTAGGGGGGCTGAGGGATCAGACAAAGTGACATCGTTTCGTAGCGGAAAGATACATAAATTTGCCATCGTCTCTCAGTTATCAAAGAAAATTTCCTAGCCAATAAGATATTGACAATAACGATCGATAACCAATAGAATGTGATTTTGTCAGTTGTATACATTTTATACTTCTCGAACAGGGACACAAGTCATGTATAGTATGTGCAATTGTCAGCGTAAGCATATTATTTAGTTAGCCAGTCAGTCAGTCATTGTAACACCCGTACCGAGGGCGCACGTGTAATAAATAGATATCTTAACTACGCATTTCATTACGTTAGTACGCCGAAGGACACGCTGTTAGTATACAATATATCCGTATCTCCCATATATGAATAATATATCTCTAAATTAATATTACTTTGTTTAAGCCCAGACGTTCATTAAATCCCCACCATGGTTCAGGCCTTGTCGTGGCGGTTGGGCACAGTAGCCCAGGGTGACCCAAACACCTTGGGTGAAGCTAATTGAGCCGAGAGGGCTCTTTGTACCCCTCTTATAAGAAGAGAGGACAAAAGAGCAGGGGGCAAGGGGTGAGGATGGGAACCTCACCTCATTGTACTGTCCAGACGTTGGGAGTGGTTATTCTGTGGTGCGGGGCAACCGTTCTGTGGAGGTGGCGTCAGTTCCCTGAAGGACTGACTAGCCGTCGAGGTGCCCTGTTGCTTGTAGATCCGGGGCCACCAAAGGCGGCATTGGTGGCACTCGCCGGGTTTTAGTGGGTAGAGCTGCGTCCACTTACCATCTTTCGGGCGCAGCGAGTCCCACATACCCGCCTGGGGAGACCCACTCCCCAGCGGTATGCGTCAGTGCATTTCCCGGCGTAAAAGAAAAAAAAAAAGACGTTCATTAAAGGTAGGTAGCAGACTACGATTTTTTGGTTTTCAAACGCGCGATAGTGTAGGTACGCTTGTAAAAACGTGGTTTGTTAAAGTTCTCATATTAAAGGACCAAAAAGCGTTGCGCCAGTATATAAAATAAGGTGTTTACGTTTAATCAAGATAAGGCATATAAACGACCTATTTATCATGATAATACTTGAATAAGGTTAAGGCTAAATTATGTGTTGTGTCACTTTACATATTTCAAAGGACTCCGGGCCATGTTAATAAAAAAATCCTTAAAAATTAGCAGTCTGAATAGGTGCCTGCATAAAATATCCTACCAACTAACCTATTTGGTTTTAGAAGAAAAAAGTGACAATAAGAATGTTCTATGACTTTTCTATAAATTGTATTCATTCCTAATTGATTCTAATAAAACAATTGTAACTAGATGGCTAGAATATCTATATTATACATGTTTTTAAGCAAATTATTGTTTTAATTGAGTTCAGTATCGGACTCCAGTGTCTAAGTAATAGACATAGTTTCCTGATCTTATGTAATAATGTTTCCTTAGCATGTCGGTGAAGCGAACTTATCCATTTTTCATCTTCAAGAAGTGTTGCTCAACACTTCTATTTCATTTAAAAAAGGTATCACTTTTATTATATATTACGTTAATATCTCCGATTTAAAGTTCGGCTTAAAACAAGACTACACATTTTTTTATTTAATTAATCAGATCATGCAGATTTTAGAACGAGGTTTTCCTTCTTTATCGGCATCCTAGCTTTCCAACTTAGCTTAAAATATTCTGTTCCAAAAAGCTTTCGTTACTACGATTTGAACAAAAAGACTGTAATTGGCCTCGAGAATGGAACAAGGTAATTGGACGAAAACGGTAAAAACATGGTATTATCTTTCGCAATATTCCTAAGCTGGTATTGTACATTTTGTAGTTTCATCTGAAAAGTTTTCCGGGAGCTTTGAAAATTGGTAGTGTTGACGCGAGCGGCTAAGTGCTAAAGTCTAAATTTTTCAAAGATTTGTTTTTATTATTTTATTTATTATTAAATTTACAATAAGAATTGTGGGGTTATGAATTGACCCGGAAAAGTGTTTCCACAGTTTGTCTGCGGGATCAGAGCCTCTTATAAAACATATAATGCATAAATTATTAATATTATTGTTATTTCTATTCTACAATACTACAAATTAATTTAAAAGTTTAAATTCATCAAAACTTTTAAAAAATATGATAGTTTAAAAACAATTTTTCATACTAAAGTGAGTGCAATACTAAGTGATTATGGCTTTACTTTTAATTCATATTGGACGGACTTACTCTTTTACTTTCGTTCTGACATATTTACTTTGATGGTTCATAATAAGCAATCAAAGTGATTGTTAGTTCTTATGGGACATTAGTTTTCCGTCCTGGAGGACGCAGAAAATAAAGTCACCTGTTAAAATTAATAATAATAATATGTTGGGACAACTCACACACGGCCATCTGATCCTAAACTAGGCAAAGCCTGTTCTTATGGTAACCAGGCAACTTGTATATTACTTACATATTTCTAAATATATACATATTTTAGATAAATTACGCCCAGACGCAGAACAAAATATGGTCATCACACAAACATTTGTTGATGTGATGTTGATGCTGGGTGGGAATCGAACCCACGACTGTCTGGTTTAGCAGTCAGGGTCACTAACCACTAGACCAACAGTCCAGTTAATTTATATAGATGTGAGACCTGGAGACATAAAACTGAAGTGAAATCTGTCAAATGCTACTTTACAACCAAACAATCTAACCAAAAACAACTAAAAATACGGGCTCTATGCTATATCGATTAAAAGAAAATCTGTCATATCATATAGGCAACAAAGATTACTTCAGCACAGCGAGTGAATTTCTTAATACAATTCATTCTGATTCAATAGTAAGAAAATTCAATTTTAAAATAACCACCGCTTCCAATGGAACCATTTTCAACGTTGAGACAATTTATATATCTTCAATCGGGAGCATCAATATCGGTTTTCAGTGTAATAATCCGTGTTTTAGCTGTGCTAGCATTTATACTCTACCAGTATTACTTTCCGGTGTTACCTGAGTTAAAATAAAAAGTCTACTTGTGTTAGCATCGACGCACGATTAGTTTACGCCATAAAAATAAAATAATAAATACAGAAAATACGGACAGCGATACGTAGCTCTGCTACGCACTACTGCTACGATCCCGAATAATGTGAAAGTATTCTCGTAGCGGAGAAGCTACGAGTGCTACGAGAATTATTATTTATTTTTACTTATATTTAATAAAAGTTTAAATCTAACCTTTTTATTAATGATCTACTTCAATAAGGTCACACACCTTGAACACTGAACTAAACATGAAATTCACAGAAAAGTAAAAAGTACGTCTCTCTTAAAAAAAAATTAAATTTATTATGATCTTTGCTACTAGTTGGCGTACAGTCCAAAAGCATTCAGTAAAGTAGCAACCCAATTTTGTCCCGCTGCTGGGCACGGGCCTCCTCCTCAAAATCAGGCATGATCGCTGAACTATGGCCCGATACCCTCTATCGGGCCATAGTTCAGCGATGGCCCAATGCCGGTTGGTGAACTTCACACACCTTCGAAGACTTTTGAATCAGGCATGGAAGTTTCCTCACGAGGTTTTCTTTTACCGATAAGCGAGCGAAGGTCAGGGTGCACTTAGAAAAGAAAAACCCACTTCAAGGCACCACAGGTTGTGGGATCGATCCGGGACCCTTTCTCTGAAGAGGCCGAGCCCTTTACCCGCTGGACCATCGTCGCATCTCCTTTTATTATGTGGATGTTGTAAATAGTGATAGTTACTTCGGGCTAGGGCTTCGATTACTCATTTATCTTTTTATGGCATAAATAATGACTATGGGCCTGTTTCACAATCTCCAGTTAAGTTCCCAATAGGCTATCGGCAACATATTTGACAGATACTCCATACTCTATCTGTCAAATATGTTGCCGATAGCCTATTGGGAACTTAACTGGAGATTGTGAAACAGGCCCTAAATCTATCACAGAACATTAGACACAATATAATTCGTGAGAGCTTTTTCATGTTGTTTTTGAATAGTTAAATTGTTTAAAGTAAACTTTGTTTTGAAATGTTTTCAAAGTCGTTACGAGGGAGGCATTTTATGATTAATGATATGCCCTACAAGTAATTAAGTAGTAGTAGAAGACTAGCTTAGCGGGGCCCCGAGTCGACAAATCGGGCATAAGTTTAAAATGGGATTCTAGATAGGGTTTAGATTTTGCTCTGTATATCTGGGGCCCTGTATACATGCTGTGGTGCTGTGAAAAGTTTTTACGTGCACAAGCACACTTACAACAACCACTAGACATGTTAAGCGCCTACGAACAAAACTTGTTATAAAGCAACATTTGTGTTACATTATTCATTGTAAGCTCAACGGTATTGAGTGGTTTTCATTGTATTAATTAGTATTGATATCATACTACTTTGATGCCCGGTTTCTGAGGAATTTTTAACGGCAGTTTATCTATTCATTAGCGCTATTGGTTCGATAACCTAAGAAAGTGCGCTTCTGAATATCGCAATGTAAGATAAACTCCATTTAAACTTAGCTTATCTTATCTGACCAATGTGTGCCGTTTATCGAATTCATAACTTTATTTGACGTTTTGCTTCAAGCAAATTACATAAACCTTACATCAGTGAGTTTGACGTTTATTTAAAAAATTCATTCGCTGATAAATAGCGAATTTTAATAATTTACAACTAAAACAATGCCTATTTACCCTTGAATAAAATATTCTTGTAAATAAAACTAGTCATAATCCAGAATTAAAATAATAAAATCAATTTTAAACTTGATCTCTTAAACAGACCCATCTAACGGCAGATTATGGAACTGCTTATTGGTTTGATAGTTATTGAACGCTTCATTGCGTATTCAGAAACGCAGCGACAGTTAACCGACGTTTATCATATACAACTTTAATGTATCAATAGCTAATGAGAGTATAACTGGAAACTTCAGAAACCAGGCATTAAAGTATTAATTTGTAAAAACTTGTAATAGGCCATCATATTATTATAAAAAAAATGTAGTCAGCTAGGTGTAAGTTTTCCAAAGAAATAAGAAAACCCTGTGATTTTTTTTAAAGTTTACTAGGAAAATTGACAGACGAGGCAAGTGGTTAGCGTCAGCCATCAATGTGAACGAGTTTATGGGACTATCCAGTATAAATCGGCTTGAACTAGGGAAAGTAGGTTGAAAGATTTATAGCATGTGGGTCAATAAGGTGGCTGCGTGAAGAATACTAAAGGTAGGTTCACAGCAGTGCCCCCGCCAAGTTGAGCGCGAAGCAAAACATAATTATTTATTCACAAAGGTTATTAAAAGAAAATTAACCATAAACTTAAATTGTATATACTATATGGACAGCATGTCGTCTTACCATTACCTAGACGACATGCTGCGACGGCATCACTTCTTCAGTTCTTTTTGAGACTTAAGAAAAAAAAAACCCTTGTGAAATATTATTAGTCTCGGACTTTTGATGATAAAATAACGTAAGAGTAAAAAGCTTTCAGATTTTTACTTGAACCATAAATCATTAACTACATAGAGCCATTTTTCGGTAATCGGTTTATAGCAGTAGAAGCGGCCCAGACTATTTATATAATATGCGATTATTTGAAAACATGAACGGTTATTTGTAACTCTATCAGTTGGTTAGTTTTATATTAAAATAAGCTTTATATAAAATGGTTTTTATGTACTAACCACCACAGATTTATAAATAAAGACAGATGGAGCATTCCGAACACGCGGGTGACACCACTAAATCGAATCCAAATTCAAAAGCGATACAATTTAATATATGTTTAGAGTACGACGCTATGTTAAGTACTTGAGAGCGCTTTTGAATTTGTATTCACTTAGAAGCGTCACTCGGGTATTCGGCATGCTCTATCTGTCTTTATTTATACATCTGTACAAATAATTATAATAAAGCTGGAAAATCGGAAGCCTTTTGGCAACTATCGACGGCCATAGTCAGAAGTTTTGCAGATACGTTGCCTCCAATGAGCCTATGGACCAAAAATGGAAAACTCTATGTTAATCGTATACAATAATGGCCTCAACGGAAGACCAGTGCTAGAATTACCGCCAGGAAACACCGAGTTGAGGCCAGTTTGTGAACATTATAGTTAAATCTTATATCTTTAAACGAGCAATTCTTGTGTATAATATATTTATATATAATCTAAATCTCGGAAAGGGCTCCAACGATTTTCATGAAATTTTGTATACACGGGTTAAAAACGGTGATAAATCGATCTAGCTATCCTAGCTAGATCCTAGAGCATTTTTAGAAAACTTTTTTTTTATCCGTGTTTTGAGGCAACGATAAAATATGATTAGAATACGAACGTAAATTTCGCTGTCAAATAGTATGTCATGATAGCTTAGTGGAGAAATTAGGTAGTTATGAATCGAAAGGAGCCTGGTTTGTATCTCCAGGCCCATCACTGTTTGTCTTTTTTTTCAAGTTTCTTTTTTTTTCAAAAAAAAAAAATCAAATTATTACCAAGGGTATATAAAAGCAAATAAAAAGAACCGAGCAAATGCTCGGTCAACCAGGTATCAAATATGTATTAGGGTAATGAAGTTCAGAAATAAATCTTACTTCTGTGATAATAAAATCTAAATATGTAACATATCAATGACAACTGTATGCAATATTATTATACTTATAATACTTACATTAAAAGCGTTAATTAAAAAAAAAGCTTCAATTAGTATTCCATTGTATGGGAAATAAACACAAGACATCATATGTGTGTTTGTTCCGGATAATAACCTTAACTCCACCCGATGTTTGTCTCAGTCGAGGCACGTTTCCACTAATTGCACTCCATTGTGGTCAGCCCACAGTTTTATCACAATGCACTCATACTGATGTGCTTGTGAAGTTATTCAACATTATTAACTTTGGTAAGACTAAAACTTTGGTAACACTTTACAGTAAGACCTCGGTACCTACTCCAAGAATCCGAAGATTAAAGCAATAGATGGGTGGCACAAACGCTAAACGAATAGAATAGAGGATTTATTGTATGGCAATGACATTAGTTTACGACTTTTAATTTGACTCAATTAATATTATAATAATAAATTTAAAAGAAGAACATACGTTTTTACAAATCAAACCATATATATTTTATGTGGTAATGAACGTTCTTCAATTTTTCTTGCAACAACATACGCGTTAGCGTTTTTTTCAACTGAATAGATAGGAGCGTTGGCCACTGGTCTAAGAGGACTGTTGGAGAAATGTCAAACGCACATTGGACATGCCTAATGGAAATCCCGATTTTCAAAATTGAGGGACTGAAGGGAGATGGCACCTTGGCAGTTGGGTGCCAGCGGCGGGGCGTCTCGACGTTTATTGAATGAGTTCTTTCCGTATTGAACGGAAAAGGGTTCATGATAACAATGGTTAGTAAAACAGGCAAATTGGCATATATTTAGGCAACTTAAAGAATTTCCCAACCTAATTTATTATCAAGGTATTATATCCATGGACAAACTTTTTTTAATCAGGCAACTCTTTTCCCGGGAAAACCAACAGGTAACTGCTAGTCCTTATTAACATGCAAAACTGCAACCTGATAACATACAGCCTTGAATAAGTTTCCGGCTTACCGGCGTGACACCCATCAGTTGATAAATTTAGCTGCTTATCTTATCTATCATGAATCAATCCAAAATCGATAGCCTTATTTCGTGTACTGATAGAAATATTCAATCTCGATCGACGCACTACATAGACATTAGTCACAACCCAACGAGCGTACCAAAAGAATTAATAAGTAATGTGTTTGGTCATCGATCAAATATACCCTAGATATACTGTTACCTATAAATCCAAGTCAAAAAGGGCCCCATGCTATTGCTAAGCTGCAAGTCAATAGTAAGAGTCAAATTCTTTTTCTTTTATTTACGTCCTTATTCCTTAACAATAACATTCTATTTTCAATACCAGGGTTTCGCGCTTATGGAATTACAGAATGCGCGCGTCACGGAAGTCGTAAAAATTTATTACCAGAGATCATACTCACAATTGTGCTTAGAACAGTTTTAAGCACAATTGGATCGAGACAATTTTTAGCGTTCGCGCGGTATCTTGGATATATTTGATCGATGTGTTTGATACGTAATATGTTTCCGATAAATTTGTGCTGATGCTGCACCCATTCTGCGCTCTGATTGGCCGACTGATGGTCGTTAATAGATGCAATTGCTGTTACGTCTTAATTAATTAGGTAAAACTCTATCCGGTTAAATTCTTGTTGCTATTACCATACGTAATACGGCAGTTTATTGAATAGGTTAGCTGTGTTAATGCGTTTTCACTTACCTGTAATCCAGATTAGCCTGAGTATCAAAACGTGTTGTAATCATCATCATCATCAACAGGGAATTAGTTAGGAAGATTTCAATGAACGTCGAGATTAGCGTGTCGATGTTGACTCAAGATTGAAAATTTTAAAATATTAAAAAAAAGTTTTAAAATATTAAAAATTAAAAATCCATTCAGTAGTTTTTGCGTGAAAGAGTAACGAACATCCTCACAAACTTTCGCCTTTAAAATATTAGTAGGATTTTTTGTATTTTTCCTCTGAATTCGAAAGAAGTTATGCCACAGGCTCCAAATCGTATCGTATCAATAATAATATTATCCAACCAAATATAATATGTGTGGGGCCAATTGAGGAGTTTACAAAAACATACGAATTTTCACTTTATTTTGATAACCTAAGAGTACGATGTATGAACGCCGATAGTGCGGAAAACAATTAGACAATCGATTTTATATTTGGTAACTAGTTGTGAAATGCATGCTGGTATTCATTGATTACCCTGGGATATACCAATCATACTACGTTAACCACGGTGTCAGTTCACAAGTGCTGGTGGGAACAAAAAAAAAAAAAAAAAAAAAAAAAAAAAAAATGACTACCCTACGTACATCTCTATGTTGTAATACTAATTATATGTACTTACGCGGAATTCAAATTTCGAACCCTCGACTCCTGCGTAAGCGTCCATTGGCCTGACTTGAGTAGCTGGCCGTCAGCAGCCAAATTGGGCCGGCACGACCGGGGAGGAACCTCTAGCTCACATGAAATCGGCGTAAAGTGACAGCTAAGCTGTCGCGTTTCGTGCGGTTTGTGAGTTTGCTGTGACCCGTTGGGGGGATAGGGAAAAGGAGGGCAAAATATACAGATAACCTCTGGTTATGTGGATAAATGGGCGCCGAAGGTAGCAAGGCGTCGACTGTTCGTTTGCCTTTTTATGCTATAAAAAAAAACCTACTGAATGCCAATCGAGGGAACTGGCTTGGCTTTCATTGTAAGAGGCCTACCCAGGATTATTATAAAAATACTTTCCTTAAAAGTATCCACCCTTATTATATGTCCGGCACTGGTATCCCCAAGATCAGGCGAAGAGGCTATTGGGCCTTAGCCGATACGCTGCTCGATGCGGGTTTTTGAACTTCACATACCTTCGAAAGCCTTTAATATCATCATGTATGCAAACCTCATGTTTTCCTTCACCGGCGACGTTAAATAACACCATAAGAAGTGTCCCCGACAATAAAAGCTGGCATAATTGTAAGCCGAAGGTAAGACACCACTTGTTAAACAGACCAATTTGTACTTGTATAATAAAATGAAAGCTTATTTTAGACTATAATATTTTCATAACCTTTCTTACGATAGACTAGCGACTGATTTGCAATTCAAAACGGGTGATATGGGTGGGAAAATAGCCACGTGGTAATGGACATCAATGGACTGGTAAGTTTTAATTATCAGCATCAACCCTTGTATTTCAGGCATGGCTCTTCTCAAAACAGACTAGGAGAATGGTGCACCGAAGGTTAATACCTAGGTCCCGATGCGAGCTAAACTTCATACACCTTTAAACATTTATAATCTCAATAGGCATGGAGGTTTCCTCAGGATGGTTTCTTTCTTTCTTTCTCTTGTCCGGTTGAAAACAGAAATTTATAAAACCTGGACCCTCACGCTCAAGATGCCAAGCCCATACCCACCATCGCCGCTCTTCATGGCGTAAATATCTAGTAATGTGTCACAGGGGTCTAGGGTCTCCAAATATGATTTTGTCCCATTCGGTGTCAAGACCCTTGGTCCGTGGGGTCCTAGCGCTGTAAGGCTCTTTAAGGAGATAGTGAAAAGGTTAGTCGACATCACAGGAGACCGAAGAGCTGGCAGCTACCTCGGACAAAGAATTAGTCTTGCTATTCGAAGGGGGAACGCTGCCAGTATCTTCGGAACCTTGCCTAAAGGGACTCCTTTTAATAATATAATATTTTAGTTATTATATTACACTTTTTAAGGTTTTTTTAGTTTTAGGTTCATTGTATTTTGCTATGAGGGTCAATTTTTTAATTTATTTTAATATAATGTAAGTGAAATATATACTTAAATATAATTTGAATTTTCGAGATAAAGATTAATTATAATTAATAAGAAGATTAATTTTAATTATCGTCTCCAATTATTACCCACCGACAGACACAAAACCAAGAAGTGAAACTCGTAAATAAGTTTCAGTAACCAGTTTTGTTGGTTGGATGAAAATTCAATGAAATACACAATACAGTTTGCAAAGTTGTGTCCTTTGTAGGTTTCTTTAGATACTTTTATTTGTTAGTAATTAAAAATATGATTTCAATTTTTTATCTTTATTTATTTATTTTTAATGACTCCCCTGGTGGTAAGTGGATTTCAGATGCACCAGGGGATTATCAGATACGCTTCTGGCCTTTTAAATATAAGTGTGATCTTTTCTTGAAGATCTTTTCATCATGATCATCATCATCATCATCAGCCTTTATCCGTCCACTGCTGAACATAGGCCTCCCTCAATAAACGCCAACACGACCGATCTCTTGCTACACGCACTTGCCTTTATGTTGAGGCAAACTGACTTGATGGTAAATCATCAGCGTCGCCCATGAACATACATGAGTGCCATTGGAACCAGTCTGAGCAACTGGGGCCTATCCAGAAACCCTCGACGTGGATATAACCGGAATAGAGATATAATGTGACAATTATCACTAAACAGTTTCGGATTTTTATGGTACTCAATTCAATAATATTTTTGATGCCATAAATAACACTTCCTTCCTTCCTTTTCTGCCCTTCTTTTCAAAACATAGCAATGCTGTTTCAAACGGGGGTAGTACTAGTGCATGGCCCAGCACTTTCCATTCCAGGAAAGAAAATATGTAAAAAATAGTTGGAATAACCTTATCTAATATTTAAGTTAAAATCTTTGAAAGCTCAAAACGGCTATTATGATGTCAAGCAACTGTCATTAGATTATGCTTTCGTAGGAAGTGTAATATAGTAACTGATTAATGATAATTTAAAATTAATTTTATCCTCATTAGTAATCAATGAAACTAATCAACGAATGCAAACTAAATCTATAGTTACATGGCGAGCGCGCATATTACAGTAGGTCGTAGGTTACTAAACAAACTTTCATGCGTAGCCATATAATATTATAAAACTACATATTATAATATTATTATAATATGTAGTTTAAAAACTATGAAAACACACTTTGATAGAAAATCGAACTTTTATTTCGATTTGTTATTGAAGTTACAAAATATTTTTTATATAACAAGTTATCGGGTTAGCAAAATAAGGATATTATTTTAAAAAAGCGGCAAGTCCTTGATATTTATTTTTACCCCACGTCTTTTTTGTGTTTTTATTGTTTTATGACAATATTTTTTTACGTTTCAATTTTTTTGTTTTTTGAACGAAGAATATTATTTTTTCATTTTATTAATTAACTAGCTGTTGCCCGCAGCTTCGCCTGCGTTAACTAAGATTTACAACGGGATCTTAGCGGGATGATATATCTTTACCGATAAATGGGCTATTGAAAACTGAAATGTTTCATTGAAATCCGACCAATAGTTACTGAGATTAGCGCGTTCAAATAAACAAACTCTTTAGCTTCATATCTTAAGGATTAAAAGCATGAGTAAAATAAACTCGTTTAAATGTAGTCCAAAAAAATCAAAATTTCTAAATAAAATATGGTTGTTGTGCCTCACTCAACATAGATAGGTATAGTGTGTCGTGGACTTTTTTGTAGGTATTTATAAGATCTACAATTAATTAGAACATTTTATGGTTCTATCTTTTATAGTTTAGGCAGCGTACGCAAAATAAATAACTTTTCTGGTTGATTTTTTACACCTCGTGTCCGAAAAACCCAAATATCTTACGGAACCCTTTTTTTCCAGAATAAAATTTAGCTTATGTTACTCGTGGATAATGTAGGTTTCGAACGGTGAAAGAATTTTTGAAATCGGTCCAGTACTTTTTGAGTCTATTCGTTACAATCAAACAAACAAACAAACAAAGTTTTCCTCTTTATAAAATATTAGTGTAGATAGTGTAGATTAGTGTAGATTAAGTATCGGTTTCATAAATTTTATATAATTTTTTTTTCGAAAGGACCTATGCTGTTGGCCTTAAGGCCTTAAAGCTACATCGGAAAAGTAGATGAGAAAATGGCTCATCTAAGAATTATATTCCTTTGCTACTCACGTAATAGATACACACAGATCACCCACAATACAGCATTGCATTGAAAATATTTATCAGTGCCCTGCTGCTCCGCAGCCGAATTGGGTCGGCACGACTGGGGTGGTACCTCTCGCTCACATAACACCGACGTAAAGTGTCATTTATGATGTCCTGTTTCGTGCGGCTTGTGAGTTTCCGGTGGCCCATTGGGAATAGGGAAAAGGAGGGCAAATTGTTCAGATAACCTCTGGTTATGTAGATGCTAATGGGCGTCGAAAGCGTGCAAAGTTTGAATTTATCACCTTAAAGTGGGTAAAAGTAATGTTTGGAAATTCCGGTACATACATGCAGGTCATGCAAAAATATTTTCACGTCGTCAGCAAAAAAAAAAAAAAAAATTTCAATTTGCGAACGTTAGCGATTGCATTCGATAATTCTACCGAACTGATAATAATCTCTACCGTTATATTTTCATCACAATTACTTTAAAAAAAAAGTACTAAGGTATAAGGGCTTCTAAAAAACCTGAAAGCGATTCTATTGAGGAAAAATATAGGAGAGTATTTTTTTGTCATTTCTCTAAGGTTTCGTCTTTAAGAATACCCTTGCAGAAGCGGACAACAAATGAATTTTGTCAAAGGTCAAATATCGCCCCTTTAATCTATTGGGGGCCCCAGAGAATTAATAATGGGGCCTCGACAAAAATAACAAATTTAGAATGTATGAACCTGATGTTTGGACTCGATAAGAGTAAGCTATCATAATAAGGATACTAATTGTTATTCTGATAAGCAATCATTGTTTGGTTTTGGAACGAAGTCCCTTACGGCAGGCTTGGAGGGGATAGGGATTTTG
Organism: Lycaena phlaeas; assembly: GCA_905333005.2. Lineage (NCBI taxonomy): Eukaryota > Metazoa > Arthropoda > Insecta > Lepidoptera > Lycaenidae > Lycaena > Lycaena phlaeas. The sequence continues at coordinate 4,314,055 of HG995181.1, forward strand.
CTGCGCGACCAAACTGAAAAAAATGTGATAGTAAAACCCTAAGAAAAAGTGCGTGGAATAAAAAGCGTTAAATGAGACGTGCGCAAGCGACAGCCGCATACACAAGCGAGTAGTGTGTAATACCATTCTTTTTAGCCGAAGGAACTTCGTTTCTACCTGGTGTCCCACGACACCACATTTTTTTTAAATCATATATACTGCTAGTCTGCTCAAAATTGCTAATGGGAAAGACACACACCTTTAAGTATAGTAAAAACGCACTTGCACACACGCGCAACATTAAACCCACATACGCACAGTCACCAGACAAGCGTTCCTGATTAATTAAATTCCAACACCAGTATAAAGTTCATGATATAATACAATATGATATTCTAATTCAAGTTATTACGTATTCTAGGTTGAAGGAAGAATTAACTGAATTACATACGAGTATTTACGACGTATGACCCGCGCAAACGTCTACAGATAATAAAGAATGTTTTGTCCTAACCGCACTAACTAGATAATCTAGAAATGTATATCTATATCTATAGTACAGGAATAAACTAGAACCCATGTGTAATTGTAATTTGCAATGTATAAGCTATGTTAGTGTAAAGTTTCATCAAAATTCATTCAGTAGTTTTTGCGTCAAAGAGTACCAAACATATATGCTTATATTCTTTGGCGTTTATAATATTAGTTGGTTTATCTGTACTGTTGGCTTAGATATAGTAACATTTTTTTTATCATAACATTTTTATTTGACAGGTCTAGACTTTTAGGCCTTTCAGCTTAATCGGTAGGTAGGTGAGCAGATGGCTTACCTAGAAATAATTCAAAAGGGGGACCAAGGGCCACGGGCTCAGGAGAGTAGGTGTTTGGCTAGTCAAATCCGATACGGTCGACGAGTCATTTACGGATGAAGTTATACTATTAGTCGGAGAGTCGGCCCTCCCCTCACCCTCTGAATGGTCTGGATTGCTGTCGACTCGTATCAGATTCGAACCTAATCTTACCCGATCGATCCGGATCGATGTATTAAACATGTGTAGGGATCGACGTCGATCACGACCCCGAGGCCCAAACGGTGTGGTTATCATAACAAAATCACAAACTGTTTACTGGTTATCGATCGTTATTGTCAATATATTATTGCCTAAGAAATTGTCAGTAATAACTCAGAGACGATGACGAATTTCGGCATCTTTCCGCTAAGAAACGATGTGACTTTATCTAAGCCCTCTGTACACAATAAGTAGTTTATTTAGACATATGAAATTATATATCTATATATTATATATCTTATAGTTTAGACATGTGAGCCGGGCTAGCTATGACACAGTAAGACGACTGCGCCTGTCTGTCGTCTGTCTCTACAGATGATGGATTTTCATGCCCTTTTCAACATGAGATGCAGGAATTCCTACCGCAGATTAAAGTATATAATTTATCAAAAAAGTGTCGGATAAAATTAAAGCCGCTTAGCTAAAGAGCTTACATTAAAATCGCTTCCTAATTCCCTTAGTACGGATACGGTTATTAATCTAAGTAATCGCGGACGAAACTGTGGACAACAACCAGTATTATCAAAAGTAATCTGCTTAGTAGTTAATCACACAAAAACGTGACACGAAATTTTTATATGCATTAAATACGAGTATAGTTATTGCATATTCCAGATTCCAGAATGAGTTCTTGGAGGAACTAAATGATGAATAATCCAGCGAGCGTGGAAGATTGATAATGGCCCATTAAAATATCCTATATCTGAACGATTTCTATTTGCATTTAATAATAAAGTATACATGGTATTTGGAATGGCAATTTATTCATCTTTATTAAATTATGTTTCGTCGAATAATTTGATCGGTTCTTTAGCCTTTATTCGTCCTTGTTTGTGAGTTTGTGAGGCTGTAAGGGTGTAAATTAATCTGTGAATCTACTAAACCTATTTTGAAAATTATTTTACCATCACAAGGCTACGTTATTTGTGAGTGACATGGACTGTAATTTATCTCCGTACTCCTACGGGAATTTCGAACTCCTAGGCTATTTAATAATTGTATGGTAAATATCCCGTTTTTAATCACTTTAGTAAAGTTGTAATATTAATGCGAAGTTTTGCTTAAACAACTTTTTACGGATTTTATCATGGCTCAATAGTATCTTTCGAAGGGAAAGAAAAGAGGCCGTGACCTTGCTGTATAGTTTTCACGAAGTCAGCATGTGTAAAAAAAAAGTATCAACCCTTGTATTATGTATGTACCACTGCTGGGCACGGGTCTCCTTCTCGAAATCACGAGGAGGGTCATGTGCAATAGTTCAGCGATGCGCTGGCCCAGTACGGGTTGGTGAACTTCACATACCTTCAAAGACTTTCAATCTCATCAGGCATGCAGGTTTCCTCACGATGTTTTATTTCACTGGTGAGCGAACGATGGACTCGTGTTTGGGGCTCACTTAAAAATTTAATGAAACCCATTTCAAGGCACACACGGACGGGTCAGGATCGAACCCGGAACCTCTCGCATCACGGTCGAGTCCACCCTCCACTGGACCATCGTCGCTCCAGCATGTGTATTTTGGTTTTTATATAATGTTATAAAAAATCAGTGTTACTTTGTTTGTCCGCGCTGAACTCTGAAACTAGTATTCAGTAGTATAAGTTCATGAATGTTCAAAAGTTTGTGTGCAATTTTGCATAGTGTGCAGTTTCTAACTTGAAATACATACGGGATAGTTTTAAATACGTGGCAGTCTGCAGCAGGATGTGGCAGGATGTCTCCAGCTAGTACGTCATCTATATTTGAATTTATTTTTTTGTGATCAGAAGTGGATATAAATAATACTTTTGTTACGATGGAACCTACACTTAATTATTAACTTTCTTATGAATTTTTTTCTTAAATTCAATCAAACTTAATATAATAGAACAATCTTTTAATCTCTAGAAATTGAATTTTCGTAGTTTCTCTATATTGACTCTATAATAGTCAAAGTCAAAGTCAAAGTCAATTTTTTTTATTCAAAATAGTACAAACTTTTTGAAAGTCAATTAAGTGTACCACCGAATAGAATAGAATAGAATTTCGATATCACAGAATAGAATAGATTAGAATTTAATTCCACATAGAATTTCGGATAGACAAAAACGGCTACCCACTGTCGCCTATTATAAACGGGCCTCCAAATTTAATAAGTCCATAATTTTATACCAAGTCACAAGACCTACAGTTATGGCGTCTATAATAGGGCTTGTTAAAAGCTTGCTCTGACCTCGTTTTAGGTACAAAGCAAAGCCTGAAGAAATTTACGGGACCTTTTTTTGTGGTTTTGTCAGTGACTATGCCTAATATTATGCCTATAACAAATATACGGGATTGTAATTTAAATATTTTGGGACCAATCATCCACGGCTATAAGATCCCAAACTAGGCAGAGGCTTTTCGACAACCAGACAGGATCATGCTAATCACAGACATTTATCCTGGGTAGGAGTCGAACCCACGACCTTCTGGTTTAGCAGTCAGGGTCACTAACGACTAGACCAACGGGCCAGTCAAAGATAATGTTCTTGACTTTGTAAAAAGCGTCTCCAAACATTTAGTATACGTATGCTAATATTTGATTTTAGTTGATTTCGCTGATAATTTTCATATTGCTTTACTGTTCTCTGCAAAGGGGAAAATAGTGCTATTTTTAACGGTGATTATATTCTTTACGACATACTGCTCAATGAATTTTATAACGACAATAATTTTTAATCTAGTATACTACAAGACAATATGATCTTGTTTTATAACAATTGTAAAAATCAGTTCTACATAGTTTGTTTTGGCGGTTCTTCTCAGTGGACTCGCTTTGGAACCAGATACTTTGTAGGTCCAGAAATAATTACACTATAAAAAGATAGCCAGTCAGTTGTATTACAAGTGCTCTGATAAAAATGAAGCACTCAACCGATTCACAGAGTTGCGATGATTAGTTCCTTACGCTTGACCACACGCATACATTCACTAAAACTTACGTAATGTTGCCAGTAAAAAGTAAAGTAAAGTATCAACCCTTATATGTCCCACTGCTGGGCACGGGTCTTCTCCTCGAAATCAGGCGGGGAGGGTAATGTCCCATAGTTCACCGATACGCTGGCCCAATACGGGTTGGTGAACTTCACATATCTTCAAAGACTTTCAATTTCATCAGGCATGCAGGTTTCCTCACGATGATTTCCGTCACCGATGAGCGAACGATGGTCTCGTGTGCACTTAGAAATTTAGAAAAACCCATTTCAAGGCACACACAGGGGTCAGGATCGAACCCGGTACCTCTCGCATAAGAGGTCGAGTCCACCCACCACTGGACCATCGTCGTTCATGTTGCCAGAAGGGATACATTTTTCACGATTTTTTTATTTTATTTTTTCGTCATGATAATATATCATAATCCTGATGATAATATATAAACATTTGGAGCCATTTATGTCCCCAAGTATCTCTAGATTTGCAACACTTTTTATAAAACGAAAACTGTCGATTTATACTATTTTAGTACACGATATCCAAAATAAATTACAGCTTTAGGCAATCCCATCGCCAAAACGTCAAATAAATAAAACTAAATGTGACGCAAAATGTACGAAAAACGTGTCGGGACTTCGAGAACAATCCAAAAACGGTTGAAAGGTGAAAATATTAGGATGGATAAAGGTCGAGTCTACAGACTTTATTAAGATTCTTAATTTGAACTTCCGACGCAAGAGCGGGAGGTTATAGGAATAATAGGTTTAGGAATCCTATGTGGTTGTTTGTGGCTATAAATTGTGTGTTTGGACTAGATATTGGATCGATTAGATGCACGTTTTGGTTAAAGCACGTTTTAGGGTTCCGTTGCCAAATGACAAAAACGGAACAATTATAGATTCCGGTTTTTTCTATTCCATGTTGGTTTGTACTTTATACTGTTGAAATTTGGTAAGTATTCTGTAAACCGCATTAAGATTGTTAAACGAAAGTTAAAAAAAAAATGGTGTTGCCCATACTTAGAACTGAAATTATTATTTTTTTATTTTCGAAAATGAAATCGAGATATCTCATATTTTTTTTAAATTGCAAAGTTGCACTAGAGACACTTCCAAAGTTATAAAATGTAGGGCACATTAATGTGGGTTACATTAACTGTAACTTCTAAAATAAGAGAATGATAAAACTACCACAACTTACCTTACCAAACACCATAATAAAATAGAAATAAAAATAAAAAATGCCTATGTTTCTTACAGAATTACAGAAATAGGGATGTTGACTATTTTTTTTAATTGATTTTATTTGATAGATATACTATAGATAAACACGAAAAAAAGATTTTTGTAAAGAAATATGTCCAATTTTAACAAAAAATTAAATAAAGAAAAATAGTTATTAAAATTGCCGTTAAAACGCTCCAAGCGTCATTACGTCATACACCGCATTCAGAGCTCGCACTTTGCTAGGTGAGTTTGTACTTAGCTCAATGTTCAGTGACGTCATCGCCTTATTAGCGTTTGCAGTCACGTGATAATGCATGATAAATAACGCATTTTAAATTAATTTTCTAATTTTTAAGATAAATATGTAGACTTTTTAAATGTTATTTTAGGTTTTCAAATACTGTATTTAATATGTAAAACATAACTTTACATAAATTTGTAACATGTGTCAACATCCCTATTGGGTTTACAGATGTTATGTTAGTATTAAACATTAGACAAAAAAAATTAAACTGTTATCATTATTATTTTTACTATTTATTATTTTGCAAGAACCCCTCTGCAGGCCAATCTTCTCTGGATTTTGCTGTAGTCATCCAATTAGAACTAAACACCATATGTAAACATAAAGTACCATACAAATATATATCGTATATTACCAAAAAAATCGTTAACTGCAATTTACCTTTCATTCATCTCAAATATTATGTTATTTATATTACGTTACTTGCTGCTACGGAATCCTCGCTTGAGACGAGACCAGTGTCTAAGAGTGGGCAATTTTGGGATTAATGGTGATGATGAGGATGATGAGCACTGTTGTGGAAATGATGTTGAATAACATCAGGTTATTTTGCTGTTCCGCCATATATCACCATAAAAAAATCCAGCCATTTTTATTCATCAGCTTTCGGCAAGGTCTTGTCATGTTTTGAATATCTGCCAAAACATAATATTAAGGGTTTACCTAAATGTTCATATTTTTCCTCTCGTAAGCATTTGTGTTTATGGGATATGTCAGATCGTACATAAAGTTGGATGTTTTCATTGAATAAATGATTTTATTTTCTGTCGTATGGTCGCATAATAAGTTATGAGGTTACCGAAATCAGTCAAGTTCAAGTCTGAATAAGTGGTTCCATACATAGGAATAAAAATTCGAAAAGATATAAAACAGTGAATTTGTATTGAATCCATTTTAGAGTACCGCGCCTCAAAATATAAAATATGAGCCCTTATAAGATTATCTTGTCAGTCCGTCTGTATGTTTGTCACCACTGATTTTCTCAGAAACTTTATTGATTCTACTCTATTCATTGCTGTTGGTGTTGTATATAAAAATCGAGGCATTCTCAGGATGTAAATTCTATGATTGGCAATCGTTAAGCTGTCTGCCTATTCTGTTAACTATTTTAAACCGTAATCCTTTGCTAATTAGCAATATTAAATACCTGTTGCCATGTTTTCGTTCGTATCGACCTAACGGATTCGCGGAAACGACGATTTAGAAGTTTCGAGCAATAAAGTTGGAGGTATTTATTTATTGAAGCCATTTTGTAATTGCTTTATAAACTCATGAATTAAATATGGCGTGACTAAACTTATTTAACATTTGATGTAACATCATAGACTGATACGGAACAAATAAACAAATTTATTTATTCCGTTGTTTATTTACGTTTCTACTTGTTTATTTATTCTGTGGATAATATTGTGATAGCAATATTTTCGGAATCCTTTTTTCTGAGAAGGTAAAGTATGAAAGCTTTTTAATTTGTTTAAAAATCCGTATGAAAAAAGTAAAAAAAAAACATATAATAAAAAAAGGTGTGTGTGCGATTCACACCCGATTGAAGTGAAACACATGTTAAATGCAAGCAAGTATTAAACAGTGTGCAATATACATACACACCGACATTTTCTCTCTCGCTCTTTTGTATTTGTGTCTCTTATCTGTCGCTTTTTCCGTTGCATCCGGTTTGAAATCACAACGAATCTAAAGAAAATTCACTTAAAAAAAAGTATTATATACTGTCGAATTATCAACTGTTAACCGGCTAGAGGGATGTGCTGTGCTATGGTGTTAATTGCATGGCCACCATAATGGCATGTTTCTCCCGTGAACAGCCTTGCTGAGTTTCGAAGGGACAGGCAGCGTATTTACTGACATGAAGACTTGACATCTGATGTCACAGGATAATGAGTTCCCTGTCCTAGTTCCAGGTAAACTAGTTTATGCTCATGGGTGACGTCGATAGCTTACTTGTTGTCAGGCTGGTTTCCGCAACTCGACGCTTTGCGCCTATTTTGCGTGCTGTGAGCCTGAAGCACTCCCTACTGCCAGTTAAGCTCCCGCATGAAAGCTAGCAGTCTCTTGACATCGGCGCAGATCTCCGGGAGCGTTCTCGGACTTCCGAGATGGGCAGTCCGTAGCGGTGCTACTCCTGTACACTCCAGCAATACATGGGCTGCTGTTTCTTCCTCCGCTACGCAAGCTGTGCATAGCGGGCTGTCCGTGACACCTATAGTGAAAAGATGTTTGTTATAGTGACCGTGTCCTGTTAGAGTGCCTGTTAGTAGCCGCAGTTCTGGTCTTTTTAGTAGCATTAATTGACGAGAGACGCGTGGGATGCATATAGGTATCGCTTCCCTTGCCTGCCTACAATCGTCGATCGCTTACCATTACACAACATGTGCCTCTTTACTTATTTAACTAACAAAAAAAACTTACAATCACGGCACATAAGGTACAGTTTTACAGACAGTAATTATTCAAGACGCGTACTTGGCTAAGTAATGAAACAATACTATGCAAAGAGCGCTATACTATCTATATGCTCCTGGTGTCATAGTTGGGTTTTATGCGGGTTTGACATAGATATATAAGTTCTTAATATTTTTATGGGGTTAACAGACGCACAGTAGCACAGTGGATTTCGTTTAAGTATTGTCTATGAATTGGTTTGAATGACCCTATGCTTTCGGGAGTACTGTGACATATTAAAGTATTGTTTGTGAGTATGGCTGTTTATTGACTTTTCATGTTATAACAATAAATTTAATGATTTAATAACTTATCTTTATTCATCATATATATATCTGGGGATTCGAACCCGTGATGACCATGTGCCAACACTATCTACAAGAATAGTCGGCCATTTTTTTATATATATTTCTTCTGTAAGTGTGCACTCCTCCTTAACGGATGGACCGATTTTTATCCAAGTTCCTGTGAACCTTCAGGTGGATTTAAGAATGGTTTAGATTCACAAATTAGGCAAATCAATACTGCAACTAAACGATTTGTATCTAAAGGGCAACGTCTGTGGGTCCTCTAGTCTTTTTTTTTTGGTGAATATATTATCTTTGATTGGTGAAAACAAATTCTTTCACGTCCCTGATTATGTCCGTTCTTCAAAAAATTACCCTATATAAACACTTCGATTTTTCACTTCGAATTCGAACATTCCACTTTCCAATCGAATTAGACAACATCTATAAAAAAATGTAACTTTTAACATTTGAGTAAACACGTCACAAACACTAAAATCTCATTATAATAAACTAGATGCTGTCTTATGCCCTTGAACTATAGTTCGACGGAGAGGTATCTTGCTGAAACCTTTAGGTTTATTGCTGCAATAATTTGTTTCTTTTTTAATGCAACTTTAGGGCTTTTTGACGTGACAACGTCTAACAATCCGATGGAGCCGGCTGCACGCACGAAAAATATGACTCATGGGGCGTTACCTCGCTCTGAGGTGTTCCATTTAAGGCTTGAAGACAAGCGAGAAGAGTAAGAGCGACAGAGAGGCACAATCAGCCCATCAGTATTTTCTTATGACGTAGTCACGTTGAACTATCGTGAGTAAACCGACTTTACAGACACCTGATTTTTTTGGTAAAACCTCTAGATTTCACCAATAAAACATATTTTGTTTGAAATCGTTTTGGTGAAATGAGCGATAAACGAAACCTTTGGTTGATTGATCAATGAAAGCCTTATTTCGTATGCGTAAAGTTAAAATTTGAAAAGTTTTCATCTAACTTTTTAAAAATATCTTTGTCATTTTCTTCTTCATCATCATCATCGTCGTTATCATTCTTCTTCTGCTGGACATATACCTCCAACAAGGAATGGCAAGGCGACGGATTCCTTTCCACGTAATCACGGTCAGCTTTAGATACGTGTGGGAAGGGATCGCCTTTAATTGCCTAAAGATACATAATATAAATGTATATAACTAGCAAGTGGGCTTATGTGCTATGTGGACGTCTGATGATGATGATGATGGATATAGCTCTGTAGGGCTATTCTGTAAGAAACTATTTCAATATCGAGCTTCACCTGAGTGATAGAGCTCACATTACGTCACTTCGAAAATGATCTTTATTGATATGGGTAGAGAGTCGAGTTTTAAAGAATACAAATCTGTCAAATTCGTCATATTACCGCGGATTCCGCTTTCGAGATTCGAAAACAACCTTACAGAATAGCCCTACAGCTCTCGATTGGCAACTTTGATCGAGATGGAGCTGTTAATATATTTCAATCATATTAATAAATACCCTTTTGTTAACCGACTTCAAAAAAAAGGAGGAGGTTATCAATTTGACTGTATGTTTTTTTTTGTTTTAACTCATTCATTCACTCAAATGAAACTTTGAAATAGTTTCAAATTGTCACAACTAACTGATCAGATTAAGTCGTACCGCCATATTTTTCTGTATATTTATCATAATCACCGGTAGAAAATTTTTCGGCTTATTCTCATAACCAACAAATACATAAAATCCAGCCGTTTCAAAGGTTTGCGACCACAAGCACCGTAATAGATTTTTGTAAGTATACATTTTCATATAAATGATCAGGGTGTAACGTTGCGCTAGCTCGTTACATGATTTTAGGCTTAAATTCAAGATTCAGCAATAGATATTATGTTTAAGTAACCATACTAATGGTATAAGCGCCATCTATCGTTAACTAGTGTCAACTATTGACATACTATATTGGCTCAGTAGCGACCTCTCTAAAATTCAATAACCGTTTCTACTTTCCTTTTTTCAAATAAAATTAAAATACCTCTTGTAATTAATAATAATAAATATAATAATTTAATCTAATCCCTAAACAAAATTATAAATAATCTAAATTAAAACTTAATTAATTATAAAGTCTGTTTGACAATTGACTATAGAACTATATTGTTTATGGAACGATAGACAAGCTGTGATTAGGGACCTTTTTGATTTGCTGTCACTTCTAACCGACCTCTTGGCCCTTTTCTTGTCCTGACTTCGTGGCTGGCGGAAGCCGAGGCTAACCCTCGTCTAATTTTATTGAATTCCGCTGGGAGTTCGCGGAGCACAGTTCGGATAGACTAAATATCCAAGTATAGAAGACCTAACAGCCGGCCGGCTGAACCGAACGCCCAGCGTGAAGACCCAAGCTGCAGCTAACCTACCATCGCCAGGAGTCCAGTCAGGCCAGTGATTCCTCCCTTATTACCCCTACGCAATACGCTGTCGGAACGTGGGCCAGCCAAAGAAAGTTTCTGGCTCGAGATAAGGTGAGACTTGTCCGAACCCCCTTCCTATCGTGCTCGCTGGGGGCATCTACCTACCACCCCCACGCGACAGCTGGCGCCCAACGTGTATTCTTTCTAAGGCCTGCCCAAGTTCTGATAGCGTATTTTTAAGGAAATATAGTGTTTTTTCTAAAATTAGTATCTAAAATTTTTTTTTCTATATACCCACACATACTAAATGTTGTAAGCGTGAGGTGACGCCGAGCGAGCTGGTACGTAATTATTTAACTAATTAATATCTGTTTGTTACTATTTCATCTATATTTCCTTATTTTGTGCCTATATCGTAATATTTTGCTACAATATTTTTGTTTCGGTCGTGCTAGACGTCAAAATTTAAGTTTAATTATCTAACCGTCTTTAATACTATTGAAATTACTATAAAAACACTAAATACTTATTGTAATACGTAAAAGTTCGCAAAGCTTTAGTAATCATTAGTAAATTCAAGTTCTATAATTTTCAAATTATTTAAATACTTAGTTGATCTTCAATTTTTATTTTAAATTCATAAACTTCTATCGTTGATATTTTACACTTCACTTGTCACTTAGCGTAATAGGGAGATTGCTTTGTAAAAAACACTATTTAACTATAACTACTTGTAAACAGCTGATCTATCGTTCGATAATATTTTAACTACTTAAGATTTTTAAACCTACATAACCTAATTGTTTTCTATAGCATAACATAAATAGTTTTGATAGCTAGATAATATGGAGACTTACCTAATTAAATTCTTTTTGCTAAACAAAAACGAATTAACCTATGAAGTACTGATCAGAGGCGAGGATGCTGCCCTAGCCCTCTTCAGGTTAAGAGTATTGATATAGTAGGACCCTACATCTTACTAAAATCAAATATCTTTATTCTTCAGGTTATAAGTATTGATTTTGTAGGACTCTACCCCTACTTAAATCAACTATTTTATTCTAGTTGTAACTTGTTGTTTTAGTATGTATTGCTTACTTTTTCTAATTAAGAGAGCAACCGCTGAAACCGTTACTAAGATTTATTTGCATTTATTCAATTCATTAAATGTAAAGTAATTGATAAAAAGTCTCCACTTGTCTACACACTTGCTGATATGTCAGGTAAACCTCTAGGTGACTGGCATATTAAGGATATTAAATTAGTAAACTATAAATCATAAAACCTACTTAAATAAAACTAAATAAATTACTTTAACAAACCTAATTGAACTTTAACTTAAATTCAAATATTTAAATAATCTAACCTAACCTAACTTAAACTTAACTTAAACTCTTAATATTTAACATCTACTACCTAAACTATGCTGTATTAATTAAACTAAATAATACTAATTAATACTCTTAAACTAACTTATTGAGTCAACAGCGGCTGGGTTGTTTACTCTATATGTAAGGATCTTTAGGTTACTACTATTAACTTAAAGATATCATGAGAGATGCAAGAGTGTATGTGATGGGATGTATGTATAGATGTGATGTATGTATAGGTGTGATGTATGTATAGGATGGAAGTGTAGTAAGTTTAGTTCTATGCATAGTTGGTATGTATGACTGCAGTTCAGTTTATTATCTTGCAGTGAGTTTAATGGGTAGTTAGTTTAGTCGGATTTTGCTGTAGTAGGCAAAATCCTACGCTTTTTGGCGGGGTACTGTAACGTTGCGCTAGCTCGTTACATGATTTTAGGTTTAAATTAAGAATTCAGCAATAGATATTATGTTTAAACTAAGCATACTAATGGTATAAGCGCCATCTATCGTTAACTAGTGTCAACTATTGACATACTCTATTGGCTCAGTAGCGACCTCTCTAAAACTCAATAACCGTTTCTACTTTCCTTTTTTCAAATAAAATTAATTTACCTCTTGTAATTTATAATAATAAATATAATAATTTAATCTAATCCCTAAACAAAATTACAAATAAACTAAATTAAAACTTAATTAATTATAAAGTCCGTTTGACAATTGACTATAGAACTATATTGTTTATGGAACGATAGACAAGCTGTGATTAGGCACCTTTTGATTTGCTGTCACTTCTAACCGACCTCTTGGCTTTTTTTTGTCCTGACTTCGTGGCTGGCGGAAGCCGAGGCTAACCCTCGTCTAATTTCATTGAATTCCGCTGGGAGTTCGCGGAGCACAGTTCGGATAGACTAAATATCCAAGTATAGAAGACCTAACAGCCGGCCGGCTGAACGGAACGCCCAGCGTGAAGACCCAAGTTGCAGCCAACCTACCATCGCCAGGAGTCCAGTCAGGCCAGTGATTCCTCCCTTATTACCCCTACGCAATACGCTGTCGGAACGTGGGCCAGCTAAAGAAAGTTTCTGGCTCGAGATAAGGTGAGACTTGTCCGAACCCCCTTCCTATCGTGCTCGCTGGGGGCATCTACCTACCACCCCCACGCGACAGCTGGCAAAATATTATGATATAGGCACAAAATAAGGAAATATAGATGAAATAGTAACAAACAGATATTAATTAGTTAAATAATTACGTACCAGCTCGCTCGGCGTCACCTCACGCTTACAACATTTAGTATGTGTGGGTATATAGAAAAAAAAATTTTTAGATACTAATTTTAGAAAAAACACTATATTTCCTTAAAAATACGCTATCAGAACTTGGGCAGGCCTTAGAAAGAATACACGTTGGGCGCCAGCTGTCGCGTGGGGGTGGTAGGTAGATGCCCCCAGCGAGCACGATAGGAAGGGGGTTCGGACAAGTCTCACCTTATCTCGAGCCAGAAACTTTCTTTGGCTGGCCCACGTTCCGACAGCGTATTGCGTAGGGGTAATAAGGGAGGAATCACTGGCCTGACTGGACTCCTGGCGATGGTAGGTTAGCTGCAGCTTGGGTCTTCACGCTGGGCGTTCGGTTCAGCCGGCCGGCTGTTAGGTCTTCTATACTTGGATATTTAGTCTATCCGAACTGTGCTCCGCGAACTCCCAGCGGAATTCAATAAAATTAGACGAGGGTTAGCCTCGGCTTCCGCCAGCCACGAAGTCAGGACAAGAAAAGGGCCAAGAGGTCGGTTAGAAGTGACAGCAAATCAAAAAGGTCCCTAATCACAGCTTGTCTATCGTTCCATAAACAATATAGTTCTATAGTCAATTGTCAAACAGACTTTATAATTAATTAAGTTTTAATTTAGATTATTTATAATTTTGTTTAGGGATTAGATTAAATTATTATATTTATTATTATTAATTACAAGAGGTATTTTAATTTTATTTGAAAAAAGGAAAGTAGAAACGGTTATTGAATTTTAGAGAGGTCGCTACTGAGCCAATATAGTATGTCAATAGTTGACACTAGTTAACGATAGATGGCGCTTATACCATTAGTATGGTTACTTAAACATAATATCTATTGCTGAATCTTGAATTTAAGCCTAAAATCATGTAACGAGCTAGCGCAACGTTACAGTACCCCGCCAAAAAGCGTAGGATTTTGCCTACTACAGCAAAATCCGACTTAACTAACTATCTATTGAACTCACTGCAAGATAATATACTGAACTGCAGTCATACATACCAACTATGCATAGAACTAAACTTACTACACTTCCATCCTATACATACATCACACCTATACATACATCACATCTACACATACATCCCATCACATACACTCTTGCATCTCTCATGATATCTTTAAGTTAATAGTAGTAACCTAAAGATCCTTACATATAGAGTAAACAACCCAGCCGCTGTTGACTCAATAAGTTAGTTTAAAAGTATTAATTAGTATTATTTAGTTTAATTAATACAGCATAGTTTAGGTAGTAGATGTTAAATATTAAGAGTTTAAGTTAAGTTCAAGTTAGGTTAGGTTAGATTATTTAAATATTTGAATTTAAGTTAAAGTTCAATTAGGTTTGTTAAAATAATTTATTTAGTTTTATTTAAGTAGGTTTTATGATTTATAGTTTACTAATTTAATATCCTTAATATGCCAGTCACCTAGAGGTTTACCTGACATATCAGCAAGTGTGTAGACAAGTGGAGACTTTTTAACAATTAATTTACATTTAATGAATTGAATAAATGCAAATAAATCTTAGTAACAGTTTCAGCGGTTGCTCTCTTGATTAGAAAAAGTAAGCAATACATACTAAAACAACAAGTCACAACTAGAATAGAATAGTTGATTTTAGTAGGGGTAGAGTCCTACAAAATCAATACTTATAACCTAAAGAATAAAGATATTTGATTTTAGTAAGATGTAGGGTCCTACTATATCAATACTCTTAACCTGAAGAGGGCTAGGGCAGCATCCTCGCCTCTGATCAGTACTTCATAGGTTAATTCGTTTTTGTTTAGCAAAAAGAATTTAATTAGGTAAGTCTCCATATTATCTAGCTATCAAAACTATTAATTTTATGCTATAGAAAACAATTAGATTATGTAGGTTTAAAAATCTTAAGTAGTTAAAAGATTATTGAACGATAGATCAGCTGTTTACAAGTAGTTAAAGTTAAATAGTGTTTTTTACAAAGCAAACTCCCTATTACGATAAGTGACAAGTGAAATGTAAAATATCAACGATAGAAGTTTATGACTTTAAAATAACAAATTGAAGATCAACTAAGTATTTAAATAATTTGAAAATAGAACTTGAATTTACTAATTATTACTAAAGCTTTGCGAACTTTTACGTATCACAATAAGTATTTAGTGTTTTTATAGTAATTTCAATAGTATTAAAGACAAAAGGTTAGATAATTAAATTTTGACGTCTAGCACGACCAAAACAAAAATATTGTAGCAAAATATTATGATATAGGCACAAAATAAGGAAATATAGATGAAATAGTAACAAACAGATATTAATTAGTTAAATAATTACGTACCAGCTCGCTCGGCGTCA
Organism: Lycaena phlaeas; assembly: GCA_905333005.2. Classification (NCBI taxonomy): domain Eukaryota; kingdom Metazoa; phylum Arthropoda; class Insecta; order Lepidoptera; family Lycaenidae; genus Lycaena; species Lycaena phlaeas. Next base: position 4,329,741 of record HG995181.1, read on the forward strand.
CCTCACGCTTACAACATTTAGTATGTGTGGGTATATAGAAAAAAAAATTTTTAGATACTAATTTTAGAAAAAACACTATATTTCCTTAAAAATACGCTATCAGAACTTGGGCAGGCCTTAGAAAGAATACACGTTGGGCGCCAGCTGTCGCGTGGGGGTGGTAGATAGATGCCCCCAGCGAGCACGATAGGAAGGGGGTTCGGACAAGTCTCACCTTATCTCGAGCCAGAAACTTTCTTTGGCTGGCCCACGTTCCGACAGCGTATTGCGTAGGGGTAATAAGGGAGGAATCACTGGCCTGACTGGACTCCTGGCGATGGTAGGTTAGCTGCAGCTTGGGTCTTCACGCTGGGCGTTCGGTTCAGCCGGCCGGCTGTTAGGTCTTCTATACTTGGATATTTAGTCTATCCGAACTGTGCTCCGCGAACTCCCAGCGGAATTCAATAAAATTAGACGAGGGTTAGCCTCGGCTTCCGCCAGCCACGAAGTCAGGACAAGAAAAGGGCCAAGAGGTCGGTTAGAAGTGACAGCAAATCAAAAAGGTCCCTAATCACAGCTTGTCTATCGTTCCATAAACAATATAGTTCTATAGTCAATTGTCAAACAGACTTTATAATTAATTAAGTTTTAATTTAGATTATTTATAATTTTGTTTAGGGATTAGATTAAATTATTATATTTATTATTATTAATTACAAGAGGTATTTTAATTTTATTTGAAAAAAGGAAAGTAGAAACGGTTATTGAATTTTAGAGAGGTCGCTACTGAGCCAATATAGTATGTCAATAGTTGACACTAGTTAACGATAGATGGCGCTTATACCATTAGTATGGTTACTTAAACATAATATCTATTGCTGAATCTTGAATTTAAGCCTAAAATCATGTAACGAGCTAGCGCAACGTTACAAGGGTATGAAACAAATGAGTAAGAGTTTGGTTCTGAACCATGCGCAGAGTTCTCATCCTTATGCAGGACTTCAGTCTATCTGTCTGTCTCGCCCGCGTGGCCGCCTCAGTCTCTGCTGCTCTCAACTTGCAGCGATACAATAAAGTTATATTCAAAATATAAATTCGTATAACATTCTTTTAATTATAAAAATATTTTTTTATAAGTTATAAAAGTATAAATTAGATTTGTGAAAGTTTTAAGTGTATGTGATGCGAGTTTGGAACTTTTTAACTTCGATCACTTAAAGGTGAGTACGTATTTTTTTTAATAGATTTTATATATTTTTAAAGCAATATATTCCAATTTGTGGTTTTAAATTATTATTATTATTTAGGGGTAAAAATAAGGGGTTGTTTAAAATATTTTAATCCTTCATAAAAAGGCACAATAATGTACAAAGACTGATTTTAACCCATTTTTACTGAAAATAAATTAAATTTAGCCATCAGTTACGGATATCACGCGCCAAAATGTTAAGTTTGAAACTCAATTATATAAAAAATAATCTGTGTATTTCTATGGATCTCTATCTATTCTATCTATGGATTTTGTACAAAATCTTCGTTTTCTTGTTTGAAAATAAGACTTTATTAAAAATAAGACTCAGTTTTTCCGGTTTTTTTAGCTGTTATTTTTTAAAAGTTTTTCAATTTAAAAAAAAGGAGCGTAATCAACATTGTATCCATTATTATTAAACAACAAATTAATTCTATTTAATTACATTCTACTATGAAAAATAAAAAAAGGTAAAAATGATTGAAGTTTCTATCTTTCCTTTTTTTTACAAACTTACATTGGGAAGGTAATAACGGATGATATTTGCATATGCTTAACGTCACCTTACAGAACATCAGTGAGGTACATGGCCCTAATACTCTTTGTATGAACTGTACACTACGATGTAGTTACAAGACCCAAATATAAACTGTAAAAACTTATTAGAATAAAAAAAAATTAAGGACTTTATCGTGGCTTATTAAGTTAACTTAAGTTCTTTCTCGATTTACAGCATTTACAGCAAGTCCTCCCATGACCATGGTTGCTGTAAAGTATCCGAAACGTCGGGCTTGTAAAAAACTTAATAAACCGCGATAAAATCCGTAAAGTTTCATTATAATGAAATGAGTGAAATTTGCGTAAACATAAGAAAACAATATGTAAAGACCTATTAAAGATATTTCCCATCTGAGATTTGCTACAAAATTTACGTACCCATTTGGGCTTATAACTTTAGTAGGTTATATATTTTACTAGGTGAGCTATCTGCTCACCTACCTATCGATTGAGCTTAAAGGCCATCAGGCCTAAAAGTACTTACTAGACCTTTCGAAAAAAATAAATATTATTTCAACCGATTTTAAGCTCTAAATCAATGAAATTTCTTTATATTCAATATACTAAAACTCATGTTTTCATAAAACATATTTTTATGTTTCATAAATAAATAACCATCACGGAAGTAATAAAGCTTTAACTTCTTTCAAAAATAATGTATCTTTTGAAGTGAAAATATTCAATTTTACGAGCGATGAATCTGAATTTTCAAACACTTATCATCCAAATGTTTATCATAAAATCATTTAATATGATAACGATATAAATATGTAAATCATATGTTTAGAAATAGAAACGGTAAAGTAGTGAAATCTTACAAAGACAAAAATGGATATATTGTATACGGTCGAATTGAGAAACGCTACCTTTTTTGAAGTCGTTTAAAAACAGAACTTTGAAAGAGTTTTCGTCGTCTCGTCGTCTCTCTCGTCGTCGACAGGCGTCGTCGGTTTTTTTTTATAGCATGGAAGGTCAAACGAGTAGCCGAAGCCTGACAACTATCGACGCCCATTAACATTCACATAACCAAAGGTTATGCAGATGCGTTGCCCTCCTTTTCCCTATCCCCCAAATGGGCCACCGGAAACTCACAGATAGCACGAAACGCGACAGCATAACTGATCATTTACGCCGGTATTATGTGAGTGAGAGGTACACTCCGGTCGTGCCAGCCCAATTTGGCTGCAAAGCAGCATTTTGAGACGTACTCAGACACACATACACATTATTCACAAATACACCACGCACACATACAAGTACTTTTCCTTATCACCAATATTGAATTGTAACACACTAATACACAGGAGAGCTGTGTGTAGCCGTACACAGAATTTTACCCTAATTTATGGAAAAGCAGGGCAACACTAATAAAATTTTGTATTGCGACGCTAAGGGACGGCTGTTTTAAAACATCTGTTAACGTAAGAGACTTCGTTAAATTTGGACGTCTGTTAAAAGCAACGCTGTTTGGTCACTAACATACGTTACCGCCATCTTTAACGATAACATATTAGTTAAAATTGGTCGATGCAACCCGCCCTAATTGCTGTTTAACCATTTTAATTGTAATATTTTTATGAACTAATTAAATTATTATCTTATTATATATTTATGCGGTTCACTATACTACTCACAGTTTTAAGTTAATTCTAAATCAGGGTTCTAGACAGTTAATATAGTTTACGGAAAGAATATGATAACAGTATAAGTGTAAAACAATACAACATAATATAAAAAAATGTAAAAATAAGGCAAATAGACTTTTTTAACTTTACATCATGAGTTATAAACTTCTGTTGTGATTAATTTCTGTATAACAGTTGAAAAGGGAAACGAACAGACAAGCCTAAGCAACTCATTTATGTATTGCTTGAGACCTAATTTCCTTAGCCTCTATGCTAGTAATTACACTGGCTATCCTGTTTTTTAAACAATACCGCCTTTGGTGAGGTGCCCCGGATCTGCTAGCAACAGGGCATCTCGCCGGTTAGTGCTAGTCAGTCCCTCAGTGGACCGACGCGCGACGCCACCTTCACAGACGGGTTGTACCGCACAACAGAACAACCCCTCCCAACGTCGGGACAGTACGATGAAGTAAGATTCTCGTCCTCACCCCTTGTCCTCACCACTTGTACCCCTCTTCTTATAAGAGGGGTACAAAGAGCCCCTTCGGCTCAATTCGCTTCGCCCAAGGTGCTGGCTCACCCTAGGCTACTTAGCCCCACCGTCACGACAAAGCCTGAACCATGGCGGGGACACTGGGTGCCCTGCCCTTCTTGCTGATACACAACAAAGCTGTATTACTGGAGGAATAAGGAGGATGGTATACTTGCAGACGGGAGCGCGGCACAGCGCATCCGTAACGCAACCCTTTCACCGGTAACGCAACCCTCCCACCGGTAACGTAACCCCCCCACTGGTAACGCAACCCCCCCACTTGTAATGAACTCAAAGTTACTAACTTTTATTGATGAGAAATTTTAGTACAAAAGTAATCAGTTAGAACAATTTATGGTTTTAATTATAATATTAAAATTTTAGCCATAAATTAACTGTTCGCGTGTTAGACGCGAACGTTGATTTATATAGCGTGTAAGAAAGAATTCTTTTACAAGGAATAATATGACAAGCAGAAACTACAATAATGGCTTATTATGTGAAACACGCAGAAGTTAAGCTCATATACAGTTTTAGAATTAAACGTATAATAATAATTTGAATAAATATCTTAGATTGTTCGCATAACAAATAAAGAATAAGAATTTATAAAAATTATAGGGAAAGCCTTGTAAATTGGTACTGTAGCTAAAAATAAAATACTTTTTGTGTCATATGACGAGTCCTAAGGCTATCACTGATTGTTCGCGACCATTTGCGATATTAAAAAGATTTCAACATTTTTGACAACTCCGAAAAGAAAAGATCTTTTGACCTGTTTTAACAATTACTATTATGTTTTAATTTCTCTCTTCACATTTATAAAATACATGCATTTGAAAAAAGACTAAATATAGCTCATTATCTTGCTCCGATACGGAATACCAATTAACTGTAGTATACTTTAGTTTAGGTGTATTACACACAAAATATTACAGTTATAGTCTATTTCTTTAATAAAGCTTAAACGATGCTGTAAGAGATATGAAATGGTGCATTAATATGTCGTATCATTTCAAGCTCATCGCTTGTAATTCAAATTATACTACTTCAAATAAATATTATAAGGGCCTGTTTCACAACCTCCAGATAAGTGCCGGATAAGCTATCCAGAACATATTTGACAGATAGAGTATGGAGTATCTGTCAAATATGTTCTGGATAGCCTATCCGGCACTTATCTGGAGGTTGTGAAACAGGCCCTTAATGTAAGCTAATATGGATTCCGCTAAACTTTTTCAGTACAAATTATCACAATAAAGTAGTATTAGAATTGTTATTTGGGCGATTATAATATGTTTTGGTAAATCCTCTGTAGTTTCCATGTTACGATTGAAGTGATACTTACAGGCGTATTAGCGGTGCTACGAAGACCTAACCTAACTTAACAGACTAACTTGTATAAGATTTATCAAAGATCCAGAAGAAATGATTTGAGACTATCGAAGTACTGCTACGAGTTAGTGAAATGGAATGTTAAAAATGAGTGATATTACGCCATTGTGAATTAGCATCGCTACGTTACTGTAGCACTGCTACGTAAGATTATTAGGTAAGATTGATTTTATTATGTTCAAGAAGTGATACTAAGGCTGAGATTCATAGTCATGACTTTAATCAAGTCATACTTCGCATAAAAGTAGTCTTCTCAAAGCAAACTTTACATTCAAAAGTGTATTTTCTAATCTAATGAAATTTATAGTCTATGCTTTAACTTGCTTAGCAAAGCACACATTTCTAGTGACTTCAAATGTCATAACTCAAACACACTAAAAAGTCATGACGTTACTTTTTTTGTACTCATTATAAAATTGAAACTAACGTTACTTTGGCTCTAATATAAAGTGGCCGAAGTCGGCTATTTGATCTTTACTTAGTAAAGTATATTTTTAGAATAAACTTAGCGTTTGATGGGACTATGAATCTCATCAGTTGAAAGTTGAACTTTAAATCGAAGTAAAGTCAAAGTCAACACTATGAATAAGCCTAACATTTTCACCGTAGCATTGCTACGAGCCAAAACAAGTAAAAGTTTAAAAATTATAGGAAATAACTGTTTTGACCTTGATGCGAATCACGATTACCGATGTCACAGAAAATTTGCAAATCCAAGGCGGATTTTCTGCGAAATTTTCTATTGCGTGCTATGTAACACGTTTAGCTCGGGATTTCTTTGAGATAGAGATTCAAAGGACAAAGAAACGAATTCTTATTTAATAAAAATGGTACTGTAATATCCTATTATGTTAATAGAGCTACGTCGCTTCCTAAAAAGGCTGAATCCTTAGCTTAGCTTGAATCTTTTTCGTCACAACTCATAAGTAAAGTATTTTATATGATAAGGATAGCTAAACTGGTAGACGCGTCTGACGGTAAGTGGCTGACATTGCCCATGGATATTGGACCTTACTGGAACTAATGGCGGTAACTAAAACATGTATTGTAGGGATGGGCGATATAATATATCGATATTTCAAAAAATATCGATACATGTACGCGATATATCGCTTCAATCCAATATTATCGAATGATCTAGTATCGTATATCGTATATATGTCATATCGATATATTTCATCCGATTTGATATCTATTTATTCATTTTAAATCTGCATCATTGATAATTTGAGTAAAAATAAAACGAAACCCCCCCCCCCCCAAAAAAAGCATCAGAAGAAAAAAGGTCAGCATTTTGAAAGTGGTCTATGACACAAAAGATTTTGAGAACCTCTGGACTAGTTTAATGCAAGTATCGATATTTTAAAAATATCGATATATCTCTTCGATATATCGCACATTATCGATACAATACTACGATACTAAATTATATTGAAAAAAAATTTGATATATTTTATACATGAACATCCCTAATGTATTGTCCTTCCTGAGACATAAGACATTAAGTATCGATGCAAGTAATTATACTGCCTTTTTGTCTTGCTCTTCTCTCTGAAACAGCAATGCTGTTTTACGGGAGAAACAAGCAAGATGGTGGTATCCCGAAGCAGGGTAAAGCGCTCTCTGTCCCGTACTCTCCCTATTCCCACCGGTAGAGCCGTATCAAATATTTTAATTTAAAGTAATGAGTTAGCCGTCAAAATTAGTCCCAGAGAACATTTTAGTGTCCGAAATACATGTTACTTTTAGGGAGCATATATTTTACCGACCCACTTAACGCGAACATATTTTTCACAGCATCCACAAAATAAATATATAATATTGTAGAGTATGGAAAAATATTTTTTACTTTTTTCAATCTATACAAATGAATGTTTAGTAAAATATAATTAATACGTATTTAATATTATGATTTTAACTTCAAGAAAGTTAGTTTAGAACTGTTTATATTTGTAAACTATTTGATTTCGAAAGGAAATGACAAATTAAGTGTCAAGAAAGTGTACAAATCTCTTTGAAGTTCTTTGAATTATAAACGTTCTTGCGGACGCTAATTTGCACTTTAAAAATATTCTTTACATTCAAAGTATTTTAAAAGCACTTTGTAAATAATATATTTATAATACAACAGCGTTTAGCTTTTATCATTTTCATTGTTGTATTCTTTGTTTGCCATTTTTCACCATTTTTAAGTTGTAGCCTTAATAATTTTAAGACAATTTGTATACATTATAATTATTATATTTTTACATCTTAGCTAGAAATAACTGTCAAACCTTTTTTTTACGCTGGGAAATGCACTGAGGTATCTCGCTGGGGAGTGGGTCTCCCCAGGCGGGTATGTGGGACTCGCTGCGCCCGAAAGCTGGTAAGCGGACGCTGCTCTACCCACTAAAACCCGGCGAGTGCCACCAATGCCGCCATTGGTGAGGTACCCCGGATCTACAAGTAACAGAGCACCTCGACAGCTACTAAATTTCAAACCTGCCTTTACTTTAACCTATCTAAGGTTTCAGGCCCTCATATTTTCAGAGGATATATAAAGGGGTAGTATTATGCTGTAGTATATATAGTAGTCGGATTGGGCCGGCACGACCTCATGTTGACGAGTACTTTTCGCTCATGTAATTCCAGCTTAGGCAGGCTGGCATAAAGGCAGTTATGCTGTCGCATTTCGTATGGTTTGAATTCCGTGGCGTTGGGGTGATAGGGAAAAGGAAGGCAACGCACATCTATAACCCCTGGTTGTGTGGATATTTATTATGGGCGTCGATAATTAATCGCCAAAACTGCGAGTGTTCGTTTGCCCTCTTATGCTATAGAAAAAAGGTTAAAACATGTCGACATCATCTGTGACAAATCTGGAATAACTTATTACAGAGATCTCGTAGAGACGTAAAAAACACATTTCAAGTGATTTCATCTTGCTTATTACTGGAAAAATAACATTACTAGTCTGTATACTTACTTAATCCTTTTGATTAAATTCGTCTCGGGTCCCAAGGCAGTTTTAACGTATGCTTCGAGCTCCAGGAGCTGGTATAGAAGGGTCATTTGGTGATTACAGCTGTCGATTCTGGCTTTAAAGGAGTAGTGACGAGCCTGCCAAGCCAGTAAAATACAAGAGGATTTAAAAAAAAATATACTCTATTATATATTTTGTAGGTAACATAAATCACTTTAACGTTATTATGAGTATACTAGGAGCGCCCTGCGGTTTTACCCGCGTAATTCCCATTGCCGTGGAAGTAAGGGAATGAATTGTAGTGAATGTGTTATTCTAATGTATAAGCTATATTATTGTAAAGTTTCATTAAAATCCATTCAGTAGTTTTCACGTGAAAGAATAATAAAGATTCATAAAAATAAAAAAAGTAGGAATTATCAACATCACTAAGTCTAAAAAAATATTTTTAGTTCAAACTTTTTAGATTTTCAGTAACTATCTTTTGAGTAAGTTTAAAAGTTGCACATTAACTTTCAACATTGAAAAGTTTATTCGTAGCCGTACTATTCCAGGTAAAGGAAACTCCACCATGTCCAGTCTATTTCTGGTCTATTCTATTATACTGAAATGTAGCTAAGGCTTAGGGCCAGAAATTCTACTGTCTTGTATGCTTTTCTTTTCAGACCAAAGTTTCTTAGCGAAAAGAAGAAGATATCAATTTACATTAAAAAAATACTGCTAGGAAAATAGAACATAATCACCAGACTTACTTCATCATCTGCCTAGCCTTTTCCCAAGTATATATTGGGGTCGGCTTCCAGCCTAACCGGATTCAGTTGAATATCAGTATTTTACATGGAGCGACTGCTGTCGGACCTCCACAAGCCAGTAACTGGGTGATACGGAACCCCTCGGTTAGACTGGTTGTCAGATTCTCGGGTTTCTGACGACTCGTAACGACTGTCAAAGATCCAAGAATGACAGCCGGGAACTTAACCTGGTAACAGCCGCGTGGATCGATCCGCGCGGCTGTTACCATTGCGCCACGAGCTCCTCCAGACTAACTTATCACATCCAATTAATAAAATAGTACCCACCATCTTGTTTAATACCCCGTTAAACAGCTTTGCTGTGTTTGCTGACATCGAGATTAAACATCTCACGTCACAGGATAAAGAATACATGAATGAGTTGTCTAGGCTAGGCTCAGGTCAACTAGTTTGTGTTGATGGACGACGCTAACCACTTAGCATCATGTAGCTCGTCTGCCCGTTTGCCATTCCGACTAACATAAAAAAGCTTTGTTTCTTCCAAAAAAAATCTTCTTCAATCATAAGGGTATCAATTTATGAAAAAAACACACTCTCATTTTATTAACTTTTTTATATTTAGTTTATTATGCAAGGCATAATTTTAGTAGGTACCAGCGGACCTAACATTGTAGCAACCCATAAATGTCCGACTGCTGGGCACGGTTCTCCTTCTCGAAATCAGACGAGGAGGGGTATGGGGCCATAGTTCACCAAGACGCTAGCCCAATGCGGGTTGGTGAACTTCACAAATCTTCGAAGACTTTGAAACTCATCAGGCATGCAGGTTTCGTCACGATGTTTTTCTTCACCGATGTGTCTTGTGTTTAGGGTGCACTTAGAAATTTTGAAAAACCATTTCAAGGCCTGATGCCTTGATGGTCAGGATCGAACCCGGAACCTTTTGCACAAGAGGGCGAGTATGGACACGGGTATGGACCCGTTGGACCATCGTCGCTCATGTATGTATCCTAATCATTCTTGAAATCACTTGAACAAACACAAAAAAAAATATCAAAATCGGTTCAGTAATTTAGAAGTAGTACAATAACATAAGACAATTATTTGAACAGAAAGATTGATTGCGGATCATAATTGGCGAATGACTTTACATTTTCAAATGACTTATCCCTTTTCTATGCCTCAAGATTGAAGATATTAATTGCAATGTCAATCGATGTTCCATTAAAAGTCTTATTTCGTTACCAGTAGAGTGCAAGTTGCTGTGCATTTTCCATCCCTATGATAACCTACTTTCCTTTGGTACAAAAGGGCAGCGAAGTGAATGTTGAATTCTAAGACTTGACATCATTCCGCGTTGTCATTGAACGTATAGAATGTCAGGATCAGAGTCATCGTGGAAATAAGGCTTTATAATACTCCATTATAATTATCGGCCCGCTTCCGTTCAGCAAACAAAGGAAACTGGTCCTAGTTGAAAGCGGAAAGAAAGAAAGAAATAAAACGATGGAAATGGTTCTAGTTAAAAGAGAAGAAAGAAATAATGTTTAAACTTTACATAAACAAAGACTGTTTTATCATTGACTTCGATGTTGAATAAAATATAACCATATTTTATTTTCACCGTTTGCAATTTTTTTATTGAATTTAATTGTCTGAATAAAAAACGTCCTAAAAACGAAAGATTTATTATAACGATTATACGGAACAATTATTATTTACTGATCATTTTCTTAGACATCGGTATAGTTTAAGAGATTACGCCATCCGTTCTTTATTAATATTATTTTTTTCCGTGCGTCTACGGCTGGACGGATTTTGATATTATTTTAGTATGTGTTCAAGTGGATTTGGGAATAATTTAGACTTTAGATTAACAAATTACATTTCGGTCTACTTTACTACTACAACATTTTAAGTACAGAACAATTACAGGCTAAGGAATATTAAACAGTGTTAGGTATGGCCTGAGGCATTAGCCGCTTTTCCAAAGCTTTAGTAATTTTTTTACTAGAATACATAACCCTAATGTTCCTCTAGTGCATATTATTTCTTCGGCATGTCTTAAATGCTTGATTTATGCAGAGATGTCGTTAGTGTGTGTAGTATCTGTATGGTCTTCATAGTGATAGGTAAAAAATTTTGAACGATCAAAGTGCAGTGGCGGGTCCGTATTGGACCGGCCACTGCACTTTGCGAGCGGCAAGGGATTGGTCGTTTTGGTATTAATTGGGGGCCTATGTTCAGCAGTGGACGGATAATGGTTGCTGATGATTATGATGATTATAGTGAAAAAACTAAAAAAGGTTACATTCATATTTGTATTAAAATTACATGTAATATGTTATGCGGGCTCCACACTCCATGAATATAGGTTAAAATTTATGCTCACGTTCTTCGGCTTGCGTGCGATTCAGACGTGGATGTAGAGCACTCCTTATACCATTGTATAAAATGTTCTTTAAAAGGTGTGAAAATGCTTCCTAGAGAATCATTCGCCTTTTGATCTTTTTTTACTACATCCATAGCTGAGAAGAATCTTATGAAACCTTCCATATTCCTTCGTTTTAGTATAGAGAGTGAGATAATTACAATGTATTATGAACTTTCTCACTTGTTAGCGTGTCTACTTATAAGCCTTGGAATATACGTAATATGCAAGGGATGTTGACACATGTTACAAATTCATGTAAAGTTATGTTTTACATATTAAATACAGTATTTGAAAACCTAAAATAACATTTAAAAAGTCTACTCATTTGTCTTAAAATTTAGAAAATTAATTTAAAATGCGTTATTTATCATGCATCATCACGTGACTGTAAACGCACATAAGGCGATGACGTCACTGACGTGACGTGCTTGTTTCTTCCATCTTAGGATACGCAATATCTAATGAGCTGCTTTTGAAGTGAAACTTGCTTGTATTTGAGCATTTAGCATGTGTTTCACTTCTATCGTGTGAATCGCACACACACCTTTTTTTTGTCGCGATGGACCCCACGTGGGTCTACTACAGCGAGTTACTTTTAGCCGCTTTAAGATTGTTCCAGATCTGACTAACAGAGAACAGAGAGACACTTCCTTAATGAGTTGCTTGGACTAGTTCCATTTGAACCTTTTTTTTAATAGCATAGAAGGGCAAACGAATACTCGAAGCCTTGCGACTATCGACGCCCATTAACATCTACATAATCAGAGGTTATGCAGATGATTTGCCCTCCTTTTACCTATTCCCCCAATGGGCCACCGGAAACTCACAAACCGCACGAAACGCGACAGCTTAGTTGTTTTATGCCGATTTCATGTGAGTGGGAGGTTTCTCCCCGGTTGTGCCGGCCCAATTTGGTTGCAAAGCAGCATGGCACTACCTCTTACCATTTTTACATAGGCGACGGTGATCAGGATTCGTGGCCGAAAGAGTCCATCCTAATAATATTATAAATGTGAAAGTTTGTGAAGATGTTTGTTACAATAACTACTGAATGGATTTTGATGAAACTTTACAAGAATATAGCTTATACATCAGGATAACACATAGGCTATAATTTATCACCGTACTCCCACGGGAATGGGAAGTATGCGGGTGAAACCGCGGGGCGCTACTAGTACTTAATAATACCGCTAAGTTTATCAGCTTGTACATAATGTTTTTTTAAATATGACAACAAAAAATATAAGAAGGTAGGTAATTATTATACTTACATACATAGCATTTAAGCCATTGTCTGTATAAAAGCTTGATGGAAATAATGACAACGCGTTTGTAAAAGTGTAGCCTTTTTTCTTTACCCACGGGTATGACATGTATTTCGGAATGACAAGAAAATTATACCCGCCTTCTATTAGTCGCGTTGAAAAAAATCTTGTGAATGAACTCTCATTTGCAATGAGGTCATTTTAAAATGAAATAATGTACTGTATTTATATAAAAATAGTTCCAGTTTGGTCACAATAAATAAAAGCCATTCAAAAGTCATTTTTACCAAAATTGCATAATTTTATGTCTAGTTTAACTGCAAGAAGAACATAATATTCAAATCAAAAAACTCACATGAACATCGAATAAAGATTTATCCGGTCTTATGTTTGGAGCACTTTGCTCTTTTTTGTAGTATTGGAGGGCAAACAAACTTTTGGGCTACTATCGACATCCATAAAAATTCATACAACCAAAGTTTACGCAGTAGCGTTGCCCTCCTTTACCCAATCCCCCAATGGGCTACCGGAAACTCACAAACCGCAGGAAAAGTGACACCATAACTGCCACTTTATGCCGGTATCATGTGAGCGAGAGGTACCACTGGTCGTACCTGCCTGATTCAGCTGCAAGGCAGCGTGGCACTACCTCTTTCAAAATACAACAGGATCTCCTCAGCGTTACGCTGGCCCTAGCGAATGTCAGACTACTCCTCGTAAGAGAGTGTGACAGTAAGTTAAATGTGAAAATGTTCTCAGTCAACTTTTAAACTCGATATATTTCCTACAATTATTAGTAATTCACACTTTCGGTACATACTATTTGCAAGGAGATAAAAGTGTTTTAAACGTACGCTTTTTGGTCCAAGCAGCATTACAATCGGCTGGCACATCTGCTTGTTTGCCTGACTATCTAAAAAGATTTTTATATACTAGTTGTATTCCACATTCGGATGTAAATCTGAAATAATGCAGGCGAAGCAGCTGGACAAAAATAAGTATGCAACACATATAGATTTTATACAGTGTGTCCTCTTAGTAATGTGAAATGCACCTTAAAAGCTGTAGATGGCACAGGCAGCATTATGTGAAGTGCCTTATGTGTGTGAAAGCCCCTTTAAACTGCCTCTGCTTAATTGCCTTTGAGGGAGATTTAAATTCTAACCTTTAACTGTTGCATACTCCTACAGTAGGGCCTGACGTATTGGGCTGTAGTACTCAGGTTGGAATTGTGGGTTCAAATTCTGGGAATCCAATCGTGCTAATAATACTTTATAAGTTATAATGCGCTCAAGTCGTTTCTAGTGTTTAATAAATCTTTATTTATTTTTAATAATCATAAACCTGTGTTGAATTTTAAAATTAACATGTAAGATAGTAAAGGTGTTCATTCTTAAGTTGTCATCAATTGTTGCTTTATTATAAGGCCGGAATTATAGTCATCGCATCTAAATAGACACGTCATGGTGAGGGAATAGGGAACATCATTATCAGCCTTTATCCGTCGATTACTGAATATAGGCCTTCCTCAATAAAAGCCAAGACGATTAATCCCTTGTCACTCGCATCCAACTACTGCCACTGCATTGGAGCAGAGCAAGACAGAGAGAGACGAGAGAGAGGAGACAGAATTTATGAACGGCCGGAATCAGATGTTTACCATTCGTCAAATATCAATTTGGACTTCAGGATAAGTGAAGTTAGCAAATTTAACCGGTGGTAGAGATGCATTGTACAGCTGTACTGTGCTCCGGTGGCATGCCACTATATTACTTCTTCAATGAAATAGTTTTGCTGTATTTTGGAGTAATTAGCAAGACATACAGAGTAATCTCTGATACCGAGACTAACGCCCGGTTTCTGAAACGTTGGTCAAAGTGTATGTCAACTAACATGTCTGTTAATGGCGGTTAACATACGATTCTAGAGACAAATACAGATGTTCATTGTAGTTGTTACGTTAACTGACAGGCCAATCAAATGTAGTAATTTAACCATGCTTCTAGCCACTCATTTGACACTTAACAAGAGATTTGACAGGTGATTTGTTAATTTTTGTGTTGATCATTTCAGATACCGGGCGTTAATATCTTATGTCTCAAGACAAGCAACGTCGAAGTCAAGAACTTACCATAAGCGAACGTCTGCTAGTTTTGTTTATCCAATTAACATAAAAAAGTAACAAAGACAATGATTTGAGTATCATTCTCAAAGAAAGCACAAAGACAATAACGCTTACTCGTACAATATAATCTCGTTTGACATGACTCGTAAAGATGAAAGCTTAAGTACAGGGGCATAAGAAAAAAAGGGCATAAGTACCGGGGCATAAGTACGAGGGCATAAAAATGGGGGCATTGAATCTGACGGACATTTAACGTGGCTACGCGTGACTTATGAGTAATCCAATCTCGCTAATAACATTTTATTTTCCACCGCCTTTGAAATCGCTCATTCTAGATTACTGATTGTAATACAAACAATGTATTGTTGCATTACAATAAGTTAATGATAGTCTAGGCCAGTGATTCTCAAAGAGGTCCAGGTGGACCCCCAGGGGTCCATGGAAGACTGGATGGAGGTCCACGATGAGCGTGACAAAAAATGGGGGTCCGCAATCGTAAGCGGGGGTCCATGAACATTAATTTGATTTCGAGTGAAGAACCAAAAAGAAATGGCTTTCTCCTATCAATATTGTTAAGAGAATTTTACTATTTTAATAAATATAATAAAATATATTTTAACGAGTAAAAAAAAAGCTCAGCAAGGGGTCCACCTGATGCGGGAAAACTTTGAAAGTGGTCTATGAAACAAAGAGTTTGGGAAACACTGAGCACAAACGAAAAAAGAAAAAAGAAACAAAACGAAAAATACTAAAATTATCAACAGTTGTACGTTCCATTGAATTTTCTTATATTATTCGTAAATGATTATTATTTAGACCTCTTACATATATCTACATTTTAGGCATGTTTTATTTCTAAAATATTTTTTTTTACCAGTTGCAAAGGCAAAATGGCGATCGGCCCGCCTGATAAGTGTTTGTATATAGTGTAATAACTGTTGACCGCAGTTAATATGATAGCTGTAAGAATCTTGCAAATCCGACCAAAAGTTCCTGAGATTAGCGCGTTCAAACAAAAAGCCTCATACTCGTATATGGCCACTATAATGAAACTTTATGTACACTTTTTCCACTATTAATAAATAGTGGAAAAAGTGTACATAAAGTTTCATTATTGTGGATATAACATGAATTTCCATCAAGAACCGACAGTACATTCTATCTACACTAATATTATAAAGAGGAAAACTTTGTTTGTTTGTTTGTTTGTTTGTTTGGTTGTAACGAATAGGCTCAAAAAGTACTGGACCGATTTCAAAAATTCTTTCACCATTCGAAAGCTACATTATCCACGAGTAACATAGGCTACATTTTATTCTGAAAAAAATAGGGTTCCGTCAGATATTTGGGTTTTTCGGACACAAGGTGTAAAAAATCAACCCGAAAAGTTACTTATTTTGCGTACGCTGCCTAAACTATAAAAGATAGAACCATAGAATGTTCTCATTAATTGTAGATCTTATAATTATCTACAAAAAAGTCCGCGACACGTTATACCTATCTATGTCGAGTGAGGCACAATAACCATTTTTTTATTTAGATATTTTGAATTTTTTTGGACTACATTTAAACGCGTTTATTTTACTCATGCTTTGGATCCTTATCGAAACAAATTATTTCATCACAAAGAACAGTTTATGTAGATAATATTTCGACTTTGAATGATTAAAATTGGACGATCGGTTTTGATGTTATGGCGAAATCTATCTATCTACATCTACATCTACACTAATATTATAAAGAGGAAAACTTTGTTTGTTTGGTTGTAATGAATAGGCTCATAAAGTACTGGACCGATTTCAAAAATTCTTTCACTATTCGAAACCTACATTATCCACGAGTAACATAGGCTAAATTTTATTCTGGAAAAAATAGGGTTCCGTAAGATATTTGGGTTTTTCGGACACGAGGTGTAAAAAATCAACCAGAAAAGTTACTTCTTTACCAGAAAAGTTAGTTCTAATTAATTGTAGATCTTATAATTATCTACAAAAAAGTCCAGGACACACTATACCTATCTATGTCGAGTGAGGCATAACAACCATATTTTATTCAGAAATTTTGATTTTTTTGGACTACATTTAAACGAGTTTATTTTACTCATGCTTTTAATCATTAAGATATGAAGCTAAAGAGTTTGTTTATTTGAACGCGCTAATCTCAGGAACTATCGGTCGGATTTTAATGAAACATTTCAGTGTTCGATAGCCCATTTATCGGTAAAGATATATCATCCCGCTAAGATCCCGTTGTAAATCTTAGTTAACGCAGGCGAAGCTGCGGGCAACAGCTATCAATTATAAAAAAGCCTCAGATTTATATATTAGGGCCTGTTTACCAATCTCCAGATAAGTTCCGAATAGGCTATTCACAACATATTTGACAGATAGAGTATGGAGTATCTGTCAAATATGTTGCGAATAGCCAGCCTATCCGGAACTTATCTGGAGATTGTGAAACAGGCCCTTAGTATAATTTAATATAGCCTAGCCTTTAACCTTCCTCAATAAATGGTCTATCTAACACTGGAATATTCATTCAAGTCCGACTTACAGTTCCTGAGATTAGCGCGTTAGAACAAACTCTTCAGCTTTATCTACACTAACATTATAAAGAGGAAAACTTTGTTTGTTTGTTTGGTTGCAATGAATAGGCTCAAAAAGTACTGGACCGATTTTAATAACTCTTTCACCATTCGAAAGCTACATTATCCACGAGTAACATAGGCTAAATTTTATTCTGATAAAAAATAGGGTTCCGTAAGATATTTTGGTTTTTCGGACACAAGGTGTAAAAAATGTTATTTCGCGTACTAAGATCCCATTGTAAATCTTAGTTAACGCAGGCAATGCTGCAGGCAACAGCTAGTATATTAGTATAAGAAATATCATGTTACACATCTTCCGGGCGTTTTTTCTTTGGGTTTTTATACTGATTATGATATTTCTCAAGACCATCCCTCGCAATTAGGATAAACCCATTCGCCTTATTTACACTTCGACGAACATGGAACGTTTGGGCGCCGGAGAGCAATACGCTGTGGTCCATGCATATTTATATTCTGCGGCTAATATTTGGTCTCATGTGACGATAATGAAATTCAACAACCCTTTTTTATAAGCATCATCAACTGCGTGCTTTTAGGGGTTCTGTAGCCAAATGAAAAAAAAAAACGAAACATGCATTCGTCATATCTGTCTGTATGTCCATATGTCACAGCCTCTTTTTACCGTAACTATAAGAACTATGAAACTTGGTAAGTAGATGTATTCTGTTAACCGCATTGAGATTTTCACACAAAAATAGATGAAAAAACAAAAAAAATGAGGTTACTTAAGTTTTAGAACAAACATAAATTTTTGAATTATCGCCTGATTTCAAGGAGGAGACCTGTGCAAAGCAGTGGGATATAATACATGGGTTGCTACTTTACTTTTACTTACATTCGATACAACGAACTACAAGAACTTTTATATTGTGTTACTTGCTACTACGGAACCCTTAATGGGCGAGTACGGCACGCACTAGGCCGCTTTTTTTTGTATCCAAAGTCAGTCTTAGGTAAAAGTTAAAAAATATATTTTATACCTCCTTAAAAAGCCTTATAATTAAACGTCAAATTAAAATTACTTGAATCAAAGCTGGCCCATTAATAAGAATCAACAAGACAATATGAGCAGATCTCAAATCAGATTCAACCGCTGTCTCAAATTAAAATAACGAAAAAACCCTTCAAACTTCAAGAATACCTTTTCATAAGAAGTGGATCAATGGTATTAATTATATTTAATAAATTAATTTATTGTAACAAAAAAACGTTCTTTATCAGTTTTCTTTTATTTTGAAAGAACATTCTCTGGTAACTGGTTGTCTAGTTAAAACACGTGTACATTCGCCCGTAAAAGAGATACTCACTTTATGGAGTCTGATAAAAAACACATCAATTTTATGCTTGTTCCTTTTATTTCTTTCTTGATTATGTTTTTCGAATTCGCTCATTCTTGCAAATAGAGAAGAATTCGAACGGACAGTCTGCTCGCCTTGTAAATGGTGATCCATAGATAATATATATCCTCTACATTAGAGGACAGATGTGAATAAGTATGTTGCTGGCCTTTCATATGAGTGCCTAAACCCTTTTTTGTGAAGGTCCCTAAGTGGTATCGGTTTTAAAATATCGTAAGGGGGTACCTTCCTAATACAATAAATATGAAAGTAGGGATGTTTGTTACACTTGAAAGCGTAAAACACTTTTTTATGAAACTACTCAACCAATCATCATGAAACTGTACAAATCTTCTCGGAGGCATTAGATGTTACATAGGATTAGGGAATTCGATCCCGGTCGATTTTTCTAATCCCGGGATTTCGAGATTAGCTACAGTCAATCCCGGGATCCCGCGATAGCCCCGGGATTGTATTAGTAATGGAATGTAGTAACAAAAATACAGTAAAACATGACAATATTTTTTTTTATGTATGAGGAAATCTCATACTTAAGTTTTGAGTCCTCAAAAGGCGGTTAAACAAAATTATACTTCCCTCTTATAAAAAAAACAAACTAGGAACTTCTGTGAATAATTTATGAAACTAATAATAAACTTTTAAAAAATCGTCTTCTATAGACGTATTTTATATTATAAATGTGAAAGTAGGCATATTTGTTACTCTTTCACGAGAAAACTATTCAACCTACTACAAGTAACATAGGATACTTTTTTGAAAATATAAACCTTTTCTGGTAACGCGGCCAAACCGCGGGAAAAAGATACTAAGCTAGTAAACTATAAAAAAGACTATATTGCTAAAGAAATCATTGATTTTAGGTACTCATATTTTTAAATTAAATTGACCAGAAACATTATCATCATCAAACATATCAAATCATCTGCAAGCATACCTGTCAATTTGTTGCACAAATATGAATTGGCTGCAGTTAGAGAAATCGTCAATAAAAATTATAAGTCTTTCCCTTCTTCAAATGTCAAATCAAGGTAAATGCTTTTAGTTTCACGCTCATTATTACTGACTTATTTAAAGAATGTATCGATCCCGAAAATCCCGGGATTCACTAAATTTGATCCCGGGAATTTTGGGACTAAATCGAATCCTCTGCATAGGATACATTAAAATGCAAGTGGTTCTTCAGATACACGTTTCTCTCCGACATTCATTGATGGCCTCTGTGTATAGCGTATCCCCGGTGCTGTCGTGTGCATAAATGCTGCTAGAATTTGAAATGCAGAAGAACAAGATAGGGGAAAGGACATAGCCTTGCGGAACATCAGCATTAAAATATATGAGGTCCAATCATGAACCGTTGATGCTCGTGTCTGTCAAAATGCTGATGTTCCAAGTTTTTTGAAAAGGCTACAAGAAATAGTAAAATTGCCTGCAAAGGCTTACGTGAATTTCACTTTTTTTAATCTCTGGTGAAGCTTGAACAACCTCGATTATTTATATTTCATTAAGCATGCAGGTATTCCTACGATGCTTTTTTTTTTCGCTAATGTGTAACCCCAAAAGCAATATAACTATTTTATTCGGTTACTCTTGACCTTTGAGTTTCATTAACTTTCTTGCCAGTCATGAAAAAACAAATTGGAGGTGTCTCGTTTGGGATTTCTATTCTAAGCGCTTTTTGCATTAATTGTAATTGGAACCTTAGATTGTAACGTAATTAAGGGAGTTTTAGATTCTCAGACACTGTTTTTTTTAATTTTATCCTAATTTTTTTTTTAATTTAAGTTTATATCTTTTCTTTTCTTTAACGCCGGGAAGTGCACTGAGGCTTGACTGAGGGAGTGGGTCTCCCCAGACGGGTATGCGGGACTTGCTACGCCCGAATGATGCAAATGCCACCAATGCCGCCTTTGGTGAGGTGCCCTGGATCTGTTGGTAAACAGTGCACCTCGCCCACTAGTCAGTCCTTCAGGGAGACGCCACTTTCACGTAGGAGTTGTCCCGCACAATAAAATAATTACTCCCAACGCTGCCCCAATACAATGAGGCGAGATTCCCGTCCTCGCCCCTTGCTGCCTGGTCTTTTATCCCCGTTTCTTAAAGAGTGGTATAAAGAGCTCCCTCAGCTCAATTCAGTTTGATCAAGATGCTGCCTCACTCTAGGCTAGTGAGCCCCACCGCCGCGACAAGGCCTGATCCATGGAGGGGAACTTAAACTTATACCTGACTTTGACTATAGTTAGGTATAATACGGTCCCAATGTATAAGTGTCATTTTTTAATATCACTACATATTATAAAACAAAGTCGCTTTTTCTGTCCCTATATCCCTTTGTACGCTTAAATCTTTAAAACTACGCAACGGATTTTGATGCGGTTTTCTTTAATGGAAAGGACAATTCAAGAGGAAGGTTTATGTATATAATTTATTAAGTTTTTATATACATTGGCTAAGATATAACAATAATTGTTGGAGGTGTCGGAAAAAAATTGGCCGTCTGGGAGTTTCCAACGAAAACGCTGCCTAAACCCTTTGAGATGTAACAAAATAATGTATGGTAGAATTGTGTATCTTAAGTAGGTCTATAAAAAAGTCCGCGATGGCATATATCTATCTCTTAGGGATATCATACTATATCCATTTAATACTTTAAAAAATGGACAATTATAACGCGATAATTTGAAAGTTATTTACAAAAATACGGTATGAATCGTTATCATTTTAAATCAGTTAATTAGCTGGAGCACATAATGAAGATTATTTTTACCCTTTACATCATGCAAATTAAATGAATACTTTAGAAGATATGGCAATATCAAAATAATACGCAAGAAAATAAATCGTGTTGCCGTGATTTGAGAGGGCAGTGTAATATGTAATAGTATCCTAAATAGTAAATATGCATGCAGAAAGTCTGCATAGGAATATAATATGTCTTTATGTTCAAGATAACATATATCCATTTTAATACAAAAACTTAGTCATTATTGAAATGGAAAATGATCGTCATCAAACATGATAAATTCGTAAACCTAAGTTCACGCGGGCGAAGCTGCGGGTAACAGCTAGTATTATATAAACGTATTATATAGATAACTATCTGTTGCCCGCAGCTTCACCTGCGTTAGCTAATGGATTACATCCCGTTACAACGGGATCTTTTACACATTGTGTCCGAAAAACCCAAATATCTTACGGACCCTATTTTTTTTTTCAGAATAAAATTTGGCCTATGTTACTCGTGGATAATGTAGCTTTCAAACGGTGAAAGAATTTTTGAAATTGGTCTAGTACTTTTTGAGCCTATTCATTACAACCAAACAAACAAAGTTTTCCACTTGTCAAATATCTGTCAAATATGTTGCCGATAGCCTATTGGGAACTTAACTGGAGATTGCGAAACAGGCCCTAAGACTGATTCTGTTGCGACTCGATCGCTCGGTGAATAATATTATTATTATTTTCATCACGTATAACCTGACATATTTATTGAACATAGTCCAGTTTTTCTCAAATCAATTTAATCATTTCAAGAAAATAGATTCATGTTTAAAAGGTCCTTCGCCTTTAAATTAGTTCTATCTCACTCTCTCACCGGCTGAATCCTACACATTTACGTGTTTATCTCTCTCTCTCTCTTGGACTTACTTTTTCATTTCATCGAGTTTGTAATCACAACGATTCTAAAGAAGTTTCACTTCTAAAACGTTGATATTTTTGTGTGTAAATATATCAAATCTAACGTCCATGTTACTTGTGCAAAAACATCTGCTAAATGGTTCACATTACCATGTAAACGCAGAAATGCAAGCTTCATATAAAACGCCAACACCACTTCCGGCTCTAGCAATGCCGCTAAATTATTCTACATGCATGGTCTCCGGTCTTGTAGCATAATATATTCATTAAGAATTAAATATTTTACATTTCTGTGAGACGGTGTTCGCTGAATACGTGATCTTTTTTTTCAACTAACATAGTTTTCTATGTAAATGCAAAATTTTAATAAACCGCGCAATAATCCAAGCGGTTTTACAATTAAGCTGTACTAGTGGCATATGAATACTAATTTCAATCTTTACTAATCTAATAAATGCAAATGTGAGTTTGTTTGTTATCTCATTATATAAAAACTGCTAAACCAATTTGAATTAATAACCACCGGAAAGCGCATTATTAGTGAGTGTATGACATACCTAATTATATATAGCTATACTTACTTTTTTGTGGACGGATAAAGGCTAATGATGATGATGATGATGATGATAATACCTACTTTATTTCCTCTAGAACGGGAACTGCATAAATGAAACCGCATGGTCCTGTACTAGGGCAGTACGCTATAGTCCTGGGCGGCGCTGCGTCACGATTTGAGGTCTGCTGTTGGAGGGGACTTGTCTTTGTCGAGCCTATGGAGGGTAGAGGTAAGGAGTACCATCTCATATGGGGAAATAGTATATAAAGTGTCCAGCTGTATGCTATAAATAACAGTTCAAAAACCGTCCGCAACGGCGCTTGTGTAGGCAAAGGGTATGGTATTGGTATACATATTTATGTGTGTGTGCGTGATTTCTTGGCGCACACACGTTTAAAAGTTTACAATTTTGCGACTGTGGCGCCACCCTTATTTGACGTTTTACGTCGGACGCTTTTCATACATAGAGATGTTACTCCTTACCTCTACCCTCCATAGTCGAGCCTCATCACTGCGAGGCTGTGACGAGTCCTGGACGGCAATGGCCTCTTTCTGCGAGACAGTAATGTCCCAGAAGGAGGCTGACGAACGGGTGAGAGAGGAGGCCGCGAATGAGGCCTCACCCAGTAGACGACGAACAGGGGTGCGTCGGAGGCTCTACCTAATGCGTCTCCAGTAACGGGATGGGAACCCGGGCCCCTTAAAGACACGAAGTTATGGGGACAGCCAAGTGATAGCCAGGCATTCCCTCTATTGTAGAAAATTTGGTCTTGCCGGGACCAGTCTGTCGCTGAGGGTATCAGCTGATAGTTGCCTGCAGATCTGGGTCCCTCAGATAGCGGCTGAAGGCTCACGCAGCGGTTTTAGTAAGTAGTCTGTAGTGCACCCAATGCAAGTCCCCACACACGCCAGCGCGACTACCCAAGGCGCTGGTAGGGTCCGAAAAGGATTTCCGCAAGGTTATAAAAAATAAAAAAAACAAGTAGGCTATAGTTGATTTACTGATATTATAAATGTTGATATCATGTATGAAATATGATTTTAAAGAGCTGCCAGTAGCATCGCCCGTGTTAAATCAGACATGTCTCTCCCTGGAGCAAATAAAAAAAGCTAAGCCGTTTCATAGATCTACCAGAACCAACTGATAGACAAAAATATTTTTTAAAAGTCTTATCAAAGTATCTTTAAATATACTTTAATACTTTATATACATTAAGTGAAAAGCTGTAAATTTTATTCGTAGTATTCATAGCTAAAAATATTCCGGATAAATGCGCGGTTTCCGCTAGATTATGCGTGCTAGCGAAGACCGGGGCAAAATGCTAGCATTAAATAACTATTATTTACTTTGTCTGTGACTCAGTCAATTTATATTCCTTTTAAGATTGTCGAAAAGCTATATAATTAAACTTTATCTTATCTATTATACCGTTCAATGAATTTCACCAATTTCGTCTTTCATTTGATTATAATTATTTTGTTTGCTTGGAACCTAAATTGATTAGATTCATTGGAATTACGTTTAAAAAAGTAATTTTGGTTTTATTTATATTTATAAAAATACTTTTATCAAGATAGATATGCAACGATTGAATAGGTTCTGGGCTTAGTTGCTTTTTTTTATCTCGTACAGCCGTCGATCCAAACCCGTACCAGTAGGTTGACAGGCAGCGCGATATCATATTCTTCCAACTTGTGCAAATCCTGACGGGGCACTGCTGCTTCGGATGATATCTGTGGAAGGAGGGGGTAATTGCTAGGGTGTCATTACCGCGCCAGCAGTGAAGTAATTGCAAATCGCATCCTGGTGAAGTACTTAAAGGAGTATATATATATAAGTCACAGACATATGGTAGTCTTCTCGATTCGCAAGGCGTGTTGATGCAGAAGTGGCGAAGCGGGAGAGGGAGCCATGTGATCCATTTGATCTGATGGGATGAGCCTCGCATGTACCGGCGATACTGATACCTTCTGGGCCATCATAATACTCGTAGATGTTATCTGTAATACCTGGCATGTCTACCAATTTATTCAACTAACATAAAAAGGTAGGAGAACATTGAAATATACTAGGACTAATAATCAGAAAATTAAATCCCGAATGTATGTACGCTCATAACTTCAAAACCGCTGCACCCATTGAAACCCATAGAAATATTAAGATATATCAAATATTTGTGGCTGCGCCAAATTCGATAGTTATTATTTTGTTGTGTTAGTTATGGTTGTATGAAAAGAATATGATGATGATGCTAAACATTATTGAATAATGGTATTACTGCGTTTGAAGGATTTGCACTATATAAATATTTAACACGTATGGCATAGCATAGTGGTCCATAAATTTATATTGAAAGCTTGCCAAATCTGGGAATAGTTTGTTGAATTTCATCTTTAATAATAGAATCTACGCGAATTGATAACGTCGGGTGGCGAAATTCCGAAAACAGACAATTCAAACATATCCTGAGATATAAAGTGCTTAATAGGGTGCCTGTCCTGTCCTTTACTCCAAAACACAACAAGCGTGTTTCACGGGAGTAACAAGTAGGAAAACACAGACAATACAAATAGTACAGACAACAACAAAGAGCAAACGCAGCGATAACCACGCGGAATCGAATGGAGATAAAATCGCTAGTTCTCTGTGATGTTTATCATACAGGCTAGAACATAAGGACATTTTTAGGTCATTACGACATTAGGACATTAAGACACTAGGACATTAGGACAATAGGACAAAAGTTGCCATACCTATTTTGCCATTTACTTATATTTGCCATTTGAAATAAATAATAGTTTGACTGAGGCAGTCAATTTATAAAGATGGTCCATACATATGAAGATATTTTTATGAGCCATAAACTCTAAAGATAGCCAAATGTTTATTGAAGCAGCGGGAAATATATTTTACTCAAACGACAGTTACGTTCGTATTAAGACGTCTATTCATGCCAAATTTTTAAGAGATGAGAATATTAATTCGTATTTTTCAACAAATTTCACTAAGTTCAATTTCACCTAGTTCACGTATCCATTTGAACACACCTTCTTTTTTCAAAATCGCTTATGACGTATATAATATGAAGAGTTCACTAACATACATAAATACGTACAGAATAACTCCTATAAAATTCCATAAATATTCCTATCAAATAACCTTCCAATAAAATTACATTTTGAACGTAAAATTCTCGAGATTCAGATCTGTTGGCACTTGTATATCAAGATGACCCTTAAAGTAGAATTTTATAGCGATGGTTCGAATTGATAGATGTTCTAGTAAATAAAATCTAAAATATCGTTCTTTTGTACACTTCTACGCTAGTTAATTTTAATGAGGACAAGGATGGTCAAGTAAATTTTAGATATTTTAGCGCTTTAGGAATTCATATAGTCCGTCGTCTCAACTATATCCGATTTATTTAAACTATTCGAAACGGGGTATTTACCATGTTTTTTAGTATTATTTCGTGGAGATAGATATTTCGAAATTGTCTACGCATGTCATGTTCACGAGAACATATTGTCATTCACAGAGTCTCGTGAACATGACATTCGTAGACAATGTCGAAATATCGAGTTCCGCGAAATAACACTTAAAAACATGGTAAATAATCCCGTTTCGAATAGTTTAAATAGTTAAAATGACCATGTTAATTTAAAATCTTATAGACCCGATTTTTTCTTACTTGCTGCTATGCCAAATATAATGTTACCAGTCCCCCTAGACAAGTGGTTAACGTTCGGAACCTATTCAATTGCGAAAAACGCTAACACCTTATGGTTGTTGCAATTTGACGAACGCTCATTCAGACACATAAAGTGTTTAGTTTAGTTTGTAAAAACGGGCAACTTGGCAATGAATTTGTACTTCCTTTAAAATGAATAAATATTCCTAATTATAATATTCCTTGAGTCATATTTCATGTCGTAAACTAGTGTCATTCCCATTCGATAAGTGTGCTATTCTATTCTATCCGCTTAGCGTTTGTGCCGTATGTCTAGGGGACTCTGTATA
This sequence comes from Lycaena phlaeas, assembly GCA_905333005.2. NCBI lineage: Eukaryota > Metazoa > Arthropoda > Insecta > Lepidoptera > Lycaenidae > Lycaena > Lycaena phlaeas. The sequence continues at coordinate 4,356,799 of HG995181.1, forward strand.
ATCTTAATATGACCGACGAGAGTCTAGCGGGTAAGTACTCGATGTCTGAAAGACCTGGATTCTGACTGAGTGCACCTTAAATAGGATTTCTAAATCCTCCGTGCACCTGAACATGAGAATAGCTTGCTCACGTGAAGGATACATCGTGAGGAAACCTTTTTTTTGATGACGCAGCAATATTCCTTTTCGGACAATACCAGGGCCTTGGGTAGGCACGCTGACGTATGTGGGGACTTGCATTGGGTGCACTGCCCCACTAAAACCGCTGCGTGAGCCTTCAGCCGCTATCTGAGGGACCCGGATCTACAGGTGATGGGAAACCCTCAGCGAATCGTGAGAAAACCCGCATAAATGAGATCAAAAGTCTTTGGAGGTGTTTGAAGTTCACCAACTATCGGGAGGATATAGGAGCATAGTTAAGTCATCTATAGCAATATTCTCCTCGTCTGATTTTTGGAACCCATGAAATAGGTTGTTGATGATGATGCCTGTTTCTAAATTTTTTGACGTGACGTCTTATGATTCGATGGAGCCGGCTGTAAGCATTAAAAAACATGACTCATGCGGCGTTACCTCGCTCTGAGGCGTTCCATTTCCAGGCTTGAAGTGCAAGCGAGAGCGCGGAACGAGGGACACAGGCAAAATCGGCCCATCATTATTTTCTTATGACGTTGTCACGTTCAAGTATCATGAGTAAACCGACATTACAGACAACCGATTTTTATTTTTTTCTGATGTTCCAAATATAATGTTATTATGCCAATGCAATTTTATTACGTATACATAAAAGTCGGTATTTTTATCGCGTACTCAAATCATACGGGCGCCTAACGTAATCAATAAATATTATAATAAAAAGGCGCATAGTACCGTTGGAATCGCACTCGTGTTTATCTCGTTTGATGCTTTGCCTTTTTAGCCGACTTCTAAAAAAGGAGGAGGTTATCAATTCGAAAAGGGCATTTAGAACAAAATGAGAACCTTCCCTTTATGAAGTCGGTTAAAATATACACGCAATGTTATGGATTTCTTTATTTGTTTTTTTTTTCATTTTATGAGATGATCATGTTTGTTAATGTTGCCTTATTTCCTTAAACCAAACAAAAATGATTGTGTAAATAAAAACAATCTCGTAGTTTTATAGCGTGGCTCTGGGTTTAGGCCCACCAGTCAGGACACTAACTTTAAGGCTACCTGTGGGCCTCATAGCTTTCCCCGTCTTGTCACCCTATTGTAAAGTCACTGGTTTCTAATTAAATAGGCCACTCAGTTTTATTACTTTAATAGTAAGAAAGATTGCAATTGAATAATCTTATACAATGTTGCAATTATTTCATCTAAAGAGACTACACAATGTCTGAGGCTCTTCAGAATCTTTTGTAATCCAATGACCGTGGCAATAGCGAAGACCCTTATTAGTTCTAAGCCGGTTTTATTACAAATGTTTTTGCTTCATTATCCTTACTGTAAACATTATATTTCATTTCATATAACCTTTTGTTGGCTATAGATAGATCATTGTATATCAGTCCCGCCATGGTTCAGGCCTTGTCGTGGCGGTGGGGCTCAGTAGCCCAGGGTGACCCCAAATGTGAAGCTAATTGAGCCAAGGGGGCTCTTTGTACCCCTCTTAACAGAAGAGGGGACAACAGAACAGGGGGCAAGGGGTGAGCATGGAAACCTCACCTCATCGTACTATCCAGACGATGGAAGTGGTTGTTCTGTGGTGCGGGGCAACCGCTCTGTGGAGGTGGCGTCAGTCCCCTGAGGGACTGACTAGCCGTCGAGGTGCCCTGTTGCCTGTAGATCCGGGGCACCTCATCAAAGGCGGCATTGGTGGCACTCGCCGGGTTTTAGTGGGTAGAGCTGCGTCCACTTACCATCTTTCGGGCGCAGCGAGTCCCACATACCCGCCTGGGGAGACCCACTTCCCAGTAGGATGCGTCAGTGCATTTCCCGGCGTAAAAGAAAAAAAAAATTGTATATCAGTCAGCCATTCTCCATATTATTTTCAACTATTAATACTTTTCTATTGACACGGATGTCTCCCTTATCATGACCACTCCAAAAGTTTTACACATAAGATATACATCGTTTCTATTTTCTATATAAAATATTCAACGCTGTTCAACAGAATTCTCAAAATTCAGTTCGAATGGATTTCTTCGGATTTGCAACAGAAATGCAATATGTTTTCAGCACGTATCTCACACATTGTCTATTTTTATCTATCGTATCTCACATATTGCCTCTTGTTTATGGAAAAAGTAGGATCATATTATATGTATAGCGTGAGCACTTTGAACATTTTGAACTCAAAAACTTTTAATAAAATACTCTTATTACAGAGAAACCCAATTTTGTTTTAATTTACTGTGTCGTAAAATTGATTGAAAAATCATCAGTATCATAATAATCATTACCATTCTTTTGCGTCCCTTTCAGGAGATAGGTTTATATAAATTACAGATTATTTTACACATTGTCTTTTTTTAGTACCCAGCAAAACATCCCTCAAATAGCTTCAGTGACGTTTGTGTATACCATTTAAAATTAGGAAAAACTTAAATGTGTGGCGTTTGAGTAATATTATATCACACTAAAAGCCCCCATCACGACACAACGTCATCACTTAATTTTTTTCAAGGAGTTTTTGTGTTTAACTTAACTTAGTTTTTATTTTACCTATGAGAAAGACAAAACCTGCGTTTTGAATAAACTATATCATAACCTTTACGTATAAACAAAACAATTGAGGATAAATAAAAAAAATTAAACACGGGATGCTAATAAATCACAAAAGTTTGTCCATTATGCAAAGTGTTTTATGGACACACGAGTTTTTGTGTATCAACGATTGTTCTTTTTTGACTATTCTATTGTGTGAAATTTTAAAACAAGCAGATATTCCACGGGAATATACATCTATACTTAACGATGGCTTAGCTATAGTGCGGTAGAGGTATGCAAAAACCAAACAGCTGCTCTGTGTCCGGTCCTCGGTGGATGCGTCTTACGTCTAATACAGGCACTCACCTATAATAATTACTTTGGTGAGTACATTTGCCGCAGGGAGTAGATGGCAGTACGGGACTCGGCCCAGCACATCTTCGAGGTTAGGTCGAGATAGGCGGCAGTACGTATCTGTCATCGGTTATTAGAGGGAATTTGTTTCTTCCAAATGTCAACATCGTGATGCTCGGAGACGAAGAGTCATAAAGGGCATATTCTTCTGTGAAGCAGTATTTCCTAAAAGGATGCCGACGAGCAGGTGAGAGAGAAAGCTGCCGACCAGGCCTCTCTAATCTGACGAAGGGCTTATGCGTAGGAGTCGCCTGCAGTAATGCCTATATAGGGGCGGATTCAGGCTAAGAACCTGGCCCTAGTCAGACATGACGTCGTAGGGACCAGAGCCTTATCCGAAGTAAGCATGGATGATGCAAAAGCATTATCCTGCGTCATTAAAAAAACATGGGCTTTTTGATGGCGGAGAAATCATTAAAGGATGTAGCCGGAATCTTCGTGTAGGTCCTGAGCCTATGTGGGACTGGTCACAACTAAATCCACTACGAGCGCCTTCAGCCATTTTTTGAGGGTCCCGGATCTGCAAGCAACACGATCATCTCAGCGACCCATGGTAACAGCTGCCAAATCTGATCATGTATCAGAAGAAGGTCTTTCGCTTAAAGCCCATGCAACTTACGAACTTTTCTTTCTCATCTTCGAAGACTTCACCTTTCAAAATATTGAGGCTTTTCGATTATGTTTTTCTTCAAATTTATACATTTAATACCAGTAACTGAGATTTAGGGTTTTAGTAAAAAAAACTTTCTAACCAAAATAACATGCCTTTCCTAATAATTGAAACAGCAAAGAGTTTTTATTGAATACGATCTAGTTATGGAGAGTATCGCGTTAAAAGAAACTCAGTTTTATTATATCAGTATAGATAAGTATTTGCGTTGTAATGAGATAGAGTCACTTTATAATATACATATGGATCGAGCAAATGAAAACTAGACTCTGGAAAACACATTTGTGGGTGGCTAAGGGTGTGTTCACGTTGGATAAAATTAGAATATTAAGAGCTACTATAAAAATGAATAATTATCGAGAAATACTGTTATATATAAAATATGTACTGATACAATTCTAAACTAGTTATGCACATTTAGGCCAAGCAAGTCCAAGCACTAGGAAAATAACCAACTTATTGGGACAATTAGATAAATAGTCATATTCTTACTATCGCATGGCATAGTAAATGAGACGATCTTCGTGTAGTGGCAGGTCCGTGTTGAATGCGAGTAGTAAGGGATCGGTCGTCTTGGCGTTCATTAAGGGAGGCCTATGTTCAGCAGTGGACGGAAAAAGGCTGATGATGATAGTAAATGAGTGTCAATTGTCAAATATCAAGACTTATTACTGGCATATAGGCATCTTATGTCAGCATGGATTTTCGGATTTGACCAGTACAGTATACGTGCTGTAAGTCGCAATAGAATCAGTGAAAGTGGTTTCATTATAATCATCATCAGCCTTTATTCGTCGACTAGGTGAACATAGCCCTATTTGTTATTTGTAAATTGGTCGTCTCGGCGTTGATTGAGAGAGCCATATTATGTTATGCAATGAACGGATAAAGGCTGATCATGATGATGATGATCCTATCCAAGAGCTATCATTTATAATAATAATAATCATAAAAATAACGTAAAAGGTAAAAAACCGTAATCTTCTACGATCCAGAATTTTAAACTCGCCCGCTCCCATAACGTGAACGCACCCTTGAATATGGGGTGGATGCGGCAAATGACAACTCTATTTACAGCCTTCACGTTCAAGTACCGGCTCAATTGAACATGACTCATGGGCTTTAATAGAATTATTTATGATAATACATATTAAACGGTTTACAAAAGCCTAACAGATCATCAAATTTTTTGGAGATTACTCCTTAACCGTAGACGACGAACGGCGGTGCGTCAGAAGCGTTACTTAATGCACTTCCAGTAACACTCCTGTGCTCGTGTTGGGCTTGGGATAGGAACCCTAGAGTCCCTGTTGCCTGCAGATCCGGGTCCCTCATAAAGCGGCTGAAGGCGCTCACAGTGGTTTTAGTGGGGTAGTTCACCCCAATGTGAGTACCCGCCAGTGTGCCTACTCGAGGCCCTGGTATGGTGCGAAAACATTTCCAATGCGACATAAAAAAGCCAACTCATTAATATGTTGCTCATCCTTTTTTTTTTCTTTTACACCGGGAAATGCACTGACGCATACCGCTGGGGAGTGGGTCTCCTCAGGCGGGTATGTGGGACTCGCTGCGCCCGAAAGATGGTAAGTGGACGCAGCTCTACCCACTAAAACCCGGTGAGTGCTACCAATGCCGCCTTTGATGAGGTGCCCCGAATCTACAAGCAACAGGGCACCTCGACGGCTAGTCAGTCCCTCAGGGGACTGACGCCACCTCCACAGAGCGGTTGCCCCGCACCACAGAACAAACACTCCCAACGTCTCCCAACAATGAGGTGAGGTTCCCATCCTCACCCCTTACCCCCTGCTCTTTTGTCCCCTCTTCTTATAAGAGGGGTACAAAGAGCCCCCTCGGCTCAATTCGCTTCACCCAAGGTGTTTGGGTCACCCTGGGCTACTGTGCCTCACCGCCACGACAAGGCCTGAACCATGGTGGGGATTTTGCTCATCCTGAGACATAACATGTTAAGTATCCGTAACAATTATTACTCTGCCTGACCTGCCCTTCTATCCGAAACATAGCAAAGCTGTTTGACGGGAGAAATAAGGAGACGGTGGTAACCATGCAACCGGGAGCACGGTGCATTCAACCCACCGGTAGATAGCCTTTTTTTTATTTAACGCCGGGAAATGCGCTTAAGCTTCCCGCGGCGTAGTGGGTCTCCCCGGGCGGGTATGTAGGACTCACTGCGCCCGAAAACTGATAAGTGAACGCAGCTCTACCCACTAAAACCCAGCGAGTGCTGCCGATGCCGCCTTTGGTGAGGTGCCCCTGTTCTACAAGCAACAGGGCACCTTTATGGCTAGTCAGCCCGTCCGTCCTCAGGGAACCGACGCCACCTCCACAGAGGGTTGCTATGCACCACAGAACAGCCCTTCCCAACGTCGGGACAGTACAATGAGCTGAGGTTTCCGTCCTCGCTCTTTGCCTCCTCTTGTTATAAGAAGGGTACAAAGAGTCCCATCAGCTCAATTCGCTTCGCCCAAGGTGCTGGATTCACCCAAGGCTTCTGAGCCCCACCGCCACGGCAAGGCTTGAACCATAGTGAGGACCAATAGATAACCTATGCTAATACTTTCGTTACGCTGGACGGTTATTTTGGATACAGAAGCATTCATAAAACATTTTTTCCAAGAATTCAATCCATCAGCGATTTCATCGAAATTTCTAACAGAGAAAAAAATATCGATCACGCGCGTGTTTATTTATGGAATCACTTACTGAAATGATCGAAGACTATCGGAAGTCTGGGACGTCAATGTATTTTTGACTTATTTTTGACTAGCTCTTGCCCGTAGCTTCTCCCGCGTTAACGATTCACAGGTATATCCGGATTAATGGCTTTTATAGCATCCTAACTGTTGTGCGCGGCTTCGCCCGCGTTAGCAAAAACAATTTTAAGGTGTCCCGCGCTACTTCTAATCTTATAATGCTAATATCTATGAGAATATATTGTGTATGAAGTTTCATGACGATCGGCTTAGTAGTTTTCACGTGAAAGCCTGAAAACATTTCTATTTTCGCATTTTATAATAAAGATGTTACTCAGTAAACAGACTGTAAAGAGTTTGCGTGAAAGAGTAACAAACCTACATCGCATTTTTACTATCCTATTAATATTATAAACGCGAAAGTTTGTAAGTATAGATGTTTGTTACTCTTTTACGTAAAAACTACTGAATGAATTTTTGATGAAACTTTACAATAATATAGCTCATACATCAGAATAACACATAGGCTATAATTTATCTTCTTACTCCCACGGTAATGGAAAGTACGCGGGTGAAACCGCGGGGCACTGCTAGTACATCATACATTTTTGGAAGATGATGCTTTGCAACAAAATTGGGCTGGCACGACCGTGGTGGTACCCCTCCTCACATGATACCAGCGTACAGTGACAGTTATACTGTCGCGTTTCATGCGGTTTGTAAGTTCCTAGTGGCCCATTGTAGGGCAGCGCACTGCATCTGATTCTGTGGATCCGCATCCAATCCATCGTCAATATTTTGCCAAAAGGCTTCAACTGTTCGTTTGCCATAAAAACAACATTTAAAGTGTGTGTAGGATATCAGTAGGATTAATTACATCAAAAATATAATACATATTTCGTTTAGACATGACGTGGCTTACAGTTCCTAGTATATCAATGTTAAGGACAATTATGTATCCAATTACAAACTACATTAATTTAACTGCTAATAACTACGTCCTGTATGGGACGCCCAATTATACAATCGTAATTAAAATATCACATAAACTAATTAAAAGACGGACAAACTAATGACACCTAATAACATGCTACAGTTGATTCGTCAAATTGATGAAACAAATTAGCATTACGGTTTACATAACATCATTATCATCAACGTCATTTCGTCTACTGCCTTAGTTTTAAAGAACGCATAGGCTCGTTCGTATCCAATTCAAACCGGCGGGTTTTTCATCATTCACGAGCAATTCATGCCACAAGTATGCATTGGAATTTCGAAACTTGTCCCTTCATCATCATCATCATCACCCTGGTTCCGTCCACTGCTGAACATTCAACATAGACCTCCCTCAATGAACGCCAAGACGACCGATTCTTTATGGCAATTATGAGCATATCCCCAAATGAACTCGCCCCTTACATTGTTCTATTACCTTTTTTTTCAGAATGACTTATGCTGTAGGCCCTAGGGACTTTACGTTTAGTCGGAGAGGTTTTATTATCTGGCCATGTGGGGTCTTTCGTCGATTCATACCACGAGCAATTCTTTTTTTTTTTCGAAAGGTCGAGACTTTTAGGCCTTTTGACTATGATTGTGGATTTTATATTGAGGTGCAATAGATCCTCAATGTGACAGTTACTGACATGCACCGTGAAGAGATGCGTGATGGCTTTGATCGCCATTCGAAATGGAGTCATACCTCCTCTACCAGCCTTTATCCATCCACTGCTGAATATAGGCCTTCAATGCACGAAGACGGCCTATACCTTGGTCGGATCCAGCATGGAATTGCCACTGCACGGAGATAGTCATCCCATTTGGTTCTGGCCGACCAACAGTTCATCTACTTAAACGCGTCATTCTCTCTTTATTGGTCTTATGTGGTCCATCGGCCATTCGTTCTTCTGAGTGTGTGACCCTAATTTAAATATGTCCGGCAGTGAGGAATAACAACTGAGCATCACTCACCAGACACTGTACCAAATATGGTCACGTTGTCAATAATCACCATTGAATTTTCCTTAATTATAAGTTGGTACGTGTTGTTACCAGCGAAGTTTCCTTAATTACATGTACTGTATCTAAGTAACCTCACCACATTATTGTAATAATATTAGAGCCAGAAACACATTCGTGATGCCATGACGAGATATTGTTATTTTATAAATTGATCATACTAATATTTTCATGAAAAACTATTTATATAACTAAAGTGAAATAATAAGAAATATAGTGAATTGATAGAGTAAGTATTTTTTTGATTCTTTTCCATTTCGACTTATGTTAGTAGGACGAACAAACGCAGAAACCACGTTAAGAAGTCACTTACGAATGCGAAGACTCACCAAGACAACGGATTTATGCGTTGCATATCCTGAGAAGAAAGAAGCGGTGTAATTATACTGTTTGTTCTGGTCTTCTCTACAGAATATAAAACTGGACCAGGCGAGTTCGGTGTCTCGACTCGAGTTTGACTCGAGACTGACTCGAGTTTCTCTACCACGAGTGTTATTTCTAAGCTCACGGGTGACAGGGCCTAGTGTCTAGGTGAGGAGTTCACGAGTCCAAATCTTAGGTATGGCATACATCTCCTGGTCCCACCAGAAATTGAGATGAGAACACCCCATTGCTCGATACTAAAGGTTCTAGAAACAGCTCCAAGAGCAGGATAGTGCTGCGCTACATAACCTATCCTTGCATAGACGTTAATATATTAATAAAATACATATATTATAAAGTATAGAAATAATCTTGTTTGTTGTTTGTTTGAATTGAATAGGCCCTGAAACTACTTGACCGATTTGAAAAAATATTTTACTGTTGCGAAGCTATACTATCCCTGCGCCCCCGGTGAACATAGGCTATATTAAATTTTCAAAATAGCTAGGGACCCGTTTGACACAACAGCTAGTAATATATAAAGTACGCAAATAATAACAAAATTAAATCAAATCCATAATTTTTTTCCCTAGCTTATACTGTCCTATTGCTGGGCAAAGGTCTCTCTTTTCTACGTGTCTCTATAATTATCTGCCCCGCGCCAGTCGTTTCTTCGATGATTTATTAATATTTTGTATTTCAGGTCTGTACTTCAATTGTGAATAAGAAAAATAGAAAAAAGAAAATTAAGTACAATGTCACTACATCCAAAACTTTTGTATCACCATACTAAAAACGTTTCTGTTTTGAATACAGCGAAAGTGATTGAAAAGAATAGTTTTCATAACTATACACACTTATTTAATGAACAAGAAAATGAAAAACCATCAAGCTCAAGTCCAAATATTCTACTAATTGTATTAATAGCAACAATAATAGCATTGGCGTTGCTAGTTTCAACACTTGTTTTATTGTTGATTAAGAAAAATAGACAATGTGATACATCGAAGAACTTGGAACGAAAGTATAATTATAATGCGCACGCACACATTGACAATGAGAAGGGAATATGTAAGCCAAAATCTGCAATGGAAAAGAGAAGGAACAATGACGATCTTCCTGCGAATAATGCGAGTAGAAAAATGGTTTTACCAATGACACCCGCAACGAAACCTTTAAAAATATTCAACAGTGTATCTTCAATAAGCGTTCAATATTCTAATTTCGTTATTTCGGACCTAATAAGGAATCGTTTGCTCGATTCCAACATGATTGTAAACGACCACGACACTGATTATTCAATTGTGTTATCTAATGAAAAGTAAATTACATCACAAAATAAAATAAACTACATGTGCTAAATTATTAAATTACATTAAGGCCCTGTTTCACAGTCTCCAGATAAGTGCCGAATAGGCTATCGGCAACATATTTGACAGATAGAGTATGGAGTATGTGTCAAATATGTTGCCGATAGCTTATTCGGCTCGTATCTGGAGATTGTGAAACAGGCCCTAAAAGTGTTAAATTATTTTATGTTGGTCTTACAAATAATAAATGTTATGATAAGGTTTTGACTAATCGTAAAAAAAAAGAAAATATTTTTGCGAAATAAATAAAAGGCTGATCGTAGTAACTTAAGTATTAATACAAGAATTATACTTACAAAATATACTATTTAAAATAAAAAAGGTGTGTATGCTATTCACACACGATAGAAGTGAAACACACGTTAAATGCTCAAATACAAGTATTAAACAGTGTGCAATATACGTCATACACACCGACATTTGGTCTCTCGCTCTTTTGTATTTGTGTCTCTTACCTGTCGTTTTTCCGTTGCATTCGGTTTGAAATCACAACGATCCTAAAGAAGTTTTACTTCAAAAATATTTGTAAAAAATAGGCTAAAATACGTTGCATTGAATGTTTATTTGATAAAGGTTGATTTGATGACACTGTTTAGTTGTTCTTGTTATGATAATAAAAATTACAAGGATGTTTTAATTTTTATAAAATATGTCATATTATATGAATATAAGTGAGTAGTATTATTGTTTTCTTATGTTTACGCGAATTTCACTCATTATAATGAAACAAATTTAAGGATGTCCTCCCGTGACCATGATTGCTGTAAAGTATCCGAAACGTCGGGCTTGTAAAAAACTTAATAAACCGCGATAAAATCCGTAAATTTGTTTCATTATAAGTGAGTATCATTATATTATATTTTATAGGGGGATAACAATATTATGTGCACCTTCCTTCTTCTATAAACTATTTAACTCGGTATATAGATATAATATCTAATGTGATCATCAATCAATCATCAAACATCAATGTTGATTAAATAAATTACTACTTTATAATATGACTTTAATTAATAAATTGTGATTAATATCTATAATAACATATTATTATATTTAATCCCATTATATTTTTCTCCTGTACTTCCTCAGATACTTTTTCGAATTCATTAAAATTGGCTTATAGATTTTTTTATTAGTGCAATCATCCGATCATCAATCATGATCATGATCAATCATGAATGACCGACTCCAAAAATAAAATTTTAATCAATACAACGAGACATATTCAATATTTTTGTTCAAGTTTCAATATTTTCGTTAATTGTTTTTGTCAACTAACTTCACTTCGAAGCATTTTAGATATTGTTTTTAATTTTTTAGTTGTACCATATAGGTCAGTGAGTGACGGTGGTCCAGTGGTGGACGGACTCGGCCTCTTACGCGAGGGGTTCCGGGTTCGATCCTGACCCGTCCGTGTGTGCCTTGAAATGGGTTTTTCTAAATTTTTCTAAGTGCACACGAGACCATCGTTCGCTCACCGGTGAAGGAAAACATCGTGAGGAAACCTGCATGCCTGATGAGATTGAAAGTCTTTGAAGGTACGTGAAGTTCACCAATCCGCACTGGGCCAGCGCGGTGGACTATTGGCCCATTACCCTCCTCGCCTGATTTCGAGGAAGGAGACCCGTGCCCAGCAGTGGGACATATAAGGGTTGATACTTTACTTTACTTTTTTTTACCATATAGGTCTAGCTCTAAAGTCAGTTTTTGTTTTTTTTTTTAAGTAAAGTACTCGGTTTTTTTGTTTTGTTGTATATACCCTGAGTGATAATATTATGATAAGGTTTTACTTAAAAAAATGAACTTGAAAAAAAAGACAAAAAATAATCGGACTGGAGATACGAATCAGGCTTCTTTTCGATTCATAACTGCCTAATTTCTCAACTAAGCCATTATGATGATATATTACTTGACGTTATGTGTGTAATGGGAATCTCGGAAACGGCTTCAACGATTTCCTTGAAATTTTGTATTAAATCAATCTAGCTAGGAAACATTTTTAGATTTTTTTTTTATCTTTGTTTTGAGGCAATGAGAAAATATGATTAGAATACGAACGTAAAATTCGCTGTCAAATAATATGCCATGATAGGTAAGTTGAAAAATTTGGCAGTCATAATTGGAAAAAGCCTGGTTCGTATCTCCAGTCCGATTATTTTATTGTCTTTTTCTTTTTCATGTTTATTTTTTTTAAGAAAAACATTATCATATTATCACTAAGAGTATTCAAAACAAAACAAGAAACCGAGCCAATGCTCGATCAACCAGGTACTAGAAATATAATGTTGGGACAATTCACGCTCGCCCATCTGATATCAAACTAGTCAAATCCTATTCTTATGGCACAACAACTGATAGATGCACGTATATATATTTCTAAATACGTAGTACGTACATACTATATAGATAACACAGAGACACAGAACAAAAGATCACGCTCATCACACAAACATATTTAGTGCTAGGTTGGAATCGAACCTACGGCACTGGCTTAGTAGTCAGGGTCACTAACCAAACAGACCAGTCATAAACGAATAATATTATACCTTGTACATTTTATTTTACAGTTTGCATGATGGATTTTTCTGTATTTTAACTGTTGACAATTTTCGCGAAGCTCCGAGACCCTAGACAACAGCGGTGCGCCTGACGTTTTAAACGAACATTTTTTTCCATCAACTTGGATTCCCTCGCAAACTTCCACAAGGTCAGAGAATTCACTCGTATACAGCTTGGTCTGGCTTTATTGTAGTCACCTACATGTATATTACGTTAAACCTTGCCTAGACTATTTAATGGAACGGTTTTGTAATCAGTCTTTTGCCTTTCACTGCTGGTCACTCAAGCTCTATCTATAATCTATACTCTCACCAATGTTGCCGATCCCCCGTAACCCACATTAGATGTAGAACCGACGGAAATAATTATCCCATTTTGCTGGAGGAGGATTTACATATTAGGAGGATGTAGATTAGGACATTAGCGGCAGTTTTTCGGCGTCTGATTTCTAGGTGAGACATCAGTTCACCTTCTTTTACAAATAACTTAATAGGAGGTTAACACGCCCAAAAATAAGTCTTTTCAAAAGAAATTGGCATAATGTAAACGAGGAAAGCCACTTATCTCAGAAAAGAGAAGGAGTCTTGGAGGACGTACAGAAAGAAGGAAATCATATTACTTAAAGTCGTTGAAAGTGTGTAAAGTACCTACCCACTAAAACCCGGCGAGTGCCGCTAGCAAACAGTGCCTCAAGGGACCAACGCACCTCCATAGAGGGGTAGTCCCGCTTCTTTTAAGAGGGGTACAAAAATCGCTTTTGCCAAGATGCCAGGTTCACCCTAGGCTACCCCAGCGCCACGACCAGGTCTGAACCATGATGGGGTGTGTAAAGTATCTACGCCAAACTGCATTAGAGCTGTTCATAGATAAATGGTGGCTTTTCTCTCTTACTCTCATTGTCTTTCTTGAAGGGGAACATACATAATCATCAGCCCGCGGCAGTCCACTGCAGGACATAGGCCTCTCCCAAGGCACGCCACTTGATCTTGAGCTAGATTCCAATAATTAAAACGGGTCTACTAAAATGGTGCGACAGTAAGAGGAGTTTTTGTAATTATAATATTTTTCTAAGAAGAAAATTTGTCATGTTATTTTACCATTAACAATATCAAAATTACAATTTCGCAAACCACAAGTTTACAGTATAAACATTTAAATATATTTAGGATTTTAAATTAACATGGTTATTTTCATTATTTAAACCATTTAAAACGGCATATTTACCATGTTTTTTAATATTATTTGGCGAACTCGATATTTCGACATCGTCTACGAATGTCATGTTATATGTCTCATACGTACTAATGTATGTATATAATGTATGTACATGAGTTTCGTGAACATGACATTCGTAGACAATGTCGTTTTAAACACAAGAGTAATCACGTATTTAAAAAAGAAACGATCGTTTCTTTTTAATCATTCAACTAATGGCAAGTGATTATCAACATCCACAGAAATATTTACAACCATAGAGGATTTGCCAGTTATTCTAAATTTGGTCTCTTAAGGATAATTGCTACATTAACTGATAAAATCGTCCTACCCTAGGGCATGCTAAAATCGGTAGAATGTAACACTAGTTAACATTATTTAAAGACTATGCATGCACACATATAAAACTCCCAATAAACGCCAATAAAACCCTTAAAATTGTTTCATTATACTGAGTAAAATACGCGTAAATATTAATAAATAAATATTAAAGATCTCGCTCTCGCCTGCCTTTCCAATACTTTTGAATTGAGAAACAATTTTTATAGTGAGTAAAGTAGCAACCCATACATACATGTCCCACTGGTGGGCACGGGTCACCTTTCTTCACAAACCTTTAAAGACCAAGCAGACATGCAGGTATCCTCACGATGTTTTCCTTCACTGGTGAGCGAGCATCATGCTTAGGGCCCTACGTCCACGTTCGTAACTAAAATTTCATAACTGGTTACGAATAAGGAATTATTTTCACTGTTTCATAACCAGTTATTAAACAAGACTATTTTTCCATTTTCATAACCAGAGCCTCTTAGTCATGTATGGCCTCCTGGTACTTTTTCCTAGAACAATGATTTTTGTGAAGAAATCTATTAAAACGTGGAATTATTTCTAGAGTTCTAAGGCCCTAGAGGCCTCGAATTTAGCCGGCAGTGGGGGGAGGGGTGCACTTAGAAATTTAGAAAAATCTATTTCAAGGCACCACAGGGGGGGGGGGGCAGGATCGCACCAGGAACCTCTCGCACAAGAGGCCGAGTACATAACCACTGAACCATCTATAAGGTAACAATACTCACTATGGTATTACGCATTCGCTTTTCTTGCCAAAACTTGTGAATCATCAAAACTATTTATATTGTATTTAGGGTTAAACAAGTACGTGTTATAAGCCTTATCATCAAAAGCAGTCACTGTACCCGACGTGCTCGCTGGAGCGACATTACAATGAATGAGAATTATCTACGCAGCGCCACTCAAAATCATTTTATTGTGTTTTGTCACTGACATTAAGCTGAATTTTTAATATAAAATATGAATTTATTTTACAATTTCTTATACACAAGTGAGTTCCGTTTTTAGATGAAGAAGGGTTCGCCATACGGGGTGCTTTGTTCCCCTGGGTTCCGAGTGACATTGCTGCGTATTTCTTATACAGCTTTGATAAATAAATAAAATAATATTATTTTTTTGATTTCTTTATTATTATTTGAAAAAAAAGAAAGGAAATTAAATTGGTATGCCTGTTTCTAATATTAAAATGACAGCTTTTTACTACATCTATATCATAAATAACAAAATAACTTATAATTTTTGTCTGTCTGTTATATTTAATAATAAGGAGTAACTTAGGCTATAAAAATAATAAACAGCAAACCGGATAGGTCAATAAAAATGGGCTTTATGGGTGATGGTAACCATTTACTGGTGGCGTGGCTTTACTTCTTACGAACCGATATTATTGAAAAGTGATGATTACAATTTTTAAGCATTAAATTTCTGCATTTCGCATCGGTGAACTATGGCCCATTACCCTCCTCGCCTGATTTCGAGGAGGAGATTCGTGCCCAGCAGTGAGACATAAAGGGTTGATACTTTACTTTTTTTTTAATTTCTGCCGGATATTTTATGTTAATGTACAATACAGAATAAAATATTTATTACTAGCAGCGCCCCGCGGTTTCACCCGTGTATCTCCCATTCCCGTGGGAGTACGGTGACAAATTATTATAGCCTGTGCTATTCTGATTTGTAGTAAAGTTTCATGAAAATCCATCCATTAGTTTTTACGTGAAAGAGTAACAAACGTCCATACTTACAAACTTTCGGGTTTATAATATTAGTAGTATTATAATAATTATTATAATAAGCGGTTGTCTACGGAATTTGGTGATGAACCAGCTGTCCGTTTCCCCATCTTTTATCACTCGTAATAAAAAGCGTGATTCTTGTTCCAGGAAGATGTCATCAGATATGAACGCAACGATCTTCGACATCAACTCCACCGACTACACGCCGTATAAGGAGAGGATCGAGACCTACATCGTGCCATTCATCTTCGCCATCATCTTCATCGTGGGGGTCCTGGGGAACGGGACTCTGGTGATAGTCTACGTTAGACACCGGGGGATGCGCAACGCACCCAACACGTGAGTTCTTACTACACACACTGGAGCTACTCAATAGTCATCGTCATCATCGCCATCATCATCACCATCATCATCATTACCATCATCATCATCGCCATCATCATCATCATCTTATATTGCCATTATTAATAGTGTGACGTCATTTTTTTATGTCATAAGAGGCAATCGGGTAGTTGTGGTTACTACTGACGCCCTTAGACTAATGTCTATGGAGTCTAGAGCTTTCGAAAAAAAGCCACACACACACCAACAACTTAAGGTTATGCAAGGTTGCCCTCCTTATTCCTATCCTAATGGGCCAACGGAAACATAAGCCGCATGAGACGCAAAAGCATAGTCACTTTACGCCTACATCTTTAGGCCTTGCTTCCCCGGCCGTGCCAACTCAATTCCGTTGCAAAGCACCATGGTATTATCTCCTAATATGATAACGGCTGTAGTTGTACTAGAATAGTTCATCATTTCCTAACCTTTTCCCAACTACTTTGAAGTCAGCTTCCGGTAACCGGATTCAGCTTAATACCAGTATTTTAAATGAAACGACTGCTTATCGAAGTCTCGGACTGTTAAGATGATCCGATCCACGGACCAACCTCGGTGAGCGTTGCTTAACCTGCGTCCTAGTGAATCAAGTTTGTACTAGAAAAGGTGATTGTTAATAAAAAAATATCATTATTACTAGTTGATAGTTGAACTAGAACACAGATCACCCTAGAAACACATTTATTTTACGATATAAATATAACAAGAGAAGAATTAATGACAAGTATTTATAGCCATCATTACTTTTATGGTTATTGACATCCGATCGTTAAGGCTTTTCATTGTGACGTAAGGAATTGCAATATGAATCCATTTCTCATTGCCACTAGCTTTTTTATTACATTTATTTACTCCCATGCTTTGAATTAAATGCTCTTTCAAAGCTTCTGAAACAGCTCATTGCCAACAATAAAGCACCCAATGTTCTAATATCATAACCAAATATGTTTTATTGTTGTTGTAAATTTTATAAAAATACTTAACACACACACACACACACACACACACACACACACACACACACACACACACACACACACACACACACACACACACACACTTACACAAAAGACAGCCAAATTCTTACTGCTCGATGCATGGTATGTGAATTCATAAAAAAGGTGTGTGTGCGATTCCCACACGATTGAAGTGAAACACATGTTAAATGCTCAAAATTAATACAGGCAAGTATTAAATAGTGTAGATACACACCGACATTTGCTCTCTCGCTCTTTTGTATTTGTGTCTCTTACCTGTCGTTTTTTCCTTTGCATCCGGTTTGAAATCACAACGATTCTAAAGTTTCATTTCAAAAAGCATCTGTATACATAAAAAAAAGGTGTGTGTGTCAGCTCCGACGCACGACAGGAGTTTACTCCTTACGAACGACTATAAAATAAATGGATTAGTGAATAAGGGCTAATAAATGCATTTTTATACTTAGAACATGCGTGATACATTTATTTAGTAACATAAATAATTCGAAAGGCATAGTGAGGAAATCTGCATGCCTGATGATATTGAAAGTCGTTGAAGGTATGTAAAGTACACCAACCCCATGAACTATGACTTCATCTTCCTTGCCCTATTTCGAGGCCACCCATGCCCAGCAGTGCTATGCAGGCGAAGCTGCGGGCTATAGCTAGTACATTATAAAGGGATACTCAGTTATCTGTCTGCTGTCTTTCTGTGTAACCGTATGTTAGCACTTTACCAAAAATGTGTCACACGTGTCCAAGAAGTATAGAGTATTGTTATAAATGGCGCAAATCCGTCCAGTGATACTGTAGCGGACCTGTCAGCGCTACAAATCCTGTATCGCGCTATCGGTATTCTACAGTCCGATCGCTATATATACAACATCTGACATGATAGCTAGTGGGCTTCGGCCTGGCCGAGTATTGCACTTTGCTCGGTCGGAGATCTCCCTTTGGGCCTTCCACCATTATTCCCACAATACCAATGTAAAAAAGGTTTCAACTTCGTGATGTTTTTCTAGAAACTTATTTAGCTTCCTCCACAGATACATCTTCTCGTTGGCCCTCGCTGATCTGCTGGTCATCCTCATATGCGTGCCCTTCGTCTCCATTATCTACACGGTGGAGTCATGGCCGTGGGGTGGAGTCATCTGCCGGCTGTCGGAGACGGGAAAGGATATCAGCATAGGGGTGTCCGTGTTCACCCTAACAGCCTTGTCTGCTGAGCGTTATTGTGCTATCGTGAATCCCTTTAGGAAATTACAGGTACGTTTATGACAGACTTTAAACATAAGGATTTTCGTACGTCTGATGATTTTGATTAATAATAATAATAATATCATAATTACATATTATGGTGTGTATTAGAATTGAAAAACTATTTGGTTAGTGCTTACACAAATTACAAAATTTACAGTTCACAGGGGGCCTCAAACTTGGCAGTGCCTGTATCTTGGGGACCAGTAAATTATATTGTGTCTGATATATTTTTAATTTTATCCTTAATTTATAGCTTAGTGTTAGTAAACATAATTAACTAAGTAGTATTAGGTTTTAAAGAGGATTAAAATTTACATACTTAATTTTATGTGTTGTATATAACAGCAGTACAATAAAAAAAAGAAAAATATAATTGATTGATGAATGGATTTTGATGATTCTTGTATTTGAAAGATTTTGTTTACAATTTATATCATTTAGCGACCTCTGTGGCTCAGTGGTTAGCAACAGGTACAAGCCGGAGGTAGCGACTTCGAACCTCTTCTCTCTTTCTCTTTCTCTTTCTCGCCAGGGAACACCAAAAAAAGATTCGGTGTTCCTAGGTCATGGATGTGCATTAAATATGTGTATTATATAATAAAAATCTTAAATATAAGTATTAATATAAAAAGTATTAAATATATGTATTTCCGTTGTCTGGTACCCGTAACACAAGTCTCTTCGAGAACTTAGCACGGGACCAGATTGACGCGGTGTAAAAGCGTCCATAGTTATTAATATTATTATTTTAATTTTATTTAGATGATGTAGATATGACCAGCTGAACGGTTTTGAGTTACTGTATTATATTATGTTTTTTGGTGTGCAATAAAGTGTAATTTATTTATTTAATATAAGTGGTACATGCATTTTGCTTCGCTTATATTCAAAGTTCGCGACGAGATAATTTCCGAAAAACGAAAATCTTTATTTTTGTGTTTGTTTGTGTTGCACTTGAATCCAGTTCGCTGTGCCAATTATGAAGATCCATTACACCGTTGCATCGGGAAATGAGGACAAACAAACAAAAACACTGTCACATTTATAACGTTAATATAAAGTAATATAGCCGAGTCATTTAAATAATGGTACTGTAAATGGCGCTTAACAATTAGGCTAGGAATGTAATTTACTCGCTTATAATTAAAAATAGACACATATACATTTAGCCAAAGAACTTATAAATAAAGACAGATGGAGTATGCCGAACACGGGAGTGACGCCATCAAAGCGAACTACGAATTCAAAAGCAAACACAATCTTATATACGTTTAGAGGACGACGCTATGTCAAGCACTTGCGCTTTTGAATTCGTATTCGCTTTGAAGCGTCACTCGGGTGTTCGGCATGCTCCATCTGTCTTTATTTATAAATCTGTGCATTTGGCTTACCCTCAAGTAAGGTCAGGAGCTTATGTGGGACTCACATTTGGTACTACCCAAACTAATATCACTGCGAGCATCCTCAGGGTACTTGAAGTCAGGGTACCTGAGCGTGGTACCGCGGGTCCGGTATATGCAGGGGGCCTAGCCAAAATGCCATTACGAAAACGACAGCGACGATCGTTCGTTCGTTTGAAGTTGTGATTGGCTAAATTACGTCGTCGATCGCTCGATCGTTCAATCGACGACCTGATTTAGCCAATCACAACTTCGAACGGACGAACGATCGTCGCTGTCGTTTTCGTAATGGCATTTTGGTTAGGCCCCCAGGAGTACCTCAGCGAACGGTATCTATGCTGTGGCACAAAGAGGTCTTATTTCATGAAGGATTCAGGTCTCGCGTTTTACTTCACCGGTGAGCAAACAATGTTGATGGTACACAGGGAAATTTAGAAACGTATAAAGTTTAGTAATTGGTGGGGTCATGCTGCTTTGATATGAATTGGACCGGCAAGGGGTAGCCCATCTCTCGCTCACATAATACCGACGTGCAGTGACAGCTATGCTGCTGTGGGGTTTGTGAGATTCCCGTGGCCCATGAATAGGGAAAATAAGGGCAAGCCCTCTTTATTACCTTTGTTTGTGTGAATGTTTACGAGCCTTGGTAATCACCAATAAGACTCAGACTTATCAATCCCTGATCAAACATCAAGATCAAAGATCAAAAATCAAGGATCACATCTCTCGCTTCGATGGTCTTCTCGTCATGCTAATGATGGTTTCATGATTCTGGAAGGTCGCTAATGATTAACGAGCCGAGTTCCGGAACTTTAATTAGCGGATCATTAACATCATTATTTATTGTATTTAATTAACCATGTCATCAAAAATGATATTTTAATGTCATGATATCATCTATTTACCATGTTCATCATCATTTAACAGTGAGAGGAGGATGTTGTATTATCAATATCTATTATTAAAATTCAACTGTCCATCCGTCTGTCAGTCTGTCCGTCTGCCACCAAGCTCTGTAGCCGTGATCCATGTGATTGTTTGTCTGTACGGACGTTGCAGAATCGCAAAATTTGATGATACCACTGTCATTTCAATGAATTTAATATTTGTGTCTTATCTTTCCTCTTAATCTTTTTTAGTTGGTGGCGTAACAACGCGCGCAGGGTACAGTAAGTTAAAACAAAATGGCGTGGCCATGTGCTGCGGTTTACATTTTCATTTAAATTGCTGCACAGCTTTGACAGCGTGAAAAAAATAACACGAAACTGTTGCTAGTATTCCTAAATGAAAAAGTAATTTAAGAGCTCATTGGGATCGCTAGGATTGTTAATTACGACCCGCTGGTTTATCTCGTTGAATTTAAATTGTGCGCAAACGGATTTTCCACATTCTGCTTCGTAAAATAGACCAAGCTGAGAATCACTGATTTTTCTGAATAAGTTTTTAAGACAGTGAAGTCTATGACGTAGTTTACTACAATTTTATGAATAGTATATTATTATCTTAAGCTCTGGTTTCCTCCAAAATCGGTGGCTTCATTTATCGGATTCAATAGCCCCTAAAATACGGCTTTAACCACGTGGAATGTTCGAAACTTTGACGGCCGTCATTTTACGAACAGACAACCAAGTGTGTTGTGTTCTAGAGTACGTGAGTGTCAACGGTTGCAAATGGTCGACATTGATTTTTGATTCTAAGCAATAGAAGCTTTGGAATGGAAGATGAACAATCATTAGAAGACGAAAAATATTTCTTTATGAATTTCGCTTAAGAAGTTTGCCTACAAAATAAATACGGAAGGAAACCAACTCATAGTCAGCGCGTTTAACGCACTTCTTTCGGTAACTATTTAAGCTAGCTAGGTTATTAGGTAGTGAGATTTTGTGAGAAATGTTTTAAGAATCTTGTTATTGGTAGGAAATAAGAATCTACGATATTTAGAGAGTAACATAAGAAAAAAGAAACAGAACGAAAAAGTGAAAAAGAGAATATCGAATCAGTTAAAGATAATGTAAAGTAAACACACACAGCAAAATTTTGATAGTTAGTTACATCTCTAATGAGAGCACGCATAATATGTAGGTACAGATTAGGATGGTATTCATTTTCTGTTTTTGTTATTATTTATATATAATATTTCTTGATCATTTACACGTATAAATGGCCTATATGAATGTTTGTCCTCCACTTCTGATTCCTTAAGAAAGTTATCTTGAACGCTTAACACCCGTATTCACAAACAAAACTATTTGAGGTCATAGTACTCCAGGGTCATCCTAACCAATTCATAGATAATACTTAAATGTAATCCGCCACTATGCGTCTGTCAAACCCCGAGGAGCGCACATATAGTAGCGTTCTTTGCGTAGTGTTGTTTCATTACTAAGCCAAGTAGCCTTCTTGAATACGGATTTTATTCTCGTTGCCTTTGGAATAATGCTTTCTCTGAGCGACAAAGGTCCAGTGGGTAATGGGCTTGACTCTGGGGTCAATTCTGACCTGATGTGATTCCTTGAAATTTCTCAAAAGTGCAACCTAAACACGAGGCTATCACTCACTCGCCGGTGAAGGAAAACGTGCATGCCTGATGATGATTAAAAGTCTTTGAAGGTGTAAAGTTCACCAGCCCGCATTAGGCCAGTGCCTCGGTGAACTATGGACGAAATCGAAAATGATACCTGCGTTGAAGTTGTTGATGCTTTCCTTGTTTTGAATTTAAGGTTTTTAAATATAAATTCACGCTCCTCAATATCCATAAATTATACGAATGAGAAAGAAGACATGGATAAATATATTGGAATAGTGGAATTGAAGCTCATCAAATAAGATCAAATATTGGACAAAGATATTTGACTAGTGGAATACCACCCTTATATATTTATAGGTACTTGCCGGTCTGCCGGTGACATACAGTCATGTCAGACAAAGGCTAGGCTTGGACACAATGGAAAATTGTATGATCATGGCATCTCACGTGCGTTTAAGCCTGCAAGTGAATTCAATATTAAAATATCATTTTAATTTTTTGGAATGGTAACAATATTTTACGTTTGTAATTTAACTGTTATATTTTTCTAAGGGCAACCATCTAGATTTATTGCGGGCGTTTCGTGACCTGAGACGTAAGATGACAGTGTACTGACAAATTAAAGATTTATAAATAAAGACAGATGGAGCAAGCCGAACACGCGAGTGACGCCACCAAAGCGAATACAAATTCAAAAGCGAACACAATCTAATGGACGCTTAGACTATGACGCTATGTCAATAACACTTTTGAATTTGTATTCGCTTTGAAGTGTCACTTGGATATTCGGCATGCTGCATCTATCTTTATTTATAAATCTGTGTGACAAATACAATATTTTCCAAAATCACAATATCCTGTTAGTATATTATATTTTATTTAATAAATATTTCTTATCGTTTCAAGCAAGCCAAGCATTTAAGATTTAACTCAAAGATATCTGTTACGAGAATCAATTTTGAAATTTTCGCATATCTTGATGCTGTGTTCAATTATGAATTCATTGAAATTGAAACTAAATTTCCAGAAAATGTTGGTAATGATAAAATATTTCTATTATTCGAGTCACAAACTCAGGTGTTTTAAATGGGTCTGAATTCGAAAGAAAATGATTTGAGGCGCTTTACATAGTCCAAATAGGTTTCATTAAACTTTTTTTAAGGAAATGTGTAAATTTGAGAGCATAATTTATAATATTTTAATTTTAACTATATTTATGTGTGGACTACTTATTTATTCAAAAACATTTACAAATAAAAATTTTATAATGCAATAAATCATAAATTAATAGGCATTAAATTGACGTTCTAGGCAATAGAATTATAAGACTTGTACTATGTGTAAATAAATCTTTAAGAAATTAATAACAGTGATATTATAATATTTAATTTTTTCTTTTCTTAGGATAGCTAACAACATGCATATGACATAAGTAGTTTAAACATAGGATAGATTAATAATAACATATACTAGATATTATATACTAGATATATATAATAACTGTTGTTATTATATTATATTAATCAATCAATAAAAATATTAAAATAAGATATTTGTAAAAAAAATATCCTTACTAATATTATAAAGGTGAAGGCGTGGATGTTTGTTACGTTTTCACGCAAAAACTACTCAACGAATCATCATGAAACTTTGTACATATTATATTCTGGGAGGTACAAGAAGTAACATAGGATACTTTTTATTAAAAAAAGGATTTTTTTGCTAACGCGGGCGAAGACGCGGGCAACAGCTAGTAAATAATATATTCGAATAATCCAAACGAAGCATTTGTAGCGTCTTTTTGGTTAGTTTTGTGGAACGACACTGAAATTTTATTATTTACGATTTGTAGAAAAAATCCCAATAAATTTTATAATCAATATTCTAATTAAACTTATCTGCGCAGAAAGTACCAACTGATACTTATTAGACAAATTAGGACCAATGTCTAAAGAGGGCGTCCCTTTTTAGGGTTCTTACACCTAGAGAGTAGAACGGGAACCCTATTTTTAAAATTCCACCATTCGACATCGTCACCATGAATGAATGATTTCTAATGATTCGGATCACATCATTTCTGTAGTCGGTATAACAACAAATGGTGAAAAGGAATCAAACAAGTATTCACACAACATTCGATGTAAATTTACGGCTAAAATATGCATTTAAGGGGGGTTTCCATACAAAAAATCATGTAACGTATAAACGACACCTAGGACCCCGTTTACACAAACGCTTAATAAGCGTCGCATTAAAATTTGA
Source organism: Lycaena phlaeas (assembly GCA_905333005.2). Taxonomy (NCBI): domain Eukaryota; kingdom Metazoa; phylum Arthropoda; class Insecta; order Lepidoptera; family Lycaenidae; genus Lycaena; species Lycaena phlaeas. The sequence goes on from HG995181.1 coordinate 4,381,681, forward strand.
TGCTTGCGCGAGTCGCGAGTTCGTAGATTTAATTTCCAACATTCAAAGTCAAAAATTCAACAGAGCTTGACAAAAAAATACCACATTTTGGTATGAAAAATTTATAGGTATTTATAATCCTTTTGTCTCATTCAAACACTATAAAAAGTTCTATCATTCTGTCACTAGATGGTGTTTTTAACTAAAAAAAAAACAACTAAATTACCAAACTCGAACAAAAAAAAAATGTTTCCGATTTTGTATTTTTTGCGCGGAAACCCTAGTGCGCAAGTAAAGCTCGCACTTGGCCTGCATTTTCACTACACGAGTACTGTCTAACCCGGTGTTTCATCACTGAGAGCTTAATCTAGGTATTGACAATGTTATCAGACTAAACCTCGGCGTGGCCATAATCTCCGCCATAAGCTCCATTCGCCACTCTCCAAACAAGGTCAAATTCAGCTTTCCACGTGTTAGGTAATTTCTAACACCATTCAGTAATTTGAGTGAGAATGAGAATAAGGCTACGTGTACAGTCGAAGTGTTGGTTGTATCAACCAGGTGGGAAGACGAGAACATTCGGTGGCCGGTCCGTGTTCAGCAGTGGAGAAATGAGGCTAATGATGATGATGATGATGATAGCGAGGCAATTACCATGTTTTTAAAATTTAACCTTATGCAATTGATATTTCGGCATGATTCACGAATGCCTTGAAATAAGACATAGAATAAGAACCGCTTTTTAGAAATTCGAATCAATCTAAGTTAACGCGGGCGAAGTCGCGGGCAACAGCTAGTGTTTAATATTGCGCTCGGTATTTCGACGTTACCTCCGAATGCCTTACTCAAGTCATTTTATTACAGCTTCGCAAGCTGCCGCTGGTGTGCGCCGCTATTATATGGGGAATGGCGCTGATCTTCGCAGCACCGGCCGCCATGTTTGCTAACACCATCACCGCCCCCATTGTCAACAACATGTCCATCGTATACTGCTCTCCTTACCCGGCGGGATGGGATACCTTTGCCAAGTAAGTAAAAAGGTAAAAAAAATCTTATGATTCAACTGCCAAGACTTCTTCAGGAAATTACCAATATATCATGAGATGAGTATTGAGTATTGTTCTCCATGAAAAGGCAGTCATTGACCATCCATATGTCCCGTGGCTGAGCACGGGTCTCCCGTGGAGATCAGGCGGGGAGGGTATCGGGCCATAGTCCACCATTGTGCTGGCCCAATGTGGTTTGGTAAACTTCACACACCTTCAATGACTTTCAATGTGAAGGCATGAAGGTTTCCCTATGAAGTTATCCTTTACCGGCTAAGTAACTGAAATTAAAAAAAAAAAAAAAAACTCCTGTATATTCCTGTTATATTCTATTAGGAATAGCGTTTGCGGTTCATGTGACCATTCTAGTTTATGCTATGATTCTGCATCCCGCCATATTGATTACAATCCCACTAGGATAGCATCCCTATGCTATTCGTGTATCTTTCTTCTCTCTTCTTCTTCTTGTATTGAAAGATCTTTTGTGTACTTTTTTATTTCATAAGGAGGTGCCGAGCCTCCTTTTGCTATTTTTGACGTGACAACGTCTAATAAATCGATATTGCGGGCAGCATACACGAAAAAGATGACGTCATGTAGCGTTCCGAAAGCGGGAGCGCGGCACGAACGAGAGAGAGGTATGATTGGCTTCAGCGATCGGCTCAGTAATCAATTTGGTTCGTGCTGCATGTAAAGTTTGACGTTGTCACGTCAAACTACCGTCCGTAAACCGACTTTATAGACAACCAATTTTTTTATATAACTTTGCGAATAACAATTAAAAAAAAGTCGTTTAAAAAGGCAAGATTTTTTCGCAAAATATTACAATGGATCTAAAGCGTGAAACAACTAAGAGTTATAAACTTTTAATATGATTTCCATAAAGATAAAGCTGCGATATTGCGATCTAATAATGGAGCCCAGCGAACTCATTAAAATCAATTTATAAAAATGGCCGCATAGTAGTAATATTTTATAGGGCGTTGTAAAAATGAGACGCTCCTTATCTACGAAACTTAAAATAATATTCTCCTATAATCCGTTAAGAAGTGTATATAATATATTTATCTTTTAGCTTTATCTTTTTATACAATATGATGGGATCGATTAACACCACCAGCCAAAAAATGTATGAATTTTAACAGTTGAACGATTCTATCCTGATTCCTGTCTATTTCTGCCAAGAAATATTTGATATATTGGAACATAAGATATTGGAAAGATTAGACTTTTTAAAATTATGTCTGTAATAATTATTATTCCATGTTACCTCTTGCTGTGATAATAATTATTGTCAATGCGTCGCCACGGCTTGAGTCGCCATGGCTTGCGTCGCCACGCCAGTCACATCAAAAAGAATATTTTGTTTACTTAATCAATTTCCAATACATTTTTTTACCAGGTGGATGACGCTCACGAAAGCGATCGCATATTACGGGCTACCGCTGATGGTGATCGCCATATTCTACACCATGATGGCTCACCGTCTGCTGGCCAGCACGAGGGAGATGCCTGGCGCCCTGCAAGGAGGACAGGGGGAGGCACAGGCGCGTGCCAGGAAGTCTGTCGCTTGCATGGTCCTCATATTTGTCATCGGTAAGTGGCGGTAAAATATGTATATAAACGCTTTTCGAATTCAACTCTTTTTTAAGATTTTTTTTATTTTAGTTGAATAAGCGAAGGTAGTGCTTTCAACTCTGAAAAAAATATCTCTCTAAATATCGCATAAAAGCAAAAAAAATATATATTATTAAAAATGAATATGATTGAGTGATACTAGTCTATATTTTCAAAAAAATTAATAAATATTGGTAGTTAAAAAATCCCTAAAAAAACCCCTAACAATAAGTCACTCCTAAAAAATTCCATCTTACTTTGTCATCCCCTAAATCTGGGGGGAAAATCCCTAAGTTGGGAACCGTGAAAAAAGGGCAAAACAGGCAGTGAAATTATGGCAACAAGATTTATCATTTTTTATTTTATGTTTTTGACTCAGGATTGGCAACACATAAGCTGCCTTATCCTAATCCTTATCCCAAAAATTATATTTATGGGTGACGTCGATCGCTTTTTAGATGGCACGACTACCAATTTCCATCATAAAGATAAGTCTAAACTTAGAAACGCTTTCACGTCGCCTAACCTTAGGCGTGCTTCATATAGTACGTGCTATTGCCAGTAATTACACAATTTCTTTCACTTCAACACTTCATAACGAAAAATAATTAATAATAATTTAAAAAAGACTAAAAAAATACGCTCAAATAGAAATTCATCGCTAATCCTGATTATCCTTCGTAAGGATAACGGATCAAACTGCTTAAAATATGGAATTGTCATCAGTCCTTGATAAGTATGCCTTTCAAGTTAATCCGACATTTTGAAGGGGGTCAAAATCATGTTCAAAAATTCCGTTACAAGGCTACATATGTATGTAGTTTTATCCGACGGTGGTGAGGCAGAGATCCGCCACAGGTACAAACTCGACGCCATGAAGCCGTGGAAGTCACACTCCAAGGCTTTAGGGGGGCAACCCCCCACTTATTAAAATCACTGGGTAATACCAACCGGATCACCCCACTTCCGAAGAAGCATTACGGTCACTAGGACCATTAGCATAGCTCCATCCGAAAAAAAAAACGTCTGAAGCTAATAAAAGCGTATTAATAAGCCGCACATGGAACGAACAGTTTTTCTCTCATCGGTAATGTATCTAAACACCAATTGTACCATATTCTTGCAAATAAAGATTCATTTCATTTCATTTCAAAATAATTAGTTTTTTATCAAAGAGCCAAGTCTTATGGGGTAACAACTACCTAGGATATCATTACTCATTGCTTAGTCAATTTTCGATCTCCCTCAGCGACTCCCGGACAATAGTGATTGATTGACAGTCAAACTTGATTTATCTCATGAATACTCTGGGATATGAATTATGAAGATCAATTTATCAAATTCTCAAATTATCTCTGTTGAACGAATTGATTTGCTGCCGATAAATGAACGGTAGCTATCAAAGATTAATTGTACATTAGTAGGCAGTTTGATCATTTTTCGTAAAGTCGCAGAGAATTTCTAATAAAATATATTGTGACATATAAGATATTATAGATAGTTCTACTCAACTTTGCGCGTACGCTATGTGTGCGTGCGCTTTTCATTCCACAGCTTCAATTATACTAAGTGGGTACCGCGTCACTGGCACACAAATTATTAAAGCTTTGTAGTGACAAGGGCACTATCTGCGTGCGCCGCAAAATGCCGCGCAAAGTTGAGTTGAACTATTCATAATATTGCTATATTATAATATGTGTGAACACTAAAGTTAATTCATTCATTCAGTCTCTGCAATAAACTTAATGCATTGAATAGAACGGACGAAAATGGACATTTTTGGGCAATTTCAAAGAAATGGTTGGTCTTCAATTAAAAGAAACAAACCCTTATAAAGAATTAAACTTCTTAGACTATCAATAAAATAATTATTAGTTAAAAAATAAATAAAACAAAACCACACACTTTTGATTTTGTAAATTAATTGGGAATAATCTTATTCAATTTGTGTATTATCGTCGGTCCTAGGTAGATATACAAAATCTAGCAATTCAAAGCACGTCAAATCGCGCTCCAAGGAGTCGGTTACAGATACAGGTTAAGCTATCAAGCTAATAAAAAGCGTGGTAAAAATCGAGTAAACATTGAAAACCAATATCCAAGAACATATTACAAATTTCCTACATAGCTCCTTCGCAGGTTCGTTTAATATTTTCCCAAGAAAAACATATGAAACTCACCTATTAACTATTAAGAAAGAAAGAGGGTATGGATCGCTTTGTAGCCTTTCAGTTTGTTTTATTATTCAAACAAGAGTCTTGCATTTTATTTTTTTTAGGCGTCAGACGTTTTAAAGCTTGTTAAAATGTTTATTAAATAACATCCCACAAACCATTTTACGGCGTCATAAAGAAGTTTATCCTTTCGGAAACGTAAAAGATACCGTAATTTCTCAAAGAAAATATTTTATTATTCTTAAAAGTGGCTTTAAAATATTTATTAAAAGATGAAACTATATTATTTTAAATTATCAACGTCAGTTAATATAATACGTGCTATTTCTTTTTAGTGCTGATTTTTACGAAACTTATTGTACTGTATATAAACTGGATTAAGCTGTAATGTTTTCACAATTACATAATATTACACTAGTATTACATACACGTATTCTTTGGCGTGGTTTTTTGTGTTAACTTAAATAATTTTATAATTATAATATAAATTATTGTTTTTGTTAATTATTAGTTGAATGTAAATTATATTATTAAGCTTTTTAAAAAAAAAATACTGTCCTATTAAGACTATTCTGACCAATTGCCGCTAAAATTAAATACAATAAACCACACATAAAACATTGCATATAAGGAAAAATCCTTTTTTATCTGCATGCGCATCACGTAGGGGTTTTGGCATTAAATAAACAGAAAGTAATTCCCAGACTTCGTAATAAAAACAATCTGACGCGATTGTTTCGGTGACGTTATTGAAGTTATTCATAAGCACGAATTTTTGTCTGAAATAATTCGCCGTCCGTGGTTGAGATTTCCTCGAAATCTAGCGAGGATTAGTCGTTTACATTATGAGGAACGGAAAATTGAAGAAATCGCAGTGAATTTATATTAGAGATCTTTATAATCGATTGGTTCGAAACCGCAACCATAATATATTATGCAGACTTAGGTATCATTTAAATCCTAAAAAAAAAAGATCTAATTGACTAATTTTTAAAAGACATGTAGATTGATAATAATAAGGAAACCTTAACTTCAGATTGTTGCTGAAGAATGATTAAATAATATTGATGTGCTGCTCTAATTCTTATTTCTTTCTTACCCAGTCTTCTTCATCTGCTTTCTACCGTACCACACGTTGGAGCTGTGGTGGTACTTCTACCCCACCGCTCAGGTCGACTACAACGAGTGGACCCACGCCTTCCGGATCATGGGCTTCTGCTTGAGGTAGGTCTGCTAAAGATACCAAATAATTGGCTCTAGTGGCGACCTCCATATGCTAAATTCGATTTAACATCAAACATTTATATTCGAATAGCCAACAATAATCGATAAAAAAGGCCGCGCTTTCATGTGAACAAACATTTGCCGGACATCCTTTTTTTTCTTTAATGTCGGAAAATGCACTGAGGCATATTGCAAGGGAGTGGGTCTCCAGGCGGGTATGTGGGACTCACTGCGCCCGAAAGTAGGAATGGGGACGCAGCTCTATCAACTAAAACCCGGCGAGTACCACCAATGCTGCCTTTGGTGTCCCGAATGGCTAGAACAGGGCACCTCGAGGGCTAGTCAGTCCGTCAGGCACGCAACCTCCACAGAGGTTCCCGTTCTCGCTCCTTTGTCCCCTCTTCTTATAAGAGGAATACAAAGAGCCCCCTCGGCCCAATTCACTTCGCCCAAGGTGCTGAGTTCACCCTAGGCTACTAAGCCCTACCGTCATAACAAGGCATGAACCATGGTGGAAATATGCCGGACATCCTGTGATCATTCACTATTTTATCTTTCGCGTCGGTTAAATGATATATTGTTCCGGGATTCAAATGTTAAGCCGCCACTAAACCCCCATAATCACTTGGAAATCCCTCTAAAAGTCCCTTAAGCATCGAGGTCCTAATAAATCCCCCCTGAATTTGGAAGTAAGCCCCTTGATTTGTGTTCCCTCGCAGAACATGCACGGGGCTAATTAATTTGATTTGTTGCATGCCGTCGAGTCCGCAATTTGTCAGAAAGATATTGTGGTTGTACTTTTTTATGTACAGTCTCTTGAAATATACACTTATGCTTTATTTATTGAGGACGAGCAAACGTGCCATTTTTTTTTTCGGTCGTGGCGTTAGGGCTCAGCCCAGGATGACCTGTGGAGGTGGCGTCGGTTCCCGGAGGGACTGATTACCCGTCGAGGTGCCCTTTTGCTTGTAGATCCGGGGCACCTTTTGCCAGTACTTACACTAACTGTCCTGCCTTCTTTCCGAAGCACAGCAAAGCGAAAGAACCAATATTTATGGAGATTCTTCTTATCTACACGCAAGTGCTGCGCATGCTTGCATAGGGTAACATGACATAGCGCACACGTCTGGTAAACCGGAGGAGTGCCATAGCAAGAGTTATTTTTTCCATTATCATTTCGGTGAGTCTTTCGTTCATTCGTTCTTCTTGCCGTTCGTTGAACAAAACCTTTGTTCGGTCGTGAATAGAAGAGGTAATTAGTTATTAGTAAAGACTTATTTTTTTTAACGAAAATACGTTTTTTTATTAATCTATATATAAAAGCCGATGAGTGTTCCGATAGTCTTAAGTGTCGTGATTGATGTAAAGTATCAGAAACGTACTATATGATAAAACCCAATAAACCGCAATAAAATCCCCAAAAGTTGTTTCATTATAATGACTTAAATTCGCGTGAACATGAGAGATTCGATACAATACGGTGTGTATTGTACTGACACTAATCGGTGGTTTCAAAAATGACTGATGCTATTCATACCGTGGTGTGAATATCTCGTGGTGTGAATCAACGAAAGACCCAAAACTGCCTATGCTCTCACGTGCGAACTGGCACACAGATTTGACATGAATGATATCGCAAAGTGCAGCTTAATTTTAATATGACATGAATAGCCATGAATAGGATATGCTTAGAATAAGCCTATTCATCGTGTGACAGAATGTAGGGATATAATTATATTGGCGTCCACAGAAATGCTATTGTTAGAATAGATGATAATAGCACGTGCAGCTTCTGTCTTTATTTAGAAATCTTTTATATTACATAAGCATTAGCTTACTAATGGTACGTGATAACAGCTGGCAACAAGTGAATAGTAAATAATAGTTTAAAAAACTAAAAAAAAAAACGCTTTACAAGTCTCTCCGAGTTCGCGCCCTAGCTCTATCTCTCTTACTCGCATGCAAAGGATGCGGAAAGGAATTAATTAATCCTGGCGAATCTAATTGGGATAATCGGATTTTGTAATCGAATTATTGCATTGTCATCGGTGTTTGACAGGTGTGCAAAGTTTGAATTAAATCTGATCGTTCAAAGTAGGATAAAATCGAGCTCAAAGGAGTCGAGTACAAACATACAAGCATACAAACATACAGGTGCAGCTAATAAAAGCGTGCTAAAAATTAAAAGGAAAAATCGGTTGTCTGTAAAGTCGGTTTACTGACGATAGTTGAACGTGACAACGTCATAAGAAAATACCGATGGGCCGATTGTGCCTCTTTGTCGCTCGTTCCACGCTCTCGCTTGCACTTCAAGCCTTAAATGGAACGCCTCAGAGCGAGGTAACGCCGCATTACTCATGTTTATTCGTGCGTGCAGCCGGCTCAATCGAATTATAAGATGTTGTCACGTCAATAATAATTACGACATTGATGTGACGAGAGCTTAAAAAAGGAAGAGTAATTCAGGCCTTCAATGCGGAGTTTTTGCGAAGCGTCTGCATAGATACCTCTATTCTGCATTAATTTATCTTTCTTCTATAGTCGAGTTTTGTACGTTTGTCTTCTTTCTCTTTTAGTCTTCTTTTCTTTCGGAAAAAAGTACAGAACAGAGGATGTAACGAACTGAGAGTTACCAACTAGCTTTTGTGAATTGGTAACGCATGAATTGTATGTTACTGGTATCTCTAACTCGTTGATTTTTATAGATGAATGCACCTGTCAGTTTTCCTGTCCATCATCACCATTACCCCCATTGATCCTGACCCTCATGTGCCTTGAAATGGGTTTTTCTAAATTTCTAAGTTCACCCTAAACACGAGACCATTGCTAGTTTAACTACCGGTAAAGGAAAATATCGTGAAAAAACATGCATGCCTGAGATTGAAAGTGTTTGAAGATATGTGAAGTTCACCAACCCGTATTGGGCCAGCGCATCGGTGACCTATGGCCCATTACTCTCCTCGCCTGATTTCGAGGAGGAAACCCAGCAGGAGTACATACATAGGTTGATATTTACTTTTTTAGATAAGTATTTATCTAAAAAAGTAAATTAAAAAGTTGGTTATTCCACCAGTTTCCTCAACTCGTGTGTGAATCCCGTCGCGTTGTACTGCGTGAGTGGTGTCTTCCGTCAGCACTTCAACCGGTACCTGTGCTGCCGCCGCGGCGCTCTCCACCCCACCAGCAGCTCCCGGCTGTCCAGGACTGCAATCTGCGAGACCTCGTTCAGGAGCACCCAGAGACACCGGTGTAATAGGTAAGAAAATCCATTAAATATAGACTTACTTTACACCAGAACAGATTATAGTAATGGTAATTATAGATGTTTAGTAAATTTTCTAAATTCAAAGACTCTTTTATTTACTGATAATAATAATTAAGAGAGAGAACTAAAACTAATAACACAGAACACAAACAATATAAAAATGGCAGTAATAGGGACGAATACCTATACGTATGTACTGCATACATACGGTATGGCCATCGACCACATAACCCATAGACTCCTAATAACAGGGGAACGGGTTCTGGCGACACATCTGACTAGTTCCGATGTAAGCCGTAAACAATATATTCAAGCTATCGTGTCGTCTCATTCTTTCCCGTTGCGAAATATATCCATTTCTTTTTAATGTTCCGTGATTGGTAATGTATGACATTGAATTAGCTAATCACAGCATTGCAACCCCTTTCGTCTCACCTCAGCTAGTTGCCAGAATGCATTTATTACGAAAAATCAAACATTAGGAATCTATAGGCTGTGTGGTCGACGGGTATGGCGCTGTTACTTTAAAGTAGTTGTAACGAAAAAATGTCAACAGTATACTTTGAGGCCTATGTGCATCCGTGGATGGCTAAAATTCATGAACCTGATGAAGAAAAACTATTCTAATTTTGGAAAGTAAAAAAATGCCTGATTATATAATTCGTTTTTTTAAAAAATATATTTTTTGTATTAAAATAAAGCAAGTATCAGTAAAGTAAGTACCGGCACTCTTTTTTAAATGAGCCATCTGCTCATCTACTTTTCCGATGTAGCTTTAAGGCCTTAAGGCCAACAGCATAGGTCCTTTGGAAAAAAAAAACCGGCACTCATGTCATTCACACGCGATATTCCTCACACATTATTCCTTTTTCTATAATATTCATTTTATGGGTCTAGTCTACTCTTTTCAATGAGGTTGTCTGATGAAAAAATGTACTTAGTAAATTCATCAAGAAAAAATAAAAATCTACCAAAATTACAAGCTTTTGTTAATTTCTTTAGACGTCTGGTTTGAAACAGACATTGAAGTATTTTTGGTTAAAATTACAAAACGTTGTACTTTAATTAAATCTGAGACAGTTTTTTAATATGTTGTACTATGAAAAATATTACTATCGTAAAGAATCTAATTTATGAATTGTTGAAGTTTTTCTAAGAAACACAATTCTCGACATATTTTTCACGGTTGATTTATAATTACTTTTGTAAATATTATATTATTATGTTAACGAATTATTAAACGCTAAAAATATTTTTGCCTACACGTCTTAAGAAAATTTTCTGGAATTCATTGTATTGGAAATTAGTTATCCACGAATCTAGGGCTAATGCCGATTTACGATTATTTACACACGCGGACGTGTCAAGCCAAGTTCAGCTGGCGAGCAAGCACCGTAGTGTAATATTACACGAACCGTTTAGCGTTACTTTTTACCCCCTCATAACTCAAAAAAAGGGCATTATATTATAGCCTTCGCAAATTCTATGCCAGTTACTTCTTGTTTTATTATTCCGAAAATTTGGCTTGTTGGTAAAAACTAGCCATCGAACATAATAATTCGTATATGAGAATTAGCCAAGTCAGACCTAAGGACTTATCCTAAGTTATAAGAAGAAATAATATTTTATTTAGTTATAAATAAATTTCAGGACTGACTATTGAAATTGGCACCTATTTAAGTCTCACTTTTTTATCGTTGGAGTTTTTGCATTCCAGCAAATAAATATTGTAGGTACCTATGTCTGTATGCATGTCTTAAACGTTATGGTTGAAAAGATTAAATATGCCCTTTTATGCATTAAAATATTTTGTTGCAGGAATCCTACCGAAAGCGTAGTAATTTCCAACTACGATTATGGCAACAATAAGAAGAAGAATAATGTTATATCAAGGAACAGCGCTGATGGGGTAACCATCCTAACGATAAGAGAGTCCAACATCTTCCTAACAGATGTTAACGAGAAATGCATTAACAGATAGACATATAAATTTTAATTCTTAAAAGACAAAATTAATTTAAGTCTACGGATATATTATGTAAATGTGATGTAAAGTAATTTTATCTGTCGAGTTTCGAGGACATAATGATATAGATATTTTTTTAAAAAATATTATATATTCAAATTTTATAATTTAATAAAAAAATCCGGGAATTTATTTTTTTCTAAAAGTGAAAATCAAACGATATATTTTAATTTATAGAAAATGTTATTTTAAATATGTATTTATACACTCAAACAACTCTACTGAATTTTATCGCGGTTTATTAAGATTCTTACTATTTCCTACCCGACGTTTCCGAACATCTGAAAAATCGGGCATATACAAATCTAAATAAACTAAGATTAAATTCATAAAAAATGTTTTATAACAATACTTAGGGCCTGTTTCACAATCTCCCTTTAAGTTCCCTATAGGCTACTGGCAACATATTTGACAGATAGAGTATGGAGTATCTGTCAAACATCTGTCAAATATGTTGCCAATAGCCTATAGGGAACTTAAAGGGAGATTGTGAAACAGGCCCTTATACTTATAAATGTGGCAGCTTCAATGACCTGTAAATCCTGAATGACAGGGGCTATGTGTTTTTATTCACAGAAATATAATAATATACTCTGTGATTTAATAGTAATCAAAATTATTTCTAAATATGAATTTAGAGTAATTTTTCAGAAAGATTTATAAATAAAGACGTTTACTTATAATAAGAATAAATATAATTACAAAAATATTAAATAAAATTAACTTCACGAGTATATTATGTATTAAAAATTGACGAGAGTTTATGTAAATATATAAATGTATATAAATATGTAAATGGGATTAAGATAAAAATATATATAAAAATGTGGTACAGCATAAGTTAATAATTAAAAAAAATACTTTATTGCAACATGCACAGTCTTTATGAGGGTTAGAATTAAAAAAAATCCTGAATTTCGTAGAACTTCATTTAAACTTACTCATAAATATTTTTGCAGTACATTTTTTTCTAGAAAGTAAAACTTTGATAGGAGAAAACAATCAGGCGTTAATAGCAACACTTTATAGCACACATTAATTTATGAATAAAGGACTTGTATCCAGCTCTTTATAATTTCCAAAAAAAAAACATAATATATTTATAATTTTTATTTATTAATTCTTCGAATATAATAATTATTTTCATGACAGTGAAAAAAAGTCATGAAAGTATTTTTTTTATTTTTGTGTTTTCATCTAATGATAATTTTTTATAATACTTGAAAGTAAAAGTTTATCAATAACTTTCAATGTACTTTTTTAAATTACCTAGTAACACGTTTTTTTTATGAAAAAAAAAAATTAAACAATGTGAAAATATTTACATGTTTTATTTATTATTAGGTATAAGTATAGATCTCTAGGTACTCATTAAAATCGTTTTTCAGTCCCATTCATTTGGATGTCATTCTTTACGCTTTTTGCTCATTTATAACTCTATATAAAACCATATCATAAGTTATGAGGGTACCAAAATGAGAATAACTATTATTTTAACAGTTCTAATATTTTATAATAAGTAGCTTTATTACATTTTATACGCTTACTCTAGTCTCTTTTATTTATACAAATAAATTTATTTCTAAATATTATTAAACATATGAAATTTATTTACACAATGTACAAATGGTATGTATTACAATAATAATAATAAATTAATCTTTATTTTTTTTTAAGTTTTGTATACACGCGAAGTAAAGAAAGCAAAGTTATTTTAATTTTATTACATTCGTAACTTATGCCTGTTATGTAAAAATAAAGAATAATAAATATAATGTTTTTTTCATTTTCTGAAGTTTACCCAAGCATTGGAATAAATGAAATTCATCAATATCAGACCCGTGGTAAGTCCGAAAGAATTTGTTATACGGGTACTAGGAAAGAATAAATAAATGTATACAAATGCGCACAATATACCTCGACTTCTATGGCTTAATGGTTAGCGAAGTAGAACCGCTAAAAAAGCTATTCTTTCATATTATGTATAATCTGAATCTCGGAAACGGCTCCAACGATTTTTACAATTTGCACATTGAATTTTGGGGGCAATTAATCGATATAGCTAGGATTTATTTTCGGAAAATATCATTTTATTCGTGTTTTCAATAATCAACTTTACCAATCAAAGCTCGGGCGGGTACTAAAAATTAATATAAACAAAGTTTACAGAGCTAAATGAGTCGTACATTAATAAGGATATTTAAGAATATATGAATGAATCTCCTTCATACTGTATCATTAAAAGTTTTAATATAACAAATGTAAAGGTAACACAAAAAATAATGTTCTTTTTGGAAGTATATCGACTTAACGTACTTTGTTCTATACATCTGGAAAATAATGAAGACGTAAAAAGCACAATCAAAAGAATAAACAAGAAGAATAACTCTAAAACACAACAGTTACAACAAAAGAGCTCTCTTGAAATTGTTAACCAACTTTGATAAAATGTGCCTCTATTATGCAAACTGGCAGACGTGTCACCTGACGGTAAGTGGTTATATGAACATTAATTAGTTTTGTTGGAATAATGAGTTTAGCTGGAACTAGCCCAGGCAACTCATTTATATATCCTAGCCTGTCCTCAGACATAAGATATTGGATTTCTGTGCTCGTTATTACACTACCTATTCTACCCTTCTCTTTGAAACAGTATAGCTGTTTCACTGAAGAAAAGCAAGATTGTGGAAGCCAAGCAGACGAAATCCAGCCTAGCGCATTATTTTCTTTTTAACGCCGTAAATACACGTAGGCATCCCGCGGGGGAGTGGGTCTCCCCAGGCGGGTATGTGGGACTCGCTGTGCCCGAAAGATGGTAAGTGGACGCAGCTCTACCCACTAAAACCCGGCGCCCGCCTTTGGTGAGGTTCCCGAATCTACATGGTACCTCGACGGCTAGTCAGTCCTTCAGGTGACCGATGCCACCTCCACAGAGGGGTTGTCCCGCACCACGGATCAACTTCTCCTAACGTCAGGACAATACGATAAGGATATGTTCCCGTCCTCAACCCCTTGCCCCCTCTTCTTATAAGAGGGGTACAAAGAGGCCCCTCGGCTCAATTCGCTTTGCCCAAGTTGTTGGGGTCACCCTGGGCTACTGAGCCCTACTACCACGATGAAGCCTGAACCATGGTGGCTCATTTCATCCACCTACAACAGAAACAGCTGCTATACTGAGTTAGAAAGAAGTGACAATAATTTGACTGCCTGCAGTGGCATGCAGGTCACCACGACTTCACATCTTGTCCTAAGATTAGCTACGAGTTGACTTTCACATTCATCCGAGGATGAGTCATCCCGGGGATATGCGAGACAAAATCTGTTTATGTAACCAGTTTGTGTAAACACAATAAAACTTACCAGATCTTCAAATTTACGACTTCCACATTTGCAGGGATAATATTAACAACATCCAAGGATTCTAGAAATTGATACAGTAACTATTAGCCGTAAATGTCTTAAATCACGAAGTCTTTGTGGGTTGTATAATTTGAAATATGAGTTTACAAGTCGATCGATTTCACCTGGCATACAGGGAATATGTTTTCATTCACTATAATTAGATATCTTTGACTATCTTTACATGCATTTAATGTAAACAAAAATCACACACCATAATATTGTCATATACCGGTAGAGACTATTCTGCAAAATCTTCAAAATACACAAAAAACAACAATAAGAGAGCAAGATAAATAAATCTTAAATCCCTGCGGACAAACTTGCGGTCAACATCTAGTTACCATAATAAACAGATATTTCAAGATATAACATAATAAATAGAATATACGCGAAACAGTCTGAAAATTGATAATAATGTTTCTTCAAAGACTACAGAGGTATATTGTAAAATAGAACGTTGCGATTTCTACCTTATTTCCTGGAAATCTAGAATTTATTTCAGGTTTCATTTCAGCGACAATTGTTATAGTTAGCACGATGGCACAGGCGACACCTTTAGTAATATCTAGGTTTAAGCCCTAATTGTGAGACTATAAGGTCTATAAGATACAAAAATGCCTTCTAAAGCTTTTCGGGTACTTAGTTATAACAACGAAAAAATATGTTAATAATAGACTTTTTTTGAATGCCTGTAATATTTTGCGGGTAACCATATTGGATTAATATAAATAATAATAATAAAATAACAATGGTCCTCCTCACTTTTACTTTATCGAAACATAACATTCCTTTTTTTTGTGTTAATATTCTTTCCAAAAAGATTATAATTGTTTGAAACTGGCAACATGTCATAAAGTACTGTCTTTAATATAAGCTTTTGTAATGTTACACAGAGCTTAACAAAGGCTTTGGACTTTTCCTTCAGCTTTTTCTCGGTGGTTGTAAACTTTAAAGCTCATATCATAATGCCTTAAAGAAAACGTCGCGTCGCTTAGGAAAGCTCAGTATTTATTTATATTATTTACTTTAGAAAATGTGCGGGTATTATAAGGATTTGATTGAGTGGCTTAGATAAATTATTATTTATATTTATTATCTTACCTATTATATATAAAAGAATATAAAAGAAGTCTCGACATGTAAAGACGGTCACCCATCCATGAACCAGCCTCGGCGAGTGTTGTTTAACCTGGTGAATAGATCCGCGCGGCTATTACCACTGAGCCACGAGCTCCTCAATACCTATGATATTTATTTCGCTTTTAAACAATTTAAAGCAACCAACTAAATTGTCAGGCCACATCCTGTTAACTGCGTGCGCCTGCATAATAGCAGGCACCTTATTATCATAATCACCTTCAGAAATCTGATTTACCATGACCATGCACTTCCTTAGTGTATATTATCTACTTTACCTTGTTCAAATCGCTAGTAATGCGGGCCGCTAGCTCAAAGATAATATGATATTGTTTTCTAATCTTAATTGTTTACCCGCATTGCATTATAATGAAACAATTATCACGGGTTTTATCGTGGTTTTAGAATTTTTGCAAGCCTGACGCATACATCTCCATATGCCATCATCTTAAAATTATTGTGAACTGTGTATGAGTTCATTCTTGCGAATTATGAATTTTACAATTATAAAAAAAAACATCTTCTTAGTTTGTTGATACTATTTGTATGGTATAAACGTTCATGCAATATTTTTAATAGAATCATCATCATGGTATATCGAGCGTATCGTATTGAATATCGATATATTGTATAGTGTTGTATCGATATTTCGATATATCGTATCGTATCAGAAATCTCTAATTTAACAATTCACGACGCCCTCCACAAAATGAGCTAGAGACGCCGTAATTACGGGCACCGAGACGAGATTATCTTACGTCTCACGATAGTCAACAGATGAATGTTTAGGTGAACTCGCTTATCTACATGGGCGACGGTGACTTACGTTAAAAAGTGATACAAGAAGCAGACACAATACATATATCACACACACGCACACAAACTAGTGGCAAAGGAAAAAAAATACCGACACCAACATCGTAGGGCTAGAACAGAACAGAACAACAAACACACGCACACTCAAAAACACCCACATATCGATATATATATATATATATATATATATATATATATATATATATATATATATATTTATACATAGAACATAATAATGAAGTAATACATCTTGGAAAAAATGTCATCTATATTATGTTATGTCTCTATAGTCATCACTACATATTATAAAACAAAGTCGCTTTTTCTGTCCCTATATCCCTTTGTACGCTTAAATCTTTAAAACTACGAAACGGATTTTGATGCGGTTTTTTTTAATAGATAGGGCAATTCAAGAGGAAGGTTTATGTACATAATTTATTAAGTTTTTATATACATTGGCTAAGATATAACAATAATTGTTGGAGGTGTCAGAAAAAATAAGCCGTCTTCGAGTTTTCAACGAAAACGCTGCCTAAACCGTTTGAGATATAACAAAATAATGTATGGTGGAATTGTGTATCTTGAATAGGTCTACAAAAAAGTCCGCGATGGCATATGTCTATCTCTTAGAGATATCATACAATATCCATTTAATACTTTAAAAAAATGGGCAATTATAACGCTATTGTTTAAAAGTTATTTACACAAATACGATATTAATACTTATCATTTTAAATCAATTAATTAGCTTAAACACTTAATGAAGATTATTTTTGCGCTTTACATCATGCAAATTAAATGAATACTTTAGGAGATATGGCAAAATCAAAATAATGCACAAGAAAATAAATCGTGTTGGCGTGATTTGCACGGGCGCGGCGGTTTGGTGTCTAAGGCCATAGTGTATTAACTCTGGTAGACGTAATATGATCAACATAATATTATGGTGGAATAATATTATAATAATAATAGTATCCTAAATATGCCTACAAAAGTCTGCGAAGGGATATAAGTCTTTATTATCAAGATAACATATTATATCCATTTTAATACAAAAACTTAGTAATTAGTAAAATAGAAAACGATCATCATCAGACATGATAAATCCGTAAATCTAAGTTCACGCGGGCGAAGCTGCGGGTAACAGCTAGTAATACTATATTCCTTAGATCATTAATATGTCTAGATGGTGTGTCGCCCTACAATAAAAACAAAAAGAACTGGCCAACATTTTCAAAGATGTGTTCGTGAATAGTGATACCAGCTACTACAGTTCTCCCATAATCATCCTTTTTAATCTCGTTACACTTTTACCAGACAAACCGTAATTATAAATAAAAACAATAATGCGTAGCAATTCATGCATATTCAATGTCAGCGGGACTGATACTAAACGCGGAGAAAGCATTTAGAGGCCAACAGTTGGACGCTATTTTTTTGGTTTTACGTGTTTTCCGCGCGACACTTTATCTAGACATATTATTGATCTAAGCTATATTCTTTTATTTATTTATTTAACAATTTATGTACACAGAAAATAAGTTTGTACTTATTGTGAAAATAATAATATTCTACTAACTTACTATAGATACTATTTTTGGCTGTGACTTAACTGATCATGTGGTGTTTGCCTGATTGATGCACTATTAACTGTAAAAAAAAAATATGTATAAAACAAATTATATCTGTGCTATCAGTTGTTAGTAAACCAATAAAATAAATGAATTACGCAAAAAGGAGGAAGGAAAGAGGATTTATATTATTGATTTTTGGATTAGTCATAACAATAGTCATTATTGCATTATTCAGTGTGAAAAGTATGTCATTTCTTATTACTCATCGCCACATGTGATATCAAATCTTTGCGGATTAAAAATACAATAGCTGTGTCAATTCAGAAGTGGACTTGTTCTGGCTGAATAATAATAGTAATAATACATGACAATACAAAAAGCTGGAATTCTCAACAATTGTCGGACTGTTAGAAAGTTTTTACAAGAAGATTCGCCACCCACAATCAATTATTCTCACTTGGCTTAGGCCCGTGGGTTTTATGATATACCAGAGATCTAATTCAATCTCTAAGAGAAACAAAACCATTACAAAATAATAATAATAATACGCTAGCGCTGGTTTCTGAAACGTTGGTCAAAGTGCATCAACTAACATAGCTGTTAATGGCGGTTAACATACGATTCTAGTGTCAAATTTGACAGCTTTTCATTGTAGTTGTTATGTCAACTGACAGGCTGATCTAATTATGATTTAACCATGCTTTTAGCAACTCATTTGACACTTAACAACCGGCTTGATAGTTGATTTAGTTAATGTTTGCGTTGATCAGCTTTTCGGAATCCGGGCGTTAGAGTCATGTATACTTCAGTCAAACTGTAGAATTCTCAGCTGCAGCAGGAGTAACTAGTGCAAGTAAGTAAGTATAATTTGTCATCAATTTTTAGAGGCCTACATTATGTTATGGTTGACGCAGTAGGGGCTGATAGTTATTCTTAACATTACCAACATCAACAATGTCATATCGGTAGTTAAAGGGTATTGTTAGTATATTTAGATACTAAACTACAACTCAAACTATTTTTTTTTAGATATTTTTTTCATTGAAGAAAGCCTAATTTTATCTTATTTATTTCAAGCTTGGGTTTGTTGAAATTCACCGCTAAGGGAGCAAACGAATATTGGTAGGTAAACTTCAAATACTATCAAAGGCTTTTTAATCCTGTCAACTGTACACACAGTTTTCCTCAAAGCGTTGCCGTGCCGCGCAAACGACGTTGACGAAATTTCAGACTTCCAGCTCACGTGGAAATTGAATTATATTTTTAAACTATACCACGGAAAATGCACAGAGAATATATGCTTTTTTATGCCTGTCGAAGTTACTAAACTAGTCATACAATTTTCCCATTTTATCAGATTCGTTCTAACCATAAAATGATGGAGTCCTTTCGTCTTCATGTTAATTTCACTTTTGTTTAAACAGTTTTTTTTAAGATTATAAAAATAATAGGCTTGAGGTTTGAGGGATTTTGCTGCCCAGAAATATATGAATGGATATAGAAATATGTACAGATTTAATTCTCTTTATGCACGTTAGTTAAGGTAATGCCTGTTTCCTGAGTTTTATAGCAATTCATTAAAATGAGCTACGTTTTCTTTTATAGGTAGTATAGACACAGCTTGCGACTATCGAGGTCTATTAACATCCACACAATCAGAGGTTATGCAGATGCCTTGCCCTCCTTTTTAACCGACTTCAAAAAAAGAAGGATGTTATCAATTCGTCTGTATGTTTTTTTTTTTTGTATGTTTGTTACTCGATTACTCCGCTGTTTGGGAATGGATTTTGGTGATTCTTGTTTTGTTAGTAAGCTTATGTTTCCAAATTGGTCCCATATTAATTTGATCGACATCTGATCAGCGGTTTTTAAGTTATATTCAATAATGCTTATTGGTTGGTTTTGTATACCCAGACGATTTTCTCATGTTATTACTTGTCGATGTAATATGAATAATACGAACAAAAACCACTGAATAGGATACTTTGGGAAGTATCGAAGTATTGTGAGGTCATCATCATCAACTTTCATCCGTCCACGGCTGAACATAGGTTCCCTCAATAAACGGCAAAACGACAGGTCCCTTACCACTAGCATCCAACACAGATCGGGAACGCCAAAAATTTTGCAAGTAAAAATAAAAACTATATTACTTATGTATAAACTTAAAACTAAAAAGTACAAAATAAAATTAATTTTAAATAAAAAAACCAAAAACCGACTTCAAAACCATACCTTAATTAATGTACAACTAAAAATTTAAAAATAATATTGAAATACTTCGAAGTGAAGTAGAAGACGTATACTATTTAAAATCGAGTATTTTTGGAGTCGGTACCAGCCAAAACTTGGCTGCCCTTCACAGGCATATTCTCAATACTTGGTGTATGTTATTGATCATTAAAATATCCTCTTTGGCTGGCACCGACTCCAAAAATACCCGATTTTAAATAGTATACGTCTTCTACTTCACTTCGAAGTATTTCAATATTATTTTAAAATTTTTAGTTGTACATTAATTAAGGTATGGTTTTGAAGTCGGTTTTTGGTTTTTTTATTTAAAATTAATTTTATTTTGTTTAGTAAACTTAAACAATGAAAATTTATTTTGCGCCATTAAAAGGACCAAAAATACATTAAATTTTATCAAAAAGGTTAATTGATACTCTTTTTTTATAAGTCCGTAATCTTTATTTAGTCTAGGAGCCAGGAGGCCTATGTTCAGCATTGGATGGATAAAGGCTGATGATGATGATGATGATGACTCTTTATTTACCTTCTTTGTATTCATCAAAGGAGGTACGTAAGAGTACGGACTTACTGATGGATATACTATATTTCTTGTAATAAAAGTTGGCAGAGCAGTATATGACCGATACTTAGGAATTGATCATTTTGTGATGTCGGCTGCTCCCTTAACTTTTTACTGTAAATAGTTTTAGGGACAACCTCACTTGAAGTATTGACCTCAGTACACATGTTACATTTAAAAAACCACTGTTCATAGAATTCTTATAAAAATAGAAAGTAGGGTGTTGTTATAAATAAGAAATAATAAACGGAAACAAAGCCACTGGCACGTCAGGCCATGTTCCGTTCAATTTGGATCACTTCCTCGAGACAAATGCAAATGTCAATCTTAGGTTTAATAGGTGGCTGATATTCATAATGATCACTATCATCACTCTCATCATCAACAGAGCCAACATGATCTGCGTGAAGGTTGTATTACAAACTTATTCTTGACTTTTTTCAAGTAATTTAATTTGTAATAATTTTGTATATAATTAATTTTAGTTTTTATAATAATTTTAGATATACTTTTATGGTACTCTTACTTGCATACATTACATATTTGTAGATTGGTTTTCCTATAATTAAAATGTATGTTTCAAAAGCTTTTGGCGTGTGGTAAAAATATTATAAATTAAAAGATTTTATATGAGAGACCACATCTTGGTAATAGAGCATTCCTTTCAGGCATTTTGGAATAACAACACGTATTTGTAGTATATTTAAAAAGATTAGGTCCACTGCGTTTGTTTCGCCGGTTCTCTTAATAGGCTTGCCTTGGATACTGATTGTCGTAGATTCAATTAAAGTTCAAAAATATATATTTTTGGTATTATTTTTTTCTCTAAATACATTCTTAATAAAATTGAAAGAAAATGGACTCATTTACTTATAAGAGAGGTATATAATACGTTTATATAACTTATCGCATCTTTGATTTTATTACGCCGCAGAAATATTAAAAAGTGCTTTGAACGTGTAGAAACCATTGAAGAGGTTCTTAAAGGATCTACAGCGGAACCAATGAGCTTTAAAAAAAGCGAAAATATTATAAACCGTTTTATGACTTCATTTCATTATCATCATCACTATCATTAATATCGTCCACTAATTGGTTGATTGCCATAATATGCCTGAAGAATAATAACTAACAAAATGGATGTAATGTAATATAATATTATTATATACGTTACATACATACCAAATTATTATATTGTAAAATTTTTGTCGTCTGTCTGTTTATTCCTGCTGATCTCTTTGGCGGAACCGATTTTGAAAGGACTTTAACTGGAAAGTAGCTGTTATAATAAGGAGTAACTTAGGTTATAAAAATAATAATCATTAAATCGGATACGTCCGAAAATCTAAGATAACGCTGTCGAAGCCGCGGGCAACAGTTAGTTATTCTTATAATAAATGTTCGATTGATTTTTTTATGTTTTTTTTTTGTTATTATTGTGTTAGTAATAACTTGGTTGTTTTATTTAATTTGCATAGTATACTCATTACTATTGTTATTTATGTGTTTTAATTTTAAACACACTTTGTTTTCTAATGGTCACGTGATTTTCTCTCATAACTCTTATAGTAAATTTATAATGTAAATATACGTAAATGTTTTTCCTATTGCAGCAATTTTCTTCTCATTCTTATTCATGGTAAAAGTTGTGTGATGAGCTTTTCACTTGGGAGTATAGCCTTTTTCAATCAATAGCCTTTTGGCTGATACTTCAGCGATGGGAAGGATGTCCTTGTCCAGAACTCCAGTCTGCTGTGCTTTGCTGTGATTTGGAAATCTATAATAGAAAATATCTTACTTCGTAGGTAGCATATTGTAAACTTGAAATACGTCAAAAGAAATAGTCAGTAAAAAAAGAAATGTGGTGTCGTGGGACACCAGGTAGGAACGAAGTTCCTTCGGCTAAAAAGAAAGATATACACTACTCGCTTGTGTATGCGACTGTCGCGCCTGCGCACGTCTCATTTAACGCTTTTTATTCCACGCACTTTTTCTTACGGTTTTACTATCACATTTTTTTCGGTTCGGTCGCGCAGCAAAATCCCTATCCCATTCAAGCCTGCCGTAAGGAACTTCGTTCCAAAAGTAAAACAAAAAAAAAAATATAATTTTATTTTGTACTTTTTAGTTTTAAGTTTATACACAAGTAATATAAGGAGTTTTTATTTTTTCTTGCAAAATTTTTGGCGTTCCCGATCTGTGTTGGATGCTAGTGGTAAGGGACTTGTCGTCTTAGCGTTTATTGAGGGAACCTATGTTCAGCCGTGGACGGATGAAAGTTGATGATGATGACCTCACAATACTTTGATACTTTCCAAAGTATCCTATTTAGTGGTTTTTGTTCATATTATTCATATTATATCGACAAGTAATAAAATGAGAAAATTGTCTGGGTATACAAAACCAACCAAATAAGCATTATTGAATATAACTTAAAAACCGCTGATCAGATGTCGTTTAAATTAATATGGGACCAATTCGGAAACATAAGCTTACTAACAAAATAAGAATCACCAAAATCCATTCCCAATCAGCGGAGTAATCAATCGAGTAACAAACATACAATAAAATGTTTAAAAAAACATACAGACGAATTGATAACCTCCTTCTTTTTGAAGTCGGTTAAAAAGACACAAGTCGAAAAAGGTTGTAATTAGTACGTAAGACTTAACATATATATATATAGTATACTTGTTTATGCTGGGTGACGCTGACCATCTACCAACATTGAGGGACGAGCCAGCCTGGCCGTTTGTTGCCATAAGAGAAATAATAATGAAAGTCATCCATGCTTGCTTGAAAAGCTTGATTTTACATACAATTTCGTTGTCGTACCTATAAATACTGAGACATAATCCTCAATAATGTTGGGTGTCCGGTCTTTCTACCCAAATGTCTGTGGTCTGTCCGGCTATTAGGTTTGGCGCCCTGGCAACCCTACTTGCAAGGATAGTTTACTTTGAACAGATGTTACAATTATTAGGTACGCATCCATAAGCCGTAAAGCCATAGCAACAGCTTGTACATTAACTAGTGAAATTAATACCTCCAAGCCGAACATATCAATTCCATGACACAGACATTAATTGCATACAAAATGTTGTGTCATCAATTCTGTATTAAGCGATCGCTGTAATAACATCAATATTGTAGGCCATTACGTTCGGATAACAGCATTCGGGGCAACTATAATGGCGGATTTATCGTATGCAGGAGGCCCTCTTCTGTCATGTCTGCAGGGGCCCCTATTTGGCAGAGTGACCTACCTATCCTACAGAGCTTTTCCCCTCTAGGAGGCCTTCCTAGACAAGTATTCTAAAACAATATGAAAATCCATTCATTAGTTTTTTTTTATTTGTCGGGTTATATTGTTATTTTTTTACTCAATAATACTATATTTCGTTACTATTATAACATTACTTCTCACATTACCTCAACTTGTTGTGAAAAGTCTAACACTAAAATGCCGAAGGCTATCTATTGTTATTATATAAAGGAAAAACCACAGACCAGGATTAACAATATAAATGATGTACTACTAAAGTTCAAAGGTTCTTCATATTGAATCTTGATAGGTTAAAATGAATCACTTAAATGATTCATAAAGACTAAAGTCTGTTAAAGTTAATGCACTATAACTTTTCTTGTAAGCCCGCTACTATAACGATTCGAATGTAATGAACGAAAAAAAAAGAAAGAAGGATGGTATTTTTTTTGGTAAAGGTTATCAAAGTAGGCTAGGCCTATCGCGCTTATGACTGCACTACCTTAAGTTGACATTCTGAAATCACTTTATAATTTTTTTTTGTATAATCCGGTTTAGTAAACATGCTTTAAATTTTAAAATAATCATTTTATGAAAAAAAAACAGCAATATAATTTGTTTATTGAATACTACGGTTCATGTCGGCTGGACTGCAACAGCTAACTGACATGTACGCCGCGTGAGGTGAAGGAAACCTGTATGCATACATTGCGGATGTGTAATATACATAAGTCCTAAAATTTTCATAAAAAATTTTTCTGAGATAAATGATTATATTATGCATTATATAATAGTAAGTAAATATCATATTATTAAGCTTAAATCTTTGCAAGCGTTCCAAATACACACGGTATATAGTGAAAGCGTATTAGCTGTCTTGGCCTTAAAAAAAGATATAATAGAATAGATAAGATAGAAAATATTAACGAATCATTATCATTTTTCTCCCTTCGAGATACCACCAGTCACCAGAGAATTCGCTGTGAATCCATAGCATCTCAGGAGACAGGTGCACAAGCTTTACCAACCTAAACCGGAGCATGTAGCTAGTACATCAAAGAAACCACAGAGAGTCGTGATGCAGGTAGATTATGTTAATGTAAAGGATCTACGCATTTTAAATGCTTCATCATCGTGACAGCGCTTTAGAAGGAAATCGTCAATGAAAACATTTTTTTCTTAAGATTCTTATTTTGTACAAATTATTTGTAAAACGATGTCTAATGATGTGGTGAGAGACGATGGTCCAGTGGGGGGTGGACTCAGCCTCTTATACGAGAGGTTCCAGGTTTGATCCCCCCATGTGCCTTGAAATGGGTTTTTCTAAATTTCTAAGTGCACCCCAAACACGAGACCATCGTTAGATCACCGGTGAAGGAAAACATCGTTATTAACCTGCATACCAGCACCCCTAGACAAGTCGCAAACGCTTGATTCTATTCCTTTGCGTTTACTCGCTAACTCCATAGGGTTGCTGCAAAATTTTTGAAGAACGTTTCTTAAGACATATGAATTATATGGTTTTGTTTGTAAAAACGTCTAAAAACTTATGTAATTCGTCCCCTTAGAAGAATGGCATAAACGCTAAACGAATATAATAAAAAAGAATACTTATTGTATGGCAATTACACTAGCTTACAACATGTAAAACAATAAGAAATATTATAATAATAATGTTCGTTTTAAACGAAGTACAGAGGTTGTTAAACGTTTTTACAAACTAAACCATATTCATTATGTGTCTTAATAAACTTTCTTCAAAAAATTTGTAGCAACCCTATATATAGAGTTAGCGAGTAAACGCAAAGGAATAGAATCGAGCGTTTGCCACTTGTCTAGAGGGGCCGATAAGATTGAAAGTCTTTGAAGGTATGTGAAGTTCACCAACCCGGATTGGGCCAGCGCATTGGTGAGCTATGGCCGATTACCCTCCTCGTCTGATTTCGAGGAGACCCGTGCCCAGCATTGGGATATAAAATATTGGGATGATATTTTACTCTACTTTTTTAAACGATGTCAAATAAATTGTTATCTTAAAAATTATCAGGAAAAGATTTTATGTATATAATGTAACTAAACAGCATTCATCATCATCATCATTATCATCATCAGCCTTTGGTCGTTTTTAAATTAAAAAATTTTATAAAGTGCTTTTGGGTTTTGGGCAATAAAATATCGGGGTTTGTTCTGGGGCTTCATCTTCTTATTTTTTATACTAGGTGAAACACTAGTCGCTATCTCGATTTACTCAAAACATACTGATCATCATTTTAATCATCGGTATCATTATTGCCTGTAGCGTCTACTGCTGGGACCTTTCAATGTTGAATGTCGAGATGTATAGCTGCGTCCCCCCCCCCCCATGGTCCAAAATTCTTGATGCGTAAAAGGAATTCCATATTATTCAAAGTTAAACGTTTGGATTGTAAACAAAATATGAATCTCTTAATAAGCCACGAATAAATCAATAAACTTTTTCTGGTTCAACCGGTTCGACTTTCGATATATTGTCTATGTATTGCGTAACTAGCTGATGATGATAATTTTTATCTATACTAATATTATAAAGAGGAAAGATTTGATTGTTTGTTTGTATTGAATAGGCTCCGAAACTATTTGACCAATTTGAAAAAAAAAATCACTGTTGGGAAGCTACACTATCCCCGGTGAACATAGCCTATACTAAATTTTCAAAAAAGTTAGGGACCTGTTTTAAATCTAAGTTGACGCACGCTGCGTGCAACAGCTAGTAGTATATAATATAACTTGGCAAAATTATGTGAATATAATGGTGAAAGAATTATTCTAATCGGTCCTGTAGCTAAGTTCATTCGATACAAAAATATAAAGTTTTTTACATGCTTTTATTAGCTTCACCTGTAGGCGCGATTTGGTCCCACTTTAAACGGCCAGATTTCGCTTAAACTTTGTAGGTCCATCGAGGACAGATGACAGATGACAATACACTAATAAATTAGGATAAAATTATAACATTTTTCAATTGGAAAAAGCAAAAGCGTGCTTTTAGTTTCTTTTTAACTATTTTTTTTTAATATGTTTAGTTAAGATAGAATAGTGATTATTTTTTTTAACATTGAGCTAATGAAAAAGAAGAAGAATATACGCTTAAATAATAAGAGTGCATGGTTAACAAATAAATTAAATGCTTATGTCATAGATTTCTGAAAAGTAATGCCTGTTTGTATGAAATATATTATTTTGTTATTAAATTAGCTTATATTGTTATAAAATTTTATTTTGTAGAGCTCGATATTCCTACGGCATTGTCTAAGAACGTCTTGTTCACGAGTCCCGTTTGAAACAAGGTAAATATCCTGTTCTAGACAGTTCTATTATCAAATAATTAAAATCAAAACAAATAAAAAATCTTCTTTGATTACAAATCTTGACAAACAAGCGTTACTTTATTTATTTATTTAATGGTTCACCAACAAATATACATCGCATATAGTAAGTTAAACGTATACATAAATCATCATGTTAGGATGTAGATCCAATTACAGGCAAACACAGCTTTTTAATTTTAAGTCTTACTATTTTATTTTAATGGGAGAAAGTTATAGAGAAATAAAATGCGAATTTTATTTCTCTATTTTATTACTTTATTTTGAAAAAGCTTAACTTTACTTAAAGCTAAGCTGTTTTCTACTTACTACTTAGATGCACTTTTCTTAGTATCCAAACAAGACTGCACTGACGTCATTCCCTTAAAACGTATCACACAAGAGATTAACAAACGATGACGTCACAGTCTGGAATATCTGATGACATCATACGATACCCTTCGTGATAGACTTTGATACGTATCGAACATTTTACATTACAGATTCGTGATCAACGTCATGATTACGACGTCATTCTCTACTGCTACATCAGAATATAAAAAGGTGATGTTTGTAAATATAGATATCTATACTAATATTATAAAGAGGAAAGATTTGATTGTTTGTTTGTATTGAATAGGCTCCGAAACTACTTAACCCATTTGAAAAAATCTTTCACTGTTGGAAAGCTACACTGTCCCCGGTGAATATAGGCTATATTAAATTTTCAAAAATATAGAGACCCGTTTTAAATCCTAGTTGACGCAGGCGAAGCTACGTGCAACAGCTAGTATTTTTGAAACTACAAAACTTGGAATCCTATGAAAAATGGTATAATGTTACTGTTGCCCTGAGTGTAATGTAAAAGTAAAGTATCAACCAATATACGTCCCACAGCTCAGCACGGGTCTCCTCGAATTCAGGCGAGGAAGGCGAATTGGCGAACTATATAGCATAGCTTCAAAAACTTTTACTTACATTAGATACGCAGGTTTCCTCACGATGTTTTCCTTTACCGGTGAGCTGCAATATTCAGGTTCACTTAGAAATTTAGAAAATCCATTCAAGGCACCACAGGGCATGATATTATAGTTTTAAGGACGTACAACGATAATCATAAAAATTATTTAAAACGAGAGGAGATCAATCTAAAACAATCTTATCTTACGAGTCTTACTAATATTATAAAAATTTGTAAGTATGGATGTTTGTTACCCTTTTACGTAAAAACTACTGAATGGATTTTAATGAAACTTTAAAATAATATAGATTATACATCAGAATAGCACAGGGGCAATAATTTTTCCCTGTGTTCCCATGGGAATGGAAAGTAAGCAGGTGAAACCGCGGGGCGCTACTAGTATTATGAATAATTAATCGTTTCACGATTTAAATGTTCTATTTTTACATTAACTTTACGAGGAAAATGGATGATTCGGATTGCAAATGGGGTTTCCATTAGGGAAATTCAACTGAAATACGAGTAGTTCAATAACTACAATAGATAATATTACAAAACTTTAATTATTATTGGTTAATCTTAAAAATCCATTGTGCTTTTACTGATATTGCCGGTTGGGAAATTATGAGAAAGTTAGTCCCGTGCGAAGCTTGTTACCAATCAGCGACACAAGACACCTTAAGTCAGGGTTCCTCAGAGGTTTTTAAATAGCGGGCCAATTCTAAAATTCAACCTATCTAATGTAACCCTGATATATGTAATTGACTACACGCGCCGTGGAACCGAATAAACTACTCAATTTTAGTAAAGTAAAAGTATCCATAGTCACCTGATACGACATGACCCGTTTTTAAAAAATATCATAGAATGAAAGATTGAGGGGAAAAGAGGAAGAGGCAGACCGAGACGGACTTATGTGGAACAAATAAAGGAGAAAGTACAGGTTATGTCGTATCAGGAGGTTAGGGTGTTGGTAGAGAAGAGAAGTGAGTGGCGAATACTCCACCGACAAGAGCAAATCTCTTAAATAAAGAGAGAGAGAACAAGTATCCACCCAGGTTGGGTTGGGCAAGGGTCTCCGTTTTGAAATCAGGATAGGGTGGTATTAGACCATAGGACACCAATGTGCTGGCCCAATGCGGGTCGGTGAACTACAAACACCTTCAAAGACTTTTAATCTCATCAGGAATTATTTTTCCGTCACCGGTAAGCGAGCGACGGTCTCCTGTGGTGCATTCGATTTAGAAAAACCCATTTCAAGACTTCACATGGGGTCAGAATTGAACCCGGACCCACTCACACGATCATCATTGCTTACTAACTATCTATCAGACTGTACCCTACTGATCGTAGGCCTCTATTAATGGACACTAAGTCAGTAACCTTTACTAATTAATGGACCGGCCACTGCTATGACGTCATTCAATATACTCTAAGACGATCAAAATAATAAAAAAAGAAATGATTTGTTTTGAAAGATGCATCTACGCAATTACACTTGGAAAAAGCAACGAACAAAAACCAGTTAGCAAGACACCGCGTTGAATGTTAATATAAGGAGATGGAGGCTCTTGGCTCCTTTACACCGGTTTTCGTTACGTCAGAAACTGGACTTTGAGTGACGAGTGCGCTACTACGGGTGGGTATTTACGCTGCGTTTGTGAATAGTGATGACATGCGATAGTATTTTGATATCACCAGCATCGTCATTATTATCACCATCATTATTTTCATCATCATCATCATCATCATCATTAACATAATCAGAATCATCAACATCATCATTAACATTATCAGAATCATCATCATCATCATCATCATCTTTAGGTATCATCACGATCAGCGTCATCATCAACATCTTCGTCAGTTTTTGTGCGTATAGACATGGTTTTGTGATGACATCATCATCATAATTATCACCCCTTTCACAGATGCTGTATCAATGATCCGCTGCTGGAAATTAACGCACAGCGAGCTGTTTTCTGTTGTGAATTGTCTATACAGGTGAAGAAAGACAATTTCTTTTTTTATCTTTGAAAGGCTCTTGTTATATGGATTAATAATATTTACCTCTTATTTAGGGCTAAGTATATCAAAATTAAATTAAGAGGATATTTGTCAAAAAAATTACGTCTCATCTTTATATTTTTTACGAAAATGATATTTACAATCCACGCCGTCGGGTTTTTCATAACGTAACTTATAAAAATAATATTATCTAAAATTTTATTAACGATAAATGATAATAAATCATATCAAGCCATATCTAGGACACTGCAAGTCTGTATCTCTAATGACGCAGCGGGGAATACGTCACGCAAATATATATACCGACGCGGGCGCATCTCATTCACAGTCTTAACAGCCTTCACCGGTTACAGACGTGAACGAGCTACTCACACAAGTATTTACTTTTATTAAAATAATACAACAAGTTTAAGTGCATAAGTTCCCAGTATTCATAATATTATCA
Source organism: Lycaena phlaeas (assembly GCA_905333005.2). NCBI lineage: Eukaryota > Metazoa > Arthropoda > Insecta > Lepidoptera > Lycaenidae > Lycaena > Lycaena phlaeas. The sequence goes on from HG995181.1 coordinate 4,412,796, forward strand.
AGGTAAGGCTCGTTTTTTTTTAATGTACATTATAAAAAAAATGTGTACAAGTGGGCTATTTACGCATCGCTTTTTATACATATAACTTTTTTGTGCTCAATCTAAAACATTTTTTTTATGTTACACTGATTTAAAAAGTCTATTTTACGTATCGTAAGACAGACGGAAAAGAGAATTCTCATTTCTGAAGCTCTGATTTTTTTAGTCCTTCATGAGCCTTCAACTCATCTGCTTTTTTATAAGCTGATAATCAAAAGCCAAAAGCTGATTAGTAAGATCTAAAAAAAAAAAAAACTATTCCGTGGATTAAATATAAACTATCAGTTTGAATAATTATTCCAGTGCTTTAAGTATTTTTTTCTATTGATATTATAATTAAAGTATCATCAATTTTAAGATATTTTTAAGCAAAAAAATTTGATCTCGTTTAAAAATTACAAAACGTAACTGGAGGAAAACCTACCCGGTTTTCGAAAGGCTGATCAACGCAAAAATTAACAAATCAACTGTCAAATCTCTTGTTAAGTATCAAACGATTTGCCAGAAGCATGGGTAAATTACTTAATTTAATCAGTCTGTCAGTACAATACTACAATGAAAAGCTGACTCTAGAATCGAATGTTAACTGTCATTAACAGCCATGTTAGTTGACATTACACTTTGACTAACGTTTCAGAAACCGGGTGGAGTGTAGAATTTTTTTTAAGCATTATCACTTGTTTTTTTTTTATCATCGATTTAAATATAAAACTTAGAGCTAAAAGAAGCATGTCACTTATTTCTTAATTATTTGTTTACAGGAGAAATGGCAGCTTCCAAAGTCTTGTTAGTATTGGCGATGCTTTGTGCCTTCGCAGCAGCGCAGAGGCCATTCTACGCTGGTTTACGACCGATAGGGTTCCCTGAAATTGTATCCAGCCCGTTCGAAAACCGATTTGGAGAGGACTCTGATACACCCATCGTCGCAAAAGGAGATGGAAATTTGATAAACAGATTGAACCAACTGCCGGTTGACAAGCAGCCATTTTGGTATCTGAATTGGCGCCAATATCAAGATATGTTGAAAAATCCTCAAACCTACGAACAGAGACCTAACAACTTCATACAATAATCCTAGCTGAATATAAATACAACTGGCTGAAAAAAAAACTATTTATAAAAAATCCTAAATTAGAAGTGCTTAAGTGTTGGCTGTGATAAGTTTTGCCATGTTTTATTAACTCTGTGAAATTCTGTGGAACGGAATTCTGTGATTTATTTTGAACAAATATTCCGATGTGCTAAGGACTTGAAATTTTGACTATAGTTTAGAAATTGATGACAATATATAAAAATAAAACAAACAAAAAAAATATTTTTTTAGTTCGATATATAAGTCCGCCATAAAAAAAATGAGTTATGAGTATCATAGTCAATATTTCAAGTCAACTTGATGTGAAGTCTATACACGTTATTTATAAAGATATATTATAATTTATCAAATATTGGTGACATTTAGCAGAGGCATTTATAGGTTATTGATCTTAGTGATACGCAAATTATTAATTATGTTTGGGAATATTCTTGTCTCTTGCCATTTATTATAGTTTGCAAATGTATAATTTAATAGACGTGTAGGTATGTCATATTATGTTATAATATCCAGTGCTTATATCGAATTATTATAGACGCTTCAATTATATGACCTAAAAATATAACAATTTAAAAAGTCTTATAATATTACATGCAGCGCCCCGCGTACTTTCCATTTTCCGTGGGAGTACGGGGATAAATTATAGCCTACTTTTTATTATGTATAAGCTATATTTTTGTACACTTTTATCCATTCTTCTATTTTATAATATTAATAAGCTCTCCTGTAGCTAATTTTCTAAAGTTCCATATAATATTATTTCTCATATTAAATTAATGAACTTCAAGACGGCTGATCCTCCGCCTCTCGCTAACGAGGTCATCTCATACAGTTACTAGTCTGTTATTAGTTTATTGACAACATAATTACACTAAAACCCAGTCTCGCCGAGCGTCTTTTGTTATTGTATACTGTATGTTTTATCTTTGTTTTGATTCCTTTGTGTAATAAATATATATTTAATCAATGTACTGTTTTATCCTTAACCTCTTTGCATAAACAACGTCAAAAACCCCGAGAATCTCTGATTTTAAGGCCCCGTAATGCGAGCGCTTTTTAATCGAGCGTTAGAAAAACGTTTGTATCAGACAAATGGTATCCGTGGAATCCGTTTTCGAGTAAGGCAAGGAGCAGAAGAGATACCTACTCTAATGCAATTTCCAGCTTTGCTCCACCATTAAAATCGTGATGGGATAGCTTAACTAAAAATAGGGACGTAAGACTAACGAACACAAACGCGTTTACGGCATAAGCGGCGAAAGTATAAAATAAACCAGATAAAATAAACTACACAAGTGAATAACATGATTTATCCCAGTTCGCTAGATAAGTTAGTACTTAACTGTGTGAAAGTGGAAATTACTTTAGAGTAGGTACCCCGTCTGCTCCTTGCCTTGCTCGATAAAAAAACTATAGTTCGATTCTGAAAATTTCGAGGTATGAATACATAGAACTGGTATGAGTAGCAAAAAATAATTAAAAATATGGGTATATTTGAAATTGAAATTTATCGGGGGAACTTTTACTTGTCGTGTATTACTATCCCAGTTTGTTAGAATATATTAATGATGAAAAATAACATACAATAATTTCATTCACGAAGTTAATTACAGTAGCAAAAGGCAGACTGTCAAAAATTCAAATGCCTCGTCTTAAGCTCCTGTGATCCACAGACCCCAATATTTAGAGTAAAAAAATAGCACGTGTCCATCAGATATTATGTTCCATTTTCAAAACGGCCAGCCACTACAAAGAGCCTGTACCGAACAGTCTACTTTAGTGCATCGTCACTAATTCAGTAAATTTCAGTTTTCAAGAGAAAATTCAGTTTTCTCATTTAATTAGAGAAATTTCAGTTCAGAAAATTCAGTCTTTTTAATATCAAAGTAAAATAAATGTTGCCAGGATTCTCAGGTGGATGCTGACCCATTGTGGGCCGGTACTTGGGCGTACCCTAAGCAATTGAAACCATGGAAAAGGCCAGCTTGGTTTCAGGCTTTCAATCCTGAACCTAACACGAGCACAGCCTTACTGGTGTCTCATTAGGTAGCTCTTCCTATACGCTCCTAGGTTCGTCACCTATGTGAAGAGGCCTAGTCAGCGGCCTCCTCTTACTCTTATCAGTCTCCTTCTGGGATATTGCTGCCTTGCAGAAGTATCCATTACAGTCCACAGTCAGTCGTCTTTACCAAGCATCGTAAGGGTCTCGCCTAGAGACCTCCTATCCTATACATAGGATTGCGTCTACGTAAGAACCTCTACTATGAGTTCCTATTGAGGGTCACCGGCCTGAGCAGTGATACCCGATACCCTACCGCGATGATCCGCTACGCCAAGAACAGCTGACATCGATCAAATATACCTAGATACACGTCTTATTACCTACAAATCCAAATCGAAAACGTGTCCCATGCACGCCGCCATTGTTAAGTTGCAAGTCAAAAAGTAAAACTCAAATTCTTTTTTTATTTGCGTCCCTATTCCTTAACAATAACGTTCTATTTTCAATACTGGGGTTTCACACTTATGGAATTACAGAATTCGCTCATCGCGGAAGTCGTGGAAATTTATTACCAGAGACCATACTATTATTGTGCTTAGAGCACAATTGGATCGTGACACATTTTTAGCGTTCGTGCGGTATCTTGGGTATGTTTGTTCGATGGCAGCTGGCCGGAGTCCCTGATACGAATAGCGATTTGTAGGGCTATTCTGTAAGGTCGTTTTCTCGAAAACGGAATCCGCGGTGATATGACGAGTTTGACGGATATGTATTTTTTAAAACTCGACTCTCTACCTATATTAATAAAGATCATTTTCGAAGTGATGTAATGTGAGCTCTATCACTCAGGTGAAGCTCGATATTGAAATGGTTTCTTACAGAATAGCCCTACTGGAGCAGCGCTGTGTCCTCCAAGATTTGGGTGGAGTCTGCCCAGTACACTTGCCGCCTTCACAACATTTGGTCTCAATAGTGAGAAATGTGTGCCGAAGGTATTCAATAAAGCTTATTTCGTTTGTTTTGTAAATATTTATTCACCCACATTCCCAATTACTTAGGTAATATGAGGATTTCGTAACTTCAAGAGAAAGCAAAATGAGCGAAAACTTTCACTCATAACTTCGATGTTCATAATTTTCGACAGTAAAGTTGATTGGTCGCTTTGATTTTAGGGACTTATGTTGAAATGACGTCATTATACGCTGGATAATATAAATGTAATAAAATGAGTAATATATTCTACAACTATGGATGGATATGAATTTCCAATACTCACGTCCGCCATTGGGAAGCCACGCCGCTTGATACTATTGGTAATACTTTACTTCATATAAATATTTATTTTTGACGACCTTTGGAGCTCAATGGTTAGCACGTTGGCGGTCAAGCCGGAGGTAGCGGGTTCGAATCTCGCCAGGGAACAAAAAAGTTTCTTTGTTGCTGGGTCATGGATGTGTATTAAATATGTGTGTTATAATATAATAAAAATCTTGAATTTAGGTATTAATATAAAAAAAAGTATTAAATATATGTATTTCCGTTGCCTGGTACCCGTAATACAATCCTCTTCGAGAACTTTTCACGGGGCCAAATTGACAAGAGGTTTGGTACAAGAGCGTCCATAGTGTCCAAAGATATTTAAATATTATATTGCATACACAAAAATAATTTTCCAGAATACAGAAATATCAGGTGTAAAATCGATTCTTATGAAAGCATGTAACAATTAGTTGTAGCCAATAATTATAAAAATAAATTCATTTGAAACACATAATCGAATAAATTGTGTGAAATATGATTTGAAGTTATGGCGAACTATGGCTTAATTTCCTCGCCTAATTTCAAGGAAATCCACACTCAGCAATCATCAAGATATCGTCATGATCATATTCACTATGTGTGTGTGTGTCACTGTGATATTATCTTGAATTAATAATTAAGAACCTTTAAATACATTTCTAAGCTTTTCTGAGAAAATGTGTACATTTTTCACATTTTAGTATGTCTGATATAATAAAATTAAAACCAAATAAAGTTATAATACTTTTATAATACAACTAGCTGTTGCCCGCAGCTTCGACTGCGTCAACTAAGATTTACAACGGCATTTATATATAGTATAGCAGCACCCCGCGTTCCCGTGGGAATACGGGGATGAATATAGCTTACACATCAGATTAACACATAGGCTATAGCCTACGTGTTAATCTGATGTGTAAGCTATATTATTATGAAGTTTCATCATAATCCGTTCAGTAGTTTTTGCGTAAAAGAGTAACAAACATCTTCACAAACTTTCGTATTTTTAATATTAGTAGGATGATACATCGTTGTGATTTTGAGCTTTTGTTAAGCATTTTTAATAATGTTTTTTAAAGCTTTTGTTAGTTAAAATAATAAATTGATGACATTTTTTATGATTCTTTCTCCTTTTTCGTGATTTAATTGTTTTAATGCAACCCATACTTTTATAATCGATAACAGATTTTGTAATCGGATAAAATAAAAACAATAAGCATTAAAAACAATCGATTCGTAGGAACCGATATTAAATTTAGGTACGGTGACATTATCATTATATGTACCGACGCAGGCGCACTACAATCTGAACAGCCTCCACCGGTTACAGACGTGATCGTGCTACTCACACAAGTATTAAATTTTATTTTAATAATACAAGTTCCTAGTTATAATGAAACAACTTTTACCGCGAGATTTTATCGCGGTTTATTTAGTTATTTATGAGCCCGACGTTTCGGATACTTTACAGCAACCATGGTCACGGGAGGACTATGGTTGCTGTAAAGTATGAAACATGGTCCTCCCGTGACCATGGTTGCTGTAAAGTATCCGAAACATCGGGCTCATAAAAAACTAAATAAACCGCGATAAAAACCGTAAAAGTTGTTTCATTATAATGAGTGAAATTCGCGTAAACATAAGAAAACAATACAAGTTCCTAGTGTTTACCATTTCATTTTTATTGTTTTTTTTTTTTTTTACATTCTAATAATCGTATAAAAATGAGCTATTTACGCATTACTTTAATTTTTTTTTTTAAATTGATTGTAAGATGTTTTTCGTAAAGCTGACAAATCTTATCTATGGCTGATATTGTGGCCCTTCATGAGCCTTTAGCTTTTCTTTTTTATGAACCTGATAAACAAAAGGATATATAAGATTAACTAAAACAAATTTTCCGTTAAAATATTTTTCTTTATCTATTTGCAAAAGGGGACGGTCATTACAGATCTAGTCTTGTGCTTGCGATTAATTAAAAATTAAATATATTAGTTCAGTAAACTAAATTACAAGCATCTATAATAAAAAAATACTTCAAGATGTCGAGCGTTCAATGACTTGGAAGGATAACTTTAGAAGTATGACACTAATGTTTTTAATTATTTGTGTGCAGGAGAAATGGCAGTTTCCAAAGTTATGTTGGTATTGGCAATACTTTGTGTCTTAGCAGCAGCGCAGAGGCCGTTCTACGCTGGTTTACGACCGATAGGGTTCCCCGAAACTGAATCCAGTCCGTCCAAAAACCAACTTGGAGAGAACTCTGATACACCAATTCTTGCAAAAGGAGATGGAAATTTGATACAGAGATTGAACGAACTGCCGGTCGACAAGCAGCCATTTTGGTATCTGAATTGGCGCCAGTACGAGGATATGTTGAAAAATCCCCAAACCTTCGAACAGAGACCTAACAATTTTAATTGGCAACCATGGCAGACTAAATGAAAATATGACTGCCTGAAAAAAAACTATTTATAAAAATCTAAAATTAAAAATGCTAAAGTTTTAGCGGCTGTGATAAATTTTATCATGTTTACCTATATTTATTAATCAGTGAAATTATGTGGAACAGAATACTGTGTTCGATTTTAAACTAATTATCCGTTGTTCAGAAGACTTGAAATTTTGACTATTGTTTAGAAATAAATAACAATATGTTAAAATTAAACAAAAAATAATTTGAAAAAATATTATTTTGGTCCTACATAAAAAAAACGATAAGTATAACAATATTGTAGATTTATTTAGTTTTTTACAATCCCGACGTTTCGGACACTTTACAGCGACCATGGTCACGGGAGGACCTCCTCCCGTGACCATGGTCGCTGTAAAGTGTCCGAAACGTCGGGATTGTAAAAAACTAAATAAACCGCGATAAAATCCGTAAAAGTTGTTTCATTATAATGAGTGAAATTCGCGTAAACATAAGAAAACAATATTGTAGATCCTAAAACATTGTTTATTTTAGTGAGTTATAATATAGTCTGAATGTCATAGTCAATATCTCAAGCTAAGGGTCGGAAAAGGCTCTTCTGTGCTTTTTCTAGACAGTCCAGTATTTTGCAGGCTATCCGAACTCCCCAAACAGTTGAGGCATAGCGAGCCACATGACGAAGTGCACTTTGTGCCCGCCAAAATAACTTTGTCAACCTTTTGCTATAGCGTAACGCAAAACTTCATACTCCTACTGCAAGGCCGAACTTCATACTCCTATGGCTTGGCCGAACACGATGAAATTTAGTTTAAATAGAAAAATGTGCAATTTGATAAATTACATATTATAGCATATTACGGTAGTCGGTACCAGGGCCGCACCGCCCCTATGTGCAAAGTGTGCGGCGCACACAGGTGCCAAGGCAGGGTCGCCGCGGCGCCGAACAAATTTTTTTTTAAGAGCATAGAATTAAAATAACATAACCTTAAACTATCCTAGTAGGTAAACCTACGAGTATTTAGCAAATAATAAAAATTAAATAAGTTTCTTACATAAATATTCGTGAAAAAATACCTATTAAGCGCTTGATAGGTTCGCACACAGGCGCCCCTGGTCGGTACCATAAAGAACATTTAAATTTTCTGCTCCATTAATCTTATATTATACGGGAAAATAAATATACAATCCATTCAAACAAATTTTCGAATAGCGAAAATCACATGAAATTTTTTACTTTCACTTTAATAATATTCTACGCTTAGTACCATATTTTAGTGATGGGATGATTAAAATATTATTGACTGTTAACACGATTATAATTTCTCTGATTTGATACTATATCAATAGATGTCGCTTATACCATACACGATGTTTGTATGGAAGCCCTGATTTAATATTTATTTTATATCCATTTATTTATTTATATTTAAAGTAAGTGCTATTAAATTTTATATTCTTTGAATTATTGAAGCGACTATATGTTGCCTTTATTAATATCGAGCAAAAACTACGTTTGTTGTTCAACTTGTACATGATGTAGGGGGGGAGGCCTCGGTCGAGGATCGGATATTGAGTATTCGTTAGGTTTTTGTCATGCGGCTGTCCCCTTCCATCTCCGTATTAACGTCTCTCGCCCTAGTCGGCTAACCCACAGAATCCTGTCCAGCAAGGGCCTCCACCGAGAATTCTCTATTATGCGACACAGCAGTACATCGCTGCAAGAACCTCAGCCACAAGTTGCCAAGGGGCTTGCCAGCCAGGGCAGTGGATGCGGCCCAGAAAATGCTTTCGTTCTTTTTTATCAGAATGTTTTTTGTCGATTTTAACATTTAAAATATCTTTATAATTCGATAACCTAAGGTTAGAGGTTGTGAGTTCGAATCCAAAAGTAGATAATTTGCTAAATAAATTTATATATTATGTATTGAGGTTATGTTTGCGCATATTATTCCTGTTATTCTTAGTGCTTATCACTTAATATACTTTTTTAACGCGAATTTCACACATATAAATAAAATTATTGTGTCTGTTTGTATTATTGAAATAACTGCTTTTTATTACATGAATATTATGAATACAATATATACGGTACATAATATAGCAAAATAACATTTTTTTACAATTTTTGTCCATCTTTCTGTCTGCCTGTTTGCTCCGGATCTGGATCGATTTTGACGGATCTTTTACTGGCAGCTAATTATTATAAGAAGGAGTAACTTAGGCTATAAAAAATAATCAAACCGGATACGTCCGTTAATCTTAGTTATCTCGGGCGAAGCCGCGGGTAACAGCTATTTTAATATAAAGAACAAATCGTATTATCAGTAATTCGTGTTCTAAGTAAATTACGACAAGAATAAGGATAACATGTTATTGATTGAAAAATTGATGAACAGTTTACAAAATGATTAGTTTTAATAGTTATTATATATGTGAGTTAAATATATAAATAAAAAAATAAATTAATTAATTTAAAGAAAAAAAATGGACAAACTGGCAGACATGACACTTTAGAGCCATGCCACACTGGCGGCGTGTACGCTGCGCAACCGCTCCGCTTTGGAAGCGTTTGCGATCCGCCAGTGTGGCATGGCATTTCGCCAACGAACATAAAATACCAGGAATTAAGTCTTGCTGCCAGTACACTACCTGTCTTGCCCTTCACGAGAGAATCAAGCAAAATGATGGGGGGTACCTTCTCGTGTTGACGAGAGCATGGCACAGCGCATCCCTACCATCGGCAATCCTTATAAGATTGCTTTTTGTCCGCGTGTTACCACCGATTCATTCAGCAACGGGACATAGCGAGTTGAAATGTATGCCACATAATGAGGTCTTTAAGTCTTTTACATTATAATCCCTATATAGCGTCATTAAATGGGCCATAAGTCGCAAACGGTAAGTTTTACGTAAAACTTACTGGAAGGAAGAGATGCAAAGTTGTGTTCTCTACAATAATAGTTTCAGTAACTTTTGCCTTAAAATTCATAGTTTCCGAGATATAGTCCATCGACTTTTTTCAATATTATCTTTGAATCGCCACTAGGATTTCTCAGAATTTTCAGATCTTATGCTTTGTATTTAATTTAAGCTTATTTAAAAAATATACGCCCGGTTTCTGAAACGTTGGTCAAAGTGTATGTCAACTAACATGGCTGTAAATGGCGGTTAACATACGATTCTAGAGTCAAATTTTACAGCTTCTCATTGTAGTTGTTATGTCAACTGACAGGCCGATCAAATTAAGTAATTCAACCATGTTTCTAGCAACTTATTTGACATTGATATTTTTACAATTATGGGCATATAATATCAACATCACCATAATTACCATCATCATCATCACCAGCATCATATCATCCTTTATCGTACTGCATATAGGTCCTTTGTATATAATAATATTATAGCCCCTTTATTATACTTTTGCATCATGCAAATATACGCCGCGTTTTAACAAAACGAAATTCTGTCGTTTTGAATATAATAAACCAAAGCAGGATTAATGTTAATTAGTTTAGCTGTGAATGTCTAGCCAAAACACACCAAGTGTTTAGACAAGTCAGAGAGCAGACGGAGGCATTTACTAATGCGGAGTTAGTTTTTATTTGCGATTATTGCGTTATTATTATTATAATTTATATATTTTGTATTCTTAGAAACACAGTCAAGTGGTGGTGGTCCTGCAGACCAGAGCACGGAGTATCTCTCCCATCAGAAAATTAATATTTCGCTTTAATACAAGTTTGATACCCTCGATACATATAAGTCGAGGATTATTTTTACGTAACTAATAATAATATAATACGCAATTATTTGCAATATTTCCAGTTTCCATTTCAAGTTTTTGTTACTTCTTTTTTGTTTATAAATCTTACTGTTTATCATGCTATGTTACAATAGTAGGTATAAAAATGGTTATAAATCGTGATACCTTTATTATAGTCCAGTCAAAATAGACTTAATTATGATTCCAGTTTGCATTAATTTCCAAAAAGCTGGATTTTTGTGCAGGCCTTGGATGCGTCATTACAAATGATAGTATGTCAAAAGTCCCCATCGATCCCGCTTGTGCGTTGTTTTTTATTCGAGGTCAAAGCTCACAAATTTGCGTTTTTTGCTTATATCTCTGAAACAATGAGAACTACCGAAAAATGGCTCAAACAAAGTTTGTAGATCGTAAGATTGTCTACAAAAAAGAACTCAACACTTTTTCTTCTACGGTGCACTGTTCTAGCGGGATCGTTGGGGACTTTTGACATATCATATTTTGTGATGACGTATTCAAGGCCTGCACAAAAATCCAGCTTTTTGGGTATTAATGCAAACTGGAATGTCTATTTTCACTGGACTAATTAGTAAATAATAATGAACGTTAATGATGTTTTTGATGATGATGATGATGATGATGATAATGATTATATTGAGGTAAGGGTACATGGACCGCAGCTTAAGAAATAGTGTATTAAAGTAAGGTGCTAACAATATTATGATAGACATGAGTCGGTTTTGTAAAGCCCTAATCATATCTTCTTTCTGAGGACCTCTGTGGCTCAATGGTCAGCGTGTTGGCGCACAAGCCGGAGGTAGCGGGTTCGAATCTCGCCAGGGAACACAAAAAAGTTTCTGTGTTCCTGGGTCATGGACGTGTATTAAATATGTGTATTATATAATAAAAATCTTAAATATAAGTATTAATAATTATTATTATAATATCGGTTATCATGTTGATATCATCTGGGTTCATAAAATTATTGTGTTGATCCGCATGTGGAAAAGTTTCCTCACTATTCCTTCGGGATAAGTTTGAGACAGATGCAGGGATGAGAGCTGAAAATCATCCCAATATTAGATAATCGATAGCTACATCGATATCGATATATTTCGATCGTGGATAACGTCGATTTTACTCAATCCTGTGGCCTGTAAGCTGTCACTTAGCTTGCAATAATAAAAGCTCTAGCCAGTTAATTAGATTAGTCTTATTAGTAAATTAACGGTTTTCTATTACCTATAGGTCTTCCCTAATGGACGGTATAGATATAGCTTTACAAAAAGAAAGGCATTGAACTAATTTATACGGATTATATCCTTCTATATATTAAGTTTCGTATATTTTAATACATTTCCTCAAGTCAAAGATTGCTGAAGGCTGTATAGAATTTGAGACGCTGAGAAAAACAGCTATAAAATGTGTTTCAATATATCCAGAGAAGTTTTGCTTTTGGTGTCATCAATATAAACATATTGATGACAGTTGACATAAGGTCTCTTAAAATATAATGTATGCAAGGGTTTAAAGCTCTCAGTACAGATCTAATCTTCGCCTAACCCTCGCCTTGACTAATTTTAAGAATACTTTGCATGCTTAGAAGTATAATGCTTAGGTATACACCACATTATCAAACAGTATGGTAACTACATACACACGTCAAAAAAGGTACACTCACACAAATATACGCATCGACAAGCACTGCGAAGTTCGCTTAGAGATCACGCTGATGTTTGTGTGAGTGTGTTTCCAGTATTTTTAAACAGTTTCCGTAATTATTATGATACTTACACTGATAGTATACAAGGTATATAAAGTATATAAAAGTTTTGTCCGTATCCAATAATAATCAGACTATCGTTTTTGAAGTCAGTATATTGAGATGTCATCATCATCATCAGCTTTTATCCGTCCCCTGCTGAACATAGGCCTCCCGCAATAAACGCCAAGACGAGATTTAAATATTGTAATATATTAAGTGTAAATTAATAAGTGTAAGTTGTTGCGTAGTCCACCTTGCGGTTGAGATTTCGTGTTAAAAAGTTGGAAAACCCCAACATTTATTTATGGAGTGTTAGTTGTCTGTTTAATCTCCATAATATCCTCTATTTTCCTCAAGCAATCACGTTAATGTCTAATACATGTCCATCAAACTATAATAAATAATTTGTATGTTTTTATATGTAAATAAACATTCTAACTACCTACTTCTTTTTTATAGGAGTAGTACAGTAAGACATAAAAAAAGAACCGAAACTGTTGAGTCACTGATGTAATAGCAATTCAACCAATCACTGATCTGTGTGTACGTCCCATCAGCCAATCATCCATAAATGGCCATCAGTCAGCCAATCAGCGTTTGTTTTCATACAAAACACATAACATAACCGCTCTATTTCGATTATATACTCGATACTTCCAATGCTGTATTACTCAGAAATATCCTGAAATTTTCATTTTTAGAGTATTGTATGTACCGTGGCAAATATAAATACATAAAAAATGCTAAGAATTGAAATGACAAAAGTATTTTTATTCTCTGCTGTTTTGTTTTTAGTTAAGAGAAGTTTTTGTTTTTTTGTTAATTGGTAGAGCTGTGTATAAGTGTAACAATTGTAAGCGGTACACAAACTAATTAAGCTAGGGCAAGCCAGACGACCCATTCATGCGTTGGCTACCCTTAACAAGTGGTAGTGTTAGTAATAATTACAGTTTAGTTTTAGCCTTTAATTCTCTCTTTCGTATTAAGGAGCTTTCTCGTTTTAAGCTTGCATACTAAATTTATATTTTTTTATGATTTTTATTTAATTATTATTTATCATAAGCAATATAATATCTTCTAGGTCTAGTAGTTATAGACTTAGTGAATGAAGGTCCGGGTTCAATCCTAAGCCCCTATTGTGCTTATACATGGGGTTTTACAAATTTCTAAGTTCTTTAGGGCTATTCTGTAAAGTCGTTTTCGAATATCGAAAGCGGATTCCGCGATGACATGACAAATTTGACGAATTTGTATTTTTTAAAACTCTACTCTCTATGTATATCAATAAAGTTCGCTTTCGAAGTGAGCGTAAAGTGAGCTCTATCACTCAGGTGAAGGATATTGAAATGGTTTTTACGGAATCGCATCGCTTCGCATCAGAAAAAATCGCGAGCAATCCTGCATGAAGTCTTTGTAGGTTACAGTTCGCCTAGTTCGCATGCACGCATTAGTCCAGCACGTTGGTGAACCTAAATCATACCCTCCTCGCCTGATTTCGAGGAGGTACATTAGATACAAATAACGGTTTCACTGATTTTTATCATTTGAGATGTTTTAAATGCGATTTCAATAAGAAAGACCACAAAATCCGCAGTTATATCGTAAAAGGTCGGAGAACTGATTGTCTATCATAACTTCGGTACGTTGCTTAAGCTTGAGCTTCAGATTTCAATAGATGTATGGCTTATAAAATAAGAATTAAGAATGGAAATAAAAAGAAAGATTTAAAATAAAAGATCCAAATCCTATCATGTTTTTGAAATGTAAAGCGGCAAAGTCTAGTGGACAGCTTAACATGTATGTCAAAGAGTATCGACTTTTTAAAATTACCCTTACAGTTTAATAGCTTCAGTAGCAGGTAGTCCTTTCATACATATTTGATAAGGTCGAATTTACGGCAACGTTAAAAATCCGGACATGCGATAGTAAATATTTTGTGTTGGATCCTGTAATTGATGTTTCTTCAGAAGAAATAAACATGTTTCAACAATTCACTGTGTATCAACTAAAGTTAGTTTTGATAACAAAATCAACATTATAATGATTGAATCTGATATTAAAAAAAATTATAGCATAGGAGGGCAAACGAACAGCCGAAGCCTTGCGACAATCGCCGCCCAATATATGCCAATGGGCCACCGGAAACTCACAAACCGCATGAAACGCGACAGCATAACTGTCACTTTACGCCGGTATTATGTGAGTGAGAGGTACCACCCCGGTCGTGCCGGTCCAATTCTGCTGCAAACTGCTTTCAGTCAGGTCTGCACCTGACCTATTTTTATACGATGCTTTATTTTTAATAGGTAAATAGAATAGCTTAAGTATATTAAAAAATTTAAAAAAAAAAAAAAAAATGTCTACTTAGAACCATTCTGTTAAAATTATGCTTATGGAAGAGCGGAGTCCCCTACTACAGGTATTTCTTTACTTAACAGGGGTCTCCTGCCACTGATATAGTATATTGTAAACTTGATTACTGAATAAAGATTATTATTATTATTATTATTATTATATTTCATACCGCTAGGTGATTATGGTTTCCATTTATTTTTTTGCATTTTTTTTTGTATTTTTTTTTCAGAAATAATTATTCATATGACAGAACCTTTGCGGGATCACCTGGTGTTATAAATGTAATAGACTAGAAAGTATCAGCCACGTGACATGGCTAAAACTGCTAAGTTTTGTAACTTCAAAAGTAGGAAAATTTCGAAAGTAAAAAGAAAAGTAGGAAAGAAGGGAATCCCCTACAATAAACCATAATGATGATTATGAAAACTATTAAAGAGAGAAATACCCTTTTGACCCTCATAATATAGCCACGGCACACTTTAATTTAATTTTTGACAAAGAATTTTTAATTTACGGCGAAATAAAATGAATAATGTTCAGTTTTTGTCTTTATACAAAAAAGCTCTGAAAGTAATTTTATACCTTTCCAAAGTTGGCTAGAGATCGTACACTTTCTTAGAAACTCACCGTGAGCTACTTTAAATTTACATCCAGAAAGCCATCATCATCATCATCATCATCATCCTTTATCAGTCCACTGCTAAGCAATGGCTTTTTTTTCTTTAACGCCGGGAAATGTGGGCGTAGGCATCCCGCGGGGGAGTGGGTCTTCCCAGGCGGGTATGTGGGACTTGCTGCGTCCGAAAGCTAGTAAGTGGACGCAGCTCTACCCACTAAAACCCGGCGAGTGCCATCAATGCCGCCTATGGTGAGGTGCCCCGGATCTACAAGAAACAGGGCACCACGAGGTCACCTCCACAGAAGGGTTGCCCCGCACCACAATAAGACCTCTCCCAACGTCTGGACAGTACATTGTGGCGAGGTTCCCGTCCTCGCCCCTTGCCAGGGCTCTTTTGCCCCCTCTTCTTATAAGAGGTGTACAAGGAGCTCCCTCGGCTTAATTTGCTTCGCCCAAGTTGCTGGGTTCACCCTAGGCTACTGAGCCCCACCGCCACGACAAAGCTTGAACCATGGTGGGGAAGCAATGGCTTCCCTCAGTGAACGTCAAGTCGTTTGATCCCTTGCCAAAATTCACAATTCACAGAAAGCGATATTTTTATATGTCCACATTCTGATTAATATTATGATGATGATACCAATGATAATAATGATGATGATAATGTTAGTGATGATGATGAATATGCGCATGAGTCTACTGTAACATTGGCAACGATTTCAAAATATTATTCTCTAGTACATGTCGCTCAGCCTCGGCAGTTGGGTTTTTCCTTGTTTATATAATTCAATTATGCCTTTCGTAATATAGTGTTTATTCTAATAAATATGTTTTACACAATATAAGTGGAACAAGCTTAGCTAATATAATATTATGGTTTGTTATAAGTATTATATTGAATAGCGTACTTCTCTGAATCTGAATCATAAAAAAATTGTATGCATCGCACGGCGAAAATAAAAACCATTAATGTAAACCAAATTATTGTTCAAATAATAATTATAATTAGTTATCAATTAAAAACTATTCAATAATTGAGTAAAGTAAAACCAATGACACAGCAGCGAATAGCAGCAACAGCTGACTGTATCTCTCTCTCTCGGGTACACTCGGCAGTCCCGAGTTCAGCCGATCGAGCCCTTCACTTCAGACCATGACGAATCAGCCTTATTCACAGCCTACAAAAAATATGTGTGCGGTGCGCCAAAAAAGTTTTCACTTCAAAAACATTTTCTTTACACTGTTAGCAAATTTAAACAGTAAATAAATTTCGCCAAAAATTTAAGACTTATCACAAAGAGTACAAAATATTTACTTGGTCTTTACTTACTTAGGGTATATACTAGTAACTTAGCCACTTTAACAGTAATTTTGACGTGACGTCTTATAATTTGATGGAATCGGCTGAACGCACGAAAAAACTAGACTCATAAAAAGACTCATGCACCTTGCTCTGAGGCGTTCCATTTAAGGCTTGAAGTGCAAGCGAGAGCGCGGAACGAGCGACAAGGAGGCACAATCAACTATCGTCAGTAAACCGACTTTACAGACAACCAATATTTTTTTTAAGTCATAAGAAAGCAACCGAGCGGCCGATTCCTTTCCGGAGTTCATAGACATCATTAGGAACGGCTATGCAAATCGACCCGCGCGTCTGTTATTACTTGATCTCCTAAACTATAGACGCGATAGAACTTTATTGTTGTTTGCCCCGAGGTTTCTAAGTTGTAGAACTCGTGTAGGCAAAGCCGCGGGCGAGAGATTATACTTATTTGTTCGATATTGAGATATCCTCAGGCGATACGCGGATGGTACTTTAGATTTAACATTGCCTGAACTGTAATTTAAAATTCCTATAATTAATATTAGAAGAACGGATTGCCGATGGGCCATTAAGTTTTAAGGGTTTTTTGGCTATTAACCAGATGGGAAGACGATCTCGCAGTGGCAGGGGAGTAGCAAGGGATCGGTTGTCTTGGCGTTCATTGAGGGAGGCCTATGTTCAGTAGTGGACGGATAAAGGCTGATAATGATGATAATGATTTCTATAATGTAGTGTCGAATTGGTTGTTTAGTATGTTTGTTAGTGTAGTTTTGATGGTTTAGGGTATTTCAGGTACCATAAAGTAAAACTGCATAGATTTTTTTTTCGCAAAGAATCTATAAGTACATTAAGATTTGGTCGATAGTAAAATGATCGAAAATTTTAATATAGATAGTAAACAAAATTTATCTTTTGCATTATTTTTGTAAGTGGCAGTGCTATTGTTGGTTGTCAGCCTGTCATAGTAGTCGTTCGAGTGCCTCTCGCTTACGAGATAGCTATGCTGTCGCGTTTCTTGCGCCTTATGGGTTTCCAGTTTTGGCCATTGCGTTGTCTCTGACTGTTGATGTGTATGAGCGTCAACAGTCCCCAAAACGACTTCGACAGTTCGTTTGCCATCCCCCGCTATAAAAAAGCTCAAATATGAATATCTCCAGAAATACGTCCCTTGCTGGACATGAGATAAAAATGGCTAATAGCAGGAGAGGTCAGCAATTTTTGTAGCTCAGTATACTTTGGAATGTGTTTTCTTGTTTCATTAAAGATAAAATTTGTGATAAGGTGATTGGTAAGAAAACTAGTGAAGACGTCATCAGACGAAGATTAAAAAAATTAAGAAGAGCCGGTGCATGCTGCTAACAATTTATGAAGTGTGTTCAAGATTACAAACAAACTTACAACCAGATAATTGGCGATCTCCGTACAGAGACCGAGCTTAGGTGCCAGGGGTCGATTGGGTGCCACGTTCATTGAAAGGAGCCACCAGAGGACGGCAACAACTTGATGATAATGACGAAACCCTTATTAAACACTACATTTTTATGGCTGCGTTTCCTAGAAAAAAGGTTCACAGCAAGGAGTTTTAATATATACGGCTTCTATCTCATTCCGTGGAACGAGTTTATGGTGCAATAAAATTGAAAAACAATATAATTTACGAACGGGGAGTAAAGGTAATCTAGCCACAATTAATTAGTCAATTAACAAAGCTTTTTAATTGTTTTTGAAAGTAATATTTTTTTATGTTGTAAATCTATTAAACAGGTAGGAAAACGTCGGTCCGCGTTGGATGCGAGTAGATTGGTCGTCTTGGCGTTCATTGAAGGCCAGTTTAGCAGGGGACGGTACGAGGCTGATGATGATGAAGTAGGCGTGGTAACAGACATGCTAACTGTCGATATGTGATTACAGTTGACAATAAATCCAAAATAATTCATATAGTAGTCCAAGTAGACTCAATCATGCAATATCCTAAGAACTAAGATGTTGTCTCCAGTACTTACCTACCGATTGAGCTCTATAGCTGTGAGGCCTAAAAGTCTAGACCTTTCGAAAAAAAAGTCAGTGCCAGTAATTACACTGCCTCTTGCTTCTCTCTCCGAAACACAGCACAGCTGTTTCACGGAAGAAACAACCATCGCACACGCTCAGTGTCTTCAGAAAAAAATCTCCCCCGCCAGCCGTGAGGTCATCAACCTCACGGTCTTCAGGCATCGGATCGGAACATGCAGCGGAGCGCCGCCACGACGTCGAAGGTTGGAGTGTAACTCCAGGCGGACTACCCCTCCCTGATTTTCCTGAGCAAGACCCAGAAGATGGTGCGCGCAATATTGGGGCACACTCCACTGACGTGTACAGCGACGTCCCCTGCTAAATCTTGATTTGGATTATAAGAGACTCTGATCCCGCAGACAACCTGTGTAAACAACTGTTTGGCGGAGCAATTTTATAACCCCACAATTGATTGCAAGTTTAATAATAATAATAATATTTAATAATAGGTGGTTCTATCACACCCGAGAGCCTACCATTGTTTTCTCTCCAAATAGCTCCAAGTTCTGGACTAGCATGGCCGTGCCCAACGCCGAGACAATTATTATTACCTCATCTATGTAATTTTTTCTACAATCAAATGTACACAAGCAAATAAACCATAATTATTTTTTTCATATATGCTCACCTTTTTTACTATATTCCAACTTCTATTTTTCCACAGTTTTTTTAGTAAATTAAAAGTGTGCCTCAGGTTATAAAGCGCTAACAAAAAACTACAATTACAAACCAGTTTTTTTTTTCGAATAAACTGACACGAGGATACAATTTTTTCAGATCATACCTTAGGTAGGTATCTATAGTAATGAGCATGTTTGTGAGTTTTGGCGTAGGAACTTCAAACTTGCTCTTGATTGAAAATTCTTTCACTAGAACTAATCATGGATAGGTCTGTAAAACTAAGTTAAAACGAAACTGTGGACATCATTTTTTTAATAATATACTAAAACCTAAAAGTTACTGACGTTCCCTAGGTTAGTTAACTTCTTAAACTTTTTCCTAGTACTACTTTTTTATAATTGTTAAAAGTCTAATAAATACTTTAAAAATGTAAAGGTTATAATAAGAGATAATATAAACAATACGTATAAAAAGAAAACATATCGCGTACTAATGCCTGAATAAAATATAAAGCCACGTTGGATTGCAACGCTGATGCGTTGCCCCAAATACAGACCAGTCTTTTGTGACAAATTAAGTTGAAATAAAAAAAAATTGGGAACATGACAGTAAAAAAAGCTCTTTAGTAGACCCAGTACAGCAACAAAAGGCTATATTATATAACATTCAAACGACAAAACTGATTTTGATAAAACTGATATTTTCCTAAATTTTATAGCATTACGTGGTTAAAACAATCTGATAATTACTTTCAGGATCTTGAACAATCACTTGTGATTCTTCTAAGTGGGTGAAAGATTTTCTGCAATATTTCGGCTCCAATGAAACTGCTCTTTCTCTCGTCGGAGGCTCACGGGGAACATCATATTGAGACTGGTTGCACAGAATATGGTTCATTGAAGCTGATTTTCGAATGCTATTCGTTGTTTTCACAGTATTATAGTTTTCATATTGTATGGGATCGATTTTGGGAATCTTCAAAGTGATAGATGAACGATTCGATTGCATCTTAGAAGTAGATGGCTTTATTTCATCATAGTTTATAGTTTGTTTGTTCGTTATTTTAGTTTTATATTTCATAATTTCTTCGCACAATCTTTTCATATCTACATTTGGTATAGTAGAAGTTTCCGTCACAGTTGAAGTATCTATTTTTATATCCTTAATTGTGTCGTTTTCAACTTCCTTTATATTTTCCTGTTCATTTGTTTCAGTATTATGTATTTCATCATAAAATTGGTTATAGGTTCGATTCTTTCTATATAACATTATAATAAGCACAAGTATAATTATCATTAAAACTAGATACAGTAATATCATCAGTATAATACCGAAATCTGGTATATGTATGTCTTTATCTTGTATTACTGTATCATTGCTGCAGTTTGCAGAGATTTTCCTTGGAACACAAAATAGGACAGCCTGAAACATAATTCAAGAAAATAAAATTCATGCCGAGGAACCGATAAATGAGATGCTAATAGAGATTTGAGTTGAGGCCACGTTAAGGTCGGTTCGAGGCGGGGGGGGGTCAATCCAACTGAAAGTGTCATTGACCTCTGGGTAGCTTCTTGTTGGATTCAGGTGGCAAAGGATAAGCCATCTTGCGTTCTTGAATGTCCAGAAATGGACGAATAGAGGCTACTAATTATCTTTTGTAATTTACACAGTCGAATTATTCTGACATAATAACAATTATACTTACGACAGTATATATAACATATTTCAAATCCACATTTTTGTACGCACACATATTAACGACATTTCCTTCCTCATATATGCAAAAATTATTTGTACACTCACTTTGTTACAATAATTTTAACAACAAACACAAAAAGAACGTAACTCATGAAGATATAGCAATGCCGACTACGCTTAACAATAAAATTGAACAAAATGTAATTTTAAGGAAAATGTTTTATTGTTTTTGTCCTGTCGATTTACCGTGGTGTTACGTTTTTGTCCATTTATGTCACTACATATTATAAAACAAAGTCAATGTATGCGTATTATATCATTTATTATGTCCTACTGGGTCCTGTGTTTTTCCTCGAAATCAGGCGTGGAGGATTGATGATTGATAGGTAGATGGACTCGGCCTCTTATGCGAGAGGTTCCGGGTTTAATCCTGACCCCCACATGTGTGCCTTGAAATGGGTTTTTCTAATTTCTAAGTGCACCCCAAAAACGAGACCATCGCTCGCTCACCGGTGAAGGAAAACATCGTGAGATTCTCTTTGAGTGAGTCTTTAAAGGTATGTGAAGTTCACCAACTCATTTACTCTCCTCGCCTGATTTCGAGAAAGAGACTCGTGCCCAGCAGTGGGACATAAAGGGTTGATACTTTTACATTTTTTAGATGATTTGGGCCATAGTATAACGATGCGCTGGCGCAATGTGTGTTAGTGTACTTCACATACCTTCAATACTTTTAATCCCATCAAGCATTCAGGGTTCTTCGAGATTTTCTTCACCAGTGATGAAGCAACGGTTTCGTGTTCACGTGCACCAAAAAATTTCGAAATTCTCTTTTAAAATCATCACAGGGGTTGAATCTAACCCGGATCTTACACTCATGACGCCGAGTCCATATCCACCGAGCCACCGTCACTCGCTTATATAAAAATGCTTTTAGTATAAACACAATAAGACCACATTCAATCAAATCAAATACATCAATGGAAAAGATAATATATTCGATTGTTTGCCCTTCGATTTTTTTACATTGGACTCTAAACGTAACGATAAACATTTATAAGTAGATTAGTTTTATTATAATGAAACAACTTTTACGGATTTTATCGCGGTTTATTTAGTTTTTTACAAGCCTGACGTTTCGGATACTTTACAGCAACCATGGTCACGGGAGGACTGATTTTGAGATGAGATTAGTTTTAGAATATGAGTAACAATGTGGAACAAATGCATACTATCAATATGTTTCTTTCCTTCTAGTTCGACTTGTAAAATTGAATCGAGGAAAACCAGCTAAAGTGAGTAACGACGAATTGATTCTGGTAAAAGTGGAAACCTCATTATTTGACTGAACGGCAAAAAATAAGCTGGATGCCTTGTGCATCAGTACAGGAATGAAGGAATTTGGATCAGATTTGACAGCTGACAAAAAATAGATCTTTTAAAAAAAAACGCAAACGATGCTCTAAAGCAGGGTTTCTCAAAGTGGGGTAATCGAACCGCTATTTACTTAATGGTGGCTTGATAACTGGCAGGCAGTAAAAATATTTTTTATTACTTACTTTTGGCACTTACTTACCTTTTATTCAAATAAAAACTTTAGGGGTTTGCTGTCACCTGGAAATTTTAACAGGAGTTCGTGGGAGCGAAAGTTTAAGAAACCCTGATCTAATGCAAACCCGCAGGAAAGTGATAGAAGTTGTTTTTCGGTCCGAAAGTGCAGTCCAAGCTCCCGAGAAATCGTAAAAAGTTATAGCATTACAAATAAACATGCAATAATTTAAAAAAATGCTAACTTATATCTGAGTATTGATAATATATCTCACTTTAATGGACTCAAGTGATGTCTTCAATATATAATTTTAATAGAGCATTTTAGATGTCTCAGGGTACATACGAAGGAGACAAGGCGAAATATTGAAAGCTTGAACTTTGCAATCAGGACATGGTTCAGTGCCTACCTATCTTTAATAGAAACTATAGCTTGGAAATAGGCACAGGAAAGAAGAGTCATTAGAATATTCGGGTCTGAAAGCACCAAAAGTATAGAGTGGGATTTTGTGGATATCAAATCAAATCAAAACTATGAAATCAAATATAGCTTTATAGATAATATAGCTTTTGATATAGATAATATAGCTTTTTAATGTTACCACGCTTGGTTGGTTTTCCTATTAAACAGCTTTCGTGTGTTTCTGAGAGGAGGGCACAAGACAGACAGTATAATTATTGGCATTTTCTTTTGCTTACCCTCTGAGTACTTACCAACATTTTATTTAACAGGAGCAGCTTATTGCAGCTTATATAATTAATATGCTGTCAAAAAATAATTACAGCTATCCAGAATGATATAAATTGGTGATTGATTTTAAAATGTTTGCTGACCATAATTGGCTGACCATTTAGCTATTTCAGCTGCAGATTATATATTTCGGCTCACAAAAAAACGAATACTATGCTAATCAGTTAAATATTTTATTTATTTTATCCTTAGTTCCTTACTATTAATTATTATTAATATTATAAATGTGAAAGCGTGTGAATGTTGTAACTTTGTAATTATTCTGGGAGGTACTGGGAGTAACATAGGATACTTTATATTAAAAAAAGGGATTTTTTTTGCTAACGTGGGCGAAGCCGCGGGCAACAGCTGGTATTGTATATAATATCTTCAAGTTTTGTATACACAAAAAACGGTATAACGTTGTAGCTTGTATATATTTTATCATCTCATATACTGGCCCCTAAAACGGGATCTCTCTTAACTCTTATGACGATGAAAACATAAAGTTTTAAGTTCCGCTGTAGACGGATAAAAATACTGTAACCGTAAAATATTTACTATAGTAACCGTCAGGAGTAATTTCCTTTATCCAGAAACCGGGCATAAAACAGTCTTTTTCAAATGGGTCGCGACCCCCAGATGGTTGCGAAGCCTTAAGCGCGGCCACTGGCAAAAATTATAGAAAGAAAGAATTGTTCTACACTACAGTTGAAACATAATTACAGTGTAAAGTATGGCTTGATTATTTTCATGGCAGCGTCGCTAAGTTAAGTCGCACAAGTTTAAGATTGCGGTAAATTATTATTAAGGTATTTCAAAAATTCTTACTTTGCGCCTTTTCTGCAATGCAATTAAGTGCATAATATTTTGTATCGCTTTGATTATTATTAGACTTTTTAGGGTACGTTTTCATGGGATTCTGAAAACAAACAACACTATAGAGTCATCGTTTGTAAACAAAATTTAAACAAGCATATTTTGATCATCATTATCAGCCTTTTATACGTCCACATGAGTACGCCTATGTATGCCTCTCTCAATGAACGCCAAGACGACCGATCACTTGCCACTTGCATCCAACACGGACCGGTCGCTTCCTATCTGGTTAATGGCCGAACAACACTTCGTCTACCTAAACGTGGCCTCCACTCTAGAAACTAATTGGCCCATCGGCCATCCGTTCTTCTGAGTGTGACAAGCCCATTGCCACTTCAACGAGATTATTCTTCTCGTCAATTCGGGAACCTTGGTTCTCTGGCACAGGTCTTCAAGTATATATAATTTAATATTGTTATAAACATAAGTTATAAACAGGAAAAAATATTTCAGTTGTAAACAATGAAACTTTATTTATCTCTTATTCGAGTGCCGTTATATCCTAATAAAGTTTCCGATCACAAAATTGAATTAAGTACCGAAATTGGTCGCCGAAAATTTTGAGAGACAGAATTTTCAGAAGTTGTTTATCTTTAACAGTTTTGAATACAAATATTGCAACAACTTTTTACAGATTTTATCGCGTTTTATAAGACAGTACACAGTAGAAATATTTTTGTAAATAATAAAAAATATATTATTTTACGCTGTAAAAACTATTATTTCACGCAGTAAAAAATATTATTTTACACCATAAAATGATTGAATGAAACTGCCTGAGCCTAACAGGCTAACACTATAGAGCAAGCTAAATCCTTATATTATCTAAGACTCATGTGTTATTGGTCATTTCGAATTTAATGCCAGCTGCCAGCACGATAGACCTATGCGGGACAACCCTGCGGTTGCCGACCGGTTGGCTCATCTAAACACTATTATGGTATAGGTAGGCAAAGTATCCACAAAAAAAAAACACCGCCTTGGCGTTCATTGATGGACCTACATAGAGACACACTTTCACATTCATAATAAATTAATCAGAATGAAAAGGACAAAGCAATTTTAGATCTAGGACAACTGGCATTATCTAACTAGTGCCTATGAGTCAGCATTAAAATACTAGACGAATAAAAGTGTATTTTTATCTCAACTTCAATCAACTTACTTAACCTTTACTTAAGTTAGCTAACACTTAGCTTAGAAGTTCGAAATTTTTATGTCGAAATCCCAACTAACTACTTAAAGTTTATCTGGAAATTAAGTTAACGGGTGTGATAATTGTTGATTTCTTATCAAGCCTAAAATAAAACTATTTCTTCTGGTATTAAATAACTTAAAGACAAAATTGGAAGCCTCTGCTCAGCGGTATATTGCCAGATTTTGTCGCCGGTACCCTATTCAATTTTTATCTTAGAATGTTTGTGACTTTTTTTACGCTACTATAATGAGAACTTTTTTACACCAAATTTATTTTATATAATAATATCTATGAACGCTTTTACACCACGTCAATCTGATCCCGTGCTAAGTTTCCGAAGAACTTGTGTTACGAGTACCAGACAAAGGAAATACATATATTTAATACTTTTAAATTAATACATATTATATTTAAGATCATTATTATATATTACACTAATTTAATACACATCCATGACCCAGGAACACAGAAAACTTATTGTTCCTTGGCGAGATTCAAACCATTATTAATATTACAAATTAAACTACTGATTTCGACTTTTTAAATTTACATTTCTAGGTGGCATAGACATTTCCAAATGCATGCTGTCTTTGGAAATTTTTTCAAATGAAAATTATTTCAAAGTGTTTGCTGGCTGCCCACAACACGGTTGGCCACCTTCACAAACGGTTTCTCCTCTACTTAAGGCGTTATAAATATAAATTAACGCTAACCCTTTTGTAAGTTCGTAAAAATTTGTGTTACGGCCAAACCTAACCTTACCTAGTTATGGGAACGCGAACAGCCCATAGGTAATATAAGGCCCACCCGTGCCATAGTTCACCGAAAGGCTTTTTTTTTTTGCTTTGACGTCGGGAAATGCAATGACGCATCCCGCTGGTCTCCCTGCGCCCGAAAGATGGTAAGTGGACGCAGCTCTACCCGCTAAAACCCAGCGAGTGCCATCACTACCGTCTTTGGTGAGATAGCAACAGGGCACCTCGACGGCTAGTAAGTCCCTCGGTGGACCGACGCCACCTCCAAAGAGCGGTTTCCCCGCACCACAGAACAACCACTCCCACCTCACCTCTAGCCCCTTGCTTTTTTGAACCCTCTTCTTATAAGAGGGGTACGAAGAGCCCCTCGTCTCAATTCGCTTCGCCCAAGGTGTTAGGGTCACTGAGCCCCACCGCCACGACAAGGCTTGGTGGCGACCGAAAGGCTAGCCCAATGCGGGTAGGTGCACTTCACACACCTTCAAACACTTTTTTTATCGTAGGTATCAGGCATGAAGGTTTCCTCACTATGTTTTCCTTCACCGGTGAGCGGTGAGCGAGCGATGGTCTTGTGTTTTGGGTGCACTTAGAAATTTAGAAAAACCCAATTCTAGACATGGGGGGAGGGGGGTGTCAGAATTGAACGCGAACCCTCTCGCACTAGAGACCGAGCTTATACCCACAGGACCATCGTCATCCACATAAACGTATAAATACATATATATTAACATACATATGATTCGAACCCCGTTGCGTAACCACTCGACCAGCTCACATATCCCTACTTAGTGACATTCAGTAAAAGACCATATTCATATTGCCCGTGCTGAGCAGTTGATATAATAGATGTAGAGGCTGATGATGATGATTTTTTCTAGAATAGTCTAAGAAATTTCAAATTCAAGTAAATTTTAGTGAATCTGCCGAAAACTCAATCAACAATGGCGAAAATAAAAGCGCAAATCTGTACCGTTGAAGAGCTCAACTGTTCAATCAATCACAATGATAAACGAGAGGTCCAATCATCTGCAAATGTGTCGAGGTCATTGACACGAAGCTATAGAGCTGGGAAAATTAGGAGCAAATCATCTTTAACAGCGCCGCGCGGGTTCAACCGCGTACTTCCTATTCCCGTAGGAATACGGGGATGAATTATAGCCTATGTTTTATTCTGGCGTGTAAGCTATATTATTGTAAAGTCTCATCAAGATCCATTCAGTACTTTTTGCGACTTAGGGCAACAAATATACATTCATACATTTTCACAAACGAACGCTTTCATATCATAGCAGCCTTAACACGTCTAGTACGTTGTCCAGTACAAAATCTTTTTGTCCAGCGCGTCACGGCCGCGGCGTAGCGGCGAATTTTTATGAGAATGAAAGGAAAATTATTAAGAGAATGCATAAAAAACATAAAATGTGGAAAAAATAAAAAGATATATACACACACGAGTGGTATTTGCAGGTAATCACGACATGACAGAATCATGCCATTTGACGTCATGGCACTTTACTGTTAAAGGTAATATGATTTAAATCTAAATAAGAAATCTTAAAAATAATTATCACATAGCTTAAAATTTCCGATCAAATCAATTATCACAGAATATTTAAATACAGATTAAATTTAAACTCAACAATCTCTACAAATTTATTAATATCCCTTTTATATTGAAAAGTTATTTATAGCTGTTTTAAATAATATGTATAAATATTCAACGGATATTCAACAGTCGTGTGCAAAATATATTATGTAAACTACAAAGTTACCGAAAAGGTCGTACGAAATCGTTTAGGTCAAATCATCCTACTAATATTATAAACGTGAAAGTTTGTGAGTATGTTTGTTACGCTTTCACGTAAAAACTACTGAATGGATTTTGATGAAATTGTACAGTGATGAGCTGCAGAGGTAGTGTCATGCTGCTTTGCAGTCGAATAGATCCGGCGCGATAGAGGTGGTAGCTTAAAGTGACAGCTATTCTGTCCTTGGAAAAGGCGGGCAACACATAACACACAAACACATAAATTGCATAAGCTTTAGCTGTGCGGACTTTTGCGCGTCGGTAGTTACCATGAGGCTCCGACTGCTGGGTTGCTTCCGTATGACATTAAAAACGTTATTTAACTATTTTTGGAACGAAGTTCCTTACGGCAGACTTGGAGGGGATAGGGTTTTTGCTGCACGACCGAACCGAAAAAAATGTGATAGTAAAACCGTAAGAAAAAGTGCGTGGAACAAAAGCGTTAAATGAAACGTGCGCAGGCGCGACAGTCGCATACACAAGCGAGTAGTGTTCCTTTCTTTTAAGCCGAAGGAACTTCGTTCCTACCTGGTGTCCCACGACACCCCATTTCTTTTTACAAGTATATTTTTTTTAGTTATAACATCAGAACTATTTGTTAAAAGTATCAGACTATAATATAACTCAGCTGCATGAGACATGAACTCATTTTTATTTACCTATTGTATGCTAAGTTCACGGGCATTGTATATTGTGTTATAAAGCAGAAGATTTATGCACTAGCTTCGGTGGCTAGTTTATTTTACATCTTTACCATTTCTCTCTATCATCTCATTTGGGAATGATGACTAATTTGAACTGAATAACCTAGCTTTTGATCATGCATCATCATCATTATAATCATCAGCTCTTACACACGCACTTGCACACGGACCGACCACTGCACGAAGATCGTCTTCCTATCTGGTTAATGACCGATCAACTTTGTCTACCTAAACGCGTCCCCCCCTATTAAACCTTATAGTCATGTTGAAGCCCAAAAAACTTAATAGTGGCAAACACCTTTATAGTATATTTCGTTTACTTATACCATTTTCCTTTCGTCGGTTTATGTTATAAATTTACTTCCTATAATAGCATGATTCGATTTCCAGAATATTCCATAACATTCCATTCCTAGTCTCCCTGTGACAGAACAAGAAAGTATCATTTCGGTTGAATTAAGGCCGCCACCCGCGTGTCAGTTCGAATTTGACATCAGGCTGCATGTGTAGGGAACAGAAAATTTCAGCGCTATACTTAAAGGGACAGGACAAATAAACAATAAATAAACATAAGAGTAGGTACTATAAATATAATCACGGAATTAGCCATAACGTTCTTAATCTTTAGAACCATTCAGTGATTTCTCCCGCGTACTTCCCATTTCCGTAGGAGTTGAAATATATGTTATTCTTATGTGTAAGATATATTATTGGAGTTTACTTCTTAAGAATCGATTTTCATATATAAGGCCGGGGTATGAACATCTATGGGAGTAAAATCAAACTTCAAACATCAAACAAACGATGTTACAAGAAGATGTCACACGAAGCGTTAGTTAAACGAAATATTTTATAATCGTTCGTTTTATTTCGTAATTTTAACAAACTCCATTGAGTGGTTTTTGCGAGAAAGAGTAATAAACATATTATATCCATACATCGAATATATTTTATATTTTACGAACTCGAGAAGGTTGATTCCGTCGTAATCACAAGAGTAGGTACTCAAAGCATCAACATTAATTCTAAATAATAAAAAAAAAATATACAGTAAAAGTATATTGAAATTATAGTGTCTGGCTTGAGTTGCCAAAACGGTTGTACCAACCGAAACCAGTGTGTGGCACAGTATTATAGTACTGTTTGTATATAGCATGGTCGTGAACATAGGGATGTTGACTATTTTTTTTAATTGATTTTATTTGATAGATATACTATAGGTAAACACGAAAAAACGATTTTTGTAAAGAAATATGTCCAATTTTAACAAAAAATTAAATAAAGAAAAATAGTTTTTAAAATTGCCCTTGAAACGCTCCAAGCGTCATTACGTCACACACCGCATTCAGAGCTTGCGCTATGTTAGGTGAGTTTGTACTTAGCTCAATGTTCAGTGACGTCATCGCCTCATTGTCGTTTACAGACACGTGATAATGCATGATAAATAACGCATTTTAAATTAATTTTATAAATTTTAAGGCAAATAAGTAGACTTTTTAAATGTTATTTTAGGTTTTCAAATACTGTATTTAATATGTAAAACATAACTTTACATGAATTTGTAACATGTGTCAACATCCCTATTATGATAATAAAGTAGCAGAGAAACTAGAGGTACCATTCTTTTTTTTATGTATTCTTAATTTACCACTATCTAACATTATTGTGAATAATCATTCTGTGCTAAAGTATTCTGTGGCTTTTGTCATATTTTTCTCATAAATATCAATAAAACACACAGAAATAAATCCTCATAATACTACATTTGAAACTAATAAAAAGGAACTTTCTGGATAATATACATATTTGTGTTTCTACCATGTTTCTACATTCAAAAATCTGGCGTGTCTTCAAAAACAATACATTTTAGGAAATGTATATTGTCATTGACAATTATACAATGTTGAAAGTAAATTAAATTGAAAAGGGTTAAATGGGGTGAGGGTGTTAAAGCCTGGAGTGTATTTGGTAAGAATAAATATACAATTATACATGCGGGCTGGTGAACTTCACACACCTTCAAAGACTTTCAATCGCATCGGGCATGCAGGTTTAGGGTGTAGGGACACAATATTATGTACCGTGTATGTAGTACGGATATTATATCATTGTGTGTATTTGCCCGTTTGCAATATCATGTATTGTGTATTCAGTCCAATGTGTAGTCAGTCACTAATAAACTGTTTTGTGGAAACGTTTCAATAATATTCCGCTCACCCTTCTGATGTACATGTGGCGTTGGTTGGTTGGTAGCACTGGTGTCATCATCATCTTGCACATATATATACCACGCCTCAATATAAAACGTACACTGTGAGCGAGCAATAGTCTTGTGCTTAGAGAGCACCTAGAAATTTTAGTAAAACCAAAGAAACCACTTGTTCGCAATACTAAAAATAGTGAATATACCATTTTAATTAATATCAGTAAATTTTTTTATATTGCGAATATATTAATATTAAGAAATGTGACGGATTTAGAATTAATTAAAACCCATAAAAACCGATTAACAGGTTAATGTAATTAGAGCATATAATTACAACCCTTGAGACAATACGCTATTTTTGGGTACCAATAAATTTGTAATTACCAAGGTAATTAGCTATTTCACTTTGATCAAACAAAAGGCATGCTCAATAGTAATTAAATCATTATATATCTATAATATAACAAAGGTTAATAGATGGTTAGGTAGTAGGTACATGTTAAATGCCGTAATAATGCCTGATAATTTAGATTTATTTTCTTTTTTAAATATCTTTGCAGTATTCTGCCCAGCTCTAGACAAGTGGCACAAACGCTTTGCGACACGTAAGTATGTTTCTGCCTTAAAGGCAGAAGTCGCACGACACGACACGCAAATATGTCCCTTACCATATTAAATGTATGAAACCGATATGCTTCTGGCGCGTCACGACACGCCACGACACGCCACGACACGTAAGTATGTTTCTGCCTTAAAATACTTACGACATGTAATTGGACAGTTAGTGTCATTCCAATACAATAAGTATTCTTTAAACTATTTAAAACGGGATATTTACCATGTTTTCAAGGATTATTTCGCGGAGCTTGATATTTCGACATAACCCCCCCCCCCCTTATCTGCGCTATGCGTTAGGGAATTCCCCAGCAATAAAAATGGCTTAGAGCAATTGCAAAAGTACATAGCCCGAGAAAGTGATGGGCTTAGTTTCCATATGCGCTTGCACAGTAAAGCACAATATGAACTTTATGATAAAGACTTTTAACCTCTATCCTTATACACGCTTAACGTATTCATGAAGACCGCATCTTTTCAGGTTTTATACATGTCTAGCTCAAATCCAGACCTTACAGAAACCCTAAACACTCCTCGCCCGTCATTCGCTATTAAATTCAAAACAAATTCATATTAAAGCGTATTTGCCTCTTGAGAGTTAGTCAGGGTCTATACCCTGCCCTCTCTTGAGGTCTAAAGTATGTTACTGAAACTGCAACTAGTTATTAATATGCTCTAGGTAATTAATACAGCTCTAAGCGATGAAATCAAATATACAAAAACACTTCTTCGTCTTGGAAGCGCAAGCACAGTTTCGCATCGCATCGGATTTTACGAAAGTATTCTGTTTCCTATTTTTTTATAGTATAGAAGAGCAAACGAACAACCGAAGCCTATCGACGCCTATTAATAGCCACATAATCATAGGCTATGCAGATGCGTTGCCCTCCTTTTTCCTATCCGTCCCAATGGGCCACCGGAAACTCACAAACACGTACTAAACACGACAGCTTAGCTATCCCTTTAATGTGAGCGAGAGGTTCCTCCCCGGTCGTGCCGACTCAATTTGGCTGCAAAGCAGCATGGCACTACCTCTTAAATCAAATCAAATAATATTTATTTCGTAGGCAAGTTACATAGCACTTGATACTAGTTGAAGCAAGTCAATATTTTTTATAAGCTAATGCTAGATTCGCAAAAGTAGCCGTTTTCCCCAGAGAAGAATCTAGCAAGAAACTCTGTAGGGTTGCTCTTTTTAAAATATAGTTTCACAATTTTTGTAAATACATCTAAATAACATACATTACTAGTTACATAAATTTATTCACATTTGCCTTAAATAAATAAGTAAACGCTCCTCTTACTAATTTCTAGTCAAAGTAAATATTATGGGATCTTACTCCTGTGTCATGAGAATTAACCTACGTATTTTTATTAAGTTAACATGGAATTTTGCAGACGAGCTCCATAAGTGATACAAATCCTTCCTGTCGTCCATCCAGCATGACGATGCAGCATTGTTCCAATCTGCAGTTTATTCCCTTCCCGACGGCAGCGACATTCAGTTGGAGCCATAGGGTGGAAGACAACCGTTTTGGGCTCGATATAAAATACCCTTATAAGTCTTACTGCAGGACACGGGTCTTCTCCTCGAAATCAGGCGAGGAGGGTAATGGGCCGTAGTCTACCGTTGGCCCGATGCGGGCTGGTGAACTTCACATACCTTTGTATTACCTTCAAAGACTTTCAATCAGGCATGCAGGTTTCCTCGCGATGATGGAAAAGTAAATAAAATGAATTTGTCTCCAACTCGTTGCCAACGTCCATACCACGTTGAATACACCGGTTCTCGTCCGATCACCGAAGTTAAGCAACGTCGGGCGCGGTTAGTACTTGGATGGGTGACCGCCTGGGAATACCGCGTGATGTTGGCCTTTTGCTATTTTTTTTATTAAAATTATCGCACATGTAACAATAACTGTTACTGTTTTTTAAACAGGAATTAAAAATGTAATTTTTAACTAAACTAAATAAAAATCTGAAATAATATTATTATAGTGTCAATATATTTTTACTCAATTCAACTTTTTATTTGTACTCAACAAACAAAAAAGGGCAAAAATTGTTATTGTATAATATGGGAAAAAATAATTGGTTGCAATTTTAAATTGATAGTTTTATTATTTTATTTATATTATTTAGTTTTTAAGTACCTTTTATTTAATACAATTTAAAAGTACCCTGTCAAAATAGTACAAGCAAAACACCATAAACTTATCTTTGTTAAATTTCTTTATGATGAATGAAATAAGATCTTCAAAGGGCCAACTGGAACACTTGTCTCAATATATAACCTTCGTCTCTGGGCATTGCCCCAGAGACGAAGGTTATATTATCCGGCCAGGCAGACTTTCATAATTAGAAATGTCATTTTAATAATCAAAGATTTAAATCTTTTGTAAATAATATGCAAATTCCACATCGGCATGTAAAAGTGTAAAACACCCACATTTATCGGAATCAGGTTGTGTAGTTATGAACTAGATGCATCTTTAGAAGCTGCATAGCAGACGTATCCGACATTTAGGGCCATCAGAGTAGCCCCAAAGATTAAAGGAAGAATATAACAGACTAAATTCCAAAAAATCTCAGCAATATTGACAAATTTAAACAAGTGGCCTTATCAAGCCATGCGTATTTCTTCGAGCTTAGACAATGTAGCATTGTTTCGTAGCGGAAAGATATCGAAATCCTTTATCAATGAAAATAACGAATAGACAGTTTGTGATTTTGTTAGGATAACGATTGACTGAGATTTAGCGCGACTTAATCTCATACATTTTATACTTTTCAAACTTCGTTATCATTTTTTTTAATGTTAAATTGCTACAGCCCTCTGTTTTGTATACACTTCTAAAACTAGTAAGAGAACAAGACATGGTCATATCCATACTAATATTTGTTTTCTCTACTACAAAGACATGGATGACCCCATTTCCTTGTAGTATAGTAATAATATGATGAGTAATATTATGATCTTCGCCTTCATAAACGCAATGTCGTAAAAGCTTAATATTGGACATACATATTAAGAGTATTATAAGTACTTATAATTTTGATGTGAAACTTCTTTAGGCATGTAAGTGATTTCATGCTATGACGTCAGATTGTAGCGATCGAGTGACACAGTCGGCTGATACGATCGGATACGATCGGATAAACTCGGCTAAGCAGGCCAATATTATGTTCCACGCTTATTGCAGCTGCACAGCTGCAGCTTATGACGACTATTATAGATACGCGCGGTTTTTATTGAAGTGAAACTTCCTTAGAATCGTTGTGATTTCAAACTGGATGCAACGGAAAAAACGAAATACAAAAGAGCGAGAGAGCAAATGTCGGCGTGTATGTATATATTGCAGACTGTTTAATACTTGCTTGTATTTGAGCTTTTAGCGTGCGATTCACTCAAGATAATATGTATGAATCGCACACACAGGTTTTTTTAATTGATTGAACCCTAAACTCTATTCTGTAAGAAACTATTTCAATATCGAGCTTCACCTGAGTGATAGAGCTCACGTTACGTCACTTCGAAAATGATCTTTATTGATATAAGTAGAGAGTAGAATTTTAAAGAATACAAGTCATATTACCGCGGATTCCGCTTTCGAGATTCGAAAACAACCTTACAGAATAGCCCTACAGGGTCTGGTCGGGATCGGTTGTGTCGGCGTTCATCAAGGAAGGCCTTTGTTCAGTGATAGACTGATAGAGACTGATGATGATGATGATGATGAAAAAGTTTCATTTAACGTTGTGTATCTGACACACGCCATGTTTATAGGAAAGCACATCTTATCTGCCGTCGCCGGTCGGAGTCGATCCTGAAATTGAAAAAACCAGCGACCTACGCTAGTTGTGAAGAGCAATTACTTTCTACTGTAAAATTTGAAAATAAATTAATAAGAATGCTAATTAATTTAATTGTTAAATAACTAAATTTAATTAGGGGAATCTTAACATTGAATGAAATTTTGCTCGAAAATGGTCGCGCCGTAGTTTTTAAAATTAATAATACAACGTATTTTGCTTACGATTTAACGTATTGTTTTTCGACAGACTTTCTTAGAATAGAAATGGTATTTATTATATGTGTTAGACTTTTGAAATCTGGCAGGGACTTTGAATTCCGTTTCTTCTTCTTCTTTGTGCTATAACAAAAACTGAGTAACATTTCTGTTGGTATATATTTGCTTTCCTACTATTTGCATATTGTTTCAATTTCACTCTAAATTATGCAAATCTACAGACCGGATTTAAGGTCCAGAGACGAAGACTATATTATGGGGCAAGGGTTTCAGTTGCCCTTTTTAAGCCCAGGAAATAGGCAAATGAATGTAAATCCTGAAAATTGGCAATAGTAATACTTATTGTGTTTTGTAAGTTTAATTTTAATAGGTTTTTAAAAGTAAGTGTAAGTTTGTATAGAAATTTTCTCAGCTGAATTTTTCAGTATGAAAATGGTATAAATGGCTCTGACAAGAAATAAAAATGCTCTGAATAGGCATTTTTTTATGTTCACCAGTGGAAAAATAGAGGCTGAAGATTATGATGAAATTTTAATAAAACATTTTGTAGATCAGATGTAGATAATCAGACAAAAAAGCCAACATCACATGGTATTCCCAGGCGGTCACCCATCCAAGTACTAACCGCGCCCGACGTTGCTTAACTTCGGTGATCGGACGAGAACCGGTGTATTCAACGTGGTATGGACGTTGGCGAATGTAATTACGAAATACCCGAATAAGTTACTGTTTATTTGACAATAATACCAGTCAAATAAAAATAACTCATTCGGGTATTTCGATGTTATAATCGCCAACGTCCATACCACGAAATGTTCGTGAATGTGAAACAAAAGTCAATTTAATACATAGTTTCACGTTTACTATATTAGTAGGATTGTAATATTAGATAAAGTTGCTAATATATAGTAAACGCGAAATTTTTAATATAATATTGTTAATTTTAGATGTAGAATGCAATACTCGAAACCACTTGTTGGATTAAAAAAATAACTGGTATGATGCTCATTTATCACTGATAGAGTATCAAAATAAATATCATGAATCCAATGCCGATTTAAATGCGGGTAAAACGGCGGAAGCAGCTAGTTAAAGAATCAGCTTAGGCACTATTTTCAGGACGCGGCCAACTCTGCTGTTTAACTACCTACTTATAATATTTGTCCTGAGTTTTAAGTTTATATCTGTAATAGAGTTTTCACGATCGCCACTTATCTATACGAGAGTTTACGGCATACTAAGGACAAATATGCAGACAATACTGATAAGAAAATGATAATGTCGTCGGGATTATTGTTTTATTTATTTTCTTCATCTATCGACATCATTAGCGTTCATCTGTCCCCTGCTAGGAATAGGCCTCCCTCAATGAATGCCAAGACGGCTGATTCCTTGCCACTCGTATCCAACACGGTCCGGCCACTGCATGGAGTCTGTGAGTCTGAGATGTCTTCCACCTTTTTTGTCTTTAATGCCGGCAAATGCGCTTAGGCATCCCGCGGGCGACTAGGTCTCCTCAGTCGGGTATGTGGGACTCGCTGCGCCCGAAAGATGGTAAGTTGACGCAGCTCTACCCACTAAAACCTGGCGAGTGCCACCAATGCCGCCTTTGGTGTGAGGTCACCTCACCACACTAGAGCCCTATATGGGTTACCTCTGAAATTTGTAGGTATGTATTTTGTATATAAAATCGACCTGAAAAATCAAGTGAACGGTCAACCAATATATAATTGAAAATCGTATTTATTAGTATTTTCCAATATTCATAGCAATGTTATCATAATTGGCAGCCAAGTTAATAACATGCATGTGTATGCGAGTGCCTATACAATGAACAACTTTTTATATTATATTTTCATTTTGTATAAATGTGAGTATTTATATTATTAAGATAATATTACATCTCTCAAATAAAAAAAAAAAAACAACAATTTGAAAAAAGTATCTTTGAATTCAAATGTGTATTTATCATATTATGTAAAATACATAGATTTTATGCTGTATTTAAAGTTGTGGTAAAAAATGCATTGTTTATTTTTTGTGAATTCATTCCATTTTTAAATAATTATTTATAAAAAATGCATTGTTTGTTTTTTGTGAATTCGAATGAATTCACAATTTAATTTTTATTTAATTTTTAAATATTATTTTTAAATAATTATTTTGACTTGTTAGAGATAAAGTGTTTAGTAGAGACGGGCAAAAAAATATTATAACAATTCTGACTGAGACAAGAATTCACACGATACATGTATCATATTTACAGAAGTGAATGCTGGAAAGTAGTTGTTTTATCTGATGACTCATATCTGACTATCTGTTTTCCGCGGCTTCGCCCGCGTAAGCTACCATAATTTTTTTTTTTTATGTTATACGTCTAGTACGAACGTATGTTTACAAAGTTTCATGATAATCGGTAGAGTGGTTTTCGCATGAAAGCGTAACAAACATCCTATTTTCACATTTATAATATTAGTAAGGATAAAGGCAATCTAGACTACTCCGGTACTGGAGATCTCAGTGTCAAGGATTAAGGAGATATTGTACTCATTTTCTTGTTCGGCGGTGCATTTACGGATTTACCGGCCGTCCTGAACAGGATCTGTTTAACGAGATTCTGCATAAGCTGCGAGTGCTCTCGGCCTATATTCAATAAGGCACCTCACGGATTAACCAGGACTGGACAGATAGACTCAGCTATAGAAAAAAATACTATATCGATAGGAGTAGGTTTATAGGCTTTAAATTGACAAATACTGATATAAAGGTTTTGAGAATTAAAAAAATAAGTGATGACTAATAAGGACTCAAAGTAAAAGTCAGAAGAAATTTTTCATCCTTTAAGTACCATTTATAAGAAACACCGTCATAAGTAGAAACTTTACGAGCAATAATTTTGTTTTCTGCTCATGAAGTTCCTCTAATGATCCATATTATTTTGATGATCAAGTGTATTATACTAAAACTTGTTTAATGAACAATATTCAGTACTAACATTCCCACCTTTTATCTAAATAATAATCTAAATATGGCGTTAGCTGAGTCCAAAAGAAAGTTCATCTCCGTTTTTTACGTTAGGACACCTCAGTTCTACTCTGACCATCCTTGCTGTAAATTATACTAATGTTGGGGATGTAAAAATCTTAAAAAGCCGTGATAAATAGCTGAAAGTTGTTTCTTTATTTATTTTAATCCTTTGATTAAAAAACTTTTATTAAATAATTCTTTATTTCATTCAAATCTTACAACTTATTACGATTTATCGTGGCTTATTACGACTTTTATTTGAGTACTAGCTGTTACCCGCAGCTTCGCCTGCGTGAATCTAAGATTTACGGATTTATCATGTCTGATGATGATCATTTTCTATTTTATAATAATTACATACTAAGTTTTTGTATTAAAATGGATATAATATGTTATCTTGAAAATAAAGATTTATTATCCCTTCGCAGATTTTTGTAGGCATATTTAGGATACTATTATTATAATATTATTCCACCATAATATTATGTTGATAACGTGTACCAGAGTTAATACACTACAGCCTTAGACACCAGACAACCGCCCGCGCTCGTTCGTATCACAGCAACACGATTTATTTTCTTGTGCATTATTTTGATTTTGCCATATCTCCTAAAGTATTCATTTAATTTGCATGATGTAAAGGGCAAAAATAATCTTCATGAAATGCTCAAGCTAATTAATTGATTAAAAATGATAAGTATTCATATCGTATTTGTGTAAATAACTTTTAAACTATCGCGTTATAATTGCCCATTTTTTTAAAGTATTAATTGGATATAGTATGATATCCCTAAGAGATAGACATATGCCATCGCGGACTTTTTTGTAGACCTATTTAAGATACATAATTCCACCATACATTATTTTGTTTTATATCTCAAACGGTTTAGGCAGCGTTTTCGTTGAAAACTCCCAGACGGCCTATTTTTTTCCGACACCTCCAACAATTATTGTTATATCTTAGCTAATGTATATAAAAACTTAATAAATTGTGTACATAAACCTTCCTCTTGAATTGTCCTATCCATTAACAAAAAACCGCATTACAATCCTTTGCGTAGTTTTAAAGATTTAAGCGTACAAAGGGATATAGGGACAGAAAAAGCGACTTTGTTTTATAATATGTAGTGATTAGGAAAGTACTTTACAACAGCCCTTACCCCTTCAGTTCGTAAAATTAGTTTCAAATTTCGAATTCTAATAAAAAAATATACACATTAGTATTTTGCTTCTGTTCGTGACGAAATTTGTATCTGAATTTCACCAATCCTAAACAAATCGCACAGAACTTGAATACAAGGACATGTCATAACCAACTACCACTTGACAGTTTCATATCAGAGGGTTACATTATACATGAGTTCTTGTTATGTTTGAATAACTGCGCCATACATCGTATGTGAACTGAACTGAGTTTTGAACTTTGAGAACTGACACGATCGACATGTAGAGTTCTTTATTATCTCTTTGGAATTTTGGATTTTTTTTAAATAAAACGTAGCCTTCAATTGTTTAAAATTAGCGCTTTTACGCTTGTAAAATAGATACTACAATATAATACTTTAAATGGACATGGCTATTTTGACGTTAAAAAATATTTAAAACCATATTAATTTTCTTGTCTTTTGCTTTTATTTCGCGTTTGATATTTCAACATTATCTACGAATAATATTATCTTGTACATTTGTCTCGTTCGAAAAATCTCGGTCAAGCTCCTGCCTAAAAATATTAAAATGACAAGCCAAGACGGGCGAGCGCTCTCTAGCTCGCCCTGTCTCGGATTGTCTCGAGCCATAGTATCAAATTACTCTATGGTCTCGAGTGTACATGTGCAATTAGAAGAAATATTAAAGTAGCTAATAATGTGAATTGAAATTGACATTTCAATTTCAACTTGTTTTTTTTTCATAAATTTTGGAATTGGATTAATAGAATCTTATTTATTTATTTATTTTTCGGTTCTTATTTTGTTCGCAAAGGCAATGCTTGTTAAATTTCATTATCACACCGTTATTGCCCACTGTTGAGCATAGGGCTCCCTTTCTGCTGTCTTCTCTGTACCTTGCCTGTCTCATGCATAAATTATACAAATATAGCACTAAATTAAAAATTAAAATAATAATTACTTATTTAAGCAATTTTTATTTTAAATTCTCCAAATTTTTTTCTGTTTGCAGTATTTTCATTAGTCGAGTCCAATTGTGATGTGGAATGTCCGGATCTGGAAGAAGCTCCCGTCTGCGGCTACGACGTCAACAGAAGGAGTTACACGCTGTTCCCCAGCGAGTGTGCAATGACGAGGGCCACGCAGTGCCGGAAAATAGGCAATTGTTTTTTTTTTAAGGGACCCCCCCTACCTAGTGACGACTGCCTAATCGAGTAGTCGGGCTACTACTAGAAATCAATAATAGTCCATGAAATTGATTTGATAAGAGTAACCATAGAGTTTCTTATCGGTTTTTCTCCATGGGAACGATGAACAGGAACCGTGCACCTTTTTCCAAGTTTTATAAGTGCCCATCTTAGCCCACTTTGATTTGATTTTCAAAGACCACTGTGATTGTAACTGACTCTATAAGGCCGTATTACTTAAGAAACCTCATAGGAATCAGGTAATTCTCAATATTAGATCATCATCATCATACGTCCACAGCTGAACATAGGCCTCCCTCAATGAACGCCAAGACGACCAATCCCTTGCCACTCGCATTCAACGCGGATCGGCCACTGCTCGAAGACCGGTCTACCCACCGTTAATGACCGACCAACACTTCGTCTACTATTTTTGATTGGACAGATGCGAGTTGATGATGACAGTTAAAATGTATTGCAATATATAGGCCGATATTGGGTGTAATATATTTCTGAGCTCGGCTAAATTTAATAACAACCCCATCTCATCAGAAATTTAATTTTAACGCAATTGTCAGGGAAGCTTCGGGCTTTTACTTGGGGAGTTTGTACTTTTTTGACAGGGCTTCCTCATTTTTAAACGTCGTTCTTATCGTTCATTCAAAAGGCCCTTTGTTTATGCTTGTAGACGAAAATAGGTGATGATGATGAATTCGAATGTGACAGACATATCTTTATTTTATCAATACCACATGAACGAATCGCAGATTTGAAACTAAAAGAAGATAGAGCATTTTCAATAAAATAAAACTTTCCTTTAATACAAATCGAGAGCAATGAATTTGACCGTTACACTTACAATCCTTTAAGGGGCTTGTCCTAACAATTTATTATATTATCACTTAGTCTGCACTTCTGTTTGTC
The DNA here is from genome assembly GCA_905333005.2 of Lycaena phlaeas. Classification (NCBI taxonomy): domain Eukaryota; kingdom Metazoa; phylum Arthropoda; class Insecta; order Lepidoptera; family Lycaenidae; genus Lycaena; species Lycaena phlaeas. Next base: position 4,454,637 of record HG995181.1, read on the forward strand.
TGTCTGTACAAACAAAACTGTCTTCGTAGCAGATAGAGATGTTGAGAATAAGACCCAATAATGAGATACATATTATAAGATAGGAATCAGAATGGTGAGGCAATAAAAAAGTTGGCTTTCACTGGCGAGCAGATATTGTTAAGCATCTAAAATGTATCTAGTATGTATTATAATCGCTAACTAATATAATTATATCTTTAAGTATAGTCCGTGTTGGATGCGAGTGGCAAGGGATCGGTCGTCTTAGTGTTCATTGGTTGAGGCCTATGTTCAGCAGTGGATAAAGGCTGATGATGATGATAATAATGAGGTAGGAAAGAGCTGTGACGCAGTGAACGACACCATTGTTACTTTTACGACCAAAGCGCGCCAATGATTGTGTCACATAAAAAAAACACTGACCTTTAATAATTTATTAACGTTATTTGGCACGACAGTACTTATACCACAATGTTCTACGCAAAGTGACAATATCACAAAGTGATGTGAGTTGTGAAAATACAGGGACCCTAAATTAACCTGTGCTACAGGCACTTGGAGAGCAGTGTTCTCCATCAAAGTTTTATGGAAATACACCAATGACAGACGAACATAATATAAGTCTTAATATTACCACTTTAGGAAAACAGCAAAAACTAAATTATGTTTGCCGGAATGACTATCTTAAAATTGGAGACCAATATGATCGTAAGTGAAGCGTATAATAACGATTTTGGAAGCCACATCACGTTTTCGCTTTTACAGCCAAACTTTAGTAATTAAACCTGTTAACAACATAGATTTCGGCTTACAGGTTTATTGAGGTTTTATTAGGATAGTGAAGTCATAAAATTTAAGTTCAGTATGTTAAGAAACTTCACTAGAAAGAGAAAATAATAATTACATATTATTTCAGTTGTTTTTAATGTTCAATAGTTGTAATAGTTTAAAAAAGCTCCCATTTTCTTTCTTGAAGTAGTGATTTTTTATTTTGTCGAGCTCGATATTTTAATATTATCTGTGAATATCAGCTTGTTCGCGAGAGTCTCGTGGAAATATACATTTAAAATCTTGAATATAAAATTTGTTAGGTATCCACCGAAAATTGGCAATTTGTACGATGCATAGAAGCTGGATGAATTCGGTAAATTTATTTCCATTTTCAATATAATATATAAATGATAGGACACTATCTATAAAATATAATGATTACACGGTAGTCGGTACCAATGATTGTTAACAGTATCGTTTAAAAGATGGAGTGATTCCCCCTATGCGAGCTACTCTCTTGCTTATTTATTCTTAAAAACGTTCGGATTCCTGAGGTTTCACGGCACAGAATCCAATATTCCCAAGCGAAATATGCAGAACAAAGGAAAAAATTGCTAATCACATTTCGACATCCCTTTTATCCAAGCCTATTTTTTGCGATCTCTTTTTATCAAAGCTCTGTCGACTATCCGTGCGTTGCTATTTTAATTATGTAGGCGCTATTAATAATAATATTCTAAAAAAATTTTATTAATACTGGTATATACACAAACAGCTTCTTCCTTCTCACCTCATTACCAGTCTTCTTTGGCGTAAGGGCTGGGAAAATCTAGCAAATTTTAAATGGACGGCGAAGCTAGTTTATATTTATGATAAAATCTAGAGCCTAAGATCTTGATCTAAGACCGTGACTTCGCCTGTGTGAACTAAGGTTTACAGTCATATCCGGGTTGATAATGATTATTTTTATAGCCTATGTAACTCCTGTGAATGAAAGTCAGCCATTTCAGAAATTAGCCAAAACAAGCAAAACTAAAGATAAATATTTTAAAAATATATTTTTGATTTTAGTATCGTATATATTTTCAAAGTAATTTTGTGAAAGGCTGATAATTTAAATTCACAAGCAGACGCTTCAAATTTAATTATTTGTACACTGTAAAAAACATCAATTTCAATAAAATAAGGAAAGTAGACTAAAACAAGATCTGTATATTGGTCTTCATTGTGTCTTTCTGTACATTCTATCTTAGTATCTAATATTCTGCGAGACTACACTACTTTAGAAGACCAAGATTCACGTTGTATCCACTGTTGTACCATATCTGGATGTCTTATTTAACATCTGATTTAACCACCGCTTTATCTCATCTTGTATTAATAACAAACAAACAAAAAAAAATAATAACAAACAATTCCTTTCAGATCTTGTAACTTCTCCCATAGAGAATTGCATAAAACAAGACTTTTCGTCCACAAGGCGGGAGTATGGAGAATCGTGTCCAGTTTTCTGCCCAAACCACTACAGTCCAGTCTGCGGCCAATCGGACTACAAGCACTATGTGTACCGAACCTTTATAAACAGGTGTTATTTGGACATGCTGAATTGCAGGGGTGGAGAAGACACGCCGGGTGAGTCGCTGTATCTTTAGGTTATGTTGGAAAATTACTATACTTTGTTAGAGTTATACTTAATACAACATATAAGCCAAATAAAAGGAGGTTGCTGGAACGGTTTCCAAAGATTCGAAGGAGCTGTTGACACATCCAGGATGCCTGAATAGCCATATCTGATAAACCAAGCTATCCATCCAAATTCCATCCAGATCCGTTCATTTTCTTAGTTATGGGTAGACTAATAAAAAATAAGTGGACTGTCCCTATGTTAGCAGTAGTTTTTTGTTATAAAAAAAACATTTAGCGTTGAGGATAGAAATATTCGACTATAAAATGTTTTGGTCAATAATTATTTATCTAAAATGGCTGAGCTGCAGTTGTCCTTTTGTGGAGAGGCCACATACAGCAAGACTCTCTCTCTCTGGGGGAGAGACATAGAAATATTTTATTCAAATAACTATTTTTTACAATTCCTTCTCCCTTCGACTCCTAAAGCAGCTCAATCATCTTATGTTAGCGTTGATGGATGTTATAAAGATAATCTATTTCTGTCCTTCGAGGACTTCGCTTCGTTTTTAATTTGTGAGTTATAAGAGGGTTAATTTTTTATATTTTAATTTTAAATATCTTAAACATAAACAGACAGAATAAACACACACGGGCGCTGTAGGTTTTACGCGTGGCTTTACGAGAATTTTATTAGATTCACTCGCATGTTTTTTTCCGAGTCATAAAAGCTTTCTTCGAAATTAAATTTTCAAATGACGAAGGAGAGAGTATTTCGAAGCATCTTTAAATTTTACTTGTAATATAATTATGTATTAACATCACGAAATACATACTTTAGTTTAATTAGTGAATTTCAAACTTTGAAGTCGAAATTGGCGACAAGTTTGAGGACAGTCCGGAAATTAGGAGATACTTCCTAAAGGAATTCCGGGGGAGGCAGGATCTGAACACCGAGAGTGAAACCTCAACCTCATGCGTAATTCAGACTTAGTGAATAATGAATGAACGGACAGTGAATGGATAACAAAACCAAATACACATTAAACCAAACAGAATATACATACTCTTAAAACACCCCTTCTGACCCAGTAAGGTTGAAAAGGAATGCAATTTATACAAGGCACCTGTATTTAAAGCGATTGGACCATTTATTTCATTCACTAAGCAGGTTTTATTCGCGTATTTGTCATTTTATGTTAGTTAGATAGGAAAACAGGCAGACGCGACTGGTAAGTGTTCAGAGTCGCCTATATACGTAGAAGAATTTACCTAGAACTAGCCCAGACTACTCATTAATGTGTTGCCTTTTTTTTCTCTTTAACGCCATGGAGAACGTCTTTCCAACTTTTTTTAATGCCGGGATATCCGCTTAGGCATCCTGTGGGGAAGTGGGTCTCCCCAGGCGGGTATGTGGGACTCGCTGCGCCCGAAAGCTAGTAATTGGACCCAGCTATACCCACTAAAACCCGGCAATCTAGGACACCTCATCGAAGGCGGCATTGGTGGCAATGCCGCCTTTGATGAGGTGTCCTAGATCTACAAGCAACAGGGCACTTCGACGGCTAGTCAGTCTCTCAGGGGACCGACGCCACCTTCACAGAGGAGTTGCCCCGCACCACAGAACAACCCCTCCCGACGTTGGGATAGTACAAATTTACGTCCTCGCCCCTTGCCCCCTGCTCTTTTGCCCCCTCTTCTTATAAGAGGGGTGAAGGGCCCCCTCGGCTCATTTCACTTCGCCCAAGGTGTTGGAGTTACCCTGGACTACTGAGCCCTACTGCCACGACAAGGCCTGAATCATGGTGGGGTTTAATGTGTTGCCTATCCTCAGACATAATAGGTAAATTTCAGTGTAGTTCTCGTAATTCTTCTCTCTGAAACACAGCAAAGCTATTTTAAAAAGAAAAAGCATTACGGTAGTATTCACGTAGAGAGTGCGTGAGGCAAATCACATATCTTCCTCTTTCAACTAATAAAAATAAAATTGTACAATCTTTCGTTTTGGTGACTATCATCATCTTCTTCTTCATCATCATCGTCATCATCATCATTTTCTTCGTCATCATGATCATAATCATCATCATCATCAGCCTTAATCCGTCCGTAAGACAACCAATCCCTATCCTAGTGACTACGTTCAATTTTATAGACATTTTTATAAATTAATTCAAAATAGTTGTAGAGTAATGCTGAAGTCAATCTATTAAGTACATTCCTAAAAGTCCTTTACCTTTTCTCTGCTCACGTGAAAATGCCATCAATTTGTCAGCTCGACACTATGTTTAGCAACCCTTTCAGGCTCCTAGAATTCGACATTATTTATTAAAACGACCTTCGTAAAAATATTAATATATTGCTACATAAATTCTCGTTATGTCAAGTATATTTTAAATTTCGTACGGTTTTTATATTAAAGTATACATAAATCAATGATATGATAATGAATAATGATATATATATTTCGACGACCTCTATGGCTCAATGGTTAGCGTCAAGCTCAAGTCGGGAGGTAGCGGGTTCGAATTCCGCCAGGGAACAAAAAGCTTTCTATAATCCTGGGTCATAGATGTATATTAAATATATGAATTATATAACAAAAATCTTTAATAAATGTAATATCGAAAGTATTAAAAATAAGTATTCCGTTGTCTGTAGTGCTATTCTGTGAAAACTATTTCGATATCGAGCTTCACCTGAGTTATAGAGCTCACTTTACGCTCATTTCGAAAGCGAACTTTATTGATATAGGAGAGAGTCGAGTTTTAAAGAATACAAATTCGTCATAATATTACAAGTTTTTCAGAAACTTACCACGGGACCAGATTGACTTGGTATAAAAGCGTCCATAGATATTATTATTATATAATCATATAGCATAGATTACAGATTTAGATCGAGTAGTGAATGTGACGTCATCATCAATATCCATATCCGTCCATTGGAAAGCGTATGACGTCAAAGAGACCGATCCCTGGGAAACCCCCTGTTGTCTTTCAGAATGAACTTTATTGTTTATATGTTTCAGAGTACACAGAAGTGCCACTGAAGTACTGCCAGAACCATCTCATGAAGAACATCTTCAAGGAAAAAGTCATCGTTTCAGACCTTTACGATTCTTTTCGGGATCATTTTTAATGACAAATCTTATTAATTACTTATTTTTAATTGTCTAATAGAAATTCAAATACATTATACTAAACATAACTACAATGTTCATGTAACTGTAATAAAACCGGCTAAGTGCGAGATGGACTCGCGCACGAAGGGTTCCGAAGCAGCAAACAAAGAACGCCAATAACTACCCTGTTTAGGATTTTAAATTAACATGGTTATTTTCATTATTGAAACTATTTAAAATGGGATATTTACCATGTCTTATAGCATTATTTCGCCGAGCTCGATATTTCGACATGGTCTACGAATGTTATGTTCACGAGACATGTGTCTCAAAACATGGTAAATATCCCGTTTTAAATAGTTTCAACTACTCTGCTGTATGGGAGCCCCTCTTAATTTTTATTATTATTTTGTTTTTAGTATTTGTTGTTATAGCGGCAAAAGAAATACACAACCTGTGTAAATTTCAACTATCAGGGCAGTTGAAATTTTCTTGAAACTATTACGATTATTAAGATACAGCCTGGTGACAGACCGACGGACGGACAGCGAAATCTTAGTAATAGGGTCCCATTTTTACCCTTTGAGTACGGCACCCTAAAAATATAAAGTTAATTTTAAATGAAAAACCAAAACCGACTTCAAAACTATACCTTTAAATTATGTACAACTAAAAATTTTTAAATAATATTTAAATACTTCGAGTACTACTTTTTAAAATAAGTCATTTTGGGAGTCAGTGCCAGCCAATAAGGACACTTTAATCACAATTCACAGCATTTGAAAACATAATATTAGGTATACTCTCACATCTATTATAAATTTCTTTGCAATTATTGATTTTGTACTCATACGAGTATACCCAGTATTGAATAGATGTTTGTTAAGGTTATCTTTGCTTTGGCTGGTTTAGGTTATTAAGGGAGGCCTATATTAAGCAGTGAATGGAGACAGGCTGATGATGATGATAATTTTATGTTTTGCATACTTACACAAGTTTACAGAGTGCATAAGCAAATTACAGACAGTTAGAATTTCTGCCACAGACTGCATCCTTACAGTAAGCCGTTGAGGAATTGATCATCATATTGGGCTACAACAGTTACTTGACCACTGGACCATAAAGACGTTACGTTAGCCAAATATCCTGATGGCCTATAAAAAATTCAGCCGAGTATCGTTAATTTGCTCCTAAGAATTGAAGAGTTCCGTTACTTTATTATGAATCCCATGATCAGAACCTAGCCAAGTTTTCACCAAACTATCCTTGAACTACATTCTTTCATATAAACTAATAATCATCGAAATCGATTGGCGTGATATTCAGTTATTCATCTATTTGTCGCGGACATGCCTAATGCAAATTTAAGTCTTTTATGGTTTTCTCATGGATACCATCATCAGAACTGGACTAGATTAAAATGGGACTACATGGGGAGCATCAGCTTTCTAATACAAAAAGAATCATCAAAATCGGTTCACCCTGTCAAAAGTTATGAGGTAACACTTATAAAAAAAAAAAAAAAAAAACATACAGTCGAATTGATAACCTCCTCCTTTTTTTGAAGTCGGTTAAAAAGAGAGAAATATTATACCTACGATCTTCCGTCATGAGTCTCTTCAAAATTAGCCTACAACGTATGAGAACATTTTTACCCCTAACCAAATGTACCGAGAGAGCCCTGTGGTTATTTGGGACCCTCATACTTACGATCAGTAGCGTTTTCCTCATCGTCCTCGAGTTATAACAATTCTCATCTATATAAATTGAATATATATAGCAAAACAGCAGAAATTCAAAATAATAAAAAAATATTTACGTTCTAAAATCTATGTTAAACGTGGGCGAATCCGCAGTCAAAACAGTAAGTATCATCTATACTAATAGACTCCAAACTACTTGACCGATTAAAAAAAAATTATTTCACAGTTGGGTAGCTAGACTATCCCCGGTGAACATAGGCTATAATTGATAGAATGTACTTTATATATAAAGTTTCATTATAGTGGCTAGAACATAGGCTATATTAAATTTATAACACCTGATGATGAGCTTTTCGAAACCGGTCGTGTTTAAATTGTAACTGTTATAATATATATAATAAATAGTGGAAAAAGTGTATATAAAGTTTCATTATAGTGGCTATAACATGAATTTCCATCAAGGACCGACAGTACATTCTATCAATTATATTATATTAAATTCTTATAACTAGGGACCCGATTTAAATCTTAGTTGACTCAATCGAAGCTGCGTGCAACTAGAGTCATCGCCACTTAAGAAGTCCGATAGACGCGGCGCTGCGGTCTCATAACTCAATGTTGCAAATTGCTAGTGTAATGATTTTCCACCAAGTCTAGTACATTAAAAAAAATTAAATAATTATAGGGCCTATGGTCAGTAGTGGACTGATAAAGACTGATGATGATAATAATAAAAAATAAAAAATTATAGCAGCGAAATAAAAATTTTAGTAAAATAAAACATTTTTTGTAAATATTTCGTTTGTATTTTTTACGTATAACCGATTAGTAGAATTCATCTAAAACAAGCTTCTTCGGGTGTGTTCGGCTTTTGCCAGGGGTGACGATTTTCTCAGAAGTAATTGCTGCCATTGTTACTTCTTTTGTTATTCGACCTTTTTTTACAGAAACTCCTGAAAATATAATTCATCTGAGCAAGGTTTTAATTCTTCTACTTTGTTTATATATTCATATAAAATATCATAAGATAAATGTAGGTATAGAGTTAATGATAATATTTTATATAACCATAAATTAGGCAAAAATGAGTGACTCTGACATCTCTAAAATTTACCTGTCATGGCTGTGACATTTATAAACATATCATTCAACGGGGTTAATTGTTGTTTATTTTTACTTTCTAATTCACAAAATTATTTCACTTTAATGATCATGATACTGCCTTCACTTTTTACACCTCACTTTATATTATATGCTCCATATTTCACGTAAAACAATTTAAAATATCACCACTTCTTACTCCAGACAGATGTCAAGATGTCAGTCTTGTCAAATTTAGTTCGGGCATGAGTCGCAGGACTTCATAAGTGGCGCGGACTATAGTACATAATATTAAACATACTCCAGTATGGAATGATTTGAAGTTTTAAGGGATACGTAATCTCCTTAGAGACCGAGTTCAATCTTCATCACACGAGAATAGGCTTCTCGTAACCGCCTTGGCGATAACAAGAGTGTAAACGAGGTCGCGACCTCCTTTAGACCTTAGAGGGACCAATACCATTTCATCAGATCAAAACGCTTATTATAAATAATAATAATAATCTATTATATTTAATAACAGTGTCTATACCTACTTAATATTATAACGCTGAAGAGTTTGTTTATTTTTTTGCTTGAACGCGCTAATCTCGGGAACTACTGGGCCAATTTTAAAAATTCGTATTGTTAGATGGCACATTGCCACATTTATAGAGGAAGGCTATATAATATCATCAGATATCGTTGTAAATCTAAGTTAACGCAAGTGAAGTTGCGGGCAACAGCTAGTTACAAATACTTTCGAGTTTAGACTCCAAAGCGTTATTTATAATTCACCCATTTCTACCATTGCTATATGCATGCTATAACGTCATACCTACTTAGGTTATACATAAAAATATTATCCTCCGTGTGTTTGTCCGTTTCAATAAACTAATAACCGAATATAAATAAAATTTGGTATGCAGATTACCCTAGCCGAACAAATGCGGCGTTTTTATGCGGCGAAATGAAATTTTTACGGAGACTCGAAAAATGTTCTATTGGAATAACTTGAGTCGTTTTATACAATGATTTCGCATAATACGGGAAATGTTTTATTCGGTTTCGATGCGTTATTCTTTCCTTTATCTTAAGAGTAAGTGAGCGTGAAATAATCTTTGGGTGTTAGTTTCATGGCCTTTGATCGATCGCTTTGATTATAGCTTTCAGCTATAATCAAAACGATCGATTTGAAATGCTTTTCATTGACAAATATCAATTCCACGAAATAGCAACTATAATGAAACTTTTTTAACACTTTTTCCACTGTTTATTATATATACAGGGTCATTTCTCTATCACTGCGCATATTTTTACAGCAGATTCAGACTCGGTAATATAACCGATTTCTGAAATAAAAAAAAAACATAATTTTTGAAAAATAAAGTCGATTTTATTCCCTAAAAAACAAAACTCGTCGACAATGCGAAAGTCATTCATAATAAAATTTTACTACGCACGCACACAAACATAAAACTCGTGAGTTGTGATAAATCGGAGACAAGTATCTATCGGGCATCGGCTATCTCATTACCACCATACCCCCCGCGCCCGCGCAGCATACCTGCCGTCCCGCCGCCCGCGCCCGCGCCCTTCACCCATTATTCGACACTACCCACTTCACAGTTCAAACTAATCAGTATCCATTTGACCGTGACCTAATTACGAGTGCGTGCGCTATTTTTAGATTTGCTTATAATAACAAAATCAAAAAAGTTATTCGAACCGAGAAGAATCAACTCTCGAGCACCTAATCCGAGGATTTGGCTGCCAACCAAAGGTTATTAGATTTTGGGCAGCTTACTGCACCGATCCATGCCACATCTCAAGGAGGTCATGCCGTGATTAGTCCGGTAGTCGTGAATGCTGTAATAGAGTTTTTTCAATGCGACGCTCGTTCCATCAGCGATGCAGCTCGAGAATTCAGTGTTAGCCGTTATTACGTGGGAGACTGCTAAATTCCTCAGGATACCACCCGTATCACTATCAAAGTTTTAGTGTTAATGTTTGGGCAGGGATCATTGGTGACGTAATCGTGGGCCCGTAATTTATTGAGGGACGATTGACTGGCGGTACTTATTTGGAAATGTTACAAAGTGTGATGTGAGTGTGAATAACTTTTATTTTCAACATGATGTTGACAACAACAACATTAATGCAGGTAAGTCTAGTTGATTCCACTTTTTGAATAAACCACAATAAAAAAAAAACAAAACAAAAGTGGTTGACTTTAAAATAATTAAAAAGTTTTTTACTAGTAGTTGTTTATTATGACGTTCCTAAGTCCGTTAAAAGTATAAAAGGATATTGTAATCACAAACTTATTTGCTATGATTACCTACAGTGTCCTGATTGTGTTAAAAATAATAAAATAGTTTTTAATTAATAGTTTCGTAGCTCTTTTTTATTATGACGGTCCTAAGGTCTTTAAAATTATGAAGGAAAATGGGAATATTAAGCTTATTAGGTATGTTAATAATAAAAAATTAATATTATGAGCGTGTTGAAAGTAAACATAAGTAACGTGCGTACTATCCCAATGTAAATAAGTATCAACTATCAAAAACTCAAGCGTCGGTAATCGCTATACCTGAAACACTTGTGTGCGTCGCTGAGAGTTGTGTTATTATGAATGACGGCGCGTAGTGTCCATAAATCATGCACTTTTTTAAATATTTTCAATTGATCGTAAATAACTAATTATAAGGTACTATCAATAATTGACTATATTAATCGATGTTCTTACCGAGTTTGAATTGGCTATAAAAATATGGGCAGTGATAGAGAAAACACCCTGTACATATTATTACAGTTATAATATACATAATAAATAGTGGAAAAAGTGTATATAAAGTTTCATTATAGTTGCTATAACATGAATTTCCATCAAGGACCGACAGTACATTCAATCAATTATAATTCCATGAAAACCATTAATTTTATTAAAATATATTTATAATTCATGTTACTTATCTCCTTCGCTAGTATACGTCAAGAAAAACCGCTAGATTTTTCATACGCAAGCATTAATTTAAGTTTATACACATACATAGTCAGCAGTGGACGGATAAAGGCTGATGATGATGACAATAAAATATGTGAGGACGACTCGGACAATATTATATTATGATCCCAAACTAGGCTGAAGCTATATTTTGGCATCCAAACAACCCCAGACACAGAAGGTTACGCTCAACACTCAGACATTGGTCCTGTGTAGGAATTGGACCCACGACCTTAGTAGTCACAGTCCTTAAGGACTGACCTTGACTGGCCTGTTGGTCTAGTGTTTAAACACTAGACCAACAGGCCAGTCAAATGGTCAGTGACGGATTTAGGCTTGATGCCGCACTAGGCCCTGTTTATAGCGCCGCCCTAATGTTAGAATATATTGTATTAATTTTGATCTTTATTTTAAAATTGGAATAACTTTATTTCGTAAGAATATTATAATTTATCATCGTATATAATATATAAAATTATATTGTCAACTAATTTATTGGTAAGATCTTTTAGCTCGGTTGTATCTATTTCAGATAAATTATCGAAGGACCTAAATGAGGACATAAAGGAAGGGATCGTAAGTCAACGCCATGTAAAAGTGGGGGTATTTTTCGTCTTAGCAATCAAAAATAATCAACTACTCTTTAAAAGATCCGTGCAAGGCTGATACCTGGGAACGTATCTACAATTTGTTAAAAACATAATTGAAGTCTTATTCCTAGACTGAAAAGTAAATAAAAAAAATGTGTGTGTGTCAGCTCCGACGCACGACTGGAGTTTACTCCTCAAGTACGAGTATCTAACCATACGCAAAAAAATTTTTATATATAATTTTTATTTTTTCATATATAAGGCGCCCGGTATGAGAAAAATCCGAGGGGTAAAACCAACTGAACTAACGAAAAAGTGTCACGTTTTTGGTGCGCACCTTTAGTGCGCAACTTTCTAATTTAGCTGTGAGTGTATTGAGACGTACATAGGGTATGCTGTATAGGTGACTATACCTATATACTATAATATGTTATTGGGCTTGTTTGTTGGAGTTTACTCCTTAAGAATCGATTTTCATATATAAGGCGCCCGGTATGAGAAAAATCCGAGGGGTAAAACCAACTGAACTAACGAAAAAGTGTCACGTTTTTGGTGCGCACCTTTAGTGCGCAACTTTCTAATTTAGCTGTGAGTGTATTGAGACGTACATAGGGTATGCTGTATAGGCGACTATACCTATATACTATATGTTATTGGGCTTGTTTGTTTCTATTAGTGTCGATGTATTTATATTGCTATTTTTTTTGTTATAAATATCAATAATTAACATTGTAATTGTGAAGTTATAATTTTTGGAGTTTATTGGAGTTTACTCCTTAAGAATCGATTTTCATATATAAGGCGCCCGGTATGAGAAAAATCCGAGGGGTAAAACCAACTGAACTAACGAAAAAGTGTCACGTTTTTGGTGCGCACCTTTAGTGCGCAACTTTCTAATTTAGCTGTGAGTGTATTGAGACGTACATAGGGTATGCTGTATAGGCGACTATACCTATATACTATATGTTATTGGGCTTGTTTGTTTCTATTAAAAAATGTGTGTGTGTCAGCTCCGACGCACGACTGGAGTTTACTCCTCAAGTACGAGTATCTAACCATACGCAAAAAAAGTTTATTCAACTGAAAAAAGATTAATATCATATGAAAGGGTAAATTTACAAATTAATGAAGAAAATAATATTCATATATAAATATAAATTTATTCATTTTATATACATTAATTATAATTAATCGGCGAAATATTTTACATTAAAGTTTTTACAATAGTAAATTTCAGATGTGCACAAATATTTAATTCGGAATGTTGTTAAATTAGGTAATTATTACTCTGACTACTGTGATTTTTTTTTAAATTAATATTAATTTAATCAACATTGTCTTCATTATTAATAACCGTGACAAGTGGTTTATGGTAACTAAAATAAGATACATGGACGTTAGGTTAGATACTCGTACTTGAGGAGTAAACTCCAGTCGTACGTCGGAGCTGACACACACACATTTTTTCTATTAGTGTCGATGTATTTATATTGCTATTTTTTTTTTGTTATAAATATCAATAATTAACATTGTAATTGTGAAGTTATAATTTTTTTTTATCATTATACTGGCTAAAGTGAACTAAAAATATTTTGATATAATTATGGCAGAAAGGGCACCATGTGCTTACTGGCAATAATGATACTTTCGTAAGGAATGTCCAGCACAACAGTCAAACACAGTCTTCATTGGGAGATATAACTGCTGCGAGATGTACTTTGCCTAACGGTAATCACATTGTTATAGTTTCGATTTACATTTCTGTTAATCAAAAGATTAATGATGTAATAGATTTCATTCATGAGGCATTATTGTCTTATACAGAAGGTGGATCGAAACTACTTAGGAAAGAATACCATTTACGCCGCCCGTACTAAGTGGCGATTTTAATCTCGATCTTAGCAAAGATGACGGTATGACATTAATACAATTTTTAAAATCTGAATTGAATTTAGATATTGTTTCTGATAGAACAATGGGGACAACGAGGTATGGTACAACCATTGATGCGGTATTTTCAAGATTCGTGAACCACGTATCTACCAACGTCCATGTATCTTATTTTAGTTACCATAAACCACTTGTCACGGTTATTAATAATGAAGACAATGTTGATTAAATTAATATTAATTTTAAAAAAAATCACAGTAGTCAGAGTAATAATTACCTAATTTAACAACATTCCGAATTAAATATTTGTGCACATCTGAAATTTACTATTGTAAAAACTTTAATGTAAAATATTTCGCCGATTAATTATAATTAATGTATATAAAATGAATAAATTTATATTTATATATGAATATTATTTTCTTCATTAATTTGTAAATTTACCCTTTCATATGATATTAATCTTTTTTCAGTTGAATAAACTTTTTTTGCGTATGGTTAGATACTCGTACTTGAGGAGTAAACTCCAGTCGTGCGTCGGAGCTGACACACACACATTTTTTAATAGAAACAAACAAGCCCAATAACATATAGTATATAGGTATAGTCGCCTATACAGCATACCCTATGTACGTCTCAATACACTCACAGCTAAATTAGAAAGTTGCGCACCAAAAACGTGACACTTTTTCGTTAGTTCAGTTGGTTTTACCCCTCGGATTTTTCTCATACCGGGCGCCTTATATATGAAAATCGATTCTTAAGGAGTAAACTCCAATAAACTCCAATAAACTCCAAAAAAATATAAATATTTTATGGAAAATTCTTTACAATGTCGCGTGGGGGTGGTAGATGCCCCCAGCGAGCACGATAGGAAGGGGGGTTCGGACAAGTCTCACCTTATCTCGAGCCAGAAACTTTCTTTGGCTGGCCCACGTTCCGACAGCGTATTGCGTAGGGGTAATAAGGGAGGAATCACTGGCCTGACTGGACTCCTGGCGATGGTAGGTTGGCTGCAGCTTGGGTCTTCACGCTGGGCGTTCGGTTCAGCCGGCCGGCTGTTAGATGTTCTACACTTGGATACCTAGTCTATCCGAACTGTGCTCCGCGAACTCCCAGCGGAATTCAATAAAATTAGACGAGGGTTAGCCTCGGCTTCCGCCAGCCACGAAGTCAGGACAAGAAAAGGGGCCAAGAGGTCGGTTAGAAGTGACAGCAAATCAAAAGGTCCCTAATCACAGCTTGTCTATCGTTCCATAAACAATATAGTTCTATAGTCAATTGTCAAACAGACTTTATAATTAATTAAGTTTTAATTTAGTTTATTTGTAATTTTGTTTAGAGATTAGATTAAATTATTATATTTATTATTATAAATTACAAGAGGTATTTTAATTTTATTTGTGAAAAAGATGTAAGCAAACAGTTATTGAATTTTAGAATGTCGCTAGTGAGCTAACAGAGTATGTCAATAGTTGACACTAGTTAACGATAGATGGCGCTTATACCACCAGTATGCTTAGATTAAACATAATATCTATTGCTGAATCTTTAATTTAAACCTAAAATCATGTAACGAGCTAGCGCAACGTTACAGTACCCCGCCAAAAAGCGTAGGATTTTGCCTACTACAGCAAAATCCGACTAAACTAACTACCCATTAAACTCACTGCAAGATAATATACTGACATACGCGATACGCGACAGCTGGCGCCCAACGTGTATTCTTTCCGAGGCCTGCCCAAGTTCTGATAGCGTATTTTTAAGGAAATATAGTGTTTTTTCTAAAATTAGTATCTAAAATTTTTTTTCTATATACCCACATATACTAAATGTTGTAAGCGTGAGGTGACGCCGAGCGAGCTGGTACGTAATTATTTAACTAATTAATATCTGTTTGTTACAATTTCATCTATATTTCCTTATTTTGTGCCTATATCATAATATTTTGCTACAATATTTTTGTTTTGGCCGTGCTAGTCGTCAAAATTTAAGTTTAATTATCTAACCTTTTGTCTTTAATACTATTGAAAATACTATAAAAACACTAAATACTTATTGTAATACGTAAAAGTTCGCAAAGCTTTAGTAATCATTAGTAAATTCAAGTTCTATTTTCAAAATATTTAAATACTTAGTTGATCTTCAATTTTTATTTTAAATTCATAAACTTCTATCGTTGATATTTTACATTTCACTTGTCACTTAGCGTAATAGGGAGATTGCTTTGTAAAAAACACTATTTAACTATAACTACTTGTAAACAGCTGATCTATCGTTCGATAATCTTTTAACTACTTAAGATTTTTAAACCTACATAACCAAATTGTTTTCTATAGCATAACATAAATAGTTTTGATAGCTAGATAATATGGAGACTTACCTAATTAAATTCTTTTTGCTAAACAAAAACGAATTAACCTATGAAGTACTGATCAGAGGCGAGGATGCTGCCCTAGCCCTCTTCAGGTTAAGAGTATTGATATAGTAGGACCCTACATCTTACTAAAATCAAATATCTTTATTCTTTAGGTTATAAGTATTGATTTTGTAGGACTCTACCCCTACAAAAATCAACTATTCTATTCTAGTTGTGACTTGTTGTTTTAGTATGTATTGCTTACTTTTTCTAATCAAGAGAGCAACCGCTGAAACTGTTACTAAGATTTATTTGCATTTATTCAATTCATTAAATGTAAAGTAATTGATAAAAAGTCTCCACTTGTCTACACTCTTGCTGATATGTCAGGTAAACCTCTAGGTGACTGGCATATTAAAGATATTAAATTAGTAAACTATAAATCATAAAACCTACTTAAATAAAACTAAATAAATTATTTTAACAAACCTAATTGAACTTTAACTTAAATTCAAATATTTAAATAATCTAACCTAACCTAACTTGAACTTAACTTAAACTCTTAATATTTAACATCTACTACCTAACCTATGCTGTATTAATTAAACTAAATAATACTAATTAATACTCTTAAACTAACTTATTGAGTCAACAGCGGCTGGGTTGTTTACTCTATATGTAAGGATCTTTAGGTTACTACTATTAACTTAAAGATATCATGAGAGATGCAAGAGTGTATGTGATGGGATGTATGTATAGGTGTGATGTATGTATAGGATGGAAGTGTAGTAAGTTTAGTTCTATGCATAGTTGGTATGTATGACTGCAGTTCAGTATATTATCTTGCAGTGAGTTTAATGGGTAGTTAGTTAGTCGGATTTTGCTGTAGTAGGCAAAATCCTACGCTTTTTGGCGGGGTACTGTAACGTTGCGCTAGCTCGTTACATGATTTTAGGTTTAAATTAAAGATTCAGCAATAGATATTATGTTTAAACTAAGCATACTGGTGGTATAAGCGCCATCTATCGTTAACTAGTGTCAACTATTGACATACTCTATCGGCTCAATAGCGACCTCTCTAAAATTCAATAACCGTTTCTACTTTCCTTTTTTCAAATAAAATTAATTTACCTTTTGTAATTAATAATAATAAATATAATAATTTAATCTAATCCCTAAACAAAATTACAAATAAACTAAATTAAAACTTAATTAATTATAAAGTCCGTTTGACAATTGACTATAGAACTATATTGTTTATGGAACGATAGACAAGCTGTGATTAGGCACCTTTTTGATTTGCTGTCACTTCTAACCGACCTCTTGGCCCTTTTCTTGTCCTGACTTCGTGGCTGGCGGAAGCCGAGGCTAACCCTCGTCTATTTTTGAATTCCGCTGGGAGTTCGCGGAGCAGAATTTGGATAGGCTAAGTATCCAAACGTGAACATCTAACAGCCGGCCGGCTGAACCGAACGCCCAGCGTGAATACCCAAGCTGCAGCCAACCTACCATCGCCAGGAGTCCAGTCAGGCCAGTGATTCCTCCCTTATTACCCCTACGCAATACGCTGTCGGAACGTGGGCCAGCTAAAGAAAGTTTCTGGCTCGAGATAAGGTGAGACTTGTCCGAACCTACTCTATTCTACCCCTTCCTATCGTGCTCGCTGGGGGCATCTACCACCCCCACGCGACAAACTATTGACATACTCTATCGGCTCAATAGCGACCTCTCTAAAATTCAATAACCGTTTCTACTTTCCTTTTTTCAAATAAAATTAATTTACCTTTTGTAATTAATAATAATAAATATAATAATTTAATCTAATCCCTAAACAAAATTACAAATAAACTAAATTAAAACTTAATTAATTATAAAGTCCGTTTGACAATTGACTATAGAACTATATTGTTTATGGAACGATAGACAAGCTGTGATTAGGCACCTTTTTGATTTGCTGTCACTTCTAACCGACCTCTTGGCCCTTTTCTTGTCCTGACTTCGTGGCTGGCGGAAGCCGAGGCTAACCCTCGTCTATTTTTGAATTCCGCTGGGAGTTCGCGGAGCAGAATTTGGATAGGCTAAGTATCCAAACGTGAACATCTAACAGCCGGCCGGCTGAACCGAACGCCCAGCGTGAAGACCCAAGCTGCAGCCAACCTACCATCGCCAGGAGTCCAGTCAGGCCAGTGATTCCTCCCTTATTACCCCTACGCAATACGCTGTCGGAACGTGGGCCAGCTAAAGAAAGTTTCTGGCTCGAGATAAGGTGAGACTTGTCCGAACCTACTCTATTCTACCCCTTCCTATCGTGCTCGCGTGGGGGTGGTAGATGCCCCCAGCGAGCACGATAGGAAGGGGGGTTCGGACAAGTCTCACCTTATCTCGAGCCAGAAACTTTCTTTGGCTGGCCCACGTTCCGACAGCGTATTGCGTAGGGGTAATAAGGGAGGAATCACTGGCCTGACTGGACTCCTGGCGATGGTAGGTTGGCTGCAGCTTGGGTCTTCACGCTGGGCGTTCGGTTCAGCCGGCCGGCTGTTAGATGTTCTACACTTGGATACCTAGTCTATCCGAACTGTGCTCCGCGAACTCCCAGCGGAATTCAATAAAATTAGACGAGGGTTAGCCTCGGCTTCCGCCAGCCACGAAGTCAGGACAAGAAAAGGGGCCAAGAGGTCGGTTAGAAGTGACAGCAAATCAAAAGGTCCCTAATCACAGCTTGTCTATCGTTCCATAAACAATATAGTTCTATAGTCAATTGTCAAACAGACTTTATAATTAATTAAGTTTTAATTTAGTTTATTTGTAATTTTGTTTAGAGATTAGATTAAATTATTATATTTATTATTATAAATTACAAGAGGTATTTTAATTTTATTTGTGAAAAAGATGTAAGCAAACAGTTATTGAATTTTAGAATGTCGCTAGTGAGCTAACAGAGTATGTCAATAGTTGACACTAGTTAACGATAGATGGCGCTTATACCACCAGTATGCTTAGATTAAACATAATATCTATTGCTGAATCTTTAATTTAAACCTAAAATCATGTAACGAGCTAGCGCAACGTTACAACAATAAAAAAACTAATCATAACTCATTTTCAATGGAGACTGAGTCGTCTTTACTTTTTTCGTCTCTGAATTTTTGGAATTTCAAAAATTTTGCCGCCCCTCAAATCATGCCGCCCTAGGCCTGCAAATGGTGAAGATGATGATTAGGGAAATAATTTTTCATCAAGGCAATGGTGATGTTGATAATGTACATTTTTGGCTCGGCACTTGGCAGGATTCGTAACCGCATCCGCTGCGTTACTGCGACCACTTAACCATCAAATTGGTTGATCATTATTTTCAACGTTGTAATGATTATGTAGAATCGTATTGTTTTCGGAAATTAATAAATCTTATATATCTTTAAACGAGCAATTCTTGTATCTATATATTATATTATAATCTGAATCTCGGAAACGGCTCCAACGACTTACATGAAATTTTGTATGCACGGGTTAAAAACGGCGATAAATCGATCTAGTTAGGATACATTTTTAGAAAAAAATATATCTGTGTTTTGAGGCAACGATAAAATATGATTAGAATACGAACGTAAATTTCGCTGTATGTTATGATTACTTTAGTGGAGAAATTAGACAGTTATAAATCGAATAGAGCCTGGTTCGTATCTCCAGTCGGATCACTTTAAAGTCTTTTTTTTCAAATTCATTTTTTGAAAGATGTAATGAAAAATGAAAGAAAAACTTTATCTTATTATTACTAAGGATATATTTAAAAACAAAAAAAAATTCGAGCAAATGCTCGGTCAACCAATAAATAATCAATAATAAATAGACAAGCATAATAATATATTTACACGTCTATTAAAGAAAGATTTAAGTATAATGTAATACTATAATCTAGATTGTAAAACTAGGTGGTGTTAAGGTGTTTTTACATTGCTAACTACTTTATTTTAATTTTGTTTTGCTTCTTTGATGACACTACCTTGTATTATTAAAAAATTTCCTCTACCCCAAGGTTGCCTGGTAGAAATCGCTACCAAAGCGATAAGGCCGCCTTTGTGCATATTATTTTTTGTAAGTTTAGTTTTTAAGATATTGATTGTAATTTGTCAATTTTTATGCACAATAAAGTATATTTCTTCTTCTTCTTCTTCTACCTTAAATGCTATTAATATGATTTACACTAAGGTTTATTACACTTATATGTCGGAGGTTGTACATTCATCGTTGTAGTTTCATATGCCAAATAAGTCTACAATGTATTTCAAGAATATAAAATAGAGAGAGCACTGGTATAGGTTTTACCTTACACAAGGTCGCGTTGTGGTTAATTATATAAACTCTAATGAAATAAATGATGATAAAATGAAACGAGCTTAAACTTAAAACGGCTAAGCCTATTTTAACAAAACACATCCAAGAACCACCAAAGCTATAGTAAGTTTTTCTCCTGGATGGCAATGGCCTCCTTCTGCGAGACAGTAATATCCTAGAAAGAGGCCGATGAACGAGTGAGAGAGGAGGCCGCCGACGTGGCCTCCCCCCGTAGACGACGAACGGAGGTGCGTCGGAGGCGCTATTTAATGCGCTTACAGTAACACTCCTGTGCTCGTGTCGAGCTCGGGATGGGTACTCGGACCCCACTAGACACGACGTCGTGGGGACAGCCAAGTCGTAGCCGGGCACTCCCCCTATTGTGGAGAATCTGGTCTTGCCGGGACCAGTCTATCGCTGAGGGTTTCCCGTCGCCTACAGATCCGGGTCCCTCAGATATAGCGGCTGAAGGCTCACGCAGCGGTTTTAGTGGGGAAGGGGAACCCAATGCGAGTCCCCACACACATTTTATAGCCAGCCATTTTATAGCTAGATTAGTAAAAACAGGCGAAACAAACTCATAAAAAGTAAACTGGAAAAAAAGTTGTTATAATTAAAAAAAAACAAAATATTTTACCACAAAATATACGTGTATTTCGAAGATGTCGGAAAATTATACGAATTTTCTTTATAATTCTCGAAATTAAATGTAGACTATATTTTGAAAAGAGCAACCCAACAGAGTTTCTTGATCACGTCGGGATCACTATTTGTAGATCACTGGGATGTTTCCACAGTCATTGAAACAAGCTTAATCGGTATATAAGTTTGTATTATAAATAAAAAGACAATTAATAAAACTAAAATTCTCTTTACAATTGAACCAACTTAATCATAAGTTCTATTTTTACACGCTTTTTATTAGCTTCACTTGTATGTCAGTTTGTCAGTTTGTCAGTATGTCAGTATGTAACTTTCCGTGGGTATTCTGCGCGCCTGCGGCCTTCCTTGGTTCCGATAGCCGTTTCTCAGGCTCCCTCTCCGAAATCGAACTCTGATTCCCCGTATTTATAATATTTATAAATAATTACTAAAAAGTAAAAAATAAATAATAGTTTAAAAAAACTAAAAACACGCTTTTTATAGAAACCCAAACTAAAAAATAGAAAATAAATTTTAATAAATTTAAATTAAGAATAGTGTTAAAAATTTCAATAACTATAAATTAATAATAGTGTAAATAAAAAAAAATTATTTTATTTTAAAAAAAGCGTGGGGTGCATGGTGTCAATATAGTTATAAATATTTTATTGACAGATATGAGTAGAGTGATTATCATTTTGATAATATCTTAAAAAGCACCCCACGCTTTTTTTAAAATAAAATATTTTTTTTTTTTTTACACTATTATTAATTTATAGTTCCTTACCTCCTCGCACTAGTCCTAGCGCACCTCCTTTCTATGAAAGTAGGTGCGCTATCAAATTTGTCCGCCACAGATTCTTCTCATACTATACACTATACTTGTATGGTATGTATTTCATTTTTTGCAATAGAATATTTGAAAAGATTAGTTCCACTGAGTTTGTTTCGCCGGTTCTTCTTTGTTTGCTTTGGAAGTGGAACCGGTGGTAGACTCAATTGACGTTCAAAAAGATACTAAAAGATATTTTGAATAAAAAATTTGACTTTGACTTTGACTTTGAATGTAGTTATAAGCCATAATAGTAAATATGAAGGTCAAACTGCATAAACAAGGGTTCCGTACCATCAAGGCCACGGATCCCTAAATATC
The DNA here is from genome assembly GCA_905333005.2 of Lycaena phlaeas. Lineage (NCBI taxonomy): Eukaryota > Metazoa > Arthropoda > Insecta > Lepidoptera > Lycaenidae > Lycaena > Lycaena phlaeas. The sequence continues at coordinate 4,476,887 of HG995181.1, forward strand.
CATCATGGAAGAGTTCCAGAAAGAAACAATGGATTAATATCAGGCTTCGGATTGGCAGACGGCCAACCGGCTTAATTATTTCTGTTTGTCAATTGCGGGATGGAAATATTTTTGTCCATTCATACCGGGGTTTCGGTTGTGTTCAGAATTTCAAATGCTTCTCATATTTTTGAATTAAATCTTTATGTATTCAAATAGAGCAACGGACTTCCTACCGGCGGTTGTTGCTTTATGATTCATCTTAAATAGAATAAGGCCCCTTACGAACGAGCGCTTTTCTACTGAGCGTTAAAAATCGTTTAAATGACACACGATTGCGATTTTAAAGCGCGGCACTGTTTTATCTAGCGCTGTTGGGTTTTCGACGTTGAGTGGTGGTTAAATCGAATAGGGATGTTGACACACGTTACAAATTCATGTAAAGTTATGTTTTACATATTAAATACAGTATTTGAAAACCTAAAAAAACATTTAAAAAGTCTACTTATTTGCCTTAAAATTTAGAAAATTAATTTAAAATGCGTTATTTATCTTGCATTATCACGTCACTGTAAACGCCAATAAGGCGATGACGTCACTGAACATTGAGCTAAGTACAAACTCACCTAACATAACGCGAGCTCTGTACGCGGTGTGTGACGTAATGACGCTTGGAGCGTTTTAACGGCAATTTTAAAAACTATCTTTCTTTATTTAATTTTTTGTTAAAATTGGCCATATTTCTTTATAAAAATCATTTTTTCGTGTTTATCTATAGTATATCTATCAAATAAAATCAATTTAAAAAAAATAGTCAACATCCCTATTGTGCACCCGGACATCGCAACTATAGCCAACGACAGGTTTTAATACGACGCTTGTTAAGCTCTCGTGCGAACGGGGCCTCAACTTTTTTTTTTTCAAAAATCTTGAGAAAAGTACAATGTCTGAAAGTCAGTTATTCTCCTTCGCATTCTTGCTGATAGAGTTTTAGGACTAAAGAAATGAACACAGGTAGTTAAAGCTCAATACTTTTAGTGGCAATACATAAAAAAACTTATTAAATCTTCTTCTCCCTGGCCTTTTCTCAACTATATTGGGGGTCGACTTCCAGTCTGGACGGATGCAGCTGAATTATCATCATTATCATCACCTTTATCTGCCATAACAACATAGGCCTCCTTCGATGAACACCAAGACGTCGGATGCCAGTTTCCATAACTAGGTTATGGCATCGGACGTCTTGACGACTTACGGGTAATACGGTATCCCATGAACAGGACTGGTTGTCAGATTCTCAGGCTTCTGACGACCAGTAACGACTGTCTAAGACACACAAATGATAGAACTAACAGGTACCAATGGCTTTAAGCTCGGAGGAGTCTCGATATGTAAAGATGGTCACCTATCCACGGCCCAACTCTGGCGAATGTTGCTTAACCTGATGGATCGATCCGCGCGGGTTTTATTAGCCACGACCTCGTCAATTTCAATAAAACAATTTAAATTAAATGAAGAAATAAAAAAATAAAAATATATACTTTTTCTTATTTCAAATATAATGTACTTACCTACCTAACATTTACAAAATATTGCGTTGTTTGTAATTAGCTAAGATTTAGGTGACCTTTAGGGTTAGGGTCTTAAGCTAACACTTTAAGGTGTGAAACTAAAATGTGCTATTCTCGGCGTTAACTGTTTCAGAGGTAAAGGTCCAGAGACCTTTGCGATGACCTTTAGACCTTTTACTACACATACATGTGCAAAGGAAGAGTAAACTCAAACACGGTTACTGTATATTACATTATATTTGATAATATTTAATTGTGGTAGTTTTATTTTTTGCATTTTTTTTTGTCTCCTGTTTGTGTTGAATTAATGTTTCTTTCTTTCATCATAATCATTATAATATTAAAAAAAATTATTGAAAATGTGTCACACTGTTTGTGCGCGATTAAGTAAAAAATGAACTGATTTAATCATATTTCGTGCAATGTTTAGTACAAATCAACTTGAAAGGAAGATTTAGGACACGACAGGTGGTCTGTGTCTGTCTGTCTGGGCTAATAGTAGACAATAAGAGGACCTGCTCTACTGAACTTTCCTAATGTTAACAATATAAGTACTGTTCCTTACCTCAGAATAGTTTTGTCTAAGACCTTGATCTAGTAAATAGAACTATGTATTGAATCTCTTCAACATTTTGAATACCTATTCTATATTAATTTGTCTTGGAATATTAACGCGAATTATTGAAGTAAAGGAATTTGAAGCGGATTATTTATTTAGTATTCCCAACCTTCAGTAATACGAAGGGCCAATCGACACACCTTTTTTTACACGACTTAAAAAAAGGAGGAGGTTATCAATTCGACTGTATGTTTTTTTATTTTTTTATAAGTGTTACCTCATAACTTTTGACTGGGTGAATCGATTTTGATGATTCTTTTTTTATTAGAAAGCTGATGGCCATGTGGTCACATTTTAATCTAGTCCAGTTCTGATGATGGTATCCATGAGAAAACCATAAAAGTCATAAATTTGCATTAGGTACGTGCGCGACAAATAGATGAATAACTGAATATCACGCCAACCGATTTCGATGATTATTAGTTTATTTGAAAGAATATAGTTCAGTTTAGTTATTTTTGGAGTCGGTACCAGCCAAAGCAAAGATAACCTTAACAGACATCTATTCAATACTTTGTGTACTTGTATGAGTACAAAATCAATAATTGCAAAGTAATTTATAATAGATGTGAGAGAATAATATTATGTGTTCTAATGCTGTGAATTGTGATTAGAATGTCCTTATTGGCTGGCACCGACTCCCAAAATAACTAATTTTAAAAAGTATAAGTAAGTCATATAAGTTTCATTATATTCATTGATTAACCTTAGACCTCGAAGTATTTAAATATTATTTAAAAAATTTTAGTTGTACATAATTTTAAGGTATAGTTTTGAAGGCGGTTTTGGTTTTTTATTTAAAATTAACTTTTTATGACGCAGCGGTAATCCTTTTCGGACCATACAGGGGCCTTGGGTAGGCGCGCTGGCGTGTGTGGGGACTCGCATTGGCAGCACTACCCCACTAAAACCACTGCGTGAGCCTTCTGCTGCTATCTGAGGGACCCGGATCTGCAGGCGACGGGAAACCCTCAGCGTCAGACTGGTCCCGGCAAGACCAGATTCTCCACAACAGGGAGACTGTCCGGCTACGACTTGGCAGTCCCCACAACGTCGAGTCTATCAGGGCCCGGGCTCCCATACCGAGCCCGACACGAGCACAGGGGCGTTATTGGAAGCGCATTAAGTTTCTCCGACGCACCCCAGTTCGTCGTCTACGGGAGGACGCCACGTCGGTGGCAGCTCCTCTCTTCATCGGCCTCTTTCTGGGACATCACTGTCTCGCAGATAGAAGCCATTGCCGTCCAGGACTCGTCATAGCCAGCTAATCGACACACCTGCTCAAACCAAATCGATTGATGATTTCCGATAAAATCCATTGTGCTGCATCAGTGACATATCACTGACTACTTTCTGTATTCTTAGTAGAACAAATATAAACCCTAAACATATAAACTAAAGACTCGTTATGACATTGATGAAATCTCGCGGGAGCCAATAAAAGAAGAAGACTAGTTTCTGATTTTAATAGTGCATATTACTATCTTATCCGGCTATATGCTTGATGCGGGTACCTACTTTACGGCTTTTGGCTTAGACTGATTCGACTTTAACAGTTATAACTCCGTAAAAGTGGTTTTATTAAAATCATTTCATGACTTCAAATCAAAATGGATTCCAGTGATAGTTAATTTATGGAATGGCGAAAGTTTAATTCACTTCGTCACCCCATCAATCAATACTGTGGTTACAGCGTGTGTGGTTATACTTGAGATAGGAATCTGTGGCTTCAAATATTGGGATAATACAACACGCTTATAGCTATCATCATCATAACCACGACCCATATAATGATAATGATTCAAATCATCATCATCACCATCCTTTATGCGTCCACTGCTGAAAATAGGCCTCCCTCAATGAACGCCAAGACGACCGATCCCGTACCACTCGCATCCAACGCGGACCTGCCCCTGCTCAGAGATCGTCTTCTAATCTGGTTAATGGCTGACGACACTTCGTATACCTAAACGCGGCCTCCACTCTTGAACCTTAATATCCCATCGGCCATCCGTTCTTCTGAGTGCGTGACCAGCCCATTGCCACTTCAACGTGCTTATTCTTCGCGTGTTATCGATTCAACTACTACTAAACAAATCTTTTATCGTGGTTGCCGTGGTACCGCGCTCTCGTCTGCTTGGGTAACACCTTATTGTTTGTTTCTCCCGTGAAACAGCTATGTTGTGTTTCGGAGGAAAGGCTAGGACAGGCAATATAATATCTGACACGGAGGCTTAGCATCTTTTGTCCAGCCCCCTGATTCTGTAAGAGTCATTTTCTAGGCTGTGCGCTGCGACGAGCTCGTCTCGGCGCACAGCGTTGACGTTGCTAGGGTGTTTTATATGGTTTGACAAGCTTAGTGAATACCAAGTTGAATTCACAGCCCTGTTACAGCATTGTGACAGCGCTGTGTTTCTTACGGAATAGCACTGCTGGATTGCCTATGATAGTTCCAGATAGACACATTTATGCTTATGTGTGACGCTAACTTCATATCGGTCTGTAATTTGCTTATCAATTGAATAAAAAACATACTTATTAAATTTACCATGAAAGTCTTGAATAGGAGTTAGTTGTTTCATTTGATAAGTAATTAATCTAAGGACCTGTTTCACCACATCCTGATAAGTGCCGGATAGGCTATTCACAACATATTTGACAGATACTCCATACTCTATCATAGTCCTAAAGCTATCATACTTCCTACTAATATTAGAAACATGAAAGTTCGTAAGTATGGATGATTGTTACTTTTTCACGTAAAAACGACTAAACAGATTTTGATGATACTTTATTCTAATATAGCTTATACATCAGAATAACACATAGGCTATAATCTATCCTCGTACTCTCACGGGAATTTGAAGTACACGGGTAAAACCGCGGGGCGAGGTTAGTTTTAGAATAATAGGAAGATTAATAATGACAAGGTTTAGAAAGGACGTCACTCATCCACCCGACATGGCAGAACGTACAGCATGTCTTTAATAATACTTAACTTGGTTATGAAGCCTAAAAACTTAATAAAAGTGCCATAAATCGACATGATTTATTTAGAAATAGCAAACATTCAGGATTCCGTATCCTGAAACAAATAGTTGACGACATCTGATTAAAAAAAGTCAATTGTATAACAAATTACATCTTTTGCTGTAAAGTAAACTTGGTATTTTTTTAACACGCTTTTATTAGCTTCACCTGTATGTTTGTATGTATGTTTGTAATCGACTCCTTTGAGCTCGATTTTGTCCTACTTTGAACGATCAGATTTAATTCAAACTTTGCACACCTGTCAAAGACCGATGACAATGCAATAATTCGATTACAAAATCCGATTATCCCAAATTCGTCGAATTAATTATTTCCTATCCGCATCCTTTGTATGCGAGTAAGAGAGATAGAGCTAGTGCGCGAACTCGGAGAGACTCGGAGAGATTCGTAAAGCGTGTTTTTTTAAGTTTTTTAAACTACCTATTATTTATTTTATAGCACAGGAGGGCAAACGAACAGCCTTTTGGCGACTATCGTCGGGCGTCTTAATAAACAGCATCACAATCGATAAAAGTTGGTTTATTTTATAATATTCTCAATAATGAGAAGTAGAAAATTTCAAACCAAGACATACCTTTCGTTTTCATATTATAACGTTTTTATATGTATTGCAGTAATTCGATCCACTCTAAAAGGACGTAAGTGCGAAATGATGTACGATCTAATAAAACTCTCTAAGTGCCTGCTTAGGGAATACTTTTATCTATTTCTATTTAATGTTACTTGGATAAGCAAACCGACAAACGAGACAACTAATGGAAAGTAATCTACGCAACCCTTAAACATAAACGTTTAACTGACTGACTTTACTTATGTCACAGATACTAATTAATGACATAAATCTGATGACTGTCTCAATGAGACAAAATTAACGACACTGTATTTAAGACAAATTTAATATAAAATGCATGGTCGTTAGAGAGAAATATATAAATATACACTGGAAAATGTTAGTCCTCCTTCTAGCGCAACTTAAAACCTCAACAAACTCTTTTGAATGTAAATCTTTTACGGAACCTTATTATGTATTCGCGACGCGGACTTCCCTGGATTTTTCCTTCGATGTTGTGTAAAAGTTTGACGGATCGCCATAATTTCAAGAGGCTGTGACCATCAATCATTTATAATAGTAAAGGATTATTATTTATTTGTAGAGCCACATGGCAGACTTTTATTTCGCGCAGTAAAATAATATATAAATAGCAATAACTTTAACATATTGTGGCCAAGACTGTGGCCTAAGCGAAGTTCTTCTATTAGTTCAAAGAAAATGGTTTTATATGAATAATAAACAGCTTTACCATGGTTCTAAAAGAAGGGGTCTTTCGCGTTCTTTCATAATTATCAAATTTTAGCTGGTATACCATCACCGGCCGACCCAATTGTCTTTAAAAAAAATATTTAAAATATTAAGATTATTATAAATATTATTGAAAGGAACAAATGAAAATAATGTATAATAAGCAAAACTATGGTATAGAATGCCAGCGAAGGCTTTACTGCCGTAATAAGGGTAACAGAAATCTATCTTCTTAGTTTATGAAAAAAAAATACTAGAGATCATCAAAAGTCTTGAAGTAACCTAAAAATCTACGGTAAAGTAAACAGAATAAACTATTTCTCTTTGAAGTTCAATAAGTGCATAAAAAATGGTTTCCTAGATTCCAAACTTAAACAATTTGTTTTTTCCGCGCGTACTTGCATCCATCTTTCTCAGCTAAAATAATAAGGAAGCTAAAGTTCTAGAACTTTGAAAATACGTTGGCTAAAGATAAACTTAGTTCTTTATAAATAGCTTTCTCATGAACTTCCTCACTCCACCAGAGGACATACCAGGATGAATAGTTTCTGAAATATTCGTTTCAAATTCCGAGTATTCTGAGTTTCGGTAAAGTTTTCAAGTTCATCATATTTTATCATAGAGTCCATATATTTTGATGATAAAATCGTGGGCAAAAGATGCATGTGATTATATTTTGAGTATGTACTATGTACTACTTATAAATCTTAATCTTTCTTTGGCCAGTTTGCGCGTGGTCGATTAAGCAGGATGAAGCGGGTTCACATCCCGCCAGAAAACAAAAAGTTTTCTGCGTTCCTGGGTCATTAATCTGTATTAAATTAATGTATCATATTACAAAAATCTTAAATATATTTATTTCCATTGTCTGGTACCCGTAACACAAGTTTCTTTGAGAACTTACCACGCGACCAGATTAACGTGGTGTAAAGCGTTAATAAATAATATTATTATAATTAATCTTATTAATTTCACCTATATTCTGTATGCTTGTATGCACACCTATGTATGCTTAATGCCGTGCTCCTGTCTACATGGGTTACAAATAATATCTCCCATGACATACAGCTTTGGTGGTAGACTCAATTGACCTTCAAAAAGATACTTGGATAGTACTATTTTGAATAAAATTTTTGACTTTGACTTTGATGACGACCACGTACCGTCAAGAGAATGCCAGTTTGCATGGCAAAATCTTGAAACAGCTGGAAAATGGCATTTCCAAAAAGGTGTGTAGTTTCTAATACTTAAATAAATGCTTATCGAATGGATATAGGTCTGTGAATCCCTACTAATATTATAAATGCGAAAGTAACTCTGTCTGTCTGTCTGTTACGCTTTCACGAAATTTAGTACACATATAGACCAGAGCTTGGGAAATGGCATAGGCTACCTTTTATCGCAAAAAAAGGCTTGGAGGGGTTTGTTTGGTCGGATTTGAGGGCCATCGTCACCGTTATAAATCATAGTTAACGCAGGCGAAGCTACGGGCAACAACTAGTGCAATAATAAATCTTTTTTTTTACGAAAGGTCTTCGAAAGACTTTCAGGAATGATGGCTTTTAAGCAAAATCGTTTGGCGTCGGTGTGCGAATGGCTTACCTAGAAAAATATTAATTTATCATAAAATATTTTATACCTAGAAAATGTGAATTTTGTAGTTAAAGTAAGTAGTGTAGTAAAAAGTTGAATTCTAAATGGCAATTATTGGTTATTACATACTTTACTACCGTGTTTAAATTCACAATACAGCATTAAGAAACTGTATTGCTTTTCACCGATAGAAGACAAAAAAACAGGATTGTGGTTTCATGAAACCACGGTAAAATTGAACCTTTTCATATTATAGACATTTAACAAACAAAATAGCGTGGAGCGCTGGCACAAATGCAATACACGCTCAGCTGATGCGCCGCTATATTGGCCTCCGACCGTCACGCGACATGCAACACACAGACGAATAACTTTGAGACGGTGCAGTGTAATAAAAGTTTCAATTTAAAAGTGTATATGAAATTCACACACGAAAGAGTTCAAGATTTTACATCTCAAAATTGTAGCATACAAGATGATATTATGAATATCTGCCTTGACCTAGTACTATTCTAACATACATCATAAAACCAACATTAACATACGCACGCACACACCTAACACGCACACAAACACGCACGCACGCACACGCGCACACACACATACACATGCACACACTTATTTATTTAGATATACTAACTACTCCTATAAATACTAACATAATATTTAGATTACTATAACACATATTATATTATATTATGCCTCACATTATATTGTTTATTAGAAAATTGTTAGCGCCCGTATTACAGATATTTAAAATGTACATTATTAAGGGGTGGAGACCTGGTGTCCTGAAAGCTGAAACACAGGCCCCAAGCCTAGCTTAGGCACCAGTCTCCCACTATATTAATGCTAATGTTATTATGTATGTACCTACCACATACCGACCTTACAATATTGTGGTGAGAAAATAAAAATAAATATAGAGTATCTTATAGCTAGTCGTATCTATGAACCAAAAAAGAAGCCACCTATATATGACCCACTGCTGCACGGGTCTCCTCCTCGAAATCAGGCGAGGAGGGTATCAGGCCATAGTTCTCGGAGGCGGTGGTCTAATGCGGGTTAGTGAACTTTACCCACTTCCAAGGCGTTTAATTTAAGGTATGCAGGATTCCTGGCGATGTTTTTCCTTGCCGATATTTTGAAACCATATTTGTCAATATTAAGGATGTACATTTGATGTCGCATTTTCGTTTCATGGAATTATCAACGATGCTAAAGAAGATTTTCTTCGAAAAGTTTACCTCAATCTCAATTTCTGTGCCTTTGATGTTTGCAAGTATCGGAGGGTCCATTTGGACAGATTGCCCCACATTCCTGAATGAATGATTTATGTAGACCTTGACGCAGGTTTGCTGCCAGGCGCAGATCCACTCGATGAATATAAATGTCCCGGGTAATGTACCGACGTGATTTCATCCCCATTATCTGGTACATGTAATACAAGTTACTTTCGTTTGAACGCACTACTATTTTCTATTACATAGTAATAGAAAATAGTACCTATGTTAAATTTATTGATTTACAGCATTATTTTGCTGTGTTGGATATCATTTAGTATAGATCAGGGATGTTATGGATATGAAATTTCGGATACGGATATAGAAATGATTATTATACCGGATATGGATATGAAATTATTACGGATTATGCGTTAGATTCGGATAATTTCGGTTACGGTTATTATATTTTTGAGGAATTTCAGAATTAACATTCAAATAGCTAATAAAATGGTTTTATTTTGGTAGCAACAAAAATCAGTCAGATGAATGTTGAGTGTTTTATACCTAAAATGAAATAACAATATTATTACTTATACTTAATCAATACTTAATTAATTATACAAATTAAAATAAACTGTCATAATGTGTAACAATTAGGCTCCGCCCCTATCCGATATTATCCGAAACTTTTATTTCGGATTCGGTTACGGTTATGGATATTATTTTATATCGGATATACGATAGTTTCGGTTACGGTTACGGAGCTCCCTAACATGCCTGGTATAGAATTATAGACGATGCGACGTTGCGACTTTGCGATACGATGGTGCAGTGGTGGATGGACTCGGCCACTTATGCGAGAGGTTCCAGGTTCGACCCTGACCCCCCGTGTGTGCCTTGAAATGGGTATTTCTAAATTTCTGAGTGCACTCAAACATGAAACCATCGTTCGCTCACCGGTGAAGGGAAACATCGTGAGGAAATCTGTATGCCCGATGAGATTGAAAGTCTTTGAAGGTATGTAAAGTTCACCAACCCGCACTGGGCCAGCGCATTAGTGGACTACGGCTCATTATCCTCCTCACCTAATTTCTAGAAGGAGACCCGTGCCCAGAAGTGGGACAGATAAGGGTTGATACTTTTATAGTTATAGTAAAACAGAGGTTAATCGTAGACGGGTAGCAATTTGAGGTTTTTTTATGTATTTTTAATGACTACTATAAATATATAACAGAAAAAAATTCAAATTATGGTTAGCCATCCTTAATACTTGTGGGGTAAATTAGTTATAAACGCATTCTCAGAGTTACTGAATAGACATAAAATTCCATCAAAATCGTTCAAGCCGTTTCGAAGGAGTATCAACACGAAAACTGTGACATAAGATTTATAGGTGTTTGTGAATTATCATCAGATGACGCTAAGCATTGTTGGGTGGAGCAGGAGAAGCTTGTTAATAATAAATCAAAATCACTTTATTTTATCGTAAGAAAAAGATAAACTATAAGTCTTACGATGTCGTTTTCCTTATTGCCTCAGGTATCTCATATGGTCAAGGTGGATTGACGACTACAATAGGGATGTTGACTAATTTTTTTAATTGATTTTATTTGATAGACATACTATAGACAAACACGAAAAAAAGACTTTTGTAAAGAAATATGTCCAATTTTAACAAAAAATTAAATAAAGAAAAATAGTTTTTAAAATTGCCGTTAAAGCGCTCCAAGCGTAATTACGTCACACACCGCATTCAGAGCTCGCGCTATGTTAGGTGAGTTATGACAGTTTGTACTTAACTCAATGTTCAGTGACGTCATCGCCTTATACGCGTTTGCAGTGACGTGATAATGCATGATAAATAACGCATTTTAAATTAATTTTCTAAATTTTAAGACAAATAAGTAGACTTTTAAAATGTTATTTTAGGTTTTCAAATACTATATTTAATATGTAAAACATAACTTTACATGAGGTTGTAACATGTGTCACCATCCCTATTCAACCGGGAATCGGGACTTTCCCTTTTCTCATTCCAAGTCTTATGGTAAAATGCCCTTTATGCTTGCAATAAAAATACGCCTGTCCTGATCCTGATGACATCATCATCTTGATTCCATCAATTGTATAACCTTGCCATTGTAGCTGGACAACAGCAATGCTGCTTGTTGGAATAAATAAAAAAGCTGAGAGTTCCATGAGGGCGTCATGCTGTTTGACTTATTTGAATTGATTTTACTGTCAAGGCGCGCCAATAAGCCCCCATTAGCATGACCGTTTTTTTATCAATCGTTAAAAATTTTTGAATGACATAAATGGATGAAGCGCAACGCTTTATTATCGAGCGCTGTTGGATTTTCGACGTTGAGTGTTTGACGTTAAATCGAATTGAGCATGCCAAACTTGCAACTCGAAACAACGTTGGGTCTAGCTCGACGCTTTTTGAGCGCTCGTGTGAAAGGGGGCTAAAAGTTGTATGTCAAAATTAATGGAGGCACCCGAGAGATACACGTATACCCCAACGGTAAAACCTGCATCAAAAGATATATCATTAAAAAAATTCTACACATAGAGCTTCAAATTCATCCCCATGAATCTCTATCATAAACTAGAATGTCTATGAAAAGATCCAGCGCGAATGAGTTTTATAAAGCATTTGTATAGAAATCCAATATATACAGGCCCATAGAATACATCTGAATACGGAAACGTGATCGTTTTCAGGTCACATAACTTACACGTGTATGATCTGACAGATATCATCATCACCACCATCATCATCATCAATTTATCCCAGCACTGCTGACTATATTTTCATCTCGGTTATTAATGATGCAGCTTCCTTGTATAATTTTTTTTTCGATAATGTATTTTGCATGACTCAGATTTAACTCGGGCGAGACTCCTGGAACATAGGCCTCAACATAACCAGCAGTGATGATGATGATGATGATGGTGATGATGATGATGATGATGATGATGAAGATGATTATGATGAAGAAGGCTCCTGGACGTATGTGGGGACTCAGCACACTTGGATTGTTGTATTCGAATATTTAAAAAGAACTTAAAGAACCGATAAAATCCGTAAAAAAATGTTCCCCACTTACATATTCTAAGGTCCTAACTAAATATTTGTGAACCAACCTTTTTATGGTGTTTATTAAGTTGAAAGCAAGACATTTCAAATTCAAAGATTGCCTCCTAAGCTACATTCACTAAAATACTTTTTGGAGTAGGTATACTATATACTAGTATAAGTAAAAAAAGACAGGGTAGTCTGATAATCCATCCAGCGTCTTCCATAAATGCCAATGTCACTAAAGATTAGCCCATATGTGCCACTTGCCAGTCGTTGTTCCTTTCTTGTCGCAGTGGAAATGCTTTACACATTTACCCCTAATGAGCCGTCCCCGAGGATATGAGGGACTCCCGGCGCCGCTCAAACCACGAGTTGCCTTCAGCCGCTTGAAGGGGATTGTCCCGGAACTGAGTAGCTCAGGACACCCCCTGTGACCTTGGCCGTTTCAAAAGAGCTCCCCCCTAGTATAGGAGATGTCAAGCGTTGCCTTTTAAGTTAACAAAGCATAGCTATCTTTATACCCGAGATTTGATTTTTATAGCTAGTTTTTAACAGGAAAATTGTTTAAGCACGTTTTATTACAATGAGTAAGTTGTTCATGTCAAATGTAAGCTTTGTCATCGTTAAATCCATCTTGTTTTATTCGAGGCTTTTCCTTATTAGCTTGGAGGATGCTTATCATCATCACTCCGTCTTCTCTCTACAATCTTATTTTTCTTCCATACACAAAAAAAGCCTCTGATGGGAAGTGATCAGAATTGTCCATAAATATAAGTTCACAAAATACTAACGCCCGGCTTATGAAAGGCCAATCAACGCAAAAATTAACAAATCAACCATCAAGTCTCTTGTTAAGTGTCAAATGAGTTGCTAGAAGCATGGTTAAATTTCTTAATTTGATCTGCCTGTCAGTTGACATAACTACAATGAAAAGTTGTCAAATTTAAATCCAGAATTGTATGTTAACAGCATCGACCACACAACCTATAGACTCCTAATGTTTGATTTTTCGTATTAAATGCATTCTGGCAACTAGCTGAGGTGAGACGAAAGGGGTTGCAATGCTCTGATTAGCTAATTCAAGGTCATATATTACCAATCACGAAACGTTAAAAAAGAATGGATATATTTCGCAACGGGAAAGAATGAGACGACAGGATAGTTTGAGTACATTGTTTACGGCTTAAATCGGAACTATAAGTCAGATGTGTCGCCAGAACTCGTTCCCCTGTTATTAGAAGTCTATGGGTCTGGCCATGTTAGGTGACATACACTTTTTTAATTTCAGAAACTGGGCGTAAGTCAGACAACGCATTCACGTGTTATCTATCCGTAGACATACGTTTAGTCTCGGTGTCAATAATTACACTGCCTGTCTGGCCGTTCTCTCCGAAAGACAGCAAAGCTGTTTGACGAGAGAAATCAGCAGTATGATACCTACCCATGCAGATGAGAGCATGGTACAAAGGCTTCTTTGCTACTGGTAAATACTAGTCGTATAGTAGGCAATTATGTGGAGGAATTCGCTAATTAACATAAATAAAAAGAAATTGTTCCTTGCGGAAGATTACCAGTGTTTATCGCTGATGCTGACCTTTAACGTCAATATGAGTCATATTGACGTCAGATGTTGCGCATATGCAATGCACATAAGCGAATACTTTCGAATTCGAAATTCTTTTTTCAATTTCTTTCCTTATGAAAGTTGTACGTTAAAAGGGTCATAAATAGAAAAGAATTTCCATATCTAGCCTAAACTTTTTTGTTATTATTTACTAGTACGTACCTTTTATATGCAATGCACAAATGTGTATACTTTCGAATTCAAAATTCTTTTTCCAATTTATTTCCTGATGAAAGAGTCTTATTTAGAAAAGGATTATTTCAAATTTAGATTATTTTTTTATTATTATTTATACCTTTTATTTATATATATTTTTTTATTATTATATTTAGATTATTTTTTTATTATTATTTGTACCTTTTGACCGCGGTTTCGTATGCGTGGAGTGCGAAAAAGAAGTTTATATTTATTGCTAGAATGAGATAAAAAACAAACAAATATATAGAGCTTATAAGGATAAACGTTACTTATTCACAAGGACGAATAATTTAAAATGCAAACGTGTGTTTATTAGTATAACGCTTTTCTATAAAGAGCAATTTAAAATACTTGTTGTGTTTGGTCAGTAGGTTGTTATAGTAGATAGGTTGTATATGTTTCCTAAGTGTGCGTATGTCAATAACATCGTTTTTAACATTTAAACTGACATAATAAAACTACTAATAATAAGGCTATATAATTATTGTAGAAACTGATTCATTCGGAATCAAATGCGCTAATCTAAACTATAAGCTACCGCCATTTCAACCTCCAGCTAAATCAAAAAAAAAAACCGGTTAAGCACCCCTAGACGCATACACGCCGTTTCTATTCCTTTGCGTTTACTCGCTAACTCATAGGGTTGCTGCAAAATTTTTGAAGAACGTTTAATAACATAACTATAAGAAAATATTGTAACTAACAAACTAACTATAATATGCATGCTTGTGTCTGAAATAAAGATTTTCTATTCCATTCTATTCTATAACAAACATAAAGTATATGGTTTTGTTTGTAAAAATGTATAAAAACGTATGTAATTCGTTACTATTTCTCTAAACTAATATAGTAGAAAAGAATACTTATTGTATGGGAATTACACTAGCTTACGATGTTAAAAAAATCAAGAAATATTATAATAATAATGTTCGTTTTTAAACGAAGTACAGAGGTTGTTAAACCTTTTTATAAACTAAACCATATTCATTATGTGTCTTATTAAACGTTCTTCAAAAATTTTGCAGCAACCCTATGGAGTTAGCGAGAAAACGCAAAGGTATAGAATCGAGCGTTTGCCACTTGTCTAGAGGGGCAGTTTCGACATGAAAGCAAGAAACGAGCAAGCTTACAAACTTTCGCCTTTATATTAAAGATAACATTACTTATTACTATGGTCGATGTACACTCTCGATCCCGAAACCTCGTTATGCCTCGCTCAAGGCCTTACGTTCCGTCTAATATTGTAGAAATGACAAACCGAGGCGAGCGAGCGCTACAATTTACATTCTCGAACTCACTCTGCCTTAAACTGCCTCGGAGAGAGAGTGCAGCCGCCGTAATAAAAGTGATTCTAATTAATTTATTAATTTCGTAGTTTCTGAAGTCTAATAATTAGAATTTTCTTATAAATTATAATAAAAAAATGTCCTTAAGAAAATCTCTACACTATTCTTCGACCGCTTATGTCCTTTGTTGTATTCCTGAAAAAAATGTGGGAGAGATAGAAAGAATGTAGTAGGTAGTAGAAGGAGTTGTGTGCGCAAAAAATTTAATATTGTTTCTTGTGACTAATAAGCTTAATAAAGGAATATTTAACTTAAGACTTACATGGAATTTTCCTTATACCATATTTTCCCCATTCTTTTCCTTTCCAGGTTGTCTATACATAGTGATTGCTTATATTAAACTATAAGATAATTACTTTTTTATATTCGTAGAGGCGCCAATGCGGGTGGAAGGGTATAGAGGAAGAGGAAGACCGAAGAAGAGATGGCTGGACGGGATAGGGAGAGATATGGAGGAGTGTGGAGTGACGCGGGAACTAACGAGTATGAGGCCAGAATGGAGGCACAAGACATATAAAGCCGACTCCAAATGAATGAGAATAATAATGGCTAGGAAGATGATGATGATGATGATTAATAGAAGCACCAATCTGGCAGTCGTACCTACCATCTGATGGTATCCTGCCGCCTGCCTATCTCCCTGAAGCACAATGCTCCGAAAAACTGTTCCATGGAATAAAACAACCTTTAGTGAACCAAATAAAAATTATAAATACCCATAGGCCAACTTATGCGAGTGATTAAAAGAAGAAAGATTGTTAGGCACAAATCTATTGAGTATAAAAAAATAAGTACCAACCCTTATAATATGCCCCACTGCTGGGCATGGGTCCCCCCCTCGATATCAGGCCAGGGCCACAGTTCGCCGATGCGCTGGCTCAATGCATGTTATTGAACTTTACATGCCTTCAAAGGCTTTAAATCTCATCATGCTTTGAGCTATCTGCTCACCTACATACCCATTGAGGTTCGGAAATTCTTACTTACTATTACTAAGTTACTAATATTTTTATACAACCGCTAATAACACGAATATATTAATTATCCGAAGCCGAAAGGCCATACGGCCGATCTAGACTTCACGGCTGGCGGGGGAGACCCCTTCTAAAAATTCTTAGATCAATCATCCACTCTCTTCCGACGAAACTTAAAGGCCAAATGGTCAGTATAGTTCCCTTAGAAAAAAAACAAGTGTGTGTGCGATTCACACTCGATAGAAGTGAAACACACGTTAAATGCTCAATTACAAGCAAGTATTAATCAGTGTGCAATGTACATATTACATACACACCGACATTTGCTCTCTCGTTCTTTTGTATTTGTGTCTCTTACCTGTCGTTTTTTCCGTTGCATCTGGTTTGAAATCACAACGATTCTAAAGAAGTTTCACTTCAAAAGATTATAGTAATTTATTTATAGTACCTAGTTACCTACTTACTAAGGACGATAAAAGTTAAACACGTAATTTTTTGCACGCACAGAATGCGCTCGTATTTGCATAAAATGTTCCGGTTCACATTAATGTTGCTTACTAATTATCCCGGTAATAAAGTTTACCATTTTGGATAAAGACCAGTTTTTTTGTTTTGGCATTAATACATTCCTTAAATGTGTTGGAAAGTTGAAGATTAACACGAATTCGTGAATGGGACACGATACCTAGTAAGTATTTAAAGATTTTATTAATTAAAATTAGTGAAAACCTAATAAATATTAGAAATAAATATAAACTTTATTACTACATAAACGTAACTAATCAAAATAATATCAAAACACAATAAACCTTAAACTATAAACCTTAAAATATATTATAATAACTAAAATATAATATTAGTAAAATGAGTCCATTTAGGCAAGCTTCCGAAGATACTGGCAGCGTTCCCTTGAATAGAAAGACTAATTCTTTGTCCGAGGTAGCTGGCAGCTCTTCGGTCTCCTGCGATGTCGACTAACCTTTTCGCTATCTCCTTAAAGAGCGTTACAGCGCTAGGACCCCACGGACCAAGGGTCTCGACACCGAATGGGACACAATCATATTTGGAGCCTAGACCCCTGTGTTTGCATGCTTTAGTTTTTTCAGCCGCTTCACAGGCCGCACCAGCACTATTGTTGGTTCCATGTATTAGAAAGGGGCCAGCGTGTCTGAACAGGTTGCATCTCATACCAGCACCCGGCCCATCTTCCATGGAATCAAACAAACTATGAATATTATATTGATTGATAAGATGGGATCTATAAAATTAATAAATTCGGAAACTTGTCACAGGATCGTTATAGAATCTAAATTCTCAAAGTTCGAATTGTTCCCAAAGTCTCTGGCTTATCGATAAGTAAGATTAAAATCAATTGCAAAATTCCACCCCGTCAAAGTCTAAATGGAGTAAATCAAGTCGTATAAAAACGCGTTGTTCAGAACTCTTACGATGGTCCAGTGGTGAATGGACTCGGCCACTTGTGCGAGAGGTTCCGGGTTCGATCCTGACCTCCCGTGTGTGCCTTGAAATGGGTTTTTCTAAATTTCTAAGTGTACTTATTGTATGGGAATGGCTCTAGCTTACGACATGTAATTTAACAGCTAGTGTCATTCCCATATAATAAGTATTCTATTCTATTCATTTAGTTTCTGCCACTTGTCTAGGGGGCCAGATTGGAAGTCAGAAACTTGAACACTTTGGATGCTTTGATACCATTGAACATTTTATATGCTAAGTAAGATGTACTCTGCTGCTCAGACAAATTTTGAAAATGTTTTGCAAAGAAATTTTGTCTACTTTAGATGCTAACAACGACATGACAACTCTGAAAGCACATATAATATTGAGTTTGTATCTGTTTTTTTTTTAGCAGTTTAGGTGCTAAGCGTAATTTGACGCCGACTGTACCCTTGTGTACCTGTGACCTTATTATATCTCGTGTAACGTATTAGCCCCTGTTCGCACAAGCGCTTTAAAAGCGTCGCGGTGAAACCTTAGATTATCTCGAGTTACGCGTTTGGCATACTTGATTTAAATTCAAACACTCAACGTCGGAAATCCCACAGCGTGCGATAAAAAAAGCGTAGCGCTTTAAAAAACGCCATCGCAGTCGCCATCAACAGACGTATCTTAAACGTCCTAAAAAATTAACATCAAGAATGTAGAAAACAATAAAATCTGTAAAAATCATTAACTCATCATCATCATCATCACCTTTTATCCATTGTAATTTAAATAATAAATATTAATATATATTTAAACGTTGATCGCCATGAATTGAATTTCCCAATTAAACAATGACCTCAATAACAGAATATTAATAAAAACAAGAAACAGGTTTTTGAGAAAACAATAAAATGACGTGTGGGAAAATATTTATCCTGTTGTGGTATACGTAAATGAAGAATTAGAATACTAATTTATCGTTTGGACATGTCCTCTTTCATCAACATCAAGACGGCTCAGGCCCTTCTATGAAAAACATTGAAAGAGGAATGTCTGACAGAAAAGATGAGATGAAATTGATGATAATGGAGGATTGATCTGTTTTGTGAGTTGGTTAGGGGGACAGGCAGTGCCTGATGGTAAGTGGCAACTTATTAGCTAGTAGCTTTAGGGCCTGTTTCACAATCTCCAGTTAAGTTGCCAATAGGCTATCGGCAACATATTTGACAGATACTTCATACTCTATCTGTCAAATATGTTGCCGATAGCCTATTGGGAACTTAACTGGAGATTGTGAAACAGGCCCTCAATGTATTTAGACAATAGTTAAGTCTCGTTGTCAGTAATTATATCTGTCCTTGCCCTTGTCCTCGAAATACAGCAAAGGGGTTTCACGGGAGGAACAAGCAGGATAACCTGCCGGATCTATGCCGACAGGTGAGTAGCATAGCATATGCCTGATATCATTGTCCTGAGGTAAATCAAGTAGTATAAAAAACGCGTTTCCAGAAGCATCGCACATTGTAAAATTTGCAATAAGTTGGTTATTTTACTCTCTTCTAGACAGCTGGTGAAGAGGTCACGTGACCGTTACTCTATACATTTTAGACAATATATTTTTCATCATCGTCATCCCGTTATTGTCCACTGCTGATAGGTCTCGTTTTTTCTGCCAATCTCCTGTCTCTTGCCTGAGACAATCCATGTTTTGGCCACCCACCACCAGCCACCTACAAGTGTCATAATACAATAGAAGCGATAGTCTAGTGGGTATTGACTCTGCCTATTATGCGAGAGGTTCCGACCTCGATCCTGACTCCCCGTGTGCCTGGAAATGGAATTTCTAAATTTCTAAATGCACCCTAAACACGAGACCATGGCTCGCTCATCCGTGAAGGAAAACATTGTGAGGAACTTGCATTCCTGATGATATTAAAAGTCTTAGAAAGTGTGTGAAGTTTACCAACCCGCATGGGGCAGCGCATCGGTTTGGCCCATTGCGCTTACCCACTTCGAGAAGGAGTCCCGTGTCCAGCAATGGGCCATAATATATGGGTTGATACTTTTAATACGATTGAAATATGATAATGAGTGATACTCTTTATGTTGTCTCATTAGTTATGATTGTTAAACGTTCATTTCTAGAGTCAAGCATAGCTGTATTCGCCTTTCATACTAGAGCACTAAGTGAAGTCATGTTGGCCTGGTATAAATTAACTTGTTTTATTTGATTATTTCTAAAATTAGCGTTTCCGAACTAATGTATACAGCTTAAAATAGAAACTTGTCTCTTATTATGTTGTATTTATAATATGAATAATAATATCAACGGAGGAGGCGAGGTGAGGAGGCCGTTAGGTCATAGTTGCGCAGGCTTAATGCCTTAACACATTTAGAGATTTTTTAATCTCATCCGGCAGGCAAGTTTCCACGAGACTATCCTGAACCGTTGAGTAAGTAAAAGACCATCAAATTACTATATCGTTATTATCATCATCATCATCATCAGCCTTTCTCCGTTCACCGCTGAACATAGGTCCCTTTTTTTCTTCAACGCCGGGAAATGCGCTTAGGCATCCCGGGGGAGTGGGTCTCCCCAGGCGGGTATGTGGGACTCGCTGCGCCCGAATGATGGTAAGTGGACGCAGCTCTACCCACTAAAACCCGGCGAGTGCCACCACTGCCACTTTTGGTGAGGGGCCATGGATCTACAAGCAACAGAGCACCTCGACGGTTAGTCAGTCCCTTAGGGGACCGACGCCACACCTCCACAGAGCGGTTGCCCCACACCACAGAACAACCCCTTCCAACGTCAGGACACAAGTGTAAAAGTACAATGAGGCGAGGTTCCCATCCTCGCCCCTTGCCCCCTGCTCTTTTGCCCCCTCTTCTTATAAAAGGGGTACAAGGAGCCCCCTTGGCTCAATTCGCTTCATCCAAGGTGTCGGGTTCACCCTAGGCTTCTGAGCCCCACCGCCACGACAAGGCTCGAACCATGGTGGGGAACATAGGCCTCCCTCAATAAACGCCGAGACGACCCTTGCCACTCGCATCCAACACGAATGGACTATAATATAATATAAATAAAATAAATAAACATATCATCATCAAACCTCATCCATCCATTTTCCAATGAAAACCCAAACCAGTGGCTACCGTTAAAATGTCCCAGGAGGAAAAACCAGATCACCAGAAATGTGTAAAAATGAATCATTTACCTGTATATTTTGTCTTTTTCTATCTGTACATAATTAACATCTGTCTCTTTCACATTATTAATGTTCAAAGTATTTATAACAAAACACCGCGTGGCCCATCCAGTGTATGCTTATAAGTTGTAGAGAATACATAATATTAAATATTGAAGTGTTAGTTCTCGGATTGAATATTGTTTATATAAGGTATGTAAGAATATGAAATATTCAATATAAAAATCATTTAAAATATAATTAAAATCTTAGTTGATTCTCTCTTGTGTAGCAATAGGAATAGTTATTTAAATAATATTTATTTGTTTTGTACTTAATACCTTATGTGGTATAGTGAGAGCGATGACGATATCCATGCAGTGGTCCGTGTTGGATGCGAGTGACAATAATCTTGGCGTTCATTGAGGGAGGCCTATGTTCATCAGTGGACGGATAGAAGCTGATGATGATAATAATGATGATGACGGTGTTATATACTTTATTGACAGAAGTTTATAAAAAAATGAATATGCTTTTAACTCAGTGAAATCTCTCTTGTGTTTGTCTGTGCGTACTTTGTCTCTTTCGTTTGAATGTAACAGATAGTAAAAGCTAACGTGTGTGCTACTTCAGCTACTACTACTTCAGCTTTAACTTTAAAAGCTAACTTTATTAGCAATATAACTTTTATAAGTCTAGATTCTATGACATACTACTAAAGTATCTCCTAGATTTCTCGTGCTCGTATCGTGAGGGTCATAATAAAGTTTTGGATTAAAATCTGGTTTTACAATGTCTTATCACATCTTATCAATCAATAGGCTAGATAAAATAGAAGAGATCAGACTATAGCTTTGTCGTCTTAAACTCTGCGAAGTACCACTAACGCCCGGTTTCTAAAACGTTGGTCAAAGTCTCAAAGAGTATGTCAACTAACAGGTTAACATACGATTCTAGGGTCAAATTTGACAGATTTTCATTATAATGGCTATGTCAACTGACGGGCTTGTTAAAATTAAGTCATTTAACCATGCTTCTAGCAACTCATTTGACACTTAACAAGACATTTGACGGTTGATTTGTTAATTTTTGCGTTTCGGAAACCATTAGAATAGTTTTTCAGACAGGCAACATTTTTGATTTATAGACAAGTCACTGGGCCTATTGGCCGTCAATAGGTGATCGCAGCCTAATGGCCATAAATTCGTAGACTACCCTGACTGTTTAACCCTGATGGTCATTTTCGTGAGAGGTGGTAACCATTTACCATCTAATGCCTTTTTTCAATTTTCCCATTTCTAATAAAAACGGTATAATCAGTTTTGGGCTAGTCGTTTCGTATCATCATAATTATTACAATCATCCCCATCACGTTCCTTGCCATCATCATCATCATCATCATCTGCGCCATGTTAGCAGTCACTCTAATATAAAAGATCCACTTATTCTAATAAGAATTGGTAACTCGTTTCGATGTTGTTTGGATGAATTTTAAGTAGTGCATAACAAGTTTTTTTGAAAGTTGTTTTTGTTAGAATAATATACACAATATTATACCTATATATTATTTATGTGTTCGTAAAAAAATGTCAAATAACGTTTCTATGTTTCTGTAAGTAGAGACGGTTGCTAACTCATTGGTACTAGACTTAACAACGTGCCTCTTAGGATAGCAGTTGTCGAAGAGATGTCCAAGTCATAGACGAACTTGTTTATTGTATGGGCGACGCTAACCAAGTCTACTGTAAAGCATGTCTGTCCGTTTGCCTATTTAAGAAACAAAACTATATAAAAACAAAAGAAACCACGAGTAGAAATCATTTATTTACAGAAAACATTAATTTAAAAACGCTAACGAGATTTTAAATATAAATTGCTACATTAAATAAAACAAAAACTGTTTCGAAAAACCGGTTCATCTACATTTTTGTTTTGTTTACGCCGTGATGACAGATTAATATTGGCAAAAATTAAGAGCGAATCTCCGATTCATACAATTATTGACAAGATCAAAGTCACCATAAAAACATATAAAGTATCAACCCTTCTATCCCACTGCTTAGCACAGGTTTCCTCCTCGAAATCTGGCGAGAAGGTTAGTGGGCCATAGTTTATATGTAACATAGGTTGGTTAACTTCACATACCATCAAAGATTTTTAATCTCATCTGGCATGCAGTTTTCCTCACGATGTTTTCCTTCACCGGTGAGCAAGCAATGGTCTCGTGTTTAGGGTATTAATTACATTTATATATATATATATATATATATATATATATATATATATATATATATACATACAATAAACGTAATTATGTAATTTTAAACAAAAACATACTAAAACTACTTAAAATAAACTATATACTATATCAAATTAAAAATAAAACTAAATAATATAAAAAATCGACCCCAAGTCGCTACGCTCGCAGGGTAGGGTGCCCAAGAGGCTGGCGGCATTTCCCCGTTGAATGGCAAGGCTCAACCTTTGTCCGAAATGCGCGCCAGCCCTTGGATCCCCGGAGACGTCAATGAGGCGTGCGGAAATATCCTTAAACAGCTGACGGGCTTCCGCACCCCAAGGCCCCAAGGTCTCAACTGCAAAAGGCGTAAATATAAACGGCTCTCCCAAGGCCGCATATTTACGCCTTTTATTGTTTTCGGCTGTAGCCGCAGCTGCACCGGCTTTGCGGGCGGTCGCTCTCACGTGGGATGGGGCAACAGTGTCCACGCATGTGGCATCCCACACGAGTGACCGCCCGTTTTTCCATGGGATGAGCGTCATACCATCGGGCCTCTTGCCATCATCTCGGGCGATGCCATTGGGTTCGAGAGCTGCTGGTACCCCCGAAGAGGCAAGAGCGCGACGGATGACGTCATTTAAGGCGGCATGGCGCGGAATGCGCCCTGCACTGCGACGACACGCTAAACCATGATGACCCAGAGGATCGACGTCTACCCCACAACGACAGCGATGGGGTTCGTTCGTCCGGGCCCCTAGTCGTAAAAATTTGTTCCGTATAGGAGCAAGATTATTAATAATACTTTTTTATTTTACAAAATATATTTTAGTGATATACAAAATTATACATTGCTTCTAATTTACATATTTTTAAATTGAGGTTGTCAAAAATTGTTCTTTTCTTTTTTCTTCTTCGTTGTCAATAATACTAAAGACTCTTTGATGTTCACGAATGATCGTGAACATATTCCCGGGCCTTGAAAGCTCCTGCAAGCTTTCAAAATAAATACAATAAATACATTTTGAAAAACACATTTCAAGGCACATATCCTCGAATTCCGTTTTCGATCCTGACCCGGAAGGTCCACGCATCCGGAGCCTCTCGCGTAAGAGACCACTGGACCATCGTCGCGACCATAAACACCATGGTCTCCGGGAAAAAATCCGCTTGATCTAGGCTAAAGAACAGACTTTCTAGGTCGCCTGTTGCTATGTTGAGTGAATGATTGACGTCGGTGTTTTGATGATCCAGACTGAAAAACAAAGTTATTTTGAATAATATCAGATCTTTCTTTTAATAATCGCTATTTTCTGGAATCATAGAAAACGGTTATTTTTCCTTAAAAAACAAACATTTCATATAGTCTAACCAGCCCAAGTTGGAAAACAATGAAAACTGGTGATTTAGCTTTTTTATAATATAAGTAATTCATTAAGGGGATAAAATCATCACGCTTCCATATCATCATCCATGTCCATGTTCCATGTCATCTACCTTTGTCCGTCTACTGGTGAATATAGGTCTCCTTTAAGGAATGTCAAGACGATCCCTTGCCACTCGCATTCAATAGGGCATTGAGGCCATGTTCAGTAGTGGACGGTGATGATGATGATTAGTTGTTGCGGCATAAAAAAAGTAACAAAACAAAGTACGAATATTTCTGATTAGAATCATTGGTCTAATACTTAGTAACTACTAAACCAAATGGTCGTAAGTTCGATTCCGATCCAGGAAAAAAAATTGTGTGATGAGTGTGATCATTTGTTGTTGTGATGAGTTTTAGGATGAGAATACGAAAGAGATCTTAAGTTTAGAGTTGATGAGATTAAAAATAAATATTTTAAGGTGTAAATAAGCAAGGTACGCTATATGACTGATGCCTAATCGCATCTTCCATATATTGGTATTTATTTGACGACCTCTGTAGCTCAGTGGTTAGCGAGGAGGAGGTAGCGAGTTCGAATCTCGCCAGGGAACACAAAAAAGTTTCTGTGTTCCTGGGTCATGGATGTGTATTAAATATGTGTATTATAATAAAAAATCATAAATATTATAATATAAAAAGTGTATATCTGGTACCCGTAAAACAAGCTCTTTAAACTTACCACGGGGCCAGATTTACGTGGTGTAAAAAGTGTCCGTAGATATTATTATTATTATTAATATTTTCATCAACTTCTACATACCAAATACATCTGAAAATAAACTCTAGGTATATAAACATAGATCATTATTTTTACATAACTCTTTCCAGAATCAGCCAACATGAAATACCATTTTATTGTGCTCTCCACACTGGTCGTAGCCTGTCTCAGCCAGAGATCTCCTTACGCCGGTCGCGATCCGATAGGATTTCCGAAAGTTGAAGTTACTACAACTACAACCAGTACCACGGCAGCGCCTCTAAACAGTTTGGGGAACAGGTAATATAACTTTCTTGTTGGAAAGTTCGTAAGTTTTCTTGTTTAGAACCGTACTATGGTAATTTTATACCAAAATTATTAATATCAGATTAAATTAGGAAAAAGGAAACTTCTTTGGATTGTCACATTGCGTCATTATCATTATTATCATCATCTTCATCAACATCATCATCATCATTATCATCACCATCATCACCATCATCATCATCATCATCATCATCATCATCACCATCATCAACATCATCATCATCATCATTATTAAAATCATCAAATTTAAAGCAAAGTTACATCAATACTTCTACAAAAACATCAGGGATATTATTATTATATGCTCCTCTTGCAAGATAATTTTTATAATGAATACATAAGTAGAATAAGGAAAAAAAACAAATTATTTAATACTAGCGGTAGTCCGCGGCTTTGCTCGCTTTAGAAAGAAAAAAATCTTTTTATTCAATGTATCTATGTTACTTCTAGTACCTCCGAGAATATGTGCACAAAGTTTCATGATGATCGGTTGAGTAGTTTTCACATGAAAGCGTAACAAACATCCCTACTTTCACATTTATAATATTAGTAAGGATTTAATTTAGTCGTCTATTAAATAGAAAATTCCTACTCCTATTTCCAGATTCGGCGAGAATACAACCACTACAACCACCACCACCGAAAGGTTGCCCTTGGAGGCGCTCGGGGACAGAGAGCTGGTGAACCGGCTGGGTCAGCTTCCAATAGACAACCGGCCCTTCTGGTTACTTAACGCCCAGGCCCTGGAAGAGCACAGAAACCGTCCCCACACGTTCGACCTGAAACCAAATGTTTTCATTCACAATTTTGCACGGCCCCAGCCAAACGCCCAATTAAACCAAGATGGACCCAATCCCCAGATCAATAGATTTAAGTGAAAATAAAATTGACGTATTTACGGATTTAATTTTGTATTAATATACTTACCACTCCTTTTACCCACGTGCTTTCCATTCCCGTGGGAATACGGGGATAAATTGGCTTACGTGTAATTTTGATGAGTTATATTATTGTAACGTTTCATTAAAATCCATTCAGTAATTTGCGTGAAGGAGTTATAAACATAAATACATACATACTTCCGCGTTCATAGGTGGTATTTTATTATTTGTTATTGACTTCTTTAATAAAGAAGTAGTGGTAACCCTGTCTCGTAGCGTGCACGTTTTACAAAAGCTTTTATTTGACCTTATCATCATTATCATCATCATCATCAGCCTTTATCCGTCCACTGCTGAACATACTGAATATGAATCATACAATGAACGCCAAGACGACCGATCCCTTGCTACTCGCATCCAACACGGACCTGCCACTGCACGGAGATCGTCTTCCTATCTAGTTAATGGCCGAACCAACACTTTGTCTACCTAAATGCGGCTTCCACTCTTGAACCGTAATGGTCCATCAGCCATCCGTTTTTCTGAATGCGTGACCAGCCCATTGCCACTTCAACGTGCTTATTCTTCGCGTGATATTGGTAACTTTAGTTCTCTGGCGGAGGTCTTCGTTTCGAATCCTATCTGCCTAAGAAACACCCAGCATAGCACGCTCCATAGCACGTTGAGCTATGGCAAACTTGCGGACCAGTCGTAAATTAAGAGGCCACGTTTCAGCCCCGTAGGTCATCACGGGGAGAACGCATTGGTTGAAGACTTTCGTCTTCAAACTCTGCGGTATAGACGACGTGAGAATATGGCGAAGCTTCCTAAATTTTTGACCTTATGCACGTATACAATTAATCTGCTCTTCTAATAGCTTCTATAGGTGTCATGTGAGCGACGATAGTCTAGTCTCTTGAGGGAGATAGTCCGGGTTCGATCCTTAAGTCTCTTCCTTCTTGAAGTCCTGAAGAAGAGTCAAGGAAAATATCGAGAGGAAATCTTCATTTCTGATCATCTTTATGAGACTGATGGTGTATGAAGTTCACCAACCCGCATTGGGCCAGCGCATCGGTGAACTATGACCTCTACCCCTCCTTGCCAGATTTGTGAAGACCCGTGTCCAGCAGTGGGACTTGACTTCTTGACTTGACTGGGGTTGATTTACATTATTCTATAGTAATTCTTTATGCATTCTGTATATAAAGTAAATTTGAAAATGTATCCTTGTAAATTCATCACGTCTGATCCCCGCTTTGAATACGAAAGAATACCATTCGTGTGGACGAATACTAAACGTGGTGAACAGCGTTATGTTATAAAATACTACATAAATGATATTAGGAATTTATAAATAAACTTAGAAACAACTGAACTAGTCCTGGAAAAAATGATTATAATCGCAATGAAATCAGAATAAGAACCCGAATTAGAATCAAAAACATAAGGCGGACTTATTCCAATTTTAAATGTTTTAAAACATTTACCTTTTAATCCCATCTAGTCTATTTCAATCCGCCATCTTGCTCGTTTCTCCTGTACCTTTGCAGTATTACGGTAAGAAGTTTAAGACAAAAAGAGAGTTAATATCTTATATCTCAGGATAATAACATTTAAACGAGTTGGTTTAGTTCCAGGTACTTTATGTTAGGATTGTGTCATGAGTGACGTCGTGCACTTGCCATTAGGTGGCAGGTCTGTCAGTTTGCCTATACATGTGCTCAGACGCACAGACGCACACGCTCCCATCAAAATGGACACACAGACAGGCAAATAATTATCAGAATGACAAACAAATTACATCAAATATAACCTGAAACAATTTTCTTATCTATATCTAATCTGTTAAGTCAAATCTGTAAAGTCTAATCTACAAAAATAAATCTACAAAATGTCCCACTGCTGGGCACAGGTCAGCTTCCTAGAAATCAGGCGAGGATGGCAATGAGCTATAGTTTCACTGATGCGCTGGCCCAATGCGGGTTGGTGAACTTCACACACCTGCAAGTTTCCTCACGATGTTTTCCTTCACCGGTGAGCGAATGATGGTCTCGTGTTTGGGGTGCACTTAGAAATTTAGAAAAACCCATTCCAAGGATCAAGGGGGTCAGGATCGATCCCGGAACCTTTCGTATAAGTGGCCGTGTCCATTCTTAGTATTTAATCTGTTTGACTTACAAGACGATTTGTAGATCGAAACGAAGTTCTCCATCAACGAGTCTCGATGGTGTAAGTAATCAGAATGAAAATAATTTAAATACTCAGATTTGTCTTACATAAAATAAAGTTTAAAATGCTATCTACTAGCTACTGGACTCTATCTAGTTATTTGACTTGCAAGATAGTTGAGATGTTCTCAGACGTGCACAGCAAAATGACCCCTATCAAAGAGTACACTCAGTCGTGTAATTAATCAAATAATGCAATTGTGCAGCCGGCTGATTGAGGAACTGGGGATAGTGGTTAATTAGCTCCCAGGAAATTTGCTTCCACTGTACCAGTTTGTGTATAGTACGAGCTTATATTAAAGTCATAATGATTATCGTGAACACAATTACTAATTCAGCCCCTCTAGACAAGGGAAACGCTCCGAAACTCAGTTGCGATATGCGCTAAAAATATAACGCCATAAGGTTGTCGCAAAATCTTTGACGACAATACGACATAACGAATTCAGACACATACTTAAAGTATATGGTTTTGTTTGTAAAAACTTCTAAAAACGCATGTACTTCCCCCTAGACAAGTGGCATAAAAGCTAAACAAATATAATAGAAAAGGATACTTATTGTATGATAATGACACTAGCTCAACATTAAAAAAAATTCAAGAAATATTATAATATTAATGTTCGTTTTTAACGAACCTCTGTAAGGTGGTTAAATGTTTTTACAAACAAAACCATATACTTTATGCGTTTTAATAAACGTTCGTCAAAGGTTTTGCAGCAACTCGAAAAGTTAGCGAGAAAACGCAACTGCATAGAATCGGAGCGATTGCCACTTGTCTAGAAGGGCTGATCTAATAAAGAAGCAAGCTGTTGGCAAAGCGATTTGCTATGCCAAATATCTTCAAGGCGTTTGCACATGATGCTGCAGAGACAGCGCAGCCTAATGGACTCATAAAGTAATTGGACTGATAAATTATTAGTTGAGAACTATGACACCGCCCGCCGGCACACCTTGACAGCATCAGGTTTCGCTGCTGCCGCGGTAGCGACTTTATGTATGGGTTCGTACAAATCCAAGACTGACTAATACAGCGCACCGCAGCGGACTGGGGGCCTAGCCAAAATGCCATTAAGAAAGCGTTAGCGAAGTTCGAAATGATAAAATGTATGGGATGGACCACGTGATTAAGCGCGGCCTTATGTCAATCCCATATATTTTATCATTTTCGAACTTTGCTAACGCTTTCTTTATGGCATTTTGGCTAGGCCCCCTGCGGCGGTACCGTTGCCGCTGCATCGTCGCCGTGTGTAAACAGCCTAAGATTGCTTTTCGACTATCGTCTGGCAAGTGTGGGTCATTAGTTTAAATCCTTCAAGACGAAGATGATAAATTGTGTAGAATTGAATTTAAACATCATCATCATCAGCCTCTACTCATCCACTACTCAACGTGGTTTATGAATTTTTTGGCAAAATTTTCTTGCTTCTCAGAAACAATGGGAGGACTGAATCTTCCCGTGAATGAGTGCTGTAAAATATCCGATTTCCGAAACGTCGGACATGTAAAGAAATCAATAAACCGCGATAAGATCCATAAACGTTGTTTCATTATAATGAGTGAAATTCGCGTAAACGTAAGAAAAGTTTACTTCAGCCATGGTCCATTCAATATTTTTTACATTTTAAGTTTTTTATTCACATTGTATACTGTAGAGATAAATATCGAGCAAAGCTACTGGTAAAAATAAAAATAAAATGAAAAGTGATTAAATATTTTCTTTTTTTTTTAAATCACGACTCTTTTCGGCCATTACGGTGAGACCCGTTTCATTATAATAAAAAGTTTCGTTGTACGTCAAACCTTTTCACGTACGATATGAGGAAAACGTGATTGTTTTCCAAAAAACCTCGATTCAAATATAAATCAAAAAGAAATTTTATGTTTTATGCCTGTGGGACATTTACGTTTTTCACAAAGATATAATTATTGCTAAACGTTCTGTTTTTGATACAGTTAAATCTTGACTGCAGATTTTTTTATTATCATTATAATTTTTTGTCCGTCTACTGCCGGATCTTTTTAAATGAACGCAAACATACATACATACATACTTTTATATGTCTAATCTTATCTGTTTATAAGAATTCTAAGTATATTTAATGCTTAAGATTGCTGTTTAGGAATAAATTGACTATGCAAAAGCCTAAGATAGGACAGCTGTCACATACCTGTAATAATATGTTTCCTAACGTTTATAAAACATTTAAAGAATATCATTTAAAATCTCTAGGCTAGAAAATCTCTCTCTCTCTCTCTCTCTCTCTCTAATAAAATAGTTGTTACACAATTTTTATAAATATCTGCGAATAATGGTGATAGGTCCCAAAGGGAGATCCCCGACCTAGCGAGGTGCAATGCTCGGCCAGGCCAAAGCCCACTAGCTATACCGAATACCAATAGCGCGATTCAGGATTTGTAGCGCTGACAGATCGGCTACAAATATTTAAAAACAGTAGTAAATATGTTATAACAGCCATGAAGCAGCACTTTTTTACAAGGATAAAACTTAATTTGGTCTAAGCTTTTTAGGTTTTTTTTGTAACAATAAAATGATTATTTGATAATAATATAATAAAATAATATAAATTAAAGTGAATAGAGTATATAAAGCATAAAGAAACACAAGCTCTCAAACTAATCATAATCGACACAATTTATAATTAAGCTTAGCAGCTTTCATAGAAATTTCACCTTAATATTTCAATATACTAAGCTTAAATTACAATGGGCCATCCATCTTGAATTATAGTGGCTGTAAAATATAACCACGGCACTAAGACGCAGCGTGCAATGATGTTATAATATACTTCAGAATACTGAGATTTTCTAAAAGAGTTTTCATTAGGTAATTTTCGGGCAAACGGCCGTCTTCCAGTTCAACAGTAGATAGAAAATGTATATGAAGCAAGTTTTTGAAGTGAAACTTCTTTAGAATCGTTGTGATTTCAAACCGGATGCAACGGAAAAAACGACAGGTAAGAGACACAAACACAAAAGAGCGAGAGAGCAAATGTCGGTATGTATGTATATTGACGACTGTTTAATATTTGCTTGTATTTGAGCATTTAACATGTGTTTCACTTCTATCGTGTGTGAATCGCCCACACCTTTTTTGTTGACTTCATCATCATCATCCTTGTTCATCGAAAAAAAAAATGAACACGAAGAAGGCCAATCTTCTGCCAGGTAATGATTTTTTATCTGTATTAGACCATTATTAAACAGGTAACGCTGTTTAAGTTCCGTAGAAATCTTCATTGAGAATAAATAGCAAATGACAGGAAAACGTCTTCCCGGTCTGAGCTATTTATAGACCTAAAATACGTAGCTAAAGGCTTCAGACTTCTTTTACTGGTTCAATTGCGCGTAATTTCTGATAGCGTATAAAAAGGAGTGTCGTCACCTTACACCCGTATTCACAAACGATACTTTGAGGTGTCACAGTAGTCCCGAACGCATAGGGTCATTCGAACATACTTAGGTGCATGAAATCCGCAACTTTGCGTCTGTCAAACCCATATAAAACCCGACTATTGACACCAGAAGCGCATAGATAAAAGGATTCTTTGCATAGTATTGTTTTATTACTTAGCCAGGTACGCTACATGAATATGGTTGCTATAATTGTATATATTATATCAAACCTTGCTCCTTTGACAGATATGTCATCATCATCATTTTTTATTTGTCCACTACTAAACATAGGTATCCTTCAATGAACATTAAGATCATATTTTGCATATCGCATACAAATGTGAATAAAATAAATTTACAGAAATATATCCCAAATATTTTCTTCCAATTTGATTGAATTTCCTTTTAAAACGTGATCTAAATACTACCAACAAGTTAAGTTAATTCGCTTTCAAGTTTGTATTTCACAGTTAGATCTTTATAAGTAGGTTATCGTCCGCGTCGGTCAAATAATCTCAAACTCATAACCAGGCAGTTAAAAGTTGTTATATTTTCGACATATTTCTCAACTAATTAGAAAATGTTCAAACCTCACATATTCGAAATACAAATTCTTATTAAAGTAAATTAATATGGAGAAAATTAATTACAATTCTACATAAGTCTTAGTTTACCTAGTAACTAGATTCTAGTGTAAATTTGTAAGACTGTTTCTGTCTCCATATTGCTTTTACGGCATAAAGGGTCTTTGCTTAGTCTCCTGTCTCGTCTTAAAGCTAAAGCAATCGCTTAAACCTTACACTTGGCTAAGTTTTCTACGCTTCCTATTCCCTATTCGCAATGATATCATAAATGTGAATGTTTGCGGAATGCTACAGATATAATAAGATAACACGAGTATTACTATACTAAGTATACAAAAAAATAAATATCTAAAATTGTTTAGCATGGTAAATTTACCATGTTCTTTTTTCGCGGAGTTCGATATTTTGATATTGTCTACGAATGGCTTGTTCATGAGCATGAAAAAAAGCTAAATATCCCGTTTTTAAAACATTTTAGATACATTTTATTTATTTCATTTTAATTATAGTGTAAATATATATATATTTTTTAATATTATATTGGTAGTATAATCTTATCCATGATGATGCTTGTTCTCTCAAGTAATATTGGTATTACAAAGGATAGGTTTAATCTAATTTATAGATAAGATCGAAGTATACTCTATTCAAATTCGATATAGAATGTTTAATGACAAAGCGTTGCTAGGCAACAGTCCGACGGCAGGGGTAAAGAACATTTTTATTTTTACGTTTATTGACTGCTTTGATAAGTTATAATTCGAGTTGTCGAGTTTTGATAGAACTATTTACTTTTTTATATTTTTGGAAATGTTCTTACGCATCCCATGCGGGTATATGGGACTCGCTGCTTCCGAAAATGGTAAGGTGGACGCAGCCTCCACCCACTAAAGCCCGACGTTACTCCCGACTGCGTCTCTCCGTCATACTGCTGAGCCGCGGGATGGCGTTGGCGTACTCCACGACTACTAAAGGCTGCTGCTGATGTGTGCAGACCTCCCTGCAGGGCTTAAGGTTGCAAAAGCCATCCTACAGAGGCCCCTTTCAAGTCTGTGATGTCTGAGATGTGCAAAAGTACCTTGCATATCTCAGTCCGCTCGGGGACCTCCTGTCAACTTTATGTAAAATTCATCGTTATAGCAACACCACACAACAACGGTAGGAGAACCAAATTTTAATACAATAATGATTATTATTCAGAATACTGTAGGACCCTCCTGTCATTTATAAATCATGATATTATGTAAAGAAGAAAAAGATTTCATGATATTATAAAAAAATGTTCTTGACTTCTTCTAAAAAATCTAAAATGCATCAGGGATGTCAACGTTTCAAACCATAAAAACTGTCACAAATAAAAGTGTAAAAAATAGGCACCAACATGTTATTTGAAATGGGTATTAATGTTTTTTCATCTTTTACCCGACTTTATGATTCTGTTTGATTTTTAGGATAAAATTATCAAAAAGGTGAAATTATGAAAAACTCTAAAGTAACAACCCTAAAAATCAGCTGTTGTGGTTTTGGTTCTTGTGGACATATCTCTTTTGGATTCTTTAGCCTTAGATACAATTTCAACTGTTACATCTTGACAACATGTAGTACAGTTTACTATTTCAGATCATTATGATCATTTGCCTTTTTTCACTGCTTTCAATGAACAACAAGACGGCTGATGGCCAGCCACATGCACCGAGCAGAAGCCACTCTAC
Source organism: Lycaena phlaeas (assembly GCA_905333005.2). Classification (NCBI taxonomy): domain Eukaryota; kingdom Metazoa; phylum Arthropoda; class Insecta; order Lepidoptera; family Lycaenidae; genus Lycaena; species Lycaena phlaeas. The sequence continues at coordinate 4,511,595 of HG995181.1, forward strand.
AGAGACCATCTTCGGAGATCAACCTCCTGTTTTCTGAATGGCCTCAACTCAAAAACTTTAGTTTTAGCTTTAGGTTAACAAGAGCGAATATTTAAGCAGAAGCACATAATCAGCCAATTATGATTCTCTTAATTTCTTCTAAAATGTTTATTTTAGTAGTTAATTTTGTAGTAAAAGGGTATATTCTAGTTGGAGCATGTCAGAAGTTATCGCGCGTCATTAAATGTAATCTCACATCGGCTGGTGACGTGCGAATTAATATCGGGCTTAATGTTGCATAGCCGCTTGTAGATAACTGGCCGTGCTAGGGCTGGCAACCACAAAAAATATTATTTAAATGCTACAAAAACGACATCAAATTTTGTAAATAGCAGTTTGTAGATAACTAGCTGTGCTAGTAAGCTGTAATAAATCTATGTATTTTATAGAACATAAAACTATTAAGTTAAATGTGTATTGTTGTATTTATCACTTATAAAAGTAACGTAAAGTAACGACCCATATACGTCCCACTGCTGGGCACGAGTCGAAATCAGGCGAGGAGGGTAATGGGCCATAGTTCACCGATGCGCTGGCCCATCGGTTTCATTGAGCAATATTTTATTCGTAAGTCTTCATATAGATAATAGTAAAACATAAAAAGATCTGCTTAATTACTGGTAAAAGTCATAATTTGTTGTTTTTAGTATAGGGCACTTAACATCCAGTATTGCAATATATTGTGCACCAATTTTTCACAAATTTAGATTTAATAAATTATTTATTAATTAATGTATGTCTACACTTTACCAGAAATAAATTAGTATTATTAAAACATCACTTTATAATTCAAACAAACGGTCTAGGTAAACACGATTCCACAATTTCCACACCGCATTAAAGACAGTTTCATATTTACAACCGTCCCTTGTGTGAAAACAAAAATAAAACAAAAATGCCGTGTGAGTAGTATTTGACCATCAACATCATCATCATCACTCGGTGTAACTGTTGTTAGCTGGAGCTAGAATCCTTACTAATAAGTAATATTATAAATCCGAAAGTAACTCTGTCTGTCTGTCTGTTACGCTTTCACACCTAAACCATCGCGAAAAAAAGCTTATGGGGGTTTAAATAGGGGATGAAAGTTTGTATGGAAGTTCGTGAGACTTTGCATTTAGGCACTTCATAAGAATTAAATAACCATTAATAATTGTTCTACCGTTCGTAAGGTACCAAAATGTGCATGAAATAGGAGATGAAAGTTCGCAAGTTAGTTAAAAAAAAATCTGTCTGTGTTTACTATACGTACGTACGGAATTGCGCTACTTTGAATTTAACGCGAGCGAAGCCGCGGGTAACAGCTAGTCACATAATAATGTGATTATGCGGCCAAATAATGTTTTTGTATAGCATAAGAGCCCAATCGAGCAGCGGCAGCCTTTTGACGAATACCGATGCCAATATACAATCAACCAAAAGTTATGTAGATGCGTTGCCCTAATTTTCCTTATCCCCTCCTCAAGGGCCACCAGAAACTCCCAAACCGCAAAAATGGCTAACATGTCGCTACGTAAGTTACATATTAGCGAGAGGTACCGCCTCGGCCGTACCGGCTCAATTCGGCTTAGCAATTTTACTTGCTACATGGTTCTGAAGGATAACTTGGTATTCTAACGATGGGATGTGGAAAATGCGATTTGCCGACATTCATGATTCGTACCACCTTGCTTATTTGTACTGTATACATTTTGTCACACCAACTGTCAAATTAAGGTCTCTTTCGTATTCTCATCCTAAAACGATGGCGATTGACGATAGATCGATAGCGCCTCAATTGGGTTCCGCTGGACGATTGCGGGGAACGTGAAATTAAATCACGTACCGTTACGGCAGAAAAATCTAGAAAATTCTTCTCGTTTAGGGCTGCCATTCCGTTTCATTTAAGACCCCGTTTGCAATGCTTTTTACCGAGATTCAAAAATGCAAATTTTGAATAAAATAATACATCTATTTTTTTCACTTCAAAGCGTTTATAATGCACGGTGATGATCATACTAACGAAACCAACATTCATATTATAAGTATTAAAAATATCATTTAAAATAATTTAAATTTATATTTAAATAGGATTCTAACGCCTGTGTATTGTTTTTTAAAATTCCTGGTATAATATTATTGTTTCAATCCTCGTCATCATAGAAATACTTTGTCTTTAAAGTAGGTCCTATCATCATCAGCCCTTATCCGCCCACTGCTGAACATTGGAAGAATGTAAAATCTGAATAGCGACAACCCTAGGCGAAAGAATGTGAACAGAAATGTCGCCAATAAGACGGAAAATGGTCATTCTTTAAAGTGCAAGTCGTTTATTACTAACAGTTTATATCGAAAACGATTATAGGAATCGAGCGTGTGGCTAGCGATGAAAGTGTTTTGGTGCGAGTGGCCGGAGCCGTAAGGATTTCGATAATATGTGGCCGGATATACAAGAGGCGTTCATGTGCGTGGCCGGAGACGTAAGGGATTTGATTGTTGGTGGACGGGGATATAATGGACGGCCGTGTGAGTGGTCGGAGATACAAGCGTCTGTTTATGAGTGGCCAGTGATATAAGGATATTAGTTGTAAGCAGACAGAGACCAGAGACCAGCGTCTTTTTGTACAGAAAAAATTATAAAACCTTCGAAATATTAAAAATAGCTTTTAGAAGTCTCGGAACTTTCTTATCACTCAAAGTGCGAGTAGAAAAAATATTACGAAGTAAATTTAGAAATAAATTTGTTGAAAAAATATCTTAAAAATTCCAACACCGGCTACTAGCGTTAAAAAGCGCGGCGCTTTTTTATCAATCCCTGTTGTAATTTTGACGTTGAGCGTAGGACGTAGATCGAGCTGAGAATGTGGAGCTCGCAAATCGAGCCAACGTCGGAGCCAAAAAACCGTCGCGCTTGAAAAACGCTTCTATGAGATCAGGTACATAGGTATACATTTGTCTCGTTCAAGCGCTTTTATACCACTCTCTCTAAATAAAAACAAATGAACGTCTCTGATAGTTCGATATCGGTAAACGTGTTCAAAAATATCAACGCCTTTAGAGTTGGAATCTGAATGACCCAAATACAAGATCAAGGTCAACCTCTCACAGGTTTCTTTAGTTTATGTGAAAAGGGTCCTAAATGTAGGACATTCAGAACCCTTTTCACATTGACTGCGGTACAGTCAGCGTAAAAAACGTATTTTACCGGAAAAAGAGGCTATCAATTCAGATGTTTTATTTGTTACTCCGTAAAAGAAAGGAAATCACATTGATAATGATAAACGTATCATCATCATCAAACTTTATCCGTTCTTTTTAGTATATTTTTTTTAATTAACATTACTGTTTGGGAGAGCGCTAAATATAAATGTAATAATAATAAAGAATAATAATAAAGGCTGATAATGATGATGATGATGATCAAATCAAATATATTTATTTCGTAGGTAACAACTTGCACACTTGGATAAGTCAAAAGAAGTAGTTAATAAAAGGTGAAAAAAAAGAAACTCGTTTGAGATGCAGGATCCCCTAAGAGAAGAAAACTTATGTTGATCTTATGTCAACGTAATAGAGTACATAATGTATATTTTAGATAGACTATGAAATATTTTAAGATGATGATGACGATAATTGTCACTGAGACTAATATTATATTCAAACATTTTAAATATAAAAATATCTATGGACGATTTCACACCACGTCAATCCTGGTACCGTGATAAGTTTCCAAAGAACTTGTTTACGGGTACCAGACAACGGAAATACATATTTTTAACTCTTTTTAATATAGTTACACATATTTAATATTTTTATTAATATAATACAAATCCACGACCCAGGAACATAGAAACTTTTTTTTTGTTCGCTAACCATTGAGCCACAGAGGTCGTCATAATATCACAAATGTTCTCCCTCTCTACCTACCACCATCTCTCGGAGGTAAGGCTTACCCTTCCCTCCTGACAGGCAGTAAAAATAGCCACCGAGACTTAACATCTAATGTCTCACCATAGACAACACAAAGATGATATTATGCATTTCTTTTTTTTTCTTTAACAACGGGAAATTCCCTGAGGAATGCCCGCGGGGAAGTGGGTCTCCCCAGGCGGGTGGGACTCGCTGCGCCCGAAAGATGGTAAGTGGACGCAGCTCTACCCACTAAAACCCGGCGAGTGCCACCACTGCCGCCTTTGGTGAGGTGCCCCGGATCTGCAAGCAAGAGGGCACCTCGACGGCTAGTCAGTACCTCAGGGGACCGACACCACCTCCACAGAGGAGTTGCCCCGCACCACAGAACAACCCGTCTCAACGTCGGGACAGTACAATGAGGCGAGCTTACCGTCCTCGCCCGTTGCCCCCTGCTCTTTTGCCCCTCTTCTTATAAGAGGGGTAAAAAGAGCCCCCTCGGCTTAATTCGCTTCGTACCTTACTTTTACTTTTCATAATAGAGTAAGTCAGGTTTAACTAGTACCATTCTTCAAGCTTGAACGCTTTTTGACAAAAAATTACAAATTTTTCACGAAAAACTTATATTAATTTTTAAGCATGCTCAGCGTTGTCAGCGAACATAATGAAGAAAAATCTGTTTTTAAGACGCTTGTTCCATGCAGGCATATTGCCAATAAAATTGTTGCTAAAAAAGATCTTGAACAACGTAGCCAAAATATACTTTAGTATACTAGTAAGAGATAGCGCCATGCTGCAGTCAAATTGGGCCGGCACGACCGGGGTGGTATCTCTCGCTCACACGATACCAATGTAAAATGACAGCTATGCTGTCGCGTTTCGTGCGGTTTGTGATTGTCCCAGTTCCAGTGGTCCTTTGGAGGGATAAGGAGGGCAATGCATCTTCTTATGTGGTATAAAATATCTGTGCAATATGCATCTTGCATATTTATTTAGATCAATTTCGAATATTGTACTAGAATATATAACGTTATTTTTTTTTTCATAAAATTAATGAGTGCCTATCCTATCCCTATCATTCTTATTAAAGGTTCTACTAAAATGTATCAATTTCGTAAATTTCTTCATTCATCACATTTTCGAATATTTTAATCCACTTCTGAGCAATAGACCAAACTTGGCTCGAAACAAATCGGGAGCTAAGAACAAAATCCATTACAAAATTCCTGTGCATATTTCCAACTGAAATCACATGAGAAAGATCTTTGAAAATAACATAATCCAGCTCCACTAAAATTGTAACATTTGTAACCTTTATCCCCGTTTTACTAAGTTCCATCACTCCCCCAAAATTAATTTATCTTTGAACTGATAATTAAAAAACGCGTAACGCTCGTCTGTAAGCCTATAATGACGTCTTATGATGATTGTACCAGAGCCTAGCTTTCAAATTCAAAAGCTTGTAAGATACTTGCAATTCGTACAAACTTTTAATAGTACTTAGCCTAAGACTTAGCCATCGTTTCAAACAATTTCAACTGTCTGTAATTAATTGCTGGTACTTATGTCTTAACTGTTACTAATTCTAGTTTTGTTAAACAAAATGTAAATATTAATGACGACCAAGTGAAAAATTTGAGTAATACTTTAGCGGATCAATTAAGTCGTTTAAAGTCATAAATGCACTATAGTAATGTTGCTAGAAACCTATAATATTTTGGTGACAAAATGATTGGTAATATCCTAAAAAATCACTTCATAGCCAAACTGTTTTAAGACAACAGAACATTAATTTTAAAAAGACAAAACCACATTTAATAAACTTGACACTTACAATGATGGACGGATAAGTAAGTGACTGCAGCTAGAAGAAAATACTCATGGCAACATAAAACTTCTAAATTTAAAACCGAAACTTTAGACCGAACAAGTTTAAAATAATGCAGTTTTAAAATTCGCCATAGACCAGTGGCATGGCCTTCTAGAATAGTCATGACCATACTGAATGTACGTTATTCTCTCTTTATATCAACTTCCCTAACATTCGCGTGCATGCGTAAAGAAGTATTTACTTCAAAAACAAAAGACTTTGAAAGTTTGTATTCCAAAAAATCTGTACAGTTTAAAAGATAATAAAAAATAGAAAAACAGTAGCATAAATACACAGGATTGACGATAGACTTTTCTTAAATGGAGCTGATAAGTAGCAAAAATGATTTTAAAGCTCAGATGCGACTTGCAAAGATTTTTCCACCTACTATTGGAAGTAGGAAAGAAAATTCAATTGTAGTGCCAAAAATATTATCATAACGACAAAAATAATCTCGGATAATTGCTTATATGTTCTTTGAATGGGTCTGAGTATAATTTAATATTGAAATGTAATAGAAATATTGTATTTATTTATACTAATATAAATAATGATATAAGTGAACGATGTCAGTTGTAAAAAAAGCAAAAAATATTAAATATTAACATGCCTTTTCTGATATGAGAGTTAAAGAGTTCGTTTCTTAGTATTTGCTTATCCTTAAGACTACAGATTAAAAAACATACTTTTACATTTGACAGCATTTGAGGAATCATCACCATAATCACAAATAAGCAGATCCCTATAATACATTGATTGTTGAATTAAAATAATCAAAGAAAACTTAATAGCATATTGAGTCAATATAGCGTTATAAATGCACAATCAAATATATTATTACTTCTTGGCAATGTTATGAGCCTTGGAAAAATATGCATGTTTAAAGATTACATGGTCACCATAGTAAAACTCTACATAGTCGACGCGTCAATGACCCTAAAGTTACATAAGCTAGGGTCTATGAACTGCTGCTCGAGTCGGGTGTATTCTTCACAATCAAGCTTATAGACTAAAAAAAAATGGTTGTCTGTAAAGTCGGTTTACGGACCGTGCCGCGCTCTCTTGCTCTCTCGCTTGCGGAACGCGACATGATGTCATCTTTTTTGTGCATGCAGTCCGTAATATCGAGTTATTAAATGTTGTCACATCATAAATATAATGTGACATGAACATTCCAATATATTATGTAATGTAAATCAGAACAAAAAATATTTTAGAGAGTCGTATATCCACAACAGAAATTATCTCTTTAAAAAGGTTTTTTTTTTTTTTTTTTTTTAATTTAATTACCATGAAACTGTAAATATAGCTGAACTCAGTATATTTACAATTTCATGGTAATTCTGTTATTGTTTTCACCTTTAAATTTACTTCACATAGGGGGAGAGTTTGTCAACATGATAGATCAAATGATCTCGAAAAGTTGAGATGGATAGCGTATGAGGTAATTTGCTACCTTCATGTTTGTTGCAATCTTCACTTTCATTGAAAGAGACCTGTCCAACGTATACATATGCATTACATAGATCCAATGTGTACCTATACACTATTGATAATGATAATGTATGTCTCTCTTATTCTACATGGTTTACACAATACTTATTAGGGACAATTATTTATAAATTACGTCACACGTTAAGGGGACGATCAAGTGTGACATTGTCCAACATGGTTTGGGAGGCCGTCACATTACCACATCGAGATGTCTGTGATTGAAATACCTATTAAAAACTGATGATAAACCATTGCAAAATATGTCCATCCATATATACCATCTTTAGGAAGAGTAAAATATATTGAAATTAAGGTTTTCCTTTTAATATTGGTATGTCTAAAGCCGCATAAAAATATTATCACAGTAAAAACTCTTTTGTTGGAAAACGTCGGTAACAATAAATAAGTCCCTTTGTTAACAAATTAAAGATGGTTTTATTACACATTCTTTATAAGAAGGCAATGTGTGGCTTTTGCTGCAATTCACTGTTTACACAAGCTCGGAGATTAATGGAGACAAACTGCACCAGTTAGCAGTTTAGCTCTGGATTTTGAACGAAAAATAAAGAAAGAGTTTTTTAATTAGAGATACAAGCTTTTTAACTCTTAGTGTTGTCACTTACTATTCCTATAATTTAATTTAGATGTCAAGAATATAATATCAAAAGAAGATATAAGATGAAAAGTCTTCTATATTTCAAAAGGTTAAACTTAGATCATTAATATGTATAGATGGAATGTCGCCCTACAATCGAAACAAAAAGAACGGGCCAACATTTTCAAAGATGTGTTCGTGAATAGTGATACCAGCTACTACAGTTCTCCCATAATCATCCTTTTTAATCTCGTTACACTTCAACACAAACCTTCATTATAAATATAAACAATAATGCGTAACAATTCATGCGTATTCTATGACAGCGGGACGGATAATAAACACGGAGAAAGCATTTAGAGGCCAACGGTTGGACGCTATTTTTTGACGTGTTTTCCACGCGACACTCTATCTAGACATATTATTGATCTAAGGTAATAAAGAACTAAGTAAGTTAAATGGCTGAAATTATCGAAGAGAAGAGACGTTTACAACGAAGTAGAGAAACGAACTATATTATACCGAATAATAGAGACGAGGGGATAAATGAGATGAGATTTGTTATAACTATCCGGAATATCGAGAATGTAATAATCAATTGCAAAAAAAAAAAAAAAAACAATTCGTTTTTTCATTATAAAGATTCTGATATCTAAAGTTAGACTATTATCTTTAACTAGTTATTTTGCGTTAACTTTAATATTTGTTATTTTATACTGTCTTTAAAATGTTATAAAAAAAAGCATAGTCTTCTACATTTAGATTATCTATTCATCTATTTTTATGCTTATACTAGTAGTTCCGAAAAGCCACGTAGGATTTAAATGGCCTTTGGTTTGTGAACCATGAACCATTGAACGATATATCTACAAAGTTATTTGGGACTAGCTGTTGCCCGCAGCTTCGCCTGCGTTAACTAAGATTTACAATGGAATCTCAGTACGCAAAATATGTAACTTTTCTGATTAATTTTTTACACCTTGTGTCCGAAAAACACAAATATATTACGGAACCCTATTTTTTCCTGAATAAAATTTAGCCTATGTTACTCGTGGATAATGTAGCTTTCGAATGATGAAAGAATTTTTAAAATCGGTCCAGTACTTTTTGAGCTTATTCATTACAACCAAACAAACAAACAGAGTTTTCCTCTTTATAATATTAGTGTAGATGTAGATGTAGATAGATGTAGATAATTAAGAACATTATAAAATCCCTGGTCTATTGCATAACTGTTTCAAAATACTAAATCTGAAACAAATTAAACGAGCATCTGCAGTCTGCTTAAATAGACACAATTGTCCAGAACGGATTTACTGAATGTCTAAACTTAGTTGAGATGTCCCGTTCACTTGAGATTGTATTTTAGAATTTCATCAAATAGATGGCTGTATACTTTACATACCCAAACAACTGCAAATTCCATCAATCCTTTATAAATCTTTAATTTGTTTTACAAAATGTAGATCGAGGAGAGAACTATTATTAACCTAATAATAGTTCTCTCCTCGTAATACTAGCAGCGCCCGCGGTTTCACCCGCGTACTTCCCGTTCCCGTGGGACTACGGGGATAAATTATAGCCTATGTGTTATTTTGATGTATAAGCTATATTATTTTGAAGTTTCAATATAAAATCCATTAAGTAATTTTTACGTGAAAGAGTAACAAACATCCATACTTACAAACTTTCACATTTATAATATTAGTAGGATGTACTAAAGCAAAGACTTATATACTCTTGCTCTTGCCCGCAGCTTCGCCAGCGTTGACTTAGATTTACAACGGCCTCTTCGCGGAATGGTACATAGGTATATTTCCTCGATAAATGGGCTATCTAACACTGAAATAATGATTCAAATCCGACCCACAATTCCTCAGATTAGCGCGTTCAAACAAACAAACTCTTCAGCTTTATACATTGGTGTAAGATACGGCTTAACTTTTAAATGTCAATATAATAAATGAATTATATTCTTTTAATTCATTATTTATATCATAATTAATTCTTTATTCTACATACACAAATTAACAAGTACAAGTTATAAACAGAATTTGAAATTTACAAAGTTAGTGCAGACACAAAGGCGATTTTATTCATTTTATCATTATCTGCTGATATGCCTTTATCTGTCCACTGTTGAAAAGCCTCTCTCAATGAACGCTAAGACGATCAATCCCTTGCGACTCACATCCAAAGCAGACGGGCCACTGCTTTGAGATCTTCCTCCCAACTGATCAATGACGGCCACTACGTCTACCTAAACGTGGCCTCAACCACTCTTGAACCTTATTGGCACGTCGGACATCCATTCCCCTGAGTGTGTGATCAGGGGGCATAGCCAAAATGCCATTAAGAAAGCGTTAGCGAAGTTCGAAATGATAAAAAGTATAGGATGGACAACGTGATTAAACGCGGCCTTATGTTAATTCCATATATTTTATTTATCTATGGTTTCTTTGAAGTGGCAGAGGGCTGGGGGTCTAGCCAAAATGTTATTAAGAAAGCGTTAGCGAAGTTCGAAATGATAAAAAGTATAGGATGGACAACGTGATTAAGCGCGGCCTTATGTTAATTCCATACATTTTATCATTTTCGAACTTCGCTAACGCTTTCTTAATGGCATTTTGGCTGGACCCCCAGCCCTCTGCCACTTCAAAGAAACCACAGATAATAGCTATTTTAGTGGACAGTCAATGCCACTTCAAAGAAACCATAGACATTGTAATGAAACAACTTTTCTCTCTTAGCGTACAGTCCTTCAGGTGTACCATGGTGTGATGATAATGAACTTTGAAGAGTAAAAAGCCTACGTAAGGGCCCATAAAACTGAAGGGCTAATGGAGACACGTAAGGCAATTAACGTCGCGGGCTCCAATGATTTACCTTTATTGTCGCCCTTTATTGATTTACTAAGGTAATGTTGCATTGTTATAACTATCGCCTAACGAAATTAATGCTGATTAAATAAAATAAGAATTATATAATATTTAGAAATAAAATCATCCTTCTATTTTATCAATAACTAGCTGTTTCCCGCATCTTCGCCTGCATTAACTAAGATTTACAGCGGCATTTTAGCTTTTTTTTTTTTTTTTTTTTTTTTTTTTTTCGGTTGGATCTATGCTAATGGTCCTAGTGACCGTTATGCGTCATCGGAAATGGGGTGATCCGGTTGGATCATCCTATGACGTTAAAAATTTGGGGGGTTGCCCCCCGCCATGTTCATGGCGTCGGGTTTGGGCATTTTAGCGGGATGATATACAGCTTATAGCCTTCGTTGAAAAATGGGTTATCGAAAACAAAAAGAATCATTCAAATCTGAGATCCTGAGATAAACGCATTCAAAAAAAACTGTATATTAGTATAAATGTTTTAAATAATAAATTCATAGGCCTACGTTAAAGAACGCCAAGACGACCGATCCCATCTGACTCGCATCCAGCACCGACCAAAAATGTGGCCACTCTAGAGCTTTGTTAGCCGATGGCCGATGGGGCCATCCGTTCTCCTGAGTAAGAGACTACTTTTGACTGCCTTCAACTTCTACAAGCCCATTTTTCGCGCGATATGAGTATTATTAGTAACCTGTAACTGTAAGTCTTCGTTTCGAATCCTATCTGCCAAAGAAACATCGTGAGGAAAATGTCTTTGAAGGTGTGTAAAGTTCACAAACCCGCATTGGGCCAGCGCCTCGGTGAACTATGGCCTGTTACCCTCCTCGCCTGATTTCGAGTTGGTGAACCAGAGGTTCACCAACCCGCATTGGGCCTCGGTGAACTATGCCATGTTATTCCTAGCCTGATTTCGAGGAGGAGAGCCAGAGGTTTACCAACCCGCATTGGGCCTCGGTGAACCTTCCTAGCCTGATTTCGAGGAGAGCCATGATCAGCAGTGTGACATAAATAGGTTGCTACTATTTATTAATAATGACTTTATTACACTACACGAAGCCCATATACATATTTCAATTACGTGTGATTATAATTATATATAATTAATTTCGGGAATCTCAGGAGTGAGGGCAATTGTAACTGCTTCAGCAAATTGATATTGTCTTCAAGTCCGCTAATGTCATACAGAACGTCTGAGACATACTTAATTTGTAAAGCCTTTGTAATACATCAAGCAATGCTAGACAAGAAGTTGCCCGCGAATTTGTCAATGTAATCTTACATTTACGTAACTAGATTTTTTTATTTATTAGATTTTTTTATAATAATTATTAGTGGAGGCTTATGAGCATTGGACGGATAGAGGTTGATGATGATGAGGAATTAAAAAAGTGAGGATAGATCGTGGTCAAATGGGTATGTGTGCGGTCTTCGAAGTGGTTAGTCCTGGTTCAATCAAAAACAAAAAGTTGTCATGTCTTTAATTGGCTTTTTGAAAATTTACAAAATGTGCTCAAAGGATACAAGCGCATCTGTCGTGTTGAATACCTTGAAATGAAGATCACTTTCACTTTAAAATTTCATTAAAATCTGGGGGCTTAGACAAAGTAACATTAGAAAAACGATCACCAAGTTCGAAAAGAATAAAATATATGGGAATGACATAAGCCTATCATATCATATATAAGACTATCTGTTGGTTATCGATCGTTATCTTTAATTTATTATTGGCTAGGAAAATGTCATCGATAACTTTAGACGATGACGAATTTCGGTATCCTTCCGCTGTTACTTTGTCTAATCCTTCTGTTCATCGATCATGGACAAACAACATGACATATTTTATACAGAGATTTCCAAACATAATTGGTTTACCGACTTTAATTAATATTTGTTTAATAAAAGCGGCATCTGAGTGGCTTTTCATCCAACACAATATAGAGTACATTTAATATGGAAGGTTTGTATGGAAGGTAATATATTCATAATGTATGAAAAGGATGTATGTAAGAAATGTTGAATGGGTTTATGATATTAGAATCAACGAAAATGATGTCCCTTTCATGATTCTATTATGGGTGTAATATCATATAAAAAACATATTTGAATGAGCAAGAGACATTATTTTATTGAAACGACTTTTACGGATTTTATCGCGGTTTATTAAGATTACGCCATGCTTGATGTTTCGGATACAGCAGCTACGGGCACGGGAGTATCTTATGAGGAGGTTAGTTCTTATGTTTAGTTGTCACGCACACATTTACTTTTTCCATCCAGGAACCTTGCTGGTTGAAAGAAAATTATATTGACTGTATTTTTGACAGTCAATGTAATTTCCAATAAGACTATTTATGGCATGGATGTCTTCTCTGGTAATTTGTTATAATTGAAGTGTGAATTGTTTAAAAAAAACCGCTACGCCAAAATCCGCGTTAACCTGGGTCCGTGGTAATTTCATAAAAATATTGTAGCGGACCAATCAGCGCTACAAAATCCTGAATCGCGCTATCGGAATTTTACAGTTCACGCGCTATATATACAACACCTGATACCATAAAAAGTGGGCTTCGACCTGGCCGAGCATTGCGTCTCGCTCGGTCAGAAATCTGGGAAACTATGAGGGGCCTCTCACCACACTTCCCACATTATGATACGGGAAATAAATTTAAGAAATCTATATAAATACACTTTCGTGGCATTAATTCATCGTACAAAATATCTGCACTTACCGGGATTCGAACCTTCGCCCTCTGCGTAATATTTCCAGCAGACTACACGACCAGCCCTTCGCCAAAATCATCAAATAATTAAATTATCACATCGAGTATGAGTTTTGCTATAACGTCACGTCGCGCTTGTCACCGCATGTGTGCATCATGCTTATAGCAAATAACTGTTCTTAACCGACAATGTGTTTATTGCACTTAGGGCCTGTTTCACCACTTCCTGATAAGTGCCGTATAGGCTATCTACCAGGTATCCAACAGATAGAGTATGGAGTATCTGTCAAATATGTTGTGGATAGCCTATCCGGCACTTATCAGGAAGTGGTGAAACAAGCCCTTAAACTTACAATCTCACCTGATAGAATACGCATTTGTCTGGGCCGGTTTCCAGTTTTTGGGCACGTATCATAGCTCGCTTACATACCCCTACTATACCTATAATCTAGCAAATAAAGCCCCTACGTAAGTCATATTTGAGCTCTTGTCTTATTGAACTTTCAAACTCTCAATGCTACTTACGCTGTCTGGGAGCTTCAAGACATTTATATTCGGACAGTACTTACAAACTGCAATCCATAATATTGTAAAGCTTAAGAAATTTCGGTGTTCAAACATTCTTAACACAGAAAGTTTAAGAGACAATTTATGTTTTCCTTTGACTGCTGGATTAGTCCATTTGTATATTCTAGATTATCCTCTACCTAACAATTTTAACATTCTTAACATTCATTGAATGAGGCCAATGACTAACAACTAGGGAACTATAATAAAAATTATGACTATCATGATAAAGATAGACTATCACCCGGTTTAAAAAATTAACTAATCAACTGTCAAGTCTCTTGTTAAGTGTCAAGTGAGCTGCTAGAAGCATGATTTAATTACTTAATTTGATCAGCCTGTCAGTTGACCATAACAACTACAATGAAAAGCTGTCAAATTTGACTCTCGAATCGTATGTTAACCGCCATTAACAGCCATGTTAGTTGACATACACTTTGACCAACGTTTCAGAAACCGGGCATATATCTTATAATAAAATTATATTCTTATCCTTTCCACTTTTTTGTGGTTAACGCGTAAGCAACGCGTATAATATGTCCCACTGCTGGGTACGGGTCTCCTCCTCGAAAGGAGGCGGGTATCGGACCATAGTTCACCGAGGCGCTGGCCCGGGGCGGGTTGGTGAACTTCACACACCTTTAAAGATTTTTGAATCTCATCAGGCATGCAGGTTTCCTCAGGGTGTTTTCCATCACCGATGAGCGAACGATGGTCTCGCGTTTAAGGTGCACTTTGAAATTTAGAAACAAGCCCCATTACCACTGGACCATCGTCGCTTCGCTACTAGATGGCGTTAAAAACACACGAAGTTGCGAAAGATTTTATTGTGAGAATAACTGAAATCTCAAGAAATATGGCTAACAATCGCGATAAATTGGCAAGTTTTCCAGGCTTTTCCTATTGCGTTACGATTCCATATCAGCGTAAAATAGAAGTTTGAAGTTTTTAACTCAATACACTCTGCTTTCCTGGGTACTACAATCCAATCTGGTCGAACAAAGTGCCTTGTGGCCTCATTCTGAGACGGCCCATCAGTAATTGATTGTAGTCGGCCTACTGGTCATATAACATCATCGGTTCATTCATCCAATACGACTGGACGTAGGGAAATCGAACCCCAGACCTTCTGGTTTAGCAGTCAGGGTCACCACTAAACTGAGATACCAGTCGAATTAAAAAAGTTTTTGAGGTAACGGGAAATTTAAAAATACCCTAAGTTAATAAACCGCGGATATTAAAATATGATTTTTCATTGTGTTTTATTAACCTCGACCGAACCAACTCGCTGAAATTGCTTATAAATCGTCTTCCATAACAAATAAGATTAAATTGAAGGGAATAAAAGATCAGGATCCTTTTACAATATTTATAATTTTATCTTATCATTAATCATAATATAAATGCGTTTTTTGCTCCGTAGGGTTGCCGCAAAATTTATGAAGAACGTTTATCAGATACATAATGTATACGGTTTTGTTTGTAAAACCGTTTAACAACGTCTGTACTTCATTAAAACGAATTTTATTATTATAATAATTCTTGATTTTTTTTAAATGTCATTCCCATAAAATAAATATTCTATATAGTTTAGCGTTTATGCCAATTCTCTAAGGGGGCGAAGTACATACGTTTTTAGACGTTTTTATAAACAAAACCATATTATACTTTAAGTCTGTGTCTGAATAGACGTTCGTCAAAGATTTTGCGACAACCCTATGGCGTTATATTTTTAGCGTTTATCACAACTGAGCTTCGAAGCGTTTGCCATTTCTCTAGAGAGGCAGAGTTATCTTACATTAGACTTAATGATATAATAGTATTTATTGTAACTAAGTGTAGGTACAACTTTGATTGGCAGATATTATTCGAAAGAAAGACCTCCACCAGAGAAGTAAAGTTACCGATATCACGCGAAGAATAACCTCGTTGAAGTGGCAGTGGACTGGCTACACACTCAGAGGACGGATGGTCGATGGGCCAAGAAGGTTCAAGAGTGTAGGCCGAGTGTAGGACGTAGACGAAGTGTTGGTCAGCCATTAACCAGATGGGAAGACGATCTCCGTACAGTGACCGGTCCGTGTTGGATGCGAGTGGCAAGAGATCGGTCGTCTTAGCGTTTATTGAGGGAGGCCTATGTTCAGTTCCCACCATGGTTCGGGCTTTGTCGTGGCGGTGGGGCTCAGTAGCCCAGGGTGACCCCAACACCTCATTCAAAGCGTATTGAGCCGAGGGGGCTCTTTGTAGTTTGTACCACTCACTTTGATGATGGGAACCTCACCTCATCGTACTGTTCAGACGTTGGGAGTGGTTGTTCTGTGCGTTTTCCTGCGTAAAGAAAAAAAAAAGAAAAGAAAGGCCTATGTTCAGGAGTGGACAGATTGATGATGATAGGTCGTTTCTGGTACTAAGAATACTTTTTACATTGTTTGTTTAAATACATCTTTATGAATGTCCTAAGCTAAGAATACATTCGGTGCTACCTAAGCAATTTAATTCGTTTGTATTTGAGGATCTAAAATTCATCAGGTGTTACGTACACTGTATTAGGTTTGTGTAATTTCAAAGATTAAGCGATTTTCGGTTATTATATTTACTTCATTACTTCTAGTAAAGTAAAAAAGTAAAGTATCAACCCTTCATGTCCTACTGCTGGGCAAGGGTCTCCTCCTCGAAATCAGGCGAGGAGGGCCAATAGTTCACCGCGCTAGCCCATTGCGGTTCGGTGATGTTTTTCATTCACGGGTGAGCGAGCGATGGTCTCGTGTTTGGGGTGCACTTAGAAAATTTAGAAAAACCCATTTCAAGGCACACTCGGGGGAGTCAGGATCGAACCCGGACCTCTCGCGTAAGAGGCAGAGTCCATCCACCACTGGACCATCGTCGCATTACTTCTAATTCCTCAAAAAATATTATGTACTTATACAAAATTTTTTTTGAGTATTGGTAAAGTAGATTTCGCGCCCGAATTTAATTTTTTTTATAAGGAATTCTGAGGTTTTCTACCTGACCCTAGTCGCTTTGCGAATACAAATAACCTCTGATCTGATGTATGTGTATGTATGTATCGGCCAGTCATCAATCAATGGTAATGTATCGACCAATCAGAGCCAAGAAACGGCGTAGCATTGCAGCACAAATTTGACGCAATTTGTTTTCATACGCATAACAATTAAATGATGTACGCACTAAATCATCGTTACTTGACGATTATCTCCGCCAATTCGATAACAATACATTGATAATGTAGCTTCTGCCTTGTACCACAAACAAAACAATAATTAAATCATAATCTATTATAAACATTATTGTACACCTGCGAATTAATTAAGTTAGCTACACCCGTGAGATTATTGTGGATGAGAAACTTATATCGACGGCGTAACCAAGCATACAAGTTGTTTAATAAAGAACACGCCTCTATACTTATTGATCTACATAGTTGAGATTCCGTCGTAAAATTATAGTGATAATAATTAAAGGATTTCATCATCATCATCATCAGCCTTTATCCGTCCACTGCCGAACATAGGGCTTTTTTTGATGACGCAGCGGAAATCCTTTTCGGACCCTACCAGAGCCTTGGGTAGGCGCACTGACCTATGTGGGAACTCTACCCCATTGGCATCGGATGCACTACCCCACTAAAACCGCTGCGTGAGCCTTCAGCCACTATTTGAGGGACCCGGATCTGCAGGCAACGGGAAACCCTCAGACACAGACTGGTCCCGGCAAGACCAGATTCTTCACAATAGGAGGACTGGATGGCTACCACTTGGCAGTCCCCACGACGTCGTGTCTTCAGCGGAGCCCGGGTTTCCATCCCAGGCCCGACACGAGCACAGGAGTATTACTGGAAGCGCATTAAGTAGCGTCTCCGACCCACCCCCGTTCGTCGTCTACGGGGCAAGGCCACGTCGGCGGCCACCTCTCTCACCCGTTCGTCGGCTTCCTTTTGGGAGATAACTGTCCCACAGAAAAAGGCCATTGGCCGAACATAGACCTCCCTCAATGAACACCGATCCTTTACCAATTACACTACTCACCCACTTACACACCATCCAACACGGACCGGCTACACGGAGTTTTATTTTTATAATTTTTTTATACCGAAATTCAAATTTCCATGTTTTCATTTAGACACTCTTGCAGTCACTTGCATAAGAGGTCTATAATAGCCTTAATCCATGAAAAGCGTCTCATTTTTATCAAACTTAACGCGTGGTGGGCGTGGAAGTTTTTTAATTATAATTAAGTATTCTCTTATTTTACTACTACTATTAGACACTGTTCTTTTTATCATTTGATTAATTTCAAGCCGATAAAAGTCTTATACGTATCAGAATTGTACTTGGATATATTAAGGAAGGAAGAAGGAAGTCATTTCCATTGGAAATTGCTAAAATATTCCATAGAGTTCTAGAACGGCCAAAGTTTCAGCAATAGTTAAAATACCTAATCATTAATAGCTTCATCGTCATCATCATCATCATCAGACATTTTCCGCTTTATTAAATTTACACATTGAAAATCCAGTTTCGTATTCTTAATATTGTCTTACTCTAATTTTCTTAAAAATTCAAGACGACCTTTGCTTAAATTGTTTAATATAGAATTATCTAGAAAGCCATCATTTTCTTCTAACGTCTTTCAATTTCAGATTCCCTGTCCTATTTTTATCAATAGTATACTAAAGTATCACATCTTTCTCTTTTCGTATAAATAAAACATTTCTCAACAAATCATCCGCTAGAATGGCGTCGATAACGTTCTAAGAAACAGAGAAATAATAAAAAGTTACGAGACAAAAACTTTCGTGAATAAATAGATATTCACACTTATTCCAATTTATATCCATTTCTCTTGAAAATGTCAAGTAAAATTTTAGCTCATTATAATGAAACAACTTTTACTGATTTTATTGCGGCTTATTAACTTTTTTTACATGCCAGACGTTTCGGATACTTTACAGAAATCGTGGTCACGAAGGTTATGAGTGGAATTCGCGTAAACCTAAGAATACTATACAATAACATGGCTGTTAATGGCGGTGAACATACGATTCTAGAGACAAAGACAGCTTTTCACTGTGGTGGCTGTGTCAACTGACATACTGATTAAATTAAGTACCTAATTTAACCATGCTTCTAGCAACTATAATTAACAAGAGTTTTGACACTTTTCGGTGGTGAGGTAGAGATTCGCCACAGGTACAAACCCGACGCCATGAAGCCATGGAAGTCACATTCCTCGGCTGGCGGGGGGTAACCACCTACTTACTATATCACTGGGTGATACCAACCGGCTCACCCCACTTCCGACGAAGCATTAGGGCCATTAGGGCCATTAGCATAGCTCCATCCGAAAAAAAAATGTTTATTAGTAAATTTTTGCGTTGATAAGCCATTCAGAAACCGGGCGTTAGAGTTGAATGCGCCTGACAAAGGATTCTTAGTCTCCATTTAGGGGGGGCAGATTTCTGTTAGATGAAATGTTCAACAGTAGATTCATAAAGGTTGATTATGATGATGATGAAATAAAAATAATCTTTTTCAAAACTCTACTCTGCCAAGAATTTACCGAGTGCAATAAATTGAATGCTTCAATTCTGGACTCCGACATTTTTCATCAGTTGGAGTGTAAATGGGTGTGAGTTAAAAAGCCACGCGGCTTCTTTCTGAGTATTGATTTATAATATTTATTATTATTTTATAATAATAATTATATCTATGGACGCTATTACACCACGTCAATCTGGTTCCGTGGTAAGCTCATGAAGAATTTGTGTTACGGCCGTAACGGGTAACAGACAACGGAAATACATATTATATAGAATACTTTTATATTATTCTCTTCTTCTTCTTCGTCATCCCCTCACTGCTGAGGATCGTCACCACTTATGATTTTCCACTGGATACGGTCTTTTGCCAAGTGGACTGCTCGGTGCAAATTGCCCCCCACTTTGTCTCATCCGGGCCTCATTAGTACGATCATAATATATTTAAGATTGTATTTAAAAACTTAATACGCATATTTAACACACATCCATGACCCAGGAACAAATAAACTTTAAGTTCGCCGGGGGGACTCGAACCCGCTACATCTAGCTTGAGCGCCAACGCACTAACGAGCGCAGCGAGTCCGACACACCCGCCTGGGGAGACCCACGCCCCAGCGGTACGCGTCAGTGCATTTCCCGGCGTAAAAGAAAAAAAAAAGGTTAAGTAATACCTACTTTAAATTTCGTCCGGACCCGCTTAAATTAAAAAAAAAAGGTTATACGTGTTTCATGCTGTAGTGTAAAATAAGGAAGTAAAAAATATTCATTCGTCGATTCACTCGTGCGGGTAGATCACTTCAAATATGCTCATTGTGCGATTCACGGCGTGGTGGAAACGTGGTGTGAATAAATAAAAGACCTTTGTTTGAGACAGTGAAACAATTTGCTATGTTAGGTTACCCATAAGTCTTCTCAATCCAAGGAGTATTGAGAAGACTCTGGTCTTTATTATTTACTAGCCCGCGGCTTCGCCTGCGCCAACTAAGATTTACAACGGCATTTATATAAAGTATAGCAGCGCCCCGCGTTCCCGTGGGAATACGGGGATGAATTATAGCCTATGTGTTAATCTGATGTATGAGCATATTATTATGAAGTTTCATCAAAATCCATTCAGTAGTTTGTTGCGTAAAAGAGTAACAAACATCCTTACAAACTTTCGCATTTATAATATTAGTAGGATTTTTCAGTGGCCGGTCCGTGTTAGATGCGAGAGGCAAGAGATTTGTCGTCTTGGCGTTCATTGAGGAAAACCTATGTTCAGTAACGGACGGATAAATACTGATGATGATTATGATATTTATTCCTTATTCAAATAAGGAGAATATAGATTATTCGCCTGAAGTCGCATACCAATCACAACTTATTGGATTCTCTGCTTGATCTTTTCCGTTACATAGATATTTGACTTATTAAACGCCAAGACAAAGTTTTGATACCATGTTGAATTTTTAATCAAAACGGATCAAACTTTGGGGAGAGGAAGTACATTAGTACGTATGATTTATATAAAATAAAAAAAAAACAAGATCCCGTCGTCATGGCGTTCATTGAGGGAGGCCTATGTTCAGCAGTGGACGGATAAAGGTTGATGATGATGACATAATTGATCATCAATATGACGCATCAATGGTCGCAGACCCTGTGAAAACTTAAAATAGGTTTTTTGTATACTAAACATAATATTTTGATGTTTCTTTAGCAGATACTTATAAGATACACGTAAGTTACTGATATCACGCGAAGAATAAGCTCGTGAAAGTGGTGGTAGTAAGCTGATCACACACTCAGAAGAATGTGTGGTCGATGGGCCAATAAGGTTCAAGAGTAGCGGCTAAATTACAGACCAGTTTTATCGGCAACATCAGTAAATAAAATATGTGGGCATTCTAAAATAACAAGTCGGCTGATGTAGACCAAGAAAATTATGAAATACGAATTACTGAGTTAAAAACTTGAATTTATGTATCAAAAATTCAAGTTTTAAATTCTAAATTCGTATTTCATTACCTATTTTTTGGAATAATGTCCTAAGTATGTGTGAATTTTTTCCTGCCTTTGTATTATAGTATGGATCAGGACACTAGCTTTTGACACAGCTTTGCCCGCATCATCTTCGTATACAGCCGAACTGATGGTCATTATTTTTAAAACCCATGTCACTCATACCAAATCACTGAAGTCTTGCATTAAAAAAAAAATATTTTAATTTGAGCTCATCATGAGTGACGATGATCCAAGGAGTAATTGGCACGACCTCTTGAGTGAGAGAGTGAATGATATTCACTATTTTTCTAAATTGTGCACCCCCTAAACACGAAACGATTGTTCGCTCACGGTGAAGGAATACTTCGTGAGGAAACCTGCATGCCTGATGAGATTATAAGTCTTTGAAGGTATGTGAAGTTCACCAGCCCACATTGGGCCAACGCATCACCGACGCGAAAGGCCAAAAGCCGTACTCGTTTGATTTCGAGGTGTGTCATGTAAGGAGACGTATCAGGGTTGATACTTTACTTTATTTTCTGTTATATCTAGGCTGGTTCTGTTCCCATAGATAATTATTTGAGGAGAGCTTCTATATTTTGTAAATGGAACGGTTTACATGTGCTTAGAGAACGACAAGACAAATAGTGTAATTACTGGGACTTGTCGTCTTCTAGTCAAAAATACGCAACGTATAAGTAAGTTGTCTGGGTTAGTCCTAAGCGAATTACCATTAGATATTTTTTTTTTTTGATTTTGTTTTCGAAAGGTCTATTTTCTTAATGCTGTTTGCTTGATGGCCTTTATGCTTGATTGAGTTTGCCATTTCTGTTTGCCAATGTGCATATAAATAAAATCCCTTAAATAACTAACATAATAGGGATGTTGACTATTTTTTTTTATTGATTTTATTTGATAGATATACTATAGATACACAGGAAAAAAAGTTTTTTGTAAAGAAATATGTCCAATTTTAATAAAAAATTAAATAAAGAAAAATTGTTTTTAAAATTGCCGTTAAAACGTTCCAAGCGTCATTACGTCACATACCGCATACAGAGCTCGCGCTATGTTAGGTGAGTTTGTACTTAGCTCAATGTTCAGTGACGTCATCGCCTTATTGGCGTTTACAGTCACGTGATAATGCATGATAAATAACGCATTTTAAATTAATTTTCTAAATTTTAAGACAAATAAGTAGACTTTTTAAATGTTTTTTTAGGTTTTCAAATACTGAATTTAATATGTAAAACATAACTTTACATGAATTTGTAACATGTGTCAACATCCCTATTTGCTATATTGTTTCCTAGAGTCTTTAACCTTATTTCCCTTACCATATCATCTTTCATCTCATAATTATACAGCGTTGCTGGGATACCCTTTCAATAGTCAAAAGGATCGAACAAGTATGTCAGAAATTATAGACCATTCTATAGAATCGATGTATCTCTAAAGATTTTCCTTATACCCACTGACAGTAACTGTACAGTACGGTTTAATATTATAACATACACTCGTAAACGAATAAATGTATTTCAATAAAGAATGAATTTATTTTAATAAATTACTTGAAGCCATATTTGCTTTCGGCTATTTAATATCTTCATCTAATGATGGGTTTCAAAATTCGTCCCCAGCAATCAACCATTGTAGTAAAACCCAGACTACAGGCGCACCAAAGTACATGTACAGGTATGGTACAGATTTTTTTTTAAATCACTTCTAATTCACACGTACATATTCATCATCATAATTATCATACTCTACCCACTAAAAGACGGCGAGTGGCACCAATGCCGCCTTTGGTGAGGTGCCCCGGATCTATAAGCAACAAGGCACCTCGACGGCTAGTCAGTCCCACAGGGGACCGACGCCACCTCCACAAAGGGGTTGCCCCGCACCACAGAACAACCCCTCCCAGCGTCGGGACATTACAATGAGGTAAGGTTCTCGTCCTCGTACCTTGCCCCCTCTTCTTATAGGAGGGACACAAAGAGCCCCCTCGGCCCAATTCGCTTTGCCAGAAGTGCTGGGTCCACCCTAAGCTACTGAGCCCCACCGCCACGCAAGGCCTGAACCGTGGTGGGGACTGAATATAGACGTACCTTTGCCACTCGCACCAAACACGGATCGGCCACCGCACGGAGATCAAACCATCTGGCTACACTATTATTTGAAACATAGCTGCTGAAATATATTGAGTGCTACTATCAAGTGTCTTGCTACCAAGCCGGTAGACGTGCCACCTGATGGTATATGGTCAACGCCGCCCATCAACATAATCTTTTACCTGAAACTAAAACAGAAACTCATTTGTGTTGCTTACCCTGAGATGTCTCGATTTCAACGCAGCCAATTTATTTATCTATTGAGAGACATACGCCAGGTTTTTGAAACTTTGATCAAAGTGTATGTCAACTAACATGGCTGTTAATGGCGGTTAACATACGATTTGATAGTCTTTGACAGTTTTTCATCGTAGTTGTTGTGTCAACTGACAGGGCTGATCTAATTGTGTAATTTCACCCATGGATGTAGTATAATAACAGGATGGCGTACTCGGAAAAAATGTATTTACGAAAGTGAACACTAACTCAACGCATTAAGTATTATATTCTAATGGGCATTACACAGATGCTGATCCGAGCCGAGCGGGATAGCAATATGTTAGAAGTGTGTCTCGTTCTTTTATCTTGCCAGCTTAAAAATGTATTTTATTAAAAATTTGGGCTGATCAAAAATTTCATCGAAAAAAAATGTCTTTTTAATATTATTTTGACAATTGTATGTCAAGAAATTGTAATTGAATTTATTTATTTAAATATATTTCCAATTCAAAAAGAAAACATAAATTATTATTTTGCTTATTTCTTTTATTTCTTATGGTAGCCCAGTTAAGTGTCATCTTGACATTTTGTATTGTAATGGTTGCTATGGTTACTTAAATAACATAATTAGTAAATCAAACTACTATGGTGACCATGATTTTTTGAAACGAAGTTCCTTACGGCAGGCTTGGAGGGGAATAATAGCAATGCGAAAAGCAATGGTCAGAACGTGAGACAGAGTGACTCCGTACTAAACTTCCCACGTTCCTAATTATTTTAATCAGTTTGAATCCATGGCATCTTTAATTGTTTTGTAATCTTAATTCAAGAATGCGTTATAATGAGAGTAAACCTAAGATTTGCAGTTAATATTTTGGGATGATAATGATAACTCGACCACCTGATGACGGATTCCTGTCAAGTCTGTAGTATGGAAGTATTTGTATTATGTATTTCGTAATCCATCTACTATTCTTCAGATTTTAACCATTGCTAATGTTGGTATTTTCGTTTATAAGTATAATACTTGTGTCAGATTTTTCAAGCACCCTAAATGCATTCAAGCTAGCTTGCGATATCTGCCGGGGCTAAACGCGCCTTTTGAAGAACTTAAAAACTCGAGATTTATAATATTATGGCAGACGTGGTAAACTCATGCAGCGCTTAAAACTGCATACATCAAGTATGTACTAGTAGGATATAAACCTTACAAAAAAAAAACCAATAAAAAAAATTAAAATTAAATAAAAATTTTCAATACCCATTTCCTGACAGTTTGAATTTTTGAAAGACATTTGTCCCACCTGTCAAAATCTTATTGTCACCTTATAAGAAAGGGACACACTCCTTAACACTGGCTATCTCTGTCGGCTCGTTTTTCTGTTACGAGTGCTCGGTCCTGTTATATATTATTACGTCCATTATTTCACCATGCTTCTAGCAACTCATTTGACATTTAAACGGTTTGACAGTTGATTAGTTAATTTTTGCGTTGATCAGCCTTTCGGAAACCGGCGATAATGTGCCAGTAATTACACTACCTACTTTTCCCTTCTCTCCGAAACACAATTTGAACCTTTGATAAAAAAAAAGGTGTGTGAGCGATTCACACACGATAGAAGTAAAACACACGTTAAATGCTCAAATACAAGCAAGTAATAAACAGTGTGCAATATACATACACAGCGACATCTGCTCTCTCGCTCTTTTGTATTTGTGTCTCTTTGTCTCGTTTTTTTCATTGCATCCGGTTCGAAATCACAACGATTCTAAAGAAGTTTTACTTCAAAAACTTCAATGAGGTAAGTAAGTATAAAACTACAGTTTTCAAAATAATAAGCATAATTTGACATAATCAGGCCGCATAGTATATAGTTTCTTTGAGCTCGTAAAAAATATAATTTTCAACAGTTTTACACGGGCCGAGCACGGCGTCGATTTTGCACGCCGGTCACGCCGGTCACGCTAACACGCTATAACATTTTTTATAACAAAAACTGAACTCAGCTATAAATAAAATACTCCTTTGGGAAATCGGTAAAATATAGGCTAAAAAAATACTCCGACCGAAATGATTAAAAGCAAGCCTGAATATTTCGTAAAAACTTGCAAGGAATCGCTCGTCTTGGCGTTCTTGAGGATATTTCAACAGTGGACGGATGACTGACGGACAGACTGATGATGATGATGGAAGTAAAAAATATTTAATATCATACACAAGTATGTATATTGAACGATCAAATTAAAAATACTACTGGTTCCACTCAGGAAAAATCTGCGAAACAAACTCGGAAACTTCTCAACAAAAATGACATTTCAACCTTACAGATCTTCAGTTCTGCCCGCAATGGACTCTTCCGTGGAAGTCATAAGCCTGTCAGCAGAACCTTGTCATGTCCAAAGAAGAGTTAATCTACGGGAATGAATGCATCCTATTACTAGACTACAAGCCCATGAAGAAAAAAAAACCTGTGAAATGAACCAAAGTGAATAACGCTTAGAAGGCTGGTGCTATATCAGAAAATAGCTCTGAACACGATCGAGCTCAAGATCGAACCCGAAACCCCTCGCATAAGAGGCCGAGTCCATCCACCACTGGACCATCGTCGATACGTTTTATGTATGTTCTAAATCTAAGTCTAAATAATAGATTATCTTTATATCTATCTGATAGCGAGTTTTATGTATCAGCTAGCGTGTAACTCAGGTTATATCAAAACCACAGTAGACATCTATATTCAGATTGTCTGCCCTTGGCTGTATTCGAACTCATGACCTCTGTAATCCAGTCAACTGACACACCAGTCAATTTAACAATTTCATTCACCTATTATCCTTTATAAAATTTGTGTCGCGTTGTTTGCCCGATGAACTCTTAATTGCACCGATTTTAATGAAATTTGGCACGGGCGTGTGTAGTTTGATCCAAATTTTTAAAGCATAGGAAGGCAAAAGAATAGTCAAAGATTTCGACTATCGACGACCATTAACATCCATACAACTAGAGATTCTGCTGATGCATTTCCCATCTTTTACTTATCCCCCCAATGGGCCACCGGAAACTATCAAGACGCACGTAACGCGACAGCATAACTGTCACTTTACGCCGATTTTATGTGAGCCATACCACCCCGATCATGCCGGCCTAATTTGTCTGCAAAGTAGCACTGCCTCAAAAAGCCTAGACTGAATATTACTTCTAATTAATGTTAAAAATAGATAGATGGCTGTTTTCTATGTCTAGATGTTCTCAAACGACACTCTTAAATTTCTATGAAATATTATATAATATATTATAAGTATTTATGTGGTAATATATCCATTATACTTACTTATTACAACTAATAAGAGGGTCGTAAACGCTTAAGCTTTAACCTTTAAATCCATAATGAGTTACAAGTTACTAATTAATTATGAGCTTGTATGACTATATTAACTTACATTGCTTTCTCCAGCGATATTCTTAGGGACCTTCAAGAAAAGAGCTAACTCCTTTTGAAGGGCTTGTTACGCACCTGCTAGTCCTCTGATGCGGGTGTATGTGGATTCTGCTATCACTTACCATCAGGTGAACTGACTGTCCGTTTGCCCCCCCCTTCTATAAAAAAATCGGTTGTCTATAAAGTCATAAGAAAATACTGATGGGCTGATTGTGCCTTTTTGTCGCTTCTTCAAGTCGCACTTCGCACTTCAAGCCTTAAATGGAACGCCTCAGGGCGAGGTAACGCCGCATGAGTCATGTTTTTTGGTGCGTTCAGCCGGCTCCATCCAATTATAAGACGTTGTCACGTCAAAAACCATGAAGCCGGGTACGAGACGTAGAACAACCCCTTCCACCAGTAAAACTTATGTTCAGTCTTCGAGGTCTATGTGACTTGTTATGACCATTCCATTGTCTTATCGGGCACTAGTAGACCAAGTATAAATACTTTTTATTTTTCTTAATTACGTAATAATTGATGGTTTACAATTAGTAGGGGCTAATTATAACATCTATTTGAGCGATCAAGTCGTATAAATAACGCTTTTGACCTTAATTTCATATTTATTGCGGTAGTGGCCCACGTAGCCTTAGCATAGACTAGTTTATGGTAGAATCGTAAGTGCGTACTTATT
Source organism: Lycaena phlaeas (assembly GCA_905333005.2). Lineage (NCBI taxonomy): Eukaryota > Metazoa > Arthropoda > Insecta > Lepidoptera > Lycaenidae > Lycaena > Lycaena phlaeas. The sequence continues at coordinate 4,539,657 of HG995181.1, forward strand.
TCATAAAATCATCAACACCACTATCATCACCGTCAGCCTTTATCCGTCCACTGCTGAAGGGCCTCCCTCAATGAAGGCCAAGGCGACCGATCCCTTGCCACTTGCATCCAAAACGGACCGGCCACTGCAAATATTTAAATCTTTGGCCACTGCACGGAGATCCTCATCCACAGTATTACAATATTTCCTAAAATTTTAGGCAACATTGTAATACTGTGTCCTCATCCCACCTAGTAAAAGGCCGACCAAGATAACTTAGTTATCTATTTTTAATTTCTGTAACAGCATTCATAACTTATTTTAATTTTTGGATATACCTCATTGAAAGCTTGTTATTTCCGTCCAAATAAGGCCAACCATACAACGTCAGATATGCGCAGCCCAGAGCGAAATACATAAGCAGATACTAGGAACGGATTACATTCCTCCTGGTCTATGAAGAGGGATTTTGTAAATGATGCAAAACTTTTGTAGGTGTGGGAATTACTGCGATAGGCCTCAAAGGGAAATCTCTAACCGAGCGAGGTGCAATGCTCGGCCTGGCCGAAGCCCACTAGCTAGCGTATCAAATGTCGTATATATAGCGACCGGGCGCTGGAATTCTGATAGCGCGATTCAGGATTGTGGCGCTGCGATTGGTCCGCCGCTTAGGCATTATACAGTGTCGTGAAACGATTTATATCAGTGCACCCTCTGGTCGCTAAACCATCAATGTAGTTTGACGTGGCAACATTAAAATGACCGTTTAGCGTTCTCGAGTTACTGCGATCTGATAAGTTATTGGAACTCGAATGCCTTACCCTTGAACTGATTTTAGTCTTCGCCCCAAAAGCCACAAAGCTAAAAATGCGATGGTAAATCTAAGGTTTTCAAACACGAATTGCTCGTTTTGTAACATCATGAATTTCAAATTTTCCCGACCATTTTAGTATAAGACTTGCTAATTTTAATGCCTTTTATAATGTTTATATCCAATTTCGGAGATAAAAGATGATTTTTTTTCTCCTTTTATGCTGACATATTAATGAACTTGTCGTTCACTCAAGTATGAAATAAAAAAATTTGAGGGTATATTATATATTGAAATTGAAAATCTATATTGAAAATATAAAGAAAAATAGATAACCTGCTAAAACAACTTTTTGTAAGGCAATCCATTGGAAACTTAGGGATATTTATATAAGAAATTGTAAGATAAATATAAATATTATAGTAATCAATCTAAAATCAGACTTAGGAACAAATAAAGATTTGTTCCATATCTTCAGCCGATTAGCGTATTTTATAAAAATAGTCTAAGTTTTAAGTAAGATAAAGAAGTCATCTTATCGTTTCGCTTCGGCTTGCTCACAAGTCACTAGAAAAGTAATTCATCGCAATTGCGTCTGCCATTAGCGCAGTCGCACATGCTGAGCTGACTGCCTTTTTGACCTTTTTTGCCTTGTATTTCACCCTATTATATATGTTTGTTTTGTGTCAAATAAAGCTTATTATTTCTTTCTTTTCTTTCTTTCTTTCAAAGTTACTATTACAAAATCAAAATTAATTCCAACCAAGGTTGAAATCTCTATTTTGACCTTTATTTAATGCTTCATCATTTATACCGTAAAATATAAGTACACTAAAATAGCGTTTACAGAACTCACGACATTTCTTTAAAATGGAAATTGTGATGGGAACGCCGATAGAAAAGCTAAAGAATAAACACAAGGTCGGGTGAAATGGCAATCCATTTTCACTGGCACTGTAATTGACTATAATATTAGACCTTACGACCTTGGAGGATGATTGGTATTGCAAGAAACAACTACTACTTACATGACTAATGTGTATGTTACTTTGGATTCCTTGGAGTGCTTCAAATGACTTTTAGCCATGTAATAGTGATATTACATTTGGTCATAAATTTGGAGCATTGCAGTCTATAGAAGTGAAACGTGGATGGAGATAAAAAGAATAGGAAAAGATTGGAAGCTATCGGAATGTGGTACTGGAAAAGGATGAGAAGATAAGTAGGACAGAAATGGTCTCAAATGCAAAAGTTTTGGAAGGAGTAAAAGAGGGAAGGAACATTATTAAAACCATAGAGAACAAAAGAGGAAGTATGATTGTTCAACTGATACGATATGACTCATTTAAAAAAATATCATATATATAATATTCCTCAATCCTTCCTGGATTGAGGAAGGATTTTATTTACTGGGGGAAAGAGAGGAAGAGGTAGACCGAGGAGAACTTAATTATATGGAATAGATAAAGGAGGTCCACTTATATCGTGTCAGGATTTAAAGGCGTTGGCGGAGAAGGGAAATGAGTGGCGAATACTCGACCGACAATTAATGTTAGTATACGGAAATATGATTAAAACTCCTGATAGAAGATAAAATATTTCTACTTAAGAATTGTATTGGAAATTACAAATTTTAATAGAAAAATTTGCATTTTTATTGTGTCACAGTATTTAATTAGAATGTACCTGTGTCGAAAATATTAAGGATTTTCTTTATCTTTGAATATAATACAAACTTTAATTTAGATTAGTTAAAATTGCACTAATTAAAATTATATTACTTAGATAAAGCGTTTGACGGCGAACATATATCTTTAGCACTTGCGGACTACTGGTTGGGAAACAGGACACATTAAAAAAAACATTTTGCTAACACAAGCGAAGCCGCGGGCAACAACTAGTAATAAATAAATATTATCCAACAATCACACAATGTTAACCTAGTCCCGTGGTAAGATCATACGGACTTGTGTGAATATAAAATACATAATATCTAGACACGCGGAAGCCTGTCAAGCCAAGTTCAGCTGGCAAGCAAGCACCGTAGTGTAATCTTATACCTTTAAACGAGCAATTCTTGTATATATATATATATATATATATATATATATGTATAGAATCTGAATCTCGGAAACGGCTCCAACGATTTTCATGAAATTTTGTATACATGGGCTAAAAACGGCGATAAATCGATCTAGCTAGGATAGATTTTTAGAAAACATTTTTTTATCCGTGTTTTGGGCAACAATAAAATATGATTAGAATGCGAACGTAAATTTCGCTATCGATTTGTATATATCATGATAGCTTAGTGGGAAAATTGAGCAGATAAATCCGAACGAGCCTGGTTCGAATCTCCAGTACGGATTTTTTTTCCTTTTTTTAAGATCTTATTTTTTGGAAGAAAATTTTTATCGTACGTAATCACTAAGGGTACCGAGCAAATGCTCGGTCAATCAGGTACTATTATTATAAAGATGCCCCCGTTCAGCCATCTTTATTCATCATAATATAAATTATCTGCACTTGGTGGGATCCAAATCTGCGATCACGATATGTCCAGTCACCATAATACGAAACGTACTATTCAGAAGGATACAGACTATTTATGTGAAGATACAAAATATTAGATATCTATGGCTTTTTTATATAGAAGAGATCACAAACAGACAGTTCATGTAATAAGTTATAAATAAACGACATCAATATAATGCATTGTTTGCCTTTCAATTAATAGGCGTATGCTCTTTTAAGGGAGCCCATGCGTTCATTGATTGAGGCCAATTTATTTATAACTGTTGCCCACGGCTTCACCCAAGATACATAAAAAAAACTTTTTTAATGTATCCTATGTTACTTCTAGTACCTCCCAGAATATGTGCACAAAGTTTCACGCAAAAACTACTATACGAATGCAGTAGTATGTGTGTGAAAGCGTAACAAACATCCCTACGTTCACATTTATAATTTTAGTAATAGTATATTATAGTGGTAATTTAAGTGTTATTTTATTCAAAGATTACAGAAAACATGCAAGTACCAAAAATGGACAGTAATATTACAATAAAACATAAGGTCGGAATTAGAAAAGAAGAAAAATGTTAAAAATGTTCACGAAAGCAATATTAATTTAAATAACCAAAAAGAAAAATATGGTCAACAGTGGACGAATAAATGCTGATGATGATGATGAAAACGGCCAGATATGAGCCTCAAGCACCAAACGCCAAGATGGCCGATTACGTTCTTGCATCTCACCAATGCATATTTATTTCAAAATTGAATTAATCAAACCAACCATAAAGCAATTAAAATATTAAGCTCGGCAAGATCTTTCTCATTATAAAAAAACAGCTAAGAGCATCCAGTAAGCGTGGTATCAGTAAACAATATTTACTGATACGAAAAATCTTCAATCCGAATTTAATTAATTTTTATTAGCTAGATCTTTGCGGCATAACACGCTTGATAAAGCCTTCTTTGATAATTATCCAATTAAGAAAGGTTCTCTCATTTTATATTTTATAAATTAAAACAAATCAAAAACGATTGCTAAAATTTGAGCGATGCAAAAACTACAGCCTTTATCTAGCTTTATTAGCTTAATATCGATGAATTAGGCCCCGTTCACACGAGCGCTTTTTAATCGAGCGTTAAAAAAGACAATTGGATGCCCATGGCGTTTTTAATTTTTTAGTTGTTGTATTTTCGACGTTATTTGTTTGACATTAAATCAAGGCGAATGTAGATGAATAAATTTATCAAACACAGAAATTTAGTTAAATGTAAAGTCAATATTATTGGTAGTATGAACACTAAGGGCTCCATCTGCTTGCCTGGTTGCGTGGTTTAAGCAGGCATTATCTGTTACATCTCAAACTGTAAAAATTCCATTTTCAGCCTCAAAAGGTTTTAAAACTGGATAGTCACTTCGGCTTATTTGGTAGTTAGTAATTAGCAACAACCACAAGAGGATTAGCCGGTTTTTTGCTAACTTTTCAAATCTGAAAATCGCCAACGTCAATTAGGTAATTTAGGTTTGCACCCGAAGGTTCTTCCGTTACAAGTGAGGTGAATTTAAATTCAATAAAATCATATAAAAAACCTCTGTAGCCCAATGGTTCGCGCGTTAGCGCTCAACGGGCTCAAGCGGGATGTAGCGGGTTCGAAATTCGAATCCCGCCAAGGGAAAAATAAGCATTCTCCGTTCCCTGGTCATCGATACGGGACCAGATTGACGTGGTGTAAGTATATCATATGCGCGAGGCGGGGATCGTTCGTTCTAGCGTCAAATAACGCTGTCTGCAGTGGATAGGATGATGAGAATTACTGATGATTAATCGATATTTGAGTCGCATTGACCCATATAGGTAAAGATGGAGAGTTCGAAAAAATCCCGAGTCGGAATGCAATGACTCCAATGCTTAGCTTACAGTCACGCGATCCGCGCGCGTCGCAAGCTTACTGCCAACAATAATAGTGCCTTGCGAATGTATAGAAGCGGCGCAAATATTATCCGATTATTAATGGAAGTAAAGCAGTAACAAAAATTACTTAACTATCGAAATGTCATAAGTATTTCTCATATTAGTAGATGTTGCTATAAGAATAAATGAGATTATCCTACTAATATTATAAATGCGAAAATTTATAAGTATAGATGTATGTTACTCTTCAACTTAAAAACTACTACATGGATTAATATGAAACTTTAGTATAATATAGCTTACATATCAGAATGACACACAGGCTATAATTTATCCCCGTAGTCCTACGGGAATGGAAAATACAAGGGTGAAACCGGGTGAAACGCTGCTTGTTATATTCTAAAGATAGAGTCAGGATAATAGATACTAATATGCGTATGCATTGCACATCCATTATAGAAGTATTATTAAATATTTTTTATTTTGGATCTGATAGTTCTATTCTTTTATATAGGCTTGTGTCCTATATGAATAAAAATCAAAAAACGTCATAATATAATAAATCCATTTTCATTTCTTTATAATTAATACTTATTCGTACTTCTCTGTATAATTTTATTATCTTCGTAATACATAATGATATTATGTATTATATACTAAGAATTAACCTTCATAAAAAGCCCCAAATAAATTTACAATTTTCGCCACTTCTAGACGTTCATAAGTTGAAAAAGCAATTCCTTGGTCGCTATAACGACGGGCAGCCCTACTGTTTACGAGCCGGTCTGCACGAGAAACAGTAACGCACCAACATCGACAGCGGACGGCCAAGTACCTCACCAGAACTTCACAACAACCTTCCAATGGACATCAGCGATGCTTATCCAATTTGAGAACAACCCAAACCTGTCATGTTCTACATAATTGCCTTTTCGTTGTTGACAACCCTGGCGCTGTCCGCCCGGGAGCCAAAGCAGGTAACCCTGGCCAGCCAGGGCACCATAGCTGGGATATACATCACGAGGTTCCGTACCAAGAGGATAGCGGCGTATTTGGGGATACCATTCGCCCAACCACCGATCGATACGAGGCGATTCGCGGCGCCCGAATATAATGACTTGCCTCGTTGGGATGGGGTCAGGAACGCGTCCGCATATGCACCGGACTGCATGCAAAGTGATCCCAAGAAGGAGGACGTGCAGCATGCACTGAACAAGCATGATGAGCTGTTCGCGAAGATTCTGGACGGTCAGCTAGAGGAGCCGAGGAAGAAGGAATACGCTGAGGACTGTTTGTACCTGAACGTGTATGTGCCTGATGGTATGTAGCTATTCATTCAAATATATTCAAATCTAAGCCCAAAGTGGGTTCAAATCCCGCCATTAAAAATGTATGTTAAGTGTAATTGTGGTGACTGGTGTTAAGAGGAACATTTTTGTTTAAAGTAAACGCTAATTTCAAAAATATTTATATTAGTAATAGATTTGTTTCTTTAATAATTATATTTAAAAAAAACAGTGAATTTTTATATAAAATATATTTAATAATCATCATCATCAGTGGATAATTTTTCAAACCGAGGAAAATATAGCGCGCGTGTATTACTTTATTTACTTAAATATAATATATTTTCTTTAATTATAATTTTTCTTACCAGTTGATCATCGTTTCACTTAACGTGGTTGGATTTTAGTAAATGTATTGGAATATAATAAAAAATATATATTTCAAAAATTTATATTGATATTGTACTGGTTCCAAAAAAGTGTAATGTAAATTAAGCTAAGTAACTCATAATTAAAAATAAGCGGGATAAAACAATAACAATACTTTTTTGGTAATCTCGGTCTACACTAGTTATAGCAATTAAACAATAAAAGTATGATTAAGTATAAATTATAATAGGACAATAAAAACAATATAAAGTAAAACTTATATGTAAACAAACAAAAACAATATAAAGCAAAAGCTCAAAAAAAAATCGTTAACACAAAACAAAAACAACATGCCATGTGCCGATAAATTAAAACAAGGCGAATGGGCGCGAAATGGGGAATTAGCCTAGTTTTGAGACCTCTGGGCCCCCTCGATCAGATAACAGCCCCCTTTACCTGACCTGCAATGAATCACCCCTTATGCTTCAAATAGCCTCAAAACGCTGTAGCCTCAAATCGTTATGACTTGTTTGGTTCACGTTTCTTTGTCTTATGAATGTAATTGTAAGAAACTTGAAAGGGGTATAAGTTACAAAATATGTCTTATAGTTATTTATTATCTGTAGATACAATAATATTTGAAGCGTTTAACCAAGAAATAATCGAATTTGAACTATTTAAAACGGGAGATTTACCATGCTTTTTAATATTAATTTGCGGAGCTCGATTTTTTGACATTTCGTTTTGTGAACAAGACATTCATATCCAATATCCATCGAAATAACGTGGTAAATATCCCGTTATAAATAGTTTAAACGATTAAAACAACCATTTTAATTTCAAAAATTGTCGGTTTTGTTAATTGTTTTTTAATTTGCTAACTTAATAATCAAATGAAGATCGTCTTGGCGTTCACTGAGGCCTCTGTTTAGCAGTGGACGGCTGATTATGATGATGATGAATGTAAAACTGGAATAAGGAAGAAGCTATATGTTTTGGAGAAAGAAAATATATTCTTCAATGTTAGGGCGTTTAACAGAGACCATCAAAAATATTATCTTTGCATATGTATAATAGAATTAGAGCTTAAAGCTAACGAACTAGAAAGATATATTATTATTAAAAAACTATGAATAGCATTTATCAACAAAACAAAAAAATATTGTAACATTTTTTATAGGTTAGTCTACTTTCCAGTTTGTATGCTAACAGAAATCGACATAACTGATTGGAATACGTTTTTCACACATAATATATACGAGATGTAGACTAGAGCATGCTTCAAATCAATCAGTAGGGCTATTCTGTTAGGTCGTTTTCGAATCTCGAAAGTGGAATCGGCAGTGATATGACGCATTTGTCGAAATGGTATTCTTTAAAACTCGATCTATATCAATGTTTCCCAAACTCTTTTGTTTCATAGACCACTTTCAAAGTTTCTCCGCATCAGGTCATCGTCCATCATCGTCATCATCCCCTTGCTGAGCTTCTTTTTTTAAAGAATTGCTCGTTTAAAGATATTTCATTATATTTATTATAATAGTAAAATTCACTAACAATATTGATAGGTAAAGTCAAGCCAGCATTTTGGTTCTTCGCTATCGAAACCAAATTAATGTTCCGCTTACGATTGTGGACTCCCATTTTTTGTCACGCTCATCGTGGACCCCCTTCGAGTCTTCCGTGGACCCACCACCCACCTGGATCCACCTGGACCACTTTGGGAATAAATGATCTACATCAATAAAGTTCACTTTCGAAGTGACCTAAAGTGAGCCCTATCACTCAGGTGAAGCTCGATATCGAAATGGATTTTACAGAATAGCACCACAGTTCTCAAATATAAATGCCGTATCGCGTAGAGGTATTAATCAATCATCTCCAAATATTCTTTCATGTTAGTTGTATCTAGGCAAACTGTTAGAAGTGACACCTGATAGTAAGTGTTTGTCGTGAACATTATCATCATCATCATCATCAGCCTCTATCCGTCCACTGCTGAACATAGGCCTCCCTCAATGAACGCCAAGACGACCGATCCCTTGCTACTCGCATCCAACGCGGACCTGCCACTGCACGGAGATCGTCTTCCCATCTGGTTAATGAACATTATGCTTACCTGAAAGTAGCCCTGACAACTCATTTTTGTGCCCACTAGCAGCGCCCTGCGGTGTCACCCGCATACTTCCCGGCCCGTTCCCGAATCCCGTGGGAGTACGGAGATAAATAAAGTATTTCTAATTGTCGTTCAAGTATTTCTGGCCATCTTAATCAATGTAAAAACTTTCTTTTGTTGTTGGTGATGATGTGAATTGGAGTCGGTAAATATCTTACCCAAATACACGTTGGCAACAACTCGAGTTGTTTTATTGGGTCACCGTCGCACGATCAATTCTTTTCGCCCTACGTGACCAATATACGTACAGACAAAATTTATTAAGGGCCTGTTTCACAATCTCCCGTTAAGTTCCCTATAGGCTATAGGGAACATATTTGACAGATGTTTGACAGATAGAGTATGGAGTATCTGTCAAACATCTGTCAAATATGTTGCCTATAGCCTATAGGGAACTTAACGGGAGATTGTGAAACAGGCCCTAAGTGTATTAGGATCAGTCAACAGTCAGAGTAATTTCCTTATTTATTACCCTATTATTGGCAGGATTTTTGCTATGCTAAAACACTGTGAAGAAATTTTACACACATTTTATTAATAAAAAATATTAGGTTTTACTTTTTATTAAAACTGATTAAAACTTACCGTGTTTTTTTTCTCATTTCAAGATGTTCTATAATTCGCTGGTTTAATTGTTAGTTTCAAATAAAAGTAAAAAGGTAAAGAAGAAGATAGAGAATCGTTGAAACAGTTGAAATGGACGCTATATAAGTTTAATAATATATTAGAGTAACGCTATATTAGAGTGACGATTTTTGATCTTAATAATTTAATCCTTACCTTGAAGTCATTTTATAGAGACACTAGAGACGCCCTGCGGTTTCACCGGAGTACTTTGCATTCCCATGGTAGCACAGGGATAAGTTATAGACAATGTGTTATTCTTATATATCATAATATATTCAGTACTTCAGTAGTTTTATCATGAAAGAGTAACAAACGTAAGCAAACCAAATGTCTAAATTTAGAATATCGGAAAACTTTCTTCTTACAACACAAAATTACTATTGAATAAATAAGTCCGAATCTGGCAATATTGACTTTGTAAGCAAAGTGTTACATTAATGATGAATTTCAGCATGTTATTTTATCATATTCTAGCGAACTAGGATATTAAGGAACTATTATAATTATTATTAGAAAGATATAATTATTAGAAAGAAAAAATAAAGTAAGAAAGAAAAAACTTTATTGCATCACATACATTGACGACCTCTGTGGCTCAATGTTTAGCGCGGTGGCGCTCAAGCCGGAGGTTGCGGGTTCGAATCCCGCCAGGGAACAAAAAAGTTTCTGTGTTCCTGGGTCATGGATGTGTATTAAATATGCGTATAATATAATAAAAATCTTAAATATAAGTATTAATATAAAACGTATTAAATATATGTATTTCCGTTGTCTGGTACCCGTAACACAAGTCTCTTCGAGAACTTAGCACGGGACCAGATTGACGTGGTGTAAAAGCGTCCCTAGATATTATTATTATTATTATCACATACATGAGACAACAACAAATACTTAGCTTAAGGGTCCGTTTCACAATCTCCAGATAAATTCCGATCAGGCTATTCACAACATATTTGACAGATAGAGTATGGAGTATCTGTCAAATATGTTCTGAATAGCCTATTCGGAACTTATCTGGAGATTGTGAAACGGGCCCTAAATCGACTATAGTTACAGACATATAATAATTTACTCGTACAATTTAAAATAAAACTATCGTGTGCCCCAGGAATGCGCCAAAATGGTTCCAATTGGCATAAGTCAGATTACAATAGTAAAAAAAATGGTGTCTGACACAAGTTTTCAGTTCGTGTGTCTCTGATATCAGTTGTGAAAAATTCCCCAAGAGATGTTATATTCCATTCCGATTACATTATTGCTAATTATTCCGGAACTATATGAATACATATATTTGTTCTCTGAAATTTTAAGAAATGATAATAATGCAGCGAAATGGTAAAACCATGAATGTAAATAAATCACTTGCGTAGTTTATTTAACTGATTTTTGAATTCTTTCCGGGCTTATGCCGCGTCCGTCTTTGTGTTCATTAGCTGCGTATTGTTTTTTTTTTCTTCTTTCTTTCTTCGTGGAAGTAAATTACGCTATCTCATCGAAATCATTTAAAAACCAAATGGACGGAGCGAACATGGAAATTATTTTCGGGTGCTTAATCTTAAAGAAAAACTGCTGGCAACAGCTGATGTAAAAACTTATCCAGCCTTATGCTCATAAAAGGTTGTTATCGTAAATATAACTAAATTGGCATTATGCGCCATTTTATGTGTTATTTATTTGATATTTATAAAGCTTTAATATAATAGAACACGTAATTTTAAAATTCCGAAGCTGAGCGCGTCTCAACTCTTAACTAAGCGATTTGAATTTCAAAGAAAATTTGCTTATGTCTACATTATTGTTCTTAGAACAAAATCCTGTGGATATCAGTTTTTCTCTTAATTTTTTATAGTAAGTGAACTGTTTAAAATGCTTTGTTACTCTCGCAGTACAAAGTATAAAATGAACAATTACAAAGTATAAAACTATGATTTGTCAGAGTATTTGTTTTGATGCTTCTTTTCTTCGCTTTGATACCTTAGAGCAACACAGTACTCCCTAAGTTTAAAACCGATAGCAGAGTCATTTGAAGTACGATTAGATAATTCGAAGTTGTAATATATTGATTTTTTTTTACTTTTTGGAGTTTATTGGAGTTTATTGGAGTTTACTCCTTAAGAATCGATTTTCATATATAAGGCGCCCGGTATGAGAAAAATCCGAGGGGTAAAACCAACTGAACTAACGAAAAAGTGTCACGTTTTTGGTGCGCACCTTTAGTGCGCAACTTTCTAATTTAGCTGTGAGTGTATTGAGATGTACATAGGGTATGCTGTATAGGCGACTATACCTATATACTATATGTTATTGGGCTTGTTTGTTTCTATTAGTGTCGATGTATTTATATTAAACTTTTTTTGCGTATGGTTAGATACTCGTACTTGAGGAGTAAACTCCAGTCGTGCGTCGGAGCTGACACACACACATTTTTATTTTATGATCTGACTTTGAAAAACTCTTTTTTTAAATCCGTTAAAATATAGCTTATGTTACACGGACATTCATACATACACCGCTGAAACCATAAGCCTTTTTTTAGCTGTAATCGAGTAATAAAAGTTTATATATTTTTACATTGTTGTGCTGAAGAATAATGGCTTCCCAACAGGAACTTGTTTAGCGAGAAAAATAGCCAACGATATATCACAACTCATTAACTTTAGGCGTTGAAAGTAAATGAACATACCTAAAAAATTAAAAGACTAAATACTCTTCATAATTTTTTCTATTTCCTAACCTACTAATATTATAAACGTGAAAGTTTGTAAGTATGGATGTTTGTTACTCTTTTTCTCGTAAAAACTACTACTTCAATAGATTTTAATTAAACTTTACAATAGTATGCCTTATACATCAGAATAACACATAGGCAGTAATTTATCACCGTACTCCCACGGGAATGGGAAGTACGCGGATGAAACCGCGGGGCGCTTCTAGTTTTTTATATAATTCATTTGGCCCGTCATATAACGCCTCATAAACGGCTGGGCAGATTGGGATGAAATTTGTATATGTTCAAGTGGTTTTGGAAATGTTCTAGACCCACAATTCGGTCGTTTATTAAATGTTTACAGGACACGTCTGTCGGCTCCGCTAGTAAAAAGTAACATAGTATTAACAACTAGTACTTTCGATTAGCGACGATGGTCCTGTAGGTATGTGCTATGTGATCCTGTAGTGTATGTGATTTATACTAAATCAGTGATTCCCAAAGTCCAGGTGGAGCCCCAGGGGTCCACGGAAGACTCTAAGGGGGTCAACGGTGAGCGTGACAAAATATGGGAGTCCACAATCGTAAGCGTCCATGAAAATTAATTTGGTTTCGATAGTGAATAACCAAAAAGATGACTTGACTTCTCCTATCAATATTGTTAAGAGAATTTTACTGTTATACTTAATGTAATATCTTTAAACGAGCAATTCTTAAAAGCTAAAGCTCAGCATTCCACCTGATGCAGGAAAATTTTGAAAGTGGTCTATGTTCATCAACCCGTATTGGACCAGTGCCTCCTCCTCGCCTGATTTCGAGGAGACCAGTGCCCAGCAGTGGGACATATTATGTGGGTTCCTACTTTGCTATTAACTAAAATAATGCTTAACCTTCTCCTTTGAGTTCTGTGACTGAAAATATCTGAAACGTCGGGAATCTCAAAAAAATATTATCTTACTAAGTCCCTTTTTTGTCTTTCGACGTGTATTCAGTTGTATTGATAGTAAATAAAAATAAACCTTAACTTCAGTCTCTACCCGTACAGCTTATAAGTGGCTATTTGGTAGCTCTTATATGAACGTCAACCTTTTATGGGATTATTATTTTTCCCTTAATTTATTCCCATAGGTAATGTCACGCTATAATATGAATAATATTATGTAAATGCTATATTTATGGGACACACAAAATTCACAACTATAAGTCGTACCTATGTAACGTGGTGTGAACATTTTCTATTTTATATTATGTTTAAATATGTTATAAATTATAATGAAACAACTTTTTTACTTTTTATAACCCGTTTAAGGAGTTTCAAATTTGATACCTTGAAATAAATATATTTTTGATTTTATTTAACGTTTGGAATAAATGTTCTGAAATGCATCGAAATAACATGAAAATACCTAAAAACCATCGTTGTTTCCGAACGGAATAGGTACATTGATTTTACAATAGCGAAATTCAGAAAAAATCGAAAATCGAATACGCAATCCAAACGTATACGGCCAGGTTAGGAAAGTATATACATTCAACAAAGATTTAAATCTTTGACATTCAATTTGGATTACTTGGCGTCTACTTTAAAGTTCATAATTCTAAAATTAATGAAAATTACACCAATTTAACCTAGCACCAATGTCGAAAATATTCAATTATTGTATAAACACATTAAACATCAAGTTTTAAAACAGATGACAAGTTTTTATAAAGTTACAATAAACAAATATTTTTTTATGGATCCATCAAATAACATACTTATATCTAATATATAAAATTCCCATGTCACAATGTTCGTTCCCATACTCCTCCGAAACGGCTAGGTCTAAGAATCGACCAGCATCTATTTTTTATCCCCCTAAATGATAAGGGTGACCCACCCCAAAATATTTTATTTTATTGACAAAATTTTCCATTTTTATTTTTTTTATGATACTTCATACAGAAATACATACTACCCTAAATTTTCACCCTTCTACGATAAACCCTTATTTTTAAATAGTATTTTTTTTATTTAAATTAAATTAATACTTAAAAAGGCAGAACGGTGTTTGTCAGGGCAGCTAGTATTAAATAAAAATAAGATGCATATTGCATATATTTAAATTTTCTTTTACCAAATAAAAAATTTGATTAGGTACTAATAGATAAAAGGCCTCTACTTAGGTTAACTAGACTATAATAATAAACAAACTACACAATAAGATGTCGTATTTTCTGGAACATCCTACAACTATTGTGCTTAAAAATGTCATAAACAATTCCAGAACTGGGTGTCTATTGTACACTTTACAACTTCTTCCATTTGTAAAAACTGAAGATATTTATTGATATTTTTATTTGACACTAGCTGTTGCACGCAGCTTCGCCTGCGACAACTAAGATTTAAAACGGGTCCCCGACTTTTTGAAAATTTAATACAGCCTATGTTCACCGGGGATAGTGTAGCTTCCTAACAGTGAAAGAATTTTTCAAATCGGTCAAGTAGTTTCGAAGCCTATTCAATACAAACAAACAATCAAATCTTTCCTCTTTATAGGGTTAAACCGTGATAGATGCCGCAGCGGGATAGATGCCTAACATCCTAAAAACCTAACTTCCCGAACTCGCGACTAAAAATTAATTGTATAAGTAGGAGCCGCAATCACCCTGGCTGAAAGAAAGAAAAAAATAAAAACTAAGTTAGACAAGAAAATCGAGACTGAATCTACAAAAGAATAGAAAAAAAGCATAGAAACTTCAATCTCAAATTCGAGAAATGAACTATCTTATCTTTAAAGTTGGAGAAAAGTACACATTTCAAAAGAAAAAACATTAAAATCGGTTCAGTAGTTTCGGAGTTCATCTCGGACAAACATCGTGACACTGGAATAATATATAATAGATATTTGACATTATTGACATCGTGAGTGACGATGGTCCAGTTGGTATCGACTCTGCCTTTTGTGCGAGGGTGTCTGGGTTCGATCCTGAACCCCTGTGATGTCTTAAAATGGATTTATCTAAATTTATAAGTAGACCTTAAAACAAAATACAATCGTTCGCTTACCACTGGTGAGTTATCGGTAACGGAAAATATTGTGACTTAATAATCTGAGATCCGGCATTAGAAAAATATACCCTCATCTGTTAATTAAATGAAACAATTTTTTATAAGCTGATTTCAATAAAAACATATAAATAAAAACTTATAAAAACAGACTCTGCCATCATAAGCCTGCTGCAATTAATAGTGATTAATTAATTAACAACTAATTTATTTTGAATCCTTACTCTCTCATGTTAATTACATGTAGGAAGTTAAAACCGTCAATATTTTAAATTATATACCTCACCGCAGTAAGCAGCCATCTCTATGATTGCTATACTTACCAGGTGAGAAAAGGTAGATGAATGTAGAATGTATTTCCCTCACATGTTAATTAATAAATCCAAGTACTTACAATAATAAATGGCGTTGAATCCTAAACATGATAATGTTTGGCTATCTTATAAAAGGCTGATGCAGCCAAAGATAAATATATATGAAACAATTTTTTATAAAGCTGATTTCAATATCATGTATTGAAATCAGATTATAAAAAATTGTTTCATTTAATTAACAGATGAGAATATATTTTTATAATGCCGGATCTCAGACTATAAAAGGAATTATCACGTAATGATATGAATATCGATTTTATATTCGGTAATCCGAAACGATACCCGATTGAAATAATGATGTTATTAACTGTTATTAATGAAGCTTTCGAGTGAAATATTTATCTTATACACAATATGATGAATGACAGAATACATTATATTTTCAACGTCATCATCAGATAATGATTAATTTGATGTACTTTTGTTCTCAATTTTCTTTAAAATTATTATTGAAATCTGACTGATGACTCAGACATTAATCTCTAAGACTTAGATATTATATTTGACTTGTGTTAGTGACCCTGGCTGCTAAACCAGAAGTCATAGTTTCGATTCCCACTCAGGACAAATCTTTATGTGATGAGCAAATTTTTTTTTTCTGTATCTGCGTGTATTTGCGTGTAATTTATACAGAGCCGTAATGTGCGAGCTTCTATAACTGCGACCTTAGCAAACCGAAAAAAAAAGTCCTGCCTGTAGGGCTATTCTGTAATAAACCATTTCAATATCGAGCTTCACCTGAGTGATAGAGCTCACATTACGTCACTTCGAAAATGATCTTTATTAATATAGATAGAGAGTCGAGTTTTAAAGAATACAAATCAGTCAAATTCATCATATCAGCGTTAATTCCGCTTTCGAGATTCGAAAACGACCTTACAGGATAGCCCTACTGGTCTGGCCATTCTTGCGCCCCCCAGAGTCTACAGTGCCTGGGCGCCATATTTACGGCTCTAAATTTATAATTGTATATGTTAGTATGTATGTATCAGTTATCTGGTTGCCATATTACAGGCTCTGGCTAGTTTGGGAGCAAATGGCTTCTTAGATGTTATTAGAGGGTATTTGGATATTCATGTTGCCTTCAGACGTTATTATAAGAGTACAGAGTTTCCACTTCGAAACCCTATACAATAGATAACTTTAGCTATCTTTAGTTTTTATATTTATTTAATTGCAGAAATAAATAAATAAATTTCTTTATGTCTGTGCTAATGTTCTCTGTAACTAAATAAAACCTACATTTTGGGGTGACCCACCCTAAAATATTTTTTGTATTTTATTAACATTTTCCAGTTTCAATTATGATGTGGTGTTAAATAATACACACAATTCTGAATTTTCACCCTTCTACGATCAACCCCTGTTTTTTAACAGCGATATAATATTTATAGTACTTTTGATATACCGAAGTCTGTCGGGGACAGCTAGTAATATCTATTATAATAGGCACTCGTTAAACGATTAAGCTTTTTGCTTTTGAGATTGAGATTTAAGACAATTAATAAAGACATCACAATCTCCGAACTTCATAACAAGAGTGAAGACTTGTCTAACTTCTGCCTTAATGGTTCAGAAATGCTTCAACTAACCTCGATAACTTGGAATCTAAACTTTCGCTTGACTGAATTGTCTACCGAAATTCTAGCATTAATAAGAGAATATAATAGATAGATAATCATTCGAAGAATTAATTTTTTCATTAAAAAAAAGTATCAACCCCCTTATGTCCCACTGCTGGGCACGAGTCTCCTCCTCGAAATCATGCGAGGAGGGTAATGGGCCAATAGTTCACCGCGCTGACCCAGTGCGAGTTGGTGAACTTCACCTACCTTCAAAGACTTTCATCTCATCAGGCATGCAGGTTTCCTCACGATGTTTTCCTTCACCGGTGAGCGAGCGATGGTCTCGTGTTCGGGGTGCACTTAGAAATTTAGAAAAACCTATTTCAAGGCACACACGAGGGGGATCAGGACCGTAGCCAGAACCTCTCGCATAAGAGGCCGAGTCCATCCACCACTGGACCGTCGTCGCTTAATTTAAAAGAGGACGATTGCCGTTATAATAATAATAGCTGACATTACACAGTCATTTTCCAAAGATATAGGTATGCAATTCGGAATAGATAAATGCAAAATCCATTCTATTCATAAAGGAAAAATTCAAGCCAATACTTACATTCTGGATAATGGAGAGCAAATAGAACCCATGACTGAAGAAGACACATACAAATATCTAGGATTTCATCAATCAAGAAAAATAGATGAAAAACAGACAAAACAAGAACTTATTCGTAAATTTAGACATAGACTAACCATTATCTTGAAATCTCATCTTAATTCACGTAATACCATAAAAGCCATTAATAGTTTTGCAATACCTATTCTGACATATTCATTTGGTGTAATAAATTGGTCTCAGACGGATCTGAAGAAACTGCAGCGTAATATTAACACAAACCTCACAAAGCACAGGAAACACCATCCCAAATCATGTATACAAAGACTTACACTACCACGACACGAGGGTGGCAGAGGCCTAATAGATATACAAAATCTACACAACAAACAAATAACCACTCTTAGACATTACTTTCATTCAAAATCAGAACACTCACTATTACACAAATATACTATTAATATCGACGACCGCTACACAATCCTTAATCTACACGACAAAAACATTCAACGTTGTGAGAAAATAACGAGCCTTCAAGAAAAAACTTGTGAGTGGGCCAAAAAATCTTTACACGGAAGGCATTATGCCGACCTTACAGAATCACACGCAGACAAGCTACTATCAAACTCTTTCTTGAAGAGAGGAGACCTATTCCCAGAAACTGAAGCTTTCGTGCTAGCTATACAAGACCAAGTTATAGCTACTCGAAACTATAGAAAGTATATAACCAAGGACCTAGACCAACAGACTGACGTATGTAGACATTGCAATAGCGCCCCAGAAACTATACAACACATCACTGGAGCTTGTAAAGCTATAGTACAGACCGATTATAAACACCGCCACGACCAGGTCGCATCTATTATTCATCAACATTTGGCATACACATTTAAATTTATAAGTAAAAAAGTCGCATATTACAAATACACCCCATCCACAGTACTAGAAAACAGACACCACAAAATATACTGGGATCGCACGATTATAACGGACAAAACGATACACTACAATAGACCAGACATCACAGTTTTTGATAAAACCAACAAAACTATTTATATCATTGATATTGCTATACCAAACACACATAACATACAAACAACTATCAACGAAAAACTTGCCAAATACCAAGATTTGTCTATTGAACTTAAGCGTCAATGGCAAGCAAATACAGTACATACAGTCCCCATAGTGATCTCTACAACCGGAGTGATCCCCAAAACTCTAAAAAAAAGCTTAGATATTCTACAAGTTCCATTTAAAATCATAAATATAATGCAGAAAGCCACAATTTTAAATACCTGCCGCATCACCCGAAAATTTTTGACATCTGCAACCATAACCGATAACAGTGCCCTCACAATATAGTTCTATGTTTAATTAAATTCATTAAGTCTTTATTATGCTTGGCTATGGCCCGCATGATAAAGTAAAACCCTGTAAAAAGGAGGAAAAAAAAACAAATAAAAGATAATAATAATAATAATAATTCTTTATTCGAGTAACTACAGACTCAATTTGGTTAGTAAGCAAACATTTCTTAGCAGGTATGTTAGTAGAATTATAACATTTTTTTTTCCATTTTCAATATTTAATAAAAACTTTACCCCATAGACATGGATCATTGCCGTACCATTCCATTTGCAACGGCACAGCAACGATTCATGTATATGCAATCCAGTCTACTGGATATCATGTTAAGAATGCTGTTGGCACTCCCGCGCACCCTTCGCAACAGAGACCCGCACCTTTTTCTCATGAGGGCGTAAAAACAATCAACATTAGCTGCAGCAAACATCCCTGAGGCGCTGCAGTATCGAGGTAGCCCCAACAGCACTCTGAACGCGTTGTTGTATTGAACCCGGAGAGCATTATAAGATTTTTGAGTATATCCCGCCCATAGGCTACACGTGTAAAAAGATGTACAATATGCTCTAAATAACATTATTTTAACGTTGGGTGAACTACGCGCAAACCTACGAGCAAGCATATTCGCTCTCACCGACAATGCTCTCCGCTCCCGTTCAATATCAACATCATCTTTCAAACCGGAAGTCAGATAATGTCCGAGATATTTAAACTTATCCACCCTATTAAGAGTTATTTAAAAACTCAGTTTTGATATGCCCGTTTCGAAAAAAGCAACCACCGAGACGAATATTGAATCTCAACTATGGCTCATTACCCTCCTCGCCTGATTTCGAGGAGGAGACCCGTGCCCAGCAGTGGGACATAATATAAGGGTTGATGCTATACAATTGTAACTCACAAACGAACTATAATATACGGGCATACTTTTTGTGTCTGAAATAAACATTTTCTATACTATTCTATTCTAATGCCGTTTCTTTCTTTCCTCTAAATAAGTATCTTTATAATAACTCTACTAAATGAACGAATGACCTCAATGTGTAATCTTAATTTTCTTCTCTTTCGTTTTAGGCATAATATTCTTAGGCCTTATTATTAGGCCGTCTGAATATTTTGTTTCACAATTAACATTGTCGTTTGAGGTCACAGATTTGAATTTCACTTGGAAAGTCAGATATTTTATTCAGTATTCAAATTATATAATGCCAAATCCTTACAAGAAGCTTATGTACTCTCTTGAGTATATGTAAATCTTAATAATATAATTATGGTAACGAGCTTATGGTTTTCTAAAATTTACGCGAACTCAAATCATTGTAATAAAAAAAAAATCTTAGGCATTGTATCAACTCTTATATATCCCACTGCTGAGCAGCATGTCCTCCTCGAAATTAGGCGAGGAGGGTAAAGGCCCATAGTTCACCGATGCGCTGGCCGGGTTGGTGAACTTCACATACATTCATCATTTCCATACCTTCAAAGACTTTCAATCTTATCCTGATAATAATAAAATCTCTCTCTTAAATTTATTTCTTTCACTTTACGTAGCGTTTAGGGTTTGTGCCGCTAAACGCCAAACGAATAGGATAGAATATTGATTGTATGCACACAACACAGCACGGCACAGCACAGCACAGCACCTCCCTCCCACTAGTAGATGAGGTGTGACGTCACAATGACAGTATCAAGGCTTTACGTTCTATTTTTGTCCTTCACTTCCTCTCACTTGAGTACACAAACATGATATTTGGGGAGGAAATGTGTCAATATACACTTTGCTAATATTGAAAGACATTCGAGAAGGAAAGGAATCAAATATAATTATTGACAGCGGTGATATTTCATGTCTATTTCGTTCTCACCGAAATGTCAATATTATTGTAAATATATTTATCGCCAATTTCATCGAGGACCATTGATACAATTTATTTGATTCTCTAAATATATACATGTCGCAAATATATGTATAATGTTATATACGTTTCCGTTACAACAGCAAAGCAATATAAAGCACGCCAAATTCACTTTATGTAGAGAGAAAAAAAACTAGACGTGTAATTTAGATATCTAAATAATCTAAATCGTGGGGTAGGCAAATTATAGACAGGCAAAGACCGATGGGCCATTAAGGTTCAAGAGTGGAGGCCGCGCTTCGGTAGACGAAGTGTTGGTCGGCCATTAACCAGATGGGAAGACGATCTCGTGCAGTAGCCGGTCCGCGTTGGATGCGAGTAGCAAGGGATCGGTCGTCTTGGCATTCATTGAGGGGGGCCTATGTTCAGCAGTGGATTAATAAAGGATGATGATGAAAGGTTTTGTGCCTTGTGTAAATGAAAAGTTCTTTATTATTAGTTGTAGATTTTGCAACCTTTATTTGTATTTATTTACAGTGAATTTAGTTATTCATGCATACGTTACTTAAGGTTATTTACGTTTTGTGATCAGGCTGATAACTTGTCAAAAATACTGGGCGTATTTACTACTAATATAAAATATACCTATAAAAATTAAACATTTTCATTAACTTATAACTCTCTAGAAAATATACAGCACTTATTAGATGAAGAACAATTTAAAAGAATTTAAAAAAATATTTCAATACAATCGATTTTTAATCCTCGTTTTAATCGGTCTTACTGAAACCTACGTACCTACCTTTAAAATTCACTCATGGTATATTATTATTATTATTCAAAGAGCGGCTAGTCCAGGCAAGGCCTGCCTTCGTATCACTGCGACCAGCGTTGATCTATTGTGATCGCCACTATTTACAGCTCCGGTCCAAGTCCTGTTATTTTTAAGAACTCTAGGACTTTTTTGGCGCCAAGAGATTTGATCTCTTCTGGGTGCAATACATGCTTCCCTAGAATAGAGCTACGTCTATGCATTAGGTTGGGGCAATCAGTGAGAAACTCATGGTATATGTTTCTAATGTGTCATTTCCAAATACTTAGAACTTACTAATACTCACAGCCTTCACCAGCTATCCCTATGGTTGCTGTAAAGTATTGGGAGCGTAAAAAGTTTTAAATCCGTAAAAGTGGTTTCATTTTCTCATGTTAATACAATAATTGATAGTAAAACGTGTTATTAGAACGAAAAGTAATAAATATGCGTCATAAGCTATCGTATATTTCGTGTAATTACTGCGCTGTGTAAAACCTTATGTTATGCTATGGCTGCGAATAAATTCTAGATATTAATGCAGGAATTCCGTGCCAATAGCGTTCTTGTTATGTCATTTTCGACTTGACCTCAATCGTTTTCGACCTACATTATGAAATTTACGAAGTGTAGACATTTTCTGATTAATTACTTTGAAATACTGGATTACCATTAGGTATCTATGGCGTGGGCATTTGCGAGGCAAAAATATCACATAGAGCCCAAAGCCAGGGCTAAGAAGTACGTAGTCGACATATTACTTCTTCTGTAGCTTAAATTACCTTTACATTCATTTCCTGTATGTCCTAGTGAAGGCGTTTTAAAACTCAGTAGAATAAAAAAAATTGTCTGTAAAGTCGGTTTACGGGCGGTAGTTTGACGTGACAACGTTAAACATTACATGCAGCACGAACCAATCTGAGCCGATCGCTCGAGCCGATCATACCTCTCTCTCGTTCGTGCCGCGCTCTCGCATGCGGAACGCTACATGATGTCACCTTTTTCGTGCATGCTGCCCGTAATATCAGGTTATTAGACGTTGTCACATGAAAACAAAGGAAAGCCCTAGTCTTACACCAAATTTGTAAGTAGTTCCAATTTTTTAATGGTAGTTTAGGCTTATCCATACTTTGAGACGTAGCTTGGCTGGAGTTAGGAGAGCTAGTGAGACTTACTGTATACAGTAAAAAATTACCGTGTCTATCTTTTATTTCTGGTTTTCTCCAGTCACCTAAAGAAGATATTTGCAGATAATATAATAATCATCGATCTCCGTGATCTAAAGTAGGTTTAGGTTTAGCAGACAGACGGACGAAGTAGTCCTCATACCTGGATTGCGATTTTTTTTAATATTTTGGGTGACAATAAAAAGGTGCTGTAGTGTTTGAAACAGGTAATTTATAAGAAAATTCTTGGACATCTTTATACTAGGAGCCCCTTTAAACCAAGGGCCTTTGGCAATTTGTCCAATGCAACTGGTTATCATTGTTCCAGCTCTGTACCTATTCATAATTATCATCATAATCATCATCATCATCATCATCATCATCATCATCATCATCAGCTTTAATCCGTCCTTTCCTTTCTTAATGAACGCCAAAATGATCGATCGAATCCCCTCCGCTCGGAGATCGTCTTCCCATCTTGTTAATGGCCGACAAACACCTTGTCTACGTAAACCAATTACTACGTCAAAATTATTAATTTCCTGTGAAAGTAATTTACATAATTTATAAATAAAGTCCTCAACTTAACCCTCGCGTAAACATATTAATAATAATTGATTATTCAATTATTGACTTTTGATTAGAACGTCTTATTCAAAACTTATTCTATCTTATTAATAAATAATTCTAGTAAGATTATGAATTGGATTAGAATTTTACTAACGACCAAAAATTTTAAGCTAGCCTAGCTATCTTGCCCGCGGCTTTTCACGCGTTAACTTAGATTTACAGACGTAAACATTTTTTTTTATCATAAGGAGTTAGTATCCTATGTTACTTCTAGTACTTCCAAGAACAAGCTAGTATACAAAGTATCATGATGATCCTTGAAGTAGTCTTTGCGCGAAAGCTTAACAAACAAACTCATCATTATCATCATCATCATCATCAGCATCATCATCATCCTCATCATCATCATCATCATCATCATCATCATCATCATCATCATCATCATCATCATCATCATCATCATCATCACCATCTTCATCTTCATCATCATCATCATCATCACTATCATCATCATCGTCGTCAAAAGTCTTTATACATCTCCTGCTGAATATAGGATTCCCTCAATAAATGCCAAGACTCTTCTTCTCACCTAGTTCATGGCCAAACAACACTATAGTCTATCTAAATGAGGCCTCTATTCTAGAAATCCCTTGGCCCATAATATTATTAGTAGTGATGAGGCACGGCACTACTTATTTTGCTAAAAATAAGTAGTGCCAGTGCCTAATGCATTAAAATTTATTTTCCTATTTTCTTTTTTTGATCGCATATTTTTCCTTTTATTTTTATATGATATTATTGTATAGCAATCATGCAGATATTCCCCATTTGTAGGTATATTGATCGAAAGATAAGAAGTTCGTTGCTGTCATTAATAAATTCTTAGATTGAAAAAAAAAGGATACAGTTACTTATTATGTATGCTACGTATCCAATGTCCAAGATTTGTTTATTCAAGCTACCAAGCTTAACTTCTATCAGCTTAATGACATAACAAACCTTTTATTGGTTTCAGATGTAAAAGTTGAAGGCTACCCAACAATGGTCTGGTTCCATGGTGGAGATTTCGTCAGAGGTAGCCCTAAAGACATGAATCCCTTTCAACTAGTTCTGAAGCAAAAGGTAAATTGCATTAGTATTCAGAAAACATTCAATTTGTAAAGTTTGTTCCGTTATCAAATTAGATTAGTACTGGAAAAAAATAACTTATCTGTAGCCATTCATAATTCTCTAATGTAATATTCATTTTTTTTCAGATTATATTTGTTTCTGTAGCATACCGTTTGAATATATTTGGATTTTTCTCAACACTTGATAACGAAGTGCCCGGAAACTTTGGCTTGTTAGACCAAGTGGCGGCTTTGATTTGGGTGAAAAATAACATTGCAAGTTTCGGCGGTGACACTGATAATGTATGTATTTTCGGTCATGATGCTGGAGCTGTTAGCGTTGGTCTACATTTGATATCCTCATACTCATCAGGTCTCTTTCATAAAGCTATCGCTATGAGCGGTAACGTTTTATCATCGGATACAGTGAGCATAGCAAGAAAAGAAATAATTACTGTTGACAAAGTCGCAAGCGCATTCAGTTGTTTTAGAAAACCGACCTTTCAATTACTAGATTGCTTAAGAAGAGTACCATACCAGGCTTTGTTGGATTTAGGTGAACCATTAGCAACGTGGAAACCTATTGTAGACAACGGTTTCAGTAATGTAACGCTACCATTTTTGTCAGATCTCCCTAGTCAAATGTTCAAAGATGAAATTTTTAGCCCTGTCCCCTTCTTAACTGGGTTTACTAACATGGAAGATGCACTATTAGTTGATAAAGATGATAATGATAGTGGAGGGATAAGTCAAAGGGAATTTGATATTCTACGAGAAGAGGTTATCCTCTCTGATATTACTGTAGACAATAGCTCGTGTTTTACAAATCAACATCATATATACGACGCTGTTTCGTTTTTCTATCAACCAATACCACCGACAACTAATGAAACAATTATAAGACAGCACTTTTTGGAGTTTTATACAGATAAAATATATGGGGCCACAACATATCAATTAGCTAAATTCCTAAGCAAACATGCACCGGTGTACCTTTACCGATTTGATTTAAAGCCATTTTCGGACATTGCTAACGAAGGACTACCAGAATGGGTAGACGTACCTCACAATTTTGATTTGATTTTCACTTTTGGTTTGCCATATCTAGCACTACCCGAAGACCTAGCAAAATGGGACTACAGGGATAAGAGTATATCTGTAATAGTGATGAAAATGTGGAGCAATTTTGCATGGTACTCGAACCCAACGAATTCGGGCGTGATTCTTCAATGGGATACATTTGAAATAGAAAAGCCTGGATTTTTCATAATGGACAGACAAAACTTTACAATGAGCACTACAAGCAATATAAATTACAAGGCGTTTGAGTTTTGGACGGATTTTTATCCCAAAGTCATAGAAATAGGCACAAAATGTTGCAAAGAAGTACAAGATGACTCAAGTGCTGAATCGACCCACACAAAACGGATAGTACTAAATTTGATTGCTATACATTTAATTTTTATATTACTTTCATAAATGACTACAGATCTTTTGAATTTACCATTATTTTTATAGACAATTTAATACAAATATTATATTATTATAACTTTATTACGTCTAAGTCGCATAGAAATTATTTTATCTATTTTAAAATCAATTTAATAAACCCTCAAAATACCATTCGTTTTATTTTACATATCCTTACTAATCCTAGAAGAGTGGCATAATTGAGAGAGTAGAGATGTTTGTTAAGCTTTCACGCGAAAACTACTCAACTGATCATCATGAAGCTTTGTACACATATTCTCGGAGGTACTAGAAGTAATATAGGACACATTAAAAAAAGGATTTCTTTTGCTAGCTCGGGAGAAGCCGCGGTCAACAGCTAGTTATACATAATTAAGAAATCAAATAATATTCCACTGCAATTGACAATTGCTACTAAAAAAAAATAATTATGATCTTAATCAATATTATGCCTGGCCTTAGTTTACTTGTCATCAAAGATCTGCCGAAAAATAAAACCTTGATGGAAATACACTCTACTGTTTCTATTAAACAGCTCGCAAAGCATCTTCTATTGTTAATATGTCCCAAACCTCAACCTTATACCTCACTTCATTACCATATGATGCAGCAGACGCTTTAACAAACAAATCCCCAAACTTAATTAAATTGGTAAGTGCCAAGCCAAGGAACATCTCAAGCGAGATAACATTTACCGAACAATATTCGTGTAAGTATATTCATAAACATTTTGTTTTGCAGACAGAAATAAAAATGTAATTTTGTTTGTTTCAAATTGTCTTTATCGGTTTTCGAAGTAAGTAGTCTCAATGCACGTTCAGGCGTTACCGGTCGTAAATTCAGTTTATTTTCTAAACTTTTGGCGACTCTTTTCACAAATATAATTTGATCTTTTTATGATGTGTTTTTGTAGAATTCGAAAAATGTATTACTTAGATTACCTTATCTTTTTTGCCTTATTTTTGATATTAACTTTTCAAATATTACTCAAATGTTATATCGTAGATAATTTTAGATAGGTTGAATACGTGTGAATTTGTATATTATGTTGATAGTGCTCAATTTATTTTAAATTTACCGAAAGGAGTACCACAAGGATTCGTTTACGCACTCTTATTACTTAGTGTCTACACATATTATATGCTATAGACTGCTATAGCCCAGCCGCTTTCGTCTTTCTTAAAAAAGGTGAGATAAGGTGGTCTTCATTAAAAATACGCCATCTGTAATTTTAGTATCCGACTAAACAAGTTCGTTGCTGGTTTTTCCTTATAAGACAAAAGATGGCGATAGCAATTTTAAATGTGTGTATTGGTAATTTTAGTTCGTCATGGAGTTTTTTATATTATCATTTAATTGAAAAATCACATAACCAATGGATAAAATCATGGAATATTTCATAAAAACCATTAATGATGACATTGAAAACCCCTTAAACTAGCGTTTTTCTTACGTTGGCGTTTGATGACACGGCCCAGATTATCTTGCTTAGGTATCGGACGCTCTTCTCTCATGCTTAAAAGCTTAAAGGCCATCAGGCCCTTAAGTCTAGACCTTTCGAAAAAAAATCTTCGCTGATACGAATGTTTATAAACTTATTTTCTTTTCCTGGGTCTTGCCTTCGATATACAATGCTGCAAAACCTGGACAATTCAAATGAAACCTGATGCCAATTCAAAATATGAACAGGTCACAAGTGCATCCACCACTACCACCATGAACTATTGAGTCAAGCTATTTACTAGAGCCTACAGATTATTCAAGGAGATATACGGAAAAAAATAACTGGACCTATTGATTTTGCAGTGAATTCGTCTTCTAATCTAATCGTCTTAGCTTTGATTGAATGCGGATGTTTATTTTGCTGGTGCTAATTTGAAAGTAACAATGTCAATGAACTTAATCTTGAAAAAGTGGTATGGAACAGGATAAGTAAAAGGGACCAGGTGGTATTGACCGTTATAACGAAGCACCGTTATCGATAACCACGCTTTACAGCAACACAAGTACAAAACGCTAAAACATTTATAAAGACTTTGTTGCGTAAAAAAATATTTATCTTGAATTATGTCTATTCTATGTATTTGTGTTCTCTTTACCTTTTGAGTAAGTAAATAATCAAACGGTAAAGAAAAACTCCATGAGATACTTTTCGTTTCCCGTTTATCTATCTGTTACTTAGTTTAAATAAAACTATTACAAAATATTTAGAGTTGCTAAAAGGGTTATCTATATTGATACTTGACTTGGTATCTTTAATACCCTGAAAATTTGGCATGTTTCAAAGTACTGATGTTTTTTTGACTTATAAAATATGTATTCACAAAAATTTATCATTGAAATAACATATTATAAATATTTTTGATTCACTCGCAGCGATTGTGGTTGGAATTTGATGAGTTAAAGCCTCTATAATTCCCCTATAAAGCCTTTTTCTAACCGAATTATGTGATATAAATCAAGCCTAACAACCCAAAGTACACTTATAAACATTAATTTGAACGAAATAAACAACTTTTCTAAATGTCGAGATGATTATACTTTATAGAATAATTTTGAAAGCTCTTTTTTATTTAAATGTTTATTACAATAAGCTCGCTTACATTCTCGGAAGGATCCGTTTGTGGTCCCAAAAAAGTGTCGTCAGCCATAGGCTGTTTTGAAGGGGATAGATATTTAAATATGACTATTTTAATTTATGTGTTCAATTTTATTCGGTTTTTTTTTGTAATAATATGACAATGCTTTTAAATAATAATAAAAATTAAAACAACTAAATTCACCTCTCTATAAAGAAAGGTAGCAGTAAATTCTGAAATTACTATGTTCATTGGTTTGCACTAATTAAACGTTAAGTTGAAGTAATCTGATAACTTTCGTTTAAGGAGCTAAGTTATAGGGTATGAGGTTATTTTGAATCTTTGTTTACATTGTCAGAAATAATAAATAATAAGAATTATTACTAGTAAACAATAACTGCCAGCAAATAATCCTATTTCATATTATGATGTTAAATGTAAAATAATGTGTCGTTTTCGTAAACAATAAGGAGAAATGGACCAAGAATGGATCCTTAATACACTTTAATTTATATCTGGGAACAAGGTAAGCTTATATTTTACTAGTTATATTATTTTTATTATATTAGTATACTTACTATTTATAACCAATGGTTTCACATTTCAACAGTGTCAACCTATCGCTAAGGTGCTGATGTTGCCTGCAGATCTGGGTCCCTCCAAAAGCAGTTGAAACCGTCACGCTAAAATGCGTAAGCGAAATATTGGATTAACCCGAAAAAACCCAGACGCAAACTACGAATGATAATAATGTTCTTAGATATGACTTATAATTAAAATTCCGTCCAAGGGCGATTGAAATTCACACAAGATGGATTCCGTATAAACGTATCAATTTGACACTTCATTATTTCTGTGTATTATTGTAGCATGTTAATATTCTAAAATTTTGTATTTTTTTTTTAATTTTGTTATCATTTTTTCAGCCTAGGGTATTTCCACGTACAACTTTTTAGGCAGTTTGTTTGGAGTCTTTTCATAAAATGATAAATACTTATAATAAATAATAACATTATAATTAAAAATTTATACGTTTACTAAGTCGATATATTTTCTTATTTCTCCTCATTTTTTTAAATTGCCTCCATTTTTAATTATAATAAAACATGTTTTATTTTTTATTGTTGGAGTATGTAGTCATTGTGAAATTAAATCTATCTAAATTGAATATATACCTTTTGAGGCCATGAAAATAGAGCCCTGTAACATAGTGGTGGTGGTCTCATGACGTGTAATATCTAATATTAATCTTCGGATAGTGAACATTAACATTAAACAATGAAAATTAGAAACATCAACGCCATATTAATTAATAAATGATAAAGCTTATCAATAAACTGTGGTTTCTAACGTCAATAAATTTTCCACATTTGGAGTTAATATTGTAATCATAAATCCATCGTTCTTAACGTCATCTTTTAATATTTCCAAAAAAATTCCAGACAAGTTTGGTCTTAAGTGGTCAATATCGCTATAATTCTCCCAAAATTAAGGCCAAAAATTGGTACATTTGATATTATTTTAGGAGACCTAATTCTTTGTTATAATATTTACTAAGTATATTATGTAAATAAAGTTACAATGTTGACTTAAAATGTGATCTAAGTCAGAGTTTTTTAAACTGTGATCCATGATTCAGTAAAATATTGTTGTTGTATATTATGTACTGTTCATAACAAACGCTGCTTTGAATAAATAAGTACAGCAATATCTCTACAGCGTACACTTTGAAAATGTATAAATACGCCACTGCCTCCAAACTTCCAAATTCAAGAGAAAAAAAATGGTCAGCAAGCAGGAATCCGTGAGAAGTGTTCAATTTTAAAAGTAACTCGTTACTAAAGAAGTTGAAAAACTGTGTCAATACTTTGTTTCTTAAAATATATTTTAGTTAAGCCCGGTCGCTAACAATTTGATTATGATAGGAATTCAAAATTTAAAAGAATTGGTTGTCTGTAAAGTCGGCTTACGGACGGTAGTTTGACGTGACAACGTCGAATATTATATGCAGCACGAACCCAACTGAGCCGAATGCCGATCGTTCGAGCCGATCATGCCTCTCTCTCGTTCGAGCCACGCTCTCGCTTCCGGAACGCTACATGACGTCATCTTTTTCGTGCATGCTGCCCGTAATATCGAGTAATTAGACCTTGTCACGTCAAAAAGATTGTACCTAACGAAGTTCTTCGTTTCGCTGCGATTTTCATAGAACCCTTATCCACCTTAATTCCTTCTCGTTGTAAGCGATTTACTTTCTACTATAATATTAAAATGTATACGGAACATTGCAAAAATATTCCATGCGTTGTTTTGTTATGTTTTTTGCGTTCGTCTGAACCGGTGTCAGTCAAGAGTCGCAAGTCAACGCATACGGACTAAACCGATACATTGTGAGTATATTTTATTCTTATTAAAAACAATACATATTGCAACAATCCTAAGAGTATTGAATAATAATTGTGGACTAAGTCGGCATAAAAAAATTGAATATTAATTAAAGCAATTAATATTTTTATTGTGGTAATCCATGTAGAGTTTTAAGAAAAAATGTATACGATTAAAGTTTTTAAAGTCTTGGAGATTTTACCAATTTTATTAATTGCGTATATTCTGTACCTACATTTTTTGGGTCTATGTGTTTATCTAAATTGCAGTTGTGTGTAAATATAATATAATCGATGAAGAATTTGCCGAAATTGGTTACCGTTCTGCATGGTTGGTAATCACAAAAGCTGATAACTGGTAATGAACAAAAAGATGCACATTATCAGCCTTTGTTGATTAGTTTTGACGCTCATTGAAGGAGGCCTATTAATATAGGATATACGAATATTGCAATGGATTAAAGGACGATGATGATGATAAGGACGAATTAAAATAGTTGGTAACAAAAAGAGTTAACACGGGAATAATAAAACAACTTTTACGGATTTTATCGCGGTTTATTAAGTTCTTTACAAGCCCGATTCTTTACAGCAACCATGGTCACGGGTTGTTCAGTTCAGTGGGAAGTTGTTTCATTATAATGAGTGAAATTCGCGTAAACATCAGAAAACAATACGGGAATAATTGAATAATAAAATAAAAATAAAATAAAAAAATAAAAATAAAAATAGCCTTTATTTACTACTAAGCAAAAATTAATATTAACAGTATTGAGTATATAATATTTTCGTGTTTACATTTTTTTTTTTTTTCTTTTTTTTTTTTTTTTAATTTTTAAATAACTAAACGTTGCTTAAAGTAGTCGCCTCCGCGGCATAGGCCTCTCCTAAACCTTTCCATACGCATCTATCTCGCGCCATTCCCATCCAGTAGTGTCCACATTTCTGGTTAAAAATGTCTCTCCATCTCTTGTAGGGTCTCCCTTTCTTTCTTTTCATATATCTTGGTAACCATTCTGTTAAACGTTTTGTCCATTTATTATTATTCATTCTGCATATGTGACCTGCCCATTGCCATTTCAGTATCCTCGTTCTTTTTCTTACATCTAGTATATTTGTTTTTCTTCTAATGATATCGTTTCTGACCTTATCTCCAAGTTTTAAACCAAGCATGCTTCTTTCCATTTTACGTTGGCAGATAGCAATTCTTTCTTCGTCTTCTTTCCTTAAGGACCACGTTTGGCAGCCATATGTAAGGCATGGTAGTATCACTACTTCGTAGAGTTTTTTCTTGATGTTTACGTTGATGTCGTTGTTTTTCATAATTTCTTTTAAGCTCCAGTATTTCCGCCAAGCTAGAGTTACTCTTCTTTCTATTTCTTTGATTGTGTGGTTTTGGAATGACACCAGCTGCCCCAGGTATACATATTCCTGAACATACTCTATGCTTTCGTTTCCTATTTTAATATCTCGGGGTGTTCCATTGGTTAGGATTTTTGTTTTATTTATATTGATATACAGTCCCACCCTTTGACTTTCATTAGTTAGTTCAGTAACCATACTCTCTAGTTCTATTGCACATTCCGCAAAAACCACAATGTCGTCCGCGAAACGTAGATGATTCAGGAGTTCCCCATCCACATTTACTCCCTTTTTTTCCCAATCTAGACGTCTGAAGACAGATTCGAGCACGGCTGAAAAAAGTTTAGGGGAGAGGGGATCACCCTGCCTTACTCCTTTTTGTATGGGGAATTCTGCACCATCTTGTTCTAAGCGTACTTTCGCGAGGCCCTTTAAGTATATGTTGTGTATTAAATTTATGTATTTTTGGTCAACATTTTGTTGGGCTAATGATGACCATATAGCTTCAAAGTGTAAAGAATCGAATGCTTTTGTATAATCAATAAAGCACATATATACCGTCTTTTCATATTCCTTTACTTTTTCTATTAACTGTGTTATGACTTGTATGTGGTCTATAGTCGAGTAGCTTTTGCGAAAACCCGCTTGTTCGCGCGGTTGATTTTCGTCGAGACAGTTTGTTATCCTGTTTAAAATGATTTTTGAGAAGATTTTATACAGGTTTGTCATGAGGCTTATTGGTCTATAGTTTCCCAGATCTGTTCTATCTCCTTTTTTGTGCAGAAGTACGATTGTGGATTTTGACCATTGTTCTGGGACGCTTTCGGTTCTGAGGATGTTATTGAACAATGTTTGTAGAGGTTTCAGAAGTAAGGTACATAGCACCTCCTAAATCAAAAGGAATCAAATAATATTAGCTACATAAATGTAAACAAAAGACAAAAGCCACAAAATCTCTACATAGCAAGTCTTAATGTAAGAACTTTACTTTCTGATAGTAAAATAGAAGAATTAAAATACGCTATCACGTCTATAAAATGGGACATAATAGGCTTATGTGAAACAAGGAGAGGAAAAGAAGCAATCGAAGAATATAGCGATTTTATCCTATTCCATACGTCAGGAACAAATGGAAGAAATGGAGTTGGATTCTTGATAAAAAAACACCTAAAGAAGAATATATTGAATATAAAAAGCTTTTCGGACCGGGTGGCGATTCTTGAATTACAAGTAACTGACAAATACGCATGGTCACTAGTGCAAGTATACGCCCCCACAGAAACATACACTAACGAAGAAATAGAACATTTTTATACAACAGTGGAATCCGCCTTGGACTATATCCAAACAAAAAATATTATTATACTCGGGGATTTTAACGCACGAATAGGGAAAGCCAAAGAAAACGAAAGAAAGAATATAGGAAAATACGCACACGGGAAGCGGAGTCCACACGGCCAGAGGCTAGTAGACTTTGCATTAGAAAATGACTACTACTTCATGAACAGTATGTTCCCATGCAAGCCACATAAAAAATGGACATGGCGATCCCCAAACGATAAACTGTTTAATGAAATTGACTATATACTATCGAACCAACCTACTTATATTAAGAGTTTTAATATAATAAAAAACCTGAACTTTAACACAGACCACAGGATGATACGATGTAAGCTATCCTTTTCAAAAACAAAAAGAAGAAAAATAAAATTTACTAACTACTCCAGAGACCTACCAGATATTTCAGAAAATGACGCTATCTACTGGGAAAATAAATTTACGAGAGCTATTGGCACAAGTGCAACAGTCCAATGCCAATATGATAACTTACTTATAGAATTACAAGAGTTTCTCAAACAGTTACCTAGAAGGGAAAAACACACAATCAAATATATAGACGATAAAACAAAAGATCTTTTAGAACAGAGAAGGAAATTATACACGGAAAAGAGAACAAAGGAAATAAAATGTGAAATAACAAGAATAAGCAAACAAATAAATAGAAATATTACACAGCACAAAAGATCAATACGACAAAAAACTTTTGAAAAATTCATAGGTAGACTGGGAGCTCTACGTAAAGCATACAAAAAACTAAGCGATAAGTCAGAGTGGACAGGGAAACTGAAAAACAGACACGGTACTATACAATCGAGGCGTCGTGACATCTTAAATGAGGCCACACAGTTTTATAAAAAGTTATATACTGCCCCTGATAGCGTTGGCAATAGTGCCGATATACAATTTTACACATATAGTGCAGCCAACATATGTACGGAACCACCAAGCATTTTAAGATCAGAAATAGAGCACGCAATAAAATCACAAAAAAATGACAAGACGCCAGGAAATGACAACATTACAAACGAAATCCTTAAGGTGCTATGTACCTTACTTCTGAATTGAATAATAAAAATAACAATAATTAATAAATAATAATTAATTAATACTAACAATACTAACGTAGAATAAGTTTATTTTGTCACTAACACATTTCACTAATATATTTATGGACTATTCTGGGTCTGAAATAAACGTATTTTTTTTTTTATTGATATTGGCACATACATAATCGCTAACGCGACAGAGAAATTTTTATTTATAGTATCGTAATTAACATAAATACTATGTCATGTAAACATGAGAGGTTACTGATAATAGCTGATAAGAATGATTTATGCAAAATGAATATAAAAGCAATTATATTCATGTGCTAATTGCTGCCCATGTCTTCGCCCGTGTTCGGTCTAATTAAAAGTTCTCCACGATTATAGAATGCCAAATCGCATCTAATTCTTATGAATAAAAAAGTAAAAAGTAAAGTATCAACCTTTTAATGTCTCACTGCTGGGCACGGGTCTCCTCCTCGAAATCAGGCAAGGAGGGTAATAGGCCATAGTTTACCGATGCGCTGGCCTTGTGCGGGTTAATGAACTTCACATGCGTTCAAAGACTTTCAATCTCATCAGGCATGCAGGTTTCCTCACGATGTTTTCCTTCGCCGGTGAGCGAGCCATGGTCTTGTGTTTAGGTGTACTTAAAAGTTTAGAAAAACCCATTTCAACACACACACTGGGTCAGGATCTAACCCGGAACCTCTCGCATAAGAGGCCGAGTCCATCCACCACTGGACCATCGTCGTTCTACTTATACTACGCTTATGAATTTATGCATAAATAAATACATACTAACAAAGCTATTTTGGCATTTATAGCAGTTACAGATTTATGGTTCTGAACCATTGTTTTTACCCAGTTCCAAGTATATAGTCTATCGTATTAGTTAAATTTAACAACTTACGTGACTCAAGACCCAAAAACGGGTACATTTTTTGTTTTGCAGACGATGTATGTCAAACAAACATTGCTTGTGCTTTTGTCGGCTTGGCTGGTGTCGGGTCAACGGCCTTCGTTCGCTGGCACACAGCCAATAGGATTTCCTATACTCACAAACAAAACCTCCTCCGACGGACTTGGGAACAGGTAAGCAATTAATGTGTGGTAAAATTTGTGAATGGGCGGGAAAAATATTTGCTGAAAAGTTTTCTAGTGAATATTTCTTATATTAAATTTTAAATAACATTACATAAGCTAGAAAGTAACATATTTTGAGCCTACTTAGAACTTTGGAAATAAATTGGAACACGCATGCATGCATGCATAAAACATGCGGAGGCTGTGTTGATACAAAATAGTAATTAAGTTAATAGTAGTTAATTATTTAATTAGCAAACAAAAGACTAAAAATAAGCAAAATAGAACATCATGAGTACCAATCCATACAGACTCCATCAAAGGAACAGAATTTACTAACATTTTATTACTATCTTATCATATCCTACTAATATTATAAATGCGAAAGTTTGTGAGGATGTTTGTTACTCTTTCACGCAAAAACTACTGAATTGATTTTGATGAAACTTCATAATAATTAGCTTATACATCAGATTGACACATAGGCTATAATTCATCGCCGTATTCCCACGGGAATGCGGGGTGCTGCTATACTATATATAATTGCGGGCAACAGCTAATTATTATATAAATTAGTTTATTTGTTTGAACACGCTAATCTCAGGAACTACGTACAATAGCTAATCAGTAATAATATGCGTAAATATAGCTCTCAGTTTGTACCTAAGTCTGAATAGCATTTGTTACTCAAATAAACTTAGCACGTCTGCGAAAGTTTTAAGTTAAACCAACACAGCTTGGTGAAATTAAACCTGTATAAGTTGCATTAAGTTACGTCCAATTCTAGTTTGTTGTTATTTAAGTTACTCTTTATTACCAAGTTACAGACAGCGTGGGTAGAGTAAGTCTATTAAAAATAAAGTCTAAAAGAACGCACAAGTTTTACAATAATGTTTTTGTAAGATTTCAAAATAGCATGGTAATTTCAATTTGCGAAACAAAATTGAAAAACATGGTAAATTTCTTGTGCATGAATTCTTACACAAAAAGTCTCAAAGCATACTAAACTTACTTTCTTCGTAATAAGTAACAATATTTATAATCGTTTTGGTTTGCTACATACATACATACAATATGATGAAGAGAGAGATGAAAAAAATTAATTTAATTTACATTTAAAAAAAATTAATTAATTTAATTTACCCAGATTTTAGTGTAAATTAAAGGATGAATGAAAATGTATGTTCAATTAAAAAACACCTTTATAATATTATACAATGTAATGCTATTTAATTCTTAATATAAGCTGGGTGGATCTTGATGAATTTTTTGTTTTAGTTTAACTATTATTTATCTCATACTGTTTCTGTGGTTTTAGTATATGACTATAGAAATAAACAGAATAAATGGGCATTTATTTCTTATGCATATTAAGGCTCTTAAATAATTCATCCCAGCATATATTGTTTTGTAGGACAGGACAGGACAATGTCTGTCTAAGGCCAGTACCTTTCATGATATATTCTTCAGCATATTTTTTAATTTTTTTTTTCATAAAAACCCTTGTGATTACTTACATAGCAAAAAAAAAAGTCCGGATCC
Source organism: Lycaena phlaeas (assembly GCA_905333005.2). Taxonomy (NCBI): domain Eukaryota; kingdom Metazoa; phylum Arthropoda; class Insecta; order Lepidoptera; family Lycaenidae; genus Lycaena; species Lycaena phlaeas. Next base: position 4,577,327 of record HG995181.1, read on the forward strand.
GCTAGTTTATTATACATTATGTTTTCAGATTCGGTGAGGACCTCGTGCTACCGATAGAAGCGAAAGGCGACAGGGATTTGGTGGAGCGAATCAGCAAAATGCCACTAGACCAGCAGCCATTCTGGTACATCAATTGGAAAGCCTTGGAAGAACAGAGGAAGAACCCGCAGACCTACGAACAGAAGCCTAACATATTTTTGAATGGCCCCGTTTCTCAAAACTCGAACTTCGCACCACCCCCGAATAATCTCAACGCGGACCTGACCCCTAAGTTCGGAAATGAAAATTCCGTCAGCAGTTTCAATCAAAACCAAGGTCAACGTAATTACAGAATCAGTAGGAGATATTATAGAAAATAGACTTCTTACTTAATTATTAGGTGTAGATTAAGATTTTATGTATCCATGACCATTACTGAAGATAAGTTATAATAAAAGTCTGTAAAGTCGGTTTACTGATAGTTGAACGTGACAACGTTATAAGCAAATACTCTCTCTTACACTATTGAAGCGCATTCCTTAAACGGCCGCCTCAGAGCGAGGTAACGCCGCACGTGTCATGTTTTTTCGTGCGTGCAGCCGGCTCCATCGAATTATAAGACGTTGTCACGTCAAAAGTACCAACTTTAGATCTTATATAATCTTACTATTGGCATTTCAAGGCAACGTTTTAGGCATCCAATGTCCCGCGACCTTGGGGTAAAACTCGATAAGCATGTGCACTTAATGAGTATTAAATGTTGATGGTAGCGAAAATTCGAAATATTTGTTCTTTGACTATGAATTTCTGTAATAATCGATAGAAAATTAAATGAAGATATTGTGTATTAATCATATACTTCCGCTAGTATACACGGTGTATTTGGAACGCTTGCAAAAACTAAGAGGTATGATAGTGTTAGCATAGCCAGACATGATACATGAAAAAAACGCGAATTTCATTAAATTTTTTGATTGTCTTTATTAACTTTTTTGTATAATCCGGTTCGGTAAACATAATGATACAGACGTTTGATGATAATGCTTTAAAATAATCGTTTTTTTTTAAATAACAATGTATTGCATACTACGATTATGCCGGCCCGACTGCAACAGCTAACCCACATTGGTAATTCGCCACACGAGATGAACAAATTTGCGCACTGCGTGTCTCGCGGTCAGCGCAAGTTCATAGTGTGTATGAATACATTGTGCATGTGCAAAATACATGCAAGTCCTAAATTAAAAAAAAAAAACGTTTCTGAGATAAATTATTAAAATCTTTGCAAGCGTTCCAAGTACACGCGGTATAAAATGACAGAGAATGTCTCATTCTTCAGACGGACGTGCAATATGGCCATAGAGGGTTTCTTCTTTTTCTTTTGAGGTACGGAACCCTAAAAACATATCTTTAGGAAATAAAATACTCATTAAATCTTAAAACGTGCCAATACTAGATGTTGAAGTTACAACGAAGTAATAAGAAAATACATACTTTGTTTTTATTTCATGTACTTCATGGGATGAAATTAATTATACAATATAGCTGACGCCACTTTTATTTGCCAATTATACACTTTTTAAGTTTTTAATCTATATGTCATAAAATAAGAAGAAATAAAAAAATAGAAACATATTCCTATACCCTTTTAGGGTGAGTGTAACTTCTACTTAATACATACTAATGTAACAGCTACGTGATTTTATTATTATGATTATATCAATTTTTATATTATTTTGTTAATATTCTTTGTACCCTTGAATCAACGCTAACAGGACAGCTGTAGCATCCTCAGTCCCGTATCCCAACCAATGGCCACCAGAAACTTTCAAACAGCAAAAAACGCAACAGCAAAGCTGTCACTTACGGTATTATTTGAAAACCCGGTCGTACTGGCCCAATTCAGCTGCAAAGCAGCATGGCACTTACAAAAACCAAGGTAATGAATTGGTTTCTCTTATTACCATTTGGCAACCACTAAGTTACTTTAGTTACCTTTTATTTTCAGTCGTAGGAGCTAAAGTCTATCATTAAAACACAAGGTCAGTTAATAAAACACATTATATTGACTTTAAAATAAATAAACCTTAATTATCACGTAAGCGTATTCTTATCCTACGTCTTACAAATAAATTACAAATATCAAAATGCGATAGTTACAACTATTAATGACTCAATAGTTTTTTTTTTTTTTTTTGGGAAAATTCCGTATCATAAAACACAACAAAATTCGTATAAATACACAATTGAAAACATTTTTAAAGACTTTATAAAATCAGCACACAAAAATACTGTTACAACTTACTTTTAAAATAGGCCATTAACGATAGGCCATTTTTAACTTTGGCCTAATTACAATTACAAGTGTAATACACGACAAAAAATATTCATTACGAATATGAATTGTAAAAACATTTATTGATACGAGAAAACATTTTTTTTTTCAATTCAATTCTTTTGGGTTTGTAAAATAAAACATAATATTAATGTCATATACCATGTTCCTTAAACAATATTTTGTTCGGACTATTATTAAAAGCCTGAAAATATACTAGGCACAGCCGTATTTGAATATTTCTTAATATACAAAATAGTAACGTTATTTGAAGTTTTCACCATTACAAAACAACAGTAAATTCCAGATACAGGCCTCCTTTAACAAGCTATACCTATTTCTCTTCTTCTATTTCTTTCGAAAATTCCATGTATCATAAGCTTACACGTACGTACATTTCGTATTACGTACAAAAAAAACTTCTTAAGACGATATTAAAAGATAGATGTACTTAAAGATTGTTATCCCGTTCAAAATACTATACTACTACAACCTTAAAATAATTAAAAAGGCCATTTGGCCTTTATGTATTGGGCCCACTGCTATTACATTGACTAAGCGTATCATTTTTAACGAGTAATAAAGCAAACGTTTCGGGAAAACCAGCGACCACATAACCCATAGACTCCTAATAACAGTGGAACGGGTTCTGGCGACACGTCTGACTTATAGTTCCGATGTAAGCCGTAAACAATGTACTCAAACTATCGTGTCATCTCATTCTTTCCCGTTGCGAAATATATCCATTTTTTTTTAACGTTCCGTGATTGGTAATTTATGATATTGAATTAGCTAATCACAGCATTGCAACTCCTTTCGTCTCACCTCAGCCAGTTGCCAGAATGCATTTAATACGAAAAATCAAACATTAACAGTCTATAGGTTGTGTGGTCGATGGGGAAAACGCTTGAATTTCAGTGAAAAAAAAAATTGCATTGATAATAAAATCATGGATACTAAATGATGTCTCATAATTTTAAAATTACTAAAGAAATTACATTTAGTATCGCTCATCACTAGAGTCATACAAGTATTACAGTTCATACATTTTTTTTTCTTGGGCCGTAATATTTATTACCGAATAAATATTCCTTCGGTTGTAATATTACGATTGATGAAAATAGGTCTCGACTGGTAACCGAATAGGAAAAAGGTTAATAGTACCAATTTAGAGACCGGCCAACTCTCCATTATTTGATCGACACAATGCAGACCCAAACTTTTACAATATGAGCAAAACCGCATGAGTACTAAAATCACAATCACTCCAGTCATAAAAATGCATTTTGTAAATTATGTTCGCTCAAAGTATTGTCGTATTATTGCTTCTAGAAATTTCCCTTGTTTAAATTTCTTAGGTAAGGGTTTCTTTCGGACTTTCCCCCATATTTCGAAACGCGGTCTTTTTGCCCAATATCCATTTTTCATCGAATGTACAAAAATCACAAACTACCATTATAAAAATACATTTAAAATATATTGAATGGTCACTAGTCACTACTGTCGAATTATTATTGTAAAAAATCCGGATTTTCCCGATTTACAATCGAGCTTATTTAGGGACGTAGTAGTTTGAATATGGACATAGACAAGTATTATACAAGGCAACACATGGCAATACGGCAATAGTAATTTCAAAAAAATTAATAGAATGTAACAATACTTTCAGTCTGAAAATATTGTTATACTTTAAAGGCGAGTATATTATCAGATTAAAATCAAGCAATCGATTGTTTACACATTAAAATTCTCTGAAACAAGTGTAGTATAAATATTAAATGTATTAGCCATACTAATACAATATTCAAACATTTACTCCATTCATACAAATGTATGAGTAACCTAAGTTTAACCGCAAATTGTATGACAATTAAAAGAAAACTCATGCACTTCTGTAATGCAACATACAAAGCGTAATAAAAGTTTATAAAAAATATCATTTTATATCTTTAAATATAAAAATTCATGTTAATTACCGATTTTGATGAGATTTTGCAGTTTTGAGATAGGATAGTTTTAAACGCGATAGCTGGCGCTGTTGTCTCCGTTCTTCTTTGTTACATTATATTTTTATGTATACTCATCAGTATAAGTTTTCATATTTAAATTGCCAGATAAAATTACGAAAATATTCATACATAAGACTTGAAGTTTCACATACAATTAAATAACTATTTCGATGTATAAATTAATATACAACAAGAAAATAAATATTGACAAAATCGACATACAAATGTATGAGCTATTTACAAAATATAATTCTACCGCGCGAGTAGGAACATGGCGACAGCCAGTAGAAGTGATAGGGTGTTTCTGGTGGCAGCTCCTGTGGTGGTGGTCATTGACGGTAGCCGGACGCTCTTGTACTGACACACTACCCGCTCTGAAGCTTCGTTGCTCGGTAGTTCGGTGAAATTCGGGAAGTTTTGTATTTGTATGGGCTGAAATGTGAAAAAATAAATTAATGTTCTTCTTCTTCTTTAATATTAGCTTACTAAAGGATTTGCCAATGTCAGAGTTAGTGCCAGATGGGAAGACGATTTCCGTGCAGTGGCAGGTCCGCGTTGGATGCGAGTGGCAAAGATTCGGTCTTCTTGGCGTTCATTGAGGGAGGCCTATGTTCAGCAGTGGACGGAGAAAGCTGATGATGATGATGACTGATTAATGTTATAACTCATAATAAAATATTCGCAGCAAGATATAATATGCAATCGCATTATCAAATAATAAAATATAGTCCAAGAAAATAGGTTATCAAATATGAATTTTGTGATAAATAGGTCTTCCCGTGACCATGGTTGCCTTAGACCAGTAGTAACTAAGCCTTGCGTCGGATTGGGCTGGTATGACCGACTCGCTCAAATAATACCAGCATAAATTGACAGCTTTGCTGTCGAATTTATGCGGTTTGTGCGTTTCCGGTGTCCCATTGAAGGAATAGAGAAAATAGGGCAACGCAATAGGGATGTTGACTAATTTTTTTATTGATTTTATTTGATAGACATACTATAGATAAACACGAAAAAAAAGACTTGTAAAGAAATGTGTCCACAAAAAATTAAATAAAGAAAAATAGTTTTTAAAATAGCCGTTAAAACGCTCCAAGCGTCATTACGTCACACACCGCATACAAAGCTCGCGCTATGTTAGGTGAGTTTGTACTTAGCTCAATGTTCAGTGACGTACATAATGCATGATAAATAACGCATTTTAAATTAATTTTCTAAATTTTAAGACAAATAAGTAGACTTTTAAAATGTTATTTTAGGTTTTCAAATACTGTATTTAATATGTAAAACATAACTTTACATGAATTTGTAACATGTGTCAACATCCCTATTGTATGACCCTCCGACTGCTGAGTTGCCTCCTTATCGTAGCAGCTTATGAATTACAATAATTATCAACACAGGAGGATAGGAAGTTGTGTGATGCTCACCGCGCCCCAGGTGTCGTCGCGCCGCTTGCAGAAGGTCATGTGCCAGCCGTACAGCTTCTTCTCGATCTGCTCCGTCAGCAGCGGCTCGGACCACGCCATCTCGTTGATGTGAGCTATGAACGTCTTGTTCTGGAACTCCTGCGGCTCCTTTATCACCAGGCTCTCTGGAAAATTAATAAATATATAAAACTAACCGCCGCGTTGAATGCAAGTAGCAAGGGATCGGTCGTCTTGGCGTTGATTGAGGGAGACCTATTTTCAACAGTGGACGGATAAAGGCTGATGATGATAAAACTTACTATAACATTTTACGAAGTGCTGATCGGCAATTCGGTAATCGGCACAAAAGGTGCGAAGACGATCTCTGAGCAGAGCCGGTCCGTGTTGGATGCGAGTGGCAAGGGGTCGTCTTGGCGTTCATTAAGGGAGGTCTATGTTTAGCAGTGGACGTATAAAGGCTGATGATGATGATAATGTTATTTTGAATTGGAAGTCGACGTCACGACTTTCTATTCAGCGTCATAATGTACCTGGACGATTTTTTATTCTGAAGGTTTTAAACTTTACGGCCTATTGGCCTGTATGCTCAATTGGTACAGCGAGCAGAAAGGAGAACTTAAAATTACAGACGGTTATATAACCATCCAATAAATGAGAACTATTTTTTCATTCTAGCTCTATCTCATTTTCTATCTCTGTCTCTCTTATTCTATCTCTTTCTCTCCTCTGTCTTCGCATAAATTTTAATTTAAAAAGTAATCCATAAAACATAATATACTTACTCATAAGGCCGACGCCCTGGTCATCTCCTTGCTTGGCAGTTTCCTCTCCACTCTGCGCTTTCAAATGAGCTTCAAATTCTGGCGGCAGTCCATCCTTGTTGCTGTAAAATTACATTAAGTAAAAATTCAAATTATCGGTTAGCGACAAGTAGATCTTAAGTATAACTTAATAGTAAATCTTTCCTTCTTTTTTTCTACAAGAACTCAATCATAACAAGGAGTTCAAACCAGTATTTATAAGTCAAGACAAAATAAACGTTGACAAAAGTCACATTTTTTAAAAATGGAACTCAAAATTTTCCATAATTGCATAATTAATTTATTATTTTGAGATTTAAAGGAGGAGATTTGAATGTATAATAATACAGTAGAATAAACCTCACCTAGAGGATAGGAAGATGTTTTCCACCACCATCATGTTCAGTCCGTAGAACTCCTTGACACCGAACGTCTCGAAGAACTCCAGCACAGGCGACATGGAGTAGCAGCCCGCCAGCTCCGTGCGCGGGTAGTACAGCACGAACGACAGACACATCTCCTGTAATGATAACAGCATATTCTAAATTGACATGGGCTCATTGGAAGATGGGGAAAAACAATCGGTTATAAAATCAAACTTTGTTTTTTTAGAATTATTGCATCTAACAACAAAAAATAACATACTGAAATGTGTGTCATAATAATATAAGTATATTATGGCATATTATTTTAAAGTTAGTTCTTTTGACCACCACCCGAATAACAAAAATATTTAAGAAATATGAGCCTAGCTTGATTCAAATATTTTTTTTTTCCTACCTGTGATGCAGAATATCCCCCTAAAATAGGTTTATCTCTTGAAGTGCTGTCGTAAGTGCATTCCGTTATTAAAATATCGTTTTTGTAGAACTTCCTGCCGCCGGGCACGATGCGAGATTGTTGGTAGCGAGCATCATAGGAGTTCTCCTAAAAAATAATAATGATGTACATAATTAAATAAAAAGCGACATCTAGGAGAAATATATGTGTTTGTCACAGAGCCATCTATTATATTATAATAAAACTAACACTATCATAGTGTGACGTACAATGCACGCCACCTAGTTGCAGTCTATCGAACTAATCTATTTGATAGTTAGCTACATAGCTAATGAAATCGCCAATAGAGGGCGTTATATTAATATTTCATACCTCTGATATTCTAGGCAGTTCCACGTTGTCTCTGATGTGTTTCAATGATATTTTCCTCGCGGTGCCGTGCGCGTGAAGCAAGACTGACACGATGTTAATTCCTTTTTCTGGTATAGTCTATAAAACATATTAATTTAAAATAAATTTGAGATCGCTACACACTTTGTCTGAACTGTAGAGTAAGTCATTGGTTTCTAGAGAACAGAATATAAAAGGTTCTTAGAGTGCGCTAGGAGGGGCTGACAATTTAAATATTTAATCAGTTTGCATTCGTCTATTTACCCGAATATAACAAGTGACGGGTGACCAACAAGCAATAAATTATCGAAAAATTTCCAGTATATATACAACAATAATAAAAGAAAAAAAAGGCTATTATTTATAATAAAAGTACAGTCGAAAAGAGTTTGATACTTTTATACTGATACTATGACATAATTTACAAGATTCTTAAAAAAAAATCGGTTGTTCGTAAAGTTGGTTTACTGACGATAGTTGAACGTGACAACGTCATAAGAAAATGGGCCGATTGTGCCTCTTTGTCGCTCGTTCCACGCTCTCAGAGTGAGTTAACGCCGCATGAGTCATGTTTTTTCGTGCGTGCAGCCGGCTCCATCGTATTATAAGACATTGTCACGTCAATATATTGAGATATTAGGAGAGTTACTTACGCTGTTAGTACATTCCGGGACGCATATCCCGACCGTCCGATAGGCCTTCTGTTTTGGAGGTATGACGTGCAAGGCGGATATACCGATGCCGGTGCCGAACAGAGCGCCGTCGTGTTTACGGAGCGCCGGTGTGTAGTAAATACGAATACCGGAGCTGTCCAATACTGAAACATAAAAATGAATCTAGAAATATTAATCAATCAAAAAAATATAATGTAAGTAATACATATTGAGTGAAATTTGCCGTTTTTTGAGACAACATAATATAATAACGTTGGTAATTTGTTGAAGGCTATCTATAATTATATCTATCTATAATTATAAATAAAATGCACTTATTATTTGATTTTTTTTACTTTTTTTTGTTCTTCTAGTGTTTATTATAATATAATAATAATATATATTATAATCTTTATAATACAATTATGGAAAAATGTTATTGACTGCTTCCAAAAAAATAAGAAGGCATGACAACATATTTTATAGAAACATGTGATGATAATCAATGATGAACAATCATAAAAAATGTATTAAATAAACACTTGTGATTTGAAATGATCAAAAATTATTTTTTTCTTTAACTTGGCTGTGAAATATATATTATGAATAGTCTGACTGTTTGTTTGCCGTAAAACGATTAAAAATGTGAATTTACGAAAACTCTGAAGTGTCCCTAAAAATCAGCTGTTATCTTAGATTAAAATATAATAACGCTATTTTGTTTTAATCTAAGGCTGTTGTAATTTGCTACAAACTTCAAACTATGAGTTTAGCTAAAGTATACATAAGGCAATATATGCATAAACCTTTGACATTCTGATATTCCTTTTTTTATAACCTAAAATCCATCTGTTATTTATATCCAAATTATATTCTGTACATATTACGATAATAAAAAACATTTAAGGCTTAATAATTAAGCGGTTAAATAGACTCACCGTCGTGTAGTTCTTGATTGTCATAATGAACTTCGAGCATGTAGTAAGAGACACCGCCTCTCTCACCTAACGGTATTCCGACGTTCTCAGGAAGGAATTCGCCTGTAATAAAGTCACACGTACATGAATCAACTAGAAAATATACATGCATAGATAGTAACATCAAGTGTTTGTGAAAATCCTTTAAATATCTAGACACGCGGTAGCAGGTCATGCCAAGTTCTAGTAACAGAACCGGCGAGCGCACTGTGTCAAAGAATTCAGACGTATATAGAAGAACAGTTCTTAAAGATTTTTGGTGTCGACTTTATTGGATGTATCTTTATGTCCCCAGCGGGCTTTGCTCGCAATCGCTCGCTCTCGTAGGCTCATATGCTGGGGACATCGTGGCGTCCTTGACTCACCGCCAAGCGGAGGTTTACCTCCCATTGGGGCCCATTGGGGGGATGAGGAAAAGGAGAGCAAGTGGCAAGAGCAAGGAGTGTGTGGATGTTTATGGAGTGCGGCACAGTGCAACACATCCTTTCCGGGTGCCATTGGTAATTGCTATGAGTAGATAGACCATACAGAATAGAATAGAATAAAATAGAATGGAATGGAATAGAATGGATTAGAATAGAATGGAATGGAATAGAATAGAACATAATATAATATTCGCATTTGAATATGATACATATATTGCAGGTGTTCATTTATAATGGCATGCAAACTATTAAATGTTAATTAATCTATATGAGCCCGTTATTAAATAGATATACTACCCAAACTTACAAATATAAGTTAACATTAGTATAAACTTACGGTATAGGAAGGAATCTTAATATAAATTATATGCTTCCGTTTTGTAATTGCAAATTAAAGATAAGATAAATCACTTGAAATAGGGTTGACAGCTGACATTAATGAGTTGTGTTATTTATGTATATTTATTAACTGTTTCGGATGTAATGTATGAAATTTAATTCATATATCAATTATTAGATTGTGATGGAGTCTGTTCTAAATGCACTGTAAGCACTATTTTGCACGAGCGCTTAAAAAGGTTGCGTTTAAAACCCGACGTTCGCTTGAGTTACAACATTGGCATGCTCAATTCGATTTAACGTCTAACATATAAAGTCAAAAATTTAACAGTGCTCGCTAAAAAGCGTTGCGTTTTAAAAACGCTTTCGTGTGAACAGATCAAATCATACATCCGTTCAAACGTTTTTTTAACGCTCGATAAAAAGGCGCTCGTCTATCAGGGCAATATGTAAGCGTACCTCTAACACTTTCTTTCTTTTCTTCTTTGAAAATCTACTGATACAATTGTTTTGTGCCTTGGGGTAAATTTAATACGTTGTTGATTTTTGTGTTTTATACTAATACTAGCGGACTCGACCGACTTCGTTCTGTCAAAACAATTAATTTGCAATAAATAAAATTGCAATCTAAAATTTGAGAAATAAACTATCCTATCTTTTAAGATGGAGAAAAGCACACATTTTAAAAGAAAAAACATTAAAATCGGTTAAGTGCTTTAGGAGTCCATTGAGGACAAACATTGTGACACGAGATTTATATATATTAAGATATCTTTTACTGTCAGTCGTTTTGGCGTTCATTTAGGGAGGCCTATGTTCAGCAGTGGACAGATAAATACTGATTATGATGATGACTATGATAATACATAATGGCTGCATCTGTCAACTTGTTTATTACGAAACAATATATGCATTTTATCGCAGTTTCTCAGTCTCATACCTTTGGATCCCATAGCCCAAGCAGCAATGGGAGTGACGCACGTGGCCAGTTCACCAGGTCTGATCGGTCCATAGAAGCCATCGCCTTCCGCCCACTCGTTCCACTGTCTTTTATCATGGTCTTCCGCACACTCGTACAGCACCATGTGGTGGACTGGTGATGGGGAGTTCTTCTGGCCCGTTGCGTCAACTGGTTTGCTGTCTATCAGCGGCTGGTATCCCACGATGTGATGCTTCTTGGGTAGATCAGGCGCTTTGAACACTTTGCACCAGAATAGTGTAGCCATCACGTGCGGTATTGTCAGCTGAAAATATTAAAGGACAGTGACAGTGCAATCCAAAATAGTCATAATATAATATCATTGACGAAAGTAATCTATACTAATAGTATAAATAATAAGTAAATTTTTAATATAAATCTTAAGAATTTGTTTGTTTGAACGCGCTAATCTCAGGAACTAATGGTCGGGTTTGAATTATTCTTTCAGTGTTAAATAGCACGTTTATCGAGGAAGTCTATAGGCTATATCACCCTGATAAAATCCTGTTGTAAATCTTAATTAACGCAGGCGAATCTGCGGGCAATAGCAAGTGTTAAATACTATTTATATATATAACCCCGTAACATAAGTCAAAGTCAAAGTCAAAATTTTTATTGAAAGTAGTACCATCAAAGTATCTTTTTGAACGTCAATTGAGTCTACCACCCGTTCCAAAGCAAGCCCACTGAGAAGAACCGGCGAAACAAACTCAGTGGAACTAACATACACCTTGAGACCTGCATATCTATTTATATTTTTGCTGCTTATTCCGGAACCATAAGTATTCATATTTCGACATTTTTAAAAACGATAGTAATGCTATTTATGTAGCGAATTGGGTATAAATGTTTTATTTACTTCTGTAGTTTATTTAATATCAAATATTTTATATATCGCCGCTTATGCCGCATACGCGTTTGTGCTTATTAGGCTTTCGACTCTTTTGTTTGCACACGGAAGTAAATTATATACTATCTATCTCATCATAGTAGATAATATATTTTCAGGTGTGTAGCGGACCAATCACAGCGCTACAATCCTGCATCGCGCTATCAGAATTCCAGCGTTCGGCTGCTATATACACATACAACATCTGACACTAGAGCCAGTAGTCTTCGGCCTGGCCGAGAATTGCACATCGCTTAATCGGAGATCTCCCTTTGGGCCCTACCACGAAATTCCCACAGGTGTATCGGTCTTAATCTGCCTGTACTGCCTTTTCTCTCTCATACCGGTAAAACGTATATAATACTTGCCTTATTAATTTTAACATCCCAGGTCTTCAGCGGTATCGAGTCTGGTTTGGACAGCGGCTGCAGCAACCGCAAGGGTCTGGAGCCGCTTTGTACATGCCTCGGGAGCTCCCCGTCTGAGCCATCAGGACCTAACGCCCACAGCACTTGGGTGGTGTCCTCCTGTCGAAACAATAAATTAAATTTAGATTTTGTAGGACTTTACAACTAGAAGATCGGATAGTCACTCCGTGACCATGGTTGCTGTAAAGTATCCGAAACGTCGGGCTCATAAAAAACTAAATAAACCCCGATAAAATCCGTAAAAGTTGTTTTATTATAATATTAAAGGAAATCTTGCTATTGTTTTTAGATTTTGGTGGGTCCAGCATTTTTTTTTTCAAGAAGACGGGGCAAACTGACTGTCGGTTCTTTTAGAAGGTCCCTAAGCGGTATCGTTTTAGGGAATGCCATGAGTGGTAACCAGTAACTGGTAGTTGATTTCATATTATATCGATGGTTCAAGGCAAGGAATGCCGTGACAATCAAATAGTCATGGATTTTCAAACATCGAAGTGTCTTGAACATAATCCAAATATGCTTAATGGATTTCAATTATATTCACATCTTACCAGCCAGGATTAATGATTTTTAACAAGGAGATTTTTAAAAGAGCAGAGAAGCAGATAGTAATGGAGGAGATCCAGACTAGCCAAGAAGCCTTGGAATCCAACTTACACCGATAACAAAGTCCTGTCTGTCACACGTGTCTAGCTGTCTCCTGAACTCGACGGTGGTGTGGGTGTCGTTCTGGTACCCGGATATCAGCTCGTAGTTCTGCACTTCATCAGCTACCGTCCGGTCCTCGAAGGTCAGACCATGGCAATCCTGGAATGGAAAGACAATAATAAAATAGAAATAGAGGCTCAATTTATTTCATATAGATTCTTAATATTAGATATACGATCTCGTAGTACAATCACCTGAAGTGGTAAACGTCACCCATCAATCGGTATCATATTGTTGTTGCCCGCGGCTTCGCCCGTATTAGAAAAAAATCCTTCATTTTATGTATCCAATGTTACTACTTCCAGTAACTCCGAGAATATGTGTACAAAGTTTCATGATAATCGGTTAAGTAGTTTTCGCTTTCTTAATTTTCATATTTATAATATTAACTAGTAAGGATAGATTATTTAAAAAAGATTACATTTTTTGTTAGTTCGTTTATGAAGATTTAATTCAAATAATATTAATATAATTGTATAATATCAAATGGTGACATAAGGTTGTGACTTGTGAGAATAATAATCATCAAAACGAATACGTTTGTAAATCTAGATTAAAGCGAGCGAAGCTGTGGAAATTTCTTAGTATGCAAGTATATACGAGGCATGTTCTTTGTGTACGTCTGTAAGAGTTCTCTATCGACACAAGACCTACCTAGTGAGTTAAGGTCTGAATAGAAATAAAACTACCTTTTCTGTTCTTTTTAGGGTTCCTTCCACAAAATGTAAAAACCCTTAAAAAATTCACTCAATTGTTTCTAGAATACACACTTCATTATTCGTATAGTATTATAAAATATCAATTCTGTCGAACATACCCTCGAAATATCCAGAGGCAGGTGTCTAAAGCTCCAGGTGTGTATTGACTTTAAATTCTTGTTTCAGACATTAAAAATTCTACTGCGCATAAGCGATTAAATATCTATTTTAGCAAGTTATTGAACGGCGAAAAGTAGTAGTTTAGTAGAATAATATTTAGGTTTCTAAATAAGAAACAAATATTTTCCTACTAATATTATAAAGCGAAAGTTTGTAAGTAGTGATGGATGTTTGTTACTCTTTCACGTAAAAACTAATGAATGGATTTTAATGAAATCGTTGCATCCAGCCATGCGATTTCAACAAGCCGGGAAACTCCAAAGGCGGTCGTTGATGGTGACAGACGGCTACCCTTCGCCTACTGGTCGTCTATTTGTCACCGATCGCTTTACAATAATATAACTAAGGCTGTAATTTATCACCGGGGCCAAACCACGGGACGCTGCTAGTATTAAAATATAAAGCTGAAGAGTTTTTTTAACGCGCTTATCTCTGGAACTATTTATGTCACCCTGGGCTACTGATCCTCACCACCACGACAAGGCCTGAAACGTGATGGGGTGGTCGTAAGTAGCCTTACCTAACTTATAACCTACCTCGATAAACAGTATTATATTTCAAACTTTTCGACAGTTATATTAGGTTCTTTGCTTACTTTCAATGACCTCAATGGTCATCTTATCTATCTTTAAAACCAAATGATAGATAACAAAATATATGGATGGATATTCTAAAAAAATATCTTATATAAGGATAACAAAAGGATTTTAATAAGGCGAAAAAACTATTATAATGGTTTACAAACCTAACTTATAAACTTTCACATAACTATTTTGCTAAAACGATTTCAACTGTATGTCATGTGTAGTAGGTAGTAGGTACGAACAGCTGATCGGAGAGCAGATGTTGAAGTGGCAATAAAGATAATTCCCAGGTTTTTTCCACTGGCAGATGTTGGCGCACGTGCCGCGACACCTGGCCATGTCATTCACCAAATGTCAGTGAATGTTACCCTTTGTGAGTGTAACGGCATTTGTACTATCATTAGGTTTTGTTGCCAATAAATGAGGCTTTTGTAAGAGATAATGCCATGCTGCAACCGAAATGGGTTCATTAACAACATCAGCCTTTATCCGTCCACTGCTGAACATAGGCCTCACTCAATGAACGCCAAGAAGACTGATCTTTTGCAAGTCGCATCCAACACGGCCCGGCTACTGTTCGGAGATCGTCTTCCCACCTAGTTAATGGCCGACCAACACTCGCGCACATAATAAAGTAAAAGTACCGGTTTAGAGTGACAGCTATGCTGCCGCGTTTCGTGCAGCTTGTTGGTTTCCCACCGCTAGGCGCGGGCGTCCTCTATATCAGGTAAGGAGTGTCTGGCCGTAGTTAACCACCCAAATGGGGGTTGGTTGGCCCAATGAGGGTAGGTGAATTTAACACACTTTTAAAAGACTTTTTATTCTATATGGCATGCATGTCTTCATAATATTTTGCTTCTAGTAGCAAGTGCTAGTCAAGAGACTAGTTTAGGTACACGTAGAAATTTAGAAGAACTCAGTTTAATTGTAAAAAAAGTAAAATTAATTGACATTCAATTATAATGGCCAAATATTTTTTTTTATTTTGCCACATCAGTCAAAAAACGCAGAGCAACTTTATAAAAATATAAAAACACTTACTCTTAACGAAATTTCGAAAAATTCTCAATTCTTTGACCTTAAAGTCACACTAAAACAATCACACGCCACAAATATCTGCAGGAAACAAAAAAAAACGTGGGAAACGAAAGCTGGCGATTAAAATTGTTGGTTCGGTTTGGGTGAATTTTTTTACTAATAAATTACGAAGCGTTGTCAAATTTGAATATCTACGTCTATAACGTGAACGTGCGTTTCAACGTGTATTTTTTTTGACAATACTATTTTTTTTACTTTCAACTAGTTATTACGGGATATTTTCATGCTTACTCCACCCATTTCACATAGTTTCGATAACGAATAAGATTGAAGACTTCAATACAAACGCGTATAACGCATAAGCTGCGAAAGTATATAAAATAAATCATATCAAATAAATTAGACAACTACTAAGTAGTATAATATGATGATGAAATTATCATACGACGAGAGGTGACAGGCCGTTGCATGCAGACGATCGCAGGTTGGAAGATAAATGCTTATTTGAATGATATGGTATGTCTGTACCAGCTGATGAGTTAAGAGGAGCTCGTGGCTATGTAATAACAAACCGCGCGGATCGATCCAACAGATTAAGCAACGCTTGTCGAAGTTGGTCCGGGGATGGGTGACCATCTTTACATATCGAGACCCCTCCATGCCTCGAAAAGGACGTTAAGCCATTGGTCCTGGCTGTCATTCGTGGATTTTTGACAGTCGTTACGGGTCGTCAGAAACCCGAAAGTCTGACATCCAGTGCTAGTTTGAGGTACAGTACCATCCAGTTACTGGATTGTAGAGGTCCGATGAGTCGCTCCTTTTAAAATATTGGTATTCAGCTGCATCCGATTAGACTGGAAGTCGACCCCAGATATAGTTGGAAAAAGGCTAGGTAGATGATTGCCTGTATCAGCTAATATAAATTGGTTTAATTTCTTTCCGTATTTATCACTTGTAACACTTATTATAATTTGCTTCTATACTACATTGTATGTATTTAATACAGGTATTAAAATTATATTTAATGAGAAAGGTATTTGTATATAGATTATAATGATTAGGTATTAATTCTTAAAACCAGCATGAAATACATTCATGGGTTGAAATCCTACACCGAGAACAGATTAATTGATTAAACCTGTTTTTAAATTCATTAACAAACAGATTCCATTTTTAATTTATGTATTTGCACGTTTTAGTTTCAAGCGGAATTAGGGTGTAACGAAATTCGACGATATAATCTGTGTATCATCTTTGATAGCGTTGTTGTTGTGTTTTTTTTTTTTTTAGTTTAAGTAATTTTAGACTTCAATTATTTTTCCTACAATTCTTGTACCAAAATCAAGTTGTTATTTATACTAGTCAAAGAACTAATAACACTAGGTAAATGGAAATCGTGATTTTTTGTATAACGAATCTTTGAACCAAAACCAACGTATCCAAAAATTGTTATCAATATCACTACATATTATAAAACAAAGTCGCTTTTTCTGTCCCTATATCCCTTTGTACGCTTAAATCTTTAAAACTACGAAACGGATTTTGATGCGGTTTTCTTTAATGGATAGGACAATTTAAGAGGAAGGTTTATGTACATAATTTATTAAGTTTTTATATACATTAGCTAAGATATAACAATAATTGTTGGAGGTGTCGGAAAAAAATTGGCCGCCTGGGAGTTTCCAACGCAAACGCTGCCTAAACCCTTTGAGATATAACAAAATAATGTATGGTGGAATTGTGTATCTTAAACAGGTCTACAAAAAAGTCCGCGATGGCATATGTCTATCTCTTAGCGATATCATACTATATCCATTTAATACTTTAAAAAATGGGCAATTATAACGCGATAATTTGAAAGTCCTTATCATTTTAAATTAGTTAATTAGCTTGAGCACTTCATGAAGATTATTTTTCCCCTTTACATCATGCAAATTAAATGAATACTTTAGGAGATATGGCAAAATCAAAATAATACGCAAGAAAATAAATCGTGTTGCCGTGATTTGAACTGTAATAGTATCTTAAATAGTAAATATGCATGCAGAAAGTCTGCGAAGGAATATAATGTCTTTATGTTCAAGATAAAATAATATATCCATTTTAATACAAAAACTTAGTCATTATTATAATGGAAAATGATCATCATCAGACATGATAAATCCAAGTAAATCTAAGTTCACGCGGGCGAAGCTGCGGGTAACAGCTAGTTATATTATAAATTAATCAATATTATATTATAAATTAATCAATATTATATTATAAATTAATCAATATTATATTATAAATTAATCAAAATTATGCTCATTTTAATTCTAATAGTAAGGACCCGTTAGCAAGAGCGCTTTTTTACAGAGATTAAAAAAAAATTAAATGAGGAAACGGGACACCCGTGTATTTGTTCCAACGAAAGCGACTCAGTGAACTATGGCCCGATACCTCTCCTCGCCTGCTTTCGAGGAGACCATGCGCAGCAGTGGGACATATATGAGTTGCTACTTTACTTTTTTTCCATATATACCTGTAAAATTTCGTCTCATATAGCAAGGTTTTTTCCTCCATGGATGGGACTCTATAATTGCAAAAATATTCCGACTTGAATTTGACTGATCTACCAAACTAGACCCTTATGTACATTCGGCCAGGTATAAAGGTTCACACAAGTACATCGAACTATATACCGAACAATGTCAGGTAAAGCCCTTGCGTAATTCCATTGTGCAAGTACCAAGTACAGGCGGAAACATTAAAATTCCTGCCACGCACAAAAGAAGTTTCGAGAAGTTGGACAATAACGCCGTCAACTGTACCGATGTTTGACACTTCATTGAAACTACTGATCGATGGTAAATTTTTATGAATGGCTAACTATAGCCCGCAGCATCGCTTGTTTGCTTAGATTTACGGCCGTATCAGGATCGATAATGATTATTTTTATGGCCCAATTTACTCCTTGTCACGTCAGCTACCTGCCAGTGAAAGTCCCATCAAAATAAGTCCAGCTGTTGCAGAGATTTCCCAAAACAAACGGACCAACTAAGGCAGGTGTATTTAGTAAAAAGTGGTATTTTTTTTTAATACAGACACTTAAATTTTATTTTTCTGTGTAGAAGATATCCCATCATCTAATATTATGTAAATTGGAGAGAGACTAGTGAATAATAAATTATCATCATCATCATGATCATCACCATTTGTCTGTCCATTGCCTAGCCCTATGATAAGAGCACTAAGACGGTAGTTTTCCACCACGCGCATTCACTTAGGACCGGCCACTGTATGGAGGTACTCGTCCAATTGGAGTTGAACTCCGTCTTCCAAAAGTCCTCCACTAGAAATCTATAAGCCCAGAGGCCATAGATTTTTGGTGTTGTGATGGATAGGTGTATAAAAAACGTTTATGTGATGCCGTGGTAAGCTTTGAGAATTTAAATTACGGGTACTAAAAACCGAAAACTCGTTCCAGCTAATTTACAACTAGCTTGCGTGTTATAAATCTACCAAACGTCGGGAATATAAAATCTTAATAAGCCACTGTCAATTCCGCCAAAAGTTTTATCAAAACGAATTTGCATAGGGCGATACGCGTGTTGAAATGGGTATCTTAGGAGTGTAAAGGGAGATCCCGCTAAAGACACGACGTCGTGGGTCGTGGAGGTCGTGGGGGCTGCCAAGTGATAGCCGGGCAGTCCCCCCATTGTGGAGAGTCTGGTCTTGCCGGGACCAGTTTGTCACTGAGAGTTTCCCGTTGCCTGCGATCCGGGTCGCATAGAGGCTGAAGGCTCACGCGGTTTTAGTGGGGTAGTGCACCCAATGCGAGTCCCCAAAAAAAAAAAAGGAGTGTAAAGGGAGATGATAATGATTGTTTTACATCCCCTATCAGTAAGTGGTTAACTACTAGTGGTTAACTAAGTTTATACTGTTATGAGAATTTTCTAAATATGTAAAGTTTCGAAGATACTTTCTAAATCCAAAAATTATCTCTTAATTCTAGTAAATTTTCTTTACATATCAATGGACAATATGTATATCATATTATGTTACATGTCTAATGAAACAACTTTTACGGATTTTATCGTGGTTTATAAAGATTTTTACGTACCCGACGTTTCGGATACTCTACAGTTTAAAGTATCCAAAATTTCGTTTTATTATAATGAGTGAAATTCGCGTAAACATAAGAAAACGATATTATATAATGTATCGCAATTAGCGTAAATATAAGAAAAAAACATTTATATAAACCTTTCTGTCGGCAGTATTTAACATACGATCAGAATTCGGATTCGGATAGGATATTCGGTAATGACATTAACTCCGCAAAGTTTCGGGTGTTGTTTATTCGGCTGTGGTTTTTGCTTTTGCGGTTTGCCATGTTGAATTAGGAGCAAAAGCTTAAATAGGATGCTTTGTACGGAAACCGCTATCCTGATTGGAAACTACTGCCCTGATATTTTCTACTTGACTATGTGTATTGAAACAGCATACTGGCTTCTAGAAAGGAGTAACATAATTATGACTAAACAAATGGGCTGGCCATATACCAAGGAAAATGAATCAAAATCAAAGTCAATTTTTTTATTCAAAAAAGTAGAACCAAAGTATCTTTTTGAAAGTCAATTGAGTCTACCACCGGTTCCAAGGCAAGCCCACTGAGAAGAACCGAATGGCCGATGGGTCAATAAGATTCAAGATTGGAGGCCACGTTTAGGTAGACGAAGTGTTAGTCTGCCACTAACCAGATGGGAAGACGATCTTTGCGCAGTGGCCGGTCCGTGTTGCATGCGAGTGGCAAGAGATCGGCCGTCTTGGTTTATTATTGAAGATCTCCTCCATTTCAGCAGGGGACGAATAAAGGTATATGATGGTGACGATGATGTAGTCCTATTCTATATTTAATTCACTAATTGGATAAGTCTAACTATTTCGTGAGCCTGTTAATTACATGTTCGAATTACGTTCTATTTCGGGAAATAAATCCTCTCTAAGCAATTCTAAATGTAATTATATATTTACTAGTTGTTGCCCGCAGCTTCGCCTGCGTTAACTAAGATTTACAACGGGATCTTAGTACGCGAAATAACATTTTTTACACCTTGTGTCCGAAAAACCAAAATATCTTACGGAACCCTATTTTTATCAGAATAAAATTTAGCCTATGTTACTCATGGATAATGTAGCTTCCGGATGGTGAAAGAATTTTTGAAATCGGTCCAGTACTTTTTGAGCCTATTCATTACAAACATACAAAAATAGGTACAAATCTTTCCTCTTTATAATTTGCTAGGACAGGCAAACGAACTGACAAGCCATCTATTGGTAAATGGTCAGCGTCCACCATGGATAGTAACAAGAACTATTTGTCTAGGATTAGACCGGACAACTCATGTAGTGTATGCCTGCCAGGGGAAATAAAGCACGGGCTCGGGTTCGGTACCCGGGCCCCGTTAGAAACGACGTCGTGGGGACTGCTTAATAGCGGCCAGGCAGTAAGTATTTGGAGAATCTGGTCTTTCCGGGACCAGTCTGCTGCTGAGGTGGTCCTGTTGTCTGCGGACTCTCAAAAAGCGTCTGAAGGCGCTCGCAGTGGTTTTATTGGAGTAGTGCACTTTAATGCGAGTCCCTACACACGTCAGTGTGCCTACCCTAGGCCCTAATATGGTGCGAAAGCTCCACTGCGACATCAAAAAAAAACAGGGGGGAAATAAAGCACAGCAGCCCATTCCAATGGCAAGATTTTAAATTCATATAGATAAGAAATCGATTTAGTTCACCCGCTTAGCGAGTAATTTGAACACAAATCGGATTCAACTAATTTGTATTACGGTGCGTTTCCCGTCATTAATTTCTAATGAATATTCAATATGGCTGACGGGCACAAAACATATAGAATGTCATTGATACACATTTTTATACGGTCTTGGCCCTCTACTGGTTACTCTGCAACTCCTGTATAGTCAGGATCGACAGTGGTAACCACCAAAGACCCTTTGATACGATCTCCGGGAGCCCGGGGGAAACGTTGAAACTGCCTTGGGATCGACGAAATAATCAGAAAAATTCAGGAGGAGTAGGAAATATTCCAGTTTCCTTCCCAGTTCAAAGCGCGTACCGGATTACAGTGACTACTAAGAGTCAAGAAGAAGATAGTCAGGTGAAGCCGAGCTGTAATGCACCATGCGGGGAAACAAATGCGGAGAAATAAATGTATTGTGTACAAATATGCAAAGAGCGAATAATATATAGGTGTATATTAACTATGAGTTATTATTAACTTCATGTTAAATATAAGTAAACTAGCTGTTGCCCGCAGCTTCGCCTGCGTTAACTAAGATTGACAGCGGCACCTTAGCGGAATGATAAACAGCCTATAGCCTTCCTCGATAAATGAGCTAACACTAAAATAATCATTTAAATTCGACTAGTAGTTCCTAAGATTAGCACGTTCAAACAAACAAACTTCAGCTATATATTAGTAAAAAGATTAGCACACATCATTGGCACATGCGAAAAATAGATTTTTTTAGAAAACAGTTAGCCAACAGGCGTTCTGTAGGGCTATTCTGTAAAAACGATTTCAATATCGAGCTTCACCTGAGTGATAGAGCTCACTTTACGTCACTTCGAAAGCGAACTTTATTTCTATAGATAGAGAGTCGAGTTTTTATTGATACAAATTCGTCATATCACCGCGGATTCTGCTTTCGATATTCGAAAACGACCTTATAGAATAACCCTACTATACACCTGACGGTACGTGATAGACAGACATCCGCTACAACAGAGGCTGAGCCGGTGCAATGTCGGCCATTGACCTTTCACGATAAGACAAGATGCCTGATTGAATTTTGAATTGAGTAATTTGTTCATTTGCATACGTTAGTGCTATTTTATGTTACTTAATGGTAAGTGGTCGATTTCAACGATCAAAAGGCCCAATCTGACCCTCCAATTGACCTCTTGATATGGGAGCCTGAGGACTTATAACAAATTAATATTAATAAAGTAAATAAATTAGGAAAAGATTTATTCAATCTTATATTTGGAGCATTGCACTCTATAGAAGTGAATCGTGGACACTGACGCAAAAATATAGGAAAAGATTAGAAGCCTTTGAAATGTGGTGCTGGAAAAGGATGGAGGGGATAAAATGGACAGACATGGTGACAAACACAAAAGTTTTGGAGATAGTGAAAGAGGAAAGAAATATTATTAAAACTGTTGAGAACCGAAGAGGAAATCTGATTGGTCACCTGATACGACATGACTTGTTTATAAAAAATATTATAGAGGGAAAGATTGATGGTAAAAGAGGAAGAGGTAGACCGAGAAGGAGTTATATGCAACAAATAAAGGAGAAGGTACAGGTTATGTCGTATCGGGAGGTGAAGGTATTGGCGGAGAGGAGGAATGAGTGGCGAATACTCCACCGACAAGAGCAAGCTCTTAAATAGAGAGAGAGAGAAATAAATAGAAAATTGTAATTCGAGTACTTTTAGGATTTTTCGTAGTTTATGATTTTTACACATTCTTTAGTAAAATCGAATGAAAACATCCATCGTAACAAAATATTACAGATTAAAATTTGAAATAAGTTATTTTAATTCAATATGTAATACGTTATTTTAATTTAATCTGTAATAAGTCATTTTATTACAATGGGTGGAATTTGCAAAAATATGAGATTTTCTGTGGAGCTAATTGATACTCGCATATATTTTTTTGGCGCATTCCGAGCCCTCATTATAACCTCGGCTATAATGATCAGAAATGATCATTATAAAGATACTATAAGTAAACTTAAACAATAAAAATAATAGCAGTATAGATAGCAGCTATGAAAATTTGGGCTTTTAAAACAAAAACAACAAATAAATTGTCGTGTTGCTCTACCTAGATAAATAGATAGATAGATAGATACTTTATTGCTCACATTAACATATATATACACAAGCGGACTCGGCAGACTTCGTTCTGTCAAAACAATTAATTTGCAATAAATAAAATTGCAATCTCAAATTTGAGAAATAAACTATCCTATATTTTAAGTTGGAGAAAAGCACACATTTTAAAAGAAAAAATGTTAAAATCGGTTAAGTGGTTTAGGAGTCCATTGAGGACAAACATTGTGACACGAGATTTATATATATTAAGATTTTTTCAATAATAAGACAATAAAATATAAATGTGGGCAAGGGCGGCCTTATCGCTATAAGCGATCTCTTCCAGGCAACCCTGCGGCACAGGAGGGATAAATTAAATATACAATTAGCAGGGCAGTACGTACATAACCGAGCAAAAAATCGTCTACCTATTGCCTACAATTCTAATGGCTATTTAACTGTACAAGTATTAAAATCTTCGTCGAGTAAAAACGATCAGATAAAGTGTACAATACATTGTCTCATGTCCTTACTTATTGTTCTTAGTTCTCACCTCTAATATTGATTGAGTATTATCAAAATGATCACAACCATGATGACAACTGGTATTAGATAGCCAACATAATTAGATAGCCTTTTTTTTCTTTAACGCCGGGAAATGCGCTTAGGCGTCCCGCGGGAGAGTGGGTTTCCCCAGGGTATGTGGGACTTACTGCGCCCGAAGATGGTAAGTGGACGCAGCTCTACCTACTAAAACCCGGCGAGTGCCACCAATGCCGCCTTTGGTGAGGTGCCCTGCATCTACAAGAGCACCTCGACGGCTAGTCAGTCCCTCAGGGGACCGACGCCACCTCCACAAAGGGTTGCCCCGCACCACAGAACAACCCCACCCAACGTCGGGACAGTACGATGAGGCGAGGTTCCCGTCCTCGCCCCTTGCCCCCTGCTCTTTTGCCCCCTCTTCTTATAAGAGGGTTATAAAAAGCTCCCTCGGCCCAATTCGCTTCGCCCAAGGTGTTGGGGTCACCCTGGGCTACTGAGTCCCACCGCCACGATTAGATAACATAGCCTGGAAAAGTCCAGATAAATACGTTTTCATCAAGGGACGTGTGGCTTATCCAGACAACGGAATAAAGTTTAAAATACCTTATTGTTATTTTACTTAAATACGCTTTAAAGCTAGCGATGTCTTAATGTTAATCACAAAACGTTTATCTCGTTTCAACCGTCTACATACCAAGCTTTATCTGATCAAACATTGTTTTGTAGTTTTTATAAACCATACGAATGCTTATAGGATTTAGATTCGATAGTTTTTATCGAAATATTGAATTTAGGAATCGATTTTTTGAAGTGAAACTTCTTTAGAATCGTTGATTTCTAACCGGATGCAATGGAAAAAACGACAGGTAAGAGACACAAATACAAAAGAGCGAGAGAGCAAAGGTGTATATGTATATTGCACACTGTTTAATACTTGCTTGTATTTGAGCATTTAACATGTGTTTCACTTCTATCATGTGTGAATCGCACACACACCTTTATTTCTGACATGATCATCATTATCTTTCCTCTAGTGATGTGAATGAAATCATTTAATTTTAATGATCAATCATGGGGAGCAACGGTGGTCCAGTGGATATGAATTCGGCCTCTTAAGCGAGAGGGTACGGGTTCGATCCCGATCCCTTGTGATGCCGGAAATGGGGTTTTCTAAATTTCTATGTGCACCCAAAACACGGATCACCGTTCGCTCAACGGTGAAGAAACAACGCGAGGAAAGCTGCACGGCTGATGACGTTGACAGTCTTTGATGAAAAGTGGACTTCACCGAGTTCACCAACCCGCATTGGGCCGGCACGTAGACAGTAGAACCATGGCCGAGTACCCTCCTCGCCTGATTTCAAGTGGAGACCCGTCCCCAGCAGAGGATAATATATGAATGAGTTGATACTTCACTTTTAACTTTGATTAAATTGTTTTTTTGTTGTTGTTGTTGATGATGATGCTGATGATGATGGTGATGATGATGGTGATGATGGTGGTGATAATGGTGGTGATGATGATGGTGATGATGATGATGATGATGTAACTGAAATACCAGTCACGCAATTAAATTACGCACCATTATTAACCCCGACACGTCCATTTCGGTGGACTCGCTTAAAATTCTCGAACCGATACGGAATTTTAAACCACGCCACACGTGGAATGGACAAATAGGTTTCCTCGTAAGATCTAATCGGACTCAAGTGATTCCCACGTCTAGGGTCCAGAATGAATTCAAGGCAATGGAATCAGTTCCATTCATATTAGTATGGACAAAAGTACAAGTAGCTCTGTCCTTTTCATTAGAGATTTAGGCAAAGGAACAGGCATCTTAGTCAATTTTTTTATAAGAATTATGGCAAATTATTATCGTGTCTTTCATTTAGGCGTAAGTAATCGGCCGTCTTGGCGCTCATTGGGAGAGGACTATGTTCAGCCATGGACGGAAAGATATCAACGTTTATCATGACGAAGCCTTATCCATTTATTTTCATCTGGCATATCGGCTTATTGCTGGACGAAAGCCACAAGCTTGTAGTCATAAAACAATATAATACATTTTTTTTCCTTTTACACCTGGAAATGCACTGACGCATACCGCTGTGAAGTGGGTCTCCCCAGACGGGTATGTGGGACTCGCTGCGCCCGAAAGATGGCAAGTGGACGCAGCTCTACCCACTAAAACCCGGCGAGTGCCACCACTGCCGCCTTTGGTGAGGTGCCCCGGATCTGCAAGCAAGAGGGCACCTCGACGGCTGGTCAGTCCCTCAGGAGACCGTCGCCACCTCCACAGAGCGGTTGTTCCGCACCAAAGAACAACCACTCCCAACGTCGGGACAGGAAGTCCCGCTTCTTTGGGTTATTTTAATGATGATGATGATGATGATGATGATGAAGATACTTCATAATTTGACACAACAAATTACCATTTAACTAATTAAAGAACACAGACGAAATACAAACATGGATTTTATCAAGTGAGTCATTTCTACGTGACTGTACTATACGAGAAGTACAGTCGCGGACACAATTGATAGCTTTTGGATATTTCAATAAAGCTGCCTCGGGGAATACTGATTTTATTGATGCTATAACCGTCAATTCACATGAGGGCCAACAGACCAATGGTGTTCAATGGTAGTCAGAACAATTGTAGTTCGAATTTCGAATACCAATCTAATATTATCATCATCATCACATTTACCAGTATATTACTGAAAAGCCTTTTTTAAAGCACATTACTAAGATTCATTCGAATTGTTGGTCGGCCATTAATCAAATGGGAAGACGATCTTCGTGCAGTGGAAGGTCCGCGTTGGATGCGAGTAGCAAGGGATCATTAAGGGATTCATTAAGTGAGGCCTATGTCCAGCAGTGGACGGATAAAGGCTGATGATGATGATGTTGAAGACTCATTCAAGCTTTATTAAGTATTTCTATAGACGGTTAAATTTGGATGTAAATGGCGAGGGATGGTTTTAGCGTTCATTATAAGGGGCCTAAGATGAAGCGATGTTATGTATGCCAATACTTCAAATTCATTAATGGATATATTTTACAGAGTGCACTACGGATCAAATACGAATCAATCACTTCTAACGACTGCAAATTTATCATATTTGATAAGTGAAAACCATTTTAGCGTTTTATCTTATGATTTGTATGCTTTGCTGCGTCCGTCGGTTTGAGTTTTATATCATAGGTACCTACTTAGGTATTTTTGTGTTATAGCATCACACTTTGGGACATAAATTCTGGGGAAAAAAAAAAAAAAAAAAAAAAAAAATTATTACTATTACTACTTATTTACTACTTATGTTTTGACTTATTTCAAGTGTACAATTTGTACCTACGTAATAAAGATATTTTTGATTGATTGATTGATTAAAGTTAAGAGTACAATGTACTACAAAATTGTTTTTGAAAATGGAATTTGGAAATAACGTTAATTTAAGGAGGTTTCCTTTACCAGCGAATATGCGAAGATGGTAGTAATAAAAAAAAATATAGATAAACCATCCTTCTGTTTCCAGAGCATTAACGATGATAAAAGCAATGAAAAGGAGTATAATATGTGTCTTTTAAATTCCATCGCAGAAACTAAATAAATCATTTCAAATATGGCAACCTCTGTGGCACAACGGCTAGCGCGTTGGCGCTCAAGTCGGAGTTTGCGGGTTCGAATCCCGGCAAGGAATACATTTTCCTTGCTTCATCTTTTTTTTCATTCTTCATTGGATCATAGAAATTTTAAATGTGTGTCTAGTAATAAGAATCTTATATTTACATGTATATGTAGAATAATATAAAAGTATTAAATATATTTCTGTCGTTTGGTATCCTATCACCACGGGACCAGATTGACGTGGTGTAAATAACGTCCATAGATATCAGATATATTGAAAATTTAAATTGTAAAAATACATTTAAATAAACCTTAGTTTTATATTTGTGCTTGCGATAGCAATTTGAATCTAAATATTTCTTTACGTATTCCTATTTGTCTTGGGTGCGTCGACCTTTGGACGTGCGAATTGTTGAACCTAAAATAACCTTAAGTCACAGTGGTAAAATGTATATGCACTTGGCTTCGAAGAGGTCCGGATTCAAACTTGAATGTCATTGAATCAGTTTATATTTTCATCTTACATCCGAACATAAGAATATCGCTTGCTCACCGGAGAAGAACATCGTTAGGATGCTGTCTGATGAAATTGAGTCAGAGGGTAGGTGATGGCGCCTTCCATCTATTAAACTTTTCATTCGATCGGATAAACCTTTATACAACCTCTGTCTAAAGAGATCTATACGTCGAAACTGTGTTTAAAAAGTCGAGCGCTTTTTATCGATCGTTAAAAATCGTTTGAATTATAATTAAATTATGTTCACAAGGAAGCGTATCTTTTTTATCTAGCATTGCGGATTTAAGACGTGTCTTTGACGTTCCAATCTCGCAAATCGAGTGAACGTCGTGTTTTACTGCGACACTTTTTTAACGGTCATGTGGACGAGGGCTTATGCATATTAAAATCGCTGCTAGCAACCTTATCTGTCCAATACGTTTCAATTAACTTTAAAACGGCTGATCCCCCACTCGTATCTGGCACCTTCGCGGAAACCTCGCTGAAGGTTTTCCGAAACGACACGACTCCGATCTCTATTAGCGCTATCGTTTTTCGGCGAATTATTATTGCTTGTACAAATTTATCATCTCAAGTAGAATTCCATAGATATCATATTACAAGAAAGCTTTTATCCTATCAAAGCTTGACTGCGCGAGTATCGGTCTCCAATATTTGACGTAAATCACTTACAATCAACTGAGCCGCATGTTTGCTGGATATCTATAAGTAATAATAAACCTGAATAGCTTTTTGTTTGTTTGAACGCAATAATCGTACCTGTCAGAATTTTTTTAAGTTCAATTGCTCGTTTTGAAAATTTACGCGTTAGAATAAACTCTTCAGCTCTGTTTTGCTTATTTATTTTTTACTATTTATTTTAACTTATTTATTTTAGGCAAATGTAAATTAATTTATGTAACCAACATTTAACGTTATTTAGATGTATATTTAGATGTATTTACAAAAATTGTAAAACTATATTTTAAAAGAGCAATCAGAGTTTCTTGCTAGATTCTTCTAAAAAGCTTATAAAAAAATATTGACATGTTTCAAGTGCTATGTAATTTGCCTACGAAATAAATATTATTTGATTTGATTTGTTATCTGTTTACAAACGGCTGATCAATTTTGATGAAATTTCTTGTGTCAAGTGGATTAGAGAATACGAGTAGTTTAGATTCACTACTCGAACTATCAAACGATTTGTAGAGAATAATTTGAATCAGTATAAATTATTAACACCTTTCTTTAAATATATCCGGTGAATGAAAACATCGTGAGGAAATCTGCATGTCCAATAAGATTGAAAGTCTGTGAAGGTATGTGAAGTTCACCAACCCACATGGGGCCAGTGCGTCGGTGAACTATGGCCCATTACCCTCCTCGCCTGATTTCGAGGAGGAGATCCGTGCCCATCAGTGGAACATATAAGTGTTGATACTTTTCTTTTAATATCTTGTGTAATTTCGTTACACCTTTATATATTTGATAGTCTAAACTCTAAAGTATTAAATTTTCTAAAGCGTTTTTCACGCGACAGTACGCTCTCTCATTAACGGGGTAAGCTGTAGTGGTTGGCCGTTTCTCATTTTACCCTCGGAGGGGTTTACAGCTTCATCGATTTTATGAATGTTTTATTAAAACTTTCATTATAGATTGAAATTATAAGAGTCGATGCATGCTTTAGGTATCATCATCAGATCGAGCTAAATACGTTATGCTGGGGATGTTAATAAGGTTGTCAAAGGTCGGATGTCGGAATTTTTTATCGGTATATCGACTTCGACTTCGGTTCCGATACTTTTGAGGAGTTAGAGGTTAGGATCGGAGGGCGAAGAAGCCAGCGGATCAAGTTTATACTCGTCACCTGAGGAATTGCTAACGTAACCAAACGGTCCTGTATTTCGGTTCACTGTTTACTAAAAGATGTCATTACAATTTTAAACACGAATGTACTTTTGCGTTCACTGAGCGAGGCCTATTTTCAGCAGTGGATGGTGGATTCAGGAGTCAGTGGATGCTAATGTTTTTGAACGCAGATTTAAGCAGATCTCTCTCATGTACCTTCGATTTTGCCACCGAGTTCAGTTGCGATAACCAAAATTCAAAAACTCTCGACTCCGGTTCAACTTGCGCTTATGTTACATTCCTAGTCCTTAGGTACACCAATGTTATTACTGAAGAGAAAGTATAGGTACGTGCTCTTGCCACATGCTAGGGTTGAGCCGCGCCATATCATGTATAACGCTGAGCACTTCCATCAGGTTGCTGCTGTTTTATCTATCAAACTAACTCAAAAAAGGATTTGTCATTACTTATGAATTGAAGTGGTAGCTTTCACAAAAAGCCAGCTTAGCTCTGAAGAAACATTATGACAATTTGAATTTCTATTGATTGTCAGATTATTCAAAAGTTTAATTGTGATATCATGCGACGATAATGATGAAACTAATTATATAATAAACCTCCCATTTTCGAAGTCGGTTAATCCGAACGGGTTTAGTAACACAATCTGTTTAGACAAAACGACTCGCAGTCACGGTTCGCCGCTTGGCCGTTGACAGCGGCCGCCTCCATAATGGGGGCATATTCGAGAAAACGAACGCTTTGAATCATAGTCATCATAATCATCATTATCTTATTCTGATGTTCACGCGAATGTCCCGATCCCTTCAGCTATGTCCTATAGTTGAGAGTTAAAAAATCTCCATAAAATTATCAGTAAAATTTGTCTTCATGGAAATTAAGCACTACAAAAAAAACCGACTTCAAAACTATACCTTTAAATTATGTACAACTAAAAATTTTAAAATAATATTTAAATATTTTGAGATGAAGATAATTAACAAAAATAATGAACGAAAATTTTGAAACTTATATTATGTCTTACTTACACTATTTAAAATTAGCTATTTTTGGAGTCGGTACAAGCCAAAACAAAGATGGCCTACACAGACATCTACTCAATACTTGGTGTATGTGATTAATCATTAAAATATCCTATTTGGGTGGCACAGACTCCAAAAATACCAGGAATACTGTCAGAACAGGTGCTTACCAAAATCTGCGCGTTGTTGTGTCTGTCATCCACCCAGGCGACCAGTAAATCTGCCCCTCTCATATTCGACGCAGAGTTGAACCCTAGGCCAACATAACCACGGGTCCTCGCTTCCAATCTGAACGTAATACTCGAATCTGTGTTCACCCACCGTAGTACCACGTCGCCTTTATCGTCCAATCTCTCAGAGTGTGCCCATATCAAACTCGCTTCGTACGACTTCGAGTCGAATATCTCTCGTTTACTCCTCTTATACTGGTTGACTATTTCACTTGTTATGACACTCTTCTTCTCTGTTTGTATGAGACGCATCGCATCGGCGTGCTGTGTGGGGTTCGAGGGCAACTCATTTGGCTGTATGTGTATCTTATTTCTCGGCAACTTCGCATCGCAAATGAAAAATACGCTGAGTATGATAACAATTTGAAGATGCATTTTTATTCTTCGGACATTACTGTTTACCTGAAAGAGAAAAGAATAAAAATTAAAACAGAATATAGAGAAAAATATTCAAAGATCTCCTTGAAATTATTAAAAAGGGTAATTATGTTAGAGTATCGTTTCATATTATTTTGTTTTTCGTTCGAGTTTTTATGATACTGTTTTGTTTTCTTTTTCTTGGCTGTATTGTATTCAAGCAAAGAATATGAGTATAAAAGGGAATACGTAGTACGTAATCTAATAGAATTATTTGCGAAAATATCCAAGACCTAGGTAGGTATACAATTAAGAATGTTTTTATTTTTATATTATGTGTAGTTTATAAAGGTAACATAACTTTTTGTAATACAATCTACCTAATGTATTTTTTTTTAATTGCAGATTATTTAAAATCGAAGAACTTGAATTTCATTTATCTACCTACACAAAAGCTCTAAATCCTAATGTAAATTATAATATTACAATATTACAAATAATAGAACTTATTATTACAAAAATTTAATACAAAAGATTGGGATATAATTAGTTGTTGGTTATATATTCTAATTATTCTGTTCTAAATATTTGCTGGCAATAAAAATATTTAAAATATTGTTACACTGTACAAGTGTATAATTTAAATATATAAATGAATCATAACATAATATTCATATTGCTTATTAAAATATCTAATTGAATATGTATGATGTAAATATTAACATGGCCTATGCCCTGCAGTGGGCGACATTTGGCTGACATGATGTTGATGATGAAATATTAACAATGCACCATTGTCAAACAGTTATACTTCGATAGAACAACTATGTAAATTAATTTCTGTTCATTACGTAGTCGCGATCAAGAAAAAAGTACTTATTCTTTTCTAAAAAACAAATGTTTTGTTCACTTTGATTAACTCTTGAGTTCTTAAAATATTGACCGCAATTCTTCATTGCTACATTCTATCTAACGTATAAAGCTCAACGTCGAAAAACTAAAAGTGCGCGAGAAAAAATCGTTGCATTTTAAGAAAGTTTTCGTGTGAAAAGATACATGGGTATCAATTTGTCTTATTCGAACGCTTTTTAGCGCTCGA
This sequence comes from Lycaena phlaeas, assembly GCA_905333005.2. Lineage (NCBI taxonomy): Eukaryota > Metazoa > Arthropoda > Insecta > Lepidoptera > Lycaenidae > Lycaena > Lycaena phlaeas. The sequence continues at coordinate 4,610,075 of HG995181.1, forward strand.
TAAAAAGCGCTGGTGCAAACGGGGCTTTACCATCAATCTATAATCATTTAGGAACCTAGTCATGACATTAATTTTATCTGCTCAGTCGAGCTGATATTTGCTCATATCGTTAATCTTCCCTGACGTAATCCGTCGATATTCAGAGCATATAGAGATCTCGACGTGTGCGTGAAATTAAGCGTTCATTATCAATACTGTCTTGATGTAGACGCGTCCGCTTGGGTCTAAGCCAAATAATATAATATTTAAATAAAAAGATGAACTAAAAAAAACTTCAACGCTATAACAAAACGACTAAATGGATTTTTTTGAAAGATTTGATTGTTTGTTTGTATTGAATAGGCTCCGAAACGATTTGAAAAATTCTTTCACTGTTAGGAAGCTACACTATCCCCGGTGAACAAAGGCTATCTTAAATTTTCAGAAAGACCCGTTTTAAATCTTAGTTGTCGCAGGCGAAGCTGCATGCAACAGCTAGTATAAAATATGTCTAAGATTACTGCTTAAAAAACCTACGCACCCTAATCGGCATACCAGTTTGACAACTATTTTGACAATACAGATACAGGTTGGAAAATTCTAGAAGATGCTAGGATTGAAAAAGAAGTAGAAAGAAAGATGCATTAGCATTATAATTTATCATCGGTCTCTTTGCAACGGGGCTTAAAAAGGACAGGCGAAGAAGAAAAGGCTGTGTAATATTTTAAAGTCACTTTTGGCCTCTTATTATGAATCAATTTTTATAAACACAGTTCAATAGATATATGTATTATGTAGACACACACCAACACACACCTTCAGATGATAAGTATCTATACGAGTATGTCTATATGTTTTTGTTTGTCTATATCTGTATGTTTTTCTTTGTTTTCTTCCGCGTAATTAAGATTTCCAGCCGTAACAGATGATGATGATTAATCTTATATTATGTCACTCAGTGGTAAGAAAGCATTTTTAAAGATTTTTTTATATTGGATATTGATTCGGAAGATTATTACCTTTTTCTTATCAATCAATTTTATTTTCCGTATTAGATATAGAACCTACATTGAGCCTCCCGTTCACAAACAAGATTAACCAAAATATCCATTTGCCGAATCAGCGAGCAGGTGAAAAAAATAAACACGTGAGATTTGGTCGCAAAAACATCTGCTCCCAAGACACCTAAGCTTCTGCTTTAGGAATAAATCGCAGGTTGAGGTAGGGCTGGCGATTCGATACTTAAATTCATCTGCTCATTTTCTATTCTTAGTTATTTTTACTCGTTTTGAATGCGAGTGGAAACCGGTCGTTTTGACGTTGATTGAAGGAGGCCTCTATTAAAACGGATAAAGGCATGATGATGATTTATTTATTTATTTCAACGGAATGAACAAAAAGAATCTCTTTTTAATACTCTTTTTTTAGCTTCAGACGTATGTATGTAGCCTTGTAACGGGATTTTTGAACATTTTGACCCCCTTCAAAACGTTGTATTAACTTGAAATTTGTCATACTTATCAAGGACCGATGGCAATTCCATATTTTAAGCAGTTTGATCCGTTATCCTTACTAGGATAATCAGGATTAGCGATGATTTTCTATTGAAGCATATTTTTTAGTTATTTTAAACTATTATTTATTAAACTACAATAACAACCATAATCATAAAGAATTGGCAAATGTATATTTTACTATATATCTACAAGTCAATATTTACTCGCTTATTCGTTTCTTACAACAATAATGTATATATGTACATATATGTACACACATATATGTACACATATATGTACATATATACATTATTGTTGTAAGAAACGAATTTAATACTAGGTGTATTGAAATTTCGATTGTTTGAATGATTCAATAAGGTATTATCCTAATCTCACAAACAAAGCCGAAAGAATCATCATTCATAATTCAATTTAAATAAATTTACATATCCACATATCCATTCGAACAGTCGAATCAAATTATTTGAATTCGCCATCCCTAATTTTGGATTTACATAGGTAATTTAAAACTACACTGTGCTAAGAATTAACATTTCAAATGACTCCCTTGCGAATCTATTCGCTATTTTATTGCACTTTAAAACCATTAAATGTTACCTAAAATTAAATTTCAATCAATCGTTCTGTTAAAAGAACCATTTTTGTTACGTTAGTATAATATGATAGCGTCGACTTACAATTCTCAATTAACATACCTATAAAATACGAGTATAAATACATATAATATAAACCATTTTATTGTTTTACAGAAAACAAGAGGAAAGTGATAGATGTTTGACAAGATATATGTTGTAGTGCCATGCTGCTTTGCCGGCGTAAATGACAGCTATACTGTCGCGTTTCGTGCGGTTTATGAGCATCCGGTCATCCAGCAATTATGGATGTTAATGAAAGTCGATAGGTGCCAAAAGGCTTCCGACTGCTCTTTTGCTCTATATACTTACCTATATAAAAGTAGCCAAGATTCTCCCCTCGCGTCGTGTTCTTTCGTTTTGCATAAAATTGTTTTACATACCTACTTATTAATGTTGCAAACTAAACTGCGAATTAGAAAGCATAACATTACTCGGTTTTATATTCGTTTAACCCTAATCCCAAGTTTAAAATAGCAAACTTGAGAAACTAAATTGTACTGACTACAAAAATAACAGAATATTTTTTAGCGTTTATAGTTCAAATACTTAATTTATACTTAGGGCCTGTTTCACAATCTCCCGTTAAGTTCCCTATAGGCTATTGGCAACATATTTGACAGATGTTTGACAGATACTCCATACTCTATCTGTCAAACATCTGTCAAATATGTTGCCAATAGCCTATAGAGAACTTAACGGGAGATTGTGAAACAGGCCCTTAGTAGTTTATTCATTCTATAAATATCTTTGAGGGTAAAATAAAACAATATTTTTTAAACAGTAAAATGCACATTTTATTTAAAATTTAGGCAACGTGAAATACAGGGTAAAATAATTTTAGAGTATACCCAAGTAGTAAGTAAGGGAATCCAAGTAAAAAACCTATGCAAGAGTCTTACTCGAGCGCTGAGGGTTCTCAAAGATCGTTTTCAAGGTAATTTATTTTTAATTAAATTAACATTTCAAATTTTTTATTTTTTTTTTACTTAACTTGTATTAACGGGTTTAGTTTCTTCCTAAATTTTGTGATTAAAATCCTACTGTAGATGTTGACTGAACAGAAACACAGAAAAACGGAAAAAGATGAAATGATCGTTTAAGATTATGTTGAAATTTACAACCGTGTACCCTGTATCGTATCTTTAAAGGCCGTAGCATCAAAAGTAAAGATCACTTTAACTAAAAATGAGGATCAGATTCCTAAAAATCGTAGGAAATGTTTCGCCAGACAATATATTTTATTTAGGACGAGAAAGCTATGAAGCTCATTAGACGCTTGATAAACTCAACGAGCCGTAAGGTCGTATAATCCTGCGATGGATGTCCTGGATTTAATAGATTATTCTGGAATTTCCCCTTCCAGAAACTTGATGGTTTATACACATATACAAAATACTCGCTCTTTTCATTATTATGGATCGGGATTGTGTAATCTATACTAATATTATTAAGACGAAAGATTTGTTTGTTTGTATTGAATAGGCTCCGAAACTACTTAACCGATTTAAAAATTTTTTTCACTGAACAGAAGCTACACTATCCCTATATTAAATTTTCAAAAAGTGAGGGACCCGTTTTAAAACTAATTTCAAATAAATGATGAACTGTTAAATAATGATAAGTTAATTTATTCCATTGTATTCATCTCTTTCTTTTATCTATTTAACTTTGATCAGCTTTAAAAAAGGACTTTGAGAACTCTCTCTTTCACAGTAACCTAAAATAATTTTTTCTTAGGTTTTGACATCAATTAGTGGCATTAATATTGCCTATAACTAACAAGAATAATACTAACACTCAGTAAAAGCCAGCGCCGTATTGCAGCAAAATTGCTACCGGGATGGTACCAATTTGAGGGTAAGGGAAAAGGAGGGCAATGCATAAACATAACATCTGCTTTAGGTGTCGGTAGTCCAAGTGCTCATTTGTCTCGTTTTGAAATAAAAAGTTCCTCGTCTTTTCGCCTACACCTAGCGAAGAAATATTACAAAAAACAGATCATAAAATCATTCAAATCCGACCGCAAACGGAAAAACATCGTTGATAAAACAACGAGCTAAGTAATTACATGACCATCTACGGGGACGGAAAGACCACAGCCCAACCGAATACCAACAAGCGAAACGAGATAACTGATTATCTGGTTAGTGGAAGGAAGTCGAAACCTCGGGCCGCAGCTTTCAAATAAATCGCTCTGGAATTTTCCAGACTTTTCTATTAGTGTCGCGAAGTTTGTGAATAAATTGAAAATCGATCGTGACTCAAAGAAATGGCGAGTATATAAGAATGTAGTAGCTATCATATTATTTTGCATCTTAAAAAAATAATGTGATTAAATGTAATTGTTTATAGTTTGCCTAATTGGCCACTAAATTTGTCTATTTAAACTATTTAAAACTTAAAAATTTTGTATGATAGAAATGGATAAGATTGTAAGAATCAGGTGAAATGTGCAAATAAAAAAAAATCGCCGAAATGTATTATAGCTCTAATAGGTACTTAACTTTAATTTTTTGCAGCGTTGTTGGTTTTAGGGACAAGGTTTACATAAAAATGATGATGATGCTTTTTGTGTAGACGTTGCCCGTTTTCTGTTGTTTTGTGTGTTTTATCTTAGTTGTTCACAATTTGATTAAAGGAAAAAAATCAATCGCCGTATAGGTATAAGTACGGATAAAAAATATTATTTTAAAAATACTTTTCCAGTATAGATTAATGAGAGAACATAAAAAATCGATCTCATTATAAGTAAATATGGTGGAAAAATAAATATCTCCTGACTTGAAGGAAAATCGTCTTTATTACAAGTCACTTCGGTTTAGGTTAAATTACATCTAAGATTCTTGCCAATCACGAAAACGCCTGATCTTTCGAATAAATAGTCCATTAAATAGATTGAAATTTACATAAGATTATCATTAGGATCATAACGTTATTTTTCAGGAGAAAATAAATATGAAAACGAAATTTAAGACATATCATACCGAATTACGACGCCTTGCGAAGGTCAAAAGAAAAAACATCAAAGATATGGTGGCAGAATTTAAATGGCGTTGGACATTTGGCTAGATGTGGTAATGACAGGTGGTCCGCGGCGGTAACCGAATGGTGGCCTAGACTAGGTTGGGGAAGTCCAGGACGTTTAAAGCGAGATGGACCCATGACGTGGGAAATCTGGTGGGCAAAACATGGTTGATACAGGCAAGGAGATTGGCAGAAAAATATGTTCGACGTATGAATCGTGATTTAGTTTGCTTAAACTTTGCCATTCATATTATGATTCTAATTCGCGCGTGTTCGAATAGTTGATACAATATATCGAAATAGCAGCACCCCGCGGATTCACCCGCGTACCTACTTCCTTCCCGTGGGAGTACAGGGATAAATTATAGTCTGTATTATTCTGATATATATTTATATTAATGTGTATATATATTTATATTTATATTCTTATAAGTGTTTCTTTTGTGTGCTATTTAATGTATTTCATTTTCTATAATATCTTTTAGTTTTCTTGATAATTTTGTTAAAATAAAATGGAATATGTATATAGGAGAAGCCACTGACTCCTGAGATACGGGCTTCTAGCCTAGTTTAGGTGTCAGAGACTTTATAAAAATTGTAAAAAAATCATTAACTAAATAAAGAATTATTATTATTATTATTATTATTATATATAAGCTATATTATTGTAAAGTTTTATTAAAATCTATTCAGTAGTTTTTACATGAAAGAGAAATATCCATACTCATAAACTTTCACGTTTATAATATTAGAAAGACTAATAAGAAGAATTGAATAACACACATACATTTTTGCTAATATTAAATTATTTGTAAATCTGGATGATATTTATTTCATTGTAGGGTGTAAATGCGTTGATATTTATTTGCGATCATTAAGATTATCAATATCATCAGCTCGTCACTGCCCACTGCTGAGCATAGGTCAGTGGCTTGTAACATAGAAACATCTAAAAATATGCACCCAAACTTGTATGTGGGCGTTCAATCGTAATAACAATAAAAATTCTAACGCGATCCATTTCATCACTCAATAAATATTGCTCAGTATTCATGTTTTTATTCGGGCACTTACAACGATTATTTTATCACGGATTTTTTAAAATGAAAACTTCTTTTGGCGTGTGGTACACAGATTGATTTGTAGGCTGTGAGTGAGGCTGATCTGTCACGCTCTGAGGTGAAATGCTCGATCGGCTGAACTCGGGACCGCCGAGTGTACCCGAGCGAAGATACATTCGGCTGTTCTACACTGCTGCAGCGCTGTTTACTATAATAAGTCATAATTGTTATAAGGTTTCACTTCAGCTGTGTGACCTTAAGCACACATATTTTTTATGGATACATATCAGCCCGGGAACAAAATAATTTACTGTGTTCCTCGGTCATGGATGTGTATTAAATATGTGTATAATATATTATAAAAATCTTAAATACATGTATAGAATAAAGGTATTAAATATATTTCCGTTGTCTGGTACCCGGAACACAAGTCTCTTCGAGAACTTAGCACGGGACCAGATTGACGTAGTGCAAAAGCCTCCATAGATATTATTATTATTATTATTATGTTATAAGGAGGCAACTGAGTGAGTTATGGTTTGCCATCTAATGGCTGTGTAGATGGGTTGTGTGTTGCCCATTACTTTTCTTATTAGCCACCGGGAACTCAATGGCTGCACGCATAACACTACCTTCTACTAAACGAAAAGATAGAAAAAATTCTGCTGGTACATGGCAGAATCTAAGTAAAATAAAACAGCAAAAACTACAAAGGATATATCGGTACGATTTTCTTAAGTGTATTAGCTGTCTCTCACCCGGGCAAATAGCGCAAGCATTTCCTTACGGGAAACCAGAATCAGGTTACATATTAATGCTTAGTTTCACTTAACTTTGATGTTAAATAGAATGAGTTAATATTTAACGGTCTGTTTAGCGCAGCGGTAAAAGTAATACACATCCGATAGATATTAAAGATTAAAGTTGTCGATTATATTTATCTTTTATTTTATTTAATAATTGATTTATTCCGATTCAATGCCAGAAGGCCGTACGGTCGAAGGCTGGCGAGGCAAGCCCTCTTCATTAAAACTTAAATGAGCCATTTGCTCATCTACCCTTCCGATGAAGCTTTAAGGCCTTAAAGGCCAATAGCCCGGGATCGAATATCGAATAAAAAAAGAATAGTTTGATGATCGAATAAATAAATAAATAAAATAAATAAATAAAAATCGACGGTACTCGTTATGGGCCTCTTGATTTTTTTTTAACACACGGCCATCTGATCCCAAACTAGGCAAAGCCTGTTCTTATGTTAACCAGACAACTGATACATTACTTAAATATTTCTAAATAGATACATGTTATAGATAAATTACGCCCAGACACAGAACAAATGATCATGCTCATCACACAAACATTTGGTGGGAATCGAACCTACGACCTTCTGATTTAGCAGTCAGGGTTACTAACCACTAGACGCACAGGCCAGTCCGATTGCGAATCAGTTAAAGTCGGTTCAGTTGGCCAGGAATTTTTTGAAAAGATATGTAATCATGTCAAATATTTCTTTTGACACGAATAAGTGTGGAAATTCCTTCACAATTCGTGTACAAACAATAACTTGAATTAATATTATGTGTATAATAAATAATGAATACACATTCATCATAACTCCGTTATTTGAAGTCAATGCACTTTAAGTTCAGCAATTCGCACACTTGTAATTAATTATGGAGGTCCAACGGAAGTGTTTTTGTATTGAGTTTTTGCGATCAATTTAGTAATGTTAATAATTGATGTAAAAAACTTAAGGATAACGAACACGTGAAATATAAAATGGAAGACGTCTGGCGTGGAGTGATTATAGAGCGTTAAAACTGGACTGAAGTTAGCATATAGTGACGTCATAAAATACTTCTTAATTCGATGGCGTTGTGCTCTTTGTAAAGTTGACTCCAAAGGTCCGAATCGAACCCAGATCTCTCACTCAAGAAGCCGAGCTATCCACTGGACCTTTTTTTTCTCAGACGGAGCTATTCTAATGGCCCTAATGCTTCGTCGGAAGTGGGGTGAGCCGGTTGGTATCACCCAGTGATATGGTAAGTGGGGGGTTGGCCCCCGCCGTGGAGTGTGACTTCCACGGCTTCATGGCGGGTTTGTACCTGTGGCGGATCTCTGCCTCTCCACCGTTGGATAAAGCCACTGGACCATCGTCGCTTAGTATTATTCTATTATTGCTTTTTCTAACATAATTTTATAGATAAAAAATTGTCTCTCCTACCAGGTCTTACCAACCCGCACTGGGCCAGCGCGGTGGACTGTTGGCCCATTACCCTCCTCGCCTGATTTCGAGGAAGGAGACCCGTGCCCAGCAGTGGGACATATAAAGGGTTGATACTTTTTTTTACCAGGTCTTGGGAAGACGACTCGAATTCTTCAGCTCTAAGGACATTCGAAGTTGTATAGTCATCAAACATGACCTACAATTATGACAAAGACGACGCCCACAGATTACTCAACATTATGCAATCTGTGAAAGGTGATCCACGTGCTTATTGTGTTGGTAATTATACGGTTTATGAAATCAAATCGTTTTAGTGCATCACTGTTACCGGTAGGATGCTCTACCACACCGATCTATTTCTACCATAATTTCTTTATGCCGTAGGTAGGCGAAGTGTTGGTCGATTATAAGCCTGGTGGGAAGACGATCTCCATGCCGTGGCCGGTCAGTGTCGGATGCGAGCGGCAAGGGATCGGTCGTCTTCGCGTTCATCGAGGGTATGTTCAATTGTTGATCAGTGGGTACATCAAGGCTGCTGATGATCATGATGATGATGATGATGTTTGATAGTATTCTACGTGGTGCATAGCTAAAACTCTTCTGACACTATTTTGTGCGTATGAATATTATTGTAAATTTTGCAGTCCAGTTTTGTAAGAGGAAGCTAAAGAGCATTTCTCACTTTTCTTGATTTGTCCTGATTAGTAGTAGTATTGAGTCTTAGAAAATCAACGTATGGAACCGAGTCCCGCAATGATAGTAATGAAATCCCACAAAGACATAGTCCCGGGTTAGTTTAGATTGTGGCTACCACCATCTGATTGCTTGTTTGTCTCTTTGCTGAAACCTAACGCCACTAAAACAAACGACTATAATATGGAATAATACCGCAGGATGGATGCGGGAGTCGTCCAAAGTCAGTCTTTATCCATCATCTACGATGCTTGTTGACTATAAATTACCTGTTTGATTCGTGGACTTAAGATTTACTAGGGGCTCTGGAATTCTTGATTGGCTAGTGATCTCTTCATTGGGTATACATACTTTTATAGTATTTTCCTTGGTCGGAACCAAGAAAGCTTTAAGGCAGTGATTCCCAAAGTGGTCCACGTGGACCCCCAGGGGTCCACGGAGTTAATTTGGTTTCGAAAGTGAAGAACCGAAAATGATGGCTTGACTTCTCCATCTATCAATAATGTTAGGATTATTGAATAATAAGAATAATGAAAAAAAAGCCCAGCAAGGGGTTTACCTGATGCAGGAAAATTTTGTAATGAATCAAAAGAGTTTGGGAACCTCTGCTTTAAGGAAAACAACATCCGATCAAATCTTTAAGGCTTGCTGTATGCTTCTTGTCGTGGGTTTGTTCATAAAACTAATAAAAATATAGTCGATTATGGAACATTCCCACGGATTTACTCGAGACTAAATTTATAATTTGGCTGCTGATTTAATAACAGTTAAGAGTCGATTGTTAATTTGTGATGGTCATAGCAACATGGCCGTGTCGAAAGGCTAACGTGTATATGCGAGGTATCACGAATAATATATCTGTTGGAGCTTTAACTCTATATCCATTATAAATATAAAATTGTAATACGATCAAGAGAGTAGTTTTCCCTCAATTTAGGATATAAAGCTCTACTTTGGTAAAATTTAAGTTATATTTTACGATATTTTGGGAGATTTTATAAGAAGTTACTTAGATACTACTTCGATTTACGTAAATTTTATAAAATACTATAAGAGTTTATTTTTGAAAGTAAGCTTACTAAAATATAAATACAAGGAGAAAATTCTATTATTTATAAGTACTTAATAGTGTAGTGGTTTTAGTAATAGAGGTCTCTATTTAGTTTAATCGAGCTTTTCTTGGAATTGGTTGAATCTCCTTTATTTCTATTGTTAATATAAATAAGATGATAAACGTTCCAAAACTAACATCTAAATTCTTTTTTTTGATAAAACACCTCAGCAAAAAAAAAGAACAAAAAAGATGGCGGACAAAAAATTTATATATCAAATATAAAAAAAAGCCGTCTACGCACTGGAGTATCATATACGTAATAATACCGAGTGCGTATAGGGCTTCTGTTTAGTACCCACAATACCCACCCAAGGTGCTATACAATGTCTATGGCAGGTGACGGTAAATACGTTACGTCATTCCTGTATATATTTATAGCATTCACCTGCATTAAACAGCTGCTGTTTTAATTTCGTGTTTATTTCTCTATATGTATTTGTAGTATAAATGTTTTCAAATAAATAGGGTATTAGCATCGAGGATTTTTTTTGTATGTAGAAACAGGGCGAACGGACAGTCGGTTTACCTGATGGTAAGTGATAGCGTCACCCACACCAGCTACACCAGAAATACGCAGGTGCGATGCCAACCTTTCAAATATGAGTATGCTCTTTTCTTGAATGTCCCTAAGTCGTATCGATTCCGAAATACAGTAGGTGGAAAATGATTTCATATAGGTGTCGTGCCAGGGGGCCTCGCCAAAATGCCATTAAGAAAGCGTTAGCGAAGTTCGAAATGATAAAATGTATAGGATGGACCACGTGATTAAGCGCGGCCTTATGTCAATCCCATACATTTTATAATTTTCGAACTTCGCTAACGCTTTCTTAATGGCCTTTTGGCTAGGCCCCCAGCTAGAGTGGTAATGCAACGTTTTTTGTTTGAAAAAAAAATCCTCGAAATTTCAACGCTCTGATTGGCCGACTGATGCCCATTGATGGTTGATTAACCAATGGGACATACACGCTGATTGGTTGAATTGCTATTACGTCAATGATAAATCACTGATCAGCTTTGTGGCTTACGCTACTACTCTCTCTGGTTATATGCTTGATGGTTGCTAGCCAACTGGCTGGGTTGATGGTTGCGTCTTCAAGTCATAGGCTTTAGGTCAGTAATATAAATAAAACGAATGATTATTATTATTTGTTAAGGTTACAATAATTTATGGTACGCACAAACCGTACAGTTCCGTTCGACTTCACATTCCATTTTGATTAGTAATAATGTTTGTTATTTGTAACCTCATCTTTCAAATAAAGCCGGTCACACGTAACCAACAAAAGTGAGTCGTTTGATTATACATTCAAAACCCTAATCATATTAATGTGAAGAACAACCTAGAATGTTGTTATGCTCATGGTATATTCAAAATTCGAATAGCGGCCATCTTATTTTCAATGAAGCGAAAAAAATGGCGGGCACACGGAACCGTTGAATTACCGTGGAATAGAATACAAAGTCAGTTTGTTCCGGGATTTTTCGAGTTAAGAAAAATGCGATGAATAATGTAGAATTTTCCGTTTCCAAATGTTTACGCCTTTCTCATTTTTATATATTTTAAGAGAAGAGAAAAGATTGGAGCCGCTTAGAATTTTTTATAAGATTTACAATTAACATGGTTAGTTTCACATAACACAAGCTAGAAGCACGGCGAATCTCGTTTTTGTAAACATTTTGTAAATAACTTTTTGTTTCTTCATCAGAACATTTTTTTTCCATATTTATTTTATTTTAGACTTACCCTTCCTTACCTTTATTGTATTTACTTACATATACGTGTACAGATGTATGATAATGACCAAAGTAATTTAATTGTCAACTTAAGCATGTGAGTTTGTAGCGCTATAGTGAAATATTTTATCAGTAACGGTTATTTGTTGTAAAGGGCAGAGTTAATTAACGGTGTTTATTGACTTACTAGCGCCTCTGCGGTTTCACCCCTGTACTTCGCATTCCCGTACCGGGATATATTATAGCCTTTATCACCCAGGAATAACGTAGCCTTATATTGGTAAAAGAATTTTCAAAATCAGAACAGTAGATCCAGATATTATCTCTCCGTGATAATCTTCTTCATAATTCTCTAAATATCAAGTCTGTACCATCGTTGCTTGCTGATAATAATGATGAAGTGTTTCAAATCGTTACTAAGTCTAAGCTTCATCTGGTATTCAGTATGGTGCAAACTTAAGACAACCACAAACACTAAATATTGTATGTTAACATAGTGTGACCATGTTTTATGCTAATTACTTGTAATACAAAATAATAGGGATGTTAACACATGTTACAAATTCATGTAAAGTTATGTTTTACATATTAAATACAGTATTTGAAAACCTAAAATAACATTTTAAAAGTCTACTTATTTGTCTTAAAATTTAGAAAATTAATTTAAAATGCGTTATTTATCATGCACGTATACGTATACGTCACTGAACATTGAGCTAAGTACAAACTCACCTAACATAGCGCGAGCTGTGTATGCGGTGTGTGACGTAATGACGCTTGGAGCATTTTAACGGCTATTTTAAAAACTATTTTTCTTTATTTAATTTTTTGTTAAAATTGGACGTATTTCTTTACAAAAATCTTTTTTTCGTGTTTATTTATAGTATATCTATCAAATAAAATCAATAAAAAAAAACAATAGTCAACATCCTTATTAATTGTTCAAAAAACTAAAAAACACATTTTTGCTTTAAATTTAAAAATTAAAACCTTATCGAATTAGTGTATTCAATATTGTTATCGGTCCTCGATAGATCTACAAAGTTTGATCGAAATCTAGCCGTTTAAATTGGGTCAAAATCGCGCCCAAAGGAGTCGGTTACAAACATACATACAGGAAGCTAATAAAAAGCGTGTAAAAATACATTTAAAGGACTAATCTTGTAAAAGTATTTTTACACGTAGTAGTAGACTACGCGACTTGTAAAACCTAGAAAATGTTGTATAGAAAAGAAAATCATACAAAGGTTTCCTTGATATGGTTTTTAAAAATAATAGTATATTATAATAATAACGATATTTGAAGATACATCTTCACATTAAGTTTCCCGCAACTAGGTTGCCTTATAAAACTTTACCATCGATCCCTTCTCATGGGAATTTCGGAAAATCCTTTCGTATTGAACGCTCATGTATTACTTGCAACATTTATGGCTTGTTTATTTCAGATATTCTTCAATGGTATAATCGGCCATAATTGTTAGGGAAAGAGAAACACATTTTATGAATCATCATCATCATCAGCATTTATCCGTCCACTGTTGATATTCAACTAACATGTGATTATACAAACAACTTAAAACTTCTCGGTCTGTCTGGGCAACGGGGCGAAAAGAGACAAGCCCTAGACAGATTGTTACTTGTTACTTGTTACACATGTTTAGCGGGGATGGTCATTTTACTCTATGTGATTCTTGTAAAGGTTTAATCAAAAGAGAGCCTAGATTTTTTTTTTCTTTTCAAAAGGTCTAGACTTTTAGGCCTGACGGCCTTTAAGCTCAATATAGGCAAGAAACCTAGCCTAAGAAATATAAGGGTATTAAAATTAAACATTGTTATTTTCACTTCCAAAACTATTCAAATCTGTATACTGAGTTTCTCAGTTTCGCGGTGATGAAATACTTCTTCCTAGTCAAAGATATAGAAAAACTACTTTTTTAACTAAAATTTCACGCCTAAATATCGATCTCCACAATCTAAATCGTTAAACATGGTACTGATCACTTTTTAATAGTTCAGAAATGTTATGTCCCATAACATGGCTACCCTAAAGTTTCTTGTTGGTGGGAATCTGAATGTACTTGCAATGCTATTTTACGACTTAAGGGAAAATTAATTCCCCCCTACACGTGCAGCTGACGGGGCGAAAACTTGCACGCTTTGAGTTATTCCCTTTAACACAACGATGTTTTATACTAGATATATATCAATATACGAATAAATTACTACTTACAATATTTCTCATTGTACAACTAATGATTAATTTTTTTCGATAATTTGATGGATAAAATAAAGTGATCATTCAATCTTATTTTGTTATTTGACAAATTGAACTCTGCAATCGTTGTTCTTGCCATATCCATGGCTTGCCATTGTCAATCATCCTAAAGAAACCTTATCCGAACGGTAATCAACACAACAAACAATTATCTAATTTTGTGATGTTATGTGCGTACGTACATTTCGACGATTTTATTTATATAGATTTTTTTTATGTGTAAATATTCATTCCCTATTTTTCTTAATTTAAGTTATGAATAATGATTATTTTGGTTTTATGTACCATAGGATTTATTTGTTAATACTATACATGTATATGAAATATTAAAGGCGGAAAAGAAACGCAATGCATTGTTGCTATTAAAATGCACATATTTAATACGTTTTTATCCGGACATCGTCAAGACAAGGACAGTAACACAATGGTGGCATTTGCGTTTTATCTATTTTTTATAAGATATGAACGCGATTAACCTTAGGTAATTAGAGCGGTGTAATTATAAGAGATATCTCAAGATTCTATGGGAATAAAGACAATGGACGATTCTTGGAAACTGTTATATTACCTGCTTGTCTGATGTCATGTAAGCATTTGATAACTTTATACCTTGGGGTATGAGTTTTGATCCGCAGTTAATTCGACCAGTGTCGTGACGCGAAATGTGTGTCGTGGATTTATTATTGCGGAATTCATACATTCGGGTGAACTAGCTTAAATAAAAGTACAATAATTTTTCATTCGGACACATTACATAAAAAACCACATATATGTATTATGTAACATTCACCATGTTACATATATGTGGTTTTTTAAAGTGAAACTTATTTAATATTATTACACCGTCTGTGTTGCATGTCGCGTGACGGTCGCCCGGAGTAGTGGACTCAGAGCAGCCGAGGCCAATGCCCTATATTTCGCATCAGCTGACCGTGTATAGACTTACTTATTTGTGACAGTGCACTAAAAACTACTGAATGGATTTTAATGAAACTTTACAATAATATAGCTTATACATCAGAATAACACATAGGCTTTAATTTAACACTGTACTCCCACGGGAATGGGAATACTACACTAACTGTCCCCACTGGAACACAGATGCTGTTTGACGAAAATAGAATGCTTTTAGCGAAAGAAACAAGCAAAATGGTAGCCTAAACGAAGCGGGCGCGGCTCAGCGTTACCCTTCATTGTTAAACGATGTTTGTGATGATGAAATCATAAAAAAGCCTTCTCGTAAGCGGTACAAAATAAGATCAACGGCCGGGCACCTGTTTTCAAATTACGTGACATTCCAGACACGCTTTTAGCGAATCGACTTGATGCACGAAATCGATTGGTTCACCTCTTTGTTGGTATCCAGCGGTTCCATGACACTATTTCATACTTCGTGTAGCAGCACGCGAGCTTAGACTTTCGTGAGGATGGCCGATTGCTTTGAAGTTTTTTTTTTTTTTAACGCAATATTTCACTGAATGAAAAAAAGAAATGTGGTGTCGTGGGACACCAGGTAGGAACTAAGTTCCTTCGGCTAAAAAGAAAGGTATTATACACTAATCGCTTGTGTATGCGACTGTCGCGTCTGCGCACGTCTCATTTAACGCTTTTATTCCACGCACTTTTTCTTACTGTTTTACTATCACATTTTTTTCAGTTCGGTCGCGCAGCATAATCCCTATCCCCTCCAAGCCTGCCGTAAGGAACTTCGTTTCAACAATTTTTTACGGATTACACCTCGGTTTACTTTTACATGTCCGTCGATTTATTTGTATGCTTTGGGGCAACCATGTGCGGAGTCTTACCGTTTTGCTGCAAAAAAAGCTAAGTTTTGAATGAAATATTTCCAAACATGTGTTGTAATTGTTAGTAATAGAATTCTTTGGTTCTGGACCTCCAGCTTTAGCATACATCTTATTAATCTAATTATAATTTCGTCTGTCTGTCCTCGTCCATTGAGAACACTCGCTATGTCTCGCCCGAGGGCTCTCGGTTCGCCTAATCTAATTTATAACATATTTGTGTCGCAATGTTAGTTATCATACTTCGCCGAAACAGCTCGAGCGATTTTTATGAAATTTTATACGCACCCCTAACATTTAAATTTAATTTTTTGGACATTTTTTTGTAACGTGGATTAAAATACACACAACCCTATATAATTAACAGCATTAGTACATTTTTTGTTTCATTTTCATTGTGGAATTTCATACATACTTTCCTTGCCTTCAAAGCTTTCTCTTTAATTATTATTTTCGAAGCCTTTCTAGGTTTTCAAGATAGAAATAAATATAGAATATAGTTTAAGTAAACTAAAACCTAACATAATACCCGTCTGAAGAAATCTGAGCTGGGTGCACTCAAGGGGCGTCCGAAGGGTGAAATGGGGTGGCCATTGATTTGATAATTCATAAAATTGAGTAAAAATTGTTAAGTTATTTTTTGGGGGATAAAACTGTATAGGGGCGATTCCACGAATTATCTTTTTTGATATTGTATACAAAAACTACAATACGTAATCAACGATGGTCAAAACAAATTAAACAATTTGTTCTCATAGAGTCTGTTCTATGAAATCGAACACTGATTCAGTCTACGATTTCATGGAACTAATGCCAATGCAGACCAGTAGGGCTATTCTGTAAGGTCGCTTTCGAATCTCGAAAGCGGAATTCGGGGTGATATGACGAATTTGACGGATTTGTATTCTTTAAAACTCTACTCTCTACCTTTAAAAATAAAGATCATTTTCGGAGTGACGTAATGTGAGCTCTATCACTGAGGTGAAGCTCGATATTGAAATGGTTTCTTACAGAATAGCCCTACAGACGATTCCGTATACGGCCAGTGTAGAAACTACGAATAAGCGCTTGAATGGCACACGAAAACATGCGCATGCGGCCAGCACACGGCACTCTGCTGACAGCACTACGAGATTCGTTTAGAGATCTTGTCAATTGAATGCTAGCTAGATTTGACAAAACACGCTTAATTTTATGATTTGATCGTAGATCGTTTATTTATAAACCTGCTGATTTTCATCCTGATTTAACACAATTGTTAGTTACAGATGAAATTATGGAGCCTGTAGGCGACGTCAGATGGCATAAGATAGCCCCTCTCAAACTATTATATTTTTCGAATCTTACTTGAGGTCTTAAGAAAATTAGTTTTTTTACCAAGATTTTATTATTTATGAGTAAAAATAAATGTCAACGTGTTAGAAAATTATACATATAATGATGAATATACACTTATATATTCTTACTCTTATCAAAATTATTTATTGACATTAATCTACGCCTGCGACTTTTATGACGATGTTTTATCTACTTTAACAAGTTCATATTCTTGGAATATACATCAAATTGTATACGCTGATGATGATGATGATGTTAACGTAAATATTGAACAAAATTTGCTTTCCTTGTTTGTTTGTGGCGTAGTTCTGTATACAATGGTGCTTTGTGAACAAACCGAGAAAGTGAGAATTTGGTTACAAACGCTTAAAAGTTCGTTATGTTTAAATTTAGAAATGGGAACGTGTGTTAATATTATTTTCTTTGTTTTTGACTTGTTAAAACTAAATTTATATTTTCTTTAAACTATATTTCATGTCAAACTTAAAGCACTAACGACAACCATTAAAAAAATCAAAATCAAAATAATTTATTTGAATCAAAAAAACATAGTATGAGTACAATTTTGGTCTTCGAAGCTACCATGTAAGTAAGTAAATACTTGTGGTTGGCAGCTTCACTTTTGGCTTGACTATTAATAATTGACAATTGAAATAAATACAATGCGATACAAAAAGTTTGAGCAAACATTTTTTTTTTTTTTTTCCTAAAGACAGAAATGCTTGTGTGCGTTCGTGTGTGTGTGTGTGTGTTTCTGTGTGTCTGTATTTATTTTTTTAATTATATAACCATTACAACCTAACTTTCAGGTTTTTTCAGAGATTATGTTTCTTTACTTTCGTATTTGTATGTACTTTCGAACATTTGATTTTAGAGACGCATTACTCCCTTTATAATATTAGATCTTACAGATGCACTACTCCCTTTATAACATTTGACCTTACAGATGCAAAACTCCGTTTCTAACATTTGATCTTGTAGATGCACAACTCCGTTTTTCAAATTTGACCTTACAGATGCACCACTCCGTTTCTCACATTTGACGCATAAAATGCATAATTCCTATTCTAACATTTGATCTCTTAGATGCACATAAAACGAAGGTGCGTATTCGCAACAAGAGTGTTACGAAACACGCCGTGGACCGTGAACATTCCTATTCACGGCCCGTGAGCCGGAGACAAAAACGACGAACTTATCGTGATTTCTAAAGATAACAGTGATGCTTACATTTTTTGTACTCAACAGACAGACAGACTTATTACATGTACCTTCATCTAGGATTTTATGGCTTGGACTTATTAGACTTTAGATTTTTTTATTTAAAACAATCTCATGGTTATTTTACTGCGTAAAATGTTATAAAACAAGTGAATCTTATTTACCACTGCGGCTACTACGAGTTTTGGAAGGATGGCGGATTACAAACATTTTTTACAAAAACTAATGCCGATTGCAACATCCGAAGTTGCCTATGCAAGTCAATTTAGTTTTTTACAATCCCGACGTTTCGGACACTTTACACAATGCAAGTCAATTTCAGGAAAATAAATAGTATTTATATAAACAGATAGATAGAGCAACGATGGTCCAGTGGTGGATGGACTCGGCCTCTTACCCGAGAGGTTACGGGTTCGATCCTGACTCCCCCGTGTGTGCCTTGAAATGGGTTTTTCTAATTTCTAAGTGCACCTTAAATACGAGACCATCGCTCGCTCACCAGTGAAGGAAAACATCGTGAGGAAACCTGCATGCCCGATGAGATTGAAAGTCTTTGAAGGTATGTGAAGTTCACCAACCCGCACTGGGCCAGCGTGGTGAACTATTGGCCCATTAACCTCCTCGCCTGATTTCGAGGAAGAGACCCGTTGCCAGCAGTGGGACATGAAGGGTTGATCCTTTACTTTTTACTTTTTAAACAGATAAAGACAGCTGTTAGGCGGACGACATATTCGTATATGTATTTAGAAACCCTAAAGACATATTATTATAGATTTCTCTCTTCTATAACCTAATTTTGATCGCTTGATATCGATTGCTTCCTTCGTCCGGTGCCGAATT
Organism: Lycaena phlaeas; assembly: GCA_905333005.2. Taxonomy (NCBI): domain Eukaryota; kingdom Metazoa; phylum Arthropoda; class Insecta; order Lepidoptera; family Lycaenidae; genus Lycaena; species Lycaena phlaeas. Next base: position 4,629,538 of record HG995181.1, read on the forward strand.
TAGTCCAAATCGAGTCTAATTGTGGATGTCTCTTATGTACGAGTATAGTAGGTAAAGCATTCTCATAAGGTTGAAGAGAGGTGGCCGCGTTTAGGTATAATGTGTTGGACAAGCATTAACCAGATGAAAAGAAGATCTCCGTGTAGTTGGATGCGTATGGCAAGGGATTAGTCGCCTTGGCGTTCATTGAAGAAGGCTTATTTTCGGAAGTAGACGGATAGAGGCTGATGATAATAAGTCCACATAAGTCAAATAGTCTATAATAATTTTATAAAGAGGAAAGACTTGATTATTTGTTTGTATTGAATAGGCTCCAAAAGTACTTGAACGATTTCCAAATTCTTTTACTGTTGAGGAGCGACGCCATCCCCGATGAATATAGGCTATATTAAATTTTACTAATATATAAAGCTAGTGTTTGTTTGAATGCGCTAATCTTAAGAACTACTTGTCGGATTTGAAAGATTCTTATAGTTTTAGATAGCCCATTTATCGAAGAAGATAGGCTATATAATATAATCCCGCAAATATGCCGTTTTAAATCTAAGTTGACGCAGACGAAGCTGCGTGCAACAACCAGTCACAGATAAAATAACTTCCCGTAAAGAAATTACGGTATATAGAGCCGATAAAAACAATAATCTGTACGCAATGCAGCGGAAAGAAATCTTGTCTGGATTAATGGAAATTGTTGGTGCTTTTTTTAATAAAAAAGTAATAAGTTTATAATCAGATTCGATGCGGCGTGCGGTATGAGGTATACAGCACGCGCAGAAACTTATACAAGTGATTTTTATCATTTGTCTGAGCGTTTTCGATGTACATATGTTTATTTTTCAGTTAAAAAGTTTCTTGTAATTATTGTGTGCATAATAGGATGAATCAATAAGTTTTTGTGTTTGAAATAATATCATAAAATAAAAACAAATTTTACAGAAAGCAGTACAAACTTATCGGCGATTTCCCTATGTAATACAAAAAATATAATTAGGTTATAAATCCATAACTAACAAAATTGGTAATCCGTTAGCTGTTGCCACCATGTTATTACTTTCAATTTTTTTTATATTTAAATGTTTTAAATGATCCTGTTCTAGTCGCGGTGCAGTTTCTGTTCATAGGCGACGTTACCCCTTACCATATTTGCATAAGCATATGCAAATAGTCGGGAAGAGTGACACAAGGCACTGCAGACTCTGCTACTCAGGAGGAAACGCCTATGCACATTCTCACTGTTTGCCCCAACCTAATGCATAGACGTAGCTCTATTCTAGGGAAGCATGTATTGCACCCAGAAGAGATCAAATCTCTTGGTGCCAAAAAAGTCCTAGAGTTCTTAGAAATAACAGGACTTGGACCGGAGCTGTAAATAGTGGCGATCACAATATATCAACCCTGGTCGCAGTGATACGAAGCTAGGCCCTGCCTGAAACAGCCACTCTTTGAATAATAATAATAATAATAATACCCCTTACCATACATACAAAATTGACGAAGTCGGGTAAAATGACACTGAGTATAGTAAAGTATTATTAAAATGATAAAAAAACAAAATTAAAACGAATCCTTGTTCAATTAGCCAACGGAGCGGAACACGAAGTTTCGCAGCGTGTCCGTCTGAGTTGAATATTCTCTTATTTTATTAAGACAAAACATGCGCCAGCTTTATTTGTATTTCGAATATCTGAAATAGTTTTCGTGGAAAAAAAAATCTAGAACTCCTTTTTTTACTATGGATGAATTGACCATAACGGAAGTAATGAGGTTGAAGAGAGATAGGGTCTTAGTCCAAAGTTAGATCCTAAAGTCTCCCGAATGTACTTGCGGTAGTCGCTGTCAGAAATTACGCTGTAATTAATAACCAGCAAGAGACGACTATGGAAATACATTTATAGAAAAATAATCTGTTCCCTAGGGAACAGATTATCTTATATTCTCCTGTGAAATATCTGTGCAAATATATCTGAGTAAATATCGATTTATGTAAGGAAATTTCTAAGTTTCATTATCATCATCTCGAAGTCCTAGTCATTACTATTCTCGGGGGTCGGCTTTATATATGTCTTGTCACTCTGGCCTCATACTTTGTACATTTGTGACGACCTCTGTGGCTCAGTGGTTAGCGCGTTGGCGCAGAAGCCGGAGGTAGCGGGTTCGAATCTCACCAGGGAACAAAAAAAGTTTATTTGTTCCTGTGTCATGGATGTGTATTAAATATGTGTATTATATAATAAAAATCTTAAATATAAGTATTAATATAGAAAGTATTTAATATATGTATTTCCGTTGTCTAGTACCCGTAACACAAGTCTCTTCGAGTACTTACCACGGGACCAGATTGACGTGGTGTAAAAAGCGTCCATAAATATACTTGTTAGTTCCCGCGTCACTCCACACTCCTCCATATCTCTCCTTATCCCGTCCAGCCATCTCTTCTTCGGTCTTCCTCTTCCCCTATTCCCTTCCGCATGTCTATTACCCTACGTGTCCCGTGCTCAATTTCTTGTCTACAAACATGTCCAAACCATACAAAGTTTCATACAAATCGAAATTGAAATTCGTATGAATAGATGCGTGATCGACAAACATACTTTCACATTCAGACACAGCTTCCGAATCAATATTCTAAACACAAACATTCAAAACTATCGAACTCATTCTCGATTCGGTTCTCTATCGTAAATCGTTTATCACTGCACTAGGGTTAAAGACCCGTGAGTCTATCCAGACTCCCGTTTAAATTGTACTTCGTGGAAAGGTTTATGAAAACAACGTGAGAGAATTATCCTATGATGTTTATTACGTAACTACAGGGCTGAAATGGGTGAATAGTTGCGTGCTTTTTAAAGTGAAACTTCTTTAGAATCGTTGTGATTTCAAACCGGATGCAACGGAAAAAACGACAGGTAAGAGACACAAACACGACAGGTAAGAGCGAGAGAGCAAATGTCAATGTGTATGTTATTGCACACTGTTTAATAATAATATATATATATATATATATATATATATATATATATATATATATATATATATATATATATATAATTTAATACTTGAGCATTTAACATGTGTTTCACTTCTACCGTGTGTGAATCGCACACATACCTTTTTTTTTCGAAATAACTTGTGCTGTGAGTTAATTTTGAAATAACCTGTGCTGTGGCCTAATTACACCTTTAATCGGAGTGGCTATGAGCATATATTTGGAACCAATCACCACTGATCATCTTAAAAAAGTCACAGCAAAAGATCTACTGATGGCAGAGGATCGTATAAGCGTTAGATGAAATACGCAATACGCACACAATATGTATTTCATTTCATGTGTTAAGATACCAACGATACTAAGACAATTTACATACATATACTATTTCATTTTACTATTTATTAATAAGGGTTTCATAATATTTCATTAAATTTTAATGACTTTATTGTGAAAATATAATTGACCTTTTGGAAGCAAAACAGGTGCCTGTTCAAGCCTTAACGGAGTAATTTGCATGCTAATTAGCGTTTAGTAACGATTGCCTTTCCCAAGACAAAATGGCCTATACCTGCTTTGCCTACCGAATAAATTAACCAATAGAGCGGGCAATTTGATAATTTATTTCGTGCTAGTTAAACGTTAGAATACAAACTGATGTCTGTTAATACTGCATTTTAAATAGGCATCGAACCTTTAAGAAATATGGCCCATGACTATGACATAAGCGATAAACCAATTAAACAAAATACCCAAGTGTCGTATTCCAAGGTGATACCAACATGAACATAAAAAATCCAATATAAACCAACCAAATAAAACAAGCAGTATTTTTGAAAAAAGAAGTCCCAGATATCAATTCAGATTCCAATAAAAATTCTAGACTAGGCTGTACTAAAAATCACAGTTCCTACTAATATTATAAATGCGAAAAATGTGAGAATGTTTGTTACTCTTTCACGCAAAAACTACTGAATGGATTTTGATGAAACTTTATAATAATATAGTTTATACATCAGATTAGCATCCTATAATTCATCCTCGTATTTCCGCGGGAACGCAGGATAATATGGACTGTATTATCCCGCTAAGATGTCGCTGCAAATCTTAATTACCGCAGGCAAAGCTGCGGGCAACAGCTAGTAGTTGTATAAAATTTTATGGTAAATTTTAAGACACTTATTACTTTAAGAAATTCTGATCTCACTGTAATGCAAGCCAAAGAAAAGTAGCGGCTTACTTGATTTCGAAGATTCATGTCCACATAAAGGCAGGAATCGAAGTATATAAAGATTAAAATAATTGAGATAATACGAGTGATGTAATTGGCGAGCTGACATTTGTGGGTATAAGTCGATACTCGATAGCGAGTAAGAAAATGGAAGCGGCTAAAATACCATCAGTACGAAATATCAGGCTTTACCATTCAAAGGTTATTGAACCTAGATCGTGGAAATACAGATAAGTACCGATGAGGACATATTATGATAATTGTCATATAAATCAACAAGCTGTTATCGGCAGCTTCGCCTGCGTTAACTAAGATTTAGAACGGGATCTGAGCGGGATAATATATTGTATATGTATTATGCATATAAGCCTTCATCTTGCATTGTTCTATCTATTGAAAAAAACCGCATCAAAATCCCTTGCGTACTTTTAAAGATTTAAGCATACATACAAAGCAAGCATGTATGTTTGTTACTATATAAAGATTATATAAAAATTGTGCCAATGCATGTTCACTATTAACTTTGACATTATTGAACATGTTTTATTTAAAGTTTGTTCATTGTTTAGTAGAGGATAGCATCAAGTATGGCACAGTATGGAAACTATAAATAAACGCTCGAAACGGCACTCACACATAGGCACTGACAGCACTGCGAGGTTCGCTTAGACGTTTTGTCGAGGTACATTGTAACGATTGATTGCGAATAAAACCTTTTTATAATGAAACAACTTTTACGGATTCTATCGCGGTATAATAGTAGGTCGCCGATACCTCAGTCCCCCCCGTGACCATGGTTGCTGTTAAGTATCCAAAACGTGGGGCATACAAAACTTAATATAAACCGCGATATAATCCGCAAATGTTGTTTCATTATAATGAGTGAAATTTGCTGAACATAAGAAAACAATATGTAAAACCTTTTTATCAAATTCAACTTCTTAATTAAATAAACGCATACATTTTTTTTTCGCATACGCATAGGCTGCCTGAGTTTGCTAATTAAGCAATAAGGCCGCCTTTGTGTGTATAAAATATTTTATGTTTTAATATTATTCAGAATCTATTGTTTGTGATCTTTTTTGTGAATACAATAAAGTATATTTCAATTTCATTCATTCAATTTAATCGAAATTGTGTCATCCACCTATACAGTCATATACAGATGGACAATTGGAATGCAGGTTAACTTTGTTACCTGTGAGAGAGTTGCCTGTGAGCTTTTTACATGAGAACCAGAATCCTACTGATTTCTTCCCCTTGTGAAAGTCTTCCTGGTTTTGTAAACAAAGACTGACAGCTTACCGTTTCCTTTTGTCATAAGCCACGAATAAAATTAATTAGTTTAATAGCTTAAATAAATTCTCCAAATTATGAGAGAATGTCTTACTTTTTACATTATGCGTGGAAACTTGTGAATAGCGCTCGCAAAGAAAATCGCCGTGTGAAATAAGATATTTTATAATTACGATCATGAAAGCTGAGAAATTAATTGATAGAAATTACACAGATAGAACGCTGCACGTCATAACAACTGCGAAATTATCTTTTACTGCCAATTGTTGCTAGCCTCATGTGGGTATTTAATAACTATAATACAGTTTTATATTATAAAACTATATAAGCTTGGCATTTACTGAGGGGAGCCTATCTTCAGCAATAGACGGATAAAGGCTGATAATGATAGTGGATTTTAAGGTATTGTTACTTACATACTAGGCGTATATGTTGTAACAGCGTATACGTACTATGTATGTAGTACATACATACTACGTATAACTCGATATTACAGGCAGCATATATATATATATATATATATATATATATATATATATATATATATATATATATATATATATATATATATATATATATATATATATATATACTAGCGGACCCCACAGACGTTGTCCTTTAGATACGAATCGATAGTGGCAGTACAGATCAATAACCTAGATACCGACTGCTGCGCCATCTGCCGGTCTGATTTGTGAATCTAAACCATCCTCGAATCTACTTGAACACACACAAATACAGGATTTGGTTCGCCCAAAATAAATTAAAAACCAAAATGTAACACAATCATAACTATCACGGGGGATTATCGTTAAACAAATTTGACACTTAAGTATAAGTGTTAAACCACCATCTCCTGTACCATCACATTTAACCGTTACACCGTATTGTAAGGGAAGCGGCCCATTCATTGTAACTTTCGATACCATCCCGAAATTTAATTCCCAACCCTAACAAAAGGTTGTAAAGTACAAATTCCCGAGTCGGAAAATACGTTCGGCCATTTTAGATTCGAACCGGGTACCGAACGGACGTTGAAAAAAAGGGGCACGGCGGGAACACACCTGTCATTGGAGTTGCCAGTTTTTGAAGAGTGAATGGCGCGCCCAACAAAGGCTTGTTTGAATCTTGAATTTCCAAACATTTTTACCAACGTTTTATTTCCATCGTGTTGTCAAAACATGAATGGAGATATGAGCTACTGAAATATTACAGGGCAACATTTTATGTAAATTTATCTAGAAAACTTGATATCATATCAACATCATCATAATATATATTTTGTAAATTTTTTGTGAAAATTAACCGTGTAATGTGAACCGCCATAAAAGTTGTTTCATTATATGTAATCGATATTATTAATTGATAGTTTTTAACAAACGTGTACCGAAAATTTTGACTGTGTTGCTATTATTCAAAACTAGTAATCTTATCACGTAAAGCGTCATCTCATCCACGTTGAAATTGACTCATCTCTCTACGTCAATATTGGAAATGTGAGAGAGATATACGTAGTATATATCATCATCATCATCATCAGCCTTTATCCCGGTCGCTGCTGAACATAGGTCAAGACCGAATGCTTGGTGAAGCTACCTGCCAACCCACAGCTCCGATTTCTCTCTAGGGACTTAGGGCCACAGCATAGGACCATTCGAAAAGAAAAAAAGGTCAAAACCGATCCCTTGCCACTCATATCCAACACAGAAAAGTTACTGCATGGAGATCGTCTTCGCCTTTCCCCTGGCACTACACATTATTGATCAAGCTGGAAACCTAGCTCAATATTTTAAATTGATTGAATACTCTTTAATAGTTGCTAAAAAAGAATGTGCTCAAAACAGAGAAAAGGTTTCCGGACCGTTTTTTTTTAATAATAATTGATTTCATACATTCAAAAATGTAATAAATAGTTATAAAGACTTTTTTCAATTTACTTCTTCCATTACCGAGACCGGCTGAGCTACACAGTTGTATATCTTTTTGACAGTTAGCGATAAACAGTGGTTATCTCTCTCTCCATTTATCTGTGAACCGACTGTCAAAAGATAAGATTTGTGTGGGACTTTGTCATTTGACTGATGATCTACTGAAATAGTAGAGTGGAGACAGGAGCAGAATATACTATTTCTTGTATTAACAGTTTTATTGCTAGCGATTACAAACGGAATAAATCCCACTTTAGTAGTTTCTATTCATAAATTTTAAAACGAATTTCGTCTCTCGCAGACTTATGAATTACTAACACACGATAAATATATAATAACCGAAGACGTCTATATAATGCTCTACGTAGACATGACATTCATTTATTTAACCTAAGCTACTTTGTATGTAAATCAATTTCTCCGGACAATAACAAGAGCCATAAAACCGATGTTCCCACATAATAATATAAAACAGACATAAAAGCTATCAGAGGAAGGAATTGTTAAAAGCAAGTTTGCCCAGTTTTACAAGCCTCAAGAAGCTTAGCACGGCATCAGAATTAAGATTCGATTTATAACTACAATCGGTCCTTCGAGCCGGATAAGTCCTGTTCCGATGCAATCTTTGCACAATACAAAAAGTTGCATTCTTCGCCTTATCGAGTGAGGGAGCCTCACAAAAGAAAAGTTTCGAATTAAATCTGTGGGAACGTCTGCACTTTTATGGGGTTAGAATCATGTAAGTCAAGTTTGATTATTGTTAATTTGATGTATTCTTAAAATGTAGCGAAATCGTGCGGCTAAAAAGATTTATGTTTAACGTTTTACTGTGACCGTTTGGGGCTTTGTAAGCAATGAGCTAGATTTACCAAAATCGCTTTTTGAACCTTGGTTAGGTTAAAATATTCATACATTGTCCTATAATAATTATGTGCAATCTATAATAATAATAAAACGCTGAAGAGTATGTTTGTTTGATCGCGCTAACCTCGGGAAATATTTTAATTTATTGGTCGGATTTAAATGATTCTATCAGTGTTAGAGATCCCATATATTCAGGAAAGCTATATATTATATCATCGCGCTAAGGTCTCGTTCTAAATTGTAGTTAACGCAGGCGAAGCTGCGGGCAGCAGCTAGTACTTCAATTAAGTCAATAAATAAATCAATACAAAAATCAGGTAACTTTCTGAAACTTTTGCTCTGTAAAACAAATAAGCCAAGTTTTACTTATTTATTTCTACAGATAAAAAGGTTAACTCAAAAGTATCAAAGTCTTATCGTTTGGGTATTCGTTATAAAAAAAGTAACCATTTGTAATTATTGCCAAAACTATTTAATATCCATCACTTCTTCACTTAATCGTGACAATCAAAGTTATATATGATTAAAAGAGTTACATCATAACCAGTTCAGCGATCAGTCAACAAACTCAACACCGGTTGATCCACTTGCACCGAACGAATCGTACATGTTGTATTGTGAGATAAGAATGGATGTGAACAGGTTTGGAACAAATATTAAATTATTATATTGTTGATGTCGTGATGGACATACAAAAATATGGAATCCAAATCAGGTTAATAGAGTAAACGAGTTATGAATCAATTAATGGTAAAAGTTATGGAGAATGATTTTTTTATGCACGTGTAAAGTATATGGAATACTCGCCTCTGTCTAAATTAAAGATAGGTCTGTAATAGTTAAAAATATTTTATTTGCATAAAATCATAAATTAATTATTTAGAATTAATGTTTAATTTAACAAGTTATTGATTGAGATTTTTTGTCTTAGAAAGGAAAGAAGGCCCTAGAATATTTTGAATTCAATTTTTTTCAATAAATTCTAAACTAAAATAATAACCTTACATCATTGTACAGTGTATTTAACTTTTGTACAAATATTCGCCACAACACAAAGGGCCTTTGAAATATTTATTGGGTATGTTTAAGTTTCTTTAAAATATCCAACAGGGTTGTAAGCGGAAGACGTCAAGCTCCATTCATGCGCCCACATCGAGCATTTCGAAACAATCTTGTTGCCATTATCAAAAACTTTAAACGTTATTGTCCAAACTTGGAATGGATCTGTTCAGAAAAACTTTACACATAAGCTGTAGATATTATGCTTTCCATATAAACATTTTTGCTATAACAAAGCATAATATATTTTATTTGTGAACTAATAAACTGAAAGCTGTATTAATAATTGTCAGATGGAAATAAGAATTCAGTAATAGTCCGAGATGGCACCAGCAACTGGGTGATGGGTGTCAATTAGCGTCAGTAATCACATACAAGAGGTGAAGCTGTCTGTCCCCTCTGTCTGTTTGTTCCCTCTTCTATAAAGTAGATTAGGCATTCATCATGGGATTGAGTTGGGATTTAGCCTAATGCAGCCATCTTTAGAAGCGTACCTTCAGGCTTTACACAGATTGATGAAACATTTATAACAACGATTTAAATATGTATAAACATTTTGCTATGTTAAAATTAAATAAACACCAACTCTTAAAAAACTTATGTTAGGGCCTGTTTCACAATCTCCCGTTAAGTTCCCTATAGGCTATAGGGAACATATTTGACAGATACAGTATGGAGTATCTGTCAAAGTATCTGTCATTTTTTCTACCTCGCTTGGTTTTTTGTTTTCTTTTTATTAACATCCTCTTGTTTGTTTTGATCTGTTGCGGGGTCCAAATTTATTTACTTATTTATTTTAGGCAAATTTGAATTAATTTATGTAACTAGCATGTTGTTATTATTTATTTGTATATTAGTATGTTGTTATTTTGATGTACTTACAAAAATTGTAAAACTATATTTTAAAAAGAGCAATCCTACAGAGTTTCTTGCTAGATTCTTCTCTGAGGAAAACTGCTACTTTGCGAATCTAGCATTAGCTTATAAAAAAAATTGACATGTTTCAAGTGCTATGTAATTTGCCTACGAAATAAATATTATTTGATTTGATTTGATTTGAAATATGTTGCCTATAGCCTATAGGGAACTTAACGGGAGATTGTGAAACAGGCCCTAAAAGTATTAGTGTATTAAAACGCACGGTAAAAACGACCCAAAATTCATGTATAAACTTTACCTTCTTTGAGAAAATCGATTGAAAATGAAATATAAAATTATCTAGCAATTTACAAACATTTCATTGATTCTTCTTTTTAATGTAAGTATCGAACGTTGGAAGCCGTCGGTCCCTCATTAAACGACCCAGCAATCATTTATCATCAAGATGATTTGGCCAGTGGTTACTGGCCACAGCTCCTTCGGTAGTGAAAAAAACTTACAACCACTTTTTGAGATTCCGTATAATATTTCTATACACCTCTTAGAAATAAGTAATCTCAAAAGAACATTATTTTTGTATGTATGTTACACATTAGTTAACTTAGATTTTTTTTAATAATTCTGATGAAAAGCTATAAAATTTAGAGCTCGTGGCTAAGAGACAACATCCGCTCGGGCTGCTGGGGTTATTTCGTGGATACGTGACTATCTTTATTTAAATATCTATAATTATACGCTTTTACACCACGTCAATCTGGTTCCGTGCTAAGTTTTCGAAGAACTTGTGTTACGGGTATCAGACAACGGAAATACATATATTATTTAAGATTTTTATTATATTCATACACATCCATGACCCTGGAACACAGAAAACTTATTTTTCTTTACATTCTGGGACTCCTCCTCAGAAAGCACGTTCAGCCGTTGGTCCCGGCTGTCATTCGTGGATCTTTAAGTAAGAAGTCCGAAAATCTGACCACAAGTCTAACCACGGGGTCCAGTCCAGTGACCGGCTTGTGGAGGTCAGATAGGCAGTCACATCATTCAAAATACTGGTAATTAGCTCCAGCCGGTCAAATTTAAAGCTGAACTCTAAACTAAATATAGTTGAGAATAGTCTAGGCAGAAAAAAGAGAGAATTTAAATCGTACCTTTAAAATCCTTTTTTTTATTTTCCTCTTTCAAAGCTCTAGCACTTGGCTAATGGCTATAGATTATTATATTTTTCTAATGATTCAATTTTTTGATGAATTTTAATTGAGTTTAATAAATAATTTATATAGTTTTTATTAATATAAGAAAACTAATTGCGGTATCCATATATCGCTGGAAGTTGGTTGAGGAATGGTCAGAGGTTGCGCAGGACAGAGACAGGTGAAAGTTTCTTGTTTCGGAGGCCAAGACCGACTTTAGGCCGTGAGCCAAAGAAGAAGAAGAATTGCGGTTACTGTAATTTTTTTTAGTATCGACATGCAAGTATAATAATAAAATGAGTAATTCTTGCAAATAGAAGTCTACTTCTGGACATAGACTGTCTTAAAGGATCTCCAGGCCTGTCATTTTTTTGTATTCAGTTTCAGTTTTTTGTATTCAGATAAGCTTAACATATTCACCCAGGGATAGGCCGACGCGAGGATATGTGGGACTATCAGCGACTCTTAAACCTGGGAGCTTTTTCCAACTCTCTGAATAAAATATTTAAAGACATGAGGATCCCCAAAACAGATGTGTTATTAAATGAAATTGGGCAAGCTGGCGTCTAATAACATGATTTTACGTATCGCTTTAACGAGAGACCTCACTTATCTGTAGCCCAGGGCAAAACTTCAATTGTTATGGAAGACTTAGGTATATTCATGTAACAATAGTAACCCCTATGATGAATGATGATGAGGATGAAAATAAACTTCGCCAAATTTGTGCTCCGTTCTGTCCTATAATTGGACGACTGATAGCACTTGTTACAGGATTGGCCGATGGGACATGCACACAGATTTCTGATTGGTTGCATTGCTATTACGTCAATGTCAAATCACTCAATAAATTCGGATTCTCATGGATCATGTTTTTCATTACTATCTCCCTACTATCCCCCGTGATCCCCCTAATGGGCAACCGGAAACCATCAAACCAAACAAAACGCGACTGCCAAGATGTAACTTTTTGCCAGTATCATATGAGCGAGAAGTAGGTACCAGTCGATAGTACCGGCTTACCGCTCAATTTGGCATCTAGAAGAAGTAGTGCCTCTAAAGCTAGAGAAGCTTTCGGTTAAAAGTTTGCTAACGAAACTAACAAATTCGGATATACAGTGATCGATTTGTTACGTTGTGTATGTCGTGCGCATTCCTGCGGGAGCGACAGGAAATTGGATCTATGCCAAAAAAACTCAACGTCCGTCAACATTTTACATTTTTCACTTCCTTATTTCTTTAGTCATTACATATTAGGGCTTCTCTGAAATATTTGCCTCTTATCAAACATGTCTTCGTTTGTTTGAAGATTCAGCGTTCCGCCTCTATATAATATACAACGCCAGCAATTTCTGTAAGGCTGTTATCAAATTTTGAAAGCGGAATCCGCGATGATATGACGAATTTGTATTCTTTAAAACTCGAATATCTATCTATTTAAATAAAATTCGTTTTCGAAGTGAGCGTAAAGTGAGCTCATCACTCACTTGAAGCTCGGTATCGAAATGATTTTTACAGAATAGCCCTACAGACAGGATAGCAAGTGGGCTTCACCGTGGCTGAACATTGCACCTCTCTCAGTCGAAGATCTCCCGTTGGGGCACATATCTCACATTCTCATGATTTTATACAAAAATCGAAATAGATTAATTCATAATTAATTCAATTGTAGTTGGATGACCGCCAACGAAATAATGTCTCTTTAGTAACTGATTAAGAAGACGGAGATCAATCGCCTTTGGCATACAGACAGACAGACAGACCAAATCATTTAAATTACAAACAATCATCGCTAATTGCAAGCACCATGATAATTTTCAACACGCAATTCCAGAATATACGGTAGCCTTAGCGCAAAAACTTTTTTCTCCTCCAACACATGTAGGATATCCGCTCTTCAACCACAAGGGGTCATTATGAGTGTAATCCATATTTTTTCCACACACACCCATTTGAGATAATAAGGACCTTAGGACTCGAGTATATTGATGAAATTCGATTGGATATTGAATAGCGTGCGAGAATCGATTCAATAATAATTGCTAGACAAGAGCAAGTTTAAAGAATTGCGAATAAATATGAATTATCGCGATGGACTTCCTTTGAGAATTCCTATGGCGACGTAACAAATAAACTAAATTTAGTATCAATAAATGAAGCTACCTACTTACTAATAGAATAGAATAGAAAATGTTTATTTCAGACAAAAATATTTACGTGAATTTCACGCATTACAATGAAACAACTTTTAGGCCCACTTAGCTCGGACGCTTTTTTAGAAAGCGTTAAAAAGCGTTTAATTGAGACAAATGGATACCCATGCCACACGAAAGCGTTTTTAAAGCGCGGCGACTTTGGTCGAGCACTATTTTATCGACATTGAAGTTGGACGCTAAATTCAATTGCATGCAGAGCTCGCAACTCGCGCCATCGCCGGAGTCAAACGCGACGCTTTTTAAGCGCTCGGGTAAATCTATCTTTACATTCCCGACCTTTTGGATGCTTTACAGCAACCATTGTCAAGCATCATTCATAATATTTAGGATTAGTTTCCCAGCTCGTGCAGTAGGGCTATTCTGTAAGGTTGTTTTCGAATCTCGAAAGCGGAATCCGCAGTGCTATGACGAATTTGACGGATTTGTATTGTTTAAAACTCTACTCTCTACCCATATCAATAAAGATCATTTTCGAAATGACGTAATGTGAGCTCTATCGCTCAGGTGAAGCTCGATATTGAAATGGTTTCTTACAGAATAGCCCTACAGCCTCGAGTCTCGTCCCGTGTGTTGACATCTCAATAAATAACAAGCCCAAACAATTAAAAGCAAACATACGGCTCACAAATGACGGGATCAAGTTCATGACACGAATCGACCGGTCACGACATGTCTTGTAATAAAATTACAAGTGACTCACACGAGATAACTGAGCAATATTCTCATTGCTGGCTGATTTATTATCTGTCAAATTAGAGATGGGACATGTGTGTATTCTTTCGATATTACATGCTAGCTCTTGATATATATTTGCGTTACCTCCGCAATTTTATAGCCTTATAAGCGATAATATTATTAGCTATCCGTGATCCAAACTTCTCGAATTCACACGAAAATTTCTGCCCAAAACCAACCCGAGTTTAATGAAAATTCCCGATTAAGAAATTCATTCATATACACACAAAATAATTATATATATATATATATATATATAAAGACGACGATTTGGCCTATATTATGGTCTACACTCTACGTCAATGATTCCCAAAGTGGTGCACGGGAAACTCGAAGGGGGTCCACGATGAGTGTTACAAAAAATGGGGGTCCACAATCGTAAAAGCGGGAGTCCATGAAAATTCATTTAGTTTCGATAGTGACGAACCAAAATGTTGACTTGACCTTTTAATATTGTGAAGAGATTATAATGAATAATCTTTAAACGAGCAATTCTTGACAAAAAAAAAGCTCAGCAAGGGGTCCACCTGATGCAGGGAAAGTTTGAAAGTGGTCTATGAAACCAAAGACTTTGGGGGTTCTCTAGTCCCAAAGTCTGCTCTACGTAAATAAGGTAGTATTAAATCTGAAGATTATTAACCCTTAGGTGACCCAGGTTCCTAAATTACGTTAAGTCAAACAAGAGCAGTAATACAAAAGTTATAGCCCGGGAGCCAGCAACAAGTCTTCATGACCAACTTCCTCCCGCGAGATAATTCCTCCCGTAAAAACTCCCGTGAGACGTATCAGAGAATTAATAGTATTATAAAGCCTAGTGGACGTCAGCTGGCACGTGGTTGGGGGGATGAGGGGTGGGAGCCTCCCAATCATGTAGAAAAAACAAATCAGTTATTTCCTCTCAGCTGAAATATTTGTTAAATTGTAGTTGCCCAATATCTTAACGAAAAAAATAATAATCAGCTGGTTATGACATTGTTTAGGCATATTAGTGCATAAAGTTTTTATATATCATATTTATTTACCATACTGGCCGTTTTTATATTTGTTTAATTTTAAAAGTAATAAATAGAATAAATCTGACAGTTCTAGAGACTTCTGGATAAACGCTTAGAGGGAAAACACGTACTTTCATTCCGTAAACCAACAATACCATCAAATCCTTTACAGACATGGTACCTTGTACGTCAGCTGGTGACTAGAACATGATTTTTTTTGTTGAGATATTGGGTTAACTACAATTTAACAAATATTTGAGCTGAGAGGAAGTGACTGAATTGTTATTTTATTTTTCTTAATGCTCCTCCTGGGCTCCCACCGCTCATCCCCCCAACCGAGAGCCAGCTGACGTTCACGAGGCTTTATGATACTGTTCTCTGATACGTCTCACGAAGTATCTCGCGGGAGGAAATGATTGACAAAATTTTCACCAGGCTCCCGGACCATAAACGAAGATTATTTCGAAATATACCAACATCGATGCTTTAACGGTTAAAATGTGTCCACCGTTCATCACCAGTAAGACCATTATAAAGATTTACACGTTACTTTATCTCGTATGGTCAATAATTTTTATTAGATTTTATCACACATAAATAATTACTATTTATAATGATTTAGATCCATTAACATAAACGAATACCAATCTAAAGCGTTAAATACATTTATCGCAGCATCAATTATAATATCAAGTATCGAATAGTAAAATGGTAAGATTAGATTTTTAATCTCTTATAGATATAAATCTGACTGCTAAGTTTTTAAGTCAAAAACAATCCGTATGTGTTATCTAAACTTATCTGTCTTTTTTTATATATAATTCTTCTGTACGTGTGTTGACAGTGAACTCCTAAACGGCTGTGTGATTTGATAGTAGATAGTGATTTTTTTTGTATGTTCAGCCACAAATCAGCCGGCAGGTAGTGCTGCAGTCGGTATCTAGGTTCTTTGTCTATACTGCAACTAAACTGCTGCATTGATTTGTACCTAAATGACAAACTGTCATGTCCGCTAGTAATCTAGTATCAACATAAAGGAGCATTTTGGATGTAGGTGTAACTTTTTAAATTATTATTCATCCGATTGAAACCTTTCTCACATCACTATTATAAGGATAGGATAGCACGAAATCCCATAAAGATGGTGATATCTTCATGTCAAAAACGGTTAAAAGGTTGGTTGGTAGTACATAGAAGAATAGTTCTTAAGGATTTTTTGTGCCGACTTTATTGGGGACATGTCCCCAGCGGGCTTAGTACGCACTCGGTCGCTTTCGTAGGCTCATATGCTGGGGACATCGTGGCGTCCTTCTCGTCACACCGCCAAGCGGACGTTTGCGTCGCAAAAGTTTTTCCTCAAAGCGCCCATAAGAACTGTTCTTCTATATACGTCTGAATTATTTGGTAGTACTTAGTAATATAAGAACGAATCTGTATCCCTGTGAACAAAAAACTTGTTAATTCGTTGTATTTTGTGATGTAAGCCTATCTCCAAAAAACACAGCTCGGTATTTGCATTCAACTGGTGAAACGGTAAACAACTCAAAAATATGATTACTCAGAGCCTGACTCAGATCGATCAATTGTGACTCACGTGTCTATGTATGTGAACTATATAGTCATTATCAGTTTCTCCGGTTTATGCATCCTTAATACTTTATTATTGCATCCCATAGAGATTTGTAGACAAGAAATTGATCACGTGACACGTAAGGTGATGGACATGCGGGTGGAAAGGTATAGACTATAGAGGAAGAGAAAGACCGAAGAAGAGATGACTGGGCGGGATAAGGAGAGTTATGGAGGAGTGTGGAGTGACGCGGGAGCTAACAAGTATGAGGCCAGAGTGCACAAGACATATAAAGCCGACCCCAAATGAATGGGAATAATAATGTCTAGGAAGATGATGATGATGAGATATAGGAACTTTTACCATCTCATATGCCTTCGACTTGGATCAGTTGAGCAATGGGAACTTTTACCATCTCCTATTTTTTAACCTTGGATCAGTGGAGATATGGAAAAAACTACCATCTCATTTCTCTTATCCTTGGATCAGCTGCGATATGGGAACTTTTACCATCTCATATCTCTGAGTCTTGGATCAGTGGAAATATGGAAACTTTTACCACCTCATTTCTCTTATCCTTGGATCAGCTGCGATATGGGAACTTTTACCATCTCATATCTCTGAGTCTGGGATCAGTGGAAATATGGAAACTTTTACCATCTCATTTCTCTTATCCTTGGATCAGCTGAGATATGGGAACTTTTACGATCTCGTATCCGTTAGGCTTGGATCAGTTGAAATACGATTTACCATCACCAGCTATACATTTACCCAGCCTTGGATCAGTTGAGATAAGGAAACTTATTCCATCTGGTTTCCTGGTAATAAAATAACTGTTTGACAAGATAATTTTCAGAGTCCTTTTTATCCTAGTTCCTAAATGTTTTTAAATGTTTGTTCCAAGTTTAATTGTGGTTTGTCCAATCCTATCTTCGGAACAAATTAACTCTGTTGTAGGTATTAATCGACGACATAGTGCAATTCCATCATCATCATTATCATTTCCATGCGTATTTTATAACTCTAAAGCTTTCATAATTATACTGATCTCTTAAACTCGTATCTTACTTAACCAAGTCTGACGATATTTCTGGAACGAGATGATTTTTTGGACAAACTTCCCGTTGGGAATTACACAAAAGCCCAATTCCGGTATCCTTAAGACGCCAAATCATAGTCAGTTAGCACCTAGCCTCCTCCCACGTTCTCAAATATCCTGCGGGATGACCTTCACAGAATTATGGCGTTTCGTATTCAGAAATTTCAATGGCACTATTAAAGAATCTTAGTTAATTTAAATCAAGGCCCACAAGATTCGTTATCACAATCATCCTTTTTCTGTCCATTCACATGTTATTATTTTATCTTTTAATGAAACTGTACCTACACAACAAATCATTTTACGGATTTATCCCGGTTTAATTAACATTTTTAAATGTTTGACGTTTCCAATATTTTACAGCAACCATGGCAAAGAATTCAGACGTACATAGAAGGACAGTTCTTATGAGCACTTTGAGGACAAACTCTGCGATGTAAACGTCCGCTTGGCGGCGTGACGAGAGGCTCATATGTTGGGGACATCGCGGCGTGACGCGATGTCCCCAACATATGAGCCTACGAGAGCGAGCGAGTGCGAACTGGGGACTTGTCCCCAATAAAGTCGGCACAATAAATCCTTAAGAATTGTGCTTCTATGTACGTCTGAATTCTTTGACCATGGTGAGAGGATTTGGAAGGTTTTTTAATCTTTATTTATTAGAGTCAATAATAATGTCAAGTCAAGTCAAGAATAATGTCACCCCTATACCCAATCCCTATTTCACTAATAAAAATTTATTTTTCGGCCCAAGTTCAAATGCCGATAGTGTTTCCAACATTTCTTAGATTCTTGTAAAACAGGTTCATGTTTACGAGGACCACGTGACATCACGATTAGCAAACATTGCTAAATAGCAAGTAAACAACTTTTCCTCACAAATGTTTATATAGCTAACAATTTAGGCTTTAGGCTAATATCTATTTGAATACCTTTTGAGTTAAAACTGTAATAATCTTTAGTTAAAGTTCAATTTTATTAATTAATGAAGGAAAATGTTCGTAATTATCACGCTGAGCAGGCGGATTGGCAATCCCAAAGGCTGATGATGATGATAAAACTTTTGTCACCCTATTTCGTATCTTACCTTACGGCGTTCATATATAAGTAATGAGAAATAGCATTCATAAAAACTTGTTAACACAAAAATATTAAATTAGGTAGGTATAACAATTTTACAATGATTTTCTTCCGCCAAAAAGTGCTCAATGCGGCTAAAGTTATAACTTCAATAATATAATAATTAGGCTTTGAAGGAAAAAAAAAACAAGTGCAAATTTTACTAGCTCTTTAAATTTCCATTTAAAAATGTACATCTTATAATTATACCTTATAATATTAATAGTAAAATTATATTAAACACATAAACAGCACAGTACAAGCACATTCATCAAACTAAACATAAATATCCATTAATTATTATCTATTAGCCAACGAAGTATAACGGGTATTTTGTATTTAGAATATTTTCTTTTATTTATTTAAACAAAACATTTAAAAAAAAAAACAAATTTCAATAGTGTAAACAATACAAAAAAACTAAAGTGTAATAATTCAATTATATTGTATTATATTACAATGTTTTCGTTTCTCTTAATTATAAACACGGGTCATTACATTTTATCCATTAATAAGCAAAGTGAGGGTAATATCGACACACCCTACAAAGGGTGCAAATATCCATTAAATCGCCCTTAATCGTTTGTTTATGAAATAAATAACGGACCTTGTAAAATCTTAATATTGGATGTTCAATTCGCAATTGTAAAAAATCATATTTGTCATTTGTTTTCAAAGATAAAAAAATCATTTTCAAGTAAAATATGTATTACCTTTGTAGGTAGGTTAAATGTGAAAATAAAAGTCGATCAGGATAAAATCGAACAAAAAAACATAATATGTTGTTACTATAACCTCGCTGATAGTAATAGTAATAATCATTAATGATATCTTTGTACGCCTTTTTACACCACGTCAATCTAGTCCCGAGGTAAGTACTCGAAGAGACTTGTGTTTCGGGTACCAACTACCAGACAACGGAAATACATAAGTATATTTAATACTTTTTATATTAATACTTATATTTAAGATTTTAATTATATAATACACATATTTAATACACATCCATGACTCAGGAACACACAAGCTTTTTGTTCCCTGGATTTTCTCGGGATTCGAACCCGCAAACCCCGGCTTGTACGCCAACGCGTTAACCATTGAGCCACAGAGGTCGTCAATTGATATTATAGAAATTTAAAATAAAATATGCCACGAACACCCACGATCGAGGTCATGCCATAATTTTAATTCAAACAGTTAATAAACTAATTAGATGAACCAATTAATTTGTAATTAATGTCTCATGGACTGGACAGACATTTCCGTTGTATAATGATATCCTCGATTGTTGCACGCAATTTCGCTAGCTTAAAGATGAATAAAATAATACTATAATATAATATCATCATCATCATCATAATCAGCATTTATCCGTCCACTGCTGAACATATGCCTCCCTCAATGAACGCCACGACGACCGATCCCTTGCCACTCGCATCCAACGCGGACCACTGCTCGGAGATAAACCTAATATGATATGTTGGGACAAATCACACAAGGCCATATGATTCCAAGGTAAGCAGAGCCTGTATTATGGCAACCAGATAACTGATAATTGATATGTAATTTCACCGTGAAAAATAAATTACGCCCAGTCAAGGAACAAATGATATTTTTGACATATGATTTGACATATTATGGCAAATCATATGTCAAAAATAATAATATCAATCACCTTTCCTATTTAGTCTTATTTAAAGCATCTAGAATCATCGTGCCATTGAACTTTCATCATCATCATCAGGCTATATCCGTCCAATGCAGAATTCGACCTCGCTCAATGAATCTCACGACCGATCCCTTACCACTCGCATCCAACATGGCAAGTGGATATCGTCTTCCCATCTGATTAATGGCCGACCAACACATTTATTAGCATGATAATTAAGCTGTACGATAATTAATTTTACTGTCAATATAATAATATTGTGGTTACAATTTCGTGTTATTAACGTCATAATGAATTTGCTTATTTAAAGTGATGTGAATGTAGTGTAACTAATTACTTCATCAATATCAGCATTTACCTTTTCTCAGTGAACATAGGCCTCCATCAATGAAAGCCAAGACTATCGATATATTTGCACTCGGAACCTACACAGACCTACAGTTTAAATAAATATATAAGTAAAAATAATATTTAAATAGAATGGTTAAACATTAAATCCCCTTGGGGAACTGCGGAGAGTGGAGACATATTACGTAACATTTAATTTAATAATTAATATTTAATAGTTTTATTTTCCAATAAAGTATATTTTTTACTTGTTCACAATATTATCAATTCATACTTATATTTTTTTTAACCATTTGCGTAAGACATCACGTTATTTCACTCGTCACTAGATTTCCACTTCCAAATTCAAAAAGGTGATATAAATACCGTATGAATAGAAGTCAAGATTCGCATAACTTACCGTGAGTCACTAGTATAGTTTAGGTATGCAAAACTAAAAATACACAGCCGGGGTCGAGGACGCGGCTGTGACTGTACTCGACAGTCGATAGTCGATAGTGTGGCCATGCCTTAATTTTTCAGTCGAGAGTGTGGACATGCCTTAATTTTTCATTCGATAGTGTGGACATGCCTTAATTTTTATCGTGAAAATAATTCCTACAAATGTTTACTACAAACTGAAACTGAAAACATTTCCTACTCCTGATTTCTGAGTATTTTTTTAACGGATTCACCGGGTTCCCTGTAGTATCATGGTCGTTTGGTGGTTACTGCTGTCGGTCCTGGCTATACAGGAGGTGCAGTGGTGGGCCATAAAATGTTTACTACAGAAAATATAATATAATGCAAACAAATAGGCTCTCACGGTCGCGAGGCATATTTGAATAAACAAACAATCCTACTAATATTACAAACGCGAAAGTTTGTAAATGTATAGATATTTGTTAGTTACTCTTTCAAACGAAAACTACTGAATGGATATTTATAAAGCTTTACAATAATATAGATTATATTAGAATAACATAAAGGCTATAATTCACAAAAATAGTGTGCAAAATCTAATCCTACGCAGACGAAGACGCGGGCTCTAGCTAGTTAATTAATAACTCCTAATACTTTTGTTTCGTAGTCGGGTAAAAAGGCTTCTTGATATGACAGTAATATCACAGTGTAAATAAATTTATTTACACTGTGGTAATATCTAGAAAGTTCCAAAATCGACTCCCACAATAAAAATAATTATATTCGAGGAAAGAATATTATTTACGAATTATCTCATAAACACGTCACACGTTTTAGCATACTCAAATATCACAAGTCCAACGGCTTTGAGTTCCCACGCCTTTTAAGGGGTTAGTTGGCTGGCCCCCCGCCCGATTCATTATCTAACATAACAGTTTGCTGATTCAGAAAGTCTAAATTCTGGCACTGAGGCTTTACCACCTAAGGTTTTAATGACAGCAGATATTATGTTCATTTAGGCTGGCGGTGTGGGGACGCTATCCTCTTTCTACCGAGTCGCTGAGCGGACTGAGATGCTCAAGATACGCAGGTAGGGAAGGTATCTGTAAGCCCCTTTGGGTTTCTGCAAAATGATGGGGGGCAACCTTAAGCCCCTCAGAAAGGTCTGCATACATCAGCAAGCAGCCGATTTTTGGTATTCATAATTTAAATTCAAAAATAAATCGAATTGTCTTACAATGTATGGAACGCGGAGAGAGAAGAAGAAAAAAAGAAAAGAGACAAAAGAAATTCCAAACAACTTATCAGTGCAGGAAAGATCTGAGAAGGCACTATCTTTTTGACATAGAGTACATAAAAATTAGAAGGAAACTAAGGCGTAACCCGCAGAAAAGAAATATTTTCTTTTTTTTTGTTACTTGCTGCTACGGAACCCTTTCTGGACGAGTCCGTCTCGCAATTGGCCGCTTTTTAGTCTTTGTCGGAATTCAGTCTCGGTTGAACTTGTTTATGTTAATTTAAGACATTGATCAATTTGAGTCACATCTACCAGTTTGCTTATCATTGGAACCATGATAACAGATTGCTTAAACTAGTTCACTTATACCAGAACTTCCCAAACCTCAGAACCTATACATCTTTATTTAGGCCGAAGATAATGTGGACATTACTCAGACTCACCGGAAAGCGTAAATATATCGCAGAAATAAACAGGAAATTGAATAAATAAAACGTTAAAACATACATTTCCATGAAACGTGTAGTTCTTAATTAGTGCTTGATAAATAATTTTGAATACATTAAAAAGATTCTCACAGTAAGTAGCTGTAAATATATTGAGTTCGGTGTCGCGGTGGCGTGTAAGAATAATATTTTAATAATGTTATTCAACAATCTCACCGCGTTAACATAGCTCCGTGGTAAGTCCGTAAGAACATAATATGTTACGGGTACTGGGAAGAGATGTGAATTTAAGCCATTCTTATTGATCATATAAATTATCTGCACTAAGCGGGATTCGAAACAGCAACCTCTGGGTTAAATGTCCAGTAAACAGTGTCCAGGCCGTCAAAAAAATTGTAGATTATGATAAAAAATGACATTTAGTGGCCTGTGGCGTGTAACATGGCCTCTTAATTTACGACTGGACCGTAAGTTTGCCGTAGCTCAACGTGCTATGGAGCGTGCTATGCTGGGTGTTTCTTTGGCAGATAGGATTCGAAACGAAGTCCTCCACCAGAGAACTAAAGTTACCGATATCACGCGAAGAATATGCACATTGGAGTGGCAATGGGCTGGTCACACACTTAAAAGAACGGATGGCCGATGGACCAAAAAAGTTTAAGAGTGGAGGCCGTGTTTAGGTAGACGAAGTGTTGGTCGACCATTAACAAGGTGGGAAGACGATCTCCGTGCGGTGGCAGGTCCTCTTGGCGTTCATTGAGGGAGGCCTATGTTCAGCAGTGAACGGATAAAGGCTGATGATGATGATGATGATGATGACATTTAGTTCAATTCCTAAAGGCTGGTTGTATTTTATGCAATTATTGGTCGGAGTTGGACATCAGTGGGTCATCTTCTCTCTATCTTTAACACTGAAATGATCATCATCATCAGCCTTTATCCGTCCACTGCTGAACACATGCCTCCCTCAACAAACGCCAAGACGAAGAACTGATCGTACATAAGTAATTGCTAAATTGCTAAATTTTAATGGTAACTTAATCTTCCCATTCCCGTGGGACTACGGTCGTAAATTATAGCCTATGTGATATACATATAAGCTATATTATTGTAAGATTTCATTGAAATCCATTCAGTAGTTTTTACGTGAAAGATTGACAAACATCCATCTATCCATCCATACTTACAAACTTTTATGTTTACAATATTATTATTATATAAGTAGTTGGATAACATATTTTTATGCTCTTGAAACGTATTAATTTCTATAAAAATGTGTTTGATAAAGCTTATTATGAGTATGACTATGGCTATAATGCGCACGTAGTTATCGCATAGTTCATAGACCATGTTAATAAAGGAAATTAGCGGGTCATGGCTACCCCGTCTTACAGGAAGTCAGCATTTAGCTTATCTGTAGGGCGCAACGGTTTGACTCATCAACCGCTTAGGGCCAACTCAGACAGGTGCGGAAAAATATCCTACTATTCCCACTAATATTATAAACGCGAAAGTATGTATGTTTGTTACTCTTTCACGTAAAATCTACTGAATGGATTTTAATGAAACTTTACAATAATATAGCTTATATATCAGAATAACGTATAAGCTATCATTTATCCAGGTACTGCCACGGGAATGGGAATTACGAGAAAAAAACCGCGGGGCGCTCCTAGTTTACAATACTCTTTACTGAAAATTCCATCTTACATGAGATTATCTTTGAGAAAAACTTTTATAGTTTTATCTTACAGGAGCTTTCATTCCCAGACTCAGTACAATTTACAGAATACAGTAGATTCCAGCTTGAGCTATTCCATATTTCAATACCAAATGGTCTAAGAGCGTGTCGAGAGTTGACTGTCAGGGTTTATATATAACGAAATCTGTGGTCCAATGGTTAGCGTTTTGGTGCTTATGCCAAGTAGCGGGTTCGAATCCCGCCAGGGAACAAAAAGTTTTCTGTGTTCCTGTGTCATTATTATATAATACTACTGTTGCCCGCAGCATCGCCTGCGTTAACTAAGATTTAAGACGAGATCTGAGAGGAATGATAAGAATTAAGGCTGTCTTACGGCGGTTTTCAATATCCTATCTATCCTAAAATTTTCTTATCTATCTTAAAATTTTTAACAGATTTCGTAAGAAAATGTGACAAAATTTTAAGATTGATAAGAAAATATTAATATAGATAGGATATTGAAAACTGCCGTTAATCGATAGATGGGCTATCTAAAACTGAAAGAATCATTCAAATCCGATAGTACCTCAGATCGTTCAAACAAGCAAACTCTTCAGCTTTATAATATGTTAGTATGTATAAGATTGTTTTAAGTATATTTCTATTGTCTAGCAATCGTAACACAAGTTCTTCGAGAACTTACCACGATACCAGGTTGAAGTGGTGTAAAAGCCCCCATAGATTGATGATTATTATTCAGGGCATTAATCTGAATTGAAGTCCATGAGGACAAGTGAAGTAAGACGATGATACTTAGCTATCGACTTTATTCCTTTAAACAGGCCTGCCCCAATCCTTATTTTACTTTAGTTACTCGCAGTTTAAACATTTTTAGCATAAAGGTAAAACACGTTTTTCACCATAAGAAGAACTTTTTAACACGTTTCGAAGAATAAGAAAAATATCACACGAGCTTAATAATACCTTTATGTGTTTGTTTTAATTTACTTCTCTGAGAATTTTATAAGGCAGTTAAAAAAAATTAATGCTACTTCAAGCTAACGCTAAAGCTTAAAGAAAACTATTAAAAAACCGATTGAGTCATTCATCAGCGTTTCGTGCGGTTTGTAAGTTTCTGGTGGGCCATTGGAAAGGATAGAGAAAAAGAGGGCGATGCATCGGCATAACTTCTAGTTGTGTGTATGTTAATGGGCGTCGATAGTCGCAAGGCTTTGACTGTTAATTTGACCTCCTATGCTATCAAAAAAAAATTGTCGAAATACATACTCAAAAATTTTATAAATACTCAAGTAATATTTTTAAAAGCACGTTGCCTTAATCCTATTGCAATTTATGTGCTTAGTTCATCTTTAATAAGACATTACGTCTTATGGCTTCTACTATAACTAGTTAAAGACTTATAGTGATAAGATAAGAAAAATGATTATTATAATTATTATACTACACTAATAACATAACTGTGCGGTTCCCACCATAGCGCCGGTACAAATATAAAGTTTTTACACTTAATATTAATGCCCAAAAACGCAGTTTCCGCTTCGGATCTCGCGATTTAAACCTGTTTACGTTATCAGATGAAACATACACATAAAAACGAAGAAAAAAGCTTTCATTATACCACGCATCATTTATATGTCAGAATACTTTTAAAATACAATACGTATTTTTAAAAGAATTTTGACATAAAAAAAAAGTTTACATTTTTGTACTAAGTTGTCCCTTGCATTGCAGCAGCCTATTGTTATCTAATATTTACAAGAACATCTTAAAGGGATGATATATTACAGCCTTCCTCGTTAAAAAGGCTAGCTATCTAAAACTGAAAAAGAACCTTCCAAATCCGATCAATAGTTTTTGAGATTAACGCGTTCAAACAAACAAACTGTTTAGCTAACAAATAATAAATTAAATAACTAACTAAAAGCAGATTTTAATGTGATTCAATCATAAACATAAACTTAATAGGTACTTATTAATAAAAACTAGTAATCACAAGGATTGTCTATAGAAGTGAAAACTTATTACTTAGAATTATGACTACAAATTTGAAATGTTTTATTTTAAAATCAGAATCTTCATATGACGTCATGTCATATTAGCATGTCGATGACGCGAAACTATTAGATCTTTCAAAAGTGATCAACTTCTAAAGAAGTTACGACTTCAACATGAACGAGTCCACCCTAATCATTGCTAGGTCCGCGTCAGGTCTAGACAACCAGTTCCAGGATTGCATGACGCAAGTCTGAAACTAGGTACCATTACCTCGTTAGTCCTTTCATTCTAGTCTACAGAGATGCTACTAGGCTGAATCTAGATTTATGTTAGCTAGGTGAGTGGTCGAAGTCATCCATGAGTATAAACTTTACTTACAACTGTCCCAATTTTTTTTTAAATTTATTAAGACCTGGATACAAGTCCTTTGCCATCCAGGCAATTTATAAATTTATGTGTGGCCTATCCTGAGAGATCTGTCAAGTCTCTTTGCCAGTAATTAGCTGCCTGTCTTGGCTTTATCTCCGGAACACAGCAAGCTGTTCCACGGGAGAAAAACAGTATACTTTCTTTCACAGATGGTAGCCACAATGACAGCGCCCTGACTAAACGAGCTAACCTTTAAAAAATACAATTTAGCTGCCTATCAAATAACATTAGCTCCTAAATTAGTCAAAGTAAAAAAAAAATACAAATACCCTGGACCACGTTTATATTTTGGACTTTCTCCGCGTACGTTTAGGGTCTGATATTCTACGCATTTCACATCCCACATACCTGAACTTGAAATTCTATCCTTTTATCTCACATTCTTACTTAATTAACACAATTATGAACCATGGGAAGAATCAGCTAAGCAAATATTGATGCTGAGGTCTGCTACTAAATACTCGGCTTCGGTAGGTTACCAAGTCATATTTAAATTTAGACATTTTTTTTTTAAATTAGCCTATACTGTCAAAAATTACGTCGATAAATAAAAAATTGGCCAAGTTACGATTCCGAATACGATTGTTTTTTTTATTATTATTTATGTAACTAAACAACACATTTTTGGATTTTTCTCTATTAGATACTTACTTATGTTGTGAAGCCTAACCTAGATTTTCATCTTTCGTAATCCTACGTCAATAGGTAGTACTTACTGTATAGATTTTGGTTAGACAGACAGAAATCATAAATATATACCGTTTTATCATTTTGTGGAACGGACGGAATTTGTTAAGAGGTAGTGCCATGCTGCCGAATTGGGCCGGCACGACCGGGGAGGAACCTCTAGCTCACATAATACCGGCGTAAAGTGACAGTTATGCTGTCGCGTTTCCTGCGGTTTATGAGTTTTCGGTTGCCCATTGGAGGGATAGGAAAAAGGTGGTCAATGCAGATATCTACATAACCTTTGGTTGTGTGGATGTTAATGGGCGTCGATAGTCGCAAGGCTTCGGCTGTTCGTTTGCCCTCCTATGCATTAAAAAAACCTAAAAATGGGTGTATATTGACCAAGCAGTTGAATAATACCTTTCGACGCGACTTTAGCAAGTCCTTCCTATTACCAAACCTAAATATTTTTATTAAATTGGCCCAGAGCATGTCTGACCCAGCACTTAGCTATTATTGTATATCTTCCTGTCCACTGCTCATCACGCATGACAGTCCATTCATCACATTCCATGTGGTTATGACACACTATTTCCCATTAATAATATTAAAAACAGGATGACCCACCGTTCGTTAGTTTGACCACAAAAATATGAATTAGCTTAATTAACTAGTGGTTACAATGACCTCAGTCGTAATCGTATCATGGATATTAAGCTGATGTCAGGCTGGGTATTGAGATCGCGGGCTCAAATCCCGAACACAAGGTCGTAAAAAAAAAGTTTTAAGTTTTTTTTCGACGAGTTTTATATTACGACGTGTCTGGAGTTCAGTCAATTAACTGTTTTAGAAAGGAAGTAACTGTAATATACAATCCTAGAACCTTATATTCTGCTGTTCTGGTCCTACTAATATTATAAACGCGAAAGTTTGGATGTTTGTTACTCTTTCACGTAAAAACTACCGATTGGATTTTCATGTAACTTTACAACTAAATAGCTTATACATCCGAATAACACATAGGCTATAATTTATCACCGTACTCCCACGGGAATGGGAAATATGCGGGTGAAACCGCGGGGCGCTGCTAGTGTCTGATGGTCTAAATTAGCATCTTATCTTTAATCTCTCCAAAATTTAATTTAATCAAATAAGTATCTAGGATTATCCCTACAGTTTTACATATCTTCTGCCTGTTTAATTTCTTGGATATACAAAAAAGCTATTACTCGGTTGGGGACTGAGTCTGGTATCCATGCGACGTGACAAATGGGAATGGAAACACTGAAGAAGTCATCTAAGCCTAAAATTATTTTTTATGTATTAAATGCCACATGGAGAACACAAGAATGTCCATTACTGGGCCATTTAAAAAAATGGCCGGTCTAGGAGTCATTGGGCCATTTAACTTCTGCATGCTGTGTCACGGATGGTTAGGGGCAACTGCTATTTCACATTTGATATTCAAATTTTAATCAGGTTCGCATTGGAAGAATATCTACACCAGTTAGGAATGCATACACGGTGTGATGATAAACCTTTATGAAAAATAGGTATGTCCCATTTAAACTTCACAACTACTATCATAATATGAAAATTGTCATAGGTATATTGCTTGCTTGAATTTGCCTTTTCTACATGCATATTATGTTCAGTTTACTTGAGTAGTTTCTTTTTGTAACAGAACAGTCAAAACAAATTCTTATTACAAAGAAAAATATGAATTAATTAAAAAAATATAAATTATATAATGTTATGGACTCACTAACAGTATGATTGTTATTTGATTAGTATTTACAATTTAGTTTGAGAATAATGAAAGTAATTTTATTTCAAATTGCGAACTAAAATTCCTCGGAACATTGCCTATTTGTAATTTATGTGCTCATAATTATTATACTCGCCCAGCAATAAACGATATCACATTCCATTTATTAATTATTCTTATTTTAAGCTTTTCCCCAGAACCTAACAAACAAATCGCACCGTTTGCCGGTGCCGGTTGGAACGAAAAATAAAAAACATGAATGAATACTCACTCGCAAATTCTTTGCACAAATTGGCACTTCCTAGAGAATATTAATTTGAAATAGTACGATATGTATGACCTATAAAAATAGACACACACAATCGAAAATTCGGCACAGAACACTTGTTTATTTACGTAGCTTCGAAATGACAGTTTTTATAATGCAGTGCGCATGCGTGACACACTCAACCCGACGCTCAGCGCACGACTGACGACTGAATTCGAAATTCGAATTTCGAATTGAACCGCTCAGCAGTTAGCGGTTAGCGGCAAGCGCCGTAAAGCGGTGTAGTGTTTTTTAAATTGTTATTGTATGTGCGAAGATCATCGATTAAATGCATCGCTTGGATTTGAAATACCAGACCAATCGTATAAGTAATTAAATTTAGCATAAAATATAAATAGACAGAACCAAAAATGGTTTCCTCCTTAGAATTTACCTAAATTGTTACTTTCTTATAGGGGTCATAAATTCTTGAAAATGATAGGAATTAATTACGATAGGTACAAAATCATTGCTTAGATCGATTGTTAGTACTCTACAATTAAATATAACTAGCTGTTGCCCGCAGCTTCGCCTGCGTTAACAAAGATTTACAACAGGATCTTAGTACGCGAAATAACATTTTTTACACCTTGTGTCCGAAAAACCAAAATATCGTACGGAACCCTATTTTTTATAATTTAGCCTATGTTACTCGTGGATAATGTAGCTTTCAAACGGTGAAAGAATTTTTGAAATCGGTCCAGTACTTTTTGAGCCTATTCATTACAACCAAACAAACAAACAAAGTTTTCCTCTTTATAATATTAGTGTAGATTCTGTTGTAGATGTAGAAAATACTCTACTAGTATTTTATATATAATTGTATTTTAAGCGATTGCTCTATTTCATTTTAAAAATTAACTTAGTAATATTTTGGAATCCTTAACTGAAATAATATTATTGGACAGATACAATAATCTTGTCACTCGTATTGTTATACTACCTTAATAGTTTATTCGGAAGTCAATACGCCACTAAAACAAACATTACTTACATCACAACACTATCATGAACTATCACGGACTCAAAAGGGTTGTGCCTGTTATCGATAAATTGAAAAGTTTATAGTTTATCTTTGTAATATAAAGCAAAGGATGTGAAACCTGTTACTAATGCAAGTTGGCGAACTTTCCAGACTCTTGAATTTAGTAAATCGATAAGTTCTCGTGAAAAATAAATAGGAGAGTACTATTTTATCCACAAGCAAAGAACAACAACCATGCAAGTGAGAAAATACTCATTTCATCACATCTATGAAACTATAGTTATAATTATTATTATATACATAAAAATGGGAGTGTACGTTTGTTGGTAACATTAAAATTAATAACATTTTACTAAATGATTATGGATGCAATTTTTTTTCGATGCGTTTTTTCTATCTGTTTGTTGGTTTTGGCTGATCTCAGAAACAGCGTAACGGACTTTCACTGTTAGATAGCTGAATTAACAAGAAGTAACTAAGGTTATAAAAATAATCATCATCAATCCGCATAGTCCCGTAATTATAAGCTAGTACGGGCAAAACCGCGGGCTTGTAATAAAAAATGATTGGATACTTGATCTTGGCGTTCATTGAGGTAGGCCTATGTTCAGCAGTAGACGGATAAAGGCTGATGATGATGACGATTTTGTTATTTTGTTAGTAGATAATATAGCCGGACCGGTAGTGAGCAATGTAGTCATGGTAAGAGCAACCTATAGACTATAATATGACGAAGTACGACGACCTCTGTGGCTCAATGGTTAGTCCGTTGGCTTCTAATCCTAATCCTAAATCCTAGGCTTCTAATTCTAATATAAGATAAAATAATTAGGTATTAAGATTTAAGTTAATTACAATTATTTCGCTTTCAGTTAGCCACAGCATGAGTCATACTTGCAACTTTACCGGATTTCCAGTTGTCTTTTATGCTAATTATATTCTTATATAGCAAAAATGCATTTCTGTATTTTCCTAATGTCTTATATAGTTATTTTCCCCACAATACGGAAAATACTTTGATATAAAATTAATCCTAGATCCAGTTACATGTTTAATCTCGGGGCAATTAGCGGAACAGTGTCAAGCTGTCTACAATACGAGTACAAATTCCAACTGTCATCTTCACTTGAAACCCCTTTAACTAAGACAAGTATCAAGACGTACACAGCCATGCGACTAAATCCATTCGATTTTCGCCTCTAGTGTTGTGACAATAAAATCGATTTGTTTATGGGTTTGGTCAAAGGTGTGGGGTAGCTTTTATTTTCAAACAGGATATCCTGGGTAGACGGTTTCCGAGCATGCGGTTCATTAGGCACATCGATGTGACAGAATAGACACACGATATAATAAGTGTCATGTAAGTTTTACGTAGCCTACTAAGTGTGTTAAGGTGCTGTGTATAGTAAAAATAGACCGGTTTCTTAAGGAAATGTATACATTTGAGATCATCAGAAAAGATAATGTTAATCTTGATCATGTTTAAGAGTGGAGTATTGTTTTAAAAATCATAAAATCATAAGATGATTTTCACAAAACTCCTCTAAGATCATAATATGATCAAAATCTAATATTGTTGATTTATCAAGAAGGTGTGATCACTGTAATAATAATGAATATTTACCATTAAACTTGTATTTAATGGTAAATATTCATTATTATTTTGTCACAATTTTAGTGATGGACCACATAATATTTTAATTAAGGGGTAATTTTCATAAAAGCTTTTATTTTCTGTGTTTACCCGATTTTCACTTGTCAGCCATTATGCAGGTAAGAAGACGATGTCCGTGTTGTGGCCGATCCGTGTTGGATGAGAGTGGCAAGAAATAGTCGGATGATGATAGTTTTCGAATACTTTTGTGAATTTACTTACTATAACAACTTTTTACATTTGTCATGTAAACACTCAATAAACCACGATAAATTAGTAAAAAGCAGATTCAGTAAATTAAATAATCTTGCAATAAGTCTAGTAATTTTATATCCACGGTATCGGTGCTATAAAAAGTGTAGTCGGTAGCACGTGTTCTGAAGTGGGGTAAGTCTGGGCTATATATAAATGGACCGATCAAATAATTAAAGATAATCACATATTAACACATACATATCAATAATTATTGACACGCTGAGACAGTTCACGTAATTATTTAAACGCCAATTCGAATAGGTGATAAGCATGTCGAGGCAAAGGAGGAAGGAATCCCCTTTCCTCGAAATCAAGCGAGGAGGGTATCGGCGCCAAAGTTCACTGAGGCGCCGCGCCGGCCCAATGCGGGTTGGTAAACTTCACGCCCCTTCAAAGACTTCCAATCTCATCAGGCATGCAGGTTTCCTCACGATGTTTTCCTTCACCGATGAGCGAGTGGTGTAGTGTTTGGGGTGCCCTTAGAAATTTACAAAAACCAATTTCAAGGTACCTCGAGGGTGAGAGTCGAGGTCATAAGGGATAAATGGAATTATACAGGTTCTTGAACGACGATGGTCCAGTAGGTCTTCGTGCGGTTTGTGAGTTTTCGGTGGCTTTTGATTGAATAGGGAAAAGGAGGGCAACGCATCTGCATAACCGTTGGTTGTGTGGATGTTAATAGGCGTCGATAGTCGCAAGGCTTCGACTGTTCGTTTGCCCTTCTATGCTATAAAAAATAACCTCCCCGTCGTAGCCTACGTTACTACGTTTGGGGGACTAACTTCTGGGCTCAAGTTGGTTACAGATCCAGAAAAAAGCGATGCAAATGCCCCAAAAGCGGCTGAAGGTGCTCTTCAAGCGTTTCTATCTGATAACGATGACAAGAAACTTGTTTGTCTCAGAACAATATCAATAGTATCAATAACATAATTATTTAGTGTGAAGTGAGGTACAGTCGGCTGTAATATCATATACACATTCCTAAATCCCTACTAATATTATAAATGCGAAGGTAACTTTGTCTGTCTGTTACGCTTTCACGCCTAAACCACTGCACCGATTTTTATGAAATTTAGTACACATGTAGACCAGAGCTTGAGAAAGGGCATAAGCTACCTTTTATCACAAAAAAAGGCTTGGAGGGGTTTGTTCGAACGTGCTAAACTCAGGAACTATCGGTCGGATTTGAATGATTCTTTCAGTGTTAGATAGTCTATGTATCGATATAAGTCTATAAGTCGTCGTTATAAATATATAGTTAACGCAGGCGAAGCTGCGAGCAACAGCTAGTTTTCAAATGTTACACTTATAAAAAAAATATAAATGCAGTCTTGTGTCGTGTCTAAAGAAGTTTTACCTTAAAGAAACTAACAAGGTTCTGCTTATAATAATTTTGAAGATAAATGTATTAATTACTAGAAGCGCCCCGCGGTTTCACCCGCGTACTTCCCATTCCCGTGGGAGTACGGTGATAAATTATAGCCTATGTGTTGTTCTGATATATGAGCTATATTATTGTAAAGTTTCATTAAAATCCATTCAGTAGTTTTTACGTGAAAGAGTAACTAACATTCATACATACAAACTTTCGCGTTTATAATATTGGTAGAATTGCAGGTGACTGTATTATAATAGTCTCATATTCATAAAAGACGAACTGTACAAACAGCTTCCGTTGTATATTGCAATTGATAGTGCCTATTGTCTAGTGTGTATTGTTTAGACAGGTAGTAGACACAAGACACTTCAATAGATAAAAGCGACTTCGAGAATAGGCAAAAGAAATAATTTATAGACAAGGTGAAGTGGGTTATATAAGTCTTCTATACTACTTCATTCATTGTTTTTTTTTGCATAACCGATCCTGTTGATAAAATCACAGAACTGTTAAAGCGCGACGCTGAAGCGCGACGTAATCTACAACACACACTTAGACATAACACAGCCTGTGTTAGGCACACATTCACACCGCATGGGCCCCGGGGTCGTATGCGACGTCGAACCCCACACTCCGTTGACCAGTTGATCCGGATCAACCGCGACAGCATAGGCTCAGATCAGCTACGAGTCGACACCAATATAGACCGTGTAATCACCGATAGCACTCTGCTATCGGCAGCTTGCTCGGGTCCCGCGCTTGACCCGCCTCCCCCGCTACCGGGGGAGGGGAGGGCCGGCCCTCACGATAGGTTTCTAACGTCACCCGTTCCAAACCAGTCGACCGTAGCTGACCAAGTTAGGTACAAACCCCCCAAATTATAACGTCATAGGATGATCCAACCGGATCATCCCATTTCCGATGACGCATAACGGTCACTAGGACCATTAGCATAGATCCAACCGAAAAAAAAAAAAAAAAAAAAAAAAATGTTTTTTTTTTAACGAAAGTGGAATAGGCAAACGAATTGACTTTATGCTTATCATCAGCATATTGAACAACTAGGGACTAGCCGAGGCAATTCATGTGGTACGAATCCTGAAACATTAAACAAGTCATAGCCATGCGATTTATAAAAAAGGGATTTATCATGACGTCTTGCTAAGATAAAAAAAAAAAAAAAAACAAAAAAAAAAGAATAGATGTTAAGTCTCGGTGTGGTAATTATTTCACTGTTATGTTTATCTCCGAAACTCGAAAAAAAAAGAGATGGTAAGTCTCAAATAACACTGTTTTGCTTTTCCCTAAGAAACACAGCAAAGCTGTTCAATACTTCGATAATTACTATAAAGCTGTAAGGTTTGTTTGTTTTGTTGAGTTTATTTCGCTGGTTCTCAATGATGTCGCCTTAGAACTAACGTGCGGCTTACTTAGAACTAACGCCTTAGAACTAACTTCTATCGTCGTTCAATGAGTTAATCTGTTGGCACTATATAATTGGTTTTTTATTGGATTTGAATTTGTTTAAAAGTAATCTCTAGTTATGCTTAACTTATACAGTGGACTTATAAAAGCTGATGATGATGATGAATCCATAAAGGATATTTAAAAAAATTCTTACTAAAAAAATCCAATTAGTGAAAGTTGGGTTAATTTTTTTGGAGGCAATGTTTTTAAATGGGGTAGCTGCTAGGAAGTCTAGAAACAGCTACTTAATATAAATTATTTTAGTATCATAGGTACTTATTTTCCTGTCCGTTCTAAACACGGTCAATGAAGCAGAATAGTGATATTTGATACTCAGAAAATAAATTGTTAAGGAACTAACTCTGAACAAAGGGAGTTTGGGTATTTGGCTTGTCACACACTCAGGAGAACGGATGGCCGACGGGTCAAAAGGATCCAAGAGAAGAGACCACGGTTAGGCAGAGGAAGTGTTAATCGGCCATTAATAAGGTGGGAAGACGATCTCCGTGCATAGCCGGTCCGTGTTAGATGCGAGTGGTAAAGTAGAAAGAAGAGTCTTGGTGTTCATAGAGGGATCTCTATGTTCAGCATTAGACGGACAAAGGATGATGATGATGATGGAATCACATCTCAACAAATCGTGTTATCTCCAAAAGGGTAATCAATGTCAGTATTGTTAATGCTAAGTGATGATTAATTTTCCAGGAGATTGGATTCATCTTTTTTGTTAATTACGTTGAATTGATGCAATTACAAGAACCGATCTCATTATCACAATTGCTGGTAATTCGTGTAGTGTTGAGCAGAATCACCCCTGGATTTGAAGATACAGGCGAAATTACCGTAACACATTACACTATAATACACGGTGTATTTGGAACGCTTTGAAAAACGAAGAGGTAAGAATGTATGATAGTGTAGGCGTGACCTGACATGATAGAAGTGAAAAAAACGTGAAATTATAATTTTTTTTGGTTGTCATTTTTAACTTTTTTTTGTATAATTGAGCTTGGTAATAAACATGATGATATAGACATTTGATGTAAATGCTTTAAAGTAATCATTTTTTGAATAAAATAGAAATGTAGCAGCTGACTCAGAGCCGCGTCTCGCGAGGTGTATGAACTCCCGCACCGCGCGCGACTCGCGGTCAGCGTAAGTTCATAACGCGTATGCATACATCGCGGGCAGGCAAAATACATAAGTGCTAAAAATTTCATCGCTTCCAAAATAAATAGTTATAATATGTATTATAATATATAGTACTCATATGAATAGTGTTAGGTTTAAATCTTTCCAAGCGTTCCAAACACACCCGGTATAATAGGTACGCCATGATCGAGCGACGATGGTCCAGTGGGTATGGGCTCGGCCTCTTTACTCACCGGTGAAGGATAACATCGTGAAAACTGCATGCTTGAAAGTCTTTGAAGGCGTGTTCACCAATTTAGGCCAGCGCTCAGGTGAACTATACGCTCCTCGCTTGATTTCGAGGAGGAGACCAATACCTCCTCCATATCAGTAAAACATGGACAATGATAATTTGCACGTCTCCACGTGAACGGAAACGCACACTAAATTCTCTGTCTCTCTCTCTAAATTCTCTGACTCGATTCTGGACCTCTCCCTTGTCACACAATGTCACACTACGTTGACCTCGACCCCCTTAAGGTGTGACGTAATTTATGGTTGGCCCCGTATATCTTATATCTTATACTAATATAGCTGAAGAGTTTGTTTGTATAAACGCGCTAATCGAAGAAACTATCCGTCGGATTTGAATAGTTCTCTCAATTGTAGATAGCCCATTTATCGAAAGGCTAGGTATAGGCTGTAAATGTTAGTTAGCGCAGAAAAACAGGCAGTATTTGTAGCTCCAATATTCGAAAACTGACCCATATTCCACATCAGCACCATTCCAAATATTTTTTCTTGTAACAGGCAAAGGTTATAGAAATTTTAATTCGTTCATTTTAGTGGTTGGAAGGTTTATTTTTGTTATTTGCTTAAGATTGGTCCAATAATTTGGTCTTATTTGTCTTGGTCCCATCCCTAAATTCATGTGACCTCAATCTAGTTTAAATAATATGAAAGTAATGGAATAATACAATCCGTCTTGATATCACGAACGCCTGACTAAGAACTATCGCTGCACGTGACTTACTCAACTTATTAAGTTCAAACTGCAACTTAATTAAATCTTGTATCTGGTTCACAAAATTGTGTTTGTAAAATGCTTGTTCCATATCCAAATTGTTTATTTAATAAATATTTCATACAAAACGAAAGTGCTAGCTTATAATACAAATTCTTTTTTTAATATATGTTTTCTACCACTAATTTCGCTTAGCTCGCACTAACGGGGTCAGGATCGAACCCGGAACGTCCCGCACTAGAGGCCGAGTCCCTTTTTTAATTCCTGTCTCCTAAATGTCTGTCGCTCAGGATTCAAACGCACGAGTCTAGTGGCCGTCGTGTCAAAAACATCCGTTCAAAGTCTATTTGATGAATAAATATTTTGATTTTGTCCAGTGGCGTACCACTTAACCAAACAAGTCAAAAATGTATGAGGTGGAACAATATGGCTTGACAGAAGTTAATGAAGTCTCTGTGTTTGATACTCATCAGCATGTGAAATGAAGATAAGGAGGTATTCATAGGATATATAAAATCTTTTCTATATAAGATCTTTTTTTTTTCATTGATCGAATTGATCGATAGATCTGTAATGGGTAATAGGTAAAAATATATTACTATCTACTAAGTTTAACTTCGTGCAGAGGCCGCTCCGACCTTGTTGACGTCAGCAGCAAAGTATCGGTCGTCTTGGCGTTCATTGAGGCCTGTATTCAGCAGTGGACGGATAAAGGCTGATGATGATGAATGATAGGTTATGACCACTAGGGACCTACTGATAATGAAATTCAAGTGGATATTAAGTAGAATGAATACCAAACACTCGTCCGAACCTACTTTTTACCTGTCCCATTTTTTCCATCTCATTCATTCTTTTGTGCGGTCACATGGGATTTCCTCGAAATTGCCAGACTTAACCATCTGTAAAATTCTGTCATCCCATTTTAGTCCTTATGACTATTGTCTATAGTTCAAAATATTATTTTAGTCGGGATACTTATTTAATCAGAGGCTGTATTCTTACGAAAACGTCATATCTGTTACAAAAAGGTGTTTAATAATACCTGTCTACGGAGTATTATTATTACTATTTCTATGGATTATTATTATTACTATTGCGAGTGGAAGCGACAACGGTCTAGTTGGTCGGACCTTTTGAGAGGTCTGGGTTTGATCCTGACCCTGCTTGCCTTCAAATGGGTTTTTATAATAATAATAAGCCCGTGATTGTAGAAGAAGCCAGCTATAAGCTGAGAGTTTTTATATGATACAACAAATAATAATATAATATCTATGTTGTGTTACGGGTACCAGACAACGGAAATACATATATTTAATACTTTTTTATATTAATACATGTATTTTAGATTTTCATTATATATATGAATTAATAATAAAAAATGTATTCCAGGAATACATATTTTTTTTTATCCCTAGCGAGTATAGAACCCGCTATTAGTCTTATTATGGCGTCGCGTTTCCGGGCTTGTGCGCCAACGCGCTTCCCATCAAAATATAATGGAGATGATGATGATGAAAAGGGGTACCAAGTGAAGTAGCCAGGTTAAAAGATTGGTAATAACATTAGGTGGTATTACGCAGTTTTGCCAAGTGTTGTACAGCGATGGGAAAATCGATAGTTCAAAGCTTCAACTAAAGAACTGAAGTATTCTTAAACCAAAACCGTCCTAAGTGCAATATGAATGGGCAATGGAAAAATGTTGATGCTAATAATTATAACAATGCTCATTAGCTAATGACAATGATGGCAAAATTTTCAGACTTGTTAAATTAATTTTAAAGACCATAATGAAACCAGGTAGGAAGACCATCTTGGCCGGTCAATTAGAGAGGCCTATGTTCAGCAGTGGATAGAGGTTGATGATGATGATGATTGTAGTGTTTGTAGTTAGTGTATAACTATCTTAATAGTTATAAACACGATCTCGTGCTCACGGTACGGGTGGGGCGCACGTGACATGTCACTATAGCAAGAGCAACAGGCGAGAACGGACGTGCTCCTGTGACCAACGAATATCGTGTGTTGTCGAGTCTGTGTAATTGTGGTATCGGTGATGGTAACCGAGTATATTACAATGATGATGATGCATCAT
This sequence comes from Lycaena phlaeas, assembly GCA_905333005.2. NCBI lineage: Eukaryota > Metazoa > Arthropoda > Insecta > Lepidoptera > Lycaenidae > Lycaena > Lycaena phlaeas. The sequence continues at coordinate 4,669,669 of HG995181.1, forward strand.
AATACCGATCGAAAGTAACTAATTAATCAAAATTCTTTAATTGGTTCTCAAGTTACGAATATTGATATTGGATTTGGATATGTTTTGAAAAGAAGAGCAGGAAGGGCAGTGTAATTATTATTAGCGCATGACTAATTGTAATAATTCTATTAATGATAACGCATTAATGATTTACCTTTTTTTTTTGATGACGCAATGGAAATCCTTTTCGGACCATACCAGGGTCTTGGGTAGGCGCGCTGGCGTGTGTGGGGACTCGTATTGGTGCACTGCCTCACTAAAACCGCTGCGTGAGCCTTCAACCGCTATTTAAGGGACCCGGATCTGAAGGCAACGGGAAACCCTCAGTGACAGACTGGTCCCGGCAAAACCAGATTCTCCACAATAGGGGTACTGCCCGGTTACCACTTGGCAGTCCCCACGACGTCGTGTCTAGCAGGACCCGGGTTCCCATCCCGAGCCCAACACGAGCACAGGGGCATTATTGTAAGCGCATTGTTTTCATATATTCAAAAGTAGTTCCGAAGCCTATTCAATACAAACAAACAATCAAATCTTTCCTCTTAATAATATTAGTATAGATAAGCAGTGCTGTCTCAATGTAACGTGTGTGTAAATCATCGGATTTTTTTAAAAATAAATCATTTAATCTAAAGTGAAACTAAGAACAGCCAGTGAATAACAAGTAGGTACTAAAGATATCGTCTATCCATGACTATACCATTATTAGGTCCCTAAACCATACAAGATCCAGCGATCCATCTTCAGCCAACTAGACATGTCATCCCACGTTGCGGCTTCAAACCTTGTTGGGGCGAAAATGTGGAGGTACTTCTGTTGTAGTCTGGAATTAGAAGATATATCTTTGGTTTAAGCCAAATACGTAATAAGCTATATTGTTTTCTTATGTTTACGCGAATTTCGCTCAATATAATGAAACAAATTTATGGATTTATCGCGGTTTATTGAGATTTTTACAAGTCGTTTCGGATACTTTACAGCATCCATGGTCAGTCCTTCCGTGGCCATGGTTGCTGTAAAGTATCTGAAGCGTTGAGCTTGTAAAAAACTTAATAAAATCCGATTTGTTTCATTATAACGTAATAAGCTATTTGAATAGATTCTAAAAACCATCTCAAATTTTATTGGGGTATAAAGATCGTACGATTATTATTAATATTTATTTTAGTTTATTATAAGTATTTTGTGTTACAGAATATCTTGCTTCCCATTTCTGTACGAGGACAAATTATTAAAGCCAATGCTATTTTGACGTTAAGGCCAAGTTTTGGCTAAATTATTGTAAACTTTTATCAAAATCCATTTAGTAGTTTTGCGTTAATGAGTAACATATTACATACATTCTGACAAATTTTCGCGTTACAATATAGTAAGATTTATTTAAAAAATATTTCGTATCTAGCTTGAATTATTTTCATCAAATTGTATTATTATATTTCGTTATTGTATGAACTATGAAGTTTATAAAGTCATTTCACATTTCAAAAGTAATTTACTACCTTTGACTGTGCGACATGTTTCAGCTTGAAATTGTACCAGATTACATTTTCAGCTCCAAAGCATAATCATGATCATCACTGATGCATGTCATAATACTATGTATGACGTGTCAATATTATTTAATACATAGTCATTATTATATTATTGTCTTAACGCTCGGTTTCTGAAACGTTGGTTGGTTGGTATCTGAAAAGTTTATGTCAGTTAACATGGCTGTAATTAACATACGATTCTAGGGTCAAATTTGACAGCTTTACATTATTATAATGAAATGTTATAATGAGTGAAATTCGCGTAAACTTAAGAAAACAATAAGCTTTACATTATATTGGCGATGTCAAGTGTAAGACGTGTAAGTTCCAGGCGTAAGTGTTCTAGACCTAGAAGGTCTAGAACACTTATGCCTGGAACTTACACTATAACATTGATTTGTCTTTTGTATTTATAAAGCAACTTTTATGGTGACCTCATGGAATATAAATTAATAATAAACTGTGAATAAATTGTGTGATTAAAAATCTTAATTAATGACAAAGAATGTTTTTTCCTTAATAATGACAACATTGAAGACGAGTAATTAAAAAATGAATGATATTCTCTGATGTATTGTTTGTAAAATAAAGCTGATTTTCTGAATAATAATTTCTAAGAAGCTTTACAAAATTGGACTTTACGCTTTTATCTGTTTAAAATATCTATAACAAGCAAAGAGAAAACAGCTAAAGAGTTTAAAGATTTGAGACTACGTACCATAATACTTTTCATTAATATTAAAGAAAGTTTATATCTAATAAATAAGTTCTTTTGTAAGTGACTGTCTTTTTTATGTTATTTAATAAACTATTTGATTTAATATAGCATGTACGTAATAATTCTCTAATAAATTTTGCTGATGGCTGCACTTCTAAACCGAAAAGATCTACGCGCCTGTTAAATCTAAATAGCAATATTAGGATTTGAGTATTTCTCGTTTACTTTTTCATAGCAAAAGCCTTATTTTTACAAGCTTTTATTTTTTATGTTGCTACTTATAATACAATTACAATGTAAATAATTTTCATAACTTTCATTAAGTTTTATGGATGTTTTTGTGGTAATAATTATAATAATTTAAATGTCAATGTTTCGTGTTCTTTTGTAAATAATACGTTCAGTAATAACCAATTTGTGCTTTTAATGCGTCTAATGATCAAGTCCCAAAGCTAACAAGGTGTATTCAGTTATGATGTACAAGCTGATGATTATGATTAACATCAACCACCAACGAGACAAAAAACTTTTTGAAAACATAAATTTCATATCCAGCTTTAGCTCGTAAATATAACTTATTGTAAACGTGAAAGTTAGTTCAGCCAAAACCTGTTTCAGGTGCACTTAGGACACTACTAACGATGCACTTGGAGCGAAATCTGCTTTTGTGTACGAAGTTTTATGACATAGTCTATATTATAATATGTATAGGTATGATACAGTATTGCAACGTCTTGAATTGAAAATGATTTACAACAGCGCTGAGCAAATTTCAAGCCCATATAGCAATAAGGCCCCGATCGTACGAGCGCTAAATAAGCGTCGCGTTTGACCAAGCGCTGCGCTTTATCAAGGCCTTTTGGATTTTCGACCCTGAGCTTAGGACGTTAGATCGAATAGAGCTTACGGAGCGCGCAACTCGCGCTATCGTCGGGATTTAGCGCGATGCTTATAAAGTGCTGATGCGATTAGAGCCTAAGAGTTAAATAACAGATTAAAGATAATATGCCATAGTACCCACAGGTAGGTTTTACTGGGCCGCGCTTCCATCCATCCATTAGGTAGATGTTTGCATTCTGATGCGGGGATACAGACAAGCAGGATGGTACCACCAGTCACCATTAAAGAGCTTCACTGTGGTTAGGAAAGTAGGGCAGGACAGGTAGTTCTGGCATCGAGAATTACCATCTTGTACCCGGATGAACTTGTATGTGTCCATGGTCGACGGTAACCACTTACCAGCAGTCTATTCAATTTTTTAATCACGTAACATATAAATTAATAGGCTAAGGGCCTGTTTCGCAATCACCAGATAAGTTCCGAATAGGCTATCGGCAACATATTTGACAGATACTTGACAGATATTCCATACTCTATCTGTCAAGTATGTTGCCGATAGCCTATTCGGAACTTATCTGGAGATTGTGAAACAGGCCCTAAGGTTTTTATTTTCTTACATTGTCGTGGCATTCCACATCCACGGAAACCAGAAAATCACTCACAAATAAACTGTTAAACTCCAACCGTTATCGTAGTAATTCCATTTCTAAATAAACTGTGTATTTGAAGACGCTAACTTAATTATTTGCTTTGGAAACTGAAATGGTATTGGAGGTTCCCTTTTCAGAGAGCTCGTGTGGAGTTATATTCAACATTCTGTAATTAATTACTTTGAAACCTTATAACTAACCATATGAAAGAGGTGTTACGATACATAATATGAACATTTAGTTATAATGAAACAACTATACGGATTTTATCGCGGTTTATTAAGTTTTTTACAAGCCCGACGTTTCGGATACTTTACAGCAACCATGGTCACGGGAGGACTGAGCTAGTAAAAAACTTAATAAACCGCGATAAAATCCGTAAAGTTGTTTCAATATAATGAGTGAGATTCGCGTAAACAACCTAAGAAAACATTTAGTTGTTTAGAAAGTTCGAGAAATTCTATTCCTATGACCAATAAAAATTACATTCTTATGTACTTTAATTTTTTATTTCCTTACATCAATACTATATAATATATCTAGCGGTTCCTCTTGGCTTCGCACGAGAGAACCTTTTATAGCCCATGTTATTTGCTATTACTTAAAAGTGGTGGCTTTTCAAAGAAAAAAATCAAATCGCTCCAGTTATTTCAGAGTCTATTAGATGCAAGCAAATAAACAAATCTTTCCTCTTTATAATATAAATATTAGAATACTAGCAGCGCCCCGCAGTTTCACCAGCGTTGCTCCCATTCCCGCGGGAGTATGGTGATAAATTATGATAGCTTATGTTTTATTCTGATGTATAAGCTATATTATTGTAACGTTTCATTAAAGTCCATTCAGTAGTTTTTACTTGAAAGAGTATCAAACATCCATACTTACAAACTTTCGTTTATAATATTAGTAAGAAGTAGGAATAGTACGATTGTTTGGTAATAAAGTTACATTCTAGTAATGTTTTTTTTTAAATTTTGGATGTAAGTAACCTTCGAAACTTCACATTTAACCATTCAATTTTTAACCATTATTTTGCCAGTATGTGTGCTTATTCTATATTTTTAGTCGTACCTACCAAAAATTTCTTAGGTATAAGTTTTTTCATTATAATAAGTGAAAGTCGCGTTAGCTAACGCGAATTGTAATTTTTTATATGCATAAACCACGCGAATCCTTAGAGTTATTTAAGTACCAACATAATAATGATTACTTCGAAAACGGTTGTAAGTATATCGAAGTAGGTTCTGTGGAAGTTTCTGGTAACCGCTGCTATCAGATAGATGGTAAGAGTTTATAAAAAAATCATCTATCCCAGGATAGTTTTAATTATGATAATAATAGGGATGTTGACTATTTTTTTTAATTGATTTTATTTGATAGATATACTATAGATAAACACGAAAAAAATATTGTTGTAAAGAAATATGTCCAATTTTAACAAAAAATTAAATAAAGAAAAATAGTTTTTAAAATTTCTGTTAAAACGCTTCAAGCGTCATTACGTCACACACCGCATTCAGAGCTCGCGCTATGTTAGGTGAGTTATGACAGTTTGTACTTAGCTCAATGTTCAGTGACGTCATCACCTTATTGGCGTTTACAGTCACGTGATCATGCATGATAAATAACGCATTATAAATTAATTTTCTTAATTTTAAGACAAATAAGTAGACTTTTTAAATGTTATTTTAGGTTTTCAAATACTGTATTTAATATGTAAAACATAACTTTACATGAATTTGTAACATGTGTCAACATCCCTATTGTAAAGTAATTAAAATGAAACAACTTTTACGGATATTGTCGCGGTATTTAAGTTTTTTACATGAGTTGGTAATGTTTCGGATACTTTACAGCAGCGTAAAAGTTGTTTCGTAATCTTTGCTAATATGTATTATAAAGAGGAAAGATTTGATTGTTTGTTTGTTTGTATTGAATAGGTTTCGAAACTACTTGACCGATTAAAAATATTCTTTCACTGTTAGTAAGCTACATTATCCCTGGTGAACATAGGCTATGTTAAATTGTCAAAAAAGTTAGGAACCCGTTTTAAATCTTAGATGACGCAAGCGAAGCTGCATGCAACAGCTAGTAATTAGTAAAATTCAAGTTAACATAAGAAAACAACATGTAAAGTAATTTCTAATTTAATTTAAGATAGCAAAATTTTAATTAAAGAGAACTTTCAATATAACTGACTCATACTTGTCTTTATAATCTCAAGAAACAATCGTCAGAAATTGAAAGTTTAATCGATAAAGCTCAAGTGGCTCTAATGAAATAGCACTAGATTGAAGTTTAAGCAAAAAGCTTAGGGAAGCTTCCGATAACTTAGCTAAGCTTTTAAAATACTTTTTGTTGCGTTATGTATTTTTTATTTCTTTGTAAAAGCTATTTAATAATAAAAATGTTTACAATTTTACCGTCGTACTCGATAAGTGACAACTTGTTATAGCTAATATATAAATAAGAATACCCCCTCTTCTTATAAGAGGGGTGCAAAGAGCCTCCTCGGCTCAATTCGCTTCACCCAAAGTGTTGGGATCACCCTGGGCTACTGAGCCCCACCGCCTTGACAAGACCTGAACCGTGGTGGGGTAGTCAACCGATCCGAGCGCAGACTGCGGCTAAAAAAAATAAGATCTGAGTTTATTATTGTGTATGTAAATAGCAAGGGATCGGTCGTCTTCGCGTTCATTGAGGGAGGCCTATGTTCAGCAGTGGACGGTAAAGGCTGATGATGATGATGATGTAAATACTACGGAAAAGCCCATATCGTTCAGACTCCTTATATTTCGTGCATTTGAGAATCGGTATCAGAGACAAGTTCAACACCCGTTTTCTTGTCAAACTTTAAAAATGTATAAAAGCGAAAGAAAATCTCACACGAAAATATATCTGAGAAGCTTATACAAGAATCGATTTGTTCTCATGTAAGTTCTCAAGCGGAGACTGAAATCCGTTTGTAATGCAACATGCTATACGGAGATATTTGGGTCGTTGGAACTTGGAACCTGTTTAGGGGTTATTACAGGTCAGGTTAGAAAGGTACACAAGGTGAGTTGACTTTGCTGAAGGGTTTAATTGTTGGGTATTTATAAACCGCGACAGAATAACTGAAAGTTGTTTAAGTTAAATAATTATGACTAAGAATTCTTTTGCTAATGCTCTTACGCGCGGTTGCGTTTTCACCGAGCGATAAAAGAGCGTTGAATGTGACAAATAGTTATGGTCCGGGAGCCAGGTGAAAATTTGGTCAATCTTTTCCTCCCGCGAGATACTTCGTGAGACGTATCAGAGAACAGTATCATAAAGCCTCGTGAACGTCAGCAGGCTCTCGGTTGGGGGTATGAGCGGTGGGAGCCCCCCACGCATGAAGAAAAATAAAATAACAATCCAGTAACTGAGATGATATCTTTATACATTAAGCTATGATCCATATAAACCACTCCACTGAAAGTGAAAAAAAAAATTCATGTTCTAGTCACCAGCTGACGTACAATGTGCCATGTCATAACCAGCTGATTATTTTTTTTCGTTAAGATATTGGGCTAACGACAATTCAACAAATATTTCAGCTGAGAGGAAATGACTGATTTGTTTTTTCTACATGATTAGGCTCCCACCCCTCATACCCCCAACCGCGCGCCAGCTGACGTCCACTAGGCTTTATGATACTGTTCTCTGATACGTCTCACGAATTATCTCGCGGGAGGCAGTTGGCCATGAAGACCTGTCACTGGCTCCCGGGCTATTACCAATGTATCTGTTCACACAAAAGTGCTTTTAAGGTGCGGCGTTTTTTTCTTAAGTGTTATTAGATCTACGACGCTGAGCGTTGGATGTTAAATCAAATTGAGCATGCCAAACTCGCAATTCAAGCCAAGTTCAATTACAGAGTACAATTCGAGTAAAAATGAGAAAACAATCTATAATTGACTTCAATCAAATCACTTATATGAAAATATTGATAGAAAAGTAAATGATTAAAGATCGTATAACTCTTATGTTAATGTTGAATTCGAACCTTTTCAATAAATCACGTTAAACAAAAGCAAAACGAAAGTTCGAGGCTATTCATTCTGCCTTCCCTTCAATCACTGTCGGTTCGGACATTTTACAAATCTTCGGAACTTGAAACAATGTAAGATTCAGCTGGATTTAGAAACAATAATATGAGAGTTCGAATGGTTACGGATTTTTTGAAATATAATTATATTAAAATTTAAAACAACGGTGTGTATAGTATGCCATAGTCGTTTTATTTCCATTATTATCCTTCGAATCTGAGTTTGTTTCGCCGGTTCTTCTCAGTGGGCTTGCTTTGGAACCGGTGGTGGACTCAATTGGCTTTCAAAAACATACTTCGATTGTACTATTTTGAATAAAAAATTTTTACTTTGAAAAAATAAAACTCGCCAGAGGATAAAAATGTTTCTGTGTTCCTGGGTCTTTTATTAAAAAGTCTTAAATATAATATGTATTGATATAAAAAGTATCAAATAAATGTAACACAAGTTCTTCTTTTTTTTCCAAATTTTGCTGCCCTTGTAAATTTGCCACCCTGGTCACTAGCCGCGACTGCCCCTTTAGTAAGCCTACCGCTGCTGGCATCTATTGTAAAGTGTCGATGGGCTTCTACCTTTCTCTCATTTGTATAAGCATCCATTTGCATATTCTTCATTAAATCCTTACATCTTTCACATAGAAAATATATATGTACCTGATCGCCCCCAGCGATGACAGTAGTACTAAATCTTAAAACACATAAAGTGCACGTAATATATTGTCAAGAGAGTCTGTTAGCATTTAGTGTGAAATTTATGGCAACCCAGAGGCATAGAGCTTCTACAATAAGGCGCACTTTATTCTCACAAATACTCCTCTCCTGAGTAGACCTTTGTTTCCTGAGTACCTAATTATATCTCGTGCCACATCTTAGTATTACGAATTTTGAGAAATTAATTTCCTAATTCATAAATGAAATTGATCCAAAGTGTATGGAATGGCACATAATATATGGAGTCACACTTTTTTGTTTTGATGTGTGTTTAATTAAATATGTCTTTCGTATACATAATCTAAAAAAATACATTCATTATTTTTTATTCATCTAATTCCTTTAAAAATTAATGTGTAAGTATAAAACTTTCAAGAACCCATTCTGTATGTAAGCAATAGCGAAAGTTATATTCAACTCGACGCTCGATGCCCTTAAACAATTTCAGGTGACTTTTGCAAACTGCCAAAACTTTCGGCTTTCAAAAAAGTCTTATCTTACACAAGAAAGGTCGGTAAGGTAGATTCCGAAAAGTTCTTACTTAATATAAGAAAGCTCGACAAAGTAGCTTTCAATAAAAGTTCCTACCTCAGTTCGGTGGATATAAAATCAATGTGCAAAATAAGTTTCGGCTGTACAGCTTTGATGGGAATAAGTTATTGGCCTTTCAAACTATTTGTGAAGCCTATTTTGGATATTATTAGATAGACAAGAAAGGAGGCGTTGTAAAGTTTTTATGTGATATTGATTTCAATATTCTTATCAAATATGTACTTCATATTATGTGTACTCACGTTCCCACAGTGTGCACGGAGTTTCACTGCGAAAAAAGGTTACATTAACCATCTCCGATCGCATCAGCGCTAAATTCTCAGCCTGTCACAGGTCACCATGGTCGAAATCGGTCGGATGGATTAAAATTAATGTGTATTGAGAATTGGCGCATTCCTTGAATTAGACTGATATGCCGTGACGGTAAACGACATGACATTTTGAGAGCATGACACAATCCTACCGCTTACCTTAAGCTGGGGGCTATATCTTTCGTTTATTCCCATGTTGGCCAGTAATATAAAACAACTAGCTGTTAAACGCAGCTTCGCTTGCGTCAACTAAGTTTTAATACGGTTCTCTTTTTGAAAATTTAATATAGCCTATGTTCAACGTGGACAACAGTTCAACAGTGAAACAATTTTTCAAATCGGTCAAGTAGTTTCATTTCGGAGCCTATTCAATACAAATAAACAATCATACCTTTCCTCTTAATAATATTAGTATAGATAAAGCGACTTCTTTTATAAGAGGAAGAGGAGAGGCAAAAAGAAATAGTTTTCGCAAAGGAAAGGAATGAAAGGACAAGAAACCTTGATTTAAAACCACCACCAGTAAACTGTTAACTCCGCACTTGCGAAACAAATTCTTGTTTTCCATGTTACTTAACGTTACATGTAATATAGACAAAGATATAGATAGATAAGCTGCTTTTTTTAACTGCACTATCACCCGTATGATATTAAAACGTAAACTCATATGAAACCCGACTATTTATATCAGGAGCACATAGAAGCGTTCCTTGCATAGTATTGTTTCATTACTCAGCCAAGTACAATTAATCGTTTTGACAAGTCTCATTAATGATCGACACTGATTAACACCCGTATTCAAGAAGCGTACTTGGCTAAGTAATGAAACAATACTATGCAAAAAACGCTACTATGTATGTGCTCCTCGCATCGATCAAATATACCCATTTGATCGATGGCTCCTCGTGTCAATAATCGGGTTTGACAGACGCACAGTTGCGGATTTCATTTAAGTATTGTCTATGAATTGGTTTAAATGACACTATGCGTTCAGGAGTACTGTGTCGCCTCAAAGTATGGTTTGTAAATAGGGGTGTAAGTGTTTCGAAATTTTAGATGTTGCCAGGAGCCATTTTCCTGTTATTAGGCTATCTAGTCTATCATCTGTGTGGTCTGTGTTTCTGAATTATAAAATAGAATAGAATAGAAAATATTTATTTTAGACACAAGTATGCCCATTAGTTTATTAGTAACAATATTAGCTTATAGTTATTACCGTAAGTATTTGAATGGAATACATATTAACATTTATATTATACAAGTCCAATGATTACTCTTACCCAATGTTCTTGGATTGGGCAGTCAAACCTAGCCGCAATAGCTTTCAGAATGCTGTATGATGAATTATGTATTATAATTTAGATATATATTAAATATTAATATACAATTGAATATTATATTGCACTCCATAATATACCCATACTAGCTTAAACAATTTTACCATTATTGCTAAACAAAAAGAAAGATCGAATCCTGAAATATCATTAAAGCAAGTACACGGAGTGATCATCGCGCATGTGCTTCACGCGTGAAACGAATAGGCGCGAGGGGGTGAGATCCCGTAATTCATACATCCATGGGTTTAGCAGGCTGCTCTCAAGATGTTACATGATGTATTGGAACGAAGTTCCTTACGGCAGGCTTCGAGGGGATAGGGACTTTGCTGCGCGACCGAACTGAAAAAATGTGATAGTAAAACCGTAAGAAAAAGTGCGTGGAATAAAAGCGTTAAATGAGACGTGCGCAGGCGCGACAGTCGCATACACAAGCCTTTTTAGCCGAAGGAACTTCGTTCCTACCTGGTGTCCCACGACACCACATTTCTTTTTTATAAAATGTTATGCACTCTAAGGGGATTCTGCATCTCAAACGAGTTTTTTTATTACTATTACTTCTTATTGACTCCTTTTTTTTGACTTCTTTCAAGTGTACAAGTTGTACTTACCTATGTAATAAAGATATTTTTGATTTGATTGATTTGTTTTGCTTCTATTGTTACACTTATAAAAAAATTATAATAAATGAGTATAAATGAAATTAAAAGATGTAAACTTTATAAATATATTATCGAATAAAAATTGTACAAAGAAAGTTATAAATTAAATTTAGAAAAAATAGGTTGAGGCCGACTATTAAAAAAGTATAAGATTAATTAATTAATTAAGTTAATTATAAATTAAAAGAGAGCGTGGGTTCGTTATTCCTGATATTAAGTTGGGAGCTAATCAAAGAGAGAACTTAACAAGTCTGCGTCCGTGTCTCGTGCCACGTGGTCCGTGCTTCGTCCAGCGTGCCGTCCCGTTGCTCAGCGTGCCGGTGAGCAGGACCGAAGCCAGCACTGTGGTGTGCGCCGTGCCCGAAGAGAGAGTTCGGATCCGTGGGGTCATTGGGTAAATGAGTAAGAGGGTAGTGGGATCCCAGCTGCTCTGGTTCCCGTCGTCTGCTTCCTACTGGACCCCGTCCACAGCTACTCGGCCACGCCCAGGATTAGCACCGCACCGACCACGACGGCAACGCCTGGGACCCTGAAAGGTCACGCCAACACGGGTGAGCCTTTCCGTAACCAACCCCCATGAATGTCCAGGGTTGACACGGAAATGGCCATTAAAAGCATAAAAGCACAGAACACAATAGAAATAAGCACTAAGCCCTATGATAAAATATTACTAAAAAAAACACTATTAAATTGTAAGGCAGTGCATTTTGGTTGTAAATTAATTTTAGCGTTTTACATTAATAATTATAAGCAGAAGGCTTACACACTAATTATAACAAAGAGATTACTTAAGATAACACGTGTGTTCCTACAAGGACTCACCCACTAAAATATAACGCGGCGCGTGTGCGCTTCTCAGCACTCTCCGGCAGAAAAAGAACGATCGACCGGTCCGTAAGCGGCACGACTCGATTCCAAGACGCTTCACATATCGTGACGTCGTAATATGTCTTGGCCAATAGTGATCGAGTAGGCGAATGAAGAAATTCGCGCGCGGAATATGAATTTAGTATTAAAAAACGAATAAATAGTACAAAACTCGTAAGTAAATCTATGTAACATAATATATATGTTACAATACCCCCCCCGTCAGAGAAGAATTTTGCTTCTCTGGCAAAATTCTGAAGAAGGTAACGCGAGAAGAAACTCTGGCGCAGCGCTCGAGAGAAAGAGAAAAAAAAATTCAACGCTACTGATTCTACTTCTCAATAACAAGATAAGAGTTGTTAACTCATCCGTAGCCGATCACAAAAGTGCTACGCTACATTAAAAAAAAATTTAGCTTCACTGCTACGCTGCGCTACGAGATGTAGACAGCGTATCCGATCATACGTCACTCACATTCATCATCATCCAAATTCTCACAAGCAGCGTGCGTTATCAGTACTACACAAACAACGCCCTGACACAAAGAGATATGGTCTACTATGGACACACACTCAAACAGCTACTATAAACCGAAAAATTATACTAAATTTAATATGCCAAAAAGTATTCCCGATGAAGGCTGTTAGCATGTGTGCATATACTATAACAATATAAATATGTGGAATCGCCACCCGTCCCGGAATTAGATAAGCTATATCAGAGTTAATAACTTATGGCGTAGGCTTAAAATAATATACAAGTACAATTAAGAGATGTACTCGAGTTATTGCTCAGTGGAATAACTCAATATATTATCACAATACATAATTGGCACAAAAGTCATTGCTCAGTGGAACGACTTGTACCCTAAATACATAACCAGTACATAAGATATGTACCATAACACACAACAATCCATGTCATGTACCTATTGTATATGCACGCTTTAGAGATCATCACCCGTCTCAAAATTGGAATACATAGTGTGAATTTTGAAAAAAGATAATAACGTTATTACTTAGATCATTAATATTATTGATCTAAGGATTATTATATTATTTGATTACTAAAGCTACCTATTATTTTCAGGTCTCTCATATTAATTAAGTAAAAAAAAATGTATAACTATAAATTAAAATCTGGCATATGCCTAACATGATATAACACCTAACATTTTGCTATTTAAATTCAATAATACGTCATACGCTAACGTTAACAGTTTATTGTAAAAAAAATGTGAAATACGTTAAACACTAACTCGACTTTAAGCAAAGATAAAAATTTTATATTACGTGTCATAGTGAGTCCTTATCGAAACAAACCCCAGAGATAATAAAAAAATAATACACAATAGATTCATCAACAAGTAAACATAAAATTATCCGATACAGAGGGTATTCGGAAAAAAAGTGAACAAACAGCCCAAGTACAAAGATTACGTAAGAATCGTAAGATTACTATTACGTAAGAGTTAAAGTTATTATGTAACTAACATTTAAGTTTTAAAATTTAATATTTTATATACTTACTATAAATTAACTATGAATTATTGTGACTTGGTTTGTTATGTATATATAGAGAGAACATAAAACATTTTAAACAGTACACAATTCACAACACATACATTTAAAAGACACGGGACCATTTCCACACCACCAGACAAACTTAATACCAGGAATATTTTAACCCGTTGGGCGTCAATGTTACGGTTATAAAAAATGAAATAAATGGAATAAAATTAAAATATTCAAAATAAGGAAGGAAAACACTTCTATATTCAAAATACAAGACATCGATTATGTGTACAAAGGGAAAAACCATTTTTCAGTGAGATATTGTTAGCTAAGTAGGTTAAATTCATATTCTTTTACCAATCACAGCTTTTGCATCATATCTTATACAAAAAATATACAACTTATTTCCGTATGTTTTTAAAAGTATCAATATTTAAGTCCCCCTACTGGGCACGGGTACTCGAAATTAGGTGAGTCTTAATTCGCCGATGCACTGCCTAAAGTGAGTTGATGAACTCAGTATTTTTTACGTAAGTAACATCCACCCATCCATACTTACAAACTTTCGCACATAAAATACTAGCTGTTGCCCGCAGCTTCACCTGCGTTAACTATGATTTATAACTGCCACTTTGCGAGATGGTATATAGCCTTATCGCCTTTCTCGATAAATAGGCTATCTCACATAGATAGATTCATTCAAATCCGATCAATAGTTCATGACATTAGCGCGTTCAAAAAAACTCCTCTAAGCCTTTTTTTGCGGTAAAAGGTAGCCTATGTCCTTTCCCAAACTCTGGTCTACATGTTACTAATAAATTTCATAAAAATCGGCGCAGTGGTTTAGGCGAGAAAGCGTAACATCCAGACAGACAGAGTTACTTTCGCATTTATAATATTAGTAGGGATTATTACGATATCTTCATAAGTTTTTTTTCGTCTCCCTTTCTTCTACTGAGGAATTTTGGTACGTCCTAAATAGGAAATGCAGGCAACGTACTAACACAGAGACTTATTATTGTATAATTATGGGTGGTAGGGATGCGTTGTATCACTCCCGGCTGCTTGGGTACCACCATTTTGCTTATTTCTCCCGTCAAACAGCTTTGCTGTATTTCGTAGATAAGAGCAGTTTAATAACTGTATCGATAGTATAATAACTGGTAGAGACTTAACACCCCATTTCTAAGGATAGGCAACGCAAAAATAAATTGTCCATTCCAGATAAACTACTAGTTGATTATGGGTGATGTTGAACACTTACCATCAAGCACGTCTGCCACGTTTGCCTCTTCAACTAATATTAAAAAAAAAAAACATTGGGGCGTAGGTAGGTAAGTTTCGCGTCAGGGGTCAAAAGGTGAACGTCCAATTATCAGAAATAACATTCAAAATAAAACAGCGCTTTCGATCATGATAATAAGATAACAAAGAATATCTCGGAGATAATACGAATATGATAAATGTAACCTTTATAAGGCGGTTTATGACGACTTAGTTTATATCAGTGGGAGTTGTGTGGGTGTACATCCCACGCCCTAGTGAAGTGAGTCTAATAGACACACATTTTACAAGTTTTTTGGAGTTGAAACCATCGAGTTAGAATGAGTATTATTTAGTTGCGGGATAAGATATCTTGTAGTTTCTCTTAGCTCGGCTGTGACGTGTCCCGGACGGCAATGGCCTCTTTCTGCGAGACAGTGATGTCCCAGAAGGAGGCCGATGAACGGGTGAGAGAGGAGGCCGCCAACGTAGCCTCCGTAGACGACGAACGAGGGTGCGTCGGAGGTGCTTCTTAATGCACTTCCAATAACGCCCCTGTGCTCGTGTCGGGCTGGGGATGAGAACCCGGGCCCTGCTAGACACTACGTCGTGCGGACTGCCAAGTCATATCCGGGCACTACCCCTATTGTGGAGAATCTGTTCTTGCCGGGACCAGTCTGTCGTTGAGGGTTTTCCGTGCTAGCCTGCAGATTCGAGTCCCTCAGATAGCGGCTGAAGGCTCACGCAGCGGTTTTAGTGGGGTAGTGCACCCAATGCGAGTCCCCACACACGAAAACGCGCCTACCCAAGGCACTGGTAAGGTCCGAAAAGGATTTCCGCTGCGTCGTCAAATAAAAAAAAATAAAAAAAAAAAAACGGGTTCCCATCCCGAGCCCGACACGAGCACAGGGGCGTTATTGGAAGCGCATTAAGTAGCGCCTCCGACGCACCCCCGTTCGTCGTCTACGGGGGGAGGCCACATCAGCGGCCTCCTCTCTCACCCGTTCATCGGCCTCCTTCTGGGACATCATTGTCTCGCAGAAAGAGGCCATTGCCGTCCAGGACTCGTCACAGCCAAGCATCGCGGTGATGACGCTCGACAAAGACAAGTCCCCTCCGATGACAGACGTCAAATCATGACGCAGCGCCGCCCATCTCGGGCACACCTCGAGGGTGTGCTGTGCAGAGTCCACCGCTGCGTCAAAGTCGTGACATCCAGTCGTCGGCTCCTTTTGGGCCGTCCGACACAAGTAATCACCAAAGCATCCGTGCCCGGTGAGAACCTGCGTCAGACGGAAGGTGAGGGGTTTGCGCTTGCGGCGCATCCACCGCTCAAGGACCGGGCGCAGAGCAGCCGTTACGCGTTTGCCATACAGGTCAGTCCTCCCCCCACCTCCGCATTAGTGCCTCCATCCCTAGTCAGCGGACCCGTAGGAATGTGTTGTCTATCCTGTTATATGTGTTGATAAGATAAGATAAGAAAAGATCGTGGTCTTGGTGCTAGCATATACACAGAAGAATCAAGATAGAGAACTCTCCTTTCCAATTTATTATAATGTTATTTAATTATTAAGCAATAAAGTATACTATTAATAAATACAATAAAGCATATTTCTCATTCATTCATCACTTTCATCATCATCATCATCATCATAATCATCAGCCTTTATCCATCCAATTCTGAACCTCCAATCCAACCAATTATGACCCTCAATGATCCCTAAGACGACCTATTTCTTGCGACTCGCCTTCTTCATTCATCATAATATATTTATATATGGTATCATCATTTATGATGATAATAAGCAAGGGACAACACAATTTAGTAACACAACTCGTGGTAGGGATGCGCTGCGACGCACTCTGTTCTGCATGTCATAACAAACAGCTGTGTTGTGTTACGGAGAGAAGGCAGAACAGGTGTATAATTACTGGCACAGAGACTTAACTCAGTCTAAGAATATTCTTTTGTCCTAAGGATAGGCATCACAATCACAAATAAATTAAAAAAAAAAAACATTACAGAACGTAAAAACTATGTTCCAAATTCAAACCAATTAAATTAGCCGATGTGAAGAACAGAAAAAAATATTAACTTCTTGTAATTTTCGGATGGCGATAGTAATAAAACCGAAATTTATTACAAATTCATCACAAAATAAATTTATGACCTGTTCAGGAATTGAGCCGCGAGGCAGAAGGGGACGCCCCGCTGTGAAACGCTTTCTACCAATCAAGTGATTTCCAGAAATATTATTTAATATGCAAATACGTAAAGTGTCTCAATTGCCCATTTAAATTCAGGTTCACTTAAAATAAAGGCCCTATTTTATGTATATATTAATATCAAGACATTTTTTTTACCTTTTATTTATCAAATAGCTTTAGTTTTCATTTCTGTATATTTATTGTATATTATATATATTTATTGTACTTGGTAATTAGGTAATTGTACTCTACTGCGTTGAATCCATATCACGCACAGACCTTCGTGGTCTATGTGATATTATGTTTATAATGTTATTGTCGTTTTTTAATGTATTATAAATATATATATAAATTAAAAAAAAACGAATTTTATCACGTTGCTGTCCGTTATATCGGAAGTAAAAAAAACAAACTACAATAAACTACTTAAAAAATTGTCACATCACAACATTATTTATTAGCTTCGCTTATCGCTGCTTCTTCGGATAAAACTTGGATTTACATCCTTATCGGGAATAAAAATTATATATTTCAAATTTTGAAAATTATTAAAACAATATTATATAAGTATATATTTTTTTTATTAATATTATTTTCATTCGACTATGAGTATGGTTCAAAATATTTTATTATACAACAATTTGAAGACATTATAATAATAATTATAAGCTGCGTTGAAATTTGTGAAAAATAAATACTGAAACATAACATAATGTACATCGCGATTCACAAGTGTAAACATTTGTTACGTTAATATCAGCTACGCCGTAGACACGTGTAGAGGTTGCTACGATCGTCACTACGTGCTTGAGCTTTCGTCTCAAATCGTAATAAATATTACTAACAAGTCTAACAGACTAAGGAGCTACAGAGTTTCAATGCTGAAGGACGAACTAAGTCACTTTACGTGTGTAGGCTGTAAAGGTGAAAATTAAGTGCTTTGTGTAAAATAACACAAATAAGACAGTTAACAGATGAAGAAACAGCGAGAATATATTGTTTCTGTTTATTTCAAAACATTATGCCATAAGACATACTGTTACGCCAAATGCTGCAAAAATAAAAAATGTTTGATATCATCATCATCAACCTCTATCAATCCGCTGCTGAACATAGGTCTGCTTGAATGAACGCTAATAAGACCGATCCCTTGGCACTCGCATCCAACGCGGACTGACGCCTGCAGGAAATCATCTTTCCATCTGGTTAGTGGCCGACCAACACTTCGTCTACTGAAAAGTTGCCTCTACTCTTAACTTTCCGTTCTTCTGCGACCTCCGACCTTCGACCTTCTGTGACCAGCCCACATGTTTGATATGAAACATATAGATAAGTTTTGTACGAAAAGTGATATGCATAGTAGGGATACATGCTAAAGGCTAGATGCATCAGTGATTAGACTTACAAAACTAAGAAATTATTGAGCAACTTTAAAATATATTTTTTTTACTTTTGTAAAAGCATACACTTTTATAATAAGATCCCTGAAAATGTTCAAAAACTATCTATTAAAAGTATAAAAAGTTATCAAAGAGCTTTGGTGAATTAAATTTTGTCATACAGATGTCATCTCATTAAATTACATTAAAAACAAACTAAATAATTCCGTTTAGAAACACAAGCATTATGGTAATATTTTTAATACTTTATTATTTTTAGAAAAAACATAACAATGAAGCTCGTCACATTTGCACAAGTCCGCCCTCGTAAAATATAACAATAACAGCCTAGAATAACACAAACAAATATAGGTCACAAAAAATGACCTGAAACTATACTTTTTAAAAACTACAATAAACGAAAACGCTTAAGCGAAGGCTTCGAAATAAATCTGGACTGACTGACCCTCACCTGAAAGCTTTTCTAGGTTTCACCCGTGGCTTTACTCTTTGATTTGTAGTACAACACCGCGAGGAAGCGAGCTAGATAGATATGAAAACCTTTGAAGATCTTCCGCGAACTTCAAAGGTTAGAAAATATGTGATGAATCTGGCTCAATTAGACACTGTATTGCAGCGACTGTTTTTGCGCAGCCACTTTTTCGAGGAGTAGCTTGACCTTCGTCCGGCCTAGCCTGTTACTGAGGTGATTCTGTTCGCTGTAGATCCAGTGTCCTTGAGGAGTGCCTTAATGCGCTTGCAGGTGTTTTATTTTGGATAGTGCACTGCTAAGAGTGAGTTTAACATAGCGCTCCATCAGCTAACAACCCTGGTAAATTGGCTACATGCGAAATGCATTTCTCTTGTTATTAAAGATAAAAGCTAAGTTTGAATAACGCTGACCTGCTTTTACCAAGTTACATAAGCAACATGATAAAACTTCTGTTTAAGAATTAGTTAAGGCGCGGTGAAATGATAACTTCAAAATGAATTTGAGGGGATGAAGAAAACGAAGTGTGGGATGATTCGCTCTAGGAATTCACTGCCACTCTACGTAGAAATAAAAGAGAAGCGAAAATATACCGCAGTTGTACGATGTTGCATTCGAATATAGAATTACTAGCAGCGCCCCGGGGCTCCACCCGCGTACTTCTCATTCCCGTGGGAGTACGGTGATAAATTATAGCCTATGTGCTATTCTGCTGTATAACCTACGAGATTGCAAAGTTTCATGAAAGTTCATTCAGTAGTTTTACGTGAAAGAGTGACAAACCGAATCCATCCATTCATACTTACAAACTTTCGCGTTTATAATATTAGTAGGATTTATTGATTTTTATAAATTCATTATATCAATCAATCGAAACAAAAACAACAGTTCCCCTTATTAACATTTAATACACCACTGTTTTTAGTTTTATCAAGATTAGTTGACAATTAATGCAGATACAATTGATAAGAATAAATGGTCATTTTACGATTTTTTGCTACCTAAACAGAAATTTTCATACACATTAGTTTACCTAATATGATTGCGATTAACATATATTTCTATGCTTTCAGATGTATACATTTTCCTAAAAAACTGTTTAATTCGGCCTATTTTGACAATGCACATCGCCTTAAGTGCGAGTTAATTTTAGGCGGAAACATGTTACAAATATGTTGCCGATAGCCTATTGGGCACTTAACTGGAGATTGTGAAACAGGCCCTAAAAATATAGGCCACATTACAATTATCATTGCCATTTTATTACTATCTGAAATTGTAGTGTTCCTTATAATGTAAGGATTTTGGTTCGTAAAAGGGATAGAAGATACACTCTATATAAGAGAAAGAGAAAGAATTATACAATAAATATGCAAATTAATTGCAGTGCCGAGCTTTCGTAGCACTTCTAATAAACTTTTAGCGTAGCCGTACGAATACGTAACCGTATAAGTTTTGCTTCTCTCGTAATTCGTACCGATTTGTTTGACATAATATGCATGTAAACTGAGTTTTGTCGTTTTATTAAACTAAATACTATAAATAAAATCGTCATGAAAATTCCTGAAATGAAATAAAAAGATGAAAGATGAGATAAAAATATGCTAATGTTTATAATAAATAAGCTGAAAACGGCAAACGTTGTAATACCCTTAAACGAGCTACGTCATCATATTTTTTTAACAAACCTTATCCTAACGAAAGTCTACATAACGAAAACAGAATTGAGTTCTAAATTTATATGCGTACATCCAATTCGGCGATTCATTTTTATCATATTATAATAGACTAGCTGTTGCCCGCAGCTTCGCCTGCGTTAACAAAGATTTACAACGGGATCTTAGTACGCAAAATAAGTAACTTTTCTGGTTGATTTTTTTACACCTTGTGTCCGAAAAACCCAAACATCCTACGAAGCCCTATTTTTTTTCCAGAATAAAATTTAGCCTCGTGGATAATGTAGCTTTCGAATGGTGAAAGAAATTTTGAAATCGGTCCAGTACTTTATGAGCCTATTCATTACAACCAAACAAACGAATAAAGTTTTCCTCTTTATAATATTAGTGTAGAAGTGTAGATAATTATCGTTTGCTTTGAATTATTCATTTTTTTTAATTCCAAATACGATATTACGTCACTTAGAAGCGAAAAATCTTGACTTTTACTATCAGTTTGAAATAATTTTCAGGCGTAACTTTCAATCGTATTCATTGTTAAACCAAAATTAACAATTCACGTGAACAAAGACTATATTAATTATTACTTAGATCGCGAGCGATACTGTAACAAAAACGTTTGCCATGTCTAGCTGTAAAGAGGACGAGGTGCCCGGACGGTTGCCATGGCCACGGGGGGCGCTAGCGGCGCGCGCCGCATCCCACGGCAGAAGACTCCCTGCCTCCGTTGCGGAGGCTGTGTCGTGACGTAATGGCTAACCTATAACCGTGTGTGTTCGTGCTGTGTTGTGTTTTTGGTGCAATGGAGACTTAAAACGGGATCATGCCTTTCGAATTGAGATCAGGTAAGCGTCAGAAACGTGTTTATTGTAGAGGTCAAAGTTGTTGTTGTTTTGAGGTTATATTGTTGTGTTTTCTGTCACCGTATATTTTGCTGTCAAATTGCGAATGTAATGACTTTAATTAGGGGGAAAATAATTAAAAAACAAATAACACTTTAGTTCAGTACCAAAATGAAGGTATGAGAAAGAAATTAGTTGCCTGGTGTTTGCTGACAAGTTCTGATTACAACATAAAATATGACAGAACAAGTTTCATTTGATATTAATTGTAATATTTTAATATTAAGTATATAGGGTATTTGAGCAAAAGCCTTAAACTAGACGTTATAAGCAACCATTTCCAGTGAAAATTGCTACGCAGCTGTCAGCAATTGTTGTTTACTTATTGCTGAACAACAAAAAGCTTACAATACTTAACAAATTTAACAATAGTTGTTTAGGTTTTGCTTAACAGCTAATACCATTATCTAACAATATCTGGAATATATAAATAGCCTGATCAGCCTACTTATTATAGCCTGTGCTTAACAAAGGGGAAGAGGGTACTTCAAGTAAAATAGCATGCGATGCGACAATTTTAATTAGTGAAACGACGTTTCGTGTTACGTATTGTTATTGAAGAATATTTATTTGAATCAAACTTTCTTCATTATCTTGTTTATAATGAATTTTCATTGTTTTCATTTGTGTTATGTTCTAATCATTTTATATTGTAATGCTTATCTATTCTTCGCGTTGTTTTCGAGTTGTAAAATCTATTATAAAAGATAAAAGAAATCGCCAACTATACTAACTAAGGATATTCGGAGATACTCGGAGGAAAGAGTTTATCTTTGTCCTCATCTTTAAAGTACCCACTGCAGTGGAATTTGATATGAGTGGTTACATGCGACGAGTGAGCGACGATGGTCAAGTGGTGGCTTGATCATTATGGCGATGCCTTGAAATGAGTCTTTTCTAAATTTCCTATTGCACCCTGAATGCCACTTGCTCACGGGTGAAGGTAATTATAGTGACAAAACCTACATGCCCGATGAGATTGAAAGTCTTTGAAGGTATGTGAAGTTCACCAACCCGCATTGTGCAAGCGCATCGGTGAACTATGGTATAATGTTCTTCACGTGATTTCAAAGAGAAGACCCGTGACCAGCAGTAGGATATCCTAGTGTAGTAGACAGTGTCTCTTTCTCGAAGAGTTATCAGGGTTGATACTTCTTTATTTATTAGGACCAAATACAGATTTGCATCAATAAAGACAATAAAGAAGTACATTATAATAATCTAATCTAGATTCTAGACACAATAACTAATTACATTCGGTCACAACTTCCTTAAAAGAATTAAATTATTGAAATTTTTACGGCAGAATAGCGATATAATTTTTTTACTTAATATGTATTTTAATATAATAATAATGTATACTCAAATATGTGTTATATGTGTGATATTTTAAGATATTGGCTATAAAATCTAGAAACGTCTATGTTACATACAACGTAATATAATACCTATATGTAATTTCACGCTACGGAAAATGGCAAGACTCGGGGAGCTTAAATTGAAAAATGTTACAATTTTTGCGATATGAGTTTTACAATATAAAGTGAAATAAATTTATATGAAAATAATAAAGTAGAAGAGTTTTTTGTTTGTTTGAACGCGTTAATCTTCTGAACTGGTTGATTGTAAAAAAATATATTTCCTTTTGTCGAATTGATCATCGATAAAGGATATAATATTATAGGATTAAAATATGGCAGACAAGCAGCGTCCCGCGGTTTCACCTGCGTATTTCCCATTCCCATGGGAGTACAGGGATAAATTATAGCCTATGTGCTATTCTGATGTGTAAGCTATATAATTGTAAAGTTTCATAAGTAGTTTTTACGTGAAAGAGTAACAAACATTCATACTTACAAACTTTACCATTTATAATATCAGTAGGATTAGTATAATAGTAGGATGAAACCATAGTAACCAGCTCGTAAATAAAGCCTTTCCTGTATTCCAAAAGGAACAATTTAAGTACTTGAGTCAAGAATGTCACCAAGCGTAAGGGCACAGGCGCCAAATACGCTTACTCGCAGATTTACGAGATATTGGGGCGCAAATATCTCATTTAGCGCTTTATATATAACCTGGGGGTTTACTATCATAATCATCATCATGACAATCATCATCATCATTTTAATCATCACCATCATCATCATTGATGAATAGCGATCGACGCCGCTTATAAACATAAATTAATTTACCTGGAACTAGCCCGAGCATTCGCTATCAGTAATTACACTGCATGTCTTGATCTTGTGTCCGAAATACAGCAAAGCTGTTTCATTGGAGGAACAAACATAAATATATAAATACCTATAAATTAATTCTTCTAATAAATTCATGACTTTGACAAAACTTTAACCACATTAGACAATGACTTAATGTAGTATGTACCCTTTTTTATGGGATTTGCGTTGGTAAATTGGTAGCCTAGTGGTATGTAACCAATAAGATGAGTTAGATCGTCTGGGATTGAGACCACTTTTCTATATACACAAAATCTTGCTCCACATAGACACAGCGCTTTCCTAATCAATGCAAGGTGGGTAACTGTTGGCGGCAGAAATTTTACTATATTTCGGATTATTTTAACAAGTGGGAAGATATCTGCCTGTATGGATGCAACGTGCAAGAGTGCTTAGACCTTAATCTATGTCTATGACCGGCGATAGATTAACATTACTTTTTTTTATTGCCCCTTAGTACGTTGGGTTTATGACTAGGAAAATCTTCAAAAAGATCATCCGAACTCAGCCGGGCACCAAGTTACTATTTATCATTTTTCTCATTACATTTTCTACAAATTGTAGCCTTACATTTCTTGCTAAGACGTTTCTCTAGCCGTTGCGACAATACAATTTCAAAGCACTACTTCATAAGCCTAAATGGCTATTTCAAACGGGTTAATATTTCCTACATTATTTTCCAAGAAATAGTCTCCAAAGGCTTTGTCCTACGCGATAAAGAGTTTCTCCGCGCTGCATTGCATTTTTAATATACGTTCCCCGAGAAACGGTGCAACGTTGTAATGAAAAGTCAGGACATTTAATAAAAGTAACGTAAGTAAATTAACCGTATCAACGTCATCATTAAAAAGTATGGCGATAATGGAATAAGATATAAACTTTCGCAAAATATTTTTTACTTTTAATACAGGGAGGGAAAAGTATTTCTAAAATTGTATAGAACACCAAACACATGCTTTTTTTTGATAACGCAGCGGATTCCTTTTCGTACCATGGCCTACCTACCTACCAGGGCCTTGGGTAGGCGCGTTGGCGTGTGTCTCGTATTGGGTGCACTACCCCACTAAAACCGCTGCGTGAGCCTTCAGCCGCTATCTGAGGGACCCGGATCTGCAGGCGACGGGAAACCCTCAGCAACAGACTGGTCCCGGCAAGACCAGATTCTCCATAATAGGGGGATTGCGCGGTTACGACTTGGCAGTCCCCACGACGTCGTGTCTAGCAAGGCTCGGGTTGTTTGTTTTGCTTGCTTGTTTCGGGCTCTACCATTCCGAGCCCGAAACAAGCACAAACCAAACACATGCCTAATTTAATGCAGGTCTCGTACATTACTTAAATGTACTAATATAACGGGAAGACGATCTCCGTGCAGCGGCCGACCCCACCCGTGTTCGATGCGAATGGCAAGAAATCGGCCGTCTTGGCGTTCGTTAAAATATACCAAGTAAGTAAGTAAGTAAGTAACTTTATTTGCCAGAAATGTGAGTACAGAAGCTGTTGAAAATTTTACATACAGTATCATCACAATTCGCTAGTTATTAGCATGCAAATTACAAAATGTCATAAGAACTCTGTCGATAATATTATGTCAAAACTTACTAATAATATTGATAATGTTTAAAAGTTGAGGCTGATGATAATGATGTTGATATAAATGAGTAACAATAAGACAGTAAATAAGTAATAATTTGAATAACCCAAATCAAGTAACAAGCCCATAAGAAATTTCCGTAAAATATAAATTCAGAGAGAAAAAAGTTTTAACTTACACTAACTTATTTACCAAGTTTCAAAAGTAGGATTAAAACACAATTACACGAATTAGTTGAAGGTTTGTCAAATTGCTTTGCCCTTACAGAAGGTTATATAAAAAAGTATAAGGTATCAAACCCTTTAAATCCAACTGCTAGGCACGGTATTCCTCGAAATCAGGCGAGGTTTATATATACATAGTTCACCGATGCGCTGGCTCAATGCGGGTTGGTGAACTTCACATACCTTCAAAGACCTTAACCTCATTAGGTATGCAGGTTTCCTCACGATGTTTTCCTTCACCGATGAGCGAGCGATAGTCTCGTGTTGCTCTTAAAAATTTAGAAAAACCCATTTCAAGGCACGGAGGTCAGGATCGAACCCGGAACCTCTCGCATATGAGACCGAGTCCACCCACTACTGGACCATCGTAGTCTGTTAATTTACTTCGATTATATTGCTTATGAACTTTATCCAATACCCTATATACAAACTATTTTCATAATCATCTCCCAGAGACAAGTATTCCTCGGATTGGCGATGGTCCAACTCTTTTTCCATCGTAATATCTTGTTTATATAACCCCATCTGGTTCGTTAGGTTTTAATAGGTAGTTTTTGCATTTGTAAAAAGATAAAAATCGCTGAACATTTTTGAAGTCAAAACTTCTTTAATTTCGTTGTGCACTTTTTTGTGATGGGTAAAAAATCTTAAACTTCCTAAGACGTCGGGAGCGGCGTAGGAGAGGAAGTATCTCCATCTCTTTCTACCAGGCGGCGAAAATGTTTGTCAATTTGTATTCATATAAATATTTTTTAAAAAATCCGCGGGGTCCTAGCGCTGTAAGGCTCTTTAAGGAAATAGCGAAAAGGTTAGTCGACATTACAGGAGGATTATTAACATAACAATATAAAAAATTGTAGCAGATATTTACATAATCTAAGTAAGAATAGAATAGCCGCGCGGGTCAATACATTAGGGCTATTCTGTAAGGTTGTTTTCTTAATTTGACGGTTGTTGTGTTGTTAATTAGACGGATGTTGTATTCTTTAAAACTCGACTCTCTACCTAGATCAATAAAGATCATTTTCGAAGTGACGTAATGTGGTCTATCACTCAGGTGAAGCTCGATATTGAAATAGTTTCTTACAGAATAGCCCTACAGGACAAGCTATGCTTGCCGCTGCTGGTCTGTGAATGGGGTTTTTTTTTATATCTATGGACGCTTTTACACCGCGTCAATCTGGTCCCGTGGTAAGTACTCGAAGAGACTTGTGTTACGGGTACCAGACAACGGAAATACATATATTTAATACTTTTTAAATTAATACTTATATTTAAGATTTTTATTATATCTTAAATATAAGTATTAACCCGCTACCTCAGGCTTGTGCGCCAACGCGCTAACCACTGAGCCGCAGAGGTCGTCATAATTTAAGGGTTATCTTTACAAACTTACCATGGATATTTGACCGTTGTTACGGGTCGTCAAAAGCCGAAAAGTCAACAACCAGTCTTACCACGGGGTATTGTATACAAGTTACTGGGGTCTAGACAAAGTAACATCATTTCACAGCGAAAAGACACCGAAATTTACCATCGTCTCTGAGTTATCTATGACAATTTCCTAGCCTATCAATAATCAATGCCAGTTTACGATGACGATTGACCACGTGATTTATCGCGTTTGTTCTAGAACTTATTGTTTTTTAATTCTATAGTCTAAGCACCCTTGATTGTGGAGATCAGATAGGCAGTTGTTAAATTTAAAATACTGCTAATATGTATTTAGCTGCATTCTAGACTGGGAGTGTTACTTAAAAAAAATGTTGAAATATTATATTTTATAATTTTTACCTTTTTATTTCAATAAACATATAATGTAATAACGTAGGAGAATAATGTGTAATGTGTAAAATTACTTTGTGGAAGGGTCAATAGGGTCTGTAGTAGCGTCGATTAGCAACACGTGGTCGTGATCGACCGATAACTAACGCAAGGTGAGGAAATGTATATATGGAGGGTAATCCCAATTACTTTAGCCGACAGTATACATTATATTACGCAAATGTATGTAATGTATACATTACATACATTTGTATATAATGTAAGTATTCGCCACAGTAAAATGTATTTAGACTATTATTCTGTTTTTTCACCAGTGGAAGGGGTATGCTATGGCGCGCTCCCGACTGACTGGGGGTACCACCATCTTACTTATTTCTCCCGTCAAGCAGCTTTGCTGTGTTACGGAGAGAAGGGCAGGACAGACAGTGTAATTACTGGTAGAGAAACTAACGTTTGGTTTCTGAAAGGCTGATCAACGCAAAAATTAACAATATATCTGTCAAATCTCTTATTAAGCGTCAAAAGAGTTGCTAGAAGCGTGGTTAAATTACTTAATTTGTTCAGCCTGTCAGTTGACATAGCCACTACAATGAAAAGCTGTCAAATTTGACTCTAGAATCGTATGTTAACCGTTGTTAACAGCCATGTTAGTTGACATACAATTTGACCAACGTTTCAGAAACTGTGCATTAACATCTTGTCTCGAATTTCTCTTCATCTTTTCTCTAAGAATTTACGGATAATTTTGTAATTTTCCGGTAAAAAAAACTAAGAATTTTGTATTCAAACAGCCTAATAATATTATAAATGGAGAGTATGTCAGAATGTTTGGACGTATGTTTCCAAGCAAAAACTACTGAATATATTTTGATCAAACTTTACACGTCAGAATAACAGGGTAATTTATCTCCGTACTCCTGAGGGAATCGCTGGGTGCTCCCATATGTTGTTTGTGTATTTACATCTCAATTACTCACAAATATTCACTTACCGTTCAAATCAATCAGAATATTCTGTCTTGTCTATTAATTATGTCTGTATACGAGTACTTTGATTGCTCACAACAGAGCGCTTAAGTCAGTTTAGAGATGCAACTAATTACGGAGTTCGGTGAGGTACTTACACATTAATATGTCATTTGAGATTACGCATACTTAGACACGTGACTTGGGGCTTTTACGATTATGGGAAATAATTATCTACATCTTCATCTACACTAATATTATAAAGAAGAAAACTTTGTTTGTTTTTTTAGTTGTAATGAATAAGCTGATAAAGTACTGGACCGATTCCGAAAATTCTTTCACAATTCGAAAGCTACATTATTCGAGAATAACATTGGCTAAATTTTATTCTGAAAAAGTAGGGTTACCTAAGATATTTGCGTTTTTCGGACACAAGGTATAAAAAAATAACCAGTAAAGTTACTTATTTTGCATAGTAAGATCCCGTTGTAAATTTTAGTTAACGCAGGCGAAGCTGCGGGCAACAGCTAGTGTAATATAATCCTACTAATACTATAGACGCGAAAGTGTGTAAGAATGTATAGATGTAATTATGTTCGTAACTGTTTCATTCGAAAACTACTGAATGGATTTTGATGAAACTTTACAATAATATAGCTCACACATAAAATTGCAAAAGCTATATTATTCACATACACAAGGAACACCGTATGTAAGCACTATGAAAACTATCCCTACCTATTAAAGAATAGCTTGAAAGTTTTTTTCCCCTCCAAACTTAAAAATCTTAAAAAAAATGTTGTTCATTTGTGTCTGGCAAGAAAAAGGGAAAAAAGTAATAGTAAAATATCAACCCATATATTATATCCCACGTTTGCTCGGGTGTCCATCTCAAAATCAGGCGAGGAGAGTTTTGGACCATAGTTCACCGAATCGCTGGTCAAATGCGGGTTGGTGAATATCTTCAAAGACTTTCAATCTCATGAGGTATGCAGGATTCCGCACGATGTTTTCCTTCATCGTTGAGCGAGCGTCTTTTTATTAGAGTGCACTTTTTTATATTTAGAAAAACCTCTTTCAAGGCACCTTTCAGGATCGAACCTGGATCTGCTCACTCAAGAGAATTCGCATGGACCTATCGTTGCTCATGCACAATAGCACAATTTTTAATAACAATAAGTTGTTTGCAAGCCCGACGTTTCGGATACTTTTCCAAAACCATAGTTACGAGAGGACTCTTTACTCCTCCCGTGACCATGGTTGCTGTAAAGCAGTGATTCCCAAAGTGGTCCAGTTGGACCGCAGGGGTTCACGGAAGACTCGAAGGGGGTCCACGATGAGCGTGACAAAAATGCGGGTCCACAATCTTCCATATTAATTTGGTTTCGATAGTGAAGAACCAAAATGTTGGCTTGACAGTTGACTTCTCCTATCAATATTAATATGATACTATTATAATGAAATATCTTTAAACGAGCAATTCTTGAAAAAAAAAGCTCAGCAAGGGGTCGACCTGCTGCAGGAAAAGTTAGAAAGGGTTCTATGAAACAAAAGAGTTTGGGAACCTCTGCTGTAAAGTATCCGAAACGTCGGGCTTGCGAAAAACTGAATAAACCGCAATAAAATCCGTAAATTTGTTTCATTGTAATGAGTGAAATTCGCGTAAACATAAGAAAACAACAATAAGTTGTATTTAAATGTAATTATTTTAACAGGAATCTATGAGCTGTAATGTAAAGCGTACATTAAGGTAACTTGATAACTTCAGATGCGACAGGAGCCCTGGGATATCGGATGGCCCTTAATGGTTGCCATCAATAAACTGTCCGTCGTCAAGTGAATGTGTCAGGAACATATCCTTACTGTATAGTTTAACATAAACGTAAAGGAATTTTGCCGTATTTTACTGATGACGCTAATATCTACCTACCGATTGAGCTTAAAGGCCATCAGGCCTAAAAGTCTAGACCTTTCGAAAAAAAAAAAAGCTAATATCTTTAAGTATTGTGATTAAGATTCTCTAATTGCGAATGATTTTTAAAGTTTACTCTAAACACGAGACCATCGCTCGCTCAATGTGGGGCACACCTGCATGTCTCTTGAGATTTACACCCGTATTCAAAAAGCGTACTTGGATAAGTAATGAAAGAACAAATGCAAATAACGCTTCTATGCGCTCCTGGTGTCAATAGTCGGGTTTGCGACCGTGGGTACGTCAAACCCATATGAGTTTGACATACCCACAGTTGCGGATTTCACTTACGTATTGTCTATGAATTGATTTGAATGACCCTATGCGTTCGGGAGTACTTTGACACCTCAAAGTATTGTTTGTAAAGACGGGTGTTTTTTCGGTTTTTTTTGCGGATCCCATTAAAACTGCTTAATGTGTCTCCCGTGCTCCCGGAGATCGTGTTAAAGGGTCATTTAGTGGTTGCTGTTAATCCCAGATATACAGTTGCTGCGGTGGAAACTAGTGCTGTGGTTCTTGGTTAACGTAGGTAAAGTCGCGGGCCACAGCTAGCAACTATCACGAGAAGTGCAATCCAATATTCTCTTGTCTGAGCGTACATTTTATTTCTCGCTTTATTAATAAACGTGACCAAAGAGCGTGACCGAATAAAATTGTGACGCTTTAGGAAATATATTCTGAATGACCATTTCCCGGATTTGCCGCGCCGTCGCATTTGGGCTCATGAATAACATGATATATTGTAAGCTCTAAGTAACATTATATCGAAGGTTTCATCCCGCCCAGTCCCGCTCTAAAGAGTCCCGCTCTGAAGAGTCCCGCTCTGAAGAGTCCCGCTCTGAAGAGTCCCGACCTGAGGAGTCCCGCTTTGAAGAGTCCCGCTCTGAAGAGTCCCGCTCTAAAGAGTCCCGCTCTGAAGAGTCCCGCTCTGAAGAGTCCTGCTCTGAAGGGTCCCGCTCTGAAGGGTCCCGCTCTAAAAAGTAACGTTCTAAAGAGTACCACTGTAAAGAGTCCTGCTGTAAATATATTATAGTCCCGTACTAATGAAATTAAAAACGTGAAAAAAAAAAATAACTTCATTAGCATTTAATTCCCTCCGATTTTTGTTGGAAAATTCCAATGAGTTATCACGTTTTAGAATCACGTGTTCCGCGACGGCCACGTGACCGAGGGAATGGGCTGGGGTGGTCTGGAATCTCACCCGGGGGACGTTTACAAGTAAGATGGCTTGAAA
This sequence comes from Lycaena phlaeas, assembly GCA_905333005.2. Lineage (NCBI taxonomy): Eukaryota > Metazoa > Arthropoda > Insecta > Lepidoptera > Lycaenidae > Lycaena > Lycaena phlaeas. The sequence continues at coordinate 4,701,379 of HG995181.1, forward strand.
CTGCAGTGCCTGTGAACTGTGTGCATTCAATACAGTATTTTATACATTACGCCATGCTGAGTAAAGTAGAGTAGAGGAAGTAGACTAACACATAATAAACCTGAATATCTTAAGCAACCCGGTCACAATCAACACATCAACAGGTAGCTAATTAATTCAGTAGTACAAACTTTAAATTAACTCTTTGACAAGTTTCGTCTTAAGTTACGTAACATCCCTAAATTTAGGTTAAGGTCAAATAATATGGAGGTAACATTTATTAAAAAAGTCATGTTACAGACGTCGCGATCTTTTTAAAATGATAGGTACTTTTAGTGCATTCAAAAATGTTAAGAGATTATAATTTTTACGACATACATAAAATTATTGGCATTCAAGATGAAATCTTTAGCTCTTTTTAGGAAGATACGAGCGCTTTTTTTATTTTTTTATGCGAGGAAAACGTTTTATTTAGAGTAAATATACTAAACAGTTGTAAAATAAAGAGTTTAAAACACAATAATATATAAAACATAGCTGGCCCGGCATGGATACGCATAGCAAAAATTGTTAAATCTTCAGCAATAAAGACTTATTTTATTTTATTTATTTTAATATATAAAAAACTGTTTATGTTCTAATTATTATTTTTTAAATAATTAAAAAACATTAATGTTTTATAAACATTATAGTATAAAAAAGTAAATCATCAACCCATATCTGATGTCTTACTGCTAGGCACGGGTCTCTTTCTCGAAGCCAACGCCCTGGCCCATTGCAGATTGGCAGGTGAAATTCCCTTCAAAGACTTTAAATCTCATCAGGCATGGCATCTCATGAATAGCTAAAACCATACCAATATTAAACACTGACGGATTCTGTTCTATTTGCTATCCTACGATAAGAGAAAATATACCTACATATAAAAAGAGTAATAATAATATATTAATGGAATAATAGTCCTACCTACATAGAGTCTTTCTAGAACAACCAAACTTCTTAAAGTCTTCTTTGAACAACCAAAATCAAAATCCCTACCAAACAATACAATTCAAAGATAGAATAGCAATTTTGACGAATGTGCAAATAGCGTTTTTGTAGTACGAATTCAAATGTGATCCCTTCAGCCGTCTTGTGAATATCAATACAATCCTGATGGGAATGAATAAAATAAATCTTGTCTCCCATGATTTATTCCTTGGGGAATACGTGGCACAAATCGCCCAGGAGGTCACAGGGCGTAGGGAAAATAATTGTGGGACGTCTTGAAGTTATTTTTAAATTCTGAGCAAGAAAAATTCAGAATGAAGGGTTTGGTTTTCAGTGTCTGTATCATGTATGTTTTTATAGAAAATGGCGACAGTAAATAGCTTTTATATCTTTACATGGCTTCTATTAGCTAGGAGGTGAATACAGAAAAACCAGAAGACTATAGAAGGAAGGAATACATCTGTATATTCTCTTGTTGTGCGGATGTCTTCGAGCGGCGGTAAACACCAAGGGATTATGCTTCAACTGCTTGTTTGCCTGTTTATAGGACAAAATAGGGGGTGTTATTACTGGCACTGAGACCCATCTTACCCCTCAGGATAGGCAACGAAGGAATTGAAAATTTCAGAGTTATAAAAGAGTGATTCTGTAGCAAAAGATATTACTCGTACAAAGTAAAATATTTCAAAGAAGATATCACACCTTGGAATAGGGCGTTCCTCCCAGGCATTTCAGAATAACATGAAAAATTTGTTATAGAATATTTGAAAAGATTAATTCCACTAAGTTTGTTTCGCCGGTTCTGCTAATTGGGCTTGCCTTGGAACTGGTGGTAGAATCAATTGACGTCCAAAAACATACTTTGGTGGTACGATTTTGAATTTTAAAAAATGATGTTGATTTTTTGTTGGGCGACGCTGGCCATTTGATATGAGATGGCTCAAATTTCAAATATAAAAAACGCAGTTTTAGAAAAAGGCTTCTAAAAGTAAGCACAGAGACATAAATTCGTATAACATTTATTGCTTAATAAGTCATAATTAAAGAGCCATGAGTGACAGCGAAAGGATTCCCATAATGTCCGTGTAATTGTCTGCAAACGCTTTGATAAAATACCATTTTCTCGCAAAGAGCCTATGTTTTCCACAGTCCTGACCTATAACTATAAATCTTCGGAATTAGGTCGCCATCTCGCCCGAACTGCGAGATTCGTCAAAAGAATTAAGTGCTCGGATATTTTTGTGGCTCCTAAGATCGTTTAAGCGGATAATTTATTTTATTTAAAACACTGTTTAACGTTTAAAATATTGTGATTGTATCTTTCACTTACCGATTTGTTCGGGTTTTAACAGCCAAAAACCGCACTTTACGTGATTCGGATTATAATGAAACAATTTTTACAAATTTCATGGCATTTTATTAAGATTTTTACATGTCCGACTTTTTACTTCACAGCAACCATGGTCATGGGAGAACTAAGGTGTCAGGCGTCCTACTGTTACAAAATTATTCGAAAATACCTGATGATACACGAATTTTATTTAGTCCTATCTACGCAGAAAGTACTGTGTCTTTAATATTTGACATATTATTGTGCGTGGATTTTGATATTTTATTATGATTAAATTTTATTTATTGGGAACTAGCCTAGGCATTTTAATCCCGCATTGCCCATTCTGGTGGTACCCTTGCAGACGGCGTGGCACAGCCTCCGGTACTCTACTACCATTATATGTTTATATTATATGTTTATGACTTATATCAAAATTATATTGTTTTATTAGAGGTCTATCTTGGCGTTCATTGAGGGGGGCCTATGTTCAGCAGTGGATGAATAAAGGCTGATGATGATGATTAGGATGATCAGAGGCCTGTGATCCATTGTGGGGGTATGCTCATAATTGCCTCGCTGAGCAGGCGGATTGGCAATCGAAGATGATGATGAATTTGCAACGGTGTCACGGCTTCGATTAGGTAGGCCATTTTACTGGATGGAAAGACGATCTCTATGCAATCAGCAGTGGATGGTTCGTGTTGGATGCGACAAGAGATTGGTCGTAGTGGCGTTTATTGTGAGAGGCCTATGTTTAGCAGTGGACAGATAAAGGATGGTGATGATGATGATACGATGTCAAGTTGACATGGCTATTTTCGTTTCTTTTTGAAACGTGACATAATATTTAATTATATATAATATTTAATTTCGAAAGAAATCTGAAAATCATGGAAAATATTTCTATCCAATATTGTTAGTATTGTTGTATACGAATTGAATTTAGTTTTAAAAGTCCTTTATCGGTACACGTTAGGTTAAAGTTAGTTTTGTCGGGTTGATAATTAGGTTGCGTAAAATTTAAACTTTTAATTGAACCTGTAAATCAAGCGTTAACTTTGCGAGTTAATTTATACCGCTAATATTTTACACCCGAAATTATTTTAACTAATGGAGCATTCCTAATATTGTGGGCCTATATTTGTTATCACGCGACAGGCAAATTCAACCCATAAGATTGCGACTGTGGAATCTCTTGCGTGAATTTTTCACCTTTTCTATGTTAATAAGGACCTGTTTGTATGTAAATTGTGTTCCCTTCATCTCTACATTTAATATATAGAGTCAGTAATATCAGTATATGGATAGTACTTCGAATATTTATTAATGTTACGATTTAGTCAATATTTTTTGGTGGACGTCGGTGTGGAATTTAGTCAACGCCTTAAATAAAGAATTATTTAAGTAACTCTATTTAAGACGCAAGCTGCGAGCAAACGAGCTGACGAGCTACATGGAAAGTGGTCAATGTCACCCATAAAAAAAAAACACGTCAAGCGTAGGTTTCCTGTGTTTTTATTCAAAATACCTGCTTCACTGCTATACTATATTCTACTGATATTATAAACCCGAAAGATTATATTGGATGTTTGTTACACTTTCATTCAAAAACTACCACTAACCACTAATTGGATTTCAAATATTATTAACAATATAGTCGCGGGGCGCTGCAACTTACTTTTTTTTTCTACCCTATACTGTCGCTACTAGACTAAGGTATCTGTTTTATCCATGCGTCTATCAATAGCTACGTTACACTGTCTTTTGAAAAGCGTTGAGGTCGTCCCACCACCTCCGTCAAGGTCTGCCTCATTTTGAACATAGTTGGACCTAATCGGTAGTCTTTTGGCCCACAACGCTTTGGGTCCACTAGCTACGTATCTGGCAGAAACTGCCAGGGCCACATAGACATATACAAGTAAATTAGTATTCAAATAACTTCTTTTATGTACCCCTAGTATAAAATATGATTCATGAGGTATTTGACCATTCGGAAAAACTCCATAAAAGGCGTCTAGATGGAATGGAATGAGGCCATTCCAATGAGAGCTATTTGAACGTCCATTAAAATAGTATTGTGGTACAACTGGGAGGTAAATTCGACCTAACGTTCGAATCCTAGGGTTTAAAATCGATTGATAGGAAAAACGTGTGACATGCATTCATATCTTTCATTGCTACTTAAAAGGACGTTAAAAAAGCTCTCCAAGCGTAAAGTTACGTGATTTTTTAACATTTGAATGTAGTATATCTATATCTATACTTATACTAATATTATAAAGAGGAAAGATTTGTACCTATTTTTGTGTGTTTGTAATGAATAGGCTCAAAAAGTAGTGGACCGATTTCAAAAATTCTTTCACCATTCGGAAGCTACATTATCCACGGGTAACATAGGCTTAATTTTATTCTGATAAAAATAGGGTTCCGTAAGATATTTTGGTTTGTCGGACACAAAGTGTAAAAAATGTTATTTCGCGTACTAAGATCCCGTTGTAAATCTTAGATAACGCAGGCGAAGTTGCGGGGCAACAGCTAGTTTCTCATAATTACGAAAATTACACAATTTATAATGAAATAAAGAAATGCCTATAAAAAGTTAAGATTTTTATGTACCTGATGATTTGAACAGTTCATAGTGACTGAACTTTTGATACGAGTGAATGCTGTAAGCTGTTCGCACGAGCGCTTAAAAAGCGTCACGATTAAACCGGAGGTTGGCTCAAGTTGAGAGAGATTTAATTTAGAGAAGATTTAACGGCAAACACAACGACGCTCCAACAGCACTTGCCAAAAAATCGTCGCGCTTTGGAAACGCATTCGTGTGAACAGATACACGGGTATCCATTTATCTCTATCAAACTCGGTAAAAAATCGCACGGGCGATCGGCTCTAAAGTGTAAAGTATCAGAAACGTCAGTCGTGGTACTTCTTACTCCCGGTATGCAAGTCAACAATAATATGTCGTAGCAACGATAATATTATGTGCAGACAATTTGTATAATACGTAAATTTTGTTTCATTATAACCGAATCGCTTATTGAATACAACAGAAAATCTTTAGTTCAAGAGTATTTTGGTTTAAGACGGATCTGGCAACGGACTGTATTGATTGATTCCTATGAATTTTCATGAATTCTAATTGCGACGACGATATTTGCGCCGGTTTTACTTTGAATTTGATATTGGGTTCGCATAGTATTCATACATAATATTATATATGTTCCTAAATGAATGGGTATTAGCAGATAGAAACTAAAGCTAGCTCTATGTGTCCTGTAATAACCTTTTTTTTCTTTTTCTCTAACGCCGGGAAATGCATTGAGGCATCCCGCTGGGGAGTGGGTCTCCAGGCGGGTATGTAGGGCTCGCTGTGTCCGAAAGACTACTAAGTGGACGCTGCCCCACTAGGTGAGGTGCCCCGGATCTGCGAGCAATAGGGCAACTCGAGGGCTAGTTAGTCCCTCGGGGGGGGGCCGACGCCACCTCCACAGACCCCCTTGTGGAGGTCACACAGAACAACCCCTCCCAACGTCGGGACAGTACAATGAGGTGAGTTTTCAGTCCTCACCCCTTGCCCTCTGCTCTTTTGCCCCCTATTCTTATAAAAGGGGTACAAAGAGCCCCCTCGACTCAATTCGCCCAAGGTGTTGGGCTCACCCTGGGCTATTGAGCCCCACCACCACGACAAGGCCTGAACCATGATGGAGTCCCTTGGTGCTCAAGCTTTAGATGCATTTCGATAGATTTTTGAAACTCTCGATTGAGCGTAAATATCATTTTAATGTTGTTTCATAATTATATTATTTCATATGAAATCGTTTAGCTTCTGAAGCTTAGTCTGAATTATTATATCCGATTCATGTTCATAAAGAATAAGCACGTTGAAGTGGCAATGGGCTGGTCACGCACTCAGAAGAACGGATGGCCGATGGGCCATTAAGGTTCAAGAGCGGAGGCCGCGTTTAGGTAGACGAAGTGTTGGTCGGCCATTAACCAGACGGGAAGACGATCTCCGTGCAGTGGCAGGTCCGCGTTGGATGCGAGTAGCAAGGGATCGATCGTCTTGGCGTTCATTGAGGGAGGCCTATGTTCAGCAGTGGACGGATCAAGGCTGATGATGATGATAATTAATGTTCATAAGCGTGTCGGTTCGATGCCACAGCTCGCTCCAAGGCCCATTTACTGGAGTGGCTGGGTTGGCCATGATGTATGATCATTTAGGAATTAACATATTTTTATTTTTTTGTTATGGAAATATAAGGATTTCGAAGAGTCATATTACAGTTTGTTATTTATGGTGGTGATGTATGTTTTTTTTGATCTCGGGTATAATAGTAATACCTTTTAGATTACTGATAAAAAATAATTTAATTTTTTTTATTAAAGCACAAGTTGGTTGTTTGATAACCAAAATAAGTTCATTTTCAAAATGTATGTATAAATTCTAAGTATAAGTAAAGTCAGTAATCAACCTTTCTATGTCCCACTGCTGGGCACGGGTCCTAGAAATCAAGCGGGGAGGGTAATGGGCCATAGTTCACCGAGGTGCTGGCCCAGTGCCCGTTGGTGAACTTCACATACCTTTAAAGACTTTTAATCTTATCAGGCATGCAGGGTAAATTAGAAAAAAAAATGTTGTTCCTTTTCTTTCTCTCTTTTCTGTAAGCTGTTTAAAGCTTTAAAGTTGCAAAAAAGAACGAACTTTAATAATGAAATATTTATGAATTACACAAAGTTGATTTAACAAGCTCGTAATAACTTTGTCATCACTACACTAAGCAGTCGCAAAATTTTGGAATTGTCAACTTTGGAACATTGTTTAATCAAGTTTTCGCATCATTTTAAAATGTTTCATGAAAATTTAACAAAATTTGGTTTCGTAAAAAAGTAGTAACTACAAAGTTATTATAAACTAGCTGTTGCCTGCAGCTTCGCCTGCGTTAACTAAGATTTAAAATGGGATCTTATACGCAAAATAAGTGACTTTTCTGGTTGATTTTTACACCTTGTGTCCGAAAAATCCAAATATCTTACGAAACCCTATTTTTATTTTCAGAATAAAATTAAGCCTATGTTACTCGTGGATAATGTAGCTTTCGAATGGTGAAAGAATTTTTTAAATCGGTCCAGTACTTTTTGAGCCTATTCATTACAACCAAACAAACAAAGTTTTCCTCTTTATAATATTAGTGTAGACAAAAATGGGCAGACAGACTAGCGGCTTTCTCTGGTGTGTTCCGTTTTTCTTTGAATATATTCTGCTCCGATAGATAAGCAATAATATAATTCCTTTCTTATTCTATCCTTATATTATAGCCATTGTCACGTTCAAGATAGACATTACTCAGAAACTCGCAATACATAATATGTCTTTAAAAAGATTACTACCATTTTAATCTACATCTACACTTCTACATCTACATCTACACTAATATTATAAAGAGGAAAACTTTGTTTGTTTGTAATGAATAGGCTCAAAAAGTAAGTTCACCATTCGAAAGCTCGAAAATCTTTATCCACGAGTAAGAGTAAGTTAGTAAGATATTTGGGTTTTTCGGACACAAGGTGTAAAAAATCAACCAGAAAAGTTACTTATTTTGCGTACTAAGATCCCGTTGTAAATCTTAGTTAACGCAGACGAAGCTGCGGGCAACAGCTAGTAAAACATAATTCATTTAAAAATATAAGTATAAAAGAAAATACGAAGTCAGAAACGCTTCTAAGGTTAAGCTGTTTTATCATAAAAGTGAAAATGTCTGGAATAATAATAACGTATGAATTATTCAAGTTATGTAAGCTCACATATTACAGAATAATAAGTGATGGCATTTGAGACTCGCAATATGCCTTATATTAAAAAATTTACGAGAACAGAAAAAAAGAAGGATGCACCTAAGAAAAGTATCAACCATTATATTATGTCCCACTTCTGGGCACGGGAGACATGACCACGAAATGAGGCGAGGTGTTTAATGGGTCATAGTTCACTGGGCCTAGTTGGTGAACTTCAAAGAATCTCACCAGGTATGCAGGTTTCCTGACGATGTGAAGGAATCACAAGTAAGCGAACGATGGTTTCGTCTTTGGGGTGCACTTAGAAATTTAGAAAAGTCCATTTCAAGGAACAGAAGGTAGGATCAGAATCGAACCCGGAACCTCTCGCACAAGATGCCGGGTCCACCTACCCATAAACCATCGTCGATACACCTCCTAAGCTCGAATTGATAAGGGCATATTTTGGCTTTGATACCTCTTTTTACATGAATCTACCGTGAAAAAGGTTCGTTACGTAAGTAGGATCACCACCGAGTTTATAGGCCCATCTAGCATAATGTTATAATAGTATTGTGATCTATGAAAATGTGGTCAGTGATTTATCACTGGCATGATATCAATAATTCAACTAACACGTGATCTGTATGTACGTCTCAATATGCAATCCAATATTCTCTTGTCTGAGCGTACATTTTATTTCTCACTTTATTAATAAACGTGACCAAAGAGCGTGACCGAATAAAATTGTGACGCTTTACGAAATATATTCTGAATGACCATTTCCCGGATTTGCCGCGCCGTCGCATTTCGGCTCATGAATAACATGATATATTGTAAGCTCTAAGTGAACACATTATATCGAAGGTTTCATCATCAGCAAGGACAACTACGCCAACGAAACATGTACTTTGCAATAAAATTAGAAATTTGTGTTTGAAAAAAATTAAATTAAAAAGGTGTGTGTGCGATTCAAACACGATAGAAGTGAAACACATGTTAAATGCTCAAATACATGCAAGTATATTATGCAATATATATGCACACCGAAATTTGCTCTCTCGTCCTGACTCACTAATATATGGGATATATTAAATGGGACAAAGAGGAGAGACCGATAATATAAAATAGTATGTATATTTCTGTCTCATTCTTTGCCGGCTTCATCCTGCACATTTTTCTATTTGTGTCTCTTTCCTGTCGTTTTTTCGTTGCATCCGGGTTGAAATCACAACGATTCTAAAGAAGTTTCACTTCAAAAAAGGAATACTAATATCCTCTAAGGCCTAAACTGTGACATACAAATATTTTAGCGAAATTCGGTAATATTATCAGCCTGGTATTCGGTCGGATAGTCGGGTCTTATTAAGTTTCAACTTTTTAGGAGTTTAGATCCTATAAAACCTCAAATTCCGCTCGAATGAGTCCAGCTCTAAAGAGTCCCGCTCTGAAGAGTCCCGCTCTGAAGAGTTCCGCTCTGAAGAGTCCCGCTCTGGAGAGTCCCGCTCTGAAGAGTCCCGCTCTAAAGAGTCCCGCTCTGAAGAGTCCCGCTCTGGAGAGTCCCGCTCTGAAGAGTCCCGCTCTGAAGAGTCCCGCTCTGAAGAGTCCCGCTCTGAAGAGTCCCGCTCTGAAGAGTCCCGCTCTGAAGAGTCCCGCTTTGAAGAGTCCCGCTTTGCAGAGTCCCGCTCTGGAGAGTCCCGCTCTGAAGAGTCCCGCTCTGAAGAGTCCCGCTCTGAAGAGTCCCGCTCTGAAGAGTCCCGCTCTGAAGAGTCCTACTCTGAAGAGTCCCGCTCTGAAGAGTCCCGCTCTGAAGAGTCCCGCTCTGAAGAGTCCTACTCTGAAGAGTCCCGCTCTGAAGAGTCCCGCTCTGAAGAGTCCCGCTTTGAAGAGTCCCGCTCTGAAGAGTCCCGCTCTGAAGAGTCCCGACCTGAGGAGTCCCGCTTTGAAGAGACCCGCTCTGAAGAGTCCCGCTCTGAAGAGTCCCGCTCTGAAGAGTCCCGCTCTGAAGAGTCCCGCTCTGAAGAGTCCCGCTCTGAAGAGTCCCGCTCTAAAAAGTAACGTTCTAAAGAGTACCACTGTAAAGATTCCTGCTGTAAATATATTATAGTCCCGTACTAATGAAATTAAAAACGTGAAAAATATTAAAAAAAATAACTTCATTAACATTTAATTCCCTCCGATTTTTGTTGGAAAATTCCAATGAGTTATCACGTTTTAGAATCACGTGTTTCGCGACGGCCACGTGACCGAGGGAATGGGTTGGGGTGGTCTGGAATCTCACCCGGGGGACGTTTAGAAGTGAGATGGCTTGAAACTGCAGTGCCTGTGAACTGTGTGCATTCAATACAGTATTTTATACATTACGGCATGCTGAGTAGAGTAGAGTAGATAAAGAAGAGTACAGTAACATACAGTAAACCTGATTGTAAATATCTTAAACAACCCGATCACAATCAACACATCAACAGGTAGCTTATTAATTCAGTAGTACAAACTTTAAATTAACTCTTTGACAAGTTTCATCTTAAGTTACGTAACATCCCTAAATTTAGGTTAAGGTCAAATAATATGGAGGTAACATTTATCTAAAAAGCATTTTACAGACGTCGCGATCGCAATTTTTAAAGTGATAGGTACTTTCAGTGCATTCAAAAATGTTAAGATATTATAATTTTTACGACATACATAACAAAAATTATTGGTATTCAAGATGAAATCTTTAGCTGTTTTTAGGAACATGCGAACGCTTTTTTATTTTTTTTATGCGAGGAAAACGTTTTTATTAGAGTAAATATACTAAACAGTTGTAAAATAAAGTGTTTAAAACACAATTATATATAAAACATAGCTGGCCCGGCATGGATACGCATAGCAAAAATTGTTAAATCTTCAGCAATAAAGACTTATTTTATTTTATTTATTTTAATATATAAAAAAACTGTTTATGTTCTAATTATTATTTTTTAAATAATTGAAAAACATTAATGTTTTATAAACATTATAGTATAAAAAAGTAAATCATCAACCCATATCTGATGTCTTACTGCTAGGCACGGGTCTCTTTCTCGAAGCCAACGCCCTGGCCCATTGCAGATTGTCAGGTGAAATTCCCTTCAAAGACTATAAATCTCATCAGGCATGGCATCTCATGAATAGCTAAAACCATACCAATATTAAACACTGACGGATTCTGTTCTATTTGCTATCCTACGATAAGAGAAAATATACCTTCATATAAAAAGAGTAATAATAATATATTGATGGAATAATAGTCCTACCTACATAAAGTATTTCTAGAACAACCAAACTTCTTAAAGTCTTCTTTGAACAACCAAAACCAAAATCCCTACCAAACAATACAATTCAAAGATATAATAGCAATTTTGACGAATGTGCAAATAGCGTTTTTGTAGTACGAATTCAAATGTGATCCCTTCAGCCATCTTGTGAATATCAATACAATCCTGATGGGAATGAATAAAATAAATCTTGTCTCCCATGATTTATTCCTTGGGGAATACGTGGCACAAATCGCCCAGGAGGTCACAGGGCGTAGGGAAAGTAATTGTGGGACGTCTTGAAGTTATTTTTTTAAATTCTGAGCAAGAAAAATTCAGAATGAAGGGTTTGGTTTTCAGTGTCTGTATCATGTATATTTTTATAGAAAATGGCAACAGCAAATAGCTTTTATGTCTTTACATGGCTTCTATTAGCTAGGAGGTGACTACAGAAGAACCAGAAGACTACAGAAGGAAGGAATACATCTGTATATTCTCTGGTTGTGCGGATGTCTTCGAGCGGCGGTAAACACCAAGGGATTATGCTTCAACTGCTTGTTTTCCTGTTTATAGGACAAAATAGGGGGTGTTATTACTGGCACTGAGACCCATCTTACCCCTCAGGATAGGCAACGAAGGAATTGAAAATTTCAGAGTTATAAAAGAGCGATTCTGTAGCAAAAGATATTACTCGTACAAAGTAAAATATTTCAAAGAAGATATCACACCTTGGAATAGGGCGTTCCTCCCAGGCATTTCAGAATAGCATGAAAAATTTGTTATAGAATATTTGAAAAGATTAATTCCACTAAGTTTGTTTCGCCGGTTCTGCTAATTGGGCTTGCCTTGGAACTGGTGGTAGAATCAATTGACGTCCAAAAATATACTTTGGTGGTACGATTTTGAATTTAAAAAAATGATGTTGATTTTTTGTTGGGCGACGCTGGCCATTTGATATGAGATGGCTCAAATTTCAAATTTAAAAAACGCAGTTTTAGAAAAAAGCTTCTAAAAGTAAGCACAGAGACATAAATTTGTAAAACATTTATTGCTTAATAAGTCATAATTAAAGAGCCATGAGTGACAGCGAAAGGATTCCCATAATGTCCGTGTAATTGTCTGCAAACGCTTTGATAAAATACCATTTTCTCGCAAAGAGCCTATGTTTTCCACAGTCCTGACCTATAACTATAAATCTTCGGAATTAGGTCGCCATCTCGCCCGAACTGCGAGATTCGTCAAAAGAATTAAGTGCTCGGATATTTTTGTGGCTCCTAAGATCGTTTAAGCGGATAATTTATTTTATTTAAAACACTGTTTAACGTTTAAAATATTGTGATTGTATCTTTCACTTACCGATTTGTTCGGGTTTTAACAGCCAAAAACCGCACTTTACGTGATTCGGACTATAATGAAACAATTTTTACAAATTTCATGGCATTTTACTAAGATTTTTACATGTCCGAATTGTTACTTCACAGCAACCATGGTCACGGGAGAACTGAGGTGTCAGACGTCCTACTGTTACAAAATTATTCGAAAATACCTGATGATACACGAATTTTATTTAGTCCTATCTACGCAGAAAGTACTGTGTCTTTAATATTTGACATATTATTGTGCGCGGATTTTGATATTTTATTATGATTAAATTTTATTTATTGGGAACTAGCCTAGGCATTTTAATCCCGCATTGCCCATTCTGGTGGTACCCTTGCAGACGGCGTGGCACAGCCTCCGGTACTCTACTACCATTATATGTTTATATTATATGTTTATGACTTATATCAAAATTATATTGTTTTATCGTTCTTCTAACGTATCTGTCTTGGCGTTCATTGAGGGAGGCCTATGTTCAGCAGTGGATGAATAAAGGCTGATGATGATGATTAGGATGATCAGAGGCCTGTGATCCATTGTGGGGGTATGCTCATAATTGCCTCGCTGAGCAGGCGGATTGGCAATCGAAGATGATGATGAATTTGCAACGGTGTCACGGCTTCGATTAGGTAGGCCATTTTACTGGATGGAAAGACGATCTCTATGCAACCAGCAGTGGATGGTTCGTGTTGGATGCGACAAGGGATTGGTCGTAGTGGCGTTTATTGTGAGAGGCCTATGTTTAGCAGTGGACAGATAAAGGGTGGTGATGATGATGATACGATGTCAAGTTGACATGGCTATTTTCGTTTCTTTTTGAAACGTGACATAATATTTTATTAATTTTTTCGATCTCGATATTTCGAAAGAAATCTGAAAATCATGGAAAATATTTCTATCCAATATTGTTAGTATTGTTGTATACGAATTGAATTTAGTTTTAAAAGTCCTTTATCGGTACACGTTAGGTTAAAGTTAGTTTTGCCGGGTTGATAATTAGGTTGCGTAAAATTTAAACTTTTAATTGAACCTGTAAATCAAGCGTTAACTTTGCGAGTTAATTTATACCGCTAATATTTTACACCCGAAATTACTTTAACTAATGGAGCATTCCTAATATTGTGGGTCTATATTTGTTATCACGCGACAGGCAAATTCAACCCATAAGATTGCGACTGTGGAATCTCTTGCGTTAATTTTTCACCTTTTTTATGTTAATAAGGACTTGTTTGTGTGTAAATTGTGTTCCCTTCATCTTTAGATTTAATATATAGAGACAGTAATATCAGTATATGGATAGTACTTCGAATATTTATTAATGTTACGATTTAGTCAATATTTTTTGGTGGACGTCGGTGTGGAATTTAGTCAACGCCTTAAATAAAGAATTATTTTAGTAACTCTATTTGAGACGCAAGCTGCAAGCAAACGAGCTGACGAGCTACATGGAAAATGGCCAATGTCACCCATAAAAAAACACGTCAAGCATAGGTTTCCTGTGTTTTTATTAAAAATACTTGCTTCACTGCTATACTATATTCTACTGATATTATAAACCCGAAAGATTCTATTGGATGTTTGTTACACTTTCATTCAAAAACCACTAATTGGATTTCAAATATTATTAACAAGTACCTGGTTGACCGAGCATTTGCTCGGTACTCGAAGTGATGAAATTTTTCTTCCAAAAAAAAATGATCTTAAAAAAAAGGAAAAAAAAAATTCGGACTGGAGATTCGAACCAGGCTCGTTCGAACTTAACTGCCTAATTTCACCACTAAGCTACCATGACATATTATTAGACAGCGAAATTTACGTTCGTATTCTAATCATATTTTATTGATGCCTCAAAACACGGATAAAAAAAGTTTTCTAAAAATGTATCCTAGCTAGATCAATTTATCGCCGTTTTTAACACATGTATATAAAATTTCATGAAAATCGTTGGAGCCGTTTCCGAGATCCCGATTCTATATATATATATATACAAAAATTGCTCGTTTAAAGGTATAAGATAAGATATATATAGTTTATACGTCAGAATAACACTTCGGCTATAATTTATCCCTTCACTCCCACGGGAATGGAAAGAAGACGGGTGAAGTCGCGGGGCGCTGCAACTTACATTTTGTTTTCTACCCTATACTGTCGCTACTAGACTAAGGTATCTATTTTTTCCATGCGTTTATCAATAGCTACGTTACACTAGTCTTTTGAAAAGCGTTGAGGTCATCCCACCACCTCCGTCAAGGTCTGGTTCATTTTGAACATAGTTGGACCCAATCGGTAGTCCTTTGGCCCACAACGCTTTGGGTCCACCAGCTACGTATCTGGCTGCCAGGGCCACATAGACATATACAAGTAAATTAGTATTTAAATAACTTCTTTTATGTACCCCTAGTATAAAATATGATTCATGAGGTATTTGACCATTCGGAAAAACTCCATAAAAGGCGTCTAGATGGAATGGAATGAGGCCATTCCAATGAGAGCTATTTGAACATCCATTAAAATAGTATTGTGGTACAACTGGGAGGTAAATTCGACCTAACATTCGGATCCTAGGGTTTAAAATCGATTGATAGGAAAAACGTGTGACATGCATTCATATCTTTCATTGCTACTTAAAAGGACGTTAAAAAGCTCTCCAAGCGTAAAGTTACGTGATTTTTTAATATTTGAATGTAGTATATCTATATCTATACTTATACTAATATTATAAAGAGGAAAGATTTGTACCTATTTTTGTGTGTTTGTAATGAATAGGCTCAAAAAGTACTGGACCGATTTCAAAAATTCTTTCACCATTCGGAAGCTACATTATCCACGAGTAACATAGGCTAAATTTTATTCTGATAAAAAATAGGGTTCCGTAAGATATTTTGGTTTTTCGGACACAAGGTGTAAAAAATGTTATTTCGCGTACTAGATCCCGTTGTAAATCTTAGTTAACGCAGGCGAAGCTGCGGGGCAACAGCTTGTTTCTCATAATTACGAAAATTACACAAATTATAATGAAATAAACAAATGCCTATAAAAAGTTAAGATTTTTATGTACCTGATGATTTGAACAGTTCATAGTGACTGAACTTTTGATACGAGTGAATGCTGTAAGCTGTTCGCACGAGCGCTTAAAAAGCGTCACGATTAAACCCGAAGTTGCCTCGAGATGAGAGTTTGGCATGCTCAATTCAATTTAACGTCAAACACAACGACACTCCAACAGCACTTGCCAAAAAATCGTCGCGCTTTGAAAACGCATTCGTGTGAACAGATACACGGGTATCCATTTATCTCTATCAAACTCGGTAAAAAATCGCACGGGCGATCGGCTCTAAAGTGTAAAGTATCAGAAACGTCAGTCTTGGTTATTCTTACTCCCGGTATGCAAGTCAACAATTATAATATGTCGTAGCAACGATAATATTATGTGCAGACAATTTGTATAATACGTAAATTTTGTTTCATTATAACCGAATCGCTTATTGAATACAACAGAAAATCTTTAGTTCAAGAGTATTTTGGATTAAGACGGATCTGGCAACGGACTGTATTGATTGATTCCTATGAATTTTCATGAATTCTAATTGCGACGACGATATTTGCGCCGGTTTTACTTTGAATTTGATATTGGGTTCGCGTAGTATTCATACATAATATTATATATGTTCCTAAATGAATGGGTATTAGCAGATAGAAACTAAAGCTAGCTCTATGTGTCCTTTAATACCTTTAATTTTTTCTTTTTCTCTAACGCCGGGAAATGCACTGAGGCATCCCGCTGGGGAGTGGGTCTCCAGGCGGGTATGTAGGGCTCGCTGTGTCTGAAAGACTACTAAGTGGACGCTGCCCAACTAGGTGAGGTGCCCCGGATCTGCTAGCAATAGGGCAACTCGAGGGCTAGTTAGTCCCTCGGGGGGGCCGACGCCACCTCTACAGACCCCCTTGTGGAGGTCACATCCCCTTGTGGAGGTCACACAGAACAATCCCTCCCAACGTCGGGACAGTACAATGAGGTGAGTTTTCAGTCCTCACCCTTTGCCCTCTGCTCTTTTGCCCCCTATTCTTATAAAAGGGGTACAAAGAGCCCCCTCGACTCAATTCGCCCAAGGTGTTGGGCTCACTCTGGGCTATTGAGCCCCACCACCACGACAAGGCCTGAACCATGATGGAGTCCCTTGGTGCTCAAGCTTTAGATGCATTTCGATAGATTTTTGAAACTCTCGATTGAGCGTAAATATCATTTTAATGTTGTTTCATAATTATATTATTTCACTAGCTGTTGCCCGCGGCTTCGCTCGCGTAAAATTTGGAGTAGCGCAGTTCCCCTTTCCTGATTTAGAACAAAGAAGACAACTCGGAACAGAATATTATTTTAATAAACTATTGTAAACAATATTATATATTGTCTTTCCATTTGGGGATAGAATGTAGACATTCTGGGCATTGGACACACGCGAACATACTACATACAATTGTCAATTAGAAAAATTGTCATTACATAGTTTTAATTAAGGCTTTTGTGAGGGTACATCTGACAGCTCAAGCGAATTTAGAAACTCTACGGGATATGATATGCTCTTTTCTGTACCATAACTGTGTCTATTGATAAATACTCTGTTGTACCTGTCCTGGTACTTTACTCTTACTAATATGTCAGGATTTACTTAGTTGATAATATCATTTTTAGGTGCTAAAATTGCTTTTTCACATTAATATTGATTTTCTTGTATATTGTTTTGTGAGTCTGGGAAACCACTGTGTACTAATTGAATCAGCCCTCTACATTAGTTTCTAGCCGACCATCTCCTATTTTAAATAGTGTTTCGGCATGGTTGCCAGCATTTGTGTCATCATATTTGTAGTCAAACTGAACTTCATTACGGTGGCCCATATAGTGAACGACTTGAGACATGCTTTAATTTCGTCTGCAAGTGTCCCCTTCTGAATGACTGCTAACGTTTGGCGGAAATCACCAGCCAATAAAACCACCATCTCTCCTATAAATTAAAATAACAGGTACTGTTGCGCAAAACCTGGAGCGTTCAATTTAGTGTTTCTACCCTTTTTTGTGCGCCATAGTACTTTCATCCCACACCAAGATTTTGCACTGCGTGCCATGCGCTATTTTTACTAAAATTACAGATAGGTGAATCTTCCTGGGTGAGATCAAAGAGTAGCGCGCCATTCCCATGTTCTGTTAGCTGCAACACTTCGTCAAATACTCGTTTTTGTTCTGGTAGTAATTTGGGTATCAATTCAGCTACTTGCTGCTGCAAAGCTGGTATGTCATAGTTTATTTCTCGTATAATCTCATCTGATAGTTCATTTTCGTTCGTTCTCCGAGGGCTAATCATTCCAAATTCATTCAAACACTTACCCACTATACCCATTACTTTGTCTTAAATTTTTCCAGGGGCTTCGTTATGCTGATGATGATAAATGTGTTCATTGTATATCATGTCCGTGTGTGTCTAATGTAGCCTACGCAATATGTCTTCCGCCATGTACTCTTTATATTTGTTCCATAATTCATTAGGATAAGATAGCCCGCAAGATGATAATATTATAAGAGGTTGCATAAAAGTCTCTGATTTTGGCTGGTGATTTGCACTGGACAGCTTCCTTTATAGTTTCGTCTCAGTGATTATCATTCTCTAACAACAGACCCAGAGTTTCACATGCTTCTCTATATGTTCCGAATTTCTGGCCGTTGACAATTTTAAGATCATTATAGCTTAAAGGACCCTGAATTTGGTATAGCAGCAAACGTAAACAGAAACATTCAAAATTAGTATCGTGGACGGTGTACACATGACCAAGGGCATCAGATGATTTCATTCTGGGCCAATTTTCAACAGACATTGAAAACGGCGTAACGTCCTGCTTGAAATGTTTGCACTTCATTCAGAAGATGTGCTCCACCTTCATTCCTGAGATTAAATATTATAGCCTGTCAATTCCTTTGTTTATATATTTGTATATTTGATTGCGCGAACAGAGCTACAGGCTTCTACATTAATATGAGCATTGAAAATTTTATATAAAATAGGCAAATATGAGACGTCTAAGGTTTCGTTCGCTCCAGATCGAGTCTTAATTGTAACTGTTCGGCCATCGTCTTCGGGCGCTGTGCGCCTGTACAACGGGTAGCCATTGTCATTTTGCACAGTTTCTTTTATCAACTGATTAGTGAAAATCCTTGTGCATTTTCCAATGTTCATGTATTGCGAGGCTGAATTTCTAACACCACAGGGACAGTGTACCATGTTTTGGATAATAGTGTCATACAATTCTTTACCTATTTGGATGGGCCGCGTCTTCTTTTTTAAGCTTTATTAGAACGTACACATATAGCAGCCCCCTTTTTTTCCATTCAATAACATATAATTAAATAATTAAATACAAATAACAATACATGAAACATTGTATTTCGCCGAATATATTAAGAACATTAACAAAAGCAAAATTCAAAAAACAAATCGAAATTGTTACAGCTGAAAAATGCCCTCACGTGTCTGCCTGTTCGGGTAGCAATATAGCGACATTTCCCCCACTACCCTTACCCTACTTTATCTCTGTACCAAATTTCATCAAAATCGGTTAAGTGGTTTAGGCGTGAAAGCGTAACAGCCAGACAGACAGACAGAGTTACTTTCGCATTTATAATATAAGTAAGGATTACTATTCCTTTCCAACGTTTTAAGGTTTTAACAAAATACTTATAATAACAAATTCGTTGCACTTAACAAATAGGATCAAATACGTCCAACGCCATCTGTTGACACCCTACATACCTACTTATAAGTCGGTACTGTAAATCGTCAATAAATCGGTACTATAACGGCGGCTTTCAATATCCTATCTTAAAATTTTATTATATATCTTAAAATTTTGACAGATTTTCTAAGAAAATGTGTCAAAATTTCAAGATAGTTAAGAAAATTTTATGATAGATAGGATATTGAATGCCGCCGTAAATGGTCAATAGATGGCGTTGATCTGATCCTATTTGTTAAGTATCTTATTTAGCTACATTTCAAATACATATATCTTTTGATAGAGTGAAGCGATTGCGATGAAACAAAAACTAAATGTTACTCTAAGTTACGCAAATTTTTTATGGATAAAATTTATTTACACTGGTTTTGTAGTTTTCACGTGATGCGTGCACAACTAAACAGACAAACAGACAAACAGACATACAGACAAACAGACAAAAATTCCAAAAATGCTGGAAATTGATTATGTTAGTAATCCTTTAACACCCAGGCTATTCTTTTTTTAAATATTTTCAATGTACAGAAACGACTCCTCTACAAATTTATTATATGTATAGATATGAAATCGTTTAGCTTCTGAAGCTTAGAATTTGAATCTTTGAATTATTATATCCGATTCATGTTCATAAAGAATAAGCACGTTGAAGTGGCAATGGGCAGGTCACGCACTCAGAAGAACGGATTGCCGATGGGCCATTAAGGTTCAAGAGTGGAGGCCGCGTTTAGGTAGACGAAGTGTTGGTCGGCCATTAACCAGACGGGAAGACGATCTCCGTGCAGTGGCAGGTCCGCGTTGGATGCGAGTGAAGGGATCGATCGTCTTGGCGTTCATTGAGGGAGGCCTATGTTCAGCAGTGGACGGATAGAGGCTGATGATGATGATGATTAATGTTCATAAGCGTGTCGGTTCGATGCCACAGCTCGCTCCAAGGCCCATTTACTGGAGTGGCTGGGTTGGCCATGATGTATGATCATTTAGGAATTAACATATTTTTATTTTTTTGTTATGGAAATATAAGGATTTCGAAGAGTCATATTACAGTTTGTTATTTATGGTGGTGATGTATGATTTTTTTTGATCTCGGGTATGATAGAACAACTTTGGAACCTTTTAGATTACTGATAAAAAATATTTTTTTATTTTTTATTAATGCACAAGTTATTTGTTTGATAACCAAAATAAGTTCATTTTCAAAATGTATGTATAAATTCTAAGTATAAGTAAAGTCAGTAATCAACCTTTCTATGTCCCACTGCTGGGCACGGGTCCTAGAATTTAGGCGAGGAGGGTAATGGGCGATAGTTCACCGAGGCGCTGGCCCATTGCGGGTTGGTGAACTTTACATACCTTTAAAGACTTTTAATCTTATCAGGCATGCAGGGTAAATTAGAAAAAAAATATTTTGTTCCTTTTCTCTCTATCTTTTCTGTAAGCTGTTTAAAGCTTCAAAGTTGCAAAAAAGAACAAACTTTAATAATGAAATATTTATGAATTACACAAAGTTGATTTAACAAGCTCGTAATAACTTTGTCATCACTACACTAAGCAGTCGCAAAATTTTGGAATTGTCAACTTTGGAACATTGTTTAATCAAGTTTCCGCATCATTTTAAAATGTTTCATGAAATTTAACAAAATTTGGTTTCGTAAAAAAGTGGTAACTACAAAGTTATTATAAACTAGCTGTTGCCCGCAGCTTCGCCTGCGTTAACTAAGATTTAAAATGGGATCTTAGTACGCAAAATAAGTGACTTTTCTGGTTGATTTTTACACCTTGTGTCCGAAAAATCCAAATATCTTACGGAACCCTATTTTTATTTTCAGAATAAAATTTAGCCTATGTTACTCGTGGATAATGTAGCTTTCGAATGGTGAAAGAATTTTCGAAATCGGTCCAGTACCTTTTGAGCCTATTCATTACAACCAAACAAACAAAGTTTTCCTCTTTATAATATTAGTGTACACAAAAATGGGCAGACAGACTAGCGGCTTTCTCTGGTGTGTTCCGTTTTTCTTTGAATATATTCTGCTCCGATAGATAAGCAATAATATAATTACTTTTTTATTCTATCCTTATATTATGTTTCCAAGAGTAACATAGGCTAAATTTTATTCTGAAAAAAAAAATAGGGTTCCGTAAGATATTTGGGTTTTTCGGACACAAGGTGTAAAAAATCAACCAGAAAAGTTACTTATTTTGCGTACTAAGATCCCGTTGTAAATCTTAGTTAACGCAGGCGAGGCTGCGGGAAATAGCTAGTACAACATAATTCAGTAAAAATTATAAGTATAAAAGAAAATACGAAGTTAGAAACGGTTCTAAGGTTAAGCTGTTTTATCATAAAAGTGAAAATGTCTGGAATAATAATAACGCATGAATTATTCAAGTTATGTAAGCTCACATATTACAGAATAATAAGTGATGGCATTTGAGACTCGCAATATGCCTCATATTAAAAATATTACGAGAACAGAAAAAAAGAAGGATGCACCTAAGAAAAGTATCAACCATTATATTATGTCCCACTTCTGGGCACGGGAGACATGACCACGAAATGAGGCGAGGAGTTTAATGGGTCATAGTTCACTGGGCCTAGTTGGTGAACTTCAAAGAATCTCACCAGGTATGCAGGTTTCCTGACGATGTTTTCCTTCACAAGTAAGCGAGCGATGGTTTCGTCTTTGGGGTGCACTTAGAAATTTAGAAAAGTCGGAACCTCTCGCACAAGATGCCGGGTCCACCTACCCATAAACCATCGTCGATACACCTCCTAAGCTCGAATTGATAAAGGCATATTTTGGCTTTGATACCTCTTTTTACATGAATCTACCATGAAAAAGGTTCGTTACGTAAGTAGGATAACCACAGAGCAGAGCTTATGGGGCCCATCGAGCATATTATAATAGTATCGTGATCTATAAAAAGGTGGTAAGTGATTTTTCACTGACATAATATCAATAATTCAACTAACACGCGATCATTAGCACAGGTTTATAGGGCTGTTTTGGTGCTCCACATACACGTAAACATTTTTGGACGAATTTTTTCAGTTAAGTTATTATTAAAAGAAGCGATATAGTACAAATTGGACGACCTTTGTGGTTCAACGATTAGCGCGTTAACGCTCAAGCTAGAGGTGGCGGGTTCAAATTCCATCACCAAAAAAGGTTTTGTGTTCCCGGGTCATGGATGTGTATTATATAAAAAAAATATTAAATATATGTATTTCCGTTGTCTGGTACCCATAACACAAGATCTACAGAAACTTACCAAGGGTCCAGATTGACGTGGTGTAAAAGCTCCCATGGATATTATTATTATTACAAATGACCCGCAGCACTAGACCACAATTTCACTGACCGCCACTATAATTGGGTCAATGCATCATAATATAATTGGTTATGGTGATATTGAATCAAAAGGTATAAAATAGACGTACGAATATAATATAAAATATAAGGTAACTATTATAATGGTAATTGTCTATTGTATTCGATGTCTCGTTCAGACTAATAAATTTACTATAGTAATATAGACGATTGTGCATCTCTACTTCATTGTCCAAAAACAACTACAATGTAAGGGATATCGTCATTATGTATTATAATAATCATTAAACTCTATACGTGCAATAATTTGAGTCTTTCTTATATCATTTCGCCTCACGATACTATTAGTATATAATAGTATTTAGACCGTAGAGTATAATTATTAATAATAAAAATAATATAAATAGTATTTAATTTATACTGAATAATTCCAGTGCTCTAATACGTAGAGAAGTAATATTTTGATGACACGGCTTAAGGCTAATAAGGCTAAATAATGATGGTAATAATAATGAAACAATTATTACCATCATTATTTAGCCTTATTAGCCTTAAGCCGAATATAGGCCGAATATAGGCTCTCTATATGAACTCTAAGGCGACCGATTCCTCGTCACTCGCCTTAAAACTAGTTACAAAAATAATGAGGCGATCGATGAGAAAATGACTATGTATACAGTACATACAGCAAATATCTCAGAACATGCAAGCTATGAATGGTATCATTTTTCATATCGTATCAGCATATTCCACAATTTGTTATCATAATATTGGTCTTTTTTATCTTAATCCAAACTGTTAAAGAAAATTTGTAAAAACCACATTGATATGGACACCCTACTTTACGACAGTTATTATCACAATATTCCATCGATACCGTACAAACAATGTGGCGCCGCAGGATTTTATTAAAGTTCGCCTTGTTATCACAAAATAATATCGCGAAAAAGTGGATCGTTCCAGATGAGTCGATTCTGCGGCCCTGTCATAAAAATATATTGCTTTTGCACATTAACTTAGACAATAACGCTCTTTCTATATTTCGCTGATACATATCTTTCAGTGTATAAAGCTCTAGTTTATATACTAAGAGATCTGTATTATTCTTTTTTATAAAGGAAACAAAGGTTTTGTTTTTGGAACGAAGTTCCTTACGGCAGGCTTGGAGGGGATAGGTATTTTGCTGCGCGACCGAACTGAAACAAATGTGATAGTAAAACCGTAAGAAAACGTGCGTGGAATTAAAAGCGTTAAATGAGACATGCGTAGGCGCGACAGTCGCATAAACAAGCGAGTAGTGTATAATACCTTTCTTTTTAGCCGAAGGAACTCGTTCCTACCTGGTGTCCCACGACACCACATTTATTTTTATTTTTTTAATAACTTACAAAGCGTTCGTTTCTTTCAATAGTATGCGTTCAATAGTAATATTGCGTGAAAGGAAACTCTTTTTTTGAGGACTTCTTTTTCAATTTTTTTTTTAAAGTTTATTTCACATTACATGCAAATTTTTCGTCTGTGTTGCATGTCGCGTGACGGCCGGCTGTGGAGTAGGGATAATGTGAAAGGAGTCCGTCAGAGTAGCCGAGGCCAGTAAGGCGATGACTATAGTTTGCATCAGCTGACTGTGTAGACTATTAGTAATTTGTGCCGGTGCTCCACGCTATTTTTTTCTTTTCAGTTAAATTAAAAAAAAAAACACTTTTACCGTGGTTTCATGAAACCACACAATCCTTTTATTTGGACTTAAAAGGCTAAATATACTAGGACATTATATCCTTCATACAATTTTCTTATCCTACTTGATACGCCTGGGAATGACGACCTCTAGTCACTTGACTCTAGAGGACTCGATTAAGTAAGATTAAGTATGAGACTCTGTATTTAGAACCTGCAAATAATACGAGCGTAAGAATAGACATTTCTGAATCACTGGCAAAGGGATATTGATAAAATATCACAATATAAGTTTCACCCGTCTTTAGTGTTATAATATATTCGGATTTCTTGCGGATGTAAATAGTACAAATACGTTAAGGGCCGTCTCTTAGTCACGTGATGTTTTGACATGACTACGTCTTATAACACGATACTACGGGCAGCATGCACGAAAAAGATGACGTAATGTGGCGTTCCGAAAGCGAGAGCGCGGCACGAACGAGAGAGAGGCATGATCGGCTCAGTTCGGTTCGGGCTGCATGTAATGTTTGACGTTGTCACGTCAAACTACCGACTACGACTTTACAGACAACCAATTTTTTAACAACATTTTAACCTCTTCCTTCTGGTAATAGGTATGAGGTTTTAGACTACCCTGCTCCCTACCCTAGCCAAAATCACGTGTGATTTTTTAGTATTTGAGAAATTTGGCTTTGTGATGGAAATATCCAGACAGGCATTGATTTACCAATGAAAAATAAATACATGTAATATGGCAGTTTAACCCCCCCCCCCCTCTGTTTCATTAAATTAAGGCGTTTTATCCTAAGCAGGATCAATTCTTGGTAGGTTTTATATTTGACTAGCGATTACCCGCTTTGCCTCGATTTTAATGGGTTTCATCAAACGGTATACGAGTTTACAGATAATTGGCAAGCAGACCTCGGAGGAAAAATCCTTAATTCAATATGACTTTGAAAAAGTTTTTCCCATGTTTTACCCGTTAAACTTACTTCCTTGCCGGAATGAAAACAACTTGAGGACATCATATCTACGGAGTTCAAAAATTTTTGAGAATTTATTGTTCTATTAAATGCTAATTGCTAACCATTAACTACTACTAATTAGTTATATTAAATTAATAACGATAAACTCCCTCCACGACTATTTCAAGGAGCCCTATGCTTACCAGCGATACGTATAAGGCCCTTAAGGCCTTTGTCACACTAGACGGAAATTCCGTCGCCGAACTATCATGGCGGAACGCCAATACATGTTATTGCATATAAAATACAAATAAGATCGGTCGTTACGTCGCGGATAGTCTAAGATACGGTATATAAAACGACCTTCCCCGAGATGCTTATTTGATGAAACTTGTTTTATATTCGATTTAATATGTCAATAAACATGTTGCATATGGGTTGCCTAAAAAAATTAGTCCAGGATATGATTTTCAAAATTCATCAACCGGAACTGATTTTTCGCAAATAACCCTTCACCACCGTATTTACAATGAAATAATTTTTGATATCATTTAATTTCAATTCAATAATCACACCGGTGCAAAATGCTCTAGTATCTATTTTCCTGTTTACACGTGGCAATCCGAGAGTTGTGACCAGAAAATAATAGGTAACCTAATGTCAGCATATTCTATAGGCTTCACACTTTCGCTTGGTATGGAATTGGTCAAATAATCAAACCGGAGAAATGTTAAAAAAAAATTAAAAAAAAATTATGAATTAATTATAGCCTGGACTGAATTTTTTTAGCATATGCAACATGTTTATCAACATATTAAATTAAATATAAAATACATCATCAAATAAGGATCTCGGTGAAGGTCGTTTTATATATCGTATCCTATGCTAGGACGATCCCGCGCTCGGAGCGGACCATCACTGATAATCTGCCACTGAATATTCAGTGTGGCTGGTACCGTATAGAACGAAGTGACCGCCGCGGAAGTTCGTTAACGGAATTTAGCTCGATAACGTCTAGTGTGGCAAAGGCCTTATTCTTTAATGAACCCAATTTGTTGCAGTATTTTTCTTTCGTCTAATTTTTGAGGCTTACCGAGGAAATAACTAACATTTATTTAAACATAAATATTTACGCTTTATAAACTTAGCTCGCACTGAAAAATATCTTGCAATTAATTTTATACTTGGCATCATTTTTGGTCTTAGCTTCGTTTTCTCTATTCCATTTGCATCTTTAATTTTATTCAGTCTTATTACTTGACTTACACTGCAACTGAGTAGAACCATCGCCAACTTTAGATAGTTCTTTTTACAACTAGTTGCTATTTTTGATCATAATATCTATTAAAATGTTTACATCAAAACATATTATATTCTGCTTATTTCTTGCACCAGAAAGCCCTGACGTGTGTCGGAGAGAAGGGCTTGAAGTCAATGTAATTACTAACACTGAGAACGTCTAAGGGCAGATAACACGTGAGTGAGTCACTCACCCGGACTATAACTATCGTCTCCCACTACTTACCACTACGTAACTCACCTTTTTTTTCTTTAACGCCGGGAAATGCGCTTAGGCATCCCGCGGGGGAGTGGGTCTCCCCAGGCGGGTATGTGGGACTCGCTGCGCCCGAAAGCTGGTAAGTGGACGCTGCTCTACCCACTAAAACCCGGCGAGTGCCACCAATGTCATTTGATGAGGTGCTCTGGATCTACAAGCAACAGGGCACCTTGACGGCTCGTCAGTCCCCCAGGGGACCGACGCAACCTCAACAGAGAGACTGCCCCGCACCACAGAACAACCCAACGTCGGGACAGTACAATGAGGCCAGGATCCCGTCCCCGCCCCTTGCCCCCTGCTCTTTTGCCCCCTCTTCTTATAAGAGGGGTACAAAGAGCCAAGTCAAGGGCCTGGGTTACTGAGCCCCACCGCCACGACAAGGCCTGAACCGTGATGGGGACAACGTAACTCACCTGCCAGACTACCCAACTAACATAAAAGCCTTATAACATAAACAACTTTAATGTCTTATTATTTCCTCAACTAATTAGCACAATTAAAAAAATATTTAAACCAGCTTGTCCGTCCGAATCTGTTTAAAATAAAACCGATCAGAAACAACTTTGTAAATTTTTCTTTCGAATAAAAAGCAGCTTCTCTTTTTAACTTAATTGTATTCTCGATTTGACTGTATTAGTCTCACAGAGATTATACTTTTACAATTCCTTGGTTTTTTATGTGTTATAATACTGTTTATGTTTTTTATAATGCGATTTATGTTCAGTTTTATGTTATACTAGCAGTGGCCCGCGGTTTCACATGCGTATTTTCCGTTCCCGTGTGAGTGCGGAGATAAATTATAGCCTATGTGCTATATGTATAAGCTATATTATTGTGAAGTTTCATTAAAATCCATTCAGTAGTTTTTACGTGAAAGAAAATAAAATTAATTTTAAATAAAAAACCAAAAACCGATTTCAAAACCATACCTTAATTAATGTACAACAAAAAATTTTAAAATAATATTGAAATACTTCGAAATGAAGTAAAAGACGTATTCTATTTAAAATCGGGTATTTTTGGAGTCGGTGCCAGCCAAAGAGGATATTTTAATGATCAATCACATACACCAAGTATTGGGAATATGCCTGTGAAGAGCAGTCATGTTGTACCTGTAACTTGTAACTTCTTTAAACCGACTGGTTTAAGGAAGATAATTTTAAGTGATAACGTCATAATTCGCCACAAGCCGAACGCTTAGGCTAATGACCAAAAAAGCGGAACATCTCTTGTTCCATGTTTTTTCTTGCACGCCAATACACGCTCGACTGGCGGAACGTGAGCATGAGTCAAGCTTTTTCGTGCGTGCAGCCGGCAATCACGTCAGAAATATGTATTTATTAGTATCTAGTAATAATATAATATTTAATTTGAGATTTCAGGCGAGCTAAGACCGATAGGCCAGTTCCGAGATTATCGTTAATTTTATACTTTCAACTATAAAAATAATACATCATGTATTAAGAAATAACATACAACAAACTATATCTAATATTATAATAAATAAAATTAAAATTATTTATATAAAAAGGTATTACAAATAAAGTATGGGTCTCAGATCGCTGTTTAGGTACTTTTGCCTTGCGGCCGCTGCACCAGTTAAAACCATCGTCTATGGCAAATAAGACGCTGCAAAAGTATCGACGCATGATGCATCCCATACTAAAGGGAGTCCCATCCTCCATGGCACCAACGACACCCCGTCCGGTCTCTTGTTAATTTATATTAAATGCACTGGAAACAGTTAACTTATTCATACATACGTCCGTAAGAGTTACATTTAAGCCTTGATACGAATGGAAATTCTGTAGCATTTAAATTTAAATCTTAAGTCAGATTCCACTCCAACAGTAACTGTAACTACTTATTTCCTATTTCAATTCAACCAGGAGAAGGCACACGTGTATTAATATTGTTAAATGTCGTCTCGCATTAGAAATACCTTTGAGTATTGCATATTCAAATCACGCTTGACATAGTGTGCACAGACTGTTCGAATAATTATGGTTGAAGTATCGATTTAACATATCTGTATATAATATTATGATAAGTATAAATCGGACGACCTCTGTGGCTCAATGGTTAGCGCGTTGGCGCTCAAGCCCGGAGGAAACGGGTTCGAATCCCGCCAGGGAACAAAAAAGTTTTCTGTGTTCCTGGGTCATGGATGTGTGTTAAATATGTGTATTATATAATAAAAAATAAACGAAAAACTATTGAATTAAATATGTCACCAGACCTTAGAATTAGTAATAACAACAAAACAAGCTAACAGAGAGCATTTCAAAAAAAAAAAAACTTTAAACTTTTTATTTTAAGCACAACAATGCACTGAAGGGCAAACAGCCAAAGTTTAGGTCAGGGACTTGCAAGCGAATAAGGTCAAAGCGAATTAAAAATATCTCTCTGGTTATGAAGTTTTAAGCACTCTAAAATATGTCAAAATATTAAAAAGTTCAAATACCATTATTAGAAACTATTGTAGTGTTTGAAATGTTACTGTAAAACCAAAAAGTCTGTATTGGATTGGAGTATTTCGAAATATAATAATGCTTGCTGTGCATAATTCAATGCACTATGTTACGGATTTTTTTGACAGTTTATAATCTCGCGAGATAAATTATATGTCTTGCGAGATATATTATCTAACGGTTTTTTTATAGTGCCATAAACCCTAAAAATAAACCCTTAAAAGCGAACCACATTGAATCAGTAAAAAAATCGTAAAAATAAAAATGTGTAAATGAGCCCTTTAAGAAACCAATAAAATATAGAAAATAGCTGACGATGGTCCAGTGAGTATGGGCTCTGCCTCTTGAAAGAGAAGGTTCAGCCTCGATTCTGACCAGTCGCTGGTTTCGATTCTGATCCTACCTTCGTGCCTGAACACTAGACCATCGCTTGTCATTGGTGAAGGAAAACATCATGAGGAAACTTGCACGCCTGTTGAGATTCAAATTCTTTGAAGGTGTGAAGTTCCCCCATCCGAATTGGGCGCTGGGAATTTTTTATAAAATATAGAATCAATTTTGGGGCGATATTTCTAAAAAGTAATTCCTAAAACATATTTCTAGATTTGATAGAAGTAGGTCACACCGAGCGTTCATGACGGGTGTAAACTAAAGTTTCCAAATCTAGTTAACCAACTTTACTAACTCTTGCATCAGATTTGTGTGAGTTAAGGTGATATGTAACTGTGGTAACAAATTATCTGTCCTATTGTGTTCATTTAATATTTGTTATCAAGTATAAAAAAATACATTATATGCATTGACTGCAGAGCTGTAAATAGCCTTTTTTGCGCAATGTGCGAGCTTCTATAACTGCGTCCTTAGCAAACCGAAAAAAATAATAGTCCTGCCTGGTCTGGCCAGTGGCCATTCATGCGCCCCTCAGAGTCTACGCTCTGTGCCTGGGCACCGGTGGCACCGCCCTATTTACGGCTCTGATTGACTGGTTCTTCTAATAAAATTTAGACACGCGGGAGCTGTTAAGCCAAGTTCAGCAGGCGAGCAAGCAGTAGTGTAATATTACACGAACCTTTTACCCCCTCATAACTCAAAATATTAAATACTTATTACAGCTTCATACTTTATTTAGACAGCCTTGTTAGGTGATGGTGGACAGACGACTGACTCGCGCAGGAAGGTCGTATATCCTCGTGCATACATACATAGTTGCATCTACTACGCTGACGATACACTTTAATACTGCAAAATACATATACCTATATTAAAAGAATTTGTACTTGTCTGTATGTCGCTAACAATACTACAAAATGAATAAAAATTGTTATGTCTATACCTAAATATAAAATATATATTTTTTATACAAAATTACGGGTGTACTTATTACTATAATATTATTGTGTTATAGCACTGTAATACTCACTGTAAAACTCGGTCAACAAATTTACTTGCTGATACGACATAACCTGTACTTACTTATATAATAGTGATATATTCTACTTCTAGTAAAATATATCACACTTGGTTGAACGTCTACCTCCAATAGTTATCTTATATAAAAAAAAACAATATTTGAATTTAAATAAAGAACTAGGTTAGGAATTAAAATACTCAAACGGCTTGCAGTCTGATGTGTACTCGGAAAATTTACTGTTTATTTATTTAAAATACTTCACAAAAAGGAAAGTAAGACGAGTTCCTTCATATATTTTTCAGGCGTGAATTGACGAAACCGCGAAAATGATAAATTATTTCATGATTTTCGATTTTCACTTAAAATTATCATTTTTATATCTTTTACTAAGCGGCTTTATTCCTATTACCTACCATTAAGTGTATAATGTGTCAAGTTGATTCTTGACATTCTGTCTATTAAGGAGGTTTTAGTCAGGTTTTTTCTGGTCATAGATTTCTTGGGATCGAACTTTTTTGAGTACGATATCATCGTCATCATTATTAGCGTCTCTAGCGGGGAAATGTCTAGACTTTTAGGCCTGCTGGCCTTTAAGGTCAATCGGTAGGTAGGCGAGTAGATGGCTCACTTAGAAATTAACTTGCCACTCGTTAGTATGTCATACGACGAATACGACCAACACTCGCACAAATGTAAAATTATGGAGATACTCATCAAAACCTTGATTAAATTTTACCAAACAATTTAAAAGCGATAACAGTTGAAGTTTCATGATCGTAAAACGAATGAAAACTTCTTCTTAATCAGAAAGTTCACTGGAAACTTATTACTGTTTCCTTCCAGTTCCAATTGTTAAATGTGTCAAATGATTACTTCATTATATTGTACTAGTGCCCGCATCTGTCTTAATTTAGATTTATAGCCGGGTAATGATTAGTTTAAGATCACTTAACGGGTACATAAGATAAAAATTGGTTGACTGTAAAGTCGGTTTACGGACGGTAGTTTGACGTGACAACGTCAAACATTACATACAGCACGAATCGAACTGAGCAGATAATGCCTCTCTCTCGTTCGTGCCGCGCTCTCGCATTCGGCACGCTACGTCATAACGTCATCTTTTTCGTTCATGCTGCCCGTAATATCGAGATTTTAGACGTTGTCACGTCAAAACAACGTTTAAATCTTAAGCCTTTCAAAACAGTGGCGTAGCTGCACAGAGAGGCAAAGCATTGACATGTCGGACAAACTTGTAAAGAGAATTTTGGAGAGTTCTAAGACCTAGAAGGTGAGATGAGGAGAGTCTGGGGGCTTCGTAATATTGATATGGCTGACACAGCTACGCCCGTATCTTCCTTTATGGATATCATCATCAGCCTTTATCCGTCCACTGCTAAACATAGGCCTCCCTGAATGAACGCACGAATTTTCTGTACGCAAAATTCTCAAACTTATACGTCGAGGTTCGAATCCGCGACCACCACGACTTAAGTCATAACAATTAGACTGTCCACAATTATTTTACTCAAAGGTCCTTTTATCTGTTCTGGATAAATATTTTTTTAGTAACAAATACCTTTCACACAAATTGAAAGTTCTTGTTAGTTTATAAATCCTTTTATTTGTGTTTTCACAGCAAAATTGGATTTACCGTTTGCGTTGGGCCTTTTAAAGGATTTGAGATGTGTATTGTTGTAGGTGTCATTTTGTTGGCTTTCATAAAAAAACTATCACGGATATAAGGAAGTAATTGTAGGAATGGATTAAAAAATGGAAAATAAATAGTTTATTTCGGAATAAGGGTAAGAGAGGCAGTTTTCTGGAAAGATACTTTACCGATAATATTAGAGTTGCATTTACTCAAAGACTTTTTTGAAAACAGTGAATTAGGTAAAACTGTTTCATGAATTCCTCTCTAAATAGTCAGCGTCACCCATTAATATTAAGCAAGTTCATTTGGGACAGTTCTTACACCTATCTGAATTTCTCTTAGAGACACAGTTAAACTGTTTTATGGAAGAAATCATCGCATCAAGCGCATCAAGCGCATCGCTTCCTCCCGCGAAAGCAACTGCGTGGAGATTGTCCACGGCTGTTAATCTTCATAGCAATTGTTTGGGCCTTATGTCTATGGTATTGTCGATGGGTCTAGTTTAGAATCTGACGTGTTTTTTTTTAAATTCAAAATGGCCGTCTCTCCCGTCAAAATTTGACACATCTGTGCTGTTTGAAGATACCCACACTATTTACTAACTTGTTTACGTTTGATCGAGTGAAGTTACGTTGATTTTTATCCGAGCTTGTCCTCTCAGCTAAACCAGTAATTGTGATATTTATCACCATGTAAAACAAGTGTTGCATTGAAAACTGTGCAAGTAAACGACAGGACGTTAAAATGCATCAGTTTCCCAAATCTGAGATAGGACTCCAAAAGTGGTTACAGTGCATTGGTAATGTTCACCTTCGTAGCTGTAGTTCGCAGAGCCTTCGTAAGGTGTTTGTGTGTCACGAGCATTTTGAAACGAGAATCATCAAAACCACTTCTCGTTTGCGTTATGGTGCATAGCCAACACTATTTTCGGAAAATGAGATAGAAAGCGGCGTCCCAGCAGTAGTTTCCGAGACCAAAAGTAAGTAAATATTAAAATCCTATAATTTTTCTTCCAGAAAAACAAGTAACGATTATTTTTATACAATTATTTATTTAATTATCCTGGTATAGATATTTTATAATTTTGTTTTGATTAAACCAATACCAAAACGATATCGGTGTAATACCTTTTAACTACTTCATCTGGTCAGTAATTAATTAGTAAAGACCGGATTATATGCCCCATAAAAATCTAGAAATATGCATGAAAGTCTGATATAATGTGATGAATATGCATGAAAAATGTCAAAATAATAAAATGAAACACTGAAATAAAAATTCTCTAGTTTTAATTCATTTTAAATGGGCCAACCTGTATAATATAATCTGATAAGATAAATAAATAAATGTATTTGTGTCTAAAGTAGACAATATAATTATAAATACTAAAGTTGAAAATTCCTCACCAATGCGTATATAATATATTTGCATTATGTAAAAACACTTTTTTACAACCCCAAGTACACATATCCAGTGAAAAAGTTACAAATTTTCCCGACAGTAAATTAAAAACTGTAAAAAGTTTGAATTTCGCGCCTAGAGTGTTGCCGTTCGCCTTTCAGTCATCACAATAATTATTATTATTATTCTTACAGGTGCAGAATTGTACGAGAATACTCAGCAAAACTGTGTCAGCAAATACAAGAAGAAATTAAAAATAATAAAAAGATAAAATAATGAATGTTTGTTTTATTTAAAAATTTATTTAATGAATAAACTAGGTGTATACCAAGTATTCCTACCAATTAATAGGAATACTGGGAATAAACCATAAAACTATACTGATAGGCTAAGGTGCTTCGTACAAATTGGCTGTTAAACACTGCGTCTTTGCCTGTATATGCCATAAGTAATTTAAAAAAAAAAGAACTGTCAGACTCTAAACTCGAGATTCCTTATTGGCTAGTTTGAATGTAGGGGAGTGGGTCGTCTGATACGGTAGTATCCCTTAGTAGTTTGTGAGATTGTCTTTCTATAAAATTACAAATTGATAGAAAGACAATTTCCAAAAACAGAAAGCAACAAATAATCTGATCAAGGGGTCACGCATCAATTTCATTAGTTCAAACTTTAGTTGGGCCCAATAAGGGCAGTACAAAAGTTAAATCTAAAACGATTTAGCAAAGTTACTTTACAGGATTTCGTGTAGTCGTGGTGTTGAGAATTAAACTTTTACTTTGGGTTAATACTTACCGATGTCAGATGCTTCTTGTTTTGTTACAAATGTAAGGATCCAAGTTTCGACGAATTGACATACCCAATTAACAATTAGGTAAACAAAACAATGAAACTCATTTATGATGTAAATCATTTACCTACTCATAAAAGGTGCTTGTAATGCTACTTAAAGGTGATTTGCTATCATCACCATCATCATAATCAGCCTTTATCCGTCTACTGCTGAACGCAGGCCATGAACGCCAAGACGATGCATTGCCGTTCGCATCGAATATCCGTGTTGGATGCTTTACTATAGCCACAGAACATTTATTAACAAAATTGAGTACGTAAGCCATGTCAGAGCACACGTCCGACGACAGTAGCAGGGAGTCGAAGTGGTCGCCGTGACCGAAATCGGTACGGAGGATTGTTATTATTATACTAACAGATTATTTATATAGCGCTAATCATTTACTATCATCTGTGATAAGTACCTGGTTGACCGAGCATTTGCTCGGTACCTTGAAAATTGAAAATGATCAAAAAAAGGTTTCTAAAAATGTATCCTAGCTAGATCGATTTATCGCCGTTTTTAACACATGTATACAAAATTTCATGAAAATCGTTGGAGCCGTTTCCGAGATTCCGATTATATATATATATATATACAAGAATTGCTGGTTTAAAGGTATAAGATAAGATATACAGAATATGTGGCTTGTCTGTCCGTTTGCCTATCCAAGTAACATATTATTAATATGTAGGACTTAAAGCATAACGTAACCTTCATGCAAAACCAATTTAAATTGTTCATAAAAACAGGGATTTTATCATGGCTTATTATAATTTTTCCATTTCATACGTTAGGCATATTTCGCAGTCATGAAATCATGATGACCACCTTGAGCATCATGACCGGGATGTTCGGGGGCGACCAGTTCTGGGCGGCGATGGTTTTCTCTTGCGAAGCATATCCTAGAGAAGGACAACGGATGGCCGAGAGAAGAGGAGGCAAACGACGAAAGGGGTACGTAGGAGACGCCAGCAACGTCAATGTGTTCGTGACGGATTCACGTTGGTAACCTGGATTCGGGATGGCTAAATGTTGTGAGGCTATTAGCCTCCACTAACGCTAAGGCAGTACCCCCTACGAGAAGTAGTTTGGCCATCACCAGAGCTAGTCCATCACCCAGGTGCTCCTATAGCCTTCAGATCCAGGACCCTCCAAAATTGGCTGGCGATTTTAGTATAGTTTCATTATAATATTTCTTGATGATATATGCCTAAGCAAGCTAGTAATTCTGACTTCTCGCAGTTAATACACTGATAAACCAAGTCAAATACACAACACTTTATCTACTTAGATGAATATACATGAATCAGAGACAACGTTTATGCTAATACCCGGGGACACTCGGGGGACCGGCATAATGCAATTTCTGGATAATTGGGAGCAGACTCTGAAAACGTTATTCCATGGACTGACATGAGGTTAATATACCCGCAGCAAATCCTCTTAGTGATCATTATATATTCTGGTTAATTTCCTTAATAGAAGACTGACTTTTGACGTGCGAACAATAACTTGATATTACGGGCTGCCTGCACGAAAAAGATGACGTCATGAAGCGTTCCGAAAGTGAAAGCGCGGCACGAACGAAAGAGAGGCATGATCGGCTTGAGCGATCGGCTCAGTTCGTGCTGCCTGTAATGTTTGACGTTGTCACGTCAAACTACCGTCCGTAAGCCGACTTTACAGACAACCAATTTTTTTAGGATTTTTTATATCACAGAAGGGTAAACGAACGCTAGAAGCCTTTTGACAACTATCGACGCCTGTAAACATCCACACAACCAGAGGCTATGCACACGCACTGCCTTTTCCCTATCCCCCCAATGTGTTACTGGAAACTCACAAACCGCTCGAAACGCGACAGCATAACTGCCACTTTACGTCGGTATTATGTACGCGAGATGTAAAACCCCGGTCGTGCCGGCCAAATTCGGCTGCAAAGCAGCATGGCACTCTATCTCTTTACATATTATGCAGGAGATATAAGAAACAGACAGTCAGTTTCCCTGCTCAGCGCCATCCACGATATCCACTTCACCAGACGGTTAGCTGGTGCGTTGTGGTACGTGATGCATTCGCAAATTGGAAGTACATTTTGTGAAAAATAATTTTGATTCTGCGTTATTTTTGATGTGTATTTGAAACCCGACGGTTTTAAACCTATTTTATATTTAAGAGGAAATCTGCTTCAGGAAAGGAAAGGAGCCTCTCTTATTTTCCGCTCACAGTAGCTGAAGTTGTTGATCTGTGCGACGGTTTGAGCTACTCTGTTTTAGTTCGGCTTATATGTACTGGTAGTTTGAGATGGGTATTATGAGTAAGTAGTAAGTACCGTATTGGATAAGAGTGGCAAGCAAATATTCGTCTCAGATCTTTTAGAAAACATCGCTGAAAATAGTATTAATATAATATAAATAGAAAATAAAAAAAGGAAATAGAAAATAGTAATAGTAATGGATATTATGTTGAGATATATTATGATAATTATACTTACTGATTGTGTCGTGAGATTTTTTGATTACTTATTCCTATTCTATAATGTATTAATTCACTAATTATCATTTATTATAAATATACCCTCCTCGCCTGATTTCATCATTTTTGAAGGAGACTCGTGCCCAGCAGTGGACATATAAGGGTTGGTACTTTACTTTTTTAGATGATAAATATTATAACAGTTAAAATCTCACATCTGATGTTAATTTTGATGATTAACGAAATCAGAAGAAAGTACATAATTCCTCCTAGTTTCATGGAGATAAGGAAATTGGGTTATGCTGGTGTCAACCAAAACTATAACTGAATATTTTCCAAGTCACTTAATATAGATTAATGTAAATTTAGACAATATATCAGCTGAGATTACCCGGGCATTGCCCAGGGGTATACAGGTATTATGTCGCTAATTGAAGCCAACTTCGTGATGCTTAATTGCTTGAATTACCGCTGTGTTGGGATAAATGTGTACCATGTATTACTTCCCGGGAAGACGATCTGACACAGTAAAAGTTTTTGAATATTAGACCGAAACGTGGCCTCTTTATTTACGACTGGTAATGGTAACCGTAGCTCAACGTGCTATGATCATTTATCCGCCAAAGAAACACCCATTCTTTGGCGGATAAGATTCAAAACGAAGAGGCAAGCCAGAGAACTAAAGAAAGCTATCGACTTTTAAGAATGTCCTCCGTTGAAATGGCAATGGGCAGGTCTCACACTCAGGAGAACGGATCTCCGAAGGACTATCAAAGTTCAAGAGTAGAGACGAAGTGTTGGTCGGCCATTAGCCAGGTGTGAAGACAAGCTATGAGCAGTGGCTGGTCCTTGTTGAATGCGAATGAAAGGTCGTCTTGTTGTTCACTAAGGGGGCCCAAATTCATCATTGGACGGACAAAGGATGATGATGATGATAGTGATGAATGTAAGACCAAACTATATACTCAGTTTCTTATTTGCCCACGCAGTTTATATTGCTTTAGATTTAGAATTTCAATTCGATCCACTAAAAATGTTTTAAAATACAGGATATCGTTTGTTGGGCCAGCTATTTAAAAAAAAAAACGTTTTATACGTTAAGAAATAGCCTGTCATTTTGTAGAAAAGTGAGATATTAATATCGAATCGTTTGTCCCCTCTATAATTTATAAAAATATAGAGTTCATCTTCGGCCGACCCATATCAACCCATTTTCTGAGATAAATACGAATTTTCGGACATGTAAGGTGACATCTGAAATGGAATCCGTTTAAGATGGCGGACGCTTGAACTCTGTTAGCGTCCAGTTATTGTGATAAAAGGATTTATTACGGATAACTAGATTTGAACGCGGCGTTGTCTGTGTCTTTTGAAACAAAATAATATCTTGAATATATTATGTATTTTTATCGTTATTATTATTTTATTATTATCAAAGTCTTCATCAATGTGTTCACTCATAGTCTCCAGTAGAGCTATTCTGTAAGGTCGTTTTCGAATATAGAAAGTGGAATTCGCGGTGATATGATAATTACGGTATGCGGTAATTTGACGAATTTGTATTCTTTAAAACTCGGCTCTCTATCTATATCAACAAAGTTCGCTTTCGAAGTGCGCGTAAAGTGAGCTCTATCACTAAAGTGAAGCTTGATATCGAAATGGTTTTTACAGAATAGCCCTACAGGGCCGAAACGTGCCCTCTAAAAATATCATTAATTCAAAAGTTTACCGTAGCTCAACGTGTTAAGGAGCATGCTATGCTGGGTGTTTCTTTGGCAGATAGAGTTCTCTGCCAGAGAACTAAAGTTAGATACCTATATCATAAAAAATAAGTTCTTTGAAGTGGTAGTGGACTGGTCACACAGGAGAACGAATGGTCGATGGCCGTTAAAGTTCAAAAGTTAAGGCCGCGCTTAGGTAGAGGAAGAGTTGTTCGGCAATTAACCAGGTGGGAAGACGATCTCCGAGCAGTGGGCAGCTGATAATAATAATTATTATTTACCTGTTATTTACCGGTAACATATCGCAAAATGATGTTTTAGTTTATCATTGGTTTGTCATATTAAGAGTAATGCATACTCGTAGCTCCTGAAAAAACGAAGGGAAACAATTTTTTTTCTTTATTCTGCAACTTAGCAATCTGTTTATCTAAAGCCGGCACTACACATAGGCCAACGCGATGGCAAGCGCGCTGGCCGAGCCACTGGCCCAATGTGTGGAATGGGCGTTGGCGCACTGGCCGTAGGTATTGGAACGTTGGCCGGCGCGCTTGCGAGCTTGCCGCGCGGTGTCGGCAACATCAAAGGAAACTTGTCGCAAGCTTGGCGCACTATCCACACATTGGTCGCGCGATCAGTTTGCCCAGAGCAGCGATCAAGAATACATCCATTTTGAATACGTCCGCTCATTGGCCCAAACCAAACCATACTGAGCGACCTTCCAATGTGTGGATTACTCACAAGCGCCCCGCCAGCGCGTTGGCGAATGCGTTGGTCTATGTGTAGAGGTGGCCTAAACAATAATCGAATAGATTGTCAGGTTTCCCTCGTCATATTTTATGTCCCCAGCAGAGTTATACATCCAGTGATGTTAATCCCATCAATTGTCTGTGAATCTGGATTCAATCCGGTATGCCATGTCTCTTTAGGCGAGAGAAGAGACTTGAATCCAGATTCAGACAATTTATTAAAAATTATCTTTTTGTGAAAAATGAAGGGTTCTATCCATTTATCTCCATTTTTCCAAATAAATTACATAGCTAAGTTAATAAAGCAATATATCATCTCAATACATAGTTCTCTCAGGAAATGTCTATTTCCTATAAATTCATTTCGCGCCGCTCGATACAAATGGTACATGTGATTCACTTTTACTGCTCACGATAAAAAGTTCGAGTTGTCACGTCCCACCTCTATGAAAAGAGTGCTTTTAAGGAGGTTTCTATGTATGTGTGGGATGGAATGGATCGGTCGTCTTGGCGTTCATTGAGGGGGGTCTATGTTCAGCAGTGGACGGATAAAGACTGATGATGATGATGATGATGATAGTGTGAGGAATATATTGTGATACATTACCATAAACCAATCGTCAACTGTCTCTATAAATGAACGCTAAGAGGGCAGACTTGTGTCAAACTAGGACTATTGTAAAAAATAAGTTGGAGGTTTTTTTTTATAGCATAGGAGGGCAATCGCACAGTCGAAGCCTTTTGCCGACTATCGACGCCCATAAACATCCACACAACCAGAGGTAATGCAGATGTGTTGCCCTCCTTCTCCCTATCTCCAAATGGGCCACCGGAAACTCACAAACCGCACGAAACGTGACAGTATAACTGTCACTTTACGCCGGTATTATGTGAGTGAGAGATACCACCCCGGTCGTGCCGGCCCAATTCGGCTGCAAAACAGCATGGCACTACCTCTTCTTAATGGTGACTATATATAATTTATATAGCTGAATAGATGTTAAAATAGATTTAACAGCCTTCTACACCGATATATGGATAGTCCGGTAGCTTACGAGCTACTTACTAGAGACAGGCATCTGCCTATTTGTTGAATCCTGGTTATATCTAAGGACTTTGGTAGTCACTATAGGCTCCAAATACTCAGTTTCTTCCTTATGACATAAAAATA
The DNA here is from genome assembly GCA_905333005.2 of Lycaena phlaeas. Classification (NCBI taxonomy): domain Eukaryota; kingdom Metazoa; phylum Arthropoda; class Insecta; order Lepidoptera; family Lycaenidae; genus Lycaena; species Lycaena phlaeas. The sequence continues at coordinate 4,742,308 of HG995181.1, forward strand.
AGTGGTAAAGTGCGAGTCGGACTCCCGCACGAAGGGTTCCGTATCAGAAAAAACGGTAAAAAATTTATTTTGTTGTATGGGAGCCCCCCTTAATTATTATTTTGTTTTTAGTATTTGTTGTTATAGCGTAAAAATTTAACTGTCTAGCTATTACGGTTCTTGAGATACAGCCTCGTGACAGACGGACGGACGCACAGCGAAGTTTTAGTAGTGGGGTCCCGTTTCAAACGTTTGGGTACAGAACCTCTCCCTAGCACATGGTAAAATAGCAAATGTACACCGTTTAAGAGCATTTCATAATACTAAACGATACTTGTGTTTAAAATTTAATTCTTGCAAAGTAATTATTTGTTTGTAAATTTTCTTACAAACTAAAACAACAGCTTTACGTTAATCCTGAAAGCGAGAACTAAGCGTTCAACTTACTTTCAAATGATTTATTTCAAAAGGAGCAAGCCTTTAACGCATAAATCTATTGTAGAAATTATATTTAATATTAAACTTATATTTGTAGTGTTTCAATACAAAACGAGACAATTAATATATCTCTCTCTCTCTCCCTCTCTGTCTCTGTCTCTCTCTTTCTGGCTATGTGTCCCACATGGTGGTGGGGTCAGCCTCCCTTATTAAACCCCTCCACATCGCTCTAATTAATACGAGACAATTGATATAATGGTGCTAAAACGTGAGAAAAACTATTCGAAAGTAGAAATGCATCACATCACATCTGATAAGATCTTTCTAGATAGATAAAATACATAATATGTTGGACTTAAGATGTTCAGTCTCGTTGCCAGTAATTACACTTGCCTGTCTTGCTCTCTCCAAAATACAGTAAAGCTGTTCCACGGGAAAGAGCAAGATGGCGATACTCATTCGTATTCATGCGGCATGATGCATCTTTTACACTGGCAAAATCTTTTATGTAATTTTGTATATTAGATTTAAGGTTTCATAAGTCTAATTTCATTGAATCGTTGAGTTCAAGATAAATTCAATTTAATGGTCAATCAGACTGGGTAATCAATCCTCGAGTGCCTCTTGTGAAGAGGGCCCTCAGCCCTCACTAAATTATTAAAAAACAATTGATTTTAAAATTTATTTTTGCCTTTTTATGTTGAATTTGGATAAGTCATGTGAGTTATTCATTTGGCCGGCGTTTTAGATAAGATTTCAGATGTATAAATAAAAGATGTATGGGATTTGTTATTCAGTCTCGTTGGAATATGTTGTACGACAACTTCAAGGTCATTTTCAAGGTCAGGGAAAAGTTCAAATTTATTAGCTGCTTATCATTAATTATTTGTTACTAGAATTAATTGGAATAGCTTATTTTAACATTTATTGTTAGGGCCTGTTTCACAATCTCCCTTTAAGTTCCCTGTAGGCTATTGGCAACATATTTGACAGATGTTTGACAGATACTCCATACTCTATCTGTTAAATATGTTGCCAATAGCCTATAGGGAACTTAAAGGGAGATTGTGAAACAGGCCCTTATTCTAATATATTATATGAAATGATAATCATTTAAATATTCAACGTTTCGAATATAATTACAGTCCTGTCCTGATATTGCTGTCGTGTAATCGTCCCTAGTATAGCAGTAATGTAAAATCTAAATGATTTCACACACAGACACGATCAAATTCGAAAGAACTATTTGACCACAAATTCAATCGCAAAATTGCAATTTCATCAATAAGTTACTGTAAAATCAGCTGTCTGAAAATGTAGTTTCTTTAAAGAAAAAATGTTTTTTGTCGACAAAATACTATGTAGGATAATCAAGTGGGCAACATTTTGTACAGAGATCACCACTATAATGAAACTTTATATTATACACTTTTTCCACTATTTATTTTATATATTATAACACTTACAATTTAAACACGACCTGTTTCGACAAAGTCATGATCAGGTAGAGATAAAATAAATAGTGGAAAAAGTGTATATAAAGTTTCATTGTAGTGGCTATAACATGAATTTCCATTAAGGACCGACAGTATATTCTATCAAAGAATCTTACTCCCTATTCATATTATAAAAATGAGAGTTTGTAAGAATCTATGGGTGCGTTACTTTTCAACACTAACGTCCGGTTTCCGAAAGGCTGATCAACGCAAAAATTAACAAATCAATTGTTTATTCTCTTGTTAAGTGTCAAATGAGTAAGAAAGAGATGCATGGTAAAATCACTTAATTAGATCATCCTGTCAGTTGACATTACAACTACAATCAAAAGCTGTCTTTGACTCTAGAATCGTACGTTAACCGCCATTAAAAGCCACGTTAGTTGACATACACTCAGCGACAGCAGAGCACACGATCAACGTTTCAGTAAAAGGGCGTAAAACTACTAAATGGACTAGGATAAGATAACAATGATATAGTTTACACATCACAATAAAATTAACATAGGCTAGGTGAAACCAAGGAGTGCTGCTAGTATAATAAAATGTATCATAAAATATACGAAATATTTCATAAAGATTCGTCCTAATATTTTACAAGACTTCTTAAAATGTCTTGCCCATCTGTGTCTTATTCATTGCGTATATGAAAAAGAAATGGAGTTTATTTTTGTATTATAAATAATAAGTTACAGTCTTTATGAACCAATATTACTTATAATGTATTCGCGTAAAGGAATTTTCGGCGTTTAATATCAGTGGCATCGAGGATATGTTAGGCGTGTCGCAGAAAGAATCTTATTAAATAAGGCGTTTTTATGAAGTATTCAATATACTATTTTGGTAGTTGCTTTGCTTTCTTTGTTTCTGTAATAAATATATAAAAACCGGCCAAGTGAGGTTGGACACGCGCACGAATGGCTCCGTACCAGATAAGACGGTAAATAAATACTTTTGTTGTATGGAAGCCCCCTTAAATAATATTTTTATTTTATTTTTGGTATTTGTTATTATTGTGACAGTAAAAACACAATACTGTCAAAACTTTATTCTTCTTGCTATTACGGTTCATGAGATACAGCAAAAAACGCCAACAACTACTCTGTTGTATGGATGTCCACTTAATTAAAATTATTATTTTGATTTTAGTATTTGTTGTTGTAGCCATAATAAAAATACACAATCTGTGAAAATTACAACTGTCTAGCTATTACGGTTCTCAGTTCTCATAAGTCTCTGTAATAGGGTCCCGTTTTTACCCTGTGGGTACGGAACCCTAATAAATATGACGTAACATACTATATTATCAATGTACCTCTTTACATTTGACAGCAACGGCTGAGAAAAAAAACTACTTTGCTATATTTTACTTAATCTTTTTTTCCGTATAATATTAAACGTATTGTGGTATCAAGATTGTTTGTATCGATAAATGTTTTACCATTATCCGGGCTAGTGGGTCCCGATAAGCAAATCCAATGGAAGCACAAACATCCAAATTCAATGCTGAAGCTGAGCCGATAGTAATCGATATTGAATTTTGTGACAACGATTTCTTCATGCGAAAACGAGTCTCTATTCTGTACTAAAATATATAAGTTATTGATTCTTGTTAAAGTCCTTTCTATGTCTTTATTGTAGTATCTTGTTAAATTTATTTTACTAACATCATCATTCTTCTAAGCATTTTACCAGCTTGCTGAAAGTGAGCCTATTCGAATGCCAAGATGATTAAATAATAAAGTAATAGTATATTTCATCTTTTTCGTGCATGCTGCCCGTAATATCGAGTTATTGTAATCGACGTTGTCACGTCAAAAGTAATAAAAATAATAATCAAGTGACTAAATATCTCCCGCTAAAACTCTTACCGATCGTTGTCCTTATCTAAAAATAAGTTATTTTTCTTCTTATTAGTGTAAGAGTACCCAGGACGCTGAAACAAGAGTTTCTTACGAACTCTTAGTTCAAACAGCCACTATGCAATTCTTAGATTTTCAATTTAAAATATCCTTCGTTGTTCTTTTGCGATAACAAAGTCGTCTGAATTTATATTTGCAGAATGAAATTCATTTTATCAGAATACTATTTCGTTCAAGTTAATATAATAATAATTTACCTTTGTATAATTTGCATTCTCTATGACTATGAACTTAGTGTAAAATAATATGTAAAAATAGCAATGCAGTTATGACTGTTTCATAGATAGTATATTGTATTAAGAACTAAATAGTACCTAATAGACTATACAAGTGATTGTAATAGCATTGTGATACTACAGATTTTTCAAACATTTAAGTAAGGGTACCTCAAGGCGAAGTACAATCTCCTCTTCTTTACTCCTTGTATGAAATTACATTAATCTAAAATAAATCTCTTGGAATGAATAAAAGTGAAATGAAATCTTTACGAAGCCCTACGTAAATGCACAGAAATACGACGTCTCGCTAAACATAGATGTTCGGCTGACCGTGTAAGGGTCGTAAAGTGTGAGGTATCAAGTTCGAGATGTTTTTGCAAGCTTCGCTATTTATATGCATCTCTTAAAACGTGACGTCATATTAAACGATAATTCACGCCTGGGCAGCGGGGTGGGCGGTGACCCGGAATGGTGACGTCATCAATTTAACACATCCCTGCACCTGTACATTGTATTTTATAGAGGAACTGTCGCTTTATTTTGGAGATAATAAATTTCAAAGGCCATTTTTTTAAAGTTTCCAAATGTTTATATTATAAAACGAATTTAAATTTACGTAAGGATAACCATCCCTATAAAAGGACCATGTTGTGTTTTTTTTTCGTATATTCTGCCTATCAAATATTTTGTTTGATTAAAAAGAATTGAAAAACGACGAAGTTATGTATATGTGCATAATAAATTTGGCATCTTTTATACTAATAGAAAAAATACTTCGTATAAAGATAAGGTTTACTTTTAGGATCACTTTTTATTATAATATACCCATTTTTGCCTTTAGAACAGGATATCTACTATGTTTTTGTATAATATTACAAGTATAATATCTAAATAATTCTAACTATGAGTCTGCATAACAACAGTGCAGTGTGAATTCAAGTTATTTGGTATCTATAGCGCTAGATTTTTGTGGTCTCATTACAAACTATACGACTAAGTATGTTTCATCAAAGGAATATCTGAAATTCTTACACTAGAACATGTAAGAATATTATTAAAATAATATTACCTAAGTTTTCTACTTAACAGGAAAACTTGCAGTATGATTATATTATTATAATCGAAAAGTAGTACCTTCTATACTATAAGTTTTACCACTACTTTTCGATTTTATTAGAGCAAATGAAAGAGACAAAAATATTTAATTTTATTTTGATTGTATTTCATTCTTATTCACTTTTTAGGGTGTTGGCAGGCTAAGTCATTTCAAAATGTACTTGCAGTTTGCACTGTGCTTAAATCATTTTCAAATGATAATTGATTGATTTGGCTCAAAATATTGTCTCGTACATGAGGAATCGTTCCTATTATTATAAAATTTTATTAAGAATCATAATAATTATGATAGTTGCTTAACGATAATAGGCTACGCATAAAACTTTATATAATATGTAAGAAGACTTTAATTTTGTTATTTGTTCTCGGATCAAAATTTTCTCGTTTATGTTAAGAATACGACGTATTTATTATATAACATTTTCAAAATCTTCTTAAAATCATATTTTCAAAGGAGTGTTTCAAGTTTACTTAGTGACAGCGGATTCCAATTTCCTGTAATCTTTAAGTTGTTGTATTTTAACAAAAGAGGGTTTATTTACCCGCCCTTCTGCCGCCGTCAGACTGAAATAGGGTCAAGCTACTACCCTGACTTCTCGAAGACTTTGAGGAAGCTCTTTCAGCTACATTACTATATCTCAGAATGAATACATCACCAGCTAAATCCTGTCACTACTGTACACGGAAAGACGTGTAGCTTCTGGTATATCAACAGCAGCTTTTTGCACTTCCAGTCCTTTCTTGCCTAAGCGGAATAGCTTCATGGGCAACACTAATCACTGACTTATCTGCCTGGTTGTACAATGTATAAGTAACATCAAAAATATAGGTTCAAATCAGAACACTAGCTAGTTGTTTAGTGAGTTTCTGAGTCTTACGTTCTAACTGCTAATCTTTCCAAGTTCCAATTCTTCCGTGAAATTTTTGCGAAAATCCCTCTAAGCGAATATAGAGATAAGGTATTTGAATGTGCCTGCCAATTCCGTTGGATTTATTATTCAGAAGTTTTCACGATAAATCAGTAAAGAGTTTTTTGGAAGTAACGTTTGATACATCTCCTTTGTTGCAATTCTTTACACCTCTTTTAAGCTTTTAGAGTATATTGTGGTTTATTAAGATTTTTTTACATTTCCGACCTTTAGCGTAAACACCACGCTAGCGTGATAACTGATCTAAAAAATTAAAATAAAAAATGTAACAAATGTTTTTAATTTACATCTGTTCCTGCAGAATATTATTTTATAGAAACTTGAAACAACCAAGCATGCCAGCTTTTCAGTTTTGATAGAACAGTATCAATTATTACACAGATAGGGGACAGTCTTTCTTCGTCTTGTATTGTTTTGGTAGTGACATCATAAAAGTGACGCCTCATTAATCGAACACATTGTAATAATTGATTACTTGTCCGCAACATCATAAACGGTTTAATGTTGAGTGCTGAAATAATTAAAATTATATTATCGCTGGGCCCTTCAAACCATTTCAACGCTTCGCTCTGGTTTCTAGATTGGGTTGACGCTTCATATTAAACACAGTTTTTTTTTGTATTAGATACATACTAGACTAAAATACTTTTTGGTGTTCATTTTAGGAAGCCTATAATTTCAGCAGTGGTTGGATAGCTTATGATGATGATGATGATGATAATAAAATACTAGCGGATTCTAATTCCGTCAGAATTACGTTATTCGAAATTATTTTTCGTTTTCACTTTCGATATAACTGATAAACAATGATTACAAAATTACAAACAAAAATTTTTGTTACATAATAAAAACGTCATAGTGTCCATAGCTCGTGTAAAGTGTATAACTTAAAAAAAATGCGGTCAAAATTTTAATTTTATTGTCTTAATTGTTAAGGAAATAAATGAATAAGTTTTCAATCTATATCTAAGAATCTAGCAAGCGCATCTAACTTGTTACTAGACGAATTATTCGATAAAATGTTGATTGGAAAATGTGCTTCGAATATTTTAACGTTATTTTTTCAGTTCGTTCACTATACTTCTCATTAAACACGGGCGGTTCGTCCTTCGAGGGTGAAAAGGTCCGTACAGCTCTTTCCATTCACTTGACTGTTTGGACGTTCTCAAGTCTATAATTGGGATTTTAAAGGACCCATTTCAAAAGAGTTTTACTGTACTAAATGATGATGTAAAATATTGCTAAGGGCCTTTACTGAGGAAAATATATTTAATTAAATGTTTTTAGAGGTCAGTTTAAAGCCATATCAAGGTTAGATAATTATGCATTATAATATAATCGTATTATTTTATCTAGCGAATGTTATGTATATAGGGTTGGTAGGGTTTGACCCTATAGTTATGGACTTGTAAAGGACCAAACCCTACTGGGTATGTGTAATGTGAATATTAATGTTAATAATGAACTGTTACGACCATGTTATCAAGGATCGGGCAGTAAACGGGTTGAGAAATTCGAGATATGTGGAGTTTGTACATGTTCTTGTTTTATCATGGATTTTAGTGTTAGAAGTTTTATGTGCCATAAACTAGAACACTAAATTATGTTTCCAGGTGCATAAGATATTTCTTAGCTAAATCGTTTCTGCTGACAATTCTGTGACGAAGTTTTCTTTTTTGGTTTCTGAACGCAAAAAAAAAACTTCTTTTAGAATCATTTCGGAGTTCGTCCATTTGACTGTCTGTCCATGTATCAACTTCAGACTTCGTATTATTTATTTTTGTGCTTATTTATTTTTCGATGCTTTTCACAATATAACAAAGTCTACTCGAAACTTTACCACCGTGGCTAGTCCACTCCTTGCCTGCTACAAAACGTTAGATTGACGAGCTCTTCGAAAACGTAATGGTTTTCGAAGATTAGACTAATTTAATTCCAATTCAATACTCATCTGTCTAAAATTGTCGATTCGGTATCAACGATTCATTAAGTAAGCGATCGACGTGTCGGTCACCAGTGAACAACTTTTCATCAACGAATTGCAACGTGTCGTCAATGTTGTTGAAAGTGTGTTGTCGATTAAAAGTAAAAAAAGTAAAGTATCAACCTTTATATGTCCCACTGCTGGGCACGGGTCTCCTTCCTCGAAATCAGGCGAGGAGGGTAATGGGCCAATAGTCCACCGTGTCGATTAGGTGGTCCGCAATCAGAATAAAATGTCGTAATAAAGCTTACATTTCAGTGCCTACTGGTGGTTGAGTTTATGTGAATTCTGCGTTAGTCGTTGAGTCTGTCTTTTGTGCGAATACTTTTAGATCACTTGTAGCAAGGTTGCCCTTGTGCCGCTATGTTTACTCCATGTAATAATTTAGCTCTGTTTCGGTAAGTAGACAACGAAATTTACAGTCTTACATGAGTGGCAACGCATTAATGAGTTGACTGGATTAGTTCCGAGGATTATGTGCGATGCGAGCGATTATTTGTGCGATGTGTTTATCATCCGGCGGCACGTCTATCCGTTTCTCTATCGTTGGATGAACAAATTCTTAAGTTAATTTTCATCACTACATATTATTATAAAACAAAGTCGCTTTTTCTGTCCCTATATCCCTTTGTACGCTTAAATCTTTAAAACTACGCAACGGATTTTGAAGCGGTTTTTTTTAATAGATAGGACAATTCAAGAGGAAGGTTTATGTATATAATTTATTAAGTTTTTATATACATTGGCTAAGATATAACAATAATTGATGAAGGTGTCGGGGAAAAATAGGCCGCTTGGGAGTTTTCAACGAAAACGCTGCCTAAACCCTTTGAGATATAACAAAATAATGTATGGTGGAATTGTGTATCTTAAATAGGTCTACAAAAAAGTCCGCGATGGCATATGTCTATCTCTTAGAGATATCATACTATATCCATTTTATACTTGAAAAAATGGGCAATTATAACGTGATAATTTAAAAAGTTATTTACACAAATACGGTATGAATCCTTATCATTTTAAATCAGTTAATTGGCATGTGCATTTTATGAAGATTATTTTTGCCCTTTACATGATGCAAATTAAATGAATACTTTAGGAGATATGGCAAAATCAAAATAATGCAGAAGAAAATAAATCGTGTTGCTGTGATACGAACGGGCGCGGGCGGTTGTCTGCTGTCTAAGGCCGTAGTGTATCAACTCTGGTAGACGTAATAATATGATCAACGTATGGTGGAATATATAATAATAGTATTATATATATCCTAAATATGCCTACAGAAAATCTGCGAAGGGATATATGTCTTTATGTTCAAGATGACATAAATTCATTTTAATACAAAAACTTAGTAATTAGTAAAATAGAAAATGATCATCATCAGACTTGATAAATCCGTAAAGCCTATGTTCAGCATTGGACAGATAAAAGCTGATGATGATGATATTGATTTGTAATCAATGTGATAAAATCACTCTCTAGCTTCATTACAGCAAAGTGCGTAGGTTTTGCGAAATTATATTTATTATTATGTTTGTAGATTAAGGGATCGCGGGATAAGAAAACGTTGTGTAAAATTATGCCGCTCGGTGTAAGGCAAAACCTAATGTAATTAAGTAATGGAAGCGATTGCAAAATATTTATATCAGATACAAAGGGGGTCGCCCCTTAAATACGTTATCATTAAATATAATTAATATTATCATTTGATGATTCTGCGTAAAAGGAACTAATTAATAATAATACTGACGAATATTTAGGGCCTGTTTCACAATCTCCAGATAAGTAAGACAGGCTATCGGCAATATATTTGATAGGTAGAGTATGGAGTATCTGTCAAATAAATATATTGACAGCCTATTCGGCACTTAACTGGAAATTGTGAAACAGGCCCTTAAGTACTTATATTTTCTAATATAACAATATCATTAATATCAAGTCACCGTGCTGAATATAGGCCTTTTTCGATTCAGGAAAGCAAAATTGGCTGATTCCGAATAAAATATATCATTTTGGTTATTTGTAATATTTTACGTGCTCGTCTTTTTTTTTAAATATTAGATTTTTATTTCGAGTCACGTGATAGTGATACAAACAATTCTCTTAAAATAATTCCTGAAACTATTCCATGCTGAGATTCGTTGCAAATTCTAAAACATAAGACGTTCATTCACCGAACCAGCAGTTACAGAAAAAAGTTGGGCTATTCTCAAAAAGCAGTAAAATCGTTTCATTAAACAATAATGACAGTTGTATCCAGATGGGTGAGATGTAAGCTCACCCCTCGTAGTATACAGCTTTTGCTATCATAAGTAAAGAGATAGATCCTCGAGTAAAAATGCTTTAAACCATTGAATTTTATAATTTTCTTTTCATTTAGTTTAGTAGTTACGAGATTTCATCCATATTGTTTTCTTATGCGAATTTCAATCATTATACTGAAAGGACTGTCCTCCCATGACCATGGTTGCTGTAAAGTATCCGAAACGTCACTGTTATGAAAACCCAAATAAACCGCGATAAAATCCGTAAAAAGTTCTTTCATTATATTGAGATTTCATCCGTATTTGCCCCCTTACTGTATAGTAGGGTCATGCACTAAAAGCATTGAAATTTACCGGTGAAGGAAAACATCGTGAGGAAACCTGCATGCCTGATGAGATTGAAAGTCTTTGAAGGTATGTGAAGTTCACCAACCCGCACTGCGGCAGCGCGGTGAACTATTGGCCCATTACTCTCCTCGCCTGATTTCGAGTAGGAGACCCGTGCCTAGCAGTGGGACATAAAGGGTTGTTACTTTACTTTTTTTTTTAACTAAAAGCATTTAATTTCTACAAATTTTAGTCTTTGCTTCTTGTATCCAATTTTTCTTTTCAAAAATCGAGGACTGTTTTCTTTCAGTAATATTTTTTATCTACAGTAGGTACTTTCCCTACAGGTGTCATTAATTTTACATTGTATATGTACAATACAATATTATATACAGCTATTACATTGTCCCGACAAAGACCTTATCATCCATCACGAGATAACAAACTAATTGCTTATCGATTTCTCATTTGACAGTCTTTGAATGGATCGCGGACTGAAATTCCCGCAACTGCCTGGATGGCAGATTAGAATTTATTGGAATTTTTTCAATAAGACATTGTCAGCTGTTTATTGCAAAGGCTTTCTTCATTATAATGTTGAAACATTTTTAACCAACGCAAAAAGGCAGGAGTTGTAAGTTTTACTGCATTGTGTTTGTTGATAGCACCGTAGTTATCAGTGGTGTACCAACTTGGATATCTTTTTAGGGTTCCGTACCCAAAGGGTAAAAATGGCTATTAATAAGGCTGTCCGTCCGCCTGACACCAGGTTGTATCTCAAGAACCGTAATATATTGACGTGACAACGTCTTATAAATTGGTTTGCCGGGTGACACTTCAAGAAACTGCGTTACGCTCCGCTCACGTTATGCGCTCACAATGAGAGCGAGTGAGAGGCACGCGTCCCTTCCACTCGGGCATGGTTAGCCCGCCTAAGAGCGAGAGAGACAGACATAAAAAGTGAATGAATATTCACATTAAAATTATTTTACCACTCAAAGTCGTTGTCACGTAAAACTTTCGCCCGTATACCGACTTTACAGGCAACCAATTTTTTTTATAAAAATATAAGTATATATTTTTGTAGATAAAATCAAAAGAATAATTATAATTAATGGGGCTCCCATACAACAGATAAGTTGTTGGCGTTTTTCGCTGTATCTCATGAACCGTAATAGAAAGGAGGCTAAAATTCACAGATGTATTTTTATTCCGTTCCGTTTGAGTCCGACTCGCCAAATGCCGGTTATTTGATTATCTTTTCTAGCGGTTGTTCTTAAACATGTTTTATCAAAATCGGTTTAGTCACTTCTTAGATCAAAGGCTTTCTTATTGCGATAATAATATGTATTTTAGAATAAGCCGTTAATTGTTGTGTTGAATTATTTTAAGGATTAATATCTTTTTCTATGTCTTGGATTCGAACTGGTGACTAGATGTGATCGAATAAATAGAAAACGTCACACAAAATCCAGTAAATGTATACACCATTATCATAATATTCCAATATGGCCGCGTAATATCGGTATGATTACGATAAATTTTAGTAAAATAATTATTGAATTTCCACAAATTTATTCAATCAGTATTCAGGGCGTAGGTACATTTGTATTTTCATAGCGTTAAATTTATTCTTTCAGAATATATTTATGAAAATAAAATAATATTACACTTCAAAAATAGTCATTTAGATTTTATTGATTCTCAAGTTGAGATACTCAGGTGAAGAGATGGCCAATGGGCAATTAAGGTTCAAGAGTGAAAGTCGCGTTTAAGTAGATGAAGTTGGTGTCGGCCATTAACAAAGTGGGAATACGATCTGACTATTTTTTAAATTTTATAGACTTCTAAGCTAAGATACTCAGGAGGAGGAATGGCCGATGGGCCATTACGGTTTAAGGGTGGAGCCCACCTTAAAAGACAAGGATGGTCGGCTATTAACCGGGTGGGAAGACGATCCCTGTGCAGAGTCAAAGGATCGGCCGTATAGGTGTTCTTTATGGGAGGCCTTTATTCAGCTGTGGACGAATTAAGGTGATACGAGTAATTTTGAAGTTTTGGTATATTTATTAATTATGCGATGTTAGTCTAGTTTATGTGATAAAAGGTTTTAGTTCGAATACATCTCTACGATTTTTTTTTATTTCTAGATAGAAATTGCTATCGAGAAATAAAAAATAATAATAACTGTTTTATAGTTTCGTATTTCAGTGTGAGTGGTGTTTTTTTAGTATAAGTTGTCCTCGACTAATCTCGAAGTTACCATTGCCCGTATCATTCTTGGGCGTTTTGAGTGAAGTCGCATGTAAATTGTGTAATATAATATTATGGTTAATATCAAAATTTTATGCTACATGGAACATGCCGTAAAATGGAGCTTGACATTAATATATAAAAGGGTCACCTTTGTGTCATTTTCATTAATGCGAAAAGGTATTAAGCCTAAACAGTATGAAAATGCCACTTCGATATTTGAAAATATTCAAAACTGTATGTATTCATGCATAATATTACAAATGACTCTTGTGAAATATTATTTAAAGAATTAACGATTCTTATATTTTGAAGTTTTTAGAATATAGTAAGCCATTGCAGGGAAATAATGAAAGAAATTTTCCCCTCATTCAGTCCCATGAACTAGGAGTATGTTGCGACATTTTTTCTGCAATTTAGCATTCATGCTAAAAAAGTTGCAGCAATTTTTTTGTTGAATTTAATGAGTATTGACTCTTGGCATATGTAATCATTGAAACTACTTATTCAATAAAATACAAGAATTTTCTAGATATGTATAATTGTATATTTTATAATAATAATTGTATATAATAATAATTGTATAATAATAATTGTAAATAATAATAAATAATAATAATTGTATATTGTATAATTGTATATGTATTTATTGTGTAGATGTGTATAATTGTAAGTTAAAGAAGGCGAAAAATGTTTCTCCCTTAAAACAGAGTTGCGGTGTTTCGGAGAGAAGAGACAAGACAAGATTATTACAGGCACTATACATAACATCTTATATCTCAAGATATTTAACACAAATGAGTTACCTGATTTTTTCTTTAACACTGGAAATGCGCTTAAGCATCATCCGCGGGATGCTTAAGCGCATTAGTCCCCAGGCGGGTATGTGGGACTCGCTGCGCCCGAAAGATGGTAAGTGGACGCAGCTCTACCCACTAAAACCCGGCGAGTGACACTAATGCCGTCTTTGATGAGGTGCTCCAGATCTACAAGCAACATAGCACCACGACGGCTAGTCAGTCCCCCAGGGGGACCAACGCCACCTATAATATGGCGGGGTTACTAAAATAATTAAAAAAATTGCGAGTCTTTTGTGGTGTGATAAGAATACAGGTTGATGTTATATTATAAGATATTTTGTACAACGAACTCGAGATTAATTAATATAATCACTCTCTGTAAGTGGATTAATTAACCAAATGTACTCTGAACATAAATCATTTAATGAAAATGAACGTGTTCCCGCCGCGGGCAAATCTTTGAACGTGTTAGTTGGAATATCTAATTACTATTAGTATATAATATACCGTTTAATCAAGGTTAAATCCTTGATTGTATATGATCATCATTATCTTCTTCATCATCAAAATATTATGATGTCAACGATGTCTATGTTGATATCCACAGTTTCAATCACGAAATAAGGAAATGCAATGGTAGTTTCTTGACATTTATTAATTTTTATCTTATACCTTTAAACGAGCAATTCTTGTATATATATATATATAATCTGAATCTCGGAAACGGCTCCAACGATTTTCATGAAATTTTGTATAAATGGGTTAAAAACGGAGATAAATCGATCTAACTAGAATAAATTTTTAGAAAACTTTTTTTTATCCGTGTTTTGAGGAAACGATAAAATGTAATTAAAATACAAACGTAAATTTCGCTGTCAAATAGTATGTCATGATAGCTTATAATGGAAAAATTAGTCAGATAGATCCGAACAAGCCTGGTTCGAATCTCCAGTCCGATTTTTTTTCCTTTTTTTAAAATCATTTTTTTTTGGAAGAAAAATTTTATCGTATTTAATCACTAAGGGTATCGAGCAAATGCTCGGTCAACCAGGTTCTTAAATATAAAATAAGACATTTCCAAATCTGACTGGTTATGATCGTTTATAAGCGCATTCATCATATACGCCATTTTGTACATTACTAGTACACAAAAACGCTGTATTTTCATCCAGTTCCGTACACACTAAATTAAGCCTGTGTCCGGTGTTTTTTTACCTATTGCCCAGTTAAAGCAACATACATTTTCCACGGAACTTAAATTTCATATAATATAACGGTGTCCTATAATTTTTCCGACCGGTTTGATTCTTTAGCCCTGCGTAGAGATGGATCACTCTGCGTACTACCGCACCGGCTAAAGTTCTGAGGAACGGTTCGGAGTAATACCTGCAGCAGAGACCACCGGACATTCCAAATACCCACACCTCCTCAATGAACTTCTAAAGCTTGGTGGAAACCAGGTTATCTACGGTGTTATCGATTCGATACGATTTAGGAACCTTCAAGAAAATAGCAGAATCATATTTAAAAGGCAACGCTCCAGCTAATAAACTGGTATAGCGGTGCCTATGCATGTCAAGTACTCGAGTGAAGGCTTTGATTGCACGAGCTATGTCGCGTTGTTGCGCTCGCTCTATCGAAGTATAGCTTCTGTTCTGCTAGCCCACGTTTGCACGAGCGCTTAAAAACCGTCGCGGTAAAACCCGGCGTCGGGTTGAGTTGCGAGTTTGGCATGCTAAATTCGATTTAATGTCAAACATTCAACGTCGAAAATCCAACAGTGCTTAATAAAAAAGCGTTGCGTTTTAAAAACGCATTCGTGTGAACAGGTACATGGGTGTCCATATGTCTCATTCACATTTTTACCGCCCGGGAAAAAAGCGCTCGTGTGAACGGGGGCTTAGTCTACTCATGTGTCCATAGATCACCCTTACAAGTCTTTCTATGAAAACTTATTATAACTATTAATGAATATGAACAGCTTTACTTTCAGAGCGCATTAAAAGTTCCCGATGATAACTAGTTCGCGGATAAATTATAAAAGTTCGAGGGTTACCTTCTGCAATTATTATCACAAAGTAAATTAATCTAAGTATGAACTTTAAGATTCTTACCTTTCTAGAAATAAGTCTGACTCGATGGGATGGGAAAAAAGTTTTCTAAAAATGTATCCTAGCTAGATCGATCAATCACTGTTTTTAGGACGTTTATACAAAATTTCATGAAAATCGTTGAAGCCGTTTCCGAGATTCAGATTATATATAAATATATATATATATACAAGAATTGCTCGCTTAAAGGTATAAGATAATGGTGATACTAGATACTAGATATTGAAAATCTATTGAGTTGGTTTAGGACGGCCAGCCTTGTCAACATGAAATGTATGGAGAGGGTCGTCGTCTAAGGGTCCGTGAAAGGAAAAAGGGACCAGTGGCTGGTCGACACGACTTATTTAATGCCTCTTATCGAGAGAAGAAACTCCTCTTCTCGGCCGGAGCAGCCACAAACGGCAGTGAGCTTGAGCATTCAGCACTCCATGAATTCACTCTTGTCTGAGGTTTTTAAGAAAAAAATGAGTTCACCACAATTTTTTACTCCCGTAGCTTAAAAAAGCTGAAAAATTTCAATTATCTAGCTATTACGGTTCTTCAGATACAGCCTGGTGACAGACGGATGGACGGACAGCGAAGTCTTAGTAACAAGATCTCGTTTCTACCCTTTGG
This sequence comes from Lycaena phlaeas, assembly GCA_905333005.2. Lineage (NCBI taxonomy): Eukaryota > Metazoa > Arthropoda > Insecta > Lepidoptera > Lycaenidae > Lycaena > Lycaena phlaeas. The sequence continues at coordinate 4,758,760 of HG995181.1, forward strand.
GTTGGGAACTCTAAAAATGGTGGTACCAATCCTTTTTGTTAACAATGTGTTACTTACTAGGCCGTGAGAATTAATCTTAGTTTCAGTAACCCACTTTTGGCTTATTTTACTGTGGCTTAATAAGATTTCCCGTTTCTTGCTATAAATCAACATTGGACTCCTTGAGTGACGTTTCCATCTTTCTTGATACAACCACTGATAAGTTGGCGAGGAAATGTCACTTCGCTGCAAATAGAGGAGACTTCCAACAAACTCGCAAGTAAAACGAAATATTGTGAAATATGGCAATAGTAACCCATTGAAATGTAAATTTGTTTCGATTTGGAGTTGTATACTCAGTCTGAGGTTATGAGTTTTTTCGGATGTCAATTGGCAAGCTAAATCTATTGTGGGATTTATTTATCTTTCAATTGTCATAGCCTTTGTCCTCCGGCTGCCATCTTGGCAAAGAGCTACTAATAGTTTTAAGCTTAACCACCTTATGAACAACGAGGAAGGTTTTAGACGAACATTTAAATTTGCTAATTTTAGAGCACGCTTAATTGAAGCCGCGAAATAAGAACAATATTACCTCTTTCTTATTTAAAAATTCTAAATTATTTCCTATAAAATAATTTTTGACAAAAAAAGAGACGAACAGTACAGAAAAACAAACAGTATATTAAAAACCAAAAAATAAATTTACTTTGCACAAATTTATACGTATTTTTATTTAGTTAAATCAAAATGAAAAAATAATTTATTATTTTATAATTCTGTAGTCGGTGCCAGGTTGGGTGTTATTAAAATTCGAAAATTCGTAATGTCTTAAAATTTTACTTTTATCAGCACTCTCTATGACTGCTGGTTTTTATTTTAGGTTCCACATTACTTCCAAATCCATTTAATAATAATAAAACATTTATTAGGAAACAGATTATACACTGCTATACAACTTACAACAGCACAAATACAAGTAAGATTAGCTAAAACTTAAAATTAAAATTAGTACATAGAATAAAGTTGGAAATCAAAATAAAATTTTAGCATAGACATAGATATGCGCCGGAAAATGCACAACAGTGTAAAAACAGTTCCCCAATAGGCAACCACTCAGTTGTGTGATTGTGGTGTCGGGAGAAACCACAATCCTGATATTATGTGGTCCCTATAATAAGTCAAGTCTTGTTGAGACAGTTGGACAACTATCATTATACATTTAATTTCAACACAGAGTTAATAAAAATAGAAATAAGATAAGCATAAAAAGAGAATTCAAATATTCATTCCAAAATCGAGTTTTCATTGATAGCTTACGATGTAGCTCATACTTACAAAATATGTTGTCATATTGTTTATAGCAGTTTACAGTTAGATTAATTTTAGGTTAAACCATAGAGATTGTGTCTACTCCTATTCGGATAAACATTTACGCATAAACGAGTTAATGCGCGAGAAAAGTATAAAGTTATATTAAGCTCATTTACATACAGAAGTTGGGGGAATTGCTAATTAACAGAAAATGCGAGAAATTACTTGTGTTAACTTATCTAATTAAATTAACGCTTCGTAAAGTTGTTTTAGGAGCAATTGTGTTTTATTATCCTCTACAGCAATAAGTCTATAATCCATTGCTCACAATTGTCACGCTAAACTGGCGGATTGGCAATCGCAGATGATGACGAATTCGTATCTAGATCGTATTTAGGTAGATGAAGTGTCGATTGGCCATTAATTAGATGAGAATATCTCCTTGCAGTGGCCGGTCGGCGCTGGTTATGGTGTTTGTGAGAGACAAAGGATCGGTTGTTTTGGCGACCATAGAGGGGATTGGTGATCATAGAGTAGAGACTCTATGTTTGACCACTATGTGTATTTGTGGCGCCATAGTTTATAAGTAAGATTTATTTCCATTGAGCGAATCGATTTGTTTGATATACGTTTAGTCATAGTCATTTATTGATGGGAAGTGGTTTCTTACCCAAAGGGTGAATATGATCTCACAAGAAACGTTATGTTTTGCCCTTTTTGCTTGATATTAATATATTATATCATAATAGTTAGATTCTTTAAAATTATTAGTTAAAATAAGAAAAAATATTTAAGAGAAATTCCCATACAACACACGTGTTTTTTGTCATCCTGCCATGATATTCCGATGAGAGTCCAGGAATGAATTGTTTTGATATAATATAAGCTATAATATAACAAACATCCATAAAAAAATCAGTGTTTATATATTAGAACGATGTTACGGAATCCTTATTTAGAAAGTCTGACTTGCCGATTTTTTTATTATGAAAAAAATAAAATAAAATCATGAACTGAAACAGATCTATCCCGACATAAAATCCATTAGCATCGCCCGGTTACATACAGTGAACTAGAAATCGAAGTCTTTCACCTTTCAACCTTGTGTAATTGACAGCACTAAAAGTATTTAAACCTTTAGAATTGAGCTGTAAAAGCATTCCTTGATATTTTAAATTAATTAAACGATTTGAAAAATTGTACTTTCACGTACAATAAGATTCGAAGTTATATATTGTTTCCGAGTTTTCAAAACAATGATAAATAAGCTCTTCGAGAACGTTTGAGCAGTTTTAAAATATGTTTTATGTATTGTTTATTGGATATCGTTTTGAGTATTTTCTTTGTTTAGATGTACAAATTTTAATAGTTTTCGGTTTTTAGATTTTAAAACAAGTGAATATTGCAATTTCTGTATTAGTTTTTGATTTCATTCTATCTCGTTTTTTAATTTATTTCGCTGTTCTCGGTGTTTCTACGTGCTCAAGTCTCCTCAAGTCTCTTTTTGAAAATCAGGCGAAGAAGGTTTTGGGCCACAATTCAACAACGTGCTGACCCAATGCGGGTAGGTGAATTTCACATACCTTATAAGACTTTCAATATCGTCAGATATGCATTTCTCATGATGTTTTCCTTCACCGGTGAGCAAGCAATAGCGTTCTTTTCCCATTTTAAGGCACCACAGGGGCCAAGGTTAAACCCGGACCTCTCAGTCAAGTCCAATCTCCTTGTTATCCCAAGCGAAGGTTATCCACTAATGACTGTAGAGACACGTGAAGTATACTGTTCATCAGATCAGAATTGTAAATATTGTGGAAGATTACAGAAAATTGATAGGCTATTATTTGATGATAAAGTAACGCATCTTGGCATGTAGCCAGGATCCTGAGATATCCTGGGAGTGCCGAAAGTAAAACTGCTGCAGTTTCAGTCGCTTTATGAGGATCCTAGAACCAGCATTAAGGTAATTTCAGCGACAGGCCAGTAAATTCTAGTGAACCCACCCTGCCTCGCAAAGTGCACATCGAGAAAGAACATAGTACTATGATGAATACTTCAAGTCGAACCAAAGGAACTCCAATACAGTTTAATTACTGAACTATTTGAAATATTACATCAATTTCCAGCCGCATACCAGATGCTGAATTCCTGAATGTATTGGTGAAGCTTGACCTTAATTAAGTTATATCTAGTCAATGTGTTGCTTGTGGGTTATGGTCAGGTTCGAATAGGGGTGATTTTTTTTATAACAAAGCAGGGCAAACGAACAGTCAAAGTCTTTTGGCGACTATCGACGCCTATAATATTCCACATAACCAGAGGCTATGCAAATGTATTACCCTCCTTTTCCCTATCCCCCTAATGGGCCGGAAACTCACAAAACGCGACAGCATAACTGCCACTTTACGGTGGTATTATGTAAGCGAGAGGTACCACCCCAGTCTTGCCAGCCCAATTCGGCTGCAAAGCATCATGGCACTACCTCTTTCGCTTGATCTTTACTTTGTTAACCTTTAATTTCCTGTATCATTATCTACCTAGCTTTTTTTCAACTATGTTTCGGGATTTAACTGAATACCAGTCTTTTAAATGGAGGTACTGCCTATCCGACCTCCACAATCTAGTAACTGGTTGAACGGTACCCCCGTGGTAAGGCTGGTTGTCAGATTCTCTGGCTTCTGGCGACCCGTAACGACTGTCAAAGATCCACGAATGACAGTCGGGACCAACGGCTTAAGGTATTTTCCGAGGCACGGAAAAGTCTTAGTATGTAAGATGATCAAACCCATTCACGGACAAATCTCGCCAAGCGTAGCTTAATCTGACGAATCGATCCACGCTATTTTTGCTTGGCCGCGAACTCCTCATAGCTCCAAAGCTTTTATTTCCTGTATAATATATATTTATGTTAGGATAACACTACTGAGTATTATTGGTGAGAAGGAGGTGCTGGGTACCCCTCCCGGCTGCTTGGGTGGTGGTACCACCTCGCTTGTTTCTCCTGTTCCCCTTCTCCAGAGAGAAGAGCAAGCTCAAAGGTGCAATTACTAGTACCGAAATTTATTATCTTTTGTTAGCCTGGGCTATTTTTTTCCCAAACGCAGATGATGCGCTGTTTTACAGAAGAAATAGTGACGGTAGCACCAATACACATAGCAGATATACAGGGGCCCGTGGGGGGAATGCGTGTATACATCTATCTAGCTTATGAAGGCTGTGGATTTGCAGACAACAGAAATACCTCAACGACCTCATTATTATCAACCCACGAGCTCTTGCACTAGCGGGATGATATATAGCCTGGCCTTTCAAGATAAATGGGCCATCTAACACTGAATATCTTTCTTTCTATCTAAGTATCTTTCAAATCCAAATACGCTCAGGAACCATAGGTCTATGTTTCCTGAGATTAGCGCGTTCAAAGTAACAAACTATTCAGCTTTATACAAATATTAGTAAAAGATATACGATAGCAATATTATTCTATCAGTGGAAATTTAAATTTTAACGAACGCCAAGGCGATACCAAAACTCACTAAAATAGTGTTATGTAAATAGATGTAAGCCCTAGCAGATATATGGACTAATTCTTTTCTGTCATTTCAAATTGGGGGATGCCGTGCCAAATTTCTGGAAGCTTCCAACGCTGGCCTACTGCCAAATTGTATTTAGACAATGGAAACTTTCGTTTAACTGGCCCAGGAGGTAATATTGCCAGCTGCGATTCTAGCTTCGTTTTGTGCGGAAAATGTAATAACCAATGCCACTGGTAGGCAAAGTGTTGGTCGTCCATTAACCAGGTGAGGGATCGGCACTCGGGACCACCTGGTAACGGGATTTCATATAACATACAACGAGGGACCACATCTGCTGCTGTCGTCTGCATTCGCGTTCTAAATCAGTGTTTCCCAAACTTTTTTGTTATATAGACCACTTTCAAAATTTTCCTGAATCACGTGGGTCCGATCCCTTGCTGAGCCGAGCTTTTTTTCAAGAATTGATCGTTTATAGATATAACATTATAATAGTAACATTCTCTTAACAATATTGTTAGAAGTCATCATTTTGGTTGATCACTATCGAAACCAAATTCATTTTCATGGACCCCTTACAATTGTGGACCCCCATTTTTTGTCACGCTCATCGTGGATCCCCTTCGAGTCTTCCGTTCTGGAGGTCCACCTGGACCACTTTGGGAATCACTGTTCTAAATCATGACTGCAGCGATAGGACGCAACGTGTATATAATAATTCATCAGAACACTCAAAGTTCTTCGAAAATAAGTTCCTAGTTTAAAAGTGATTTAACACCTTTCAAGATGACATCAAAATTTATTGCGATATCTATAATTTAATGTTTGTGTTTCTGTTACAGGTACAATCTATCACACGGGCACAGCTGTACCTACTACATGCTGAGTTTGTTTCGCCGGTTCTTGACAGTGAGGCTAGCTTTGCAACTCAATTTGATATTCACTAAGTCACTTTATAAGTAGTATTTTTTTCACTTTAGATATAATTTAGATCTTAATCAGTTCTAGAACGCGCATTTTATGTTGACGCAAAACACTTACCATCAGGTCGCAGGTCTGCTCGTTTGTTAATTTAAATAAGAAACAATCAAATTTCTCTCATCACAGGGTTTTTCAAATATATTTATGAGGGAAAGTTGAAAATAAATAGCCTCTCTCAAAATTAAGGACTTATATTATGTAAAGTTTGGGAGTTATTTCTGAAGTATAAAAATACAATTAGTATTAATAATTAATATATTATGATATCTTATTATAATTCGACATTATCATTTTTATCATGAACCTTTTTCTAGACTAGCCTACTAGTTCTAGAGCACTAATTCTAGCGCACCAGTTCTAGCCCATCAGTTCTCACCTACTAGTTTATAATTCATTTAATAAGATGACCAAGAACTAATAAAACTCAGAAATTTTAAAAATACCACGTCACTTCCACGAAACTGTCGGCACGGAACACATTTGCGGAAATTACCGGAAATTGGAAAAAATGTGAGCGGACAAAGGCAAAAGGGGCTACGTACAAATAAAAATAATGCTTAGACTGTATGTCGCTTGAGTTTTTTATAATTTTGAATCCTATTGAAACTAAATACTAAAAATCTAAATGTATTAGTTAGATTTATATATTACTAGCTTTTGCCCGCAGCTTCGCCTGCGTCAACTAAGATTTACAACTACATTTATATATGTAGTATAGCAGCGCCCCGCATTCCCGTGGGAAAACGGAGATGAATTATAGCCTATGTGTTAATCTGATGTTTAAGCTATATTATTATGAAGTTTCATCACAATCCATTCAGTAGTTTTTGCGTGAAAGAGTAACAAACATCTTCACAAACTTTCGCATTTATAATATTAGTAGGATATACAAATTAAAAACGCTTCCTGGACTCACGATGAGTATTTAATTTCTAACCATTTTTTGGTTATCGTTTAGTTGTATTCGTTGTAAATCTTATTCTTGTATGTACCTACTTTCTCGTGAGATTTCAGGGCTGGCACCAATGTAATAATAATTTGCAAAATATCAGAAAATCTCTCGTGAGCCTATTGATATTCATAGAGAAAGTAATTTGTTTTGGTGACAATGTATAAAACATAAGGTACATATTTAACTACAGTAGAAATTAAATGAACGTCATTATTAAAGTATCAAGATCAGGTTCGAGTGTGACCATATAAACAGGTTTTTCTGACCATGGTAATCTCGGGAAGTACACAGTTGAGACCACAGGGCGCTGCGAGTGTTATACAATGAAACCACGAACAATAATTTTCAAATATATACATATTACTTACTAGCATTACCCCGCGGTTTCACTCGCGTACTTCCCATTATTGTGGGATTACGCGGATAAATTATAGCCTATGCGTATTTGTAATGTGTAAGCTATGTTATATTATTAATTTGGATTCAGTAGTTTTTGCGTGAAAGAGTGTCATCATCATCATCAACGTTTACCTGTCCACTTCTGAAGATAGACCTTCCTCAATGAAGGCCAAGACCACCGGATCCCGTGCCACTCGCATCCAACGCGCGCCACTGCACGGATATTGGCTTCCCACCTGGATATTGACGGACCAATGTTTCGTCTACCTAAACTATCATACATTCTTACAAATTTTCGCAACAATAATATTAGCAGTAAATTATTGTAAAAACTATATACGACAAAAGAGCCCTATAAAAAGCTTTTGAAAGCGTATACAACATCAAAGCTGCTACTATTGTATTAATAAGAACTCCACTGGAATATCTAACGAATAATAGTAGGTATCGATTAAGGTCGTCAATCTATACTTAATATTATAAAGAGGAAAGATTTGGTTGTTTGTTTGTATCGGACAGGCTCCGAAACTACTTGACCGATTCGAAAAATTCTTTCACTGTTGGGAAGCTACACTATCCCCCGTGAACATAGGCTATATTAAATTTACAAAAATCGGGTGATTTAAAACTTAGGTGACGCAGGCGAAGCTGCATGCAACAGCTAGTTATTCGTAAATCTTTGCTACTTATACGTGTCATCAGGGTTTAATAAGTGGCCTTTTAAATCAAGACTGTTCTACTGTGCTATGGAGCGTGCTATACTGGGTGTTTCTTTGGCAGATAGGATACGAAACGAAGAGAGATTTAGAGTTAGCGATATACCGCGAAGAATAAGTTCATTGTAGTGGCAGTAGGCCATCACACACGCAGGAGAATGGCCGATGGGCCAATGAGGTTTAAGAGTGGAGGCCGCGTGTGGGTAGACAAGTAAACCGAGCATTAACTACGTGGTTAGATGATCTCCAAGCAATTTCCGGTCAGTGTCGGATGCGAGTGGCGAGGGATCGGTCGTCTTGAAGTTCATTGAGGTTTATGTTCTGAAGTGGACGGATAAAGGCTGATGATGATAATGAAATGTTGTCACGTGGTTTTGTGAGAATGCTTTGTGAGATTAGTAAAATAGAAATTATTCTATTAATGTCCCTATCACTGGTGTTTTATCAATTATTACGAGAATTAATTATTATTGAGATACCCAATATTCGTCAGGAGGTGATGACATCAATAGTCATTACATGGAGATATATTAATTGTGAAAATTGTATTCAAATCATAATAATAATAATAAATGACACTTTATTGCACACCAAAAACATAATACAATATACAAATATTAAAACTAGAAATGAGAGCACAAAAGGCGGTCTTATCGCTAAAGCGATCTCTTCCAGACAACAATCAAATCATCTGACTTAGATAGATAAAATTGACATTATTTGTTTACCACCAGTTCTTTAAAAGTTGTTAAATTTTCCGTTATTATAATTAATTCATTAATTATAATACGGACTTTATTGCTCAGGTCATTATTATTTTTATGTGTCCATCCTTTTGAATACTTTACAGCAGACGAGTATCAAAAAATCCATACAAGGTACTTTACTATTTAGACGACTAAGTATTTTTTTTTTAATTAAAGAAGCTCAAATTCAACGAACTTAATTTCGGGTTACAAAACATTACAGTCTCTAATTCCCTCGCAATAAGACACAAGTGTATCACCCGTTGCCTTGGTTAAACACTATTTACCATTTAGTTTCCATTTAGTGGATAAAGTCAGGATCACAAATAGCTCAAAGGTAATCCCTGGTTTTGTCTGGTTCTTGATCCGTCCAAAGTGTAACTAATTAGTTTAAGTAATTTGTAACACAAAGTTTTAAACTCTTATCAACCATATTGTTTTCTTATATTTACGCGAATTTCACTCATTATAATGAAACAACTTTTACGGTTGCTGTAAAGTTTCCGTAACGTCGGGCTTGTAAAAAACTAAATAAACCGCGATAAAATCCGTAAAAGTTGTTTCATTATAATCTTATTAACCATTACAACCAACCATAAATATTACTACTTACTCTTAGTAATGACTTAAAAAAGTTTTTTTTTTTTTTTTGGTACCGTGACTTACCGTCTTACCTCTCATTAGTAGAAGAGACCGTGAGAAAAGACCTTCACCCATCTGATTCCTAGATTAAAACCTATATTTTAACACCCGAAAAAAGAACGATTGAGTATTATTATGAAATGTTTGAAAGCACGCGTAGGTGAGCTTTCCTATCGAAAAGTTTTCACTGCTATTTTTAATAACATTATTGTTAATCAATTCTTTTTAAAGCAAACAACTTTTGATATTTTCATTCAATAATCGCAATAAATTCAATCACTTTTATTTTGATATCAATTTTCATTTAATTTGAGTTACCTGTTCACACCTGCTCGCTGTTTTTTTTGTCTATTGAGCTTTAATAGTTTAGTTGATCATGAAAATGATGACAAAAGTTGATAACATTTAATTTAATTGCAAATAGCCATGGACACTTTTCGATAGGCAAGCCAGCATAGGCGTGTTTATAAATCAAAATATTCATAAAATTTAGGCTTCATCTGGTTATCGGATAGGTTTTTTTTTTTTTTTTAATCTTTATTTATTTAGAGGCTTTTGTACCTAATGGACACATGTCAGCCCCATTGTAACTTATTCTAGGTTAGCATTTCTTAGCAAAATTACTTACAAATCAACACTTAAACTACGTTTATCTAAACTATCTCTGAAAAATTTATATACTAACAAAGCCTCTCTAGACGAAGGATCGGATATCAATGTTTGGAAAAAGCCCACATCTATTATATTTATTTTAAGAGAGTCTAACAGTGCGTTCCTCTCAACCTGGTTTCCTACATACTCCATTAACAAATGCTGAATATCTTCCACCGTACCACATTTCTCACAATTTGCTGATTGGACTTTTTTCATAAGGAAACCAAACTTGTTTAATGGTATGTGACCTGAGCGGATTCTATGGGCTAATGCAATAACATTTCTCCCTAAATTTATGTTTACAAACCACGGAATATGAGGAGGCTCACATTGTAGCGTCTTATACCAAATACCTTTTTCTAGTGAACGATTATTAAAATACTCTTTCCAAGACTCGTAGGTTTTAGATTTATATTTCGGCAAAATTTCGAACCAATTGACTATTATTTCTTCAAATTCTGTTGAACTTATGCTTGCTTCTTTTGCTAACCGATCAGCCTCCTCGTTTCCGGATACACCTATATGTGACGGAACCCATTGCAACCTTATATCGATGCCTTTTCTGTGAAACTCGTCAATAAGTTTTAGTATGGCATAAGCTGTCGAGTTTCCTCTGTGTCCAGAGGCACACCGAGCTATATGCTGAATACCACTCTTACTGTCTGTCAAAATCACAATTTTCGTAAGATGAAGATCTTTTGCGTAAGTAATTGCTTTTAAAATTGCCACGAGTGTCATTATAGATAAGTACGGCGGAGATAGCTTATACGTCCCTCTCACTTTTCTAACAGGATCAAAATAAGCCACTCCTAAAGTATTATTACATTTAGATGCGTCTGTATACAGCTTGTACCAGTCACCATATCGGTAGTGAATTTCTTGTAATATGTTAGTTTTAACTAAACAGTTTTCTTCAGTTAAGGTCAATCACCCACGGGCTCTTAACATATAGGCAACGTACAAACGCCTGATCTGGGCTAGTCAAAACAAGAGTAAACTCGAGGATCTGTAGTAACTTAGAACATTAGAGACTCTAAGATACATTCTACTTACCATCAAGTGGCAATTCTCTCAGTTTGCTTACGCAAGAACTTACCTGGGCTTAGGGTTGCCAGGTGGCAAACCTAATATCCGGACAGACCAGCCAGTTTGACCGGACATATGGGTAGAAAGTCTCAGTATTAATAGGTACGACAAAAAAATTTGTAAAGTAAAGCCTTTTTGATTATTTGTCATCGCTCGTTTGCAAAATGTAAAAAGCGTAACCAAAGCCGGACAAGCCGGACATCATTTACTTTGGCCGGACACGCAAGCAAAAAGCCTACCTATGTCCGGCTTTATCCGGACGCCTGGCAACGCTACCTGGGCTAGTCTCGATTTGAAACGTTAGCTCTATGATATTAATGGCAAGTCTAGATGGATAATCAATTAATGTTATAAATAGATCAATATCATCAAATCCTATCGATGTAACTGCGATGCACTTTGGAGAACCCATTAACAGGGCTCCCTCTAATGGATTGATAATCCTATGAAGCCTGTATCCGACTGAGAGGCAATCTTATCTATACCCGACTACTGTGGTTGTTGTATGTATGGATTTCCTTTGTCACGACTGGGTCAAAATGACTTGATGGGTATTTAGATCACTTGAGTCACTTACCAAAATTGAATCTAGAAGAGTTGTTTGAAAAGTATTTAGAGAAGCTTGTGAGTGACAAACTCGGCCACACGCTTTGCAGGTAAACTGGGTGGTGTTATTGACGCCAGAAGCTTGATGGTGCCGCTTTCTTCTTGCCGCTAAAGTTTTAAACCAAGCTTCCTGTGCATTGCTTCCATCCACTGCGGTCTTACTTGTCGCGGCTCTCGGCGACTGTTGTCCACTTTTAGTGTTCGATGCCAAATGCTTGAATATTTCGCTTAGCGCAATCTTTGAACCGCAGAATTGACCTCCGGCCATCCGGCCCACTTAAGGTCCTATATGGCTATGTATTTAAGGGGCATCTTTCCCCTAGCTACAGATAAGAGAGTCTCGAGGATCACTATCACTGCCCGTACACCGTCTGGTTTTAGTGGGTAGAGCTGCGTCCACCGTTCCGTCTTCCGGCTTGTTGCAGCGATCCTGCGGGTTGCCTAAAACGATTTTCTAGCAATAAAAAAAAAACTATTGTCGCGGCTTACGATTAACAATACTACAGCCATAGACATTAGCCACTAATAATAAAAAAAGAAGAAGAATATATAAATTCATAATTTAAAAATATTCGAATAATCTCGCTCTTAATTCGAACACACGCTCCGATTAAAATTTTGTAAAAATGTAATAAATATTGTAAACGAATATAATAAACGTAATCGATATCGAAATAGTATACGTTATTATTTGAAGACAACCGTCATAATATAACTGATCGTTTCTGCCCCAACAATATAAATGGGTTAAAGAAGATAATTATATATATAACATACGACAGTAATATTTAAAAGTGATAATTTATGTGAGTTTCTATGCTCTTAAATATCTCATATTACGGTAAAGTAACGCCTGATTCTAATAACTGTGTTAAAACGCAGAGCATGACCGAATAGTCACGACTCTACATCAAATTAACAAATTTTCATCGTTAGGGCGTACAAAATGCTTGTTTCAATCAACAATGCGAAAGTTTAAATTGGGTAGCTATTGTATATATTTTAGAGTTCTAAAACTCTAAAGTCTAGCGTACAATTTAATTTAAATATAGAAAATAATCTACATCTACATCTAAATTAGTTTAGATTATAAAGAGGAAAACTTTGTTTTTTTGTTTGGTTGTAATGAATAGGCTCAAAAAATCCTGGACCGATATCAAAAATTCTTTCACCATTCGAAAGCTACATTATCCACGAGTAACATAGGCTAAATTTTATTCTGAAAAAAAAATAGGGTTCCGTAAGATATTTGGGTTTTTCGGACACAAGGTGTAAAAAATCTACCAGAAAAGATACTTATTTTGCGTACTAAGATCCCGTTGTAAATCTTAGTTAACGCAGGCGAAGCTGCGGGCAACAGCTAGTCGAATATATAGTAAGGCTAGTGCAAACTCGTGAGTCCTTACTCTATCCATCCCATTATATTATTATATTATATTTCATAGCATGATAATGACGATTTAGTAGAAGTCAAGATCGAACTCAACACCTTTCATATAAGAGGCCGAGTCCATCCACCACTGGAACATGGTCGCTGTAGGTACATAGAAAATGGTTATTTGAATTAAGATCGTTGGAGATTCGGGCTCACATTGCGCTACTGTTCTAAATTGGCAACACTTTGTAAATGCGCTGTAGCGCGTGAGCGAATATCTCGCTGGTTATTCGGACTGAAGCTTCGGACATATGCAATCCAGTAGATATTGGTTTTCGAGAACCGATATTCTAAAGTCTAAACAATTACACCACGTTAAACCTGACTCTATGTTCGAAAAGATTCGGTGGGTAAAGGAAAATTATTACTATATAAATATCGTGTCACGATGTTTCTGTTCGTTCTTCTTCAGAATGGTTTAGTGGATTTTTATGAAATTCTTTATGTATTTTTTGTAGGTATAAGTGATATAGGGTGTTTAGAAGAATATTACTTATAGTTCTGTTATTTTATTTTCAATACAAACTTTCTATTTCTGTATCTAACTTGCAAGGAGCCGGTGATGAGCTAAACTATTTTTCATGTTCAGGTGGAACTAAACTAAGCTACTTAAAGCTATAAAGCGTAAAAGTGGTGTTACGACTGTCTGCAGGGATGTTTGATTAAAACCACAACTTTTATCATCATCATCATCACCCTTTATCCGTCCACTACTGAACATAGGCCTCCCTCAATAAACGCCAAGACGACCGATCCCTTGCTACTCGCATCCAACGCGGACCTGCCACTGCACGGAGATCGTCTTCCCATCTGGTTAATGGCCGACTAACACTTCGTCTACCTAAACGCGGCCACCACTCTTGAACCTTATTGGCTCATTGCCACTACCATTTCAACGATGCTATTATCTATTGTATTGTAATTCTTTGACTATTTAAAACGGGATAGTATCCATGAGTTTTATCTTCCAGTAAAAAAGTCGAGAGTCGAGAGTCTTGAACCTTAATAGCCCATCGGCCATCCGTTCTTCTGAGTGCGTGACCAGCCCATTGCCACTTCAACGTGCTTATTCTTCGCTTGATATCGGTAACTTTAGTTTTCTGGCGAAGGTCTTCGTTTCGAATCCTATCTGCCAAAGAAACACCCAGCATAGCATGCTCCATAGCACGTTGAGTTCAGTCGTAAATAAAGAGGCCACGTTTCGGCCCCGTAGGTCATCACGGGGAGAACGCATTGGTTGAAGACTTTCGTCTTCAAACTTTGCGGTATAGACGTTTATGCTGCCCATCCTAATTGAATCCAACTTTTATAATTATATTATATTCGGGCATAGTAACACCCTTAATAACTTATACAAATCTATACAGTCAACAGACTGACTGTTAATTATATTGTAATAGAAATATTATAGTAAATACATTATGTATAATTAGTTCATTATTAGTGGTTACCCGCTCTGCGGTTCTCCGGCCAGTGCCTATGAGGCCTTACACGGAAGACAGACAAAATGGTAGCAACTCTTATTCCATTATTAGAACATCTATATAATAACAATCTATATAATTTATTTCAATTTTAGCTATATATTTTTATTGTTGATGATTTTTTATGGATGTGGTGCTATTCTATAAGCCAACTTTTTCGGCTATTTTTAGTTTTATTTATTACTAGCAGTAACGGGTACATTATAACCTTTGTCACAGATTATGTAGTCATTGGTAAAATAATTTTTAAAACCCAGAGATACACACACTCACAGACTTAACCTCCGTATTATATTATATTTAGTATAAATTGAGTAATTGTCCCTGTAAATATAAATGAGGGGTGGGAGTGCCAAAATCCGTGCTCTATTTATCTCTGAGGACTTTGATGTTAACCTTTTTCGTCTATTTTTTGGTGAAAAGCTTTTTATCTCAAGCTTCATTAACATTACCTCATTAGGGATTCTAATCAGTCCATGTCAATTTGTGTCTGAAATTACATGGAGGTTTTAGCGGTCCATAGATAGCGATGAAGTTTTAAACTTTAATATTGCGTAACTAAAAGTATACTTTAAAAATTCTCTCCATTTTCGTAGAGTTACGGAATGAGAAAGTTACTTTAAAGTTGGTTTTAGTTCTTTTTTCGAACTGTCCTATGCTGTGGCCTTAAGGACTTAGAGCGAAATCGGAGCTGTGGGTTGGCGGGTAGCTTCCCTAAGCAAGAAATAGGGGGGTTTAACCCCCGCCGGCCGAGAGTACGCATCAGAATGTTGGTGGTCCGTATGTAGGACCTTTCGTGGCCGTATCGGTTGGCGAGGCGCGATCCCGTCTAACATGTGGTGTACTCCCAGGTGGTGGGTCTCCCCAGGCGGATATGTGAGTCTTTGTGAGTCTGCGCCCGAAAGAAGGTAAGTGGACGCAGCTCTACCCACTAAAACCCGGCGAGTGCCACCAATGCCGCCTTTGGTGAAGTGCCATGGATCTACAAGCAATAGACCCTCAGGGGACTGACGCCACCTCCGCAGAAGGGTTGCCACGCATCACAGAACAAGTCGTCCCAACGTCGGGACAGTACAATGAGGCGAGGTTCCTGTCCTCGGCCTTTGCCCCCTGCTCTTTTGCCCCCTCTTCTTATAAGAGGGGTACAAAAAGCCCCATTCGGCTCAATTTGCTTCGTCCAAGGTGCTGGGTTCACCCTAGGCTACTGAGCCCCATCCCCACCACAAGGCTTGAACCATGGTGGGGCAGATGCGATATCCTCATTTTACCTATCCCTATTAGAAACTAACACGCACGAAACTCGACAGCATGGCTGTCACTTTAAGCCTGTACGTTTGCAACAATTTATGAAAGTTGTTATTAAAATAAATAATAATATAACCCATTTATAAAATTACAAATCTACAAACTTTTTCATGACTTTGCATAAAAATATAAGAAGCTTACAAAACCTTTTCCTATTCACTTTAAGGCTAATTTATACGAAGAATACTTGCAAGCTCGTACTTTGGCTGAAACTGTAAATACTTTCTCACTAAAAGTAAACTTGTCATTCTTTGTACAATGTTTACAGACTTACCCGAAGGTAGCCACGAGAATACAGAATGAAGTAAAATACATTGTATGTTTGGTTGTTTAAGATAGAGCTACTGTGAGAATACGAATTGCTAGTTTTCTACTAAAACAAGCATAATGTAATAAATTTAATGCATTTTTGTAATGTTATCTAATATGATTCATAAGATACTAGCGCTATTTATTAAATTTATACAAATAAGATAATATAACTTACTTATAAAATATAATATAATAATTAAACTATAATATTATACTAAAATAGTTTTATTATTACTGATGTTTGAAACAATATATTGTTTAGCATAAGGTAATCTATGTAGAATGTCCATAAATAAATATTATTAAAAAAAGTCCCTTTAGGCAAGGTTCCGAAGATACTGACAGCGTTCCCTCTTTGTATAGTTAGACTAATACTTTGTCCAAGGTAGCTGCCAGCTCTTCGGTCTCCTGTGATGTCGACTAACTTTTTTGTTATTCCCTTAAAAAGCCTTAAAGCGCTAGGACCCACAGACCAAGGTCTCGACACCGAATGGGGCCAAATCAAATTCAGAGCCTAGACCTTTTATTTATAAGCTTTAGCTTAATAACTTGAGTTACTTCGAGGTTATTAGTGTAAAAACACATATTGATTATATTTTTTATGTAAGTTACAGAGGAGGAGTTCGTGGCTTAGTGGAAGTAACGTCTGGTCACAGGCCTCCTCCTTAAAATCAGGCGAGGAGGGTATAATTCACCGATTTTTGGGTTGGTGAGCTTCACACACTTTGAAATACTTTTAATCTCATCAGGCATGCATGTTTCCTCATGATGTCTTCATTTACCGATGAGCAAGCGATTGTCCCATGTACAGATGTAAGAAAAAATTTCATGGAACAACAGGGGTCAGGAACCCATTTACTCTCAACGTTAGTAAGGATAATAATTGTTAATCTCACGGGAAGTCGTGGGAATCTGTCAGCGTAATTAAGGGACATAAATTATTCGAGCCATCGTTATTGTCTACGCGACTGTACTTGACAGTTGCCTGCGTAATAAAGGGTGCGTGATGTAGGCAGCCTTGCTACAATTATTGATGCCTAGACTAGTCTGAAATCTAGATTCCAGGATAGATTTACTATAAAGTATAAGGATTTATGTACGAAGAATTTGAACTAAATTTGCGTTTCAATTTTGTAATCCAGGGGTTGCGAACCTTTTTGCAATTGCGCGCCATTTTGACGCCAATTTAGTTTTTTCGGGATTTACCTCTGTAATCTGGGACGAAGTTGACAATCTTTTACGGCTACAAACATAAAATGGGACCCGTATATAAAAATGTATGTCCGTTACAACTATTTTACATCTTGTGAAATGGACTACCAGCCAATATGAGGTAAATTGGTTCTGCACGTGAAACTGGAACATCAGATAAAAACTTTTATGTCACAAATTTCGAAAGTTGAAAGTAGATTTTAGCTATAAAACAACAATGTATGGGATCTATTCTCGCTGATTTTTAAAGCTTTCTTGGTGTTCAATTCTTCGTAATATTAAAGCTTTTCTAGATATACTTAGTAACTAATGCGTATCTTCTTAAAGAGTTCCGTACCAAAAGAGTAAGACGAGAATCCTATTACCGAGAATTTGTTTTTTTTTTTTGCAACGATAATTATTGGCAGGCTTACGGCAGGCTTGGAGGGGAATAGAAATTTTGCTGCGCGACCGAACTGAAAAATATGTGATAGTAAAACCGTAAGACAAAATGCGTGGAATATAAAATCGTTAAATGAGACGTGCGCAGGCGCGACAGTCGCATACACAAGCGAGTAGTGTATAATACCTTTCTCTTTCTCCCTCTTTCTTTTCGTTCTCTCATCCCTACTCTTTCTTAACTTCGTTCCTACCTGGTGTCCCACGACACCACATCATTTTTATTTACCAACTTCGTTTTCTTCGTAACACATAAAATTACATTTTTTATCATCCACACATAAAGCTTCAAATTTACATTAATTTAACCCTTTTTTTCTAATTTGTTTTGTTAGCAAAAAAAGGTTTGGCATACACTACATTAATTTCATTCAATATTTGAAGTACCAATCTATTTATACGTAAATATCATCTTAAACTTATAATAATAATATCTATCTTCACACCATGTCAATCTGGTCCCGTGGTAAGTTCAAAGAACTTGTGTTATAAGTACCAGACAAGGGTAGTATGCGGGCCGCCAAGCCCAACACGCCGGTGTATGTCTCCCGCCTCCATTACATCACGACGGCGGAGAGCATAGCAGAATACATGTGCCGGAGGTTGCGGTACCGTCCGAGGGTGCAGGAGCTGGAGTCGCGCCGCAACGTCAACTTCAAGGCGTTTGTGGTGCGAGTACCGAACTGTTACCTGCCGGAGGTACTTTGCGAAGACTTCTGGCCTCAGGATGTGGTGTTCCGTCGCTTCCGCGGACAAGTACCACCGGAACGCACGAAAACGTAGTGCTAGGAAGATTACTAACATAGTTTTTTAAGGTTTAAATATACTAACAATAATGTAATATAATAATATATATGTTAGTCTGTAAGGTATATATCTATAGGCCAAAGTGCCTGAAATAAATGATTATTATTATTATTATTCTTTAAAAGACATACCGTATAATGGTTGACAAAGAAAAGACATTCTATTGTTTTTTTCGCAAACGACATAAATGCTGAAACAAAAGTTAATTGACTCTTTATTTGCGCCTTAAGACGGATATCCGGAATGCCCGGTCTCTAATTACGTAGCGGTCTCATCCGGTCTCATCCGGGGAAAAACGGATGCTTACTTCATCATTGTAATGAGCTTTTTGGGGGAATTGCTTCCTTTTTAGAAAGTAGCAAGTTTGAGATGGTAAGTAACCATGTCAAGGAAAATATGAAATTTAAGGATTTCTGGATTTGGCATAGGATTCAGAAAATGGTAATGGACTATGAGGAGACTATGGCTATAGATGGATAGAATGGAACCCAAAGTCACCAGACAGGACGTCAGATCCTTTGTCACTTGCATCCAACATGCAAAGTTCTTTCGATCGTCTTCCCACCTCAGTAACCGGCTGATGTTACAAGCATTTATTAACATAGTTTTCTCTAGTCTCTTCAACGAACGTTTATCAAATTAAAATGTATCATAAGAATAAGCTATGTTCTAAAAATTGTAGAAATAATTGCTTATCCTACATTTTATTCCTTTTTCAATAAAGTTGTCGAGAGCCAAAAGATTTTTCAATTCAGCAGGTCGATTTATCGTTTAACGAGTTTAAAAAAAAAAAGAAATAAGTTTATTTTGAGTCAACTTTGAGCCATGATTTGCTTAAATTCTTTAATTGCTCAGATTGTTAAGGTTGTTTAAATTCAGCAGATAGATTTAGAGTATAACGCGATCTATAATAAAAAAAATATAATTATTTATTTGAATTTATTAATTAAATATTTGAAGATTAGTTTTTTTTATTCTTTATTGAAAAAGCTATATTTGAAGATAAGTTTATTTTGGGTCTTTGAAGTCACAATTCGCTTTTCATCTTTTGATATAACAATGATATTTTTTATGAGATTTGTTTATTATTATGGCTGCTTGTTACGGGCGTACTGGACGTAAAATTTAAACTTTAATAAGTATTGTCACAGCGAATACACGCGACTTTGCAATAATGTTTCCCAAAAGCATTTGTAGTTAAACAGCAGCGCCCCGCGGTTTCACCCGCGTACCCGTTCCCGTGGGAGTACGGTGATAAATTATAGCCTATGTATTATTCTGATGTATGAACTATATTATTGTAAAGTTTCATTAAAATCCATTCAGTAGTTTTTACGTGAAAGACTAACAAACATCTATACTTACACACTTTCGTATTTATAATACTAGTAGAGTAGTAGACTAGTAGATTAATAATTTTCTATCTCTAAATAAGGAAAACAACAAATACGGAGAACTTATTCTGGTCCTCGTAGATTGAATTCGATGACTTGATGAAATATATTTGAGAAAAGTGTCTATGAAGAAGGAAATTATCCGACTATATAATATCATCATCAGCCTTTATCCGTCCAATGCTGAACATAGGCCTCCCTCAATGAACGCCAAGACGACCGATCCCTTGCTACTCGCATCCAACACGGACCTGCCACTGCACGGAGATCGTCTTCCCATCTGGTTAATGGCCGACCAACACTTCGTCGACCTAAACGCAGCCTCCACTCTTGAACCTTAATGGCCCATCGGTAATCCGTTCTTATTACAGTATATAATATGATCATCACTAATTATAACCCTAGAAAATCTGTCTGGATTCCATCGATAATGCAGTCTATTATGCTCAGCATCGTTATGAATGTGGGTTTAAATCCGACCAATACCTCCATATTTTTATCTATTTTATTTTATCCGGTGTGATGGAAGCGCGTTTATGCATACATTATAAATTCGACGTAATTTCGGCTATAAATTTTCACAGAGGCCTTATAAATCTAACTTTATTACACACGGTGCGATTTTACATGAGTTTATATATTAATGCGTTTTCGAGGTGCTTTTATGTACTAATACAGTAATTGAGTTTACAAATAGAGAATTATAAAAGCCTTTTGCCACTGTTAACTCAAATCGAATTATTTTTTAAGTAAATTTTTAAACGCTCTAGGAATTTGGGATCAGAGATGAAGACTATCAAAAGGGCTTCCGTATAAATAACTCCATTCTAAAAGAATTACAGATATGCTTTCGTCGATTGTACAGTTACGAATACTGAGGTTTTTCGGTCACATAGAAACCCCAAGTATATGAAGAGTAGTCATTCAGGGATTTGTAGGGCAAGAATCTCGTGGCTGGATGCTGACACGATGGACAGACGTTATCAGGGAAGTGACCGACTGCTCTATGGTTGAGTGGTCCCGCAATGCCTCTAACCGAGAGAAGTGGCGTCACTTGGACAGAGATGCGAGAAGAGAAGAAGTGCACTTAGAAATTTAGCAAAACCCATTTTAAGGCAAACATGGTCAGGATCGAACCCGGAACCTCACGCACAAGAGGCCGAGTCCATAACCACTGGACCAGGCGTCACCTGAGAGATACCGTAACAAAATATCCCGAGATAGGCAATGAAGGAATGAATGAATTGTCTGTGCTGGTTTCAGGTTATCTTGATTACCTTCATGGACGACGCTGATCTCTAAGCACTAGGTGATACGTCTTTTTTTTCGAAAGGTCTAGACTTTCTAGACTTTAGGTGACAGTCTGTCAGTATGCCTATCCATGTAAAAAACACGCGTCTAAATGCTATAAATTTCCAATTTTCATTCAAGCATTGGAAATTAATATCGAAAATCGCTTAACATAATTCTTTTATCTCGAATATCTTCCAAAGATATTTCACTAATCCTTCAAGTTTCAACGTAATATTCCCCTAATATTATAACGTTATAAATATAATAATTGGATTTTATCGAGAGCGTTGGAATTTCCTGTATGTTAAAGTGAATTTCGCTTTAACGGTAACGTCAGGACGTCCACCTCATTTAATTTCTTGACCATTCTTAACTTGGTTGCTGTAATGCGATAAAATCAAAAAAAGTTATTTTGTTGTAACGAAAGTAGACTTATCTAGGTTTTTTTTTTTATAGATTGGGGGATTAAAAAAAGTCATATTTTTTTTCAACAATCCAATCACAAAAATAAATTTTGAATAACAGGTAAATACGCATTGATAAAATCATTTCTTCTATTATTATTTTATAAGCTGGTTTAGTTTATTCACGGCTATCTGGTCCCAAACTAGGCAGAGCCTTTTGCTATTTCAACCAGATAACTGATCCATACATTAGTCCAAAATATATGCACATTTAGGCCAAGACATAAATCATCAAC
The DNA here is from genome assembly GCA_905333005.2 of Lycaena phlaeas. Classification (NCBI taxonomy): domain Eukaryota; kingdom Metazoa; phylum Arthropoda; class Insecta; order Lepidoptera; family Lycaenidae; genus Lycaena; species Lycaena phlaeas. Next base: position 4,780,745 of record HG995181.1, read on the forward strand.
ACCATTAACACACACACAAACACCATTTACCCTGGATGGGAATCGAACCCGGGACTTTCTAGTTTAGCCTGCCTGCCAGCCTGGATCAGTAACCACTAGTGACTAGACCAATAGGCCAGATTAATAGCTAATAAAATATTACTTACGCTTATATTTTTTTATCATAAGTAAAAATATAATATTATTTTACACATACTAAAAAAAAATTACATGACTGTTTTCAAATAAATGTTCTTCTGGCATCTAAATGAGGTCTGACCTATATTTTAGATGCCAGTCTTCGGTTCATTAAAAAAAAAACATTGAACATTTATTGAACACACGATTAATTGATTTTTCTTATTTTGCCGGTAAATGTGTGGATCATTCATAACCATCGATCAATCATGTCTTCCGCTCCACCGCAATGCTATATTTTATGTGTAGAAGCCTATTCTCGGAAATATAGTCATTGGAGTTGAAATATAGGCTAGCTTAGCAGTCTATATCATTTTTGTTTTATAAATCTTATGTTTTCCATTCAAAACTATGTATTTTCATAAAGAAAACTATAAAAGCTTCCGATAGAATCTGGGAAAGCTTGTTTCTTCGTAATTAAAACAAACAAAATCTCAAACATTAGAAATCAATAGTTGAAAGTCGATTCAAACTTACATAGTAAGCTTATCCAAGACTACGCCAGCATACACCAAAATAGTCGTAATAAACCGATTTGCGGCTAGTCTGAAATTCAGTTAAAAGCCTCCAAATACGTACTCTTGGGAATTAAAGCGACGCAAATACATTCTGAATTTGTAAATTGGTGAAACCTAGGTTTGTTTGGTGGGAAACATGTGTGATCCTGAGTCTAAAATATACATACCAAATCATTGAGTTTGTCTCTTGCAAATGATAATCTAAATAGTGGTAAAAGGTAAGTGTCATGCTGCTTTTCAGATAAATTAGGCTGGCACGACCGGGGTGGCATATGGATATCTCACGCAAATAATACCGGCGTAAAGTGACGGCTATGCTGTCTCGTTTCGTGCGGCTTGTCAGTTTCCGGTGGTCTGTTGGGAGAATAGGGAAAAGGACAACACATCCGCAAAACCTGTGGTTATGTGGATGTTAATGAGTGTTAAGTTGCAAGGCTTTGACTGTTCTTTTGCCCTCTTATGCTATATAAAATATTGATAATGTTCATGAACTCACTAAGAGTAAAGGGGACTACACAGAACCGTAAATCTCTTTATTTTATTCATATCTGATCATTTATAGAAGGATACAATAAAAATAAATTATTTTATAGAAGAGATAAAGCAAATGGACAGCCGGTTCATCAATAGATAACTGCGAAGCTAAACGATTATCAGGTGCGTTGCCGATCTTTCGAGGATGCTCTTTTCTTGATGGTTCCTAACGGCGGTTTTCAATATCCTAGCTATCTTAATATTATCTTATCTATCTTGAAATTTTGACACATTTTCTTACAAAATCTATAGGTTTAAATATACCATAGGTGGTAGTGGAATTCTATATTAAAGTGTTCGTGAATGGCAGGAAATCGAGTTCTTGTGTATTTCTGGACATTCAAGTGGTGTGGACGAAATTTGGAATTTTGACGCGATGTTCGTTTTTTTTTGTAATAATAACTTTATCTATTTCTTACGACATCTTTCTTATAAGCCTTGTTAAATATTTATTGAACAACATGACCTTTTTGATTAAATATTTAAGATCTACACTTCCCTGCCTCTTTTGGTTAGTATTTCAACTAATTCTTACCCTTCCATTCGAGCAAAGCTGTATCACGAGAGAAAAAAGCTTGAGTTACAAAAAAAACCAGCAAAAAAAAAAGCGCGCACAAACAATACCCTCGATAAAATAATTTATTTATGCCATGAAAGACTTAATAAAACATTTCCTTCGCCAAAATCGTGATACATAAAAAATAACATTGTTCCAATTTTGAAAGAAAAAAAGCCAAAGAGTAATCGTTCTTTGAACAAAGGAACAACTATTAGTTGCCAGTTACAAAAGTGAATAAAAATGAATAAGATGAAAGAGGGAGCGTTTTCTCCAAGATGTTAAGTGATGTCTAAATATTTCCTCCAGACATTTTCTATTGTTAACAATTGCTTCTATATTTTCAGGTACTTTTTCCTGCTTTTATTTTGCTCTGCTTCAGGGGTAAGAATTTTCTATATTATGTTATACTGTGATAACTAATACTATTACATTGACGATATTTTGTTTTCTTTGCGGTAAGATAATTTTTAATTTATTTATAGATTATAATAATTAGGGCCTGTTTCACAATCTCCAGTTAAGTTCCCAATAGGCTATCGGCAACATATTTGACAGATACTCTCTACTCTGTCAAATATGTTGCCGATAGCCGATATTATTGTCATAATATTATGTATTATTTCTCGAAGTTATTTTTTTTTGTGGCAACGTAACCTAATCAATCAACATAACTTAATCAAAATTAATAACTTCAACGTCATATTTATTTTTCTTACATTAATGGTTTTAAGCAAAAATATTTTCAGCCAACTTTATATAGGTAAGTACAACAGATAGGATATTTTTTTGTCACCTACCTAAGAATACTACTGTACTAATGAGATGAATCTAATGATAAATAAAAAAAATAATTTTAAATAAAAAACCGAAAACCGACTTCAGAACCATACCTTAATTAATGTACAACTAAAAATTTTAAAATAATATTGAAATACTTCGAAGTGAAGTAGAAGACGTATACTATTTAAAATCGGGTATTTTTGGAGTCGGTGCCAGCCAAAGAGGATATTTTAATGATCAATCACATACACCAAGTATTGAGAATATGCCTGTGAAGGGCAGCCATGTTTTGGCTGATACCTATGTTCAGCCGTGGACGGATGAAAGTTGATAATGATGACCTCACAATACTTTGATACTTTCCAAATATCCTATTCACTGGTTTTTGTTCATATTATTCATATTACATCGACAAGTAATAAAATGAGAAAATCATCTGGGTATACAAAACCAACCAATAAGCATTATTGAATATAACTTAAAAACCGCTGATCAGATGTCGATCAAATTAATATTATGGGACCAATTCGGAAAAGTAAGCTTCGAGTAGCAAACATACAAAAAAAAAACATACAGACGAATTGATAACTTCCTTCTTTTTTTGAAGTCGGTTAAAAATATTGAGTAGTTTATAAAATATTAGGAAATATAGAAGATAGGCGCGAAAAACATAACAATTTTAAATTTTATCATAATATTATAAAAATTCCTTCGTAATACATTGTATGGGATCGAAAATATTTAAGTTAATTAGCTGAGATATCCTAAGTCCCTTTATCCAAACAGTTTTTCAGTAACCATACAACTTGTGTTAAATTGTAAGTTTAACCTTACAATTTAGTACTTAAGCTCACAAGTCTTCCCTTCTCAAACGACTTCTCGGTGTTAAGGAGAGAGGGTAAAGGCATGTAATTACTTTGGTACTGAGGAATAAACTTCTTCGTCTGTTTTTTTAAATAAAAAGATATTAATGGCTTCATATGATTAATATTTTTGTAAAAAGTTTTAGAATATTCTAGTTTTTTTAAACCTTTTTTTAACGAGACCTTTTGTAACATTATTCTTTTTTTTTAGGAGTTAATATAAATTAACGAAAAGCAGATATTTGTTCTGTAACTAATTAGAATAAAATAAGAGAACGACGATGGTCCAGTGGGTGTGAGCTCGGCTTAGAGTGAGAGGGTCCAGTTTCAACCCTGTCCCGCTGTGGTTTGCACAATGATAATAATTTTTGATGTCATCTTCTCACACCACTGAGTGGTATGAATCGACGAATGGTTAATTTGCACAGCGTCGTGTCATACCACGGTATGAATCACCAATCAATAAAAAAAGAAAAGTCATAATATAATGTTTCATTATTTAATACTAGCTATTGCCCGTGGCTTCGCCCGCGTTAGCAAAAAAAACTCTTTTTAATAAAAAGTATCTTATGTTACTTCTAGTACCTCCCTGAACATATTATGTACAAAGTTTCATGACGATTTGTCGAGTCGTTTTTGCGTGAAAGCGTAACAAACATCCACGCTTTCACTAGTGGCAATTGAATTGTGTTGAAAATGCTTTAAATATAAATTAATTGTAGTATTAGATTCCCTTGTCAAAGCCTGTAAATAGCTGTGTCAATGTGTGTACTGTAAGTTATTATTTTGCATAAATTTTATGCTTATGTTGGTATACTAAAAATGTCCCAGGGTTTCAATGTAAAGACGATAAAGAGCGAGAAGGAAGATGGGGGCAGGCTTCTATAATCCTACTTATATTATAAACACGAAATTTTGTAAGTATGGATGTTTGTTACTCTTTCACGCCAAAACTACTGAATGAATTTTGATGAAACTTTACAATAATATAGCTTATACATCAGAATAACATATAGGATATTATTTATCCCCGTACTTCCACGGGAATGGGAACTACGCGGATGAAACCGCGGGGCGCTCCTAGTAGACAATAATTTGGTCTAGGATTCTAAGCTATTCCATCTCACAAGTTATATCAAGTAGTGTATAAATCTGGGAAAAAACAAAACTATTTTTATATACTTTAAGTATATATTTTGTGTATTAAGTGGTTTGAAGTTTTGTATAAACTTAACATGCACAAGTTAATCGTTGATCTAGACAGATTTGAGTAACATACTAAAAGGATAGCTATTATACTGCCATTCTTCTAAAAGAGACATTTTGAAACGAGTGTTTAACGAAAATCGTTAATGAGAAAAAATGAGTGTTGAAAAATGGGTTGTATCCGGCACAAGTGTTAGTCCTATATATTTCCAGAAGTTAGAAAAGATTAGGATATGCCTAGGCATGGCTGAGGTCCCTAGGTTATCTGGACACATGAGTGAATACATTTCCCATCATTATCAAAAAAAGGTAAGTCATTTATGTGTTGATTGTGTTGATCCTTAGACATAAGATGCTAAGTCTCAGTGTTAGTTGTTACCCTGCCCATATTACTAATCTCTTCGAAACACAGCAAAGCTGTTCCGCGGGAGTAACAAGCAAGATGGTGGTACCTAATCAGATGGCGCGCTCCCGTCTAATTAGGTACCACCTTCTTGCTTCACATCGCTATCGCTAACTGTAAATTAAAATTAAAACGTTACTTCACAAACAAGTACCCACCTTACTTAAACATGTTACAAACGTTAAACAAACAGACGCATTGAAGATAACAGAAGAAGACGCGTATACACAAACGTACATTACAAACATTTTTTTAACAGGTTCTTTCACGTGGAATATTAATTGTCGTCCTTTGAAAGAGATGTTGTGGAAAACGACACAGATTTAATTAATACAGACATTATTTAACAACGAACGAATGTTCCGTCAACCAAAATGTGCCAAATGGACATTTTATAATGCATGTACTTCAATGAAATAACGTATTTCAATAAAAACAACAAAGCGATGTGTTCGTTTCGTTGATTTATTGCTTAAAACATTTTCTTGTAAACTTTGGTATTTTTTTGATATACAAAAACCTGCCTTTTTTGGTGACGCAGATTTATGCATGTATCCAGGATATTTCGGGTAAGACTTCTAGATCTATTTGGGACTCGCACTTTGGAATTGTACTACAGTAAAGTAAAAAAAGTAAAGTATCATCCCATATAATATGTCCCACTGCTGGGCACGGGTCTCCTCCTTTAAATCAGGCGAGAAGGATAATAGGCCATAGTTCCGATGCGCTGGCCCAATGCAGATTGGTGAACTTCACATACCTTCAAAGATTTTCAATCTCATCAGGCATATTTCCACACGATGTTTTCCTTCACCAATGTGAAGGTGGTGGGTGGGGTGAAAGGGTGCACTTAGAAATTTAGAAAAACCCTTTTCAAGGCACACGCGGAGGTCAGTATCGAACCCGGAACCTCTCGACTTAGAGGCCGAGTCCATCCACCACTTTACCATCGCCGCTCTTTAAAATTAGCTCTTCGTCAAAATAATATATTATATTAACATAAAATCCTTGATTTTAGTGAAAAGGTTTTGTATAATAAGCTATTTCACTGCACGGAGATCGTCTTCCCACCTGGTTAATGGCCGACCAACACTTCGTCTTCTTAACCTCCACTCTCCTTTATTAACCCATCGATCGTTCTCCTGAGTGAGAGTCCTACATTTATATACATACAATATACAAACAACCTATACATTATACATACAGACAATACAAAGCGTTTGTAATCTCTACCACGTCACGCCAAATGCATGTTTGATATATGAAAGCATTATTGGGTGACATGACAGGCGAAAATACATACAGGTATCAAACACAGACCTAGGTTAGGATATAACATAATTATATACCTATAATCTATGGGCGTAAATTTTATTAGCATAATTATAGCATTATAATAATAGTACCCATTAATTATATAAAACTATGTGTTCAATGTTGATCGGCAATTAACTTGATGGAAAGATGATCTTTCTGCAGAGGACGGTGGGTGTTCGATGCGAGTGGCGATGGATTTGTCGTATAGGTGTTTAAGCGATCTATGATCAGCAATAAATGGATGATGGCTAATGATGATAATGAACTGCAGATAATAATCAGCATTTTGGCGTTAAATATTATGAGAGATCTAATAACCATCGGTAGATTGTCGTCCAAAATCTAATTTTGGAATATTCAACATTGCCCTACTCATATTCGCATTTTGACAATAAAAAATATTATCAACTGTAAAACCCCATCAGTTGCTTAACGACGAATAAAAATTCTGATATAAATGCACATTTCAATATTAACATTTAATTATAAAGATCATTTTCACGAGTTTGTATCGATCGCTCATATTAATTGAGTCTGTAGTCTAATTTTAGATTAATTTCCGTCCGATAATATTTTTTTTCTTATTTTGTGCAAATAAAAAATTATTCCCGTCCGATAATTTTTTTTTTCTCATTTTGTGCAAATAAAAAATATTCCCGTCCGATAATATTTTTTTTTCTCATTTTGTGCAAATAAAAAATATTCCCGTCCGATAATATTTTTTTTCGCATTTTGTGCAAATAAAAAAGTATTCCCGTCCGATAATGTTTTTTTTCCAATTTTTCATACATATATATACGCACGGATATTAATTTTATTACGAGTATTTACAATGTCAAAAACATGTTATTGATTTCAATATTATAATAATATACTGTGCCGGACAGATTATTTGACTTTATAAAGTGTAATTAGACTATAGATGTATCATAAATAAAATAAATGATGAAAAAAATCCTATAATATGTAAAGAGTAAAACGCTGAATATGTTGAACATGATGATGATGATGACAGTAGTCATCGTGACATATTTCTAAAATTGATTTCATATTGTAGATACAGGTACATATTTATTCCCTTTTAAGAATGTACTTTATAAATACTATAATGAAAATATATTTTTTTCAGATTTAAATTAGCCTCTACCACAAATTAATGCATTTTATCTAATTTGAATTAAGCGCGAAAACGCTCGTGTGTCATGGCGTCCGCTCGTGACGTCACACATTAGTAAAACATTGCATTACAATGCGTACACAGCTTATTAGTAGTATATGGGACGTGCCCTCTGACTGGTTCATTCATTATTGTATGAAGCTTCTATGAATATGGTTGACTGCAGTATTTTGTAAGTTTATTAGGTCGTTTTCAAGAATCCTATGAATATAATATACTTTTCACTGAAACAATATATTATAGTGCCATTGCTGTATTGACGCCGAATTGGGCACGCACGACCTGGGCGGTACATCTCGCTCACATAATACCCGAGTAATGTGACAGCTCTGCTGTCGTATTACGCCGGTAATTTCGCAGGTATCAGGAAAGCAAAGCATTTAAATATTTTTTGGCTGTCCAGTTGGTTTAACTCAGACTGCTCGTTTGACTGCTTATGCCACCAATAAATGTCAGTTTATAATTTTAAAATGTTTAAACTATATTAAATATTACGGTAGCGTTAACATTTGCACTAATTTTGTATTTTAGCACGTTTCTTAACATTGTTAAGTTAATAAAATAAACATTCTGTCGCGGCATAATGAGGTAATAAATTAAATAGTAAGCCTTGGAGGTAAATGATACAATAAGGTAGGTGTGGAATCCCTTACGGTATAAATAGGATGAAAGTGAAACATATGGTAAGTGGGATAAGAGGGCTTTGAGGTTAGATAGAAATTATGGTAGGCTACCAAATATATGTTGAAAGAAATAATAAATAAAACCTAGTGGTTACTTAGAGAATGAAATTAGCTGAATTTTTCATTTTCAAAATATACGAAGGAAAATGCTGGAGACGATTAAGTTGTCATAATTTAAGATTAAGGTTAAGAAATGTTGTTAAACGACGACAGAAGGCGACGAACAGACGACGCATAACCTTAGTTCAGCCATGTGGATGGCCACACGGCGTACGGACGCGATTTGATGAATTTCATGCTCTAATATTATAAGATGATTAGGTTTCCTTACGATAATTTCTATTCCCTTTTAAGAAGGTATCTGTTACACTGGAACCCAGTCTTCGAGGTCCAGACTTCAGCTGCGTACCAATAATATAGGCATACTTATATTTAATAGAAGGCAGAGCCATTGCGGCATTGCAGCCGAATTGGGCAGACACGCTCTCGCTCAAAAAAGTGACATTCCGGTGGTCCATGTTGCCTTCCTTTTCCCAATGCCCCCCGCATTGGGAAAAGGAAGGCAACATAAGCTTCGGTTGTGCGGATGTATGGGCCTCGGTAGTCAGAAGACTCCGACTTTGTTTCATTATGGCATCAAAAAATAAATTCAAAAAAAATCTGTCTGGATTCTAGAATATTGTCGCCCATTTCTACTCGACTATGGTAAAGCCGGGAAGGGTAATGCTTAGAGTAGTATGTTATATATGAAATAGAATGTATGTAGGCTTAAGGCCCCGTTTGCACAAGCGCTTAATAAGCGTCGCGTCAAATTTCAACGTTGTTGCGAACTCTGCATGCTTAATTCGATTAAATTTCCAACAGTTTTTAACGTTTCCCCCGGGCTCCCGAAGATCGTATTAAAGGGTCAGTTCGTGGTTACCGCTGTCGATCCCGGTTATACAGGAGTTACAGCGGTGGAAACGAGTGGGCCAAGCCCGCCAAAAATAAAAAATAAAACACTCAACGTCGAAAAACTAAAATTGTTTCATGAAATAATGCCGCGCTTTAAAATAGCTTTCGTGTGAACCAATACATGACTATCCATTTTTGTCATTAGAACAGTTTTTTAACGCTCGATTCAAAAGCGCGAGTGTGAACGGGGCCTAATATTTAGACTAATGTATTCGTTGAGCGTAACACGTGACAGTAGCAAATGAGCGGCATACACATAGATGTCTACCATGAATCAATACTAGGTTACATTAGCTGAATGCAAATACATTCAAATAAACTGAATATACAATTGAAATTATTACACATAAAATTTAACATTTGCTCTCAAAGCAGAATACACGATTAAATGATAAACGATTGCGTTTGCTATATTCTAAATCCTACTAATAAATATTATAAACGTAAAGTATCAACCCTTTATGTCCTACTGCTGGGCACGGGTCTCCTTCCTCGAAATCAGGCGAGGAGGGTAATGGGCCAATAGTTCACCGCGCTGGCCCAGTGCGGGTTGGTGAACTTCACATACCTTCAAAGACTTTCAATCTCATCAGGCATGCAGGTTTCCTCACGATGTTTTCCTTTACCGGTGAGCGAGCGATGGTCTCGTGTTTGGGGTGCCCTTAGGAATTAGAAAAACCCATTTCAAGACACACACGGAGGGGTCAGGGTTGAACCCGGACCTCTCGCATAAGAGGCCGAGTCCGTCCACCACTCGACCATCGTCGCGATAAACGTAAGACTAACAAATGTCTATACATTTGTTAGTCTTCCACGTAAAAACTACTGAATGGATTTTGATGAAACTTTACAAGAATATAGCTTATATATCAGAATAACACATACACTATAATTTATCTCCATTCTCTCACGGGAACGGGAAGTACGCGGGTGAAACCGTTGGGCGCTACTAGTATCCTAATATTATTATAAATGCGAAAGTTTGTGAAGATGTTTGTTACTCTTTCACGCAAAAACTACTAAATGGATTTTGATGAAACTTCATAACAATATAGCTTATACATCAGATTAACACATAGGCTATAATTCATCCACGTATTCCCACGGGAACGCGGGGCTCTGCTAACTAAGTATAAATGCCTTTGTAAATCTTAGTTACCGCAGGCGAAGTTGCGGGCAACAGCTAGTATTATTATAAATCATCACATAAGTAGAACCATCGCATCCTGCTTGTTTTGATTGTCAGATGATAAAATTGAAAACAGAAAATAAGCTGTCCATTTTGCTCATTCTTAAAAATTCACCCTGTATATTACAATTTATAAGATCACGTAAAAAATCAACCCCTTCTCAAATGTATTACGATGGTTTGGCTGAAATTCTTTTGATGTATTGATTTTCGATGTAAGTGTATCGAATAGAAGGAGCTTGTAAAGCAAGATCGCTTTGTATCCCAAAAACGTTTTTATGCTAATTAATAAAGTACAGTTTGCTTACTGTGTACTTATTTTAACAAACATATAATGAGTGAATGTTTATATTAGCTTAGTCTCGCAGTAAATTCATTATTTAAACGCCTTAGCAGTAAAATCAACTTGGATGTTTTGAATAAAGAATGGAAATTCTTAATTGGAATTCACTACCAACATAATACATTTTGAAAGGTGTCATTACTGTTCAACGGATACCGACCAATAGCTGCTATTCAGTGGCGAATCTAAAGTTTTATTAAATGCATTGTTATTACGCGTATATTATTTTAACTGAAACTCTTTTATTATAATAGTATAAATAATGACAAAATTAAGACATTAAGGGCCTGTTTCACAATCTCTAGTTAAGTTTATCTTTTTTGAGTATGAGTATTTCAGATAGAGTATGGAGTATCTGTCAAATATCTGTCAAATATGTTGCCGATAGCCTATTGGGCACTTAACTGGAGATTGTGAAACAGGCCCTAAAACAATTTTCATAATTTGACCAATTTAAAAAACAAATTTAGTTCAGCGTGTTTAATGAATATTAAATTCTGAATTTAGTAGAATGGTATTATTGATTTTTTACTTGTTGTCAGTATGCATGAAAAACCTACCAATTGCAAATTAATTACCATAATATAACAGAACAAACCGTAATCATGTATACTTATTTTTTATTACAATAAAAAATAACGTGTCAAAAGAATAATAAATAAATTAACATAACCAGAGGTCACAACTTTACGTAGATTTCATATGAGCGAGAGGTACCACCCTGGTTGTGCCAGCCTAATTTGCCTGCAAAACAGCATAGCACTACCTCTAAAACATAATATTATGTTCCATGCATCCTTATCATTATTGATTGGATTCATCACTGTATATCATATACGAAGTGGTGAAGGTCCTGTGATGGTCGTTGGTTGGTTTATTCTTAACAAACAAACAATCCCCAGACACCATTCCACTTCAACAAGAGATGAGAGCCAAAAACTTAAGTCCCTTCGGCGAAATTCCAAGTCACGACGCGTCCAAAGAATTTTACAGCCGTATAAAACCCCTAAAAAGCAAAGTTTAATTTTGTATGTTAATTCGAAATATTTATATTTGGAACTTCATTTATTTTTAATTATCACGTGTATGCTGAATTAATTAATATAATTGCACGTTGAATATTAATTAAAATAAATTGAAAATTTTAACTAGACTACAAATATTATATTAAAAATATTTTTTGAATAGCAACATGTTTTAATTATCTTGATATTATGTATGTAAATAAAGTCTCATCTCATGATAATGTGCAATTATCGACTACTGCCTATAGATTAAGTAGTGTTCAGGGAAATTTATGCACGTGGTGCGGGTTTGAATCCCGCCGAGTATTGGTAATATGGAAATGGATTTCGGTGAAGTTGATATCTGTTTAGATGAATTCAGCCCGTAAATGACCTCTTCTTCTCCAAGGACATGATGTCGCAAAAAGCGGAAGCGAAGCGGACGAGGAACCGCACTGCTACCAATACGCGCAGGAGAACACGGCGGTGACAGACGCGTAGGCAGGCTACGAGGAAAAAGGTGTCGTGTGTGTGTGTGTGTGTGTGTGTGTGTGTGTGTGTGTGTGTGTGTGTGTGTGTGTGTGTGTGTGCGTGTGTGTGTGTGTGCGTTACACGATTAAATACAAGCAAGTGTTAAACAGTGTGCAATATACATACACAGTACACACTGACATTTGCTCTCTCGCTCTTTTATACTTGTGTCTCTTACCTGTCGTTTTTACCGTTGCATCCGGTTTGAAATCACAACGATTCTAAAGAAGTTTCACTTCAAAACACCGCTGGGTACTAGTAGTATACTTATCATCTCTTCGAACGCAGAGTTCGAAATCAACCCCGGGCCCTGGTAGCAGAGTAAAAAATAGCGTCAAAAAAAAAAAGATTTAGATGATTTTCCTAAACATAATTATTTACTGAATTAATAATAATTTATTTATGCCGATTTTTGAATTTGGGTTATCGTAGCCGGAATCGCGGTCAGAGCGAAGGCAATTAGTATTTTTATAACAATTAATACTACTTTATTTGCTTGTTTTATTTCATTCTAGCAAAGAAATACATATTATATTTTTCGAACTCTACGCAGGTAAAGCCGCGGGTAAAAACTAGTTGTCTATAATTATTTGATATACTCACGCGTATAATGATCGTTTTTGCTCCAACACGCCTTCTCATCAGGCGACCTGTTTTTAGATAAGGGTCTAGTTTTTGCAATCTGAACATCTTATTCCCAATTATATTATAATACTTAGCGTTTATATATCAGTTATAATATGTATGCACTATTTTTTTTATTATAAATTACCTAGTAGTGAAAGTGTGAGCGACGATGATCATCGACCGCACAACCTATAGACTCCTAATGTTTGATTTTTCGTATTAAATGCATTCTGGCAACTAGCTGAAGTGAGTCGAGGGGGTTACAATGCTGTGATTAGCTAATTTAATGTCATACATTACCAATCACGGAACGTTAAAAAGAAATGTATATATTTCGCAACGGGAAAGAATGAGACGACACGATAGTTTGAGTACATTGCTTATGGCTTACATCGGAACTATAAGTCAGATGTGTCGCCAGATCCCGTTCCCCTGTTATTAGGAGTCTATGGGTTATGTGGTCGATGACGATGATCCAGTGGATATAGGCTCTTGAGCGAGAGGGTCCGGGTTCGATCCTGACCCCCCAACTGGTGCCTTGGAATAAGTTTTTCTAAATTTCTTAATTGCGCCCTAAACACGAGATCGTTCGCTCACAATAGAAGGAAACACATAGTGAGAAATCCAGATGAGCTTAAAATTCTTTGAAGGTGTGTGAAGTTCACAATCATCATTTGGCCACCGCATCGGTAAAGTATGCCCCACAATACCCTTCTCGCCTGAGGGTTCGGGCTTCGAGGAGCAGACCCGGTGCATACTGCGTGGACATAATTATTTGGATTGTTACTTTATCGATATCGATATACTACGATATCAATTATGTATTTCAACATAAATTATCTAATATTATGTTAGTATGGATTAATAATAATAATAATAATAATAATAATAATAACCATTTATTAATACGGCGTACTTGTCCCTAAAGGCACCCTTTTTACCTTTTTATCTTTCTAGGATTCAGCTCTTCAAAATGACAAAATAAGACCTATTTTAATCCTCAGCGTTTCTATCCTGAAAGCGCATAGACTTGGGTCTATGCGTCTGTCTGTAGGTCTGTCAAACCAAAATATTGGTATATATCACAGGAAAATTTAGTAAGAATTTGAAAGAAATATTTGTTGTTATGTTAACGCACACGTATTTGGAAAACCTTAGGCCTCAATTCATAGTGGCGATGGCGTTGCGGCTGGTCTGGTTTTTTTTTATTTCTCGATTATATTTCGCTTTTGTTAATGGCGGACTATTCGACGTGACATGATATTTAGTGAAACAACTTTTACGTATTTTATCGTTTTAAGTTTTTTATATGCCCGACGTTTCGGACACTTTACAGCCCCTCTTTCACTCCACAAGACCTCCAGGGACCATGGTGTAAAGTATCCTAAACGTCGGGCATATAAAAAACTTAACAAACCGCGATAAAATCCGTAAAAGCAGTTTTAATAAAACGAGTGAAATTCACGTAAGCATAAAAAACAATATGATATTTTAATCTTTGAAAATACAAAAATAATGCATCGAGAATAGAAGATTTACAGAGGGTGGGAATAAGTCCGTTTTAACAAGCTAAGCTGCAGATAAAGGCTATTTGCAGCTTAGCTTGTTTCTGATATCATAAAAAGGTTTTCTTTCTATTAATCTTTAAAAGAAAGTTTATTTTTTGGAATCTTTTCAAAGGATAAAGCTGCTAGGACGGGATAGGATCTTTAAGCTTCTAAGAGTTGCGAACTAAAAGATCTCAATCAGTTACTCCAAGTCAAATAGATACTTGCAGACCAATAAGCGGATTGGTCAGAGAAAATGTATTGGACATAAGCCGTTTCGTAATTAGTATGAAAGTTCCCATTTCTTTAGCCTTTCATTTCAGGGAATAAAAGGATAAAGTCTGGAGAGTAATATGATCGAATACGAACGAAATACTGGGTGAATACAAACCGAACTCGTAAGGACTTTAAACCAATTAATTAGCTAAATCGAATCATTAATTTGAATGCTAAACATTGTTATGCCTACTATGCGTGTAAGGTGATATTTTTGTAGGTCCTCTGTAAATATTATTGTTAAGTAATTTGTTGCCTCCATCCAGCAGTGGTCATCATCATCATCATCATCAGCCTTTATCCATCCACTGTTGAAAATAGGCCTCCCTCAATGAACGCCAAAAGGACCAGTGGCAGTTGATGTAAAATATTTAAAACGTCGTCCATACTATAAAATAAATAAACTGCTATATCCTTACTATTATAAATGTGAAATTAGGAATATTTGTTACAATTTCACGCAAAAACTACTCAACGAATCATCATGAAACTTTGCACACATATTCTAGGAGGTACTAGAAGTAACATAGGATACTTTTTTGTTAAAAAATGTTTTTTTTGGCTTATTTCGGGCGAAGCCGTGGGCAATAGCTAGTTGGGTAACAAAAGTATATGATTTTTTTCACTACTAATACGTAGAGTTTTATATTAATACATTGCCTACGCCGCATTCACGAGATATTTGTAGACAAAGTCAAAGTTAAAGTCAAAGTCAAAAAAATTATTCAAAATAGTACTATCGAAGTATCTTTTTGAAGGTCAATTTAGTCTACCACCGGTTCCAAAGCAAGACAACATCGAAATATCATAATCAAGTAATAAATGTGGTAAATATTTCGGTTCGAATAAGTATATAACTAAATATATAAGTATTGAGTAATTTATAGCGAGCTTAACATTATATATTTGATCCTTCGAACTGTATCTGATTGGTGTACTGTAATTACACTAATTCCATAGCAATTCATCATTTACCTTAAATGTTACGTTGGCGGTAATTGCTTTTGGTAACCTGCGCCTCTCATACATCAGTTTGTATCTATTTACTGCATAAATCGAGTTGAATTCGCAACAGTTCAATACAAGTTTAATATTTGAATACAAATGTTTATTCGTATTGGCAATATTAATTTTGTTTGGACCCTTTTTATAAGTTTTTCTTTCTATATTATACACATTTGTGTCAAATTTTGACGAAGCGCGAATTAATAATCTTCAAAAAAATTGTATTCATAATTAAAGGAGTATTTCTTATCTTAATTAATCTGGTACTATAAAACATGCTAATATTATAAAAAGTGAAAGTTTGAAAGTATGGACGGATAGATGGATGTTTGTTACTCTTTCTCTTAAAAATTACTGAATGGATTTTAATGAAACTGAATTTCATCTCAACTCACCAAGTAAGAGATAAAATTCTATCATCATAATCACTACATATTATAAAACAAAGTCGCTTTTTCTGTCCCTATATCCCTTTGTACGCTTAAATCTTTATAACTACGCAACGGATTTTGATGCGGTTTTCTTTAATGGATAGGACAATTCAAGAGGAAGGTTTATGTACATAATTTATTAAGTTTCTATATACATTGGCTAAGATATAACAATAATTGTTGGAGGTGTCGGAAAAAAATTGGCCGTCTGAGAGTTTCCAACGAAAACGCTGCCTAAACCCTTTGAGATATATCAAAATAATGTATGGTGGAATTGTGTGTCTTAAATAGGTCTACAAAAAAGTCCGCGATGGCATATATCTATCTCTTAGGGATATCATACTATATCCACTTAATACTTTAAGAAATGGACAATTATAACGCGATAATTTGAAAGTTATTTACAAAAATACGGTATGAATCCTTATTATTTTAAATCAGTTAATTAGCTGGAGCACATAATGAAGATTATTTTTACCCTTTACATCATGCAAATTAAATGAATACTTTAGAAGATATGGCAATATCAAAATAATACGCAAGAAAATAAATCGTGTTGCCGTGATTTGAGAGGGCAGTGGATGCGAGTAATATTTAATAGTATCCTAAATAGTAAATATGCATGCAGAACGTCTGCATAGGAATATAATATGTCTTTATGTTCAAGATAACATATATCCATTTTAATACAAAAACTTAGTCATTATTGAAATGGAAAATGATCGTCATCAAACATGATAAATTCGTAAACCTAAGTTCACGCGGGCGAAGCTGCGGGTAATAGCTAGTTAACTATATAACAATTGCATTTGAATTATAATTATTGTAATATTAAACTTCTTATATAGACCTATAGTTTCTAGTTTAGATAGTTATAATAATTAAATGAAGCTAAAAACGACACCATAAATTCTGGACCCTACATCAGTTATAAGGGTCCCATTAACAGTAACAATATTTACTCGAACTTGTGTTGAAATTTATTGAGTAAGTTCTTATTTGTATTAGACATAGTTAACTTGTTCGTATACGCGGTTAAATAGTCCACAAAGGACAAATTTATGAAAAATATCCCTTAGGGCCTCTTTCACAATGTCCAAATAAAGTGTGAAATAAGCAATTTGCAACGTTTTTACCACATAACGACAACGTTTTCGTTTCACAATTGACAAATAGCACTATTTGGCAAATAGAGCTTTATTTTTTCTTCGTTCTCTTCTTTTCGAGTTCGAGGTGTTCGTTTAGATTCCTATCTTCCAAAAAAACACATGCATAGCATGCCCTATAGTACGTTGGAAAACTTGAAATTATGGAATAATAATAATTTTTGGGCGACCATTGGAGAGGCCTTTGTCCAGCAGTGGACAGCTATAGGCTGAGATGATGATGATGATGAATAATTATAACTTTAGAGAAACTATAGTTATTGGTCACGGGACGATGGTCCATCTAATCAGGAATGTAACCGAGATAAAATGAGTGAAGATATAAATAGGATGGTGGCGGCTATAAAGGCCAAAGTGCGGTACAGCGAATCTCTCTCACCTAATTAGCTTTTAAAAAAATCTAGATTATAGAGAGTAACGACAGTCCAGTGGATATGAGCTCGGCCCTTCATGCGAGAGGCTCCAGGTTCGATCTTAACCCCCTGTGGTTTCTAAATTTCTAAGTCATCTTTAATCACGGATCATCGTTCGCTTACCAGTGAAGGAAAACATCGTGAGGAAACTGCATGCCTGATGAGATTTACAGTCTTTGAAGGCATGTGAAATTTACCAACCCAAACTGAGCCAGCATGATTTCGAGGAGAGGAGACCTGTGCCCAGCAATGGAACATAATATATGGGTTGATACTTTACTTTACTTTACTTTTTATAGATAGCAGACTTTTTTAGATAGACCATGAGGTCACTTTATCTGTACGTTATATTATTGTACCATTATATTTCCTCTGCACTATTCTGCGTATCTATGCTATTTTCAGAAAATTCGTTTATATAGCAATTGTATTTTCCCCTTTATACATTTGCCGTCAACATTTTACTGAATAATTTACGTGGAGATAATACAGTGAGTGGAAATGTAATTATAACATTTATCATTTTAGCGGTGTGTTCAATATTAGTACCCGGATGACCGAGCTTTGCTCGATAAAGTTGGTTGTTGAAAACGCGAATGAAACAACATTTTCTGAATATGAATCCTAGCTTTTACTAAGTTTAATGAAAATCGTTGGAGACGTTTCAGATATTCAGATTATATTTATACACAAGAATTGCTCGCTTAAAGATATACGATAATATGTAGCAGTTTTGCTGTCTTTCGGAGAGAAAGGCGAGATAAGCACTTAAGCAGTGTTATTAGAGTCTTAAGATCATATTATATCTCTGAATAAAAAAACACGTGAATGATTTACCCACCTGATCACTTCAGTAAAGTAAAAAAAAGTAACAACCCTTTATGTCCCTCTGCTGGGTACGGGTCTCCTCCTCGAAATCAGGCGAGGAGGGTAATGGGCCAATAGTTCACCGCGCTGGCCCAGTGCGGGTTAGTCAACTTCAGATACCTTCAAAGATTTTAATCTCATCAGGCATGCAGGTTTCCTCACGATGTTTTACTTCACCGGTGAGCGAGCGATGGTCTCGTGTTTGGGGTGCACTTAGAAAATTAGAAAAATTCATTGCACACACGGGGTAGGGGGCGTGAAATCAGGATCGAACCCGGAACCTCTCGCATAAGAGGCCGAGTCCATCCACCACTGGACCATCGCCGCTCTTCCATAATCTACCACTTCAGACTATAATTAATTATCATTGAAAAAATCTATTGACTCATCAGACAGTTCGCCTAACCAACTGACAATAAAACGTGCGGATAAATATCTGAGAAATGAAGAATTTTTTAACGTTCATATAAAAAGAATCAAATAAATCGTCTCACTGTAAGCTCTCACAAATATAATATATTCGTAGAAGCCACGTATTATGTGATAAAAGTTCACGTTTATTGAAGACCCAATCAGCTCAATCCGACTATTCTGGAGACCTTTTCAATACGTCTCAATAAAATTTAGCTTTGACTTTAACATACTCTTTATTTAGCTATAGGTTATATTAAAAATCGTTTTGCGATTTTTTACTTAGATCTTTTCAAAGGGTCTTGTAAAGTTTAGCTTTGACTTTTGTATATCTATAATTTACCAATATTTTTTTTATTATTTATATTAAGTTAAAAAAGAATGAAATGATAATATGTATAATATTACAACAATTTCATGTTCCTTGTAATTCATTTATAAAATGATCTAAAAATATAATATAATCTGAATCTCGGAAATGGCTCCAACGATTTTCATGAAATTTTGTATACATCGGTTAAAAACGGCGATAAATCATTCTAACTAGGATAAATTTTTAGAAATAAAAATATCCGTTTTTAGAGGGAATGTTAAAATATGATTAGAATACGAACGTAAAATTCGCTGTCAAACAGTATGTCGTGATAGCTTAGTGGCGAAATTAGGCAGTTATGAATCCAAAAGAGCCTGGTTCGTATCTCCAGTCCGCTCACTTTTTTGTCTTTTTTTTCAAGTTCATTTTTTTTAAAGAAAATTTTTATCATCATTTATTACTAAGATTATACTAATATTATTACTAAGAGTAATAATATTAATATAAAACAAAATTTAAAAAACCGAGTAAATGCTCGGTCAACCAGGTACTATTAATTAATGTAAGCCCTTCTTGTTGCCTGAAACACAGGTGTCCTAGTTCAGGCACTACTGTTAACATTATATAATAAGTGTATATTATTGTACTTTAATTTAATTTACCATGCATGCATTTTGAATAAAATTATACTTTATTATTATACTAGCAGCGCCCCGCGGTTTCACCCGCGTACTTCCCGTTCCCGTGGGAGTACGGAGATAAATTATAGCTTGTGTGTTTTTCGGATGTATGAGCTATATTCTTGTAAAGTTTCATCAAAATCCATTCAATAGTTTTTGCGTGAAAGAGTAACAAACATATTCACAAACTTTCGCATTTATAATATTATTAGGATTATATATTATTATTATTATAAAAAACTCGTATTATTTATAGAAGATGAAGAAGAGCTGACACTTGGCTCACCTGATGCTATGTGATAGCGCCATCCATAGATACTAGTTACCCCAGAGGATTAGCTGGTGCTTTGCCGACCCTTGAATGTATCCTACTAGTCCTACTTCCTACTAATATTATAAACGTGAAAGTATGTAAGTATGGATGTTTTGTTACACTTTCACGTAAAAGCTACTGAATGGATTTTAATGGCACTTTACAATAATATAGCTTATAGAGAATAACGCATAGGCCATAATTTATCCCTGTACTCCCACAGAAATACGCGGGTAATTAAATATGCGAGTAAAACCGGGGGGCGCTGCTAGTGCTATATAATATGCTCTTATTTTGAGGATCTTATTCTGATGGCATTTCTGAACCAATTAGCTTCGGGAATGCCATGGGCGCCAGTTGATTTGATTTGATATTTTAGTAACAAATATTGATACTTGAGCTTTTAATTCTGATCTTATGATTAATATCTCAAATATGCATAATTTTCATAATATCAAGAAAATAATAATTAATACTTAAAACAAGTAAAAATATTTCATTATCTTTTTATTGGTTTCTCTATCTATTGGCGTATTATAATGAAACGACTTTTAGTGCGGACTTTTATAAGCCCGACGTTTCGGATGCTTTACAGCAACCATGGTCACGAGAAGTCCTCGTATATATTGAAGTATTATTATAATAAGTAAGAAAATAAATGTATTTTTTTGTCAATAAATGCTCAACGTATTACGATCTAACCTCGACTTAAGTGTTACTATACTCTATCATAAATAATCATCATCATCATCATTCACATCTAAGACCTCTTTTAATGATCGTTAAGTCAATTTTGTTGTTATATCGCAAAAAAACTCGTATGTATTATAATATAATTCCTTAAAAATATATTTTTATGCATACTCATTTAGAGTGTACATTTATTATATTCTAATTGAAAAAAGACATCTGTGATTCGTTATTTTAGTCTATTTATTGTTTTAATTTCACGAAGCTGGAAAATATTATCTAGAATCGAAGAAAAATTTTGTTTAGTGAGACTATTGATATTGCAAATGTTTATTATATTCCCTCGAGTGGGAGTAACATAATAGTACAAATAAGTAGGTTTCTAACTTCATTTCTCGAGTTATTTATTTTGACTTGAAATCGAAAATAAGCAAGCAATGCTTCAAATATTGCTCTATAAACACTTTTATGTACATTATAACATATAATATCATATAAAAAATAATTACTAGTCATTAGTAATTATTATTTTTCTTAGAAAGCCCATTAAAAGACTGGACTTAAAAGACAGAATGTTTTAATGCGCCTGCAATTACGCGCCTGTACTCGGGGCAGTTTCAGAGTGGGCGCCTGGTATGTCATGACGTCACGGAGCTGCTTAATGGCGATGCGACAGTCCCTCGTTCCTTTTACGAGGAGTAGTCTGACCTTCAATGGGGCCAGCCTGTCGCTGATGCCTACAAATCCGTGACCCTAAATAATTGACTGAAGGCGCTCGCAGTGGCCTAAGATTATATTGGGCACTCGTAGGTGCGAGTTCCACATATAGTCGCGTACTAACCCCGATCCTGGATATCAACCATAACATTCAATGTATCTTATCAGTTTCTCTTAGTCAAATGAATATTATTTTATTTCACTTGGTCCATTTATTTTGGAAAAGTTTATTCTCAAAGAAAGTGTGAAAGTTAAAGCACCTGTGACAATGAGACGCTTGTGCCGCACTCCTGTCTGCTCAATGATGATGATAAAGACTCAAGAGTGGACACTTAATTTAGGTAAGCAAAGTGTTAGTGACCATCAACCAGGTGGGAAGACGATTTTGTGATAGACGGCCCGTGTTCGATGCGTGTAGCAGATTGGTCGGGCTATGTTCAGCAATGAGTGGATAAACGCTGATGATGATGATGATTATAATTTTACTGAATCACGTCAAAATTTGCGTGTCAGTGTCGCGAACTATCAGTATTGACTCTAAATAAGTGTTCAACGCGGCCTAAGTAGTTTTTCTCTCATGTATGAAATAAAGAGGCCATAATCTCAAAAAAATTCAGGCGATACAAAAATTCGAAATTGTCCTACCTGAAAAAAAATCAAATAATATAGTTTTAAGTATTTATATAGCAATTGAAATATACAATCTATCTATATATAAGATATACACACGGGAAAGCTGATAGCTATGTACATATGGATTCATATACATGGAAACATCAATTACGTTTTCATCTCGCTAATATTAAGCCTCCAGCAGCCTGCAACCCAGTTTCGGGTGCTTATGAATTCATACTGTAACATATATATTATGTTACATAGATTTACTTACGAGTTTTGTACTATTTATTCGTTTTTTAATACTAAATTCATATTCCGCGCGCGAATTTCTTCATTCGCCTACTCGATCACTATTGGCCAAGACATATTACGACGTCACGATATGTGAAACGTTTTGAAGTCGTGGCGTGCCGGTTACGGACCGGTCGATCGTTCTTTTTCTGCCTGAGAGTCCTGAGAAGCGCACACGCGCCGCGTTATATTTTAAGTGGGTGAGTCCTTGTAGGAACACACGTGTATCCTTAAGTAATCTCTTTGTTATAATTAGTGTGTAAGCCTTCTGCTTATAATTATTAATGTAAAATGCTTAAATTACTTTGCAACCAAAATGCACTGCCTTAAAGTTTAATAGTGTTTTTTTAGTAATATTTTATCATAGGGCTTAGTGCTTATCTTTATTGTGTTTTGTGCTTATATGCTTTTAATGGCCATTTCCGTGTCAACCCTGGACATTCATGGGGGTTGGTTACGGAAAGGCTCACCCGTGTTGGCGTGACCTTTCAGGGTCCCAGGCGTTGCCGTCGTGGTCGGTGCGGTGCTATTCCTGGGCGTGGCCGAGTAGCTGTGGACGGGGTCCAGAAGGAAGCAGACGACGGGAACCAGAGCAGCTGGGATCCCACTACCCACTTACTTACTTACCCACGGACCCCACGGATCTCACTGATCCCATACTTCTCCTGACCTCTCTCTTCGGGGACCGCACACCACAGTGCTGGCTTCGGTCCTGCTCACCGCCACGCTGAGCAACGGGACGGCACGCTGGACGAAGCACGGACCACGTGGCACGAGACACGGACGCAGACTTGTTAAGTTCTCTCTTTGATTAGCTCCCAACTTAATATCAGGAATAATCGAATCCACGCTCTCTTACAACCTTAATTAGCTAATTTAAATAAATTTTCTCATATTTTTAATAGTCGGACCCAAACCTGTTTTCCAAATTTAACTTAACTTTTAATGTACAACATTTTTATTTCATAATATATCTTTAACAGTTTTACATCTTTTATTTACATTTATACTCATTTATCTCATTTTTTTATAAGCGTAACATTGACGCCCAACCGGTTAAAATATTCCTGGTATTAAGTTTGTCTGGTGGTGTGGAAATGGTCCCGTCTATTTAATGTATGTGTTGTGAATTGTGTACTGTGTAATTTGTTTATGTTCTCTCTATACATAACAGACCAAGTCACAATAATTCATAGTTAATTTATAGTAAGTATATAAAATATTAAATCTTAAAACTTAAATGTTAGTTACATAATAATTATAACTCTTACGTAATAGTAATCTTACGATTCTTACGTAATCTTTGTACTTGGGTTGTTTGTTGAGTTTTTTTCCGAATACCCTCTGTATCGGATATTTTTGTGTTTCTCGATAAATCTATTGTGTATTTTAGGCATTAGTATTTATTATTGTTATTTTTTTTATGTTTTCTCTCGTTCTGTTACTACAATGACTCACAATATTAAATTTGTATCGTTGCCCAAGGCCGAGTTAGAATACGAGGTATTTATTAGGAATGAGGAACCAGCCTCGACAGTATTAGCTCTTCGTAAGCAGATTGTACCGTTATCAGAAACATTACCGTCAGAGGAGATTCTGGTCAGTTCGCTGGATATTTTACATGATTTAGGCGGTATTAGTGAGACGTTAAATAAAGTTAAGTGTATTGTAAATTCCAATCCGAACCTTAATAGTTTAATGAGGGCCGAGAATTTGTTAGCTCATTTGTACCATCGAATAGGCAGATTAGATGAGGTTGAGGTGAGAGAAAGTAAGGATATTTATGATACGTGTTTAGAACAGTTTAATAATTATTTGGGTGTTGTTAATAAACTTAGGTTGTCGTGCAAATCACCACTCCATACATCATCATCATCATCATCCCCTAGCCCAATGAATATTACGGTTCATTGTGATCACAATAGTTTGGGTGATTTAAGTAAAATTAAGTATGATGGTAAGTCATGTGTGCGCACTTTTATACGGCGGATTACGGAACATTGTTCTATTCATCGTATTTCGGACGACAAAGTTTTATCGTTAGCGTTACAGCTGTTTGTAGGCGACGCATTAAAGTGGTATCGGAGCGTATGCGCCGGTGTTACTGAATGGAGTGTGGTATTGGAATATTTGCGTAGGGATTTTGATAAACCAAATTTTGATTATAAATTATTAACGGAAATTCAAAATAGGACGCAGGGGGCTAATGAGTCTATTGTTATTTATTTGGCTGTTATGGATGAGATGTTTAACAGGTTAACTACTCCTCCTGAGGAAATATTTAAATTAGAAATTTTATTACATAATATTAGACCGTGTTATGCGGGGATGTTAGCGTCAACGGATATAAAATCTATTGATCAGCTCAGGAATGTGTGCCGTAACTATGAGAATGTCCAAAGCAGGCTATTATCTTTTCGTGAGCCTCAGAAGGTCACTGACAATCTAGTTGCCCCTGACCTTGCTTACGATCCTGGCGTTAAAAATGTAGTTAAACAAAATTTTCCCAATAATTTTAATAATCAAGGCAGTTTTAATAAAAATAATTTTAATCATTTTAATTCCAGTCGTTTTGTTCCCTCATCTCATAAATTCTCGCGTCACCACTCTTACCATCAGGAGCCTCAATGCTCGTCTCCACGTAATTCACAGCACTCGTCTAATCCATCATCATCATCATTCCCATCTCAGCGCAAACCCTCTGCGCCGAGTAAATTAAATAGTAATTTTAATAATAAAAATCAACCCAACATTCATTCAGTCGGTAAACCGGTTTCGGATCGAAGCGTTTACTGCCAACGTTGTAAAACATTTTCTCACGCTTATTTCGATTGTCATAAGGATAGGAATATTGTGTTTTGTTTTGGTTGCGGTGAGCCTAACGTTAAACGACCGGATTGCCTTAAATGTAAAAATAAGTATAGTAACAATAATAATTCAAAAAACGAATAAGGCAGAACCGAGTCGGTAATACAAATAATAATAATAATTTTTCTAAAACTGATTGGGATTTTTGGCTTAAAACAATTTCTATATATTTTAAAACTTATAAGTTAGATTCGGTTCTGTGTAACGATAGTTGCAGTGAGAATAGGCCTTATGCGGTCATACATATAGACGACATTAAGTTGTCGGGTCTCTTAGACACTGGTGCGTCTATATCTATATTGGGGGGTAATTTTTATAAGGATTTCATTCAGCGTGGTTATACACTTTTTAAAGATAACATTATTTCAGCGGTAGTGGCGAATGGTAATAAAATATCTTCTTTGGGTTATTTAAATCTTCCTGTTAACTTCGAGGATCAATTTCATTTTATAAAATTTTATGTATTTCCGGAGATTAATTCGAATATTATACTAGGTATTGACTTTTGGAAAATATTTAAAATCTGTCCGAAATATATTAATTCTGTAAGTTTTGGGTCGGAGCCTATCTCTTATTGTGGGTCGGACTCTGTCATAACGGGTTATGAACATTTAAATATTGACCAGCGATCGATAGCTGATAGTATCATCAATCAGTTTCACTCTGTTTCGTTCGAGCGTAAGGGGTTAGGTTTGACTACCTTGGTCACTCATAAAATCGATACTGGTGATGCACGTCCCATTCGACAGCGGTATTATCGGATGTCTCCGGAGAAGCAGCGAATTCTCTCCGAAGAAGTAGATAAGATGCTTGAGATGGACGTTATCGAACCATGCCAAAGCGAATGGAGTTCTCCAGTCCTTCTGGTACCCAAGGGCAAGGACTCGGGTAGTTATCGCCTATGCTTGGACAGTCGTAAACTAAATGCGGTAACTAAAAAGGATGCGTATAGTTTACCATATATATCCGAAATTTTAGATAATCTTAGGGATGCACATTATTTATCGACTATCGATTTTTGTAGTGCCTTTTTTCAAACCCAGATACAGGAGTCTGATCGGGATAAGACAGCCTTTTTTATTCCTTCACGCGGTACGTTTCGGTTTAAACGTATGGCTTTTGGACTAACTAACGCACCTGCCACACAGCAGAGGTTGGTCGATATGTTATTTGGCAACCGTTTCGGCGTAAAGGTGTGTTGTTTTGTCGACGATTTAGTAATCGCAACAGCGGATTTTAATGAGCATGTCTCGATATTGTTACAAATATTAGAAATATTAAAAGAATCTAACCTTACCATTAATTTTGATAAATGTCGTTTTTTTAGAGACCAATTAAAGTATTTAGGTTACGTCATCGATAAACATGGGTTGCGTACAGATCCGGATAAGGTTTCGGCTATTGTTAATTTTCCTACTCCATCTAATGTTAAAAGTTTAAAACGATTTTTAGGGACAGCATCATGGTACCGTCGTTTTGTTAAAAATTTTAGTACTTTGGCGGCACCGTTAAATAAATTAACTTCTTCACGTAAGGGTGCACCTCCGTTTAAGTGGACTGAAGAGGCTGATAGTTCGTTTAGGAAACTTAAGGAGTGTTTAGTTTCGGCTCCTGTGCTCAGGTGTCCTAATTATGATGAGCCATTTGAGGTTCACACTGACGCGAGCAGTTACGGAATCGGAGCTATGCTTACTCAAAACTTTGACGGCAAAGAACACCCAGTCGCTTACATGAGTAGGTCTCTTACCAAGCAGGAACGGAACTATGGTATTACTGAGCGTGAGACATTAGCGGTTTTGGTAGCGGTAGAACATTGGCGATGTTACCTTGACAATGGCAAGAAGTTCACGGTCTACACAGACCATAGTGCTCTTAAGTGGTTCTTATCATTATCCAACCCGTCGGGTCGTTTGGCTCGATGGAGTACTAGGTTGTCGGAGTTTAACTTCGAAATTAAACATCGTAAGGGAGCCGATAATGTAATACCTGACGCTCTGAGTCGTTCAGTTCCTGTGAGTAGCATAATTTCTATTTCAAATTATAAGGGTAATGATAAATGGTTTCTTAATATTTTTAATGGATGCGCTAATAAGCCATCATCTTTTCAAAATTATTGTGTTAAAAATGATAAATTATTTAGGTTGTCTAAAAACAAATATAATTTAACATCTGAGTTTGATTGGAAGGAGGTGATTCCTAAGGAACACCGTCTTGAAATTATTTCAAATAATCATGATCTACCTACTGCCGGTCATTTAGGTATATTTAAAACTCTTAAAAGATTAAATTTGAAATATTTTTGGCCTAATATGTATAAGGATGTATTAAATTATGTTAAAAATTGTCCCAAATGCTTAGAATATAAAGCTCAAAATCATTTAACATTAGGTGACATGGGTCGCCCTAAGAACTGTGTCAGACCATGGCAAGTGATTTCAATCGACATCATGGGTCCTTTGCCCACTAGTAGGAAACAAAATAATTTTATATTAGTTGTAACGTGTTGTTTTTCTAAATTTTGTTTAATATTTCCTATGAGACGCGCGGTTTCCAATGTAATAATTAAATTAATTGAGGACAATGTTTTCTTGGTTCATGGTATTCCGCAGACAGTAATTTTGGATAATGGTCCACAATTTATTAGTAATGAGTGTTTAAATTTTTTCAAAAAATATAATATCCCTAATGTTCATTTTACTCCGCGTTATACTCCTCAGGTTAATCCGGTTGAGAGGTATAATCGCACTATTTTAACTTGTATTGCATCATTTGTAGATGAAGATCATAGATCATGGGATATTTTTTTACCTCAAATTCAGTTTGCAATTAACAGCGCGGTGAATGAAACCACTGGTTTCACGCCGTCATTTTTAGTTTATGGCAGGGAATTGGTATCGTGTGGTTCACATTATACGGACTCCGATAATGTTGATAACATAGTTTTTATTCCGCGTGATAGTTACGCAGAAAACTTAGGGCGATTAGCGGATATATTTGATAAAGTTCAATTTCGCTTATATTCGGCACATTTAAAAAATACTTCTCGATATAATTTGCGCCGTAAGCCGACGGAATTTAATATTGGGGATATTGTTTATAAGAAAACTTATTTTTTGAGTGACAAAGATAAATATTTTACTAAGAAGTTAGCTCCAAAATTCATTAAATGTAAAATTGTAGGTAAAAAGTCTCCTCTAGTGTATGTATTGCAGGATTTTAATGGTAGGGATTTAGGTGTTTGGCATATTAAAGATATGAAGTTAGCAGGTAATTTTAGTAGGCAGTTATAATATAAAATAAATGTTAGTTTTTTTTTTCAAAATTTACACTAAGTATTTATTCCAATTTTTGAGACGGGTGATGATCTCTAAAGCGTGCATATACAATAGGTACATGACATGGATTGTTGTGTGTTATGGTACATGTCTTATGTACTGGTTATGTATTTAGGGTACAAGTCGTTCCACTGAGCAATGACTTTTGTGCCAGTTATGTATTTTGGTAATATATTTGAGTTATTCCACTGAGCAATAACTCGAGTACATCTCTTAATTGTACTTGTATATTATTTTAAGCCTACGCCATAAGTTATTAACTCTGATATAGCTTATCTAATTCCGGGACGGGTGGCGATTCCACATATTTATATTGTTATAGTATATGCACACATGCTAAAAGCCTTCATCGGGAATACTTTTTGGCATATTAAATTTAGTATAATTTTTCGGTTTATAGTAGCTGTTTGAGTGTGTGTCCATAGTAGACCATATCTCTTTGTGTCAGGGCGTTGTTTGTGTAGTACTGATAACGCACGCTGCTTGTGAGAATTTGGATGATGATGAATGTTAGTGACGTATGATCGGATACGCTGTCTACATCTCGTAGCGCAGCGTAGCAGTGAAGCTAAATTTTTTTTTTTAATGTAGCGTAGCACTTTTGTGATCGGCTACGGATGAGTTAACAACTCTTATCTTGTTATTGAGAAGTAGAATCAGTAGCGTTGAATTTTTTTTTTTTTTCTCTTTCTCTCGAGCGCTGCGCCAGAGTTTCTTCTCGCGTTACCTTCTTCAGAATTTTGCCAGAGAAGCAAAATTCTTCACTGACGGGGGGGGTATTGTAACATATATATTATGTTACATAGATTTACTTACGAGTTTTGTACTATTTATTCGTTTTTTAATACTAAATTCATATTCCGCGCGCGAATTTCTTCATTCGCCTACTCGATCACTATTGGCCAAGACATATTACGACGTCACGATATGTGAAACGTTTTGAAGTCGTGGCGTGCCGGTTACGGACCGGTCGATCGTTCTTTTTCTGCCTGAGAGTCCTGAGAAGCGCACACGCGCCGCGTTATATTTTAAGTGGGTGAGTCCTTGTAGGAACACACGTGTATCCTTAAGTAATCTCTTTGTTATAATTAGTGTGTAAGCCTTCTGCTTATAATTATTAATGTAAAATGCTTAAATTACTTTGCAACCAAAATGCACTGCCTTAAAGTTTAATAGTGTTTTTTTAGTAATATTTTATCATAGGGCTTAGTGCTTATCTTTATTGTGTTTTGTGCTTATATGCTTTTAATGGCCATTTCCGTGTCAACCCTGGACATTCATGGGGGTTGGTTACGGAAAGGCTCACCCGTGTTGGCGTGACCTTTCAGGGTCCCAGGCGTTGCCGTCGTGGTCGGTGCGGTGCTATTCCTGGGCGTGGCCGAGTAGCTGTGGACGGGGTCCAGAAGGAAGCAGACGACGGGAACCAGAGCAGCTGGGATCCCACTACCCACTTACTTACTTACCCACGGACCCCACGGATCTCACTGATCCCATACTTCTCCTGACCTCTCTCTTCGGGGACCGCACACCACAGTGCTGGCTTCGGTCCTGCTCACCGCCACGCTGAGCAACGGGACGGCACGCTGGACGAAGCACGGACCACGTGGCACGAGACACGGACGCAGACTTGTTAAGTTCTCTCTTTGATTAGCTCCCAACTTAATATCAGGAATAACGAACCCACGCTCTCTTTTAATTTATAATTAACTTAATTAATTAATTAATCTTATACTTTTTTAATAGTCGGCCTCAACCTATTTTTTCCAAATTTAATTCATAACTTTCTTGTTCAACAATTTATTTCATAATATAACTATAACTAATTTACATCTTTTATTTTCATTTATACTCATTTATTATAATTTTTTTTAACCGTAACAATACAAAAAAAAAATAGCACGCAGTCAAAGCGTTCCACCCGCCAAATATTCTTTGAGGCTAGATTGAGCTTGTTTTGTGTAAAGTTTAATTAAAAATTAAATTCTTATCCAGGAGAGCTATCTGTTGGCTTGTCTTTAGTCTTTTCAAGACATTTTTCAGGTTTAATTAAATTTTGTTATGAAACTACAGACAGCATCGATAATTCCAAAGTAGTAAGTTTTCCTAATAAAAGTAATATATACACAGTAAATATTTTTGCCTAAGTGTTTTTTTAACGTTATTCATAAATACATTTCGAAAATTAAATAATGTGTAATCATCATAAAATTTCACTAAAACTTTCTAGTTTTTCTTTTTAATAGTTTCTAGAATTTTCTCAAGGTCTATTAATTAACAAAAACTAGTTCAGTTACTGCGACAACCGCACGATTTCAGAACTCTAAATTCAAATTTAATCGTTGAATTCCCACATGACTGAACAAGTCCTGAAACATGCGTTGTCAAAATTTTATGGAACATTGTGAACCTAAAATAATATATAACATAACGATAAAATTCGTCAACCATTTTACTTAAATAAAACTTCGTTTCGTTTTATAAAGTTCTACAGTAGAACTCTACAAGTGATCTTAGATCTCTGGCTGTCTACTAACGCGAGGGAAGCAGCGGGAAACACATATATTAGAAAATGATTTATAAATACCTGGCAACTATCCAGAAAATAGATAACATATTAAATCCATCATTGTGTCATTATAGAGCGTCTCTCAGCCTTCGATTTTGTATCATGTGGCAGCGGGAGGCGGCAGTCACGGAATGACCGCGGCAGGAGCAGTACATTCCAGGGAGTTCCAGTTGGCGGGAAGTCTGGATTTTTGAAAATGGAATTTTAGTGTAATATGGATTCCAGTGGAATTGATGGATTAGAATTAAACATTGTGTGTTTATTGTGAACTAGTGTATTTAAATAGGTGTTTAAGTAGGTTTAATAAAAAACACTTGTGATTTTATTTTTTGACTTTGACTCTGTGACTTTGACTGAGAAAATTGATAAGGTAAGCTTAAATTTAATTTATGTTTTAAATGGTGTATTTTTTTTTGTTTAAATTTTAACTCGTCATTGTCTCATGTTAATTTGTAGGCATTTGAATCTCGCGAATTTATACTACAGAGTTTTAAAAAAATATTATGCTAACTTTAAAATAATTTAATCAAGTGCAACCTTTGGAAGGTAAAAGGTGCAAGGTAAATCCCCTTATTTACCTTTAACGTAGTAAAAGTGTGCCTCTAATTTTTTCGCATAACCTACTTGTTTTAAATGATTTAAAATTATTATTTCTGTAACACAATAATTTAATTAAATAAAATTATTTAAATGGGAA
The DNA here is from genome assembly GCA_905333005.2 of Lycaena phlaeas. Classification (NCBI taxonomy): domain Eukaryota; kingdom Metazoa; phylum Arthropoda; class Insecta; order Lepidoptera; family Lycaenidae; genus Lycaena; species Lycaena phlaeas. The sequence continues at coordinate 4,812,814 of HG995181.1, forward strand.
AATCAAAAACCTTTTTTTTTATACTATTTTGAGATTTCAATCTCGTAATTTGTAAGTTATAATAACTTTATAAATAGACCGCCTAAGTTTTTAGAAATACAGATATCCGATAGAATACAAAAAAATTAACATTATTCAGATGGATATTTTATAAAAAATCAGAACCCAATAACAAAAAACCTGTATCATATTAATAAAAGCTCGTTGATCTGTATGAATATTAAAAAAAGTTTAATTGAAATATTAATAAATGATATCAGCTTAAATTTTTCATTTAATAATATAATACATTGAAAATTCAATAATATCCTTAATACTTATTGGCCGGTGGTTAACTTTGTGGTTTTTTTCCTGCATCTATCTATATTTAACATACATATTGCGTCTAATATTTTCAAAAATAAAAAATGTAGGTATGTATTGTTTTATAATTTAAACTAATTTCACACATTAATACTTATAAGGTTTTTTAATGCCTTACGTTTCAAATACAGAAACCGCGGGAGAGGCTTCATCTTAAGAAATCGCGGCAGTTCCTTAAAAAGTTGTGTTCGATTATAACCTAAGGCAATGTCTAATGTTTCCTGGAGACCACTGTAGGTCAACAGACAAATCATTTCATCTACGGCGGCTTTCAATATCCTACCTATATTTTCTTATCAATCTTAAAATTTTGACAGACTTTGTAAGAAAATGTGTCAAAATTTCAAGATAGATAAGAAAATATTAAGATATATAGGATATTGAAAACCGCCGCAAACCATTTTATGAATAAACCCCTTGTTTAGTCATAACTGGAGATAAATACAAAAAACAAAACATTACAAAAACAATAGAGCTATAAGCTAAAATTTTCCCAGTACACGGGTGAGGCTTTCAATAATTTAACTAAGGTTTATTGGCAGCTAGGAAATTGCATTTCTGCTTTGGACAATAAAGTTGCCGTGAGCAAACATACGTCCGGTTTTTAGGGCGAAATTAAAAAACGTTCTTTATAATTGACTCACTAGTCACTATACCATCCATATTAGTTTTTTCGGTCATTTTGTCGAGAAATATTCTTTTGTCGAACTAACGTATGGCATGTATTTTATTAAAACGTTCGCATGGGTTTGTTAAATGAACATTCTTTGGTCCATATCTACGCTTTAAAACAGCGCTTAAAACGCACTTTAAAAAAAGATTACACTTTTGGTAATGGTTTTTTTTTCTAAGATTACCGTGAATTTCAGTAATTAAATAAATAAATGTTATAATCACACAAGTTAACCTAGCCCAGTGCTAAATTCGTAAGAACTTGTTTTGTCTCTTTTTACTAAGTAGTAGGCATCACTACTCTTACAAAGTAACGTGGTTGCAATATATATAATAATGCAAATACAATAGAAATTTATTTATTCAATAACACTTATTTAAAAATTAATAGACCAGAATTTATTATTACTATTTTTTTAATAAAACTTTTGTGTCACAGTTTTTGTTGCAAAACTTCTCAGATTCTCGCTTGGCTTGATCGATTCTAACGAAATTTTGTGTGCATATCAGATACATCCAAGAGTCGGTCAACATCTATTTTTCACATCCCTCACCACCTTAACCACCTTAATTCAAGCCCTTAATTTTTTTTTGTTTATTACACAGCATTTAAATATATATACAACCCAACAATTTTACCTAATTACGTTCAACTCCTTCTTTAAAACGCCATGTTTGTACTTTTAACGGAACGAAATCTGTCTGAGCAGTTATTATTATACCGTTTATAGCACGCCCAAAGAAGATTATAAATCTGATGAATTCTACAAGTTTGATTTCATAATATCTCGATTCCTTTGATTCTAGTACATTCACGAAAGTTTTTCAATTAAGCCCAAGCAAGGGCTAAACGACGAATTAATTCAGCTTAATGTACTAATTCCTCGCCTTCAAATGGATCTGGTCTAGCGAGCAGGGCTAATTAAAATGAAAAAGAATCGGGAATAAGTGGAAGCATTTGTAAGGTCCAGGAATTCTATTATTAGATATACAGTTACTGTATATAGTCCAGCTACTTACTTAAAATTAAACCTTTTGGGGAGTAATACTGATGTGGTTTTGTAAACTTAGCTTCAATCACTAATTGACCAACTGTAAATGTAATATTGAAATGAAAGAGGAGAGCTTATATTCTGACTATATCCTTCGACGGCTTCCTAATTACTGTGCACATTTTCCCTCCTGCCCTGTAGCTGAGTAACTGGCGAGCGTTGGTCTGTACCTCGTCACCACACTGTTTTACAAAATCAGCATTTTAACAATAATTATGTACCTGTGTCCCGAAAAACCTTTAAAAGCCTAAAGGTCAAAAGGACAAAGGTATAGTTCCATACGAAGCTTCTTTTTTCATCAATATAATTAAAGGAACATCTATTATAACGTGAGTATTACATATTACGGCTTAACTATGTTAAGCAGACTTGACAATGACAGCTTCCGCCTGCTAGGCATTACATTTACAAGCAGCTTAAAATTGAGCTCGTGAGCAAGGCATTAATAGGCAGTGCCAATATATTATTCTCTCTCTCTCTGTCCCTCCCCGCTTCTCTTTGAATCTCCGTGAGATAAAATTAAAAAACTATATCTTTAATTTTAAAACAATTAGATACGTTTAAGTACGGAAGTACGCAAGTTACGTTACATGCGTTGATTAAACTTAATCTGATGCTACATCGTGTTAAGTTTAATCAACGGCGTACACAAGGTGTTCTACCTTATGAACTTAATATCAGGTGCAAGAGCAGACAACAAAACAACCAGGGAGAAAAAAAGAACCAGAGAACCAAAAAGAACTAGAAAGAGAACCAAAACACATCAAAACTGTACCGATGTTTGGAAAATGAAAAGGTAGCATAAAGGCTTAGATCATTAAGATGTCTAGATGGAGTGTCGCCCTACAATCAAAACAAAAAAAAACTGGCCAACATTTTCAAAGATGTGTTCGTGAATGGTGGTATCACTATACCAGCTACTACAGTTCTCCCATAATCATCCTTTTTAATCTCGTTACACTTTAACACAAACCTTCATTATAAATAAAAACAATAATGCGTAACAATTCATGCGTATTCTATGTCAGCGGGACGAATGCTAAACACGGTGAAAGCATTTAGAGGCTAACAGTTGGTTGCTATTTTTTTGCACGTGTTTTCCGTGCGACACTCTATCTAGACATATTATTGATCTAAGCATAAAGGTATACTAGGAATATAGTAGGTATAATATATACCCGTATTTCACTTTTTTTCATCTTCATCATCATCATCAGCTTTATCCATGAACTGCAGAACATAGGACTCCCTTATAGGGCCAGCACAAAATTGGTCACGTAGTGGAACTCCTACTCAAATTATACCGGAGTAAAGTTATGCTGTGCTTTGGTTGTTTTACATAAATAATAGTTTTACATAAACTAATGTTAAACCTGGATATCTGATTTAATTAACTTTTTAAAATTCGATTTGCTTAAATTTTCCAAAAGGAAAACAGCTGAATGGTTATTTTCTCGAACGAAACTGTGAATGTGAGAAATTACGATAAACCGCAAACTTGGCGCAAGCTGGTGAGGTGCAATCAAAACACATTGAGTAACCTTGACTTGGATCGTAATCAATGCAATTACCGTCGGTACGTCTCTAATTGAATTGTGGAATCTTAGTAGAATCATGTTCTGTATTCAAAAATTTGCAAAGAACGAAGAAGTCTCTCGTTCAGAAAATATTCGATCGGAAAACATATCTTTTATTTTTAAACGACTTCAAAGAAGGCGTTTCGCAATTCGACTGTGTTTATCCTTTTTTATATAATATATACAGTAAAATAATATAGAGTCATCGTCGTTTATGAACCGATTTTGATAAATTTGATTTGGTTGGAAAGAAGATATTTCCAAAGTGGTCCCATGTTAAGGAAATCAAGATCTGATGATAGCAGACCAGAGAAATCGAGGGAAACTTTCAAAAATTGTAGGGGTGACTAGTGCGTTTCTAAGTTTTTTAATCGTATTTATTGACGTACATGAAACTAGTATTTCGCTTGTTTTTTACGTGAAACAGCTTTGCTCTATTTCGGAAAGAAGGTCGGAAAGGCAAAGGGGAATGTAATTTTCGGCACTGACCGACTTACATAAAGAGTATAGTACATGAGCCTAGCGGGAAAACTATATACACGAATATATTTAAGGTTTACTATTTTAACTAAATATAATGAAACAACTTTCACAGATTTTAATTGCAGCTTATTAAGCTTTACGTAGAGACTGAAAACTATACGAAACTTTGGGCTTGTAAAAGTTGTTTCATTTGAAACGCATATTGTCAAAGCAGTTTTTTACCTTATATTTTTTTCGTTATCCTATTATGGTAGATTATTTTCTTATTTGTTTACTGCTTTTCCTTCCTTACAAACTTTGATTAATCCCTTAATTTTTACGTCGTACAAAAATTTCAATCACTAAAAGCCCGTATAATCTCCTCGATAAAATTACGATTCTTCATTTTCTTTCCATATAAAAATAAAAAAAAAATTTAAATGAAATTATTGTTATAAGAATTGAATTTCCACATTATTTGCGATCCAAATTACTTCCCTTGGTCCGGCATTATTTTTAATATCATATTAAGGAAATGATTAAGTTTATTTGTTCAGAGGTATTAACCTCATTTTCCAAGAAAGACACCAATGTTGGCTCTTTCTTATTTCTTATTAAAATTTGAAATAGAACAAGGAAAAAGAAACAGGTTTATTCGAGAAAAATATATTTTCATAAAATTGTTTTTTTAATGCTTACGCGAATATCACAATTATAATTGCAAGCTTTTGCAATGAACCTCATTTTGAGGATTCAAAATATTTAATAAACCTCTGTGTTCAGTACCAGTCAGGATTTGACTAAATTCTCGTTAAATTTCTACTCCTTGTGTATATAGGAATTCGAAATTAGATATTTGTCTGTCTCACGAATAGCGAATGTTTTCTATTCCTATTATTGTATCGTTGTGGTATTCGAGACAATATTAAATGTATGTGCGAATTTGTTAGGCGTCAACACCATGACAGTGTGATTTAAAGACGGACTGACGATTCTTCTCATGTGGTGAATAGTGTGACCATAAAATTTGACACATTTTTTTCGTCCTTCGTTTGTTAGTTGTATATTCCAAGTGGCAGGCAAGATTCTTTAATAAATAATAATTAATCTTCAAAAAATAGATACTTAATAGAATCAGGCGTTACTTTGCGGAAATCCATTAAAAAAAAAGGATATTAAATTGTATAATATCCCGCGAACCATGCAGTCTTACAGTGAATGTTTGTGTGATTTACGATTACTAATCGTAGAGTCTACATCCTAAGGATGCCTCGGTGTCGGGGTCTTTTATGGTAGTGTGTGTGTGGTGGTGGTGCATGCGAGTGTACGCATATGCAGTGTGCGAAAGGAGGGCGGTGCTATATGCATGCATATGCGTGCACTCACACATTTACTGTAAAGACTGCATGGTTCGCAGGATATTGCTAATTAATATATAATTTAATATCCCTTTTTTTTTCAAAAATAGGTTTTTGCGACGGGGATAAACCAATGACGAGCTCTTATATTATATACAAATCTCTTTGACGACCTGTGGCTGTGGCTTAATGGTTAGCGTATTGGCGCACATGCTATGAGGTAGCGGGTTCGAATCTCGCCAGAGAACAAAAAAAAATCTGTATTCCCGGGTCATGGATGTGTATTAAATATATGTATTTCCATTGTCTGGTACCCGTTACACAAGTTCTATGAAAACTTAGCACGGGACCAGATTGACATGATGTAAAAGCGTCCATAGATATTATTATTATATTATTAGTCTTAACTGTTGTTTTTTTTGTCACTTAAAACGCACTAGTAATTCTTATTAATTAATCGCCAAACTATTCAAGCAGTTTTTCTCTAATATCATTGAAAAACAAGCTGTATATAATCCATGAAAGAGATGAAACCGAAGGTAGGTCGTTTGTATAATTGGAAGTAACGCGAGGACGAATTGGGTACGTTCGGACAGACGCTTTGTTAGCTAAAGGTCAGTTACACGTGGGTAGCATGATCCAGTGGTTCCACTAATTAGCTCTATACACTGAATAGACCTATAGACGACCTTTGTGGCTCAGTGGTTAGCGCTTTAGCGCACAAGTCGGAGGTAGCGGGTTCGAATCTCGCCAGGGAACACAAAAATGTTTCGGTGTTCCTGGAACATGGATGTGTATTATATAATAAAAATCTTAAATAGTATAGTAAGAAGTAAAGTATTAATATAATATTATGTATGTCCGTTGTCTGGTGCCGTAACACAAGTCTCTTCGAGAACTTAGCACGGGACCAGATTGACGTGGTGTAAAAGCGTCCATAGATATTATACTATAATATTATTATTTCTTTACACGTATTTAAAGATTTATTACAGCTATGAAAGATTAAATGAAGTGTTGCTCGACCATTAACAGATGGGGAGACGATCGTTAATGGACGACGTATTGTGAATATTTAATATAATTATTTGTAAGATTTATTTAAAAGTTTCTTGAAATTATAATTAATTTTCCTTACAACGTTACGTAGAATTCATAAATATTCATTTTATAACAAAACCACCGAACACTGGTTGAGAAAAAAAATGTTCCGTAAATGAATCAGAAGTATTTTTTTGGTTGGCGATAAAGAAATTAGTCTCTCCATTTCGTTCCGCTGACTTTTGGTCGAAAACACTTTCTCGGTAATTTGAAAACTTTTCGTCTACACCAGTGGGGAGAATCCGCATAAAATTACGCTAAAGCCTCCCATCAGCGGGATAAAGATAGATGGTGGAGTACTGGAGCCACAGTAAAACTGTCACGTATATGCAAAAGGGCGTCAAAATTGTTTTTCTTAATGTATGCTATAGAGGAGAAAGAGGTTGAATATTTTATGAAAAGAAGAATAATGTACTAAGTGCTGCACGATGAACTTATCCTTGCTAGAATATTCTATAAATATATAATATTCTATAATAACTTCAAATATTAAAACTTTTAGAATAAAAAGACAACGCTTAATGTTACTACAAAATAAAAGTTCATAATTGTAAAATAAAAATCATAAATCTCGTTTTGAAACCTCAATTCCACATAAGTTTGTTCGTTCGTTTTGATACTAGAACTAGCTGTTACTCATGGTTTCACCCGCGTTAGCCAAAAAAACCCTTTTTTATGTATCCTACGTTTCTTCTATTACCTCCGAGAATATGTGTACAAAGTTTCATGAAAATAAGTTGAGTAGTTTTTGCGTGAAAGCGTAACAAACATCCCTGCTTTAACATTTATAATATAAGATGAGATTATTATGTGAAACTTCTCAAGGCGCGACTGGAAGGTAACTCAGATTTTTCTCGATGAAAGTAAGGCTACAGTATTCTGTTTAAAATAATAGGCAAAGGTCGTGGGTATAATAATATTATTAAGTATATTGTACTACGCTTCTTCTTTTTTTTTTTGATGACGCACCACCAATCCTTTTCGGAGCATACCAGGGCCTTGGGCAGGCGCTGGCGTGTGTGGGGACTCGCATTGGGTGCCTACTACCCCACTAAAACCGTTGCGTGAGCCTTCAGCCGCTATCTGAGAGACCCGGATCTGCAGGCGACGGGAAACCCTCAACGTAAGATTGGTCCTGGCAAGACCAGATCCTCCACAATAGGGAGACTGCCAGGCTATACTACGCTTCTTGACATAATATAAGCCAACTTAGTTTCAAATATCCTAATAAGTTAAATCACTCCAATCGCGGATAAAGATTACACACACATACACACACTTTTGTCTTTTTTTTAAGTGAAAATGGTGTCCGGCTAACCTCGCAACACTGCAGGGCTCAAGGCTAAATACCCAGGTAAATAATGGAACACATAAAATCCGTAAAAGCTAAGCTACGCTGTGCACTAGCAGTATTTTGCATCGGATTTATTCTACCAACCGACACACAAACTAATATTTTGGCATTAAATATTCTTTTTTAAACACATGTTACAATTTAGAACATAATAACTTGTGAGCTTGGTATATTTTATTGAGAGCGTATTAAGACGCTGAATAGAGCTAATCAAATCTGCGATTTCAATTTTTAAACCACGCCCACAATGTCTTGACACCACAGCGCCATTGCTTGTATTTAAAAAAAGCGGTAAAATATCGAACTATTACAGCATTGCATATTGCAATATTAGCAATCTTTGTGATCAATGAAAGTAAGTTAACCAATAGATGGCGTTTTAATAAATAATATATAATAGATTTCAGTAGCGTTGCAAGTAAATAGACAAGGCAAATAAGAAAGTCGGATATTTTTAGTTTTATTTTTTTACTATTACAAATTTAAAAATTATAATCAATGCTTAACACATCATTTGAAGGAGTATTTATTGCGTTAAATTTGTCAGTTATAATATTTCTCTAGTTGTATGTAATACATGCGCGGGTTTTTTATGAAAGAGGATAAAATGGGCATGCGGCGCACCTGATGGAAAGTGCTCACCAAAAACGCCCATAAGAATCTGCGTTGTTAGCCTTAAAGGAATAGGAAGGGGGGAGGGGGGTCGTGCTAATTGGGGGATGGGGCAATAAGTGGTCATGCCGGCCTAGCATACGTACATTGCATAACTACATTGTTGTTTGTTGTTTTTTAATACGTATTCACATTTTGGTCTCTCAGGTTTTAATTTATATGGATAAAAAATCACGTTCATCGAATAACGACATTTAATTGAAAGGACAACTCGTCAAGTTGTTGAATGGGATAGAGCTGACTTTGTAATGTTTGTTTAGGGTGATTATAAGTCCGCAATTTAAAAGGTAACTTACTTTACATAACAAAAATGAGGACATGACGTGACCTCACACCTTGTTATGATTTTATATTGTATTTCAAGTCTTAAGATAGGCTATAAATATACCTTATTTTTTCAAAAGTAATGTATTAAAATATGGAAGTCTCTGTGACTCCAGAAAGTTGTTAACTCAAGTCTATGTCACATTGTGGAATAAGAGTTTAGGTAAAAAAACGAAACATATATAATCACAGAATAAGTTTTCTGCGCGAGCTGTTTTACGCAAAATTTGTTTTGGTGACTACTAACGCCGCGGTGGGAAAAGAATAAACTAAATTACAATCACCTGATTGATTCAACCAGATGACTGCGACATATGCATTTTATTATAGTATATAAATAGTATATTATTAGGTTTCATTTTTTCAAATCGTTCCAAATACACCCGGTATGTTGTAAATTGTAATGTAGGTAGAAATATTCTGAAATTTTACCACCGTAGAATAGCACCATAGATGTATAGGACAAAATGAATAAAACATTGTATGAAACAATCATATTATGTATGTACTATCATAATAATATACTGATTCGACAGGATTTTCATTTATGCCGTGTCTAAGATTGTCATAGATCTATGGAGACGAGGATGTATGGCAAATGCAAAACTTACCGAATGTTTGTTTTTTAGGTGCTTCATTTTTGGTACCTCTACCTCTTTTTTACATATACCTAATATCATTTTACTAATATTATAAATGTGAAAGTGAGTTTGTTTGATCGAGTTTCAAGGCAAAACTGCTGAAACTCTTTGGCTGAAATTTGAAATAGTGATGGCGTATACCTATGTACCAACCTTGTATTAGGACATGGGTTATATTATTTTATCCCAAAAAAATAAAGTTCCTACGGGAATTACATTTGCCTTACTAGTAGTATTCATAATTACAATTTACGTCAATTGAAATGTTAAAAACGACGATTTATCAAACGAGCAATATTTATATGTAGGAACTAGGTAGGTACTGGCCAAATGTAGAACGCGACAAGTCTATCAATATAGTTTTATAATATTTTATATTCGTAAGGATAAACACTACTTATTTGGTTTTTTTCCAATCTCATTTCCACGCGGGCGAAAGCTTATCTACACTAATATTATAAAGAGGAAAACTTTGTTTGTTTGTTTGGTTGTAACGAATAGGCTCAAAAAGTACTGGACCGATTTCAAAAATTTTTTACCATTCGAAAGCTACATTATCCACGAGTAACATAGGTTAAATTTTATTCTGGAAAAAACAGGGTTCCGTAAGATATCTGGGTTTTTCGGACACGAGGTGTAAAAAATCAACCAGAAAACTTATTTATTTTGCGTACGCTGCCTAAACTATAAAATATAGAACCATAAAATGTTCTTATTAATTGTAGTCTTATAAATATCTACAAAAAAGTCCACGACACACTATACCTATCTACGTCGAGTGAGGCACAACAACCATATTTTATTCAGAAATTTTGATTTTTTTGGACTACATTTAAACGAGTTTATTTTACTCATGTTTTAAATCCTTAAGATATGAAGCTAAAGAGTTTGTTTATTTGAACGCGCCAATCTCAGGAACTATTGGTCGGATTTTAATGAAACATTTCAGTGTTGGATAGCCCATTTATCGGTAAAGATATATTATCCCGCTAAGATCCCGTTGTAAATCTTAGTTAACGCAGGCGAAGCTGCAGGCAACAGCTAGTATGTAATATAGGTATTCGTACCCATGAAATGTTTTCTTTGATTCCCATCATTTGCACTCGAACTAATGGTCAACCGTCTTCTTTTACTAGAAGGAATATAACAGGAACAATATATGTAGGTAATATTAGTTATAAATACTTAGGTAGGTACTTATTGTTAGCGAGAATAAAAAAATAGTTACTTTTGCTACCAAAAAATAGAAAGGGGAAAAACTAAAAAAATAAAAATACACCAAAAAAAACATAACTATGAGAAAAGGCGAAAATTATTATATAAAAAAATCACCAAAAAAAGTCGGTTTTGACCGAGGTTTGAACATATGCAATGTACATGACACGTAGAGCGATATTCGTTCACTAAACCATTGCGCTATTCGTCCATTTTGTAAATTATCGAATTTAGAGTTATGTATGTACGGACTGTACTAAAATATTCCTTATTGTATTGAAATGCGTTATTTGCGTGTTTTGATAAATAAATATTGTAAATAGATAGGTACTTACTTTACAACTTCATTCATGTGTTTTTTAAAAAAAAGTAAAGTAAAGTATCAACCCTTATATGTCCCACTGCTGGGCACGGGTCTCCTTCCTCGAAATCAGGCGAGGAGGGTAATGTGCCAATAGTCCACCGCGCTGGCCCAGTGCGTATTGGTGAACTTCACATACCTTCAAAGACTTTCAATCTCATCAGGCATGCAGGTTTCCTCACGATGTTTTCCTTCACCGGTGAGCGAACGATGGTCTCGTGTGCACTTAGAAATTTAGAAAAACCCATTTCAAGGCACACACGGACGGGTCAGGATCGAACCCGGAACCCTCGCATAAGAGGCCGAGTCCGTCCACCACGAGAGCATGTGTTTTTATTTTATAATAAATCTTCTTATTTCTAGTCTCCATTTATTTCTTTTGTTTCGCATTTTTTCAATATTATTTTTCTCTCTCTTATTCACACTAAAGTATATTATTTATTTACACCTTTATTGACAAACTTGTTGTAGAGTATCAGATTATAGGAGGTCAATTGTTGACATTGGTCAATGATAGATGGCGCTTATGCCATTGGTAATATTTAGTTTATATATTTATTGTTATATTGTTAATAATTATCCCGAAATTACTTACGTTGCGCATGCACGTTACATTATATCTTTGTTAAATACAATTTTATATAGCAAAAATATTAATTCGCGAGCGGCGCGTTGTATTGTGAAAAATGACATAGGTCCGCTTAGCAACGCGCCTCAGCGCTTACTGTCGAATCACATAGAAGTAAAAGAGAAGCGCGATGGTGGCATCATGAAGCACGTTGGCTATGGATATTAATATAAGAAAACAGTTAATATTATCGAAATCTGAAAAGCAATCAAAAATATAAATTAACACGAAAATTTATAATAATATTATCTGTTACTGTTGTAAATTTTACCAACATATATTGTTAAGTAAAGGCGATATTTACGTTAAAAGTTCACTAAACACTGCTTAATTGGGATTTTTTTTTATCGAGAAAATTTCTAGAAAACGTGTTTTTGACTTTTGAGTGAACTTAGAAATATGATGAAGTTTAACATATATTTTTATCACGACCGTAAGCCGTGTCAATTTTGCTTAAAATATGTTTAGGTGAAGCCTATTTGACCCTGTTCAGCGCCTTAATCGCTGAAGTCTCTAAGTATGAATTTATTCTAGAGAGTATTGCTCAATATTTAAAAAAATGTATCAACCCTTTATGTCCCACTGCTGGGCACGGGTCTCCTCCTCGAAATCAAGCGAGGAGGGTAATGGGCCAATAAGTTCACCGCGCTGGCCCAGTGCGGGTTGGTGAACTTCACATACCTTCAAAGACTTTTAATCTCATCAGGTATGCAGGTTTCCTCACAATGTTTTCCTTCACCCGTGAGCGAGCGATGGTCTCGTGTTTTGGGGTGCACTTAAATTAAAAAAAACCCATTTCAAGGCACACACGGGGGGGTCAGGATCGAACCCGGAACTCTCGCATAAGAGGCCGAGTCCATCCACCACTGGACCATCGTCGCTCGAAGATGCTCGACCAATATTTTAGGAACCACGTAAAATCAGTATTGTGGCTTCTTCGGACGCCACAATCACACTACTGAGTTACCTTTTGAGGAACATTACACAAATTTTCCAATTTATATTTATAACTACTTTTATTTTAATTTCTAACTGTGTGTTTACAATTTCTTATATTTTTTTAATATATATGAAAGCTCAGGATGGCCTTCATCAGAATTCATCTTGCAATGTGGGCATGTGGGCAGACAAATCGGGGACACTAATGTTCTGATCAATACTAATCACTTTAAAATGTAGTATGTTTATAACTATATAACTATGGATAGCGATTCGTCGACAACGTGGCGCGCTTGCGACCGTTCTCCAAGAAGTGAATTCTAAGATGACCGCCTCGCTACCATCGACTCGACGCTCCGCTAGAGTGACATCTTGTCACTCTTGAGTCTTGACACTGACATTTTAATGTGCGCCGACACGGCCAGACTGACATACGACCGTCCTCGGGCGTTATAGTATTCCTGGAACAAACAACATCTAATCTCCAAGACCTCGTCCATCCTGCTACATTCAAGACTGTACATCGATTTTTAATTGTAATTGTATTCGTAATTAGTTCTAGCTTCAAACATAGAATCAGTCATATTAAGTCATAGAAATGAGCAAGTGCATCCCTCCAACCAGACCGTATCTGGTCCGGACGACACTGCTCCCATCAACTTGTCAACCAACAATAACACATCTGGACCGGACGAGTGCATCCCTTCAACCAACCCCACTGGGTATGGCCCGGACGACACTGTCTCTCCGACCAGGCTAGACTATAAGGACATCTGGACCGGACGAGTGCATCCCTTCAACCAACCCCACTGGGTATGGCCCGGACGACACTGTCCCTCCGACCAGGCTAGACTATAAGGACATCTGGACCGGACGAGTGCATCCCTTCAACCAACCCCACTGGGTATGGCCCGGACGACACTGTCCCTCCGACCAGGCTAGACTATAAGGACATCTGGACCGGACGAGTGCATCCCTTCCACCAACCCCACTGGGTATGGCCCGGACGACACTCTCCGAACAGTTCAGGATTGCACATTACTTACAATATAAAACAAACTCGTGCAAGACTATGTAATATGATTGCGGAATATCCTGTTCATCCCATATTTCAGTTTCGTTATGTATATCCCATGTCTCAGGATCAAAGTGTGGACTAACAGTATTTGAATTACCGGTAAAAGTAGAAGAGCCAGCGGACATAATCTACATACTCTGGCGCCGACTCGGCCTTATCATAATTCAAAAGGTTTGAAACGTGAATTCTCGTGGGCATACTACTAAATGCGATGAAAATTACCTGAATTAACTTTTTTTTATTATTATTAAAAATAGTACCACCAAAGTATCTATTTGAACGCCAATTTAATCTACCACCGGCTCCAAAGCACCTACCGAGAAAAACCGGCGAAAGCTCAGTGGAACTAATCTTTCCAAATATTCTATTATAAATTTACATGCTATACTGAAATGCCTGGGGGGGGAGGGGCTCTCTATTCCCAAGATGTGGTATCTTACATGAAGTCTTTTACATTGCAAGATCCTTTACCACACAAACATTCCTTAATAACTTTTTTTTTATTAATGGATAGACTCCGAACACTCTCCGGCCTCCTACTGTAAAAGCGCATAGGTACAGTTGCCTTTAAAAGAGTTGCTTATAACTTTTGTAAGTCTAATCACTGGCCTGTGTCTATTACGTTTAACCCTACTATGAATGTCACTTTTTTTACTGGAATCGTTTATATTTTTCCGGACATTCAATAAGTTATCCAAGATGTATTGAGAAGCAACGGTCAGAATACCTATTTCCTTTTTTTTAACGAAATTTTTAAATTGCATGAATAGCCCGCTTTTGTAGCACAAAAATATTGTCTACATCGGCAGCATTTCCCCACATAGCTATGAAAATAACTAAATTCGCGCTGTTTCTTTATCAGTTAACTTGTCATTTTTTTTCTCATTGCATATGCACCTTAACTGAGTTTATTCGTCAATTTAGTAGGGTCGCCACTGCTGCCTACGACCCAAAGTCATGCCTAGAATTCTGTAGAGTCTACCAGTTCCAAGTTATTATAGTCTAAGAGTACATTGGCTTGTAACATTTAGCAAGGAAAATTTAAGAACAATTTTGTTACTACTTCTCAGAAACTAGCAGAAAAGCTTTCTTTTAACAGCGAACACCATAAGCCACTATAAAAATAAAAAAAGGTACTCGCTCACCAGAAGATGTCTTCAAGAAGCTCCTGGAAGGGCGGTGTTCACACTGATTGACCTCCTTGACTGCAGCTCCACTGCCGTTTTTCTTGTCTGGACATACAGTCGCGACGTGCCCAGGCTGACCACATGTATAGCAGGTCAGGTTCGACCTTTTCTACACGGCTCGTGATGAACTTGAAGTGTCTTGCGACTTCGTTCCAACTTCATCTCGGCGTTTCCTACAGTCGGCGATTCGATGTCCAACTAGTCCACAGTGGTGACATTTACCGACGAATTTCTCCATTATACGAGAACGTTTTACTTCTGGTTCTTGGACATCGGTGTCCGTGTGCCGCTTAAGTGATACTCCCCCAAGTATTCGAAATAATTGGGCTCGAGTCCTTAAGTTTTGTCCGTTTAACTCACGACGTATCAGGCTGTCCTTCTGACACAACACGGATATCGCAAATCCAGTAATTACATTTTCTGGCATCATGGTCTCAGGTATTTTTTCGATGAGATTCTGTGGCGGAAAAATTTGATAGCGCACCTACTTTCATAGAAAGGAGGTGCGAAATGAGTGGAATAAAAATATAAAATTTGACAACGTCATTATTATAAAAGAGAACTTATGATTAAGATGGTTTAATTGTAGAGAGAATTTTAGTTTTATTAATTGTAAGTCCCCTCATTCATAATACAAACCCATACACCGATAATACTCGCTTCAATGACTGTGGAAACATCCCAGTGATCCACAATTGGTGACCCCGACGTGATGCACAACTCCATAACCGGAGAGCAGATTCGGACGCAGTCTCCTCAGCACCCATCCGGAAGCGCAGCACATCATCAAAATAGTCTTGTAGAAGCTTAGGCTTTGAAAATCCTGCAATTAGAACCTCCCCAATTGAATCCCATGCAAGGGTGTCTAAATTAAGCTTCGTTAAACACAATTACTGCACGACCCTTCAACGCCTCCGTCAGCGCCATCAGCAAACTAACACCTTCCAGATTTTTACCCTGCACAATAAAATCTGTCACCTTACACCATCCATCAATGTCCGAGTCAGGCTCGTCCGGGTCAAACTTCAAAAGAATTGTATGATTAGTACTCACAAGCGGTGTTTGTTGGGCCAATAAAACTCGAGACAGCAGCGCTTCCATGCTGCTCAATAACCTCTCAGCAGTTTTAAATTCCGATTGCCCTGCTTCACCATGAACCCCATTCGATCCCACTTCTGATGAAAGCTCAGGATGGCCTTCATCAGAATTCATCTTGCAATGTGGGCATGTGGGCAGACAAATCGGGGACACTAATGTTCTGATCAATACTAATCACTTTAAAATGTAGTATGTTTATAACTATATAACTATGGATAGCGATTCGTCGACAACGTGGCGCGCTTGCGACCGTTCTCCAAGAAGTGAATTCTAAGATGACCGCCTCGCTACCATCGACTCGACGCTCCGCTAGAGTGACATCTTGTCACTCTTGAGTCTTGACACTGACATTTTAATGTGCGCCGACATATATATATGTGCCGTGTATGTATTTGATTAAGTACATGTAGCAATGTATATCAATAAATGTTTATTCTATTCTATTCAATATTGAAGTCTTAAAGAACTTAATCAAATACATACACGGCACATATATATATATATATATATATATATATATATATATATATATATATATATATATATATATATATATATATATATATATATATATGCCGTGTATGTATTTGATTAAGTACATGTAGCAATGTATATCAATAAATGTTTATTCTATTCTATTCAATATTGAAGTACTTTAAAATTAAATAGATTTGAATCTTGCCGTGCTGGTTTGCAGCCGAATTGCCGGCGCGAGCGGGGTGGTACCTCTCGCTTATATAATACCGGCGTAAAGTAGTAGTTATGTTGGCGAGTTTCCGGTAGCCCATTGTGATAGGGAAAAGGAGGTAAACGCATCTCCATAACCGCTAATCGATAAACCGTTTTTTGGTATTGTATGTGTTGATGATATTCTGTCTCAAATGAAAGGTAGGACGGGCTTATTAATGCTACTTTTGTAGGTATGTCGTACGTGTGTTTCGTAAACAACCAACGCTGGCTGGACCTTAATAGGAGTTTGTCCAACCGGAGTATTTAATATTATCAACACGTACTCTAAGTATAAACCTGAAACCCAAGGTTAAAACGTTGCTAACATCAGCTGCTAGCATATTCGAAATAATTTCATTTTCCACAAATCCTTACTAATATTATAAACGTGAAATGTTTGTTACGCTTTCACGCGAAAACTGTTCAATCGTTCATCATGAAGCTTTGTACACATTCTCGGAGGTACTAGAAGTAACATAGGATACATTAAATTTTTTTTTTTTTGCTGACGCGGATGATAGTAAAAGTAGTATTATTAACCAGATGGGAAGGCGATCTTCGTGCAGTGGCCGGTCCGCGTTAGATGCGAGTAGCAAGGAATCGGTCATCTTGGCGTTCATTGAAGTGGGCCTATATTCAGCAGTGGACGGATAAAGGCTGATGATGATGATGATGATAATGAACGCGGAAGAAGCCGCGGTCAACAGCTAGTATTATTATAAGCGCGACGTCTGTATGTGTGAATGTTTGTTACTCTTTCATACGAAAAACTACTGAATGAGTTTTAATCATTAGAATAACATAGTATAATGAACCCTGTACTGAAATAGACCGCTGCATGTCACCTTATAAAATTTGAAGACACATGAAAGATATTAATTGAGCTTATTTTCCAGTTAATATTTTTCTTAAGAGAGTAAAAGAGTTTACAGCACGTTATACGGAGATGATATTTTAAAATTGGCCATGAGCCAAGTGAAGTCGCCGCAGCCTCTTAGTATTTAATTGCTTGGTTGTTTATTTATGAGATACTGGATGTATCCCATAGCTTTGAGCGCCTTTACTTATTTAATGATCTTAATCTGACATTATTACTATAGACTTGACACGTCGCATTGAACTATTGTATTCTCTTTTTAAATTTGGATAAGAAGTTTATGAGTTTGCATAAAAAATATAACGTTTTCACTGTTATGTAAAAATTGTTAAGATGCCTAATAAATTCGCAATTTAGCAAATGTGTTTGAATTGACATCTTATTGTCCACTTTCCTGCAAATTTCAATAGTTTGGATAAGAAGTTTCAAAGATTATCTCATACGTTCAAAATTAAAAATATTACGGGTTAAGTAATATTACTATAAAGCAGTTATTCCTCGTAGTTTCACCAATTTAAAAAAAAGAACTATTTTATTCTTCTCAGTCATCTTCACTTATTTTAAAAAAAGAATTCTTCCCAGTCGTGTGCGCTTGACAGAGCGGTCGTTGTCATGTCTCGGGTGAGTCTTGCGCCATTGCTTTATTCGTGATGCGAAGCCATGTAGCTTGACGGAGTAAGGTTGTGGTTTAATCTCTAAAACAAATTTAACCTTTCTCAATAAGTTTACCACCCAAAATTGTTTAAGTCCAGATAGTTGCAGAGGTTAGCGCTGTCAAAGTCTTCTGATATACGATATTAGTCATTATCATCAACCTTTATCCGTCTATTTTCCACGCTTCCCTTAATGAACGTCAAAACAGCCGATCTCTTGCTACTCGCATCCAATACCGGCCACTGTAGTCTGCAGCAGTGGAGATTGTCTTCCCACCTGACCAATGGCGACCTCTACACTTAAGCCTTTATTAGTATTGAGTAGTATAGATAAAATACGCTAGTAGCAAACGTAGAATGAAGCCTGCTCTTCAAATTACGGTTACAGGCTTATTATACACTTGGATACATTCTTATGAGCACAAAATTAGTAGGTTTGTATTCATGGAATATCATCATAAGGGCATCATCCGGGGTATATTATTATCAAGTACGCTGACAGCCTTGTGAGGGAAACAGCCAGTGAGGGAAGCAGATAAAAGCTGATGATGGTGTGACCGAGATGGGCGGCGCGGCGTCATGATTTGACGTCTGTCATCGGAGGGGACTAGTCTTTGTCGAGCGTCATCACCGCGATGCTCGGCTGTAACGAGCCCTGTCCTGAGCGAAACAGTGAAGTCTCAGAAGGAGGTTCATGAACGGGTGTGAGAGGAGGCCACTGACGTGGCCTCCCCCCGTAGACGACGAACGGGTGTGCGTCGCACGCGCTACTTAATGCGCCTCCAATAACGCCCCTGCGCTCGTGTCGGGCTCGGGATGGGAACTCGGGCCCTGCTAGTCACGACGTCATGGGGACTGCCAAGTCGTAGCCGGGCAGTCCCCCTATTGTGGAGAATCTGGTCTTGCCGGGACCAGTCTGTCGCTGAGGGTTTCCCGTTGCCTGCGATCCGGGTCTTCAGATAGCGGCTGAATTCTCACGCAACGGTTTAAGTGGGGTAGTGCACCCAATGCGAGTCCCCACACACGCCAGCATGCCTATCCAAGGCCCTGGTAGGGTCTGCAAAGGATTTCCGCTGCGACTTCAAAAAATGAAAAGATAAAGGCTGATGATGATGATGATTCTGACTACATTGTCATTAATTGTTAAACCAACCAAGAAGCAATTTATACATAGAACATCATAACTTGACCCTTTAAATGTCCATTACCATATATATTTTTTAATTTTAACCCAAATCGAACAAATCCCCAAATAGTAAAATGCAAAAGAGGTCAAATCGGAAACAGGTCGATAGTCAGATAGATTAGAAATATCCAATCACAAATATTTGTTTGCGCATCTTGAGAACCCATAGAGAACTCAATTCTAACGTTTTCAAACTTTTCTAATAAAACTCCCCCTGTGTCTCGAGTGGCCAGTCGTTTAGTGTTCCCTGCTCAGTAAATAAACCACTCATATCAATGTATTTATAACGAAAACTCGAATATGTTTAATATAGGGTGTATTTTGAATGCTTTGAAAAGCGAAGAGGTATTATTAGGCGTGGTCTGACATGATAGAAGTGAAAAAAAAACGCGAAATATGTTTTTTCTTTTTGGTTGTCTTTTTTAACTTTTTTTGTGTATAATCTCCAGTTTCGTAAACAAAGATACAGAAATGTGATGATAGTGATTTAAAACAATTTTTTTTTTTAATAAAACAGAAATGTAACGAGAGACGCACAGCCGCGTCACGCGAGGTGTACAAACTCCCGCACCGCGAGCGACTCGCGGTCAGCGTGAGTTCATAGCGGGTATGCATACATCGCGGGCATGCAAAATACATAAGCGCTAAAATTTTCTTTAAAAAAAATTCTGAGACAAATATTACATTATAAAATAATAAAAATATACATTATAAAATATTACATTATTAAACTTAAATCTTTCAAAGTGTTCAAAATACACCCGGTATAATGTTATCTACTGCGCAGATTTAAGATTTAATAATAAACCATAATTTTTAAACTAACGCGACAACTATTCATAATTAAATATTTATTTGTTCGTGTGCTTACCGTGTTTTTTGTGTTATTGAGGTCCCGATATTTCGGCTATGACGTGACCGGGTTTCGGGACCACGGGAAGACTGATTTTGTATTTGTAACATTTTAGTTTAAGGGTGACATTTACCACTGACCCTCAGATGACACGTATGCTAGTTTGTCTATACATTTGACATATATATTTGTGATTTGACATAAGAAAATATTAATTGGAAATGTAATTAATCACTGGAATAATCATAGTAACACGATAAAACCCTTACCATATTATGGCGATGTGTTTTAGGTATATAATGTACCTATATTATGTAAAATAGAACAAATTATGTATATAATATACTTACATTAAAAGTATTAAAACAAAAGGATTTAAAAATGAAACAGTTACAAGGAAAATAAAACTTCATTAAAACAAGCAATTAAGATGAAAAGGAATTTACGGGATTTTATTTAAAAAAATAGCGACTTCGAGCCTTTGATGAATTTACACTCAAACGAAATACGAATTCCTTTAATGATCTGTTTCTACCTTGCTCTATTAAATTATTGCAATTAGAACAACTTGGACAAGCAAACAAAGTTTTTAAATACATTTAAACTCAATGAAAATAACTGATTAAATAAAAAAATCACCAAAAAACTACTGCTGTTTCCCATGTTTTAAATGCCATAAATTTCGAAGGAAAAGCGTACATAACGCTAAGATGTTACGAGTGCAGTTTGCGTAAACATTACCATAAGTTTCCTTTTTCGTCTGCGTAAGGAGTTATAACCTATAATCTACTGGTCAAAGGTTTTAACATCTTAATATAAATTTTGAGGAGCTCGTGGCTCAGTAGTAATAGCCTAGCGTATCGATTCACCTGGCAAAGCAACGTTAGACGAGGATGGTCCTCTGATCTCCACCATGGTTCAAGCCTTGTCGTGGCGGTGGGGCTCGGTAGCCCAGGGTGACCCCAACGCCTTGGGCGAAGAGAATTGAGCCGAGGGGACTCTTTGTACCTCTCTTAAAAGAAAAGGGGACAACAGAGCAAGGGGTTAGGATGGGAACCTCACTCATCGTACTGTCCAAACGTTGGGAGTGGTTGTTCTGTGGCGTGGGGCAACCTTATCCTCAGACTAGTCCACGTTCTTTGTTATAACTAACTCATTCAAATGTTGCTCAACCTGATGTTAAGTCTGAGTCAGTTGTAGTGGAACATTTAGCGCCATAATCCTGAATCGCGCTATCAGAATTCCAGCGTCCGACTGCTATATATACAACACCTGATACGGTTGCTAGTGGGCTTTAGCCTGGCCAAACATGGACTTCATGCAGAGGTCTCCCTTTGGGGCTTTTCACATATATCCATACAATGATTACACTGCCACTTTCCATCCTTCGACGACGTGGCGCTGCAGCTGCCCCGCTGCATGTCTTGACTCGATGCCAGAAGGCCGTGAGGTTGTTTATGACTTCGCGGCTGGCGGGGAGACCACCCCCTCATAGAAATTGTTAGACGAGCTATCTGCTCATCTTCTCTTCCGATTTAGCGTAAAGGCCTTTTGGCCATCAGCATAGGTCCATTCGAAAAAAAAAGCTGCCACTTTCGCCCCTTCTTTTCAAAATACAGCAAAGCTGTTTCACAGCAGAAATGAGCAGGATGATAGAACCCATGAACACTCTCGTAGAGTGTGACACAGTACATCCTTTCCGCCTGTGAATTTATTCGTTCGTTCATTTTCGATTGAATTTCGCTTTAGATGTCGTCGTTTCCTATATGAGCACGTAAAAAATTCAATCCCTTCTCAAATGTTGAATTTTGGATTGCAGACATTCCTTTGATGGATCGATTTTCGATGTAACTGTGTCGAATAGAACCAGCTTCTGAAAGAAGGTTGTATAGCGCATTCCTAAAAAGTACTAAAAAAATCCTTATCCAATTCGATATTGTTAAATCAAGAGACGTCGGGAAAACAAGGTAGTATTACATGTAACGGACGGCCATTGTTTACCTGGCTATTGTACGAGCTTGCCTATTACTGCCATGTCAGTCTGTAATATGAAATGTTACAGTTAGTTCAGGCTAATGTAAGCTTTTGTATTTGGTACATGATATTATGCTACTAATACATATAATAGTGACGATGCTTCAGTGGTGGATGGACTCGGCCTCTTACGCGAGAGGTTCCGGGTTCGATCATGACCCTCCGTGTGTGCCTTGAAACGGGTTTTTCTAAGATTTCTAAGTGCACCCTAAACACGAGACCATCGATCGCTCACCGGTGAAGGAAAACATCGTGAGGAAACCTGCATGCCTGATGAGATTGGAAGTCTTTGAAGGTATTTGAGGTTCACCAACCCGCACTGGGCCAGCGTGGTGAACTATGGACCATTCCGTCCTCGCCTGATTTCGAGGAGGATACCCGTGCCCAGCAGTGGGACATACAGGGTTAATACTTTACTTTTACTTTTTACATGTAATATACATATACATAATACATAATATGTAATAATACGTAAACGGTTTTCCATACGGATGTGGGGATTAAAGTAAATATTATATTTAATGAGGGAAATATTTAGTGGTAGTTTAAATGTTAAATATAATTAAACTAGCTTGGCTCCGTGGTTTTACCCACTTACTTCTCATTCCTTTTGGAATACAGGGCTTAATTATAGTAAATGTGTTATTCTGATGAAGAAACTATATTATTCTAAAGTTAAATCAAAATCCACTCAGTAGTTTTCAGACAATTTCAAAGCACTTTAATAGTGTTGTCAAGAATAATCGGCTTACTGCGAGCACTATGTTAATACCGACGTTAGTACACATAACTAATTACCACCCCGTGATATTACCACATTATAGTGCCGTAATTACTCTCCGTCGCATTAAATTCTAGATTTATTTGGTATCAGATATTTTATCTGATAATGCAATTATTTATTAGCATGTAATTATCATCATTAATAATTAGCAACATCAATTGTGTAAAATCCTACTAATATTATAAATGCGAAAGTTTGTGAGGATGTTTGTTACTCTTTCACGCAGAAACTACTGAATGGATTTTGATGAAACTTCACAATAATATAGCTTATATATCAGAATAGCACATAGGCTATAATTTATCCCCGTACTTCCACGGAGAGGGAATTACGCGGGTGAAACCGCGGGGCGCTGCTAGTTAGTTATATAATATTATGCTTGTTGGATTATTATACTCGCTGGGGTTTTCCGTCGCCTTCAGATCTGGATCCCTCAGATAGCGGCTGAAGGCTCACGCAGCGGTTTTAGTGGGGTAGTACTCCCAATGCGAGTCCCCACACACGCCAGCGCGCCTACCCAAGGCCCTGGTCTGGACCGAAAAGGATTTCCGCTGCGTCATCAAAAAAAAAATGTTGGATTATTATATTATTACCTACGCCTATTTTAGAGGCCCACCTATGCCCAGCAGTGGGGAAAATATAGGTTGATACTTTACTTTTACTTTCATGCCAGTTGCTTAAAGATAATCGGGCAACGATCATGAAGGAGTTTACCTAGAACTAGAGCAGCCAGCCTATATGCTAGGCTATGCGGCCAAGACAAATTTTATCATCATTTTTAACCGACTTCAAAAAGGAGGAGGTTATTATATTTATAACTAGCTGCCCAGACACACTCTGTATGTCAAACGTAAATATTGCGTTCCCGGTAATTATTGCTATGACGACTTCTTAAATCGGTGGCTCAATGGATGACGAGCTGGTGTGCAAGCCCGGAGGTAGCGGGTTCGAATCTCGCCAGTGAAGAAAAGTTTCTGTGTTCCTGGGTCATGGATGTGTATTAAATATGTGTAGTATATAATAAAAATCTTAAATATTATATGTAGTGTTATTAGAAGTATTAAATATATTATGTATTTCCGCTGTCTGGTCCCCGTAACACAAGTTCTTCGGAAACTTAGTACGGGACCAGATTGGAGTAAAAGCGTACATGGATATTATTATTATTGAGTCTGCTGTTAATTCCCGTGAATACTGCTTTGAACATTTTACCATATTCTGTTTTTTCTACACTAATATTATAAAGAGGAAAACTTTGTATGTTTGTTTGGTTGTAACGAATATGCTCAAAAAGTACTGGACCTATTTCAAAAATTCTTTCACCATTCGAAAGCTACATTATCCACGAGTAACATAGGCTAAATTTTATTCAGGAAAAAAACCAGAAAAGTTACTTATTTTGCGTAGCCCTGCGTATCCCGTTGTAAGTCTTAGTTGACGCAGGCGAAGCTGCGGGCAACATCTAGTTTTAAATAAACACCTTCCGTTGGCCTTACAAATTAAATATTATTCAAATTAGTCTAGCCATTGTCGAGTTATGCATTTAGCAAAATTCATTTTTATTTATTTATATTGATATATTATATTCAAATCAAAATATCTTTATTTTCATAGGTAACATCTTGTATACATGACATAGTATGTCAAAAAAAGTAATAAAAATAAATAAAAAGAACTTGTTTGAGATGCAGGATCCCCTAAGAAAAACGAGAAAAAACTCAGGGATGCTCTTTACCAAATCTATTTTATCTATTACATAATCAATCTAATTCCTTTTTTTTATTTTTCTTCATGCGTGGGGGGCTCCCACCGCTCATCCCTCCAACCGCGCGCCAGCTGACGTTCACGAGGCTTTATGATACTATGTACATACAATAATGCATTTCACTAAATATCGCTTGAGAGGAACTTGGTCATGAAGACCTGTTACTGGCTCCCGGGCTATACTAGTTACTCGGTGATTTTAATCACAAAGTGTTATATTCTATCGACTATTAATTATTCTAGGCTATCAAAGAGGTGTCTTGACGTTCAGTGCGAGATGCCTGTGTTAAGCAGTGGACGGATATAACTGATGATTATGATATTTAGGGAACTTTGCTTTGAGGTCATAGAAACAGAGAGATTTTGCCATGTGTATTATTCCCAGATTCTCTTAATGAACGTCAAAACAGATCCCGCTCGATCCAACTAGGATATCTTGACTTTACTTCTAGCTAATTATCCGTCTCTACTAATACTCGATTCTATTATAGCATCAGCCATCTTATCTTTGGAGAGTGTGAACAGCTGTATCTTAGAGTAATTATCCTTCGTGTAAAATCCTTTTGTTTAGTTAGATGGATGAGGAAACTGACAGAAGTTTCACATGTATTGATTAATAATAATAATATATCATTAAATAAGTTATTATTATTATTATTTTAAGGATCAAATTTATATACTTTACATTAGAATCATTAAATGTAAGAAAATATTAGTAAACTCTATCGATATAGTTTGTATTTCAAAGTTTATTACAAAGTGACTTAAATGAGTCTGAGGAGAGTTATCAAGGCTGTTATTTAATATTTATATCATCATCATCAGCCTTTATCCATATATTTTTTACATAGGCCGCCCTCAATGAACATCAAGACGGTCGATCTCTTGCCATTCGCATCCAACACGAAATATATATGCTATATAACTTTAAACTCTAAACAAACTTTCAGCAAAAATATATATAACACTACTACATGCACTTAGAGATGATGGTCCAGTGGTGGATGAACTCGGCCTCTTGTGCGAGAGGTTCCGGGTTCGATCCTGACCTCCCCTGTGAAATGGGGTTTTCTTTCTCTGGGTTTTTCTAAGTGCACTCCAAACACGAGACTATCGCTCGCACACCGGTAAAGGAAAACATCGTGAGGAGACCTGCATGCCTGATGATATTGAAAGTCTTTGAAGGTATGTGAAGTTCACCAACCCGCACTGGGCCAGAGTGGTGAACTATTGGGTAATGTGTCTTATTGTTTATCTCCTCTTCCTATAGGTAGTGATATAAGATTTAATTTTTTTCATAAGCCGCTACAAAATCTTATGGTAGTATAATGAAAATCCAGTTTCTTTGTGTATAAGACACCAGCAATATTGTACCATTGGATTGGTTTTCTTTCCTTGTGGCAGTCTGCGGGTTTTTGTTCTTGCTTATTTCCTCGCGAAGCTATTTTGCAGTATTCATGAAAAGTCAAGACAAGCAAAGTAATTAGTGGCGCTACTTACATCTCTATTTTCGAAATGGTTTACAAGTTGCCTACTTTTTACTTCATATTCATATTGGTGGGTTTTAAAGGTGAAGTTAAATAGAAATAAAAGACTATCTGTCTATAACAATAAAGTTCGCTTTCGAAGTGAGCGTAAAGTGAGTGCATTCACTCAGGTGAAGCTCGATATTGAAATGGTTTTTACAGAATAGCCCTACACGTGGGTAGTAGTTTGTCATCCTAATATAAATAAAAACGTTATTTTCTTATCCGTGAGAAATTTGTCTTTTAGTAAGAGGTAGAGCCATGTTGCCTTATAGCCGACTTCGGCCGGCATGACCGAGGTGGTACCTCTCGCTCAAATAGTACCGGCGTAACGTTACAGCTATGCTGTCGCATTTCGTGCGGTTTGCTGTAAAAGGAGAGCTAATGTGCGCCGATCGATAGAGTGGTAAATTGGACACTGCGAAGACTTTTCGATTTTTTCATTAATGCAGGTTTCACACTATAATATCTTTATACCAGTCCAGCATTAAAAAAGGAAATTGTCTACTAATATTAAAGATGATCTGGATCTACTATACCGATTTTGAAATTTTTTTTTTTTTTTTTTTTTTTTATTATTATTTTAGGTCGCTTGGAACAGCCAGGGTTATCAGCGACCACTAATGAACTTATATTAGACAGTATAAATTACAGTGATGCAGAAACTGAATTACATTATTACACATATCAGGGTCAGTCAACAAAAAATACTTATCACTACTTAGATTATACAATTGTCTATCAGAATTATAATTAGAACAATCCAATAATACATGCTTAACAGAAAAAATGGAGCTACATCTAAGACAACACCTAGGGGAGCTCTTCGCGAAAAGATGAGAGTGAGATGCGTTCGTGTGACCTATTCTTAACCGTGTAATTACAGATTGGTCTTTTCTATTTAATTTAGTAGTGTTTAAATTTTTTAGAACATCCTTTCTAAAGTTGTGTAATTTGGACGAGGAATTTGTCCATATTTGATTCCATGTTTGTGTAATGGTGTTATTTAAATCACGTTTCGCATCGCAAAGTATTATGGGGATGTTAGTACTTATATATGGTCTTAAACTTGCTTCCCTAGCACTCTGGTCCGCTAATTCATTACCACTTATACCTCGATGGGAAGGGATCCATACAAATACGACTTCAATTGATTGTTCTTTTAAAGCAAAAACAACAGAGTGTATTGACTGTATTAGCGGATTATCTGTAAATTTATTTTGAATTGCTAAAAGGGAGGACTTAGAATCTGTAAAAATAAGATAGTAAGAGCTGGTGGGGTTGGTCAATATAATTTGGACAGCGCGATAGAGAGCATATGCCTCACAATGAAAAATTGAGTAATCTTTAGGCAAACTAATAGCGACAGGATTATCCGACTCAGTTATTATGGCACAACCGCTTCCCACTTGAGTAACAGAACCATCAGTATAGAACAATTTATAGTTATGATATCGATTAATTAGATCAAGATAAAGTTGACGATAAATTGAAGTATCAGTGACATCTTTTACAGTTTCACCGAGAGATAAATCCACGTCAAAGTTTATTTTAGTCCATGGGGGAAGGGGGTGAATATTTCTTTGGAATAGAAAAGGTAAGGATATTATGTTTGTGGTTTCTAAATATCTTTTTAATCGAAATCGAAGCGGAAAAGGTAAATTTATTTTCGACTGAAAAACGTCGTTTAAGTAATCGCCCGCCAACACATCATTTACAGGATTTGATGATCTTGACATAGTTTTTAATGCATACGTTATACAAAGTTTAACTCGTCTAAGCCATAGAGGAATTTCACCTGATTCAGCAAGTAAACTGTGTGAAGGGCTGGTTCTAAAAGCACCAATACATAATCTTAGTGCCGTATTATGTATAGAGTCCAAACTGGATAGGGAAATTTTACTAGCTGAGTCATAGATTATAGCTCCATTATCGAGCTTAGATCTTATCAAAGCACGGTAAATATTTAGCAAGCTTTCTTTATTAGATCCCCAGGTAATAGAAGACAGGACTTTAATAATATTTAACCGTTTATAACAATCGGCTTTTAAGTTTCTAATATGTGTTTTCCAATTATGTTTACTATCAAATATCATTCCAAGAATTTTGATGGTATATGTTCTAGTAAGAGAGTGGCCATCAAGAAATAAATTAATATCATCAAATGCTTTATTTTGCCGACTAAATATAATGAACTCGGTTTTTGATTTAGAAAACTTGAATCCATTTTCATTAGACCATTTCTGTATTACATTTAAAGAATTTTGAATTAATTGAATAGATGTTTCAATATTTTTGCCCATGCAGTACAAAGTTAGATCATCCGCGAAGAGCAATCCCTTTACCGGATTTTTAATTACAGAGTGGAGGCTATTAATAGTTATTAAAAATAAAATAACACTAACAACAGAACCTTGTGGAAGTCCATTGGCTATTTCAATTGGATCAGAATAATCATGGTTAATTCTAACTTTGATCTTTCTATTGGTGAGAAAATTTTCAACAAACTTTAATGTATTTCCTACAATATTGAACGACTTCAAGGCTTTTAACGCAACGTTTTTGGATACCATTTCGTAAGCTTTTTCTATGTCCATTGATACTGCCACAAGGTGTCCCTTTAAGGCTAAAGCTTCACATATAGCTGTATCTAACAGTACCAAGTGATCGTTAATTGACCGGAACTTACGGAAGCCACTTTGAAAGGGTGATATAAGTTCTTCATGTTCTAATTTCCAACGAATACGATTAGCTATTATTTTTTCCAATATTTTACAAAGATTACAGGTTAACGCTATTGGCCGATAATTGCTAGGTAAGGTATGATCTTTACCAGGTTTGGGAATGGGGATGATAATAGAAGCACGCCATAAATCAGGAAATACATTGTATTGCCAGATTTTGTTATATAGCTTCAGTATGAACATTAAACCACTATCAGGGAGATTTTTTATAAGGCAATTTGGAATACCATCAGGACCGGGTGAGGAATTTTTACAGTTATTTAGAACTAGGCGGAGCTCATCGAGAGTAAATGAACTATTAATTGGGTCATCATTATTTGAATCATTTTCAGTTAAGTGAAACGGATTTTTAGAAGAATAAGAGGTAAATTCGGGGCTAAAATTTAAATTTGAAGAATTTTTTGCAAAATTTTTTGCTAATATATTACATTTTTCAGTTTTATTGGTAATTTTATTTAATTCGTCGTCAATTAAAATAGGAGGGATTGAATTAATGTTATTATTTTTTAGTCTTTTTATTTTATTCCATACTTCCGAGACTGGGGTTTGGGGTGTTATTGATGATGTGTAATCATGCCATGATTTAAGTTCAGTTTCTTTCAAAAGCTTCCTAGACAAAGACCTACTTCTTTTATAGTCCACCATATATTCAATCGTTTTATATTTTAAATATTTTCTATAAGCTCTTTTATAATTCTTTATCGCTATTAAACACTCGCTAGTTAGCCAAGGCAATTTATTTCTGTAACATCTTGTACCACGCGACTTTGGAATAGCTAAATTTGCTGAGTCCAATATTAAATTATTAAATTGCATTAAATTTTGGTCAATTGTAGTAGCGGTGTTGATTAAAACATCACACAATTCCCCAATGCCTACATCTATCATGGATCTATATAATTTCCAATTGGCTTTTTGTAAAATCCATTTTGGGACATTTTGATTATTATCTGTAGTAGATGGCGAGTGACTTATTATGATTGGGAAGTGATCACTATCGTGGGGGTTATCTAAGACGTTCCATTGAAATAGTGGGGCTAATGTACATGATGACAAAGCTAAATCAATTGCGCTAGTAGAAGCGTTAGCAACATTAAAATGGGTAGGTAGATTTTCATTTAGGATAGTTATGTCAACGTATGTATCTAATATATCTAGTAAAATTTTCCCGCGAGAATCAGTTTTAGTGCTTCCCCATGTCAAACTATGACTATTAAAATCGCCAACCAACAAAAATGGCTTCGGCAATTGATCAATCAGATCAATTAGGTCCTTCTTATTTAAAACGGTACTGTTAGGTAAATATATATTACATAAGGTCATCCTGGTAGGATAGTTTATAATACCAGCAACTGCTTCTAAATTTGTATTTAGACTAACTTCCGACACAAAAACATTAGACTTTATATATGTTACTACACCACCACTTGCGTGAAGTGAATTTCGGTTTTTAAAAATGACTTTATAGCCTGACATTTTATGGCAAAAGGTATTTTTAAAATTAGATTCTTGTAAACAAATGCAGCTAGGGTTTCTTTCAGACATCAAAATTTTTAATCGTTGCTTACGTCTATAAAATCCATTAATGTTCCATTGTAAAATGTCAAATCTGGTCATTTTTAATTATTAATTTTAATTTTCTTTGTAAACGTGTGATACGACTTTTAATACTCCTATTAGTAAAATGAGGATACAATTCTGTTAACATCTGAATGATACCTGACGTGTCATTAGAGTACTGCGAACAAATACCCCTTATGTCTTGGACACCACGGGTATTTTCCAAAAAACTTTTAAATTCGATATTAGTCATAGGATAACAATTTTTCGACGAAGATATAATTTCATTAATGTTCTTCCAATCTGCAGAGTCGCTGGTTTGTGTCACAGTCTTGATCTTTTTTCGGACATTCTTAGCTAGGTATATTGATGAAGTATCGCTGCAGCTCGATCCATCCTCAGACATAACATTATCTTCGTCGGTTAACATGGTATTTTTATCAGGTAAAACTGTTTGTATGTCATGATATGATTTTGATGAATGTGGTTCGGATGATGGTGGTCGAGGATGTTTTAAATTAGAACGAGACGGTGTTAATATGTCCATTTGGGGAGGAGTTAAGGTTTCTTCGGGTAACTTACGATTTTCATCTAATGATGGTCGGTTCGAATTTTCTGGACAATTCTTAACAACGTGGCCGATTTTTTTGCACATGAAACACAACATGGAATCTGAAGAAAAATATATCCAGTAGTTAGTGTCTTCATGGGTTAATTGCATAGACTCTGGAAGTTTGACGATGTCTTCTGGAGAAATATATACTTGGCGTCTAAAGCTCATGATATGGTTAAACCCAGGCTCAGTGAAACCCGCACGAAGGAAGGTGATTGGGGATTGCGGTATTATATTAATTTCTTCTAATTTCTTTTGAATAATATGATGGGGAATAACTGGACAAACGTTTGAAAGAACGATCCTCTTGTTACGAGTGATGAGTGGTCTAATAGAAATACTATGATTGTTGACAGTTATAAATTTGTGTTTGTCTATTAATTCATCCGCTATTTCTTTAGTTGAAAGATAAACGCATATCCTGTTATTAGCTATTCTGGAGACAAATCTTATTGAAGTTGATTTTATTACCTTCGACAAGGCTTCGGTGTATTCCTTTAATTGTGTGTTATCGATGGTATCCATAACTATTGCTTGATCTTTCTTTGGGAACGTGTCGATTTGAGTAACGGCGGAATAACTCGATGAAGTGGGATTCGATTGGGTCATCATCTCCGCTGAATGATCCCTGTAGTCAGAGATCAAACAGCACACACAACAACAACAAATACGATAACGCGCGAGTAATTTAGGTCAGCTACCTACACACCACACAAGCGAACAGTACGAACGTCAAACGTTCACTCGATTTTGAAATTTATTTTACCAATAGAATGCCATATGCTAGTGGGATAGGCTACTTGTCTCCATTCATTTTTTCATTCATTCATTCATTCATTTGATACATTAAAGAGGATCTGGACCTACTAAACCGATTTTGAAATTTATTTTACCAATAGAATGCCATATGCGAGTGGGATAGGCTACTTGTCTTCATTCATTTTTTCATTCATTCATTCATTCATTCATTTCATTCATTAAAGAGGATCTGGACCTGGGATTTTACCAATAGAATGTCATATGCGAGTGGGATAGGGTACTTGTCTCCATTCATTTTTTCATTCAATCATTCATTCATTCATTTGATTCATTAAAGAGGATCTGGACCTGGGATTTTACCAATAGAATTCCATATGCGAGTGGGATAGGCTACTTGTCCCCTTACTTCCTCGGAAATGTGAAGTACATGTCTAAAACCGCGGGGTGCTATTAGTATAAAATAAAATTTATAAAATTTCACAGTATTAAAACATTGCAGAACAGAAAAAAATGTGTGACG
This sequence comes from Lycaena phlaeas, assembly GCA_905333005.2. Lineage (NCBI taxonomy): Eukaryota > Metazoa > Arthropoda > Insecta > Lepidoptera > Lycaenidae > Lycaena > Lycaena phlaeas. The sequence goes on from HG995181.1 coordinate 4,845,498, forward strand.
GGAGAAAAATAGCATTTAATAAAAGTTCTCCCGCAGAAACGATCATGAGAATAGATCTGACCTGATTGAATTTCTAGCGAGCTTTTGAGCTATTTTCGCTGGAATTGGCTATAATAATGTCTAGATTGTTCTGATATTAGATAGGAATTTATTTTAGGGACTTAGACATTCTCATTAATACCACACTGTGCAGGGGGTTTGGTGATTGCAGGTGATGATGAATATGTCGGCAGCACTGCTGTCTGTCACCGATCCCATCGCCCTGGCGTTCATTGAGGTAGACCTGTGTTCAGAAGAGGATAGGTGATGACTGATGATGATATAGATGAAACACATTTTTTAAATTGGATGTGAAAAATACTTGTAATAAAAAAATGTGCCGCCAAGGAACTCTCATAAGAAACGAAGCTATGGCACAGAGCTATATAAAGCGAAGGAATTAAGCGTTAATAATATAATATTATGTATGTTAGATGGCACGAAAAGTGGCCGCGCATTGACGCCATTATAGAAGCTGAGAATGAATTGTCCTTTAAGGACGCGTTTACGAATCAGACGAAATTATGCTGTTTTTCTGTACCGTTTGTAACAAAAGTACACAAAATCATATATAAAAATTATTTATTTCATATAGAATGGTTCTTTATCTACAAGGGTAACGCATATTTTTTTGATAAATGTTCCTTTTTTATATAGTAATCAACGTTCTTCCATTACCATTTTCCATGAAACGAACGAAATCGATTAGAATTACGGTACCCCTTTGGTCTAATATCCACATTTGTTAAGGTTTTTAAAAAATAGTAGGAGCAGGGAAATATGTTCAATTTTAAATAAAGGACAAGAAAATAACCCAAAAATGCTAAAAATAGTCTTAAAAAAAATAAAGAAGATAACTAATTTTTTTACCAATTTTGCTACTAAAGATGAATGTTATTCCATTGCATTAAGGTTTATTTTATCGTTGTCTCTGTCTCGATTTCTTTTACATTTTTGAAATGAGAACTCAGTCCGCGCTCGGCCGCGGTTCTGGGTGGACACTGCGTCACCTGTCAGCAGCAATTCGACTCAAAAAACATCGCGATTTATTTTTGATATTGGATACTTTGGATTGGATTTGATACTTTACAATATTTTTTTACCACAATATATTTTTATGGAATTGGTTTATTTCATATACATGAAATGTTGGTTGGTCATTATGTTCCGGTTATTAAAAAAATGAGAAAATTTATTTAAATTAGCTAATTAAGGTTGTAAGAGAGCGTGGATTCGTTTATTCCTGATATCAAGTTGGGAGCTAATTTAAAAGAGAACTTAACATAGACTGCGTCCGGTCACGTGCCACGTGGTCCGTGCTTCGTCCAGCGCGCCGTCCCGTCGCTCAGCGTGGCGGTGAGCAGGACCGAAGCCAGCACTGTGGTGTGCGGTCCCCGAAGAGAGAGGTCAGGAGAAGTATGGGATCAGTGTTTCCGTGGGGTCCGTGGGTAAATTAATAAGTGGGTAGTGGGATCCCAGCTGCTCTGGTTCCCGTCGTCTGCTTCCTACTGGACCCCGTCCACAGCTACTCGGCCACGCCCAGGATTAGCACCGCACCGACCACGACGGCAACGCCTGGGACCCTGAAAGGTCACGCCAACACGGGTGAGCCTTTCCATAACCAACCCCCATGAATGTCCAGGGTTGACACGGAAATGGCCATTAAAAGCATAAAAGCACAGAACACAATAGAAATAAGCACTAAGCCCTATGATAAAATATTACTAAAAAAAACACTATTAAATTGTAAGGCAGTGCATTTTGGTTGTAAATTAATTTTAGCGTTTTACATTAATAATTATAAGCAGAAGGCTTACACACTAATTATAACAAAGAGATTACTTAAGGATACACATGTGTTCCTACAAGGACTCACCCACTAAAATATAACGCGGCGCGTGTGCGCTTCTCAGCACTCTCCGGCAGAAAAAGAACGATCGACCGGTCCGTAAGCGGCACGACTCGATTCCAAGACGCTTCACATATCGTGACGTCGTAATATGTCTTGGCCAATAGTGATCGAGTAGGCGAATGAAGAAATTCGCGCGCGGAATATGAATTTAGTATTAAAAAACGAATAAATAGTACAAAACTCGTAAGTAAATCTATGTAACATAATATATATGTTACAATACCCCCCCCGTCAGAGAAGAATTTTGCTTCTCTGGCAAAATTCTGAAGAAGGTAACGCGAGAAGAAACTCTGGCACAGCGCTCGAGAGAAAGAGAAAAAAAATTCAACGCTACTGATTCTACTTCTCAATAACAAGATAAGAGTTGTTAACTCATCCGTAGCCGATCACAAAAGTGCTACGCTACATTAAAAAAAAAAAAAAAATTAGCTTCACTGCTACGCTGCGCTACGAGATGTAGACAGCGTATCCGATCATACGTCACTCACATTCATCATCATCCAAATTCTCACAAGCAGCGTGCGTTATCTGTACTACACAAACAACGCCCTGACACACAGAGATATGGTCTACTATGGACACACACTCAAACAGCTACTATAAACCGAAAAATTATACTAAATTTAATATGCCAAAAAGTATTCCCGATGAAGGCTTTTAGCATGTGTGCATATACTATAACAATATAAATATGTGGAATCGCCACCCGTCCCGGAATTAGATAAGCTATATCAGAGTAAATAACTTATGGCGTAGGCTTGAAATAATATAAAAGTACAATAAAGAGATGTACTCGAGTTATTGCTCAGTGGAATAACTCAAATATATTACCAAAAATACATAACTGGCACAAGTCATTGCTCAGTGGAACGACTTGTACCCTAAATACATAACCAGTACATAAGATATGTACCATAACACACAACAATCTATGTCATGTACCTATTGTATATGCACGCTTTAGAGATCATCACCCGTCTCAAAAATTGGAATAAATAGTGTAAATTTTGAAAAAAAAAATGTTTTTACTTAGATCATTAATATTATTGATCTAAGGATTATTATATTATTTCATTACTAAAGCTACCTATTATTTTCAGGTCTTTCATATTAATTAGATAAAAAAAAATGTATTAAGACAAGTTAAAATCTGGCATATGCCTAACATAATATAACACCTAACATTTTTACTATTCAAATCTAATAATACGTCATACGCTAACGTTAGCCGTTTAATGTAAAAAAATATGAAATACGTTGTACACTAACTCGATTTTAAGCAAAGATAAAAATTTAGTATTACGTGTCATCGTGAGTCCTTATTGAAACAAACCTCAGAGATAATACAAAATAATACACAATAGATAACAAGTAAACACAAAAGTATCCGATACAGAGGGTATTCGGAAAAAAAGTGAACAAACAAGCCAAGTACAAAGATTACGAGTTATATAACACTTATCATTCATTCTTATGATTTAATATTTTATGATTTCATAATTGATTTATATTGTAATAATTATATTTAGTACTTACATGATTTATTTTTATCACTTTTCACACTTATGATGCATTAATTGAAATTTATACTAGATTTTAACATTTTATGATTTAGCATTTTAATTTAATTTTTTTTTTTCGATTTAATACTTTAAATTTTACTACATTTTAATATGAATTGTACTTGGTTTGATAATATGTATAATATGTTTAGAGAGAACATTAATTATTAACAACATCACACAATACACAATTCACAACACATACATTTAAAAGACACGGGACCATTTCCACACCACCAGACAAACTTAATACCAGGAATATTTTAACCGGTTGGGCGTCATTGTTACGTTATAAAAAAAATTGAATAAATGGGAATAAATGTAAATAAAAGATGTGAAACTGTTAAAGATATATTATGAAATAAAAATTGTACAAAGAAAGTTATAAATTAAATTTAGAAAAAATAGGTTGAGGGCCGACTATTAAAAATATGATTAAATAATTAATTAAGCTAATTATAAATTAAAAGAGAGCGTGGATTCGTTTATTCCTGATATCAAGTTGGGAGCTAATTTAAAAGAGAACTTAACATAGACTGCGTCCGGTCACGTGCCACGTGGTCCGTGCTTCGTCCAGCGCGCCGTCCCGTCGCTCAGCGTGGCGGTGAGCAGGACCGAAGCCAGCACTGTGGTGTGCGGTCCCCGAAGAGAGAGGTCAGGAGAAGTATGGGATCAGTGTTTCCGTGGGGTCCGTGGGTAAATTAATAAGTGGGTAGTGGGATCCCAGCTGCTCTGGTTCCCGTCGTCTGCTTCCTACTGGACCCCGTCCACAGCTACTCGGCCACGCCCAGGATTAGCACCGCACCGACCACGACGGCAACGCCTGGGACCCTGAAAGGTCACGCCAACACGGGTGAGCCTTTCCATAACCAACCCCCATGAATGTCCAGGGTTGACACGGAAATGGCCATTAAAAGCATAAAAGCACAGAACACAATAGAAATAAGCACTAAGCCCTATGATAAAATATTACTAAAAAAAACACTATTAAATTGTAAGGCAGTGCATTTTGGTTGTAAATTAATTTTAGCGTTTTACATTAATAATTATAAGCAGAAGGCTTACACACTAATTATAACAAAGAGATTACTTAAGGATACACATGTGTTCCTACAAGGACTCACCCACTAAAATATAACGCGGCGCGTGTGCGCTTCTCAGCACTCTCCGGCAGAAAAAGAACGATCGACCGGTCCGTAAGCGGCACGACTCGATTCCAAGACGCTTCACATATCGTGACGTCGTAATATGTCTTGGCCAATAGTGATCGAGTAGGCGAATGAAGAAATTCGCGCGCGGAATATGAATTTAGTATTAAAAAACGAATAAATAGTACAAAACTCGTAAGTAAATCTATGTAACATAATATATATGTTACAATTATAACCAGGTGGGAAGACGTTCTCTCTCGACGTTTGCTCACTTATCATCATCATCATCATCATCATCATCATAATCATCATCATCATCATCATCGTCAGCCTAAATCAGTCCACTGCCGAACATAGGCCTCCCTCAATGAACGCCAAGATGACTCATCCCGTGCTATGCTAAGGCAGCAGTGCTGCCGATGCGACTTCATCATCATCAGCCTAAATCCGTCCACTGCCGAACATAGGCCTCCCCGAATGATCGCCAAGACGACCGATCCCGTGCTATGCTGAGGCAGCAGTGCTGCCGATGCCACTTCATCATCATCAGCCTAAATAAGTCCACTGCCGAACATAGGCCTCCCTCAATGAACGCCAAGACGACCGATCCCGTGCTACTCTAATGAGGCAGCAGTGCTGCCGATGCGACTTCATCAGCCTAAATCCGTCCATTGCCAAACATAGGCCTCCCTCAATGAACGTCAAGACGACCGATCCCGTGATACTCTAATGAGGCAGCAGTGCTGCCGATGCGACTTCATCATCATCAGCCTAAATCCGTCCACTGCTGAACATAGGCCTCCCTCAATGAACGTCAAGACGACCGATCCCATGCTACTCTAATGAGGCAGCAGTGCTGCCGATGCGACTTCATCATCATCAGCCTAAATTCGTCCACTGCCGAAAATAGGCCTCCCTTAATGAACATCAAGACGACCGATCCCTTGTCACTCGCAAACAAATAGATATCATCATCATCATCATCAAACTTCATCCATCCACTGCTGAATAAAGGCCTCACTCAATGAACACCAAGACGACCGATCCCTTGCCACTCGCAAAAAAATAGATATCATCATCATCATCATCAAACTTCATCCATCCACTGCTGAATATAGGCCTCCCTCAATGAACGTCAAGACGACCGACCCCGTGCTACTCTAATGAGGCAGCAGTGCTGCCGATGCGACTTCATCATCATCAGCCTAAATCCGTCCACTGCCGAAAATGGGCCTCCCTCAATGAACACCTAGACGACCGATCATTTGCCACTCGCAAACAAATAGATGTCACCATCATTATCATCATTAAACTTCATCCATCCACTGCTGAAAATAGGCCTCCCTCAATGAACACCAAGACGACCGATCCCTTGTCACTCGCAAACAAATAGATATTATCATCATCATGAAACTTTATCCGTTCACTGATGAATATAGGCCTCCCTCAATGAACACCAAGACGACCGATCATTTGCCACTCGCAAACAAATAGATATCATCATCGTCATCATCATCAAACTTCATCCATCCACTGCGGATATAGGCCTCCCTCAATGAACACCAAGACGACCGATCCCTTGCCACTCGCAAATAAATACATATCATCATCATCATCATCAAACTTCATCCATCCACTGCTGAATATAGGCCTCCCTAAATGAGAACACCAAGACGACCGATCCCTTACCACTCGCAAACAAATAGATATCATCATCGTCATCTTCATCAAACTTCATCCATCCACTGCTGAATATAGGCCTCCCTCAATGAACACCAAGACGACCGATCCCTTGCCACTTACAAACAAATAGATATCATCATCATCATCAAACTTCATCCATCCACTGCTGAATATAGGCCTCCCTCAATGAACACCAAGACGACCGATCCCTTGTCACTCGCAAACAAATAGATATCATCATCATCATCAAACTTCATCCATCCACTGCTGAATATAGGCCTCCCTCAATGTTCATTGATCAGGCAGCAGTGCCGATGCGACTTCATTATCATCTGCGATCGCCAATGCGCCTGCTCAGCGTGGCAATTATGAGCCCCCCCCCCCTCCTTTCAAGATGAATTACAGATATCAGTTTACTTACATATTATAATATATAATTATTTATTATATATATAATTAATATACTAATTCTAAGTAAAAAGATAAATAGTAAAAACAAACAGAAATAAAATATAATTTTGTGTTATAAATAATCAAAATAACAAATATTTGTAAAGTATCAAATCCGTTTACTTGACTACTATTCCCGCACGCAAGCGTGCGTATTGTGCGGGTGCGCGTGTGTGCGTGACTTTTTCAATGTAGTTGTTCGATTCTGTACCTATCAAATTTGTAAACGCGTCCTTAAGACTATATGACTAAGGGATCACAAAGATAATAATAATAATATAATAATATCTATGGACGCTTACACCACGTCAATCTGGTCCCGTGGTAAGTACTCGAAGAGACTTGTGTGACGGGTACCAGACAACGGAAATGCATATATTTAATATATTTTTTATATTAATACTTATATTTGAGATTTTTATTATATAATACACATATTTAATACACATCCATGACCCAGGAATACAGTTTTTGTTTTGTTCCCTGGCGAGATTCGAACCCGCTACCTCCGGCTTGAGCGCCAACGCGCCTGCCACTGAGCCACAGAGGTTGTCAAAGATTAAGATTAAGAAGATAATAGTATACTGTTATTTGAAAAGCTAGTAACGTACCTGCTAGTCCTCTGGTGTAGCGGGTGTCTGTGGATGTCGCTAGCACTTACCATCAGGTAAACTGACTGTCGATTTGCCCCCTCTTCTATAAAAAGGAAATTATATACTAAGGGCCTGTTTCACAATCTCCAAATAAGTTCCGAATAGGCTATCGGCAACATATTTGACAGATAGGGTATGGAGTATCTGTCAAGTATCTGTCAAATATGTTGCCGATAGCCTATTCGGAACTTATCTGGAGATTGGGAAACAGGCCCTAAATCTCTTTTGAAAATTAAATAGGAATGTAATGGAAACGAACTGGATTCTCTTATAGTAATTACTATTATATCCAGACTTCATTTCAAACAGAACTTTGATCTTTGTTATATCATTTGATCCTTTTACATTCATCATCATCATCAGCCTTTATCCGTCCACTGCTGAACATAGGCCTCCCTCAATGAAAGCCAAGACGACCGATCCCTTGCCACTAGCAATCAACGCGTACCGGCCCATGCACGAAGATCGTCTTCCCACCTGGTTAATGGCCGACCAACACTTCGTCTACATAAATGCGACCTCCACTCTTAAACCTTACTGGCCCATTGCCACTACCCCTTCAACGATGCTATTATCTGCATGTATTGTAATTCTTTGACTATTTAAAACGGGATAGTGTCCATGAGTTTTATCTTCCAGTAAAAAAGTCGAGAGTTTCAATTCTTTAACGAGTTTCTAATTACACTGTATACTAATTAATGTTCGCGTGTTCCCTACTGCCCTGTACCTGAGCAAGAGGCGAGCGTGAGTATGCACCTCGTCGCCTCATAATGTTTAACGAAATCGCCATTTTTGCAATACGTATATCTTACAGCAATAAAACAATCATTATAATATCATTGCAATAAAAAGTTGCTGTGGATTTTCTGCCTTTAATGATACCTTGGGGCCTAGCCAAAATGCCATTACGAAAACGACAGCGACGATCGTTCGTCCGTTCGAAGTTGTGATTGGCTAAATCACGTCGTCGATTGAACGATCGAGCGATCGACGACGTAATTTAGCCAATCACAACTTCGAACGGACGAACGATCGTCGCTGTCGTTTTCGTAATGGCATTTTGGCTAGGCCCCCTTAACCGCTTTTGTACCAATAATACTTTTCTTTCGTTTTTTTTTTTTTTTTTATTTATTTATTAATACATTAAAAAACGACAATAACATTATAAACATAATATCACATAGACCACGAAGGTCTGTGCGTGATATGGATTCAACGCAGTAGAATACAATTACCTAATTGCCAAGTACATGAAACATATTATATAATATACAATAAATATACAGTAATATAACCACGTAAATTACAAACAAAAAAATAATACTAATTATCCTACATCCAAAAAGTGCTGTTTTAATTTGGTTTTAATATTTTTTTCATTTATACTATTTTTGATGTTAGAGGGTAGATTATTAATCAAACGTGGGATGAGATACTCCGATGTACGGGTGCCGTAGTAGTTTCTGGCTCGCGTCGTAACCAGTTTCTTATCTTTAACTTTACGCGTGTTTACAGAGTGTTCTATTTTATTCAGAATTCTTTGATTAAAAAATTGTTCTTTTACCAAATGATAATCTACTTTTTTGTTAATTGGCATACATTTACAATATTGGAACAATTTTGTGTCGTCATTTATAAATTGATTTTTTATTTTGATTGGGACTAATATTTTGAGAATTTTAACTTGCAAATTATGTATTATATTTAAGTAAGTAGGAAAAGTTCGTCCATATGACGATAGGCCATATGATATGATGGAATCAACAAAAGCATTATATAACAGAATTTTAGTTTTAAACGTTAAACGGTTTTTGATTACATAAAAGTTTGCTAATAATGCCCGTAATCTGGAAGCCACATGATCAATATGTGGTAGCCAGCAAAATCTACGATCTATTTTTAGTCCCAGGTATGTATGTGTGTCTACATTTTCGATAGCCGTACATATGGTTGGGTCATGTTTAAGCCTGTTATGCAGACACTCATGTGAGTGTGCTATTAGGGAAATATCCATCGATTGGCCGGTTGGTGTTCTAAGATATGGTGATCTAATATGTATTAGCTTCGTTTTATTCACGTTCAATACTAGATTCATATCATGGCACCACTTCATGAGATTATTAAAATCTTGACTGAAGTAACTCTAACGCTTTATTTACTTGTTTATTAGCAATAATCAGGCATGTATCATCCGCAAATTGAAAAGGGATAGTGTGAAGCAACACTTTACTCATATTGTTGACATAGGACAGAAAATGCAAAGGACCGATTACCGAGCCCTGTGCGGTGCCGTGCGAAACTTTATAAGTTTTGCTGCACACATCCCCTATCCTAACACAGTACGACCTTTCATCTAAATAGTTTCTACACCAGGACAGCAACGGGCCGCGTACTCCGGAGTTCTCAAGCCTATGAATTAGTAGGTTATGATTTAGTGTGTCAAAAGCGCGTGAAAAAACAATAAAGATGACAAGTACATGTTTTTTATCATTTAAGTAGCCATTTATTAAATCTGTAAACTGAGAGAGTAGAATAGTTGTATTTTTTTTAGGTTGGAAACCAAATTGATTTTTGCTTAATACATTGTGTTCACTATAGAACTGATATATTTGTTGACATATGAATTTTTCAACTATTTTGTTGATAGATGAAAGTAAAGTGATTGGACGATAATTCGACATATTATTTCTGTTTCCTTTTTTGTAAACAGGCCTCACACAGCCATGTTTTAACGGGTTAGGGTATACCCCCTTCTCAATGCTAGCATTAATTAGATTGGAAATACATAACGAAAATTTCTCATTCAAATGTCGTAGGTCAAAACTTTTGATACCATCAATTCCAGGGGCTTTTAGGTGCTTAAACTCTTTAATAATTTTAGTGACATCTAACGGTTTAGCTTTCTTGTATCTAATGCTAACATCAACTGAATCCTCGCATTGACTGAGCCCACCCAATGATTGATTACAATTAGGTAATATGTCTGTTACTGATTGATCAAAAACACGTGCAAATTGATTAGCTACCTCCAGGGATGTTAAGTTTTGTGAACTAAATGCATTCATAACAATTTCATCAATAGTTTGGCTTTCCCTTCCACATATTTCATTGATTATTTTCCAGAGTTTTCTTGGATTGTTATAGTTTTCTGTAATGTGCCTTCTATAGTAGGTGTTTCTGTGGTATTCGATGACTTTTTTTACTTTATTGCGAATGATGTTGTATTTTAATCTCAGCTCGTTATTGGAAGAGTCTTTACGCCAGTTACTATAAAGTTCGTCTCTCATTTGGCAAAGTCGTATGATGTTATCATTAATCCATGGTAGATGTTCCTTTCTTCGAGTCGGTTTATTTTTTAAGGTGGTCGATGTTCGAACGGCAGCGTCATACATTTCTCTAATATGTGAATAAATTTTATTTGGGCATTTCATATTAAAGGTACTCTCCCAATCGGCATTCCTCAATTCTTTTAAAAATTTCTCTTTGTCTAATACTGAATATTTTCTAGGAGCAGCCTGTATAGAACACGTAGGTACACACCCCGCTAAGCAAACGGCCGTCATACGATGGTCGGCTAGTACGGTATCGAGCACGCCAGTGAACGCATCTAATGTGCGGGATCGCACGAATATATGATCGATACAAGACTTCGTTATCTTATTTTTATATTTTTCAATTCGAGTATATTCTGTTATTCCGCACATTAAGCCACACTGCGATAGTATGTTAACATAATTGTTTCTAAGGGGATTTGTTTTCCTAAGATCGATGTTAATATCCCCCAGAATAATTAGATTTGTGCAGCGATCCTGTGTGATAAGTTTTTTTATTTCATAAATAAAGTTAGATTTAACTGTGGAAGGTGGTCTATATATTGCATACAAGCTTACAACTATGTTAGACGATGTTTTTATCGTACCTACGATATTTTCGAAAGTGTGAGATTGTTGTAATTTTCGAGTGAATTTTATACCGTGGCGGATGTATAGTATAATACCGCCCCCTTTTTGTTCTGCCCGTAATTGTTTATGCATTGAGTAGCCAGGAATGTTAAATAATTTAGATGTGTTTTCCCCTATGTTCACCTCTGTAAGGACAATTATATCTATATTATGATCGCAGCTACCTATTACCTGAAGTAACTTTGTGAAGTTTTTCAACATCGATCTTATGTTAGCATGTATGCAAGACAATTGTAAGCGGTCGGTAGGTATGCGAGAGAAGAATGAAGTAGTATTAATGCAGTTATCTAATTCTGATAAACCGCCTATAATATTGTTATATGGGGTGAATTTTGCGTATTAAAGAGATTTGATACAAGAGCTGGGCTGATTTCAATATTTAATTGAGTAGGGTATCGATGTCTGTTTGAGAACGAATACAGTGAGCTTTACTTTTTTCATCCCTCCTCAAAATATAATATTACAATATAAAAATTTAAGTTAAAATATAATATTACAATATCATCATCATTATTTTCATTCTTTATTCGTCTACTGCTGAATATAACTCTTCCAATAAAATCAAGAATAAGGCATACGGCATTTCTCCTAGGCATTTAAAAAATGTAGAATATATGAAATAATAAGTTCCATTAAGTTTATTTCGCCATTCAATTGATGTTTAAAAAGACCAACACCTATTTTTAACAGAAATTTTAGTGCTTTTGGCAGAACGAAGTCTGTTGGGGCAGCTAGTAGTATATAAAATTCTTGATAGAAAAATATTATATCAAATAATAGTGCATTTAAGTGTTTGAAACCGAAATAATATTTCTCTTTGTCTGGGCATCAGACCACTTGCATAGTTTTAAAGAAAACAGCGTTTTATAGTAACATTAAATTTATCTTGTAACTTTTAATCATAACAAGAGTTCAGATAGGCGGCTTAGTTTCAAGCGATTCTTTATTTCAATATTAAACTGGGAAAAGCTTCTTATTTCTGCGAAAGCAATCTTATCATGTTATATTAAAGTCTTGTATATTATATATTTCTGCCATGGAGTAATTAGAAAGAAACCTGTACAAAACAGTTAATAGCGAACGGACTTCAATCAGTAGAAACCTTATAGAAATATCTGGGTTGCGTCCAATACCAGAAGAAACTGTTTTACATATCTACAAACTGAACTCTGCCAATATTGTCCTGCTTTTTCCCGTGCCTCATCATTATCAATTATACAAACATTGTCAGTATGATAACTAAAGACTGGTTAAAGACTAATAAAGACAGATGTAGCACGCTGAACACGTGAGTGACATTACCAAAGCGAATACAAATTCAAAAGCGAAAAAAAATATACGTTTAGAGTACGCTGTGTCAAGCACTTGAGCGCGCTTTGGAATTTGTATTTGCTTTGGTGGCGTCACTCAGGTGTTCGGCATACTCCATCTGTCTTTATTTATAAGCCTGTGGGCATTGTAAAGTCTCGTAAACGTAAACCTAAACAATAAAATTTCCGCAACATAGTTTTTATCGCCTGTCTCTGCTGATTAATGCGTATTGTAAAAAATCAATTTTCAGCAATATTCAGTCTCACATACGTTGTATCTTATTAAAAATTTTCACAAAATAGTTTTCACATTCGCCGGTCCATGTTCACATTTTACAGGTCGCCTCATTTACTTTCACAATGAGGTCGCATATAAAATATGATATAACCTTTACAAATACGTATCTTTTAATGCCGCAATTAAAATCCACCTAGTTTGCGTCGTGACCCACTCAGAGTGAGGTTAATGGCACGAAGTGTTCCCAGTACATAAACTGCGCTATGACGCGAAAATTATTTACACTTATTTACACAGTGTAATGGTGTGTAAACAACACATTGTACTGGACTTTACACTTTTAAATTCACAATAGCATTTTTGCAAATTTAAAATTCTTTGTGGAGTGAAAATTTTGTGTTTTTTTTTTTTTTGCTCTGTCGAATGCTTTCAATGTGATTGTTATGATTTTTGTGGTGTTATTTCTGGCGTGCTTTTATAGATTTTTGATAGAATTGAAAGTCAAACGAATAATTGAATATTTTTAATATGGGAGTCCCATAATTATGGGAGTCAACAGATGTTGTCGCCAGTGTTGTGTACATGTTTATGTACACAAGCAGTTGCATCCTTTTGCATACGTACAATCTCTTTTCCGGCGATGGCCTCCAGAAACTCGTAAACCACAGTAAACGCGACAGCATAGGTGTCACTTACGCCCCTGTTTTGTGAGTGAATTCTTTCGAAAGAGAAATTAAATTTTCTGAAATGAAATTGGATTTAATTATTTGCAAATTTAGGACTCCTGATATATTTTGTAACAGGTTTTCCCTGTAGATGGTTCTGTGCGCATTATCCTTCTACCAATCACAATATAAATAACACCATTGTATCTAGTCATGGAACTACCAACTCTGAACGTGGTCAAGAAAACCTAAAATAAGAGAAACCAAAGAAAAGAAAAAAAAAAATCAGCATTTTTTAGTGTAAGCTCACTTTAGCAAATAACTCCCTCAATCAAGTTGATCAATCTTTAGTATTCAGGCCCTACGCCAGTCACTTAATAACTAACCTTGTTAAAATTCCCATCCAGGACAAAGATGGGGAGAAAATTGGCCGTTAATTACATCTCAGTGGACCCGCATCCTTTAAATAAGTATTCCTTAGGAGCCTTAATTAAATACTTAAGACAAAATTTAATATTCACAGAAAGGGACAGACATATCTTAAGGACAAGGTAAGCCCTTAAAATAGGTAGTGGAATATTTTACCTTTTAGATTGTTATTAAAGTATCTTTGAAGATTGCTGGATTATCATATCTCAAATCCCAGCCCAGCTTTACGATGGTAAATCCCCTTATTTTACTTATCCTAGGATATACATTGTATCGAGCTTAAGATAATTCCTTAAGTGGGAAGACTCCTTGTTGTAGTCGATCCAAGTGGCGAGGGATCGGCTGATTAGAGATAGCTATTATTATGGAACCTTATAATTGGATATCTACTATCTATGACTCTCCGACTTACAACATCATCTAAGGAAAGAGTTTACTTATATTACAAAGGCCTCCACCACCCGCATAGACTTTCCTCAGGGTCCTCCTATCCGGTCCTATCTGGGTGATACCAACCGGCGCACCCCACTTTCGACGAAACATTAGGGCCATTAGGGCCATTAGCATAGCTCCATCCGAAAAAAAATCTTAAAAAGGAAAATAAAAAAATGAATAGATCTGTATTTTTTCCGAATTTCGCAGCTCGTGAATCAAAATATTTTTTTTTTAAGGCCCTGGCTTTTTAACATCCGCACTTCCGAAGTTTATGCAGGTTCATTGCCCTCCCTTTCCCTAATCCTATCATGCAAGTAACATAAATAGCCTAATAAACAAACTGTCATAACTCATCACTGTAAAACAGACTTCAGAACATAATTTTCATATGATTTATATTTTCAAACAGGTACAAATTTTCAAACTTTACCAACACATGGTACTAATGGTTATGAAATGTTTCATGAGCTTCCATAGTCATTTAATATACAGCTTTTAGCTAAAATGGTAAAAGCTTTATAATTAAGTTAAGTCCAGCTCGGGTTGAAATAACCAGTAAAGCAAATCTAAATAAGGTAGTTAGTGCTAAAAAGGTACATCAAAATATACCTTTGTGGTTCAATGTTTGGGGCGATAGCGCTTAAGCCGGAGGTAGCGGGTTCGAATCCTGAAAGGGAACGAAAATTTTTTTTTGTTGATTTTTTTGTTGATCATTGATGTGTATAAAATATGTGCATTAAAATTAATAAACATAGATATACTCGTAATATATATAGTATAAAAGTAATTAATATATTTCGGTTGCCTGGTATCCGTAATACAAATTCTTCGAGAACTTATCACGGGACCAGATTGACGTGGAGTAAAACCGCCCATAGATGTCACTATATAGTATTTCGTCTTAAAATTATCAACAATTCACTAGTTTTTAGGATATCGTACCTCAAAGGTGAAAACGTAGCTTTATTATCGAAACCCGGTTGTCTTTTACGAGGTTGTATCCCTTGAACCATAATAACTGGAGAACTATGAGATAACTAATACTAAACAGCTAATTAGTTGGCACAAGGGTTCGCTTATCTTCTTTTACATCTGTAGTAATATAATTAAGATATAATCTTAATTATTTTGGATTTAGACGGAAATCCCATAAACTACTAATCTTATTACGCGAGAGGTTTCGAATCTGACTCGTGTGGTGCCTTGAAATGAGTTTTTCTAAATTTCTAAGAGCACCCCGAACACGAGACCATCGCTTGCTAGCCGGTGAAGTAAAACATCGTGAAGAAACCTGCATGCCTGATGAGATTGAAAGTATTCGAAGGTGTGTGAAATGAAGAAGACTATGGCCCAAGACCTTCTTCACCTGATTTCAAGGAGGAGACTCGTGCTTCGTGGTTGACTAGCTGCTTCCACACAGCTTCGCCTACGTCAACTAAGATTTAAAACGGCATCTTAAATAATACGAAAATTCTACAATAAATGGACTATCTAAGACTGAAATTTATCTTAGTTACTGTAACTAAGATTCTTGCTAGATTCTTCTTATATACTATAATAGTATAGTAGTATTTCATGTAAATTTGTAATGGAATATTAGAAAAGATTAGTTCCACTGAGTTTGTTTCGCCGGTTCTTCTCAGTGGGCTTGCTTTGGTACCGGTGGTAGACTCAATTGACGTTCAAAAATACTTTGATGGTACTATTTTGAATAAAAATTTTGACTTTGGAAGAGTTATTCAAATCCGACAAGCAGTCCCTGAGATTAGCACGTTCAAACGAACAAAGGCTTCAGCTTGATATTATATTATTAGTGTATATAAGATACTTTTTTTTAACTAATATAATTTGTAAAATATTTCACCAATATTAATATCATTTTAGGTTGTTACTGTCTATACATAAAATGCTTCATAAACAATTATCCTCAAACTGGAAATAATTGTAAATATATTATTTTAATTACTTACTGCGAAATGTGTAGTAATTTGAATTAATAAGAATAATAAAAATGTGAATAAATGGAAAAAATTGAAAATCTCTTTTCTGTCAACAGTTACTGTCAACAGTTCGGTCGATAAATAATTTTTCACCATCGGACGAAACTCCAATTAAAATGTTCCAATAAAAATTCAGTTAAAATTTGAAAAGCAGCTAGCACAAAAAAGGGAACATTTAAAAATTAAAACCTAGAGCTATTCAATTCGATTGAAAAACACCTACAATATGTATTATAATTTGCTTAAATTGAAAATCTAACGTAATATGTTTAAAGTAAAGTAAATACGTATACTTACTGAGATTCCGCAGCTAACTGATTTTGAAATTACGAATCCTGTCTTTTAATAAAAAAATATAACATCTAAATCCGTTCACCCGTTTTTAAGCTACAGTGCCATGGACAGACATACAGACACTTGCAGAGCGTTATAGCTTATAAACGCCCTTTATGAGTCGGAGTGAGTTATAAATATTACAATAAAAAATATCAATAATTTATAATCAATACGAATAGTTTCAACTTGCAAATAAACAAATTATATTTCCCTGAATTCGTTGCAAATTGACCAAATTTTGGCCTGAAACTAGTTTCCCGGCAAGTTTATGGTTAGGCCAAATATGCCCTTAGGGACTGATGTGATGTGGAACTGCGAGTCCAATTCTGTTGAGTGTCCAAAACATATGGTCATATCGTATCTTGCAAACTTTTAGGCAAGTTTAATCAAACGTTCTACGTAATAGTTTTGCATCAGGAGTCACGGGTTTCTGTGGCGTGAATGATAGATAATTGTGAGTTCGGATGGTGTAAATGATTGATAAATTATACGATGAATTTGATGTTATAAATGTGTTTGTGTTTATTTCCATCATTTTACCTATAACCGGCGCCAGGCATAGCTTCAAACATTTGAACACTTGTTTGTTTGCTATGTGTGGCACAGGAATTTTGAATTCAAAGTCTCGTAGTAAGGGCACTGCTCCACCGCAGCACACGCAGTGGCTATATACGAGGGTATTAATTACAAGAAAATGTCAATTAAGGTGTAGAGTATCGATGAGTAGTGGAGAGAGTCACGTACATTTTCTTGCAAAGCTAAACTTTATAAAATTGAGTACCCTCACCGTGCGCTGTAGTGGCTCTGCCCCTTAATATATTACATCCTTACCGCGCTATGTCAATTCAGTGTTAATCTTCATGATATATACCGCGACATCCGCCTTGAAATATCCCTGAAAATAAATGTAGCCCGCAATAATGTTGCTAACTTAGAAAATAAATTCAAACACGATTGGCAATTCCAGTGCGTTCTAACCATCTATAACCTTTAATATAAAAAAATGATATAACATCTTATACGTGACGACCTCTGTGGCTCAGTGGTTAGCACGTTGACGCACAAGCCGGAGGTAGCGAGTTCGAATCTCGCCAGGGAACACAAAATGTTTCTGTGTTCCTGGGTCATGGATGTGTTTTAAATATGTGTATTATATAATAAAAATCTTAAATATAAGTATTAATATAAAAAGTATTAAATGTATGTATTGGAACGAAGTTCCTTACGCCAGGCTTGGAGGGGATAGGGATTTTGCTGCGCGACCGAACTGACAAAAATGTGATAGTAAAACCGTAAGAAAAAGTGCGTGGAATAAAAAGCGTTAAGTGAGACGTGCGCAGGCGCGACAGTACCGCTGTAAAAGAAAGGTATTATACACTGCTCGCTTGTGTCGCTACACAAGCGAGCAGTGTATCATACCTTTCTTTTTAGCCGAAGGAACTTCGTTCGTGCCCGTAACACAAGTCTCTTCGAGAACTTAGCACGGGACCAGATTAACGTGGTGTAAAAGCGTCCATAGATATTACTATCACTATAACAAATATATTCGCCTGCACTACAATAAAAAAATCTGTCATAATAATTTCTCTATCGAACGCAAAACATTTTCAAAACCGATTGACAGTTTCACAATGTACAGAAATAAGTTAATTTCATACTAGTTAAAAGAGACAAGCAAACTCTTTTGTCTACCTAAATCAATACACCTGAACCTGCCTACCTGAATGAATGCCAAGACGGCCGGTTGCCACTCATCTAAGAAGAAAACCTCTTTTTCTCTTTCTCTTTTTATTTACTTCAGTCGCTAAGTATAAAAACATACTATAGTTAGATATATTTGTAGCCTTAATAGCAGTCTTTGAGTTACAAGTGTTACTCAACAAATGGCACTGCTACCTGTTGTTTATCAGGCATCGGTATTACAGACAGTTCAGTTCCAGAGCTCTGAACAACAAATCGGTGTAAGTTTCTCAATCATAATACCAAAAATTTCTGGAAAGTACAAGTACACAGGGTAGTAATGTGCCAATAGTCCACCGCGCTGGCCCAGTGCGGGTTGGTGAACTTCACATACCTTCAGAGACTTTCAATCTCATCAGGCATGCAGGTTTCCTCACGATGTTTTCCCCACGGTGAGCGAACGATGGTCTCGTGTGCACTTAGAAATTTAGAGAAACCCATTTCAAAGCACACACGGACAGGTCAGGATCGAACCCGGAACCCCTCGCATAAGAGACCGAGTCCGTCCACCACTGGACCACCGTCGCTCACTGGACCACCGTCGCTCCTCGCCTGATTTCGAGGAAGGAGACCCGTGCCCAGCAGTGGGACATATTTTGGTTGATACTTTTTACAAGTACACATATCTTGCCGATTCATTTAAATATACCTCTTGTTAAGAAAAGGCCACATTTTGGCAATTTTCTTTTGTCCTATTTCTCTTAGGATTAGGTATTTGTATTAGACAGTTTCTTTTCTGGAATTACCGACTAGAATTTTTTAATTAAATTTTTGTACCCTCCAACATATTGTATGTAAAATGGGAAATATTGAATCCGTGACATCGCATATTCATACAATTTCATCAAACATGGATTCGCTTTTCATAAAAAAGTTTTTAATGTTTTCATTTTTTATAGTGGCGTAAAATAATAATAAAAAAATGTAATTAATGACCAATAGTTCAATGACATATTTTATATCTATACTAAAATTATAAATCTATATCTATATTTATACTAATATTATAAAAAGGAAAGATTTGTACCTATTTTTGTATGTTTGTAATGAATAGGCTCAAAAAGTACTGGACCGATTTCAAAAATTCTTTCACCATTCGGAAGCTACATTATCCACGAGTAACATAGGCTAAATTTTATTCTGATAAAAATAGGGTTCCGTAAGATATTTTGGTTTTTCGGACACAAGGTGTAAAAAATGTTATTTCGCGTACTAAGATCCCGTTGTAAATCTTAGTTAACGCAGGCGAAGCTGCGGGCAACAGCTAGTATATTATTTAGACTAAACTTATTTAATTTTCATTTGTGGTTTGTAAGGCCTACCTTATGAAAATACTATATATTATAGACTTTTAATACTCAACAGCTGTGCTGTGTTTCGAAGGATAAGACAGGTAGTGTAATTAGTGACACCGAGAGTTAGCATCCTAGGTTCCAGGTAAAATAAAAAAATATAGTATTAACCCTTTATACCCCACTGCTGGGCACGGGTCTCCTCCTCGAAATCAGGCAAGGAGGGTAATGAGCCATAGTTCAACGAGGCGCTGGCCCATAGCGGGTTGGTTAACTTCACATACCTTCAAAGACTTTCAATCTCATCAGGCATGCAGGTTTCCTCACGACGTTTTCCTTCACCGGTGGGCGAACGATGGTCTCGTGTGTGCACTTAGAAATTTAGAAAAACCCATTTCAAGGCACACAGGGGGGGGTCAGGATCGAACCCGGAACCTCTCGCGTAAGAGGCCGTGTCCATCCACCACTGGACCATCGTCGCTCGTCAGGTAAAATAGTAAATTTTCATGGGTGACGTTGCCCACTTACCATCAGGTGTCGAGGTTGCGCGTCTGCCAGATTGCATACAACTAACATACAAACCTTATAATAATACACGTAGACATAATAATATAAGCTCTAAAGCTCTTATATCCAAACGTATAAAAAGCTTTCATATCACAGATCATAATGTTAATGATTATCACGCTTTTTACGTTCGAAAAAAGCTTATCATAAGTTATTGCAGCTTAAAAGCCAAGGACGGGAGATTTGCGGGGCAATAAATAATAAAGTTCAGAGCGTTATGATCATTATATGGATTAAGCGCAAGTCCGATGAAAAAATAAGTATATTTATGGATATTAACGTGTTTTTCTCTTAATTTCCTTAATTTTTGTAATTTGTTTTGGCCATAGGACTCTTTCAATGAACTTCAAGATCCATCGCCACACCCATCCAAGCAGTTTTGTTTCTTGTTCGTCCAAGGGCCTGTTTCACAACCTTCAGATAATTTCCGGATAGGCTATCGGCAACATATTTGACAGATACTCCATACTCTAATATCTAATAACGTTTTGCTATTAAAATGTTTTAATAATATCTTTTTGTGGGTGAATTTCACACATTTAAAAACTTTTAATCTCATCAGGCATTTTCCTTCACTGCTAAGGGAGCGATAGTCTCGTGTTTTCAAAAGCCCATTTCAAGCTCTATAAGGGGGAAGGGGAGGTCACGATCGAACCTGGACCGTCTCGCTAAAGAGCACGAGAATATAATAATATAATACGCCTATTGCAATCTGCTGCTTAAGAGATAGAAAGAGAGGGAGAGAGAGAGAGGAGTATAGAAATCTTCTTAATATTTGAATAAACTTTTATCATAATTAAATACAAACAAAGTGCACTGTAAGTCTGGATGTAGGTCACGACCCACTTCCTAGTGTTCCAGGGAGGCTGCAGGGGGAGGCTTCGGGTCCAATAATGACAGGTCTAGTTTAGTATTCAATCAGTTAGTGTCTTTTACAGCTCGGGACTAGGTTTCTATTGAATCAACATATTGGCTAGCTTTCATTGCGTTTTCACTGTTGTAGATATTTGTGTAGAGTTTGACGGTTACTGGTTCGAGTCCTGCCAAGTGCAAATAGTTTATGATGTTAGATAGATAGTTTAATTTTTATTTTTTTATTATTATTAACATCCTCTGGTTTGTTTCGGATATTGCGGGCTCTAAATTTATTTACTTATTTAAGGCTAGTGTGTATAAGACTAGAATTTTTTTAGACACCGGGGGTGACCATGGTTGCTGTAAAGTTTCCGAAACGTCGGCTTGTAAAAAACTAAATAAACCGCGATAAAATCCGTAAAAGTTGTTTCATTATAATGAGTGAAATTCGCGTAAACAGAAGAAAACAATATATCAAATATTTAGAACACCTTATGTATAATGCTTAGATCATTAAAATGTCTAGATGGAGTGTAGCCCTACAATCAAAACAAAAAAACAGGCCAACATTTTCAAACATGTGTTCGTGAATCACCAGCTACTACTGTTCTCCCATAATCATCCTTTTTAATCTCGTTACACTTCAACACAAACCTTCATTATAAATAAAAACAATAATGCGTAACAATTAATGCGTATTCTATGACACCACGGAGAGAGCATTTAGAGGCCAACAGTTGGACGCTATTTTTTTGGACGTGTTTTCCGCGCGACACTATATCTAGACATATTATTGATCTAAGGTATAATGTTGTTGTTTTAAGATGGTGCTTATTAATAAAACTAGCAGGTAAAAATAATAAGGAATAGATAAAGAAAACTCAGAGTAAATATGAGATGAATTTGTAATTTTCAAATGTACATTAAAATATAACATTTTCCGTAAAGTGCGAGTAAGATGAAGAGGTATTCTTGAGACTGTCATCTGACACATCCTTAGCACTTGTCTTTACTTGGAATGTTTTTAAATTTCTAACTTTTATGTTTATTATACTAAAAATAGAATTGTATTTGTTATAAAAACACCGCTTAGAAAAATTCTAAAATTTATGTATTTTGTTTTGTATTTTTGCCCTTTGCATTATTAGAGTGTCATACTATTTAATTCTACTTTTAATTCCATAATGTTCTAAAATATCTACAGATACTATGAGCGAAAATATATGTATGTACTTTATCAGCCTTTATCCGTCTACTAATGAACATAGGTCTCCCTCAATGAACGCCAAGACGACCGATCCCTTACCACTCGCATCCAACACTGACATGACTCCATAAGCCACAGCAATATCAGTGTTAAAATAGAACGTTATAAAAGTCCTAAAAATAGCCACACTTACAATTTATCACCCCAACCGCATTCTTAATAACATCTTCGTCAGATCTTTGTGCGAAATCTCGACCATTGTACAGGATATGTGATACAATATATAAAACAGTTACCTACCAGTATAAACCACGGATTTAAGAGGCACTTTAACATCATATTTTCTTATCTTTGCTGTTATCTACTTTATATTTCATTAAAAGTTACTAAGTATAGTAATGATGAATACAAAACATCATATTAATATTATAAATGAGAAAGTTTTGAAGAACATATTATGTGTGTATGTTTGTTACACTTTCGACAAAAACTACGAAATGATTTTGAGGAAACTTTGCAATATAGCTAACCCAACAAAATAACACTGAAACAGGCTGTAACATTAATAATTTATCCCCGTACTCTTACGCGAATGGAAAGTACGCGGGTGTGACCAAGGGGCGATGCTAGTTTTTAATTTAGCTCAAAATATTGGGTATTTTCGTGATAAGGGAGCGATGCTCTAGTGTTCGAAATGCACTTAGAAATTAAGAAAAACCCAATTCAAGACACCAAGGAATTACGTTTACAAAATTTTCCGGCTTTTTATGATGTAGCATTAAAAATATATTTTTTATTTATTATTGGTGTACCAATTTTTTACCCCTCTACGATGAGCCGTTTTTTAACGACAATATTAGTACTTCTGACAGAACGAAATCTGTCGGGGCAGCTAGTGTGTATACGCTTATAATTTTACCCAAGACGCCGGCCCGTTGGGTTAATTTAATTAATACCATAAATATTGAATCCCATTGGCTACTGGGGCGTTTCTAATTAAAGAGAAAATCACTTTGTTAGTCCTGGTTCAGTAACTTTAATCTTAGAAATCGAATTTTGGTACGTATTATATCTACGAAATATCACAAACAAAACAACGTAGATAATGTCAAATATCGCTCTTTTGAACAAAAGTGAACAACATAATTAATACTCAGTTCCAAATATAGGTTTATAAGTAAATTAACATCATTATAATGAAAGGACTTTTACGGGTTTTTTGCGGTTTATTAAGTTTTCTATATCCGACGTTTCGGATACTTTACAGCAACCATTATCTCATATAAAGTTGTTTTATTATAATGAGTGAAATTCGCGTAAACATAAGAAAATAATAAGTAAATTAATATATTAATTAATTATCATAATATTATATTATACTATTTTTTTTTCTTCAAAATCAAGACATCCCATAACCATGGTTTTCGTGAAGTATCCGAAATGTCGTGTATACTTAACTTGGAACATAACTTGGAAACGAACACGCACGAAAATTCGATAATACGAGTAGAAAAAATAATAATTTTGGTCCATTATAAGAGCTCGTGTCTCTGTGGGAATAGCCGCGCATAGATTCACCAGGTTAAACAGCGCTCGCCGAGGTTGGTCCGTGGATGGGTGACCATCTTTATATACCGAGACTCCTCCCTGCCTCGGAAAGCACGTTAAGCCGTTGGTCCCGGCTGTCATTCGTGGATCTTTGACAGTCATTACGGGTCGTCAGAAGCCCTTACCTTACCGCGGAGTACTGTATCTCCAACTTCGATAGGATATGGCACGAAGGCCTCGTGTACAAACTGTACAAGCTAGGAATACCGGATAGGCTAGTCATCATCATCCGCGACTATCTGTCAAACAAGTCATTTAGGTATAGGGTCGAAGGCACCCTCTCTTCCCTGAGACCTCTGAGGGCCGGAGTCCCCCAGGGCTCCGTGCTGTCCCCAACTCTATACAATCTGTACACATCAGATATCCCCAGACCTCCGGACGTCAAACTGGCTCTCTTCGCTGACGATACAGCTCTATACGTTACCCACCCTAATGCTAATAGAGCATCGCTATCTCTTCAACGTGCCGTCACCGAACTAGGCAACTGGTTCGCAAAATGGAGAATAGCTATTAACCCCGATAAAAGCGCGTCGATTCATTTCTCTCGTAAGAGAAAGACACGCTTACCCAAACGCAGACAAACATGGTTCACGATGAAACCAATCTTACTAAATAACGTCGTTATTCCCAGAGTTAGACAGGTCAAGTACCTGGGGGTCACCCTCGACAGGTCGATGTCGTTTAGACCACACATCGCCGCGATTTCTAAAAAAGCCCGTTTCGCCAGTAGTAGACTGTACTTCCTCATAAACAAAAAGAGCAAAATGCCCCTTAGGCACAAGCTCACCCTCTATAAAGCATGTATCCGCCCCATCATGTCATACTCCTGTGTGGCATTCGCGCATGTGCCTCAGCATAGACTCAGAGGCCTCCAAACGATCCAAAATAAATTCTTACGTGTGGCAACCGGTTGCCCGTGGTACGTAAGAAACATCGACCTACACCGTGACCTCAGACTAGATTCGATCAGGGGCCATTTCAAAGCGATGTCAGAACGTCACTTCGAAAAGGCACTTCTCCACCCGAACCCACTCGTCGTGAGTGCGGCAAACTACACCCCCGATAGCTTAGCACCTAATAAGTCTAGGTTACCTAAGAATGTCATAACCGATCCTGTTGATAAAATCACAGAACTGTTAAAGCGCGACGCTGAAGCGCGACGTAAGCTACAACACACACTCAGACATAACACAGCCGGTGTTAGGCACACATTCACACCGCATGGGCCCCGGGGTCGTATGCGACGTCGAACCCTACACTCCGTTGACCAGTTGATCCGGATCAACCGCGACAGCATAGGCTCAGATCAGCTACGAGTCGACACCAATATAGACCGTGTAAACACCGATAGCACTCTGCTATCGGCAGCTTGCTCGGGTCCCGCGCTTGACCCGCCTCCCCCGCTACCGGGGGAGGGGAGGGCCGGCCCTCACGATAGGTTTCTAACGTCACCCGTTCCAAACCAGTCGACCGTAGCTGACCAAGTTAGGTACAAACCCGACGCCATGAACATGGCGGGGGGCAACCCCCCAAATTATAACGTCATAGGATGATCCAACCGGATCACCCCATTTCCGATGACGCATAACGGTCACTAGGACCATTAGCATAGATCCAACCGAAAAAAAAAAAAAAAAATGTATCTCCAAGCTACTGGAATGTGAAGGTCATAATATAAGCTGTCGCTCCATGTAAAGTATTAGTATTCAGCTGAATCCGATTAGACTGGAAGCCGACAAAACATAGTTGGGAAAAAGGCTAGATCATGATGAATCCATTATAAAAATATTATTTCACCACAAAAAATCAGTTATAAGGTATGTCTTTTTAGTATTACCCAAAAACATACTTTCGTTTGACAATCACAATATACCAGGATAAAACTCGAATACCTTTGGCCATATTTCGCACGGCACCCGCGGGAGAGACAATTCTCCGAGTGAAAGGTTTATCACCATATTAACTGACAGTACGAATAACATAAGGGTAGAATATTGTTTTATATGCGCTTACGAATAACATGAATAAGTGCAATCCCTGTTAGATAAAAGGATATTTCTTATGTGGAAACGTATTCGTGGTTACCGTAACCCATAGATTCCCTTGTATCCTTAATCCTAGATAAAGTCCTAGAAAAATTAAGGATAGGAAGGATAAAATTTTAAATTAAATATTATAAAACACTAGCTGTTGCACGCAGCTTCCCGCTGCGTCAACTAGGATTTAAAATGGGTCCCTAACTTTTTGAAAGTTTAATATAGCCTATGTTCACCGGGGATAGTGTAACTTCCTAACAGTGAAAGAATTTTTCAAATCGGTTAAGAAGTTTCGGAGCCTATTCAATACAAACAAACAATCAAATCTTTCCTCTTTATGATATTAGCTGTGATATTAGTATATAATATACACAAAATATTGTATAATCTATACAGATAAATAAAATTGCAGTGTCGGTTTGGAATATCAAAATAACCACATTTTACTCCATACGGATTTTTACAAAGTACATGCACCAAAATGCCATTTTTCAATTTTTTACTCTGCCTGTTTGTTTGAGTTAATCTCTGAAACAGTTTGAACGATTTTGACGGGATTTACACTGGCAGATAGCCGTTGCAACAAAGAGTAACCTAGGCTATAGGCTATATTAGGCAGTATTAGGCAACAGCTAGGCTAAAATAATCATTATCAAACCGAGTACGTCCGTACATGTAAGTTAACGCGGACAACAGCTAATTCCACCAAGTAAGTTACCAGCCGATTGAAAAAACATTTTATACTTTAAGGGCCTGTTTCACAATCTCCAGATAAGTGCCGAATAGGCTATTCACTACATATTTGATACTCCATACTCTATCTGTCAAATATGTTGTGAATAGCCTATTCGGCACTTATCTGGAGATTGTGAAACAGGCCCTAAGAGGCCTTAGAAATCTTCTTTATAAAAGTTACATACTGATTTGTAACATATGAGTGTAGAAATTGATTGGTGAATTGAATCAAGATTCTCCCGTATTACGGCTTCTAACTCTATGGATTTACGACACTGATAAACGAGATGAAAATCCGCCATTCCTTTGGCGACGGTTAAACAATTATAGTTTTATGGACGTTAATAAAACGGTGGCGTGAGATATTGTTTTATATATTTCGACGACCTCTGTGGCTCAATGGTTAGCCCGTTGGCGCTCGAACCGAATGTAGCGGGCTTTAAACCCGCCAGAGAATATTTTTTTTCTGTATTACTAGGTTATAGCTGTGTATTAAATAATAAAGGTATTAAATATATGTATTTTCCGTTGTCTGGTACTAGACTACAAGTTCTTTGGAATCTTATCACGGTACCAGATTGACGTGGTGTAAAAACGCCCGTGGATATTATTATTATATATTTACTGAAGCTTGGCACAATACTTAAAGTAGTGTAAACTTTTTATATTTTGTACTGAAATCTAGTAAGAAGGTGCAGTTAAAAGATGGGGGATTAATTTTCAAGTGAAAACTTTTTTGGCAGTCTTACGAACTTTTTGGGAAATAATTGCTAAAGCGCGCCATTATAGGTTGCACAATACTTCGAATCGAGTCGACATCAATCCTGACCGCAAAGTAATTAAAGGCTGAGCTTAAAGGCCTACAGACCGAAAAGTCTAGAAATAAAAATAAATAAATGAAGAAACGGATATTTATTAAAATAAAGTGTTGAAGTAACGGATGTATTATAAATTATATTATATAAATCTAGCATAAATAAAGTTTAAGACAGTATAAATTCTTGAGTATACCTTTTTTTAGATGTGGTTGGTGTTTTCAATTTTCTAGAAACAGCTATTATTCGATTCTATGCTGAGTTGATTAAACAGACTTGCATTCTTTGTTCCTCTAAAGCTTTATTCAAAAATTTTATAATTTGTATATTATATCATTATCTTCAGAGTTGAATATAAACGATAAAAATATAACAAAACAGCATCTCCAGAGAATTTTAACGTGTCACATAAAAAGGATGCCACTCAATGTTTGTTCAAGTTATATTTACTCATAAAGGCCCTTTGAAAACGCCATTTTTCATCTCCTAAAAAGGTCATCATATATTTTACGTGGATATTTTATATGCACGTAAATCTAAATATTTGGAACAAAAAATGTTAAGGGAGTTGTTGTTCTAGAATGTTCGTCCTTTTATTACCTAGGTCTAATTGGATTAACACTTGTATAATTCGTTTGATTAAGTATCTTATACAAAGTTAACTTAGCGCTGGGTAAGCAATGATATGTGTAATGTATGCTGTGACAGTAATCAGATTTTAAACACTTTGTCAACACTATCAACCTTCTGTTCATTGCTGGAAATAGGCCTCCCTTAACGAACGCCAAGTCGACCGATTCCTTGCCACTCGCATCCAACGCGGATCGGCTATCGCACGGAGATCACCTCCTCCCTGATTAATGGCCGACCAATGTTAATTTTACATAAATACGGCCTCCACCCTTGAACCTTAATTTCCCATCAGCCATTCGTACTCTAATGAGTGATCAGCTCTCTGCCATTATAATGGCTGATCTGATCACTCATTGGAGTACACACAATTATTACAAATAGTATAAAATAGAAAAAAACATAACACGCGAGTTCGTTATGAGATTATTGACTTTGTTCGCTTTGACGCTTCGGTTTTTAACAGAATTTGAAATATAAATTTCTCGATTCATTTTTCTATTTTGATACGATATGTTTCGTGTTGTTGAATTGTGATGGTTTCGATATTGTAATTGTAAACGATGATCATCATTAGTGAATTTTAGTCCTATCGCTAATATCTAAAGCTGGAGAGTTTGTTTGTTTGAGCTTGCTAGTCTCCGAAACCGTATGCCGGATTAGAAAGATTATTTCAGTATTAGATAATCCATTTATCCAGGAAGGTTATAGGCTTTATATCATCCCGCTAAGATTCCGTTGTAAATCTTAGTTAACGTAAGCGAAGCTGATTTATTATGTAATGCAATTTAATAACTAATATATGCAACAAATAAAGAAGAAGGTACATGTTATGTCGTATCAGAAGGTGAAGGTGTTGACGAAGAGGAGGAATGGGATGCGAAGCTGCAGCCACCAGCTAGTATTCATATAAATTATTGGAACAATGGCAGATTATATCGGCAGTGTAATTACTGCCGCAGAGATCTTTATGAGGCTTACCAATTTTAGGCATAATAGTGACAGATTCTAGTTCATTACATTGCTATTAATTTTACCGCTGGAAAAATGATTTGTGTTGCTCTACCGGTTGTAAAACACCACCATCTTGCTTGTTTCTCCCGTCTGCCAGTTGGCCTGATCGATTTCAAAATAAGCTCAAACTTGTACACAAAAAATGTCTGCTCAAGTTTGTTAGGTTAAGGATATAAGTGGGATAAACAACCTTCAACTTATATTAATTTCGGGAACGACAGGAGACGTGTTTTGGACGTGTTATGAAAGCATTTTTTGTGAGTCCTTTGTCATTTTAGTTAAATTTTGTAGGTTGAATTGTTTTGGTTGACTGACCGCATTATTTAAACAAAGAATGGCCAAAATCGGTCAGTATTATTATGTTGTTTTCTTAGTCCTCCCGTGACCATGGTTGCTGTAAAGTATCCGAAACGTCGGGCTTGTAAAAAACTAAATAAACCGCGATAAAATCCGTAAAAGTTGTTTCATTATAATGAGTATTATTATGGTTTTATTAGTATACAAATTGAATAAAAATTAATATTTTTCATGGATATCTCTGTTCCATCTAGTCGGAAGGTAACTGATATCCTTTCTTTCCGCATATGTAATACACATATTTCCGATAGAACGACAGATTAGTAAATATATGTATTCTTATTTTTTTTAATAGCATAGGAGAGCAAACAAACAATCGAAGCCTTTTAGCGACTATCGACGCACAACCAGAGGTTATGCAAATGCGTTGCCCTCCTTTACCCGATCCCCAAATTCGAACATTTCTTGATACGATAGGTATGAGATTCCAACAAATACGCTTTTTATTCCCTTCCCTTTTGTAAATTTATTTCTAATTGCCCACCCGGTGTACAAATAATAGCATTCTTGTACTGACGACTGTGAAAAATGATAGGTACCTACTTCTTTTGTTTTTCATGTGTTGCAACACAATTTAACCGCTTATAATATGGTCATAATTTAATTTTTATTCGTCATACTTGTGCTTATTTATTTATTTATTCTACGCAAGGGCATGACGTTTTGAGCCTTATCTGGCTCCAATTGAGGTGCTTCGAAATGAGCGACTAGGTTTCTAGTTTATTATTGTATGCTTTTAATGTTGTATCAACAAATTTTACATAGAATACTTATTCTAAATAAGTGCTTATTTTTATGACAGCATAAATGAGAGTGCATTGCGCTATATCGCACTGCCTACCGAGGTAATGGTCTACAAAACTTTATGGAATCTATTATAAAAATATTAATTATAATATCAGTATTCAGTATACTATTTTCATGACGTATAAATAGTATAAGTATCATGTCCTGCTTGGGAGGCCATTTTGGCAATCTGCCAAGTTTCCTAAACTGCTTGCCGTAGTGAATTATGCAAAGTCACGTCCAGATGTGAAGGCCTTTTTTCTTGGCCTTCGTAATCTTGTCAAGGACATTATTGGCAGTTTGTTTTTGGTTTCTGTGATATATTGGTGTTTACAGATGTAATATACTTCGTGAATGTTGTATTTAATGCTGATTGGAAAAATCCGCCATCTTTTGAAGGCTGCCATTTTAGAAAGATATGTATTACATATTGCAGTGTCACCAAAAACTATTTTAATTAAAAAAAAACAAAACTATATTTTTTAGGTTCTTTCTTGGTTTTTATTTTTCGTTTCATTGAAAAGAATTTTTAGAAACTGCAATGAGTATAGGTTAAGGAGGCGTTTCGTCCCGATCATCATCATCATCAGACTTTATCCGTTATGCTGAAAATAGGTCTTCCTCCACGAACGCCAAGACGACACTCCCATCTAACATAGACCGGAATATTATTGTTTGCATTTGTATAAGATTAATTATTTGTTTTTTTTTTCAGGTAATTAAGTAACCAATGTTTAATGTTAGAAAACTTTCCGCAGATCAAGGTATTTGAAATTTGCATTAGACACAAACTTTGACTTTATTAATTAATTTTGGTTGACGGCATTGGTGCTGCATTAAGCGTGGAAACCTTTTGACATGTTGCAGTGCACTCGGTGTACGAAATGCTTACGACAAACTTATTCAGTCCTTTCAAAAGTTTCCTAATGTATCACAGAGAACAGTAGTAAGACTTTGTTTTCCAAGTAGTAGTGTAAATCATAAATTTACATCAAAATATGATTTAGAACATTCGAAACAACAGGAATTGAGATGTCACTTCAAGAAAACATTGTGGGTTTGAGTTCCACCAAGTTAACCAAATTTAGATGAATACTATTTACTAAGCCAGGTGGCCTTAGTTTTTATATTGCTGGTCGAAAAATTTTATATATTCTTAGCTAACTTATCATTTGGTTATTGAGGAATATTACAAAATAAACTGTATATGTGATTACGCGTTTAATTTACAATGGTTGATATAAAAAAAATGTAACTCGTTTATAGAATATGAAAGGAAAAGGGATTTGAAGGTTATGCAAAACATTCAATGACAATTTTTTTTTAATTAATGCCGATTTGGATAAAAACATGTCTATGAACTACCGAAAAAGGTTTTCTAGAGGTGAATCTTAGATATGTTTTCAAATAAAAGTACCGCATTCAAATCAGTTCCCTTTTTGCATTGGATGTTAAAAAGTTGCTGACAAACAGTAATCGTATTAGATAACAAGAAAAAAAAAGGTTTAAATAATGAGCAACGTAGGATCCAGGCGTTATTTTTCAGTACCACATTTATTATTAACTTGAACCGTATAACTTTACGTGTAATCTTTATTTAATCTCTGACCCTGTTTTGCTCAACGTGTCATAAGTAAAAGGAACGCTTGTTAAAATATGTATCAGGTGAGGCATTACGAATAAATTTCTGGCGCACTGATACTATCTTATGCCTTAAATCCCAGAAACTAACTAAACAGGTTATATTATACTATGTGAATATCAGCAGTTATAAGTTTGTACTTTTTTATCTGGATTTTATCTGGAATTTATATTTTTTTCATGCTGGAACTGGCTAAGACCAGAGGCCATGCTACAAGTCTATCGTAATCTCTAATTATTACCCCGAGAATATCATTCCACCCAACCAAAACAGTCCTTCTATAAAAAGTTCTCTAGAACAGAACACCACAGTATTCGCCAACCTTTTAATTTAATAATGTGATTTTTGACAGTTTTTAAAATAAACAATATACAAACTGCTTTGATTGAACCAAAAATAAAACAACAATAATTAATTAACGTTATTTTTTTAATTAATTTAAATGAGCTTGAGACGATCAATATGGCTGGTGTTGGTTAGCCTGCTGCTTTACGAAGGTACATAATATGATGATAGAGAGATAACACGTTATCATGTTTCGCAGTTTTATGCTATATTGCTCTCTCTAAGGAGTGTTTGGTAAGTCTAAAGAATGCATTATCAGCAAAAACTATATTTGCACATCATGCACCTTTCCATTTTCCTCTGTAGTCGACAGTTTCTCGTTAGATTAACACTGGGTCTTTTAAAGTCACTTGACTAATCTAAAGGTTATCTTTGATCTTTTATAATCGATTTCGTTTTGATTAAATTACACCCTAAGCGCTTCTTCACTGTCCCTGTCAGCGATGGACGTTATCTTTAAATTGGATCCCAAAATTCAGATGTTGAACTTATTACCTTTTTGCTTTGAAAAGATGATCGATAAAATTTCCACTACTTTTATTTTAATGTAGTGCAAAGTTCTGTGTAACCTTTTAACTAAATTTAACGTCCTACAACTATTTCTTAGTATTATAATATAATTATTAAAACCATTTAGAGCAGGGTATTGACTCTTTCTTCTTCTTTTTGGCGTTCATTGAGAGAGGCCTATGTTCAGCAGTGTATAAGGGCTGATGATGATGATGATTGACTCTTTCTCACTTTTGTAATTTCTGTTCACGAGACATTGAACAATTTTAAAAGTGCAATAGCAATATTTGTTTAGATTTTACCATAAAGTATTTTATGTAAATTCTTTTAAGATTTGAGTGGCTTGATTATTCGACAAAAATTAGATTTCTAAAAAGTTTTTATGTATTTTTTACATCAATATTTTTACTTAATATTGCATTTCGAATCATTTACATCGTGGTTACTAGATACGCGTTAAAAAAGCATCATGCCTTAAAGGCACTGAAACGCGTCTTAAAACCCCAGCATTTGCAATTCAGACTTAAAAATGGGCAGATTTCAAAATCCCTTTCCATGCTCTCGGATCACGTATGAGAAAATTGCTACAATTAGGCTTAGCTAAATCCCTACGGTCAGCGCGGTCACACACGGTATTGTTTCCGTGACACAGTGAGAATTTATAAACGGTTTAAATGTTTTATGGAAATCCCTTGGTCAGTTCGTACGTTGGTGTGTTGCGGGTTTGGTTGCCAATGTAGTTTTAGTTGTTTTATAACAAGTTGGTTCAGTTGGTTCAGTTGGTCCACTGCTGAAAATAGATAAGCCTCTTTGAAAGAACACCAAAATAATAATAAATGTAAAACTATTTCCAGCCTAAACAGAAATATATGAACCCAGCATTGGTGTCGCCATTGTACCTGTTATGAACATATTCCATTAAAGTATCAACCCTTTATGTCGCACTGCTGGGCACGGGTCTCCTCCTCTAAATCAGGTGAGGAGGGTAATGGCCCAATAGTTCACCGTCTTGGCTCAGTGCGGGTTGTTAAACTTCACATACCTTCAAAGACTTTCAATCTCATCAGGTATGCAGATTTCCTCACGATGTTTTCCTTCACCGTAAGCGAGCGATGGTCTAGTGTTCGGGATATTATATTCCATTACTTATATAGAAATTAATAAATTCTGCAACAAGGCGACGGTTTTCAATTTTCTGGGTAGGCTATAAAAATATTTGCCATGATTATTGCTTGTGCTATGCGGAGCGATCAATCTCTTGTTCACAAGAACATTCGTGATTGGTATTTATTTGTACATAATTTATAATATAAAGACAAACGGCAATGAAATAGTATAATATGCCAAAATACGAAAATATCTATGCTAATTTAAAATATTACATGTTAAATTCATACATTAAACAGGGCGTTTTTTATCAATGCATTTATATGCATTGATAAAAAAATGCCCTTTTTTAATGTATGAATTATGTGACGAGCCAATTTAAAGTGGTTAACATAGCACGTGATTATGCAACTGGGGTTACACCTTATTGTGCTTAACTTATAGTTGCTTTTCCTAATTTTAAAACACAGCACAGTACTTTGTAAGCGAAATAATTTTGGTACACGCGCGTTTCTATCACGAGTAAACATTAAATATATAAGATCTCACTTATCCCTAGCTACTGGTGGGAGGGATGCGTTGTGCGCTCCCAGCAGAATCGGCCATCTTGGTTTTTATCTCGTCAAAGAGCTTTGTCGTGTTTTGAAAAGACAAGACAGTCTAATTATTGACACCGATACTTAATAACTAATGTATAATTGTATAATTAATGTCTCAGGATAGGTAACTCATTAAATAAGTTGTTACATATTTATTTATTATAATATATATATATATATATATATATATATATATATATATATATATATATATATATATATATATATATATATATATATATATATATATATATATATATAATGTGTATTGTGTTTGTATGTTTATATAAGTATGAATATATTTTTATAGTATATAATTATAAATATTATGAAAATTTGTCTTTGTATTGTTTGTTAGTGTTTTTGTAATTTTATCTTTTAATTATTGTACCTACACCCTATTATTAAATTATTATTCTTCTTCTCCTGTATTAGGTCAGCTGGAAGAAATTTCAGTGTGGAATAAGCTGTACCTTTGTACTGTTCTCTTTTAATTTAACTGTTTTATGTTTAAGTTTCCTGTGTACATAAATAATTAAATTAAATAAATAAATAAATAAGTTGCCTGGGTCCTCGTAAATTAGTTTATGTTCATGTGCGACGTTGTCCACTTACCATCAGGTGACACGTCTGCCAGTTGCCTATCTAACTAACATAAAAAAGGTGTGTGTATGTGTGTTTCACACACGATAGAAGTGAAACACATCTTAAATGCTCAAATACAAGCAAGTATTAAGCAGTGTGCAATATACATACACACCGACATTCGCTCTCTCGCTCTTTTGTATTTGGGTCTCTTACATGTCGTTTTTCCGTTGCATCCGGTTCAAAATCACAACAATTCTAAAGAAGTTTCACTTCAAAAAGTAAAAAAACTAAACAGAAACTTAAAATAAAAACAGGAGAGTCTTTTTCATTTAAATATAAATATTATATACTTTTCTTACCCACTCATGTACAATTAAAGATAGATAGGAAAAGATACACAATACTGTAAGATAGTTTGAAAGCGATGCGTCTCAAGAAAGAAATCTTAAAAGAGTTGCAACAAAGGCATTTGAGAGTCTGTTTTAAGCTTAAGTGCAGTGTCGAGTGTCTGTGTATCAAAGTGCGATGTATGGAAATGAAAAGAAGAGTATTTATCTTGTTTCAAGTTTTACTAATAACAAGCGAATTGTTTTAACGCTATCATGCAAGAATATTGAATGTATTTGAAACAAATTTATTTTTATCAGAAAAGCAGACAAATGACGAATACCGACGCCCATAGATGTTCGCGCTATTGGTTATGTAGATGCATTTCTTTACTTTTCACTAGCCCCCCCATTTGGAGTGAGCTGTTGGTCACCGGAAGTTCACGTTAACACAGGGGTACCACTAGTTTGCTCGTTTACTGTAAAATAGCTTTGCTGTGTTTTTTTTTTCGAAAGGTCTAGACTTTAAAGCCAGATGGCCTTTAAGCTCAATCGGTAGGTAGGTGAGCAGATGGCTCACCTAGTAAAATTCAGGTAAACTATACTATAAGGTATATGTACACTATACGGTATAAGCTCGTCTCGTCGCTTAAAAAAGAGGGCCCGAATTCGATCCTGACCCCTAAGTGTGTGCCTGAAATGGGTTTTACTAAATTTCCAAGTGCATCCTAAACACAATCAGCGTTCGTTCACCGGTGAAGGAAAACATCGTGAGGAAACCTACATGCCTGATGAGATTTACTTGTTTGAAGGTATGTGAAGTTCACCAACCCGCATTGGACCAGCGTATCTATGAACTAAGTCCCGATACCCCTCCTCGCCTGATTTCGAGTAGCGGAGAATTGTGCAAAGCAATGGGATATATTATATGGGTTGATACCTTACGTACGTTACTTTTATGTTATGTAAATGGTTGACTTTGACCACACGCGGCACCTCTATTAGTTTTTTTACTTAACATGATTTTTTTCGCGTATGTTTAAAGGTACTTTTGAAGTGAAACTTCTTTAGAATCGTTGTGATTTCAGATCGGATGCAACGGAAAAAACGACAGGTAAGAGACACAAATACAATAGAGCGAGAGAGCAAATGTCGGTGTGTATGTATATTGCAGACTGTTTAATATTTGCTTGTGTTTGAGCATTTAACATGTGTTTCACTTCTATCGTGTGTGAATCGCACACACACCTGTTTTTTTTCTTAATATTAATTATTTTCGATTCTCTATTTGCTTCTAATGAGGCTGGTTGTCTATTATATTGTGCAGATCATAAAAATCGCCTGGATAGAAGCGCTCTCCTTAATATAGGTCTTCTGTTTTCGATTGTTATTATTTCTGAGAAACGATCACACATCCTCGACTCAATAAGCAGCTTAGCTAAAGGTTAAAGGGACAAGTGTGTCATTAGATAACCAATACATATAACATTGGACGCTTTCCTGTTAACGAATAAACACTTTATACAAGAAATTTTATATAACATTCTATGAGTCACATAAGAATTTTACGTGGAATATGCCAAAGTATTTTTTGCGTGGTTTTAGCTATATTTTTAGTAAATTAAATTGGATGCATTTGGACCATTAAAGCCAGCAATGCACCCGCTATTACATATTGCTCTGATGTGGTGGGTGTCTATGATTCCCTATCACTTACCAATAGGTGAACCGGCTGTCCGTTTGACCCCACTTTTTAAATAAAAAAATTAAATTTATTAAACTTAACTTAAATATAAAAAAAATGAAAAAGAAACTGTTTTATATTTTTATATGTCAGTTTTTTTTGGTAGAATGAGCTAAATCTTCATCGTTTTATTATCATATACATTTTAGTAGTCTGAAATAATGGAATATTTACTTCAAAAAGTTGTTTTTTTTTAATTTCTAAGTGCACCCTGACTATCGTTTGCTCACCGGTGAAGGAAAACATCGTGAGGAAGCCTGCATGCCTGATGAGATTAAAAGTCTTTAAAGGATGTGAAGTTCACCAGCCCGCATTGGATATCTTCCTCGCCTGATTTCGAGGAGGAGACCTGGCCCACAAGTGAGGACACAGGATTCTTAGATCAACTCGATCCACCAACTTGACATTTTTTCACGTGGCAAGTCCATCAGCATATGGTTTTGAAGTGAAAACTTATTTAGGCGCGTGGAACACTTTTTTGGTAATACCTTATTTTTGGGTAATAACATGGAAGTCAAATTTCATGTCGACATAAATAAAGTTATAAGTTTTCATTACTATCAGCTGCAGCAGTCCAAATCGCTGTCAGTTTTTTTCCTTACATTATGATTACGAAAGATTACGTTCTAATCTTAAAACGGATGTATTGTATGTTCTTATTGATTTACGTTCTTCTCACATAATACATTCACTTTACCCGGCTCTGCTCATTGTGTCCCGGACAATAGAAGCTCGACCTAGCTGTCTCCATGACAACCAGCCGGGCAAATGGAATTCTCGATGATTGATGGTGTAATGTGGGTTGAAATTGAAAATATATCTTATCTTATACCTTTAAACGAGCAATTCTTGTATATATATATAGAATCGGGACCTCGGAAACGGCTCCAACGATTTTGATGAAATTTTGTATACATGTGTTAAAAACGGCGATAAATAGATCTAGCTAGGATAAATTTTTAGAAAACTTTTTTTTATCTGTGTTTTGAGACATCGAAATTTGTTGATTAGAATATGAACGTAATTTTCGCTATCAAATAATATGTCATGGTAGCTTAGTGGTGAAATTAGGCATTTAAATCTGAACGAGCCTGGTTCGAATCTCCAGTCCAAATTTTATTTTTTCCTTTTTTTAAAATCATTTTTTTTTTTGGAAGAAAAATTTTATCGTATTTTATCACTAAGGGTACCGAGCAAATGCTCGGTCAACCAGGTACTTATATTATATTAGAATATAAAAAAGTGAAGTGAAAAAGTAAAGTTGTTAATTTTTCACTTCACTTTTTAGGGTAGGATATATGGCTCATTATTGGACATTCCTCTTCGAATTTAGGCGAGGAGGGTGTTGGGCCATAGTTTACCTATGCGGGTTGGTGAACACCTTCAAAGACTTTAAATCTCATCAAGCATGCAGGTTTCCTTTATGTTTTCCTTCACCGGTGAGCGAGACCATTATTTCTTGCTTAGGTACCTACACCACTGGGAGTCAGGATCAGGTATCAACCCTTATATGTCTCACTGCTGGGCATGAGTCTACTCCTAGAAATTAGTCGAGGAGGGTGGGGCCATATTAGGTTATGCGCTAAAGTATTTTAAGGAATCAATTCAAAAAGGCTTCTGGGTTGGCGACATCTTACGTGAGTGATCTAGACGCGAACGGAAAAAAACAGACTGTCAAAATCTATTGTGTCCTACGTGACTAAACGCACCAGGGTTGCGGTGCAGATCAGCGCACCGCATCGCATTGAGTTCGCATGTCACTGCTTCGAAATTGCGTTCGCTTTGAACCATCGACGTAGGACGTAGGCTTACCTTTATAATAAAGACTCACTTGCGTTTTGTACGGCGTGGAATTATTGTTGTTGTGAAAATTTTATCGGCCGGTGTTGTCGGTAAAATTGATTTGAGCACTGTGACTAAAACATTTTGTTTTATGTACAGATTTTGATTAGTTATTAATTTTGATACATTTTCCGAACATTCTCTACTCAGCTGGAAAATAATGTTTGTACCGTCATCATATTCGCACTCTGGATAGATTTCACTTAAATGTCTCCGCGACATAATGAACATCAAATGGTCCGACCACGTGAGAAACACAGATGTTCTACGGCGTGCGCATGTCTGCGGAATGGAAGCCTACCTAATGCGTCGGCAACTGCGTAGGTGTGGATACCTCTCTAGAATGCCAGAACAGAGGAAAGAATTTACTAGGTCTTTTACTCTTTTACTCGGAACTAGTGGATGGTAAGCGAAAACGCGGCGGTCAGTTCCTGAGATATAAATATGTACTAAAGAGGCACTTGAAAGAATGTGGACTAGAACCTTCCACCTAGGAGACAGCAGCGGCTGATCATTCGGAAGGGAGACAGTTGGTCTAAGAGAATGTTTACGAATTTGAAGAAAATTGAAAGCGCGATCTGGATTCAAAGAAGGGACATATCAAATGCAAACCGCCTTGTAATATTCAAAATAACTACGTTGATGGTGTTTCACATGAGCTGGCTGCTCACGTACCATCCGAGCCAAGATAGGCTATTGAGCCAAGCCAATATAGAGCCAAGATAGGCTCTTACAAGATGGCCTTGTAAGAGCCCATCAACGCAATGGTACTTGAAACTCATAAGTATAAGCATACTTACATATCAAAACCACTCCCAAAGTATCAACCCTTATGCGTCCCACTGCTGGGCACGAGTCTCCGCCTCGAAATCAGGCGAGGAGGCTGAGAGAATTTCCGATGTAGCTTTAATGTTTTAAGGCCAACAGCATAGGTCCTTTCGAATAAAAAGGGCGAGGAGGGTAATAGGCCATAGTTCACCGAAGCGCTAAGCAAATGCGGGTTGGTGAACTTCACATACCTTCAAAGACTTTCGATCTTATCAGGCATGCAGGTTTCACCACGATGTTTTCCTTCACCGGTGACTGAGCGATGGCCTCGTGTTTGGGGTGCACTTAGAAATTTAGAAAAACCCATTTCAAGGCACACACGGGGGGGTCAGGATCGAACCCGGAACCTATCGCATAAGAGGTTGAGTCCACCCACCACTGGACCATCGTCGCTCAACCACTCCTAAATGTAGTATATAATATACTACCAACACCCCGTAGTTTCCCTGTTAAATTAAAGCCTCATTCAAAAATAACTCCGCCTTCTATTGGTAAAAGAATTTACAAAATCCATTCAGAGATTACCAACCTCACTAACTGATAATCTTTGCCTCTTTATAATATACTACCGCGATTTCACCCGCGTACTTCCAATTCCCGTGGGACTACGGTAGTAAATTATAGCCTATGTGTTACTCTGATGTATAAGCTATATAATTGTAAAGTTTCATGAAAAAATCCATTCAGTAGTTTTTACGTGAAAGAGTAACACACATCCATACTTACAAACTTTCGCGTTTATAATATTAGTAGGCTAGATGAAATAGCCTTATTTAGCTTAGCTATTTAGAGCAATAACGCGTAATAGCACCAAAAACTCGTTTATGCAAAGCAAGTGTCCTCACGTATGCGACAAAATTTCTTTCAAACGTTTCCCAAGGGTATAAAAGCACTTTGGGGCGAAGGTATGTTACCCTTTTCGGATATTTTCTACGGTTATTACCTTCCCAAAGGTGCTTTAATTAATTTCGAAAATATTGCACTTTAGCGTGTCGTTTATTTTAATATTATATAGTGAAGCCTGATTTTTAGGTAATCTTCAAACAAATATGTAATTTTTAATTTCACGTCTATTTGAAGGTTTTCCTGAGGTTGAATATATGAACAACTTTTATTCAGCAGTACCGAAAACTAGTTTCTGTTTTCAGTCTAGACCACAGAATCTCTAATAATCGTGTTATTAAAAAATCCTAGATTAAATAATTTTAAATTTTTTTTCAGTTAGTGTCACTTATTATTAAATATTTCACTCATTACAAATTAAACAACTTTTACGGATTTTATTGCGGTTTATTAAGTTTTTTTAAATTTCATAAAAATCGTTAGAGCCGTTTCCGAGATTCAGATTACGTTTACAAGAGATAATGGTTTTCTAGTTTATTTATTCCATGTTTTTTTTTATAATGAAACAACTTTTACGGATTTTAATGTGGTTTATTATGATTTTTATATGGCTGACGTTTCTGATAATATAGAGCAACCACGGTCACGAAGGACTCCCTTCTCCTTGTTTCGATTAAAATATGAAAATTGAAAAAACACAATTTGTATGATAAAATGTTATTTATTCATTAATACAAATTGACATTAAAATAAGTAATTCCATTCGTAATAACAATAAGCTGGGAACATGAAAAAATAAAAAAAGATGGCGGACGAAAACAATAAAAAAGGTCTTTAATGATGTCATTAAAACTGGAATGTAATCATGAGCTTTTAGATTACACGAACTTTATTATTATGTAAAATTTACCGTTTTGTTGATTTTAGGGAAAATAGAAAAGACATCATCATTAACATATCGCAACATTCCTCCAGGATGCCAAAGTGTATTCTCTATAGATGTCAAACTAACCTTTAGCTAGACTGAAGTTTGTCACCTGTTCGAAAGAATCTATATCTCCCGGTATATTCAATATCACAACAGCCTTTTTTTTTCTTTAGCACCGGGAAATGTGCTTCGGCATCCCGCGGGGTAGTGGAGGATCTACAAGCAACAGGGCACCTCGACGGCTAGTCAGTCCCCCAGGGGACAGACGCCACCTCCACAGAGCGGTTGCCCCGCAGCACAGAACAACCCCTGCTAACGTCGGGACAGTACTATGAGACGAGGTTCCTGTCCTCGCCCCTTGCTCCCTGCTTTTTTGCCCCCTCTTCTTATAAGAGGGGTACTTATTAGCCCCCTCGGCTATTGAGCCGCTTCGCCCAAGGTTACTGCGCCCCACGACAAGGCTGGAACCATTGTGGGGATAAATGAGATGCCTTAGCTAGTTCCAGGTAAACTAGATTCCACCATGGTTCAGGCCTTGTCATGGCGGTGGGGCACAGTAGCCTAGGGTGACCCAAACACCTTGGGTGAAGCGAATTGAGCCGAGGGGGCTCTTTGTACCCCTCTTATAAGAAGAGGGGACAAAAGCGCAGGGGGCAAGGGCAAGGGGTGAGGATGGGAACCTCACCTCATTGTACTGTCCAGACGTTGGGAGTGGTTGTTCTGTGGTGCGGGGCAACCGCTCTGTGGAGGTGGCGTCAGGCCCCTGAGGGACTGACTAGCCGTCGAGGTGCCCTGTTGCTTGTAGATCCAGGGCACCTCACCAAAGGCGGCATTGGTGGCACTCGCCGGGTTTTAGTGGGTAGAGCTGCGTCCACTTACCATCTTTCGGGCGCAGCGAGTCCCACATACCCGCCTGGGGAGACCCACTCCCCAGCGGTATGCGTCAGTGCATTTCCCGGCGTAAAAAAAAAAGGTAAACTAGATTGAGTTCATGGGCAACGTCAAACACTTACCATCAGTTGGCACATCTGCCAGTTTTTTCATTCAACTAACATAAAAATAATTAAAGTTACTTAACTTTTGAACTCAAGTTTTATTTTCCTGTTCTATGAAATACAATATTGAGTTTTACACTCATTTGACAAGTATGTCATAAAGAAAAACCTAGTAACCAAAGTATTATGCGTCGTGACATGAATTTCTCATAAAAACTTTGAACTAAAAAACATCGAAAAGAAAATATGGACGTTCAGTTACACGCTTCATATAATACACACACCTTTGTCGTTCCACGTGGATTATTCCTGTGCAATTTTTCACGGGAGAATCCCTGTGCAACTTTTCACGGGAGAATTCCTGTACAACTTTTCACAGGAAAATATCTGTGCAAGTTTATTAAATTGCGGACGCGCCTCCCGGGCACCTTGGATGCAGTGTTTGTTGCTGACGGAAATTCTAATAGTGAGGGTAAATTGTTAAGTCGTGTAAATATGACAATATTCAGTAACGTAGTACACAGTCGAGCAAATATCTGTGTGTTACAA
This sequence comes from Lycaena phlaeas, assembly GCA_905333005.2. Classification (NCBI taxonomy): domain Eukaryota; kingdom Metazoa; phylum Arthropoda; class Insecta; order Lepidoptera; family Lycaenidae; genus Lycaena; species Lycaena phlaeas. The sequence continues at coordinate 4,888,811 of HG995181.1, forward strand.
TCGAAAATAGCTCGATATGGTTTCTTCGATAGCTGACTGTATTATTCACTTCAACACTAAAACTTTCAAAGTCAATTCAAAACTGTATCCAAATTATTGATGAACATTAGCGCTTAGTAAATGAATCCAATAAAGTATAACTATTATCATCAGCATCAACCTTTATCCATCCATTGCTATAGGCCTCTATCTACGAACGCCAAGACGACCGATTCCATCGCATCCAGACAAATAAAATACAATGAAATATTATAACAATTAAAATACCAACTCTACATATTATTATGCTAAAGAAAAACTTAGTCCTGTTCTGTTAATAAAAATGCAATATTCCTATATTGTGAATTTCCATTTGAGTGTAAACCTAACAATGTAGAGTTTAGCTTTTCCGGGCAAGAGCTTTACATTTTACGGCGATTTTTGTTACGCGAACAAAATTTAAATGAAGGTAAAAGTTTGGGATTCGATAATAGAAGCTTTCGTTGTTCGGAAAGGATTTCGTGCTTTTGACATGTTAGCTTTTTGTTATATACAATAATTACATGGTCCATATATTTATTTGTGTGATTATATTATACTCCATTTTATTATGCTTATAAAATATATTCATAGCTTAAAAATATAAATCTTAATTAATTATGGTTGTAAATCATTTTGTTTACCACACACTATTTTAATTCCATAAATAATCTCACAAACATATTCCAGATAAAAATGTTTTGTTTTGTTTTCTTTTTATGAATTGGTACTTTATTTTGGGTGAACGTATACGTTGGGCTTCGCACAGTAAATATTTTGCCAGTAAACATATAACATGTGTGAGTATAGTGTCAAAATGATATTAATAAGGGCTTGGAAATTTAGAAAATATCATTTATCAAACCTGTACCAATAAGGCCATCGTTGCGTACAACAAAATCACAATTCATCACTTTATTTCCATGAAATGCAACGCCATTTTACCGCAAAATAATAACACAAAGATTAGTTCGCAATAAATATTACCAAAATGGCCGCCGTGACGTCATATGAATTTGCACAGATAATATGCTAATGGAAATATTAATTTTTGGTACAATGTCGTGGCAAATTTGGCCACTGGCCTAATATACAGTATCGATTAATGATGGGTTCGTGAGAGTTTCTGTGTCATAATATTGTCGAAATGTTATTTTTGAAGTGAAACTTCTTTAGAATCGGTGTGATTTCAAACCGGATGCAACGGAAAAAATGACAGTAAGAGACACAAATACAAAAGAGCGAGAGAGCAAATGTCGGTGTGTATGTATATTGCACACTGTTTAATACTTGCTTGTATTTGAGAATTTAACGCGTGTTTCACTTCTATCGTGTGTGAATCGATCACACACACTTTTTTTATATAATGATAAATATATTTATTTTTTTAAGTCTTTTAACACAAAAGCAAAAGTAAGGCTTCTGCATTCCTGATTAGGTGATTCTCACTCGTTCCCACCACTGCAATTCTTGTGTTTCCAGAAATAAAGCGGTTACCGAGAAATGATTTATGTGACCACTGAAAATCATCAGATAGACACACCCAAACTCAAATCACACTAAAACCCTATAGTATTAATTTTAATTTAGTAGCTGCTAAACTTAAAATACTAGACTTGACATCTGAAAATGCCCAACTAGTTGTAGACCAAGAAAACGACCGATTGGATCCCATTAAGCAGAGTACAGAGACGTGTACAGCATACCTCGACGGAGATGGCGGGGCGACTTCAACGCTTTTTGAAATTAAATTCAGGGAAACTGCCCACATAATAACATCGTAAAGTGACAGTTATGCTGTCGCCTTTCGTGCGGTTTGTGAGTTTCCGGTGGCTCATTGGGGGGACACTTTCTGTACAGAGATTGTTCTCCTTACCTCCACACTCCATAAAGTAAGACTATCATGTATATCAGACTAAATGGCCGGCGAGACAATTTAAGCCCATTATGTAACTATAAGTTACTTATTTAGGGCCTTACTTGATGTTGCAAGTTGAAAGGCTGAAGTTGTACCGCCTGGAGTGAAGTTAAAAGTTACACTGCCCGAGCTCGTGTGCTATCACAGAATTTACTAGAAGGTAAATTCTGTGATAGCACACGAGCTCGGCTCGATAAAGTAGGTATCGATATTATATACATAATTTATATACATATTTTATCGATGCATCGAATGTTGCTGCCGATAACAATGCGCAAATGACAGTTGATGAGTACGCCTCTGACGCGACTTCGTGTTCTGGAGAGCAATGCATCATCCTTTATCATCCTTTCGAATCGTATTCATGAAACACGTGTTCGATCAAATTCGTGTTTGTGTTCCTGTTTGCCTATAGTGAACTGTGTGATTACTTTGTGAATCTAATGATATTGTTTTTTTTTGAGTTTATAGTTTTTAGTAAGTGGTAGAGATGCGATATTGCTGACTGGAATGGGATGTATGTTATGGGTTGCAATGTATGTATGGTATTAGTTTCAGGATGGTCAACATGTGAATGTTTTTGTTTGGGATAAAACTCGTTCTTTAGAGTAATGCTTTCTCGGTAATTTGTAGGTATTATAAAATAATACTAAAAAATCCAATATGTATGTTTACAAAAACAAAAAAAATATTTAACAAATACTCGTCTGATGGCGGGTTGCATCGACCGATTTTAACGAATATGTTATCGTTAAAGATGGCAGTAACGACGTTAGTGATCAAAGAGCGTTGTTATTAACAAACGTCAAAATTTTACAAAGTCTCTTACGTTAATGTTAGCAACCGTAGCGCCATCTGGCGGCTATAAGTCGGAAACGGGGAACAGGTTCCAGTTTACTTGCGTGTGGCGTAACGTAGTCGTTGTCAAAGTGTGGGTAGGACGGCCGAGCGTTATGAAGGTCATTAAGTTTGCCTTTAAATAGCGGGGTATAATTGTAAGAGGCGTCATTCGCGTCTGTGAGTTTGAGGAGGACGAAGCTCTGCCCAAATTGTATTGTAAGGTCACGTAAGCCATTGTTTATTTTAATGTGTAAAGTGTAATATGGCGATAGTGTGTGTAAATGTATGGGCAGTGTGAGTAAGAATGTATCTTAAAATATGTACCTGTGAACCTTAGTATTGTTATTTTATGGATAATATAATAAATGTTTATATTTAAAACGCATTTTCACTTCTGATGCTTAAATCAGAAGTGGGATGGCGATCTCATTGCCCCACAATTTTTTCTGACGTTAGTGTGAATTGTTTAATAGGCGCATTAGCGCGCCAGGCTTTAGTTTATTTTTACAGACGGTGTTAAATCCTCACGACACTGTGTGGCTATAGTGTGGTTACTAAAATAATAGCTTGGAAGCTGTATTATGCTGCGAGTAGCCATATACAGCGTGAACACAGCAGAAGCAGAGAATAGATGGTCGAGATGACTCAATGCGATACAGTGCGAATGTGGTCTTGTGAATGGTTGAGTGATGGATGAAACACAGCTGGTATGTTAATCTTGTCTGATATAGCTGTTGCCAAAAAGTGTGAAAGCGATTCAATTTTTTTTTTTTTAATGTTATTAAGTGATTTGTGATTTTTAAGTGGACAGTCGCGTATTTTACTTCGCTGGATAATTGTAGATATATTATTGCGTCCGTATTGCTGGAGTAATAAAACCATGTGGTAACTTAATTTCGTATAGCTTACTTTGTACAATATGGTATTAAGGGGCTAATTTAGATAAGAGGCAAACGAGTAATGGACAAGATGAGCAGCTTTTAGCAGTGTTAAAGGTACATTCATGGATAGTGAAATGAGCCGACGATATGATGGAATATAATTCGAAGACATATTATATAAGAGATAGTTAAGGAGAAAAATAGTTGTATGGAAAGTGGAACTTGACACATTCGAAGTTGTACAAAATGTCTTTTAATAGCAAGTGTTCTTTAGGTCAAGATAAAATGTTTTACATAATAATTAATAGTATAATAATTACGTATTTTATAAAAAGAGAAGATCTTGTATGTTGAATGTTCTAGTGTGACAAAATTTTCTTTAGATGGGATTGATTACTAGATGATGGAAGACTAATTTGGTACGTTGAGTATGATAAAAAGGTTCTTCAAAAGGAATTGATCACTAGTCAAGGTTAAGACGAACTTGGTACGTTCAGTGTGATGAAAGGTTCTTCAAAAGGTATTGATCACTAGAAGAAGTTAGGACTAACTTGGTAAGTTCAGTATGATGACAGATTATTTAAAGGAAGTGTTGACTAGACGAGGTAAAGATGAATTTATGTTCGGTATGATGAAGTTTCGTTAAATGAAAGTGATGTTCTAAAGTGATCGAATGTCTTTTATATGAAATTGATCACCAGGCGAGAAAAAGACTATTTTGGTAGGTACGTTAAAGTGTGACGAAATGTCCTTTAAAAGAAAGTGTTATTAAATTTATTGTGCTAAGGATTTAAAGTGGTTTGGTAAGGATAAATACTTTTTATTTAAGTGTGGTTAAAGGAATATGAGTGTAAAAGCAGTGAGGTAACGAGTCGTATGATCTGAATAGAGGGTTCAATTATGTTGTTTAAGAGTTGAGACATTGCAGATTTGTAATTTGATGATTGACGATAAGAACGCCGATGTGTTGGGTAGCTAAAGTTTACAAGGCGCGAGGTGCGTTATGTTGCTAATAAAGGGAGTTACTGTGTCCAGTTGCGTGTCTTCACAAGTCAAGAGTCACAACTGAAAATGTTTTATTTAAATGCCAACACTAATGATTATAGGCTTCGGGCCTACTTAAAAATGTTTTAGATAATATTAAAATAAATTGGGGAAAGACTTGCCGATTATCAAATCAAAGAGGCAGTGAGATATTTATTGCCATAGTGTTCAGGTATTATTATTCGGGTAAAGTCAGGTAATACATTATTGAATGAATGATGATAAGTATAATAGTATTATGTGGTAGATAAGCAAATGAATTGTTTAAAGTGTCATTATGTTAAAGTTACCTTTTTCTTTATTTTGTTATATTTTTCTTTATCTTATTGGCTTAATAGAAACAAACTACTAGACGTCACCTAAGACTAAAGGGACTGTGCTAAAAGTTTGGTTGGTTTTGCCTAAGCATAAAGGTGAACCGTGGCCATGTAGATAAAGAATAGACTAGGGTCATGGTGGTGCTGTTTTCTTTCGTACGTTTATTGGAACCTAAGACTAAAGGTACAATAAGGTTACGCGTGCGAACGAAACTAGCACCAGCCTAATAGAAAGTCATGATAATCGAGACAGTTTATGAGCAACAAACTAATTTGTGTTTCTATACTAATATATTTTTTGTGTGACTAGATGTGTGGAAATATCGTGCCTGAGGGCATGCACGATGCAGGATGGCCGTGTTAGCAACCGTAGCGCCATCTGGCGGCTATAAGTCGGAAACGGGGAACAGGTTCCAGTTTACTTGCGTGTGGCGTAACGTAGTCGTTGTCAAAGTGTGGGTAGGACGGCCGAGCGTTATGAAGGTCATTAAGTTTGCCTTTAAATAGCGGGGTATAATTGTAAGAGGCGTCATTCGCGTCTGTGAGTTTGAGGAGGACGAAGCTCTGCCCAAATTGTATTGTAAGGTCACGTAAGCCATTGTTTATTTTAATGTGTAAAGTGTAATATGGCGATAGTGTGTGTAAATGTATGGGCAGTGTGAGTAAGAATGTATCTTAAAATATGTACCTGTGAACCTTAGTATTGTTATTTTATGGATAATATAATAAATGTTTATATTTAAAACGCATTTTCACTTCTGATGCTTAAATTAAATGATTTGAAATAACCGACCCATAAAAAAGAGCATGCATTGTTTGGATTGTCACCTGATCCTAAGAGTAGATCGACTAAACAGTTTTTAGAGCTCGAATTACTAATTTATTCCGTTATAATATTATAGATATTATCTCGTAAATAAATACCAATCATATTTCTTATATGGTTTAATCATATTCAAACATATCTGCAATATTAACCACAACCGGTATTTGCAATACACACCACACTTGGCGCAAATATTTCCTAAGTTTGCACGTTCCCGGTTAAAACAAACATGTTTCGTTGAACTAAACGTGGCGTATGTTATGTAATCACTGATGAAATGGTTAATTGAAAATATTTACTTCATTTATTTTCCATATTTCCATGACACCCGAGGGCGTTAAACAAATATTATAAAAACCAAAACTGCTAATCGACTTACACAAAAGGTTTTCGACCACAGTATAATAATGAATATCAATATTTTTTCAAAATATTTTAGAACTATATACAGGCTGTCACGTGAGACCTTGATTATTGTATAGTTTGCCGTCACGCCATTTGAGTCGATTTTACAGCTGAAGTGAGGCAATTTACACGGTGTATTTGGAACACTTGCAAAGATTTAAGCCTGATAATATACTATTTATATATTATGCCAGCCATTTATCTCAGAAACGTTTTTTAAGCAAATTTTAGGACTTACGTATTTTGCCAACCCGCAATGCATACACACTGAGCACGCGAGACACGCGCGGACGTTTGGAGTTCGTTCGCCTCGTGCAGCGAACACTAATAGTCAGCTGTTGCAGTCCGGCCGGCATGAACTATAGTATTCAATAAACGAATTACATTGATGTTATTTTCAACAAAAAAAAAAACATTATTTTAAAGCATTATACCAAACCGTTACGTTTTGCCAATCCGGGTTATAAAAAAAAAGAAAAAATTAAAAAGACAACCAAAAAGAAAAAAAAACAATCGAGTATTTTGCCTCTCCTCTATATACCTCTTTGTTTTTGCAAGCGTTCCAAATACACTGTGTATATTTCACGTTTGAAACACGTTTCTTGATTCCCAAATTTACTTAGTACCACATAATATTTTTCTACGTTAAAGACGATATAAATATGAAGCTTTTCAAACATTCAAGTATCGCACGCAGTTTAAAAATAGCCAGCCCTGTGACGGACGGACTACATGCCACATACAAATAACTGACTTTCTTGTATCCATTCACTGTTGCAATCCTTTTATACAATTTAGTTTTCATTCGCTATAAGCGCAGCCAATGGGAATAAACGACTCTGATACCATTTTTAAAAGAATATTATAAATTTCTTTTTCCCAGTTGTATGCAACCTCCAATGATTTATATCACCTAGTGGACAATGAAACATGTTACCTCATGTATGAGTACAATTAATAAGTTCACATTAAATATAAACCATGAATTATTATTTTCATCATCATCATCATCATGCCTCCCTCAATGAACGCCAAGACAACCCCCTTCCACTCGCATCCAACACGGACCGGCCACTGCACGGAGATTGTCTTCCCATCTGGTTAATGGCCGACAAACACTTCGTCTACCCAACGCGGCCTTCACTCCTGAACCTTATTGGCCCATCGGCCATCCATTCTTCTGAGTGTGTGACCAGCCCATTGCCACTTCAACGTGCATATTCTTCGCGTGATATCGGTAACTTTAGTTCTCTAAATTATTTTATCTTGTTTGAATTATATTTCCTCAAGGGATAACTCGCTGGAGTTTTAATCACAGAGATCACTTTGGCAAAGCCGCGGCCATACAGATATTTGTCCCGTAGGGAACGAAATTGGTTATTTATATTTTTTGCTAGTAAAACTACCTACTACCTACCCAGACAAGATTTATCTTTTAATGTCTTAACTACTGACTACCGACTATAGACATTCGTACGTTTAAAGGTTATGCAGATGCGTTGCCCCACCTATCCCCCCAATGGCCACTGGAAACGCCCGAACCGCATGAAATGCGACAGAATAGCTGTCACTTTACGCGGGTATCAAGTGAGCGAGAGTTACCACCACGTGTCAGCCCAATACAATACAGCAAAGCAGCATGGCACTGACTCCTACAGTGAAAAATAAAAATAATTAGAGAAATAATATGGGCCATTGAGTTTAAAAAGAGCTTTTCAAAATTTGATGATTATTTAGATATAGTACTAACCAAAATCTTCAACTTTATTATTTCAGAAAATAATTAAAGATATGTGATATGGGAAGTATTTTGTTTATTATTATAATATTATTATGAACATCAAACACAACAATTTGTGTAAACTATTTTTCATGTTCATTTTAGTTATTTTTAAACTCTATATATAAATATTAATTTTATGCAATTATCTGCCTAGCCTTTTCCCAACTATACTTGGTCGTATTTAGGGTAGGCTTCCAGTCTAACTGGATATAGCTGAATGAATATTTTAAATGAAGCGCCTGCCTATGTAACCACCACAAGCCAGTAATTGTGTGAGACGGTACACCGCGGTAAGACTGGTTGTCAGACTTTCAGGCTTCTAACGACCCGAAACGACTGTCAAAGATCCACGAATGACAGCCGGGACCAACGGCTTAACGTGCTTTCCGAGGCATGGAGGAGTTTTGGTATGTAAAGATGGTCACTCATCCAAGGACAAACATCAGCAAGCGTTGCTTAACCTGGTAAATCGATCCGCGCGGCTATTACCACTGAGCCGAGCTCCTCTTAAGTTTCTTTCTGTTTATTTAACTTTCTGTAATAATATACATAAACTTTTATATGACTAAATATTTCTAATCTCATCCTCTTCGGTTCCTATCGAACGATCACAAAGATTTATGTACTTACATTTATGTGTATTTACAAGAAATATACGAGTACAAAGACTCGAATGCCGCAATTGTTAGATGTATGTGTTAATAAAATATTCACATATTTAGGTATACTAATACTCTTGGAATTATTAAAGCGTATATTTCTTTGAATTGCGAAAATGTCGCCCTTTGAACGGAAAAATCGGCAAGTAGGGGAAATAACAAGTTCTCTAAATATATAAGTATATGTAAAACTGGAGGTGTGTCTCTATATTTCTCTTTGCAGCCAAAACCACGCATCGCAAATGAACAGTGATTTTGATGATGCTTAGTGAACAACTTTTGAGCAAAAAAAAGTGACATAGATTTGAGTAGGTACTGTCGTTGATCGCTCGAGTCTAAGTTCTAACTTAGTGCTTATTACATATTAGCTGGGAATCCCCAATAACTACAATTCAGATTAAACTGCAAATTGATTCTAGATTAATACACTACATGTTGGTGTTTATTCTAACTTTGTTAAACTTATTTTTATTAATAATTAATTTTTAATTGCACATCAATAGTTTGCCTGCGCCTTGACTCTCGAATAGCGGGGTCATGAGGTCAAAACGGTGGATGTATTTTGACGTGACAGCGTCTAATAAGTCGACATTACGAGCAGCATGCACGAAAAAGGTGACGCCATGTAGCGTTCCGAAAGCGAAAGCGCGGCACGGACGAGAGAGAAGCATCATCAGCTCGAGCGATCGGCTCGGATCGGTTCGTGCTGCATGTAATGTTTGACGTTCTTCGACGACTTTGCAGACAATGAATTTTTTTTATGAATAAAATTAATAAATATCAGGTCGCGTCTAACTATTTCTGGGCATAGGCCTCGTAGACTAAGGAAGCCGAGAGACCCTTGCTCATCAGTGTTGCCTAATATAAACGCACTTCACGGTATGCATTGAGTTTTAGGTTTTATTAAACTATATTTTTAAGCAGTTTATTTATGTTATTCATTCCAATCTCGTTTAAGTAGTCCCAAAATAGAAGTCCCCTTGTAAATGAGAACGGTAATTCCAGGTAAATATATTTTCCCTAATCCAAGATTAAATGCACTGTTTACTAATCGGAAATACCTGCGCTAGTTTATCCACAAGTGGGAAAGTTTCGAGACTGTTTATACAAAACTAATTTGAACTTAAAAAGCGGCATGAAATTTGCGTTAGCGATTAAGGATTTGTCACCGACTTAAATTAGAGTAAGTTGAACTCAGTTTTAATTGCTACCGATAAATTTGAAGTAGTTTAAATCGAAAAGGTGCTAGAATCTAGTCAGAGAGGCTAACGAGGAAAATAGAAAAGGAAACTACAATACTGGACTGCCGTTTGGAAACGGAATGCGGAGTCGGAAGCAAAAACGATCTGCGGCAACTTTTATCGAATTTTGTGTACGAAGAGGATACTTCGTGGCGTTTTTTAAAGGAATTGCCTTTCGCGTTTTATTATAGATTCATCTAGATTGATAAAAGTAAAATTGCTCACAAAATATTTTAAAATTTTACTCGTTAAAAGTTTAACGTATTTTAATATTGTTTCTAAAATAGATTTAATTGTATTATGAAATAAAACTGGCAGTCACCTACTGCAGATGTGAATCACCCATGATACATATAAAATTTAACCACGTTTTGTGGGCAACAAAATCGTGATATTTTCGTTTTTGTATGAATGAAACAATTTCACAGTTCAGAGTTTTGACCGTTCTTTTGTCGCGGTGTAACGGCGTAACCATGTTTCATTTAAATGATAAACGATGCATAAAAATTTTCCTCTAAAATTCCTACATGGTCTTTGAAATGTTGCTCAAAATTCTTTATACAATTTTTACAATTTTTTTTGAATTGATAACCTACTCATCAATCTTTCTACAATTACTATGTAGTTAATAATATTATGTTAGTATGTGTTGTTTATTTGTTCGGACTTATAAAATATCTAATTGCCTAATAAGGTTCAAGAGTGGAAGCCGCGTTTAGGTAGAAGGTTGGTCGGCCATTAACCAGGTGAGAAGACGATCTCTGTGTAGTGGCTATCTGAGTTGGAAGCGAGTCGCAATGGATCGTTCGTCTTGGCGTTTATTGAGGGAGGCGTATGCTCATCAATGGACGTAGCGCTGATGATAATGCCATAACTCTTAATTTTCAAATTAGTCTTTCACCATTTAATGTTAACAATTATGAAAGCATATATAACACACCAAAGCTAATCTCATCATAATACAAGATTTCGGATAGAGGTTTTGTTTTACTTTTAATAGATAGGCTTCAACTGAAATTATAAAAAAATATTTTCCGATTAGGTATAAAAAAAACCAATTTCGGTTAGTGAGAAAGTCGAGCATTATCAGTTTTTAATATCAAGTAAAAGTCCGTATAATCTTTGGGCTCACGAAGTTTAAGCATATTTTGTTTGACGCAAAATATATTACGCAAGATTAGGGGATTAAATTTACGTCATCTAATTTTCAGGTCCACCGACGCCAATGTAAATAAGTTTTAAAATTTGGTAGAATATTTTTGAAATATATTATGCCCTTAAGTTTTTCGCTAATAATTAAATTTAGAAAGTAATTTGGAAATTGATTCATAAAGAAAATAACGTTTAATCACTTTTATGTATTAAATACTGTTACTATGTTGTAAAAGTAAAAAAATAAGTAACTGTTCTTCACATAACATACTCCGAGACATCGATCCCACGGCCAATATGCCTAAAATTAATATGTATTAAACTAAACTTGCTTTTTTACAGAAATATTGCTTATGATGTTTCACTATTTCAAACTAATACAAAAAGAGTACAAGGAAAAAGTCTATAACTATGATTAAAAACAGGTTGTTATTTCAAGTTTACTGCAACTAAAAAATCTAACTACCCACGCAATCAAAAATAAAGGTATTTCAAGCATATCTTATTTTCCTTTAACAATCTCAGACGTTTAAGGCGATAAAGTTTTTACGGGCGAGAATAAAAATGTAATAAAAGACAAAACGTAATACGGGTAGGTCATGACTTCTTTGTCGTATAAAGGTGTTTTTAGTCGTTGGAACTAGCTTTCATATATGTTATTTAGAATCAATGAAACTGATTAGATCAGTTTAATTGTATAAGACAAAATAATATTTTATCACATTATTTATTTTAAGATTGGTTTGAAAAAAATCTTTGTGCTACTTGGTAGGAAAATGGGCTTTAATATCATGACTTCATGAGGGAAAACGTCATAGTAACATTTCTTTGTAGATTCTTACGCACGATTAATTCAAAGAATGAATCACATCTGTTGAAAAGAAAACGTCTCATTTGAATATTTTATTTTGTCGTAAAACAATGCATACATGTTTTCAGAATTCACGATAAAAATGAGCAACGAGGGTCCAGTGGCTATAGCTCAGCTTTTTGAGTGAGAGGATCTAATGGTGCCATAAAACGGGTTTTCCTAAAATTCCACAGCTATCAAAATCACTCGCTCACCGGTAAAGGAAACATGCCTGATTAACCGCATTGATCTAGCGTATCAGTGGCCTATAATCCCGATCCCCTCCCCGCCTTAATTCGAGGACTAGACGCGTGCCCAGCATAATTATAGGGGTTGTTATTTTTTTAATATATATCCCCCAAAAACATTCTGTACAAAACAAGTCAAGTCTCGATGGAGCTGCTTGATTATCTCTAAAAAGTAATGAAATCTGGATAAAGTCGTGCCTAGTCTAAGGTTCCTTACAGCGATTTCTTTATTATTATAGTTAATAATGTTGTGCGACTTGGCCGTTGAATATTCTTTATTCGTTAGTGGGCACAAGTCAATTTTGTCCGGCCAACATCGGCAGATTAAAAAAAAATTCACTCGTCATGCCGAATTAAATTGAGGCTGAATAAAATGTCAGAAGAAAGGTATACTTTACGAAACACGTTTTTCAGTAGGTAAGTAAAAATCGATATTATAAAATCCCGTAACGAGTTTTTAATGAAAGGCTCTAAGAGAATACACAATTCCTCGCAGCTCCGCCATCTTGTAACAGGTCTCCTAATACATATTGAAGCAGGTTCAAGTAATTAAAGCAGGTTTCAAGAAATAAAAGCAGGTTATATTGTACCTGCCGGACGTAGAGTGCAAACTTTCCTCCTGCATTCATACTTTTGTCAAAAGGCAAGAAGGTTCTTTAAAGGTATAACAGTTCTAATAATAGTCCTTTATATTGGAGGTTTGCATGGGTATTGAAATATATTATACGGATGGAAAATGGATTTGACGTCTCTTCTATATTGATGACGGTGGCTATAAAGATGATTAAAGTCAGCAATTTTAGCGATAGCGATGGTCCAGTGGTGGATGGGCTCAGCCTCTTATGCGAGAGGTCCGGGTTCGATCCTGACCCCCCGTGTGTGCCTTGAAATGGGTTTTTCTAATTTCTAAGTGCACCCCAAACACGAGACCATCGCTCGCTCACCGGTGAAGGAAAACATAGTGAGGAAACCTGCATGCCTGATGAGATTGAAAGTCTTTGAAGGTATGTGAAGTTCACCAACTCGCACTGGGCCAGCGTGGTGAACTATTTGCCCATTACCCTCCTCGCCTGATTTCGAGGAGGAGACCCGTGCCCAGCAGTGGGACAAAAAGGGTTGATACTTTACTTTTTCTTTTTAAAGTCAGCAATCACTACACTACAATTAAAACAATTGCTTAAAAACGTTTATAACAAAGAAACATCTATATTTCATAAATAAATCCGGGGAGGAAATAACTCCGGGGAGTTAGGGGATAAGACCTCTCGCTCATGATAGCGGCGTAAAGTGACAGCTAAGCTGTCGCGTTCCGTGCGGTTTGTGAGTTTCCGGTGGCCCATTGGGGGGATAGGGAAAAGGAAGGCAACGCATCTGTATAGCCTGTGGTTATGTGGATGTTAATGGGCGTTGATAGTCGCAAGGCTTCGACTGCCCTTCTATATACTATAAAAAAATGTTACCCAGTCTACACACCTGTGAACGAGCAATTAATGGTTAGGATCGAACCGGGACGTCTCTCAACTCAAAAGGCCAAGCCCATACCCACCGGACCACTGCACCGTCACTTTTTATATGATGAGGCCAAGAGAAGAGAAGAAACGTTTATAATGAAGAACAATTGCTTAACACCGTAATACCAAGAAGAGAGATATACTAATAAGGATGATGTTAACAATAAATGAATTACATTCTAATTGTTAAAATACTTCATATTTTTAATCAAAAGCTAAAAACCAAATTTCACGGATGATTTAAAATTGGATTCCTTTTTATCCCATTAGGGAAATTAATTATTAAAATCCTTTCATAACTCGGCAATACGAACACAATACGATTTTAATTATTTAACCTTTTGTTCTTAATCAATAAATGATATTTCGTTTTCCTTTTAATCATATTATATTTAGGTTCATAAACCTAAATTTAATTACCCATATCCTATATAAGGCCAATTAGGCAGTAAATGAATATACAATAAAAAGTAAATTATCAACCCATGTTCCACGGCTGGGCACGGGTCCCCTCCTCGAAATCTGGCTAGGAGGGTGTAGTATACTCGGTTATCATCACCGATTACATGGGCTTGACAACACTCGATATTTGTTGGTCGCAGGCGCACGTCTGCTCTCGTCCATGGCTCTCGCTGAAGTGACGTGCGTCCCACCCGTACCGTGAGCACGAGATCGTGTCTATAACTATTTAGATATGCACTAACTACTAACCATTCAGATGGTATAGGCCATAGCGAACCGATGCGGTGGCGGGATGGTGAACTTCACATACCTTCAAAGACTTTCAATCTCATAAGGCGTGCAAGTTTCCCCACGATGTTTTCCTACACCGGTGAGCGAGAGATGATCTTGTGTTTACGGTGCACTTAGAAATTCAGAAAAGCCCATTTCAAGGCACACGAGAGATCAGGATCGAACCTGGAACCTCTCGCACAGGAGATGGAAATTGAGCGACAGTGACCCACTGGATCACTGTCGCTCAATATATAACTATGTTTGTACTAATTAGGTAGATTACTCGTAGGTTTAATGTGCTATTCGAGTTGGCTGGCACCGACTTCAAATAGACGAGTGGGTAGCCCCTTTAATAGCTATATGGTATTTTTTTGCTTTTGATACTTTTTTTTTTCTTTAACACCGGGAAATGCGCTTAGGCATCCCGCTGGGGAGTGGGTCTCCCCAGGCGGGTATGTGGGACTCGCTGCGCCCGAATGCTGGTAAATGGACGCAGCTCTACCCACTAAAACCCGGCGAGTGCCACCAATGCCGCCTTTGGTGAGGCGCCCCAGATCTACTAGCACAAGGCATCTCGACGGCCAGTCAGTCCCCTAAAGGGGCCTACGCCACCTCCACAGACGGGTTGCCCGCACCACAGAGCAACCCCTCTCACTGTCAGGACAATACAATGAGGCGAGGTATCCTCGCCCCTTGCCCCCTGCTCTTTTGCCCCCTATTCTTATAAGAGGGGTACAAAGAGCCCCCTTGGCTCCAATAGCTTCGCCCAAGGTTCACCCTAGGCTACTGAGCCCCACCGCCACGACAAGGCTTGAACCATGGTGGGGTGCTTTTGATACTGTACTGATACCTATTTACTTTAATATTTATTCTGTCATGCTTTATATGCGCTACTGAGGTAGAATAAGATACTTGACCAATATTTGCTAGTTAAACGTAACCGTAATATGGAGATTTTTCAATATATAAAGAAAAATATTTTAAGAAATAAACAAAAGCTAAATATTACTTAGTATAATATTTCGCTGGAGGGTCCGCGCTGATTCTTTTCTGAATAACATAATATTGTATTTGTCCGCTAAAGGTATGTAAAAGTTATCAATATTTGCGAGTATAAAAGACCAATTGTAATCTCAATTCTTGTGAGTATTTTGCTTTCTGAATTGGTTTTAAATGGCAAACTTGATCAAAGCTTACGAATAGCAATAAATGTAAGCGTTTTGTAAGATAATGTAATTGAACTTCTATGAGAATCATAGACTAGGGCTGAAGCTTTTGAAATTAATAATGATCTTATCCGGACTATTTCAGCCACGACACCAGCTTCAACAACATATTGAAAAATGAAACCCATAAAAGGAAAAAAAAGGTATTTGAGGAGAATGTATTGATATATTTATTATTTTCTTTTCCTTCTTTGTCCAACCGATCTCATCCTTCTATTATTTTTTGGAGTCAAAACTTTGTGACCGTAGTGGACGTTAAGCTGTTAAAGAATACTTAACTAACTTAGTTAAAGTGTTATATGAGAATACCGAAAAGCAAAATGGCCTTGTCTGTCCAGTATTCAAATCAGGATCATCTCAAACCTAGCTATCTCCACTCATGTACTTGTTTTTAATAAATAAGATTTGGTATTCTTGATAGTATGCTTTCATCTCAAGATAAATTTACCGTGTCATTTTTTTAAACCACGCAATTAAGTAATTTAGAACACTTATAAGAGAACTCAAACTTTAATGCTTTCTTCTGGAGAAGATAAACGAATACTTATTTCATTTTCTATATTAATTACACTACGCCGTTATAATTTTGTTACAATTGTAATAAAAAAGGTGTCCAAAAAGCTCTATAGATTTTTAGTAATTTATTCCTTTATACCATATTTAAATAAACTCGCTTTCAGTGTAGTTTGTTTGGGAGGAATTTTCAATTAATTTTAAACTAACTTCCCAACGAATGGGAGATGAAATTTTCAATATTTTCGGTCGCAGTAATTTGGAAGTAGATAACAATGCATGGACATATTAAAAAAGAAAAAAAAAATAGATCTTTATAAAATATAATTCATTAATAAATAATTTATTATTATGAGTTAAGTAAACTTGTTAGCTTCGTGTTAAGACGAGGCATTCGAAAATAATTCTTGCTCCACCCATTTCATATAGTTTTGAATAGATATTTCTTTACTTCTACTTCCATTCGCATACAAAAAAGGTGATAGACTGCCGCATATGCGCCGAAAGTATAAAATAAAGCAGATAAAATTAATTACTTAGGTAAATAAAATGAATTTTCCGAATTTTATAGATCAAGAGCATTACTATCGCTTCTGAAATTCTTGAATTATGAATACATATTATAATTTAGATATATTTAGCAAAAAAATTAGCACTTTGGCATGAAAATCTATTATGGTAATTTTATTTATCGTGTTTTCCTATCCCTGTCCATTTGAACATATTCTGATGAAAAATAACATACTAAAATTTAATTCCTAATAGATAACAATTTTTTATCAAAAAGTACTCTGGCCAAAATTCGAAGCCTCTTTTTAATTTGACGGTATTAACACAATACCGTCAAAATAATAACAAGTATTTAATTAATTTAAGCAACATCAAATTTTTCATATCCACAATAAATAACGAATAATAAATAAGCTTTTAAGTTGATTCAAATGCAAATAATTTTCAACCCTCAATACTCTCGATTGATTCCTTTGGATCATTGGCTTAATAATCAAGGTTTGATCGCTTTCGAGTGAGCTTTATTTAGCCCGCAACTTCGCCTGCGGGCTGCGATTTACCTGGGCATGGTCATAGCGGGATGACAGCTAATAGACTTCCTCAACAAATGGGATATCTAACACTGAGATAATCATTCAAATCCGTCCAATAATTTCTAAGATTAGAGTGATAAAACAAACAAACTCTTCAGCTTGATATATCAGTATAATATTGTTTTCCTATATATATAACACTTTCATTTTTTTTCATGTACTACCTATATCTCAAGTAAAAACAAAATTATTAAAATATTATGGCCTAAATTTCCTTTGAAGACTTTTAACAGACTTTACTTGGTGTTTGCAACGGCCACCTAAGCAAAAATCTGTCAAATTTGCTATCTTAGCACTTTCTTTACAACAAATAATTTTGTAACTAAAACTAGCAGCGCCCCGCGGTTTCACCCGCGTGCTTCTCGTCCCGTGAGAGTACGGAGATAGATAATTATAGTCTATGTGTTATTTGATGTATAAGCTAAAATATTGAAAAGTTTCATTAAAATCCATTCAGGGCTTTTTACGTTAAATAGTAAAAAACATCCATACTTACAAACTTTTACGTTTATAATATTAGTGGGAAGTAGGATTAGAAGGATAGTAGGAAGTAGGATAGGATATCCAAAAAGATGTTTCAAATACCCGCTAAGCAATAGAATCAGTTTCATATTTGTATATGTCCCACTGCTGGGCACGGGTCCCCTCCTCGAAATCAGGCGAGGACGGTAATGGGCCATAGTTCACCGATGCGCTAGCCCAATGCGTGTTAATGAACTTTACATACCTTTAAAGACTTTAATCTCATCAGGCATGCAGGTTTCCTCACGATGTTTTCCTTCACCGGTGAGCGAACGATGATCTCGTGTTTAGTGTGCACTTAGAAATTTAGAAAAACCCATTTTAAGGCAGACACGTGGGGGTCAGGATCGAACCCGGAGCCTCTCGCATAAGAGGCCGAGTCCACCCACCACTGGACCATCGTCGCTCATTATTTCATATTTGTATAATATCTATTTTCGTAACATGGCGGATTGATTACCTGCATTTTATCAGTATCAATTGATAATTTGGTGAAAATTGAATCGGTCTAGTAAATGCATTAGCGAAATAGGCTTCGAACTAATCGATCGGAAGTTTCCTAATATCCGCAACTGAAGACAGATTTGCAATTTGCTTGGAAATCGATTTCGCATTCGGAAGACATTTTCACCCTTTCAACTCTGGATTAGAAGCGACGGACTGTAGCTCGACATAGACTATGTGTGATATCATCGGAGTGTATGACGTACACGATAAACCATTAAACCTGCTTCAAACTGAGCTTACAAAGTTCAGTTGCAGTGAGCTTTTGAATACAATTTAAATAAAAGCTTTTCTTCTGACGACCTCTGTGGCTCAATGGTTAGCGCGTTGGCGTTCAAACCGGAGGTTGCGGGTTCGAATCCCGCCCGGGAACAAAAAAGTTTCTGTGTTCCTGGGTCATGGATGTGTATTAAATATGTGTATTATATAATAAAAATCTTAAATATAAGTATTAATATAAAAAGTATTAAATATATGTATTTCCGTTGTCTGGTACCCGTAACACAAGTCTCTTCGAGAACTTAGCACGGGACCAGATTGACGTGGTGTAAAAGCGTCAATAGATATTATTAAAAAAAAAAAAAAATATTTCTTCGACATACGGGCTTATTAAAATCAAAGAAAGCTACATGTTACTTAAAAAAACACAATTCATATTTGGATAATAATATAGGTTTGATTTGCTACAAATTGATTTCAGAAATTGATCAATGTAAAGTAATTCAAAGGGGGAATCTTATAAATGACTGAGGGGAATGGCTGCGGGAGGTGGGTCCAGGCGAATGCGACGGTCACACGCAGGGAAGAATGTCGATGGCTGTGCTCACTTATGTTGCCGGATGCTGAAGCTCGTAGAAACTCTATGGTGTGATTGATTTACGCCTTGCGGCCATCGAGCCACTCACCATACGAGTAGGACCCACACGTGGAATTCCCGCGCCTTTTAATATTATGTTAAATACAGTACAATGCGTCCCTATATTCGCCTGTTTATATAATGGTTTATTATTTAATTTCACATGTAGGATATTAATAATGATCACTATGATCGTCTTAGCGGCTAAGTTTATAATGAGGGTTCGCAACGCGCCCATGTCAGAGAAGATACCCACAAGAAACTCTGCTGGGTTCCTATCGTTCTTTTAATTGTGATCATTTTACAAAGTCACTTAAATCTAGATTATATCAAGATATTAAATCAAGTACTTTCATAAACAATTAAAATTGTAACCAATATTAAATACAACATTATTTTCATTATAAAGGTTTGATAAAAAATGATGATATTAATTCTAATGCGTAATATTATATATTTTAAATACATATTTCTATATTAATATATTGAGTTTATCGTTAACATATTATAATATAACAATATTTGATATTTTTATATAACAAGATTTGCGCCCATATATATTATGTAAGCATCGCGAATGTAAAAAAACTTCATCAACCGTGATTTAATCTTATGTAATCAAAATCGTAATATAATAAAAAGTACTTTTAATCTTAGGTAATTATAAATTGAAGTTAAATGATGTTTCTGTAAATTTCTTTGAAAAGGGCTTGTAATGAATTTAGGTTTCATATCATCCACAACCGAAGACCGCCGTAATTCGCTTTCAGACTTCCAAATTCGGAAATCATTTGGTCTATTCAATACCGTGGACGGTTCCAACGCTTCGTTGGCTTTCTATCGTTGTTCGACAGCATTTTCCAAATTTGATTAATTAATTAGTTAGTAATTATGAATAAACTATTGGTGTTTATTTTTAGTTCAGGCATTCATTTTTTATATCAGACCAACTAGAATCTCCTATAGTATGTATATAATATATTTGTCCTACCTGCCAGTAAAAAGGAATTAAAAATAAATATAATACTAGTAGACTTTATATTACTTTTTGTACAAAGGAGATTTCCGGCTGCACGTGAGTGGTCCGCTGTAATGAAGCCTGGTTTTAATAAAAGTATTCCCCTTGCTTGTGATACTGTCATGTCCCAAATTATTTTGCCACAGCGCAATATTGTATCGCATGTAGCTCAAAGTTCTTATTATTTTTAATTGCGTTTTACCTACCGTTGAGTGTATCCGGCCTCGTTTGGGTACCTGGGCTCCCACCATGGTTCAGGCCTTGTCGTGGCGGTGGGGATCAGTAGCCTAGGGTGAACCCAGCACCTTGAGAGAAGCGAGTTGAGGCGAGGGCTCTTTGTACCTCTCTTATAGGGTGGGCAAAAGAGCAGGGGGCAAGGGGCGAGGACGGCAACCTCGCCTCATTGTACTATCCTGACGTTGGGAGTGGTTGTTGTGCGGGACAATCCCTCTGTGGAGGTGGCGTCGGTCACCTGAGGGACAGACTAGCCGTCGAAGTGCCCTGTTGTATATCCGGGGCATCTCACCAAAGGCGGCATTTGTGGCACTCGCCGGGTTTTAGTGGGTAGAGCTGCGTCCACTTACCAGCTTTCGGGCGCGGCAAGTCCCACCTACTCACCTGGGGAGACCCACTCCCCCGCGGGATGCCTAAGTGCATTTCCCGGCGTTAAAGAAAAAAAAAGGTTGTGTACCTGAGCCCCGCTAGGCACGACGTCGTGGGAACTGCCTTCGGGCAGACCTCCTCGATTAGGAGAAGTCGGGCCTTGCCGGAGTCAGTCTGTCACTGAGATGATCCTATTGCCTACAGACCTAGATCAGAGCTTTATTCAGTTGCATAGAATTAAATTGATCGTCATACTTTGATACCTTTGGTTACATTGTTCCAATTAAGCTCCCTCCATCTTTTCTTTCGAAATAAAATATAGGTCATGCTACTCACATATTATTAAGTTTTTTAATGTTGAAAGAGTTTTTCAAATCGTTCCAGTAGCTTGTAAAGCTTTCTTCTTTATAATATTAGTATAGCTCTAGAATATTATGCTTGTACGAGAAAGGTTGTTAATCTTTTAAAGTCCGCCATATTTATTCTTATACTGGATAAGAATCTTCCGACTCTAATCGGAAATGGAGCACCGATGCTAAGCCGAGATCTTATGAGGAGGGGATCTCAAGCGTGGGTAATATTTGAAAAGGATTTGAATTTAAGCCAATTTATAAGCGGCTTATTCTTTTGTTTGCTATGAGTAACTTTAGGGTTAGGTTATTGTGCTTGTAGACTGTTAGATATCAAATATGTGATGATCATCACTTTTAGTTCCTTTAAGGGTAGCCCATTTAAGGGTTCTATTTCTCATCATATTGTAACGTTGCGCTAGCTCGTTACATGATTTTAGGTTTAAATTAAAAATTCAGCAATAGATATTATGTTTAATCTAAGCATACTAATGGTATAAGCGCCATCTATCGTTAACTAGTGTCAACTATTGACATACTCTATTGGCTCAGTAGCGACCATTCTAAAATTCAATAACTTATATCTTTGTTTGCTTATATCTTTTTCTCAAATAAAATTAATTTACCTCTTGTAATTTATAATAATAAATATAATAATTTAATCTAATCCCTAAACAAAATTACAAATAAACTAAATTAAAACTTTATTAATTATAAAGTCTGTTTGACAATTGACTATAGAACTATATTGTTTATGGAACGATAGACAAGCTGTGATTAGGCACCTTTTGATTTGCTGTCACTTCTAACCGACCTCTTGGCCCTTTTCTTGTCCTGACTTCGTGGCTGGCGGAAGCCGAGGCTAACCCTCGTCTAATTTTATTCAATTCCGCTGGGAGTTCGCGGAGCATAGTTCGGATAGACTAAGTATCCAAGTGAAGAACATCTAACAGCCGGCCGGCTGAACCGAACGCCCAGCGTGAAGACCCAAGCTGCAGCCAACCTACCATCGCCAGGAGTCCAGTCAGGCCAGTGATTCCTCCCTTATTACCCCCACGCAATACGCTGTCGGAACGTGGGCCAGCCAAAGAAAGTTTTTGGCTCGAGATAAGGTGAGACTTGTCCGAACCTACTCTACTCTACCCCTTCCTATCGTGCTCACTGGGGGCATCTACCACCCTCACGCGACAATATCTAAAACTAAATCCTAAGGAATACACATTCTATGTAAGAAGCTCTAACACATAACACAAGTTAGGTTAAAAATCTGAAAACCGTAAGCTTGTTGTTCCGTTGTGTGTGTGTGTGTGTGTGTGTGTTTGTATTAGAGATGAAACGGATAGTGGTTTGACCGGATACCGGATACCGGATATTCGGCCAGCTACGAGGCCGGAGCGCCGGATATCCGGCTACCGGATATTCGGCCAAAATGTAATGGAAATCTTAATTCTTAGTTAACGCAGGCGAAGGTGCGGGCAAAAGCTAGTGACATAATGTTACCAGTTGTTGCCCATGCACATAACGCGATCAATTTTTCATTTAAAAAAGAAATTTTGAATATTTGAGCGCGTTGAACGAGATCAGAAATATTCGGGTGCGTCCGGGTGTAATCGAATCACATAAAAAAAAAATTAAATAGAAATGTCATCATTAAAAAAAACGATCGCTAATTTGGCAATATTTTGATTTAAATAGTGATAATAACAAGTAGCGGCGCGGCATATATAGGGTTGCCATCTCTAAAATTTGGAAAACAGGACAGGCCGCGAGAAAACCCCGGATTTTGGATTCCGAAAGCCGGACATATCAAAAAATTTAAAAATATTCAATGTCATAAGCATAGTGCGTGTCTCGCGGGCGGCCCAATTTTTTTTTTTTTTTAAATCGGTCTACAAATGAAACCTTCCCCAGACGCTCCCCGGATGCCCTCTAAACTAGGACAAATCCGGGGAAACCCGGACGGATGGCAACCCTAGGCATATATAACCTTTTGTGGTATGATTGACCTTGTGTAAAATAATGATATTTTTCCGGTATTCGGCCGGATAGTGAAAACAAGGCCGGATAGGCCGGATACCGGATAGTTACCGGATATCCGTTTCATCTCTAGTTTGTGTGTGTGTGTGTGTGTGTGTGTGTGTGTGTGTGTGTGTGTGTGTACATACATCATTCATCTGTTAGGTGAAAAAAAGATTTATCATTTTAACTTGACCTAGTATGTAAATGTGCTTCTAAATAGGCAATCCCTTCCTTAAAATGTGTGGCTGTAACAGGATGGTCAGCAACATTGCCAGCAACCACAGCCAGACTGTGCAATATGCTATGATAACCTGCTATAATATATATATATATATATATATATATATATATATATATATATATATATATATATTATACATGCATTAAATATAAAATATACCAGGATAGCCTGGATATTTTAAGTAAAACAAGCTACCGATTGAAGTTAAAGAATTGACCGTTTACAAGCATCTTAATATGAACAATATTTTTAAAACATACAACGAAAGTTCGTAAGTATGGATTTTTGTTACTCTCTCACGTAAAACTGCTGATTGTATTTTAATGAAACTTTACAATATAATAGCTCATACATCTGTATAACATACAGGCTATAATTTATCTCCATACTCCAACGGGAGTTGGAAGTGCGCGGGTAAAACCGCAGGGCAGTGCTAAGAAAAAATATTTTTATTTTATGTCAGAATGTATTTTATAAGGTTTAATAAATTTTATTCAGACATTTTTCGCGCTATCCACTACGTGTTTGATTTTCATGAAATTTACATTTCATAGCCGAGAGTGAGATATTGCTCCTTAAACCGTAATAAATGTCTACCTGTCATACAATATTAAACTCTTAAATTATTTTGAACATGGCTTTTAGATTTTAGTGTTCTTCACTCATTGTTATTAATACGATAAATCTTACTTCTTACTAATATTATAAGCGCGAAAGTTTATAAGTATGGATGTTTGTTACTCTTTCACGTAAAAACTACGGAATGGATTTTGATGCAACTTTAAAATGACATAGCTACACATCAATAACACGTCCATAGGCTATCATTTATCACCGTACTCCCACGGGAATGGAAGTACGCGGGTGCAACCGCGGGGCGCTACTAGTATTATAAACGCGAAAGTTAAAAGACTTTTATCTTTTTACTCCATAATTTTAAAGTATATTTTAATTTTTTTCTATCCATTTTAGGCATAAAATTAATTATCACGCTGCTATCAATAGTCACATAAACAAACTGCACTAGCTGATAATCTGCGTCTATGGCTCCTACATTTGGAAGCAAATGTAAAGACCCTGTTACTTACTTACTTACTTACTTCTTTACTTACTTACTTACCAGATTATAAGAAAATAAAACTATTATTATTTTTGATAATACAAGCATAAGTTTATTTCTTTCAAGAATCAAGTCACCAAGTATTCAAGGAGCAATTTTTTCAAATTTCTTCAAAAAACTATACGCGAGATAGTATTCGTTATATATTTATTTATATTACTTATATTATATCAATTTTTGACGAAGTGCCATTAACCAGATGGGAAGACGATCTCCATGCAGTGGCAGGTCTGCGTTGGATGCGAGTAGCAAGGGATCAGTCGTCTTAGCGTTCATTGAGGGAGGCCTATGTTCAGCAGTGGACGAATAAAGATGATGATGATGATGATGATGATGATGATATCAATTTTTGAGACACAAAACTGATGTATGATTAATGCTCAATCTTTCCTATTCTTACGTAAATTTTGCCCGAAAGCAAATTCGAGGCGAAGCGTTTAATATACGGGCTCGCTATAAATATTACCACGAACATGTGAACGTTATTGCATATTTTAGTTGTTAAAATATTAGGCTCTCGCCGCTAGATATTGATGAAATTTATAATTAGCTGAGGTTTAGCTACTTTTAGTTACATTATTTTCATAATAATACTAGCTGCCCCGACAGACTTCATTTTGGCAAAAGTACCAATATTGCTGTTAAGAAACAAGGATTGATTGTATAGGGTGAAAATTTAGGGCTATGTGTATTAATACCACATCATAAAGAAAATGGAAAATTCAAAAAAAAAATGAAAAAAAAAATCTGATGGTTCATGAAAGAAGAATCGACCAACATCTTTTATCATGTAAAAGATGTTGGTCGTTTCTCAGACCTACCCAATATGCACCCAAAATCTTATTTTATGTAGTTAAAAAATAGTATCAACCCTTACATGTCCCACTGCTGGGCACGGGTCTCCTCCTCGAAATCAAGCGAGGAGGGTTAATGGGCCAATAGTCCACCGCGCTGGCCCAGTGCGGATTGGTGAACTTCACATACCTTCAAAGACTTTCAATCTCATCAGGCATGCAGGTTTCCTCACGATGTTTTTCTTCACCGGTGAGCGAACGATGGTCTCGTGTGCACTTAGAAATTTAGAAAAACCAATTTCAAGGCACACACGGACGGGTTAGGATCGAACCCGGAACCCCTCGCGTAAGAGGCCGAGTCCGTCCACCACTGGACCACCGTCGCTCAGTCGTCGCTTATTTTATGTAGTAGCTTTTAAATATACAATTTTATATTGTAGATTTTAAACTAGACTTAGTGTAGAGGATTTTAAGTTTTGACTACCATTAACTCAAAAATCAATGTACAAAATGAAAAATTAAATAAATTTTTCATTTTGTACAGTTGTAAGTTCTTTATACAAACATTTAATCAAGTTGGAAGATTATCATCCGTGTAATGCCGTGTAATGGCTGGTCCATGCTAGACGCAAGTGGCAAGAGATCAGCCGTCTTGGCGTTCGTTCAAGGAAGTCTATGTTCAGCAGTGGACGGAAAGCTGATGATGATGTGGTGACGATGCTGTTAAAAACACGGTGCATTTTTTTTAAGATTGCTAACATTGTCCATAAAATTGTTTTAAAAATATAATCTGCTTCAAATTAAAGTACATCGTAAAAAAATTTCTGATATGGGATCAAATCAACTTAGCCGTATAGTCAAAAACCGTAATATTTAATGTCGAATATAACAAACAATTCTCCTAAGTGTAACGTAAAAGTTGGATGACTTCGAGTCCAAAAACAAATGCCAAACTCGGTGTTCGACAAACTAACTTACACAAGGATAGAAAGGGTCCAAAAGTTGAATGCGGTAAATAGGTATTTCAACTTTCGACTGACCACTAACATAATATTTTTTCTCGTATTCTGCGTGCAACAAAATCTTACTTGTCATTGTTTCGTCTGGACATGGATTTTGTGTTTAACTATTTTATTACTCACAAAGCACTTACAACCAACGTTTTTGATATATATCTATAGTTTGCCTAGCATTTTTACTTCTTACTTTCTTTAGTCTTCCCATGGCCTTGGCTATAAAGTATTTAAAACGTGCGTCCGTAAACCGTGGTGAAATTCATGAAAATTTTATTATAATGTGTACATTTATTACAATGATCCGTGTTAGGTGTGAGTAACAAGGGATCGGCGGTCTTGGTGTTCATTGGATATGGCCAACAATGAACTGATACAGGCTAATGATGATGAAATAATTAAAAACTAAAAAATTACAAGCGTGAGTCTAACTCACGCACTGAGAGTTTCAAAAAGCCTTTTGTAACGTGAGCAACAGATTAATGGATCAAATGAATTAAAGTGGAATTCATTCCGTTTTTAATCGTCAAGCAATAAAAGTGTTCATTTACAAAAGTACATATTTTCTGCTACTGGCCCCATCCTGCTTGTTTCATTATGCCGTGAAACTCATAAGTTTCAAGACCATAATATTCTTGCCTATAAGTTTTGGTTGAATATTAACCAACAATTATACCAGGCGTGGTAAGTTCGTATGAACTTGTGTTACGGGTACTAGAAATGGAAATAAATTTAAGAAATTTATATTAATACATCATATTTAATATAGTATTGCATAGTTCTGCAGTCCTATTCTGTAAGGAACGCAGTGCAGTCGCAACGCTGTGACAGCGCTGTGAAATGAACTTGGTGTTCGCTAAGATTGTCAAACCATATCGAACACTCTAGTGCCGTCAAGTTGTGGGCGCCGCGCACAGTCTAGAAAATGACTCTTAGAGAATAGCACTGCTGATATCAAGCGGCTAGCGAAGCACGTAAACATTGAAGAAGTCATTTTTGACAGACTGATTGACAGTTTGCACGAGCGCTTAAAAAGCGTCGACGTAAAACCCGACGTTGCGAGTTCGGCACGCTCATTTCTTGATCATCACACAAGACTATCGCTCGCTCACCGGTAAAGAAAAACATCATGAGGAAACCTGCATGCCTGATGAGGTGAAAGTCTTTGAAGGTATGTGAAGTTCACTAGCACCCATAGGGCTAGCGCATCGGTGAATTATGGCGCAATACCCTCATCGCCCGATTTCGAGGAGGAAAACCGTGTAGGACATAATATAAGGGTTGATACTTTTTGACGTGACAACGTCTTATAATTTGATAGAGCCGGCTGCACACACAAAAAAACATGACTTATGCGGCGTTACCTCGCTCTGAAGCGTTCCATTTAAGGCTTGAAGTGCCAGCGAGAGCGCGGAACGGGCGACAAATCGGCCCATCAGTATATTCTTATGACTTTGTCACGTTCAACTATCGTCGATAAACCGACTTTACAGACAACCGATTTTATAAGATTGGTCAAGCTTTGATTACATTTTGTGTGAAATCATAAAAACTATTCAAACATTGCCGGAATAGTTAGTGGACGAGTTTGACCGCATAGAAGCAATTGTGCTAGCGATGGCAATGCAATTACAGCAGAACGGTCGTCCGGACAACCGGAGCGGGTAGTAATGTGAATATTTAATGGGTTTGTTTAGCTGGCGTAGTAACAATCTCGCACTGGCGTTTATTTAGATGACTTGCTGTCAAATGATAGATGCTTTGTTCTCTAATCTTTACCACGAATTTCACTTATACTAATAAAATAACTTTTATTTTTATCGTGGTTCATAAGTTTTTAACATGTCCGACGTTTTGTATACATACCAACAACTATGAATCGCGATAAATGTATTCGGAACATTTCGAGCATGTATAAAATATTATAGGCCACGATATAATTCGCATTATAATCTTTATCTGCCTAGCCTTTTCCCGACTATATTTTGGGGTAAGTTCCAGTCTCACCGGATTTAGTTGAATACCAAGTATTTCAAATGAAGCGACTACTTATCTAACTGCCACAACCCAGTAACTCTGACTGACGGACTTCTGACGACCTGTGTGACTGGTGAACTGAATGACTGTAAAAAATTCACGAATGACAGCCGGGACCAATGGCTTAAGGCAGAAACACACTTACGTGTCGTGGCGTGTCGTGATGCGCCAGAAGCATATCGGTTTCATACATTTAATATGGTTAGGGACATATTTGCATGTCGTGTCGTGTCGCAGCTCGTTGTGTCGTGGCGCCGACTCCTCGCGACCGATTGCGCCAGAGCAGTGGCGCGACGCGACACGACACGACAGGCAAATGTGTTTCTAAAGTGGCGCGTGGCTCATGGCTCGTCATCATCAAAATCACTATCCGAATCAGAAGAAAACATTATGTATGTTTGAACACTGCAAAGGTTCAGTAAGTACTGTTCAGAAATGACGTCAAGGTACGCAACGACACGACACGTAAATGTGCACACTCACCGTCACGACAGTAAGCATCACGACACGCCACGACACGTAAGTATGTTTCCGCCTTTAACGTGCTTTCCGAGAAGGAGTCTCGGTAAAGATGGTCACCCATCCACAGACCAACCACGGCAAGCGTTGCTTAAAAGAAGCAATCCGTGCGCCTATTACCTCTGAGCCATGAGCTAAAAGTTTTAAGGCAAATTCAGGTAGAGGTACACCTATTAGAACTTTTAAGGAACAGAGCTTTTAAGGAACAGATCCAGGAAGATATAGGTAGTACGGCATCAGGAGATCAAAGTCTTTGTGGAGAATAAGAAGTATTATTGATTATTCCCTGCGGGGCGCGGTGGGGGGTGCCCCTTTCAAATTTTACTAGGTGAGCCGTTTGCTGACCTGCCTGCCGATTAAGCTTAAAGGCCGTCAGGCCTAAAAGTCTACCTTTCAAAAAAAGAATAATATTGATTATCCCACCGACAAGAGCAAGACCATTAAATAAAAAGAACAGCTTACGTCTTCGAAAACGTCATGCTCTGTAAAACATCAACTGTAAGATTTGACTTTATGTGCTGACATGATCTCTTCTCTCTTCAGCCATTGCTTCAATGTTAAGGCTCATGACTTCCATTACGCGTGCCCGTGTGTATGTTGATGACTTTTCTCCTTCAGCTTCAATCTTTAGCTCGGAGTGCTATATTGTTCAGTATTATCATTTGCTGTGCTGACATGATAATTATATACGAAATGTAAAATAATATTGGCGCGGAAAGTTGTTATAATATTGAAAATTCATTAATTTACAAACGTAATTTAATATTTTCACCACGAAATATGTCAAGTGCAATAAAAGTGAATATTTAAAATGGTTTTGTGAATGTATGTTTAACCTCAAGTGCCCGTAAATGTTTGGAAATAATTCCATGATATTCAGTTGTTTTTGCTTACATAGTGTTTGTTGTTAAATAGAGTTATTTATATAGTTAAACTACTACAGCGTCAGTATACATTTTAGGTACTCAGACAGTCAATGCATTATTAATTTAGATTTTGCCAGTTACAGTAACAGGCACATTAAATTTATAGGTTCTTGTTATATGTACCGCTGGGGGGATGCACTATGCCCTGCTGTCGTCTGTATGGACACCAACATCCTGCTTATTAATTCCATAAAACAACTTTGCTATATTTCAGAAAAAAAAGGGTTGGAAAAGCAGTATAATTAAGTATCTTAGGTCTCAGATTGTGATCTGATCTGAACACACGAATGAGTTGAAGGCAAATCCCAGGTAATCTATTTTATGTCCATGTTATAATTACCAGCTTATCTATCTAACTAATAAAAAAAGTTTCGCTAACATATCTGAACGAAACTTCCATTCTAAAGCTTTACATAAGAGCTTCTCCTAAAGCTCCTTTAAACATAGGTCGGAGCTGGGAATAAATCACTCCTTTAAACCTTATCTCAATATTTCTAGTCCAATGGACTAACTGTTTTGTTTGATCTGTTAAATCCTCTCGACCTGGTAAATTAATGTCTAGCCGACAATACTGATAATTCTTTTAGGCCTTGTCCACACCACGCGATTTTTTTCCGAAATTGTGTTACCCATTTAAACTAAAGAAATTGTGATTTGACGCTAATTTAACGCGGAGTGGTGCAACTTATTTCCGCCCGAATATCTTGTGCTTACAAAGTAAGTATGGCTATGTCCGCACCGTGGAGAAATTTTCGCGCATTTCATTCAGTCGTGCAATGGCGCTATTCTAACGAACCAAGTTGTTGTATTAAATGATTGTCGAATTATAATTTTTTTGTTATTCTGTAATAGCAAAAAAACTTTGTGCTGTATTTAAACAACTCGTGATACTTAATGTAGAATAATACTATTATGAGTCCCAGTACCGTAAGTGGATAAATTCAATGCTCACGAAATATTTTGATGTGACTGTTACTAGCTAACCATTACGTTAGTTAAAGTTTTAGTGCGGTTGTCTAACGTGCGCGTATTTGTGAAACGTGAATTTAACTTAAAAACCTGTAAAAAATTGTACAAAATTTTATTCGCAATGCATACTAGGTATTATTGCGATCGCGGAATTTAATACGCGATAGTAAAAACCTCGCGATGAAATATCACAGTGCGGACAGGCCCTAAATAGATTTGACATTTTAAAGTGATTGTATACTTTTGTATTAAAACAATATACAGTATCGACGTCAGAGAGATATTTTTACTTGGTCTATATCCGCATAGTTTTAATTTTATTTGAATAAAAATAATACCTATTACTTTCTGCTTACTTTCATATTGAACATTGAACAATAAAGTGTAGAATCTTTCGAATAAATTGTTTATATATTAATTAAAATGTTTGATACATATATTTTCATAGTGTAGCTATGGTACCAAAATATCTGACTTAATACAGGAAAAAAGATATGCTGTCCAATTCAACTAATATCACACAGCTCGTTAGCCGTATTTATCCTACTAATATTATAAATCCGAAAGTTTGTAAGTATATAATGTTTGTTACTCTTTCACGTAAAAACTACTCAATGGATTTTGATAAAACTTTACAATAACATAGCTTATATATCAGAATAACACATAGGCTAAAATGTATCACCGTGCTGCCATGGGAGTGGGAAGTACGCGGGTGAAACCACGGGACACTGCTAGTTTATTAATAATTATGCGAGTGTTAAAGATTCTAAAAGATATTAATCTTCTTTACATTTAGATAAAGCCATTGAGGGTTTGGTTCCTTTATGAAAAATGGAAAAGTGCGTAGACCTTTTGTGGTCCGCGACGGCACTCTTATTCCAATGAGAAAATAAACAAACAATACTATGACTATCATTGCGAATATCTACTTAACCCGGTCTATTTATTCCAAGTAGATCAGGTCACGATAGCAATAGTCTTTTGTTAGTATCACCCAAATGACTAGATTGTTCTGTGAGCCAGTTAACTCAGGTCGCGGCTATATAGTCTCTCGTTAGTGAACTTTGTGGAGCTTGTGCTTCCATTTACGCTAGGAAACTTTGTAATGATAGAATGATATATATAACAAGTGGAGTCCACAGATGTTGTTCTATACAAAACATTTTGTGGTGGACCGAATTGGGAATCTAAACTGGTAAGTCGTGACTAACAGGTCGTGAATTATATTTCTGAAGAATCTGGCTTTGCCGGGGCTAGTCTGTCACTGAAGTGATCCTGTTGCCTGTGGATCCGGGACCCTCACAAGCGGCTGAAGGCGCTCGCAGCGGTTTTAGGTACTACACTCTAATGCGAGTCCCACATAGGCTAGTGTGCCTACCCGAGGCCCTGGTATGGTGTGAAAGTATTTCCACTGCGACACAAAAACAAAAAAAAGGGCTGAGCAATTTTTTCTGTGCCTGGACGTAATTTATCTACAATATGTATTTGGAAACCTGCATGCCTGATGAGATTAAGGTCTTTGAAGGTATGTGAAGTTCAACAACCCGTATTGGGCCAGCGCATCGGTGAACTTTGGCCCATTACCTCGCTCGCTTGATTTTGAGGAGACCCGTACCCAACAGTGGGACGTATAAGGGTTGATACTATAGGTACTTTTTTACTTTGTATGTATTTGGAAATATATATGTATTGGTGTATCCCATAATACAGACTCTGCTAGCTTGGAATCAGTTGGCTGTGTGTGAGTTGCCTCAATATATTATTATTGTATTTATCTTTACTACGTATAATATGGTATGAAAGAAATGAAAACCGCATTCTTTGAATCGAATTTATTCTTTAAATTATAAAATGATTTATTCACTAATAAAGAAAACAAACAACAACAAAAACTAAGATATAATACAAGGAATATCCGCCTAAATATATATCCATGCCGGTTAGAGCTTCGCAATAAACGACAGCGAACATTTCATTTTGTCAGGTTGTATGCAAGTTCATATGCAGATCTGTCGTCGTTGTTTGTTTAAATGGTAATATTGTTTTCACGGTAACATAAGCTTTTATTTCCTGACAATGACTTAACTGCTACGTATAAATTTAAAATTTAAAGATCTGTTAGCATTGTTTTTATCATTTTTGATACTATAATAAGTCAAAATAAAATGAAGTTATATCCCCGTTTGTTTGAACGCACAAATGTACGAGGATTTTATCAAATATTTTGACGTGACAACGTCTGACTCATGCTGCGTTACCTCGCTCTGAGGCGTTCCATTTAAGTTTTGAAGTGTAAGCTAGAGCGGGGGACGTTATCACGTTCAACTATCGTCAGTAAACCGACTTTACAGACAACCGATTTTTAATTTATAGTCAAGTTATTGATGGAGGCATTTTTTTGGTGAAAATATTTTTGAGCAGGCAAACCAGCGGAAACTAAAACGGAACTCTTAAAAAGTATATCAAAGTAAATTAATTTATAATAGTTTAACATTCAGATAGTCAAACTTGTGACATTTGTCCTTTAACATAAATGGCATCAAAATTGACTTAGCTGTTTTCAGATTGCGATTTGATTTAATGGATCTTTATGATTGAAATTAGAATTTTATTCTAATTAACACAAATAAGCTTACAGCTTCATAAGGTGATAATATGTTTTAACAAACTGCTCATTAAAACTTACATTACATTATATTTTTGCAATTAATTCTGTAATATGTGGATGCAAAAGCATGACGTGTTATTTTTGACACGAAAATAATAAACTCTAATATGCACATTGCACATACTTTAATGAGCAAGAGAACAAGAGTCGTTGAAATAATTCAATGGAACGAGCTTTTTGAAATGTAAAGTGAAAACGCATGTAGCCTTTTATTGAAACTTGAATTCGGTTTTACAATGTATATTATAACTAGCTGTTACCCGCAGCTTCGCCCGCGTGAACTTAGATTTACGGATTTATCATGTCTGATAATGATCATTTTCTATTTTAATAATTACTAAGTTTTTGTATTAAAATGGATATATGTTATCTTGAACATAAAGACATAATATATCCCATCGCAGAATTTCTGTATGCATATTTAGGATACTATTATTATGTTATATTCCACCATACGCCGATGATTGATCATAATATTACCCCTACCAGAGTTGATACACTACGGCCTTAGACACTTGACAATCGTCCGCTCGAACCACGGCAACACGATTTATTTTCTTGTGCATTATTTTGATTTTGCCATATCTCCTAAAGTATTCATTTAATTTGCATGATGTAAAGGGCAAAAATAATCTTTATAAAGTGCTCAAGCCAATTAATAGATTTAAAATGATAAGAATTTATACCGTATTTGTGTAAATAACTTTCAAACTATCGCGTTATAATTGCCCATTTTTTTCAAGTATTAAATGGATATAGTATGATATCCCTAAGAGATATATATATGCCATCGCGGATTTTTTTGTAGACCTTTTTAAGATACACAATTCCATCATACATTATTTTGTTATATCTCAAAGGGTTTAGGCAGCGTTTTCGTTGAAAACTCCCAAACGGCCTATTTTTTTCCGACACCTCCAACTATTATTGTTATATCTTAGCCAATGTATATAAAAACTTAATAAATTATGTACATAAACCTTCCTCTTGAATTGTCCTATGTATTAATAAAAATCGCATCAAAATCAGTTACGTAGTTTTAAAGATTGAAGCGTACAAAGGGATATAGGGACAGAAAAAGCGACTTTGTTTTATTATATGTAGTGATATATAAGTACTATAATATGAATATAAGTTTATTAATTTATCTATAATTGCATTAGTGAACCACGATAATCTAAAAAAATTGCTCTGGTCGTAAGAGGGATTTGGAGTCAAATAAAATGAGTAAAAAAGAGATTATTTTTAATCTTTACTAAGTCGATTATGTACTTTATTTACGTGTTATTACTATGGTTTAAAACAGCTAGATTGGTGATTTGTATCATGTTTTAGCGGCTTATCGGCCATCGGCTGCCATTTTGTATGTGCACTGCTAAACATAGGTTTCCTTCTATGAGTGCGAAGATGGCCACTCTACCACTATTCTTAAACGAAACGAGAAAATATAAACTGTAGTTCCTTTCTTTGAATCCCGTTCTTTGTTTCAGGTGGTGGCGTGGGCGGTTCTGGGGTGTCTGTTTCAACACAGGTAACTTAAATCTTTATTACGTATATCAAATTTTTGTGTCATGTTGTTTGACCGAAATTATCTCCATATTTACTCAACTTTG
The DNA here is from genome assembly GCA_905333005.2 of Lycaena phlaeas. Classification (NCBI taxonomy): domain Eukaryota; kingdom Metazoa; phylum Arthropoda; class Insecta; order Lepidoptera; family Lycaenidae; genus Lycaena; species Lycaena phlaeas. The sequence goes on from HG995181.1 coordinate 4,923,856, forward strand.
CAGTTTCACGGTGTAGGCGTATGTACCACTCTCCAAAACGTCGGGACCGATTTAATAATTTTTTGTTTTTTTTTTTGGTTGGTGAACTTCACACACCTTCAAAGTATTTCAACCTCATCAGGCATGAAGATTTAATCTCGATATTTTCCTTCACCGGTGACAGACAAGTTTTACTCTATTTTTAATAAACCACAATCATATTACAATTTTACATATTATTTACTTTCAAATTCCTGACGACTAAACAAAAATACTGAGAAATTGAAGGGAATTTAAAATATTTCATAAATAATGCAGGAGAAGAAGATGAAAGCGGGAAACGACGTTCAGTGTCCACCATCTTAGATTTTATATTTATGAACGGAAAACATAACAATGAAGTCTCTCGCAGCGACAGCATGTCACATCCAATTTAGGATGGGAAAGTTTTTTACTCTGGGGAAAAATTGTTGCAACATTTTAACACACTCTGGGAAAAAATAGATGCAACAATGTTGGACACCTGATATTTATACGGCATAGAATACTTACCAGTCTATATCATGTATACATTATAGAGTCCAGAGGTTCCCAAACTCTTTTGTTTCATAGACCACTTTCAAACTTTTCATCAGGTGGACCCCTTGCTGAGAGACTCAAGCCAACATTTTGGTTCTTCACTATCGAAACCAAATTAATTTTCTTGGACCACTTTACCTTTGCCTTTGCTTACGATTGTGGACCCCTATTTTTTGTCACGCTCATCATGGACCCTCTTCGAGTCTTCCGTGGACCCCTAGGGGTCCACCTGAACTACTTTGGGAATCACTGTTATAGACCAATTGAAACATTTTTACAGATTTTATCGCGATTTAATAAGATTTGGTGAGCACGATGGTCCAGCGGGTAATGGGCTTGGCCTCTAGCGAGAGGGATTGGGTTCGAATTTGACCCCGCCCCCAAATTCTCGTGGTGCCTTGAAATGGGTTTACCTAAATTTGTAAGTGCACTCTGAACACGAGACCATCGCTTGCTCATCGGTGACGAAAAACATTGTGAGGAAACATGTATGCCTGATGAGATTAAAAAACCTTCGAAGGTGCGTGAAGCTCACCAACCCGAATTGGACCAGCGCCTATGGCCCGATACCCTCCTCGCCTGATTTCGAGGAGGAGACCCGTGCCCGCCAGTGGCACATAATATTATAGGTGTTGCTACTCTACACTTTTAATAACATTTTTGACATGCTCGACGTATAGAATACTTTATAACAGTATCATAACTGCTGCGTAACCGTTGTAAAAACCGCAAAATTTGTTTTACTTTCATGAATAAATATTTTTGAGTATAGATTAGAAATTAATTTTATAGACTTATTTTTGCGATCAATCTCAGAGTAATCTTTGTAAAGGACTAACTTGTGATAATTTGTGATGTAAATAATATTGCATACTATTTGTTTTATTTCGATGTATGTCTAGCAGTAAAAATTATGATTATGGAATATAGAGAAGAACTATATCATACTAGCGGACTCGACAGACTTCGTTCTGTCAAATCAATTAATTTGCAATAAATAAAATTGCAATCTCAAATTTGAGAAATAAACTTTAATTTTAAGTTGGAGAAAAGCACACATTTTAAAAGAAAAAACATTAAAATCGGTTAAGTGGTTTAGGAGTCCATTGAGGACAAACATTGTGACACGAGATTTATATATATTATTATAAGATGGGACGATGGTTAAAAGTATTTTACATTAATAATTAAGAGTTTGGTTATGGTTATGTTATGAAATAGTTATTTAGCTTGTATATTTTTATTGGCTGACGGAATTTAACGGAAGAACTACGATATGAGCATAAATATTGACTAGACTAGTTACTGGCACTTTCCATTCATGGAGATGGTCCTTTGCAAATAATTAACTAAAAAACAAAATAATTTTGAAAAATAAAATCAGCCTAAGAGTAATTCAGAGAACCTTCAACTTAGATCATACGTAAAATCTAGGATACTTAGGAATTAAGTTGATCTTTGTTCCTAGGTGTCCTATGAGTACTATATATAAAAAATGTAGCATTTTCAACGAAAACTACCACCGAACTGAATTATCTTTATTAAACGGTTCAAAACTACTTAACTATAAGGTAACTGGACGAATTGGACAAATTGAAGTAAAGTTTTCGAAACTTGGTCTTCACTGCGACTACTTCTTAGTTCTCAGCCTGTACTAACATAGCTTTGCTTTTAGTTCCATCTCATTAGTTACTTCCTAATTAAAGTGTAGTTTATGTTTATTAAATTTATTTTTTTCTGAAAAATAAAAGAGTTGGTTTAGTCTCATAATTGTTTTGATGTGCTTCTAGAATCTAATATTCATCATTATTATCAGCTGTTTGAATGGTGTAATTTTTTTTGAGTAATAGTAAGAGGAAGATTCATTGGTTATTGCAGCCGAATTGGGCCGTTACAACCAAGGTGGTACCGCTCGCTCACATTATACCGCTGTACTTTCAGCTTTCTTGTGATTTGTGAGTTTTAAGTGGCACGTTGAGGAGGGGGGTAAATGGATGACATGACATCTGATTGAGCGGATCTTTATGGCAGTTACCATAAGGCTGCTTATTTGCTATATGGCATTAGGATTTCCCTTTTATAGGAAAGCTTGTCAATCTAGACCAAGAATCTTCTCAAAAGGCTTTTACTCCAAACAATCACTTTTATTCATCATCATTATCATGCCTTTAAGCTTCCAACGTTTTATTCCTTCCTAAATGAATGATAAGACTACCGAACTCTTGCCACACATTTGTTACTCAGACATAATATTATAAAAGTAAAGTTAAAAATACGACTGAGCAGTTTTTATCTTACAAGCTTCTATCTCCATTACCTCTAGGAGGAATTTAATATAATAAAGTGAAAAGTAAGTTTTCTCGTTACTTGATGTTAGTAAGATATTCTCACGAGTCTCCACGCGTTGTGATCCCGGAATTTAACGGTGTACTCATAATGTTGAAAATTTAAATTAAACTTAACATCTCAGCAAAGAAGAAAATTATAAAATGTTTTTTGGATGTATTTTTCGTAGTAATGAAAATAATATATTGGAGTGGTTTTTTTTTTTAGATTTGATAATCTACAGAATCATGAAGAAAGTTAGGAATTAATTTTTTCATGGACAAAAATTATACCCCGAAATCGTCCAGTCACGCTCGCATCAGATTGGCGCTTTCATCGCGTTTGCTAACGTCAACCTCTGATTGGATGCGTGTATATTTCAAGTAGCGTCCATTGGCTACAATGAAAGTTGCCACAAAATTAAACCAATTGTAACCCACTCCGGCTATATTCAAATCAAATTAGAACGTGCGTATTTTTATTGCCGAAATACGTATTGTAAATTACATAAAGTAAATACTAGTGAGTTAATGGCGCATTTCGTGTTACTTTATGTGAAAAGTTTTAATAACAGCCTCACCTACTTTGCTTAACTTTAAAAATTATAGTACTTCCTACTGATAAACTAAAATTATAAATTTTATGTTTTCATTTATGTAGACAACCTCTATGTCTGGCTAGGTTTTTTTTTTTTGTGCAATAAGGATAATGCTTATGGAGCCGATATCCTAAAGCTGCCAGACGTCACGTATTGAGATGGTAGATGGTAAATGGATACAGCTCTACCTACTTGAACCCGGCGAGTGCTACCAATGCCGACTTTGGTGAGGTGCTCCGGATCTGTTATCAACAGGGTACCGCGATGGCTAGTCAGTCCCTAAGGAGACCGACGCCACCTCCACAGAGGGGTTGCTCCGCAACACAGAACAACCCGAAGGTCGGGACAGTACAATGAGGCAAGGCTCCCGTCCTCGCCACTTTCCATCTACTCTTTTGCCTCTCTTCTTATAAGATGGGTACAAAGAGCCCCCTCGGTACAATTCGCTCCGCCTAAGGTACTGGCTCACCCTAGGCTTCTGAGCCCCACCTCCACGACAAGGCCACAACCATGGTGGGGCCTACCTGCCAACCTGATCGGCCAATTTCCAGCTATCAGGTGATCAAGTTACATAATAACATTACTTCACGTAAATTCTCATGGCTGTGCACGTATGTTTTAGACAATATCGTTAAAAAGAAGTAGTAAACATTACCAGACTCTTTCCGTCGGCCATATTGCTTACCAGACGCTCTAAAGCTCCTAAAATAATTAGGTAACTTCACGTAAAACTTACTCGGATGGTATTATTAGGCACCATCATAATCACGACGTCGTGGGGACTGCTTCGTAGCGGTCGGGAAATCCCTCCTATTCGAAGAGTATGGCCTTGCCGGGGCCAGTCTGTCGCTGAAGTGATCCTGTTGTCTACCGATCCAGGACACTCATAATGCGGCTGTAGGCGCTCGCAGGGGTTCTTACCTCGGATGGTATTAGTAGGTATCATCATAATCACGACGTCGTGGGGACTGCTCCGTAGCGGTCGGGAAATCCCTCCTATTCGAAGAGTATGGCCTTGACGGGGCCTGTCTGTCGCTGAAGTGATCCAGTTATCTACCGATCCAGGACACTCATAAAGCGGCTGTAGGCGCTCGCAGGGGTTCTAGTTTGGTAGTATACACTGGACTCGTAGGATGCCTACGAGTCCAGTGTATCCAAGGACCTGAATAATGCGAAAGCATTTCCCTGCATCATAAAAAAGGTATACAAATACAAACATTACGTGTTAGTCCCCATAAATATAATATATAAATACTATTAATCATTCTACGTGTCTAGTGAGTCTCATATAATTGTAGAATTAAATTGTATTACATCTGCAGCGACACCGCGACAGCACATGAGTGATGGCTTCATGAGGTTATAAGCGCAACTGTACTGTGTTATGTAATATCTATAATTAAATAATAACAGCTGATATTATACATAAGCTTGTGATATAACTGAGACTCTTTAATTAGCGTTTGAATAAAAATTGCAAGCATTTAAATCATGTAGACGTAATAGTGTTGGATGCGAGTGGCAAGGTTGTCTTAGCGTTCATTGAGGGAATACTATGTTAAGCAGTGGACGGATAAAGGCTGATGATGTAAAGAAATAGTAAAAAAGTAAAAAAAAGTAAGTCACAATTTGCACATCGAAATGTTTAAATCCAACACGAATTATACTTCGGGTCTCAACCGAAGACTATTACTTATTTACATGCAGTAGTGCCCTATGCACTATGTGGTGCCATCTTTGTCAGACATTTAGAACTTGGGAGCTAGAGCTAGAAATTTAGATTTACAATGTATGAGATAGAAAGTCTTTGAAGGTGTGTAAAGTTTACCAACCTGCTTTGGGCCAGCACATCGGTGACCTATATCCCAACACCCTCGTCTGATTTCTAGGAGGCGAAAAAAAAAAAAAAAAAAAAAACTGATGTCAATAATCTTTAAAGATTTCAAAATGTCTGACGTGACACTGGTGTGGGGAAGTATTACTAATGTGATCGACTGTGGCAAGGACAAGGGAGGGATCGAAATATAAAGAAATATATTAAAATCCATGTAACGTAATTTATGAATGGCGTAAATACCTTCTGATGATACCTTTACATTGAATGGAACAAACATCTGCACCACAGGCCCATTTAAAGACAAATCAAAAGGAACAAAAGATAAAGGATAAATCGTTATTGCTATATCTACCATCTGATGCAAGACCGCTTCGCAGATGGGACCTGTTCTTTACACGAACTCGTTATAACAGAAATAAAATCCATTGCGTATTTAAAGACGTAGTTGAAGTTCTTCAAGGATTCTGGCTAACGTTATATTCGTTCAGTTATGAATTAAAATGACCTGATTTTAGGGTCTTATATATTTCAAGTAAAATGCTATTTGTAAGTGGGAAAAAGGCTGAGCAGATCTTTCGAATTTATATTAATGAGGCGCAAAGCAAAGAAAAGTGAAAAGTAGAGTAACGCATCTGCATCTCTGGTTGGATTTATGTGTATGGATTTCCAAAAGTAGTCAACTTTAATTTTTGCTTTGGCTAATTGTTTGCCCTTCTATGCTATAAAAAAGTGTATTAGATTTTATTACCGTTAATAAAATTATTGTATTCTCTATCCAGGTGTATAATATAATAGTATAATTAATAAATTTTGATTTTGCACCATAGAAAAAGTAATTTAAAAATATTCATACATATTCATACATAGAAAAAGTAATATAAAAAGAATTCTGAATTTTGCACCATAGTTAGCTGAAGTCAATGACAACACACGAAAGTATGAAAATAATCTAGACAAGATTTTTATTATTTAATCCCTTGCAAAACCATAATACGTCCTAATAATAATATAAATGCGAAAGTTTGTCAAGATGTTTGTGTTGAAAATAGATTGAGGCATTTTGAGTTTTTTAGCAATTTTCTATAAACACACTCCGATCATGTTGACAGATCTCAATAATGGTCGACACTGATTGAGTATTTCAGCGCGGACGCTTACATCGGAACTATAAGACAGATGTGTCTTCAGAACCCGTTCCCCTGTTATTAGGAGTCTATGGGTTATGAGGTCGATGCCTTTTCCCAACTATATTTTGAGGTCGGCTTCCAGTCTAACCGGATTCAGCTGAATACCAGTATTTTATAGAACGACTGCTTATCTGACATCCACATCCCAGTAAATAGGAGATACGGTACCCCGCGGTAAGACTGGTTGTCAGATTCTTGGACTCCCGTAACGACAGTCAAAGAACCACGAATGATAGCCGTGACCAACGGCTTAACGTTCTTTCCAAGGCACAGAGGAGTGTCGGTATGTATAGATGGTCACCCATCCACAGAACAACCTCGACAAGCAGTGCTTGACCTGGTGAATCGATCCGCACGGCTATTACTACTGAGCCACGAGCTCCTCTAAAATGATGATACTTGTTAATTTCTCTAAAAGCGAAATAACAGTTTTAAGACTTACACTTTATTCCCCCATAAAGCCCGTATCCCTAAACATCTCTCATAATAAAGGCCTGACATCAAACGAAATCAAGATGGCCGTCAAGTGTAAAAATGTCCTTCCCTTCATTTGTTTTAGGATAATAAGGGGGAAGCGAAATGAACGGAGCACCTCTTACTTGTTCAAACACCTCTAAATCTCCAATTCTGATGGACCGTTAGATAAGAAAGGCCTAATAAGTAATATCTTTTTGTGAAGTTTTTAGAAGTTCAATGGTTATATTATTAAGTGTAGGATCATTTTATGATCAGAAAGATGAAAGTTATTTTTTTAATATGCGCTTAAAGTGCGCTTATAATTTTTTTGAAAAACCATTTCAAGGCACCACAGGGGGATCAAGATCGAACCCAGATTCTTTCGCTCACGAGGCCAAGTCCCGTACTCACTGGACCATCGTCACTCGCACTATTATTTCTTCTATTAATGTAGAATCTATGCGTTTGCACATAACGATTGTGGTATAAATTGTAGTATAGAAATTGTTTAAAAATAACAACACAAAGCTTTTTATTACTATTTAGATTAATATTGTACTATTACATTATAATACTATAATAATGCTCGTGACGTGTAAAATTAAAACTGAAGTTGAATAAAGAAGAGTCGGGTTTACAATGAACGAACTTTTCATACCAATTTCAAACTTTGCCTCTATTAGCCCTGTGTACGTGAAAGTTTAAGTAGCGTACAGATGGTTTAAAGCTATTTTACTTCACAATTTGATGATCATGGTTTGAAATATGATAGTATTACAAATTGTGATCGAGGTTTCATCATGGCATTAAACATAGTCGTTAGTCAGTCATTTAGTTTTCTTTTAAATTTTGTTTGCTTACAAAATGGATATTAAGTCCAATCTAAATAATTTTACATAGTTTATCTGATAATGCCTAGAGGGCATTTCCTATTAATGTGTTATAAATAATTATAGAGTTGCTATCTCAAAGATTTTTTTGGGAATAAAGTTCCTTATGGAGGATTAAAGGTATTTGAAGGTATTTGATTTGTGTGAAGTATCACCAAGCCGCATTGCGCCTGCGCATCGATGAACTATGACCAATACCCTACACGACCGGTTTCGAGGAGACCCGTGCCCAGCTGTGGGATATAATATTATAATATATTACTTTACCTTTTTGAAACTATGTTATTTTTTGTAATTTTGATAGCCAAACTGGCAGACACGTCACCTAGTAGGCGACGTCATCCATGAACATAACCTAGTCTTATTGTTTTCTTAAGTTTACGCGAATTTCACTCATTATAATGAAACAACTTTTACGGATTTTATCGCGGTTTATTTAGTTTTTTACAAGCCCGACGTTTCGGAAACTTTACAGCAACCATGGTCACGAGAGGACTCACTAACCTAACCTAGTCTTTCTGAAACTTGCGCAGTCTGCCTAGTCAGTCATTCATTTGTCTGCCTATTTTGCTTTTCTCTCCGATACACAGCAAACAGAAACAAACAAGATGATGGCATTCATGCAGCTGTGAGCACAGCACATCTTTCTCACTAGTAACACACTTTTGTATCAAATAGACGTTGATTTCACCCATGCATGCACTACTTTTCTGCAATGACGCCATATTGAGCCGCTCTACGATGTTAGCAAACAATTCACGTACAACACGGTACATTTTGAACTCATCACTTTTTTGTGAAGCTAACCCTAGGTACTGGTTTTTTTTCATCGCTTTATAAAGTTCCATTCATGCTCCATTGAATTGAGGTCACTTCGAGCTAACAATAAAACAGAAAATCAATGAAATTCTCACTTTCCGCGAATACGTATTTCACTGAGAGCCGTCGGGGTTTTCCCGATATACCTGATGAAGTCTCTTAGATTATTTTATATTAAAGATGAGCTGGCAGTTGAACCAACGGTAAAACAACGTCACCCATGATCATAAATTCCAAAATTTGAGGAATTCACGCAAGAAGGGTCCTGCATACTCCAGGGTTGGAGGTATAGAGGCTGGTGGAGAGGATGATATCTAAAAATCAAGAGTTTGCTTATTTCTTTGTACGTGCTCATTTCTAAAACCGGCATTTTTAATGGCAGAAGTTTCAGGCTATTTATTCAAATAAATAGTTTGGTATGGTATTAAATAAAATATTTTGTTCGCAGGCCGACATAGCACATTCAGCGAAGGGATACGAGTCGGAGGATGAAAACGCGGGCAGAAAGCGGCAGAAGGCCAACGACGACCGGCCGACCAGCCGGACCACCATGTACTCCAAGCAGGTGGGTACCAAAGATAGAATCATATTAGAAAATATCCAAATCGATCAGCCTTAGTTGTACATTTAGGCCCCGGTCGCACGAGCGTTTAATAAGCGTCGCGTTATACGTCACGTTGGCGTGAGTTGAGATCTCCGCATGCTAAATTCGATTTTCCAGCCGGATGAACCGACCATCGCCTACCTCACTACTAATCGTAGAAATCCTACCAACCTACAACTCTTACTAATATTGTAAATGCGAAAGTTTGTATATATAGATGTTTGTTACACATTTACGCGAAAAAATTAATGGATTTTTAGAAACCTTGCAATTATATAAATTACACATTAGGAAAACACACACTTTTATGTAAATCTATTAGATAAGGTGTGAATTTTTAAAAACCTAGTCCTGAGTAGAAATCGCGCGTACCAGCTACCATAATATAATAGTAATTATTGGAAATGGACATCTAAATACAAACCTATTCACAATTTATATTTTATTTTCCATTCAATAAATTAGACTTAAAATAATATCTACACTAAAATTATATAGAGGAAAACTTTGTTTGTTTGTTTGGTTGTAATGAATAAGCTCAAAAAGTACTGGACCGATTTCAAAAATTCTTTCACCATTCGAAAGCTACATTATCCACGAGTAACATAGGCCACCTTTTATTCTGGAAAAAAAATAGGGTTCCGTAAGATATTTTGGTTTTTCGGACACAAGGTGTAAAAAATCAACCAGAAAAGTTACTTATTTTGCGTACTAAGCTCCCGTTGTAAATCTTAGTTAACGCAGGCGAAGCTGCGGGCAACAGCTAGTTATGAATAAAACAAAACAATATCATACTAGCTTCCATTTGGCAAAAATTCTAGTTGCCATTACATTATCATATAGATAGTTATAAAGAATTCTGTCAATTTGATGGATTACCGGCTCATCCCTCAGTAATCCATCAAATTGGTAAAATAGACCCAAATAATAATATTTTATCTTGTGTATATATATGCTATGTACTCTATAAAAGCAATATATCATAGGCGGTATTAAGGCACGACTTCACTGGGCGTGGAGAACGATCGTAGCGTTTCTCAAGCTTCGCTTTGCCAGAAATATATTTTGATTGTCTCCACTGCAACACGACGAATCGTGTATCCTAGTTTACAATTATATATCTGTTAGTCAAAATAGTATTGCGTCCGGAATAAAACTAGCTTAGGGCCTGTTTCACAATCTCCAGTTAAGTTCCCAATAGGCTATCGGCAACATATTTGACAGATATTTGACAGATACTCCATACTCAATCTGTCAAATATGTTGCCGATAACCTATTCGGCACTTATCTGGAGATTGTGAAACAGGCCCTTAGAGTTGCATCCGAAACTATAAAACCATTTTGAGTTCGTTCAAGCATTTTTAGTTCCACATCTAACAACTAGATGGCGATACGTACCGCTTACTTCAATTTGATGCGAGTTTCCAGTCTGTCTCAGGTTATACAATAGTATGCTTTGATTCATACTATTATGCGCAGTGGCCGGTCATGATAAATGCGGCGGATGATTGTCGTTTTGGCGTTCATTAAAAGAGGCCTATATCGACTAGTGTACGGATAATTGATGATAATGATGAAGGATGAAGGTTGATAAAGAGGATGATCTTGATGATACATTCTATATGCTGTCAACATGCCCTTAAATATCACATAAATTCTATTATATTATGGCCTTTTATTGTGAACATTGTTCACTTTTATTGTACCATTATTTTATTTCCTTCAAGATGATAAGCATAATAAATGATCCATTAGGGTTGTCACTCGTAGATTTAGGCTCACGCATACGTATTATAGCTTAATCACAAAATAGTTTGTATATTACAATATTCAGTAAATCGAAGATTTCTTACATGTGAAAATTGTCTGTATTTTTTTAATGATCTAGCATACGATATTTAGATACTTGAGGTAAGGCTATTTTTCGCATTTTGCCGCTTTTACTATTACGATATTTACATTATAATATATTATTATATACCTCGATGTATCTTATTTACAAAAACTAGCTTTGCACCTATTACCATCCTGGATATAGGCAATGCACGAAAGGTTCCTTAATACAAGCAATAAAGTTCACCCCTATCCCTTTTTTAATCATCCTACCACATAACTTGATTATTTTTATAATAAAAACGCCAGGTCCGAGTTTTGACAACCCTATGACCGGATTACCCCTCCTCAATCACTACTAACAGGGCAATTTCAGCAATTTCTTTTCACAATGAGATAGTATCGTCCTGACGGATCGTTGGACAATATAAGGACAAACATAAATATCTTTTTTTTTCTTTTAATGTATCTTAATTTTGTATATTTTCTTTCCTTCGCTTTTATAAATTCTAAGTTCAAAATTTGACAATTAGTCTGTCTAGAACTGATAAATTATGGTTTTTAGGAAAAAAACACTATGAAATGATTATATTATTTTAAATTAACATGGTTATTTTCATTGTTTAAACTATTTAAAACGGGATATTTACGAGACATGAGTCTCGTGAGCATGACATTCGTAGACAATGTGCAAATATCGAGCTCCGCGAAAGAATATTAAAAAACATGGTAAATATCCCGTTTTAAATAGTTTAAACAACGAAATTATTATAATAATATACCTACACAGTAAGTAAAACACATAAAATAATTGAAATTCCTATTCAAAATGAGTTTAATAAAGATTTTTAACTTTAATAAAGTTTACTTGATTACTTCTTATCGCAAAGTTGATATTTTGGTACCGTCAAACAAAATTATACCAAATAAATACTTACCGGTACAGTATTTTTTTTAATTTGCCTTTTTGCTAAATTTGACACCGATATCTAGCATTTTATTTAAAGCGTGATTTAACCGGTTAAAATCGTGTCGAGTCCAATTATGAAATGACCCCTCCTTAACTAACAAATTGCCCACCTGTGAGACGTGGGCACCGCGTTGGGAAACACCGGTGTAGAATATGCTTACATTGATTTTATATATCTGAAATAAAAATATCCGTTCTCTATTTAAAAACTATGTCAGCAGAAACTAACGAAAGGTAGCTTTTTGTCTATAGCATAGACTCAAAGCAACGTCGCACCGTCACCAGTCACTTTGACAAGAGCTTTATGTGCTGTCGTAGTTTCGATTGCACCAACCATCAGATACAGTTATAATCTGTAGGGTTTAAAAGATCTATACTCTGGACGTGTATACTAGCAGTGCCCTCCGGTTTCACCCGCGTATTTCCCATTTCCGTTGGAGTATGGGGATAAACTATTGTCTTGATCATTAGATTAACACATGTTAATCTAATGCTACATAAATAGCCATGCTATTGTAAAGTCTAATAAAATGCATTTAGTAGTTTTCTCGTAAAAGAGTAACAAACATACATTCTTACAAACTTTCAAGTGGTCAGTAGCCCGTCTGTGCGTAGCCTAAGAATATCCTACTCCTTTTCTTTTTTTTTGGTTATGGTATTTATGGTTGTTTACACTATATTATACATTGCGCAGGAGTTCCGGGAGCAATACTGTATCAACAACAAACAACTGGATTTGCTGGAGCTGGAGAAGTCCAAGAAGGATAGATTCCTCGGGTGCCTATCCCAGTACCACATCGAGAGCCCCTGCTCGCGGACTAACAGGTACGAAGATATACTAAGGTACATACGAGGTACACATTGGTAAAATGACTCGAATGTCGTGACTGCAAATGGCATGATTGGCGTGATGGTCGTGATGACGCCAATTGCGCCACCGCTTTCTACATTGTTGTGTATAGTAGTATCAAAGTATCTACATTGTTGTGTATAGTAGTATCAAAGTACAATATGGTATATGCGCACGCGCATATACCATATTGTACTTTGATACTTTATTTTATCCCAGCTAATGATATGCTGGTTTTTCGGATGTTTTTGGGCGTCGATAGACGTAAGGCTTCGACGAATAAAAAAAAATTGTATTCTAAAATCTTAAATCTTTAAAAGTACGCGAAAGATATTCGGAAACACATAAATTGCACGAAACGCGATAGTATAGCTGTCTCTTTACGCCGGTATTATGTGAGCGAGAGGTACACCCCGGTCGTGCCGGCCCAATTTGGCTGCAAAGCATTACTTAAACAAAGGAAGCGACTTTGTTTTATATGTAAAGATAATATTAATTTATTAGGTATGTGATTTTAGTTTATCTATTATTGAATTTTAAAGAAAAACTTAAATTATGTAGTAATACATGATGTTAAATTATTGATCCAACTATTCACAATCAGTAAGTAAATCGTCCGTAAGAAAACCGTAACCGTATTAGTCAGGATTTCAATATAAGGCGTTGAAATGATGTATTCTAGTGAATTCGCATATTCAGCTGCGAACTGCGCAATATTGGCAATCCCCTCCAGATATAACCATACAGGTGTAAGGTAAAATGTGATGCATAATCTGATATGAATTTCGATACAACCTTTAAGCTAGTATTTTCCCTTCGTAGACGGATAATATTATGTTCAAGTGATTAAGAGATATTCAAAGATACAACCTTAGCAAATAGCTTACTCTCGATAAATAATTTATTTTAAATCAAAACTTACGTCAACTGGTTTTTTTTTCTTTCAAGCAAAACATGTCCGCTGGACATAGACCCCCCCCCCCCTCCCCCAAAGATCTCGACAACCACTGGATGACGATGACAACGACAGTGGATTCCTGCCACGTATACTTCGACCAGTCCTAATGGAAGGCTCGAGTAGATGGTTATGAAAAAGCTAATATTATTCACTGTCACTTTTGCAGTTTACAGGCCACGCGCCTTTTAAAAAAATACCAATGTACATACGTTACTCTCAAAGGGCTGTAATTTTGAGTGTCCTGGAGGTCGAAGAGCAATGCCGCGGACAACAGCTTGTACATATAACGTAACAGAGGGACGTGATGTTAAATAATCAACATTAATTCCCACTGAAGCCTCGTAAAGCGTTTATCCGAAATTTTCGATTCAATCCGGGAGACGGGGATTTATCCGTTTAGCTCATTATAAATGACTTATTTTGTACACAATCGCGAATTTTATTACGTTTACCTTAACGATAAATATGTTGGTAATTATTGGGATAGATTTAATACATCATCAATATTGAAAACTTATCCAGTATGTGTGGAAAGAGAATAATAGGACTTTGGTACGGAAAAACATGTCATAAGGAAAGTATGAACATGAAAAAAACTATAAACTTTAAAGTTTTTCAGCCGCCTTTACTCGCTATAGCCACGTATCGCGGTAGTAATTAAGAGTAATTAATACTTTTTTTGACTAATACAATCGAAGAAAATAATTAAAAGAGGCGAAAGACAAAAAAAATTGAGGTTGTTCCAAGATTTTTTATGTTAGGGAGATGTTTAGTTTTCCTAGGCTACGTATATAAAAAACAAATTTTAGTGTTGATTAGAATATTCAAATGTATTTAAGGTAAGTATATATTTGTAGTATACTACATCAAAACATATACTATAAAATATATCCCTATTCAAAAATTCCCTTTATGACAATAAGCGAGCCGTAAACTCTAGTATCACGCGATAAAAGTTGTATAGTTGGGAAGTACGTGGCCCTCAAGTTTTCTGTGAATCCTCGGAACTCCCTCCGTGAATAACAGAATTGTTATATTTCGTACACAAGGAATAAATAAATAATATTTTTCGTCCTAGTATAAAAGTTTGAGAGTGTTCTTTTCTCTGTTTCTTTTATACTCTATGCTTTTAAGCTAGCTAGTTATATTGCGCTTTAAAATTAACGAGCGTAACTTGCAATCAGAAAGTAGATTTTACGACTATTTACATGGCGTTGTCACTCTGGTGTAAAGGGCAAGTTATAGGCTGTCTTGGCGTTCATCAAAGACGTTCTTATAATAGTTTTTGCATTATGGCAATAATTCCTGAAAAAAAATGGTATTATTGTTATAATAATTTAAGGGCCTGTCCTAAGGGTCAAAATAAATCACGTTAAGGTGCACTGAATAGACAACTGTAAAATGTATTTCAAGTAGTTTAAGATACGGTATATAAAACAACCTTCACCGAGATGCTTATTTGATGAAACGTATTTTATATTCAATTTAATATGTCAATAAACATGTTGCATATGGATTGCCTAAAAAAATTTAGTCCAGGATATGATTTTCAAAATTCGTCAAAGGGAATTCGGAACTGATTTTTCGCAGGTAACCCTTACCACCGTTTTCCATCCATAATAAAATAATCTTTAATATCATTTAATTTAAATTCAATAATCAGACCGGTGCAAAATGCTCTAGTATCGATTTACCTGATTACACGTGGCAACCCGAGAGTTGTGACCGTAAAAATATAATAGGCAACCTAACGTCAGCATATTCTATGGGCTTCATGCTTTCGATTGGTATAGAATTTGTCAAATAATCAAACAGGAGAATTGTTTAAAAAATATTATTTTTTTAATTATTAATCAATCATATCCTGGACTGAATTCTTTTAATGAATATAAAATACGTTTCATCAAATAAGCATCTCGGTTAAGGTATTTTATATACCGTATCCTATGCTAAAGGGGGAAAAGTTCGAAACGATTCCCTCCTTGAAATCACTGTCACTCTTCGTAGAAATGAAAGAGAAGCGAAACGTCGACGCGAGGATACGTGATGATACCATGGGGCTTAGTCAAAACGCCATTACGAAAACGACAGTCATCGATCGCTCGATCGTTCAATAGACGACGTGATTTAGCCAATCACAACTTCGAACGAATGAACGAACTTCGCTGTCGTTTTCGTAATGGCGTTTTGACTAAGC
The DNA here is from genome assembly GCA_905333005.2 of Lycaena phlaeas. Taxonomy (NCBI): domain Eukaryota; kingdom Metazoa; phylum Arthropoda; class Insecta; order Lepidoptera; family Lycaenidae; genus Lycaena; species Lycaena phlaeas. The sequence goes on from HG995181.1 coordinate 4,939,939, forward strand.
CCCCATGTTGCATTGGAATCGTTCGAATATAATATAATTTGTTATTGTTTACAAATATTATCTCATTTTAATCGGTATATAAAGCGACTGTTCCCCTTAATCTCATTTAATACATTACTCTTATTAGTTTTATCAAGATTTGTTTAGAAGTAATACATAATAAATTGTAATATAATTATATATTATAATTCATAAAATTTTAATTTTAATAGTATAAAAAAACGAGAAAATGTGTTCAAAACATTTAGATCATACACATAAAGATCAAGATTAATATTTGCCCTAAAACCTTCTCAATTAAATCTACTTTGACTGTGCACAGCTCCTTAAGTGTCGAGTTTACACTACACTAAATCCGGCTTGAGCGTTATGATAGGCTTAAATTTCGTTTATGTATGAGATAAAAGTTGATCTGCAATAAAATTGGATAAACGTCGTATTTGTCTTTTTTCTGCGCTAAGCTTTTTACAAGTTACGATGTTTGTGTATAAATGCAAACTTTTTAGAAAATACTTGCAAGGGTTTTGACGCATTTTGGAATAATATAATAACACTATCATCATCATCATCATCATCATCATCATCATCATCATCAGCCTCTATCCGTCCACTGCTGAACATAAGCCTCCCTCAATGAACGCCAAGACGACCGATCCCTTGCTACTCGCATCCAACGCGGACCTGCCACTGCACGGAGATCGTCTTCCCATGTGGTTAATGGCCGACCAACACTTCGTCTACCTAATAACACTATGTTGTTCAAAATTTGGTAATCCATGATAAACATATAGGTATGAATGCTCAGGATTAGCAAGCTAAAGTGGCAATGAGCGAGCGCGAACATTGGACGGTCGACGGGGCAAAAAGATTCTGGAGTGGAGTCCACGTACCAACTACCAAGCGCAGCATAGTGAATCTCGTTGGATGCAGGTGGCAATGGACTGGTCTCACTGGAGAACGATTGGAGAGGCCTATGTTCAGCAGTGGACAGCTATAGGATGAGATGAATATGATTATTATAGTGTATTAGAATAATATGTAAAGTTCCATCTGTATGAACTGCACCAATAATAATGTCAACCAATGTTGCTCTGCTGGGTACAATCTCTTACTCGAAATCAAGAGAGGAGGGTGTTGAGCTAGTTCACCAATGCAGTGGCCAATGCGGGCTGGTGATATATTACCTTTACTACACCTACTTAATCTTTTCAATTAATTACAAGAGGTAAACCAGTTAATCGACCAGTTGGTAGATCAGTTTGGCCGACCAATTAGCTGACCGAAGTGGAGGTCCAGCTATGTGACTAGTAGCCCTACTAGTAGGCATACCAGTTGGTCGACTAGTTGACCAATCAGTTATTCAACATTTTGGTGGATCAGTAGTGGGACCAGCTGTGTAACTACTAGTAGCCCTACTATTTGGCCAACCAGTTAACCAGCTTTTGGGTCCAACAGTTGACTGATCAGTTGAATGACCAGTTGGCCAACTAGTAGGCTGATTAGTAGGCCAAGTAGTTAACCTACCAGTTGGTTTATCAGTTGAAACAACCAGTTTACTGGCTAGTTAGCGGATCAATTAGCCGACCAGTTGACCGACTAGTTGGGCAACCAATTAACCCACTATTTGGCCGACCGATTAGTTCGCCAACCAATGGCGCAACTAGTTGACAGACTGGTCAGCCCACTAGTTCTTCTTTTATTTTGAACTTTTACCTACGTTGATAATATAATAAATTAATTCTGAAATAATCCTGAAATTTGTTTGTCGTCTCTTTTCCAGTTGGAAAAAAAAATGTTTGTATTTTTTATTGATCCAAAACATTTATCATGTTTTTATATTATAACTGCCAGTACACAAGTATTTTAGAATAATTTAAATTCATTCCATTTTCTTTTCAGAGCATCGTTTCTATCCGTATGTGTCCGTCGTCGAGTGCCCTCAGATGAGAATCTCAACACCGATTATGCGCCCATACAGCGTTATCCCAGGTAAAAATACTTCTTTTTTATTTAAGTTTAATATTTCAAGACGAAATGATACCGGCTCTTTCTCCATACAATCATAGTCGAGGGTTTCCTCATTGTATAATGCCATTGGCTAATGTTTTTTTTTTATCTCGTATGGAAGCAACCAAGCAATCGAAGCCGGACCGAATCTACCGGACATCCGGATACCTCTTTTTGACGTGACAACGTCTAATAATTCGATATTACGGGCAGCATGCACGAAAAAGATGACGTAATGTAGCGTTCCAAAAACGATAGCGCTGCACGAATGAGAGAGAGGCATGATCGGTTCGAGCTATCGGCTCAGTTCGGTTCGTGCTACATGTGATGTCCATAAACCGACAGACAACCAATTTTCTTCCCTATCCCCCCAAGTGTTTATCAAAAACTAGCAAACCGCATGAAACGCGACAGCATAGCTATCACATATTCTATCGAACATATTTCGTAATATATTACATCGGCCTTCTAGGTTTGGCCAGCCGGCCCCTGTTCCGGCCGAGGTGTGTGCATACGATGCCGACCTGGAGTGCTCCTACTTCAGGCGCCGTCCCAGGTCTGTGTGCAGTCAACCTGACCCCAAACGCTACACCTGGATGCCAGAGGATGAAGACTTCACCCGGATGGAATGGCCACAGTATGATTTTTGGGACGCTTTTATCCTACTATCCTACTTATATTACATACGCAAAAATTTGTAAGTATGGATGGATATTTGTTACTCTTTCACGTAAAAACTACTGAATGGATTTTATTGAAACTTTACAGAATTATAGCTTATAGTACATCAGAAGACACACAAGAGACACATAGGCTGTAATTTATGTCCGTACTTCTACGGGAAAGCAGGTAGGTGGGTAAAACCGCGGGCGCTACTAGTTAGATCATATTATACCTATGATGATGATGATGATTTATGTAGTAGTCTTTTGTTAAGAGATTTTTCTGAAATTTTGGAAGTATCATCATCATCATCAGCCCTTATCCGTCCACTATTGACCATATTATGATACGCCTCCTTCAATGAACACCAAGATGACCGATCCCAAGCCACTCGCATTAAATACATAATTAATTTTAATGCCTAACTTATTGGGACTTAATTTTTGTCACGTCTTATGTCCACATTTCCTAGAAATTATTTATTTTATCTCCGAAGCAGATATTAAATAATTCCCGAGTTGGATTGTGTTTTATAGTTAGTTCGTAAGCTACTCTAATCTAAAATTTAATTAAAATGTGTGATTGAATCCGTGAATGTATTAAACTAATAATTTACATAGCGACCTACGCTACAAAGGTAATATTAATTAATTACTCCAATGTTAAATACTCGCCTGTACTTATAGCGTTTATTAATTTTGTTAATTAAATAATAATAAATGACGCGTCTGATTAAACTGAAAAAAGTCTATAAAAGCTAAGAGTGAGAGTGAGAGAGAGTGAGTTTTATTTAAGTACTAGCAGTGCCCTTCGGTTTCAGCTGAGTTATTCCCGTTCCCGTGGGAGTACGGTGATAAATTACAGCCTATGTGCCAGTCTGGTGTATAAGCTATATTATTGTAAATTTTCATTAAAATCCATTCAGTGGTTTTCACGTGAAAGAGTAACAACATCCATACTTACAAAATTTCGCGTTTATAATACTAGTAGGATGTTATTTTTCATCATAATTCATCTTTTATTTTCCACCTGTGATACAGCTTTGGTGTGTTTCGTACAGAAGGGCAAGACAATAATTGTAATTATTGGAACGGAGACATAAGCCTCATGATAGGTAACTCTTAAATGTCCAGCTAGTTTAAGTTCACAGGCGACTTTGACCACTTACGGTGGCACATCTGCCAGTTTGCCAATCAAACTAAAAAAAGCCAGTATTGATATTTAATGTATAAAAGTATCAACCTTTATATGATAGACTACTGGACACAGGTCTCCTCGAAATCAGGCGAGGAGGGTAATGGGCCATAGTTCACCGATGCGCTGGCCCAATGCGAGTTGGTGAACTTCACATACCTTCAAAGACTTGATGTCCTCTGGCATGCAGGTTTCCTCATGTTTTCTTTCACCGGTTTTTCATGTATATGAGCACTGAAAGCGCAAGATGAAGATGAACGGAAAGACAATGAAAAAACACTAATTATTTTGCCAAGTTCTATAAAACGTTTATGTAATTAATTAGTATCTGATGTGGTTAATGAATTGAGGTCTAAGAAAGAAAACATATAATAATGTAATAAATTCCATCTTCGCATTTATCGATGTTCGTTTACTTTCCAGAAGAACGTCTCTATACAATTTCCATTAAATTCTAACGATAGCAGTTCCATCTTAATTAGTATCTGAATGAGAAAGTTAAATCAAATTCAGTGATGTTCAAATGTCGTTTGTTTATCAGTTAGGTAATTTATTTTTGTCTAATAGTCTACTATTGTAAAAATTAATAAAGCATTTTTTTTAATAATTAAAAATATTCTGTTCAGTATTTTTTCCGAAAATTTGTTAAATATTATATTTTCTAATCGGCTAAATTTATTATAAAATAGGTCTCATTTTATTATCAGCCCGTTACAAATCGTTTCATATTCGTATCTTAGACCACAAGGATTTTTGTTCCACTTTACTTCGAGTATAATATCATTAATATGAGCTTAGTCAAATAAAAAAAAAAATAGAAAATCGAATTTTGTGAAAAAACTTTAGTGCTCATTTCACACACCAAATTTACTATAAATTATGTTGTATATTTCCAAATAAAATATATCATCGATTTTGTTGTACATTTTCAAACAAAATATATCTTCGATACCATCTTCAATATTATGTTAATATTGGTTATTTTTTTCCAGATCGGTAATAGAAGATAACGCGGGGTGGCCGCAAAATTACAACGTAGATCAGATCGCCTCCGTGAGCAGAGGCGGTTCCCTGCCCAGACCCCCCTCCATTATACCGTGAGTATAACAACGCACCTTACGAGTTAAGAGTTTTTAAATATTCAAACAAGACATCCAGGATGGCTTATGTCCAGTAGTGGACGGATAAAGCTGATCATCATCATCAGCCTTTATCCGGCCACTGCTGAACATAAGTCTCCCTCAATGCACGCCAAGACGACTGATACCTTGCCACTCGCATGACGCATCCAACGCCGACCTGCCACAGCACGGAGATCGTCTTCCCACCTGGTTAATGGCCGACCAACACTTCGTCTACCTAAACGCGGCCTCCACTCTCGCTAAGATGCAAGCAAGCGGATGATGATCATGACACAAAATATCAATAATGCCACGACATGTCGCCAATATATTTTAATAGTTTCAATTTGGACACAAAACATGTGTTTCTTATTTTATAATTACTGTACTATAGTAGTTCTGGAATCTATTTCTAGATTTTCTTCTTGGGTAACAATAATCATCTTCGCTTTTGCTAAAAATCTAAACATTAAAGCACTAAACTGAGCTATGCCACCGCATATATTTATAAACTCACTCTTGAATCTCATTTGGCACATTATTAGATATATTATTATATGCAAATAAAAAAACACGTCTTCCTTAGGTCTAAGCTCCTGATACTTTTATTCAGTTACCAAATATACTACGAAGACCGTAAATCAGAATTTCGATTATATTGGAAATTCGATAATTTAGATTATAAAACAAAGAACACCAAAACATCACCTTCTTAAGAGCATCAACTTTTATATAGTGTCTTAGCCCAGCTTTACATAATATTTACGATTGACTTCTGTCTTTTACTTGTTTACTAACTTAAAACTAAAAACTTTTAATTGATCTTCTTTTTAACCGACTTCAAAAAAGGAGGTTATCTATTCGTCTGTATGTTTTTTTAACCGACTTCAAAAAAAGAAGAAGGTTATCAATTCGTCTGTATTATTTTGTTTGTATGTTTGTTACTCGATTATTCCGCTGTTTGGGAATGGATTTTGGTGATTCTTGTTTTGTTAGTAAGCTTATGTTTCCGAATTGGTCCCATATTAATTTGATCGACATCTGATCAGCGGTTTTTAAGTTATATTCAATAATGCTTATTTGGTTGGTTTTGTATACCCAGATGATTTTCTCATTTTATTACTTGTCGATGTAATATGAATAATATGAACAAAAACCACTGAATAGGATACTTTGGAAAGTATCAAAGTATTGTCAGGTCATCATCATCAACTTTCATCCGTCCAGGGCTGAACATAGGTTCCCTCAATAAACGCTAAGACGACAGGTCCCTTACCACTAGCATCCAACACAGATCGGGAACGCCAAAAATTTTGCAAGAAAAAATAAAAACTATATAACTTATGCATAAACTTAAAACTAAAATGTACAAAATAAAATTAATTTAAAATAAAAACCAAAAACCGACTTCAAAACCATACCTTAATTAATGTACTTACAACTTAAAAAATTTAAAATAATATTGAAATACTTCGATTAAGAGGATCAATCACATACACCATGTATTGAGTAGATGTCTGTGAATGGCATCGATGTTTTGGCTGGCACCGACTCCAAAAATACCCAATTTTAAATAGTAAACTTCTATTTCACTTCAAAGTATTTTAATATTATTTTAAATTTTTTAGTTGTACATAATTTAAGGTATAGTTTTGAAGTCGGTTTTTGGTTTTTTATTTAAAATTAATTTTATACTATTGCTGTTTCTACATGTATACAGGCTGTTAGTTTCCTAAAGTAATAAAATAAGACGAACAAAGCTACGTTCAGCAGAGTAAAGTTAGTTCAAGTACCAAAACTTCGACCTAAAAGTAATGTATGCATAAAGGGCATCTAACACGTGGAGGTAAATGCCAAGGAATATAAAGAAAGTCACTTATAAGAATAACAAAACATTTACACGGGTTCACTGGGTGACCTTATCTTAAGGGCGATAAGGGCTGGATTAAAATCGCTTAGCGTGAATACCAAGTTTAAAGATAACTCAGAAAGTATAAATATATAATTTAATATCAACGGTTTTCATGCCTAAAAGGACTTTTTCTAGTATTTTTTATATAAGTTGACCGTTACTTATCAGAACCACTCCCAAAGTTCAACCCTTATATGACGCTGCTGGGCACGAGTCTCCTCCTCGAAATCAGGCGAGGAGGGTAATAGGCCATAGTTCACCGATTCGCTAACCCATGCGGGTTATTGAACTTCACACACCTTCAAAGACTTTTAATCCCATCAGGCATGCGGGTTTCCTCACGATGTTTTCCTTCAGCGATGAGCGAGCGATGGTCTCATGTTAAGTGTGTTCTAGAAATTTAGAAAAACGCAGTTCAAGGCGCACGGGGGTCAGAATCGAACCCGGACCCTTTCACTCGACCTTCGGCAAAACTAAATAATCTGTCCTAATTACCATAAAATTACACTCAGGCCTTATCACACTAGCACACTATACACCTAAGTGTATGACATCAAACGTGCTAGACCAGGGTGCCTAGCCAAAATGCCACTAAGAAAGCGTTAGCGAAGTTCGAAATGATAAAATGTAAAGGATGGACCACGTGATTAAGCGCGGCCTTATGTCAATCCCATGCATTTTATCATTTTCGAACTTCGCTAACGCTATCTTAATGGCATTTTGGCTAGACCCCCTGTGACTCAGTGACAGCACGAAATACCTAAAGCATGTTAAGTCGATGTCTTATAATATAATCATGTACACTCACCTCTAGACGACGTCAAGCGGTGATGCACTGCATCTTGTAAGCTTAGAACCTTGTAACACCACGTTTATTGACAAGGGTATCGTTCCACATATTTAAAATAAATCCCTGTAAGAAGTTGTATTATGATACAAATATAGAAATATATAAAAATACTTTTAAGGATTTTATCGCGGCTTACTATGTAACAGTAGGTCTGACACCTCAGTCCTCCTGTCACCATGGCAGCCGTAAAGCCGAAACCAGAAACGTCGGGCTTGTAAAAAACTCAGTCACAACTCAAACTGCGATATAATCTGTAAAAGTTATTTATTATAACTAGGAAGTTTTCACTTGTATGTAGTATATATTTGTACCTACATGTGATCATAAGCGCACCCATGTTTTGTTTAGTATAAACTGTTATAATAAATCGTATGGTTTATTCTAGCTGCCCCGCCCACACTCCGATACCACCACCGCCCCCGCCACCACCTCTCACAATACCACCGCACAGGTAAAATATTTGTAAAATTGTATTAAAAAAATCCCACAAAATTTGATACGTAAAAATTCTTCGACTTCTTGACGTGAAGCTAGGGTAACTTTGATGATTAAAAAAACTGTTACAAGCAATAGAAACTAAATATCTTCATCATCTATAGTAACCAGTCTATTGTTGAACAAATAAGTGCTAAACTCATCAAAAATTTAAAGAAATAACCCTAGTAACCCAAAAAGTAATTATTATAAAAGAATCATTTTTTTTTCAGGACGAAACACGTATCATTTGCCCGGTCTCACACACTCACGACTTTCGACGACACTGTTATGCCAGCTGCGGTCGGAGGGAATCGATTCCGTAGAGATTGCGAGCGACTTATCGACGGACGACTCGTAAAGGTTTGATCATAGATATTTTAGACCCGTGACGCTGTCTACCCATTATTATAAAAAATAATATTTAGGCACTGTCTCAACATTAGAACATTGAACAACAAACATTAGAACACAAACATGTCTTTCACTTGTTTCGCGAAGCTCATTACGTTGTTACAAATGTTTTCTCGTTTATGCCATTGATAAAAGCAAGAGTTTTGGTTTTCACCAATTTTAAATGGTTTTAATTGGCTTAAAATTAATGGTGACCGAATGAAATAATTTTGACCGGTGCTAAATTATGTTTATGCAAACAATTATAATATATTAACAACTATTGGAATTTACAATTATTTAACTGAAGTATTCTTCAAATACAATTACTCATTTCATTTTCTTTAAATACAGACCAGATAACTTTCAAGACTTAACGTAACGTAACATATTATATTTTCAGCCGGAGAATAAGCCGTACGCGACACTGCCAGTGATGTTCCAGCCATTTCCGCCGTACCCCCAGTACATGCCAGCGCAACAGACCCCCGCACCGATCCACTATCCGCCACCAATTACCCCTCTCCCCACACACTCAGCACCGCCGGTACAGAGGCCACCGCAGAATGAAGCACCCAAAGTTGTTGTATTAGGTACGTTGTGGTAGATAGGTTAGAAATTTTCGTGTAGTCAGGCGAAAACGATATTATTATCACTCATATAGCCAGCTAGCACTATCATATACAATCTAAGACTTAGTTTCGGTCAGGTCTCCAAGCAACAAGCAAACAATATTGATAAAATTATAGGTCGTGAAAATTTTAATAATGAAGCTTTCGTTAGAAAGTCCTTGGTAAGTATGGTATATCGTTGTATAGTATGATTAACTGTTAATATTTTTTGCAGATTCAATAAAAAAGGGAGTAATGAGAACTCAAGCAACGCAGACAGAAGTCTGTTTAGGAAGAAAGCCTCTACCGCCTAACTATTTATCACTGAGTCCACGAACAATCAAAAGGGTAAATATATCAAGATTTCTTGAGTACAATTTTTAAAAGTGGATACCTAGAATTGTTGAATTGAACGCATTAATCTCGTTTCCTAGGTTAAAATGGTCGCTGCTGGTGTTCAGACTAATGGATATACGGTGGGAGTACGTAGACTAACAAAGTCATTTTCTGAAGTAGGAGGTGAACGATTAGCAGATACACAAACTGATGTCTCCGTTGCACTCGAAAGGTTTTTTTTATTTTGGTTTCATAATTTGAATATTTCAATCCATTTGCCAAATATTACAAAAATTTAATCTTTAAACTATTTACAGCATTTTAGGTAATGAACATGAAAGACTTCATAGAACACAATCAGAAGAACCACCTAGATCCCCACGATCGCCAACGATAGAAATGCAAACTTCTCCCATCATGCAAAGAGGTGATTCAGATGACGTAACAACATCATCTGTCAAATCTATAACATCTTCCCAATTTGATAAATCATCTGAATTGAGCACTCTTCAAAAACAGACTCAAGAATATTTCCAACAAAACTTTCAGTTCATTCATGAAAGCGACAGAGATGATACGATGGATGATGATATAGAAACTATTGAAAAAAGTATGGCTTTGAATCGGAAAAATCTGGAATATTTACAGCAAGAGATAGCTAAAGAATTCAAAGGAGATAAATCTTTAAGGTCTATTCTATCTAAAAGTACAAGTGACGCATCTCAAAAAACAATCAACTCATCGCATCCACTTTCCAAAACATCAACATTTCAATCGGAGCCATCCACAGAGACATCAGCAACAACAACAGATGACAGCGAAAAAAACGAAAAAGAAATAATCATCGATTTTGAACCAAGGCCAGATGATGAAGCTATTCCATTTACAACATTACGTAGGAAAAACAAAAGATTGTTACAAAAAACATTATCAGAGGGTGAAATTTTATTAGACGCGTAAGTATATTACTATGTATTAGGACGCTGTGATGACTATCACAGCGTCCAAATTCTAAACGCATTTGAGGGGTGAAGTAAATGCAATGCAAAACGATTCGTTTTTGGAATTTTTTTTTTTTTTTTTTTTTTTCGGTTGGATCTATGCTAATGGTCCTAGTGACCGTTATGCGTCATCGGAAATGGGGTGATCCGGTTGGATCATCCTATGACGTTAAAAATTTGGGGGGTTGCCCCCCGCCATGTTCATGGCGTCGGGTTTGTACCTAACTTGGTCAGCTACGGTCGACTGGTTTGGAACGGGTGACGTTAGAAACCTATCATGAGGGCCGGCCCTCCCCTCCCCCGGTAGCGGGGGAGGCGGGTCAAGCGCGGGACCCGAGCAAGCTGCCGATAGCAGAGTGCTATCGGTGATTACACGGTCTATATTGGTGTCGACTCGTAGCTGATCTGAGCCTATGCTGTCGCGGTTGATCCGGATCAACTGGTCAACGGAGTGTAGGGTTCGACGTCGCATACGACCCCGGGGCCCATGCGGTGTGAATGTGTGCCTAACACCGGCTGTGTTATGTCTGAGTGTGTGTTGTAGCTTACGTCGCGCTTCAGCGTCGCGCTTTAACAGTTCTGTGATTTTATCAACAGGATCGGTTATGACATTCTTAGGTAACCTAGACTTATTAGGTGCTAAGCTATCGGGGGTGTAGTTTGCCGCACTCACTACGAGTGGGTTCGGGTGGAGAAGTGCCTTTTCGAAGTGACGTTCTGACATCGCTTTGAAATGGCCCCTAATCGAATCTAGTCTGAGGTCGCGGTGTAGGTCGATGTTTCTTACGTACCACGGGCAACCGGTTGCCACACGTAAGAATTTATTTTGGATCGTTTGGAGGCCTCTGAGTCTATGCTGAGGCACATGCGCGAATGCCACACAGGAGTATGACATGATGGGGCGGATACATGATTTATAGAGGGTGAGCTTGTGCCTGAGGGGCATTTTGCTCTTTTTGTTTATGAGGAAGTACAGTCTACTACTGACGAAACGGGCTTTTTTAGAAATCGCGGCGATGTGTGGTCTAAACGACATCGACCTGTCAAGGGTGACCCCCAGGTACTTGACCTGTCTAACTCTGGGAATAACGACGTTATTTAGTAAGATTGGTTTCATCGTGAACCATGTTTGTCTGCGTTTAGGTAAGCGTGTCTTTCTCTTACGAGAGAAATGAATCGACGCGCTTTTATCGGGGTTAATAGCTATTCTCCATTTTGCGAACCAGTTGCCTAGTTCGGTGACGGCACGTTGGAGAAATAGCGATGCTCTATTAGCATTAGGGTGGGTAACGTATAGAGCTGTATCGTCAGCGAAGAGAGCCAGTTTGACGTCCGGAGGTCTGGGGATATCTGATGTGTACAGATTGTATAGAGTTGGGGACAGCACGGAGCCCTGGGGGACTCCGGCCCTCAGAGGTCTCAGGGAAGAGAGGGTGCCTTCGACCCTATACCTAAATGACCGGTTTGACAGATAGTCGCGGATGATGATGACTAGCCTATCCGGTATTCCTAGCTTGTACAGTTTGTACACGAGGCCTTCGTGCCATATCCTATCGAAGGCCTTAGCTACATCGAAAAATACGGCGCACGTATCGCGGGAGTTCTTTTTATTGAAACCTCTGAGTATGTCTTCGGTCATACGGTGGACTTGCCTTGGACAGCAGTGGTTTTCGCGGAAGGCGAATTGCTCGTCTATGAACAGGTTCTTTTCGCTTATAACGGCTTTGAGCCGCTTAAGCAGAACCCGTTCGTAGATTTTGCCAATCGAGCTTAGTAGACTGATGGGCCGATAGCTAGACGGTTCCGTGCCCGGTTTGCCGGGCTTAGGTATACCGATAACCGTAGCTTCTTTCCATTGGTCTGGGAACCTACAGCCCTTTAGGAGGGCGTTGAAAATGCTAACCAGGAGGTAAACAAGAGCGGGTGGGAGTATTTTAATGACTTTGTTGGAAATCCCGTCCGGCCCGGGGGCCTTCTTGGAGTGAAGTCGTTTGATAATGTCTTGGACTTCTTCTACATCCGTCGGAGGGATAGGATCCCCCTCCGGCGGCGCAGAAGTCTTCGACTCTACTACCCTAATTACCTCCTCTACGTGGGAGCCTATGGAGGGTGAGGGGGTAGTGATGTTGGGGGTACACTGGCTCTCTAGTGTGTCGGCTAATAGTTCCGCCTTGTCGGCGTCCTCTAGTGCAGGCGCGCGATTTGGTCTTTTTAATGGCGGCATAGATGCCTCCGTTTTCTTTTTAAAAGAACGAGCGAGTGGCCAGTAGGCCACATGGGAGGGTGAGATTTCACTAAGGAGACGATCCCACTTTTCGGCTTTGTGCTCTAAGATGCGTGTTTTAACGTCTCTTTCGAGGTTACGGAGGTCACGACGATACTCGTCCGCCGGGTAGCGAGCGTATCTGCGCCTGGCGGTGTTTTTGGCGCGTATGAGTGCTTTAATGTCATCCGGGAGCTCCCAGTGTCCATCGCTGGACGTTGAGATCTCCCTAGATGACTTTTCCATCGTCGCTACCAGATGGTCGGTAAGGTCGGAACTGGCCGCAATGGCCGCCTCGGGACTCTCTAAAGTGTCCGGGATGTTGTCGAGTTGACTCGAGCGAAGTGAATTTAAGTTTTCATTTAGTAATTTAAAGTCGATGATCTTTTTCTTTAGATTTTTAGTATTATTCTCGGGGTTACCTAATTGAATTAATACTGGTCTGTGGTCTGAGTTAAGCTCGTGTACTGTTTGAATAGAATGCACCAGAAGGGATACATTGCGTATTATACATATGTCTAATATGGATGGCCGCACATTACTCCTATCGCTGTTTGCGAAGTCGTAGCGTGTTGGCTCATCTGGGGCGACTACTGTACAGGCTAGATCATCAACGGCGCGGCAGAGAATTATACCATTTTTATTGTTTTCTCTGCAGCCCCATGCCTGATTTTTACTGTTTAGGTCGCCGGCTATAAAGACGGCGTTGCCTAGTTCTAATAGCGATTTGAGATCGCTGAAGAGTAATGTTTTATTACACGATTGATATACCGAGGCGATGATGATCGACTGATGGCCAGTCATGCTCACCTGGCAGACGGACGCCTCCAGTGAAGCTAGAGGCGGTGTGTCTAATGGGATACAATGGAGTGTTCTTTTGTAATAAATTAGTGTACCTCCGAGTCGGGATCGCAACCTATCATTCCTAACGATGTTATAATTAGGGATACGCGGATTGCTATTACATGGTTTTAGAAACGTTTCCTGCACAAGGAGGACGTCAACATCGTATTTTTTTACGAAAATGCGAATTTCCTCTAAATTCGCGCTAATGCCGTTCGCGTTGAACGACACTAGTCGGAGAGAACGCGGTTTTGTCCTAGCCGTGGTAGCCATTTAAGGGCTTTGAGAGGGGGGGGACCTAATCTTGGCGACCAGGGTGGCATGTTCACTATATGCCTGGCATGTCTGCTGTAGGGTGGTGGCGACGCGTAGTTTGCGGGCCAGGACGGCTAGCTCTTCTGGATCTATATCGCAGAGAGCCTGAAAGACAAACGCTAGGTTTATCCCGAATTCATCAGTGGGGGAAGCGGGACAGCTGGGGGCTGCTCGTACCTTCGTACTTGCAGGGGGGGCTTGCTGCCTGCTTACTGCCGCTGGGGGGCTTGGAGGGCCCGGAGCGGGTTTTGCGGGTGCAGACGGCTGGGAAGCCGCTCTGTCATGCCACGCGTTCGTCTTAGGGGGCGGAGCGGGGACAAACTTCTCCTCCCTGGGTCGGGTGGTGGATCTGGGAGCAGGACCAGGTTTTTTCCCGGCTCTCCTCCCTTTCCTTACCACCGCGGGGGCTTTCGGGCAGCCGCGGTAGTTAGCCGGGTGCCCTTGGCCTCTGCAGATAACACAGCTAGGTGGTTCCGTAGCTGTGGCCCTATCGCGGGGACAGTCGGGGGTCCCGTGGTCGCCGAGACACTTAACGCACCTGGGGTGCGCCTGGCAATTTCTTGCCGAATGACCATATAATTGGCAACGATGACATTGCCCTATGATGCCCCTTTTACGGGGGGACTCTACCTTTAGCCCGGTCATGTTACACACGGCCCGGACATTAAATATGGCTTTCGCCGCCGGCGTTAGCGGCAGGATAACAAGTACCATCTTGTACTTGTATTTATTGCGGGGGTGGTACATTCTATGTACCTCCTCCACAGGGTATCCCTGGAGGATCAAGTCCTCCTTGATTTCGGACGGGTCTATATCCCGGGGGACACCGCCGATGACAACACGCAGTACGCGCTCATCTTCGAGCGCGTACGTGTGGTATCCTATTTTGTTGGCGCTTAAGAAAGCGGTCAACCTACGGTGGTCATTAGAGTCCGCCACTTGGACTCTTATGCCGTCTGCGCACGAACGTGCAGATTTGTATAAAATCTGCTTCGCGTATATAGCCTTTGAGACTATTGTCCAGCTTTTGGTATCCTGGACGACTATCGGGGGGGGCGCTTTCGTGCGCGTTTCGGTGTCCATGCCCTCGTTTGGGGTGGACGCCGAAGTACCGGGCGCGGGGGACGCGACTTGGTCGCGCCTAGTGACCTGCGGCGATGATGATAATGCCGCTGTCTTGCCCTGAGGGGGCGGGGTCCCTACCTTCGGAGCCTTAGGCGGGGGGGATGGCGCGGAGGACGGCGCGGACCCGGTGTCCGGGCGCCGCCTCTTCTTTTTATTGCGGACCTCCGTGAATCCGCTGTGGGTGGTCTCCTCCTCGGAGGAGCTGCCGGCTACCGACATCTCCTCCTCTGACGGAGTTGACGAGCGGGAAGTCCGCGTGTTTTCCGATCCGGCATCGGTTGTGCCGGACTCGGTTCCTAGCGGGCCGTCGTCCGTTGACGCGGCGGGGGGCGCGGGTGAGTCGGTCGAGAACCTCCTCACTTGTTTGCTGTGGCTACTGCCTGATTTTTTTGCGTAGGCTTTTATTTTTACCTCGAAGTCGGGGACGTATTCCCGCAGGAAGGCCATAAGGGCCTCTTTGGGGATGTCATTAAGTTCCGCCATTGTTTTATTGTTTGTCGATGTTAAACAAAAACCGGTCGTCATTAAGACGCCATTGTGTTCCTACCCTCCCGCCTGGCGGGAGGTGTGTAACAAAGGAATTAAAACGGTCGACTACCTGGGCAGGTACCGGGACGCAACCCAAGTAGGTGTGTAAATAACGAAAACAACTTACGTGTTCGGCTTCGGGAACACACTTTTCGCTATGCGAGCGATTAATAACGCGGCACTATCACAACGAACGCGACTATGTGGCACCGGAACACCACTTAATTACGAACGCGGTTCTAAGCGCGCGATAAAACGGACGGGTTTAAACGCGATTGAGTCGTCTGACGGCCTCAATATCTAGGAGCACTTGTAACCTGTACGAAACGCACTAGGATGACGCAACACTGACTCTAACAATAGACAAAGGACAGTACTGGGGCACTGCCTTTGTCTACGAGAACAATGGAGCGCGAGAACTTGTACCTGCGCAGAGAGCGTAGGACGGTAGGTCTGTGCGTGTTGGCGGACACGCACCGAATGGTCGTTTTTGGAAGTAACAGTGGTCACTCTACGTAGAAATGAAATGAAAAAAATATTATTTATTATTTCTTACAAATAT
This sequence comes from Lycaena phlaeas, assembly GCA_905333005.2. Taxonomy (NCBI): domain Eukaryota; kingdom Metazoa; phylum Arthropoda; class Insecta; order Lepidoptera; family Lycaenidae; genus Lycaena; species Lycaena phlaeas. The sequence goes on from HG995181.1 coordinate 4,956,137, forward strand.
CTTATTTCAATCGATAAATAAAAACAAAACTTCTACTTATGATCATAATATTATATAATATTATGATCATAAGTAGAACTTGACAATCTGTATACAATAATTTCTAGAATGTAAATTTATTTCAAAAATGTGTTCTAAATTCAACAGTCCACCTAAAAACTTTTTTGAACCTCTCACATGCATAAATTCTCTAAAAACTGTTTAATTAAGCCTATTTTTAGTGTTGATCGACGTTTAAGCACATTATTATTTATTGAAATATTTACTTATTTTAGAAGAAAAACTGAAATGATTTCCAACGAAGGAGCTAAAGACGCGCCTATAATAATGTCTACTAGTCAAGAAAACATGACTAGAGAAGACAACGAAGAAGAAGGAATGTATAAAGAATATATAACACAGAGCTACAGCCAAACGCCTATAAAAGACGAAGGCATATTTGGGTCTTTTGAACCCGATGGATCATTTAGGTAATATTATTATCCTTTTCATATTTTTTTTTTTTTTCAAATTTTATTAGATTTAGGTGATTATTTAAAAAAATAGTTTTAGTCATGCACTTTATTTTTCTACATTCACTGGAATGAACAATGCTTGGGCAAACAGAAAAAAATATAATATAATGCTTACGCTTTTTTACGAAAACTAGCTTTCATTCATGCTCACTACGTTATTCTCTTCTTAGTTCTTCAGACGGAAATGCACCTTACGAAGATTTTCATGAAAAATACATTAGTTACAAGCATGAACCATTTAGAATTCGCAGCGTAAGTTTTGAAGAAAAAACAGAGTGTATTGATAAGGAAGAAATTTCTATGGACTGGTAGGTACAGCTTACCACTTTTGAAATTTAGATTTTCTATTATATTAGTTGTTTATCTCAATTAATAGGTAATAGCAATATTATGTACGGTTATAGTGTTTTGGCTCGATATAATATTATTATACAATAAACTTAGCCACTTTATATTGATATATTATTTTTATTATTAAGAAATGTAAAAAACAAATATAAATAATAAATTATCCACATATTTCCTTGAAACAAAAATATCCCAATTCAAAGTATATAAAAATATTAAATTGTTTATACTATATTATTATGTTTTAGGCAATTTGGTCTTAATATGTATATTATAGTAATTAAAATCACTCGGTATGTAAAAAAACATTTTTCCCCAACCTAATAAATTACAAATTAAATATTGCAGCACTGCAAAATCAAGCCCCGCATCACCAGACCCTGTAGCTCATGACTTAAATAGCCAGAAAGTGAAAAGGGCGATGGCAAGAAGTAATGTAAATATGATGCTTACACCATTAGAAAAAACCTCACCATGTGCATCAAATGAATCATTGACTGTTGACCAAAGCAGGTATTGTATAAATAATTAAAAATGGTTTTATAAAATCATCCTGGCCTTTGATGACATAGTATATTTCTAATAAATGGTCCTTGATGGGCTTTCGTGTATGAGCTTGTCCTTAAGCTTACACCCTCAACTAGTATAAAGGCAACATTTGGTTTTTTTTCTGCCAAGATTAAGAAATTGCATGTTCTCCTTATATACAAAAGTACTCTGTGGTTTACTTAGCACATTGGATAGATTTTATGAGGTTATTGAGCTGAACATACATAATTATTTATCACATTTCACTAGCAATTAAAGCTTAGTAAATATAAAATTTATTATAAAAATCCTATTTCAGAGACCATTCAGATGGTTTATGGAATGAGTCACAAGCTACAGTTTTACAATTAGATTCTGGAACAGATAATGGAACAGTTATAAGGTATACTTACATTTTGATATATTTATTAAGTCGTCGTAAAATGTAAGAAAATATTATGTAATATCATTTTAATTTCAGTTCATCTGACCTAAGTTCTTTAGCTACTTCCCCTGGTGCTCTTGCTTTGCTGACTCCTACTTCAAGAAGAAAACAATTGCTACTATTACAGCATCAGCAGCGGTCTTCTCTAGATACAGATGCTCTGGACGAAGAGCTAGATGCGTCACAGGTATTTGCTAGTTATAAATAATCATCACATTTTATAGGGACATATTTAACAATAATTCTTGTTTATTGTTTCAGAGTCAATCTCCGACTTCCCCGAGGAACAAATTAGATCCATCGAGTCCAAGTTTTATTCATCAATCTCGAGCGTCTTTGTCCCCGCCAGCAGTAGTGCCAAATATCACTCTGCCTATAACCAAACAACCAACAACATCTAAAGTATTATCACCAACAACACCGATAAAAGCTAACCATACTCCAGCAATTGCCATAACCCATCCTAGTTTAGATCTGTCAGACGTTCCCTTTAAAAGAACTCCGAGTTTTATCAACAAAAAACGTGAAAGAGCATTAAGTCCGTCGAGGAGGAGAGAATTACAAAAGAAGTCACAACAAAAAGAGCCTAATGGTAAATTACCAAACCAGATTACCGAATCTCCCTCAGAACCTGCGCTAGCTAAAGCTGCTAGTAGTGAAACTAGCTTAGCTAGAACTGACTCTGGAAAGTTCAATACAACTGATGTATCGGAAAGCACAACTACAACTGAAGATTATGTCACCGCTAATTCTGATAGTTCCAAAAAAAGTAATAAAAACCAAGCACATAGTATGTACAAAGATAATTTTTATTTCGTGTTCCTTTATACAGTTAATATCATAGTTTTTATTTTTCTTTTAGATAGCGAGAATAACAATAAACCTCAAGAGGGGTCATCGTTTGAAAGTGCATCGAGTTTATATTCATCAACAAAAACAGACGCTATCGCGGAAGATTTAATTGTACCAAGTTTTTCACCGCCTCTAGAAATACGTGACGATTTTATTGTAACTAAACTATCGTCTCCCCCGTCTCAATTAGCAGAAAAAGTAACAAAGCCTTCAGTAGAAAGAATCGAAGTTAAAGCAGATATTACTCCTATTGTAGAGCATAATAGAAGAAATAAGACTGAAATTAGTAAATTAAAAGAAACTTCAACAAAATCGGTAAACATTTATTGCAATAACTTAAAAATTCGAGTACCTAATATTACGATAATTATTTAATTTAATTAATAAGTATAATATGAAATTTAAAAAAAAATAACTAACACTATTCCAACAGGTTAGTTCTACACGTGATACGATAAGTGGGAAAAGTAGTTCAAGTGGAAGCTATAGTATTACTGGTTCTAACCCTAATATGACTGAAACAGTGAATGAGAAAAATGTAGTTGTAGTCAAAACAAAAGAAGTCTTAAGTAATTCTATAGAGAAAAAAGATTTAAATTTAAAAACAGAAGAGAAACATATAAATCAAGACCAAGAAGAGCAATTAGTTCCTAAAAAAATTATGATGGTATGACAATATTCTATAATGATATTTTATTAAAACTACATAATAGCTCCGAGCATTGGTTTTATTTGCCTAATCCAATAATAAAGATGACAATTGAAATTAAATAATGTTACCAATAATTTTTCAGGGATCACTTTCTGATGATGAAAGAAGTGCACATTATTCGTCCTCCGGGTATTACGAGAGTCCTGTAGAAGATGATGACGATGGAGGTCTAAGTATGATTAGTTGAATTTTTTATTCACTACTTATCAAATAGGCATCCATATTAAAATATGTACTTTTTACAGCGTATAAGCATTCGCAAAAATACAGATCCACAAATAGACCCAAAAGTTGGTTATCAGAGGATAAAAGAAGAAAAAGAAAATCTTTTATGTTAGAATTCTCCAAATCTTACGACGATGCGATTTCTCCATCAAAAGATAATTGGGATGAAAGAGAGGAAATTGATTCTGTCAGTCACATATCTGAAAATAGTGTTATAAAATGTACAAACATCAAATCTCCTCAAGAAGAAAAACCAAAGGAAAGCAGAAAGAAAAAAACTCATTTCGTACAGCCATCGCCGCGGGAGGCTGAAAAACATGTAGAAAGAAGTGTAAAAGATAAAGATGGAAGGGAAAGAATTGTTAAAAGAACTAAATTTAAGGCGAAAAGTCCAACACAAAGTAAAATATTTGACAACAGCCATAGACCGTCCTATTACGATAGAAGAGAATCAGCTGGTTCCAATATAAAATTACATCTTAATATTCCCACTTCTGATGATTCTAGTGAATACAAAACTGAAAGTAAGCTATAATAACAAATTATATTTAAATGACGAGTATTCCACTTTTCTCTAATATTTAATGTTTTTCCTAGGAATCGGTAATGGAAATATTTCACCTAGGAAATATAGACGAATAAGAGAAAGCCCAAGGAAAAAAACGGGATCAAATTCAAATTCAAAATCACCTACTGCTAGTTATAGTTTTGGCTACCGGTAAGTGAATATGACTTGTGTTTTATCAAAAGCTATATTTATATTATATATAACTTATATCCTTTAATTTTAAATCTAGTCCCCGAAGAAAGAGTGGATCAAACGAAAGTATATCTTTACCTGGAAGCCTTCCACGACGCAAACAATCTATTCCCACGCTACCTTGTACGAGTTCCTTAGAAGCAGAAGACGTGGGATGCGCTCTTAGTCATTCAAATGAACAAAGTAAGCTGACTCCATTACGATACATCAAGAGTCCGATATCACCGAAACATAGTCGAAAACAGGAAAAAGGTACGTGGTATTGCTGCAAGTAATAATAAATTGACTAGTCCCTAAAAATGTATTAAGACGATAAGTGATGGGCGTTGAAAGTTGCCAAAAGAACTGCTTTTTATGCTAATGCTATAAAAATTTAAAATATATATGAATCACGAAAGCAAGGCACCAATAATTTTAAATCTCATTGTCAAATGCCTTGCCGATAAATTTTAAACCTTTCAGTTGTGATGGTACTTCTTCCTAACTTAAAAAAAGCATCAATTTATCAAAAGCAAACCTTATAATCTTACGATCATAATGAAATATAATTTTCAAAAAGATAAGTATTAGAATCGGGCGCGAAGAGACTAAAATAATTTTAATATAATTTAATCTATATTTACCTTTATATATTATTACATCGATAATTGGCTTTTATAAACCCAAGTAAACGTATGAGTTTTATTAAACAACAGACGGAAAATTTGCCAAGGCGGCTTCAGCAGAATCCCTACGTTCCGTTTCACCAGGGTCAGATTCTGTATTCTATTCAGAACATACTGAACAAAGTTTGGCTGGAGAAGAATGCGATGCGAAAGCCCACTGCCTACACTGCGGAAAAGAAGTGCACATCATAACAGCCTCTCATGAACATGAAAGCGCGTCGAGGACGTCACATACCGATGTATGTATTTTTTGAGTATTTTTTTTTTTTGCGTTAAAAAAGTTCTTATTACAAAAATCAACTATTAAAATTGGATGTGCAATTAAGCGTTATACGTCATCTTTGTCACACAGTATAATAGACTGACGAAAAATTTCTTCTTCATCTCCATCTCTTATTTATTTTCTCAATAGCCTCCATATATAAAACATGCTTATGTGAATGGCTTCAAATAGGCCATCTAACGTCCGGTTTCTTAATCGTCTGTCAACTAACATGGCTGCTAATGGCGGTTAACATACGATTCTCGGGTCAAATTTGACAGCTTTTAATGTAGTTGTTATGTCAACAGGCTGATCTAATAAGTAATTTAACCATGCTTCTAGCAACTCATTCGACACTTAAAAACAGGTTTGACATTTGATTAGTTAATTTTTGCGTTGATCAGCCTTTCAGAGACCGAGCGTTAGTGTTTTACCTACAAAAGTTTTTGCCATACAGCTAGAATTAAATGTATTTGCTAGAATTAAATCAATTTTCAGTAAAGAAAATGTTCGTGTTGCAGGAATCATTCGCTGATGCAACGCCTGACATAGTGCCCGCTCCAGCTGGGTTCGCTGACTCTCCATCGTGTATAGACAACAGGAAACACGTGAGCGGCGCTAGGCTGTATAAAAAGCTAGACAAGAGGTATCGTTCGGAAGACAAATCCAGGCACTCTAATCGCTACCGGTCGGATGTTCGAGCTAAGGTTGGATATGCACATTTTAATAAGCTTTTCTATATTTTTGAAATATCCAAAATCAACCAACGTTGATGCATATTGCCGGCACTCTGAATTATTCTAATTGTAATGATAATATGTGTTAAAAAATATATTAACACATATTATTTTTAAACATTAAATTTACATTTTATTATTGGATTAGTGGCAACTATCCGATTAGTGGTAACTATACTATACTATAAATAAACTGTAATAAAAATATCCTGTCCTAGAAATTAAAAAATTACCTTTCCTAGAAATGATCAGTTTGTACCCAAATATAACACCTTCATTATGAGATCTCATTTTTAACCGACTTCAAAAAAAGAAGGAGGTTATCAATTCGTCTGTATGTTTTTTTTTTTTTTTGGATGTTTGTTACACGATTACTCCACTGTTTGACGATGGATTTTGGTGATTCTTGTTTTGTTTGAAAGCTTATGTTTCCGAATTGGTCCCATATTAATTTGCCAAAAGCCAAAACATCGATGCCCTTCACAGATTTAATACTTGGTGTATGTGATTGATCATTAAAATATCCTCTTTGGCTGGCACCGACTCCAAAAGTACCCAATTTTAAATAGTATACTTCTACTTAACTTCGAAGTATTTCAATATTATTTTAAATTTTTTAGTTGTACATAAATTTATTGAGGTATAGTTTTGAAGTCGGTTTCTGGTTTTTTATTTAAAATTAATTTTATTTAGGTGGGCTTTAAGCTCGACGAAGTAAAAATTTATTCAACAAATTTGAAGATTTTTCTATAACTTTTAAATAATTATATTTAATATAATTTAAAAGTTATAGACAGGCAATATTAACGTGGTTACTGACACTCATTCTTAGATCATCTTCTGTGCTGATAATAACATATTAATATGTTGCTGGAGCTAGTACCACTCTCATACAAGTTAGGATAGGAGCTAGTACAACTCATTTATATATCTTATCCCCAAGTGCCGCGTCTGCCAGTTTGAAATATTCTACAAACAACAAATTCTAATTGCGATACTTGTCTGTAGTCTGAAGAGCGAGGTAAGGAAGAATATGCTGACATCGAGAAACCAGAAGACACTCGTATCGCGCGCTCTGCCGGTAACAGTCTGGACAAGCTAGCATCGAACACCGGCGCCGACCCTGATGGTACTTTTTAAAAAAAATCCTTCAAATTAAATAAATCTAATATATAAAATTCTCGTGTCACAGTTTTCGTTGCCATACTCCTCCGAAACGGCTTAACCGATTTTGATGAAATTATTTGTGCTTATCCGGTATCTATGAGAATCGGCCAACATCTCTTTTTCATCCCCCTAAATGTTAGGGGTAGTCCACCCCTAATTTTTTTATTTTATTTTTTAGACAAAATTTTTTGTTTTTATTTTTTATGATACAGCATACAAAAATACACACAACCCTAAATTTTGACCCCTCTACGATCAACCCCTATTTTGTAATTTCAATTTTAATATTGGCAGAACGAAGTCTGTCGGGACAGCTAATATAATATATATTGATGATAATAACTTCTTTAATAGCCTTAGTTATAGGGTTTTGTTAAAGTTGCTGTGCAGTTCCCGGCTTAGAATAGGACTGCCCCATATCCTCCCGCGGGTGTCGTAAAAGGCGACTAAGGGATATCTTGGCTGATATCATGTGCCAACAAAACACATTGTCAGAGAAGGAAAACTCGAAACAAACCCTGTGCCAACCCGCCTAGCCAGCGTGGCACCAGTAGGCTACCGACCCTCCAATGAGAGACGCAATAAAAACCAGGCCCCTAGTCCCCGGCAGCCCCGCTAGCCCTGACCACGGTAGCAGTCAGGTAAACGGCGGGGCAGGGGGTGCTAAGAATCCCCGGCAGACGCCCGGCTACCACCCCAACCGACAACTGGCCCTGGTAACACACAACGTGCGCACTTTGAGAACAGACGAGAAACTGGTTGAGCTGGAGGAAGTATTGAGCAAGTTGCGTTGGGACGTCATAGGTTTATCGGAAATCCGAAGAGAGGGTGAGGATACGATAACCCTGCAGTCCGGCCACATGCTCTACTTCCGGGAAGGTCACAAGAAGTCCCAAGGTGGTGTTGGGTTTATCGTTCACAAGTCTCTCAAGAGCAACATTATATCCGTCGGAAGTGTGTCAAACAGGGTAGCGTACCTTATACTCAGAATATCCAAGCGATATTCGCTGAAGATCATACAGGTATACGCCCCTACTAATACACATTCCGATGACGAAGTGGATGCTATGTATGAGGACGTTAGTAGAGCCATACATAGCACCAAAACACAATACACTGTTGTTATGGGAGACTTCAATGCAAGGCTGGGCTGTAGAGGCGATGGTGAGTCAAAAGTGGGGCAATTTGGCTATGGGCAGAGGAACTCCAGAGGACAGAGGCTGGCTGACTTCATGGAGAAAGAAGGACTCTATATGATGAATTCTTTCTTCCAGAAGTCATCTCACAGGAAATGGACCTGGATGAGTCCCGACGGAATAACAAGAAATGAGATAGACTTCATCATGAGCACCAAAAGACAGATATTCAATGATGTCTCTGTGATCAATATGGTTAAAACCGGAAGCGATCACCGCATTGTCAGAGGCACATTGAATATCAATGTCAAACTGGAAAGATCGCGTCTGATGAAGTCCACGCTCCGACCGTCCGTTGCACATATCCAAAACCCCGACAATTTTCAACTCGAACTGACCAATCGCTTCGAATGGCTAGACAGCTGCGCATCAGTGGACGATATAAATAGCAGGCTGGTAGACACTGTCCATACGGTTGGGGCTAAGTATTTTAAGCCTAACCGAAAAAATAAACCTCAGAAACTATCCGACCACACCCGGAACCTCATGGCTAGACGACGTTCTATGACGCTCCAAACCTCTGAAGACGCAGAGTCATATAGGCGACTCAATAGGCAGATTTCAAAGTCCTTGCGACACGATATTCGCTCCTTTAATACACAGCGTATTAAGGAGACGATTGAGCGGAACCAAGGCTCCAAAGTGTTTGCAAGAGACGCGTCTATTGGGCAATGCCAGTTGACGAAGCTGAAGACTGAGGATGGACGCGTAACGTCTGAAAAGTCAGAGATACTACGGGAGATAGAGAGGTTTTATGGACAGTTGTATACCTCGGTCTCAGCTGAGCCTGCTCGCTCGGAGACAGACCCAAGAGCTAAGCTAACCCGACACTTCACCGAAGACATCCCAGACATCAGCATGTACGAGATTAGGATAGCTCTCAAACAGCTTAAGAACAACAAGGCACCGGGCGGGGATGGAATCACCACAGAGCTTCTGAAAGCGGGCGGACTGCCGGTACTCAAAGTCCTTCAGAAACTTTTCAATTCCTCCCTGCTTGAGGGCAGAACGCCGGAGGCATGGAACAGAGGTGTTGCGGTCCTGTTCTTTAAGAAAGGTGACAAGACCTTGTTGAAGAACTACAGGCCCATAACACTGCTGAGCCACGTCTATAAGTTGTTTTCGAGAGTTATCACGAATCGTCTAGAACGCAGGCTTGATGACTTTCAGCCTACCGAACAAGCCGGTTTCCGAAAAGGCTATAGCACCATAGACCACATTCATACGCTGCGGCAGGTTATACAGAAGACCGAAGAGTATAATCGGCCACTTTGCTTGGCGTTTGTGGACTATGAGAAAGCCTTCGATTGCGTCGAGACGTGGGCGGTCCTTAGATCTCTCCAGCGGTGCCGTATTGACTATCGGTACATCGAAGTGTTGAAGTGTTTGTATAGTAACGCCACCATGTCAGTCCGAGTACAGGAGCATTGCACGAAGGAAATCCCTTTAAAAAGAGGAGTGAGACAGGGAGATGTTATATCTCCGAAACTGTTTACCGCTGCTCTGGAGGATACCTTCAAGCTCCTGGAATGGCAAGGACTTGGCATCAATATAAATGGTGAATACATCACTCACCTTCGTTTTGCCGACGATATCGTGGTCATGGCAGAATCGCTGGAAGAGTTAAGGCAAATGCTCGGTGACCTCAATAGAGTTTCTCAACAAGTGGGTCTTAGAATGAACATGGACAAAACGAAGATCATGTTCAACGTCCATGTAACACCCACCACAATCACTGTTGAGAACTCTGCTCTTGAAGTTGTAGACGAATACATTTACCTAGGACAGATCATCCGATTAGGTAAGTCCAACTTCGAGAGAGAGGTCAATAGACGGATTCAACTCGGCTGGGCAGCGTTCGGTAAATTAAATATTTAATTAGATATTTTTAAAATATTTATAAATGTACTTAGCACATGACGCGTTCATTTTTAGTCATTATAAGTAGGATACGTTTCTGTAAAATAGTTGCAGTAATCAAGAAACTCTGTATAATACGTATAGTGAATATTATTATTTTTTTTTCTAAAATAATTAACGCTTGTCATTATAAAAATTAGTAAAACATACAGAATCATTATTGCTATTACATGTTTGGCAGGCGCATATTAAAGCGAAAGCTCTTATCAAATTAACAATCAGCAAATCAACGAAAATATAATAAATAGCATCTATTTCTTATGCAGAACAAGAACATTGTTCTGGATCAGAAGATGGAGAAGGTGGTCGTGATGAGAAGGGCGTTTACGCCACACCATGGTGGTGTGGAAACTGGATACTAATATCCCCAAACGACGACAGCTGGCTGCGAATACCACCAGGTATCATTAATTATTGAATTAATATTAAATCACAATTTTTATGTTCTTCAGCACGTTTAGCTAGACAATGCTTAACATAGCTCTACATAAATTATTAGTTATTATATTGAAAAGCTAGTATAAAAAGCTGGGCCAGGTGTGTGTTTTGGTTGGTGGTGGTGGTCTGTGACTTATGCGAAATACACGATAGATCCCGAAACCTCTCACATAAGAGGCAGAGTCCATACCCACTGAACCATCGTCGCTCAAACTGTAACACTAAAAACCACTCTTCAATTTTTATTCAATTTTTTGCTAGCTGCCGTCACTACTTTTTACTCATACATTATTTACTTTGATTAGACTCCATAGATCAGAGTAGCTCAAGTCAAGAGGACCCAACGGAGTCAGAGACAGAGTTCAACAAGCGCTACGTCTCCCTGTCGCACAGACTAGTGCACCGCCTCGCGATAGTGGAGCAGACGAAACGACAGGCGAACAGCACCTTCAGTAAGTGATTCGTTATTTAATAGAATTATTTACTTAATCCAAATAAAATAAACCATAGATCAATCAAATTAGGTATTTTAAGGAATCGAGCGGATTATTAGACAAATTAAACTGTCTGACCATCGCGCATCGGGTGATGTCGTAATGTCGCAAGAGCGAAAGGGACACCTCGATTGCTGCATCCCGCTCGAACTTAATGGCGGAAAACTTCACTCCTAACAGTATATTATTATCAAAAAAAAACACACACACACAGAATTCCAATCGGAATAAAAAGTGGGATTTAAATGGAATGTCTTGCCAATGTCATAGCGTTTTATTGATTAATTACCTAGTGATTACCTGATGAAAGAATTCCTTTTTAGGGTTCCGTACCCAAATAGTAAAAATGGGACCCTAATACTAAGACTTCGCTGTCCGTCCGTCTGTCATCAGACTCTCAAGAATCTCAAGAACCGTAATAGCTAGACAGTTAAAATTTTCACAGATTGTGTATTTCTATTGCCGCATAACAACAAATGCTAAAAACAAAACAATAATAATAATTAAAAGGGCTCCCATATAACAGAGTAGTTGTTGGCGTCTTTGGCTGTAGGTATCTCATGAACAGTAATAGCAAGGAGGTTAAAATTTTCACAGATATTTAATGCCACAATAATAACAAATACTAAAAATAAAATAAAAATAATATTTAAGGGGGACTTTCGTCGTTTCGAAGATTATAACGAAACTCACAAACATACTTGCTTCGTGATGCTTTTATTTATAGTCATAATATAACGCAATTAAAAATGCAAATGAAAGCTTATTACAGAAGAATACCATAACCGTATAATTTAACTATTTACATATTTTTGGTTAAAGGTATATATTTATCATGCGATTTCTATCTATTGCTGGTAGCGAACGTGCTTTCAACCATGACGTACGATCTATTTCAAATCAGGAATACAAAAATAGTTTCACCTATTAATTTAAAAGTGGAACTGTATATTTTTATGTCCCTGACAAATATCAATGGACTATGGATTCACCGGCTGAAATATTTTTTTAGTGTTGAGTTTGTGACTAATTTTTATATTGAGTCATAAAATAATAATTCATGTCACTAATATTAAAATAGTCGGTACTTTTTTTAAAGATTGTATTGCTCACATCGCGTTTTAGAATACTTATAATATAGAATGTATTTGAATGTAAAATTCTACTAATTGTCTGTAAATTCGGTTTACGGACGGTAGTTTGATGTGACAACGTCAAACGTTACTGTATGCAGCACGAACCGAACTCTGAGCCGATCGCTCGAGCCGATCATGCCTTTCTCTCGTTCGTGCCACGCACTCGCTTTCGTAACGCTACATGACGTCATCTTTTTCGTGCATGCTGCCCGTAATGTCGAGTTATTAGACGTTGTCACGTCAAAAATAAATACTGATATTGTTCAATAATATCTTTATCAGCTTTACTTTGGCTGTATTAAAAAGCAGCGCAGTGCTATTCTGTAAGAAACGCAGCGCTGTCGCAACTCTGTGACAGCGCTGTGAATTCAACTTGGTATTCCCTAAGCTTGTCAAACAATATCAAACACCTTAGCAACGTCAACGATGTGGGCGCGACGAGCTCGTCGCAGCGTTGCGACAGCGCTGCGTTTCTTACAGAATAGCACTGCTGAATAGATATCACAAAATATTATATTATGTAAAACGACTGAAGTCAAAGAAATCGTGACAATATTACAAAAATGATAATTATGTCGGCGCTACGTAGAGCTCATTAATATTCACCAGAGGTCGGGGAGACTCACCCAGTATTTCTAATCATATTATAAACTAAGATATTATAATACAGTTTTCTTCACAGTCACAGTTTTTTTTTGTCTTCGCGTATAATAAAAATAGCTATAAGACAACTCGCCACCAGCATCGAAAACATTGTGTACATAAAACAGTAAGAGGATTGTATAATAAAAGAAAAAAATGCAAAAAAAAAACTATTTATAAATATTGTTTTCTTATGTTAACGCGATTTTCACGAATTTCACTCATTATACCCGTGACCATGGTTGATGTAAAGTATCCGAAACGTCGGGCTTGTAAAAAACTTAATAAACCGCGATAAAATGCGTAAATTTGTTTCACTATTTTTAAACTAATATAATATTTAGTTAAAAATACAGAATATAATTTAATACCAAAACAAAAATTGGAAAAGAGACCGTGCCTGATCTAAAAAAAATACAAAAAAATACTCGATTTGAGTGAGATTTACCCCCGTAATCTGAAGATCTGCCTGACCGTTTGACTCCTCCATAACTAAAGACTGAACTTATGAAAAAGTTATCTTTATCTAAACTTATCTGTACAAATAAAACGGTTAAGTCAAGGTCCTGTAACACGCTGCCCTTGACATGCCGCTTAGAAAAGGTATTCAGAGTAAATACAAATAGTTTGTTCGTTAGCGCGTACTATTTTTACGTAGACTCAGACGTCAGAGTTCCGACTCAGTCGTAACGCTACGGCGCGTTATGTCACACCGTTGTAACGTTGTTATGTAGTGCATTTGACGTGTTCTTACCGTAAATGTGTTGAAAAGGGCACCAGGTCAATCTATTAATGTTAAAATGGGGCACAGCTGTAAGTATATTAGATTAGTTAATGAGTGTACTGGGGAGTACAGTTAATTAATTAATCTTTTATTTTTAGTTAAGCAATACGGCAATTCAAATGGGAATATTAAGCAAAAGTTGGAGGAGATATTTAAATTGATGCTTGTGCTGTGGTGTCGACAGTCTCAGGCGAATAAACTTGTGGCTTTGGAACCTTGTGGTATATAAGTTTTGTGTTTTTTTTATTACTAACGTTTTTTTTTCAAAATCTGACTTATGTTATTCGCAAGTACATTTTATTGATTTTTTTAAAGACTAATAATGCTCGTAGCTTCTCTCACGTAAATTTGATTAAATTTAATTTTTTTGATAAAAATATTTTCGAATAGATACTAACTGATTATACATTTCATTTAAATGTTAATATGGGAAATACGGATTTTCTTGTGGATATAAGACTGTTGTCTGGTCTTACTTATACAATTTAAAAAGAAAATTGTATTAATAATTGGTGTTTCTACATACCTGCATACGTGTTTCGAATTAAATTGTTCTTCGCCCGTAGCATTTCTTGAGGTGATTTAAATGAAGACCTATATGGAATTGAGTTAAATGTAACCTACTTTAGTTCTAGAATATAATGTAGCTTTTAATGATATGAATAATTGATTCTGTAATTTCATATCCGTCCGACTAAATACAAAATATTGAAATCTTTATTATTGCATGCCTAACAAAGATTGCATGAGTAAGATTCATTGACTTAGAAACTCTACATATTATTAATAACTTAAAATCTCCCAGAGGCCAGAAGTTCACAGAAAACCCTATAAAAAATTTATTAATTTCACTAAAAAATTAAAATTATATCAGATAACTATTTTGCTATCTATATATTATGAAGGTACTATGTTTTTTTTAACTATATTATAGTACTAGGTACTATTTTATAAGATTATTAGACGCCAGAAAAAAATGTAAATGAAAAAATAGTAAATATGTCTATAATTTGTATTAATAAATTATTCATTATCATAATTTCATAATTTAACTACATATTATGTATTATATTTTACTAATTAGTGTAATATGTAAATACGCAAGTTTTCATGTAGGCGGTAATTAATCGAAACTACTTATGTTTTTTTTTCATAGGTGGTAAAAATATCATCAATCCGGTTTTATTAATTAAAATTAAGGTACAATAAATAAATAAACAAAAAAATATCCAAAAGAAATCTTGTTGAATTTATTGCATCAGACAAGTTATCATCTTCAACTAAAGCCTATAGACGTTATTTATAAATGTGAACGTACGTAAATCGTTTTCCATTATTTCAATAACAATAAATTCTGAAAACTACAATAATGATAACAATACTGATAAATTGAATGAATGGCTGAAAGTTGGCAATTTTCCAAACTCTGTTTGGGCATGAAAGTGAAATCGAGAGGTAATAGCGTATACATTAGGTCCAGAAGTATTTGTGTCATGGTCGATAACCGATCATATGTACTTTTTTATTTAAGGTGGTTCGTTTTTCATACAAAAATAAATCGGCATTCACACGCTAAATATTAGTAGATATGCCTCGATATTTGCGTGGGGAATTACTTTGGGATACTTATTTTCGCAAAATCAATAAAATTTCATATTTATAATCTCAGAGATATTATATCAGACGATAAAAAATCTTTTAAATTACGCATGTGTGTGTAGTCTCTAGTGTGTAAATATACACGAATTTACGGCGTTGCCGACTTGATCAAGAACTGCATGCGACGTTGCCGATCTTATGCTCGCGTATTCTCGCGATCAGAGACCTTATTTTTATACTTTGCAGTTCTGTCAACAGTATTTCCAGATGAGGGTGTCTCCCTTAAAAATTGAGATTTTTTCAAAACTTTAGTAATATCGAAATCACATTATTTTTTTAATTATCATACATAATACTTTGGTAATCTGTAAAATAATTGTGTATCGAGTAAGAGTAATACGCTTTATAAATAATTTGATTTTTATACTTATTAAATTTTATTTTTTAACTTTGTAAAATAATATACTTAAAACAACAGTAAAACAAATCTAATATTCATCCCCACCATGGCTCAGGCCTTGTCGTGGCGGTGGGGCTCAGTAGTCCAGGGTGACCCCCACACCTTGGGCGAAGCGAATTGAGCCGAGGGGGCTTTTTGTATCCCTCTTATAAGAAGAGGGGACAAAAGAGCAGGGGGCAAGGGGTGAGGATGGGAACCTCACCTTATCGTACTGTCCCGACGTTGGGAGTGTTTGTTCTGTGGTGCGGAACAACCGCTCTGTGGAGGTGGCGACGGTCTCCTGAGGTACTGCCCTGTGTCCCTTGGTGCCCTGTTGCTTGTAGATCCGGGGCACCTCACCAAAGGCGGCAGTGGTGGCACTCGCCGGGTTTTAGTGGGTAGAGCTGCGTACACTTACCATCTTTCGGGCGCAGCGAGTCCCACATACCTGTCTGGGGAGACTCACTCCCCTGCGGGATGCGTCAGTGCATTTCCCGGCGTAAAAGAAAAAAAAATCTAATATTCAGGGGTAATTATGAACGTGCTGAAAGATAACTCGATAATTTGTTTTCTTTATTCTATACCTTGTTGACGGCCTATGCTTGGCTGTCTTATTTATTCTATACTCAGTGCGGTGTAGCTTGGTGCGGCTGACACATGCCAATATGACGTTGACATACATAATTAGAGATGTGACGTTTTGCTATTTATTTTTATCGCTAACGATACTCGCAGCGTAAGTATAGTTCTTATTAATAGTAGTGTGTGTTAGTGTGTGTATTCTGTTGTGCAGTGTATCTAGGTGTATAAACTTTTCAATGTATATATTTAGGGGCTACATAATAGTAGCTTTGAACTTATATTAAATAACCAAAATCAGGTTTATATTTTTTTCGTGACGACTTTTTTAACGATAATAATATATTCTGTTGTTTCATTAATATAATGATAGACTTTTTACAATAATAATTGAACTACGCCCAATATACATTTTTTATGATAAGGAACATCGACTTTCCATCCTAGTATAGTACGTCCCATCACTAAGCACGTCTATGGTTTTACGTTATACGCATAGGACTTTGCTTAATTTTTCTTTCCATTTGATTTTATTTGGAGACTATCACATTCTGGTTGGGTTTGATTTAATTTACCACAGTTATTGGCGATCTACTATTTTACGAATGGGGTATTAATAAAATACTTAATTATATTTTTTTAATTGCGACGGCTTGCAAGAGTAAAACGTAACGTTACTGGAACTGTCACCCGCACCATGCTACACCGAAATAGGTATAGTTATATTTAAAACAGATAAGAGCAGCATTAAACTTGTCTTTACAAAAAGCATAATTATTGTTTGCTGAATATTGTATTGTAGAGCAGTGGCGAAATTAGTGAAAAATGTACCCAGTAAAGTGGCATCACTCACACCTATGATTATTGCTGGTGGCTATCAAACAAATGTCAATCTAATTTGTCGAATGTCATTCCCAGTTTTGTTTATTTATATACGTAATTAATTGTGGTTTTGAAATATAATATAAACAAAAACTTGTATTATTTGGGTTTTGACCTATTTTAGTTTCGAGCAGCTAGAGTTCGCGGAGAAAACTTATACAAAAGCTTGTGAAAATAGCGTGCACTAGCACCATGAATCCGACATCAATTGCGAATTACAAAAAACATAAGTATTCAGGTCCAAGAAAAAGCAGAAAAAGAGTTACGGCTCAACTAAAGCGCCATCATAGTGTTTCAACATCGTAAGTTAAAATAATATTTAATGCATTAGGAATTCAATAATTATTGCCTCCCTCTGAGGCTCTGACCGAATTTTGTTTGTTTCAAAGTGATAATGCAAAAACTCCAAGGTTATATTATAATTTCCTTACTTTTTTTTTTGATGACGCAGCGGAAATCATTTACGACCATACCAGGGCCTGGGTAGGCGCACTGGCGTGTGTGGCGAGTCCCCTGGTATGGTCGTAAATGATTTCCGCTGTTCCGCATTTGGGTGCCCTACCCCACTAAAACCGCTACGTGAGCCTTCAGCCGCTATATTTGAGGGACCCGGATCTGTGCAGGCGACGGGATACCCTCAGCGACAGACTGGTCCCAGCAAAGACCAGATTCTCCACAATAGGGGGACTGCCCGGCTACGACTTGGCAGTCCCCACGGCGTGTCTTAAGCTGGGCCCGGGTTCCCATCCCGAGCCCGACACGGGCACAGGGGTGTTACTGGAAGCGCATTAAGTAGCGCCTCCGACGCACCCCCGTTCGTCGTCTACGGGGGGAGGCTGCGTTAGCGGCCTCCTCTCTCACTCGTTCGTAAAATAAAAAATGAAAATATCTTCATACATATGTTTAAGATTTCCTTTTTTTTAAGGATCTGCGCCTGTCGGTGGTCTTGCTTGAAGCTCAAGAAGGGTGATAAAATTAAATACCTACGTATTTAGTGAAAAAAATAAATAAAAGACATGTGTAAAAATATTGTTTTATTCATAAATACCACATATTTTATAAAGATAGAGCGACCCGGCCTCTTACGCGAGGGGTTCCGGGTTCGATCCTGACCCGTCCGTGTGTGCCTTGAAATGGGTTTTTCTAAATTTCTAAGTGCACCCCAAACACTAGACCATCGTTCGCTCACCGGTGAAGAAAAACATCGTGAGGAAACCTGCATGCCTGATGAGATTAAAAGTCTTTGAAGGTATGTGAAGTTCACCAACCCGCAATGGGCCAGCGCGGTGGACTATTGGCACATTACCCTCCTCGCCTGATTTCGAGGAAGGAGACCCGTGCCCAGCAGTGGGACATATAAGAGTTGATACTTTACTTGACTTTTTTAAAAAAATAGTAAAATGGCATAGCTATACAATTATAAATAATATAAAATAATAATAAAAAATATTATAAAATAAAAAAACAAAAAGATAAACTCATCTGGAGGAGATTTGAACCACGTACCTAGTGATCGCACGTTCGTGGCATTATTGTTAGGCCATTACTTATGTTATTGTTTTGATGAAATTAGCGGTTAGAATAATCATAAGAATACAATATGTTAGTGTGAGTGTTTAGTTCAAAATATATACACCAACTTTCAACCGACATTCTTGAATGATTTTCCTTTGATAAACTAAAATATTATATAAAATATATTAAGCCTAATTGACAAATAGTTCGCGAATATAAATTTTAAGCATCTAAATGCAAAGGTCTATTTGTAAAATAAATAAAACCCTTGTTTTGCATAAGTAGCGTCATCTAGCGAGAAAAGAGAGGTCGGTAACCGAGACGAACCACCTTAAGGGACTTAATGTTATAATAATACTGGCTTTTATAAATTATTATTATTATTCTTTAGTATTCAAAATTCTTGAATAATTCTATGTTACTAGGTTACATTGTACTTCAAATATAAACAAGCTAATATAATCACGTCTTTTCTTACTTTACTAAAATAATATCACAACACTTAAAGTGGTCCAAACCTTTATTATTCCTTGACCTATATTTTGAAAGTGTAAAAGCTTTAGACTTATCAAAAATACACAGATGTTGTTTTATTAATACACACCGGGGGGAGGGCTGCATGGATACCTTGCTTGTTTCTCTCATGAAACAGCTTTGCTGTATTGCGAAGAAAAGAGCAAGACAGACAGCTGTACTGTCTTATTTTTCCTTAGGGGCAACGAATTCCTTTTTTTTTCATTTCTTTGTGACATTCATGTCTTTGAATAGGCATAAGGCAACACATAAATGAACTTAGTTTACAATCTAAGTCTGACAATCTATTTATAGATTGTCCGACTAGTTCCAGGTAAACTGAGTTCATAGGCCACGTCAGCCACTTACCCTTAGGGGTACGTTTGCCAGTTTGCGCATCCAAATAAAAGAATTGTAAATATAAAACAATAAAAAATTGTATAAGCCACAGATTTATAAATAAAGCCAAATGGAGCATGCTGAACACGCGAGTGACGCCACCAAAGCAAATACAAATTCAAAAGCGAACAAAATCTAATAGGCGTTTAGAGTATGACGCTATGTCAAGCACTTGAGAGCGTTTTTGAATTTGTATTCGCTTTGTGGCGTCACTCGGGTGTTCGGCATGCTCCATCTGTCTTTATTCATAAATCGGTAGTATAAACATTCAATTTTATAATATCGTAACGTCATATCCTTTATTAACACCTTATCAGGCCAGGAAAAATATAAAATTAACAATGTGATAAACACATTGTTAATTTTATTCCCGAAAACCAATTGCGGTGGTGCAAAGACACTCAGTCTTCATTATCATTAACCATCATCATGTTCATTCGACTGCCTCTAAGATAATAATATTATGCTCTTATCACAGTCCTACCTATACTGAGTTTATTTTGTTTCCAACCTGCATCAAATTAAATTATGATTATTTAGCTTCCAATAACATAATATTATGTACTTCGTATCTGCAATATTTGATAAAAATTTGATACATAATATCACAAAAGAGAATATACAAAAAAAAAATGCGTTTCTGCGAATAAAATAACTACTCTGTAGTTTCTTATGTTTGTCTTGATAAAAAATAAAAAAATAAATCTTTTTATATTAACATGATTATTTTCATAATTAAAACTATTTATAACAGAATATTTACAATGTTTTTAAGCTTTATTTCGCGGAGCTAGATATTTTCACATTGTCTACGAATGTCTTGTTCACGAGACTCATTTTAAATATTCCGTCTTAAATAGTTTTAAAAATATTAAAATCTATGAGATCTGTACACTATCATTTGTTTCGTGTATCAGATTTCGCATTCTTGCATAATTACTATGCAACGGTGCATCATTAATTCTCTCCCGCATACCATAATATTTTTAATTAAAACACGAAAGTAGTAATTGTGGTATTTTGGAATCGTGCCATTGCATTTATGTCCCCAAAATATCTAGTGTAATTCAATGTGTACAAGAAAATCTTATACAATTAAATGGTACATGGTATTCTAATCATCAGGGGGGTCGAATAATGACATTTGACTGATAAGTTATATAGTTATTAGTGGAAATTTAACTGATTTCTGTAATTTGTTTTGTTTCTTTCCAAAGGCGTCGTACGCGTGTTTTCATAGGTATCACCGTCAGCTTGAAATAAATTTTCTGCGCCAGATGTAAGGGCAGGAGTGGCAGCTTACTTACTGACACTACAAAGTAGTAGTGCCAGTAAGTAAACTGCCAGTCCTGCCCATATATCTTTACAGTCACTGGCACCGAGGCTTGTCTTGCTTCTACTTATTTGACTAGTCCAGGGTAAACTTATTTACGCCTATAGGAAGCGCTTGGAATGGTTCATCTTCCAATATGCCCATCTCATCATCATCATCATCAGCCTTTATCCATCTACTGCTGAACATAGGACTCCCTCAATGAACGCCAAGACGACCGATCCCTTGCTACTCGCATCCAACGCGGATATGCCACTGCATGGAGATCGTCTTATGGCCCATCGGCCATCCGTTCTTCTGAGTGCGTGACCAGCCCATTACCACTTCAACGCCATCTAACTTACATAAATTAATAATATAATGCAATTTTTAATTTGATTTATTGCATATTTCTATTTCAGAAAGCGATAAAACTGTCATAGTGAGGCGCAGCAACGATGAGTTTGGCTTCAGGATACACGGCAGCAAGCCGGTGGTGGTGTCAGCCATCGAATCCGATACTCCCGCGGAGACCTCAGGACTCGAAGTCGGGGACCTAATCATTGCTGTTAACGGTACGCTTACCTACTGTACAATAATAAAAGTATTTGCTTCGAGTTTTAAGAATCATCTATACTGTCATATCCTGGGCTGAATTTTTTTAGGCAACCCATATTCAACAAGTTTATTGACAAACAAGTTTCATCAAATAATGTCTCAGTGAAGGTCGTCATATATAGCCTATAAGTAGATGACTCTCGTAAAAGGGATTCGCAAAATTATAATATTCTTTAAAATAATTTCAGGTATCAATGTTTTAAACAAGACACATTCGGAGGTTGTTAAAATAGCGCACTCCGGTTCAGAGTTTCTACAGCTAGATGTAAGTATTTGTTCTAGTATTTCGTTATAGTATCGGTTATTTCCTCGCCTACTTTTTTAATGTAAGTTTACTAGCATGTAATAAATAGTGGTCTGCGATTTTCTTGACTTTTCTTGATTAATGTCACTTGGGCCTGACCTACTCGTGCTCATTCATGCGTTGCATGTTCTGAGAAGTAAGAAGGTTAGTCGCGGTGCCAGAACTACACACTTTCATGGAATAAGCAAGATGATAGAGCTATGCAAACAGCAGTGTCAATCTCTTGCACTCATCGTGTTTGATATAATCCTACTTCTTACTAATATAATAAACGTGAAAGTTTGTAAGTATGGATGTTTGTTACTTTTTCACGTAAAAACTACAGAATGGATTTTAATGAAACTTTACAATAATATAGCTCATATATCAGAATAACACATAGGCTATAATTTATCACCGTACTTCCACGGGAATGGGAAGTACGGGAGTGAAACCGCGGGGCGCAGCTAGTATTAAAATAAAAAGAAAAGTGCGCCTCGGGTCGCCCAACTGAAGTGACATTATAGTGAAACATTAAATTATATATTAATAATTACAAATTTATAAATACAAATATCTTTTAAATTTATAAATAAACATTAAGTTTGATTAGAGTGAGAGAGGAAGAAACTTCCTACCCCTGTCGTGTGTGTAAGAGAAAGGGAAGCCACACAGACTGGCGCCGTAACGCGTTACGTTACGTAGCAGTTTACTCCATAAGAAGTAACTTCAAAAAACTATTCTTTTCACGAGCAAAATAAGCATTATGGTGCATGCATGTAAAGATGCTGCATGGATGATGTAAAACACAGGACTCGCTTGAGTTTTTTAATTCACAATTACAGGTGGCTAGGACGTGCGATGTGGTAGCTTCTCTAGCCCACGAGGGAGCCCCCGCAGTCCTGTACTCGGGGTACCTGTGGCGGGCGGCACCAGACAGGCAGCAGAACACCCGCTGGACGAGGAGGTGGTTCGTCCTCAAGAGGGACAACTGCCTGTACTATTACAAGACGGACTCGGTGAGTTGCAAATCACTTGTGTTTCTGCTATTAAACCCTTGGTAGCGATGTGTATGGTATTTTTAACGTTACTTTGTGTTACGTTACGCTATAAGTAAATTGGCAGACAAATGAAACGATGGTACTGAAATGTCAACTTTGTTTCTTTCGAAATAAGAAACCGTTTCGTAGACCATGCAGCCATAAGTTGCCTAACCCTTTTTGTGCCTGGCCCTACCTTTTTCAACATTTCTAAAATTAGTATGCGGGATACGGGATAGTACAAATCTTTATGTTAAAAATTATGTATAGGGGATACATAATTTTTAACATAAAGATTTGTTCACTAATCAAATTGAATTGCCCCCCTAAACTATCAAATTGCACCCTTACGGGTCGTGGGACTCACGTTGGGAAATACCCATGCAGCCCATGCAAAGCACAGCGCATCCCGACATACCTTCGTCAAGTGGTTCACACGAGGATTCCTGACTTAGATCTACCATGAACAAGGTTTCTGATCGTCACATCCATGATCTTAAATGTATTTATCAGTATTTTAAATATAACCTGAAATGTATTTTCGTAATCTCGTACTCGTTTTTAGGCTAATGAGGCTTATTGGGACCTGTTAGAAATGTGATATGATTCTTTTTAAATTTGAATACTTACTGATATTATAAATGTGAAAGCGTAGATGTTTGTTACGCTCTCACGCAAAAACTACTTGACGAATCATCATGAAACTTTGTACACATATTAAAAAACTAAAAGTAGCATAGGATACAGGAGCTAGTATATCATAAGTTAATTTTCTTTCGCTTTCAGAGTATCCACCCTGTAGGAGCGTTGATGCTGGTCAACTACCAACTGGTGGAGGAGGAATCAGAGCGGGCCCATGGCTTTCGTCTCCAGCGTGGTGGCGGTACTCGCCTGCAGCTGGCAGCTGATACAGCAGAAGCCTCCGCCAGGTGGCGCGCTGTACTCGCTCACGCTATCGATGCTAGTAATCAGGTAAGGGCATTTTTGATACACAAAATTTAATGACGTTCTTCCAAAAGATATCGAAGAAGTACTTACCAAAAATTAATGACTTATCTTGGTTGACATCCGATGTCCCTTGTTTTTTGAGCAGTTCTTTTATCTGATATGGCTTTGTAGTGTGAAAAACTCATAGTTCACGGAATCGTAAGTAAGATATCGATTTCTCACTTACAGTATGTACTCGCTTACATTACATCGAAGACAAAATAATATGAACAAATTTCTGACTACCCTTCATGAATCTGCTAAGGCGACACCAAATGACGACCCAATCTCTGTCAAATCATATACTATGAAATAAAACTTGTCTCTGTTTCCAGCGCGATGGTTGGCTAGACATAACCATGAGAAACATGAAGGTGCCTCCATCATCCATACCTCGTCCGGACTGCTTCGGCTACCTCATGAAGTTGGGGTCCAAGTGGAAGTCCTGGGCGAAACGGTACTGCGTGCTCAAAGACGCATGCCTCTACTTCTATAATGACGGGAACAGCAAGAGCGCTTTTGGTAAGTGTGCTTGTGACTTAGCAGCTGCTGTTCTTCGCGAATTCAACTGTCCTAAAATTTAGTTAAAGCTCTCCACTTTAAGAGTTAGCGCGTTCATATAAACAAACAGCTTTATTACATTAGTAAAGGTTTTGTTTTGCTACGAATCTTTTTTCGCCTGGAATTATCGTCATCATCATCACCACCGCCACTACCATCATCATTATCAGCATCATAATCATCATCATCATCATCATCTTCATCATTATCGGTCTTCATCCATCCACTGTGGAAAATAGGCCTCCCCAATAAATTAAAAGTCGACCCCGTGCCACTTGCATCCACTACGGACTGGCCATTGTACGGAGAAAGAGAAACATAATATTAATGATTTTTAGTTCCCTTATTACATACGAGACGAGTTTAACCGAGATATTCTAGCTTTGAATTCATAATACTGGTACAGGATGATAATTAGCCAAATCCTAAAAGGGTATCTCCTTCAAGTTAAGGCTTATAATTATAGTTTAACATATTCTTCAGTCTATTTTGTATAGATTTTTGAAGTATTAACACGGTACATGATAAGCTAACAATGTAATAGAATATAATTCAGTTTCTTATAAATTCTATTCCCAGGTATGGCGTGTCTCCATGGTTACCGAGTGCTAACTTGTTCTGCCGGCTCTAAGAAATACGCTTTCGAAGTGGCGCCCACGGAGCCAAAACAGCGGCACTTCTACTTCTATACTGAATCAGAAATGGATAAAAGACGGTAAAATATTTAGTTAAAGTTTATTTCCATTTCGATACATGAGTACTAACTATTTCCAGCGACATATTCTATACGTAGATTTTTAAGAAGGCTTTTTATTTTGACAAAAAAGGTTAAAAGTGTTTAAGACCAACCAAATGACAATAACAGATGATGATGATGAAAAGACTAAAAAAATCTATCTATTAGTTTCATTTTCTGCCGCTGTCTGCGTTAGGATCGGTTGATTGCTCCGCTTGTAGCGAACCAATCAGCGCCACGCTACTTCCCGCGAGCGGACCAATCATCGCCACAATACTTCCCGCGTAAAGATTAAAGCGAGTACGTATTAATGAAGGCGTGTTCTACCGGCAAAATTTCTGTCGTCTAAATTGCGACCACTTGTCCTTTACATCTATACTCCGTTATTAAAATAAACATATTGTTCCATTTTTTAACGTCAGTTTTTTTTGCAGATGGATGTCAGCTTTAGAATACTCCATAGACAGATGGATGAAGGCTGGTTGACGAAGACACTTCGTTTCGGACTCTTTCGAATTTATATGACAGAAATATAGAATTATTTATTAAAATTATGTATAGTTTACGTTTATTTTACGTTTTATGGTGACCAAAATTAATATTTCTAGGTATATTATTTATATAAGTAACAAAGAGTAAACTTGACTCAAAACTATAAATATATAAAAATAGTTTATTATAGAGTTCTTTAATTTAGTAATTCAACCGAGCCGAATTTATATTTATACCCGCTTGCATATAAAACTAATATATTGACTGGCTTAAGGGCTTAAACCATATCCAGAATTTCCTCTATAATTTAAAAAATACATACGTCCATCAAACTTAGCGAATAGAGAAGCTTTAGAAAGGAAATTGTTTTCTGTAACGGTTCACGGACGATTATTGCACGTAATAACGTCATAAACTTAGATCATTAATATGTCTAGATGGAGTGTCGCCCTACAATCAAAACAAAAAAAAAAACTGGCCAACATTTTCAAAGATGTGTTCGTGAATAGTGATACCAGCTACTACAGTTCTCCCATAATCATCCTTTTTAATCTCGTTACACACAAACCTTCATTATAAATAAAAAAAATAATGCGTAACAATAATTATTCATGCGTATTCAATGACAGCGGGACGGATACTAAACACAGAGAAAGCATTTAGCCAAGAGTTGGACGCAATTTTTTTGGACGTGTTTTCCGCGCGACGCTCTATCTAGACATATTATTGATCTAAGGTCATAAAGCGTCACAGTCCGAACGCTTAGGCTAATAGTGCGTCTATCACTTGTTACGATCTCTCGCTTGCACGCTCGGCTTTGGCACTACGTTTGTATGAGTCATGCTTTTTCTTGCCTGCGGCGGGCGCTTTATCTATTTCTTAGGCGTTATGACGTCAAAATACTTAAGTAATAGAAGGAGAAAAACAACCCTTGATATTTTTTTTCTTGAAGGTAGTACTTATCACTTACTATACAGATATGAATTTAGACGAAAAAGAATCCGGTTTAATAACACTTTTCATATATCTTACGATAGTTTATATAAGGATTTAACATCCTATTACAAGAATTTCAACTTGATTGTTTGTATCATGTCACAATTTTAAATATTTTTTGAAACCTGACTTAAAATTACAGCTTTAACTGATTGACTTTGATTAAAATTGTTCAAAATCATCTAACATCAGACCTTCAAATTTAAAATATAAAAATTATAATAATCAACAAAATGTGTGTGATTAATTAAATTTACATTATTTAAATCATATTAAACATTTAAAAAATTTTGATATAATTTTAATATTTCTAAAATTATACTTTTATGTGGTGCTTTTATGTTTTAATTTCTGACATTCTGACGTGGTCAATATAAAAAACAAGTTTTCGCTATTATCCGGAGTGTCATAATGATGTTGTCAAAGATTTTTTTTAATCACTTGGGAAAATATTATGCATTTACATCTACTACTCTTCATAGAGCAACATGCGCATAGCAGGCGACGCCCGAGCTTTGTCCTGCGCGTCCCTTTCATAATGAAAACTTAAAACTAAAAGTTATGACATCATGATGACGCCTTACGGCGGCTTTCAATATCCTATTTTAAAATATTCTTATCTATCTTGAAATTTTGACAGATTTTGTAAGAAAGATTTTAAGATCGATAAGAAAATTTTAAGATAGATAGGATATTGAAAGCCGCCTTTAATGTCACATTGGGTCACAGTTCACACTCACGCTTTTTAAACGACTTAAAAAAAGGGGTTTCTCAATTCGATCGTATTTTATATGCTTTTTTTCTTTACTTAAAAACTACACTTATATAGCTTACACACGCTAGCTATACACAGCTTGTGGAAAGCATTCGATGACGATGATGCGAGTTCCATGATTTCCGACCCCAAAAAGTGTTCAACTCGACTAATGAAGTTTTCACTTAAAAAAAAACATCAAGTTATACGAAGTACTACCGCTAAAGACTATCACTACTATTTATTACTACTATTAGCCAAATTCCACTAATCTATATAATTCTATTGACTCCTTACTCAGAAAGTTTTTATAAGCTCCAAAAGAATTGGATTGAAAAATAAAGGAATACTCAGGACATTTATGGTTTAGTGGTTTTAGTCACTTTTTATGGTTTATAATAAATAGTTGTTTTAATTTATTGATTTAAAAAATACTTAGCACAAAATAAACAATTGAATTTCAACCATAATTCGTAATCAGATATACATTCAAAATCTTATAAATGTTTATAACCTATATTAAGATGTACTCCATATCTCACACAGATCATTAACATAATATTATAGAGAATCATTTTAGGACTTACACTTCACCCATGTAATAGATAGTCGAAAAATGCCTGCCACAATAGTAATATGTAGTTAGCGATTTACGCAGAAAAGTAACATTGCTATAATATTTCATTTAGGCGCAATGTTTTTAATACATTTTGAAAAGTAGTTTGAACCGTTTACTCTACATAAAATATGAACGACGCATCGAAAATAAATTATTTATTAAAACATAGCTTTAATTGATGTTATTCTAAAATAGATATTTATATATTTATTGTGGAAAAGATTAAAAATATCATTTGTTAAATAAATAAAAGACTTTGAAGAGCAGGAATAAAGTATTAATAATCACTTGTTTATTAATGTATTCATCTATTAATAAGCGAATGGGCAGCCATTTTGGTATCATAATAAAATATAGTGTTCTGTAATAAGTATAATGAATGTTTGTTAGAACCTGTTGTAACAGTAAGCTGATTATAGATAGATATTATATAGACATAGAAATGTAATTAATAAAAACGATTGATGTTCCAAGCCGTTACATAGAAAATAGTTGTACATGTAATTCTTAATAATACCATAAACTCGATATGAATAGAAATATTTGAGTAATTTACTGACATAGATAAGTTGATAGATGCTGTGGAAAATTACATTTATAAATGTGAGATTCTGTCTGCGAAAATCCCTTTTCTATAATAAACTTAAAGGCGAAGCAGGAATAATATTATGGTAAAATTTGGAATTATCATTATTCCATGTCTAATATACTCGTAGTATATTCAACAGATTTTAAACACGTATCAAAATTTGTGAGACAAGTCTATTTAATACGAGAAAAAATCGTGTTAGCGAAAAATATAGTTATTTATCTTATATTATAATTTTTTGATAAATTCATTTACTAAATTACAAAATATTATACTTAATATATTTTGTATAACAAATACGAATCGATTGCAGTAGGAGGTATAACAAAAAGTTGAAATCGAAATAAAAGAATCGTAATTACTACGAAAAATGATTTTACATAATATGTTTAATTTTATTTGATATCATATTTATATATTTTCATAATTTTAAAACAGTTTTAATTCAGATTATTTGTCTGTCAAAGATAATATAAAACAAATAAAAAGCAGAGGGTTTGCTTCGTACACAGTGAGTGCAAAGTACTTACGTTTGCCAATGTATTGTGTAAGGATTTTAGTACAGCGCTTTTGAAATGCTTATTAAAATGTATGTATGTTATGCAAATTAGGGTCTGTACACATAACGTGATGGGCTTTTGTCGTTTTCGCTACTAGTGAGTAAAGGCGATGTTTATAAGAATGACGTTACACGTACAGAAAATAAACGATAAAACATTGTTTTACTCAATGTTTATTTGTTGATATGTAAATTGACATAATTATATTTTAAATAGTAAATAGAAACATCGTGATTATTTTGTTAGTTAAAATAACGATATAATAATTTTAACATCAATATTTATCGTAAGTTTGTATAAAATTATAAATTAAATATATTTTCCCTTATAATATCACACGCAGATTTTACATATAATGAGACATTTTTTCGGATTTTATCGCGGCTAATAAGGTTTTTGACATGCCCGTTTTGGATACTTTACGGCAACCATGGTTATGGAAATCATACCTTTGGAACTTAAAGGCCATCAAGCCAAAAAGTCTAGACGTTTCGAAAAAAAATATATACGAAAATCCTTCCATAAGGATAAAATTCGTAAACTTTGGTTCATTACAATGAAATTTTATTGATAAGTTTTTAGTAATCACGAGATTGTCTTTTGCTTTAAAGCTATAATAAAAAAATTACATATATAATATGACGTTAAAAACTGTAAGTTTTTTTTATATATTGACATGTGTAATATAAATCTTACTGAAATAGAGATATACATACATAAATTGTATGTAATTTTGTCCTCATCTCTTTCGATGTCTTTAATCATTAGAGTTAGTTGTAGTTATAGATATTCGGAGTGTGTTTTATAAGTCTGAAATTTTCTTTTATATTTTTTCATAAATTAAATATTATTAAAACATAAAAGCCGATCGGCTTAATGTTTTAATGTCTTAATTTAACGAATATAAAGTTAATTTCCATGTACATAATTTACAATGTTAAAACACTCCTTAGAAAGTGGTCCATAATAGTGACTTAAATTGTGCATTAAATATGGTAAATAATATAGAAAAATAATTTATAATATGGATGGATATAAAAGCTCAAATATATTTAAATAAAAAATAAAGACTTGAATATAAACAGACTCTAAATGCTTGTAGAGTAGCTTTGTAACGTAAACGTGCATTGTGCGCCTCTGTGCGTTTAAATATCAATGTACCTATATAATATATATTATGTCGAATTTAAAAATTTAAGTATTTCTATTAGATAACAGTATAAAGTGTTTTTGATTATGATAAATGCACATTAACCCATTTTTTCATATTAATGTAAAATTTTATTGTGTGTTCATAAATTAAATATAAAAACATTATGTTCTATTAAATATTATATGTAAATTGTTTTATAAAACAGTTGCCAAATTTCATCGTCAAATGAATTATTGATAATGTAGTTTATTGATAAAAATTTATTATGACTTATATCACGTTATCATTTTTCATAATATATGTGATTGTACCGATAGAATTCGTTGTAATAAAGTATATAAATGTATTGTGTTTTTATTTTAGCTTGATTTGGTCGCCAAACATACGCCCAAAGCTGTCAAATTTGACTCTAGAATAGTATGTTAACCGTCATTATCAACCATGCTAGTTGAGATAAGTGTCAGTGTTGACATCATAGTGTGACCAACGTTTCAGAAACCGGGCGTCAGTCACATACTCAGAAAAACGGATGGCCGATGGGCCAATGAGGACGAAGAGTGGAGGCCGCGTTTAGACGAAGTGTTGGTCGCCAACACTCTCTGTGCTGTGACTCTGTGACGAATCGGTCGTCTTGGCGTTCATTGAGCGAGCTGATCAAAGGCTGCTGATGATGATAATGATGAATCCAAACACTAGATATAATATAATTAAAGTAAATAATATATTGAGCATTGTTACATTGAGGTACCTATCTGTTTTGTGTAAAATTTTAGAGAGGATAGACAAACTATTACGCTTTCGCTTTATCGCGTAATAAATATGTAGAAATATATATTATAGCATTAAAAAAATGGCCATTTTTATGAATAAAACTATTATTCAATACGAGATATTTACCATGTTTTTATATTTTTATTTCGCTTATCGACGTGTCCCGTGAACAAGACTTTCGTAGATAATGTCAAAATATCAAGCTCCGCGTAATTAAAAAAATGTTATTATCCCGTTTTAAATAATTTAAATTTAGTAATATCTTTTTTTTTTTTTATTTGCAAGTACTACAGGCAACTAATAACTTCCTACCAGGATGGTATAATATGTTGTCTGTACAGTCTGACCGTAAATTGTGTAGCGTCAGCAACATAACACATTGTATATTAATTAATTATTTTAGCATTTTACTTAGTTCGCTATCAGCATTTCATTGCGCGTTCAATTGCAATCAGTACCACTCTGCCTATAGATAAAAAAATTATATTTAAAAAAATAACTACTTAATTTGCCAATTTAGAGTAAAAAGGCTAGACGCCTTTTAGTACAGGACACTAAAATGTAAAAGTTAATTTTAGATCCATGATAAAAAATAATATTTTAAAGTATAATGAAAATTCAAAGTATACAAAACTTAAATATATATCTAAACTACATTTTATTTTTATTTTAAAGCTGATAATTTTTTGTAACAATATTTTTTGGGTAAAAAAAAGAAACAAAATTTTCCCAACTCTACAAAAATAAAGAATGACATTTTTTATTTTTGTAGAGTTTAGAAATCATAATGTATCTATCAATTAGCAGGACATGAGGGCGGTGTTAATTTACAAAAACTCGATACTAACATGAAAAATAAACAATCCCTTTTTTATAGCCGAACTAAAAACTAAGGCTTTCGCGGGGTGGAGGGGGGATACGGGAGCGCTACTGCCTCTGGCGACGTAGGCACAGTAGTACGCGCCCGACGTCCGACCACCGCGCCATGCGCACGCGCATCTATACTAAATACATACAAACATAATACATGTACTTTGATACCAAATAACTATAAGTGGATTACAGTGTGAAAACTAGAACAGTGATGTGTTGAAGTGCATAATACAAAACTACACTTACAAGTAATAACTGTACTTTTTTTTTCACTGTGTGGCCAGTGCTGTGGTATTGTGTGTCTAATCTATTCACCTGTACGCGCCAAATGTGGTTTTGAAATGTGACAAAAAATAGCGATTCTGCCCCAGACCCTTTACCTGAAGGCTTCTTTGGATGTAGCCCTGTGAGTTTTTTAATGAAATTTAATACAGGATGTGGCAATTGGGAAGGCTGGGCGCATTTTATGTCGGCTACCTGTTTTATTTACCACGGTCACGCATTAAGGATATGCATTATTAAACGTTTTTTTTATTGCTTGATTCTTAACGGTTTTGGGTTTTTTGTATGCTTCTGTTATTATTTTGACATATCTTATGTGCTTATCCATAATATGATATCGTAGAGCCTTGAGTAGAGCAATGATGAATCTAAAATTAAATCTCTATGTAGAGTCTAGTATATTAATAATATTTAAAGGCTTGCAGTCAATAACGTTTGCATGTGATCTTAATCCGATCCAATTTTAGCAGTTTTCTCTGCTTTTTATATTGGTTATCCATCCTACATTTCTAATTTAGTCAAATACAAGGATATAAAAAATAATTACCAACAGGCTTTTGCATAGGTCAAATTTCAAGGATCATATCAACCCTAACTCAATGGCTTGACACAGGTCATCTTATAACAAATACAACATAGACAAATCAAAAGGGATTATGAACTTTATTCCCTGTTATTAAAGTTCACATAAGATACTCTACAGGGCATCCATTTTACGGCCATATGTTGCGTCTTTATTTTTTTACTTTGGTAGGCATTATGATCTCAATATTGAGTAAAATTCTTGTATATTTCTACGTAATAAAAATATGTATCTTTTCTAACTGATTAACTGTTCGTTGAATAAAAAACGATTGGGATTGTGAAAGCCGGCAACCGAAATTACTTTTACCGTAATTTTATCTTGCAACGTAAACGTTTTCTGTTTTTTGGAAATTTCGGTTTGTAGACAATTTGAAATGCTGAGTAGGACTGGTTAATCTTGACCTTTATTATCATTTGCTTATTTCATAAATTTATAATAACGTCGTTTAAGGCAGTGCCTCTAGGTAGAGAACTTATCTCAAAGTGACACTTTTAATTTTTTAGTTTTGACGTTTTTGGAAGTAGTTTTACAACAAAAAAGATTGGTCAACTGACAAACGTACTTTATGGTGAATACCACTCACCCTGCTATGTGCACCTTGCAACCAAAGTAACAAATGATAATAAGCAAATTCACTTGGGATTAGGGTAGGCAACTGATTGCTGCTGCTGCTGAACTATATTCTAAGATAGATCTCTCTCTAGGCTCTAGATTAAACTAGCCATGAACAATATTAGTCATCATGATATCAGAATTATGGTTTGAAAACTACAAATAATTTTCAAACTATCGAGAATTTTAAATGCCACCGCATTCAATATACGCCATTTCGTGGTGGCGTTTATCTTGTACCAATAATTATCATCAAACACACGTCTAATTCACCTATCAAATAAAAAAAACAAAATCGTTTTATCTATTCGGGATCTCCGATGCCGAGCAGCAACTAAAGCTTGTATATGAGTAATCGGTACAGTGATAATAATTAATTAATTTAATAAATAAAAAGCTACTTCCATTAAATACATTTGCAACCGGGTAGAAGAAATATTGCAACAAAAAATTCGCTTTAAACTACTAAGCTAACATCGCATGGTTTTGTAATAATGCTTTAGCCATCGACCACACAACCTATAGACTCCTAATGTTTGATTTTTCGTATTAAATGCATTCTTTCAACTAGCTGAGGTGAGACGAAAGGGGTTGCAATGCTGTGATTAGCTAATTTAATGTCATACATTACCAATCACGAAACGTTAAAAAGAAATGGATATATTTCGCAACGGGAAAGAATGAGACGACACGATAGTTTGAGTACATTGTTTACGGCTTACATCAGAACTATAAGTCAGATGTGTCCCCTGTTATTAGGTGTCTCTGGGTTATGTGGTCGATGGCTTTAGCTTAGCCAAGTGTAACACTATTATTTATAATGTACAAATGCATGCTCCTTGCGTACGCGAAACATTTTATGCTCAACACTAGTTTCCACCTGCTTGTATAAAAAATAGGGTATAATTTACGTTTTATATTGGTATATAGTTATTATTAATTTGC
Source organism: Lycaena phlaeas (assembly GCA_905333005.2). Classification (NCBI taxonomy): domain Eukaryota; kingdom Metazoa; phylum Arthropoda; class Insecta; order Lepidoptera; family Lycaenidae; genus Lycaena; species Lycaena phlaeas. The sequence continues at coordinate 4,990,658 of HG995181.1, forward strand.
ACCTTTTACTTATGTTCAAATATATTTGAAATCGTTACCTATTAGCGAGGCTAACGTTGTTTTGCTAAAACTAAGTTATTTATACTGAGTTGTCATTCTCAACCTACTCAGGTTTAGTAGAAGCTCATTAATTCATAGACAAGACGAAATTTTATGTTTTCGTAGAAAAAAAAAATAGAATGCATCCGAAAATTTGATTTATTTTCATTGAATCTTCAGTTCTATCATTGCTACCCTTTTATTAGGATAAATCAAGGGGGATAGGCCCCTTGATGGTTGTTGCTGTGATGAATAAGTCAGGGTAGGCAATGTTCTAATCATGTAAAGCTAATGGAACCCATCCTACTTATAATAATATTGTTATAATCGCGAGAGTTTGTCTCAATGCGGACGCTGCTACTAGAATACTTTTCTAGGTTTCACTTACGTACTTCCTATTCCCGTGGGAGTACGGGGACAAAATAGCCTATCTGTTATTCCTATGCCTAATCTATATTACTGTAAAGTTTCATTAAAATCCACGCAGTAAATTTCAAATGAAATAGTAACAAACGTTTCTTACAAACTTTCACGTTTTGATGTTATAGTAAGTAAGTACATTATTTGATTAAATTGCACGTCTGTGAAGGGCGGTAGTTATCCCTTTATTGTTGTTCATCTTTTATATTTCTTCACGGAATCCTACCTGACGGCGTGATTGTGGTTTGTAAAGATTAAACCATAATACAAGGAATTGACTAGGAGCGGACAAAAACAGGATTTGGATGTCACTTTAGGGTGATATTGTTTGTTAAGTTATATTTGTTTCTTACTTAGTTGTACTTGTAACTTAGAATTTGCAACTTCAAGATTTAATGATATACAAGTAAGATTGACTGCTGTAACAGTTGTGTTTTCAAATGTTTATGGGCACTTCAGTAAATAAAAACCGTTATTTTTTATTTATTTCATTATTAAATTTTTTCCATTAACAACAACCTTCTTTGACTATACTTGCTTTTGTAGAATTAATTAGAAAAAACTATTTTTAGAGAACATAAAAGTTTTTTGCACTTCGAATGGCGGTTGGACCAGTTCTAAAACATCTGCTAATTAAGGCATACACTATATAAAATAATAAATTTCATGGATATTAAATAAACGGTCGATCGAAGATAACAGGAAATCGTCTATGTGCTATTGAGTTTCCAGCTTATTTATTAATACGGATTTTTAATTTATGTAAATTCACATAAATAAGCTAAAATACGTAATTAGCAACTTATGTATAATTTTATGTAATACATTAACGACGAAAATATTTTAACAGATCTGAACGTTTTTTATGGAATCACATAAACATCACTCCACCTTAAACAAGCAAAAAAAAAATTTTTCAATACCTCTTTCTTTTTAGTATTAATATTATATTTCATAGTAGATATTGACGTGACAACGTCTTATAAATTGGTTTGCCGGGTGACACTTCAAGAAACTGCGTTACGCTCCGCTCACGTTATGCGCTCACAATGAGAGCGAGTGAGAGAAACGCTGTTTCATTGTACGCAAATGTATTGCAAGTTATTGTATCATGTATATTTGTATATAAATACGTATATATGTGTAAAGGTAAAAATAAAATTTTGTTAATATGAAATTCAGTGCGAGATTCTTTGTATAAATTAATGTTTTAAATATAATTCTTTGTATAAATAAATGTTTTAAATTGTTACTATTATTTCACCCTTCTTCCTACTATACGAATGAATATTCACATTAAAATTATTTTACCACTCAAAGTCGTTGTCACGTAAAACTTTCGCCCGTATACCGACTTTACAGGCAACCAATTTTTTATTATTATTAATGACCAATTGCATCTGGGCGAAGTAAAGTTTTCTCTATCAGATGTCAGCCAGTAACGCCCGGTTTCCGAAAGGCTGATCAAAGTAAAAATTAACGAATCATCTGTAAAATCTCTTGTTAAGTGTCAAATGAGTTGCTAGAAGCAAGGTTAATTTACCTAATTTGATTGGCCTGTCACTTGACATAGCCACACTACAGTGAAAAGCTGTTTTTGACTCTAGAATCGTATGGTAACCGCCATTAACAGCCATGTTAGTTAACCTATTTTGACCAACGTTTCAGAAACCGGCAATAGAGCATTTAAGCAAATTATTGGTGTTCTCGTAGACCAGGATATTGTAGATATTATGTATCACTTGTAGTAAATAATTAAAGAAATCGCTAAACAGCTAAGTACGTAATTTAACCTATAAACTAACCTCTAGATGAGTGATTCCCAAAGTGTCGACCCCTAGGGGTCTATGACAACCTGCAAGGGGGTCTACGTCAGCGAAAAAAAAATTGGGGGTCCATGAAATGAAAATTAATTTGGTTACCATAGTGAAGAACCAATGAGCTATTTAACCAAGAAGAATTTTACTATTATAATGAAATATCTTTAAAGGAGCAAAAATAAAGGTCAGCAAGGGGTTCAGAAAAAGTTTGAAAGGGGTCCATGAAGCAAAAGAATTTGAGAAACACTGGTCTAAATGAATGAAGATCCTTTAATAAAGCACTAAACGAAAAACATCATTATTATTATATTCTGAATATAATATTGAAGTCGTTAAATTTTATTTATTATATCATTATCATAAATGTAAAGTCGTTGACCTTATAAATTAAAGTATATATAACATAATTAATATCATCCTCAACGAATCTTTGATGCCTTGTTGTGTAAGCCGATCATTTAAATTAGACTATAAACCGCCATCTATCGAGTGATACATCAAACTTCAGTTTAAACTTGAATGAAACCGTTTTTGAAGGATAATTGGAACGAAGTTCCTTACGGCAGGCTTGGAGGGGAAAGGGATTTTGCTGCGCGACCGATCTGAAAAAAATGTGATAGTAAAACCGTAAGAAAAAGTGCGTGGAATAAAAAGCGTTAATTGAGACGTGCGCAGGCGCGACAGTCGCATACACAAGCGAGTGGTGTATAATACCTGTCTTTTTAGCCGAAGGAACTTCGTTCCTACCTGGTGTCCCAAGACACCACATTTCTTTTTTTCAAATTGTATCAGACCCGTAGTAATCATAGACCAATTAAAAAAAAATACTCACCATACTGCGAAAATTTTCAGTACTAATTTTAACTTGGATTACATATTTATTAAACCGTATTAAAGAACAGTAGAGACACAAATGCGGGGTTTTTTTATCATCTACCATTCTATTATCTTTTTGACATTTACCGTCACATAGACGATAGATATTAGTTAATTGAGTGAGGCATATTACGAATATGAATCTTTTTGAATTCCGTAAATTCAAAAACCACAAGGGAACTTCCCTTGTGGGCTTTGAATTTACGGAATTGAACTTTGTGATTCAATTTGTATAATTTACCGCACGGTATACGTGAACATAATGCAATTTTTCTGAGTCAAATGTTTTAACAGACCATAGCGAGAGTAACGTATTTGCGTGTACTTTCTGAAAGAGGTAGTGCCATGCTGCTTTGCAGCCGAATTGGGCCAGCACGACCGAGTTGGTACCTCTCGCTCACATAATACCGGCGCGCGGCGTTTTGTGCGGCTTGTGAGTTTCCGGTGGCCAATGGGGGGATAGGGAAAAGGAGGGCAACGCATCTGCATAACCTTTGGTTATGTGGATGTAACTGGGCGTTGATAGTCGCAAGGCTTCGACTGTTCGTTTGCCCTCCTATGATATTGAAAAAAAAACTCATTCTTTATAACAATATATAGATAGATTTTTTAATATTAGTTGGATAGGAAGACTAGACTAGACTGTGCCAGTTGCTGGTTGACTTCACCCATGAGCATAACCTAGCTTCCTTTATTTTAAAACCCTTAAATGTAGCCAGAATCCTACTGTTTCTACTTAGCGTTAATATTCTCTGCCCTTGATGGGATACGAACTTGTAACCCCTGCGTGAAGTACCTGCACATACAAAAACTTGATATATTCAAAACCATTGAACCTATGTTAGTCACAGTAACCGGATTCTCGGTGTTCTGTATATTCGTAAATCTAGCGCGTGCCTCGCATCCAGAAGTCACCTCCTACTCGCACACCTGCTAAATAGCATAGTCTCCTATTGGACTATGCTATTTAGCACGGGATTTTTATCCTTGACGGATCTTTCTCATTATTTCTTTCTCTTTGATATCTTTGATAAACTATTTTATTAATACATTTTTTTAGGAGCTGAACATAAAGGCATTTATATTTTTACTGCAAGTAAATTTAACGATTCGTGACGGCTTCAAACCGCGTACACAAATAGTAGTTAATCTAGCACATCTAACAATCTTATCTGATAAGCGTTATCACCTGAACCTTGCGGCACCGAAAAAGGGTTGATTAACTAAATTGCTGCCAATAATTCGGTATTCAGTTATCTGATCGTTTGATTCGATAATTGATAATATTCATATACCGAGAACACCTTTCATATGTACCGCGGAATTATAATCTATGTACAAATCTATTGATTCTGAAGTTTTATGATGCGCTGGTTATTGTTGAACTAATTTTTCATTTGTCTGTATTTATATAATTTACACTTTGACCAATATTGATAAAAATAGCGTAATATTATTATGTATGCGGAATCCTGGGAGGACATAATATAGATAATCATAAAATAAAAGTCTTTATATAATTAAACAACTTTGACGGATTTTATCGCGGTTAATATGATTGAAATAATAAAGATAATTATGAAAAATATTTGATTCTCATTAAAGTCGTTGAACTTGGTAAAATGAAGCGTTGACCTGGATGAATTTTTATGGTAATACTTATTTATTATTAAAATAATATTTACTGTATGCTTATGATATCAATTCCAAGAATATTATGTTAAAAGTTTTCTTCACTTATATGCAAAGTCATATATTATTTGCATTTATTTCATTGTATATTACTTTATAGGCAGTTCCAAACAATTCTAACTATTGGTAACACAAGATAAAATCTATTCATTTAATTTAAATAATTTAAAACAAAAAAAAATCGGGGCAAAATTTGGTATAAAGTACTTCTTAGTTAAAATATTTTCGCGTAGAAAACTGATACTGGTTAACGATGATATCAATTCCACCATCAATTCCCTACACGACATTGCTAAAATATTACGATTCAAATTTCACAGGGAAATTTCCTATACAAACATATTAAAATAATTTAAATATTTAATTAATTATATACCGAATTAATAATTATATCATCAATACTTATAACCGGTATCCAGCGGATGCTGGAACTCCATTTGTTGTATTCAAGTCTCATTAAAAATTTACTCACCAAGATCTGTAATGAAATGATATGGCAAGGCTTTGACTTTTTACCAGTTACGACTTTACAGACAACCAATTATTGGTAGATTTATGGTTTGCTCATGAAATAACTGGATTTACTAAATTTTACAATTCACCAAGATAATTGAATAACAAAAAAATGTTTATTATGATTTTTGATACCGAAACTGATATTATTATAAAGTTAACAGTTGTAGTGAAAATCCATCGAAATAATTGCTCTTACCGGCGTGGAAAATTCGCCCTTTTGATCAATTAAATTCTGTGTTTGGTGAAAGACGCTTGGGCGTATCCGAATATAGAAACAAAGTGCCTTCAAATAGCCTGCAATTATAAGAATGGATTTATTTTCAACGCTTTTAGAAATAAACATTTAGACTGTCATTATACCTTTATGATTTGTTCTTGAAGTCTCAGATTATTCAAATCGCTTGAAGAGCTGTTTTGTCAAGCCTGTCCTCTATTCCTGTCATGTAGGACTATCTGATCCTTCCGTTTTATCGAAACGCTTTGCTTATAAAAACTTAATAAACCGCGATAGATACACAATTGGAATAAGCAAGATTCACATAAATATTAAAATCTATATTATTTTAGCAGCGCGTTGCATTGAAATCGAATGCCAAGACAGTCTTAGTCTAAGTCTAATTTGTCATCGCTCGTTTGCAAAATGTAAAGTCTGACAAAAGACAGACACCGTTTATTTTGGCCGGACACGAAATAAAAAAGCCTACCTACCTAGGATTGGCAGGCGTCCCTATAAAGCTAGACACACAGATTATCGGGACGCCCGCCAATCCTAGCTGCATGTAAACTATTAATTTGTACTTTTACAGTAGAATCGACTTGGATATATTTTTATAACTATTGCCTTCAAGAAAATGAAGGATAAGTGGCGCCATTTCTATATCGTACTATATAATTTCTATTTCCAATTAAGATTCATAAATTCATGGACGAGTAAAGGTAATTGTAACATGTCCCTGTTAGGGATACCTTTCTCACCAACTTAACACCAAACATAATTATACTTAATCTATTCATTGTTAATTTATTTGTATCATCCACTTGTATAATATCGAGATCAGTGTGAAGTAGCCACAGTCGGGGTATGAGGATTGTAAATATAATCTCCATACATAAATTACGGTACATATATGGATTATGGTAATATGTTCCTAGTAAACTCGTACAAGTAGTCAATAGTTAAAGATATTTAGTACGTATATCCTACTAATGTTATAAACGCGAAGATTGTCAGAATGTATGAATGTGTGTTTGTAACTATTTCGCGTAAAAACTAGTGAATGGATTTTCATGAAACTTTAAAAAAAGTACGCGAGTAAAACCGCGGGGATCTGCTAGTTATTTGTATTCGAAATAAACACTTGTATTTTATTGTGAGAATTATGATCGGAGTAAAATAATTTAGAATAAAGTCTAGATGAAATCATTATGATTATGATGAATACGATATCCACTGACACCACCTTCACTACAAAAATGATAAACTCATAGGATACAAGCAGCGCCCCACTGTTTCGTCCGAGTACTTTCCATTCCCGTGGGAGTACGGTGATAAATTATAGCCTATGGGTTATTCTGATGTATAAGCTATATTATTGTAAAGTTTCATCAAATCCATTCAGTAGTTTTTACGTAAAAACGAGTTCACGTCTGAAATATTAGTGGAATATAAGTATAGGATTTTTCTGCTGTCGGTACATTCTATTGCAATCGATGTACAGGCTAGATATGCCAACAAGCGGATGGTATAGTAATCATATAGATCATATGCCTGGTTTTGCCTGCGGCTGCGCAGATGTAGAGTGAACATGAAGTGTACTTGCAGTATGATGTCATAGAAACTAAATTGACCAATCACGGAACGGTATCAGGACTACGGCGTCATTTTTTCAAATTTTAATATTACAAAAGCAAAAAAAAAAAAGCAAAAGCTATTTATATTAATCAATAATAGCATAGTTTAATAGGCGGACCTAATAAAACTTTTACCAAATTAAAAATAAATTATTTTTATTCCTTTAATCTTAAAAAATTGACAGAGCAGTCTAGTAAAAAATTCGAATATTCAGATTAATCTTAAGAACATACCATATTTCTATAGAGTCTAATGATTAATATATCTTAATTTATTATTCTGAGACCACTTAGAAAAAATTTACATCACAGAAGTGTCCTAACAGTATCTACTGCATATTCATATCTCAAATCCTCGGAGCGAAAGATAAAAGTAGTTTTACAACTTCAGAGCGAGTAAAATGGTAGGAACTCGATCAGCCGTGGCGAGAAAGAGATGGGTAGCGTCGGTGTATGTGTGTGAAAGTGAGGCGATCAGAAGGCTTTTACGGTAGAACGAGCTCGGTGAAATGTGGGCCTGGTGTATTCGACCTGGCTTCGATTCACCTTTTCTATTTTTGAACTGTAATGGCGTCGGACTAAAAGTTTTAGCTAATGTTATTGAGGTTAATTAGTTGGCGATATAAAAAATAAACATATAAAAATAAAAGGTGCTTATGTAAACCGTGGACTGTTAGTGGTTTCAGGCTAAAAATCATCTAAAACCGCCACGATATACGTCGATAACAATTGGCTATATTATATATTATACATATTACATATATTAATTGGATTAACTGTACATACGTCACTGTTTTAGATGCATAATATGTATCCTGCGCCTTTAGATTTGTTATGCACTAACATTATCTATTAAGAACATAATACGATACTAACACAACACAAGTAGTCCCATCCCGGGGGACTATAGTCGCCATGAACGTTCAACGCTGAACACTAAAAAGTTTTGGGCGTCTATAGTCGCCCGGACGTTTGAGTGGATAGTGAAACAACTTTTTCAGACTTTACGATGACCATGGTCTCTATAAAGCATCCGCAACTATCAGCAGCGTTGTAAAAATCTTAATAAACCGCGTTAAACCCTTAAAAGCTATACTCTAATCATTGGAATTCGCATAAACATTAGAAAACAAGAAATATCTCATCAATTCCTTGTCATAAACGACAAAATAACGCCACAGACAAAGTTGCGGCTAGTAGAGGCAGGAAACACAAAGTAAACAGTTCTTGTTTAACAAAACATTGTATTTTATTGTCTCCTTTATATCGCAGATGGTTACCATCGGGTCGTAAACGTAAATATAGCATACACGACATAAAAGTAGTAGCTTGTACAAGCCTGCCCTTAACATCTTTGGATGAACAGCAGAAAGGTGGTAGATCCTGTCCATTTTGGAGTTACATCATATTACATGGTAAAGCGTTATCTGTGAAGATTTCTGATCCCTGGTCACTCGTATCCAATCAGGTGTTCCTCACCTCCTCGATGTGTGTGCACGTGGTTGGAGGTCAAACCGTCTTTCCGAAAATGGCCACCGCTAACCTATCGGCTGTCGATTCTTTCTTATGTGAGGCCCACTGACATTTCAGTGCTTAACATTCGAATGATATCAGCTTTACTATCATCCATGTCAAACAGCAAAGCGTATGTTAAAATAAATAAATATTAGGCAAGGCGAGATTGACAAAATAAAACATACATACAAAGCTTGCTACCTCCTTACTCCTTACCTTCGAGTTGAACTTAATTTTGAAAGATATACGTTAAAAGAAATAAAATGACTTATGAACGTTAATAATAGAATCGATAATCAAATAAATTTGCATACATAACATGCATAGTTCACAAAGAAAATAACACTTTATCTAAAATGCTCAATATGTGTATAGAATATAGATAGGGAAACTGAAAACCCAACTGCTGAATGTGGTCCACGTGAACTAAACAGGTTAAGTACTAGGAGGTGTAAGATTTCAGTGCCATTACTTACACTGCCTGCTGTAAACACAGCAGAGATATTTTACGAAATAAATATGATTCCCATAAAGAGGAATGCGGCCCAGAGTATCCCTGTATGCATGCATAAGCGTAGATACACTCACATTTTGCTGTAAAGGAAGGTTCGCGGAATTATTGCAAATTAATGTATAATTCAATATCTTACATTGTATCCCTTCTACTACATATTTTTGCTTAAAATCTAGACCATGTAAAGTATCAACCCTTTACGTCCCACTGCTGGGCACGGGTCTCCTCCTCGAAATCAAGCGAGGAGGGTAATGGGCCAATAGTTCACCGGCTGGCCCAGTGCGGGTTGGTGAACTTCACATACCTTCAAAGACATTCAATCTCATCAGGCATGCAGGTTTGCTCACGATGTTTTCCTTCACCGGTGAGCGAGCGATGGTCTCGTGTTTGGGGTGCACTTATAAATTATAAAAACCCATTTCATGGCACACAGAAGGGGGGAGGGGGTCAGGATCGAACCCGGACCTCGCATAAGAGGCCGACTCCATCCACCACTAGACCATGTAAAGACGCTTTGATTTTTGGTACTTTTTTCGCGTCGTATTGTAAATAAATATTGGTATTTTAAAGGTTATCATGCATTGACATTAACGTCGGTTCCACACCGATCCGGTTTGAATTTGCATTTTTGGTGTTACTAGAAGCTTAAGAATTTGGCTCGTCGGAATAAATTAGGTGATGCATTAAGACCAAGCGTTAAGAATTCCGGAACCTTACGACTTTAACAAACTGAAAATGTTTCAAAAATTAAAACATTTGGTACATTTGACACGTCTACCTACATCAATGATAATGTAGAGTTCACAAAAAAAAAACACGCTGTGTGTGCGCGCACAAGACGTAAGGAAGCTGATAGCGGTAGCGCAGAAGGGATATCACGGCATGACAGCGTCATACCACGTTTGTATTAGAGTCGATTTTACTGAGATAAATTATCCAAAGGTATTTTTTCTCTGCTTCGAAGTCATCTGCCGCTTTCCTTTTTCATAGACTTTCTCATATTTTTTGTATTTTTTCTTATAATTATTCTTTTTCAAGTATACCTATATGATTATTTTTATTAAAAAGGGTGACAGGTGAAACTTGGTCAACAGTTTTTAATTATATTCTATAAATACATTGTTAATTTTTAATACGATAGCGTTTAATAGACGTGTCATAAAAAAAGTAAAACATTCTCACATATTGCCGTAAATACGAAATTTTTGGAAAAATCATCATTACCATCGACTAGGCCATAGCTACATACACCGTAGTTTACGTCATATGCTCTGGCCCAATGTAGATTTATGAACTAAAACCTTCAAACTTCGAACTAAGGTGAACAGGATTCTCACGTTATTTCCATCACCGAAGACCAAGCAATGTTAACCGATCAGACTGGGAAATTTTGGATGCACGCGACAGGCCTGGATCACTTAAGATACCTGTACCACGCCAGACTCGTCAAACTTTGTTTGTTTGGTTGTAATGAATAGGTTCAATAAGTACTGGACCGATTTCAAAAATTCTTTCACCGTTTGAAAGCTACATTGTCTACGAGTAACATAGGCTGAATTTTATTCTGAAAAAAATAGGGTTCCGTAAGATATTTGGGTTTTTCGGACACAAGGTGTAAAAAATCATCCAGAAAAGTTACTTATTTTGCGTACTAAGATTCCTTTGTAAATCTTAGTTAACGCAGGCGAAGCTGCGGGCAACAGCTAGTTAGTTATAAAAAATACTCGTATATCTCGTTATTATAATTTTATGCGATTTTACGATATTAAAGTTACCATTTAGCATAATACACGAACAGATATTAGAAATATGCGACGATAATCATAAAAGATAGATAATAATATACATTTAAAATCAATTTAAAATTTTTAATAGAAAATTCTAATGATAGACAAATTGGGCGTGACGCCCCATTAATGATTGGAGCTAAACATGTGCCTTACGGAACGCAAGGAATGTTCTGGAACACGGTTACGGACTATTCCGTAACGGTACGCTAGTGGAATATTACGGAAGGTTAATTTTATTCCAACTTTACGTGGAAATGCTCATTAGTATGACGTTATTAAAGGTTAATTTAAAATGTAATTTAAGGAACTGATTTCACAAACCTTTCTTATTGAGTACGTGTACTTTTACGTATTTGAATTAAATAAGCATATTATCAAATCCCGTAAGCATGGTTGCTGAAAGTATCCAAAGTGTTGGGTATGTAAAAAACTAATATATCGCGATAAAAATAGTAAAAGCTATTTTATTATAATGATGAAATTCGCATAAACATAAGAAAATAACAAATTATCAAATTCAATTTCGCTCACTTTTTAGATGACTTCTTCTTTTGTTCTTATTTTTCCATCTTCCTCGTTGAACCGTTTGGTTATATTTTGGCACAGTCGAAAGTCTTGAACCAGTGTAACATGTGCGTCCTGCGGTTTTACCTGTGTACTTCCCTTTTCCGTGCACGCACGCGAAGGAATATGAAGATTTATTATAGCTCATCTATTTTTTGTGAAATAGTAACAAATATACACCCATACAAAATTTTGCCCTTATATATTAGTAGGAAGTAGGATATTAATCTAGAATTTTTATGCAGTCGGTACATTCTTAGATATATTCACACTAGATATGCCAACATGCGGATAGTATAGTAATCAGCAATTTTTGCATGAAAAAGTAACAATCATAAATTCTTAAAAACGTGGCGTATATAATATTAGTCTGAATTTAGAACCATTAGAAATATGGAAGTTTCTAGAAAATTCTAGTATTCATGATAATATTAAATATGAAACTAACAAGCTACCTGATACTTCACGGTCCATAAATGTTTCTAGCAAGAGAACGTCTCAAGTCTTACAATCATAAGTGAAAGCTGTAAAGATAATATCAGCCAGTGCACGTAAAAAGTAACAACGTTTATTCTAATTAAACAAAGATATCACATGTCAATATTTGATAATGATAAGATGAGAATTTAAATATGAATAGTGTCGATGTTGGTAGGTAATCTAGATAATTGGTGAATGCATTAGAATTGAATTAAATGGGTGTATAATATGTATGATTTAGTTGGTTTATGTCGAATCGAGACAATAATGAACACATATTATGCTTAGAATTTAACACTTTAAATTTGTCGTAGTCGTCCTAAGCAGTTTTGAAGGCACATTTTGCTGTCACGAACAATAACATTTCTTTAAATCGTAGGAATTTTTGTTACATAGTGATTTTTAAATATTAAAAAAAAAGAAAATATATTGCATCTATGTAGCATCCTTGATCCACGCAGGATGATATCCGCGTAGTTTCCAATAAACAAACAGTACATTGAATCTTTAGGAAGCACCTAAAGCTCAACTTTATAGTTATATACCATACATAAAAAATATTGAGAATAACCGTAACTATTACAAAATGTGCAACGCAAGTTTCAAAATACTTCTCTTTTTCAGATGATATCGACGTAATGACGGACAACTCGGGAGCAGCAGTATCCAGGGCGTCCACTCCTCGCCCAACAGAGAGCCCTGTCAATCCCCCCTTAAGGTCCAGACACGATCAGTTCCTCGTCAGTTCTGCTGAGAGAGCTCAAAGACCTTTATCCAATGGACGGACACCTAGTGGAAGTTTTGAGCCTCCTTTACCATACCGTCAAATTCCAAGTGCCTCCCTCCTCAGTTCCTCTCATAGAGAGACTTCAGCTTTCGTCCCTGTAGTTCCAACTAGGGCGATGCATCCAGTCATGTATTCCGGTGACATGCATCCTTCGATGATGCCCTCAGAAATTATAGAAAGAGAAAGAATGCTCGATAGAGAAAGGTCTGAACCAGTAAAAGGTTCCCCTGATAGAGCATCAGGAAACTTTAGCAAAAGAAATTCCTTTGATCTTATGGCTATGATGGTTGAAAAGAGAAAGGAGGTTGTGCTCCGTGAAGCTGCAGCTGCAATGCTGATACCTCATCATAGAACCCCGTCAATGGACGGAATGATGCCAGAAGGTCCTTCCCAGCCTCCAATTTACGGTCCACCCGGTGCATTCCTTGCAGCGCCGGGACCTTCTCCAAATGCGGCCAATAATTATACCTTTCCTGGTGCTGGACTTTTTCCACCGGGGGCAGGTCCCCACCAAATGCATATCGACAGAAGATTGCTGAGAGCTCCAGGAAGAGCGTCCAGGCCGAAGAAACAGTTTATATGTAAATTCTGCAACCGTCAGTTCACGAAGTCTTACAATTTGCTGATCCACGAGAGAACCCATACTGATGAGCGTCCCTACTCCTGTGATATTTGTGGCAAGGCATTCAGAAGACAGGATCATTTACGAGATCACAGGTAAGATTTTTACTGTACTACATATTTATGTAATTTATCTTTTTCAGATTAATATTTAACAACCAATATTCTTCTAATAATGACATGGGGGTTGATTTCGATCAATTTGTTGCTTTATTCTCATTGAGTAATATTCTAGTAGTCAGTTTAAAGACATAGATTTTGCACTCCTCTTTAAAAAGTTGTTTAAATTGCTTTATTAATATATATTATAATCATTGTTGTCTGTATAAATAATGTTGTCCATATCAATGATGTGGATTTCATAGTGTTTCGGCCTACTTTTTTTTAGTATATTCTTAGACACAGTCACAATACTCCTAAAAAATTTTAGTCTGGCAAATATGAATCTATGTTATAATGATTATAATTCAAAATTAATAGTATTTATTAATAGTAATGAAAGTTTTATTCAAATAAAGAAATGAATAATTTGATTTTAATGCCAAGTTGAACCAAAAGACGTTTCACATCGAAAACATTTACCACTTCTTAAAAGCGATACTATGTTGTAGTTATAATCATTTTACGCAACGTCAGCTGCAGTTTTTATTTACCACGATCAACAAGTGGAACATACTCCCCGCTGTGAGACAGTCTGATTTGAATTTAATGTATCCACACTTATATAAATCTGTCTGTATATTTTTTACTTGTTAGAATAGAATGGATATGGCATTTTATCTTCGTTAAGATATAATATGCTTTTAGTGAAGATTGGACATTATTAAATTAGGTCAAATCGTGTAAAAAAAATTGTGAACTTACTATAATTCTCTCAGTGTTTGACTAAGTGTTGTCTATTCAGACATAATATTGTGTTGACTTATATTTAAATTAATCGATTTTAATAAAAATATTTGTTTTTTTTTTTACTTTAAATAAAAGAGTATCAAACGAAGCAAACAAATCTCAATTGCATATTATGAAAACTAAAAAAAATTAAAAAAAATCTTGACTACAGCTCGATTTAAAGAAATTTATTCTCTTAAAGAATTACGAAATGCACTTAAAATGAGAAATTAACTAAGCAAGAGTTAAGAGTTCATTGATTGTTTTCTTATGTTTACGCGAATTTGACTCATTATAATGAAACAACTTATACGGATTTTATCGCGGCTTATTGAGTTTCTTATATGCCAGAGCTTTCCCGTCCTTCCGTGACCACGGTTTCTGTAAAGTATCCGAAACGTTGGGCATATAAAAAACTCAGTAAACCGCGATAAAATCCGTTAAAGTTGTTTCATTATAATAGAGTTCAGTTATTTCACAATAAAATATCATTACGTCGTTCCCAACTATCACTTAACGTGTATGTCAAAGGTGCCGCTCTTACATTAATTATTCAAAATGTTTCCATGCGAGCAGCGGGAATCCTAGAATTTCTATAAACGTTTTCAAATAACGTTATTAATCATGAAATTAAAGATGTGCTTTATATTGGCCAAGAATTTAGATGTTGGGTCATTAAATATCAATATACCAAAATACAAGTTTCAAATTCATCTGTTGAACGCATAATATTAAGTTCTTACACTAAATATTATGATGATTTTAGTAGAGACTTGTATGAGCCTAAATTCTACGAAGTTATACTAACGAAATAGTTTAATTATAACGACAAAATATGAATTCAAATTCAACATGATGCAAAAAAGTTTATTTGACTCTTTCAACGTCAATTAAATCTACCATCGCTTCCAAAGAGCTTTGAAAAAAAGCTAAATTTAACCTTTACTTTTTTTAAATTTAACCTTTGATAATTCATTTTACTAACATTAAAGTACATACTAGTATTTTTTAATAAGCACAATTAATCATAAGTAAAATAAGTAAGACTGTTATTAAATTGGAAGTTAATCAATTCCTTGTATATTCCCCGCGATACGAACTAGTAATTATTGTGAAAATCACTTTAATTATAATTTAATTCAAACACAATAAATATGGTAATGTAATTACGGGGGCAATCTATGAAAAACTACAAATGCTTTTAACAGTACGTCAAGATGCAGATGCTAAGCGATCCGTGTCCGGCGTCCGTATCCGGTGGATTACTGAGAATAATATATTTATACATTTCATAGAAAGCTTCCTGGAAATATTATCACCGTATTCTTCTGCGTACACATGTGACCTTACAAATGAGACTGTGTGTGTACTTGAATTTGATCAACTTAGAAGTGGATTAGTGAATGGATTAGATTCAATGTTCAGTCTACTGCAAAATGTTTTGTATGTAACGTATATCAAGCCTGCTAGTCTATATTATACAATATGAAGTAACTGGAATAATAGCTTAAAAACCTCACAGTGGATTGTGGTGATGAAAACGTTAAGCAATAAAATAATTTAAAATCAAGGCAGAGAACCGCCACAGGAAAAATTCCGACTCAACGAAGCCGTGGAAGTTACTCCACGGCTGATGGGGGGCAACCCCTCATTATATCCCAGGGTGAAGCCATCCGCTCACTCCCCTACTGATGAAGCATTAGAGCTATTAGCATAGCTCCATCCGAAAAAAAAAGTCTAAAGTCTAAAAAATTACGTGCCTAAAAAACGACCCTATTTTCCGACAGTCTTATTATTCCATCGTTTTGGATGCGGGTATCAAAGGATCGGTCGCCTTGACGTTCATTAGGAATGGCCTATGTTAAGCCGTGGACGATTAAGGCGTGATGATGAGAAAACTAAACTAAAAACGTGCCAAAAATAATTCCGCATAAAAGCATCACAATTTTAAGTCTGGTCTACCAGCTCTAATATTATATAATTTAATCTAGGATCTAGAAATTTGATCAATTTAGACTTAAAAATAAATATACATAAAAGATAAGAACAGCATGACTCACTTAATATCACATTCATAATATTATTTGTGTGGTTAAAATGGATTAATGAGCATAAATTTATATTGACTGAGAGCAAAATCAAATTTATTTTTCTAGCCAGATCTTTATTTAATCACCATGTATAATTATCATAAATTTATAATTAACATGCAAATATTTCATGCTTAATATAAATGAAAGTTTAGAGATTTATGTCATATTTTATGTATGTTTATTATATTAATAAAATAGTACCAGACCTATTGATTATGTTGAATAATTAATATGTCTTTAAAATACTCGTATAATTAATATAAGATGTGGTTTGGTGGACCAGTGGTATTTATTATAAAATAATAAGGCACTTTTATAATACCTACAGTTTTTATATTAGTAGTTTTGCATAGGCGGGAAGCTCTACATACCAATAGAGCTTAAAGGCCGCCAGGAATAATAGTCTAGACCTTTCGAAAAAAAAATTGGCGGGAAGACGATATCTGTAGTGGTCGGGGGTAGATGCTAGTGGCAAAGGATCGTTCACAGAAACATTAAGAACAGTTTACTTACGTATACTTACAATTTATTTCAAATATCTGTGGGATCGTTCGTGTTCATGTTCATTGAAGAAGGCAAGTTTAGCGGACTGATAAATGCTGATGATGATGATGGATAAAACTCATTTTTCATGTGTAGTAAGCCTTATTTGAATTACAAAAGGCGGCTATCAATAATACCGCATCGTTACAATAAAAAGTGAAACTCGGTCCCTAATTAAAATGTTCCTATCGGGCCCTTTAGCTATGCCGTAATTAGTGCTATATTTCACACTTCGATAAAAGTGTACCTTATAAAATTACAATGTGTGGATAATTTTAAGATGGAAAAAAACGCTTACATTAATTTTATAGTATATGCAATATTTATGCCTCTATAAAAATAAAGTTTGAAATTGTTATTCTTATATAAATTATAAACTATTATTACGTTGCTAATAAGGTATATACTAATAATGTAATATATAAAAAGTTTTTTTTTAATCTTAATAATCCTAGAAACTACAAATCAAATTTGGAAAAAAAAAATCATTTAATAGCCCTTTTTTCACGCAGTACAATAAGCATAGATAAGTAATCGACTAATATTAAAAGTAAAATAATTACTTGAATGATACATATTAGATATTATGAGCGTTCATTTGATACGTTAAGTGGCTGTCAGATGCGATATAAGAAGTGTTCTGTTTCGATCTAACATAACGAAATCAATGACTTAAGGGTATACCATTTATCATTAGCATTATGATTTGACAGCTGTAAATTGTCTTATTATTTAAGCGATATTTCATAATAGTTTTAAAGTGGGTCTCCGCCGCGGCGCACGTAGTTTCTTGCGTGTGTTGAGCTTAGCTTTTCAAGAAAATGTGGGTTGCAGTGGAGACAATCACATTCATTTTCTTGCAAAGCGACGCTTGATAAACGCGTGTAGCCGCGACGTGCGCCGCGGCGGAGCCACACCTTTACTGTTTTATGCAATACCTATACTTTATTGTATTCATCATTCCACTACAATCACCAGAAGCAATTTTATAGCGCCTTTGTAATGATTAACTCACACCAGGCCACGGCTTCAAAATGTCACTTACGAAAAAGCTATGAAACATTTCTAAGTCCACGTCAAAATAAGAGAGTACATAATATTAATTTACCTGTTTTTGAAGTTACCCGAAATTAAACAGAATAAATTCATTGTATCTAAAAATAGGTTAATTTAATTAATAAGTTAATTTAATTTTTTATTATCTTTGAGGATGTGTGTTCAAAAGATGGAAAATGACGACAATATCGTTGCAAAGTTGGCAAATACTAATTCGCATCAGCTTCATTTTTATATTATTAAAAAAAACACTATTTCATGTCTTTTTATGGACGTGTTTTTGATAAACGAATTATTTGCATTCAAAATAGACAATAGACTGTTTATTACTACATATTAATAATTAAAAAATATATAGATAAAACAACTATCAATAAATTAATTATATATAATTGATAATTATTTCGCTTTACTTCTTACCCTTTAAATTCTTGGTCTTTTAATCACATGTCCTATACAACTTTGAACACTATTCATTTATCATACATACATTTCCATACGTTCCATACAAAAAATATACTGGCGGTATAATCCTCATTTAAAAATTTGACGATTCTAATCGGATTAAAAGTACCGGTTTTTCATATCCCTTTTAGGTCAAGATATTCATATATTTTGTTAGGTGCAATAAAATAAGATAGCCATGCTTCGTATCGAATGGAGAGTTAATCCCTTCTAGTGTAATAAATTACAACTATCCCATGATATAAATACAACAAATGTAGAAACGTTTCTCAGAATATTAAGATTAACAAATACATAACTTTGATAGTAAACGAATTTTTGATAAATATGTGAAAATATAGATAAAAATTATAAAATGTAAAAATACAGGTAAATAATAAAATAGAATACAAAAAAATCTATGCTTTTGAAATAAAACTATCGAATCGAAAAATATCTATCTAAAAATATAGCAGTGTATTTTTACATGTCGCTAACACACTTTCGTGTGTGCAAAGCTTTGCTCAACCAAAGATAATAATTATTCATTTAATTTTTTTAGTGCTTCTCCCTCTAAATATCAAAAATGTGTTTAGATCTACTTAAAATCAACTCTTATAAAATTTAAAAAAAAAAACTTAGATATTATCTTGTATAGGCCTTGTCTTACCTAGATTACTACGTAATAACTCGTTGAACAAGTACTTGATACGTAGAGACTTAAATATTGATGATTATATCAAACGTGTTACATCATTATTAATATTAAATTAATATAACCACTATTTCCCAAAAACCACTTACTAAACAAAAAATAGTTTTAGTGGTTTTTGATGATTGTTAATACTATTTTGATATTCGTCTCGCATTCGGATGCTGCTTTTTCATCTGGACCGTAATTAGTTTAGAATCTGATGAATCATCCGATTCTATTGGGACCTCGGTAATGGAACATTTGATACGGTCAGCAGCCTTTTCTATCGCTGTATGACGCAGGCAACGACGAATCTACTTTTCAAATAAAACCTAAAAAAGGTTTTTGGTTTATTTGTTTCATAATATTATTTACTAGAATTAATATGAAATTATTATAAAATCGTAAGTTAGTCAAAACTTCAGTATTGTAAAATTCTTAATTCAATGAAATCCATAAAAAGTAGATTTATGTAAGTATGAAATATACTATTAAAGAAAATATATAATATACCCATTTTTACACGCTTTTTATTAGCTTCACTTGTATGTCAGTTTGTCAGTTTGTCAGTTTGTCAGTTTGTCAGTATGTCAGTATGTCAGTATGTAACTCTCCGTGGGTAATCTGCGCGCCTG
Organism: Lycaena phlaeas; assembly: GCA_905333005.2. Classification (NCBI taxonomy): domain Eukaryota; kingdom Metazoa; phylum Arthropoda; class Insecta; order Lepidoptera; family Lycaenidae; genus Lycaena; species Lycaena phlaeas. The sequence goes on from HG995181.1 coordinate 5,010,496, forward strand.
CTGCCTTCCTTGGTTCTGGTAGCCGTTTCTCTGGCTCCCTCTCCGAAATCGAACTCTGATTCCCCGTATTGTTAAAACTAAAAAGTAAAAAATAAATAATAGTTGAAAAAAACTAATAACACGCTTTTTATAGAAACCCAAACTAAAAAATAGAAAATAAATTTTAATAAATTTAAATTAAGAATAGTGTTAAAAATTTCAATAACTATAAATTAATAATAGTGTAAATAAAAAAAAAATATTTTTATAAAAGCGTGGGGTGCATGGTGTCAATATAGTTATAAATATTTTATTGACAGATATGAGTAGAGTGATTATCATTTTGATAATATCTTAAAAAGCACCCCACGCTTTTTTTAAAATAATTTTTTTTTTTTTATTTACACTTATTAATTTATAGTTATTGAAATTTTTAACACTATTCTTAATTTAAATTTATTAAAATTTATTTTCTATTTTTTAGTTTGGGTTTCTATAAAAAGCGTGTTATTAGTTTTTTTCAACTATTATTTATTATGTTTCGTTGATAACAAACATGTTTTACTGACGCTACTTAAACAGACAAGAATGTGTGATTACCGATCTATTTTTTGTTCTAGATTCCATTAAAAATGTTTTATCCTTGTAAAAATAGTCCATTGTATGAGTGTCGGTCCAATATGCTTAATGGATTTAGCAAAAACTAAATTTTATTCTGTACTTTTTATTCCCACGCTATTTTAGAACTACAAATTACAAAACTGATTATAAACCTGTCTTGGATTTAAAAAAAACTAGTCTACATCTGTAAGTAGTCGGTACATCTTAAAATTTTAACATGAAATTCTTTATTCGAAACTTTTATTCACCAACAAAAAGCTTTTGCCAATGACCGAAAAAAGAAAAAAAAACTTCGCCGGACCGAAACCGTTAATACACATTGGAGCTAATCTCTTGGAGTCTTGAAATAATTTTTCTTGACTTTAATTATATTTTGGACTTTGCGACTGAAACATGATCTCACTGTCATAATTATGAGCAGTTACAATGTTTTTTGTCGCGTTATTATGTTCGGATCGGCTTTATGATCGAGTTGCAGCGACTGCATAATATCAGGTTATTATACCACACGTTGTAATTAATAAAAAAAAACTCCTTTGACCCGATGTATGAATTCTGGGAAAAACTTTATGCAAAACTCTATAAACTATAATTACAATATTGGTATAAAAAGGCCTTTTGAATTCGAAATGAGAACACTAACTGGCCTTACGTAAATAACTTGAAAACGTTATCTACTGTCGATCGGCAAGACGTATGACCAAGTCTCGCCGGCAATTTTGTAAAACGTTCAGAAACTCTCAATATATTGTTATTAAAAATATAAAACTGCTTTCTTTTTTGAACGCATTTTAATAAGGACAATATCTGATTTTTGTATTTCGAAGTCTAAATAATGTATATAATAAAAACAGCTTTAAAATGAGATAAAAATAAAGATTTACGTGGCAATGATATACCTAATTATCTATCATTAACAACAATTTTTGTCGTATTGCCGTCCATTAAGATAACTCCGTCTCCAACAGTGGATACGGCTTAATGGTAATGATGTATTATAAATAAATTAAAATTATTCCAGCATGGGAAACGCATTAATACCAAATTAACTGTATCAATCCAAAATTCTCTAAATATAATTAGTGAGATTATAAACTTCTATCTTATTAATCTTCATATTGAAGTACAATTCGGACCAGGAAGTAACACTAATAGAAAAAGAAGCACTAAGAGTAACACTAGAAAATATCACACACTGCATAGCATTCGCTCAAAGAAAGAACCTGAAAAAAAAGAATGGCGTACAATCAAAGAATAGCAAATACGCTTCACAATTGAAGTCATCATCGATAAAGATGATCACCTTTGAAGAAAGAACCTGAAAAAAAAATAATGGCGTAAAATCAAAGAATAGCAAATACGCTTCACAATTGAAGTCTTTATCGATAAAGATGATCACCTTTGAAGAAAGAACCTGAAAAAAAAATAATGGCGTAAAATCAAAGAATAGCAAATACGCTTCACAATTGAAGTCTTTATCGATAAAGATGATCACCTCTGAATAAAGAACCTGAAAAAAAAGAATGGCGTAAAATCAAAGAACAGCAAGTACGCTTCACAATTGAAGTCTTTATCGATAAAGATGATCACCTAAAGTAGAATTAAGAAAAGGTATTTAGAATTGAACTTATTGAACTCGATTACCACAGAGTAGTCGAAGTAGGTGATGGATCGTATACTTCAACATGTAAGAGAATAAAAATACAACGAAAGGCACGCGGGCAATTTGATACAGGCGGTGAAGGCGGAGATATGGTTACATTAATTTGCTGCAAAGCAATTTCTATGAAAAACTGGTTTTATATCTTATGGGAAGCCTGCGTTAATGGCAAAGCTTATTTAAGATTTTGCTTCACTTTGCAAGCCTTTACAGAACTTGTTTATTGGACTTTCGATTTAAGATCTCTACTTTGTATACCCATTTCCATCAGGTCGCGCAAGGCATTTAATGTGGATTTTTTAATCTCATACTTTATACGAAACTTAGTAACAAGTCACACAAGCGTTATTTTTGGTTTGAGATAGTATGTCCTTTTACACCTGAAATCTGAAAATTTATAGGAACCAAAACATAAAAATAAATGAACAATAATAACATTGCCTTTGAGAATATCAAATATTCATAAACAACGTTGTTTTTAATAGCGTGTCGATTACTTTGTTTTCTCTTATTTTAACATTTTGTATTAAGGCATACATGCAATTATGATTCGTCCGCGACCACATAATGGAGACCGGGCAAACCTACTCCATCGCTTAAGGCTCCAAAGCAAAAAGGGATATCAAATTAATACTGAATCCATTATAAATCAAAGAGGCAGGTGTAGTCGCCAGAGAATCGCCTACGGATATCTTTAGAAATTATCAATACGATGGACTTATTCTCGATCCAAATTGGTGGCAAGAATCTGTAATATTCGAATCATTTTCGAGTTATCCTCAAATTTTGCTTTAGGGAATCTTTATCCACGCGACTTCACGGAATGTTCCAGACACGACATACAAATTTGAAAAACGATTGAATTTTATATTCAAATTTTTTAGTCGTTTTTGTATTTACATTCTTATTAATTCTCGATAAATTAATATATTTGTGAAAGTATTAATTATAGAATTCCTAGCTATACCTTGATTTTCTTAATTTCTATGGCATATTGTAATAGAAAGTGACGATTAAACTAATTGATATACTAATTCGTTTACCATCATGCTGATGCGCAAACTTATGAAACATTCGTGACTGCGAGGAAGGGGCCGTCATATTGAGAATTTTAGCGCGCTCAAAGAAAAAAATATGTTTACTGTTTAAACAGTTTCGAATAGTGGTTTTTTGTATAAAACCAGTTTTTACGGTAATTCTGTATGAGTAGAAATATACATTTGCACTTCATAAATTATCATTATCGTCATCATATTTGTTACTGTAAGCAGTATGTAATAGTGCACAAGTGACCATAGTCCTCACAATTACGATCAACAGGATCAAGTTAACTAGCAAAAAAATAAATAAAAAAAAGCAAAATATTTGTGATTTAAGAATTCCAAAACCCATTCACTATTAAAATATCATTGACATATGCAGATGATATTATTTAGGAACAGGTAGAGGAATTATTCAAATTATATACCACACGTTCGCGTGTTGCAAAAATGTTTTTTGCGCCAAATTCAATAAGTAGTCTTCGTTTGAATATATTCTAATACGATTTTATAATTTAGCATTCTTTGGTAAAAAATAAAACAACTAAAATTTTCATTATAACGATAAAACAGTTTTTGCTCCAACCATTTTGGACGCGATGTGAAATTTTGAAGAATATTTCGTAATATCCAGCCTAACTAACACCTAATTATTCACTTCACGTTTTATTACAATTACTTTAAAAATAAATTACTACCATTATTTCATATACAAGGCACCTAAAGAAAGCCATTTTGAGAAAATTAAATATGCATTTCTTAACACCTAAAATTAGCATCGAGTTATTTTATGTTAATATTTTTGTCTGTCTATTCTTGAGTATAGTGTATACTCAAGAATATGTCGATTTACAACGAATCTAAAATAAAAAAAGCTCCATCTACAGGGGCACCAGCTTACTTATATTTTCCGTAAAACAATTTAGCTACTTCGGAAAGAAGGATGGATCATGGAACAGCCTTGCTACGGCTGGTCCTGGTTGGATGCAAGTTCTCTACCATGGTACAGGCCTTTTCGTGGCGGTGGGGCTCAGCCCAGGGGAAGACCAACCCTTGAATTGAGCCGAGCTCTTTGTACCCCTCTTATAGGACGAGGGGGCAAGGGTTGAGACCGGGAACATCACCTCATTGTACTGTGTACTGTCCCGACGTTGGGAGGGGCTGTTCTGTGGTGCGGGACAACCCCTTTGTGGAGGTGGCGTCGGTCCCCCGAGGGACTGACTAGCCGTCGAGGTGCCTTGTTGCTAGCATATCCAGGGCACCTCATTAAAGGTGGCATTGTTGGGTACTCGTCGGGTTTTAATGGGTAGAGCTGGTTAGATGCAAGTTGGATCAACCTTCTTGTCATTATTTAACCAGCAATGCATAATATGTTCTTAATATCCTCTGCTCTATCTTTACTGCTCCTGTCTGATATCGCCACCAACGGTATTTTGGGACAAATATGACTTTCAAGAAAAGAGCATACTCCTATTTGAAAGGCACCTGCTAGCCCTCTGATGCGGGTGTCTGTGGATGTCGCTATCACTTACCATCACGTGAACCGACTGTTCGTCTGTCCCCTCTTCTGTATAAAAATTATTAAATCCATTTGTTTGGTAGAAACATAAAATTTCAATTAAACCGTCGATACAATCGCCACCATTAATCATTCGGCGATCGTGAACAGAAGGTGTGCGGGAACTTGTTGTCTTAACCTGCGCTTGCGAAACGTTTACTTTCGCAAATGTTTGTTAATTTAATGATTAATTTAATTTTCGAGATAATGATTAATACTATTTAATTTGCGAGGCAACTAAAGCTTTGCATAACTATTAATAATATTAAGAACTTTTTTCTAAATTAAGATGAGTCATTCGTAAGCAAAGTGTGTTAAATATGTGAATGATGTTTAAATTATTAAATTTAAATTAGTATGTTATTTTTCATTATATATTTTAACGAATGGAATTTTAAGAAAGGAAAATACGATTAGTAATAATAGATTAATGACCAATCTAATCTAGGTATACATTTTTGGTCATATTTTGCTATCAATACTTACAAAACGATTTCAATCGTAAAAACTTAAGTCAATACAAGATTAAATTATAAAATAACAACAAATATTCACTTCTTTTTTCATAAATCAACATTCGATTTTAATAATAATATAATGCTAAACTTTTGAAGACGTTCAGATTTAAACGTTGGAATTTCTTTATAACTGCCATAAACTAAATACTTACAGAACACGTTCAACATTTATATAACATTACTGAACTGTGAAACTTTTTTATCTCATGAAATATATCAAATCTGGTTTTAAGTACATTTACTTGATAAATTACATTTCTTTCGCTTGATATTGTAACTTGAATCTTACATGCTTGGATTAAGCTTGATCTCAGCTTGTTATAAATCGCGTGGGCAGACCTGGGCTACGCTTATCTTGGATTTAGCATTTCTCTGCTACTTAATCTAGTTTCAAGAAGTCATTTAGCTTGTAGTAGCGATACATGTTTTGAAACTATTCTGCGGTCTGAGGTATAGCGATATAATACTGGGTATTGTATTACATTACGGTAAGGCCTAATTTTGCGATAGGTGCTATAAATTTAAATTGCAAAGCTTTTTAAATTTATATCGTTAGGAACATAAACTTGTTCGATTTTATTTCGTCGAATTTGATATTTCGGCGTGGTGGAGAAATAGCTTGTTCACGTGGACATAAAGGAAGGAGAGAACAGAAAGAAAGTTTTACTATGTTATTGGATATAATCCAATCGAAATAGTTTATGACTGATATACTGTGCCCGATAAATGCTTAGATAAGGTAAACGATGTAAGACGATTGATAGAAGAAAAAGAAAATGAAACAGTACAATATACAGCAAATCGTAGTTAAAAGAAAAAAGGCTTACCTTTTTTACGATTCAAGCTAGAACATTTAAGATAAAACCGAAACAATGTATAATTATTAAAAACGAAATGTTAGCCGTAATGTTGTAGGTAACGGAAATGAAAAATATTTTCTTTTACTCTTTTAAGGCGCTGAACAGGGTCAAATAGGCTTCACCTAAACATATTTTAAGCAAAATTGACACGGTTTACGGTCGTGATAAAAATATATGTTAAACTTCATCATATTTCTAAGTTCACTCAAAAGTCAAAAACACGTCTTCTAGAAATTTTCTCGATAAAAAAAAATCCCAATTAAGCAGTGTTTAGTGCACTTTTAACGTAAATATCGCCTTTACTTAACAATATATGTTGGTAAAATTTACAACAGTAACAGATAATATTATTATAAATTTTCGTGTTAATTTATATTTTTGATTGCTTTTCTGATTTCGATAATATTAACTGTTTTCTTATATTAATATCCATAGCCAACGTGCTTCATGATGCCACCATCGCGCTTCTCTTTTACTTCTATGTGATTCGACAGTAAGCGCTGAGGCGCGTTGCTAAGCGGACCTATGTCATTTTTCACAATACAACGCGCCGCTCGCGAATTAATATTTTTGCTATAAAATTGTATTTATCAAAGATATAATGTAACGTGCATGCGCAACGTAAATAATTTCGGGATAATTATTAAATAATATAACAATAAATATATAAAACTAAATATTACTGGCATAAGCGCCATCTATCATTGACCAATGTCAACAATTGACCTTCTATAATCTGATACGCTACAACAAGTTTGTCAATAAAGGTGTAAATAAATAATATACTTTAGTGTGAATAAGAGAGAGAAAAATAATATTGAAAAAATGCGAAACAAAAGAAATAAATGGAGACTAGAAAAAAGAAGATTTATTATAAAATAAAAACACATGCTCTCGTGGTGGACGGACTCGGCCTCTTATGCGAGGGTTCTGGGTTCGATCCTGACCCGTCCGTGTGTGCCTTGAAATGGGTTTTTCTAAATTTCTAAGTGCACACGAGACCATCGTTCGCTCACCGGTGAAGGAAAACATCGTGAGGAAACCTGCATGCCTGATGAGATTGAAAGTCTTTGAAGGTATGTGAAGTTCACCAATACGCACTGGGCCAGCGCGGTGGACTATTGGCACATTACCCTCCTCGCCTGATTTCGAGGAAGGAGACCCGTACCCAGCAGTAGGACATATAAGGGTTGATACTTTACTTTACTTTTTTTTTTAAAACACATGAATGAAGTTGTAAAGTAAGTACCTATCTATTTACAACATTTATTTATCAAAACACGCAAATAACGCATTTCAATACAATAAGGAATATTTTAGTACAGTCCGTACATACATAACTCTAAATTCGATAATTTACAAAATGGACGAATAGCGCAATGGTTTAGTGAACGAATAACGCTCTACGTGTCATGTACATTGCATATGTTCAAACCTCGGTCAAAAGCGACTTTTTTTTGGTGATTTTTTTATATAATAATTTTCGCCTTTTCTCATAGTTATGTTCTTTTTGGTGTATTTTTATATTTTTAGTTTTTCCCCTTTCTATTTTTTGGTAGCAAAAGTAACTATTTTTTTATTCTCGCTAACAATAAGTACCTACCTAAGTATTTATAACTAATATTACATATATTGTTCCTGTTATTTTCCTTCTAGTAAAAGAAGACGGTTGACCATTAGTTCGAGTGCAAATGATGTCCCATCAAAGAAAACATTTCATGGGTACGAATACCTATATTACATACTAGCTGTTGCCCGCAGCTTCGCAAAACTAGAGAAATATTATAACTGACAAATTTAACGCAATAAATACTCCTTCAAATGATGTGTTAAGCATTGATTATAATTTTTAAATTTGTAATAGTAAAAAAATAAAACTAAAAATATCCGACTTTCTTATTTGCCTTGTCTATTTACTTGCAACGCTACTGAAATCTATTATATATTATTTATTAAAACGCCATCTATTGGTTAACTTACTTTCATTTATCACAAAGAATGCTAATATTGCAATATGCAATGCTGTAATAGTTCGATTTTTTATCGCTTTTTTTAAATACAAGCTATGGCGCTGTGTGTCGAAGACATTGTGGGCGTGGTTTAAAAATTGAAATCGCAGATTTGATTAGCTCTATTCAGCGTCTTAAATGGTTTCACAGCGTAGTGAAACATTGAAATCAAAGATTTTGTTTAGCATTTCATACTATGTACTTTCAAAAGGTTACTTATTCAACCATGATTTCTCACGTTTTCCAAACCTTCGAGAACGTTTCAAGTGATCGTGGGCAGTCTGCGCGGGCCCATATTTCTAAGTGGCTTTGAGCCTCAGAGCAAACACTGACCGGTCCGTGAACAAACATCATGGGTGCTATGCCTCGGCTCCATATTTACATACGTGTATTTGTATATGAATATTGTAATTATAGGACCGTACTAAATTTCCATATTCCGCCTTTGTAATGCGTTTCAAAAGACATTGTTGGCTAGGCCCAAAAGGCACATTAATCATGTGACAACCAAGATGAGATTTATCATTGTGTTGAATGGGGAAATGGTGACATTTTTCAATTTCAATAGAATGGTCTTCTAGAAATATTTAAGGTCATTTTTTAAAGAGATTAGATAAAATTTGAACGATGTAAAGTAGTTAGATAAAGGGCTTAAATAACTAGAAACAATATCGCTCTGAAATGTCAATTCGAAGCAATACTGGCGACTCCTAGTAAAATCCGATATTTTTTATGTTTTGAATCACCAATATCACAATTATGAAGTTGAAGATGAAGAGGCTTCGATCACAGACTCTTGACATTTCCAAGCTTGATAGTACCAAGGATGGAGTTACTTTTTATTTGAATTTAGAAGCCATATCAAAAATCAGGGTATACATGACAAAATATAAATGACTCAAAAAAGACAACGGGAATGTATGTGTGAATAAAATGAAATCATTTATAACATAATCTAATCAGATATCTACAGTGATATTTCATTTTATAATGGTCTTGGAATTCAAAATATGGTTCGTACTTCATACGTGACTATAAGGATGGTAAATGCGTAGTAATGTTGATCTTATCTCAGAGTATGGCCGCGGACCAGCTTAAGCCATACCGGTTCTCCTTGGTAGTCTTCCGAAAATAAGTGTCAACAAGGAATATTTTCGAAAGCGATCCTTTTCGTCCTGCTCTTCATTTCGTAAATACGCCATTTTTACTTGTAAATATATGATGACTAAATTGATATCCGGAAGAAGCTTGCTATTCATGATCTTTGCGAGTTATAATATTTTAACACTCTTTGCTAGATCCTTTATCCCTTTAAATTATATTTCTTTTGCAGCTGTGGCTTAAGAAACCAATTTGGAAAATAAATTGGTATTTATAGACTCGTTTGGAACATTATCATCAAAAGCTCCTTTGTATTTTATAATGCGGCAATATTATCGATTAATCAATATGAAATCATCGTGTAATCATTATTTAGAAAGAAGTATGAAAGGAAAAATATGAACTATCAACCCTTATATATTCCACTGCTGTGCTCAGATCTCCTTTTCAAAACCAGGCAAGGAAGGTATTGGTGCAAAGTTCAACGAAGCGCTGGTCAAATGCGGGTTAGTGAACTCATCATGTATGTTTCCTCATGTTTTCCTTCACCGGGTTTTAAAAGAAGAGTATTATTAATTCGACTTTTGTAGATAAATCTTTACGCTACAATTCAACGATTTTTGTATAAAATCTTCAAACGACTTTTAACTGTATCACTTATCCCTGAGATTGATTGCTGTTCTTCAATCATCTAATGCCCGTATGCTAATTGAATACGGGCGTTGTTTATTATGCTGATTTATTTATTCATATGTTAACTCCTCTCTAGTATCTAAATCCAAACTAACTTAGGATCTGTCTCCGTCAAGTTTTAAACCGTACAAAAGTCCGATTCAATTTTTTAAATTACACTAAACTTCTCTGAAAATACTAAATCCATTTCAAAAGAAATAATCATGTTATTTATTACCGCTGCCCGAGGAACCATCTTTAATCTGTTCTTAGCACGGACTTATGTCTATACAAACGATTTTGATCTTAAACCAAACGTATTATAGTAGAGAATGCTACAGCTATAGTATACCGTACAGTAAGATTTTATTGAAGATTAAAATACGTCAATCGGCTTCTAAAAACTCCACGGCAATCATAATTTACATGGCGTAAAAACTAGACTTTGATATTAATACCATTTAACTGCAAATTTGATCATTTCGGTCGGTTTTGTGCTTTTATTTATCACCAGACAAATTACGATTTGAAACACGTATTCACTCATTTTTGTTAATTAATTGTGATCAGCGAATAAATGGTCCTTATTTTTTTTAGAACTTGTACTTGTACTTTCCGAATGGATGAAAAATTACTAAAATGACTAAGTGAAAAAAATTACTAAATTGTAAAAATGACTAGGAAATAAATGCTTAAAGAAGTGTCACAATTTTCGAAAAAAGCATTTAACTTAAATCAAAACAAATCCCTATGCATCTAATTCCAAATCAATCAAAAACAAATTTTGTTTTTGCTCAACTATAATAATTAACAGTTATAAAGCCGAAGTAAAAAAACCAAGGTTAAATATTAGGAAAATTTACATACAGTATCATCATCATCATAAAATAAATTGTCAGTTAATATTAATACGGTAACATCGAGGCGGTCAGGTAAAGTAAAGGGTTTGGTTACGAAACAGCGGGGGGTCCGAATAGTCACATTCAACAAAGTGATACTACAAAGTTACAAAAGAGTGACGCTTCGTCAGCGTCATTTACATATATTACTATTTTACTACTTATGATTGTAGTAACTATATATTCACGAAAACATGATATTATGAAGAAAATAAAAGCTTTACAATATTTTTAAGTCTATGATGACTATCTGATGTTTTTGTATCTTTTATTTTTCTAATTTAAATGGATGGTATATGTGTGATTATTTTAAAGTTTTTATTACTACCACCTATGTTGAGTATATTATTATACTAATTTATGATTTAACAAAGTTTTATCAATCGGGTGGGAAGACGATCTCTGTGCAGTGGCCGGTCTGTGTTGGATCGTTGACAAAGCATCAGTCTTCTTGGCGTTCATTGAGGGGAGCCTATGTTCAGCAGTGGATAAAGGCTGATGATGACGATGATGAAAGGATTTAAACCTATCAATTTTTGTAATTTTCCGATTTGAAAATTTCTTCTTGCATTCGAAAGGAACATTGCGATGCATATTAAGCGCATAGAAGCCTTGGTCGATTTAAATTCAGTACTAAAGCTAGAATATTTTATGATATAAAAACATCTAAACTAATACAGTCTAGATTTTAAACTAATTCACATCCAATACCCTAATTACAGTCCAAAAGATAATAAATCATGCTCAGGCCACATAAAATTGTAACAAGGATTCCAATTCTAATTGCGTTCCTATCAATATTTTGATTAATGGTATCGAGAAGTAATTATTTGGACCCTCATGAATCAACCGGCGATAACCTGATGTACTAGTTGGCTCGGTTAATTGAAGGGAATGCGTTGGAGAAATCGATTTCGAAAAGATCGCGATGACCTTAGAATTTTATTTTACTTTATAAAGGACTTTATAATTACAAAATTAAACTGACATGAAATAAACAAAGGTAATTGGATTATTCAACTATAATAATTTCAAATAATTAAAAATAGAATATTCTAGAAATTCACATAACGATATCTTCAAATAAAATAAATACCTATTTAATTAAGTTATCGTATCGTATTCATATACGCTTAAACGAGCATTTCTTGTATATTATATAATCTCAATCTCGGAAACGGCTCCAACGATTTTCATGAAATTTAGTATACATGGAGTTTCGGGGGCGATTGATCTAATTAGGATTCATTTTCAGAGAACGTCGTTTCATTAGTGTTTTCAATAATCAATTTAGCGAGTAAAGCTCGGTCATCAGGGTACTTATTTAGAATACTCTTTGACATTATGATTCGTTCTAATTCTAGATTTTTAGACTACCAACTTGGATTGGTCTTAGTTGCTTTTATCTATACTCTATTCCTATCCTCTTTTCTATCAATAGTTGTTCTTATGTCTATCTTAGTTGCTTTTTACAATTGTTCTTATTTCCCCTTTTCTTTCTTTTACTTGTGTCCCTTTCGTTCTATTTAAAGACCTTCGATTACGAAATAATCATGTACATTTAATACCTATTGATTAATATGAAACAAGGTGTACCGATTATATCTTTAAGAAACTGAAGATAATCGATATCATGTTCCATGGAGGTTAGAATTGAAACATTAGATTGTCCAAATCCAGCGAAGCGAGATGGAGTATCCAATAACAGTTTTTTGTTTTTGGCGCCACCGTTTTTGCTATATAAAATGTTATTTAGTCTGTAATTCCGATGTTTCTTTTTAATCTTGTGAAAATTCGCAGATGGCGAGCCTAACAATCCTTACATCCTTACAAAGGTTGTGATGTCAGACGATTATTGATTGTTAAGTTTTTATTGGTATGATATAGAATTAAATGGTTTCTGAGAAACTTAATTGCTTTATGGGATACAAATCCTCGTCCCTTGGTGTGAAAAAGTCGATTAAATTGTATTTATTTTTATTCAGTAATGCTGAATTAAGACCATTTAGGCTAATTTACTAAGCCTGAAATTTCTTTTCTTTTGTCTACGACAAGCTTGAAGTTATGTCAGGCTTTAAGTTGGTATTTTAAACCCCGCGGAAGTTGTGGTCATATTTTAATAATCAATATTTTAGATCATATATCGTGGCATTATTATCTAGATTCCATTTACAAAATAAAATGCTCATCGCATTTTATCGTAGTTAAAAAAATATATTCATACGCGACGTTCAACAACCTTGCTCGTGAGAAGACTAAGGTCCAAAATTCCAATTCTATCAAAACTATGAGTTTCATCATTTTCTTGTAAGCGTCTAAAGATAAAGAACTAGCAAGATGGCCAAGATGAAAAGAAGTCTTTCCTATTCCAAGTCTTAAAGTTATTAGTCAAAGGGTTATTCTGAATGAAAGCCTTTTCTAAGTAAGGCTTCTTCATGTTAGGTGGCGCACCTGAGCGGAGTGAGCGATGTATGTCCGCGTCAGTCACAGATGAAATTGAGTGTGAAGCGGCAGCGGCCAGCCGTCGCTCCCATTACCTTGCGACCGACCCGCAAACCGGCTGGGATGCGTTGTGGTAACATGCCGCGATGTTCTTATGAAAACTCTCTTAAGCTATAATATAATGTTTTGAATAATAATTATAATTTAATATTATTATTAATGTGTTAAGATTACTAGGATAAGCTAGTTCCCAGATTAGATCGTAAAAATGTGTTAATGTATATGTGTAATAAAGTTTTAAAAATATCATAAAAATAGATTATATAATATTATATATGTCGTAGTATGATTTGATAAAACGTTTTTTTGCGAAAATACTAGGGATATTGCGAAAACACGAATAATTAGACATTGGCATTACATTTCTCAATCTTACTGAAAAAATGTAGGGTTTTTGCAAAAATACCAGTCGCCTTAGCAAGATTGAAAATCCTTAACTTGATTGGCTTGATTTTGGTTGACAGGCTAACTCTTAATGCGATTGGTTCATATTTTGCCTTGTAGGTTCGAGTATACAATAGGATCCCAGACAACGTTCCAAATCCTTCCATTAATAAATTTAAAAAAGTTATTAAAGAAAGTTTGTTATATTCTATTTGTGTGGTAAGCACAAACTTTCTTTAATAACTTTTTTAAATTTATTGATGGAAGGATTTTGAACGTTGTCTGGGATCCTACTGTATACTCGACATATACAAACGATTGACCTCAGTATAAATGATATACCCTAATTCCTTAAATTATGTCTGAATTTGGGGAGATCTCAACTCTCTTTATCTAACTTTTCGAATTAATTGAAACTATGCCGAATGTTTATGTTTACAATTCGTGGCTATTCAATAAAATATGAAGGTGCTAACTACATATCTAAGAAAAGTCATATTTTGATACTTACTAAATTTTATATTATTTATTTTATATAAAAAACTTCGAATATTACTATTAAGTACCTAACTTAATATTTACTTATCTATATTTATCTGTTAATACACTAACAACTAATTGACTAATGCATTATTAAATTTTAAACTGTATAATTATTGACGAATAAAATTACGATACGTGTGTATAAAATTACATAAATTCATTATATGTAATTAATATGCCAGCTTAATTAAAGAAAATGACTGCGGAATAAATGATACTTGAATAAACACAAAGTATTGATGTCTATAATCTAACTTATTAACAAAAAGGCATATTATAATACGATTAACCCAGATAGTTATTTCTAAAGGATTAAAAAGGTATAAATGTTAAACCAGTTAACATTTATGCCCTCAGTTCCATTAATCCCAAAATGACATCAATTATATTTTTTTTAATCTATCAAATTTATTTAAAAAAACCTTTTTTTTATGAAACTCGTCGATCTTATACTAGCATCATGATTAGAATTTTAGCACAAAATAAAAATGCCTGTGCTGAAAAAAACTATTTTGACAACACACGCATTTTTAAAGACATTTTTTTAAACAAGTAAAAATGCTTAAAAAATCCGTGGCTGTTACATACCTCGCCGCGTCGCGGACCAACCACTTCGCTCCATTAGTGTTTTCCATTTATTTTTTGTCCACGTACCTGTCCGGGGTTCGACGCCGGCCTCACTTTTTGTGCCGCGACGAATACGAAATGTCTCAGAGAATAAATGATGCGCCGTGTAGCTATGCAAGTTTGACTTAAATCTATTTTTTGTTGAGTTTCTGTTTACCGTCATCAGAGTTGTTGGGTGATGGTAAGATGGTACTATTGTACTAATGATATCAAAGGTCTCACATTGACTTATTCGGATTCTGGTCGAAATGACTAAATATACGATCAGTCTGTCAACCTGTCTTGATTGGTTTTTCTTATTGATATATCTTGAAATTTGGCTAGAATTTAGATAACATAATCAATAGAAAACAAATCGTATTCGTAATTTTGTTGAAACATTACATACAAATCATGTTTTTCGAACGCAACGCGTGTTTCAGAAATATTTTTTATTAAGTCCTTTTTTGTTAAAAAAAATATTTATTATGCAATTTTAAAATTAAAATTTTTCACTTAGATCAAAATTGTATAACAAAGGTACGCTAAGATATCCGTAACAGTAATTTACAATTATAATATAATAATACAAATAAAATACAAACAATGAAACTCTAAATACTTATCTCATTACTTGAATTTTTAATTAGTTTTATTATGATCACATTAGTAAGTACTCGTTATAACTATGAGTATGGCTTTAGTATGAGAGCGCTAATGACGTATTATACAGCTCACACTAACATGTCGATTATAAATGGTATTGTACAAAGTGAGAGATGAATTTTTAAATTCTCTAACTTACAGATTGAAAAGTGTTATAATTGCATCGAGTAATACTGGAAAGTATGAATTTTTAACACATTAAGGGCCCGTTTCACAATCTCCAGCTAAGTTCCCAATAGGCTATCGGCAACATATTTGACAGATAGAGTATGGAGTATCTGTCAAATATCTGTCAAATATGTTGCCTATAGCCTATTGGGAACTTAACTGGAGATTGTGAAACAGGCCCTTATACTAATAATAAGGGAGATTAAGGGCTTTTTTGTTGAGTTTTGAACGCTAATACTACAAGTGGAATTGTTTTGTTCTTTTTTTTTTGTTTTTCAATTTGGGTAGAAAATTGTTAATCAATAATTTTAACTTAACGGAACCGAGATTAATTTGGACCCTGAAGGTTTGTTTTATAGACGATATCTTCATTGGCATGCTGTTCATAATGGAAATACATAATTGTGAAATTATTTATAAATTATAATTTAAATTAATTTTGACGTACACATTAAACGCAATGAACAAACAAGAACTCTTTCAACTTGTTATTTTGCCCAATAGTACGTTATAATGGTAAAATTTACATTATCACTACCAACATCAAACTGACCTAACATGTAGTATTCTAGTTCATAAAAGCTTTTACTTAGTTTAAAGATGGTAATAAAAGATAAACGGTATCAAAACCGGCCTTTAAAAGGTCTTAAATGTGAACCAGGCTATTGCAATCAGTTCTACAATATTTTGTCTTCACACACATATAAAATGTAATACTAGGTGCAAGTACAATAAGTACTTCCAAATTCAGACGAGACGTGTAGTGGAAATATCTGATTAAGATCATCATCATCAGCCTTTATCCGTCCACTGCTGAAATATGCCTCCGTCTATAAACGTCAGATTCGCTTGAAAACTGAAAAAAAATTAAACAATTTTTTTGCTGCTTCGCTGATGATGATTAATTTTATAGCCTAGTAAGGAAAGCTTTTTATTAATCGGATGTATTTTTTAAGGCTGCAATCAATCGTTTTTGTTATTTTTTCGTTAGTCCAGTATTATTGCAAGACAATAGTTTATTATAGCCTATTATAGCATACTAAAATATTATTGTCCTTACTATCGTAGTTAGATGACTATTTACTACTCTAATAGATAGATTTACTACTAATTCGTGTAGTAATGACAACTACATTATAACAATGAATCATACATTATACTTTTAGTAATAAAATGACCCGGGAAGTCCATATTAGTACGCAATAAAATGGATTTGACCACGGGAGGTCTGCATTGGCTTTGTAAATATATAAATCGATATGATGATAGAAAGATGTATATGTCGCCCACGACCACGTTATAACTAAATTTGTCTGTTTGTGTATTTATAGAATTCAAAAAAAAAATACTAAATAAATTAAATACCAACAGAAAAAAATATTATTTTCTTTTTTTTCTTTAATAAAAACAATAAAATACTAAACCATAGGAAATTTTAGGGTATTTATAGACTAGAAGACTAAGTAGTTTCTTTAGGTAGAAAACGCATGTATAGGAAGAGATACAAAAGATATGGAAAAGATAGATTTGTGACACATATTATCATCAGGTACTAATCTGCCGATTTGTTTAATCTTTGATTATATATCTATTATTATGTACCTCTAAAACTGCCTTCAAAGTATAAAAAACATACAAATTAATTTTACTCTGTTATACTAAAATGTAACATTTTAAACAATGGAATAAAAACATGAATATCAAAAACATGTCAAACAACTTCTGCAAATGACAGTAATAAAAACAAAATAACACTTTGTTATAAGCGACGCCGCAAAAAATAGATAAAAAATAGATGTGGGAATAAACGTTGAGCCGTTACGAGCTGTTAGACCATTTGCATTATGTCATGCGATGTTAACATACAGCTACTGACTTGCATCTACATACATGACACGTTTTCTGCTACTAAATGAACTACGCTGATTAATAATTAGAGAAGTAATTAAATTAATTATATAATCCTAAAAATAGTAACCAAGTAACTCATGGTCTGGTCACCCACTCAGAACTGATGGTCGATGGGCCAATAAGGCTCAAGAGTGAAGCCGCGTTTAGGTGGACGAAGTGTTGGTCGACCATTAGCCAGGTGGGAAGCCGATCTCCGTGCAGTGACCGGTCCGTGTTGGATGGGAGTGAGGATGAATTACTTCATCAATCAAATATGCGATTTTAATGTCCACTACAATTAAAACTATCTGGGTATATATAGATTCGTGCTTTGTATGAGATAATATATTTGATACAGAAATAAATAGTAAGTAAGTAGCGATAAAATCCGTAAAAGTTGTTTCATTATAATGAGTAAAATTTGCGTAAACATAAGAAAACAATAAATAGTAAGTATTTGAAGGCACAGATCTTCGCTAGATCGATTTATCGCCCCTAAAACCCTCTGCGTACTAAGTTTCATGAAAATCGTTGGAGCCTTTTCTGAGATTCATGTTATATAATATACTGTATACAAGAATTGCTCGATTAAAGATATTATGTACTATCATAGTTCGAAAAAATAATGAGCAAAATTTTCTTCACTTACTTCACGTAACAACTATTGGGTACCTACCGATTGAGCTTAAAGGCCATCTGGCCTAAAAGTCTAGACCATTCAAAAAAAAAAAAAAAAAAAAAACTATTGGGTATTCAATTCTAATGCTAATTATTTGAAAGCCGCGTTGGCGTCTCGTAAGTAGCATATCGACAAATCAACTAACAGCCGGAGATAAAGCGCGTGGGTTCATACAGCGGCTTTTACTACTTTATACACCGTTCAAAGCTTCCATTTTGAATCAAATGTCTTACAAATTATAATCGGAAGTAACTTAAATAACTTAAAGTACTAGAAATTATTGAATATTGTTTGCAAATTTTCTAAATAAAATACTACTCTTCAATACAGTACATTGTCAAACTTGACTCTTCAAACGGAAATAGTATACTAAATTTACTGTAGTTGAAAAGTCACGTGTCCAAATTTTAGACCGCGTCTTCCCATTCTGATCCTGTATATCCGAAATAAACGCACAGAATTTTCACGTGCAACAATTGAATTACATTTAGGAACACAAAATTCAATTAAAGATTACGGAATTCTCCATTTCTCTCATGACAAAAAGACTGATGCGACCTAGACAAGTGACACAAACGCTAAGCTAATAGAATAGAATTCTTATTGTATGGAAAAGACACTAGCTTACGACATGTAATTTGACAGCTAGTGTCATTCCCATACAATAAGTATTCTAGTCTATTCTATTCATTTAGCGTTTGTGTCATTTGTCTAGGGAGGCATGTCTGATTGCAAATCGTCATTTTACCCTTTATCCGTCCACTACTAACCAAAGACAAACATGCATGCATAAATACATGTATATTATGTTACTCTGTATAATAATAATAATAATAATAATAATAATAATAATATACTTACTACTCTGTATGTGTATTACTGAGGATAGCTGGCCGCATTTTGACGATTATCTGTGTTCATTTGCACTCGAGAAAGGTTAAGATTATTATAATATTCAGTTCATTAAAATGAACATACCTACATACACAGGAAAACGTCTATCGAGGCTAATCTATTAATATAATAAATTCATAAATAAAACTTTCTCCTTTACATAAATATCTATATTATTAATATGATTTATAAGAAACAGTGTGCGGAACTGAGTCAGAATCCGATAACATTTAACTGTCATTTAATTATACAAATTGCGATATTATGGTAATCAGTTGAGATTTACTTATTATTATGGTTTGTCACCTTTATGTTATGCTACTGTGTGGGAAAAGTTGCTGTGTGGGTGGAGGTATATTGTATACCAGCATTAGTTGATACTAATCTCAGTATTGGAAAATCCTATAAGATAAAGTTGAAGGTAATCCCGTTTGATTCACAAAAGATATTACTTTTTTATATAAAAATGGTAATAAGGATATAATGTGTCAAAATCATTTTTTTTTCCCTGGAATTAGCCGAGAATTTTTGAAAGTTAGAAGTATTAATTTCATGTGAGTTAATTCATAAACGTGATCTTGTAAAATTTATCTCAGAAACAGAAAATGGGGTTTGTACCCCCGTTCTTAAATCGCTTTTATTATTCCTTACTTTATCATCATCATCAGCCTTTTTTATGTCCACTACCTTATCATAACTTATGTAAAATTATTAAAATGTAATATGTTGTTCGTATTATATAATATTATAAAGTGTTGTATAACAGTAAGTATATATTTATTACATTGATGATATAGATGCAGCTCTTGTACATAATTTACTTACGCTTTTAATTAAGTGAAATTAATTTACGATACTAATCTAAGCTATTAACATTAATGGCCGTGTTTCTATGTAACCTGATATAGTGTCCATTTTATTTTGTTTTTATCACAGTATCAATAATTTGTTTTTACATTAAATGTTCATTCCCTCAATATCAAGTTACGCATCCTTCATATTCAAAATATAAAGTCGAATAAACATAATTAGTATACAAAAATTGGAAATAGAAATGTATTAGTGATTATACAAATCTATATTAATTAGATTTAAATTTATTTCTAATTCAATCTTATTCTAAACTTTCGCACAATTAAAAAAAAGGCAAAATAATACATCACTAATATTTCTTCCATGTTTTTTATTTGTCTTTTCTGCAACTGTATTTTTATCAATTTTTGTAATTCCAATTACTGTAAATAAAAATAAGGACACATATATATAACAGTTATTTTAACATCATGATGGTTGCCCATGTAGCCTCATAGCCTGGTAGCTAGGTGTCTTTCGTCGTTTTTACAATTCTGCTATAAAATGCATACACATTCATTCAAATTACTTTAAGTTGGTACGTTAAGTGGTTTTCAACCAACTACTTTTGTTACACAACGCAAGTATTATGTAAATGTAACCTTATTTCTCTTATTTTGGTGCTACTCAGAATATGGTAGCTTTCCTAATTTGTCACCAAGTATCTTTTTATTAGAGCCGTATAAAGCGTAAGTCCTGTGTTAGTCAATTGTAGTAAATGATTACATCCTTTCCTGGACAAGTTGCTTAGGTATTATGATCAGTTTATGCGTAATCGCCATTTTTATTATAGAGACTGAATAAATTTTAATAAAACGACAATTATATGTACCGTTAAAACAATAACTTACCAGCAACTTCATGCCATTTTATAATTTTATAGGCAGACAAAATAGGCAGACGAGTTACCTAAAACCGACCTCTGTGCGCTAACCACTGAGTGGTTAGCGCGTTGGCGCTTAAGCCGGAGGTAGCGGGTTCGAATCTCAACATGGAACAAAAAAAACTGTGTTTCTGGGTTATGGATGTGTATTAAATACATTGTGTATTACATACTTATTAAAAATCTCAAATATAAGTATTAATATAAAAAGTATTAAATGTATGTATGTATGTATTTCTGTTGTCTTGAAAGTCTCAAGTCAAGTTAAGTCTAGTCTAGTCTACAAGTCTCCTCGAGAACTTACCACGGGACCAGATTGACGTGGTGTAAAAACGTCAATAGATATGATTATTATTATAAAAACAGGTAAATATTGTTGTCTTCTAAAAAATCATCAGCATTATAATACGTAGGATGGTAAAAAAATATTCATGTTAATGACCACAGTTGTTCAAAGCAAAACTGAATATCCAATTTTTTTTTACCATAAAGCGTTCATAAATGTAAAAATCCATATATGTATCCGAATATAAAGTCAAGGCTGTTAATTGCAATTATGTATAAGTGGATAAGTAAAGTTGGTACCATCAATCTAGACGATAGAAGCCTTAGATGCGAGGAAAGTGGGGGATCGGGCATCGACCCCGCAGCATTCCGACCGGCTCCGAGCGTGGACCGACGTACAGAACATTTTATATATATTTAATAAATAAATACGAGTAACGATGAAATAGACAAGTGATAAATAAATTCTGTATAAATGGCGATATATATAAAACTATTAATACCATATGAAATAATTTTCCCAACTAGCATATTTCAGGCACTACAATGAAAACTTATTTTTAAACTATTTCAATTTTTTTTAAAGTGTAAAAAGGAGTTTTCATTGTAGTGGCTATAGCATGAATTTCCATCAAGGACCGACCATACATTCAATCAATTACAGTTCTAGCATATTTTTAATATTAGAAAATAATGATTTGAACACGTGATTACTGCGTACACTGTTGTATTTCGATTCTATTTTTTTTATTTATTTCTTATTTTTATAAGCCATACAATTTTATGATTAAGTCGGCTGTATATTAATGCTGTTCGTAAAACATATGATTATCACCATCAAATAGAAAAAAATACAATTCAGCAATAGTCAAGGATTTTATATGCTTTCTTTTTTCATGTTTTTTTAGGTTGAGATTTGAACTTTAATGAACCCATATAATAACTGGCATGTGTCAAATTTTAAATTACAACAATTTAACCACACAACGCCAAATAAGTAAACCATTACGTATTTTAATCTACGTGTTTTGATTGCGTGGTTTCACACTTTTAGTAGTCAAGTGATGAAAACTTTTAATTAATCAATGCTATTATATTATTTTGATGCTACGAAAGTTGTTTTAGACTATTCTGGCGATGATAATCACTAACAAATGTCTAATGACTATTTGTCAAATAAATTACATAAGTACCTATGTCAAACTATTATAAATATCTAGACAATAATATAATAAAGCTAAAGAATTTTCTTGCTCCTTTGTATGTTTTAATGCGCTAGTCTTTGGTATTACCTGAAACATTAAAAATATATATTTCTAAACATTATTCCACACTAGCTGTTGCCCGCGGCTTCGCTCGCGTTAAATTCGGAGTAGCGCAGTTCTGTACGTACGTGTAGTAAACACAGACAGATTTTTTTTTAACTACCCTGCGAACTTTCATCTCCTATTTCATGCCCATATAGGTAAACTTAAATAAAACAAAAAAATAATATCAGTGACAGTTTTGCTAGAGTGGTCAAAATGCGATTATGTCATTGCATTTTAATGGCTGCGATTTGTCTGTCAGCACCATTATAATTTAACAAAATACTCGACAATCCGAATTTTGTGGATATAATAAGTTGTCGACTCGAAATCTTTAATTTTTTATGTTTTATTATATAGGTAAGGTTTTAATCGAGTCTATCGTACCCCTGCACGTAATTATCAATATAGATTCTTTCAAGAAACTTTCGAAAATCACACCATGTTGATATAGCCGTGTTAAGCTTGTAAGCGCTCGTTTTAGGATTTGTGATGTCTAGGCTCTAGTTATAAAACCTAAAGAAATAAACGTGTAGCACGGCTCAACTGGACGGGCATTACGTGGCAAACCGCCGGGTGGTACGGACGTTTCTAGTGAGCCTGTGTTTACATACTTACTGTAAAGTGTGTTTTATTATAAACCTCCTTGTGAGACATAACATTGGCGACGAGTAAAAAGCGCAGTAAGTAAAGCTACAACAAAATACCTAGCAGAAGTTGGTCAAAAATAAAAAAGGGGTTAGTATAGTGTGTGTATGTGCTTAATCTTGAATAGTTATAAATTATATTTTGCTGTTTGGTCGTCTATTAGTATTATAATTATAAACAAAAGATAAGTGCGCGCATACGCATATTTACCTAACTACATGCTTGAACTCTAACTGAATATGACGTCGAGTTAATATTCGGTTGATGACCAATAACTGTTTGTAAATGCTAGACGCTTGTATGTACCTATCGAAGTATTCGATCAAAGTTCCAACGATAATAGTATCGTTAACAATATGCATCAACCCGTTTAATTAAGTCTTCTTCAAGTGTTTGAAGCAACATAATATAATATTTCAAATTGGGTTGATAAACCACAAACAAGTGTCACAAAATTGTTAAGACTGAATACAGTTACGCTGTACTTTTGTATCTGTTTATCGTTTGTAACAACAATACAGCTTTGGGTGTTTAATATCTTAAGTATTCACGAACTATTTTTCTTATTACAACCATACACAAATGTGCCCATGATCAGGAAATGCACTTCACAGATCGCCTTTCTTAAACATCAAAATTTTATCCCGTGTAACATTAAACATGCCACTCTCTGGTTAGCTTACATTTTGTCAGGTGATATCATGATTACAATGCAATGATTAAGCAGACAACCATTTATTCCCCAAACGCAATAATACAGTGTTGCTAGTCATAAATAATAAAATCGAGCCCATGATCACTTAGTTTAATACTTTATACTATTATATAATAATTTTAAATTAATTTACAAAGCAATTATTTTCCTTTAAATCATTATTTAATATTAATAAAAATAAATGAACCTTATTACCTACGTTATTACCTAAACAACATTGCTATGCCTGAACTTATCGGTTTGTGTAATCGATTTTGTCAGTAATAAATTACGGAAACTTTGTAAACAAACTAAAATAAATATTATATATTTACTAAATTATTACATACCAGCGTAACATACACTTAGTATAAAAAAATAATAATTAAGTGACTAGTTTTGACATTAAAACGATTGTTAGGGACGTGACCCGAAAAAAAATATCGACTTCAGAATATTCATTTTAGCGTTTTCATAAACTAAAATAGCATATGACGAGAGGTTATATTTTAGTATTATTTATTAAATCCTCGTAGAAATTGGTTTTAATAATAGTTTTTATAAACGTTTAAGCATTGAAATTAGATTCGTCTTTCCCTCATTACAGATCGTCCAATATGTCACAGCAATTACCAGTTCCGACAATAGAACCATTTGATTGTGAGGGTGAACCACATTCCATAGGATTGCGTTGGGAAAGATGGAAACGCGCACTAGAAATATATTTCATAGCATCAAACATAGACGATCATAAAAAGAAGCGCGCAATGCTATTACATTCGGGTGGCATGGCATTACAAGATATACATTTTAATATTCCCGGATCACATGAGACCGATTCTAACGCGTCAGACGTATATGCAACTGCGATAAAAAAATTAGATGAGTATTTCTCACCAAAACAAAGTTACTTATTCGAGAGACATGTTTTTCGCTTAATGAAACAAGAACCTGATGAAAAATTCGATAAATTTTTGATCCGGCTAAGACAACAAAGTTCAAAATGTAATTTTGCTCGGGAAGACGAAAATTTGATAGACCAAATCACTGAAAAATGTAGTTCCACTCAACTGAGAAAAAATATTTTGACACTTGGTGATGCAGCCACAATCGAAAAAATAATCGCTGAAGCAAATTCTTTAGAAACCGTAGAAAGACAATTAACTGACTTCCACGATAAACAGAACAAAAACATAATAAGTTCTAGTCTTAACAAAATCGACACAAAAATCAAAACACGTTCTAACAAAACAGAAGTTGATTCCTGCTGTCGATGTGGCAGTAAATATCATAAAAGTGATAGTAGTTCTTGCCCTGCCATAAATGCAAACTGCGTAAAATGTGGGTTTAAAGGTCATTTTCAAAGACACTGCAGAACAAGGGCCAATAAAAGGAAAGGAGGTACTAATCCATCGCTAAATGACAAAAAATCAAAAAAAATCAAAACGGAAACCTCCAAAAGCAAAGAGCCTACATCAGTAGACTATATTTTCCACATTGATGATGATGCAACAATAGACTGTCAGGTAGGTGGAACTAATATTAAAATGTTAATCGATTCTGGTAGTAAGTCAAACATTATAAATGATGAAACATGGGAATTCATGAAAAAATGCAAAGTCATAGTTTCTAACCAACAAAAATCCACGGACAAAACTTTCATGGCCTACGGTGCTAAACAGCCTTTAGAAGTATTGGGCTCGTTTGATGCAAACATAAAAATTGGTCCAATGTCTCGAATAGCAAAATTTTACGTAATAAAAAATGGTTCAAGGAACCTTTTGGGTAAAGAAACAGCAGTTACTCTAAATGTTCTAAAGTTAGGGTTAGAAATAAATTCCGTGGAACAAAAACCATTTCCGAAATTTAAAAATGTTGAGTTGGAAATTGCTATTGACAAAACT
Source organism: Lycaena phlaeas (assembly GCA_905333005.2). Classification (NCBI taxonomy): domain Eukaryota; kingdom Metazoa; phylum Arthropoda; class Insecta; order Lepidoptera; family Lycaenidae; genus Lycaena; species Lycaena phlaeas. Next base: position 5,036,318 of record HG995181.1, read on the forward strand.
TTACCACCAGTTTGTCAACCATATAGACGAGTCCCAATTCCTTTGGAATCAAAAATAAATAGTAAAATAGATGAACTGGTAAAAATGGACATAATTGAACCCGTGAATAAGCCATGCAGTTGGGTTTCTCCGATGGTTCCAATTCTAAAGCCTGATGATGATGTTCGTATCTGTATAGACATGCGCGCGGCTAATAAAGCCATTATTCGCGAAAATCATCCTTTACCGACTATGGAACAACTCATACCGAAATTTGGCAAAGCAACATATTTTTCAAAATTAGATATAAAAAATGCTTTTCATCAAGTACAGCTTAAAGAAAGTAGCAGAAACATCACTACTTTTATTACGGACAAAGGTCTTTATCGTTACAAAAGATTAATGTTTGGGATATCATGTGCACCTGAACATTTTCAGAAAATCATGGAAAAGATGTTGTTGCCATGTGAGGGAGTTGTAAATTTCATAGATGACATTATTGTATTTGGACGTAGCAAACAAGAACACGATGCCAGGCTTGCACATGCTCTCGAAGTACTCAAAGACAACAATGTTCTTTTAAACAAAAATAAATGCGTCTTTAATGTAAAAACTGTAAAATTTCTTGGCCACGAACTTTCATCATCAGGCATTAAGCCATTGGACAAATATATTAAGACAATAGAAACATTTAGACCACCAGAAACCATCGAAGAAATCCAAAGCTTTCTGGGCTTGATAAATTTTGTGGGGAAATGGATACCAAATTTATCAACATTGACTGAACCTATCCGGCAATTACTGCGACAAAAAGTTCATAAAAAAGCTAATATAACTGCTTTTTGGAAAAAAGAACAAGCACAAGCTTTTAATGATCTGAAAAATAGTCTATCAAACATTCCAACACTAGGTTATTATGACCCAAAAGATCGTACTCAAGTAATTGCTGATGCAAGTCCAGTAGGTCTAGGCGCCATACTAATTCAGTATGATAACAATGGACCCCGTATTATAGCTTTTGGAAATAGGAGTTTGACAGACGTTGAAAAACGATATTGTCAAACAGAAAAGGAAGCATTAGCTTTGGTCTGGGCAATTGAGCATTTTCACATGTACCTATACGGCAAAAAATTTGAGCTCGTCACAGACCACAAACCTCTTGAAGTAATATTCGGTACCAGGTCGAAACCATGTGCTCGTATCGAAAGATGGGTCCTTCGATTACAATCATATGACTATAAAATTATTTACAAACCTGGTAAATCGAACATAGCGGATCCACTATCGCGCCTATGTAAAAGTCCTCCACCTCAGAATAATTCATCTGAAGACGAGTACCATGTGAACCAGATTGTTGGATATGCACGACCAGTAGCACTGACGCTGAAGTCAATTATTGAAGCGTCAAATGATGATGAAGAGTTTAAATTAGTCAAAGATGCTTTAATGAATGATAACTGGAAAGCTGCAGTTATTAACTATAAGTTATTTCGACACGAACTTTGGTTGCATAATGGCATTTTATTAAGAGGAAGCAAAATTGTAATCCCCACCAAATTACGCAAAATCGTGCTAGCGTCTGCTCATGAGGGCCATCCAGGTATAGTCAACATGAAGGCTAGATTACGAACAAAAGTATGGTGGCCTAAGATAGACAGGGACGCTGAAAATACAGTTAAAAGCTGCAAGGGCTGCACGCTTGTTTCAGCTCCTAACCCACCAGTGCCTATGAAAAGACGCGAGCTTCCTTCAAAAGCTTGGGTAGATACTGCTGTTGATTTCTTAGGTCCATTACCAAGTGGGGATTATTTGTTAGTAATTATTGATTATTATAGCAGGTACAAAGAGATTGAAATTATGAGATCCATATCGTCCCAAGACACAATTAAAGTATTAAAGAAAATATTTTCACGGACTGGAAACCCAGCTAGTATAACAGCTGATAATGGCAGGCAGTTTTGTAGTCAAGAATTTAAAACATTCTGTACAGATCAAGGAATAACACTTTTTAATACAATACCTTACTGGCCTCAGCAAAACGGCGAGGTGGAGAGGCAAAACCGCGACATCCTTAAACGATTGAGAATTAGTCAGAGTCAAAAATCAGATTGGAAAGATGATCTACTCAAATATATAGTCATGTATAATAGTACTCCTCATCCTTCAACAGGTAAATCCCCGTCCGAGCTGTTCTACGGAAGACAATTCCGGGATAAATTACCTTTTTTAGATGACCTGGAAAACAATTATGATGGAGAAATAAGGGATAGAGATAAAGAAAAAAAAGAAAAAAGCAAATTAATAGAAGATAGGAAAAGGAAAGCTGTAGACAGAGAAATGACTGTTGGCGAAAGAGTATACGTAAAGAATCTGATCAAGGAAAGTAAACTCACACCTGATTTTAATCCAACACCCCATACTGTAGTGAGTGCTGAGGGAAGCGACATAAATATAAGAAACGAGGAAACAGGTCAAGAATACAGAAGGAATATTGTACATTTAAAGAAAGTGGAAGGTCAATGGAAGGTTGTAGATGATAATAGGAAAGCGGAATAGTTAGTGAGTTAGCTTAAAAAATATCAGAAGTATCGACTATCGACAAAGCCGCTGCTAATTCAGACATAACATTAAAATCACTTAACAACACCGTTGAATCGTGTGCACACACATACTCATGTATAAATATGTAGTTCAGTTGATGCGGTCATTTCCTTTATGTTCAAATATTTTGAAGTTCCAAAATGAAAATGTTTAGCAAGTGGTCCAGCAGCAACTTTGTCGATATTGTACCATACCTATTAAGTTGGTTATAATATGTGTAATTTCAAATAACTCATAATCTACCTTAGTATCAATTATCTCAGAATGAATGTTTTATTTTAATGATTGAACAGAATTAAACTTCAATTATTGATTTATTATTTAATAATATTGTGTTGTAGATTTAGAAGACACCTAAATATTTTGATCTGATTAATAAGCTCCCTTGTATCTTAATTCCAAATATTATGTTCTAAACAATTATAAAAAAGGAGAGATGTGATGTCTAGGCTCTAGTTATAAAACCTAAAGAAATAAACGTGTAGCACGGCTCAACTGGACGGGCATTACGTGGCAAACCGCCGGGTGGTACGGACGTTTCTAGTGAGCCTGTGTTTACATACTTACTGTAAAGTGTGTTTTATTATAAACCTCCTTGTGAGACATAACAGGATTACTAGCAAGGAGAAATTCAAAAAAATTATACATTTAAAAAAAATATAAAAACATATAATATATTATTATATACATGTCTATGACCCGGCGCAGACATCTATATTTGTCTGTTTTTAGATTTCATAAATCAATTATTTGAGAAACCTATTTTGGAAGGTTTTTTTTCCTTGTACCTGAATGTGAACTAAGAACAGTGAGTTTTTAAAAATAACATAGTTTTATTCAATTTAAATTTAAACTAATACTCTTATATTGAGTTTTAATACGAATAACTACACATTTAAAGATCAGGCGGCGTTCCTTACATTGAGATACAAAAAAAAATCTATTATGAGAAATTGATTCATTTCATATACAGAGCTTATAATATTTAGACTTGACATTTCTTTTGTTTTTAATAATTATATTTATTTGCTTAGTAGGTCTATATTTGAGTGTACAGGATTTCATGTATTTTTGTTGAAAGATATGCTTTTGCGCAGGCGCGTATTTTATTTTGTATGAACTACAGAACTATTCAAAAGTTCAAGGTACCTCAATGGTAGTGCTATAGCATATTTACAATCCCGAGAGGCAAAGCGTACAAATCCAAGGGCAGACGATGATTATAGATTTTATGTCTCGTGGTTTAAAATTTGAAACGTATTTCCGTCACAAATTGACCGATTTACGAAATTCGTGTCATTTTAATTTTGATTTCTAATATTAAGTACACAATTGATATTAATACGTTTTAATACGTATTTTTTTACGTTTTTTTAGTCTTTTAAATATTAATTAAAAAATTATATCAAAGGATTACATCGAAATCAATCTATCATCGAAATTATATCTACATTATTAATACAATAAACTTAAAAAGATTAGTTGGTCAAAAACAAAAGAATATAAAACTGCCACCTCTAATTACAATAACGCTCTATATCAGTAACTGATAGCTATTTGATACAATCTCGAACATTCAATGGAATAAAACGCTTTTAGTGTCTTGAAATATATTTTAGAGTTCCGTTTTGTAAAGATAACTGTAGTTGTTATCTTTTATTAAACTACATGATGGAATCACGTAATCAGCCTCTCTCAAAATCTTACTCAATTTTACTTAACAGATACCTCGAACTGTTCTGTAAAAGCTGAAGCTGATTATGTAAAAATTTGCTCCATTTGACCTTAGGGTCTATTAATTAACAAAAAGAAATCACTAGTTACATTGCATTAATTTAAGATTAAGTTTATAAAAAAACGTTATGCCATTATTCATAGAACTGAATTGACGAAAACTATTAAAAAAGGCATAAAAGTGGATGTTAAAATAAAAAAGCTATAGCCTTAAAACCTTTTAGCCTCTAGTCTGCGTTGTGACAGCGGTCGTGTGTGTTGGGATGTTTGTTCAACAAACGAGGACGTCAGAACCTGTTCTTATGAATACCAACGCTTCTTCAATGAAATCTGTATTTCTTCTAATTTAACAATTTAAATGACGCGAATAAAATTAGCGCGGTGGTCCAGTAGGTCCAGCCTCTTAACTGAGGGGTCTGGGTTCAATTTCCCCTATGCGATATCTTCAAGTGGGCTTTTTCCAAATCTCTCGCTTACCGGTGAAGGAAAACATTGAGAAGAAATCTACATGCCTGATGACTTTGAAAGTCTGTGAAGGTTTGTGTAGTTCACCAACTCGCATTAGGCCAGTGTATCGGTGAACTACGGCCAAATACCCTCCTCGCCTGATTTCGAGAAGAAGACATGTGCATAGCAATGGAACACATTATAAGAATGAATACTATAATAATTTTTAGTCGATATATTCTAAAAAGTCATACTTATTTGCATTAATTAAATTAATTATTAAAATATTAAGACAGGTGGTACCATTACTGTAATTTATCAAAAGCTTAAAATAAATTCAGGTTTATAGTAGCACATTGTATAAAAAAACTATTTTAGAATTCAGAAAAAATATAAATGGAATATTTATTCCGAATATTTAGTCTACTAAAATTGTAGTATTCCCGTTGTAGTAGTTTCGAGAAGAGTTAAAAAATGTCTTAAAATACCAAAATAAAATTGGCAGTTCTAGAAACTACCGATAGAAGTGAAAACTTATTATTAAAATTTTAAAATTTTAGTACTATTTTTTTTAATATTATACCATTAGCATGTTGGTGATGCGAATCCGTAAGAATTACAATCACCAAAAAGTGTTCAACGCGTCTCAATAATATATCACTTCAAAAAAATCCACGTAAATTTCATTCGAATGGAACTCATAACAGCAAAACGGTACGCACTTTTAAATTTAAACTCAAAAAAAAAGTCGATTCGCCAACTCACATTATTACTAATTCCATCAGAATTCCAACGATATTACAGTATTGAACTACATTACCGGACCGGTAATAATATTTTTAATGTCCACCATTAGGGATACATGTCGGTTATTTGAGCCCCACTTTTTAATCTCGAGCCGTGATGGGATTCTGAACGACTGTCCATCTTGATTCTTATCTCGTATGAGAAAAGACAGAGGTAACTTATATTTTATTTAACGTCAAAATGATGGAGCTGCTTTGATAAGGATTTGTTTATACCATTAATTATACTAGGATTTTTTGGTATGACAACAATTTTTTTAGTATTTAAAACTATGTTTTAAATTACGGTACCGTTTAAAAATTATTCCCATTAGGAATGTGAGTGGAAAGATACAAGCCCTTACTTCTATTTTAATGTTAGTTGGCATATTGGCAAACGTGCCACCTGGATCTAAAGGGTCGATTTCACCTATTAATATAAACTAGTTTACCTGGGACTAGCACAGGCAACTAGGCAGACAACATAATCATTTACGTGTTGCTTACCCTGAAACCGATATTAAGTCTTCGAGCCAGTAATTACACTAGCTGCCTTGATCTTCTCTCCGAATTGCAGGGGGAATTCACGGGAGAAACTCCCACCGGTAGTTTTGACAAAAAAATATCGTCCTCTACTTTTGTATAAGACACTAAATGCTTCTGGGACTTCATTTTGACACCAATAGATATATCAACTATGGTCAGTAGTTTAAAAGACATCTCTCAGTGACCTAAATATGGTGTTCTGCATGTAGATAATCCAACGCAAACTTAAAAACTCAAAATAAAAAATACTACAATGAAACAACTTTTACGGGTTCTAGATTTTTAAGATATTTACATTCCAGACGCTGTGAAGACACAGCAGCCATGGTTATGGGAGAATTTTTAGAATATAAATAAAAAATACATTTAATTTAAAAACACATAATGTAGTTGCTCTGTTCTGTCTGTTCATTTTTATCATTCTAATATCCTTAACATTAGAAATATTCCCTTGCCACTTCTAATCTTCAAGAGTAGAAGCCACGTCAAGGTAGCCGAAGTGTTGATCAGCCAATAATCATTAGAGTATAAAGTATAATTTTAGCCTAACATCCACTAGGGATAGCAACGTAGTGGGAGTTTTCCCACACAACCGATCCACCGTAGCTCATTCACACGACGCTATTTTTAGCAGGTTTTACATTTTTACGACTAGAACTTTAGTTTGAACTTTACATAGTAATTGCCTTGTTTTAAATGTCGGCCTCTTTGAACGGTTCCAAATCCGTCAACACTATACTAAATTTTCGAATTAAGATATCTTTGGATATTTCTAATTTATTGGTATCGGTTATCGGGTATTTTGACCGCCTTTTTTCAATTTTAATTGGATTCGATATTATAATGAAACTGGATTTTTATCGAACGGGTTGGGACGGGACGGTTTTTGTTATGCTATCTATTCTTTTATTCTGTTGGTTAATTAAATTTCTAGTTTCAGTACGTCGATGTATGGAAATAGATATGTTGAGTCCACAATTCTCGTGTTAATTTACGTAACAAAAAACGGTGTTACAATTAAAAAAATCGGATGTGATGTGATGAGAACCAATGCAAGTGAAAAATTATTACTCAGAAATATGACATAATTTATTCAAATGTATTAAAATAAGGAATTTCATTATGACGTCATTGCTAATGACTGTAGCAAGTTTCAGTTTTTAGATAAAAGCCCAAAAGTGGAGAATCACATTACGGTTTTCGTACAAAAATCATACTGTTTGTCTTTTTTCATAGTGAATGGCGTAAATGAGTAAACTAACAAACATACTTCGATAGTGTGCGGCTTACCACAAGACTTAGTAACAGGCTTATTCATGAAATGGCATGGTAATATATAAATAGTAAGAAATAACCGGTGAAGGAAAACATCGTGAGCAAACCTGCATGTCTGATGAGATTGAAAGTCTTTGAAGGTATGTGAAGTTCACCAACCCGCATTGGGCCAGCGCATCGGTGAACTATGGCCCATTACCCTCCTCGCCTCAAAGAAAAGACCCGTGCCCAGCAGTGGGACATATAAGGGTTGGTACTTTATTTTTAAGCAACAGTAACATTACAGCAACAAATGAAATTGCAAATACCGTTTAGATTAATGTATACATAGACAAATCCATAGTTTCTTTCAGTTCCATTCTTTCTTCTCTTACAAGCTTTAGTATAAAAGTTTCTTAATAAAAATAAGACCCAAATTTGTGATATTTATAAGAATCTGACCGTGAGATTTACCATTAAGTAATAAGCGTTAAATTGGTACCTCCGGTTTGTTATTACTTCGTGCGTTAAGCTTACGAAACCGGTCAACAAGTTTTTATTCGCGCTTAGGATAAAGGAAGATATTTTAATCTATATTTCTTACGATTTCAATTGAACGAATATCGCAAATGAGACAGACAGACATGAAATAAGAAAAAGAAAGAGAATTAAGAAAGGTGTTCTCTTCAACTTTTTATACTTAAAAATCAAACGAAAAACAAAGCGAGGATAAGGTTTTAACTTTGAGGCTGTATACAAATCCAAATTTTGGTTTGTACAGGTTAATCCCAAATGTAGTAACAATCTTTAGCGAAAAAAATTGCTAATCTGTGAACTTCAGTTTTTACCTCGTATGATAAATTTGGCCGTTTACGTAAGATACACGTGGAGAAAAACATTTTTTTTTCTGAAACAAGAAACCGCATTCCACAAATACCTTTTGAAATATCTAAATTCCTCGAGTTATGAGACGTGATCATTATTTATCAAAATAATGATACATGCATGAACATTCCTCACGTAATCATCAAGAATCTAAGGACTTTATCATTATCATTAAGTGCACTCGGTTCTCAGACTTTTATCGCTTTTAAAGAGTCTGGCTCAATTTAAATTATTAAGGCCGTATTAAAAACCCTGAAATTAACATTAGAAGATCGCATTTTGTTTCATTAACTTTATCTTTTAGGGATATCTTAATATTCAAATTCATGCTCGAATTTTGCGAGACCCTAATTAAAAATAATATTAGACGGTTGAAAAGTATGCTTACGTTAAAACTACATGTATTGTGCGATTCGTTTTCCGAATTTATTTAAAAATGAATTTTATCGTCATTATCATCTCTGCTCATATCTGCTTTTGTCAGTCCAACGCTGAATATAGGTCTCCCTTAGGGAACGCCAAGACGATGAATTCCTCACCACAATGAGTTTACTACAGTAATATTATTAACCAACAGATTTCTTGGTTTCTTTAAATACCCCAACCGCTGATCAGATTTTTTATAAAATCCTGAACCTTCGCCACCACTTTATTCTTATTTATTAATTGATATATTTATTTATCACTAACCTTCGTTTTACCTTTCGCTTAAAACTCATAAATGTAAATGCTTACTTTTTTAAATTATGTCATGCAATTACTTTCATGTACTAGTTTTGTGGCGTAAACTAGTATTACAAATATTATAAATGTTAAAATTTTAAAATGTCAGTAATGGAAACTTTAAAAGGCACATAATATATCAGATTCAGATACTAGGTCAGAGAGTATTTTTTATGATTTTTTTTTTATTTTCTTTTAATTTATATTTATTATAACCAGGTGCAAAAATTAAATATTAAACCAGGTCAGAGACCACAGATAGTAATCATTGTCATGGTAAAATTTGTACGAAATGATACTAGTACTAAAGAAGTAAATAAATTTAAGAAATCCAAATACATACTAATCCAAGAACTGGTGCAAACCGCCTAAATCTTATTCTTTACTTTCCGGGCTTTAATCAGCGATTAGTTTGTGTAGTTCCTGGTACAGTTTTATTTGCATTTCAATATATTTTGTCTTTGGGAGCCTCAGGGTCTGTTTCATCACGTCCCGATAAGTGCCGGATAGGCTATCCACAACATATTTGACAGATACTCCATACTCTATCTGTTGGATACCTAGTGGATAGCCTATTCAGCACTTATCGGGAAGTGGTGAAACAGGCCCCTATGGAACCTGATGTGATAGTTGTATAGTACCTGAGAGCCTGTTTTAATTATGAATGTGCCCGGTGATGATGATATTAATGATGTGCGATATTAAGTGTATCTAATATTTCTAATTATAAAAAGCCTTGTAGAATGGCTTATATTACATAGACCACGTTCAAGGTGTGTTCATTATAGATTATGCATCTGCTCGTCATTATCATCATCAATATCATTGTCTTCATCATTAATTAACATTATAAAGTCTTAATGATTACCAACTGACATCGGTCCGCTTACCTTACTTTATCTTTAATAACTATAAGTTCCAATCCATCTGTCACATAATACCAAGAAACTATATCTTTATTATGACAAATGTGCAATTTTTTGATAGAGACAGTGCACCATTATAATTTACATGGTTGTTTTATTAACGACTATAATAAAATCTTTAGCCTTGCAAGATCCTTTTTTACCTTTTACTTTCAACGTGTATCTACTCTTGTTAGTGTAATAACTTGGTAATATATAATATATTTTTTTGCTTCAGGTACATACACTCGAAAGAGAAGCCGTTCAAATGTACAGAATGTGGAAAAGGATTCTGTCAGTCGCGGACATTGGCTGTCCACAAAATCCTGCATATGGAAGAATCTCCACATAAATGCCCAGTTTGCAGCCGAAGCTTTAACCAACGTTCGAATCTTAAGACTCATCTGTTGACCCACACTGACCATAAGCCTTATGAATGCAATTCATGTGGTAAAGTGTTTAGAAGGAATTGTGATTTGCGACGGCACGCTTTGACCCACGCTGTGGGAGACATACCACCTGGTGATGTGCTTGATGTAGGTGAAGAGGATATTGGCCGCCCTGGCTCACCGATTGAACCTGGATTCGATGATGAAGACGGAGAATTATCCTCTCCAGAACATTCACCAGTAAGAAGAGCACGATCGTCATCCGTTGAAAGTATCGGAAGAGAGCAAAGTGAAGAACGACCGAAGGCAGTTTCGCCCTCTCCTGTAGAACGTACTCATTGCCATCACAATGAGCCAAGAGACAGAGCAAGTCCGTACACAATGCGGCCCCAGCAAGAAAAACATCGTATGCAATCAGATATGTACGAAAAGAGACGTTATACATCTGAGGAAATAATAGAGAAAGAGATGCGTTACACGGAGTTGCCTGAACATCCAATGCGGCATCCGCAACTACAAATTCGTCGTGACCTACATCCAACAATACCTCCCGACCCTTCTAAAATGAATCAAATGGCAAGTCCTCCTATTGATCCCGGGCCTTCGAGCATGTTTTTGAGTTCATTTAGAAAACGTAGTCATCCACCTGATGTCGGAGAAAATGTAAGACCCTGTACAGCAGTATACAGAAGTCGTTCGCCAGAGCCAACTAACTTGTCCTTGCCTCGCCAACCATTGAATAATACTGACGTAATGGTAAATATGCCACCAAACCTATTAAATATTCCAACCTATCACAAATTTGGACTTCCTTTGCCCCCGCCTCACCCGCAAATGGCTTATGGGCCTTTACATCATTCAATACTGGGTCCCCAACAAACAGTTGCTCAAGATCTTATAGTAAAGCATGTACCACCTAAAGATACCACACCCAGTACATCCACAATTGTAACAAACTGTAAAGATATATTACAAGGTAACGCAAAAGAAACTGTGCCCATAGATTCCAATGTGATTGCAAATGGAATAAAGAACATTGTTGGTATACAACCAAATTTGAATCCTAAGCCAGGAACAAGTCAGTCCAGTGGTCCTAAAAAAGGTTTTAGCATAGAAGAGATTATGAGACGTTAGCTAACGACCGTTGCGGTAATAGGCTTAGACATAATATTATTGTAAATAATTCCAGGTTATCTATTATTATTAGCAGTTTTAAACTTTATGAAAAGTATTACTAGTGCAAGATTAAAAATAGGCCTTAGGGTTATATTTGTAAGCTATTTGGAGGATTTGGTTTTCGTAAAGATCTCATAAGGATTGTTTGTGCAGTGTTTTGTTTATTTCGAAAATTTTAAAAATATAAATTTAAAAATTGTTAGGCCATAATATTTAAAATTAAATACACTATGATGAGATTGCTTTTATGTTCATTTTTGATTCCATTAGATTCGATTGATTGAAGAAATATGAATGTGTTATTTATTTTTTTAATTAATTGTTACGGATGCAATGTTACAATATTTTATTTTTAAATTAGTTTTAACGTTTTTATAACATTTTATTTTAAGAGCAAAATGTTGCTAAACACTATTTAACTTAAATAAGATATTTTAAATGAATGCTTTCTTAAGTATCAATAAAATGTTTGTTTTTTGTGTAAAAATGAAACTATTAGTGTAGACATACAGCAATTCTAAACTGTTAGTTGTAAATATAAGTAAAATGGCCAAGTGTTAAAGCTATTAAGGCGTTAACGGGAAATTGTTATACGTATCTATCGGTATTATTTTAGACATAAACACCTACTGTTAAATTAAAATTTAAGTTTAAAGGTAACTAAAGATGTTATTTCGACTCTAAACTGAGATAGTAACGAAGAGTTTGTTATCAAGCCAACTCCATTCATACATGAAAGATTGTATTTTAAAAACAATCAATGTACTATAACATCTTATGACGTCACACAATCACAAGCGACCAATCAACGAGAGGATAGTGTGCTAGATACGAATTTGTGACGTAATTATTGTATTTTTTTGTAAATTTCATATCATCATAAGTCTGTCCGTAACATAATATGGTGATAGTGGTACTGGTGGATAGATGAGTAAGTGGTTTCTAGTAGACGAAGTTTTATTTGGCATTCATTGATAAAGACCTATCCTGGAAGGTCGACGTGGAATAGTGAAAATAATGTAGATATTTAATAATGACATTATGACTGATAATAATTAAAATCAGTTTTAAGTATGTACGTTTATATATTTAAGTTTTATACGTAAATGATAAAAATGTCTGCATTTAGTAGTTTGTATTTTTATCGATAGTAAAACTATTTTTATATTTAGTTTTGAATTTGAAAATGGAAACTTGATGTAATCTTGCTCATTCTTTGTCTAGTAAACGAATGTTTTTGCGTATGTAAATTAATTTCTTTGCTTTAAATTATAATGAATAAAAATAAACATTTTTGCATTCTTAAGTGTTTTCTTATTCTATGACTTTTTAAATGTTTTACTTTAAGATACAGTGATATATTCAAAAAAAGTCGATCTCTCTATTAAAATTCCAAACAAAAAATATCTCTATTTTTGCTCCCCGTAGATCAAAATGGTGACTATTGTAGAACAATCAGATAGTAAGACTCAAGCAAATTTTCTGCAAGACAATAGTTGGCTAGATAGTCGGAAAGTTGTCCTGTAGTTCTTTACCCACTCCAGTCAAATTTACCGACAACTGCGGAAATGCTTTTGTACGATACTATTAGTATTATAAGTATAGTGACACCTGTTAAGCCTACAAGCTTTTGACACCTGCATATAATTTATCACTAATGGGGTCGAGCACTTTGTAAACAAAATTTGACTTTCACTTATTTCGCTCATTAGACTTGTAATTGGAAGCCATATCTGCTATAGAGATTTCTGTTCGATATTTCAGCAATCTGTAACGTGTTGTGAGGTATATTCTGGAATCCTCTGAATATGGTTCTGGAAATGGGACTCTTTATACATGGGAAAAGGCCTGGAAGTGGAAATGGGACTCCAGCTGGATTTAGTTCGGCTATGCATGACTTGTTCACTTCATATAATTGATTCACCACGGCTTGACGTGATTTTGGTTGAGGTCGATAATGATCTACCATTACGGATCCCTTAAAAGTGTTTCTCTGCTCTTACTTATGATGGAATGTTAAACTTGATAAACACATTTATAAAATTGTAAATAATATTTCTTTCGCCTTTAGAATTATTTCTATTTTAAAAACTTGCAATCTTTCAAAAAATGTCTATTTTATTAAATGAGTTCTCGGTGTGAAAGTGAGGACAATTTCAATGAAGACTAGTTTTAATTTGCATTTAAATTTCTCACTAACTTTTGAATGCTAATTTCAATGTAAAAGAGATAGGTTTAGCCGTTTAGGCTATATAATAAATAGGTTTATGTTTGATTTGACTTCTAAAGCCTAACTGACACATGATGTAACCCAGTTATAAATCCAAGCATATACAATAGGACCTACGTATGTTTATATGTTGATTTTTGAGGGGCCATTGAGGTTTAAGAGTGGAGACCGCGCCGAAATGTTGATCGGCCTTTAACCAGATGGGAAGACGATCCCCGTGCAGTGGCCGGTCCTCCTTGGATGCGAGTGGCAAGGTATCGGTCATCTTGGCTTTTGTGGAGGAAGATCTACGTTCAGCAGTGGACGGATAAAGGCTGATGATGATGATAATGATGACGATGGTAATGATGATGATGATTACAATGATGATAATTATGTTTATGAAATGTTAGCATATATAATAAGACCTTTGTATATAACAGAATATGGAATATTGGAAGATAATATAGTTTTATTAGTAGATCCATCGAATCCTTAGTATATAATATTGAAAACTATTAAACATTTTTTTCGAAGCATCAATATCTTGGTCTGTTCTTCTTCTTTGCAGTTATTTCTACTCTTGACAGAGCAGTCGTGATCGTTACAGAAGCATTGGTGTTAAAGCAAACATATTTGGTGTCAGGTTCACCATACATCACCCAATACGAAGGGATTCAAACCCACAACCCTTTAAAGGCCTGTTTCACAATCTCCAGTTAAGTTCCCATTAGGCTATCGGCAACATATTTGACAGATATTTGACAGATACTCCATACTCTATCTGTCAAATATGTTGCCGATAGCCTAATGGGAACTTAACTGGAGATTGTGAAAAAGGCCCTTAATCTACAACAAGCGGCCTACAACATTTAGAATAAAATAAATCTAAAACCACAGGACACATTACTGATTGAAATAACAGATATAGCATCTTAGATACTTCGAATTTCATAAGACGCCGCCTAGGCGACAGAATGGACCTTCGTCGTTTAGCACCAGGTGGTCTTACCATGAATTCCGACAAAACATGTTTGGTAATAATCATTTATATTATACATTAAAGTATATCAGATAACATATTTTTAATTAGTCAGTAATTAGTCATGGGAAGTTAAGATAGTTTTTATTAAATACCTCTATCAATGTTAGCGCCAAGACAACTTATACCGGCGTATCGGGCAATGTTCATAAAGTGTTGAGCATAAGATAGGGTAGGTAAATTGGCGGATGCCTCCTGATGCTATCAGGGCCGGATTTAGAGGTCTGAAGGCCTCGGGGCAACAAAGGAGTGGAGGCCACTTGGACCAAAATTATTTTCTAAATAGAATAGACAATTTCCGCAGTCGAGCTTTTTTAAATAAGAAAAATATTGTGAAACCAAGTAGATTTTTTTTAATTTGAGATTTAGATATTTTACTGACCGCCTAATTAGAGTGAACAAGTATAGATATATATATCGATTTCTGTTAATATTTAAGAACATATAATAATGTTTACTACACAAAATACTGTAGGCAAAGGTAAGACAGCGGAAAAACATATCAAAGGAAAAGTTGTTTACTGGTGCTTACTAGTCGGGATTTGAAAAAAAAAATCCCGAAAGATTTCGGAAGAAAGCCTCGTATGGGGATGCCCCGGGTCGGCTGCCCCGGCCCCCGGTTGCCCTCCCCTAAATCCGGCCCTGGATTGCTATCCTGGGACGCAAAATCGTTTGAATCAGTGGGCTTATCCTGCTCTTTTTTCTGAAAGATATAACTTGACGGAAGAGTAAGAAAATGCTCATGCAGATGAGTGAGTGGCACAAGCGCTTCGTCCCCTCAGTCTTTATCTTAGCATGTAAGTATTATCTATGTAAATAACAGACTATGAAAATTTTGAATTTGGAATGTTGGAGTATCTTCAGGGTCTGTGGAATTATAGAGTGAACGCCATATTTGGATAAGTAATTAAAAACTATTTTTTTCTCTTTTCAAGTGAGTCTTCGATATCATATATGTATTCTTCTTGCTTATACTATTTCTATATTTTAATACTATTTCTTTATTCTACGTATTCAATGAACGCCAAAAAGAACGATCCAAGACGGACCGGCCACTGCACTGAAATCCCAAGTCTTTCAGGTTAATAGGTGCCCAAAAATTTGCTTACGAACTGTTATTTTTATATTATCCGCACGGGTAAGCAAACCATCAAAAGAAGTGGTTAGCAGTTGTCACCTCAAGACCAAAAATGGGTAATGGTAATTATCTGTCTTGTTACGCTTGTCCTGCCCTTCTGTCCGGAAATAAAGGCCTTAAAATAACATGATCACTTCTGACTACCTGCCATTGTGCCTGGCCACAGGTAATAAATAAATAATTGACACAACCGAGACACCACTGTGTAATTGTTACCAGAAACACCATAGTATAATGTGTATTGTTTTTTTTTTTGCTTTTTTTTTGGGCAAGGGTCTGTCAGTCATACGGTTATCGTTAAATGTGGGCGAAATAATGTTATTTCAAGCCTGTTAAGAGTAATGTATGCTTGAATGCACGGTGGGCTGTAATCGAAATTAGCCTTTTGAGCTGAGATCCTTTTGAGATGAGCTCTTGGTATCCTGGATAAGTAATTCGGAAGGTTGTATTTTAGCAGGCCTTCTATGTTTTTTCCGCAAAGAACTCAAGCTACTTAGTAAGTTATTCTTGGATCAAAGAATTTTGTTGTCTATTTGACGCCACAGTTTCAATCTTGACGTTCATGAAGGTTTACTGTGGAAGATTCTTCGAAAATCTTCCAAGTCTTTACCAACGGAATGATGCAGTGGTAGATACCATCATTCTTTTCAAAGTTCTGAGGACTATGTAAACATTTAATTAGTTTCCTAATTTTTTCTTTAATATAAATTGTGAATCACTAATGTAATATAATATTAAAATATTGTAGTGGAGTAACTTCTACGAATTTTATCACGGGCCTTAGGTATCCGTGGAAGTTGTTTCATGATAATATTTAAAATTCATGTCAAATAAAAATAGTTTATGTCAGTATTGTTTAAGCTAGAGAATTCATATTGTTTTTTTTTTTTTGCCGTTTAGTTATTATGATTAGGTCTTTTTTTTATCTTCATTGTAATTAACTAGGCTAAGCTTGTGGTGAATGCTGTGTATACCTTTTATTAGCATACATATCAGATATTGTTTCTTAATTAATATGTTCTATTTGTAAATGTTGTAATATGTAGTGCTGTTGGTGTACCTTATAACAATAAATAAATTTTATAAGTACTATACTGTTACGATTGGCGGGTGTGTGAGGTATTAGATACACAGCACCCTATGATTGATGCCACCATTAGCCATTTTTCTTCTGTAAAGGATGCCAGCTCTCCTCTTCAATCACCTTCTAACAGTCTATATGTATGCGGGGACAAAACACACATGCGTTCTAGTAACTTCGATACGCCTAGAGAGACTTTTCAGTTTATTGAGAACTTCGCAAGAACGAATGTCATTGCATCCTAGCGGAAAAATCGAAAGGATATATGAAGGTCGTATCTAAGTTGAAAGGTCACAAACATAATTTAAGTTTTATTCTTGATAATAATTTGAAACTCAACAACAGCAGCAGCTGCTGCTGTGCTGCAGCTTAGATACATAAGAAATTGTTAAATGTATCTGATAACAATGATGGACTAAACATGGACATATTTTACGAATGTCTTCATCAGACGACATTCTTTAATTAAATATTATTTAAATTTATTATTTTATTTTATTAGATTATCTAATAAATATTTAATTAAATTAAATAGTATTATAAACGCGAAAGTTTGTAAGTATGGATGTTTGTTACTCTTTCACGCAAAAACTACTGAATGGCTTTTAATAATATAATATCTGATACATCAGAATAGCACATAGGCTGTATTTTATCACCGTAGGTACTCCCACGGGAATGGGAAGTATTTTAATAGTGAGGAGTAGTAGGAAGTCTTTAATTGGTCTTTAAATAGAAGCTTAGACCATCGCCTTTAGATTTCATATGAATTAATTATTACTGTATTACTTGACGTATGATTTAATTTTGTCCGAGATGTTTGCGCAGGCCAGAACAGACGGGTTTCGGGCACTCTTACGCAAAACAGCAGCGTCAATTATGAACCGCGTGCGGGAGAGCGACAACAGCATCCTGAGGACTGTGGAAGATGATCTGCGTGCACCCATACTGAGGAACTACGTGAGGATAATGAATGAACAAGAGAACAGTTCCTCGTCTAGATTTCGTCCCGCGTAGTTCTATCTATGGGTGCACGACAATAGTATAATATAATATATTTATTTTAACAAATGAGAATTTATTAAGTATTTATTTTAATAGTTCAAATTATATTACTAACCCTTAAACATGTACTACTAAGTACTAACCCATGGACCAGTGTAGTCTTGAATAAAGAAATTTGATTTGATTTAATTTGTTCCTGTTAATGGCATGGAGTAGTCATTGTACTAACAAAAATTGTATTGAATCATGCGATGCCATTTCGTCATTTTCGCCGAGGTTTTCACATCACGTACAGAATACATCACCAACGGGTTTCCCATCTGTCTCGTTAACTTCTGGATGCGAAGCACGCGCTAGATTTACGATTATGAAGAACACCGAGAATCCGGTTACTGTGACTAACATGGGTTCAATGGTTTTGAATATATCAAGTTTTTGTATGTGCAGGTACTTCACGCAGGGGTTACAAGTTCGTATCCAAGGGCAGAGAATATAATATTTATAATGTATAATATGTACTGCCTGTAAATTGACGACCTCTGTGGCTCAATGATCAGTGCGTTGACGCTCAAGCCAGAGGTTGCGGGTTCGAATCCCGTCAGGGAACAAAAAAGTTGCATGGGTGCCAACATCTTGCTTGAATCTGCTGTAAATAGGTGTAAATAGCTTTTCTGTATTTCGGAAAGAAGGGCAATACAAGCAGTGTTATTACATCTCAGGATAGTACATCAATGAGTTTTTTGGGCTTGATCTAGGTAAACTAGCTTAAGTAGGGCAACGTCGATCACTTGCCATCGGAATGCACTAAATGCAAACTTACATTAAAAAAATGGTTGTCTGTAAAGTTGTTTTACGAACGGTACTTTGACGTGACAACGTCAAACATTACATGCAGCACGAACCGAACTGACGTTGTCACGTCAAAAAACATTGTGAGCAAACCTGCATGGGTATGTGAAGTTCACCAACCAGCGTTGGGTCAGAGCATTGGTGAACTACGGCCACCATGCTCGACTGATTTCGATGAGGAGAGCCCTTTAAAAGTGAGAGACAAAAGGGTTGGCAGTGAAGTTAAGAACGCGCTGTACTCCGTGCCTGTTTACATACATAGCCTAGGTAGGAAGGTAATGTATTTTAAACCTTAAGCTGTAGTGTAGAAGACACAAAAAGTAATCAAATACTCCACACGGTATCATAACACCCATCTCTTTCCTCTCCCATTCTCTTTCTCCGTCATCCTCTGAATCTACTTATGTTAACTCTGTCATTATTTAGAAGACTTTAAAGACAAGGATAATTCATTTACTCACACCAAAATTATTGTAAAACAAACCAAAATTAATCATCATTAACGCTTATTTATTGAACAGCCTCCACGAATGATTTTACCGTTTTAATGACTCCAAAATCATTAAGTGTTAATTGCGTTAATAAATTTAATATACCTAATAGCGGAGTTCCAAAACATGTTGGAATATCATAGGTCTCTTAATATTTAGGATATTTATCATCATCATCATCATCAGTCTTTATCCGTACACTGCTGAACATAAGCCTCCCTCAATGAACGCCAAGACGACCGATGCTTTATTACCATACTTCTTTATATTAGCTAGTATTTATCAAACTCTGAAACACATTTATCTTTTGGAAAGAATTCTCTTGAAGGATAAAACGACTATTTTTTACTTATCATCATATTATAATTCCCATTCATTTGGAGTCGACTTTATATGTCTTGTGCCTCCATTCTGGCCTCATACTTGTTAGTTCCCGCGTCACTCTACACTCCTCCATATCTCCCCTTATGCCGTCCAGCCATCTCTTCTTCGGTCTTCCTCTTCCCCTATACCCTTCCACCCGCATGTCCAGTACCCTACGTGTCACGTGATCAATTTCTTGTCTACAAACATGTCCAAACTATGCCAATCGGTAACTTTTTATTTGTATCGTAGGCAATTTTACTGGTCATTTAGGTTGAGGTAGCGCCATATTTTCAAAGCAGATGTACAAGACAATCCTTTGAGTGTTATGGTACAGGGATAGCGGACCAGGGGCATGCTACTATGAAGTACTAGGTAAAGACTTTAAGTGCCTGTTTCACAATCTCCAGATAAGTTCCGACTAGGCTATCGGCAACATATTTGACAGATACTTGACAGATACTCCATACTCTATCTGTCAAAAATATATTGCCGATAGCCTAGTGGGCACTTAACTGGAGATTGTGGAACAATATGGCCCTAAGATGTGCTCTTACCAGACTGAGCGCTAGAAAATTTATCATCGATAAAAAGTGAAATTATTTAATTGCATGGTAAATTATTTAATTGCTAATTTAAACACGTTAACTTACAAAGGTTCGTCACCCCTATTTTTGTAGATATAATATCTTAGATTTTTTTACGGGAGCAATATAAACTAGCCAAAAACAAACCTGGTCTACTATCTAAAAGCCCATGTTGTTCTTATCTTTAAAATGCTAGTTTCGGCAACAGTTTTTCGCGTGTATCTCTTTATCTGAAGCAGTATAGTAATTGTAGGCTGAAGAAAAGTAATAAAAGATAGTATATTACACCCCACAAAGCTATAATTTGATATCAACCTTCGCTTCAAATGCTAATGGAACAGTGTATAATATTATGATTGATCGACCAAATTTATGTCCATATGGATTGGCAGTGCTCATACTTTTCTTCCGTAGATAATCCCTCCTTAGTTAAAAATAACTTTTTTAAGTGTTAACTTCTTTAATCGTGTTAGTTATTGGTAGGGTTTGCCTCACCGAAATGCTCATTGATATAATAACAAGAGAAGAATTCAGAATTGTATTCTGCAGAGGGCGCGCAGCACAGCGCACCGCACCACTAGTTCTCTGGTAGACGACTTCTTGGAACTTATTTTCTGTTATATAAAATTTCACAACAATTCTATGCTTCGTAACAGCTTCGTACGTTAATATATTGTTCGTTGAAATCGTCTTTAGTTTACCGACGTTTTATTTGCATCCACAGTTCGGGTAAGTCGATACTCAAGACGTGACAAACATACAGACAACACCGAATCAATTGGTTCTTTACATGTGAAAAACATTCAACAAAATGTTATATTTTATTAAAATAAAAACTTATCTTGATAAAATATAACATTTTGTACATAATTTGTAACATCCTTAATCCTTACTAATATGATAAATGTGAAAGTAGGGATGTTTGTTACGCTTTCACGCGAAGGGTTTTGAAGCATAGACCTCTGCCAGAGGACTAGAGCCACCTCGCGAACTAGAAGACGATTTCCGTGCAGTGGCCAGTATCTGTTAGACGCGAGTGGTAAGAGATCGGCCGTCTTGACGTTCATTGAAGCGCCTATATTCAGTTGTTGACATAAAGGCTGACTATAATACATTTTAAACGTTCAAATTAAATAGACACGTTTATATAGCAACCCAATGTATATTTTTTTTAATTTTAGGGTTCTGTAGCAATAATTGAATACTTGTCAAACCTCTTTTTATATCAATAGTATGAAACAGCAAAGATGTATTTGTAAACAGGTGTAAGAAAAATCCAAGAAGTCGTAGACCGGTTCACAATACCAGCGAACTTAGAATACTAATTTCTACGATCACTGATACACATTTTGCTTGGATTTAAAGCTACGATCGCTGTATGACGCTGCCAAATTATATTAGCACTACGTTTAATACTTTCGCAATAAAAGCACAACAGTTAGACCACATAGCGACTCGCTATCAGATCGTGAACTAGACGCATTATTCTCTATCGAATGTACAAGTGTTTAGTGGGTATTGTCGAAATTAGTTCGTGATTCATTAAATTAACTACATCATCATCACCAGCCTTTATCCGTCCACTCTTGAACATAGGCCTCCCTCAATGAACGCCAAGACGACCGATCCCCTGCCACTTGCATCCAACGGACATGCCACTGCACGGAGATCGTCTTCCCACCTGATTAATGGCCGAACAACGCTTCGTCTACACGCGGCTTCCACTCTTGAACCTTATTGGCCCATCGGCCATCCGTTCTTCTGAGTGTGTGACCAGCCCATTCCCACTTCAACGTCCATATTCTTCGCGTGATATCGTTAACTTAAGTTCTCTGGAGGAGGACTTCGTTTCGAATCCTATCTGCCAAAGAAACACCTTAATTAGCTACACCTACCTATTATTTTCAAGTTTTTTTTTTAATTTGGAAACAGCAGGCGAGGATAGGCTAACTAGGAAACGCTAAGAAAACCTTATTGTATTACGGACATGTAATACTATAATCGTAACACGTAACAAAATACTCATGTTATAGTCTCATTGCCAATAACTGCCAAGAAGTTCATAAAGTATAGATGCCAGCAATTACACTGCAGAACAGCATATTATATACATCTTCGATACTGATGACCACTATGCCACTTCAGTGCCAGAAATTACACTGCCAGTGCTTCTTTGTAGATTAACAAAGGAAAGTTTGGTGACCCCATAAAGATAGACGAGTGCAAGTGCAGAAGTTCGATAGTTTTAGAAAAAATACTATTTTTTATGAGAGAGCTGCACGCACGAAAAAAATGACTCATGCGGCGTTACCTCGCTCTGTGACGTTCATTTAAGGCTTGAAGTGCAAGCGAGAGCACGGAACAAGCGACAAAGAGGCACAATCGGTCCATCAGCGTTTTCTTATGATGTTGTCACGTTCAACTATAGTCAGTAAACCGACTTTACAGACAACCGATTTTTACACAAGTCAACTCACAATATTTCTCAACAAAATTCTACATCTTTTTTTCCACGATCTCCGAGGGAATACAGTTTATACGCTAGGACTTAATACAGAATAGATAGAGCATCTGATATGTGACTGTCAAGTGTAAAAAGGCACACTCTGTATCTGTACACGACCAGTTGTACGCATTCTGGAAACGGCACAAGGCGTTGGTCAGTTGTTCGCGGTTTTGTCTAGGGTTGTCATATCAATGTTTTTTAATATTAAATCAAATTAGAATATTATATTAATTTATTAAAGAGGAATGATATTTTGTCCAATAAAGGAACATTGTCCGATACAAAATGAGAAAGTAAGAATAATTATCAGCATTAACCCGCAACTTTCGATGGCATCAAGGCTGATCATTCGCTTAGTAAGGCATCTATACGTCTTGGGTTACAAAATGTGGTTTTTATAACGAAATGGTACTTGTTGTAATAGTCTTTTTGCGTATAATGCATAACACTGTGTATCCAATTTACTTTTTCATACTTACTACATACTCGTACTTATCATTTAAATAGGTAAAATCTCTGTTTGATAAGTACATAAAAACAAAACAGGAAATATTTATGTATGATGAGAACCCTAATAATATTAGTCATTTTATCATTTATGCAAATACTGTTATTTAGGTATTAGTGTCAGTGTAAACATAAGCTGCCAAATCAGAGCCACCTGTCGTGGCAAAAACACGCTATAAAATAAAATATCATAATAAAAATAACCTCTCTAATATAAAATGCTACATTTAATACCGTTCCACTACTCTATGAGGGTGAATGTAATAAATATTTATATATCTATAAATAAAACCGACAAAGAGCAGTAAAGTAAAAATCCTGAAAAAAATAGGGTTCCTGTCTCCACTTTACTTACTATAAAATTATGGTTGAAACACACAAAAAGTAAAAAATCAATTAACAAAATAATACATGTAATTTCTGTCAAGTGGCAACCCTAGCACGAGGCACCCGATACATTTTGCCGCCTAATTAAAACGGTGCAGGGGACCCTTTTATCGGGTCCGAAGATATGGTTACTGCAAAATGACACGCGAGCGCTCGGCTGATTTCGGCCAACGTCGGTTATGTTCGGCTTGTGAAAGGCTACATAATAAATAAATGCAAAACTTACTTTTGACACTTAAACTGAATATAGACTTAATATAAAAATAATAAGCACTGCTCTTGTAAATTATCTTGTAAGTAATTTTGTACTAATTGTGTAACTAACTTTAGAAAGTGAACTTTTATTTTCCAAAATAAATGATCAGATTACGATGTTGTTTAGCGAGGAGATAGTTTATATCCCAATGAGCATTCAGTTAAGTAATAAAATTCTCGCTAAGACGAGCAAAAGAACTTTTAATTTCCAGAATGTTGTAATTATCTGCCATATTATAGAGGTGTAAAGATTTAATTGCAATTGCAATTAATGACATAAAGTAATTATTAATTAAATAATATAAACATTACTAACCTTTATGTCTACTAAATACTTGTTGTTTATTATAAGTGTTATTCAGGTATTAACATTTTCCTTTATACTTTGCAATATTAAAGATTAAGGGCGTGTTTCACAATCTCCAGATAAGTTCCCAATAAGCCATCGGCAATATATTTGACAAATAGATATGGAGTATCTGTCAAATATTTGTCAAATATGTTGCCGATAGCCTATCGGGAACTTATCTGGAGATTGTGAAACAGGCCCTAAGTATTATAATATCAATTATCAAATCAAGTCAAAATAATATATTATTTCGTAGGTAGCATCTAGAATCTGATACACATGTCAGTTATCTAGACATCTGCCTACAAATTCGCTCCTCGAAACCAGGCGAGGAGAGCATTGGACCATAGTTCACTGAATCGCTGTCCCAATAGGGGTTGGTGAACTTCACGTCTCGTACGTAAGATTTTGTCTCGTATTCGGGTATAATTTATTAATATAAACTCTCGGTAAATTGGCTATCTAACACTGAAATAATTTTCCGAATCTAACAAATAGTTCCTGAGATTAGCGCGTTAAAACAAACTCTTCAGCTTTATAACATCATCAGCATTTATCCGTCCACTGCAAACAGGCCTACCCCAATGAACGGCAAGATGACCGATCCGTTGCCACTCGCTACGAACCCGGACGTTCAACAGCTTTGTATTATACTAGTGGCGCCCCGCGGTTTCACCCGCGTACCTCCATTCCCGTGGGAGTACGGCAATGAATTATAGCCTGTGTTATTCTGATGTATAAGCTATATTATTGAAAAGTTTCATTAAAATCCATTCAGTAGTTTTTACGGGAGAGTAACAAACATCCACCTATCCATCCATCCATATTTACAAACTTTTGCGTTTATAATATTTGTTAGGTTAGTATAAGATTGAATAAAACATGCCATAGACAGAGATTGAAATTATGCCATAGAGGATGGATGGATGGATAATATTCCACCTGGAATCAGTGATTCTGATCCTGATGGTGTTGCAAAGCAGGTAGAGTGGTAGCAATAATAAATTTTTATGTCTAGTAATAACATTCGCCGACAACACGTTTTAAATAAAATTTAATGATTTTTTGTGGAATGCCTCGAATAATCTTTATAGTGCTCACGTTTTGGATTGGCGTGTTGGAATTAATACGTGATAGAATACGTAGAATACGCATGTCTTTTGGGGTGATGATTGTTTCTATCAAACAGGGGTTTTGGGTGATGTAAATAATACATAAAAAAGCATTTAATATTATTTTTGTATCATTGATGTTAAAGTAACTAGTTATAATTGACATTTTACAAAAATCCTACTAATATGATAAAAAACTATCCGTTGCTTCTATCTGTATCTCTAATCTTTTACGTTAAATATACATAAAATATTATGATGAAACTTAACAATAATATAACTAACACATCAGAAAAACACATAGACATTTTATTCCTATACTCTCTCGTTAATGGGAAGTGTGTGGGAGAAACTGTGGCACGCTGCTAGCGTTAGATAATGTTCTATCATGTTCATGGTTTTCTGCTAAATATGAAACTAAAAAAAGTTTCAAAAGAACGTCGCCTATCCAGCGTCCTCTCTCAAGAGTCTTCTCTGCACATATGAAGAACATCCAAGTGAAAGAGTATTAGAATGAAGAAGAGTCCCAGTTCCTGACCATCCATGAGGCCCAGGGACTCTGCTGAAACGGTGTATATAGTCAACAACAAATCAAGAATGATGACAGCGCATCTCACGCAGTTTAAGCCTTCTCACAATAAGAAAACCTTCCATCAAGTCCTACAAAGAGTTAGAGTAACAACCTCGTAAAAAAAACACTTATAAAATATATCGGTCGGATCACGAAAAGTGTTTTGCATGTCATGAAATAATTAAAAATTCGCACTTGCTTTGGTACATCACGTCTCAATTAGTCACACAAAATAATATTTAAAATTGCCTACTACATACGATTTTATTATATCTACGAGTATACCGGGCCTTGGAAATAAAAATGACTCGAACGATATCGGCAAAATGACTGCAAACTTTGTCATAATATAATTTATCAGATCTTTAGATACTTAAATATATATTGTAAGTATATATAAATTAGATACTTATATTTGTCTATAGTATAATATTGTAAAATTGATATAGTATAATAAACGTAGAAATAAATAAATATAGAGTATAATAAACGTAACACATCAATTTAATAAGTATCAGACCAAAAATTATTTACCTTTACGTATTTAAATACGTGATTACATATTAACGTAGCAATGCGAGTTGGGGCTAGTATGGTGCAGTTTAACTGGCGATAGCCGGCTCAGGTTCGAAACCAGTTCCGTTCCCTTTATAGTGCAGACCGCCTGCGCTGCAGCTGCATAGGGGGTCCACGAGGGACTCGGCCCAGGATTTTCCGGGACTTTTACCGATAGATGCCAGTCTAGACCGCTACCACATCGTAACCACTTTTATTTAAGGGTTACGCCAACTTACATGAGCCTCATGGTTACTATTATTGGTGAATGCCAACCATTGCCATCCACCACCTCATCATCATCTTCCTAGCCATTATTATTCCCATTCATTTGGGGTCGGCATTATATGTATTGTACCCCCACTCTGGCCTCATACTCGTTAGTTCCCGCGTTACTCTACACTTCTCCATGTCTCTCCTTATCCCGTCCAGCCATCTCTTCTTCGGTCTTCCTCTTGTGTGTGCATGTCCATTACCTTACGTGTCACGTGATCGATTTCTTGTCTACAAACATGTCCAAACCATGCCAGATGGTGACTTCTGATCTTCTCCAGGCCATCCTCTGTGCCATCCACCACCTATTAGGTATAATTGTGCAAGTAACAATGTCGCAACCTTTTTCTGTAACCAACTTTTTGCTGTGAAAGGCTATGATATGCGGTGATAGCCAACCTAAATGGATACCAATATCCTTATTATAACTATCTGGTTTTCTATTTCACGCGATTTGAGTCCTTCCAAACCACGTAATAATATGTCCCCTTTTGGCCAAATCCTCTTAGGTGAGAAAACGTCGGGAGTACCAACACTGGTGCACTAGTACCAACATTCTATTTTAAATGTCTTGTGAACATGATATTCGTAGACAATGTCGAAATATCGAGCTCCGCGAAATAATGTTAAAAAAACATGATAAATATCCAGGTTTAAATAGTTTAAATAATTCTTTAAACAGGTTCTGATGCGCTTGTACTCAACCTTTCACCAATCTTATTCCTTCAGAAAAAACAACTTGGGCATTTGCAATGAATGAGTTTTCTGGATTTTTTTAGATTTAGACGTCGACGTCACTGTCAGGATCCTCACTTGTCTGTTTGACTATTCAGATAGCATTAGGAAAGCTTTAGCATCATCTTAATATACGAAACAATTTTTCGAGATATTATCAAAACAAACGAACACAGATTTTTTTTAAGTACTGGGTTTATTCAAACGAATGGTCACCATAGCAGCCTTACATATGAACTAGAACTAGATAGATGGAAACCGAACTGATTCTGATATCAGAAGTTTAATTAGAGGAATATTTATTACTGGCTCTTTCTCACGGCTTCGTAGAATAGTGTGATATCGAGTGATAATAATGGCGATAGTGATGATGATGATGATGATGATGATCATAGGAAAGATGGGCTTTTTGTTGGAACCATCACTATTCTGCTTTTTTACCACAGCTTCTCCGTGTATTGTATGTTCTGCATTTCTCAATCTCTGAAACCATATTTTTATGTCTCAAAAAAAACGTTTTTTTATATGTTAGTTGGAAGTTGGAGTTTACAAACAGGCAGTTGTGCCACCTGGTGGTAAGTGGTCGACGTCACCCATCAACATAAACTAATTTGCCTAGAACTGGTCAACTCATTTATGTGTTGCCTAGATGTTACTCGATGCCAGTTAGCACTTACCTATCTTGTCTTCCTCTTCGAAACACAGCAAAGCTGTTTCTCGGGCGAAATAAGCAACATGGTTGGATTCAAGCAGCCGGGAGCGCAGCATAGCGCATTTCGCCCAACGTTGAACTGTATGGGCAATATACCCTTCAGATGGATCTCTTGGCGCTATACTTATCTTACTGAGCGTCAAGTTGTGATGGCTGAGCGTCATATTTGAAAGGCTAGTAGTGCACCTCCTAATCAACTAGGCGGCGCAATGAGCTTATATTATACATATAATAGTACATAATATAATATCATTGGGGCGGCGGGTCACTTACCATCAAATAAATAGACTTACCATTTGTCCCTTCTTCTATATAAAAAAATTACATTATATCAAGTTATAAGGTACCGTAATATCTTCTTCAGGTGTGATTAAAAAAATGATTCTAGTGTTGTCGTTTAAGGCCTGTCCCTTGAAAATATAAAACAGCTTTGTTTTACATCTGTTTTCAAAGTAAACAAAGGCGTGAATGAATTCGAAACGATCATGATGAAAATCCAAAATTAAATCAACAGACATTTTGATATTGCTATCATTTCGAAATCTCAAAATGAAATATTTCTTTTAATGTTAAAAATGTCCTACGTTTAGAGAACTGCCGCAGCGTCTGTTTCACTCTCATTTATGAGTTATGGCTATATCTGTCCTTGTCTACAAACAATGGAATATCTTATGCCATAAAAAGAACATGACAGCGAGTAGAGAGGCTCTCATTATATATCGATAAACTGGAAAAAATTACTTTACTTTTTAAGTATTGAGATTAATCTTATCTTAATATATATATATATATATATTTCTTGTGTGCGTGTGTATGTGACTGAACTCCTCCTAAACGACTGGACCAATTTTGATGAAATTTTTTGTGTGTGTTCGTGGAGATTCGAGAATGGTTTAGATTCACAAATCAGACCGGCAGATGGCGCTGCAGTCGGTATCTAGGTTATTGATCTGTACTGCCACTATCGATTCGTATCTAAAGGACAACGTCTGTGGGGTCCGCTAGTAAATTTATAAAAATAAATAAAATTAGATGTGTTATTATGTAAATTAAATAAGTGACCACTGCTCTTCAACTGCTTATAAAAAATTAAACATACACCAGAACTTCAAATGTGGTAAGATAAAGAATATATCTGTTTGACAAATAGAGGGTTCTTCTAAAGTTTTTCCCTCTTTAACGTTTTCCAATAATTTTGACTATTACAATCGCAATAGTTTTTCATAAACTGACTGTGGAAGACGGACGAACATTATTTCGATATCCATTTTATACTTTATAGATGTGAGTCATAAGGACTGTATCCTATAATGTGAAAACTTCTATATTACGACAGTATGAAGTTTAAAACTTGAATAAAAAAAAATTGAAATATCACTTTGAACGCTGACGATGATTTTTGTTCACCCAAAAAGTGGTCAAAGTCTGAAGAAGCTTTCACTTCAATGGCGTATGGCAATATATAAATAATATTATATGCTGTAAACATAATATATTACATACAAATATCAATTTATATGATTAAACTAATATATTGATTTTAATTATGCAGATGTACGACTTTGACAATCATTAATATAATATAAGAAATTGCGTAACGTATTCATATTGTTTATTATTATATAACTGCCTTATAAAAACACCTGCAATACATTTTATTTATTAACAACACACAATCAAGTGGTCGGGTGAATACATTTAGCTGTTCAAATCCCGCCTAGTGCATAATTTGTATGATGAATATGTCTGCGGTCCTAGGCGTAATATTGTATTTATACAAATTTCTTTAATTTATTGCCAGAACTAATATTCGTAATATAAGTAGGTACTGATGAACTTTAATGCGCCTTCAATAAAGCCCCTGTGCTCGTGTCGGGCTCGGGATGGGAACCCGGGCCCAGCTTAAGACACGACGTCGTGGGGACTGCCAAGTCGTAGCCGGGCAGTCCCCCTATTGTGGAGAATCTGGTCTTGCCGGGACCAGTCTGTCGCTGAGGGTTTCCCGTCGCCTGCACAGATCCGGGTCCCTCAAATATAGCGGCTGAAGGCTCACGCAGCGGTTTTAGTGGGGTAGTGCACCCAAATGCGAGTCCCCACACACGCCAGCGCGCCTACCTAGGCCCTGGTATGGTCGTAAAGGATTTCCACTGCGTCATCAAAAAAAAAAGGTACTGACGAACTTCAGTGCTAGGTTGTGTGGTTGGTTGTGTTGTTGTTGTTTTATTTTTTGTGTAAAAAGAATTGTCCGTCATGGCAGATATTATTTTCGTCTGTGTGTTGCATGTCGCGTGACGGTCGCCAATATTTCGCATCAGCTGACCGTATAGTGTATAGACTATATTTTATTATTTATTTGTGCCAGTGTTGAATTATGAAGCAATTTTATTTTTTTAGCGATTTATTTTTGTACATTTTTTTATATTAGAATTCATAATGTCGTCATATCGTTTACCATCACTGCTTCCTGCTGATTTGACATTCACATAATTTTACAAATGGTCATAATAAATATTATGAATTAAATTAAATTAAAAATTTTACAAATCATAATTTTAAAAAATATCGATACAAGTGCACCCAACCTTATGCTACTGCCACAAAAAATTTTATCGAGCATGGGGCAGCCTAAAAAAACAAACCCGGTAAGTCACTCGCGTCGCGTGACCGAGTGTTTTTTTTTTTAATTGTCACAAGAGGCGGTCACCTCGCGGCCGTTCAGCCAAAGATGGCGTTTGGGTCATAATTTTAGTATTTTCTCACGGAACTTGGATATAAATTATTAATAATTTAGTGTATTCGGATGTATAGACAGATTTAGTGCTTATAAAAATTACCTAAATGCTTGTTATAGGAAATCATAAATATCTGATATATAATAAAAAAATTTTTAGAATCGCCAACTTTTAATTTTACTAATATTTATGTATGAAAATTCATACAATCTTTATCCTGTCTTATATGTAAAAATTTATTCTCTGAACACATGAGCCATCTGCTTATCTACTTTTCCGATGTAGCTTTAAGGCCTTAAGGCCAACAGCATAGGTCCTTTCGAAAAAAACAAAAAAAAAACAGAAGGAACAGGTGAAGGAAAACATCTAGGGGATTACATACCTGCATGCCTGATGAGATTGCAAGTCTTTGAAGGCATATGAAGCTTACTAACACATATTGGGCCAGCTCATCTTATGGCCTAGCACCATCAATTGTAATTGCGCTTTATTTAGTTTTTCACATGGCCGACGTTTTAGATAATTTACACGAAATATTTTCCTTCCAAATATCCTAAAGAAAACATAAACAGTGATAAAACTCTATCGATGTAATTTTAAGAATAATTCCCGATTCTAGATCTTTAGATGTTATTTTAGATCTGATCTTAGAAAAAAAAATACATCGTAAGAACTCGTTTTAATATTTTTTAAAGTTTCATAAAAACCTTTTCTGTATTTTTTACGTGAAAGAGTAACAAACATTCATATTTACAAACTTTCGCGTTTATAATATTAGTAGGATATTGGGTGTCAGTGGGCTGTGCACACATTCAGTAGAACAGTTGGTCGATGGGCCATTAAGGTTCAAGAGTGGAGGCCGCGCTTAGGTAGACGGAGTGTTGGTCGGCCATTAACTAGGGGGGAAGACGATCTTCGTGCAGTGCGTTCATGATGGATGCGAGTGACAAGGGATCGGTCGTCTTGGCATTTATTGAGAGAGGCCTATGTTCAGCAGACAATGGATACAGGCTGATGATGATGATGATTGAGTGCAAGTCATACGTTCTCAAAATCTTTCACTCTCAACCAATAGGCAGGTTTCTCATGCTGTCCATCACAAGTGAGTGAATACCATGATCCACAAGTCTCCTGACTTACTCTCCTGAGTACCCACCTTATTTCCCAGCCTTTACCCTCCAAGCCATCACTCAGCTTACGTTTGAACTGCGTATGCAATATCGCGCGATAAGAAAGAAACGCGACAGTATAGCTGTTACTTTACGCCGACATTATGTGAGCGAGAAGTACTAACCTGGTCGCTTTGACTGCGTGGCATGGCACTACCTCTTGTCAAAACACTTCCCATAACATTCTCATCCAACACGGACCGGCCACGGATGGCTGACCAACATTCGTCTACCTAAAGTCTCCACTCTTGAAAAAAGCCGTTTTCTTGAGTATCTGACCACTTCACAAGACAAGGCATGTCGCGAGGGACGGGGGATATGTTGCTGGACGGATAAAGGCTGATGATGATGATGATGATGGTGGTGCTGATGATGATGACACATCCAATACTTGTTCGGACAGTCGGGTATAGATGAGACGACGGTAC
Source organism: Lycaena phlaeas (assembly GCA_905333005.2). Classification (NCBI taxonomy): domain Eukaryota; kingdom Metazoa; phylum Arthropoda; class Insecta; order Lepidoptera; family Lycaenidae; genus Lycaena; species Lycaena phlaeas. Next base: position 5,068,798 of record HG995181.1, read on the forward strand.
TTAGTATGACGGCCGTCTCGACGTTCGTTAAGAGGGCCAGCAGAGACAGTCTGCTGACGATGATGATTAATCTCCACTACCGTACCCTAAGACCATTTCACTTGTACTACAAGCGTCGAGGAACGCCTGTCAATCATGATCTGCCATCTTTGGGGTCATGGCGCATGCGCGTCCCGCCCCCCGCTGGGACCACGCCCCTTCACAGGGGGTAAATAGGGGGTCATCCACCCTCGTAACAGGAGTAGATAATAAGAGAAAAGAGATCTTATCTGCCTTGGGACACATTTTTGATGGCTTTAAATTCTTTAGATTTTGCTTTATTCTGTTTATTTTTAACTAGCTGTTGCCCGCAGCTTCGCCTGCGTTAACTCAGATTTACAACGGCATCTTAGCGGAATGATATATCTTTCAAATTTTCAAAGGGTGAAAGAATTTTTGAAATCGGTCCAGTACTTTTTGAGCCTATTCATTACAACCAAACAAACAGTTTTCCTCTTTATAATATTAGTGTAGATGTTATATAGTATAGATAGATTTCGCCATAACTTCAAAACCGAACGTCCAATTTAAATCATTCAAAGTCGAAATATTATCTACATAAACTTTACTTAGTGATGAAATAATTTATTTTGATAAGGATCCAAAGCATGAGTAAAATAAAGGCGTTTAAATGTAGTCCAAAAAAATTAAAAATATCTTAATAAAAAAATGGTTACTGTGCCTCACTCGACATAGATAGGTATAACGTGTCACGGACTTTTTTGTAGATATTTATAAGATCTACAATTAATTAGAACATTTTATGGTTCTATCTTTTATAGTTTAGGCAGCGTACGCAATATAAGTAACTTTTCTGGTTGATTTTTTACACCTCGTGTCTGAAAAACCCAAATATCTTACGGAACCCTGTTTTTTTCCAGAATAAAATTTAGCCTATGTTACTCGTGTATAATGTAGCTTTCGAATGGTGAAAGAATTTTTGAAATCGTTCCAGTACTTTTTGAGCCTATTCATTACAACCAAACAAACAAACAAACAAACAAAGTTTTCCTCTTTATAATATTGGTTTTTAATGAGCAGTAAAATTCTCTACACAAATTCTTTTGGTTCAGTAGAATAGATATCCTACATCCATCTTGATTACTGATTGATAAACTACATTGACTATCTGTGTCTGTTCATAGACTGGCAAGTCCTTTTATTTTTCTTTAACGTCGGGAAATGCGCTTAGGCATCCCGCGGGGCGGTGGGTTTCCCCAGGGTATGTGGGACTCGCTACGCCCGAAAGCTGGTAAGTGGACGCAGCTCTACTCACAACCCGGCGAGTGCCACCAATGCCGCCTTTGGTGAAGTGCCCCGGATCTACAAGCAACAGGGCATAGATTGGCAAGTAGGTGAATTAGAGCTTGCCATCATAATTCGTTAATCCATTTATTTAATTTATTTTTTTCGACATAATATTATAGTAGGTATAATCCCAAAAAGCACGGTTTCCGAAAGGCTGATCAACGCAAAAATTCTTAGTCAAATCTCTTAGTGTCAAATGAGTTGCTAGAAGCATGGTTAAATTACTTAATCGGTCTGTCAGTTGACATAGCCACTACAATGAAAAGCTGTCAAATTTGACTCTCGAATTGTATGTTTACCGCCATTAACAGCCATGTCAGTTGACATACACTTTGACCAACGTTTCAGAAATCGATCGTTAGAGTTCCATTGAACCTACTTTCGATAATATCGGTCCTTGTGCTTAGTTGAACTACAATATACTAAATATAGGTCAAATATCGCTAACGAGGAACTTAATCATCTTAATCAAATCCATCTGCACATCACGTCATGCTAATCAATATACCTCTGTTTGATTACGCATCGATGTAGAATTGTAGATTCGTATTTCAATTATTTTAAGCGACATATTAAAATAAAAATTTGTAAACATGGAAAGTATGCGGGTGAAGCCGCGGGACACTTCTAGTACATTGATAATAAAGGCTGTTCTGACTGTAATATGATTGTGTAATTAGTCTGGCTGTATTTTAATTAGAATTTTGACATAGCTAATGTTACGTAACGTTTTCAAATCTAAGCTATAACCAGAATATTAGAAAAGGAGAATCACAAAAAGAACCTAATGCTATCCTTATTTTCTACACATTTTCACATTATATAGATACCCCAGTTAGTTACAAGTTCTGTGGTAGTGACTGGTTATTGGTGACAAATTATTTGCTGATGGTATTGGAATTTGGAAGTCCAAAGCGTCTTTAAATTATAATGATGAACAGAAATATCCGATTAAAATATGGCAAATGGTAACTTTATAGCTAGGGTCAGCAAACACAAACTTGTACACTAAATTACTAATTAGATAAATACGGACTCACAGATGATATTCAGACTAACTACAAAGATTTAGTAGTATGTTGCACAAATGTTTTTGTTGATATTAGTTGCTGTAAAAGGTAAAATTCATATCTTATTCATATTCATCAGTAATGTTAGATTTTTCGAAATTCACATTTCGAGCTTGCAATTCTAAATTCTTTTTTTGAAAAGGGTGCGAAGTAATTATTCTATTTTCTTCACTATTTCTTCACAAACAAATGCTATTTTTCACAAAGTTGACATAAATATTCAGTGTAATCTTTCAGTTTTTTTCTACTGTTTTAAGGCAAGGAGTGAGGATAAACTTGGGCCCTTCCACTCAAGAGGTCGAGCCCATAACCCACTGGACCATCGTCGCTCTTGTATTTTATAGCAATTCAATGTAAAATTAATTACAACAGAAGAATAACTTGTAAAACATGTACTACTTTTGCAGTTATTGACACTAGCGACATCTTCATTTGCATTTATAAACTTTTATATTATACTACTGCCATCTATGAATACAGCGAGGTACCTTATAGCTGAGGCTACATGTTATCGATTTCTGTAATAATCAAAACAAATGTATCAATAGATGGCGCTGCTAGATCTCAAGTACTCAACTAAAGTTACTAGTTTCATAATTTTCTCATAGATGGCGCGGTAGTAAATGTTATAAAATAATATTTATTTTGGCAGTACATACTATAACTTATTTATCTTATTTTTTAATTTTTAATCTTGCTTATTTGTCATTAATGAATTGCACATTAATGAATTGCCTCGGCTTGTTCAAGGCACTTCAAGGTTAAACTAGTTTATGTTAATGACTTCGATCACTTCATATCAGGTGCCGCGTTTGTCAGTATGCCTTTCCAGAAGGCTCGCGGCACAATCGCATCCCATATCGATCAACCCTCTATTCGGTTACTATATAATTAAATATAGAATCGTTCACAGGTCGTGATGGTGAGATTGGACACGGGAGTGTAACGCAGCGGGAGGTGTGATAACAGATATCGCATGCATGTGTAGAGATCAATGGATTTAGCACTCGTGTTTATAAAATAATTGCAAAAATGCAATATATAACAAGGCTGGCGTTACATATTATATTATGTTTTACAATAGGAAAAAAATCTGTATAAGTAATAACTTTCGTCTTCTATTAATCTAAGGCTAGGTAGGTACATTATCAGCGAGCAATTTTAGCCGTGTGTAGCGTTATAGGAAGGCTTTTTGTCTGCGTGTCCGGCCAAAATAAACTGTGTCCGGCTTATCCGGCTTTGGTTAGGCTTTTTACATCTAGCAAACGAGCGACGCTAAATCGGTCTTAGGCTAAGACTTATTTATTATTTCTCTAGAAATTTAGATTTACGAAACTAATCAAAAAAGCGTGACTTGACATACACTGCTGTCGCATCTATTAATACTGAGACATAATCCTCAATAATCTTGGGTGTCCGGTTTTTCTACGCTAATGTCCGGCCAAGCCGGCTAGTCTGTCTGGCTTGCATGGGCGTAGCCACACTGGGGCAAGCTGGGGCCCCACCTTGGCTCTGACCTATAAGGTCAACAGGTAACAAAAGAGCCCAAACGTTACAAAAAAATTACCCGGGGGGGGGGGGGGTGTAGGCTGACTGCTGCCCCACCCTGAGCCCAAGGCTGGCTACACTCATGCCGGCTTGTAGCTTTTTCGACCTAGCGTGTATATTCTAACGAGAACTGGAGATACGCGGATAAATCCGCGGGACGATCTTTGCATCATCACCATAATGGAGTTCCATCTTTAAATAGTAATTTGAACCGAGTACCGAAAGCTAACCTTCAAACTTCAAACGCAGTATCAGTAGATGTTACTTCTTCATCATCATCATCACCACCTTTATCCGTCCACTGCTGAATATACGCCTCCCTCAATGAACGCCAAGATGACCGATCCCTTGCCACTCGCGGCCGTCTTCCTGGTCAATGGCCGACTAACACATGACAGACCACTTCGTCTACCTAAACACAGCCTCCACTCTCGAACCTTCTCACTAATAGCCAATGACTATTTAGTTTTTTTTTCCATTTTTGTCATTGACATTGGATGAAAATCTGAATAAATATATGTAAAACTGTGTGAAATAACTTTATTCCACAATAACAGTATTTATTATATTTCTTAATTAATCATCATCAACCCGCAGTCCCTGGACTGTCTACTACACAATTATAGTTTGAATAATGAGGTTTATTGAAATCAAACAATGAATACAAAATAATTACGTGAATATTATAATTTAATTTTTAAAATGACACTTACAGTATTTAAAATTATATTAATTTACCTAAATTAAATTACATAATTATAAAGTAAGTACAGGAATTTATTTTAAAAAACTTAATCAATAAGTAGATAATACATTAATTTTTACAATTATCAATTTGTACACTGATTTGCATAGCCTTGAAAAATAATAAAGTTATACTATTTGGTAACTGCGGTTAGCCATAAACTAAACATAGATATCACAATAAATAAACTCCTTAAAACAATAACAATAATAAACCTATATCTTCAGTCTCATGGTGTGTTTTGTTAATAAATGATCAGCCTAGTAATTCCACTAATATTCTCACCTAATCCAGAAACTTTTCAAACGATTGCCAGTTGTAAAATTGACTCCTAGTACTTACTATCAATATGTTACTAGACATTGAATCTACACAAATATACTAAAATAGGAAGTACCCATCTACTTGTAATTTTGTTTGCTGTCTTTCATAGCATAGAAGGGCAAAAAAACAGTCGAAGCCCATTAACACCCACATAACCAGAGGTTATGCAGATGCGTTGCCCTCCTTTTCCATATCCCCCAAATGGGCCACCGGAAACTCACAAAATGCACGAAACGCGACAGCCTAGCTGTCACGTTACGTCGATTTTATGTGAGCGAGAGGTTCCTCCCCGGTCGTACCGGCACAATTTGGCTGCAAAGCAGGCACTACCTCTTACTATATGCTAAAAACTAATACACAGAAATAACTAGTGCACCAAAAAAAATTGTTTAGGACAGTGCTAAAATATGTCTGACTGATTCCTGAGTAACAGACTAAAAAATAAACATAATCAGTCTGGATAAGGCTGGTAATGAAGGTTAATTCGAGCGAAGCTGCGGGAATCAGTTGTATAATATTATCAAAATTTCATCTTGAATTGCTTCTGCTTTGTGATCTCAACCCTTCACATGATAAGGAATTCACGCTGATATCCGTAATTTAAAAAAGAATTAACGGCATGAAGCATACAATTTTAATGAATTATTTTTTCCTTTGTGTATTACCTGAAAAAAACGAAAAATAGTTATTTTTTTTACTTTTCTTAATATAGTCACACTATTCTACCTTTTTTTCTTTTTAAATAAAATATTAAATTTGTTGTCCAGTTCTATTTCATGACTAAGTATTACAATCTATCTGTTTTTGTTTATTTAAATAAATTATGTCTATCAATGATTTCCTTACTTAGCCATTTTCAATCAACTATTATTATTGCGGCTATTCCGACATAAATGCCAAGACAGAATTCGTGACCAAATGGCTATTGTAAAGTATCCAATATTAAATATGGTAGAATATTTATAAAATTAAAGTAGTACTATCATAACACTTTGTATATTGTAATGTATTATAACAATTTGTAGGCGGCTCCGTGCTGTCCCCAACTCTATACAATCTGTACACATCAGATATCCCCAGACCTCCGGACGTCAAACTGGCTCTCTTCGCTGACGATACAGCTCTATACGTTACCCACCCTAATGCAAATAGAGCATCGCTATTTCTCCAACGTGCCGTCACCGAACTAGGCAACTGGTTCGCAAAATGGAGAATAGCTATTAACCCCGATAAAAGCGCGTCGATTCATTTCTCTCGTAAGAGAAAGACACGCTTACCTAAACGCAGACAAACATGGTTCACGATGAAACCAATCTTACTAAATAACGTCGTTATTCCCAGAGTTAGACAGGTCAAGTACCTGGGGGTCACCCTTGACAGGTCGATGTCGTTTAGACCACACATCGCCGCGATTTCTAAAAAAGCCCGTTTCGTCAGTAGTAGACTGTACTTCCTCATAAACAAAAAGAGCAAAATGCCCCTCAGGCACAAGCTCACCCTCTATAAATCATGTATCCGCCCCATCATGTCATACTCCTGTGTGGCATTCGCGCATGTGCCTCAGCATAGACTCAGAGGCCTCCAAACGATCCAAAATAAATTCTTACGTGTGGCAACCGGTTGCCCGTGGTACGTAAGGAACATCGACCTACACCGCGACCTCAGACTAGATTCGATTAGGGGCCATTTCAAAGCGATGTCAGAACGTCACTTTGAAAAGGCACTTCTCCACCCGAACCCACTCGTCGTGAGTGCGGCAAACTACACCCCCGATAGCTTAGCACCTAATAAGTCTAGGTTACCTAAGAATGTCATAACCGATCCTGTTGATAAAATCACAGAACTGTTAAAGCGCGACGCTGAAGCGCGACGTAAGCTACAACACACACTCAGACATAACACAGCCGGTGTTAGGCACACATTCACACCGCATGGGCCCCGGGGTCGTATGCGACGTCGAACCCTACACTCCGTTGACCAGTTGATCCGGATCAACCGCGACAGCATAGGCTCAGATCAGCTACGAGTCGACACCAATATAGACCGTGTAATCACCGATAGCACTCTGCTATCGGCAGCTTGCTCGGGTCCCGCGCTTGACCCGCCTCCCCCGCTACCGGGGGAGGGGAGGGCCGGCCCTCACGATAGGTTTCTAACGTCACCCGTTCCAAACCAGTCGACCGTAGCTGACCAAGTTAGGTACAAACCCGACGCCATGAACATGGCGGGGGGCAACCCCCCAAATTTTTAACGTCATAGGATGATCCAACCGGATCACCCCATTTCCGATGACGCATAACGGTCACTAGGACCATTAGCATAGATCCAACCGAAAAAAAAAAAAAAAAAAAAAAAAAAAAAAACAATTTGTAGGCATATTGTAATATTGTAATGTATCCTAATAATTTGTATATTATAATATTGCAATGTACCTATGTCTTCTAGTAAACATAAGAAAACAATATATAAAAACCAGTGTAATACAGACTAGTAAAAAAAAAATTCCTCACCCATAATGTATTCAGCCTTACGCGACTCTCATATTTGTGTGTCCTTTCATGTATGAGCAGATTGTACGATTTTGTGAAGTGTCGATTACAGAATTCGCAGATAAATAATTTCCTCGAGAGCTTTAGTTCGCTATGTAGTCCTTTTTGCAAATGTTGGGCCATAGTAAACATATATTTTGCTTTGACTTTAAATTCCTAATACCTATAACAAACCAAAAAAAAATCGTAAAAATACATCAATATACAAATATTCAAACAAAAGCAACATACTAATTTGAATGGTGAAAAGGTGTTATTTAATAAACACCGACATTATCAGGCCTTAATATATTATGTCGGTAGTTTTCATAAAATAACAAAATAAAAGCTTTTCGAGAAAAATTCATACCTGCTATCGTAAGTTAATGTGCTTATTCCTCAAACTCATTTAATTCCCGTTCTTGCTTAAAACAAGGATTGAGGATATCCAACGGAAGATACACTTCTATTCTTCTTCTCGCACTTATAATGTTTTGTTTCACACTTCTAGCTTTTCTCTTACACTTTTGACTTCGCTCCCACACTTCTGTTCGTCTAGTTTCAATTGCTTGTGTATCACTATTGCAACTTCGCAAGCGGATTCCAGCTACAGTACAGTTCCGTTATAGCCCCCGATGGGAGGGGGTGAGTCGCAGAATTCGTGGTAGCACCACCCTGTGGGCGGAGCTTCCCAGACGCCCTTCTGAATCGATCTCACGCTACTTTACCTTCAGATTCGATCTCTATGACGTATTCCGTGATCTCCACTTCATTACGCGCCTTACGACAACATTCCAGAATGTCCTGGAAGTTATTTAAAGGAATATGACGATGCATGCAGCATGATTTCAAATGCGGTGGTTTATAAATTTACTTATTTTACTCGTTCTTTTTTATGTTCAATTGTATGTATTGATACGAGAAAAGTATACTTTTTCTTTCCTTTTCTATTCTCAGGTAATTTTCACGTCCGTAAATTTGTAAATTGTACGTTAATTTTTATATTTTCACTGAGAAATTATCTAGGAATGCTACTTAGACTACCATAATGCTTTTTACGACCGTATATACATATTATATTATTATGTAACATACTTGTAGGTATAAGCTACATTCTATAATTAATCAGGTATCACATAAAATATGACTGTTAAGGTTTATTAACATAAATTATTAAAACAAAATCCTTTTAATAATATAATCTATGTAGGTATACTAATATTATGAATGTGTGCGAGTGTGTGTGTTTGTTACGCTTTTACGCGAAAACAACTCAACCGATCCTCATGAAGCTTTGTACAAATAATATTATCGAAGATACTAGAAGTAAAATAGGATACTGTAATGTGACCGAAGCTGCGGACAGCGACCGTAAGTCATAAAACTACAAATAATTTAATTTTAATGTGAAAAAAATTATATTTCTAGACGACAGAGTCCTACCTAGAGAGGCATACTGATAAATGACAAATGAACGATACTAAAAAAAACATAAAACACAGGAAAAAATTTATGAACATTACAAGCTTTGACTATACCGACAGTAGCAATAAAAACAATGAGCAACGACAGAATAACAACGATCTCTCTTTACAACACTAATAAAAACAACAGTAGAAGTATAGTTTTTGAAATTACAAACGTTATAAAAAATATGGATGTTAAATACATTAAACTTAATTCAAAGAAAACTATATTGAAACTAGGAGTTTTTTAACGACATGTTTTTTAAGTCTTAAATAAATGTCAAAGAATGCTGTCGAAAGCGCACGCACGCACGTGGCAGCCTTCTAGAAGGAAGGACCTAAACAGTAGGATTTGATAGCCACATGATAAGAAGATGAAATCACAAAGATTGAAGCAGCAAAGTTATTTTATGAAAGAGCAAGCAACTGCTAAATCCCATCTTTGATTCAATCTTTCCAAGTAAACATTCCATAATCAAATATCAATTTATCGATATCGATGTTAACTAGTCATGCAATTTATCGTAATTTATCGACAATCACATGATGACAATGAGGTTTTTGTATCTGTGACTTTGATGTTTGTCACTCCGCTTGAATCACGTCAACACCGGGCTTAATGTGACGCAATTTCATGGGTTTTGACTCCGATTGTCACGGTGGCCCTCGCAGACCACACATGGATTGATAGACAACAATGATTCGTGTGACGTGTACAATTTCACATCAATTGTGTAAAGTAATAAGTAGGCTCTTATTATGAGAATCGATTTTTAACATGAATGTAATGTATAGTATTTTTTTTTCTTACATAACAAATCCTACATAAAAAAATATTATTATTTCTAAAAAAGCAACACTTAGGTATAAATTTTATAAAGAAGCTACTTACGGGTTATGGCGAGAAAGCATAATATTTCTTTGACTTGGGTTCCTTGGAAGTCTACAGGGAATATTAAAAACTATTTCACCAGTGGTAGGGAGACCATCTTGCGTCCTTCAAAAGTGAAACAGCTTTGCTGTGTTTCGGAGGGAAGGGCAAGACAGGTACTGTACTGTATACTGACAACCGTGATTTACCAACTTAAATTTTTTACGATAGACAAGGAATAAAATATGATTTGTCTATTTCAAGGTAACAACTTTTTGTTCTATAAAACTGAAACCAAAAATTTGAATCTTTGCTGAAGAAGAGGCTTTTGTAAAAGGTAGTGCCATGCTGCTTTGCAGCCAAATTGGACCGGCACGACCGGAGTGGAACCTCTCGCTTACATGAAATCGACGTAAAGTGACAGCTAAGCTGTCGCGTTTTGTGTGGCCTATGAGTTTCCGGTGGCACATTGTGTCCCTTACCGTAAGGGACCATATGTATACTACGCATGGGATAACGCATCTGCATAACCTCTGGTTGTGTGGACGTTAATGGTGGTCGATAGTCGCAAGGCTTCAGCTGTTCGTTTGCCCTCCTATGCTATAAAAAAATGGTTCTCGCATAGAAGATAATGAAGGGGGACAAACATACGTACCCGGGCCATAAACTTTCTCCGGGACAAAAGGTGATCCTGTTGTTTTGTTCGGGAATTTCATAACTGGAGTAACGGAAAGAGAGTGTAGTCGTAAATGTTTATGAGATATACAACTACACACTGACGTGAAAGATGAACAAAAACTGTACCCGTTGTTTTAATTTTATATTTTTGTGTGTAATCTGTAATTGCATTTTTAAACTTCTGATAAGTTGCAAGAAATAACAAAAGTCTTGGTTATCATTGATTGAATTATTATTTTATATTCGTGACTACAACACAGAAGCTTGTGCAAAGAAAAGAATTTAATATAACGCTAGCTGTTTTAGAATTAAAACGCCATCTTAGCTAGATATTGCATAGCCTCTATATAACCAAGGTTAAAGCTTTCTTGCATAAATGAGCTAGCTGAAAGAATCTTTCAAATCCTACCAGTAATTCCTAAGATTAGCGCGCTTAAACAAACAAACGCTTCAGCTTTATCTATATTATGACATATTATTATTAGATAAGTTGCACGTTAAAATTTTAAGATAAGTAGGTTACTTATGTTGAAGGTGCTTAATCTCCACTATTTCTATCGGCGGGGTGCGGGAGAAATGTCTATCCTCGATAGCTCGTGAGGCCAGATAATATAGAAGGGAAATAATCCAGTTTAACTTTAAAAACATACGGAAAGTAAATGAGATAGTGGACTGTATTTTGTGTTTGTTACAAATATATGAAATTGACATGCATTAGCTTGTACAATATATAGGACAGACTTAAGGTCGATGTGCAGGAGGCAGGAATAGGAAATGTGTGACTGACCTGGTGTATGCTCTTCTTCCAGGGAAGTCAGCAGCTCTCGTACCCTTTCGGTTAGTCTTCTAAAAGTCTGTAGATATGCGGCAAAAACACACATACACACACGTTCGCGTTTAAAGCCTTATAGGCCTATAGCTTAGTTTACAGTTTAACAGTAAGCGAAAAAGTGTCTAGTTGTTGACGGCTGGCGGAAGAGGGCCGGAGCGTCACACATGTATGTAAGGAGGGACGTTGACATGTAACAAGCATAATACAAGCTTTTTATTTAACTACCCTCGACTTTGGAGAATAACTTGAAACTCAACATATTATGTAATATTTTATTTGACTATAAATATTAATATTATTATTAGATAATATACAAATTGAGTTAATATATTAATTATAAATTCACATCACATCTCGTCGCCCATACCTCAAAGTCTAAAAACGAAAGTTTTTGACCAGTGCGTCTTACCCGTGGTGACATACGGAGCCGAAACGTGGACACTGACGGTGGGACTGGTCCGCAAGCTAAAAGTTGCTCAGCGAGCTATGGAGAGAGCTATGCTTGGAGTATCTCCAAGGGATAGAATCCGAAATGAAGTAATTCGACAGAGAACCAAAGTAACCGACATAGCTACTCGGATAAGCAAGCTGAAGTGGCAATGGCTGGTCACATCTGTCGCAGAACTGATGAACGATCGAGCAATCGAGTTCTGCATTGGAGACCGCGCACGGGCAAACGTAGTGTTGGACGCCCCCCTACTAGATGGAGCGACGATCTGCGCAAGGTGGCTGGCAGCAACTGGATACTCAAAGCTCAAGACAGAGAAAAGTGGCGTGCCTTGGGAGAGGCCTATGTCCAGCAGTGGACTGCCGCAGGCTGATGATAATGATGATGATGAAATTCACATAGTGGCACTAATAATATGTTTTCTCACTAAACTAAAAACTTCTTACATTTTAGATACAATACGATGCGCTGTATTTTATTGTAATTCACATAAAATATATTATAACAAAGACAATGCTCTTCATAACTAGCACACTACCGGTATCTTAAAGCAATGTATGAAAACAATGGTTGATTGTAAACAAGTTTTTGTACAATAAAGTAATTCGTTCCTACTGTGTCGTCTATTGAGGACTTCCGAATTGTAAAGGCGGCCAAGCCTGCCCATTAGCGGCGTCTTCAGTCTTCACAGGCACAGGACTATTCGCAGGTCAATGGCAGTTGCTGATGGCAAATTAAAAAAAAAGATTAGGCAAATGCTAGAAAGGTTTTATGGTAGTTAAGAAATTGTATGCTAAACTTTCTCAATAAAAGTATAAACCCTTATATGTCCCACTGCTGGGCACGGGTCTCCTCCTTGAAATTAGGCGAGGAGAGTGATGGGCCATAGTTCACCGATGCGCTGACCCAATGCGGGTTGGTGAACTTTACATACCTTCAAAGACTTTCAGTCTCATCAGGCATGCAGGTTTCCTCACGATGTTTTCCTTCACCGGTGAGCGAACGATGGTCTCGCACATAATTTTTTTTTGGGGTTGCCTTCTACACAGGGTCGGGGTACCTACCCTGTTTAATACGGCATATATTAAGAATTTTAATTTTTTCGAAATAAGCTTTGTCTAATACAGGAAGAAATTGGACGAATTGAATAACTAAATTATAATGATGACACGAGACCTCCTACAAATGCGTTATAATATGAATTGCAACTTTGATAAAATGAAGTTTTTTCGGTTGGAGCTATGCTTATGGCCCTAGTGGCCTTAATGCTTGATCTGATGTTATGTGAGATGGTTGGCTTCAACCTGTGATGAGTAAAAATGGCGCTATGCCCGTCAGCCGTGGAGTGTGACTTCCACGGCTGTTTGGCGTCGGGTTTGTTCCTGTGGCGGATCCGCGCCGCGCCATCGTCGAATGAAGATAAAATGAAGAATACAGACCTACATGCCACATGCTAGAATCTTCTGTGACGCCCATCACCTGAGCCTATTTTCCTACATACTCCCTCCGTTTCGGATAGAAGAGAAGGCAGTACTACAACTGACACCAAGACATACCTTAACTTACATTGCTTTCGACGCATGACCCTTGAGCTGGTCCGAGGAAAGAAAAAATATATAATTGGTTACCTGATGCACGACTCGTTTGTTTTAAATATCATAGATGAGATGAGGGAAAGAGAGGAAGAGATAACAAGGAGAACGTAATATATGGAACAGATCAAGAAAAAGGTACGGATCGTATTGTATCAGTAGGTGAAGGTATTGGCGAAGGAAGAGAAGGACTCGCAATCACTCCACCGACAAGAGCGAGGTCCCTAAATAAAGAGAGAGAATGAGTCCAGTATGATTTCGTTTGTGTGTGTGACGCTTATTACTTCTGGCACATCTGCAACTGGCTCTTCAGCTCACTTTGAGGGTCCACAGATCATGCTGAAACTGGATCACATGTTTTAAGACTAGAGTCCGTTAATATACATGGGACATTAAAGTGAATCGAATTAATAAGATCCAACCATTACAGCCAGTCGGCCGTACGAGCCGCTTCCTCCCTCACAGCGTATAATGTAACTAATTTGTTGTTCAAACAGATCCCCTACCAAACATCGCATATTGACAATTACGTACGTGATACATGATACAGCTCTTAACTCGACGTGATAAAGGTCATGTTTGTGTGAGATATAGTTTGTGGAACGCACAATAACCGTACGAGTCCTGCAGGACATTATTTGACACGTAAGCAATTAACACTTAGTTAAACCCAGCTTGTCGCAAATGTCGTGATTTCCGCTTTATTTGTCGGATCATCGGCATCAGCTTTTGTCTATTCACTGCTGAATATAGGCCTCCCTCAATGAAAGCAAGACGACCGATCCCTTGCCACTAACATCTAACACGGACCGGCCACGGTACGGAGATCGGCTTTCCATTCAGTTAATTTTATGTATATATTTAAACGAGCAATTCTTGTATATATATGTATATATATAATCGGGATCTCGGAAACGGCTCCAACGATTATTTTGTATACATGTGTTAAAAACAGTGATAAATCGATCTAGCTAGGATAAATTTTTAGAAAACTTTTTGGAGTTTACTCCTTAAGAATCGATTTTCATATAATATAAGGCGCCCGGTATGAGAAAAATCCGAGGGGTAAAACCAACTGAACTAACGAAAAAGTGTCACGTTTTTGGTGCGCACCTTTAGTGCGCAACTTTCTAATTTAGCTGTGAGTGTATTGAGACGTACATAGGGTATGCTGTATAGGCGACTATACCTATATACTATATGTTATTGGGCTTGTTTGTTTCTATTAGTGTCGATGTATTTATATTGCTATTTTTTTTTGGAGTTGAGGAGTAAACTCCAGTCGTGCGTCGGAGCTGACACACACACATTTTTTTTTATCCGTGTTTTGAGGCATCGATAAAATATGATTAGAATACGAACGTAAATTTCGCTGTCAAATTATATGTCATGGTAGCTTAGTGCTGAAATTAGGTAGTAAAGTCCGATCGAGCCTGGTTCGAATCTCCAGTCCCAATTTTTTTTCCTTTTTTTAAGATCATTTTTTTGGAAGAAAAATTTTATCGTATTTAATCACTAACGGTACCGAGCAAATGCTCGGTCAACCAGGTTCTATACATAATATTTAAATTGCTGAAAAACAGTAATTTAATGTTGCGATATTGTTAGTCCCTTAATACACAGGAAAGCTCTCTCATGAAAAAAACTGTACTGGGCACGCGGCTCAAATTGCATCTTTTAATTCCATAATTCTTAAGGTTTTTTCCGGGTAGAGCTATGCTAATGGCCCTGGCCATAATGGTTCATCGGACGCGAGGCGAGGCTTCACCGCTGGATGAAGATGGATGGAGGGTAGCCCGCCATTAGGTCTAGCTCTACCAATGAACCACAGGGAATTTAAGGAATTACATTTAACGCTTTTATTTTACGACATACCACCATAGTTAGCTAGTAATAAGCAAGAAATTGCAATTTCGCGTAACAAAAATTTTGTATCGCTTTATTGTGCTTCAAATAATTCACATAGAAATAGACAATGTAAAATGCATTTTGTTTTATTTAAAACGGAACTTTATACAATACGTTTTATTGCGCAAAAAGAGTTGTTAAACTATACAACCCTTTTCGCAATCCTTTCGCCAATTGGACCCTAAAACCCCAATCTAATGTTTTGTGCAAAGAAACGTCAAATTGTTAAAGTAACGGGTTGATAATAAACACCATTGTCACTGACATAAATGATGTAAAAAATTGCTAAAAAGTCTCATGATTGCCTGGCAAAATAAAAAAGAAATCTCGCAAAAAAAACATCATAAAAGTTTTTGTTTTTTTTTCTTGTGTTTGTTGTTTACCTATCAAGCCAAGTCCCCAAGTGGATAGAAATAAATTGATATTTGAAATCATAGCAAAAAAATATACTGTAAATGATATACTTACGTATAATAATAACTTTCGGCAAGTGCTTTTAAGGTAGTGTTTATTTTAAATTCATCGACCTGCACTAAAAAAACTGTTGTATATAGTGAACACAGTATGTCATGTACAATAATTAGTACCTACTACCTACAATTAACTAAGATATTATGTGTGTTCTATGAATCTTCCTGATTTATATAAGTCAAAAGATAAAATTATGCAAGTTTTCTTATGTTTACGCGAATTTCACTTATAATGAAACAACTTTTACGGATTTTATCGCGGTTTGTTAAGTCTTTTCCCGACGTTTCGGATCAGTCCTCTCGTGACCATGGTTGCTGTAAAGTACCCGAAACTAATTTGAAAAACCGTTGTAAAATAATTAATAAACCGCGATAAAATCCGTAAATTTGTTTCATTATTATGCAAAAGTTTGTACCTATTACATACCTAATATTTCATTGAAAGTGAGATGTACAATTTTGTAATGCAATATTGTATCAACTGTCATTGCGAAATTAACAAAGACACGTATTGTTTATTTAGTATTCCACAAAGTAATAAATATTGAAACAATCGTACAAGTAGAAGTAAACAGTACAGTTCCCGGTAATACGAACTCCATTGCAGTAAATGAGACCGTTGCGACCGTTCCAACCGGGATAATAGAACCGCTATCAATAGAAGAGTTGCATCTATTTAGAACGAGCCGGACAAAGACAATGGGAGCTTGAGACAGTTGCGCGAAGGTGCCGGCCATAAATTACCCCTCAAAGGGTAAGAGAAAGAGTCAATAAAAGTGAATCTGCATTGTGAGCCCGTGAAGGGATTGTACTTTCACTGGCCCATATAATACTCCACAATACCAGAATAGAACGATCTCCAATAATGTATTTTAAAACTTTTGCTTCAAGTGAAAGCGTATTGTTTATATTATCCAATTACACAATTTGTCAAAGATACGCTAGTTATGCAAACTCTTTATGCGTTGAAATGTTTGTATTTGCTCATTAAGAGAAGTAGAAAGAACTGTCTTTTGATCGTTTGAAAGTACAAAGTAACACGCTATAATTAGTTTTTCATTTTTATTTTTACAGAAAATATAAAGCATTTAAAAAAGCAATAAAAATTGCATGTAGCAGCTAACACCGAGACCAATATTCAACACTATGAATTCTATGAAAGTACAAGTGAAGCATAAGCCATTGTATATTTGATACAATTTTTACAAATGACATTTTTTACATCTAAAAGTGAAACCGTCCCATGAAACGTTTTGTATTGCAAAATTTAATGTTTTATTGAAACAAAAAACACCGTTGAAAGTAACAGTTAGTACCACGGGAGTCCGCTCCAATAAAGTAAACTATTCATATTGTATGTGGACGATAATTTACGGCTCGGGCAGCGATACTATTGGGATGCCGTAACGAAGTCCAGGTTCAGAGAAGCGGGGACAAGAAGTTGTGGGATTTCTAGAGCTAGGATCAGCTCAGATAGGATTGCTGTGCTGTACAGCAACAACATTATATTCTTGTGATAATTTTCCTGAAAGATACTAAAGTCTTAATGCCCGGTATACACGACAACGATAATATTACTCGCAAATTAAAATTTTATCGATTTTGTGTCAATATTTTTTTACCACAAACTATAAAAACAATATTTGTAGCTATTATTTGATATCGTATTGAAAGAGATAGTCAGTACAACCTACAGTACTGACGTCACAATTTCACATCGAAATATCTGTTATTAACGTCCAGTTATAGAAACGTTAGTCAAAGTGTACTTACATGGCTGTAAATGGCGGTTAACATACGATTCTAGAGTCAAATTTGACAGCTTTTCTTTGTAGTTGTTATGTTAACTGACAGGTTGATCTAATTATGTAATTTAACTATGTTTCTAGCAACGCATTTGACACTTAACAAGAGACTTGAGAGTAGATTAGTTAACTTTTGCGTTGATCAGCCTTTCGGAAACCGGGCGTGAGAGTTACAAATCACATGTAAGTTGTAACCTTATATCTACTATTGAGAAATTACGTCACATGTTAATTTGAACAAGTGTGGACATTGTGATGTTACATGAGTGAGAGGGAGAAAGACGGGGATAGGTCAAAATATTTTGAAATTTTTATCACAATACCTTAAACATAATTATCATGAAATTCGTAGTTGAAAAAGTTCTGTATGAAGCGTATTATTTAGTTATGTAGTAAATGTAACGGTATTCACAGTTTTGTATTGTCCCCAAATTGTCCCCATAATAATTTAAAACCATCGAACAGCATGACCATCATCGACTGAGCGTCGCTAATCGTCACCGAGTATCCCGACAGTGTCAAAATATGTCATTGTAAGACGTGAGACAAAAGCCTTTGTGAGACTGTGGACTGGTCTCACCGTGAGACTGATGAGGCGTATGTTTGTTTATATGTCCGTGCTTAGCCTCCTGCTGATCTCACAGTATAAAATGTTCTTTTATCACTATCAGTAACATTCAATACGTCGCATTGTCTTATTATACAGACTTGTGACGTAACATAGACGCGGTGTAATAGACACATATATGTACATAGATAATAAAAAGTTAATAAATTTTCCTATAGAAAATTTTAAATATTATTTTTATTCAAAAATTTAACCTTTTAAAATAGTTTTTACCTTGGTAACGCTTGGCTACGCTTTACGCGAGGTAACTTAATTAAAAACTAAATTAACCTAAAAAGCATAACTTTGCATTTCCCGACGATAAAAAAGGAAGTAACTATGTTATTATTATGCTATCAGACTTATTGCAAGCCAAGCTATTCAGGCTTATTGCAAGTCTGTTAGTTTTGAAAAAGGTTTTAAATTAGGAAATCTACGAAAATTCCTTTTTTTTTTCTATGTTCAACTTATTTTTTGGATACCGAACTATTCATATTTTTTATCAATTCAATTGTTATTTCACGTCACACTTATTTTTATTACTAATCACTTATGACACAGTAAAAATAAAGAAACAGTAAAACTTTACAATCGACCTTCTGAAAACACTGATGTTTGTTACTCGTATCGTCCTTTGAGTAACTTTTGTTCGAGCAAATTGTTTTACGACCCCAGCGCGTGGACGGAACGCGCCATGTAACGGAATAAAAAAAGCACACCAAAGACAATTAGGTATTTAAACATACAAATAATTTCATCATACTCAAATATAATAATGGGTAACAATATAGAAATCTAAATAATAATATTAATTACCTTATTATTTAGATTTCTATGGGTAATAATAATATGGTTGGCACAGATCGTCTTGAAGTTCATTGACCTTTGATCTACAGTAAACGGATAATGACTGATGTTGATGATGATGATGATGATAGGACTGATCACACATGGCCATCTGATTCCAAACTCGACAGACCCTATATTATGGCAACCAGACAACTGATACATATTTCTTAATACAAACATATTATACAATATAAATTAAATTATGCCCAAACACAGAACAAACAACAAATAAATCATGTTTATCACACAAACGTTTATACAAACCCGACGCCATGAATATGGCGGGGGGCAACCCCCCAAATTTTTAACGTCATAGGATGATCCAACCGGATCACCCCATTTCCGATGACGCATAACGGTCACTAGGACCATTAGCATAGATCCAACCGAAAAAAAAAAAAAAACACAAACGTTTGTTCTGGGTGGGAATCGAACCATTTTAGTAGCTAAGATCACAAGCAGTGATCTAGTGAGACCAAAGGGTAAATCAATGGGTCTCTAATGGCTGAAATACAGCCATAATATATCATGTTTATTTTCATGACCTGAAAATAGGAGATAATATAAATGCTAATCAAAATGGGAATTGTTGTCTCTAGCTTTCAATTGGTTCATCAGCTTGAGCACTTGTAAGCTAGGGACCTGGGACAGCCTTCCTAAAGTGAGTAAAGTAAACACTCTACGTGTTAAGATTTTTTTTTTGATCTGGAAAATAGTTTTGTTTTTAGGGATTTCAAAGTCGTAATAAAACATCAAGCTTACAATGTAGATTTTAGAGTGTCGTACTTATGTAGGTACCTTTATACTACCTACTTATGTTCGCTGTTAGATACACAGAGTAGAGAATTCTTTGTGTCTACTTTTTGATATTACATCGTTGACCCTTTATATTAATTATTATGAATAATTATATCTGTCAAATATAAAAAAAATCTTAATTGGTGATAAAAAAAAAACCCGGACATTTCGGTCTAACATGTCATAGATTGTCCTCATTTTGTAAAACATCTTCCTTCATGTATTTATCCATCTACTTAACTATCTTCATGGAAGCCTTATAATTTACGACATTCGGTAATGAGAAAGCCGCCACTATGGCGGGCGATTGGGCGGGGGTTGGTCCAGGGCGGGCGGACAAACATATAAAGTGCGACGACAAATTAGATCAATAACGACACCGAATTAACTGGTGCCGTGAATAACCATTTTGTGGTGAGTTCTGATCGTAAACTCTGTGTTGATATTTGGTAGAATACACGGAAGAGGGACAGTACAGTTGCTTAGAATACGGTTTTGAGATTTTAATAAAGCTATATTGGGCTCTCTCATTTAGAGCTCTTATTACCAATCCCCTGAAAAGAATAGGAAAAATACTGTTTCTGTAATTTATAAATAAATAACTAATTTGTTACGTAAATAGTACTTACTTACTTAAAATTATCGATTTATCTTTTACAAAATAAGTTATCTACACCATCCTAAATTAATTATACCTTGAATTATAAGCTGTGCTTCCTTTTGTTACACTTAGGGCCTGTTTCACCACTTCTGGATAAGAGTCGGATAGGCTATCCGCAACAAACATTTGACAGATACTCCATACTCTATCTGTTGGATATTTGGTGGATAGCCTATTCGGCACTTATCAGGAAGTGGTGAAACAGGCCCTTAATTCTTTTATTTATAAATCTGTGCTAATATAATATACGAAAATACGAATTATACACATGACACTGCCATCTATGTTGGTATCATAGTACTAATATAACTGAGCAAGACAATCGATTTATCGATTTAGTTACCTAAAACAATAAAAGATGGCGTTGTATTAATAGCAGTTAATATATTACAGTTGAATTTTGAAGTTCGATATTGAGACACTACGTGGTTTTGAAATACTTAAAAAAAGCAAAGCATAAAATGCTAATAATATTATCTATACTAATATTATAAAGAGGAAAGATTTGACTGTTTGTTTGTATTGAATAGGCTCCTAAACTATTTGATCGATTTGAAAAATTCTTTCACAGTTGGGAAGCTACACTATCCCGGGGAACATAGGCTATATTAAATTTTCAAAAAGTTAGAGACCCGTTTTCAATCTTATTTGATGCAGGCGAAGCTGCGTGCAACAGCTAGTTATGCATAATTACAGCCATTACAGGACAATCAGCTTACACATACTTACATAGAATAGATTTAACCAATTCCTAGAGAACCATCCATTTAGAATATATCCATAAAAACATATAGGTACCTATAAATTTCAGTATAAGTATATTGATACCTATGACGTATCACGTCACAGGACAAAAATGTTTCTTGGTCAGATTAAGTTTACTTGACAACAAAAGTATGATGATGATGATAAGAGAAGGTCAGCCTATACTTTGAGATCTCTTTAGAATGAGCCCTGGACTTTTTCATTCTGACATAATCATCAGGCCTGCAATTAAGAATTTCCAATTTAGCAAGATATTGTTTCGCTTAACGATCACTAAAGATTGATAAAAAAATCACAAGTATATAAGCTATATTTTAAAATAAATACATTGGGGCCCCTACGCTTGACAAATTGACAATTTCCATCACGCCCCTCATCTGCATGCAGAGGCGCCACTTCAAAGGTAACCGACAACTTTTATACGGTTAATAAGACCTTAAAATACAACCCAAAATATACTTCACCTCAAAGACATAAAGTCGAAAATAAGTTGGCAATTTTAGTCCATTTTCCCCTACAAATTTCCATCTAAGACACGATTTTTCTAGATTAAACTCTATTGTGGAAAAATAGAGTACATTTTTGAGTTCCGATACCAGGTTAGACAAGCAGATCGGTTTATCAGAGTGAGGGTTGGTCTAACTAAATTCTGTACCGGTGAATGAGTTTTTGGTAGCCGCCAGCTATCGACTTCAGGTTACTTGAAAGTAAATTTGAATATGAATTAAAATCTTGTCTTATTTAAATCAAAGAGGACTTTTTTTGGCCGGTGATCGAAAATGATGTCACAATCAAAGGCGATGTTATTTTGCTATTTGCGTTCCAAATGCCAATATCAAATCACTAAACCAGCTTGGTATCGACACAACATTTTACCCATCAATTTATTTTAGAGAAGAGGTAATTCCTAAGGACAACGAACAGAAGACCTATGTCCCCAAGTCCTTAGGAACGAGTAAGTAGACAAGGTAGTAAGGTAAGTAAGGTCTCCTTCTCGAAATCAGGCGAGGAGGGTATTTTTAGTCATTACTAATGAGTACATTAGTCATTACTAATGAGTTCACCGGGGCGCTGGCCCTTTTCAGGTTTCCTCACGGTGTTTTTTCACCAGTGAGAGAGCGATGGTCTCGTGTCTAGGTGCACTTATAAATTTTGAAAAGCCCATTTCATGCACTACAGGGCTCAACATCGAACCCGGACTACTCACTCAATGTGGGCCGAGCCACAGCCAATAACTGTCAATAAAAGATCCTTCATGATCATCATCATCAGCTTTTATCCGTACACTGCTGAACATAGGCCCCCCTCAAAGAACGCCAAGACGACCGATCCCTTGCTACTCGCATCCAACGCGGACCTGCCACTGTAAGATAAGAAGATAACGTGGTAAGATCCTTGATAAGTTTTTTTTTATCAAAAGGTAGACTTTTAGGCCGGATGGCCTTTAAGCTCAATCGGTAGGTATCTTAAAAAGTAAAGTGTCTTTATATGTCCTTATATGCCCCACTGGTGGGCACGGGTCTTAAAAAGTGTTTCATTATAATGTGTAATAATAAAAGGATACATTTTGTTTGCTTACCTAATTAATATTTGTATTTTGTCACCCCATTACAGAGGGTCAGATTCGGAGATTGTTACAGAAACGCAGATATCTTATCGCACCACCCGCTGTTTTAGCTCTCGTGTGATAACGCCATCTTTTATAATAATTCATTATAATAAAACAACTTTTACGGATTTTATCGCGGCTTATTAAGTTTTGTATGAGCCCGACGTTTCGGATACTTCACAGCGATCTTGGTCACGGGAGGACTCCGTAAAAGTTGTTTCACTATAATAAGTGAAATTCGCGTAATTATAAGATAATAATATGGAATTATTCATGTTGAATTATATGGGGTATCCAAATTCTTTCCTCACACCGGGGTAAATTTGAATTTTTATGAGAATGAGTACTCTATTTTACTAGTAGGATGTTGTGCTGTGTGAAGCCACGATAAGTTTTTCCTGTCGTCATCATCATCATTGGCCTTTTCTGTTGCAGACAGCTCCTTCGTGACTGAATAAGCGGATCCGTAAGCGGCAAACTCTGCCACAAGCATGTAAGCAGAAGCAAGTACAGTGCAGGTAAACTGGATGGTGTTAATGACGATAGAATCTTGACGTTATCGCTTACTTCTTGCTTGATCATCTGCCTTTTTTCCAACCACTACAACCTTCGCTCGACGCTCGAGCCGATCATGCCTCTCTCTCGTTCGTTCCGCGCTTTCGCTGGCGGAACGCTACATGACGTCATCTTTTTCGTGCATGCTCCTCGTAATATCGAGTTACTACACGTTGTCACGTCAAAAAAAGTCAACTGTAAATTTTTTTCAACGCGGTTTTTTTGATGACCGAAATTACAATCATCAGGAAGGTTTTATCAGTTTGATAAGAATCAAGAGATCAGCGTGGGAAAATGTTATCAAGTGAAAATATTTACTTTCTTCCTTGATTGACAGCGACTACTTGAACGGTAACAGGGACACTTATCTGAGATCATCACTAGTTTCGACAAGTTGCCATCATCAGCGCCCTTATTTATTAGTGTCCTAGTAGACTGAAGTAAACTGAAGATTTTTTTAAGAATAGTAAATTCCAGAATGTTTGCCAGAAATGCAGCATTACATTAGGAATCTATTTTCGGTTGTAGACAAAGAAAGCAAATTTTCACTAACAGGAAAAATAATGTAAATGACTACATAATTCCCTATCAAGATTGGTCATGTTTTCGGAATAATTCAAAATCCTCTGATAAGGCCGTGTGTCAGCGAATAGTAGGAACTCGGAAACGGTAGTTGTGATTTGCATGACGTAAGATTTACAGTTAGAACTGGTTTAGGGCTGTCTTGTTATGACCTAGATTTTAAATATAAAAAAGGACGGCAACGCACTGACGTTTTCTACACCCTGGGCCCCCTTTAACCAATTGGGGGCCCTGGGCACAAGCTATGGAGCCCCGACATATCTATCTAATAATATAAACATGACGACCTCTGTGGCTCAGTAGATAGCGCGTTGGCGCTCAAGCCGGAGGTTGCGGGTTCGAATCTCGCCAGGGAACAAAAAGTTTTCTGTGTTCTTGGGTCATGAATGTGTATTAAATTTGTGTATAATATAATAAAAATCTTAAATATATGTATTAATATAAAATTATTAAATATATATGTATGTATTTACATATGTATTTCCGTTGTCTGGTACCCGTAACACAAGTTCTTCGGAAACTTAGCACGGGACCAGATTGACATGGTGTAAAAGCGTCCATAGAATTATTAAAATATTTTTTTTCATTTCTTATAGTATTAGTGGTAGACAACAACTAGCACTCCGCGGTTTCACCCGCGTAGGTTCACATTTCCGTCGGAGTATAGTGATGAATTATAAACCTGTGTAATTCTGATGTGAACTTTTATCAAAATTCTTGCAGTAGACACTACATTTTTACAAACTTTCGCGCATTTAATATTAGTAGGGTTATTTAAATTATTTTGTATTTACTAGGCTATTTGACTATTTAGCTTTTGGGACTATCAATGAATTTTGATAAAATATGTGTTACTTACAAAAAACTCTAAGAAATTTATTAAAAAAAAACACCGTTGAAAATATAAAAATGTTCAACCTTAAAATATAATTTAATGATTCAGAAATGACGAGCCAATGATCTGATGATCTAAGGATTAATGCATTGATAAACACCATTAAAATCACTTACACAAAAACGATAAGCAATGTATTCAAATAAATTTTGATTATTTTCAATTAAACGATAAATGGATAATGTATTTTTGAGTATCTGTATAGTAAACGTAATATAAAAGTGCATGAATCAGTTTTTTTTAGCTTTTTGTTTGCATGTTTGTTTTTATGTAATCGACTCCTTTGGACGCGATATTAACCAACTTTTTACTACTCTTTCAACGGCCAGATTTCGTATAAACATTGTAAATCTTTCAAGGACCAATGTTTCAAATTCAAATACACTAATTCGAGATTATTCCATTTTGCAAAAGCAAAATCGTATTTTTTTTAACTATTAATTTTTATTATAATAGACATTACCGCATTATGAGTATCTAAATAAATTACCTCATTATGTGAATAGGTATTTTAACTTCAGTCAGAGGGAGATCGCAGACAAAGCTCTGATCTCATATTCCTGCACAAGCTGCTGTCTGGCGCCATAGTAGAACAAATTCTATTTAACATACCTAACAGGCTTCTCTTCAGGTCTCCACTATGGTTCAAGCCTTGTCATGGCGGTGGCGAAGTGAATTGAACCGAGGGGGCTCTTTTTACCCCTTTTATAAGAACAGAGGGCAAAAGAGCAGGATGCAAGAGGACGGGATCCTCGCCTCTATGTACTGTCCCGATGTTGGGAGGAGTGCGGGGTATCCCCTTTGTGGAGGTGGCGTCAGTCCCTCGAGGGGCTGACTAAGCCGTCGAGGTGTCCTGTTGCTAGCAGATCCGGGGTACCTTATCAAAAGCGGCATTGGTGGCACACGCGGGGTTTTAGGGGGAAGAGCTGCGTTAACTTACCATCTTTCGGGTACAGCGAGTCCCACAGACCTGCCTCACTCCAGCGGGATGCTTTAAAAAATTTACTTGTGTAGTTTATTTTAGAATTTGATTTATTCTATACTTTCACCACCACGTTTTTGTGTTCTAACTCATCTCTCGACAGCTAAGCTCGTTAAGCGTCGCGTTTCGTGCAGATTGTGAGTTTCCGGTGGCCCATTGGTGGAGATAGGGAAGATGAGGGCAACACATCTGCATAGCTTCTGGGTATGTAGACATTAATGGGCGTCGATAGTCGCAAGGCTTCGACTGCTCGTTTGCCCTCCTATGATATATAAAGATATCATATGAAATGGGTGGAGCGGGCCTAGATATATTTTCAGGTGCCTCATCTCAACGCTTCGAAACTCTCACAGTTTCAGTAAGCTAGTCCGGTATAAAATTCACATGAACGAGATATGTTAGTATGTAAAGCGAATTCCGTAATGTTGACAAATGCTGCTGCCCACTTGACCGATACGAGAGGTCGACCACGCGGTTCCCATGAAGAGTAGCTTATCTCAAAATATCTTTAATATTTAGAGTGCCTATAGACTGGTATCTGGCTGTCAATATATTTTCTTCGTTGCATTATATTATTATTATTATTTTTATTTCGGTTAGAACTATGCTGATGGCTCCCAACGGTAGTGGGGTGAACCGGTTGGTTTCACCCAGTGATATAGTAATTGGAGGGTTGCCCTCCGCCAGCCGTGTGACTTCCACGGCTTCATGGCGTCAGCTTTGAGTATTTTTTTTAATAAGACAAAATATAGTAGGTAGTAGGTACTTAAGTAGGTACAAAAAAAAATTACATGTCAATATGAAATGAACATTCACAGTTCAAAATTACACACCTCACTTAAAAGACCTTCATACCGTATTGGGATCTATTTTGACCCGTTTTCACTGTTTCCTTCAGCAAATAAGCTGTTGGTTGGCCATGTACCAGATTGAAGTGCAGCAGTGCAGTGGCCAGTCCGTCTTTGATGTGAGTGGCAAGGTATCGGTCTTTTTTTTGAAAGGTCTACTTTTAGGCCTGGTAGCCAGATGGCTCACCTAGAAATAAAAAGGGATCGATCGTCTTCGCGTTCATTGAAGGGGGCTTATGTTCAGCAGTGGACGGATAAAGGCTGATGATGAAGAAATGACCGGTTGAAGAGTTTGAAATTCGATCCATTTTCACTAATCGCCTTTATGCTACTAATATTATAAACGCGAAAGTTTGTAATTATGGATGTTTGTTACTCTTTCACGTAAAAACTACTGAATCAGAACAACACATAGGCTATAATGTACGCGGGTGAAACCGCGGGGCGCTGCTTGTATTTAATAATATAAGTTACAATAAAACTTATTAAATTAATTAAATTGAAAATGTTGTTATTCTTGTGCTTAAGTTACAGTTTCATTGTTACCGTGTGAATGGAAAGACGGGCAGTGTAATTACTGGGACTTAATATTTTATTTCTCGGCATAGGCACAAAGAGTTGCCTAGATGAATTCCAAATTAACCAATTTATGGGTGACGGTGATCAATTATTATCGAGTGGCATTGCCAGTTTGTCTATAACATAACATAAAAAATGACTACTAATTAAAATATATGCAACTACTATAACTAACACTAATCATGTTAGCGCTTCATTAATAGGGATGTTGACACATGTTACAATTCATGTAAAGTTATGTTTTACATATTAAATACAGTATTTGAAAACCTAAAATAACATTTTAAAAGTCTACTTATTTGTTTTAAAATTTAGAAAATTAATTTAAAATGCGTTATTTTTCATGCATTATCACGTGACTGCAAACGCGTATAGGGCGATGACGTCACTGAACATGGAGTTAAGTACAAACTGTCATAACTCACCTAACATAGCGCGAGCTCTGAATGCGGTGTGTGACGTAATGGCGCTTGGAGCGTTTTAACGGCAATTTTAAAAACTATTTTTCTTTATTTAATTTTTTGTTAAAGTTGGACATATTTCTTCACAAAAGTCTTTTTTTCGTGTTTGTCTATAATACATCTATCAAATAAAATCAATTAAAAAAATTAGTCAACATTCCTATTGTTAAGAATCATGCAAATATAATATTTAGATAAGAACGTTTCGGAATCTATCGCCGAATTTAGCTATCTCTTATCAGTTTGTTTAGTAATTTATTGTGATCATTTGATCGTGAGAACCGACGACTATGACATAGAAATAGTATTTCCGATGATTACCGTTCACTTATCATCAGCTATCAATAAACTATCACTTATTAGAAAATTGTGTTTTATTCTTCGTTTTTTTTTTGAAGAAGTAATCGAGCAGTCTGACCATAACTACCGTCTATAAACATCACTACCAACTGCACTTAACTACTAACTGAGTTTGTTTCGTTGGATCTTCTCAGTGGACTTGCTTTGGAACCGGTGGTAGACTCAATTAACGTTCAAAAAGATACTTTGATGGTACCTACTATTTTGAATAAAAAAAAATTATTTTGATTTTTTTGAACTGTCACATAGTGCCCTTATTATGTGAGAGAGAGAGATACCACCCCATTAGTGCCGGTTCAATTCTGCTGCAATGCAGGCTGCAGCAATGGTACACCTCATACTCGTTATTAGATCATTATTATATATTATTCAAGTGTCACGATGTTTGTCCTGAATGAACTCCGAAACTACTGAACCGATTTTAATGATTTTTCTTTTAAAATGTGTGCTTTTCTCCAACTTAAAAGATAGGATAATTTATTTCTCGAATTTGAGATAAAAGAGGTAGGAAAAAACTGCTACATACCAAATCTTTTTTACAGAACGCGAAGTCTGTCGGGTCCGCTAGTATCCTATAATATTCTATAATAGATCAGAACATAGGCTAAATTGTATTCTGAAGAAAAAAAAATAGGGTTCCGTAAGATATTTGGGCTTTTCGGACAAAAGGAATAAAAAAATAACTATAAATGTTACTTATTTTGCGTACTCTAGATCCTATTGTAAATCTTAGTTAACGCAGGCGAAGCTGCGAGCAACAGCTAGTAACATAATATAACTTACTGCTTGTAAGTTAATGATTGATTTTACTTATATTTCTTGATGTAAATATGTATCATTATCATGATAAAATACCTACCTTCTTGAAAAATCGGCGTCTAGACTCCAATATAGCTTCTAGATGTTTCTAGAGATCTAGCTTGTTCTTAGTTCTATGAAGTTCTTTCATCCAATGCAATCAATTCTATAAAAACTTCAATGTTTTTTATTTAAACACGTTATATTCTGGTTATTGGTGTGTATTAGTATTTCTCTATATTATGGTACAATCTGCTTTTGTGTGACATTTCGTTCCACACAAAACAATGATTATTGACTAAGTCGTTAACTGTATACATTTTTTTTATTCCGTTACATGGCGCGTTCCGTCCACGCGCTGGGGTCGTAAAACAATTTGCTCGAACAAAAGTTACTCAAAGGACGATACGAGTAACAAACATCAGTGTTTTCAGAAGGTCGATTGTAAAGTTTTACTGTTTCTTTATTTTTATTTTAAAATAATTCTAAACGTGATGGTGTATTATGTTCTAAAAAGTAACAATGCAACTATTTAGCTTTAGCATTAGCTAATAGCTACGTATTATTCGTAACATTAAAATATTGTATTGATCTGAAAAAATAAATCCTACTAATATTACAAACGCGAAAGTTTGTAAGTAAGGATGTTTGTTACTCTTTCACGTAAAAACTACTGAATGGATTGTAATGAAACTTTACAATCATATAGCTTATACATCAGAACAGCACATAGGCTATAATTTATCACTGTACTCCCACGGGAATGGGAAGTACGCAGGTGAAACCGCAGGGCACTGCTAGTTTATTCATATTTTTTCATCTCATAGAGAGTTACAAATCTTTTGCAAACTAAGCCGGATAAAGAGGAAAGATTTGTACCTATTTTTGTATGTTTGTAATGAATAGGCTCAAAAAGTACTGGACCGATTTCAAAAATTCTTTCACCATTCGGAAGCTACATTATCCACGAGTAACATAGGCTAAATTTTATTTTGATAAAAATAGGGTTCCGTAAGATATTTTGGTTTTTCGGACACAAGGTGTAAAAAATGTTATTTCGCGTACTAAGATCCCATTGTAAATCTTAGTTAACGCAGGCGAAGCTGCGGGCAACGGCTAGTATACATATAATTGACATTGGTGCTAAGCGTTTTTGTATGCCATTTATCGGGTTTATGTTCAATTTATATAAACGTTGGTTATTAATTTTCTTTTAACATACTTTATAGCTATATTATGTGAGTACAAATGTGGAGTTGTGAATTACCTTTATATCTAGATATCAAGTAAGAGTTATCGATTTTCATTAATTAATTTCCATTATCTGACAACACAGCTTTTCACAAACTTAAGATGGCGGAAAATATTTGTGACGATAACGGAATCATTATCATCGCCATTCGCCATCATCATTATAAAGAATAAATAAAACGACGATATATTGCCATTAATGTTTCACGTTTTTTCCAAGATTCTATACATTTTTTTCCATGTCCAAAAACTATTTTAAAGAGAACAATGCGCAAAAAATACAATAACTAAAATATTTTTAACCTCAATTCCTGTCCTTTGAAACTCTCGTTTTTAAATTTGGACACGCGTCTTCGTTTTTTTTTCGTTTTTTACTAGTTTCCAATAATAAGATATATTATTGTGTCAACGAAGTAGTTTGTCCGTATTATTAACAAACATAAACTTACTGCTTGTATTGATATTTGAGTCGCTTTAAAAAAAATAATTAGCTACATGAAGAAGCTTATACAGAGCTTACGCAGACACTCCAGTATATTATGAGAGTTATCATACAAAACTATCAGAATTGAGGTTCTAGAAGCATGTTGTTTTCTTATGTTTACGCGAATTTCACTCATTATAATGAAACAACTTTTACGGATTTTATCGCGGTTTATTTAGTTCGATTCCAACCAAGGATGATTCGCGAGGCTATTGAAATTAAAAAACATCCTAATTTCAATAGAGAAGATGGCTGGCCATTACCATCTGCTTGGGATCCCATAATAAATATAATAAAATCAAAATCCAAGCATAACATGTCACAGACTAAAGACTTAGTTAGCACCTTCTGCATAGATAGGACTAAATAAAATATTGTTGTATCATAGGGTAGTTTCGAATAACTTTGTAACAGTAGGACGTCTGACACCTCAGTCCTCCCGTGACCATGGTTGCTGTAAAGTTTCCGAAACGTCGGGCTTGTAAAAAACTAAATAAACCGCGATAAAATCCGTAAAAGTTGTTTCATTATAATTCTAGAAGCATGGTTAAATTACTCAATTAGGTCAGCCTGTCAGTTGACATAACAACTACAATGAAAAGCTGTCAAATTTGACTCCAGAATCGTATGTTAACCGCCATTAACAGCCATGTTAGTTGACATACACTTTGAACAAAGTTTCAGAAACCGGGCGATAGTCCCGTTTTATAATTTCCGTTCAATTCTTTCATTAGTACCTACTAATAATAATCTATTCACAAAATTACACGGCTAAGAATATATTACAGACATTATTGTAGTCAGCAGGAGGCTGGGCACGGACAGATAAACAAACATACGTCCCATCAGTCTCACGGTGAGACCATTCCACAGTCTCACAAAGGCTTTTGTCTCACGTCTCACAATGACATATTTTGACACTGTCGGGGGACTCGGTGACGATTAGTGACGCTCAGACGATGATGGTCATGCCGTCCGATGGCCATTATTAAGTTTGAAAATATACTTTTTAGTGATTAGTAATAGTCGATTATTGATTTATTTTTCTTATTCTTTTTTTTTTCGAGTACACTTTAGTTTGTTTTCATGTATATTTTAATTTAGTAGGGTTTTTATTACAATACCAGTAAAGTCACGTACACACCTGAGGTAAATCGTATATTGCTTATTAATCGATTGAAATCGATTGATTACTAAAAGTAAATAAAATGCTGGAAAAAATTAACTTTAATTTCTATCGACGTTGTTGTAGATTATAGGGGTGGTCATTTGGAAATAAGTAAATACATATTTTTTATGGCAAAATTAATGCATTTAGTATTTTTTCTCTAGTCTAATGTACACTGTGGGCTTGAAATGGGCAATTCCCTTTGTATATTTATTGATAAGGTCTAAAATGGGGTGCATAAAGTTAGTAATCGCTGAAAGTGAAAGTATGAAAATGAGAATTACATAGTTCATTTAACTGACACCAAGCTTACTCCTTACAATATAATATGTATGGTAATAAAATATACTTGGCATTAAATAAATCTGCTTAAATTCCATTCCATATTTTCATTTAAGGATAAAATATATTATACTAATATTCATACTACGATTGCAGAGTTGTTTTATTTTTTATTATTTTATTGTTTTTTTTTTTTCAATTTTCGGATGGATCACACGGGAAGAGTTACATACAATCAGAAGGACATACCCTTTGCCTTGACCGTAGAAAGAAACAAAATTTACAATCAGAATATTGAACCTTCCGTTTTTATGGCGTCAAAACCCTTGGCGATAATCAAAAATAAAAGTGGACTTTATAGCTTACGTCACAATCGTCAATTTTTTTGCCAACGGAAAAAATGCTGCGAGATTTTGTCACCAGAGTGCAACCTTTTTTGGCGTTCCCAAAAAGTTTCACGTCCCATTTTAAACTCTACTTCATTAATGATAGAGCGTATCATTATTTAATGATAACTAAAGTAAACTTGTACTAATGATTGACGTTAAATGATGGTTGATGTATAATTTATAGCGATACTAATTCGCGGAACTGGTGTTTATACAACCCTTTTAAGGTTTACGATACCGTATACACCTGCTATGTAACATACAGACAGTAACTCAATAAATAGATTTATATTATGTATAGACCCTAAGTGCGTTTTTTTCTATGCTAAATTAAATTTAAACAGTTGCAAAAATATGCCGTACCTATAGAAGTTTGAATCGCGTATCTTTCAAAAGATATAATATATTATTCTATTTTACTTAATTGCTTCTTGTAACCAATTGTTGTTTTTTTAAGGATTTTGCCTTTCACTCATTATAATATTTGACTACCTCTGTGGCTCAGTGGTTAGCGCGTTGGCGCTCAAGCCGGTAGCGGGATCGAATCTCGCCAGGGAACAAAAAACACAAGTTCTTCGGAAACTTACACGGGACCACATTGACGTGATGTAAAAGCGTCCATAGAATATATTATTATAATAATCGCGGTTTATTATGTTATTCTTT
Source organism: Lycaena phlaeas (assembly GCA_905333005.2). Classification (NCBI taxonomy): domain Eukaryota; kingdom Metazoa; phylum Arthropoda; class Insecta; order Lepidoptera; family Lycaenidae; genus Lycaena; species Lycaena phlaeas. The sequence goes on from HG995181.1 coordinate 5,102,019, forward strand.
ACATGTTTGACGTTTGGGATTTAGGTACCTACAGCAACTATGGTCACAGGAGGACTCCTATAATCTTTCGATGTAGGAAACTCCCGTGTCCCAAAATGGGAACTAGGAAGATACTTTCAGTTTTTAGAACCCACAAACTTAACCTCATAAGTTTCGTTTTCGTTTTAGTCGTAAATCATATAAAACAGACATATTTTTTTCAATTTTAAAGCGAAATCAATGTCAAAAAACATAAGTGTTTTGTAGAAAACAAAAAAACACCGTTGAAAGTAACAGTTAGTACCACGGAAGTCCGCTCCAATAAAGTAAACTTTTCATATTGTATGTGGACGATAATTTACGGCTCGGACAGCGATACTATTGAGATGCCGTAACGAAGTCCAGGTTCTGAGAAACGGGAACAGGAGGTGATGGGATTTGTGTGGTGTGGGATATCATCGCTGTGAACAAAACTATTGCCTCGTAGAAAATTATGGATTACTAGCTGTTGCCTGCGGCTTCGTCCACGTTAGCAAAACAGTTTCCATTTTTGTTAAATGTATCCTATGTTACTTCTAGTACCTCAGAGAATATGTGTACAAAGTTTCATGATGATCGGTTGAGTAGTTTTAGCGTAAACGCGTAACAAACAACGCCAGACAGCGACAGACGCCATTAAGCCGTGGAAGCCACACTCCCCGGCTGGCGGGGGGCAACCCCCCACTTACTATATCACTGGGTGATACCAACCGGCTTACCCCACTTCGAACGAAGCATTAGGGCCATTAGGGCCATTAGCATAGCTCCATCCGAAAAAAAAAAACATTTATAATTAGTAGACATAAGATTTGTCGTATGTATATTGCATACCAATGATATGCATAAAATCCTTTAACAGGATAATAAATTAATTATTGGATACGATTTATTCAATAATTATCATCACTATCTGCTATCATCAGGCTTTATCCCTTCACTATTGAGCTTAGGCCTCTTCCAATAAACATTCAAATCCCTTGACATTCGCATCCCGCAGGCAAGAGTTTAACAGGTCTTCTGTATATACCTATTCATGCAATGCATAAAATACATTTTCCGACTTTTTTTATTTTATTCTAATACTGGCTAGAGTACTGTAGTGTTTTGGTAATTATTTGTGTCGGACGGCCCAAAGGGAGCCGACGACTGGATGTCACGACGCGGCGGTGGACTCTGCCCAGTACACCCTCGAGGTGTGCCCGAGATGGGCGGCGCTGCGTCATGATTTGACGTCTGTCATCGGAGGGGACTTGTCTTTGTCGAGCGTCATCACCGCGATGCTCGGCTGTGACGAGTCCTGGACGGCAATGGCCTCTTTCTGCGAGATAGTAATGTCCCAGAAGGAGGCCGATGAACGGGTGAGAGAGGAGGCCGCGTCCAGTAACACCCCTGTGCTCGTGTCGGGCTTGGGATGGGTACAAGTCGAAGCCTGGCAGTCCCCCTATAGTGGAGAATCTGGTCTTGCCGGCACCAGTCGGTCGCTGAGAGTTTCCCGTCGCTTGCAGATCCGGGTCCCTTAGATTTAGCGGCGTTGGAATGAGTCTCATGGATACCCGTGTAGGTATTAGTTTAAACGAGAACTTTTTTAAAGGGCAGTGCTTTTTTGTCAAGGACTGTTGGATTTTCGACGTTGATTTTTGTAAATCGAATTGAAAACTGAAGCCAACATCGGATTTTAACGCGACATAATATGAAGCGCTCTTGCTAGCGGAGCCTAATACCCAATATACCGTTATCCTTTATTCCCGGGATTCGCATGTGACGTCTCTTAATTACCACGATCAGTCACCGCCACATGTGACCCGGCTCCTGTAAGTCTGTCTGTCAATATTATTCAATTCAAGGAAATCATCTCAGCCGTGTAAACACGAAATTGAGCAAAAAATATGGCGCACATGCTAGCTTCAGTTAATCGTGAAATTTGTGACATTTCTCTTAAACCCTCCTTTAACCTATCGGGCCTCCTTTAACCTATCGGGGCCCTGGGCACTAGGGTAATAAAGCCCCGACATAAAAAACAACTTATACAACTGTGGGCTGCAATTTTTGATGGTAAAGAGTATAAAATCACAGTACTTAGGACACTACTAAGCATACAGTATTCTAATCAGCAATAATTCTTTGAAATCCTAAATTTAACCATTCGATCATATTCTGTTATAAATAAAAATGCTTTATGGATCGCGGGGCCCTAGGCATTTGGCCAAACTGCCCAAAACAATAGACGGGCCAGATTAGGGCATTATGGCAGATTTACTAAGGCAATTTTACGAAGAGATCAATAATTTAAATCGACGTTAGTATTGCGTTCTAACAATTTAATAAATGATTACTTTTCCAGCAATAACAGTTAACACGTACAGCTTAAGTATATTTTGCAGAACTCGAACACAAATGGTGGAATTGCTTAAAATAATAATAAAAAAAACCTGTTGAAAACCTTTTCAATTTTTTCATGAAAATAGAAGATGGGACAAACGGAAACTCGGTTCACCTTTCATTTCCGATGACGCATAACGGTCACTAGGACCATTAGCATAGATCCAATCGAAAAAAAAAAAAACTCGGTTCACCTGATGGGAAATGCTAGCGACATTTACTATCAAGTTACAAGATTTTGAACTACTTTACATTGTAATATTAGCATATTATATATAAACGATGAAAAATGTTGATGACTTAGGTTGAAACACGAGTGTAACCCGACGAGGGGGCGGATGGGTACATCTGGCTCCCTTATCAGCCGCTCTGCCACCACACGATCAGGTTACAAACGTAACTGTTCGCGCCGTTCTAATGGGATGGTCTTTTAGGATAAAGGTATGACTCACATTTAATTTTACTTAATTAATTATAATTAATAAATATCATCATCATAGAGTACCGATCTTGTTTTAAGAAACAAAATACTAAATAAGTACATAAAATCACTTTTATTTTTAATTATTTTTATTTGTTTGCGAACATTCGTGTTTAATTAATAATTAATAGCTTGTAATTTTATAAAAAAACACCGTTTACAGGTTTTCTCCTTTAACCTAAAATATCTTGGGAACCAGCTTACAGTATTAAAATAAAATAAGCTGAGCCAAATCATCTAGTAGGGACTAAATAAGCATTAGGTATATAATATTAGTACCTACCAACCAAAGTCTTTATACCACAAATTGGTAATATACTTTTTTATTTAATATCCTAAACGCAATAATTCTCCGAAATTCGACTAGCTGACTAGTTTCGTATTGGTACTTACGTGCTTAAGATTTCGTCATTATGTTTTACAGGTTTATGTCAATATGGCTTTCGCGTATCACTTGTGTATGTGTCAAAAATAACTTACAGCACTAAAAACTGAACACCTCGCCTGTGAATTTCACTTATCGCACTTCGAGTGTGAGTGGATGTTGGATAGAAAGCGCTATAGCCGCTTACAGCTGCTTACTGGGATAGACTTTTTGTAATAAAAATATGTCCTGATCTTTGCTTAGGTATCTCGGGGCTAAGTTGATATTATAAAGGTAATGTTCGTTGTTTTTTTTGTTTGATTCAAAGGCGTTCATTGAAGTCGTATTTTAGTGTCGGTGATTACTCTACTGACAAGAGGAGTCCAAAAAATGTTTGTTCTTAAAAAAAAAGTAAAGTATCAACTCTTGTATGTCCCACTGCTGGGCACGGGTCTCCTTCCTCAAAATCAAGCGAGGAGGGTAATGGGCCAATAGTCCACCGCGCTGGCCCAGTGCGGTTTGGCCAACTTCACATACCTTCAAAGACTTTCAATCTCACGATGTTTTCCTTCAAAGGTGAGCAAACGATGGTCTCGTGTGCTCTTAGAAATTTAGAAAAACCCATTTCAAGGCACACAAGGACGGGTCAGGATCGAATCCGGAACCCCTCGCGTAAGAGGCCGAGTCCGTCCACCACTAGACCACCGTCGCTTACGTTTGTTCTTATATGTCAATCAATTCTAAAACTGGTCAACTGTTCATTAAAGTGAAGAAAGAATAGTAACGGAAGAATCTTAATAATAATCATTAGAAAGCTGATATTGATGAATAATTTCAGCCTGTTTTAAAGCGCTGTAAACGCTGTATAAACCTTATGCGTAAGTGCGTAGCCATTATCAAGTGAAGATAAAGGGCGACATATGTTTCGCGTTAGGGAGGAATTTAAAGTAGTGCGCGACAATGATTAGCTTGTCAGGCTACTTGAAACTTTTAACATATTTTTAACATCTGGATATTAATCACAGCTTTTTTAGTAGGGTCTAAAACTGCCATAATTATTTAAAAAATCCGCTCTGTTGAATTTTCAGAAGAAACCTATTTGCGCGAAGGGTTAGTTCGTTAATTATATCAGTTAATTGAGCCTTCAAAGCCAAATGTAATACAATAGCATCGATTTCAATAATCCGATTTTGTCAATGATTATAATATTACATTATCGGATTATAGAAGCCTTAAGGCTTGTTGATTTATGTCATCAGATTTCACCCCACCCACCCCACCAAGGTTTAGGCCTTGTCGTGGCAGTGCCCAGTAGCCTAGGGTGAGCAGCACCTTGGGCGAAGCGAATCGAGCCGAGGATATTTGTACCCCTCTCATAAGAAAAGGAGGCAAAAGAGCATGGGGGGCAAGGGGCGAGGACGGAAACCTCAGCCTTATTGTACTGTCCCGACGGGTGTGCGGGGCAACCTCTCTGTGGAGATGGTATCGGTCCCCTTAGGGACTGCCCTGGAAGGACTAGCCATCGAGGTGCCCTGTTGCTTGTAGAAGCGGGGCACCTCACCAAATGCGGCATTGGTGGCGCTGACACCCACATACCCGCCTGGGGAGACCCGCTCCCCCGCGGGATGCCTAAGTGCATTTCCCGGCGTTAAAGAATAAAAAATGTCATCAGATTCTATGCTATCCTACTCTGCGTATATCAATCAGCTAAATCCACCTGAAAGTCGTAATATAAGTGAAAAGTTGTTGATGTCGTTTTCTTATGTTTATGCGAATTTCACTCATCATAATGAAACAACTTTTACGGATTTTATCGCGGTTTATTCAGTTTTTAATAAGCCCGACGTTTCGGATACTTTACAGCAACCATGGTCACGGGAGGACGAGACCTCCCGTGAGTTGTTGATGTCATTAATGTACAATATGATCCAACCGCAAGATCGTCTTTACTCTTTACCATTGGGCATTCTGTAAAGTTGCCTAGAGGTCCATAGGGCCTTCCATAGGGCTTTCTATTAGAATATGATTGGAAGATAATTTTAAGAAAAACAATGATTGCTGATTACTACTATAAAACTACGTAAGTAGCTAATAGCTAGGATTTATTTAAGTTTTTGATTATTATTTGTTGATTCTTTCATACAATAATTATTATTCAGACCACTTCTACTTACTTTCTCTTAATAAGTAAAAGCTCAAAATAATTCTAATGTTAGTACATAAAGGGTTTGCATAACCAGCGTATCTTTGACAAATTGTGTAATTGGATATAAACAATACGCTTTCACTTGAAGCAAAAGTTTTAAAATACATTATTGGAGATCGTTCTATTCTGGTATTGTGGAGTATTATATGGGCCAGTGAAAGTACAATCCCTTCACGGGCTCACAATGCAGATTCACTTTTATTGACTCTTTCTCCTACCCTTTGAGAGGTAATTTATGGCCGGCAGCTTCGCGCAACTGTCTCAAACTCCCATTGTCTTTGTCCGGCTCGTTCTAAATAGATGCAACTCTTCTATTGATAGCGGTTCTATTATCCCGGTTGGAACGGTCGCAACGGTCTCATTTACTGCAATGGAGTTCGTATTACCGGGAACTGTACTGTTTACTTCTACTTGTACGATTGTTTCAATATTTATTACTTTGTGGAATACTAAATAAACAATACGCGTCTTTGTTAATTTCGCAATGACAGTTGTTACAATATTGCATTACAAAATTGTGCAGTGCTTCTTGTTTTCTACAAAATTAACATAGTGAATTTTTATCTACACTAATATTATAAAGAGGAAAGATTTGTACCTATTTTTGTATGTTTGTATGTTTGTAATGAATAGGCTCAAAAAGTACTGGGCCGATTTAAAAAATTCTTGCACCATTCGAAAGCTACATTATCCACGAGTAACATAGGCTAAATTTTATTCTGATAAAAATAGGGTTCCGTAAGATATTTTGGTTTTTCGGACACAAGGTGTAAAAAATGTTATTTTGCGTACTAAGATCCCGTTGTAAATCTTAGTTAACGCAGGCGAAGCTGCGGGCAACAGCTAGTTATTCATACTTTCAGATGGATGTCCAATTCATAAAAGTGATAGATATTATACCAAAATCAACATTTAATAAAATATGTTTGTTGTTTTTATTCCTTAGTCCTTACACAATGATATTATATGTATAATATAAGCTCATTTTCCTTACACATGTTATTAAAATGATTGCATAATCTCTCAAATTCTCAAAAGCAATATTATTATGATATTTTCTAAGTAGTATTTTTTTTTAATTAAATAAGATATTGTTCTATTTTGGGAGATATTTTCTTCAGTACGTTTTGGCACTCCATTTATTTTATTAATTCTTGTGTTACACATACGAAAGATTTTTTTAGATGGAGCTATGCTTATAGCTCTACTGACCTTAATGCCTCATCGGAAATGAGGCAGCTTCACCATTGGATGAAGGCAAGTGCATGAACCACTGTGACTTTTTTACGCTATTCAAATTTGTATAAAGATTTGCCGCTACTACAGTCTATATCCTAAAATAGACTTGATACGGTCCGGAGTTGAAAAAGGCAATATTAGCAATAATATGTTACAAACAACACTAATATTCCGATTTGATTTGATTTGTTAATTTTTGCGTTGATCAGCCTTTCGGAAATCGGGAGTTACGATTTCCGAAAGGTTGATCAACGCAAAAATTAACAAATCATCCGTCAAGTCTCTTTTTATTGACAAATGAGTTGTTAAAAGCGTGGTTAAATTACTTAATTTGTACAGCCTGTTCGTTGACATAGGCACTACAGTGAAAAGCTGTCAAATTTGACTCCAGAATCGCATGTTTACCGTCATTAACAGTCATAGCCAAGTTGACACTTGACCAACGTTTCAGAAACCGGGCGTAAGTTATTTCTTTTATAGGTATTGTTAATTCCGCATAGCTTAATAGGAATTTCACAAAAGATATTGTTTAAAAACTCAAAGATTTATTTGCCAAATTTCTTTTTTATTATTTCGCTAAGCAATTATGACCCTTTAGCAGTTTTTTAAGATAGTAAATGAGCGTGGAACAATGGTGTTTATTATCAACCCGTTACTTTAACAATTTGACGTTTCTTTGCACAAAACATTAGATTGGGGTTTTAGAGTCCAATTGGCGAAAGGATTGCGAAAAGGGTTGTATAGTTTAACAACTCTTTATTTGATAAAAAAAAAAGCTTTTTTGTATGAACAAAACATTACCGTATAAGAATTCTTTTCATAAAATTGCGTTGCTAATAGCTGTTTTCTGAGAAAAAAATATTTCATAAATTGTTTTTTTTTTTTTTGCAAAAAAACAATCACACGAAATATCAGGATCAAAGGTATCTACGTTAACTCCTACTAACGTCCAAATCACCCTTTTCCTCTCAAACAGATTGTCTGTGAGATTTCGGAAAAACCTAACCGAACAAATGACACAGGAACAAACATACACTTATCTCTTCATTGCTTGTTCCTTCAACACATAATTTAAGCAATATGGTCATACCAACTTTTTCAGTATCGTTATCTTTATAAAAGGGCTCGGCCTTTTATGCGAGAGGTTCCGGGTTCGATTCTGACCTCCCCGTGTGTGCTTTGGAATTGGTTTTTCTAAAATTTCTAAGTGCACCCTAAACACTAAAAAAATTTCGTTCGCTCAGTGCTGAAGGAAAATATCATGACGAAACCTGCATGCCTGATGAGATCGCAAGTCTTTGAAGGTATGTGAAGATTGTAAAGTTCCTCAACTCGCATTGGACCAGCGCATCGGTGAACTATATATAGCTCATTACACCCTCTTCGCCTGATTTCGAGGAGGAGACCCGTGCCCAGCAGTGGGACACATAAGGGTTGATAGTTGATACTTTATCATTAATATGTATTCTTGGAATCAGATTTATATGGCGGCAAAATATCCATAGAATGGATCCACAGAATACAGCTCTCTATAGACTATATCCCGTGAGTGGGGGTCTCTCCATGGCGGTTATGTGAATCTCGTATACTTAACTACAAAATTTCTATGCCGCTCCTACACTACAAAGTACTACCAACCGTATTGGGATTCCAAATAACGATAATTATTTTAATTAAGTAGTACAGCTTGTAGCCATTAAATTGATCCAGCAAATAAAGCTAAAATCACGATACTTCGTACTATCTTTTGTATTGGTGTTTAGATGACAATTGGTACGTGTCAAATAAATGTCCTGCAGATCGCATACCAGGATACGGTGCGTCTCACAAACTGTTTCTCACACAAATATGACCCTTATCACGTCTCCTTTAGGACCGTTTCATGGTATGCATGTGGCATTGACGACAGTCTGACCGTATTGTTTGTTAGGGGATCTGTTTGAACAACAAATTAGTTACATTATACGCTGTGAGGGAGGAAGCGGCTCGTACGGCCAGGGTTTGAGCTGTAATGGTTGGCTATTAAATGTATTAACAAAAATTGCTTGGAAGAATAAAGTTAGAGACACAGATTTATAAATAAAGACAGATGGAGCATGCCGAACACACTGACGCTTCAAAGCGAAAACAAATTCAAAAGTGCTCTCAAATGCTTGACATAGCGTCGTACTGTAAACGTCTATTCGATTGTGTTCACTTTTAAATTTGTTTTCGCTTTGGTGGCCCCACTCTCGTATTCGGAATGCTCCATCTGTCTTTATTTATAAATCTGTGGTTAGAGATTAAAGAAATATATTGACATACGAGGTACTAGACATACTAATGCCGCGCAGTCGTCTATATATTTGGTTCTTTTACATAACTAGGCAACCCAGCCATTAAAGGCATATGTGAAAACGCTTATAGACATTGTTCGATTTATCGAGATGCGTTGCCCTCTTTTTCCCCTATTAAGCACGCGGGTAAGACCGTTGAGCGCTACTAGTATTTAATATCCCAATTTTTAAAGATGCAATTTACAGTTATGCAATTGTTTAAAGGAAAGTTTCGCGTACCATTTCTCTGCAACTGCCATAAAACCTTTCTAGCACTTGCCTAAATATTGACTTGCGAATAGTCCTGTGCCTGTAAAGACTGAAGACGCCGCTAATGGGCAGGCTTGGCCGCCTTTACAATTCGGAAGTCCTCAATAGACGACACGGTAGGAACGAATTACTTTATTGTACAAAAACTTGTTTACAATCAGTCATTGTTTTCATACAATGGTATGTACGATTGTTTTAGAGGGTGCCGATGCGTTTATGAGTGAACAAGGAGAGTGACGACTGAATTGTTAATATGTGAAAAAAATTACAACCAAAATATTCACATTATTGCCGGCTCTGCTACGTCGATAATATTAGAAGAAGAATTAGAAAAACTTTATTCAATAATCCATATTGAACCAATGTTTTAATATAATATCATTGTATTGAACACAATATGTGCAAGGCAATGAGGAAATAAAAAAAAAATACAAAAGAAAAAAAAAACAGACAATCGCGTTTAAAATATTATGTTGGAGAAAACCGACACCGATTTTCAGCTACGTCCGGAAGATATTAGAAAATCTTACGGATTTTTCTGATATTAGAATTTATAATGATGAAATATCTTAAACAATAGATGAAATCACGGCTTGTCAGCATCATACTGACTGCCATCATGCCTTTGAAATCAATTTTACTACTAAAGTGCGCCATTAATATTTCACTCTAAAATATGTGCTAAAGATTTATAACAGAAGTTTATTGAAGACTATTAAATAATACGTATTTTGTAATATTGTGAATCTTAAGTCAATGTTTCGCACGATTTGATAAAATCTTTCTAGAATGTTCCTATTTCCGAAATTCTATATTTATTCTTTAGTTTTAAGCAGTAAGCAGATGATGGTAGCTCTAAGAATTTATGATTCAAAATTAAAACAACGGGTACAGTTTTTGTTCATCTTACACGTCAGTGTGTAGTTGTATATCTCATAAACATTTACGACTACACTCTCTTTCCGTTACTCCAGTTATGAAATTCCCGAACAAAACAACAGGATCACCTTTTGTCCCGGAGAAAGTTTATGGCCCGGGTACGTCTGTTTGTCCCCCTTCATTATCTTCTCTGCGAGAGTCAGGTTATGCTTATTAAGTAATTTGTACAATTTCAATTTGTACAAAGAATTTTTGTATAATAATGATTATTTCAATCAATACATATGCATAACTTTAAGATTTTTTATGTGTTTAAAGGTTTTAGTCAAAGGAAATGACGTGGCAGTTACTTCGAAGAATATGATCGAACCTCAAGCTAATAGCTTAGCAAGGTATGAAAATCTTAATTCTAGCTATGTTAAGGTAGCGAGCTATTGTAACTGATACAAGATCGTCAATGAAACGCACAGTATTTTACTTTCCAACGCTTTAATATTCACGATACGAAGACAAAAGAAACATGGTCTTAGGCTGTATATCTGTAATGTTCCAAAAGTTTAAAAAAAGGCTTATTGTGCTAACTCATACATTTATTTTAGTCAGAGATATTTCTTAGCATAGGTTATAAGAAAATATAATCTTGTAACTATTCCTTTATTTTTAATTATCTTTTTACAGTGAAAGCTAATAAATACTTAAATATCGATTGATGAGGCTATGTATTATGTCCTAAGGACATTAGCTAGCACTATACTCAACTTTAGGCCCAGTTAAAAAAAAAAAAAAAAAAAAAAAAAGGCCCAGTTCTGAAACGAATGTGAACGAAAATTTCTATTGGTCCGCTACAATTACATTGTAGCGGACCAATAGAAAGCGCCACAGTCCTGAATCGACGTTATCAAAGTTTCAGAGTTCTAGTACCAAGTCGGCTTCGCCCTCCGGCTCCCTTTAGGCATATCACCTAACTCCCACATAATTAACAGGTACAATCGTAGAAATATTAAGAACACAAGAAGTGGCTTGGAGGCGTGTCCGAATAGACTCAACTTGTCTAAAACGCTCACGCTGGCCGTCACTGCAAATCAACAATAATAAAAAATATAAACTTATTTCAAATATTTGTGGGTACAATCTACAAAAGCCAAAAGGCATTAGTATCTACATCATATTTTTAATACATTGGTCTATTAGTTTTAAATATTTTTATCAAAATACTTAAATTTAAGTAAATAAAACGTTTTAATTTTTAACAGGCGTCCTCTGCTGGACTAGGTTTAATTAGTTGGTACTTAACAACTAACTTATACGAGACAAAGGGCATCATCATCATCATCATCATCATTATTATCATCATCATCAGTCTTTATCCAGTTATTGCTTATAATATAGGCCTCCCTCTATAAACTCCAGGACGGCCATTCCCTTGCCACTCACATACGAAATGGACCGTCCACTGCTCGGAGGTCGTCTTCCATCCTGGTTGGAAGGGGTGGGGTTTGGTTTAAGTATTAAGAAAAGCATATATACGGTCGAATTGAGAAGCGCCTCCTTCCTTGAAGCGTTTAAAAATTTGGTCACGTATGAAACTTCGATAGCAAAAGAAGTTGTTTTATTATAACGAAACGCAACCGTCATAATACGCAGGTTGCATGAGTACCAGATCATTGGTCGGTGTGTGGTCTGCGTATGAGGGTAGCCACCGTGACAATCGGAGTCAAAACCCATGAAATTGCGTCACATTAAGCCCGGTGTTGACGTGATTCAAGTGGAGTGACAAATAGTATAATCGATACAAAAACCACATTGTCACATCTCTTTGTAATGTCGATATTCGCATGACTAGCTTTGATACATCGATAGATTGATGTTATACAAATCGATATTTTACGAGTACTTTCGATTTGTATTACCTTTGTAATTTTAAGTACTTTTGATATGAGGGGTGTAAGACATATTAAATCCCTATTAAAAATGATTCGATATTAGATTTTTGTGACAAGAGCGATTAGGTTTTTCTGTCTTGTAAAGATTCGATAACAAATAACAAATACAAATCTATCTGAACAATTTTTTTCAATGCCGTTTTAAATCGATGATAGGAATGCGCTGTCCTGCGCTCTTGGCTGCATGGGTTGGTACCCATTACCACCATATTGCTTGTTTCTCCCGTCAAACAGCTTTGTTGTGTTTCAGTAAGAAGGGCGACGTCACGTCAACCATTTGCCATCAGGTCAGCACTTCGGCTAGGTTATGTATCCAACTAAGTAATATAAAAATAAATAAAAAATATAATATGCAAAAATATAATAAATATCTTCTAATATAATAAATATTATCTCTTATACCGGGTGTATTTGAAACGCTTTGAAAGGAAGCTAATATTATACTATTTTCATACTATAATAAAACAGGCATGAAGAGACCTAAAACTAATGACATCTACTTAGGGTCAGTTGTTTTCGGAGGGGACTTGTCTTTGTCGAGCGTCATCACCGCGATGCTTGGCTCTGACGAGTCCTGGACGGCAATGGCCTCTTTCTGCGAGACAGTGATGTCCCAGAAGGAGGCCGACGAACGGGTGAGAGAGGAGGCCGCTGACGTAGCCTCCCCCCGTAGACGACGAACGGGGGTGCGTCGGAGGCGCTATTTAATGCGCCTTCAATAAAGCCCCTGTGCTCGTGTCGGGCTCGGGATGGGAACCCGGGCCCAGCTTAAGACACGACGTCGTGGGGACTGCCAAGTCGTAGCCGGGCAGTCCCCCTATTGTGGAGAATCTGGTCTTGCCGGGACCAGTCTGTCGCTGAGGGTATCCCGTCGCCTGCACAGATCCGGGTCCCTCAATTATAGCGGCTGAAGGCTCACGCAGCGGTTTTAGTGGGGTAGGGCACCCAAATGCGAGTCCCCACACACGCCAGTGCGCCTACCCAGGCCCTGGTAAGGTCGTAAATGATTTCCGCTGCGTCATCAAAAAAAAAAAAAAAAAAAAAAAAAAAAGGGTCAGTTGTTTCAAATCATCTGTTAACGTAAGTTCGTTAAATTTTAACGTCTGTTAAAAACAAGGCTCTTTCGTCACTAACATTCGTTACCGCCATCTTTAACGATTACATATTCGTTGAAATCGGTCGATGCATCCACCCATGATATATTTTACGCTACAATTTATATTTGAGTCACACTTTTGCCATAGAACAAACCAAACAAGAAATTCATTCATAAAATCGAAAGTAAATATTTAGTAAGCCGAATCTCGAATTTGAACCTTAATACTTGTTCAAACACTTTCAATATCCGAAAATATATTTAGCACATTTTGACGCCACTTGAGACCACCCAAGATGTCATCTTTCGCACCCCCAAGGATTATCTTTGGTTTATTTTGAGGCTAAAGTACCCTAAGTGAGGAAAGATTGTGTCTTATCCAAGTTGAGCAAAGCGTGAAAGTTAAAAAAATTGCAATTTCTTAAGATACCTATTATACAATACTAGCAGCGCCTCTCGGTTTCTAACGTGTAAATACTTTCCATTCCCGTGAGAAAATGGGGATAAATATATCCTACCACTAAAATAACAATTTTATTGTAAAGTCTTGCCAGTAGTAGGTACTATTTGCGTAAAATAGTAACCAACATGCAATCATACATTTATCTATTCTTATACATTTTCGCATTTATAATAATATTAGTTAAGAAAAAAACAAAAACAAAAACATCCTACATCTTTGTATGATACTCTATGTATATACTCAAAAAGAAATATAAAAAATATTTTGAAATACAACTAGGAACAGAGATTTCGGGGTCAAATCCCATTTTCTTTATCATGTTTTCTCATCAGTCATCATTATTAACAACCTTTTCGCCTCCACTGCTGGGCAACACTACAAGGGGTCACACAGTGGTGGACCTAGCCCATAAAAAAAAGCCATGAATTAATTTGTCCTTCGAATTTCATGATTTTTTAACCCTACCCCGTTCTCGTAACAGATAGTGAGACTAGTGTGAGATAATGTGAGTGATTTGTGAAACTCCGCCCTCCTAGCGTGAAGTCAGCTATTTACCAATTATTATAATATATAGAAATCAGCAAATTTAAACAGATTCCCCATATGGCTTTAATTTCGGCCGACGATGGTCGGAGGCAATGCTTCCGCCAACTTTTGGCAGTGTTGACTTCTTGTAATGAGTTTACTGTTGTGTGAACTGTGTGTCCCTAGGAGGGAGAGGGACACAGGCTACGATAGGAGTTCTGAGGTCTGAATTATTATTTAGAGTTTGTAATGATTAAAAAAATCGGTTGTCTGTAAAGTCGGTTAGCTGACGATAGCTGAACATGACAACATCAAATGAAAATACTGATGGGCCAATTGTGCCTCTTTGTCGCTCGTTCCACGCTCTCGCTTGCACTTCAAGCCTCAAATGGAACGCCTCAGAGCAAGGTAACGCAGCATGAGTCATATTTTTTTGTGCGTGCAGCCGGCTCCATTGAATTATAAGAAGTTGTCACGTCAAAAATTGAAAGGACGAATTAGCCTTTAGCCTATAGGCGTCACTATCATTAGACAATAAATCATACTTAATGTCTGAATTAATGAAGAAGTATTATCTAAGGATCCCGACGTTTTAAGCCACGAGCCATCTTGATGGAAGGATTCATATCAAATCCGTCATGTAAGTGAGGAGCGTGACATTGGGCCAATAAAGCAGATAGTGATGATAGACAAGCACTCGGCTGATTACAGATGGCTCCATTATTACAACACCGCCACATTAGTGACTGTTTGTATTGTTCCGAGACATACGCTGAAGCGATTTTATATGATTATACCTGGATTTAAGAGGCGTACTTGGCTAAGTAATGAAACTATACTATGCAAGGAACGCATGCTATCTATGCGCTCCTGGTGTCAATTATAGTCGGGTTTTAAATATGGATCTGATAGACGCACAGTTGCGGATTTCATTTATGTAATGTTTATCACCGGAATTCAAGAAGCGTACTTGGCTAAGTAATGAAACAATACTATGCAAAGAACGCTTTTAACTATACGCTCCTGGTATCAATAGTCAAGTTTCATATGGGTTTGACAGACGCACAGTTGCTTTTTTTTGGTTGGATTTCATTAAATTAGTATTGTCTATGAATGACACCTATGCGTTCGGGAGTACTGTGACACATTAAGGAATTGTTTGTGAATACGGGTGTGAGTTCCTTGTTTTATGATTATGAAAGAACTTTTGCGGATTTTATAGCGGTTTATTAAGTTTTTCACAGGCCCGACATTTCGATAACTTTACAGCAACCATGGACATGGGAGGAAAACGGTAAAATCCGTAAAAGTTGTAACATTATAAATCTTACCTAGTGAATTGGAAAAAAATATGTTATTTACTTGTGTAGTTTATTTAATATGATTAACCGACTTTTTATTTTATACTTTCGCCGCTCATGGCCCACAAGCGTTTGAGTTCATTAGTCTTTCGTCTCTTTTGTTTGCACACGGGATTTACTCCCGTAGGCTATTAAGCTATCTCATCAAAACTATGTGAAATGGACGCAGAGGTCTTGTAAATTATCTTTGGGTGTTAAGTCAAGGATTTCAGATGAAGAAACAAATTCTTGAACTTTATTATTTATTTATTTATTTTAATCACAACATACAATTTCCCAATTCAATAGTGAAGCACACGTAATTTAACTAGTATGACCATTTACATATTATAATGCTATACTTGTGAATTCATTCAGTGTAAAAGTATTTATGTACCTATATCCGTCTTCTTTGATATAAGGTTGAAAGTGTTATAATATAATGTAATATCTAATTATCTCCAAATCGTCTCTGAAAAATACCTTATTTTTTAAGACACTAATAATCCACTGTACAAATACTTTCATTGTAATGCTAGTTCGGCGCCCGCCGCAAGCCCTAAAACCAGGCGCCTGTAAGTCAATATTATAAACTGATCCCTTTCCATTGTCTTTGAGGTCCGGATGTGAATTAATTTTTGTGTTTTATGGACCTTTAAAGTCACTACTGTTGACACTATAAAAAATTACACAAAAAGAGTACAAATATGTGAATTAAAGTAACTAAAAAAAATCGAAAATCAAAATATTTAGGTTGGTGTACGTGAAAACGTAATGGGCCATAGTTCACCGATGCGCTGGCCCAACGCGGGTTGGTGAACTTTACATACCTTTAAAGACTCAATCTCATCAGGCATGCAGGTTTAAAAAAAAAAAATTTTTTTACTTATTTTAAAAAGATAAACGTTATGCCTATTCTATGTTATCTATATTCTATGTTTAAATCGCTACATGCCTTATAATACGCCACAATACAAAACGGCTTCGATAATAACTGTCACAATAGAGATTCCATGCCATTTTTATTGGTGTCTTTACATGATAATGCAATAAAGGTTATAATGACCGCAGATAATATTATTATGTAGGATTAGTATTTGTTTTGCGCAGGAGTCACTGGTTATGTGAAAGTTTGTTCGTTGGTTACACGTTAACGACTGAACGAATTTGTATGAAATTTATAATAAAAAGAGATCAAGTCTCGGATTAAGTTCTAAAATTATTTCTATACTAAATGTCATACTAGATTTTTTGGGTATAAGGTGTGAGAGCATGCCTTTGTTTTAATGAAATTTTATGTGCACTAAAACGATTTTGATGAAATTTTGTGTGCTTATCAGATAGGTCTGAGAATTGGACAACATCTATTTTTCATCCTCCTAAATGTTAAGGGTGGGGTCCACCCCTAAATTTTTTTTAATGTTTTTTTAAACAACTTTTCTTTTTTTCAACTTCATTTTTTTTTTCATGATACAACATACAAAAATACAAACAACCTTAAATTTTCACCCCTCGACGATCGACCCCTATTTTTTTATTGCAATTTTAATTTTGGCAGAACGAAGTCTGTCGGGGCAGCTAGTTATAGATAATAACATACGAGTAATATTATTATGCCGGTATTTCCCGGCCGAATATCAAACCTTATCACCAAAACACAAGATAAGTACTTAATTTATTATCTCTGTGAGTTATTTTAAGATTATAAAACATCAGTATAACCATCATCTGCATGACAAAAAATATCATCATCATCATCATCATCATCACTAATAATATGTATTTTCAGTCATGTTTTCCACGAACTCAAGACCATTCAGACTTCAAATAATGTACAAAATACAAGGTAAGGTAAGGTTAGCTAATAATAATAAGACTAGCCTTTTTTCAGATCAGGCCAACGAATGAAATGCAACTTTTTTTCATGATTGATAAAGTTGAATTCAAATTAATTCGTGTCCTTTACTTAGCAAAGCTTCTCGTTACATCTATGCTTGTACCAAAGTAGAAAATATGATACAATTGTACACAATTGACAATAATATAATTTAAAGCATAGTTAGGATTACTATAATTATTATCGACAAATGGCATATCGATCGTGCGTCAACGCTACGAAAACGACGAGAACGTTAACGTATGTTTATGTAATACTAGCTGTTGCCCGTAACTTTGCCTGTAACTAAGATTTACAACGGTATCTTAGCGGGATGAAATACAGCCTTACATTTCTCGATAAATGGGCTGTCTAACACTGAAAGAATCATTCAAATCCGCATGGCAGTTCCTGAGATAAGCGCGTTCATACAAACTCTTCAAAGCGATGTACGCTAGCGTTTATTGAAAGAAAGAAAGAAAGAAAGAAACATTTATTCAACACTAACAAGAGACACACATGAAAAAAATAAGAACAAAAATACACAGAGAAAACATTTTTCGGTTGCACAGCCTACGAGTAACACATATCAGTAACATTGATGATAAAACAATAATTGCGAAACACAAATTGTATTGACATTAAAGAATAAAGTGTGTGTCTCACGTGTAGGTCAAGAAGGTCCAGTTCAGCATTCTGCCAGGCAAGGCTTACCTGACGCTGATTTCCAACTGAACCAAAAGTAAAAAATAAGATATCAAGTCACGGATGCCAACCATATTATACCTATTGGAAGGTCTATCGTCACTGGTGATGATGGATTTGCAATTATATAACGTCTAATTGTTTTCATTAGCGTATCATTAAAATGACAATTGATATATTTGATTTATTCGCGACGGCACATCAAAGGAATCGATAAGTTAACTATCGGCTACCGTTAGTCGGCGCGTCAGATGTGTTATCACGGCGGCCTCTTTGATCGGTTATCAGATACTTTTAAGCGTTATCGAGGACTACCTGTGTATTGTTCGGTAGAACACACAATGTATGTGTCATTCTAATCGATAGGTTCAACGTATTTCGCGTTAAAGTTTGATTTAAACGCTATTAAGGTATTTAGTTTAATTGCTGGAATTACTTGATAGTAGGTATAGGTCTCATATCTTTTAAAGATAGTATTTAGTATTTACTGACACACATTTGTAACTACCTAGGGTAGGATAGGTAGGTAGGATCGGCTTCAATCGGATCGAATCGATCTCGTCTATCTCACTCTCGGACTGACACCAAGCAATAGGCAATAAAAAATACAGCAAGCAATTTGGAGGCTATATGCTCTTTGACTACTTCTACGTCATCCCAGGCTAGTATTGGTGTGACAGTGGACTGGTTACACACGTAAAGGAACGGATGGTCGATAGGCCAATAAGGTTCAGGAGTTGAGGCCGCGCTTAATATATGAAATGTAGGTCGGCCATTAGCCAGGTCCGTGTTGGATGTGAGTGGCAAGGGATCGGTGGTCCTGGCATTCATTGAGGGAGGCCTATGTTTATATTCCCGTTGCCTGTAGATCCGGGTTCCTTAAACTGCGGCTGAAGGCTTTCGCAGCGGTTTTAGTGGGGTAGTGCACCCAATGCGAGTCCCCACACACGCCAGCGCCTACCCAAGGACCTGACATGGTACGAAAAGGATTTACACTTTGTCATAAAAAAGGCGTATTTTCATTAGTGGGCAGATAAAGGCTGATGATGTTCTGGTTAAGAAAGCGTTAATTAATGCGTGCCGTATCCTAGGGTTGCAGTGGAGACAGTTACATACATTTCCCTGTAGAAATGTATTATTTATATTTAGATATTTGACGGAAATACCCACCTATTATCTATGCTGACAGGAGTGCGTGGCGGCACAGTGCAGCCCTCCCAAGAATAATATAGTGATTGCTGAAAATGTTTACATCGGTGAGTTACATAGGATTTTTAATGTACCAATAACTACTTAGCGGATGTTAGGCTCGACGTTTCAAAGGGAACAGTGGCATAGTGTTATGACGTCATTAAGTGTATTGTGACGTTGTTCTCTGATTACTCTTATTGTTCGTCTATTGCGACCGGCGCGGGCGGCTCGCTCAAACGTTCTATACCTGGAAACATTTTACATTGTAAAATAGCTGAAACAAATATTGACAATGTTACTCATTCATTGAGCTTTATATAGTCTTGCATGGAGCGAGAATCAGGGATAACTAACATGAAATACTAATTTTAAGGAACTACATCTCTCTCCTGCCTTCATATCTAATAATTGCATGTAATTAAACTACAAACAGCAGACATTTATCACATAAAAGAAAATGTGGGAAATCACGAACCAAAAATACTTCTTAACCAAAAATATCAGCCAAATGTTACGCTCATATTATATTATACATAAACTTTATCTACACAGTAGGTACACATATGATAGCTTTCTTTTTTATGCTAATGGCCCTAATGGCCCTGATGCTTCGTCGGAAATAGGGTGAGTCGGTTGCTATCACCCAGTGATATAGTAAGTGGGGGGGTGACCCCCGCCAGCCGAGGAGTGTGACGTCCACGGCTTTATGGCGTAGGTTTTGTACCTGTGGCGGATCTCTGCCTCACCACCGTCGGATAGCTTCCTTACTTTATTCATATTGTACTATTTTCAGAAACGGGGCAAACGAACATTCGGTTCAATGGGTTGCAAGACTTGCATGTGATAATCGAAATGCATCAATCAATATCATGGTTGATAACTTAAGCAACCTCCCACCTACCAGGTAGGATGTTGCTGGTAACCCACCCCGACAACCTGGCTACAACCTTAAAAAAGGAGGTTGTTCTGACAGAATCGTGGCACTTCAATAAGGCCGAGAGAGTCTTCAGCGCAGCCATTTCTCAACCATAAACGAGTCTTATAGTTTACCTAAAACTTCCTTTTATTCCGCATAGGAACACTACATCAGATTAGATTTTACCTATAGTAAAATAATAAGTAGTAAAACTAGATAGTGCTCAGTAAATACGCCTGATGTAACTTTGAGTGTAAAAATCCACATTTTCCTTTTGTTAGATTACATGATAAAATCTTTATTATGTATTAAAATTTATTTGCCTTTGAAATCAAGTGATAATTCTCAAGATTTCAGATTTATTCAGATAATAATGAAAAGTAATAATGAAATATTATGGCTGGTCTGATCTGGTATTCAAGAT
This sequence comes from Lycaena phlaeas, assembly GCA_905333005.2. Taxonomy (NCBI): domain Eukaryota; kingdom Metazoa; phylum Arthropoda; class Insecta; order Lepidoptera; family Lycaenidae; genus Lycaena; species Lycaena phlaeas. The sequence goes on from HG995181.1 coordinate 5,122,649, forward strand.
TTTGTGTTAAATAACAATAATAATAATAAGTACCTATTTAATAACACAATAACAATAATTACAATTACGATACATTCAGTACTTGCACATTGTCAAAAAAATACTGATGGGCCGATTGTGCCTCCTTGTGGCTCGTTCCGCGCTCTCGCTTGCACTGCTTGCTTTAAGTGGAACGCCTCAGAACGAGGTAACGCCATATGAGTCATGTTTTTTCGTGCATGCAGCCGGCTCCGTCGAATTATAAGACGTTGTCACGTCAAAACGTTTTTGAAATGTTAGAGAACCATGCTTGAAAATTTAAAATAACAAATACTCGAAGTCCGGGCTTAAACATGATCGGTTCAAAGTATTTTTAAAATTTTTCCATGCATTTTTGTGAAGAAAAATCATCGGTAAAGAATAGCTTCGAGGGAAACTGACCTGTTTAGGTGGGGTATCCGTGTCCAGCATGAGCAGGGAGACATTCAAAAGGCTCAAAGGTAGAACATTCTAAGCACAGCTTCTCGTTTATCATCTCACAAAAAAGGTTTATTTGCTGATACACAGTACAGTTTGAAGACGCACCGTCATTTTTTTCGAATGGTCTTTTAGGAATGAAAGACTTTCCTATTTTCCTTTAGACTCGTGACGCGCCGTCATTCTGCACACATATTTATCTGTTTAGATATTTTTTTTTATTATATGTTTCTATGAATGTCTACCAAATTTATAATCATTAGGGAATTCCATACGAAACAACTTATATAACTATTGTTTAATCTTTAATACGAAGATTAATTATATATGCATTGTACATGATTATAAAACTGAAAGACATATTTATGAACAAAAATGACAAAAAATGTTCTTTACTGTTGTATCAAACGCGGACCTCCCATTCATGGATAATGGGAATAAATTATAGCTTGTGGTATTTTGACGTGTAAGCAATATTATTGTAGTTTCATGAAAATCCATTTAGTAGTTTTTACATGAAAAGGTAAATAAGTATATAATAATAAGTATATACTTAGTAGTAGTCTTACAAACTTTCGCTTTTATATAAGTTTTTACAAATTTACCACAAGACTTAAACTTAACGTAAACTTACACTTAACATGGGACGAATGTACCTAAGTTATGTTTCATTTTGAGTTTTTGTTTTGATTTGATATACATATTATTTAGTTATGAGCACACGATTGGGGATTCGAAATAAAATGTTCAAAAGGGGATTTCCCCTCTGATTAAGTTATATTCAAATGAGAGCTTTGATGTACATAAGTTGTAGTTAATTGTAATGGAGGAATATTTTATATATTTTTATTTCGTGTCTGTTTGTTTCAACGCGTTTATTACGAGAGCTGCTTAATTTTAGCACAATTATTATTAATATACAAGGTATAGATTATTAAGTATAGATTAAGAATTTTAATTTAATTTTGAAAAACAACTGGCTCTTTATATGCATTAACACTTACTTACTTTAATACTTAGGTAGACGAAGTTTTTGTCGGATATTAACTAGGTAAGAAGACAATCTCCGTGCTGTGGCCGGTCCGTGATGGATGCGAGTGGCAAGAGATCGGTCATCTCAGCGTTCATTGAGGGAGGCCCATGTTTAGTAGTGGGATAAAGATTGGGAAGATGATTGATATGAATACACACATGTTCCAGTACAGATGTTCGTCGTCCACACTCCAATTGGCAGGATTCGAACCCGCTACCGATCTTTCAAGTGTTCGGACCAGACCATGTAGCCTCATTATTTACTAATTACTAGCGGCGAAAATAATTGTTATCACTGGCGTCAGAATCCTGTCTAGTCGCTAGACTTGTACAAAAGTAACTCTTTGTACCTACCTACGCAACCGAATATTTTTTTACCTGGTTCATTTACTCAATTATTGTTTGAGTATCGTAAAAAGCAGAAATCCTCGGTTTATCCTCAAAAGTATTGTTTTAAAGGATAAACACTTTACCGATTTTTGTTTTGTTTGTTTGACTCCACTTTTAACACGGGTACATTTATGTTTTTGCAAATTTGCACACCCAGGTAAATCGCATGTTATTGTGCAATGTTCAAACAATAAACGTATTAGCTAATATATTTTTTTTATAAAAAAATATATTGTTTTGTTATTTTTTTTGTCTATATTGTATTATTGTTTTGTTAGGTTAATGGCTAACTTAAGGCTGTTTTAACAATAATATTATTGAAAGTAAAGTAAGGCATCAAAATTATTATTTGTAAAAATACGAGAGCTCCAAATAATATGCAATTATAAAATATTTTCAATCCTTGTAAAAGAAAAAGTTAGGAGGAATTTTACTAACTTAACAACGCTTCAAGATCATTTACTATTAGCTGGACAAGAAATTTTTCTTTATATCACAAGAGGGCAAACGAACAGCTACTACTACTACTATAGACGCCCATTAACATCCACATAACCAGTTACCAGAGGTTATGCAGATGCGTTACCCTCCTTTTCCCTATCAACCAATGGGCAACCGGAAACTCACAAACCGCACGAAACGCGACAACTAAGCTGTCACTTTAAGCCGATTTTATGTAAGCGAGAGGTTCCTCACCGGTCGTGCCGGCCCAATTTAGCTGCAAAGCAGCATGGCACTACCTCTTACTAAATTGGCAGACATGTCACGACGATGGAAAGAGGTCAACGTCATAAACTAGGTGACCTGGAACTAGCCCCGAGACCTGTGTTGTATATTCATCCCGCGGTGGTCCGGCATGGTCCCGCCATAGAAACAACTCCGATGCCATGAAGCCACACTACTCGGCATAACCCTCCATCCATCATCATTCAATGGTAAAACTGGCTTACCTTACGTCTGATGAAGACCACTAGGGCCATTAGCATATCAGCATAGCTCCATCCGAAAAAAAACCTGTGTTGTCTATCCTGATTCCTGAGCCATAAAGTGTTACGTCTCTGTGTCAGTAATTAAGTACAATGCCTTCTTGGCTCTTCTTTCTTATTCTTTCTTATTCTCAGAATTATAGTAGAGCTTTTTCACGGGAGAAACGAGGAAGATGCTGGTACCCATGCAACCTGCCACAGAGAACATCCCATCCAGCGGACTATTTTGGCAATCTTGCCGTACATTGGATTGGCCCCTGGCAGGGACTCCTATGTCGCTGATGACACTACTAGGACGCTATCAGGAAGCTGACGGATCGAGTCAACAGTAAAGAGGAACAAGGTTACAGAAATAAAACAAAATAAAACAATAAAAACTTTATATCACACCTCCGTTAGGAATTTTTTTAACGCCATGTGACCATACTCCATTTAAGGTACAGTCGGATAAGTATAAATGTTAAGATAGAGATGCTGTGAAAGATTTAGATTAGGAGTTATATATTGTACTTGTAATAGGTCGTATAATAGAGATAGCCAACACAAAGAAGTTCGGGATAGAATTTAGAAATGGCGTTACTGTTTTGCTAGTTTAAAGTGATTGCCGACTAAAAAGCGATAATTAATTGTGGGTTTATGATGTACTACTGTATGCTTTACGGAAAAAAGTAAAAAAATGACCTTTTAATTTGATTTTTTTTTTGTTTTAACTATCTCTCCTGTACATATCCTAGACATATCCTTTTCCCTTGATTTTTTTTTAAATAAATAAACATAGAAAACCATAATTTTATACATATACTGTGATTGAGAAAATATAATTGTTTTTATCTGGTATTTCTATTGCGAGTTTTAATATAATATCATTGATTGCGAGCATAAACCTATGGTATCTTAGATTCCATTGGTAATTTTTTACTATGAAACCCTGAGCTTAATGTTGTGAAAACACGATATATTTTGAAATTAAAAATAACAACAACATAAAAAAAAAACTTATTCATTAATACAGATAAATATACGAGTGATTATACCACAGATCCAAAAATAAACTCGTCAATTATCTGCTATGTGTTTTAGGCTTAAGGTTTAACATTTTTGTGTGTGTATACAGATACAACGTTTTACTACTGGTAATTAAATGGTCCTTAATTAGCTTAAATAATTCTTATACAAGACACTAATTAGCATAATGCTATGATAATCATAATAATTATCCTCATGAACACCAAATTAATAATCTTCAACTATAAGATTATAAGCGCTGAGGAAGTTTTTTGTGTTTACTAATGAACACTGGCCTCCCTCAATGAACGCCAAGATGGGCAATCATTTCTGTAAGTATGAGTAGATAATAAGAAAATCAAAAGCAATATCACTAAATTTTTTTTGTATTTTTCTGTTTTGGTGTAATAGAGATAATTATCCATCCTAACATTCCTAACTAATAATACAAATGTGAAAGTAGGGATGTTTGTTACGCATTCACGCGAAACTAATGAACCGATCATCATAAAAATTTGTACACATATTCTCTGAGGTACTAGAAGTAAAATACGATACATTCATTCGGTGCGTGTCCGCCAACACGTACAGACCTACCGTCCCTACGCTCTCTGCGCAGGTACAAGTTCTCGCGCTCCATTGTTCTCGTAGACAAAGGCTGTGCTCCAGTACTGTCCTTTGTCTATTGTTAGAGTCAGTGTTGCGTCATCCTAGTGCGTTTCGTACAGTTTACAAGTGCTCTTAGATATTGAGGCCGTCAGACGACTCAATCGCGTTTAAACCCGTCCGTTATATCGCGCGCTTAGAACCGCGTTCGTAATTACGTGGTGTTCCGGTGCCACATAGTCGCGTTCGTTGTGATAGTGCCGCGTTATTAATCGCTCGCATAGCGAAAAGTGTGTTCCCGAAGCCGAACACGTAAGTTGTTTTTCGTTATTTACACACCTACTTGGGTTGCGTCCCGGTACCTGCCCAGGTAGACGACCGTATTATTTCCTTTGTCACACACCTCCCGCCAGGCGGGAGGGTAGGAACACAATGGCGTCTTAATGACGACCGGTTTTTTGTTTCAAAACCATTAACAATATAACAATGGCGGATCTCATGAATGACATTCCGAAAGAGGCCCTTATGGCTTTCCTGCGCGAATGCATACCAGACGTAGATGCGAAACTCAAAGTTTTCATCCAAAAGTCAGGCAGTAGCCAAAGCAACAAAAAAGTGAGGAGGTTCTCGACCGACTCACTCGCGTCCCCCGCCGCGTCAATCGACGACGGCACGACCGAGGCCGGATCGGAAATCACGCGGACTTCCCGCTCGTCAACTCCGTCAGAGGAGGAGATGTCGGTAGCCGGCAGCTCCTCCGAGGAGGAGACCACCAACAGCGGATTCACGGAAGTCCGCAACAAAAAGAAGAGGCGGCGCCCGGACACCGGGTCCGCGCCGTCCTCCGCGCCATCCCCCCCGCCTAAGGCTCCGAAGGTAGGGACCCCGCCCCCTCAGGGCAACAAGGTTAAAGCGGCATCATCATCATCGCCGCAGGTCACCAGGCGCGACCAAGTCGCGTCCCCCGCGCCCGGTACATCGGCGTCCACCCCGAACGAGGGCATGGACACCGAAACGCGCACGAAAGCGCCCCCCCCGATAGTCGTCCAGGACACAAAAAGCTGGACTATAGTCTCGAAGGCTATTTACGCGAAGCAGATTTTATACAAATCTGCACGTTCGTGCGCAGACGGCATAAGAGTCCAAGTGGCGGACTCTAATGACCACCGTAGGTTGACCGCTTTCTTAAGCGCCAACAAAATAGGATACCACACGTACGCGCTCGAAGATGAGCGCGTACTGCGTGTTGTCATCGGCGGTGTCCCCCGGGATATGGACCCGTCCGAAATCAAGGAGGACTTGATCCTCCAGGGATACCCTGTGGAGGAGGTACATAGGATGTACCACCCCCGCAACAAATTCAAGTACAAGATGGTACTTGTCATCCTGCCGCTAACGCCGGCGGCGAAAGCAATATTTAATGTCCGGGCCGTGTGTAACATGACCGGGCTAAAGGTAGAGTCCCCCCGTAAAAGGGGCATCATAGGGCAATGTCATCGTTGCCAATTATATGGTCATTCGGCAAGAAATTGCCAGGCGCACCCCAGGTGCGTTAAGTGTCTCGGCGACCACGGGACCCCCGACTGTCCCCGCGATAGGGCCACAGCTACGGAACCACCTAGCTGTGTCATCTGCAGAGGCCAAGGGCACCCGGCTAACTACCGCGGCTGCCCGAAAGCCCCCGCGGTGGTAAGGAAAGGGAGGAGAGCCGGGAAAAAACCTGGTCCTGCTCCCAGATCCACCACCCGACCCAGGGAGGAGAAGTATGTCCCCGCTCCGCCCCCTAAGACGAACGCGTGGCATGACAGAGCGGCTTCCCAGCCGTCTGCACCCGCAAAACCCGCTCCGGGCCCTCCAAGCCCCCCAGCGGCAGTAAGCAGGCAGCAAGCCCCCCCTGCAAGTACGAAGGTACGAGCAGCCCCCAGCTGTCCCGCTTCCCCCACCGACGAATTCGGGATAAACCTAGCGTTTGTCTCTCAGGCTCTCTGCGGTATAGATCCAGAAGAGCTAGCCGTCCTGGCCCGCAAACTACGCGCCGCCACCACCCTACAGCAGACATGCCAGGCATATAGTGAACATGCCACCCTGGTCGCCAAGATTAGGTCCCCCCCCTCTCAAAGCCCTTAAATGGCTACCACGGCTAGTACAAAACCGCGTTCGCTCCGACTAGTGTCGTTCAACGCGAACGGCATTAGCGCGAATTTAGAGGAAATTCGCATTTTCGTAAAAAAATACGATGTTGACGTCCTCCTTGTGCAGGAAACGTTTCTAAAACCATGTAATAGCAATCCGCGTATCCCTAATTATAACATCGTTAGGAATGATAGGTTGCGATCCCGACTCGGAGGTACACTAATTTATTACAAAAGAACACTCCATTGCATCCCATTAGACACACCGCCTCTAGCTTCACTGGAGGCGTCCGTCTGCCAGGTGAGCATGACCGGCCATCAGTCGATCATCATCGCCTCGGTATATCAATCGTGCAATAAAACATTACTCTTCAGCGATCTCAAATCGCTATTAGAACTAGGCAACGCCGTCTTTATAGCCGGCGACCTAAACAGTAAAAATCAGGCATGGGGCTGCAGAGAAAACAATAAAAATGGTATAATTCTCTGCCGCGCCGTCGATGATCTAGCCTGTACAGTAGTCGCCCCAGATGAGCCAACACGCTACGACTTCGCAAACAGCGATAGGAGTAATGTGCGGCCATCCATATTAGACATATGTATAATACGCAATGTATCCCTTCTGGTGCATTCTATTCAAACAGTACACGAGCTTAACTCAGACCACAGACCAGTATTAATTCAATTAGGTAACCCCGAGAATAATACTAAAAATCTAAAGAAAAAGATCATCGACTTTAAATTATTAAACGAAAATTTAAATTCACTTCGCTCGAGTCAACTCGACAACATCCCGGACACTATAGATAGTCCCGAGGCGGCCATTGCGGCCAGTTCCGACCTTACCGACCATCTGGTAGCGACGATGGAAAAGTCATCTAGGGAGATCTCAACGTCCAGCGATGGACACTGGGAGCTCCCGGATGACATTAAAGCACTCATACGCGCCAAAAACACCGCAAGGCGCAGATACGCTCGCTACCCGGCGGACGAGTATCGTCGTGACCTCCGTAACCTCGAAAGAGACGTTAAAACACGCATCTTAGAGCACAAAGCCGAAAAGTGGGATCGCCTCCTTAGTGAAATCTCACCCTCCCATGTGGCCTACTGGCCACTCGTTCGTTCTTTTAAAAAGAAAACGGAGGCATCTATGCCGCCATTAAAAAGACCAAATCGCGCGCCTGCACTAGAGGACGCCGACAAGGCGGAACTATTAGCCGACACACTAGAGAGCCAGTGTACCCCCAACATCACTACCCCCTCACCCTCCATAGGCTCCCACGTAGAGGAGGTAATTAGGGTAGTAGAGTCGAAGACTTCTGCGCCGCCGGAGGGGGATCCTATCCCTCCGACGGATGTAGAAGAAGTCCAAGACATTATCAAACGACTTCACTCCAAGAAGGCCCCCGGGCCGGACGGGATTTCCAACAAAGTCATTAAAATACTCCCACCCGCTCTTGTTTACCTCCTGGTTAGCATTTTCAACGCCCTCCTAAAGGGCTGTAGGTTCCCAGACCAATGGAAAGAAGCTACGGTTATCGGCATACCTAAGCCCGGCAAACCGGGCACGGAACCGTCTAGCTATCGGCCCATCAGTCTACTAAGCTCGATTGGCAAAATCTACGAACGGGTTCTGCTTAAGCGGCTCAAAGCCGTTATAGGCGAAAAGAACCTGTTCATAGACGAGCAATTCGCCTTCCGCGAAAACCACTGCTGTCCAATGCAAGTCCACCGTATGACCGAAGACATACTCAGAGGTTTCAATAAAAAGAACTCCCGCGATACGTGCGCCGTATTTTTCGATGTAGCTAAGGCCTTCGATAGGATATGGCACGAAGGCCTCGTGTACAAACTGTACAAGCTAGGAATACCGGATAGGCTAGTCATCATCATCCGCGACTATCTGTCAAACCGGTCATTTAGGTATAGGGTCGAAGGCACCCTCTCTTCCCTGAGACCTCTGAGGGCCGGAGTCCCCCAGGGCTCCGTGCTGTCCCCAACTCTATACAATCTGTACACATCAGATATCCCCAGACCTCCGGACGTCAAACTGGCTCTCTTCGCTGACGATACAGCTCTATACGTTACCCACCCTAATGCTAATAGAGCATCGCTATTTCTCCAACGTGCCGTCACCGAACTAGGCAACTGGTTCGCAAAATGGAGAATAGCTATTAACCCCGATAAAAGCGCGTCGATTCATTTCTCTCGTAAGAGAAAGACACGCTTACCTAAACGCAGACAAACATGGTTCACGATGAAACCAATCTTACTAAATAACGTCGTTATTCCCAGAGTTAGACAGGTCAAGTACCTGGGGGTCACCCTTGACAGGTCGATGTCGTTTAGACCACACATCGCCGCGATTTCTAAAAAAGCCCGTTTCGTCAGTAGTAGACTGTACTTCCTCATAAACAAAAAGAGCAAAATGCCCCTCAGGCACAAGCTCACCCTCTATAAATCATGTATCCGCCCCATCATGTCATACTCCTGTGTGGCATTCGCGCATGTGCCTCAGTATAGACTCAGAGGCCTCCAAACGATCCAAAATAAATTCTTACGTGTGGCAACCGGTTGCCCGTGGTACGTAAGAAACATCGACCTACATCGCGACCTCAGACTAGATTCGATTAGGGGCCATTTCAAAGCGATGTCAGAACGTCACTTCGAAAAGGCACTTCTCCACCCGAACCCACTCGTCGCGAGTGCGGCAAACTACACCCCCGATAGCTTAGCACCTAATAAGTCTAGGTTACCTAAGAATGTCATAACCGATCCTGTTGATAAAATCACAGAACTGTTAAAGCGCGACGCTGAAGCGCGACGTAAGCTACAACACACACTCAGACATAACACAGCCGGTGTTAGGCACACATTCACACCGCATGGGCCCCGGGGTCGTATGCGACGTCGAACCCTACACTCCGTTGACCAGTTGATCCGGATCAACCGCGACAGCATAGGCTCAGATCAGCTACGAGTCGACACCAATATAGACCGTGTAATCACCGATAGCACTCTGCTATCGGCAGCTTGCTCGGGTCCCGCGCTTGACCCGCCTCCCCCGCTACCGGGGGAGGGGAGGGCCGGCCCTCACGATAGGTTTCTAACGTCACCCGTTCCAAACCAGTCGACCGTAGCTTACCAAGTTAGGTACAAACCCGACGCCATGAACATGGCGGGGGGCAACCCCCCAAATTTTTAACGTCATAGGATGATCCAACCGGATCACCCCATTTCCGATGACGCATAACGGTCACTAGGACCATTAGCATAGATCCAACCGAAAAAAAAAAAAAAAAAAAAAAACGATACATTAAAAAAAGGTTTCTTTTCGCCAACGTGGGCGAAGTCGCGAGCAACAGCTGGTAAATAATAAATATAGGTACAGTAGGCAGTTTTAGCAGGGATTCCTAAAGTGGGTTCTACAAAAGCTAGAGATTCCGTACCTTATTTTCAGGGTTTTTTGACCACCAAAATTAATTATTAACAGCTGTTAAATATTAATTACAAGTTATAGTTACAAATATAATTTTAAAATAGCGTGAAATAATTAATTAAAAGAATTCGTAACATAAATGTTTTGATTATATTTCATTCTAGCGCCCGCGGTGCGTCCTTTCCTTTTCTAATTAATAAAATTATAGCCTGTCTTATTCTGATGTGTAAGCTATATTATTGTAAAGTTTCATCAAAATTTATTCAATGGTTTTGGCGTGAAAAAGCAACAAACATTCAAACATCCAAACCTATAGAAATTAATCCTTAATATTGTTTAGGCTTAAATTTGTTAAAAAAAAATTGTTCATAAATTTTAGTAACCATCTGATAAGGGGTTCAATTAAATGAAAGGTATTTGGTTGGCGACCAACGTTACCTAAGGTTTAGAAGCCTCTAGTCCTGCACTGCACACATAATAGGATTGCAGACATATAATTTGCCTTACCTATAATAATTAATTAATATAATATCTTATAGTAGGTACTAGGTACTAGGTAGTAGGTACCTACTAATATTATATAAAGCTAAAGAGTTTGTTTGTTTGAACGCGCTAATCCCAAGAACTACTTGGTCGGATTTGGAAGATTCTTTTATTGTTAGATAGCCGATTTATCGAGGCTATGCCATGATATATCATCCTGGTAAGTTGCCGTTGTAAGTCTTAATTAAAGCAGGCGTCAACAACTAGTAATATAATTCTACAAATTACGTACACCTATATCAAACTTTGTTGATAGGCAACTTCTTGTAAGTTCCTTTCTTTTCAAGTAATAAAGCAAAAGGGCATACATAGTAAGTTTTTAAATACTAAGGTGGATAGATATCTATCACCCCTTTTTAATCGACTTCAAAAAAGGAGGTTATCAATTCGACTATGTTTTTTTTATTCGGAACAGCTGTTTAACCAGCACAGTATCCACTCGAATGCCTGACCGAATCAGAAACGTTAAACGACTTGTATAAAACAATCCACTAAAGCGGCCGCCGCGTCGTGCCATATGAACTTGTACTATAACAAACGTCCACAGTAAACAGTCAGGTGAGCCCGAAGCGGCGCTCTTTGTGCCCACATCAAAGGGGCCGCGAACCGCCCGCTCACATTCGCCAAACACACCTTAATCTGTTCGTGTTAGGTTTAATATTGGTTATGTATTTGAACCAGACACTAAACACCTTGTTAGGTCTAACTTCGTCACCTCCGCGGTGTTGAAAGATGTGTCTGAATTGGGCGAAGTAATCCGAGTAACTGTATACTATTTGATTGGTTGCGTATTTGTGTTAGTTGACGTGGTGGACAATATGTGTGGATTCAGCCAAAGTGGGCTCGTTATAAATATTTATGAAAAGATCGCGTCAACCTGGTCTAGTGATAAAACTTTTATAATAGTACGTATGATCGAATTGCTTAAACATATTTTTTTTCGCAAACGACCAGAGTCGAAGGCTTTTAGCGACTAACGCTCGGTTTCGGAAAGGCTGATCAACGCAAAAATTAACAAATCAATTGTCTTTCTTGTTAACTGTCAAATTAGTTGCTAAAAGTATGGTTAAATTACTTAATTTAATTAGCCTTTCAGTTGACAAAGCCACTACAGTGAAAAGCTGTCAAATCTGACTCTAAATCGTATGTTAGCCGCCATTAACAGCCATGTTAGTTGACATACACTTTGTTTCATTTTTACATACACCTACGTTTCAGAAACCGGGTGTAAGCCGAATTTAGACGCCAGTAAACATCTACACAACCAGAGACTATGGAGATTGCAGATACGTTACCCTTTTTCCTACCTCCAATGGGCCACCGGAAACTCACAAACTGCACGAAATGCGACAGCATAACTGTCACTTTACGATGGTATCATGCTAGCAAGATGTGCCGGCCCAATTTTGCTGCAAAACACCGTGGCAAATCAAACATTGCCACCACCATTTAGGTACATACATAGACCACACAGCCTATAGACTCCTAATGTTTGATTTTTCGTATTAAATGCATTCTGGCAACTCGCTGAGGTGAGACTGAAGGGGTTGCAATGCTGTGATTAGCTAATTCAATGACATACATTACCAATCACGGAACGTTAAAAAGAAATTGATATATTTCGCAACGGGGAAAAATGAGACGACACGATAGTTTGAGTATATTGTTTACGGCTTACATCGGAACTATAAGTCAGATGTGTTGCCAGAACCCGTTCCCCTGGTCTATGGGTTATGTGGTCGATGGGTACATATGACAATTTACATACAAATAAAATATTTTTAAAAACAGGACAACTTTAAAACTCTCTTTCCCTCCGTCGAAAAAAGGTGAAATGTTATAACAAAAGAGAGTTTACAAATCTGCTTAAACCAATAAAAACATTTATTGCACATTTTTATTCCTTTTATAGCAGCTTTCATGTTTTTTGCGAACATGCAACGGTATTGCACATTAATAGTGAAATTCTATCTTTCCAGTTTTGGAATAATTATTGCCTGTCCCGCATTTCAACAGATATATTTTTATAATACTAGCAGCGCCCCGTGATTTCGCTCGCGTATGAAAATTACGAAGTATTCACGATTGAGTACGGCAATAAAATACCTACCTAGGTATAGCCTATATTATTTTATTCTAATCTATAAGCTTTATTACCGTAAAGTTTCTTTAAAATCAATTTAGCAGTTTTTGCGTGAAACAGTAACAAACATCATTACATGTATAGGTTTGCCAGGTCGTCAAACCTTATCGGAGGGGACTTGTCTTTGTCGAGTGTCATCACCGCGATGCTTGGCTCTGACGAGTCCTGGACGGCAATGGCCTCTTTCTGCGAGACAGTGATGTCCCAGAAGGAGGCCGACGAACGGGTGAGAGTGTACTACAAAACTAACTAAAATTAAAAAAAACTAACACACAAAAAAAAATTACATAAAAAAATAGTAAGATTAGTTCGTCACACACTCATGAGGACGGATGGACGACGAACCAATAAAGCTCTGACTAAAGATGATGATGATGATGATGATTAACAGGAAGCAGCATAGAGGATATTATATAGTTTTAATTAAAAATATGATTAACTAACTAGTATATTATAAGGTTCCATAAGTATGAGTCATGGTAAAACAGACGGTTAAATATCGCGGTTAATTTAATAGTCATTATCGTTCATTGTCAACTTTTTGCTAATTTCATGTTTTTATGATTAACCTAATAAACATATTTATCGCTAGCGAGAGTCTCGCGATTCATTTGATTAGGTACCTACTTAGGTACATAAAATAGTAAACATTACAGTTGAGGTAGGTAGGTAGGTACCCGTCCCTCAAATAAAGCGGCTGAAGGCTCACGCAGCGGTTTTAGTGGGGTAGGGCACCCAAATGCGAGTCCCCACACACGCCAGCGCGCCTACCCAGGCCCTGGTATGGTCGTAAATGATTTCCTCCTCCTGTAATGAGTTCTGTATTTCTGTAGTACAGCAAAGCTGTTTGATAAACGCAATAAAGATGGTAGAATCCCTCCTACTAAAGCCAGCACCCTCAAAAAGCGACTAAAGGCACTCGCAGTGGTTTTAGTTTGGGTATACATTGTCTAAGTGTAACTCGCAAGTTCCACATAGGACCAGGAATAATGCAGATAAATATTTCCCGGTTTTAGAAAAAATTAAAAATATATCTCCTTGGTAGGTACTCAATTTATAAAATGTCTATGACGTTTTTGAGGCTTCGACAAGGTTTATTTATTTATTTATAGAAACTTAATTCCTCAGCAGGAAATCAAAAGTAGGTTATTGATTCACAAGAAAACATAATGACCGTAAATACATTTCTAATCATTAGTTACTAAATCTGATTATCGCTTATTATTCATAATGATTATCTCGTTATCGTCCATTGCTTGATAAAGGAAAGACAGGATACATCACTAATGGCATGGCGTCTACTACATAACAAAGAACTTCTCTTTATGTCTAAAGATTATTAATGAAAAAAAAATTATAATCCTAGATGAATAAGTACATAGGTAGTACAAGTATTCTTCCAATAATACATATAAGCTATAAAATCCAGAACAGATTAAGCCTTAATCTATGCATGGATAATTACGAGATAATTATGAAGTACCGTAAAGATTTTTAATCTTTTGAAAATAAATTAAATATTCAAAATCTTAGGGGAGACTTTTGCCCAGCATTGGGGTTATAGCATAGGCTAGTTAACAAAAAAAAATGTACTAGGAAAAATTAATCTATTACATAAATATGAATATAATATTATATAAATATGCAGTTTTATTTAGTACCTAAAGTATTTCACGGCCTTCAAACTCATGTCTTCTTTGAAGGTTTTACTCCCGCTTAACATAAAATGATTGCATTCAAATGTATATTAGAAATAACAAAGCGCTCAAACAAAAGAGAACAAGATGTTAAAGAAAACGCAATCACTGAGCAATCCGCTTAGCACAAACCCCGTGTCACCAATTTGCATCTATCCGTAATACGACAAAGACCCAACAGAATACAGAATCCATACAAAACCTCTAACATTGGAACTTTGTCGCATGAAATATCGAGTTAAGTATTTGCGACCGTTTTGGATCGATTCCGAAGGCAGAGCTCGGTTAGCTCCGCCTATTGGGCGCTGCTTCGGGAGCTGACGGACGCCCGTAGAAGCGGTTCTTTTGATGCCTCCCTCCCCCTGCACTTCCGTGCCGAGCCCCTGCGATAGCGGCGCAAAGCGGTCATTATTTCCTGCGCGCTCTAGCAAGCCGGTTGTGTCGTGACGGTGTCAGTGAACAGTGTTGTGTTTGTGCTCATGGATTGTCTCGACATGGAAGATAAGCCGTACAGCGTTGACAGCTCTGACGATATCAATGTGGAGGAAGAGGAAGACGAATGCCTAGATGATAACCACAGTATGTACTGGTTTTAATCACACTTAGTTATACATATTACTATTATTTTATTCTCTGTAATACGTCATAGTTACAACTTACACTTTACAATCATAGTAAGTTTGATATATAAGTTCAAATAATAATACATGTTTAAATTATTATTTATTTTGTACTCGTGATATATTATTATTTTGGCAACCATTTATTTTTATTTTAGGTATACATTTAAAGACTGAAACCATTTATGTTGCATTATTTTATTTAAGTTTTATCTAACTTAGATATCGCATCTTAATTATTGATATTCCATAGTTTTGTTTATTTATATTTTTTGTATTTTCTTCAGGTTACCCACCGGACTTTCCGATCGAGGCGTTAGTGAAGTTAGAACGACCGTCACCACCGATACCAACGCCACCAAGAACACCACCAACTGACGATACGCCACCAGCGGTCATAGTATCACGCCATCAGGCAGCCTGGTCGCCACAGTACCCCGTAGCGCAGACCAGACAGATGCAAACGCCATACTCCTACGACAAGCAAGTCTATTATCCCACCATGTCGTATGTCCAAGCTCAAGTTGCGACGCTTCCTCCGTCGGCGCCGTATCACGCCATGCTTGTGAACCAATGGATAAGGAATGCGGCGTTGTACCACCACACGATGAGATACCCATCGATGGCCCAAAGGATGCCCGGTAGAAACCCACCACCGATGCGGGCGCCCGGTGCACCAGGTACAAGGCCAAAGAAACAGTTCATTTGCAAATATTGCAATCGGCAATTCACCAAATCATACAATTTGCTTATACACGAAAGAACACACACAGATGAGAGGCCATACTCCTGCGATATTTGTGGAAAGGCGTTCAGAAGACAGGACCATCTCAGAGACCATAGGTAAGGATTCGTATACATTTATAAACATATTTGACCCATTAGGTGTACTTAAGTAAATAATAAGCATAAGTTTTATAAAACCACAAAGTTTTTGAAAGTTCAATTTGCTTAAAAACCGTAAAAAGGTATAGGAAATTTCAATACCAATAAATTGATTTGTAATGTGCGCGTTAAAAATGAACCTTTTTTGGGGTCGAGTTTGACCGCACGCGCTCTTTTTGAACCGGTTTTCGATAACAATATCTGTCTTGCTTCGCCGTCAAACAAATTATATGTTGCGTTCTTTTTTAGACGCCTTTTATACATACTTTTAGGCCTACAATTTATATTGGCCTACATTTTGACTTATTTGTTTTTCTTTTGTTTCCAGGTATATCCATTCAAAGGAGAAACCTTTCAAGTGTACAGAATGCGGCAAAGGTTTTTGCCAGTCCAGGACTTTGGCGGTTCACAAGATTTTGCACATGGAAGAGTCTCCCCACAAATGTCCAGTTTGCAACAAGAGTTTCAACCAAAGATCGAATCTGAAGACGCATTTATTGACACACAGTGACGCGAACAAACATCACTTGGAACATCTTGAGGGCTGTCAAGAAGTGTCATCAACGAGTCAGGCTTCGGAAAGTCCGCTTCTAGACCTTTCCCAAAAGCCTTCTTCCCCTCCAAATTTCCAAAATCAAGTTCAACAATCGCCTGTGCAAGCACCAAAAAGAACATTAGGATTTTCAATCGATGATATTATGAAGCGGTAATTTTAATGTTAGTTTTAGAAAAGTAAAAAAAAGTGGAGGGAAATTTATTGATTGAAATTTGTTATCAGGCCAAAGATTGTTAGCTTAATGTGTTCATTGAAACAAGCTAGGCCGTAGGCCCTACAACCCGATTAGCTTTTTAAAGGAGCCTACCTAGGCAATTGTGTCGCCAGTAAATTATTGTTAGGATCTATGTACCTTCAATACATGTTTTTTTTTATAATATTAAGCTTGAGGTCCTTTGAATGCGCTAGTTATCCAACAACCCGCTAGTCGTAAACGCGGCGAATTATGTCCCCGATAGCTCAGTGAGAATTAATAAACGACACCCAAGACACGTATTAATCGACCCAGCTGATGAAATCTCACAGCTGTTAAAACACGACGCAAAAATGCGTAAAACATTACAAAACACAATAAACAAACACCAGCCGGGGATAGGTAAATATTTACACCGTTCGAAGTCCCGGGATTCCGAGCGACGCCGTTCCCTACACATGTTAAATACGTCGGTCCGGACCGACCGCGTTAGCACAGGTTCGAATCCGATACATGTCGATAACAATACAGACCGCGATAACAACGATAGCCCGTTGCTATCATCTGATAGTCTGGGTACCGTGCGCGACCCGCCCCTCTCTATCTGAGGGTGGGGAGATGGCCGGCCATCATGATAACAACATCACCCGAAACAAAACGTCGACAGTATCGCATTCCTATAGTTTAAATTCTACACCACGTAGTGACGCGACCGTCAAGCCACGCCCCCGGGGGAAGCTGGCGGGGGAGTTAATCCCCTTTATAAAATTTTTAGATGAGCCATCTGCTCATCTACTTTTCCGATGTAGCTTTAAGGCCTTAAGGCCAACAGCATAGATCCTTTCGAAAAAAAAAAAAAAAAAAAAAAAACTGTTTTTCGAATAATTAGATTAGTTTAGGGAATTCACAAAACCTTCAACGATCTTATACCATGAGACTGAAGATATAGTTTTATTATTGTTATTGTTTTAAGGAGTTTATTTATTGTGATATCTATGTTTAGTTTATGGCTAACTACAGTTACCAAAAAGTATTACCTTATTATTTCCATGGCTATGCAAATCGGTGTACAAATAGATTAAAATGTATTATATAGATACCTATTGTGTAAGTTAAAATCTTTAAAATGAATGGTATATTTTATTATTCTTGTTCCTTATTGTAAATAATTTAGACGTAATTTAGCGCATGAGGCTATTCGTAAATATAGAAAAAGAAAATTATTTTTATTGTTTTATTGCAAATGTTCCTACATTACCTTTCTTCAAAGTTGTTGTCTTTGAAGCAAAGGCAATTTCTAATAAACGCAACAAACTTATATTAATAAATAATAATAAGTCCACCATCCTAGTTACTACAGAACTTTTTTTATTAGTCCTTTCCGTATAATACTAATATAATACTTTTTATACCGTCTAAATATAATATTTTCTATAGTAGTATGTATTTGATTTTTGTGGAGTAATAGCAGGTGTACATAACCGCTTAGAAGTTATATATACAGGTTTAAATATCAAAGGTCATTATATTATAATAAATGAAACGTGTATTTGCTATAAGTACTTAGGTTTTTTTATAAAAACCCTACACTGACAAGACTGACCATTCTATGGTGGTTATCACCCACATAATATCTTGTACTAGTTATTGCCGGCAGCTTACGTCGACTCATTTGCCACGGAAGTTTAAATTTCGAATGTTTTTTTTTTTTTAAATTTGATTGATTTTAAACATTACTTGCCTCATACCTACGTACAAATTGACAAACATTACTTACTCTTGTATCCAGTCCTTAATTTGCTCAACTCATTACCTAGGGTTGGTGATTAAGACATAAAAAAAGTTTAAACACAAAAAATAAGGGTCCCTTTTTTGCCCTCTTTGCTTTTGCCGGAGGTTTTTTTACTTACATAAAAAGTTTTAACTGTGTAAATCTAATAATTTGGGTCACCTAAGTTAGTACGGTGTAAGTTACAACTGAAGTTAACATAACGTTATTGTAACGGATTTATTTGGGAAAATAATTTAGTTACTTCAACTTCTTCAGTTATATTCTAGCATTTTCGAACATGTCGTTTGTGAAGTTGGAGATTTCAACCGTCGCATCGCGCCGTGCAAAGACATAGGTACAAATAACCAATCAAATATTATTTAAAAATATTTATAACCTATCGAGTAAATTTTATAAGTCTATCGAGAACCAAATCAATTCTATAATTCAAAGAAAAAATATATAATTTAAGCTTTAATTGCTATTTACACAACTACACTAAGTAAAACTTGATTAGTTATACATATTTATAGTATTTATACAAATTGGTAAGTAAGTCAACAGGTTAAATTTTAAATACATAGAAAAAAATGTAAGTATTCAAAAGACACCTTGCTTATAATTTATTAATTTACTATTCGTGCTAATTAATTATTAATTTGTTTATTTACTTTCAATTAGAGACTTTTTTATTAATGGCTATATTGGATAAGTCGGTAAAAGGTAAAAAATATCACTACCTACTTTTTTCTTTTTAAGTTAATCTGTAATAATAAGTATACAGAGTAATTTGTACCTACATGAAGGATTTCATTATGATACTTTATAAAGCTTCAATTTACAATCATGTTTTAGGGAGTAGCTTAGCAGATCCTCTAAAAATGTTCGAGGCTTACTTTCGGAGGTACTTACTTTAGATCGGCCATTATTGAAGATTCTCATGCGCATGCGGCATGCGTGATAAGTACCAATGGTGATTGCCCAAAAGTAGGTAAGCGTAGGTATTATTAGACTTTCACATACACTTTACACATTTACAGTAATAATTATTGTTAACATTGTGCTGTGTCTGCTGTGAGTTATGTTTTTTTCTCGAAATATATTCAGGCACTTATATTTTTGTTTGGTAAAAGAACATACAAATATTTTTTGTTTAGTTTAAATACCTATATTTATTACAGTAATGTGTAATGCTATAATAGGTAAGTATGTCATACTTATGTAATATTATCTACTATTGTTGTATTTATACAAGTATATTAATTTATAATATTTATTTTAGGTTAACAGATTGCATACCTTCAAGTATATACTTTTTGGTCTTTACAATGAAGAATTATTAAAATTGCTTGTTAAATAATAGTGCGTTCAGCGCCACCTAGTTCGTTACGCGCGAAGTTGTATATGTCATTTGTCACAACGCGATGTCGCTACCTGTTCTTGATTTCGATATTTAAAAGTTTATTAGAAAATGCATGTACATACTCGGATATGTTTCAATTTTCACTTTTCTATTGAACGTACTAGGATTTAAAAGTAGGAATATATTATAAAATTATTCTTGACATCAGGCATTTTAAGTACCTATTATTTGAAAAATTATTTTGTTGATTTTGAAACTAAATATTTTAGTGTTCAACATTTTCAAAAAACGACCTAATGATCCGATTAGTGCAATTAATGTTTTCGAATTATGTTGTTCATAATAGTTTAGAAGGTTCTAGAAATCCTCGATTGATGTTTGAACGTTACAATCTTGCGTATACGCAATTTGGCTGTCAATGAAAATTGCACAAGCCCTTTGATTGTGGCCTAATCGCAACGAAATCGCGATATAAATGCTTTCCCATGACTATTCCGACTTTATCCCGAAACGATTCGGATAATTGTCCGGGTGTTGTTTTGTTCCAATTAAAAGTAATTCACGAATTTAAGTCTGATTCGGACGGATTTGGCGGCCATATTTCAAATAATTTCAACTGTCATGCGCCCGCGCACTGACTGACGTTTATTTTGATTTATTAATGCAATAAGATGATTTATAGATAATAATTTAAGTTCTATTCAATTATAAATCGATTTAATATGACGCGGTAGCGTAGGTTACTAAAACCCTTTCCACCTTTGGTAAGAATTTTCGAAAGATGTGAGTTGGTAATCGTTCTTTAATTATTTATTTAGCAAAACCTTTTTTGTTGAAATAATACTGACCGTTTGTATGCAATAATATCTATACCTTCCTGCAATCCCATATAATATTAAACGGTGAAATGATTTGGCTTGACGAATTCTCGTATTGATCATAGATTCTGAATAAGTTACTCGATAGTATTATTGTGTCATATTTTTTTTCCAAAATTATATAAATATACACACTACAATATTCTATAGAAGTAGCGTTAGGTATGTATTCAATCTAACCTAGGCAATCATTTTGTTCGCCCAACCACAATGATAAAAAGAAACAATAGAAAAACTACAAACATTTAAGACCAAAGTTATGAGACCAAAAGTTTTGATAACAAAGTTATGAGACCTCTGGATACTTAAATTATTTTCTTACATCTAGTATATTCTGAGGAAGGTTGCGTATTGCTTTTGAACTCCTCATTAGTAAATATAATATAATACCCATATACAATATATTGTTTTGTTTGTTTGCTAATATGATACGAAAATTATTAAAAAAAACTAGAATATTATTTAGACCAATAATTTAACTCAATATAATGAAACTACTTGTACGGATACGTAGCGACTTCATGGTAAAGTAGTAAATTCATCGCAAATAAATCCATATGGTTGTTACATCTGCTAAATTCTAGAATGTTCTTTTTTAGTTTTGGTATGTATGCGTCCCGAGCATTAGTGAGTGTAAGCGATTATTTTTTTGTTCAGCTCAATGATATAAACAATAGAATCAAATAATGAAGATTGCCCAGCCCGGGGCACCCGTAACGATCACCTGAAGTAGCACTAGGTCTTTGGGGCATTATTTTAGATTTATAATCCCTTATAATTGCGCTCGAGTCAGATGTAAGATTGATGTTACGTTTTTAGGAATTTGTAAGTTTTTTGTCGACTGTACCTATAACGATGCGAAAGCCGTATTTATGTTTTTATAAGAGTATTTGATGATAAAATATATGAAAATGATTGCTAGGGTGTTATTGTTGATTTGAGTCTTAGCATTAGGTACATAAAAATGTAGAAGTGTGTTTAAGCTTGGATTGTTGGTAAGAGTGAAGGAAAATGGCATGTCAGAATGCTTTACTTAAAACCAACCGATATAATTGTTTGTGTGCATATATTTTTAAATTTCATAAGAAGGCAACGTTTAAGCCGCAGCCTCTGGATGAATAGGGACAACTAATCCTATAGACATTCTCACAACCATATGTTATGTAGATGCGTTGATCTCATTTTCCCTACCCATGTCCGTCCAATGGGAAACTCACAAACCGCACGCAACGCGACAGCACAGCTGTCAATGAATGCTTGTGCTATGTAAGCGAGAGGTTCTACGCCAGTCGTGCCAGCACAATTTGGCTACAAACCAGCAATTGAAGGTATTATTGCCTCCTAATTTATTTCGATTTTAGATTTCTCCAATTTGTTTAGGTACTTCAGATAAAGATGAATTAATAAATTTAATGAATGAACAATCAATATACGCTTTATGTTAAAATAAATATTAAATAAAATAAAGATCTAAAATGTCAAGAATACAATAATACATAAAAATTATTATGAAACTGAATTATGATTAAAATTAAATTAAATTTCTAATTTTAAGTCAGTACGCCACAAAACAAATACATTAAAAAACGTGGAATCCATAATATCTAAACTCAATTTTAAAATGTTTAAATCGATGCCAAAGCCCCAACATAACCCCTTAGACGCATATTAAACGAATTCTTACACGCATTTGAAAAAAGACCAAACAACCGACACGCGCCATCTGACGGCATCCACACGCAACCGAGATTGACAGCTGTCAATCATGAAGGGGGCTAATAGATTGGGGCAATCAGGGCCCCGCGCCCAGTGTTGACTGCGGCTATGATTTTTACTTATTTGTCAGCATCGATTCCTTTTTTGACAGACAGATGTGGAAGAACTTTTTATTATATTTATTAGTGTGGCAACTCCGTTTGCGAGTTCTACCATCTTGCTTTTCTCTGGAGACTGCTTTGCTGTTGATGGGATAGGCAGTGTTACTGGCATTTACTGTATTTCTCAGTATAGGCACGGATAACATTGGCTAGTCTATAATATTTTCGTTTATGTTCCTGGACCACGCCTGCACATACCAGCCGCCTGTCAGGTGGCACGTGCGCTAATTTGTATTCAACTAACAAAGACATCAGCCCCCCCTAGACAAGTGGCAAACGCTAAGCGAATAGAAATAGAATAGAATACTTATTGTATGGGAATAACAATAGCTGTCAAATTACATGTCGTAAACTAGTGTCATTCCCATAAAATAAATATTCTATTCTATTACTATTCGTTCAGCGTTTGTGCCACTTGTCTAGGGGGGCTGATTTTTTTAATAAGTGGCCTATAATTCCCATGGCCCATTAAAGACTATCTTGTATTAATTCTCGTTCGCCTTGAGATAAAAATGGATATAAACATGTAATTATACAGTTCTGTTGTTCTTAGTAGTTAGTACATTCCAAAGTTGCTTCACGGAAAACATAAGCTGACTGATTGACTGTCTTTTTAACTCCCTATCTTTAAAACATTACACGTCAAAAAATTTTACGAACCGACTTTATAGTCCTTAATAATATATCCTACTATCCTGCTAATATTATGTACGCGAAAGTTGTTTGTCGTTGTAGATGTTTGTTACTCTTTCACGTTAAAACTGCAGAATGGATTTTGATAAAATTTTACAATAATATAGCTATACATCAGAATAAGACATAGGCTATAATTTATTACCGTAGTCCCACAGGAATGGGAAGTACGCGGATGAAACCGCGGGGCGCTGCAGGTAATAAATGTGAAAGTAGGGATGTTTATTACACTTTCACGCGAAAACTTCTCAACCAATCATCGTGAAACTTTGTACACATATTCTTGGAGGTACTAGAAGTAACATAGCATACATTTAAAAAAAATGATTTTTTTTTTGCTACCGCGGAAAGCCGCGGGCAACAGCTAGTATTTTATATATTATTATATCTATCATCATAAGTTACGTTTAGTAAATACTATTTATACGCAACATAGTAAATGTATGCGTTTTATTTTATTACGTACGTACAAATATCGTAATTGTGAGGTTTGATTTTTTACGGTCTCGCGAATGGCTAAACGGATTTGCATGGAACTTAACATAGGATACGGTTTTAGTTGCGGTGGGTTCTTATGGGGTATAACCTGGTTAGGCCAGGTAACAACCAAATATTATTTTACTGCGATACCAATTTGTTGTCCCTAAACAAGAGACAGGTAATGTGATTATTGGCACCGGGCCAAAATAGTTTCAGGGCACTACGAGATGCGTAAAACAATAAGAACTAAAAAATCTAGTGCGTTCTGAATTGTTATCTTGAAGAAATACAGCTTGGTTAAAATAATTAAGTGGTCACTATATTATAATATGGTTATACCTATAATACCTACATATTTTACTAAATAGAAACATAATATTATAATGTTGGCACTATTTGGCAATGCTAGATTTTAATAAAGCTTATTGTTTCACATTTATTTTATAATGATTTCATTAAATTCTGTTATTGTTTTCCGTTATGATAAGACATCAGTGATAGTGATGAAGATGCTTTAATTTTTTCTAAACTTTTTTGCCGGGCTGTAAATGTTCAAATAATTTTATTTTTTTCGAAAGGCCTAGATTTTTAGCTATAATGGCCTTTAAGCCCAATCGGTAGTGTAAATAATTAACATTTACGTTTATTTTGCGTCCTAGTATTTATACATTACATATTGCATTAATTTTATGTGTGCATTACAGTTTACTTTTAACTTTAAATTTTATCTATGAAATATAATTGAAATAAAGTTAACCTGGTCTTATGAAATGTAACATAGTGTGGACCCATTTGAATTAATCTGGTTCGTCGGTTAAATTCAATTTAAAAAAAAATCTAAGAATTCATCAGAATTCCATTTTGATAGACACTTTAACGTAAACTTATAATCAAATCTTGCGTGCGTTTAATCACACGACGAGTTTTTTTTTTCTAAATTTGATACAACTATGAATTTTAGAACCGGCAATTAACCAAAGGGTTTCACGTCGCTTAATCAGTAAAAACCGGGCGAATTCAAAAAGTACAGACCTATAATTATGGTCGATTTTGATCCGGTTATTAATATAACTAAATGCGGTTATAATTTCTGAAATGATACTTTTGTTTTGCGGTTTTTGCGAAACGTGCCTTCCGTATAAAGTCGTCTCTTTAATGGGCGGTTTTTTTGACATTTAAATGGCGGATTTAAGATTAATATTAAGTTGACAGATCTGATTTTTAAAGTTTTTTTTTGTTTCCTGTTGTTATCTGTAATTTTCTACGGCCGTTTTTGAGTGATCTTTAATACATTATTTTTATTAAATGAACTCAGATTGCCGCTCATGTTCTAAGAATAAAGGGTAAAAGTTTTTATACGGATAAGGAAAATTTAATATGAAGGGGAAAAAATGTAGTTTCTGAAATTACATGTTTTAAGTCCTTCTTGTATTTTGATGTGAAATGCTGTTAAATTTATAAAGTGATTTGTATTTTGTCTTAAAAATGAACAAAATATTTTTTCTGTTGTTTATGCGAATTTCAATTATATTAACTTCTTTCATATTTTACTTTTTTAGTTATTGTAATCAAACAACTTTTATGGATTTTATCGCGGTTTATAAAATTAATAATTTTTATTATTAAAAAAGTACTTATTGATATTTTTGAAGTCATAGCGCGGTAAAATAATAACATTTCTGAAGTAATACCTTCTTTTGCAGCGTTGAGTAGTTATTGGTACGGGAAAATTAGGTTCGCGTCACCTACAATAGCCACCATCGTGATCGGTTGATGAGCGACGGTGGTGCAGTGGTGGACGGACTCGGCCTCTTATGCGAGAGGTCCGAGTTCGATCCTGACCCCCACATGTGTGCCTTGAAATGGGTTTTTATAAATTTCTAAGTGCACACGAGACCATCGTTCGCTCACCGGTGAAGGAAAAACATCGTGAGGAAATTGAGCCTGATGAGATTGAATATCTTTGAAGGTATGTGAAGTTCACCAATCCGCACTGGGCCAGCGCGGTGGACTATTGGCCCATTACCCTCCTCGCCTGATTTCGAGGAAGGAGACCCGTGCCCAGCAGTGGGACATATAAGGGTTGATACTTTACTTTTTTTACACCTACAATATGATATACTTAGTGTGATATGTCGTATAATATGATATAATGTGATATAATTACGTCATTATAAAATTTCAAATTTGGAGTATTGAAATTTGAAAAATTCTATAATTTTACAAGCTTTCACTTCTATCGACCGTCCGAGCCAGTTATTCCCGCCTGACTATGTACTAAATTATCATCCATATGATATGGAAATTAAAGGTCAAAATATCTCATCATGGAAAATGTTTCTAATATTGTTCTACTATACTACTATATACTAGTAGCGACCCGCGGTTTCAATCGCGTACTTCTTGTTTTTCTCTTTCCAAACTACTATAATTAATAGGTACTGCTATAAATATTACTATAATTACTTAAATAGCGTATGTGCTTCAGACATGTAAGATATACTATTGCATAGTTACATTAAAATCCATTCAGTAATTTTAGTAAGAAACATACATCCTTACATTCTTACAATCTTTTGCGTTTATAATATTAGTAGGGAGCAGAATGTTAAAGACAGGTACCTAATAGCGTCAAAAAAAATACAGTAAATCTTAAAGTTCTTGCTTATATTATCATGTTAAGTTTAATTTGAAGATTATAATTCACAAATAGCAAATATCTCTAAATTAAAAAAAAAATGCTTAACTTTCTCTAAATTATTCTAACAAAAAATAGTTTCAGCTAATGTATATTTAATATCATAATGAAATATATATGTCTATGGCAATAGGCAATTTATTGGCGCCGTCTTCGTACCCTGATCCCGGCAAACCGCAAACTAATCAAACAACCAGTGATTATACCTTCATCTTTGAACCGCTCGGGATGGCAGTGGAAATTAGTAAAAGTAGCTATCATAGATTAAGTATATAGATGAGCAATCATAAATTAAAATAGGTATAAAACCCGTTATATTGTCAAGTTTCATAGATTATAATAAACGGCCTTTTAAACACACATAATATGATCTAGATACGATTTATATTAGTGTAGTTAGCATAGGTATAATTATAGAAGATAGAGTCAATGCTGCATTGCAGGCGAATTTAGCCGATACGAACGGAGTGGTGGTACCTACCTCTTGACCGGTGGTACCGGTTTAAAGATCATTGGTGTAAAGTGACAGGCTTTGAGTCAAGTTGTTGTAGCGTTTCGTGTGGCTTGTGTATTTCCTAATGCCCATGGAGGGAATAGAAGAAAAGACAGTATCGCATCTGCATATTGCATAGCATACGGATGTGCGGTTGTGTATCGTCACTATAAGGTTTCACGTTTGCCTCCTTATGTTCAAAGTCAAGTCAAACGGTATTTATAAATCATTTTATGCTAACCTAGTACCACGTGTGAGTAAAATTCTAAATTAGTACTAGAAAAGTACCTATTCATTTAGCATCAATAGTTTTTATTCTTTGACGTGGCAAGGTGTTTGCGTTCGACATGTCAAAAATTATGGCAACCTTTGGTTTTTGGCAGACCACCTATCATTATAACGAGGGTTTTTGTGCCGTTTGTGAATGGCCTAATGGTCACGGTTGCGAATTTGTTATTTCATTGTATTTTACGATCTAATTTGTTATTTTCGGTTAAATCACCGTGTTTATATATTTATTGGCATATTCACACGGGTATAAAATTCGATTTTAATAACATTGCTACGTGGTGCAGTACTTTAAATGTGTTAAGCATATTTTTATATACCAATATAAAAATATAACTAACGACATAAAAAGTCGAAGATGCAATAGAAAATCTTAAAGAACAGAAAATTAACCTAGTAGGTATATAAGAAAGAGTAGTCTGTACTGTAAGATTGGTAGTCTCTGTCCTCTCATTTCCTATACTGCACTTCTAAAATAGCGAGAAACGAAAGAAATACACAGGATGGTAGCACGCAGACGGGCGCTTCCTCCCACTTGCACATTTCACTTACACTTCAATACTCACAGTTTTTTTATGTTAGTCGGATTAGTTAGCAAGCTGAATCAGATGATGGTAGTGGTTAGCATCGTATGAACATAAAATGAAACCTGGAACTAGGTTAGGAACACGAAATTGCGATGCCTATCTAGAAACAAGATGTTAAGTGTATAAACAAGAAATTATACTATCCGTCAAAAGCTTCCTCCGAAACACAACATTTACATCAACATTCTACGGTAGAAACAAGTAAGATGGTACCCACGCTGTCGGGAACGCTGCACAGCGCAACCCTGTTAAAATACTCAGTAAGTAACAAAAATGGTTATAAGGGCCTGTTTCATAATCTCCAGATAAGTTCCGAACAGGCTATTCACAACATATTTGACAGATAGTTGTTGTGAATAGCTTATTCGGAACTTATCTGGAGATTGTGAAACAGGCCTTAACTATAAAGAACCATTAGAATTAGAATCAGTGTTTAATCGTGAACAGATTCTAGCGTAATAAGGAGATGGTCTAGATGGGACACCTCACGACTTGTTACTTACAGATCCTTAACAATAATATATAGAACATATAGGTAGATAAATAGCTGAGATAGCGGACATAGGTGCTTACAACCACCGTTTTAAGGGATTTATCTGATAGATAAAATTTTATGGGCACGCGCTATACGAAAAAATGCTTAGGGTTTTTTTTGTATGGTGAAAGAAAGAGAGATTTTTTTTAAGGTGGTTAACGTTGCTCATGTTATCAGATCAGCTGACGTGCTTTTCTTGAGGATGAATTGCGGTCTTGAGAACGATTCTCCAGAACAACGATTCGTAGAAAGTTTTAGGAGGAAGAAAGCTGGAACCAGTTCTCTTTACTCGTCAGACAAAGTATCTCCAAAATTTTGAATATTTGTTGCTATCCTAAGTCTACAGTTGATTATGGTCACCGTCCTAGTGATGAATGCCACTCTTAAATCCTTCATGCTGTTTATTAAATATTCAATCAATTGAAACGAACTTTTCTTTTTCTTATGCGTTCTGGAAGGACATGAGAGAAATAAAAAGACTGAAGCAGTAGAAAAGAGAGCGATTGAAGTGGTAGGAGCCGCAAATAATTGTTTATTTTGTATTATTTCAATTATACTCTTTCGATATTCAATATTTCGTGGTTCCCACGTGCCCGGTATAAAGTATACAAGGTCCTATGTCTAGTGTTACAAAAAGTAACCCAAAAAAGTAGGGACTCACCTGTAACACCCAAAACATTAAGCCAGCACGACTCGCCTCAAGCCAAGATGCTTATTAGGGATGTACCAAGCACCTGTGTGAATATTCTCATAATCCTCCTAATTAAAGGTTTGCGGATCTTCCCAAAGAACGCCGAAAGCCAAACGGTTGGGCCTTACTGTGGAGGCAATAAATTGTTCGACTTTTGACCCCTTGGACCGAGTTTTTTAGAGAATTCGCCCTCTGGCTGTCCTGATCCGAAAAAAGATTTAGAAAGCGCACAGAGAACTGAACAAATATTATTATATTACTAAGATTTTGTGTTCCTTTTAGTTAATATGTTTTGAACATACCTATTAAAATTAAAGTAAATAAAAACATATGCATATAAAATAGAACAATACGGTACCTATAATAACATTCTAAATGTTTGAAGTGAGAACTTCTTTAGCCGCCTAGAGAGCGCTGTTTTTTTGCGCAATATAAGTTAATAGCTGACTACATACACTGACGCTACTCTATCTAGATGTAGATTTCCTCACATTTTATATAATTTTGTTATACTTTACTTTAAAATTAAACTCTTTTCTCGACTGGCAAAATATCTACTACAAAATCACTTTGAATTACCATTTCAAATTTGCATGAAAGGCTCATACCAATGTTATATATTTCAAAGCGAAAATCGGTATAAATATCCGATGGCTGCTCTGTGCACTAATGTCGAATATTATCGCGGTGATCGTCAACCGGCGTGCCCCAAGGCTCCAGTCACGGCCCCCTTTCCCACGTGCTCCGAATGTTCAGATTGCGTGCGACTCGACCCGTTCACACTTATATCATCAAACATAACTTTATTACTATCATCTAAACTCCAGTATGATAGCACACTTGTACGGTGTCTTATTTTCCTATGGCTTTTGGGTATGCTTTACCGGATTGCTGCTGCATCTACCGTTTGCTTGGGGCTACATACACCTCTTGATTCTCATCGTCTTTTAACTGTGGGAACATGTAAGTAAAATTTTAATATACGTAAGATTTCCTAATATAACAATATATGTAATTTGCACTTACAAAGTTAGCACCTAAAGATTTATGTGCTTATGAGATGTGAAAAGATGAAGGCAAAGAAGGGCTTAGAATAGCTTTACTTTCAAAGTTTCTATTTTTGCAAGTTTTAATTTTTTAGGAAAACTACTATTTTCCTAAGTAGTTTCATGCTACATCCAGTTCAAAAAAATATGTTCGCGCAGTAATTGTTTAAGTTGAGCAAAAAACTTAGATAATAATAGATAATAATTAGACTTCGATAATAATTTTATTGATAAAAAAATTCTATGACTGGTTATTTTATTTGTCACAATTTTCAAAATTTTGCTAGATCTGCAAATGTTGTCAATATTATTATGTAAATTATTATTAGATGAAACTGTTGTATTAAAACTAAATGCGATTTAGGTATATATATATATACTCTAATTTGAAAAGGAATGTAAAATCGTGTAAAATCGAATTTCTTATATCGGTCAATAAAATTCTTTATTCAATACTTAATCATCATCATCATCATCAACCTTCATCCGTCCATTGTTGAACTAAGGCCTCAATCAACGCCAAGACGACCGATAAGACTTTTAAAAATATAAAAAATATTTAATCCTAATACAAGTATACAGTCAATTGGCATAAAATATGTATAAACTACCAGGGCACCGCGGTTTCACACAAATATTTCCCATTTACGTACCGCAGAGAAAAATTGTACTCTAGTATCTGTTAATCTGATGTGAAAGATTTACCACTTTAAAGTTTTATCAAAATCCATTCAGTAGTTTTTGCATGGGAGAGTAGTCCTATGTATGTAACTCGCCCAAACACTTTATTAGAATATGTCAGGAATTCCATAGATGGCGCCGTCCTTTAAATTGATCGTAATTTTACTTATACTTAGCATTTCCTTAAATATCTTCGCATAAGTATAGTCTTTATGCCGGGTAATGGAGGTCCCGTTCCACATTCCAGGGAGTAATTCGTTAAACTGTTTATTATGTTGGTATGTCAGACCGAAATAAAAAAAAATATTGTAAGAGGTAGTGCTATGCTGCTTTGCAGCCAAATTGGGCCGGCACGACCGGGATTGGTACCTCTCGCTCACATAATACCGGCGTAAAGTGACAGTTATGCTGTCGCGTTTCGCGCGGTTTTTGAGTTTCCGGTGGTCCATTGGGGGGATAGGGAAAAGGAGGGCAACGCATCTACACCTCTGGTAACTGGTTATGTGGATGTTAATGGGCGTCGATAGTCGCAAGGCTTCGGCTGTTCGTTTGCCCTCCTGTGCTATAAAAAAAAATCCTATGCTATAAAAAAATTATTAAAGTAGCAAACGGGGGATCAGCGTCGCCTATACTAACGAACTCATATTTGTAGTAGTTCTTATCTAGATCCCCTCGCAAATTAGTATACAATTTTTCTATTCTGTAGAGAATAAAATTGTAAATTGCTAGCTAAGAACTTTTTATTCCTAAAACGTTTTCATCACTGTGTCTTACCGGCGTTATAATAATAATAATAAAGCCTTTTTATTTCCTGTTAATCTTATAGTTAGTAGTTACATAATTTTATGTGTTATCTATGTTAGTGTATTTTAAATATATGGTTTTTTTTAATTATTTATATTTATAATATTGACGACCTCTGTGGCTCAGTGGTTAGCGCGTTGGCGCTCAAGCCGGAGGTAGCGGGATCGAATCTCGCCAGGGAACAAAAAGTTTTCCGTGTTCCTGGGTCATACACAAATTTAACACACATCGTTAAATTTGTGTATTATATAATAAAAATCTTAAATATATGTATTAACATAAAAAAATATTAAATATATATATTTCCGTTGTCTGGTACCCGTAACACAAGTTCTTCGGAAACTTAGCACGGGACCAGATTGACGTGGTGTAAAAGCGTCCATAGATATATCATGCGAATAGGAATGCCTTGATAGGGTATAGGCTTCCTTCAAATTCTTCCATTTCTCTCTGTCCTGTGCTATGTTTTCAACCGACGTTATAAATGAAAAATTAAAAAGCAATGTTATTAAATTAATAAAATCCGTAAACGCCCATATTAGCTGCTTACCTACCAGTAATTAGGTAAACTTTCGGCTAGTACAAAGTTACCTGTTAGTAATTAAACAAATAGGGCTTAAAGGGACCGCAGGCGCCACAGGGCGTTCTGAGCGTCTCGCCGTCATCCCAACCCCGTCATTATGGACTTAATCTAATTATTGAATTCGTACAATGTTGTGTTTACATTTTTTTTTTCTAATTTACCCCACTATATTTAGGAATGGATGCGCTAAATGGCACGTTTAGGGTAATATATCATAACCAAACGTAGTCACTGCGCCGACGGTCGTTTTCTCACGCTGTTACTCTTGGTTTGCTAACGATAAATTTAGGTGGGACGTAGACTTGGCAAGATCAAGTTTAGAATTGCGTTTGTTTTATAGAGCTATTATAGCTTTTGAAGTCTTGATTCTCTCGAGTCTCGAGTCGAAAAGAAAATAGCGTAGAGTAAAGCAATTTAATATTTTACGAAAATTAAATTAAAGCTTTCAAAGTTTGACAATTGTTTCTTATGTCATATTCCTTACGTCAGCGTGACAAAAATTGGTAATCGTCACTATTACCAGCTGGTAAAGGTTAAGCAGCTGCTTAATATATGTCGGAAAAATGATTAAACAACAATGATCGTCTTACCGTCTCCAACACTGATTAAAGCTGATTTAATGTAAATATTGAAAATGAGCAAACTAGCAAAAAATATTCAGATTTATAACAGAAGTAAGAGTTATTAAACAATCCTTAAAATCGAAAAAGTATTATATTTTTATTTTTGTCTAAAATCTATCTCATATTCTCTATATAATCTATCACACTTAACTAAGGTAGCTTTCCAGCTATTTTATGATAGCCTAGTGTAACAGCAGTGTGCGTCTAACCTATATTTTTATATTAAGCGGTCTCAATGGTTATTACAAGGTATCCTTTACAGATGCCTCTAGAAGATTGTTACAATTATTTACAATTGGTGGCACTTGGTGGAATTTGGGGATAATTTGGACATTCCTGGGACTGATTAGGTGACTCACAGATTTCCCTATTAAGCACAGATTGAAAATAAATTGGGGAGGTTTTTTATCCATTTTTATTACGGTTTTTGTGTCTTTTCTATTAAAATTGTGATAGAAGTTAGGTATTTATATTTTTTTTAAACGAAAAATATTCGCGAAAAATATATATTATCTATATTAAATTGTTTCATACCTTTATAACATTTTTTTTCCATAATGACAATTAAGTACAATATAAATACAAGAAATATGCATAAATTGAACGTTACATTTTTTGGACTCCACAAAGTTATAGTTATTCTTTGATCAGTGTACCCTATACGATTTCACAGTAGGATACCAGAAAACGTTGAAAATATTTCCATTAATAAAGTCAAGAAAACTGTTAAGGTGAGTATAGACTACAACATTTCATGTGAATTAATTTATGTAACTAGCATGTTGTTATTATTTATATGTATATTAGTATGTTGTTATTTAGATGTATTTACAATAATTGTAAAACTATATTTTAAAAAGAGCAATCCTACAGAGTTTCTTGCTAGATTCTTCTCTGAGGAAAACTGCTACTTTGCGAATCTAGCATTAGCTTATAAAAAAAATTGACATGTTTCAAGTGCTATGTAATTTGCCTACGAAATAAATATTATTTGATTTGATTTGATTTATTTACTTGTAACAGAACAACGAGCCGCACTATGATATGTTCTAGTGTATCATCATTTTACGAACTAAATGTTTAAGTAGACGAAGTGTTGGGCGGCCATTAACCAGATGGGAAGACGATCTCCGTGCAGTGGCAGGTCCGCGTTGAATGCGAGTAGCAAGGGATCGGTCGTCTTGGCGTTCATTGAGGTTCCTATGTTCAGCAGTGGACGGATAAAGGCTGATGATGATGATGATGATCTCGACACGATGACGAGACCCGCAGGCCCAAGTTTACTTTCATCATTGAGAACTTATTGACATCTCATTTAAAATAGTTTGAGCTGGGTTTGAAGTGAAATGAGTCGCCCGAGGCCGCAAACATGTAATACCCATTTATCAAGTCGGTAATGATGTGCGCATATAAATAAAACATAACTTGGAAATATGCGAAGTAAATGGGCTTACCAATTATAGGGATTCCGTATTCACGCGTAATGGTCTTTACAAGAGGTTGTGATTTCGATTCCCGTAAACAATTAGTAATAATCTGTATAATATAATTATACGTAGCTATGTCATTTCAGAGGTTATGGAAGTATCCATTGAAATATTGAGAGCATGGAGCTTTTATACTGCGTCACCAAAAAAGTATAGGCAACATTATGTAGGGGATAGGTATGTCCCCAACACGGTGCAGGCAGGCCTTGTCGTGGCGGGGGGGCTCAGTAGCCCAGGGTGACCCCAACACCTTGGGCGAAGCGAACTGAGCCGAGGGGGCTCTTTGTACCCCTCCTGAAGAGGGGGCTAGGGGCGACGACGTGGACTTCACCTCATTGTACTGTCCCGACGTTGGGAGGGGTTGTTCTGTGGTGCGGGGCAACTCCTTTGTGGAGGTGGCGTGGATCCCCCGAAGGGTTTGACTAGCCATCGAGATGCCCAGTTGGCTGCTGCTTGTAGATCCGGGGCACCTCACGAAAGGCGGCATTGGTGGTTTTAGTGGGTAGAGCTGCGTCCACTTACCAGCTTTCGGGCGCAGCGAGTCCCACATACCCGCCTGGGGAGACCTACTCTACTCCCCCGCGTGATGCCTAAGCGCATTTCCCGGCGTTGAAAAAAGAAAAGGGTACATGTATGTGATGTACATATTATAAATTTTGTTTTTAAATAATAAGATTTTTAAATAATAAGAATAAAAATTTATCGAAATATGGGGCAGGTCTACCTTTTTAAAAGTTTTTAATATTTAATTCTTGAGTAGTATTTCATTTATTTAATTCTTAGTTATGACATCTCTTGTTTGGATCGGTCGGCTTGGCATTCATTGAGGGAGGCCTGTGTTCAGCAGTATACGGATAAAGGCTGATAATGATGATGATGAAACAGTTTGAATTAAAATTATAGAAATGGTTGATTGAAAATAATTTTATAGCTTTAAAAGACATACATAATCTATAAAAAAAACTCCTCCAATATTCCTCTTGGGACCATTGTTGCTGTAAAGTAACCAAAACATCGGGCGTGAAAAAAGGTTTGATATTCCTCGATAAAATCCGTGAAAAATTGTTTGAAATAATAAGTGAAATCCACGTAAACATAAAATAATATGTAAAGCTACATTGTTTGAAAACAAATATAATTATTATACAAAAGATAAAACAAACAAGTCATTACCGAAACTAAATTTTAGCCTTAGCTTTCTCCTAAAGTATAATATATAAATAATTATACATTATAATTTACAAGCAATAAAAGCCTAAACATCTGCCAATAGTAATGATTAACAGCTTTATAGTGGGCTAAGTTTTATTTTATGATTTATTTCCATCGCGTCAAGAGAATTATTTACTGTTGGCCCCAGGACATGGATACGAAATACAAAAAAAACGGCCAGTCGGAGCGGGGCTCGCGCATAGCGGGTTCCGTACCAGAATATTTTTGTTACCAAGTTATTATAAACAATTTTTACAGATTAATCTTTTTACATGTCTGACTGATGCTTTACAGATACGTTACCTGGTCACGAGAAGAGACCACAATTAAAATTCGTCACCAGAATATATTATTTTGACGAAGCGCAGAAAATTTCTAACATCGTTAAATTTCTTGAAGATATGCGGAGACCAACATTATCCCTATGTGTGTCACGATTACACTGGAAAAATCTTTAATCCGACGGCGGTGAGGCAGAGACTCGCCACAGAAACAAACCCGACGCCATGAAGCCGTGGAAGTCACACTACACGGCTGGCGGGGGTCAATCCCCCACTGACTATATCACAGGGTGAAACCAACCGGCTCACCCCACTACCGGTAAATCATTAGGGCCATTACCATAGCTCCAACAGAATAAAGAACTGGAATAATCTTAACCAGGTGAGTAAAAAGTAATTACAGATAAGTAGTGATTTAAAGTCGGTCCACCCGTGACCATGGTTGCTGTTAAGTATCCGAAATGTCGGGCTTGCCTTAATAAACCGCGATAAAATCCTTTTTGTTTCGTTAAAATAATAGTTTAAAACATTACACCTTTGTCTACGATGGATGAAAACATAAGTTGACGTGCTTAAATGTTTCCGTGCGGAACTCTAAAAGGTAAATTTTAATATTTTACTAAAGTGTTTTTTTTATTCAAATGCAAATGTTTAGTTCGAGCTAGAAAAGTTGGTAACAATGAATAATATAGGAGCACGCTTTGTTTTACCTACTTTAAGTTTTTGCTTAGAATTCAGAAGACAGTCGATCGATAACATCTCCAGAATTGAGATATAGTTAACGTATAGTAACAACCCTTTATGTCCCACTGCTGGGCACGGGTCTCCTCCTCGAAATCAGGCGATGAGGGTAATGGGCCATAGTTCACCGATGCGCTGGCCCAGTGCGGTTTGGTGAACTTCACATACCTTCAAAGACTTGAAATCCCATCAGGCATGCAAGTTTCCTCACGATGTTTTCATTCACCGGTGAGCGAGCGACGGTCTCGTGTTTGGGGTGCAATTATAAATTTAGAAAAACCCATTTCAAGGCACACACAGGGGAATCAGGATCGAACCCGAAACCTCTCGCAAGAGGCCGAGTCCATCCACCACTGGACCATCGTCGCTCTATAGTTACGTATATTATACTATCATACTTCTGAACACTACACTGTCTACTTAGCTAAGATTACTTACTGCTTATTCTCGTTTAGGATGCACAGACTAAAAAAAAACTTAAGTTGTATACTAATGTTAAGGTACTTAATTATTTTATTCTTCAAACGAACATAACTAACAAAGACCTCATTAAATAACCTCTTCTAGCTTCATTTCCAATTCCCCATATAACTTGTAGTTTATTTATTACTTGAACATTGCATATGCATGCATTCAGATATCATCTAAGCACTCCCGTCACAGCGGCTAGGTTCTAACGAGGGGTGTTAGGAACGATCTGATAACCTTATATGAAGCACATTATATACGTGCTTAAGTAATTTCAACTTAGAATATTATTTCGCTCCGCTGTTTTAATATTAGTTATATACATAAATAACTTAATACTAAGTTATGTTGTTGAAAATATTACGGACGGCAGGTTTGTGGATTTTTTAAATTTGTATATTGGGATGAAATTGTGGCGGTGTAAAATCATCATAGGTCAATGAACTTAAATAGAAACAGAATATACGTATATTAGTTTTGTTACATCATACAGTGATTTTTCTTTAGCAATAAACTGTTTTATATTTTACTTCAAATTGGAAAGATAAAGCATTTCTAAACACCATAAAATATGTATTTACCATTACATATATATATATATATATATATATATATATATATATATATATATATATATATAGAAGATTAACTATACTACTATTTAATTATGTGCCATAGATTTAGAAACTTACGCTCTGAACGCATAATTGCCCTTCAAAATCAATTACATAATGTATTTAAGTAAACAAACTATATTTTAGAGCAATTTCAGTGGTATATTAATTAGCCTTTTATTTTAGCCTTCATAGCGGTACACCTCAGTCCCATAATCTGTATTTGTTCCATACAAGTCCATTATTCTAGACGCCACAAAGCGACATTAACAAAGACAATACTTCAAACCGAGTATTATCTTAATAACTTGTAAAAGAAAGTTAATTCGCAATCATTTGTGTATTACATGCATTATCAAACGCTTAGTTGATGTTATTATGTGTTTGCTGTGTGTATTGTGCTGTGTGTTGTGTGTGTGCTGTGTGTTATTGTCAAATCGGGCACGTTCGTAGCCGGCTAGTAATTTGTGCTGAATGGGCGACGTGACCATCTTACTTTGTGTTCCGATGTTCCCAGGGTTTCACGATTAATCGTTGGGCTTTACAGATTTTATCGATTTATCGGAGGTTATTCGATAGTTTTCGATTTTCTTTTTATTTTTCACTTCACTCTATTTTAAAAAAGTTTCCAAATTTAAATTTTTAATTGACTTCAAACTAAGGAGGTAACTCTATATTGGAGTGTATATTTTTATGCATGTTCGCTGATTTCTCTATCAATTGCCCACCAATTTTCAAAATTCATTTTACGAAATAATAACCTTGGATCACGTTTCTTATCCGGAATGGACTTATAATATACTGAAGCGATTATTATTTATTACTGGTGTATTGGTTACATTTTTAACCAGCTCGACGGGGATGACAGCTTATCATGTCCGTCAAGCTGGCTTAAAATGAAGCTATTTCACATTTTTTTTCTCTTACTTTTCTGCTCTTAAGTTATTATAGTTACTATATTTTGCTGTGACTTAACTGATAATGACGTGGTGTTTGTCTATAAGCGATTGATGCACTATTAACTGTGAAAAATCTATGTATAAATCAAATTGTATCTGTGTTATCAGTTGTTGGTAAACCAATAAAATAAATAAATATATTATACTCTCCCGGTCATAGTATTTAGTATTTCATAAATATATTTTTGTTTATCTTCTTTCCACAAAGTTTACTATTTTTTTTTTAATTTAATAAATTATAACACATAACGTCAATTAATAACACGTTGTACATAACCCACGCATTACGCAACGGACGGGTACAGTCGGGTCAGAAAATGCAAATGAGTTACATAATTGCGATCAGATTGCACCCACCAGAGGGCGTGACGGCATGGGCGGGCCCTGCATTCTAAATTCAAATTGCTAGTTGCGATTCTCGATCTAGTTGCGTAGATAAAAATTGCATTGGATAATTTGTATCGTTAATAGTTTTATGAGAATTTAGTACCCCTTTAAAACTAACCCTAAAACCAAAACATTCATTTTTTTTTCATTTTGAACGAACTGATATAAATTCAAAATATCGAGCTTCGTGAAATAATTATTAAAACATTGTAAATATTTTTAATGGTAAAAAATTATTATATTTACATTCGGAAAGTATTTTAAGAGGTACTTAATATAAGTTACCTTGTGTGATATAATAAAAAACAAATCTAAATATTATACCTTCACAAGAGATATAGATAATATTAGGACATAATAATTATTATGGCAGATTTCATTCCACTATTGCTGTTTAAACTACTTTTAGCTTTGAACTTTTAAAATTTTATTTCTCTAATTTATTGTGACTAATTCAATTTAAGAGGTCAGTTGTCAAATACATTTTGTATAAAATGTGGCCGTTGCGTGCGTATTTTTAAATAAAATTCCAAACAAAAAATTAATCATTCATGTGTGTTTAACGTTGAACATTTTTATTAAGGTATTTGTATATTAATTGAATACACGCAGAGAAAGGCTTGCGTGTATTAACTTAACAGCTACCTTCGGACTCAATACCAATGAATTGATCGCGATAATAAACGTCATTAGTCATCGAGAGCAGTGTTTAAATCATTCCATATTTAGATAGCGTGATAATCTGCTACTTGTTTTCACGCAAACGCTTTTTTTGTGAAATTCGCCCTCGGCCGTTTTGAAACACGGCCAGAAAACATGCATGTGGCATATTGTGTGAATTATTGAAATTGCACTTAACATTTGTGTGCGTGATTGTACTTATGTTGTTTTCAATACAAGTATTGAAGATGGTTTGATCTAGGCTGTTTTGTATGATATTATAATAAAGCAGAAATATTTATTTGTATATCATCATCATTATATAATCCGTCCACCGATGAACATGGGCCTCTCTAAATGAACGCCAAGATGGTCGATCCACTCGTTTCCAGTGCCAGGCCAGTGAAGATCGTCTATCTATCTAAGTGAATTGGATTGGTCGGAGATAAGAACGAGAAATTATTGTAATTTTTTTAGAATGTTTCTTTTATTTTTTAAAATGAAACAGAAAATGTATGTAAGGATAATTTATTAACCATATTTTTAACTTTAGTTTCCAACTTACTTGTTTTTTGATTTTGATCGTTTTCGAAAACACCCACTTGCTAGTGTATAGAAATACTGAGGTCAGAAAAACCAAAATAAAAAATGTGTTTTTAAAACTGCGTTTCTTTATCTTCATGCGAGTAAAGACGGGCAATTGTGAAACGGGAAAATGATATGGTTAACTTACAAAAAAGGTAAAGTTTCATCATAGGACGTGAGATCTCAATCCAGCATCAGCCGAATTCTCACAGCGCATGAGAATTTCAATCAGGCAAGCTATTTTAATGGCCTCGGTGATTCCAACTGGTTATTATAGTCATTTGTATTGTTCCTGTACTTATTGATGTAATGATGATGATAATTGATGGTGGAAAATTGGGAAAATGCTTGATAGTAAAGCTTCTGGATTTTTTTGTTTTTTTTTACTTTATTGTTTCTTTTATTACTTTTTTTACTTTTTTGATGACTGTTTAAGTAGTCATGTTAAGTCTGGCATAGTGCTTAACATAGTAATAGTAGATTAAAAAAAATCTATGTAACATCATTTTTCGTTTTTTATCAACGATAGTTTTTTTCTTTACATTTATAATTTGATGATATTATGATAATAATACTGCTAATATGTATATGTACCTGTAAAACGTTAAAGAATTATTTTTTTCCAATAAAAATTATTATTAAGGCCATATTTATATTGTAACTCGAATACAATATTGCTTGAGCCAATTTAAAATAATGAAGTCCCAGTTGAGCAGTAATTATTGTGAGTAATAATTTTGTTGTGCATTCACATGTATAAGTAATTATTATAACTAGCGTACCCGACAGACGTCCTGTACAAACATTTTATATTGGAGCGAAATGTAAAGGACCGAATCCATACCGATCTATTGAATTCACAACGAATTTCATCAAAATTTGTCCAGCATACATGAGAAGTTCAATGACAAGCGCAAAAGAATTGTGTAAAAAAAAACTAGCTGCCCTGACAGACTTTGTTCTGCAGAGAAACAGAGCTGTAAAAACAGGAGTTTATTGTAAAACGGTGAAAATTTGCTAAATAAAAAAATAAATAAAAATAAACTATCAATTAAAATGGTGTGGAGTATCGATATCATAGTAAAAAAAAACTACGTTTAAAAAAACCGACTTCAAAAACTAAACAGTGGAGTGAACGAAACAAGTGGATGGATAAAGGGTGATGATGATGATGATTATGATGATGATGATGATGATGATGATGATGATGATGATGTTGATTGTGATATTGCACTTCCATGACATCTTGTACAGTTGGTTTTTTGTTGTTAATTTTACATCGACATTATTAAATCATATAAAATCAACCAAAATGCTTATAAAATGAAAACTACTGGGCCAAACTATGTTAAATTTTTATGGGACTAAATGGCAACTATTCCGCATCAAACAAAAGGAGAATCACGTAAATCGGATTACAAATGGCAGCGTAATCGGTGTACATACGTAAAAAAACCTATCGAATTGATAACCCACTCCTTTTTTAAATCGGTTAAAAAATGAGACAAAATTCGTTCGTCAAAAATGTATAAACATATTGTGTTAATACATTGTTTTGAGAAAAAAAATCTGGAACAAAAACGTACTAATAGTTATTTAATTGTCTCTGCCACAAAATTAATCAATTATATCCAGATTTTTCATATCCTTTAATATACGCTACTCTTACAACTTAGTTTTTTTTTTGTTTGTTGGACGGTCAAACGATGCTGAGCGTCGTCCATGCACTCACAAGGTAACCTCAGACTAACTCTCACTCATGTATTGCCCTGAAAGACAGCAAAGCTGTTTCACGGGAGAAACAAACAGCATAATGCTACCTCCGACCGGTAAAATGGGAAAAGTAAGCTAAAAGTTCATGGTCAGTAAGTCCAAAGTCAAATATTGCACGGATAGTATATAGATACACTTGATAAGATGATCATCACAAATGACCTTCATAGGCGTGGGAAAAAAATTCGCAGAGAAATAAAAATGAAAAAAATATAAGGCGCATTCTTGTTTTACTATGTCGATTAAGGTGCATTATGACCAATCATATTTATATAGAGTTGATGGTAAAATTATATTTATATATATGTATACGAGTATATTAAGCAACTTTTCTACCAATTTTATCGCGGTTTATTAAGATTTATTTCAGATTTATTACAGCAACCATTTGTTTGAGAATAATTAGCCTATTTCATATTTAGTGTAACGTTGTTATCTGTAGAGTTTGTTTTTTTACGATAGTGGCAATGAAACTATATCGTCAATGCTTGCTCTTTTATTATTATATTTTGATATTTTTAATAAAATCTTCTAAAGTGACACATTAAAAAAGTTCTGTTCTTGTGAAATACATATTAACATCCATAAATATGTCCAATAAAGCATTTTTTTTTGCAGGAAGGTATTTTGTTTAAAAAATTATTAGTTTTTTTTTAATTTATTTGTTTAACCACTTAACCAATGAATTTTTGTATTTCATACAAAAATATTAAAATACCAAGCTACTCGCAAAATACCAATATCGAAGAACGAAGAAGAAGAATTGTAGAAATGTTATAAAGTTAAAGTAACATATTAGTTTTTACAAGAAAACCGTATTAAAATATTATAAAACATTTTAATATCAGCTCTCTATACATCCTCGGGCACGTTTCGTTCCGATGCGCACGCGCTGGTGGGTGTATATGTTCACGTTCAGCGATTAGAATGGTACACATTATGGTAAGGTTTGGTACGTCTGGTACGGTTCGGTACGGTTTCGTGTACCATCAAAGAGAAACATTTAAAAGTTTTATGTTCGTTTGGCGGACTTTTGATTTTGTCATGCGTTCTTTGTATGATTTTTTACTCACAGAATGAGGTTAATTAAAGTCTTATTATAATATTTTATGTAAAATTATACTAATGCAAAGATAAATTGGTAAACTGGTCTGCTCCTGAAAGCTAAATGAGTTTATCTTTCGGTGCCATAAAAACAAATAGTCGTCCTCTTCGTGCCGAAAAATTAACACTTTTAAAGACACACACAATATGTAGACAATAATTTAAATTTAACATATATAATATAATTACTGCCTGTAAAGCGACTGAAATGATAAGGACAAAAAACTACTGCTAAAAACCTGCTTCAAAATAAAAATAATTCAATAAAAAAATAACTTTTTAAAGAGCTAAAGTCTCTTTTTTTACTAACTAGCTAAAGTCACTTTTCATCATCAATGCTGGGGGTGTCGTTACTGGACGTTACATGTCCTCAGTGGAAAGACTAACCAAGATTAACCGTAGAATAACCAGAAACACAAAGGTGTGACTCATAAGGTGCAATTTTTTCAATTGTTCTATATGGATCTCAATCATAATCCTCAAGTTTTTAGGGCACATCACCCATGAAGAGGACTCTTTGGAACCATTGCTGGTGTAAGGGAAAATTTGAGGACAAAATATCTCGAGGGCAAAATGCTATGAACAGATCTCATCCAATCTGTGATACAATCCATAATAAACCATAACTCTCACTCCTCGAAGCATATACATGGCAAGTAGTGACGCAAGACTCGACCGAGACATGACAACGACTGCTCTGCTAACAGCGACCGAGAAGAAGAATTTTTTTATGCTTTAAGGAGGCAAACAAGCATTCGGAGCTTTATAGTGACCACCAACTACGATAGACATCCAAGCAGAGGTAATGGAGATGAATTACTATCTCTATCCAGCAAAACTGCATAAAATGCGACAGCGTAGCTGTTACTGTACGTCGGTATTATAAGAGAGAGAGAGATACTACCATCCGAGACCACCCTGATTATACCGGCCCAATTTGGTTGTATTGCAGCAAGGAAACTCTTACAAAAGTGCTATAGCTTAAGTGATCAGGTAGATCAAGCTTATGTTACTTTCACTAGATCATAGATGCATGCCTATAAAATAAAATAATACAAAAATAAGGTTATTTACAGAAGCGACCATGGTCCAGTGGTGGGTGGACTCAGCCTGTTATGCGATAGGTTCCGGGTTCAATCCTGACCACCAGTGTGTGCTTTGAAATGGGTTTCTCTAAATTTCTAAGTGCACCCCAAACACGAGACCGGTAAAGGAAATCATCGTGAGAAAACCTGATGAGATTGAAAGCCTTTGAAGGTATGTGAAGTTTATCAACCTGCAATGGGCCAGCGTATCGATGAACTATGGCCCATTCACTCTCACCTCACCTGAATTCGAGGAGGAAATCCGTACCCAGCAGTGGGACATATAAGGGTTGATACTTTACTTTAAGGTTATATACATTCATTTTGCCTTTTAGGTTTTCTCATAAATAAGTTTTAAATATATGCCTAGAAAGTAGATAATATAT
Organism: Lycaena phlaeas; assembly: GCA_905333005.2. Classification (NCBI taxonomy): domain Eukaryota; kingdom Metazoa; phylum Arthropoda; class Insecta; order Lepidoptera; family Lycaenidae; genus Lycaena; species Lycaena phlaeas. The sequence goes on from HG995181.1 coordinate 5,167,165, forward strand.
AATCTTTAACGTCCGCACAATTTTCAAGCCCACAGTGTCATAACACAATTAATGTAATGTTGCTTAAAGTGCGCAGTCTGTACCGGCAACGCTTGGACACGTGTTGCATGAATTCTCAGCCGATAAGAGGTTTACTTTAAACACTTAAGGGCAGGTTGATTCCTTTATATTTTTGGACCTATTTAATCTATTTGAAAAAAATATATTGGTGAAACCGCCATGCGTATCCCCATGCTACTTTTGTTTATATTAGTTAACTATTCTGAAATAAGATTAGGTAGTCTCTGTGTTCTTCATAAAAGATAGTAAAGTATTTAACACAGCAAGAGCTATGTTTAAATTTTACTTGTTTAACCATAATTTATATATGAGCGAGGTAGTAACATATTTTATACTATTTTTAGGTAGATTTTATGCCAGATTGAGCCATGTTTTTTATATCACTTGGATAATATGCACACAGGCAGACGTATCATAGATATAATAAATTATTGGTCATTTCGCGTGATGGAACTAGTACAAGCAACGCATTAAGTGTTGCCTAAACCCATGCCCATTAATGCCCATGAAGACGACTACTAGTACTACTAATTTAAAAAGACTAAATAGTAAATACTGAATCTCTTTTAGTTTTTTTTATAGCATAGAAGGGCAAACGAACAGTCGAGGTCTTGTGACTATAGGCGCCAATTAATATTCGCATAACCACAGATTATGCAGATGCGTTGCCCTCCTTTTCTTTATCTCCCAATGGGCTACCGGAAACTCACAAACCGCACGAAACGCGACAACTTAGATGTCATTTTACGCCGATTTCATGTGAGCGAGAGGTTCCTCCCCGGTTGTGCCGGCTCAATTTGGCTGCAAAGCAGCATGAATAAGTCACTTTTACTATCAATAACAAGCATGCAAGAACAACTACGAAGGAATGACAACCTTAAATAATTTGATAGGTAAAAGAAAACATACAAACTATTAACTTAACATTTGCACGTAATTCTTAAACTTTCTTCCTCTTTTTAGACCTTGTCCTTAACGTCGCAGGCGACCTAGTGCCCTTGCAAGCCCTGATTGGAATTTATCGCTCGCCCTGTAACTTCGCCGTCGTAAGTGTTTTACAATGGCTCGCCGTGATCGGCGCTTTTGAAATACCCAGCTTTGGTGATTTCAATCTGCGGTGTGTAATAGATCAACGTTTAGCTCCTTACGCCAAATTAAAGGGGAAATGCGGTTTAAAATGAGGTACATTGTAAAGCACAAATTATAATAGTTTTGGTTGTTTTTTTAATACTAGTTGCTTACACAAACGGACAGACACCGTGATGGAAAGTGCCCAGCGTCACTCTTAAACATAAATAATTTAACCTCAGAATAGCTCAGGGAAATTATTTACTTGTGTCGGGCTTGGGATGGATACCTCGGCCCCGCTAAAGACACGGCTTCGTGGGGGCTTTGTAGCGGTCGAACAGTTCCCATATTTGGAGAGTCTGGCCTTTGCGGGACCTGTCGCTGAGGTGATCCCGTTGCCTGCTGATCCGGAACTCTCACAAAGCGGCTGAAGGCGCTCGCAGTGGTTTTAGTGGGGTAGTGCACCCCAAATGTCCCCACGCAAGTGTGTACTCAAAAGTATACCCAAAGTACCGGTATGTGATAATTACATTTTCATGCGTCAAAAAAGGATTTTTTTTACTGTGTCACCTATTCTGAGACATAAGATGTTAAGTCTCTATGTCAGCAATAACATCACAAGTCTAATAGTTTTCTCCGAAACTGTTTCATGACAGAAACAATCAGAGTGCTGAAACAGAGTAACAGTAAAGTGGTAAAGTAAAGTTGCGTAAAGATACCGAATTTTTCATCAATCATCGTCTCTAAGTTTATCAGTAACAATTCCCTAGCCAATGAGATATAGACAATAACGATCGACAGTCAATAGAGTGCTTATGATTTTGTTACGAATTATTTATTTAACTTCGTTATTGTTTTTTAAAGTAACTTTGTCTAAGCCACAAGAATGGCCCAAGCAGATGAGAGAAGATTGCAAAATTAGGCTTGTACTTCTATTTTTCTTAATAGTTTGGTTTCAGAGAAAAACAGAGTTTGTACTTCCGTGTTAATACTTTAATAGATTTTATTTATAAACTAGTAGCGCACCGCGGTTTCACCCGCGTACTTTCTAATTCCATCCCGTGGGAGTACGGTGATAAATTATGGCCTTTGTGTTATTCTGATGTTTATGATATATAGTAGTAAGGTTTCATGAAAATCTATTCAGTAGTGAAAGAGTTGTTACTCTCCACAACATCCACACTTACAAACTTTCGCGTTTATAATATTAGTAGGATATTAGGATGCCGCCAAGAATCACTTCATAAACCTGATGAGCACCAATCGTACAATACACAATGTTTTAGTGTTTAGATTAGAATCTAAAAACAAAAATACAAGGTATAGGTTTTCTTTCTTTCTGCTCTGTCACGCAATCTTTATCACTTACCATGAAAATTCCGAAAAGCTTAAATAATGATTAAAATAAAATACGGTTTGTAAAGCTTTACATATTTATTTCTTCTCTGTGGCTGTCTTAGGCAGGAAAAATGAGTTTAGCGGTGAACAAGAGATTGTCTACGAGGTACATATTTCAGTGTGAACTAGAAGCAAATAAGTCAGAGGTCGGATCGGGGCGTTCGACAAAATGCGCTATTGTGCTTGAACATAACAAAGGCTTTCACGGTACTAAGGTATTAGAGCGGGTGTGAAAATTGTTCAATATGGATTTTAAAATAGTTTCATAGAGTGTAGTCTAGTTTGAGTCAAATTAGCGATCAACCTCGAAGTGAGAGAAAGGAAGATAAATTTTCGTGTAATATTCATATTAGCGTACTAAAATTTGTCTTAAAAGTTTGACAAAATTTGGTGTACAGGACGTGAGTTATTTCAGATCAAAGGTCAAGGATTTCAGATAACAGATTGTCGTGATTGTATCGGTTCGAATTATTATTGTTATAAAAATCTAGGATATCAAATTATCGATTTAAATCATTTATGTGCTATGAGCGTATGAAAATGCGCTCATAGCTTATAGCATAATCAATTGACTAGACTAAGTACTGACTAGACTGGACTAAGATAGACTGAACTAAGTGATTTTTTACATATATTTTTTTTATAGCTGTTGGAAAACTAAGTTAAAACTTCAATTTTATATACATTTACATTATTGTGTGAGAGATATTAGATAGAGAGAGAAAGTTATCGATATCACGCGAAGAATAAGCACGTTGAAGAGACAATGGGCTGGTCACGCACTCAGAAGAACGCATGGCCGATGGGACATTAAGGTTCAAGAGTGGAGGCCGCGTTTAGGTAGACGAAGGGTTGGTCGGCCATTAACCAGATGGGAAGACGATCTCCGTGCAGTGGCAGGTCCGCGTTGGATGCGAGTAGCAAGGGATCGGTCGTCTCGGTGTTCATTGAGGCCTATGTGCAGCAATGGACGGATAAAGGCTGATGATGATGATGATGATGATACATTATTGTATATACTATTTATTGAAATCTAAGTTCTAACTTTTAAATTATTGAAACTAGACAAAACATTCAGATGCGTCTCTATGCGCTGTTCGCTGGCAACATTCGTTGGGCCCGTCGACAGCTCGTTGCGTTTCGCCCGGGGCCAGCGCATATTTGTGAACGTCTATTGCTCTACATGTTTATATACTGAACCCTCAGGAATGTGCCTTGATGATGATGATGATGATGATGATGATGATGATGATTAAAGCCCCAAGTCAGCAATGATGGTCTATTTGGTGCTCTTTCCGAAAGTGAGAAAATTACAAAAATACAAAAACTTAAAAAAAACCTTCATGATGTCCATGGCTTTAAACATGACACTCCTGGGATCTTGTCGGGTTCAGGTTGGGAACCTGGACTCAGTCAGTAATGACATCCCATGGTCCCATGGTCAGGCAGTCCCCCTTTACGAGGAGTCTGACCTTCACCGGGATTAGTCTGCTGCTGAACGGCTGAAGGCACTTGCAGGTGGCTTAGGGGGTAATACATTTCTCGAGTGAGAGTCCCTCGGAGCCTTACCCAATGTAAACCTGACGCGATAGCATTAATCTGCATCACCCAGAAAAAAGGCTTTAGACATATAATCACGAGAATTTTTATGCCTGATCCTTTTCAGGCATATTCTCGTGACGTTATGTTAAAAGCCTTTTTTAAGGGATTTCTATGCCTGATAAGACTTATAATCTAATTTCAAGTTACCTTTGACCTCTAATGGGTGACAGATGGATCTAGAAATACATTAGTGAACTAAATATATTATAGCACTAGCTGTTGCCCGCGGCTGCGACCGCGTTAGCAAAAAAAAACAACCATTTTTTTAATGTATCCTATATTACTTCTAGTACCTAAGAGATGAGTACATAGTTTCATGAGGATCGGCTGAATAGTTTTTGCGGGAAATCGTAACAAACATCCTTTCACATTTATAATATTAGTAAGGATATTGAAATTCTACTAAAAATGAAGAATCGAGTTCGGGTAAGCTTTTATCGGCGATACATATAATATATAGTGTTGTACAGCTGCGTTTTATATATTTAACGTTAATACATATTAATAAGTAAATTATCGATTATAATCAATACAGGAAACATCATTGTTTCCTCTCGTGACCGTTTCATCTGCTTGATGTTGTGCTCAGATTGGATTGTGCATTATAACTAAATGCATTTATAATAAAACACACTCATGCTAAGGGTTCCTTTAGATTTTGGGCTTTGAAAAATGACAAAGCGTGAATCTGATTCGCATTCCCATAAAAATAGAATGGAGTATAAAAAATGGAAATCATAGGAAATGCTGATACAAGCAAAAAAAATTTATATATTTGTTACAAAGCGCTGTGGTTTTAGTTAAATGCGTCACTCTGGTTATCTTTGCGTTCTCTAAAAGAAACTTCTAGAAATATGCCTTGTAAAGATTTTGATTTTGATGCGAGTGGCAAGGCATCGGTCGTCTGGCGTTCATTGAAAAAGGCCTATGCACAGCAGTGGATGGATAAAGGTTGATGGTGATGATGATGAAGAATTTTGCTGCTGCTATTGTTGTTGCTGATGATGATCATGATGTGCAGGCAAAATTTACAGTGTACTCGTCAGAAACAATCGAGGCATATTGTGTCAGTCATAAAAACATGTATTTCGGTATTTTCCTCTCGCCTCTCGCCTCACGCGAGGAATGACTAGTAGATTTAAATTACATTTTCGCCATGACGTGATAGCTAAGTAAGGTGTGGTTTGTGTTGGAATATGTTATAACATATCGATTATCGATATCGATACTTTTCATTTCATCCCTATTCGTATAATCGCAAGTATATTTACAGAATACAAGCTCTACTTTAATATTAGTAAACGCAGCTGTATATCGAGTATTGTATAAGACTTTATGGTAGTAGCTCTAATAGCATTACTACTAAATAACATCCATAATTGAAAAGGACATTTAATTCATCAAATCTAAACCTATAGGAAAACAAAATGCAACTTTTCTATAAATCAACTATATTTTTGACTAGCTGTTGCCAGCAGCTTCGCTTGCGTTAACGAAGATTTACAACGGCAGCTTAGTACGCGAAATAAGTAACTTTTGTGGTTGATTTTTTACAGTTTGTTTCCGAAAAACCCAAATATCTTATGGAATTCTATTTTTTTCAGAATAAAATGTAGTCTATGTTTCTCGTGGATAATGTAGCTTTCGAATGGTAAAATAATTTTTGAAATCGGTCCAGTACTTTTTGAGCCTATTCATTACAACCAAACAAACAAACAAACAAAGTTTTCCTCTTAATAATATAGATGTAGAAGTGTAGATATAAAAAAAACCTGAAAATATTATATAAAAGAAAAAGCTCAATTAAAAGTAAAGTGGTCATTAGATGTTAATATAGTAAATTGTTTAAACTTAAAACCAGTTACGTTATTATATATTTAATTTGTAAATATATTCATCAAATTCATCGATGAACACTCTGGCACAACACTACCTGTTCGCGTGGCCTTTGCCCTTTGGCCGCACACACATGCCTCGCCCGCAGCGAGCCCGCCCCACACCTTTTTGGTATCAACAAAAAATCGATGGCGTTCCTAAAACTTTACATTCGATCATCCGATTTTATTGTGCGGATAACACTTATCCGCTTATACACCTGGCGTTCGATATCGATTGTGTCACTTCACTATTTATTAAATTTATTTTCTTACAGATAAAACTTACATAATATTTTATGAGTATAAGCATAAGCAAGGTCGTCATGACGTTGTTTAGAAATCCTATGGTCAGTTATGATGACGGTAATGATGAAATTTTTAAAGCTTGTCCTTAGATTATCCTATGGGATGGGATCCTAATAGTTAGGTGGGATCATCATCATCATCATCATCATCATCCTTTATCCGTCCACTGCTGAACATAGGCCTCCCTCAACGAACGCCAGGACGACCGGGATAGGACCTTCCAAATTTCCTTGTGCACCTGAACATACCACCACCTGCTCACCGGTGAGGAACATCGTGAAGATACGTGTAATCTTGATAAGCTTTAAGAGTGGAAATTCACTATCTGACTCCCGAACACCATCTGATTTTGAAGCCAGTGCCAGTGACTGGCTCGCTTATGATGTTCAGTAAGCTCTTGAATGCAAGTAATAAAATATTTTTCGTTCCTTACCTTATTTATGGGTATTTATTCTCATTTATGCTAACTTATACCAGTGTAACGTTGTTAATCAAACAGCAAAAGGGAGATGATGATGATAATGATGATGATGATGGTGATGATGGTGATGATGATGATGGTGATGATGATGATGGTGATGGTGATGATGATGATGGTGATGGTGATGATGGTGATGATGATGATGATGATGATGATGATGGTGATGGTGATGATGGTGATGGTGATGATGGTGATGATGATGATGGTGTTGATGATGATGACGCAACAAAAATGTGTGAGTTAATTTTTAAAGTTATAATTATATTCATTCTGCCTATAAAAATAGTGTGTGGGCGAAATAGCACCTGATAATAAATAAACCTAAATACCATTTTATTAGCGGACTACACCTATAATTATAGATTTTGCTACATTATTGTTTTGTACATTATATGAATGGATCAGTGTAACGGATATATTTTATTCATTTTTTTTACAGTTTGCACAGCTTTTTTTATTTTATTTTTTGTAGATTTTTAAGCATAACTTCCCGACGATGCTTCTGGTGGGATGTGGTTAGTGTCGACCATAGACAACAATATCACCTCGGACTATCACTACTCATACATATGCCACCGATGAAATCACTTACCATAATATGAGTTCATCTGCGAATTGCGCAGGCGCTTTATGCTTTGGCTATTATGAGACGAAAGTCGGAACCTTATAGTGACAACTGACGAACAAAGAAATCTATGTTCGTCGGTAGTCACTTCTAGTACTACACACTAGTACTTCCCTATCCACATAGGCCATCGAAACTCTTAAACCGCACGAAACGCGGCACTACGACCCCCACTTTCACCGGTATTATGTGAGCGAGAGGTACCACCCCGGTCGTACCATCCCAATTCGGCTAATACAGTGATGTCACCACTTAAACAATCTTTGTAAGAAACACGCAGGTTTCCTCGCGATTTATTTTTACTTGCGATGAAATTTAGAAATATGGGGAAGATAACCACTTTCCCCATATTTCTAAATTTCCCCATTCGGGATTGAACTCAGACCTTTCCCCTCGAAGCCGATTCCATGACATGTCGGTGACTTATAATCTCTTTACAGACGTAACAAAGGCCTATAATATCCTTTCAGGCCTTTAATTCGAATAGCCTTCACCGCTTAATTATATAAAAAGCCCTAGCACGCGTCCAAATGTGTTCATCATCCCATAGATATCTCAAATTCCTTTGATAACAAATAATGTCCAACTCAATTAAAACTTAATACGTACAAAAGCAAATGAAATCAGGATTTACAATGGCTCAAAAGAGCCCTCGAGCCAACAAAGGGCCTAACTAACCCAAGCTATGACTATTAAAATATAATGACATGATTTATATGAAAAAATACAGAGAAAAGGGTACCAGGGTCATTTTTCATATCGCAGTTGGTAGCAAATGGGCGAATAAAAAATAATCAGGCCGACACTTTATGAAAAAACCACTCGCTGGGCCTTTGTCGTCGGCCATACCTGGTAATATTATAGTTTTCTGGATTTCTGTTGCATAATTTGTACGCCTCAGTGAAAGTTACGTCGAGTTATGGAAATATTGCATTTTTAGAAGCATGTATTCAAAACGTGTCACTGATATTTCGTTTTAGCCACTATAATGAAACTTTTTTACACTTTTTCCACTGTTTACTAATTATAATAAATTGTGGAAAAAGTGTAAAAAAGTTTCATTATAGTGGCTATAATATGAATTTCCATCAAAGAACGACAGTACATTCTATCAATTATAACTGATATTTCGCTAAGTTCGATACTTCGATTATCTAGAAATGACATAAGACATGACTCTAATTGAGTCACACATTAGTTAATTTAATTTACATTAGTACTAAACGTTTCGGATACTTAACAACAATCATGAGAGTACTGATTTACCTAAATTAAATGTTTTTTAAGTAACACGGCCACACATTTTAGAAATTAAATAATATTTTAGAAATATAATATAAATTTTAAAATAAGCTCCAATCTTTTGTGTTACAGTGATGCGCGCTTATCTTAAAATTTCACTCTCATCACTTTTTCATAACCTCCTAAAGATTAGTTATTAAAAAATTGAGATAGGTACTGAAAAGAAGCTAAGTACGTAATTAAAGATTATTATAGGTCCAGTATAGACTCAATAATTCTACTTTAATATTGCTTTTTTATGTTTTTTATTTCTCTCGATATTTTGAAATTGTCGTGAACAAGACATTTGTAGACAATGTCGAAATCAAGCTCCGCGAAATGAAAATAAAATACATGGCAAATGTAATAATTATAATAAAAACATAGTAAGATAGTATTATTATTATTATAAAAATATCCAATGATAAAAATATTAAACTCCGTTTAAATTTCGAAACGTATTATTAATATCGTTCAAAACTTTCGTCCGTCGTACCCCCAGTAACAATATTTGGTCATTCTCTTAGTGGTAGCCGTCTCATTTATAATATTTTATAGAAATCAACAAAATCGAGAACATTAAAGTGGACTATATAAAAGGGCCTTTTATTATAAATTACTTATTGGGACCCTTAAGTTTAACCTTTATCCGATAAATGTGAGGTTGTCAAAATTAATCAATAAATTATGTATTATAATCGATGTTTGCTTTTGTAAATTAATTTTCGTTAAATCGAGATAGTATAAACGCTATTTTCTGAACTATCATAATATTATCTTTAATGCAGATTTAAAGGGAAGGTGGCATGCTTATGTCGTTTTAAACTTCATTCAAAAAGCGAACTATTGTTATAAAATTACAGCGAGATGGATGTAAGCTAAGTTTAGATGCGGCGGGAATCGCGCGGTCGTAAAATCGCATAACAAGCGCGCGTTTTCCCCCTGTGGAAGTATGGACATGCATTATATGCTATTAGTTATTATGGTATAATATGATTTATTGTAAAGATTCATTAAAATTCATCAAGTAGTTTTTGCGTGAAAGAGTAACAAACATACACACTTTTGCATTTATAACATTAGTAGGATCCTCTTTCGAATGACACTAAAATGACTATTGCAATAATGTAGTTAATATATTTTCATTATTTTATAAGTAGTTAGTATAATATGGGAAGACTATCTCCGTGCAGTGGCAAGTCCACGTTGGATGCGAGTGACAAGAGATTGGTCTTGGCGTTCATTGAGGGAGGCCTATGTTCAGCAGTGGACGGATAAAGGCTGATGATGAAGTATAATATAATCTCATGCGTCTAGAAGCTATCTTCAAAGGTTGACAGACATCTAGAAGTTGGCAGTGTTCTGGTCTCTTTTTTAGGGCTTTTTTATTTTGACCGCATCTTACACGATCGTCTTAAGTATATGTTATACTTAGAGTCTACTATAATTGTAGACTGTAAGTATATTGTATCTGATTTTGCTTAATAGACGAAGTGTTGGTCGGGCATTAGCCAGTTGTGCAGACGACCTCCGTGCAGTGGCGGGTCCGTGTTGGATGCGAGAGGCGAGTGGCTTAGCAGTGGATGGATAAAGGCTGATGATGATGATGATGTGAGAGATTGCTGAATATATTTCCGGTAACGAGTAGATGACATATCTGATAAAATAGCATCTCGACGAATAGCATACAATATATCACAAATTGTAGCGCTATGAAACACATTTTATTTTTATTAATCAAGCAAAACCGTGGTAAACAATCAGCATTACGCACCTGATTTACAAGATCAACATAATATACAAGTTGACCTAGATCTAGCCGAGTGATCTGTGAGATAAGAAGGTAACTCTGGTGGCAGTAGCATCGCTGATATCTTTATCACAGTTAAGCTGTTTCATCAGAAATAAGTGCAATGTTGGCACGCAGAGCGCGGCATAAGAGTATCGCTCCCGCTGAGTCTTAGCACTTTTTGAACATACACCAATATTTCGAACACACTCGATTTAAATTTGGAATGTTCCAAATTATTGCATACCAGACTTAGAGACGCCAAACAAAACGCGCCATTACTTTGGCTGTCAATAAAAAAAAACCAAATTTGTACGGGTCATCGTGACTAAGATTTCCCATGTCACCATGCTTTGTGAGCGACTCAAAAATAGTAGCGAATTTGACATTGATAAAGGGATGGGATAAACTTAGGCATGAACAAAAGTTTTTTGAAGTGGGATGAAAAAAACCGGGATGAAACTCGAGCACCTGTCTCTAATTGCCACCTTTTGGCGGCCATTGTGAAGTGAGCATTATATTCTATGGAATGAAGGCTTGAACATAAATAATAATTCTTTTGATGATTATTGAAAGTTGCATTAATGAACCGTATAGAAGATAGAACATAATAAAAAGGATACTTTATTAATATTTGATTTTGATTTTCTTATGCTCATTATACTTATGCATTTAGTTAAGTTGAATTTTAGGTTCGAGAGGCTTCGTTTCCCTGGAAGTGAATTTCACTTTTACGTTATTCATATTAAAAATAACGTTAGTTTAACCAAGCAAATAATTATATAATTCAGAACCCACAAAACAATTATTATTAAATTATTATAATATTATAAATTATTATATTTATTATTATTATTATTATTAAACTAAAATATATTATTAAAAGGCGTCCCTTTAGGCAAAGTTCCGAAGATACTGGCAGCGTTCCTCCCTTGTATAGCTAGACTAATTTTTTAGCGAGGTAGCTGCCAGCTCTTCGGTCTCCTGTGATGTCGACTAACCTAACGCTAGTTTTACATTGCCCTTTCTTTAAAATATCGCTCAATTGATTATGTCTTGTTATCTCCATCATCATCAGCCTTTATTCGTTGACTGGTAAAAAAGTCTCTACCTCCATGAACTCCAAGACGTCCGACCTGTGCCAAATGTCTCCAACATGGACCGGCTCCCGCTCGGAGACCCTTGCCACTCTCATCCAGTCCATCTCCACACGACCGACTGCTGCACGGAGATCGTCTTTCTACATGGTTAATGACCGACCAACCCTTCTATCTACACGTCTATCCTGCCCCCACTCTATTTATTAAAATATTTCCCACAACCCATAGATTTTGCTGGAAGAGATCTCTAATAGATTAGCACGCCTTGTAAACTAGATTTCTTTCTTTTCTACATTGTTATATTTATTTTGGAAAATTTATTGTACTTATCCTATTAATATTATAAACGCGAAAATTTGTGAGTATGGATATTTGTTACTCTTTCACGTAAAAACTACTGAATGGTTTTCTCTGAAACTTTACAATAATTTAGCTAATAGATCAGCATACCTAGGCTATCATTTATCACAGTACTCCCACGGAAATGGTAAGTACGCGGGTATAACCGTGGGGTGCTACTAGTGTGATAAATAAATAAAAAAATATAGCGGTCAATCAAACATTATTCCCAACTTTACTTCACGCCACACGCACAAATATAATAATAATGATAAAATCAATAAATTATATCATTCGTTATCGTATTTAAATTGATTCTTTCAATAGAGATGGCATCAGAGTTTAACCTCTGACTGGTGAGGACATGTGGGTGGTGATGTTTAGACACGACACGCGATTGAAGCTTGATTGAACAACAATACTTCTAAATACTTTAAATGTATTCCTAGTGACGCGATGAAATGTAAAGAATTATAGTGTTTTGAACACACTTCTAAATATATCAAAAGGAAACTTTGGGAATGCCGTGAAGTGGGTACATTAACAGTGGTTTTCAATATCCTATCTATCTTAATATTTTCTTATCTATGTTGAAATTTTGACACATTTTCTTACAAAATATATCAAAATTTTTAGATAGTTAATAAAATTTTAAGATAGATAGGATATTGAAAACCGCCGTAAATCAGTTCTAACTATTGTTGCTTAAATGGCTTTTTGGCGGTCTTATCATTAAAGATGATCCAGCACCCAGAAGAAGGCTGATTGATGATGATTATGATAATACTAAAAAAACTCGACGGCAAATTGAAAATCTGAAAATGCTGAACCTATTTTGATACGACATTGCATCGTTAAAAAACGGAATTTGAATTGTAAAGAGCGTTTTAACGGTTAACAATTAGCCGGTTGGTTTAATTTAAAATACTTAATCCCAACATGCATGCAGGTTTGGGAAAATATCTGTATAATGAAACAACTTTTACGGATTTTATCGCGGTTTATTTAGTTTTTTACAAGCCCGACGTTTCGGAAACTTTACAGCAACCATGGTCACGGGAGGACTGAGGTGTCAGACGTCCTACTGTTACAAAGTTATTCGAAACTACCCTATGATACAACAATATTTTATTTAGTCCTATCTATGCAGAAGGTGCTAACTAAGTCTTTAGTCTGTGACATGTTATGCTTGGATTTTGATTTTATTATATTTATTATGGGATCCCAAGCAGATGGTAATGGCCAGCCATCTTCTCTATTGAAATTAGGATGTTTTTTAATTTCAATAGCCTCGCGAATCATCCTTGGTTGGAATCGGTGTTCTTTTGCGAGGACTTGTGGTTTATCAAATCTAATATAATGGCGAGCGTTGTCTAGGCTATGGTCACAGATTGCTGACTTAGTATAGCGACGGTGTTTTAAGTCAGCTATATGTTCTTTAACGCGAGTTTTTATTGATCTTTTTGTTTGTCCTATGTATGAGAGACCACAGTCACAATCAAGTTTGTATACTCCTGCATCCTGTAAGGGTATATGACACTTGACAGATGGTAAGAATTGACCTATCTTTTTTGGCGGCTTGAAATATGTTTTAATAGAAGCTCGCTTTAGGATGTAGCCAATTTTGTCAGTGACTCCCTTCATAAACGGTAGCACAGCAGGTACTCGCTCGACGGTGGCTGGTTTCACACGTTCACTGCGATGGAGCCGGGGTACCCGAAGCTTGTTGTCCCGCAGTACTTGCTTGACATGTTGAAGCTCGGTCTCCAAGTGCTGCTCATCACAGATCCCTTGTGCTCTCTGAAACAAAGATTTACCCACGGTAGCTAACTGTGTTGGATGGTGGTGAGATTCGCCGTTTAGGTACCTATCAGTATGGGTATGCTTCCTATACACTGTATGGCTTAAGGTATTATTGGGATTGCGGATGACTAATACATCTAAGAAAGCCAAAGAATTATTTGTTTCTAATTCCATTGTGAATTGAATTTTAGTATTTATGGAATTAAGATGGTCTAAGAATATGGTTACTTTGTCAGATGGTAATATTGTACGTAAGTATCATCTACGTACCGCTTGTAGAACCTGGGTGTAATGGGCGAAGTAAGCAGAGCAGTTTCCTCGAAGTCCTCCATAAATATGTCGGCAACAACGGGGGATACTGGTGAGCCCATCGCTACCCCATCCACTTGCTTGTAGAACTGACTATTCCACAACATGTAGCCAGATGTAAGGCAATGTTTCAGAAGTTCAGCATATTCTATTGGCATGTTATTCTCTCTTAGCTTCCTTGATACAATATTGATGCAATCTTCTACAGGTAAGCATGTAAAGAGTGATTGCACATCAAAACTCACCATAGTTTCATTGTCATTGAGATGTAGGTGTTTGATCTCATTAACAAAATGGTATGAATCCCTTGTGTGTGCTCTGGTTTGTCCACGCAATGGCGAAAGTACTTGGGCAACATGCTTAGCCAATCTGTAGGTTGGTGAGTCGATCTGGCTTACAATTGGACGTAATGGAGCATTAGCCTTGTGTATTTTTAATAAACCGCGATAAAATCCGTAAAAGTTGTTTCATTATAATGAGTGAAATTCGCGTAAACTTAAGAAAACAAAATATCTGTAGTTTGAAATTACAGTAACATTTACGTACTTTCTTTTTCTTTTCGTTATATCGTATCATATAATTGTATATGTGTAATGCATCATATAAAAATTCATTTACAATACAAATCAATAAAAATAAGCGTGGACCAGTTAGTAATCGTCCTAACATATTGCACTTCCAATCAAGGGTACACTCCCTGCTGTTCTAACCTCCAAAACTCCAAATAGCTGAGGCACGACTTTAGTAACACACGAATCAAACCCTTATTCCAATACAAATCGAGTCGAATGGAAATTAAAAGAATCGAAAGCCATTACAGCTATGCCCTCTAGTCATTCTGCTTCATCAGGCTACCTATGTGACAGTGAATAATAGGAAAGCTGTATGGGGAATAATGGGAAAATTTATCGCTTGTATTTTTAATAAATTAAATAAATTGTTTTTTTTCTGCGACATTAATAACGCAAGGTGTATGTTTTTGGCTTAATAACCTTAAGAAAAAAGACCGCACGTGTTATGTGGTTTTTACGATCTTTTTTCATAGAAATTCTTGATAAGTCCGCGTTGTGTTTGAATTTAGGTGATAGGTAGTAGATAACGTAGTATTAGTAGCAGCATCTTGGGTGAAGCGATTTCAGCCAAGGGGGGTCTTTGTATTCCTCTTGAGGGCAGAAGGCATAAAAGAGCAGTGGGCAAAGTGCGAGGACGGGAATATCACCCCATTGGACTGTGTGCGGGACATCCCTTCTGTGGAAGTAGCATCAGCCCCTCGAGGGACTGACTAGCCATCAAGGTCGTTTGCTAATACGTCCGGGACACCTCACTTAAGGCGGCATTGGTGCCACTCGCCGGGTTTTAGTGGGTAGAGCTGTGCCACTTATCAGCTTTCGGGTGCAGCGAGTCCCACATACCCGCCTGGGGAGACCCACTCCCCTGCGTGATGCCTTAGAGATGCCGTATTTTCCGGCTTAAAGAAAAAAAGGATTAGTGGCTGTAATAAATCCAGACCTCCTTTTTCGGAACACATAGTGGAAATAAAAAAATATACGTATTATATTCATCGTTATTTCTATCTATGGTGTAATAAAATACGTCTTTTAATACAAAAATATGTAGTAACAAATTTAGTTAAGATATCAGCTCACATATTGTAGTCTGTACCTAAGAAGCTTGGAAGCCACCACGAATCACGATAATACGCAAATGCATAGCTAACGTAAAAAAAACTTTTGGTGTCAGAAAAGCTTAGCTATTTTTACATTCCTTTCCATATGTCGAAGACCAAAAATGGCCGCATTATACAATATGTTAAGTACTCGTTGCTCGACATAATATGTATTTTATGTATGTGTGTATAATTTATAAGCGACAAGACCACCGCTTAGGTCTGGTTAATTATTCGTAGAAATCAGTGACTTTTCCATATTATTCAAACAGATACAGTCGTGCAATTAGTATCCGAGATTACAATGTGCAAACGATTAAATAAGCAATACGTTAATGTTAGGGAGGCTTACACTTGATGTACTATTTTTTGTTCACAGTTTTGCGTCCATATAATTCAGAGAAACAAGTTTCTCCTTAAGTAGTAAGATTATTTTGAAGTATTGGTGTCTTAGATTCATCGAAATCATTAGCAGCTTTACGCTTGTTTTGTACAGGTTCAGGTATTCGTAGATGATATTTAATTAGAATTTAACAAAGAACATCTGGGTTTCTTATTAGAGCATTTGTTGCTGGTCCTTTTTCTCTTATTTTGTAGCATTTATAAGTTATATTTTGAGCCATGTCTGAAAGAAGCTCTTGTCTGCACCGGGCATAAAATACCACGGAAGTTATCAGAGTGGACAGCTCTGACACGTTGTCAGTGTGCGCCTGCCCTTATCTGGTATCGCGTGAACGCCGCATCCCAGTCTAGAGATCGTATAACACGGAGATAAACATTTCCTAACTGTACCCCGAGTAAATTATGTTCCGTACGTAACAGCTGAGTAGGACTGGCTTAGGAGTTTATATATATATATATATATATATAAGCGTTCACAGAAACATGTATACAGACATACGTTACGATAGTCGGATATACTGACAGTTGTGCCATCCGAAGGCTAATGGCAAGCGTCGAATATTAACCTTAACCGACGACCTCTGTGGCTCAATGGTTAGCGCGTTGGCGCCAAAGCCCGGAGGTAGCGGGTTCGAATCTCGCCACGGAACAAAAAATGTTTCTGTGTTCCTGGGTCATGGATGTGTATTAAACATGTGTTTTGTATAGTAAAAATCTTAAATATAAGTATTAATATAAAAAGTATTATATAATATGTATTTCCGTTGTCTGGTATCCGTAACACAAGTTCTTCAGAAACTGAGCGCGGGACCAGATTGACGTGGTGTAAAAGCGTCCATAAATATCATTGATGTTTTATTTGATTTTATTGTTGACTAGCGGACCCGACAGACTTCGTTCTGTCAAAGGAAGTCCCATGACTTCCTTTGACAGAACGAAGTTTATTTAAAAATATAGATTTAATAAGCATAAATACAATAATCAACAACTTATTACAACAACACACAAACTCATCTATTCTGGTTATATTCTTGTAATGGCATTGTTTATAATGGGTACATCATCATCATCGGCATATATCCGTCCACTGCTGAACATAGGCCTCCCTCAATGAACGCCAAGATGACCGATCCCGTACCACTCGCATGCAACGCGGACCTGCCACTGCACGGAGATCGTCTTCCCACCTGTTTAATGGCCTACCAACACTTCGTCTACCTAAATGCGGCCTCCACATTTGAACCTTATTGACCTATCGGCCATCCGTTCTTCTGAGTGTGTGACCAGCCCAGTGCCACTTCAACGTACTTCAATTTTTCGCATGATATCGGTAATTTTAGTACTCTGGAGGAGGACTTCGTTTCGAATCCTATCTGCCAAAGAAACACCAAGCATAGCACGCTCCATAGCACGTTGAGCTACGGAAAAATTACGGACCAGTCGTAAATTAAGTGTTTGTTTCAGTCCCGTAGGTCAACACGGAGATAACGCATTGGTCTTTAAACTGTACGGTATACGGACGACGTGAGAATATGGCGAAACTTCCTAAATGCTGCCCACCCTAATTGAATCCTCTTATTGGCTTGCCTCTCGAAGTTATGTCGACCTAGCTGCAAGGTATGCCTAAGGTAGAAATACTATTGCACGGCTTCGAGAGTTATGTCATCGACGTTATCCGGCCTAAGGAGAACGTGTTCGTTGAACATGACTTTCATGTTGTCCAAGTTCACCCTAAGGCCCACACGTCGGGATGGTTCGTTTAGACTGTGCAGCATCTTCTGTAAACCCTTCAGCGACTCGGCCAGTATAATAAGTAAGTATATCGTCGGCGAAACGAAGGTGTGAGAGATACTCGCCGTTAATGTTTATGCCACATTCTGCCCAATTTAAAGTCTTGAAGATTTCGTCCAAAGCATTCGTGAACGGTTTCGGGGAATGAACATCCCCCTGTATATATCCCCCTCCTCGATGCAGTTGGATTGGTCTTGTTTGACCTCCCGGAATCAGAATTAACATAAAAGCGGCTTCGTATAATCCTCTCATTACTTTAACGTATCGCCAATCGACATGACATCGCTGCAGAGCTTCCAGAACAGCCCAGGTTTTAAAAGAGTCAAAAGCTTTCTCATAGTTCACAAAAGCAAGGCACGGTGGCTGGTTGTACTCATGGGTCTTCTGTAAAACTTGCCTTATAGTATGAATGTGGTCTATGGTGCTAAATCCTCCCCCTTTTAGCTGCTTAAGAGCCAAACTAACCTCATCTAATCAGATGTTCAGAAGCTTTCCAGAGAGGTGTCGTGTTAGGCTGGCACGCGGATCATTATTCCGGGTATTAGGTTGAGGAGCATGGGACGCGTACAATTTGCTATAGAAGTCTTCGATCTCCGATAAGATCTCCGGCCTAGAAGAAACGGTCTCGCCAGAAGTGGTCCTAATCTTCGACAGATAGCTTCATGTGTGTGTACAAACTGTAGTGAAATTATTCATTTTCAAAAGCTTATAGCAACAATCCACCCGAACAGATAAGTTTTCGATACTATATAATATATACAAAATACATTTAAAAGTAAATCACACGTGTGTAAAGTTTTCATTTTCCTATATTTATTATTTAATTCGGTGTTCATCCCAATTACATAATAATATTAGAATGTATTTAAATAATTTTGCACAGACAGGGATATTAAATTAATAATTAAAAATAATAAAACACTCTTGGTAACGCGGTTTGTGTTTGACTGATGTAATGACGTGGAAACTGATGCATTTTATGTCGCGTGCCTGCCTGAAACTAAAACAAACGAAATAATATCGCGAAACCGACCAAATTGAAAGTCAGTACTAATGATCCATAGCCCGTAAATTGTGTAGCTATGTAATTTGGTCGGGTTCGCGTTATTATCACCTTTTATGAGTTTCGGGACACGACATTAGACCCTCCAACAGCAAACGCACACTGTTTTGATAGAATAAATGAAATTCCGACTTTGCTCGGGTGAAATTTGATTTACAATGCACATAACTAACGATCTAATAATAAGACCGGTAGGGTCCCATTGCACAACCCAACAGTAGGGTTTAAATTTCTTAAAAGCATTTCTATACAACCAACTTTTAATTTAAGGAATGTGTGGTGGTAGTCCTGTAATCGTTATATCGAATTTAGGAATTCTACGGGATAGTTTAAAACATCATTATGATCGTCCTCAACTACACCGTTATAACTCTCTTAAATTTTAAACACACCGGAGGTTTTTTTAACAACTTAGTCGTGCAATTGAAAACGATCTCCGTTTTGAGGAGTAAGTAACGTTTTCATTGAATAATTTTTATTAGGTATCATTTGTGTCAAGCGACACATCAAACATATGGTCTACAATTGAATTATCTACAATGCATCGCTATGGTCAACACCATCCTCATTTGATGATCCATTGCCTGAATCCTTATGACACGTAAGACGTAGAGATCTCATCAGAATTAATTGGAATTTTTAATCTCGAGTGATCTGTTCTACCGCCATCTAAAAATTTGCTGCAATCCCAGTAAATGCTATAGCATTATTTAATTCTTGCCTATAGGCAGGCATATTTTGTTTTCAGATCTTAAAATGTACAATAGTTGTAAATACAAAAGTTTTTCCAGTTCCTCTTGGGCCGTCAAGTTGGAATAGAATGTATATCTATAAATTCTTTTGATATAGTACCTATAAATTCTCCTGATCCTTTTCATAATACAAATACAATACAAAACAAAACTTGACACTGGCAAATAGTAAATACTCCTTGCCAAAAGCGTATTAAAAAAAGTAGATGTCACCCGTTATCAATGACAGTGATAATATGCAATTATGTAATTGTATTTTAATGGACTGCAATATTTTGTGTGTCAACACCATTAGAATTTAACAAAATACTCGACAATCCAAATTTGGGGGATATTTGTTGTCGACTCGAAATCTTTAATTTTTTATGTTTTATTATTTAGGTAACTTTTAGATTAAGTCTACGACGAAATTATTAATATGATATAGCTTAGACAACAATGAGTGTTTGTAATCTAATATGAGCTTTATATAATAGCGATAAAGTTCAGATTGACTCTACATTTTAGTTAGAAAACGTTTGTATGGGAAAAAGAAAAGGGCTGTTTTTAGGGCTTTCCCGGCAATTATTCGATTTTTTTTCGCCGGAACATCCATCCTTGGACTTCAGCGATTATTTTAAAAAAAGAATTGGCCAAATTGGTTCAGGCGTTGTTGAGTTATCCGCTTACCAACACATTTTGCGATTCATTTTTATATATAAGATTTAGAAATAGCGATAATTTATTAATGTTGTCCAGAGACTGAATATATTATTTGTAACATAACGCTGTACGTCAGTTTGTCTGAAAGCGAGCAGAGCAGTCTCAGGGATGACATATTCAGAACGATACCATGACCTAGGCCCCCTTTAACCTATTGGGGGCCCTGAGCACAACGGTAAGGGAGCCCTGGCTTAAATTTTGAACTAGAAAGTGTAACTATAGTAATTAAGACACTATAAAATATTGTAATTAGCAATCATTATTTTACTTCCTAAATTATCACTAGATCATATTCTGGTATAGATACTGGGCCCCATAGATAGTGGGACCCGGCCCAGACTGCCCAATAGAAAAGAGGGGTCTGACACAATGAGAACGCAGTGCAGCGCACCGTTAAAGGATTAGTATAAAATCGTTGTAAGCCTTATAGCTTACCATAGGACGGCTGCATTCTTATAATAAACCATTCTATATTTGGCAATATTTACGTAACTGTGTATAATAATATGATAATAATGTTTTATTTTTTTGCGAGTAGACATAAAATACGCATATTCACGGCTGGCTAGTCGAGTGGTGAGGTCACCGGTCACTTTACAAACGGTCGCGAGTTCGGTTCCCACTTGGTACAGAGATGTTTTTGTATGATGAATATAGATTTTATCTGGCTATGGACTTGTGTATACTAAATTGATATGAGTCTAAAGTTGCTAGGAATACATGATACTAAATTTTCAGCTTCTTGAATGAAGACTAGCGCTTTTCATTTCAATTTATTTTATCAGAAAACAATGTTTAAATTCTATTATTCTATATACAGCTAAAGAATTTGTTTGTTTTATTTAACCGCGCTAATCTCAGAAACTGTTGGTCGGATTTGAAAGATTCTTTCAGTTTCAGATAGCCCAATTATCATTAGGCTATATTATATTATCAACCCATAAGGTGCCGTTGTAAATATTAGATAACGCAGGCAAAGCTGCAGGCAACAACTAGCACTGATTATAAACGCTAAAGTTTGTAACAATGTATATTATGTATAGTTGTATAGATATGTTTATTACTCGTTCACGCAAAACCCACAGAATGATTTTTAGGAATTATTACAATAATATAGCTTACACATCAGAATAACACATAGGCTATAATTTATATAAGCGACGATGGTCCAGAGGGTATGGACACGGCTTATTATGCGAGAGGTTCCAGTTGTGATCCTGACCCCCCCGTGTGTGCCTTGACCATCGCTCGCTCACAGGTGAAGGAATAGGTACATCGGGAGAAAACCTGCATGCCTGATGAGATTTAAAAAAATTGACATTATTATGTGAAGTTCACCAACACGCAACAGCGCATGCGTGAACTATGACCCATTACCCTCCTCGTCTGATTTCCAGGAGGAGACTGCCCAGCACTGGGACATATTATAAGGGTTGATACTTTATAATTTATTCCCGTACTCCCACGGGAATGGGAAATACATACGTAAATAAGGATTGACTATAATATAGCAGATGATGATCATGAATAATGGAAATGACAAAATGAGATATTTGAACATAATATACACAATGCTCACTAAATCTTGTCTGAAATTGATGCCAGAAGTCAAGTAGTAATTCAAGCTAATATCAAAAGATTTATGTCACATCTAATTGCTGTGATTGACCAAAAATACTTTATGGGTTTGATTTTATTTGGTGTCCTCAATAACAATTTTAATTGTGCGTATAAATCTCTTAAGTTATTGCAGACTCACTTCACATCCTGTAAATCAACTTCCCATTGTATCTCACGGGACACTTTATGCGATTTTTAATGAGTCATTCAATATCGAAAATCATTTCTTTCTGGACGATATTGGTTTGGGGTTTGCGTTTATGGTGATTCACATTCAGACAGTGCAAGTGGCTAGACTCAATACATTATCTATATCATCGTCAACTTTCATCCGTCCACTGCTGTCATAGCTAGATTTTTTTTTGATGACGAAATGGAAATCCCTTTCGGACAATACTAGGGCCTCTGGTAAACGTGCTGTCGTGTGTAGGCCTCGCATTGGGGTGCTACTAAAACTACTGCGTGAGTAAACGGCGTGAAGACTAGATTCTCCACAATGATCATAGTTATTGAACGCCAAAACAACCGATCCCTAGCCACTTGCTTCCATCACTGACCGGGGACAGAAAAGTTTGAGAAGAGTAAAATTAATGCGATTGTGGTCTACAATTTTACTACTACTCTGTAAATTTGCCGTAGCTCCATGTGCTAAGGCATCTCTTTGGCAGATAGGATTTGAAACGAAGACATCTGCCAAAAAACCTAAACCTGACCTAAAATTACTGATACTAGGCAAATAATCACCTCGTTGGAGTGGCAATAGGCTGGACACACACTTAGAAGAATGGCCAATAAGGTTGAAGAGTGTAGACTGCGTTTAGGTAAAGTGTCAGCAATTGACCAGGTGGGAATACAAATATTGTACAGTTATATACTTGCTAAATACAAACTTTACAAGAGTAAGAGAGTATCTGTAACTTGCTTATCTTGAGACGTAGGTAATATACGCAGCAAACGTGAGAAATAAGGAAGACGGTAGAATCGATGCAGAAGTCCGCGCGTCATAGCTCATTTCTTCCACAGGTACATAATTTAAGCATTAAAAACATTTTAGTGTTTTTTTATTTTTTATTGTAGTTTGTGCAACACATATTTTTTTATTTACTAATGAGTAAACCTTTAATTTATACACTTTAATAATAGATTTTTTTAAATGGTTAAGTAATAAATTTGATAGATGTACGGTCCAACTGGGTTCCAGTTATGCTGTAATATCTAAAAAGTACTCCAACAACTTCTACGTACAAAACCATCGAAAAGTCTATAAAATAAACCACGACAATCCATCTGTAACCTAATAGTGACTAGATCTGATACCTGTTATGCACTCGTGTTAAAACCAGTTTCGTTATCTGTATCAGGACCCATCTCAAATTAATCTTAGTCAAATTATTAATTACTTTGTATATCGTTTCTGAAGGTGTCACAGTAATTATTAGTTGTTGTTTGTTGGTTAGTTATCATTAAATATCATCTAGTGCTAGTTTAGTTTTATTAAATAACTGAACTCTACGATTCATCATCATCATCATCATAATCATCATCATTATCATTATCACCACCATCATTATCATCATCAGCAGTGACAGCAGAATCATCATTATCATCATCATCACTATCCTTTATCCGCTCAATGTTAAACGTTTACGATTAAATTATAACAAGTTTGCTATAGGTACTAGGGTTTTCATGTTAGTTGATTTGGCTGACGTTTTAGGTGACGTCACCTATAAACAGAAAGGAGTATCTCGGGTAATTCTTTCATTGCAGTTTCCCATTTGCGGTTTATCTACTCAGAGTGGTTTTGGTGGGTAAGGGGGAATTCTTTAATATAATATGTGCATGCGTGAGTACGTGCGTGCATGAATGCATGTGCTCCGCGGAAAAAAGGGTATTTATTTTATACGTTGTCAACTCTGTGATAATGTTCCATGTACTGGCCTGACCTGCTGAGCTAACATGGGTACAACGAGATATCTCTTGACGAGAGAGATAATGTCCGCATCGGGTATTTTCTCGATTACCCTAACATGAGAGATTACAATATGAGACAGATAAAATTGAACAATAATATCCTGATATTTCCTTATATGTCATGAGAAAAGTATCGCGTGAACGCATGTTAGCTACTGTAAACATAGATGACACAATGACAGAACATCGGTAGACGACATTTTATCGTGACGCGCATGCTGAGCCGGTTGCCCAGTCTTTGGTTCAACTTCATTCCGAAATATATTTCACAGAAAAAATAAGCATTAAGGTTTTCATTATGAGATCGTAATGTGGTCATGAATTCGATGACAATGCTTTCGCCCTTAGAGTTCGAAAATTTCCGTAAAGAGGACCGTGTTGGTATAAGCTTATGCTATTTAACTTTAGCATATAATTAGATACGCTAACTTATATTATGTAATGACTATAAAATTGATGTAATGGGAATAAATTAAACGAACATCTCTAGAAAGTCCTATCTCTTTAGTAGAAGATGCGGTGTTCCCTCCATGGGTTATCACAGTTACTTCTTCTCCCAAACAATTATTGTGTAGCCTGAAAAGGTGGCTGGTGGTGGTTTTGTTTTTAATTTTTTTTTGTATATTCAATTATAATTGTATTTTATAACTTCTTACGCACACCCTTTCTCCTTCTGTAATTATTCTTTCAATAAATGGTTACCTGGAAGAAATCACTATATTTCATTTTTCACGCTTAACTTAACTCTCTCTTATCATATGTATAAATTATTATTTTTTTGTGTTAATTATAATATGTGTGCAATAAAGTTATATTATTATTACATAAAATTACGTTAATACTTTATATTATGTGTACCGTGCGATGTGTATGATACTAAGAGGCGTCTATAATAAGTCCATTAATACGAAAAACTCTCTAACCCTTCTATTGGATAGCATTAACAAGCAAAGCAATCATACGTTTAATAATCCCAAACACTATTACGTTACTAATTAGTTATAAGTGTATTATTTTAGTTTATTAAACATCAATCCGATCGTTTCTCATGTTGTCTGTCTGTTAGTAGTGTTTGCTTCTCAATTTACCACTGACACAGAAACAAAGAATGTTACGGATGGGAACTAATGAATGGATTACACAGACTAGGTTACGACAGAGACAATTAATGCCTCTAAATAACTTCGACAAAAAATATTTTAATTAACAAGTAATTTGTAATGTAGGTAAAATCGAGAGAATATTTTCACTGCATTAAGAATATACGAAGAAAATTTAAACAATCAATGTGGTGAAGGAATTAATGCACCTCCAGTAACCCCTTGTGCACGTGCAGGGGCTGCTTAGTGGCGGCCTGTCAGTAGCTGAGGTGTCCTGTTGAGAGCGAATCCTGAGTAGCTTTAGCTTGATTAACCACTGCTACTATTAATATATAAGAAAAGGCTGGAGACCGCGTTTAGGTAGACGTAGTTTTGGTCGGTCATTAATCAGGTTGGAAGACGATCTCCTTGTAGTGTCCGCTTGGATGCGAGTGGCACGGGATCCTATATTTAGCAGTGGAAGGATAAAGACTAATGATGATAATGCATTGCCGTCGTGTGAGTATCATACCTGAGTACTAGGTAACTAGGTGGTTTCGGACCCTATGGCAATGCATCATCATTTATAAAGATTGATAATGTCGAATAATGAATGGATACTAAAACTATTTTTGTTTTTAACGTTATTTTACGGAGCGCGATATTTCGACATTACGATTGTCTTGTTCACGAGATAGAAAAAGACAGCAAAGTTAAAGTTAGTGAAAATAACCATATTAATTTAAAATCCTATAATGAATATGTTTTAATCTAAACTAATTGAATTTTTGAATTCAAAATGAAATCTTTTTTATTATTATGGAGCTGATAATATTATTATAATTACGGTCGACCATATTGGATCACTGCTGGATATTAAAACTAACATATTCATGGAAAACGTAATAATAATTTAAATGCAATATGACTTTCACGTCTAAAATATTATTATTTTAATAAGGTTCAAATTCAAGCATTCTTAAAAGCATGGGTTTAAAAGGAACAAGTTTTGCATGGATGTCATAACTTAACATCTAATTGAATAAATCTCATATGCGTCATTATACTGTTCGGTGTAAAATACATAATTGTGTTTGCGAAAATATTAAGTTTTTTACATTAATTGGTCGCTTATTTTTAATATTAATTAAACTGAAATACGTCATAGTCTAATAATCGTCTGTATCCTCTGTTCGTGGACTACGCTGTGTTTGCGCGTAGGCAATAAACCCGATCCATCAAAGTTAGCTGCGGGCAGTGTTGTGTCGTGTCCGCGGTGATTACTCTTTGATACACCAAAAATATGATCGTGAGCTTTTAAAACCATATATTTTATGCTGACTCAATATATTTTAACCCCCAAAGCTATTCTCAGTTTTACTTGTATATGTTTGTTCTCACACCGTATCCAAATTTTTAAAATACTGATACACGATATAGGAAACCAGTCAGCCGTTAGCGCATTTATGTATAACGTTGTGACATTTTATATAATAAAGAATCTTTCGTGTTGAAGCAAAATATAGACAAAAAAATTTAATTAATCATAGTCATCATCACTATCAACTTTTATCCGACCACTGCTGAACATAGGCTTCTTTTTAATGAACGCCAAGACCGCCGATTCATTACGGCTAGCAAAATATTAAAATAAAATTTTAGACTCAAAAATATATTTATATTAATTAATTATAAAACAAATTACTTAATTAAGTTATAACTTGTTACTTGTTACTTGAGGTCAGGCTGGTTTCCGCAACTCGACGCTTTTGCGCCTATTTTGCGTGCTGTGAGCCTGAAGCACTCCCTACTGCCAGTTAAGCTCCCGCAAGAAAGCTAGCAGTCTCTTGACATCGGCGCAGATCTCCGGGAGCGTTCTCGGTCTTCCGAGATGGGCAGCCCGTAGCGGTGCTACTCCTGTGCACTCCAGCAATACATGGGCTGCTGTTTCTTCTTCCGCTACGCAAGCTCTGCATAGCGGGCTGTCCGTGACACCTATAGTGAAAAGATGTTTGTTATAGTGACCGTGTCCTGTTAGGGTGCCTGTTAGTAGGCGCAGTTCTGGTCGTTTTAGTAGCATTAATTGACGAGAGACGCGTGGGTTGCATACAGGTATCGCTTCCCTTGCCTGTCTACAGTCGTCTCTGCTTGTCCAGAGTTCTTTGTGTTGTGTATTTGTGTACATTCTTACCCACGCCCTTAACTGGCTGTATGGTAGTGGAGTCATCGGTTCATTGCCTTTGACCTCCATATTTGCTCCTCGTTTGGCCAGCTCATCCGCTGCGTCGTTACCTCTTGAGCCACTGTGGCCCTTTATCCATTGAAGGGTTATTGTGTTGAGGTGGCACGCTCTTTCGAGGTAACAGTGGCATTCGTAAATTAGGCCTGAGTTTGTCGTGTGTGTATTTAGTGCTTGGAGTACCGCTTTACTATCAGATAGAATTCTTATGGGGTACCCTGTTACTTTCCGTTCTGTTATCGCTCTAGCTGCTTGGGTTATGCCAACACATTCTGCCTGGAAAACAGAACTGTGTTTTCCTAAATGTATGGCCTGGCGAAGGTTCAGTTCTTCTGAGAACACTCCTGCACCTGTTCCTTGTTGTGTTTTCGAACCGTCGGTATAAATACTCACCTCCTTTGAGTTTAGGTTTGTTGTTGAGGGCTCGAAAAGTTGGATTTTGTATTGCTTGTTAAATACATACGTTTTTGGTATGACGTCGCTTGGAGCTTGCAGCAGTGGAAATTCAACTAAGTACTCATCTAGGATTTTTGTATGTGGTACCCTGATGTCTTTCCACAGCTTTAGAGTTCGTAGCCTTACCGCTGCCGACGCTGCTTCCTGTTGTATGAAGAGGTGTAGGGGGAGCAGGGATAACATGGTTTCTATTGCTGCGGTTGGCGTTGTTTTCATGCCTCCAGTGATGGCGAGGCACGCCATCCTTTGGAAGCGTTGTAATTTGTCACTTACCGATGTTAGGCGTGTTCGTGGCCACCACACTATTGCTCCGTAGCTTACAATTGGTCTGATGACTGTATCATAGAGCCATCGAACTATCCTTGGGGTTAAGCCCCATGCCCTACCTATCATTCTCTTGCATTGCCAGAATGTTAGGCAGGCTTTATTTAGTTTGGCTTCTAGGTGTTGACTCCAATTTAGTTTGCTGTCAAGTATTACTCCTAGGTACTTTACTTGTGTGTTCAGTTGTAGTGTGACGCTCCCTAGTTTAGGGAGTGTGTAATTGTTGAGTACCCTTTTGTTGGTGAACATTACCAGTTCGGTTTTGTTAGGGTTGATGGTGAGTCCAGATTCCATGCACCATCGGTCCACCACTCGAAGAGCTGTCTGAGTTAGGTCGCAGACAGTATTGGCATGGTTACCCGTTATGAGTATCGCTATGTCATCCGCGTATCCTATTGTGTAGAAGTGTCTGTTGTTTAGCTTAGTTATGAGATCATTTACTACTATGTTCCATAGGAGGGGGGATAGTACTCCTCCTTGTGGGCAGCCCTTGGCGACTACAGCTTTTTTTGTGCCTTTGTCGTCTATCTTAATGATTCTCTTAACTAGCATGTTGTGAATCCATGTTGTTATTAATGGATTTACGTTGTGTCTGTTAAGTGCAGTTTTTATACTGTCAAAGCTTGTCTTGTCGAAGGCACCTTCGATATCTATGAACGTGCCTAGACATATGGCTTTGTTTTGTAGGGCGTGCTCTATTTTGCTTACCACTATATGTAATGCTGACTCCGTGGATTTACCTGATGAGTAAGCATGTTGGTTGTGGTGTATTGGTAACTTTTCCAGTGCTTTGTCTCTCAGTTCCCTATCGCATAACCTCTCCAGAGTTTTCATCACAAAAGATGTTAGGCTGATAGGTCTGAAGGATCTTGCATTAGTGTAATCGCTCTTACCTGGTTTTGGGATGAAGACGACTCTTACCTCCCTCCAAGGCTTAGGAATGTAGCCGTATGCCAGGCATGATTGGAGTATCCTGACTAGGGCCACGATTATTTCCTCACCTCCTCTTTGGAGCAAGGCTGGAAATATGCCGTCTACACCTGCTGATTTATATGGTTTAAAGCTGTTGACCGCCCACTTTGTTTTGTCTCTCGACACCACGTTTTTGGCGATCAACCATTTGTCTGTGTCTGGTGGTGCAGTGTGTTCTTCTTCCCATTCTGCGTCTGTGATTATGCTGCAGTCTGGGAAGTGTGTTTGGATGAGGGCTTGCATTGTCTCCTCATATGATTTTGTGTATGTATTGTCCTGTTTTTTGATTGACCCTATGTGCGGGTTTCCACCTGAGGCCATGATTGTTTTTATTCTCATAGCCTCGTTACAGGACTCTATGTTGTCACAAAACTTTCGCCAGGACTCTCTTTTCCTGGCTCGTATTTGTTTTTTGTATAAATTTTTGGTTTCCCTGTAGTTGTCCCAGTCTGTGCTATCACTGGTGTTCATAGCTCTGTTTAATAGCCTTCTGACTTTTTTCCTTAACTTTTCAAGTTTTGGACCCCACCATGTGTTGGACCTTCCTGATTTCGTTGTGGGGTTGATCAGAGGGCATGTTGAGTGGTAGGTTTGTATGATTGTATTTGTCAAGTTTGCCACTTGTGTCTCTATATCCGCTACGCTCCTGATTTGATCTGGTGCGTTGCTGGTTAGTTTGTCTGTAATAAGTTTGTTGTATGTGCTCCAGTCAGTTTTCCTGGGATTTCTCCTTGGAGTGGGAGCTTTTGTGCTAATGTTTATTTCGAACCGGATCCATCTGTGGTCCGAGCATGATGCTTCACTCGATACATGCCAGTTATCGATGAGATCCGTCGCATTATTTGTTGCTAGTGTAAGGTCGATAATTGTTTTGCATCTCCTTGTCACGTATGTAGGTTCTGAACCTTTGTTTAATAGGTTTAAGTTGGTTGTAAAGAGAAAGGTTACTAAATCCTCACCTCTTTTGTTGCTGCTTGCCATTCCCCACAAAGGGTGGTGTGCGTTTGAGTCCGTAGCTACGATCAGCTCCAGCCCTTCTTTTTCACAATGGGTGATCAGTGAAGCTAGGTTTTGGGGTGGTGCTTCCTCACCGTCTGGCATATAGGCTGATGCTAGTACTATATCTGGGGACGGTGGGGTTTGTTCTATCTTTATTGTTGTTAGATCTCTGGAACAGAATTCGTTAAGTGGCATTGCCGTTATTTGGTTAGTAGTGAAGATGCATGTCCTCGGTGTATCTTGGTTACAAGTATACAATTTACCTCTGATTGAGTTGAGGCCGCATATTCTTCCGTCTCTGACCCACGGCTCTTGGATCATGGCTATGACCCGGTCGTTGTTTTCCAGCCACCGCCGTAGTTGAGCCGTTGCAGTGCGGCTGTGGTGGATGTTTGCTTGTACGGCGCTAATCGGTTGAGGAGAACGGTGTGCCATCTGAGATGTTTGCCGCTCCCTCTTCCAAGGCCCTGACGAGGTCCATCTCGCTTGTCCTATCCGCCCCATCCCCTCCAGGGCCGCTGCTCGTAGGTGTTCCCACGGGCGGCAGCTCCGGTTTCGGTTCCGGGGCAGACGGAGGCGCTGCATACACCAGCTCAACGACGGAGTCGGAGCAGGTTACAGGCACTTGCGGTGTGGGGCCAGCTGACGGAGTAGCTTGTTCAGCCACAGCATCGTCCGCTGGCGCCGACCTCGTTTCGGGTAGTGTAGCGCCGTACTTGCCCTTGTCGTCGCGGAACTTCACATACACCGACCCCAGGCCACATCCTAGGCGTCGTTCGTGCTTGTGCAGGTTCTTTGCGACGTCTTCGGGCACGCTGACTATTAGGAAAGTATCCCCCTTGGTCACCACTGTGTTGTGGTGCAGCCATTGGTCTACCCGCGCCCAGGGGTTCTGGTAGCGCAGCGTGCGGGCTATTACACCCGGTGACTCCCAGATCCCCGGCACGAGCAGACCGCAACAGACCCTCTTGGGAAGGTCTATTTGGCGCCTCACAACCAGTGGCTCCCCAGTGGGGATACTTATCTCCCTCACGGCCTGTTCCAACCATCTTCGGGTCCGCAGGTCTTCACACCATATCTTCAGAGCACCATCAGCAATGATGGGTTTACCTCTGAAGATTGGGCCCTCCGTTCCCGATGAGGCTGGTTCCGAGGCCTGTTTAATAATGCGCTGTAGGAGCGCTTTTTGTATGAGGTCCGCGTTTGGGGGGCTGAGGTGACCGGTCGTCTGGCTTGTTATAGCCACTACGAGGTCTGCTCTAGCCGCGTCAGCGAAACTAGCTGGTTGGGGCCGGTCGGGATTCTCTAGCCTCGGGGTTTTGTGGGCGCCACGTGGTGACAGTGTGTCGTCCAACCTTGCCCGCTTTTGAGAGGTTCTCTCTTCCCGGCCCGCACGCTTGCTTCTCCTTCGTTGGCCAGTGTGGGCGGTTTCTCCGCCCTCACTTGCCTTCGTCGGGGCAGCGTCTCTTATGTTTTGGGTGGATTCGGCTGGTCTCGTTTCGCCGTCTCCTGTTGTTGAGGAGGATGCAGTGGTTTTACGTGCCCTCCTGCGCCTCCTCTTGTTGGGTTTCGGCCTGTGGGCTTGGGTGGAAGCTGGCGGTTCGGCTGAAGCTCTGCCGCCCCTGGCCTTGTGCTTCACCACTTGCCACGACAGGTCGAAGTCGTCCATTTGGCCGCACGATACTTCCGCTGCAGATATTCCGCCTTGGAGCACCGTGCTCTCCTTCGGGTTTGGCGGTCGACTCACTGTATGAGGGTTTCCTGTAACAAGAGGACCACCAGTTGTTTTGGGTCTCCGCGAGCTCTTGGGTTTCCCCGTGCCTCTAGCGGACCCTGTTGTTTTTCCTGTGTACAAATAATCTGAATTTGGCAAAACATTGCTCCCCCCCAGAATACGTTGGGAGCAGCCTGAGTTGGTCTCAGGGAGGGATTCTCCAGCTGTGCTGGTACCCTCCTGGGGTAATATTTCTTTTTGTTTTGCTGCCATGCTTTTTATTTTTGTTTCGGGGTTGTTTTCCCCTAGGGAATGGGATACTGCCTGTGTTTCCCAAGCACAGGCGTCACTCTTTCGGAGGGGATTTAGTGCCTCCTGGCGTGTGATCGCCATGTATACAGGTTATTACCGCCGCCTGTGGTTCGGCGTTGTCGCTCGTTTTGCACCACCCAGGGGACACGTGTAGGGTGGGCCTTAGGAAAGGTGGTATGTCCTACGGACGCGAGCAACATTCGTCCCCCAATTAAGTTATAAAACTCTCAAAAAAGTATTGTTAAAGGAAAATACTAAAGTATAATTACTGTTTAATAGTGCATACAATTAAAATGTTGGGCATTTATGCGAGATATTTTCAAAGCGAAAAAAATCAATCGTTTTTGATTAAAGCTAACAATATTTGAATTATCAAACAAAATCATATAAAACCACTCAATCATTCGAACACAGAAGTCTCTAAGCTAACATTTACTCAGAACACATAAAAAAACATCATTAACAAGAAAAACTAATTATATTTTATAACAACCCCGCCTATTTTTGGCTACCAAAAGCACCCGTTTTCGATTCTATTAAAACTTAATTAACTTTTTCTCAGAAGTTCTCAAATGAGATTTGGTTTAAACGTCATTTGTTTGTGATAAATGGGGGTAGTCTTTGAGGAGCCGATGTCACGGCTGGTCGATTTGCGAGAACATTCTATTAGCTTAGTTAACCTTTTTTAAATATGACTGCTTTAAGTTATTGTGTATTAGCTTAAAATAAAATAGATTTAGATTTTATGAAGGGTAGAAATAATTTATTTTATAATCTATCATATTAAAAACATTTTGAACTTAAGGATTTGTAATTATAATTGGTCATTACCTTTTATTTGTAGGGACAAATTACAACAAAATCACGAGATTAACATTCGAATTAAATATATGAAAAGTTTTGTCATAAAACCTTATTGAGGTTTTAATTATTACCATCCATCAACTGTCAATATGACATAATAATTCCACTTTAAATATTGGTACCACGGAGTATAGATATAAGAAGTCCGAACGATATGGGCTTTTCCGTAGTATTCACATACACAATAATAAACCCAGATCTTAGTTCTTTTTTCTGCCGCTGTCTGCGCTAGGATCGGTTGGGCACCGATGCTATTGTAGCGGACCAATCAGCGCCACAGTACTTCCCGCGAGTGGACCAATCAGCGCTACAAAACTTCCCGCGAAAAGATTTAAACAAGTACTTATTAAAGAAGGCGTGTTCTACCGGCAATTTGCCGAACTAAATTCTGTCCCCTAAATTGCGACCATTCGTTCAAATTTACGTTCAGACACCTTATATCTATACTCCATGATTGGTACACATAGCATTGCTCAGTACCACACGACAAACATAATAACCAAATCTCGAATTAATTAAAAGCATTGACATGTATTATACGTAAATTCTAATTTGGACCCGATCCGTAATTCCAAATCCAAACTCCGAAATCCAAAGTCCCCACGTTTGGAATTCCACACGCGCTGGCCCAAGGGTATCACCACACCATATTTCACGGTGTCGGGCCATCGGTTGGGGAACACCCGCTGTGCTTCTGAATTAAGTAAAAGCCTTCCAGCTCTTGTTTCTTGAAATCTAGTTGATTTGGGGATGCGTTCATAATGACACGAATTCGTTCATTTTGTATGCAATTAATAAATCGCAATAAATTTTGTAAAAAGTATTTGGTTATAAAACGTGAATTGCGAATAAAAATAAGAAAACAGTATTTATGTTGATCGGTTTGAAATATAATGGAAATATTTTGTACGTACGAGTATGTTGTGGAAAAGATATTTAAGGGATTTAAAGTGTCGACGAAAGTTTCATATTTTGTGGACCTGCACTTTTCAAAAATAGAATTATTATTAAAATAGCTTACAAAAAAACGTATGAGCGTGGCAATCTGCTTAATTTTTATCTTATTTGTCAAACAACTTTACATTCAAATAGATTAAAACTAATTTTCAATCAAAAAAATTAAGCTGAACACAGATAAGGTACCAAAATATTCCTTAGTATGAAAGTGCTAAGAAAAGATGAAGAAATTAAACAAATTCTATTCATATTTAAAGGTAATACATTTGCGTCCACCGTGTCCACACCTTTACGCTCCTTAATAGATGTCTCGGTCCAATTTAATGTTTGACGTGTTTTTAATTTAGCGTGTTCGCCCGGGGCTGCCGTCGCCCATCGGCCCAAATGTATACCGCCTCATTACAGGCTCATTTGAATACGGCGCAAGCTCGTTTGTCCTGATGTATGGAAATGTTATTATGTTTTGTGGGAGATTTTTGATCTTTTGGGATTTTATGGTTTGAAATATTGCTACTGGAGGTATTATTGTGAACTTATCCGTCCTTTGTTGGACATATGACTGTTTCAATGAACGTTAAAACTACATATCTACTTACATATGACTGGCCACTGACCGGGGTGCAATTAATGTCTACTTTTCCGTACACAGTTAGGGCATAGGGCTCATTCAATGAATGGTAAGACGGCCGATCGGTCAAGCATCCGACCAGAACCGGCTGTTGTATGAAGATTACCTTCTGGTTGAGGCCAGTTTGCCTTCTATCTGAACGTAGCCTCCACTCTAGGACACGATTAGTTTATACCACAAGCAGATTGTCTTTGCCATATTGGAGCTGTATCATTTTGCGAAATAGTATAATAATGACTGGACGACCTCTGTGTCTCAATGGTTAACGCGTTGGCACTCAAGCCGAAGGTAGTGGGTTTGGTTTTGTGAAAAAAAATCCTCGAAATCAGACGAGGAGAGTAGCGGGCCATAGTCCACCATAGTCCAAGTGCTGGCACAATGCGGATTGGTGAACTTCACATACCTTCAAATACTTTAATCTTATCAGGCATGCAGGTTTCCTCACGATGTTTTCCAGCACCGCTAAGGGAACGGTGATCCGAGTTTAGAGTGCACATAGAAATTTAGAAAAACCCATTTTACGCACCACAGGGGGTCAGGATCGAACCCGGTGCCCTCTCGCTTGAGAGGCCGAGCCCTTTACCCACTGGACCACCACACCACTAGTATTAAGTAGGTACTAAATACAGATAACGTAAGAATCATTATATGGGTATATGTTTCATATTTCTGTAATACCGAATAATAATCGAAAGTGAACATATGAAATATATGATATATGTCAACAAAATATAGAGTCACATAGAGTCAAAAGATAAAAAATAGAGCACATAAAGTGAAAAAACAAAATGTAGAGTCATATTATATAGACAAAAAAAGGAACAAAATCGAAGACGTATTCATATTAAGCAGACTACCTAAATATTAGCTAGTAGATCTTGCAATATTTTTATAATTTTACTTAAATAGTCAAACGTGGAGGCGAACTGCCGGATGATGTCAACG
The DNA here is from genome assembly GCA_905333005.2 of Lycaena phlaeas. Lineage (NCBI taxonomy): Eukaryota > Metazoa > Arthropoda > Insecta > Lepidoptera > Lycaenidae > Lycaena > Lycaena phlaeas. Next base: position 5,202,662 of record HG995181.1, read on the forward strand.
TCGCATATAAACGAGTTTATACTTTACCTATCATCAGACACAGTAAGCCACGATGTCAGTAACTGCCATCTTCGAGGAAAAAGAGGCAGATTGGTAATAAATGTATACAAACCACAAGCTCCAAATTATAAAAATAGTTATATATAGTTACTTATTAAAGAACTGAACATAGGCCAGTCAATGCCAAAACGGTCGATCCCTTGCCACTCGCATTTAACATAAAGGAAGGCAACCAACAATTACACCACGCTAACCTAGACTTGCGGTATGCTTGATCCTTTGAAATTAGGCGAGATGAATTCATGTGGACATACATTAACTCTCATTAAAAAAACGTTAATATATTTTAATGTATAACAGATACTCATTCGCCTCGAAATCAGGCGAGGATAATACATGAGCTATCTTCGAAAACGTGACACAGGATGTACCGTGTGTGGAACGAGTTCGCGGGGTCATTCGGGGTCAAGCGGGCGACTTTTGACCGGTGCCAAACGTTTGGTTGTACCGGTTTATATACAACTATAACGGCTTGAAGGGAATATCTATGTATGCACATCTAGAGATGACGGCTGATGATGATGATGGACAGGGATGAAATGTTTTGAAATGCTATTGTGATTAATTTTAAATTTTAACCATTATCATTTTGATCATTAAAATTTAGTTATGAAATTGGAATTGATATTGTTACTATAAATATATCACTAATAGAAATCATTAGTTCTTTAATATCATTATATTAGCTAAGATTATAACTATGCATATGTGTTACTTTAACGCAAAAGGGTAGTTCCGATTCCGATAAATCGGTAGAGTAAAGACATAAAGTATAAAGCTAGGTAGGTTACAACAAACATTATAAATAATCCGATTACAATACCGCAGGCCAAGCGGGCAAATTCATGAAAAGAAGCTAATTATTTCACAAATTATTAATATTAAAACATATATTCGAATAATAAATTCACTCATCAAAGGTAAAACGGAACCCTAATTAGATCACTCAAGTGTCTGTCTGAATGTCTCTTTTATCTCCCATTTTCGACAAACCTAAGCGAATGAGTCAGAAATTCTTATCCAAATTCATAAATTCGTAAGTATATCGTTACTAAACTTTAGAACTTAGATAATTAATTTACGGAACCCTCACACCAACTTTACCCTAATCGATTAATCCCTAGTCTAATAAAATTTCAACTCAATTTCAATATCGATTATTAAAATAAAATCGTTATCATTACCCGAGATGGTATCTGCGTAAATATTGATGCCCGAATGCTTTGAAGATTCACAATTAGTTCGTATTACACGCTCGGGCTGGTCCAGACGACAGATCGCCCAGCTTAAAAACTCAGTAGAGCAGGACTCAATCTTTGGAACATGAAATACATGTATTATAAATTCCGTGGAACTTTTTTGAAACACTTGGAACAAATACATGTTTTAGAATTTTCGTGGAACTTTTATTTTATAGAGATGGGATGATGCAAGATTAGAAAAAAATTGCTAACAACACTTGTACATGAAGTATTGACTACTTCACTATAAAACTCAGTTTAATTAAAGATCTTGGGTTTGTCCAGAGTTTTAGTAATCTAAAACAACATTTTCGAGTCAATATTTCTATTTACCAATAGTAGTGGAAAACATAAATGATTATAAATACGGTAATACTTTTCAGTTTTCTCAATTGATTATTTTTATTTAAATACTGAAAAAGAGACCATAATTTTAATTACCAAAATATTGGTACCAAGTTCCGTGGAACACAACACGTTAATAGCCCAGCTCTAAGCAAGCATGCGATGAATGGAGCTTTAAACATCAACGCGCCCACAGCTGGCGTTGGTACTATACACGAAGTTTTCAATAAATTTCAATAAAAACAGCTCTATTTTTTTAAATAAAATTATTTATTTGTTCAAAAAATCATTAAAGTTACATAGACTTTATAATATTACTTCTGACCAGGAGATAAAGTTGTTGCTAAGTACTGTTTTGCCATAAAACTATGTTTTTTCATGAACGACAAATTAAAAGTCATTTTTAAACGCAAAACCACTCTTATTTTTCGCTCGATATTTTATTCTTTCGTTTATTTCATTGTCTTCAGGACTAGTCCCGATGTGCACCAATCTTGAATCTCGTACGGCTTTACGCAAAGCCGAAATATCATATCTGGTAAAAATAAGTTTCGAGCAGTTTTCATAAACGTCATTCTTAAACGACTTCTTTGTCGATGTCGCTCACAACAGAGTGGTCGTAGTTATCACTTCAGGTGTGCAGGCTTCACAACACGCTGCTACTTCTCTACAAACTTCTTATTATAATATGCATAGCTACTTTAGGCTCTGACGTAGTCTAAACAAAACATATAATATTGATATTATCATTGTTTTTTTAATAAACATAAATAACATTAAGGATACGTTATTTCTTTATTTTGTTAAAAAAGCAATAATAATTAATTGGTTATACGAAACTTTGTTTCTATAAAAATCACACCCGAAGTATATTTTTTATCGAATACGTCGTATAATATAATATTAATGATGTTTTTATTTAGATCCTAATTACATTAAGTCTCCTACTGTGTAACAAAAATGATTTCGCATATAAATAATGCATCGTAAAAATATCAAATGTATGCTCAATAAAAATTTGATTCTGCAATAAAATCACCTTTTGAATTGAATTAATTTGATAAGATATGAACCGGGCGGGAAGCCTTTTGAGTTCTGATGAAAAATTTATTATTTTATACATTGAAAGTTGTTGATGTTAACTTACTGAGTCGGAAGACGAAAATTTTCAACATTTTGTTTGGGGTCATTATGATCATAATTACATTTTTATTAATAGAAATGATTATACTCTTGACAACAAAGCCTTACTCACCTGTCTGTTTGTCTCTAGAGTCTATTAATCAACCTGACCTTTATAAAGTCCCGCATACTCTTTAAAAATAAGAAACCCCCCCCCCCTCCCCCACCTTTTTTTCATTTAATAATTAGACTAAATAATCTCATCAGACATAAGACATTACCTCAAGTTTTTTACTAAACCTACGTCAACCATTTACCGAAAAATATAGTACAAGGCTTCTACTTCAAATCTCATAGTATGATATTTAAGTTTAAATTCATTTAAAAAAAAATCAAAAATTTAAATTAAGAATCGAACCCGGATCATACTAAACCAATAAGCGATCGGGAGTGTCCTAATTAATGAGTGGTCAGGTAGTGTTGTCGCCCCCCGGTCTACTCGAATATATCAAACGAACATTTAAAATAAAAACCTACAAGTCCCAACACTAACTGCACATCGCCGCTCGAAAGGGATGTTACGATACTCCTGGTACAGACCGGTACAAAGGCTGGTACAATAATCTTTACTTAATATTATAAATGTGAAAGTGGGGATGTTTGTTACGCTTTCACGGGAAAACAACTCAACCGATTAACTTAGTACACGTATTCTCGGAGGTACTAGAAGTAACATAGGATACCAAAGATTCCATTGAGTTTGTTTCGCCGGTTCTTCTCAGTGGGCTTGCTTTAGAACCGGTGGTAGACTCAATTGTCTTTCAAAAAGATACTTTGGTGGTACTATTTTGAATAAAAATTTTGAAGGATTTTTTTTTTTGCTTAGTCGGGCAAAGCCATGTTACCATAATTACAACGATAAATTCGATACCAAAAAGTAAATAAAATATACATACTCGTACAATGTACCGTATGTAACATATTATGCACGATATTAGGAGCGACGATGGTTTAGTGGGTAGGGCGAGAGGATGGCGAGGCTCTTGAGCGAGAGGATCCAGATACGATTCTGATCAATAATGTGCCTTTATTTATATTTTTTTTCCAAATTTCTAAGTGCACCCTAACCACGAGACCATCGTTCGCTCACCGTTGAAGAAAAACATCGCGAGGATACCTGCATGCCTGGGGGCCTAGCCAAAATGCCATTAAGAAAGCATGAGGATGACTTTGTCGAAACCGGTCGTGTTTAAATTGTAACTGTTATAATATATATATAATAAATAGTGGAAAAAGTGTATATAAAGTTTCATTATAGTGGCTATAACATGAATTTCCATCAAGGACCGACAGTACATTCTATCAATTACATTAAGAAAGCGTTAGCGAAGTTCGAAATGATAAAATGTATAAGATGGACCACGTGATTAAGCGCGGCCTTATGTCAATCCCATACATTTTATCATTTTCGAATTTCGCTAACGCTTTCTTAATGGCATTTTGGCTAGGCCCCCTGATAATATTGAAAGTCAGAATATGTATGAAGGTTACCAATTCACCTTAAACCAGCGCGTCGCTGTATATGTCGCTCTATGTCCCGATATCCTCCTCGCCTGATTTCGACACCATTGCCCAGCAGTGGGCATACATGGTTTGTTACAATGTGCCATAAAACGACTAGATATTATCTACTCGGATTGATTAGTGAGAAAAACAGGATCGATTATTATTACAGTACAGTTGGATTATTCTGTGCAGTATTTTATTTTATTATTATTTATTTATTTTATTTTTAAAATTTACAATATAATTTCTGGGGCTATAAAATCCTGCAAAACTGTTTACACATTACCTTGAAAACACTGAGAATACAAAGTATTCTTTTTTTATTCGTATATTCTCCTTCGAGCTTTAAGCGTAGTGTATGTATGCAAATATTTAAGCTTGCACCATTAACATAACTTAAATATTGGACCAGAAAAGGAATTCACGTTGAAAGCTGACGAGATTGAACTTTTGGAGGATCAGGGCGCCTAGCCAAAATGCCACTAAGAAAGCGTTAGCGAAGTTCGAAAACGATAAAAAGTATGGGATTACATGAGGCCGCGCTTAATCACGTGGTCCATCCTTTTCCAAAAACTTTTCGTCACTCCCTTGGTACAATAATTGGTACGTATACCACGCAATACACGAACATCACTACAGCACCGCGTGTATTACCATGAATTATCATAAGAACGTGCTGCGCATGCGCCATGAGCCACCGAGCAATAGACACGCGACCACAAATCAAACTCATTGGTAAATTATTTTATATTAACGAAAATATTATGATCCCGATGCGTGTTTTGTAAAGGCTTTATTTAAAACTATTACGACAGGAATAAATAAAATGGAAGCAAGTTAAATAGTTCGCTTGTATATTTTTGGTTATAGGAGGAAGACAAAACTGTTTATAAGTTGGTAGCTTACGTTAAAGAGTCTCGCTCGTAGATAATGCGATAATTTTGAGCTTTGGTAAATTAATATGAAGGTACTCCTAAGTTATTTTGTAGTTTATTTTTATTTATTTTTAATTAAATACAGTTTTTTGTGTGGTTATTTTTTTAAGATAGAGGCTGTCTATCCACCGAGAATCGGAGAAATATAATCCAAAAGGATTGTAAAAAATATTCGCACCTAGGAAATTGTATGCAATCGTTTTAGCTAATACTTCTTAGTTTCTCCGCGTCTCGCTGCACTCCGGTGGATGCCTCTGTTTGGCCTTTGATAGAAAATACGCCCAATTATTATGGAGATAATACAGATTTAGCCCAAAATATTATATTTTTTTACCATTATACTTGTCTACAAGTTCACCTGTTTTTACTTTATCACACGAAAGTACATTTTAATATAAATACTAGCTTTTGCCCGCGGTTTTGCCCGCGTTAGCAAAAAAATCCTTTTTTTTATAAAAAGTATCCTATGTTACTTCTAATACCTCCCAGAATATGTGTACAAAAATTCATGGTGATTCGCCGAGTAGTTTTTGCGTGAGAGCGTAACAAACATCCACGCTTTCACACTTATAACATTAGTGAGGATTTTATGCCAAATGATAAATATAATATCAATACAAAAACTATTTCCATCGCAACACGATTCCAAGATTAGTGAGGATTATATTTACGACAAAAGAACAAGCAATGTTTTGTATAGATCCCCAATCTATATTCAAACACACTGGCAGACAGATTTATCAAGCAATCTCAAACTACGAATCATACAAGTATTAAATATTATTTAATATGTATAATATATTATATTCTAGTTATTGAAAAATGGTTTTACAAAAATCAGTAAGGCTAAGAGGATAAAAGAGTGAAAAAAAGTGTGAAATAATGTATCGTTTTCTAAAGCTTACTTAAATCATTTTAATAAAATTAAATTAAAGGGAAATTCAAGATTTACACTTTTCCAAAAAAAAAATGCAGTTTCGTTTTATTTAAAAAAAAGGACGACTAAAGCATTTTGAAATACTCCCAACAATAGCAACGGTCACTCTTTACCGCTAATACGATAATTATACACGACTTTAAAATAAACGAGGACAAAGCTTAGCACTTGATGTCACCACATCACGGCATTAAAATTAAATCCGTCCAAAATGTTAACGAAAACACGACAGTAATCATATTACAAGGGCTTACGGTCATCGCATTCGGTGATCAATCTCATGTCATTTGTCAGGTGACTCAGCAGCAACTGACGTGACGTTCTTAAAATGCAAATTTTCGAAAAATTGAACAATACACATCTCGATCGAGATCGGCCATCGACATGTCTCTACAGCAATTGAATTCGATCACTAATCGACGTCTTGTCCGTGATAAGCGCTGTCGGGGGCCGCGGCAGCAGGGTGCCGACTTACACACAATCCATCGTTAACTTCTTTCTTCCTTTCATTAACAACATCGCTGTGAATATCAACTTTAACCACATCAAATATAGAGTTCACATTTTGTATTATACCATTAAATATCCCATCTTTTTGTACTTAATTCTCTACCGCACTTTCGTCAGCAATTATATCTACGTCCGTTCTAATTTCATCTTTAGCGTCTTTGTTTAGGTCTCCTTTTGGATCGTTTGTTGAGGAGTCATGTGCTTTATTGAATGTGTGTATCGAATTTAACCTCATTACCTATCTTAATACAGGATTTGCCCTTTCGCGCCAGCTAATCATAAATGAGCATGTAAAGTCAGTAAATTATGTTGCGTTCGTAAAACGAGTGTTACTTTAATCTTATTAAGAGCGGTTCGTTCATAATTAACCCCCTGAGGTTTATTACTTCTGTATATACGATGCGAAGCTTTGATTTGATATGACTGTGAAAAACTTTATATAATTTGTACTACAAGGTTATGTTGAATGCGGCTTACTAAACAAAAGCATTCAAATGAAACCGTTCACTGTCATTCGCGCCTTACAAACTTAAAATGATCCGCTCTGAGATAAATTCTTATTGTGAATGGTTAAACTTGTGCTTTTTTTGGATCATAATTGTGTCTGTAAATGTGACAATATTCAATGACCAATCAAAATAAGATTTTTTTATAATTTAAATATAAATTATTATTAACTCTTTCGCTGATCTAATGTAACAATCTCTAAGAATGTGTATACATATATTATTTGAACGCTTTTAGTTTTTATTTTTTCATTTTATTTGATACTTTTTCTATTGGGGAAGGATATTTATTTCTGAGATATATTTCTGAGCATGGAATTTATTCCTTATTTTAGCATTAATCAGAAGGCGGAAGAGCTGTTCAGTAATATTTTTATTTTATTGTTATCATTGTTGGTATATTAAAGGAAAAAAAGAAGTAAAATCATTTGATCTGTTAATTTACCTAAGCAATCCTCATTCAACTTTTTCTATAATATTAGACCTCCATCGAATGGAATGACAATATCATTGACAAATTCACGCTTAGATTCCCAAAAAAAAAATCCATAAAACGATAATTTCAACTCGATATTGCAAATTGCATTCAACATTTAAAAATTCACAACAGAAAAATTGAAATCGATTAAACAAATCGATATAAATCCGAAGGTGTTGTCGTATTATTGCTGCGGAGCTGATGACGAGGATGGTCGTGCCACCCCCCGCAGCAACGCTGCGGGGTCCGGACCAGCCTGGACTAAATCAAATAATGACTAATCGATTCCTTATATTGCACAGTAGGTACACAATTTATACTTTTTAATACTCTTGTTTCGTCTGTAAAATCGAATTCGTTATAGACATTATGATTGATAATTTTTATTAATGCTGCATCAAGTGATTGATGGTTATTATTTCAGTAGTCAGAATTTGGATTCATTAGATTAGAATAATAGTTTGTAATTTATTATAGACATATCATTTTAGGACTTATGAGATTTACTGTTGACGGCAGAGGTCAGGCGTTGGGTCATACAGAGGTTACTTGGAATCCAACCAATATGATGAATAAAGATGTATTTGAATTAATTTTTATAGCCGATATCCCTATGCCTGTTTTTTTTTTTGATAAAACTTCTTTAGGTGCAATTTTAGGGTGAGTATTTTTTTTCTGATGAAAGTTACGTTCATTCTTTATAAAAAAGTAAGTTACGTTTGTCGTGAGTACAATTATTAAGGTTGCCATAAATGTTAGCCTAATGTTAGCCAAGTGAGATAGACGAGTGCGTCCGACCAACGTCTTAAGCCGTTTTTTAAGTAAACACGAATGTGTTTACTTACAAAAAGCACCTGCTTACTGCAGCACCTAGCAGCCAACTAGCGGCAAAGATAATAATAAATTAGCATTATTTATTATAAAGTTCTACTTCATCGCGCGTAAAGATAACACCACACAGTTTTTTGTACCAGGATTCTTACTCATACCAGAATTTAAAACACCACACACTTTTTTGTACCAGGATTCTTACTCACCATACCAGAATTTAAAATTCATATCGTACCATATTTAGAGAACAAAGTAAAGCTGCTTTGAATCATATAAGACTTTCTTTACACGTGACCACGTGCTCATCACTTGTACAAGTGACCATGATAGCTTGTATAATAAAAACCAACGATGTGGATAATGATTAAGATTCCCCAGCAATAAACAACGAGGAGATAAATCTGTACAATTATTTCGTGGGCCATCCATTGGTTCCATTTGATTCAAAGCTACACCCACGCGCGGAATAAAACTATAGCCGTGCTCACTCCTATTAAGGTTGCATTATAGCTCAGTTTATTAGTTATGGATAAGGTGGCCAGATTTCTGGGATATATGGATACTATCTCGAGTTTTATAGAGTCCTAAAATTTTGGAATACAATCTATAAAATGCTTTAAAGTTAAAATAGCGATTGGGTAACTTCTAGCTAGCGCTGATATGAGAAGAGGATCAGTACATTTATAAAAAAATACATAACTTTTTTTTTCTGAAGCAGGGCTAACAATAGTTTTTAAGACGAAAATAGATTGTGTATCTAATACTAATGGAAATAATATAAAGCCTTTATGTATTTGGATTGAACAGTTGAGCTTTATCAATGTAAAGATTGATTTCTCGTCTCCGTCAACAATTGCATCTAAATGTACCTAATTAATTTTTACATTATAGGATTTTAAATTAACATGATTATTTTCATTATTTAAAGTATTTAAAACGGGATATCCCGTTTTAAATACTTTAAATAATTTTAACATTGTCTCTATAATAGATAATAGTTATGTCCTAGAATTATAGATTATGTGTGGTCACCCTAATCATAGCTGTAATGGGAACTATTATTTCTCATTAGATAAATATTTTATATTTTAACACTATTACATAAGGAAATATAGTTGTATTAAAGGTTAATCGTTTTTAATGTACAGTAATGGTATCATTAAATGCTCTTTGGGGTTTAATTGATAATAGTTTATTATTAATACTAATAATACATACATTTTTAATATTCAAGTCATTAATAAAATTATTCTTTCGATAACGTGATTATTTTTTGGAATTGAAAGATTATTAATAATATTATCAAAATTAAAGTATGGTAATAAGTAATATCAATGCAATAATCATTCTTAACTTTAAATAAAGATTTATCTTATGTCTTACTTCCATAAGCTATAGAATCTATAGAAGACAAAATTGCTTGTATGTATTCTTTGAGAGTGCAAGCCTTCTTCAACAATGATAGGAATCAGGAAACATTCTAATTTCAAAAGAGAAGTTGCAAATTCTTGCCGTTTGCTTGAAAATATACAACTAATAAAATGAACACCTAACATAATATTTCACAGCTATCACCAGCGCCATGATAAATTCTTTAAAAATATAATTTCATTATATCAAGCAACATTTGCGCACACGTTCAGAATTTTATAGAACAAAGCTATTTAGTATCACAACATTCAAAGAGATAACATGATGATGATGAAGACAACACTATTTTTTTTTTTTTGAAAGCTGGATACAAGTCCTTTGCTCAAAACAACATTAAGAAAACTAAAACACAATTGTAACAAGAAATATTTGTAAAGAATTCGAGAAATGTTGTATTTAATCTCGATGTTAGACCAATATAGTTATTGGACATATCTTAATACCTATACAGATTGGAACCTTATACCCTCAGCAAAAGGTATATATGGAGTGAGATGCGAATCACTGAGACTTTACAGGAGTCGAAAGGTGACAAATAGTCGGTTGAGAGGACGAAGGCGAAACATCGATTTATTGACATCGATAACACATCACTACCTTGTTTTATATGTCTTTATTTTATTCAGAGTTTCTCCATCGATATAAAGAATTATTATGAATGTTAAAAAGGCTGTCGGGATTTTAAGTTTCACTTTTTTACGGTTTGATTTCAATTTAAAAGTCCGTTCATACTTGACAAGACTATTATGTGCCTAGGTTTTTTCGGCTTTAATATTTTACACGAAACATAATATTAGGCTTATGAAAAACTTAGAAAAGTGAAGGAATTCAATAATCAAATAAGAGAAAAAAGATAAAAGCCAAATCAATCTATTTTGTTAGATCTGTAAAACTGACAAATTTCTTTATCTATAATCGTTTTTCTATGATTTATTTCATTAAAATCTAAAGTAAGTACGATCAAATAACACAAATAAGTCTAGAAATTGAAGATTCTCTTTTTAGTGTACGCTAAAACGCTAAAAGACGAAAAAACGCTACCAATAACGTTGATCATGTCAAATTGAACTACACTATTACTAATTCGACTAGTTACACATTTGCTATTAAGTTGTTAAACATTATCCCTTGACACAAAATTCAAAAATAATATGTTAATATCGAGTCAACGCATGCGCATCGATAAAAGTTCATAAAAATCCATCACTGGTAGATTGGTATCTTTTTAATATATGCATTCAGCGGCGGATAACTCAGCTTTACAAATTGTTTGTTTTACGTACGGACGCATTTGTGCGATTCCAACTTAAAAGGGTGGTGATAAAAAAAGGTTTTCGGACGTAATTTTTAAAGCTCCGTAATCGGAATCGAATCCATAAGTAATGGTATATGACGTCATTGTCCAGGTATCATCATCATCATTGTCACCATCTTAGACACTTTTTTTGATGACGCAGTGTAAATCCTTTTTGGACTATACCAGGGCCTTGGGTAGGCACGCTGGCGTGTGTGGGGACTCGCATTGGGTGCACTACCCCACTAAAACCGCTGCGTGAGCCTTCAGCCGCTATGTGAGGGACCCGGATCGCAGGCAACGGGAAACCCTCAGCGACAGACTGGTCCCGGCAAAACCAGATTCTCCACAATAGGGGGACTGCCAAGCTGTCACTTGGCAGTCCCCACGACGTCGTGTCTTCAGCGGGGCCCGGGTTCCCATTCCGAGCCTGACACGAGCACAGGGGTGTTACTGGACTCGTAGCAGCCGAGCATCGCGGTGATGACGCTCGACAAAGGCAAGTCCCCTCCGATGACAGACATCAAATCATGACGCAATCATTCTTAGACCCTATCCGTTCACTGCTATAATATATATAATTTCTAATATTATTTTTAAAAAGAAATGGAAATAACCAAATTAAAAAAAAACCCTTAAACGAATTTAAATAAAAAGGTGCAGAATAAAGCCTATATTTTTAAAGTTTTTGAACAAGAGTTACTAACTAAAACCATTCAGTAAATCGCGAGCTCTTAATTTAGATAAAACTTCAATTATCTAGGAATCAATGTTGAGGTAGTTCCGGCCTTCTTTCTTATGACGGAAGTATAGGTGTTGAAGATATACAAATGTTCTAATTTATTATACCAGATATTATATCATAAATAAAGAATATCCTCGTTGAAAAGGCAGTTGGCTGGTCATATACTCCGAAGAACGGATGGTCGATGTAGACGAAGTGCTGGTCGGCCATTAACATCTGGGGAAGACGATCTTCCCCAGATGACCCTTCATTGAGGGAAGCCTATGTTCAGCAATTGACGGATAAAGTTTGATGATGATGATGATGATGATAATGGTGATGAGATGTATAATTTGCAAGTTCATTAAGAGCGTCAAAAGCCGTAAGGAAGAACAATTTTGCAAACATTGTGCTTGCAAAATCGTTCTGAGGAATTTTTTACCAATCGTGTTTTCCTATCCCAGTTTGTCAAAATATATAATGAAAATACATACATTTTTTTTATTGACGCGGTTATCTTTATTTGCCAACGATTTAGAAGAGTACACTAGCAAATTCGAACGCCTTGCCTATATTTGTATGAAACACCCTCTGCCGGACTCCGACTCGCATCTGACCGTTTGCCTGACTTTTGTGACTCGTCTGACAAAGGCATGATTTAAATCAGTGAGACGTTTATTTTAGTAACGCAAATGAAAGTTCACCGTGATTATGGTTATTTACGGCTCTGGTAGTCGAAGGAATTGTTTGGAATGATATACTGGACTCGTGTTTAAATATATTTCACAACTAATTATACCTTAATGTGCGACAATGGTCCAATGGGTTCGCGCTCAGCCTCTTATGCGAGAGGATCCCGGGTTCTATCCTGTTTTCCTAAACTTCTAAGTACGACTAAATACTAGATCATCTCTAGCTCACCAGTGAAGGAAAACATCACAAGCCTGCATGCCTGATAAGATTGTGCAAGTCTTTGAAAGTGTGTGAAGTTCACCACACCGAATTGGGCCAGCGCATCGATTAACTATGGCCTTCATCGCCTGATTTCGAGGAGAAAACCAGTGTCCAGGAACACATATGTATTTATACTTTATGTAACTTTAAGTAACTGTAATCTTTACTTTAAAATAAGTTACATTTTAGGGATTCAGTTAAAAAAATGGTTTTATGGATATCAGTGGCAAGAGATCGGTCGTCTTGGCAATCATTAAAGGCATATGAGGATAATGAGGGATAAAGGCTGATGATGATGAATACTTTATTTTGTGGCACTAAACAATATGCATTTAAAATACATTAACGTGCTCACAGTAAACTTAGCATTTACACAATTTGAACATTATTGCAACGTCCATCCATCATATTTGATGAAAATACTAACTACGAAACAAATATTTAGGAAAAGTACACATCAATTTAAAGCTTAACGTAACTATAATGTTCGTCATAAACGGTTACACAAGTATAAATAGTTTTCTATACTCATCATAGATACACCCTATCAAGATTCGAACCAGCTATCTCTGCGCACAATACCCAACTACAAGCGGTCAACAGCCATCAATAAAATGACCATAATATGCCATTACAACAGGTTTTGTTCGTGACAGCTGTTAAAGATATCGTACATGAGGAGACAACGTAACTCACGTCGTAACGACCACGTGGGCGTAAAAGTTGTAAGTTTAGAGTGTCAAATTAGGTGTTATAAAAATTCCGTGTCACTTTGTTTGTCTGCTTGAGCTAAACTACTGAACCGATTTTAATGAAGTGCACACTATTTTGCTTATGTTTAGGCAAATTTCAATCATTATAATGAAACAACTTTTACGTATTTTATTGCAGTTTATTATTAGTACCTGGTTGACCGAGCATTTGCTCGGTACCCTAAGTGATAAAATACGATAAAATTTTTCTTTCAAAAAAAAAATGATCTTAAAAAAAGGAAAAAAAAATTTGGACTGGAGATTCGAACCAGGCTCGTTCGAACTTAACTGCCTAATTTCACCACTAAGCTACCATGACATATTATTTGACAGCGAAATTTACGTTCGTATTATAATCATATTTTATTGATGCCTCAAAACAAGGATAAAAAAAAGTTTTCTAAAAATGTATCCTAGCTAGATCGATTTATCGCCGTTTTTAACACATGCATACAAAATTTCATGAAAATCGTTGGAGCCGTTTCCGAGATCCCGATTCTATATATATATATATATATATAAGAATTGCTCGTTTAAAGGTATAAGATTTTTACATGCCCGACGTTTCGGATATATTTTTACCACAATCATTAGTAGTCCTCCCATGCTTATAGTTGTTGTAAAATGTAAAGTATCTGAAACGCCGGGTATGTAAAAAACTTAAAAACCGCGATAAAATCCCTAGAAGTGGCTTATTATAAGAAGTGCATGTTGTGCATATTGGATGGTTCGAATTTCGAACATTAAAAATAACGCTGTTGCTCTGACAGGGCTTCCTCTGCTTTCTATATTACTTCAAGCGTAGGGGCATAATTATTAAGGTAACCAATTTTTCATCTACACATAATCTATCTCAACTCAAAATTTCACGAAAACCCGATCAACAATTTTAACATAAAAGGTCAGGATCTTACTTAGGCATGGCTACTATCGGTACACATTGAAAAGTAAAGTATCAACCCACATACGTCTCACTGCTCGTCACGGGTTTTCTCCTCGAAATTAGGCGAGGAGGGTTACCCTGTGATGCCTGAAATGGTTAACAATATTCATTAATGGTTAACAATATTAGTTATTTATATTATATACTACATGCTTTGGCGTGTATTATGATTTTAATAAGTCTAGCAAAAATCTCACCTTCCAGAAAATTCCTAAAACACAGGCGTATACGCACGTTAAAATAATCACAACTGAATACAAAATTACCAGACACTTAACATGTTAGCTATCACAATGATTGATTATGATTATAAAGAAAACAATACCGTTCCTACTGTCTCATATTAATCAAAATTCAACTCAATCGTTAATTAACCGCCCGCACCGTTGTTAACCAGCCCACAGACGCCTTGCAGATAACAAATAAGTCATTGCGTTAGTAATTAGATTAACAGATTTATCTCACGTATTGAAAGAGCGTATGGAATATTATTATAATCAATAAGATGGACATAACTAATTTGTGTAATATTGTTTTCTTATGTTTAAGCGAATATAGTGTATTATAATGAAATAACTTGTAAGGTATCCAAAACGTCAGGCATGTAAAAATTATAATAAGCCGCGATAAAACCCGTAAAAGAAGTTTCGTTATGATAATTTGTCTAATGTCAATCATCATCATCATCAGCCTTTATCCGTCCACTGCTGAACATACACCTTCCACAACGTCAATCACTAGCCTATTATCGATTCGTAGAAAAGAACGGAAAAACAAGCAATATATTTTTTTAGGTAGGTAGTGAATTGACTGAGACAACTGAATACTAATAATAAATAGTTCTAGGTGAATTCGCTTTTAGTGACGTCAATCACGTACCTAACTAGACACTAGATGCGGTAGCGAAATCGAATCCTACCAAGTCAAATTATACAGCAAAAATCTGCCTATTACGTTTCCTAAACCTTATTATTACCAGTCCACGACTGATTATTACGAGTTGTCGAATCATGAGGTACTAATTACCATAATTTATGCATTGTATATACTAGAGACGATGGTCCAGTGGTGGGTGGACTCGGCCTCTTATGCGAGAGGTGACCCGTCCGTGTGTGCCTTGAAATGGGTTTTTCTAAATTTCTAAGTGCACCCCAAACAAGAGACCATCTTCCGCTCACCGGTGAAGGAAAACATCGTGAGGAAACCTATATGCCTGATGAGATTGAAAGTCTTTGAAGGTATGTGAAGTTCACCAACCCACATTGGGCCAGCGCATCGGTGAACTATGGCCCATTGCCCTCGCCTCGCCTGATTTCGAGGAGGAGACCAGTGCCGAGCAGTGGGACATATAATGGTTGATACTTTACTTTTTTTATATACACTTTATCCTTGGGTCCAGCTTAAAACTTTATAAGTCAGACAAAAACTCTATAGGCCAACTAGTCAACCAGCTTTTTGTTTCAGCGTACTTCGTTAAAATATTCGGGAAAGTTCTCGAGATACAATACATCCATATCACGCTTATATCAATCAATATATAAGCAATCCAATATGGCGATCTAACTTATTATTAATTATACTTCTTATAAGGACACAACTTCCCGTCTTTGTTTCATTAGTAAATGTAATTAAATAATTAATATTGTTTAATTAGTTGGCTCGTTAAGGAAATAACAAATTATGGTAAACTGATTAGTCATTTCTCATCTAATGTTGGGAGAGAATCGTTTTGTATAGTTACTACCATCTTAATTGTTTTCTTCCATAGGTAAGTTTGGTTAGATTGGTAAATATCCAATGTGTAAACACTAAACAGTTTCTGACTAAAAAGTTTTTAATTTTATTTTATATATAACAAACAGTGATTTACATCTATAATAACAACTTCATAAGCATGCTATTCACCAATTAAATGTTTCCACATATAAAATTGGATATATAATATAAAATTGGATAAATATAATGGACCTAGGACCAACAGTGTATACCGCAGAGTTTGAAGACGAAATAGTATATTTCGTTACAAGTGCGGAAAGCCTGTCATTGCAACGAGTTCCGACAAATGTCTACTCGAGCCGAGGCGCAGCCGAAGGCGAGGGTTCACAGTCGGAACAAGTTGCAAGGACGGTTCCGCACGTGTGATGAACAACTATTTTTAATACAGTTGCGAAAAAATGAAATAATTTAATAAAATAATAAAAACATAAAATGGCGTCGAACGTAAAAGAAATAAGCAGAGATTTTTTTTTCTTCATCCATTCTGGGTAGGCAAAGGGAACTATGCCCATACAGCCAAGTCTTCAGTGGAATTGTTTTATTGATAAGAAAAAAATAAATTTAATAAGATAAAATAAAATGAAACCTAGCCGAACACATGGAATTAAATCATTAAATCTGATATTGAAACCAATTAGTAGCTTCTTTTTAAAAATATTTGCATGAATCATAAAAACATCAATGAATTCCTTTTAGTAAAAACTTCGTGGTTGGTTTTTTTTCTTTTTAAAATACATTATTTTGATAGTTGGAAAAGAGAACGCACGAGTTCGGAAAAGATAAAGAAAAAGCACGAGTGTGTAATAGCCCACTTTCCGAACGCTATACGTCCCTGTAAAACGCCACTTTTTGAGCAACTGTATTAAAAAAGTCTTTAACCAATGCGTTCTCCCCGTAATGACTTACGGGGCCGTAACGTGGCCTCTTAATCTACGACTGGTCCATAAGTTTGTCGTAGCTCAACGTGCTATGGTTGGTCCACCAAAGAACTAAATTTACCGATATCACGCGATGAATATGCACGTTGACGAAGTGTTAGTCGGCCAATAGAAGACGATCTCCGTGTACTGGCCGGTACGCGTAGGATGCGAATGGCGAATGGCAGTGGATCGGTCGTCTTGGCGTTAATTGATCTATGTTCAGCAGTGGATGGATAGAGGCTGTAAATAACGGAACCTACAAAGAGGGTCTAATAACTTGTACAAATATGGCAAGGTCGAATTAAATTCAAGCCCGTTTAAGGTGATTTCAATTGGAGATTCCCAATGGAATATTCCGTCTTCTAGTAGACAGGGTCATTATTTCACGGCAAGCTGGTCAAATGGCCAGGCCATTGGACACGACGTTGCGGTTGCTAGTTCGAATCCCGCTAGTGCAGATAATTTATAATATTAGTAAGGAGGTAAGGATGTCATGCCTCATTCATCAAAGTCGTATAATATGTAGTTTAGACGGCTACAAACATAATACTTAATACGAGTAATATAATATTATATACGAGTGCTAAGTCTTTCTTATTTCGTATGATCGTACTAAGTAATACAATTTATGTTATAAGCGTAACGCCGATAAAGTCTCAAATAAGACCCAATAAAATACATATAACAATATGGCATAAATCCTCCATTAGTCTCGAATGAACTTTGTAACTGCAATTATAAGTCGCTTCCAGTCTCACTAGATATTATTAATTACTATTGGATACACGTCAAATTGTAATTACATATATTAATTTATCTACTCTCATGCTTTAAATTCTTTATAAAAGTCTACGATCAACTAAACGGATTGTTTGAAAACGAAAGAAGAAAGAACGTTGGGTAGATCGGCTTCGCCTTGTGTGATAGTGGTTATTTCCATAAAATGGATGTTGACATGTGTTAAAAATCCACGTAAAGTTATGTTTTACATGTTAAAGATAGTATTTGAAAACCTAAAATAACATTCTAAAAGTCTACTTATTACTTACTACTCTTAAATTTTAGAAAATTAATTTTAAATACGGTATTCATCATGCATTATCACGTGACTGCTAACGCCAATATAAGGCGATGACGTCACTGACCAGTGAATTAAGTACAAACTGTCATAACTGACCACAAAGCGCGAGCTCTGTCTAACGGTGTGTGACGTAATTACGGTTACATGACAGCTTGAAGCGTTTTAGCGGCGATTTTAGAAACTATTTTTCTTTACATAATTTTTCGTTAAAATTGGACATATTCCATAACAAAAGTCTTTTTTCGTGTTTGCCTTGGTATATCTATCCAATAAAATCAATAAAAAAATTAGTCAACATCCCTATAATGTGATAATTGATTATACGTAAGTCTTAACAATTGCATACAAGACTTTATCTACACCCACCCTACCGCTGAGGCCACCGCGGAGGAATGGGTCCCAGTATTGCTGCCTCCTCCTACAGGACCTTCACTTCTGTGAAACCTCCCAGTGGGGTTAGTCCGCCTGGGGTTGCATTTCAACCGACGGTGGTTCGAAAATACCATGGATGGCAGCCGATTCCATATAGAGATCATAAGAGACAGGAAATTCCGTAAAATAGAGTTGTTGTGGATTTCTGGGCATAGAGGTGCTGTAGATGAAATTTTAAAATTAGGCGTCATATGTTTTTTTTAAATGTGATTCGATATTTTTTTTCCAAAACTAACCTGAACAGAATGAGAATAATATTATTAAGAATTATCTACACCACTACCGCCGCTACCTCAAAAAAAAAGCTTTGGAGTTAACAGCGGACAAACCACCTGACAACAATACTTACCTCTACGTTATTATACCTATATAAAAATATTAGCGGATTCGACAGACATTGTCTTATACAAGCAAACACTTGATGTATCCACTTGTACACACTCACAAAATCATGAAAATCGGTCCAGTCGTTTAAGAGTTCAGCGACGGATACACAGGCAGACTTTTTATATGTAAAGATTACGATGCTGATTTTGATGTTAATGATCCTAATAATGATACTGATAATTACCATAAAACATTTAAGAGCGATACGAACTTTAATGCACCCGTATTCGTTAATTAATTTTTAATGGTTAATCCTCAGTAGTTAATGAGTATAATACATGAGATTATCACGATAAAACAATCATATAAATAAGGACCAACGCACTCTTAAACTGCGAAAATATCCTTATAATTTATATCATCATTTACATCATCATCATCATCAGCCTCTTTTCGTCCAATCCTGAAAGAAGGCAGGCACAAAGACGACTCACGTTCAACATGACGCGACCACTACAAGTCGCAAATCAAGACTTCAACTATGTTCTCTTAAAGTATATTTAATTGTTATAAAATATATAAATAATAATATAATGCCTACTAAGAAGTATGTTTATTTTATATTTTCTTTTACAAGCATTTCTCTTAGAGGCGCCGCTTCGCCGCGGCACGCGGAGAGGCTACGCTCGTGCTAAGCAAGTGACGAAAATGTGAAAAAAATGCGCAGCATTTGCAGTGCTAAGTGAAGCACAGCCAGGTAGTAGCTCAAATTAACAAACATAAGATGTTTGGTCACACTTATTTAAAGCTTACATAAAAAAAGGCTTATGTAATATGTTCACAACTATTTGAAAATTTTTAGCAATGTCATTCATGATAAGATTTTTTCTAGATTCATCATAATTTTATGTCGTATGATAATGAAATATATTAAAAAAAACTCTCGAATTTATGAAATATCGGGCTTTAAGAAATAAAAGTTAATATTAAAATTCAAGTTTTAATCATAAAAAAGTCTATATTAGATAATTTAAAATATTTTCTAGAAAATGAATATTTTAAATGATTTTACTAATAAATTATTACCGACGGTAATTTTTGCAAGAATGCTTGATTTTGATGATGATATAAAACATTGATCTTATTCAAGAATGCATGCTTTAATTCAACAAGGAAGGGTTTAATGACCTCAAAATATTTTACCAATTTATTTTTTAATGCCGCACCTTAATGATTAGTAAAAATTACTCAGTTTGTCATACGGTTTCAGATGAATCGGGATGTCATCAAAATTATTGCACCCTAAAATCTCGTAGGTGGTCCTTAAATCAAAATTTTAGTGAATTTTGACAAACGACGTTTTATTGAGCATAAAACTGAGGTAAAATTCACTTAGACTTAAATATGCAATAAACTTTAAAATATACTCAAAGTATTTCAAGAAAATAATCATTAAGGAATTCGTACATCATTAATATTGAGTACTAGTTGTTTATCCCAGTTTTTTTCTGAGTTTAGTAAGCCATGAGCGACGATGGTGCATAATATCGTCGTCCGCATCGTCATACCGTAGAAATTATATTAATTGATTTTCATTTTCTTAAATTTTCTTAAAAAAAATGCCATATTTGAAAGTTAAGTTGTAACAAGCCAAATCCGCCCAATAATAACAAGAAAAATCAAATTATTGAAAAAAAAAAAACTAAAAACCTTTTCCTTTTTGGAAGTCCGTTTCAAAAGGAGCTATTATAAATATTCGTTGAACAAGGACATGCCACCTCAGAGAATGTTACAATCAAAATGTCAGTCAACTACCGCGATAAATTTATCGACACCTAAGCAATAATTTAAGGTACACCATTAATCGTGTGTGGTAAAAATAAACAGCAACATGTTTTATTTGCTCAAATACGGTTGTAAACACAAAATACCCTTTTCCTTTAATTGCCGGCAATGAAATAATTAAATGTGACATTCGTGAAACACATATCCATATAACATTACCAATTGACGGACAGACTGACTTAACTTTTACACTCACTGTCAAAAGCTTTTATGCAAACAATGCTAGGTTTGAGGCTTTCAGATTAGTGTTAAAACACTTTAATCAAACTTGAGAAGTTTGATTAAAGTGTTTTAACACTAATCTATTGCGTAAAATCGGATTTGATATATCATGTAATGATTTTAATCTATTATCATCATCATCAGCCTTTATGCGTCACAGCTAAAGATAGACTCAATAAACGACCAATTCTTGCAACTCGCATGCAACGCAGACCGTCCACGGAAATCTCTTCTTACCTGGTTAGCTCTCCCTCAATGGATTACTGATGGCTGGAGCCTTGAAAATATATGGATACGAGCTACGAACACACATTCTAATTTCTAATAATATTATAAACGCAAAAGTTTGTAAGAATGTATGGATGTTTGTTCCCTGTTCAAGCAAAAACTACCAAACAAATGTTGATGAAACTGTACAATAATATAGCTTACACATCAGAATAACACATAATAATAATAATAATAATAACCATTTATTTTCAGGCTGCATAGGCCCATAGATAAATACCTTAACCTAATAATACATATTATAATAACATTTAGTGTTAGTAAATAAAACTTAAAAGTATGTTAGTATCACTTCACTTGCACTTAAGTCTTGATGCGTTCTGGTGGAACTTGCCCGCGGAAGCGGCGGAACACTACGCCCTGTGGCCAGAAGTCCTCCTGCATGACGAGGTGCAGAAAACAAGTCGGCATTCGCACCACGAACGCCTTGAAGTTGACGTTGCGGTGCGACTCCAGCAGCTGCACTCTCGCTGTGTATTTGGTCTTCTGACGCACGTACTCCACGATGTCTTTCGCCTCAGTGGTGTAGTGTAGGCGGGAGATATACACCGGGGTGTTCGGAGCTGCAGCACGTATACAGTTGGACTCCAGGGGAGCCGTGCCGCAGCGATTCCTGCTAGTCTTCTGACGGCGCTTCCTCCTTTGCACCGTCACAAAACCATCATCATCAGCCCGCTTCGATGCCTTCTCTGGCAAGGGCTTCGTAGATTGAGTACCGCCGCTCCCGGCGGTGCTGATGGCAAGATTCACATTTTTTGCAGACTCCGGCAGCAAAATAGCTGGCCGTGAATTTCGTGCAGTAAGAGGAGGAGCTGCTGGGGCGGGAGAGGGGTCGCGGGGCGTGCACAGTGCACGCTCAGCAGACTCAACGTTCGGTGACGGCGAGGACAAAAGCGCTGACGCGAAGCTGACGCCCGATAAATTGAGGCATGCTCCACGACGCGTGTTGACGTTCGATGCATTAGGTGGTGACCCAGTTACTAATACCGATTTACGCAATTCTGTGAGTTCATTGCGCAACTCAGCGACAGTATTCTGGGATGCATCTAGCCTCTTTTGCACATCCACTAGGCTAGCCTTCAGGAAGACCATGTCCTTCAGCAGGCTCGTGACGTCGACATGGTCGAAGGTGACAGGAGGGAGTTTTCCCAAGTCCTTTGCCACAAACGTCGGCACGTCGTCGGGGTCGGTCTCCTTCAGCAGCGTGATGATGTCTTGCAAGCTCTTCTTTGTCCCGTCACGCCGGCGGGACACCATCTGGTCACTCTTATTTAGTGACCTGTACAGCAGCAGCTTAGCAGCGGCGATGTCATCCTCGCTGAAGTTTGTAGAGCAGATCTGAACAGCAGACAGTTCGTCCATCACGTCCAGCTTCTGCTGCAGGAACGCCAGTTGTTGTTGACTCATGGCGAGATATAATCACGAGCGACGGCTTGCACCGCGCTACACGTTTACTTTACTAAAGTAATTATAATTGTCAGCAATACGTCCGCATCGGAAGGCGGCCGAAAGAGACTGATGTCATATAAGTCACGATTTGTCCCATGGTCCCACGGGAAGTTGAAGTGCGCGGGTGAAACCGCTGGACGCTGCTAGTAGCAGCAACAACAGCAACAACAACAACAGCAACAACAATATCAACAGCAGAAACATAACACATGATAAATAAAGTTGAAAAGTTTGTTTGTTAAAACTTTTTCTTACAAAATTTTCTTTGCTTGCCCTGTTTGGATCAAGAGTAAGGGTGATTATACAAAAAGAATAAAATTAAATCAGTGCGTGCTTGTAATTTCAATTTAACAAACTTTCTCTGAAACGACTGAGCCGATTTGGACGCGACTTGTTTTCTTCACTCTCCGATTGCTGATGTTATAATGAGTATCTATGAAATCAACTAACCAACTACGGCTGTAAATTTTATGAAGCATTTTTTTTAATTTTAGAGCAAGAAAAACCGCGTGTTACAGACAGTCTTGGAATAAGAATGACCTCTTAATCTTGATGGTTTATAAAACAAGAGACTTCGATATTTAGTATTATTCTTATCTTATTCGGTAAGTGAGAAAAGACACTTTTGAAATACTATATGTACTCGTAATAAAAACGCTCAACCAAATTTATTATGCTTGTAGGTAAGTATAAACAATTCGTAGAAAAAATTTCAAAAATCGTAATAGTGGCGCACTGCGATAAATTTTACATTTTATTGATTTTATATCGCTGCCATTTAGTTAGGTGTAAAGACATACTTATAGTCGCGGCACGATATGATGGCTGTTTTGACACAAAACATTAGTGATGTAAAGTGGATATAAATGTCAAATTATTCTCGAATAAATATAATCAAATCTGTAAGTTTTTATTGCAAGTAGTCGTTAAATAATTTTAAGAAAACTAGATCACAATAGCAGTGCGCTCACAGTTTGTAATTTTCGATGCAACGTCAGGTCGAAACTGCTTTGTTTTGCATTGAACATTGACGCAAGTTTGCCGAAGGTAGCCTATTAATTCTTTTATGTGACGATCGTATTAAATTTCATTAAAAAAAATGTTTTTCGAAGAGAAATGCCGAGTAAACAAGTACCCCAATAATTATAATCTTATAAAAATAAAAAATAAATGTTCGTGGGACCCTAATATTTATAGTTTATAAAGAAATTAAAAAAATAAATTTGTTTCCTAAAATTATACATTTAATAAATATGATCAACTGCACGTCACTGTTGACAATAAAGAAAAGCAATTTTCTCCTTCAAATTTGATTATTATAATTAAACTTCATGAGTGCACAAACGTCAAAACGGCCTTCTTATAAATGCCGCGACTATAGTGTGATTTTACTACTAGGTAGATTTTTTTGAAAGTAAAGATTATGAAAAAAAAAAGATTTTTCTAAAGCCATAAATAAGTTCCCAAATACGACTAAACATTTATTTCTTTTTATAAGAAACGTTTTTTTTTTAAAGAAAGAAGAAAAAATCTTGATTAATCACCAAATATAATTATGATTTAATTAAGATGCAAAGAGAACAATTGACCCTTCAAAATCTAATAAAGTATCGTAAAATCCGTTAAGTTTGTTTCGGAAACTTAAAACCTCAGTTTAAGAATATCTCAATTGAGGATTGAGGATACCTTTACCTACAATATACTCAAATCTCTATCATTTTTATTTATTCTACAAGGGAACATAAAACCATAATCACTTATCCTCTCTACGAGTTAATGGTTGCTATTCCATATCTGTTTACAACGAGATACAAGAAATTGTCGTTTTAGTCACACCTATTTAGAGCAGAGTTTAGTACGGGCTACAACGGATAAACTTAAGATAAAATATCAGCATTGGATATTATACCGTAATACAAATAAACATGGGTTAAATTCGTATGATATGTTTTTAAGTTAGTTGTCCTCTTAAATGCGAGTTGTATGGACTTTCGGATGAAACATTGGCTGCACGGTCTGGTGCCAAATGTACATCTCTTTTGATAAAATTAATATTGCGGTTTAAAACAGTCTCGTCGCATAGTACAAATGTGTTATCCGGAGGAGGAATCGAAAGCGATCGGTTATGATGTTAGTTCACTAAGTAACTGCAACATGTCGCGTTTTTAATCTCGCCAATCTTACAATGATAACACATATTCTCTACTAGCTGTTGCACGCAGCTTTGCCTGCGTCAACTAAGATTTAAAACGGGTCCTTAACTTTATGAAAATTGAAGATTCTTAATAAATGAAACATTCAACATAGGTTATATGTTTACCGGGGATAGTGTAGCTTCATAACAGTGAAATAATTTTTCAAATCGGTCAAGTAGTTTTGGAGCTTATTCAATACAAACAATCAAATCTTTCCTCTTTATAATATTAGTATAGATTGTCACAGTGGTCTTGATGGTTGTTTGTATGAATTTACTTTATCATATCGTTTCAGGACTATGTTCAGCAGTGGATGGATAAAGGCTAATGATGATATCGTTTTAATATTTAGCCTCCGTAAGCGAATGTTCTCTCCGTCATATCAATCGAATAGTAGTAATTTGAGCGAAGGAAAAGGAAACGGGAAAGTTGATTTGTCACTGAAGTAACTGCAATTCAATGATCTGTGAAAACGTCGAAACAGCCAATCACGCATTAATAGCCATCAGTCATCCAATCAGAGCGCAGAACCGGCGTATACGCAGCACAGATTTGGCGGAATTTGTTTTCATACGAAACCCATAACTCTTTCTCAATGAACCAATGTAGGTAACTATATTAATTAAGACATTCCACCACAACCAGTCAACAAACATCCAAACTATTTACATCCATCTAGTATATCAACTTTATCTTCATCGTCAACTGAATTAATCTCGAAGACATTAAACTTATCCTCATAACTTTCTACCTAGCTGTGATTTACTATATTGCTGTCTTGTTATGTCTCTTAGGCTTTCGAGATTTTTCGAGCTTTTTGAACTTTAGAAAATGTTAAAATACCTTAAAAAAAGTAAAGTATCAAGTATCAACCCTTAAATGTCCCACTGCTGGGCACGGGTCTCCTCCTCGAAATCATTCGAGGAGGGTGATGGGCCATAGTTCACCGATGCGCTGGTCCAGTGCGGGTTGGTGAACTTCACATGCCTTCAAAGATTTTCAATCTCATCAGACATGCAGGTTTCCTCCCGATGTTTTTCTTCACCGGTGAGCGACCGATGGTCTCGTGTTTCGATTGCACTTAGAAATTTAGAAAAATCCATTTCAGGGCACACACTGGGGTGAGGATCGAACCCGGAACCTCTCGCATAAGAGGCCGAGTCCATCCACCACTGGACCATCGTCGCTCAAAGTACCTTATTCATCTTTATATATTATAATTCTTTTATACGTGTGATGACAGTGAACTCCTCCAAAACAACTGACGGATTTGAGTGTTTTTTTTGTGTGTTCGATTGGATTCCAGAATTTAGATTCACAAATCAGCTGGCAGATGGCGCTGCAGTCGGTATCTAGGTTATTTATTTATACTGCAACCAAACGGCTGGATCCATTTGTATCTAAATGACAACGTCTGTCGGGTCCGCTAGTATTTATAATTTTTATAATAATTACTATATAATCTTTTTGAATAATAGTAATTGTTATAAGTCTTAAATAACTTTCCATGCGGTGGACCATGTAATTTGAGTCACCAGCCATGACGCCTTAATACGGATAACTTATCATACTTTGGTAGTGAAATCACTCATAAAGTAACTTACTACCATGATCTTAAAGGCTATATTTCAGTAGCGATTTCCAGCTATTTACCTAAGATCTTTAGACCCATATTATTAAACTGCAAGTGACGTAAGTTGGAAAATTCTAGAATTATTCGCCATAAAATAGACGAGTGTCAGAGGTGAATTTATAGCATAAAAATCTTTAAGCATAAAAAAGGCTTAAGCCTACATTATTATATAAGAAATCTTCATTAGATAATATATTTAGTAAATTATCAAATATATTATACTAAATATATCTAATAAAGATGAAAAACGATATATATAATGAAAATCCGAGAGCCAGCACCTAATCAAGCATTCCTACTAATATTATAAACTCGAAACTTTGTAAGTATGGATGTTTGTTACTCTTTCACGTAAAAAAAATTCTGAATGTATTTTCATGAAAATTTACAATAATATAGAGCTAATTAAATCGGTATTTAAATTACATTAGTATAACGCATAGGCTATTTTATCACCGTACTCCCACGGGAATGGGAAGTACGCGGGTGAAACCGCGGCGCGCTGCTAGTTCATCCTAATATCAAAAAAGGGTTCTGATAAACGCGTTTTAATGTAGCAACAAATTTCACATATTTTTCTTTAAGTATTTAATATCTTGTGTGACCCAGCTACTTGCCTTTCATGATGCTATACAATCGACCATACAATCTATAGAGTCCTAATGTTTGATTTTTCGTATTAAATGCATTCTGGCAAATAGCTAAGGTGAGACGAAAGGGGTTGCAATGATGTGATTAATTCAATGTCATACATTACCAATCACGGAACGTTAAAAAGAAATGGACATATTTCGCAAAGGGAAAGAATGAGACGACACGATAATTTGAGTACATTGTTTACGGCTTACATCGGAACTATTAGTCAGATGTGTCGCCAGAACCCGTTCCCCTGTTATTAGGAGTCTATGGGTTATGTGGTCGATGTGCTATACTTTCCTATTCCCATAGCTAAATGCGAAGTACCAATAAGGGTCTTTGAGCTACTGCCATGGTGCTTCGCAGTCATCTCTTGCCGGCACGACCGGGATGGTACTGCTCGCTCGCAATCGACGTAAAGTAACATCTAAGCTGTCGCGTTTCGCGAAATTCGTGAGTTCCTGGTAGTACATTGGGGATAAGGAAAAGGAAAACGCATCTGCATAACCTGTGGAGTCCAACTGTATACGTTCTGCGGCACCGAACACCCCGGTGTATATCTCCCGCCTACACTACACCTCTGAGGCGAAAGACATCGTGGAGTACGTGCGTCAGAGGACCAAATACACAACGAAAGTGCAGCTACTGGAGTCGCTCCGCAACGTCAACTTCAAGGCGTTCGTGGTGCGAATGCCGACTTGCTATCTGCACCTCGTCATGCAGAAGGACTTCTGGCCACAGGGCGTGGTGTTCCGCCGCTTCCGCGGACAAGTTCCACCAGAACACACCAAGACTTAAGTGCAAGTGTTACTAAGATAGTTTTAAGTTTTATTTACTAACACTAAATGTTATTGTACATTACACTGTATATATGTATTATTAGGTTAAGGTATTTATTTATGGGCCTATGCGGCCTGAAAATAAATGGTTATTATTATTATTATAACCTCTGGTTATGTGGATGTTAATGGGCGTCGATAGTCACACGGAAAATCATACGGAACCCTTATCACAAAACCCATTGGCACTTCTCGCATCATCCAATATACTATATAATCATAACGTAAACTTTTATTCAGTAAAGTTATCGACGTTAGGCATCAGCTCAGTCGCATTAGTTGTAGATAAATTAATATTACATCGGAGTCGTGCGCGCGCGCAGCCCCCGAGCGATGGTGGCGTGGGAAACCGTGCACAACTGGTACCCAGCCCGCACTCACTGGTACCCAGTCATACTCGCTCGTACCTACTCGTACCCAGATTTATACTTGTCATCACTTGTCTAGATGTAGGGATAAAAGTGAAGCGCTATATTAGGAGTTTGTGTTATGACAATAGACAATATAGTATTTGACTTTGCTCATACGTATTATACTATCATTATTCGTAAAGAATTAAAGATCATTATTATTATCAGACCTTATCGTTTGACTGCTGAGCATAGCCCTTTTATCTTCCCTTTTTCTTCCCTCTTTCTCCTTTCCCCTCTTTTCGAAGGTAGCAAAGCTATTTCACAGGAGAAACAAGCAGTATGATGATACTCATGCAGTCGGAGCGATGCAAAGCGCATCCGTCGCATAGGTTTCGTAATCTCCTAAAGCCGTGCTCGCTTCTCACGTCAATTGTACGTGCAATTATTTGGCACGCTCTACCGGAGCATGCCCTTTGTTCCTGGCCGGCCGGCGTGACAGCCGAGCCCGTCCGCCGTAAACACTTGGGCAACTCGCTCGATTGGGCAACGATTAGTACTAATTAGCCTACATCAGCTTGAAGAGCTCAATTAAGTTTTAGCGCCTAGTATTTTATCATAATATCTAGACTTGAAGACAGCTCATAGTCCAGTCATTATTTGGTTGAAAGAAAGAAAGAAGTAAGAAACATTTATTAAACACTAACTGGAGACACACATGAAAAAAAAATACAAATATACTTACACAGAGAAAACATTTTTCGCTCGCACAGCCTACAAGGTACACATTATAAATACTTCCCCATGGTTCAAGCCTTATCGTGGCGGTGGGGCTCAGTAGCCTAGGGTGAGCCCAACCCTTGGGCGAAGCTAATTGAGCCAAGGGCTTTGTAACCCTCTTATAAGAAGAGGGGGCAAAAGAGCAGGGGGCAAGGGGATGAGAGGATGGGAACCTCGCCTCATTGTACTGTCCCGACGGTGGTAGGGGTTGTTCTGTGGTGCGGTGCAACCCCTTTGTGGAGGTGGCGTCGGTCCCCCGAGGGACTAGTTAGCCGTCGAGGTGCCCTGTTGCTTGTAGATCCGGGGCACCTCACCAAAGGCGGCATTGGTGGCACTCGCCGGGTTTTAGTGGGTAGAGCTGCGTCCATTTACCAGCTTTCGGGCGCAGCGAGTCCCACATACCTGTAAGTAACATAGATGATAACACAATAATTGCAAAACACAGATTGTAATATAAAGTGTGTGTCTCACGTGTAGGTCAAAAAGATCCAGTTCAGAAAAGGAAAATCAAAAATCTAAGAGTAAATAAAAAATGATAATATATATTTAGCAATAAATTATAACCGCCTACGAGTTTTTGATTGGAATTACCAGTTGACCTCAGATGATTCTTCGACCGCGCACTCTACGCCCTCTATCTTGAAAACAGTTGAAGGTATAAAAATATTAAGTACAAATGTTGTAGATAATTTAATTTTATATATTACTAGCTGTTGCCCGCAGCTTCGCCTGCGTTAACTAAGATTTACAACGGGATCTTAGCGGGATGATATATCTTTACCGAAAAGTGGGCTATCGAACACTGAAATGTTTTATTAAAATCCGACCGATAGTTCCTGAGATTAGCGCGTTCGAATGAACAAACTCTTTAGCTTCATATCTTAAGGATTAAAGGCATGAGTAAAAATGTAATCCATAAAAATCAAAATTTCTGAATAAAATATGATTGTTGTGTCTCACTCGACATAGATAGGTATAGTGTGTCGTGGACTTTTTTGTAGATATTTATAAGATCTACAATTAATTAGAACATATTATGGTTCTATCTTTTATAGTTTAGGCAGCGTACGCAAAATAAATAACTTTTCTGGTTGATTTTTTACACCTCGTGTCCGAAAACCCCAAATATCTTACGGAACCCTATTTTTATCAGAACAAAATTTAGCCTATGTTACTCGTGGATAATGTAGGTTTCGAATGGTGAAAGAACTTTTGAAATCGGTCCAGTACTTTATGAGCCTATTCATTACAACCAAACAAACAAAATTTTGCTCTTTATAATATTAGTGTAGATATATAGTATAGATAGATTTCGCCATAACTTCAAAACCGATCGTCCAATTTTAATCATTCAAAGTCGAAATATTATCTTCATAAACTGTACTTAGTGATGAAGTAATTTATTTTGATAAGGATCCAAAGCATGAGTAAAATAAACGCGTTTAAATGTAGTCCAAAAAAAATTCAAAATATCTAAATAAAAAAATGGTTACTGTGCCTCACTCGACATAGATAGATATAACGTGTCGCGGACTTTTATGTAGATAATTATAAGATCTACAATTAATTAGAACATTTTATGGTTCTATCTTTTATAGTTTAGGCAGCGTACGCAAAATAAGTAACTTTTCTGGTTGATTTTTTATACCTTGTGTCCGAAAAACCCAAATATCTTACGGAACCCTATTTTTTTTCAGAATAAAATGTAGCCTATGTTACTCGTGGATAATGTAGCTTTCGAATGGTGAAAGAATTTTTGAAATCGGTCCAGTACTTTTTGAGCCTATTCGTTACAACCAAACAAACAAACAAACAAACAAAGTTTTCCTCTTTATAATATTAGTGTAGATGTAGACTAGCTGTCCCGACAGACTTCGTTCTGCCAAAATTAAAATTGCAATAAAAAAATAGGGGTTGATCGTAGAAGGTTGAAAATTTAAGGTTGTATGTATTTTTTAATGCCACATTATAAAAAATAAAAACATAAAATTTCGTCCAAAAATTAAAAAAAAAAAATTTAAGGGTGAACAACCCCTATCACTTAGGGGTATGAAAAATAGATGTTGGCCGATTCTCAGACCTACTGAATATGCATATAAAATTTCATAAAGATCGGTCAAGCCGTTTCGGAGGAGTACGGTAACTAACATTGTGACAGGGAAATTTTATATATTAGATTGACATTAAATACAAATAGCGTAAACCCATAGAAAACGAGATATTTGCATAAAATGTAAAAAAAAAAGTTTTTTTGTGACCGCTCTCTCCCGACTTTTGTAACTTGCAAACATCCAATCATATGTGAATTTTGAGTAGTATTAGTATGCCAAAATACAATGTTTTATGTGGTAAAATAATGGGTAAGTATGTCAATTTTCCGAGATATTTACCTAATTTGGCCTAAAACGGACTGGAATTAGTTACGATGAACCCATGTGACTTCGTTTATTCCAAAAAAAATCTTATACACTTCCAAATTTAGATGCTTTTGCAAAAGTGGAACATTAAAAAATGATAAGAAAATGATACTGATCCATTAACATGCTCATCGTTATTAATACTCTCATTAAAGTTATTATGTTTTTTAAATTACTCTTTCATTAATTCATTATTGATCGTTATATTAATAATTATGTCTGTATAGGTTCCAGCATCATCACCATCATCACCATCATCATCATCATCATCATTATCATCATCATCATTATCATCATCACCATCATCATGATCATCATCATTGTCATATTCTATATCAGTCTACTGTTGAACATAGACCTGCCTTCAATAATGCCAAGGCTATCTGATCCCATGCCACTCGGGACACCGGCCACTGAATGGAGATCGTCTTCCCGTTTTGCTGTACTTATAAGAAGCTTAAATATGTATTTAATATATTTTTAATATTAATTTATACGGCAGCAAAAAGACTGGATGGACCCAGGGTTTTTGGAAAATCAGAAGATTGAGACTATATCAAAAATGGTTGTCTGTAAGTCGGTTTACGGACGTACTTTGACGTTGACTGAGGGTACGTATTCCCACATGGTAATGTTAAAAACGCCGGTGAAACCGCATGTCGCTGCTAGTATACTACAGTATATTATTTATAAATTTAAATTTATATTTTTTTATTTAAACTTTCCGTTACCTAAGAATACTTCCTCGACCGCGTGGTAGGTAAAATTCGATCTTTACGATTACCGATTATTTTTATTTACGTATCGATTTCTTATATTTCACGAATTAAATTCCAATAAAACTTCTTCGGATGTTATCACTCCCAAGTAGTAAAAGTGTCGAAGAAGTATCGTAATTTACATTTCCGATGTTTCGAATAGTTTACATCAAATGTGATATTGAGAAGTGGGAAGACGGTCTCCGTGCAGTGCCCCGTTGGATGCAAGTGGCAAGAGATCGGTCGTCTTGGCGTTCATTGAGGGAGGTCTATGCTCAGCAGTAATAGCAGCAGCGTAGACTGATGATGATGATGATGTCATATTTAGATCAATGCTGAATATCTTGTCACTTAGTGATAACGTATTTACTAGTAAAATATCGTTATCATATTAGTAGTTTCGTAATTCCTAGACTTTTAGGAAAGGCTTGTGTGCAATACATGGACGATGCGGGCAAGAGACTGAGGAGTTTAGAAGGTCATTGCTTTGATGATAGTCTTGTGACTTTTTCCATTTATTACTCGACTGTAATGAAAATTGGGCCCCCATTCGATGAACACCAAGACGGCCGCTTCCCGGCGCAACATCTGGGTTACGCTGCATAGGTACCACCATCCTGATCTCCAGTGAAACAGCTTTGCTGTCGCAGCGTTGTGCTTTCGGAGGTGGGCAAGACAGTAGTGTAATTACTGACACCGATATTTAATATTTTATGAAAGATTAAGGAACTCACGAATTATTCGTCTGGGCTTGTCTCAGAATAATTATATCATACAAGTCTATGCTTATGGGCAACACTGACCATTTACCATGATATGGCTGACTTATTTGCCTTTTTTCCTGTCAGAACAACATCATCATCACCAGCATCTGTCCGTCTTCTGAATGTATGACCAGCCCACTGCCACTTTAACGATAATCTCTTCGCGTGGTATTGTAACTTTAGTACTCTATTTATCTTCGTTTCGAATCCTTCTTCTTATCTGCCAAAAAAACACCCAGCATAGCACGCTCCATACCATGTTAAGGTTTTACTAAATGAGCCATCTGCTCACCTACCTACCGATTGAGCTTAAATGCCTTCAGTCCTAAAATTCTAGACCTTTCATGTTAAGCTACAGCAAACTTTCAACTAACTTAAAAAATACATATTTGATTTTCTTATTAAGTGAAACAAAAAAATGTAAAATATAAATCTTTCGTTGTAGCTAAACTAGGGTATTACGACTAGGTATCACTTGCCACTAGGTAAATCGACTGTCTAATTTGCCCCCTTTCTATATAAGAAAAACACTGCATTATCGAAAAGTTACACCCACATAAGTTGAATATAAAAAATGGCGATAAAATTACCATTTAATGGTAATTCCCTTTAATTACTATTACCGGTTGCTCGTTACGATGATTTCTTCATGGTAATTAGTCAATTTGGAGGCGAAGTGCAGAATTATGTCTGTGATTAAACAATTATAAAGACAGGTTCTAATATAGTTTTTGTTTGAACAAAATGAACTGCTATACAAGTTTCTAATTGGCCGAAATATTTGATTATAATTAAAAAAAATGTGAAAGGCCAAAGGTTTTAGACATGTTAAATAGGAAGTAAAAAATTGTCTTTTTGTTTGATAATAGTACATTTTATATACAACTTTTCCGTAACCTAATAAACCAAAGCAAAGTCATCATCATCACTATCTGACTTAATCTGTCTACTACTGAAAATAGGGCTCTCTCAATTAACGCCAAGATGACCGATCTCTTGCCACTCGCAACCAACACGGACCGACCTCTGCACAGAGATCGTCTTCCAACCTGGTTAATGGCTGACCAACACTGTCACGCCTGCAACACGGCTTCCACTCTTGACACTTATTGGCCCATCGACCATCCGTTTTTCTAAGTGTGTGACCACCGATCAGCCACTTCAACGAGATTATTCTTCGCGTGATATTAGCAACTTTAGCTCTCTGGAGGTCTTCATTTCGGATCTTATCTACCAAAGAAACACCCAGCATAGCAGGTCCATAGTACGTTTAGCTATGTCAAACTTTTGTACCACTAAAGTCATAAATACATACAAATCTTTGGTAAGTAATTCAGACAATTTGGTCGTGGCTGAACCGGGATTGGAATTCTATAAATTTGGCACAGTCATCCTAATCCTAATCCTACTAGTCCTACTAATATTATAAATTCGAAAGTTTGTGAGTATGGATATTTGTTACTCTTTCAAGTAAAAACGATTGAATGGATTTTAATGAAACTTTACAATAATATAGCTTATATATCAGAATAACGTATAGGCAATAATTTATCACCGTGCTCACGGGAATCGGAAGTACGCGGGTGAAACCGTTAGGCGCTGCTAGTATTATAATATTTGCAAGCATATTATGTATCAATTGTTACATATTTGTCATCTAAAGAAGTATATTTTGACATTATATCGATACATTGAACTTATTGAGTTCACGTACACAAAGGTTAACGGTACACATGAATATTAATGAATAAAAATATTGACTCGTTCTGTTGTCTGTGTGTTGACGACACCAAAACAAACCGTTTGTCCCGTACGTGTATAATTTAACTGAACAAACCTAATAAACATCTGTATGCACAGGATTTCCTTTGTTTTTGCATTAAGATAATGCTAGGAAGGTTTAGAAGTGACAGAGTATTTATATTTGTTTTTTTTTTTCGAGCGGTAATTTAAATTGAAAACCTTTTTAGCTCTGGAAAAAATATATTTTTATCGAACCTAAATCAAATCGAGATAATATAAAATAGCATTAATATACATAAAATAGTATATAACTACCGCGTTGAAGAACGGTGTAGCTATTCGCAACCAAATGTTCATTCTTTCTAGAAGGATAATGACTCTCTTATTTTCCAAACACGCACGTATTTCATTCATTATTCAAAACTACGTTTATTAAACAAACAACATTTATTAAAGCATTTATGTATGAAGCGCAACCAAAATGTGTGTTTCAACCTTAACTGTCGGCCATAAACACTTAATACGGCGTCATTAATTCCCGTTTATAGGCGCCATTTAATCATATTTTTCCATTACCATACATGTCTATGCTTTGATTGGTATTTTTGGTATTTAAATCTTTATTACAAAGGAATCTATGTAAACATTGTTTTCATATTGTTTGTTAGCATTTTTTTTTAATACATATTGTTTAGTTTATTTCCTTTTGAGTAATTGGGCTTAAGTCAATAAAGTGTACAGAATAAGATGTACAATAAAGTACAACTCGCATTATTATTTATTTCATCATGATCATCATCATCGTAATTATTAGTCTATGTCCGTCCACTGCTGAACATAGCCCTCCTTGAATGAACGCCGAGACGGCCGATCCCTTGCCTCTCGCGTTCAACTCGAACCAGCCACTACATTTATTTATATTTATCATTGTTCACAAGAGTAAAATGTTTTAATAGTCTATTATTATTTATGATTATTATTCTACACCTCACTGAAATCAGTAACCTGTTCTTATTTTAAATAACTCGCCCGCTCTACATTTTTCCAAGTCTTCGTTAAACAAGCTCGAAAAGCGACACTGACGCTTTGGTATTTATTTGGTTGAGGTCCACTTTTGTCGGATATAATCACATTATGGGTGACACGATACCTTCTTGATCATTACGAATCAACCAATAACCAGAATAATCGAGACTTCACAGATAAGACAGGTTAAAAGTGTGGCAGGTGTCTTGATAAATATAAGTAAATATTATCGAACAATCTGACCACGTTAACTTAGATGCGTTTAGGTTAAAAAGAATTTGTGTTACGGATACTAGAATCGAAAACTTAACTTACACGTCCCTGATGCATCCAGATGGCTAAGTAAAGATATGTTATATAATATGTGTCTTTATATTATACTTGTCAGGATCCGAACTTCAACTTAGAGGCATTTTACCTGTGGTAAAAAAATATCAGAAATATGTTTTGTGCTTAAGATCACACGGCTAAAGTGAAAACTAATAACAATTATCTACATCTACGTCTACATCTATCTACACTAATATTATAAAGAGGAAAACTTTGTTTGTTTGTTTGGTTGTAATGAATAGGCTCAAAAAGTACTGGACCGATTTCAAAAATTCTTTCACCATTCGAAAGCTAAATTATCCACGAGTAACATAGGCTAAATTTTATTCTGAAAAAAAAATAGGGTTGCGTAAGATATTTGGGTTTTTCGGACACAAAGTGTAAAAAATCAACCAGAAAAGATACTTATTTTGCGTACTAAGATTCCGTTGTAAATTTTAGTTAACGCAGGCGAAGCTGCGGGCAACAGCTAGTTATATATAAATTGAATATAGTAAACAGCGACGTAGTAGTGAAGAGCAGCCGAATGTATCTTTGCTCGGGTACACTCGGCGGTCCCGAGTTCAGCCGATTGAGCACTTCACCCCTGAGCGTGATGGATCAGCCGCACTCACAGCCTACAAATGTGTGCGGAACACCAAATTAAGGAGTTATTACTTCAAAAAAATACACATATCAGATCCCCTACTATGATAATACATTATGTTTATGATAAAATAATAATATAAGGGCCTGTTTCACAATCTCCAGATAAGTTCCCAATAGGCTATCGGCAACATATTTGACAGATACTTGACAGATACTCTATACTCTATCTGTCAAATATGTTGCCGATAGCCTATTGAGAACTTATCTGGAGATTGTGAAACAGGCCCTAATATTAATATAATACTTGAAATAATAAGTCAAAATAGGATGCTTCCTACGTCCAGCACACCGTGCTGCAACGTGCTTCAGGACGGTGGGCGGAATGGATGGTTTTTCCTAATGACGCATAAAACAAACGTGAGAGAGCATTATGGATAGAGCCAAAAGCCAGCTCACATCGGAAGGTTACCTTGCTACCATTATTGAACAGGTTTTAAAATCAATTATAACATACTTACTAAACCATTTAATACCATTAGGATATCATTTAAATTTGGCAAATTAATAAACTTAATTGACAAATGCTAATTCGAAACATTCGTATTAAAAGAAGGGTCAAGTCCGTGCAAAGTCAAATATTTATAAAAAAAATAATTAAAATATGACGAAATATTATATATTTCAAATAATAATCTGTTGGGACAACTCACACAGGGCCATCCGATCCCAAACTAGGTAAAGCCTTTATGGTAACCAGACAGCTGATACACTACTTATGTATTTCTAAATATATACATAATTATAGATAAATTATTAAAACAATATAAATAAAAATCAATGCATTTACGACATTATAAGCTCACGAAGCTTTATAATCTTTACTTCAGAACTCCGGCCATAGCATGTATATCGCAAAAGACAAAATGGCCTACTCATTGGTAAATTGTCAATGCTTGTCTCTCATAAAAATAACATCGATTATGTGTTTCTTTTTTTTTAAAGAAAATCTTTTTTTGAAAGATTCTATCAATATTCTGGATTACCTACGTCTAACATTGACTTGACCAAGACTTGACTGGAAGTCAGTAGGTACCTTAGTGTGCTGTTATTAAAATAAATGAGGTATAGACAATTAATTAAGGTTATTTGGTTATTTGTATATTTCAAACTAACAACATATTTCGGTTTGTAATTAATTAATTTAAAATCAATAACCTCGCTTACAAAGGTGGTCACTTTTTTTTAGACAATGTATCCCTGGTCACGAGCATTTTCTGCATTGTATGTTCCTAGTCACTCCCCTGATGCATGGTAAGGAATATTACTAATTCTCAAAAAATATATGTAACTCATCAGACCATTATAATAGACGAATAGACGTCTGATGAAGTAAGTTTTTTTTTAAATAAATATTGATGTGCAATGTGCATCAATAAACTACTCCCATTATTCTATTATTCTATTACTCTACGTAAAGTGCACCACCATCATTATTATCAAACTTTTTATGCCCATAACTTAGGCCTCATTAAAGAACGTCAAGAAGGTCAATCTCACGTCATGTGCATTCAAAGGAAAACGACGAAAAAGATTATTCACAAACATAAAAATTTATTATTAGAAAGTGGAAACTAAATCAAACCTGGATCCCACAGAAGCTATAAATTTAAGAATTTAAAAAAAAAAACAAAAGTTAACAAAATAATAAATTTGAGAATACAAATATTATTAATTATTACATAATTATTCCAATTGCAGAAACCAACAATAAACACCTATAACTATAATTAAAAAACTATAATATCTACACTCCACTATAAAAACACCAATTAATAGTAATCCAATTATTATTTTCTTCAATTTAACGGAAGAGTAAGCGTTTTCACTTATCAGACTAATTGAGTGACGCGTCTTCATTTTTTACATACAACCAAACGACCTCCCCAAAATTTTTAAGAAAGCTCCAAGTTGTAAAGGTGTTAATAAGATAGTATCAAATTTCGTCAATCCGTTTTATGGGTGTACAAAGTTTTATTAGACAAACAAGTTTTAGGTAAAATTATAGAGACGAAAGAGACAATATTAGAATGAGAGAGAAATACTTTAGGTATCTAATAAAAATAGTACATAACTTATGACCTAGAATGATAATAAACGGAGCTGTCGTATTGTTTTCCCATAGCTCGAGCCATTCAGAATCACATTACAATTGTAAGGGCCTAACAAATCTGGCGCAATGTTGTTCTCATGGACACGTCTGTCGTTAGGGCAACGTGAGTTGACCATTACCAGGGTCGACAATCTTCATAGTAGAAACCGGGAAATAGTTCTCCTATAAATTTACAAAATAGGGTTAGATGGCTAAAGTATAGCTGACCAATAAACTATTCTGACGTTTCAATTTTGTTTCATTATATTGTCTTGTATTGCCCACATACGAGTAAAGATGGCAGTATACTGAAGTTTATCTTTCGTAGTTCCACTTTAATACGAAAGATGGCATGAAAACAGGGTCATTAAAGTTAGCCCCCGAATAAGTTATACTTTACTGTTTTTTAAATTTTGTTATCACATATCGTTTGTTCGTCATTTGCACTTATTTATTCGTCATTTGTACTTGTTTGTTCGTCAATAATTTAACTATAAAAAATGATTAAAAATCTGCCTTCAAGTTAGCCCCCCACAAGTCAATTTATTACTTCTTTTGTTATTATCCTCCTTTTTATTACAAATAATTAATGTTTGTTCTTTGGTAAAATACGATTGTTTTATCAAAAATATACCAATCTATTTTTTGTTTA
Organism: Lycaena phlaeas; assembly: GCA_905333005.2. Lineage (NCBI taxonomy): Eukaryota > Metazoa > Arthropoda > Insecta > Lepidoptera > Lycaenidae > Lycaena > Lycaena phlaeas. The sequence goes on from HG995181.1 coordinate 5,242,491, forward strand.
GTTAAAGATTTTAATTTTTAACTTAAAAAAAAACATATTTTTAATTTCTTACGACCAGAGTCCATATTGACATTTCTTCATATTATAATATTATATAATATTACTCAAATAAGCCGAGAAGTGGACAGAAAGACATCTTTCTGTCTACTTCTCGGCTTATTTGACATATAAAAACACTCATTATTAATTTACGACGCTTCGCTCGTTTATTTGACCTTCATCAGGCATCTTAACTTGAAGTTTAATTTACACCTTATCATTAATGTTAATAATATTAAATGGTTATCACAGCTACTTTTTTTTATGGGCAGCTACATGATTTAAGTTATATATAATATGCTATTTATAATTTGATTAAACCACCTACATCTTTCCTTATTTTAAGCAACTACATGTAACTTATGCCTGACTTATATATTTTTGTCCACTTCCTTGTTAATTTGAATAATTTATATACATAGGACGTAACTACGAATTATTTTAATGTAATAAAATGTTTTTCATTCAAATTTTCGGAGTAAGCTGCTTCGAGTATGTTATCACAATATTTAACTGTAACATTTGTAAAAATAAATTTATACTAAATTAATATTTTTTTACTAATTATCACAGCTATTACTGAAATATTATGCTTTGGATATAATTAAAATAAAGTTTGTTAATACGTGGAGGGTAAAGTTAATTGTACTCCCCACTGTTAATATTTCCAATTGTTCTATATTATATTACTCAATTTTCAACTATTTTAGCATTTTTAGTCTCAATAATTCTCATACTTTAAAATAAATCATGTTCTCAATTTTAGTTCTAATTTTAAATGGTATGAAAATAATTACTAAATGATATGGAGCATCTGGAAATATTAACTGTAGAGGGTAAAAGTATTAACTCAAAAAGAATTCACAAACACTATTCCAATGGTAATTAATTGGAAAGTATTCATTTTCTCTATTTAGTAGTTTAAATCGATTTTTATAAATATAACATTTATATATTGTGACATCATACTTCAAGTCGTTTGTAGTTGTAACTCCGAAAATTAAAATGAAAATTAAATTATATTTAGAGAGGGTAGTATGGCCTTGGTCTGAGCTGATTCCAACAGGAACAAAAAAAACTAAGTTTTAAAATTTATGACAAATAAAAATTATCAAACAGTGGTTTAAATTATATTTATCTTTTGTAAATATAAATTTATTATTATATTATTAGATAAATAGGAGTGTGATAATAATACGGATGTGTGTAAAGTGAAAGTTAACGTATCTCTTAGTAGTTTGTGAAAAGAGTGTTTGCAAAAATTAAAATTTAAAGCGTTAAGTCGTAGTTACTTTTTTCATTATTCATTATATTTTAATGTTTAATTATAGGGATTTATACTAATAGCTAAAACGGAGTTTGATTGTTATTTGAATTTGTATAAAATCAAAACTAAATAAAGTGTTCGTTAAGAAGGAATTAAAGAACTTATTTGATATTAACTTTGTGTGATTGTCTAGTAATGTGAATTTATTACTAATATTATGTTATTAGTAAAACTGAGTGTGATTCTATTTTGGGCATGTCTAAAAGCTTAATATTTAATAAAGTGTATGTGAAGAAAAAATAAAGCACTAAATCGTAAGCTACTTTGTTTCATTGTTTAGTAATATCTTTAATTATTTTTATCTTTCTGAGAATAAGTATTGACTATTAAAAAGAACTTTATAAAATACGTATGTATGTATAATATACACGCATAAGTACGTATATTACGTACGTACGTATACTTATATATTATATAGTCGGTAATTAGCTATATGTATATTTATGTTAGTATTAGTTTAGACACTCGCGTAGAGAGGGCGGCACATGTACTTTCCCACTTTGGCCGTCGAGTTACATCTCTATTTCTTATATATACAAAAGTACTCTGTGACCATTACTATACACAAAGAGTTGCCTAAAATAGAGAACTTTTGTGAGGCGGGAAGACAGGCGAGGGGAGGTGGGGGCGGGGCGCTCGCAGGCTGCCCGACGGCTCAGTCACACCGCGCCGCACAGCCGCCTCGCACGCTATTCCGCGTAACGCCATTGAACCGGCGCATGCGCACGCGATCACCCCTCCCCCCACCGCGCATTCATCACGACACGTGCTCCCAAAATTGTGGCAGATGATAACCTATTAAGATGCAAGAACAAAATACATCAAGAACGAACAAGACCACCCTTAACTCGTTGGAAAGTGCTATTATCAAATTGAAAAACAACTTGCAGATACAAGACACGAAATCACCAGAAGTGAACAACCTTTTGACAATCAGTGCTTCTCCAACTCAAGAGGATACTAAAACGAGTACAAGTAAGAGCACAATTTCACCTTCGACAGCTAATTTAAATATCTCTATAACGTCAGCTGCTTTATTACAAGAGAATATGTTGCAGCGATCATTGCAAGGCGTAGTTATATCGCTTCAAAATGCCATGATGAATTCTTTGCAACAAGCGGCCCTGCTGCCATCTAATTCTGCAGCTGCTGCAGCGCTTAATTTACAAGCATTAGAATCTTATTTGACTTTGCAACGCCTCACTTCAGTATCCTCCGTGAACAGTCCCGCAACTTCTAGTGTAATAGAGAATAATAGTTCATCTTCAAAACAAGATATTTTAAGACTAGCAACCGCCAGTGCAAAGATAAGTGAGACTGATGTAACTGAAAATACCTCTAGGGCTATGTCACCAAAAACACCCGAAGAGTATACGCTTCCTGATGCTTTGGCAGCTGAAGATGTTGACTTATCAGAGGAAGTCGAAGAAGACCTGGCATTACTCGACAACGAAGATGAATTCACTTTAGAACAACATTTAGAATCTACATCGAAAAGCTATAATTACAATTCTCCACAAAACTTAGATAATGGTTATCCAAGTCTGTTAATGAATGCTATGTATCAGCAACAAATGAATGGAACTCCATCACAGCCATTATCACCGCAACCATCAAATTCGTCAAGTTCAAAATCCACAAATAGCTCAACATCATCAACCAATAGTAGTATATCAAATAAACAGAAAACTACAAGCGGCACTAGAACGAAGAAACAATTTATTTGTAAATTTTGTAATCGACAATTCACAAAATCTTATAATCTTCTAATTCACGAAAGAACACACACAGACGAGCGACCTTATTCTTGCGACATCTGCGGAAAGGCCTTCCGACGGCAGGATCATCTAAGGGACCACAGGTATAAACTATTTATCCTTATTATACTTATAATGGCGGTTATATTCACATTAAATGTAATAAAGTCTTATGTTACCTGACATGATATAAACGTCAATATTTTTTTATTAGTGTAAGATGATAATCTTTTTTTTACTTTTATCTTTATCTATTTCAAAGTGTTATATTGCACTTTCAATTTGTTTTCGTTACTTTCATTTTCATTAGGTTACACAATGGAGAATATTAATTATTTACTAAACATGCCACTTAACCTTGAAGAATCCTGTTGTTTTAAATTATCTTATTTCTTAAAACACCGTGACAGCGAGTATCATTTATAAAATGAAAATAATATAGCCGTGTCGAGGAACATTTAAAAGGATCACGATTCTTTTTCAATATCAATAAAATATTTTGGTCGTCGAGTTTTTCAACGATGTTATGAGCTTTTGAATAATGGCGGTTGGGCGAAATTCGAACAAAAAGGGTTAAGCAGATGGTATCGGCCATTCGTTCGTCACGCTCGTAAATCTCGGAAACCGCTAATCTGAGACGTTTTAATTTTACATTTTATTATTAACCTTTTGCATTCCGATTGCCAATGTTATCTAAACAAAAGCACTCATTATACTTTACGATAACTTTTTAACGAATTTTACCGCGAAGCTTAGATCAATAATATGTCTAGATAGAGTGCCGCGCGGAAAATACGTCCAAAAAAATAGCAACCAACGATTGGCCTCTAAATGCTTTCTCTGTGTTTAGTATCCGTCCCACTGTCATAGAATACGCATGAATTTTTACGCATTATTGTTTTTATTTATAATGAAGGTTTGTGTTGAAGTGTAACGAAAAGGATGATTATGGGAGAACTGTAGTAGCTGGTATCACTATTCACGAATACATCTTTGAAAATGATGGCCTGTTCTTTTTGTTTCGAATATAGGGCGACACTCCATCTAGACTTATTATTGATCTAAGCCGCGAAGTTATTTCATTATAATCAGTAAGATGAAATTAAATGAGGCCTTGGCAAGCACTTTTCAAATAAAAAAGCACCATCAAAATCGGTATACCCAGAAAAAGTTGTATACAAAAATACAGTCGAATCGAGTACCTTTTTTGTCACAAAAATCTCTATGGGTGTACAAATTAAAAAGTATATCCACGCTTATCTTCCCAAAAAACGTGTTGGATTTTAACACCTGTCACGCCGATTTCAACCCAAATGGTATTGAAGGCAATAAAATAAACTTCACGGACGCCAGAGGGTTAGCTCAGGGCCTGTCGATGTCTGATGACACGACACGTTAAAATGGGCGTTCGTATTTTAACAAATCACCACAACTGACGTAGGGATTAGGGAGACAAAAAATGTAACCGCAATATAACAGATTAGAACAATGTTTGAAGACTCACGCTTAGTGGTTAAGTGGCTTAGTTTACAAGTGGTTCTGGGTTCAAATTTCGTTGAATATCTATTACATATAAATACAGAGCCTATGCCTTCTTCTAATATTAGATTATTAATTGGAGATGTATTTTTATAAACCGATTAATAGTTACGAAGATTTGCGCATTTAAACATTGAACCTTAATAACTAAGTCTCTATATTCTAGTGTCTTTCGAAACTTATTAGGGCTATCTAAATGTGGTTACATAAATTCTTAAGTAGTTTAAGGGCAGTTATACTAAATTATTGATACAATTTATATAAAAGATCTTAAAGTGAAATATAGTTAGAATCAATGTTATCTAATTATAAGTTCACTGAAGTCTGACCTTTTTGATTTTACGATCACAACTTTAATGCGTTTCTTTATAACTTCTGTTATCTTAGATTCAGTCGTAAAAATCTACTCTTTGATTTATGTAAAAACTATGTGTTCCTAATTTTACCCGCACCAAAAAAATTAAAAAACTTTCTTCTAAAATGAATGAGCTAATAAAAATAGATGTCTCAATAATTGGCCTACCATGCAAAATAGAATCAAAAACAAATAGATTCTAAGATGTGAAAAAGCTCTCTTAATCAGTATAGATAAATAATTAAATATCCATCATTATCATCATCATCATCATCATAATCAGACTTTATTCGTCCCCTGCTAAACATAGGCCCACCATGAACGCGAAGACAAACTTCGTCTAGCTAAACGCGGACTCCACTTTTGAAATATTGCCCTATCGGCCATCCGTTCTCCTGAGTTTGAGACCGACCACTCCCTCCATCTATAACCTCAAAAATTGAGGTCGTGATATAAATGATATAAATGAATATAAATAGGTATATAAAGAATTTTACAAATTAGCGAACCAGAGCGACAAAACATTTTCCGGTATGAACTTTGAATAAATGTGCTTATCCAGTTGACCATAAAATCGCACAGAAGAAAAAACATCGTACAGTAAATTATAGATCAGTGTAATATAATTATAATAAAGAAAGATTTTTTATTTTTTATATTTTGTCGACAAAATGTAGCTTTTCACGTAAATCAGCTTTCGTGCGTTAGGCCTAACAGAGAATGTTGCTCTAATCTCAAATCTCGTCTTTTTTTCATTCACCTCTTAATCATAGATTATGGTTATCTTAACGATACGTATTATATTACTTCGAACACGTCATAAGATGTGATATTTAAGGTATTGATTGTGTGAAATCGATAGTGATTTGAAACATAATTAGTATGTTATCACCATGTTAAAATATGTGATATTTTAGTGGCGTTTGTCTAACATTGTGATGCTTATGCAACTTGTTAGTTAGTTTAATCTTTAAATGTCTATAATTTATGCTCCGTACTCCCACGGGAATAGGAAGTAAGCAGGTGAAACCGCGGGTGCCGCTAGTTACTTACAAATGTTTTTTTTTTTCAAAAGGTCTGGTACTCTTAGGCCTATTGGCATTTAAGCTCAATCGGTAGGTAAGCCCTACTGTTATAATATGCATGTATGAAAATCTGTATGGATGTTTGTTATTCTTTCACGCAAAAACTTATGAATGCTTTTGATACGACTCTACAATAATATATTTGAGTATTACATACAATAATAAAATTTAAATAGCTTCGCCGATTGATATGGATAAAAATCTTACAACGATATTCAACCTCTTCTGTTATTTTTGTTTGTTAGACTCGTTTGAAAGTAATCCAAATTTAAAAACTTATAATATTATTAAATAATTTAAAAATAATATTATTAATACATTATTGAATAATGAAGATAAATGAATTACTTATTGTTGTTTTGTATTATTTATTGTTAATGTTTCAGAAATTATAATATTTATAAAAATGAGCCCAGTACAATAATCCTTACTATAAGTTTACTAGCAGCGCCCCGCGGTTTCACTCGCGTACCATTAATTCCCTTAGGAGTACGAGGATGAAATATAGCTTGTTATTCTGATGTGTCATTTATATTGCTGTAAAGTTCCATGAAAATCCATTTAGTAGTTTTTGCCTGAAATAGTACCTATCATCCATACATTCTTACAAACTTTTGCGTTTATAATATTAGTAAGCCACTTCTTCCACTTCACTTGGGCCACTTCTCGAAAATAAAGAATTACTACAAAAGTTATATAATATTATATTACAATACACTTATAATAATATTATGATTTTAGTAACGATCTGTTTGGAGAATGATTTGAAGCGAGAAAATGAGCCTATGAGTTATAATTAAGAGTGTTAATGACGGCGCCTGGCTGGTTACTGCCTCTTACCGGTTTAGTTAAAAAGTTATAACTTAATAATTGTATAGACATTAATATCAAATAGGTTATGAAGTTGTACAAATACTTTTTATTTTAACTTTTAAATAACAAACTATATCTAGTTAAAGATTTTATTTATTCTCTTCATATTTTTAATTAAGACATAAGTTTGAACGTGCTAATCTCAGGAACTATTGCTCGGATTTGAATGATTCTTTCAGTGAAAGATAGCCCATTTATTGAGGAAAGCTGCTACCATCCCGCTAATATGCCGTTGTAAATCTTAGTTAACGCGGGCAAAGCTTATAGTGAATTTTACACAAACAAAATCAATGTTATTTATCAAAAAAATTAAACGGATAAGGAATCATGTCCTACAACTAATTTCACTACTCTGATATTCCACCCATATTTAATTTTAAACATAAACTCTTATTGTTACTTAATTATAATGGTAAGGTGTATAACATCACAGACTTTTTTATGACTAATCATGAGTACTTACTTACCTACGATTAAAATATAGAACGCTATTTTATATATATCGTTAATAATTCTCGCAGAGCGTGCGTAATAATAACTTTTATCGGCAAATTTTTGATATCTTGGGTCGTATTTTTCCTAACTAGATATTCTCTATTTTTTTTTTAAATAAATATTTTTTTCAAATCGGTCCTAAAATGCATTAGCGCCTATTCAATGCAAATAAACTAACGATTTTTTTCATCACTCATAATAATATGTCCCACTGCTGGGCACGGGTCCTCAAAATCTGACGAGGAGGGTCTTAGGATATAAAACCATAGTTCACGTACGCGCAAGCCTAATGCGATTAGCTAAATTTCACAAACCTTCAAAGACTTTCAATCTAATCAGGCATGAAGGTTTCCTTACGATGTTTTCCTTCACCGGTGAGCGAGCGACGGTCTTGTTTTTAGAGCATCTAGTGCACTCAGAAATTTATAAAAGAAACTAACATGGACCCTCTGCTCAAGTCAACCATTCTACCATTATACTTATAGTTACATAAAATTAAAATTCCATTTTATTTCCAGATACATCCATTCAAAGGAGAAACCATTCAAGTGCTTGGAATGCGGAAAGGGTTTCTGCCAGTCCCGGACCCTGGCAGTTCACAAAATACTGCACATGGAAGAATCCCCACACAAGTGTCCCGTTTGCAGTCGCAGTTTCAATCAAAGGTCCAACTTAAAGACTCATCTACTTACTCACACAGACATAAAACCTTACAACTGCTCATCTTGCGGGAAAGTGTTTAGGAGAAATTGTGACTTGAGACGTCACAGCCTGACACACAATCTCGTGGGTATATCCTCAGTCAACACTTCTCCGAGTGGGGCGAATGGGAAGAGTCCAATCCTAAACCCTAATTTCCCTATCGATAGCCTTGACACGGAAGATGAAAATTAGTTAGTAAATTCGAAAGACTGACAGTGCCTTAGGGGGCTTGTAGACGCACTTTTTTCTCCGGATAACTGATCGTAATTATTACTGAATTCGCGGTTTATAATGAACTAGCTGTTTTCCGCGGCTTCAGCCGAGTTAGCAAAAAAAACATTATTTAATGTATCATAATATGAATTATGTAATATGTTACTTCTAGTAGCTTCGAGAATATATTATGTAGGTAAAAAGTTTTATGATGATTAGTTGAGTAGTTTTTGCGTGAAAGCGTAACAAATATCTCTGCTTTTATATTTATAATATTAGTTTAGATGTGTGCATACGCACAGACTGGACATGAGTCTGACACACAATTTACGAAAAACGAACGTCTGCAAGCGCCTACCCGCTTTTTGACGGTCCGTCAGCCCTGGCCGCATATGTTCGGAATCCGTATTCGATTTCCGAATTCGGTGTCCGCGTTCGTCGATCCAAATACATGAAATAAATCTGATAGAACATTGACTACCGCAAAATTTCATTTTTTCCCAACAAAAAAACATTATTTTTAAAATTAACGTGAAAATGAATTCTTAAATTGAATACGAATACCGAAAGTATATGGCCAGCCTTATCTGGTGAAAATACGGACGTCTATAAGCGCCCTTACGTTTTGTATCGCAAGTAATTAGTGATAAGTAGTATTTAGAAGCGAAGTTTTAGTTTCATTTTGAAGAATGGGATTAAGAATAAAACGAGGAAAAACGTAGCTAGACCAATTTTGCAAGACATGTGACTAGAACCTTCCAGAATAAAAGTAGAAGATTATATGACTATACAAGACATGTATTTTATTTAATAACAGAAGGGCAAACGAACAGTCGTAGACTTACGACTATTGACGCTCCTTTCCCTATATCCCCCTATGGGCCACCGGAAACTCACAAACTACACGAAACGCGACAGCATAACTGTCACTTTACGCCGGTATTATGTGAGCGAGAGGTACCACCCTTGTAGTGCCGGCCTAATTTTAACTGCAAAGCAGCATGGCACTACCTCTTATATGAAAACACAGATAATTTTTAATTTGAAAATAATGGAAAATGGCATACGTATTCGAGCGGCGATGGTCCAGTGGTGATGGTCCACTCTTATGCGAGAGGTTCCGGGTTCGATGCTGACCCCCCCATGTGTGCCTTAAAATGGGCTTTTCTACATTTCTAAGTGCACTCCAAACACGAGACCATCGCTCGCTCACCGGTGAAGGAAAACATCGTGAGGAAACCTGCATGCCCGATGAGATTTAAAGTCTTTGAAGGTATGTGAAGTTCACCAACCCGCACTGGGCCAGCGCGGTGAACTATTGGCCTATTACCCTCCTCGCCTGATTTCGAGGGGGAGACCCGTGCCCAGCAGTGGGACATAAAGGGCTGATACTTTACCTTTTTTATACGTATTCGAATATAAAGACTATAGTGTCAATACATTTAAATCATTTCATTTTACCCACTCGGTAAGCTTTTATGTTACTCTGGTACTATCAGAGTAAATTAGCTTAAAGGGCAAACAAAAAACAGATGATTACAAATCTACCTGTGTAATTTAAATTAAGATTTGTGTAATAATTGTCTTGCAAAAAATAAGATCAGATATCTTCACTTATCACTAATTTAGATATCTTGTGCTGTGATACCGATTCCACTATAGTTTATATCAATTATTATCAGCAGTCAAACGACGTACTTTCTTTATAAATTATAAAAATAGACTTAAGAAGACTAGAAATGGACCAAGTGTAAATTGTTAGTATTTAGTAGGTTTTGCCATTAGACATTTAAATATCAGACAATCATATTTTAAAATAATATTACATTATTTAAGTAATTGGTAATTTTTAAATCAAAATATATATTTTAGAGGCAATATTCAAAGTTATCATATAGTATTGTAGTAGTGAAGGTTTGTGTTTTTTTTTTTTGATTTTCCTCTTACATTAATTTTACTTATATTTTGTTTTGTCTACGACTGTTGTATAATAATTTATTTCATAAATCTCTTAGTATTTATTCATATATTAGTTTAATTAAAAATATATCCATAGACTTAAAACTGAAGTACAATTGTAAGTATATTTTTGGTGTTTTCTTGTATATGATCTCATTTGTGTAAATTATATGCCTAGCTAAGATTCATTCCGTCCTGAAATATCTTCCACCGTCTTCCTCACGTTTTTATTGAAGACTGTTATATGTATGTGTTGTTTTAATGTACAGTAATTATAAGATGTATAAAAATATAAGAATAATGAATTTGATTATTGGTCTTTTATTTAAATATTTGATATTTTTTATACAATGGTATCTAATGACAAGTGTCGACGTCCATGAACTGAGAAAATAATCAGGTTGGTAGACTGCTCACACCAACGCATCTAGAAAGAAAGGAACAAATATTTATATGTTGACTTCCCTACACTAATACGTAGATAATTAATATAGTATTAATAATTTATAATCTTCACAAATTTGTCTCAACTCAGTGCTTCCTGGCGGTAATTCCAGCTCTGGTCTTCCGTTGAGGCCTCTAGATCTACGCTTATTAGAACATAACAGAGGGCATTTTTATCTATTTTACTATTATACTTTCGGATAATCTAGGTTTTTCTCTGGTAAGCCTTCTGAACCTATGTGGAGTAAAAAGATGTAGGATTTCACATTCATCATCATCATCAGCCTGTCTCCGTCCACCGATGGACATAGGGCTCTCTCAATGAACGCGAAGACGGCCGATCCCTTGCGGGACCGGCCACTGCTCGGAGATCGTCTTTGCATGTGGTTAATGGCCGACCAACACTTCCTCTACCTGTTGTGTGCATTGTCCAAAATCTAATCTCGCGCTACGATGTCCAGGGTGCTAGTCTGATTATAATTTGCATTTCTAGACTTAAAAAAACGGACTTTATGCGCATTCAATGCGTCATTTTTTTGATTTCCCTAAAGAAACTGACCTTGTCATCATTGTTGACGTAGAGCATAGGGCAAAGGAACAGTCGAAGGCTTTTGGCAACTATCGACGCTCAATAACACCCACAAAATCAAAGGTTTATGTAATTGCCCTCCTTTTCCCTATCTCCCTAATGAACTAATGAAATCTAACAGACATCTGTCACGAAACATGACAGAATATCTGTTTATGCCGGTATGACTTTTTTTCCGAATGGAGCTATGCTAATGTCCTATTGGCCTTAATGGTTTATGTGAGGCGAGCAAGTTGGCCACCATTAATAGAAGATGGATTTGGCTGCCCCTCGCCAGCCGTTGGACTTCCACGGCTTCCATGGCATCGGGGTAGGTATCGTGTGAGCGAGAGGTACCATCCTGGTCGTTATCTGGTACCCATTTTTTTTTTACTTACCACGGGATTGATGTGGTGTAAAAGTATCCACAGATATTATTAAAACAATGTCGTCATGTTTAAATATTTCATCCAAATAAAAAAAGAACGTCTAATTAAAAACCAATACTTAGGGCCTGTTTCACAATCTCCAGTTAAGTGCCCAATAGGCTATCGGCAGCATATTTGACAGATACTCCATACTCTATCTGTCAAATATGTTGCCGATATCCTATTGGGAACTAAACTGGAGATTGTGAAACAGGCCCTTATTTAAATTAAAAGAACGGAAAGAAGTTGAAATGACATCTAAATTGTAAAAGTATAATCTACAAATTATAATTGATGATTTTTCTGTGGACAGAAACGATCTGATGATATTATTATTATTCTTGAAATGGCTCCCTTGCCAATGTCAGAGATTTCGGTTTGACTTTGCCTTATTTAGAGCTATAGTGGGAGTACAAGTTCAGTTCCAATTCCCGCACAGATTTGCCTGAAAGAAAAGTTAATTTGCCTATAACACAATTACATGGCTGTATATAAATATATTTAAATAGAAGAGATCTGATGATACTTAATTTTCTGCCATTGTCAACTGTCATTGCCAAGTAACTTTGAATTATTTATGACGTGGTTCCGTAACAACATAATATTTGTATTACAAAATCTAATAAATCTGAAGAACGCAGTTTCTCTGTTGAGGATAAAATCTCACCAGAAATAAGTTTATTTCGTGCACTAAAAGTGTTAATTGGTTAATAATGAGATAAGGTTTACAGAATAGTGTAAGTATTTCTCTGTTTTAATTCGGCATTACCTGAGTATTTAGACGATCGATCGAGCAGTAGCCGGTCGATGTTGGATGCGAGATGCAGTGGCAAGGGAAGGGTCGTTTTGGCATTCATTGAGGGAGGCCTGTATTCAGCAGTGGATGGATAAAGGCTGATGATGATGATGAAGATGATTATAATAATTATATTATAGAATGTTATTAAGATTAAACAATTGTCTAACTGATGAAATGAAAATGTTTTCAGAGGAACTCTAAAATAGTCATCATCATCAAATATCAACCATTCCTGTCATCGTAAAACCAATTTTAGTTTCAAACAAAATAAAACCGTATACCTACAACGAAAATTACGTAATATCAAACCTTATTGGTATATATGAGAAAGCTTAGAAAATAACACTCTTTTTTTTTATAAAACCATAATTATGATTCACTCTTCAAATAGTTCATTATTTCTCTAATAGATGTCGCTATCTAGTAATATTATCATTATGCGCGCACATTTAATCATTCCCATAGAGATCTTCATTTATACATGTGATTGATGATTGACATCATGATGATTAATCATCATCGGAATCATTATGAACTAAATGTACGTTGGAACGCGTCTCGTCATCATAAAGGTCATTGTTTTGAATGTTTGGTAGTTGTTTTGAATTAACCTCATGTGACCTCCTAGGCTCTGTAGCTACAGAACCCGATTATAAAGTCTTCGTTGCTTGTCTGCCTGTCTATGTGTGTTTTATTTTTAATGGTAATAGAAATTCGACTACAAGTTTAATACCGTATAGATTTAAATTTAAAGTGAACTATATAACAAACTAAAAATTATATCATTAAAACAACATAATTCCGAGTTTAAGCAAATATAGTTTAAGCACTAAAATTAATCAAAACTTATCCATATTGTAGCCAATTGATAAAAAAAAAATACGGTAGGTATATAAGATTACCCCATATACGTATATAATATTCCTCTTGCTATAGGGTTCTAACTTACCCGACTGCATCTAAAGCTTGGTTTTTATTTTCACTTTCGCTTGAAATTACCACTTATAAGCTAGCTCCCCACGTAATGCGTTAAACCGCAGTCTAACCTGGTCCATAGACTATAACCCTTACTTAAATCATTAAACTGTAGTTTCACCATAGACAACCATTGACAAAGCGTTCTTTAATAGACGTAAAAGTAGTAATTATATACACCTTAAAAGCGAGAACAACAATAAGACTACTGAGCTTGAAAAATTACTTTAATTCAATGCCGAATTGATACAATAATATAAAGGACCATTCTAAACCACACAAAAGGTTGAGTGTATCAAAATGACAAAGCTTCGATTCTTTTCTTACCACAAAACATGTCTAATGGCGATGCCATATGTCTTTTTTTAAGATTTTAGGAAATTGATGATGTGTTAAAAAGGTATCTGTTGTGTCCTGTTCAATCCAACCGCCATATTTTAGAATCTGCACTCCAATTTTAAATCTAAGCTCGCGATTCGTCACGCTGTTGTTTTTTTTTTTTGGTTACCTCTTTTGTCGATGGCCAATATGGTCGGAAATTGAATTACTTTATTATTCATTTTATTACTCACGGATATTAAATTGTTAACAAATTTTATAAAAGTAAAATATTATTTAGTATGCATTATAGAAATGTTAAAACTATTATATCTTTGAAACTATTATTATTCATATTTTAACTTACTGCTTTTATAATTTGTGGTTTTAGTTGGACATAAATTATTCATTATAAAAATCATACAGCTAAGTTAAACCTTTACAGCTATAATATTGTATATTTATTGTCATCTATAGCCTATTCCGAGCAAGTATAATCGGGAGTCGACTGCTTTTAGTGCGATTAATAATAAGAATTATGTATAAAAGTTCGTTTCATGAGGCATAAAATAGTATGCTATTTGTTTCTATGTAAAGATCGCTCTCGCTAATAAAAATTACGCTATTCATTAAAAGTAAAACCACAAGAAAGGTTATGATAATAACGAAAGTCCTTAGTAATTTAACAGATTCCTGCTGTGTCTAATATAGATTTTTTTTTCACATTGTCACACAAAATCACTGGTGTCCCAGGATTATGTTTCGAGGCTTATTATGGACAATGCCGTTGACTTTTATTTTCAGCAAACAATCGCCTTTTAAAAATTGACAATGAAATTTCACAACTGTCAATTATTAAAGTTCCAAACCACACACCAAAACATTGTATTTAACAAGTTGAAAAAAACATAATCCATTTTTTTTCAACATTCTTTTTCTTTGGTTAGTAAAACAATCTTGGGAGAAAATTATATTATTAACTTAATATACTACATAATATATTAAGTGTTACTAAGTGAATCGAAATAGTAACATTATTTAACGCTTAAATGGATGGTGATAAAGCCAGTGACAGATTTAGGCTTGATGCCGCCCTAGGCCCTGTTTATTTTGCCGCCCTTAATGCTAGAAAAAAGTAAAGTATCAGCCCTTATATTATGTCCCATTGCTGGGCCAGGGCGAAATTATTAAGATTTAGTCATTTTTAAAAGTTATATTTTTATAGTCATATTCAGTAATGAAACAAAGAGTAAAAAATATCATTCGGTAAAGATTATAATTAATCTTTAAAAAAACAATCTTTTTCATAGACTGAAAAGTAAATAAAAAAAATGTGTGTGTGTCAGCTCCGACGCACGACTGGAGTTTACTCCTCAAGTACGAGTATCTAACCATACGCAAAAATAACTTCACAATTACAATGTCAATTATTGATATTTATAACAAAAAAAAATAGCAATATAAATAATAAAAAAAAAAAAAAAAAAAAGCAATATAAATACATCGACACTAATAGAAACAAACAAGCCCAATAACATATAGTATATAGGTATAGTCGCCTATACAGCATACCCTATGTACGTCTCAATACACTCAGCTAAATTAGAAAGTTGCGCACTAAAGGTGCGCACCAAAAACGTGACACTTTTTCGTTAGTTCAGTTGGTTTTACCCCTCGGATTTTTCTCATACCGGGCGCCTTATATATGAAAATCGATTCTTAAGGAGTAAACTCCAAAAAGTGAATTGTTATAGGTATATTCTATAGAGAATTTTTTACAAAAATTAATCCAAACTCTTTTTCAAAGGCAGTCTTCATTACTTTTTTCGTCTCTGAAATTTTGGCGCCTCTCAAATCATGCCGCCCTAGGCCCGGGCCTCACGGGCCTATACGTAAATCCAGCACTGGATAAAGCTGGTAATCTTTAAAAGGTGTTTGAATAATATTTGGGGCGTTCTTTATTTGAATTTAGTGGCTCAGTGTTCATTATTTGAATTTAGTGGCGCACTTATTCGCAACGACCACACACGGGTTCGTTTTTTTTTTCTTTTTTTTTCTCGTGAAATTTTAAGGTGTTTTGACAATGCGAAACGTGCGTCCACTCGGTTTCGTATGTTAACCACGGTCTATGTCTCCGAGTTGAGTTATTTTTATTAGCGTATTATTGTGATGAATCGATATTAATATGAAAACCTTTTTACAGCAATAGAATAAATATTCTAGAATAATTTATAGAATATACCTAATATCCAAAATGTTAGTAGATAGTTAATATATTATGTTTTTATTTTTATTTTATGTTAGGTGGATAGGCACGGAGATCGTCTTATCATCTGGTTGATGGCCGACCAACACGAAGAAAGAAGACGATCTCCGTGCAGTGACAGGATGCGAGTAGCAAGAGATCGGTCGTATTGGCGTTCATTGAGGGAGGCCTATGTTCAGCAGTTGACGGATAAAGGCTGATGATGATGATGATGTGGTGAGATTACCAATGAACATACCATAGTTTACCTGAAACTAGCCCTTGCTACTTTTTTTTGTTGCGTTGAGTTGTGTTTGTTGAGTTGCTTATCTTGAAACCTATGATATTTAGTCTTACTGCCAGTAATTACTCTGCCCGTCTTTACCTTCTCTCTATCTTCCAAAATGGAGGTACCCATGCAGCGCGGCTTATCCTTCCAACCACTACATCATCTGCTATGTGCCTGTTACTAAACTTTTTTCTTAAAATAATACGACAAATTAATGCGAACATAAATCGTAATATTCTAAAGTACCGTTTTATCCTAACGTATCTTATAATGAACTAGAGTTGGTAAGTCCTAAGTCCTGTCAAAATAACCACGATTATAGTTACTAATGTATCTAGACTTAGCAGTCAACTATCTAGACATTCCAGATATACAATTAGCGTATAATTGACCGTATCAAAGTGTAAATGCGCAGAGACGTCTGTCCGTGTATTGCGTGTAAGGAACGCCGTCGTGTGAGGCCGCTATCAGTATTGCGTGGGCCGCGCACAGATTATTTCACTGATCACATAGAATATTAAATTATTTGTAGAGATTTCTCGTAGGTATTATGCATTATTTAAACTTTTCTCTTTATATCTTATAGGTCCAAGATCTTTCTGCTAGATGGTTAAAGTTGAATTAAGATTTCGTTTAGTACTTGAATTGAAAAGGTGAACGAATAAAAAAACCTTGTCTGTGTTATTTTTATTTTATTTTCGTGCGTTGTCATCTATTTTTTAAATATGACCCAAGTTTCAAGTCTCTACCTTATTGGGAAGTTAGCAAATCAATTACAAAATCCCACCCAGACAAACGTAGCGAGGTAATAAAAAAAACGTAAAAAAGATATAATATTATGATGAAGATCATAATATTATGAGCACACAATTTTTTTATAAAAATAACAATATTGAATGTGCTATAATATGTATGAATCACATTTTTTCAAGTTAATTAGGAACTTACACACTTTCGTTAAGTAAAGTATAAAGTAAAGCCAACCGGCTCATTCCACATCCGATAAGGCATTAAGGCCACTAATACTATTAGCATAGCTCCAACCGAAAAAAAAGTATAAATTGTCTAGGTACTATAAATCTGTAAAAGTTGTTTCATTATAATGAGTGAAATTCGCGTGAACATAAGAAAACAATAAATTGTCTTTGACAAAAACCACGCTGAGAGGTGTTTTCGTTGTTCAGAACTTTGTTGGAGCGTAGGTATAGCTTTTTTAATAAAGAAAAAAAACTTTGTTGGAGCTAGTGCCTCTGCGATAGCCTTTCCTTGACAGCTGGCTACAATCACAATGGTCCCCGTCAATTCGCGTGGCCCGATACCGAGGTTATCCTCCAGATAACCGATTATATTTACGTATATCCTTACCTTCACAGTTATAATAAAATAACCTTACGTGTATTCAAATAAATGTTATTTAAATGTGGATAAAGTGAAGAGTGTGGGAGGCGGAGGTTGTGGGTTCACTTCCGGATAAACCGTATCATATATTTTATCCGGATCCCGAATATTATTAACTAAGGGCCTGTTTTACCACTTCCTGATAAGTGCCGAATAGGCTATCCACCAGGTATCCAACTGATAGAGTATGGAGTATCTGTCAAATATGTTGAGGATAACCTATCCGGCACTTAGAAGTGGTGAAACAGGCCCTAAATATATAGATATTTATAAACTTACTTACTACTTACAACCCTTCACGGGTGGGACAACCCCCCACTTATTATATCACACGGTGAAACAAACCGGCTCACCCCACTACCGACCAAGCATTAGGGCTTCCAAGCATTAGGGCTCCATAATAAAAAAAAATAAGATTTAAAAAAAGCTAACCTACCTCTTCTCACTGTTTGAGTCACCCTAGAAATATTAAAAAAGAAATGTTATTAGGTACCCATCATCTGCCTAGCCTTTTCCCAACTATATTTTGGGGTTGGTTTCCAGTCTAAGCGGATTCAAGTATAATTTTAAATGGAATGACTGCTCCCACAACCGAGTGGGTGATACGGTACTCCGTGGTAGAATTGGTTGTCAGACTCTCGGGCTCCTGGCGACTATCAGAGACCCACGAATGACAGCCGGGAACAACGGTTTAATGTGTTTCCGAGGCAAGAAGGAGTCTTGGTATAAAAAGATGGTCACCCATCCACGGACCGCGAACCAACCTCGGCGGCTTTTACCACTGAGCCATGAGCTCCTCAGATTCCTCCCCTAAAATATTTTTTCTATTTTCATCATCAGCCTCCATCCGTCCGCCAAGAAGTCTTGATACAACACTGCAGTGTTCTCTCATCTAGTTAAAAAATGTGTAGGTACCTAGTTAGTAAATTATATAAGTATGTACGTAAGTCATTATATTATTAGGTATCAGTTCACTTACATGATACAATGACTTCGAATGTCGATCATTTTTCTTCAGGTGTTTGTATGCTAGTTTGTCAAGACAATTACCATAAAAAATCACTAGTTTTTAGAAACAAATCACTAGTATCGAATTTCTTTGCCATAAGGGATGATTAGGTAAATTATTTTATTTATTATCATCATCAAAATCGTCTCCTTATTGTATATGCATTTTTTTATTGTAGTCAAACTATAGATAGTGCAATTCAACTTTGTGTAAGGCGATATACGTGTTTGCGTTTCTCATTAGAGTTTCCATTGACCGCGTCACTGCCACACAAATTAAAGCTGTGTAATAACAAGTGCACGCACACATAGTGCCGTGCGCAAGGTTAAATTGAACTATCTGTAATAATGATGATGATGAACAGTCTAGTATTGCTTGTGCCTCAACAAAGAAAACAGGATATGAACTGATGATGAAAAATGACGACGATAACAAGCAATGATGATGATGTCAACGTCTTAATGAAAATGATGATAAATATTGTAAAAAAAAACTATAGGTATAGGTAGTATAGGTATCACATAGACATAGAAGACAAAAGGAATTTAAAAAAATATTTGAAAGTAAAATGTTAACATCAAGATATATCCATTAGATTAATGTTATTATCACACTTATCATAGAAACATTTTTTTTAATTTCATTTTATCTGGCTCTAAAAAAAGTATAAATAATACGGTAAAATATTTTACAGCGAGTGACCATATAAGTACCTATTATCTATTAAAATAAATTGGTCACATCAATATATCTAGAAAAAAACTAACGAAATCAATAAAAAGCTAGCTCAATCTATAACGCGAGTCGTAATATGGGGCGGTGGGCGGTACCGTATACAGACACGCCCCGCCCGCCCAGCCGTTGTTACGATTGGCGCTCACTATCGATGCGCACGCGCATTCAAAGTCACCGATCGTAGCAGAAATCAAATGGATCACAGACTTGAGCATACTCAATAGTGTACTAACGTACAGCGCATTTGGAAAATACAACCACGTCTTCACGTACAAAAGTATTGAACTAGTTGTTTCTCCAATTCAAAAAATCTTACATTATTTCAACAAAAAACATTAAAATTGTCCATGGTAAACTCGTGACTATTTGACATTTGTTATTTTTAAAGATTTTTTTGTTTAAAAAATATGTTGCAGTTTTCAAAATCAAATCTTTAAATTCGGCAATCTAATTAATAAATAAATTTATGTTATTATACTAAAAATCATATAGTCTACAAACTAAAGTTAGGTTATAATGAAACTTACAGCAACCATGGTCACGGGAGGACTTGCTGTAAAGTATCCGAAACGTCGGGCATGTAAAAATATGAATAGGCTGCAATAAAATCAACAGAGCTCAATATTATGATTGAAATTCGCGCATGTTATCTGCTCGAATAAGAAATAATATTTGGATGTAGGAAAAGGGTTTTCGAAACTACTTTTCCGATTTCAATAAAAGCTTTTTATCGAGTTCTCTAGAATTTAGTTAAGTAACGTTAAACAAAAATCTAAAAATTAATTGTCAATCCAACAGTTTTAACATGGCAAAATAACGGGCAAAACTAAATTATCTGAGCGCAGCAACAAAGTAACATCGTTTCTTAGTGAAAAGATACCGAAATTCGTCATCGTCTCTGAGTTATCACTAACAATTTTCGAGCCGATGAGATGTAAGTAGACAATAACGATCGATAACCAATATAAAATGTTTATGATTTTGTTACGAATATGTATTTACCTATTAACATTGTCTACCAACGAACGATTACGTTTTACCACGTGATTTAGCGCGGCTTATGACTATCCCATATTCTTCTGTAATTTCGTTATCGTTTTTCAAATGTTACATTGTCTAAGATTATGCACTAATTTTACTTTAAAATAAAATATTTAGGTATTGATAAGGAATCATAAAATACCTATAATATCAAGTGAAATAACAGATTACTTAAACACATTATACGAATCTGTTACAAAACGATATACTAAATTGTAACCATTTACATAGAGCTTGAGTTGAACCCTCCCCAACTTCATTTCCACGTTCGCAAGGGACACGAAACACCGTGGGAGCTGAAAGGAAAGCGTAGATCGATTTAGTGCAGGGGCATTGTACTACTTGGTACAAATAGCTTCCCACACTTATCCGCAAATCGATGCCGGTTACAGCAATCACTGCCTGTTCCGACAAGTCCAGCCACTAATGCCGCACAATGTTGTGCTAAATATTTATTACGTTTATCTGTTTGTTTGTACAAGTTTATTGGTTTTGGATTTAGGGACTTACATCAATTTGTAACTACTGTTGTTTAAAATATATGCATTTTGCATACATGCTGTGCTTGCGGCTGCATGCGTACAGCCATCTTACTTGTTCATCCGTGGCACAGCTTTGCTGTGTTTCGTAAAGAAGAGCGAGACTGACACCAATACATCTTTTGTCTCAGGATAGACAATACATAAATGAGTTGTCTTTTTTTCTTTAACACCGGGAAATGCACTGAGGCATCCCGCTGGGGAGAAGGTCTCAACAGGCGGGTTGAGGCTGTGGGACTCGCTGCACCCGAAAGTGAGTGGAAGCAGTTCTGCCACCAATGCCGTCTTTAGTGAGATGCCCCGGATCTACTAGCAAACAGGTTATAAATAAAAAAAAAACTAAACATAAGTAAACTAGATAATGTTCATGGGACATCGACTTACCCTCAGATGATAACTACGTCTACCATTTTCTTTATCAAACTAACATAAAAAACTCGGTTAAATTTCTTGGCAATATAGTAGGTACCCCTACGGACGCCTTAAGCCATTTTGGAGGTCCTGGATTTGCATGAAGAAGTACTAATAAAATCAAGAGTTGTGAACGAATCTTACTTCTTACTAATATTATAAACGTGAAAGTTTGTATGGATATTTGTTACTGTTTCACGTAAAAACTGCTCAATAGATTATAATGAAACTTTACAATAATATAGCTTATATATCAGAATAACACATAGGCTATAGTTTATTTATGTACTTCCACTTGAATGGAAAGTACGCGGGTGAAACCGCGGGCGCTGCTAGTTATTAATGATAGCGACATGCGGGTTTTCATCTGCTTACTGCAAACATTCTTTTGTAACTTGTAAGTCTAGATCGAACTGCAATCAGTCAGTAGCAGTTGGGGCTTGCATAGAGATCTCTACTTACCCATTGGTGGGCATTTTCTAATGGTGTACTAACATGTCCAAAGTGTGCTCGAACATTTATTAACAAGATAAGGCACGCAAGCCATGTCAGAGCACACGCCCGACGACAATAGCAGGGAGTCGAAGTCGCCGTGACCGAAATCGCTCTGGACGACGAATAATTTCCTTCATGAAGACTCTTGAGCTCAAACACCCTTGGAGATGAAAATTAGTCCACTAATGGTAGCTCACTTTAAACTTATCTGATAATCCTTCCTTCTGATTTTTAGCTCGTTCAACGATTTTAAACTAAATTTCTATGTTAGGTACTTATTTAAAACTGATATAGTTTCTAGGTTATAATATTACTATTTCAATATTATGCTTACCATCTGCGGCAACCCTCGATATTTAAGTAGTTCTATGGAATGTGGTTGTAAGGCTTACGTCAATTAGATAATTATGTAAGCTCAATAAGTATCAATCAAATATTATCGTAAGCCAGGACCGCCAGGGTATCTACTGGCGCCGTAACTTCTTACATCTCAGAATAGGCAAAACTTAAAATGAACTGCGACCACACATATTTAAAATTACTTCGTAATATTTCTATGGTTGCGAAGTTGTCTACCTTTACTGCATCATCCGGGGCTGGTATACTATAATGAGACCCCCCCCCCCCCCTCAAAAGTCACTGACCCAATTTGGCTGTATTACACCATATCATTGCGTCCATTAATTATTCTTTTTGTATTTTTAATAATAAAAACACTTAATATCGACTCCGTTTTGGGGGTGTTTGCGTTATACTACAATTGTTGTTTCAATGTATTGTATAATATAATATACGAAGCACATATATTCGAAATAAGTTCTGTTCTTAATATCGCTATCATACAAAGCAAAGCCGCTGGCCACAGCAAGTCCATAAATATGTTTTATTCTATAAACTATTAAAATAAAGTCCAAACAGAATGCAGGACTTAAACGCTAGCGGCGCAACATCAAAACGCACTTAGTTGATAACAAGACAACGTTTGAACTATTAGAGTAAAGAATGTTTCTGCCTTTTAGCGAGACAAGAATGAGCAGTAAACTTCATAATGGCAAAAAGACAACATCTAACTGGCAAGTCTTGGCGTTTAAAACAAGTTATATTGGTAGTACGGTATGGTAAAATCAGCAACATTTACTGGCCAGTACTAATCGTAAATAAAATTAGTTTCATTCCCAATTTAAAAAAAGTTAAGTCACCATCAACATCAACCCTTATATGTCCCACTTCTAGGCTAGAGTCTCGTCAAATATCGAGGAGGGTATTGGAAGATAGATCAACGCTGCTGGCCCAACATGGGC
Organism: Lycaena phlaeas; assembly: GCA_905333005.2. Classification (NCBI taxonomy): domain Eukaryota; kingdom Metazoa; phylum Arthropoda; class Insecta; order Lepidoptera; family Lycaenidae; genus Lycaena; species Lycaena phlaeas. The sequence goes on from HG995181.1 coordinate 5,265,830, forward strand.
CAATCAATGGGCAACATTCCATCAATCGTCGCTCAATATTATTATTGATAATAATTTATATTATATCCCATATTTAGCATTACTACTGGTGTGGTACCTACCGATCGAGCTTAAAGGCCATCAGGCCTAAAAGTCTAGACCTTTCGAAAAAAAACTGGTGTGATAGAATCCCACGTTCTTTGAACTTTCTAGAACTTGTTTCGTTAGTTAAGAAGCTACCATTGTATTTCGAAAAAAAAAGATGATTAAAAAGAAAGAGATTCGAAAAGAAGAAGGATAAGCAGAGTAATTATTGACGCTGTGACTTACACTTAAAGGGAACGCATAAATTGGCTGGGCTAGTGGACTAGTCGTTTGTGTTCATGAGCTCCGCGGACAGATCAGGCTGCACGTTGCCTGTTTGCCCGAATAGTGTGAAAAACAGACAAATACTGTATCAATATGACAGATGGTACAGGCGATTTAATAAGAAAGATTCAAACGAAATAACAAGGATTCAAACCCGCAATTTGCCAGGCGTCCGGATAAAACCGGACATATGACCGCTTTTTGATTGCGTGTCCGGCTAAAATAAACGGTGTCCGGCTTTTGTATGGCAGAGAGAGTGATGTGACAAGTGATGCCAAATCCGTCTTAGGCTAAGCCAGATTTGGCATTCGATTTTATTTATTATTTCACTGGAATTTAACAAGATGATACTAGTCAAAAAGGTTTGATTTCACATACAATGTTTCCGTTGTAACTAGGAATTCTAAGATAAATTCCTTAAAAATATAGGGTGTCCGGTCCTTCTGCCCAAATGTCCGGGCAAACACCCTGGCCTGTCCGGCTATTAGGATTAGCGACCTGGCATCTCTACCCGCAAAGTTTATCCATTACTTGGCTATATACGGTGTAAATGAAGGCATACAAGTAAAAACTACAATAGAATAAATCATAATTAGGCTTTCTGTTTTATCTCCTTTGTATTTGATATATGTATTTTAAGTGTGAGACATATCTAATGTGTACTCGAGCGTGTGTCACACCGAAGTGTAAACCTTTCTTATAATGTTTGTTTATTAGATTTTTAATTAATCGTCGTTACGAAAAACTATTGCAATGTTTTTACATAAATAATGTATTATAAATGCCAAGTTAGATCAACACTGCCTTATTACATGCCTATGCATATTATTGGTCAGTATTACACATATGCTATGATTTTTAACATCCTTTTACATCATATACCTATATCCTTAATTTTATATTGCATTCATTCCTAGTGAGTTTGGAACAGCATAAAAATCCTCAAAATATTTTAACGAGGTGTAAAAATTAAAATAAGATTTTTAATTTAGTAGATAAGACTGTAGATTCTGACAAACAGGGTTTTATTATTTATTTTTTATATTTGGAATGTAAATCATTACCAGGCTTCTTAGCATTTACCTCAATTTGATGTTATATCTTCATACCGCTATCCATGCATCAAGCCATCACAGAAATGCCAAAGATCCTAATCTCCCTGCTAGTTAGTGTACAGTCAACGTTACGCTGCGGTGTGATAAGAGAATTACCCAGCACGCGCTAGGCGCGCCGAAAGGTATTCACACGACAAATATTGACACCGTACCGAGCCCATTGTGTCGGCGTCACCCAAAGGTTATCTTATCAGGTGTTTGCGCACAAACATGCTTGTTTGGTGACAGGCGCTCGCGTGTCTGTCCGTTTGTCTCCAATGTTAAATAACCCCTTATCTGCAATCGATGTGGATTACGTCTCAGTTCTTAGTAAGTCCTTGCCTCTATGTTTACAATTTCATTATCATAATATTATGTTCCTGTACAATTGCCAGATAGTGAATTGTACAAAAGCGTGTTGTGAGCTCACATTACTTGATGACTAATAAGAGTGATAGTCCTTGAGACGGACTTGGGTTCTGACCCTTATAGGTCATTTTAGATACTGACACGATATTTTTTTCTTACCTGTAAGTGAATATATTTATTTGTAAGACGTGCCGTGTTGCTTTGTGGCCAAGTTAGGCCGGCACGATCGGAGTGGTACCTCTCTCTTACAGGAAACCGGCGTAAAGTGACAGCTATGCGTTTCGTGCGTTTGTGAGTTTTCCAGGGGTTTCCAGGGAAGATAGGAGGAGGAGGATAGGGAGCAACGCATCTGCATAACCACTGGCTGTGTGGATCTTAACGGGCGTCGATAGTGTCAAGGCTTCGACTGACGTTTGACCTCCTATGCTATTAAAAAATCGCTTCCTTAAAAACAGTTGTTTCAATTACCAAGTTAAATTTAATTATTATTTTATTATATTTATATATTATATTATTATTATAATTTAATGTAAAGAAAAAAGTATAGACACGTGCAGTAGGTATATTAAATCCAAAAAGGTTTTATAGATATGAATTTCATAAGCATGTATCTACTTGTCGTACTTGGGTGATAAAAGATAACTTTCTCGCTTTATGACATTTATTTCTCAATTTATGATATTATGATGTAATTATGATTTTTTTACAATTAAATTTAAAATGTCATAATGACCTAAATCTAAGTTATAAATTTTCATTTTTATCAACAGTCTTTATAACTAGTAATTGAATTAATATAAAAATATTATTATTCTCATGTCTTTGTAACCTTTTTTTGTATACTAGATTATAATATTATATTATCTTATGTACTTTATAATTAATATAATATTGCGTTCTTATAAAAATCTATAGAGACTTATTGATATAATGCCGATACACAATACATTTTTATTTACCAATCAATCAACATTATTAGCATATTGGGACTTACATTTGATAATGCTAACAAAACATCTGCAATCCTTAAGCTGAAGCAGAAATCAAAATAAGACGAATCGGTGTACTATAATTAACATGTTTTCGCTAACACAATGTCCATATATTTAGCAATCTGGTTAGCTCCTTTATAGAGACCCTTTTCATGTTCGGGCGAACAAGAAGCAGTCAAATTTATTACTTTATAGCACCACTAGCAACCGATGCTTCTTAATTAACAGCTTTATTAAGAAAAGGGCCTAATTAGTTTGTGGGCCAACAAAATAGGCCCACGCAGTGAAAACGTCTTAATTTTATCGTTTTATACGTTTATAAAGGTTTACAATGCTTTAAATATAGTTAGGAAATCTTTAACTTTATTATACTTCGAATAGCTTGGCGCAAGGTTTTTTTCAATTGCAACTCTGTCGCCAGGATGGCTTTATCTCAGGAAGTCCGAGATTATTAAGCTAAAAAAGGGCAAAGCCTATTCAACCATTAAAGTTGTCGGAATTAATTAAATTAAACGACTTCAAAATTCAAATCGTAAATATAAGTACGTAAGAGTTTTTTCTAAAAAAGGATTTTCTTAAAAAAAGATTATCGATCAGTATGTTTGAGAAAAAAGGTTGAATACTTCTGCACTTTTATGTTCAAAATGCAGTTTTAAAAATTGACTCTACACTTTAGGGATTATAATTTGCTGGTCATCGCTTCTGATATCACATAAGTAAATCTTGTTTGTTCGGTAACATTCGACAAAAATTCGCGATCCTTAGAAATTTTCGAGTCTCAACTTACGTAAAAAGGTTGAATTTATGTGGCGTGTGATATTTTTTTAAAAAGTTTGATTTTTATTCGCATATAAAATTCATATTTGGCGATTATAATTTGATAAATGTGGCTTCTGAAGTTACATCGAACTTTTTTGCGTCGATTTTATTGCAATGAAATAATTTGCTACACTTTATAGCGAGAAAACTTGTCGGCTTAGCGGGTGGTACAAGCAAGTATGGATGCGGCTGTGTTGAACCTTATGCCCTTGTGATAAAAGGATGTTGATAATATTAAGACATCTGTTTGTACTAATCCGATCGGTACGGTAGAATTAATTTGCAAGTAATTAATGAGTTGTACATTAAAAGGAGTATTTCGATGTCCTGTTCATTTTGATTGAAATTAGTTGTTTCTTTTATCATAATATTATCACCGTTAACTTTTTTTTGAGCGAAGATTGTCCAGCAGTTATGGGCTGAGCTTCTTGTATCATTATCATCATAATCATCATAATATCATAGCATAGAAGGGCAAACAAAAAGTCGAACCCTTGCGACTATCGACGCTCATTAACATCCACATAACCAGGTTGTGCAGATTGCGTTGCCCTCCTTTTCCCGATCCCCCCAATGGGCCACCGGAAACACACAAACCGGCTGAAACGCGACAGCTTAGCTGTTACTTTACGTCGATTTCACATGAAAGTGAAATTCCTGAATGGAGAAGCCTACCACCTGAAAATCTAGATTGAATGAAGACCTCTGTGCAATACGAGGCAGTCGTCTCGCCGTTCATTAATTAGTAAAAGTGTACGTTCCAGGTTTATACTAATGATAATTCAGCCAAGACACCTGGTACGGCTGAATGCGGCTTCGGAGGTTACAATAAAAAAATATCTAACGCCACATCACAATTCCGTTGAAAGGGTATCGCTGGACTATTATAACCCATTGTTACAATTCGCCCCACAATACCACTTATGGCTTAGGAGATGAAAAAAGAAATGGCCAAAAACACGTACCTACAGGCGTTGCGGTCGTCGAATACATTTTTACTAACCGCAAATAATTATTTCTCCACAAATTTATAAGACTCGCAAATAGTAATTTGGCGTTAACAGATTGATGCATTATTTAAAAAATATGAGGTCAAATTATAGAAACGTGGCATACTTGGTATGAAGATTTATATATTATATTAATTAATAAGTTGTTTAGTTTTATTTAAAAAATGAAATAAGTATTTATTATTTTTATTAGCAAAAGCAATAATATAATAAAATAGTTATAATATATTTTATAGAATTGACATTAATTCCTTTATTATTTATTTGAATGTAACGACGCTATAGTTCATAATTTTTTAATACATACTTTAAAGTAGAAAGAAATTTCATAGAAAAATCTTATTTTTCCAGAATTAAAAAATAGAATTTTATAATACAAAAATCAGAAAAAAAAACGCTCAAACATCGTTATTTAACAAAAAAAACTTTAGAAGAATAGAGAAGAATATTTATATACATGATGAGCATAAAAGATTCTTCTCTTCTTCTTATATAAATGGATTAATTGTCAATGTAAACATTTTTTTTTACATTATTTATTTTATCATGACTATAGTTTTTCATTCTAGTTGCACGTGTGTATCGCGTATAATTTAAGACCATAACAAATTCGTCAGATCAACGCGGTCCTTAGCGAAGTTTTTAGTATTGTATGAACATTACATAATATATATTTACGTACATACTCAGCACTTTTTACAAAGGAACATAATGCCTTTAATCCCTCCCACTGATTAGGCTCTCCCGAATCTATTTTACGAATTGGTGCCAATTATAAAGCTGTTTGAAAAGGCTAGAAGTAGACATATTGGCTTTTCACCATCACGGTTCAGGCCTTATCGTGGCGGTGGGGCTCAGTAGCCCAGAGTGAGCCCAACACTTTGGGCTAAGCGAATTGAGCCGACGGGGCTCGATGTACCCCTCTTATAAGAAGAGAGGGCAAAAGAGCAGAGGGCAAGGGGTGAGAGCGGGAACCACACCTCATCGTACTGTCCCGACGTTGGGAGTGGTTGTTCTGTGGTGCGGGACAACCCCTCTGTGGAGGTGGCGTCGGTCCTCTGAGGGACTAACTAGCCGTCGAGGTGTCCTGTTGCTAGCAGATCCAGGCCACCTTACCAAAGAAGGCGGCAAAGGCGGCCACTCTCCCACGGGATAATTAAGTGTATTTCCCTTCGTAAAAGAAAAAAAAGCTTTTAAGCTGAATAGTAGGTGAGCAGATGGCTCACCTAAAAATAGGGGGAGAAACCAGCTGCAAGTATGATAATGCGCAGGAGATTATCATACCTCACAGATAATCCCACCGGATCTGATACAAGAGACTCTGATGAACATATTTACTTCAAATACAAAACAAAAAAAACAACTTTACTCAGCACATTTTCCTTAGACGAGGGTCGTGACCGGCCGTCTTTATGACTTACTTTTGCCAATCACGAGGGAGTTGTTTACGATGGTTATAAAAAAAAAAGTTAAACTATAAAGCGGCATCTAGCGAGGTCGATAGGATGAAATTTAAGAGCGTATGACCTCCAGTTGTAAAGAGGTAGTGCCATGCTGCTTTGCAGTCGAATTGGGCCGGCACGACCGGGGTGGTACCTCTCGCTCACATAATACCGGCGTAAAGTGACAGTTATGCATTCGCGTTTCGTGTGGTTTGTGAGTTTCCGGTAGCTCATTGGGTGGATAGGGAAAAATGGGCAACGCATCGCATAACCTTCGGTTGTGTGGATGTTAATGGCCGTCGATACTCGTAAGGCTTTGGCTGTTCGTTTGCCCTCCTATGCTATAAAAAATTGTTTCATAATACATAATTTTCTAAATAGTTAATAAAAAACTATTTAACTACTTTTAATTGTAAATAGTTTTTGTTATTATATGGATCATATAATAACAAAAACTATTTACAATTAAAAGTAGTTAAATAGTTACTTAATATATTGTTTACACGTGCCTCAAATTCCTAATTATCTCCAACACAATCGTTATCTGAAATCAATTAACATTTAATTCTTCCAATTAGTATTCCTGTACTATTTGCTTAAAATTCAAACGTCATTTGATCCAAATCTAATGTATCGCAATCAAATAAGGACGGCGTCCACATTTCAACCTGTACCTACCAGCATAAACAAAGACAGAACTACATAAAGTGAACTCTATGTTTAGGAGATAAGAGTATAAAGACCGTAATATGGTCACACGATCGGTAATGTAATGGTATCGCAGTGCCCCCTTGACAGTTGATTAAAGGGCACCGAAAGCGGCCCGAGGTCGGGGGCCCGCGACAGCGCCCCAGGAGCGGCCCCGCGGGAGGGCCCCCTGATGATTGTATTTAAAATAAATAAGTACCTCAATGAACGATTGTCCGCGCATTCCCGGCCTTTATGGATGGCCGTGATTGTGCTCCGATAATTTATGCGATTGTCGCTGACTGCATGTATGATTGTCTATCTTTACAAATATCTATATATCTATATTTATATCTATCAATACTATAATAATCGATACTATATGGGAATATCTTTATCGGAAATAAAACTATTTTATAAAAGGCATTTATAGATATCTATTAACTACTGGCTCTCGAAATAATTTATTACAGACTTAAATAAAAAAATATAATATGTATTATTAAGTGTTTCATCAAAAAAAATCTCCATCTTCCCCTTCAGAAATAACGGAGTTAATAGAGTATTCCTGTACTATAGGTAGTGATACTGATTTTTTTTTTCTTTAAAGATCCTAATCATAAGTATCATATAAGATACCTATATATAATGATATATACCTAGGTAAAATGCAATGACATTACATAGCATAATAATGCTGTTATATATATATATATATATATATATATATATATATATATATATATATATATATATATATATATATATATATATATATATGTGTGGTATATTTCAATATTTAGGTTAAACTATTTTTTAATTTTGTATTTTTACACTCACTATTTAATCATTTGTTTTTTATAAGAATGGCAACCCCAAGAAGGCAGTCTGTGAAAGAATGTAATCCGATGTAAGACGTGTTGATTTTGTTCCGTAGTAAATAAAGAAATATCACTAAATTTTAAAACGTTTCACTCAAAACCATCCCACAACTTTTGGGGGCTCGTCCGGGATGAGATCGTCCATCGTTTTAAAAAGTGATCTACAACGAAGAATGCAATATTATATGGAATAATCAAAAGGTAAATCTACCCGATTTTTACCGCCAAACCAAACGACGCACAGAATATCTACATAAACATCGAATGCTGCGGGCCGCGCTACCGATGAAATCTAAACCGAATGCTGCGGGACTTTGTTTGTGACGTCATGATATTTTTATTATGAAATGCGATTTTGAACATTTGTTTTGAAGATGAATACTGATGTATAAGATTTAAGAAGACGATTTAAAGCTATAATTAGAATTTTATTGCATTAAGAAGAACGAAGAAAAGAATTAAAGACGAAAATAATAAGACGTGAAATTTTGATTATTAGCTTATTAAAGACGAAAGATGCCACCGAAAAAAGATAAAGAAGAAGAAGAATATCCTAAATCATCTGGACCGAAGATTTCCTTCAGTGATTTAGAGAAATCTATGATAACGTTTACCGGAGATGATACATATCCAATTTCAAGCTGGATACAGGAATTTGAAGACACGGCTGATATCATGGAATGGTCTAAGATTGAGAAGCTTGTTTATGGAAAAAGATTACTTGGCGGAACTGCACGACTATTTTTACGTTCACTAGGCAGTGTGAAAGATTGGGAAAACCTAAAGAAATATCTTTTAGACGAGTTTGATCCTAAGTTAAATAGCGCTATAGTCCATAAGAAGCTTGCCTCACGAAAAATGAAAAGTGAAGAAACATTTCAGCAATATTTTCTACATATGAGGGAATTGGCTTTACACGCCAGTGTAGAAGATGAAGCTTTAATGGAATATGTGATTGATGGCATTCGTGATTCAGAAATAAATAAAGCTATATTGTACGGTGCTAGAGACATAAAGGAATTCCGTGCTAAGCTAGATTCCTATAGCAATCTTCGGAAAAGAATCGACAGTAAGAATAGTTTCCGGCAGAATAATTCTGCGACTGCAAGTTCGTCAGCTGTTAGAAGTCGTAGACCAACGACTAAGAGATGTTTCAACTGCGGCGACACAGATCACCTTGCACCAGCTTGTACGAAAGGTGTGAAATGTTTTTACTGTAACGAATATGGCCATAAAGGTACCGAATGCCCAGGGAAACCGAAGAAAACTCTAAATATCCACGACGATAAAGATGAAGAAAAGACTCCCTTCAAGAAGATAAAGATAAATGGAATTAAGATGACTGCATTAATTGACACCGGAAGTGACGTAAACCTTATAAAGTCTGCTCAATTAAAATTATTTCAAGAAGATAAACCGAATTACGAGAATAATACTAAAATATGTCTGACTGGAATTGGAAAAAAGGAAATAAATACAGAGGGATCCTTCACAGCAAGATTACAGATAGATGATTGTTTTATTGACACAGTTATCCATGTAGTAAAAGATGAAACTATTCCTGTTAACTTAATTCTCGGCAATCCAATATTGCATGATCACAATGTTAATTTTACATCAGATGGAATCACTGTAGAAAAAATAGCACATCTCACGTTGCTCACCGAAGAAAAGAATCAACAAGACGACTTAAACATAGGAGACACGATGTTTTCTGAAAATATAAAAAAGATTATTAAAGATTACAAAATAAATGAAGCTAAGAAAGAAAGTAATGTTGAAATGACGATAATACTTACCGACGAAACTCCGATTTACCAACAACCACGCCGATTATCACCTCTGGAAAAAGAAATTGTTAACAAACATATAAAAGAATGGACAGAACAGAAAATTATTGAACCTAGTAACTCCGATTTTGCAAGTCCGGTTGTTTTAGCTAAAAAGAAGAATGGTCAATATCGATTATGCATTGATTATAGGAGATTGAATAAGAAGATAATAAAGGAAAGATTCCCACTACCACTGATAGAAGATCAATTAGATCAGTTAAAGGAGGCAAAACTGTTTACTTCACTTGATTTACGAAACGGATTTTTGCATGTGAATGTCCATAAAGATAGTCAGAAGTACACCTCCTTCGTAACTCCTCAGGGACAATACCAATTTACAAAGATGCCGTTTGGACTATGCACAGCACCATCTGTTTTCCAAAGATTTATTAACAACATCTTCCAAGACTTTATTAATAAGGGCGTTGTTCTCTCTTATCTCGATGATTTAATTATACCCTCGAAGACTGAAGAAGAAGGACTTTTAAAATTAAAGGAAGTATTAAAGAGAGCTGAAGAATTCGGATTGGAGTTCAATTGGACAAAATGTCATTTTATGAAAAAAGAGATACAATATTTAGGATATATCATCAGTAATAAGAAAGTCCAACCATCAAAGGAGAAAGTTAATGCTGTTACCAAATTTAAAATACCTACAAATATTAAATCATTACAATCATTTCTTGGTCTCACCGGCTACTTCCGTAAAATTCATTAAAAACTATTCTTTAATTGCTAGGCCACTTACAGATTTACTAAAGAAGAATGTGGAATTTTATTTTGATGAAAGCTGTGAGAAGGCTTTTGTAGAGCTCAAAAGAATATTATGTAGTTCACCAGTACTCTCTATTTATAATCCAACCTATGAAACGGAATTACACACAGATGCGAGTGCGAAAGGCTTTGGTGCTGTACTCCTACAAAGAGATCCAGAAGATAACCAGATGCATCCAGTCCACTTTATGAGCAAAAAGACTTCGCCTACAGAAGAAAAGTATCACAGTTACTACTTAGAAATATTAGCAATAGCGGAAGCTGTAAAGAAGTTCCGAGTCTACTTACTTGGTATCCGTTTTAAGATCGTGACGGACTGTACCGCATTAACTATGACGCTACAGAAGAAGGACTTACCTCCACGAGTTGCTCGTTGGGCGCTACTGCTGGAAGAGTATGACTATGTGATTGAACATAGACCAGGTTTGAGGTTAAAACATGCAGATGCTTTGAGCAGACATCCCGTTTGCATTATACTTACAGAAACTACTCTTCGTATTAAGAAGGCACAAGAAGAAGACGCCCAGATTGACCTATTAAAAAGAATCCTGCAAAGAGAACCTTTTAAAGACTATATAATTGAAAATGGAATACTTACCAAAGAGAAAGATGGAAGAAAGCTAATTGTAGTACCGAAGAAGATGCAATACGACGTCATAAGGAAGAATCACGAGAAGGGACATTTTTCTATTGAGAAGACTGAAGAATTAATTAACCGTGAATATTTTATTGAAGACCTGAAAAGAAAAATTAGAAAAGTAATAGATAACTGTATAGAATGCATATTGATTTCACATAAAAGAGGAAAGAAAGAAGGATACTTACATCCGTTAGACAAAGGCGATGTACCATTGTCTACGTATCATATAGATCATCTTGGTCCACTTACTTCAACAAATAAGAATTATAAGTACATTTTAACGATTGTTGACGGTTTTACCAAATTCACGTGGATTTATCCTGTTAAAACAATAACAACTGAAGAGACTTTGAGTAAGTTAATATTACAACAACAAACATTTGGAGCACCACACAGAATCATATCTGATAGAAATGCTGCATTCACGTCGAATGAGTTCAAAAAATACTGTGAAGAAGAGAATATCGTTCATTATACTATCACGACTGGTCAACCTCGAGGGAATGGACAAGTGGAACGTATTCATCAGATAATTATTGAGGTTCTGAGTAAAGTCAGTATAGCCGATCCTACAAAATGGTATCGTAACGTCGCAGCTGTTCAACGTGCCTTAAATGGTACTTTTCAAAGAAGTATTGGTATGACGCCATTTGAACTGCTCATTGGAGTAAAGATGAAAGACAAGAATGATGAGATACTAAAATTAATTGAAGAAGAGAGCATTGCTATTTATAATGAGAACAGATCCGAACTTAGACTGAAAGCAAAAGAGTCTATACAAAAGATACAAGATGAGAACAGAAGAAGTTATAATAAGAACAGAAAAGACGCTAATCAATATGACGTTGGTGATTTGGTTGCCATTAAGAGAACCCAGTTCACACAGGGTAGCAAGTTATTTCCTAAATTTTTGGGGCCTTATGAAGTGGTACAGAAAAAACGGAATGACCGCTATACTGTGAAGAAAGTTGGTCATGGTGAGGGTCCGATTAATACCACCAGCTCTGCTGATTTGATGAAGCGCTGGGTGGGTCAAGATTCTGACACATCTGGGTCCGATGAAGAAGCAGGATGACCGTGTGGTATATTTCAATATTTAGGTTAAACTATTTTTTAATTTTGTATTTTTACACTCACTATTTAATCATTTGTTTTTTATAAGAATGGCAACCCCAAGAAGGCAGTCTGTGAAAGAATGTAATCCGATGTAAGACGTGTTGATTTTGTTCCGTAGTAAATAAAGAAATATCACTAAATTTTAAAACGTTTCACTCAAAACCATCCCACATATATATATATATATATATATATATATATATATAGTAATAGGCTGATTATTAAGCAGATTTCCCAAGCATAAGGAAGTCTAGATCGTTCGCGTTTTTCTAAAAACAAATGTCTTCTTTATTTTAAAATAATAAAAAAAAAATACTTAACCCATTTTTACGGCTTAAAATATATACCATTTACAATGCTATTAAAAAGAGCACCAAGTATTTGATACAATTAAAATGAACCATCAACCCCAGCATCTGTTACATCATAATGACCTTATAATACGTGTGCTATTCCTATAATCATAAGATTAATCTTTTTTTCAGTGTTCATCACTAATAGAACTAAATACAAAAAGATTACCAAATGTATTATCAACATGGCAGCCATTTTAAACACCTAATTACGGGTTAGGGGACCAAGATTTTTCCATTGTTAAGTTTTTATATAATAAAGCAAAACAACCCGTTGGTTAATAACAAGTTACTAAGTGGTTGTAATAATAATCTGGTCATTATTGTATTGAAAGATTAAAATAACAAGGTGCAAAGTTTGCTCCTTTTGGAAGCTAGGATGTGATAGTAAGAATTATGAGAGATTCGATAAAAGGGGAAAAAGGGGTTCTAAATAATATTGGGTAAAAAGATGACAAAATTTTAAAATATAAAAGTAAAATAAGCCGATATAGATAATACATACGAAGCGTATATTTTACTATTTACTAATATTATAAATGGTAAAAGGATATCCCGATGTTTGTTACTCAATCACGACAAAACAACTAAACGGATTTTGATGAAAATTGGCAGCGTTGTAGCATAAATATTAGAGTAGGTAACACGATAATTTTTATTTCGAAAAAATTCAAAAGTTTCACGGGAATTAAATTTGTCTTATCATTTACTAATAATTCATAATTACGTGAAATGAAATCTTAAAAACGACGTAATTGTCAAACGAACAAAAATTGTAGATACCTACTGCTCGAACGCAGAGTCTTTTAACATATTGTGTTATAATCAAGTTTACATTTTTAAATGTAAAGATAAATTGCTTACTTGTTCTAGCAAATTCTAGCAAAAAATACATAAGCTACATAACCCTTCGAGTTCCACGCGGGCGAAGAAGCTATTATTTTAATACAAATTAGCTTAGCAATTGACACAAAGCGATTTTGTCAAAAATACATTATGTGTTAAAAGCAATGGAATAAAATATAGTGTGTTTAGTAGGATCGGCAAATCAGCACTTCATTTGTATTTCATGAATATCATAAAGATTTATTTGACACCTTTAGAAAGTGAGCGAGGTCTAAAAATAATCCTAAAATAATAATAGTAACGCAAATATTCATTATTTTAATAAATATTTATTGTTTATTCTACTAAACGGATTATACGTAGGTATAAGTTTTTACAGGCCTCAATTCTAATGCTTGAAATCTCCGTGAGACACGTATTTAGAAAAATACAGAAGTAACTTATAGTAAGTTAATATTAAAATAACAGAAACGTGTATGTACACGGTTAATTTTCTAATTAATGAATTTATTTTTTTAATTATTTTTGGCAAAATCTTATTACTATATATCTTTTTCTTAAAAAATAAGACCTATGTACGATAATGTACATAGTGCTATTTTCAACTACAGTAGTATTTAAACTAAGGAGTGGAGAATAAAAAAGTATAGAGAACGCTAAAGTTAAACTAAATTATAAATGGAGTATAAAATGTTTAAAGATGCACAATTTTTATGCTCGGCTTTAATGTACACATATATACTAGGTACCATCGTTGTCATCATCATCAGCCTTTATCCGTCCTTTGCTGAACATAAGCCCCCTTCCCTCAATTACGCCAAGATGACCAATCCCTTGTCACTCTCATCCAATTGGACCGGCCATTGCAAGATCGTCTAGTATGCTATACTAGTTTTACTATTAGGTACTTAGGACAAGCGCAGAACTAAATGCATTTCAAACGCTTTATACCCATACGGAGGTCAAATTCAAAATAATCGTAACATCCAACGCTTAAAAACAAAATTAAAAATGATCGCATTGAAACGTATTTGAGCGGATCATAAATTTTACAAGCGTTTTTCAAAGAACAGAGCACCTAAGTAGATACTTGTGTATGTTTATTTTGTGATAGGACTGTGTAACTCTGCCTTTTCTCTTAAAACCTTTTTTGGTAGGTTTTTTATTTATGTCTCCAATAAAAGAGGTGGCTTTTTATTGCGCTCCCACTATCATTTTTTCATGGAAACTCAACTTTGGGAATAATTATTGACATAAGCGCCGTCATACGTTTTAGAGCTTGTAGTTATTTTGCTTACGACTTTTTCAATATTCTATATCAAGTTTTATTACCGAAAAGTTATTTTATCACTACCTTTACTAATAACTAGCTATATAACTTTTTGTTTGCCTAGATTTCAAGGGATCGTCGATCTTGGCGTTCATTAATGGAAGCCTATGTACCCTAGGCGGATATGGCTGATGATGATGATAGCTTTTAGAATGCAGTAATTAGTTTTGACGAGCTAATGATTTCTGGCGAAATATGAACAAATTAGTATTCGAATAAGTAAGCGAAGCTTTTTGATCATAGTCAAAGTCAAAGTATAAAATAGTACAATCAAAGTATCTTTTTGAACGTCAATTCAGTCTGCCACCAGTTCCAAAGCAAGCCCACTGAGAAGAACCAGCGAAATAAAACTCAGTGGAACCTATCTATTTTATATAATTAAAAGAGTATGCTAATTTTATATCTTAATCAATGATGATTAAGATATAAAATTACAATGCGGAAGAAAAAAAACTTTCAAGCATACAATTTCAAATGCAAGAACTAACAGTCCCAGGGTCTAGTCATGATGAGATAATACAGATGATATGACTATAGAAAACTACCGACAAAAAAGAACAATTTTCAAATGGATAACATTCCAAATATGACGTTCAGTTTTATTTAACAATCGTATATTGTTATAGAAACCTAAAAAAGATGTATAAAACTCGTAGAGTCAGATATGGCGTAGTCCGTGAAGTGTTAACAATGTACGTAGGTATTCCGTATTTCGTTGACGATGCATCGGATAGATAGCGCTAGGTAGCTGACGCATTGCGTACGATTTATCGTTACGACATATTGTAAACGTTTTAATAAAGGTATCTACCTTAGATCATTAATATCTAAAGATGGAGTGTCGCCCTACAATCGAAACAAAAAGAACATGCCAACATTTTCAAAGATGTGTTCGTGAATAGTGATACCAGCTACTACAGTTCCCCCAAAATCACCCTTTTTAACCTCGTTACACTTCAACACAAACCTTCATTATAAATAAAAACAATAATGCGTAAAAATTCATGCGTATTCTATGACGGTGAGACGGATACTAAACACAGAGAAAGCATTTAGAGGCGAACAGTTAGCCGCTATTATTTTGGACGTGTTTTCCGCGCAACACTCTATCTAGACATATTATTGATCTAAGGTAGAGACTATAAACAACAAAAGATCTATTAACACATAATTATTAATCTGTTTGGGTATTCTATTCTTTTAAGTAAACGTGAAAATCCTGACCCTCTGTGGTGCCTTGAAATGCCTTACCACCCTAAGCACCTGTTGAGGAAACCTGCATGCCCGATGAGATTAAAAAGTCTTTGAAGGTATGTGAAGTTCACCAACCCGCATTGGACCTGCGCATTGGTGAACTATGACCCTGCACCCTCCTCGCCTGATTTCGAGGAGGAAACCCGTGCCTAGCAGTGGGAAATATAAGGGTTGATTTTTGACTTTACTTTTACTTTATACGTGAAAAAGAACGAAAAAAATGTAATACAAAATATTTAATCTTTATGTTATTATTTTCGTTATATACGAAATCTCAGTGAAAATTACACCAGTAGCAGTAAATCCTTAAAGTATAAATACTTCAAATCTAATGATAAAATAATAAAACACAATTTCGTAGGATTTTTATGTTCCTATACAACGTGTTAAAAGTTAAAACACAAAAAACACAAATACCACGCGATTATCACGAGAGTTAAATTATATCGTCGATTGTTGAAAAAATAAATTGATAAATTGAAACACAAGTGGAAGGGACGCTCCTCGCATCTCCCAAGATAATGTATTTTCAACCTTAAAACAACAATTACATTAAATAAATAACGCATAATTAAATTAAGTTTAAATAATTTATACAAATGATAATATCAAAGCGAAAATGATTATAATTTTGAAAACCAAGGATTAATTCTGGTTTTTGTTTTCGATGTAACAACTTAATACAATGTTTATTGTATTTTTTTTAGGTGACGAAATAAAATATTATTTTCACTTAAATTATATTTGATGCTATAAATTATATAAATCATACTCATAATTTAACGACTTGTTTGAACGTTTAAATGTATAACCGTTATTAAAGAGATAGCTTAAGTCATTGTCACTTGAACTTTATATTATAAGATTAAATCATTAACTGATGAATTATCTTATGTTAAGACTTTATAATACGTACATGCATACCAAATTTCTTTTAAAGTAATATTTGATGTAGTTCAGTTAAATTTTTTACATATTCTTAATAAGCCGCTATAAAATTTGGAAAAAATGTTTTATTACAATGCGAAAACATATAATTTAATGACACATACAACATTAATTTTAATGCCGTAATATTTTTGATCATATTCTGTAAATTGAAAAAATGGTCTACACTGAAACAAACGTGTAAACTATTATTCAAATTTACTCAATGGAATGTGAATTATGTATACATCCACTCCAACTTAGACGCCAATATTTAGCTACGAAATATATCTTAAAATGTCAGTCTTATACTAATAACTTAACGATATACTTAATAAAAGAACTAACGGTGTTATGTGAAAATACTTATTGGAATAAGAAAAAGAAACCGTTATTAATATCTATTTTTAACACTACGAAATTTGAGAAAATTAGCAGTAGCAATCCATTAAATATGTTCACTTTAGATACTTGGATGTCGAATATTGAAACTAACTATATACAAACTGAAATACATGGCATTTCACACGCTAAATGTAATTATATTCCAACAATTATGAAATTGAACGCTATCAATATGATCAATTGTAAATATAAAAAATTTAATCACATATTTACAGATGGGACAAAATCTAAAAATGGAGTTGGTGCAGCTTTTTATCATCCCAGTTGCAATGTGAAAGGAATGTATAAAATAGTATCTAAGTCTAACAGTATTATGGCGGTGGAACTATTTGCAATCTCAGAGGCACTATCTTATATAATTGCTTCCAAATTGAAGAGTGCTGTTATTTTAACAGACAGTCGAAGTGCTTTACAACATATCGCTCGCTGTGCCTCTGATATCAGAGGTGCTTCAGTAGCATATGCTATCATTAAGAAAGTTCTTTTACTTCTTAGAAGAGGGGTTCACCTGAGATTGCAATGGATTCCTTCGCACGTTGGTATTCGAGGAAATGAGATTGTAGATAAATTGGCAAAAGATGCAGCTTTAAATGGATGTGAAACCTTTTTATTAAATGAATATACAGAAATCCTAACTAAATTTAGATATAAAATTTTTGAAAAGTGGAAACATGATTTTGATAATATTTCAGTTACAAAAGGAATTTGGTTTAGAACAATACAATCTCATCCTCCTCAAATACCATGGTGGTCTTCTAGTAAATTAAGAAGGCAACAAATTGTTGCATCCTTTAGACTGCGCTCTGGACACATTCCCTTGAATAAATTTAAACATCTACTTAGACATATAGATTCTCCAAACTGCTCTTCCTGTGGAGTCGCAGAAGATGTCTACCACTTCCTTTTTGAATGTGTTCAGAGTGAAGTACTAAGAACATATATTTATAGTAAATATAAAGTGAATGTACGAGATGTTGGAGTTTTTCAAAGTATACTGGCAGCACCTTTATCAGATGCAGCCAAGGATATTTACAACGGATATGTACATTTAATTAATAATCGTTCTGTTTGATTTTGTAATGATTTGTATACTTAATTAGTTTCTTTTACGTTTTGTGTTTTGTATTTCAATGTTAAATAAACGGGGCTGACATAGTCGCCAAGTGACTAAAGTCCCTTAAAAAAATAAAGATTAAAAAAAAAAAAAAAAAAAAATTTACTCAAAACCTTTCTTTCTTTTCCATGTTCTTCTCTTTCCTTTTCTTTTTGCACTAGCTTTTGGAGTAGCATGGAGGTTGTAAAAGGTGTTTGTATGGTATCGTATATTATATGTGGTCCTTGCTAAAATAAGATATAAAAACGAAGGATTAAATAGAGTTTATCTGTACTGATATTATTAAAAAATGCATTAATATTATGTATTGCGTACATTTTACATAACACGATTCAAATGACGTGAGTATAAATTATTACCAACACATAATAATAAGGTAAATGTAATTACCCTAGGAACTTTGAATGTTTCCGCATAAAATCCGCATTCAGCCGAATCAGTTCAGCCGTTTTGCTGTGAAAGACCAACAGACATCCAAATTTACAAAATTATAATATAATAATATTATGTAATATACGTAAAATTATAATTAAATGTTTGCATTTTAATTAATAACGAACAATAGAAGAATAGAAAAACTCTAACAATTCCTTCTCTTCTTTTTTATATATGTATTTTAAGCTTTCTCCTCTTTGTTCTTTATCACTTTATGCACTCTTTATTCGATGATTAAAGTCCCCGCGCAAGGGTTATGCACACCCACGCGTTTATCCGGCCCATTGAATGGCGCACTTTTATTTTGCACAATAACCGTACAGCGCAGGGCGGGGACGTTTTTTTGGGACGTAGATACCTTTAACATCGCCGTTCAATTACAGGGTCGAGGTGGAAAGGATTGTGGAGATACGACGGCGTCCTTTTAATACCTTGATGTTATACCGGTAGAGATTGATTAGTTGAGGAGATAGAGAATTTGTTTATGGCCACGAAATCATACTGGTAGGGATAATTATATAAATTATGCATTCAATATTTCTATGTTTTTATTGAAATAAACTGGAATAATTCAATTTATAAGCTACGTTCTGATATATAATTAAAATGTTTCTTTAAAATGGAGAATGCTCGGGTAAGATCTTTGTAGTTACTATATATAGTATAGAGCTCTGTCTTTTAGATATAATAATAGATTGACGCCACCTTTAAATCAGCCAATCGGCCAAAAAAGTATAATAAAAGTTATAAAAATATTTTTATAAGTTTTATTACAATTTTTAATCACCTAGTAATCTATGTTTGATTATTACTTAGTTTAAAAATTAAAAGAAAGCCTTTAAAAATATTGAAATCATGCACAATCGAAGAAAAAAGCTAGTGACTATTTTAAATATTTGTATAAGTTTTAACTAACACTACATTTATGAAACATTAAGTAAACCAAATAATAATCTCCACGCAAGGTGTATCCACACTAGCGCGAGCGCCCACGCACGCGATTGCGCTCGCCTTGACATTAGTTCGATTGTCGCGAGCGCTTGAACCGCGAACACACTCCGCAAATCGTGGCCATATCGCAAAGGGCACATAATAAATGCAATATCGCGAATAGATGGATAAAGTTTAATGGTGTTGATGACGTAGTGCGTTTGGATATCGCAATTGTTTTTTGTTACGCGGAGGTCTTACACTTTATAGACAACGAGAGTGAAGTAACTTTAGGACTTCACTTTTACTATTTACGAGTTTTCAACCAAAACCTTAACATCTACATTGGTCTGCTGTTAGAAATTCTAAAGCTTCTGACTCCTATCTGTGACTTTGATTAGCCATGTTCACTGATATTTAATATTTATTTTGTTACGAGTCAATCAAAAGTGTCGACTAGATGCTATATGACGTTAAATAAGAGTATCCGATAACACAGTATTTAAGTGTTATATTATAATTCTGATTCAAGAATTTCTAATGAAAGTTTAGGGAAAGTAAATATCAGGATCTGAACCGTAGACTTTACGATGACATTAAAGTTATCATTGTAAATAGCTTTGGTCGATTGCTTTCTTTGCCCCACAAAAGAAATATTATTATGCAAATCCATACTAATACTATAAATGTGGAAGCGTGGATGTTTGTTACGCTCTCACGCAAAACTACTTAATGAAACATCATGAAACTTTGTACCCGTATTCTCGGAGGTACTAGAAGTAACAAGATACATTAAAAAAAAGTTTTTTTTTCTAACGCGGGCGAAGCCGTGAGCAATAGCTAGTAATGTAATAAAAAAAACTACATAAAACGCCATCTAGTACAACATTTCACGTAGTGTGAGCTCGCCCTTACCATGCCTCTTCCGGACAGGATTGTGTTGCTTTCTTCCTTATCGTTCTCTCAAATTATACGTACTGTTGCTACGAGATTATAAGTCTTGTATAGCCTTCAATTGTGAGACATCCAACTAAACATGTCCCCGCATGTCTCGACTTAATTATATATTTTTTATTGCTCCTTTTCCACACTGGCAATAAATTGTTGTAAAGGGCGTTGTGTAAAACTTTATGTATTGTTTTTGGTTTAAGTGAATGGAGATTGATTATTAAGTGGTGGTTTCTTCATTAAAAATATAGCATAAAGATGATTGAATTCTTATTACTTTATATGAATAGTACAACTAAAGCGATTGGCGTCATGATATTTTATTAGTACAAGTTCATCGAAAAATACTATCAAAAATGTCTTTATTTTTTTTATTACTATTTTTATTATTATTATTACTATTATTTAATGTATCCTATATTACTTCTAGTACCTCTGAGAATATGTGTACAAAGTTTCATGATGATCGGTCGAGTAGTTTTCGCGGGAAAGCATAACAAACATTAAGAACTTTAAGGATCTTCTAACGATGTCTAATAGTGTAAATAATTTTATAATAATTAAGAGCAATGTTGTTGTATATTGAACATAGTCTTTAAAATGTCTATAGATATCTGGTCGATGATTGTATTAGTTTCGATAGAAGATTAAGATCATTTCGACAGAAATGATCTCACGAATATCACAAGATTCGTTGACCTGCTGATTTCGCTTGACCTTTGATCGTCCCTTTAGTCACACCTTGTCAAAATCATTTGACGAAATTATCGGGGGACTCGTTTTATGAAAAATTTCAAGACAAGTAACACAATCTAAACTCGATCGATAAGGCCGTACAAAAGGCGCCGGGCTGAGCAGGCGCCGCCAGATTCCCTCATGCAGAAAACAACTCGGTGATGAAACGAACTCTTAATACGCCATGACGGTCACTACAGACGCTAATTAAGAATTGGATGTTCCACAAGCATCACCAGCTTAACGAGACCTGTAAGTTATCAAGGGATAAACGCAAAAATGCGTTACACGGAGATCAATGTACCTGGACAAGTTTTATCTTATCGTATTGATATTTGAGATTGAAGGTCTCTGTGTGCGGTTTCGATACCAGATAACAGATGTTACATTTTTATTTAAGATTGTTTCGCGTTCTCGTTATCGATGGCTTTCGTTTTATGTCTTCATATTATCATGGTTTTTCTGCTAAACGGCCTCTTATTATCACGATGGCGAACCACATTATCAAAACCATAGACAATATGTACAAGGAGTTCCACTTTAAAGGAAAATAATAATAAGAAACTAATATATAATATCTAAAAGATATCTCAGTACTTAAAGAAAGCTTTGTTTAACGTTTGAAAATCATAATTACAATAATGAAAATGTTTTCATGTTGCGCAGATAATATTCACGCGATAATAAATCCTGACTAATATTATAGATGTGAAAGTAGGGATGTTTGTTACGTTTTCACGGGAAAACTACTCAACTGATCATCATGAAACTTTGTACACAATATATTCTCGAAGGTACTAGAAGTAACTTAGGATACGTTTAAAAAGGATATTTTTTTCTAGCCCAACAGCTAGTTACTAAATAAAATTTCTTAGATTTTTATAACGCTTATTAATATAATTAGTTATAAAGCCGTATATTGAACTATTAAAATTATAATTTTATGAACGAAGGCGACATCTTGTCTAAAGAATTATTTTCAAAGAAGCAATTTCCATAGATAAATAGTATTTTTTCTGTTGCGGTTAGTAATTTAAAATAAACAATAAGCGAACTCATAAGCCGACTCACAACTATTTATGAGAAATATGAAAATTGCTAACTTAAATCCTATTTTTAAAGGATTACGATAAACTCATTAGGCAAAGAAAGAAACAGTAGTTCTTCTGGTCGTAAATTATGTTAGGCTGGACGAAGATTTTTTCGGCCATGTTTTTTTTTTGTATCATAAAGCCGTCAACTATAAACAAGGTCCTTTCATATTTTTGACTGCTGTGTGGGATTATATCCCAACAATAACTTTACATAGAAAATCCGATTAACTTTGGTCAAACTTGGATAATCTTTTGTGATAAAGGATAGTTTGTTTGACGTTGTCCTTTCTGTTGGAGGATAATATTGAAAACAATATGGGTGTTTGCTTGCATTGACTTTAGTAAACAGTATTTTTTACCTGTGGTTTGCGGACTAAGATGCTTAACTGCCTTGGTGTGTTATATATTATTTTTCTATTTTCTAAAATATAAAGAAGTGACAAGTTATTAGTTATCACATATAGTTATCACATATCTGTCGCTGAGGTGATCCCGTTGCCTGCCGATCCGGAACTCTCACAAAGCATCTGAAGGCGCTCGCAGTGGTTTTAGTTTGGTAGCGCACCCCAATGCTAGTCCCCACACACGTCAGTGTACCTACCCGAGGCCCTGGTATACTGCGAAAGCATTTCCACTGCGACATCATAATATATTAGGACAACTCACACACGGTCATCGAATCTTAAACAAGGCAGAGGCTGCAACTAAACCAGCACTAAGACACCCAGCTAACCCAAGACCACCATGGAAAAAATGTAAATTGTTGAGCATGTAACTTTTAAGTGTGTGAGAGATTACTGAATGAAATTCTTTATTATGATATTGGTAAATATTATACCTTTAAACGAGCAATTCTTGTATATATATATATACCAGGGCCTCGGGTAGGTATGGTATGTATATATATATATATATATATATATATATATATATATATATATATATATATATATATATATATATATATATATATATATATATATATATATATATATATATATATAACGTAAATCTCGGAAACGGCTCCAACGGTTTTCATGAAATTTTCTATACACGGGTTTAAAAAAGGGCGGTAAATCGATCTAGCTAGGAAACATTTTTAGAAAATTTCGATTATTTTTCTGACTTTTGAAAAAAATCTATTTTAATTATAATTTGCAGCAAAAATGCTTCATGTAATCATTGTTTTAAAATTCCCATATACTATTTTATTATAATTTTTGGTACAGAAGCAATAATAATTATTACAGTTCGGTTTGCGTACCGCAAGGTTCTTTCATTTTATAATAATTTTAACGTAATCGGTTTTAGGCTTTATAATAACTCAGAAGCTAATGAAATTACTACTAAAACAATAAAACAGTGTATTCTGAGTTTGCAGGAATGCCTCCCGCTAACAATCTTACTTATTTTGTTTTTTGTTTACAAAACACAAGCTTACTCGTTAAGCTGTTAGGAATAAACAATACATATTACCTTCAAGGAAACGGCTAATACTTTTTAATATGATATTAAAGCCAAAAATAAAACCTTCTATGTAAGACGTACTTAGTGAAATTATAATAAAATAAAAACAACATAAATCAAGCTTAAGAAGTAACGGGAGCCTAAATTTGTTAACGTTTTGCCGAATGGTTTAAAAACTGTTAGATACGGTTGGATGCCTTTGGCTTTTTAACAGCTAACTTTACATAGATTGATTCTTTGGCAAATTTTATAAAGCATTTATTTACGAATTCGATGGTGGTTTATTGTATTCTAATAATCAACGATTCGAATAACTAACGTAACAATGTCTTTGAAAACTAAAATTGATTACCAAGATATTTATATTTTGATTATTATATAATTACTACTTACTTTCAGCCAAAACATGTCCACTGCTGGACGTAGGCCTCACCCAAGGATCTCTGCAACGACCTTCGCGCGCCGCCTGCATCCAGCGGATTCCTGCGACCTTTACCAGGTCGTCAGTCCACCTAGTGGGAGGCCTACCAGCACTGCGTTTTCCGGTACGTGGTTGCCACTCTAGAACTTTTCGGTCACAGCGGCCATCAGTTCTGCGAGCAATGTGCGATTATTATATTATACTTTTCAAATGAATGATTGTAACTAAAAGAATTAATACGAAAATATAATGTTACTAAAGAAAAGTCACATTAAATAGATGATATTAGATAGCTAACATACAAGAAATTTTAACGTACTTACCTACTTTGAACATGAATATTTTATGCAATGCTTATGCTATAGTTTATCGAATAATGCGGTAATAAAGTAGCAAAATTATAAAGTTAACATATAAATTACAAGACTTCCTTTTATTTTAACCTCATATGTACATTATAAGTTGTATATTACATTGTACAGATATTTATAGGATAAATATCTTACACTAAATAGATATTATCTCTCTTAGCTATCCACGATAGTAGTGCATGCAATGTACGCATATGCAATGTAGAAAAAGTGCTATATACATGCATATGCATATACACGTTTTCTGTAAAGACTGCGTGGTTGGCGGAAAAATTGCTAGTTAATAAATAAATTAATATCTTCCGTAAAAGTAATTCCTAGAAATTCATCATAAGAAAAATAAATTGGTAGATCTTTCCTTTTACAGTTGGTAAACAGGCTAAACTAATACACTTCTTGAATCTTACGTGAAACAAAAAAAAATGTATTAAATAATCTATTTTACTTGCATTTATGGCCTTAATGAATTATACACAATAGGCCATTTTACGAGGGCCTTTTTTTAATTCTACTAACTAACAATTGAACTATGTTAGGGTACCATGAAATCGCATAGGAAAACATCAATTTAGTCGCGTGGCCATGGTATAGAACCATGTAAATGGCCATTAGCGGTACACAAGAATCCTTGTTTAGGATCCGCTCGCTCAGTATGCTAATTATGAGGTCCATTGATGATAAAGTGCCATGACAAACCCCTGGGGTTGACAAAGATAAGTTGACAATGATACTTTGTTCAACAACAATATTCCGTTTGTCCAACAAAGCAGTACTGGAAAAAAGTGTAGGGAATTGTTTTCTGTTTTTACATTAATTCAAATAATTTATAATTGTTTCTTTTTTTTTCAGTGAAGCAAAGGAAATAACTTCTATTTGTTTTGTACGTTAACTTAAATATTTTTGAATGGTTATTACTACATTTGAATGAAAACTTATTAAAATAATACAATATGTGAAAGTTACTGGCTGTATTACCTAGCTACTACACAATATTTCATCATCATCATCATCGTTAGCCCTTGTCCGTCCACTGCCAATAGTGACATTGGTCACCCTCAATGAACGCCCAGACGACCTATCTCTTGCATCTAACACGGACTGGCTACAGCTTATCAACGAGCTTATTATTCGCGTGATATCAGTAGCTTTAGTAAAATAGAAGCTTTTAGCAAATAAAATTGGGCAAGGAGTCATAGATCATGATAAAGGACATAGTAATGTAAAAAAGCTATTATTTGTTTGTATTCAATACCTATAATAAAAAAATAATTACAAATCATTAAAATCCACAACTTGGCCACCGCAAAAAATTCTATCGCGGGAGTAAATAAAGTTAATTTTAAATAAAAAACCAAAACCGACTTCAAAACTATACCTTAAAATTGTGTACAACTAAAAATTTTTAAATAATATTTAAATACTTCGAGGTGAAGTTAATTAACAAAAATAATTAATCAATGAATATAATGAAACTTATACGGCTTACTTATACTTTTTAAAATTAGTTATTTTGGGAGTCGGTGCCAGCCAATAAGCACAGTCTAATCACAATTCACAGCATTTGAATACATAATATTATACTCTCACATCTATTATAAATTTCTTTGCAATTATTGATTTTGTACACCCGGTACCATACGAGTGCACCCGGTATTGAGTAGATGTATGTTAGGGTTATCTTTGCTTTGGCTGGTACCGACTCCAAAAATAACTAATTTTAAAAATTATAAGTAAGCCATATAAATTTCATTATATTCATTGATTAATTATTTTTGTTAATTAACTTCACCTCGAAGTATTTAAATATTATTTAAAAATTTTTAGTTGTACATAATTTTAAGGTATAGTTTAGAAGTCGGTTTTGGTTTTTTATTTAAAATTAGCTTTATTTTGTATTTTTTAGTTTTAAGTATAGGGCCAGTAAGGCTAGTAAACTTTCTCAAAGGGCTTACACAATTTTATCAAGGCTTGATGAAAAACAAACGAAGAAAGGATTTAAATTAACACAGCCAAAAGCAAATTGGAATTGTGTAAATGTAGTGGCAAGAGATCGTCCGTCTTGGCCTTCATTGAGGGAGGCCTATGTTAAGCAGTGAATGGAGAAAGGCTGATGATGATGATAATTTTAAGTATTGCATACACAATTTTACAGAGTGCATACACAAATTACAGACAGTTAGAATTTCTGCCACAGATCGCATTCTTACTGTCAGCCGTTGAGGAATTGATCATCATATTCGGCTACGACAGTTAGTTGACCACTTGACCATAAAGTTTTTACGTTAGGCAAATATACGGATGGCCTATAAAAATTCAGTCGAGTATCGTTAATTTACTCCTAAGAATTGAAGAGTTCCGTTACTTTAATGGATCCCATGATCAGAACCTAACCAAGTTTTCATTGAAATCGGTTGGCGTGATATTCAGTTATTCATCTATTTGTCGCGCACGTACCTAATGCAAATTTAAGACTTATATGGTTTTCTCGTGGATACCATCATCAGAACTGGACTAGATTAAAATGGGACCACATGGGGAGCATCAGCTTTCTAATAAAAAAAGAATCATCAAAATCGATCCACCCAGTCAAAAGTTATGAGAAAAATGAAACTTATAAAAAAAAAAAAAAACATACAGTCGAATTGATAACCTCCTCCTTTTTTTGAAGTCGGTTAAAAAAAGTAAGGATCAACCCATATATTATGTCCCACTGCTGGGCACGGGTCTCCTCGAAATCAGGCGAGGTCGGTAATGGGCCATAGTTCACCGATGCGTTAGCCAAATGCGTGTTGGTGAAGTACACACACCTTCAAATACTTTCAATCTCATCATACATGCAGGTTTCCTCACGATGTTTTCCTTCACCGGCGATCGAGTGGTGGTCTCCTGTTTAGGCACAACCAGGTTAGGATCGAACCTGGACCCTTTCGCTTGAAAGGCCGAGCCCATTACCCTATGGCCTATAGTGCCTTTGCAAATATCGACAATCGTAGTCCTAGATTTAACATAAACCCAACCTAAACCTTTCTAGCAAATCAATTAATTCATTTGTCAATGATTTTCGAGATTGATTTCCATGGATGAAGGAGATGTTATTACTTCGTCACTTGCGATGAAACGGCGTGACGATAATTAATAAGGTTTGAATAAATTAACAGAAACGTGTGTGGCTGCATTCACTCTTCGGTGATAAGTGTTGAAATCAGGGCTGTCACTCGACTTACCACGATTAGATTTACAAAATATCCTAAGTGAACGAATGAATGAATGAAATATTCTTTATTGTACACTACATAATACAAGTATTAACATAACAAAATAATAAATAAGTAGCCAGTAGGTCACAAAGTGAATTACTTAAAAGTATAAAAGTAAAGTATTTTAATACTATTCAGTTAAATGGAACAGACTATATCACTATACCGAAAAAACATAGTTGATATTGTAGTAACTTATTAGCAAAAAATAAAATAAAGTAAATCATATTTGAGTGAAGTGTCGACCCTTATCTTATGTCATCGGGTCTCCATCTCGAAATCATTCGTCGTATTAGGCATAGTTTAGCGGAGTGCTAGCCCAATGCGTATTAGCACTGATTTTTAAAGGCTTTTCATTTGAATAAATATTGCTAAATTAAACAAGCGTTTAAGATAGTCAGTTTAGTTACCTGTTTGCCAGATTTGTAAATAATAGTAGCATTATTATGAGTGCATTTTTTTCTCTTTTGGGCACCATATTTTCTTAGCGACTATATCTTGAAATTAAACACTTTGAGACAAACATAATGTAGTGACAACCCTATCCAAAATCAACGTGTTTGACACAACAGCTTGGTATATTATTGTAATCTTATATATTTGGGAATGTCATCATCACACAGGCGGTCCCCCAACCCACCGGCATATCGGCATATGGGCCTATAGCCCATCGGCCCATCGGCCCTGGCCTACCGGCCCTGACACAAGTTATGGCTCAATTCCAACGAAATAAATTTGTAATGTAAACGCGGAGATATTATCGCGCTTGTATCCCGTAATTGAGATTGTTCTGGCCGAGCCGATTTGTCTATCTCTAATCTATTATGCTTTGATTCTGTGGATTTACCTTTATCGTATTCATTTCTATTCTTTTTAGGGGTCTGTAACCTGTGAAATGTAAGTCATTTGTTTCACCTTGAAGCTAAATCATTATTATCTTCACCTTATAATTTAGCCTATCAGTTATTTAATATTTTCAATCTAGATTTTTAACATCTAGCAACTTCAATTGTTTTATAGCATAGCATAGGAGGACAAACGAACCGTCGAAGCCCTACGATTATCGGCGTCCATTAACATCCGCGAAACCAGAGGTTATGCAGATGCGTTACCCTCCTTTGCCCTATACCCCCCAATGGGCCACCGGAAACTCACAAACCGCACGAAACACGACAGCTTAGCTGTTACTTTACGTCGATTTCATGTGAGCGAGAGGTACCACCCCGGTCGTACCGGCCAAATTGGGCCACCACTAATTGTTTTATATAATATTTACTTATTTCAAATAAAATGTGATCCGTATCATCAGGAACATTGTCACCAGGAACACGTAGGTACTGTATCTGTGTTTAAAATACCAAACCAAGGATCTTGCTAGGATACTTTGGCAGGATCTTTATACGTCTTATTCCGCTATAACTTACCTAAACATACCTACAGACTAACAGCCTTATGATTTCTTTATCATCTATATTTTAATGTTATATTATAATGATAATACGAAAATTGTAATGATAAAATATTTTTTATGATAAATCAACTAATTTCCAAAACTACCGGCTACATTTAAAATAATTATTAGGTTTTTCCGGTGATTTTCTTTTTTATAATTTTTGAAAAACTTTCTACGTTATACCGTTATTAGTTTCCTTGGCCACATCCTGGATACAACCCACCCACGGGATGAGACAGGGTGGTCCGTTACAGCCGTTTCCCCAGGGACATACGTCCACGGGACATCACGTTTTTATACCCAAGGATTTGGTGCATTTTGTTTACTTACAATAATAATATAACAATTGCGGTATTCACTGGAAAAGTGAAATACATTATTTTATTGTTTTATTAAATATATATACCTAAAAACGCCTAGAGATTTATTATATCTATACTAATATTATAAAGAGGAAAGATTTGTACCTATTTTTGTATGTTTGTATGTTTGTAATGAATAGGCTCAAAAAGTACCTGGACCGATTCACCATTCGGAAGCTACATTATCCACGAGTAACATAGGCTAAATTTTATTCTGATAAAAATAGGATAAGATATTTTGGTTTTTCGGACACAAGGTGTAAAAAATGTTATTTCGCCTACTAAGATCCCGTTGTAAATCTTAGTTAACGCAGGCGAAGCTGCGAGCAACAGCTAGTGTTATATAATCGGTTATTTACCGGTATGAGGGATGTGCCTTATATCTAGGGTTAAACAGCTTTACTGTGTTTTGGACATGATAGACAGCGGAAAATTACTGCTACCGAGACTCACCATATTATAATGTACCGTGGTAGGTCATGCCTACCTAACGTGAGATGTTAAGTTGCAATGTACAGAAGGTATGCTCGTTTATGTTCAGGGTGACTTCTCAACTTGCGGCAGTTATCATCGATCAGGCTCGCAGACCTATTTATTTTTGTAGTGTTAGCGACAGTATAATATAATCGCCAGAGTCACCAGTCCAGTTATATGATTATATTGTGATACTCGGCGTAAGCCCTTACCCACATAAATTACCACGTATGCTTCCAACTGCTTGTTACGTAGTCCCCGAATCTGTCAACAACAGTAGACCCGACAATGAGTCCTGTCATCCATAGAGTCACTCAAGCAACTTAGAGTTTGCTAAGGTTAACATAAGCTTCTCATAGTCAAAGAATTCAGACGTATATAGAAGAACAGTTCTTATGGGCGCTTTGAGGACAAACTTTTGTGACACAAACGTCCGCTTGGCGGCGTGACAAGAAGGTTACCGCGATGTCCCCAGCATATGTCCCCAATAAAGTGGGCACAAAAAATCGTTAAAAAACCGTTCTTCTATATATGTCTGAATTCTTTGTCTCAGTTCACCCACATTAGTATATAGTTATCGGGACACTTGTGACAGTTTTAATTATTGTAACTAACAAGGCAGGTGCCCTTTTTATCAACTATTGCAGAATTCACAATACGCTAGCGTTAAGATAAAAACGTAATTAATTACGGTAAAAACACCTCTCCTATTTTTATGTAGACAAACAAAACCTGTTGCCAAATAAGTATAGTATAATATAAATTTATTCAAATGAGAACATTACAAAGTGCTAAGTCTCGCGCCGTTTTCTTTAAATCTCGTCTAACATCCTAATTTTGTAAGATATATGAAACTAATAACAATTTAAAAATAAATTCAAATATCTTTTTGCACAAATAAAAAAACTTGATACTTTTAAAGTAGGTCCAGCAATCGCTGGTGGTCTCTTATCGTTGAGGCGTCCTCTGTCGCTTCTACTGAGACATTTCACCTTTTTTATTGCTACGCTCTTCGCGACTTCACCAACAAACAAACATTTCTGCCATTGATAAAATATCTTTCATTCCTATACTATTTGGATAAGGTCGAAAGCCGCCTGACAGATCGTTTGACAGCTGTCAGAAGTAATAGTGTTGTCTATGGTTTTATCTTTGTCTACTTTCTCACCTTTTTACGATTCTCGGTGTGGCGTGGATACAATTATCGATTAGGTAATGTTATCAGGTCCGATCTTTAGTCTTCCGGTTGATTTTTGTTGATTTAGGCCGGTTTTTGTAATTTGTTGCATCGGTTTTTGAAAGCGTTAAATTGTTTCCTGTTATATTTAGCATTGTTTTAACGTGTTTTACATCTTTTGGTTTTATTGTATCACACGTTTTAAACAGTATAAATTGTAAAATAAATTCATGCGAATATACAAAACAATTAAATTTGCATAAAACAAACCACAAATAGGATTTACCATTAAGAATTATCATAACAATAGGGGGCATTAAAGATGGCATTTCAAGATGGCTATCAAGATGATATACGGAATGCACGCACTATCAAATAATTATCTTTAAGATACACAGTAAAGAGACACGACTGTAACTCATATGAAATTGTATCATAATTTAAACAGCAGTATAATTTTCACCGCCAACGGAATAGCTACCTCAGTAAGAAAACCGTAAGACATTGTAAATACTCGCCAAGTATCAAATGGCATAAAGCAAGTTTAATTATGAGCATAATATTGCATTCATATTCGTATAAAGACGTCACAATGTACTGACGACAAAAAAAACGTAGGACTATGTGTGTTTTGAATGTGTTTTTTTTTTTTTGTTTCATAAATAGTAATTTTAATTTTAATCAATGTCGGACTATGTGTGTTTTTTATGTGAATGTGTAGTTTTTTTTTTGTTTTGTTTTATAAATAGTAATTTAGAAGAATCAATATAAGATGGGTATTAAAATAAGCACAAGGATAAACATTTATGAATAGAAAGAACGAAGCAATTAGAAACTCTGGCTATCCGAATTAAAAAGCATTATGCTTTTATATTTAACAATTCCCTGAAATACGTAGACGAAGACATCTTCGTTACAATTGAAATTACTTATACCGACAATAAAAATGATTAAGCTATTTTTATCTTAACTACACAATACAAATTTTGTCCAATATTGTATTAACTAACTCAACTCATACTTGTCAATTTAAGCTAAAATCGGTACAAAGGCGCGCTGAGAATAGCTCATACTCTCACCACTAATTATTATCTCTACCAGAATTTCATCTTGTCTGATCGTAAAAGACATTTCTTGGGTTCGACCACAAAATATCAACTGTCTGATTGAGTCACTGTATGTAAGTAAAATTCATCCAACCAGTAATCTATGACCATTATTCGGCCAATCAGAGCACAGAACCGGCACGACGTGCAGCACAAAGGTGGAATGTTTTCATACATAACATTACCACTATCTGATTATTCTCGACGTTGCTAGTTAAATCTTCATCATCGGATCATATAATGTTCTTCTACCAATATTGTTTTACATTTAAATTGTTATTGTATATTCATAGTCCAGCTATAACTCGAATTTAACATAAAAAGTGTATAAAATAAGTATGTTATTATGTTAAAAGCCACCCAAGCTAATAATTTTATTTCACTAGTAACGACATCCGAATAATTTAGAGAGAAAATGTATCTAATTTATTTTTGTATTATCTAGGTATTTTTATGTACTACTGGATAAGGACGTATATTTAAGGAGTGAATACTGATAATGATGATATAAATTAACCACAAGTTAGACAAATTATAATAGAAAAAAACGTTTTTTTTACCGCGGTATATGAAAATGTTGAGTAAAATGGCAAATGGGTAAGGATGGTGAACCAAGACACGATCCTTAAACGCGTAGACATTAGAAAACAAAACCTTCTTGAAAGAATACTGTAATTTAAATTTACTTAAGGATAAACGAGGTATTGCGTATTAATAAATCTGTTTTGTTGTAGGCCAAATAAGTTTTTAATTAAATCTTCGTATTTCGTAAACCTATCGTGTAATTTTTTTGCGAACCCTCCTTCTAGTGCATACTTCAAATACTCCGAACTTGATCATGCGCATATTATTACAGGTTTTGTTCAGTGCACATTACAAAATGAGAACAAAAATACATTGTTTAAGTGTTATTACATTCGGAACGAGAATATATGGGATCTTACACTATGATATGTTATATACTTGAAATATTACATGTAATATGTGTATAAATTGACAGAAAAGTTATCCGGCGGTAAGTGCTAAAACGCTCATGGATATTAGCCAGTTCTGGAAATAACTCTAGTTCACGCATTGCTGAGTGCAAACTAAATCTCAGTGCCTAATAAGTTATAAGCCAGTACAGATCCTGTCCCATATTCATTTCAATGTACAGCAAATCTGTTCTATGGTTTTAATTGGCAGGATTGTTGTGCCCAGCTAGACGCAGCACAAGCCTCTCCCGACGGGACCTAAAGTAAAAATATTACATAGTTTATTTGTCTTACTGTATATAAGAGCAAAGAGGGTCCTGTGGTAGATGGACTCGGCCTCTTATGCGAGAAGTTCCGGGTTCGATCCTGATTGATTCCCCCACGTGTCTGCCTTGAAATGGGTTTTTTAAATTTCTAAGTGCACCCCAAACACGAGACCATCATTCGCTCACCAGTGAAGGAAAACATCGTGAGGAAACCTGCATGCCTGATGAGACTGAAAGTCTTTGAAGGTATGTGAAGTTCACCAACCCGCACTGGGCCAGCGCATCGGTGAACTATGGCCCATTACCCTGATTTCGAAAAAGAGACCCGGACCCAGCAGTGGGATATATAAGGGTTGATACTTTACTATTTATCTATCTATATAAAAATACTAGTAATAAGATATTTTAAGTGTGGCAAACCTTAATTCACAGAAAAAAATTCGTTGCGTTTAGAGATTGAAACTGAGAAAAGATATTTTGAAGGATTAAAGTTGATTCAAGATTGGAGGCTTCGCTTAGGTAGACTATTCGTCTGTCTGTCTAAACGAAGCTTCCATTCCCACAGGTATATTGTATCTAATCGTTTGTAAATATTGCTGCTTAAGAAGACGAAGTGTTGGTCGGCCATTAACTAGGCAATAAGACGATCTCCGTGTCCAGCCCCTGTTGGATGCGAGTGGCAAAGCATCGACCGTCTTGATGTTCATTGAAGGAGGCCTATGTTTAGAAGTGCATGGACAAAGGCTGATGATGATGATAAGTTAATTTCAAAGTTAAGTTATTTTGGACCACATTGTTTTAAATTTTAAATCTAAACGTTTTCAACATCACTTATGGTTATGATTGAACCGTAAATTATTACGGAATTTTTATAGTTTCTTTATTATGTTCGAAATAAATATAAATTATTATTTAAGAGGTCATCTCCAATCAATATATGTCATGGTTTCTCGCAATACTTTATCTAGCTATTTATTTTATAATGACAATAGCAATTTTATAAAGATACCTTAATTTTTATTCTTTAATGGACATAAAAACATAAAAGCACCATATTTGCAAAACATAAATATATTTTTGTCCAAAGAAGGCATATGATGTCAAGGTGCAAAAAATAGGAACATAAAAATATCATAATGATAAACTAATCAAAGATTTTACATTGGTCGAGATTGTTTTTGATATTTTTACAACATACAAACGAGCGTGGCTCGCTAGTTGGAAAGTGATTACAGCCATGTTGAGGTTTTGCTTCAAATCTTCAGTCTTGGTAATACTAAATTATTAAGGAGTCCTAATGTGATCTTTCTTATCCGTAAAGGCTGATGATGATGATGATTAATGTGTGCCTTTAAAGTATCTGAAACTTTGGAAAGTCCAAGTAAATCCACGTATAATCAATGAATAGATAATGTATGAAATTAGAAACATTAAAAACATAAGAATTTACGGAAATCATTGAAAATATCATCTAAAAAATAATAATAACAAATAAAAATAAAAGAGTAAAATATAAAAAAGTTAAAAATATGAAGTGTGTGGCAAAAAAATCCGTTTTTATTAACAATAATAATTTTTGTTATGTTATTATAGTTATTTTAAGTATATTCATAAACAAATGTCTATTTCGTCCACCTTTTTTATTATAGAGGGTGTAAATAGCCGGTTTAATTGGCGGTTAGGGAGTATCAACTTTCAAATACGTATATGCTCTTTTCTATAAGGTTAACCGATACATTGATTGGATCAACTTAAAGCTTATAGATGGAAGATAACTTAAAGTTGAGGCGGAAATCCGAAAAGCCAAACATTCATTATATATTATATTCGGAAGATTGACTGAGCTGTCAACGACATTGTAAAAAAACTCGAACAATAAATTTTATTTTATTCCCTTGTTTTAAGTATTTGTTGAAACGCCAAGTTAATGAATGCTAATACAACTATAAAATATCGTAATCATAGAAAGAAGCCCGTGAAATACGTTGGCTATAATGAATCAATATGGACACGGGCGGAAGAAATAAATTACTTTTCATCATTAACTGCCAATAGCTTGATTTGTAAATAATTCATTATAGTTAATAAGCTATTATAATATATTAAGTTATTAATCATCATCATCAGCCTTTATCCGTCCACTGCTGAACTTAGGCCTCCCGCAATGAACGCCAAGACGACCGATCCATTTCCGACCAACACTTCGTAAACGTGGCCTCCACACCTAAACCTTATTGGCCCGTCGACTATCCGCTCTTCTGAGTGTTTTACTATTATACTTTATATTGTGTGTCTGGCCATAATCTGTTTACTGTTGAAGCGACGACGCGACGTCAACTCGATATTACGGGCAGCATGCACCAAAGAGATGACGTCCGCGTAGTCCATGTAGCGTTCCGCCAGCGAGAGCGCGGCACGCACGAGAGAGAGGCATGATCGGCTCGAGCGATCGGCTCAGTTCGGTTTGTACTGCACGTAATGTTTAACATTGTCTCGTCAAACTACCGTCCGTAAACCGACTTTACAGACAACCAATTTATTTTTTATACATACTGTATGAGTGCATCCATCCTTACAAACTTGTATTATTTTGGTAGAATATGCATCCTATAGATATAAACGAAAATATATTTTCCACTTAATTATAAATATTATTTACACATTCATACTTGACTAAACATTTCCCGCAGCTTCGCGTCTAATTTACAGCTGTATCCGGACTCCATGTTATTTTATGGCCTACTAGCATCCCGCCGCGGTTTCACCCGCTAACTTCGCATTTCCGTATGAGTACGGGGATAAATCCATTGTCCCATGCCCATGTCTTATTCTGATGTAAAAGCTATGTTATTGTAAAGATTCATCAAATTCAGTAGTTTTTGCGTAAAAGAACAATAAACATCTTAACTTACAAACTTTCGCCATTATAATATTAATTCATTTTGAGAAGGAAGCCGATAGGAGGATTCATTTGGGCTGGGCGGCATTCCGGAGGCTGCGTCATGTTTTCTCGTCGCCCATACCTCAAAGTCTAAAAACGAAAGTTTTTGACCAGTGCGTCTTACCCGTATCCTTGACATACTAAGCCGAAACGTGGACACTGACGGTGGGACTGGTCCGCAAACTTGTTGCTCAGCGAGCTATGGAGAGAGCTATGCTTGGAGTATCTCCAAGGGATAGGATCCGAAATGAAGTAATTCGAATACGACATAGCTACTCGGATAAGCAAGCTGAAGTGGCAGTGGCTGGTCACATTTGTCAGAGAACTGATAAACGATGGAGCAATCGAGTTCTGCAGTGGTGACCGCGCACGGGCAAACGTAGTGTTGAACGCCGCCCTACTAGATGGAGCGACGATCTGCGCAAGGTGGCTGGCAGCAACTGGATACTCAAATCTCAAGACAGAGAAAAGTGGCGTGCCTTGGGAGATGCCTATGTCCAGCAGTAGACTGCCGCAGGCTGATGATGATGATGATGAATATTAATTCATAATATATAAGTGTAACGACAGTAAATTAGTGAAATAATATATTAAAAAATCATGTTAGTTTCAGAGATGGCCTCCCACGTATAACTTATAAACATTGCCTCTTTATTATAATTATTAGTATAGATTTATTTTTTCTGAGTCAAGTTTTACACTGCAATGCCATACCGGAGAACATTTGCATAAGTATTTTTGTATTGGACCACACCTATGGCTCACTGCAAATCAATAAAATGGACCTATAATTAGGCGCAGAGGGGCGGGACTCTCGCCGGCGTATGACTCGTCTCATATAAATTGTGGTAAAGTCGATCGCTGTCTCCCGAACGATTAATTATTTTTACCATATGTAGTAGTTTACTAGTAAAAAAATATTTATTGTAATTTACCAGTAAAAAATATTCCATTTATGCTCACATAAAGCTTAATAGTTTATTTGTTTACTGTTCGCTATGACGATAATCTAATAGATAAAATTCTCGTGTCACAGTTTTCGTTGCCATACTCCTCCGAAACGGCTTGACCGATTTTGATGAAATTATTTGTGCTTATCCGGTATCTATGAGAATCGGCCAACATCTATTTTTCATCCCCCTAAATGTTAGGGGTAGTCCACCCCTAAATTTTTATTTTTATTTTTTAGACAAAATTTATAATTTCTATTTTTTTATAATACAGCATACAAAGATACATACAACCCTAAATTTTGATCCCTCTACGATCAACCCCTATTTTGTAATTGCAATTTTAATATTGGCAGAACGAAGTCTGTCGGGACAGCTAGTTTTAATATAATTTTCTACAAACAATTTTTTTTCTTTTCTATTTCGATCAAGTTTCAAAAAAATCAAATATTAGAAAAAAAATCTAACTGAAACAATCAAAAACATCTAATTTAGACACAAATGACTATGTCAAGTCAAGTTTAAAAACATAAATGACGATTATATTAGAAAATGTATGCCTTAGATTTGAAACTTTTAGTACAGTCATATCGATAATAATTATAATAATACTATCGACAAGTAAAGTTTTGAGCCAAACTATTAATCAAATATAGTACTTTGCATAATTCAGTATGAATATAGATGTATAAATATGAATAAAGATACTATTTATTATATAACTGAAATATCATCAGAGTCATTATTCTTCCAGCCACATCCACATTGAATAGGTAGGCTGTAGGAGGAGGAGGAAGGAACTGCATGGTTATTGGGTACCACCATTTTGCTTGACCTCCCGTGAAATAGCTCTGCTGTATTTCGATGAGCAGGTCGAAACAGGCTATGTGATTACTGGCATCGATACATCTTACTCTCAGGATACGATCACTGCTCAGGATACGAAACACATTTTGTTGGCTGGTGTAATTCGAGGTAAACTAGGTTCCTTTAAGTGGCACGTGATAGCTTGAATATCAAGCTATCACGTGCCACTTAAAGAAATTGAACGTCAAGCAGCATTTACTAATAAGGACGCAGGGATATCATTCTTCTCCTAGTAGAAAGTTTAATAGCTATTCAATTTATTTGTGCCATTGATTTTTTTTATTAGTTGGATAAGAAAACCAGCTAGATACTTTACCTGGAACTCGTTGCCTATCTGAAGATAAGATATTGGTGTCAATTCTTACCGAAAAAATGTGACCAAATCTAATTATAATCAAGATTATTCCTTTCCCACCCACAACTGGTCTTGACTCACGCCAAGACCTTCGATCCGTTCACATCTCACCGATCTCACTAAATCTTACCGTTCAAATCTGTCGCGTCCTAGCATTCATACAAACTACACTAGCCCAGATAAAAACATCAAAAGCCACTTTATTACCACGTCACAAACTATCAAAACACAATTTGGATCCTCGACAAACTGCCTGGCGACAACGGAGGCAAAAAATTTGCTCCAATTTTGTAACAAAAAGTATTTTATTGCGACTAACAAGGCGACCCCGATTTTATCTCGTGTATTACTTTCATCCCTTAACCTAACCGCACCCTTGCTGCCTTTAATTGGTCTATGGTGGGCTTACATAGAGACAGTTTAATAATAATTTTGTATATATATTTGTAATATCTAGAATGTAGATAAATTTTGAGCCTGCAGTGTGTTGAACTAAACTTGTGTAAAGGTAAAACGTATTACATGTAATGCTCGCTTACGCTACTGCAGTTGTGGCGTTGTGGGATGGGTCTTCCACTTCCCTCTAATATGTGGAAGAGGTTGACGCTGGCTCACGCGTCCAGGTCTATGTGGAGGTGCTGCTGTGGTGGCTGGTCGTGTTATGCGATTTCTACCTAGCTGAGTTTCTTTTTTTATTAACATCCACGGGTTTGTTTTGGATATTGCTGAGTCTAAATTTTTTATCTACTTATTCCACTTATCTTAGGATAGTGTGTATAAGACTGTAATAAATGTGTTATAGTAATAAATGTATGTAATTATGTACGTTTATAAAAAATTGTAAATTATATTTTTAAAGGAGCAACCCAACAGAGTTTCTTGCTGAATTCGTCATAAATACTATACTACTATAGTAGTATGTATTGTTTTTATTATTATTTTTTGTAATATTGTATTTAAAAAGACTAGTTCCACTGAGTTTGTTTCGCCGGTTCTTCTCAGTGGACTTGCTTTGGAACCGGTGGTAGACTCAATTGACCTTCAATAAGATACTATTTTTAATAAAATTTTTGACTTTGACTTTGAATAAGGTAAGGTAAGGCTGGTCGCACGCTCAGCAGAACAATAAGCCAATAAGGTTGGAACCAGGTGGGAACACCATCTTATAGTAGCCGGCCCGTGTTAGATGCTAGTGGGAAGACATCCATCGTCGTGGCGTTCATTGGGGGAGGTCTATATTTTTAGAATTGGACCGGTAGAGGCGGTTTTTTTTCGAATGGACCAATGCTGTTTCAAAAAGCTTCATCGGAAATTTTAAAAAAGAATTAAAAATCATAGAGCTATTGGCGCAATGGTATAGTGAACGGATAAAGGCGGATAATGGTGATTTTTCAGCTTTTGAAGATCGCACAAGGAGACGTTTATACATATTTTTGTCATGCAATCTAATGCGCATTATTTCTACCGCTTCATTACTACCCAATATTATACTACCATCAGTAATAATTGATTTAATCAGGAACATTGAAAAATGACGAAAATCTAATATGAAACTTCCAAAAGCGTCATGTAAGCCCACCGCTATATATCCTCAACCGATGATCGTCACACACATTTTTTCCACCGAGCCACACAGGACAGCGTCACCATCAGATTATAACAGGCTGTGGTCGGATTATTACTTCATTTTTTTCCATCCTACCTGTCCAAAGTATAGGCATCGGATATAGACGTAAAACAACCAGTATAACATGACCTCCAGTTTTTCAAAGCGCATTCGCAAACGAGCTCTTCTTATCATGGGAGGTTTCTAATGAAATAGACAAGCAAGCTTCTTAAACGGTGAATGTGATGTTTATAATACCTATTAGATATTTGAAGAAACAATTTGTAAGTGTGCCAAGATACGCCAGAGCTTAATTCCTGAGTGACAAATATTTGGGGATTAATTTATTAATGTTTGTCCTGGCTTTGTGAATACTCAAAATATTTGTGGGTTGTTTGTCTTTTTTGTGGTTGACGCGATAGGATTTATATAGTTAGCGGGTGTTAGTCATTTTAGTTGTTTGTGTTCAAATTTAAATCATTTCAAAATTAGAATATTATTGGCCTCTAGGATACACTCTTAGAGAAGGTGGGGTAAAGCGAGGAAAGGTGATACGGAATTCTGATTTTAATACAATTAGATCCTTACTTAATATTATAAATGCGAAAGTACCTCTGTCTGTCTGTTACGCTTTCACGCCTAAACCACTGAACCGATTTTAATGAAATTTGGAACAGAGATAGATTAGAACTTGGGAAAGGATATAGGCTACTTATTGTCGCGAAAAAAAGCTTAGGGGGGTTTAAATAGGGGATGAAAGCTTGATGACGCCATGAAACTTTGCATTTAGGCACTTGATAAGAATTAAATAACCATTAATAATTGTTCCATCGTTTTTAAGATTTTACCTATATGGACATGAAATAGGAGATGAAAGTTCGCAGGGTAGTTAAAAAAAATCTGTCTGTGTTTACTATACGTACGTACGGAACTGTGCTACTCCGAATTTAACGCGAGCGAAGCCGCGGGGAACAGCTAGTTGATTATAATTTAGCAATGAGCGTTTAGACTAATAATACTATAACTACATATATACTATACTAATAATCGTCTTGTTATAAAAATAGGTTGTCAAATTATGTTATAGTGATTATTAATGTAGAACTCCTTTATAGCCTAATTTATCTCATAATATTTTGAGAAGATATTACATAGCTGAAAAAAGAATAAAGCACATAAAATTTTATTATTATTAAAAAAACTAAAAAATGTGGCAAAAATGAAGTTGGACCAGAACGCTCGTGGTATATGTACCACCACCAACTTACCTCTTTTCCATCAACTTGACTTCTTCGTAACCATGAATCTTAGATCTCATAAAAATTACACCTTAATTTACTTAAATAATCTAAATTTTGACTCAGATGAACGGGTTCTACTCATCTTATATATCTATCGCATAATTACTATCAACTGTCTCTTTTATAATGACGTTGTAAACAGATATGAATCCTAAATCAGTAGCGGACCTCAAACAATGGCCAACAAAGTAGGAACGGTTAGTGTCAGTTGAGGCCTGAGTTACGACCTTCAAGTCACCGCGCCAACGCATCTAGTCGACAGCTTACCGACTTAATTTACTAACTCCATAAACACACTGTTTTATATAAATGCTCCTTTATATTGGACTATTAATTGTCGTCTTATTACACATCACAGTTTAGATCTCTTTAAAGTCTAGATATAAAGAGTTGATCAATAATGCCATTCAATAATCGAAGACCTCTGTGGCTCAATGGTTAGCACGTTGCCGCTCCAGCCCCGAGGTAGCGGGTTCGAATCTCGCTAGGTACAAAAAAGTTTCTGTGTTCCTGGGTCATGGATGTGTAACATATAATAAAAATCTTAAATATATTATGTATTAATATAAAAAGTATTAAATATATGTATTTCCGTTGTCTTGTAACCGTAACACAAGTTCTTCGGAAACAGCACTGGACCAGATTGACGTGGTGTGAAATCGTCCATAGATATTATTATATATTATAATTATAACCATTCTTTAACAACGATGATTCTAATTGATGTTAATGTAATAACCGCATAACAAACACGACCGATACATAAATATCATGAAGAAATTAATGAAACAAAACAAAATCAAACGCCACATACGCAAATTAAATCAATAAACTAAACCAATGAACAAGACAAAAAACTTGAAGGAAAGCAGCTCAATCCGAGTGTTA
The DNA here is from genome assembly GCA_905333005.2 of Lycaena phlaeas. Taxonomy (NCBI): domain Eukaryota; kingdom Metazoa; phylum Arthropoda; class Insecta; order Lepidoptera; family Lycaenidae; genus Lycaena; species Lycaena phlaeas. The sequence continues at coordinate 5,308,441 of HG995181.1, forward strand.
TTTATTAGTATAGATTATCGCAACAAATCACGAAGACGATTGCCGTAACCCGGTGTAACCCGACCCGCCCCTTGCATTTGGTGATTGGACAAATAAATATATTTCCCGTGTCGCGTTTATCTGGTCTGGGGTGTTAATAAAAATGTAGGGGAGATTGGGGTCGGATAGACCTATTATGTATGTATGACATTTTACGTATTGTTACAAACGACATTCATAAGTATCAGATTAGATATTACACACTATACGCAAAACATTTTATTAAACTTTAATAAAAAGCATCGTATTTTAATGGCAACGCTCCTGTAAGCTCTCCATGTCATGGAAATTACATACCACCAAGTGTAATAAACTCTCTATTAAAAAAATTTGCTAAAGCTTTAAACTACTCGTAGATGTAAAACATAAAATGGCCAGACTAATCGTGAGTGTAAATATAATCTAAGCTACAACATGACAAATAACTGAAAAAGGTTTCTAACGCAGAAACTGTATAAGTCACATTTGGCAAAAGATAATTGATTTGCTGATAGCATAACTGTTACTACAAGTAATAATGTGAATGTATAATATATTTTTGTTCTAAATACACCTACTTATTAGGTTGTTGACATTAAATTATATTTATATTATAAAAATGTAAGGTAATATGTCTTACTATAATATGTAAGTACCATGTTTACTGTTATTATTCGAATGGAAATAAAATTGAAATAAATGTGTAGTCATATTTTATCATATAAATTCCATTAATTTTAGTTTTAGTGCAAACTCGGTTTGATTATGATGCGCTGAAAATGATATAAGTAAGGTGAAGTTTTATCTTAACATTCGCTTGGTTACTCTATTACATTTTTTTTAAGTTACATTTTCGAGGAGTGTAATCAATAATTATTTTATTTATTTATATCAGACTAGCGTACGTGCCTTCTGTGCACGGGTAAACGTTTTAAAGTTAATGTTAACTGCAGATAGTATAATAGATTTGTATAAAGTATCAACCCTTATATGTCCCACTGCTGGGCAGGGGTCTCCTTCCTCGAAATCTGGCGAGGAGGGTAAGTAACGAGTTAGCTTTGTATAAGTAAAAAAAAATCAGATCGATCCAGTAGCCGTTTTTGCCTATTATTCGGATTCAGATGAGAAGCAGTAAAAACCAGAAACAGAAACCTATCGATAAAATTGTATGTCCATCAGAGGATTACATCACATTATGCTTACAAATAAAAATATATTACTTAGATTCATTAATCCATTAACATATTATGTGTATGTTTTAGAAATCCCTAACACACTTCACCCGCGTGTCCCCATCGGTGTGAATGAGCCTGTGGTCCGGGTGGCCGGCGTCCGTCGTCGTATCGTTCCTAATAAATTAGGAGCCACTAATACAAGCCCTTACAGAAGACTGGTCGTGTCAACTCGCCACTAATGTACTGCCGCGATAACACATTCAAAAGCACTCATGTACGATCAACCAACATAAAGAGACCCATCGTGTACTTTAAAATTGTTCGCATCGAGTCCGCGTCGAGTGTCACAAATTATGGTCATATTCGTACAGCGAGGAAATGGTTTATATAGTTTAGGATCCAGTGTCCGATGTAAATCCTCGTTTGGTTTATTGTTGATGACTGTGTAATTGATGTAGGGGGATTTATGACTAAATAAAGGGTTTTTTTTTTGTTTTTACGTACATTCCTGTCTGATGAGTGGGATGAAGATGGAAGTTGCTGTCAAAAGTTCATTTATATTAGGGGTTTTTATGAAATTATATTTTGCCTTTAACTATTTATAACTAGTTTGTTAATTTTATTAGAATTATCCTAGACCACCTTCATTGTTTCTTTGACTAATAGAATTCGAAACAAAGAACGTTATCGATATCATGCTAAAAATACGCACATAGAAGTGCAGTTCTGGTCTGCTGAGTGGCTGGTCACACACTTAGTAGAACGGATGATCCAATAAGGTTCAATAGTGGCGGCTACGTTCACGTAGACAAACTGTTCGTCAGCAATTTCACCAGTTCGGAAGACAATTTCCTTATGGCCAGTATATGTTGAATGTATGATAAGGATACTCATTAAAATACGTCCGATTTATCACGATTAAAATAACGTTAGCGAGAACGTGTAGTTCTATTTCTTATATAAAAATTTCACAACCTTTCCATACGGGCATTCGTGGCAAATAGCTATATTTATCTAATGAGCTATATCAACAATCATCAACAGCTTAAGGTTCACTTTTATATTATAAAAGAAAAACGATATACAGGGCTACAGCGTCCTGCGCAAGCATAAATGTAACCCACGACGAGTGACGGAATCTATATTTTACAGTAGACGGTAATATATTGATAATGATAATGCTGTTGCTGTTGATAATGATGATGATTAATTTGAGTACGAAAATAAATATCTAATTTTAACTCCTAGGTACTACTTGAGAGCTATTTTAAGCACATACGTACACATTGTGAACTAATCAGTTATTTCGCTAATAGGCGCCGGAATGGGATCAGACGTGGTGACCGGTGAGCCAGCGGCGTGGAAGTGGTGTTGTTTTGTCCCCACGTCCTGATGGAGCATCAACCAGAATCGTAAAATGCACCGAGAATTACATTATGCGACAGCAACCAATAATTGAAATAATTTATTTGTGAATCAACTAATTTTTTTAGTAGTACTATTATCAACATTATCAATATGAGTTTATGAGTTAATGTTAATTAATGTTAGATTCTTTATTGGCCACAAAATCATACATAAAAATACTAAACTAATTAAGCAATATAATATTATTGGCACTACATACATGTTTGCATTACAATAGGGATGTTGACTAATTTTTGTAATTGATTTTATTTGATAGGTATACTATATATGAACACGAAAAAAATACTTTTGTAAAGAAAGATGTCCAATTTTAACAAAAAATAAAATAAAAAAAAATGTTTTTTAAAATCGCCCTTGAAACGCTCCAAGCGTCATTACGTCACACACCGCATTCAGAGCTCGCGCTATGTTAGGTGAGTTTGTACTTAGCTCAATGTTCAGTGACGTCATCGCCTTATTGGCGTTTACAGTCACGTGATCATGCATGATAAATAACGCATTTTAAATTAATTTTCTAAATTTTAAGACAAATAAGTAGACTTTTTAAATGTTATTTTAGGTTTTCAAATACTGCATTTAATATGTAAAACATAACTTTACATGAATTTGTAACATGTGTCAACATCCCTATTTCTTCCAGATAATCCTAACATAATTATTTATGAACAAAGCAAAAAGAAGAGGAGACAACATTCAACCTTTGGGTACACCAGAAAAATGTACATCCGCGACTAAAATTTTGCCAACCCAAATTCTCTGCCATGTTCAAAACAATCAACTGTCTAGGAGTTATTTTGTCACCTTTTTACTAAACATAGGTACTTAAGACTAGACTAAAAGATTTGCTAAAATTAAGCATCTATATTTCGTCAACTTAACGCGTATATTCTTATTTGTAGTTAGCTGTTACTATATTTCTGTCCTTAGAAACATAAATAACGTTATTATAGTTAGCATTTAATATAGTTAACATGTGGAATATTTTGTTACTGTTAGCACTACTACGCGAACAACACAAATGTCGCAGAAATAAGTAATTATAGAAGTGACATTTTTCATGCCTTCTAAAAGTTTAGATTCCTCGTTAGAAAAACCTTCATATTGTTAAATATAATATGCAATTGAATTGTTAATCTGAATGTTATTGCTTATTATCACATGAAACCGACCACGATGTAACAAAAAGTAAATGTTATTTCTTTGTGGCCGTGTGCGATCCGCTCTAAGATCCAGTTCTGTACTCACAACTCACATAGCTCACTCGTAATCGCTCCGACTGGCTGGGCGCTATCAAAACGTATTGACACCGGCTCGGGAAAAATTAAATTGGTCACACGCAAGTGCACAGATAAACCTTAAATTGATGTTTTTTACAGACAAAATAAATAGATGTAAATCGTGCACAGTATCCATAACAATCGAATAGGTACTAAATACTGAATTTGACTCACAAGTTTTTGATGTTTTTTCACTTCAAAGCCCGTTTTTTGTCACGCTTGGCCCACTACTAGTTCCCACAGTTGCAACTCCTGTATAGCCAGAATGGACAGCGGTAACCACCTACTGACCCTTAGATACAATTTCTGGCAGCCTGGGGTATACGTTAAAACTACCATGAAACTCGCAACTAAATTGATCAGAAGGATTCAGGAGAAGAAAATATTTCCAGTTTCCCTCACCGTTCAAAGCGCGAGACAGTACAGGATTGCAGTGACAAATTTAATAAAAGTCAAGGAAAATATAGCAACTAGGAGAAGTCCAGCTGCAATAGATAATCGTGAAATACTTTTAATTTTTGTTTTAGCTTAAACTGCTTATTAATTTTTTTTCCTATTAATATTATAATGATAACGAATAACAGGAACAACCTCGTCTTGGAGACCCGCTAAAACTTCTTTGTCCTATGTACATATTATTATAACCTATTGGTTTTCTAAGCCCACTATTCCAAATCTACCGACACTGGGACCATTAAACATCTATAGTAGTATGAATGAGGTAGGCCAGGTACCAACAAGCATTGGCTACTTACGATACGAGTAGGATTTAGGCGTCCCACGTAAATATTTCATGGTAATGCCCCACCATCGAGTCCATCTGAAATATATTCGAATTCAATTCGCTAAATGAACCCACCCACAGAGAGTCCGTTAAAATATCTGTTGATTCACATACTTTACACTTTATTATCTCGTACACATATTTCGACAAAAGCAGAGATTACAGAAATGCCTTTGCCGATTGAATATTACGAGTGGTGGACGGTTTTATGGCAGTGCTAACAGCAGATTATGTTGCTTGGCCTCGTCAATATTATTTATGTGCTCCGAGCAATGTTGAGATTCGGTTATTGTGGAGAATGACTGAATATTTCATTAAAAGTATTTAAAATTCAATATTATCAAATTTTTCATTTTTTGCGTCTTCAAATGTCTGTAAATTAGAATAATTGAAGCTAATTTTTATTTTAACAACTATGTTTTTGTAAGCTATTAATCTCAAATTACAAATGTCATCATATGCATAAAAAGCATAAGACTACGCAATGACTCCATGATGCCTAACTTTGTCTTCATCACCAATCATCAATGTTCGTCTTTATCCGTCTTTTGCTAAACACAATCCTCCTTCAATGAACGCCAAGACGACCGATCCCTTGCCTTAAAACGTTTTTATATAAAGTATGCTACAAAATAATCATGCGAACAAAGCTTGGTAAATACTTTGAATTTACTTCATATGTTTCACAAGTTTCCTTATTAATTAATGCACCTGCTTATTCTCTTATGTAACAGATGTCTATGAATGTCGTTGTCACTTACAATCAGGTGAAAAGACTTTTTGGCCCCTCTTCTATAAAAAAAGAAAAGTAAAAACTTGCGCAATAACCATAGCTGCTGTAAAATATCCTAAACGTCGGGCATATACAAAACTTAATAAACCGCGATAAAATCCGTAAAAATTTTTTTCATTATGACTTTACATTCATTGGTCTTTGCCACTTACACGAGCGCAATAAAAAAATGATTGGGAATTATTATCTTATACGACAATGTCTACACAACTGCGACATATAAAAAGTCTAGTTGCAACATACTTGCGCGGGCACGTGTAGAATATCTTTATTAAATGGCCTCTTCTCCGGCGAGTCGGATATCTCGACTCATAAAAGTACGTTTAAGAGGTAGACGTTTATAGTCAATGCTTTTCAGCTTCTTTTAATAAAATATTACGATGTAAGACTCTATTAGGAAGAGAAATGAAGTTTCAAGTTTTGAGTGTAGGCTCTTTAATGTAGAACTAACTTATGCACGCATCTTCGCCTGCGTCAACTAAGATTTAAAACGGGTCCCTAACTTTTTGAAAATTTAATACTTATAGCATATGTTCACCAGAGATAGTGTAGCTTCTCAACAGCGAAATATTTTTATAGTTTTGTGCAAACTGCACAGGTGCTGGCAAAAACCATCGGTAACGTAAAAAAGTGTAAAAACACATTATACCTAGCCCACTTATTAGTTCATGTTCAATTGTAATTTTTTTGATTTGGTAGTTTTGTCCTCCTGTAAAATGACGATTTTTAATGGTATCACTTATCACAGGAGGCATAGATATTTTTATTACCATGCTTAATTTTACTATTAAATCACAAGCTAATAAACAAGACACCATTGATAACACCGACATATTAGCCCTGATGAAACATAATAACACATTTTGTTGTATAAAAATATATTTTTTAAAGGAATAAACAAAGCTTACCTACACTACATTCCATGCGCTTCGTATGGTTTGGTACAACAACCAACAGACAACGGCTCCTTTAATTTTTTTTTTTTTTTTTTTTCGGTTGGATCTATGCTAATGGTCCTAGTGACCGTTATGCGTCATCGGAAATGGGGTGATCCGGTTGGATCATCCTATGACGTTATAATTTGGGGGGTTGCCCCCCGCCATATTCATGGCGTCGGGTTTGTACCTAACTTGGTCAGCTACGGTCGACTGGTTTGGAACGGGTGACGTTAGAAACCTATCGTGAGGGCCGGCCCTCCCCTCCCCCGGTAGCGGGGGAGGCGGGTCAAGCGCGGGACCCGAGCAAGCTGCCGATAGCAGAGTGCTATCGGTGTTTACACGGTCTATATTGGTGTCGACTCCTTTAATATGCTGATTCTTAGCATATGAAAATATACTTCGAAAATCGTACACATTTCGTGACCTGATTGGTCTGAGTTATTTTGACTAGACTTTGACTAGACTTAAGCCGATGAATCAGTTAATACCTTACGATACTCTCGATCATTCGGGAGCTAACAAATTGCACAGACAACACTAGGAAAGAATGTGCAACGATAGTCCAGTGGTGGGTGGACCCTAAGCACGAGACCATCATTCGCTCACCGGTGAAGGAAAACATCGTGAGGAAACCTGCATGCCTGATGAGATTAAAAGTCTTTGAAGGTATTTGAAGTTCACCAACCCGCACTGGGCCAGCGCGGTAAACTATTGGCCCATTACCCTCCTCGCCTGATTTCTAGAAGACCCGTGCCCAGCAGTGGGACATAAAGGATTGATCCTTTACTTTAGACACTATTTCACACGACTTTAACAATCCCGGTGATACATTATCTGGACGACTGTTTCACAATCTCCAGATAAGTTCCGAATAGGCTATCGGCAACATATTTGACAGATAAAGTATGGAGTATCTGTCAAATATGTTGCCGATAGCCTATTCGGAACTTATCTGGAGATTGTAAAACAGGCCCTAAAAACTTTAAAAAACAAAAGAAACCTTTCCCCAAACTTACACACAATCTGACCTCAATTAATGCATCGATGTCCATCTACTTGATAACCAAAACTAGTAATTAAGCTATGATTGGCGCAACATCCCACGGTCTTTATAATGCTTCTCAGAAGTCACTTGAACACTTAAAAGGTTTTGGACTAGATAATTATACGTAGGGGTTGAGTGATAGCTCTCATAGCGTAAAAGCTCTGTTTTTAATGTATCCAGTCATTATGCAGTAGCGGAATTTAAGCTATTGCTGTTTTATCTTGAGATCGAAAAACGTACAATCATCATGATTTTTATCATTCGAGTGAGAAATGCGTTCTTTTTCACGCCACCGTCAAACGCAGAATTTTGTTTATTCGGCGAAATACTAGCATATAATATACTGGCAACTATAACAAACTCAGGTTTGGCAACGCATAGATTTGCTTGGAGTTCCTTAACCAAACCGTCTGAAATGCCCGATTATATTTTCTTTACCCTAATTATTTCTTGCATACATATTTTAACATAATAAATCAGTAAGAGATAATTCCATCGCCGTATTGCAGCGGGTGGACCTGTGCAAATGAGGTGGTACCTCTCACATAATGCCGTGTGCTGGCTCGTTTCGTGCAATTTGTGAGTTTCTGGTTGGAGAGGCTACAGAAAAAAAGGGTAGGTATAACCTCTTGTCTGTGGGCATCGATAGTCACTATAAGAATCCGACCGCTCTTTTGCTTTCTTACGCCATACAAATCTCGGAAAATTCGCCACATTTCTGTCTGATATACATCAAAATCATACATCGAAATCCAATTTTTGTCAAGAGTCCTTTAAATACTTTTCCAGCACTTAATCTCTGGTTTAGTTAATGTTAGTTTGCCATGTATGCCAAAATGATTAACAAAAGAAAATATGTGTTGCATAGTATGATAGCATCATACCTTTACCCGGCCACGCCATTCTAGTAGATTTTGCTATCAAGGCGCGCCATTAGATGCCATAGAAAAAAGTATCAAATGTTTATAGTATCAACCCTTATCTGTCCCACTGCTGGACACGGGTTTCCTCCTCGAAATCAGGCGAAAATGGTTATTGGATCATAGTTCACCCAATGATGACCCAGATGCTTTAGCCCAGTGCGGGTTGGTGAACTTCACATAAGTACCTTCAAAGATTTTCAATCTCATCAGACATGCAGGTCTCCTCAAGATGTTTTAATTCACCGCTGAGCGAACGATGGTCTCGTGTATAGGGTGCGCTTAGAAATTTAGAAAAAGCCCAAGGCACACACGGTGTCAGGATCGAACCCGGAACTTCTCCCATGAGAGACCGAGTCCACCAATGGACCATCGTCGCTCATGTTTATAATGATTGCTAAATGCAAATAAGCAATTGTGAACGGCCATTTAAATAAGTATGGTCATTAGCGAGCTGGCTTCTGTTACACCTTTTTGCTGTGCACTCGATTACCTGTCGGTATTTTAGCGATACACATCGTCTATACAGGCTGTTATAAAAAAACCGCGATAAAATCTATAAAACTATGTGTATATAAAGGTTGGAGTATATTTTGTTAGTTCTTGCAAATTTTATAATTATGAATAGACAAAGATGAAATACCAAAAATAATGATTATTAGTTTTTTGTTAATCTGTATAATATTGAATTGTTAGGTTATTAGATATAGAGGTCTGCTTCGGAAGATATCTTTGGCAGGTGGCAGGGGCAGACGACTCGCCAGGTTGTCATTTCCGTGGACGTCCACAGTCGCGCTGGACCGGCCAGACAACGAGGAGTACACCGCTGGAGCTTGGTGGGTAGAATCTGCGTCCACCATCTTTTGGGCGCGGAGAGTCTCACATGACTATATAGATATACATAAGAACAGTACCCAATAAGAATAAAAGAAATATATATATTGTAACACTGAATATTATAACAAAATGTTAAAAATATAAAATTGTATATTTAGAATAATATTATGTTAACGTAGTTATTTTGTTTTCACACATATTTATAATCTGTATTGTTTAAAACAAAAGTTTAATTTGTATACGTTAATGTTTTTAAAAGCACGAATTTTATCGTTGTCAATAATTCTACAGCTAATTAATTAGATACAAAGGTTAATACTTAATAATAATAGAGACTAGACTCTATATCTAGACTAGATATAATAATAGAGTAGACTTATTTAAAGTATTTAAAACGGGATATTTACCATGTTTTTTAATATTGTTTTGCGGAGCTCAATTCAGTCTCGTGAACATGACATTCGTAGACAATGTCGAAATATCGAGCTCCGCAAAACAATATTAAAAAACATGGTAAATATTCCGTTTTAAATACTTTAAATAATGAAAATAACCATATTAATTTAAAATCCTATAGAGTAGACTTAATAATAATAAGACAAAAAGGAATGTATGGATGTCAATTTACGGACATGCTGTATACGAACTTGAAACAAAATCTCCTAGGCCTGTCAAAAAGATGTAGTGGTCGCGTCAATCAGCTGTGAAATGGAAAAAAATTGGCAATTATGGCGTAGCTACCCTTAATGGGTTTCGCTTGTTCTGCTACAAGAGCCTTCATATTTTTTACACGCTTATCTCCATAAGAATTTATTTTGTATTGGTTTCTTGAATTGATGAATATGTTATTTATGGATGACTTATTTTTATATTTTGATTTCTGTTTATATTTATAGATGTTAATTTTTAAAACTAAGTTTTGATAGTTATGTTTCGCAAAGAAGAAGAGAGAGTAATGAATGGAACACCGAATGACAAAACATTTTAAAATCATGATAAGGTTACATCGGATGGTATAAAGCATATATAGCCTTCCTTAATAATTAATGGTCTATCTAAAACTGAAAGAATCTTCTAAATCCGACTAATAATTCCAGAGATTAGTGCGTTTAAACAAAGAAACTCTTCGGCTTGATATATTATTAGTAAAATCAAAAACATATTCAAAATAGTACCACCAAAATATATTGTTGAACGTCAATAAAAAATAAAATCAACCACCGGTTCCAAAGCAAGCCTACTAAGAAGAACCGGGTAAACAAACTCAGTATAAGATATTAACGATACGTGTAACCGTATTAAAGATATAAATAAGATTTCCTGATCCGTTATAATATATTCGCATATTTCGTCTGACGAATTGTACAAAATACAGCTAGTCAGTCGAGATAGGAAATCGCAAATTCCTTGCCAAAACGCCTTCGCCATTTCGTGTCCGAAATAACTTCGATCCGTTACATTTATGTATTACTTTTCTTCTCATCTTTACGTTCCTCTTAAGTTTTATCTTTTATCTTTCTTCTTTATCGCGTATAATCTTTCCCTATCTATTTCTGGGTTCCCCTTCTTATCATTTTCTATTTATTGCTCTTTGTCCATCTTCGTTTGTAATTGTATGGCTAATTGAAAATACATGTAAATATGCTAGAAAAATAATATCTAATTTTATACTTAATTACATATCTGAGTTTTTACCAAAGGTACCGAAGTGATAGTGTAATAATGGGTTCTATGTAGGGGTTGTCAGTCAACTCATCTGCCACTGGACGTTTTGACAGACACAGAATTTTAATTATATATTTGCGGAACACCGCAACTAGTTTATATTCGGAAAGGCATAAATATTTATAGCGTATATCTAGACAACATTAAAAATTATTCGGTATTTCGATTGTCTCACGAATAGAATTTTAAGAAAGATCAAAATATAATAATTGTGATATAAATGTTTCTGATTAGATAAATTAAAAAGTAAAGTATTAACCCTTATGTCCCACTGCTGGGCACGGGTCTCCTCCTCGAAATCAGGCGAGGAGGGTAATAGGCCATAGTTTACCGATGCGCTGGCTCAGTGTGGGTTGGTGAAATTCACATACCTTCAAAGACTTTCAATCTCATCAGGTATGCAAGTTTCCTCACGATGTTTTCCTTCACCGGTGAGCGAACGATGTTCTCGTGTTTTGGGGTGCACTTAAAAATTTAGAAAAATCCATTTCAAGGCACACACGGGGGGTCAGGATCGAACCCGGAATGTCTCGCTTGAGAGGCCGAGTCCATCCACCACCATCGACCAGCGACCATCGTCGCTCTACATCGCTCTACATGATTGATATCCTCCAAAGGACTAAAGTTACTAATATCGCTGAACGAATAAACTTATTGAAGTGGTAGTGGTTGGTCATACATTAAGGAGAATAGACGGTCAAGAGTATAATAAGGTTCAAGACTGGCCATTAATAGACGATCTTATTGCAGTGGCCGTCCCGTGTTAGATGCCAGTGGCAAGCGATCGGTCATCATGGCGTTCATTGAGAGAGCAGTTTAGCAGTGGAAGAATAAAGGATGACGATGATGATGATGATGATGTTGATAAGGAATATGATGATGATAATATTACCACATAATATCTTCTTTTGATACGACTCTTTTCGTCTCATTGCAGTTGGAATATAATATTTTCGTCTCTGTCATCAAGAGGGAAATCACAAAAGATGAATAAACGTATTAATCATCGTTCGACCTCCAACCATACTCGTGATTAGGTAGAGAATTGGTTTCCAAGAGGAAGGTAGAAAAGTAGGCAAAATTATGATTACGAAAGGCTAGAATACATACTGTATAACAAATACATACAATTATTTCATCAAACACCGTGTAATAAAACAATCGATCGTACTAGTTACTCTATTAAGCTATAAACGATCCATTAAAATGCTCACTTAACCGTTGAAAGCGCGTTACTAATCACACCTTGAGAGAGGCACCACGGTCTTCAATACCTTCACAGGCACCGACGCAAACACTAAAAACCATTTGATTAATTAAAACTTAAGGGCATCGCTTAAGGGGGGCGTCTATAAAATTTGTTTTTTAATTATACTTTATTAGAGTAAATTGGCTTTGTTTTTTCAATAGGGAATCTGTTTTGACGGGACCCTTTATCCGTCTATCGGTTCTATTGACGATTTTATAAGGTCAATAATCATTATCGGCGATCGTATAATTAACTGGTTTTACTAGAGGGTTGAAAATGCGCAATAACATTAACAACCTATGAAGAATTGAACTCCCTTCTTTGAAATGTTTATTAGTATTTCAATCTTCGGTAATTTGTATTCAGTGATTCCAAAATGGATTATACAATGAAATTCTATTTAAGTTTATATTGATTATCGATATGATTTCATCGTTTTATCATTTGTTCAATTCGTGCCTTAAATGCTTCTGTGTTATCCAATATTATTAAAATTATATTTTAATAATAATTTACAGATACAAATAATGTTCATATCTTATGATTCATTCTTCGATGTATAAATTTTTAAGCGGTATTGTACCACGCCTCATATGTTCTTTATTTTAACACCCTTATTTGGGATATCTAAAAACCCATTGGTAGCCTATTAAATCACGGGCGTACGCAAATAAATTTTGTGAAAGAAAATGTACCTCGAACGGTGTTCCATTAATTCTAAAACACCAAGGTGGTCAACCGATAACGCTGTTTTGACACATTTTATTTATACAGTGTTGGAACACGTCTTTATCTAAATTACGGTGTTGGAAGCTTACATATCTATTGGTGTTCCGGACACAATCGCGTACGATTTGGATGTATTTCACGTTTTATTTTTCGTATGTTATCATTTTAAATAGATGTTTAATCATTTTAATTATAATAGGCTATATTCAATATCTATATACTTACAAATTAAATAATTACAATTAGGTACAAGAAAGTCTCTAGAAAAAATCTTCGTAAGCAATGGTGAATTATCGAACACCGCGATATAAAAATAACATAGTAAATATACTATTCTAAGTTACTTTTGTACACTAAAACTATTTAAGTTTGAATTTTTACACTGTTTTTTAACTATATGTCGTGGAGTTCGATATTTCGACAGTGTCTCCAAATGTCTTGTTCACAAGACTAAAAAAACTGTAATATATGATTTGTCATTAATAATTTTTTACGTTTAAATTACGTTTCCCTAATCGACATCAATGTATTTGAATTTGAACATGACACAATAGGTTTTCCCTCTATAGTCACGAACAAATTAGTATAAAATAAATAATCTATATATTTAAGTATCTCAAATCGCTTTATTTGACACATAATTAAGTACAGCTTATTATTTTACATTATATTGTTTGAATAAACAAAGTGCTTCGGACAACTTATTCATATTTAAACTTGTCAACATGAATTTGAATACATTTATCAAAGCTATTATTAATAAATATGTATTGTATGTAACAAAAATCACCTTTAGCTATGTGATTTAACACAAATCGAAAATTTAGAAATAAAGCGAAAGAATTCCCAAAAAGTGTGCTGTCTCAATCGCAGCTGCGACAAATTAATTTGGTTAATCAAACGAGACGCGGGCGCAATGCATCAAGGGGACAGCGGTCGAGATAACATTACCGTGATATACGACTCACCGAAAATACTCGCCGGTCGGAAAGACCCCGCGCTGCCGAAGGGTTACATCAAAACAATCTTTGCGTAATTTATATTTTATTAAAGGGTTTAAGGTTCAACACCATCATCATCGTTGTCATTACCGTCATCAACATCATCATCAGCATCATCATCATCATTATAAGCGTTTTTAATATTCCTATAAGGGTGTGACCGTTAAATTTTTATTTTAGAGGCTTTCTTGTTAATTTTGGCACTAAATCTTACCATTTCTGTAATAGTGCGACAAATGCAGAGTGGATATCTCTGTTGTTCACAACATTAATTAACCTTATTATTGTTAATAATATATTCAGCGTGTCACCACTCAGGCGTCAGCTGAAAATCAGTGCGTCAGCCATTAGCGCAGTCGCACATTCTGAGCTGACTGCCTTTTTGACTTTTTTATCTTTGTATTTCACCTATCTAATAAGTTTTCTTTCTTTCAAATTGATTCTTTATAAAAGCTAGACTAGTCCTAAGTAAACTCACTCAAGTGATTGATTTTAACAACTAAACTCATTTACATTATCGACTCTGCGAGATTGTCCAAATCTTTACACAAAAAACCACAAACATAAATTCGAAACGATATAAAAACATAATTCCATATTCAAATTGTCCCAGGGCATATTCACGCCCATCTAACGCTGACGGATGGCGTATTGTCGGCTACCGGTGTTACGCTGAAGGCTTTATCACGGCGGGATGGATTGTGAACAAAGCTCCCGGCTGCGCGTTCTTGTTTAAGTGGTTTATATGCGCGAAATTCAAAATGGTGACTAAATCCAATTTTATTGAACTGTTTTACGAAATTTAAAAGTTTCAACTTCAACTGTTTTCAGCAAAAAAAATCATTTATAATTATTTTTTTCCTACTAGTAATTATATCAGAGAATAGGGAAAGAGAAGAATTGGAGATTGGAATGAATTAATATTCCAATATTTATAAATACTTCGAATATCAGTCAGTCAATCTTCTTTTATAAACGAAATAAAATATTCTTTAATTTTGTTAATGGTTTCGCATAATCCACCTTTTTACCATTACTACTGTTTACCTCGGATAAGGCTGCTGAACCTGGCAGTGCTAAACCCGACAGCAATACCCAAATGCACTACCCCACCTGCGAACGCCTTCATCTGCTTTTTTGAGGGTCCCGGATCTGGAGTCAGCTCATCATAATATTATATGCCATATACAATAACAAAATCCTGCTGCAAGTGTATTTATTTACATAGTTTTAATAACTGTTCTGCCCTTGGCGGGATCCAACCCTTCCTTTCACCATACCTGAAATCTATATAACCTCTGACACTCAAATTAACGGTCATTTCAACACAAATGACACTGATGACGGGGACAATACAATATTACAATACAGGATCAGTAATTCACACATCGGTCTCGGAATCGATTATACCCGATTGTTCGACTCGATGTTCGGGTAAATTATCGTAATCGATGTTACAATGGAGGGCGGAACAATGACAACGTGGCGTCTTCACGTATTGACGCGTGAGTCGTGACGTCATAGTACAGCTATGTGGTCGTTAATTTAAGTGAATGCTATGTGCAATGAA
The DNA here is from genome assembly GCA_905333005.2 of Lycaena phlaeas. Lineage (NCBI taxonomy): Eukaryota > Metazoa > Arthropoda > Insecta > Lepidoptera > Lycaenidae > Lycaena > Lycaena phlaeas. Next base: position 5,323,930 of record HG995181.1, read on the forward strand.
ATTATTAAAAAAATGCAAAGTTTTGTCGAGTAAAATATAGAGCTATCTTGCGGAGATATGATGCGGCCTCGTACCATCGAATAGTTGGTTTCCAGTATAAATATCGTCTTTCATCATTGTCCTCGTCATCGTCATCAGCCTCTAGCCGTCCACTACTGAACTGTGGCCTCCCTCACTGAACACCAAGACTGTTGTTGTAGCTTGTTTTTTTTTTCGAAAGGAAAGGACTTTAGCCCTGAGGCCTTTAAGCTTAATCGGTATACCTACTAGAGCCTAAAGTCACAAGATAATGTAAAAAAGTAAAGTATCAACATCTGTCCCACTGCTGGGCACGGATCTCCTCCTCGAAATTAGGCGAGAGGGCTTATGGACCATAGTTCACCGCTGGTCCAGTGCGGGTTGGTGAACTTCACATACCTTCAAAGACTTTCTATCTACTCAGGCATGTAGATTTCCTCACGATGTTCCCCTTTATCGGTGAGCGTGCGATGGTCTCGTGTTTTGGGTGCACTTAGAAATTTAGATAAACCCATTTCAAGGCACACACGGGAGGTCAGGATCGAACCCGGAACCTCTCGCATAAGAGGCCGAGGCCATTACCCACTGGACCACCGTCGCTCTAACGATATAGCATGTCATGCGCAATGTAAAAAAAATATCCCTGTGCCGCACACTGCAGCAGAAAATGCAGAATAGACACAAATACCTCAGGATTTCAATCAACTGAACATCCTCCAAGAACATAAAGGTTCATGATCGATATTAACCACTTAGCATTTGCTCGTCTTGTCACATTTTGAACCCAAGTTTGAAAAAAAATATCCAACGGTTGTAAAGTTGACCAACCTAAAGCAAAATTTGGTAATCGCTTCATTATATGGTCAAATTATTCGTTAACCAATAAAATGTCGATAAGTTGTGAAGGTAATTTATTAAAGAATTCAATTAGCGAGGCCGCACCTCCAAATCTTCCTGAATAGACTTAATATTTCACAATAACCTCAATTATTTGACGATTTCCTCTAATGTTTTTATCCAAGAATATAAACGTCTTATATTAGGGTTGAGAGATACTCGTCAGTATTACATCGTATGTTTTCTTATAGATAGTTACGAACAGTATGAAATATTTTAGTTCATTAGACTAGACATATTTGTAACCTACACAAACAGGACAAATAAGTGTATTCTTGAAATTTTGTGTTGTTTTTGTCAGTCATGTTGATAGATAGCTTTCGTTGACAGATTTAATCTTTGGCAGCTTCAACTACAAGCATCATGGTAACGAATTTGATGCAAAATAATAGAAAATTTTATATTTTCTAAACTAATCCAAAGCCATGCATTTTTTATCTAGAAATATTTTAAACTTTGCATCAATCTATAGATATTTTTTGACAATGCGTATCGGTGCTGACAAGTATCGCTCATCCCACGTGATTGGTCAGTAGGTACTGTATTTACCATTTGTGTTTTATTCAATTTAGAAATCGGATAAAAGCCATATTTGAACAAAAATATATTTCAAAGAATTTTAATCATTAACCTTTTTGTTTGGTAATTTATAATGTTTTACCAAAATAGGCAAATGCGTCACCATAGGTGTATCGCCATGGTCAACACCCAAAGGAGTTCTTTTGTCATGTTTTATACACGAAATATGAAATGAAAAACAATACTAATAATAGGTATAATATATTATTCTAATGCTTAGCTTAGCTTAGAAGCGCCACATAATATTTTCCGGATTTCTATATCTAATAAAATAATATTTCCCTTATATCTAATAAAATAATTTTTATTTATAAAAATAAAATTTCCCTGTCACAATGTTAGTTACCGTACTCCTCCGAAACGGCTTGACCGATCTTTATGAAATTTTATATGCATATTCAGTAGGTCTGAGAATCAGCCAACATCTATTTTTCATACCCCTAAGTGATAGGGGTTGTTCACCCTTAAATTTTTTTTTTTAATTATTGGACGATTTTTTTTGTTTTTATTTTTTTATGATACAGCATACAAAATACATACAACCCTAAATTTTGACCCCTCTACGATCAACCCCTATTTTGTAATTGCAATTTTAATATTGGCAGAACGAAGTCTGTCGGGACAGCTAGTATTATATAAAATGTCGATAGTAACAAAATAACATTTTTTTTGGGAAATTAATCTAATAATTGTGAATTTACTGTATTTTTTTTATTTAAAACAAATCCTCATCAAGTTTCAAAGACCCAAACATATAGTTAATTTCGCACATATTATGCAAAACAAAATCCATTCACCCATAAGAATGTCCTAGTTCAGATTTGACAATCTAAAATTTACTAACATAGAGGGGAAGCAATTGGCACAAACATTACTCTGCCGAATAGAGGAAGGCTATTAAACGAAGAGAAAGAGAGAGAGAGAGAGGAAGAGAGAGAAAAGAGAGCATTAGTACTGTGCTAAAGCATTGTAAAGATTAATTTACACTCGTCTCAGGAGGAAACTATAGGAAGGCCTGATTTCAACTTTGATCCCACATCTCGGTAAAAATTGTCAGAAGGTGCAATGCAATGCAACATCCCCTCGCGACCTAGCTGGTTGACTGGCTCCGAGACAGTAAGGGAACGCAGGAGTTCTCAATTAAAATGTGTACACGATGCACTGCTCGGGTAGCAACAACAGTGTTTGCCGCAGTGCCAATCTCCTTGGCGGTTGCTTCCAGAGTCTCCACAGCTCAAAAACTAATATACATTATTTCTAAATACCATAATACATGAGCTTTCCAATATATTTTCGAGGAACGAATAAGATGTATAACCAGAAACACAATATCAACTAAAGATTGACTCGTCGGAACATTCCAGAACGATTTACTGCGAGCGTTCCACCCGGTCCGTGCAAGTTTACATAATGGAGGGCTGCAAGTGAAATGACATTAGACGTTAGTCGTTTATCGTACAGGCTATATACCTGTGACCTTATGTCATCGGCGGAACATTGCCGTTTAGTGATGGGATGTTAAAACTTATCGATAAAGTTGTAATGTTACGTTATGTCATAATGCGTTGTAAAGTAGAATAGCTGTATGTTAATATAAAAATTAAATTATTTAAAAAATATATTTAATTATAACGACGTGAATACTTTTTTTTTATCAATGTAAGGTCTCCTGCTAACTTTATAAAGAAAACTTATTTTAAATACTTCCATGCTATTCGTAGTAATTTGCTTAACTTAAATTCATTAATCGCTCATTAGCTTAGCTTAGCAATGATTACGAATTTCTGTCTGTGGCTAATATATTTATTATGGTATATTATAAATCTTATCTTTTTAAGTAAATAATTAAGAAACTTCAATATGCAAAAGTTTCGATTCTTGATACATCTAACTTAGGTCGACTATAAGTAACAATTACACAAACTATTTTTGATAACTTTGAGCAATTTCCTATAATAGTTTTCATATTTAGTATGCGGAAATTAAAATATATTTTGCGGTTTTATTGCTTTAAAAAATTTAGTTAAAGTTATTATGTAAAATTTACTGCTAGTATAATAATTAACAATTTTATCGATGTAAAGTTTTCCCGCCCTAAAGTCAGCCGCCCACGCGGGTCGCCCGCCCCGCCCCGTTCGTCGCAACATCCGCAACATTTGGACACCATCACCAATCATCATCAACACAATTATGTTCTTTCACCAATAAACACACGCCCACGAAAAATACCTTTCATTCAATTAAATACCCATTGATGATTCAACGGGCCATAGATCGGCCTGTTGGTCATCTAATATATAAAATTTCCCTGTCACAATGTTAGTTACCGTACTCCTCCGAAACGGCTTGACCGATCTTTATGAAATTTTATATGCATATTCAGTAGGTCTGAGAATCGGCCAACATCTATTTTTCATACCCCTAAGTGATAGGGGTTGTTCACCCTTAAAATTTTTTTGTTAATTTTTGGACGAAATTTTTTGTTTTTATTTTTCTATGATTCATTTAATGAAGGTGGTGATGATGATGCAGGTTGTAAATCCAAGTTGACTCCGAGTAATATAATAGTAGATGATTAAGGCGCGCGGAAGTGTGTGGGTGCGAAACCACCGTGTCCAAAGTGTAATCGTTCGTCCGTACGTCGGTCGGTCTGTCCGTTATACGCGATAGCCGTGACCGTATAATTGTCGGTGATTGGACGACGAATTTTTAATTGGTAACACGTGCGTCTATCTACTTTCTATTTATTTGGATATTTGTTTTAAAAAATAGACGGTTTCCGACTCTAAATTGAAAAAAAAACTTCGGAATATATAGCCTTACACCCGTATTCAAGAAGCGTACTTGGCTAAGTAATGAAACAATACTATGCAAAGAACGCTTCTATGCATGCGCTCCTTTTGTAACCACTGGTGCTTCCAATAGTCGGGTTTTATATTATAATTAAGTAATTTAACCATACTTCTGGCAACTCATTTGAAACTTAAAAAGAGACTTGACCGTTGATTTGTTAATTTTTGCTTTTTCACCCTTACCCTTATCACCATTTTAGGTTCAAATGAGTTACATAAAAAAATATGCTCCTTAATTTGCTTTTACAAAACTAGTCAGCAACACAACCAAAGACCGAATTAAAAAATATGTAATTAACAATAATTTTTTAATTCGGTCGATTCAACGAATATAATTTGTATTGTATTGGCGAGCGCCAATATAATTTATTTTCAGAATCGTCGGGATTTCAGATTGGGATCATCGGGATTTTCATTTGTCTTTAAAATCCGTATTTTTGCGGTAAAATTACATCGATAGCACTTATACAATAATCAGTATTGTAATCATCTATGATAGCAATACATGTGACAAAACCGATATAAATACATAATCAAACGCGTGCCAAGGGACAGGGCCGTATCCCGGCACGCGCTGGGCCTATCCCGGTGTGGCCGCACGATTTATTCAATGGACTCGCCCGCTCCGGTTACACTTGTATCCATACTTCTTTGCATATTAGGGTTGTCACTAGGTGGGAAAAGATGCAATCTAAAATTCTTTTTTAACTTTAGGAATACCTGAATGATTCAGCCGGGGGATGAAACGGGGAATGCCGTTTGTGCAAGAACAATATGCATGAGTGTCAGGCTTTCTTCCACCAATTAATAGTTTAATATTAAAACAAATAGAGATATAACAATGTCTCTAATCTCATAGCTTGGGTCTAAAAAAATATTTTTTTAAAAAACAATTTCTTGTCACTCTTTGTAATTACAGTATTTGTGAGCCTAATAGAACGCTTGCATAAGCATTTTTCTAAATCGGAACTTGTGCAATTTTGGATTGCCTTTTATGGCGCATTACCATCATCATGCTAATAAAATTTTCGATTACCTACTGCGATAATATTTAAACTTAAATAATATACAGTTAATAAGAACTTAATTAACTTAACTAACTTAATAAATAAAACTTGGTCCTTCCAAACCGGATACTCAGATTTCGATAAAGAATCGTCAACTATGACATTCATTAGTATTTCTTTAACTTACTGAAGGGTGTTTGTATCTAAGTATTTAGGTTCTCAGATGATATTTTACATCGTAATCATTCGCATTTCTTCATCCACTTCTTGAAATCCCTTAGCGCACGCATAAAAAATGTTTAATAGGTGAATAATTAATTTCGCAACTTGGCAACCCTCTGGCAGACATTTTATTTCCAGTGAATGGAGGGCACTAAAGAGTTGAATGCGGCGTCGTGTCCGACACGATGTAGCGCGCCGTGCATCAACCAGGAATGTCCCGCCGTTATTTATGCCTCACGTGTAGCCCGTGGCTCCATCTAACATTGACAATGTGAATTCGATACTTGACTTATCTTCTTCTATATACGTGTTTATGATTTTTGTTCTTACTAGTACTTGTAATTACAATAATTTTTTTAAACCAATTGTTACGTGCTCAAGTAGATCTTCCGTACCTAGTGCTTAATGTTAGGAATCTCAGCCATTATAATTCTGAGACCAGATAAAGTTGTTAAGCAATTACGCTGCTTCTCCAAATAATTTTCTTTCTCCAAAAAATTACTGCCTACCATGTGATGCGTCCTTACATCGAAACCTTTTACATATTTTATCTACCAACCAGCTATCCATAGAGCAAACACAACAATCAGCATATAAGCCTTATTGACTAAGTACTTCCTTTTTTAAATGCATGCTGCAAACTGTTATAGATGCACTGGCTGGTTCTACAATAAAATACACGTTACGGCTTCATAATTTATTTAGGCAACCTTTTCGGTGATGGTAGGCAGACGACTGCTCGCGCAGGAGGGTCGTCTGTCCTCATACATATTATGTATTACGATGTTGCAATCTACTACGCTAAAAAATGCACTCTAATGCGAAACTAAAGCAGCGAAATACATATATATTTAAAAGGGTGTGGGCTTGTTTGTATATCGCTAATAATGTACGCTACACTGTCATGCACTTTGTAAGAAGAGACTACCTCTATCCACAAACGCCTCTAACTTTAAAAGCTGTGAGCGATCACATGATCAAAAAGGAAGAAAAGAAAAATGAAGTTCCCTATTCTATGGCAGTTTCAAGTATTTACATTTTTGTCATCTTTGCAACAACTATTACATTTCTATACGAAATACGTCTAAAATCTAAATACAAAACCCCATTTTCACAAGCTCACAACAAGCGATTTTAGTTCGAATCGAATCGGTGAAAACACTTTAAAAAATCTCTTGCCCTCTTTCTCATAGAAGACTGGCCAACTGAATGTTGACATCTGGTGGAAAGTGATAAGTGTCCCTTTGCCATACTACTTAAATAGAGATATTTAATTGAGCTATCTATAGCTCTATTTATTGAAGTAGTACACAATCTACTGTGCAATGTAAATAAATTAATGAAAACTGGCTATTCTCGTACCATAAAAACAGTATTACGTCTACTTCGAAAAGTACTTTGACGTACTTTAGTGATGGGTCTTGGATGCAATGTGTAACTGCCCTAACATTAAATCCTTTCGAACCTCTTAATAACGTAATAAATAACGGATTTGCAATACATTTTATGATTTTTTAAATTAAAATGGGATCACACAAATAGGGTTACCACAACGTTATGATACTTCTCCGAAAGTCAATTTCGCGCCATTTCGCGATCACCGCAACCGCACGCTCAATGACAATCGATTGGACACATCGCATCATCAGGGATCTACCTATAGGCTATCTTAGGCTATATTATGTAGCCTACCTATAGGCTATCAATAAATGTTACTTACACTCATGTTGTCTTTATATCCGCCATTTTTAAGCAACATATTATTGAACTACACGTACATATTTTATTGGAGTTTACTCCTTAAGAATCGATTTTCATATATAAGGCTCCCGGTATGAGAAAAATCCGAGGGGTAAAACCAACCGAACTAACGAAAAAGTGTCACGTTTTTGGTGCGCACCTTTAGTGCGCAACTTTCTAATTTAGCTGTGAGTGTATTGAGACGTACATAGGGTATGCTGTATAGGCGACTATACCTATATACTATATGTTATTTTTTGCGTATGGTTAGATACTCGTACTTGAGGAGTAAACTCCAGTCGTGCGTCGGAGCTGACACACACACATTTTTTGGAGTTTACTCCTTAAGAATCGATTTTCATATATAAGGCTCCCGGTATGAGAAAAATCCGAGGGGTAAAACCAACCGAACTAACGAAAAAGTGTCACGTTTTTGGTGCGCACCTTTAGTGCGCAACTTTCTAATTTAGCTGTGAGTGTATTGAGACGTACATAGGGTATGCTGTATAGGCGACTATACCTATATACTATATGTTATTTTTTGCGTATGGTTAGATACTCGTACTTGAGGAGTAAACTCCAGTCGTGCGTCGGAGCTGACACACACACATTTTTTTTTTTAGTTGGTTGCACACAGATACATAAGGTGTACATAAACTTAATTAAATTGTTTTAATTAAGTTTATGTACATAAACATTTGTTTTTGTACATAAACATTTAAATTGTTTATTCTTTTTCATCCATTTTCATTTCATTCTTTTTTATTTAAATCGTTCATTGTTCTTTCAAAATCAAGGCAAATTGTTACCTGATAGTAAGTGTTCAGCATCACCCCTGAATATTTCTAGATCTAGCCCACGCAACGTTAATCCGTTGCCAAATCCTGAGACATCCTGCTATTCTGTTCGAAACACAGAGGCTGTGTTAAGGAATAATTAAGCAGATTGGTGGTAATATCGCAGACAGGCGATCTCCTACTTTCTTTCCTACCAGTAGAGCCATCTACTTCCACTTCTATTGTTTTATAGCAATATGTAATTATACCATCTTGCCATTAGCTCTTTTAATTAACTCCAAATGGCATAATCCCGGCTACTGGCATCTTACACCAGCTTTCTAGTTATACTTCCAACATGTTTTTAACTAAATTTTAAATGTCGTGACCAAAGATTTGTGGCATTAAGCGAAGTAGATTATGCACTTACAAATAGTTTTCATAATATTATGCCTATTTTTCATCTAAATATTTATTGCAACCGCTGATTTGTGCAGTTCAATAAAGTACAAATTAGTCTTTACATTGCATATATTTTCAGCTTTAATATATTTATAAACCATAATATTATCGACACCATTTTTTATATTGATGTAACATAACTGTTACTATGTTAATATTTGAAGAGCAATTACAATCAAATTCATTCATTCATTAAATTAACGAAATTATACCGAAAGCGTTCATTCAACTGAGTTTACCATTGATGTTTGTACTTGTACCATAAAACTATTATGGTTAATTACAGTTTAGGGTCCGAGACCATGATAGATCTGGATAATCGATTATGGATTTAAAGCTTTGATAATCATCTACGTTGATAATAAATAAAATATAGATATATATATGACAAAACTTTTGCGCATTGGAGATTTTTATAAATATGTGTTATTAATACTGTTAGGTTATGTTTTTGTGAATGAATGTGATTTTTTAACGAGTATAAGTGAAATTTTGAGAGTTTTCATTTATATTAAGCAAAAAGCATAGTTATTCAATGCTTCTTAAGTTTAGTCAAATATATACAGTATATAACTCTAATTTTGAATAAGGTGCTGAGTTACGGCTGTAAATTAACATAAACGCCACATTCAATATTTTAATTAATATACCATAATATTATATTCATTTAATGTAGTTAAAGTAAAGCTTATATATATATATATATATATATATATATATATATATATATATATATATATATATATATATATAGTCAATATATATATATATATATATATATATATATATATATATATATATATATATATATATATATTGACTTGTTGGATTTTGGAAATTCAGAATGTCAAATGCAATAATTTCTTAATTATTTACATAATTCTTATTTTAATCTTCGAAATCAAGCCTTCGTTGTCTCGATAAACATCAATATCAAATCGTTGATAGAACCATGACGCTAAAACAATAAAAATGCGTGTCCAGTATTAATAATACTAAAGGTATTAAAATCATAAATATTTGGGATCGTCGTCGCTTGATTTCTGAATACGAATAACCAACTTAAACTTTATGTCTCGTAACTAATTCGTCGGTGTTTGATTTGATTTTGTAACATCGAAATCCGTTCCGTACTTTGTTTACATTTTATTGTTTTAATCACGCCTTTTATATTATATCGTATACATGAGATTATTTTTTAAATTATTTTATTGGTTATGCTAAATTCTTCTTTTCCTCAACTTTCGTAAATTCATTGGACATTTCTGATTTCAGTTAATTCAATAACAAATAAAATAAATTTATATTTTACGAATGACACCAGTACTGGAAATTATCATTGCGATAGTCTTTATTTTTTTTTTTCGAATGGAGCTATGCTAATGGCCCTATTGGCCCTAATGCTTCGTCGGAAGTGGGGTGAGCCGGTTGGTATTACCCAGTGATATAGTAAGTAGGGGGTTGCCCCCCGCCAGCCGAGTAGTGTGACTTCCACGGCTTCATGGCGTCGGATGCGTACCTGTGTACGTAATTTTCGATCAATTATGGTATGGTCGTCTCAGACATCTGTGGATAGAAGTATCTACATCAATCCCAGTAGAGGTTTTCCTCTATCTAATTGCAACTACCTTCTTTCTTGTACGTCACTATTACTACCCCCATAGGTTTTACTACTTTACGTCAAGCAGTCTAAATATTTTGTTTTTCCGACGCTACTTTTCCACGTGATTGGTTTCTTTAAACGTACGCACATTAGGTGAAATTTAAATTTTCTCCAGTGTTTGTTTTTTTTTTTTTAATTTATAGAAGCGTGTAATATGGTCTGTGAACTATGCTCATTAGGACCTGCCCACGTACGCCCACGGGCCCTGATTGGTATACTCTTACAAATTATTAAGCAATACCCAATACATATTTGATATGTACAGATAGAAAAAAAAATATTAGACAGTGAATTTGATTCGATATAAATAGGCTTTTATTGAAGGACTCGGACAGATGCAGACTGATAGTGATGACACTACTTTACTGCAAGCCTTTCAGCCTTTATCTGACCACTGCTGAACATAAGCCTCCCTCAAAAAAAGGCGTAGGTAAACCGATCTCTTGCAACTCCAACACGGACCGGCCACTGCACAGAGATCGTCTTTTCACCTAGTTTACCACGGCTGGCCACCACTTCGTCTACCTAAACGCAGACTCAACCAGCCTTATTGGTCTGTTAGCCATTCGTTATGTTTGTCAGTATTTTACCGTGCAAGATTTCATTTGTTTGAATGCCTATCCATCAGCTCCACCGTTTTATTTGCTCCGGGTGAACTGGTGCATGTTTTAGGTGCCATCGACTTACCAGCTCGTCTATGAGCTCACATTTCAAACATTGCAACAGTAAATCCACAGTTAGACATTACAATGGTGGCTTCCTCGTATTGTGTCAGTCGCCGCGGGCAAAACTGGTACAACTTGGGAAGTCCACGATCCGACCTGTTTGCTTAACAATTATTTGTAGAGTTATAATATTTAATTGTATGTAGACATTAATACAATGATATCCGTAGTGCATAGTAGCTAGGTTTCCCCTTTTTATAAAGGGCTAAACTTTTAGGCCTGATGGCCTTTGAGCTCAATCGGTAGTGTAGGTGAGCAGATGGCTTTCCTAGAAATTTTTTGTATCGCGCGCCCTACTCCGGAGAGTAGGCTAGGATAGTCAAATCCAATACGGTCAACGAGTCATTAACAGATATAGTTAATCTGAGGGCAAGCCCTCCCCTCCCTCTCTGACGGGGGAGATGAGACGTGTGGGGTTTTTCCTACCTGCTATCTTGACTTATATAGGTCATGGCAATTTTTTTTTTTCAGTTTAATTGGAGGGAAACTGGAAAAGATATCCGACCTTACTACATTTAAGGTGAATTAAATTTTCTGACTAAATTAAATGTGGGTGCCAAGCCGCCAAATCGGAAGGATTCTTGCTGTTTAAATATCCCTTGGGTGTTGAAAGATCGTACAGGGTCCGTGGTCACCTTTGACGATCCTGGGTACACAGGTATCACAGGATAGGAGTAGGAGTGCGCAATAAATTAATTTACTTATTGATTTTAGGCAAATGTGAATTAATTTACATAACTAGCATGTTGTTATTATTTAGATGTATATTGTATGCATCTTCCTATAATATTTTTTTCAATAATTGGGTTGTTATTATTATTCAAAGAGCGGTTATTCCAGGCAAGGCCTGCCTTCGTATCACTGCGACCAGGGTTGATCTATTGTGATCGCCACTATTTACAGCTCCGGTCCAAGTCCTGTTGTTTCTATGAACTCTAGGACTTTTTTGGCACCAAGAGATTTGATCTCTTCTGTGTATAATACATGCTTCCCTAGAATAGAGCTACGTCTATGGAGGTTGGGGCAATCAGTGAGAATGTGCATAGGCGTTTCCTCTGCTGAGTAGCAGAGTCTGCAGTGCCTTGTGTCACTCTTCCCGACTATTTGCATATGCTTATTGAGACGACAGTGTCCCGTGAGCAACCTGACCAAAATACGAATTGTTCCGATTAATAATTGGGTTGTTAAATGAATAAAAGTAGCGACGATTGTCTAGTGGTGGATGGACTCGGCCTCTTATGCGAGAGGTCCGGGTTCGATTCTGACCCCCCCGTGTGTGCCTTGAAATGGGTTTTTCTAATTTTTAAGTGCACCCCAAACACGAGACCATCGCTCGCTCACCGGTGAAGGAAAACATCGTGAGGAAACCTGCATGCCTGATGAGATTGAAAGTCTTTGAAGGTATGTGAAGTTCACCAACTCGCACTGGGCCAGCGCGGTGAACTATTAGCCCATTACCCTCCTCGCCTGATTTCGAGGAGGAGACCCGTGCCCAGCAGTGGGACATAAAGGGTTGATACTTTACTTTTTTATGAATAAAAGATTGAATTCAGTTCCGGATTAGAGCGTTCAAGGTCACTCATAAAATTGATAAACGCACAAAACAAGAACGATCATGTCGACCATGAGTCAGATGATTTGTAATAACCTCGACGTGAGAACATCGTGTGGTACACAAAAATCCAGCTTTCGCCCAGCTTCCGATCTTGAGATATGCGAAACGGCTGACTCACGGATTTTATGTAACATTTACGACACTGGGTTTGAGGACGAAAATCCGTTTCCCACTTCATGACAACCACACACATCGGATATCGGAGAACAAACATTAAGCTTTAAATAGCAATAAAATTTAAGCCCCAAGTGTAAAAATAACAAAATGTAGCATGAAATTGTACCCCTAAAAATAACAATAAAGAATAAGCAATAAAAGTGTGAAGCAACAATGTGCTTTACGGAAAGTTTTTGAGTCGAGTTATAAAGAAATTGTTTCATCGTATTAGAACTTTGTGCTTATGCTGATGTTCTTTGTTACACACTTAATTGGCAGAATAAATCCTACTAATGGATAGATGGATGGATGGCACGTAAAAACCACTCAATGGATTTTGATAAAACTTTACAATAATATAGCTTATACGTCAGAATAACACATAGGCTATAATTCATTGCCGTACTCCCACGGGAATGGGAAGTACGCGGGTGAAACTGCGGGACGCTAGTTTTAATATAGACTAACTCAAAATACCAATTTCATACTTTTAATCGCAAAATTAGCTTTCTGTAGGAAAACGAACAAACAACACAGTAATACATTCTGACTACTCTGAATTGAGACATTACTACGCTATGAATGTCATACTACGTATAAGTAAGAAGTAAGACGTATAAGTCGAAGGTAGCACCGCAAGCAAGAACTAGTTAAAACTAGACACGATGCATCGATTATTGATTAAAATCATATATTATATTTGTTAAATCCTATTCATAATCAATAAAATCGTTGATAGGTACTTTTGTAGGACCATTATAAAACTATAAAACCGCAAAATACGGATGTATTTTTTACCGTGACACGTAAAATAAAAACATCGGTATCGATATTTTAGTCGATTCAAGATTACTCGGTTTGGACAGGCGGTGACTAACGCTGGGCTGCCACCGTGTTACGCAAACCGGTTTCGCGCGGCAAAAATAACATCGTACCCACAGATTATACGCTAGATATTATCGATTAATCAGAATCGTGATCTGATATTGTGCAATTTAATTATAATTAGTGTAAATAATAATTATCATAATAGTTCATCAATGATAAACGAAATAAGCATTTAATATTATTAATAATACCACGGACGCTTTTTACACCACGTCTATCTGGTCCCATGGTAAGGTCTCAAAGAAGTTGTGATACGGGTAACCGAACTACCATATAACGAATAAAACTATAATTAGCTACACGCAGTATATGATATAACCATATCTAATATATAAAATTTCCCTGTCACAATGTTAGTTACCGTACTCCTCCGAAACGGCTTGACCGATCTTTATGAAATTTTATATGCATATTCAGTAGGTCTGAGAATCGGCCAACATCTATTTTTCATACCCCTAAGTGTTAAGGGTTGTTCACCCTTAAAATTTTTTTGTTAATTTTTGGACGAAATTTTTTGTTTTTATTTTTTTATGATACAGCATACAAAAATACATACAACCCTAAATTTTCACCCTTCTACGATCAACCCCTATTTTGTAATTGCAATTTTAATATTGGCAGAACGAAGTCTGTCGGGACAGCTAGTAATAATATATTTACATAATAACTTACTACAGTTTCATAAACTAATTACATAATATTATAAAAATAATAATCTAATAATAATAAATAATCTAAAACTATAATCCTTAAAAATATATATATATATATATATATATATATATATATATATATATATATATATATATATATATATATATATATTATAATAACTAAAATATATTATTAAAAGGCGTCCCTCTAGGCAATGTTCCGAAGATACTGGCAGCGTTTCCCCTTTGAATTGCTAAACTAATTCTTTGTCCGAGGTAGCTGCCATATTGTATTATTTAAGATTATAAAATACACATATTTAATACACATCCATGATCCATGACCCAGGATATCTTTTTGTTCCTTGTTGGGATTCGAACCCGCAACCTCCATGGTTGAACACTACCGCACTAACCATTGAGTCACAGAGGCCGTCAATCCAGAGGTCATAAGGATGACGGCATTTTTAAACCTTTTGCAAAAACACGTAATGCCATATATTGAAGTGGGGTCATTTTTGACACTATTGCCCTTATCTAGTCCGTTCTAGATAGCATCTGGGACGACCACCCCAAGACTAAACCGCAAGATATTTTAATGTCAGCCATTTCCGATGAAACCTTACACCGTTTTATTCGTAAATTTCGAAGTTTGATAGCCTGTTTTTCTTCCTCGTCGTTCAATTACCGCTGAGGATCGTGACCATGTATCTTCCACTGGACACAGTCTTGGGTCGAGTTTCCCCACTTGGACCCTTGGAGACCCCCCCCCTTCCCACTTCCCTTCCTTCTTCTTTCCTTGTGTTCCCTTGCACGTCTTCTTCTATCTATCCCAAAATAAATTCTCCATGCCATGCCTCGATAACGCTTAGTGTGATCAACCATGTTTTTTACAGTTCTTTAACTGTACTGGCAAAACAGCTAAATCGGGAACTAGCAATTAAAAAAAATCTGTTTATTCTTAGATTTAACTAGGAGAGCCCCGCGGCTTCACCCGCGTGATTCCCGTTCCCGTGGGAGTAAGGGGATAAATTATAGCCTATGTGTTATTCTGATGTATAAGCTATATTACTGTAAAGTTTCAATAAAATCCATTCAGTAGTTTTTATGTGAAAGAGTAACAAACATCCATACTCACAAACTTTCGCCTTTATAATATTAGTAGGATAGATAGAAGATTATAGATAGATAGATATAGATATATAGATAGAAGATAGATATATAGATAGATAGATTTAATAGTAAAACAACTGTGTATATTTTCTGCTTCTAACAGTTTTCTTTTGCAACAATTTCCCAGTTGAGTATATAAATAAGCTGTAAATGTAAAAATGAGAAAAATTTGTTGTTATTTCTTTTTTATATGAACCATAACCGAACTAAAAAAAAATTTTTTTTTAATATCTTGGTACGTATAAAATGCATATTTTTGATTTCCGTAAAAGTACGTCTAGCTTAATATGTTTCCCTATTTTGGCTATTTCTTACCATCATGGCATGGCGTATGATGAGATATAAAAAATTGTCACCGTCCCAAGGAACCCTATAATGTGTGGTCCGCGTCTCGGGGCGATCCATTTAATTGTTTATTAGGAATTTTAATAAATTACCATGAAATTGAAATAATTTATGGTTCTGTATAAAATATGCCCACTTTTGTCGTATTTATTAGTATTATGAAAATTCGTCTTTAATTCTAATATTCTTGATAAATTGACCAATTCTTTACGTACAATTATCACTGTGACATTTCATTTGCATATTCATATTATTTATTAATGAAATGATAATTAATTTTCAATAAAGTTTAACTAAATGTTAATATAAAATAAGCTAGAATTGATTGAGATTGTAAAATGTTAACATTTTTTTCAATATACAAAAAATATGTTTACAATCAATTCTTTTTATTGTGGATACCATATTATGTTTTAATGAATGAAATCGTATATAAGCAATATTAATCATTTTTTAATGATAGCAAAAAATATTTCTGTGTATTATATTTATTATACTTTTACAGATGTGTTGTCCATACATAAAATTAAAACAGCCTATAGAAACCCACACAAGATGAAGTACTTTATTGGGGTGGTGTCTGGAGTCTCACCACCAGTTGCGGTGGCGTAAAGGAAGCATGCTAGCATCTTCCTCTCCACTCTTCAAGGAGTCCCGTGCCAATCGCCAAACGATTCGAAATCGACAGACGAAGACGCCGAACGCTATTATTTTTATTATTATTCAAAGAACGGCTGTTCCAAGCAAGGCCTGCCTTCGTTTCACTGCGACCAGCGTTGATCTATTGTGATCGCCACTATTTACAGCTCCGGTCCAAGTCCTTTTGTTTCTATGAACTCTAGGACTTTTTTGGCACCAAGCGATTTGATCTCTTATGGGTGCAATACGTGCTTTAGGGCCTGTTTCACAATCTCCCTTTAAGTTCCCTATAGGCTATTGGCAACATATTTGACAGATGTTTGACAGATACTCCATACTCTATCTGTCAAACATCTGTCAAATATGTTGCCAATAGCCTATAGGGAACTTAAAGGGAGATTGTGAAACAGGCCCTTAATAGAATAGAGGTACGACTGATTAGCTTACGCTATGTTATTACGCATTTTTAACGAATGAAATGATCCTGCTTTTAGAATAGAATACATCAATTTTATTACAAATGATTACTTACATAAATATTACTTTTCTTATTTTTTATCGAATTTATATACACTACTATATACTAGCTGTAGCTCATAGCTTCGTCTGCCTTAACTCAGATTACAATGGCATCTTGGCGGAATGTTATTAATAAAGCCTTCTTATCGAAGAATGGGATATGTAATACTGAAAGAATCTTTGAAATCAGACTATTAGTTATTATTTTTATAAATTATATTGTTGTATTATACATTGTGAATCTTAGTTAACGCAGGCGAAGCTGCGGGCAACAGCTAGTTAATCTATGAATGGTGATACTACCAGGTGTATTACATATTAGTTGGTATGTCAGTCATCAACATTTTAATACTAGTAGAAGTAGTATTCTGCTTAGATAGCCTTAAAGAAATAATTCGAAAAAGTATGTCTTAATATGATACTAAATTGAGAACCTTTTAAATTCATTTTTAATGTTAATTTTTGATTTTATTATCACCTGACAGAAAGTGGTTATTGTCGTTCATGAATATTACTGAAACTGGCGCATGCAACTTATTCATTTGTTGAATGTTGCTGTGAAAGATGTAGTATCTGTAGTAATAGGACGTTCTTCTTCGGCTTCCCTTTGTATGATGTAATAGATGTCTGCACTATGTCGTATGTATGTAATTATAAACGCGAAACGTTTGGAAAGATGTTCGTTACTCTTTCACGTAAAAACTACTGAATGGATTATTATGAAACTTTCGTATAATATAGCTTACATGTCAGAATAGCACATGGGCTATAATTTATCCCCGTAATCCCACGGGAATGGATAATACGCGGGTGTTACCGAACAAGTTCTTGCGATCTTACCACGGCACTAGGTTAGCGCGGTGTGATTATTCATTTATTTATTTACTTTGTGGCTGATGCTTAGTTTGCATTCATGATATTTGATAATTGAAAAGGTTCATTGCTTACTTACGTTCATAATTTATGTATATCCGAGTTTCTGCTGTTGTCCGCTGGTCCATAATATATGGTCGGTGAGTATACTTTGAGTATTTGGAACAATTTTTAACTTATACTTATATAAAGCTGTAGAGTTTGTTTAAACGCGCTAATCTCAGTAACTACTGGTTAAATTTGAAAAATTCTTTCAGTATTAGATAGCTCATTGATTGAAGAAGGCGATCGGTTATAGATCCCATTGAAAATCGTAGTTAATACAGGCAAAACTGCGGGCAACAGCTAGTCCTACTAATATTATAAATGCGAAAGTTTGTGAATATGGATGTTTGTTACTCTTTCACGCAAAAACTACTAAACGGATCTGTATGAAATTTGCAGCAGAGGTAGATTATAGGCTGGAATAACGCATAGGATACTTTTTATCCCGTTTTTTTTTCGCGGAAACGGGAACCACGCGGCCACTAGTATAATATATAAGCAATGCCTCCAAAAGCTTCGTAATCACTTCTGTTTGAGCGTAGATGGTAGAAAGGTTTACAATGATGTTGATGATGTGTATGTGTTGATACGTCATTTTATTCTGCCTAGTCCTTTCCCTAACTATATTAGGGCTTTCAGTCTAACTGAATGCAGCTGAATAGTATTATATGGAGCGAGCTGCCCATCTTACGTCCACAAACTAGTCATGTAATACACTACCTCGTGGTGAGACTGGTTGTCAGATTTTCGGTGTTGACGACTAGTAACGACTGTCAAAGATGCCTTGATGCCTGCCTTGACCAAAGACTTAGCGTGCTTTTGTGCACGGAGAGGTCTAGGTACCTATGGGGGCGACCATAAATTACGTGAGGTGTTTTTTTTAATTTTCTGTAAAAAAATTGCGTGATATTTGCCGAGACCCCCCTCTCTCCAACGTAAGATTAGATGAGATTTGACTCCACCCCCTCCTTAAACATCTCACGTATTTTATGAATGCCCCCTATGTAATGTTACCCACCCACAGATTGTCCTCAGCCATACCTTAATGTGATTGAGTGGCCGTCGCCGATGATTATTAGTCACGAGTTTCTTATATAAGAACATCATAATGTACAAATCATCTAATCGGTTGTTTAATCTATCGTTTTTGTGAAAAAGTGCACACGTGATGCTTATTCTTATACTTATACTTTATTGTGGTAGTGGGATAGGGCTGATGATGAAGAAGAATAAACTGGGACACTACAGGCCACAGACGTCGAGCATGGGTATAACTGGCTAGAATATGTGCCATTAAACTCCGAAATTAGTCAGTGATATATCACTGGTCTCAGTAAAAATTTCCCGCAATTTGTTTTCATATAAATCATAGCATTACCGCTCTTCTTCGGATATATGCTTTATGACCACACAATATGACTGGACATTGAGGATAATTCAAAAATATTGCAGAATTAAATTTTAAAATATTTTAAAATTATAATTCAACATTTTAAAAATATTGAAAAATAGAGCATTGCTAGCAACCATAAGGATTGTTTATGTTAAAGAAATAAACGAAAATATGTAATTAATTATTTATTATTGTTGATCAAATAATTTGAATACATAAGTAAAAATTTAATATAACATTTTTTTACATCTAAATCTATATAAAATATGGCTAAGTGACAGGTGTCACATATTGGCACATGAAATATTTTAAACGTCCTAGCAGTTTAAATTTTAATTATCTAAGCATAATGTTAGAAGCATTTATAATATTGTCTTATGACATAACATATATAAACAATATTTATATATTTTGTGTAAGACATTGTGCGTAAGCTCTGGCAAATATTTCGTGTTCACGAAATATGACAGCTTGTTCTTAAAATGCATTCACAAAACTGATCAAAATTCAATAAAATTTAGAATAACTTGTGATTTATTAAAAGAAAAAATAAAAATTTATTTCTTGCAAATGTTTTTGTAATACAAACATTTATTTGAAGAAGATATAAGTACCCAATATTTTAAGCATTTTACTAAATAAACTATTGAAGATATGATATGTGTATGTCGAAATACTGAAATTAATTTATTACGTATTTCTTATAATAAAACATATTAAGTATAATTTTTTACTATTTACTTCAAAATCATATATTTAAGATAAAATAGAATAATCAATTACAAAGTAAATGACAGCCCTCGAATATAAATAAAAAAAATAAAGTTAATGGAATGTTTTCTTGAACACAAAACTATCGCAAAAATCTGCAAAAATACAGAAATTTAATTTCTTATTTTTGTTGATTTTTAAATAATAAATTGTCTGTTCAAACGTTCATGGAAGCCTAGTAAATATTTTTAAATATCGTATAAATATATTTTTTTTACATATAAAAGCTAAGCAATTAAGCCATACTCTATCCACTTATAAATACTATTTACAAATCACCAGAATGTTTTTGTTTTTTTTCCAAATGTACATTTTTTTACGATAGACAAATTTAAAATTTACAAAAATATATTTCCACTGATGATAATAATTAAATTATTGGTGATCTAAGTCATATAGTCATCTTCTATTGTCAAAAAAAACCTTGATGGCTTATACAATATAGATATTTTAACAAAAAAATATATTTAATTTTGTTAAAAAATCTAATGTAGCCCTAGAATGAAGACACCAAAATAGCTTAAGGTTTTCTTCTTATATTATAAAACAGTGGATATATATGATTCGATGACCATTCTGGTGTCCCAAGTAGCACGAATACTGTTGTTTTCAGGTTACTTGACACTACGGAAAAATTCCTCATCGAATTGGAACGGCCTCTCTCTTGTAGTTGTAGTGCATTTCTCTGTAACAAAAAATATGTTTCGTTTATTTTAATTTTTATTGCATGTTTTTTTTTTTTTGTAGTTATTAAAAATTGCTTTAAAATGCTTGCAGCGCATTTAGCCAGCACGATGACATATGGTCTTAAGAAAATTTTATTCTTATTATATTTTATGCCAGAATAAAAAATTGTAGCGGTCGTCTCTTTTATATTGTTTTTAACACTAATTATTTTAAAACATTAAAAATTTTCTCCTTATTTATGGAAATCAAATTATAGAGCACCATTTTCAAATTGAGATGAAATAATTCTATTTTAAGTAGTTTTTGCTCCAAGTCCACTGAGTCCAGGTGCTTTCCCAAAAAAATCATCGCTCAGTTCAAAAGTAGCTGAACGTTTATTTCAGCCTTATGTAAAGTTTATTTAATTAGTATTTAAACCTTACTGTATTGTATAAGAGAGACCGCAGTTGTTGAATCGTGCTATCTCCATCACCTTCACCGCCACAAGCATTGACTACATCTATAACAATTGAGAGAAATATTATTAATATAAAATCAATAACATCCATACAATTTTTAGGAACATGATTCGTTGATTTTTATAATATATCAATGGTCTTATTTCAAAATCACGACACATACGTTTCATAAAGCTTAAATAGTTCATGGGCTAACATTTCATAGATATCAAATTGAAGATAATTTCTTCAACATGCATCAAGGCGACCTCTGGACAAAGTCCTCTTTAGCAATTGTGTACAGGACAACAATTCTTACAGTTACCATAGAAAAGCGGATAGAATGAAATATATTGATAAATACCTATACACAATTAATATAAGAATTTAAGAGTTTACATCTATAAACTATCTTGGGTTTTCCAACTTATATCCACGATATTTATATAACGAATAATTTGGGAACTGGCAATTTATTCGTCCATGCTGAAAAAAATGCCTTTTATTTTCTTTCATGGCCGACTGACTCACTTTATTACTTGCCTTCTTTCTAAATTAGAATATTTTATCTAATAAATGTATCTTTTACGCACAAGGCAATTCAAGAAGCGTCACTTGCAACATAAAACATGAAATTATGATAATTTATTAATTAATCATGAATCTCAAACAATATCGATCGATTTGACTTATAATTAATTAATTTATCCGAATTAAGAATGTTTCATCACGTCATAACTTTGCCCACCTCTAACGCAGCTTGAGATGAGCTTAATTACAGATTAAAATTATGTCTTGTTCGATCATCATTTTGTTAGTAATAATCATTTAGATTAATTAATTAATTCATCTAAAAAAATATATTAATATATGAAGCTAAAATTTTGCACCCCATTCTAAGAGGTTTGCGCGTAAGTAGGCAGTTATGCTGATCAAGTGGGTGATAAGTAATTATTTTTGTATTTTTCTAACAAACCAGTGTATGACGTATAAACAATTAACAATTCGTTTCAAATGTTCCAGTATTAATTTGAATTTATTCTAAGATTAGTTTTAGACTTTTTTAGCTTCTATTTGTATTTGACGTTTTTAACGTTGATTGTTAGACTTACGCCCGGTGTCCTAAATGCTGATCAACGCAAAAATTATCAAATCGACTGTCAAACCGGTTTTTAAGTATCGAATGAGTTGCTTAAAGCATAGTTAAATTAATTAGATCAGTCTGTTAATGACATAACCACAGTGAAAAGCTATCAAATACTCTAGAATCGTATGTTAGCCATTAACAGCTACGTTGCTTGACATGATGACAAAGTTTCAGAAAACTGGCGTACGTGAAACAAGGATCGTATAATCGATGACGGCCGGCTGGTCGAGTTGTCAGATTACTGAACACTTTACGTAGCGATAGCGAGTTCGAATCCCGTCCCGTGCAGTTTTTAGATTTTTGCACCATGTCATGGATACTTATGTATGTTATCATCATCATCATCATCAGCCCTAATCCGTACACCGCAGAACATAGGCCTCCCTCAATTAACCCAAGAACCGATTCCTTGCCACTCCAGTGCAACGCGGATTTTATGTATGTATTTATATGAATTTCTTAAATTTATTTTCGTTCCTTATTCGTAACATAAGTTCTTACAAACTTACCATAGGGCTAAGTTAACGTGGCGTGATTATTCGATCCTATTTATTTATCAGCATGTGATTTATACAACTTAATATTTAAATCATTAACATTAATATACTTTACTGTGTTAAATAGAAACTAACTGAATGCTAATGACGCTTGCTTACAAATTGCAACTTTGATAAATAAGTAAGTAATCTTAAGGCTTCAACGTATCTAGTAAAAATTTGTATTACTGATAAGTAAAATTACCTACTTGTACAACTTTGAAATAAGCTTAATATTTGATACTTTATATTGGCAATTCCTATGGGCGTCCATTTTAAAAAGAAGAAGAAGACACTTCATACTACCAAGGAAGTTTCATCATATTCGGTACTACCTACACTATCGACATGAAACTCGATACATCGTTTCTCGCAATCGTAACAAAGATCGGACCCAAACCGTTCCACGGCAACAGTTAGGGCCGTAGGTGACATTTACTCCGCGATACACCGGGTTAGTCGTGAACACCCTATGTGCGACTGTGGGAACCGCCGCTTTGTGTCCGTATACATGGTGCTCACAAATATGCTTATACAATATTGTGGTTTTCGTTTGTTTTCTGTTCTTACAGATAACAGATTATGACATGTATACTGTTATTATAAGGTTTTCGAACGCTTTAACTAAAACCTATTTCACCAAAGTATATTATTGTAATAAAAAAATTGAATCCCAGACGTTATTTGTTAAAATAAATAATCTAAATTCCGTTTTGACATTTTATTTATCAGATTTTGATTAATTCGTAACCTTATAAAAATAATAAAAATTGAGTTGAATGCAAAATTACGAATAACTAAATATTGCTTTTAAATCATATAAAAGAAGCTAAAAGTGCAAACGGGTCACAAACGTATAATCTAATTGCAGCAGCCTGTATACAGATTTCTAAGGCAAGCCTAATTAACAGTATTGCCACCTTGAACAATTGCACTCAGCGCTGTTACGTCGCATTCATTTAAAAACCCGCTAAGTACAATTAGTCGCAATTAAATAGCAGTATCCTACTTGGATGAGGATCGGATTTTTTTGCCGTTTATTGATGGAGTTCAGTGGAAGGGAAAAGGTTAGTGTTGATAATGATGAAGATCCCTGATAGACAATAATATATAACCTGGAATGGGTATAGCGTTTGAGTTTTTTCAGCCTGAACGTATGAAACATCAATAAAAACCTGATTGGTAGATTAAGAAGAACAAATGTAGTAATCTCAATAATTTAAGATAATTATTAGTAGGACCAAGCTGAAATATAGGATTTTTTTTCGACATTTCTACACTAATATTATAAAGAGGAAAACTTTGTTTGTTTGTTTGGTTGTAATGAATAGACTCAAAAAGTACTGGACCGATTTCAAAAATTCTTTCACCGTTCGAAAGCTACATTATCCACGAGTATCATAGGTTAAATTTTATTCTGAAAAAATAGGGTTCCGTAAGATATTTGGGTTTTTCGGACACAAGGTATAAAAAATCAATTAGAAAAGTTACTTATTTTGCGTACTTAGATCCCGTTATAAATCTTAGTTAACGCAGGCGAAGCTGCGGGCAACAGCTAGTTATGTATAAAATGCCTACCGTAGAATTTAAATCATAGACTATTTACAATTTCTATTTTATTTAAAGTATTTTTATTGCACAAAGTAAGCTTTAGCCAAGGGAATGACCTATCGCCGCTAAACCCGATGACCCACTCGGCTAACTATATAGAGCATCTCGCCAATTAAGCCCTTTGTTATCGACACGTCAAAGCCCTTAATTACGATCTGTGGATTCGAACCGGCGATAAATCGCAACTTAGGTGTAGTTTAATTAAGTGAGCATAAATGTCATTGTACTGATACAGGGTGTTGTTGTTAGATAAGGATTGAATTGTGTGGGAATAGGTTTTATAATGATTATCAGCGTTATACGTTATTAGGACACAAGGCCTAGGGCCCTATAAGCTAATAATTTCCAATAGTAAATTACTAGAACTCAAAACAAAATATTTACATATTATAAGGTTCATAACCTCATAATCTTACTTAACAGTGTTATACAATAAATATATACTTATTATATCTTTATTATAACAACAAGATGCTTGGACAGAAAATATATGCTGGAATATTAATTATGTTACAATTTAAATTAAAAATAATATAAATATATATAAATTGATAATATAAAAATATATAAATTTAGGGATGCAAAAAAAATGAACTATTATTATATAAAAGTTTATACAAAAAAAATATTATGTTTCTCACGTCAAAATATAATGTTTAGACATGTTAGTTCCGCGTAAACGCAGGTCCCCTAGGGTTCACGTACTCATTTAGCAAATAATATGGACAAAGTGCCGCACCTCACCGCCACCGGCGCTCACGCCACAGGTTCACACGGGCCCTGGGAGGGACGGGGGAGCACGGGGCCCTCAGAGGGACGAGGAGGGGTAAAAGGAGAAATTATCAATGAAGATATTTTATAGTTGATGAATATAGGCTACTGAAATATTAATTATACGTACAATACAACTTTTGGACAACGGATAGTTCTACTCGTATATGCTTCCATAATATATTATATTATGAAAAAGACTCAGTAGCTTATCATCGTGATAATCGCAATTATTTGCATTGTATGTAACGATTAGCATGATTATATTATAATACCATTACAGAAACCATTGTATAACCAGTTTACTACTAAAATTGCATTTATTATATACAGAAGCTTCTAGAATTTAATTGTGATTTTAGACTAATTACTAGATTGACTATTAGTTGACGAAAAATATGAAGTTCATTTCTTCATAAATACAAATGAATTGATTTTCTTAGACTAAGGGCCTGTTTCACAACCTCCAGATAAGTGCCGGATAGGCTATCCGCAACATATTTGACAGATACTCCATACTCTATCCGTAGGCTATCCGCAACATATTTGACAGATACTCCATACTCTATCTGTCAAATATGTTGAGGATAGCCTATCCGGCACTTATCTGGAGGTTGTGAAACAGGCCCTAGAGTAAAAAAAATATGAATCTTCAAACTACAAACTGATACAACGATTAGACCAAAGAACCGATTATAAAAGCCTATGCAGTTCCTGAACCGAGGAAGTCAATAAAACGCGAAACATAAAACGTTTTCAAAACAAAGAAACGATACCCTTAAGGTATAACAGGACCAGTGTCAAAGTTCAAATATGAACCGCAACCAAAATTGCCACAATTTAAGGTGCACAGAAATTACATATGGGGCTACCGCGTTCGCACAGTTTCGGAAGCATTAGGGATCATTAAGCCCCGTTAACGTAGCCGTCACGACTGGCGTGATCTATCGCTGGTAGGATGCGGGTTCACACGGACCATCCTGGCCACGAGATTTTTAACGATACACTATCTAGATGAACGAGTTTGTTTACCGTTTTTATAGGTACTATATTTGTAGAAATAAGATAACTATATGGATAGTTTGTGCATTGCTATTTGAAGTGAAACTTCTTTAGAGTCGTTGTGATTGATGTTGGATGCAACGGAAAAAACGACAGGTAAGAGACACATACAAAAGAGCGAGAGAGCAAATGTCGGTGTGTATGTATATTGCAGACTGTTTAATGCTTGCTTGTATTTGAGCATTTAACATGTGTTTCACTTCTATCGTATGTAAATCACACACACACACACCTTTTTTTTGGTGCCAACATGGTAAGTAGTCAGTGTAGCCCATGAGCAAGCAATGTTTATTCTTATCTAGGGGTATTATACAAAGTAACATCAAAAAAACGATAACGATGTTCGAAAAGAATAAAATGTGCGGGATTGACATAAGTCGCGCTAAATTACGTGGTCTATTGTCATCGTAACAAAATCACAAACTGTCTATTGATTATCGATCGTTATTGTCAATATATTATTGGCTAGAGAATTGACATTGATAACTCAGAGACGATGCATTTCGGCATCTTTCCGCTACGAAACGATATTTCTTTGTCTAGGCCTTCTGAGACGTAAGGTGGAATTGTATTTTGTTAGTAACAACGCTAGGTACTGGCCTGTTTTCTGAAATACTTTTTAAGTGGTTCAATAGAAAAATGTGCAAAACAGTGGTTTCCAGACCAGAGCGAGGACGGGCGGAGGTAACAGTTTTAGGGAAATGTTATACATTCGAAGGTATCAAAAAAAATTGGTTGCCTGTAAAGTCGGTTTAAGGACGGTAGTTGGACGTCACAACTTCAAATCACATGCAGCACGAACCGAACTGAGCCGATCATGCCTCTCTCTCGCTTTCAGAACGCCACATGATGTAATCTTTTTCATGCATGCTGCCCGTAATATTGAGTTATTAGATATTGTCACGTCAAAATGTTAATATTGATCATATTTACGAGGGGACTGTTGTTCTCAATACAGATTTTCCAAAAAAAATGTCTCGTTTACAATATTTCAATAACCGAATACAAATTCAAAAGCGCTCTCAAGTTCTTGACATAGCCTCGAACATTTATTAGATTATGTTCGCTTTTGAATTTGTAGTCGCTTTGGTGGCGTCACTCGCATGTTCGGCATGCTCCATCTGTCTTTTTTCATAAATCTGTGGTTTAATACATAATAAATTATTATGCGTATTTACGCTAATATTTTAATCCTTTTGACATTATAACATTGTAACAGTGAGATAGGAAAGTATTCGCTTCTAGTTTATAAGATAAGACCATCTCTGTACATTGTATGATACTGTACATGTAGAAGAGTGTAGGTTCAATTGAATACTACTGAAGATTGACTGATATAATTTATAAAACCATTTCAACAAACACCTAAGTCTTACTTATATATTTTCTATTCGCAAGTGCAAAACTATTGAGAGTGGAGGCCGCGTTTTGATAGACGAAGTGTTGGTCGGCCATTTACCAGGAAGAAAGATCATATCCGCGCAGTGGCCAGTCCGTGTTGGATACGAGTGGCAGAGATTCCTACGCCTTGGATAAAAGCTGATGATGATGAGTCTGAGATTGACGTAGTCCAATAACCTTAATACTCTTATATTTGATATATTGTATTCTGCTATTAATAATAATTATTTGTACACAATCTGCGTGGATTATTATTTCTTCCATCACCTACATCTTCCTGTTTATTTCTTTCATCAAACAGTTTTACTGTTTTTTGTAAACATGAGCAGTGTGTGCTACATAATCTAGACTGCTGTGAAAACTTGTATCATTAAATAGTGACGTTGACTTCATCATATTCTACTAACCCACTCAACTAAATGAAACTAATAAAAAAGTAACAGCTGATCTGGTCACACACTCAGAAGAACGGATGGCCGATGGGCCATTAAGGTTCAAAAGTGGAGGCCACGTTTAGGTAGACGAAGTGTTAGTCAGCCATTAACCAGATAGGAAGACGATCTCCGTGCAGTGGCAGATCCGCGTTGGATGCGAGTAACAAGGGATCGGTCGTCTTGGCGTTCATTGAGGGAGGCCTTTGTTCAGCAGTGGACGGATTAAGGCTGCTGATGATGATGATAATGAACAGCTGATGGTATAGGTAAAAATTATTAGTCAAGACTTAAATGGATGTAGAGATGTAGAGAAGTGATGAAAGCTTTAGTCCCTGCAATGGGCTAGTGGCCTTGATGTGGAGCAATTGCGGTGGAGGCCGCCTGTAACAGTAGCCGCTGCTCCACCTCACGGATGACCGCGCTTGATGGGCTAGACCCTAATATGAGGCGAGTTAGCACGCCGCGGCCTTGTCTTGGTTCCTTATGACCACAAATTAAGAGGATATTGTGCAATAACACGCATGTGATGGCTAGATTGATTTAAATCGGTCTGATGATGATTATCTTTTTATATTTGTCTGATTGATAAATATCGAAATTAGATGAGATGTTTACAAGATAAAGCTGACTGAGTTTTAGACGTATAATGGAATTATAAAAAGTAAAAAAAAAATTACTTTTACGAGTTTAAATTAACGAGTAGCAAGGGATCAGTCGTCTTGGCGTTCATTAAGGGAGGCCTATGTTCAGCAGTGGACGGATAGAGGCTGATGATTATGATGATGAAGAAAGAAAAAGAAAATTTATACATTGGAAAATTTTCTAATCTGTTTTTAAGGCTTAAGACCCAACTTATGAAGAATAAAAAAGAAGTTTATATTTGAAACATTTTAAAATTGTGTATAAATATTATTGTATGTTGTTTCGTTAAATACTTTTTATGTACATAAAGAATAAATAAAAAAATAAATAAAATTGTTGTAAATATCTTAAATTATTTAAAGGCATCACTTTGTGACCTCTGATTAAATTTTATTATTATTAAGATTATGTCTAATCACAAAAACCACTAACCTGTGCTGACGCAAATTGTCCTGCCTTTTGAAACTCTTCCCGCATACCTCGCAGCTGAAGGACAGCTCCGGGCTCTTGTGAGTGCGTTCGTGAATCATCAGGTTATAAGACTTGGTGAACCGACGTTGGCAATACTTGCAGACGAACTCGCATTTTGGGCGCAGTTTACGCCTGAAATCCCTTGTACGATCTTCGTCGATTTGCATCACAGCGAACATTTTGTCTGAGCTATGGTGCTTACTACGGGCGGGGCTAGGGCGCCTGTTGACAATGATAACGTATCAGTACA
Organism: Lycaena phlaeas; assembly: GCA_905333005.2. NCBI lineage: Eukaryota > Metazoa > Arthropoda > Insecta > Lepidoptera > Lycaenidae > Lycaena > Lycaena phlaeas. The sequence goes on from HG995181.1 coordinate 5,353,390, forward strand.
CAAAGCACATAACTATGTTAATCCCATTTGTTTAAACTAACTTGAATTCCGTTGTATAATTGTTTTATTACCCGTACGATAAAAAGAAAAATAAAACAAAAATGTACTCTATAAACAATATACTATAGTACCTATATGTGTATATATACGAGTATTTAAACAAAATTTAAAACATTGTAAATTTTAAACATATAAATTACGCACCTTAAAAAATATATAAAATTTAAAACTTAAAAATCACTAAGTATAGCACTGAAGAATAAAGAAGCTAACACAGGTGGTATGAAAAAACACGGAGTTAAGTAAACTAGATATGTCACGGTAGACGTGCGACGTAGGCCGTTGCGTTTGGCAACTGCGCTGGCGAGAGGGTGCGGAAACTACTGATAACGTTACACGGAAGGCGCGTAGCCCCCACCACGTGCGCACAATTGAATGAACAGGTAGCAAGGTGAGCTGATTGGCACAGGGTTTAGGCCCACCAAAACGAACAACTGTGAATTCTATTCACAGAAATGCCGTTCAAGTTATTGCTTTAATCTGCGACTTATCATTTAAGCGAGCAAGCGTTTTGTAAAAAAAAAATATCAGATTTTATGCATTTTATTAACAAATCAAGCAAACGATATTTTAGTTTTCGGAAAAATATTTTTTCCGCTCTGAAGGCTTAGTTGTATAATTATTTATAAGGACAGCAATTATAAGAGCTGGCATTAAATGGCCGATTACGGTATGGTACTGTTGGTCACGGTGGGAAAGCCGCCGGTGGCTTGGGGCGCTACTGTGCGTGCATTTCACTCACGATACACACTTATTTTGGCACCGGCACGGCGCTTGCACCCGCTAAATTACAGGTCGCGATCGGCTTCTGTTATTATTAGCTTAATATGTTGCACTATCTAGTGTCGTTAATTCCGCGTAATGGAATCGAAATGTTGCGTTTATTGAGGGTTATATTTTTGTTCTTTTGATTTGTGATTTTAATACCACAGCGTCTACTGAACGTGGGAAATTACTGTCTATTATGCATTGTGCATAGTTTAATATAAACCAACCAAATGAAACCTGAAATATACAAACTTAAATGACATGACTGAGTGTCAACTTTTGTTGTGAATTTTCTAGATGTTTCACGAGGACTTGGTCTATTATGATAAATGTGGTCAACCATATTATATCAATTTGATTAATTATCAACTTTAATATTTTAAGACAATGCAAGTTCAAAAACCATCAATTTATAGGCATAAACTTTCCAAATTTGGCTCTGATTTTAGGCATTTTTAATTACTAAGTATTATGTATTGGCTGGGTAAATGTAAATTTTGAGGATCCCTTGATAGCGCGTCTACCATTAGCGCAGTCGCACATGCTGAGCTGACTGCCTTTGACCTTGTTGCCCTTTGTATTTCACCCTATATTATGTGTTTTATGTGTCAAATAAAGCTTATTCTTTCTTTCTCTATATCTGACGATATTCGTCATAGTAAAAAAAATGGAGAAGTCTTACTGATTAGTGCAATTATAATACATTGACATACAAAGGAGTGGGTGTCTTGGCGTTCATTGAGGCCTGTGTTCAACAGTGACGGTTAAAGACTTGATGATGATGATGACAAGCATTAACAGTCATATTCGACTAGTCCTAGAATACCTTCCTCTTCATACGTTAAGCGTTTCAACGCATATCAATTTTACTTTAACGATGAAGTAAATATATTTTATTAAGGTGTTACAAATCTACTGAATAGAATGCCTCGTTAGTACCTTGCGTTGAATATGTCGTAAATTTTAATATTTGGGCGTGAATGCGTTAGCTTTGAAAATAGCCGAAGAGATAAAATTGAAATTTCAGATACATTATGACCATATTATGAGACTGTATGAATATTTCGAATGTTAGTGAAGTTGAATGGATTGCAATGTATTTGCTGCGTTTGCGCATGTGTTTTTAATGTATTACTTTTTAACGTGGTTTGATTGGTGATAAATTATGTACGAAATTAAAGAGTGAATTATAAGAATAAGAAATGGGCGGAGAGAACGTGGAAATTATTTTTGAGTGGGCACAGATTTATAAATAAAGACAAATAGAGCATGCCGAACACGCGAGTGACGCCACCAAAGCGAATATAAATTCAAAAGCGCACACAATGTAATAGACGTTTAGAGTGCGACGCTATGTCAAGCACTTGAGAGCGCATTTGAATTTGTATTCGCTTTGAAGCGTCACTCGGATATTCGGCATGCTCTATCTGTATTTATTTTTAAATCTGTGTGGGTGGGTGTCAAATAATTATTTTATAGTTGTCAACCACTTATAACTCACAAAGTGTCATACGGCATAATATTTTTCTACCATGATCATTATCGATCAGCTTTGTTTTTTTATCGTTTTAACTCAAAAAAACAAAATTGAAAAAATAGCTTGGTTCTTTTACATTTAACACAATAAAATATTTCTCCTTTATCATTTACGGTCCCACATTACTATTATTTTGATATTTTTCAAAAAAAAAAAGAAAAAAAAATTGCGCAATTTTTTTTCCGTAACCCACAAAACATTGTATCACGAACACGTCTTACCGTGGCTACCATTTAGGGTGATGCTGTCGGTGCTTTTGATAAATATCTGCTAGTCACGACGTGTCCTCTTTGGTAGCAAAATTTATGGTTTTTAAAGTATGGAGACGAGAGATCTTCTTGCCGTTTATCTTAATGTTCTTGCGCTTGGTAACTTCCCATGCTACTTATTATTATTATTTAAAGTTATATAAGCTGTTTCTATTGTAAAGCTATGAAAATGTATTTTTTTTTATATTCATTAAATATGCAGACTAAGTTTTTCTTCTGTAGTTTTTTCTCGTTTTTCTTAGGGATCCTGCATCTCAAACGAGCTTTTTTAACTTTTTATTGACTATTACTTTGGACGTATTTTAAGTATACAAGTTGCTGTCTCCGAAATAAAGATATTTTGATTTGTTTTTACGGATTCATTTAAAAGTAGTCAGACTATGTCAGCTTGACAAAACTTAACTCAACTTAACTAACGGGTTCGATTGGGAGTAAATTTGGCAAAAGTCATTTGTTGTCTAAACTGAGACAGTTTTGGTGCCACTTATATTGCCTGTTTTTCCATTCTTTCAAAAATCAACACAAAACGACTTCTTCTTCGGTATAAATAAGGCAGTAATTTCCCATACTCTTATGGTGACTTTTTTAACATTTTCACCATAAGAATAACAAACAAATACATGGAATTTTAAATTACGTTATTTTCGTTACTAAAACTATTTACACGGGATATATTCCTGCCGATCGATTGAGCTTAAAGGCCACCAAGCCTAAAAGTAAAAAAAAAAGTGATATTATTATTATTATTATTATTGTTTTCTTAAGTTTACGCGAATTTCACTCATTATAATGAAACAACTTTTACGGATTTTACTTTACAGCAACCATGGTCACGGGAGGACCATGGTTGCTGTAGAGTTTCCGAAACGTCGGGCTTGTAAAAAACTAAATAAACCGCGATAAAATCCGTAAAAATTGTTTCATTATAATTATTATTATTGTTTAGTTTACTTCGCGGAGCTCGATATTTCGAATGTCTACGGAACAAGACAAATACAAATTTATTGAACATCAATATTATTAGTAATTATATACCCGAATTATGATTCACGGTTCAAATGTATGAGAATGCCACGACATTTCACAAAAACTACTAGTGATTCACACTCCTACTGATTTGAACTGCTGACCTCCGCGTTCATAGAATCGTTCCGTTCAATTCTCAATAAAACAATAGATCAGTCATTTTGGAAAATCCCAGTTACTTTAGCATAGTCACAAATTTACTTGATTTTTTTTTTTTTAAAAACAATTGCAATTAATATTCATTAGTAATTACCATCATGAACCTTCTGTGCCTTTATTTCTTTACTCTATTTATAGCCTTTTCTTGACGCAGTGTAATCTTTATAAATGTATACAGGGTGATTGATTCCTGGCAAGCAAAGGAACTTACTAAGCCCCCGTTCGCTAGACCGCTTAAAATCCGTCGCGGTAAATCCCGACGTCGGCTTGAGTTGCGAGTTTGGCATGCTAAATTCGATTTAACGTCAAACACCCAACGTATAAAATACAACAGTGCTCGAGAAAATTCGAACGGTTTTTTACCGCTCGATAAAAAAGCGCTCATGCGAACAGGGCCTTAAGCAGCCATGTTTGGTGAGCAGCTATACCAGATGAAACCAGTGTCACCGCTCGAGGACCGGGCGCTGCTCTCGCCAGGACCTCCCCACACCAGCTGCTGGTGGGTTAGGCTATGTAGCTAGCCTTCTTCGAACATATGAACAATATTGCCACATTAATACTAGGTATAGTTAATATAATTTTATGATCATTAGGTATTTGACGCAATTTGTCATTGTTCAAAAGCAAAGAATATTTTTTTGTTTTCAGTTTGTAAAATTATATAAGTGATTAATGCTATGCGTGGTTCCCTTTCACTTTTTATAGTTGACTCACAGTTAAAACATATGTCTTATCCGAAAACTTTAACCTCCGGTGACGCGTAACGGTTAACTTTTACGGCATGTTCAATAGTTACTTTATTGTACCGGTTAAATATTAAAATCTTTTGTTTTTGTCTTTACTCTGTACCTTTTTAAGCAGGAAAAGTTATGGGTAATACCTGGGATACATATTTTATATTCATAATATGATTATGAAGATAAAAGAAAATACAGTAAATGCAATTAAAACACTATCACAATTATAATTAGTGACGGGTCTCGTCGAAATTAGGAGAGGAGCAGAGCCATAGTTCACTAATCTCTTACCTATGCGCTAACGCATTGCATGGTGGTTAGTTGTGGATTTCAGACACCCTCAAAGGCTTTTTTAACATCAACTAGCATGCAGATTTCCTCACGATGAATTTCCATACGATGTTTTTCTTCACCGGTGATAAAGTCATCTTTAGGTCCAGTTAGGGTTTAGAAAAAGCCGAAATCGAATTCAGATCTCTATCTATGTTTAAAATAAATCCATATGTGAATTCAGTAAAGTAGTCATGAGACTAATTTAACTAAATACGCGTGTATGACAAATATTAAATACATGAAAAAATTACTTTATAAAATTTTAACTACAAGATATCATAAAAATATATGAATCTGACCTATCAACCATACAAGAAATATAAGTGGCGTGGCATGAAAGAGCTAATTGTGAAAGAAAGTGCAAAAGGTATGAAAAAATATATTTTAAAGCGTTAAAGTTTTGCCAATCGATTTAAATTTTGCACGTAATTTTAGAATTAAAAATGTTTTACCGGATTGATATTGATTGTAGATGCCTGATGAAGGTTCAATAAAGGACCGATACGTCGCAAATTTAACGAATTTGTTTGAATTGACATTCCACTGTCCACTTTTCTGGAAATTCAAATAGTGTTAAAGTTTAGGTAGACGATTTGTCGACAATTAACCAGGTGGGAAGAGGATTTCCCTGCAGTGGCAGGTCCGCGTTGGATGCGAGTGGCAAGGGATCGATCGCCTGGCGTTCATTGAAGGAAGCCTATGTTAATCAGCGGATGGATAAAGGCTGATGATGATGATGATGATGACAATGATGACGAATATTAAGTTACGTACATTTTAAAAGTGTGATAATTCACTTGTGATAGTAATTAATGACATATAATATATTTTTTTGCAAAATTAATAACATTTTCAATCTTTTAAGCATTTATAAAAATAAAGAAATTCGGCTCTTTCATTACACCTAGGGTTTCAAAAAACATATAGTACTTATTAGTGTCAGTGTCAGTTAAAACCGATTGAGGTGAGGGAGCCCTAGAAGTCTAGACCTTTCGAAACAAAAAATAAGTTGCTAAGTTGGGTCTTTATATCCACAAAACTTTACAAATCTTATAATTTCGACGTGTTAGCTAATTTAAATAAAAAATTGTGGATCATTTTCAATTAACCATTTTATCATTGCTAATACTAGCCCATAAACGTGTGGCGTGAGCGAGTGGCAAGAGATCTGTCGTCTTGGCGTTCTTCGAGGGAACTCGATATTCAGCAGTGGACGGATAAAGGCTGATAATGATGAATCGACTGTGGACATATTACGCCTCTTTTGTTGAATGCCATCTGATACTTCCACATCCACCTTGGACCGGCCAGCATTAATTTCGCTGGCTTACCTAGTTAGTACAGCAATGTGATAATGATATTTCGATCGTTAGTCGATTTTATAAAAGAAAATCATAAAAGATTTTTATTACATTCAATAAAAATTAACCTTTATCATAAACATTGCAAGTTTCGCGTAAGCATAATTTTTATATTCGTGTATGTATTTTAATCGCTAACAAAAACTACCATCTTCTATTTAATTACGCAAAATTCCTCAAACGTATCCCCATCTGATTGTTGGCAACATTGTATGGAGAATAAACCTTAGCACACAATACACTACTTGTTATCATTGAGGCTAAGATCTCGTTAACCGTATAACGACGTCAATGTATGCTCATAATTTGAGATACATTATTAATATTGGTAGTAATATATCGAGTTCCAACTTCCACTCTTCCCTACTGACTTTAAGGTTCATACTTCATAATTACGCGAACCAAATGGATAAGTACGTATTGTAAGTTAATAAATTTTATCACATCATGAAAGCGAGGGCTAATTTTAGCCCATTCATCATAAATATGAAAGTTTGTGTATTAGACATTGTTGTATTATGATTCATACAATGATGTAAAACGCGAACCCCGAATTAGGTTGATAAAAAATTTTGCCTAGCATAGACTAGAATCTAGATAACTGCTGCAACTAAAACTAACTGTTGATCGCGACTTTGCGCAATGTTAGATTTGGAACAATTTTCATCACTTAAATTACTTGAAACGGGTTATTAAACATGGCTACGTACATAATATTATTTTAAGTTAGTTTTAGTTAGTGAGTTTTAATTTTAAGATACCAATTGTATGTTAATTTATACACACAAAGTATATTTCTACTTCATTTTTTATGACATAGATTTTTGACCAGGTACGAGCGACGTTAGTCGCTTATGGTCCCAAATCAATAGGCAACCTAAACAGCGATAGGCTAGGCTCAGCGAAGACCAGACTACTCCTCGTAAGAGTACACTTCCTTCTGCCTGGCCATTATAATATTAGCTGTACTTTATCACTACCCCACTATGGTTCAAAACAGCAAAGGGCTAGGGTGGGGATGGGAACCTCATCTCATTGTACTGTCCCGACGTTGGGAGGGGTTGTTCTGTGGTGCGGGGCAACCACTCTGTGGAGGTGGCGTCGGTCCCCTGTGGGACTGACTAACCGTCGAGGTGCCCTGTTGCTAGCAGATCCGGGGCACCTCACCACAGACGGCATTGGTGGCACTCGCCGGGTTTTAGTGGGTAGAGCTGTGTCCACTTACCATCTTTCGGACGCAACGAGTCCCACATACCCGCCTGGAGAGACCCATTCCCCGCGGGATGCCTCAGCGCATTTCCCGGCATAAAAGAAAAAGAAGGTACTTTACTACTTAAACATTGGTTGTAAAACTATTTTAACGTCTATGCTATCGTACTTCTGTTGCCCAGATCCGGCTTGAAAAGCGGCTGAAGGCGCTCGCAAATTGTTGAGCCGTTCGGAAGAGCACTCTCCCAAGTCTCATATAACCTAGGAGCCTACCCAGGTAACTTGGATAAATGCGAAATACATTCTCGTGCGTCATAAAAAAGGAGAAATTTCGGGGCACAACTAGTATGTATAGTAATAATATAACAATCACGTTTAAAGGGTTTAACATAAGACTCTATGAAATTGGATGCGAATGCCGTTTTAGCGTTCATTGGAAGAGTCCAAGCAAGGACGGCATTAGTATGACCGTGTAAAAAACGTTCTTTTAGATAGGTACCTCTAAATACAAATGTTTATAAATGTTGTAACTACTTAAAGTATCTTTTGGAACTTCAAATGAGCGGCTTACGTTGAAAATAGTTACAAGTCAAAATAAATAAAGTGTATGATCATTCACAAATGTCTAATAAAATACGAAAAGCGATAAAGGGCAAATATGTAGCATAGGACACATAATACCGGCGAAAAGTGACAGCTATGCTGTCGTGATTCATGTGGTTATCAAATATTTTCGTTGCCTTTTTTATAGGGAAAAGGAAGTCAATGCATCTGCAGAACCTTTGTTTCTGTGTCGATACTCGATAGGTACTACCTACTCGGTAGTCACTATAAAGCTTCGACTGTTCGTTTGCCTCCTTATATCACAAAAAACATGGCTCTTGAGAAATTTAAGAGAAAAGGCATAAATTGCTGAAGAATAAAATATTTTAGTAAGAACATGTATGTAGAAAAAGCTATAGGTATAATAATAATAATATCATAATCTCGCGCAAACGCGCAAAGCGTTTGTCAAAAGTATCTTGTGTTAATTAATAATAATAATCATTCATTTGTAAGCGAAAAATAAATCTATCATTATTATTAATAATAAATACTATAAAAAATTCTATAACCTCTGGCTATTTATATTTAATTACCGAATACACATTTTCACTATCATAACCATCTTGAAAACTATACATTCAAATGTTTGAATTGTAAGAGATATATAAATCGTAGTATAATATACGCGGTATGTAATCTGTACAAATAATCGCGGTACACCAATAATGTTCACACTGAGTCCGCTAACCTGGGACCAAATTATAATATACAAATGAGTGAGCAGAAACGAAACAGTTTATGTCCCGCGCGTTCCCACAGGAACGGTATGCGCGGTGGAACAGAGCAAGATACGGAGTAGGTTTTGATAAAATATTTTGTTAACATCAAAATAGGATCCACGGCAAAAAATATGTATGTTATAATATATTTAAGTTATTTTAAATTGTTATTGTATATATTTATGTTATTGTTATACGGAAAATATTTTCTGATTATATTGGAATAACTTTAACGGATTTTATCGCAGTTTAATTAGGATTCGGACATTTTACAACAACCATGATCACAGGAGGTCTTGTAACCTTAAAAAAATCATCTTAAATTTAAATGTTCTTATATAATTTAGTCATATTGTTTTTTTGTATGTCTAAAAAAATTTCAGGTATAAATAAATTTCACTTATTCATTTATTCATGCAGGATTTCATTAAAATTAAAAAGTAATTGTTAGGCTTATAGAGCAGGTATGTACTAGGTATAGGTAACTGTGTAGTGATGATATTATACTTACCTATTGAACATAAGACAATCCAAAATATTTTTCGTATTGCTATGCCATTAAAGAATGTATAAAATACCTACAGTACAAATTTACACGTCTTCTGAATCTCGATTTTTTCATATTAAATTATTAAAAAATTTGACCAACAATCGATTAAAATTTCATTATAACGTAGGTATGTGCATTGAAAGTATAAAAGTGTAAACTATTAATTTAAGCAATTTATTACGCTATATTAAAAGTATTACAACCAACATCGACTCCACACATTCAGTAGGCGTTGAGCGGCAAAGAATCTCGGCTGATATATTGGGCTGGGGCTTCGGTCGCTCGGGGCTTCGTCCTCCCCACCTTGATTGCCTATGTCTTAACGACTGTGTTTATATAGCGTACTGGTATTAATATACTAATCATAGTATACGTTAAACGTGCAAAATTTTTAACCGTTTATACCTTCTTATATGCCTAACAACGAAATAACTATTCTTAAAAAAATAGCTTTGAAGTTAATTTGTCTAAACTTCATTATACTTAGATTAAATATCATCAGACCGGATTAATCCTAAATTTTAAATATCTTATAGAGAGTTGGTAGTAGACACTTATAGACAGATAGGTACCTCCTAAAACACAAAGGAATGAGTTAGAGCTACTTATCTGCTAAAATGTATTAAAAAAAAACAATTAAATATAATGAATAGGACTTTCTAGACAATCTTTTGTAATTTTATTTTGATGACTTCAAATATTAACATTGTCGTGCAATTATTATTTCAGTTACTAAAATATGCGTTTTTATTACATGCAATGTATATTGCAAATACAATAAACCACTTTCACTTGAAAGTGTGTGTACACTTGAGCATCCCACGCCCCCGGGTGGGTTGTGGCGCACGGTAGCACATACATACATACACTAACCGGTTGCTACTGGTTTACGCGCCGACCAATCAGAGTCCACTATATATTGATAGGAACATAAGGGAAATTTCTTTGTAAGAGTATACATACTTTCTTCGTTCGATAACAGTTTTCGCATCACATATAAGTATGGAACTATTGGTAAATGTTGCATATTAAATAATAAAGTTTTGACCTGACATAGCACTTTTAAACAGACATATCAATAGAATTGATGTCTTAGCTAGAAGAAATCAGTTTCGTAAATTATAAATGGCCATTTCAAAAAAGCAAAATATAAAGAATCATTGACAGTTTACCGGTAAATTTAGTGTAGGTAACTAACCAAAGAACAAAAAATACAAAGTACTGGCGAATGAAGCAATAAAACGCTGAAATTGTAGTAGAGATATCATTGGTTGGGAACGATTCATGAGATCGTGACCAAACACACAGACTAATTAAAAGCCCCGACGCCCGAAGGCTTCTATGGCTGTGGTCTCTGATCATATTTGGCGGCATCGAACGAGGTTTATGGGTCAGTAGACCTATAATATCAGTTATAAACAAGCCTATTTACCTTGGCCATCCTAATTTGTACAAACATTCTAACCAATCGTTTATGCGCAATAAAGTGTAAATTTAATTTGATTTCAATTCATTCTAGCTAAAGTGAATTGCCTAAGAAACTGTAAAAGGTTATCAACTAAGTACCTATAATTTCGGAGTATTAAAAAGCGTACTTTTATCTACTTTTCTAGTCAGATAGTGAATATTTTTATATAAAACCATATAATAAAAACCTCGTTTTCTAAATTTTATATTCTAAAAAAAACAAATTCAATTTTGAATATAGAATGCGAATGAGCTACTGTTCACCAATCAACGAAATGGGCGGGGAGCGTAACACGGCAGTGGATTGTTAAAACATTTTAAAAACGGAATTTTAGCTTTTTTATTTGCCGCGCAGGCGTGGGTGGAACTTTCTACTGCCCCGGGGTTTTTTCTCGTGGGACGCTAAGCCGATTAACTTTAATCGAGACATCGGGATTGTGTATGAATCACTGCGTATATATTTAACTCAATCATACGGAACGAAGTATCGATTGGTTTGATTAGATTTTTTAAGTAGGTAGGGAGGTACCTGTAGTGTAGATTTTTTCAAATAAAATTCTGATAGCGATGTTATTTTGCAGTTACCTAGTCAGTAAGAACCAGAGATATTTCTTATTTTTATAGTTGAAGGTAGCAATAATTACATCTTGTTGCAGTAAAATTTAAAAAACAAAATCTTGATGATTACTAATTTAATAAACCAATAATTACATTATATACTTAGTAAGCCGAAATACTATTAAAGTCTGTATTTGATGGAATTTTATTAAATATTTAATATATTTATTTCCTTGAACCTATACATGGAGTCTTTTGTATTTCAATATGGTTAACCATTTAATATATATAACATGTTTCTTTATTATTATATAATTTGTTACGGAGTATTCAATACCATGAAATAGTAAGCCGTCCTAAAAGTTGAATGATACCTACGCAAAAAAACAGAATCGGTAAACACTCGAATCCGATCGCAAATATCTAAACATATCTGACTTCCTAAGCACATAACAAAAAATATACAGGTAAATCACCTGTGGCGCTGTGGCGTCTGTTTGTTGGTCAAATAACGCCGGTGCGAACTAGCCAGCAAACATCGTTCTGAATGAAAGATTGTGAATGAATGTGTTAAGAACCTAATTTAGTCTCAGGTATAAAGGCTAAGCGGTAAACGTTTGAAACTAAAAAAAACTACACGTTTGAGAAATATGATTCTTTTCCATCCTTGATATTTCATATAGCATAAGTACTAAGTGATCTCATATTCTTGAGTTTAAAGATATTTACTATTAATATAACGGATTTTGATTTTAATAGACAACGTTGAAAATAACAGAAATTTCAATAAATAATTTTATTATAACTAAAATCTAAAAACGATTCAAATACATGGAATGTTGAAATGACCACTAAAATTTTAAAATAATTCTTAAAGATTAACAATACAATCGAAGGAAGATACTTATATAGGTACCTATATGCAATTGGATTATTATCTAAAGGCGGCAACTTACAATTTCGCCATAGTTTTAACAAACAAAAAGTATTTATTGTCTATAGAATAAAGTCAGGTAATAGACAAAGAACAAACAGCCCGTTGCGCAAAACATAGATAAGATTATCAAAAGCCAAACAAAGCTTACAAATTAACACTTTTGTGGTTGCTTTTGCAAAAATAATGTATTTGTGTATCCGGTCAAAATATACCTAAGTAAAGTAAGCATTTTTAGAATTATAATATAGCCTACATGTATAAGTTTTTAGTATTATTATTTTGGTCTTGCGATTTTTTTGTTTCTTATCGTGTACGGAAAATAAGTATATAATAGCAGTAATGCTTGAGCAACTTGCAACTTAAATAATAAACATAATTGTTTGTTTCATTGGCATGCTTTCAGCCTATAGTATCTATAAAAAAAACAATTTAGACAGGCAACATACGCGTAACTTTTTGGCGCCAGTAAAATGAAGACATTAGGCATTGTTTTAGGCGCCATACTTATTTATTATAAATTGTGAGGTTTCAATAAAATTGCAGTTCTATGAGGTAAATGGATGGGGTTATATGAAAAACCTATAGATGATAGATTTATGCTATTTATTCTAAACCTTTTTACATCAGAAGCGTTTGGATTTCTTATGATATTCTTCTTCTGACTAGCTTTTGCCAAAATAATTTGGGGTCTGATTTCAGTCTAGGAAACAGCTGAATACCAGTATTTTAAATAAAGCGACTGCCCATCTGACTTCCACAACCCAGTAACTGGATGATACGGTACCCCATGGTAAGACTGGTTGTCAGACTCTCAGGCTTCTGACGATCCGTAACGACTGTCAAATATCCACGAATGACAGCCGGGACCACCAGCATAACGTGCTTTCCGAGGCGCGGAGGAGTCTCAGCATGTAAAGATTTGTCACCCATCCATGGACCAATTCCGACAAGAGGAGCTTAACCTGATGATCTGCGCGACTGTTATTACTGAGCCACAAGCTTCTCAGCAATTTTTTAATGATGTTATCGATAGATAAGATTAATTAATGATTGTTACATGTTTTTAAGCTAAAAGGAACAGAATTACCCGTTGTAGGTATATCATATTTCATTCAGATACAAATTTCCTTATTCGTTAGTTCTAATGACAATAACTTCCACTTTCTATTATTAAAATCATAAGAAAGTAAAAGTTTAAGCCATATTTGTCAGTACAGGTTCAACGTTTATGATATTTGATTGATCAATTTATTAATTTGATTACATTAATGAATGACAGCATGGTATAGAAATATTTGATATTTCTTAACATTTTAGTAGGTATTTATAAAATGTAAAGAAATGCATTAGCGTTTCATTAGAAAAAATTTTGAGTTTATGATTATCTACTGTTAATATTACCATATTATTCTCCTCATTAATATTAAAATAATAGAAATAGCTATTTAATAGAAAAAAATATTACAGACTAACAAAATAAATTAATATTAACTATAAAAATAAATTATTTAATCAATGACAGTGAAAACCACCTTAATAATAAGACAATATTTAAAAGGAAATATCTAACATTAATACCTATAACATATAGGCTACTTCTACTTTATTAAAATAATATTTCTTTTTTAAGGTTTACGAGTATTTCACTCATAATAGTCCCGTGACCATGGTTGCTGTAATTCGAAATATCGGTCACATAAAAAAATTAAGCCGCGATAAAATCCGTACAAATTTCATTATAATAAGTGTTATTGAAATTCCAAAAAACAAGCGTGAAATATTTAACACATCCGAGCGAGGTATTCGTTATCTATTGTAGGACGATAAGCCTGACCGAGCCCAAAGGCCTTTGTTTTTTATCTTCAGCAAACAAAGCCTTCCTGTCCCATGTGTACTCTAGCTAATTATGTGCTGGGCGCTATGTACTTTACTTGTTATGTTTATACCCACGGTATATATGGTAAACCACATTATATAAAACTTTAAAATATCAAATTTAAAATAATACGCTGCTTTAACTAACATTTAAAACGGCATCTTAGCGGGATGATATTATAGGTATAGCCTTACGCGATAAAAATGGTCTAACTAACACTGAAATAATTTTACAAATTCAACCAGTATTTTCTGAGATTAGTGGGTTCAAGCAAACAGAAATAAACTCTTCAGATTTATAATATTAGTATAGATTTACGCGCTTTGTATTAGCTTCACCTGTATAGTATGTTTTAACCGACTCCTTCTATTAGACCCACTTTAAACAACCAGAGGCCACGCTTAATCACGTGGTCCATCCTATACATTTTATCATTTCGAACTTCGCTAACGCTTTCTTAGTGGCATTTTGGCTAGGCCCCCAGGTTTCGTTCAAACTGTGAATCTATCGAGGACCTATTTCGATAAGATTATCCCAATTTTCAATTTGCAAAAACGTGTTTTTAGTTTTATGAATTATTAATTATTTTTAACGTTAATTGAATTTATTACCGCTTCCAAGACGGGCTAGCTAAAAACCTGCGAAACAAACTCAGTGGCCGGCAAGAGAGGAAGTACACCAGGTACCAGTCTAAAATGTGACAACAACTTATCTCGAGATGCAAGATGGTCTTGGTGAGTGGTAACTGGTAACATAAGTGTCCTGCTACCTATTCCTTACAGATTACAGCAGGTCAGCCATCCTGAGTAAGAAATAAGCAGGTTGGTAATACCAATAGGTACACAACCGCGTCACAAAAAAACGATATTTTACTAATGGTAAAAATTCGACATTTTACCAATTATAGTAAAAAAATCGACATGTTACCAATGGTAAAAATCGTAAGATAATAATAAACCACCATTAAATAGTTGTATATTACATTTATTTATATTACATAATTTAATAATAAAAATAATTTACGTAAACATTAAAAAACAATATCGAATTAAATCGATTTCATTTAAATAAAGTTCTGGAGCTTTTTAAACACATTTCTCAACGTCTCTTATTTCTGACCTGTTTAACAAACAAATATCAACAGACCTTAACCCATAATCCATATTATGATAAGTGTGATATTAGAATAATGATTTTTATTTGAAATAACATAATAATATGTAGAATGATGTAAAGGTCATGAGGTTCGAATTCCAAAGGGCAAATATATGATTATTAACAATCGTTAAGTAATGAAATTTATGAATATATGAATTGTTAAGTTCATAGAATTTGTTATAATCGATAAGTTTATATTGTAATAAATAATAATTACCATAAACTATAATAAATGCATATAATATAAAGCCTACACATGTGTGGATTACGGAAACCATGCTTGTAGATGATAGTATATTATATATTTTAAAAAAAATTTTTTTTGGATGTTATTTAGATAGACAAACTGACAGGTCGCCTCCCGGTAAGCAGTCACCGTCACCCATGAACATAAACTAGTTTACCTGGAACTAGCCCAAGTAACTGATTTATGTTGCCTATCCTGACATAAGATACGGAGACCAAAAACGTCTTAGAATAGACTAAGCATGGTTGGGCGTCGTTGACCTTCCATCCATTTACTCAGATGGCCAAGCAGCGGCATATTTAATAAAGGCCCAAAGGCCAGTAGATTTGACCAAAAATGTGTTAATACTCACATGGAACACTAGTCTTTCGGTCGATCGGCGAAGACAAAAGAAAGTGGCGTGCGCCCTGCAGTGCGCGACTGGTATTCAAAAAATGTTCGAAACGACTCTGAGTTTCGAACGTTTTTAAATAACAAACCGTTGATCATTCGTTTTTTCATCCTAATGATATAACGTTTGTTGTAAAAACTTATTCACAAACGATAAACTTTAAACGGTTGGATTACTTCATAATTTGTATGAGTCAAACTGCAATTGGACATAAACGCAAGGAAACGCTCACGCTACCGTGTTACGCGTTATAGGCGAAGAGCTTTGTAAAAAGGAACGGAAAACGGATTTTATCTCGTAAGTTTTATACATTCACAAAGTAGAGGATTTCAGTAACCATTGCAAAAGGACTGTAATATATATTTTTTTTATTACAAAACGAAGACCTTTAAAAGCTTGCGATCACAATTGAATTAGTTCTTGGCATTTAAAAAAAGAATACATTCGATAGACAATAGCAAGTGATGTTTATGCATATAAATATGATGTAATATAAAAATGTATTTTTTAATGATGTGTGTTTTTAATACAGAAAAATGTTAATAATATTTTTAAATTATTTCCTTCATCTTAAAAAATATATATTATAACATTATGTTACACTACAAAATATTTTACATTATGAAATTACAAAAAAAAAACACCTTCCGTACAATTACAAAACCCAAACATAATTATGAATTGATATCAAGACAAAAGAAAAAAAACACCATAATGGAGTTCCTACGTTTAAAAAAATTAAATGAACTATCAGGAAAGAGACTCGATTAAAAATGGCAAACTCTTGAGCTATAAGGCCAGTCGTAATTACGGGTATGTCTTCGCCTCGGGCACTGCATTTATAGCGAGCGAATTAGTTGGACAGGCTAATCTTATATTTATACGACTATGTATTTTGCGCGTGCAAAAAAACATTTTGCTGTAAAAAAAAATCTATCAAAATTCGATAATCGTTAATTAGGCACATAAGGCAATTTTGGGATGCAAATCACATTTTTTTAATAGGACTTTTATAATTTGACTATTAGAATATTAAAACAGCAACCTTTACAATTTTTGCAGTATTGTTTCTAATTATCTGCAATAGGTACCTATTAGGTACTTACCTACCTTCTACTTTTTTTTCCAAATTTATTTTCATATTCTTTCGATTTATAATACACCTGTACGTACTACGTAATAATATATATTTTTTTATCATTTATCACAATAAATACATAACTAGTAACAGAGTAATTTATAGAAACTATCGATTTTTAATCAATTTTTTTTTTATAAATTAATACTTTGAAAAGGATTATTATTTTGAAAAAAAAATGATTGAATTGATAATTTCAATGACCATTTTGTTAATATTCGAGTGTTACAAAAAACCTATCGCTAAAAATACATTTTAAAATATCGTGAGAAATCATCGGTGTCAAAAGGTATATCTAATGACGCGTACACTCGAAAACATTTGTGTACAACAAAGAAATGTATTAACTGGAGATTTTGTAAAGGTGATTTTTTCATCCATTATTCTCTCATTGTTAAATAAACCATAAATCCTTATAAAATGGTCCCGATCGGACACTGAGCGGTGCTTAAGACGGGTGCTCACAGGTTTCACAAAAAATATTAAGGATTCTACTTTTTTTCGGCACCAAGAGGCGCTAAGGTGAATTTACATATTAATATCTAATTCGGCTATCAAATTGGATGTCTTTCGTTTTTACGTCACCTTTCATAACTCTTTTATTTTATTGGCATAAATTATGTAAAAAAGTAATATGATCTCGATCGAATTATAATTTCGTTTCATTAACATTATTGATTTATGTTTTTACACCTATTCGGCAGTGACTTGATTATTTACATGAAGTTGTAAATGCTAATTAGATTAGAACTAATTTAAATAATATAAATACAGACATTCGAGTCAATGACAAAATCATATGATCCAGTGTAATAAGAAAAACTATTAAAATACTGGCACAATATAATGTATCACTTTAAATAATATTCCAAAATGGATTGAATTAAGAAAAATAAATTGTATAATTTCAATCGTTCTCTCCCTTAATTATATCGTAGGATTATCGCAGATTTAAGATAAGGACTGGTCGGTTCCTCCCTTATCTACGATCTTGTAATCCGCAGGGAATTCGCACAAATTAAGAGAGCTTCGATTAGATTAAGGAAATGTAAGTCGATAATGTACTCACTGTGTTCGGCGCTAACGACGGCGTTTACGGCTGATTAATGTTTATTTTTACGTATAAATTACTCGGGTGCGCGACGTAGACTGTTCGAGTGCAGTAAAAAACAGTAATTTATTAGTGGCGACTTCTCGTGTTGGCACGGGCTTAACGAGTGTGTGGCGTGCAGCGCGGTGGACAGAAAAAACTGGCTCGCTTGGTACGCAGCTCGAGCAGTAGTGGCCTGAGGAAGAATAACCCCAGGAGTCGATGGGAGCTGCCACCGCTTCCGAACGCGCCCCGCGCCTCACACCCCGCGCCGCCCGCCCGATACAGATCACGCATTCTACGAATACCTTTAACTACGGCGCTGGCGATCGCCTGCCATCTTTTTCACTCCTTCGCCTCGGATGATGTGCTCGAAGATCACTATTGTGCGGGTCGAAGGGGGTCTAATCGGAGTTTTACAACGAACGACGCTTCCTAAGTTCACAAACTAAAGGTCACTCGGGCCAAGCGAGCCGGACGACGCAGCGTGAGCGTGGAACTCGACCGCGAGGTAGCTGCGCGTGCGCAACACCGGCAGCGCCCACATGCCCGGCCGTTTAACTGCGCGCGGCGCTCACGAAACGCTAGCCGTCCCGCTCGCGCGCGTTTGGCGTTCGGCTTCTCGCTCGCACGCGGCGATGTGGAAAAATGTATCTAGTTCTGTGGAGGCGACGCGGAGTGCAGTAGCAGTTGAAGGTTTTTTTTTTCGTTTTAATAAATTTGTGGTCGTTCGTCTCGCTTAGTCTCGCGCCCGGGGCGTCGGCGAGCGAGACGGTAGATTGCCACCGGGTTACGCCTTCCGCGCGTCATTATGTAGGTTGGCGCGCATTAGAGCCTCCGTGTACTGCGCGAGCGCATGTATAGATATAATAACATTAAATACATGGCCCGTCCGGTGCGAGCCGGTTATTTACGTGCGCCGCCGCTCCCGGGCTACGCACCGCCTCCAAGGCTTTGTTTTCACACTCATCGATCATGTGCTTACTGTTTATGTAAAAGCAAAGAATATGCAAATACACTGTTAATATTATTTAAAGCAAACTAAACCTACTTAGCAATTATTGTTTTAAGAAAAAAAAAATGAGTAATACGATTGCAACACGAAATTAGTTTTTACTGCTAAGCTGCAATAATTACAACTTCAGTTGCAGTAATTAAAACAGTATTACAACTTCAACTCTATTAATTTTTCAAATATTTTAAAGCCTTTTAAATATAAACATTTAAAAGTTCTTGACATAAAATATTATGTTACATTATTTAATGTTGTAATAATATAAAAAGCTTATTTAATTAGGACCAATAAAGTTACGGGCATGAATTATATTTTGATTTGAATTTTTGATTATTTTTTATTCTAATAAACACTCAAATAAAGATATTATGTGGACCTCCAGGAATACTGCCTTTTAATTATGGACTAGTATTATAGAGTCTATAGAGTTATATAATAGAGTTTAGTAATTAGTTATCGCTTTCACATTTAAAGTGTGATTGTTCTTCCGCAAGAAAAACGGGACGGTCAAAGTAATTACTGGCACTGAGACTAAACATCTTGTAGCAGAATTAACATCGCAAAAACATCGCACAAAACTTTTGAAATTGACAGTTTCATCATCAGAACTTTGAATCCAAATTCAAAATCTGATAATGTAGTAAGTGAGTGAGTAGTAAGTAACGTGGCTGCTTTTAGCCCTATAGGAATAATAAATATGAATATCCACAGGTATAGAATTCAGAGATTACATTCTACTCTTTTAACATAATGTCAGGTAGGTACAGTTAAAATTTCATCTTCACAGTGGATTAATATAAATAAAAACGAAAATACAATATGAAAAGACTAGGATAACGGAACAAGCAAACACTAAAGATCTTTTTTAAACTACAAAAACATTCAAAATTCGATTTCACTATTAACATCAAATCAAGCGTGAAGTGACAAAATGAAACACTGGCCAAAAACGTCACAACAGTGTTGAAATAATTATTTGTCTATGGTTGTCATTGTCCGAAACCGCGGGAAACGCCATTATACTACAAAGTGTCACTACATCACAATGGCGGACAGATTATGTCAAATGTTTGCTTACAATTGCAGAAACAATAAAAAAAACTAGCCGGGGACTTTTGTTGACAAAATGAACGATCAATTCGACCACACCGAGTCGACATGCGTTGCTAATTTTCAAATTAGAAAGCCAACGCATTTTAAATTACATTTCAAGGTTTGATTTTCGATGCTTTGAAATATTTATATCCTATTAATTTTGCAGTTACATTATTAAGTCGCTAAAATAATAAATATTAATATTGGCGCAACAGAACAGATATTTATCAAGCAACTAAAACGGCAACTTTTAAAAGTATATCAAAGTCAAAGCTACCGGTTCCTTATAAGAATAATCTTAAATCAGCTCCATATAAAGTAGACATCTAGCCAAACATCTAAAAATATTTTAGCTCATCATTAAACGGACAATACACGCGATCAGCTCAGGCTTTGTCTCTTCAACCGGTGACGCAATTCGTGGCAGGAGGGAACATTAACGTCCAAACCGTACGTTCAAATATCGAATCTTAACTCTCGGGCTGTAGAACAGGTATTCCGATACACAACGCCGATCACCGACTGTATCCGTTGACAACAGAGACATCGGGGCTATTCTTTTTTGAATATCGATTGTAAAAAGCATTCTCATGATGTTGTGAGAACTTTCGAGTGTACAGACTTAAATTCTTTAGCCGATACAAAGCGGCCTGCTATCTACATTCTTTGTGTATTTAGCTATTGAGTTACATGTTAACTTGTCAATTCAAAGCTAATTTTGATTATGAAGGCGCGGTGGGATTATAACATAACCCCGACGGCTATAGATATGAATTTTTAAGATCTTAGAATTATTGTCTCGTTAGCTAAGCTGTCATATTATAATTTATTTTTAAACATGCAAATTCTAAGCATAAAATTCATGCAATACTTGCGAAACATTTCGTAAAAGACTTACAAAAATACAAGACGGTCAGATATGCATTTTGTTATTTAAAAAAGGCTCGTATTCTCAAGAAATCTTTATCGCATTTAGATCAATTAAAAAGAATATGGCGTTTCAATGTAAATATTTGGGAATGATAAATGCTAATAATCTGCAATCTGCCACCGAATTCCTCGTCGCATTCTTTAGCAAAGGATAAAAAGATTGTCCACTAAATTATACGGTATCACGCTCAATCTCAAACGTCGAATAAATTCTCAATAAAATAGCAAAATATTTACAAACATAATATCACTAATTAATTATTTAAAAACTTACCCATTTGTGATGATTTTATGTTGAGTTTGCGTAAAAAAAAACACGACCGAAAGTTTTTTTTTTAATTGCAAAAAATGTTTTTTACATAAAAATCAGACCGAACAATATCAGCGCTGCGACACAACTGCTTGTAAAGGATATCAGAAATGTGTGATAGCGAATTTTTTTTAGTTTTAAATATGCGAATTTGCTGGACCGCACCGATTCGGTCTGATACCAAAAAAGACGTCGACAGCTGACATTCGGCCGCCGAATAATTGTGGTTTACAAACGAAACGAATAATAAATAATTCAATTTTGCGGCCCGGCGATTAAATTACAGTCTTTATCCATTTCGTATGATGCAGGCGACAATAAAAATGCAAATGACATACAGCGATGGTGTTATTTACTGAGAGACAAACCACGGTTATTAACAACGCGCGGCCGACGACTTTCCACGTTTTAATATTAGTTTATTACCTTAGCACAAAGTGCTTTTCTTGTTTATTTTTGATAAGCATATTCGTACAAAACCATAAATTGCACGATATTTTATCGCTTCGTAAATATATTTTTTATGATATTTTAAAAACATAAATTTTACCCCTCATGGAAAAACTGATTATATTAATAAAAATAAAAGTTAATTTTATGTGTTTGATAAAATTTTAAAAAATATTTCTAAATACTTAAATAATAAAAAAATCTATATTAAGTTTTATTACAATGCTATCCTATTTCGTTAGTTATTTTGACTCTTTTTAACTGAGTATTTTTTCCGGGAGAAATACTATAGGAAAAAAATTAAATAGATTATTATACAATAAAATTAATTCTATTAACAATGCGATCAATATGCTAACATAGACAGATAAAGTCCTGCCATATTTCTTTTACTATTTACGTACTGACAGAAAAGCTATTTTTCGTAGGACGAAGTGCTGTCAATCTGTAATGTTATTGGCGTGTGGGCGAATCTAGTGAACTTGATTCCACCGTTATTTGAACTGCGATGAGGCTAATGAAGATATTAGTTATATTGGTAGCTTAATTGCTTTTTTATTGTTTTCCTTTTATTCTGTCTTTTGATTTACAATGAAAACTAGAATAAACAGGCAAACATAGGTCCGAAACTAATAAAAGGATTGCATAATGCACTTTCTAACTATCGGCAACATATTTGACAGATATTTGACAGATACTCCATACTCTATCTGTCAAATATGTTGCCGATAGCCTATTGGGAACTTAACTGGAGATTGTGAAACAGGCCCTCAATATATAATTATGAAAACTGTCGCTGGCCACCTGTAGCTGTCGGTGGTCCGTTTGCGCCGATCTTTAAATAATAAATTGTTTGCTGCCAGCAATGAATAGGTACATACATATAAACGGTGCTATACCTATTAGATTTGATTGACATATAACATTTAATATAACATTTACTATTATTTTCATTTTTGTGTCGCTCAGTTCCATACTTAGGCATTTTCTTTGAATCTCGTGTTCTTGAAATTAAAGTATGCTGATCTAGATAAGTGGTGAGTACTGTACTGTACTCATATGAGTAAGCCTTGTATCCCGTGAATTTGCTGCAAAAAGATAGAGCTGCAAAACTCATACTTTATCCTCTGCCTAGGCTTATCCCAAGTATGTTTGGGGTCGGTTTTCAGCCGATAAGCTGCAAGATGCAGCTAAATATCACTAAAGCATTAAATGGGGTGCCTGTGACCGCCTATCGGACTTCCATAATGCGATAATTGAATAATACAATAACGCATGGTTACAGCGGCGATCAAACTTTTGGGCCTCTATCGACTGTCTTTGACAGTCGTTACCGGTCGTTATTTACAGGTTAATTGTAATGGTGGTTGTACACTCTTCCAAGACAGTTCGAGGCAAGACAAGCGCGAGAGTAGAGATGGTAGCGCTCGCCCGCCTCAACCTGTTATTTATAATATAGGTATTAAAAGACGGATCATGGCCCTCTTGTGAAACAAAGCGGAGCTCTCAACCGAGCGTGTAGATCCGTATTAAAAACAATGCTCAAATGTTGACAAAACATGTCCAAATGCCACTACATCTTATAGCCCGTTCCAAATTCAGTTCAAATTTATTTTTATGATCTGTAAATAAACAAATACTTTGACATATTTATGGTAGATAACCAGCTTTCTATAAAAGAAACCAAAAGTGTTCTAAGATCCCCCGAAGTGTGAGAAAGTGTTTAAATGATGGAGTAAATCTGTGCTCATTAATAATATGTTCTGGCTAATGTAAAAACATAAATATATGGAATCAAAACACGATTTTGTTTTTACATCACAAATAATGTATTACTTAATATGCTTACGTTTTACTGTTACACATTAATAAATAATTTCTCGTTTGTAAATAAGTTTTTTTTAAATATGTAAAGGGTCTTTTGAATCAAAGTTTTCTTTAAATTATTTTGACAATAAAAAACTAAAAGAAGTAACTATGGCCATGAAATATTAGGCTTCTATAGTACAGGCGTTTTACGGGCGTTGGCGCTTTTACAACGCGTGCGTTATCACGCGTAAAAAGTAACATTTTACATTACGGACAACATATAAATAACAATTGTTTTAGTAGAAATTACTTGAATCGTATATCAAAATAAAATGGTAAAGTCGGTTTACGGACCGTAGTTTGACGTGACAACGTCAAACTACGGTCCGTAGCTAAACACTACATGCAGCACGAACTGAACTGAGCCGATCGCTCGAGCCGATCATGCCTCTTTCTCTCGTTCGTTCTGCGCTCTCGCTGGCGGAACGCCACATGACGTCATCTTTTTCGTGCATGCTGCCCGTAATATCGAGTTTTGACGTTGACACGTTTAAAAACAGTGTCTAGTAGAAACATGTGGCGATAACCAATGTAAAACCAGTCACAATTTCTCGTCATTGAGACTTCCTCAAAAATCTATTCTCATTTATGACTATTACAAGTAGTTTGTTTGCCTAAAACTTTTGTTACGTATAAAATTTCTTAATTTTAAATAAACACAGACAGACAGACGGATATTCTAAATATAAATACTAAAATGATTGCATGATTGAATATGCATAAATCAAAGATCGAGAGTCGATGGTTGACAAATTGTCTATACCGCGACACACATCCTGTTCTACCAATATGACAATATTGTAAATTACCAACATATTGTATATTGACGCGGCAGAATTAAAATATCTCGTGTTCTCTTGTTTAAAACTGGAATTCTTGGATATGTTTGAATATGGAGGATTAATTTTCTAGAATGTTTTTGTCTTTTCTTTTGATTTTCGACTATTGTATTTCTTAGTGTTTGTAGGTTTAAAAGTTCTGTTCTTGTAGGTTCAATAGTGAAAAGTAGAACTAGATTTTCTTCAATTAATCATACATAGTTTTTGCACATCATTTCCATCACTGGTTAACAGTTATGTGGGTGTGGAAAACCAGTTTACATGGCAACATACATACTTCGTCTTTTAATTTTTTTATATATTTTTTTATATATTTGTCTTACTAAGTATCTTGGTCTCAGAAAGATTAGTCCGAATGAAATCCTAGAATTTGTGAAACGTCCATTGCCGTAGAACTTTAAGTCGGTAATATTAATTGCAAATTAAGTTAAGCAGTTTTATTTTAACATAATAGGTTAAGTAGTTTTTACTTTTTACGCAACAAAGTTGGCGAAAATATATTATGATTAGTTTTGTTGATTACCTAAGTTAAAATATCCCTTAGCATTAAGGATTTGGATTCGTAAAAACGGGACCAATTTTACCTTTTTTCACCATATTTATTTACAAGTATGATCGTTTGGTGAATATCGGTAACTTCATTATTTTGATTATAAATGAGACAACCAAAACAAAGAACATAAACCAAAAATATACCATTAATAACCACTTAAGCAGCTTAATAGCTGTTTCATATATTTGTTCTCCAATTTCATAAATCCATGTAATAGGAGATTTCTTTTTTTTTTTTGTTGGTATCATTAAATATGTCAAAAAATCAATTTGCCATTTATTTATCGAGCGTTTTATGCAAATTTATTCTTATAAATCTGTGTCGCTGAGACAAATAAGTCATAACATCGGACTTGGGACGAGGCCAGGTTAGACTTTAGGTATCCTTGAATGTCTAAAATGTTTTGATGCTTACCTTGTGTGCTCCGGGCGTTAATTTGTTGAATAATTGACGTTTCATTCGTTGCCGTTTTACGGGTGTCAAATAACGCCATTGATATTGTGAACAGTAGTTTTTATCGGAGCGGAGATTTAATGCATCTTTTAATTTTACCTCAGTAAAGGATATTTAATAAAATAAATTTATATTTAGAGAATAAAAATATTTTTTTTTCAAATAAGATTTTTTTCCATTATTACATTTTTTATGTCAAACTTAACTTAAAGATATAAACTAGCAGTTTATATCGAGCGGTCAGGCTTCACTTAGCGGTCGCACGTTCGAATCCTGCCAAGTGCAGATAATTTGTATGATGAATATACAACGTGCAATGGGGCTAGGTTAACATGATGTTCCTGAACGGCAATGGCCTCCTTCAGTGAGACAGTGATGTCCTAGAAGGAGGCCGATGAACGGGTGAGAGAGGAGGCCGCTGACGTGGCCTCCCCCCGTAGACGATGAACGAGGGTGCGTCGGAGGTGCGCTTCCAATAATACCCATGTGCTCGTGTCGGGCTCGGGTGTCGGGAACCCGGGCCCCGCTAGACACGACGTCGTGGGGACTGCTTAGTAGCGTCGGGCAGTCCCTCCTATATCTGAAGAATCTGGCCTTGCCAAAGCTAGTCTGCCGCTGAGGTGATTCTGTTGCCTGCAGATCCGGGACCCTCGCAAAGCGGCTGAAGGCGCTCGCAGCGGTTTTAGTGGGGTAGTGCACCAAAATGCAAGTCCCCACACACGCGAGTGTACCTACCCGAGACCCTGGTAGGACCTAAAAAGATTTCCACTGCGACATCAAAAAAAGAGCTGCAAAAGGATTTATTTTTAGTCAAAAAAGCAGGTTGACCTGATATGGTTATTAAATAATATATATTTATTTATATGTGTGTTCCTTTATTATGTTTGCGCTTGCGCATGTAAGCTAGACACAGCTAGTAGTTAACCCTAATGTCATTACGGTTTTTCTAACCTGTCACACATCACAACTTTAGACAGGCGCGAGGCCACCAACATCTAAAATATTACCTTCAATTAAAATTCAGTCGCCATATAAAAGTTTAATATTGAAGTATTTAATTTACATTACGAAGATCGATGGGCTAGAAACATTGACAGCTTCTCAGTAGCCGTCATGAAATTCCAACGTGTCGAAGAGGCATTATATGAAGTTGATAATAATGAATATTATATACAGAATAATGTAGTATGTATGTAATGAATGTAGCGACGATGGTCCAGTGGTGGATACCTCTCCACAGCGGCCTCTTATGCGAGAGGTTTCGGGTTCGATCCTGACCCGTCCGTGTGTGCCTTGAAATGGGTTTTTCTAATTTCTAAGTGCACCTAAACACGAGACCATCGCTTGCTCACCGTTGAAGGAAAACATCGTGAGGAAATCTGCATGCCTTATGAGATTGAAAGTCTTTGAAGGTATGTGAAGTTCACCAACCCGCACTGGGCCAGCGCGGTGAACTATGGCCCATTACCCTCCTCGCCTGATTTCGAGGAGGAGACCCGTGCCCAGCAGTGGGACATAAAGGGTTGATACTTTACTTTTATATACAGAATAATAATTAGTGAATACAATATATCTGAAATAGAAAAATAAAACAAAAGGTTGCCCGCAGCTTCGCCTGCGTTTAATAAGATTTATAACGTGATCTTAACGGGATGATATACATATAGACTTCCTCGATAAATGGTCTATCTAATACTGAAAGAATTTTAAATATCCAACCAGTAGTTCTAATATTAGTGCGTTCAAACAAACACAAACTCTTCAGCTCATAAGATGAGATGTACTTTTCCTACCTAATAATAAAAATGAATACCTGAAAATATTTTCTTAAAATGAGCTCATTTACTTTTCGTTTGCAGTTTTTTTTTGGGTAAACTGGGAGATGTCAGATGGTAAGTAGTCACCGTCGCCTAAGAATATAACCTAGTTTACCTGGAACTAAACCAACCTACTCATTTATTTGTTGTCTATCCTGAGAGAAGATGTTAAGTCTCTGTGCCAGTAATACGCTGCCTTTCTCTCAAACCACAGCAAAACTGTCTTACGAGCAACAAACAAGAGACAGCGCATCCCTTCCACCCATAGAAATACTTATTTCAAAAATCAGCTGTGCTCTCACCGATATTTGAATTTTTAAGGTGTAACAAGCTAGTATATTATAATAGCTTAAATTTAAATAATAACATAGAGTAAAGTAATAAATAATAAACTCCTCTTTTTATACTTTTCGAATCTATTTCGTTTATTTTATACTAGCTGTTGCCCGCAGCTTCACCTGCGTTAACTAAGATTTACAACGGGATCTTAGTACGCAAAATAAGTAACTTTTCTGGATGATTTTTTACACCTTGTGTCCGAAAAACCTAAATATCTTACGGAACCCTATTTTTTTTTTCAGAATAAAATTTAGCCTATGTTACTCGTGGATAATGTAGCTTTCAAACGGTGAAAGAATTTTTGAAATCGGTCCAGTACTTTTTGAGTCTATTCATTACAACCAAACAAACAAAGTTTTCCTCTTTATAATATTAGTACAGACTAGCTGTTGCCCGCGGCTTCGCTCGCATTTGCAAAATTCCCTTTTTTTTAATGTATCCTATGTTACTCCTAGTAGGTACGAGAATATGTGTACAAAGTTTCATGATGATCAGTTGAGTAGTTTTCGCCTGAAAGCATAACAAACATCCCTTCTTTCACATTTAAAATATTAGTAGGCGTATAAATTATTCAGCAATCACGAATTTGTTTTTTTGTAGTCATGTTGAAAATGTGTACATATTGTACACCTTGGGCGTACATAATCTTATCATATACGGGCATACGCCATGTTTAACTAAGATAATAAAATCATACAGCGCTATCGCTTATGAATAATGGAGATTGTTGCAAAAATGGCGCAGAATGTAGGTATTTTGTCATTGTAAAATGTGGCAAATGGATGGAAATTTTATTGTGTGATTGTGAAATTAGGTACATTTTCTTCTTGTAAGCTGAGAGGAATTCAGTCACATATTTTCACTGAAAAAAGCAATAGAATGATTATCACTTCGTGAATAAAACAAAGAATTACTTATATACTGAAAAGCAATTATGGTTACTTTAATAATATAAGTAAAATCGTTAACTATATCCATAAAACCAATATTTTTATAAACATAATAAATATTAGTATAAATTACTTCTGGAATCTGGTGAAGGAAAACATCGTGAGGAAACCTGCATGCCTGATGAGATTAAAATTCTTTGAAGGTATGTGAAGTTCACCAACCCGCATTGGGCCAGCGCATCGGTAAACTATGACCCATTACCCTCCTCGCCTGATTTCTAGGAGGACACCCGTGCCCAGCAGTGGGACATATTATAAGGGAAGTAATTAAATGAACGGCATTATAAATTTTGGAGGGGCAAAAAAAAATCGGCATTTAAATAATTTGGTTGGCATACAAAGATTTTGTACGCAATAAAATAAAGCTGGTAGCAATTCTTGTTCCGCAAATAATTTTGATAATGGTCGAAAATTAAATCATAAATAAGCAGCTTACAATATTATGACCTCGCACAATAAACATTCATCGGGCAAAATAATTACTTGAGCGGCACATTTCTTTGCATCACATTTTGTCCTGTGTTCACACCAGTGTAGGTTTGCGCTATTTACCGCTAGATGGTGTTGTAAGTATGTTATTGAACAAAATTATAAAAATTGAAGAAGAAATTAATAAACGATATTATCATTCTTAGTAAAAGACTAGTGAATTAATTCAGGTCATGACGTCGTCAAATCCTGTGTTCAGCAGTGGTCCGTCCACTAAAGGCTGATAATTTGATGATGAAATTTTTTTCTTCAAGATTTTATTTTGTTTCAGTTTCGTAGATTTATGTAGATAGTAGACAGATTATGCAGGTATTAAAAATTGTAGGTGGTGTGTAAAATAAACAAGCAGTTCAAAAACTTGCAATATTCAATTCAATCATTACCTACAAAAATCAAATCAAATTAAAACATTCAATACGCAAGAATGGATCCACAATTTTACAAAGACGTACAGCTCTACGGTTAACACTGTCCGCGCGCGCTCAGGCCGTACGCTGTCGTTCGTAAGTTCAAATCCTCTTCATACCATTATCTATGAATTTCTTCTTTTGTTTGTTTATACATTTTTAAATAATATTTTTTGATATTACAATAATTATAGATACGATTTACAAACTAAAATTTTGTATAAAAATTGAATAAGAAATTAATAAATTATATTATCATTCTTAATAAAGGACCAGGGAATTAATTCAAATCATGACGTCATCAAATCCTGTGGACTGGGCTATAACGCAGAATTTAATGAAAAAGAAAGTTGCTTGAAGTTATATTCATGCTACTTATATAAGCAGCACAAAAATATTTTTTTGCTTACCCTTCGAGTGCTTACCAAAATTTTATTAAACAGGAGCAGCACATTGCCCCTCTTTTAATTAATATGCCTTTCAAAAATAATTACAGCCATAAAAAATGACAAAAATTGCTGCTTGATTTTAAAATGTTTGCTGAACATAAGTTGCCGCTCAATTAGCTATTTCTGCTACCAGATTATATTTTTCTGCTCACAAAAATACGAATATTATGCTAGTCGTTTAAATAACACCCATATTATAAGGGTTGATACTATTTTTATTTTTTACTTCTGGAATTTGAACCTGGAAATCCTCTTGAGAAATAAACAAAATCAAGTAGCTGTAGTATTAGTTCTGTTGTCAAAGAATTTATATACATCTGACAAATCTACATAATAATAATAATAATAATATTTATGGACGCTTTTACACCACGTCAATCTGGTCCCGTGGTAAGTTTCCGAAGAACTTCTGTTACGGGTACCAGACAACGGAAATACATAATTATATTTAATACGTTTTATATTAATATATAATATATTTAAGATTTTTACTATACATGATATAATACACATATTTAATACACATCCATGACCCAGGAACACAGAAAACTTTTTTTTTTCCTGGTGAGATTCGAACCTACCTCCGGCTTGACCGCCAACGCGCTAACCATTGAGCCATAGAGGTCGCCAAGTATAAGCAAGTAGACGTATATAAAATAAAGAATGGTATTATTGTACAGTATCACTCTGAAGGATATTCACCATTTAAATTTACCATTCGATATTGCAGTATAGTATTCAAGTCTAACTTACATGAAGAGGGGATGTTTTTAGGGTTTCCATTCCAAATGCTGTACAACTGAACAAAAAACTACAGTTTGATATACAAAAAGACGCTGTCGATGTTATCTTAGCTTAGCAATTAGTGTTACGAATCTTAAAAAACCCGCAAATAAAGACATAAAATGACAAAAAAACGGTCCCAATTTCGTCGGTAGTTTTACCGTCGTATTATTATGGCGCTTAGGTCTCGCAAAATGATAATAATCAGTTCGACGAATTCGTGTATAAAAACCGAATTAAAATACAACGAAGGGAAATTAACTTGTTTTAAATTAGCGTGTAATTATTAAGGTTTATTATAATTAATCAATTTTCGTTAATTATGCTTTTAAGAATATTTGGGACGATATGCAATTGCTGATAAACATTTTTAACACGTAGTTAGCGATTTGTTTATTTTTAGCATAATGGAGGGATTCGACCTTATACGATTTCTGCACTTCTTTTATTTAGAAGTAAGAAGTTACAAACTTTCAACTATGAAAATAAAAAAGATACTTATACATCTACATCTACACTAATATTATAAAGAGAAAAACTTTGTTTGTTTGTTTGGTTGTAATGAATAGGCTCAAAAAGTAGGTACTGAACCGATTTCAAAAATTCTTTCACCATTCGAAAGCTACATTATCCACGAGTAACATAAGCTTAATTATATATTGAAAAAAAAATTGGGTTCCGTAAGATATTTGGGCTTTTCGGACACAAGGTGTAAAAAATCAACCAGAAAAGTTACTTATTTTGCAAACTAAGATCCCGTTGTAAATCTTAGTTAACGCAGGCGAAGCTGCGGACAACAGCTAGTTTCTTAATAAATATAAAGCCTTTGGTCTTATTGTAAAAAATAATATCAAAACTTTTTGAACTAAAATGATATAAAAATCAAAAATTCTTCGTAGTTAACAGTAGTTATCCATTTAAGTACCGTTAGCAATAAGTAGTGTAATGTAGTAGAGATACTCAGGAGATCAAATGACAGGCATTACGCAAGATAATTGATAATTCTACACCAGACACAGTATCAAGTTCTGTTTACATCATAAATAAATAGCAAAAGACCACCCAAAATTAAATACACTATTTTCCTCAGTTACGCGATACATCTTGACACCGATTTAGTGATGATGAAAGCAGTTTGATGGTAAAGCCTGCCACCCCCTGGTAAACCTACGCCGTTAGTATATTGCGCCATTTTAAAACGTATTTGTAATAAAGACTTATTTTTAGGAGCTTTTTGAATACCTCACATTATTGAACCTATGTGAACAGTTCGACATAAACTCGCATCGGTATCGCTCTGAATAATGCTTATTCGGCACTCTACATCAAGAGCTAGAATCAATGTCGCATTGAATCCTACTTATATGTATTATAAATGTGAAAGTTTGCAAGTATGGATGTTTGTTACTCTTTCTGAAATTAAAGAAAAAAACTACTGAATGGATTTTAACGAAACTTTACAATAATATAGCTTATACAGAATAACACATAGGCTATAATTTATTCCTGTACTCCCACGGGAACGGGAAGTACGCGGGTGAAACCGTTGGGCGCTGCTAGTCGTGTATAAAAGTACCAACCCTTTATGTCCCACTGCTGGGCACGGGTCTCCTCCTCGAAATCAGGCGAGGAGGGTAATAGGCCATAGTTCACCGATGCGCTGGCCCAGTGCGGGTGGTGAACTTCACATACCTTCAAAGACTTTTTAATCTCATCAGGCATGCAGGTTTCCTCACGATGTTTTCCTTCACCGGTTAGGTTAGTATACTTGGAACTAATCTTCGTTAACTTCTAGGGTCGCTGGAGCATTGAACGTTGGCCCCGATCGTCAGTATGTTCTCGGGTCGGTGTCGCTTTGAATCGTGTACACTCGGCACTCGGCACTAAGAGCTCGGATCGATGTCGCATTGAATTATGTATACTCAGATCCAACATCGTTAGCTTCTAGGGTCGATGTAGCATTGACTCGTGTATAGTCGGCTCCGATCGTCAGTATGTTCTCGGATCTGTGTCGCTTTGAATCGTGTACAATCGGCACTCGACACCAAGAGCTCGGATCGATGTCGCATTGAATTATGTATACTCAGATCCAACATCATTAACTTCTAGAGTCGATGTAGCATTGACTCGTGAATAGTCGGCTCTAGTCGTCTTAGCCCGTTTTTATTGTCTGATAAGAAATTCTTCGTTCAAATAGTTATGTTCTTTAATATTATCGATGATATTGTTGAGTTTTTTGCAATAAAACTGCCTTGAATGTCGTGACGGTCTACGGTACGACGCTGTTATGTCACGCGTTTTATTTTTATTGAATATTGAAGTGAAACTTCTTTAGAATCGTTGTGATTTCAAACCGGATGCAACGGATAAAACGACAGGTAAGAGACACAAATACAAAAGAGCGAGAGAGCAATTAATGTCGATGTCTATGTATTGTTTTCTTATGTTTACGCGAATTTCACTCATTATAATAAAACAACTTTTACGGATTTTATCGCGGTTTATTTAGTTTTTTAAGAGCCCGACGTTTCGGATACTTTACAGCAACCATGTCCTCCCGTGACCATGGTTGCTGTAAAGTATCCGAAACGTCGGGCTCTTAAAAAACTAAATAAACCGCGATAAAATCCGTAAAAGTTGTTTTATTATAATGATGTCTATGTATATTGCACACTGCTTAATACTTGCTTGTATTGAAGCATTTAATGTGTGTTTCACTTCTATCGTGTGTGAATCGCACATACATCTTTTTTTTTCAATTATAATATTCATTACTTTTTTATTCTAAAATATTTTTACTTGTATCAAGTCTACACACCTACTTTTATTCAATCAAATTGTCTGCTATTGTTGTGGTTGCTGTTTAAAGCAAACATTTGTTTGATGAATATAAATGTCTAATTAATAAATTAGGGTTATGGATGTGTTTTTATGTATTTATTTAAATTTCTCAAATTTATATCCGTCATCTGGCACCCGTAGCACGAGTTACGCTGGGACCAAATTAACGTGAGGTCCATTAATTATGTTTGACAGTCAATACATTTGTATGATTTTAGTCCAAACTGTCAGTTATTTTTGATAAACTAAAAATTCATGCAATATATATACACCTACGCCATGAGTGCTATTTATTTGTAATAAATTTGAAATTTATGGTCATATTTTAATAAAATACGTCAATATACAAGGTGTGGCGAGTCCGTGACTAAAAATATATAGACCAATAAAAACAATAAAGATTTTATTTCAATTAATTAATGGTTAAATTGTATGCGTGGGCGGTGTACGGTTAAAATAACTAGGAAATGTTGAAAATTTGAATTCTAGATGATTCTATTTTTTTATCCAACTGCGAACATATTATGATGTCATTGAACTTGACAATACCATTTGTATAAATCATATTTTGACATGTCAAGCGTAAGACATAACACCAACTTAAATTTATTCTTGCTACATTTGAATTGTCTTATTTCGGAAACATAATTTTGGTATTCAGAATTTTAATAATCTAGTAGCAATGTGACAATTGACAAACGCGTTGGATGCGAATAGCAAGGAATTGGCCATCTTGGCGTTCATTGAGGGATGGATGGAGGGATTGATGATGTTGATGAATGTGACAATAATCTCAATAAATTTTTAATTGGAAATCCTTCATTTAATGTTAAGGCGCGGTGAATGACAACTTTAAAATGTATTTGAGGGGGTGAAGAAAATGAAGTGGGGGACGATTCGCCCTCGGAACTCACTGTCGCGCAACGTACAAATGAAAGAGAAGCAAAAAAGCGCCGCGATTGTATGACGTTACATACGAATGCTTAGAGTACATTTTTTATATTTTTTACAAATATATTACATCAATATTTAAATAAAAACAATAGTTCCCCTTATTATCATTTAATACATCACTGTTATTAATTTTGTTTAAATTTGTTTACAAATTTGTTGTTAGAATGTAAATTTGAATAGTTATTTTACGTTTTTTTTCTGTCGAGAATTTTTTTCGAATATTTGTTTTGAACACGTTATGGTAAGTAAGTGCCACTCTTAAGCTTAAGTCATTTCACCTGATATAATATATGCTTTATCTGTGGTGAGACTTAAGGTCTCTATGCCAGAAATTGCTCTGTCCGTCTTGTCCTTCTTGAAACAGCGAAGCTTTTTCAAGGAAGAAATAGGCAATTCTTTTTTCGAAAGGTCCAGACTTTTAAGCTCTATCGGTAAGTAGGTGAGCAGATGGCTCACCTAGAAATTATTCGAAAGGGGGACGTCCCCTTCCGCATCCCGCAGGGGCGGGGTGCTCAGGAGAGTAGGAGTTTGGCTAGTCAAATCCGATACGGTCGACAAGTCGTTTACGGATGACGTTCTACTAGTAATCAGAGCCCGGCCCTCCCCTCCCCCTCCGCCGGGGCAGAATGACGGTATATAGCTTTGCAAGCGCGCGCGCAGGAGAAGCGCAAAATTTTATCTTCTAGAAAGTGAGGATATCATGAGACGCGCCTTTTACCAAAATGGAATTTAATTTCGTATCCTAAAATCAAAACAGCTTTCATTAAAGTAAAACTGTAGCTGAATGCTTCAGTTTTACTTCAATGAAAGCTGTGTTTTAAATTTTAACTGTATTTTCAAAATAAATTGATCATAACTTCAAATCATTTATGGACTTCCCAAAATATTGTTTCCGTGGCATTTATTAAAAAATATAATTTTATTAGAAAATTGTGCGCGTTTGATATCGATACGTCCTACTGTTGGGCTCGAAATCAGCATGCGTTGGTTATTGCCAGCTTTAACCAGCGGGAGATATTGAACTGATAGATTGTTAATTTTATATTAACGCATAATATTATTTTCATATCTTTATATGTGTGCGGAATTCACACTTGGACAAGCATTCACCGCAGTCCCGGATCTGCAGGCAACATGAGCACCTCTGGCCAGGCTGGCCCTAACGAAAAGGCTACTCCCCTGCTCCTACGAACAGTTCCTACGACGATGTGATAGTAACAAATACCACAGATCCATATCCTGGTTTTAAAATTTATGATCATTCCTATTAACTACAACTTTGTTTATGACTTTTTTTCTTTTGCAATATTTTGAAACATGATAACCTAAATTCCAATCGTTCAGAAATAAATAGATTGAAAATGTCAAATTTCCTCATTTTAATAAACAAAAATTACGAGCTTCCAAAATATTACAAACATGTGACTTACCTATGCTCTAGAGTCTAGGCGATCTATCTGCTCACCTACCTACCGACTGAGCTTAAAAGTCATCAGGCCTAAAAGTTTTTAAACAATACACTAAAAGAGATTTTTTCTTTTTAGAAAATTTTCAGAAAAATCTCTTTTGGTGTGAAAAAAAGAGAAAGAGAGCTTTTGAAAAAAAACTTACCTGTGGTATACTATTTGATCCAGCTTTTAGCATATAGCCCAAATAGGTAATCACTTACTACTCACAAAAATCTGAATAAGGTATTTGTTTTATTTCTCCGCGAAATGATATAATACATAATAATATTTGGTATGTTTACCTAATGAAAACAGATTATTGCATTTACCATTAAAGTTTCAGTTAGCAAATTCAAACAATACTTTTCTCCTATTAAACGAACGCATCATCATCATCATCGTTTATCCGTTAACTGCTTAACATTGAACCTCTTCAATGAACATCAAGACAAACAAGTACGGATATTCGTTTCTTTTTCCTTAAAGCTTCCATCTTATAGCTTTAGCTATATCGCGCACCTAAACGAACGGCGGCTATCAAGTTGCATGTCACCGACGGTGCCACCTTGAAACAGCTCGAAATGACTTCATCTCATATAAATATCTACATAGCGCTCGTAAATTATTCTATCCATGATAAGCAGGTAGCCATATTTATAATTCTTCATTTTGATTAACTACTAGCTGTTGCACGCAGCTTCGCCTGCGTTTACTAAGATATAAAACGGGTCCCTAACTTTTTGAAATTTTAATATAGCCTACGTTACAGATTGACAGCGCTTCGTCCTACCAAAAATAGCTTTTCTGTCAGTACGTAAATAGTAAAAGAAATATGGCAGGACTTTATCTGTCTATAGTAGCATACTAGCTTAATACGGGTCCCTAACTTGTTGAAAATTTAATACCTATAGCCTACGTTCACCGGAGATAGTGTAGCTTTTCAACAGCGAAAAAATTTTTTAAATCGGTCAAGTAGTTTCGGAGCCTATTCAATACAAACAAACAATTAAATCTTTCCTCTTTATAATATTAAAGTACCTATAATTCGTGACTTCGTCTGATGATCATTTTCTTTTATCAAACATATTTAAGTAGGTAGTTCCTTAGCAGCTTAGTCCTCCTGTAAGTTGCAGATGAAGGACCAGAATAAGTCTGACACTGAAGTCCTCCTGTTGCCTAGACCCAAGCCCGAAGAAAAGCGGCTTAAGACGCTAACAGTGGCTTTAGCTCAAATATTGATTAATTAATTTATTTATTAATTAGCCCTGTTCAAGTATGTGTCCCACGTAAGATCAAAAGTATTTATACCTGGCTATACCTATAAAGGTTGCCCTGCACCATTAACAAAAAAAGCATGACCAAGAACCAGGCCATTCACAACCTTAAGCATTGCCTATCCAACGATCCAAAGTAGTGGTCATAGGCTGCCTGTCCAGCACTCCACGCCATGATAAAAAAAATCTTATTATTAGGATATTTTTTAAGCTGAAATGAAATTGAAAAATTTGAAGTACAACCACATAAAAGTCAGAATTATATTTGCTTGCACCTCTCTCTCATTACTACAGTAATATACAAAACGTAACTATCTCTTTTTATCTCTACTAATTTATATGTACCTCTCAATTTCCGTTCGCTTCGCCCGATCACTCTTTTCGTAACGCTATCGTAACGCATTCATCAGCTTATTCTCCATGTCAAGCGAGCGTAAAGAAGTTTTACTTCACAAAGTATTTAAATTCTATCCTACTAAATTCATGTGAATACGTTAACCCATCATATCAAACAAACATACCAACATTTCCAACTTTTATATAAGTAATTATTCGTATAGTGACCTGTCGCATGATTATAAAGTGACATGAAGTTCTTGAGTATTAATATATAAGACTAATTATTTGTAACTAAGCCAAGGTGCTTGTATATACTTATTGGTGATCTGTGGTGAAACAAATCTTCATTATCATCATCAACCTTTATCCGTCCACTGCTGAACATAGACCGCAATGAACGCCAAGACGACCGATCCCTTGCCACTCGCATCCATCACAGACCGGCCACTGCTCAAAGATCGTCTTTCCGCCTGCGTAATGGCTGACCAATACTACGTTTACTTAAACGTGGCTCCCCCTATTGAAACTCGAACCTTAATGACCCAAATAAAGCTTAAGCCGATAAAATTTAAATGCTTTTATGAAAATAGTTTAATATGAACGATAATGATGTAACTGTATACTTAACAAAACAAAATTCCTATCTTTTAAAATTCATCATAAAACCACATGTTTTCTTGCAATAATAAACCTTAATGCCCTTACTTTTTACGTTTTACTTTCACCCTAATAATATCTCAGGCAATTCTACCAACGGTACGAACAACGGAAAATTAATCTCAATTTTTTTAGTATGAAAGTTTTCTGCCTACACATTCAGAAGCCGATTCGAGATGGCATTTTATGTAAAATTATCTAATGAAGTAATATTTTATTAGAACCTATAAAAACCAATTGTTTACGCATATATTTAAAATTAATTCAGTGATAATAATTCATAGTTTTTTTTTTGTGTACACGCAAAGAAACAAATAAATCAAGCTTTTTAACATTTACCTAAGATAAAACCTTGTGTTTTGCCGTTGGTAATTTTTCACGACATTTTTATATGTCAAGATCTTTCATTAGCATATAGCTAAATATGTATGCAATCATATCATTTATTTGATGCATTTTACATGCTTTTTATTAGCTTCACCTGTATGTAGGTATGTCTGTAACCGACTCCTTTGGGTGCGATTTGGTCCCACTTTAAACGGTCAGATTTCGTTCAAACTCTGTAGATCTATCGCGGACATATTATCTATCGTTGACAAAATATTATTTCGATAAGATTATTCCATTTTTGAATTTGCAAAAGCAACAGCATGTTATTTAGTTTTATTTTTACCTTTAATTTTTTTCATTCTTTTTTACATGAAACTAGAGTCACGAAATGTCACCTTAATTTCACT
This sequence comes from Lycaena phlaeas, assembly GCA_905333005.2. NCBI lineage: Eukaryota > Metazoa > Arthropoda > Insecta > Lepidoptera > Lycaenidae > Lycaena > Lycaena phlaeas. Next base: position 5,392,584 of record HG995181.1, read on the forward strand.
TCTTTGCGTCCTGCTTTTTTGTCCCGTCTTTATATAAGAGGGGTACACAGAGCCCCCTCGGCTCAATTTGCTTCGCCCAAGGTGCTGGGTTCACCCTAGGCTACTGAGCCCTACCGCCAAGACAAGGCCTGAACCATGGTAGGGTGGGATCCGCAACGCCTGCGTTATCTAAGTTTTACAACGTCATCTTAGCGGGATGATTAATATAGTCTTATAGCATTCCTCGATAAATGTGGTATCTAACACTGAAATAATCTTTCAAATCCTACCAATAGTTTCTGAGATTCAAACAAACAAACTCAGCTCTATATGTCAGTGTAGGTATTTTATAAAAATGCAATAACGAAACATTAACTTTTTTACCAAATGGAAAAATCATTACACCGACACAAATTTAGCTGTGACTAATGGCAGGAACTCTCTAGTACATAACATACGTAGTATTTAAACGGATATGTCGTAATAGGTAAATGTCGCCAGGAAGTCTTTGTTTGTCGGCGACGTCTTAGATGTCATGTACAATACAGATTCTTTCTTGGAACAGTGGAAAAGCGATAGGGTGCCCGCTATGCTATGGGGTATTGGCTGTTAAGAGCATGTTTGTAAAGCGTATTTTTATCTGTTTTTATGTATTGCAGACATTTTGCGAATATAATTGGACCACCGATGAGACGCGGTACTTTGACTAGCGGGAGGTCTGAAGGAACTCTAATGTAATTATTGAAGTTTTTTGTATTAAGAAATCACGGCGTGAGGGCTGCTTTTGCGGCGTGCTTGTCTCCTCCTTTCGACCTTTAGTATCCTAATTTTACCGCCCTTATAACCCACAATTTCTAGGCCTCTTTCAACAAACTCTAAGACGGCAATATTCGGATAAGGAGGAGTCCCTCTCAAACGTGGCCTCCACTGCTGAACATGTAAAAAAATATCAACCCTAATATTATGTCCCATTGCTGGGCACGGGTCTCCTCCTCGAAATCAGGCGAGGAGGGAGGTCTACAATAGGCCATATTTCACAGATGTGTGAGGTGAGGTGAACTTCACACACCTTCAAAGACCTTTAATCTTATCAGGCATGCAGGTTTCCTCACGATGTTTTCCGTCACCGGTGAGCAAACGATGGTCTCATGTTTGGGGTGCACTAGCTGAACATGTAGCTAACTAAATTTAAATTCTAAAAGAACAGAAGGTAAAAAATAACAAGTCACTTGTAATATATTATTATCCAGTATGTCCATGTCTAATGTTTACGGGAATTTCGCTCCACAAAATGAAAGAAAGAAAGAAAAATATTTTAAATAATAATGCAACAACTTTTAATGATTTTATTATATGATATTATATAATATTATTAATAAATATGACCTCTTGTGACCATGGTAGCTGTAAAGTATCCGAGTCGACGGGCTTGTAAAAATATTTCATACACTTGTCCTAGGTATGTCCAAAACAAACCGCACCTAACAAACGAAAGAGGATATTACAAGTCATCACTTGTTTATTCTAGATACTGGGGGAGTACAATCTGCCGCCAAAGTGACACACCTTTTATGGCTGGTATTATTCATCAATACTTTTATCACAAAACCTTCGATTGCTGACGGAAAAATATTATTTATGCTACACTTAATATTTAAACACACCTTTACCTATTTCGTAAGGCGTTATTGTAATTTGTAGTAGATTAGGATATGTATGAGCGACGATGGTCCCGTGGTAAGTGGACTCGACCTCTTATGCGAGAGGTTCCGGGTACAATCCTTACATGCATCCATGCATGCATGAGAAAAACCTATTTCAAGGCACACACGGGGGCGTAGAAAATTTGAAATAGGTTTTTCTCATTTTTCATTACTCTCCTCGCCAGATTTCGAGGAGGAGACCCGTGACAAGCAGTGAGACATATAAGGGTTGATACTTTACTTTTAGGATATTTACGAAGACAGAATTTTACAATTTTATACGGATTATTAAACGAATTTTTATTGAAATAAGAATAAATTAGAACACACAGCTACGCCCTCGTTGACTTAGATTTACGGACGTATCAAGACTGATGATAATTATTCCTATAGCCTATGATACTCACCAATAATACAGCTTTCGACCGGTAAAAGAATTTTCAAAATCGGTTCAATAGATCTTAAAAAGTCCCCTCTACAATCATACAAACAAAAAACTCTCTGCACCGAGATCGCCGCGAGTCAAAGTCAGGCAGAAAAACCATTATTTAAAAGTGTTGATAGATAATATATTAATTATCTAGTTGGTTTTGGCACCTATATACTAACCAGGAATGTATAGACCCTGCAGTGAAGACATACGATAACACATATTATAGTCTAAAGAAATTGGTTCCGAAAAGTTCCGCTATACTGCAGGGGCTTTTATTTTTCTAGTCAGGCTATAGGCAACTTACGGGAGCAAGTAAAAGATACCCCAAAAAATAATTGGTGTATACATAGTTGGATTTTTTACCATTATGGTATTAAAAAGTGTTGTGTAAGTGGATAGAATCTCTAGACGATAATATTTGTGTACTGGCAATTTGAATTTCGATTCTGAAAAGTATATAAAATGAAAGATTTACGAAAGCGGTAGTCAAGCTCTTGGGAAGCCGCTCGGCCACTCGGCCGGAGAGGACGAGTGCCCTTTTGGCAAATTCTTCAGGAAGCCAAAGCGAAAGAAGAAGAAGATTATACGTACAGAGAACTAAGTTATATATTTGTATCGAAACAAATCTGTCGCGCATTAGGATGACTATTTTTTTTTTTTGATGACGCAGCGGAAATCCTTTACGACGGGTCACTTTAATCCTGTGCAGGCGACGGGATACCCTCAGCGACAGACTGGTCCCGGCAAGACCAGATTCTCCACAATAGGGGGACTGCCCCGCTACGACTTGGCAGTCCCCACGACGTCGTGTCTTAAGCTGGGCCCGGGTTCCCATCCCGAGCCCGACACGAGCACAGGGGCTTTATTGAAGGCGCATTAAATAGCGCCTCCGACGCACCCCCGCTCGTCGTCTACGGGAGGAGGCTTCGTCAGCGGCCTCCTCTCTCACCCGTTCGTCGGCCTCCTTCTGGGACATCACTGTCTCGCAGAAAGAGGCCATTGCCGTCCAGGACTCGTCAGAGCCAAGCATCGCGATGATGACGCTCGACAAAGACAAGTCCCCTCCGATGACAGACGTCAAATTATGACGCAGCGCCGCCCATCTCGGGCACACCTCGAGGGTGTGCTGGGCAGAGTCCACCGCCGCGCCACAATCGTGAGATCCTGTCGTCAGCTCCCTTTGGGCCGTCCGACACAAGTAATCACCAAAGCATCCGTGCCCGGTGAGAACCTGCGTCAGACGGAAGGTGAGGGGTTTGCGCTTACGGCGCATCCACCGCTCAAGAACCGGGCGCAGAGCAGCCGTTAGGCGTTTGCCATACGGCTGCCGCGCCAGGTCCTCTTCTCACCTCCGCATATTTAGTGCCTCCATCCCTAGTCGGCGGACCCGTAGGACCCCGTCAGGCGAATGGCTTAAGCCCAGAGACCTCCTATCCGAGACGTAGAAGTGTGTCTTGGCCAGAACCTCCGCCACAATTTCCCACGGGGGGTCGCCGGTTAGAGCGGATGCTGCAGCCCACAAAACCGTACGGTACCCCCGAATCACCCTCACCGCGATGACCCGCTGCGCCGAGCGCAACGCGGCCTTAACGCTCGCAGTGAGGTGATCCGCCCAAATCGGGGCACCATACGTCGCCATACTCCGGCAGACTCCAGAGTACAGCTGCCTGCAGGCGGCGCTAGGCCCTCCGATTTTCGGGAGGAGTCTGCCCAGCGCACTCGCCGCCTTCACGACCCTCGGTCCCGACGTTTTGAAGTGTGGGCCGAAGGTCCAACCTCCGTCAAGGATGAGCCCCAGGTACTTGATATGGGGGCTCATCCTGAGGATAGCTATATTAACAATTTATAATTATTCTAATATATTTTTCCAATTACGTTGTAAGCTTTTTGAAATGAACAATAAAACATTATAAATTAGGAGTGCGTATTGGTCGACTGTGTCTAATTAAATCCATCCATCCAGCAGAAATAAGTGAAAACTTATAACGATCTTATAACTAAGATTTTGACATTGTCAAATTTTATGACAATAAAAAATATATTTTATAAAGACGTCATATTCATTAGCGTGTCGGTGACGCGAACCTACAATATTTTCCCCTACCAAAAAATGCTATCGCAGCTAAAGAAATTTTCACTTCAATATGCCCGAGGCTTCTAATCGATTTACCTATCGCGCCATATTTTTTTTAAACGCGGTATAAAAAGTCAGCCAGTACATTGAAACATAAAAAGCCATCTCACATTAGTTGAACGTACAGGAATTATGAGTATTGTGTAACCATCATTCACGATGAATGATTTACACCGTACAATGCTCTTGTCCTCTATTATACAGGCGGCTTTTCTTTATGCCCGTCAGTACAGGGTATAAATAAGATCGGTGACGTCATACATTAGTGAAATAATACAGAGTGTATACAACGATGTAGCATTTTATGTATTTATATAGAGTTGCTTCGAAACTCACAAGTTTATATTTTTTTAAAACGTTGATTATTTGATATTTAATTTTTTTTCTAGATGAGTTTGTTTTCGATTGTATAAGATTGAGTCAAATTGATATTTTACTGAATGCCCTTGTTGAAGAGTATAGAAATAATTTTACTATTATTATTTTCACTTAGGGTTGCCAATCGTACTCTAAAATAGACTATTTTATCTACTACTACTATCTATCTATCTTAATAATACTATCATAATAATATACGCGTACTCTATAATCTCTAATACTAATGTCTAAATATATATTTTTTTTACACAATGTGTAGTGCGTACTATCCTAGTTCCAGTCACCCATATGTTATATTGCATATATTTTACTATCGCAGCCATAAGTGGTGGGAAGAGATGAATAGGCTTTGAAATTGGTTAAAAATGAGCTCCTGTTAAAGATAAAGATAGTTAAAGAAGAGTTAGATTTAGATCGCCCGAAAGGCTGATCGACGCAAAAAGTAATAAATCAACTGTCAAGTCTCTTGTTAAGTGTCAAATGAGTTGCTAGAAGCATGGTTAAATTATTTAATTTGATCAGTTTATTGCCAGTTGACCTAGCCATACAATAAAAAGCTGTCAAATTTGACTCTAGAATCGTATGTTAACACTTAACCGCCATTAACAGCCATGTTAGTTGACATACACTTTGTCCAACGTTTCAGAAACCGGGCGTTTGAGTTATAATGTAATTCTTTAAAAAAAACAATGGAAAATTGTTTTGTGCTATGACAAAGTACAAAAAATTGGTTGTCTGTAAAGTCGATTTACTGACGATAGTTGAACGTGACAACGTCATAAGATAATACTGATGGGCCGATTGTACCTCTTTGTCGCACGTTCTACGCTCTCGCTTGCACTTCAAACCTTAAATGGAACGCCTCAGAACGATGTAACGCCGCATGACTCATGTTTTTTCGTGCGTACAGTCGGCACCATCGAATTATAAGACGTTGTCACATCAAAAAAAACCACCTTTTTAAAAATGTTCAGTAAATGATACCCGTTTTCATAAGTCCGTAAGCTAATTAATATTAAAGCACATTAAAATCAAATAAACTCTTTTTATTCAAATAAAAGTTGGCAACCCTATTATCACTGCATGTAAATGTTAACCAACTTTGCCAACCCTAACCCACGTACGTGCGTTACAATGAATTTAAAAAGCGACACAGTTTCTCTTCGCGAAAATATATTGATATCTTTTTATACCGTTATCAAAAGTTTATTTAAGTTAAATTTAGGTAACAAGACTAGGTTAACTTAGTGTAATATCTCTTATATGTGTCATACTCATAGATAGTCAGATGCTTACTCAAATACGTCAAGCCTTTTTTTTTGTTACTTGGTTGGCAAACTGGCAGATATTGCCACCTGAATCGAGTTTCCCTGGAACTGGTTCAGGCAACTCATTCATGTGTTGCTTAACCTGAGGCATATTAAGATGGTTAGCCTTGGTGCCAGAAATTACCAGTCCTGCCTCTTCGAAATAGCACAGCTATTTCACAGGACCTTCAAGTAGGAACGTGGTACCCGGTACCCGCGCAGTCCATATAAAAAAAGTATAGTAAAGTATCAACCCTTCATGTCCCACTGCTGGGCACGGGTCTATTCCTCGAAATCAGGCGAGGAGTGTTAGGCCATAGTTCCTCGACGCGCTGGCCTAGTGCGGGTTGGTAAACTTCACATGCCTTCAAAGACTCTCAATCTCATCAGGCATGCAGGTTTCCTCGCGATGTTTTCCTTCACCGGTGAGCGAACGATGGTCTCGTGTGCACTTAGAAATTTAGAAAAACCCATTTCAAGGCACACACGGAGAGGGGGTCAGGATTGAACCCGGAACCTCTCGCATAAGAGGCCGAGTCCATCCACCACTGGACCATCGTCGCTCACATCGTCGGTTCTGTTATGTGCGTCTATAATTATTCTATTATGTTCTGTTGCAGTTTTTAATAAATAAAAGGTTGGGAACCACTGTTCCACATCATAATTTCTATAATAATATTATATAGAAAAAAATATATTTGGAAATTGAGTTTTTTTTTATTTATTTATAATTTTCCAGCTACTTTTAATACTTACGCATTTCCCTCTACGCAATAAAGGCCATAAAGAGCGGTAATTACAAAAGCCGATTACCGTCGTAACATTTAAGGTTGTTCGTTAGTCTCAGCCTGTCTGTCTGTCTCGACGCGCCCGCGGGCTGCATCGTGGGAACAGAACTTTATATTAAACTTTACGGATCAACTACATGCGTTATATGAAAAGTATTTATTAATCGTGATCATTAAAATAATAATTCTAATCCAAAAATAATTTTATTTCCCAATCCAAAAATAATTTTTGTTGCCATTTTTTACATGACATTAAATTGTAACTAATATTTAACGTCGAATTGTAGTGCTATGTGATCGTAATGTATTTTTCAATTTAATTAATCTCAATTATCATCAAATATGTTAATATATCAATCAGAATCAAAGTTGTTAATAAATGTCACCACTATTCTATAGCCAACCCCATACGATATCAAATATATTATATTCTACATAATATTGTGAAATTGCTTTTCATTCCGTAACTTCATACATACGCTATCAAAGATCTTTATTATATAAAATGAACACAATGGTTTAAGGGACAATGGTCTAACATCGATGGGCCGTATCGGACCCTATCGCTTACATATCTTAATTAGGCCTCACAGAGCGAGGTTTTTTGTACATCCGTTGGTCCGTGGATATTTGTAAAGACATACATATATTTCATTTATGTACCCCAAATTAACACATTAACGGCTTTCTTGTAAAACAATCCAAAAGAAAACAAGAATAAGAAGTTTGTACATATTTATGTCTTAATATCTGAGTAGATATGATTTTCCAGAATAGTAAGTATGTTATTGAGAAAATAGTAGTTGAGTCATATTTAATGATGATTTAAGAGACTTTAGTAATTTCTAAGACCTTACTATCCCACTAATGTTATAAACGCGAAAGTTTGTAAGTATGGATGTTTGTTACTCTTTCACGAAAATACTACTAAATGGATTTTAATGAAACTTTACTATAATATAGCTTATACATCAGAATAACACATAGGCTATAATTTATCTCCGTACTCCCACGGGAACGGGAAGTACGCGGGTGAAATCGTGGGACGCTGCTAGTCCAACTAATATTATAAATGCGAAAGTTTGTAAGTATGGATGTTTGTTACTCTTTCACGTAAATACTACTAAACGGATTTTAATAAAACTTTACAATAATATAGCTTATATATCAGAATAACACATAGGCTATAATTTATCACCATATTCCTTTGGGAATAGCGCGGGGAGCTGCTAGTAAGTATATCATATATCTAAAAAACGACCAAAATGAGTGTTAGGTACCTTAAATTTGATTTAAGGATGAAGCTTATGGTGAACAAAAATCTTCTTATATATGGATAAAAAAAAAGTAAAGTATCCCTTATATTATGTCCCACTGCTGGGCACGGGTCTCCTCGAAATCAGGCGAGGAGGTCGGTGCGATCAGTTGCGAATCAGGTTGAGCGACGGTGGTCCAGTGGTGGACGGACTCGGCCTCTTATGCAAGGGGTTCCGGGTTCGATCCTGACCCGTCCGTGTGTGCCTTGAAATGAATTTTTCTAAAATTTCTAAGTGCACACGAGACCATTGTTCGCTCACCAGTGAAGGGAAACATCGTGAGGAAACCTGCATGCCTGATGAGATTGAAAGTCTTTGAAGGTATATGAAGTTCACTAATCCGCACTGGGCCAGCGCGGTGAACTATTGGCCCATTACCCTGCTCGCCTGATTTATATGGATACCTCATCCTAAATGCGCTTTAGTCCCTTTATTGCTTCCACAATAGGGCTTAGCGCAGAATTAGCTGAACTGAAGCTAAGAATACGCTGTATTTACCTTTTAGATAGGCAATATCTCACGCGAGCATTTCCAGGCAGTCGCCAGCCCCTTTACGAGAAGTAGCCAGACCCTTGTCGGAATCAGCTTCGCTAATGATCCTATCGCCTGCAGATTCGGGACTCTACTAACCGCGGTGGATTTATATTTGGTATACCAGTCGGAGCTAGTGCGCCCAGGGTGGCAAAATTTCTAGCGCGGCAAAGTTTGGAAACCCTTCCAAATCGGGTGGCATTTTATTCCGGGTGCCCAGGGGCGGCGATTAGTTTATTAGCCCTGTCTACTAAAACATCTGGCCTTCTGTCTATTTCTACTAATAACATTCTCAGACTGTCGGTCAGTGTATCCATATAGATGCCAGCATGACACCCAAATTCGGGACAAGCTCCTTATCAGACCCGAGAGTATTATAAATATCTGTTTCAAACCGTTTAATATAATATTTATACATCCATAAAAATATAATAATATTGAACTTTATAAATCACTATAAAACCGCTGTAATAAGTAGCAAAAGTTGAAAATTTTTATATTTTTAATATAAATCTAATAGTGATTGAATTATGGTTGATATTGAAATGAGTGGTTTTGGTGAATCAAATTCATTCTGGTCTAGCCAGTAATAAAATGTGAAACGTGAGGAACCCTGCAGAGTTCTTATAAATAAAACAGCCTCCGTGCACGTCTTTATTTGCTCGGTACCCTGGTGTTTTATTGGTGAGTCGCTTGCTTTAAGTGCAGAAGTGTGCTAAAGATCACAGCTTTAATTCGAATGTATAAATTATAGAATAATTGGAAAACGTTATGTGGTAGTTAATTGGCACCTCCATAGCATCTTAATTAATTAGATTTTAAATTAAATTTTTTTCTGCTTTAAGTGATTTATTAAGGTATGATGATGGTGATGATGATGATGATGATAACGGAATTTTACAAAAATCACTTAACATTATCATCTGGTTACTACAAAAAACTATTAAATAGCTAGATTTTCAAGATCTTGTTTTTATAGGGCTAAAGTGTATGAAAAAGCTTTGCTGTGTTTCGGAGACAGTAGACTTAACCAGAGCCGTAAATAGGGCGGTGCCACCGGTGCCTAGGCACAGGGCGTAGTCTATAGGGCGCGCAAGAATAGCCAGACCAGGCAGAACTATTTATTTTTTCGGTTACTCGCACAGGGCGCAAAAAAGGCTAGTTACGGCTCTGGATTTAACATCTTGGCTAATCATTCCGCGCTAGTTCCAGGTAGTCTAGTTTATGTTCATGGGCAATGTCGATCACTTCCCATCAGGTGCTACGTATGCGTGTCGGGCTCGGGATGGGAACCTGGGTCCTGCTAGACACGACGTCGTCGGGACTGCCAAGTCGTAGCCGGGCAGTCCCCCTATTGTGGAGAATCTGGTCTTGCCGGGACCAGTCTGTCGCTGAGGGTTTCCCGTGCTAGCCTGCAGATCCGGGTCCCTCAGATAGCGGCTGAAGGCTCACGCAGCGGTTTTAGTGGGGTAGTGCACCCAATGCGAATCCCCACACACGCCAGCGCGCCTACTCAAGGCCCTGGTATGGTCCGAAAAGGATTTCCGCTGCGGCATAAAAAAAAAACAAAAAAAAAATGCGTTTGATAATGCAAATAGCACAAAAACGTCTAGTTAGACAAACACTAAGATGGCCCTTTTTTTAACAAAGCCTATGAATAAGGTTGCTATGAGTATTCCACATATTGAGAATTTAACCTTATATTAGAAGCGCTATTGAGAAGAATTGTATTTCTATAAGTGACGTTGGAGTAAACATTACAAAACAACAAAAGATTTTTGATCAACAGTTTTTTTAGTATTCAAATCACAGATTAATAAAGACAGATTGACAGACATTTTTATAAAGACAGATTGAGCATGCCGGACACCCGAGTGACGCTTCAAAGCGAATACAAATTCAAAAGCATCGTACTCTAAACTTCTATTAGATTGTGTTCGCTTTTGAATTTGTATTCGCTTTGGTGGCGTCACTAACGTGTTCGGCATGCTCCATCTCATGCTCATGCACCGTTCTTATTTATAAATCTTTGATTCAAATAATGAGTAGTTAAAATACATTTTGATTATTGTCTATAAATGTTAAGATATAGGATCAGTACCTAGTACCTAAGCAAAAAACTTTCAAAACCCTCCCAAATAGTACGATTACAGGACAAGCCATTTGGAATGAAGCAAAGCTAAAGCAAATAAAAATAAATGCGATTTTCTTTAATTGAATGTGTCGATGCGATACCACGCGTGGGCCCACACGAAATATTGTCCATTGTTGTGACTGGGTGGGCAATATATGGGTTTCCAACATTTTCGTGGCTTAATAAAATAAATCGTTATAAATCAATTCAATTGGAATTCTTGAAATGATGTCATATTATGTATTTGTTTCATAGAATTGTGTTATAGAATTCAGTGACACATTGTTCTCAACTTTGATTCTATATACTTAAACTGTTTCATAGAATACTAGTAGCACTTTATTATGTCCTAGAGTGAAAACGCATACAACGGAAAAATTGCAAAATATGAGTCCATTTAAACTCGATATCCTCTACTCGACTCGGGATCCTCATCCCTATCACATACACTCACTTTCACTGTCACTTTACGCCGTTTTTACACCTCCCTAGTCGTAGCGGCCCAATTTGCCGGCCGGCAGCATTTCACTACCTCTCACATAATATAATCTGAATTTCAGAAACGGCTCCAACAATTTTATTGTAATTTAGTGCCGCGGGGTTCCGCGACCCCGGAATAAATCGATCTAGCTAAGATTAATTTTTAGATAATATCATTTTATACGTGTTTTCAATAATTAACTTTACCGAGTGAATCTCGATCATCCGGGTACTGTATATTAATGTACCCAGACTTCCGGTTAAGCCGATACCAACCATTAAACAAATCTTTCAAAAGACAAACTAAACAGCGAACAGTTAACACATTCATAGAACAATCAATAAAGCATGTGTTTCCTAAAATCAATGGGCTTTATATCCTGCCCCAGTGGATAGAAATTCTGGATAATTGAGAATAGGGATAATCCTTGTTTTGGCCAAATTGACCAGGTGCTTCTAATCCTAAGCATCTGGATAGTATTAAATGCGTATAAACAACACTATGTTAACAAGTGTTATGGTTGTAAGAAGTTGTTATACAGGTGTTCCATTCAAATAATATTTCCGAGACAACGGAGCATGTAACATCTGGTCATTTTATAAATATCTATTTTCGTGTCCATTTCAGAATAACTGCGATTAGGTAAGTGTATAAAATGACATTTTATGTCCAAGATTAAAAGATGGAAAAGTATATTTCGAGATGTTTAAGAAGTTTAAATACGTATAAAAGTTATCCAATTATATTGAATTTTCTTTTTAACCGACTTCAAAAAAAGAAGGAGGTCATCAATTCGTCTGTATGTTATTTTTTTTTTTGTATGTTTGTTACTCGATTACTCGGTTGTTTGGGAATGAATTTTGGTGATTCTTGTTTTGTTAGTAAGCTTATGTTTCCGAATTGGTCCCATATTAATTTGATCGACATCTGATCAGCGGTTTTTAAGTTATATTCAATAATGCTTATTGGTTGGTTTTGTATACCCAGACGATTTTCTCATTTTATTACTTGTCGATGTAATATGAATAATATGAACAAAAACCACTGAATAGGATACTTTGGAAAGTATCAAAGTATTGTGAGGTCATCATCATCAACTTCCATCCGTCCACGGCTGAACATAGGTTCCCTCAATAAACGCTAAGACGACAGGTCCCTTACCACTAGCATCCAACACACACCGGGAACGCCAAAAATTTTGCAAGTAAAAATAAAAACTATATTACTTATGTATAAACTTAAAACTAAAAAGTACAAAATAAAATTAATTTTAAATAAAAAACCAAAAACCGGCTTCAAAACCAAACCTTAATTAATGTCTAACTAAAAATTTTAAAATAATATTGAAATACTTCGAAGTGAAGTAGAAGACGTATACTATTTAAAATCGGGTATTTTTGGAGTCGGTACCAGCCAAAACATGGCTGCCCTTCACAGGCATATTCTCAATACTTGGTGTATGTGATTGATCATTAAAATATCCTCTTTGGCTGGCACCGACTCCAAAAATACCCGATTTTAAATAGTATAATATGTCTTCTACTTCACTTTGAAGTATTTCAATGTTATTTTAAAATTTTTAGTTGTACATTAACAGTTGGTTTGGTTTTGAAGTCGGTTTTTGGTTTTTTATTTAAAATTATTTTTTTCATGATATATTTTCCATATTATCATTTCAATTAATGTAAAATTATATATATTACAAAAAAAAGTAATTTTGTGGACGGAATTTGAACATATTTTTTTGCATTACAGGATTCAAGAATAATAAGCTCCAAATTTTCAACACAACCAAAGCAAATACTCAAAGGTCTAGGTAGTGGGTATGGACTGGACCTCTTAAGTAGAGATACGGGTTCGATCCCAGCCTCTGAAGTGCTTGGAAATGGCTTTTTCTAAGTTTCTACGTACACCAGGAGATCATCGCTTGCTCGCCGGTAAAAGAAAACATCGTGAGGAAATTGGCATGCTTATGAGATTGGAAGTCTCTGAAGGTATAATATGAAGTTCATTAATTCTTATCGGTTCGTGTGTCGAAGAACCTCCTCGCCTGATTTCGAGGAGGAGGCCCATGCCCAGCAGTGAACATATAAGGGTCCATAGGTACTACTTTTGTTATAATCCCAAATAATTAAGGTAAGATAAAATGTTATTGTGGTTAAATAAAACAACAATAATTATTGTTACACACTTATTTTTGACAACAATAACCTAAGATTAGCTGCCTATTGCGTTTTCTTTGACAACCGAGCAAACCCCTAGGCCCTAACAGATGTGTTTAATCTTTTGAACATCTGTTATTCATGATATTACGGAAGAACGACTTTCTGTGAATTACACAGATACATAAAGTGTATTCGCATTCAAAAAACATATCATGTAGCTAAAATTGTGGTATAGAATTCTATCTAGACACTAGGTGTAGATATTCATACACTAAACTAACGAAAGACTTAACCTAACACTATCCAACTTTACAAATAAAATTTCTGTTGGCCAGGAAATAAAGATGATTAACTTTTTTATTATTCAAAAATATTCAATTTTTTAAATCGACAATTTAAAAAACCCAAATCAAAATCCTATCATCACTTGATAAGTCATGAAACGTTGTCTCAACAAATGTCTTCATTACGTATTTAAATCCGTGAAGAATGCGTGTGGACCAATACGACTAGGTATAGGATATAGATACTTACTTATAAAGGCTCCAAGAGTGGTATTGAATCTCAGATAGCTACTAAAAATAGGGAACTGGATAAATAAATTAATTTGACTCAAAATAACTGAAATAAATGATTCCTACGAGATTTTTCATTTTTTTTCCTAAATTTCCTACAAAGTCTGCGTTTTAGATGTACCTACAAGCTTTTTCTTTCTTTTACTCTTTCGGTCGAATCTGATGGTTATGCGGGTCAGGTTTGACTCTGACTGCGACAGAAGACCACTGACCCATCTTTGGATGCCATCGGCCATTATCGATTTGTCACCAAGATTTTTACGCTATCGAAATATACTGCCTGTTAATATAGCTAAGGTGCCATACCCTTTAGCCTGGGTCGGAATGAAACATTTCACGAAGCATTCGGCACCCATGCATTTAACTCTGATAGTTTTTAAACTGTTTTCCTAAATGTTATGAAAATCCATTTATATGCAAGAATGCTTTTTAATAAAACGTTTTAATTAAGTCGTATACGCATTAATAAAGATTAATCAAAATGTTAGTCAATAAGCATAACGCTGGAATGTGTCAGTTGCAAGCATGTAATAATACGTACAGCCCGCCGCCCGTAGACACCACATTTGCATCCCAAACGACGTCGCCGCAGAAACAAACTCAATCGATCGCTAAAAAAATCCATCGCATTATGCTCGCCACGTACCCACACTTTCATTGCAAGTGTGTCCTAAACGCCTACACATAGCCCATAAATACTACACTTAGTTATATAAACACAAGGTTGAAGTTAGCTGTGTTAGTATGGACATACGTCGTTTCGCAGTCGCACGCAGTGACTACAATATACGTGCATTGGGACGGCGCGCGCGCAGCCTGACCACTACTGTGCATTTCCCACGGGCCGTGTCGTGCCTCTCGCTCGCACCGTATCGTCTCGCTCGCGATGGACCGACTCTTTCGTTAAACGAACACACCTACGTATTTTAGATTATGCCGAGGTAGACCGACATAGATTAGCCGCGAGACCATAGGTTAGTCTCTGGGTGGGTGTAAGACAATAAATGGTAAGAATACACCTTCATTCTTTGATTAAGCCCTACAATAATGTATGGCCTGATAAAGGTATGTGTACCATTGTTTGTCCATTGGTTATGGTAATTGTTAAATAAGTATGGATTGTCTGAAATGTTCAATTGTTCTTTGGTTTTAGACAAAATTGAGTATTTCCTGGAATGGAAACTATAGAACTAATAATTTAATGATGAAGGCTTATGCTTTATCCCGGATGTACGGAGTTTCAGAAATATCTCGTTGCAGAATACAGCGATAGGTATATTAGATATCCAATGTAACCCATAATCGATGATTAGATTTTTATGAAAGCTATGGAAATAAATAATTAAACAAATGTTTGTCAGTATTGTGTATGAAGCCGCTGGAAAACTTATTTAGTAAGAAGATTAACATATATTACTGATTACTTCAAACTCTTATTGTCGCCGACGAGCGACATGACACTGAATGCCAATTTCAGTATGTATATGGTATACTAAAAAAGAAAAAAAAACCTACTTGAAGTTGGATCGTTTCATTCCTAAAAATAGAGATTTTTAAGAAAATTATATGTGCTGGGACCAATTAATAATAGATGAATGTAAAACATTAGGTATAGAAAAAATTAATACTATCCTTTTACTAGTAAAAATAAACATGTGTATTTCGTCTTAGATTTACTTCGTTAACCTGTGTAAAAGTAATAAATTGAAAGAATTGGGTAACATTAAAGTAAGAATTAATGCGATAAAAGTAGAACCTTTTCAACTGAATACTTTTTCGATGACAATTATTCTTCTGAATATAACGAATTTTCAATTTTTTAATTACCATTTTTTTAAGTCCGAAAAATAACCAAATCTTACAGCCAAAATATGTTAATACTATTTTCGACTAAGATCGAATCAAGAACAATAAGGTTTTAATAGTGAAACTACGCGGTTGTCTAACTCGTCCGAAGCGCGTGCGCAGCGCGTCGCCTGTCAAACGTGGCCGACGCGACGGCCAAAACTATTGCAGGGGCGCCAAAACTTTTCGTCGTTTCAGAAAAAAATTGTATAACAATATAAATTATACATATCTTTATATCAAAATGTGGACAAGAATCGTTCTGGTTTGGAGGCCACGATTGGTAAGGACTAGGAACTTCTCCATGGATGACAATATCTAAGCGATAGTCGATCTAGACTCTAGTTTAATGCGAGGAGGAGGGAATGTAAGACGACCTTATCCTTGACGTTTATTAATGGTGACATATTAATAACTCTAGCAGAGGACGGACGGAAATTCCTTGTCTGGCAAATTGTTATCTACTGTATGAACTCTAACCATGGGCGTAGCCACACTGGGGCAAGCTGGGGCGCTTGCCCTACCCTGGTCATAGGATCATTATTAATTAAGGCCATAAGAGGCAGAGGCAATAGATTTGGATCTAATCTAATGCCACTGCCATAGATAATTTCATCACAAACGTGAGCCTGGATCCAGAAAAGTGTGTGGGGCAATGGCTGGCAATGACGGGTGCTCCACAATGTCAGGGAAAGATGGATGGGTTGACAGGCTACTGCCCCACCCTGTGAGCCCAGGGCTGGCTACGCCCATGACTCTAACTTTTAACTTTAACCTTCTCTCCAAAACACAGCAAAGCTGTTTCACGGGAGAACAAAGAAAGATAATGAAGCCGAGAGCAAGGCACAGCACTTCCTTCTCACCAGTACTTACCTACTATGCAAAATGAAGTTTTTGTATGTTTTATCAAGTTGAAACTACTTTTACTCACCTTCGAACATATGGGATGGGGCAAGTTTTGCCAAAAGTTCAGAAAAATATTTTTAGGTCATCAAAATAAGTTTAAAATCCAAAAATTTTCAGCATTTTATATCATTTTCTCTAATCTCTTTATATGCTAGAAGACGAGGCACCCGAAAATATAATCTCGATGAAATAGCTTATTTTACTTTAGAGACGAAATCGATAGAATGAAACAATGACGTATGCGGCATAAGCCTCGATCGTATGATAAACCACGATAGTAAACAACATGATTTTTGTGTAGTGTATATTTACCAAAAAAAAAGAAGAAAAAAAAACTCCTTTGAATTGAAAATCAATCGGGGAAATTTTCACAAATCGTTTTTTCTAAGCTATCCCAGTTCGTTAGAATATTTATGATAAAAACAACATACTAAAATGTCATTCACATGATTAAGTATATCACAATATCGAAAGGTACACTGCCAAAATTCGGATGTCTCGTTTTAAATTGTTGTGTGCCTGTTTAATATCAGAGTACCTACCATTTTTCTCGATCCTAATATATTTTGAGCCAAAGGTTGATCATAACTGGCTCTATTTCATCTAATTAGGGCGAAATATTTCGGGCACGACGAGCGATTAGCAAAGATTAGGCTTGAATGTAATTGCAGCTATCTTTCCGTCAAGATACTTATTTTATTTTTGTTCCTCGTGAATGTTAAATGATTATATTAACTTTTAAGCCAAAAAATCTACGAGGTCATCATTAGTAATGTTTATTTGCGTTTCCTTCTATTAGCATGCGATACTCGATAATAACGAGTCCTGGGCGGCTATGGCCTCTTTCTGCGAGACAGTAAGACAGTGATGCACCAGGAGGCCGACAAACGGGTGAGAGGAGACCGCCGACGTGGCCTCCCCCCGTAGACGACGAACGGGGGTGCGTCGGAAGCGTTTCTTAATGCGATTCCAGCAACACTCCTATGTTCGTGTCGGGCTCGAGATGAGTACCCGGGCCCCGCTAGACACGACGTCGTGGGGATTGCTTAATCGCGACCGGGTAGTCTCCCCTATATCTGAAGAATCTGACCTTGCCGGGTCCAGTCGCTGAGGTGATCCTGTTGCCAGCAAATCCGGGACCCTCACAAAGCGGCTGAAGGCGCTCGCAGTGGTTATAGTGGGGTAGTGCACCCTAATACGAGTCCCTACACCCGTCAGTGTGCCTATTCGAGGCATGGTGCGAAATGCTTTCGACTGCGACATGAAAAAAACCATTAGCATTCATCTACTTATTGTTACTCCGATTCTGTGCTCCGATGTATCAGTCTTGTTAGTTTCATTCGACGCCATCATATTTTAGAGAGCGGTAGACAACTTTTTGGCCTTATGCTATTCTTTTTTTTTTCAGGACGGGCAACAGACGGATGAGTGGTTTGGACTTGTCCTAGGTGAAAAATGTTTGTTCATGGGCGACACTCATCACTTACAGACAGGTGGTTCGTATGCCAGTTTTTCTATCCATATAATGAAAAACGCCACGCATTTTCATATTTTATAGTATTCTCAAGTCTACATGCTAATTATTAATAGAAGATAAAATATAAGTTATTATATATAATGTAATGATAATCAATTTAATTAAGTGACAACTATTTTGAGGCGTTTTGTACGGTTTGTGAGTCCGGTGGCCCGTTTGGGGATAGGGAAAAGGTAAAAGGTATTCGGTATAAATCAGAGGACGATTTGAAATTTTCTCACCCCGAATAGTTTTACGATGTAAATAGATTCGCTTGAAAGTTTAAACAAGTTACGTTAAAATGTTGTGGCGGGCAAAGCTACAGGCATAAGTTACTAACAAAAATCGCCTCGAGCAACGCCCGCGCGCAGCCAAAATTAGTGAAATTCGCTACGACTTCAAACCAGAATAGGAAGTAAAAAGGGCATTTTAGGTTTCTCGGAGATTATTATACACGGTGAAATGTAGGTATATAAATTGTGTATAAAATAAACAAACAAGTATGGCACTTAATTTATTGATTTATATCTTAGACAATAATTTTAGTACTGAGACAAATTTTTATCTATTTTGTTAGGAAATACTTCGGCGGACTTCAGCACGCACGCTTTACTTTGAGCGTAGTGAAGTAAGCTACAAATTACAATATAGTCCCAAATATCACTTATTAATTTTCATATAGAAAATACTTGATACTCAAAACTCTGTTACTAAATCAGTAACAGAGTTTTGAGTATCAATCATCAAGCAAAATGTAGTAATTTTTTTTAATGTTCTAAAGAAAGTATTTTAAAGGCACTTCCGATTTGATTTGAACATCAGGAGCAACGTATACATTTTCAACAACTAAGGAATACCCTAAAAATATTATAAAAATAAACTTAACTTTACTATTAAAATCACAAGATGTCCACAATATAAATGCTTGGTAGTATTTATGTACTGTAGTACAGACTACCCTTATTATATACGTCTCAATACATGTGCATATTCTCTCAAAATCAGGCAAGAGTTATGGAACCATGGATTGTTTTCAAATACCTCCAAAGAGTTTTAATCTCATCAGCCATGCAGGTTTCCTTCCAGGGGAGCGGGCAATGACGAAGGCAGGTGCGGATAAATTTAATAATAAAAACAAGACCTCTTATTTCGAATCAAAGCTAATACTTAACAGCTGCCATCCACAAATAACGTCACACAAGTTTCATGATTCACAACCCAACCGACCTTGTCACAGTTGTATATAAAAATTATGAGTTTTAAACAACTATAGATAAATTAGGGTTTATTTCCATTTTATTCCATTATTTTCTTTTAATAATTAAAAATTCGTGTTTTTATAACTTTGACATATTGAATAGTGTAAGGTGACGTCGCAAAATGCTAAATTCCTCCCATGTCACAGAATGTCACACTCCGTCATCCCGCATCCCAGCTCCTCAACGTGTGACACAATTCGTGGATTGTATCAATAAAACAAAAATTCGATAAATTTTACTTATTTCACTTCGACATACCATCAGTAATTGTACGCAAATTATTATGTAACACTTAATACAAGCATACATTTATGCACCTAAAATTACTATAGCGGAAACTTAATTGTAAAATTATTGAGGTAATATTGAGACAGCCACGATTAAGTTGTATCCAGAATGCCAAAGACAAATTACTTTATGCGTGTAAGTTTGAAAATAATCATTAAATATATATAATTCTAACATGTCTGTCTATATGGATCAAATATATCCTAGATACACTGTTACCTACGATCCCAAGTCGAAAAAGTGTCCCATGCTACGCCATTGATATTGCGATATGAATTCTTTTTCTTTTATTTACGTCCTTATTCTTTGACAATAGTGTTTTATTTTCAATAGCGGGGTTTCGCGCTTATGGAATTACAGAGACCATACTCACAATTGTGCTTAGAACAATTTTAAGCACAATTGGATCGGGACACTTTTTAGCTTTTTAATCTTTATGGACTATTACTATTATGGGTCTGCAATAAACGTATTTTATTTGTTTATTTACCGTTCGCACGGTATCTTGGGTATATTTGATCGGTGCCTGTCTATTATAAGTAGCCGCCAGTTAAAATATATCAATCATAACTCTGTAATACAAAACACCTAAGTACTAATTGACTCTTTCTCGTGACTTAAAACTATGAAACTCCGGTCATCCTAAATTATTATACAAAAGTATGTCATGCCTTAGAGATATATTCAAGTTTTTTATGTTAAACTAATTTTGTACTTTAGAAAAGTCTAATATAATATATACTACATAAGAAACTCCTTTGTATACATTTTGTTCTTTTGTAAACCATTGGATAAAAGTATATAATACAGGATCCATGAATTATTTTCCGAAATCTTGTTATGCAACTGTCTTTCTTCCCTTTATTTCGGCTGATAAAATAGATGATACACATAAAAAGTTTATAGTGATAGATTTTAGACTTAGATAATAATTTGTGCAAACATTAAATTATAAAACAATATTATAAATGCGACAGTTTGTAAGAACAGTTTAACACTGAGATAAAGAGAAAATGACAACAATTTTAGATAGATGATACACATAAAAAGTTTATAGTGATAGATTTTAGACTTAGATAATAATTTGTGCAAACATTAAATTATAAAACAATATTATAAATGCGACAGTTTGTAAGAACAGTTTAACACTGAGATAAAGAGAAAATGACAACAATTTTTGATGAAACTTTATAATACTTAACAACTAGGAAAGGATTCATAAAGTATCTTTTAAGCAAAAATCTAACATTATGATTATATGCCTTAGAAAAAACCTTAGACAAAAGTAACAAAGGAGCTACTTAGTGGCATATCATATCTTTTTTTCTTTAATGATATTACCAGTTTTATTATCAGTCTTTAATTTGAAAATAATAAAAATAATGTAATAAAAATAGCAATGATATGAAACTTTTATGAAAATATGTTAAAGAATATTCTGAGATTCTTTCGAGATATACCAGTGGAGCATGGCATATGGTATATTTCGGGTAGTCCCGCTTCTCACATCTTCTCACCCTCAGCAAGATGGAATTCGAATTTCGGCCGAACATTCTAAATTCAAATTCCAAACAACCAATGTCGTATTAAATCAAGTATAATTTAATTTTATATCGCACACAAGTTAGGGTTTTCTAATATGAAATATGTATAAAGATTTCATTTTATTTATATGTTTAATGACAGAATAACAGAAAAGTTTAGATATGAGATATTAGTTTCAGTCAAAACGGTGCAAGTAATATCTACTATTTTGACTACACTTTTTATCTAGTGTGGAATCAGGCTGGCGAAACTACTATACAAAAAAAACGATGTATGAAACGGACGTCCTTTTTAATGGCTGCTATAATCCGATAAAATTAAGAAGAACATTAGGTACTTTGGACCTACATTTATCGATGGATCTTCTACATATAGATGGATTATATCAACCGCTATTTTGATTTTTGACAGTCAAATTAGGTCAAAAAGTGATATGAGATGGACGGTTATTGCAGATAAAGGATATTTTCTAAAGTTACTTTTTCGCGTGTTTGTTACATACAATTGTAATATTAGTTAGTTATAGTCATTTTGTGAGTGATTCTCAAAGATTCAAATAGTGTTTCTGTAAAACAATATGAGAAAAGTAGCTTGTGAAATTTGTGGTATAAAAACATGCCGGGTGATAACAAACGTATTTTTATGGCAAAATTTTGCATTAGATGAAGATTGACAAGCTAAATTTTTTTCCATAAATAAGTCAATTCTAGTAGAAATTATTGAGGTTTAATGCATTTTAACAACTTAAATATATAAAATAAACTTGTTAAATATAATTATTGTAGTGCTTACCTATCAACCAGGATTTATCGACATCGATGTATAAATTCAGACTTATTATTCTATTATATATTAAAACGTAAGCATTACGTGCTGTTTAAATAATTCAGTTAAAGGTTAAGATTACCTCTTATCATTCATTTTAATGTGTAAACAATGGTTCAAAGCGATATCTTATTTCAGATTCCCAAAAGATGTTCGTTTAAAGAATGCCTGGTTGACAAAAATGCATATTTTCTTGTAAAAGTTGTTATAAACTTATTAATTTTAGAAACAAACATATTGCTAAAGAAAAGCGAAGTAATGTTTCTAAGAATTTTTTTTATATAAAAATTATAGTGTTTGAAAATAAATGTTTTTGTTAAAATTTGAAGTTGTTTTTTTTTCCGCTAATTATGGATTTATTACAACAATCTGTGTGTCAATTATCTTTCATTTATTTATTTTTTGTATTAGTAGTAGTTTTAGTCTCTAAAAAGTCGATATCGATAAACTTTCACTAGTCCTAGCCCAGTACAGAACTAGTAATGACATTATGTTGGCAGTATGTACCGCCAGGCGCCATGGTTTTGTCCGTTAGGTTGGTATTGGCTTAGAGAGCACGTTTCATACATCGTTTATTTTGTATAGCAGTCCCGTCTCTTAGCGTTAGCTTTACATACTCTTTGCGTGGAATGTTCGGAATTCGTTCGGATTAAGCCGTCGAAATTCAGTTACAAAATAATGTAAAACGAATTTCAGACAATCAATAATTTTCTTACGTCACAATTCACATAAGTAATACAAAATCACAGTCGCAACCTAACTCTTTACTATTTTTTTTTTTTATTAAACAGTACGAGTAGTTTTACTCAATAAAAATATTATGAAGCCTTATTATTTAAATCCTAAAAATCTACGATAGATTTTATAATAGCCATTTAGTATAAAAATATTCATGTAAAAATACTCTCGCTTGTTTAATCTATGTATTACATTATACTTATTTATAATGGAACTAATTTTCACGAATATTATTGCGGTTTATAAAGATTTTTACATACATTTATCTCCATTGACAGATCCCTTCCGAGAGGTTTTTTTTTTATTTTTTCTTTATTATTTAGTTCTAAAAATCTGAGACGTTGATTATGTAAAAATCGTAGTAAACCAATATAAAGTCCGTAAAGTATTTTCATAAATCGCTATTTTCACGTAAAAATTTGAAAACAATCTTACATTTAATAATAGTGATAACCATTTGGTTTTGTTTAATCTAAGTATTGATTTCTACTAACTAGTATAATACTTAACATTAAGGGCCTGTTTCACCACTTCCAGATAAGTGCCGGATAGGCTATCCACAACATATTTGACAGATACTCCATAACCTATCTGTTGGATACCTGGGGGATAGCCTATACGGCACTTATCAGAAAGTGTCGAAACAGGCCCTTATAGTAAACAAAACAAAACATATTTACAAGAAGAACAGCTTATCTGCCAGGGCTTCTGACGGTGCCTGGTGGATGTTCTGCCCGACTAGATATGCCAGTTTGTGGGCATACTGGCACGGGGCTGGCACTCTGATTGTGCCAGGCCAGTTATAATACAGGTAGCACATTTTATATGTCAGTCGCTGGCACTGGTCCGGAGTCATACCACTGCTGTCATGTACCACCACGTAGTGGGTGGGTGTTACGGTGCCTTGGTTCACCTTTTGGGACACTAGCAGGAAGTCATACCTGGAATATAAATAAATCATCCTCATTATTATCACAGGATTATTTTAGTGGACCCAATAATCATTATGACTCCGTGCTAATGAATGGCGCAACATGGCATGGCTTGACTTACCACAGTCGGATAAAATGTCTCATTCAACGATTTGTATCATTATCTTTATCATCAGCCTTTTCCCGTCCGCTACTGGACTAATGCTCGAATACTCAAACGCAACTCAAATTTGGGAACTGCTTACATTCGATGACATAAGGATTTAAGGCGTACTTAGTAGTTTAAGGAGCCCCCAAATATTTAAGTGGCATTTGAGAATTCGGGCGTAAGACGTCTCGACGGTCAATAATAGTAGGAGCGACCTGCACGGACATCTCTTCCATCCTAATAATATTATTTCTGCCGGATATATGTACAAATTAAAATGATCCAGAATTCCCCGGACCGGATTAAAAGGAGGCCGACGCATAACCTAAATAAAATTATAGCCGAAATCAATTTTTAGAACCTGATCTCACTACACGGTCTCAATACAGCTCTCCATAATAAGCGACCGATCTTGAGGGATCGGTCAATCGAGCTCAGCTGCCGACAGATCCTAGCATATCAACAATCAGGCTCGTTAGTGGGGAGGTGTTTCGGACTGCAGCAACGCAATCAATAGTTACTCATACTATTGGGAGACGTCTAAAGCATTCTCTCTCAGTTGTCTCAAAAAACTCACCAGTCCCGCCTGGTGATGGCGTGGTCCACGATGGTCCCGGGCGGGGGGTTCTCGTAGCCCGAGCCGGCCCGCAGGAACACGCGCGAGTTGATCCTCTTCTGAACCACCACGTACGTCAGCGACGGCTCATACGACTCGCCCATCAGCGACAGGCTCACTTTCATCTGCGGTATCTCGTACTGCTGCAGCAGCTTCAGCTGGCCGTCGCCCACACCGTCCCTGTGAACATAATGTGGGTCATAATATTTCTTTATTTGACGACAAACGTCGGTAAAAAGGCAGCCACCACACGATCGGAATCGCAGGTGCGTTGCCGAGCTTTCAATAGGATATACACGGTGTATTTAGAACGCTTTGAAAAACGAAGAGATCTGATAGCGTAGGCGTGGTCTGACGTGATACGAGTGAATAAAACACGAAATTATAATATTTGTTTTTTGTTGTCTTTTTCAACTTTTTTTTATAATCCGATTTGGTAAACATAATGATACAGACATTTGATGACGACGCTTTAAATTTTTTTTTAAATGAAACAGAAATGTAACAGCTGACTCACAGCCGCGTCGCGCGACGTGAACGAACTCCCGCATAGCATGTCATACATCGCGGACATACAAGATACATAAGTGCTATTTTCTTATAAAAGTTTTCGTCGTTTCTGAGATAAATGTTTATATAATATGCATTATATAGTATATAGATATTATATTATTAGGCTTAAATCTTTGCAAGCGTTCCAGCTACAATGCGTTTAATGCTTATTTAATATCCAGTAATTAGATAACCACTACACAAAATGTATTGCACTGCAATACATGTGATGGGTGTGTATTTAATCTATACTAATATTATAAAGAGGAAAACTTTGTTTGTTTGTTTGTTTGGTTGCAACGAATAGGCTCAAAAAGTACTGGACCGATTTCAAAAATTCTTTCACCATCCGAAAGCTACATTGTCCACGAGTAACATAGGCTACATTTTATTCTGAAAAAAATAGGGTTCCTTAAGATATTTGGGTTTTTCGGACACGAGGTGTAAAAAATCAACAAGAAAAGTTATTTATTTTGCGTACGCTGCCTAAACTATAAAAGATAGAACCATAAAATGTTCTAATTAATTGTAGATCTTATAAATATCTACAAAAAAGTCCACGACACACTATACCTATCTATGTCGAGTGAGGCACAACAACCATATTTTATTCAGAAATTTTGTTTTTTTTTTTTTGGATTACATTTAAACGAGTTTATTTTACTCTTGCTTTTAATCCTTAAGATATGAAGATAAGATAAGATGATTGTTTATTTGAACGCGCTAATATCAGGAACTATCGGTCGGATTTTAATGAAACATTTCAGTGTTCGATAGCCCATTTATCGGTAAAGATATATCATCCCGCTAAGATCCCGTTGTAAATCTTAGTTAACGCAGGCGAAGCTGCGGGCAACAGCTAGTATTATTATACAGACATAATTTGTTTCTGTTCTATCGGTTACACAAGTTCTTACGACTTTCTACAGGACTAATTTAATGTAGTGATTATTGAATAATATAAATAAAATATCATTTTGATGAAAACTTCTTACTTTCGAGTCCAAAGAAACCTTGAGATTTTCCTTAGGAGCATGCCATTTATATATACCTGTAAATGATGATTCTGTCCGGCAGCCGCCCATTGATCCGGAGATAGTGTTTGAGAGAGTCCATCAAACAGGACTTGAGACTGTCCACTATTTCCTGACCTCTCTCCTGGAACACTGCCTTGGAATACCACTGGGTCATTGATGTGTTGTACGACGCTATGAAAGCTGGAAATAATTCACAAATATTAGTGGTCTTCGTCTCATTTGGTGAATTCACTTCTTTATTACAATCATGACCACACAATCTATAAAATTAATTGTACATAATCATAAAGATTGAATTTTTACAAGCAATCTGTCTATGCTTTTTTTTTTTTGGGACAAAAATTTTCTTGTGCTCGTCGAATCTAAAATCTTGCTAATCTTACTCCTTGTTTGATTTAAAAGACCCATCAAACATAATATTATAACCGGATAGAATAGTTTCATGATAATTCGTCGAGTAGTTTTTGCTTTCACATTTATAATATTAAAAATATGTAAACTCACCACAAACGCTTCTCTTCTTTCTGCCAGCGTCGTGGTAGGAGTCGATGCCGATCACCATGGCCATCTTGAAGGGTATGCTGATGCTCCACAGGGTCCCGCCGAGCTTACAGTTTATTTGCAGCAAGATCTTCTGGGTTATTGAACGGATTTTCTGATTGTTCATTATCGTTCTAGCATTGATCACCTGTACAATAAGAAATAATTAAGGACATGTCCTAGGTAGAAAAGAAAATTATTGTCATCGAATTTAAAATAATAAAAATAATGTCGCTTGATGATCGAATTCTAGGTGGTCTTTGTGGTCCCCATCACGGTTCAGGCCTTGTCGTTGCGGTGGGGCTCAGTAGCCCAGGGTGACCCCAACACCATAGACGAAGTGAATTGAGCTGAGGGGGCTCTTTGTACCCCTCTTATAAGAAGAGGAGGCAAAAGAGCAGTAGGCAAGGGGCGAGGACGGGAACCTTGCCTTATTGTACTGTTCCAAAGTTGGGAGTGGTTGTTCTGTGGTGCGGGGCAACCCCTCATTGAAGGTGGCGTCGGTCCCCTGAAGGACTGACTAGCCGTCGAGTTGCCCTGTTGCTTGTAGATCTGGGACACCTCACCAAAGGCGGCATTGGTGGCACTCGCCGGGTTTTAGTGGGTAGAGCTGCGTCCACCTACCAGCTTTCGGGCGCGGCGAGTCCCACATACCCGCCTCCAGATAAGTGCCGAATAGGCTATTCACAATATATTTGACAGATAGAGTATGGAGTATCTGTCAAATATGTTGCTGATAGCCTATCCGGCACTTATCTGGAGGTTGTGAAACAGGCCCTAATAGTATATTACGCTTAAATCCAAATACACGCGGTATATTGACGCACCTGCGACGGCACGGGGTTGTCAGCGCAGCAGATCTTCTTGATGGCGGCGTAGCGGTCGTCGCGCGACGTGGGGCAGATGCACACCACCAGCTGCAGCTGCGACACGATGCACTTCCGCAGCGCCGCCACGTACGCGTCCGTGCGGTCGCTCGGCAGCCGCACCAGGTCCGGCGCGTTCACGTGTATGCCCATAGGACCGCAACAGCGTTTTAGTGTTTCTACGAAGTTCTAGAAAGACAATTACATTTCAATAATTATATTTTTTAAAGATACGAAAATGACATAAAAAATAATTTTGTTTATTTTTTCGGTTCAAGACTAGAAAGTTTTATTTCATGTCTAAAGCATTGTACTTCTGATGTAACTGGACAAAATTTAAGTTTAAATCGATTTGATTCGATTTTAATACAACAATTTTTTTGAAATATTGTTTTTTTCTGTCATCGGTTGTCACTGCATATACATCGCGTATCTTAGCTCTTGAAAGTTTAATTCATTATATCTTATTTGAGTGATCAATCGAAGTGTTAGCTGTGTTTAGTTTGAAGATAAGCAGTTTTTATATGTGGTGAATAATAAATAACAGCCTAAATTGTGCTAAAATATCAAAATCTGTGTGATAAAAACTGTGTATGACACTAAGAACAATAAAAAAGAAAAAATTTTTTTTGAGTACCCACATTAGATTAATTGATTGCTGTCAATATAAAATCATCAGTATCTGTTTAAAAATAGTGAACTCACATTAAACCAATTTTCTACTACACTAACATAAAATGGCAAAGTGCCTTAAGTGTGATGTTCGAGTTCAAGACGACAAAAATTGTAAAATATTATGTAAAGGCTGTAACAGAATAATATGTACCAAGTGTTCCGGTCTGACCGCAACTGAAATGCGTGTGATTGCTCTTCAAAACCCTAAACTGTCGTATTTATGTGATGTGTGTGAAGAAGGGTTAAGACAGATTCCGCAACTGCGATTGTTAGTAACTGAACTTCAGCATCAGGTTCAGGGGTTAAAAGAACAAGGTGCAACAGTGGTCAACTTGGACGCGGTCATTAACGAAATTGAAGATCGCAACAATCGCAGTCGCAATATTATCATACATGGCTTGCCCGAAGCACAGTCAACCACAATGGAAGACCGCAAAACCCATGATAAAAATCTTGTTACTGATGCATTGGCTCCACTCCCTATAACAAAAACTGATATAGTGGCTACAATACGTCTTGGTAAAACCGGAGCAAACAATGGGAAACCACGCCCTCTAAAAGTGGTACTACCTAATAAACAAACCGCGATAAATGTATTAAAAAACAAAGGTAGGCTGTCCAAAGCAATAAAAGTCCAATCGGACATGACCTCCTACCAGCGAGAACAACTGAAAAAACTTCGCGAAGAATTGGCCACTAGAACTGATAATGGGGAGTTGAACTTAACTATTAAGTATATTAACAAGATTCCTAGAATCGTCAAGGCCCCGCCTACAAAAAACTAGGATCGGCGGCCATTTCTGATTTGCGCTTTTTATATACGAACCTGGCATCACTAATGGCAAAATTTGATCTTTTTCTCCTTGAAGTTAATATCCACAAACCTGCATTTATTCTCATCACGGAATCCCACCTCAAGTCAGAAATAGCAAATAGCTTAGTAAACATATCAGGATATACACTATACCGCTTAGATAGAAATGATAGAAGGGGGGGTGGTGTTGTGATATATGTAGCACATGAAGTGAACAACATTGCAGTTATATCTAAAATAAACAATCTATACCATAACGACAGCGTGGAGGGGCTCTGGCTTGATATACAATATGGAGAACTCGATTTATTATTGGCTTGTATATACAGACCACCATCTAACTGTCTTTCTAGTTCAGACGAGGTGTTGTTTAATACTATTAGTAAAAGCGCCATAGAGAGGACAGTGCTCATAGTTGGCGATTTCAATTTACCCGCATTTAATTGGCCTCTTCAAAATCTACACAGATATGATGCATTGCATAACGCTTTTTTAGACATGTATACTAACAGTAATCTTCAACAGCTTGTAACGCAAATCACTAGAAAAAGAAACCAAGAAGAGTCTCAGCTAGACCTCATCTTATGTAACGAAGATAGCCTATTATGCGACATTGAATACCATCCACCAATTGGAAAAAGTGATCATCTAGTAATTTCAGCTACAATACAAGTAAATATCTTGAGAAATCATACAGACACTAGACAGCAATATGACTACAACAAAGCTGACTTTGATGAGCTTAATAGTGACTTGTTGGAGAATTTAATAATTAAAGATGGTTGTGTTGATGATATGTGGCTCTCCCTTAAAAAACAAATACAATCTTCAGTTGAGAAGTGCGTGCCGAAAAAAAACTAAGAACAAAAAAAGGAACACTAACAAACCGTGGATAAACAAAGAAATACTAGATTTAACTAAGAAGAAGAAAGAGTTATGGCGCATATACAGAATCAGTCCGAATGATGAGGCATATTTAAAATACAGAAAAATAAATAATAAATTAATCACAATTATCAGAAATAGAAGAACAGCATTTGAGTCAACAGTAATAGATACGGGCCCTAAGGCATTTTACAGCTACATAAACAAACAACTAAATTCAAAAATGTGCATACCTAATATCATTAAAAACAAGTTAAACGAAGTTGTTACAAAACCTGATCAAATATCTGAGGTATTTGCCGATCAGTTTGAACAAAGTTTTGTTGAAGAACTAGATGGACCACTCCCAACCATTAATTATCCCAGAGTAATAAACACAATAGATAAAATTGATATAACAACTGATATGGTACATCGGTCATTGTTAAGTTTTAAGGACACAACGTCAATGGGGCCTGATGCATTACCATCAATAGTACTGAAAAAGTGTTCCAAATCATTGGTTAAGAGCATCACCATGATAATCAGAAGATCATTGGAGGATGGAGTGTTACCTTCTGACTGGAAAGTAGCAACTGTCGTCCCTATATACAAAAAAGGAAATAAGCTTGTGCCTGCCAACTACCGACCAATTAGCTTAACAAGTGTACTATGCAAAACTATGGAAAAAATAATTTCTAACCAAATAAGAAACTTTCTAATAAAAGAACAAATTATTTTACCGGAGCAGCATGGATTTGTACCAGGTCGATCTGTAACTACTAACTTACTAAGATGCCTTCACGAATGGACAACAAATCATGATAAAGGTATTCCAACTGATGTCACTTACCTGGATTATGAGAAAGCTTTCGACCGTGTACCTATAAAACGCCTTCTACAAAAAATAGCACACCTGGGGATACGTGGAAAACTGCTGGCCTGGATAGAAGACTTTCTCACAAACAGAACCTTTAGAGTACGTATTGGAACCACTCTATCAGAACCCAGAAGTGTACTAAGCGGTGTCCCACAGGGATCAGTTCTTGGACCAATACTCTTTATTCTGTACTTGACGGATCTTAAAAGTGTTCTTGCACAGCCGTTCTCCATGTTCGCAGATGATACCAAGTTTTTTGGGAATCCTCAAAGCCAGTCGCATATTATTCAAAATGATCTAAATGCCATCCATAATTGGACCCAAGTATGGTTGCTGACTCTAAATATAGACAAGTGCACAGTCCTACACATTGGAAAGAACAATCCTCATAAACAATACTACCTTGGATCCCAGCAACTTGTACATGTTGACTCACAAAGAGATCTGGGCATCATTATAACAACTGACCTGAAATGGGAAACACACATATCTCACATTGTCAAGAAAGCCAATTCCATACTCTATCTCATTCGGAAAGCCTTTAAGTGCCTGACAGCCAAGACATTTCTTCAATTGTATAAGGCTTATGTTAGACCACTTCTAGAGTATGCCTATGTTATATGGGACCCATATTTCAAAAAGGATATCACCCTCCTTGAAAATGTGCAGAGAAAAGCAACAAAGATGGTCAAGACAATATGTAATAAGTCGTATGATCAACGACTCAAACTTCTCAACCTGACCTCATTAGAACAGCGTCGGCAAAGGGGAAGTCTAATTGAAACTTACAAAATACTGAATGAGCTCTATAATGCCCCTGGCCTTCAAGAACTGTACACCCTTAACTCTAATAGGCACTTGCGAGGACACCACTTAAAGTTATGCCAACATGCATATAACAAAATACCTAAGAAGCATTTTCTGCCTAATAGAGTGGTGACAGCCTGGAACAGACTCCCCGTAAATGTCATCATGGCACCAACATTAAACTCCTTCAAGAATAGACTGGATAAATTAGATATCTTCAAACTGTTTAACTCACACGCATCAGCTTATTAAGCTGCTAGTGTGGTTTCCATATAATAATAATAATAATAATAATATTGGATTTTAAATACGGACGCATGCAACTAATAACCGTACCGAAACTTTAAGGTCAGTTTCATAAAGTAGAATTAAAAAATAATGGGTACCCATAAATTGGGAGAAAAAAGAAGTCCTGGTGCTTTTTAAAAATCAAATGTTCAGTAAAAACATTGATGAAGCAACTATAATATTTTGTGTGCCTTTTACAATACACTTATTTAAACCATACCAAATTTTTCACTTGCATACAACACGGTCCGACCACTGCACGGAGATCGTCTTCCCGACTTACCTGGTTAATAGCCGACCAAAACTTCGTCTAACTAAACGCAAACTTCAGTCTTGAACTTTATTGGCCCATCGGCCGCTTTATTGTTATAATTACTTTATTTCATCTTAGAAATATTCACTTACATTGGTCACTTGCTTGTCCCTGTCCGTATATAAAACAACCCAGCGCATGATATCCACAGCTTGAATCACAGCGTTCCTGGTTACATCTCCATTCCAGTCTGCATTGGGCTTGCCGGGCACTTTGACATTATTGCCAAAGTAAATGGGCTCGGGGTTAAGAGTCCTCGCTGTTATGTTGATGGTCTCCGGTGCTATACTCAATCCCCAGCCCTTAAGGCGGTTCCTTGCTGTTTCGTTGTTCAAAACATTTTCTATGTACTGTAATAATAAATTAGTGATATTTGAGAATTTGAACAACATTATTATTTGTGATCCATTTAAGGTATGTAAATATGTAAATTTACTTTTTTGTAGTTACCAATGAGTTCATGAACCACAAGAATAAAGAACCTATTGTGATTCTACTTGTATATTACTCCTAATATGTTTATTTTCACAATTAAAATTGTTCATAACACCAGTCTTGTAAATAAGCATTCATATAATATAGATGCAGCACCCAACATATAAAGCACCCCATAATTAATAATGTCATTTTAACAATACGTTAATTAGACATTACTAAACATAATAATATGTTATTGTTTGTATTAGGGTCTGTTTCACAATGTACCAGTAAAGTACCCTATAGCTATATGACACATAAATTAACTGACACATAAATCTTCTAGTTAGTCTTGATTGGGTTTCACCATCATCTTCCCTATAAATTTATTTGGCAGATCCCTATTTGGCACTAACTGGTAAGTATAGTCATCGCCACTTTAGAAGTCCTGCGACTAATGCCCGAACTAAATTTGACAACATTGACATCTTGACGTCTGTCTGGAGTAAGAAGTTGTGATATTTTAAATTGTTTTACGTGAAATATGGAGCATATAATATAAAGTGAGGTGTATAAAGTGAAGGCCGTATAATGATCATTAAACTGAAACAATTTTGTGAATTAGAAAGTAAAAATAAACAACAATTAACCCCGTTGAATAATATGTTTATAAATGTCACTGACATGACGGGAAAATTTTAGAGATGCCAGAGTCACTTATTTTTGCCTAATTTATGGTTAAAATATTATCATTAACTCTATACCTACATTTATCTTATGATATTTTATATGAATATAAATACAAGGTAAAAGAATTAAAATCTTGTTCAGATGAATTATATTTTCAGGTGTTTCTGTAAAAAAGGTCGAATAACAAAGGAAGTAACAATGGCAGCATTTACTTCTGAGAAAATCGTCACTCCTGGCAAAAGCCGAACACATCCGAAGAAGCTTGTTTTAGATGAATTCTACTAATCGGTTATACGTAAAAAATACAAATGAAATATTTACAAAAAAATGTTTTATTTTACTAAAACCTGGCAGAGAGATTTTTATTTTGCTGCTATAATTATTTTTGTCATTATTATCATACTCAGTCTTTACCAATCCACTACTGACCATAGGCCCTATAATCATTTAAATTTTTTATGGTACTAGACTTGGTGGAAGATCATTACACTATAAATTGGCAACATTGAGTTATGATACCGCAGCGCCGCGTCTATCGGACTTCTAAAGTGGCGATGACTATAGGCTTGGCAACCTCGCATTCCATAGTTTCATTTTACGATAAATATGTTTTAGAAAAACATTCCATGTTGTAAATATACATGAAAATATGTTTTTATAATTTAATTGTATGTATCATACCATCTTTATACCTTTTATTTACATAGACCTTGTATATAATGTTATCCCTTAATTATTAAACGATCAAAACACAATTTAAATTATTTTGTATATTACTGTTACCGGAACGTCAAATTGTCAAATGTCGTGAAGCTGTCAACCGCGTATATATCTGTCAACTAATTTATCTGACAGATGAATTTGCTAATGGCCAGTTGATCCGACCTATAGTTTACAGGGAACTTTATTAGCCAAATATTGCTATATGTCAATTGTGAAACAAAAACGTTGTAGTTATGTGGTAAATATGTTGCAAATAGCTTAAATGGAACTTTATTAGGATATTGTGAAACAAACCCTTAATAAATAAGATCTATGTACAGAAAGTATTATATTTCGTCGAATACTTTTTAATGGTTATTTCTACAAATTATATACTGAAACCGAGACGTGAAGGTTTTTTCTTTGTGGTAAATTGAAATAGTGTCACAACTTTAAGGGCCTGTTTCACAATCTCCAGTTAAGTTGCCAATAGGCTATCGGCAACATATTTGACAGATAGAGCATGGAGAATCTGTTAAATATCTGTCAAATATGTTGCCGATAGCCTATTGGCAACTTAACTGGAGATTGTGAAACAGGCCCTTAGTGTGGAGTCCTTCAATAAACAATATAATACAACACTAGATATTATTGTTTTAAATAATTATGTACCTTCTTAAAGGCATGATGTCGCTGATTGGGAGTGATCCGCGTGTAAGTGGCCACGTCCTTCATGAGATGGAAGTTACTGCGCTGGTCGTCGGTGAGACCGGTGAGTTGGCACAGCTCAGGCACCAGGCAGATCATGAAGTCAGTGGGGGCCTCGGAGCCGGGCAAGTGTTTTGTTTCTCTGTAAACAATTTTTTTTTGTCATTCATATACAATACACACCCAAATATATAACACCCAAAGATATCGCATAAGCAAAGCTTTGGCAGATTCATTTCTATCATTTTCCCTATATGGAACGCCGATGCTCACAAGCACATGCTGTCACTTTATGTCGGTATTATGGTATTTTGATATAAGCGAGTGGTACATCATATAGTAATGAGTTAATTAGGAGATTAATATATTCTTTGGTTCTCTTTTATTTGAAAAAATAAGCAAAACATGCACAAGACACTTTATGTACTAGAAACATCTAAAAATATATCAGGACAACAAACCTGGTATTTTTTTTCTTATGCTTATACAGTATAACTTTGAATAATTAATTAAACTGTATAAATATAATTATAATGTTGTAGTATGGAAAAACATGTCAATTTACCTAGAGATAAGCATAGGTTGATCAGGATCCATAATATCAATTCCATAATTCTTCTTATAATACTCCATGTAGCTAATCTTCACTGGTTGTCCCTTTTCATTCTTCTCGAATGTAGACCTTGGTGTCATTGAGTCATCTATGCTATCAACACTGTAATAAAAATATATCTGTGATATCAACTCCAAATATTGACGAAAATAACATGTTTAACTAATTGCTAATTAGTATGCAGTTTTGCTTAGAGTCCAAATAAAAATGAATATGAATATTTCTAAAAGTATTACAACTATTATTTCTTCATCAATGTAAATATCTTAAAAACAAAAATACTCATAAAGGCATACTATCTAGCTAGTATTTAAAGAAGTAATATTTTTGGAGTTTACTCCTTAAGAACTGACTTTCATATATAAGGCCGGTGTATGAAAATCTATGGGAGTAATATCAAACTAAAATGTTACACGAAGTCACACAGCGTTAAATGAAAAAGGGAGCCTGCGAAACGGCGACCACAAACCTTTTGTCTTAATTTATTTTTTACTTACTTACTTACTTATATTTATTATTTACTTAAAAAATGTTGTTTAACCTAATGCATTAAATTATGATTTTGTTATGTATTTTAATGAATTCATTGTTTATAAAAAAAAATCCTGTTGTGCGTCAGAGCTGACATACACTTTTTTTTAGGTTAATACTTTTTGTTGAGAGAGCATATTAGCAAGATGTTTTCCAGAAAATTTGTAAAACTATTACTAGTCTTAGAATAGTGTATTAACAAATAAATTACCGGAATAACTTTTTATTATATGTTGTCATGACTGAGCATCCAACGAGTTTGTCTGTCATCAGTCTCTTCCAGTTAGCACCTGCAGTGTTCACTGTCTCTTTGATCAGACTGAGAACGGACTGCGTGCGGAGGACTCGATGAGTGGAATCCAGTGTCAGCATCAAACCACCTTCATATTCGTCAACCGCTGTCACGTAGCTGGAAACAGAAACTTAGATTTAGTTCTAGTTTTGTTAGTTCATTCTATTCTAGACTACGCCTGGTTTTTTTAAGTAAACCTAACCTTGCTTGGCTTTTGTTAAATAATTTTTTTTCTCATTATTTAAATAAAACTAGGAACATTGTTATTATAAACCAGCTTTCAAATTAAAAAAAAAAAAACATCTGAATGGGTTCACTTGCATATGAATCAATATTCATCAATATGCCACAAATACACCATAATAGTAATAAAAATCATAATGCCAATCTTTTAGCATCAACTGTTTTAAATTTATGGCGCTGACTTCTTACTTTATAAACGCCCAGAATATCTTGAACTAGCAGAATATTTTATGCAGACAAACAATGTATTTACCCAGGCCACACTTCTAGTTTATGTTGTGGGATCTGTATCGCCGCATGTTCATTGAAATGTTGTCGTCCGAAGCGCACCAGCTGCAAATCCTTCATGATGTGTTTGAACAGGACATTGTATATGTGTATCATCTCGCTTAGGCGTCGAGTTCTTCGGAAGATTATCTGCAAAATAAGAATAATTTACCTTAAAAATAAAATAATAATTGAATTAAACTATTGTAACGCGCATACTTTGTATACGACCTACGATTGGTCCATCAGTTGGGCCCAAGCTGCGCAGAGTGTTGAAAACTGTCTTTTGCGCATCGCGCTTCCCGTAGACGCGGGGGTGTGCGCAGGGGCAGTTCGATCGCGTTCGCTTTATAGTATTGTCGCGTATTATAATTATTATCCAAGTGTTCCGCGAACTCATATTATAACTTGTATCTTAGTAGTAAGAAAGTATTATAAGTTGTGTCTAATTTGGTTTAAATAAACTTATATAAAAACATTATACTATTAAATATACTTATAGATAAAACCTAGTCTTCTGTGAATTATATACTTATATTGCTATTAAATTGATGCTCCTGTCTATTAAGATATACTTTTATATGTGATATAAAACATTAAGTCTACACAATACACATGTTGTCAAGTAACATTGCGCATATGTGATGACAACACATGATACACACAAACATATGCGCATGCGCAGCTATATGCGTACGCACACATACACATGCACACACGCACAGAACACAGGCAGGACACACGTACGCAAGCATACACGCGCACGCCTTTAGAACCACACACACACATGCATCATAGAGCTAATCGAAAAATAAGTATTACTTACAGTTATATTAACTTTACTCTCATCATATGGATTTGTAGAAACAAGATTCAGTGCCTCGTCGGGTAATCGGTGTGGTACGTAAAGAGTTGTTCCATCAAAAGTTTTTTCCTTGAAGAATTTATTGTGCTCTAAAAAATTATAATATATGAAAATTAGCCTGATTTATTATTTAATATAATAATTAACTTTAATTATTTGCGTAACAATTTTCATAACATAATACGTAAATAGTTTAATTAAATGAGAGAAGGTAACACTTACCATTAAGAAGTTTAAAGCGTAGAGATTTGTAATCCTGATCAGGTTCGTATTTCACTTCATATTCAAAAACTTCGTTCTCTTCAAAGTTCAAGTATATAAAATTTGCAGTTACTTCACACGGTTGTCCGCTTTCACCTTTCATAACAACTGGTGGCGTGTCTTTAACCTCTCTCTGCAATAAATGTACCATTGTCAAAATAATTTTAACTAGAAAAATTATATAATAAACATGCTATATTTGATTAATGATAATTAATATTGCTATACACCATTCCTACATTAACTAATAAAATATGTGACAAAACCTAGTATTAATTCATTTTATGACCCAAATATTTTGTTTGATTACGTACCATTATGTAAGATAACAATGATTTTAACATAATAAATGTAAAGACAAGTGTGTTGTTTTCTAATGTTTACGCGAATTTTACTCATATAATGATACAACTTTTAGTCATTTCATCGCCTCATTCATAGGACTTCCTCAATGAATGCCAAGATGACTGATCCCTTGCCACTCGCATACGGACCGGCAACTACACTGGGACCGTATTCACATTGATTGGTTAGCGGCCGACCAACACTTATTAACACACTGCAACACTTACAAGTTTAATTGATTTACATATCCGACGTTTCGGATCAGCGTTTTTTACAGCGACCACGTTTTGTCATACCATTGTCATAGAAAGGCGTCGGACATGTAAAAAACTTAATAAACCCTAATAAGTCCCGGCAAAGTTGTTTCAGTATAATTGAAAGGTATACTTACAAAGTATCTGTTCTTCGCTGTAGCCTGTGTGGAGACAGTGCTTTGAGCCATCATCTGTGTAATTTCAGATGCACTATCATCTTTGGGTTGTGCATGAGGCTGGGGGCCAGCAGCTTGTGCCAATTTTCTGTAAAAAAAATATTCTTAACAAAACTATGGCATTTACAGCAAGCCAAATTTTAGTATACTATTTCATTTCTTTATTTTCGCGATGAATTCTTTATTTGATAGTTGTAGCACAATGTAGATAGATGTTGTAGTGTTGTGAATAAATAAATTATGAAATCATCAAATTGGCATTATCAACCAACAATTAACAGCATGTAATGTAATATAACAATTTTGTAAAAAAAAATCGGGTCTGTTATTGTGTTACGTTTATCGATATAGCTCTATCCTTATCAGTTTCTCGACTCCGGTATAACCTTGTCCCTGTGTAAACGTCATATTTCTATAAAATATTGCATACATAATGTAAAAAAGACGATCGTTCAAGTTTTCACAGGAGCTGTCATCGAGAAAATATAGAAATGGAAATAGTATAGTAAAAATAAGATGATCGATGATGATATGTACTTCACATACATAAATAAGTATTTTAGTACAAATAATGCATTTATAATAATATAATCTCTGGTCATGCCAGCAACCTCTTAATATGTTTTTGTGGTTCTATTGAACATTGGTATTAGGTAATTTCTTTGTATTTTGTAAAATTAACTATGATAATATTATTACATCGTTTGGCATACCACATATAGACCAACCATTTACAGAACCATATTGTGTAACTGTTTTATAAAAATCAAAAAAACACTTTTTTGTTTGTATGTTCATCTGGTTTGTATGCTGTGAGTTTTATAAATACATCAATTAAATCTATTTATACTCTCTTTAGAAATACTTACAAACTTTGTAAAAGTTTTATGCCACGGCCGGCTCCTCGTGCTGGCGCTGCTTGAGGTGGACTTACATCTGAACCGGGACTGATGTTCGGAACTGAAATCATATATTAAAAAACTAAAATACTCATACTTGACCATATTATATGTCCCACTGCTGTCTTTAATCTTTATTACAAGGGCAAGCTTAGCATATTGATAAAACCCGAAATGGTCTAACAAGTTCTGGCTGCCCTGTCTGTCCAAGTAAAATAAAAATAACATAATTCAAACTAGTTTACCTCCAGGTTTTTGCTGCATTTTGGCAAGTAGCATAGCTGCCATTTTGCCTCTTCCACCACCTGACGTGGTACTTGTACTGCCCACCTAAATAGAGAGTTACAAATATGAAACATGTTAAAACAGATTATTAGTGTACTTTTGGCTGTGGCCGTAGCTTAAATCTATTAATTTAATGACTAATATCTATTCACAGATGTATATCTATATAATATACACAGTTATGGTCACCTAATTAAAAGGTTTAATATTTAGTTCTGACCAAACTAATACAAATTAAAAACTAAGTTAAGTAGTTGAGTTTTATAGTAATTCTATTTTTTGAAAGTATATTATTACAACATATATTTATAAAATCAGAACAAAATATGTCAATTAGTTTACTGTAGCCACATTAATCCATAAAAAAAAAACCTTGATTATCCTTTATGTGGCTTTTGTTATGTAGATATTTCTAGGCATTGATAGTCGCCAAAAGGTTTTGACTGTTGGCATAGAAGAAATTTTAGAGCAAAGATTCTAACTTGATGTAGAATGTCTGTAATCAAACCACAACATCTGATTTTTAGGATTGTCACCTCACAATTTATCATACTTTCACATTTTTTATCTTTTACCATAAAAATCAATCAGACTGTCGATAAAAATAAATCTAAAAATTTTTAGGTCATGTAAAACATAAAAATCTATGGTAATTGCTTCAAAAATGACATATTAATGGCTATTTATTTTATTTTTGATGATTATATAGGATATTTTCAAATGTTGACATCCCTAATGCATTATTTAGTTTTTGAGAGAAGTCAAGAACCTTTTTTCTTTTTTGTATTATACTATGATGTACAGTGTTATTCTGTAAGTCATTTTCTAGGTTGTGCGCCCCGTTTTCTTGGTTTTGTTGATGGCGCTAGGGTGTTTGATATGGTTTGACAAGCTTAGTGAATACCAAGTTCAATTCACAGCTCTGTCACAGTGTTACAACAGCGCTGATTTTCTTACAGAATAGCACTGCAGAAGAATCCTACAGTATACTAAATGATAAGTCCATTATATTTTCGATATTTATTGAAGCAAATGACCAATGACAGTAAAAATGAAAAAAAAAACAATGTGATAACACTAAAATGACGAATTTCACATAAAATTTAAATGACCGAGGTCAGGATTTGACAAGATAAAAAAATGCAAGTTTTTGGATGTCTAGCTATACTGTATTACTGTATAGAGCTAATATATTTATGATTTTGGGGAACCAACTGCAGTTAGTAAATAAATATCAATATAATCTAAAATCGGTTGTTTTT
Organism: Lycaena phlaeas; assembly: GCA_905333005.2. Lineage (NCBI taxonomy): Eukaryota > Metazoa > Arthropoda > Insecta > Lepidoptera > Lycaenidae > Lycaena > Lycaena phlaeas. The sequence goes on from HG995181.1 coordinate 5,433,572, forward strand.
AGGTGTCTTTATTTATAAGACCATCACTGTATAATAAAGAGGTTTTGATTTAATTTGATTTGTGTACAGACCCAAACAATACAACAGATCTTTATTTTGTAGGTAACAGATACTGACAGTAAGACATTTAAAAATAATATATTAAATATTCCAAACTCAAAGTGCTTTATCAAAGAGACACACAAGGCAATTGTGTAATAGCTTTTTTTAAAAAGGGCCACTAACATTTCAGTAACAATACTGACATATTTTATGATACATACCATGGAAGGAGCAGTGGAAGCGATACTTTCGACGGCAGTAGGCGGACCAGGTTTCGGTGATGGATCTGGTTCCTCATCCTTTTTTTGGGCTCGCAATGCCTGTAGAAGGGCCAACCCACGACCACGACCCTTCCCTGGATCTGCCATCTTAACCTAATGAAACTATGTTACCCAACTAACAATGAAACTTTATTCTGTAAAAAAAAATATAAAAAGTGAATAAAGTCCTTTACTCAATATTATTTTCATTATACGTTAAAATTGAAAAATTAAAACAATCGTATATTATGAAGCTAACTGTATTTAAAAGTTAGTTTTAAGTTTATTCAAAAACTAGCATAGTCCTTAAAAAGTAAAAACGCTTACCTACAGACTTTTTGAGTTTAGCTCAGCAAGTTCTACAAAAGTATTTTTATTATATATTTTTTTGACTAAAATCATTAAGCAAATATATTAAACAAATAAAATATGTATTGTACGTACCGTAGAAATATCCACAAATAATAATGATTATTGATTAATTAATCGACATTTTCAAATTCCAATGTAGATCGTGCCTCCTTTTTTCCTACTTCTTCTTCAGGAATGCAAAAATATTTTTATACTTTTTAAATTGCTTATTGACATGAAATCACAATATGACATCCAGCACCTGGATGACGGGTTTTATATCGTTTTATAGCTCTTTTCATCAAAAACGTTAAATTCAGACAGACGCCAATTTAAAGGATGAATATTAAATGGATAAATAATTTGGTGTTAAGCACGAACTTTTAACGACATAATATTTTGCATTCTTAATTTTATTAATGATTAAAGTACCTATGCAAAGTTAACACCCCATCGAAGGATTTTTGAAATCAAAATGAACTTAATCGATAGGTCTACGTTAGGTCTGTATAGACTATAGGTCCACCAAACTTTTAGTTAGGTCCGCTAATTTTTAAAACAATTTTTTTTTAATTTTGCCAAAAAATTGGCATCTCAGCGCCCTATTTAAACGAACACTGATTAACCTTTATATTATTCTATTCTTTATCTTTAGGTTGGTATTAGTCTATAGTTTTTGCTTTTATCCCCTCAACTGTCAAAAGCCAGCTCCTGGTCGATGTCGAAATCCGCGGATCTGTCAAACGCCAGCTGCTGGTCGATTGTTCGCGCCTTTATTTCGCGACGAATTAACCATTGAAACCTATATCTGCACTGCCTTAACTTACACAGAGTATGGGAAATACGACAAGGATGGATTATAACATCTTTTGTTATAACATTCCCCGCGAAAATTATGAAAAAAAAAAATTTCATGTGGAGCCATTGTTAGCGGTGTTGTTTGTGTGGATGACCGGTATGTACTTAGAGTTTTTTTATTAGTTTTTATGTGTTATTTAAGAATAAATTGTGTTTCCACTATAAAGAGGTTATTAATAAACATTTATTCATTCATAACTTACGTTTTCAATAAAGATATTTAGTATAAATATATATGTTTTGAAACATCGTCAGTGATTTCGCGCGCTATTCCTCTACATTTTGCCGTTTTTTTGCATAAACAATTGTACAGCAGAAGTAGGAATATAGTTAAATAAAGCCATAATAAACATTAAAATAACTACAAATAATGGAATTTGTTTATCTTCGATTAAATTTTGCGTAAATAATAAAACTAAAATACGCAATACCAGTCGACCACGTACTGGCTTATCGACAGACAGCGAAACGCCATTTTGTTCAGTAGTTGGATAATATGGATGAGACTCTTTTTTTTAAATTTTGGCTATTAAAATTTGGTTTTACTTTTTTGTGTGAATTCTTTGTTTTGTATTTTATTTGCTATGTTTCTAAAAGCAGGCTTGTTTTTTATATCTTGCATGACTTTTATTTTTTTATTTTTAAAAAGTGTGTGACGAAAAGCATGAATTTTCCAAGAGGAGCTCGGACTCGTGGTCCACGACGAGGCAGAGGTGTACGGGTCCGACTACCGGCGCCCGTAGTGGAAGAGGTGGTGGGGCCAAGAGGTGGTCGGCGGCGTGGTGGCCGTAGGGGTGTGGCAATTTTGTGTATTTATTATAAATGACGATCTTTGATTTCAGACCAATAATAAATTACATATCGGAAATGCCGACCGGGGAGGGACTTGAAATCCAACACAAGACAAGGTCTATCTAAATTGGTTTAGTTGTTTGGAAGTTACGGTGGGATAAAGAAATTTACATACATACATACATAAACACATACATACATACATATATACACAAATACATACAAACGTAAACTCGAAAAACAATATACTTCTTTTCTGACAGTCGTAGTAAGTGTAACGATATATTGAGATGTGACAGTACATATTGGGCGTATCCATACTATGTTAGCCATTGCTTATCATGTACTTACTACTTTTACTGAGAAATTCTGTGTTTAAGATTTTGATTTCTTAAAGATTTTTCTATAGCAGTATGCTTATTTGATATATTTTTCTATATCTGAATATCATTAAATAGTTGAATTTAAATTTACATTATAAAAACATGCAACAGAAATTGCTCTGTGATGCAAAATTTGAGAGCACCTTTTTGATCGCTTATTTTCAAGTGCTTAGTTTTTTATTTAAATTTTCTAAAGTAAACATGTTTAAGTGTTGAAACTTAGTTTGTGATTACCTTACTAACCACACTATACATTAAGTGTTTGTCGATTGCCATTGAACCCACAGTGTTGCCGGAATTACAGTGTAAACATACCTATTTTTTGTGTGTTGCGCTTGGGCTGCCGATATGAGGTAGGTGATTGTAAAGCTTCTAGTGTAAAAAAAATGTATGGAAAGGTATTTTTTTTTAATTTATTATTATAATACTGTATTTTCTTTTGAAAATAAACCGAAACAAATTTGAATAAATGGTTTTTTATTTTTAATAATACTCAAAATATTTGCTTACAGTACCTTCAGCCACTTTGAACTTAGAATAAAAAAATATTTTAAGGTAAAAGTGTAATAAATTATTATATATTTATCACCTTATATCATATAGATTCCAACAACATAACTTTTACTATATCTTTTATACAAAATTTCGGAGATATCGCCCTTGAAACGCAACGCGGCGATCAGCGGCGATTTTGCGTAAAATCACGTGACAGAAGTGTCAAATTACGCCAACAGACATTGACGCTTGAGAGGATATAATATTATTCATTTCTTTATTTTTATTTACAAATAATTCACTATATAGTTTGTGTACAAATATTATGGAGGGTAGAGGTAAGGAGTGTCATCTCTGTGTATGAAAATTGTCGCACACACGTTTAAAAGTGTAAACTTTTAAACGTGTGTGCGCCAAGAAATCAATACATAAATATAATATACCAATACCATACCCTTTTCATACACCAGCGCTATTGCGGACTGTTATTTATAGCATACATCTGGACACTTTTTATACTATTTCCCCGAGATGTTACTCATTATCTCTACCCTCCATAACAAATATAAATCCCTAGAAACCTCGTTCTGTCAAAGTACTAATATCGCTGTTTAAAAAAGTGGTTGTTTGTAGAAGGGTGAAAATTTAGGGTTGTGTGTATTTTTAATGCCACATCATAAAAATTGAAAATTTTGCCAATAAAATAAAAAAATATATTTTGACGTGGGTCACCCTTATAATTAGGGGAAGAAAAATAGATGTTGGCCAATTCTCCACAGACATACTATAAACTAGCAAACCAAACATAATATTCACAACTACATTTGTGAGAGTAAATTATACCTCCATTTCTTTCTTTCGAAACAAAATCTCATATTTCCATCTCTTTCACTTTTTCTGTTGCAACACTGATGTACAGTCATAGACAAAACCAAACGCGTGCCAAGACGCCATTGTGATAAGCGGAATAAGCTACATAATAAGGAATGGAGTGTCTGCTGGAGGTATTTTTACGTGCTAAGCCGAATCGTTTTCCACAAGGCCGTTAGGCACGGGATCTTTGGATCATACGATTGAGGATTGCCTCACCATGGTGTTGCTACAAAGCAATCGGCTTTGTCGAAAACATTCAGTGTGTTTCAAAATTATATGTAAATTCATTATAACTTCAGTAAAAAGTACCTATCCTCCTTTTATATTGAATACCATATTGCTTTTTTGTAGTAAAAGTCAAGGTTTTTAGACATAAGATTTAAAAAAAAAACCTTCATGAGAGATATTTAATAAATCATATTATATACATGAATCCAATATTATTTCTAACATTTACATAAAATATGTTCTCTATCACAGCTACATTCTTCTACTCTTTTTTCTCTTTCTTCTTAAGGCTTTCAAACTCTTTAAAAACTTTATCACTTAGTTTATCACCTTCATCATCAATTTGTTCAACAGCTAACACTTCAGGTATATAAAACTGCATCATATTTTGCACCTAAAACAATTTGATTAACAGATCATATTTAAAATTTTGATACATCAGGTATAGATTATTCATTTACTGTGTTTCTGAGAGGCAGGACAGGCAGTATAACTCCTGGCACAAAGAATGAATGAAGAAAAGACTGAACATCTTGTCTCAAGTATCTCAAACAATGAAGGAGTTGAGTTCCACCTAAACTAGTATATGTTTATCACTGACTGCTACTACTGCTACTGCTACTGACTGCTATGTATCAGGTGGCATATTTGAAATAAGAGTAAAGCCTACTTGCATTTAATTGAGACCAATTTCGTTTAGTTTTAGGTTTATACTTACACCATTTTTTAGGGTTACTATTGAACTGGGACATGAGGAGCATGAGCCTTGCATCTTCAACCTAAGCACTCCATCCTTAAAGTCAACAAAAAGTACGTCTCCACCATCTTCTTGCACTGTAGGTCTTATGCGTGTATCCAACAATTCCTTTATCATTTGGACTATCTCATCATCATCTTCATTTATTTCTGTTTCAAATGAATAAAAAATTATGCTGTTAAAAGACTTGCAATATTCTTATCACTAACTTCTTATTGTCAACTGCTAAATTTAAAAATTACTTTACTTTATTTATTACATTACACAGAATTACACTAACATTATCTAGAAAAAAAAAACTATTTGTACATTAAAATATGTTTTGAGTGGCAATAGTAATATCTTTGATACAAACTATATCTATTTTATATTTAGATTATTTATTATTATATTTATTATTTATTTATTCAGAGTTTAATATTAAGGGTTTGTTTCACAATATCCTAATAAAGTTCCATTTAAGCTATTTGCAACATATTTACCACATAACTACAACGTTTTTGTTTCACAATTGACATATAGCAATATTTGGCTAATAAAGTTCCCTGTAAACTATAGGTCGGATCAACTGGCCATTAGCAAAAATTTATCTGCCATATAAATTAGTTGACAGATATATACGCGGTTGACAGCTTCACGACATTTGACAATTTGACGTTCCGGTAACAGTAATATACAAAATAATTTAAATTGTGTTTTGAACGTTTAATAATTAAGGGATAACATTATATACAAGGTCTATGTAAATAAAAGGTATAAAGATGGTATGATACATACAACTAAATTATAAAAACATATTTTCATGTATATTTACAACATGGAATTTTTTTCTAAAACATATTTATCGTAAAATGGAACGATGAAATGCGAGGTTGCCAAGCCTACTAACCAGTAAGTGCCATATATGGGATCTGCCAAATAAATTTATAGGGAAAATGATGGTGAAACCCAATCAAGACTAACTAGAAGATTTATGTGTCAGTTAATTTATGTGTCATATAGCTATAGGGTACTTTACTAGTATATTGTGAAACAGACCCTAAGAAGATTATATAAATATTAAGACTATTACAACTTATTTTTAAATGTGGGTAGTAATCTTACGAGTATCTCCTGATGGCTTGGCATCAGTGACAATGGGCAGACCACTTGCAAAAAAGTCCATTATGGTTGCAAAAATATCTGGTTTCAACAATTTCCACTCAGTATCATCATCTTGTTTGGTTACTGTAATGAAATCAGATCCAAAAAACACAGCCTTTACACCTTCAATGCGGAAGATCATTTTGGCTGAAATAATAAATTATAATTCCATGTCATTTAACATATTATATGCATATAATAATCTTTTCCCAGAATGAAAAATTATATGTATTAAGTATAAGATTACACTGAACAATATTGAAATAGTGGAATTACTAATTTTGAAAAAACTTGGTTGCTTATGAATGCTAGATCGCTTTTCTAATAAAAATGAGGTTTTACCTAAAGGACTACATTGTGCTGCTCCAATATTAGGAAAATCCAGTGTCTGGCCAGATTCTAGGACTTTAGTCCCTGGCAGAAATTTGAGGCAATTAGGATTTGGTGTCTCTTGTGTTTGAATAAACATGGTTCGACATTCCTGATTATTTAATAAAGGTTTGGCTGTATTAATAAATATGTTTTTTTCAGTACTACGGATAGATAGGTAGCTGAAATGTTTGATGTTATTTTGCCTGCAAACAATTATTTATTCATTAGTTTTTTGTTTTTCTTTTGATATCACAAGATGAATTACGACATTACAAACCTTAATGTCGCTAATGCCGGTCCACATGTTTTTTCTAATTTCAATAAGCGTAAAGTATTTCGTAACATGTTTGAAAATTAAAGAGAAACAATTTTATGAATTACAACGTAAATTATTTTGTTTCCATTACTATTTTAAGTCAAGATTTGATATTTTGACAGTTGACACTGACTATCTGACTATTGACATATTTGACAGTTTTAATCTTTTTTTTAATAGACTGCACTTAATATATTGCCAATGTGAGTATCGAGTTTGTCGTAAACTATCTTAGAGGAAAAAGAAAGTATCATTTACGAATATTATATTATAATAATGATTAACAAACAAAAATACGATAATAATTCATAAAATAGCAAATAAAAATAAACAAATCGGAAGCCCCTCCATAACAGTTCTAGCAGTAGGTAGGTACCTGGACCTGTAGGTCCAAGAGACCGCTCCAATGACCGCCCCATATTAATGGGGTGCGATTTGACGCCGCTGGCAGGGGGCAATATGCCCCGATCCAGCATCCTCCGAGCCCCTTGCGGGGCTCGAAGAAGACCCGCGATGAAGTAGGTAGGTATTCGCTAACCAATCACAATATATAATATTTGAATAAACACTGTAGAAAACCATTCCGAATAAATAAAATACAAAATGATAATTATAAAAGATATTAAATATTAATTAGCAATATTTTCCGCGAAACATGTAGTCTTTACAGAAAGTGTGTGAGTGCACGAGTGTGCAGGCCCGCCGCTAGCTGTTTAGTCGCCCGCGTGCAATACCGAATATGCCGCCCTACGCCTACTTAAGCCGAGTTTTGTCAAAAAAAGATTATTTAATGTTTTCTCATTATGATGGGAAAAAAGAATCATAAGGAAGAGAGGAGTGCGACAGGGGGACGTTTTCTTTCCGATTCTGTTCACAAATGCTCTGGAGTCAAGACGTCTTCAAGACTTCAAACTGGGCAGAATGTGGCTAAACATTAACGCAAATATCTCTCACGCCTTCGTTTTGCCGATGATATCTTTATATTGGCCGAGTCGCTGGAAGGCTGCAGGAAATGCTGCATAGTCTAAATGAATCCTCCCGACGTTTGGGCTTTAGGATGAACTTGGATAAGACAAAAGTCATGTTGAATGAGCACGTTCTCCCTAGGCTGGTTAACGTCGATGGGAAAACGCTCGAAGTCGTGCAAGAGTATGTCTACCTTCGGCATACTTCCAGATAGGTCGACATAACTTCGAAAGGGAAGCCGATAGGAGGCTTTAGTTAGAATGGGCAGCATTTAGGAAACTTCACCATTTTCTCACATCGTGATCGTTTATACCGCAAAGTTTGAAGACGAAAGTTTTCAACCAATGCGTTCTCCCCGTGATGACCTAAGGGGTCGAAACGTGGCGAAATTTACAACTGGTCCGCAAGTTTGGCGTAGCTCAACGTGCTATGGAGTTTCTTTGGCAGATAGGATTCGAAACGAAGACCTGCACCAAAAAACTAAAGTTACAGAAATCACGCGAAGAATAACCTCGTTGCAGCGGCAGTGGGCTGGTCACACACTCAGGAGAACGGATGACCGATGGGCCAATAAGGTTCAAGAGTGGAGAGAGTGGCCCAGGCACAGGGCGTAGACTCTGGGGGGCGCAAGAATGGCCAGACCAGGCAAAACTATATTTTTTTCGGTTTGCTCCTGAGAACTTCCCGCAGCGCCCCTAGTGCTCGATTCGAACACTTAATATATTACTATATACATGCCAGTATCATTAAACACGTCTATTAAATTAGACAAAACATCATGCTCGTTTTCTTTTGGCAGCGCACGAGCGCATTTAACCAGAAGTGGTCCAAAAATTAAACTTACTTTTAAGCATTAGGGTGGGCAATGCATATGTACTAGTGAATTTGCGTTTGAGTTTTAGTAAGTGGGACACAGTGGGTGGTATAATAGGCGAAGGGTCAACTTAAACGGTGGGTTCCGCCGCCGAAGTAAGAAGAGGGCGTATGGTCCGGATGGGGTACACGGAAGAGTTCTATCCATAACTCTCGTACACCTTGGAGACAGCCTTTGGGAGCTTTTTCACCCCTGTATGAGGTCTGCGCATTTCCCGAAGGAAAATTGGAAGGAAGGTCGGCACACCTATATACCAAAGGGGAGCCGGACAGCACGTTGGCGGTGCGACTAATCGTGTTGCTAAGCGAGGTGGGTCAGTCCCTGGAAAAGATCCTGACTTCCCGTCTCGTACTGCATCTGGATAAGGGTCCGAAACTTTCGGAGAGTCAGTCGACCATCGACGCCCATGGGACATGTCAAGTCAACGCCGGGTCGAGGTAGTCCGTGGTCTTTGCACATCGCCAACGCATTTAACAGCCTTCCACACAGGGTAATACGAGAGGCACTAGTAGAAGTATTTCGGCGTGCCCCCGTATCTCAGGAGGCTGTTGAGGGCGTATCTCCCCAATAGAGAAATCGTGTGAGAGGATCAGAGGGGGTCCCTAGTGAGGCGACGAGTCGGGTATGACGTTCCGCAAGGATCGGTTCTAGGCCCGATCATGAGGGACATCAACTACGACTGGGGCCTGCGGAGTGGTCTCCATCCGAAATGGATGTCGTCTGCTATGCAGATGACACGTTTGTTCTATTTCGAGGACGGACATACAGGGCGGCTGCGTGGCTAGTCGAGTTGGGAGTATCTCTCGTAGTCAGCCGCATAGAGCGATTGGGGCTTTGTGTCCGTTTCGACAAAACCAAAGCTCTGCTCTTCCGCGGGGCTAAGAGGAGAGGGCCCCCTTCAGGTGCACGACTCCTTATCTGAGAGGAGGTCAGGGTGAGCCCCACTCTAAAATATCTTGGGCTCACTCTCGACGGGGGCGATGTTGGTGATGACGATGAACAAATAGGGCGAAAGGTCCATGGGTAGTCGACGTTTGGCATTCCTTATTTTATTAATATCATCATTCATTTTCTTACTTTTAACGGATAATAACAGATGGTGTTGTTAAAGGGTCCCACTCACTAACAGTTTGCCGGACGATAAAAATCTATCAGTTTATCGCAACAGCTCACACACTAACAGTTTCGTTTAAGGTTTTGGCCGGACGACTCATACGAACTGATAGTGTGTGGCCGCTGAAGGTTTCTCATCTGAAGATTGATTGCACTCTGCCAGTCGGGTTTCTTTTTCTATGCGATGATATTTCTTATTCTGTAGGTGGGGTGGGTATTATGATAATGATTTTTTTATTTAATTATGTGATGAGTCGCTCGATTTGCCGCCCCCATGGACGTGCCGCCCGCGTGCGGTGCACGCCTTGCACGCCCGCTTGCGGCGGGCTTGCGAGTATGAATGCATAAAGCACCGCCCCCCTTTCCCAAACTGCATAATATTATGTACATGCACTCGCATGCACCACCAACCGCACACTACCATAAAAGACCACCACCGTAAAATCTACGCACGTTTCGCCCCGATACTAAGGCATCCTTTGGATGTAGACTATAAGGTTACTAATTGTTAAGATCTACGATGCCTTCCGAAGATCTAAAAAACTCGAGATATGTTTTTGCCACTTAGTTTATCCATTCAAATGATGATAATAATAATATTATGGCAGTCGTGGTCATGGATATAGTAAAGTCGTGGTAAGCTTGTGTAGCGCTTAAAATTGCATACATCAAGTATGTACTAGTAGGAAATCGACCTCACCGCTAATTAAAATGTTCAATACCTATTTCTTGAGAATAAGTATTTTAAAAGAATACTTTGAATTTGTCCCACATAGTTAAAACTTATTGTCACCCTTTAAGAAAGGGACACACTTCCTCGGTGCTGGCTATCTCTGTCGTTTCGTTTTTTAGTAATTACGAGTGCTCCCTCCTGTTATACTTATTACGTCCATGGTCCAACAGCAGATGTTAAAGGTTTCAAATTCATATCCGACTTGGACCTTTAAGCCAAAAACCTGGTGAGCCTTGCTCGCGTGGTAGAAGCATTACTCTGCGGTGATGGTCATCTCAATGACTCAGAGGATAAAATAATTAGAAAGCATCAAAATTTAAGTCTATAATTTATTCCCTTTGTAATCAAATTACATAATATTCGAAGATGGCAGTGTTTTTATTCTAAAAGCCATGTTACAATAATTTTGATGGAAGCTTATATTATACTTAAGTAGAACATAAACTAGTTTTTAATCTTATAAAATATTTAAAAACAATATTTACAATCTTAAGCCTCAAGACTGAACAGCCAAATCTTACCAACTCTATTAGGAAAATATTTTTTAATTTGACGTTACATAAAACCTACAAAGGAAATACAAAAGTACGTACTATGTTTTAGTTCGTGTTGTTTAACAATGAACTGTATAATATTATATTGATTTCTTTGTTTTTACACAAATAAAGTAAAAAAAAACATTCATTATGCTTTTTACATGAAATACGAATTGATATTAATATAAGTATTTCTTAGAAAAATTACAGACTTGAAGGGTGGCGCTGTTGTCGAGATCTATATTTTTAGGTTTACACAAAATGCTGTCTACAAGAGAGTTTAAAAATTTATTGCGCCAGGACAAAGTCTACCCGTGAGAGGATTACGATATCATAATATAATTGCTTTGTGTTTGTTAAACGATAAATCTATTTCTAGTTAGGGTTTACACCTGCATACACAGCAGGATGGAAATAAGAACCAGTCCATAAAAATACCGGCGCAGTCATCGTTCGGGTCATATGCTAGCAGTCGGTGCCACTTGTACTTCTGCTCACACCCACAGTCACCAGAGCATCTGGATGTGGACTCCTTACTGAAATATAAAAGATTTCTGTTATTTGCAAATAAAAGTAGATTATGGCTGTTACAATATGGATATAGCTTTGGAAGTGTTAAGGTTTATACATGCAAATAATTTTAAGGCAACTTTTTATCAATCTATCGTCTTCATGGGCTATTAGATTCTACTCATTTATTTCCTGTGAAGATCTGGAAGAATGGACAGTATACGTTGAAAAGAGATACAGATATTTGGTTTTACAGATCTCAGAAAATGTTCCAAATCTTTCCGCAAAAGTTTGTAAGATTTGGATGTTTTTTACTCCTTCACGCTAAAACTAATCAATATATTTTAATGAAACTTTACAATAATATAGTTCACACATCAGAATAACACATAGGCTATAATTTATGCCCATGATCTCACGGGAAGTAGAAGTACGCGAGTGAAAAATCTCGACGCTGCTAGTAAATTTATGAAAACTGTTTTATGGAACGTTAAATGTGTAAATAATAAATATGCTATATGGAATAACTTTTATATGGAATGTTTGTGGGATAAGCTTCCTATTAAATAAAATATTTTACTGAAGATTGGTATCACGACAACTTAGGAATGAGACATTCACTCTCAAGGTTTTACAAGTAAGTATCTATAAACTATGTTTGCTGTCTTAAATATTAAAAAAAAATTATTACCTGCACACTTCTTGATGTATCGCCTGCTCGAAGTGCATCGTATTGACGATAGCTCGCAACTTCCTCGCCGAGTTGAGAGCCCAATACGGTGTCATAATCTCTGTCTTACTCTCGCAGGAGTCAACTCTGAAAAAACAATTAGGTATAAGATACAATAATATGTTTTAAAAATATTGTATTGGTTATCTGTGCAGTCATTACACTTCAGTCGATTTTAATTTCATCAGTCTTTCAGTTGACTCAACTACAATGAAAAGCTGTCAAAGACTTTAGAATCGTATTTTAACCACCATAAACAGCCATGTCAGTTGATATACACTTTGACTAACGTTACAGAAACTAGGTGTTTTAGCCCCTTTTGAGTAACCAGGATTAATGACCGCCACGAAAGGCACGGTGCATGTCTTAATATTATGTTGAATAAAATATATGAGAGTTAGGAAATAATTTACGACGCGGTTACAAAAATTAAAAAGTATTCTACTCTAATGCTTTTAGTAGACAAACTGAAGCCCTGAGAGTACTGGGCTCTAATGCCAAGTATTTTCAAGTATATCAAAGAGTTGCGTACCTTCCAGTGTTGTTGACAGATTGCGTGTCAGGCAAAGACTTGGAGGCTTGCCTAACGTGCCGACGAAAGTAGGAGTCGCCCGTGTGCATGTCTGGTACCCCCGGCGCCCTCCGGACCCTGTTGCCGCCGGGGGTGGTAAACGACCCGTACATACGTTTTATCAACGCCTTGTTCTCATCAATGAAAGTTTCAATTTTGTCCCTAAAACAAATATACACTTCATATAAATACACTACAAGGAACTTGTACATCCCTTATTGTCATTTAAAATGACGTCACGAAGTCATAAGCGACCAATCACGAGCAGATTCGATGTGACGTCAATTTTGGTACTTCTAAGTTTGATTTGATTAGTGACAGCAAAAATGTTGAAACGAAACGTTTACAACAGACGTGGTTTGTAACCATTTTGTTAACACTCTGTGGATAGCATAAAACAGTCGTTTTGGCGTTTTATTACTACTTTGTGGTTACTTTAAGCTAAGTAACAAAATATTACAATCAGATGAATCATCTTTATATTTACAAGATGATACCAGTATGTGATGAAACGGTTACATCACTGTTCCAATAAATTTTTATTTAAATTTATACTCAAACCAAAAAAAAAAATATCTCATTATATAATTCTAAAATATATTTCACAAAAATGGATTTTTGGACGATCCTAAGATTTATATCCTAATTACGGATACCAAGAAAATGGAATTGGTTTGCTTAAAGTGAGTAGCATCATAATTATTAGGTAGATCAATAATTATTGTACTTATTATGTTCAATTTTTGCACTCGAACAAAATATTTTTATGGTAATAATGTATTTCGTACAAAATATTGTACAGGAAATGTGCATGCACTTGGCCGGATTTCGCACATGTATATTAATGCAAGATTGTTCTAATGCAAATATCTTGATCGCAATAAATGAATTATTCCAAGACAATAGACTCACAGCGGATATGTGTTACCGGCGGTGGGACAATAGAGCTGGAAGTTTCTCTTCACACACGGCACACCTCTGATGACCTGGCCTTGCAGCTCATAGCCCAACGCCAGCGATAAAGCGGTCCACAATATCTGTTAAAAAAGACAATTATTAAAAAAAAAGAACACCAAATATCTTACACAAAAACTAAGGATGGCAAAAAAATACCAATTAGAAAAAATACAAATGTCAATTTCATAACTTACGTAATACTTAGTCATATCCGTAACGTGCCCTAATGAGTTATTTAGATTTTTTTTGTTTTGGATTCCTATTTTGTATAGATTAGCGATCTTCCGACGCGTCCGGCGATGCGCAAACCGTGACTACATTGAGTGTTTTTTCTAATGTATCAGCGACCTCTATATAAAATTGAAAGTGTTTTGTTTAAACTAATATATTTTTTAACAAGAAACGCCATTATTTCAGGGTTTGTTGAAAAAGTGGTGAAAACGCTTGAAGCTGAAAGCATAGATTGAAGATTACCTATTGATTATAAGCCGATTATGCTCTGGAGTTAGACCAAATTTGGTAATAATATGTAAAGATATTATGATTGGGTTTTTGTCAATTTTATACTAAAGCCCGGTTTCTGAAACGTTGGTCAAAGTGTATCAACTGACATGGATGTTAATGGCGGTTAACATACGATTCCAGAGTCAATTTGACAGTCTTTCATTGTAGCAGCTATGTCAAATGACAGGCTGATCAAATTAAGTAATTTAACCATGCTTCTAGGAACTCATTTGACACTTATCAAGAAACTTGACAGTTGATTTGTTAATTTTTGTGTTGATCAGCCTTTCGGAAACCGGACGTTAGACGTGCGAAGGAATTATGTAGAAAGAGGAAAAAACAATGTATACCGGTATATTTGTTACTTTTTCACTACTGAACAATTTTTGATGAAACCTTACAATACGCATGACACCAAAAAAACATAATTTATCCCCGTTGGTACTACTAAGGGAAATGGAAGAACACGAATAAAACTTCGGGGCGGTGCTAGTAAATCATAATCTTCTCTAGCATAAGATCTTAAAAAAACTAATTCAACATTATGTTGGATGCGAGTGGCAATGGTGCAGCCGTCTTGGCGTTCGTCTAGGTCCAGCATGGGACGGATAAAGGATGATGATGATTATGATGTACGACACATTTTTTGAATAATTCCCATCTATTTTGTACATCCTACTAATAAAATGCGACAGTTTGTATGGTACTATTTGCCACAAAAACTACCAGATAGATTTTAACGAAACTTACAATAATAACAAAAAAACAAACATCAGAAAAACACAGACGAATAAGGCAACGAAGCCCCATGCTTCCACGCGCCTGGGAAGTCCCTAAGCGGATGAAAACGCGTGGCTCCGCTAGTACTTAACTAGATTTGATATTCTTGTCCTAAAAACTGCTTAAAACTAGATATATTGTACGGAGTTTTTCAGCTTTATCTATATTTTTTCAATGTCGGCGAATCTTGTTCACAAGGAGAGACTGTCCTTTATATTCCACTTAAAATTGTTTTAAAGTGAAAATAATCTAACTTTTAAACCTAACAATTATTTTAACGTGGCTAAAATCTTTTTTGATGTGAATTAAGGAAATATAAACATTTTAAATTTATTTAATCGATTATAAGGAAAGGATATTCCAACGAATTTCGCTTTTGTATAGTATAGTACAATAGTACTTTGTATTCAAAACGCGGACGTCGTGCGTCTATTCCCAAGCAAATACGGGGAAAATAAATAAATATTGTGTGAATACAGATTAGTATGATACGAGAAATAATTCTTAACGATATGAATTTGCAAGGAATTTTAAACGCATAGTCCTTAGGCTTTTGTCGTTCATCATCATCATCATCAGCGTTTATCCGTCCACTTCTAAAAATAGGCCTCCCTCAATGAACACGACCGATTCCTTGCTACCTTGTGTCTTTATTAGCAAAAAAAAAACATTCTAAGTATTTTACCGGTTTACTACATAATTAAGTTAGAACATTCTCGAGGTTTCTGAAACTTGTTTAATTATAATGAGTAAAACTTTTGTGATAACATAGAAATCGATAGATTTGTAGGGTTAAACAATACCGCAGTCGAAATCGGTATACTTATAAATTATAATCCGAGTGAGCTTATCACCCCGATTAAGACTTTATGAGGTACACACCATGACAACAAACAAGAGCCAATTAAACCTTATAAGTCTAGCAGCTGGTCTCCTCAAAATAAGGTGAGGAGTGTTGGACCATAGTTCAAGAACTTCACACACCATCAAAGACTTAGCATGCAGGTTTTTTCGATGTCTTTCTTCGCCGGTTGCTCCATTTTGAGGTAGGTTGAATCAATACATGATTTCAGGAGAGACTTATTGATAACGTAACACTGGTCAAGGTCGTAATATGTGGTAATTAGTTTTCTTCCGCGTTCAATCTTCAATTTGCTTGTTATACATACATTCAGTATTCTTATGGTTGTTGCTTTGAGCAACGTATAGTTTTTCTAACAATTTGTAAGATTTTTGTTGCATGCTATCATTTAAGTGATCCTGATAATGGTAGTTTATATTATGCAAGCCATATTTTTTTTAAATTTAAGGTAAAAATAAATTCGAATTGGTTTATGACAACGCTATTAGAAGTCTGCCATTTATCCTATCCAAGCTAACATTAAAATAAAACCGTTTAAAAAAACTCGATCATGCCAGTAATTTAGCAAGCGATCATAACTTAGCAATACAAAATATTTTTTTTTTAATTTCGAACGCAAGTATGTCAATGACCTTGTATGTTACATTTACATAATGTTGGCAAAAACGTTTATAGTTTAGGCGCCGCGCTGTTGGGATTATTATTAAACTTTTGCGTCTTGCTTAGACGATATTATTTTATGTCAATGGAATAGGCAAACTAGCATCTTAGATCATTAATATGTCTAGATGGAGTGTCGCCCTACAATAAAAAAAAATACTGGCTAACATTTTCAAAAATGTGTTCGTGAATAGTGATACCAGCTACTACAGTTCTCCCATAATCATCCCTTTTAATCTCGTTACACTTCAACACAAACCTTCATTATAAATAAAAACAATAATTCGTAACAATTCATGCGTATTCTATAACAGAGGGACTAAACACGGAGAAAGCATTTAGAGGCCAACAGTTGGACGCAATTTTTTTGGACGTGTATTCCGCGCGACACTCTATCTAGACATATTATTGATGACCGGCATATCTGCTACCTGATTGTAAGTGGTCGACATCGCCCATGTACGTAGAATAGATTATCTAGAACTAGTAAAAGCAACAAGGCCTATCCTAAGACATAATAAAATAATAGTTTAAAAAACTAAAAAAAAAACACGACTTACAAGTCTCTCCGATTTCGCGCACTAGCTCTATCTCTCTTACTCGCATGCAAAGGATGCGGAAAGAAATTAATTAATCCTGGCGAATTTAATTGGGATAATCGGATTTCGTAATCGAATTATTGCATTGTAATCGGTCTTTGACAAATGTGTGCAAAGTTTGAATTAAATCTGATCGTTCAAAGTAGGACAAAATCGAGCTCAAAGGAGTCGATTACAAACATACATACAAGCATACAAATATACAGGTGAAGCTAATGAAAGCGTGTTAAAAATGGTTCGACCTTCTTCAGATTTCAATCACTTCTTCAGTTCAGATCACAGATTCTGTGTCACAGTTTAAATGTTGCGCCTAATAAGTAGCAATTAAGCCCATAATATTCACTGTTTTTTTTAATTTTCGAAAGTTTCAATAACGCCACTTTTATATTGCTTGCGTTCCAGGGAATTTAAAGCAAACTAGCAGTGGCTTGAACGCGTAGTCCCCATTCCCGTGAGAGGGATAAATTATGGCCCATTCGCTACTCTGATATCAAAGCTATATTACTGGATAGTTGCATTAAAATCCATTCAGTAGTTTCGTGTGAAAAAGTAGTTGCATATTATATCTAGGCATTGTATTACAAGTAGGATTAAAAAGCTTTAATACCTAATAAGTGTAAAAATGTGCAAATAAGTCTCTTTTCCCTTTTATCCACCGCATTCTCGTCTGATTAGAACAAAAGTATCAAGATGATTAAGTCTGACTTATTATTCTATCTGTGAGTTTATTGTTAAAGAGATTTAGAAGAGTGCTTTACATCCAAATGTGCACGAAAACAGGTTTACAATAAAGTTGTTATATCTATATATGACCAGCGGTTGGCTGCCGGTTTGCCCACGTGAGCAACAAAAATATGTCATAGACTGCACTGTTGAGATCATAGAAAAAAAAATCGGTTGTCTGTAAAGTCGGTTTACTGACGATGGTTGAACGTGACAACGTCATAAGAAAATATGGGCCGATTGTGCCTCTTTGTCGCTCGTTACGCGCTCTCGCTTGCACTTCAAGCCTTAGATGGAACGCCTCAGAGCGAGGTAACGCCGCATGAGTCATGTTTTTTCGTGCGTGCAGCCGGCTCCATCGAATTATAACACGATGTCACGTCGTAAGTCATGTCAAACTATTATAATGAAACAACTTTTACGGGTTTTTTCGCGGTTTGATAAGTTATTATTATAGCCAATATTTCGGATACTTTACAGCAACCATGGTCACGGCAGGATAATAAACTGCCCCCACACCACTTTTCAGGCCTTGTTGTGGCGGTGGGGCTCTGTAGCCCAGGGTCACCCCAACACCTTGGGCGAAGCGAATTGAGCCGAGGGGGCTTATTGTATCCCTCTTATAAGAAGAGGGGGCAAAAGAGCAGGGGGCAAGAGGCGTACTGTCCCGAAGTTGGTAGGGGTTGTTCTGTGGTGCGGGGCAACCCCTCTGTGGAGGTAGCGTCGGTCCCGAGGGCCTGACTAGCCGCCGAGGTGCCCTGCTGCTCGGGACACCTCACCAAAGGCGGCATTGGTGGCACTCGCCGGGTTTTAGTGTAGAGCTACGTCCACTTTCCAGC
Organism: Lycaena phlaeas; assembly: GCA_905333005.2. Classification (NCBI taxonomy): domain Eukaryota; kingdom Metazoa; phylum Arthropoda; class Insecta; order Lepidoptera; family Lycaenidae; genus Lycaena; species Lycaena phlaeas. The sequence goes on from HG995181.1 coordinate 5,452,399, forward strand.
TTTCGGGCGCCGCGAGTCCCATATACCCGTCTGGGGAGACCCACTCCCCCGCGGGATGCCTAAGCGCATATCCCGGCGTTACAGAAAAAAAGGACAATAGACCGCGATAAAATCTGTAAAAGTTGTTTTATAATAATGAGTGAAATTCGCGTAAACGTTAGAAAACATCATAACCTATTTTATAAAACCTATCTTAAACGTTTTATGCAAATTATATTATGAATAATTTGGACTGTTTAAATATAAGTACTTAACTCAGTAGTTATTAAATAATGAGTCAATTTAAATAATTAAATAGTTATAACAATGGAAAAAGCCTTTGGCACAGATCATAATAAAACTAGATAATAAACGCTGTGTGTGAATTTAACATAATATTTGTTTTTAATGAAAGGGTCATAAACAAGAATATTTAGTAAGATTAAAAAAAATAGTATTATTATAGTGTATATTATATACTAATATCCAACATTTTATCCTACCTAGTAAAAAAGGTAAAAAAAGAAAAAGAGTCCGAAAAAAAAAACAATTATTTAGATTTTCGAAATTTTTACCATTTTGCCCTTATTTATACCAATATATTTTTAAATCTTTCAAATTGAATTTTTTGTAATAAAACTACAAGACTTAGAAAAAAAAACGTGTCGTATTATTTATATAATATCTTATTTTTTTCTAAATTAAAAAAAATATGGAATGTAGCGGATTGGTAGAAGACTTTCAACTGGGTGCATTGTACTGGTGATAAGATGATTTACTCCCACATGTAAACACACGACGGGCCACGTAGCCATGTTTAATGGCTATATTTAAATGTACTACACGCCTGGGTTAGGACTTTGAATACTGATGTTTGAGCACTACGTTTAAAAACACACGTGCAGTAATAAAATAATTTAGGTTTTTTTTCGTTTGAATAATATGTAATTGGCATATAGTCCGAGCTTATGTTAAATATCAGGTAATGTTCCAAAACGTTATTTTGAATTAAAGCTTTGTACTTTTGTACTTGCTTTTATATCGTGTCTAAAAAAATGCGTCACAAATTTATGATATTATAATGATTTATGATAATGACTCGCTCACCGGTGAAGGAAAACATCGTGAGGAAACCTGCATGCCTGATGAGATTGAAAGTCTTTGAAGGTATGTGAAGTTCACCAACCTGCAATGGGCCAGCGCGGTGAACTATTGGCCCATTACCTTCCTCGCCTGATTCCGAGGTGGAGACCCGTGCCCAGCAGTGGGACATAAACGGTTGATAATTTTTTATTTTTTTATAATGATTTTTAAGTGTTCAATGTTCATATGACATGTATCGGCAAAGATATAAACGCGCAAGCATCGATTTTGCCCGACACTCATTAATCTCTGGTGTGAATCGAGCCTAAATTTTGAATGAATGAATGAGTGGGCAAACATTGTAAACATGAACATTCTTATGTTACAAAGTATTCTGTGGTGATAATATACTATCTCTGTGCCAGTAATTACGCCCCCTGTCCCGCCCCTCTCTTTAATACAGCAAAGCTGTTTTACGGAAGAAATAAGCAGAATGCATACCCACGCAGGCGGTAACTTAGTACAAGGGAATCCATCTCACCGGTTTACTAACATAGGTTCATTTTCTTTATGTTCAACTAGCAGCGTCCCGCAGTTTCACTCGCGTACTTCCCAGTCCCGTGGGAGTACAGGGATACATTATAGCCTGTGTTATTCTGATGTATAAGCCATATTATTGTAAAGTTTTATTAAAATCCATTCAGTAGTTTTTACGTGAAAGAGTAACAAACATCCATACTTACAAGCTTTCACGTTTATAATATTAGTAAGATCTAGAACTTTCGAATATCTAGGTCGTTGTCAAAATAATGTCATTGTTATATTTAGCATGGGTGGATTAAACAAGCCGGTGACTCAGAACAGTCTAAATTATTACAGAAAACCTATTCAAAGGCTAAATTATATTATTATTATCAGATACTAGCAGCGCCCCGCGGTTTCACGCGCGTACTTCCCATTCCCGTGAGAATACGGGGATAAATTATAGCCTATGTGTTATTCTGACGTATAAGCTATGTCTTTGTAAATTTCAGCAGTTTTTACATGAAAGAGTAACAAACATCTATCCATCCATACTTACAAACTTTCGCGTTTATAATATTAGTAGGATTAAGACCAGCTTACCTGGTGTAGTTTTGAAATGTTTTTTAATAATTATAATGCGAATTGATAGTGTGGGAATATGGTGACAGGCCCCAAAGGGAGATTTCCGACCGAGCGGGGTGCAATGCTCGGCCAGGCCGAAGCCCACTGGTTATCGTGTCAGATGTAGCATATATATAGCGATCGGACTGTAGAATTCCGATAGCGCGATTCAGGATTGTTGCGCTGTGATTGGTCTGCCACAATAGTTTCCGTGGCTATTTATATAGTTAATTTAGTATTACCCTAAATAACGTAAAACAATGGATTTTCCGCGAGACATATTAAATCACCATGACTCATATCTAGATTCTAGACACGACCTAGCTCATCTGAATATTCACAGTCATGTGTTTATGTAACACTTGCATACAACTTAAACAACCGACTATAAAATATTGAGACACACCGATGAGAACCATACCGCAGACAACGAACATTATATAAGCAATAAATTAAGAGGGAAGAATATTAAAATAATCATTTTAGAATATTCTCCATCTAACGCCCGAATTCTCAAAGGCCACTTAAATATTTGAGGGCTCCTCACTACTAATCACGCCTTATAGGTCATCAAAATGGAAGCAGTTCCCAATTGCGTTTGAGTATTCGGGCGTAAGATTATAAAGAGGTAAAGTGTGTTGTGAGGGATCTCTGGCTCTTCTGAACCGATTTTAAATATTCTTTTAGATATCCTTTAATTTGTGTCCGTATTTATTAGTCATGTGAATGTGAAATCGCGTTTGATAACTATGAATGGGGAATATCTATAAATTATGTTATAGTAAGACTCTATATTGTCCAGTATATTATAAGAAAACGAAATAAAGTCCCCCGTGACCATGGTTGCTGTAAAGCATCCGAAACGTTGGGCTTGTAAAAAACTCAATAAACCGACATAAAATCCGTAAAAGTTTCATTATAATGAGTGAAATTTGCGTAAACATAAGAAAACAATAAACGAAATAAAGTTGTTTCATTATATAAATCAATTAATTTTAAAAAGAGATTGGTTATAAAAATAAAAATGGTTTTTCTAACAATACTGTATGTTATGTTAGGTTCTTTGACATCGCAACTTGAAATATATTATGGCTTAGTATGGGAATGTATCAAATAATTAGCTCACGTATGTGCTATCAAAGCCTACACGTATGACTAATCATAAAACTGTACGTGACGGTGACGTGCCGTGACGTGCCGTACCATAACGTGACGTAACGTGACGTGACGTGAAGATGACGTGACAATATTGCGATGGTGATGTTCTCGATGTGCGAAAACAAACATCCGCGATTTAACTTGACCGCAGTGCAATTGGTTAAAGTGTTGGGGCGCAGGGCGTTGAACTTAATATCTTTCAAAATACAAAATATTTTCGTTAAATGATAAACGCAGTTCTAAATATTACACAATACAAATATTGTTTACTTCATATACATAATATTTAAAAAAAAAAAAACTTTTTTCCTGCCATTTTTAGGTGTGCCATCCGCTCATTCCAATTAAGGCTAACGGGCTGAAAAGTAGATCCTACGAAAAAAACTTTTCTTAATAGTTTATATTTGTTATAATGAAACAATTCTTCGGATTTCCTCTCTCGAGCTTTCGATTAACGCGCTAGTCATACAATCAAATGACTGATTCAACCAGATGACTGCGACATATGCATGGGTGAAGTTTATTGCACGCTTAGCAGCAGTATTAAAATGTTTTCGCGATAGCCAGACGTTCGATATTGTCACTATGTATATATTTTTTAAATTCATTAAAAGCTAGATACAAGTCCTTTGCCCTAAATCCGCATATTGCAGTAAAAGTGTTGCCAGCTTGTGTCACTATTATAAATGTGAAAGTAGGTATGTTTGTTACGCTTACACGCAAAAACTACTCAACCGATCATCATAAAACTTTGTACACATATTCTCGGAGGTACTAGAAGTATCATAGGATACACAAAAGAATTTTTTTTGATAACGCAAGCGACTCGGGAGAAACAGCTAGTTGATATTTAAATACAACGAAACTTCGTATAAAATCGTGTTGATATTGGGTGTGCCTGGCGTGGTCGGAGTGGACCTCTCCAGCGGTCCTACGTCGCAATACGCGTACCTCATATTTCCCTCCTCCCACACACAGAACAAGGTCTGTGCCCAAATATCAAATGTAGATCAGTTAGATTAACCTTAACAGTTTAAATCACGTTTAAACGATGTATACTTTATTATATTAGTTAGATATACGAACTGACAGTCCATAGTTCCACTAAGTTTGTTTCGCCGGATCTTCTCAGTGGGCTTGCTTTGGAACCGGAGGTAGACTCAATTGACGTTCAAAAAGATACTTTGATTGTACTATTTTAATATAAATTTTTACTTTGACTTTGACTTTGATACACCTCATAGTAAGTGGTATATATACATAACTGAGTCTCCCTAGGAAGTTATTCTAGTAAAACGATAAGTTGTTGCAAGTTATTACACTGTTAGTTCTTTCTTTCACTCAAGTTTGAGTCAAGGCCGGTGGAGAATAGAAAAGACTTCAACGTAATCGAGTCGATCGAAAAAAGACGTAATCTTCTTTAATTATAATTACAGTACCCGGTTGACCGCACTTTTGCTCCTTTTTTTGTTTTGTTTTATATACCCTTAGTGATAATATGATAAATTATTGTTTAAAAAAAATGAACTTAAAAAAAAAGACAAAAAATACTTGAACCTGGAGATACGAACCAGGCTCTTTTCGTATCATAACTGCCTAATTCCTCAACTAAGCTGTCATGACATCACTTGACAGCGAAATTTACATTCGTATTCTAATGATAAATATTTTATCATTGTCTCAAAACACGGATAAAAAAAAGTTTTCTAAAAATGTATCCTAGCTAGATCGATCTATGGCAGTAAAGGCATGTATAAGATAATAATATATGCATGTACATATATATATATACGTCTCGTACCCATAGGAGTACAGGTATTAATTAAAGCCTATGTGTTAATCTGATATACAAGCTGATTCCGTAGTTTTTGCGTGAAAGAGTAACAAACATACGAGGGGCGATCAAAAAGTAATGATAATGAATATAATAAAACAACGATTCTAATTTAAATTTAATTTATTTTTCTACGTAGTCTCCTAACAAGTCGATACATTTAGTCCAACGTTTCTCTAAACCTAAAATACCCTTTAAAAAAAAATCTTTATCAGAGCTCTCCCAAAATGCCTCTACAGCAGCCATCACCTCGCTATCATCGTCAAATTTCTTGCCCCTGAGGTGTTCCTTGAGCCGAGGAAACAAATGAAAGTCGCTGGGGGCTAAATCTGGAGAATAGGGCGGGTGTTCGACCAGTTCGAAGCCCACTTCTCGAATGGCAGCCATCGCAACTTCGGCTTTGTGTGCAGGAGCGTTGTCCTGATGAAACAGGACTTTCGCTCGGACTTTGCCGCGTCTTTTTTCCTTTATGGCTTCTCGTAGTCGTCTTATTTGATCAGCGTAGTAGGAGCCCGTTATAGTAGCTCCCTTTTCCAGGTAATCAACCATTATGATTCCCTCAGCATCCTAGAAAACGGACGCCATAACCTTGCCCGCCGAGCTTGAAACTCTGAACTTCTTCGGCGTCGGTGAGGATGGCCTTTTCCAAGTCATCGATTGTTGTTTGGTCTCAGGATCAAAATGATGAATCCATGTTTCGTCCATGGTCACAAATCGAGACAAAAAATTTTCTTTGTCAGCCTGGAACTTTGCAAGATTGGCTCTTGAAATGTCAACTCGCTTTTGCTTTTGTTCGTCCGTTAACATTCGCGGTACCCAACGAGCGGAGACCTTTTTCATATTCATTTTGCTGGTCAAAATGCTTTGAATGCTGCCATATGAGATCCCTGTGACCTCAGCTAAATGTCTGACGGTTACTCTTCGGTCTGCTAATACGATTTCTTCGACTTTTTTCACGTTTTCCTCAGTGAGGGACGAGGTTGGGCGTCCCTCGCGATGTTCATCTTCTGTGGTCCTTCTACCCAGCTTAAACTCTTTGCACCACCGTGCCACCGTAGAATATGGAGGAGCAGAGTCCCCTAATGTCTCCACCAAATCAGCGTGTATCTCTTTGGTAGACATTTTTTTCAAACAGAGGTACTTGATGACGCATCTCACTTCGTGTTTCTCCATTTTCGTGTTGTCGCTCCGACTGCTGGTATTCAAATGAATGTAGCTCCTGCAAATGACGTCCTATTTATACAATTTTTTAGCTGGGAAGTCATGAGGGACTGAGGAAGTAAAAAACATTTTTTTTGGATTTTTATCTTCTTTAAAAATACCTGTTTATCATTACTTTTTGATCGCCCCTAGTACATCCATCTTTATTAATGTAAAGACGCTTAGTAGAGAATTTAAGATGTTGTTCACTTTTCGCGCGACACGATATTTCGTTTATTATTTACAAATTCATTTCTCCCTAGTCTTATACACACAAAAAAAAGATGTAATTTTAAACTGTTTTAAATAGTGAAAAGATATCATAGCATTTGTAATCATGGCATTTAAAATCTCATGTATGACATAATCACATTATGAAAACGTAACACATCGAACCTACCAAGGGAATAGGTTTTATTGGCGTTTATGAATATTTATTTACTTATACATCAATAATGTATGAATTTACTATCAACCATGTAACCAACTTTCGATTTTGTAATACTATAAACAACTAGGGGGATATTATGTTGTAAAGATGTAATACGAACTATTTTATTTCAGACTTCAGATAAGATATTTTTAAATTAAGAACAAGTGCCAATAACCTAGTACAAAAAGGAGTACATGAGTTATAGGAAATTAAAATAAAGTGAAAACATGTTTATATTCAAATTACTTTAGCTAGGTACTTATTTGAAACCGAAACCTCTATTTAGACTGGGGACTAGGCCTACCAGTCTTAACTTAGGTCGCTGTAAAAGGGTAAGAATATGAGACGTCATCGAAACTACCAATAATTATCATTTAACTGTTACTCATAGGAGTCATTAGATATCTACGAGTATGCACATACCTATTATGTTACTTGCCAAATAAGCTAGATTACAAACTAGGCCCGCTAACCTATCGCGGGCCCTGGGCACTTGGGTAATGGAGTCCCGACATAAATAATAATTTAGATATCTGTGGCTTCAATATTGGATTAGAAAGAGTAATCATAGTTATTAGGACACTACTAAATATTCTAATCATGAAATCATTACTTAACTTCCTAAAATTGTCCTTCCTAAATAACGGTGCCCCATGGATTTTGGGGCCCTGGGCAGTTGAACAGAGTGCCCAACAAGAAAGACGGGCCTAATTTCAAGCACAGATTAACTATCTCTAGCCTGTTGCTTTTATGTTTTAGTTGTATTCGGCATACCATCTCGCTTGAGATCTCTCGGAGATTTGGGCATTTTCATATACCTCCCACACGGTGTTTCTTATGATATTATAAGCCAAGCCAGTCTAGAATTTCTTGCTTGCAAATTATATTTGAACAAAGACAGATTCGCAGTTTGGGCTTTACACAACTTTACAGAAATTTAAATAATAAAGAAGAAATCTAATTAACTGTCTATAATTTCCATTTCTGTAGGTTTTTACATGCTTTCGCTAATGGGAAGGACGCCGGTGACGTATGTGCCAGCATCCTGCCTATTCTCTCCGTAAAATAACTTTAGAGGCAGAAGGAAAAGGCCAGGAGTATCCTGGATGCTCTAATATTCTTTTTTTTTAAATTTAGGCCAACCACTTTTCGGCATTTAGATTTGTCCGTTGTTTAAATTAGTATTGTGGCAAGCTATTTTCAATTTTGTCAAGGTTTTTAGCGGTATAAAGCGTATCAAGGTAAAGGAACCTATAACATACATTTAGTATTTTAGTACATATTTTACTATGTTCTTGAGAATTGATAATCATTTGGTACATGTTAAGAAACATGTTTGACTTGAAGCTGTGCGTGACTGATGCACATTTGTTTTGCTCCAAGCCAAATGTTAGCTTAACCTAGCTTCAACGATACTCACTTGTTCTAATGACTTTACATAGAGGCCTATCTGTACAGGTATGTGATGTGATGACCGAACCGCACATTTATGTACCTACTATAATATACTACAGCCTCGTCCTTATAAACTTAGATTTACAGCTTCTCCCGACTGATTATAGAATATAAATTTTGAAGTGAAACTTCTATAGAATCGTTGCAATTTTAAACGGGATGCAACGGAAAAAACGACAGGTAAGAGACACAAATACAAAAGAGCGAGAGAGCAAATGTCGGTGTAAATATGCACACTGTTTAATACTTGCTTGCATTTGAGCATTTTTAACAAGCTTTTATTATCTTTTGCTCTCATCTTTCCTCATACAGAGCGTACGTAATGGAATTTATAAACTCGGTTTTCTTTTGTAACGACGCGACGGTTTAATTTGAAATTTTTCACACTTATCAAGACGAATTGTCATCTTGTGTGAAAAATCATTGGCAATGACTTAAAAGTCCCTTTACCTAAGACCTTCCACTCACGCCGTAATTATCGTTCAGTAACAAGAAAAGTCTAATGTTAATAATAGTTTATGATACTAAAAACAAGCTTTTTTCGACTAAACTGAAACGTAAAAACGACTACAGAAAATAATTGTTAAAATTTAGAATTATCATCATCATCATCGGCCTTCCGTGCATTACTGATTAAAGGACTTCATTGACGAACGCCAAGATGGCCGATTCCTTGACACTCGCAACCAACTCGTACAAATAGCCATGTAGCATCCCTCGATGCTTGATGATAATTTTAGTAGTTGCTGCAGCTAAGTTAGAATCATTATAATAAATCTCACAGGTATTTGGTAGAAGGATCCGTTGTTGACAGTCGGGTATGATGTCAAAGGCACCACAGGAACGGAGCCATTCCTCAGGAATATGGGCCCTTGCAGAGGCGTCACTGCTGGGATATCGGAATCTGTAATTGTACACAAATATCTATTAAAATGTGATGATAATGACAAAAGTGAAATTCAAAATTATTATGAAACATATTGTTTTCTTATGTTTACGCGAATTTCACTCATTATAATGAAACAACTTTTACGGATTTTATCGCGGTTTATTTAGTTTTTTACAATCCCGACGTTTCGGACACTTTACAGCAACCATGGTCACGGGATTGTAAAAAACTAAATAAACCGCGATAAAATCCGTAAAAGTTGTTTCATTATAATTATTATGAAACAATTTTTTACGCGGCTTATTTCTTATTTGCCCAACATTTCGGACACTTTACAGCAGGGTTTCTCAAAGTAAGGTACGCGAACCCCTAGGGGTTCGTCATTCGGTGGCAGGGGGTTCGCGACAAAGTTTACGTAACGGTGGCTTGATAACTGTCATTCTCACGCAAAGCGGTTGATACCCAGTCAGAATTAAGGTTATTCTATGTTATAAGGCCATTTGCGACAAGAAACAAGCACACCCATCACACTAGTATTAAAAATATATTTCTATTGCCACTTTATTTGTTACCTTTTATTTAAATAAAACCAAAGCAAAAAAAGCCCAAAGTTTGAGAAACCCTTACAACAATCATGGTCACGGAAGGACAGTCCTCCCGTAAAGTATCCGAAACGGCGTGCATGTAAAAAGCTTAATAAGTCGCGATAAAATCCGTAAATAAGTGAAATTCGCGCAAAAAATACAAATCAAGAAGAAAGCACGAATAGCACGAATCTATGGAATCAGGTATTTTCGAACCGAGTCGTACTACGGGTCGTGTGATAAGATTAGTTACCTTTTGAAAGGTCGGCAACACTAGCTCATCCCTTGATGTAGCTGGTGACTATGTCGATGATCACTCACGATCAGATAAATCGAATATCCATTCGCCTAATTTAAGTGATAACTATTATACTAAGAGCCTGTTTCACAATCTCCAGTTAAGTTCCCAATAGGCCATCGGCAACATATTTGACAGATAGAGTATGGAGTATCTGTGAAACAGGCCCTAAGTATTAACAAAAAAAAAACTATAATTTTAATGCTTCTTGTGGATTTAAAAACATAACCAACTTCAACATATTGTTTTCTTGTATTTACGCGAATTTCACTCATTATAATGAAACAAATTTACGGATTTTATCGCGGTTTATTTAGTTTTTTACAAGCCCGACGTTTCGGATACTTTACAGCAACCATGGTCACGGGAGGACTGAGGTGTCAACTTCAACAGCTTGTCCTGTCTTTAAACGACAGTATTAGTAGTATGCCTGTAACACTGCTTGTTTGAAACCCATCTCCGAAACACAAAAAATAAGCAGTACTTAAGGAGATAGGGCATAGGGAATTCTACAAATTGATGATTGCTAACTCACGGTTGAAAATTCTTATCGTTTGTCTGTCAACAGATTCTTAATGATTATTTTGATGTTAGTTCGATGTTAATGATATACAAGCATCATTACGTAAAAGGTGAAGGTTTTATAGTTTCCATATTAGAAAATTCCCATGCATAATAAAACCGTAAAGCAAATTTTATTAGATCAAGAATATTAAATAGTATGAAGTGTCAAGTTATGGTAGAAATAACATGTTTCATCACTGTATATAACATAGGTAATAGGTGCGTCATTTGATCTAGGTCACAGGTTACGAAACTATAGGTCACGGGTACACAAACTGTGGTGCCCAGGGTTTAGAATAAAATAAAAGCAATCTGATAAGACTTATCAAGATAATCCTTACTAATACAACTTTTAAGATGTCATAATCATCATCATCATCATCATTAACAGCCTTTATCCGTCCACTGCTTAACATAAGCCTCCCAGAATGAAAATCACACCTAAATGAATACACGCGAAAAATAAATTTAAATTTAAATGTATCATTAGACAAAAACTTATATTAAAATCATATTATAATGTAAAAGAATATATTATAAATGATATAAACGCTTGGAAATGAATTGCTCTAGATTTAAGTGACTTTGTGAAATAATGATCACAATTAAAAGAATGGTAGGAACCTAGCAGAGTTTCTTGTGGGTATCTTCTCTGACATGGGCGCGTTGCGAACCCTCATTATAAACTTAGCCGCTAAGACGATCATAAGTGAACATTATAAAGATCCTATAAATGTGAAATTAAACAATAAACGAAAACAAAGCGGTCCTTAAAGGTTGGCAACCACTGCTATGGATCTTTATTGGACATATAAATTATTTTGTGAAATGTCTCCAAATCTATTATTGTCTTGATGATGAGATGGAAATCTGGATATAGCCGGTATATATGGGGTCATTGAACCTCTTTTCTTATGTCATATAGGAAACATATCAGCTGATAGGCAGTGTCGCCTGCACATAAACGAGTTTATCTGAGACTATCCAAGGCAACTAATTTTTTCCGTAAAACAGAGTTGTAAAATTTTATCGATGATTTTTTTTTATTAAATTTGGAATTTTGACGCGATGTTCCGTGGTCCAATTCTGCTGCAGGTATTAGTAGCCGTTGGCTAGGGATCGGTCGTTTTTCCGTTCATTGAGATAGGCCTATGTTCAGCAGAAAACGCATAAAGGCTGATTATGATGATAAGATAAAAAGATTTATATTTAACTCTTAATTGTTTCTATTCTAACACTGACGGCTGAATATCATTCGATTTAAAATGTGCATATACATCTAAAGAATTATCTTCGTTGACTATAAATAAGAAATATGTTCTAAAAGTTTTCTGCGCAAGATACATAGGTAAAGTTACATTGTTCTCATTGTATTGTGAAACGTGTTACTAGGAGAGATAATATAGAGAAGGTTAATGCGTTTTACATAATATATGTGGCTTAAGGTGTATTAAGTATTATCTGTATTTATATTAGATAGGAGTATGTATAGTCCAGGGTGAACTGGTTCATGTTTAAAGGCGACGTTAATCTATCACGAGACAGTTTCCATTTAAACTAATGTGAAATATCTGCCGATGATAATAATTCATAAGTTCAGTGAATGAAAAAGGATAAAACAGCTGTTGTTTGAGTCATAATCATGCGATATGAGCTATACAATATTAATTGGGCACTAGTTATGCAATATTTAGGATAGTATATTGTGTCAAAAAATTAATTGCATGAAATTCACTTCAACGGTTTATTCTTGAAATATGTCCCGGGAATACGAATTGATCACATTTTTACTAACTATCATTTATATAACATTATAATTTATCCTAATTTCACCCAAAAAATTTTTGGTCCTTCGAGCCGGATGTTTAAAAAAAACATCTATTAGTGCAAAAATTCTTCTAAAATCATATCTTTATACAGCTGTGTCACTCGCGAATGAACAATGTGACCTGATTTTAAAACATAAAGATAATACATGCAAATATGCCTAATATAAATGTATCAAAATGATATATATTGCGATAATCATATGATTATTGAAGCTATGATGTTAGCGAGCTTCCGATGATTTCCACATGGTTATTAGTATAATGAGGTGTGAGATGCAATAAATTCAGGGTCTGAACTAGATGTTTTAGAGCTGTATTGCATTTAAAACGATGATTCTTTTAAAGATTCGTATTTTATTAAGAAGGAAGAATTTTTTTCTAGCTCGTCTCAAAACTAGGTTACCTACTCTAAGGAGCTGAGTTTGAGAGAAGATGTGTGAGAGAAGAGTCAACTTCAGGTTAGAGTGTTTATCTAAACCACATCGACAAGAATCTATTTGCATATTATTTTCTAATGTTTACTCGAATTTCACTTTGTGTAATGAATAATTTTTTGGATTCGGATACTTAAAAGCAGCCATGGTCACATGGAGACTTTTATTTTCGTTCAATAACCTTTCCTCGTCTCACGTCTGTCACCCCTTTTTTATTGAATACGTTTACATTATTCTATAGGATTCCTCCCAGAATGTATACAATATTGAAACATCGATGTGTTTCGTTTAATTTAACTATTAATAACAAAATATGCACTTAACTACTGTTGGTACACTGTTTAGTAAGAAAAAAAATACGTGCGATTGATGTAAAAATTCATAATATTTTTAAAAATATTTGTAAGTAATATTTGTTACTTGTTGACGTACTTTTAGATTCATGGAGTTTTGAATACTAAGCGTTGCTTTCAACAGGAAAAAAATCTAAGCTATCTTCAAGTCACATCTAAAGTTTTACTTCAAAAATGGCACGTTTCGTTGATCACTCACTTCATCCTTTCAACTTGTCTTCTCTATATCTACTATCTTTCGGAAGATCGAGCCAATATCAAACGATTGTATTGATATGAGCCAGCCTATTATAGTGCTACATCTACTTAGCTTTTCTCATTTCGATGAAATATTATGCAACAGTAAAATGCATGTCAAAATAAATCAAGATGTTTAACTATTTAAATGGCTATTTCTGGTGTCATTTGTGTAATTAAAATTAAATATCCGCTGACATTTACCTCGGAAGTTTTTCACAAATGCATTTTAATGGCGACCCACATAAATACGATTTACATAAGGCGAGGCGGGGCTGTATTAATTAATTTAAGACATATTAGGCCGCGGTTGCCTTTTCCACTCTTCTATTTATCTGCTATCTTTTGAATGTGAGCCAATCTCAAAAACGACTTTGTAGTCTCAAAACCATGTGGAGTTTACCAACCCGCTTTGAGCCAGTGCTCAATACTCTCCTCGCCTGATTTCGAGGAGGAGACCCGTGCCTAGCAGTGGGTCATATAAGGGTTGATAGTATGGACGTGCAATCTACGCCATTAGTAAATCTTATGCTTCTATTTGGATTATTTGTACATACGAAGCCTTTGTCATTATAATAAGTTTGTATAGATAAGTGATTTTGATAAAGAAGTTTTCCAAAGTGCATATAGCATAGTACATATTATGTACTAGTACATACATATTATGTAAAAAGTAAAGTAAAGTATCAACCCTTATATATCCCACTGCTGGGCACGGGTCTCCTTCCTCGAAATCATGCGAGGAGGGTGTATGTATGTATGTTTTTTCTATACATATTATGTACTATGCTATTATTATTTCTCTCTTGTCCTTCCTTTAGTTGAGATAAATAATTAAATTTTTCTTTAGAAACGTTTACTCAAAGTATTTTTTAATGCTATAAATGTTACGAATGCGAGAAATGTACTTATTAACATGTACGTCTTGATTGATTACCTCTAATAAGGTTATTTCTAATTACAAATAAAACCGATTGAGAAATCGCTAAGAAGCTATTGCAGGCTAAGTTGTGTTGTCTTAAAGGTTCTTTCTAGTAACCACAAAGTGGCAAAATTAAGTAAAATATATTACGCCTGGCAAAATGTCCATTAAGTTGGACGTCAGTTTATAAGCAAGTTGTGACCGAATGTAATTAGATATTGTGTCTAGATTAGACTATTGTAATGTACTTCTTTGTTGTCTTTATTGATGCAAAGCTGTATTTGGTCCTAATAAATAAATTAGTATTTAACACTTACACTTTATTAGATGATAATAATTAATTACCAAATATTAAATTATGATTACTTGGCGTTATTTAACAGCTACCACTGTCACTGGCTTTTAATGTGTAATGCCTGTGTCTTCCTGTGACGAACATGTGATTAAACTGGTCAAAGTAATTCGTAATAATGAAGGTATATTTGTGTTATAATGTGTGACAATTATATGTTTCATTAAAATAAAAGTAAAGACTTTTACCACAAATCCTTATCTCGATATTGATGACTATAAATTGAATTCATTTTTTGATAAAATATTGCTAAAGATATTTATTATATATTGATTCATTTTTTGATCGTCAATTAAATCTATCATCGGTTAATGATGGATGATGATGATGATGATGATGATGATAAAAGAACAATAAAATACTATCCAAAGATCAAGGCTGAATATGCCAAATATTTGTACGTACAAAATGTGACAGAAGATTTGAATGTAGTTCGTGCAAATACGCAACAGTACAAAGGAAACAGGTCTGATTGTGGCCGCCTAAACTAAGGTCACTATTTGAAAGGGTTTTATAGACCAACGCATATCTTATCATGAGCTTTTCGTGATCTACATTAATCATTTATTCATTGTCAATGCTTTCACGTTTATTTGCAAGAAAAGTTATGTGGACTTTATTGCTGGTATTCGTATTAGTTTTTCTTGTTGTTCAAAAGTCTTATGGTCGGTTGATTCAAATCATCTGTTAACGTTAAATTTTAACGTCTGTTAAAAACAAAGCTCTTTGATCACTAACGTTCGTTACCGCCATCTTTAACGATTATATATTCGTTAGAATCGGTCGATGCAACCCACCCTTAGAATGTAATCGTCATTCATTTCGAAAAATAGGTTTATATTTAGAACAGAGGAGTTTAAGTAAGAACAGCCACGCGGGTTAATACATCAGACTAAGCTGTGCTTGCGGACATCGGTCTGTGGATGGGTGAATAATTGAGATTCGTGTAAGCTAATGTTCATTTTATAATTGCCTGATGAAAATAAAAACACATTTCTTTCTTTAGATCACTGTTAATTTACGGTACGGTAAAAAATTACAGTCTCTACATGGTAAAAAGTTGAGATTTTGTATTAATAAAATTAAGCCTTATAAAAATTACTAAGAAGAAGATCAATTTTTTTATCTAAATTCCTTGAAGCTACTTTGATCATTGTCACTTTTCGGTTAAACCGATTGGACCCTGGATCTACTAATATTCGATTTCTTCAAATTTTTTTCCGTCAATTTCATAACAATATGAATAATTAAGAAGAAAATACTAAGGTTGCCCCAGATTGCGCTAGACTTGATCATCGTGACAGGTCCGAAAGCGCCAAGGTCGGTGTTAATGTGTGTGTATGTAACGTTGAGATGTTTGGATGCAATCCTCCACATGAGCACTTTACATGTGTTAATAGCCTGATGTCTTTGAATGGCCTTCGAGTTGAGTAATGTCTTGCTAAAAACGTATCACGTCTTCGAATTTTGTGTACTGTGATTCTTTATGTTTTTCGTTTGGAAATAGTTAAGGGCGTGCTAATCAAGCTTGATGAATTATGAAATGAATTGATCAATTTCAATACTGGATATTTAAGTAGTATAACTAACGCCATATTGGCCATATTTATGATATAGGTCGCCTCGGTCGAAGAGGCTTTAAAGTACGTTAGATTAAATTAAAACTCCGTTTGTTGGGACATCCTCAGGGTCCTACCAGGACAAGGACATCATTTTTAGATTTCTATCAAGAGTTTAGTATTTATTTGTAGCCCAGTGTATTAAAACTTAATTTTAATCATCGAGAGGATCTTATAAGCCTCAACCCAGGAATAAGTTCATTGATGTACATTGAACTAACTAACTAACCTTGGTGGAGGTGTAAGAAAATTTTGCCCAAAAACTTGTAAGTCGAAACGGAAGCTGATACAGAATTCAATATGTGATAGTTGTGCAATGCGCATCAGAACGTCACAATATTTCCTGTTGCTAACAATTGGAAGAGAACAAGTATCAATACATCATGATCGACAGCTCAAATTAAAAACCAATCTTTTATTACCATTTTCATATTAGATTTCGGTTGCGTTTCTAGGACAGACAATGTTCGCTTGGCATTGGGTTCTCGGCTCGATACTAAAGCATTCGAAGGCCTTTTCAAACTATGAGATACGAGCGTAAGCGATCAGCTGTAACCTTGGTTCAGATTGATTTAATCGTTTGACATATTTCTATTTAATTTCAACGATTTGTTATGAATTAATTTGCCAAATTAATTATGTCATTTCACACGTTAACAGGTTTTGACGTCCTGTTAAAATTTGACTTTTAGAATTTTAGATTTTTTTTGCGTTTGTCATCATCCGTTATAGATCTACTTTTAAAATAACATAAAAAGCTACTAAAATGTAAATGATAACCCTCTTTTAAGTAGCATATTATCATAATTTAAATTAGTAATGATTTTGTGAAAAGTTTATTTTCAATATTTTACTATACCTATTATACCTTCGTAAATGCTGAGTTTTATGATAATTATACCGCACGGCATTAATATTTAAATTATTTCAAGTGATTTACTCCTATTATATCTCAAAAATAGAATATCAGACTACGAGGGTTAACACATCACAAAACAATAAGGAAAATGAAGAGCAAAAAAACAGCTGATTTCTCACCAAAAATAGACTTGAGATTATTGAAATTGAAAAAATTTCAAATGTTTCCTACATTTAAGAAGTGAAATAAACTTAAGTCTTCCACCTTAGGTGTAAAGTAGAAGTATCACTAATTCATGATAGTAAATTATTAAGAAGTATTTACCTGGTCCAACATCATCTTCATAGTAATCTTCATCGTAATCAAGGATGGCGTGCAACTGTGTCTTCCCGCCTGGACTGTTTGCTTCTACTTTAGTAAAACCTCGCGGTCTATCTGGCGGTGTCTGCGCATTGCTACCACTAGAACTAACCGTTTTGGTACCTTCATTTTGTGGAGTAGTACGTGTAGGAGGTGTAATAGGATTATTCATATAATTGTAAGTATTAAAATTTTGGTTTGGATTACTCTCAAATTTTCGACTAGATGGGCTTGGTGAGGTTGCGGGAGCGTATGGCGCCTCCGCAAATCCCGGGTTATGAGGACGCTGGTTCTTATCATCTTTCCTCTGTCCATAATCATAATCCCCGGCCGGATCATGTATGTATTGACCTGTATTGTCGTATTGTGAATTTATTTCTTGCACCCGCTGATTACCTAACGTTATATCGAGTCTTGTGTTTTGATATATCTGTGTATGTAATTGGCTACTGAACGGATTGTGGGGAATGTTATCCTGTCTCGGATATTGAGTATATTGATTCGGAGGTGGTAGATATGCGGTACCGGCCCGTTTCCTCACTTTCGGCCTTCGTTGCTGCTGCTCTTGGGGCGGTTCAAAAGGTTCATTTTCAGCGTATCTCGGCCCGTACTCCGCTTGATGTTCCTCAGGTGAATATAATAAATCGTCGAGGCCAACTCGCAGTGGGGCAGAGGTGGTTGCAGCAAGAACCGGCGTTGCTGCGTCGATGGCGGCTACTGTGAAGTTTGTCAAAGCCATCGCTCAACATTCACCACACATTGCCTTAAATAACCTCAGCGTGCTACAACAACTTGCATAATCAAACGAGCGAGTCAGACGAGTATGCTGGAACGCCTTTTCGTTATCATAATGAAGATAACATAGCACTATCACTGTCTCACTGTGTCACTGTACATCCACCTGTAACAAAATGATGAGATAATTAGTTATAATATTTTTTGTACGAAAAAAAAGGAAGTTGATGGACTTGTTGTAAAATAGTACATAAACTTGCTATGCTTTGATAGACTTCGGTCTGTCAAAAGCAAAAATATCGCTGTTAAAAAGCAGGGGTCAATTGTAGAAGGGCAAAATTAAGGGCTTGTGTGTATTGTTATATTATGCTATATCATAAAAAAATGCATATAAAATTAGGGGTGGACCACCCTTAACATTTAGGGGGATGAAAAATATATGTTGGCCGATTCTCTACTACTGAATAAGCATATAAAATTTCATAACAATCTGTCGAGCCGTTTCGGAAGAGTATGGTAACTAACACTGTGACACGAGAATTTTATATATTAGACATACCAAGTATCAACAGGTCCATACAATGGTACTTATAAGATTAAATAGCGAAAAATGCATTGAAATCTATGTACTGATGTTGTTTAATGCGAGTGGCAAGAGATAAGTCGTCTTGGCGTTCATTGAAGAAGTTCAGCAGTGTACAGGTAAAAGCTGACGATGAAAGTGATTATGATGATGATGACGTACTTTATTGAGGGGACGTTATAAATTTTTAAATATTTTCTGAAACTGTTAAGTAGGAGTTATCGGTATTATGTGAGGTATCACTCCGGTCATGCCGTCCAATTCAGCTGCAATGCAGCCATAACACCATTACAACTACCTCCTTATTATTTACTAGCTGTTGCCCGCAGCTTCGCCTGCGTTAACTAAGATTTAAAAGGGGATCTTAGTACGCAATAGTAAGTAACTTTTCTGGTTGATTTTTTACACCTTGTGTCCGAAAAAGCCAAATATCTTACGGAACCCTATTTTTTTTTCAGAATAAAATTTAGCATATGTTACTCGTGGATAATGTAGCTTTCGAATGGTGAAAGAATTTTTTAAATCGGACCAGTACTTTTTGAGCCTATTCATTACGACCAAACAAACAAACAAACTTTTCCTGTTTATAATATTAGTGTAGATGTAGATGTAGATAATTGCATTTTATGATAGAGAATAAATAATTTATAACATACTAAACAACATATAAACCGACAATCAATGTCAGCATTAGCTAAATGAATTGAAATAACAATAAATGTCGCTTGATTTTTTATTGAGTCTGGAAGTAATTTGGCAGCTGGTTGACCTTTTGCTTTATGTCGTATCTAGTGTATGCTTAATTTCTTCTGATATAATTCGTCGGTATTTCTGTTCTTTCCAACTACCAAGCACCAGATGGTAAACGGTCTTAGGTCTTAAGGGCCTGTTTCACAATCTCCAGATAAGTTCCCAATAGGCTATCGGCAACATATTTGACGGATATTTGACAGAGTATGGAGTATCTGTCAAGTATCTGTCAAATATGTTGCCGATAACCTATTGGGAACTTATCTGGAGATTGTGAAACAGGCCCTAAGTCTCAATGCCTATACCCTGCCCTTCTTCAAAAACAGAAAGTTTGTTTGATGAAACAAGCAGCATGGTACCACCGAGTTTTCGGTAACATACCAGGGGGGATAACGAGGGCAACGCATCTGCATAATTTCTAGTTGTTTGGATGTTTATGGGCGTCGATAGTCACCATAAAGATTCGTTTGCTCGTTCTATTCTCATGGCATAAAAATAATATAATTACAAATGTTTTTTATCGTTTAATAATTAATCTCTACGCCTTTTATTATGATTGCACCAAATTTGGGATGTCGTAGTAAATCTCTTTTTCTCTACTCTTAGTATATTATTCTGTTCTTTTAGTTTTAGTAGAAAAAAATGACGCAAGCGTGAGCATAACACAGCTATTAGCAATAATGACATGATGCTTCAGATTTAAGTAAAACTCTACCAATTAAAACATTTTTAAATATATTCATATATTTAAAAATATATTTCGTTCTTCCTAATGATGTTTCTTGTGATTGTGATGTGATTTCTAAGTGATCAATAAATTAAAGCATTTTTGTAAGTGGAAAAGACATGACACAAGAAATGGCACATTTCGTTTAAGTGTTTGGGGACCGACTAATATATGTGTTCATCAGTTTTCAATCATATGATTGTATATCTCCTCAAGCGGGATGATCGATAGTGAAGCATATGGATCATATTAATGAAATAATGACGCTCCAATACAAGAAACATTGACGTCGGTTGCGTATTGTGCAATTGATAAAATATTAAGGATAGGTTTTCCCCGATTTCGTGATGCTGTACAAATGGCATTCAGATGTAAAGGCACAGTTCGTGATCAACGAATGTCAGCAGATAAAGTTTTTGGAATCGAAACACTAACCGATTCGTGTATTGATATTTTGTCTTTGCGTTGAATATTGACCCAATAAATTTTGTTATTAATATTTGATGGTAAATCAATGTGGCATAATTATTTATATTAAATACCACATGTTGTCCGCAGATTCGCTTGCGTCAGCTAAGTTTCACATTATATAATACAATTTCCTAAAATAAAAGTAGCCTATGTGAGAATATGGTGGTTGGCCCCAAAGGGAGATCTCCGACCGAGCGAGGTGCAATGCTCGGCCAGGCCGAAGCCCACTAGATAGCGTGTCAGATGTCGTATATATAGCAATCGGGCGCTGGAATTCTGATAGCGTGATTCAGGATTGTGGCGCTGTGATTGGTCCGCCACACCTAAGTTACATACTCCTTATTATAACAGCTATCAGTCAGTAAAAGCCCGTCAAAATCGTCCCAGCAATTTTAGAGATTAGCTGGTATACCTAAACAGAATGATACGAATATTTTGTTTAAAAACGCGGTAAATATCCCGTTTTCAAATAAACCTTTAAGCTCAATCAGAATTGAAGGCTCACCTAAAAATAAAAGTCGGGGAACAAACATTGTTGTTCAAGATGTTGGTTTGCGAGATTGCTGGTGTTCTACAAATAAGTATATCTTTTTTATCTGCGCTTAGGCATCCCGTAAGTGGGTCTCCCCAGGCGGGTATGTGGGACTCGCCGCGCCCGAAAGCTGGTAAGTGGACGCAGCTCTACCCACTAAAACCCGTCGAGTGCCACCAATGCCGCCTTTGGTGAGGTGCCTCGGATGTACAAGCAACAGGGCACCCCGACGGCTAGTCTGTCCCTCAGGGGACCGACGCCACCTCCACAGAGGGGTTGTGCCGCACCACAGAACAACCCCTTCCAACTTCGAGACAGTACAATAAGGCGAGGTTCCCGTCCTTGCCTCTTGCCCCCTCTTCTTATAAGAGGGGTACAAAGAGGCCCCTCGGCTCAATTCGCTTCGCCCAAGGTGTTGGGGTCACCCTGGGCTACTGAGCCCCACCACCACGACAAGGCCTAAACCGTGGTGGGGACAAAAAGTATATCTCGCTTAGTCTGAGTCAGCCCTTCAGGGTCATAATTACTTTGTAATAGGATACTTTGTGATTTAGTTAAATTATTACACTTTTGGCAAGTCGTGTCGTCCTCGCACGTTTGACAAGTGATGGTATCAGAGTCACGGTAAATATTCGTGAGGAGCCACATGAAATAATACTAAGAAAAAATCCTTTATAATGCATATATTGATCAACGAATTGGGAGTAAAAGGCATGACGGCAGATTGTACGACGCTCGTGTCGTGATGCCTTCAATACGCCGCATCGCCGCGTCACACTTGACTCCTTTGCGTGTGTGCGTTTATCGACCGTCAGAGATTTTTAGTAATAAATTCTAATACGGTTTTGGGTAGACGAAATGTTGGTCGGCCACTAAGCAGGTGGATTTTTTTATATTTTTTTTCGAAAGGTAGGCTTTTAGGCCTAATGGCCTTTAAGCTCAATCGGTAAGTAAGGCAAGTTGGTGGAAAGATGATCTCCGCGCAGCGCGGCGGCCGATTTGTGTTGGATGCGGGTGGCTATCCTAGCAGTGAACAGATAAAGGCTGTTGATGATATTGATGATGATGATGATTAAATTCTAATATCGTCCCGTGGCCTCAAGTTATTTTTTGTGTTTTAAGTTACTCGTTTGTTATTTCGCTTAAATATCGATGTCTAATCTAAACGAACGAAATCTATCTAGTTTAAGTTTGGCTCAGTCTGTCTAGTTTTAGATAGGCTAGTTAACTCGGAAGGACTATATTTAGATAGTGCGTAAACACATGCGCAACAGTATTACAACCTTAAGAAAGCTTTTACATAGGAAATTGCGTTCTCACAATTTTTTGCCCCCAAGAATTTTATCGTACATTGAACGATGGGATTGGAAGAGTAAATCATTGTTTTGTAACTTCATGTAACTTATGCAATATATTACGTATCATGATTGTTGTATGGGAGTATTAATATGTAATATTTATCCACGGAGTATAGATATAAGGAGTCCGAACGTAATGTTGAATGAATGGTCGCAATTTAGATGACAGAAGTTTTGCTGGTAGAGCACTCCTTATTTAATAAGTACTCATATAATTAAATATAATGAAAAAATATGCTAAACACCCGACTTCGTAGATTTGTAATGGGAGGTGTGCAGCGTACTGTGCTGCGCTGCATGGGTGCCATCGTCTTACTTATTTCTCCCGTCAAGCAGCTTTGCTGTGTTTCAGAGATATAAATCATCAAAAGTGAACGTCAATTAATTTTAATAAATCGAACATTGATTACTAAAATTATTTAAAATGGGATATTTGCCACATTTTTAATGTTTAATGAGCGGAGTTCGATATTTCGACATTATCTACAACGTCTACGAATATCTAGGAAAATTTCGTGACCAAATCGTAAAACGTCCCCCCTAAATAAATGTTTACTAAAAATAATCATACATTTTTATTTATTTATTTTATTATTTTACAAGTTCACTTTTACTCGACTTTGACTTCGCACTATCAAAACTACCGTTTTTTTTATTCATTCACAATTTCTCTCTTTCATTTTCTTTCTTTCTATAAAATATTTTCTAATTCTAATGATATATATTAAAGTTCTAAAACCGGTCGCTAAAGGTTTATCAAAAATGTCAAGGATTTGATGTCTATAAAACCATATTTTGGTAATCTCGTTATATTGGGAAACATTTAATATGCATCTGTATCAATAGTGTCATCATCAAATCAATCGTTGATTCATTTTAATGACATCATCGATTACGAAATTATGAGTTTTACATATTAATGATAATTATTGTCATTATAAATTCATAATTTCTTATAACGTATATTTCTTTAGTAACGCGTAGTAACAATCCTATATACAATAATATAAACTCGAAAATTTATAAAATAGCCAAATTATTTAATGTAATAATATACATAACTAACAGCGCTCCGCGGTTTCACCCACGTACTTCCCCCTCCCGTGGGAGTACAGGGATAAATTATAGCCTATTTGTTATTCTGATATATAAGCTATATTATTGTAAATTTTCAATAAAATCCATCCGTTTTTACGTGAAAGAGTAACAAACATCCATACTCACAAACTTTCACGTTCATAATATTCGTAAGATAGCAACGAACACATCCAACTAATTCACATTGAAAAAAGAAAAAAAAAATCAAAAAATGAAAATACACGTGTCAAACTTATAAAGCCCCGTTGTTTTTGTGTCACACAGATGCACAGATGCTAACCAGAGCACAGATTTTTATAACAGCTTGCATGTACTTGACAAGATTCGTACCAGCTATCTCTTCATGATACCAAACTACTAGCGTCGTATTTACCCCCACTTACAAACGCTTAAGGTTGCAGAGGGTCGGCGGATGGGTTGGCATTGAATTTTCCTATTTGCCATGCCTATTAGCACTTCGCCGGTGACAGCGATACGATAGGTCAAATGTCATTGAACATGGTACTGTGTCTATGTACTTTCATTTGAAATTAATTTCGCCATTAAGTATGAACCAGCTTTACTTTAAGCTAGTTATTTGAACATTATGACGCAGCATTTTGCACATCCGGCTTATCAGAGTAGGCTTTTAGACCCTATGTGGGACTTATGCTTGGGAATACACTACCCTAACTAAACTATCTGAGCACCAACCGCAGGCAAAGGGGATATCGACAGGCTAGCCACGGCGAAGGCTAGACATACCTCCTTGCCTGCAGACGTTGTGCCTGAGAGGGCCAAAATCGCTGTAGAAATGCTTTCGCACCATACTAGGCGTTATGCACACTGACGTGAGAAGGAACTCACATTAGGATGCACTACCCCACTAAAATCGCTGCGAGTGCCTTCAGCCGCTTGTGAGGGTCCTAAATCCGTAACTAACAGGATTACTTCAGCGACAGACTGGCCCCGGTAAGTCTAGATTCTTCAGATAAAGAGGGACTTCCGGACCCGAGAGGTTATGCATATGCTTTAACTTCCTTTTCCCTAACCCCCCAATGGGCCACCGGAAACTCACAAACCGCAAAAAGCGCGACAGCAAAACTGTCACTTTACGCCGGTATCATGTGAGCGAGAGCGAATATTTAATTAAATATTAATCAAAGCTTGATAGATCCTGATAAAATTTGGCTTATGGCCAGGACATTTGATTTGTAATTTGGCTATTATATCATTCGTTATAATATTTGATGTAACAAACGTAGACTTTAAAATTAATCATGAGATCATCTTTTATAATATTTGGGGTAATAAATTCTAATTACAAACATTATAATACCTAAACAATCTCACACTGACCTTGCCTATATTTCCAGCAGTTATTGGAATGTAACAATGACCGTGAGTACAATAATTGTTCACTATGTTTTTTATTCCGGACCATTGTGTGGCATAACTCGTTATTAACACTATCACTAGACTAGACTGGGCAAAACCTTTTTTTTAACGCCGGGAAATGCACTGAGGCATCCCGCTGGGGAGTGGGTCTCCCTAGGCGGGTATGTGAGACTGTGCGCCTAAAGATGATAAGTGGACGCAGCTCTACCCAATAAAACCCGGCGAGTGCCACCAATGCCGACTTTGGTGAGGTGGAGGATCTGTCAGCAAACCCGACTGGGCTGGGTTACGATGGCTAAAATATACTTAAATAAGTTTATCTATGTTTTATTAGAATATAAAAACTATGTATTGTAGATTTAAAAAAACATTCATTTTTAAATAATAGTTTTACTACAATAATTTTATGGCAATGATGATTTTTGACACTATTTTGTAACATAATATTTTTTTTACAAAAAAAAAGGACAGAAAAAATATTTTATGAGGGAAATAGGTAAGCTGATGCTGCCCGTACAGACTAGCAAATGTCACAATCCCACCGATTATTGATTTACGGCGGCTTTCAATATCCTATCTATCTTAAAATTTTCTTATCGATCTTGAAATTTTAATACATTTGCTTACAAAATCTGTCAAAAGTTTTAAGATCGATAAGAAAATTTTAAGATAGATAGGATATTGAAAGCCGCCGTTAATAAACCCTAAAAAAAGTATAAAAAAAGAAAAGTAACATAACAAAAAAAGGTTTTAAGTTGTTGGCAGAAACTCTCTAGTGTCACTGATGCGAATTTAAAATTTTCGCATTGTATTCATTTCGCGAAGCGCTGTTGTGTTATTCAGTGGAATGTTACGTATGCTCTTTCCTCACACCATCAATTACGATACAGGCGTGCTGACTAAAAAGTAAAAACATTTACGGAAACGCACACATAACCTTATATTAGGGTGGCTGCACAGTATTAAAACTTTTTAAATGGCATTTTTAATAATATTATAATAATATAATATAATATTATAGTAAGAAAAAAAAATTGGTTGCCTGTAAAGTCGGTATACGGGCGAAAGTTTTATGTGACAACGACTTTGAGTGGTAAAATAATTTTTATGTCTATCTCTCTCGCTCTTAGGCGGGCTAACCATGCCCGAGTGGAAGGGACGCGTGCCTCTCACTCGCTCTCATTGTGAGCGCATAACGTGAGCGGAGCGTAACGCAGTTTCTTGAAGTGTCACCCGGCAAACCAATTTATAAGACGTTGTCACGTCAAAATCGAAAAAATTTCTTTAGTAAGTAAACAATTTTGTAATTTGTTGAAAAATTGTCATTTTAGTTAAATTTCGAACAGGAGAGAATAATGAATTATTTGAAACACGCAAGCATATTTAGTGTTATTTCTTTTAAATTAATTTGAATACTAAAGAAGAATATAATAAAAGGTTCTTTAAGGCGTTGAGAAATCTTCAGAACTGTAATGGCACGTATTCATTCATCATCATCATCATGCCAGCCAAATACGCCCACTGCTGGGCATAGGCGTATTAATTAATTAATATTAATAAGAACTTTACACCCATATGGTCTCAATGAATTAAGTCCAAACAAAACAAATCGGTTCCTTACTATCGAAAAGAAAGAAACATACAGATGATAGAACCTCATCCTTGCGAAAATAAGTCGGTTAAAATGCCGCAAGAGGTCTATTTTCAGGGTTAAATTAAAATTATAAATAGTCCAGAGATAGAATTTCGAAAGTTGCAAGTTATTTTTTTTAATTTCCCTGTCCTTTAAACAATTGTAAGTTTCTTAAATGTTTCGGAAATAATAACAAAAATGACATATTTTACAATTTAATTTGTTTACAGAATTTTATTTTTTATGTGCTGATAAAGCCTATAATTTTTTCTAGATGTTTTAGGAGCTTTTTCCTCTTAGCAATGGTTCGTAACGTTTTATCAAATTAGTTCAGTCATTTTAAGATTTGATTATCAGTTTTTTGGTTAATTTTTCTTGTCCAGCCTTTTTGTGATTCCTTTCGTTCTTAAATACAAAGAAGTATTTAAACAAGGATATAATATTGTTATACTTTCACAAATATTCATGGCCGCTATAAGCATGCCACTATACCAGGCTAGTACATATAGATAACTCTACCGGAATGTTTTACTTGTCCGACGTTTCGGATACTTTACTACAATAAGTCCTGAGAGGACTCCAGCGACCATGGTTGCTGTAAAGCAGCGTTTCCCAAACTCTTTTGTTTCATAGACCACTTTCATAGTTTCATGGACCCCCGCTTATGGTTGTCCCCACCGGGACTATTTTGGGTATCACTGCTGTAAAGTATCCGAAACGTCAAGCATATACAAAACTTAATAAACCACAATAATGTCCGTAAAGTTGTTGTAATAAAATGAGTGAAATTCGCGTTAATATTAGAAACCAATATGTCCACCGAATCATTTTCAGGTGGTCATAAGATGGTCTGTAGTGCCCTGACTTATATGTATTAGTATTAAGACAATGTATTCATAATAAAGGAGTATTATACCGGCACCCGAACCATACACACGCCAACGTCCTCTCTCCTACATTACATGGCGACCCTGCCAGTTAAATATATTTTAATCAATAATAAATTTATAATATTATACTAAATAATTAAAACATATTATAATGAAGAAATAAATAAATATATAGGAAAATAGCATAGCAATGACAAATGACGAACAATCAAGATTAATTATTAAATTAACTGAAGAAATTACAAGAAGAAACAATACAGAATAAAAAAAACTAGTAAAAGTCAAGAAAGGAGAATTAAAAAATTAAAGTTAAATTATAAGAAGTAAGAAAAAATAAAAATTAAATAACAAAGAGATGCAGAGGAAAAAGTCGGTGTCCAAGGAATCTAGAGGAAAGCCGCCGGGAGATATTGCTGTCCAAGGAATCCAAAGGAAAGGTGCCGGGAGATGTTACTGTCCAAGGAATCCAGAGGAAAGGTGCCGGGAGATATCAGAGAAAAATAAGCTGTCTACGGAAAGAAGTTGGCACATCCATTACCTTCTTAAGTTGATCAAACATTGGGTATAATTTTTTTTTTCTATTATGGTTTTAAAAATAATTTTGTAAAATAAAATAAATAAATTACTTATTTTTAAATTTTGTAGGAGGCATAATATTATGATCTATTATAATAATTGAAGTATTTCTAAAAAAAAATGTCATCAACATTTTGTCAGTTTATATTCATATTGCAATGATATAAAATATCTCATGTATATTTTTTTAACAATAATATAAACTGCAACGTAGTACATTCTTGTGTTGGATACTTGCTGGTCATTGATATAAAATAATATAGATGTTTTTTTCTCTCATGTCGTTAATTAAATAGAAAATTATGGAATTGATCGAATAAATAAGAATAAATTAATCATGGCTTAGATAAATAATTTAGGTTCAACTTAGAATTTATAACATTCATAGTTTTCTTGATTGATAAAAATTGCGTAGATTAATTACGTATTTAACCGGACTGACATTAAAATGGAAAGTAGTTATGATTAAAAGAGTAGGCTAGATTTATGAATAATGTGGCTGCAAACGCATTATTACGATAAATAAACAGGGTTAGGAATAAAAGTAGGAAACAATAAATTGACAAAAGTATACTTTGTTAGATAACACTTCCTACGATGAACGGACTGATCACCCGCCCGTCGATAGGAAATGCTAAGAATTGTATTAAACTAAAGGAGAAGAAAGAGTCCTTAGAAGATTTCTTTATGATGATAGTCCACATACTTGATCATGTCAAACGCGAGACGTTTTCGTGAGAGTTTTGAGGATTATTTTGAGAATAAGAGTAAGGTATAAAAAGAAATAAAGAGGAAACATTGATAGAAATGTTGAAATAGAAGATTAGGAGACATTTAAAATGTCTAGATTTGTGTGTTAAATCCTTCCATTCGATCATGGTGTGAACGAACTTTCCTCCGTGAGATATGTTGGAGTCTAAAGAGACTTAAATGATAACCACAATTTATGTAAAAGGGGAGTATATTATGTAAAAAGAGAGTGTAATAATGTATTTATAGAGAATATGCGACGAAGAATAAATAAATAAAATGTAAAGTGAAAAGGAAAAGTAAGAAAATAAAATGAATAAATGAAGTTAGTATATGTCGCCTGTATTAGGTTGAGAAATAAAATAAATGAATAAAAGATAAAGATATTAAGTTAGGGTTATAATATGTGAAACCCAATGAAAAGATATGATGTAGGAATTTATGGAGAATAAATAAAGTATTGATGAGAATAATGATGATACCGATGATGAAATAAAGTAGGAGTTTAATAGGAGAAGAAGGAAATAAAAAAAGATCCAAAATATGTATAATTCACTTACTTATGTGTATGTACATAGAAAAATGACTATGTAAAAATAACGTAAAAGTTATTTGAATGGATATAGAAAATGACAATGTAAAAGTGATTGATACAAATGATGATGATGAATGTTATAAGTGAGTTGTAATATCAGTTAGTAATGAGAACCTTAAAATAGTTAGAGTCATTTGAAACATTGTTATTACTTATCGTTGGCCCGATGTATTTGATATCGTTACCTTTTATGTAGCATGGAATGAATAAACAACCTCTGTCATCTCAATACGACCTCACAAGAAGTTAGCATACTACCTATAATCTAAGTTATTAATTCAAATGTTCTGATCTATAATAATTATTTGTAATATTATCGAGTGTTAAAATTATTATTATCATTTGTCATTGTTATCGTTTTGTCATTATTATTAAATGTGTAATCAAAATATGTATTAGAAATTTAAACTTATTGTAAAAAAACTATAAAATATATTTAAGTTTTTTTGTAATGTTAGGAAGGGAAATGTAGTGCCCTGACTTATATGTATTAGTATTAAGACAATGTATTCATAATAAAGGAGTATTATACCGGCACCCGAACCATACACACGCCAACGTCCTCTCTCCTACATTACAGGTCAATGTTCATAATTATACTATAACCCGTTGCCCGTAGCTTCGCCCACGTAGGATTAATAGCCGTATCCGAGAAGCTTTTGATTATTATAGCATATATCAATCAGTGAAAAAAAAAAAACCATCATTATCATCATCATCAGCCTTTATCCGTTCACTGCTGAACATATACACATTACAGGGACATTATTGAACGCCAAGACGACGGATCCCTTGCACTCACATCCAACGCGGACTGAACACTGCAAAAACTGACGCTGAACATCTGACATTTATAATAAAGAATTAATGAATTCAATAGATCAATCGAATTTAGATAGATATTGATTTAAAGGACTTGAATTAACTCTTAAGGCGGGTAAAGTCGCGGAAATGAAGATAATGTGAATATAAAGACAACTGATGCCTATATTGTGTTTCTTATTACCGGACTGGTAACAAAATAATCGCCCGAGGCAAACCTGTGGACACTTACATAACAAACAATATTGTTTTTGTATCCTCTGGCCAAGGAAGTCAATCGAAAATTTAATTTAGACACACCAGGAACCAAAACATATTCTGCGAATTCTGCTTTATAATATTATGATTGTTACTACAATCATCAGTTACAGATGTGGGCTTTTTGCGACAATTTTCAAGTTTCTAAATAAATGTTACGAAGAATTTTGTCATTACTAGTATAGTGTTAAAAAGCATAATACAATATATACGGTCGAATTAAGAATCGCCTCCTTCTTTGATGTCGTTTCAAAATCAGATTGATTGCTTTCCCTACACGTCAGGTATTCAATAATAATTTACTGCAATAGTTTCAAATAACCTCAAAAGTTGTAATATCCGCAAGTCTATTTCATTTCTAAAACTATTTAAAACGGAATATTTATTACATTTGAGTTCGATGTCAACTTATCTACTAAACCAATTTTGTATTTAATTTTGTTTTTATTATTTTTATTTTTCTTTTACTTTTTTGTGACGTGTATTTTGTTTCGTGGCTTCACTAAATGTGTTTACACAAACGCATACCGATAGCTTTTTGTCTGTGATTCGGAAACATATCGCGTCGCTGATGCACAAAACTCGCGGCAGTAACAACACCATTCTGAAGATGATTAGTGGCAGGTACGACTGCCCAATTATGGGACATTGGATAAAGTCCCATATGTATGTATCTGTATATGGTAGTAGGCCTCAAATATATCTAAATTAAATAGTATTAAAACAAGATGTATATATCCGCGGAAAGCCAGCAACAGCATTCTGGACTTGTATTGTAAATGTATTCCTGTAAAATACTAACACTACTAACATAATTATAAGCTAATATTGTAACTAACAAACTAACTATAATATGGGCATACTTGTGCCTGAAATAAAGATTAAATAAATAAATAAAATAAATAAATAAATGGCCCCAACGGAAGACCAGTGCTGGAATCACCACCAGGGAACACAGAGTTCGGCCACTTTGTGAACCCCTTATTAAATAAATGTTATGTGAAGTATGGATTTATTTATTTATTTAGCCTTTTAAACTCTCAACTCAGTGTGCCTATTGGAAAAAGCCTCCTCCAGTAGCTTCCATTGTTTGAGGTCCTGAGCAACTTTTCTCCATTTGAATCCCGCCGTAAGTTTAAGCTCAAGAAGTTAGTAAGTTTCAGTTTAAGAAGTATGGATTAGAGTAATTTAAATAATTGTTCACAAATCTTTCTTTCTTCCCTTTTAGTTCGTTGGGTTTTTTTAAGTATAACCTTTTGGTTAGTAATAAAACGTGTGTGAATGTACGTGTAGTGTAACAGGTGTATACAAGAGCAGTGCACTCGACCTTTGGGTTTACGTAATACCGACGTAGGCTTGGACACAGGAAAGAATCTGATATTGAAGGCAACATTGCTCAGTTTATATATTGCAAAAACTTTATATCTATACAAATATTATTAAGAAAATGGATTTCATTTTTGGAGTTTATTCCTTAAGAATCGGGTTTCATGTACAAGGCCGGGATATAAAAGTCTATGGAGTAAAAAAGATGTTACACGATGTCACACGATGTTACACGAAACGTTAAACGAAAGAGGGAGCCTGAGAAACGGCAATCATATCCGAGGAAGACAGCAGGCGAGTTATAAACTGTATTTTAACAAATTCATTGTATATCTAATAAAATTAAATGTATCACGCATGTTCCAAGTATCAAAAAATGAATCTATCTATCCGTATTCACTAAGGGCCTGTTTCACAATCTCCAGATAAGTTCCGAATAGGCTATTGGCAACATATTTGACAGATACTTGACAGATACTCCATACTGTATCTGTCAAATATTTTGCCGATAGCCTATTCGGAACTTATCTGGAGATTGTGAAACAGGCCCCAAGGCATTTATTTTATAATCATTCGTAAGGAGTAAACTCCTGTCGTGCGTCGGAGCTGACACACACCCTTTTTGTTTTGTTTCTTTATTTGTTACGCCTTTTTTGATGACTGAGGGATTTTTTTTTATGCATAAATCCAGGATCTTCGGCTAATTTTTGACCATATGTGGGAATAGCACCTGGGCCTGCCCTAACCAAATTAAAAGCAGCTTCCACTCTTGAACCTCTTTGGCCCATCGACCATCTGTTCTTCTGAGGGTGTGACCAGCCCGCTGCCTCTTTAACGAGCTAATTCTTTGCGTAATATCGGTAACTTTAGTTCTCTGGTGGATGTCTATGTTTCGAATCTTATCTGCTAAAGAAATACCCAGCATAGCACGCTTCATAGCACGTAGAACGACGTCAAACTTTGGATCCAGTCTTACTTTATAAGAGGTTTCAACCCTGTATACTTTATTATTATACTTATAATTAGTAATAATAATTTCTGATTTCTAATAATAAAACATATCAATTCCATCTCGATAGCTACTTACTGCCACAAGTATGACTTGTGAGAGAGAACAGGCAGTCAGTGATCACGTAGCAAGAGTTTATGGCTTTATATATGTTTGAGGTTCATTCTTATATTCATTATCATATTTTACAAATAAAATGCTAAATTGGACTTTATAAGTAAACAAATAAAAAACATAAAAAAGCGTCTAAAATGTGTGGAGATAAAACAAATGAAAAACAAATAAATTATAACCGCACCCATCCAAAAGTTATATCCAAAAGCTTAGCGAATTCCTATTCTAAAATAATTTAAATCAGCTTTGCATCAGGCAGAGGTGTTTCGTTACACCCCATTAAAATTATATAAAACTGTTTGACATTTACCCGAGTACAGGTTACGCCACCTATGTCCATATTGGGAATACATTTTTGCTACTATTCAGCTGTCTAAATTACCATGCAAATAATAGACCTTCGGTTCCTCACACTCAGATAAAAGTATCATCGAAATGTACAGTCAGATCAGTTTTGTTTATGACGACTTAGTCATCGTACTCGTTATTAACCATTGGCACACTTCTGAATATCATCGTAATCATCAGCCTTTATCCTTCCACTGCTGAACATAGGCCTTTCTTAATGAACACCAAGACGACCGATCCCTTGCCACTCCCATCCAACACGGGCCGGTCACTGCTCGTAGATCGTCTTCCCACCTGGTTAGTGGCCCACACTTTGTCTACCCAAACACGGTTTCCACTCTTAAACCTTATTGACCCAACGGCTATGCGTTCTTCTGAGTGAGCTGAGTGCGTGATCAGTCCATTGCCACTTCAACGTGCTTATTCTTCGCGCCATGTCGGTCTCTAATTTCTGGATATAGGCATTTTTAAATGGACACTGCTAATATTCTGATAACTGCACAAATCAGTGTCTTCCCGATTTAAATTTAGATACTGCAAATCCCTTTAGAATTTTATTAGCCTACCGACTATTGATTCTTCTTTCTTGACCGTATTGTGAATCCAAACCATTCTCACACACATAATAAATTACATCCAAATTATTCCAGCAGCTTATTGTAAACTGAATTATCCTCAAATCTACATGCACAAACACAACCAATTTCATCATAATCGGCCCAGCTGTTAAGAAGGACTAAAACCAGTGTTTCCCAAACTCTTTTGCTTCATGGACCCCTTTCAAACTTTTCCTGGCTCATTGGTTCTTCACTATGGAACCAAATTAATTTTCTTAATTTTCATGGACCTCCGGCTTACGGTTGTGGATCCCCATTTTTTGTCACGCTCATCGTCCCCTTTTTATAGACCGTGTAAACACCGATAGCACTCTGCTATCGGCAGCTTGCTCGGGTCCCGCGCTTGACCCGCCTCCCCCGCTACCGGGGGAGGGGAGGGCCGGCCCTCACGATAGGTTTCTAACGTCACCCGTTCCAAACCAGTTGACCGTAGCTGACCAAGTTAGGTACAAACCCGACCCTTTGAACATGGCGGGGGGCAACCCCCAAATTTTTAACGTCATAGGATGATCCAACCGGATCACCCCATTTCCGATGACGCATAACGGTCACTAGGACAATTAGCATAGATCCTACCGAGAAAAAAAAAAAAAAACGTCCCCTTTGAGTCTTCCGTGGACACCTGGGGGTCCACCTGGACCACTTTGGAAATCACTGACTTAAACACGCACAGGAGAATAATACGTAAAGATTTTAAGGACATGGAATTTGAAATTGTTAGGTATTTTTATGGTGAGCTGTACCCAAATTGGAGGTAATCAAGAGTTATCTCTACAATATCTACAACAGGGTATACCCTGTTGTAGATATTGTGTAACTATAGAGCAATATGTTAAATAATTATTTATCTACGACTATAAATTACTAGATTTTATATCGCACCATTCCTTCTATATTAAAACATTTTTTATTACAAATTAAGTAATAATAAAACAACGATAGCCATATTCAAATACACGTATTCCTAATCTGGGTAATTTATTATGTTGTAGACATTTCTATGGCATTCGTCGATCGAACATAATATTAGCTATAAGTATATGGTAGAGAACTACTAGTGTAAAACTAAAACAAAAAATAAAGCTTTTTTTAATACGCTCAGAAACAGTCATTCTAATCAGAATAATATTTTTTTAGTGACTCTATTCATGAGAACTATATGCTATTTTTTGTTAGAGATTTAAATGTAAAAGCGGATGAAGATTACACAAAAATTCAAAAGTATTCTGATTAACTTTTATCCGAAATTATTTTTGGAGTTTGTGTCCAAATTGTATAACTTAGAGATCGGAATTTCATAACAGCTATAAAAGCAGTAATGTTATTAAGCGAGAAAACTTTTTTCCGACAGCTAATTATCCTACTAATATTATATACGCGAAAGTTTATAAGTATGAATGTATGATACTCTTTCACGTAAAAACTACTGAACGGATTTTGATGAAACTTTACAGAAATATAGCTTATATATCAGAACAACACATAGGCAGTAATTTATCACCGTACTCTCTTGGGAACGGGAAGTACGCGGACAAAACCGCAGGGCGCTGCTAGTAAATAATATTAATATACTAAGTTTATTTATTTTTATCTCTTGCGAGACAGAATAGGACCTCTTAATTTTACACATGCTTTCATTTACTACAGCAGTATTTATTTAACAGGCCTGATATTCATCCACACCAAATCGCTGGAAATTACAAGAATTATTTATTACTAGCTGTTGCCTACAGCTTCGCCGATTCGCAGGATCTTAGTACGTAAAATAAGTAACTTTTCTGGTTGTTTTTTTACACTTTGTGCCCGAAAAACCCAAATATCTTACGGAACCCTATTTTTTCCAGAATAAAATTTAGTCTATTTTACTCGTGGATAATGTAGCTTTCGAATGGTGAAAGAATTTTTGAAATCAGTCCAGTACTTTTTGAGCCTATTCATTACAAACAAACAAATTTTTCCTCTTTATAATACTAGTGTAGATGTAGACTACTCTACTTATAAAAATATGACACTAAGTTTCAATTAATATAGTCAATTTTAGTAGATGCTGCTACAGAAATATTTCTAATTTTCCATTTAACTATACAATTTATTGAACTATTTCTACCATAATTAGTAATTACTATCAAAGTATGCTCTTGGATTTTTTTTTCGGATGGCGCTCTATGCTAATGGCCCTAATGGTCCTAATGCTTCGTCGGAAGTGGGGTGAGCCGGTTGGTATCACCCAGTGATATAGTAAGTGAGGGGTTGCCCCCCGCCAGTCGTGGAGTGTGACTTCCACGGCTTCATGGCGTCGGGTTTGATGCTCTTGGATTGGTACCCGCTACCCTGGATGTAAGACCATATTTGAAATACTTAATGACACTAATAACTAATTTATATATTGGGTGATTTGCAACCGTTTTGAAATAATTAAAGCGTTGCGTCAACCTGATGATTAACCAACTGGTGTATATATTAATGACTGCCATTAAACATTATGATAAAATGTAAATTTTTTTTTTCGTGATAATCTGTTATGTAATACCAATGGAAATTTATCGAAAGTTTTCCTCGAACTTATATACGGGAGTATTCAAAACGAGAGAATGAAGAGAGAAGTGAAGAAAATGAGAAATGAGAAAAGATTCAATGAATGCAATAGAAGATCGATAAGGTATCTTCTTCTAAGGGTTCTTAAAATTGCACTTTACTAGAACTACGGAGTCGTCCGGTAATCCTTAAATATAAGTATTAATATAAAAAGTATTAAGTAAATATATGTATTTCCGTTGTCTGGAACCCGTAACACAAGTCTCTTCGTGAAATTACCATGGAACCAGATTGACGTGAGCAAAAAAAAAGCGTCTAAATTATAAATGTGTAAAATGTCGTTCAATTTATCACCATCATCATCATCTTCGTCGTCATCGTCATCATTGTAATCATCATCACCATCGCCACCACCATCATCATTATCCTCATCATCATCAGTCTTTACCCATTCGCTGCTGAACATCTTCTTCTTCTAATATATAAAATTCTCGTGTCACGGTGTTCGAACTTGAACTCCTCCGAAACGGCTTGACCGATTCTCATGAAATTTTGTGAGCATATTGAGTAGGTCTGAGAATCGGCCAACATCTATTTTTCATACCCCTAAGTAATGAGGGTTCGATCTAGCTGGGATAAATTTTTAGAAAACTTTTTTTTATCCGTGTTTTGAGGCATCGATAAAATATGATTGGAATACGAACGTAAATTTCGCTGTCAAATAATATGTCATGGTAGCTTCGTGGTGAAATTAGGCAGTTAAATCCGAACGAGCGTGGTTCGAGTCTCCAGTTTGAATTATTTTTTTTCCTTTTTTTAAGATCATTTTTTTTGAATTTTTTTAATCGTATTTTATCACTAAGGGTACCGAGCAAATGCTCGGTCAACCAGGTACTGATGTATAATTCGCGGTTTACTATACTGGTCCTTGAAAGTGACTATTACTTACGTACCAACTAGAGATACTAATTTGTGGGCTAATAACCGTTATTGTGGATCTCGAGTGTTTGCTTAACCACTTTGTGGAGTCTAATCAATCATGCAAACTTTGTAATCCAACTCCACTCATATTTTCAATTATTGAGAGGCTTCAAGCCTATTAGCCTTTTATATATTACTAGCTGTTGCCCGCAGCTTCGCCTGCGTTAACTAAGATTTACAACGGGATCCGGAAAGCATATCTAAATAGTAAATATTATTTACTATTTGGTATTCCGGAGATTGGAAAAGTTAATTTATGTTTGTTAACTTTAAAAAAATGGGGAGATAACTGGAAATAAGAAAAATTGGAAATTTCCGGGCATATTTAATATTTAAGCTACATCATCTATAACACTACCTATGTTATATAATTTAAAAAATGTGATCTGGCATGCTTATTGCTTTTTTAAATTAGTTATTTAAAAAAAAAGCAAAACCAAAAATACGAGAATAAAAAAAAGCACAGTACATAATAGGTATATACAATGCAACGTGATTACAATGCACGTACGTATTAAAAGTTCAATCTCATAAAGGTCAGTGAACCTCAGCTTTATCATCGAACTAAGTCTCTTTAGTAGGTAAGTATATTTTTTTCAAAATATTTTTTCACGAATACATTTCGGACCTTATATTCCAATTAGGGAATGCAATCCCGCAGCAAAATTTTAATCCCGGTATTTGCGGGGCTGAGAGGTCTTAGTCCCGCGGGATCCTGGTATTTGCGGGATCCCGCATGTTTCTGATTGAGAAAAGAGAAAATGCCCGTGTCATTAATGCATCTAGAACTAAACATATTTGAAATAATGTATTGTGAGACTAATAAGAACATACACGAAATGAATAAAAAGTAGTTTAGACATTATTTTGAACGCCATTTCTATACATGCCAGACATCCAGCAGCAAAAAATGCTTTTTGTACATTCATGCTTGTGGGCAAAGCTGTCATTAAAGCGTTGTAGGCGCACTCGAGATATTTGCCTTTTAATGCACCGGACTCAACCAAATTAATTTCTCACTTAATCAAAACAAATGAAATCCAGAATGAGTGCGACAAGTTGTTTTAAAACTTGATATAGTTTTTTCATGTTAATTTCGAAGAGACATCGGTTCAGGCTCCGTAGTTTCAGCATGCATGTTGCGGCCACTGTAGCAAGAGGTATTCATCACGATCTTGAGTGGAGGTAAAAGACGTTGTACAAGCATCTGATGAGATTGACGCTGATTCTGCGTAGTCGTCTCTCATTAAATTGATTATATTATTTATATACTTATTACATTGTTTATATTATTAAATCTTTCTAAGATATTTATAATTTATTTGCGGACGGACTACTCTTTTTGTAGGTAGCTTATAGGATCGTGTAAATACAATAAAACAGCAGCTATATTTGTACGTCACTCTGCAATGCGTTTCCTTAATGAGCAAGTATCCCGTATCCGTCCGTCATTGGTTGCAATCTTTATAAGCCAAGTCAGTTCGTGCGCTCCCGAAAAACATATGGCGCTTATTGTTGCGCAGTCCCGCTAATCCCGTGGGATCCCGGTCGATTTACGTGCGGGACTGGTCCCGCAAAAATAGTGCGGGATCCCGGTATTTCGCGATCCCGGTATCCATGTATGGTATTCCAATGTATTAAAAATATGGATTTTGCTTTTGTTAAAAATAATTGACTTAACTATAAATCGAGAGTTAAATTAAAGTTTTACACTTTTTGGTTACTGTAAATAATTCTCCTAACTTAAAGAAATATAAATTTAATATAGTAATTTCATAAAAATATATAAATAAACATTATTATTTTGGGAAATATTTTAATAAATTTATTTATTTATTAAGATCGAATACAGTTTTGCATCAATAAAGACAAAGAAATATAGAACAAAAATTCAATCTAGACACAATAACCAATAACCCTCGGTCACAACTTGCTTATCAATCATAGAATATAGTCCAAGTAACATGGAATATACAGAGCAATTCTACATGCATCGAAGACACACAAAGACTTCAGGGGGCCTAGCCAAAATGCCATTAAGAAAGTGTTAGCGAAGTTCGAAATGATAAAATGTATAGGATGGACCACGTGATCAAGCGCGGCCTTAGTTCAGAAGGCCTTAGGTCAGAAGGCCGCCAGAACCCAAGTCATATTGTCTAAGATTTTATGATAATTTAATAAATTTCACCAAAATCCTGTTTAATAGTTTACCTATTTCACACATCCGTAATGTCGCACAGAACACGGATGCTGTGTGTTTACAGATCGATTGTCCTGTCAATTACGATAGAATTGATTAACACAAATGTTTCAAAAACAATGATTCGCCAGTGAATCCTACAGAGGTTCCAAATTCCTTCTTATTTTGACTGCTTGCTTTTTTTATATCATATGAGGGCAAACGAACAGTTGAAGCCTTGCGACTATCCACGCCCATCCACACGACCAGAGGCTATGCAGATGCGTTGCTGTCTCCTTTTTCCTATCCCCCCAATGGGTCAACGAAACTCACAAACCGCACAAACTGCGACAGCATAACTGCCACCTTACTCTAGTATTATGTGAGCGAGAGGTACCATCCCGGCCACTAGCTCACTAGAACAGCGAACTAGCTTTAATGTGATTCAGATTCAAGGCATAAATAGAGCTTATCCCATTTATTTCAGAATAAAAAAATTTGTGGAATAGCTTTTAAATCAAATCTAACAAAAATATCTTTATTTCGTAGATAGCAACTTGTAATACTAGTCACTCAAAGTAAGTTTTAGGAGGATGGTGACGTTGCTGGTACCGTGACTGCAGGTCAGGCAGGTTGCCTGGATCAGCAGGTGGACTGGTCTATGTTCATGGGTGACGTTGATCCCTTACTATCAGTTATCAGTTTGCCTATTTAACTATAATACCTTTTCTGTTCCTTGTATTCTATTGGTCAATATTCATGAACATTATTTATCTGGCACTAACTTATATTTATGTACTAACTAGCTGTTGCCCGTGGCTTCGAACGCGTTAACTTAGTTTTACGGACGTATACGGTTTGATCATTATTATCTTTATAGCGTAAGTTATTCATTATTATAATTGCTACCTATCAGTAAAAGTCTCGTCAAAATCGGTCTAGCCATTTCAGAGAATAGCCGGAACAAACTGATAGACAGACAATAAAATTGTAAAATGGTTATTTTGATATATGTGTCCTATATATAATATATTCATATGGATGTAGTAAAAAGCGATTAATTTAATATTACAAGAAGACACCAATTTTGTTAATATGTATTATTTTACATTTATTATTATTTATTAGGGACAGGCTACTTAAACATTTGTTTAATCATGTTGCCTATTTGCGATCCAAGTGGTCTCCATATTACCTCATTGCCTGATTTCCTTCCTTGTCTCCAACGATGCTATGCGAAATAAGTATGGAAGATGCTCCCTATGCTAGCTGCTAGCCGGCAGGTACTGATGCTGCATCGGACGAAATAAATCAAACCGAAAAACTATGTACAATTTTATGTGTACAAGCTAATCACATTTTTATTACCGGTATGACTAAATATTGGGAGAGTGAAAGGAATTTTTATTCATTAATTAATTCTTTACTTTATGATGAATCAGAAGAACCTTGGAATGACGAGTTTTACGCAAACCTCTGTTCAAATCAAATTTTAGTGACATAACTTCTACTCGTATACATTAGTTTATTTGTTTATATGTTTCGACACATGACATAATAACAGACAAAGATGTGTGTACCAAGTCGTCAT
Organism: Lycaena phlaeas; assembly: GCA_905333005.2. Lineage (NCBI taxonomy): Eukaryota > Metazoa > Arthropoda > Insecta > Lepidoptera > Lycaenidae > Lycaena > Lycaena phlaeas. The sequence continues at coordinate 5,493,842 of HG995181.1, forward strand.
ACATATATCGTCTTGTAAATTACCAAAGATTAATTTACGCAATGTTCACACCTTTGGAACCCTGTTGAAATAAGTTTAAGTTAAGTTCAAAATTATGAAAGTGAAGCTAAAACGACACAAAACTGGTTTAGCACTCGAATTAAATAAACAGCGTATGTTTACCTTTATTGTCCTCGTCGCACGATTTCAAATTGTAAATGTCAAACTGAAAATGCACAGATAAATAAGGCGGCGTTTTTCGAAAACAGTTTTGGCGGGATTGTCGTTACGTCAACGCGTGCGCTCTGACAGCCGGTCGCGCTTAAACTGAACGTACCTTTCCATCGTTTCATTGCCAGTTTCCCAAGTACCATTGTATGCTCTACATCAGACTTCCGAGGATGCCGGATGGATATCGCGGAAGTCCGAGCGGCTCCGATCGATTTCGGCTCATCATAGGATATGTTTTGTGGAGTCATAGTTCCCGGATGCAGGGTTGTTACGATTTTAAGTGTACGCGTAAAAATATAGCCTTATCATAGTACATATACCTATATAAATAACAGAGAAAGGTTTTTTACTTGCATTGAATATTCTTCGAACTTATTTGAAAATTTTTCACCAATGGCACTGTATCAGCCAGTAACAGCTATAAAATGTTTATTCCTGTGAAGCCAGGACGAACCGTTAAAATTAAAAAAAAAACGAACGTTTTAAAAGCTTTATAATTATTTAATGTAATATATTGCCCTTGGAATACAAATGTTAAAGGATCATCCTGGAATTTAATGGGGGTACTCCTGATTAATTCAAGTTTTTTTAAACATAATTAAATAAATGTAATGTTATTAATGAACCATAAGGTGATAAGCAAGTACCCTTTTTTCATAGAGTTATGTAGAGGCTTATCTTAAAACAATCATTATAAATTAGTACTATATGATTATGTTAGTATACCTATATAATAAATCCATATAAATAATTTATCACACGCCTGTAAGGTCCCATAGCGCCTTACATATTATCGTGCTATAATATAAGAAATATATAGCCTTCCGTGTCTTATTGCTGTAAAGTATCCGAAACGTCGCGTACGGCATTAAAAAAAATAGATATAGTATGGAGATAACAGATAGAGTATGGAGTATCTGTCAAATATGTTGCGGATAGCCTATCCGGCACTTATCAGGAAGTGGTGAAACAGGCCCTTAAGAGAATGAAATATTAAGTATTTTCATAAGATAATTAACAGACCGCAAGGCAGTAGGGAAAACTATTGAATAGCAAACTCAGGATATTTTCCTCTCTCGAATATTGGCCGTCCCGACTTCACCCGATCGATGTCACCCCAGAGCGTAACGCATCAGCCTCAATCACATAAGAAGTTTTCCCTTCAAAAAGGAGACTTTAGACTACTATAATTTTAATGTATTAAAATTAAATTAAATACACGCCTAAAAAACGTAACGCTACTGAATAGTATAGTATTCTGTAAGGTCGTTTTCGAATCTCGAAAGCGGAATCCGCGGTGATATGACTATTATAATATATGATTCTTTAAAACTCGACTCTCTATCAATAAAGTTCGCTTTCGAAGTGAGCGTGAAGTGAGCTCTATCACTCAAGTGAAGCTCGATATTGAAGTGGTTTTTACAGAATAGCCGTACAGCTCTTTACGATAAAAAAGAGACTTCTAATGCTCGTCATAACGTCGAGTCGCGTGACACGTTAGTAAGTTGTTTGCCCGACAAGTTTGACGACAATTGTTGTCCTGCAGTCAGTTCAGGTATAACAGAATGATTTGCATAGACAATGGCATGAAAGGAAGACACCGTTTAATAACTTTGGACACGGCAATACAAATGGTACATGTTTATATAAATGTAGTCACAGCAGGGCTGCCTATGTGAATTACATAAAATGAATCTCTTTACAATAAATTATAATACCGCGTTAACTCGGATAGCACTCCGCTATCGACGGCTTGCTCTGGTCCCGCGCTTGATCCGCCTCCCCCGTCAGTGGGGGAGGGTAGCCGGCCATCATGACAGGTTACTAACTTCAACCGTTTCTAACCAGACGACCATAACTGATTTGATTAGTTTAAATCATTTAAACCTCACAGACACGTCCGATAGGGAAATGGGGGGTCTTGCCTCCCTAACATCTCAGTCAAGACACCACGTGGCGGCTGCTGAAGCCACCGCGGAGGTTGTGGGTCCTAGTATTGCACCTCCCGCCAGATCTTCACCTCGGTGAAATCACCCGGTGGGGGTAGTCCGCCTGGGGCCCAGGAGGCAGAGACCCGCCACAGGAACAAACCCGACGTCATCCGTGGAAGTCACGCTCCACGGCAGGCGGGGGGCAAACCCCACTTACTTACTATAATATCACAGGGTGAAGCCAACCGGCTGACCCCACTACCGACGCAGCATTAGGGCCATTAGCATAGCTCTATCCAAAAAAAAAACTAATATAATACGAAGCTGAAGAGTTTGTTTGCTTGAACGCGCTAATCTCAGGAACTATTGGTCGGATTTGAATGGTTATTTCAGTGTTAGATAGCCCACTCATCGAGAAATGCTGCTATCCTCCTGGTTATAATGTCATTATACAGGCGAAGCTGTAGGCAACAACTATTATATTTAGGGACATAGTTTAGTTCATGACAAAGTCGACAGTGAAAAAATCTTGAAAATACGTTGAGTTAAGAAAATATCGCGCACAAACAGACCAATACAAAAAGCGACTTTTGTACTATGTATATAAATAAGATAATGTCTTGGTGAATTGTTTTTTACATCAAAATGATTTGGTGTTTTGTTTTTTGGTTGGGTCTAATGCCTCATCGGATGTGGGGTGGGCTGGTTGGCCTCACCCCATAATGTGTAAAAATGGGTGGTTGTCCCCCGCCAGCCTTAGAGTGCGTCTTCCACGGCTTATTGGCGTCGGGTTTGTTCCTGTGGCGGGTCTCTGCCTCCTGGGCCCCAGGCGGGCTACCCCCACCGGGTGGTTTCACCGAGGTGAAGATCTGGCGGGAGGTGCCAGCAATACTAGGACCCACAACCTCCGCGGTGGCTTCAGCAGCCGCCACGTGGTGTCTTAACTGAGATGTTGGGGAGGCAAGACCCCCCATTTCCCTATCGAACGTGTCTGTGAGGTTTAAATGATTTAAACTAATCAAATCAGTTATGGTCGTCTGGTTAGAAACGGTTGAAGTTAGTAAGCTGTCATGATGGCCGGCTACCCTCCCCCACTGACGGGGGAGGCGTTGTTCCTGCGGGCACCCCCGTCGGATGAAAATTTGATGAATGGTCAACCCTAGATATGGAAGTGTAACATCCGTGACAAGATAATACCGGTACGGGAAAACCGAGACGGATGGGACCGGACCGGCGTCCGTCTCACGTGTATTAGTCTTTAAGGACATCGGATTTCACGGGCCATTGTGATCGTGATCTACATAGATACGTCAATGATCTAACGACTTAAAAATTGTACTAAAGCAACGATCTTTATTTTTTATTAAATTTGGTAACTTATTTATAAATAAGCTATGGGCAATTTGATATAATATATCTGTAATAAAATAAATAAAAAAATTTAATAGTCTTTATTGCTGTTTTCTTACAAATAATTTCTCTACAATCTACAAAATGGCTATTTCATTTTTTTATTACTACTAGGTATATTAAATATCTATCCCAATTTATATTTCTACATTATTTTCAAACGGATTATAATCGGATAAATAAATAATCTACCCTAATATTATAAAGAGGAAAACTTTGTTTGTTTGTTTAGTTGTAATGAATCGGGAAATGCACTGATGCATCCCGCGGGGGAGTAGGTCTCCCCAGGCGGGTATGTGGGACTCGCTGCGCCCGAAAGCTGGTAAGTGGACGCAGCTCTACCCACTAAAACCCGGCGAGTGCCACCAATGCCGCATTTGGTGAGGTGTCCCGGATCTAAAAGCAACAGGGCACCTCGACGGCTAGTCAGTCCCTCAGGGGACCGACGCTACTTCCACAGAGCGGTTGTTCCGCACCACAGAACAACAACTCCCAACGTCGGAACAGTACGATGAGGTGAGGTTCCCATCCCCACCTCTTGCCCCCTGGTCTGTTGTCCCCTCTTCTTATAAGAGGGATACAAAGAGCCCCCTCGGCTCAATTCGCTTCGCCCAAGGCGTTTGGGTCCCCTGGACTACTGAGCCCAACCGCCACGACAAGGCCTGAGCCATGGTGGGAACCATTCAAAAGCTACATTATCCACGAGTAACATAGGTTAAATTTTATTCTCGAAAAAAAAGAGGGTTCCGTAAGATATTTGGGATTTTCGGGCACAAGGTGTAAAAAATCAACCAGAAAAGTTACTTATTTTGCGTACTAAGATCCCGTTGTAAATCTTAGTTAACGTAGGCAAAGCTGTGGGCAACAGCTAGTATTAAATATATAAATAACTTATACAGATCAAAGTTTGAAGGTCAGTTAATATCGGGGTAGAAAAGTTTATTCATAAAGGAATGCCCTTTATGTCAATAATAGTATAAAGAAACGTCAAAAAGTAGTTAAAAATGTACATAGTAGTATTAAGTTGTGTCTACTTAAAACTGCTTAAAACGATATTAATATTCATGATTTTTCTTAGGTTGGTAGCCAAAACAAGTAATTTAATGACGATGTGAAAATACAATTTACGATTCCAATTTAAATATAAGTACTTATTACAATCAACATCATCATCAGCCTTCATGCATGCGCTGTTGAATATAGGCCTCCTTTAATGAATGCCAAGATGACCAATCCCTTGCCATTCACATTCAACACAGACCGGCTACTGCACGGAAAACAAAACAAATAGTAAATAAATAAAAAGGACTGACATAGTTTTATGAAACCACTGTAAAAGTAAAACATTTTTTCACATTATAGACATAATTTAACCAAAAAATTTCGGAATAATATTCCATTAAGGGTGTAAAAATATTAAATATGGAACACTCGCACAAATGAGTGGCCGCGGTCGACCGTCACGCGACATGCAACACATACGAAAAATTTTGAAACGATGCAATAAAACTTTCACTTTAAAAACTTTAATAATGTCTCCTCGATCATACGTACATTTCGATTCCGGTATCGTCAAACCGCATTAAAAACTATGTTACATTGAACACAACAAGACACGTGCTAATGATGATGAATTGTCTCAATGAACATTATGACAGATAACTACAACAATACGCTAATTAATAGGCTAATAAATGCTATAATACATGTCGGGACACGAGATTGTAACATTCCTTTGTCGTTTGACGAATAAATTATAATACGAGAACAAACCACAGAGTAACTTTACACTACACGACTATGATTGAAAGAGGCAGTATGTCAATTGTGTAGTCGTGGTGTATGTGGTCTATGGCGACAATGACTTGTTTGATTGTGGGATTTCCTCGCTTCCGGCATCGCCCTGGGTTTTCTGAACGTCGCGACACTTTTTTGCCCCGCGTTCCGTTTCACGAAGCGGATTTAATTTTATAAGTTTTTTGGGTTTAATTAACGTTGCATTGATTGTTTGTTTATTTAATTGTAAAAATAATCACACGTGTTGTAAATAACAAATATAATTTGTAGTTGCATCCATTATATTCTAATATATCCTGCGAATTTCAACAGAGAAAGTGGCCAGTAAAATGTCAATTCAAACACTTAATTTAATTTGCGACATTTTGGTCCTTTATTGAACCTTCATCAGGCATTTTAACAGTCGTGTTATATAATAAGTAATTTTATTTTTAAATTTATAATCATCTAGCAATTATATTATTTAATTGAATTTCATTAGGTCCGCTATATTGTGTGCCTACAATAAATTCATCATCATCAGTTCATCACAATCATTTATAATCCATTTTCTACTAAATGTATATGAATCTGTCTGCTTGTTCCGGCTAATCTCTGGACTGGATCGATTTTGACGGGACTTTATTGGCAGGTAGCTGTATAAGGAGTAACTTAGGCTATTTTCATTTAAGAAACATGTATTCTTTTATTATAATTATTGTGAATCTTATTTAACGCAGACGAAGCAGCGGGCAACAGCTAGTTATTAATATTATGTTATCATACAGTATTGTGTTATTTAAATATTTATCCAGCACCTGTCAATCTATTTATTAGTCTAGACTTTAACTATGCGGAAAAGCGGCTTGAGTTTGCTTTCTTTGTGATTAATTCGATTTGTAGGTTATTTAATTAAGGTATTGGCATGAATACAATATCCGGTAATGGTTTGTTAAGTGTAACATATAATTTAATTAATTGTTAATAAATATAGCCTTTGTATTAATTGTGCAAATTGCCGTAGAACAGAATTACTATCGAACTTAAGAACATGATTCATGCTAAATGAATATTGCACAAATATTTTAAGGAAATTATTAATAACTAGCTGTTGCCCACAGCTTCGTCTGCGTTAACTAAGATTTACAACGGGAGCTTAGTACGCAAAATAAGTAACTTTTCTGGTTGATTTTTTACACCTTGTGTCCGAAAAACCCAAATATCTTACGGAACCCTATTTTTTTCAGAATATAATAATTTTTTAGAATTTCGTATTTTATGAATTCTATATTTAACCGACTTCAAAAAAAAGGAGGTTATCAATTCGACTGTATGTTTTTTTTTTTTTTTTTTTATAAGTGTTACCTCATAACTTTTGACTGGGTGCCAAAGCAAAGATAACCTTAACAGACATCTATTCAATACTGGGTGTACTCGTATGAGTACAAAATCAATAATTGCAAAGGAATTTATAATAGATGTGAGAGTATAATATTATGTATTCAAATGCTGTGAATTGTGATTAGACTGTCCTTATTGGCTGGCACCGACTCCCAAAATGACTAATTTTAAAAAGTAGTACTCGAAGTATTTAAATATTATTTAAAAATTTTTAGTTGTACATAATTTGAAGATATAGTTTTGAAGTCGGTTTTGGTTTTTCATTTAAAATTAACTTTATTAATATATATTATAATGAAATAACGCGGCTAATTAACCTTTATCTTTATAATTTACCTAATTTTTTACAGGACCGACGTTTCGAATACTTTACAGCAACCATGATTCCTTTCCTCTGTAAATTGTTTTATTATAATGAGTGAAATTCGTATAAACATAAGAAAACAATATGCTAGCGTATACCAAACCAATATAGTTGGCGTCGCGACTTTCCTCGAGGCTTCCGTAGACTTTAAGATTTTTAGCATCGTTTCGTAGATAAAAGATACCGAAATTCGTCATTGTCTCCGAGTTATCAATGAAATTTTCCTAACCAATAAGATATTGATAAAGATCGATAACCAACAGACAGTTTGTGATTTTGTTACGATAACGATTGACCACGTGATTTAGCGCGACTTATGTCAATCCCATGCCATTTATTCTTCTCGAATTTCGCTATCGTTTTTTTAATGTTACTATGTCTAAGCCCCCTTAGCTCCCTAAGCTTTGGTAGTCAATGCTTTAAAGTAAAAGGCAATCACATTTCACAATATTAACTTACATTCTGTCTTCTAGCAGTTTTTCCACTTTAAAGCAGTGTTTCCTAGCAATCCTTTATTCTCTAACTACAAGAACACCTGCAACACGATCTTTGATAACAATTTAATTCGATGTAAAATATTCAAACCGCGCCCTGTCGGTTCGCCAGGTCTTTGTCAGGGTGGGGCACATTCACTCCACATAATTTATACAACCAAGATATATGCAGATATCGCGGGTTCAAAACCTGGCAAATTATGACTTTCTTATAATTTCTAATAGATGCTGTGATTGGAAAGACTAGAGATAGGATGGAACCTCCGTGCGGCAGCCGGGCAGTTGATTATTAGTGGCGAGAGAAGGTTTTGGCGTTCATTAAAGTAGGCCTATGTCCTGGGGGACGAAAGAGGCTGATATTGATGATGATGACATGAACATGTTTTCTTCCTTATTTTTTATGGAAGACTAGCGGATCCGACAGGCGGCCTTTTAGATACAGATCGATCCAGCTGTTTAGTTGCAGCATAGATAAGTACCCTAGATACCGACTGCAGCGCCGTCTGCCGCGCTGGTTTGCGAATCTAAACCATTCAGGATATCGTAAAATGCTTAGAAAAAATATATTTAAATAGGTCCAGCTGTTTAGGAGGAGTTCAGTGACATACACAAATACAGCAGAATCTAGACACGCGGCAGATGCTCTAGCCAAGTTCATCTGCCGAGCAAGCACTAACTGTTACCAGCAGCTTCGCTTGCGTTAACTAAGATTTAGAACGGGATCTGAGCGGGATAATATATTGTGCATGTATCTTCCTTCCTCTTGAATTGTGCTATCTATTTAAAAAAACGTATCAAAATCCGCTGTGTACTTTTAAAGATTTAAGCATACATTCAAAGGACTTTGTTTTATACTGTGTAAAGAAGAAAAGATGGGGAAAACGGATAGTCGTTTCATCTGATGGTGAGTCAAGCTACATCCTTTAAAATCTGAGTATGCTCTACTTGTTCGTCATCGTCATTATTTACAACAAAAGCCTTTTTCGAAAAGCCCAGACATCCGATCCGTCTTATTTTGAATTGCCCTTTTTGGCGTTCTCTAAAATATTTCTGTATTAGTATAGAAACAACTTACTAAATGCAGAAAAACAGAGTTTTTTTTTGCATTTAGTAAGTTGTTAAGGTTTGAATTTTAAGGTTTTTACCGTTTTGTTCTAATTGTAGATGAATGTCTAATAAATGACTGAAACGTCGCAAATTAACAAAAATGTTTTGATTGACATCTTTCTGTCCACTTCTCTGCTAATTTAAATAATTTATATATACAATGGACGCAACTACATATTATAACGTGTAAAATATAGAATCATATTTTAAATACATCTTCATACATTTTGAAAAGGCTTCTGTATGTTATTAAAGCTGGTTTATCCTGTACGTTTTATTTATGGATGTTATGACATTTTTACAACATAATCACACGCTATTACAACTTAATTGTATTTTAATAGTTGTTGAATATTCGAAGAAATCATTTAGTCACTTTCTAAGGATGATTGGACGTTTTTTTATTTATGTTCTTGTAATAACACCGTTGGGTAACGTCTATGGCCAGACATTTATGAAAGGTCGTTAAGAAATATGCGTCAACGAGCTTACACCACGCTTTGCTTATATTTGCTACCGACTTTTTGCCGCTTAACGTTATAATAGACTTTTAAACTAGATTCTAGAAGTTTCGATTTGAAATGAAGACATAGGCGATTGTAAGAGGTAGTGCCATGCTGCTTTGCAGCCAAATTGGGTCGACACGACCGGGGAGGAACCTCTCGCTCACATAAAATCGGCGTAAAGTGGCAGCTAAACTGTCGCGTTTCGTGCGGTTTATGAGTTTCCGATGGCCCATTTATAGGGAAAAGGAGGGCAACGCATCTGCATAACCGTTGGTTGTGTGGATGTTAATGGACGTCAATAGTCGCAAGGCTTCGACTGTTCGTTTGCCCTCTTATGATATAAAAAAAGGCGTACTGCATTTAGATATATTATATTGGGATCATTTGTGATTTTAATATTATGCTTTTATATAAGTTTATTGTATTTTTGACCATAGTTGTCTTAAGTGTCTTTAAACATGCCTTTTCATGTTTAGTTGGGTAGGCAAATTCATAGAGGTGCTACCTGATGGTGAGTGGTCGACGTCGCCCATGAACTAGTTTACCTAGAATTAGCCCAGGTAACTCATTCGTCCCCACCATGGTTCAGACCTTGTTGTGGCGGTTGGACTCAGTAGCCCAGGGTGCCTACCTGTCCTGCCCTTCTCGTCGTAACTCAGCACAGCTGTGGCTCGTCTGTCCATTTGCCTTTTCGACTAAGATACAAAAATGTTACAGAATTGTCTTGACTAATTTAAAATGCTTCTTTTTTCGCTGCTTGGCAATGGTAATTTTCAATGAACTCTTAATCGATGTCCTATCACTCGTCTACTCCTCTCTGCTTCGTCTACTCGGACCAGCGGCCTACAGCGGCCAACGACTCATCACAACAAACAGCAAAAAGAATCAGTCTCTTGTAAGGGACTCAATGCTAGTCCACCGGCCGTCGGACCTTCGCCGTATTTTTTTTTGAATCACGAAATATGTGAAGCTTATGTCAAAGATCTGGGCCACTTTTGTAATCGGACATCGAACCGTCCAAATGTCAGGGGACCACCGCAACAGATAATCCGTCCGCGGATCCATTTTGATTCTGTGTCATCATTTTGTCATTGAATCGGAAAGGTTATATTTTAAATTCCGTCCAATCAATTGCATCATTAGACAAATTATATTAGACGTAGGCTAAAAATAGGTTTCATTTTATCAGCATTATAAAATAGGATAACACTACACCATACTATTAGATAATTCTTTTTTGTGGTATTATTTAATAGTTATCGTCGGGACAAAGCTTTTATAACAAAAAATTAATACAACAATTCTCATTACATAATTTATAATAGGTTCGTCATCCTTACAAACTTTTGGCACCTAAAATATTAGCAGGACTAAATGCATTTTAATCTAATTGAAAAATCTTAAAATCCTCAAAATCGAATGAATGAATATGCTTTATTATGCAAATCACAGAAAAAATCCAATTAAACAAAATTATTATTAAGGGCCTGTTTCACAATCTCAGTGTAATTAAGTGCACAATAGGCTATCGGCAACATATTTGACAGATATTAGACAGATACTCCGTACGGAAACAGGCCCTTAATTAAATAAAAATCATCCTACCATTTTACATTAATAAAAATAAGGTGAATGTCAAGGCGCGCCTCTATATTATGTTTTGAAATCTAGAAAATAATAAGTAAGAAGAAACAAAAAATAACATTACAATAATTACAGAGTAAACTAAATTTATGACTAATTTTATGATAGATTGAAAATTCATTGAATGGATTTAATAAATAAAGACATTTATACCATGCGAAAAAACATGATCTATCACAACACGTCCATCCCCAAAAAAAAACATATTTGGCATGAATGAACATGTCAAAAAACCTGCTTGCTAGGAAGTCTTTTCGACCTGCAAAATACAGGTTATTATGTAAATAAAAAGGAATAAGTAAAGAGCACAAGTGTAAGTAAAATAGCATTTAAAGAACACGAAGCGAACTCAAACTTGAATAAATTATGTTATATCGTTGTTTTAATTAATGAAAAAACTGGTGAAGCGAGAACCGTACTAACGTACTAAAGGTTTTGTATATAAAATATTTATAAAGTTATATTTCGTCAGAAAGCTATCGTCTATTCTCGATCTCGACACTTTATAGTAAGGCTCACGATTTCACCTGATCTAAATATGGATATTTTTTTGAAAATTCATTTACGAAATACAATAAGAATTTTCAAATCCGAACATATTTAATACAGAAAGGATCCATACGTCTTGAAGGGAAAACAAAATTACATAGAGAATGTTAAATTATTAGGTATACAGAATAACACCCAAACGTCTTCTCTATAAAAATATTATGACCATCTTAATTTCAATTTCATTAGCGGTCGCTGATAATCTTTGGTTCTTTTGCGAGGACTTGTGGTTTACCAACCCCTCTAGACAAGTGGCAAACGCTCGATTCTATTCCTTTGCGTTTACTCGCTAACTCCATAGGGTTGCTGCAATTTTTTTGAAGACGGTTTTAAATTAAGACACATAATGAATATGGTTTAGTTTCTAAAAACGTTTAACAACCTATGTACTTCGTTTAAAAGGAACATTAGTATTATAATATTTCTCCAATTTTTTAAATGTCGTAAGCTAGTGTAATTCCCATACAATAAGTATTCTTTTCTATTATATTCGTTTAGCTTTTATGCCACGCTTCTAGGGGACGAATTACATAAGTTTTCAGACGTTTTTAGACGTTTTTACAAACAAAGCCATATACTTTATGTGTCATAATAAACGTTCTTCAAAAATTTTGCAGCAACCCTATGAGTTAGCGAGAAAATGCAAAGGAATAGAATCGGCGCGCATGCCACTTGTCTAGGGGTGCAAATCTCATTATATTACAGTGGAGAAGTTTACGTTAGTTTTCTTATGTTAAGGCCAGTATATCCCAAAGCGCCTGTTTTTGTTTAAGTCGTAAACATAGTAATGTTGGTTTTTTTGATCCGTTAAAAATATATGTTGTAGTTTAGTATACATTCTTTTTTATTAACCTATTCAAAACACGATCATTGTAACTTGCTTCGATAAAAAAAAATCACAAACACAAGATGTTTTTGATTATTTTTCTAGTTGTAATTGAAGAATGTGAGATTTTAAGTTACAAAATTTATATGAAAAAATAGGTAATAACATTTAAAATTTTATTCTGATCTTACTTTTTAAAATAAATGTTTTTATTTTTCTTAAAATCAAATAATGTGAAAAACTTGTCTAGCCCCCAGCGCGGCCTCAATTTAGTTGCCTGCGAGGCGTTAACAAAGTAGGACCTATGTTTCGCTGCTGCCTGGCGGCTCTCCCCCGCTATAGATCGTTAAAACAACGTGTGCAATATATAAGCCGGTGCCTGATATGATAGTGTACATAGGAAATAAAAATAAAAATTTGAACAATATTTAGTTTTAATATTTTTTTCTCATTTTTGTCGTAATCAGGATCATCAGCGTGTTTTTTTCCTCATTTTTATTTTAATATCGATTTAATGTTACTAATTCATCATCATCATCATCAGCCTTTATCCATCAACTGCTGAACATAGGCCTCCCTCAATGAACGCCAAGACGGCCGATCCCTTGCTACTCGCATCTTTATTATAAAAATATTAATTTTAAGTTCTAAATGGTGGTAATGATGATGATCGCGGTGATTGTGGTGGTGGTGATGATGGTGGTGGTGGTGATGATGGTGGTGGTGGTGGTGTGGGAGGGGGGTGTAAATTGTAATAGTGATGATGATGAAGTTGATGATTACAATGATGGTGGTGATGACGCTGACGAGAATAATGATGGTGGTGGTGGTGGTGGTGGTGGTGGGGGAGGGGGGTGTAAATTGTAACAGTGATGATGACGTTGATCATTATAATGATGGTGGTGATGACGCTGACGAGAATAATGATGGTGGTGGTGGTGGTGGTGGGGGAGGGGGGTGTAAATTGTAACAGTGATGATGACGTTGATCATTATAATGATGGTGGTGATGACGCTGACGAGAATAATGATGGTGGTGGTGGTGGTGGTGGGGGAGGGGGGTGTAAATTGTAATAGTGATGATGACGTTGATCATTATAATGATGGTGGTGATGACGCTGACGAAAATAATGATGGTGGTGGTGGTGGTGGGGGAGGGGGGGTGTAAATTGTAATAGTGATGATGATGAAGTTGATGATTACAATGATGGTGGTGATGACGCTGACGAGAATAATGATGGTGGTGGTGGGGGAGGGGGGTGTAAATTGTAATAGTGATGATGACGTTGATCATTATAATGATGGTGGTGATGACGGTGACGAGAATAATGATGGTGGTGGTGGGGGAGGGGGGTGTAAATTGTAATAGTGATGATGACGTTGATCATTATAATGATGGTGGTGATGACGCTGACGAGAATAATGATGGTGGTGGTGGTGGTGGTGGTGGGGGAGAGGGGTGTAAATTGTTACAGTGATGATGACGTTGATCATTATAATGATGGTGGTGATGACGCTGACGAGAATAATGATGGTGGTGGTGGTGGTGGTGGGGGAGGGGGGTGTAAATTGTAATAGTGATGATGACGTTGATCATTATAATGATGGTGGTGATGACGCTGACGAGAATAATGATGGTGGTGGTGGTGGTGGTGGGGGAGGGGGGTGTAAATTGTAATAGTGATGATGACGTTGATCATTATAATGATGGTGGTGATGACGCTGACGAAAATAATGATGGTGGTGGTGGTGGTGATGAATGGTGATTGAGGTGATAATTAACACTTATTTCGTTTACAATGATTTGTGTGTGTGATTTGTAATATGACCTCTGTGGCTCAATGGTTAGCGCGTTGGCGTTCAAGCCGGAGGTCGCGGGTTCGAATCCCGCCAGGGAACAAAAAAGTTTCTGTGTTCCTGGGTCATGGTTGTGTATTAAATATGTGTATTATATAATAAAAATCTTAAATATAAGTATTAATATAAAACGTATTAAATATATTGTATTTCGGTTGTCTGGTACCCATAACACAAGTCTCTTCGAGTACTTACCACGGGACTAGATTGACGTGGTGTAAAAAGCGTCCATAGATTTTATTATTATTATTAACAATGCACAGAAGAATATCCCGGGTACGCATGTTAGCTACTACTACTACTATAAAACAGAGTCGCTTTCTCCGTCCCTGTAACCGTTTGTACGCTTAAATCTTTAAAACTACGCAACGGATTTAGATGCGGTTTTTTTAAATAGATAGGACAATTTAGGAGGAAGGTTTTTGTGTATAATTTATTAAGTTTTTATATATATTGGCTAAGATATAACAATAATTGTTGGACGTGTTGGAAAAAAATAGGCCGCCTGGGAGTTTTCAACGAAAACGCTGCCTAAACCATTTGAGATATAACAAAAAATGTATGGTGGAATTGTGTAGCTTAAATAGGTCTACAAAAAAGTCCACGATGGCATATGTCTATCTCTTAGCAATATCATGCTATATCCATTTAAACATTTTACGAAACAAAGTCGCTTTCTCCGTCACTGTATCCGTTTGTACGCTTAAATCTTCAAAACTACGCAACGGATTTTGATGCGGTTTTTTTAATAGATAGAACAATTCAAGAGTAAGGTTTTTGTATATAATTTATTAAAATATCATAAGCATTGGCTAAGATATAACAATAATTGTTGGACGTGTCGAAAAAAAATAGGCCGCCTGGGAGTTTTCAACGAAAACGCTGCCTAAACCCTTTGAGATACAACAAAATAATGTATGGTGGAATTGTGTAGCTTAAATAGGTCTACAAAAAAGTCCACGATGGCATATGTCTGTCTCTTAGCAATATCATGCTATATCCATTTAAACATTTTACGAAACAAAGTCGCTTTCTCCGTCACTGTATCCGTTTGTACGCTTAAATCTTCAAAACTACGCAACGGATTTTGATGCGGTTTTTTTAATAGATAGAACAATTCAAGAGTAAGGTTTTTGTATATAATTTATTAAAATATCATAAGCATTGGCTAAGATATAACAATAATTGTTGGACGTGTCGGAAAAATATAGGCCGCCTGGGAGTTTTCAACGAAAACGCTGCCTAAACCATTTGAGATACAACAAAATAATGTATGGTGGAATTGTGTAGCTTAAATAGGTCTACAAAAAGTCCGCGATGGCATATGTCTATCTCTTAGCGATATTATGCTATATCCATTTAAACATATTATGAAACAAAGTCGCTTTCTCCGTGCCTGTATCCGTTTGTACGCTTAAATCTTCAAAACTACGCAACGGATTTTGATGCGGTTTTTTAATAGATAGGACAATTCAAGATGAAGGTTTTTGTATATAATTTATTAAAATGTTATAAGCCTTGGCTAAAATATAACAATAATTGTTGGACGTGTCGGAAAAAAATAGGCCGCCTGGGAGTTTTCAACGAAAACGCTGCCTGAACCATTTGAGATACAACAAAAAAATGTATGGTGGAATGGTGTAGCTTAAATAGGTCTACAAAAAAGTCCACGATGGCATATGTCTATCTCTTAGCAATATCTTGCTATATCCATTTAAACATATTATGAAACAAAGTCGCTTTCTCCGTCCCTGTATCCGTTTGTACGCTTAAATCTTCAAAACTACGCAACCGATTTTAATGCGGTTTTTTAATAGATAGGATAATTCAAGAGGAAGGTTTTTGTATATAATTTATTAAAATTTTATAAGCTTTGGCTAAAATATAACAA
Source organism: Lycaena phlaeas (assembly GCA_905333005.2). Classification (NCBI taxonomy): domain Eukaryota; kingdom Metazoa; phylum Arthropoda; class Insecta; order Lepidoptera; family Lycaenidae; genus Lycaena; species Lycaena phlaeas. Next base: position 5,509,807 of record HG995181.1, read on the forward strand.
TAATTGTTGGACGTGTCGGAAAAAAATAGGCCGTCTGGGAGTTTTCAACGAAAACGCTGCCTAACCCATTAAGATATAACAAAATAATGTATGGTGGAATTGTGTATCTTAAAAAGGTCTATAAAAAAGTCCGCGATGGCATATGTCTATCTCTTAGGGATATTATACTATATCAATTTAATACTTTAAAAATTGGCAATTATAATGCAATAATTTGAAAGTTATTGACACAAATACGGTATGAATATGAAAATGAAAATATGAAAGCAATAATAGTATCCTAAATATGCCTTCAGAAAGTCTGCGACGGGAAATATGTATTTATGTTCAAGATTAAATACTCACGTAACGTATCCATTTTAATACAAAAACTTAGTAATTATTAAAATAGAAAATGATCATGTGTGTTCAGGATCGATAACAAAACCATAAAACGCTCTTTATATAATGTAATTCTTATGAAATAAACTAAAGTAAAAAAAAAAACCTAGTAAGTTGCCATACGTTTAAAATTATACTAGGACGGACAATAAGTTCACGCCGGGTTCAAGAAAGTTCATTTGTTGGCAGACTATTCGTAAATCGCCGTGCGGGGAGGCCGACAGCGCTCAATGCATAAAACGCCCGAATATACTGGCCTTAACGCGCATTTGTGTAAACTATATTCAGAGATTGCAACTGTATTGTGTTCACTAGTTATACAGTTATTAATAGGTACATCCATTTAAGATTTACACTTCTCTTTCTAAATGCCTGTTTTTGGCATTATGCTTGGTTTGTGCTTGGTTTTTTTAGGAGAAGCTTACTTCTGGATGGCATGAGAAGTTTTGAAGCGAATTATCTGTACTTGTTACTAGTTAGTAGAGTGCTAGTTACTGGGACACTCCATCAGTGCTAAGGGTAAGAATAATAATATATTTTGTTATAAACTAGCTAATAAATAGGCATTTTTAACACTCACCTAAATTCTCTGTCTCGGCTTTCTGTCTCGCTTTTTCACTATAACGGAATTTGAATAAACATTATTGAGCCTAATTTTTTTTTCATTTTCCGTTTAAGTAGTGTGTCTTGCGGAACCCTATAACTTGAGGTTACAGATGTGCTTGGTGTCGCTTTCACTTTCCGACCGCCGACCCCCGATGTCTTACCTTATTTGTTTTGTTTTCGATTTATAAATTACATCTTGATTTTAATGCTTACGAGTTTTCATTAATTGTTTATCGTTAATTCGTTTACTTGCAGCCATTTTGTCACCAGTTAATAAATATCTTGTGGTTGTGTATGATATAGATTGCTACCATTTATTCATATGTAACTTTTGTTTCTATTGATAAAATATGACTTTACGATATTAGGAAGTATATATCAGAGCAGTCTATTCAATTACTGATATTAAAGTCTTGATACTTGGTTTTAAATGGTTAGCATCGACCATAAAGCGTAGCCCCCACAGAACATTATGGAGTACCTACGTAAATCTCGGTGACAGTAATTAATATGTGTCTATATAATGAAATAATGAAATGAGGTACCAACCTCATGAGAGCAGTCGTAGCGCAGCAAATGACATATCCCGCGGATAAATGGATGAACTTTGTATGCAATTGTTAATCCACTATTGGACATAAACGACCCACTTAACCTGCCGAGTACGTACTTAAATTTAACTAACTAGGCTCAGATATACATCCCTACCACGGTCAGGCCTTGTCGTGTTGATCGTCGTGTCGTGATGTTAGGCCCTGCTGGTAGCAGATCCGGGGCACCTCACCAAAGGCGGCAGTGGTGGCACTCGCCGGGTTTTATATACCCGCCCGGGGAGACCCACTCCCCCGCGGGATGCCTCAGCGCATTTCCCGGCGTATAAAAAAAACTTGATATACAAACATGATATAACTTGCGTTTAAAACATATATAACCTTTTTATAGTTGTATAGTCGTAAGTTACAAGCTCATAACGACCTTAAATGATTTTATCCAATTTCTCTTTGGAGCGTTCCGTAATTTTTAATACCCGAGTATTTTAACAAATGTGGATCATGTTGGCCATATTTAATCTCTGGTCACGTCACAACCTTTTAGAGCTGGTCAAATCTTTTGACCTGACATTCAGGGTTACTAAATACCATGTATACCATGGAGTTATAAGGTTGCATGTTACATTTGCAGTTCAATATTAATTAATTGGAGTAATAAAGAAATTTTCTCGGAACGGTAAAGAAGTCTGACCGGTCTCCACACGTAACCTAAGGTAAAACCGACGGAGCGGGTAATTGTTATAATAAGCGATATTCATTTGTTATAATATTATAAAATTGCTCCAAGCGTAACCGAGTTTTATAGAAACTGCGTTGAAATTCCTGCTTGTTGTTCATTTGCAGGAGATGCTGCACAGTCTAAATGAATCCTCCCGACGTGGCCTTAGGATAAACTTGGACAAGACGAAAGTCATGTTCAATTAGCGCGTTTCCCCTAGACCGGTTAGCGTCGATGGCAAAACTCTCGAAGTCGTGCAGAAGTATGTCTACCTTGGGCATACTTTGCAGCTAGGTCGACATAACTTCGAGAGGGAAGCCGATAGGAGCATTCAATTACGATGGGCAGCATTCAGGAAGCTTCGCCGTATTCTCACGTCGTCTATACCGCAGAGTTTGAAGATGAAAGTATTCAACCTATGCGTTCTCCCCGTGATGACCTACAGGGCCGAAACATGGCCTCTTAATTTTCGACTGGTCAACTCAACGTGCTATGGAGCGTGCTAGGCTGGGGGTTTCTTTGGCAGATAGGATTCGAAACGAAGACCTCCGCCAGAGAACTAAAGTTACCGATACCACGCGAAGAATAAGCACGTAGAAGTGGCAGTGGGCTGGTCACGCACTCAGAAGAACGGATGGCCGATGGGCCATTAAGGTTCAAGAGTGGAGGCCGCAATTAGGTAGACGAAGTGTTAGTCGGCCATTAACCAGATGGGAAGACGATCTCCGTACAGTGGCAGGTCCGCGTTGGATCGGTCGTTTTGGCGTTCATTGAGAGAGGCCTATGTTCAGCAGTGGACGGATAAAAGCTGATGATGATGATGGAATTCCTGCATCTTTATAAGGATTTTTTTTGCTAGTATTTTGGCGTTTCTGTATTATTTTTACTTCACACTGTTTCGATTATTGTGTCGTAAAGGTATGCATAGGATTTAAATTATGTAAGCATGCATTCGCGGATAGCAGGCATTATTGAGGCTAAAGGAAGTCAAAAATACGATAGATGGGAAGGTGCAAGATTTTTTTAAATAATGGATGATATGGTATGAAGGTATATATATCTTCTTGTTGAAGGTATTCTTCTGAATGGATTTTTATGAAACTTTACAATGACATGGCTTATAGGTACATCAGAATGACACATAGGCTATAATTTATCACCGTGCTCCACGTACTCACCACGGGAATGGGAAGTACGCGGGTGAAGCCGCGGGGCGCTACTAGTCATACATATACAAACCCAAACTTGAGCTGGATAATTTGGCATTATCCAGCTCAAGTTTAAATAGTAAAAATAATCGTATATATATGTAGAAATAAATACCAATACTAGTACTAATTTCAAAAAGTATCATTAAAACAATGGGACTGCATTTTTTTACATTGTAATTAATATATAGATCAATCAACGAGTGATTAACGAGTCTGGTCACAAATACCTCATTACACAATACAAACAGTCAAGTTACCGTCGCGACTGTTCCGCCTTACCATAAGGTTGAAGGAGCCAGCGTACATAAAAGACATTGCTTTAACGAAGCAAAAAATGCCCGCAGCTCCAGCCGCATCAGCCGCGTCAATATAAGAAAACGATGATCTTGTGGAAGTGTCTTTTTAATAATTTATATCATAATATCATAAATCAATATCTGTGTACTACCGAGTCACTATTCTTCACTACACTATCCAAATCATTGTAATAATGACACTATTTTTGATTGAAACAGTTTTTTTCAAAATGTGTATTGAAAACAATAGTTCCATCTAAAAAATATATAATTCAAATTAACATTATTCCTGCAAATAATATATAGGTATATAATAATATTATATTTTCCTAAAAAACTTTTATTAAGCCTAATTGACGACGCACAGTGGCATAAGGACAATTATCTTGCTTATTTCCGAATTAAACAATACTAAAATACAGTTATCAACACAAAATTGGCGATATCGTAACTAATATTTTATGAGTATGCGAGTTCGCTTTTCCCTAAAGCCTAGTTCAGACTCGGCGACAATTGCGCGATTTCAGATCTCCATATTCTAATTTGACATGTAACGTGCGGTTCCCGCGTGTCTGGACAAGCAATAAACATACACATATAATAAGCCCCACGCCATTCCCATACGATTCTGAAATCGAGCGATTGTTAGCGTCTCTGAACGAGCCCTGATATTCAACTTCCTTACTTCATTAAAATCTCCGTAAAACAAATTTTCTGTTTCGAAAAAAAAGACAGGCAGTGTAATTACTGTCATCTTCCATCAAGACTCTATGTCTCAGATGACCAACAGTAAAAAAACGATAACGAAGTTAGAAAAGAATAAAATAATGAAACGGATTGACATAAGTCACGCTAAATCACGTGGTCTACCGTTATCGTAACAAAATCACAAACTGTCTACTGGTTATCGGTAGTTATTATCAAAATCTTATTAGCTAGGAAATTGTCATTGATAACTCAGAGACGATGACGAATTTCGATATCTTTCCGTTACGAAACGATGTCACTTTGTCTAAGCCCTGTCTATGTCTATTAATCACTTACCGCTACCGGATATCCGTGTACAAGTTTGCATATCCGACGATACGAAAATAGGGACTTCTTAATTCTTATACGTCCATACGTGTGTTTGTGTCGTCTGCGGACATAAAACTTGTAACGCAGTAGTTTGCGCGAGGCCTTATATTATCTATGATCAATCAACACGATATCTATCCGTCACAAATAGGTCACTTACTTTTTTATGATTGGTCAAAGATATTTAATATAACAATGGTATTATAATAGTAACAATGATAGAACCTGCTAAGGCAAACTAAAGACCTTTAAATATAACTCAAGGTGTCGAAGATCTTGCTTTCATTTGCACATATAGGAGGCGAAAATCTTGACTCCGAATGTCGCTGCCGTGGTCGAAAGTAAGGAGCATCAGGCTAGATTTCAAGCAATATGTGTCAAATAGAGGTTGGTAAAAAAACTCAATGTAGTTCGTTGGCTGTGTCCATACAAAATCATCTTTCTGAGTATCCTTGGGGCCTAGCCAAAATGCCATTACGAAAACGACAGCGACGATCGTTCGTCCGTTCGAAGTTGTGATTGGCTAAATCACGTCGTCGATTGAACGATCGAGCGATCGACGACGTAACTTAGCCAATCAGAACTTCAAACGAATGAACGATCGTCGCTGTCGTTTTCGTAATGGCATTTTGGCTAGGTCCCCTTGTCGCAAATTAACAAATCAACGGTAAAGTATCTTGTTAAGTAGCGAATGAGTTGCTACAAGCATGGTTAAATTACTTAATTTGATCAGCCTGACAGTTGACATAACAACTACAATGAAAAGCTGTCGAAGACTCTAGAGTCGTATGTTAACCGCCTTTAACAGCCATGTTAGATGACATACACATTGACCAACGTTTCAGAAGCCGAGCGTAAGTGTTTGACTTGATTTGTGTACTTACTAGTTTGTGGTCTAATATTTTTGAGTGCATGACGTGATGAGTCCCGGATTAGATGAATTATCTAATCCGCGGGTAAAAGTCTATCACTAGCATATCTGCCCCCTAGACAAGTGGCACACATGCTAAACGAATAGAATAGAATAGAATACTTATTGTATGGGAATGACGAATGACACTAGCTGTCGAATTATATGTCGTAAGAGTGGTGGCCGCGTTTAGGTAGACGAAGTGTTGGTCGGCCATTAACCAGATGGGAAGACGATCTCCGTACAGTGGCAGGTCCGCGTTGGATGCGAGTAGCAAGGGTTTGTTCGTCTTGGCTTTCATTGAGGGAGGCCTATGTTCAGTAGTGGACGGATAAAGGCTGATGATGATGATGAAGCTAGTGTTATTTAAATACAATAAGTATTCTATTCGTTGAGCGGTTGTGCCACTTGTCTAGGGGGGTTGATTAACTTGGTGATAATGTAATCATTGTAATCAACAATACTTGCGCCTTTCTAAGCTTGTGCGCGGCAGGTGTCCGGTAATTACCCTTATCATATTTATCATTATCATTATAATTCAACTTGGAACAGGACTAATTATAAAACAATCGAGCGCACGCCGATATTTATTGTTATTGGCATTTGATTATTGTGGCTTTAATTGATTCCAGGAGCCTAATTAGGCATATTTAGGCCGGTTTGCCCTTCAAGTCGAATACCTTTAGTACGTAAGTAACAAAGCAATGCGAATGTCAATGAAAATTATATACTTACAAAAAAAAGATGGCCGCCACTGGACGCCAGGCATACGGCAGTCGGGAGAATTTTACTGTTGAGGTGCGCCAACAAAACGACAAGGAATCAGAAAATTGTTAGTTGTTTTTGACGTAACGTCTTATAATTTGATGGAGCGGGCTGCACGCACGAAGAAACTTGACTCATGCGGCGTTACCTCGCTCTGAGGCGTTCCATTTAAGGCTTGAAGTGCAAGCGAGAGCGCGGAACGAGCGACAAAGAGGCACAATCGGCCCATCAGTATTTTCTTATAACGTTGTCACGTTCAACTATCTTCAGTAAACCGACTTTACACACAACCGATATTTTTATACATGCAATTACTAAATATCTTAGAACTTTGTTAAAGAGTAGGTGGTGGACTATGAAACTAAACCTGACTAGTGGACTAGTCAGGTTTAGTTTCATTATTATACACGCTATATCAACAACTCACCATTTATTTTGCTGTACCCATACAGGGAAATATATTATGTAATAGTTTAAAAAAACCTAAAAAAATGTGCATTATGCAAAAAACCATACTAAAAAAATAGATTTTTTTAATATTGTCTTTTTAAATGTATATTAATAATACTGTAAATAAGAGAAAATGTATTTTATTTTTTAAAAGCGTTTGGTGCTTTTATGATGCTATAGAAATGATAGTCCTGCAACTCTTATCTGTCAATAAAATGTTAAAGTATAACTATTGACACCATGCATTGATATGAAGCTAACATAGAACCTGTGAAAATAAAATATATAAAACAAAAATATCGACTTTATTTTGGTTCAAGATATCTAGCTAGATATTTTCGTTGCGTGATTCATGGTTTTAGAATGCGATATTAATTCGGAATTCAACTGAATCGGCCTGATTTACATTTGCCAAATCTGTCTGCCCTTTACAAGTTGAAATGTGCGTGCCGGTGATTGGACAATGATATATAGGTAATACTTATAATGGCTATGTCGCATAAGACTTAGGATATTTAGGCTTTTTCTATAATTAACACTATCAATATTTTTTTGTAGACTTCCTAAGCACAGACCTTGCAATTTACGACCAGGCGACCGATTCCGTACTGCTCGCATCCAACACGGACCTTTGCACGGAGATCGCCTTCCCACCTGGTTAATGCCCGACCAGAACTTCGTAATGCGGCCTCCAGTCTTAAGTTTGGTCCATCGGTCATCCGTTCTTCTGAGTGTAAACAGCCTACTGCCACTTCAACGAATTTATTCTTCGCTATTCTTTCTTAGCGTTCCAAATATACCCGGTATACTACTATAAGTATAAGATGATATAGTATGCACAAAATAATTGTAACATTTTCTGCGACACAGCATCGAAAAACCTATCACCGTCATGCACCTTCATTCGAGAAAATCCGCCTGAAAAGCTGTGCCTTTCGATATAATAATGATCTTTGAACCATCATTTGAATCAAGGTCTCTTTCCACGAAAACTTCATACACCGCAAGACAATACTCAATTCCTTGAAATAACTCTATTCTATTTAATATTAAACTAGCAACGCCCCGCGGTTTCATCCGTGTACTTCCCATTTCCGCGGGAGTACGGGGATAAGTGAATGCCTGTGAATGAACGAATAAATAATTTTCTGTCCACACACAAAAATTACAAACAAGAATAAGTAAAATTAAATTTACAAAGTTAAGTGCAGATACAAAGAGGAATCGCTAATAAGCCATGACTGCCGAAGGGTTTAATCTGACGTGTAAGTTATATTATTGTAAAGTTTTATCAAAATCCATTCACAAATTTTTGGGTGATAGAGTAACAAACATACATACAGACATTCTTACAAACTTTCGCCTTAGACTGTACAGACGTTCAACATTCCTCGTTCCTAACTTCGCTGAACCCGTTCACTTCATGACATTAAGCAGTATTCTTGGAATATAATCAAATTTGTACTCAAGGTCATCACCAGGTCACTATGAAAGGTCTTTATTGAAGCAGTACATTGTATTGTTAAGATCAGACCTTCTGAACGCGTGAATCACGCGTAAAAAATACTACGGAATGGCTATCTAGATCAGCTATTGAAAGCTGTCAACAAACTACTAACAAGTAAAGTAAAGTATCTATCTTTATTTGTCCCACTGGGCACGGGTCTCCTCCTCGAAACCAGGCGAGGAGCGTTAATGGGCCATAGTTCACCGATGAGCTGGCCCAATGCGAGTTGGTGAACTTCACATACCTTTAAAGACTTTCAATCTCATCAGGCATGCAGGTTTCCTCACGATGTTTTCCTTCACCGGTAATGTACTACTAACAAACAAAAGATAAAATCCAATTACACATTTTATATTCCATGATAGTCGAGAAACGTCAAATTTTTTTTTATAGCATAGAAGGGCAAATGAACAGTCGAAGCCCATTAACATCCAAATAACCAGAGGTTATGCAGATGCGTTGCCCTTCTTTTACCTATAATGGGCCACCGGAAACTCACAAACCGCAGGAAATGCGACAGCTTAGCTGTCAGTTTACGCCGATTTCATGTGAGCGAGAGATTCCTCCCCGGTCGTGTCACACGGGTCAGTCACTACACGGAGATCGTCTCCCCAAAGGCCATTAAGGCCGACCATTTCGTCTACCTAAAACTTTATTACGTTACCTAATTATGTTTCAAGTTTCCTTCTTATTTATGAGTTCATGACGAAACGTCTTGAAACTGTTAATGTCGTTAGATGTCTTCGAACTTAGTCACACAGTAAATTTGGTGTCGAAACACGTTGAAAGGTCAGCATCGGAGACGCTCACAACCGTGAACTTTTCCGAGACAGTACTAGACTGAGAGATCATTTAATTATGGTTTGTTTGCATCATCAGAATGACTATATCAGTCCTGCCCCCCTAGACAAGTGGCACAAACGCTTAACGAATAGAATAGAATAGAATACTTATTGTATGGGAATCACACTAGCTTACGACATGTAATTTGATCCAAGGAATTTTCTAATAGTAATACATGTTTTAAACGAAGTACAGACATTTTTACAAATAAAATCATCTCTTTTATATTGTGTCTGAATGAGCGTTCTTCAAATCTTTTGAAACAATACCAAGGCGTTAGCGTTTGCTACTTGTCTAAGGAGAATGGCGTCGCTATGGTTGCTGTGACTATGGTAATGTAAACCCTACTACTTATTTATATTACAAAAGCGTGACTTTGTATAGATGTTTGTTACTATTTTAAGTAAAAACTACTGAATGAATTTTAATGAAACTTTACAATAATATAGCTTGTAGATTAGAAGAACCCATAATTAGGCTATAATTTATCACTGTATATATATGTACTGGAATGAGAAGTACCCAAGGGTTACGAGGGCTCTCCAGATAAAATCTGTAATGTTAAAATCAATGAACGCTACGAACGCAGTATATTTTGTGATAAACATCTTGGTATGTGAGTTCATGTAAAACGATGACACATAAAGGTACCTTCACAAAGTGGATTACATTTGGTGCGCTTATCTGCCTTGTGATTTTTAATTCTGTCGGCAGGAAACTAATAAATCAATTAAAATATTTTTGTCCCCGTTTTTGCATGCTTTGAAACTTTTGAATGTATATTTATAACATACTTTGGGTGCGATTTCGACCCACTTTAAACGGCCAGATTGTAATGAGTGAGATTCACAAACATAAGAAAGGAACAGGTTTGACATAGTCACATGAATGTTACTAATAACGTAAATCGGTAACACACTGGTTACCTTAATTCCGTTCGCACGAGCGCTTAATAAGCGTCGCGTTAAATCCCGTTGCGAGCTCCACATGCTAAATTCGATTTAACGTCCAAAGCTCAACGACGAAATGAAAAAATGCTCGATAAAAAGCGCCGCGTTTTAAAAACGCTTTCGTGTGAACAAATACGCGGGTATCCATTTGTCTCATTGCCTTTTTAAGGCTCCGTAAAAAAGCGTTCGTGCAAACGAGGCCTAGGTACCACGTCAAGATACAAAAACCCCATTAATTACCACGGAAAGTACATTCCGGTGATATTATGTGGATAGGAAGCGATCACAATGCAAGCGAGGACATGTTTGATTGATCATTTCACTCGGTTCCTGACACCCGAGGCCGACCAGTTCGAAAGCCGAAAGCTCCTATGACACACCGACTAACTATTGTTAAGAGAATGACGTGTTAATCAATGTCAGTTAGTCAACAATGCCATAAAGAAATAAGTAAAGTTCTTGTTAACTAGACCTGTGGTATGACTAGGAATTGACACCGATTAGACATTGTGAGTTTTTCTAATTTCTAAGTGCACTCCAAGCACGAGACCATCGCTCGCTCACCGGTGAAGGAAAACATCGTGAGGAAACCTGCATGCCTGATGAGATTAAAAGTCTTTGAAGGTATGTGTAGTTCACCAACTCGCACTGGGCCAGCGCGGTGAACTATTGGCCCATTACCCTCCTCGCCTGATTTCGAGGAGGAGACCCGTGCCCAGCAGTGGGACATAAAGGGTTAATACTTTAGACATTGTGAGCAAAGCACTCAGTGCCCCCTTGAACTCCGCGCCCGGGTTCGACTGCACTCTTTGAGCCTCCGGGTAAACACGGCCCTGGTGATAGGCGACATCCTTTAAATGATGTTTTATAAAAAAAAAAAAAAATTTTTCAGAAAAAAAAACATTAATTGTAAATTATTGTCATAAGCGCCATCTGTGCTTGGACAGTAAAACTACGCCATAATTATATCTACTATGACGAGTTAATTCAAGTTCAAAATTATAACAAGAGATGGCTCTTAGAATGTTTTTTTATTAAAATAATCTAGATAGCGCTAGTAGCATGCATTTATTTTGTATTTTAGCATATCCTAGTTTCCAAACATATTATATACCTACGTGTATTTTATAATAATGTATTAGCAGGATTAATAGGAAATCTATATTATATTGTCATAAGCCTGAAGTAAGTACCTATATACCTACTATAGACATAATTTATTGTTGAATATCTGTTGTACAGGTATGCTTTTGCAACTTTTTTGTCAATAAACAACGGAATTCGCGGTAATGATGTTAATTCGAAACTTTTGGCGAATAGTAATATTTACTCTGAGAGACGAGAGTCTTGTCTTTTCAGATACCTACATAAAATTTTGAAACTAAGTACATATATTATGTAGTTTCAAAATTTTATTGAATTTGCATTATGAAATCTTATGAAACTGCAATAAATCCGTAAAGAAGTAGTTTTATAGTTGTTAGCTTATCTCTCCTTTAGTGCACATTATATGCTATTGGTCCGGGAGCCAGGTGAAAATTTGGTCAATCATTTCCTCCCGCGAGATACTTCGTAAGACGTATCAGAGGAAATGACTGATTTGTTTTTTCTACATGATTAGGAGGCTCCCACCCCTCATGCCCCCAACCGCGCGCCAGCTGACGTCCACTAGGCTTTATAATACTATTCTCTGATACGTCTCACGAATTATCTCGCGGGAGGAAGTTGGTCATGAAGACCTGTTACTGGCTCCCGGGCTATATGATTAATAGTTGCAATAACAATGTAATTAGTAATTACACTTCTACATGACAATGGAAAGTGTTACATGCTGTGACTCATAAGGCAGTTACTATAGTATAAATTATCTAAGATTGTTACATGACATAATATACAGTATACTCTACTATTTAAAGTATTTGCTACACATGTTTGCCTCTAAAGACACTTTAGAACGACCAGGGGGCTTAGTCAAAACGCCATTACGAAAACGACATTGAAGTTCGTTTGTTCGTTCAAGGTTGTGATTGGTTAAATCACGTCGTCGATTAAACGATCCAGCGACCGACGACGTAATTTAGCCAATCACAACTTCGAACGAACGAACGAACTTCGCTGTCGTTTTCGTAATGGCGCTTTGACTAAGCCCCCAGAGGGCTTAGACAAAATAACATCGTTTCGTAGCAGAAATATACCGAAATCGTGATCGTCTCTGAGTTATCAATGACAATTTCCTAGCCAATAAGATATTGACAATAACAATCGATAACCAATAGTCATATTATATAGAGGGAGGCCTGTGTTCAGGAGTGGACGGGATGATGAACCAATAGACAGGTTGTGATTTTGTTACGATAAAAATTGATCACGTCATTTAGCGCAAGTTATGCCAATCCCATACATTTCATTATTTTCGAACTTCGTTATTGTTTTTTAATGTGACTTTGTATTAGCCACCTGTTCAATTAGTCTAATTCTAGGTATAATATGCTGTTAATTTCGGTGTATATTCAGTTCAGCTGTATATTCTTTACTACTTTACTATTAATATATTATACCAACACTTTACTTTGAATATTACCGGAATACATAAATATTTATTGACAGTTTACTCTCCTTTGTATCTAGTGCTCAAACAAGGTCACCTAGGGCTTGTTTTTATAAACACCATCGACCCAGTTCCGTCAGACGCGGCGCCAAATCAGACTCGTAGGGGATCAATGACATTATCTTATAGTTTTTAGTCCTTTTAGCCCTATATTATTTAAGTTAATGGCTGAATAAGCCATGGGCCATGGCTGTATAAACATTTTAATAATATTTTTTTACTCAATACGTTAGGCAAACTGGCAGACAACACCTTGGGCGAAGCGAATTGATCCGACACGAGGGGGCTCTTTGTACCCCTCTTATAGGAAGATGGGACAACAGAGCAGGGGGCAAGGGGTGAGGATGGGAACCTCACCTCATCGTACTATCCAGACGTTGGGAGTGGTTGTTCTGTGGTGCGGGGCAACCGCTCTGTGGAGGTGGTGTCGGTCCCCTGAGGGACTGGCTAGACTCGAGGTGGCCTGTTGCTTGTAGATCCGGGGCACTTACCAAAGGCGGCAGTGGTGGCACCCGCCGGGTTTTAATGGGTAGAGCTGCGTCCACTTACCATCTTTCGGGCGCAGCGAGTCCCACATACCCGCCTGGGGAGACCCACTCCCCAGCGGGATGCGTCAGTGCATTTTCCGGCGTAAAAGAAAATATAAATTAAAAAAACAAACGCAAATTCAACGGCTTATCAGACTTTGCACCGGAACAACATTATCCTTATTAAAATACCCCATATTAATATTCTCATGCCTATAATGGTCATAGGTCAGATTATAACATCTCAAAACTTGCAATAAGAGTTCCAAGTTCCAGACTAAAATCTTATCGATCAAGCGATGTTGGGAACTATGATCTGTTCTCCTCGAGTCGTCCTTTATATTATTATGTCATCCTTATAGTTCGAAAGTTCGATGACATCAAGAAACATTTGAATCTGAGTCTTTACCAAACAAACCATTTTCACTTCTTCGCATTGCAGCTGTTTTCGTTCGTTAAAAAGGGCTCTATACCTAAGATTGAAATATATACGTAGATACCCAGGAAAAAGGGTCATATTATTACACTGATATACAGTAACTAATTTGAAACCAAAAGCGCGGGTAATATCCAATACATTATGCGATTCGTAGCATTCTATTGGTCAATAATATATGTTCTAAATATAAGACGAGACGCAATTGGACTTGAAATCAATTTCTATTATAATTTTATCTCACAAGTAATCCAATTTGCCGCAGCTAACTCCATAGCGGTACGAGTTTTCTTATTAATTTTAGGGTTACCTCTATGCTAATACAAGAGCTATTTATAATATGTTAAATTTAAATCCTACTAATATTATAAATGTGAAAGTTTGTAAGTATGGATGTTTGTTACTCTTTCACGCAAGAACTACTGAAAACACGGGGATGGAAGTACGCGGATGAAACCGTGGGGCACTACGTCATTATATGTGTCTATTATCAAAGGCAATTCCAGTTGTAATTAATATTTTAAAGCAATGTTTCTTACAATATGCTAAGTAAACATAACAACAGCAAAGCAGATTTTATTAGCATACCTAAAAATACCATATAGAATATTAGGTATATGGTTGGGATGGTAATATATTAGGTATATGGTTTCTAAGTACATATATTACTATATCACTACATATTATTATAAAACAAAGTCGCTTTTTCTGTCCCTATATCCCTTTGTACGCTTAAATCTTTAAACCTACGCAACGGATTTTGATGCGGTTTTTTTTAATGGATAGTTCAATTCAAGAGGAAGGTTTATGTACATAATTTATTAAGTTTTTATATACATTGGCTAAGATATAACAATAATTGTTGGAGGTGTCGGAAAAAAATAGGCCACCTGGGAGTTTTCAACGAAAACGCTGCCTAAACCCTTTGAGATATAACAAAATAATGTATGGTGGAATTGTGTATCTTAAATAGGTCTACAAAAAAGTCCGCGACGGCATATGTCTATCTCTTAGGGATATCATAGTATATGCATTTAATACTTTAAAAAATGGGCAATTTTTAACGCGATAATTTGAAAGTTATTTACACAAACACAGAATGAATCCTTATCATTTTAAATCAGTTAATTGGCTTAAGCACTCCATGAAGATTATTTTTCCCCTTTACATCGTGCAAATTAAATGAATACTTTAGGAGATATGGCAATATCAAAATAATACGCAAGAAAATAAATCGTGTTGCCGTGATTCGAACGGGACCAAACGGGAAGCGTTCAAGATGACATAATATATTCATTTTAATACAAATACTTAGTCATTATTAAAATAGAAAATGATCATCATCAGACATGATAAATCCGTAAATCTAAAATCACGCGGGCGAAGCTGCGGGTAACAGCTAGTACTATATATTATAACAGCTTAGTATTTATGTACAATTCCCGCAATGGTCCTATAAAACTATTCCAGAAAATTCGAGCTAGCATTACTGTCGCCGACGTCGAAATATTATTTATTTCATATAAAAATGTTTTCTTTTTTTAGTTTCGATGACGACCCAATGAGCCGCTGTGGATAAAACTTCAGCGTAAGTATTTTTCAAATAATTGTAAACCAAGTATAAAAAAACACGACTGGTCCGCAAGTTTGTCGTAGCTCAACGTGCTATGGAGCGTGCTATGCTGGGTGTTTTTTTGGCAGATAGGATTTGAAACGATGACCTTCGCCAGAGAACTAAAGTAACCGATATCACGCGAAGATCACGCACGTTGAAGTGGCCATGGGCCGGTCACACACTCAGTAGAACGGATGGCCGATGGGCCATTAAAATTCAAGAGTGGAGGCCGTGTTTAGATAGACAAAGTGTTGGTCGGCCAGATGTGAAGACGATTTCCGTGCAGGTCCTTGTTGGATGCGAGTAGCAAGGGATCTGTCATCTTGGCGTTCATTGAGGAAGGCCTATGTTCAGCAGTTGACGGATAAAGGCTGATGATGATGATGATGATGATGAAGTATAAAATTGATTTTACAAACAGAAAACAGTCTACCTATATGCCAGTCAACTTTATACAAAACCGTGGATGCAGACTAATCATAATATCGTTAAAGAAAAATAAACATAATATATTATGTATATATTATAGTAGCTTTAGTGAATGCTTTTGCCTACACTTAGTAGTATTATAATTTTGCAGAGTGCACGTTTAATGTATGTAAATGTGTTTGTTACTCATCTTCATAAACGAATTATCTGTCTAGTGTAGATGTTAGACGGCTGAAGATTGCAGGGGGCCTAGCCAAAATGCCACTAAGAAAGGTTTTGCGAAGTTCGAAAGTGGTAAAATGTATGGGATTGACATAAGGCCGCGTAGTCCATTCTATACATTTTATCATTTCGAACTTCGCTAACGCTTTCTTAATGGCTTTTTTCTAGGCGCCCTAGTTCGACACATCGTTGGATCTGGTGGTAATTCTTACACTTTGATAGAAGGAAAAGCTATACTGCAGTACCACTTACTCACCGTACCTCTACCAGTGCCTCTTACTAACTGTTCAGGCCACTTTTAGACTCATCAACAATACGCCTTTCAAATAACGTAAAATTTTCGTGTTCCGATTGACTGTGTTTTAAATGCATATTTATTTTTTATAAGTAGTAATCAAAGCTATAGTCTACGTATAAAAAGCCCAAAACATAATATTACAACTAGTACAAATAAATAATACAAATCTTGTTGCCAGAAATTATAGCGTATCTTACGTATCTATTATTATGATTTTTCCTCGAAACAGTAATACTTTCTCAGAACATAAATGCGATGAAAATAGGTGAGATAGAGTGAGTGAGTAGGTGAGTTGTACATACTTATAATCTTTATAAGTATGTACAACTCGAAAGCGCGAAAATGAGTGAACGAATGACTTATTAAATATCTGAATTATTTCATTCAATTGTATCAACAGCTGCCATATTAGGGTTTTTCAAATTCCCCACCATGGTTCAAGCCTTGTCGTGGCGGTGGGGCTCAGTAGCCTAGGGTGAGCCCAACACCTTGGGCGAAGCTAATTGAGCCAAGGGGGCTCTTTGTACCCCTCTTATAAGAAGAGGGGGCAAAAGAGCAGGGGGCAAGGGGCGAGGATGGGAACCTCGCCTCATTGTACTGTCCCGACGGTGGGAGGGGTTGTTCTGTGGTGCGGTGCAACTCCTCTGTGGAGGTGGCGTCGGTCAGCTAGCTGTCGAGGTGCCCTGTTGCTTGTAGATCCGGGACTTCACCAATGGCGGCATTGGTGGCACTCGCCGGGTTTTAGTGGGTAGAGCTGCGTCCATTTACCAGCTTTCGGGTGCAGCGAATCCCACATACCCGCCTGGGGAGACCCACTCCCCAGCGGTATTTCTCGGCATATTTCAGTGCATTTCCCGGCGTAAAAGAAAAAAAAGGGTTTTTCAAATTGTGATTCAATTGTTATATTGTTCCATTGTTCTGGATGGTGAATCAAACATGGCGTAACATATGCCATTTATCTAGTGGTTTTTGTTATTGGAATAACTTTGGTGACGTTATAAAAGAATAAAAAAATAAATGGTTTCAGGAAAAATACATGGTTCCAGTAAACGATGGTAAGTAAAACGGCAGTGTTTGCTTCGCCCTCGACTTGGCGGGGGCATTTTCGTGTCCCCAGATATTGAAAGAATTAAAATAAAAGTACAAAATACTAGTGCTGTAAGCAGCCATATTGACAGGAATGCTAATACAGATGACTTCACACCTTAGTAAACTATCAGATTCATATTATAGATATAGAACTATCATGAAAGCAATTTTCAATAAGGTGTGACGTCATTTCGTGTGACGTCACGAGCTTAAGCCATGACACCTTTATAAATGTTATCGCGCGTATATGAAATTATAAAGTTAAAAATTCAATAATTTGCGGTAAGAACAAATTTAAATCTGAAAAAATGTTTAATCACTACATATTATAAAACAAAATCGTTTTTTATGTCCCTATATCCCTTTGTACGCTTAAATCTTTAAAACTACGCAACGGATTTTGATGCAGTTTTTTTAATGGATAGGAAAATTCAAGAGGAAGGTTTATGTACATTATTTTTTAGGTTTTTATATACATTGGCTAAGATATAACAATAATTGTTGGATGTGTCGGAAAAAAATAAGCCGTCCGGGAGTTTTCAACGAAAACGCTGCCTAAACCCTTTGAGATATAACAAAATAATGTATGGTGGGATTGTGTATTTTAAATAGGTCTACAAAAAAGTCCGCGATCTTTTCGGGATATTATACTATATCCATTTGAAACTTAAAAAAATGGGCAATTATAACGCGATAGTTCGAAAGTTATTTACACAAATACGGTAATGAATCCTTATCATTTTAAATCAATTAATTGGCTTGAGCACTTCATGAAGATTATTTTTACCCTTTACATCATGCAAATTAAATGAATACTTTAGGAGTTATGGCAAAATCAAAATAATGCACAAAAAAATAAATCGTTTTGCCGTGATTCGATCGGGCGGTTGTCTGGTTTCTAAGGCCGTAGTGTATCAACTATCCACTCTGATAGACGTTTGATCAACATATGGTGGAATATGTTATGTATCCTAAATATACCTAAAGAAAGTCTGCGATGCGATGGATATAATGTCTTTATGTTTAAGATTACATATATCCATTTTAAGACAAAAACTTAGTCACTAATTAAATAGAAAATGATCATCACCAGACATGATAAATCCATAAATCTAAGTTCACGCGGGCGAAGCTGCGGGTAACAGCTAGTTTCGTATATTGTAATAGAAGACATGTGTCATATACCTATAATTTTTTGTGATCGACGTTTTTATGGGTTTGAATACATGAATTGTTAAAATATGTCATAACAATAAGGACATACAAAAATCGAAACAAAACTCGGAACATTACAAAAATCGGAAGGTACTAAAATAACATTGTCAGTTATTCCAAATTTTTAATCACCCATAAGAAGGCCAAGTTATGAATTAAGTTATAATTCTTCTCAAAGACATCAAATTACTTTCCTCAGCAAGAAGGTCGTATAGAAAACGTCGCCAGTTAAAACATTAATGTTCGCCAAACATTTTAAACGACCAAAGTTAATCGCGTGCTAAATTTGTTTCATAAAGTTATTGATAGGTATTAAAAAAACGCAAATAGTTAAAATACGAAGTAAGAATGTAATGCTAACGTAAACGTAGATACAAAGTAAATTTTCTATAATATTAAATATCTTTTTATAATTTAAATATCTTTTTAGATTTTAAATGAGCCATCCGCTCATCTACTACAAGGTCTTTACAACAACAGCATGGGCCATTTCAAAAAATATGTCACGGACTCATAAGTTGCCCCTCCGACCTATCGAAGCCATCTGACTGATCCCCATTGACATCCGACCATTTGTGTTGCCCTCCTTTTCCCCATCCCCTAATGGGCCATCGAAAACTCACAACCCGCCCGAAACGTGCCCTATGTATCCTAAACATAATATTGCCCTATGAGAAAAAAATATACAAAATTAATTTTATAAAATAATTTCCAGTGAACGTAGGACTTAGAATTAATGAAACATTTTTAAAATTTTTATTCACTTTTTTTTTACCTTATCTTTAAGATTCTTTAAGAGTATCAAAGTAACCTACGAAATTACTTTAATTTGATTAGATATATTTTTATGGCTGCGGAATC
This sequence comes from Lycaena phlaeas, assembly GCA_905333005.2. Lineage (NCBI taxonomy): Eukaryota > Metazoa > Arthropoda > Insecta > Lepidoptera > Lycaenidae > Lycaena > Lycaena phlaeas. Next base: position 5,529,372 of record HG995181.1, read on the forward strand.
CTAAAGCCACTAAATAGTCTTAAAAATATTATTAATCAATAATATTTTTCGTGCACAGAATCGGATTTGAATAATTTTGAGCTCGTAAATTTGTTTTTCTTTTCAATTTGTTATTCGGTTCTTCGTGGTTTGGCGCTACTTATCCCTTATTTATGAATGTTAGGAATAAAGTTCTAAAACACTTTTCAAAATGTCACTATTTGTAGTAAACATATCCAGTAATATATCTGAACTAATGCTATAAAAGTGTGTACGTAAGAAAAGTACTATTCTCTGAGTAACGTAAAAGTAAAGTTCTATGATTTTTGTGAATAATAATTTACGCCAAGTTTAAGTAAAGAAAATGTTTTTCTCGCTTGCATTACCGATATATTAATTAATTTTGAAGACCTTCGTGGCTCGATGGTCAGCGCGTTAGCTAGCATTCATGATGGAGGTAGCGGGTTCGAATTCCGCCGGGAAACAAAAAGTTTACTGTGTTCGTGGATATGTATTAAATATGTGTACTAAATATGTGTATTAAATATGTGTATTATACATAATATTATAATAAAAATCTCACATGTAATATAAATGTATTAAATATATTTCCATAGTCTGGTGCCTATAACACAAGTTCTTCGAGAACTTACTACGAAACCAGATTGACGTGGTGTAAAAAGTGTCCATAGATATTATTATTATTAATCTATAGTATAATAATTGTTCGGTCATCAGGGTCATACTCGTCAATACCATATTATGGTGATTTATTTACATCGCTCCTGATTTAGCGATAGCACGCGAAAAGTGCATGCAAATTGCAAGGTTATGCCCTTTAGTATATCATAAATGCACTCCGGGGCGAGGTTACTTCGGTTATAAGTCTATGGTGTAGCTTGTTCTACAGAGACCCCGTAGCGACATATCCGGCAAAAAATTAAACGGGATTCTTGATTTAAAAAATAAGTAAAATATCAACCCAGATAATTAATACACCGATTCGCTAGCCCAATGCGTGTTGGTGAACTTCACATACCTTCAAAGATTTAATCTCTTCAGGCATGCAGATTTCCTCACGATGTTTTCCTTCACCGTCGAGAAAACGATGAGTGACCGGAGGCACACTGCACATAGAAAAACCCATTTTATGCACCACAAGGGGTCAGGGGGCCTAGCCAAAATGCCATTAAGAAAGCGTTAGCGACGTTCGAAAATAATAAAATGTATAGGATTCACAACGTGATTAAGCGCGGCCTTGTGTCAATCCTATACATATGTTTATCATTTTCGAACTTCGCTAACGCTTAATGGCATTTTGGCTAGGCCCCCAGGATCAAACCCGGGCCCTCTCGACTAAGTTAATACTTAGGTAATATGTTATTGTTCTTAGACGACTCTGGTCACTTCGGTTACATTACAGCATCCATAAGAAAGAAAGAAAACCCGCCAAGTTATTAACATCAAGCCAAATGATAAAAGCACAATTACACTTTTGAAATATTAGAATGTTTTTGATGTGACAACGTCTAATAACTCGATATTACGGGCAGCGTGTACGAAAAAGATGACGTCATGTCGCGTTCCGTAAGCGAGAGTGCGGCACGTATGAGGGAGAGGTATAATCGGCTCGAGCGATCGGCTCAGTTCGGTTCGTGCTGAAAGTAATGTTTGACGTTGTCACGTCAAACTAACGACTTTACAGACAACCAATTTTTTAAAATAAAACTCTAAATTAATCAACTTGGTCACTTGAAATACGTAAAATTATGAAATCAATAAAAAATGTAAGCCAAAAAAAAACTTAGATACTTAGGTACTTCTTACGTACCTACAGATATTTCAACCTGCTCCATAAAGCAAAGAGTCTTGTTGGGTATTGAGGGCAAAATATCTTGCATGTCTACGGTTTCCCTAATCCTTGCTCAGCTTATAACTTACTTTGCCCCCTAAGAGGCTTCTATTAAGTTTGTGAAAATGTACGGTATTTTCGAAGATAATATTACGAGTAACGACTACGAAATCTGTAGGTATCGACTGAAAACTTATGCATCAACTGTTTGAAAATTAATCTATTTATTGCAATCCTTTAATATCAATGCAATATAAATGTATAAAGAGTTATTTCTAATTTTTGGGAATTTTAGGCCTTAGATTCTTATACTCATCATCATCAGCCTTCATCCGTCCACTCCTAAACAAAGGCCTCCCTCAATCAACGCCAAGACGACTGATCCCTTGCCTCTGTGTGACCAGCCCACTGCCATTTCAACGAGCTTATTCTTTGCGTCGTAATTAATAGGTTTAGCATTGCTTATCAAATTACTTTCATTCTTAGGCGTTATTTTTTAAATCATTTCAGTATTTTTATGAAAATCAGATTCGACTACTCCAAATAATTGGAAATAATTGCCGTATGGGTTATGAAATTTACAGTGATAAAAACATAGTGTTTATTAAATACTAGCCGAGCTCAGCGGTTTTCCATTCCCCTGGGAGTGCGGGGACAAACGATAGCCACAGAAAAACTACCTATGTGTTAATTTGATGTAAAAAAAGTAAAGTATCAACCCTTATACTTTACTGTCTCACTGCTGGGCACGGGTCTCCTCCTTAAAATTAGGAGGAGGGTAATGGGCCATAGTTCTCCGATGCGCTGGCCCAGTGGGGGTTGGTGAACTTTACACACCTTCAAAGACTTTCAATCTCATCAGGTATGCAGGTTTCCTCATGATGTTTCCTTCACCGGCGAGTGAGCGATGGTCTCGTGTTTGGGGTGCACTTAGAAATTTAGAAAAATCCGTTTCAAGGCACACACGAGGGGGTCAGGATCGAACCCGGAACCTCTCGCATAAGAGACCGAGTCCATCCACCACTAGACCACCGCGCTCATTATTTATATTTTGATGTAAGCAATATTATTGTAAAGTTTTACCAAAATACGTAGTTCTTGCGTGAAAGAGTAAAATATAATATACGTCCGTACGTTATTAGAACTTTCGCGTTTATAATATTCTTTTGGTTAGTCTACAATATGATTTGATTTATTTCTATTATTTAAGACTCTGAATTCGTTTGTTCCGAAAAAATATAATACATTCTTGTAGTAAATCCGACTACATAAATAAACGCTCCAAGACAACATACATTTAGTCTCGCATTCCGCTGCTTACTCCACGATCATATTTATCTTATTCCTGTCTGATGTCAATGATTTATGACAATGTTTCAGACATACTTTTAGCGTAAGTTCTAGAGATACCCGAAACATATGGTTTATCTAATCTCACTCATCATGAGAATTATAGGCGGAATAAGAGTCGTAAGTCTTTCTTTTATATTATAGGAGGGCAAACGAACAGTCTTGCGACTATCGACGCCCATTAACATCCACACAACCAGAGGCTTTGCAGGTGCGTTGCCCTCCTATTTCCCTATCCCCCCAATGGGCCACCGGAAACTCAAAAACGCGACAGCGTAGCTGTCACTTTACGCCGAATTCATGTGAGCGAGAGGTTCCTCCCCGGTCGTGCCGGCCTAATTTGGCTGCAAAGCGGCATGGCACTACCTCTTACAAAAGTCTAGAAGCGATTATCAGACTATTAGTAAGTCTTGGTGCTAATTTTAGCCCTAGGACAAGAGTGCAGAGTCAATGGATAGTTGATCCATCTTAATTAGTAGTCGTTTATCGGTGAGACGCTATGCTGCGCTCAGGCTGCACCAACGTCTTGCTTGTTCCTCCCGTGACACAGTTTTGCCGTGTTTCGGAGAGAATGGCAAGACAGGCAGTGAAATTACTGATTACTGAGACTTAACACCTCATGTCTCTAGATAGGATAATTTGTCGCTGAGGTGATCCTGTTGCCTGCAGATCAGGTCAAAAAGCAGCTGAAGTGGATGAATAAATTAGCGAATACGAGACATTGGTCCGGAATAATGATGAAGACTCCCGTCTTCATCATTATCATCATCATCATCTCAGCCCTGTTGTCCACTGCTGAACATAGGCCTCTCCAATAGTTGTCCAGCGCGGGAGCCTTACCCGATGTAAACCTGGATTATATGGAAGCTTTAATATGCCATCATAAAATGGGCAACATAATATAAATGAGTTGTCTGCGCTAGTTTCAGGTAGATAATAAACACTTAGTACCGCGTGTCAAGCCGTTTTCCTATCTTACTTACATTAAAAAAGGTTCGTAAGCCATTTAGTTATCTAGACTAGTGAATTGGTGTGTTCTACCTTTTTTATAGCGTTGATTGCCTTAACGGAAGTGTTTATTAAAAAGGAACCTTAAATAATGTCTGCTAATTTTACGCAAAAAGAATTCTTTAACTAAAATAATAAAACGTGAGGATGCTAAATAAGTTTAAGTTTTTAAAAGTACGCAAAAACCGAATGTAATCCCAGACGACGTAGAGAGACAAAAAAAAAGTGATTTGTGCTTGTTTTTACGTTACATAACCTACATAATAGATTAAGATATTTTTCACACTGGAAACGACACGGCGTCGTACAATATGCTCTTTATTCCGGTTGTAAAGTGCTAAAGTTCACATTGAAGTACGGCATAATTATACACCTACTGATGAATATAATGCACTTGCAAATCATTTAATAATGCCCCTCAGAAGGAAAAGTACAATGCAGTCTAGTGTTGCACGTTCTTGACGCAAATCAGTATATCGACTATTTTCCATAGCAAAGTTCGCTAAATTTATCCATTTCGCTTCTTTAAAGAGGTAGAGGTTGTGCCATGCTGCTTTGCAGCCGAATTAGGCCGGCACGACCGGGGTAACTCTCGCTCACATAATACCCGCGTAAAGTGACAGTTATGCTGTCGCGTTTCTTACGGTTTGTGAGTTTCCAGTGGCCTCCAATGGAAGGATAGGAAAAAGGAAGGCAACGCATGTGGGTAACCTCTGGTTGTGTGGATGTTTATGGGCGTCGATAGTTCGCACCAAACTTGCTTCGAGTGTTCGTTTGCCCTTCTATGATATAAAAAAAAAACTACATACACATTTTGTTTTCTTATGTTAGCGCGAATTTAACTCATTATAATGAAACAACTTTTACGGATTTTATCGTGGTTAATTGAATTTTTAAGACCAAGGAGAAGATCTGGTCCTCCCGTGAACATGGTAGCTGTGAAATATCCCAAGCGTCTGCCACTTAGCCTTGGATAGGCAACAAAATAAAAAATCTTGCCTACGATCCAGGTTATTATCTTGTCTTAGCAATTTTTAGCCTTTGTTAATGCCACTATATAATGACATCGAAAAATAGTAGTCCTATTGCTGTTCAATACTATAATGAAAAAAGAAATTTGAAAGGATTTCATCATCATCATCATCATCATCATCATGTCAGCCAATCGACGCCCACTGCTGGGTATAGGCCTCCCCCAAGGATCTCCACAACGATCGATCCTGATTGAAAGGATTTGAACGGCTTAAAATTGTCCTTAAAATTATTTTATTGTAATCTTACAAACTTTCAGTCGTATGTGTGAAAGTCACTTATCCTTGATTGGTTTAACTGCCAGGACTACGAATATTTTACGTTTCAGAGGACAAAGATATGCCGAGAGGGATTTTTTCCCCTGTTCCAGAAAGTACTGCCGTATATCTTTATATTGGGTGAGACAATACTACCCTGAGAGTAGATATTCAAAAACTTTTGTCTGTGGTCATATTTAATAACGAAAGTGGAAGCGGAAAAGGTGACCATAAGTTATTGAAACTATTCATGAAATTTTATGCTCAATTATCTATAGCAATTTTGTGCATATTTCACCTTTACCTCTGTTTTGATTTTTGAAGTGAAATTTCTTTAGAATCGTTGTGATTTTAAACCGGCTGCAACGGAAAAAACGACAGGTAAGAGACACAAATACAAAAGAGCGAGAGAGCAAATGTCGGTGTGTATGTATATTGCAGACTGTTTAATAATTGCTTGTATTTGAGCATTTAACGTGTGTTTCACTTCTATCGTGTGTGAATCGCACGCACATCTTTTTTATTTTATAGTAACTATCGTAGGTTCAATAACTAATCTCATACAAGAAGACCGGACTAATACATGACGTCGAGAGATCGATCATTTTCCCAAAATTTCAACTAACCACAAAAAGATTTTATTGATACTGTCCTTGTTTTGGTGACGATTAGCTCACCCTCCATTTCGCGTAAATGCGTCTGTCGGCGACGCAATGTCGGCGAGTGGGCCGACGTCTCAGTCTCGTTTTCCCAACGCTACAGTTCGCTCGCCCCATCACGCACCATGGCCCGAAGTGTTACCGTGTTCGCCCTAGCCGCCCTCCTCGCCCTTGTCGAGATTGGTATGTTTTATTCATTTTTCACCAAAAATTTCATCGAAAAACTGAATAGAATAGAGATTTGTATGTTTCAATCATTTTTCATCGAAAAGTGTTTATCGAAAATCTTCGAATTATTCAACTGTTTATGTTTGTGCACGAAAATAGTTTCGCATACAATGGAAATAAATGTGCTCGCATTTATTGGTAACGGATATTGTGTAGTTTCGGTTTACGAATTAGAATTGAGATAACATTGCATTTTATGTCGCTGTTTTAAATTTTTTGGTAGCTCTATGATGTATACCAGTGACATTATATTATACTTATAGGTTTTAATATTAATATTTATATTACTTATACATAATATGCCTATTATGTATGTAGCTTTTTAGCTAAATCTATGTACGGCTTGCAATTTATTTATATTTTAGCATTATAATGACACTTTATCCGATAATGAAACAACTTTTACGGATTATATCGGGGTTTATTAAGTTTCTTACATGCCAGACGTTTCAGATACTTTACAGCAACCATGATCAAAGGAAGTCACGCGTAAATATTAGAAAAAAATTAGATTATCTGTTATATACATTTGATAGGGTGATATTATAACATATACATGATCTCTTAGAGCTGTAGTAGAGAAGTAGAGTCTTACCATTCTATGTTATTTCGTATAAATGAATTTGCTGCTATCTATATTTAGGAGTAGACAGTTTATAATACGTAGCTAGTGGTATCACTTTAAATATTAAATATTTATTAATACATATTAAATATTTTTTTTTGTTTGACTCTACAATAATAATAAATATAGGTAAGTTAATTGACTTGTTCAGGGTTTGAACAATTTTTACAACAATACCTATGACGCAGCGTAACGTTGCGTTCAACTGTGTTTTCCATAGATTTTCTTGTAAAATATATTTAGTGAATAATATTATACTATCCGGAATATCGTAAAAGATTGATGTGTGATTGTAATTTATAATAGTCTAAGGGCCTGTTTTGCAATCTCCAGATAAGTTCCCAATAGGCTATCGGCAACATATTTAACAAATATTTGACAGATACTCCATACTCTATCTGTCAAATATGTTGCCCAATAGGCTATTGGGCACTTAACTGGAGATTGTGAAACAGGCCCTAAGTACGGTATACAAAACGACCTTCACCGAGATGCTTATTTGATGAAACTTGTTTTAAATTCAATTTAATATGTCAATAAACATGTTGCATATGGTTTGCCTAGATACAAATAGTTAAAGTTTTGGGTTGGGAACCTTCACTATTTGGCTATAATAATAAGTGATCATTATAAAGATCCTATAAGTGAACTTAAACAATAAATTAACAACAAGGCTCACGGTTTTTTTAATAAGGTATAATAACATTCGTTATGATTCATTTCTAGCGTGATTACAATATTAATTGGATTGATTCCGTCTATGATATCAATAACATGAAACACAAATAATATTATAATGCATAAGCTTTACAACAATTTAATTTATTGGTGTTGTCATTATAAATTAAATAATTCTAGTGTATAAGATACTAGAGCTGTTGCTCGCAGCCTCGCCCGCCACTCACATATTGCCTCTATCCATAAACTAGCTGTTGCCCGCAGCTTCACCTGCGTTAACTAAGATTTGCAAAGGCATCTCGGCGGTATGATATATAGCTTTTAACCTTCCTCGATAAATGGGTTATCTAAAACTGAAAGAATCATTCAAATCTGTAAACTCTAAACTATAAATAATGTAAAGTTTTATCAAAATCCATTGAATAGTTTTTTCGTGGAGCAGTAACAAGTATACACTTTTCATACCAACCTTTACGTTTATAACATTAGTCAGACTAGTAGGACTCTAGTAGGATTTGTTTTCAACGGTCAACACATTATCGACATAGTCATCTTTCTGTTATCCGTTCTGGGTTAGGTCGTAGCTGAAGTATGATTATGATCATCAACTGAATGAACGAACAATCATCATCACTGCAGCCACTCTGATAATCAGGCCTCCTGTGACCCTGGTTGCTGTAAAGTATTCGAAACGTAGGGCTAATAAAAAAACAAATTAATCGCGATAAAATAAGTAAAAAGTTGATTCAAAAGTGAAGTTCGCGTAAACCTAAGAAATCAATCCGTTCACTGCTGAACATAGTGGCCCCTCAATGAATGCTGAGACAGCGGATCTTCTCACTCGCAACTGGTAACAAGCAAAAGCTAAAGTATGCTAAATAGAAATCCTCTTATAGAATTTCGACCTTTGAGCTTGACCTTCTGAGAAGATTGTTAGTATTTAATAGAACATTTTTTTTCACAATTGACAATCATGATAATGGATGGCGTTGTTGCGGAATTCTTTGCATCTTAATTATTTTATTCGGATCATCATCATCATCATCAGCCTTTATCCGTCCACCTCTACATAATGATATACTCATATTACCTTCTTGTGAGCCTCACACTAATATCTCGTTTTTTTTTCTTTAACGCCGGGAAATGCGCTTAGGCATCCCGCGGGGGAGTGGGTCTAGTCAGTCCCTCAGGGGATCGACGCCACCTCCACAGAACAGACAACTTCGAGACAGTACAATAAGGCGAGTTTCCCGTCCTCGCCCCTTACCCCCTCTTCTTATAAGAGGGGTATAAGAAGCTCCTTATACCTTGGGCAAAACGAATTGAGCCGAGGGAGCTCCCTCGGCTCAATTCGTTTTGCCCAAGGTGTTGAGGTCACCCTGGGCTACTGAGGCCCACCGCCACGACAAGGCCTGAACCGATGTGGGGACACTAATACCTCTTTATTTTTGATGACGCAGCGGAAATCCTTTTCGGACCATACCAGGGCCTTGGGTAGGCGCGCTGGCGTGTGTGTGCTCGCATGGGGTGCACTACCCCACTAAAACCGCTGAGTGAGCCTTCAGCCACTATATCTGAGGGATCCGGATCTACAGGCAACGGGAAACCCTCAGCGACAGACTGCTCCCGGCAAGACCAGATTCTCCACAATAGGGGGACTGCCCGGCTACGACTTGGCAGTCCCTACGACGTCGTGTCTTAAGCTGGGCCCGGGTTCCCATCCCGAGCCCGACACGAGCACAGGGGTGTTACTGAAATCGCATTAAGGAGCGCCTCCGACGCACCCCCGTTCGTCGTCTACGGGGGGAGTCTCCTCTCTCATCCGTTCATCGGCCTCCTTCTGGGACACTAATACCTCTAATTCGACTGTCCATAGCAGAACATTCAAAAAAAAGGTGTGTGTGCGATTCACACACGATTGAAGTGAAACACATGTTAAATGCTCAAATATGTACAAGCAATTATTAAACAGTCTGCAATATACATTATACACACCGACATTTGTTCTCTCGCTCTTTTGTATTTGTGTCTCTTACCTGTCGTTTTTTCCGTTGCAACCGGTTTGAAATCACAACGATTCTAAAGAAGTTTCACTTCAATAACGTCAATATCTAACCCGTCGTATTTACGTGGACGATTTGCTATGTTATGAAGTCGTTTATATTCAGGGAGATTATGACAGGATCGCTGCCAAATTAGGGGTCGAATGAGGTCGGTATGATGTAGTGTTAATAATCGGAGCGGGAGCGTCCAAAAGGGAAATACAACTTTGAATTTGACAGACAAAGGGAACGAGAATATGGAGTGAAGGACAAACTTTATTTTAAGATTCAAGGGCGCGCTTATTTATGATCTTTTTCATTTAATTCAATATTTACGGAAAGTTTTTGCTTTGCCAGTAGTAGTAGTAATCTAAGTATCTTATCTAATATATAAAATTCTCGTGTCACAATGTTCGTTTCCATACGCCTCCGAAACTGCTCGACCGATTTTTATAAAGTGTTGCGTGCATATCTGGTAGTTCTGAGAATCGACCAACATCTATTTTTCATGCCCTTAAATGATAAGGGTAACCCACCTCAAAATATTTATTTTTATTTTATTGACAAATTTTTCATATTTTTTTATGGTGTGGCATTAAAAAATACACACAACCCAAATTTTTCACCCCTTCTACGATCAACCCCTATTTTTTGACAGTAATATTAGTACTTTTGACAGAACGAAGTCTATTGGGGCAGCTAGTTTATTTATAATATTTCATGGAAGATACCACACTTTGGGCGTTCCTAGGTATTTCAGGATAACATGTAAAATTTGGTAGAGAATATAAGATCCACTGAGTTTGTTTCGTTGAATTTTCTAGTGGCTTTTCCTTGATTAAATCAACATTAAAAAAATGCTTCAGTGGTACTACTTTAAATATAAAAAAAAAGATTTTATCTACACAAAAACCTAGAACTACATTTTTCGCAATTTCCGCGTACAAATAAGTATTCACTTAAGTTCTGGCAAGGTTAGCCGACTAATTAAAATTATCCTTGATGTCAGATGACCCAACGTAATATGAAGCACCTTATTAATGAAGGCTGTGGATACTTGGTAGCATTTTAATAGCTTTATTGGCCTTCGTAAGAGTTATCCTGCACCGTATTAGGTCGAGGAATGAGGTCATATTAGCGTCACCCACAATCACTCTGCTATAGGAGAGATACGTCATAAAGTTTCCTTAAGCTTTCGTTACGTAACAACTGATTGATCAGCTTACATTAACCGCGTTTCGTAGACTTGACAACAATATGGTAACTAGAAGATTTAAAATCGTATACCCTTATTTTTTTAATTTTTTTTTTCTTTAACGCCGGGAAATGCGCTTAGGCATCCCGCGGGGGAGTGGTTCTCCCTAGGCGGGTATGTGGGACTCGCTGCTCCTGAAAGATGGTAAGTGGACGCAGCTCTACTAAAACCCGGCGTGTGCCACCAATGCCACCTTTGGTGAGGTGCCCCTAATCTACAAGCAACAGGGCACCTCGACGACTAGTCAGTCCCTCAGGGCACCGACGCCACCTCCACAGAAAGGTTCCCCTCACCACAGAACAATCCCTCTCAACGTCGGGACAGTACAATGAGGCGAGGTTCCCGTCCTCGCCCCTTGCCCCTTGCTCTTTTGCCCCCTCTTCTTATAACCATGGTGGGGAAAATCGTATACCCTTAATCGACCAATACGTATATATATATATATATATATATATATATATATATATATATATATATATATATATATATATATATATATATATATATATATATATATATATATATATATATATATATATATATATATAATTTTAATAAAATTTAATATATTACATACGCCTGGTTTCTCAAAAGTTAGTCAAAGTGTATGTCAACTAACATGGCTGTTAATGGCGATAAACATACGATTCTAGAGTCAAATTTGACAGCTTTTCATTGTAGTGATTATGTCAACTGACAGTCCGAACAAATTGAGTAATTTAACCATGCTTCTAGCAATTCATTTGACACTTAGCAAGAGACTTGACACTTGATTTGTTTTTGCGTTGATCAGTCTTTCGGGCGTCAGAGTTTCGGGGGCGATAAATCGATCTAACTAAAATTCATTTTTAGAAAACAATACTAATAATAAAACTAAGATTCAGGGGAATGCATTCCGCATGTATCCGGGTAGGCTCGTAGACCCTGTGTGTTACTTGCTAAGTCACCTGCGCCGCGGTGGAGCTACGCTTTAATCGTCATACAAAACAAAAATATAAAGTACCTAATCGTCTCTATAGAGTTGTTAGTCTATGTTATTGTGTATATAATATTAATGTGGCAGACGTCTTAATTTGTCTTGATGCTCACCAAGTATCTAAATATTCCGCTCTATTCTATTTAATACATTGCTACGAAGAATGATGCTGTTAAGACCAAAGTGGGGGGCAATTTGCACCGAGCATTCCTCTTGGCCCAGGACCGTAACCAGTGGAAAATCATATGTGGTTACGATCCTCAGCAGTGAGGAAACGACGAAGAAGAAGACGAAGAATGAACGACGATCATCATCGCTTATCTCTCTCTCTCTTTCACTCTCTACTTGTCTCTCAAGTTTCCTACCGAGGCTAATTTAGAGCTTTATTTTGTAATAAACTGATAATATAATGATAAATGTATGTACGGCAAAAGGCTAATATGATGATAATGATGATGTGATGATGATGATGATGATGAGTAGAGTATCGTTACTCAAGTAATTTACACTCCTCATCCTCTCATGACCACCATGCCAGGACTTCCGATTGATTTTTTTACGTTTTCCATTGAACATTAAATACTACATGTTATTTGGAAGTATTAGTCACAGACCTTGTGGTTGAGTTTGTAAAATAGTCGGTTTTGATAATGTTGTCGTAACCACTGATTCAAATAATTGACATCATCGTCAACGGACACATAAAAAACTGGCCAAGTTAGAGTTGAACGCAGGTATTGGGTTCTATTTAAATACATTTACCTATTGTACATATTGTACATATTGTACATTGTAAGAAAACAAATACACATTTTATCACAGTTTCGTATGACTTTCACATGACCGATATTATTGTCTTTCACTTTAACCGAGGATGTAACGGGAAATATTTCCTACTTCCCTAAATTCTTCTTATTAATTTCGTTGCGGGTCCCAAGGCAGCTTTAACGCATGCTTCGGACTCTCAGAGATCGTATCAAAGGATCATTTGGTAGTTACCTCTGTCAATACTGACTGTGCCTACGGGAGCTGCAGTGGCAACGGATGGTGGGCCCAGCTCGAAAAAAAGCCCGACGCTTCGCAGCCAAGTTGGGCTCACATGATTAGGGTGGTACCTCTCACTCACATGAACTAGGCATAAAGTGACTGCTACGCTGTAGCGTTTCGTGCGATTTCTTAGTTTCCAGTGGCTTATTGGGAGGGGACAGGGAAAAGGAGGGCAACGCATCTGCATAACCTTTAATAACGTTAATGGGCGTCGATAGTCGCAAGACTTCGACTGTTCGTTTGCCCTTCTATACTATAAAAAAACATGTAGTAGTAAAAGTTATTTCTATATAATATAATGAATGATATATGCATAAAAAATTAAAAATATGCTTACGATTATTTTTTTGTGATCCCGGTTTTTAACCTAATTTAATTAAAACCGTTTCAAACGAACGCGAACGGAACCCTAAAGCCAAGTTCTTTATATAAACAATGTATTTGTTACGTAGCAGCTGATGTCATTTTACATGTAGCTGTCAGGATTTCAAGGACTCGAGAATGTTAGCGATTTAATAAATATTATTACATATAGATGGAATGAGGTTTCGGACTTGATAATAATTTTTGTACCTTGGCTAAATGCTTGGCTATAAATCGGTGGGAAATTCGCTCTGTCCGCGTCGTTCTGGTTACTTTAATCTGTCTTATTATTTGGTGGAACATTCATGTTGTATTTGAGAACTAGGAGGAGTTAGGACCGAGAACAATCTAGATCCTTTTCCCCGGGTTACTTTCGATCCCCGGGAAAAGGCCGGGTCTTCCACTGATCGTCAGGTCACGTCTGTCAGTTTGCAATAACTAACATAAACAAATAAAGACATTTAAAATGTGTATTCAATAAACCGAGAATTTTCCAGAACAATATATGGCATTGATAAAAACATGTGAATACTATTTCCTTGTATGGAGTAATAGAGATATTATATATTATATCTTCTGCTGAGCAATTGCTTTAATTAGATACCTACTGCTAAGCTTGTGTTTCAAAGAAAGACATTGACTATTGTCTCGTTTTTATTTCATTTATAACGACAAGCAGCGCCCCGCGGTTTTACCCGCGTACTTTCCATTCCCATAGGACTACGGTAATAAATTATAGTGATTATTCTGATGTATAAGCTTTATTATTGTAAAGTTTCATCAAAATCCATTCAGTAGTTTTTACGTGAAAGAGTAACAAACATCCACACTTGCAAACTTTCGCCTTTATAATATTAGTAAGACTAGTTTGATATCTAGACGTGTCAACCACTCTGACTCAACCTGTTTTTCCATCTCAGGTATAAAAAAGTTTCATCAAGGTATTATAACAATGAATACACAAAACAAAGCATCCTCCAACGTACTTAGAGGAAGATCTGTCCATTGTGTAAGACGGCCTTAGTTTTACCTCGGTGTTATCAAGTTATAAATCTCATAACTTGATAGTACGTGATTTGTTTGCGTATGTATTTTTTGTCGTACCGAAATTTTCTAGTACATTATAACGAAACATCTTTTACGGATTTTATCGCGGCTTATTAAGTTTTTTATATGCCAGTTTCAGAAACTTTACAGCAACCGTGATCATAGGAGTCCTTCCGTTAAAATCCCTAACAGTTGTTTCAACTTTCATTATAATGACTGAAATTCGCGTAAACATAAGAAATGTAAGAAAATAATAATATATTCTAGAACATTTTCAAAACCAGTTGTCGCAAGGGTCCAATGTATATAAGTTATGTAAGTAATTCGGTTAGGCTATTCTCCTAAACCTCCTTATATATGAGTAAGGGCATGTTTCACAATCTCCAGTTAAGATCCCAATAGGCTATCAGCAACATATTTGACGGATAGTGTATGAAGTATCTGTCAAATATGTTGCCGATAGCCTATTGGGAACTTAAATGGAGATTGTGAAACAGGCCCTAAAACAAATATTTATTTAATGATAACATATTGATTACTATTTATTAGTGACATATTACTTTCTTCAGCAATATACAAAGCCTAGAAGCATATTATTATGTAAAAGTCTAGTTTTAGCCCCCGACGCAAAAAAAGGGATGTTATGTCGATGTCTGTCTGTGTGTGTGTCTGTCTGTGGCATCGTAACTCTCAAACGAATGGACCGATTTCCGTGCAGTTTTTTTTAACGTGATTATGATTATGTAAATAATAATAACAGTGGAAGGATTTTGGAGGAGGCTTTTAATTACTGACACAAAAACTACTCAGGTATTGTTATCTTATGAACAGTGCTTGCTCGCCAGCTGAACTTTTTTTTTAGGTTTAAATTTAACTTGTCTATGTTAATGGGCGACGGTGATTAACCATAAAGTAGCTCCGTGTCCGTTTATAGGCAATCAAAAAGTCAATAAAAGTTGTGATGATTGGAAATAATTTAGATGGAATTTCGCTTAAATTAAAACTAAATTAATTCACCATAGTAAGGGCCTGTTTCACTATCTCCAGATAAGTTCCGAATAGGCTAATCACAACATATTTGACAGATAGAGTATAGAGTATCTGTCAAATATGTTGTGAATAGCCTATTCGGAACATATCTGGAGATTGTGAAACAGGCCCTAAGTGTCATAAAAATATATTGAAAAATGATACCGATGGTATAATTATTATGGGAAAGAGATCTTCTCTCCTCTTCTCATTATCTCTACGACTTATCCGTTCGCTTTCGGACGTTGGTTGGCGTTCATTGAAAGACGGCTATAACACAACACTTTCCTACCTATATACCTACTTGATTCTTTAGCAATATACTTCGCAGTGGTTGCTTTAACCTAAACCTCAGGATAAAGATAATAAGGCTGCTACCTAAACGGCTCCAGCGATTTTCTATATCTAGATAGGATTCATTTTTAGAAAATGTTTCGTTTTATCAGGCTATGAAAACATATACTACAATATCATTAAAATACGATTGTAAATTTTACAATTAATTACTATGTTATAATGGCTCAGTTAGAAAATCAAACAGTTTCGAATCCAATAGGTCCTTGTTAGTATCTGTAATCCGTTTTCATCCGACGGTGGTGAGGCGTGGAAGTAACACTCCACGGCTGGCTGGGGGAAACCCCCCATTTTTCTCATCAAAGTGTTAAGCTAATCGGCTTATCTCACATGAAGCATTAAGGCCATTAGCATAGCTCCAACCGAAAAATAACCAATCCGATTATTTTCCTTCTTTTTTTTAATTTTCTTCTTTTGGGAGAAGAACTTTATTATATTATCGTCGATAAGGTTTCTAAAACAAAACAAAATAAAACAAGCAAATGCTAAATTAACCAGGTGCTAATGAAATAACCTCATTTCAAATATGTGGAAATAACTGTAGTAGATATATTGAAGATACATATTTTAAAAGAGCTATTTCAAATTTCGAACTACTTAACATTTACTTGTCCTGCATTTACTAGAATCCATTGACTGTTCTCAGGTGGTGTGCAACAGGTTTTGGCATGTGTTATTGGCTCATGATACCATATTTTGTAGTAAAGTCTTACGGATGAGTCGGTTGGGCTGAGAAATTGGTTTATTTACATCTACACTAATCTACATCTACACTAATATTATAAAGAGGAAAACTTTGTTTGTTTGTTTGGTTGTAATGAATAGGCTCAAAAAGTAATGGACCGATTTCAAAAATTCTTTCACCATCCGAAAGCTACATTATCCACGAGTAACATAGGCTAAATTTTATTCTGATTAAAAATAGGGTTCCGTAAGATATTTGGGTTTTTCGGACACAAGGTGTAAAAAATCAACCAGAAAAGTTACTTATTTTGCGTACTAAGATCCCGCTATAAATCTTAGTTAACGCAGGCGAAGCTGCGGGCAACAGCGAGTTTCATATATAATTTGAAATTGACACGATTGTTTTCATTGTAAAGCTGCTTAAAATAGAATGTTCGCCATGTTTCTTAATATTTTGACATTTTCTACGTTTAAATTTATAAAATTATCTATAGATGCTTTGCTCACGTGAGTGAGTGAGTGATACATAATAATATTTACTAAAAAAACATATCTAATCCCATATTTGAGATTAATTTTAAGAGCAGCTTTATGTTACAATTTCACTTTTGGCAACATTAGTAAGACCACAAGGAAAGTTACTTAATTAGTAACTATGACCTAGGGATCATATGGATTAAGTAGATACCTACTCAACTTCAAAGATAAAGTCAAGAGCAAAAAATAAATTTGTACTTGACACCAGCCTGTCCTTTCGTCTCTCGGTGTTGACTTAGCATCTTATCGGTGAGGAATTTTTATAATCGGTTGAGTAGTTTTTGAGTTAATTCGTTACCAATAAACAAACCAACTTTTCTATACTTTATATGATAAAAATATAGATCTATCATACTTAGGAACTCGCTCTAGTTCAAAACTACATCATAAAAACTATATCAAAATCCGTTTATTACTTTATTTCGATGCAAAAAGAGACCAACGAAAAACTTTATTTTTTACTATAAAAGTGGTAAAGAAGAGTTATTTCTTGTGTGTAATGTAATTTTTTTCGTAATGACTGCTTTTGGCTTTAGGTTTTTACGCTTAATAGAAAGAGTAGATGAGCAGATGGCTTATCTAGAGTTATATTTTGTTATAGTGTCGTAAACATTACGTACGTCCGGTAGTTATAATAGTCAATTAAGTACTTATAGGTAATGTAGGTATTTTGTTTCACCCGATAGGTCCTTGTAAAAAAAGCTTTGATTAGAATTCAAAATTGAAATAAACAATGTAAGAGTCAAGTAAGAAACCCACGAATTTCAAGACACATAATTTACTAGACCAATTATTAGATGATTAGAAGAGATGAGGCTGAATTGTCGCTTGTTTGAATTGATGTGACGCATTCTCTCAATTTGCTGGTGATTATACTCTTGACTTCTTAAACTAAAGCAAATGGCGACCGTGAACGAATTCAGATCATATACGTATTTATACTGTAGGTATAATATCTACATGAATAGACAGTTAGAGTACCTACTGATTGAGCTTAAAGGCCATCAGGCCTAAAAGTCTAAATCTCTTGAAAAAAAAATACATTTGGTTTTTGTTTTGAACGTGTGTACCTCAGGAAGTGTCAGTCGATTTTTTGATTGAACTTTTTGTAATTTTAGAAACGTTCTTTATATTATGAATTGTAAGTACTTTATGTTTGTTGTACTTTAAGTACTTTATGTCTATTGTTGTCATGTACTTTTTGAGCTCGAATAAATCTAAATCATTCCTTTCTTATTAAATTTTAGAAATAAAATATAGAGGATATTTAATATTCAACACTAAAGATACGCCAGTTTGCTATGGTGATATTATTATGTATTTATACCAAACAAAAAACACCATATTATTTTAATAGTAGTAATTTTCGATAATACCTTTTGGTGAAATGCCAAAAAAACAAAACATTCAAAATGGTTACCTCTTAAGTCATAACTTAGTTTAATATTGCCAGAGGAAATAAAACGTCGCTATTATGCTTCTTAACATAAATTGACCATTTAGTAGTATTTACTTTTTATTATTATGTAAAATGAAGAAAAATTCCTCATGTATGTAATGAGTATGTAATGAGTTCTAAAAATTCTTCAACAATAATATCTGTAGGTATAATAAGTTCTCGAATAACTTGGGAAATAATATATTTAATACTGTTATAATAAACACATATTAATTAAGATTATTATTAAGGAATATACATATTGTGTACCTCTTCCGGCTTGAGTACCAAGTAGGCTACTAATAGCGTCGCTCATGAATGTCCTCAGACGTAAATCTGTAGAACTTACTGCCAACATAGTATTTACAAGAAAAAACAACTCCTAAAAAAGATATCTCAAATTTTCGAAGTAAAATTTTAGCTAAAGCGCTACTTAGGAACAAGAAGCATTTAAAATGGAGCGGAGACTTAAATTAGCATTTTGCTATGTATAAACAAAGTCTGTATAAACAACTATAAAATTTTCCGTTTACAATATGTCGAAGGTGACGCCGATCATGAACTAAATATACAAAAGGTCTACGATGACATCATCACAAAATGGCCGCCATCTAACGACGACGCTAGGATTTTTTACACATATAATGGCCACCTTTATTGTCCAATCCTATTTGGTCATGGCAATTTTTCTGTAGACAAAATACCATTTAGGCCAGACGCAATGAGAACAAAAAAATCAGAAGGTCACAGGGATTGCCGTTAGAAGTGAAAACTTTTATCTTCGACTTATGACATGATATTTCAACTTTTATAATGACGTTACATTGTCAAATAAGCATGTCGGTGATGGTAATATGGTGACGAAACCCTTGCATGCTGATGTCACGAACCTATAATATTTTTCCCTATAATATGTTCGATGCGGCTAAAGAAGTTATCTCCAAAAAAATTTGAAGTAAGCTTTTGTTTTAAAGCCTATCAAGGTCAGAGAAGCGAACAAGTTTTATTCAACTTTTGGGAATTCATCCAAATAAAACGATTTTTTAATACGTAAATTAAACGCTATATTTTTGAATAAGGCTTTCATCTAATCCATTGCTAAATCGTTTGAGCTTAATAATAGTTTACTTTTCTTATCTTGATTTTTTCAAAACTTGAATATTACAACGAACAGCTTTCTGTTCTTGTTTATGGCTAGTGGCGTGTCATAGAGTTGACCTAATTATTTTATTTGGGCGTCCAGTCCCGCATTGATACCGTCTTTAAGAAAAAGATTCAATTTTGGAATTTTATGGAAATACGTTTCGACATTTTTTCATCATTACATAATATTACATAACATTTGCATCGTTAGGAATTTTTAAACTCATTTTATGTGAACATACTAAAATACGCTATGAGAGTTTTGACTTTGATACAAGGGCATAATATATGAACAACATAATATAATTTAATTATACATATTTTAATAGTTAAATAATTATATAGGAATCATATTTTCATTAAACATTAAAACAAAAGATTTTGAGAAGGTTAATTTAATAAGAAGGGGCCGTCGGCTGAGGGCCAACTGACCATTAAAGTTCTCGAGTGTGGGATGCGTTGCGGTAGACGTAGTAGAAGTGTTAGTAGGCAATTTAAACTTTCTTTAATTATGGAAGACGATCTCACGAGCGATCGAGGATCATTAATGGAACTCTACAAGTATATCCGGAACTATCTATATAATCCGTTACAAATATATATTTAGGAACCATCATTTTTTTAAACTATATCCAGCAGTGAATGCAAAAGAGATTATCACGATAAGATTATAATTATGACTTCAATGCGATGACTCAATCAATATTCGGGAGTAAGGAGCATCACCTATAAAGACATCGCAAACTAAAATACTTCATTTCCATCTAAAATAAACTAGTGCTATGTAGATAGAAAAAGTTGGTTTCAATTTAAAGCAAAAACCATTTACCAAGCAATACAAGACAAGACATACGTACAGAACTCTTCACGGTTCATATATTTTCTTGAGAATGAATAGCTCCTTGTTAAAGAAATTCGTGGCCATAAAGACGGATTATATTTCACATCGATAGCATCTGACCTAAAAAAACAAAGCTATAAATATTTCCAATCCTTAATAGCATGGTTCGCTACAAAAAAGCACCTTCACTAGTAAATATTTCACTACTTGAGATTTATATCTAAATAATTTTATATATCTCCTCCTTTTGAATCGTTTTCTGTAAAGCTTTCGAAAGTGTCCATCAGCTGCTAACGGTTAAGGATTAGGTGAAAATTTACGTCATTGGCAAACAGGTAACTTTAATACGTCTATTAAATATGTTTAACAGACAGCTGAAAAGCTTGCAATTGTGTCCAATAGAGAAATTAGTTTTGGAATACCACAGGGGTCGTTCGTGTCGCCTATTATATATAAGACATACAAGGTTGATGTAAAAATAGATCAATCCAACGATGTTAGTAGTTTCTGCAATATCAAGGATCCTTATACTCGACATTAGAAGACCTTTGAAGTATTGAAATCAAAATAATAATAAATGATAAAGGAACGCGGATCTAAGCAATGGCAATATACTTGAGCCTTTCTCATTATCTGTTTATAATTGATATTGATAAAACTCTTGAATGTCACTCTTGTTTAACACATGTATTACAGATTATTATTTAAACAAACAATAATTAATATGTATAACATATTGTAAGTTGATGTAGGACATTAATTATACTCTTATCAAACTAACATTGTTAACACAGACGTCTTAATTATTGATTAACAAACTAAGACTAAGGTAAACGAAGGATTTCTCTTTATATTATATATCCTAGATTTTCATTAAAATATCGATTTGGATCGATACCTAGAAAACATACATTTTTATGTACTGTAGTATAGGATTAACAATATAATTTAGATAGACACCTGTCTAGTACCGTAACGTCTTAAAAATAAATGTGTGTCGTCTAATTTTAAGCATTGCTCAAAGCGTAACGTAACGGGTTTCTAAGAATAGCCTGTTAACACTAAACGATGTCTTAACTACGGCTGCAAAACTTTGATAAAAATTAGTACACATTAGAGTAACAATAACAAACACTTGATTGAATTAAATTTCTTTTCTGCATTGAAATATTACTCTATGCATAACCTATTAGTTACTTAAATTGATATCTTACAATTCTATAGAATGTGTATTGAAATAATATTATCTCCCCTTACTAATAGCTCCTAATAGCTCCCCAACTTTTAGAAGTTGAGGCCTCATCTAATGTTTAAACCCACTAATAGCCTACTGCAGAAACATTATTAACCGTACTCATTTTCTTTTTCAGGATCGTGTCTTCAATGTTACCAATGTAACTCACAGTCAGATCCAACCTGCAAAGACCCTTTCTCAGCCTCCAAAAGTTTGGTGGTAAGTATTTTAATTACACACATTTCAATTCACTTCTTTCAAGATCTTAAATTCTAACACCTGTATTTACAAACAATACTTTGAGATGTTACAGTACTCCCGAACGTATAGGGTCATTCAAACCAATTCATAAATACTGAAATGAAATCCACCACTGCGCGTCTGTCAAAACTATATAAAAACCGATCATTGACACCAGGATAGATAGAACCGTTCTTTGCATAGTATTGTTTCATTACTTAGCCGAGTACGCTTCTTGAATACGAGTGTATATCTATTTTAAAAATTACATTTAGAATATCGAATTCATATATTTTTTTAAATCTTTCGAATCGTACAAGTACTACTTAAACTCTCATCGAATTCAATAAAATAAAAACGAAGGAACACAGGAAAAAACTCTCTTTTCATAAAGTTCGTCGCTTTTATATTTTATTCGTTTCACTATGATTGATAATATTAACCATTTCTGTCTATAAATGAATAATTAATTTCAAGCAACTCTATTCCACCTTCCTCCTTTTATCCGTCGATTTAAAATTTATATTTTACATTTAATAAAAACTGTTTTATTTCAGGACTGCACTACCCAAGATTCAATCAACTACAATCGCATGTACTTGAACCAAATCCTTCCTCGTGAGCTTTTGGATACAGTCACCGGAGCTCCTAGATATTGCCACAAAGTGGTTATGCGTAAGTTATTTTTAAAATTCAGTTTTCATCAGTTCCCATTATTAAATTTTCCGCTCACTCTTTATCATATGTCATATTATGTCTTAGGCGAGCCATCAGCTCTCCTATTGTTCCGAATAACTTACAAGGCCAATGGACTGAAAAGCACATATCATTCCTTAAATAATCAGGAACCAATCCCAGTGCCGCTACGACTTCCTTAAAATGCCAACTTTTCAGCATCATATTCCAATTTCAATTTATGCCAACCGCCTTAGACTAACAGAGCGAGATATTATTATTCATTTTAATTGGAGGAAAAAAAATCACATAGTTAATTCGTAAGTCACCTTTTATTGAATTTATGTTTACGTTTATTAGTCATGGATGTAATTATTTTGTTACGTCAAGGTATAAATTTTGTAATCATATAACATTAGAAGTCTTTTTAATAGCTTTCAAAATTAAACAATGTTCCTTTTTCAAGTTGCATTGGAAATCAGCACCTCTCAATAATTATGGTAGAAGTCCCTCAACTGTCTGGACTTTAGACCAATAATGAGTTGCTCGACCGGTTGCCAGCGCTGTCACTGAAAGGTGACATTTCTTTCGCGGTTATAATATATAGCAGGATAAATTCCAATAGATATTAAAGATGTAGAACTTCATCTACTAACGTCCTATGTCAGACAGTTTTTTATATCTTAATATATATAAATCTCGTGTCACAATGTTTGTCCTCAATGGACTCCTAAACCACTTAACCGATTTTAAAGTTTTTTCTTTTAAAATGTGTGCTTTTCTCCAACTTAAAAGATAGGATAGTTTATTTCTCAAATTTGAGATTGCAATTTTATTTATTGCAAATTAATTGTTTTGACAGAACGAAGTCTGTCGAGTCCGCTAGTATAAATATATATTTTTTCCAGAAAATGGCGCTACCGTCCGCACCTGCTTGGACGCCAACCCGACCGACCTGAGCCACTCCTGTCGGCTCTTGACCAACATGCCCCATGTTACCACCGACCCAAGCAAGATGATCAAACACTGCAGCGTGTGCGACAAGGACCAATGTAATGGCTCTTCTTCCATCATCGCCTCTCTTCCAATGGCGATTTTAGCGGTGATCGCTACATATATATACAGCAAACAATAATTGCAAAGTATAGCCGTTAAAATGCTTTTGTAAATTACCTTTAAGATAATGCTGTTCATATTTTTAGTGCCAAAAGTGTGCTTCATTTTAATTGTATTAGGATCAAGTCGCCTTTGAAACTAAAAACCGTCCAAGAAATTAATTTGCTTAATTCTTATATAGGATTAAGATTGTTGAACCTATACCAAACATTCTCTGATAGTTTGTATTGACTATTAAATGTTACCAAATATAAAGTATTTATCAATGTTACAATTTATTCATAGATATATAATTAGTTTTGAAAGCGAAATGAATTAGAGGTGAGATATTCAAAACGTAAAAATTAGAATGGCAATAGACCATAGAAGATCGAAAAGCTTGCTTTTGCTTTTGAATAATAAAAATATTACACATTATAGAAAAGTGTGATTAAGAAAAGAAAACTTTTAAATTTTTCTTTCATATTCTTTTTTCTCCCCTATAAGACTTAAAACAAAATATTATGTTATAACTTTCTTTGTTTAATGCAAATATCTTACTAGTTTTGTTAAAAATATTACCTTTTTAAGTCAATTCGTTCGTTACTAAATAATTATTGTTTATGGTTAATAATAACAATACTTATAAAATTACCACGTACCACGTACCACTTAAAATATTAAATTATAGATGGTATATGTCTTATTGTTTTTTTGTAACTTAATTGTTAAAATAATTAATAATCGCATTCCTTTCTTTTAGATTTTAGCTTACATATATTGTTTGTATTTTCTTACTATATTGTAATCTTGTCTTTAAAATCTTTGATCAAGTCTTAGTTTATGGAATATCTAAAATTGAAATATTCTTCTGTATATGATAACAAATAACCTTATTTAGTATGTGTTTAATGTTTATAGTTTGTATTAAAAGATATTTATAAAACAACAAGTGTTTTCGCTCTCTCTTCTTAAATAAGTACTTAATAACCTGAATAAATTTACATTTTGAAGTTAAACGCATTAATGAAACTGTGAATACTAAATTGAAGTATCAACCCTTAATATAATAAGTACCACCATCACCACCATATAATACTATAATTATGTCCCACTGCTGGGCACGGGTCTCCTCAAAATCGGGTTGTAAGGCTTATAATAGTCTAGTGATAAGCTTTTTTTTTGATGACGCAGCGGAAATCCTTTTCGGACCTTACCAGGGCCTTGGGTAGGCGCGCTGACGTGTGTGGGGACTCGCATTGGGTGCACTACCCCACTAAAACCGCTGCGTGAGCCTTCAGCCGCTATCTAAGGGACCCGGATCTACAGGCGACGGGAAACTCTCAACGACATTCTACTGATAAGCTTTTTTTTTTGCTTTTACGCCGGGAAATGCACTGACGCATACCGCTGGGGAGTGGGTCTCCCCAGGCGGGTATGTGGGACTCGCTGCGCCCGAAAGCTGGTAAATGGACGCAGCTCTACCCACTAAAACCCGGAGAGTGCCACCAATGCCGCCTTTGGTGAGGTGCCCCGGATCTACAAGCAACAGGGCACCTTGACTAACATTTGAGCAACATTTATTTTTGTTTCTGGTTCTTCTATTTGATACTAGATGGCGTTGAATTTAGCGTGGCGTTAGTCATAACACACAATGGTATAAACTATAAAGTCAAACCAAAAACTCTGACATTGGCAACTCCGCAAGGGAGCCATTTTAAGAATAATAATAATAACATAAAGCAAGAGGGTATCCCCCGTAACGAAGTCTATTAAAATACTAATCCTAAGCAATGAATGACAAATGCAAATAGAATACATTTCTAAGCTGTTTGTTTTAGTATCGTATCGTTTATTTACAGCGTAAGATCGAGGGAACTCCCCGTGTTTGTCAGTCAACAATAATAATGAATCAGAATTCAGAACATAAACGAAAAAGAAAGTCGTTAATTTATATATTTTTGATAAAATAATTTAAAAATAAGAAATCCAAATACAACCACCGCTTTTTTAGCACATTAGCTCAAATTTAATTCAAATCATTTAAAAATACGCCCTAATTACTCACCTTGTTTCACAACATTACACACTTTACACTAAGGGCCTGTTTCACAACCTCCAGATAAGTGCCGGATAGGCTATTCACAACATATTTGACAGATAGAGTATGGAGTATCTGTCAAGTATCTGTCAAATATGTTGCCGAAAGCCTATTCGGAACTTATCTGAAGGTTGTGAAACAGGCCCTAAAACAAAAAAACTAAGTAGATTAATTTACCTCATAATAACTAACATCATTTATGTAGGGTTTCATTTCATCTATAAAAATACATTATATTTATAAAAAAAAAACCTACACAGTGACTCCTCTTTGTTTTCTTTTTACAATCGTTGTAATTCAAATTACCTTCTCGTAATTTAACGTACGTATTCTTAATGTAATTTTAAATACTGTGTCCGTCTCAAAAGGAGCAGGCAAGAACATAAAGCTAAATGTTTGCAAAGTTCTTGAAAGTAAATTTGTAAAGTTCGAAAATAACGCGTCAGCACATCTTAAGCATTAAGAAGAGTGATATAGAAGGGATTGGGTAAAAATAATGAAATGAAATCCGTCCTTTATAGCCAGATATGTAGCTTTTCATGTAATGTTTAGACGATTTAAAAGTAGTACTTGGAACATAAAATTATACATACATTTTATTGAATTATTTATAGTTATCAGCTAAGTGTTCATTCGTAATTTCTAGCTTATCTCTAGAGGTTTGTTGTATCCATGATAACAGACAAGTGGGCAGAGTGCTAGACACAGGGTGTTCATAAACCACCTTCACGTCCCATACAGCTGGGCATATGCTGGGAAGGTGGAAAGTAATTAGCAAGGTTTCCCGTTTACCTTTTTCAACAAACACAAAGATTAAACGATTATCTTAGTTGTAGGCAACCTTGAAAGATTTTTGTTCTCTTTTAATTCAAAGGGAGCAGCTGAAATTATAGTTATGTAAGTCCCAACATTGAAAGATATTAGCGTTTTCTTGGAGTCGTTAGTCTCAAAACACCATTAAAGAGTCATGTCAGTCAGAATATATAGCCAAATATTAGAATTATATTTTACAGTTAGGTAGATCCTTTTTTTTTCTTAGGCATCCCGCGGGGACAAAGAGCCTCCTCGGCTCAACTCGTTTTGTCCAAGATGTTGGGTTCACTCTAGGCTACTGAGCCCCACCGCCACGACAAAACTTGAATACCATGGTGGGGAGTCAGGTAGATGGATATAGGTATCTAGGACTTAATGGGTTGTAACTTGTAACCTAGGTCCAAATAAATTAAAAGGTGCAATATTATAATGAATATGATATAGATTTTTATGTTGATTGAAGATGTAACTGGCAGATGTATGTCGCCTATGAACATATTTTATTTTTCGACGACCTCTGTAGCTCAAAGGTTATCACGTTAGCGCTCGAGCCGGAGGTAGTGGGTCCAAGCCTCGCCATGGAACTAAAACGTTTCTATGTTCCTGGGTCATGGATGTGTATTATTATAATAAAAATCGCTAATAATAATAGCCCAAACATCCGGGTTAGCAATTCTAGGATCAATGATAGTATCTTTTTTGATTTTATTGTCAGCGGGTTTAGCCCCACTTTTTTATGTATATTTTTTAATGTCGCAGTAGAAAACCCTTTCGGACCATACTAGGGCCTCGGGTGGGCACACTGGCGTGTGTTGGGACTCGCATTAGGTAAGTTACCCCACTAAAACCACTGCGAGAGCCTTCAGCCGCTGTCTCAGGGACCCGGATCTGCAGGCAACAGGAAACCCCCTGAAGAGACCTCTGTTAGGGCACCATTATCCTACCTAATCGAAGATACACGTCGTCCCGTACAAAATGATCTTGACCGTATTTAACTTTTTATCAATTACCTAATGAAGCTTTAAGGTTGAACCGTTGACCATGAAGAAATAATTGTGACTAATTCCAACTGAATCTCTCCCATTTAGGCTTCGATAGTTCGATATATCGGTTATACACAGCCTGTATATTTCAAGTATAAATATATGGTAATTAGGGCTCGCTTATGTAGTGATAGTGACTGTGATCAAGCCTTTAGACGATGAAGACATTGACTTACCTCTTCGCGGTAATTCTGCTAGTGGCTTTGGTGAAGTGTAAGTAGAATCATTAATTAAAAACAAATTGTTAAGACAATTAAAAAAATGTGTTGTCGTGGGACACCAGGTAGGAACGAAGTTCCTTCGGCTAAAAAGAAAGGTATTATACACTACTCGCTTGTGTATGCGACTGTCGCGCCTGCGCACGTCTCATTTAACGCTTTTATTCCACGCACTTTTTCTTACGGTTTTACTATCACATTTTTTTCGGTTCGGTCGCGCAGCAAAATCCCTATCCCCTCCAAGCCTGCCGTAAGGAACTTCGTTCCAATAAATGAAAATGATAGGAGATAGAATAAATACTGCTCTCCTTCGAAAGCTCACCGAGCTACATGTAAGGGTAGCAAGATAAGGAGCGTGTTCATTATTTTCTCCCCCCCCCCCCCCCCTTCTAATTATTCTAATCATTCTTATAGTATATGTACCCATTATTTATGGACTATGGTGTCTGATTTAAAATAAAATTAAAAAAAATTAGTTAAGAGGTCTGACTCGCATAGTGATAGTTCTGTAAATATTTTTTTTATATGGATGATTGATAAATATAGCACCAAGTTAACGGTTTTCTGATTTTTTTCCTTGAATTATATTGTGAGAATTAGCTTCTACCTAATTTGATGATTCCAAGTCAATGGGAACTACCAATTATACTATAATATATAAAATACTATCAATTTTAATTTATAAAGTGATATACATATAATTTTTCAATTAATATAGCCATATAGTAATATGTTAGTTCTTCAACTATGTTATTTGGGGAGTA
Organism: Lycaena phlaeas; assembly: GCA_905333005.2. Classification (NCBI taxonomy): domain Eukaryota; kingdom Metazoa; phylum Arthropoda; class Insecta; order Lepidoptera; family Lycaenidae; genus Lycaena; species Lycaena phlaeas. The sequence continues at coordinate 5,557,979 of HG995181.1, forward strand.
TAGTGAGCTTATTAATTATTGCAGAGTTTTATTAAATTTGTTTTATCATCTCAACTAAAATTCGTCCAAACTTCAAAAAAATTCACAATAATAATCTATCTAAAACCTACTCCTATTTTTGTACCTACTTGATACAAGTAATCAAATTGAATGTTAGTGGACCCCAGCCCGAGGCAGTAGCTGAAGATGCAACCAGTATAGCGTTGAGATGAGAGACAGAAAACTTCACAACATGAATGTATTTTCTATTAATGTGTGTATTTTTAGGACATGAACAAACGGGAATATTAAATTCTAATAAATACACTTCCATAATAACAATAATATATTATTCGTAAATAGCATCGCACAAGAAAAGATGTGTGAACTGTTAACTGAAGTTAACTGATGAAAAGATGTGTAATGTGTAACTGATGTCTGAGACAGGCAGTTTTGAAGTGAAAACTTCTTTAGTCTCGTATCATATTATTATAATCTTATTATATAATGTGATATTATAAAATTTTAAATTTCTAGTGGGTATTACAATTTGTAATTTCATAAGTTTTACGTTTTACTTCTATGGGCAATCCCTATGACTGATTTTTATTTGTTCTAGCATTATTATAATTTTAAATATACAAATTAAATATAGTAAAAATAAAAAATAAAGGAAAAAAAACAGTATAAAGATGCTGGATTTTTATACTGTTTTTTTTTTCTTTTTTTTTATAGTAGGTAATCGCCTAGCTTTTCTTGAAACACAATCAACTAATTAATTCCATCATTTGTTTCAGCGCAAGAACTGAGATGCTACGTTTGCGACGATTGTGAAATAGACTACGCGGATAAAACAGAAATATGTAGTGCTACTGGCGACGGAGGTGGTGATGGAGGTGGCAATGGAGGTGGCGATGGAGGCGGTGATGGAGGTGGTGATGGAGGTGGCAATGGAGGTGGCGATGGAGGTGGCGATGGAGGTGGCGATGGAGGTGGCGATGGAGGTGGCGATGGAGGTAGCGATGGAGGCGGTGATGGAGGTGGTGACGGAGGTGGCGATGGAGGTGGCGCTGGAGGTGGTGATGGAGGTGGCAATGGAGGTGGCGATGGAGGTGGCGATGGAGGTGGCGATGGAGGTGGCGATGGAGGTGGCGCTGGAGGTGGTGATGGAGGTGGCGATGGAGGTGGCAATGGAGGTGGCGATGGAGGTGGCGATGGAGGTGGCGATGGAGGTGGCGATGGAGGTGGCGATGGAGGTGGCGATGGAGGTGGCGATGGAGGTGGCGATGGAGGTGGCGATGGAGGTGGCGATGGAGGTGGCAATGGAGGTGGCGATGGAGGTGGCAATGGAGGTGGCGACGGAGGTGGCGACGGTGGTAGCGATGGTGGAAACACTGGAGGTGGTGATGGTGGTAGTACTGGAGGTGGCGATGGAGGTAGCGACGGTGGAAACACTGGAGGTGGTGATGGTGGCAATACAGAAGGTGGTAACGGGGATGGCGATGGTGGAAACACTGGAGGTGGCGATGGTGGAAGCAATGGAAGTGGTGATGGAGGGGGCGACGGAGGTGGCGATGGTGGTAGCGATGGTGGAAACACTGGAGGTGGTGATGGTGGTAGTACTGGCGGTGGTGACGGTGGCAATACAGGAGGTGGTAACGGGGGTGAGCATGGTGGAAACACTGAAGGCGGAGATGGTGGCAATACTGGAGGTGGCGACGGTGGCAATACAGGAGGTGGTGACGGGGGTGAGGATGGTGGAAATACTGAAGGAGGAGATGGTGGCAATACCGGAGGTGGTGACGGTGGGAATACAGGAGGTGGTGACGGGGATGGCGATGGTGGAAACACTGGAGGTGGCGATGGTGGAAGCAATGGAAGTGGTGATGGAGGGGGCGACGGAGGTGGCGATGGTGGTAGCGATGGTGGAAACACTGGAGGTGGTGATGGTGGTAGTACTGGCGGTGGTGACGGTGGCAATACAGGAGGTGGTAACGGGGGTGAGGATGGTGGAAACACTGAAGGCGGAGATGGTGGCAATACTGGAGGTGGCGACGGTGACAATACAGGAGGTGGTGACGGGGGTGAGGATGGTGGAAATACTGAAGGAGGAGATGGTGGTAATACCGGAGGTGGTGACAGTGGGAATACAGAAGGTGGTAACGGGGATGGCGATGGTGGAAACACTGGAGGTGGCGATGGTGGAAGCAATGGAAGTGGTGATGGAGGGGGCGACGGAGGTGGCGATGGTGGTAGCGATGGTGGAAACACTGGAGGTGGTGATGGTGGTAGTACTGGCGGTGGTGACAGTGGCAATACAGGAGGTGGTAACGGGGGTGAGGATGGTGGAAACACTGAAGGCGGAGATGGTGGCAATACTGGAGGTGGCGACGGTGACAATACAGGAGGTGGTGACGGGGGTGAGGATGGTGGAAATACTGAAGGAGGAGATGGTGGTAATACCGGAGGTGGTGACAGTGGGAATACAGAAGGTGGTAACGGGGATGGCGATGGTGGAAACACTGGAGGTGGCGATGGTGGAAGCAATGGAAGTGGTGATGGAGGGGGCGACGGAGGTGGCGATGGTGGTAGCGATGGTGGAAACACTGGAGGTGGTGATGGTGGTAGTACTGGCGGTGGTGACGGTGGCAATACAGGAGGTGGTGACGGGGGTGAGGATGGTGGAAATACTGAAGGAGGAGATGGTGGCAATACCGGAGGTGGTGACGGTGGGAATACAGGAGGTGGTGACGGGGGTGAGGATGGTGGAAACACTGAAGGTGGAAATGGTGGCAATACTGGAGCTAGCGATGGTGGCAATACAGAAGGCGGTGACGGAGGTGGCGATGGTGGAAACACTGGAGGTGGAGATGGAGGTAGCGATGGTGGCAATTCTGGAGGTAGGGATGGTGAAAATACAGCAGGTGATAATAGTGGAAACACTGGAAGCGGTGATAGTGGAAGCACTGGCGGTGGTGATAGTGGAAATGGTGGCAAAAGTGACAATCCTGGAAGTGGCGGGATTAAAAGCACTGGTAATGTTGGTGGCGGTAGTGACAGTAAAAGTGGGAATAATGAAAGCGGTAATGGTGGAAATACTGCAGATGTTGCAGTTGGTAATACTGCTGGGATTGGTAGTAATAATGACTATTCTGAAAGCAGCAGTGACAGCAGCACAGAGTCTGGGAGTGGTGTCAAAGTTGATAACGCTATTGCAACTTCTAACACCCGTACTGCAAGCAATGACACGAGCCTTCAAGAAAACAATTCAAATACTAATGATAAAAGCAAACAATATTCAGTCCAGGTAATGTACACTAATGTTTCTTTTATATTTGTTTATATTTCTAAATTTCTTAGTGCATCCTTAACATGTGACCATCGTTCGCTTACCGGTGAAGGAAAACATCGTGAGAAAGCTTGCATGCCTGATGACATTAAAAGATGGTGTGTAAATATCACCAACCCGCATTTGGTCAGCGCATCAGTGCACTATAAACCAATACCTTCCTCGCCTGATTTCGGGCAGGAGAGCCGAGATCAGTAGTAATTTGATGGGTATGGGAAATGGCTTGATACTTTACTTTCCTATGGTAACTCTTAAATCTTTTGTCAAAAAGTGGTTACGACTTCATCTGCTTAAAAATATAGAAGTGTTATTGTTATAATAATGTTTTTGTGCCACCAAACATTTTGAACACTTGAAGGTTTCAGGCAGTGCTCTTCTAATATTGTGTATTAGGGAAGGCCGGTTTTAGGTGTACTTTTTTTTACAGAGGTCGTACAAATCTTATAGGTTCGCAACACCGACATATGATAGTATGGCGTCTTTTTCTTATTTCAATTTTTATATTAAAATTTAAAATTCCATAGTGTCATAATTATAATATTAAGTCATAAGTTTTTACTACTGTTGACAGTCCCTATGACTGCCACGCTTATGCTTGTCGATGCTTGGGATCGAACTAGGACGGTTTTTGTTTAAAGAGTACACTTAACATCCTTCAATCAACAATTACAGATGGTGGGTGAAGAAAGCCCATACAAGTCTACATCACGTGGGTCGCTTTTGCGTGTAGTAAGACAAGTAAAGAGTGAAGCTATTACGGGATACCGATGTGTAACAACGTCCTATGAAGGTTTGCTTCTTTAAATAATATGTTAAATGTAATTAAAATCATAAGACAGTAATTTCTGTCTAATCGACCATATGGCGCTTACCCACTGCATCCGATGCTAATATGTGAAAATAGAAATAAAAATACTGTCCCAGTTGCATTACAAATAAAAAGAAAAGTTTCTTCGGCCCTTGAATTAAATACCAGTAGAATTATTAAACAAGCAATGTAAATTTACCAATGACGGTTAAAAATCTGAAAACAGAAAAGTATGTAGAGTGTACACACTTACTAACAAGCTATCATACTTAGCTTACAAGCTACAATACAATTTTTTCTATGGTTATTTCGTATATATATATATATATACGAAATAATATATATATATATATATATATATATATATATATATATATATATATATATAAGCTAAGCCTAGTGATAAGTTGCTTATGTCATCTATAAACATGAATCCACCGAAGGCGTATAACTTCGATTATGCATTCAAATAAACTCTATTAGAACTAAATGGGGCTGTTATGTTTCAACCAGATTTGGATGTTTAGTTTTTCGCCCATATTATGCTGACGCGCTCGTGACTGCCAAAAATTCCAATATTCCTCATGTTTACTCTTGTCATCGTTAGTAGCATTTCGGCTTGTAACAATAAGTTACTCATAAAGTATATAATACTATGCTTTTCACATTCCCTAGAAAAAAACAAATTAAACCTTAACTTATACTGGTAGCGCTTAATATATTTGTTATATATTTCAGAGAACGGCAAAGTAAAGGTGAAACGAGGATGCTCTTCCGAAGGTGACACAGAAACACGATGTGCTCAAGTTTTGGGGGCAAACTATACGGGTGAAGTAAAATCATGCAAAATCTGTGATGGGAATCTTTGCAACTCTGCCGCCAGTGCGGCGATTGCATTTGTACCTTTTGTCATCAGTTTGATTCTCCGTTTAGCATTATGAATTATATAATGCGAAACTTAATTCTTACGTCATTATAAGGGACATGGTAATGTGATGATAGTTTTTTTGTTATTAAATAAGCATTTTTCATATTACAAGTATAGGTACAAGCATGATTTGATCAGATTTGTTATAGAAGTAAACCGATGGAAATGTATTTTTTTGTCATTATTTAGTATATTCATGCAACGATGGTGAAGCTTTACGCGCCTCAGCAACAAACCCGACGCCATGAAGCCATGGAAGTCACACTCCACAGCTGGCGAGGGATTACCCACCATTTAGTATATCTTAGAGTGAAGCCCACCTCTTTCCCGATAAAACATTAGGGTCATTAGAGCCTTTAACATAGCTCCAACAAATATATATATATATATATATATATATATATATATATATATACATAGTATAATGCTTTTTTATGTACAATTTTAGTAATCCCAAGAATAAATATTTGAATCTTACCGTCTGTCCTTGTTCTGTCTTTATGCTTCTAATTTTTCTATCTTTCTTACTTCATTGACTAATCTTCTTTAATGCATTGTTAAAAATGCCGTTTAAATTTTATACGACTTCAAACAAGGGGGCGTTTAAAGAAAGAAAGAAAGAAAGAATAAGCTTTATTTGACACAAAACAAACAAACATATATAATATGCTTAGGAACTAGACTAGGAAAAAAAGTTAAGAAATGTTGACTACATTTGTATCTTTTAAGGATTTATAAAGTGATATTAGAATTAAGTTGGTCTACTTTTAAGTTTAATAATATTCATTCTTTTATAATTTGTTGATGGTGGATGTACCACAAGTTCAGTTTTAATTTTATTTACTTTAGGTAAGTAAAAAATTTGCGTTATTAAAGAAAATAAATAATGCATTTACATTGATTGTTTTAATTATTCCTAACTTATAATATGAACATTAGTTCTGCTCTTTCCAAAGTGATTTGCGTTCTCTCTTTTTCTCAACACACTTGCTGATTTCTTATGCGAAGGACCATTTCTTTAGTTCTGAAGCAATGAATAGGTGATTCCATTACTGGAATTAAGACCTGCTATGTTCTACGTCAGAACGAGCTATATAAGTTTCTTATTCTGGGGAAAAATTGGTCCCGGGTCAAACATATGTGTGACATTCATATTTTGACTACTAAAGTCAGTGATTCCCAAAGTGGTCCAGGTGGACCTCCAGGGGTCCATGAAAGACTCAAAGGGGGTCCATGATAAGCGTGACAAAAAATGGGGGTCCACAATCGTAAGAGCGGGGGTCCATGAAAATTGATTTGGTTTCGAGTGAAGAACCAAAAAGAAAAAAATAATGTTGACTTCTCCTATCAATATTGTTAAAAGAAGTTTACTATTATAATAAATATAGTGAAATATCTTTAAACGAGCAATTCTTGAAAAAAAAGATCAGCAAGGGGTCCACCTGATGCGGGAAATCTTTGTAAGTGGTCTACGAAACAAAAGAGTTTGGGAAACACTGACTTAAGTCAACATTCTGAGCGACTGGTGCCTCTAGGATTTGTAAGACAAGCTCTTTATCAAAGAAGGAAGTAAATTAGCTATATTGACAAAACAAAATTGCTCCTCTTTAGAGGACCAACAGAAGTATATCAACCGCTAGTATATCACTACATATTATTATAAAACAAAGTCAATTTTTCTGTCCCTATATCCCTTTGTACGCTTAAATCTTTAAAACTACGGATTTTGATGCAGTTTTTTTAATAGATAGGACAACTCAAGAGGAAGGTTAATGTACATAATTTTTTTAAGTTTTTATATACATTGGCTAAGATATAACAATAATTGTTGGAGGTGTCGGAAAAAATAGGCCGTCTGGGAGTTTTCAACGAAAACGCTGCCTAAACCCTTTGAGATATAACAAAATAATGTATGGTGGAATTGTGTATCTTAAATAGGTCTACAAAAAAGTCCGCGGTGGTATATATCTATCTCTTAGGGATATCATACTACGAGTATATCCATTTAAAACTTTAAAAAATGGGCAATTATAACGCGATAGTTTGAAAGTTATTTACACAAACACGGTATGAATCCTTATCATTTTAAATCAATTAATCGGCTTGAGCACTTCATGAAGATTATTTTTGCCTTTTACATCATGCAAATTAAATGAATACTTTAGGAGATATGGCAAAATCAAAATAATGCACAAGAAAATAAATCGTGTTGCCGTGGTTCGAACGGGCGATTGTCAAGTGTCTAAGGCCGTAATGTATCAACTCTGGTAGACGTAATATTATGATCAATCATCAACGTATGGTGGAATATAATATAATAATAGTATCCTTAATATGCCTACAGAAAGTCTGCGAAGGGATATATATGTCTTTATGTTCAAGATAACATATATCCATTTTAATACAAAAACATAGTAATTATTAAAATAGAAAATGATCATCATCAGATATAATAAATCCTTAAATCTAAGTTCACGCGGGCAAAGCTGCGGGTAACAGCTAGTAAGCTATAAATAGATAATATTTTTGTTAACAAAGGGTCAAACAGACAGACTAATTTTTTCGAGTCGGGCGACAATAGTCCAGTGGGTCTCTTGAGTAAAAGGGTCCGGATTCGATCCTGACACCATGTAGTGCCTTAAAATGAGTTTTTCTAAATTCCTTAGTGCACCCACACTATCACTCGGTCCCCGTTGTAGGAAAACATCGCTAGGAATCCAGAATGCCTGATAAGATTAAGTCCTTAAATGTGCGTGAAATTCAATTATCAGCATTGGGCCAGCGCATCGGAAAACTATGGCCCAATACGCCTCCTCGCCACTTCGAGGACTCCTCCTCTCCACCCGTGAATAGCAGTGGGAAATAATATTTTTTACTTTTTCACGTGACAACGTCTAATAGCTCGATACTACGGGCTGCATGCACGAAAAAGATGACGACATTGTCCCGTTAAACTCATTGTCGCGTTCCGCAAGCGAGAGCGAGGCACGAACGAGAGAGAGACATGATCGGCTCGAACGATCGGCTCAGTTCGGTTCGTGCAGGTGCTGCATGTAGTTTTTGACGTTGTCACGTCAAACTACCGTCCGTTAACCTTCTTTACAGACAACCAATTTATTTTATATAGTTTTTTGAAGGTAATGTCTTATAAGTAAGTATAAGTCATATTGGTTCTTAATTAGCGTAAGTGGCAGCTGGTTTCATATTCGCCGATTGTATGCACTTATCAAACAAGAACAATTCATTTTATCGATTATACTGCCATCTTGTAAGGGTCAGCTGGGCATTAAGAATTTCCTGATAACAGCATAAAGAGACGTATATAAATGCTGGTCCAGTCTCTTGGATGTCTGTCGCAACACCAAAAACATGGCGAAGTTGGCTGCAGCCCTTGTTTTAATCTGTTTCTTCGGAATTCTCAGAATTGCATTTTCGGGTGAGCATTTTTACTGAATAATTTTATTTATGAATAAGATAGTATAATAAGCTGGCAATATAGAATGAGCGTAAAGAGGTGCTATCACCTTTTCTGATCTTCACTCCTTTAAAAATATTTCAAGTTAAATGATTTCAAATAGGATATTTAATTTGATTCCTGTTTCTTAATTTTATTTTTTAGTATTTTATGTTTCGTCAAATCGATAATAATATAAACGAGTGCAAAAATTATATCGACAACATTTACAAACATAAACAAAACAACCTTACGCTCGTGTAATATCTGCATCAAGTGACAGCTATGCTGTCTTGATTCGTGTGAGTGAGTTTCCAGTGGGGGAAAAGGAAAGGGGGGCAAATAATCTGCATAACATCTAATTTTGTGGATATCTATAGGCGTCGGTAGTCAAAGGCTTCGAAACTGCTAGTTTGTTTTTTTTTATTTTTGTTAATATTTAAAGTAAAGGCTAACAACTTTTTTTACTATTAAAATATATAATTTAATTGCATTATATCGTCGTAATATTATATTATCATTATCACAAGGCCCGGTAAAATAATCGTTCGTAGACGACTTTTGAATTAGGTTGGTTTCATCGTCATCAGCTCCACTGCTGAACGGCCACTGCGTTGAGATCGTTGTTCTGTCGTCGTCGTCGCCTGATTAATGGCCGACCAACACTTCGTATACCTCACGGCCTCGTGTACCTTATTTTATAGGTAGATTTAATGTGACGTACATCCAACAGATCAATCCAGCGCGATCCAGGAGAATGCAGATAGCGCTAATGTAAACCAAGGACTGACAAATGTGAACCAGAATGAACGACGACTAAATTTCCTCCCAAGGCAGGAATTGACAGGAACTGCTGCTGCTACAGCAGCTACAGCCGCTGATGCCTCTGCTTCTGGGCTTGTACCACCTGGCAATCGTTACAATCTAGTGAAGTGCTACGCTTGTACCAACTGTGAAAAAATATACTCATATACACCGGTGAAACTATGTCCGTACACGCCTGACACTTCAAAACAAGGAAAATGTGTGGTGTACGCAGAAAAGTATCTTCGTAAGTATTCGCACTTCTTTTATTTCTTCTCTCTCTCTTTATTCCCGAAGCTTAGGGCTAAGCAGCCCCCCTAGACAAGTGGCACAAAAGCTAAACGAATAGAATAGAATACTTATTGTATGGGAATGACACTAGCTGTTAATAAGATGTCGTAAGCTAGTGTCGTTCCCATACAATAAGTATTCTATTCTATTATATTCGTTTAGCGTTTGTGGTGCTTGTCTAGGGGGGCTGTACAGCTCTGAAACTATGCGGAGCGGACCGAGGGAATTTTTTTCGGATGCATCGTCTTAATACGAACACCGTAACTACATTTTACAGACATTTCTTAATTATCACCATAATCATCAGCTGGTTTTTCGTACACTGCTAAGTAAGCCTCGTATAATGAGCGCCAAGACGGCCAATCCTACGCTACCCGTATCCAATCAAGACCAGTTACTGCACGAAAAACATCGTTCTATTCAGTCGGGAGGTAACCCAGTTAGGGGTGTAACTACCCCTGTATCAGCCACATCAAAGCTCCATGTTATTGCCCCAATTGTTGCCCCTAATCCTATTAAATTGTATGCCCTTTAAACAGTTACGGGACCTCATCAGGACAAGCTACGCCCATGAGGCCTAATCTTCATCCTATACTATCGTGATTGTTTTTGTTTAAGAGTCCAACGGAGCTTTGCACGTCCGTGGCTGTGCCTCCGAACGGGGCTCGTGCGCTGATATAAAAAGGGCTTATCAGAACACGGGCAAATTCGTCGACCTCATCAGTTGTAGTGAGTGTGAAGGGGACATGTGCAACAGTGCTACGAAGCCTATGAGTGTAGCTATGGCAGTCTTCACGCTAGCGGTGTTGCCAATATTGGGAAAGATCACTTTTGCCTGAACCTTAAACGACCAAAGAACCAATTTCATGGACCTTGTATATATAAATGTATATAATTTCCCTAAAAATTACTTGTAGGTATGTATAAAAGTAATACAAATTCTAAATTCTATGACTTTCGAAAATACACTTCTTACTTTAGGTGTCTTATTTATAATACCTACTTACATTCTTTAGGTAACTATTTTGTATTCAGTAACTATATTCTTATCCCGAAATGTTATATTTTCCTATATCAAGATAATTTATCTGAATATTTATACACTATGATGATTTTCTATTCGTTTTATATTATGTGCATAGTACATACATTCTAAAGGTAATTTAGCAACGTCCATGGATTACTAAACAAGTTTACCTTGAGCTGGTCTGTTTATGGCAGTATTACATAACATTGAATGACTGATGTATAAGTTCATAGCAAGAGTCTCATACATTTAATAAACGATTCTTATTTTGCTTGCATTCTTATTTATGTCCCTATGAGCTTTTATCCGTCCATTGCTGAACATAGGACTCTCTCTTGACTCTCTCAACGAACGCTAAGACGACCGATCTCCTGCTCGCATCCAACACGGACCGGCCACTGCATGGAAATAGATTTTAAATTGACATGCAGATGGTAGCATTCAGAAAGCTATATTATCATTATATATATATCATATATATATTCTCACGTCGTATATTCCACAGAGTTTGAAGACGAAAGTCTTAAGCCAGTTCTCTCAGTGATGACCTACGTGGCCGAAACGTTGCCTCTAAATTTTCGACTTGTCCTTAAGTTTGCCGTAGCTCATTATGCTATGGAGCTGTACATTTCTTTGGCAGATAGGATTTGAAAAGGAGACCTCCGCTAGAAAAATAAATTAAACAGAGTGTCCAAGTACATATGAAGAGAAAGAAAGCGACTCGCTTAAAGGGTGCCTTATTCATGCATTGATAATAATTATCTGTAGAATAAAACCCCAATTGACAAAGGTACTGTTAATAATAATTATAATAATAAGCGTTTTATCATCAAGTACTATTAATAACTTATAGATCAATAATGCTATTAAAATGACGCATACCTAGCAATCAGTATGGATATTATAAAATTATATTTTGTGATATAATCTGTATATTACTCATTATTTACTTTATAGTGGGTCTTTACGTGATAATAATTATGACAGCATATGAAACTATTGTTATTATAATTAGCGCCATCTAGTAGTCGATAGATGAATCTATATTGTGGACTTGTTATTATTCAGTTAGGGCCTAATATAAAATGTACGAGGGACGATGGTCCAGTGGTGGATGGACTCGGCCTCTTATGCGAGAGGTCCGGGTTCGATCCTGACCCCCGAGTGTGCCTTGAAATGGGTTTTTCTAATTTCTAAGTGCACCCCAAACACGAGACCATCGCTCGCTCACCGGTGAAGGAAAACATCGTGAGGAAACCTGCATACCCGTAACCCGATGAGATTGAAAGTCTTTGAAGATATGTGAAGTTCAACAACCCGCACTGGGCCAGCGCGGTGAACTCTTGGCCCATTACCCTCCTCGCCTGATTTCGAGGAGGAGACCCGTGCCCAGCAGTGGGACATAAAGGGTTGATACTTTATGAAATGTACATTAGGTCGGATTTGTTATCATCAGTGACGTTGATCAGCATCTAGGTTATTGTATTGGCTAAATTATTAGCAAATTTTAGATAGGTTACCGGTGGATATTAATCGACGTTTCTGTGTGATATTCGATGTCTCTAGTTACGGCGTAGTACGACAGCCCTTAGGCTTTTCCGCGCATATGACGCACCATGTGTGTGCAACTTGTAAAGAAGGATGTAAACGTTTTTGAATTAAGAACAGAAACAACATTGTGACGTCTTTTTGCAAAATGGAAGGATAAAAACGGCAAGAAAATGAGAGCTAGGAGATAATCTTTATTATATTCTCACCTCAGACTAAATATGGGCGACTAAATATGGTGAGCGACGATGGTCCAGTGGTGGATGGAGAGGTCCGGGTTCGATCCTGACCCCCGAGTGTGCCTTGAAATGGGTTTTTCTAATTTCTAAGTGCACCCCAAACACGAGACCATCGCTCGCTCACCGGTGAAGGAAAACATCGTGAGGAAACCTGCATGCCTGATGAGATTGAAAGTCTTTGAAGGTATGTGAAGTAGACCATCCCACACTGGGCCAGCGCGGTGTCCTATTGGCCCATTACCCTCCTCGCCTGATTTCGAGGAGAAGACCCGATCCCAGCAGTGGGATATGAAGGGTTGATACTTTACTTTACTAAAATATATGGTCTTAGATTTTCGGAAAGATGAAGGTCAAATATGTCCTTCCATGGATATAAGTAAATGTGTGTATATAAGGAATATCATGGGGTAACACGGATAGTCGGACGGACAGTCGAATAATATTGACACGACTACAAAAATTCCGCTAAGGGTGGGCTCTAACCCCCGTATCAAATGTTTGGCTTCACATCAATTATATTAGAAATGGAAACCTTTATGTAATCAATTATCAGTTTATTTTTATTATTAATAATGACCAGAACGTATTAGTAAAGTTACAAGACAAATAGAACGATATAATATTATTACCACTATGTTACTTGCTGTGTCAAAATGTTACAAGAACTTTTACGTATACAAATTCTTTTTCTTTACCCTGTACGGGTGAAATTATAGTAACAAGAACTAATAGTAATAATAACAAACTAATAGAAATAACAACAAAATAATAACAACGGGTGAAATAATAGTAATAATAACAAGAACTCAGAATCGATACTACTATGAATACAATACAGTCATGACTTACGTTGTACATACTATATAAGTTGATATAAGTTATATATAAGTTGATATAAGTTATATATAAGTTGATTGGTTCCTTAAGAAAACACTTCGTCAATCTCATTACTATGAGACAGCATACTTAGATGTTGCCAAGGCTATTATTTGGTATATAGTGTAATTATCTACATAATTAATAATGCAGCTCTACGAAGATAGTGAGTTAGACAAAGTTAAGTTATGACACAATCATATAATACATAGGTATTAGGTATACACCTAAAATACTTAGATACTATTGGGTGTTATTTAAATGACTAGCATAATATTCGTATTTTTGTGAGCAGAAAAATATAATCTGGTAGCAGAAATAACTAATTGAGCGGCAACTTATGTTGAGCAAACATTTTAAAATCAAACAGCAATTATGTTTCATTCTGGATGGCTGTAATTATTTTCAGACGGCATATTAATTGAATGAAGGGCAATGTGCTGTCCCCGTTTGTCCCCTTAAAATTTGGGTAAGCACTCAAAGGGCAAGCAAAAAAAATCATTTTGTGCTGCATATATAAGTAGCATGAATATAACTTCAAGCAACTTCCTTTTTCATTAAATTCTGCGTTACAGTAATCCCAGTCTACAGGATGTAGCGTCATGATTTAAATTAATTCCCTAGTCCTTTATTAAGAATGATAATATAATTTATTAATTTCTTCTTAAGTTTTTATAATTTGTTCACAATATTTTAGTTTGTAAATCTTATTTGTAATTGTAAGACCAAAAAATATTATTTAAAAATGTATATAAATAAACAAACAAAAGAAAAAAGTCGCCTGCAGCTAACGGTATATTGCTCATCATGTTTTTAATAGGCATACCAATCAAATATACTGCTTGTAGACATGTTTTTCTACCGAGCAATATTTAAATCTTGCCGTTTAAGTATGTATTTTGCCAGGCGAATGTTTATTATGCGAGCTCATAATATTGTAAGCTGATTATTTATGATTTAATTTTTGACCAGTATCAAAATTATTTGCGGAACAAGAATTGCTACCAGCTTTATTTTATTGCGTACAAATTCTTTGTATGCCAACCAAATTATTTAAATGCCGATTTATTTTGGCCCTGCAAAATTTATAATTGCCGTTCATTTAATTACTTCCCGATACTATTTATTCGAACAAAGTAAAAAAGTTATTATCCGCACCGAGGGTCTCCTCCTCGAAATCAGACATCGAGGATGTTGGGCCACAGTTCACCGATGGCCTAATATGTATAGGGGAACTTAACACACCTTCAAAGATTTCTTTTTTGACGTGATAACGTCTAATAACTCTGTATTACGGGCCGCATGCACGAAAATGATGACGTCATGTAGCGTTCCGCCAGCGAGAGCACGGAACGAACGAAGGAGAGGTATTATCGGCTCGAGCGATCTTCTCAGTTAGATTTGTACTGCATGTAATGTTGTCACGTCGAACTACCGTCCATAAACCAACTATATAGAATTACAGACAACCATTTTTTTTAATTTTTAACCACATCAGGCATGAAGCTTTCCTCGCAATGTTTTCCTTCACTGGTGAGCGAGCAATGGTTTAAATACAGGTGCACTCACAAATTGTGAAAAACTAATTTGAAGGTGCTATCAGGGGTCAATATTGGACCCGGACCTTACTCTCATGACGTCCATACTTACTAGGTCATTGTCGCTCTAACAAGAAACTAATAACTTTTTTAAATACCTACTCTAAAACCGACACGACCAGGTTGGTACCTCTTTGGTACTTCTTACATGAAATCGGCGTAAAGTGACAGCTATGCTGTCGCGTTTCGTGCACTTTGTGAGTTTCCGATGGCTCTTTGGAGGGATAGGGAAAAGGAGGGCAACGCATCTGCATAACCTCTGGTTATGTGGATGATAATGGGCGTCGATAGTCGCAAGACTTCGACAGTTCGTTTGCCCTATGCTATAAAAAAACCTCGCCACTGCTTTAGACGTCATACTGAGTTACTTATATACATTTTATCAAGCATTCCTTCGTAAAAGCAGTGAAATAGAGCATAAAGAATATTTCTTGGTTGCGTATCTTTCCCCCAACATGGGGTCATTGACACTGGGACCTTAATAAAATCAATGCAGATGGGTGTTGGCCACGGCATATTTTTTACTGCTGTCCGAGTCATGCAATTAAGATCATTAATTTGATTAGTATTACGGAGTTGAAATGAATTTGTAACAAAATGGACTATAAAATCTAGGGCCACAAGTTTTAATGAATTAATTAATCCTATATCTTTAATCTAATATATTATCGCGCCTTAAACTATTTTGGAAAAGTCTATTTTCCTACGATGAATTTTTAAGATATTTATTAAAGAATATTTTTTTATATAATTTAAAATTTGATGACGACACCAGTTTAAGTGCAACTTTGCTGATATATTATATTTTAGTGGTAAGTCCTAAGCATATTGTTTTTAGGGATATATATATAGGAGATTTGCGGGAAAAATTATTCATCAAGTTCTGTAAGATATTAAACAACTAATTTATTTATTGAAAACTATTTATTTAAGGGCCTGTTTCACAATCTCCAGTTAAGTTCCCAATAAGCTATCGGCAACATATTAGACAGATAGAGTATGGAGTATCTGTCAAATATCTGTCAAATATGTTGCCGATAGCCTATTGGGAACTTAACTGGAGATTGTGAAACAGGCCCTAAGTGAATAATATTAACAGTAAGGTCAATAATAGGTTTTCATGTCTATAAATCTTAGTACCTTTATACTACAAGTTGCTTATGAAAATCGGAAGCTTTTAAAAAAATCCTAATTAAAGTATCTTTGAAGTGTGATTTTGAGTTTACAAATGTATCTATTAGATACGTCGTTACACCATCCATGACTAGACTCTAATGATTTAATTTCCTTCCTAATGAAAATGTAACCATAATATAGGTGTTATCTGTGGTTGCGTCACCGGTGAGTGTGTAAATGGAAAATGACGTCACACAGCCAAAAGAGAGCATCGAATGAGACCGGCATTCAAGATCTTGAAGCAACGTGCATAATTTACGAATGGACAATATTATGTTATATTGTAAACGTCATACTTTGAAGGCTTAAAAATCGAGCATTCGAAATTTGAACAATGATTGAATTTGTTGAATGACAGATCAAGGTGAGCTATAAGGCAAATTTGCCTTACGATAACATCTTATAATTATTGTAATAAAGAATGTGTATGACACACATCAAACTATGTTGAACTGGGTATAAGATATTTACATAAATGACGTACATTTCGGATTAATTGATCTTAGGACACAATCAAAAGTAATCAATAATTTATAGATGAAAATCATTAAATTGTTGTAAATTTTAACAAAGCTTTTCCCTTATAATAAATAAGATCTACAATGAGGCCAAAATCATAGCGTCAAAAGCACACCACAGATTAAAAACATTCTATTCGTTCATTCGCTCTGTAATTACGCGCGTAGTCGACAGTTGCTGGCACTAGCGTTCACCGTTCAGCCTTGAGCCTACAAGTTTGGCATTTGTTGATCGTTGCCTAAGCGGATCGTGCGTGCCTTGTGTTTGTTATTTTCTACGTATA
Organism: Lycaena phlaeas; assembly: GCA_905333005.2. Lineage (NCBI taxonomy): Eukaryota > Metazoa > Arthropoda > Insecta > Lepidoptera > Lycaenidae > Lycaena > Lycaena phlaeas. The sequence goes on from HG995181.1 coordinate 5,574,858, forward strand.
TTTGTGTTTTGTAATAATGGCAAAACTCGCATTATTTGTCCCGCTCTTTCTCTTCGCTTTCTTTGTAAGAAAAGGTAAGTGATATTTTCAATATTATGCATACCAACATTAATTATTGTTTGTTGATGAAATTCGCGTTTACTGAATAAGTTGGAAAACCTGTTTTTACTGCGACGGCAATAATAAAGTTGCGGTTGTTGTGCAATGTTCAACTTCTTAAGATAATGTAAACAATATATTATTCCTCTCGTCTTTAATTTTAAAATTGTAATTTTAGGTATTTAGTCATCACACAAATACTTTAGACAAAAATTTAATAAATTATAAATATAGTTTTCTGATGCTTATTCGAATTTAACTCGTTTTAATGAACCGCTTATTAAGCTTCTTATTTGCCCTCCCACGACCATGGTTTCTGTAAAGTATCCAAAACGTCGAGCATGTAAAAATAATAATAAACCCCAATTAATCTTAAAAGTTGTTTAATTATAATTAACAACACATACAAAGGTTAATGTTTTCCACTTTCTTATTTACTAACGTTTTATGTAAAGGAAAAATACCATTATACAACAATAAAGAACTGCAGAATTGCTACAACGAGTTAGACTGTAAAATTGAAAATCTTTTTCTTACACTAAATGTGTATATTACGGACAGAATTTAAAGTTTATTTTTTATCATATTTTAATTCTTAATATTATATAAGTATTTCACTCATGTAGAGAAAAGAGCTATCTCTAGGCTATACTCGTTTGTTTCATAACTACTACATTTTTTGTCTTCCACACGGGCAAATCCCCGGCCAACAGCTAGTACAAAAAGATGCCTGGGTGGTTACGCAATCTGGTCGGAAGGCGTGCTTGTGACGATGGTGAATTTAAAAACCTACCAAACATGTTTCGTAACCTGCAAATACTTAATACGTTTTGTCCATTCGAAACGCTCTCGAAACAAAATAAAACAAGTTGTTTATTTCAAAAAAATCTTTAGTTTGAGAACGACTTTAAATGATTAAGTGATTTCTGTTTTTTGCCATAGTTGTTGTTGCTTAGTTCGAGAGTAATTTTATGCATATCATATAAACATTTTCTGCTTTTTGATCGATTATTATGAAAACATAAGCGTTACTAATTTTAAACGGGTAAACAGTTTATAGCTTATGTTACTCACTGATAATCTAGCTTCCTATAGGTAAAATGATTCTTAAATCAATTAAGTGCATATCCAAATGCACTATGCCTATTTTCAGTAAATTATTTATTTAATGAACATTAAGAAGCAGAATAACATAGGTCATATTTTATTTTCTGTTCAATTGCACTCATTGCAATGAAACAACTTTTACGGATTTACAGCAACCATAATCACGTGAGGACTCCCGTATTATCTAATATATAAAATTTCCCTGTCACAATGTTAGTTACCGTACTCCTCCGAAACGGATTGACCGATCTTTATGAAATTTTATATGCATATTCAGTAGGTCTGAGAATCGGCCAACATCTATTTTTCATCCCCCTAAATGTTAGGGGTAGTCCACCCCAATTTTTTTTTTTAATTTTTGGACGAAATTTTTTGTTTTTATTTTTTTATGATACAACATACAAAAATACATAGAACCCTAAATTTTCACCCTTCTACGATCAACCCCTATTTTGTAATTGCAATTTTAATATTGGCAGAATGAAGTCTGTCGGGACAGCTAGTTTAAGTGTAAAATTCCCATATTATACAACTTTAGTCCAAAATTGTTGATACCATGTTTGTAATATGCATAGAGACCACGTGATCTTAAACAAGTTGCATCTTTGTTAATTGTTTATATTATTACCAAATTATTCAATAATTGGGATATTTAAGACGTAGAGTAAACGTAGATAGAGTAGATAAGTAACTATTGAATTTCTCGTTACTACATTTTTTATATTTTATTGGTTGTATTTCAGTATCCTAATAAATAAATGAGTTTATCCTGATAAAAACAAGTGACGTTCTCTGTACAATTTCTTATAACTATAAAGCATGACTGTACTTATAACAAACCTCGTAGACAGTTGACTAACCTATTATTTACTTATAGAAAAGACGATTTGCATATCATATTGCAAATCTTTTGTGTTAGAATAAATACAAATCCTTAAAACTTAGAAATGTAACCAACCGTATGAAATATAATTAATGCACGTTTACTAAGAAATCTCTTTTTTAATTGTAGCTTCTAAATTTGAAGATTCACAGAGATCATGTTATAATGGACCACCATAACGTGATCATGGTGGAATATATAAATATATGTTTTGTGTGTAATTCATAACACTTCATGGTAAATACAAATTAGCACATTTATTCGTATGTGTTTCTTGTTAGCTATGATTTGCGTTGTTTAACTCTCTAGGCGTAGGTGTATGCTAAACTCGCAAAAAGTGATATCATTTTTAGATACCTAAGACTATCTCGTCGCACTTTTACCATCCCATTCTCTTATTACTTTTAATTTGAAAAGGGTGTCAGACACAGAAATTCTTATACCAATAATATAATTCTTTAGGTCGCTAAATAAAAACATTATGGACTGTAAATGCAAAAAAAAAGATAAGAGAAAATATGCAAAACATCGGGTACAATAAAAAAAATTAAGAAATTAGGTCTAAGAAATTATCATAAAATTAAACACGAAAAAAATGGATGCCAAATCCTTGTAAATATTAAAACGTCCTTGACAAACGGATTGACAACATGCCAAATTTATTATAACATCGTGGCATTACGGAAGCGCTCCAGATAATCTATACATAGATGTCCTTGTACCATAAACAAACAAATTAATTGATCGTATAATACGAAATAATCTCGCGCTGTAGAATAAAATCTAAATAGCAAAACAGGTATGAGAAAAAATAACCTTCTACATAAGTAACAACTATTGTCTTTGGTTCCATTCTATTAATCCATTCGTTCAATCATTCAGATGATCGACTCTCGACAGCCATATTTATTTTCCAGTCAATATTGGGTCAATATTTTAGTGACTTTATCTTTTTTCCTCTATAATTAATATAATATAAGGGGAATGACCGTTATTGGCGTTTTAAATTCAAATAAAATTTTCTCTACTCTCCTTATATCAAAAAAGCAGTTTCTCGAAATTTAAATTAATTAATTATTTTATTTATATCGCACTCAATAATTGCACTTATATCAAGCGACTGTCGCTTGATATACTGGACTGGACTGATTACAAAGTTTTTTTACATAGAGATTACTGAGATACATAAAATATATTTAAAAAAACAATTATTTCGTTTTTTATATATAGCACATAATAACATTAAAAACAATCTTTCCTGATGACCATGTGTCTGTACTTATATAAATGTGTATATCAGGTGGCAGGGAAATTATTCCATCATAAGTCATAAATCAACGCCATAAGAAAACACTGATGGGCCCATTGTGCCTCTTTGTCGCACGTTCCGCGCTCTCGCTTGCACTTCAAACCTTTAATGGAACGCCTCAGAACTAGGTATCGCCGCATGAGTCATGTTTTTTCGTGCGTGCAGCCGGGTCCATCGATGTCAAAATTTAATATTTTTTTTACCGTCTACAGTAACACACTGCATATTACTTCCTCAATTATAATAACCTGCAATTCACTATCGTTAAATCATTATTATTATTTAAATAAAACTATGATACGACTAATAACGTGCATTTAACATGAAACTGTTTGTTCGTTGCGAAACAGTTGATAAGATCTAATAATAATCTATTTTATCGTGGAAAATGAGACTTGCAATTTTATATTTTCCAAAGTTTTATAAATTTGAGTCTGGGCTCATTTTATCAAAAGCATTCACCACTTCGTAACTTCATTGAAATTAAGAGTTAGAATATTTTAAATGAAGTTTAAATTTAAAAAAAAAAAAGATTTTTTATCAGCATAATATTGGACATGAAATCGATCATTCAAAATACAATAATTATGTAAAGGGAAATATTATTTTAAGAACAGGATTTGATCGTGGTTTTAAAGATATCTCATTTAAATACTATTTTGTCATTAGAAAAAATCTAAATATAATTTGATGCGTCAACAATATTTCACCAGTAAAGCGAAATTCTTAGAAAGTATGGCTTCTGCGAAATCTTTATTTATATTATTGTGTGTTAAATTGACACACATTCAGATCTCTAAACTAGCGTTATGCAAGATTTGTCGACCCCAATATCAATCAATCAATGATAATGATAATGCTTATTATTATTAATTGATTATTTATTAATATGACGTTATATTACATTAAGACTAAAACTGAATAACTAATAAATATAAAAATATTTCATCTTACGTAAAATGTTTTTTTTTTGAGATGTGAAATATTTTTTTCTGAGTTTGAACAAAAGTGTAGGTTTTTTTTTCGAATGAGCTGTTGGCCTGTTGGCCTTTAAACTACATCGGAAGAGTAGATGAGCAGTCTCGTCTGCAGTCGCAAAGTCGAAAACGACCGCAAGGCCTTCTGGCATCGGATCGGAAAAGTATTGGTATTAGTTTTACATAAACATTTGATTCGCCTTCGCAGTCATCATGCATTATCATGTATATCATCATCATCATCATCAGTCTGCAATCGTTCAAAGTGTTGGTCGGTCTTTAACCTTGTTCCAGATAATATCTGAGCATTAGCTGGTCCGTCCTGAAGGTAGATGGCAAGGAATCGTCCGTCTTGTAATACTGCATAATATATTGTATTATAGGAATAAGTCTTCGGATTTGAATACGAAAAATGGTAGATATTGATGATGATGATGATGATGAGACATTGATATTTCTTCTTCTTCTATGGCTTTAGCTCCCAAAAGGATTTGCCATTTTCAGAGTGGGAAATATAATGTTCGGTGAAAGAAGACCATGTTCAGTTTGTTGACTTTGACTCAGCTATTTTGAATTTATTTTTTGTGGAAGTACAAGTGTTATTTCACAAGTATATTTCTTTTGGCATTAGCCATGCGTCACTGGATAAAAAGGGCGCCCCCAAACGGATCCCCTAACCTTCGTCCGTCACAGAAATAACACGTGATTTACCAGAGTAATTAAAAACGCCATCAATTAAACATCGTGTTTAGAATCGTCTTCATGACTATGAACTTATTCTAAGTTTCCAGTATCTAAGAAATTAGATAATGCCCAAGAACAACACAAACGCAACTGAAAACTATCTTCTAAAACGTGCTCATCCGTATATCTAACTATGTATATATATGTCTACCAGATGTCTAAGTATTCACCCAAATATCCAACATGTGTCCATCTATATGACCACCAAGTGGTCACCCAAATATCCAAAGTGTGTCCATCTGTATGACCACCAAGTGTTCACCCAAATATCCAACATATATCCATCTATATGACCACCAAGTGTTCACCCAAATATCCCAACACTTGTCCATCTATATGACCACTAAGTGTTCACCCAAATATCCAACATGTGTCCATCTATATGACCACCAAGTGTTCACCCAAATATCCAACATGTGTCCATCTATCTGACCACCAATTGTTCACGAAAATGTCCAACACGTTTCCATCTATATGACCACTAAGTCTTCACCCAAATGACCAACACGTATCTGTCGTGTATTCTAAAACAAACTTGGCCATGTTTGATTCGAACGCGTTCGATATGGTTGTGCAAGTCAAATATTTTTACCACACCGATGCGATTGCGACATCCGCTAGGGCTTTCACTTTTTAAAATGGCGTTTGACACACATAAGGGCTTATTACGGTCGACTTTCACAGACATAGTACTTTTTAACTTTTAATGTGGTACCCTTTGGGCCTTTATGCACGTTTGTTTCGATACCATCATTGTGATTAGCTTTAACTTTTAGTAAAAGCAGGTCAGACAATGTTGTTTTGGCTTTGAGTAGGTAAAAGAGTCATTTGGGCTTGGCAAGATTAGGCGAAGTAGTATATGCCTATCTCAACTGACAAATGAAAGTCTGTCGACGTAATATTTGACATCACATAATATTTGACGACAACTTTAATGGTAATTATATACATAACAATATTCCTAGGGCTAGGGTTGCCAGGCGTCCGGATAAAGTCGGAAATAGGTAGGCTTTTTGATTGCGTGTTCCGCCAAATTATTCGGTGTCCGGCTTTTGTTAGACTATTTACATTTTACAAACGAGCGATGCCAAATTAGTCTTAGGCTAAGACTGTCTTGGCATTCCATTTAATCTATTAGTTTACTATAATTTAACAAATTGTATGATACTCATTAAGAAAGATTGATTTAACATACAATTTCTTTGTCGTACCTATCAATACGTAGACAAAATCCTCAATAATGTTGGGTGTCCGGTCTTTCTACCCAAATGTCCGGCCAAGCTGGCTGGTCTGTCCGTCTGTAGCTAAAAGGCACATTATTTCAATTAAACTGATGCCTAGGGTACGTCTAGGGCACATTTATTATCTTTGAAATAGTAACTGCTTGTTTATGGCACACCATAAAACTGTTCCGCTCTAGTTCATTGCAACATACATTAACGAACAGACATATTACGTCAACATAAAGCGACATGTTAAAAAATCTAATTTACTGTACCAGTGACTAAAATAGAAGATTACTAAATTAAAATTTAACGAGTGTTAAAATAGCCTTAGTTTTTCTTTTATATAATAACTAGCTGTTGCCCAGGGCTTCGCCTGTAACTTTTTACAACGGCATCTTAGCGGGATGATATTATATAGAGTAACAAACTCTTCAGCTTTACATATAAGCATAAGATAATATGTTATAGCCTTACTCGATAAACGGGCTATCTAACACTGAAAGAATTCTTCTTCTTCTTATACAATGGTTCCCGCGAGGATTTGGCAATGTCAAAGTGAGTCTTTGATTTTATGTTTACTTGAGGATAAATGCTCTGCTAATCATAAGAAAGAATCTTTAAAATCCGACCAATAATTTCTGAGATTATCGTGCTCAAACAAACAAACTCTTCAGCGTTATATATTAGTCTAATATTTTATACCTAAGATCGGTTCGAATCTCGTTAAAATGAGATGAAGAAGATTAGATGGGTAAAAGTGGTTTGGATTGATTTAGGATGGTATCTGAGATTGAGCTCATGATATTAATATGAGAGACACATTTCATCGGCCTACATTCAGCAGTGGACGAATAAATGCTGATGATGATGAAGCTGTCGAAGTCAAATTTAAGAGAGTTGTTTTACTGCTTATAATTAATATTATAAACACGGAATTGTTTTTTGTACTTTATAGATTTTTACGATTAGACAGCATATAAAAGAGGTTCTTTCGTTGCTGTATTCATAAGACATGCTTTCATGAATATTCAGATGTTTCATGCGGCACGACCATCTCTTGCGTGTTTGCCATTTTGTTAATAACGCGCTTACATTTTATATAATTTAATATTTACTTAATTCAAAATTAGCAAAAGAGGATCTAGAAAGAGAGAGAGATCTAGACTTATGAAGGCGTCTAAATTTTGTTGTTTGGACATTGTTTTTTCTTTATTTATTTCATAGATTGAAAAAATCGGTAAATTCGTCACACATATTGATGAAGGTCGTCGCCCAAATTAAAATAACAATTTAATAAATATCATTTTCATTCACTTTATATTTCTAAGCATTTTTATTATCAAATTCGATATTTATAAAGGAATGAATAAGAAATTAGTTTTGTATGCCGGATAAAACTTCCTTAATAAAGTTATATTTGATGCAATTGCACCAAGAATAACGTTTTTTATATATAAAAACAAGGTTTTTTGTGTATGATATGTCATAAACTATAGTGATTCATAATTATTTTAAGAGCTACAATATGCACGTTGTACAATGGGTGTAATAATTACTATTAGTGGTCATAATAATTTACATACAATATGTAGGTAGGTACTGGCGAATGACTGAGCTCTATATATAAGTAAGATGTTTATACATAGAATTATATACTTAATTTTGTTATTTTCTCTATTGTTAAAGAGCGCTTTTAAGCTCGACAATATTATCCGTCAAATGAGATGAGATATTTCCTAACATAACAACGTAAAATCATCTGTAAAAGTACTAGTTTACATCCATTACCTCCATAGAAATGTTATCATTTATACATACATATATTGTTAACTCTACCTTCGCGTTCCTGAAAATAAACAGAAATGCAATAATTATATTAAAAATATAGTACATTTCACATTTTATTATTAAAAGTCAAGGATCTCCTCCTTGAAGTCAGACCAAGAGGATAGTGGCCTCAAACCTAGGGCCAGTGCCTTTACCGATGCACTGGCCCTAGGTTTGAACTTTAAACACCTTTAAAGACTTTTAATCTCATAAGGTAGGTATGCAGTATGCACTATGCAGGTTCCACTAACGATGTTTTCCTTCGCCGATGAGCTAACGAAGGTCTCGTATTTTAAATGCACTTAGAAATTTAGAAAAACCCATTTCTAGGCGTTACTGGGAGTCTGGGAGGGGGAGGATCGAACCGGGATCCCTCACTCGAGAAGCCGAGCCCTAACACTAAATCTAGCAGCTAGAGCTAGCAGCATGTCAGCTCATAATTGTCATGTATACAGTATAGGTAATAGGTATTATTTTTAAAGGTTTTTAAACTTAACTTAACTTAAGGTATACTTAACATTATTTTAATTAATGAATCGAGCATATTTTGTTTAATATGTTGCCATCCTCAAGGGTAAAATAACAAAAAGTCTTAAACAATAAAATAATTTGAATTTTTCACATAAATAAAAGGATAATTGTGAGAAATATTATTTTATGTAAAAAATATCCATTTTCATGATTGTTTCGTTACATTATTAATAATCGTTTGTCAGTGGTTCAGGTATATTTATTATCATTATTTTATATTATATAGGCTAATCGGAAAACGCACCCAGCATCATTGAGCTAGTTTGTAATTACATGGATTTTCTCAAGTTATACTTGACTATACAAATTTGTATTACATAAATTATTAGTTAGAAAATATTACCATTCTGTTAGCCAGTTTAGATTTTGATACAATTTTTGTTGAGTTACAACGATCTCATTCGGACGAATGACCGTCTCATTCAGTCGCTATTTACAAGTGGTTAATGAGACCAATTGTACGATGACCGTATGACCTAAGGTCAAGATTGACTATCATTTCACTGGGATTAATGACAGTAACGGCATATATTTCCGGCTTTCATTGTTTGAGGTATATGAGTAGTTAATGTCCAGCTGTGCATGGTGACGGACCGATAGTGATGTTATAGATATTTTAATTTTACTTATTTATTTATTCAACAGTTTATGTATAATGAAATTATAATGAGTGAAATTCGCGTAAACATAAGTTTATGTATACTTGAGTAGATAAAATATTAAATAGGTAACACAAAAATTATGGTACCAAGTCTTATAGAATCAAAAATTACTACATTTTTACACATGCATATTGAAAGAATTATTTGTCTTCAGAAAATAATTGAAAATATGCAATGTAACCGATAATGCATGTGTATAGTTTATTCAGAGCATACTATAGTGAGTACTCAATACACATGCTATTACTTTGGGATTATATAAATCATTTTATTTTTATTTATATTTTTCTTAATTTTACAAATATGCTAACCTTCTCTATAATATAGAGCTATTGTGACCCTGGGAAACAACTATCCTTACTAATATTATGAATGTGAAAGTAGGGATGTTTGTTACGCTTTAACGCAAAAAATACTTAACCGATCATCATAAAATGTTCACATATTCCCGGAGCTACCCGAACCCGAAGCCGCGTGCAACGGCTAGTAACATTATAATGAAACAAGTCTTACGAATTTCATTGTCGTTTATTTACATTGCATGTAAAATGGCCGACTTTGGAATAATTTACGGGCGGACTGCCTTCTGTGTACCATGATTGCTGTGAATTATCCGAAACCGTCCGTGATTCATTAAAATTCTTGAAATTCGCGTAAACATTAGAAAACAACAACTAAATCCACATTCACACTGATGTTACTGCATCCATAATCTGAACTAAACGAATTTAGGGTGACAGTATAATATTCCTTCACAATTATCCAAAGCTAGATAAAATCAATAAAAATATATTATCCATCTCGTTATCTTCCATTCAATTTAACAATGAAAGACATAATGCTATCTTAATCTGACCCGCATGGTCTAAGGGCATTTAATAAAAAATCTCTATACCGGTCATTGTTCGATGAATAATACAAAAATTAAACACGCATAAATAAATTAATATCGGTATTTGAAACCAAAATTCGGGTAAAACCCGGATTTTGAAGCGTTGGTCAAAACTTTAATAGCGGCGGCGATTGTAGAGTCAAATTTGACAGCTTTAGTGACTACGTCAACTGAACGGTTGATCAAATTAACTAATTTAACCATGCTTCTAGCAACTCACTTGACACTTAACAAGAGATTTGACAGTTGATTTGTTAATTTTTGCGTTGATCAGCCCTTCGGAAACCGTAAGTAATCAATTTAACAAGGTTTTGTCATATAATATACATTAGACTTAGAATTAGATACATAAAAAAAAATGAGTTCTAGGCCTAATGTCCCGGTGAGCGTTGACAATATGACTGATCCCAAGGATATTGCTAACTTGTTTGCAACTCAATTTAATGTCAAACCTGTGAGTACGAGGTGCGACAGCGCTGTGAATGTGAAGACTGGTATGCCAGGGGGCTATGAGCGTTTTACTGGTAATGAGGTTACTTCTGTCATTAAGCAAATGACAAGAGGAAAATCGCCGGGACACGATGGCCTTAGTATAGAACATTTTATATATGCGGGGCCACACCTACCAAGACTACTGGGAATGCTATTTACAATATGTAAAAGGCATTCTTACCTGCCCAGAGACTTGATGAGAACCATAGTGGTACCCATTGTCAAAAATAGGACTGGTGACACATCAGATAGGTCTAACTATCGACCTATCTCTCTTGCAACAGTCACAGCCAAGGTCCTGGATGGTTTGCTTGAGAGACAACTTAAAAAATACCTCGACCTGCATGATGCGCAGTTTGGTTTTAGAGCGGGGCTATCGACAGAATGCGCAATCCTGTCTCTCAAGCATATCGTCAACTACTATACGAGTAGAAAAACTAGTATTTATGCTGTCTTTCTTGACCTGTCAAAGGCATTTGACCTGGTAAGATACGATGTGCTATGGGCGAAGATGACTACCTCTGGTGTACCTGCTGATATAGTGAACATCTTTAAATATTGGTATGGAAACCAAATAAATCAGGTCAAATGGCTGGGACACTTATCTGACGAGTATGGGTTGGAGTGTGGAGTAAGACAGGGTGGATTGACCTCCCCTGCACTCTTTAACCTTTATATAAACGCACTGATTGTTGAACTTAGCAGCACACATGTCGGTTGCTCTCTTGGTGGTCTTTGCGTGAACAATATCAGTTACGCGGATGATATGGTGCTGCTGAGTCCATCAATCGCCGCTCTAAGAAAATTAGTATCACTCTGTGAGAGATATGCTGAATCGCATGGTCTCGTCTACAATGTGAAAAAGAGTGAGCTGATGATTTTTAAGGCGAAGGGACGCAGTCTAACTAGCGTACCGCCGGTGTGCATAAATGGTGTGGCTCTTGCTAGGGTTTCGTCTTTCAAGTACCTTGGACATGTGGTGACTGAAGACTTGAGAGATGACTGTGACATTGAGAGGGAAAGGAGAGCGTTGGCAGTCCGCTGCAACATGTTGGCCCGCAGATTTGCACGGTGTAGCATAGAAGTAAAACTAACTCTGTTTAAAACTTTTTGCCAGAACATGTACACCTGCAATCTGTGGGTTAATTACACTCAGCGGGCTTACAACGCTCTCCGAGTACAGTATAATAATGCGTTCAGAGTTGGGTCTGCCGCGGTTCTGTAGTGCATCGGAAATGTTTACACAAACGCATACCGATAGCTTTTTGGCTGTGATTCGGAAACATATCGCGTCGCTGATGCACAGAACTCGCGGCAGTAACAACACCATTCTGAAGATGATAAGTGGCAGGTACGACTGCCCAATTATGGGACATTGGATAAAGTCCCATATGTATGTATCTGTATATGGTAGAAGGCCTCAAAGATATCTAAATTAAATAGTATTAAAACAAGATTTATATATCCGCGGAAGGCCAGCAACAGCATTATTGTAAATGTATTCCTGTAAAATACTAACACTACTAACATAATTATAAGTTAATATTGTAACTAACAAACTAACTATAATATGGGCATACTTGTGCCTGAAATAAAGATTAAATAAATAAATAAAAATTAGACAAATCCAGTTACTACCTTATGTTTTGGATAGGGCAGTCAAATATAGCCGCAATTTGCAAAATTAATAATTTACTTCACTTTATACTTCGTTTTTTAAACACATTCAAATATACAGTCATTAAATGGGTTAATCTTTGTAATGGCTGCACAATTAGTGTCCTACAAGCCCTGACCTCTTGGCACGGGAGACCAGGTCGAGTTAGTCATGTGCAAGATTAGATGAAATTAGTTCAACCGTGTGAATGGATAATGTACTCGGATATTCTCGGTCATATTCGGCTAAACTCGTGAAAACTCGGACTGACTCGAGTCTGTCCGAGTCGATGGCATGTTTTCTGTAGTCATTTCAAAAATCAAATTACCAAAATGTAGACAGTTTGAAAGATTAGTCTTTTTGTATATGCGATAAGTCAATATGGCAAACGTTGCTTAGTAAGACAATATTTCCGTTCTTTCTCTGAGTTTGTCTAGCAATCCTTGTTCCGCTGAGTTTTTCCAGCAATCCCTAGGACTTATTCTTTGCCCTGACATATTAAGATAATTTAGCTTTATCGGTCATGGCACTGTCCATTCCGAAGTTAACGATGGACTGCACAAAGTCAAGCTGTAAATAATATAAAACGTATTTCTCTTAATACTATAAAAAATACATGGTCATTTTTTGCGTAAACACGCCGTAAAAATATTCGTGACAGAGTCATTGCCACATTCTGTAATAAACATTAATTCTCACAATAGCACACTGTGACACAGATTATTAATTTTCACGTATATGTGTATATAGAATATCTACATTATTATGATTATTATTATTAATTAATATTATAAAAATGGAAAACTTTGTTTGTTAGTTTGGTTGTAATGAATAGGCTCATAAAGTACTGGACCGATTTCAAATATTCTTTCACCGTTCGAAAGCTCCATTATCCTCGAGTAACATAGGCTAAATTTTATTCTGAAAAAAAGAAATAGGGTTCCATAAGATATTTGGGTTTTTCGGACACAAGGTGTAAAAAATCAACCAGAAAAGTTACTTATTTTGCGTACTAAGATCCCGTTGTAAATCTTAATTAACGCAGGCAAAGCTGCGGGCAACAGCTAGTATATTATAATATTAGAGAATAAGAATAGATGTCATTAGAATATGAAAATGATAACTTACAGAGAAACCCATTATGAACGTTAAAAGTGTTTTACTTCTGTCTTCTTAGGTTTACGCGAATTTCACTCATTATAATGAAACAACTTTTACGGATTTTATCGCGGTTTATTTAGTTTTTTACAAGCCCGACGTTTCGGAAACTTTACAGCAACCATGGTCACGGGAGGACTGTTGCTGTAAAGTTTCCGAAACGTCGGGCTTGTAACAAACTAAATAAACCGCGATAAAATCCGTAAAAGTTGTTTCATTATAATGTTTTACTTCTATTATTATTACCCCCGAATTCTCAAACGCCACTCAAACTACTAAGCTCCTCAAACTACTAAGCTCGCCTTAAATCTATATGTCATCAAAATGTGACTCCCATCAATCTACGACGCATTTTGAAATTTAGGACGGGAATAAATAATAAATACATATCGCTCTAGGGCGGCAATATCGAGAATAAGGAAAAAAATTAAACGTAAAAAGAAAACCAAAACTTAAAGCCACAGATTTTTATAAATCTGTGCTTAAAGAACTAAGTTTAAAAAAATATTGTTAATAATGAAAATAACAAAAACAATAATGCACATAATGCTGCGTCATTACTGAGTCACACAGGGACTTGGGCGTACAAACAAATAACAATCTCTAATAAATGCATACCTACATATAACTAGCGCAGAGGAAGCTATAGGCTGTTAGTTATTTGATTTTTATAAATCTGTGCTTAAAGAACTAAGTTTCAATCGCAAATCAAATCAATCAAACGTTACCAATGATGATGAAATGACGTTATGATTAAATTCACTTACATCGAGTGACATTAAAGCATTAGGGGTCTTTACCACCGGAAGACGACAAATTGATCTTTTCAACGTCATTTAATATAATTAACAAAGCGTCCCCTTACATTGTTAAAACCCTCATACCTTTTATAGCTTTTTTATTAGCGAGATGCCCTATATTTTGATGGCACGCACAAAATCGATAGTTTCGCGTTGGCAGGATAGTTTGGATAATAAACGTAACATCGCTGGTTCGAATCACACTAAATAAAGTTTGTTAAAGATATCTGTCTTTATCGATGTAGCTGACACAAAGCTAGCGAAGTCTAGACATTTTCCTGCAAAAATGGAATTCCGAATTATCTAAGCCATTCTCGAATCCAAATAAACACACAAAATTACATCAATATTGGTCTAGTCATTTAGGAGACAACACACAGAAGAATTATATATAAAGATTGCTTAGTGCCTATAAGTCCTTAAGAGCTTTCGTTGTGTGTGTTTTTTTTTTCGAAAGGTCTAGACTTTTAGGCCTGTTGGCCTTTAAGCTCAATCAGTAGGTGATTTCGTTGTGTGATCCTTAACATAATATTATTAATGTAAAAGCGTGGATGTTTGTTATGCGTTCACGCTAAAACTACTTAAGCAATCATCATTAAACTTTGTGATATTCTCGAAGATACTAGAAGTATCAAATGATACATTAAAAAAAAGTTTTGCTAACGCGGGAGAAGCAACGGGCAGCAGCTAGTAATTTATAAATCACACACGGATCGTTTACGATTGTGCAACGCTAGCTTATTTATTTTAAATCAATTTTCAGTTTATGTATTTATTGAAGCCCCTGCCTTCAATAGCTTGTCAGCTGCATATTGATGAAATCCATGTCTTAGCTTCTATTGAAAACCTATCGCCTATTGGTACCAGGCAGCGATCAACACACTCTTGATTGATGATAAACTCAATTAATCCACTTCAATTAATCTGAGGTCAAATACCTGTGAATACGTAGATGTATCCATTATCGCTAGAAAAGCGGTGTGGATTTTGGAAGCAATATCATATTCATTATTCTAAAGAAAATTGCCTTTTCGTTAAAGAGGTCGAATATTGAGGTCAAAGGTTTTTTTTCTCATTAAAAATTAGGAAACCAACCCTTTATCTTTATTATATTAGTAACTAACACCCAGCTTCCTCTGCGTTAATCTAGACGCGCGGGAGCGTGTCAAGCCAAGTTCAGCTTGCGAGCAAGCACCGCAAAGTAATATTACAGAATAAGGTTAGGTATAAACAAGGACTCAAGAGTGGATGTCGCGTTTAGACAGATGAAGTATTCAGTTGGCCATTAACCAGGTGGGATAAGAAGGATTAAAAATTAAGTTTTAAAAAAAAGAAGCAAACAAATAAAAAAATTATTAAATTTAAAATTATTTATTAAACAGTGCAGTGGCTGGTCCGTCTTATCTTTCATTGAGGAAGGTTTATTCACTTGTTGTTCATCATTGGATTGATAAAAGCCGATACGAGGATATTAATAGAAATATTGATGTCGATAATATATTATACTAATATAGCATTCATCACTTTAAACAGTAATATGCCGTCACCTTCTCACATTCTCATTTTAATCACGACCCAGTAATGGAAAGGCTAGGTATAAAACAATAGTATATTAATATGCATAAGAAAAAACACTACATAAATATTCTGGATTTGTACACTGTACGAGGCCAAAATAACTTCTTGTGACCTTAATATAGGCTTATGTAAATTTGTATGGGGGAAGTCCCAAGCTTATTGTGTTGCCATTTTATTGTTAAATGGAATTTATGACTTGGGTACATTTCCTTGCATTATTTTTTTTAAGGTTTTTTACTATACCTATTTCATTGGTTGTTAATTATATTTAATTAATGACTTCTAATCTTTATATCGATGTAGAACAGGTATCCTACCTGGGTATTTATATAGATGGTTTTCAAGTTTGACCTCTCGTAATTATGCTGTCGTTTCCCTTCTGTTTAAATCGGGGGAAATCCGTTCTCAAGATTTTACATATTAGTCTTTTATTTATGTTTTAACACAATATCTTAATACCAACTTTTATTTATATTTATATTGGATTTCATGCACAGATGCAAAAATACAATATGAAATATTTAATTTAATTAACTAATTAATAACTATTAAAAGTAGCAATTATAAACTCTATAAATATGACAATATTTATTTAATTTAGAACTGTTTTCTCTTATTCTCTTGCACAATAATGTGGGTACCTACGTATAATATATTTATAGAATGTAATAACTTTCACAGCTATGTTACGTCCACCTGTTCAAATACATAACTTTTATCGTCATTTACATTATATTTAGTTTTAAATATTTCTAAAACGCTTTGGAAAATATTCATAAATATGCCAGGGAATGCATCTTAGACAGAAATGTAAATGTTTTCAATTTCCACGCTTCCGAAATGTAAAATAATGTACTTATTTTTAAAAATGAATTCAGCTTATTTTTAAACTTCCATCGTCATCATCATCATCAGCCTTTATCTGTCTATTGCTGAACACAGGTATCCTTAAATAAACGACGAGATGAGGAATCCCTTGCCACTGGCATTCAACACGGTCCGGCTATTGTACGGAGATCGTCATCCCACCTGGTTATTGATGCTGATCAACGAAAAAATTAACTAATTAACTGTCAAGTGTCTTGTTAAGTGTCAAATGAGTGGCTAGAAGCATGGTTAAATTACCTAATTTCATCGGCCTGTCAGTTGACAAGACAACTACAATGAAAAGCTGTAAAATTAACTCTAGAATCATATGTTAACCACCATTAACAGTCATGTTAGTTGACATACACTTTGGATAACGTTTCAAAAACCGGGCGTTGGTCTGCCTAAGGGTGGCCTCCGCTCTAGAACCTTATTCACCTATCTGTTCTCCTGAGTGACCACCCTACTACCACTTCAACGAGCTTATTCTTTGTGTGATCGGTATCTTCATTTGAGACTACGATCAAATAGAATGTTATCTATTTATATATTCTAGCAATAACTTGACGAAATCTAGACAGTCAGCTCTTGCGTATGCCTTTTTAATGCCTCACAAATCCTATATAGAAGATACTATATACTCTTTCTTATGGAAAAAGACGTATAATTTAAGGCACCGTTCACACGAACGCTCAATAAGCGTCGCTTTAAATCTTGACGGTGCGAGCTCCGCATGCTAAATTGGATTTAACGTCAAATACTCAACGTCGAAAATCCAACAACTCGACAAAAAACCGCCGCGTTTTAAAAGCGCTTTCGTGTGAACAGATACATGGGTATATATTTGTCTTATTAAAACGTTTTTTCAACGTTGTTTCAAATTTGTTTTAAAATAAATTTAAGCTTAACTTTAGAAAAATCCCTCGTGTGAACAGAGGCCTAGTTGTCCACAAGACTGTAACGGATCAAGATAATAGGGTACTTCATAAGATATTATTCGTATTTGTTTGTATGTACGTGATCGGGAATTTAAACGCTTACCTATGCTAAACTACTGTTAAGTCGTTATACTATGTGACCAGCTTTTATATTACCATTACAAACATATAACAATCTGTACCACGCCATAATAAAAGTAAGAGTTCTTTAAGTAGTCTGTGAACATACCAGATTCAAAACTTTAAAAACTAATTGCTAGTCTATTATTTTATAATTTGTAAGTAAAAGAGGGAAAAAAACACATTATTGAAGCCATATAGAGCCAAAGATAAAATTTGATTGGTCACGTGATACAACATGGAGAATACGATTTAGGGAAAAAGAGAAAGGTAGACCGAGGAGAACTAATATGGAAAAGATGCACTGCACAGGTAGTATCGTATCAGAAGGCAATAGTATTGGCGGAGAGAAGGAATGATTGGCGATTACTCCACCGACAAGAGCAATGCTCTTAAATACAGAGAGAAAGAGAGAAAGAGAGAGAGAGAGAGAAAGAAAGAGAAGAGATTATTAAATGTATTTTAGGGCACGTAGAGCTACACAAAGATAGACGATTATATAACCATTGTCGTACTATGTCCGTGTGAAAAACGGACACGGCCGTGATTATTATGTAAAAAACTGAAGGTAATCTAAAAAATAAACGTTTACACAAATGGTTCTAACCTTGCGACAGATGAAATAACAGCTTTTATGTCAATTTGTATGGCAGTCAGATTCGACCGCTCAGTTTAGTCTTTATGAGATAAGATTTGATAAGCGACATTGAAAATGTATGATGCAACTCTCATAGCAGATAATAATATTAAATGATTGCAATAAAAGTATTCATAAAAAAACATTCTATTGGTTTTAGTCTTTATACTGTGACTTTCTAGGCTTTGTAAAGCCTAAAGTAGGCCTAAAAAACTTACGATTTATGACTCTACTTTCGATTGATATATGTAATTTGTATCATAATTTAAGTTCTATCTAAGAATGCTTAGCTAAAAGCTTGAGGTAACAGGCATACTCTTAACTGTAGCTATTCTTGATTATTGATTCCGTTTTTCTTATGTGTTAATCAGTGGCGTAGCTTCTTCTAGAGGCGCCCGTGTAGACAAATCCGGTAACTTTTAAAATGGGATTCAGGATAGTTTTAAGTTTTTAGAACATTTGCTTGCACACTTCGGGGCCCTGAAGCCCGTGTCATTGATACGACTGTTACAGGTGTGAGGTGACTCTACTTGCTAATGTATGTACTGCGTAGGTGTTATTTAAACATTGTACGACCCATGCATCTTACATGTGTTAGTCATATCCATGAGTCACCATTAAACCTATTATAATGAAGTATTGGCCTCTTACGCCCGGTTTCTGAAACGGTGATCAAAATGAATGTCAACTAACGTTAACATAGAATTCTAGAGTCAAATTTGACAGCTTTTCATTGTAGTTGTTATGTCAACTGACAGGCTGATCAAATTAAGTAATTTAAACATGCTTCTAGCAACTCATTCGACACTATTACACGACAGTTGATTAGTTAATTTTTGCGTTGATCAACCTTTCGGAAACCGAGCGTTAGTGCTTTAGCTATATGCGAGTAGGCCCTTCTCTTATTTATATTGTGAGCCCTAGGCACTAGGATAATGGCTCCTATGACTACAAAAAGTTGTAATTTTAAGATCCTATTTAGCAATAATAGTATGGATTTACTTAAAATTATCACCCACTAATATCCTGGTAAAATATTTTAAGATATATGTATCTATATCTATCAGTCGAGAATTTGGAATATCTTTTCAAATATAAGTCAATTTCTTTAGCTAACTTAATTCAGATATTATTTCTAAAGTAGCTTAAAAATATCAATAGAATTACATAAAAGATGTTATACAATGGCATATACGAAATTAAGTGCATGCATGCCAAAGTGTATGTGCAATTGCCATGCATGCATGCCTGAATTGTAAAGTGTATTTCGCGGTTTTTGCCCGCCATGCAATGTCATGTAGATATGTTAAACAATCTTTTTACCTTAAATCAATAATATATCTAGATAGAGTGTCGCGCGGAAAACACGTCCAAAAAAATAGCGTCCAACTGTTGGCCTCTAAATGCTTTCTCCTTGTTTAGTATGCGTCCCGCTGTCATAGAATACGCATGAATTTTTAAGCATTATTGTTTATATTTATAATGAAGGTTTGTGTTGAAGTGTAACGAGATTAAAAAGGATGATTATGGGAGAACTGTGGTAGCTGGTATCACTATTCACGAATACATCTTTGAAAATGTTGGCCTGTTCTTTTTGTTTCGATTGTAGGGCGACACTCCATCTAGACATATTAATAATCTAAGCTTTTTACATCTATTGCCGGATATACTTTGAATGAGCGCCAAGACTACAGATAACATTTAATTGGATGTCGATCTACCGTTCATCGTCTCTTAATATATGACTTCACTTACACAAATGTAACTAAAACAATGTGATTTATACAATCTGTTAGATATTACATCTATTTCTGTACTGTGCATATACAAGGTTACAAATAAATTACATTTCATCCTACGCTTTAACCATATCAAATTCCTTGATATCGCATTATATCCGTCAGCCAATAGGCACTGTAGGTTCGAATCTAGATAAGAAAAACGTATTATATTGAGTTATAAATATTATGATAGATGTTTTTATTTTTATCATAGATACATTTCTTAACTTCGTTTCCTCTAGTACAAGTTTTACAACTTTACCAAGGTTAGCGTCGGGTGGTCTGATCAATAAATAAAGTTTTAGTAATTTTGTATAATATTCTAATATACAATTTAACAGGAAATTGATACAAGGCCGGTAAACGTTTTAAAACTGTTTTTCCAGCGAGAGCTTAGGCAGTTCGCGGCGAGGTACCTTCCAACTGGACACGCAATATTGAATGATATTATAATGATGAGTTCTAACAATATTCTATACAGATAAATCCGCGTGAAATAACTAGAGTAACATAAAATATCAGCAACTGACAGAATTGTTTTTGTTAGAGAAGCTTCGAAACCAGTTTATAATAGGTTAACGAGCATTGATGTAAAAACGTGTTAAGTATTTTAGATTCATCATAGGCATTTATAGTCTATAATAATATCAACCCTTATAATATGTTCCGTTGTTGAGCACTCATCGAAATCAAGCAAGGAGGTTGTTAGGTAATCTTTACACACCTTCAAAGACTTTTAATCTCATCAGACATGCGATTTCCACACGTTTTCCTTCACCGGTGAGCAAATGATGGTCTCATGTTCATTGTGATGTTATGTAATAACATGGAATAAGGGATTTGTGGAAAAATAACGTACTTTTTGTGAAGTGTAAAATATACTCAAATCTTATAATCTAATAAAAACAGATTTATAAGAGATGTTATGTTTAAGCAGTCTGACTATAGTGTATCTAGTTTTTATAGTAGTCAACGCCACTAATTTATTTTTCCAAGTTGCATTGTTAGACTTAATAACGCTACCATTTTCCATGAGAAACAACATGATATGCGAATCGTTTTTACAAGGTTGGCTTGTCATTGGCGTGTACTTCTAGATCATTGTGTTCTAAGAATATATCGTTATTCCATTATTCTAAGAGGTAGAGAAGGTGCCATCTGGGCCCACTTTAACCCATCGGGGGCCCTTGGCACAAGGGTTATGGAGCCCCAAAACAAATAACATTTTAAAAGCATGTGGGCTTTAATTTTGGACTAGAAAGAGTATTCATAGTAATTAGGACTCTACTTAGTAGGTATTCTTTTCTTTAACATCCTAAACTTATCACTAGATTATATTTTGATATAAATAACGGTGCCCCATGGATCCTGGGGCCCTCGGCAGTTGCCCAGCGTACCCAATGGAAAAGGCTGGGTGCCATGCTGCTTTGTAGCCAAATTGGACCACACGACTAGGGCTTACATGAAATCGGCGTACCATGACAGTTATGCTGTCGCGTATCGTGCGGTTTGTGAGTTTCCGGTGGCCCATTGGAGGAATAGGGAATAGGAGGGCAACGCATCTACATATCCTCTGGTTTGTGAAGAAGTTCGTTGGCCCTTGCTATAAAAAACAAACTTTTAAACATGTGGTGATTTTATTCGAAAAGCTTTAAATTTTTAAATGATTTTAAATGTTTTCCTAAGATTGTCTTCGTACGTACACAAATAAAAATATGATCATTTGTTAATAACAATACCAAAATTAAAACGAGCTTATTTCTTTTTAAGAAAATCCTGTACCAATTCCATTTCGGCAGGTTATGAGCAAGGAGGTTTATACAATTTCAGTTCATTCAATTATTATTCGGTTAGCAGTTCATTCAATAATCAAATAGCACGTAACAATTTAACGTAACAAGTTGGTTGGTATAGGCGGGAACAGGTGCATTGAATCACACATGGGTAAATATGAAACTTATGAAATCATTTATTTCCAGGTGAAGCCGTACGCTGCTGGCAATGCTCGTCGGACATCAATCCCTTCTGTAACGACCCCTTCGTACCAGGACAGCTGGATAACTCGGGGCTATTTCGACTAGAGAACTGCGACTCCAGCGCCGGAGCCGCTTACCCTTACCTCACCTCCTCGAAGTCAGCTTGTAAAAAGCAAAAGAAATATGGTAAGCTCTTTCACTTTTTACAATTCAACACAGAATACTACTGATAAAATTCTACGTTGATACAGCTATTTTCTTACGCGTTACTTGTTCTGGGCCTCAGAATAGGAGTCTCCTTGTCCGAATTGCCATCCTACGCCACTGAAGAAGATACGTACCATTTTACAAGAGTTCCTTGTCAATCCAAAATCACTTTATAGTTAATTTTGTTTCAGCAACGAATGTCTTTGAAAGAGATTTGAAAATTAGAAAGTCTTGAACTAGTTTTCTCCCACAAAAATTAGTTTTTAATGTTCGGAATGTGTACAAATTTAGTGTTGTTTTTAGAATAAAGGGCGATTGTATCGATATACATCAGCAGACGAAAATAAACAGAAATACGAACTAAAATTACCAGTATTATTAGTGTATTTGGCACCTTTTGGTGCCTCCTTTAAGTTATGACATCACCTACGTTCGGCAGGTTTTTATTTACGTAACGTAATTATGTATATACTATGGTGTAATCAGCAAAGCCATAAATAGGGCAGTGCGACCGGTGCCCAGGCACAGGGTGTAGACTCTGGGGGGGCGCAAGAATGGCTAGACCAGTCTGGACTATTATTTTTTTGGTTCACTAAGGTCAGTATAGAAGCTCACACAGGGCGCAAAAAAAGGCTATTTACGGCTCTGGTAATCAGTACACAATGGTCACAGATCGCCAGAAGAACATAACGAGTAAAATTTCTGGAATATTCTACAAGGAAAATGTGTAGATTTACAATTTGGACCGTCAGTCTCTAAGCTCTGTGATAATACAGCAGCCGGTAAACCCTGTATCAACATCATCCTTCCTATCCACCCATTGCTGAATAGAGGCGTCCCTCAATGAACGCCAAAATAGCCGATCCCTTGCCGCTTGTATCCAATACAAATCGTCCCACCTGGCTGACTAGCATTCCAGCCCCCCTAGACAAGTGGCAAACGCTAAACGAATAGATATATAATAGAATACTATTATATGGGAATGACATTAGTTTACGACATGTAATTTGAGCAGCTATGGTTATCTCCATACAAGAAGTATTCTATTCTATTTCTATTCGCTTAGCGTTTGCCACTAGCTTAGAGGGGTAGAGTAAATTTTTACATTTTACAAATGCCAAATTAGTCTTAGGCTTAGCCTGTCTTGGCATTCGATTTTATCTATTAGTTCACTAGAATTTAACAAAATGTATGATACTCATAAAAAAGCTTGATTTATAGTACCTATAAATACTGAGACAGAATGCTCAATAATGTTGAGTTTACTGTCTTTCTACCCAAATGTCCAAGCTGGCTGGTCTGTCCGGCTTTTAGGTTTGGCGACCTGTCAAACCTACCTGTATAGCATGCCTATATTATGAAAATTAAACAAGAATTTTCGTGAAATAAATATTTTTTTTATTTTAATAGATAAAATATGTAGAGACAAAAGCAACTTAAGGACAGTTAAGAACCTGGATTACCTGGCAAAAGCGTTTGAAATGCAAACAAAACAAAAAAACTGGGGTCATGATGTAATTTTTCCACATGCCTTAGTGTAGACACCACCTGTCCTTCCCAAATCACTCCCCCTCCTAACTTATCCCCACTTATTCGCGTGACCCTCATAAATGATGTCAGAGTGGTACTCGACCGTGTCGGTCAAACAATCGTGGTTACTCAATGCCATGGTTTAAAAAAAATGGCGCGTATTATGACGAGCCTTATACGGAAGACAATGTTTCGTCACTAATTCTATTGTCCTCTGTAATTTTACCCGAAAAAATAAGGTGTGGGAGTTCATTCATATGTCATTCGAAGTATGTTAAAAATTAAAGATTTTATTTATCATTTAAAAAGGTAGAAGTTTTCGAATTTAAACCCGAGATACCTCTGGAAATTTCGCCATTTTGTTTTTTTTTTTTTAATAATGTAGAAGGATCAAAAGGACTTGCTCAGTTTGTTGGAATGCTCTTATATGTCCGGATGCGCACGCTATAAGGCTGCACCTCCAAGAGAATCTATTCGTTTACTGCATCTAGTCAATATATTCTAACACCTGTCAATATCACGATTTTTTTCTTCATCTATTTATAGGCCTGTATTGTCATTTAACTAAGCCCAACCTAAACGTAAATAATCTAAGTAAATATAACCATAATGTGTTCTAACTGTCTCATAAAATTCATCTTTTCAGTAAACGGAGGTACGGTGATAACCCGTGGCTGCACATGGAAGCGGTCGGACGACTACAGCACAACCTGCCCCATGGCCTCCAACGGGGCCTACGAGGTCACCTCCTTCTGCGAGACCTGCGAATACGATGGATGCAACAGCGCCTCTACCATCGGCAAAACCATCGCCCTACTAATCGCTCCTCTTGGTCTCTTGCTCTTTAAGTAAATTTAGCATAAATTATATTTAAGGGACCATTTTCTTCTTCCATTTTGGGTGCCCACCGCAGTGGTCATACGTTACGTCTATATAAAGTCGCATAGAAATTTCATTCGTATTATTTTTCCTTAATTGTATTCTAATGGTTACGAAAGATATATAAAATCTGTAAAAAGGATTTTGGTTCGAAAAAGAAAATTGACTTCAATGAAAAATAATCAGTATTTAAATAAAACCAATAAAACTTTTAAAAACGTCTTCTTCTCTTAAGTAATAAAGGATCTCTCCTCCTCCATCTCCTCTTCCCATACCCGTCTTCCCTCTGTCCCTCAACTCCTCCCATAATTCTGTGACGTAATAGTGACCACGTTCATACTTTTCAAATGTCAGGGAATAATTTATTGTTATGTTTGTATATTTAGTAAAATAAATAATCTTTTCAAGCTATCGAAATATGGTCCGTTAGTTTTAAGAATAAATTTAGCTGCAATATTTTTTGGCGTTATATGTAGGTACCTATTGCAATTATTGATACTGTGGATATATTGAGAACAAAAAATAACGACGATAATAATGTCCGTCCCTAACTGATCCTAACTAATCCATTTTATATGATATTTTTGTTAAAATGTCATTGATTAATGAACATTCAATAAACGAAGTAAAACTTTTGTTACAATATTTGTCTGATGAAATACATTTTTGTAAGGGTTTTATACCTAACATTATATCTCTAAGCACTTAAATATTTCATATTATGTTTCAAGGATCTGTGTACATAGAGTATCATAAGGTTCTTTATGGCAATTATAATATATTAGATATAATCTAGTTCGGTATAATTATAGTATTATGTGTATTAAAAGCCTTAATAAAATTTTAGTTTCTTTTTTATTTTAATCACTTTAAATGTAAGATTTATTTGGTAGAAGAGTACAAAATATATTGTTTTAATGTTGCTAATAAATACCTATGTATTGTTATATTGTACTTATTTTTCTTTTATTCTAACTGGATTCCCTCAAATAACCAAGGACAGTTACTGTAATAAACTACTATAATAAAATTTATGGAATAATATTCTACTGTATGTTATATTACACATATAATATAATATATAGTATGTTTTATGAACCACAGAATATTATAACCCTCCTACAAAAATCAGTATGGACTATCGTCAATCAGTACCATAATATAAGGGATCATGGTTTTATACCCTTTGATAGAAATTGGCTGACTAAATTTAACTTTATAATAGCTTTAGATATTTTTTACAATTTCTAAATTCTTATTATATCAATTCAAATCGATTAAAGTTTATATAAGTATTTCAGTATAACATTCATTGCAAATTAATAAATTAGTCCGTAATGTATTTTACGCAGCTCCATCTATTATGCAGTAGAGGAACTAAAAATAATGATCCTGTCTTTTCATATTGTTAAGAAAACACCAGAATTGAAGTTAAAATTTAAAAATATATAGGTACCATAGTACCTTCGCCATAGAATTAAAGTTATCGATATCACGCGACGGATATGCACATTGAAGTGGTAATGGGCTGGTCACGCACTCAGAAGAACGGATGGCCGATGGGCCGTTAAGATTCAAGAGTGGAGGCCGCGTTTAGGTAGACGAAGTGTTGGTCGGTATAATTACGGTTGGTATAATTACTTATATATATTATATAATCACACCACAAAAAATCATGGGATGTCCAAAATGTGTTCTAGAATTTCCGATTTTTTGGATCTGTTTTTCTTCTTGCATTATTACGAGGTTTTATACTTGAACATGAAGAGCTTGTTTCTTTTTTTGTGAAAAGAAATGTAAAAAACTGAATAATATCAAACCTTTTATTACATCTAATAAACATAATGAGATTAAAAAATATACCTATGGACGGAATATTCAGTCTTGTCAACTGGTTATGTTTGTGTTACTATTTACTTATTTACTAAAGTTGCTTTTGTTGCTTATTGCTAAATTTTATAAAAAAATAGTTTTAGTCTTTACCACATTAATAATAAAGTATAAAAAAGACAAAACACATTATTTTTACATTTATAAAAACAAATAAAATACATCAAAAAATGTACAGAGCAAAAGAAATCATTTGACTTCTGCTGTAACATAATTTTTTATGATACTTTCTGCTATGAAACAGAATTTACTTATTTAACCAAAAGCATATTATATCCTTACAATTGTATGGATACATAATAAATCTTATTCATAATAAACTATGTCATTTTAAAAATAAAGCCAAGAAATGATACTAAAGAGGTCATGAATACAGACATAGGTGTCAAGTGTACAGAGGAGTTGCAGCCATCTTTACTGTCGCAGGTGCAGTATTCGATGAAAATATTGTATGTTCCAGTTCTCATTAAACAGAATCTTTCATCGCCTTGGATCCCAACTTCACCAAGATAAGCACAGTCTCTAAAGTAACGCCATTCACCATTTACTGAAACATTTTCACACATTGCTTTCTAAAGTTTATACAAATTTATTCACGGAAGTGAAGTATTTTTAGTAGGACAGTATTTGAGCCATGTAAAAAACTTAATAAACCACAGTAAAATCTTTAAAATTTGTGTTGTTTTGAATTTCACTATACTTAATATTAATTTATAATTTAATGAACAAATGTTTTATTGTTTTAAACTTTATATACTAGGCACAAGAAAGAAGTACATTTAAATATATTCTTTGTTTAAAACGAATTAAGAATTTTCAGATATTTTCATAAACTATGTTGTGTGACCTAGCTTTATACCAAATTTTATGATTCTGTGTCAATGGGAAGACTGAAGACACGAACAACAGCGAAAGTATTCCAAAAATTTGCCAATTGTTGATATTATTATTACCTTTTTGCCTTATTTTTCGGCACATACTCGGTCTCAACTCTGGCAAATGCGATAATCCCTTTTCTTGATTACAGTCCGTAATTGGTACCGTACTGTTATCAAAGGGATCTGCACATTTAGGGTCATTGTTAGACCTACAGTTCCAACACTTAATACATAAAACTGAAACAAAAAAATAAAATTAATGCTTCCCTCTTGGGCGTGACCCCAAATAAAAAAAGTGTTATTACCATTTGAAATTAAACTTAGCAAAATTACAGAACAAGCTAATAGTTTTAGCGACATGAATGCCATTTTTATATATGATAACTTTAAACAGAAGAATTAAATTTCATACTAAACTAAAAACTTTCAAAATAAAGTTGTAAGTTCCAACACCGAGCAAGTTATTTTTTGAAAGTTGAACTACAAGTTTTACTTCTTCTTCTTTTTAAAGCCACAGCCCACAGCTGAAATAGAGCTTCCTTATTTTCTAATTTTTTTTAATTCTTTGAAATATAAAATTGATATTATCATATTATAAAAGTGTTATTAATTTTAGAATATTTTCATAAAGACAATAACTTCATAAAATATTGCTTAAAAAGCAAGTTAAAACAATATAAAATGGGTGTGTCAACTATTGTAGATTGCTTGTCAAAAAAGTTAGGATTGAAATTTTAAGTTGCGGTCAACCGATTGTTGAGATTGTTTACGTTCAGTTTTAATCTTTATAAAACTATATCAGTACATACAATTAAGCAAAATGTTTATCAAAGTTTTGATATTTACAATATTTTGTTCTATTCCATCAGGTACAATGGTTTTTATTTATTATGGTAATATTATAGTATGTGTATGAGTGCGTGATATGTATAATATTATTTTTCCAGTTTTCTGTGTAAGATGCTACCAATGTTCTTCGTCAGAAAATTTAAAAGAGGATACGTGTGGAGCTTACAAGAAATTTGATACGGATAGTCATATAGCAGTGGAATGTAACAGTGACGAGTCTCATACGCCTGGCTCCTTTTGTATGAAGCTAACTCAACAAGGTCCTAAAGGATTTATATGTAAGTGCATATTATTAAAAAAATATATGAATGGAGATTCTATTTCACTAAATAAATCTTGAATTTTTTTTTGAGTCTCTTTGGCTTCCCGTTTCTCGCAATACTAGATAGATTTTAGTACCATAAGACCACTAATTACACTTGCTGTTTTGTAATTCAAACTCATAAAATTATTGGTTATTAACTTCTGCTTTCAAGTACATCACATTCAAATCTTGTACTTTTTAACAATCCAACAAGGTTATAGGGCGCTAAAAAGAATTAGTGTCTTATATTATGAATACTCATATTTTAATACAAAAATACATGAGTCAGTCCTTCTATCTTAAAAAAACTTAAGCCTTACTTAATGGGTAAAGTAGGCTACTAAATAAACACCACACTAAAGAACTTACTTAATCAGTAACATTGCTACTTTTCAGGGGATGGGAGATGGAGGCAAGTCATCCGAAGATGTGCTTCGGTTGCCGAGACTGGAGTAACAGGGGTTTGTAATTGGGGAGTCTATGAAAATGGAGTTTATTGGGAAGAATGCTACTGCTCCTCGGATGAGTGTAATCACTCTGTCACTATCAATGCTTCTGCCGCATTAATACTAAGTAGTGTAATGTTGTACTTTTGTAAGTAACTGTGACTTTTGCATCCTTAAGACTTATTAACTATGGTATGCATATTATATTATGTTACAAACAATATTTGAATCTCTAAACAGATCAGAAATGGATCAAGTCCTGTCAATGCAAGTAATTTCTACATGACACATTAAAAAAATATTTCCAAAGGTCAATAATGCTAGCATTAAACCATTTCACAAGTTCTTAGAGTTCCAAAAGACTTTTAAACAGAATACATACAAGACATGGCAATTCATTCCTTGTTTTAATTTGAATTTTATAGTATTTTATGATAATTAATGACTATAATTTAAATTTATATTATGCCTTCAAATTAAATTTTTTTCACTATGACTTAGATAATAAATGTTAATGTTATATTAATTTTAGTTAAAATTTGACTAAAACTTGGCATGTTATTTATTGTGTTTCCATTCACACATTTTCAATGTTGTAACAATTAGTGCCTTATGAATACAGATAAAGAAACAATTGTCCGTCCATTAAAGTGATAACTAGGTTAAGAATATAATTGACATGGCAACTATACCCAAGCAATG
The DNA here is from genome assembly GCA_905333005.2 of Lycaena phlaeas. Taxonomy (NCBI): domain Eukaryota; kingdom Metazoa; phylum Arthropoda; class Insecta; order Lepidoptera; family Lycaenidae; genus Lycaena; species Lycaena phlaeas. The sequence continues at coordinate 5,604,804 of HG995181.1, forward strand.
GCATATTATGGCATCATCTCTATGTATAGTAAGTAAATATGTATTGACGTAGGAAGACCAATATTTATAAAACTAATATGAACATTATAAAATTATACAAGCAATTTAGTTACTTATCATTAAAGATTAGTGTTATATATTTGTTTTAAACTTTAACAACTTTGTTTTTGGCTTAATTAAGATGAGAATAAGCTGAGGTTAATGTGATTTATTTGACACAACCTAATTATAAGTAGGTATACAGATAATCAATAATGTGCAAGTTATAATTGTAAAATGTTCATTTAATTATTTCCGTCCAATAGTAATAATTGAAATGTTGTTTATTGTTGTATATTTTTTTATACTTTTATTAAAAAAAAACTAAGTATGCTTTTCTAAGTTACGCTTTTATATAATGACATTTATATGACAGCTCTGTTAGCCTTAAGTAATTTTAAGATCATCTCCTTTCAGCCTTTCTGAAAAACAGTAAGCTAAGCAGGTTTTTTTATGGTTGGTTAAGATTTATACATTCCTGAATTTCGGATACTTAACATCCTGCTATAAAAAGCGTAAAAATAGTCTTATTTTGAGAATATGTAAACATTAGAAAACAAAAAATTAAAACTAAAGAATAAGTATACTTATGAGTGACTTTATCTTTCATAATTAATTAGATAAGTTTATTAACACCAATTTTTACTTTTGGCAACTGATTTTATATGACAATGTTTCGATTGCTATTTTTTTACTCACATTTACTGACATACTGTAGAGTAAAGCAAAGAGAGACCTCAAAAGCTAAACATGTAAATGTATAACTATTTGAGATATGCATCATATATTTTTTGTTATCTTTTTTCGTCTTCTATTACACTGAGATAGTGAAAACCTGGCTTTATTAAAATTTTGTCTCATTACATAGCCAAATGCTACATTTTTTATTGAGTAACACATACTAATTATTTCAGATGAACAGTACAAAAAAAATGTTTCGTTTCTATTAAATAACTTAAAGAAAAAAGTCATTAATTTTTTTTTTACTAAGAAAATGATAGTAATTGTTAAATAATATATAATATATTATACTGTATTGTATTGCAAAAGAATAAAAAGTGGTTTTTCTATACATTTTATCTTTTACACTTCCCTTGCCTATGCATACTTTTTGAATATTATAATAAATGACTATCCATATGAAATGTTTGCTTACAGATTATTATTAATATATTATGATACATTTTAAGGTGCTTTTTTGTCTTTATTTATTTTTGTAATCTGTGTAATTAGATCTGTGTATGCACGAAGTAATATCTATCTATACTTCGGTGTTCGTTTATTTTTGTTAATGGTATTGCTGGACCGTTGAGCCGTTTTCTCGTTGGTAATATTGTAAAGTGGTGTAAGACAAATTATCCTAAACATCATGTTTAGGATGATTTGTCTTACACCACTTTGATGCACTTTGGGCATTTTTTCTCTATTTAAAACGTAAGTGGCCAAAACCACTCACAGTTGATACTAACCTATCCTACCACGCTAATACCCGCCACAACCCATAACCGATCCTGTTGATAAAATCACAGAACTGTTAAAGCGCGACGCTGAAGCGCGACGTAAGCTACAACACACACTCAGACATAACACAGCCGGTGTTAGGCACACATTCACACCGCATGGGCCCCGGGGTCGTATGCGACGTCGAACCCTACACTCCGTTGACCAGTTGATCCGGATCAACCGCGACAGCATAGGCTCAGATCAGCTACGGGTCGACACCAATATAGACCGTGTAATCACCGATAGCACTCTGCTATCGGCAGCTTGCTCGGGTCCCGCGCTTGACCCACCTCCCCCGCTACCGGGGGAGGGGAGGGCCGGCCCTCACGATAGGTTTCTAACGTCACCCGTTCCAAACCAGTCGACCGTAGCTGACCAAGTTAGGTACAAACCCGACGCCATGAACATGGCGGGGGGCAACCCCCCAAATTTTTAACGTCATAGGATGATCCAACCGGATCACCCCATTTCCGATGACGCATAACGGTCACTAGGACCATTAGCATAGATCCAACCGAAAAAAAAAAAAAAAAAAATCCTACCACGCACTAAAGCATGGGTCCCAACAGGTCCCAATTCACAGGTGACCTAGAATCAAAACATTCGGAATCGCAATTTGAAATTTTTCACATGTCGAAGACAGCAGTCAGATGAAAGCCTGTTTTAAGAATATCTTTTTTTAATAATCCACGGTGGTTTAATTATTTCAAATGTGTAAGCAAGATATTTTTTGCCAACCTTTTTTTAGAACTTTTAAATACCAAATATACGATGACAATAGAAAGGAAAATTCATTAGCAATTTTTAAAGTGAAACTTATATTACGCCGTCTCAAATTTCGTCGTGAGTGATGCATGTCGCATGACGGTCGGAGGTGAAATGGCGGTGCCTATAGTTCGCGCTAGCTGAACGTGTAGTGTATATACTAATGCTTATTTGTGCCAGTGCTCCACACGATTTTGTTTGTTAAACGCCTATAATGTAAAAAATAGTTTCACTTTTACCGTGCCCGGGTAAAAAAGTTATATATAATTATACATATTTCATATATAATTATATACGAAAAATAGCCCTATATAATTATATATAAGTATATATAATTATATATAGTCTATATATAATTATTTATAGTTATATATAATTATATAGGGCCATTTTTCATATATAATTCTGTGTTAAGTTATCAAAATTGTTGGTTTTTAAATGGTTTATTTTGCTTTATTAAAAATAAGCAGCCAAATAAGATTATAACTCTTAAGGGCTAATGGTAATTAGGCCATTTGCAGCTTTGGGGTTAAAATCTCCTGCTTGATCATTTCTTTTTTCTTCATTGTCTTAGCTAAAACGTGTCAATGAACCTATAGCGCAATCTATCTTTACTAGCAGCGCCATCTAGCGAAACAGTTGCACAACTACAAAAAGAATATATTTTTTTTTTAACAGCAAGTTTTAAAATTTAAGAATGATTAGTGCAGAGTACTTACCTAATAATTTAATTTAAATAATTCATGTTATGTTAAACCTATATATTTTTATATATAATTGTATATAGTTATATGTAATCATATAAAATTATATATAAACTATATATAGTTATATATAAATTATATATAGTTATAAATAATTATATATAAATTATAATATATAGTTATATATAAACTATATGTAATTATATATAGATTATATATGATTCTATAGAATCATATATAATTTTTTTTTACCCGGGTGGCTTCATAAAACCATACAATCCTTTCTTTATCTGTGAAGCATGTGAAAACCGTCTTACAGAAATCTCTTTCATTGCTATTAAGTAACAAAAATACTCGTCCCTAAATTTACTTAGCCTATCAGCCTGCTGGTAAATCCACCTCTGGTATGGCATTAAGCATTTTCAGAATTTTCGCACCGAATTTACACTGAAGCCAGGAAATGTCAAACTAGCACAAGTTTTGTACAACATTTCAAACATAAAAAAATATTTTATTAGGCATATTAAAGTAAGTATGGATTTTTTACTCTTTCACTTAAAAACGACTGAATGAATTTTCATGAAACTTTACAATAATAATATAGCTTATACATTAGAATAACACATAGGCTATAATTTATCTCCGTACTCCTAAGGGAACAGGAAGTACGCGGGTGAAACCGTGGGGCGCTGCTAGTATTAATAATGGTGCTTAATTTATAGCTACAGATAATATAAGTATTCTGAAGGCGTGGGTACAGTATTATACCGAGATTATGAGCTTGCTATAATATCCGGGTAATGAGGGTTCTTCCGGAAGGGAAAGGGTTCATCTCTACATTAGAGTGTGACTTACCGGATAAATAGCCCTTTGATTAAAAACGCTTAAGTACTATGAATGATAAGCCGTTCCCTTTCTTTCATCATCATCATATACCTTTATCTGCCCACTGCTGAATATAGGCCCCCATCAATGAACGTGAAAACGAGTGATCTAAACAACACGTATCAGCCACTGCACGTAGATCATCTTCCTATCTATGGCATACCGACGAAGAATGCACGTTGCAGGGGGCAATGGGCTGGTCACGCACTCAGAAGAACGGATAGCCGATGGGCCATTAAGGTTCAAGAATGGAGGCCGCGTTTAGGTAGACTAAGTGTCGGTGTGAAGTGTGGTCGGCCATTAACCAGATGGGAAGACGATCTCCGTGCAGTGGCAGATCCGCGTTGGATGCGAGTGGCAAGGGATCGGTTGTCTTGGCGTTCATTGAAGGAGGCCTATGTTCAGCAGTGGACGGATAAAAGCTGATGATGATGAATCATTATTAATACTGAAGTGCAGTTTTTGTAACAGTAGTAATGTCATATACATCAAATCATTAATTATCGATGTAAATCCTCTGTTATCGAGATTTAATTTGCATAAATGATGTTGCATTGATACATCGTGGACATTTTATCATTAACTCACATATTTATCAGCATCATTAAGCACATTTAGCACATTTAGCACTGCTGAACATAGGCATCAATGAACGCCAAGACGACCGATCCCTTGCCACTCGTATCCAACGCGGAACGGCTACTGCACGAAGATCGTCTTCCTATCTGGTTAATGGCCGACCAACACTTCGTCTACCTAAACGCGGCCTCAACTCTTGAACCTTATTGGCCCATCGACCATCCGTTCTGCGTGTGTGATCAGCCCACTGCCACTTCAACGAGGTTGTTCTTCGTGTGATATCGGTAAATTTAGTTTCCTGGCAGGTCTTTATTTCGAATCCTTTCTGCCAAAGAAATACCCAGCACACCACGCTCGCTCATCTCTCATTATTAATATGTAAAGAAAAGTAAAGTATCAACCCATATAATGACGACCTGTGTGGCTCAATGGTTGGCGCGTTTGCGCTCAAGCGGAGGTTGCGGGTTCGAATTTCGCCAGGGAACCAAAATAGTCTCTGTGTTCCTGGGTCATGTATGTGTATCAAATGTGACTTGTATTATATGTACTTATAGTAAAAATCTTAAATATATGTATTAATATAAAAAGTACTAAATATAATATGTATTTCCGTTGTCTGGTACCCGTAACACAAGTTCTTCGGAAACACGGGACCAGATTGACGTGGTGTAAGGCGCCTATAGATATTATTATTATTATATAATATGTCCCTGCTGGGCACCGGTCGCCTCCTCGAAATCAAGAAAGTACGATCAAGTTATTGGGCCGTAGTTTACCGAGGCGCTGGCCTAAAGCATAAACGGCGATTACGGGTATAACATTCTCCTAGTAAAGACTTACAATAAATATATTTAAATAGTTAAATAACACAATCCATTAAACACGAAAAGATTAAGATTTCTGTTGAATTGTTACAAATTAAGTTAAATCCTACACGGCCGCTTTAAAAAACCCTTACGCCCGGTTTCCGAAAGGCTGATCAACGCAAAAATTTACAAATCAACTGTCAAATCTCTTGTTAAGTGTCAAATGAGTTGCTAGATTACTTTAGGTTAAATTTCTTAATTTTATCAGCCTGTCAGTTGACATAGCATGCAATGAAACGCTGTCAAATTTGACTCTAGAATCGTATGTTAACCGCCATTAACACCCATGTTAGTTAACATAAACTTTGACGAACGTTTAAATAGTAAAAGCCCTTATTCTAATAAGCTAAGAATCCTAAGGACATGGCTGACTGGACTGCTTGAGATGAAAAGTACACTTAAGTTAATTGAAGAAAGTTCTAGCTGCAGCCTGGATCGAGATGAATTAAAAAGCTTAAAATTAAAATGTTAATAGCCCCAACAATGAAGAGTTGTCAAATATGACTCTTGAACTGTATGTTAACCGCCGTTGACAACCGCCATGTCAGTTGACATACACTTTGACATACGTTTTATAAACCGGGCGTTACTTCGTTAAGATACTACGTTAACACTGCGGACATTGTCCATATAAATAATCATCATCAATCAGAAAACGATTAAAATCTAATTTAACGCAGGCGTAACTGCGGGAGATAGCTAGTTTAATAAAATAAAATTGTTTATTCACTCTGGCAAATGTGTTTTAAGATTTTTCAAAGCCTATTCATATTCCCTGTGAGATCATATTGAAAGTTTATTGGAATCTTGGTATATTCCTGGTCATGTATAAATTCGTGGACATGGGAAAGCTTTTAAAAGAATCTTTACGATTACTTATATAAGAATTATAAAAATACATAACAAAGGTCAGATAGTAATCGAAAAGGGATTTCTTTTCGAAGAACCTTTAAATTTATTTCGTGGAAGCGGAGCGATAATATGGATAAGTTAAATGTTTCAAAAGCTATTTTATTTTTTAAATCTTGCAATTAGGACTAACTTGTTTAGGCAGAGGGTGCTGCGTCAGAAGAATAGTTTTTTGTTATTTGACTGTAAGTATATACTATAAGCAGCGTCTCGCGGTTTCACGTACTTCCCATTCCCGTGGGAGTACGGGGATAACTTGTAGCCTATGTGTTATTCTGATGTGTAAGCTATATAATTGTAAAGTTTCATCAAAATCTATTCGGTAGTTTTTATGTGAAATAGTTACAAACATCCATACTTACAAACTTTCGCATTAATAATAATATTAAGTAGGATATTTTGGCACGCTCTACAGCTAGAACGGCCCGATAGATTTTAGCGAGAACTTAGATTCGTCTGAATTGTGTAAACGACAAATCAAAATGATTAAAAATGGCGGAACTTTGAAGCTTTTTTTTAATTATTCATGGTAGTGGCGATGATAGTATTAAATCTTGTATTCACACATTAAGAATATTTTTGTACGGGTTCAACTCGCCTTTTGCTATTTGTGCAGGACGACGCCGAAGACACCGCAATTAATATGTAAATATAGTTTAATAGTCAATAGTTTGATAGGAATGTAAATATTTACTCGATTATTTACTTAGAGACATAAGATTTACTTTAATACTTTTCATATAGTAACAAGTCCTATAAGAATTGTCACTTTAATTACATTAGAATGTGTTAGAATCACATTAGAAGCACATAAAGTTAATTAGTATACGAGTTAATCATATTAGAATCTTATAAACTCAATTAGAATAGAATAAATTCATATAAAAGCCTTTAAAACTAATTAGAAAGTGTAATTACGTAAGTTTCTACTAAGGGCCGAAAAGTAGTCTCGCCCCGACTCGGTTGTACGCCAACCGAGGTTACCTCATAGCTTGTTGTCCCGCTCCTTTTCCGTATGTGTAAAAGAGATGCCAATATGTATGGGAATTTTAAATGTTTAATTTAACCATGTTAATGATTGTTTTTGTTGATATTAATGTGTTATTTAGTTAGTTCATTGTTCTAAGTTTCATAGTACATTAAAAGTTTATGATATTGTTAATTATTTCTATAAGAAAACTTGATGTAAAGAAATTGTACTGTTAGAAAAGATAGGCTATACTGTAAGAGCGAAAGGCATATAGTTAGATTCTTATTGGTAAATTGTATAACTATTCTGATTGGCTAACCAATAAGAATGTAGATAACTCTTACGCAGGATTCATATAAATATTGGGTCGATTTTAAGGATCGACATTCAGTATTCGGCAAGATATTGTATGGAAGATCACTAAGAAGAAAATAAAGGAAGAAATTCTGAAGGACTAATTCTTGTTTCAATTCACTCGTCCTGTTTCAATTCTCCAATCCAGCAACAAGTGTGCCATAGCGCACATTTATGGTCCTTCGGTCGCCGGATTGTAGAGAAGAAAGAAGCGGAATCCCTGCTCGTCGTCAAGAGTGAAATCCCTGCTCGTCGTCAAGATTGAAGAAAATACTCGCCGTCAAGAGTGAAATCCCTGCTCGTCGTCAAGAGTGAAGCGTATACTCGTCGCGAAGTGTGAAATAACCCTCGACAACCGTCCGTGTCGAGTGAAATAGTGTCCGCGTCACCGTCCGCGATCCGCGTCGAGTGTATAGCGTCCGCGTCGGGTATATAGCGTCCGCGTCGGGTATATAGTGCGCGTCGAGTAGATAGGGTCCGCGTCGAGTGAACAGTGTGAAATATAGTGTCCTGTATATAGTGAACTATTAATAAGTGACGTTAGTGTATAGTGAATAGTGAATAGTGACTTGTATATAGTAGTGTGAAATTAATTAGTGTTAAGTGTACAGTGTCTGATTGAACTGATCGCCGATTATAGTGATAGTATCGTAGCGAATATGCCGGTCACACGTAAAACCCAACAGGCTATGGGGGCGCAACAGTCTGCGTCCGAGACTGAGCACACGTCATACGAAACCACCGGTTCAGAACGAACGCGAACATCGGGCGACACCACAGGCACCGGTACTACGGAGCAGAATAGTACCACACTTACCACCAGCACCGACGCTACGAAGTCTAACGTCACCGAGAAGCCGGATACTGAATCACAAGCCGATCATCCGCCACGTCCCTCGACTACTGCCAGTCGGGACGCGCCGCCTACAGTTCGTAAAGCGAACACAACAGTTGCTTGTCTACCTGAAGCCGACAAGCATGAAGAAAGGAAACGGGCCGCTTCTGTCAAGTCAACGAAGGCTTACAAGATAGCGAAGGCAAAGGAAGAGTTAGCGCGCCTCCAAGTCGAACTAGCCGCTGCTCGCCTTGCCGTATTGGAAGCGGACTCGGATAATGAAGAAGAAGAAGATGTTGTCTCCGTGTGCTCGAAGATGGAAGCCACCACCACACGGGTCAGCACATGGCTGCAGGCTCAGACAGAGCCACCAGTACTAGCCATCAGCCACGAACCTCATCAGCCTGCCACCACAGAAGAAAGGAACACATTGGGGCAACCGATCAACACTGAAGACAGAAGATGCAACGAACCTGTCATCGTGTCTGAAGAAAGAAGACCAGAGCCACCGAATAAAATAAATGAAAGGAAATCGGAGCCAGCTGTCTTCATGGAAGAAAAATGCAAGTATCCTCGGTCGGAGCTATCACAGCTAACCGAGGCCATCACTCTCGCTGTCAAGTCTGCGCGTCCAAGGCTAATGGAACTACCCGTCTTCAATGGAGCTCATCAAGAATGGCTTCACTTCAAGGCCGGCTATGAAGAAACAGAAAACCTCTATTCGAAGACGGAAAATATCAACAGGCTTCGAAGAAATTTGAAAGGAAAAGCCAAAGAAGCCGTTGATGGTCTGCTTATCACAAACGCCGACCCTGCTGACATTATGAAGACTCTGGAGTCGAGATTTGGAAGACCAGAATCAATCGCCATGATGGAAATAGAGACACTTCGCACACTGCCGCGCCTCTCCGAGTCACCGAGGGACATATGCATCTTCTCGACTAAAGTGACTAACGCCGTGTCTACACTGCAAGCATTGAACTGCGTCTACTATCTCTACAATCCGGAAATCGCAAGGGCCATGGTGGATAAGCTAACACCGACACTTAGGTATAGATACTTCGACTACTCTGCAACATTGCCGAAGGACGAGCCAGCACTTCTGAAGTTCGACAAGTTCATGAAGAGAGAAGCTGAACTATGCGGACCATTCGCGCAACCGGAACAAGTGGGTTCACAGCCGCAGCCCACCACAGCACCAAGACGTCATCAGCGAGTGAACCATGTCGCAGAGAAGCAGCCAACAGTCAAGTGCCCTGTATGTGAAGCAACAGGACATACAACGAATGACTGCGATAAATTCAAGAAAGAAGATGTTCATGGAAGATGGGACATCGCCAAGAGTCGTCGACTATGCTTCAGATGCCTGCGCTACAGAAACAAGACTCACACATGTCGTCAACGGACATGTGGCATCGACAACTGTAAATATTATCATAACCGGATGCTGCATGTCACGAAGAACACTGAAAGGAAAGAAGACGACCAGAAGTCAACTGAAGCAATCAACTCCGCCTGGACTTCAGCTACAAGACAGTCTTACTTGAAGATCATCCCAGTCACAGCGTCGGGACCAGCAGGAGCGATCGACACATACGCCCTTCTGGATGATGGGTCAACAGTAACACTCATCGACGAGAACCTGGCTCACCGCATCGGAGCAAGAGGACCCATCGACCCACTGCGCATAGAAGCTATCAACGAGTTGAAGACATCTGAGAATAAATCAAGAAGAGTCAACATCAAACTAAAGGGAGCAAATGAACATGAAGAAGATATACAAGCAAGAACAGTGAAGAATCTTCATGTGGCCACTCAGAAGGTTCCAAGGGAGAAGATTGAAGAATGTCAACATCTTCAAGACATCAGCGAGTTCATCACGTACACACATGCGAAGCCAGAAATATTAATAGGTCAAGACAACTGGCATCTTCTTCTCACGTCAGCGGTGAAGACAGGAAACAAGGAACAACCAGTGGCGTCACTCACTCCGCTCGGATGGGTTCTCCATGGAAGCCACATCAGAAGCTCTTACATCAACTACATTCACCACCTGAGAGAAGATCCAGCTGAAGACAACCTAGAAGACCTAATGAAGCAGTACTTCGCAATGGACTCCTTATGCATCAACCCTAGGAAGCCGAAGACAGATCCAGAAGAGCAAGCCCTGCGCATCCTAGAAAAGAATACAGTCCACACGAAGACAGGAAAGTACGAGACGGCGCTCTTATGGAAAAGAGAAGATATCAACCTCCCTGACAACTATGAAAACTCGTTGAAGAGGCTCTACAACATTGAAAAGAAGCTCGACCGGGATCCAAAGCTGAAGGAAAAATATACCGAACAGATGGAAGCACTCATCACGAAAGGATACGCCGAGCCAGCTCCGAAGACGAAGACACCAAACAAGACATGGTACCTACCACACTTCGGAGTGGTCAACCCGATGAAGCCGGACAAACTAAGAGTGGTACATGATGCGGCAGCCAAGACGAAAGGGACATCGCTCAACGATCAGCTCCTCAAAGGTCCAGATCTACTACAATCGCTACCAGGTGTCGTCATGCGGTTCCGACAACACACCGTCGCTGTGACTGCGGATATCAAGGAGATGTTTATGCAAGTGAAGCTTCGAGAAGAAGACAGAGACGCCTTGCGGTACTTATGGCGAAAGGATAGAAGAGATGACCAACCACCGGATGAATATAGGATGACGTCACTCATCTTCGGCGCATCAAGCTCTCCGGCAACAGCTATCTTCGTAAAGAACCTCAACGCGAAGAAATATGAAGAAACCTATCCAGAAGCCGCAAGAGCAATAGTAAAGAAGCATTACGTCGACGACTACTTGGACAGCTTTAGAAGCCTTGAAGAAGCGATACGCATCACCACAGAAGTCCGAAGCATACATAAAGAAGCAAACTTCGAGTTGAAGCAATGGAAGTCCAACTCAACGAAGCTCCTAGAAGCCATAGGAGAAACAGAAGGTCAAGAAGACATCGAACTGTACAAAGCTGAAGATAGACTCGAGAGGGTACTGGGACTCATCTGGAAGCCAGAGAGGGACGAATTCACATTTAATCTCAACATGACAAGAATACCGTCGTCACTCGCCGAGGGAAAGAAGCCAACCAAGAGAGAAGCATTAAGGGTCGTGATGTCTCTCTTCGACCCGCTTGGTTTCGCCTCACCAGTAACCATCAAGGCCAAGCAGATACTGCAAGAGGTATGGCGACGTGGAACATCCTGGGACGACGAGATTGATGAAGACCTCTCAGAAGATTGGCAGAACTGGCTACTCCACCTGAAGAACCTCTCGAATGTAGCCATACCAAGATGCTACCTAGGCTACAGCAACGCCGTGTCTCTTCAGCTACATGTCTTCACCGACGCCAGCGAGTCTGCATATTCAACGGTACTGTTCTGGCGAACGGTAGCTCCGAACGGCGAAGTCAACGTGTCACTCGTCATGGCCAAAGCCAAGGTGTCACCACTGAAAGTAACATCAATACCAAGATTGGAGCTACAAGCCGCCGTCATGGGAGCAAGACTCGCCGAAGCCGTCATTGAAGAACACGAAAGGAAACCAGACTCGAAGACCTTCTGGACAGACAGCAGAACTGTACTTACCTGGATCAAGACGGGATCCCGCTCCTACAAGCCATACGTTGCGCACCGACTAGCCGCCATTGAAGAATGCTCCACAGTAAATGAATGGAGATGGGTTCCGACCAAACTCAACGTCGCCGACGACGCCACAAGGGACGTACCACCCACCTTCGACAAGAATCACAGATGGTACAAAGGACCAGAGTTTCTCTACGAGCCTGAAGACTCATGGCCGACGGAACAGCCAACTAGTGCGACGGTAGAAGAAACAGGTGAAGAAAGAACTCATCACATCTCAGTCGACGATACTCCGAAGCTATCAGAAGCCCTACCCGAGGTCTCACGCTTCTCCAACTGGGATAGACTGCGCTACTCAACAGCAAGAGTACTCCAGTTCCTTCAACTCTGCCGGTCCACAGAACAGGTGAATTACAAGAGAAATGCAAGAAACTCTGAAGCCGATCCAAGTTGGAAGAAGACCAACAATAAAGTAGAAAGAAGACAGCCGCGACAGGAACAGAAGAAAGAAGAAAGAAAATTCATACCAGTTCCTGCAGAGCTCCTGATCAAGGCAGAAGAACTTCTCATGCGGTCTTCTCAACAAGAAGCCTTCACTCAAGAACTTCAAGACATAAGAAGAGGGAAGCCCATCTGTAAAGAAAGCCGACTTCATCAATTAAGTATCGAATACGTCAACGGGGCCCTCAAGCTAAGAAGCCGCATAGCAGCAATACAAGAAGTCTCAGAAGCCCAAAGAAGTCCTATGATCATAGACGGAAATCATCCCACGGTGAAGCTATGGATAAAGAACATACACTGCAAGCTTCATCACGCCGGGGTAGAAACGACAGTCAACGAGTGCCGCCAACAGTATTGGGTTCTCCGTCTACGCCCGATAACACGCACGATCATACGACAATGCCTACGTTGCAGAATGAAGACTCAAGCGCCACCTTTTCCGAGAACCGGAGACCTGCCATCGTGTCGACTGGCTCATCATCAACGCCCGTTCACATTCACAGGAGTGGACTACTTTGGACCTCTCTCAGTCACCGTAGGTCGCTCGCACCAGAAGAGATACGTCGCCATCTTCACTTGTCTGACCACGAGAGCGATACACCTCGAAATAGCCGGCTCGCTCAGCAGCAGCTCAGCAGTCATGGCGTTAAGAAGAATGATGGCCAGAAGAGGCTGTCCAACGGAGATCTGGTCTGACAACGGGACCAATTTGAAAGCGGCAGACAAGGAACTGCGCCGAGCGATCGACGAGTCAACGGCCGAAGAAGCAGCGAAGAGACAGATAAGCTGGCGGTTCATCCCTCCTGGAGCGCCATTCATGGGCGGCGCGTGGGAACGAATGGTGAGATCCGTGAAGACCAGCCTGACGTCGACACTCCACGAGCAACATCCAACAGAAGAAGTACTCTCAACGCTGCTGGCAGAGGCTGAATACACCGTCAACAGTCGACCTCTAACTCATGTATCAGTCGACCCAGAAGACCCAGAAGCTCTGACTCCCAACCACTTCCTATTGGGAGGACCAGGAAGAGTACCAGCGTTCGGACACTTCTCGGAAAAGGACACCATCTCGAAATCCAGCTGGCAAGCCGCGCAGAAGCTAGCAGACACCTTCTGGGAAAGATGGCTACGCGAGTACCTGCCCGAACTCCAAAACCGGCGGGAGCCCCATGGCCGAGGCCCCCCGATACAAGTCGGAGATCTCGTTCTGCTAGTCGATCCGAACTCACCGCGCAACGTATGGCTGAAAGGGAAAGTCGTCGCAACGTTTCCTGGACCTGACAACGTCGTAAGGACCGTCGACATCCGGACCAGAGGAGGAGTACTTCGGCGCCCGGTACGGAAGCTGGTGATCCTGCCCATCGAGGACAACGTCGTCGCAGCACCGGAAGAAGGTGTGACGGAGCCACACGGCGGGAGGAATGTGCAGGACGACGCCGAAGACACCGCAATTAATATGTAAATATAGTTTAATAGTCAATAGTTTGATAGGAATGTAAATATTTACTCGATTATTTACTTAGAGACATAAGATTTACTTTAATACTTTTCATATAGTAACAAGTCCTATAAGAATTGTCACTTTAATTACATTAGAATGTGTTAGAATCACATTAGAAGCACATAAAGTTAATTAGTATACGAGTTAATCATATTAGAATCTTATAAACTCAATTAGAATAGAATAAATTCATATAAAAGCCTTTAAAACTAATTAGAAAGTGTAATTACGTAAGTTTCTACTAAGGGCCGAAAAGTAGTCTCGCCCCGACTCGGTTGTACGCCAACCGAGGTTACCTCATAGCTTGTTGTCCCGCTCCTTTTCCGTATGTGTAAAAGAGATGCCAATATGTATGGGAATTTTAAATGTTTAATTTAACCATGTTAATGATTGTTTTTGTTGATATTAATGTGTTATTTAGTTAGTTCATTGTTCTAAGTTTCATAGTACATTAAAAGTTTATGATATTGTTAATTATTTCTATAAGAAAACTTGATGTAAAGAAATTGTACTGTTAGAAAAGATAGGCTATACTGTAAGAGCGAAAGGCATATAGTTAGATTCTTATTGGTAAATTGTATAACTATTCTGATTGGCTAACCAATAAGAATGTAGATAACTCTTACGCAGGATTCATATAAATATTGGGTCGATTTTAAGGATCGACATTCAGTATTCGGCAAGATATTGTATGGAAGATCACTAAGAAGAAAATAAAGGAAGAAATTCTGAAGGACTAATTCTTGTTTCAATTCACTCGTCCTGTTTCAATTCTCCAATCCAGCAACAAGTGTGCCATAGCGCACACTATTTTTGTGTAAGTACTCACGAGGTGCCGTATTGACTATCGGTACATCGAAGTGTTGAAGTGTTTGTATAGTAACGCCACCATGTCAGTCCGAGTACAGGAGCATTGCACGAAGGAAATCCCTTTAAAAAGAGGAGTGAGACAGGGAGATGTTATATCTCCGAAACTGTTTACCGCTGCTCTAGAGCATTCCTTCAAGCTCCTGGAATGGCAAGGACTTGGCATCAATATAAATGGTGAATACAACACTCACCTTCGTTTTGCCGACTATATCGTGGTCATGGCAGAATCGCTGGAAGAATTAAGGCAAATGCTCGTGAGATAGACAGTAGACAATAGAGTTTCTCAACAAGTGGGTCTTAGAATGAACATGGACAAAACGAAGATCATGTTCAACGTCCATGTAAAACCCACCACAATCACTGTTGAGAACTCTGCTCTTGAAGCTGTGGACGAATACATTTACCTAGGACAGATCATCCGATTACGTAAGTCCAACTTCGAGAGAGAGGTCAATAGGCGGATTTAACTCGGCTGGGCAGCGTTCGGAAAATTGCTCAACTTCTCACCCAATATACCTCAGTGCCTCAAGACGAAGGTGTACAACCAGTGTGTGTTGCCAGTGATGACTTACGGCTCTGAGACGTGGTGCTTCACTAAAGATCTTTTTCATAGGCTCAAAGTCGCTCAGCGAGCTATGAAGAGGGCTATGCTCGGTATTTCTCTACGGGATCGAGTCAGGAATGAGGAGATCCGTAGAAGAACGAAAGTCGCCGACATAGCCCGTAGAATTAGCAAACTGAAGTGGCAATGGGCGGGCCACATAGTGCGAAGATCGGACGGCCGATGGGGCAAAAAGATCCTGGAGTGGAGACCACGTACCACCAAACGCAGCGTGGGACGTCCACCTACCAGATGGACCGACGACCTAGTAAAATCCGCTGGGTCTCGTTGGATGCAGGTGGCCTATGTCCAGCAGTGGACAACTATGGGCTGAGATGATGATGATGACTCAGCATTTTCAGTCAATAGACGTACCTACAAAAGTATGTTTTACAGTACCAACGACTAAATCTATATGCAAACGCATTATAAATGAACATTCAATTATAATCGTTGGCAATTTAATATGTATATCGAGTTAATTCCACTTTATCCCGTAAGCAGATAACAAGGGATGTCATAGTCTTTTGTTCATTCTATATGAAAAATGGAATGGCAAACAGCTCTCGGTTTAATTTCTCCACTATGAAGCTCGGAATTACGAAATGAAGTTATCTATAATCATTATCATTATCATCATCGTTATCATCATCATCATCATCGTCATCATCTTTCATCATTTCAACTTTCTTTTCCAATGGTTGGTCGGCGAATGTCTTGTTGTGAAAATGCCCATTCTTGAGTCTCTCCACACTCCTAAAGGTTCCACTTAATACCATATTTTATTTCGTATTGTGAATCCAAATTGCGAATCCTCATGGACACATAAAAAAGCTTGAGGCAAAAAAGCAAAAGATTGGACACAATATATGCTCTGGTAAATGGTTTGGCGATTTTTTAAATGAAACTTCTTCAGAATCGTTGTGATTTCAATCTCGATGAAACGAAAAAGCGAGCCCCAGAGAGGGAGAGAGACACACAAACGAGTAAACGTCACGTGACATGAAACACACAGACAAAAAAAGTTTGAGACAATGTATGAAAAGTTTCACAATAAAAATCGCCATGATCACGGGAAGAATGAACAACGGGAAAAATCAAAGAATGTAAATACATACTAGCACCGATACTCACCTATTTTATAAACTTATCTTTTATTAACGGCTGCTTTTCCGAGAAACTAAAAGTATCTATTATTAAACACTTGTATTAAAAAGGTGATAGTAGGTTGATACAAAATTATCGCCCAATAACATTAGTACCCATATTTTCAAAAATATTTGAGAAAGCAATGCATAAAAGGATAGTTTACTTTAATATTATAATAAAAGAACAATATGGTTTTCAAAAAAACAAATCAACAGAACAGGCATGCTTGAATCTTACTATTAAAATTATTGACAGTTTAGATAAAAAAAAATCTCTACGGCTCTTTTTATAGACATAGGCTTTTTGTTGTGTAGCACATAATATACTAATCGAAAAACTAAATAAACTAGGAATTAGGGGTACAGCTATGATTTATGAATTGAATAGAATCTTTTTTAACAGGAAGAAAACAATGCACGGAAATAGAGAACATTGGCAACAATAATTAATTGAATACTTCTCATACTTTTTTAAAATTGAAAACGCGGACGAAGCTGTGGGCAATCACTTGTATATAGTAAAGAGCTAAAGAGATAACTTTGTTGGTTTGAACGTGTAGCTTTGAACCTAAATCTAAATTAAATTATCAATGTATAATAAAACAGGTAAATAAATTTAAATATTTTAACGACGGATTAAAAGAAGCTTAATTTTTTTAATCATCAGCATAATCATTTAGTTCAATGTTTTAATAATTGATTATTAAGTTAGTAAATACCAAGTAAATACGTACCCAGTACCCATGACTTGAAAACAATACTCATAAATCATAAGCAAAAAATTACGAAAAGGCTGAAATTGAAGAGTAATTTAACTTTCATTCCGTCTCAGAATTTATAAACAGCCTGAAGAAAGTTAAACGTCGTTAAGCAATTAGATCAACAAGTAGCCGCCATTAATTCCCGCCTCTAATATAAATGAAAAATGTTTCCGACGCCATCTTGTTTCCTCTATAATGTTTTTATAACTAATTAATACGTTTTTGTGATTATTTATTAAGGATGATGACTATTGTTAGTAAAAACAATCATTTGCTTATAATAATAATAATATTATTGGGTACTTATGTTTTTCTAAATTATACTTTTCATTTATATTTTGTCACAGCATATCTTCAATGTTTGGATGTCGCGTGTTACCTTAGATTAGATTTAAAATGTTCTTTAAGAAAGGTCTCCGAGAAATTATTACCATTGAGCTTTAGCGATGCTAGCAATCGACAAAGCTCGTGAAAATTCGTTTCCCTTCGTGCGAGACACGTCACCACGGCTCGGGTCTGCTCTAACGCGCAGATTTGTAGTATTAGCAAAACGAGACGGACGATGTAGGACTCTTCCCGCGTCTATTTTCACAGTCCCGTCCGGGCTTGATATTTTACCGTGAAATTCAGCCTTCAGTTGTCTGTTGGCCGTTAAGGGAGGTTTGATCGCGCCTTATCTCAACCAGCCTCATATGGAATGATTAAGTAACCACTTGGCGAAACGATGTATGAAACAAATAGGGTGCCAATAGAAATTGAAAGCTAAGTGAAAAAACTTTGGACCAATTTTTATTTGGGTTGTGCGTTTTATTTATTTGGTGACGAAAAAAAAAACAATTAGTGATTAAAAGATACCAACAGAAACGTGTACCTGAAAAGGATTTCGTGGTGAGTTTTTATCTCTTATTGATTAATATTGAAATAATTATTATATTATATTGACTGGACGATGAAAGGTTATGACCCTCAGCTCGAAGGATGCTGTTACCTAACCTAGGTACAGCATTATATACTTTATATTAACATGTATATAACTCAATATTATATCGGCGTTTCTTGTTCAGTATATAATCACAAATATCATTTCAAACATCACGAATATATTCAAAAGAAAAGTAAACAAAAAATATTTATACAAAATTTATACATTTAAATAAATATATACAGTATAATTTCTAGCAATGTTCCTTGGTGTCTCAGTTGTAGAGTACTTTACGTAGGTAATAATAATTATAGATACAATATGTATAAATATATTGATCTGCTATTATGTAACTAGTTCCTGTTGATGATAATTAGGATGACCACATTTCTGGTTAAAAAAGATGCTTTAAATCCGTATTATTATTACATTAGTGCAAATAAGATAAAACTAAAAAATATATCTATACATAAGAAACATGTCTTTATTATTGTCACCCGTTTATTATATTATGAAACAGTATTTTTAGCGCTTTGTTAGTTAACAAAATAGTTAAAGGTATTGTATACTTATATGCCTATTTAAAAGCTTCAGTCAAATCTGAGTGTTTGTGTGATACGATTTTTAAATTAAAAGTAAAATTAGTAATTTTTTTACCCACGTTTTCTAATAACCCAATTCTAATAGCTGAAGATCATCGTTTCGACGACTCCCATCATATCCCATTTTCTTTGACCCTGGACTTTGGCCTCTCCTAATGAACGACGAGTCAACTATTTAAGCAAACAATAATAGTCATGATCGCAATCGTAGTTATTGTGACTGATGACATAAACTGTTCTATTAACACTGAGTCATGGACACATGACTAAAGTCACGTGGCTTTGTTTGTACACTGTATAGTGTATACCATGTTTTCCTTATCCTTTTCATCCATTGCCACACCTGATATACAACTTTCCAATTCTTAATTTGATTTGTAATTATCATCATTGTCATCCTTAATCCGTCCACTGTTTAATACAGGCCTCTCACAATGAACGCCAAGACGACCAATCCCTTGCCACTCGCATAACACGGACCGACCACTGTACTATACTGTCTGTCTAGCTAGCACAGTCTGTCTTGTAGCAGTCTGTCTAGCACGGTGATTCCCAAAGTGGTTCAGGTGGACCCCCAGGGATCCACGGAAGAATCGAGGGAGGTCCATGATGAGTGTGTCAAAAAATGGGGATCCACAATCGTAAGCGGGTGGACCCCCGCTTTAATTTTAATTTGGTTTCGAGTGTAGAACCAAAAAGAAAAATGTTGGCTTGACTTCTACTATCAATATTGTTAAGTGAATTTTACCATTATAATAAATATAATGAAATATCTTTAAACGAGCAATTCTTGAAAAAAAAGCTTAGTAAGGGGTCCTGATACCTGATACCTGGTACCTGATGCGGGAAAACTTTGAAAGTGGTCTATGAAACAAAAGAGTTTGGGAAACATGATAATAATAAATTCCAGTTTGTGGTTAAACATTGGATTATGATCTATGGACCCCTAACTTTCTCATTATATACCTATAAGAAAATTGACTGTATTCTTAGAACAAATCATACTCTATTCGTGCTTTTTAAATTTTGTTATACCTTTAGAATACCGCATATAAGAAAACTGAAAACTAAATAAAAAGTCTTACGCCATAAAATATATAGATATCTTGCCTCCATAAGACATAAAAAGTTTAGGGCCTGTTTCACAATCTCCAGTTAAGTTCCCAATAGGCTATCGGCAACATATTTGACAGATATTTGACAGATACTCTATACTCTATCTGTCAAATATGTTGCCGATAGCCTATTGGGAACTTAACTGGAGGTTGTGAAACAGGCCCTAAACTTTTTTTTGGTTTGTCTTATGGAGGCAAGATATCTATATATCCTACTTAAATAGTTATTATGTGACCAATGCAATCAACATTAATAGAATTTCGTACATAGGATCAATTCTTAATATAAACAAGCGTTTGTCGGACCTTTGAATAAGCCCTTTAGATGCCTCCATGAGCAATATTTACAGAATAACAAGACCTAACCGACCTACTAATTAACTTACATACGCCTCAACGAACATTAAGCTTTATTTAAATTTAACTATATCTGTGGATCAATACCTTTTTATATCTAAAATAAAACGCCCAAGGAGTAATGAAAATAAGGTTACTTTTAAAACATAGGGTAAATAAGTTCTATTTTATATAAATAATTATATAATAAAATATTTTTTTCATTCATATACCTTATGAAAGAAAAATTACCAATCTAACGGCCGGTTTCTGCAAACGTTGGTCAAAAAGTATGTCAACTAGCATGGCTGTGAATGGCGCTTAACATAATATTCTAGAGTCAAATTTGACAGCTTTTCATTCTAGTAGCTATGTCAACTGACAGGCTGATCAAATTAAGTAATTTAACCATGCTTCTAGCAACTTATTTGACACTTAACTAGAGATTTGCCAGTTGATTTGTTAATTTTTGCGTTTATCGGTCTTTCGAAAACCGGGCGTAAGTGATTGTTGTTTAGCAAGTGCTAACGACCTATGTTCAGCAGTAAACGGATAGAGGCTTATGCTGATGATGATGATACCTTCCTCGGGCGACGATGGTCTAGTGCGTATGGCCTCGGCCTCTTAAATGAGAAGTGCGGGTTCAATCTTGACCCTCTGTGGTGTTGTGGTTTTTCTAAATTTCCAAGTGCACCCAGACACGAGACCGTCGCGGCTCGCCGATGATGGAAAACATCGTGGGGTTCTGCAAGCCTGATGAGATACAAATCAAATCAAAATGAGATTAATGGTCTCTGAAGGTGTGTGAAGTTCAAGCCCCATTGGACCAGCGCATATATGGGTTAATACTTTATTGGACCAGTCCCACTTCAAAGGCCAGACTACTTAAAAAAAAATCGCGAGAGAGAATTGAGTGGCCTTCTACACATGAAAAGAGGATCTCTTTTTTAATTTCCAAGGTTGATTTCTGAAAGCAAGAACCCGGGAAAGCAAAGCACAAGTCGACAGAGAAGAACATGGTTAGGCCATTAAAGATTGGACCAAACAAAGCTATATGCATCTGAAAGAAGCAAGCCTAGGATTGTAGTAAATTTTAGGTGGCACTTGATGAAGGAATAATTATTAAAATATGAATATTAGCATAATATTTACTATCATATACTCGTATACAGTATGTGAAGAGAAAACTTAATCCCAGTTTAATCTCTGTTTGAAGTTGCGTCTGCATGGACATTAACTGCGCCACATATTCCGTTCGTCAAAACAGCTTTTCTGTTTCGAAGAGAAGGGTACGACAGGAGGCAGTGTAATTACTCACAAAGACTTAACGTCTTATGTATTAAGATAGGCCACATTTGAATGAGTGGCCTGAGCTATCTATAAGTGAGCTTAAATTCACGTGTGACGCTAACCACTAGCGACTACACATACAGTAGCTTATCTGCCTATTTATCTAACAAATAAAAATGCTTGTGCCGACTCCTAGTTTAAAGTTTATGTTGTCACCCATCATAATTAATTGTCTGGTACAAAATAAAGGATATTATTATTATTATTAAATAATATACAATTAAAAATCTTTAAAACTACGCAACGGATTTTGATGCGGTTTTTTTTAATAGATTGGACAATTCAAGAGGAAGGAAGGAAGAAGATAAGATCTAACAATAATTGTTGGAGGTGTCGGAAAGAAATAGGCCGCCTGGGAGTTTTAAACGAAAACGCTGCCTTTTCTATAGCCCTTTGAGATATAATAAAATAATGTATAGTGGAATTGTGTATCTTAAATAGGTCTACAAAAAGTCCGCGATGGCATATGTCTATCTCTTAGAAATATCATACTATATTCATTTAATACTTTAAAAAATGGACAATTATAACGCGATAATTTGAAAGTTATTTACACAAATACGGTATGAATCCTTATCATTTCAAATCAGTTATTTGGCTTGAGCACTTCATGAAGATTATTTTTCCCCTTTACATCATGCAAATTAAATGAATACTTTAGGAGATATGGCAAAATCAAAATAATACGCAAGAAAATAAATCGTGTTGCCGTGATTCGAACGGGGATCTAAGTTCACGCAGACGAAGCTGCGGGTAACAGCTAGTGTAATAATAAAACTTGGAACTCTATTTAACAAATTCTTTTAATAATACAAAGATTACACATGGTATTGTATTGTGTGACCCTGGACGCGTTTGTATGCATTACGAATCATGTGTAACAAGTTTAGAAGAGTGTAGAAATAATATTATACACTTAAATAAAATGTATTTGATTAACACTATCGGGAAAATAATGGGGTAGAAGTCCTGAAGGTTAGAAATTATAGAGAAGAAAGTTATAGAGTCGGGACGAGCATCCAACACCCAGGTTTCTAAATAACGCATTCCATTCATTCAATTGTGCCTTTATTCCAACTGCTCCACCAAAAAAGCACGATAATGTAGAAAGAGAAACATGACAATTGCTGTTAGAACTTGCTAAGCAACAATGGCCCGATTTCCGAAAACAAAAATTAACAAATCAACTGTCAAATGTCTAGTTAAGTGTCAAATAAATTGCTAGAAGCAGGAGCATGGTTAAATTACTTAATATTATCGACCTGTCAGTTGACATAGCCACAACAATGAAAAGCTGTCTTTGACTTTAAGAGCCATGTTAGTTGACACTTGACATACAATTTGACCAAAGTTTCAGAAACCGGGCGTTAGATTGATATAAGCTGGGACAAGTTGTGCCAGCGGATAAGCTACAGCTAAGCTAAGCTGCCCAAAAACAACTAAATGCGCATACGCCTGATTTCGAGTAGAATACTCACTAATGAAACTTATGCTCTAGTGAAAATAGCTGAAATTTTCTTGAGCTTTATGATATTGTATATAACAATTAGCTTGTCATTTGCTGTATTCCACTTTTATCTAGCACAGGAAGCTAGCACGGGAATACGCTTTTTGTTAAGTGATGTTTTGCGACAAACCACCTTTTTCTGGACCTAACATCAAAACGGAGAGTAACATTAAATTCAAATCCTAAGTTGCATTTTTTAATATATTTTATGGTAAAAATTTAGTCTTTCAAGTTTGAGTTTTTTATACAAATATGTGTTTTATGTAACTTAGTTTAATGTCGCTGCTGTTTATAGAATAATTATGGTTAATAGTGAAAATATTAAACGGTATGTAAAACAAGCTTTTAACAGAATGAAGACAAGATAATCACAAGACATACACTGTTCGCGTATGCGACGAAGCCCTTGTTGTTCGTTAGAATAGAAAAAAAAACATACATACACATGTATATACATGTGTATGTATGTTTGTCTGTACAGCACACAATATTGTGTGCTGATAAATTTTGTGTTTTAGCTAAGTCAATATTATGTCATTCACAATATCACCAAACATATCAAAGGTACGCTAAGTAATTTGGCTGGCATTTGAACTGACAAATTGGTTTGATTAAACTTTAATTATAAACTGGAAGCCACATTTGAAGCCATCTCGAGTACTTCTAAGTCTCGACTACTAAGCGATATTACTACTCATGTACCGTCGGCAAGAAAATAAAATTAAATAAAAATACTTTTTACGTATGGTATTTTATTAGTATTTTATATGTCCGACGTCTCGGATATTTAACAGCAACAATGGTAACCCGTGACCATGGTTGCTGTAAAGTGTAAAGTATCCGAAACGTCGGGCTTGTAAAAAACTCAATAAACCGCGATAAAATCCGTAAAAGTTGTTTCATTATAATGAGTGAAATTCGCGTAAACATAAGAAAACAATATATATGAATTTCTATGTTGTAACCAAACTGATAAACACAGACTTTTTAATTATATTATACACCGGTGAAGGAAAACATCGTGAGGAAACCTGCATGCCCGATGAAATTAAAAGTCTTTGAAGGTATTTGAAGTTCACTAACCCACATTGGGCCAGCGCATCCATGAACTATAGGCTATAGCCCATTACTCTCCTCGCCTGATTTCGAGGAAGAGACCCGTGTCCAGCATTGGGACATATTATAAGGGTTGATACTTTACTTTTACTTTTTTTATGATAGTGTAATTTAAGTTAAGTTTGATAGACATATTTATGAGAAAAATATATTGTTATCTCAAACATTAACTGCATTTTTTTTAAACTTCTCCTAAACATTAAAAATTAAAAGATTATATAAAACTTTAACGTATAAAAAAACAAAAGTAAGTCACCGAACGGGATTAGAACCCGTAACACTCGTTTCTTACTGACCATATTCTGTGTGGAAAGAAAAATTCATGAAAACTTGAAAACACTCGTTTTCCCAAACATAAGACTAATATCGATTGTTTACCCCCGAAATCCTCCATATACGTACCAAACAGCAAAATCGTTAGAGTCGTTTCCGAGATCACAAAAAGATATAAATATACAAGAATTGGTTGTTTAAAGGTATAAGATAAAATGTATTTATAAATAAATAACTCCTATTAGAATTTATAAAATTTGTGTCAATTTCAAACAAGGAAAAGTCTGTGTCAGAAAACGTCGTTTCATAAATTGATTACCTAACTAATTACTCAAGTATTGTCGGATATTAGAATGGCGTCTAACGACTTGGGGGTTTCTTGATCGCTTCATTCACATTTGATTCATAAATTCATTAAGATGATTTTATTCAAATTAAAAGCGAAAGTAACTCTATCTCTCTCTATCCATGTCTCTCCCTCACTCTTCGATTTGCCGATGGAGTAATCGCCTAAATTACTAGCGGTGAGAGGGATGTGCTGTGCCGTACTCCCGGCTGCATGGCTGTCATCTTCTTCCGTGAATCAACTTTGCTGTTCTGAGAGAAGGGAAAAACAGGCAGAGTTAATACTGGCATAGAGACTTAGGGCCTGTTTCACAATCTCCAGTTAAGTGCCGAATAGGCTATCGGCAACATATTTGACAGATAGAGTATGGAGTATCTGTCAAATATCTATCAAATATATTGCCGATAGCCTATTCGGCACTTAACTGGAGATTGTGAAACAGGCCCTTAACATTTTATGTCTTAGGATAAGCAACACAAATGAGTTGCCTGGACTTTAGGAAAGAGCAACCCAACAGAGTTCCTTGCTAGATTCTTCTCATATACTAGTATAGTATTATGTATTTCATTTTTTTGCAATAGATTAGGTATTTGAAAAGATTAGTTCCACTGAGTTTGTTTCGCCAGTTCTTCTCAGTGGGCTTGCTTTGGAACCGGTGGTAGACTCAATTGACGTTCAATAAGATACTTTGATGGTACCTACTATTTTGTATAAAATTTTTGACTTTGACTTTGAACTCCAGGTATCTGATATAGTTTTGATGATTGACCACTTACAATCAGGTGGTAAATGGTCAATCAATAGGCAAACTGGCATGCGTGATGCTAGTTTGCTAACTAAAATTAAAAAATAAATTAATTAATACTTATATTATTAATATAAATTTTAGTAGGTTAAAATAAAAATTATGCTCCTTAATTAAGAAGGCAAACATATTAAGGGGAAAAGTCTGGATGGCATAAAACTCCCAGGAGAATTATCAAATTAATAGAAAATATCAAAAAGGAAATTTGCATATAAATTTAAAGGGACTGGTGCGAAATGAAAACGTGATAAAAATTAATATTTTCATTTTTCAAATATGCCTATGGTTTTCAGGTCAAAAAAAACCTCATATTCAAATATGTATTATATTTTTTTTATAATTGACACGTCAATTTATCTCTCTCGGGTGCTACGGTCCACCATTTTGTTTATTGCTCACGTAAAACAGCTTCGATACGTCTCGGAAAGAGTTAATTCAACGTATTAACTAAGGCATTTATATAGAAAATTTAATCCTAATATCTTAAAACTTTAATTATCCATCCACTACTGAACATAGGCAACTCAAACAAACAAATAAAAAAACAAACACACTCATCAGAACGGATGGCCAGTTGGCCATTAAGGTTTAAGAGAGGTCGCGTTTAGGTAGACGAGTTGTTTGTCGGCCATTAACTAGGTTGGAAGATCTCCGTGCAGTGGCCAGTCTACGTTGGATGTGAGTGGCAAGGGATCGGTCGTCTTGGCGTTCATTTAGGGAGGCCTATGTTCAATCATACACTAGTAACATTTGAATCGGGTATATGTGAGCGAGGTTCCGTTTTATTTAATGTAAGTTGTATGTCACTGGATATCTACATCTACATCTACACTAATATTATAAAGAGGAAAACTTTGTTTGTTTGTTTGTAATGAATAGGCTCAAAAAGTACTGGACCGATTTCAAAAATTCTTTCACCGTTTGAAAGCTACATTATCCACGAGTAACATAGGCAAAATTTTATTCAGGAAAAAAATAGGGTTCCGTAAGATATTCGGGTTTTTCGGACACAAGGTGTAAAAATCAATCAGAAAAGTTACATATTTTGCGTACTGAGATCCCGTTGTAAATCTTAGTTAACGCAGGCGTAGCTGCGGGCAACAGCTAGTACATAATATAGTACTAAAATATAAGCGTGGGACATATTCTGGTGTTATGAATGGAGCCAATATTACTGCGACAGCCATCACATGTCATGGCGAATCTGAATGGAACCGAAATGAAAATTTTTCACAATACTGCTTAATAATACTCATATATATTCAGTGTGCATTGTTTATTATACATTATAGCTTTTATTTTTTTATTAGATTTATTATACAACATTTTATAGCGTTTTATTACATGTACTTCAAGTATACTTTTATTGTTGAATATTTAACCTGGAATTATTATCTGTCTTTTTTTGCTAGTATTGCCAGACTGAATATCGTTTACAACTATTTGAACGTGATCCTTGTGAAGGTAAAAATCTATTTGGAGAATGGAGTTTACTCTGCAGTACTCAGGTAATAACACAAGAGACAACCTCTCCTAAAAGACTTCTTGTTTATGGTCACGTCATCATAACGCGGAAAGAAAGGTTGTTTGGTTGTTGGAAAAAAAGAAAGAAAAAATTAAAGTAGCACTAATTTTTAAATGTCAAATAAAACTTTAATTGATAGAGATATGGACTTTTTCCTTGGAAATATCCTCTTTTATGATTTTTATAGCTTTTATAAAAGTTGGGTAAAAGTGTAGTTTCTTTAGTAAGTTGTGTTTTGTTTCATAGAATCTATACTAATATTATAAATATGAAAGTACAGTAACAATATTTTTGGGGCGAAGCCGCAGGCAACAGCTAGTAATTTACCATTACGTACGTACATCTAATATATATAAATCTCGTGTCACAATGTTTGTCCTCAATGGACTCCTAAACCACTTAACCGATTTTAATGTTTTTTCTTTTAAAATGTGTGCTTTTCTCCAACTTAAAAATCCTATCTTTTTAGTTTATTTCTCAAATTTGAGATTGCAATTTTATTTATTGCAAATTAATTGTTTTGACAGAACGAAGTCTGTCGAGTCCGCTAGTATATTTATAAGTTATCGTTACTACGACTAAAGCAAGACAACTTACTTCTTGATCCTGTTTGGGTTAGTATATTAGGGACACTTTGAAACACTAGAGTACCTTTAAATTCTATTTCAGAACTGAATTCGAAAGGAGACAGATCCGATTACATATTCATTTGATTCGGGAAACCGTACTAAAGGACAAAATACAAGTGAATGTAAATGTAAAAACATGAGTTCATGCAAATTTAGTGAACTTTTTAAAATGAGCTTCGCTATATGAGTTAAGTTGCTAATAATTACTATTCGCCTATAAATATTATAGGCTTATGAATGGAGGCCTAGGAGTAAAAGCCTGGTCGGCCATTATAGTGGGAAGACGGTCTCCGAGCTCTGCCCAGCACACCCTCGAGGTGTGCCCGAGATGGGCGGCGCTGCGTCAGGATCTGACGTCTGTCATCGGAGGGGACTTGTCTTTGTCGAGCCTCATCACCGCGATGCTCGGCTGTGACGAGTCCTGGGCGGCAATGGCCTCTTTCTGCGAGACAGTAATGTCCCAGAAGGAGGCCGATGAACGGGTGAGAGAGGAAGCCGCTGTGGTGCCCTCCCCCTTAGACGACGAACGGGGGTGCGTCGGAGGCGCTACTTAATGCGCTTCCAGTGACACCCCTGTGCCCGTGTCGGGCTCGGGATGGGAAGCCGGGCCCAGCTTAAGACACGACGTCGTGGGGACTGCCAAGTCGTAGCCGGGCAGTCCTGTGGAGAATCTGGTCTTGCCAGGACCAGTCTGTCGCTGAGGGTATCCCGTCGCCTGCACAAATCCGGGTCCCTCAAATATAGCGGCTGAAGGCTCACGTAGCGGTTTTAGTGGGGTAGGGCACCCAAATGCGAGTCCCCACACACGCCAGCGCGCCTACCCAGGCCCTGGTAAGGTCGTAAAGGATTTTCGTTGCGTCATCAAAAAAAAAAAAAAAAAGACGGTCTCCGAGCAGTGGCCATTTGGATGTGAGTGGCAAGTCGGTTGTCTTGGCGTTCATTGATGAATGACTGTGTTCAGTGGTGGACGGTTAAATAATGGGACGGGTTAATGATGATGATGAAAATAATCTATAGAGTTGACGGCCTATGTGGCATGGTTAGCGCGTTGGCGCTTAAGCCGGAGGTAGCGGGTTCGAATCTCGCCAGGGAACAAAAAGTTTCTGTGTTCCTGTAGAATTTTCCCATAGAAAGAGTGCGAGCTTCTATTGATAACTGGCCTCAAAGTTTTAAGGACTGTTGCAGACAATGGAGACCACTTTATATATTTTAATGGTTTTATATTAGCGTATTAAACTGCAATAGAATTTTCATTTTCGTTGTAACAATATTTAGGGCAACACTATGTATATTATATAGCATCTAATTACATTATACAATTAGCAGAAATATTAAAAGGAGCTCTCATTATAATCATTTTTTTTTATTTTTTTCATAATATTTTAATTCACTGGAGCAAAAACACTTTTTTTGTTTTCGAATTTCGAATTTCGAAATTCCGAACCTATTTTACACTACGAAGGCGATTGAGAGTATATTGGGCAGTTTTGTAATATATATTTTTTTTTATAAAAGCAATTATCTTACTTATTCGATATATGCAAATGTTACTGGATATATTCTGTCCTTCCAGCTAGTTACTATCATAATAACATAACTTCTTTTGAAAAATAGATTGATGTCTCAAAATAAAAAAATAAAAAGACTAATCAGTAGACGATCACAGGAACTATTTGGGCAAGGCGTAATATGCCAATAACTGGCATATATTTTGTCCAAAACTCAGGAGCACACTGACGAGTCTACCAATAAATCCTATCTATAATTTACGGATCATATTTTAACACATTTTTTTCAGAAAATTCACATATTATATAACAAACTAGCTGTTGCCCGCAGCTTCGCCTGCGTTAACTAAGATTTACAACGGGAATGGTACGCAAAATAAGTAACATTTCTGGTTGATTTTTTACACCTTGAGTCCGAAAAACCCAAATATCTTAGGGAACCCTATTTTTTCCAGAATAAAATTTAGCCTATGTTACTCGTGGATAATGTAGCTTTCAAATGGTGAAAGAAGTTTTGAAATCGGCCCAGTACTTTTTGAGCCTATTCATTACAAACATACAAAAATAGGTACAAATCTTTCCTCTTTAAAATATTAGTGTAGAAGTGTAGATAAAACCATGACAACATTTTTTATATTTTACTACATGCATATGTGTACATTTTGTACATTTTTTTTACAATTTCCGTCTGTCTGTCTTTTTGTTCCGGCTAATCTCTGAAATGGCTGGACCGATTTGAGCGGGACTTTTACTGGCAAGTATCTGTTAAAAGATGTGACTTAGGCTACATTTATTTTAGAAATTGTGTTATTGTATTATATATTAACGCACGACACTGCGGGCAACAACTAGTCTTTTAAATTAAAATTGCATTCGTTCCATTGAGATATTTATATGTAAGTACTAAACACAAAAATATATATGCATTTTATTTTCTATTTGCTTCAATTTGGATCCTGAAATGGAATTAAGGGACGCTATATCTATGGAGTCCCTCGATTCCCCTTTTGGATACGTGATAAGGTAATCTTACTACTGCCTGTGACAGGAACCTAATTTGCTTGCCATGTTACGGTAAATAACATTTCAAGATTTGTAAACATAAAGGTAAAATTTCCTTTGTTGGTTTGAAGTTAGAACCTTATTAATATACAAAGGGTGGCCAGGGCCGACCCTCTGAATTATACCAATCATAACGAACAATCCATCAAAGGGCATAAAAAGACGTGACACGATTTTTGGAACGAAGTTCCTTACTGATTGGAGGGGATAGGGAACTGAAAAAAATGTTATAGTAAAACCGTAAGAAAAAGTGCGTGGAATAAAAAGCGTTAAATGAGACGTGCGCAGACGCGACAGTCGCATACACAAGCGAGTAGTGTATAATATCTTTCTTTTTAGCCAAAGGAACTTCGTTCCTACTTGGTGTCTCACGACACCACATTTCTTTTTTAATATAAATATTGTTTTATCTACATCAATTGATCGTAATTTTGATAGATTCACGTTCTGAAACGTTGTTTAAAGTGTATGTCAACTAACATGGCTGTTAATGGCGGTTAACAACTTAACATACGATTCTAGAGTCAAATTTGACAGCTTATTATTTTAGTTGTTGTCAACTGACAGGCTGATCTAATTAAGTAATTTAACCATACTTCTAGCAACTCATTCGACACTTAAAAACAGGTTCAACAGTTGATTAGTTAAATTTTGCGTTGATCAGCCTTTCAGAAACCGGGCGTAAGTCTTTTCTGTCCGTTTATAAGAGAACAATAGTCAAAACTAATCTAGGTGCTACGGTCGACCAGGTGTCAGTATCGGAAGCTGGGTTATACAAACAAAAGCGTAGATGTCAATGACTTATAAGCTTCAACAGATTTTGAAATAGAGACCGAGAGAGAGATGCCGAATGACGAATAGGAGCTATAGCCTGAATCTTCCACTGACTCCCACAGAAATCCTCTTAGAACCGTCGCCAAACCTGTTCAAAATTGGAAGTTGAAAAGTTCGTATTTTATACGGTTTCTTTACTAGAAATGCAATTTTATAAAAACGTTTATTGGCTGCGTTCCTACGGCTTTTTGTTTTGTGTTGTGAAAAAATTTGCTGTCGTAGGTTTTCATGGACAACGATGTTGAAAAATATTCAAGGTATCACGTTTTTAGTAAATCTTCACCAAGGAATTAAACAGTTGAATTTTCTGAGGACAGATCACAATAGCATAAAATTAATAACAGGTATACAGATGAAAATAAATAAACGGTTCATTGTGACCCAGTTTGCTGAAACGCTGGGAATGTAAAAAACTTAATAAACCGCGACAAAATCTGTGGTTACGTTGTTTTATTTTCCTTATTAATGGCCCATCGGCCATTCGTTCTTCTGAGTGCATGACCAGCCCATTGCCACTTCAACGTGCTTATTCTTCGCGTGATATCGGTAACTTTAGTTCGTGCAGTGGCAGGTCCGTGTTGGATGCGAGTAGCAAGGGATCGGTCGTCTTGGCGTTCATTGAGGGAGGCCTATGTTCAGCTGTGGACGGATAGAGGCTGATGATGATGATGATAATGATCCTTATTATATAATATTATAAATGTGAAAGTAGGGTAAGGTTTGTTACGCTTTCACGCTAAAACTTCGCAACCGATCATCATTAAACTTTGTTCATATTCTTGGAGGTACTGGAAGCAACATAGGATACATTAAAAAAAGGATTTTTTTTTGCTAACACGGCTAACAATCATAACACAATAACCTAGTCCCGTTAGCTATGCTAGGGGGCATTCATTCTTAAAAGAACATTCTTTTCTAATTGGGATTTGAACCTGCAACTGTATAGTGCGTAGTAGCCTGATAACTTAGGCTAGCTTGCTTTCAGTAGCTTAATCTTATTTCCCATACTTTTAAAAACAAAATATTAAACGGTTATATTTAGAAAACCTGTCTTTGAAACTACAAAATAAATTTTGATAAAATATATAGAATAAAACATTTCTAATGAACGCTGCTGGCAAATCTACTTTTAAATAAAAAACTGCATTCAAATCGCTTTACTCCCTTGAGGGCTACGGTGCCATAGACAATACTAGCGGTTAAGCATTTAACACTCGTCTTTTCCGTCACTATAAAGTAATAAAATAATAAAGTAAAAAGTAAAGTATCAACCCTTACATGTCCCACTAGGCACGGGTCCCTCGAATGATTTCGAGGAGGATAAAATATAAATAAAATAATAAAAAAAAAATGATTACCAAATGATATAGAGTATAACTCTGTACAGTTGAACGAACTTTAGGCGCTGGGCATAGCTATATAGGCTAGTATTAGAACAGTATAATTTACGACAGTGGCAAGTCAAAGGATGCGAGATCCCCAGGTAATGGGAGCTTCAAATTAAATCACAGCCGTAGCGCCGTGCAGCCGAATGCAATTTGCAGCCAATTCAACCTTTTCATCCTGCTCAGCGAATTATCTCCTGCCTACAGGAAATCCTGTTTTTGCAATTTTTAAAAGAAAGAAACAATGAAACGTAATTAAAAATAGTGTAATTGATAGAATGTACTGACGGTCCTTGATGGAAATTCATGTTATAGTCACTATAATGAAACTTTATATACACTTTTTCCACTATTTATTTTATTATATTATAACAGTTACAATTTAAACACACACACCTGGTGACATCTCATGATGACTTTGTCGAAACCGGTCGTGTTTAAATTTTAACTGTTATAATATATAAAATGAATAGTGGAAAAAGTGTATATAAAGTTTCATTATAGTGACTAAAAATAGTGTAGTTGTGACAATGTTTGGTTCTTTTTAATTAATGTTGACGATCAGAAACATAGCCCTTAATATATAGCCCATAACTATATATAGCCCATAACAAGGTATAGCATACAGTAAATTCTGTCTTGAAATTTTTTTTACAAGTAATTGATAAAATATATCAATGGAATAGATATAAATCTCGTGTTTTTTCCTTTGATTGTATTTCCTGATATTCCTCTGTATTTGATAATTAATCAAAAGTACTATATTGTCAGTCCTAGCTTTATGCAAAGGGCGGGGGACAAAACGTCTTGTGCAAATTCCAATGGGCCAACGGAAACTTAAAAACCGCACGAAACGCGACACGCTGTCACTTTACGTCGGTATTATGTGAGCAAGAGGTTCCTCCTGGTCGTGCCGGCTCAATTCAGCTGCAAAAGCAGCGTATTCAGTAGATTTTACATTCTCACAAATTTCTTCCCGTTTATAATATAAGTAGGATCTTTATGTACTTTTCAGTATTCCATAAAAACAAACAGATCAGCAATCATCTCAGAATGAAACCCGTGGGGATTGATTGACGCCCGTTTGCGTTTTAAAATTGAATAAAAAATTATGGCCATTCGCTAAATACGGCAGTATCTTGTATTGTTCTATTAAACAATTCTTCAATATTATGTAGTTTTAGAATTCAGTATTTGACTTCTATGGCACTTAGGAGTATCATATTATATCAGTATACAATCTAGATGTTTATTAATTGTCATTACCCAGTTCATTTCGCGAATGGACTGACTTACGCGTTGCTTCTGACATCTTCTAACAACATTAAGTTTCTAATAGTCATATGTTTTGAATCTGATCTTGTCTCAATAGATTTGGCCGCTAATTGATCCGCTTTGACGTGATAATTAAGCGAAATCCTAACGTAAAGTCAGTGCAAAGTGAAAAGTCATTGGCCCGTCAGATGTGATAACGTAACTAAATAAAGTTTATTTTTCTAACTTGAATCTCTTTAATTTCTTTCCTTTTCAATCAGTTTCATCAAGTAGCTCAGCTCAATTGGTTAGTTTTTTTTTGACTTTGTACATCCATCGTTCTTCTTGCTGGCATGGCGACGCATCCCGTGGCGACGCACCGCCAATTATTGTCAGTCAGAGGCAACGACGAACACAACAACTATTACAGACATAATTTTTTTGCAAAAAAAAACGTAATATTTAACTTTAGAATACAATGTATTAGGCCATTTTTTGCGGTTATCGTAATCTCTTATTTTATGCCTACTACTCGTACAAAATAATTTAGATGTCTCACATCTGCCAGGCGTCGTCGTCCCCCCCCCCCCCCCCCCCGGCTCAATTTATTCAAATAATTAATATGGTACTAATATATAAAGCTGAAAAGTTTGTTTGTTTCTCCGGTTTGTTCACCCGGTATATTATAAAATTATATAATATATTAAAAAATTATAAGTACTTACGTTATTTCTTAGCTTTTGCTTCACTAACTGTTTAGGTAGATTTAAG
The DNA here is from genome assembly GCA_905333005.2 of Lycaena phlaeas. NCBI lineage: Eukaryota > Metazoa > Arthropoda > Insecta > Lepidoptera > Lycaenidae > Lycaena > Lycaena phlaeas. The sequence continues at coordinate 5,639,562 of HG995181.1, forward strand.
GGAACGTTAATGCTCATATTGTAATTAAGAGAAACTTGTTAGTTTTGGAAAAATAGCGTCTTACAATCTGTAAGAATAAAAATGTAATAGTAGGATATAACATTTAGTAGGTACAATCTGTACTAAATTTTATATCCTACTAATATTATAAATGCGAAAGTATGTGTTTCTCTTTCACGCAAACTACTAAATGGATTTTGATGAAATTTCATAATTATATAGTTTATACATCAGATTAACAAATATGCTATAATTCATCCCCGTATTCCCACGGGAACGCGGGATAATATAGACTATATCATCCCACTAAGATGCTGTTATAAATCTTAGTTAACGCACGCGAAGCTGCGGGCAACAGCTAGTGTTTAATATATAACGCTGTTGATTTCTTAATAAACAAATAAATAAACAAATTCGGCGAATAAGCGTTTTAGGTTCGTTGTAATAGAAGAAAAGTAGTGAATCTGTGAAATCACAAGGCTAGCAAGAATGATATCGATTTTACTATGTCAACGATGGCGCGGGCTGCTTATATAAATATTACGCTCTTCCACTTGTTACGTATTTCTTGATGTAGCCTATACCTACCTTGGCTTACACCGACTCCAAAATTACCAATAAACCAATAATGCCATGGTAAACGCACACATTGTACATTCGTAGAAGTTGTAGAAACAAAAATTATAGAAATTATTTAAAACGGGATATTTACCATGTTTTTTAATATTGTTTTGCGGAGCTCGATATTTCGACATTGTCTATGTCTCGTGAACATGACATTCGTAGACAATGTCGAAATATCGAGCTCCGCAAAACAATATTGAAAAACATGGTAAATATCCCGTTTTAAATACTTTAAATGATGAAAATAACCATGTTAATTTAAAATCCTATATTATATTTCGAATTCCGAAAATCGATAACCGCTTTTATTTGTCTCACATATGGGTGGAACCATTAAATGCTTGCTCATTTAAAACAGCGTCGTTTATTCAGATAAAAGAAACAATTTGGAATTGTCTAAGCATTACATAAAGTCCATGTAATTGAAAGGAATCACTTCAGATTTGCTTCCATTTACCAAAGTTTTTCGTTTATATCATCGGATATTCATCAGAAAATCACCAGACACAACCTTGAAATACTACGATGCTCTTCAAAGCAGCACTATTACAATTACCAGTTTTTAATCCATTCTACAACGAAAAGTTATAAATGAGTGAGAATGACTATATAAACTAACTTAATCAAAAAAGCATTATTGAGAATAAGTCTAAAACGGCAGACAATATCGGAAACACCACTTTTCAAATAAAAAATGAATAATCGAAATTTATTTGTGGGGGGGGGGGGGGTAAACCGGGGTTCGAATTACAAACATACAAATTACATACAGATGGATTTAATTATTTGTTTCCCTTTTTTTATGTTTTCCTTTGTTTTAATCAATTTAAAGTAAGTTCCATGAAGGCGACAATCCTGCTGTTGTGATGTCGACAGGACTTAGTTCCAACATCGAATTATCCAAACGCAATATGCTCTACAATCTAAAGTAGCTATAAGAATGGACCTTTTTTATTTGCAGGTGACGAGCGCTATGCATAATTCAAAAACTATTATTATGTAAATACTGAATCGTGCAAGATTGTAAAAAGAGGACTTTTCTACCACAAATGACACAAGCTCATGAAATTTTAAATTTTTCATCGTTTTATTGCAAAGTATAGACTATAGTGACATTATTTTGACCTGCAATAGTGTTTGTAGCTCAAACCGGTGAATCAACAATTAGGGTGGGTTTTTTTAATTTAAAAGACTTTAGCGGTGGTTCATTAAAATCTGTTTAGTCGTCACAAAGCTCTTTTATTTTTGCGTGCGGGCCGTTAAATGTAGGTTTAAGAAATTTTGAAGTAAATTATACACTAATAAACTAAAAAAAATAACTCGTATATTTTTAAATTTGACCAAAATACAATTCTTTTGACGTGCATTTGTGCATTTATATACTTGATGGAAGGTACGATTTTATCATATTAGTGTAAGTAATTTTCGTCAAACGCCTATGTAATCCGTTTATCGCCTATTCAACGCTTGATTTCTAGGTGAACCATCTGCTCACCTACCCACCGATTGAGCTAAAGGCCATCAGGCCTAAAAGTCTAGGCCTTGCGAAAAAAAGGCTATTCAACGATGAATGGATGATTTTTACTAGCATTATGCTTCTTTTCTTCTTGGTAAATAACTATAAATTCGGGCTTAATTATAGAGGTTATTTTTTTCCTTATATACAACTAATGGCGCTTTGGCTATACTTACTAGAATGCTTTATTAAGAGTTCAATTTTCTAAATTTCTAAGTGCACACGAGACCATCGTTCGCTCACCGGTGAAGGAAAACATCGTGAGGAAACCTGCATGCCTGATGAGATTGAAAGTCTTTGAAGGTATGTGAAGTTCACCAACCCGCACTGGGCCAGCGCGGTGAACTATTGGCCCATTACCCTCCTCGCCTGATTTCGAGGAGGAGACCCGTGCCCAGCAGTGGGACATATAAGGGTTGATACTTTATATAAGAAATTAACACCGAAACCATATTTATTAACACTGTTTTCTCAGCTAAGCATAATAAGCCTTTCAACGAAATTTAATTTAGATACTCAGTACGTGTACACAGTTTCTGTGTTCATTTTTGTGTGTAATATACATTTTATTGTCGCAATAAAAAGTTTTATAAGACATTACAGGGCTAAATGATTTGTATGCCTCGGGAAAAAACAAATATTTCATTGTTATGTTTGACATAATTAAATAAAGATATCTAGATTAGTTTTCTTTTCAGAGGGATATGCTTAAACTGTCTGGTACCTAAGGCTTATTGATATACGGATAGCTAGTGTAAGTTTCTTAAAAAGAAGTTAAAATCATCCAGTAAATCGTCCATCTGTAAAAGAATATTTATCGATGGAAGTAATGCGCTGTGCGATGTTTAATTCTACTAGGTTGTCACTTTCCTCCTTGTTTTTCCAGTGTACAATAGTAATTTTAATTTGTTTCTGAAAGCAGGACAGCTAAACCATAAGGTCGTGGGTTCGATTCCCACCCAGGACAAATGTTTGTGTGATGAGCATGATCAGATCAGATCAGCATAATATGTATATTGTATATATTTAGAAATATATGTGTATTATAATGAAACAACTTTTACGGATTTTATCGCGGTTAATTTAGTTTTTTTACAATCCCGACGTTTCGGATACTTTACAGCAACCATCGTCACGGGAGGACTGAGGTGTCAGATGTCCTTCTGTTACAAAAGTTATTCGAAACTACCCTATGATACACAATATTTTATTTAGTCCTATCTATGCAAAACTAAATAAACCGCGATAAAATCCGTAAAAGTTGTTTCATTAATATAATGAGTGAAATTCGCGTAAACATAAGAAAACAATATATGTGTATTTGTATCAGTTGTCAGGTTACCATAAGGACAGGCTTTGCCTAGTTTGGGATCAGATATCCGTGTGTGAGTTGTCTCAACATATTAAAAAAAAAAACTAAAACATTCAAACAATTTGTTAAGTGGTGGATTAAAGCAAGTAGTGCCGTGAAAAGGTTACATTTGATTATATATAACTCGAAAATGACCCAACGGAATTTTCCAGAAAAAAATATATCCTATGCTTTGATGTATTGACTCTAATCTGGGCATTTATAACTTTCAAAATACCTGTAAAAAGCATTGATTTATAATTAAAACATCCATATGTCTTTGATGATTTGTTACGAACTGAGGAAACGAGGGGGCTCTCAGAAGGCAGTGAGGAAGGAATAATTGAGTAGAGAAAATATATGGCGAGCCAGTAAATGAACATGAGACACACCATGTATACGAGGCACCATCTGTTACGGAAATAAGGGCAAGTGGGATTTTTATTAGAAACATCGAGACCTACCCTCGTAACCTTCAGGATAGGCAAATGAGGTCTGGGTCACACATAATGGAGTACCATCCGTAAATTTTGTGAACTTCCTTATATATTAGGTATATAGGCCATAAAGGGTTACGTTGACACCTAATCTTGGGTTGTAACAAAAATAAGACTTGTGCTCATCGAATTTTCTCGAACAATTTACCATTACCACAATTCAGTCTTTTTTAACCGTCTTTCTCAGTCATAATAAAAAAGCTTTCAGCGCTTTCAATTAAATCGTAGTTTAATCCGGGCTTTCGAACGACGTTTTCTATCTGATTAATTATCAGATAGCGTTTATGAAAGGTTTATTTATATTCAGAAGCAATAATATTTTTGTGTTCTTCCTTTTTCGCAATTTCCATCACTTCGCTTACTATTCTATTTTTAAAATAAGTCAAAGCGAGCCCGTCGTCGTCCATTTTGAATACAATTGCGAAATCTATTTAATGGTTCTAATGTTAAGAGGTAAATAGCATTTGCATACTTTGCAATTCGTTTTAACTAACTTACCTTTGAACTTTGAAGTTGATTAAACATATAACCATAATAAAACAGTCTCTGACACTTTTGATATATACGACGGTAAAAGTAAAAACTTATGGCAAGGGCGTATCTACCGATTTAAATCTTTGCAAGAACCATGGTCACAGGAAGACTATGAGAATCTTACATTACCCCTGATGCTGCACCTACAGACTCTACGCAATAATTGATATTTCCTTGCCAAGCGAAGCTTAAACACACGTGCACCACGAAGAATGCACTATTATTTTGAATATGGAATAAAGTCAAAAAACATTCTAAAAACGTGAAATTGGAAGTGAAAATGGAAGAGAATAATTATCATCAAATACATTTAAATACAATGTAATATCTATAGTATTATTAGGATCTTAACAATTTGTTGGATCTTATATAAAAAGTTCTTTTTTTCTTTTTTCAGATGCAAGGATGATTTGAGCATTTGTGGTAAGTGTTTATTGGAGTTAAAAAACAATTGATTATTATATGTAAAATTTATACAATGTGGAAGGAGCCGGAAGAGCTCGAGAGAAGAGAGGAGCTTGTCTTCACGTCAAAGTTATGTACCTACTATACAGAGTTAGATACCTTCCAGGAAATACCATACGCATATTTGAAATGCCCACAATGCGCTCCCAAACTAGCAACCAAAGCAAGCAGGTGTAACTTACCACCAGGTAAAGCGATTTCGAATTGAGACAAAGAGAGACCCTTATCGCGCCGGTCGTGATGGATTCCAAAAAATGTATTTTATGTCTACATCTACACTTCTACATCTACATCTACACTAATATTATAAAGAGGAAAACTTTGTTTGTTTGGTTGTAACGAATAAGCTCAAAAAGTACTGGACCGATTTCAAAAATTCTTTCCCCATTCGAAAGCTATATTATCCACGAGTAACATACGCTAAATTTTATTCTGGAAAAAATATTTAGGTTTTTCGGACTTAAGGTGTAAAAAAAAGTTACTTATTTTTTTGTTTGAACGCTCTAATTTTAGGAACTATTGGTCGGATTTGAATGTTTCTTTCAGTGTTAGATATACCATTTATCGATAAAGATATATCATCCCGCTAAGATCCCGTTGTAAATCTTAGTTAACGCAGGCGAAGCTGCGGGCAACAGCTAGTACCTAATATAGCAAGAAAATCACTGCTTTTCATTACCTTCCATGTTTCAACTTCGATTGGAAATATAATACGTTTGGTTTGACATGTTGTTAGACAAAGCGATCCTATAAGGGACTACTGTTTTGTAATTTCGAAGAACGGAATCTTAAAAATGTTAAATAGTACATATCCAATAAAAGTTCATTCCAAATTACGCAATCGTTTAGAAATTCTATTATGTGTATTTTTGTGATAGCGGGGGTGGTTGTTATAGACTTTAGGTCAATTGTCAACTCGGATTCTTTGCCTCATTCAGCCTCAAGATTTACGTGTTACGAGCACAATGCTTTAACAGATTGTTTTATGAAAAAATCAGATAGAAATTGAGATTTCTAGTTATTGAAGCGTAGAGGAGATTGTTATTACGTAACTAGCTGTTACCCGTAGTTTCGCCCGCGTTATTTTAGATTTACGGATTTATTGTGTCAGATGATGATCATTTTCTATTTTAATAATGACTAAGTTTTAGTATTAAAATAGATATATGTTATCTTGAACATAAAGACACTATATCCCTCAGCAGACTTTCTGTAGGCATATTTAGGATATAATAATATAATATATTCCACCATGTTTTGTTGATCATTTGATATCAGAGTTGATACACGGCCTTAGAAACCAGACAACCGCCCGATCGAATCATGGCAACACGATTTATTTTCTTATGCATTATTTTGATTTTGCCATAACTCCTAAGGTATTCATTTAATTTGCATGATGTAAAGGGCAAAAACAATGTTTATGAAGTGCTCAAGCCAATTAATTGATTTAAAATGATAAGGATTCATACCGAATTTATGTAAATAGCTTTCAAACTATCGCGTTATAATTTCCCATTTTTTAAGTATTAAATGGATATAGTATAATATCCCTAAGAGATAGACATATGCCATGGCGGACTTTTTTGTAGACCTATTTAAGATACACAATCCCACCATATTATTTTGTTATATCTCAAAGGGTTTAGGCAGCGTTTTCGTTGAAAACTCCCAGACGGCCTATTTTTTTCCGACACCTCCAACAATTATTGTTATATCTTAGCCAATGTATATAAAAACCTAATAAATTATGTACCTAAACCTTCCTCTTGAATTGTCCTATCCATTAAAAAAACCGCATCAAAATCCGTTGCGTAGTTTTGAAGATTTAAGGCCAGTATATCCCAAAGCGGCTGTTTTTGTTTAAGTCGTAAACATAGTAATGTTGGTTTTTTTGATCCGTTAAAAATATATGTTGTAGTTTAGTATACATTCTTTTTTATTAACCTATTCAAAACACGATCATTGTAACTTGCCTCGATAAAAAAAAATCACAAACACAAGATGTTTTTGATTATTTTTCTAGTTGTAATTGAAGAATGTGAGATTTTAAGTTACAAAATTTATATGAAAAAATAGGTAATAACATTTAGAATTTTATTCTGATCTTACTTTTTTAAATAAATGTTTTTATTTTTCTTAATATCAAATAATGTGAAAAACTCGACTAGTCCCCAGCGCGGCCTCAATTTAGTTGCCTGCGAGGCGTTAACAAAGTAGGACCTATGTTTCGTTGCTGCCTGGCGGCTCCCCTCCGCTATAGATCGTTAAAACAACGTGTGGAATATATAAGCCGGTGTCTGGTATAATAGTGTACATATAACATAGGAAATAAAAATAAAAATTTGAACAATATTTAGTTTTAATGTTTTTTTCTCATTTTTGTCGTAATCATGATCATCAGCGTGTTTTTTTCCTCATTTTTATTTTAATATCGATTTAATGTTACTAATTCATCATCATCATCAGCTTTTATCCATCAACTGCTGAACATAGGCCTCCCTCAATGAACGCCAAGACGGTCGATCCCTTGCTACTCGCATCTTTATTATAAAAATATTAATTTTAAATTCTATTCGAGGTTTAAAGAAAAAAAAATATTTGTGCATAAATTTTTGTATCGATAAGAATTAAAAATGCACACATGATGATGATGGTGGCGGTGGTGATGATGATGATGGTGGTGGTGATAATGATGATCATAATGAGGGTGGTGGTGGCAGTGGTGGTTGTGGTGATGATGGTGGTGGTGGGGGAGGGGGGTGTAAATTGTAATAGTGATGATGATGAAGTTGATGATTACAATGATGGTGGTGATGACGCTGACGAGAATAATGATGGTGGTGGTGGTGGTGATGAGGGAGGGGGGTGTAAATTGTAATAGTGATGATGATAAAGTTGATAATTACAATGATGGTGGTGATGACGCTGACGAGAATAAAGATGGTGGTGATGGTGGTGGTGGGGGAGGGGGGTGTAAATTGTAATAGTGATGATGATAAAGTTGATAATTACAATGATGGTGGTGATGGTGGTGATGGTGGTGATGAGGGAGAGGGGTGTAAATTGTAATAGTGATGATGATGAAGTTGACGATTACAATGATGGTGGTGATGACGCTGACGAGAATAATGATGGTGGTGATGGTGGTGATGGTGGTGATGGTGGTGATGGTGGTGATGAGGGAGAGGGGTGTAAATTGTAATAGTGATGATGATGAAGTTGATGATTATAATGATGGTGGTGATGACGCTGACGAGGATAATGATGGTGGTGGTGGTGGTGATGAATGGTGATGGAGGTGATAATTAACACTTATTTTGTTTACAATGATTTGTGTGTCTGTTTGTAATATGACCTCTGTGGCTCAATGGTTAGCGCGTTGGCGTTCAAGCCGGAGGTCGCGGGTTCGAATCCCGCCAGGGAACAAAAAAGTTTCTGTGTTCCCGGGTCATGGATGTGTATTAAATATGTGTATTATATAATAAAAATCTTAAATATAAGTATTGATATAAAACGTATTAAATATATTGTATTTCCGTTGTCTGGTACCCGTAACACAAGTCTCTTCGAGTACTTACCACGGGACTAGATTGACGTGGTGTGAAAAGCGTCCATAGATATTATTATTAATAATGCAAAGAAAAATATCCCGGGTACGCATGTTAGCTACTATTATAGCTACTACTATAAAACAAAGTCGCTTTCTCCGTCCCTGTAACCGTTTGTACGCTTAAATCTTTAAAACTACGCAACGGATTTAGATGCGGTTTTTTTAAATAGATAGGACAATTTAGGAGGAAGGTTTTTGTGTATAATTTATTAAGTTTTTATATATATTGGCTAAGATATAACAATAAATGTTGGACGTATCGGAAAAAAATAGGCCGCCTGGGAGTTTTCAACGAAAACGCTGCCTAAACCCTTTGAGATACAACAAAAAAATGTATGGTGGAATTGTGTAGCTTAAATAGGTCTACAAAAAAGTCCACGATGGCATATGTCTATCTCTTAGCGATATCATGCTATATCCATTTAAACATATTACGGAACAAAGTCGCTTTCTCCGTCCCTGTATCCGTTTGTACGCTTAAATCTTCAAAACTACGCAACGGATTTTGATGCGGTTTTTTCAATAGATAGAACAATTTAAGAGTAAGGTTTTTGTATATAATTTATTAAAATTTTATAAGTCTTGGCTAAAATATAACAATAATTGTTGGACGTGTCGGAAAAAAATAGGCCGCCTGGGAGTTTTCAACGAAAACGCTGCCTAAACCCTTTGAGATACAACAAAAAAATGTATGGTGGAATTGTGTAGCTTAAATAGGTCTACAAAAAAGTCCACGATGGCATATGTCTATCTCTTAGCGATATCATGCTATATCCATTTAAACATATTACGGAACAAAGTCGCTTTCTCCGTCCCTGTATCCGTTTGTACGCTTAAATCTTCAAAACTACGCGACGGATTTTAATGCGGTTTTTTAATAGATAGGACAATTCAAGAGGAAGGTTTTTGTATATAATTTATTAAAATTTTATAAGCCTTGGCTAAAATATAACAATAATTGTTGGACGTGTCGGAAAAAAATAGGCCGCCTGGGAGTTTTCATCGAAAACGCTGCCTAAACCCTTTAAGATATATCAAAATAATGTATAGGGGAAATGTGTATCTTATAAAGGTCTCTAAAAAAGTCCGCGATGGCATATATATATACTATATCAATTTAATATATATACTATATCAATTTAATACTTTAAAAATTGGCAATTATAATGCAATAATTTGAAAGTTATTGACACAAATACGGTATGAATATGAAAATGAAAATATGAAAGCAGTAATAGTATCCTAAATATGCCTTCAGAAAGTCTGGAAAGGGAAATATGTATTTATGTTCAAGATTAAATACTCACGTAACGTATCCATTTTAATACAAAAACTTAGTAATTATTAAAATAGAAAATGATCATGTGTGTTCAGGATCGATAACAAAACCATAAAACGCTCTTTATATAATGTAATTCTTATGAAATAAACTAAAGTAAAAAAAAAACCTAGTAAGTTGCCATACGTTTAAAATTATACTAGGACGGACAATAAGTTCACGCCGGGTTCAAGAAAGTTCATTTGTTTGAAGACTTCGCGTAACTCGTCGTGCGGGAAGGGCGACTGCGCTCAATGCATAAAACGCCCGAATATACTGGCCTTAAGCGTACAAATTGATATAGGGACAGAAAAAGCGACTTTGTTTATATGTAGTGATGATGATAGTAATAGTGATGTTGGATATATTTCATACGTTAGTTTGACTTCATCCATGAAACTTGCACACTTAGCCTGTTTTGTGAAGAGACAGACGACTGATTCATGCCTGAACTAGAATAAAGAATGTTCTAGGTTTCACTAACTGTCTTACTGGTCCTATCCTTACGGACTCGAAGTCTGAAAAAAACGCACAGGCATACTATTGAAAACTGTGGTTTGTTTTTATGTGAATTGTGTAGTCTAAGACTTCTTTACTTAAGTTTTCTTAATTTATTCTTTACTTAACATAAGTCATGCCACTGCTATATACTGTAAACTTGGCATAAGGATTAATATTTCTATTATTTTCTTCTTAAAATCCCAATTTATCTTAAGGATGGCAAGCTGCTATGAACATTATTGTTGAGGCGGAACTAGCAAAGTAAATTCATGCAAGCGTTGTCTCGGAAGCAACCCTGATACGTAAGAAGTTAGTTTAACCTATAACTATTATACTTTAAGTCCTGCAGTTTTTCCTAACAAATCAGCTTCTCGAAAATGAGTAAGCTAGTGGTGGTGTTCCCTTAGGAGGAAACTCACATCTGTTGTTTAGATGCATTTATATGGCACATACTGCACATATTCCACTAAAATGGACTCTAAAACTAATTACTCTAGAACATGGTCTCGAATAATCTATGCATATGAAATTCTAAATTCGTACATTAATTGTTTGTTTGTATAAATTCGTTATAATGGTTTTCACCTGTCAGCAATTGTTATATTTTGTTTATTATCGCGTGTACTTTAATTAAACGTGTTATTGTAAGCGATGATTGTATCTTTAATAAATTCCGTTTATTTATTATCAGCCTCTATCAATCTTCATCTTTTTTTCATTGCTGTACAAAGGCCTCCCTGAATGAACGTCAAAACGACCGACAAATAAGCCCTAAAAAAGAAAAAAATAAATGTGGTGTCGTGGGACACCAGCCGGCCTAAGATGCGCGCCACGACAAAAAGACATATCTCTTCCGAAGAGAAACTCGTCGAAATTTTTACTTAAATCTTTAAAACTACGCAACGAATTTTGATTTGGTTGTTTTTAATAGATAGGACAATTCAAGAGGAAGGTTTATGTATATAATTTATTAAGTTTTTATATACATTAGCTAAGATATAACAATAATTGTTGGAGGTGTCGGAAAAAAAAATCCCGCGCTCTCTTCACGAGAGAGAGACATAATGTCTACATCGAAGACATAATGTACTAATATCTACGGACGCAACATGACATCGTAATTCTCTCGAATTTTGTCGTTCAAGTAAGAGAAATTTCTCGATGTCAATACATATGGACGAGAAGGGACGAGAAAAATTATAAACCCAAATATCTTACGTAACCCTTTTTTTTTCAGAATATAATTTAGCCTATGTTATTCGTTGAAAATGTAGCTTTCGAATGTCGAAAGAAATTTTGAAATCGGCACCGTACTTTTTGAGTCTATTCATTACAACCAAACAAAAAAACAAAGTTTTCCTCTTTATAATATTAGTGTAGATTTAGGTTTCTCTTATTACACTACCCATTCAAATCACGGCAACACGATTTATTTTCTTGCGTATTATTTTGATTTTGCTATATCTCCTAAAGTATTCATTTAATTTGCATGATGTAAAGGGGAAGATTAATCTTCATGAAGTGCTGAAGCTAATTAACTGATTTAAAATGATAAGGATTCATACAGTATTTGTGTAAATAACTTTCAAATTATCGCGTTATAATTGCTAATTTTTTAAAGTATTAAATGGATATAGTATGATATCCCTAATAGATAGACATATGCCATCGCGGACTTTTTTGTAGACCTATTTAAGATATACAATTCCACCATACATTATTTTGTTATATCTCAAAGGGTTTAGGCAGCGTTTTCGTTGAAAACTCCCAGGCGGGATTTTTTTTTCCGACACCTCCAACAATTATTGTTATATCTTAGCTAATGTATATAAAAACTTAATAAATTATATACATAAACCTTCCTCTTGAACTGTCCTATCTATTAAAAAAAACCAAATCAAAATCCGTTGCGTAGTTTTAAAGATTTAAGTAAAAATTTCGACGAGTTTCTCTTCGGAAGAGATATGTCTTTTTGTCGTGGCGCGCATCTTAGGCCGGCTGGTAGGAACGAAGTTCCTTCGGCTAAAAAGAAAGGTATTATACACTACTCGCTTGTGTATGCGACTGTCGCGCCTGCGAACGTCTCATTTAACGTTTTTTATTCCATTCACTTTTTCTTACGGTTTTACTATCACACTTTTTTCAGTTCGGTCGCACAGCAAAATCCCTATCCCCTCCAAGCCTGCCGTAAGGAACTTCGTTCCAAATATATTTGTTTGTTTAAATTATTATAGAGATGTAAATAGAGGTATAGATTGACTAAACTAGAAATATCAATTCCACATATTTTTGCTTTTTATTAGACGATAGACATCTTGTCTAGAGACCACATATTGTTGACTCATATTTTGCGATTTTCTGCACAAAAGATTTCAAATTAACGAGACTGAAATATGCGAGTAGCTGATGATTATGATGGTAACTGATGGCATTAGAAGTGTCTGGACCGGACTACTATCTTTCTCGTTCGTTTGCTGTGTAATGACAACCACTACAAGCATACTTTGTCTTGTAAACAAGGCAAGACTTCGTCGAAATATCGTGTCCAAGAAATAATATAATTAATAGTTAAAAAGAATCGATTGTTCGTAAAGTCGGTTTACTGACGGTAGTTGAACGTGACAACGTCATAAGAAAATACTGAAGGGCTGATTGTGCCTCTTTATCGCTCGTTCCGCGTTCTCGCTTGCACTTCAAGCCTAAAATGGAACGCCTTAGAGCGAGGTAACGCCATATGAGGCATGTATTTTTCCTTGTGGTCCTCCCGTGACCACGGTTGCTGTAAAGTATCCGAAACGTCGGCAAATAAAAAAACTAAATTACATGCGATAAAACCCGAAAAAAGATGCTGTGACTAAAATTATAAATTCCTTTTATTGTGGGTCTGCTAATAGTATAAGCTTGATGCACTTAACCAACTATAAAACGTGAACACGCGCAAATGTTTGAAACCGGGACATAATTTTAAACTCTTTCGCTTCTACAAACTTAATATGAAAGATTTTATGTTGAAACTTGTCTTTTGTGCTGTTATTGCATTTATTTTCGCTAACGGATTTTGGACGTGAAAAGTTTTATAGCTATTTATAATATAATACCATAGCTTAAGCTGTGGTGCAGCCATAATAGGGTTTATAATTTTCCTGGACATAGTTTTGTTTAGTGAAGGGCAGGGGCAGAACTGAAAGTGAAATAAGCACTTTTACTGGAATATGGAAGAATTACCAAAATAACATTTTTTACAATTTTTGTCTATCTGTATTAGCTAATGTATGAAACAGCTGAACTGATTTTTACGGGACTTTCACTGTAAGATAGCTTTTAATGAAAAAACTTTTACGGATTTTATTGCGGTTTATTGTTATTTGTACACGCCTGACATTTCGAATAAAATCAGAAAGCTGTGTCTTTATAAGGGGCAACTTAGACTATAAAAATAATCATCATCAAACCGGATACGTCAGTAAATCTAAGTTAACGCGGGCGAAAACGCGGGCAACTACTAGTAATAAATAATTTTATACGCAGTATCTTCAATTATAATTACAATCAAATCATTATGACTCATTAAAAATTTTGAATAAACAATGAACAAACAAAGAAGGAATTAATAAAATTTTAGTATAGTGTAATAACGTCACACGGGACCAGACTCGCTAAAGGTAACTTTAAAACTCCCAATGGAATCCTGAGACTTAAGTGTAAGGGGCCTTCTGTAAATATGTTCTGTGTTTTTATACCACTTTCAGTATTTTACTATGACAATTCAGATCCAGTTTTCAGTAGCGTAAAAAAAAATTAAACTAAACTCCGCTTTCCTGCGAATTGCAATAGTTTATAATATTATATAATGGGCGCAACTACAAATTACAAAAAAATAAATTGAGTGCTAAGTTGGTTACATAATGTCTATGGTATTATAACCATAGACTAATTGTAACCGACATTTTTACCGATTTTATACATACACAATATTATACTCCACTAAAAGGTGCATCTGTTGTAAGCAAAAATGATAATTTCTAAAACTAATTTGATCAGCCTTTCCTGGCCTTTCTTCATCAGCTCCCAAGCTCTAAATCTAAAGCTACCAAATCCCTCCCACCCCTTAGGTTTTTCAATATTTTCACTAGTGGTGGTGCCCCGCGATTTTACTCGCGTACATCCCGTGATCTACAGAAACGAATAAGCCTTAGTGTTATTCTGACTTTATAAGCTATATTATTGTAAAGTTTCATTAAAACCCTTTCGGTGGTTTTTGCGTGAAAGGTTAACAAACATCCAAACAAACTTTCACGTTTATAATATTAGTAGGGTGTGTGTGTATGTATATGTTTTGTTAGTTGTTAGTTCGGGAATCGAGGCCATGTTTGGAACTACGCAGGATCGATAGGCTAAAAACAGAAATCTAAATAATAAGAAATAGTACATTGCGGGACGATCTATCGAAACTCGTGTCGCCAGTAACGTGGCTACATCAAGGTTATATTATTCATTGCGTGATACATTTCTATTTGTGATACGATGTTCTTCTATTAGCATCGAACATAATAAGCAATGTATTAAGTATGATGCAAAAATCTGTATGTGGTGGCGACAAGGTCACGCGCACTTAGAACTCCTAATACCTTATTAATTAGATTTTATGGCTACAAGATATAATGACGATTTCATGAACTGACTATTCTAAGTAAGGGAAATAGCGTCTTTAATTAAGCCTGAATTAATACTAATAATAATAACATCTATGGACGCTTTTACACCACGTCAATCTGATCCCGTGGTAAGTTCTCGAAGAGACTTGTGTTACGGGTACCAGACAACGGAAATACATACCTATATATTCAATACTTCTCGTATGAATATTGAATACTTACATTTAAGATTTCTTTTATATTATAATACTCATATTTAATACACATCCATGACCAAGGAACACAGAAACTTTTGTGTTCCCTGGCGGATTTTGAATTTGGAAAAAGAATTGGACTCTAAAGACAAGGAATTGGAGCTAAAGAGCGGATGGTAATGATAAATATTACAGTAGTTGCTTTTGTTACATTCGTAATTATTTTGTATGTTGATAATTACCACGCTAAGTAATTAGAAGTAACAATCCATTAGGCTCTAATGGATTAGTTGCAACCTGTGCTTCAGCAACTTAATCTTTATAAATATTTAAGCACCTGTAAGTGGGTGTGACCAAAGGGGATACATATCCATTGTTCTGAATGGAGTACCATGATCGTATAATACGCAGGCTTTGAATAGAGTATAAAGACAGATATTAGCACTGTTGAAACGGAATATTTAGCACGATTAATAATGTTTTTCGCGAAGCTCCATGTTTTGGCTTTTTCTACAAATTCCTAGTTCACGAGTCTGTGATTGTCTCCAGATCAGGGACTATAGATAATTTAATAATTATAAATGGAGATCAATGACCCTTAAGAAGCGGCTAAAACCGCTCGTAGAAGAAGAAGCCTAGTCCGAGGTAAACCTGGATTAAAGGAAAGCATTAGCTTGTATCAAAAAAGAAGTTCACTCGACTGAAGAACTTGGATCCGAACAGAGTATTCGTAGACAATTTCGAAAGGTAATTAATGACATAAACAAATCAAGTGGTATAATATGCCAAGTGAAGTAGGTACCTATAACAGAATCAATCAATATAGAAATCATAACAACACAACAAAATAATATCATAGAAATCATAACATTGCGAAATTACTGCCCATATGTAGTGGAACACTAGTGAAACGATGTGGAAAACTAGCTTGTTCTAACGCATAATTTTGACTTAAATTTTATCTCTTTGGCTTAGCGCCGCTTCGTGAATCTGCTTGGAGACACTTCCACGCCCTTCGGCCATATTATGAGCTATATTATTCTCATGAGCGTATAACCAACCCACTGCCACTTCAAGGACCTTTTCTGTTAAATTTTTGTTTTTCAGCTTTTTACGTGGTTGCATTCCTTGGTTCCGTCCTAATGCCTCCAGAGAACGAGAAGTCTCGGGTCCCCCACTATGTATTACAATTTCATCCCCCAAAACCTTAGAAATTATTTATTTTAGTTGTATGGCTGTTTGTTTCTTCATTATTGTTACATCAATATTTCCATAATACGTCAATCTTGTCATAATACCGTCAAATCTCTTGACTACCATTTCTGTAGCTCCTATTACTATATATATCAACATTTTCCATAATCAGGTAATTTCTATATTAAAGGTCATCATCATCATCGGGTGCCATCTTCGTATTGAAGTTCGGAGGTCAGTTGGCAAAATCTTTAACGATCCCTGGCTACTTCTTTCAGTTGCGTGTAACTTTGTTTGAATTTTGCGGTCACATAGAACTTTGGACATCTTGTAGAAAGCAGCTTTTGCATGTCCAATCCTACAGTTTACCTCTTCCAGGTGACATATATTGGATGTAAAAGTAAAAGTACTAAAGGTCGGTTATTTTAAATCATCTGTTTACGTAAGAGACTTCGTTAAATTTTGAAGCATGTTAAAAACAATGCTCTTTGGTCACTTAAACGTTCGTTACCACTTACCGCTATCTTTAACTATTACATATTCGTTAAAATCGATCGATGCAACCCACTCTAAGAAACGTTTAATATTATGATCATATTATATTTGAAATATTTCTTTCTATAAAAGGAAACATGAGCCATCACTTTCGGGATTCGCTGTCCCTTTTAAGCAAGCCCTGCGTCGCCTTAGAATAAACAAATCATATTACTTTGAAGGAAATTGAAGAATAAAATTAATATACGTATTTATAATAAAACAGGCTTAGCACAAAGACAGGAAGGAAATGAGGTTATCTCGAACTCAAAGAGGAATATAAAACTCGCTTACCATACACCGTTTATTTTTACTGGGTTTTAATATTAAAGTTTTGTTCAACATCAACATTACTTCATTGATGATTTTAATTATAGTCACTAGATAGAGTAGCATTAATTGGCAAAATAATGTTTCAAATCGTATATCCAAATCAGACAATGTTCGACCGGCCGCGGTTAGATTTGAGTGGCAAAGAATCCACCGTTTTTGCGTTCACTGAGGAAGGCTATGTTGAATAATGGACGGATGTTGATGATAATGATGATGATCCAGATCCACTTTTAGTCATATCCATCCATCAATCGAAAATCCATCCATCAATTAGTTTATCCTTACTAATATTATAAATCTGAAAGTAGGGATGTTTGTTGCGCTTTCACGTGAAAACTAATCAACTGATCATCATGAAACTTAGCACTCGTATTCTCGGAGGTACAAGAAGTAACATAAGATACATTTAGGAATTTTATTTTGCATACGCGGGCGAACATGCGGACAACGTCAATTATTATTGAATATATTATTGAACTTATTATTATATTATATACATTAATTATAATCTCAGTCATTTAGGTTCAAACCCTTACTTTACTTTATATATTAATTGGAAAGACTAACCGACGGATAAATCATCTGTTTGTAAGTGATCAACGTAAGTAATCATAAATGCAAACGAGCTTAGCCAAAACTAGCCCTGGAAATTCACGCATTGCTTACTCTACACGCAAGATAAGTGCCGTTGTGGGTAAATGTTAGTCATAGTAATTTTGCCATAACGTTTAAGCATTTGCATTAACATTGTTTTGCCCAGTTTTCCGAAACAGCGTTGCTGTTTAACGGCATGTCACAGGCGCTTGCCTCCTAACAAAAACATTTATCTCCTAGTTCTTTCATCATCTGTCTAGGCTTTTCCCAACTAATTTTGTTTGCTTCCAGTCTAACCGGACTCAGCTTAATAACAGTGTTTTTTATTAAGCGACTGCCTATCTGACTTCCCCAGGCCATTAACTGGGTGATACCGTATCATGTGATAAGGCTGGATGTCAGACTCTTAGGCTTTTGACGACCCGTAACATCTGTCGAAGATCCACGAATGACAGTCGGGGTCAATGGCTTAACGTGCTTTCTGAAGCACGGATATGTAAAAATGGTCATCCATCCACGGATCAACTTCGGCAAGCGTTGCTTAACCTGTTGGATCGATCCGCGCGGCTATTATTTCTTAGCCACGTCATTTTATACTTATAAAATTCTAAGATTCTGCAACATTATTTCAATTGATTAGACAATAGTTGACTTACACTTTATCGGTGAGAAAATCTTATTTCCCAACCCATAAACCCTTATCACACCTTGTTTAAGGCTTGTCAACACAGCGATAAAATTGCTATAAACGCGTTGGGATTTAGCTAATGTTAACCAATGTCTTAGACTCGCTCACTATGACAACATATTTCGTTGTTAGAGGTATAAAAGAGGTTGTGTCTTGCGGTAGTGTCGTTGTTTATGAATGAACAAATTACATCAGACGAACACTAAATATCTTGAGCATCAGACCATAATACAGATATTACATTAATTATTCTTCTTACCATCACTATCTTCTTCATCATCGTCAGCCTTTATTCGTCCACTTCCGAACATAGGCCTGCCTCAATGAACGCCAAGACCCCTTTACATTTAGGCTGCTACAATTTTAAAGTATAAAGAACATTAAATTCAAAATTGATGTCGCCCTTGTTTGAGGATTTTTAAAGTTCGTTAAATTAAGGCTTAAAGAGTTAATGCTATTATACTTGGTGTTTATGGAGAAAGGGTTATTTACTGAACCTATTAAATCTGTCTCATCTTGTTTGTCAACAAGGCGATTATATTAAAGGATTTTGATTTACATGGATGCTTATTGTACTTTGTCATGTGCTTTTTTTTCGAAAGGACCTATGTTGTTGGCCTTGAGGCCTTAAAGCTACATCGGAAAAGTAGATGAGCAGATGGCTCATCTTAAAATTAAATTGTTTCATTATTTTGATATATATTTTTACAATAATTATATACAGTCTCATTAATCAAATAGATACATTAATCAACATTTTTCAACAAAAAATTACAGCGTCGGTAATGAAATTGAAGGTCTTTTGTTCGTCATCATTTTTTATCAAAATACTTCTTTAATATTGCTGAATGTATAACCTCCATTTTAAAACGATCACATCACAGATTGAAAATCGAAAAAAATACACAAACTTATTCGTTACCACCACGTTGATACCTGCCGATCTTAGGCTATACAAGCTGCTACAGCTTTAGTTTAAAAAGTTAAGTATCAACCCTTTATATCCCACTGCTGGCCACGGGTCTCCTCCTCGAAATCAGGCGAAGAGGGTAATAGGCCATAATAGTTCACCGATGCGCTGGCCCAATGGGGGTTGGTGAACTTCACATACCGTCAAAGACTTTCAATCTCATCATCCCCTCTAGACAAGTGGCAAACGCTCGATCCTATTCTTTTGCGTTTACTCGCTAACTCCATAGGGTTGCTGCAAAATTTTCGAAGGACGTTTTTAAGACACACAATGAATATGGTTTAGTTTGTAAAAACGTTTAACAACCTCTGCACTTCGTTTCAAACTAACATTATTATTATAATATTTGTTGATTTTATTTGATGTTGTAAGCTAGTGTAATTCCCATACAATAAGTATTCCTTTCTATTATATTCGTTAAGCATTTATGCCACTCTTCTAGGGGGGACGAATTACATGAGTTTTTAGACGTTTTAAGAAATAAAACCATATACTTCACATGTACTACAACCATATACTTCAAACGTTCTTAAAAAATTTTGCAGCAACCCTATGGAGTTAGCGAGTAAACGCAAAGGAATAGAATCGAGCGTTTGCCACTTGTCTAGGAGAGCATGCAGGTTTCCTCACGATATTTTATATTATACATTATTATGTCTATATCTATACTAATATTATAAAGAGGAAAGATTTGTACCTATTTTTGTATGTTTGTATGTTTGTAAATGAATAGGTTCAAAAAGTCCTGGACCGATTTCAAAAATTATTTCACCATTCGGAAGCTACATTATCCACGAGTAACATAGGCTAAATTTTATTCTGATAAAATTTAGGGTTCCGTAAGATATTTTGGTTTTTCGGACACAAGGTGTAAAAAATGTTATTTCGCGTACTAAGATCCCGTTGTAAATCTTAGTTAACCGCGGGCAACAGCTAGTTATAGTTATATAGATGTTACCATATATTATACATATACATGTCTATATTTTAGTTATATAGATGTTACTATGGGTCAATTTTAGCCACCCACTGGTTGGAGGTTGGGGGGGAGAGTTCCTCCACAATCCACCCAAAGCTGGTAATATATAGATACATTAATTAATTAACAGTGACTTTATCGATTTTATCTAAAAATACATTGTACAATTTTATATGTATTCGATGGAATTACATCAAAGCTCTTAGAATTATCATCAAAGTCTTTCACATTTGGATGAATTTTGATTTTACACATGATAATTATAGGTATTTAGATTTCATTGAACCCTTTAGTTTTTGGTGGAAAAAATTACCTATATACATAAAGAATTTTAAAAATATATAACAGATAATTTCCATGTTCTTTAAGTTTTACTAGTTATAACAAAATATCTTACACTTAAGATAAACTTTAAACTAAATTTATGACTGGTCCGAAAGTTGCCGTAGCTGAAAGTGCTATGGAGCGTGCTACGCTGCCTGTTTCTTTGGCAGATAGAATTCGAAACGAAATCCTCCGTCAGAGAACCAAAGTTACCGATATCATGCGAAGAAGAACTTAATCAAGAGAACGAATTCAAGACGTTCAAGAGTGGAGGCCGCGTTTAGGTAGAAGAAGTTTTGGTCGGCTATTAACCAGGTGGGAGATCTCCGTGCAGTGGCTGATCCGCGTTAGATGCGAGTAGCAAGGGATCGGTCGTCTTGGCGTTCATTGAGGGCCTATGTTCAGCAGTGGACGGATAAATGCTGATGATGATGGTGATGAAGAGAACGGATGGCTGACGGCCAATAAGGTTCAAGAGTGGAGGCCGGACTTAGATAGAAAACGGTTGGTCGTGCATTGACCAGATAGGAAAATAATTTCTTTGCAATGGCCGTGTTGGACCTCTATTAATGAAAACCAAGATTACCAAAACCGTAAGAGCTTTATCATTATTATCTACGTTTTGCCATTGCTCGGCATGCCTCCATAGAGTTTGATGTATGATTGAAAACAATTTCTCCTAACCCTTTTCGTTTTTCATCCCGGGACTTTCTCATTATATTTGCCCAAAGGGAAAAAAAGGTTTCCGGCGTGAATAATGCAAAACTACTTTTAGTTCAAGTAATATAAACAATACAATTTTACAACATAGTTTTCTTTATTTATTACAAAAGAATATTTTGTGTAATATAACAGTTAATCGAATCGAGTTCCAGTTAATCGAATTCATCCTCAAACTGAACTTGTTAAACATTTTTACCCTTTAGGGCCTGTTTCACAATCTCCCTTTAAGTTCCCTATAGGCTATTGGCAACATATTTGACAGATAGAGTATGGAGTATCTGTCAAACATCTGTCAAATATGTTGCCAATAGCCTATAGGGAACTTAAAGGGAGATTGTGAAATAGGCCCTTAAAATAATTAATTAGCGTCGTCATCATTTAAGACATCAAACCATTTGCCATTCCTTGGGTATTTGTTAAAGGACGAAATTAATAAATCATATCATTTGCTAATAATTGGGAACTTGTTAAAGAACGAATTCCATTTAGAGGTTTAGACATTTGAAAAGGAAGTTTGTATATTAGTTTATTTCTCCCGTACACCAGGATGAGCAAGAGAGGCAAGTGTAGTTGCTGGCATCAAGTCTTCGGTTGACGTATCTTACTTAGAAGTGAGCGTATTCAGGCTAATAATAATTATTATGTGACCAAGTTGTGTTATCAAACGTGGTTTTTTTATTTCTTTACTTTTATTTTATTTACATATTTATTTATTTATTCAGAAAACCAACAGCGTTACATTTAACAATATACATTAATATGAACATTTTACAACATATTACAGAAAATAAGGAATAATACAGTTATTTTACCTATCACTGGGATAGGTAAAATAACTGTATTTACTTATGTAATAAGTTTTCATTTTTGGAACGAAGTTCCTTACGGCAGGCTTGGAGGGGATAGGGATTTTGCTGCGCGACGAACTGAAAAAAATGTGATAGTAAAACCATAAGAAAAAGTGCGTGGAATAAAAGCGTTAATTGGACGTGCGCAGGCGCGACAGTCGCATACACAAGCGAGTAATGTATAATAACTTTATTTTTAGCCGAAGGAACTTCGTTCCTACCTGGTGTCCCACGACACCACATTTCTTTTTTTTATTATTATTATTAATATTTCTAGCAACGCCCCGCAATTTTGATTCCCGTAAGAGTACAGGGATAAATTATAGCCTATGTGTTATTGTGATTTATATAAAACATTATAATCCTTTCAGTAGTTTTTTCGGGAAAGCGTAGCAATAAAACAAACAAACCCATTCAAATTTTTAATATATAATTCGTTTTTATTTCTAAAGCGAAATTTAATGTAAAAATTGTAAAAGACTTGTCAGTTATTAGTACAGATAATATTTTTAGAAAAAACATAGCAGCAGCAATTTTATCTTATTTATCTTGGAAGTCACACTCATCTCAATATTAACCTCATTCAATAATCGATCGATCGAGGAGTCAAACGGCACGGCTTTTTTTATACAGTAGCGAATCTTATAGATTTTTTTATTTTATTTTATTTTATTTTAGATGTTGTCATTTACAAAACATTATGTAGTTATCCGAATTGTTTATCTAAACCATTCTCGAATCTTCTTTAACACACAGAAAAATCATCAAAACTAGTCCAGTTTGCGAGGAATTTAGTCAAATACTAACACAGAAGAAACTATACATTTTAATGAAACAACGCGTAAACAAGAAACAACTTTTACGGATTTTATCGCGATTTATTTAGTTTTTTATGAGCGCGACATTTCGGATACTTTACAGCAACCGTGGTTACAGGAGGACTGAGTCCTCCCGTAACATTGTTGGCCAAATCCGTAAATGTTGTTTCATTATAATGAGTGAAATTCGCGTAAACATAAGAAAACAAGACGCTATACAAACAGATTTGGCATAACACGAACAATCTAACGATTGAACTCAGTATACATTTCAAGGGCTTCTATCAAAATCTAAATCTCGATCATAATTTACCCCTAAGTTTCATGCCAAACAAACATTTAAATCGTGTAACAAACTTTCATATTCACAACAAAACTTGTATATTGTATTATGTATCAACAAAACAAACTTTCATGACATGAACCATCGTTTTCCCGCCTGATCAGTTTTCAGCGGATATTCACGCATGCAAAGACAAGGGACAAAGCCATCACGCGTGGTTGACCGCCCTTCAGTCACACGCGCTTGAGCCTGTAATAATAACTTTTGGTCCGTCGAACGATTGTTTTAATAATCCTTTATTCTCAATTTGTACAATATATATTCATTTTTATCTATCTTTATCTTTGAACATGAAGTGAATATTAATTACCTTCTGAACTGTGTAGAATTCGTTTACTTTATTTCTAATACTACTATCCTATTATCCTATTAATATTATAAACGTGAAAGTTTGTGAGTATGGATGTTTGTTACTCTTTTATGTTAAAACTACTGAATGGATTTTAATGAAACTTTACAAAAATAAAGGTGATACATCAGAATAACACACAGCCTATAATTTATCTCCGTACTGCCACGGGAACGGGTAGTGCTAGTTATACTTTAAATCGAAATTGTCTAAGTTGACTTTCTTCATCCCTTCTCTTCTCTTTGGCTTGGAACCAGCGCCAAGATTGGACAAGGTGTGTAAACTCGGCTTCTTGTATGAGAGGTTCCGGGTTCGATCCTAATCCCTCGTGTGCGCCATGAAATAGGTGTTTCAAAATAAACGCATCTCAAGCACCAGACCATCGCTCGCTCACCGGTGAAGGAAAACATCGTGAGGAAACCGGCAACTATGTGAAGTTCGGCAACCCGCATTGGGCCAGTGCATCGGTGAACTTTGGCCCTCCTCGCTTGATTTCGAGGAGAAGACCCGTGCCCAGCTGTGGGGCATAAAGGTTTGATACTTTTATACAATGTATGCTTATCGTGTACATAGGTACATGCTGTTCACGGTTTAAGAAATATTTATCAAGCTAAATATATTTGGATGATAAGCTTTAACTAGGTGGGAAGACGATCTCCGTGGCAGGGGATCGGACGTCTTGGCGTTCATTGAGGGAGGCCTATGTTCATCAGTGGACGGATAAATGCTGATGATGATGATGATAAGCTTTGGCCCTCACATAAAGTGACATCGCATTTGCAGTATGGTGTGGCAGAGGCTTCACATATTATGTCTATTAATTCCACCACGCACTATTATAATCCCCCCGTGTCAATCAATGTCCAAATTCCTGGCATATCCTGTATAATTTAGTAGCTCCCCCGTCCACTTCATTACTATTGTCGTGCTGTTAATATGTACTCACCGATTATTTATTATAGGCATTCAACATTACATGGTAAAACGCTTTTTAATGTTTTTTGGCTGTATATTTCTGGCTGTTTTTATCAAAGTACTAACCAATGTTTTTTAGTATGTTATTTTTCATCATCATATCTCACGCAGTTTGTGATATAAGTAAACATAGATATAATAGCAAAACACGAATAATAAAAAAATCTCATTAGACATTTCAAAAGAGTATCCATTTTTTTTGTTAATTAATCCGGAACTATATATACAGTATTAATACTCCGAAATTTTAAGAAACGAAAGTAATGCTACTATTTGGTGATTTGGTAAAAATTATGTTATTTACTTTCACATACATAATTTATTTTATTCTTTCGCTAGTTATTTTGCATACGAATTCGTTTTCATTAGTCTTTCGTCTCCTTTGTATGCCCAAGGAAGTAAATTAAGCCATGGAAAATATGTGAAGGGAGGAACGAGTGTGGAAATAATTTTCTTATGTTTCGTCTTAACACACTTTTACGATACGATAAAAATATAAAAAAGCTGCGTCATAAAACCGTTATAATGAAGTGGCGACTGATCTCTGCGCTTCGGATAACGAGGCTTCCTCAACTCCCCTGGGCAACAATAGATCTTGAGTTGCATTCACTAACAATTATTATTTTTATATTGAGGTTCTTTGAGATGAGGTATATGGGCCATAAAGAACCAAGGAAGTAGAAGTGTATATTATAATGAAACAATTTACACAGCTTTAAACAGCTTCGATAGCTTAGTAAAAAAATGATATCGATTTTTTCTTACTTTACAACATCAAACATATGGGTTAGAGTAAGTAATGTGAGTTACAAAAATCCGAAACTGGTCAATGATTTGTTTGACGTAATACCAATTCAACTAACAAGTGATCTGTGTGTACGTTTCATTGCCCAATCATCCACTAATGGCCATGAGTCGGCCAATCAGAGCGCATTACTCACGCAGCGCCGCGGCACAAATTTGGCGGAATTTAATTTAAAAAAACGTAATAACTTTACCTCTTTATTCCGGTTACATGATCGATGCTTTACATAAACATAGCAAAATACTGTTTTTCCATACAGCTGTAGCTCAGTACTGTGTGTGCATTCCAAAATAAAAACGGGCAGTAGGTATTATAATAATTGGTACATATTATAATATGTAACATTATCACTTAAAAAAAGCAAATGAATCTTCCTTCGTCGGTCGTCCCCGAAAGTTTCTTGTATTATGCGAAGTCAGTAACTTCGACGGTTAGTGTGGTTCAAACTGGCAGGCGTAGTAAGTGGCCATGTTAGGAAGTATTCAGTGATAAATCACCCATGCGTTGCTTATTTGAAACGTGAAATGAGTCTGGTTTCCACTTACTGACTTTTTTATAACATAGAGACCAAACGAACAGTCGAAGCCTTTGGCGACTATCGACGTCTATAAACAGACACACAACCAGAGGCTATGCAAATGCGTAGCCCTTCTTTACTAAATCCCCCACACCGGAAGCTCATAAGCCGCACGAAACGCAACAGCATAACTGCCACTTTACGTCGCTATTATGTAAGCGAAAGTTACCACCCTGGTCGTGCCGGTCCGATTCGCCTGTAAAGTAGCATGTCACTTATCATCATCATCAGCCTTTATCCGTCCACTGCTGAACATAGGCCTCCCACAGTGAACGCCAAGACGACCGATCCCGCGCCACTCGCATCTAACGCGAACCTGCCACTGGACGGAGATCGTCTTCCCACCTGGTTAATGGCCGACCAACACTTCGTCTACCTAAACACCGTCTACTACAAACTTCGTCTACCTCTTTCTAAAGTCTGTCCTACCCGAAAAGTTGTTTCGTGTCCCTTTTCATCACTCTATCCGTCTCCTAGTCAAAGGACATAAACATTGAATTTTCCCTTTCCAAACTTCTATTTAAGAAACCAACTCATAGTGATGTGGGCCACGTTATCTAGTGTCAGAAATTTGGTTCGCGAAAGTTTCAAGCATTCACTCCTTGAACAAAAGTCGGAGTGATGCTACGTTGATATGTGAAGGCTTAGTATCTCTTTGATGTGCTCCTTTTGTGTTGAATATATGGCCCCTTTTCCATTATAAATGGGTATTCATAGATGACACTTAGTGTGAAATGAACACCTTAGGTGACGACACATGAGGTTAGAAAAAATGATAATGTCATTGTGAAATATAATCGCTGATAAATCGTTTTTGCGGAATCATTTTTTAGAAATCTATTATATTTCGAAGATGAGCAACCATTGTCCATTGGTGGGTGGACACGGCCTCTTATGCGAGAGGTTCCTGGTTCAATCCCGACACCCCGTTTGTGCCTTGAAATGACCAAACACGAGACCATCGCTCGCTCACCGGTGAAGGAAAACATCGTGAGGAAACCTGAATGCCTGATGAGATTGAAAGTCTTTGAAGATATGTGAAGTTCACCAACCCGCATTGGGCCAGCGCATCGGTAAACTATGGCCCATTACCATCCTCGCCTGATTTCGAAGAGGAGACCCATGCCCAGCTGTGGGACCAGTTATGGGTTAATAGTTTACTTCACATTTTTTATATCTCGAAGTCTATGATTGATGACATATATGATGATATACTAATATTATAAAGTGGTAAAGTTTGTAAGTTTGTGTAGTTGTATGGGGTAGTCATCGGTCCATTACCACACGTCACTTCTCAAAAGAGGTTCCACTTTCAAATTAAACACTACATAAAGTAACATTTATGTTAGAATTTATACCTGTGCAATTTGTGATGAAGTAAATAGCGCAGTATAAACAGTACAACGTTAATTACCAAGTCTCACACAAAACCGCATAGCGTATCATACGAGAGGGTAGCTATAGCGGCTGGTTTCTTGTTAACAGTTGCTTTAATACATGGAATGGTGTCTTTATACGTTTAGCTCTGTGTTTCTTTCTCTTTTAAAGCAAAAAGAAAAATATATATGATTTTAAGAGTAAGAGCTACATGGTTACAACATCCCTTTGTGTTGTATACAAACTTGATTGTATATGACTGGCCTGTTAGTAGTCAGTAGTAGTCAGTGACCTGACTGCTAAACCAGAGGGCCGTGGGTTCGATTTCCACATGACAAAATATGTTTGTTCTGTTACGTTGTTCTGTCTGGTGTAATTTATTTAAAATATTATGTATTTAGAAATTATAATGAAACATATTCACGGATTTTATCGCGGTTTTTATGTTTAGTTATGTTTAAGTAAAGTTTTTACAAGCCCGACGTTTCGGATACTTTACAGCAACCATGGTCACGGAAGAACAGTCCTCCCGTGACCATGGTTGCTGCAAACTTAATAAGCCGCGATAAAATATACGATATATCGAATACGCGATAATAAACCGTGATAACCTGTGATTGGATTTTTTGGCCTAAACTGTTACTTATAACTTTTATGTATACCATTGGTTGTCCTTATCATAAATAAAAAAAAAAATCCGTAAATTTCTTTCATTATATCGAGTGGAATTCGCTTAAACATAAGAAAACAATATGTATTTAGAAATACTTGTCTATCAGTCATAGTTGCCTGGTCACCATAATAACAGGCTCACCTTAGATCGGGATCAGATGGTGTGAGAGTTGTCCCAACATATCACTATACATTATTATTATTATCTCTACGCTCATAATAAGACTGACATAGGGCACAAAAAAGGGCTATGAATTCAATTTTTTTCATCCGGTAAAAACATTTTCAATATTTCACCCACTCTACCTTATTCTCTACTATCTGTATACTCTCCAATTTCACTATTTTAATTTAATTTTATGAAAATTACTTTCATTTCTATTTATTTACAAAATATTCATTTTCATTGAATATTCAAAAAGCTAACTAATATTAGCATGGGATTGCATTGTCAATTGTTCAAAAAGATGCAGTATATCGAACTGCTAGTAGCTACTCGTAGATCGAAACACGAGCTCATAAATTTGACAACTACTGCAAATAATTTATCGCCATCATTGATAGGCGCTATTGCAGCTGTCAAAAATGGCGCTAGATATTTGAAACTAACCATGCTTTAGGAAGGAAATGTTCGACACAAGTGACACCAACTACACTTAGTGCACACAGATCTAACTTTGTGAAGTTGGAACATTGCCCGTTTTATCTCTATGTTACATGTGCAATTAGTTGGTACAGCTGCTGTATGTGTTTTAACTTTGATAAAATTCAACAAGCAATCTTTAGACGAATTGTTGAAATTTCTAATGAGTTTACTACCTTTTAATATTGAGAATATAAGATTCACTCTCACATAAGCAACTCCTCGCGGAAGCCCTAAAGGTTTTATAAGAAAAAGTTCTTTCTATTTTTTTATTGACTTCAAAGAAGGAGGCATTTCTTAATTCGACCTTATATAATATTATGATTTTTGTTATTTTTATTTTACTAGGTGAGCCATCTGCTCACCTACCTACCGATTTAGCTTAAAGACCATCTGGCCTAAAAGTCTAGACCTTTCGAAAAAAAAAAGACTTTTGTTATCAAGCCACAATTTTTCAGACATGACTTTTAGTGCTAGATGCAAAAGACAGTCGATACCGCAGACATATTCCATGTTTTTAACGCAGAATTAATACGCTTTGGAGTTTGGAGTATTCGTCTGTTTTCTTCGTCTTTATATCTTTATCATGTCTTTATATGTTCTTTATTCACATTTGGTTAATGATTTGGTATTCATCGCTAGTTTTTGTATCATATCGCGAAAGCAGTTTGAAAGCGTTCAAGTAATTACCCCAGGCTACATCCAAAACTAAAGACGTCGAGAGTGCGACTAAAGCTTAGGTTGGGAAGGAAAGAAAAGAAAAGAATATAAGTTAAGACTTACCGAATACCAATTTAAAACTCATTTTAAAGTTAACAGTTCGTTTCGCTTCACGGCTCCCTAGTGAAGACTCGAATTATAGATAAAACTGATATGCCCTTTTTTCATTTAATTCTCAAATTCACATGTTATTTCTTTCAGACCACTTTTTATGTATTTTCTCATAATTTTCCAGCATTATTTTATTTTATCATGTTTTTTATGGTTTTCCAAGCTTACGAAATGTTAAATTCATCTTGGCATTTCATAAATACTTCCAAAATTCTTAGACTAGTTTCAGTACTAAGACTAAGTATTGTCATATAAGCTTTGAACCTCAATTGAATCCTCGTATCCGCTTAAGTTATAGTACACTCGGTTGCAACTTGAAGTTATGCCATCGACGTCAACTTAAGTCCCGGGGGAACGTGTTCGCTCAGGATAAGTTTCCAACTCCGGGATTCATTAGGATCGGTTAACATCTAATGCAAAATTATTGAGATAGGGACAAAAGTTTATCTTTAGATGTTCCGAAAATAGCTCAGTATTATTGGTGTACACTAATGTAATAAAACAGTAGGCGAATTTTGGGTTTGATTGTTGAGAGAAGATCTTATGTGTTTTTATTTCCTAGGCGATGATGAACCTAAATGTATTTTGGAGTGTATCAAGTAGCAAGCGCATTTTTAATCTGAAGTAACGGTTTTAATCACAGATATTTAAAATAAGTTTTAAATATTTCTATGGTTTTAATAAAGATATGATGGTCTTTTTTTAGTGTATTAAATAATGCGATAGACGTTTTACCTGTTGGTAAGTTCTAATCATCACGAAGGATAAAACTCCTGCCTTAACATTTAAGTTTTTTTTTATTCCTCTAAAAAAATGCTTTCCAAAATCTTTCAATTCTACTACACTAACTAATACTTCGTTGAAAGCACTGAGAAATGTAAGCTAAAATAAATGTCATTAATCCAGAAACGGCTGTAAAAAAATTAAACTGCGAATTTAGATTTTTTTTATACGATAATTTAGAATTAGAGATTCATTTAAATATTAACAATACCTTTTAAATATAAGATTTTTTTTATAACTATAACACATTATTAATATTATGCAAGGATCCATACATAAGTTGCATTTTTTGTCATATACGGTTTAATGCCAGTAATTACACTATTCTGCCTTGCGTATCAACATTAAAAATCAGTTTTCTTATATTTACGCGAATTTCACTCATTAGAATGGAGAAACTTTTACGGATTTTATCGCGGTTTATTTAGTTTTTTACAAGCCCGACGTTTCTTTTACTTTACAGCAACTATGGTCACGGGAGGACTGACACAAAGTCTGACTGACACAACAGTCCTCCCGTGACCATGGTTGCTGCAAAGTATCCGAAACGTCGGGCATATAAAGAACTCAAAAAATGATGTGGTGTCGTGGGACACCAGGTAGGAACGAAGTTAAGAAAGAGAAGGGATAAGAGAACGAAAAGAAAGAGAGAGAAAGAGAAAGGTATATACACTACTCGCTTGTGTATGCGACTGTCGCGCCTGCGCACGTCTTATTTAACGCTTTTTATTCCACGCACTTTTTCTTACGGTTTTACTATCACATTTTTTTCAGTTCGGTCGCGCAGTAAAATCCATATCCCAAGCCTGCCGTAAGGAACTTCGTTCCAATAAACCGCGATAAAATCCGTAAAAGTTGTTTCATTATAATAAAAAATCTGGCTCAAATACGCCAGAGTCTTGTAACCATGACAAAACAAATCCGCACTCGGATGACCTAGTGAAATTATATTGTGAAGTATAAAGTCACACTGAAACTCCATATAAATTTAAAAGCTGTGACCTAAAAATGCACCTGCGTTATAACGTGACTGTGATAAGAGTGGAGTCTCGTGATTGTTGAAAACGTAATATACATAGCGTTCACTTGAAACATGAAATTATAGACCAGGAGCCGGTATCAAAAAGTCCGTAATATAAACATCTAAGGTGTCCTACTTATATTTATGCAAAAAGTAAACTCCGCACAAAACATCTTATTGAATGTCAATCTTACTTGGACAAGACTAATGATGATGATTTAATGTAATACATATATTACTAATAATACTATTATATCAGACAAATAAGATACCTTTCGACTCTCAGTATACTTGTAAAAATAGTATCCTAAATGAATATGTATGTGTAATTAATACTAATGCAAATTTAATTGATTACATCATGGAATATGTTATATCTTACTAATATTATAAACGTGAAAGTTTGTAAGTATTGATGTTTGTTACTCTTGCACGTAAAAACTACTGAATGCATTTTAATGAAACTTTACAATAATAAAGCTTATACATCAGAATGTGAATGTGGTAACATAGGCTATAATTAATCTCTGTACTCCCACGGGAATGGGAAGTACGCGGGTGAAACCACGGAGCGCTGCTAGTAATAAGTGTATAAAAATAATGCAACCATAAACATGTAGGATATAATATTTTTATGGTTGCATTATGTTGTCAGACGCGTTTCTCCCCAAAATCGGGAGAAAAGTGTACTTTGTTACATTTTCAGATCCTGTCAAATACTTTATGGCATTCAAAATTTCTCAGAATATATTTCTTTAACAACAGAAAGCGGTATTTGCTGGAGCTAAGTGCAGTATCGCGTCTGTAGCCACTGGCTCGTCGTCGTCGCTACTCGTCAATAAAATTGCTGCTGTGATAAATATAGTTTCAACAATTTTCAACTAACTATAAAATCGCGAAACAAAATTTCTTTTTATAGAAAAACTAGTGCTGTCCCGACAGACCTCGTTCTATGGGGTTAAAAATAGGGGTTGATCGTAGACGGGTGAAAATTTAAGGTTGTATACAGTATTTTAGTATGTTGTATCATAAAAAGAAATTGTCTAAAAAATAAAATATATAATTTTGGGGTGGGTTGAAAAATTGGGGTGGGTTGGGAATGAAACATGATTGAATGAATGATATTGACCGTTTCTCAGACCTACCCGATATGCATTCAAAATTTTATTAAAAATCAGTCGAGCCTTTCGGAGGAGTTTGGTAACAAACACTGTGACACGACAATTTTATATATTAGATATAACCAATAGAAAAAAATCTTCAAAATAAATTATTAAAACTTTTCTTAAGTAGTTATTAGCAAATATTAATATATAATTCCGGTACCGAGTTCAAATAAACATATATTTCGCTTTTGTTCAGGTTTAATATTTTGTAATAATGTGATAATATGTATTATTACCCATTTCAAATGATACCTACAGGTTGTCCAATTCCACAGGCTTGGGTAACAATTAGAAGAGCACTTAACTGAAACGCGATTAGTCGTATCAACTCTATGTGCTTGGTTGCGGGGTTAGATAGTGTAATTAGGTTAGATAGTGTTTGCATCCAGTCCTTAATATTCACATTATCCCTTTGTTATATGACGCTAATTATGATATGATGTTAAGATATATACTTATTAAGATTATAAACTTAGATACATAGATTAGATAAATAGACAAGGTATTTGCTTAGATTAAATTGGAACGCATAATCGTTACTTGCGCTTAGCCTATAAAGTTATGCCTTAATAGCTTTTATTTTGCAAAAACTTTATAAAAGCCCGACGTTAATAATCCCTGAATAAGGCTAAGCTTAGACTGGTTCTAGACAAAGGTGTTCAGTGGTTTGATCCATGAATAGATTAAAGAACGTCACGTAGATAAAATTAATTTTAAATACAAAACCAAAAACCGACTTCAAAACTACACATTTAAATTATGTACTACCAAAAAATTTAAAATAATATATTACGAGGTGAAGTTAATTAGCAAAAATAATTAATGAAAATATTAATACTTATATTATGTTTTACTTATACTATTTAAAATTAGCTATTTTTAGAGTCGGTGCCAGCCAAAGAGGATATTTTAATGATCAATGACATACACCAAGTATTGTGTAGGCGTCTGTAAAGGTTATCTATGTTTTGGGACATAGCCTTATAGCCTTTCTCGATAATTAGGCCATCTAACACTGAAAGAATTTCCTGATATTAGCACCATCAAAGAAACCTCTCCAAGCCTTTTTTCGCGGTAAAAGATAGCCTATGTCCTTTCCCAAGCTCTGGTCTTTATGTGTACTAAATTTCGGTGCAGTGGTTTAGGCGTGAAAGCGTAACAGACAGACAGACAGAGTTACTTTCGCATTTATAATATTAGTAGGGATCTAACTGATTGAATGTTCCGTCGGTCCTCGATGTAAACTCATGTAAGGGCTAAAAATGTATTTCTCTAGGATAAGATTGATTTACGTATATTATGTTGGTTTCAATGCAATTGAAATAAATAAGTAATTTAAATAATAAATAGTAAATCTAAGTAACATAATTTGTAAAGTTATATTAGTTAGATTTACTTATTACACACTTAATTAAAAATTCCAATATGATTGGGTGTTTATTGCTCTTTTACGCAAAAACTACGGATTTTAGTTAAATTTGACAAAAGTATCGCTTATGCATCAGAATAACACATAGACTATAATTTGTCCCCGTATTTCTAGTAATAAGCACGTGAATGAAACCGCTAGGCAAGTAAACAATATTTTCTCCTTTGTAAAACCTGGCCTCCTTTGCGCTTGGTGGGGGTAGTCCGCCTTGGGCTCAGTTTATCCGACGGTGGTGTGGCAGAGATCCGCCACAGGTACAAACCCGACGCCATGAAGCCGTGGAAATCACACTCCACGACTGGCGGGGAGCAACCCCCCACTTACTATATCACTGGGTGATACCAACCGGCTCCCACTTCCGACGAAGCATTAGGGTCATTAGGGCCATTAGCACAGCTCCATCCGAAAAAAAAATCTCCTTGTCCCCCCCTCCCCCCCTTATTACAAGCCAAAATATTAAGTGAATCATCTACACTTTTACTAGTCACATGGCATATTCTAGAAAACGTATTGCTGTTTGGGCGACCATAGTCGTTATGCAAACATTATTGTATTTTTATTCCCTTAACAAATGTTATGGAATATTTCGGTACAATTGAGAACGTTTCAAAATCATGAAGATATTCAAATACAAATATATTTCCTTATTTAGTTTTCCAGGTAAAATTTCATATTAAAGAATTTAATAGATGATGATCTTTTCTACCCAGCTAAATTATATTAACTTGGACCCTGTATTTTACGATAACATTATTTTTTTTCTAATCTTGAGTATTTTCAATTTATTATTTTATATATTGGCAGAATTCTGTCATCTTAAAAAAATCGGTGAAAAAAATACGACGGGCATATAAAAAACCTAAAACCCGCAATAAAATTGGTAAAAGTTGTTTCATTATAAATAAATCCATTTATTAATTTTCCTTTAAGCCAAAGCACCGCATTTGTAATGTATAAGTTTTTCAATGTTGTATATTTACTACCTTTTTTTACTCCTTGACATTGGTTCTTTTTTTCACCATAAAATGTTGTTCAGATTACACCATAAAATGTTGTGCCTACACAAAATGGAAAATAAACGTTTTCATCAACTTTTTTTCATCTGAGGTTGGTGGGGCTTAATGACACCAACATCTTACCTAAGAACAAGGTATTTCGAAATAAGAGAAGGGTTGATGTTACGTTGCAAATAACTATCATATTCTTAAACACCGTAAAGGGACTAACAACACGATATAAGATAATTTAATCTTACTTCAAATTATAGCTACTTCAACAATATACACGCTGTAACTGTATTTGGAACGCCTTGAAAAACGAAGAGGTATGATATAATGTAGGCGTGGCCTGACATGATACAGGTGGAAAAAACGCGTAATTATAATTTTTTAAAAACATTTTTTTTTGTATAATCTGGTTTGGTAAACATAATACAGGCATTGACGGCAATGCTTTAAAATAATCGTTTCTTGAATAAAACAGAAATGTAACAGCTGACTTACAGGCTCGTTGCGCGAGTTGATGGAACTTCCGTACCGCACATGTCTTGCGGTCAGCGTGAGTTCATAGCGTTATGCATACATCGCGTTTCCAAGCGTTCCAAATACACCCGGTATATTGATATAATACTTCATCATGATCTGCCTAGCCTTTTCCCAACTATATATTGGGGTCGGCTTCCAGTCTAACCGGATTCAGCTGAATACCAGTATTTTACATGGAGCGACTGCTGTCGGACCTCCACAACCCACTAACTGGGTGATACGGTACCGCGCGGTTAGGTTCAAAATATATATAATGACATAATACTATATATACCATTAATACTTATATACAATAATTCATGTGTCGTATACATTAGTCGTAATATATACAATACATATAATATATCATTTAATAGATACGATTCATATGTAGGCTTGTCTTAACGTTATCGAAGGAATCCTATGTTCACTATTAGACGGCCAAACGTTGATGATGATGACAAATAAAACATTTGAAGAACTTGAGGCAGAATCTCTATGCATTGAATATTATGATAAAAAAAAAATATGGAGTACTGTCCTCCCGTGACCATGGTTGCTGTAAAGTATCCGAAACGTCGGGTTTGTAAAAAACTTAAACCGCGATAAAATCCGTAAATTTGTTTCATTATAAAAATGTGGAAAGGTTAAATAACGATTAATCGATAAGATATCCTTTAAAAATGCATGTATTTATTATACCTACAGTAGAATAGAGTTTATACAAGCGCGAATGAGATGAGATTGAATATTGATAAGTATGTACACAACGTTAAACAAATACAGACCTTTGCAAACTCTGCAGGGCGATTGAAATTGGCAAACGTATTTTATTTGTAACGTATTTTACGTATGGATTATTATATTTATAACGTATTTTAGTTGTGGAATTTGTTGGAATGTTATGGAAAACTTTATGTACATGTTCTCAGCAGATTTTTTTTCAAAATCCTGTAACTGCTGCATAAACTATATGATTAGATTATATACATAGAACCTTATTTTTAATGAATACTATAAACTCAGGTTTTTAGAGGTATCATATTATTACTCCACCACGGTTCAGGCCTTGTCGTGGCGGTGGGGCTCAGTAGCCCAGAGAGACCCCAACACCTTGGGCAAAGCGGATTGAGCCGAGGGGGCTCTTTGTACCCCTCTTATAGGAAGAGGGGGCAAAAGAGCAAGCCGAGGACGGGAACCTCGACTCATTGTACTGTCCCGACCGCGACGTTGGGAGGGGTTGTTCTGTGGTGCGGGGCAACCCCTCTGTGGAGGTGACATTGGTCCTCTGAGGGTCTGACTAGCCGTTGAGCAATAGGGTACATTGCTTGTAGATCCAAGGCACCTCACCAAAGGCGGCATTGGTGGCCACTCGCCGGGTTTTAGTGGGTAGAACTGCGTCCACTTGCCAGCTTTCGGGCGCAGTGAGCCCCACATACCTGCCTGGGGAGACCTACTCCCCCGCGGGATGCCTAAACGCATTTCCCGGCGTTAAAGAAAA
Source organism: Lycaena phlaeas (assembly GCA_905333005.2). NCBI lineage: Eukaryota > Metazoa > Arthropoda > Insecta > Lepidoptera > Lycaenidae > Lycaena > Lycaena phlaeas. Next base: position 5,676,830 of record HG995181.1, read on the forward strand.
AAAAGGTAAATAATATACCTTTTTTATTAGGTATTTATTTGCTTTTTATATAACAATTTCTCTTTTTATTGCATTTTATTTATTTAGAATTCAAATTAAATGATACTAAATAACAGTAGTACGCAGAATTTACGTATATCCAAACTCCAATCCACTTTCAATACTTTATGACGTAATCAGCTTTAGTAATATTTATCTTTCGGATTCGCCAAATATCGGATCCAGATAAACGTGTGCAAGTGAAGCCTGTCCGTTGCATTCAGAGACATAACAGAGCCAATAAATGTTTCTATACAAATAATATATTCAACAAAGCAATACAGGTTTCAATCCGATAAATGAATTCTATACCCATGGAATAGGCCGTTTTATCAATACAATACAGTGCAACATCGATATAACAAATCGGAAGGAAGCAAGTAAATATTCGTTATATCAAGTAATTCGTTGAACTGAGGTTTGTTATGTTAAGATTGGATTGAGTGGGCTCTTTGTACCCCTCTTATAAAAAGAGGGGACAACAGAGGAGGGTGCAAGGGGTGAGGATGAGAACCTCACCTCATCGTACTGTCAAGACGTTGGGTTTGGTTGTTCTGTGTGCGGGGCAACCGCTCTGTAGAGGTGGCGTCGGTCCCCTGAGGTACTGACTAGCCGTCGAGGTACCCTGTTGCTTGTAGATCCGGGGCACCTCACCAAAGGCCTCACAATAGTCGCCTGGGGAGACTCACTCCCCAGCGGGATGCGTCAGTGCATTTCCCGGCGTAAAAGAAAAAAAAAGATTTTGAATAGCAATCTTATAAATACCTTTCGTGAGTAGTAAGAGATAGCTATCTGTAAAGTGAAAAATTACAAGTTCAAACCCTTGAAGGCAGATTACCAATCATATTAAAAAGAGCATAATATCTACTTATTTTACCACTTGTATTTAAAAGGTTGATGACCTACCTGCAATCCTTTAGGCGTAGCCGGTGTATATAGATGTCACTGGTCACTAAACACGAGGTGAAACAAATATCCGTTCGCCCGAACTTTTATAAAGAACGTACATTTATCGTCACGGATTTTATCGCGGCTTATTATGTTTCTGACATGCCCGACGTTTCGGATACTTTACAGCAACCATGGTCACGGGAGGACTGAGATGTCAGACGTCCAGCTGTTACAAAGTTATTCGAAACTACCCTATGATACATCAATATTTTATTTAGTCCTATCTACGCAGAAAGTGCTAACTGAGTCTTTAGTCTGTGACATACCTATTATGCTTGAATATTGATTTTATTATTTTTATTATGGGATCCCAAGCAGGTGGTAGTGGCCAGCCATCTTCTCTATTGAATTTTTTTATTATAATGAGTAAAATTAGCGTAAACAAAAGAAAACAATATAAAAGGTCACTATTTTACTTCGCCACGGTCCCCATAATGCCCAATGCTAGGCTCGGGAGTCGCCTCGAAATCAGGGGAGGAGAACGTTCGGGCCAGAGCTTAATGATGCGCTGCCTGATTGGTATTTACATACCTTTAAACACTTCTCATCAGGCATCAGGTTTCCTCGCGATGTTTTCCTTCACTGGCGAGCAAGACGAAAACAAGTCTAAGATATAAAGATATTTCATAGTTTAGCAAGGAGAAATTAAAAAATAATAATGACACAGGTCAAAATCGAACCCCAGACCTCTCGCGAGAGGCCAAGCTCATGCCTACTTTATAATCATCGCTCACAATTCCTAGTCACAGGTAAACTGGAAACTGTAAGGATGATCAACGATCACATCTTACAGTACCCAATCCAACTGTCATAAAATGTCTTAGTAGCAGTTATATTAACACTGTGAAAATGTAATTCACCTATCTGTAACGCTTCAATTGATAAACCGTGATAAACGGATGGCCATTTTGCACAATTTGGGGATCGAACAATTATCTTGTTGCAGGAGAGCGCGTCACAGCGCGGATGTTCGCCGGAGATGAGAGCGCCGCGGCGCGTGTCCAGTGCGTTGCTTCTTCCATTTGCATTGCTATCGTTGCCGCCTGTGCATGCTGCCAACGCAACAACATACCGAGTGAGTACTGACAAACTGAATTAATGAATGTTGTTATCGTTGCCATCTGTGCATGCTATCCACGCTGCTACATACCAAGTGAGTACATACTGAATTAATGTATGTTGTTATCGTTGCCATCTGTGCAGCGTACATGCTACCCATGCAACTACATACCGAGTTAGTATTGACATGCTGAATTAATAAATGTTGTTATCGTTGCCATCTGTGCATGCAATCCATGCTACTACATACCGAGTGAGTACATACTGAATTAATGAATGTTGCTATCGTTGCCATCTGTGCATGCTACCCACGCAACTACTAACCGAGTGAGTACTGACAAACTGAATTAATGAATGTTGTTATCGTTGCCATCTATCTGTGCTTGCTACCCAGGCAACTGCATACCGAGTGAGTACTGACAAACTGAATTAATGAATGTTGTTATTGTTGCCATCTGTGCATGCTATCCACGCTGCTACATACCGAGTGAGTATATACTGAATTAATGAATGTTGCTATCGTTGCCATCTGTGCATGCTACCCACGCAACTACTAACCGAGTGAGTACTGACAAACTGAACTAATGAATGTTGTTATCGTTGCCATCTGTGCATGTTACCCACGTAACTATATACCGAGTGAGTGCTGACAAACTGAATTAATGAATGTTGTTATCGTTGCCATCTGTGCTTGCTATCCAGGCAACTACATACCGAGTGAGTACTGACAAACTGAATTAATGAATGTTGTTATCGTTGCCGTCTGTGCATGCAAACCACGCTACTACACACCGAGTTAGTACATACTGAATTAATGAATGTTGCTATTGTTGTCATCTGTGCATGACACCCACACTACTACATACCGAGTGAGTACATATTATTGAATTAATGAATGTTGCTATCGTTACCGCCTGTGCATGCTACCAACGCAAAAAAAAACCGAGTGAGTATTATCATATTGAAAGAATTGCTATCGTTGCCATCAAGTAGTGCTATTTTCCATCAGCAGCAGTTACAAGTTACCTTTGGGATTTGAAATTTGTTTCAAGGTTAAATTCAGTAGTAGTAGACGGATAAAGGCTGATGAAGATAATGATAATGAACATAGGCTATAGAATGTTTACTTGTCCGTAGCCGACATGGACCGCTACTAGTAGATGATAAAACTAAACTTTGCCCAATTAGTTCAAAATCTCATTGTTCTATCATTTTAATATATTATAGGAAGACATTATTAGAACTTGAGCAAAAATGTTCGTTAATATTTTATCCGGACGTCAGATTGGGGTACGAATTCCATGGCAAAGTGTTAAAATTAAATCAAACTGATTTTCACCTACAAATCAATAAGTCTTACCAGGCTTAGAGATTGGATACTTAGTTCAATGGTTAAAGTTTTTCAATAGCTTTTTCAATCGTGGCACTACAGATCTGTAGAGAGCGCATGCGTGGAACATCTGACTAGTGTGCGAAGCGTTTATAAATCCGCTTCATCAATCATAATCATCCTTCAATGTATACCTTAGTCCTGAACTAATGACGTATGTATGCTTCTTGTGAAGGGAATGTGTAATATTTGTGTTATTAAGGAATATAATATGTATCATGTCCCTTGGAAGAAGAGGTAAAGTATAATTGAAGAAGCAAAAACTCCTTTTCACAAAATGTTCAAAGTTCAATATGACCCCAAATTAATTTTAGTCAAAGATATCGCAATTGGTCCACTCTCTTGTATAGACGTGAAATAGGGATCTTAGAAAATACGTGACCAGATACTGGCATTTGAAAGATGGACTCTATGTAAGATGTAAAAAAATCCTTGTACTAGTCTTATTTTGAACGGTAGAGTACTTGAATAAGCAAACTACCGAAGGAATGGACCATCATGAAATTGAAAGTCAACTTCTTTAGACACCTGCAGGGAGGATCCCTTTATGAATTTCCAAGGTTGATCCTTGAGGGAAAGATCCCGGGGAAGTTAAGATCAGGCCTATGGAGGAAAAGATGGTTTAACGACATTAAATACTGTGGCATTTGGCGACATTAAAGGCCATCAGACATTTTGAAAGACGCAGTGCCATGCTGCTTTACAGCCGAATTGGGCCGGCACGACTGGGGTGGTATCTCTCGCTCACATAATACCGGCGTAAAGTGGCAGTTATGCTTTCGCGTTTCGTGTGGTTTGTGAGTATCCGGTGGCCCATTGGGGGGGGGGGGGATAGGGAAAAGGAGGACAACGCATCTGTATAACCTCTGGTTGTGTGGATGTTTATGGGCGTCGATAGTCGGCAAAAGGCTTCGACTGTTCATTTGCCCTCCTATGCTATTAAAAAATCAGACCTCAAAGTCACCTTTTGAAAAAAAAACATCCGAATGTAAAAGCATGGGGTTTTAGAAATTTACCAACTGACCTCTGAACTTTAAGACGAATATGGCACCTTATGATGATAGAGTAGATAGCCCGTATGAATATGTCGGCCAATTATTAATAGCATTCTGTGATAGTTTTAAGAATCTTGCTTACGCATTGTGGAGGCCCTGGATCCCCGGGCCTATCATCGGCTGACACAGCGGTAGCTAGATAGGTAGGTAGGCTTGTTTTTCAGAAAACAGCAAAACGCCTTCATCCAACTCCCCTTTCAGTGGTCATTTTTCTTTTTAAAGTAAAAAGTTATCCTTAACTTTAAGGCAGATTATTAGGACATTTTTTTCATTGAGTTTAAGAATGTGACACGCTTATCGCGACGTTTTTTTTATTTAAATATTAAACGTATTTTACTTCTAAAATGTTTTTTAATCATTCTTCTTTTGCAACTGAAAATAAAAAAGAAGAAAATTTAAACAGAGTGAATCCATAAATTAGGTTATCTATCTCATTTAAGTTAAGCCGCGCGTTAAGTCTGCCAATGCCCGGTTGATCGGTGATAAAATACTAATTTAGCTTTATCTGAAATTGGATGAAAATAAGGGTTAATTTACTTAAGAATATTAATAATGCTCAAAAGGAATTTTGTTGTTTATTTCACTCTAAATATTAATTAATCGAGAAGCCAAAGATTTGGTCGGGCTTTGTTGCGTACGTCCGTATTTATATATAGATATTTACATTCTCTTTATTTCTGTCGCTTTATTACCCTGTGTGGGCTAGCTGGTAGAAGTAGAACTAAAGCATTACTAGTAAATAATGGTGCATATATCTGATCAAGATTTATCTTTTATCTTAAGGTAAGATTATTTTGTCAGGGATTTTTGGAAGCCATGACTAAACCTACCTACAACCTATGACTATATTATACCCGTGTATTTAAGAAGCTTCATCAGCCTTTACTCACCCAGTTAGACACAGTGAAATCGTGAATTTTTGTTGAAAAATTAAAAAAATTGTAGAAAAAAAAACTGAAGAGGGTGTAAAAACTGCGATTGACAAAAAGTTCTCGTAGATATTAGCTATTTCCGGACCATTTCGTCCGTAAGCTCTGGAACGCGACAAAGCTTTTTTAGCAACACTAAAATTTAAAAACTTTCCTCTGAATTTGTCTAGTGCATTTTTATGTGTATCGGATCGTATAAAATGCCACTAATTTAAAAAGCTGCACTTTACTTTGAGAACCGTTTGTATCGAAAAGTAAAAAAATATTTTAAAATTGTGTTCAGTATTTTTTCACAGTACCAACTGTTATAGTCGTCGTTAAAATTTATATCAATGAGCTTTACCTCGTAGTTTCACCCGTTTTGAAAATTTAAAAAACTTCTTTACTTACAAAACTTGAAACAATTGTCAAATGTGACAACAATAACTACTGATATTTTCCGTGATTTTCAAACAAACGAACAAACTTTAAACTTGAAGTTGAAATACGACCTATTGACCTTCAAGAAAAAAGCATACTCATATAAATACTGACAAAATTCCGTTTAAAATCAGGAAATATCATTGTAACTAATAGTTGAAACGTTTAAGATAAGTTTTTATAGTTTGACTCACAATTTCATTGATATCATAACTGATTCCGATTCTGGCTCACTCACACATGCAAATTTAATATATTGTATTGTAATTCAATTTATTATTATCATTATTATCTTCATTAGCCGCTTTATCACTGGCATTTATTGTGTTATTGAATCCCACGATACAGGTATTTCCTAGTACATTCATCATCATCAAATCTCTGTTCCTTCTATGTACAATATCGTGTATCTCCTTAAATTTTAAAACAATTTAGATTGCTTTTATTTAAAAGATTGACAACTCAGCTTCTAATCCTCGAACGTAGCGTGTGTCTATGAATGTCTGACCAGCCCCCCTAGACAAGTGGTAGTAACGCTTAACGAATAGAATATAATACTTATTGTATGGGAATGACACTAGCTTACGACATGTAAATTGACAGATAGTGTCCTTCTCATACTATAAGTATTCTATTCTATTCATTTAGCGTTTGTGCCACTTGTCTAGGGAGGCTGATATCTAATCATTTACCACAAGATGTACTAACTATCCTTTCACTCTCCCCTCTGTAGTGACATTTTTTTTTTTTTTTTTTTTTTTTTTTCGGTTGGATCTATGCTAATGGTCCTAGTGACCGTTATGCGTCATCGGAAATGGGGTGATCCGGTTGGATCATCCTATGACGTTAAAAATTTGGGGGGTTGCCCCCCGCCATGTTCATGGCGTCGGGTTTGTACCTAACTTGGTAAGCTACGGTCGACTGGTTTGGAACGGGTGACGTTAGAAACCTATCGTGAGGGCCGGCCCTCCCCTCCCCCGGTAGCGGGGGAGGCGGGTCAAGCGCGGGACCCGAGCAAGCTGCCGATAGCAGAGTGCTATCGGTGATTACACGGTCTATATTGGTGTCGACTCGTAGCTGATCTGAGCCTATGCTGTCGCGGTTGATCCGGATCAACTGGTCAACGGAGTGTAGGGTTCGACGTCGCATACGACCCCGGGGCCCATGCGGTGTGAATGTGTGCCTAACACCGGCTGTGTTATGTCTGAGTGTGTGTTGTAGCTTACGTCGCGCTTCAGCGTCGCGCTTTAACAGTTCTGTGATTTTATCAACAGGATCGGTTATGACATTCTTAGGTAACCTAGACTTATTAGGTGCTAAGCTATCGGGGGTGTAGTTTGCCGCACTCACGACGAGTGGGTTCGGGTGGAGAAGTGCCTTTTCGAAGTGACGTTCTGACATCGCTTTGAAATGGCCCCTAATCGAATCTAGCTGTAGTGACAGTATACTCGTAAGTAGTATGTACTAGTATGTATACTAGTATGTATACTAGTATATACTAGTAGATCAGACGTCAACCACGGGAGCCACGATTTGTGTATGACTCAATTAAGTCTCCTTGCCAGTAATTTTGATGGCCTTCTTGGCGTGGCCATAGACGGGAGTTTCAAGTGAACGGTATTATTTTCTCAACCACTTCATAACTAATTGAAAGAGACTTATGCCTAATGGAAAAAATACATCCTTGAAGCGTAAGATTCAGTCTGTGATGTGATCAGATAACTCGAACGATGTTGATCGATCAGACTATATAATTTTCAATCTTTTTGAATTCTTCTTCGAATCTTGATCAGTTACTCAACGGATTTGCAAACTAGTCGTTCAACTGGTCTAGACTAATTGGTCGCTAAATACGTCATTTAACTATTTGCTCGATCGATTGAACCTACATCATTTCACAGTTTACAAAATGCCTTAATTGATATTTAGCCCAATAGCTTTATTGAAGTGAAAATTTTTTTGGTGTTCTGCACACAGATTAAGTTGTAGGCTGTGAGTTAGGCTGATTCGTCACGCTCTGAGGTGAAAGGCTTGATCGGCTAAACTCGGGATCTCCGAGTATACCCGAGCCAAGATACATTCGGCTGCTCTTCACAGCCGCGGCGCCTAATATTATTTAATTTATATGTAATAATTGTTATTAATTTTCACTTCAGCAGTGTGATCTTAATCGCATATTTTTAAATAATAATAATATGAATTATTATTATTATTACATGGAGTTACATTGCCGTTTACCGTCACACATTCAAATCGATATTATCATCAGGACGCACCGATAGGTAATTTAGATTAAAATCGTAATAAAACAACCATTTTAATAACAAGTCAAGAATATTTTTGTCTTCATTTTATCGAACAAACTCAATCGCTTATAAAAACTGTCAGCTAAAGGGTTCGCTTCAAATAGATCACCCCACATGGTGAAATTAAACTGGTACAAATTTAGCGTCAATGCCGTAACGCCTCAGCGGACTTACGTCAGTGTCTTGTGGAGAGATATTTATACCATAATGGACATTGGACAAATTTCTGATCAACTGCAAGCCTTGTCCCATATTTATACCTATTTTGTCTATATTGCTTTACATATATGATTGGATGTCAGCTTTTTTTTGAAGAGTGAAAAATAATAAAATTTGTCAAAAGGGTAACTGAAATTCTTCAAGTAACTTTGTAATGCCCTGATAGAGAGTATTTATTTTTTGATAGGAATGTACCGATTGATGTGTTCTGTAGAATTAATAAATCTACTTACAAATTACTATACAAGACTTTGCAAAGTTTAAAGAAGCATAATAATAATAATAATAATAATAATATCTATGAACGCTTTTACACCACGTCAATCTGATCTCGTGCTAAGTTCTCGAAGAGACTTGTGTTACGGGTACCAGACAACGGAAATACATATATTTAATACACTTTTTGTGTTCCTTGGCGAGATTCAAACTCGCTACCTCCGGCTTATGCGCCAACGCGCTAACCACTGAGCAACAGAGGTCGTCATATCGTCGTCACAGCATGCTCGTAATTTTTTTGATAAAATTAGTACAGAACTTTGACATGATGACTCTGATGATGTTGTAGGAAGAGCTGGAGTCATCCCTGCGGCTGGTGCAGGCGGTGGCGACGGGCGCGACGGGGGCGCTTTGTGTGACCCACCGGCACGGCCGCCTGCGCGCTCCGCTCCACGCCGCACGCTGGGACGCCGCCCGCGCACGCGCAGACACCGCCGCATACATCCTCCACCAACTGGGATTGGAGACCGCTGGTAACTTAATGGATGCATAACTAGCTGTTACCCGCAGCTTCGCCCGCGTGAACTTATTTATGGATTTATCATGGCCGATGATGTTCATTTTCTTTTTTAATAGTTACCAAGCTTTTGTATTAAAATGGATATGTTATGTGAATATGTTATCTTGAACACAAATATATCTTCGCAGACTTTCTGAAGGCATATTTAGGATACTATTATTGCTTTCATATTTTCATTTTCATATTCATACCGTATTTGTGTAAATAACTTTCAAATTATCGCGTTATAATTGCCCTAATATGCCCATTTTTTAAGTATTAAATGGATATAGTATGATATCCCTAAGAGATAGACATATGCTATCGCGGACTTTTTTGTAGACCTATTTAAGATACACTATTCCACCATACAATATTTTGTTATATCTTAAAGGGTTTAGGCAGCGTTTTCGTTGAAAACTTTCAGGCGGTCTATTTTTCCTGACACGTCCAACAATTATTGTTATATCTTAGCCAATGTATATAAAAACTTAATAAATTACATACAAAAACCTTCCACTTGAATTGTCCTATTCATTGAAAAGAACCGCATCAAAATCCGTTGCGTAGTTTTAAAGATTTAAGCGTACAAAGGGATATAGGGACGGAGAAAGCTACTTTGTTTTATAATATGTAGTGAAATGATAGTGATATGGCACCATTAAAAGGCGAAGTGTCTATCGTAGGAGCTATCCTGCTTATTTTTTTCTTCAAAGGAATTTGCTATGTTTGAGAACAACATGGGAACAACCAAGTGAGGCAATGTGATTATTGGCATCGAGACTGTCTGACCGTATAGCCTGGGTAGTTCATAGGCAAAGCTGACCATTTATTTACTATCAGCTATCTGACCTACTAGCATGCTCGTCCAAGTAATTTCTATAAAAATAAATAATACGATATTTTCTTTAACGAGCTTATTGATAAAAAAAAACTAATAATTGTATGATACATGAAAATTGTAAATATAGAATATCTATGTACAAATGTATTATATTGCAATTCTTTATTGATTTCACCCAGACCACAAATATTACGTAAAATAGACGACGAAGAAAATGATTTGAAAAAAAGAGACTATTTGAGAGCGAAATTTCAGTATCAGGCAATCAATGTGAGGATATAGACGAGATATCGATATAACAGCGATATTAAAACCCGATACTGTAATCGCTAAAATTCAAAAATTCAATGGCGGATTCATCCTACAGGATGAACCCGCGCTCACGCGACCTATATTGTCAAAGGGGAATGAAAATCGAGAAAATATAAAGAGTTCCTATCGTATTTTCAGCAGAGTAAAAAAAAAATGTTTTCTTTGTGTTCGACTAGCGAATCTTTTAATATCTGAACTGTAAAGTAAAATCCTTTGCGCTCCAGTAATGTACAAAGAAGCTTTAAACGCATTTGTGTGGAGGTAGAAAATCCAATATGACAACCATTTGCGGGAATAATATTATGTCTTTTGAAAGACAATTTCTTAAAACTAAACACAAATTACTGTCATCTGAAACATAAAATTTTAGTATTTTAATGAGTAACATTGTTTATCGAGCCTATGTTCAGCACTGGGCCAAAAAAGGCTGTTTATGATGATGATGATGTTGAAACCCAACATCTATTGACGCGATTTAGTATCAAAATCGATCAAATACCGTAACAGCATGTGGCACGACAACGTTATGTCGTCATGTCCTCACTAGTCGTCATTGGTTACATTTTTGAATTCATAAAATTCAACATTCATCATCGTCAGCCTTAATCAGTCCACTGTTGAACATAGGCCTCAAATTCAACATTAAAAGATTACTCCCGAACGTTACCAATTAATTAAAAAAACATTTATTAATCTCCTTCAACAGAAGTACTGATGGCGGTGTCTCAAGGACTTGTGATGGGAGGCAGTTCTTCAGAACGCGCGGTGGGCTCACGAGCGTTGGCGCTGCGATCAGACGGGGTGGTGAACAGCGCAGTGGCCTGGGAGAGGTACGGGGCCGCTGAACCGGTCGCCGTAGTGTCACCAGAGCTCGAGAAAGTTCCAGATCCCGAATATCCGTGGTATTTTTTTTTGTATGAATATCCAACCATCCAAACATTGCTCCATTAAACCACGTGTGAGCGGCAGTATTAGCTGCGGTTTTCTAAGTGTAAGTCCCCATATAGGTCCAGGAGCCGTACACGAGGCAAAACCTAGATTATGCGAAAGCATATTAACCTGTATCATCAAAAAGAACGTAAGCTGAGCTTAAATTAATTTGGCTTGATTTTAATAAGGCCCCGAACAATATTATGGCTCTTTTTAATTATTTTACTGAATAAAATTTTCATAAGTCCCTAAAGTACCACGATGACTTCAAAACCAAGGACCGATCGGAGAATATCCTAATCGAAACTGCCGTGAAAACTAACATGTTTTCGACACCCGCTTGCGTGATCTTATACTAATGGTGTGTTACTTAAGTCTTTTTCCATCCATAAACCTCCTGACTCGTAAACGACTTGCTTTAGAAACATGAAGGCCATTGTGGGTGGCGGAAATCACTAACCATCTCGTAAACTACCATTATTTAGAAGCGAAAGATTAATTACTGTGCAACATTACTAACAAAGAAATACGCTTTAAACTACATTGCTTTCGCCAAGAAAACTCGTCTTAAAAGCCACTAGTGGAATTAGGTCGGTTGTCATCTGAAATTTTATTCAAACGTCAAGTTTTAGGGAGCTTTATAATTTTGCCGGTTTTAAGCTTACGGCATTTCGTGCCTCTTACGAGTGCACATAGCTAAAGAATACAGACATATATAGAAGAACAGTTCTTATGGGCGCTATCAGGACAAACTTTTTGCGTCGCAAACGTCCGCTTGGCGGCGTGACGAGGACACCGCGATGTCCCCAGCATATGAGCCTACGAGAACGAGCGAGTGCGAACTAAGCCCGCTGGGGATATGTCCCCAATAAAGTCGGCACAAGAAATCCTTAAGAACTGCTCTTCTATATACGTCTGAATTCTTTGAAGTGGCTGCCACTTACGGTATTTCCGAACGACATAGGGACCTTCAAGAAAAAAGCATACTCATATTGTAACGGCAACGCGTCTGCTAATCCTCTAGTGTAGCGGGTGTCTGTGGATGTCCACTTACACAGCACTTACCATCAGTTGAACCGACTGTTCGTTTGCCCCCTCTACTATATAAAACGTTTAGTTTATATTTTCACATTTTTAAGGTACGTGTCAGCACAAGAAACTGAATCGCTCAGGTCACCGAAGTTTATGCCGTCTCCACCTGGTGCCACCATGGAAGGCTGGTGGACGTACCCGTATTACAGTTGTGAGGCGCAGCGATGGCTCCTATCATACACGGTGCCCGTGTCGACAATACGCGGGTAACTTTCAATTAAATAAAGATATTATTAATAATACAAAGTTGAAATACATTAATGTCACACTAGGCACACCTCCTCCTCGAAATCAGACGAGGAGGGTATTAGGGCATCACCTATGCGCTGACCTAATGCTTGTTAGTGAACTTTACATACTTTCATGACTTTTTATTCTCAACAGCCCTAGACATGTGTCACGAACGCTAAATGAATAGAATAGAATAGAATACTTATAGTATGGGAATGACACTAGGTGCCAAATTACATGAAATTTCAATTTTGACGAAACTGCAATAATATAGCTTACACATCAGAATAACACAGTCCATAATTTATCCCTACTCTCCCACGGTTACAAACATAATATTGACGCGACACTACTGTCTATAAAAGTCTAAATAAAGGTATCAAGTGTTTTATATTGTTTCAGCTTAAAGGGCGTTGTTTCACTTGACATAGATATATCAAATTTGGAGATAAATCAGTGCGAAGTGTACGACGGCGAGGGGAGCGATAATCAGATATATTCCTTCCACGGAACTCACAAGTGTCCCAACGAGACTACTTACGTAAGTAATGACATTTGCCGTGGGGGTTGTCTTTGCTGTGGGGGTTTGGGAGGGTTTAAGAGAAAGTGACGGGTCATGGGTGTATTCGGGGTTATACAATTTGTATTTATAAAATTACTTAAATTAAAGAAACTTACCAAGAAGTTATATTGAGGTTTGATATTATAGAACAATTATTTATAAACAATAATCAAAACATTAAAAATACCAGAATATCTTTAGTATTTAATGTAGTCGTAATTATTTAAATGCCCGTTATTAGAATAACTCGATTATTTCAAATAAATTCAAAATCATATTATCAAATGAAAATATCTTTATTTCGTACTCGTAACAATTTCATAGACTTGAATCACGTTAAAATAAAAAAGTCGACAAAAATGTAAGTTTAAAAAAACTCGTTTGGATTGTAGACTTCCCTTGAGACAGAAAAAAAATTGTGGTTACTTTTGTCATAAAAATAAATAGTTTATGAGAAGAAAAATAAAAAAAATAAGCATAAGCACAGAATAATACGAATGCAACCTAATTAAAAACTTACTTTATTTGGTTCAAGCTAAGACAATTACATCAGCAGTACAAGAGTTGATAAATATTATAAAATATACCTACCTATCGTTTACAAGAACAAATTGATGATAATTTTACATAATCGTTTGGGCAAAACTGCAACCGGCTATATTTAACTGTTTTTTACAAATTAAAATATTATATTTAATTTATTTTATTCAATGTATAAAGTATAAGGATAATAATGACTATTATGTGTATTTAATTGAAACTGAAAATAATTTTGATATTGTGTTAGTAGATTATTAAAAAAGTTAAGGAATTTTCGTTTATTTTCGGCCAATCTTATTTTGTTTTCTTGCAAAAGTAAAGGGTCCTTTATAAATAAGGGGATGACGGTACAAAATTGAACACCCTCAAGTCTCAAAGTCGATGGGGCCCTAACAAGGCACTAGACACTGAAGTCACACTTCAGACACTCAATGCACTTAGGTAGGATTTTTAAGTTTATTTAGAACTCTGTTGCTTTATAATAGCTCGGAAGATAAATCTTCATTTTTATGTGTCTGTGTTGTGTATATTTTTAGTTAAAAAATGTATCTTATTTGTATTTGTTAATTACGTTTAGCTTATTATTAGCTGGCAATTCCAACTAGGTAAATAAAAAATGTGGTGTCGTGGGACACCAGGTAGGAACGAAGTTCCTTCGGCTAAAAAGAAAGATATTATACACTACTCGCTTGTGTATGCGACTGTCGCGCCTGCGCACGTCTCATTTAACGCTTTTATTCCACGCACTTTTTCTTACGGTTTTACTATCACATTTTTTTCAGTTCGGTCGCGCAGCAAAATCCCTATCCCCTCCAAACCTGCCGTAAGGAACTTCGTTCCAAAAAGTAAAGCCATATATCTCCCACTGCTGCCTGCTGGATGCAAGTCTCCTTCTCAAAATCAGGCGCGCAGGTTTATAATTCACCGATGCGCTGGCTCAATGCGGGTTGATGAACTTCACACATTTAAAGCCTTTCATTTCATTTTCCTTCGCCTAGAAGTTCACTTTGAAAATTTAGAAAACTTCATGTTACGGCACTACAGGTCAGGATCGAACCCGGACCCTCTGGCTCAAGAAGCCGAGCCCCTTACCCACTGGACCATCGTCGCTCTCGATGGTTATTAATTACCTGATGTTCATTAAGTGCAACATAGAAATGCCCGATCCAGACTCTCCACGAGGCTACACGAGGGAACGCGAGTGCGAGAGTGAGTACGATGCGCTCGTGTACCCTCGTCTTCTCTCGCCTCGCCTCGCTTTCGCCCCGCTTTGTGTCGGTTTGTCGGGCGCGAGTCAAAGGACGCGAGGGGGTGGGGCGTGGCAACCAACCACACGCTCACGCGTTTTAGTAATGTGATAAAAACGCAAGACATTATTATATTGGTAGCGTTTTAGTAATGTGATAAAAACGCAAGACATTATTATGTTGGTAGCCACTTGAATAACGTCCATCTTTAAGTAGACGTAGCGGGCAACTGAATAAATCGAGAGTGTGGATGGCTGACACTCCTGCAGCCTCCACTCGCCAAGACTTGTGTCGAGAGCCTCTGGGAGGCGTCTCGCGAGAGTCTGGAGCCGGCATAATATTTTCAACTTTTATTGTTAGTAATAACAATATGAACATTCAGGCTTTGGAAACTATTGTTAGTTACAAAGAATGGTCTAAAAAACAGTTACATAAACACACAAACTTTTAGGTGTGATTGTTAAGAAATTATTTGTATTTCTAAAATCGAACCGACATCCCCCATTATGAAGAGGCACTTGCCATTAGACCAGTCAGTTGTCATTTTGACATCGAGAGGCTCTTGTACAAGAACTGCTGATGATTTTAATTTTGGATAGCGTCATCATCATTTATTCTGTCAAACCTGACGATATCACAGCACGAAAAAAGAATTATCTAATTTAGTTGTTCTGAAATTACGTGCGTACATATTATATCTTGGGTATTTTTATTGATATAACATAGCAAGTAAATGTGTATAATTCATTAAACTCGGACTTTTTATTTCGAAATTTAAACTTTTTAATTTTAACAAAAAAGTAAGGTTTGTATTAGTACTATTACTTACTTACTTACTTACTTACTTATTGTATCATACCATATACATAATACTTTACAAATCGATATGCTATAGTGTTGTGTCTTTATCAATGTTGGGTGACGGCTACCATAAAAAAGAAAAAAAAACTGTCACAGGCGCCCGGCAAATATAGAACATATACTTCGATATTCAAATTGAATTAATAATAAACTATAACGAAAAATAAAATTAAGAAATATAGCATATTCGTGCACGCATAACGCAGTCTAGATCAGCAGCGTAGAAGGGACAACACAGCGACATACTGTTTGTCGTCATGGCATAAGAGTCGATTTACGTGCAAGACGCGAGTAATTTCACCAGACTTAAAATCGTATCGTTAGAGTTATATTATGAAATTCATTTCCGATCATGTTTCAGTGCGAATACAAGCCGAACCGGGAAATGAACGTGCGCTACTCCGGATGGGCACGCGGCTCCTACATCTGCAAGTGCCGGCCAGGGTATTACTCCCTACATCACCCAGAAGGTTTCAACGGATCCCTAGTTGAAGGTAAGAAAAGTGTTCCTCATAAAACGAAGTGTTTTCGTTATTATAAATCTCCTTACACGGTTAACAATAGGTCATCATCATCATCATCATCAGCCTGCGGCGGTCCACTGCTGAACATAGGCCTCTCCCAAGGCGCGCTACTTTTCTCTGTCACACGAACACATCTGACTCTCATCTTTTCGCGAAGAATTCTAGATGTTGTCTTAGATGTAGCTCCATTTTTTTCTGTTAAACATGTATTAGTGGATTGTTCTAATTATAATTCTTATACACAATTGTATAATCTAATATAGTGAGTACCTTTTTTGACCGACCCTGTAGGGCTATTCTGTAACCATTTCGATATCGAGCTTCACTTGAGTGATAGAGCTCACTTTACGCTCACTTCGAAAGTGAACTTTATTGATAAAGTGTGTAATAATGTAATTCAGTTTCTGCATCACTGTAATTTATACTGTCTAATATAATTTTCAGTTAAGGAGGCCTATGTTCAGCAGTGGACGGATAAAGGCTGATGATGATGATGATGATAAATATAAGTTTCTATTGTGGTCGCTGATAACCTTGGTTGTTCCAAGCGACCTTCAAAAATTATTTTAAAGAAAACCTTTTTCTGTAAATTCGTTTATGTAAATACCAACAGAAGATTTATCTTTAATGTGTATATTTATATGTACTTATCTGAAAGTAATTTTAACTGTATAAAGTTGTAGTAAGTTGTAAGTGTAAGTTGTAAATGTATAAAGTTATCTTCGCTGTACGAGTATCATGTGATCTCTTGGAAAATGGCGCATTTAATAGTAAATTATGTATGTAAAATTGCTTTTAAAGCATATTAATTTTGCTCGGTCGCGATACTGATATTACAGACTGAGAAATTACATTCACTTGCATTATAGTTTTTACTAGCAACAGCCCGTAGCTTTGCCCGCATTAACTTAGATTTACGGATGTATCCGGTTTGATGATGAATATTTTTTTAATTCTGAGTTACCCCTTATTATAACAGCTACCTGCCAGTAAAAGTCCCATCCAAATCGGTCCAGCAACTTCAGAGATTAGTCGGAACAAACAGACAAACAAAAATAGTAAAAAAATGTTATATTGGTATATACTACATGCATATGGATATATATACGGTAGGTATATCATATATTCATATGCATATAGAAAAGGCGGTTATTTTAATATTACAATACACTGATTAATTTTAAGATTAATTCTCCTTGACTTGTGTTAACAACATATTTCAATAAGGTATTGTCTGCAGTTGCATATCAGCAGTATGAAGAGAACAATCTGGAAGGTTGGAGCGAGCCATACGAATGTCTGAAGTGCCAGCAAGGCTGCGAAACCTGTCGCGGACCGGAGCCCTGCTTAGCAACCTACAATTGGCCATTCCGGTAATGCCTTTGGTCTACCACAAGTAATAGAAGTGGTACCACTATAGTATATTAATAGGTCTAAATGAGTTACTGTCTTTTTTTTTTAAATCGGGCTTGGCCCACCACACTTTCCCACCGCTGCAACTCCTGTATAGCCAGGATCGACAGCGGCAACCACCAAATGACCCTTTGATACGATCTCCGGGAGCCCGGGGGATACGTTAAACTGCCTTGGGACCCGCAACGAAATTAATCAGAAGAATTTAGGAGGAGTAGGAAAAATTCCAGTTTCCCTCCCTGTTCAAAGCGGGAGACAGTACAGGATTGCAGTGACTAACAAAGTCAAGTTCAATGAGTTACTGTCTATAGTGTATGTATTTTTTTTATCTTTGGACGCCTTTTACACCACGTCAATCTGGTCCCGTACTAAATTTCCGAAGAACTTGTTTTACGGGTTCCAGGATCACTCAAATAAGCTGCAACCTTAAGTACTTACTTATTTCTGAACCGATAGGTAACCGACTTAGGGACCTTCAAGAAAAGACTATACTATCTATACTCATATTTGAAAGGCTTCAACGCACCAGCTCAACCTCTGATATAGCTGGTGTCTATGTATCCCTATCACTTACTATCAGAATTCAGATGAGCAGACTGTCCGTTTCACCCTCTTCTATATAAATATAGTTGGTTTGTGGACGGTAGTTTGACTGTATAACGTCAAACATTACATGCAGCACGAACCGAACTGAGCCGATCGTTAGAGCCGATCATATTTCCCTCGATCGTGCCGCATTCTCATCTTTTTCGTGCATAAAAATAATATCTATGGACGCTTTTACACCACGTCAATCTGGTCGCGTGCTAAGTTCTCTAAGAGACTTGTGTTACTGGTACCAGACAATGGAAATACATAAATTTAATACTTTTTATATTAATACTTATATTTAAGATTTTTATTATATAATACACATCCATGGCCCAGGAACACGGAAACTTTTTTGTGTTCCCTGGCGAGATTCGAACCCACAACCTCCGGCTTGTGCGCCAACGCGCTAACCACTGAGCCACTAGGTCGTCGTAATTTCGAGTTATTAGACGTTGTTACGTCAAATAGTAGTACGTAAAGTGGGTGTAATTTTTTTTTATAATCATTAATTATCGTTATGTCATTCCAGGATATCGTTGTTGGTGATATCGGTGAGCTGCGCCGCCATGACAGTCCTGTTGACGATATACACGCGCCACCACCGACGGGTGAAGGTGTTCCGAGTGGCCAGCCCCGTATTCCTCTCCATCACGCTTCTCGGCTGTGCCATTATGTATCTGGAAGTGAGTTTCCTTCATCGACGGCTTCTGTCGTACCTCGGATTTTATTTAAATATTTTTTCCACACACAGATTCATAAATAAAGACAGATGGAGCATGCCGAACACCCGAGGGACGATTCCAAGCGAATACAATTTCAAAAGCGCTCTCAAGTGCTTGACATTGCGTCGTACTCTAAACGTCTATTAGATTGAGTTCGCTTTTGAATTTGTATTTGATTTGATGCGTCACTCGCGTGTTCGGCATGCTCCGTCTGTCTCTATTTATAAACCTGTGATTCCACAATACTAAATTTTATCCACTTCAAAGTCTGATAATGCATGTTTGAATGCCAAGTTCAGAATAAGGTTTTTTATTCAAAAGCAAGTTTCCTAAGTCGGGGTATTATTAATGTCAGTTCAGCCCTTTCAAATACACCAGATTTTACTAATATTGTAAACGCGAAAGCTTGTAAGAATGTATGTTTGTTACAAATCTTTCAAAACTACTGAATGGATGTTGATAAAACATTTAAATATGTATATCTAAAACATATGTATACTTTAATTTATTCCCTATATCCCACGGGAATAGGAAGTACGTGAGTGAAACCACGAAGCGCTGCTAATATTTTGTAATTCTGTTGTTTTTTTTAAGTATAAGCCTTCAATAGTTAATACATGAAAAATATTTATAAATGCTTAAATTTCAGTCTAAAAAATAATTAATAAAACTTATTAGTATAATAATATGTTCTTTTTTCCGGAAATAGCAACTAAGTTTGTATTTTTCAGATGGCAGCTATATTTCCAGTACTCGATCGATATTCATGTATAGCCACCAAATGGACTCGACACATGGGATTCTGTATAACATACACTGCTTTACTGATGAAGACATGGAGGTAATTAGACATATTACTTACCTACTATCATCATCATCAGCCTCTATCTGTCCACTGCCAAACATGGTCTCTCTAAATAAACGCCAAGACCGATCCTTTGACGCTCGCAATCAACACCTATTTTTTCTTATTTTACGCCGGTATTTCACTTTATAATTTACCACCAGATAAACAGAGTAGCCGTTTGCCCCCTCTTTTATAAGAAACATGATTTTTGTTGTCTAACAAAGAGGTGGGATCTGTATTAAAAGGCATTTGATAAGATTTTTGTCAATATTTGTTAGGTAAAAAACCATAGTTATACTAATCTCCATATTCCACACTGTATTTATACACTGTAGGTAATTACAGAGCTCATAAATCGTATTGTAAGTAATTGTAGTTTCCTTGTCAATAATTATCATCTGATTGAGTTTTGTAAAATTTAATAGTCTGTGTCTAGTCTAACCAGACCCTGAGAAGTCCTTTGATTTCAATATTTTAACCCTACTTTTAGAGAATTCCTCATGAAGACATTTCATCACTAGAGAACAATAAATTATAATAAAAAAGAAATGTGGTGTCGTGGGACACCAGGTAGGAACGAAGTTCCTTCGGCTAAAAAGAAAGGTATTATACACCACTCGCTTGTGTATGCGACTGTCGCGCCTGCGCACGTCTCATTTAACGCTTTTATTCCACGCACTTTTTCTTACGGTTTTACTATCACATTTTTTTCGGTTCGGTCGCGCAGCAAAATCCCTATCCCCTCAAGCCTGCCGTAAGGAACTTCGTTCCAAAAATTTCTTCACGTCGACAGTGCAACTTACTGTACTTAAGCAAGGAAACCTATTTGATAGATTATGGAAATATAAATAAAATGTTTCAGAGTATCTCTAACATATCGTGTTAAGTCAGCGCACAAACTAAAGCTAACCGACAAGCAGTTGCTGCAGTGGATGGCTCCCATCCTGCTCATCATGTTGGTGTACCTGGGCACTTGGACTCTCTCCGCACCACCTGATGCTGAAGTCGTGAGTATCCTCAATCATCATTTTACAATTATTAAACCGGAGTTTAAATAGTTCTCCCAACTGAATCCACGCATTCTTTACACGATAGATTCGTGGTGTTCGTTAAACGGGGCCAACGCCAAGAAAAGGTTTATAAATAAAATCCATAAACCATTTTGGAACGAAGTTCCTTACGGAAGGCTTGGAGGGGATAGGGATTTTGCTGCGCGACCGAACTGAAAAAAATGTGATAGTAAAACCGTAAGAAAAAGTGCGTGGAATAAAAGCGTTAAATGAGACGTGCGCAGGCGCGACAGTCGCATACACAAGCAAGTAGTGTATAATACCTTTCTTTTTAGCCGAAGGAACTTCGTTCCTACCTGGTGTCCCACTACACCACATTTCTTTTTCTAATATAATATAAACCTTATAGCAATAATGATAGACTAAATATTTTTTTAAGTATTAGAATGATATAATAGGAAAATTAATTATATCTCAGTATTATTTTAAGTGTTTAAAAAGAGTCTTCAAAATGTATCCGCCTACCAAATCGTCCTTTATCACCTTGTCTTTTGTCCACATTAGGACATGGCGTAATTTTAGGGCTGGTTCCCATAACGTATGGATATAAATGGGAAAAAATATGATTTTGGATATTTTAATACATTTGCTTACTCACTTTGAAACAAAAATATAATTCACCTAATTCACATAATTTCCAGATAACTGACAACTTGGGGCTTAAGTTCAAGCAATGCACTTACAACTGGTGGGACCATAGTTTAGCAATAGGTAATGTGTTTTTTTGGTTTTTGCAACCCAATTAAATATTTGTGTTCAATTGTTTATTTTTATATAATGAAATGTATTTTTTCAGGAGAAATATTGTTTCTTCTATGGGGTGTTCGAGTGTGTTACCGAGTAAGACATGCGGAGAGCCTCTACAATGAAGCACGGCTCATATCCATCGCAATTTACAACATATTCACTGTCAATTCATTAATGATTGCATTTCAGTAAGTATAATTCGATACTTTCATCAAACAATATCCTTCACCTCGAAATAATAAAAAAGAAACTGCTGCGGGTAGTCTTACTTTTAAAGTAACTTACTTTTAAAGAAGCATGCAAGTCAAGGTCAAAATGACTTTACCATAGAGCATACAACATTCACATAACTAAACGTATAGTAAATGTAATCCTCAAGTATATTTTATTAAAACCATTAACTATTTTCAGTTTACTGATCCTTCCACAAGCCGGACCTGATATTAAATACCTACTCGGATTCATAAGAACTCAATTATCAACGTCTACTACTGTATTACTTGTATTTTTACCAAAGGTAAGATTAGGGCAATTTTTTTTATACCTTCTTCTTAGTTCATAGGCATCCATGGAATCCTTTCTTTTTCTATCTTGCCTATGCCTAATATAAAAGTAAGGGTAGGAACAACTCTCGGTCCTTAAACTGTAATCTTAACTGGATATAGCATAGCCACCGTTGTCTGAAATATTTTGAACACGAAATCGGAAAAATGGGCTCGTTGAAGTGGCATATGTTGGTGACATATTCAGGAATATGGTCGATGGCTTCAGAGTTGAGGTCGCGTTTAGGTAGACAAGGTCAGCCATTAACCAGGTGAAAAAACGCCCTTTGTGCGGGGCAGTCTTTCCTGCGATCAGCAGTGGACGGATAAAGAGCCATGATGATAATGATAAACGTATATACATATTATAAATAATTCGATTTGTTGTCTCACAAACGGCAACTTGGCAAGTTCAATGTAAAATGACTATCAGGCCATCTTGTTATTAAAGCCGATCATCTTGACACAAATTAAGAATGCCATGATTATGGCAAGTATAATAAATATTACATATACCATACCGCAATAAAATAATTTGTAAGAGGTGGTGTCGTTGCTGCTTTGCAACCGCTGCTCACAAAATAAGGGCGTAAATGGCTCTCACAGCCATTAATAACGCCGAGATTTACTACTAAATAAATTATACTGGTTGGTACTGGTAATAAGTTTCCTGGTCTAGCCTGATGCTTTTCAAGCCGATTTCGGCTACAGCGAAAAGCTTCTGATAAGTGTGACCTATGTTATGTTAATTGTCATTGCGTTGAAGGGCTCTCACATGGCTAACATAGCCTATCTTGGCTCGGAAGGTACGTGAGCAGCCAGCGCATGTGAGAACACCGTCAACGTAGTTGTACTGAATATAAGAAGGCGACTTACCTAATATGAAATCGTCATAGGCGACGCTCAATATTAGGTTCATCTGATCGTAAGAAATAATATTCAGGTACTTCGTGTGGTGCGGGGCACTGGAGACACGTGGGACAGCCGAGCTCGTGCACGGGGAGTCCCCGCCTCTTCTTCTCTTAATGGAATAGGCCTTGTACCCGACGAGCCACCAGATCTTTATCAGGAAAATGAGGAACTAAAGGTAGGGATTTACCAGAACATCTCCAATTTATTCTATAACTAGCAAAGGGACATTAAAAATTTAATTTCGTTTTGAGTGTTGAATGAAATGTAACTGCGGGGAAAGATAATAAAAAACACGAAGCTTGAACTAACTTAAGTAGGCTAAAATTGACGTAGCAAAGAGAGTTTTTCAACTTCATTTAAACAATTTTATAGTTCACATTTTTAAAATGGGAGTATTTTTTGTATCAGCCTTGAATGCGTTGAATAATCCTATATAAAAAAAAAGTATTTCGATCTAAAACTTTTTAAATTCTTAAACAAGTGAACCGATTTCAATATAGTTTTTTTTTAAATACCTTGGACTTTTTATTATAATCCGTGCACAAATATAAAGTTTTTTTTGTTATGAACTTGGTTTTTTTTTATTTCTAACTTTTTGCCAATTTAACATTTGACACACCTTACAGGAGGAGATTCAAAAGTTAGCTGCCCAGATTGAGTTTATGAAAATAGTACAAATGGAAATGAATAACCGCCACTTGCGACCGCGTCCGGGGGGCTACTTCACAACCGTGTCCACCGCGCCGCAGAGCCCTATGCACACAAAGGCTGTTAACATTTCACAGGTATGATTTTTGAGTTTCTGACACCAACTGGATATAGCTATAACTAATATTATTAAAATATAACCGTCGCGTGGTTACTGATATAACAATTATCATTTAAATTTGTATAAGTTTTTTTTTTCAGAAAAACTATAACATAACTCCTGAGTCAGTGAAGAGTAAACCAACAGTTGTTGGTTTACTCTTCACTGACTCAGGAGTCAATGTAGAGTTGCGGCGGTGGACTCTGCCCAGCACACCCTCGATGTGTGCTTGGGCTGGGCGACGCTGCGACACGATTTGTTGTCCGTTGTTGGACTTGTATTTGTCGAGCCTCATCACTGCGATGCACACACTGCAGCAATAGCCTCTTTCTGCAAAACAGTATTGTTCCAGAAAGAGGCTGACGAACGGGCGAGGGAGGAGGCCGCCAATGAGGCCTCCCCCCGTAAACGACGAAAAGTGGTGCGTCGGAGGCGCTACTTAATGCGCTTCCAGTAACATCCCTGTGCTCGTGTCGGGTTAAGGGATGGGAACCCGGGCCCTGCTAAAGACACGATGTCGTGGGGACTGCTAAGTGGTAGCGGGCAGTCTCACTATTGTTGGAAAATCCGGTCTTGTCGGGACCAGTCTGCAACTGAGGGTTTTCTGTTGCCTGCAGATCCGATCAGCCTCAGATAGCAGCTAAAGGCTCACGCAGTGGTTTTTTTTTTGGGTAGTGTACCCCAATGTGAGTACCAACACACGCCAGTGCGCCTACCCGAGGGCCGAGGCCCTGGTATGGTCCGAAAGGAATTTTCCACTGCGTCATAAAAAAAAGTCAATGTAGTGTAGTGTTAGATTAGGAATGAGAAAAGTATCAGTATGCTTTTCTCGTTCATAGCATAATTAAATACGTTCACTTTTTAGTCTGCGACGAACGTGTAGGTTTCTATTCGTTTTTTTTTTTTTTTTTGTAGGACAACACCGAATGGACTGGTCCAGTGTGACTGGTGGCGCTCAGCGACAGCGGCTGGTCGTGGCCTGGTCCTACGGCGAAGTGCGTGGTTACCTCGGTGGACGCGCGCCCACCCGCCTTCGTATGATACTTCATTTAAGCAGACTATAATTTATTATCTGTGGCAGCTACAATGCAGTGTTACCAGTTAATAAGAGAAGCATTTATTTACCTCTAAGTTACGGGTGTTTTGCAATTTTATCTACTATTTTAAACAAAAATATAATAAATACTTATTTTAGTATATTGTGCTTGCTGTACGTAAATATATGTTTAGTGTGTATATATTATCATAAAACATACATTCATAAAGAATCGGGTAAAGTTCTATGTGTTTATTTTTATACTTTATCAATTATTTATATCTTGTACCTATGTAGGTACTTTTAGATTAAGTATAAGTATAAATTTATTGGATGTTTATTGTTTAAGTATATTAAATGGTTTAATATAAAGGAACATGAATAAATGGCCATGGGTTTTGGTCAAGGCAATATATTTAAAATAATTAATATGAAATCATTTAAAGAAATATTATTTCTATTTACTTCTTCTATTTTAAAAGAGTAACAAGCTTGTTATTGATGTTCTGTCAGGTTAAATCGAAAAATAAAATATTATAAGTTCATGCATACATTTTTACAAGTGTAAGATATTAGGTTTTTTATTTTTATTTTAAGTACTATAACAGAGGTTAAAATAAATATTGTATTATATCTAAGGCACTATCTACACATTTCCATATTTACTTGCTAATAAATTTTCAATATATGGTCTATGGTCCAGTACCAAAAGATTGAATTTTAACATCAGTTTCTTTAAAAAATGCATTTTTTTTAGTCAGCAAAAGACCTGAAGGTGTTTTAACGATAAAAGGGCGGTAGAAAGATGTACCTTATCACAAAGGCCAATACCTTTGTCTGAAAGTTGTAGAACCCGAATTTAGGATATGTGGATGATAGTGCCTATAGGTATAAATAAAAAAAATAAACAAATGTTAAAATTAATATCTACGCCAAAGTTGTTACTATAAAAATGTTGTTTTATTTTTAAAAAGTGATATTTAGGCTATTTACAAATTTTAATGTTGAACCTTGTTCATCAAAAAACAGACAATAACTGTTTAAAAAAAATGAAAATAAGTACTTCTTTTGTTAATTATTTACAAAAAAATTAATAAGTATGAAATTTAATTTACTTTTATTTAACTAACCAAAATATATTTATGTAGAACATAGATATATGCATAATATATGTAAATATATGTCAAAGTGAAGCATGGATTCTAAAGTGATGTATAATATTAGTGTTAGTTTTTGATTCAGCTTTTGTATTCTTTGGATAGGAATATTTTTTAATATCTTTTTCACTATCTCCCATTCCTCCCTTTTGGATAAAATGACTATAACTGAGTGATTCTGTTAAAATACTTACTGTTTATTTGAGCTTATACAATTTAATAACGTTTTAATCTGGTAAAGTTGGCATTGTACAAATATTGCAGCAAAATATAAAAAAATAATTTTCAAAAAAAAATGTTTCTACCCCTCGAAACTGTAATTAGTAGATCATAAAATTATATTAAAGATAGAAATGCCAGAGTTTAAAATTTTAAAGAAAATCAATTTCTATACTCAGTTATTCAACAAAAATACAATCAACCTAGTGATGTTCTATTTTACCTACCAAAATTATTTTTTATAGAATAAACATATTTTAAAATAACTGTTGATCTGTGGTTTTAGAAATATTTTCATTGGATTAATGAAACAAATTTACGTTAGTCTTAAGCCTTTTTCACTTCAATGTGGTCTCTATTTTAGCAGGGTTGATAGATTAAACTAAAGATAATAGTAATAACTACATATTATAGACATTTCTATAATGTAATAGTGTACAATGTAGTTGCATGATCTGCTTTAATTTTGAGGTGTGTAATACAAATAACAGCAGTGAGATGGGCCGAAGCCGTTAAGACCAAAGTGGGGGGCAATTTGCACCGAGCAGTCCACTTGGCCCAAGACCGTATCCAGTGGAAAATCATATGTGGTCACAATCCTCAGCAGTGAGGGAACGACGACGAAGAAAAAGAAGAATACAAAATTGGGTTAGTACATTTGGCATTAAGTGGGCATTATTAACTAGTCTATAGCCCATGAATTTATGTGTTAACTGTAAAGCGAGAAATAAAAAAACCATCTTGTGCATTCAATTTATTATCATTTAGAATATCATAAGTTTGTTAAAAATATTATAATGAGTTTGAAGTAAGATGATGATCAGTTCTAAACAAGTAAGAAACTCGTATATAAATATTTAGAGATGGGACGAATAATAGTGCTACTTATTATTCTCGTTACTCCTGTACTACTCTTATACTCATACTCGTTATAATTTTCTAAAAATAATCTACAAACTTATGGTTTTCTAAATGATAATAAATTGAGGACAAAATAAGTATTTTTGATTTTTAACTTTACAGTTTGCACAGACACACACAGGCTATACATAACCAAATATATTGAATAGCATAAACTTTAAACAAAATGTTTTATGCAAAAATATGTTATTTTCAATTTGCCACAGAAATGTCAATAGCAGATGTACAAGTAGATGTGTTAGGCAAACTGCATTACTAGTTAACCCTGCAGTAACATCATATTGTTATAGTGTTCAGTGTAAAATTGGCTTAGCCAATGAGCTCATAATATTTAGATGTGATAAAAGGACTTATCTCCAATAGATCATAGACAAAGGCATTCCTTTAGGATAAAACATTTTGAATCTCTTACAGTTTATAAACTTAATCATTCATATTTAATGTGCCAATGTAATTAAGTTATTTTATTTATTGAAGATTGTTAGTAATGAATAGAACTGAATTAAATGTGTATAATGTTGTTATGAATATTTAGTTGTAAGTAATGTATTCTGTATATTGTTTTACATTAAAAGATTAATGTTCAATGTTTATTATTCAACAGTCTTTAATTCTCTTTACCTTAGATTATTAATTATATACATATTATTATGCAATAGTAATCATAGCACAGAAACCTAGTCTTAATTATATTTACATGTAGTAAAATAAATAATGCCTGCAAATCAGCATGACACTGCCTCTTGAGTGAGAGTTTCATCCTGACTGGGTGACTATGATGAGATTGGTTTTTTAAGAATTTGTTTGTGTACCTGAACATAGACCATTGCTTCGGTTGGTGAAGGAAAACATCATAAGGAAACCTACATGCCTAATGTGATTAAATGTATGAAATGTATGAGAATTTCACCAACACGCATAGGGCCGCCAGCATGTTTGTGAACTGCCATAGTTCACTTGCCTTACTTGATTTCAAGGAGGATACCTGTGCCTGACAATGGGACTTAATACATATGAGGTATAAGAGTTGTATGATGGAGTATAACAGTTGATATTATTATTATTGTTAAGCAAGGTAAGCATAGCTCTTAACCAAATGGATACTGTAACAATTGGATAGGATTTTTTAATACAAACCTTGACCTAACTATAAACAATACACCAATTTTTTTCTCCAAATTGGTGTAACAGTTCTATTAACTGGTGTTAATTAAATATAAGACGCATTAACCTGCAGTTTTACTTGTATACTTCTCATTTCAGTTTGAGTATGGATTTTTACTTTGTATTTTTCTGATATGTAAGCTACATTATTGTAATTTCATCAAACTCCTTTTAGTAGTAGTATGTATTTGCATAAAAGAGTTACAAACATACATCCATACATTCTTACAAACTAAATTTTTAAAAAAACTTTAATATTAGTAGGATAGTCTTATAAAGTTAAGACCCAGAATAAATTTATGTTTGTTATGTGTTTCATATCTGCTGATAATATAATTTGAACTGAAAGTGTTACATATTACTCATACATCAAATAGTCACAAAGTCTCAGGGCTTGGTTTAGGATTAACACCGGGCCCATGTGCCACACACCAACTAAGTAGTAAAGAAAACCCCATATAATGGAAATTATAATTGTAATTAAATATTACCTTATGCAAAAGTCAATAATCAATTGTTCATTCATTTTTATCCTCATAAAAGTCCAATTCCTCACTTTTCAACATAAACGGTGCACTTGCACATAAAAATTGAACATCATTTTGTATGTTCTTGACATTGTCTGCTGCATCCATGTTTTTCTGTAACAAATCTAATACTTCCATATCTTTTTTGGCAACTTCACAAACTTTTTCAACTGAACAGAGTTCCTCTTCTTCAGCTGTAAGTAATGCTTCCATTAAAGCTGCCCTTTCCACCCTTTTTCGTAACGATACCACTTCTTCCTTGAGCTTAATATATTCTTCATTCGAAATTTGAACTAGCTGTGCTTCATCTTCAGGAAGTAGTACATTGTGGGGCACTTTTAAAATACGTTCAATCTCACCGTCAATTATATCTAAAGAAGGAGCAGCTCTCTCACAATACAGCCTTATGAGATTATCACACGAATGGGTCAACGTCTTTTTATCTGTATCGTTCAGATCTAACTTTTCTTGGAGATAAGTTTCCATATCTTTCACTCCTGTCCTGATTTTTTGATCGACCATTTCACGTACCGAAATTTTTAATCTTTGAGCCCCAAATCCAAAGTGTTGAGTTTCATATTCTTCATCTGTACCACCAACCCAGGTCGGTAATTTGATCATAATTATATATTCTTACAAAACCAATACAATATTTATAGAATTAATATCTTGGCGTTCTACGTACACATTAAACATTAATATCATCGGTAGTTCAAAGTTTTTGTTTTGCCATTATTTATTTAATATTGTTTACAATTTCCAAGTTTCAACTACAACGGTCAACACTCAACGTTGACTTGAGTCTTGAAGTTGACGGAATTGACGGTAATGGACGTAATAATATATAACAGGACTGAGAACTCGTAACAGAAAAACGAGCCGACAGAGATAGCCAGTGTTAAGGAGTGTGTCCCTTTCTTATAAGGTGACAATAAGATTTTGACATGTGGGACAAATTCAAATTTGTCTTACAAAAATTGAAAATTTTAATTGCAGTAAGGTTGATATTCTACCAGTACATACTTGATGTATGTAATTTTAAGCGCTGCATGAGTTTACCACGACTGCCATAATATTATAAATCTCGAGTTTTTAAGTTCTTCAAAAGGCGCGTTTAGCCCCGGCAGATATCGCAAGTTAGCTTGAATGCATTTAGGGTGCTTGAAAAATCTGACACAAGTATTATACTTACTTATAAACGAAAATACCAACATTAGCAATGGTTAAAATCTGAAGAATAGTAGATGGATTACGAAATACATAATACAAATACTTCCATACTACAGACTTGACAGGAATCCGTCATCAGGTGGTCGAGTTATCATTATCATCCCAAAATATTAACTGCAAATCTTAGGTTTACTCTCATTATAACGCATTCTTGAATTAAGATTACAAAACAATTAAAGATGCCATGGATTCAAACTGATTAAAATAATTAGGAACGTGGGAAGTTTAGTACGGAGTCACTCTGTCTCACGTTCTGACCATTGCTTTTCGCATTGCTATTATTCCCCTCCAAGCCTGCCGTAAGGAACTTCGTTTCAAAAAATCATGGTCACCATAGTAGTTTGATTGACTAATTATGTTATTTAAGTAACCATAGCAACCATTACAATACAAAATGTCAAGATGACACTTAACTGGGCTACCATAAGAAATAAAAGAAATAAGCAAAATAATAATTTATGTTTTCTTTTTGAATTGGAAATATATTTAAATAAATAAATTCAATTACAATTTCTAGACATACAATTGTCAAAATAATATTAAAAAGACATTTTTTTTCGATGAAATTTTTGATCAGCCCAAATTTTTAATAAAATACATTTTTAAGCTGGCAAGATAAAAGAACGAGACACACTTCTTACATATTGCTATCCCGCTCGGCTCGGATCAGCATCTGTGTAATGCCCATTAGAATATAATACTTAATGCGTTGAGTTAGTGTTCACTTTCGTAAATACATTTTTTCCGAGTAAGCCATCCTGTTATTATACTACATCCATGTTGACGGTTCAAACTTCAAACTTCGAATTACATTTTTTTATTTGTTCCTCTAAGAGCCGGCTAAGACCAGAGGCCATGCTACCAAATCTTTCGTAAAATATATAATATAGTCTGTGGAGAAACGGCAAGAAACGCCAACAGGCGTGGTCCCAACCTTCACGTCACCATCAATAAACTATCACTTCCAAATCCATCCATCCAGAACAGCCCAACGCAATAGTCACTAACCAGTCGCATAATATACCTATTATATTAAATTAAGTTTTTAAAACAAACACTATAGAATACGACCAGAACAGTCCTATATATGGAACCACTCCAGAAAAATTCTCCACAGTATTTGACAACCAATCACAATACTAAACAGATTGCGTTTTTAAAACAAACACTTTAGAGAACCACTCCGAACGTATAAAATAGGAAATAATATTTAAATAACGGAACACAGAAAAAACACAACAGTGCGCTTCATCGCTTTACGCTGCTCCTTTTTTTGTTATTTTTGTTCGTATTGGAACTGGCTAAGACCAGAGGTCATACCACCAAATCTAACTATATGTATATATTTTAATATTTGTATGTATTATATGTACCGTTATAACGATAGAGTTTTTAAAAGAAACACTACTACATAGAACCACTTCGAATGAATAAAATAGGCGTTCGTCTCGAAACGCCCGACCAAAGTAATAACATAAACTAATCTAATTTGAACTATTAATAATTGCAAATGTTCAACTTGAGATAAACCTAAGAGCTAAAACCTAAGGGCCTGTTTCACAATCTCCAGATAAGTTCCCAATAGGCTATCGGCAACATATTTGACAGATATTTGACAGATACTCCATACTCTATCTGTCAAATATGTTGCCGATAGCCTATTGGGAACTTAACTGGAAATTGTGAAACAGGCCCTAAATGTAATAACTTAGTGTCAATATATAATAATGTAAGGATAGGCGAGCCGGCTACGACCAGAAGCCATACTGCCATGTCTACATTTAGTCTCTTACATGGAGAAACAGTGCGTAAATAATTATAACTTAGAAGAAGTGTGACTTCGCCCCTCCAGTATAGATCAAATATTTATTACTTTCCACTCAAACCAACCAGAAAAGTCCACCAGATTATTTGCCAACCAATTTTTTTGCTATTGAAACAGGCTAAAATCAAGATTTTGTCGCCCTCCGACTAATAGTATAACTTCTATCGTTGACTTTTCTAAACTCTTACTCTCACGAGTAGTGGACGCCATAGAGTAATTTGATACTACGGAAAGTGGACGCGACACAATGCGCTCATGGCCGCGGCAGGGCGTGGACGGGGGGCGTGCCCTTTTCGAATAATTTCTAGGTTGAGCGTAAAGGCCATCAGGACCAAAAATCTAGACCTTTCGAAAAAAAAAAGAAGATTTTATCATTGTCAGTATTCTGTGGAGCAGTTTTTAGTTTAACTTGGTAAATGTACACAAGTCTGATATAATACAGCAAAATAAGATATCTTAAATATTTAAAAATAAATAACACGTGTGTTATGTTCAGCAGTGGGCGAATAAAGGCTGATGATAATGATGATGATGATGATAAAAATTACTTTTTATTAGAACATTATAACACTGATAAAATTAGAGTAACACTTTCACGTAAAAAATCTTAAAAATCGTTTTATTATATTTTTACGCATAATTCTAAACAAAATTCAAATTAATATTCAATTTAAGTTTGAAATTCCTATGAAATTTACTGAGCAACCATAACTATTTTCGAAAATATAAGGAGTTCTTTACTGACCGTGATCAATGTGAATTAGTAGGATGATGTAGCTACGATATTGTCTAATGATGTGAAAGGACATAAAAGTCATATAACGTAATGTTACTGTCGTATGAATCACAGAGAACAGTAATACAACGGAAATAGAGAGAAATATGTCGTATTTACTATTTGGCAGTAACCTCTTCTCGTAAATTAATTTAGCGTTTGTTTGTTTGTGTCCTTCAAGCAAACCAATTCTATTTTACCGAACATTTAATGTTTTAGTATTTGATCTTAATAGCAAGATAAAGGCAACGCTATTATTATGACTCCATAATCCATTGGCTATGCGTAATAAACTGGTGGAATGCTTGATGCCTTTAATAATAACATTGACATTATTGCCTTCTATTCAAACTGTATAGTTAAAGAAGGACGAAGATGCATAGCCAGAAGCCAGATGCATACTCAGCGTCAGGTCCTCCTCTACCTCCTCATTAGCGCCTCTGTTCTTAGTTGCCGAACCCTCCCTGAGAGACCGTCTGAGACATAGGAGTGCGTCACTGTCTTATGGATTGGGCTGACCAATTGCCGTCATGTTCTCCTGTCCGCTTGCCTATTCAACAGACATAAATCAAATCAAAATCAAAGTATCTTTATTTCTTAAGTAAGAACTTGTACACTTAAAATTCGTTAAAAGAAGTAGTCAACCTTTCGGACCGGTCATAAATGATGATGAAATGCCGTAAAAGAAAATCTACAACTGCGTTGTAGATTTTCTGATATTAAAAAGGCTACATCTAGTGTCCTCTTACAATGACTGATGGGGAATTTCCACTGCAGGTATTCCGTTCATAGATTGCTGTGATATATTTAAAATGGACTCCTCTTTCGATAGAAATTTTTGAATGATTCGACGTCTCTTATAAAGCCATGGAATCAAGTCGATCGGAAAAAGTATAACTGATCGAGCAGTGCTGCGATGAACTCGGTCAAATGGAAGGAGCTGATATTTACTATAAATACTTGGATGAAAACATGACACGCTCTGTCAAGACGACATGCGGAGGACGTCGCGGCACACGTCAATGGAGTGTGCCCCAGTATTGCGGATACCATCCGCTGGGCCTTCCTCACGGAAATCACCCGGTGGTGGGAGTACGCCAGCCCGCCTAGCATGCGCTCTCTTCACGAGAGAGAGACATAATGTCTACATCGAAGACATAATGTCTACATCGAAGACATAATGTACTAATGTCTACGGACGCAACATGACATCGTAATTCTCTCGAATTTTGTCGTTTAAATAAGAGAAATTTCTCGATGTCAATACATATGGACGAGAAGGGACGAGAAAAATTATAAACCCAAATATCTTACGTAACCCCTTTTTTTTTCAGAATATAATTTAGCCTATGTTATTCGTGGATAATGTAGCTTTCGAATGTCGAAAGAAATTTTGAAATCGGCACCGTACTTTTTGAGCCTATTCATTACAACCAAACAAAAAACAAAGTTTTCCTCTTTATAATATTAGTGTAGATTTAGGATTCTATTATTACGCTACCCATTCAAATCACGGCAACACGATTTATTTTCTTGCGTATTATTTTGATTTTGCTATATCTCCTAAAGTATTCATTTAATTTGCATGATGTAAAGGGGAAGAATAATCTTTATGAAGTGCTGAAGCTAATTAACTGATTTAAAATGATAAGGATTCATACAGTATTTGTGTAAATAACTTTCAAATTATCGCGTTATAATTGCTAATTTTTTAAAGTATTAAATGGATATAGTATGATATCCCTAATAGATAGACATATGCCATCGCGGACTTTTTTGTAGACCTATTTAAGATATACAATTCCACCATACATTATTTTGTTATATCTCAAAGGGTTTAG
Source organism: Lycaena phlaeas (assembly GCA_905333005.2). Lineage (NCBI taxonomy): Eukaryota > Metazoa > Arthropoda > Insecta > Lepidoptera > Lycaenidae > Lycaena > Lycaena phlaeas. The sequence goes on from HG995181.1 coordinate 5,711,463, forward strand.
GCAGCGTTTTCGTTGAAAACTCCCAGGCGGGATTTTTTTTTTCCGACACCTCCAACAATTATTATTATATCTTAGCTAATGTATATAAAAACTTAATAAATTATATACATAAACCTTCCTCTTGAATTGTCCTATCTATTAAAAAAAACCAAATCAAAATCCGTTGCGTAGTTTTAAAGACTTAAGTAAAAATTTCGACGAGTTTCTCTTCGGAAGTGATATGTCTTTTTGTCGTGGCGCACATCTTAGGCCGGCTGGGGTTACACTCCAATCTTCGACAACGTGGCGCTGCCCCGCTGCATGTCCCGACGCGTTGCCAGAAGGCCGCGAGGTTGTTTACGACTTCACGGCTGGAGGGGGAGACCACCCCCCCTCATAAAAATTGTTAGATGCAATGAGCCATCTGCACATCTACTCTTTCGATTTAGCGCAAAGGCCTTTTGGCCATCAGCATAGGTCCATTCGAAAAAAAAAATGATACGCTCTATCTTGATGATCATCATATTTTATCACAGCATTACATTACCACATAATCCATTATCATGTGTTATGTGGTCGATGCAGCATTATTATTTTTTGGGTATTATGAATGAAGTTTCTGCTACTTTTAAAGATTATTATTGCATTTGAAAATAATAAAAAAAAAGTTTTTGAAAACCTTCTATTCAGTTGAAGCTAGTTTTGGAATCTACAAGTGATTTTAGTGTTGTTGAATACCAATTTAAGGAACCTAAATTTATAAAGACCATCTGCGACTATTTGCAATTACATATTCTCTAAATTTAAAACGATGGATAAAAAATAAAGATAAATACATTAACACAAAGTATCTGCACATTCCTCGTTTCTGTCTACAACTACATCTACATCTACACTAATATTATAAAGAGGAAAACTTTGTTTGTTTGTTTGGTTGTAATGAATAGGCTCATAAAGTACTGGACCGATTTCAAAAATTCTTTCACCATTCGAAAGCTACATTATCCACGTGTAACATAGGCCAAATTTTATACTTACTGAAAAAAAAATAGGGTTCCGTAAGGTATTTGGGTTTTTCGGACACAAGGTGTAAAAAATCAACCAGAAAAGTTACCTTATTTTGCGTACTAAGACCCTGTTGTAAATCTTAGTTAACGCAGGCGAAGCTGCGGGCAACAGCTATATTATTATTATTGAGAATTACATCCTGTATTATTGAAGTCTTATATTATATTATACTCCATGCATCGTATACTATTATCGCTATATTTCCTAGTCATAAAGTTTATGTACAATGTAGAGAAATAGACCGAACGAAATAATATTATTTCCATAATAAATGTACTCCAAGGACCGCAATGAAAACACTAATGAGACATACCGCGATGATGAGTTATGCCGCACTACCGGCCGCATGGGTACCAGTTACCATCTTGCTTGTTTCACTTGTGAAACACCTATGCTGTATTTCGGAGTGAAGGGATAGATAGGCAGTGTTTACTCTCCTCATCTTTTTATTACTCTCTTCGAGAGTTAACAGTATCAGGGTAGGCAACGATTAAATGGGCAAATTCCAAGTTACTTGACTTGCCATGAGCTGGCTTGTCTGTCAGTTTGTACATCCAACATATAAAAAATATATAGATCTACATAATATAAATTATTTCTTGTCCTGTAATAATTGTCAGAGCAACCTGTAGATTCGACAATTCATAATATGGCTGTAGTAATCTGGATGATAATATGTTTCTGATAGTGTAAATAGTAAGTCCAGTAAGTCCAGTATTGATAATGAATTATGAAACGTATGGACCACTTTTTTATCGCGTACGTGCAGGGGGAGGGGTATATTGTGACGCGGAATCGAGCGACGTTTTCGTTCACGACAAACGTTTTGCGAACCACAATCCACTAGAGTTTTGTTCGTCGTCCAGTAACAAACTCGCTTTCGTGTCGCGCTGACGTACGCGCTTATCAACCACAATAACATAACCTTTGTTGATATTTTAAAACTTTGCAAAACGTGTTACGCGAGTGAAATAAAACAGTGATTTCGTATTCTTATTTAGTTTGTTTGTGTTTAGTTTATATCCGCCGATCCGCGTGTGTGAAGTGTTTACAAAAGTATTCAGTTTTGTGACTATACTCTTTGGTGTTTTGGACAACGGCCGTGAACTTGACGCTTTTTCCTATCAAGAGGTAATTTTATGTAATATTACAACTATCTAATCTTAGTCGATGATATGAATAATGTTTAAAACCTTAACGCTGTAATATCGCTCAACGTAATTTTTGTACACTAGATGTGTTTTAAACTTCAAAGATAACTTTATTTGTTTATAACTTCTACTGTAACAAACACATGTTTTTATCTACTTTGTATATTTATGTAAGCACAATAGACGCAGTCTGCTTTAGTGAAATATTACATTTACAGTACGTAATCTGTTGAAAATAATGTAACTCCAAACTTACCGTAAGGCTTGTAATTTCGAGTTGTTTATTACTCTACTTTTGAGCAGTATTACATTTACCACATCTCAACCATATGTGGGTTAGTGTTTTTTATCGTTATCGTTGTCTGGAACCTGTATTCAGCCATCAATGTTTTTCTAAAAAACGCCAAGGTCATTTTACGGTTATTTGGTCTGCTAATAAAGACTGGAATAATGCTTAACATTCACAAACCTGGTTGCTATTCCTTATACTTCCTAGGTCCAAAAGTTACTAACCGTGAAACAAAAAGTTGTCTATGGTTTTTACAGTTGGTGGTTGTAACTTCAATTTGATAGAAAAAAACCACGTAAATTAAAAAGTATGACGTAGTTACCAACGACCTGATTTTAGCGAATTTTACTGAATACTATACATTCAGTAAATTCGTCAAAATTAGGTTGTCATCAATGGAATTTGGAACCCTTTTTTTAATCAAAGCTGATGTAAGGAGAAGGACACTCGTCACGCGCATTTACAAAATTTTTATTCGGCGTTGGAATGGTTTTTGTTTAAATTTGGTTAACAAAACAAATGTCCATTGCATTTAAATTTGAATAAATCTTCGTTCACCTATGGGTGTTGGATTGGTTTCTTTTTTTTTTTTTTTTTTTTATTCTTTATTTAAAAAGGGATTTTTGTACATAAAATGACAATGTCAATCCCATTGTACCTTATTCTAATTACAAACACATATTGTTATATATTACTTATAACCTACAATGTTACTACTAAGTTGTAAAATTAAACATATTAAATAACATTCTAGCAGCATCCGATTTAGGATCAGCCAGGACACTTTGTAACACACCAACATTCATAATATTTAATTTAAATTTTGTGAACAATAAATGTTTGTTGTCGGCATACCGAACACATTCGATTAATCTATGGTACACGTCATCCCGCCTGTTACAATGCTCACAGTTAGGAGAGTCCACCTTCCTCATCAGATACGCGAAGCTCTTGCCAGGTACATGCCCGGCTCGCAGTCGAAATGCTGATACAACCTGTTGTCTGTTCAATGAAGTTGCGCAGAACCACGGGATACGAGGAGGCTCACATTGAATTGATTTGTACCAAATACCCTTTAAGGTGGATCGTTCGTCAAAGTATTCTTTAAATATATTATAACATATTCGTTTGTATTTTGTCAATACCTCTGAGTATCTTGGTAGGATATTCGCTTCGTCACCTTCCAATACAGCTTTTTTAGCTAATCTGTCAGCCTCCTCGTTCCCAGAAAGGCCTACATGAGATGGAACCCATTGCAGAGCGATAGTTAAATTCACGGCTTTATTTATTTTATCAAGGATATTGTATGCCGTAGTCATTCCTCGATAACCAAGGGAGCACCTTACAATGTGGAGAAGAGCACTTTGACTATCGGTAAATATAACTATTTTACGAACATTCAAACCACAAGCATAGCACAATGCCTGGGAAATACCAAAAAGTTCAGCAGTCATGATAGATACATATTTATTTTTAATTTTGTGTAACTTATAAGTTTTATTTTTTGGATCATAATACGCAGTACCGAGACCGTGTGCTGTTTTAGATGCATCAGTATAAATTACGTGGAATCCATTATATTTACGCTGTAGTTCTTGTAATATTTCACATTTTAAAGTATGATGATCCGGGTATTGCGACTTTGATCCTGTTATACTATCTAATCTACTATAAATTATGCTCTTTAAATTGATGTCGGAGACCCACGTATCTAAAGTAAACATTTCAAGCGGAGATGATGACGACATTAGATCTTGTTTGATTTCATTGTAACACACTGCTGGCAATGGCTTCTTTTTATGCATCCAAAATCTATTGTCAATAAAACTACAAAGTTTATCAAACAAGTGAGTATTTATACTATTTGATAAAGACTTAACCTTTAAGCAGTATTTGTAGCACAAATATAATCTCCTTGTTTTTAAAGGTGGAATGCACATTTCACTTTCCATAATGTGTATTGGCGTGGACTTTATAAAACCGCCTGCAATTCTAAGAGCCTGGTTTTGTATTTTGTCTAGCTTAGCCACATGGCAATTAGCTGCATTGTCATAAAGATAGCTACCGTAATCCAATCGACTTCTCACAAGAGCAATGTATATTCTACGAATATGCAAAGGATGTGTTCCCCAATTCGACCCCGCCAAAACTTTCAACAGATTCAAAAATTTACAAGACTTCTCAAATATTTCGTTTATATGTTTAGACCATCTAAGAGATCTGTCTAGCCAAAATCCCAAATATTTAACATAATCAATAGAATTAAGTAATTGCTCTCTTACATAAATTTGTACTTGTGGGCTCCTGCGAGCCCTGCTAAAGATAATGTATTTACATTTTTGAGCCGAAAGTTCTAGTCCAAGCTGTTCTAATATTTCAATTAAACAGTTGATCGCTCTTTGTAAGCTTAAAACACTATGCTCAATATTACTGTGTTTGGCAAAAATAACAAAGTCATCTGCATATTGACATATATTAACTTGATTAATCCGTTGGCAAATCTCAAAGGTTACAATGTTAAAGAGTAAAGGTGATATGGGATCACCTTGGGGTAATCCCTTGTTAGTCCATCTAGTCAGGACGTTTTTACTCTCTTCACATTTTATTTGGAGATGTCTTTCCTTTAAAAATTCCCATAAATATAAACACATCCTCTTTCCGACATTTAACTCGTCTAAAATAGACACGACTTTCCGAATTGAGACATTATTATAAGCTCCCTCTATATCTAAAAAGCATGCTATTGTTGGAATATTTTGTGAGAAGCCGATTTGAACACTTGACACCAGGCGAACCAAACAGTCGAGACAAGATTGACCTCTCCTAAATCCCACCGTGCTTGATGACAGAAATGTGTTATATTCGATAAACCACTCCAAACGTTTAGCTAGCAATAAATGGAATATCTTACACAAACAGGACATTAATGCTATAGGTCTAAGTTTAGAATTTTGGTCTGCATTATGTTTGGATACTGGTACAATTTGTATCTTCCGCCATTGAATAGGAACACAACTAGATCTATATATAAAGTTGTACAAATTCAGTAGAAATTGTTTACCATTATCTGGTAGGTTATATAACATAGAGTAATATATTTCATCATGTCCAGGAGAAGTATCACTGCGCTTAAGACAGTTTTCCATCTCATGTAATGTGAAATCTTTATCAAGCTTCGGGTTGTTTGAAGAAAATGACCAGGGAGGGTCAGCCACAAAATCGGGAGTTAAAGAAACCAGGAGTTCTTCTTTAGCTAAGTCAGACGTATATGATTTTGTTTGTCTAAACCCCTTAATCCATTTCATTTTACGCCACATATCCGATAAGGTGGTAGACTCATTAATACTATCGCAAAAGTTTTGGAAACTTCGAGATTTAGCTTGCCTTATCAAACGTTGAGCCATTGAGATTAAAACATTTAGGGAGGATAGATTTTGTGGCGTTGGATTTCTTCTAAATGACTTAAGTGCTAGTCGTCGTTGGCCAACAATCTTTGATAATTCCGGACTCCAATAACTTTTAGATATAAAATTACGGGATGGATTATTACATATCTTATTGTAAGGGATACTTTGGTCAACTGCTTGATTAATATTTTTTATAAAACAATCATACATCTCCTGAACACTACCAAAAGTTCCAGTACACTGAGTAAATAAATTGTCGACAATATCTTTATATTTTGGCCAATTGGCTGACTTAAAATTTCTTTTCGTAGCAAATTGTAATTGATCTTTATATTTTATACATACTTTAATAATTAAATGGTCACTACCCAAGCTTTCATTGGTGACGTCCCAATCCGTATTAATTGCAATGTCTGCGGAACAAAACGAAATATCTGGAGATGTTTCCTGGAGAGTATTGTTTACAAATTTTACTCTGGTAATTTTTCCAGTATTTAGAGAAAAGTAGCCATTATCCAAGGAACTGTCGAATAATTGATTACCGCGAGTGTCATTCCTGTTGGACCAATTATGGTGGTGAGCATTAAAATCACCTGCTATCAAGGTGTTTGTTGAAAACTGTGAAAATATTCCATCCCAATCTGATTGCACAGTACGAACAGACGATGGACAATATATAGAAACAATATTATGTAAAATCTTACAATTTAAAATTTTTATAGCAATAATCTCAATGCCAGAATTACTAACCGGACAAGAAATTTTAAATGTTTGTAAAGAATTGTGACATATAATAGCAACGCCACCGTAACCATCTGATCTATCTTGTCTATATATTTTGTATCCTGACAGATTCATATAAGAGTTTGGTTCTAGCCAAGTTTCGCTAACTACCGCTAGGTGTATTTTTTCCCTATTGAGTAGAGTCTCAAAGTTTGACATTTTCGGCTTTAAGCTTTGTGCATTCCACTGTAGTATATTTATATTAAAATTGTGTCTAGCCATTACTCTTAAATAAGAAGTCAACTATATCCCCACCCATAAAGTTCACACTTAAATATGACATGATTTCTTTGAAGACGTATTGTATACATAAACAAACCTTTTCTTCAAATGACCTGTCTGACACTGATATCGACTTTATTTTTATAAGAATAGTCTTGGCCCTTGCAAAAAACCCCTTTTTTTTAATTTCCCCTGATAAATTTGTCTCACACTTTTCATGCATGCCTTCATCTTCTTTTTCTTTCTCCCCATCTTCCTCTATTTCACATTCTTGTCTTATTTCTTGTATATTTGAACTCGTCGTAGGTTTACTTTTTGTCTTGTTTGTTCGTTTTTTATTTTTATTTTCTACATGCTTAGTAGACTCAGTATTTTCGATATTTATTCCTATTTCTTTTTCAGTGTCATTTACATTATTTTCCCCTAGTAGTACATCTCTATATGAAATTTTATGTGATCCTTGTTTTCCATTTCTTTCTGAATTAGGTTGAGATAAAGAAACTCTTTTCGCCTCAGTATTACTTAGATTATTATAGATCAATAAAGCTCTTTTATAAGTACAGCTATTCTCACTCATTAATTTTTTAACCTTCTTTTCTTTTATAAACACTGGACAATTTTTATCCAATGCCATGTGTTCCCCTTTACAATTGATACATTTGAATATATTTGTTTCACAATTCTCATGGTCTTGGCCACATTTAGGGCATTTGATCTTTTTAATTGGACAAAATTTTTTTATGTGTCCGAATCTCCAACATCCTGAGCATTGAGTTACTGGAAAAACGTATGGTTCCACTTTGAACCGACACCCGTATCCACATATATACGAGGGTAAAGAGGAACTTTTGAATGCTAATCGGATGACCGTACTATCAACCCATTTACCATTATCAGTTAAACGCTTTAGTCTTTTCATGGCTACAATATCATATTCACATTTAAATTGTTCGAGTACTTCCTTCTCTTCTACGTCCAAGTCTACATCCCTTACTATACCATGAGAAAGAATTACATCATCCACACTTTGGCAAATATACTGAGATTCATTAAATTTCTGGCAGTTTAACAATTTATTGGCGTCTTCCTTGGTTTTAAATACAATATTAATTTTGAATGGGCTTTTATATTTAATAGCAATTATGTTTTCAATATTTTCTTTAGTTAAAAGCTTAGCCATACCAAATTGTTTAGGCAGTATTTGTTTAGAAGACAATCTTACAACGAAACCTGATTTTTCTACAGCCTCTTCAATGTTATTTCTCTGATTCATGTTATCAGAGTAACTACGCAACAGACGTTTGGATCTTCTATTTACAGTAACAAACTCCCCATCATCCTCCATTTCCTCCTCACTCTCCCGTCTTGTTCTCTTTTCCGGGCCCCTTTGGGCTTCATATAACACTTCCTCAACTTCTTGCACATTATTCCCATCCCGCACACACGACTCTCCCCCATCAGATTGGTTAGAGTTAAAACTCATTGATCGAGCAAAACTATCCATTGTCTTTTATAATAACTGACATGGGGGTAGTTAAAAAATAATATCCGCAGGTAGAATTTACGCTCTCGCGAACCGATACAGAGACGTGAGTCTAATACAACCGCTCGCGCGCAACTGGGATTGGTTTCCAACCTTGAGTATTTATGATAAAGAGTAGCCGTCTGATGAAATCTTAAATTACTTACGCATTACATTCACATAATTAAGTTAGTTGAGTAAGATAAATACCTATATTTATTAATGATTTTGTGATTTTCTCTCAAAACATCGAAGTTTTTTAAGTTTATTGCGGTTTGTCGAGTTGTTTTTATTCAGCCGATATTTTCACCTGTTTATTTCTTCCGTGTAACAATTTCCTGTTTAGACGTTTAAGAAAAGGACAAAGGGCAAGCAATGTATATAATTACGGACACTTTCTAATCGTACGTCTTCGGATTAGGGTTGCCAGATACGGGCTTTTTTTATTGACTTTGTCGTGATTTAGCCTACAGCTAAAGTAAAGATCATCATGAAAACGTAATAATTTCGGAGTTTTCTGGTAAATAGTCGTCGAGCGACAGTCTCTAGGGTCCCTCGCAATATTTTCTAGTTGTGTCGCCCCGTGGCTTAGTAAATTTGAAGAAAAAGTGTTCATGAATTTCGAAGTAAAGCGGAATTTCGGGACTTCCCCGGAATCCCATCTGGCAGTCTTCCTCGGGATATGTAACACATTAACCGTTTCCGTGGACTAGTTCTAAATAATTTAGTTTATGTTTAAAGAAAAACTTACGAGGCTGCCATTTCGATAAAATCGAAAAAAATCGCAATATGATAAACCTTAACCAAAGGTATGACTTTTAATCAGAGAGCATCATTTCCGCGTGCATTCCGTATCACAATAAATACAATTTATCACGTGTTTCTAGATATCATGTGCAAATGTAATCTTTAAAGATAAGTTATCTTTTAAGAATTTATCTTCTACAAAGTAGATATTTAAGACTGCGATATAAAACAGATTTGTTAAGAAGGTCAACATGACTTAAGTCACAGGATTCAGTCTTGAGGGACCAAGACTGAATGAGGAGAATAATGATTACGATTCATCATCATCATCACCAGCCTTTATCCGTCCACTGTTGAATATCGTGACTTTATAAATGATTACAATTTAAATTGAAACAATATTGAAAAGAGCAACCCAACAGAGTTTAGATTCTTCTCATATACTATACCAGTATAGTAGTACGTATTTAATTTTTTCGTAAAAGAATATTTGAAAAGATTAGTTCCACTGAGTTTGTTTCGCCGTTTCTTCTCAGTGCGCTTGCTTTGGAACCGGCGGTAGACTCAATTGACGTTCAAAAATATACTTTGGATGGTGATTTTGAATAAAATTTTTGACTTTACTTTGACTTTGATGTAGGTATTTCAATTTCCTTAATTTGTAACTCATTTTCAGTGACGTGTAGATGGGACCATCGTTGAGATAAAAGCATCTCCTAAGCTTTAATCAATACTGTCTTTGACAGATTCTTTTTGAATGTGGCTTCTATGTAATTAAGGGTCTATATTTTAGACCACAACTCCTTTTCATGCAATACCTATAGGTATATATATCAAATAGATAAGCACTAAGTATAGTCTATTCTATTTTATTGCAGACTATTTTGAGGTCCAAAATGCCATGTTGAGTGTAACATGCCAATCAGATACCTCCCATAAATCTTTATTAACCGACTTCCAAAAAAAAGGAGGTTCTCAATTCGTCTGTTTGTTTCTTTTATAATAATATTTAATAACAAATTTCAACAATTAATATATTTTTGTATATTATTACTAGCGGACCCCACAGACGTTGTCCTTTAGATACGAATCGATAGTGGCAGTACAGATCAATAACCTAGATACCGACTGCAGCGCCATCTGCCGGTCTGATTTGTGAATCTAAACCATTCTCGAATCTCCACGAACACACACAAAAAATTTCATCAAAATTGGTCCAGTCGTTTAGGAGGAGTTCAGTCACATACACACGCACACAAGAAATATATATATTAAGATATTAAATAGCTAATTATTATTCTTAATTTACCATCCGTGTCCGAAACATCTTTTTTGTTTGTTCGCGCATGAAAATCTAGGTTACCCGGATAGACTCCTAGATCGATGTGGGACTCGCTCTTATGAACTACCCACTAAACCACCTGCGTGCGCCTTCAGCTTTTTTGAGGTCCCGGATGTTCAAGCAACAAGAACGCGATAAAATATCTAACGATAAATAAAAATACAATTTTAAAGTTGTAAATAATATTTACCTATTCCTGTCAAAGTGTCAAGATTACTAAAAAGTAAGAGGTTCGAATCTATAAAAATAGATAACTTTGAGATGAATATAAATCTTAACCAGCATATTGTGTATGTACTACGTTATAAGTATGTTATATTATGTAGTATGTATGTATGTGTGTATTTATGTATGTATCTATCCTATTCATTCCTAAAAAGTAATAAAATGAAATTGACTTGCCCTTTCGTGAAAATACACATAAATAGGACTGAAATGGTAATATAAGTGTTCAATGAAAAAACAACGACTTTTCTCCGTGGCCGTATTCTCGAACTGAGAACTTCTTATCGTAGAATCATCCATATATAATGTTTTTTTTTTTTTTTTTTTTTTTCGGTTGGATCTATGCTAATGGTCCTAGTGACCGTTATGCGTCATCGGAAATGGGGTGATCCGGTTGGATCATCCTATGACGTTAAAAATTTGGGGGGTTGCCCCCCGCCATGTTCATGGCGTCGGGTTTGTACCTAACTTGGTCAGCTACGGTAGACTGGTTTGGAACGGGTGACGTTAGAAACCTATCGTGAGGGCCGGCCCTCCCCTCCCCCGGTAGCGGGGGAGGCGGGTCAAGCGCGGGACCCGAGCAAGCTGCCGATAGCAGAGTGCTATCGGTGATTACACGGTCTATATTGGTGTCGACTCGTAGCTGATCTGAGCCTATGCTGTCGCGGTTGATCCGGATCAACTGGTCAACGGAGTGTAGGGTTCGACGTCGCATACGACCCCGGGGCCCATGCGGTGTGAATGTGTGCCTAACACCGGCTGTGTTATGTCTGAGTGTGTGTTGTAGCTTACGTCGCGCTTCAGCGTCGCGCTTTAACAGTTCTGTGATTTTATCAACAGGATCGGTTATGACATTCTTAGGTAACCTAGACTTATTAGGTGCTAAGCTATCGGGGGTGTAGTTTGCCGCACTCACGACGAGTGGGTTCGGGTTATATAATGTTATATATATTATTATGTCCTAGAGTTCCTTAGAGGGCGGGATAAGAGGAAGAATTTAAGGATTTTCATATTAATAATCGTAGCGATTCATCTAGGATTACATTTGACCACTTTTTTTTAATCCCCTACGTTATTAAAAAAAACCCAGACGTACAGACAACTGTACAGGTTTATGTTATATTGTAATACATTATTAGTACTGCGAGGCGCGACCGCATTTTCATTACCTTTACATTGTAATAACCGTAAGTTTAGAATGCTTGTATGTTGTTTAAAATTTGTCATAGCTGAAGGTTGTGTTGTTTATGACTAATCATGCTTTCTGCGATATAATACATATCACGCCAACTTCTGTATCACCTGTCAACGTTTTTTTTTCGAAAGGTCTAGACTTTTAGGCCTGATGGATCAACATTCACCATAGTATAAGCGTGGGTTATACCATTGCGTTTGTTTGTCCAATCAAACAACAATGCCCTTCTTAAGGAATAAGAAGGGCAGTGTAATTACTGTCACCTTGTGGCTAGTCTGAAAATTCGTCTATCCAAATAAAAACACTCCGAGATAAGAACTCGTATTCTTAGCGCCCGAAAGATGGTAAGTGGACGCAGCTCTACCCACTAAAACGCGACGCGTGCCCGGATCCGCAGGCAACAGGGCACCTAGACGGCTAATCAGTCCCTCAGGGGACCGACGCCACCTCCACCTGGAGAGGGGTTATCCCGCACCACAGAAAACAAACCCCCCCCCCCTCCCAACGTCGGAACAGTACTAAGTGAGGTTCCCGACCTCACCTCTTGCCCTCTGCTCTTTTGTGCCCCCTTCTTATAAGAGGAGGACAAAGAGCTCTACAGATTTAAAAAATCTTTAAAGATGTTATTTTAATCAAACCCTTACGCAATAATGCTATAACAGATGTGCGTAACAATTTACGGGCATCTAAATATATATAATATCCCAAATTCGGAGTCCATGGCGTCAATTACTAAGAAACAAAGTATACGGCGTGGCTCATAAAATGTATGCTTATGTTATAGAATGTTCAGGAACGTGTTTCTCTTTACGATTTTAGTATACGGAACCATTATTAATTTATTATGATGCTGTTTTATTTTCAAACTTTTACGATGGTTGAGATAGTCAAACTGGCAGTCGACTCTCAACCGTGTCAAGACAGAGGCAACGATAAAATAAGCCTTATTGCAATGGAATAATATTCATTTTTAGTAGGAAAATTGGTGAAAAAATAGCTACGTTGCTTATTTTTTTCACGTCCATTGGTAGCATTTTTTGGTTGCATTTTTTTTTGCAATTTAGAAATGAACACATCTTCTTACTCCTTCCACTTTTGAAAACCCTAATTAATGTGGATAATAGAAGAAAAATGTACCGAAAGTCTAATTAGTTCCGTGGAAAATGGTAATGGTCTTAACGTTTATTACTATATAAAAAAACTACATTTATTAAGAAATAAGTGTGGCTCTTGAAGACGAAGAACCAATCTGTATAAAATAAATATTCGTTAGACATGATTTTGTTTACTTTTGTTACAAAATGTACCGAAAAATAGCATAATTTCGTCCGATTCGCAAACGTGTCCTTAACTTACGAAGCTTAAACACGAAGCCAATATTCGCGATCTCACTAAGGACCGACCATTGTTATTGAATTTAAATACATTATAATCTACGTCATGTATTTATATTAACATAGATTATATGTACCTAGGCGGGAATAGGATCTCCGTGCGCTGCCGGTCCGCGTTGGATGCGAGTGAATCATCACTCGCATCCAATCCATCCATCATTAGATGATGATAGTATCTACATGAATTTACACAAGCTATTACCTAAAAGCGCCACATACTTTGTCTAAAACTATCCTTTATATTGACAATATTGCATAGAATATTCAAAATTTTTTGAATATATAAATCAATCGAATATTGTGACGCGAAATGCTTAGCATATTTTTATAGTATCTGAAGGCTCTTACGAACCTGCCTTATTTAGTATAGTCTGAGTGTTCTTAAACATCAATCATCTCTCTTTAATGGGCGTTTTATCTCGCACGTCAGGCTATCTTCGGCCATTAAATAAGCAATTAACTTCACTTCTACGATAAAAAATAATTAGCGCTAAAGATTTCTAGTTTCCAATAAAAATCCAGTGGAGTATTTGACATATATGTGGGTAATATTATGTATAATATATGCATAATAAACGTAATTAGAAGATTTTTTTTTTAAATTATAATTATTGTACGATTTTAGGAAGATCATTAAATTAATACATTTAGAGGTTCAGACAATAGCGGCAAAGACGAATGACCATGTATTGGTTTCCGTTCTAATATCTGTTATGGATTATGGAATGTTAAGGAGCATTATAACCGTCAATTACCAAATGTTGTACATGCTAGTTGTTAAAAAGATATTTTTCTTTACTAAAAAATTGGTTGTCTGTAAAGTCGGTTTACGGACGGTAGTTTGATGTGACAACTGACAACGTCAAACATTACATGCAGCACGAACCGAACTGAGCCGATTGCTCGAGCCGATCATGCCTCTATCTCGTTAGTGCCGCCCTCTCGCTTTCGGAACGCTACATGACGTCATCTTTTTCGTGCATGCTGCCCGTAATATGGAGTTGTTAGACTTTGTCACTTCAATTAACCATATACGTAAATTCGTTTTTATATAGTAGCCTAAAAAAGTTTTGGAGATTCCTACGGATATAACGGATCTGCGCTCCACAACTGGCTTTGTTCATGTGGAAGAAATCCGCCTGGCTAAAGTGGCTGGACATTTGTGCCGGATGCACACAGATCGATGGACACGGGTCGTCACGCATCAAGTGCGGACGGACACAGGCGTCGAGGCAGACTCCGAAATACTTAAAACCTGATGAATCTGGCACAATACCGCAGTTATTGTAGTCAACCAGTAGAAGCCTTTGCTCAGCAGTGGATTGAGCTAAATAAATATAATAGATATGTGCATTCTTATTAATGTAGTAAGGACGTGGTACTTGATTTTTTGTGCCTCTAATTTTAGGTATTACATATTATGTGTTTGCAACTTTGCCGTGTTCGGATTAAGAAGCTGTATATCCCAAAACCAGTCCTGGAGTATTGCTGTCGAACGGGCATTAGCCGCACTAACACGATACTAAATAAGGTGATAAGTCCACCTTATTTGTTATTTAAAATTCGGCTATACTACGGCTTGTAAATATGGGTATACAGAAGTACGTGACTGCATTTGGATATCTTACTAATGTTAATAAGATTGAATATATGAAAGAATATTGCTAACTCCAAGATGTAGTAACAATAAAAGGTCTTAACGATTCTCAAATAACTGACTATTTGAGAATCGTTTAAGACCTTTTATTTACTCACCGCTATACCGTACAAGTGTATCGGTTTAAGTATCGAAAGTGCACCCAAATACGCATCTTCTGGAATAAGCAACAACAATATCTTCGCATGTACGCACTAAAATATATTCCTTAGGAAATAACAGTTCCTTCAGAATTTCGTGCATTCGATTCGACCACATTACGCAATGCAATTGTTCGCGACGTTTTCACTAAAGCTTTAGCCGAAAAATTACTGGGGGCCTAGCCAAAATGCCATTAAGAAAGCGTCAGCCAAGTTCGAAATGATAAAATGTATAGGATGGACCACGTGATTAAGCGCGGCCAGCGGCCTTATGTCAATCCCATACATTTTATCATTTTTGAACTTCGCTAACGCTTTCTTAATGGCATTTTGGCTAGGCCCCTTGATTATGTTTGAGTTTGGTTAATAACGCCTATTGTTGATTACCAATCCGTGCATGAAATGAGATAGTCATAAGCAAATATAAGCGATAAAAATCACAACAACGGAATTAATTAGAAAAATATCTGCATCAGTAACTATGCGTCCATTATTATTGCTATTTGCTGTTCTCTGTTCCCTTTCTTTGTTTTTATTTGGATGACCTTTAAAGAAACTCGCTTCATTGGAACATGCAAAGCTTGCTCCAGATATTAAAATTGTATTTCAATTTTAATTCATTTTTCTCTTATGTTTATTTCTCACTGTTTTATAAAATGACACATCAGCAAGCAGTGGGGTGAATTATAAATTTAGATAACCATAGATTACCTATTTGTCTAAAATTTGTGCGTAGGTGGTAAACTTTAAGCTTAACTACAAACTTCGTGATTTAGTAGAAAGTTGTAAGTGTAATATGCCTCTAATGAAACTGTTTGGTAAGTAATGGTTCTTAAGGGAGGTCACGTTCTTAGATATTGTTCAAAAACTCTCTAGAACGTGTCCCCTTTTAAATGAAATGGCTATTTAGTATCTGATCGAATTAATGCCTTTCCCAATTTGACGACCTCTGTGGCTCAACGGTTAATGCGTTGGCGCTGAAGCCTGGAGGTAGCGGGTTCGAATCTCGCCAGGGAACAAAAACGTTTCTATATTCCTGGGTGAGCGAAGATGGTCCAGTGGTGGATGGACTCGGCCTCTTATGCGAGAGGTCCGGGTTCGATCCTGAGCCCCCCGTGTGTGCCTTGAAATGGGTTTTTCTAATTTCTAAGTGCACTGCAAACATGAGACCATCGCTCGCTGACTGGAGAAGGAAAACATCGTGAGGAAACCTGCATGCCTGATGAGATTAAAATCTTTGAAGGTATGTGAAGTTCACCAACTCGCACTGGGCCAGCGCGGTGAACTATTGGCCCATTACTCTCCTCGCCTGATTTCGGGGAGGAGACCCGTGCCCAGCAGTGGGACATAAAGGGTTGATACTTTACTTTTTTTTTTTATTCCTGGGTCATGGATATGTATTAAATATGTGTATTATGTAATAAAAATCTAAAACATAAGTATTAAATATATTATGTATTTCCGTCGTCTGGTACCCGTAACACAAGTTCATCGGAAACTTACCACGGGACCAGATTGACGTGGTGTAAAAGCGTCCGTAGATATTATTATTATTATTGCTGTTAAACCGGTGACAGAGTTGAGGCTTATTCGTCATTTGCATTAGTACCATTTTGTTAATTTATTGCGCGATACAGTTTTGCTCTTTCGAAAATAATAGATAGTGCTATCAGCAAAATGACTGGACATTTATTTCAGGAAATAATAACGTATGAATGACTAGCCTAGTCAAGTAATTATCTGGTGATCTGGATACTATTGTGTAAACTCGTTTATATCCTTGACTTGTCTGCTTATCCGTCTCACCAAAGGATGACTCACCAATGTCTAGGGAGAATATCTCTTCAAGTAAAACCCTAGTTTAAATAGTAACTCTCTTAGAATTGATATGATTTTCAAATCTCTAAACTTTGAGACTGCTATCTTAATTGCTAAATTATCGCTCCTTCAGCGAGTAATTTATTTCATAATATATTAAAATAGCAATAAATTTTAAAATGATACATATACATTATAAAATGAAAGCCATTTAGATATGCATTAGAGTTGATCTTTTGAAAAGATCGGTTGTCCCGTGTCCGTAAAGTCGGTTTACTGACGATAGTTGAACGTGACAACGTCATTAGAAAATACTCATGGGCCGATTGTGCCTCTTTGTCGCTCGTTATGCGCTCTTGCTTGTACTTCAAGCCTTAAATGGAACGGCTCCGAACCAGCGAGGTAACGCCGCATGAGTCATGTTTTTTCGTGCGTGCAACCTACTCCATCGAATTATAAGACGTTGTCACGTCAAAAAATTATGAATTCCGTATTACATTCGTTTAGTTATGTATATAATAAGTATGGAGATGTGTACATTATGCAAGAAAATAGATTATAATATTTAACCAATTATAGGAGTCCTGTTATGCACTGTAGTATCCAGCTTGAGAAAGAAGTAAAGAAATGAAATTAGCAGAGACTTGATATTATATTAAATTATTATTAAACAGACCTATTTATCTGTTCGATGAGTGATTTCACAAGAGTAGAGCCTATGTACATTGCTATAAATATTAAATTATGGATCTATAATAATAATTGTAGTAATAAGATATTTTTTTTCTATCGCATTAGGCACGCCCTTAATGATAGTTACAAGTTATGGTTGATAAATAAATAAATTTAAAAAAAAGGTGTGTGTACTGTGTGTTCACACACGATAGAAGTGAAACACATGTTAAATGCTCAAATACAAACAAGTATTAAACAGTGTGCACTCACAACTCTGCAGTATACATTACACACCGACATTTGCTTTCTCGCTCTTTTGTATTTGTGTCTCTTACCTGTCATTTTTTCCGTTGCATGTACATAAATAAATTATGTCAAATATTTTTGCGAAAATGGAAAATGTACTCCGAAAACGAGGATAGCTTTATAGGAGCTACGTTTTATTAAGAAAAGTAATAAGTGAAAATCATTGTGTAATTTTTTTAGAATGTTGTTTTAATATATAAATAAAAAAACATTTACCTTCAAAATATTTCCATAAAAATTTCTTGAATTTTTCCATTTAATTAATATACGGCCATTGCCAATCAGTTCGGTATTTTGTTTTTGTTTTTCATAAATCAGCATTCTTATCTCTACAGATCTGAATATGTCGAAAGTATATTTTTTATTAGTGTTTTTGATTACGTTTCGTGACGGAAATCGAATTATGAAATTGGAATAAAAACTCAAAAAAAAAAATCGTGTGATATTTGATAAGATTAAAAATTCGACAGCGTGTGAAGCTTAAGAATCTGTATTGAACCGGAGGTATACAATTATTACTTAATTAGTAATTTATTTAATATTAATTACTTTCATTTCAATGGTTTAATGGTTACTTGGAACCGGTGGTAGACTCAATTGACTTTCAAAAAAATACTTTGATTGTACTATTTTGAATAAAAAAAATTCACTTTGATTTTGGCTTCGAGGAAGTCTATACCCAAGAAGTGTGGTAGGTACGCAATATATATTAATATTGTTAGCCAGTAAAAAAGTATGCATAAGTGCTTTCGTACTTAGTGCTTTAGACATTGTCTTCTGTTCGTTTTCAATTCCACGCCTTGGTTACTTTACGCGTGTTCGTGTAATAATTTGTTTCATTTGTGATTTGTGATGTTAGGTATCATGAATCATTGATAATATTAAAAAAACGAATATACTGAAACATATCGTACATAGAGTGCAGGCTGTGTTTAGGTACACGAAATTCGACGACCTTTGAGGCTCAGTGGTAATCGTTAGCGCTCAAGCCAAGTAGCGGATTCGAATCCCATGAAACAAAACTTTTCTGTGTCTCTGGGTCATGGATGTGTAGTAAATATGTGTATTAATATAAATATTAAATAGTATAGAAGTATTAAATATATTTGTCTTGTTTGTTACCCGTAACAAAAATCAAAAACCACGGGACCAGATTGATGCAGTTTAAAAAGGGTCCACAGATATTTTTAATCAGTCAATATTGTGAGTGGCAAGGTATCGGCCGTCTTGGCGTTCATTGGTGAAGACCTAGGTCCAGCAGTGGCCAAAGGCTTAATAATGAGGATACCTAGGTCCAACAGTGGACGGAAAAGGCTAATAAAATTATGATGATGGATATACAAAGACAATTGAAAATATAATAATATACTTACCGTTTATGCTCATAGCGCATGCAAATGGCAGCGTAAAGAAAGGGAAAGTCAAAGTTATAAACGACTAAGGTATTCATATATCCATTCTGTTTAAGTTCCTTCCTTATTATTATTATTTTCTTTTATTGCACGGAAACTATTATAGTGTATTACTTACTGTGGAAAAGTTTTTCTATGTTATAACTTCTGAGGGGCAAGATCTTCTTGAGCATGTAGGTTTCGTGGATCTAGTAATATAAGAGACGGTATTTTGTGAACTTGTGTAATTGGTATTTTGTGAAAAGTTTCGCGTTTTAAAAACGCTTTCGCACGCTCGTGCGTACGGAGCCTAAACAGGACAGCAGTGTCCAGCAGGCTTGCAACTTTTCTTCTTTATGTTTAAATATTAATTTAAATCTGCTTCTTTATGTTCTATACACTAGTATTTTTGCGACGGGACCCGGAGGCTAGAAATCAAGTGAAACCGAAAGGCGCAGCTAGTATAGATATATAGATTACGCACAAGCTCCAAGGTTACATATAATACTGGTTTATGTAACGGGTTTTGTAAAGTCGCATAAATCTTAAAATTATAATTTAAGAAGTGTTTTTGAGTTTTGGGGCAAGTCAACGAATTCACGGCATTATCTTATCATCATGTCATAATATGATGACTGATTTATGTTTTTTGCTATAATACTAAAATTCATACTTATGTTATAAATGCGAAATTCTGGCTGCTTTGGCTAAAGATTATATTAAAGGTAGCTTATATCTAATATGTATTAAAATAATAATAATAAAAAAAATGTGTGTGTGCGATTCACACACGATAGAAGTGAAACACACGTTAAATGTTCGAATACAAGCAAGTATTAAACAGTGTGCAATATACATACACACCGACATTTGCTCTCTCGCTCTTTTGCATTTGTATCTCTTACCTGTCGTTTTTTCCGTTGCACCCGGTTTGAAATCACAACGATTCTAAAGAAGTTTCACTTCAATATTTACGGACGCATTTACACCACGTCAATCTGGTCCCGTGGTAAGTTGGTAAGTTATCGAAGAACTCGTGTTACGCTTACAACGGAAATACATATATTTTTAATACCTTTATTGTATTACACATACTTATAATATTCTTATTATATATAATACACATTCAATACATAATCCAAGAACACGGAAACTCTATTATTCACTGGCGTCTGGCAGGTTTTGAACCCGCTGCCTCTGACTTGGGCGCCAACGCGCAAACCCCAGAGGTCGTCTATGTATAAGAACCTTTATCCGACGGTGGTGAGGCAGTGATCCGCCACAGGTACAAACCCGACGCCAAGAAGCCGTGGAAGTCACACTCCACGGCTGACGGGGGCCAACCCCCCACTTACTATATCACTGGGTGATACCAACCGGCTCACACCACTTCCGACGAAGCATTAGGGCCTTGATTACGGCCATTAGCATAGTTCAATCCGAAAAAAAAGGATAAGAATCGAATTTATATAAATATTAAAAAAAAGAAATTAATATTATCGACGAATATCTTATTATATTATTATGATTGAAAAAAAATGACGCATGTAAGTATTTGAAAAATAGTTCACGTAATTATTCCTTTTCCTATTACGTATTCCCTTTACTTTTATTGTTGCTACTTTATCAGAAACTAATGTATTGTTTTTTAATTACGAATTTGACACATACTAAAGCTACTTCTCACGGATCGCGACTAAAATTGTTGCCCACGTTTCGAATACTTTACAAACACAATGAACTCGAAACGACTGTTCAAATATAGTTGGAACGTTAATGATGAAGGATTAGACTTCGAAATGAAAGGTCTGGACTTTAATCTTGTGATTTATTTCGTAATCTTATTGGATTAAAACTCAGCGTTCGATAAATCCTATTTAAGTCACCATATTCTCATCTCGTTGGAACGCCACTCGTTCCTGAAAGCTTCCTTTTTAATTTGAAAAATCTCGATACTGGTGATAGGAGATGATCCATTTCTTTGTATACTACTAGCTTTTGCCTAAGGCTTCGTCTGGGTGAAGTTCGAAAAAGTCACTTAAGTATTTCAGAATAAGTTAAAAATAGTATATTTCGTTACAAGTGCGGAAAGCCTGTCATTGCAACGAGTTCCGACAAATCGACAAATCGGAACAAGTTGCAAGGACGGTTCCGCACGTGTAATGAACGATTATTTTTAATACAGTTGCGAAAAAATGAAGCAATTTAATAAAATAATAAAAACACAAAATGGCGCCGAACGTAAAAGAATATAAGCAGAGATTTGTTTTTCTTCACCCATTCTGGGTAGGCAAGGGAACTACGCCCATACAGTCTTCAGTGGAAATGTTTTATTGATAAGAAAAAAAAAATAATACGATAAAATAAAATCAGGATCGAACCCGGAACTCTCGCATAAGAGGCAGAGTCCATCCACCATGGACCATCGTCGCCTACCCTAGGAAAGACTTTTCACTTTTTGATTTTAACACTACGCCCGGCTTATGAAACGTTGGTCAAAGTGTTTGTTAACATACGATTCTAGAGTCAAATTTAAGAGATTTTCATTGTAACTAACTCATTTAACACTTAGATTAATTGACAGTTAATTCGGTAATTTTTGCGTTGATCAGCCTTTCGGAAATTATTTAAGGCCAGTATATCCCAAAGCGCCTGTTTTTGTTTAAGTCGTAAACATAGTAATGTTGGTTTTTTTGATCCGTTAAAAATATATGTTGTAGTTTAGTATACATTCTTTTTTGTTAACCTATTCAAAACACGATCATTGTAACTTGCCTCGATAAAAAAAAATCACAAACACAAGATGTTTTTGATTATTTTTCTAGTTGTAATTGAAGAATGTGAGATTTTAAGTTACAAAATTTATATGAAAAAATAGGTAATAACATTTAAAATTTTATTCTGATCTTACTTTTTAAAATAAATGTTTTTATTTTTCTTAAAATCAAATAATGTGAAAAACTTGTCTAGCCCCCAGCGCGGCCTCAATTTAGTTGCCTGCGAGGCGTTAACAAAGTAGGACCTATGTTTCGCTGCTGCCTGGCGGCTCCCCTCCGATATAGATCGTTAAAACAACGTGTGGAATATATAAAAGCCGGTGCCTGGTATGATAGTGTACATAGGAAATAAAAATAAAAATTTGAACAATATTTAGTTTTAATATTTTTTTCTCATTTTTGTCGTAATCAGGATCATCAGCGTGTTTTTTTCCTCATTTTTATTTTAATATCGATTTAATGTTACTAATTCATCATCATCATCATCAGCCTTTATCCATCAACTGCTGAACATAGGCCTCCCTCAATGAACGCCAAGACGGCCGATCCCTTGCTACTCGCATCTTTATTATAAAAATATTAATTTTAAGTTCTAAATGGTGGTAATGATGATGATCGCGGTGATTGTGGTGGTGGTGATGATGGTGGTGGTGGTGGTGTGGGAGGGGGGTGTAAATTGTAATAGTGATGATGATGAAGTTGATGATTACAATGATGGTGGTGATGACGCTGACGAGAATAATGATGGTGGTGGTGGTGGTGGTGTGGGAGGGGGGTGTAAATTGTAATAGTGATGATGATGAAGTTGATGATTACAATGATGGTGGTGATGACGCTGACGAGAATAATGATGGTGGTGGTGGTGATGAGGGAGGGGGGTGTAAATTGTAATAGTGATGATGACGTTGATCATTATAATGATGGTGGTGATGACGCTGACGAGAATAATGATGGTGGTGGTGGTGGTGGTGGGGGAGGGGGGTGTAAATTGTAATAGTGATGATGACGTTGATCATTATAATGATGGTGGTGATGACGCTGACGAGAATAATGATGGTGGTGGTGGTGGTGGTGGGGGAGGGGGATGTAAATTGTAATAGTGATGATGACGTTGATCATTATAATGATGGTGGTGATGACGCTGACGAGAATAATGATGGTGGTGGTGGTGGTGGTGGGGGAGGGGGGTGTAAATTGTAATAGTGATGATGACGTTGATCATTATAATGATGGTGGTGATGACGCTGACGAGAATAATGATGGTGGTGGTGGTGGTGGTGGGGGGGGGGGGTGTAAATTGTAATAGTGATGATGACGTTGATCATTATAATGATGGTGGTGATGACGCTGACGAGAATAATGATGGTGGTGGTGGTGGTGGTGGGGGGGGGGGGTGTAAATTGTAATAGTGATGATGACGTTGATCATTATAATGATGGTGGTGATGACGCTGACGAGAATAATGATGGTGGTGGTGGTGGTGGTGGGGGGGGGGGGTGTAAATTGTAATAGTGATGATGACGTTGATCATTATAATGATGGTGGTGATGACGCTGACGAGAATAATGATGGTGGTGGTGGTGGTGGTGGGGGGGGGGGGAGTAAATTGTAATAGTGATGATGACGTTGATCATTATAATGATGGTGGTGATGACGCTGACGAGAATAATGATGGTGGTGGTGGTGGTGGTGGGGGAGGGGGGTGTAAATTGTAATAGTGATGATGACGTTGATCATTATAATGATGGTGGTGATGACGCTGACGAGAATAATGATGGTGGTGGTGGTGGTGATGAATGGTGATTGAGGTGATAATTAACACTTATTTCGTTTACAATGATTTTAGTGTGTGATTTGTAATATGACCTCTGTGGCTCAATGGTTAGCGCGTTGGCGTTCAAGCCGGAGGTCGCGGGTTCGAATCCCGCCAGGGAACAAAAAAGTTTCTGTGTTCCTGGGTCATGGTTGTGTATTAAATATGTGTATTATATAATAAAAATCTTAAATATAAGTATTAATATAAAACGTATTAAATATATTGTATTTCGGTTGTCTGGTACCCATAACACAAGTCTCTTCGAGTACTTACCACGGGACTAGATTGACGTGGTGTAAAAAGCGTCCATAGATTTTATTATTATTATTAACAATGCACAGAAGAATATCCCGGGTACGCATGTTAGCTACTACTACTACTATAAAACAAAGTCGCTTTCTCCGTCCCTGTAACCGTTTGTACGCTTAAATCTTTAAAACTACGCAACGGATTTAGATGCGGTTTTTTTAAATAGATAGGACAATTTAGGAGGAAGGTTTTTGTGTATAATTTATTAAGTTTTTATATATATTGGCTAAGATATAACAATAATTGTTGGACGTGTCGGAAAAAAATAGGCCGCCTGGGAGTTTTCAACGAAAACGCTGCCTAAACCATTTGAGATACAACAAAAAATGTATGGTGGAATTGTGTAGCTTAAATAGGTCTACAAAAAAGTCCACGATGGCATATGTCTATCTCTTAGCAATATCATGCTATATCCATTTAAACATTTTACGAAACAAAGTCGCTTTCTCCGTGCCTGTATCCGTTTGTACGCTTAAATCTTCAAAACTACGCAACGGATTTTGATGCGGTTTTTTAATAGATAGGACAATTCAAGATGAAGGTTTTTGTATATAATTTATTAAAATTTTATAAGCCTTGGCTAAAATATAACAATAATTGTTGGACGTGTCGGAAAAAAATAGGCCGCCTGGGAGTTTTCAACGAAAACGCTGCCTAAACCCTTTGAGATACAGCAAAATAATGTATGGTGGAATTGTGTAGCTTAAATAGGTCTACAAAAAAGTCCACGATGGCATATGTCTATCTCTTAGCAATATCATGCTATATCCATTTAAACATTTTACGAAACAAAGTCGCTTTCTCCGTCACTGTATCCGTTTGTACGCTTAAATCTTCAAAACTACGCAACGGATTTTGATGCGGTTTTTTTAATAGATAGAACAATTCAAGAGTAAGGTTTTTGTATATAATTTATTAAAATATCAAAAGCATTGGCTAAGATATAACAATAATTGTTGGACGCGTCGGAAAAAAATAGGCCGCCTGGGAGTTTTCAACGAAAACGCTGCCTAAACCCTTTGAGATACAACAAAATAATGTATGGTGGAATTGTGTAGCTTAAATAGGTCTACAAAAAAGTCCGCGATGGCATATGTCTATCTCTTAGCGATATCATGCTATATCCATTTAAACATATTATGAAACAAAGTCGCTTTCTCCGTGCCTGTATCCGTTTGTACGCTTAAATCTTCAAAACTACGCAACGGATTTTGATGCGGTTTTTTAATAGATAGGACAATTCAAGATGAAGGTTTTTGTATATAATTTATTAAAATTTTATAAGCCTTGGCTAAAATATAACAATAATTGTTGGACGTGTCGGAAAAAAATAGGCCGCCTGGGAGTTTTCAACGAAAACGCTGCCTGAACCATTTGAGATACAACAAAATAATGTATGGTGGAATTGTGTAGCTTAAATAGGTCTACAAAAAGTCCGCGATGGCATATGTCTATCTCTTAGCGATATCATGCTATATCCATTTAAACATATTATGAAACAAAGTCGCTTTCTCCGTGCCTGTATCCGTTTGTACGCTTAAATCTTCAAAACTACGCAACGGATTTTGATGCGGTTTTTTAATAGATAGGACAATTCAAGATGAAGGTTTTTGTATATAATTTATTAAAATTTTATAAGCCTTGGCTAAAATATAACAATAATTGTTGGACGTGTCGGAAAAAAATAGGCCGCCTGGGAGTTTTCAACGAAAACGCTGCCTAAACCCTTTGAGATACAGCAAAATAATGTATGGTGGAATTGTGTAGCTTAAATAGGTCTACAAAAAAGTCCACGATGGCATATGTCTATCTCTTAGCAATATCATGCTATATCCATTTAAACATATTACGAAACAAAGTCGCTTTCTCCGTCCCTGTATCCGTTTGTACGCTTAAATCTTCAAAACTACGCAACCGATTTTAATGCGGTTTTTTAATAGATAGGACAATTCAAGAGGAAGGTTTTTGTATATAATTTATTAAAATTTTATAAGCTTTGGCTAAAATATAACAATAATTGTTGGACGTGTCGGAAAAAAATAGGCCGTCTGGGAGTTTTCAACGAAAACGCTGCCTAACCCATTAAGATATAACAAAATAATGTATGGTGGAATTGTGTATCTTAAAAAGGTCTATAAAAAAGTCCGCGATGGCATATGTCTATCTCTTAGGGATATTATACTATATCAATTTAATACTTTAAAAATTGGCAATTATAATGCAATAATTTGAAAGTTATTGACACAAATACGGTATGAATATGAAAATGAAAATATGAAAGCAATAATAGTATCCTAAATATGCCTTCAGAAAGTCTGCGACGGGAAATATGTATTTATGTTCAAGATTAAATACTCACGTAACGTATCCATTTTAATACAAAAACTTAGTAATTATTAAAATAGAAAATGATCATGTGTGTTCAGGATCGATAACAAAACCATAAAACGCTCTTTATATAATGTAATTCTTATGAAATAAACTAAAGTAAAACAAAAACCTAGTAAGTTGCCATACGTTTAAAATTATACTAGGACGGACAATAAGTTCACGCCGGGTTCAAGAAAGTTCATTCTTTGGCAGACTATTCGCAAGTCGCCGTGCGGGGAGGCCGACAGCGCTCAATGCATAAAACGCCCGAATATACTGGCCTTAATAGGAAAAGTAAGTTGATTATTTCCATCGCATGATATCACTACATATTATAAAACAAAGTCGCTTTTTCTGTCCCTATATCCCTTTGTACGCTTAAATCTTTAAAACTACGCAACGGATTTTGATGCGGTTTTTTTTAATGGATAGGATAATTCAAGAGGAAGGTTTATGTATATAATTTATTAAGTTTTTATATACATTGGCTAAGATATAACAATAATTGTTGGAGGTGTCGGAAAAAAATTGGCCGTCTGGGAGTTTCCAACGAAAACGCTGCCTAAACCCTTTGAAATATATCAAAACAATGTATGGTAGAAATGTGTGTCTTAAATAGGTCTACAAAAAAGTCCGCGATGGCATATATCTATCTCTTAGGGATATCATACTATATCCCTTTAATATTTCAAATAAATGGGCAATTATAACGCGATAATTTGAAAGTTATTTACACAAATACAGTATGAATCCTTATCATTATAAATTAGTTAATTAGCTGGAGAACTTAATGAAGATTATTTTTACCCTTTACATCATGCAAATTAAATGAATACTTTAGAAGATATGGCAATATCAAAATAAACCGTGTTGCCGTGATTTGAGAGGGCAGTGTAATATGTAATAGTATCCTAAATAGTAAATATGCATGCAGAAAGTCTGCGAAGGAATATACTTAATATCTTTATATTCAAGATACCATATTATATCCATTTTAATACAAAGACTTAGTCATTATTGAAATGGAAAATGATCGTCATCAAACATGATAAATCCGTAAACCTAAGTTCACGCGGGCGAAGCTGCGGGTAACAGCTAGTATTTTATAAGGTACATGAAGGGCTTCGTAAAGGGGTTGGCTTCTGTGGATTAAAATAATAAATTACCTTACAGAAAACCTTATAGCCTTCTAATTCGATTATAATAAAAACTGGCATGGCCGTAATATTAGAGACATGACCAAATTTTTGTTGGTTTCTTCGTCCCAAAATGTGTGAATAAAAAAGATACTTTAGATAAGTAAGTAAGGTAAGGCTACGAAAAAATGTCATTATTTGAAATAAATTTTTAAAAACTACTGCCACGTATCGGACACCTACTCTGCAGGACGAACGAAGGAACATCATGAGAACACTATATAAAATATATATATACGATACACCATGTATCGTAAAAAAAATATAAAAAAAAAAGAAAACTGAAAAAATACTTAACATTTAGGGGTATAAAAAAGGGTTATGATGCTAAGTGCATACAAAATTTCATGAGTGAAGAGAGATTTCATTGGAGGAGGTTGGCAAGAGTTGGTTATTCCCGTTCGCCACCGCCAGTATTGCCCCCTCCGGTGGCGACTGGGAATTATTCTAAAAAAATATCCCAGTCGCCACCTCCGGGTGGCAAGCGGGATTGTTGGTAGTAAAAATCCCAGTGGCCACCCCTAAATATAGTTAACATAAAAACTAGGTATGCTACCTATTATCTTAATTTTTTTTTTTGGAATGACAAAGAATGTTAATTTTATTAAATTTCTG
This sequence comes from Lycaena phlaeas, assembly GCA_905333005.2. NCBI lineage: Eukaryota > Metazoa > Arthropoda > Insecta > Lepidoptera > Lycaenidae > Lycaena > Lycaena phlaeas. The sequence continues at coordinate 5,739,857 of HG995181.1, forward strand.
ATTAAAAAATAGAAGTACGTAGGGTTAATCAAACGAGAGAGTTACAATATTTATAAATTGGTAGAAAATTAAACAAACATTATTTTTTACTATTTTTATTTTCAAAATCAACTATTTTAAACACAAATCCAAAATCACAGATAATTAGGTACTTTCAATAGAATATAAAATATTTCTTAAAATATACTTGAAAAAACAATTCTCCGCCTTCTTAAATCTACATTTTCATTTCCAAAATCAACAAGTTTTATACAAATTCTAAACAATCACATCAACAAGTCAACAATCATTTCTATAGGAAAAAAAATATTATTAGAAAATATACAAAACAAATAAAGTATTACTCTGCCCTAATAAAAAAAATATTTTTAACAAAATTAAAAGTATGCACTAAGCATAATGAGTATTTTCAAATAATCACAGACATAACGAGACTCTACCCTACCCTAATCAGTATTAGAAAAAATCACAGATGCGTCCTCTCAATTAAATTCGTCATTAATGTACTCGTATCACAGAGTATTTACAGTAATTGGGTTTTATATGTAAAAAAAAAACTTAGAACTAGATATTTTGCTACTTTAAAAAAAAATACTTAGGTAATTTGTTATGACTGGCACAAATCAACATCATTATTTAGGTACCCATAATTGACCTACGTTATTCATTGATCGTCATCAAGTAATGAATAATTTGTTTAATTTACCATACCTCTTATGCTTTTTTTTTACCTTTTTTTATTTATTTTCATTGCCAAGAAGCCTTAATGCCTTACAGTTTCTAAAAAATGACCTACTGATATATTGCCATGTAACAGCTCTAACTGAATATCCAAAATAAATTCATCAGTAAGGACATTATTTTTCTTTCTTTTTTTAAAAGGTGTCATTTTGGTTTTATTAATGTTATCACAAACACTGAAATATGCAGAATCTTTAACCAATACATTTAATAAATGAATAATATTAGGGTTCTTTTTTCCAATTTCTTGGTTTAATTTGTGATTCCAAGCTTCCAAGAAGTTAGTGGTCCTATGCTGCTCTCCGTAAGCACACCAAATTGGAATAAATTCTTCCTTCAGCCATTGTTCTTCAAAGTATTTTCTGAATTTTTTTAAATCCTCCTCTTGTGTACTGTAGCGAGTAATATACTTCCAGCCGTTTGAAATTTCGTGTGCAGGCAATAACGGTAGAACTGCACTTAGTGCAACCTCTCTTATTTTCTTCACATCTTTTGATTTTGTAATTTGAAGTTTACGGGCCTTCTCCCAAACCGCTTTATTATAGTGATAATAGCATCCTTTTGTGTTAACTTGCGGAAATAAATTCTTTATAGCAGTCATTGCCGCTTTTTCGAAGTCAGTTTTGTATTTAAGCGGATTCCAGCCGGGGATTTGAGCTTTTATCATGGAAAACAGAATGAAGTACGATTTCACGTTTCTTTCACTCATAAGAGCGTAAACAATAGGCATTAAATTCGTACTATTTGATGTACTTCCCATATCTGCATGTATAACATATAGCTGCGAAAAAGGTTTCGGACAACTTTTAAAAGTTCCGTCACTGTAAAAATCAGTCGCTTTGCAAATTGAAAGTTTAGCTTTTTCTGTGCAGAAAATTAGAATTCGGCTGTCACCATCAGCATAATCAGCTAGTAAAAAATTTGTGAATTGCTTCGGGACTTCAACGTTTCTTACTAGCTGCGGCTGTAGACACTGTACTCCAGCTTGTGCATTCCTAAATCTGTACAAGGATGATTTCACGCTATTGAATGTTGGTATCTTGCACACCAAATCTAATCCGCTGTTTTCTAATGTTGCAATCATATTATTATAAGACTGAGGAACTGCCGGGTAATTCCCTTTGATAATTTCTTGTTTGCAGGAATAAAGCCGCTCATCAATTTCATTTTTTAGGAAATCTGGAGTACATAAATGCGGCGTTTCATTTACGATATTATTATTCTGCGAAGAAAAAAAGATTTTATTAAACATTTAATTTGATTATTAAATAAGAGTATAGGAATCAGGGTACGAAATTATAATCGATCCAGTAGTTTCGGATCCTATTCGTTACAAAAAATCTCTTTATAATACAAAGAAAAAGATATTGCTTACGATTAATAGGCATACAAGTAGACAAACTTACACGAATCTTTATAACTCCTTTGCATTTCTTTTTTCGCTGGCTGCATTCCCACACACTTAGTCCACTTGGGTATTTTTTTTTCACATAATATTGGTGGCCACCGTGAAGCAAAACAACACCATGTTTTCTTTTAATATAAATTAATGACACTTCACCCGAGGTAGTACACGATGTACTTGACCCTGACATGGTTAGGAATGCACTTGGGGCAGCAACGATCAGTCATAAATTACGGTTGTCTTCAAATAATAACGTATACTAATTTCGAGTTAAGTTTAATATATTCGTTTACAATATTATACAATTTACAACATATGAAAGCGGAGCGTGTGTTCGAATTCAAGAAAAAAATTTCGAATATATTCAAATGAAGAATTTATATTTCCTTCTTCTTTTTTTTATAAGTGGCTAATGTCACGACCATACCACCGCAAATCATGTTATTAAGCCGCGACATACCCCCCGCCTTGGAAACACCGGCTTCCAACATCAGGCTTCATCGTTGGATGGTTGCAGCGGCAAAGGGCAAATTTTCGAAAACGCCCTTCTCGTCGTTCCGGTTGCGGTGCGGATGTCGGCAACACGTGTGACACCATCAGTCCCCGGATATATGCGAGTTATGCGCCCTAAACGCCATTTAAGTGGTGGTAAATTGTCATCTTTGATGAGAACGAGACGATCTATGGCTATATCGTCATGATGAGTTTTCCACTTGATTTTCCGTTGAAGTTCTCCAATGTATTCTCTGGACCACCTCCGCCAAAACTGTTGCCGTAACTGCTCCACACGACGGTACCGGTTCATCGTCAGTCCTGTAGTGTCAGGAATGGTCTCGCATGGCAGCGAAGTTAAAGGTCGGCTTGTGAGGAAGTGACCAGGAGTGAGGGGAGTGAAGTCGGTAGGATCGGTGGATAAGGGCGACAGCGGACGAGAGTTTAAAACGGCTTCGATTTGAATTAAGATCGTATTCATTTCTTCGTATGTCAATTTGGCGTTACCAACAATACGTTTAAGGTGATGTTTACACGACCTTACACCACTCTCCCACAGACCTCCAAAATGCGGCGCATACGGTGGAATAAAATTAAAATCAACACCCTCACACGAGGCGTAATCGTTTATTTGTTGTGAATTATTATGAATTAAATTTCGAATTTCTTTTTCAGCACCTACAAAATTTCTACCATTGTCGGAATAAATAGTTATGGTTTTCCGCGTCTACCAATGAAACGTCGGTAATTATTTTAAAATCATTCCAAAAAAATATAAAGATATAGCATTTATTTTAACTATATTTAGGGGTGGCCACTGGGATTTTTACTACCAACAATCCCGCTTGCCACCCGGAGGTGGCGACTGGGATATTTTTTTAGAATAATTCCCAGTCGCCACCGGAGGGGGCAATACTGGCGGTGGCGAACGGGAATAACCGGAAGCACCGCGACACGAGAATTTTAAATATTTGATAATACATGTTCCATAAAATGTCAAGCGCGAGTCGGGTTTGCATTATTTGGGTCCATGCCAAAAAGTCAATAACCCAATTATATTTTTATAACTATGTTGTTTGAATTACGTACATTAATTTAGTATTACCCTTATACTAAAATATGTTTATGATTATTCTTGATGGTATAATGTTATAAGAGTACCTTTTCCTCTTTGTCGCATCAAGAGTATAACCGTAATAGAGTGGTAATATTTTATTTTACATTTTTTTAATGCGCCTGATTTGTGATGCGACGCTGCGCCGGTTCTGCGCTCTGATTGGCCGACTGATGGTCACGTGTTTATCGCTCGGGTCATTAATTGGTTGAATTTGTATTACGTCAGTGACAAATCACTGACCAGTTTTATAAGGCTCAATATAATATATAATATTCGGTTATATTTTATCCTCGATGTTTCGTATTTATAAATCCATATCCATGTATGTAGCTTTAGTTTCTTGGCAATAAAATTAGGTGATAGCGGGGCTTATTTTACGTCAGATCTTATTTTATTAAATCTAAAAGCTTAACCCGGAAAACTTTGTTCTGAACCTGTCCAACCGAAAATGTTTAGCGTCATCATCCTTTTTTTTTCACATAAATCTTATCCAGATGATAAAAAAATAATTAGGTATCCAATTTGTTGCAATGATTCTGAATTTATGTACGTTCATATATTTCAAGGAGTCATGTTTTTATATCTAAGATTTAAAACTATATTTACCATGTTTTTCAGTTTTATTTCGCGGAACTCGATTGACATGATCTGCGAATGCCTTGTTCATAAAACTATAGTGTAAATTTTAAGTGAAAATATCATTTAAATTTTTATACAGTTTTATTTCGTTCCACTGCGTTGCTTCCGTATACGAAATACTCGACTTGCAAAAAGTTGTTAATTACTTATCGTATAATGTAATAGATTGTAATAGATAGATGTTTAATATTTTTCACCTCAGCAGCTCAAACATACCGCTTTTGCTGCGAGTCAACAGTGAACAAAATGCGATTTTGATTCGAGCGTGAGCATGGATGTAGTATAATAACAGGATGGCTTACTCGGAAAAAATGTATTTACGAAAGTGAACACTAACTCAACGCATTAAGTATTATATTCTAATGGGCATTACACAGATGCTGATCCGAGCCGAGCGGGATAGCAATATGTAAGAAGTGTGTCTCGTTCTTTTATCTTGCCAGCTTAAAAATGTATTTTATTAAAAATTTGGGCTGATCAAAAATTTCATCGAAAAAAAATGTCTTTTTAATATTATTTTGACAATTGTATGTCTAGAAATTGTAATTGAATTTATTTATTTAAATATATTTCCAATTCAAAAAGAAAACATAAATTATTATTTTGCTTATTTCTTTTATTTCTTATGGTAGCCCAGTTAAGTGTCATCTTGACATTTTGTATTGTAATGGTTGCTATGGTTACTTAAATAACATAATTAGTCAATCAAACTACTATGGTGACCATGATTTTTTGAAACGAAGTTCCTTACGGCAGGCTTGGAGGGGAATAATAGCAATGCGAAAAGCAATGGTCAGAACGTGAGACAGAGTGACTCCGTACTAAACTTCCCACGTTCCTAATTATTTTAATCAGTTTGAATCCATGGCATCTTTAATTGTTTTGTAATCTTAATTCAAGAATGCGTTATAATGAGAGTAAACCTAAGATTTGCAGTTAATATTTTGGGATGATAATGATAACTCGACCACCTGATGACGGATTCCTGTCAAGTCTGTAGTATGGAAGTATTTGTATTATGTATTTCGTAATCCATCTACTATTCTTCAGATTTTAACCATTGCTAATGTTGGTATTTTCGTTTATAAGTAAGTATAATACTTGTGTCAGATTTTTCAAGCACCCTAAATGCATTCAAGCTAACTTGCGATATCTGCCGGGGCTAAACGCGCCTTTTGAAGAACTTAAAAACTCGAGATTTATAATATTATGGCAGTCGTGGTAAACTCATGCAGCGCTTAAAATTACATACATCAAGTATGTACTGGTAGAATATCAACCTTACTGCAATTAAAATTTTCAATTTTTGTAAGACAAATTTGAATTTGTCCCACATGTCAAAATCTTATTGTCACCTTATAAGAAAGGGACACACTCCTTAACACTGGCTATCTCTGTCGGCTCGTTTTTCTGTTACGAGTTCTCAGTCCTGTTATATATTATTACGTCCATTAGCGTGAGACAAAGTAGCTTTTTAATTTTTCATTCTTCAGTGCCACGAATTGACATTGTTCAGCCATAAATTTGAAAAATTCGAGTTTTTACTGTGCTCTGTCTCATTCACATCCATGCACGTGAAAGAGACAGAACACAAATAAAAAAGCGAGTGAATAAACAAACCCCTTCGAAATTTGATTTTGGAATTCGAACTCAAAGAAAACATGTTCGGAAACGCGTAATACTAGGGTATTATGAGTTTCCTTTTAGATTGAATGAAAAATAACTTTAAATTATTTCTACTAAAGAAATTACGTTATTTTAAAAATTATTTTTTATATTTAATTTATAATAGGATTTTAATAAAAATGAGTCTGATTTAGTAATCAGACTCATTTTTATTAAAATCCTATTATAAATTAAATATAAAAAATAATTTTTAAAATAACGTAATTTTTATACTTTATACTATATATTTTATACTAGTGTATAAAATTGATATAAAACCAATACATTTTTATTCAACAATGTTATAGTAGAAGAAGAAGAAGGAGAAATCTTAAAAATAAAGCTTTTATATTATAAGTTATATTTGAAAAATAAACACCAGGGACGCGGTATTAAAATGCAATTTAAAAAATAGCGGGAATAAAAATAAAAATACCGTATAGCGTAATGTGTTAATCGTTATTTCAATCTATTGCTGTTCATTTCCATGTCTCCTAAGTAATATGTGTTCTCACTGCTGAGGTGAAAAATTATGTGTGCAACATGAGAGCAAAGTTTTTTGCATCTCGTGCTGTTGAGTCCCTCACTACGCTCAGGATTCTAACTTTGATTCACTCGCTACGCTCGTGAATCAATCATAGAATCCTTCGCTTGCACGGGACTCAAAATCAGAACTCGAAACAAAAAATAACTTTGCTCTCTTGTTGCACAAATAACTATTAATATGTTATAACGGAGCTGTTATATATTTAATACAATATTCGTAATATGTGGTACATATTACTTTGATTAGGTACTAATTTTATTCTATATCCACAATTTTTCACCCGTGGGAGTGCGGGGATAAATAAAAGCCTGTTTTGTTCGCATGTGTAAGCTATATTAGTGAAAGTTTCATCAAAACCTATTCAGTATTAGTTTTCGCGTGAAAGACTAGCAAACATACATCCACACATTCTTACTAACGTTCGTGTTAATAACATTAAGTGGGATAAAAATGATTTTCAGATAGTATATTAAATACATTATTTATCTCATAAAACTCAGCGATAAAGAAGATTTCGTGTGGGCCCAAAATGACAGGATTAGATAAGATTATATATAATTATCTAAAAAGGTTTTCGACAACAGATTGTGAAAAACGTACAGTGCCATTAATATGTAATCTGTGGGATTAAGTTTTGAGTAGGAGAATGATAGGGGATTACCCAAACACATTTGTAACCAGCTTTTACATGCCACTTTGTTCTAGATTTAAATTTAACATACATATCGTATTTTGGAATGCTAAAGATGATGTTGAAATTATGCGACATTTTTCCAAATTTTTAATCTGAAACCATTTAACGTGTCTACCTTGAGACTTTTGCATTAAGAGCCCCTTCACCTTTTTAACTCATTTTGAACAATTTTTATTATCTTTTGTACGCAAGGTGAGAAAGATTTGAACATTCTATTTCATTATTTTATGAGTAGAGTTCTTATTCTTGTCGACTAGAATTTTTTTAAAAAGAAATAATGAATATATTAATGGCAATCACCCATATTCAAAACCCCTTTTCCGCAAAAGTAACGAGCGAGTGATGTTTGTGGTTCCTGAACAAAGAACTACGAAATATTCTGAAAATTAAAAAAAAAAATATAATATTATTATATAGTCTACTCGTAACTAAAATGAAAAAATATTGATTTTGATATGAAATATAACATAAAAAAAATGTTGAAATAACCTTATATGTGGAAAATGTATAAATTAAAATTCAGATTATATTAAAGGGTAACCCAGAGATTAATGAGTATTTTTTTTAAATTTTAAAGTGTTTCTAAGGTATTGCAAAAAAATATTATTTGTCCTGACATTTTCCACATATAAGGTTATTTCAACATTTTTTTTATGTTATAATTCATATCGACATCAATATTTTTTCATTTTAGTTACGAGTAGACTATAGTACCTGGTTGACCGAGCATTTGCTCGGTACCCTAAGTGATAAAATACGATAAAATTTTTCTTCCAAAAAAAAATGATCTCAAAAAAAGAAAAAAAAAATTTGGACTGGAGATACGAACCAGGCTCGTTCGGACTTAACTGCCTAATTTCACCACTAAGCTACCATGACATATTATTTGATAGCGAAATTTGCGTTCGTATTCTAATCATATTTTATCGATGCCTCAAAACACGATAAAAAAAAGTTTTCTAAAAATGTATCCTAGCTAGATCGATTTATCGCCGTTTTTAACACATGTATACAAAATTTCATGAAAATCGTTGGAGCCGTTTCCGAGATCCCGATTCTATATATATATACAAGAATTGCTCGTTTAAAGGTATAAGAAAATGGTGAAAGAAAATGGTGGAAAATGTATAAATTAAAATTCAGATTATATTAAAGGGTAACCCTTAATGAGTATTTTTTTTAAATTTTAAAGTGTTTCTAAGGTATTGCAAAAAAATATTATTTGTCCTGACATTTTCCACATATAAGGTTATTTCAACATTTTTTTTATGTTATAATTCATATCGACATCAATATTTTTTCATTTTAGTTACGAGTAGACTATAGTACCTGGTTGACCGAGCATTTGCTCGGTACCCTAAGTGATAAAATACGATAAAATTTTTCTTCCAAAAAAAAATGATCTCAAAAAAAGAAAAAAAAAATTTGGACTGGAGATACGAACCAGGCTCGTTCGGACTTAACTGCCTAATTTCACCACTAAGCTACCATGACATATTATTTGATAGCGAAATTTGCGTTCGTATTCTAATCATATTTTATCGATGCCTCAAAACACGATAAAAAAAAGTTTTCTAAAAATGTATCCTAGCTAGATCGATTTATCGCCGTTTTTAACACATGTATACAAAATTTCATGAAAATCGTTGGAGCCGTTTCCGAGATCCCGATTCTATATATATATACAAGAATTGCTCGTTTAAAGGTATAAGATAATGATATTATATATATTTTTTTAATTTTCTAAATATTTAGTAGTTCTTTGTTCGGGAACCACAAACATCACTCGCTCGTTACTTTTGCGGAAAAGGGGTTTTGAATATGGGTGATTGCCATTAATATATTCATTATTTCTTTTAAAAAAAATTCTAGTCGACAAGAATAAGAACTCTACTCATAAAATAATGAAATAGAATGTTCAAATCTTTCTCACCTTGCGTACAAAAGATAATCAAAATTGTTCAAAATGAGTTAAAAGGGTGAAGGGGCTCTTAACTAGTATATAATATTAGTACAGTATGGAAGGATATATTAGTTTCTTCTATTATTTTAGAAACTTACAACTCCACTACGTTATTTTAGTCATCATCATCATCAGTCTTTATCCATCTACTGTTGATTATACTACTTCGGCTACCTTCAAAATGAACGCCAACGACCGATTCCTTGCCACTCGCTTTCAACATGGACCGGCCACTGTGTAGGGATCGTCTTCCCATCTGGTTCATAGTCGACCAACACTTCGCCTACCCAAACGTGGCCGTTCTTGAACCTTATTGACCCAAAGTTCTCCTGAATGTGTGACCAGCACACCACAAGTTCATCTGGTAGCAAGTGATTTTCAATAACCAGCTAGTATGGTATATACCATATGGTATGTGCATCACGTGCGATGCCAAAAACATCACGTTTTGCGCTGTAAGACGCATTAGAGTGCGTGAACAATTTGTTTATTTCCTGGTACTTGTCACTTGTACGCGAAACGTTATGTTTACATTAGGCTCCGTTCGCACCAGCGCTTTATATTCGTCGCGTCCAACGCTCAACGTTGAACCTCTAACAGTGGTCGATAAAAAACCGCTTTGCTTTAAAAATGCTCTCGATAAAAAAAGCGTTTTATTGAGACAAATGGATACTAATGTATGACTTCACGAATGCATTTATATAGTGTGGCCCTTTTTTATAGAGCATTGTTGAATTATAATAAAACAAATTTACGGATGCTATCGCGGTTTATTAGTTTTTTTTTTACAAGCCCGACGTTTCGGATACTTTACAGCAACCATGGTCACGGACAATGTTTGTTTCATTATAATGAGTGAAAATGTAAAAAAAAAAAACAATTAAGTGGAAGTAAGAATGTTAAATCGAATTTAGCATGTAGGGCTCTCAACCCGCGCCAACTACAGGATTAAACGCGACGCTTATTAAGCACTCTTGTGGACGGGGCCTTAATGTCAGTTACACGTCTTAACAGCCACGCAGTATCTTCACTACGAAATGTATAAAAAGTTACTAATATTTTGAATTTTAGTCTGTCTGTTACTCGGTCGCGTTGCTGATCACGTTTAGATAAAATTTGATGTCTATCCTAAAAGCAATCACCAATCTGAATACAGATAAGCAAGTATGATAAAATAACTCTCGATCCAAATCTGTGCAACGCTTAGTAACGATGAATAAATTAATATACTAATCTTCTTTATCTTTATTACATAGATAAAACAAAGTCGCTTCCTTTGTATGTATGCTTAAATCTTTTAAAGTACGCAACGGATTTTGATGCGGTTTTTTTAATAGATAGAACAATTCAAGAGAAAGGTTTATATGCATAATACATGCACAATAATCCCGCTAATCCCGTTCTAAATCTTAGTTAACGCGGGTGAAGCTGCGGGTAACGGCTGATAAAATAATATTATGATTATTTCTTAAACCGCGTTTATCTTTGAAACTTTATAGTGTTTAATGGATCAAATTTTGTAGAAGGCCGTTCATTTTAAAGTTATAATTGTTGGGCGGGTAAAATCACGGAGCTAGTGAAGTGTGAAAAGCCAGGCAAATCACATGATCAATACGCTTGAGCTACTGATAACCTTGTGCGGAAATGTCTGGTTCAAATTTTTCTATCGCTGTCGTCTCGTTATCAGTACGGTTCAAACACGTTTTACTACGTTCTGTTAATGGTATGGAAATGATTCTATACCAAGTAAGTGCTTTTGTTATTCATATCATATACTACTGTTATATAAACCTACTAGCTGATCCACCCAATATTAAAATTCTAGGTAATATTATATTTGTCAAAAAAAATGTAAAAATATTGTTTTTTTTTTGAGATGGGACACCCTAAATACTAATATTCTATACGCATAGAAATATTAAGAACAGTATATCTGTGTCTATACTCATGAAATATAATTAACGACCTATTCTCATATCTACAAAATATACAAAAAATAAACCGTCGAGCCGTTTCGGGAGAGCGCGATCAAAAATACCGCAATACGACGTTTTTATACCTGCATACTAATTATACATACATTGTAGATTTAAAAAAAGAAACTGTCAGAAAGAGAAAAACCTAACCCACCTAACCGAACTAGAAACGAGGGAAACTTCTAATAAACCTCTCTCTATTTAAGAGCGTTGCTCTTGTCGGTGTAGTATTCGCCACTCATTTCTCCTCTCCGCCAACACCTTCACCTCCTGATACGACATGGCCTGTACCTTCTTCTAATAAACCTACTTTTTACAAATCGGCTATGTGTTTTATTATATACCATTATTATGATAATTAATTAATTAATTATTATCTTAATGAGGCCATAAAAATACTTTATGATTGGCAGTGACACAGAATAAATCTTTTATATTTTTATTGCATAAGATAGATGTACAGACTACAGACATGACATCATGGTGGAAGATAAAGTACAAAGTATGTTTAATTATTTAACTGACCTCTTATGTTGACAAAGTTATAATATACAGAATCCTATTAATATTATAATATGAGAAACTTAGTAACGGTGATTTTTTATTATAGACGATTTTTGTCAAAAGCTTTACCATCAATATCAGCCTTTCTTTGAAATGCGCTTAGGCATCCCGCGGGGGAGTGGGTCTCCCCAGGCGGGTATGTGGGACTCGCTGCGCCCGAAAGCTGGTAAGTGGACGCAGCTCTACCCACTGAAACCCGGCGAGTGCCACCAATGCCGCCTTTCTCGTGTCCCGGATCTACAAGCAACAGGACACCTCGATGACTAGTCAGACACTCAATGGACCAACGCCATCTCCTCACCCCACAACCGCACTACAGAACCCCTCCCAATGTTGGGACAGTACAATGAGGCGAGATTCCTGTCCTTGCCCCGTGCTCCCTGCTCTTTTGCCCCGTCTTATAAGAGCGGTACAAAGAGCCTACTCGGCTCAATTCGCTTCGCCCAAGGTCTTGGGTTCACCTTAGGCTATTGAGCCCCACTGCCACGACAAGGCTTGAACCATGGTGGAGATAACTTATATGTTCTTGGGTTTTCCTGTCGCCTGCGGATCGGGGTTCCTCAGGAAGCGGCTGAATGCGTTTACAGTGGAATGTAAATTCCAACACACGCTCAGGCTCTGGTAGGTCTGAGAAAATTTCCACTGGAACATAAAAAAAAAAGAAAAAGGTTATGTTTATGGGTGACGTTGACCACTTACCATCAGGTGGCACGTCTGCCAATTTATCTATCCAATCAACATAAAAAAATACAAATAATCTTTCAAATCCGTTTCCTAGATTTGGAGATTGAGCATGTCCTAACAAGCAATAAAAATCGGTATAGATAGGGTTACCAGGCGTCCGGATAAAGCAGGACATAGTTAGGCTTTTTGATTGCGTGTCCGGCCGAAATAAACGGTGTCCGGATTTTGTTAGACTTTTTACATTGCAAACGAGCGATGCTAAAGTAGTCTTAGGCTAAGACTTTCTTGGCATTCGATTTCTCTATTAGTTCACTAGAATTTAACAAAATTTCTATGTCGTACCTATAAAATATAAATACTGAGACAGAATCCGCAATAATGTTGGGTGTCCGGTCTTTATACCCAAATGTCCGGCAAAGCTGGCTGGTCTATACGGCTTTTAGGTTTGGCGACCTGGCAACCCTAGGTATCGACAAGCAAGTTTGAACATTTATGAATGTAATTATATACATTACAATAGTGACGCATTACAAGACTATTACAACTATTCATGAAGTATGAACGGTCAGTATTCATATACATAGTTGCAATATCTCAATACAAAGATTCTTTATTCTTACGTATACAAAGAGGTACAGAAATCAATTTACTGTACCAACTGACAAACATTGCTGATAGAAATACCGCAACCTTGAGTATACAAACCTGTTGGTGTTACATCATTTTAGATAATTTTAATGGTGTTTTACAAAGGACATGGAAGAGTGCCCTGTTGTTGATATATCTGGGGCAACTTAGGCAAATCACACACTTACGTCGCGGCTCGCGCTACCAAATCGCACATGGTTTGGTTTGGCATGCAACAACCAAGTGCGATCCACGGTTTTTTCATTCGGTACCTAGGTATCTTCAAGAAAGTATTATTTATGTTCTTGTTTAAAGATTTTTTTTAAATTAAAGCCCTTGAGGGGTGAAATGGGGGGGAGGGGGAAGTTTAAATGGATTGATATATTATAAGTTTCCGTTTTTAAATGATTTATTTATATAAAAGGCAAAACAACGTTTGCCGGGACAACAAGTGTGATGACAAATGATAATAACTTATCATTTGTGTATACATAACAGCTGATAAATATTGTAAAATGCAAATACTATACACATTCGATAAATCAGATATTTGTGGCGTCAAGATTCTAAGATAAAACAATATGATTTAATATTGGTACCGGTTGACTGAAGAATTTGACTTCGTATGACGTATCTGACATCCGCATTCTTTTTGATTTCAACAATATGTTGTCTGTGCAACTGCGGTCGATTAAAAAATATAGCAGACGGTCAAGTGCGAGAAGTAATTGCACAGGAGATGTTCCATACCACTACTCAGCATTTAACTACAGATAATAAATATCTTAGTCTAAATAAAAAAGTTTTAAATAATTTGAATGTGGGATGTTTAATATAACACCATCAAATTAATTCTCTTTATTGAGAATATAATATTATACAGCCCTTAGGTAGGACATCAGTTAAATAAATAAGTACTAGAGTAAAAGACATTCTTATCTGGCTTTGACACGAATTTTATTAGTAAACTAGTCGAAAGTATTCTCATCTTATATATTCCAGACAAAACGAATAAATCTGCTATATCTTTGCAATATATAAAACTATTCTATAACATTATTTCTAGCGAAATGGGAAATAAAATACTGTATATTATAACAGTTATTTTTCTTTATAATTTAATTTAAATTAAAAAATATATACGTACATAAATTTACATACATTCATAGATTAAAAACAAGTTTTTATATCACTATTCAAGTCTCTTATCTAGCTTTAAATCCAAAAGATTTTTTTATTCGAGAAGAGTTACTGTATAATTTTCTTTGTAATAGATGCCAATAGACCAAACATATGGTCCACTCTCTTGTAGGGATGTGAAACATGGGTCTTTTAAAAAGAAATACGTGACCGGATACTGGCGCTTGAAATGTGGACATTACGTAGGATGTTAAAAATTCCTTGTACCAGTCTCACTTCAAACGCCAGAGTAATTGAAAAAGAAAACCGCGGGGGGGGAGTTGATTTCGACTATAATGAAACGGAAAGTTGCCTTCTTTGGGCACTTGCAGAGAGGATTCCTTTAAGAATTTCCAAGGTTGAACCTAGAGGGCAGGATCCCGGAAAGGCGAAGCCCAGGCCGACAGAGGAGAAAATGGTTAGACGACATCAAAGACTGGACCAAACAAAGTTATACGCAACTGAAAGAAGCAGCCTGGGATCGTAAAAGATTTTGCCAACTGACCTCCGAACTTCAATATGAAGATGGCACCTGATGATGATGATAGATGGAAAGATCATAATATTGTAGCAAAACTATATTTTTGTCCCAATCACAAAAACTATAATATTTTTATAACTCAGTACCGAAAGAACCCGAGAGTTCCCGAATGTACCCGATACCATTGTGACGTGTTAATTTTAATTTCTCCTGACAGTATTATACAACTGAATGACATTAGTCACGTGATTTTTTTGTAAATTTAACAAGATAAAAGCTTAGATATGGTCGAATTGAGAAACGCCTCCTTCTTTGTAGTCGTTTAAAAACTTCACTTGCTGTAGAAGGCTACAGACGTTTCAGCTTCTCAGATTATTTACAGCACAGTCGCGTCTGTTAATAGCAGTAACAAATATTTTAATAGTATGGTATATGCGTATTATCGTTTCCTCCTATAAATCAAGCGTGGAGGTTTGAGTATAGCACTTATTGGGTCAGATAGATAGATAGATATACCTATGCTTCTATGGTTAGGTAACTTCACATATAACGACTTAATCGCATCAGAAAACAGACTTCTTCACAACTTTTTTACTCACCGATGAATGAGTGGTGACAAAACCTACAAGTGACCTTAATTTGCGCGAAAACTTAAATTTTCCGATTTGCAAGGGTCAACCTTGCGTTCGTTGAGAAGGGCCTATGTTCCCCACCATGGTCCTGGCCTTGTCGTGGCGGTGGGGCTCAATAGCCCAGGGTGACCCCAACACCTTTGGCGAAGCGAATTAAGCCGAGAGGGCTCTTTGTATCCCTCTTATAAGAAGAGGGGACAAAAGAGCAGGGGGCAAGTCGTGAGGATGGGAACCTCACCTTATCGTACTGTCCCGGCGTTGGGAGTGGAACAACCGCTCTGTGAAGGTGGCGTCGGTCCCCCGAGGGACTAGCTAACCGTCGAGGTGCCCTGTTGCTTGCAGATCCGGGGCGCCTCACTAAAGGTGGCATTGGTGGCACTCGCCGGGTTTTAGTGGGTAGAGCTGCGGCCACTTACCATCTTTCGGGCGCAGCGAGTCCCCCATATCTGACTGGGGAGACCCACTCGCCTGCGGGATGCGTCAGTGCATTTCCCGGCGTAAAAAAAGGGAGGCCTATGTTCAGCAGTAGACGGATAAAGGCTGATGATGATAATGATGATGAAGGATGAACCTTGAACCCGGACTTCGAATCTTTGCCACCAGTCCATTGCCCACTAATTATAATATCATATTGTATATTTCAACTAACACTCGTTAATAAAGTTTTAATTATGCATAATTAACAATTATGTTGAAGCGTGTGAATTTTAAACATTTTTATTTTTTACTCATTAACGAAATAATGCTCATTATTTAATAAAAAAAAACGGTAATATTGTATGTGTTAGTTTTAGTCCGGTGAGGGGGATGTGCCTGCTATTTATTCTTCCGTTCTTTTTCTTTTATTTTTTCTATGCTGGCATTGAGACTTTTGTAAAAGCATAGGAGGGCAAACAATCAGATGAGGCCTTTTGCAAACTGTCGTCGCTCATAAACATCCACACAACCAGAGGTGATGCAGATGCCTTTTTCCTATCCCCCAGTGGGTTACCAACATTCTCAAACAGCACAAAACGCGACAGCATAGCTGTCACTTTACGCCAATATCATGTGAGCGCTCTCGCTCGCTCGGGGTGGTACCTCTGTTCCACCCCGGTCATCACGGACCAATTCGGCTGTAAGGCAGCATCGCTGTACCTCTTGTTGTAGTGGAAATCCTTTGTGCGTTGTCAAGGAGATGGCTCGTCCCCGGGTATATATGTGACTTACACGCCCCCCCTACACGCCCACCCCCGGCTAACCCTAAGCGGTACATTGAAATAACTGCGAGTTGCCTTCAGCCGCTTGAAGGATTGCCCCGGACAGGACTAACTCCGAAAACCTCTCTCTCCGAATAAGTGGATTTGGCGAGTTCCAGATTTGAACTGATGTCAATGGACAACTTCATTCACGTATATCAGGTGGCTCGTCGACACACAAAAAACTTTTATGTGTATTCAAATTCAATTTATTTTGAATGGGATCGTGAATGCATAAAATACGTTATTTATTGTTGTTATAAATGTCGCATGGCAGACAACAAAGTTGCTCTTTTTTTTTTTTTTTTTTTTTTTTTCGAAAGGTCTAGACTTTTAGGCCTGATGGCCTTTAAGCTCAATCGGTAGGTAGGTGAGCAGATGGCTCACCTAGTAAAATTCGAAAGGGGGGCGCCCCCCTCCGTGCCCCGCAGGGGGCGCGGTATATCGCGCGCGCTACTCTGGAGAGTAGGTGTTTGGCTAGTCAAATCCAATACGGTCGACGAGTCATTAGCGGATGAAGTTAAACTATTAGTCGGAGGGCCGGCCCTCCCCTCCCCCTCTGACGGGGGAGGTGGGTCGTGCGCGGAACCCGTCCAATCGACCGATAGCAAAGTGCTAACGGTGTTTTCACGGTTTTGATTAGTGTAGACAACAAAGTTGCTCTTCCAAATTTTTGTGTTCTGTATTTGAAAATATACAAGTTTTTCGAAACTCATTGTTGGAAGCAGTGACGGTTTACTAATTAAAATAAAAAGTACATGTCCAGAATTTGCTTGCAGATATTAAAAATTAATTGAGATTTTTTGCAAAAAAATATGTAGCTCTGTTACCCATTTATCTCGCTGTACAACACTCACTGGAAACATCTTTATGTATGTAATTTTTGTATGCCTGTGTTGGTCACTGAACTCGTAAACAAGTGAACCGATTTTTCTAATAAAACAATTTTTACGGGTTTTATTCCGGTTTATTAAGTTTTTTATAAGCCCGACGTTTCGGATACTTTACAGTTTACAGCAAGCATGGTCACGGGAGGATGGGTCCTCCTGTAACTTAATAAGCCGCGACAAAATGTGTAAAAGTGGTTTCATTAGAATAAGTGTAATTCGCGGAAACATAAGAAAACAATTTCTCTTTGTATTATTAAATTCGATGATGGTTTAGATTTACAATTCGGTCCACTACAAAATATTTCAAAAAGCGTTGGGGCTGCTATTGAAGTAAATAAAAATGCAAAAAAAAATGTATTTTTGCGGCTTTTGTAATAAAAAAACATGTAATTATTGCAAAGTACCAAACCTTGAAGCGCACATAATACCGGCGTAAAGAGACCGCTATGCTGTAACTTCTCGGCGGCTTGTTCCTAGCCTATTGAAAACCTGAAATTCGTTGTCAAGAACTGATGTCTGATACTCATGTCTGATACTGATGTCAATCTCATAAACATTGAGATGAATATTGAGGATAGAAAGTCAGCAAACGAAATGTTGCGTCCATAATGTGCATATAAACAAAAGCGCGTATTTCTGTAATCGTACATACATGTAGTGAACATGTGCCAATACTTGGCGCTATTTGTGGAAGCAGTATCACGTGCTAATCATGGTGTAATTATGATTCATCATCATCATTTTTGAAGAAAAAAAAACAGGTGTGTGTGCGATTCACACACGATTGATGTGAAACACATGTTAAATGCTCAAATAGAAGTATTAAACAATCTGCAATATACATACACACCGACATTTGCTCTCTCGCTTTTTTGTATTTGTGTCTTTTACCTGTCGTTTTTTCCGTTGCATTCTAAAGAAGTTTCACTTCAAAAGAAAAAAAGAAGAAAGAAAGGAAAGGAAGATTGAAGGAAAAGATTGAAGGAAAATATAGCGAGGAAACGCTTTAGTTAGTTGAATAAGCAAGACGGCAAAGATGCCTTGCGATATTATGATCATAAATTCCCCCGGGACGGGCACAGCCTCATTTATATGTTGCCTGCCCTAAGACGTGAAAGTAGGTTTCGGCGCCAGTAATTATGCTGCCTATCAACATCTACACTAATATTATAAAGAGGAAATTTTTGTTTGTTTGTTTGGTTGTAATGAATAGGCTCAAAAATTACTGGACCGATTTAAAAAATTCTTTCACCATTCGAAAGCTACATTATCCACGAGTAACATAGGCTAAATTTTATTCTGAAAAAAATAGGGTTCCGTAAGATATTTTGGTTTTTCGGACACAAGGTATAAAAAATGTTATTTCGCGTACTAAGATCCCGTTGTAAATCTTAGTTAACCCAGGCGAAGCTGCGGGCAACAGCTAGTCTCTTATATATATTGCTTGATGAAATTTAGAATATTTAAAACGATGGTCACCAACCCGCATTGAATTAGCGTACAAGTGAACTACGCTTTAAAACCGTTGTCTGGTATTAAGGAGGACTCCTTAGAGTGGAATATATAATGGTAATCATGCCTCAAACCCGACGCCATGAAGCCGTGGAAGTCACACTCCACGGCTGGCGGGGGGCAACCCCCCACTTCCGACGAAGCATTAGGGCCATTAGCATAGCTCTAGTATATTAAATTTCTAGTATACTCATAGTTACTTACAACTTTTTGTATACCATTGGTTGTCCGTAACATAAATAAATATATTATGGTGGAAGGAGATATTTTATATGACGCGTCTGTCACCGTAGGTACTAATTCTGCTTTTCTACTGCCGATTCGTTTTGCTTGTCCCGAAAATTGGCACGTCTTAGGGTTACTGATGGCGAGTTGTCTAACCCTGTAAGATTTGGTTACTAGAAGGCCCTTTGGTTTATCCGCTAGCAACTTTAATTTGTGAGGCCTTGTGCAGTTTCAGGAACATTAAATCGACTGAAGGCCCACGCAGTGGTTTTGGATGAGGTTGGGCACTCCTTGGTGTTAGTTCCACTTAGGGAAAAGGTATACCCGAAGATCCTGGCTAGATCCATATGAGATTTCCGAAGGATATAAAAAAGTAGTTTTAGATTGGTAAAAGAATTTTTATCATTAGGCGTGAAAGCATAAATTAACAAATAAACTAACAATATGGTAACTTTAGATACTCTTTATAAAGGTATAAATTTATTATTATAATCTCCTAATAAATAAAGTTAGGGACGGTAAGCCCACATCGACGAACTTAATTAAAAATGGAATAAAGGATTTTGCCTAATTTCTTTTCCTTGGCAATCCATTCATTCAGTATTTTTTCAATTTATGTCCATAAAATCCAGGCTTGCTTCAAATCTCTTCAGTGAGGAAAATACGAGGGGCTTTCAATGTATTCTCGGTATAGGCATGAAAGAAAACTCGGAAAAATTTGGAAAAATTCTATTTTTCAATGTAGTCCCCTAGACCCTCAATACATTTGTTAGATCGAAGAATTAGCTTTTCTAAACCTTGTAAAAAATATTCTTCTGGCTTCTCCTCAAAATGGGTATTAATTGCTGCCTTCAGTTCATCATCGTCGGAAAATCGCTTTCCACGAAGATCTTTCTTCAAATTCAGGAATAGAAAGTAATTACTAGGGGCCAAGTCTAGACTGTACGGAGAATGATTAATTTCTTCGAAGCCACAGTTCCGCACAGCAGCCTTCGCCATGCGGGCCGTGTGAACCGGCGCGTTGTCATGAAGCAGCAACACCCCCGCTGTGAGTTTTCCTCGCCTCTTTTCTTTAATTGCTTCCCTTAAATTAAGCAAAGTGGTTGCGTATGATGCTGTTGTGATGCTTTCGCCTTTTTTAGTGTATTCTATTAATAAAATACCTTTAGAATCCCAAAAGACCGAGGCTATTATTTTTCCGGCGGACGGGGTGACTTTGAACTTCTTCGGAGGCTGTGCACCCTTTTTAACCTACTGCATGGACTCCTGTTTACTTTCAGGGTCATAGTGATGAACCCACGTCTCATCTCCAGTAAATAGTCGGTCGAAAATACTCGATGGATCTTCTCCACAGAGCTCTAAAAACTCCTTACAGCACTCGACTCGCACTTGTTTCTGAGGCGCGGTGAGCATTCTCGGCACCCATCTTGCACTGACCTTTGAAAGATTAAGATGGTCATGAAGGATTGCATGTATGGTACCCACAGATAGGTTGATCATCTCTGCTAACATCTCGATTTTTATTCTGGTATCTTCAAGTACCAATTTCTCCACTTTTTTAATATTTTCTTCAGTGAGGGCGCTTACGGGTCCACCCGAGCGAGGGTCGTCTTCAATGCTTTCTCTGCCTCTTTTAAATTCACTTGACCACTTTTGAACGGTGGATAACGACGGGGCAGAGTCTTGGTAAACAGCAACCATCTCTTCGTGAATGGTTTTTTGACTTTTTCCCTGCTTGGTGAGGAACTTTATAACAGCGCGATGCTCGATTTTCTTAATCATTGTGGCGTCAGTCATTCTGATCGTCTTTCACTGCAGATAATTAGATAACTAATGAACGTAAATTAGTGAAATTTTATATTTATACCCTCAGATAGTGTCATTAGTAAATGAGATAATTAGATTACCCATATTATTAGCAAATCACCCCGATACCGAGAATACATTGAACGCCCCTCGTATGTACCTATCCCAATTAAAAAAATGTTAATAATTATTTATGCATTTCACACGCGCTGATATATTGCTTTATAAACTGATGGTGATGATGATGATGATGATGTCATCCTTGTCGTATCTGACAGCGGCGACCCTTACTATGAATTTCTTTGATGGAAGCAAATGTGACTTGCTAACCCTGTCTGGGCTTTAAACAATTTTTTTTCGGAAGGTCTAGACTTTTAGGCCTGATGGCCTTTAAGCTCAATCGGGAGGTAGGTGAGCAGTCACACTCTGCGCAGTAAAGAGGCCCAGATCTATCGAGTATGGTAAGATGGATCCACGGACAAACCTCGGCAAGTGTTGCTTAACCTGGTGAATCGATCCGCGCGGCTATAACCACTGAGCCACGAGCTCTATTGTCGCTCAATGTATATTATGCTTATTCTATAGGCTCCAGGTATATTACGTTCAAGAGATGATAAGGTTTTAGTATCAATTTTATGACCTTTGGCGGGAGGGTAGGCTTCGCGTACGTGCGTCATATACAGATCGATTTCGTTTCCATCCTATTGACAATATAATGATATTATGACAAATATTTGTATTGATCGCAATACTTGCTATCGTGGGACCAGTATATAATTTGATTTATGTCTGTAAATAAATAATAATAATGATGAATTAAGATTGATTTTGTAATTAATATTAATAATAATATCTATGGACGCTTTTACACCATGTCAGTCTGGTCCTGTGGTAAGCTCCAGAGAACTTGTGGTACGGATACCAGACATAATACATATATTTAAGATTTGTATTAAAATATAATCATCATCATCCTCTACCCGTCCACTGCTGAACATAGGCCTCCCTCAATGAACGCCAAGATGACCGATCCCTTGCTAAAATATAATAAACATATTTAATACACATCCGTGACCCAGGAATACAGAAAGTTTTCTGTCCCCTGGCGGGATTCGAGTCCGATACCTTCCTTGAAAGCCAACGCGCTAACTATTGAGCCACCGAGGTCGTAACTATACACATTAGTGAATACTGTTCATATCAACACGTAGGTAGTAGGATTATAGTTTTTAAACTTATTTAGTTTTTAAATTGTAAGTATATTTAGTCAGATTGAACTGAATGAAAAAATAAAAATTGAAGCTCATTTTGAAGTCGGCTAAAGTAGGGTCTGTTACATGGACTTAATAATCAATTAATTGACAATTAATGCTGAATTTATCGAAATAGGAGTAGTTTAGGCGCTATAATAGTAACTATGTAAATACTTTCATGAGTATTACATTGATTGCTAAAATTACTTTTCTTACCTCATTCAAACAAACTATTCAAAACAATAACAACCATTTCGCTTCACTTGATCTCGCTAGTAATAGTAATGCAAATAATAATAAAAACAATGCTTTGTTATCTTAAGTATGATTGCTTTATCAATAATTATATGAATTTGAGATAATATCTCTATGAATTTAGCATAATTGATAAGATATGAAACTAAGTTCGCCAACCTGGTTAAAGTCGTAGCAGATGAACTTAACGGCATAAAACAGGTAAATTATTTCTTATTTTATTTGCAGGAAAACCGTTCAAAAGTCAGATGTACATGAAAGAAAGAGTTAGATATAGACAAAGAGAGATAGCAATACAAGATTCAAATCTTATTATCCAATGTGATTTAGATGGTTTTTATGTAGATGTCATTTAGCAGTGGACGGATAAAGGCTGATAATGATGATGATGATGATGATGATGATAGTCTTTATATTCTTAGGATAAATAACATTTGTTTAAACAAAGCGCTCCTCATGTGCAGGGATTCTCTCAAAGAAGGGTTTGAAATGCGCCGAGGAATTTCCCGTAACAACGGAATTTCACCACACGGAATTTCAATTTGATCCCTTGACCAGACACTTGAATTGGCCTGCTGCTTGTTACAAAAGGCTACACGATCAATACATGTCTGCCCCTGTGTGGAAATAGTGTTTTATTTATCACTACCGGACCCGACAGACGTTCTCTCGTACAAAAATGTGCAGTGGACCGAATAACCGCACTTAAATACATACAAAGGATAATGGCGAACTCTCAAACATCATTTTATTTGAGATCAAATGGAGGCGTCTATTCATAAAAAAATACTCAAATGATTAGGAACTCAACCTCCAACTAATTTCTAAAAAGTAAAAAGAAATATTCTTGAGAAGGCCTAGGTTATAAGATATTACATCATAAAAAATTTAACTATTTTAGGTTATGTTTCACTGGTGTTAATATTATTGATACTATTTAGATGTGATAGTTAATTGATAGTGACTTGAAGGGCGAAACCACGCTCCTTGGCGTTTCCCGCCGTTTCTTTACGACTGAATGTATTTTACGACAAACATGGTAGTATGGCTTCTGGTCTTGACCGACTCCTTCACTGGTGTTTATATTATTGGTATAATTAGATGCGATAGTTAATTGATAGTGACTTGAAGGGCGAAACCACGCTCCTTGGCGTTTCCCGCCGTTTCTCTACGACTGAATGTATTTTACGACAAACATGGTAGTATGGCTTCTGGTCTTAACCGACTCCAACTGGTACCAATAAAAAAAACTAAGGAGAAAATATGAAATCCGTAAAAAGTAGTCAATTGATTTACAAAAAATAATTGGTTTTGTTTGGTGGCTTTTATCAAATCCTAGAATATATTGGCAAAATGTAAAGAAATAAAATCATTGTTTTTGCTTACATGACATTTCTAGACGCTTAAAAAATATCAAAAAATATTTCGCCATTGTCCTTTAATCAAAATGGGCTTAGACGATTAGTACAAAGACGAGATACTATGTTTTTAAGTTTTATTTCTCGGAGCTCGATATTTGCGTGTTGTCAATATACATAATATTATCTCCCCCCTAGACAAGTGGCACAAACGCTAAACGAATAGAATAGAATAGAATACTTATTGTTTGGGAATGGCACTAGCTTACGACATGTAGCTGTCATTCCCATACAATAGGTATTCTATTCATTTAGCGTTTGTACCACTTGTCTAGGGGGTTCATAGTGCCTTGTTTGGTAGAAAAGAGTGTCAAGAAGGCATTCGTAAAAATGCTTAAATACTGAGCTCCGTGTTTTTTCTAGTTTTTTTAAAACTATTATTTATTTCCCTTATTGATCTTGAAACAGACACTCCGGGGTCTCAGGAAAAAAAGATTAGAAAAGAAAAATTATTAAAATATTGGATTGTCATCGGTTTGTTGCCCATTTCGAGTTAATTCGACGTTTTGAAAAGGGTCAAAATTATGTTCAAAGATTCCGTTACATAGTAGGTAACATAATATGTAATTAGTCTGAAGCTATCAAGCTAATAAAAGGGTATTAAAAATAGATACAATGCCTTCATTTTATAAATAACATGCATCCGAGTTTTTTTTGCAGATTTCTATACGTATTTCTTTGTTTGATTGAAATATCTAGACTAGTCAATGTCTATTAAGAGGCAGGAAAAACCTAGTTATTCCATGAATAATTCCATTACGACGTCAGACGCAATTAAATACATGCATGTACATAATTACTATGCTAGTGTCAACTTATTAAATAATTATTAAGTGTTTATAGTACATACATGTACACACATACATACTGTATGTGGAACGTGAGCATTTATTTTGAACTCGACACGGTTTTTTTTTAAAGGTCTAGACTTTTAGGCCTGATGGCCTTTAAGCTCAATCGGTAGGTTCAACACGGAACGCGGACACATCTACGTCATAAAATTGATTCACAAAATATGATCCCGATTTTTATCCTCTTTTTCGCAGTAGTAGTATAATAGAGTAAATGTATAATAAAGTACCAGCGTATTTATTACTAGCTGTTGCTCGCAGCTTCGACTGCGTTAGCGAAATTTCCCTTTTTTAATGTATCTATATAACTTACTACATACTAATATCTCCGAGAATATGTGCACAAAGTTTCGTGATGATCGCTTGAGTAGTTTTCGCCTGAAAGCGTAACAAACATCCCTTCTTTCATATTCATAATATTATTAAGGATTAAGGATGTTATACTCTTTGCTCTTTTTCTGTGCGCTATTTTTTTTTTAATTCGTGAAATGAGTATACCTGATACCTCTATTGGTGACGGCCTTTGAAATATACTCATATTTAGATAGCATATAAATCTCTGCTAGTAGGCATTGATAGATGACGCAGGCTTGATTAATCTGTTGGTTATCTTATCTGTGCCAACATAAAACATGTCCAGCTGGGTGTACAACTACTAACGTCTAAAGCCGGAACCGCACGTTTGCCGAGGCTTGGCAAGCCTTCACAAATTCAAACGTGTGGATACAGAGTTTGTCTTGGCTTGTGTATGTTTGCAAGGGTTAGTGGACAACCCGACGAGTGTCGGTATTGTGCACAAGCCAATGGGAACCAAAGAGAATTTGCCGCAAGCGCTTGCGAGGCATGTTTGTGACTTGTGGAGGCTTGGGGCTTGCGGCAAGCCACGAACGTGTGGATCCGGTATAACAGACATTACTAGTCCGCATATAGTAAAGTATTTTATCTATCCACACATTTAAGTTAAGATGGATTAAATGAGATTACAGTAATTACAATTGGCGATAATAATTTTATCATTCATAACACTTTTTGCGGAAGAGATAGTAAAATTTTATCTCTCGTTATCTGATAAGCGGCAGTGTTTTGTGGAATCAGTTCGCAGACTTAAGATTATAAGGATAATATAAAGAATAATCTTGTTTAGACACATTAGAAAAGAAAATAAAAATATGAATTTATACTAAAAGTAGTAGTAGTACTATAGGGATCGCTTGTCTGGGCGTTCATACTTGATAGGGGGGCCTATGTTCAGAAGTGGACGAATAAAAGCTGATGGCGATGATTTTTTAATGTCATCAGGACGCAAACGAGCAGTCGTTGAATTATAGTGACGCTTATAATCATCATCACAACCAGAAGTTATGCAGATGTATTGCCCTCCTTTTTCCTATCCTCCCAAAGGGCCACCGGACACTCGCAAACCGCACAGCTGTCACTTTACGCCGGTGTTATGTGTAATTAATGATGATGATACTAAAAGTAGCGGATATGCATTTTTCAGTGAATGCCAAGACGGCCGATTCCTCACATCTGTAGTCTGTACTACTAAGGAAGACTCGCTTACCGAACGTAGCCTCCACTCCAGAACCGCTGTCCAATGTCTAATGCCAAAAACTGTAATTGGCGTGTGTGCCCATGGGGTACTGCCACTATAATAAAAGTTTTTACCCTTTAAAATGTCTACGTATCAAATACAGAAACACAGCTCTTGCGAGATTTGCACATGCCACTCAAGCTTATCACCTGAGAGAAAAGAAGTTTTTTAATACGTACTTTATTATGTCTAGATTTATTAAACAATTATTGCGTTAATAAATTATTATTAATAATTAATACAAACTTGAAATAATAATAGAAGTAACTATAAACTAATAGCGATAGCTAAATATTATTTCGTCAAACAAAACTTCTCCAAACATTTATTTACAAACAGATGTGAAAATATTATGACATAATATTATTACATGTAGTAGATAATATAGTTATCAGAGGTTATATCTTACGCTTGATAAACTTATAATCACAAACATACATGATGTCTGTTTGTTGGAATTATTACATAAATAAATATTTATGATATTCTTCATAAATGTCTATAATTTATGATATTATTCGTAAATGATATTTTTATGAATATTTATTTAAAACATTATTCCATTACCTAGGGTAACATAACTTGACCTTTGCCTTGTAAAATGTGGCTTATTCTATTTGATCGGGGAGCCCTTAATTTAGGCGGTTCATGTAGATCTGATATGATTAGAATGTAGGTAGAGAGTAAGTAAGAGTAAGTTAGAGGACATGATATCTTTTCCACGTTGGACTTGAAGTGTGATTGATTTTTTGTAAAATAAGAAAATTAGGTATATACAAGTTCTAATACATATTGTATTAGAACTTGTATATCTTATATCAGAACGCAATTACGAGTAGATATAAATAATAAGCATAATATACATGTACTAACTACTCTGCCAGTAGTGACGGTGGCAAGTCCCCACTATCGCCTTCATCAAGCCTTGTCGTGGCGGTGGGGCTCAGTAGCCTAAGGTGAACCCAGCACCTTGGGTGAAGCGAATTGAGCCGAGGGGGTCCTTCGTTCCCCTCTTATAAGAAGAGGGGGCGAGGACGGGAACCTCGCCTCATTGCACTGTCTCGACGTTGGGAGGGGTTGTTTTGTGGTGCGGGGCAACCCCTTTGTGTGGGGGTGGCGTCGATCCCCTGAGGGACTGACTAGCCGTCGAGGTGCCCTGTTGCTTGTAAATTCGGGGCACCTCACCAAAGGCGGCATTGGTGGCACTCGCCGGGTTTTAGTGGGTAGAGCTTCGTCCACTTACCATCTTTCGGGCGCAGCGAGTCCCACATTCCCGCCTGGGGATACGCACTCCCCTGCGGGATGTCTAAGCGCATTTCCTGGCCTTAAAATTTTGTCAATTTTTGGAACAAAACCCTTGGGATCGTGGTGATTACGGGCATTGAATTACGCGTCTCGACGCTAACAAGTAGTTAAGCTGAGTTTAATATTAAACAATACATCTCTATAACCTTAATCCGCTGAGCTGAAACAAGCTTTTGTTTTGTATACGTTACTCGTAATATGAGAATGCGATTTAAGACGATATTTGATACGTTTTGTGCCGTATTATTTCACTAAACCTATCATCATCAGAGCATGAATGTACTTCCCATAATTTTCCATTGCTAAGGAACCGATTCTTCTAATTTCACCCGTAAATGACTCGTCTAACGTATCGGATTTGACTAGCCAAACTCACAAGACACGTGACAAGAAAAACCTAAATGGGATAGGTACCTTTATAGTTCGTCTGTGTCAATCTGTCACTTTCTAGAACACTTTCCGTTGATACAGATTATAGAATCATAATATTTGGCAAGAAGCTAAAGTGTCACAGTACAAGGAAATCGTGTTTTATCATTACTAATATTATACATGTAAAAGATATTTGTTACGCTTTCACGCGAAAACTTCTCTACCAAAAATCCTGAAAAATTTAAATCAGAATCATAAAATCGTCCTGAAACTTTGTGTACATATTCTCGGGGTACTAGAGGTAACATAGGATACATTAGAAAGGAAATATTTTTAGCTAACGCGGTCAAAGCGGCGGACAAGAGATAGTGACATAAACACATTTTTCGGAACCCTCTGCGTGTGAGTCAGTCTAGCGCTTGTATATTTTTTTCTTAGAAAATGGGGCATCAAACACACGGCATACAATGGACTTGAGCACTCATTAGTGTCGCCCACATTATGCAGTTGTTCCTTTACGCAGCGTATACCCCTTTGACTCCTAAGTAGAGAGCTTTTAAATTTTAATTGTTAGTAAGAAAGAAGGATGAAATTACTTTTACGGATTTTATAGCGTCTTATTAATGGTAGCAGTATGTACTCCCCATCATGGTTAAAGCCTTGTCGTGGCGGTGGGGCTCAGTAGCCCAGGGTGAGCCCAACAATTTTTTTGGCCACGAAAATCCCTAGTACTTGGCTAATCTCGGGATTTCGGGATCGTCAAATGTCATTTATCATCGTAAAAGTGTGTGTTAAAGGAAAAAATACAAATACAGTTTGATGAGAATCACATCTCATCCTATACAGGTATAAAATAAATCGAGTTTGTCAAATAGTATACTCTCTATTACTCTCTATTTTTTAATATATCTATTAGAAATAGAAGAGTTCGTGGCCTTACGCCTCATTTTATGCCTTAAAAACAGCATATATAAACATCTAATGTTACCCCTACCAGTATAGAGCCTGAGCAAGCGTTTTCAGCTGCCACATGAGTTAGTACTAAGCTTTGCTAAGGCTCCTTACCTTGGATGTCAAACAATTGGATCCTTTGATATTTTTGCGATTTTATTTTTGAAATTCAATAAGAGTTATTTTTGTTTTTTTTTGTGATTAAATTATGCGACGATACTAAAACATTAATTATACGAAATTATTAAAAGCTTTTGATACTTGAGTTCATTTAGAAACCATAGTCTAATCCCGGGATTACGCTCACACAGCCCCGTAATCCAAATCCGGGATTGGAAAACATGTGCGGGATTCTCTAGGCCGGTGTTATGCTCCTGTCTGCTTCCGTTAATGCCCGTTTACCTATTTAGATAGCATACAAGATAAGATTCAAAAAAGGTTACTTTTGTATAATATACCGTCTTTTTAGATTTTTTTATTGACAGCGTGCATATTAAGCATATTCATTTGTTGGATTTATCTAGAGTCTTAATAGCTCATAATATAATTTAAAAGTAAATGAAGTAGATCTAGCCTTATCTATATAAAGAAGCGTACTTCACGGCAGACGTGATAAAAAGTCTGCGCTGTCTCTCAGACGTCCTAATACGTCTTAGGCTTTTGACCTCTCGTCTAAAGAGGATAATAAGATTTTTTTTACAAATGACATACTAATGTAAACTTTTTATCTGTTGGTCTTCTTTTATCTTTAGATCAAGATTCTTTTATCTTTAGGATCTTGAAAACCCCAACCAAAAGATTAGCGTGCAGTACATTAGCTTAATTATCAATGATTTTTATTACGGACTATTTCGGATGGCAATTTTTATCTATGAAAATTATGCTCTTTGTGCTGCATGCTTTTGCACGAACACCAATTTCATCTCTTTCCTTATTTGCATCTTTCGTTATAAGGTTACTAGCAGACTCTCTCAAATCCACTCGTACACAAAATATAATCAAAATACCAGCCAGAATCCCTGGTATATTAACGCGAAAGTGTGCAAAAGTTCTTTCGCGAAACGTCGAAATGTGTTGATGTATGTTTGTTAATCTTTCACGAAAAGTTTTTTTTCATTGTTTCGTTTCTTTGGTCGATTTGAATAGGTCAGTGCTATTTTGTTTTATATAACACTAATTAATATTCATATCCACGTCGTATGTAAAATGACGTAATTGAGTTTCACGCTATTTACATTTTGAATATAGTCGTGATGAAATTTCTCGCAACACAGTCTCACTCTTTTAGTATTTTTAGAGTAATACTGAAAAAATAATAATGTATATTCTCTTTTATGCCTTTTGCTTGTGCCACATTACACATGCCCTTTTCCGTATCCCTATCAAGCGGTGCTCTATTAGATTTAACAGTACACGGATGATCGAGCTTTGCTCGTTAAACTTATTATTGAAAACACGAATAAAACGACATTTTCTAAAAATCGCCCCCGAAACTCTATGTACGTATATAAAATTTCATGAAAATTGTTGGAGCCGTTTCTGAGGTAAAGGTAAAGGTGAGGTACGTAAAGGTATACAATGCGATAATTCAAGATTGAAAGGTAAATAGTGTGATCGTTATTGAAGAACCTTATTTTATAAAGGCGCTGCGACATTATGGACGGTTACTATTACGAAGCACCATAATTAAAAAAAAAACATAATTTTCTTCATTTTTATAAAATTATTTGGAATTACTTCAGTAAATTTCTTTTTCTCTCTTCATGTGTGAATTTGATTTTCAATTTACTTTGTTTTCCTTCTCATTATGTCTCTATTGTATTTAGAGTCTACAACATTATCGGTGATGTTGAATAAGAGATTTTTCTGAAAATGAAATTGGCAATTTCCTTATCATCATCATCATCGTCGTCATCATCATTAGCCTGTATCAGTCCACTGCTGAATATAGGTCTCCCTCAATGAATGCCAAGACGACTGATCCCTTGCTTACCCTTGCCCATCCTTGGTTAAATGATAGACTACTTCGCCTACTTAAACGCGGCCTCCACTCTTAAACCTTATTGGACCATCGCTCTTCTCAGGTACTCGATTTCCTTACACTCCTCTATAAACGGTCTCAATTTTATATTATTTGTTTTACATCGCCCATGTAGACGTGTCGAGGTCCACAATCGAATTTATAACATACTTATATAGTCAAGGAAGCACTTTAGAATCGATTTTGTTAAATCGAGTGCCGATTTTCTCCTTACTCTCAGAGAATTATCAATTGCCAATTAATCGAAGTGTGAGTCGACCTTAATAGAGCTTGCGACGAGAATATCAATTAGATTGAAGTATTTTCACGTCACGTTTATCATCATTATCATCACGACTTTACGATAAAACATGAAGAAATAATGTCATCAAGTATTTTTGTCCTAAGAAGACAACCAAGTTGTCGAAGCCGTAAAGAAAGACCATCAACAGATATCAGTTCAAGCAGAGGTTATGCAGACACACCTGCATTGTCTCCGGATAAACTCTACAAAACCCTGCCCTTTCCTCTTCCTGGTTTTCGTTGACCCATTGCCTCAATGCCCCAAAACTCGCAAAACGTACGAGACGTGAAGGACGATGGTATTATGTGAGCGAGAGACAGCATGGAACTACCTTTTTCAAGAAGGTGGTACCTTCTTGAAAAGGTAGTTCCATGCTGTTTTGCAGCTAAATCGGGCCAGCACGACTTGCGTGGTATCTCTTATTCACATAATATCGGCGTAAAGTGGCAGTTACAGTGTCGCATTTCGTACGGTTTGTGAGTTTCCTGTGGCCCATTGGGGGATAGGGAAAAGATACGGCAACGCATCTAAATACCCTCTGTATTAATGTTCTTAGGTGTCCATAGTCGCAAAAGGCTTCAACTATTTGTTTACCCTCCTATGCTATTGTTACGCTTATAAAAAAATTTATATAAAATGAAATAAAAGATGATAAAAGTTTATAAATATATTATCGAATAAAAAATTGTTTTACATAAAAGTTAAGAGTAAATTTAGAAAAATATAAGTTGGGTCCAATAGGTAACATATACTATAATATGTTACACTATAAAAAAATAAACGAAAAAACCCCGGTCGTGCCGAAAATGCTAGTATCGAAACCATTTCAACGTTCAAAATTTGATTTTATTTTATTTGTAGCAACATTAGAAATTTTTCGCGCTTCTTGATCGTCACTCTTCGCCGATGATTTACTTTTCCAAAAGAAATGATAAAAAGAATAGCTCAAATATCAACAGACAGACAAGAGTATCATTTTCACGTAGTTTTATTAAAAATAATGAGGTTCGAATACATAATACGACATTTTCGGTTTTTATTAAGTTTCTTTTTATACAATGAAATACGATAGTATAAGATAATATCATTTACACTTCCTTCCGTTCAAAGGTCAAAGGAATGTTCAAGTGCACTTTCTTCTTGAAATTCGTTCTGTCCAATTTTAACAAATTAAAAAGCACTTAAAAATCTTACTAGATATAAAGCAAATAACTTCATCATCATCATCATCAGCCTTTATCCGTCCACTTCTGAACATAGGCCTCCCTCAATGAACGCCATGACGACCGATCCCTCGCTACTCGCATCCAACGCGGACCTAACAAAATAATAACAAACAAATAACTTATGAGTACTTTACTTTTAGCGTGACTAGTAAGTATAGGTTTAGGTAGTCAGGTATAGGTTTCAGAAAAAACTTAAGAAATATGTTGTCTGTGTTGGGATATCATCTATAAGGATTTGTGTTGATTGGTTGACTGCTTATCATTCTGTTCCGTCATTCAACTGGATTTTCCTAACAAAGCCTCACAAGAGATACAACATTGAATACATTAAATTGTATGGCGAATGACCTTAGCCTCTCTTTTATTATTCATTTTATTTTCTTCATTTATCAACATTCCAAAATCCACTGTTCAAAACATGTTTTTTAACATATTGCATTAACATTTTACTGATATCGTGCTTAAACAACATAAATCAGTCGCTTGTCGTAATCCTTCTAACAATCCTAGTACCTCTGAAAAGAGCAAAAATTCGTTACGCGATAACAAACTGAAAGATGATTCAGAGGTCAAAGTCGTCCACGAACTTAAATAAGCTGAATTTGTGGGGCCGAAGCAAGTCCGGATGATCAACAATTAAATTGAACCTGTAGAAAAAGCCGTTTCAAGTGATAGGGGTAGTTTTGCACATGTGATAAGTAGTAAGTACAAAGCTAAAGTTGTAGATAAGAGAGCGTTATTTGTATTTGAATATAGATAAAAATTATAGAACGTCCAAAAAGTTAAAAGAATTTATATCAATGATTTTTCTCGAACGTATCGAAACTTCTTTAGATTTAACCCGTTCTCAAAATGTTGGAAATTATATCAAAATGTAGACTTTTGGCAACGTGTTGGCATTTTACCCAGTGACCTACACTAAAGGCCATCAGCTTTACCAGTTCTACCCTCAACCATTCCTCTCCATTTTTAAATTTGAATTGCCGTTTAACACAATCAAGCTTCAACTCATGTTTTATTTATTGATTCTCTTTTAATGAATCGATTGTTATTCATAATAATTGGCTTAATCCTGTATATAGTTAACATTATAGTTTAAAAAAGAATGGCTTATAATATGCTTAGGTATAAAATGTATTTTGATATATCCTGGAATAAATACTTTGATATTGACTAGACCATAATCAATAAAAAGAATAGGTGCCAGTAAATCCCCTAGTGGCACTCCTGACCTTTTAGATATGTGATCAAAGTCAACTGCAATGTGTGCCTATAAAATTTTGGGTCCTTACTATGATTTCATAAACACTTGTGATAAAGATAAGTATTAAGAAATCAGGCGAAAATAAGCAAGAAAACTGCTTGTAATAAATCATATCATAACATAAGAAATCTTAATAACCGGTACAAATTGACAATAACACGAATTAATAAACTGGTTTAAAACGGAATAACAAGTTACAAATTTTAACAGTATAAATAATATGACATATTATACTAATTAAGTAATAATTTTAACATCTGAGAATCAAAATCTTAATCCTTTGTAACCCCTGTATGTGTGTCTGTCTGTGTCTTTTAAAAGGGAAACGAATTTAGTAGCGTTTTTTTATTTTTTATTTTTAAAGCAGGTTTGATTCTGAAACAAATTTTATGAAAATCCGTTCGCTCGTTTCAAAATCAGGTCTTTGTGTTTTTTAAACCAAACTTTTTGGTTATGAAAATTTTGATTTAGTATAACAGTATCTTTAAAACAATGTAGCACAAGCCCGTCTGTATCAAAAAGCAATATTATTCCGGTATCTTCAAGAAAAACTAGGTCATCGGTTATTTCCTATTTGGTCCTTTTCTATTTATAGTTGACTCCCCCATACTCATCTACCTTCCCTAACGGCCACCTCAAACTCGGAAAAATAGCAGACGTAATAGATTTATCAAGTCAATATTGATCTTTGCGATAACATAGGAACCCTAAAAAATAAAATGAACGTCCATAATCATCATCATTTATATACGCTGGTTTAATACGCTATCAAATATGTTGCCGATAGCTTAATGGGAACATAACTGGAGATTGTGAAACAGGCCCTTAAGTTTTTAATTATATAATAAACATTTATGATACCTCCATGACCTAGGAACATAGATTTCTTTTTATTCCTTCTCGGGACTCAAAGCTGAATCTACCAGGCTTTAGCTTGAGCGTCGACGCGCTAACTATTGTGCCACAGAGGTTTTTTTGTTTGTCCCACATGACTGTCACCAATACAAGCATATTAAGTACACGACTTTTTACATTTCTTAGCCTCGGATACTGACCACTATTAAGTTTCATTCTGGTGTAGAGGATTCATGTAAATTATATATTGAGAACGTATTTTATGGAAGATGCCTAACACTCAGCATAAGGAGATGAAAATTTAGATTTAAAGTACAACAAGTACAATACAGTACATGTAAATATAAAAAGTAGATTCTGGAACATCAACTGAATCCACCACAGGCTCCAAAGCAAGCTTTTCTAGAGGAACCGCCTAAATAACTTAGTGGTTCACTTTTTTGAACGAGTCTACATATTTTTCTAAAAGATATATCATTAATTTTCCACTGTCGAATGCTAATATTATAAAGACGAACGATTTGATTGTTTGTATAGAATAGGCTCCGAAACTACTTGACCGATTTGAAAAATTCTTTCACCGTTGGGAAGCTGCACTATCCCCGGTGAACAAAGGCTATATTAAACTTTCAAAAAGTTAGGGATCCGTTTTAAATCTTAGTTGACGCAGGCGATGCTGCGTGCAACAGCTAGTTGGTAATATTTTAAGCATTTCTTGCAACTCCGTTGCGTATGTACTGCTTAAGCTATAATCATGAATTTATTATAAAAAATCCGGACTACTGAAGGTCGTTAAGAGTTTTTTGAACATTACATACATTTCGAGCTGGACACAAGATCTAGGTCACGAGAAGTGGAGCACGTCTTACTTAACTTTATTTTCAACTATCGACTGCATGAGCGTTAGATTTAACCTCTACGTTAAATATTGATTTTATTGCAGTCGTGGCAGTATCTAAAGTTTGAACAGATTACGTTGTTCCCCCTGAATATCTAGGTTGCAGCTCATATTGTATAAAAACAGTCTAAGCAAAAAGTGGACTAGTGTAAAAAACCTACTAAAAATCTTCAATGTTACTGTGGTGGAACATTTAAACTCGAAAAATGCGTGTATTATGTATATTGAATTTTCATCTTAATCTTATTTTTATGATTTATTGTAATATAGTTCAATACTAATCCAGTTTATGTTAATTTCAGGTACGTTGCGCTTCAGAAAATACAGCTTAGTGACTGACGGACAGAGGGAAAATAGTCTTAATTAAAAGGTTGATTGCACCCTTTGGGTATGGCACTTAAGTCATGAGATAAATATTTACTATCATTAACAAACCTTCATATTTACTACTACTACAACTGCTTACTAGTAGTACTGCTGTTGCTGCTGCTGTTACTACTACTACTACTAATTCTACTACTACTACTACTACTAATACTACTGCTACTACTACAGCTACTACTATTACTATTACAACTCTCCTTGCGTCGTGTTCTTTATTAGTGTCGGTCATGACTTCCCTTCTGCATAACCCATTTTCCTTCATCTGTTTCTGTGGTCACCGGTGTTGAGGACTTTGTGAACTGAAGTGAAAATTGTGTCCGATTAACATTGGATTCCGCCACTCATTACTAGCATCTGCTAAATTCAAATTTTCCTGCTCGATGTAGTATCTTGCAGCTTAAATAAGGAAGGTGTGATTATGGCCACAATAACGTTTTGGTAAGCCATTGTATATTCAGGTTGCATCGTAGCTGTTTGAACAAAGGCAAACTGTATAATATTCACTACACGCGCGCGGAACTCTCGAAATCTTGCATCCTAGTTTAACGCTATAATGCATTTGATTTAAGCGATTTTGTCGAGGAGATGTCGCCTTTTACTGTGTTTGAATTTAGTAAACTGATTCATATTATTAATTACTTACATTACGATTTTCCAACAAGTAATGATAATGTTATGTTAGTAATTGAACAATTATATTCTATTCTGTATACACAATAAAATAAAGACGCAATAGAAATAGGTGGAAGTACAAAAGTAAAATGTATGGCTTATCTTTTGAAAACAAATTTTTAGTGAAAAATATAATAAAAAAAACTAGTTAAAAGTAATATTTTTTTAACCTCTTATATTACGTATATAACTATGAGGCCAGCATTAGCCACTCTTTGTGCCAAAAAAGTCCTAGAGCTCATAGAAACAACAGGACTTGGACCGGAGCTGTAAATAGTGGCGATCACAATAGATCAACCCTGGTCGCAGTGAAACGAAGGCAGGCCTTGCCTGGAACAGCCGCTCTTTGAATAATAATAATGAGGCCAGCATAGTTGGATACTTACTTGTACATTGAGGCTTCTTCATTTATAGCTAAAAAAACAGGTGACAAAACGCTTATGGTCGCTTGATTTTATGGCAACATGGTTTCAGGCATAAGCCGTTTGAGACTGGAAAAATTTCACGTTACATATCTGTATAAGAAAGATAATAGTATTCTATTAAAACGATCACGCAAATAAGACTTGTATGTTTTATCCTTGTATTTACACTGTAAGGCTGATCGAGGATAACCACTGGAATGTTGGTAAAATATATTTAAAAGAACTTTATTTGACTGAATCCTTATCATAGTATCTTTATTAGGGACCACCCTTCAGTTTAATTCGGGTTGTTTTCCGAATATACATGAATTAATTATTGCGTTGAACTTAGTGACACTTTATGTGAAATTTTAAATGACATAAATAGTATAATTGATTAAATATAATCTATTATACTGGATTTTAAATTAACATGGTTATTTTCATTATTAAGGGCCTGTTTCACAATCTCCCTTTAAGTTCCCTATAGGCTATTGGCAACATATTTGACAGATATTTGACAGATACTCCATACTCTATCTGTCAAACATCTGTCAAATATGTTGCCAATAGCCTATAGGGAACTTAAAGGGAGATTGTGAAACAGGCCCTTAAAGTATTTAAAACGGGATATTTACCATGTTTTTTAATATTGTTTTGCGGAGCTCGATATTTCGACATTGTCTACGAATGTCATGTTCACGAGACTGAACGTGTCCTGTCGAAATATCGAGCTCCGCAAAATAATATTTAAAAACATGGTAAATGTCCCGTTTTAAATACTTTAATCAATTATACTATTTAATTTATGTCATTAAAATTTTATATTTAGGTATATTATTACCTTTATTCATTTCCAGTCTCTGAAAGTGATATGTAACTGACGTACTTTTTATTTTTGTTTATCAAATCTTTTTTATTTTTGGTTTTTCTGCTATTTCTAGGTTCCAAATCGATTGTAAATTTATAAAATATAAAATAATTAGAATACATTTTGTGAAACATATAATACAAACCGATTTCATGCTGCTACTTAATGTCGCGAAGACTAATTTTAGCACGGTGTTAATTTCACATTTCATTTAACTTCCACACAATTAGCTTAATAGACGATCTCAGTAGGAATTAGGGTCATGCGTTAGGGCTTATAGTTGCTTAAAATGCTTTTTTATACTTGGAAAATGGCAAAGGGACGGACGAGCCACATGATGGTTGGCGGTCGGCTTCGCTAACTCTCATAAGCTTGGTAACTTGATACTAGCCTAAACAACTCACTCATGTGTTGCTTATTCTTTTTTTTTCTTTTACGCCGGAAAATGCACTGACGCATCCCGCTGGGGACTGAGTTTCCCCAGGCGGGTATGTGGGACTCGCTGCGCCCGAAAGATGGTAAGTGGACGCAGCTTTACCCACTAAAACCCGGCGAGTGCCACCAATGCCGCCTTTGATGAGGTGCCCCGGATCTACAAGCAACAGGGCACCTCGTTGGCTAGTCAGTCCCTCAGGGGACTGACGCCACCTCCACAGAGCGGTTGCCCCGCACCACAGAACAACCACTCCCAACGTCTGGACAGTACGATGAGGTGAGGTTCCCATCCTCACCCCTTGCCTCCGGCTCTTTTGTCCCCTCTTCTTATAAGAGGGATACAAAGAGCCCCCTCGGCACAATTCGCTTCGCCCAAGGTGTTGGGGTCAGCCTGGGCTACTGAGCCCCATCGCCACGACAAGGCCTGAACCATGGTGGGGATGTGTTGCTTATCCCGAGATATAAAATATTAAATCGTTTACCGTTTCGGCTTTCTTCCCTTAAGAAGTTGTTGCACCAGTTCTCTACTGTTTATTCTAAAGGTCTCCGAATAATTCCATAAAGATCAAAACTTCACTGGACTTGCAAATTAATAACGTCAATTCGATTTTCGAAGGTCAACCAGCATTTTAATTTTCTGATCGTTTCTGACCACGGCGATTTTTATGATATAACGAGAATCAAAAAGCAAATTTAAAAAAAAGAATGTGTTGATTTTTGTGCTAATTAACAGTTTTTTTTGACAAGAATTGCAATCATAAAATGTTTTGTTTAATTTAAACATCAGAAGTGAAAATGCGTTTTAAATATAAACATTTATTATATTATCCATAAAAATATCAATATTAAGGTTCACAGGTACATATTTTAAGATACATTCTTACTCACACTGCCCATACATTTACACACACTATCGCCATATTACACTTTACACATTAAAATAAACAATGGCTTACGTGACCTTACAATACAATTCGGGCAGAGCTTCGTCCTCCTCAAACTCACAGACGCGAATGACCCCTCTAATAATTATACCCCGCTATTTAAAGGCAAACTTAATGACCTTCATAACGCTCGGCCATCGTACCCACACTTTGACAACGACTACGTCAAGCCACACGCAGGTAAACTGGAACTTGTTTCCTGTTTCTGACTTATAGCCAGGTGGCGCTACGGTTGCTTACATTAATAACATTCGATTTTGTTAGAAAATTAAAAAAAATTATAAAAAAAACACTATATTTTTATAGGAACTAGATCTAATATTGTCCCCTTCGTGTGTCTACGACAACATTTTGAAATAGCGTCGTAAGTTTTATTTACCTTACACTCGACCATCGTCATCATAAAATAATAAACAGGCGTAAAATAAACTTAACAACATCCCGGACAGAATTTATGAATGCAATCAAATCTGTGAAGCGTCTCTTAAAATCTTCTTGTCTTTATGACCGTCATATTTCCATATCCTTGTATCCTCCATTTTATTGCGGATGCTAACAATTATTACAGAAACGAAGAAAATACGCATTTATATTACAACACTACCACCGCCTTGGTTTTAATTTATGATCCCAGGTAGGACGGACATTAAAAACCTTCGCGTTGAGATCCTATATTAGATCATGTGGCGAAGGTAAGTAGAGATTGAAAGAAAGAAAGAAACATTTATTCAACACTAACAAGAGACACACATGAAAAAAAAAATAAGAACAAAAGTACACAGAGAAAACATTTTTCGGTTGCACAGCCTACAAGTAACAAGATTGCTGAAGATGATGAGCTTTCAAATACAAAAATATAACCCCTAAGGGGTATATACCGGTTTGGAAATACCGCATGAATAAAAGAAGTTGTAAAAATGCCTTTCAACCCTCTATGTCCCACTGCTGGGCACGGTTCTCCTCCTTGAAATCAGGCGAGGAGGGTAATGGGCCAATAGTTCACCGCGCTGGCCCAGTGCGGGTTGGTGAACTTCACATACTTCAAAGACTTTCAATCACATCAGGCATGCAGGTTTCCTCACGATGTTTTTCTTCACCGGTGAGCGAGCGATGGTCTCGTGTTTGGGGTGCACTTAGAAATTAGAAAAACCCATTTCAAGGTACACACTGGGGGGTCTGGATCGAACCTGGACCTCTCGCATAAGAGGTCGAGTCCATCCACCACTGGACCATCGTAGCTCGCTAGCTAAAAATGCCTTTAATCGCGCTTACTTGTAGATTTTGCGAGCTTAGGAAAAAGGGTTTTTACATTGGATTAATTATCTTTCGGAGAAAAGAAAATTACAGTCGATTTGCCAACATAGCGATAGTATTGACACAACGACCTTTGTAACTTATTACTCACTTATTGAGTCAAGAAAGCTACAACTGAATTGTTTTTGTATTTTGTAAAACGAATGCCAATTTTGTCTCTACACTTCAAGAATTAGAAATGAGGATCAAATTAGCTAGAGACGTGTGAATGAGAATGTCTAAACAACTTAACAAATGTTACAGTCGTACGTATAAAATAGCAATCATTTTCATCATCATCAGCTTTTATCCGTCCTCTGTTAAATATAGGCTTCCCTCAATCAACGCCAAGACAACCTATGTGGCCAATGGTTAGCGAGTTGGCGACTGGCGCTCAAGCCGGAGGTAGCGGGTTTGAATCCCGTCAGGATACAAATAGTATCTATGTTCCTTGTTCATCGATGTGTATTAAGTGTGTGTATTATATAATAAATATCTCATATATATGTATTTCTATGTATATAACCTATGTATTTCCGTTGTCTGGTACCCGTAACACATGTTCTTCGGAAACTTACCAGGGAACCAGATTGAAGCGTCCATAGATATTATTATAACTATCATCCCTTACCACTCGCATCCAACATGGACCGGCTACTGCACGGAGATCGTCTTCCCACCTGGTTATTGACCGACCAACACTTTGTCTACCTAAACGCGGCTTCCACTCTTGAATCTTATTGGCTCATAAAATAATAACACTTTTTTCCGATTCCACGAACTCGTTCGTAAAATTCTAAATTATCATTACAAAAAAAACATAAAAAAACTGAAGGGATAGTAACTTGTAATTGATTTGCGTTATTTTATATTTTAATAAAAAATATGAAATATTTGAAATACTTGGATCATATATCTGAAATATTTACCATATTTTATTATCATTCTTATATTAGTGTTCTGTATTTGTTATTCCTAATGAATTAAAACAAAATTTATTCGGACCTTTAACTTGAACTTAAGAGAAAAAAATGCTTCGCCATTCTTTTAAAAATAAAATCATTAAAATTTAATCGCTGTAATTTTATTAAAAAAAATTCATAATCTTTATACTTAAGATCGTTATCTTGTCATCTCAATCTGATTAAGTTTAAGCAAAACAAGTGTTAAAACAAAAATTGGACCTGTCACATGAGCATTCAGACTCCATTTGACCTTAAACAAGAACGTGAACATACCTGTTTTTTTAATACTTTACTTTTCAGGTAAATAATAACATAATTTATCGATCTGTTGTAATTTGGATTTTAACATTTTGTTTCGGATTTTATTCTAGAGTTTTCTGGATAAGGCATGATAAAAAACCGAACCATCACTTTTTAAGTATTATCTATACTAGTCTATACTCATATTATAAAGAGGAAAGATTTGATTATTTGTGTATTTTTGAATTGAATAATCTCCGAAACTACTTGATGGATTTATAAAATTCTTTCACATTTGGAAATCTACACTATCCCCGGTGAACATAGGCTATATAAAATTTTCAAAAAATTAGGGACCCGTTTTAAATCTTAGTTGATGGAGCGAAGCTGCATGCAACAGCTAGTAGTATAAAAAATTGTAAATAATTGATATTTATATTTAATTTTGACTATGTATTAATCTCCTACGCGTATAAATGACGATAGGCAGACATCGTTAGCTCATTCGAAGTTTAGCTTCTCCCCTTACCTAGTTTCAAGGAGCAAGCATCAGCTATAACATTAGAGATGCTTACAATGCATGCAGTCGGTCAAGCGGACAGGTACTAGTGGCCCGGCTAGAATATTGCCAAGTGCTAATCATTTGTACGATGAATGCATACTGCACCTGCAGGCTGCAGTGCTATTCTGTAAGAAACGCAGCGCTGTCGCAACGCTGTGACAGCGCTGTGAATTCAACTTGGTATTCACTAAGCTTGTCAAACCATATCAAACAACCTAGCGCCATCAACGCTGTGGGCGCGACGAGCTCGTCGCAGTGTTGCGACGGCGCTGCGTTTCTTACAGAATAGCACTGCAGATCTTGGATGTGCCTTGATAGTAGATTGAACTGTTTCAATAAATTTTACTAAATAAACTTCATTATGTTCACATAATTCAGTACTGACGTAATAGTACAAACATGGCATACAGCAGGAGCAATACAAAAAATAGCAGGAGCATTGCAAACAAAGGCAGGAAAGAAATAAGTTCTAGCAGGAGCGTTGCAAACAATAGGGCAGGAACGATAAACGCGTTAATATTGCGGGTAGCAGGTGAATTTTGTCTGTTTTTATTGTCTGGAAGCTTAATAGTCTTTTTATTTTCTGTAATTTACTCCTGCTTGTTGCTTGTAATGGATAGGAAAACTTTTTCATTATAATATGCAAAATAGTCTTTTTGTATAGGCAATTAGTTTTGAATATGCTTATTTAAATATATTGGATTGGATCTGTCGCCAACTTTATTTTGTAATATTTTATCGTAATAATTGGTCGATCTTTTCTGAAGACTGATACTAACTACTGGCTAACAATACAACATGACGTGTTCTTAGATTTCAAAAACAAAATATAAAAAAATATAAAATTCGGAAACATGTTTTTCTTGTTCTTGTTCTATTGTAAAGCAAATCATGAGTCTAGTTTTTTTTATTTTTATGGAAGTATTTCAAAATATTAATTAAATTGTATTAATTTAATAACTGTTGTCCGCTTTATGCAAATTAACAGCTTCATCCCTGCTGATGACGATAATTCCCTTATCTCAATTCTATACCTTTTGATTTTCCTTAAGATATAACTTAACATCACATTGTGTATCTATTTATGATTTTTATTACACAAATAAACAAATTTTCACTTATATAATAAGGCAGAAGGTATGTATATGTTATATATATAACTATAGTAGGCTGCATTCTAAATACTAGAACTTAATTCCGCGCTATATCTATGTAAATGTAATCAAATCGTATTGACCCTAAAACGGCCTTTCGCCGAATTAAGCTAAATTCCTCGAAATATTCCAGCGGACCATTTAACTGACACAATTACTTCAAGAAAACCGTTCCCACCTGACACTTAATTGTGTTGTCGTGTAGAATGACCGCCTCTATTTATTTTGTATTTAATTGGATTTCTTAATTATAATGAACTCGTTGTTGTCTACAGCTTGAATTTCAGGATACATATAGATAAACTTTTTATTCACAGTTCCACATTACACATACAAATTAAAAGGGAAACACAAAAACTAAATCTAACAAACAAAAAATGATGTTCAGTTGTTAGCTGGTGAGAGCGACTGGTGCAGTAGGTAATGGACTTGGCCTCTCAAGCGAAAGGTTCCGGGTTCGATCCTGACAGTGTGTGCCTCGAAATGGGTTTTTCTAAGTTTCAAAGTGCAAACACGAGACCATCGTTCGCTCATCGGTGAAGGAAAACATCGTGAGGAAACTTGCATGCCTGATAAGATTAAAGTCTTTAAAGGTATGTGAAGTTCACCAATACGCATAGAGCCAGCGCATCGGTGAACTATGGTCCATTACCCTCATCGCCTGATTTCGATCAGGAGACCCGTGCCCAGCAGGGACATATAAGGGTTGATACTCTAGTGTTTTAAATCTCATCAAACTATTAAAGTCAGAAAATCGGCTTAGGTACGAGACAATTGCTTTCTCGTTTAGGCTCCGTTCGCACGTGCGAGCAAGAGTTTGAACGCGACAAATGGATACCCATTACCCATGTATTCATACGAAAGCGTTTTAAAATCGCAACGTTTATCGAGCACTGTTGAATTTTCGACGTTGACCGTAGGACGTTAAATCGAATTTAGCACACGGAGCTCGTAACTCAAGTCAACATCGGGATTTAATGTGACGCTTATAAAGCGCTTGTGTGTTACAGTAATAGTTTACATATACAGGGTGATTTTTTGAAGAACGGACTTAATCAGGGACGTGATAAAAATTGGATTTACCAATCAAATAAAAAAAAATATCGCCAAAACAACCCACATAAATAACAAAATATAGACATGTGTGTAATGCACTGTTGGATTTAGAATATGGTCGCCCTATTGTATTATCACGTGCACTTTGTGCTCCAAATTTAGACAGACGTTAGTGGTAGGTATAAAATAATCGAAAAGCGTCGCGTCGCGTAACGCGACTCTTGCGAACGGGGCCTTAGTTATGGCTCGCGCTGAAACGTCGGCATATTTGATGCATCGTATTTTACCTACTTATATCATAATACTGTGT
Organism: Lycaena phlaeas; assembly: GCA_905333005.2. NCBI lineage: Eukaryota > Metazoa > Arthropoda > Insecta > Lepidoptera > Lycaenidae > Lycaena > Lycaena phlaeas. The sequence continues at coordinate 5,784,790 of HG995181.1, forward strand.
CAACTTTAATTAAATTGTGAAGTTATTTTCAAAAAAATTAAGATCCTCATTTCAAAAACGTAATGAGGATCGTTAGCTCTATACGCTACCTGAATATGTCCTTTCTTCAAAAAATCACACTGTGTATCTAATGGTCAAATTCTGAAATTGGGTCAGCTGTAACCTCTTTCAAAATGCGAATTCACCGTTAAGTTTGTACCATATTATTGCGAAAGTAATTTTCCTACTAATAATCCGTGGACCTCTTAAGGATCCCTGTGTAAAGTGTTTTCCGTAAAATAACAACGATATCCAAACTTACAACTTTTGTATTTATCATATATTATTAGTATTATTTAATAACTACTTACGTCATAAAGCCGGTCTCATGTCGTCTTCAAAATAAATTGCAATAAAATTTAAAAAATATAGATAAAATTATAATTAAGATATTAATTTTATTGAGGAAAAATATTATACAATACAATAAAGTTACAAAGATTATTTAAGCAATTTATATTTCGGATTTTTTGTGAACTGTATTTTGATGTTCTTTAATTTAAAGTCTTGCCATCAATACTCTTAAAAAGAAAAAGAAATACACTTTTTATAGTGCAAGCAATATAATCCTATTAATTTTTTGTTTGTTATTCTTTCACGTAAAAACTCCACAATGGATTTTTATGAAACTTTACAATAATATAGCTTATACATACTCTATAATAATATTATAGCTTATAGCTCAGAATAACACAAGCTAAAAATATTCCCCTACTCCCACGGGTATGAGAAGTACGCGCGTAAAGCCACGGGGCGTAGTATCTTATAGTGTTAGTTTAATACGTTAATATAAAACTACTCAAAACTTACTCAAAATGGTCTCTATTAACTGCACGAAGACAGGAGCAACAGAGCAACGCATCCTTGCGAATGTCTACGGGTATCGATAGTCGCCATACTGTACTGCTACTCCTGTACTGCTCAGCTGCTTCCTCATGAGATTAAACTCGGTTTACGGACGGTAGTTTGACGTGACAAAGATCGCTCGAGCCTCTCTCTCGATCGTGTCGCGCTCTCGCTGGCGGAACGCGACATGACGTCATCTTTTTCGTGCCAGTTTCCCCATAGTTATTACGGTATACGAGTTATTAGACATTGTCACGTCAAAAATGAAAGTATAGATATGAAATTATATACTTCACCCACACAAATCTACAGTGAAAGTTCTTTTACTCGACGCGATATTTTCATCAGAAATTCATGAAATATTGAGACCGGTGTCTGAAAGTTTTTCATCAATATTCGATTCAACGAACTGCAATATTAACGCTACCTGGAAGTTGGAACTAGACCAACCCACAATCATCATCATCATCAGATTTTTATAATTAGTAATAAAATCCGTTATATTTGTCATTATATTTGTCATCAATATACTGGCAGGTGTAAATAAATGCTATGTTGTTTAGGAATTTATTTTAAAAATACTTTGGCATCTATCCCTTTCAAAAATATAGTTGTCCTGATTTTTCGAGGTATAAGCCCTAAGGGGCTTCTAAACCCCTTAAACCATATACTATAAAGTAAGTGTATATTTTGAAAATATTTTAGTGTTTGTTACACATACTTTTTATGTCTGTTTTTGTATTTACGTATGTTTTATATTTGATCTTTGTACTGATTTTAGCAGAACCATATCATATCAGTCAGCTTTCAATGAAATGGACAAAATTTCAATGAAATTAAACATAAAGGATTGGGTTAGCTATATTAAAAGAAATTATTCGTTTAAATTCTATTTCTTAAGGCTTTTTCAAAAAGTGGGGCCATTAGCTGTATCCTGTGCCGCTCCACCAACTAAAACTATTTTGAAGGAAAGACATTAAAAAAATATTGAAATTCATTAGAATGCCAGTGGCGCCACCTTTCGAAAATAGGTCGTACCAACTTAGAAACCTTCTAAAGATCATCATATTATCAAATGAATAGTTTACGATTCGATAAAGGACATACAGACAAACATTGATTTTGTATATACATAGAAGATGAAATTATGCTGTAGTTATTTGACATTTATTTTCAAATAAAACAGTCTTTGGACAGATGGCTATTTCAACGCCTACAAATTCTAGTTTATTTACAATTTAATCAACTTGTCCTACCGCCCACTCTTAATCACTAGAAGTAACAGTTACGTAAGAACTTCTTCCAAGTAATACAAATAGTTAAACGTTTTACTATAGAATAGAATATAAACGCACTAGCTGTTGCCCGCGACTTTACCCGCATATGCAACGCAAAAAAAGAATCCTTTTGTATGTAAACTATATTATTTCTAGTACTTCCGAGAATATGTGTATTGTGTATACAAAGTTTCATAAGGATCGATTGAGTAGTTTTAGCGTAACAAACATCCCTACTTTCACATTTATAATATCTGCACACCTAGGCAAGTGGCATACGCGCCGATTCTATTCCTTTGCGTTTACTCGCTAACTCATAGGGTTGCTGCAAAATTTTTGAGAGAACGTGTATCAAGACACATAAAGTGGTTTTGTTTGTAAAAATGTCTAAAAATGTATGTAATTCGTCGTAAAAAATGTGCGTGTGTATGATACTAAACTCCTCCTAAACGGCTGGACCAATTTTGATTAAATTTTTTATGCGTGTTCAAGTGGATTTGAAAATGGTTTTCATTCACAATTTAGTCAATAACAAGATCTCCGACGAGAAGTCTTTCGGATCCGCCAGTATAGTTAGGTATGTATTTTAACCGTGTGCATTTCACTGGAACGGATGCACCGATATTGATGAAATTTTTATTGCGTGTTCAAGTGGATTCGGGAATGGTTTAGATTTACAATTAGGTCCACTGCAAAATGTTTTTTGTAGAGTTATATATTATGTCAGGTTGATATTGTATAAAATGTGTACACAAAACACAGTTTAGTCATCGCTAATACGACGCACTGTTTAGCGTGTGACTATGGCACTATACTGTTTAGCATGTTCCTGTCACGCCTTCAAATATCTAACAAACAACGCATGCAAACACGCTTTATCAGAATAGTTCTAGCGTGATCTTGAGCACTTTTTGTTTGAGAAAAATCTTATAGGCTCGCGTCACCGACATGCTAATGTAACATCATGTCGTCATTATGAAATTTTATTAAAAAAAAGCCGTTACCAAAAAAAATTTTTTTTTGTTTATGTATCTCCAAAAATATGTGTACAAAGTTTCATGATGATCGGCAGTTTTCGCGTGAAATCGTAACAAACATCCCTGATGTTGCTGTGACCACGATTGCTGTAAAGTATCCGAAACGAAAGAACGAAAACAAGATAAAATCCGTAAAAGTTGTTTCATTCTGATTTATGAGTGAAATTCGCGTAAATATAAGAAAACATTCCTACTTTCACATATATTTTTTTAAACTTTTTATATTAATACTTATATTATTTAAGTTTTGTATTATATTTATAATACACATATTTAGTATACATCCATGACCCAGGAACACGCAAACTTTTTCGTTCCTGGCGAGATTCGAACCCGCTACCTCCGGCTTGTGCGCCAACGCGCTTACCACTGAGCCACAGAGGTCGTCAAACTCGTCAAAATTTTATAACATATACATAGTAAGGACAAGGATAATGTATAAAAATATTGCATTAATCCAAAACCTAAACCTACCAAGGAAGACTTGCCAATGTGGCAAATAATAAAGATGTTGATATCTTTGTAGTGGAATTTTAATAATTGATCGTTCTGTAAATCGTGCGATATATAACCTCCTTTTCTAAGGTTGAGAATGAAAGACTCACGAAGTCAACGGATACACGACATCGTTCGGACTTCCTTCCGACGCCTTTTTTGTCGCAGTGGAAATGCTTTGCGCATTCTACCGACGATGAGTCGTTCGGCTTCCCTGGGGATATGTGGGACCCCCTACACTCACGATACAAACCAGTCATCTTAATCAGCCCCGACTTCTGTATTAAATATAAGAGCGTTATGGGTAACCCATATTCCTTTAAAATATTATAGTTAGTGCACAGATTTATAAATAAAGAGAGATAGAGCATGCTCTGTATGCTCTTTCGATAAACAAAGTCTGTTACGTCACGAAGTTCGGCAACCTGTAGCGCCACATAATCTTGAGTCCAAATAACTACCTGACAGAAGTCAAGCTGTGCGGCTTGAGTTCTAATGACTTTGTTTTTAAGTAAAGAACAGCATTTTTTTTAAACTTTATTTAATCCCCACAGTTCAGCTCAGTTGGTGAAACTGTTATTTACCAAATTGTCTATTTTACTAGCACGTTATTTAATGTAAGTTTAGTTTTTAATTTGAAAAAGGCCTTTCCAAGTTCTAATGGTGAGAGGTCATCGTCCCTTGAAGGGGTTTGTCTTGGCTTTATTCTTTGGTTTATTCTTTGGTTTATTCTTTGGTTTATTCTTTGGTTTATTCTTTTTGTACCAGGTCAGTGTGAATTTTTGCGATGTCTCAGATATAGTTATGTTAGTTGGATAGCAAACTAGAAGAAGTGCCACATGGTGGTAAGTCAAAAGCGACACTTACAGAATAAAGCAAAACGACGGGTGAAGTAACCATTAAGAAACGAAAAAAAAACAACAAAAATTGTGTTTGACGTGTCAAGTTTTTATGTGATTCTCAATTGCCTTTGCAGATGGATGTATAGAAAACAAAGCCATCCCATTAGTTTTATCCATAATGCTTTTAAAGTAGATTTTAATTAAGGTAGAGTAAACTATGTTGATGACACAGAAAATTAAAAATAACTTTATAATGCGTATGATTAGACTGTAGCATTTATCTGCAAGGATCCGATACCGTAATAAAAATGAAAATAATTAACTTGCTTGTCTTAATATCGCTGAAATTTAGAATAGTATATTCTCTGTTAATTAAAAATCCGAGTAAAGTTGTGGACGACAACGGGTTAATATTGATAACAGTTCAAAATATGTAATGCTATTCGGGCTTCGACCTAATACAAAAAGTATAAAAGAACGCCATCTAGCAATCAGATTTTAAACTAAGCCAAGGAACGGTTTGCTCGCAAACGTCCCTTTGTAAGGTTGAATTGGTTACCGAGCGCTCTCACTAGATGTCGCTACACAATATTACTACAAATTAATTCCATCTAACACTAATATTAGCCGTGCCTAAAATTAGATACACGTAACATCTGAAACATCGTTTTAATCAGGTTAACATCTATTCGTCATCTATAAAAATACCAGATTATTGCATACAGTATCGCCTGTAGTCTATTGAGGATTTTAAAAAATCGTCTCCAATGGAAATGCATCGTTTTTATAAAGGAACATCCTACTAATATAATAAACGCGAAAGTTCGTAAGTATGGATGTTTGCTACACTTTTACGTAAAAACTACTGATTGGATTTTGATAAAACTTTACAACAATATAGCTTATACATCAGAATAACACATAATTTATCCCCGTACTCCCACGGGAATGGGAACTACGCGGGTATAACCGCGGGTCTCTCATTTTAGACAAGTATATAATATATTATGATATGATAATAACTTATTCTTATTGTATATTACCTGTGCGTTATAACGGTAATAAAAAACAATATTTTATAATAATTGTACGAATTTATCGCAATTTGGTTTTTTTCCGCTACTTTGTTTAAATAATTAAATAATAAAATATGTTAAGATTTTTTTAAAGTATTTAAAACGGGATATTTACCATGTTTTTTAATATTGTTTTGCGGAGCTCGATATTTCGACATTGTCTACGAATGTCATGTTCACGAGACTGAACATTTTTCTATTTTTCTAGACACATTTTTAGCTCCGCAAAACAATATTAAAAAACATGGTAAATATCCCGTTTTAAATACTTTAAATAATGAAAATAACCATGTTAATTTAAAATCCTATGTTAAGATTTTGAGCATAAAACAGTTTTATTAAGTGGCATCATTGTCTAACATGCCTAACATGTGGCTGCAAAACAGAGTTTTTTTTTTAAAGCATAGGATCGTAATCGAACCCCACCATGATTCAAGCCTTGTCGTGTTGTGGGGCTCAGTAGCCCAGGGTGACCGCAACACCTTGGGTGAAGTGACTTGAGCCGAGCCCCCTTTGTACCTCTCATATAAGAAGAGGGGGCAAGGAGCGAGGACGGGAACCTCGCCTCATTGTACTGTCCCGGCGTTGAGAGTGGTCGTTCTGTGTTGCGGGGTAACCCCTGTGGAGGTTGCGTCGCTCCCCTGAGGGACTGACTAGCCGTCGAGGTGCCCTGTTGCTTGTAGATCCGAGGCACCTCACCAAAGACGGCATTGGTGGCACTCGCCGGGTTTCAGTGGGTAGAGCTGCGTCCACTAACCAGCTTTCGGGCGCAGCGAGTCCCACATACCCACCTGGCCTCCCCAAAACCCTGGTACAAAAAAGGTTTTCTGCGTATAATTTAAGTGAGGAAGCGACAAAATACACATTTCAGGAGATGACGCGAAAGCAAAAGAAGTATTCATCAAATAAATTCGCGCTCATTCATATCGCACGTACGTAAAGGCTGCGTTCAAGCAACAATATCTCTTAAACTAATTGCCATAGAATCGATTTGTTGATATGATTATTTAGGTGATCTAAACATCTGTTAGACGAGTAGACAAAATAGGTAGGTTCCCTAGGTGAATTTCTTCTTTCTTCCAACCCTACATGTATAATCATTTTATTTACCTATTAGATCCACCAACAAGTATACACACTAGCATGAGATTCTAAGTAACATATTTAAGATTATATGACAGTCAAATGGTAATTTTATTGATAGAATAGAGCAAGCTACCACCCCTTTAAGTTTGTACAGTCCGAGACCGGACGCGTTATTTTTGTTTTTAAACTAGTCTTTGTTTCCAGGTGACGGCTTCAAACTGGCCTCGTCGGGCCCGGGCAGCCCGGCGCCGCCGGTGCAGTGGCGAGTGCGGAGAAAACCAGGTAACCAATACTAGCTAGCTTCATGATAGTATCCTATAAGTGGTCGTCTTGGCGTTCGTTGAGGTAGGCCTATGTTCAGCGGTAGACGGATAAAGGCTGATGATGATGATGATGATCCTATAAGCAGGTATAATACATTTTCTAGAGAGGGCAAAGCTGTAATAGTATGCGTTGGTTTGAACAGATAAATAAAACAAGATCTGTTCCACTGAATTTGTTTCGCCGGGTTTTCTCAGTAGGCTCGCTTTAGAACTGATGGTGGACGCAATTGTCGTTCAAAAATATACTCTATTTGTATTATTTTCATTAAAAATAATGATTTAATTTAATTTGACATAGTATTCATACTGGGAGAGATGGTGAAACACAATTAGGGTTTTTGGGAGGATGGTCGCAACCCTCAGAATTTAGGACGGCTTGCCAAGGATCATGTCTGCAATTTGCTTCTCAATAGTACCTATATTGGTATTACTTCCCGTTTTTGATGAAGTCAGAAGAAGAATGCCAGCAAATCTTTCATTTTCAGCCTCTATATAAAAGTTTAAAAAGATGATACGTTTAACAATTACGAATTGAAAAATAGAACAATAACGGCTTGATTTCTTTATCAGAGTTCGGAAAGAATTCTATTCTGTTACAGTTTGTATTATTATGTTAACGAAAAGCGATAAATTCCAAAATGTTATTTTAATACCGAAGAGAAGTTGAAAGGGTCAAAAACCGTATACAATTCTAATAAAAGCTTAGATCGGGAAAATTTTTCAGGGCGAACGAACTTGCCCAACAAAAGGGAGATTCGTAAAAAGACGATTCGGGACACATAGATATGTCAACGTTTCTTACGGGGGGTTGTAGGGTTCAGTACCTATAAAATACCATCAAAAGGTCTCAAAGACCTTATACCGATGAATGCTCTTTAATATATACTTCTAGTTGTTTCCGCCAAAGTACTTTTGTATTTGCCAAAGTACAATAATACTTTCGGCAAACTGACAGACGATCCTTCTGGTTAGTGGTAACATAACTGATAATGATAAACGAGTTCACCCAGGAGTCAGGACTAACCCAGTTCATTCAATGTCTATCCTAAGATGAATGTATGTCTCGCTACCGATCCGAAACTAGAATTTCAGAATTTTCGTTTCCCTCACTGATTTATAATTTATTCATTTATTTAGTTATAAAGTATATTTTTGATATATTTAGATGATTATTATGTAAAATATATTAGATGACCATAAAAGCTGGGAAGCTTATGACCCTATAGTTAATTTGTAGCTTCGCGGGGAAAAAATGATGCATACAACCAGCTGGGAACTAGTGGTTATGAAGTAAGCTGCACTTGCCTTCAGCTCCTAGTTCTGACTGTATTCGTACAGTCGGAAACCTCTACTCACCTAGCTTTTATCCCACGAACATAATAAACCAAATATATTCTTAAATAAGCGCATTTAAATGCAAACTATAGCTTATTAAATCAATGAAATACAAAACACATTACTAATTATTACATTTGGGGTTATACAAAATAATAAATTTATTAATTTAGAGTAGGGTAGGTTTGGAATAGAGTATAAGGGGTATATAATTCAGCCATTAGCTTCTTTGCTGGGGAATGCGTTTTAGGCATGACTCTGAAGTATGGAGGACTTGAAAAGCTAACTTGAAAATAAGTGATACACCATATCGCTCCATCCATCATAAATAAAATAAAAATAAAAAAGCCTTTTATTTCCAGTAGCACATTAACACATTAACATATATAACAATGATAAAAAATAAAGAAACTAATATCTATACACTTAATACAATATCTTAATAACTATTTAAATTTTACTAATATCATAATAAATATTATTAGTAACATATTTTTTTTTCATCTATCTTAAAATCATATTGAGACATAAATCTTAACGTTTTCAGAAAAAACCGCTTCGAATAGTAGTTGTGAATGAGAAATGAATGAAAAGAATGAGAATAAAAATGGTCTCGACCTTAGATCATGTCTAGAATCTAGATGGAGTGTCGCCCTACAATCAAAACAAAAAAACTGGCCAACATTTTAAAAGATGTGTTCGTGAATAGTGATACCAGCTACTACAGTTCTCCCATAATCATCCTTTTAAATCTCGTTACACTTCAACACAAACCTTCATTATAAATATAAACAATAATGCGTAACAATTCATGCGTATTCTATGACAGTGGGACGGATACTAAACACGGAGAAAGCATTTAGAGGCCAACGGTTAGTCGCTATTTTTTTTGACGTGTTTTCCGCGCGACACTCTATCTAGACATATTATTGATCTAAGGTCTCGACTTTACAAATTACAACTTTCGAAATATACGCCATTTGTGACTATGGTACCTATACAGTACGAAACGTAAGAATAAAAATCTTAGAAAACCTCCTTAAAGTCGTTACATTATTTATGTTTGGAAAATTTGAAAATGGAAAATTGTTAATCGTGTCCATCAACAGGTTAATATGAATAAACGTGGACCACCCATTCAACAACAATACGGGAGCAATATTGCTTTATTAAATGGCAGAAATAAACATGAAAAATTAATTCGTAGCACGCGATTTCGTTATTTTGATGACAATTGTAAACATCGCGTGAGAGACGTTAGTTAGCCCCATTAATTATTTTTGTCTTGTTTGTTTTGTGGAATTGTTCCACAGGTTGATCGAAAATTTACACATGTTATTAATGATTGAAATCATTAAACTGTTGTTTCAATTTAAATTGAAAATATATGGTAATATTAGTTGAAATGGAATTGGAAGACTGCTTATCTCATAGGGTCCCTTATCATCGTATACACAAAAATTTTAAAAATAATGTAAAAATCAAAATTAGATTAAATTATTTAAAGTATTTAAAACGGGATATTTACCATGTTTTTTAATATTGTTTTGTGGAGCTCGATATTTCGACATTGTCTACGAATGTCATGTTCACGAGATGTTAATTTAAAATCCTATATAGATTAAATTACTTAATAATCTTTGAATAAATAAGAAAATAAGCACGTTGAAGTGGCAATGGGTTGGTCACGCACTTAGAAGAACTATGGGCCATTGAGGTTCAAAAATGGAGGCCGCGTTTAGGTAGACGAAGTGTTTGTCGGCCATTAACCAGATGGGAAGACGATCTCCGTGCAGTGGCAGGTCTGCGTTGGATGCGAGTAGCAAGGGATCGGTCGTCTTGGCGTTCATTGAGGGAGGCCTATGTTCTGCAGTGGCAGGATTAAGGCTGATGATGATGATGATGATGAAATAAGAAAATTGATTAGGTACCTAAAATATTTAAATTGTTAAAATGTTGTTTTAATTTTTAAGTCGACAGATTTTAACGTGTTTATTTTGAAGCTCGAGCAATGTAACGTCAAATGCTGGGACGATTTAATCAAGAAAGCATCTGCTTAATGGCCTCAAAATTTTGGGTACATTTACCAAATACTTTCTCGAGTAATTTAAATTACTTAACAAACTGCTAAATACTTTAAACTCTATATTGAACGACCTGGGCCTGCGTTCATCATTAGTATTTCGTTTATATTATTATTTTGAAGGGGTCTCATGAACTCCACTATATTTAAGTAAGATATCCAGGAAAACGGTAATATGAGATGAGTCACAATGGTAGGTGGTCATTGCTGCCACTGGACAAAAAGAAGTTCACTTTCATCCCAGGCATAAGACAATTCTCATGCCAGTACACCGACCTTTAATAAACCTGATAATTGAGCAGCACTGTAATGTGCGCGAAAACGCATCCCTCGAACCTTCTCGTCCTTTCTGATTTTTTCATTCATCTGACGGTGGTAAGGCAGACCCGCCACAGGAACAAACCCGACGCCATGAAGCCGTGGAAGTCAACAACCCCCACTTACTATATCACAGGGTGAAGCCAACCGGCTCACCCCACTACCGACGCAGCATTAGGGCCATTAGCATAGCTCCATTCAAAAAAGTGTGTGCGTGTAACCTTTACGCGCGATTAAAGTAAAAGTTTTTTGGCGTTGACAGCATTTAACTAAAATAATAAAAAATATCATATTTTATTTATTATTCACGTGCTTTACAAAGATTTTCAAATGTTATATTAATATATTTTTTTTCATTCAAAATAGACTTGAATGCCATCATATTATTTTTAATGTATGACCTCTGGTCTTAGCCTATTTCAGCAAAATTTAAGAAAAAAAGTAATTATATTTTGAATAGCGGAAACTACACAGACTATACAATAAGCGTTACATCCGTCAGAAAAAGAATCTGAGTTACTCCATAGTCGCGCCCAAAGAAGTTTTCATCATCATCAGCTTTTATCCGTCCACTGCTGAACATAGGTCTCCTTCAATGAACGCCAAGACGACCTTGTTACTCGCATCCAACGCGAACCTGCCACTGCACGGAGAAAAGAAAAAAAATAGATATAATAGACAGTTTTACTTCAATAAAAAAAAACCTTTCTGATTTGAGACACTGGCATCTCACTCATGGCACTCAGATACTAATAGTAAATCTAGTTCCGTAAAATGGAAGGAAACTGCTCGTGCCACGTGAACCGCACGTGGTGCGGAATAATTCCCGGTGACGCTTATTTGGACTCAACTGAAATAACTCATCACTCGGCGTGTCGCAGCTGCGGTTCGGCCTTGAAATATAACGCCATACAAATGTTATGGTGGCCATACATTTCCTGTGTATGTTATATACGCTAAAGAAATATTCGTATAAATGTTATGTTAAACCCATACATTTCCTGTACATGTTGATTCTACAGGAGAAGAAGAAGCTTTCAATGTATGTACATGTCATACATTTCCTGTGTATCTTGCTTATATCGTGTATGTAAACGGAATAGACATTATATATAACAGACATATATATATATATATATATATATATATATTATTATGATTTTTTATTTATTTAAAAAAGTAAAAATCAAATACTTTATAAAATTATCTTAACATCTTTATTTTATTTACAATCCATACTAACGTTATGTATGTGAAAGTGGGGATGTTTGTAACGCATTCACGCGATAACTTTTCAACCGATCATTAAACCGTCCGTCCACTTAAAGTTTACATAGTAAAGATGCTAACAGAATGTTCATTTATTTGTTGAACGGAATAATATTTTTGAAGGTTTTAAATGTATTTTCAGTAGCTTTTACTTTTGAATATTTTTACTTTTTCTTCGGTTCAGCTGGGGATAGGCGACAGCCAACAAATACACCAGAGGAGAGTTGTAGGTCCGTTGCCGCCTTAAGTTTTACTCTATTTTTGAATTTTCCTTAAAATAATCATGAACACTAGAAACAAGGACTAGACTCAGTCTAAAGAAAACGGATCGCCCTTAGTCTAAAAGGTTCTTGTATTTTTTTTATAAGGAGGCAAGTGAGCTCATTATAGCATAGTCGAACTCACATGTCACACTATACGCGACAGCATAGCTGTCACTTTACGCCAGTATTATGTGAGCGAGAAATACCACCTCGGTCGTGCCGGCACAACTCGTCTTTGATGCAGCGATAGCAGTACGTCTTACTTTTATTACTGTTTGATCATTCGAAATATTTTTCAAGTCCTTATACTATGAATTAATCGAAAAAAAGGATAAGAACAAAATAAAAAACAATATTCATATTATAGTCACAACTCACAAGTATGCTCTTGCGTCAGTCCAAAATAATATCGTACTAATAATACATTCATACAGTTTTCTATCATAACATGTAAATGCATATTATTACATGATGCTAATGCTATTTTCTTATTTATTTTTACATGACCTTTATAATCTTTTCTCGAATTTCATTATGATGAAAAACTTTTACGTGTATCGCGATTTATTGTAGGACGTTTCACACCTGAATCCTCCTGTGACCATGGTTGCTGTATGAACGACATGAAATTTTTATTTCGTTTATAACCGCGATAAGTTCCATCAAAGTTTATCATAATGTTTATACTACAGATTTATAAATAAATACAGATGGAGCATGCCGAACACCCGAGTGACGAATCAAAGCGAATACAAATTCAAAAGCGCTCTCAGGTGCTTGACATAACGTCGTACTTGAAACGTCTATTGGATTGTGTTCGCTTTTGAATTTGTATTCGCTTTAATGGCGTCACTCGCGTGTTCGGCATGCACCATCTTTGGTTTTTACAGCGATGTTTTTGAAATACGAATCAATGAAGGGCAGTAATAAAGGAGTGGATTTGTTGTAAGGGTAATGTTTCTTGGCGAGCAGATATCGATCAGTTGTTTGTTTGCTTTGACGGAGGTCACTCACCCAGTTCCATATGTCTATGACATCAATCCCAGAACGAGTTCGACCGACCATAAACTCTAGAAACATAACTTTTTATTATTCTAACATATGACAAACATTGATATTTACGGATTCGTCTCCCAGCGATCTAAGGATGAGCGATCGTCGACTTAACCCTGCTTTATACCGCTCTCGGCTCTACACTCTCGGTCGAGAGCACTCGATATCTCTTCTCTCTCTCGACTCTCGAGGTTTTTTGGCCCTCCGAATAATAAATGCATATTTAACAGGCGAGCCCTACCATCTACACTCTCGGTGAGAGTGTACAGCAGTCGTTACACTTTACAGTTGAAGATGATTTTTTTTTAAATATTGCATATCTTTTTGTTACTAAGTAACATTATTAAATGACTAGCTGTTGCCCGCAGCTTTGCCGCCGTTAACTAAGATTTAAAACAGCATCTTAACGGGGTACTAGCCTTCCTTGATAAATGAGCTATCTAAAAATGAAAGAATTTTTTCAATCCGACGAATAGTTCCTGAGATAAGCGTGTTCAAACAAACCAACTCTTCAGCTTTATATACAAGTATAAGATGTGTATCGTATGATGTATATTGTGACTTCTGTTTCTGAAAAAAAGGTAGGACTTGTAATGAATTTTCTATCTGAAATCCGCCGATGTATCATCATTTGATTTAGTAATAAGTTAGTATTAAATAATAGTAGTAGTTAGTATTTGACTTGAGAAAGGTTTAATCGGACATGTAGTTTCCGAGATAACTCCCTCAACCGAACATTTACAAAAAATAAAAAAAAATACCTCCAGCACCGGTGTATCTGATGTTGATTTGTAGTAAATGTCATGGAAATTTCAGAGTAAAATTCTCAAATTATATAAAAGTGAAATATCTAGTATTTGTAGTAAATCAATGGTGAGCACTAAAAATACATTGGTGAATGAAAACCGCTAGCGCTGGTGGATTCTGAAGCGGTGGAAAATTTCGCATCCGGCCCGCTTGGAAATATCGCCTCCACGTTTGTACTGAAATTAATCATTTGAATACAAATACTTTACCTTACGTTGGTTACGCTGGCCTTTATATTTAGTTACACAATATGTTTAGGAAATTATGAAATTTGCGTTTCGCCTGTAAATTTTCTCGTGCGTAGGTAATTATTATTATTAGTAGGTAATAATTGTTTATGAGGTGTATGTTTAGCAGTGGACGGATATAAGCTGATGATAATGATATGGTTTATATAGTATATATCATTGTAAAATCTTTGTGTAGAACCGTTCAGGTTCGTTCACCTGTTTTGGCATGATTGAGAAGGAAACTCCTATGCATCCAATAACTTTCGGACTTAATCTTTTTATACCTACAATCCGTTCTTAGCTGGCTTATACTTACATAGGTGTAAAGCTTTTTTCAATAAATAATTTAAAAAAAATCCGTTCTTCCGAAATTGTGACCAGCCCTCTGCAACTTAACTAGATTATTCTTCACGTGATATCAGCAGGTCCCTTTAGCCCTCTGGATGTCTTTAACATTTTACTAGATATAAATATTTTCTATGGATTTTAGTTTTTTTTACTCACTTAATCTTCTTCATTATAAAACATCATAGAGCAGATAAAGATGTCTGCTCTAAATTATATCTAAATATATTTTTTAATTATCTGTTATGTTTTTTAAGTTACTGTGAATATACCCATGTTCAACTAAATATGAAAGTTTTTAGCTTGCCTATTTTCAGAATTAAAACGGGATTTACCTTGTCTGTTTCTCGTGAACTTCTCGTAAACAAGCCATTTGTGGAATGCCGAAATATCATGCTCCGCTAAATAGAGATTAATTTTAACACACCAGCGGCGGTAAAAATCTAAATCGTAGTCTTTAAATATTTATTTGTATCCTATTTTAATAGTCGATTATCTCGAAAACCATTTCTCGTTAGCTCGTAATATTGTCTCCATAAATAATTCCAACCGCACGTAAAATGTAGGTTTAGTCGGAAATAAAATTGAACAATAAAAAGTGGATATAGCAGAAGTTTACCCGCGGCCGGGTAACGAAATAAAAAAATAAACTTTTTGCTCTGTGGACTTTCATTAAAAAGCAGTTTTATTCCACTTTAATGTAAAATATAGTAGATACTTTTATTTTCGATTTATAATTTTGGATCGAATTTTCTTTTAAATATATTACATATCTTCTTCTTCTTTGGCCTCGCCTTTTCCCGTTACGCGGGGTCGGCTTTCCCAATCATTCAACGCCAAGTGGTCCGTCGCTGTGCGTCCTCTTCCCGCAGACCCAGTTTTTTCATGTCCCTCTGGACATTCGTCAGCCAAGTGGTCTGAGGTCTTCCTCGACCTTTCTTTATAGTAGCCATAGAAAGGCACTTCCTCACGAAATGATCTTCCGTTCTACGTATTATGTGACCGTACCATCTCAGCCTGGACTCGCTCAGTTTATCCCTTATATTTGCAACTTTGAAGCTTCCCCTGATGTACTCATTTCGAACCCTGTCCCTGAGTGTGACTCCTCCTGCCCATCGAAGCATACGCATTTCAGTTGAGTGGAGCTTTTGCTCATGCGTCTTTTTTGCTGCCCAGGTTTCGCTACCATAGAGAAGCGCAGGTCTAACAGCTGTTTTATAAACCTTGCCCTTAGTTCTTACTGGCATTTTATCGTCACACAAGACTCCGGTCAAGGTCCGCCACTTAATCCACCCTGCCGCTGTCCTATGGGTTATGTCTGCTTCAATTGATCCGTCATCTGAGAGCAGTGATCCTAAGTATTTAAAAAATTTTACTCTCGGTAGTGCAGTACATATAACTAAAGAAATCACGGAGGCAATAACAAGAGCTAGTGCCATGCTCACATGAAATCAGCGTAAAGTGGCAGTTATGCTGTCGCGTTTCATACGGTTTGTGAGTTTCCGGTGGCCCATTGGGGGGATAGGGAAAATGTGGGCAACGAATCTGCGTAACCTCTGGTTATGTGGATGTTAATGGGCGTCGATAGTCGCAAGGCTTTGACTGTTCGTTTGCATTCCTATGCTACAAAAAATCTAATGACAAGTTTTGAGGACGCGACTTAGTTTCAAATTATAAAAAAAAAAAACTACAACAAAAACGATTCACCATTTTAAGAGCAACTAACATAGGAGCCATATTATAACACCCCTATTTCGGTGTTACAAGATAATTATGAGTTTTAATGTCAAATTGATGTGAAAAAATGATGTGAAAAAAAAGTCCTGTTGGACTTAACTACTGAAAAAAGGGCTTTCTTGTCTACATTACATTTATTCGTAAATTACCCCATCAAAACGGTTACAGTTTTAATACGTGGTATCTTTTGACTTATGGTATCTAAGCACAATTTTACATACCACCCACTCAGAACTAAACACGAATATCAATAAAATGAAAATATACCTGTTAATCATAATATGACCTTGTCAAAAAAGCTCACCCTAAAGAAAATCTGCATCATCATCATCAGCCTTTATTCGTCCACTGCTGAATATAGGCCTCCCACAATGAATATCAAGGCGACCGACAAAATCTGCATACGGAGACATAATACAGATGTAGTTCTATATATAATATATTAACATTGGCCTAAATTATAGTGACTCCTCGACTTATTTCGAGTAGTGTCCAGTGTGGCTGTAATGTTTATGAAATAGTAATAAACATTCTTTTGAAATTACGTCCATTTATTTATCGTTAATACTAGATCATTTTCCGCCATCATTTATTTGTAATAAAACCATAACGCTAATGACATAACAAGATGAAATATCGCTGTTAATTTATTAAAAAACTGGAAGCTCTGGAGTTTCAGAACAAATGACAATAATTTGTTTAAGATACATCGTTTCTAGACGTTTCTTTAAAATATTCTGAGGAGTTGTCACAACGGATGATTTATTTCAGTGCCTCGTTACGCCGCTCCACTAAAGCGGAAAATATATCCAATTACAGAATTTAATGATTTTTGTTGTTATGATAAAGTCGTAATTTAATAATGTACATAAAACTGTGGGCATTATTAAAGTTCTGTTAGTCCAAGAAAATATGTCATTAGGCATATCGAAATTTCGATTTAAAGCTTGAATTTTTGATATACGTTACTTTGAAGAATTTAAAAACGAACTGTGAACTTTTTTAATTGCACCCCCAATAAGAGATGATAGAAATATAAAAGAAGTGGTTTTTCTTAATTTGGGGAAACTGTAAATGTTAGAAGAAAACCCTCTTAATTATCTACCTAAAATGCTCTGAGATGAAGTTTCTTGCTTTATGAAGACAGGAACATTTTATTCAAATTAAATCTTTTTTAAATTAAATCTTAGGTATCCTTGTTCTGACAGATATTTGTAAAGATATGTACAATATTTTTATAAACAACAATATAATATAGCTATGAACTTTTCTATGACTATAGATGGAATATAATAATAAAATATTTTGATAAAACCGTTCGCAGTGAATCGTGTAAAATGAAAATCATGGCAAAAAGTTCAAAACATAAAGTTCAGAAAGCGTTATTTCGTTTTAATTGGTATTATGTAATCCACAGTAGTGGAAATTCCAACTAACCCAGTCTAAAAAATGCGAAAAATCAAGCTTTTTTTACACAATAAAATCTAAGCAAATAGCTTTTAGAAATACCACCGATTCACGGCGGCGCAGTAATTGTGACACCTCACTTTGGGTTTTCCGCGTCACGATTGACAGGTTTTTGATAAAAGCTTAGATCAATAATATGTCTAGATAGAGTGTCGTGCGGAAAACACGTCCAAAAAAATAGCGTCCAACTGTTGGCCTCTAAATGCTTTCTCCGTGTTTAGTATCCGTCCCACTGTCATAGAATACGCATGAATTTTTACGGAATATTGTTTTTATTTATAATTACGGTTTGTGTTGAAGTGTAACGAGATTAAAAAGGATGATTATGGGAGAACTGTAGTAGCTGGTATCACTATTCACGAACACATTTTGGAAAATGTTGGCCAGTTTTTTTTGTTTTGATTGTAGGACGACACTCCATCTAGACATATTAATGATCTAAGGATAAAAGTAATTTTATTTTAAAACTAGCAGCGTCCCGCCGTTTCACCCGCGTGTTTCCCATTTCTATAAAAGCACGGTGATAAATTATAGTCTATGTGTTATTCTAATGTATAAGCTATTTAGTTGTAAAGTTTCATGAAAATCCATTCAGTAGTTTTCCGTGAAATAGTAACAAACATCCATACTTACAAACTTTCGCGTTTATAATATTGGTAGGATTTCTAGATTAGTTCGGGCTTCAATCCTAGTTTCAATGCTAGTTTGTTACGGTACACCGTCACTATAGTGGATTGGTTATAGAGAGATTACAGGTTCAAATACTGCTTAATATAAACATTGTTATGATAACTTGACGTATCATCATCATCATCATCTATTATGATTTTTTTTTGTATTAACACTAACTGCTCCGACATACTTCGTTTTGCCAAAACTAAAATTGCAATTAAAAATAGGCGTTGATCATAGAGGGGTGAAAATTTAAAGTTTTGCGTATTGTTTATCCTGTTGTCCGATTCTCAGACCTACTTGATAAGCATACAAAATGTTATCAAAATCGGTTCAGCCGTTTCGGAAGAGTTCAATAACGTACACTGTGACACGAGAATTTTATGTATAAGATTTTAAATTTTTATTGTGTATAAAATTTCACTTAGACAGGGCCATTGATTGGCATTTTTAAACGACTTCAAAAAAGAAGGAGGCGTTTCTCAATTCGATCGTATAATTTATGCTTTTTTTGTTTATTATCTAGGTAAAAAGAAATGAATTTTATCGGACTTTTGATATAGGTAGAGTTTAGAAGCAGCGTAGGCGTGGAAATGACATCCTCTTTGTAGGCTGGAAGACAGGCCTTAGCTAAGTAATATAATCGAAAACAGTACTGTGACAAGCCATTCTTATTGAATTAGTGCTATTGTAGCCTCATGAAATAAAATTGTTTTTTGAGTTTAATAACATTTCTACCATCTCTTATATACGTTTACATAATTTTATTTTTTGAAGAGACCTTAAGATACTGATCAGTTAAATTTTAAAATATAGGCCTGAAAACATTCACAAGAAACAATACCAAGTGTGAGTCGGACTCTAGCACGAAAGGTTCCGTATCCGTAGTAATTATTTTAGGGTAAATTTAACGCCAATCAATTGTTAGATTCGAAAATACGAACCAGGCTCTTATAAATTAAGTAATGCCTAGATTTATAGAAAGCCATGAAAGCTTGGCTCCATGCACACAGCGATAAAAATGATTTGGAATTTGGCAGCAAACATTTGTTTTTCCCTTATTCTTGGCTAGATCTGAATGCAGTATTTCGAAAAAATGCAGTATGACCCCATTCTAGTTTGTATTTATCTTAAAAATATAAAGGCTAGTAATTTTAATTATTGGTCTGAAGAGGAAGGGTCGACACCAAACTATGGGGCATGATCTCTATGTGGTAGGTCCTTGGGAGATGCGAGTGGCGAAGATAAGTCCTGCTAGCGTCCCCACCATGGCTCAGGCCTTGTCGTGGCTGTGGGGCTCAGTAGTCCAGGGTGACCCCAACACCTTGAGCGAAGGGAATTGAGCCGAGGGGGCTCTTTGTATCCCTCTTATAAGAAGAGGGGACAAAAGAGCAGGGGGCAAGGGGTGAGGATGGGAACCTCACCTCATCGTACTGTCCCGACGTTGGGAGTGGTTGTTCTGTGGTGCGGTACAACCGCTCTGTGGAGGTGGCGTCGGTCCCCTGAGGGACTGACTAGCCGTCGAGATGCCCTGTTGCTTGTAGATCCGGGGTACCTCACCAAAGGCGGCAGCGGTGGCACTCGCCGGGCTTTAGTGGGTAGAGCTGCGTCCATTTACCATCTTTCGGGCGCAGCGAGTCCCACATACCTGCCTGGGTAGACCCACTCCCCTGCGGGATGCGTCAGTGCATTTCCCGGCGTAAAAGAAAAAAAAGGTCCTGCTAGCGAAGAGAGAGATGACGGTTAAAAATTGATGACCATTGCAAATTTTGATGTCTTCTTTTAGGGTCGCGGATTCAAATCTCCAACGCGACCTTTCCTCTTTAAGGTCATTGAAGTCGCGGACATTATTCTGTCTGCTTGCAGTTTTGTCACACCTAAACTGATGATTAAATTTTTAAACAATTTATCAATTAGATACGTAGCTACAATTATAAACACAACACAAAAGAAGTAGCAACACCTAGCGGTTTCACTCGCGTATTTCCCATTCCCGTGGAAGTATGGGGAATTAGTGTTACTCTTGTGTTACTAACAAGTGATACTTTTAATAAGCTATATTATTGTAAAGTTTCATCAAAATCCATTCAGCTTTTGCGTTGAAAGAGTAACAAACATATAGATGTATATACTCTTACAAATCACCATTATTATCAGTAGGATATATTGTTATGTATATAACTTTAAATTTGCCGACAAGCGTATAAATATATTTAAAACCAATATCTAAATTTCTATTAGTGTTTTTTATTTCAGGTAATTTCCATGCACTGAGAAAAATTGATGGCCTTTTACCGAGTGAGTACAATTTTAGAAATACTAAACCGAACTTTTGCTTATTACAAATTTTTATTATTATTCTCCAGTGGCCGATAACTTATTCTTTTATTCCTAACGTTCGAGACGATAATGTGATTAAGAAAAGAGCTGAGGAAACTTTATTCAAACTGCATACATTACAGAAGCACTTTTATACCATTATTGTGTCTATTTATGGTTATATTTCTATACATTTTAGTTTAATTTTGAACGTCGATGTGAAGCCAGGATCGGGGTCGATCATAAATGCCAGTGGTGCCTTGGGTTTTTCCAAATTTAAGAGCTGGATCGTATTCTGGATACGAGACCATAGCTCGCTCACCGGTGAAGGAAAACATCACGAGGAAACCTGCATGCCTGATGAGCTTTAAAAGTCTTTAAAGGTACGTCACCAATCGGACCGTCGCATCGGTTAACTATGGCCCAGTACCCTCCTCGCCTGATTTCGAGGAGACTTATGTCCAGATGTGGAATATAAATACTTTAAATATTAAGAAGGAATTTTGTAAATTGTCAACGTCACCCAAGAAAATAAATATGAGTGCATCAGATTGCTCTGCAGATCTTTCTGAACAGAGCAATGCTGTGTGTAAAAATACGGAATGGCGATGTTTATGTAGGAAATTTTTTTCTATCTTGAATTTCTGTATCTATTGCTCTTTATTTATTTCGATTCTGATTAGTGTGTAGATAAAATGGATCAATTACAATTCCAGATTGGATTCGATGTTATTATGAATATTAGACTGATCACTGAGGTAGATTTTATTGGAAGTCGACCTGCCCAGCTACGATCTCGACGATTGAGACATGTAGGTAATAGTTATACACTAATACCAAACGTATAAAAAAGTATCAACCCTTTATGTCCCACTGCTGGGCACGGGTCTCCTCCTCGAAATCAGGCGAGGAGGTCAATGGACCATAGTTCACCGATGCGCTGGCCCAGTGCGGGCTGGTGAACTTCACATACCTTCAAAAACTTTCAATCTCATCGGGCATGCAGGTTTCCTCACGATTATTTCTTTCACCGGTGAGCAGACGACAGTCTCGTGTTTGGGGTGCACTTAGAAATTTAAAAAACCCATTTCAAGGCACACACAGGAGGGTCAGGATCGAACCCGGAACCTCTCGTATCAGAGGCAGAGTCCACCACTGGACCATCGTCGCTACAATACCAAACGTATAATGTTTATATTTAAAACTGATATTATATGGTTATCGGACTTATCTCTGTAATAACCTCATTGTACACATAATAGTATGTAATAATAATAATGGCCTTTATTGAGTTCAACTTAGTCTAACAAGCTTACAGCTTTAAAATATATTTTATATTGCGTAGATGTCTGTAACTATTGACTTGGAAAAAATTCTCCGTCGAAGAAGGTTGGTGTTTGACTCCCCACTTCATCATCATCATCGACCTGCTGCCCACTGCTGAGCATAGGCCTCTTTCAACGGACAATAAAACGACGGTCACTCTCACAAGTAACAGGTAGTGTCATGCAGTAAGAGGTAGTGCCATGACCGGGGAGGAACCTCTTGCTCACATAAAATCGACGTAACACTTTACGCTACAGCTAAGCTGTCGCGTTTCGTGCGGTTTGTGGTTTTCCGGTGGCCCATTAGGGGGGGATAGGGAACATAGGAACGGAAGGGCAACGCATGCACAACCTCTGGTTATGTGGATGTTAATGGGGTCGATAGTTGCAATGCTTCGATTGTTCGTTCGCCCTTCCATGCTATAAAAAAAAAATGTCTTCAAGACTGACCGGCCACTGCGCGGAGATCGTCTCCACATTAATGACCGAGCACGTCTTTCCAAAAGCTATTATATTGCCCACATATCCAGTTTATTCTCCTGAAGACCTTCCTAAAGGTCATGGATTTTTTGATAAGACCGTAGACGTGGTCGCATCGTTTGAGGATGTCGGAGTGATTAATTAGAGAAGAGGGGAGACAGTGATCTGTATATACGGAGCAAGTAGCAGTTGTAGTTTCTTTATAATATTATCATCATCATCATCATCGTCATCATCATCTTGTTTCAATATAATCTAAATTAGTTATTCTATTATTTAAGTTATTTATCTAGATTAAATTTTTGAAGCTAGTTGGACTAGATGATATAATTATAGACACTAAGTGGAAAATTTTAATCCAGTACTAACTTTAAAGCAACTAATTCATGCGCCCTGAATCCATCTTACGTAGATGCAAAATCTTGGTGCTTGGTCTCTTTTTTTTTTTCGCCTATGAATACAGTCTCGGTGAGACTAGGTGGGACTCGGTGAGACTTGGTGAGACTCGGTGAGACTCGGTGGGACTCGGTGAGACTCGGTGGGACTCGGTGAGAGGTTGATGTCAATGCTTGTACTGTTGTTCTTTCCGAAACACATCGAAGCTGTTACACAGAAGAAATAAGAAGAACGATCATATCTGTTTCGCGCGAGCCTGTTTCTGCTGTAAGAAATTTGGTTTCAGATATTTGCATGGATGTTTGGTTTTGAATTGAATTACGCATTATATACCGTAGGATTGTTGATTTGAAGTCAGCATTGACAACTATGACAATGATGACGATGATAATCATGATGATGGAGGGGAGCGCGGGGATATGAGTGCACTCGTATGGTAGTGTTGTTTTAAAACTGTTTATCAGTTTCGGGTTACGTGTGCGCTCGCTGTGGCATTACGTTTGTGTGCGCGCCGCGTATGTGTGCGTCTGTGTGGGTGTGCTTCGGTGAGGTGCGGAGACGGCGGCGGCAGGCGCCAGCCGCCAGTTGCTTACAGACCGCCGCGGGGTTCGGTGCTAACGCCACTTAGAGCCCTCCTTTACGATTCCAAGTTTATGTACTGGAAACTTTTAGTCGTGTTAACTTCAACGTATGCGTGTCACTCGAGTGTTTCAACCAGTGCCCCCATGTGTATCAACGCGTGATTTTAAACATTCTATTTTTGAATATCCATTAAACGCTGCGAAGTTTTCGAAACGCAGACCGTCGGGTTAACGGCCGCAGTGCAACTGCACTACATATCTCCATATCTTGTGTTTTTGTTGACGGATAGCACTTGTGTTGTACCAGTGCAATACGTGATCTGTAAGTATGACCCAGGTCGATTCTATACTTTATACCTGTTGATTACTCAATACACCCAGATTTGTTGTCGGATGATTTGTACGTGCAAAATGAAGCTGCGTGCATATTGTGTAGTCCTGTATAGGCGTGTTGTACATACACTATTGCGTACTATAGTCTAATGTACTTGGTTACCGCCAGTGTGTTCTGAGAACATTAACTTTAAAATTATAGCTCATGCAATAAATATATGTGTAAATATCGATAAAACCGACGATACGTAAGCACGATATCGATATTTTAACGTTAAAAAGTACTTGAAACGTGTTGCAGTAGAAAATATAGTCTTCAAAAGTTAAACGTAATTTTCATCAAAATCCCTAAATATTTTTTGACTTGTTTTTCTATTCTAACCTTCAATTTTAATTATCACACTTATGAATTTCACGATTGTGATGAATTAAAAAAGATTTTTCAAGCTACCGAATAGTGTTAAAATTTTACTATAGTATTAAGTATTATTTTATAAACAACGTAGGTATGAAGTATGTATATATAAGTAGCATTTGTAGTTGTGTTTATTATTTATGAATATTTATATGATTAACCTTGTTTTTATAAAGTTATAAACTGATTGTGGATTTTGTATGTATCAAATATAATATTTTTTCAACAACACATTATTATAATGTACCTAGTACCTACATTTTGTATCATTTATTAGTTTACATCATTTTCATTCATTAACCGTAAATCCACATGCCATGTTCATTTAAGATGATACTTGCTTCTACATAATATACATATATTAATTCTAAACTTTGCATACAAAGGTTGGTTTAAATTGATATATAGGATTGTTTTGTTGATTTGTGTTTGTGGTTTGATTGTTTTGTTGTTGAAATAATGATCACAATTAAAAAAATGATAGGAACCCAGCAGAGTTTCTTGTGGGTATCTTCTCTGACATGGGCGCGTTGCAAACCCTCATTATAAACTTAGCCGTTAAGACGATCATAAGTGATCATTATATAGATCCTATATGTGAAATTTAATAAATAAAAAAAAATATTTTCGATCGCTGGCGCTTTTATACCTAGTAGTTTGTTATTATTATGATAACATAGTATGCTAAAATTAAATTTATATTTGAATGTTATTTATTAGCCCCTGTATGTAATATCTAATGTTTTATAAGCGAGTTGTTTGGTATATTGTTCAAAGGTTAGTTTTGAATTAAGATTGTGCAATCATATTTTGGTTGACTGTCTAGTTTTTTTAATAATATTGTTATAAAGTACAATAATAGCTCTTGGCTATGTTTAATACAGTATTATTTGTTTTGTTTGTTTCAAACAATTTATACTTAATAATGTGCACTACTATTTTTTTTAACTATTTTTATTTTCAAAGTAAATTGGTGTCTAGTAGTGTCTACAAAAAAGAGATAGGTAACAAAAAACAAATTTTTAATAAATAAAGACAGAAAATCCTACTAATATCCTACTTCCTACTAATATTATAAACCCGAACGTTTGTGAGTATGGATGTTTGTTACTCTTTCACGTAAAAACTACTGAATAGATTTTCATGAAACTTTACAACTATATAGCTTATACTTCAGAATAACACATAGGCTATCATTTATCAACGTACTCCCACGGTAATGGGAAATACGCGGATGAAACCGCGGGGTGCTATTAGCCGAAGGATTAAGTTTTCCAAAAGTTACAAAAATAAATTTGTCAACTTAGACATATAATACATTAAAATGCAAAACAGTGTAATATAATTCCTAAAAAGGTAACCACACACATGTGTAATTGTGGTTTCCGGAGAAGCCACAATCCTATAATATAATTATGGGCTGTTATAATCATCGTCATTTCGGGAACGTCTGTGCTGCGGGAACCAGATCCTATATACCTATATGTTAACATAATAAAAACAATAGGAAATGTATTTTAAAACACCGTTATCGTGAGGATATAAGGTCGACAATGGACAGCGTTTAATTTATTGTTTCATATGAATGAAAATGTTTACTAAAGGCGTAATAAATTAACTCGAACGTTACATTAACGAAATTATTGATGTCACTTTGCCCAGTAACTACATTATTTATGGTTTATTATATCGGGCGCCATTGTGTATTGTAAATTTCCGAAAAAAATAAAATATTTTTTTTTGCTTATTGTCATGCATTACGTGTTCATAATTTATCAACTAATATTAATAGTTATTATGCACTCCTGGTTGTCTTTGATTATCAAAGATTATCAGATTAGTCGTTTAGTTTAGATCATAGAACTTTCCATACATGTTGATAAGGCTTTTACTCCGTTGCCTGTCTTGATAACTTGCTCAGCAATGCTATTCTGTAAGAGTCATTTTCTAGGCTGTGCGTCGCGACGAGCACGTCGCGCCCACAGCGTTGACGTTGCTAGGGTGTTTGATATGGGTTGACAAGCTTGGTGAATACCAAGTTGAATTCACAGCGCTGCGACAGCGCTGTGTTTCTTACAGAATAGCACTGCAGTTTATAAATAATGTGCCATAATATCAACGAATTTTTCATTCCTGTTTTTAAATCTTAATGGTTAAGTTGATGATCATGATTCTCTCCATCTCTTTCTTTCTATTCTTCTCTATCCGCGGAGTATTCACGGTGACAGGAAATTGAAGGCGAGATGATCCTATCAAATTATTACCTAATCAGGAAAATTCCGGCGCGAACATGAGCTCCTAAAAAGTTAAACAAACTACTAGTATTATAATGAAAGAAATTTACGGATTTTATCGTTGTTTATTAAGTTTTTACAGTAGAACTCCCGTGACCATAGTTGCTTCGGGCTTGTAAAAAATAATAAACCGCAATAAAATCCGTAAATTTTCTTTCTTTCTTTCTTAAATTTGTTTCATTATAATAAGTGAAATTTCCGTAAACATAAGAAAACAATAAACTACTAGTATGTTTGTCAACTTGAACATTGTCATCATTAATATTATCATCATCATTATCAACACCCTTTTCATCATGAGCATCGCTCATCTCAGTGCTCTATCGTCCACGTCAGTGCCCGTATTCTGTTATCTCATTCGGACTAATAATAATTATTTTGATAACAGTGTGAAATTATATAAACATCCGTTAAATATTTAATGTGCTTGAATCTAAACTAATATAATAAAGCGTATGTTTGTAAGCGCTTATCTCTGCAAACAGACCTGTTAAATTAATTGAAAAATGCTTTCTGTCTTTGAAAGTCTTTATTAGTATTATATTATTTGAATAACGTTGATTTTTGTGGAGGAAAGTTTTTTTTTTGCGGCTGACACCGCAGGAAACAGCTAGTAGCAAATATGACAAATAATAAAAAGCTTACAAACCTTAAAATGCTAAGAGACAGATCTTTTCCATGACTTAAATGATTTATCTCTAAGCTTTCTACAATTCAGGGTGCCAAATTCAGCCGAATCCTGCTTTTAGTCCAAATGTAATTTAAACACTCTTAAAGTAGCCTGAAATATTTTAAACGCTCTTAGCTGATCTGCTCATCTACTCCCCCGATCAAGCGTGAAGGCTCTAGAGCCAACATCTTAGGTCATTCCGAAAAAAAATGTCTATAATCATCATCATCATTATCAGCCTTTATCCTTCCACTATTGAACATAGGCCTCCCTCAATGAAGGCCAAGACGACCGATCCCTTGCTACTCGCATCCAACGTGGACCTGCCACTGCACGGAGATCGTCTTCCCATCTGGTTAATAGCCGACCAACAGTTCGTCTACCTAAACGCAGCCTCCACTCTTGAACCTTAATGGCCCATCGGCCATTCTTCTAAAAAATGTATACACATTATTAGTTTTAATATCGTACTTTATATTTATTTATACCTACACCACAGCGAAGCCGTATCTCTTCATGCTATCTCTCACATATACACGGCCTTCTAGTCCTTCTACCTTGAGCATATCTCAGTGGTATTGCTTACCAGATATTTATATGCTTCTTTCGATTGATAACTATTCAAGCTCTCAGTAAACCTTACTTCTGATTGTCTTCGCCTGATTGTTTAAGTTGCATGTGAGTAAAGAGATATTATGCAGTATTAGCGTTCATTGAGCGAGCTTTCAAGTAAATTTATCACTGAGGATTTATGAATGAGGATTTTGACACGATGATATTATATTATGTTATTTTCAGGAAAAGTGTATTTGTAATCAATTTTATCTAATAAGCAATTCTTCATCTTATTTTAATAATATGAAGCGTAATTATTTATCATATGAAAATTATTATGAACGAAAATAATGGTATAACCAAATTGATTTATTGCTTAGTAATTTATTAGTATAGATATACCACATAAACGAAATTTATTCAGCAATCTATGGTAGATTTAATTAATTGGCTTTGTAATTTATTATACTGTACATATACATAGCGAAATTACGTAAACTATTAATTTGTGACCTTTATGTAAATTATCCGAAATATGAGTGTAAAAATGATTATTCGAAGTAAAAAAATATTGTATTATAAGAAACAATTATATTATACCCCATACATAATACTCCTTGCTCAGCAAGCTTCTTAAGAAGATATAGTCTCAGCAGATACTGTCGAAGTTTCTACTCCCAAATCTGAAATAATTTACGGCTTAGATGAGAAAAGAAGTAGAAATTCTAGCGACTTTCAAATTATCAAATAAAGGTATTAAGTAGAAATTTGGGGAAGGTCTCGAGGTAATATTTAAAAACAACATGATAAGATATTACTTGAGATTAAACACCCTGTACCATACATATGGTTTTATAGCAACATATAGAATTAAGGCACTTATTATCTTACAGAGATAGATAAGATATGTTTGAGACTATTTAATATATGTGAGTGACAATAAGGACATTAAAATTATAAAATATAATTTTTTTTTATTAATGACGATTTGAAATGCTGCTTTTGATGACATTTAGGGCCGGTTGTTTCAAACCATCTGTTAACATAAAAAACTTCGTTGAATTTTAACGTCTGTTAAAAACAACGCTCTTTGGTCACTAACGTTCGTTATCTTTGACAAATACATATTCGTTAAAATCGGTTAATGCAACTAATCCTAAGTGTCTTATTCGATTTTTTAATCAAGTTTGTTTTTTATGTACATGACAGACTTATCCTACTAATATATGCGAAAGTTTGTGAGGATGTTTGTTACTCTTTCACGCAAAAACTACTGAATGGATTTAAATGAAACTTCATAATAATATAGCTTATACAACAGATTAACACATAGGCTATAATTCATCCCCGTATTCCCTCGGGAACGCGGGATAATATAGACTATATAATCCCGCTAAGATACCGTTGTAAATCTAAGTTAATACAGGCGTAGCTGCGGGCAACAGCTAGTAATGTATAAAAATATTACTTCAAAATCACGTTCTCATGAAATTGAAGATGTAAAAGCATAGCTTAGATATTATCTTGCTAAATGGGTACTTACCGCTAATAATTCTCCATCAGAAAAACGTTGGCGTGTTTCAAATATTATACGCACTTGTGTAGTACGAGCCTAATCGAATTTTGATGGCTCTGGTCGTGGTTTGAACCGTTTATATATCATCATCATCATCATCATCATCATCATCATCATCATCATCATCATCAACAGCCTTTATCCGTCCACTGCTGAACATAGGCCTTCCTCAATGAACGCCAAGACGACCGATCCCTTATACCGTTTATAAAAATGCTATATTATTAAGCTAGTTCTTCCCGATGCCTTGTATATGGTAAAAGCCGTCATGAAAAACGGCATAACGCTGTCAAATATTTTAACATAGCTTTCGTCATGGATTTTTATTATAAAGCTATACTTGTAATCAAACCACATATATGAAAACATAGTAATGTTTTTTATTATGTACTTTTTTTATTGTGTCTTGTGCCTCCACTTGTCACTCCACACTCCTCTATCTCTCCTTATCCCTTCCAGCCATCTCTTCGTCAGAACGCAGTCTATTTCTTTATTATGTATATCTGTAGTTTTCCATAAAATCATAACAAAGTTACATTTTAAACATTCATTTTCATTCATCGATTAACTAAACTTTTATCATTTTGTAAACTTTAGTTATGAAATAAATCATAATAAGAATCCGCTTACGAAGTAAATTATCTGATATTAGTTTGTAAACTTTCTTATCATGTCGTCAACAATCAATACGGAAATAGCGGACAGAATCGTGATGATCATGATGTTTGATGTACGCAGTATGGCACGAGGACGCATGCACGCCTCCTATAAATTTTCCACTAAGAAGACACATTATCTATGAATAAATTTATCAATTGTATATAACAAACTAGATAGTGTCAGTTTGTGTCTACTTTTTGTCCATTGTGCATGCACAGTGCGAATACTGATAACCAGTTTATCTAGAGATAGACTTGAATATGTCTCACTTCTCTACTGCAAAGTTGCAGTCAACTGGTGTCCGGTCCATCTGACGTCTATTCTTTTTAATTCTCCTTCTTCTTTTTAATTAGTGTGGCAAAAATTGCCACAATTATTTTCGCTTTTTGAATTTCTCTCTTTCTCATTAGTGTGACAAAAAACCCAAAAAGCTATTGTAAAAGGCGTATACCTGTTGGATATAATATGATGATAATAAATGACAAAAATTATTAATGCACTCACACTTCTATATTTTAACGCACACAGAAACAATTTACAAGCATACGATTGTTCTAACCGATCGTTTATTCAATTGCAAAATTGCTTAACCGAGATAGCCTTTAGAGTCGATTTTATGTAAGTATTTGTGTCAATACTCAGAAATATCGTGTTACACGTATTCCATTGAAGTATGTTTTATTGCGAGATTGTTCTACTAGATATTTTGAACGTAAAGGTTTTGTTTCTAAAAGTGAGCTTAAGTTATTCCTAGCACACAATATACGGGTTATAGGATAATAGCGTGAAAGTAAACACATCGGGAAGATATAAAAGAGACAAGATTCTATTTCAAGCGTGATATGTATAGTTACATTTTTACATAAATTAAAGGAAATTTTTATGGTGGAAAAAGATAAGTTTTAGGGGAAGAATAAACAAAACGCTAATTTAAATTTCCAACCATCATAGTTACTGTAACAAGAATAACCAACGTAGGAATGGTTTTGGCGAAGATTAGTTAAAAGGTTACGCTAATATATGGGGACCCCATTAGAATCAGTTTTTGTGAAACGGAAAAAAAGAAAAGAAAACAAAAACATGTAGTAATTATTTTCGAACCATCATGTTTTTTATAACAAGAATAACCAACGAATGATTTTAGTGAAGATTAGAAAAAAATAACGCTAAGATATTGGGACCAGACTAGTTGGTTTTAGTGGAAAGCCAAACGAAATAGCTAATTAACACTTCTATCTTGGTCAGTTATTAAGAATCACGTAAGAAGAGGCAAGTATCACCGGGCTTAAAAACGTGACTTGCTTTTGCCGAAATACGGCCTAAAACTTATGCCTATGGCACTTTGCCAAAGTTCCAAAAGCATACCCATTTCATTCAGTTCTCGTAAGATTACGAAACGTATTTTCACCCAAATTCTCTTATCTACACGATTTAAACGGATTGTGTAACTTAACATGTGTCCACAGAGTATACGGAAAAAAATGCTGGTAATTATTTATTCAAGCCCTTCTGACAGGTGTATAAATTATTCGAGTTTGAATTATAAAGAGCGATAAATCGTCATAAATAATATTTTATAATAAATAAGCCTTATCATGTAATATTTTCTAATCAATGTGGTTTAAATATTTTTTATTCAAAATACATCCTTAGTCGTAATATATGTTAATATGAACCACTTTAAACAACAAAAAAAAAAACGTATTTTTTTTAATTCTTAAAATGACGCATTAACTTTTTTACTTTGCGAGATAAAAAAGTAACGTCCTTATATTTGACTAACCTTAAATATATGTATTAATATAAAAAAGTATTAAATATATGTATTTCAGTTGTCTGGTACCCGTAACACAAGTTTTTCGGAAACTTAGCACGGGACCAGATTGACGTGGTGTAAAAGCGTCCATAGACATATAATTATTTGACACAGCCCTAAAATCAGCGTGGATAGTGTACCTACGAAAGATGAAAGGTTCCATCTTTTAAAGGTCTTTCATCTTAACTGTACTCCATGTATGCACTGGTCACTAGATCTGTCTTGGAGTGTCTGGCGCCTGTTAATTGGCCCCGACTAATTATTATCGGCCAGTGTCGCCCCGCCTTCCCTCGATACGCTGGTTTGCACACATTGAAACATGACCACGAATAAATCTAGGTATTTAAGCTAGTCAACAAAAAAGGGTAAACCTTTGATATTTATATTTGAATGATTTAATTGAATGATTAGGAATTGATGACATTAAAATGAAACAACTTTTACGAATTTCATCGTGATTAATTAAGATATTAAGTTTATTTAAGACTAAATAAATCTTATTTATAAGAGAGGAAGCGGGTGCTTGTTGTGTCTTTTTTTAAATTTCATCGAGCTAGATATTTCTACATTTTCTAGTTTAACGTCTTTTTCAAAATATCTCGTTTTAAAAAGATTTGAAAGTAAAATTAATAATGTTTATTAAAATCTGCCTTATTATTTGTCAATAAAATTATTTTAAAATTGATGTATAGTATTTTTAAAACATTCGTAATATGTCTAAGCAACGAACAGAATGAAAAACTAATGTTAAACCACACATTTTTACCGTAAACTTATTTTAAATACCTAATCGTGCTATGATATATTATAATCCTTATGCAAAAAAAAAACTAAGAAAAAAACTGGGTGAAAAAAACACGGAGCACGTGGTGCAAGAGTGTAAATAACTTGGCCGCAGTATAATTTCAAATAACAACCTTTTATTTGAGTTCAACGTGTTCATGAATTAATTAAAAAATAACACACATTGTTTTAATAAAATGATGTCCATTTAAATATTCATTAGTTAACAAAATAAACAAAAAAAAAATGAGATTTTAACCTCCTCAATTTTTTTCTTTTTTTTTCTTATAATTCATCTATGTTAAATGCGTAATCTCTCTACATTTTTTTTATGTGAAACCTTCTGACTCTCTGTATGTATTCAGCATCATACGAGAACCTCTCGTAAGTCATCCATGACCCATACCAACAGACGGCAAGGCAATAATTAAATAGCACCTAAAATTGTTGACATTCGTAAGAGAGCAATTTGCTACTGGCACGCAATTATGCAATTAAAATATAATTTCTGAAATTGTAGAATTAAATATCATCAGATCCATGTTTATTTCATTGAAAATATACGAAAACACGATGCTAGTTCTCTCCAACCACTCTTCGCTAAACAAAATGTTGGTTTCACTTCTGTTCTTACGAGAAAGCACTGAACACGACGACGTTGCTGGATGTTTTGTCGCTCGCGGACGAAATCACACTGATTTGCAGCAAATAATGCAGACGTACATAGAACGACAGTTCTCATGGGCGCTTTGAGGACAAACTCTGCGATGTAAACGTCCGCTTGGCGGCGTAACGAGAGGGACACCGCGATGTCCCCAGCATATGAACCTACGAGAGCGAGCGAGTGTGAACTGGGGACTAGTCCCCGATAAAGTCGGCACAAAAAATCCTTAAGATTTGTGCTTCTATGTACGTCTGTATTCTTTGTTTGCAGTGACGGCCATTTAAGTGTTTGAGCGTTTTGGGCAAGTTGTGTCTACTTGGACACGCCTCCATGCCACTTCTCCTGTTCTTAATATTTCTATGAACTTAATATTGCAATATTTAGGATAATTTTATTATCCATTTATAATTACGGCGAAATCGCGGGGTACGTTTAGCGAATTGCATTCCCGGATACAATGAAAATAAGGGAAGTAATTACTGTAATTCTATTTTTAAGTTATAGCAATACTTTTAAAAAGCGTTTCTTCTAGCATTAGTCGCCATTAATTCCAGAGGTGAAGAACCGCCGGTGCCTCGCCTGGAATAGCAATTATTGTGACTCGACTAACTTTAAGACGGTGTTAACCATAAACGATCGTTTAACCGCGAGGAATTTTAATGCGGTTCATTTTATTATAAATAACCCCAGTGCTTGATCCAGGCTGATGATTGTTATGTTATAAATTTATCTAATTAAACCGCGATTAAAAGTAACCGCGCTAAGATCCTTAGAAATTTGTTGTAATGAGTCAAATTCGCTTAAACGTTAGAAAATAATATCTGATGTCTGTCTGCTTGGGTGCCACGGTTTTTTCTACCGCGAAAAAGCTTTGCTTTCTTTTGGAGCGAAGGGCAGGTAATTACTGGCACAGAGACTACATCTGCTGTAAAGATTAGCTAAGCGAAGCTGCGGAAAACTGCTAGTTCATGATATGCGTTCCTGCCAATCACGAAAAAGAGATCACATATATTATGCGTACCTTTTTGAGTAAGAATTTTGTCGTGCCATCTCTTAATTCGTGTGCATAGTCTGGTCTAATCCTCGCCCGATTTCGAGGACCTTCCGAAACGGATGTCTGTTAGCTCGTATAATTTATAACAGTGGAGTTACTGTACTGTTTTATTGGATGTTTGACCTCGCGCTATCGCGGCGAGCCTCCAGTATCGCTCTGCCTAACACTCTTATCGCTGAGTGACGTAGACACTTTTGACTGTCTCTTTTAAACACGTTTTTTATACACAGTATTTTTACAAAAAAAACCTTATTATGTGTTAAGTAGATAAACTTCTGTGTAGGTTACATATTAAATATTGCTATAGGGACTGTCGATATATGTGTGTTTTATGTGTCAAATAATGCTTATTCTCTTTCTTCTTTCTAAAAAATCATTTGGATAGTGTTCTAGTATAGCTGTGATTCTAGATAGTGTCTATGTGTTCTAGTATATGTCGGATCTCACAAAATCTCAATTCCTTATAATTAGTTAATGTGTATTTATTTTAAATAGTCAAAAAAAAAGAAGTATGTTTGCAATTAAATGCCTGGATTAAACTGAAATATAGCGTTGGTGGCGGAAAGCCGAGCTAATAAATCTTCCGTCGGTCCGATCACATATGCAATTTTGTATTTTGCCTGACAAATCGTTGACAATTATCTAAAAGCCCCTGTACGGTGAAAAAGCTTGTGAACCTTAATTTTTGGAACAGAGAGTTGAATTTTGTGTTATGCGTTAGCTTATCAATCTGGCTATTTAATTTGGGGCTAATGCGCCTGTAAATAAGTAATTATTTACATTAATTGGACTTAAGCCTTTTCAATCCTGAATGATTTATGATCATCATCATCAGTGACATTTGTACTCTATCAGTGAAATTATTAGGCGCGTTGAGCATTTTTTGGGTGAACAAAATTCTTTGAACTTGTGATATCGTCACCGAACGCTTTTTGTGATCGATAAGTATACTGGATATACGTGTGCACTATTTGGGTGGCATGAAGCTTTCATCTGGCGTCACCGTCGCCGCACACTGGAAGCGTATGACGTTATGAAATTTCAAATTTTAATATCTACAAATAAAAAAAAGATGTGTGTGCGATTCACACACGATAGGAGTGAAACGCGTGTTAAATGCTCAAATACAAGTAAGTATTAAACAGTGTGCAATATACATACACACCGACATTTGCTCTCTCGCTCTTTTGTGTTTGTGTTTCTTACCTGTCGTTTTTTCCGTTGCATCCGGTTTGAAATCACAACGATTCTAATGATGTTTCACTTCAAAAATCAAATTTCATGATATCATAAATCTAAGTTATGGGATTTCACTTATATATAATAGGGTGAAATACAAGACAAAAAGGTCAAAAAGGCAGTTAAAGCTCAGCATTTAGTAATAGTAATTATTAATTATCAAACTAGTCCTGTTCATAAATAATGTTTAAAATAACTTTTTTTTATGTTGTGCCTCTCTTTCCTGCCTTGAAATTCGGCTACCCATTAAGCCTACGTCCCAAACATCCTTATCCTTTTTCGGTTGCCATTAATACAAAATGGCCCGTTGTCGGACCAACGATCGATAATTCCTATTGTATGAATGTTATGAAATGCATTGTTCCAAACATAAAGCGGCCATTATGCTATGATACGGCGATTTGTAATCACATCTATGATTCCACACGCGGGCCACACGTAAGCCCACATAACATTAATTCAATTGATATGCCCTCACAAACATTATGCTGTGCTACTTATTGTTCGATTCGATTGTTGCGAAATCGATATTAATGTGACTCGATTTCGTGACTTTCTATTAATATTCGATTCACCTATCAAAAGTAATTGCAAATTTTTTGAAGTGAAACTTCTTTAGAATCGTTGTGATTTCAAACCGGATGCAACGGAAAAAACGACAGGTAAGAGACACAAATAGAAAGAGCGAGAGAGCAAATGTCGGTATGTATATTGCACACTATTTAATACTTGCTTGTATTTAACGTGTGTTTCACTTCTATCGTGTGTGAATTGAACACACGCCTTTTTTATTTTTTTATTTGCCAGTTGTCTAGCTTTGATTTCTATCATGCGAGATTTTCGAGTTCTTCAGAATTCAAGCTATGGAACTTATTGAAATAAATAATATAGTTTCATCAGGATGAAAAGTAATAAGTATTATAATATGTCCTTTTTTTCTTTTCTTGTTTTATCGGCGAGTGCCACCACTGCCGCCTTTGGTGAGGTGCCCCGGATCTACAAGCAACAGGGCACCTCGAGGGCTAGTAAGTCCCTCAGGGGACAGACGCCACCTCCACAGAGCGGTTGTTCCGCACCACAGAACAACCACTCCCAACGTCGGGACAGTACGATGAGGTGAGGTTCCCATCCTCACCCCTTGCCCCCTGCTCTTTTGTCCTCTCTTCTTATAAGAGGGATACAAAGAGCCCCCTCGGCTCAATTCCCTTCGCCCAAGGTTTTGGGGTCACCCTGGGCTACTGAGCCCCACCGCCACGACAAGGCCTGAGTCATGGTGGGGATTATAATATGTCCTACTCTATGTCATGTTTACCCTATGTGGTAAAATGATGACAAATATTGCTTGATGGAATAATCAGCTATTATAATCTTGCAATAACATACGAGGGCAGTAAATCTCTCAACACTTTATTCTAAATTAAAATATTCGGAAATAAATTATCCTAATGCCGTATAAATTTAATATTGCCATACCAATTAGCTTTGGTCTAAGATAAGGATAAATGAGTAGGTTCCAGCAACAAACAAAGATTCAGCAGAATTCAGTGTTAAGAATTTATCGCTTTATCAGACAAAAAGTTTTTCCTTCGGAATCTAAACGCAAAGTTTGTGTTAATATTTAATACCAAACAGTGTGCTAAAGCGGACTTCTAAAACAGCTATAATCAATGCCCTAGCTAAAGCTAATACTAATTATTTATACTAGTACCTAAGTGTCTTCTAGTGGCCTATCTCATTTCCAATGCAACTTGAGGACTTGGGAGTTATAGAGAAATATCTATCCGAAGATAAGTCTAGTTAGGGATGAAAATCAATATTAAGTTTACTTGCTCATCGTGGTAGTAACAAGCGAACATCTTACTATCTCATCTTACTAATATTATAAACGTGAAAGTTTGTAAGTGTGGATGTTTGTTACTCTTTCACGTAAAAACTACTGAATGAAACTTTACAGTAATATAGCTTATATATCGGAATAACACATAGGCTATAATTTATCCCCGTACTCCCACGGGATTGGAAGTACGCGGGTGAAACCGCGGGGTGCTGCTAGTCTCTTATAATAACGTTACATTTCACATTTGAATTTGCATTTATTTCCAAATTTTTTTCTTGGCAAAATTTCATTTTGGCATTCCTTAGACCAAAGAGAATAATGTGATAACGATGTCATTTACTTTTTTCCATTTAGCTATTTCTTTTCGTTTAGAAACATCAAAATACAATCGTCTAAATAATACTCTCAAAGTGTCCCTCTAATAACATTTCCACTCGAAGCTACTCGGAATATCTAACAAGATTATTGCTTAATATACACTTAACTTTTCTTCTTTCTTACACAAAAAACACGCTTTTAGATCCAATTATTTATCTTTTCTTGCCTCCGACCCAAAAGAAGAGTGATAAAGTAAATGCTATTTAAGCTTAAAAGCTTAATTAGATATAATAAATTATATCTATGATACTTAAACGGATAAACCGATTTGGATGCTGTTTTTATTATTTGATAGTAGGTTTTTAAGTAGTACTTAGATTTATTTGCTACCAGCTGTTGGCTCCGGCTTCGTTCGCGTTAGCAAAAAAAATTCCTTTAATGTATCCCACATTACTTCTAGTACCTCCGAGGATATGTGTACAAGATTTCATGATGATCGGTAGTTTTCGTATGAAAGCATCCCTACTTTAAAAATCCCTAAAAATCCCTATATTTGAAAAAAAATATAAGTTCCTCAACGCCGATTTTAGTTATGTTAGGGTCTGTTTCACAATTTCCAGATAAGTTCCGAATAGGCTATCGGCAACATATTTGACAGATACTTGACAGATACTCCATACTCTATCTGACAAATATGTTGCCGATAGCCTATTAGGCACTTAACTGGAGATTGTGAAACAGGGCCTTAATATAATTAAATAAATTGTTGTCCTAGAAAACGGTATAGACGTTTTGACATTACAAAGCTCATGTCGTTTGTTAGATGAGGGCACGACCCCACAAATGACGTCATCGTGCACATGAATGAACACACCTCCCCCCGCCGCCCCCCAGCGCCCCCTTGCCCCCGTTCCAGCGGTCAGTTTAGTACGAAAATACTGAAATCCCAGCCAGCCGTTTTAATTATTATCGCGTCTGTTTTGTTAGTTGAAAAAGCTAAGACATAGAAAGTAGTAAGTCAAAGTAAAGGAATAAATAAATGATAAAAACGCTTGGAAATGAATTGCTCTAGATTTAAGTGACTTTGTGAAATAATGATCACAATTAAAAGAATGATAGGAACCCAGCAGTTTCTTGTGGGTATCTTCTCTGACATGGGCGCGTTGCGAACCCTCATTATAAACTTAGCCGCTAAGACAAGCATAAGTGATCATTATAAAGATCCTACATGTGACATTAAAAATAAAATAAATAAAAATAAAAAAGTAATAGAAAGAATCTATTGATTCTTCGGGTGTTACACATCCTTATAAATAAAAATGAATATATAATATAACTTCAGAACCGCTGCATAACTTGGATATTTTTTTTTTTTACTTGTGCTGGCTATCGTCGGGACAAGGTGCGTGTAAGAAATTGATTATGATGAGGCACGGATAAGGACAGGGTAACCTTTGCTGGGTTCAGCTTCTACTAGTCCTACTAATATGTATTATAAACGCGAAAGTTTGTAAGTATCATCATCATCATCAGCCTCTATCCGTCCACTGCTGAACATAGGCCTCCCTTAATGAACGCCAAGACGACCGATCCCTCTTCTAAGTATAGATGTTTGTTATTCTTTCACGTAAAAACTACTGAATGGATTTTAATGAAGCTTTACAATAATATAGTGTATACATCGGAATAACATATAGGCTATAATTTATCCCTGAACTCCCACGGGAATGGGAAATACGCAGCTGAAAGCGCGGAGCGCTGCTAGTATTATATAAAAATCTGGTGTCAAGGTCTTCATTTATGGCATCTCTCCTTAATAGTATAAGCATTTGAGCAATGATGGTCTAGTTTTTAGGTCATATACATATTATGGTAAACACTATAACCATAACTAGTCTCTTCAAGATG
Source organism: Lycaena phlaeas (assembly GCA_905333005.2). Lineage (NCBI taxonomy): Eukaryota > Metazoa > Arthropoda > Insecta > Lepidoptera > Lycaenidae > Lycaena > Lycaena phlaeas. Next base: position 5,824,613 of record HG995181.1, read on the forward strand.
TGAGCTCAGTTTGTTGAGAAGTCTGGCTTCAAACCTGACGGGGTGAAATGAGTTTTTATATAAAAATCATGAACATGAGAACATCGCTTCACCGCTTGAAGGTTGGTGCGATGAGATGACGATGATGATGATGATGATGATGATGATGATGATGATGATGATGATGATGATTTCAAATCAAATAGTTTATTGAGCTGAAAGATAGGATTGTCTTAGGACTTGAAACCCGGCAGCGCTGTTATCGGTTAGTTCACAGTTAATTTTGAGCTAATCGTTGAAGCCATTAAGGCGCACGAGTGCTTTTTTACCGAGCGTTAAAAAAACTTGGAATAAGATAAAATATGGACACCCATGTGCCTATTTACACGAAAGCGTCATTTCGATCCGGATCGATCGGGTAAGATTAGGTTCGAATCCGATACGAGTCTACACTAATCATAACCGTGAAAACACCGATAGCACTTTGCTATCGGTCTATTGCACGGGTTCTGCGCACGACCCACCTCCCCCGTCAGAGGGGGAGGGGAGGGCCGGCCCTCCGACTAATAGTTTAACTTCATTCGTTAATGACTCGTCGACGGTATTGGATTTGACTAGCCAAACACCTACTCTCCAGAGTAGCGCACGCGATATACGAATTTTACTATGTGCTCACCTACCTACCGATTGAGCTTAAAGGCCATCTGGCCTAAAAGTCTAGACCTTTCGAAAAAAAAAAAACACGAAAGCGTTTTTAAAACGCGGCGCTTCTTTGTCAAGTGCTGGTGAATTTTCGACGATGAGTTTTTGACATAAAATCGAATTGAGAATGCCGAACTCGCTACTGGAGCGAACGTCAGATTTCATCGCGACGCTTAAAAAGCGCTCGTGCGAACGGGCCTAAAGTAAGAAATGCATGAGGCGATATGAAATGATTAAAAGAAAATTCATTATTAATTGAAATTGATCACTTAGTAATTAGTATCAATAAAATACATAATATAATAAGCAAAATACAGGAAATCATTCTATACATTTCTGTACTATTTTTTGTCATTATAAAAATACTCTTGAATATTAGCTACTAAAAATAATAGTTTAAAAAACTTTAAAAAAAAGCACGCTTTACTAGTCTCTCCGAGTTCGCGCACTATCTCTATCTCTCTTACTCGCACGCAAAGGATGGGGAAAGGAATTAATTAATCCTGGCGAATCTAATTGGGATAATCGGATTTTGTAATCGAATTATTGCATTGTCATCGGTCTTTGACAGTTGTGCAAAGTTTGAATTAAATCTGATCGTTCAAAATAGGTCAAAATCGAGCTCAAAGGAGTCGGTTACAAACATACATACAAACATACAGGTGAAGCTAATAAAAGCGTGTTAAAAAACCCCTTAGTTTCCTTGAGTCCTGAATTTCAGAAAAGTAAAAAATAGGAAGAGAATGAGAGTTCCCGTCACCACGGTTGCTGTAAAGTATCCCAAACGTCGGGCAAAAAAGAACTTAATAAACCGCGTTAAAATTCGTAAAATTTGTATCATTATAATGCTTGAATCTTTACAAATGAAATCACTTACTTATTTAAACCTAGTACTTGTAGATGGAAGGAAAACTGGAAATAATTCATGGCGACCTAGACGAGCAAAAACGTCCAAGGGTTACCCAGTCCGGCTCGCTCCTTATAAGGCGTATGACTCACACATTACATATCTAACAGTTCTCTGTTCTAACATGGATCTTGGTCTAAGCACATTTTATTTTCTTATCAAATGGTGGTATATTCTTCTTAATTTGTATCATAATGAGTCATTGATATAGGTCAGTGAACCCCTAATTGAAATGTTGCTACTGTTACCTTTTAAATCTAGAACATCGAGAATAAAATGTACTAGTTGCATTGAAGAAATATTCAAAAGTATTTATTGAAAATGGCGAATATATATTCCACGCGGGGTCATGGACTTATATTTATATACATTTCTCAAATTTATTTCCGTTCCGTTTAGGTTAACGTAGTGTGATTGAGGTGAGGGCTGCTATTTTTGTATATATTATAATACATGCGACTTGACAGATGATTTAAATAATCTTCTTCTTCCTCTTCTTGTATAATTGCTCCCGCGTGGATTGCTAATGTCGAGAGTTAGCAGCGACTTATAAAAAGTCCATGTTAACATCATATTTTTATCATAGTTTTATTAGCAATTACTGCAACTGCTGGCAACTTGTTTTAAAGTTTTAAAAAAGGCAAACATATAGATAAGATCAGGAAAAAGTATCTATTCTATCCTAACAACTTTTTTTTTTTTTTTTTTTTTTTTTTTTTTTTTTTTTTTTTTTTTTTTTTTTTTTTGATGACGCAGCGGAAATCATTTACGACCATACCAAGGCCTGGGTAGGCGCACTGGCGTGTGTGGGGACTCGCATTTGGGTGCCCTACCCCACTAAAACCGCTGCGTGAGCCTTCAGCCGCTATATTTGAGGGACCCGGATCTGTGCAGGCGACGGGATACCCTCAGCGACAGACTGGTCCCGGCAAAGACCAGATTCTCCACAATAGGGGGACTGCCCGGCTACGACTTGGCAGTCCCCACGACGTCGTGTCTTAAGCTGGGCCCGGGTTCCCATCCCGGGCCCGACACGAGCACAGGGGCTTTATTGAAGGCGCATTAAATAGCGCCTCCGACGCACCCCCGTTCGTCGTCTACGGGGGGAGGCTGAGGCAGCGGCCTCCTCTCTCACCCGTTCGTCGGCCTCCTTCTGGGACATCACTGTCTCGCAGAAAGAGGCCATTGCCGTCCAGGACTCGTCAGTGTCAAGCATCGCAGTGATGACGCTCGACAAAGACAAGTCGCCTCCGATGACAGACGTCACATCATGACACAGCGCCGCCCATCTCGGGCACACCTCGAGGGTGTGCTGGGCAGAGTCCACCGCCGCGCCACAATCATGACATTCAGTCGTCGGCTCCCTGTGGGCCGTCCGACACAAGAAATCACCAAAGCATCCGTGCCCGGTGAGAACCTGCGTCAGACGGAAGGTGAGGGGCTTGCGCTTACGGCGCATCCACCGCTCAAGGACCGGGCGTAGAGCAGCCGTTAGGCGTTGGCCATACGGCTGACTCGCCAGGTCCTCCCCCCACCTCCGCATTAACGCTTCCTGCCCTAGCCGGCGGACCCGTAGGAATCCGTCTGGCGAAGGGGTCAAGCCCAGACACCTCCTACCCGAGACGTAGGAGTATGTCTCGGCCAGAACCTCCGCCACGAGTTCCCACGGGGGATCGCCGGCCAGAGCGGTTGCTGCAGCCCACGATACTGTGCGGTACCCCCGGATTACCCTCACCGCGATAACCCGCTGCGCCGAGCGCAGCATGGCCTTAAGGCTCGCAGTGAGGTTACCCGCCCAAATCGGAGCACCGTACATCGCCATACTCCGGCAGACACCAGAGTACAGCTGCCTGCAGGCGGCGCTGGGTCCTCCGAGGTTCGGGAGGAGTCTGCCCAGTGCACTCGCCACCTTAAATCCTAACAACTATGTAACACCTGTCCAATGCATAAGGTGTAAAAGCATGTCATGTAATAAGAACCTACCTACCGACTGAGCTTAAAGGCCACCAGGCCTAAAAGTCTAGACCATTCGAAAAAAAAAACATGTAATAAGTGGGAAGGAAGGGAAAATTATTATTGTACTTAAAACTCACGTATAAAATTAATTATAGGTTATATACGAGTATCGCCAAATTATATGTTTAGATTAGATTTGTAAGATGTCTATTGATCTTCGATTAAAAACTCAATACATATCACAATTTAAAAAGTACTTCTGCTTTGTAGGAATATTTTTTTTTAATTAATTTAATATAACGCAATAAATCAACATTGTATTGATCATATAGGATTAATAAAGTTCCTAATTTTCTCACATTTCAATGTCTACTGAAATGTCGTAAGGGCTAATGTCAGTCATTTTACCTATCCCAACCTCTCCATCAATTCTATCAATTATTTAATTAGTATCGTATTTACTGTCAAATGTTCTAAACAATAAAATAACTAGATTTATGAGTTATCTGAGTGTTAAAATATTACTAATTTAATTCTATTGTATTGTAAGCTTACTAATATACACGCAATCTCAAAAATCAATCTCAAAATTGACTGGCCTGTTGGTCTAGTGGTTAGTGACCCTGACTGCTGAACTAGAAGGTCGTGGGTTCGATTCCCACCCAGGACAAATGTTTGTGTCATGAGCATGATCATTTGTTCTGTGTCTGGGCGTATGTATATATATTTAGAAATATATAAATAATGTATCAGTTGTCTGGTTAACATAAGAACAGGCTCTGCCTAGTTTGGGATCAGATGGTCGTGTGAATTGTCCCAACATATCATTATTATTATTAATCATGAAGGTTCATTCATTTCGCATCTATCCGTCAACTAACACCCAAAATAATCATTCGTTTTTATCTCCTGGTACAAACCAGAATCCTGCATGTCCCCTTAACGCTAAATATACTTTTATTCATAAACCAGTTAACCAAAGTAGGTTTTTTTTTTAAATTTGATAACAATCAAACTTGTTCGCATTAAAATTTAAGCCAGTTAGTACTGACACACTTGTGCTTTGTGTTACATTTTTTGCTCTTTGAGACACTTAACGACTTTGAAGTTCTGAAGTTCGACGGTCCACTTTAGCTTTTTCTTTTCGGGTTTTACATTTTTTTTTTGTTTCTTTTCTTTGCAGTTAATGCACTCCGCATAGTGTTGGGCGGGCACGGTGATGGCAACGGATGACCTTGTTGTATTTCCCTGTGAATTGTGGTAGTGAGTCGCTCTAGCGACTAGTGTAGTGTTAGTGGAATTAGTGATGTGACAGCTTATGGAAGTGTCAGGGCGTGTACGGAATGTTCACAAAGAACAACAAGGGCCGAGAGAGGTGCCCTTGCCCCTCACATAGGAGCTGCAAGAAGAAAAAACAACCCCCGCATACCCCCTGGAAATACTTGATGAATTGCCCACTCGTTAGGAAATGTTTTGGTATAGTATTATTATTTGTTATATTATTTTTTATTTATTTTATTCTTGAAGTAAATAATTTTTTGGCGTTTGCTAATTGCACTATATGTCAAGATCGTGTCGGACGCTGGATCGGATTTACTCGGGTACTTTCGACATCAAGCAATGTGTCGGTGTGGAACTGAATCGGAGTTACTGGGCTCCAGTCGACATCAAGCGCGGCAAAGTCGGTGTCGCATTAAATCTTAAAAATGATTATATCTAATAACTTTCTCACCAGTATATCTTTCAATCGAATTTATTATTTCGTTTATCCAACACTTATTATTATTTAAAGTTTTTACTTCTGTTGTGTTGTCTTAATTTTGATAGTACAAATGTGCGCACGCCTCAAATCTATTTGTGTCTTTATATTTTTATTTATGGTTTCCTTTCGTGTCATTAGTTTCAAGAGTGTACAGTACCCGGCAATAAATATTGCACATCGACCTTAGGAAAGAGACAATCGGCTAAATTCGGCGTCGTAGAGCGTTATTTCTGTCGCACACTACCTATGTGACGCATGAAAAAAACATGACCTATGCGGCGTTACCTCGCACTGAGGCGTTCCATTTAAGTGCAAGCGAGAGCGCGGAACGAGCGACAAAGAGGCACAATCGGCCCATCAGTGTTTTCTTATGACGTTGTCACGTTCAACTATTATCAGTAAACCGACTTTACAGACAACCGATTTTTTTAAGGTGTGCAGTGGGTACATTGTCATTTGACAGAAACCGTGCCAGCGTTCTTGACCTCGACTTGACTAGTCTTAAGAAATTACTATATTGACGACTTGATTATGATTATATGGTGATTAATTACCGACTGTTTTGACGGTTGACAGGTCTTGACTATTGCCGGGTCTTGACAGCAGGCGGGTTTTAACAGGTTCGAATCCTATGATGTGCTATTATATATTTGCCTGCTGCTCCTGTCTGTCGATTAATGTAATCATTTTGTTTAAATATCTAATACCTATCCCGGGACCATAAACGTTTGTGTTTATATAAATATAAGATTACCGCTTTCTCTTATGGTCTTTACACTCTTAAAAAATATTTTTAGTGGATCGTAGATAAAAAATATTTTGTACTATCCTTGGATGCATAAAAAATACAAGTTACTTGACTTGTGCTGTTCAAAATATCCTAACTAAATTTAAAAAAAAAAAAACAGCCGAAAAACTGGAAAACCTCCTAGACTACTAATCTTATTTAAAATATTATTTCGTCAATCTACATTATCAGCGAATAACATGACTTGTAGCCTTTTTTTTTTTCGAAAGGTTTAGACTTTTAGGCCTGATAGCCTTTAAGCTCAATCGGTAGGTAGATGAGCAGATGGCTCACCTAGTAAAAATCGAAAGGGGGGCGCCCCCCTCCGTGCCCCGCAGGGGGCGCGGTATATCGCGCGCGCTTCTCTGGAGAGTAGGTGTTTGGCTAGTCAAATCCAATACGGTCGACGAGTCATTAATGGATGAAGTTAAACTATTAGTCGGAGGGCATCCTTGTAGCCTTTAATGCCTTAAATGCATTTAATTTTTCCAAGAAACAGCGACACACTTAAAACAGCGTCAAACCGCGGGGCGCTCAAGTATGGCATCATATATTCAGTGTTTAGTTTCCAAGTAATCTAGCACTAGATACGCTTAATTAGATCATGTTTATTTGTACATTTTCTCGTAATCAGTGGGCAGATTGGAAATCCCGTGTTCTCGCCGGATGTTGGGGGACTCCCAGATACAAGTTACATGGATGGAATAATATTTTTCATCTATAAAGCTCTTCGTATTTTTCAATATAGAATCTTTGACGCTTTCTCCTGTTCGCACTTGGCTGATTTATATTATGTTTCATGACTATTAATACTGTATTATCATCATCAGCCTCTATCCGTCCACTGCTGAACATAGGCCTCCATCAATGAACGCCAACACGACGGATCCCTTGCCACAAGTCTTGTATGTATTTTTTAATTTAAGGCACGGTCTTATTCTGATATGTAAGCTATATTATTGTAAAGTTTTAATAAAAAACTATTCAGTAGATTTCGCGTGACAGAGTTAAAAAAACATACATCGGCACATCCATACAACAAAGGATCTACTCCTACTAATCTATACTACCAATTGTAAATGCGAAAGAATATTATTTTTGTGGTTTTTAGTTTTATTTATTCTCAAGTGATTTCCACATGTTACTTTTTGATGAAGGATTTATAATCCAAATAAATTTTATTAAGTAAAAAATTTGGTACTAAACATTAAAAAAAAAAAATTGACCAAGTGCGCGTCGGACTGGCTTACGAAGCATTCCGTACATTATTTATACAACTTTGATACTCTAAGGGCCTGTTTCACAATATCCAGTTAAGTTCTCAATAGGCTATTGGCAACATATTTGACAGATACTCCATACTCTATCTGTCAAAAATGTCGCTGATAGCCTATTGGGAACTTATCTGGAGATTGTGAAACAGGCCCTAAAATTCAAGGCATAGGAAATTTAAACATTCACAGTAGGTATTCTGTTTTTAAAGAAAATTTCAATTACGTAACTACTATTTGACATTAAGAATTATTTTTCAAATTTATAGATTCTTAAACTATTTTTTAAATCTATATTCTATACCATAATATGTTACGTTTTACATTTTCTTTTAAATAGTACGGTTGGTCGACGAGTTGTGCGACTAGTCGAGCGATCAGTTCAGTGTTTGGTAGAGTGGGCTCACTTGTTGCTCTTTGGCAATGACAGCTGTGTCGTCGTGTTGGAATTTAATTACGTACTGACCCATTCGAATTATAAACACAAGAAACTCGATTCGAAACTTACCGATTTTAAAACATGTGATTCATATTTTTCATTAATTGATATTAGTCTGGCAGTATTGGATATATTTCGATTCGATTATCGATTATAATCATAGGTAATGTCGAGTGAGTCGAAAATCTCGATACAAGGAAATGGTTATGAGAATACGCGGAAGTACTAAAGTAAAAGATTTATTACGCCGGGTGTGCCAAAGTAGCGAAGCCATTCGATAGTATCCGAGCATATACAGGCAAGCCTGCTTGAAGTGACAGTTATGATCAAACCAGCCGTTACGCATGGCTTCACCTACGTCATCATCATCATCATCATTATATTTATATTTACTTATCCTTTTCCATCTCAGGCTAGGCCGCACATGAATGGCCTTTTTGATGGCTGGATGGATGGGTCATCTTTCTGGATATGTAGAGTTTCTTGGGCCCTATCTCCGGCACTGAAACTGAGTGACTCAGATCTGACCAACACAGAGTTAGCTTAAAATAATAGTATTCAATCCAGACGGCAAACTTTGTTGAAACCGGCCGTGTAAAAAATGTGAAAGTGTAGTATCAACCCTTAAATGTTCCACTGCTTGGCAAGGACCTCCTCGAAATCTGGCGAGGAGGGTATGTAGTTCATCAATAGCCTAATGCGGATTGGTGAACTTTATACAACATTAAAGATTTTTAAATTTCATCAGGCATTTTTTTTTTTGGAGCTATGCTAATGGCCCTAGTGCTTCATCGAGAAAGTAGTGAGCCGGTTGGCTTCACCCTATGATATAAATGGGGGACAGTCCGCCAGCCGTGGAGTGTGACTTCCACGGCTTCATGGCGTCGGGTTTGTTCCTGAGGCGGGTCAAGCCTCACCACCGTCGGATTAACATCAGGCATTCGTTTTCCTTTACCGGTGAGTGAGCGATGATCTCGTGTTTAGGTGCTCATAGAAATTTAGAAAAATCCATTTTAACCACATCGGGTCAGATCGAACCCGGACCCTCAAAAGGTCGAGCTCATACCTTGGGTAGGTATGAGTCTGAGGTCTGATCTTATAAACAAGAATTTCCATCAAGAGTCTACTACTAGCATGTTGTTATTATTTGTATGTATATTAGTATGTTGTTATTTAGATGTATTTACAAAAATTGTAAAACTATATTTTAAAAAGAGCAATCCTACAGAGTTTCTTGCTAGATTCTTCTCTGAGGAAAACTGCTACTTTGCGAATCTAGCATTAGCTTATAAAAAAAAAATTACATGTTTCAAGTGCTATGTAATTTGCCTACGAAATAAATATTATTTGATTTGAGTCATCGGTGCATGGCAATTGGTTTAATATTTTCTATATATCTCCATATTCCTAGTCATCGTATGTAACTGTGGGTAACTTATACAGGATACGGTTTTAATGCTATTTTAATGCCTCAGCCAGCGAAATTTATTACGACTGGCGCCGACTCGCGTTTCCAAATACTCGTAAATTATGAACACAAGAGACAGCAGATTTTATGGACAATTAATTTAGAGTTAACAGTAAATAAAGTTAAAATTGAAGTTATGAATATCTTATAGCTTATCCTCATTTTTCATTTTCGAATCACATGCTAAACTTACGATGTCTGAGCTGAATATACTTCATCTATAATATACTTACTTATACATAATATAACTATATTGTTTTCTTATGTTTACGCGAAATTCATTATAATGAAACAACTTTGACGGATTTTATCCCGGTTTATTAAGTTTTTTATATGTCCGGCGTTTCGGATACTTTACAGCAACCATGGCCACGGGCGGACTCAGACTTTGTAAAAAACTTATTGAACCGCGAAAATCCGTAAATTTCTTTCATCATAATATACCTAATCAAAATTACCTGGGCTTTGCTTGGTGTTATTAGTGTTGCTTAACTACGCCATCTTGTAAAGTAACTTTAGTGTTGCTGTGACGGTAAAGCAGTAAAGTGCTCGCAATGATAAACAAAATATTACTACCAGCCAATAGATGTCAGGAAGAATTTTTGTTGACTATGATTAAAGAATTATTATTGACTAGCTGTTGCCCGCAGCTTCGCCTGCGATAACTAAGATTTACAACGGGAGCTTAGTACGCAAATAAGTAACTTTTCTGGTTGATTTTTTACACCTTGTGTCCGAAAAACCCAAATATCTTACGGAACCCTATTTTTTTTCAGAATAAAATGTAGCTTATGTTACTCGTGGATAATGTAGCTTTAAAACGGTGAAAGAATTTTTGAAATCGGTGCAGTACTTTTTGAGCCTATTCATTACAACCAAACAAACAAACAAAGTTTTCCTCTTTATAATATTAGTGTAGATGTAGATTTGACTTTTGTCCTAAAATACAATCACACAATAATAGTCATTCTCGCAAACAGAAATAATGAAAAGGAAAATGTAATGGGACTGAAGTCTCGAACTTCGGACTTCTGGTTTCAAAACCGCCTGATTTCCCACCTGATGTAGGATACTATGATTTTTCATTTCTATATCATACAGGGCTCAGAAGTTCTGAATGTAAATATACAAACACATATTGTAATAAACATAAGACAAAAATATACTAAAACTACTTAAAATAAACTATATACTATATCAAATTAAAAATAAAAATAAAACTAAATAATATTAAAAAATCGACCCCAAGTCGCTACGCTCGCAGGGTAGGGTGCCCAAGAGGCTGGCGATCGATCGATCTAGGTAGGATACATTAAAAAAAAATAGTTTTATCCGTGTTTCGAGGCAATAATAAACCGCTACAATATCATTAGAATATGGACGTATATTTCGCTGTCAACTAATGATATGTCTAAGCTAAGTTGAGAAATTAGGCAGTCGTGAATCGATCGCCTGATGCGTATCTCCAGTCCGATTATTTTTTTTGTCTTTTTTTTTAAGTTCATTCTTTTGGAAGAAAAACTTTATCATATTATCATTAAGGGTAGGTATTCAAAACAAAACAAAAAAACCGAGCAAATGCTCGGTCAACTAGGTACTTGTCAAGCGAGCAACAACACGTGTTTAATATATTTCCTGTTGAATTATAAAAGGTATACATACATAGAATCTATATACTGCTAGGTCAAGAAAATCAGGCATTATGTCGGTTCGTCTAGGTCAAATAAATAAATAAATTTACTTATTATAAGGTTATAATATAATATATATCATGCGATTGATATCATTTGTTATAATATGTGTCTCCTACTTGTCGAGCGTTTCGTTTTCGAATCATTATAATTAGTTACATTATAATCAGTCTTTATCCGTCCACTGCTGAATCCATATTTCTCTCATGAATGCCAAGACGGCCAATCCATTGCCGCTCGCGTCCAATGTGGACCAGGCCGCACGGAGGTCGTCCTGTCCCCAACCAACACTTCGCCTACCTTAAAGCGTTTTTATTTTTCACTAAGAACTAGGTTATAAATTAAAGAATTTTATCAATTATTGTCATCAATTAAACAAATTAGCCAGTGTAAAGGTTTAAGAAAGGCAACCAAAAAACTCAAAACGTGGGGCATGTCTTATGTCTGATTCTAATAAACAGCTATAGAATCCGTAAACAATAGATTTTTACATTTCCTGCCTCTTAAATGTTGCTAATAGATTCGGGGCACCTCACCAAAGGCGGCATTGGTGGCACTCGCCGGGTTTTAGTGGGTAGAGCGTCCACTTACCATCTTTCGGGTGCAGCGAGTCCTACATACCCGCCTGGGGAGACCCACTCCCCAGCGGGATGCCTAAGTGCATTTCTGGCGTTAAAGAAAAAAGAGGCCTATGTTCAACAGTGGACAGTGGACTGATGGTGATGATGGTGATGAACTGATGTGCAGACGTTTGCTAAGCAGTGTCTGTTATTATAACTATCATATCATCTCCGCTTACTGAGACCTTGCTTTGTACTCTACATTGTTATTCTTTGCATGTATTCTCACTGATATGACTCTATAGAAAAAAAAATGGCTTGTTTGTAACTTTAAATTTCATTAAACGCTTATTAAATTATATACGGCATTTACTTTAAAAAAAAATTTAATTTGGTATGTGTATGTCTGTTTGTTCAGCCTTATCTCTGTAACATCTTGGCTGATTTCGTCAGGTTTTTTTCGTGGCACTGACATTGACCGATTGTCATGGATTATTCTGTAACAATGTTAATAACACCTAAAATAACATGACAGTGTAATTTTAAACAGAATATACCAATATTTATCGTATTTACATCTTACCGTGTGAATAAACATTGATTATTAAAAATTATTACTGTCGTGTTAAGTGACTAAATTGAAAACCGAGAAATGTACTTAATAATATTCTAGCCACTACAATGAAACCTTTTTTTTTTTACATTTTTCCCACTATATATACATACATGAAAAGTGATGAGCAAAAAGTGAGGAACATGAAGCATTTGATGATAGTAAGGTGATAATGGTGATGATGATGATGATTTTTAAAAATATAGTGAGAAATATTGAACGATGATATTGATTTTTTGATGATTGATTAATTACATACGAGACCGGCCAAGCGCGAGCTGGACTCGCCAGTTCGCGCTTGGCCGGTCTCGTATGTAATTCGCGGCACGTGCGAGCGACGATTTTTAAACACATTATCCGTTTAGTATTCGCATTTAACACCTCTTGCGTCGCCTTACCTCGGGACGAACTCATCAAAATACCGCCTTGAAACACTTTGTTATGTGTTTTTATTTTATATAATAAGTTGTGTGCAATTTTGCACGCTATATACCCAAAATTGACAGCGTTTATCACCAAACGACTAATACGATCTCGGGGAGCCCGTGCGATACGGTGAAACAGCCTTGGGACCCGCAACAAAATTAAGAGAATTCTGGAGTAGGAAATATTTCCCCTGCCCCGTTAAAGTGGGAGACATTACACGATTGCAGTGACTATAAAAAAAAGCAGCCCGGAGAAGCTTAGCTGCAATTCACCATCATTAAAAGTCGCTGCTTAAATCCTTCGATTGTGCACGATAGATGGACTTGGTGCGAAGGCAAGGATGTGAATGGTCCACTTACCAAATCCTTAATTTTTATTTATCCATGTCATCATCCATCCATTAGATGTGGAAATGTGACGTCACTAGGTCGACCCCCTAACGTAATGACGTAATCATCGACCACATAACCCATAGACTCCTAATAACAGGGGAACGGGTTCTGGCGACACATCTGACTTGTAGTAAGTAGTTCCGATGTAATCCGTAAACAATGGACTCAAACTATCGTGTCGTCTCATTCTTTCCCGTTGCGAAATATATCCATTTCTTTTTAACGTCCCGTGATTTGTAATTTATGACATTGAATTAGCTAATCACAGCATTGCTATACCCCCCCGTCTCACCTCAGCTAGTTGCCAGAATGCATTTAATACGAAAAATCAAACATTAGGAATCTATAGGCTGTGTGGTCGATGGATGTAATTTATGGATAGTAATAATTTTACTATGTGTAGAGATTGCTGGGTAAAATAATTTGTGAATACTTCAAGTGATACCAAATATTTGTTTGAAGGTAATTTGACCTGTTTACAATAACATAGTACAGGCTGACACCGTAACCTTGTATCTACGACGCAAATTCGCCAAATATTTAACAAACTAAAAATAGTATATTAGTTTAAAAGCAGACTAGTGCGAGTCAGACTCGCGGTTTGAGGGTTCCGTGAAAAATACTTTTACATGACACAAAAACTCATGCTGTGAAACATAGATTTTCGTCTTTTATGATCGAAGGTTGGTAAGAACCCTTATAGACATAAGGGTTTCGTTATTTCATTTTGAGGGATGAAACCCTAAAATATGCAAATTATGTAAGCAAGTCACTGGCTAGAAACACGGCAATTTAAATATAAAATTATGTTCCTGGGTTATAACTGCGTATGTTTGAAATTTATTCTTAAAATCATCAACTCACTTTTTTCCGGCCAACTCTAGACTAGCACGTAATGGGTGCGTTCAAGGGACAGTTTCGACCTGGCATTTAAAAAGTTTTTTCACCATTATCAATATTTTCCTTTCACCACTGAGAAGAAAATAGGTATATGTCATTTAGTTTAGATCTAGGTTTCACAATAAATGCTAAGCCGGTTTTTTTTAATGTAAGGAGTAGCTGGACCCCGATCAAACTAGAACCGTCCACGATTGTGCAATCGTCGTCACATCTTGTTAGATTTGATCTGTTCTCCGCCTTCCACAACACGGCATTCATTTCAGACAATTATTCTAGAATGGAAGCCGTGAAAAAAAATCTACCATGGCCACTTAGATTGTAGGTGAATTAGTATACTTGGCTTAATATATTTTTTATTCAAATTTTAACTCGTTAAATTTTTAATATTAACAAAAAAAAACTGCTCATAAATCATAGTAAATTACCTTAATGGCACCTAATAAATTTGAGTAATAGAAGTCATTATTATGTTATTATTATGTTCAGCAGTGGACGGATAAGTGCTGATGATGATGATTCTGTGTCAGTGAACCTCCGATAAATGCAGTGACAGTAAAGTTAAACATTTCTTTTTAAACAATTTCAATGATGAAATGACTCTTATTAGCTAATAATATCAGAGAAATCTCAAAATTTCGGTACACGTTTTCATAAAGTAATTTTTACAATTTATTTTGACAACCCTAAGTTAACTTTTTCATGGCACTACAAGCCAGGTGGATCTCCGTCATAGCAAACGCATCAATGGGAACCTGGCAATTTGCCAGCTACTAGAATAACACAACTATGTAAAACCCACAACGTTTGTGAGATCAAACAGACATAGAAATAGTGAACACGCAAATGTAACCATTTCATTCATAATAACTTTTGCATTGGTAATGAGGCAAAAATAATGTTGACGAAGGAGTTTTGCCGCGCGTCCGTCTGCACGCAGACCGCCATCTTGTTTATATCTTTCACAAATAATTTTGTATATTCACAAAAATAAAGACAGTACATTTAATTACTCTAGAATCTTGCTTATAGTAACAAAAAAGAACACACTCAGATGAAATTGGATACATGAATGGTCGAACTTATGTCTATACAATTACACGTAAGACAAATAATTAATTATAGGATATAAAAAAGCAGTATATCGAAAGTAAAATTGTAGTTTGCTATAAAAAGTTTACAAAAGGACAGCCATTTGGTGAAAGTATCTTAAGTAACATGAATAAGCCAGCAGCCCTGCTATCTAATGGACAGTAGGAAAATCCAGGGTTTGCTTTTAGGAAGATTAAAATCTGCATAAGTGATTCTGTTGTTTCTTCAAGTCTAGTAAACGTCCACACTCAATATAATTGAACAATTTTCGTGTTTTCATAAAATTTTAGTTTTGGAAAAAGTAATGTGTATATCTTTATGAATTTATCGATTCTGAAGAGTATTTAGTGTTGTTAGTGATTGCTTATCGATATATTATAGGTAAACATATTTTGCTAGATAAAGGTCTTTTGTCAAAATGCCAAAACGATCACATTCGGCAACACTTGATCACTTACGTGAATGTGACGTCATAGTGTATGATGTTTAGACAACATAGAAGTGTTCTAAATATATATAATGCTGATCATGATGGATCCTAAAAGATCATATATATATATATATATATATATATATATATCATCATCGATCATCACTTTCAACCAGGTGGAACGACTGTTCGTTTCTCTCACTCTTATTCTATTTTTAAAAAATCTTGAAACTTATCAATTTTATTAAATGCTGCATACATTTCAGCCGGCACATAACTTATTGTTATAATCTGACAGAATTGATTTAAATGTTAGAGAAGAATTAGGCACTAACCTAACCTGGCGTTTTTCGAAAGTCCCAGCAGCGATGACAACGTTAGCGTCAATGCTCGTAAAAATGTTTATGTTTAGACATACATCTATTACAATATCTTTTTACATTTCCTAGTGTTACAATAAATAAGGGTAAGGTCCTCAACGCTATAGTATAATAAGTAGGTACCAAAAGGGGTACTTGAACGTTCATATTCCGATTACAATTATCTTATCTGATGTATTGAGTAATCAATGGTCAACAATATTTGTGTTTAAAATTATTAGTATCTAATCGATCAGGATTGACATAAAGATGTAAAGTGCAATAGTGAAGTGCTAGTGTCGATACCGCAAGATGTAGTGTCTGACTGTCTATCCACGCCGGAGCGCGGATGGGGCCCAGGAGGAGGTAGCGCCCGCATGGGGCAAACGGCGAGCATGTGTCGCCTCCACGGATCATGTCTCCATCACAAGAAAAGTATGTAACTTAGTCTAGTTTAAAGTTGTAGGTATATAACTATTTAAGTTTTTATTATAACGTGCCCTATAAGGCCCCGTACACACCAGGGCTTAAAAAGCGTCTCTCTAAAATCTGACGTGGGCTCGAGTTGAGAGTTCCGCATGCAAAATTTGATTTAAAATCCGACGCGTAACGTCGAAAATCCAACTGTTCTCGATAAAAAGCGTTGCGCTTTAAAAAAGCGTTCGTGTGAATAGATACATGGGTATCCACTTGTTTTAATAAAACGCTTTTTGACGCTCGGTTAAAAGACGCTCGTGCGAACGGGGCCTCAAGTTATTATTTTGTTAATATTTAGCATATTATGTAGTTGGATAAAATCATGTAAATCGGATATCAAATATCAAATTTGTAACAAGTAAAATCATTCGCAACTGTTAGATGGATATTACTTCTACGTATTTTTAGTTTGTTGTTAACAATGGATGAAAACCGATACACAAGGTATCAATCATCCACATGATACCGACGTGAAGTGACAGCTTGACTGTCGCCTTTCGTGCCATATAATAACGCATAATATGTGGATGTGTGGATGTTAATGGATGTCGATGGACTCCAAAAGGCGTCGTATTTTGTTTGCCCTCGAACGCCATTAAAAATCCTTCTGCTTATTGGATTCGTTAAATGTATTATTTGAATCGTCAAACGTAAATGTTTGATTGTTACCAACATCAGACACCTTACGTCTCAATATGAATAACGTCTACTCTCATTGAGCACAGCTCTCGGGAACTAGAATTGATATTGTTTATTAATGCGTAGTAACAAAAAATTAAAAATTTAAGGCTTCCCTGTTTATTTCTCTGACAAAAATTCATCGCGAAACCTTTGAGAATATCAGATTTTTGAAATAGTAAATATCTTCGCATAAATTGAGTTGATTTCTCAGAAAAGGTTCTTGGGGAATCTAGACATAAATAAAACATTACTATTCGCGACTGCTTGAAAGGACTAGTGAGGTGGCAAAGCTTAAAAATATGTATATCGATATTTTATTTTTTGTTAAAACTATATATTAAACTGACACCCGGTTTCTGAAATGTTGATCATAATGCTAGTTGATATATCAACTAACATGGCTGTTAATGGTTGTGAACATACGATTTTAGAGTCAAAGACAGATTTTCATTGTAGCTGTTATGTCAACTGACAGATCTGAGAGACTGATCAGCCTTTCGGAAATAGGCGCAAAAGTCGTAAAATTAGAAGTTAAAGAGTAGAAAAAGTAGAACTGCTTTAGTTCCAACATATTCTTTCTTCTAATATAACAATATATCCAGTTGGATGTGATTTCAGGTTTCCATATTGATTTATGGATGTCATAAGAAATTCCTGATTTACGAATAATAATGTTATAAAATTTTCTAAAATTTAAAACATTATTGTATTGATTATAATATAGTTATAGAACCTATATAAAGACGGCACGTAAAAATTGCTTCATATTCTCAATTTCAAGCAATTACTAAAGACAAAACGTAATTAAAATTCTCATGAAATTTATCACGAAATCTTAAGTCTTGTAGATCCAAGTTGTATTAATTAAAAGCCACATAATTACAGTCATGAAAATATTTGGAGAAAGTCCCTTACTATCAAGTGAGATAATTATTTAAGATACGAATATTTCTCTCTTAGTGCAGAAGTTTTGGTTACAAATGGTGTAATAGAATTTCGTTTTTATACTTCAATTTAACTACTAGAACTTCTTTAATTTCTGGTACTCCTGTAAATTATACTCCTTATTTAAATTATTGTATCACCTATGAAAACGCAGTTTTACTCTTCAGTCATACTCTTGATGATTATTTACTAGATCATCATCTTCATTATGAGGCTTTATCCGTCCACTGATGAACATAGATCTCCTTCAATGAATGCCAAACCGACCGATTCTTGGCCACCAACGTATCGTATCGTAGCTACTTCTAAAAATTTTTTGTGTTAATTTCAGTTCTGATCAGGCAATTTTAATATTAATTTCTAATTTTTACGCCGTTTTTACTCATACTAAGACAAAATTGAAGCATCTAGCGATAACGGTTTCTGCATCCTGAGATGAAATGTAAAAATCTTTAATACCTCGAAAAAAATAGATTTTTTACAATTTTTTAAAGAAGAATTTTCCGTGAGTGTTCCTTGATGATGGCATTCGTCATCAGATTATACACGCTAAGTATACGTTCAGCGTTTACGAGGTGATAATTTGATAAGTGAAAGTTAAATATAGAAACCAGTACAATTTTATTATTTCTATTCTTAGACGTCGTCTTAATCTTTATTTGCTTGTCGTGCTTATCTTCTATTTCTATTTTATGTCGCTGTAACTACGTTATTAATGTCAGCGAAAGAACACTTAAAATTACCATTCATCATCATCACCAAATTTCTGTGACAGCAATCAATATTCCACCAATATGTCAACTGTTTGACTGTATTTAATATAAATAAATTAATCAGATTTGTTGTATAGTAGATATTTTTTGAAAGCAACGATGGTTTTTTTTTTCGAAAGGACCTATGCTGTTGGCCTTAAGGTCTTAAAGCTACACCGGAAAAGTAGATAAGCAGATGGCTCATCTAAAAATCAGAAACGATGGTGCAGTGGTGGGTGGACGCGGTCTTATGAGTTGCTGCAGATAGCTATCGCTGGAGCTTTAGCATCCGCCTGCTCATAAATTGATCTTCTATATTTTAAGTACTCGTAGTAATAATAAGAACATTTATTCACACTTCACTTGAATTGCTAAAAAAACGAATATTCAATACGGGCTTAGATATATTCTTATTTTCTGTGATAATATTGAAATAGTGATATTTCCATATATGCCATGCTTCAGTATCGTATATTTAAAATCTCATAGTTCACTAAACATAGTATTGATTTCGCATTACCGCCACAGACGGTGTAGAATCCAGTGATTTATGAATACATTATAAGAATTAAATTCACCGATGTATCGGATATTTCTTGCTACATGCTGTATCGTATGCATGACCTTTTTTGTTGTCTGTGCTGTGTAAACGATTTACCTATGGTACGTGGTTATAGATTAGCATTTATTGAATAATGGTGTGCTAATAATGATTTTTAATTATTTTGATATTTGGTATGCTAATTATGATTAGTCTCTGTCGTATTGTTAGGCACGGGGTTTCACCTCGAAATCGAACAAGGATAATGTTAGGCCATAGTTCCAGTAGTGGCCTAATTCGAGGCACTAAACTTTTTAATTCTTCAAAGACTTATCTGGCATGCAAGTTTCCTCACGATGTTTTCTTTTAACGGTGAACAAGCGATGGTCTCAACAAAATCAATCAAGAAGCTCCTGTCACGATAGAACCCACACTTTTATCTTCGGGCTTGTACCCAAAATTAGACTGACGTGTAGGTCGAGAGGCTAGTGACCCTACCTGCTAAACCAAACGGTCATGGATTCGATTCCCATCCATGGCAAATGTTTTGTCGAGAGATATGATTATTTGTTCTGTGTGTGACTGCAAGTTATCTAGCTGTTACCCGCAGCTTCGCCTGCGTTAACTAAGATTTAGAACGAGATCTAAGCGGGATAATATATTGTACATGTACCTATTATGCATATAAACCTTCCTATTAAATTATTCTATCTATTAAAAAAACCGCATCGAAATCCGCTGCGTACTTTCAAAGATTTAAGTATGTATACATACAAAGAAAGGGAATTGTTTATACTTTATAAAGATGTAATATATATATATATATATATATATATAAGTATGTTTCAGTTGTGTGGTTGTCATTGTATTGGCTCTGCTTGGTTGGGGATCAGATGACCGTGAGTGAGTTGTACTAACTATAGTTATTATTAATCGACAGATGGGTGTATTTCCGGTGTATTTTACATTTTCTATATTATCACCTACCTCTAACAGATTTCCGTCGCTATAGTTCATAGAAAGGGAATCCCTTTGAAGGGTCTTATGACCAGTAATGGAGGGATGGCTAGCAATATGATAATGAAAGATATAAATCCGGAGTGCTTGTACCCAAATTTTGTGATATTCATCTTTTTTTACGCATATTTTATAAATTGTCACCAGGAAAAATAGGACAGTGCGTATGACTTGGGCTTATAATCTCAGCAACCGAGGTTTATTCGTGTAATTTTAGTATCCTAGTAAAAGTTGAGATAGGGGGCGTAAAACCTAAAAATAGAATACCTCATTAAACTGGATTAACACGCAGTATTCGCTTTATAATGAAGCTAACTTTAAAACCTAGTCTTAACTATTACACTTTTGATAGCTTAGTGGTCTCGTGTCAACGACGCGTTTCTTTTTGTTTGTTTAAATAAAATTTTAATATACCTATAAACTGCTAAACCCTAAAAATTACCTTAGGATTATAAGGACCCAAAAATGAAAAATACAAAAAAAAAACCACGCCATTAAACAGTGGGTACCGTCTAGATCCTGCTTTGAAATATATCTATTGCTTTTTTTCCGTTGAATTTTAAAAGTTTTGCGGGCGAAACGACAATAATATAATAAGCATAATCGTTTTTATAATTTGATACCCAGATACGCGCACGAAATGAGGGCTAAATACGAAAACTCTAATGAGATTAAAATCTTTATTCACAAACTCCTTTTTTACTCCCAAGTATTCCTGTTTTATTTCTTTGAAACCTTTATTTTATTGCGAAATTTTGCAAAAGCGTGGGATGCAAACTTTATGACTGTTGTATTTGAGTTTTTACGGAATATAATTTTATATTTATCTGATGTATTTACATAATAGGTACTTAAACGTTTTGTGGCGCGTGAGAGAACACGCCAGGCTCCATACCTTTCACCTGTACTATAAAGTACTTACTTCTGTCATTTAATTTCCTTTTTAGGGTCCCATTTCCCAAAATGAGACTGTCAGTCTTCCCAGGATCATGGTAATCGAAATATTGCCGAAATATCGGGACCTCAATAAAATAAAAAACGTGATAAGTACCTTAACAAATATATATTTAGAAATGACATTTATCTCTATACGACTATATATAACTAGCTGTTGCTCGCGGCTTCGCTCGCATTAGCAAAAAATCTTTTATTTTATGTACCCTTTGCTACTTCTGGTACCTCCGAGAATATGTCTACAAACTCTCATGATGATCGGTTCAGTAGTTTTCGCGTGAAAGCGTAACAAACATCTCTACTTTTATATTTATAATATTAAGTATTGATTCTGTTGTAAGTGTGTATGTCACTGTACTCCTAAACGGCTTGACCGATTTCAATTATTTTTTTGTATGCGTTTGAGTTGTGCTCTTAACGGTTTAGATTTACAAATCAGCCCGGCAGATGGCGTTACAGTCGGTGTCTAGATTATATATCAATATTGCAACTAACCGTCTGGATCTATTTTTATCTAAAAGACAAGGTCTGTCGGGTCTCGAGTTACTTATATATTAATTATCCTCACTCAGTTGTCCAAAAGTTTGTCAAACCAATACGTATCTTTCTATTGATTTGGAATCATAAAAAATATGAAACTAGATATCACCGTATACGTGAAGATACAAATTCAAAAATTTTATTAATTGGGAGGCCTATGTTCAGCAGTGGACGGATAGAGGCTGATGATGATGATGATAATGATGATGATGATGTTATTTTTAAAACGAAACACGATTTTTGTAACCTGCTAAAAAGTAAAGTGCTCGAGTCAGTTTTGTCTGTGTTTTTATTACTATTCTTTCTTTAGTATGACGCATAAAACTCGCAGCTTTGCAAATTAAACCGGTGATTATCATTTAGTTTACCATTTCTAGCCTCATTTAGGGCCTGTTTCACAATCTCCAGTTAAGTGCCCAATAGGCTATCGGCAACATATTTGTCAGATACTTGACAGATACTCCATACTCTATCTGTCAAATATGTTGCCGATAGCCTATTGGGAACTTAACTGGAGATTGTGAAACAGGCCCTTACTATAAAGTACGTATACTTATACGTAAAAAAAGGTTAAGGAGTGTACTTTTTAAATTTAATGTGCTTGTAGTGTTTATGTTCAATTGCAACCAAAAATAATGTAAAAATTATAAAACCAATTATAATTTACTTAATAAAGCTCAAGAATTTGATGAAAATTCTTATTCTCGTATGTGTTACAAAAAGTATGTTTATTTTTAAGCGTATTTTACTTTGCAAGATCCGCTTGCTAATATGTGTGACGGTTGACAGATTAAAAAGTAAAAAAAAAAAAAACAATAGCCCATATTATTTATTACCTCATGAAAATAATAAGATTTTAGAGGCCAAAATAAAGTTGAAGCAAATTGTATGTAAAAAAGACGTTTGTCTTGTTTTTGTTTCCATTAGAATAACAATCAAAACTACCAGTAAAATTAAGCATTAAATTAGCTTTGTAGAATGAGCTGCTAGTAGATGGGACATTAATAAATTGTGTGTTAACCGGACAAAAGCTAGACCTTGACTGCCTCCATTTATTAGAAAAAAAAACACTTTTATACAATATAAATATTGCTAAGGATAGAATTTACTAGGAACTATTTTCGTTCATAGCAACACGAAAAGTTTGCCCTCAGTGTGACTTGAACCTACCTACCATTATAATTATGAGATAATCGTAACATACGAATTACAAGTGCGAAAAAACGTAGCGTTGCTAGTAGCGTATTTTTTTCGCATTTCGTCTCTAGTTTAGGACCCTGAGGAGAAAGGAAAAATTTTAAAGCCAAAAAAGTCTTTTGAATGAATAAATCATGGGAAACCCTGTAAGCTTTCATAATCTTATCTTTATTGGTTTAATCGGAAATTCATATTTATTAGGCTACACGGGTATAATAAATGTCGCTTATGATAATATAATAAACGTTTTTAGCGTATGTTTTAAATATCGAACTACGTTATCATCGTCATTTTTATATTAATTGCACTTATAATAATGAAACAAATTTTACGGTTTTTATCGCGGTTAATATGCAAGTTTTTCCTTCCTAAGTTCTAACGTTAGAAAGTTATTTGAAACTACCATAATATGATATTATAATAAAACAACTTTGACGGATTTTATTGCAGTTTATTTAGTTTTCTATGAGTCTGGCGTTTCAGATACTTTACAGCAATCATGGTCACGGGAGGAATTCAGTCAGGGCAGTCCGTAAGAGTTGTTTCATTATAATTAGTGAAATTCGCGTAAACATATTATGAAAACAATACCATATGATACATTAATAATAATTCCGACAAATGAGATTATAATAATCAATCAGTGGATGTGAAAACTTGAATCGGTAATGTGCGCTGGGTAAGCGCTTCACAAGTATGATTGGACAATCATACTTTTAATACTTTTTAGTTGAGCTTGTAGTTATGCGTAATTTTTCGACTCTCGTAATGGTGTGAGAACTAATTGTAGCCCTGTATTCTAATTGTGATTTGTTTATTAGTGTGCGTGATTCGTGTATGTGTTGTTATTGCTTGTGTAGTGTATTTGGTAGGTGGGTGACAGGTCGCAACGCTGGTTTTCGAACAAAAAATTGTCTGTTGCCAATCCAATCTTCTCTAATCCGTGGCATAATCATCATGATCCTGTTATTGTCCATTATGGTATATTATTAACATCAAAATATTCTTTGATAATAAAATATGTATTGTTTTCTTATTACGCTAACTTTACTCGTTACAATATAACAACTTAACGAATTTTATCGCTCTTTATTAAGTTTTTTAAACGGCGATAAAATCCGTAAAAGTTGTTTCATTATAATAAAATATGAGTTCGTGGTATAACATTTGTTCCAGTTAACATTATTTACATTTGTATAATGTACTGAAGTATTACTGAAATGAAAATGGGAAAATATTCTAGTCCAGGCGTAATATCTTCATAAATACTGTCCGTTCTAGGACACGGTATCATTGTTGCTTTGTCCTTTTTATTGACAGTAGGAATATTGAATGTTTATATTCAGCGCACATAATATTAATTTTATCATAATCAAATAAACACCTCTATTGTTCTCTCTCAATGAACGCCAAGACGACAGATCCCTTGCCACTCGCATCATACACGTATCGACCACTGCACGGAGATCATCTTCCCACTTGGTTAACGGCCGACCACCTAAACGCGTTCTTCACTCTTGAACCTTATTGGCCCATTGGCCTTTCGTTCTCTTAAGTGTGTGGCCGGCCCATGAATGCCACTTCAACGTTTTCTTCGCGTGATATCACTAAGGTTATTTCAATGCTAAAGCCTGTTTTTTTTTTCGAAAGGTCTTTTAGGCCTGATGACCTTTAAGCTCAATCGGGAAGCGAAGCCTTTTTTTTTACTTTTAGGCCTGATGGCCTTTAAGCTCAATCGGTAGGTAAGTGAGCAGATTGCTCACCTAATAAAATTCGAAAGGGGGGAGCCCCCCTTCGTGCCCCGCAGGGGGCGCGGAATGGAACCTGTTATAGACCCATAGTCTGCATGGGCAGACAGCGTACCCCACCATGGAAACTAAACCATAATCATTATTCATACTACTACAATGACTTACTGGTGGGAAGGATGAGTCGGCTCCCTGCTGCATGCATATTTGTTACCACCATCTTCTTTCTTTCGTGAATTGGCCTTGCTGAGCTTAGCAGAATAGGGCAAGATAGTGTAATTACTAGCAACGATACTTAGCACCGTATGTTTTAAGATAGATAAGTAATGAGTTGCCTGGACTAGTTAGGGCCTGTTTCACAATCTCCAGATAAGTTTCGAATAGGCTATCGGCAACATATTTGACAGATATTTGACAGATGGAGTATGGAGTATTTGTCAAATATCTGTCGAATATGTTGCCGATAGCCTATTGAGCACTTAACTGGAGATTGTGAAACAGGCCCTAGTGTTGTAAAGTCGACCACTTACCATGACGTGGCACGTCTGTCAGTTTTTCTGTCCAACTAACATCAAAAACTAACATATACACTACGAAGCTCTCAGGAAATGTTAGTTAATATGGTATAACTATCTAAAACATCGTTTTTTCGAAATAGAAGTCTTGTAACTTCCTTTTAACCACATTCATACAAAATCTCTATAATAAAAAGTATTGACCCATTCTTACATTGCTACTTGAAGGAAATAGTAATATTATTTGATATTTGAAGATCTTTTCCTACGTTTTACGGTATAGTAAAGTTGGCTTATAGTAGGGACATTGTCGTAATATTAAGGTATATTATGTGAAATCACATAAACATTATCTGTAATGACTTGTATGTGTTAAGTATTGAGTAAGTATTCATAATAATACATATTATAGTCACATTTAGCTAGATCTAGATTTGGTGTATTATTCAGATTCCTACAACTATTTATACGTGATATTTCTCATGTTTTTTTATCTTTATATTATTTTCTATAAAAAAGATTCGTTAACTAGACATTCGTAGACATTGTCGAAACATCTCTGCGAAATATAAAAAAAACATAGTGAATATCCCTTTGTAAATAGCTTTAGTAATGAAAATAGCCAAGTTGATTTAAAATCCTATATTATAGAGATTCATTTTTTTATCAAGACATTTTTTACAAGAGTTTGATAGTAACTCTGACGAAGAAATTTTAAACGTAGACATACTGCTAAGCATTATGCAGTTCTGATGTTAGCCAATGCATAAATTTGTTACCTTGGCGTGGTCCAATGTAGGTTTAGTATAAACTTTGTTATGTTGATCTTCTGATTAATTATCCAAGAAAAAACCCTGTAAAGTTATCCATTGACTATCGAAACAGTACTAAGATAGTAAGCAAAAGAGATAGTAAAACAAATTATGTTATGTCAGCCACCTAAGGGCGAAACATCTAGCCCACAGAACGAGCTAGTAGCTGTAGTCGAAATCGGCTAGAAATGGATGAGTAATTTAAAAGGCACGTATTGTTCTGATCTGACCCTTTTAAAATCGAATATATAAATCAATAGTCGTTACAAAATTTTAATATATATAAATCTCGTGTCACAATGTTTGTCCTCAATGGACTCCTAAACCACTTAACCGATTTTAATGTTTTTTCTTTTAAAATGTGTGCTTTTCTCCAACTTAAAAGATAGGATGGTTTATTTCTCAAATTTGAGATTGCAATTTTATTTATTACAAATTAATTGTTTTGACAGAACGAAGTCTGTCGAGTCCGCTAGTGGATATATAAAAATACAATTTATGATTGAATTAACCACTAGTAAACAAGATTTCTTTGTCTTGTATTGTCTTGGCGTTTATTGAGGGAGGCCTATGTTCAGCAGTAGACGGATAAAAGCTGATGATGATGATGAAACAATATTTCTCTTATTTAACTAGACCAGCAAAAACTGTAGTGTCCTTCGACAGACGTTATCAAGTACCTAAAGAAATTGTATGAAAATACTCTAGCCATACGGTGAACCTAACTTAGGTCTTGCAATACTTCAAGGGGTTTTAGTCTGACCTAGGGTTGTCACTATCGGTAAATAATCTTGCACTAAAATTCGTTTTCATAAAAATCCGATTGTCAATGATGTTTTTACTTTTTTGTACGCAAATAATGCATACAAAGGATATGCAATAAATCTACTTCCTAAAACACTATTCGCAAAATTTATAAGTATCTGGCAACCCTAGAGAGAGTTTAGGAAGCAGAGATGCTGCCAAGTCTGAGATTGGTTCGCCATATTAGTTTTCCAAAAAGATTTTACTACCGACGCTCTTCAAGGCTGTTCGAATTGAGACGCAGTTTTATCTTTTTTGCACACATTAATAGCTTTTTAAAGCGCTTTTTTATTGAAATAAGATAATAGCTGGTTACAAAAAATTGCTACGCGAAGGTTAAACTACAATTATTCCTTTACTGCAACTGACATACACACGAGGATTGTAATTTTAATTAATTAAACGATCTGATAGTCATCAAATTAAAATAGCATTTAATAATTAATGTCGTATTGCTAAGCTCATTTCTATGCTAATGTCTAATGCTAAGCCCATTTTCAGCAACCTGTCATATGAATATTCATAACACTATTATTTCAATCAAAGTAACCAAAATTTAGACTACTTAATATTATAAACGTGAAAGTTTGTAAGTATGGATGTTTTTAACTCTTTCACGTAAAAACTACTGAATGGATTACATAGGCTATAATTTATCCCTGTAATCCCACGGGAATGGGAAGTACGCGGGTGAAACCGCGGAGCGGTGCTAGTATTTGATAATAGGTACTTTAGGATTGTGTTACGATAAAAGACTGTACTATATTGTATTGATACACTTGTAGGGGTTGCAATGAAGTGTCACACACTCAGAAGAACGGATGGCCGATGGGCCATTAAGGTTCAAGAATGGAGGCCGCGTTTAGGTAGACGAAGTGTTGGTCGGCCATTAACCAGGTGGGAAGACGATCTCCGTGCAATGGCAAGTCCGTGTTGGATGCGAGTGGCAGGGGATCGGTCGTCTTGGCGTTCATTGAGGGAGGCCTATGTTCAGCAGTGCACGGATAAAGGCTGATGATGATGATGAGGGGCTGCATTTGTCATATTAATATAATTTGGCGTTCATTGAAGGACGTCTGAACTTGGCCTATGTTCAGCAAATAATATGAGAAAAATGTAACATGAACATTGTAAATATCTATCATTAAAAATTAAATAAATATTAATTGAATTAAAAAATAGCTATCATTATTGTTACAGCATTGTATGTAACATTGTCATATATTTAGTGTTATATATTTTATTGTACTTATGTAAGTTTCTGAAATAAATATTATTCTTATTGTCATCCACTGCCTCCCTCAATGAACGTCAAGACAACCGATCCTTGCTACTCGCATTCAACGCGGACTTGCCACTGCACGGATATCGTCTTATTGGACCTATTCTTTTAATTTGATTATATTATAATGACACCAGCAGTTGGTGGTTGATGATGATGATGAAACGTTTAATCCTCCAGCCAGACCGAAATTGTGTCTAGAACGCGGAAACCCATTAAGTGGTTAGCTAATTTAGATTCACGGCTCTAATGATGTGTCATTTGCTGATCTGAGTCAGTAATTTCTTCACTAACTTTAAATTACTTGTGGGGAAACTCGGGAATATTGAATTTCATTGAAGATTAAATTAAAAACCGAGGTTTAAGAGCGTGTGTTAGAATAGTTGGGAAAGTTCTGGAATCGGTGCGGTATTTTTTGTTCGGTTTGATGTTATGTTGCATCTTATTGTTTAGATACTTATAGCCAGTTCATTTGTATTTTAAAACATAAATAATGATGTGAAAAGAAGAATTTAACATGAATTCTAAAACATTATCACAAATTTATTAAGATGTATGAAATATTGAAGGCAATATTTTGTGGTACTTCTTCTTTTATTTTAAAGTTTAATTAACTCTTCTTACCTAACTAATTAACTTTTGTGGGTCTTGGCCTCCGAAAGACTTCCACCGGTCTCTATCCTGCGCAAATTGACTACTCGTCAACGCTAGTTATGCGGCGGGTTAACTCCCCTCCCACGGAGAAAAGCAATGTTATGAAACCGAAAGGAAAGACTCTTCTTAGATTTGTATTAAAAAAAAGTAAAGTATCAAGCCTTATAATATGTCCCACTGCTGGGCACTGGACTCCTCGAAATCAGGCGATGACATTTGTATATTTAATTATTATTAATGGCTTCCCAAATTCGCTTGTCGTATGGAGAATAGCCCGTTCATACAAACAAATCTACACTTTATATTGTATTCGAATTTATGCGAGTTTTAATTTATTAATAAAATTAAATGAATTGAATTTTATCGCGGTTCAGTCAGTTTTTACGCCGACGTTTCTTTTCTATTCTTTTCCACGGCAAGTCTATCCGTAACCATGGCATACTGTAAATATGGCATGTAATGTGTCATGTTCCATTCTACCTATTTATAATTCTATTAGTTTGGAACTCCGTTATCCAATACTCTATTGATCGAGGGGCTAATGGGTAGTCCCACGCGAGCCAAGTTAACGATGCCCTGCGTGCATCAAACGCTCGCTCAATTATACGCTATGTTCTGTACATTGATGGAAACTTAATTAACGACCCCTTTATAATAGTTCAAAATGAAATAATTTGGACACCATGTATGTCAATACTTATAAAGTATCTATAGACACGTATGTGTTTTATATACCTGTTATTATTCCGAAGCTGGAGGAATGGGCTAAGCTGGGTTTCCTGGAATTTGTGTAATAAAAGGAATCTTTTCGGACCATGCTTCTAGCAACTTATTTGACACTTAAAAAGTGTAAAGTAGACTTGACAGTAGATTTGTCAATTTATACGTTGATCAGCCTTTCGAAAACTGAGCGTTAGTATGGGATTCGACTGACGTAGCATGCTTGTAAAAATATATAGAAAATGCTCAAATATGAAAAAAAACAAGCTGTATGTTATATATTATCATCATTATCATTTTATTGTGACGACGGGAAGGCCTGTTAAAGCCCACATGACCGAGAGAAATAGCAACTGGTCTATGAATTTTTCATGTGTCTAAAATGTTAAAATAATTAATTATATACAATGTATTATGTTGCTGACGCTACACTATCTACGGTCAGAGTGTAGATTGTGTAGCGTCAACAGTAGAATTGTATTCTAAACTATGAATATCGATTGTAATTTTTTTAGAAACTTCAACGAAGCGGAGTTTCCAAGAAAAATTAACTTTGTTGATACGTCTAATGTATTCCAGGAACGAAGATAGGGTTTAAATTAAAAGTATTTTTCCCGTTTAAAATGAGTTACAAAGTAAAGATCTCGTCTTGCAACTTTGTCTTGAAAATATAGTTTATGGTAAGATACGAGTGTAATTTAAGGAAGGCTAATTGCCCATCTTGGCTTACATAAATCCATCAGGTTTAGGGTTCCTTTTCTCAAAAATGAAAAAATATACCTATTGACTACTATTGTGGCAAGGGATCGGTCGTCTTGGCGTTCATTGAGGGAGGCCTATGTTCAGCAGTGGACGGATAAGGGCTGATGATGATGATGATGATGTATTGATGACGTGTTTTACTGAAAACCAATGGTCCCGAACCTTTCAATTTTGATTTCCTTGTAAACATCAAGCGATATTATGGCACATAAACCATGGCCAATTTTACGAGGCTGTATATTTGGAGAGCTGGTCAATACCCCAGTAGATCAATAAAAAGAAGTGTCTGTTAACGGGGACCTTGGATACTGCAGAGTCAATACTACTTGGAGTACAGGTCACATAAGGCATATCCTAGCAACAGATATCTTAATATATATATTACTTGTGTGCGTGTGTATGTGACTGAACTCCTCCTAAACGACTGGACCAATTTTGATGAAATTTTTTGTGTGTGTTCGTGGAGATTCGAGAATGGTTTAGATTCACAAATCAGACCGGCAGATGGCGCTGCAGTCGGTATCTAGGTTATTGATCTGTACTGCCACTATCGATTCGTATCTAAAGGACAACGTCTGTGGGGTCCGCTAGTATTATAATAAATAAATATTTCCAACAACATGATATTAGTTAGTAAGACCTTTTTTTCAAAATGATTTATACTGTGGCCTTAACACTTAAGGCCTTCAATCTAAATCGGAGCAGTGAGTGGGCAGGTGTCTCATCAAAGCAAAAACTTGTAAGAACTTGCGTTACGGTAATATGATTAGAAATAAATTTAATAAATCTATACATACATTTATATATATGTACATATAGATACATTTCTATAGTCCAGTGCAGACATACATATTATCTGCACTCGGCGGAATTAGAATCCGCGAACGCTGCTTGAAGTTGCCAGTAGCCTGACAATTGACAAGCCGGCTGTTAAGCTGGCATTCCGGTCAATAATAGATGACCAATATAAAAAGGATTGAAATGGCTTTTTAGGAAAAATAAGAAAGTATTACTCCCGAAAGCATAGGGTCATTCAAACCAATACATATCCCGACTATTGACACCAGGAGCGCATAAATAGAAGCGTTCCTTGGATAGTATTGATTCATTACTTAGTCAAGTACGCTTGAATACGGGTATATACTTATCATAAATAAAATCCGCAACTGTGCGTCTGTCAAACCGATATAAAACCCGAGTAATGACAGCAGGAGCGCATAGCTAGAAACGTTCTTTGCATAGTATTGTTTCACTTCTTAGCCAAGTACGCCTCTTGTATCCGGGTGTTTGTAATGTTTTGATAATCAACGGATAAGTTTACAGGGGATAACTTGGATTATCAGGAGATAATAGAAAATAAGATAAGATAAGATATATAAAATAAGAAGAATAAAATAAGATTTTTCCTAAAGCTAAGCTATATTCTATATATTTATTACTGTGTTATGTAGGTGAGTAAACATGTCAACGTATAACCGCAGACGAAGATATATCTCGTACGTACAATGTTAAGACGCTTGAGATAATTCGGGGAAGTAATTGGCCGGGCTAAGGCGTACGTCTAGAATCTATTTTCTAGTCTATCGCCGGAACCTAGGTATTTTTTTAAGGTCTATTTTACTTTAGATATCGTATAAGAAGATAATTTTCGCAATGTTTTGTATCTGTCGTTTATATTACGTAAATGAAACAAAAACAATTGTTTATACAGTACTTTTTGTAAATAGCGATAAGAAGAATTATTATATCTACTACATAAATACGTGTTTATATTTTGTGTGTTGGATGCGAATAGCAGGGATTCGGTCGTCTTGGAGTTCATTGAGAGAGGCCTATGTTAAGAAAAGTATCAACAAGTATAATAAGAAAAGTATCAACCCTTATATGTCCCACTGCTGGGCACGGGTCTCCTCCTTGAAATCAGGCAAGGATGGTGGCAATGGGCCATAGATCACCGATGGGCTTGCCCAATGCGGGTTGGTGAACTTCAGATACCTTCAAAGATTTTCAATCTCATCAGGCATGCAGGTTTCCTCACGATGTTTTCCTTCACCGGTGAGCGAACGATGGTCTCGTGTTTGGGGTGCACTTAGAAATTTTGAAAAACCTATTTCAAGGTACACATGAAGGGTAAGGATCGAACCCGGAACCTCTCGCATAAGAGGCCGAGTCCACCCACACTGGAACATCGTCGCTCAACTCACCGATAGTATTTTTAATTATTTCTAAAAAGAATGCATTCTACGCTGCGAAGTTTTTACGAAAAACTTTTATAATCGCTTTTATCAACTTTGCCAATTGCCTTCGATATTCAAATGGGATCTATCGATTGTTCTAGTAGTTATCTTAACCATGGAACCCCAGGCGTATCAAAGGCGGGAAGCTGACGGGCTACGTCAGCGTTCAAACTCATAAAAGCAATTTATGTCAAGTTTGCAGAATAAGGATACCGCTATAAAGGGAACCTGCATATCCATATATATTTGGAGAATATTATAGTTTAGTATAATTTAGTGTAGTTTCATCATCATCATCATCATCATCAGCCTTTATCCGTCCACTGCTGAATATAGGCCTCAATGAACGCCAAGACGACCGATCCCTTGCTACTTACTACTACTTAGTGTAGTTTAGTTGATATGAATGCCATAAATCTGTAATATTTTCCACAGTTTTGTTTAGTCCTATTTGATAATTGTTGGTGTTAAATATAAGTTTGATCCCGTGTTGTCAGATTGATCCCTAGAGTAAAACGGATCGCGCTGGCCGTGTTCTTCCGGTTCCGTAAGGAGGACCGTATTGTTCTAAGGCTTGATCTGATATTTGGTTTTGATGATAATACAATTCAATAGGTATCATCATCATCCATACCTACGGATTACATCACGATACTATCTCGACGTTTCGGATACTTTACAGCAACCATGGACGCTATTTGATATTTAACTAAGCTTGGTCAATTCATGTACGGTTCGTTCGTTATTTACTTATATTATTATTTTACTTTATTTTTCTTTAAAAATACATATGTGGCTATTTCGCGGCTTACACTTTATTACCTAAAAGTATCAGAAGGGCTATTCTGTAAGGTCGTTTTCTAATCTCGATAGCGGAAGCCGCGGTGATATGACGACTTTGACGAATTTGTATTTTTTAAAACTCGACTATCTGTCTAAATCAATAAAGTTCACATTCGAAGTGAGCGTAAAGTGGGCTCTGTCACTCAGGTGAAGCTCGATATCGAAATGGTTTTTACAGAATATCCCTACAGGAATTAACGGATTTTCCCTTCAATAATATAATTATTTGATTCACCGTCTCCTATCGAAATCACCTCGTTTGCTGAATAGGCGCTGATTTTCTATTTACGATCTGACGGAAGGTCTTCTTTACCGTCAGATCGTATATAGAAAATCATTTTTATGTTTTGCAAATAATAATAATCATTATATTAAATACGTTAATCTGTTATTTCGTATCATCTTAACTTGCAATGGTAGTGAAATATTAGTAATAAAAGTTTGAAAAGTTATTTTAATCTGTATTTCTATTTTTAAGATTATATTTTCGACAAATTTACAGATAACAAAGAGTTCGTATTAAATTTTAATAAGCGATCAAGACTTAGCACATTGTCATGTCAAAAATATGGAAATTATATTGGTCCATGGTTCTCCCGTGACCATGGTTGCTTTAAAGTTTAAAGTATCCGAAAAGTCGGGAATTTAAAAAAATAATAATAAACCGCGACATAATCCGGTAAAGTTGTTTCATTATGCGCATTCTATATTACCACGATGCTAGCTACAATGGTTGAAAAACCACTTAGAAGTATATCATATTCGGTAACTCGACAATCGAACCAAATCAATGTTACCGGATCGTTATATCAATATATTGTTTTAAATTTTAATAAGAATAAATAAATAAAATAAAGCAAAAATCATTTAATTCAGGTTTCACCCATAGCATAATAAATAAATTCAAAATTAATTCATTAACAAGCGACAACGCTTAATGCGCTTGAGAATCCATCTCACGCAGATAAGTTCCTTATCAAGTCTTCTATTGAGCCGTAAATCTTAAACCGAATTCCAATAGTTATAGGATCTATCACTAACTTTGTTCCCTTAACTGTAGTTAGTGTTAACTATTTCGCTTAGGAGAATGGATTTAACTTCTATAACGCAAAGTGGTATTGTAATCTTGAAGGTACAATATGATGCTTGCTTACTTACCATTAGGATGTAAATGGAACACGTGATTGTGGTGGTATTTTCTTACCATTTCTAATTTTACAGTGTATAGCTTTTTTAATATCTTTGAATGCGTTCATCAGATCCTCGGAGCCACTAGTCATCTACAGGAATGATAGATCT
This sequence comes from Lycaena phlaeas, assembly GCA_905333005.2. Lineage (NCBI taxonomy): Eukaryota > Metazoa > Arthropoda > Insecta > Lepidoptera > Lycaenidae > Lycaena > Lycaena phlaeas. The sequence goes on from HG995181.1 coordinate 5,859,124, forward strand.
ACACTCTACAGACTGGTACATGAAAGAGTAGATTTTTATTAATTTTACATAATAAAACGAGGACCAGCTAGCTTTATACAAATCTTCTAGAGGTAGTGCCATGCTGCAACACGTGCAGCCGAATTGGGCCGGCTCGACCTCTCGCTCACATGAAATCGGCGTAAAGTGACAGCTATGCTGTCGCATCTACATACCCTCTGTTTATGTGGATGTTTATGGGCCTTGATGGTCTTAAAAAATATTTCGACTGTTCGTTTGTCCTCCTAAGCTTTAAAAAAATATTTAATGCCCCTTGTCTTCTTCAGAACACGAAATTTTCAGCTAGAGACCATGGATGACGGCTGACTGACGTGCGAAGTGACATTCATGTGTGTTGGAATCATGGTTGGAATAAGTTATAGTAATTAAAAGTAATTATAGTAATTAAAAGTTTCACTGACGGCTTATTTGTAACTCGAAACCTCTTAAATCGCTCAGGGCCCATGAAATTTTGATACACGGAATAAAACCCAAAGTAAACTAAACCTACCATTAATCGTGATTTTCCCGGTTAGATTTCCTTACATGATATGATTTTATTTCATGTGAATTTATTGTTAATCTAATTCAACTATATTACTATTATTTATGCCAACTATGTTGGTATGTTCGGTATCCGTGCACGCATCGATTTCATAAAAAGTATAAATCGATCGGCCGTGTCGATTTCAATTACTCGAAAGTAAACGTTTACATCGTTTAATTGGCGACACGATCGCATACGATCAGATAACTGTCGGAGCGTGTCTATGGCAATTAAGAAATATTATAGAACGCTCCATCTTTGTACCCAATTGGTATGCCGAGAGGTCCCGTTTAACTGGACAGCTTTTACTTGTATCTGTTGGCTTCTATCGATAATGTTTTTCGATAAAGCTTAAATGTCAAAGAATATGAATGTCAATATAAATCAATGATTGTGGCAAAAATGCGAGTGTCACATTCTTTTTTTTTTTGGGCAAATGATTTTAGCAACATACTGCCAAAATAAAATGAGGTTCTTTAAAAAAATATAACTTAGCGCTTCGCTAAACAATTTTTATACCAAGATTTTTGACACATCTGTCATGTGTCTCTGTCAAAATTGGGGACACATTACAGAAGGTTGAGCGGTTTTATTCTTTTATTTTGTGAAGCGGATCTTGTAAACCCGACGTGTACCGAACCCTTCAGGGACGCAACCCTGAGGCCCTCGACAATGATAAATCTCCAAAGAAAGGATGGGTAGTGTTTACGAATAAATAATTTTTGACGAAAAGTATTAAATAAAAAAATATTCCGCCATTTTCCGAATATTTTGAATAAAATTACACAATAGATATAATTATCATGGCGATTTAATTAGCTGGTTTCCAAGTTTGCACTAGTTTGTACCAGTAAAAGCTTGTTATACTTTTTTTGTATTTTTAAAGTGTGAATATTGAAATAAATCTGACAGGTTTGACATTTGTGATAATAAGTAATAATAATATTTATCAAGCTTGTAATCGTTTAATGGATTTAAATTTGTGTTGGTGTTTCAACCAATGTAAAAATAGTGTCCCAAGTAAGTAGTAGATTTGATATTTTCAAACGAACTGGCTGATCTCTATTATACTGGTTCATTGCGAAGATATTATCAACATCAAGTTTCTTAGTACAAACGTGCGCTTTATTATGAATAGCTGTTGCATGCAGCTTTGCCTGCGTCAACTAAGATTTGAAACGGGTCCCTAACTTTTTGAAAATTTAATATAGCCTATGTTCACCGGGGATAGTGTAGCTTCCAAACAGTGAAAGAATTTTTCAAATCCATCAAGTAGTTTCGGAGCCTATTCAAACAAAGAATCAAATCTTTCCTCTTTATAATATTAGTATAGAAGTATAGACAGTATGAACTAACATTCTCCATATAAAGGAAAATTGGAATCAAAAATATCAGATTTTATTATTACTGAACGTGTCTAAAGTAGGCGTAACAACCAACGTTTCCGAATCGAACTTATGCTGCTATTGAATGAGATTAAATCAAAACCAGAGGCGAGTTTTGATATTGATAAGAATGAAACTTATTTCAATCATAATATCTTATCTTTGGAAAACAGTATCTTGCTGACTTATTGTGTTAGGTAGCGTTCTATGATATTGTTTCTAAAGTCATATTTTCTAATATTTTCTCAGTTAAAAGGATAGCATATAAGCCAATAAGATTACGCGTTAAGATAGACGTAGTGTTGGTCGGCTATTAACCAGATGGGAAGATGATCTCCTTGCAATAGCTGGTCGTCTTTGGGTTCATTGAGAGAGGCCTATGTTCAACAGTAGACGAAAACGGGCTGATAATGATGAAATAGAAAAAGTCCATCCATAGAAAAAAAAACATAACCATTCAGAAATATCATCATTATCCCTCGTTACAATCCCCTCCGATCCCTTGCTGATCGCATCCAACACGGACCGGCCACTGCGCGGAGATCGATTTTGTATTTGCATTGATCTAAATCTGAATGCTGTCGACGTTGAAAAAATTTAGCATCGGCATAACTCGTTTTTATTATGAATCACACGTGGGGCAAGCCGAGCAGCAGGGGCGCAAGCCGAGCTATCTAATCATCCACTTGATAACAGATGTCATGTAATCAAATGAGTCACCACATGGGATATTCCAGAGGAGGTAAGGAGGTACTTGGGATCATTGATAAATGAACATCACGTGCATACGTGATTATTTTACGTCCTTAATTTTTCTTGGAAATGCAAAATATAGGTTATCTGATAGTAAGTGCCCATACACCATTGGTCTAATGTTTTGGTCTAGGTCCTGTTAGAACCTAGAAAGGCTAGGATTTTCAGCTTCATATTAATGGGTAACTTAAGCCAGTGCCTAGTTTAATTTGAATCATAAACTAAATATCGAGAGAGTATTTAAAATATTTTTCGCTCGTATTTAGCAAAGTTCGATATTTCCGCATTGTCTGCGAAGGCTTCAACACAAACAAAATAAACATAATTATAAACAAAATAAAAATAAACAAAATTTAAAACAAAATAAACCTAATTTTGCCATATATTTCTTAAGCCCTTACGGCTGGACGAGTGCTCAAGTAGGTAACTGACGCCGCGATCGCGGGTTCTAATCCTGCCAAGGTCAGATAATATTCTGTATGATGACTATAGTCTGCATTGGGTCAAGAACATAGGTATGTGTATATTGTATTTTTACTTTACTAATATTTACTTATTATTTTAAATTAAAAACTATTCACAAAAATTGTAAAGTTTTTTAAACTTGCCATGTGTTATACTGATGTATAAGCTATGTCACTTTAAAATTTCACGAAAATCCATTCAGTAATTTTTGCATAAAAGAGTAACAAACATCCATACTTACAAACTTTCGGGTTTATTGTATTAGTAGGATATTAATGCTAAGGTTCTATTTCATACGTAAGCTTTTACATGTTAATTCCTTATTATTTTTAATAATTCTTTTACGTTGGTTTTCTTGCAGATTTTGCGAATTATATATTTACAATTTTCAAAGGAAGTGGTCGCTTGTAATGAAAATTAACGCGATGAAGGTATTAAAAGATTTCTTTGGGCATAGGCGACTAGGTCTATCAATAAATCATATATATAAATACGTGTATAGATTTCTAGCTAGTACCAAATTTAATAAAGAAACTCAAAATATATAGCCACAATAATGTGCCTTTTAAATGCAAAAAAAAAAAAAACGAATATTTATATGTTTTCAAGTTAAGCAAGCTCAAACTTACGACCTCTTTAAATATATTTAACAAACAATTTAATAAAAGTTATATTTTTATTTTAACCGACTTTGAAAAGAACTGGTCCAATATTTTCACCTGCGAATTAAGCAGCGAAAACAGTAATATAAATTCAACGGCATAAAGTTGTTGAAACTAACGGATACACTACAAAGTTGCCAGTGTAGCGTTTTCATGACATGTAATTATTGTAAATTGGCACGGGATGAACGCTCGTCAAGTGATACGGTGCTAGTTACGGATTCCGTCTACGAATTAATTAGTAGAGTCAATTGCTTGTACGGCTCTAATAGAGCTCATTGCCATATGGGATTGGAATTTGGGTTTTTTGAATTAGGAATACAATACATGGAACGTAACGCATGGCTAGTCTAGAGGTTAACTTGTGGTTTTCCAAGAAGCTTGTCTGTTGTCCTTAGCCTTTCTTCTTTTCGGCCAAAACATGTCCACTGCTGGACGTAGGCCAGTAGTCTTTAGCCTTTACATCATAATTATTATCCCGCATCAGTACGATTAGCCTTGTTCCGAAGACGATTCTACATACCTACTATTGAACTTATATTTATTTATTTATAACTTATGTACACTTAGAAACATATTATATACAGCGAAACGGCGAAAATAAAAATTAAACTTTGTCTCTACAATTTTTTTCATCTGATTTCTTATATGATTAATTCTTTTGTCTTGTGTAAGATACTTCACTTAACGGATTGGCATTTAGTTTACATGCCATGTCTTTAGTTTATGTAGTTTCCCGCGGTTTTGCCCGCCTTAAAATGGAAAATAAACTTTTATCCCGTTAAACTACAACGTTCGCAAAACATCGGGCTATCGCATTCTACGCCACTCGCATCTAATACGGACTGTCTGCATCACGAAGATTGTCTTCCTACCTGGTGTGTTCAGCAGACGGCTAGAGATTGATGATGAAGGTTATACCAAGTTCATTAATCACGTCAGTAGCACTCGAATGCATATGTTTTGTTCATCATCATCATCATCAGCCTTTATCCGTCCACTGCTGAACATAGGCCTCCCTCAATCAAAAAATCAAAATCAAAAATTTTATTCAAAGTAGTACCATCAAAGTATATTTTTGAACGTCAATTGAGTCTACCACCGGTTCCAAAGCAAGTCCACTGATAAGAACAGGCGAAACAAACTCAGTGGAAGAATACGACCGATCCCTTGCTACTCGCATCCAACGCGGACCTGCCACTGCACGGCGATCGTCTTTCCATATGGCCGACCAACACTTCGTCTACCTAAGCGCGGCCTCCACTCTTGAATCTTAATGGCCCATCGGCCATCCGTTCTTCTGAGTGCGTGACCAGCCCATTGCCACAAAATATAAGCACTTCCACGTCGAAGTGAAGTTTATCTGATCTAGGTAACGATAGTGTCGTAATAAATGTATTTTTTTATCTCAAATCTGATTGATATTCTTTGTATTCTATATCAAAACATATCAATCATATAAACGGTATCAATCATTTTGTAACATGGCATATATCTTGAAAATCTAAACACCTTTCCTTTAGATGATGCATTGTGATCAGTTTGAGAGGATTTTTATGTAATAACTAGCTGTTGCCCGCGGCTTTACTCGCGTTAAATTCGGGGTAGCGCAGTTCCGTACGTACGTATAGTATCCAAATAATCCAATATAATATCCAAATTTCATCAAAATCGGTTCAGTGGTTTAGGCGTGAAAGGGTAACAGACACACAGACAGACAGAGTTACTTTCGCATTTATAATATTAGTAAGGATTACGTGGGTATTGTCGAGAAATAGTCCTTACGTCAAAGAGAAGTTAGTTTTAGTTAGGTGTGAGTATTTTAATAGGTACTGGAGAATAAGGCGCTGTACCCACAAGCGCTTTTATAACGACCGTTAAAAAACGTTCGATGACACAAATGGATACTCATGTTTATTTACACGAAAGTGTTTTAAAAGCGCGGCGCTTATTTGTACAGTGTCGTTGGATTTTCGACTTTGAGCGTTGGATTTAAATCGAAATGAGCATGCGGGACTCGCAACTCGCGCCAACGTCAAGTTTGAATCCGACGCTTATTAAGCGCTCGTGCGTACTGGGCCTAAATTGATCGCGATATTCCGTGATACCATAGAGTACAAATAAATATTTATTGAACGATGACCCCACGGTCACGGTTTTTGTATGTATACAGTATATCTATTACTTCGGTGCGGACATTTATTTTTACTATTATTATTTATTAAGTACCTGGTTGACTGAGCATATGCTCGGTACCCTAAGTGATAAAATACGATAAAATTTTTCTTCCAAAAAAAATGGTCTTAAAAAAAGTAAAAAAAAATTCGGACTGGAGATTCGAACCAGGCTCGTTCGGACTTAACTGCCTAATTTCACCACTAAGTTACCATGACATGTCATTTGACAGCGAAATTTACCTCAGATGCCTCAAAACACGGAAAAAAAAGTTTTCTAAAAATGTATATATATATATATATATATATATATATATATATATATATATATATATAAGAATTGCTCGTTTAAAAGTACAAGATAAGATATAATATTTTTTTATTATTTTTAAGTACGTCCTTGGCGAAATGTAAATTTTCGGTCTCTGTATGTAGTATCCAGTAAATTGACTTCACACAGGTCTATTACGTAATAGTTATTATTCGTCCGAATCGTAATGTGCCAGTCATTGTTATTATTTGTTTATAATAAAATAATAGGAGAGAGTTTGAGAGTGGCAATATTACAATATTAGATTACGCTGGCTTACAACTTACAAGGCTAAGTTTATGACAAAGAGACAACTTTATCAAAGAGAATATTGCTCCTGTAAGACTCCATTCGACAATGTCCGCAGTGTTCGTGGGAGTTTGGTATCCGTACTTTTGACTGGATATACGGATTTTAATTTACGGACAAAAATATATTATATACTTTTTTTAGGTACAGAAAAAACGGAATCCCTCTAAGATAGATAGGATAGCAACCAACTCGTAGGAGAGGTCTGAGTTCGATTCCATCCGGTTAACCTGAGAACAGTTCTTTTAATTTCCCCCTCTTTATCCAACATTAAAACTTGCTTTCAAGATAAAGAATGAGATGTGGCATTCCTAGTGTAACTAAGTTTTGAAGAATCCTGGGCTAAGACTAACTATTTATTTCTTTTTTTTTTCTTTTTGATGTCGCATTGTAGCCTTCGCACCATATCAGGGCCTCGGGTAGGCAATCTGGCGTGTTTGGGGACTTGCCTTGGGGTGCACTTCCCCACTAAAACTAAATAGTCTAAGTATGCATGTCCTTAACAAAATTCTATTTTATTAAACAATAAAGATACCGGATCAAAAGCCTTTGATAATAGCACCGCGACCGGCAACGCACTCAATAATACTCTAGACACTAGAGCAGTGATTCCCAAAGTGGTCTATATTGACCCCCAGGGGTCTATGACAAACTGCAAGAGGTCTACGTCAGTGAAAAAAAAATTGGGGGTCCATGAAATGAAAATGGGGGTCCATGAAAATGAAGAAAATTAATTTGGTTTCCAGTGAAGAACCAATGAGACATTCAACCAAGAAGAATTTTACTATTATAATGAAATATCTTTAAACGAGCAAAAAAAAAAGATCAGGTCCACGTGATGTAGGAAAAGTTTGAAGTTTCCATGAAGCAAAAGATTTTGGGAAATGCTGCTCTAGAGCGTACTGTCTAGCGTCTGTTTATAGAAGTCGCTTATCACTTTCTGACTACCGACCGCTTGAACTATCTGATTGCCCCCTCTTGTAGCCGTTGCTCATTCCATGTTTCGATTGTTGCAGGTCTACAGTTGCGGAGCATAGAGGAGCCGCCAGGTGGCGCGGGCGGCGTTATGCCCGCGCCCACCTGCTACGACGCTGAATGTGCACGTACTGAGGCTTGGCTTGACGAGAACCAGGAATTCGTACACGATTATTTTTTAAGGTAAGCTACAAAGAGCTATTATCTAAACTTGTCACTATGGTATAATTGGGCACGTCGTTTTTTGGGTTCCGATTCTTAAAATTGAAAAATGGAATCCCTATAGGCTCTGTATCTCTGCTTGTCTGTCTATCACTTGTAGGTAATCCACTCATACCGACTTTACCAGAGGCCACCAGTAGTGCTATTCTGTAAAAACAATTTCATCCAGCTTTCTTTCATCTGAGCGATAGAACTCACTTTAAGCTCACTTCGAAAGCGAACTTTATTGATATAGATAGAGAGTCGAGTTTTAAAGAATACAAATTCGTCAATTAGGGATGTTGACTAATTTTTGTAATTGATTTTATTTGATAGATATACTATAGATAAACACGAAAAAAATACTTTTGTCAAGATATATGTCCAATTTTAACAAAAAATTAAATAAAGAAAAATGGCTTTTAAAATCGCCCTTGTAATGCTCCAAGCGTCATTACGTCACACACCGCATTCAGAGCTCGCGCTATGTTAGGTGAGTTTGTACTTAGCTCAATGTTCAGTGACGTCATCGCCTTATTGGCGTTTACAGTTACGTGATCATGCATGATAAATAACGCATTTTAAATTAATTTTCTAAATTTTATGACAAATAAGTAGACTTTTTAAATGTTATTTTAGGTTTTCAAATAAACTATAACTATAACTATAACTATACAAATACTGTATTTAATATGTAAAACATAACTTTACATGAATTTGTAACATGTGTCAACATCCCTATTCGTCATATCACCGCGGATTCCGCTTTCGAGATTCGAAAACGACCTTAAAGAATAGCCCTACAGGCGTAAAACCTTTTGGAAAAGAGCCGTCTGTCAAACGAAGTTTTTAAAGAGTAAGCCCACTCTGTCTCTGTCTCGTGCTCACCGCTGCTACTCCATTCTCATCCTCACCTCCTTCGGCATACTTGGCTCTTATTTATACATGCCTCTTTCATGTAATAGCTTCTGGACGAAGCAGCGAGAAAAAGCTAGTGATATAAAACAAAAATACCTATATACCAGAAGTACTTCAACTCAGTAAATCTAGGATATAGGACATGTCAAAAGACCTTTAAAAAGAGGACAAGGTGGGTGAGCATTTTGAGTGGTTTTCGATCGAAAAAATGTCAAAATTTAAAACGAGTTTTACTATAGGCGCCGTGTTCATATTTCGAATTTTCTCGAAATACCGAGTACGTTGTAAGAAACTTTATTTGTGATGACTTTATAAATTACCACCATATTATTTTATATACAACGGTAACTGTATTCAGACCCAGGTCTAAAATTTATTTATTATTTATTTTAACATTTCTGTCAACATTTGCTTGCTGGTGATGTCAAGACAAAAATCTACGTTAGAAACGTCTTCTAGACGAGCTATATCATCCTGGTTGTACAGATTATCCATAAAACGCCATCTATTGGCTAGCTAAAAAAAGTGATACATATGAAATCCATGAAAAGGTATCTAAGTAAAGAATGAAAAAGGCTGACAGACGCTGGATAAGAGCCGACAATGTAATTGGTCAAGCAGCAAACAGACTTAGGGTCTGTTTCACAATATACTATTAAAGTACCCTATAGCTATATGACACATAAATTAACTGACAAATAAATCTTCATGTTAGTCTTGATTGGGTTTCAGCATCATCTTCCTGTAAATTTATTTGGCAGATCCCTATTTGGCACTTACTGGTTAGAAGGCTTGGCAACCTCGCATTTCATAGTTCCATTTTACGATTAATATGTTTTAGAAAAACATTCCATGTTGTAAATATACATGAAAATATGTTTTTATAATTTAAATGTATGTATCATACCATCTTTATACCTTTTATTTACATAGAACTTGTATATAATGTTATCCCTTAAATGTTAAACGATCAAAACACAATTTAAATTATTTTGTATATTACTGTTACCGGAACGTCAAATTGTCAAATGTCATGAAGCTGTCAACCGCGTATATATCTGTCAACTAATTTATCTGACAGATGAATTTGCTAATGGCTAGTTGATCCGACCTATAGTTTACAGGGAACTTTATTAGCCAAATATTGCTATTTGTCAATTGTGAAATAAAAAGGTTGTAGTTATGTGGTAAATATGTTGCAAATAGCTTAATTGGAACTTTATTAGGACATTGTGAAACAGACCCTTATAATGATTACAAGTACCTAGTATCCTAGGATTCCTGGATATCTAATGGCAGGCAACGCATACTCGAATCTAGCTCAAGATAGCCCAGGGTGGGTGTTTACGAGCGCTTTAGGCGTATTTTTTTCAAATTATTGGTCGAGAAAGGTAAACCGGATTTACCTAAGGTAGGTGCAGCAACAAAAACAAGGTACAACAATATGAGGTTATATTAGCGAGGTTCCATACCATAAAGGAAAAAATCTTTGCACCCCTTTTTTTAAATCTAGAATTCAAAATCTAGTATAGTTAAGGTACAAGTAAGGTCAAGTAGTGCCTCTGTACTCAATCTTCAACTGTTCACTCCCTCGAGTGCTGAAAGCTATTAAAAATAATTAAAAAATTAAATAAATTTCACAAACTTTCAAAGTTGAATAATGACCATGTTTAACAATATTTTTAATTATTTTATCCCCAATATAGATAGGTAAAATAATATAGTCCCTAGTCCCTACTGCAATGTGAGACAGTATCGTTTTTTTTTATTTAGAAGTTAAAGTATTAGTTCTTTGTGTATGAAAAGTGTCCGTCGGAAAGTGACAATTAAAGATGGCGCCAGAGTAGCAAGTGAAAGGATCTATAAACGTGTGCGCACCAAGAAATTACACACACACATACATTTAATACAAACATTACACACTCGCTTAAAATCCATCCCTTTGCTACTGTGGCGCCATCTTTATTTGCCCCTTTTCGACGGACACTTCATAAACCAAATGTACATAGCCATACATAGAGATGAGAGGTACCATCGAACTGTGTTTGAAGATGAATGTTTTTTTATTCAGATTGAATTTCGATCGCTGGGCGACCTCTAGTTTTAGTAATCTGACATTTAACTGAATTGTTACACGTGTGGAAACGCGCACCCTTCTGTTTTATTTTAAGCTTAGCGTTCGCTGTTTTCCATTCATTATTTATTATCTTCTTCCTAATCATTATTCCACGCCACAGTTTTAAAATGAGATAACTATTTGTGATCCTGCTTTATTAATCCCTCCTTAATATTATAAATGCGAAAGTAACTCTGTCTGTCTGTCTGTCTGTTATGCTTTCACGCCTAAACCACTGCACCGATTTCTATGAAATTTAGTACACATATAGATCAGGCTTGGCAAAGGGCATAGGCTACCTTTTATAACGAATAAAGGCTTGGCGGGGTTTGTTTGAACGCGCTAATCTCAGTAACTATTCGGTCGAATTTGAATGATTCTTTCAGTGTTAGATAGCCTATTTAGATATATTCTATCTAAATAGGCTATTTTTTTAGATACAGATTCGAGAAAGGTTATAATACTATATACCATCCCGCTATGTCGCCGTTATAATTCATAGTTAACGAAGGCGAAGCTGCGGGCAACAGCTAGTTAATAAATATATATTCGACAAGTATATATCGCGGTTATGAGGCTCGACAAAGACAAGTCCCCTCCAATGACAGACATCAGATCATGAAACAGCGCCGCCCATCTCGGGCACACCTCGAGTATGTGCTGGGCAGAGTCCACCGCCGCGCCACAATCGTGACATCCAGTCGTCGGCTCCCTTTGGGCCGTCCGACACAAGTTATCACCAAAGCATCCTTGCCCGGTGAGAGGTTTTTGAATACCCACTCCAAGAGAAAATAGATGTCGACTCAGGATCATCAGCTTACATATCCAAATAAAATTAAAATACCTTTATACCAAAAAAAAACCAAATTATCTCATTAATATTCACACATCCATCATTCATGATTATTCATTCATTCATCATTATTCATTCCTTCCTCGCGGTTATAATTAATGGGGGGCATACATGAGATCAACCTCCGTACTTCCGTCGGTTTATTTATTATTTATTATACTCACTTCCTGGCACATAATTTATAAAGGCATGCTAAACTCAGAATTATGGTTATATTATGCAAATAATTAATATAATTACAATAATGGGGATAAATCTTCATTAATTAATAATCTAACTAACGCTATCCGGCTATTCGGAAGTGGCTTAAAGCTTATAAGAGTATCGCTCAATGCTAGACTCGACCTGCACACCCTTGAAGTGTTAGAGGTCTGCGCTCCGTCATAGTCTGATATTGGTCTTCCGAAAGGACTTTTCAAGGTCATCACGACGATGGCTGGTGACAACGAGACTTAGCGGCCAATGATGGTCTTCTTCTACAAGGCTCTGATGTCCCTGTAGGTGACCAACCAGTGGATGAGAGAGGACTTGCAATGGGGGTGTAAAAGGCGCTTGATGCGTCTCCAGTAAAGCCCCTATGTCGTGCCGGGTCAGGTTGTACCCAGTTAGACACGGCCTACCGGGGACTGCTCAGTGCCGGTCTGGCAGGTCCACCCTTACGCTTCTTGACATTCGCCGAGGCCAGCCTGTCGTTAAAGTCATCTTAATGTCTAAAACGGCTAAAGGCTCTCGCAGTGGTTTTTCGCCCACATGAGGTCAGGAAGCCACTTGGGGTAACCCAGCTACACGTGTAAAAGCATTTTCCCTGCGACATCATAAACTACGCTATATGTTTATGAGTATATACTGCAGTAAAATCTTTATAAACGATTATTGTGAGGAAAAATAATAAATTAAATTAATAAAAAAATAAATTAAAATAAAAAATGCATATTTATAGTACCTTAGGTTCTATTATTCTTATAAGATGTACTAAATTGCGACCAGCAAAAATTCAGGAGGAAAAGTTTTTTTTTTCTCTTTATTTTTATGAAAAGGCGTTAATCGCGCAGCGTTTTATGTCAGCCTTGTAAATTAACAAAATACATAGTATGTATCTAGATAACAACTAGGATCTTAACTTAAATAATTTAACAATCAAGTTAAAGGAAAAGCTTCTTGTACAAGATTTCAGGAATCCACTTGTCGAGGTAAGCCTGAAGTACAATGCTAGGGCAGATCACAGATGTGACAATTGGTACCTGCATCCATCATCGCTTGTGGTAATTCATACCAAGGTCAAAGGAGAGTCCTAAAACTGTCCTACCATCACAACCAAAATCATTATAAACATTTTTCTATTAATTAAATAGGTCTTTTATAATGAATATCAAGAAGGCCGATATTCACAGTCGAAATAAATGCTGCGCAGTAATTCTCGTCATCTCCTTAGTTGAGAAAACCCTTATAATCAATGAGAAGTGGATGTAAATTTGTAATCTATCATCCGGAGGTCCAATTATTAATTGTGTAGTCGTTAACCCCTCTCCCCTCCTGGTAACGACCCCTCCCCCTTCCGTGACAATCGCGTAATTTTATTTCCCGCACGTTCTCCACCCCCCAATGTCCACCCTTTAAATATTATTGTCACGTAAAATTGTGCAATGTCTTTAAAAAGTTTTTTATCCCGTCACTGATGATGGATTAGCAGCATCATCTATTTGATGGATGAGACATGAGAGAGGTTTTATTGAGTATAAAAGAACGAAGTATATAAGAAACTCTTAGTACGTTTTCGGTAGAGTAACTTATTCTTTCTATTATATTAATGTTAAAGAAGAGCGGGGTCTCCTAACACAAGTCTATATGCACCTAAAACCCAATCACAAATCAGCCTTTGTAATATATTACATATAAAAAATATTTATTTTTATTATTATCAGTATTTCTGTTCAAAGACAAAGAAAAAAAATTGTTACTGTAGTTTTATTCGGCAAATTTTAATTTGTTGCCTTTAAATTAAGTGTATTAAATTTCAAATTCCTCCATTGGAGCAATCCTCTTAAAAGGGGTTCAAGGGTATTATGCAAAGATATTCCCATTGGCTAATTATGCATCGACGGCTATCAATCGGCCAATCAGACCGCAGAATCGTCTTAACGTCGCAGCACAATTTTGGCAGAATTTGTTTTCATACAGAACCGTACATACCGGCTATATTCCCGATGACAGATGCTTTCCTATACTTTAACGGAGTCCCTGGTGTGATTGACCAACTCGCACTTGACCGGTTTATAATCCAATTACGCCTATTGATCGGCAGTCTGACCTATTTGCACACTTAACTGGTCATGACTAGAAAATAGATTATGTATGTGGAATACAATACCGAAACAAAACTAACTATATTTTTAACAATAAATTTAATTTATTTCTTTATTGCAAATTTTTTAAATACTTAATACGTCATGCTTTTAGATTGCTGTTTCTGAAATTGCACATATACTATGCCGCGAGCTTTTGTCTGACTGTCTGCGGCAAAATGAGGGCTTATGTAATTTAGAGATGTATCTACAGTAGACGGAATCATATGAAATGATCAACTCTAATCTCCCTCTTTCTCTTTTTCGGCAAGACGGCAGACTCATATGTTTGAGATAGTCAAATCCGCTATAGTCTTGTGCATACAGTCTGACTAAAGAAAACCACACACAAACATTTTTGTTTAAATTTTATAAGAGAGAGAAGAGAGAGAAAGAGAAGAGGTTTTAAGACAGCTTCTACAAATGAATGTTATCGATTCCGCTTTAGACTAATCACCGGAAATGATGATGATGATGATGCGCCCAACAAATTTCATCGCCATCATCAGCCATAGTGATAGGAGATACTCTAAATCCACGAGCATACAGCGACTAGTTTTAAGACTTGCATCTTTCATCTTGCATCACGACATTAAGGAAGCGTTCTAGATTGTGCTTTAGTGACAATCACATGAATTTAATGGCGTCCAGTGGGAACCGCTTTGTACTGGGATATCTATGTGGGATATATTGTCCTCGTAAACTCTGGAATGTGTAGTAGGATGCTGGTAGGATACATTAATATTTTATGTTGGCATTTCGCTACTACTTCTACTATACTAGTAGGAGTGCTAGTAGTAGAAATAGTACACTAAGTACTTTTTCCTCTGGAGATATCCTAATGAAGACAGGCAATCAATCAATAGGGAAAAAATAATTACCAACAATTTCAAAACTTTTCTTACGGACTTGTTTAACGAAGACTTCGGACGGAAATAAATTTAAGAAATTTATTGTTTTCTTAAGTTTACGCAAATATAATTAAGAAATTTATATAAATATTTGCAGTGGACGGATAAAGGCTTATGATGATGATGATATTAATATTAACAAGCAAGTTCATGCAGTGCAAAAATTTATAATCATCAAACAGGGTTTTGGTGGGATTCGAACAGGCGACTACTGTGTGAACGCTGGCATTCGCATCTTTCAGGTTTACCTTGGCCAGGACTCATAGATTCATAACCGACAGAAAACGGATGAAAGCTGATGATGATGATTCCCAATATACACTTAATTACTCTGCTGTCGCTACAAGTTTGCTTAAAATTACTTTGTCCATATTGTTTACGCATAATGTCGCGAGGGGGAGCTTTCAGAAAATATGACGATTAATGTTTCTCAATGCAGTAGGCCTTTCTAGAAGATATGAATATTTAAGAAGGATTCTGTATTATACTGGAGATTGCTTTTATAAATATTTGATGTCGAATGCTCGTTAATAATATTCAAACTTGAGAGAGATTGTTCGTTTTGAGCGTCAATTTAAACATTGTATTTTGATAATTAAAATGTCGTTATGGAAACGGCCTCTGCTTTGAAGGGGCTAACGTCGTTCATTAATTACGAAGATCTTAGTCTAAACTGGCCCTGGCTTCGGTGTCAGTTATTAAATGGCCTTGCCTTTTTCTAGGAATAAAGGCCACTGTATAGTCCTTTCCTACCAGGTTATCATAATGCTATTTTACTTAAGAAATAAGCTTTCGCTAACAGGCGCGTTGCGTTGGGCAAATTAATGCATCTTCCATTAATCCAGCTATCTTAAGACAGGCTTATCTTAGTGCAGTAATGCTGCGGTAAATGTAAATTTGTGTTCCTAACATGAAATAAGCTACGCCAAATTTCGCTCTCTCTCTGCCTCTCTCTCTTGTGACAAAAGAACATATTATATTTCTAGTATTTAATATATTGTACTTATTACACATAGATCGATACATGATTATCGTTAAAAGAATGGCAGGACTTACTTTTGTCTAAAGCATACCCAGTCGTCATCAATAGATGGCGCTACATGTCTTTATACCGTCATATTTTTATTAAACCTCGATCACTTAAGGTGTATTAAAAGTAAAGAGAACCATCACTGTGTATAAAAAATCCTGTCGAATGATGACAAATGAAATGTTGGTGCGACAAATTACACACACAATACACACATGCACATTTTTAAGCATATGTGCGCCAAGAAATATACGCGCACACATCTACACTAATATTATAAAGAGGAAAACTTTGTTTGTTTGTTTGGTTGTAATGAATAGGCTCAAAAAGTACTGGACCGATTTCAAAAATTCTTTCACCATTCGAAAGCTATATTATCCACGAGTAAAATAAACTAAATTTTATTCTGGAAAAAAATAGGATTCCGTAAGATATTTGGGTTTTTCGGACACAAGGTGTAAAAAATCAACCCGAAAAGTTACTTATTTTGCGTACCTGCTTAGATCCAGTTGTAAATCTTAGTTAACGCAGGCGAAGCTGCGGGCTACAGCTAGTAATATATAAAGTACAAACAATCCTTACTTGTGTAAGCAACCGAAGCGCCATCAGGGGGCGTTAAGTGAGAAACGGGAAACAAGTTCCAGTTTACCTGCGCGTGGCGTGACGTAGTTGTTGTCAAAGTGTGGGTAGAACGGCCGAGCGTTAGGAAGGTCGTCTGATATCCTTACAATTGTAACAATAACTGTAATAATCATAGCGAACGGTTTTGGAAACTGATTGCGGCTAATATGCGTTTCCAGACGAACACTTTAGTAACCTGCACCCAAAACTAGATTGTTCTCTACGCCCTTGACGCAATACACGGGTTTTTATAAGTTTTTTTAAAGTCAATATTCACAAATAAGTGAACAGATTTGGATGCAGTTTTTATTTGAAAGTAGGTTTCTTAGCGGTAGTTCTTCGACATGTTCTATCAAAATCAGTTTCAAGGTTGTTAGCTTTTGTTGTGTGTTATTTTAAGTCTTCGTTGAATTTTACCTGCTTTTTGTAACTTCTGACTAAACCCTTAGTGATTGCTGTATATCATTTGTGAACAGGAAAGCCACGAGGCAAGTGGTGGATGCGTGGCTGGTGTCCCACGCGACGCCCCCCAGCGCCGAGCTCGCGTCACCATCGCGGGCTGGCTCCGGATCTGGCGCCACCACACCCGTCAGGTATTTGGAGCATTAATTAAAAATAGATGAGAGAATACATGTTTAATTGTGTGTGTGTTAAAAGTATGATGCTACATATAATTTATTTACGTACTTCTTTCTCTATGTATTCTTCTTTTATTTTTGGCATACGATCGCCTTTTGCGACATTCTGCCAATTCTCTATGTATTGTTAGACCTATAATTCTAGAGTCAAATTTGACAGCTTTTCAAAGTGGCTATGTCGACTGACAGGCTGATCAAATTAAGTAATTAACCCTGCTTCTAGCCACTCATTTGACACTTAATAAGAGATTTGACAGTTGATTTGTTATTGCGTTGATCAGCCTTTCTGAAACCGGGTGAAATGAAAGCAGCGAGCGGGAAAAGTATATTTCATTACAAGTGCGGAAAGCCTGTCATTGCAACGAGTGCCGACAAATGTCTCCCGAGCCGAGGCGCAGCCGAAGGTGAGGGATGACAGTCGGAACAAGTTGCAATGACGGTTCCGCACGTGTACTGAACGACTATTTTTAATACAGTTGCGAAAAAATTAAGCTATTTAATAAAATAATAAAAATACACAATGGCGCCGAACGTAAAAGAATATAAGCAGAGATTTTTTTCTTCACCCATTCCGGGTAGGCAAAGGGAACTATGCCCATACAGCCAAGTGTTCAGTGGAATTGTTTTATTGATATGAAATAAAAATGAAATTTAATGAGATGAAATAAAATGGAACCTAACCTAACTCATTTAATCAAATTATTAAATCTGAAATTGAAACAAATTAGTAACTTCTATTTATAAATATTTGTAAAAACTTCGTGATTGTTTTTTTTTTCTTTTTAATATACATTATTTTGACAGTTGGGAAAGAGAACGTACGAGTTCGGAAAAGGTAAAGAAAAAGCACGAGTGTGTAATAGCCCACTTTCCGAACACTATACGTCCCTGCAATACGCCACTTTTTGAGCAACTGTATTAAAAAATGATTTTCGTTTGTGTCATCTGAATCCAAATCTGAATTTCTATTAAACCTGTCATCATATTCAGTTGCATCGAAACTTAAACAACGGAATCGCAACAGGAATACGTCGATGACGTTATGTTCTTCGACACAATAGTGTATGTAATGTGTAACGTTACTAGCCTACTCAAGGTCGATATGAAACAAATACGCTGCTAAAATACATAACAATATAGCGTGATTTAGAAACGACATAGCTTGCTATATCATCCTCTGATGGGCTATATCATCCTCTGATGATGATGATGAAGAACTGCTTGTTCGTTGCTTTACAATATTCGTGTACATTGTCGCGTGGGGGTGGTAGATGCCCCCAGCGAGCAGGTTAGTTAGGGTAGAGTAGAGTAGGTTCGGACAAGTCTTACCTTATCTCGAGCCAGAAACTTTCCTTGGCTGGCCCACGTTCCGACAGCGTATTGCGTAGGGGTAATAAGGGAGGAATCACTGGCCTGACTGGACTCCTGGCGATGGTAGGTTGGCTGTTCTGGTCTTCACGCTGGGCGTTCGGTTCAGCCGGCCGGCTGTTAGATGTTCAAGCTTGGATACTTAGCCTATCCAAATTCTGCTCCGCGAACTCCCAGCGGAATTCAAAAAATTAGACGAGGGTTAGCCTCGGCTTCCGCCAGCCACTAAGTCAGGACCAGAAAGAGCCAAGAGGTCGGTTAGAAGTGACAGCAAATCAAAAGGTCCCTAATCACAGCTTGTCTATCGTTCCATAAACAATATAGTTCTATAGTCAAATGTCAAACAGACTTTATTATTAATTAAGTTTTAATTTAGATTATTTGTAATTTTTGGTTTAGGGATTAGATTAAATTATTATATTTATTATTATTAATTACAAGAGGTAAATTAATTTTATTTGAGAAAATGGATAGTAGAAAACGGTTCTTGAATTATAGAATGGTCGCTAGTGAGACAATAGAGTATGTCAATAGTTGACACTTATCAACGATAGATGGCGCGTATGCCATTAGTATGCTTAGTTTAAACATAATATCTATTGCTGAATTTTTAATTCAAACCCAAAATCATGTAACGAGCTAGCGCAACGTTACAACATTTATGTCTTAAAGATTACATTGAAAGTACATATAGGTCGTAATATATCAGAATGTAAGTGCACTTTTTGGTCGACAGGAAGATCTCAGCTCACGAGTTCGAGCGCGGTGGGCTGCTGAAGCCGCTGGTAACCACCGTCGACGGCACCCCCACCTTCCTCAATGACCAGCATATGCATGCGACGCCGTCCCGGCCGCAGCGACGGTCGAGGCACGAGCTGCGCCAGTTGGATGAGAAGGAGCTTATATTTGAATTAGTAAGTACACTCTTGCGATATTGGTCAAAATACTACCGTTAAGTTCTGCAAAATAAGTCTTAAAGTAGCTGTAGGTAAGGTGAGTAATTTGCTGTCCTTTTTTAAAATATCACATATTTTAAAGCACATATTTTAAAGCACTGAAACTATTTTTCCCTACATACTTAGCAATAGTTTACTGTATTAGCTTATGCTAATTATGTTTAATGAAAATGGTAATAATCGCCTTACTAATATTATAAATGTGAAAGAATGTTTGTTGCGCTTTCTCGCGAAAACTATTCAACAGATCATCATGAAACTTTGTACACATATTCTCGGAGGTACTGGAAGTAACATAGGATACATTAAAAAAAAGGTTTTTCTTTTGTTTTTGCTAACGCAGGCGATAGTAGTTAGTAGATACTAGTTATTACCCGATAGTAGATAATTCTACCTCATTATACCTAATCAAAAAGTAAAGTAAATTTTTGATATAGACCTCTTTCAAAAGCAAAATATGTGTAGTTCCTATAAAAAAAATTATAATAAATGTTTCGCAATATTTTATAAAAAAATATTCGATTTACAGTTTCGAACATTTAGAAATAACTTTGAAGCGATGAACTTTTTTGATTAAAAACTTCAAGTTGCATATGCACTATGACGTCACCGCAATTCGAAGTTTAAATATTTTGAAATATCGTTCTGAAATACCAATAATATCATCATCATCATCAATTCTAATATGCTGGGGCTCCTCTAAATCCGACCATAGTGTTGGGTCATAATTCACCTATGTGCTGGCTGTAAGTGGATTAGTTATCACACTTTCAAAGACTTTTATTCTCATCAGACATGCTGGTTTCTTAACAATGTTAAAGCAAGCGATATTCTCGTGTTAGGATGCAATAAATTGAAAAATCTATTTTAGGTGCAACCAGTCAAACTCGAATCTAGATCATAAACAAAGTTTTTAAAATTAATTTTCAGTTTAATAGGCAAACATCGTGGGTAGTTTCGTAAATGAACACATTAAGTGAACAAAGCGAAATAATAGCTATTCAATTATAATGATAAACCCTTAGATCATTAATATATGTCTAGATGGAGTGTCGCCCTACAATCAAAACAAAAAGAACTGGCCAACATTTTCAAAGATGTGTTCGTGAATAGTGATACCAGCTACTACAGTTCTCCAATAATCATCCTTTTTAATCTCGTTACACTTCAACACAAACCTTCATTATAAATAAAAACAATAATGCGTAACAATTCATGCGTATTCTATGACAGAGGGACGGATACTAAACACGGAGAAAGCATTTAGAGGCCAACAGTTGGACGCTATTTTTTAGGACGTGTTTTCCGCGTCACACTCGTATCTAGACATATTATTGATCTAAGGATGAACCTTAAGATGGTATTTACAATTACTAATAAATATAAGAAAGGAGCATTCGTGAAAGTTCCAGACTGTAAATTGGAATATGAGATTGTGGAGAAGCTTTACTTTGTAACTAACTGCTACCCATGGCTACGCACGTTTATTTCATAAATTTTAAATTGCATTAAAAAAAAAAAGGCAGCATATTAGAATATCCAAAAAAGAAACTGTTTATTTTTGAGTTCTTGTGAAAATTGGATTATATATAATATGTCATACTTTTGTATGACAAATTCTGTTGTACTAAATAAGATTAAACAAATGAGTTTGTAATTTCTTTTCTTCTGGAAGTCCAGTCATGTTATTGTAACGACAGAATTCTACTTCCCTTCTTCGTTGTTTATTCTAATCACTAATCAGTTTGTTACCAAATAGTTCACTCGTTTGGTATTGACTTAGGCCGAATGAGATTGGTTGGGTTTCCACAACATTCCATTGAAGTGGAATTCAAACACAAACCCATAGATAACAATTGATTTGCTATTTCCTATGAAGATATATATATATATATATATATATATTTTTTACTTCTTTGTATTTTTTTATACTCTATATAAACGTCAGCCTTTAATAAATGTCCTTTATTTTGAGCGGTTTTTTTATGTAGCGTTGGCTTCATCGGTTTTTAATAAATTTATTTCTGATATTCATGAAAGTACTAGCATCGTATGAATGCATTATACGATACTCTGATAAATAAAATAATTAATTACTTGTTAAATCATAATTATTATACTGTGTTCCTATAATCTTTAATTTTAATACATACATTCATACTTGATAATTTCTTCTGTAGTATTAACAAACCTCAAAGGAAATCAACGCTTTTGATTTCCGATTTTCCCTTTTATGAGACCAGAGAAACAATAAAAGGCATAATCACTCTTACAAATATGATATAATAATTTCATTCTGATAGCATCTAAAGGTTTTATTCATTTTCAGTTGTAACGAAATATATTATGTTTACTAAAAGTTTTTATGGATAGGTTAAGACTATATTGGAGTTAGTTAAACGTCAAGGAATGTTTATCACATATTTTTATTTTGAAATTGTAATATTTTTTTTTTTTGAAAAGTTGAAAGTGTGATATCAATTACAAATATAGATTTTGAAAAACAAACAATCATCGTAGACTCTAGAGTTTGGAACAAATAAAACATATTACAAAAATCAATAAAGTTCCCACTAATAATTACCAAAAAAATCAACAGTATTTATAACTAAACCAACACCAAAAATAAAATATCAAATGAAAATTACTCTTTCAAATTTAGAATTGACTTTTGTCCTATATTTTGTTCCGCAAAGGAAGAATAATTACTAGTATGCAAAATTTAAAATTTACAAGTCTTTATGCTGTATATGTTTTCTTCTGTATGTTCAATTTCTTTTTATAGACATGTAAAAAAGTTTAGTCTTGATGTTTGTTTAGTTAATGACACTGGTACCTCATATAAATGCATGTATTTGTTATGCATGGCATTTATTCCCCTTATCTCATAGCGCATGCATCGCTTATCAGTCCATAACAAATTATGTAATCGGGACATACAGAGACGATAGATAAGGCGCACGAGTGGTAACAATCGACCCCGACTATCAGTTTACATGTAATATCGGCGCCGGCGTTTTATCACCGACCTACCGGGTCATGGACTCTGATGGAAAGTGACTAAGAGATATTTGGGATGGTTTTTTGCGTCTCAACTGAATTGAGCTTATCTCGACTGCTTTGTAAACAAAATTTGAGTCGAGTATAGATTCGATTATGCGCGGTTAATTTTCGTTTTTTAGCACGCGCATAAACGGCGTAATTTGGATACATGAGATGCCGGTATTCATAAGCGCGGCTGCTGCGCGATTTTCGACAATTTTCCCGCGCTAAATATAGACAATAAACAGTTGATAAGAGAAAGTGTTAATTTTGAAAATATTTCTTCATATTGTTTTATAATGTTTACGCGAATATCTCTAATTATAATGAAACAACTTTTAGGCGAAGTTGCGGGCAACAGCTAGTGTATTATATTTAAAATGGTTTTAATTTTCCGTAGTATCAAATTACTCTATGGTTCTAATAGTTAGCCCGGCAAGCGGGTGTCACGGCTGACTTTGAGATTTTTGTTATGACGAAGCGGTTACTGTCGGGTGTCAGTCGGTTCGTACGCCCACGCCGTTGTCTTTACCACCCGCTAGATGTCGTTGTACCGAAACTGAATCGCGCTATCGACTTGCTATGAACGTTACAGTAGTATCGGAACATTCGCCAATATCTCTAGATAAGCAGTTAGAAAGGCGATTGCTGGTTTTGAAGGGTCGTATATTTACGACAGTTAATTTTTTGAGTACGAAAATCCTTCCTGATTTTCGGCTTATTATGGCGGACGCTCGACGGGCGACGAGCGACGGCCACATTTATTCTCTCTAAAGGTTTAAAACATTCGCAAAGTGGTCCAGATGGACCCCCAGGGGTCGATGGAAAACTCGAACGATATCGATAGTGAAGAACCGAAACGATGGCTTGACTTCTATCAATATCAATAATGTTAAGAGAACTTTACTATTAGCTACACTAATATCACAGTGTAGATACACTGAGCTAATATTATAAAGAGGAAAACTTTGTTTGTTTTTTTTTGGTTGTAATGAATAGGCTCAAAAAGTACTAAACCGATTTCAAAAATTCTTTCACCATTCGAAAACTATATTATCCACGAATAACATAGGCTAAATTTTATTCTGATAAAAAATAGGGTTCCGTACGATATTTTGGTTTTTCGGACACAAGGTGTAAAAAATGTTATTTTGCGTACTAAGATCCCGTTGTAAATCTTAGCTAATGCAGGCGAAGCTGCGGGCAACAGCCAGTGATTTATAAATTTATTTTAATTTTCCCCACAACCAGTCATGACGATACACGAACCCGGGCCTTTTGAATTCAGATCGCCACTCAACCATTACACCAGAGGGCGTTTCGATTGATTTAATCCATGAATCATAATTAAGGTTACAGAGTAAGTTTGACTTGCAGATTCTTTCCCTATCACACATTAGTGATTTTTATAAAAAAATAATAATAGTCTAGCAACGATGGAACTTCTACGACCAGCAAACGGTTAAGATACGCTTAAACCCACTTCTCTATTTTGTCGAATAGTATTATGTAATATGTCCAATATTTCATTGTAATATTACTGGAAATAATAATTCAGTGGAGCCCCGATAATGGCTAAGGTTTGTCTAACATTTTTGCACATCAATTATTTAAAATAAATGCGAGATAATTTTGTTTTTCATTAAAAAAGGCTTCTTTAATAATGATGACTATTGTTAAAGTACGAACGCCGTGTTATTTTGAAGCCACGTCGATTTGAGTGAATGTTAAGAACTAGTGAGATTTGGGTCTGTCTCAATATTTTAAGGACAATTTCTAGTTACAGAACCGATATGGATGTATCGGACTCATATTGATATCTGCTTTCTACATGTAAGTGCCGTAAAATAGCACGTGTTTTTTCGAAAGGACCTATGTTGTTGGCCTTAAGGCCTTTAAGCTTCATCGGAAAAGTAGATGAGCAGATGTGCAAAGTTTTTCGGCACTCTTGAAACCTGATAGGTCTTATTAACTTTACCTCTACTTTTTTTCTCCTTGGCCCCCTTACAAAAGCCAGGACTGAATATTTCCAGGACATCCGATGTTGTTTGCACCTTATTGCATGTTTGTTTGTTACTTTGTCATTAAATTATTCTTTGACGTGTTTGCCTAGTCTTATGACGGCCACGCTTGCGATGACGTATAAATGACGCTCGTTCAAATGATGTCGATGGTCATCAATAGATGAATTGATGATGACAGTTTTTTTGTTAAACATTTGTTTGTGTCTTAAATATATCTCTTCCCTAGTCCTATCTGATGAACGTTTTCGTGGCTTGTCTTAGTGTGGTTGCGTGTGTATGTGGGGCAAATTTTAAAAATAGAATTCTGGATAGTCTTAAGAATTTCGCTTATGGGGTTTTCGGTCTCTGTAGCACCGGGCCTGTATCATTGGCACGGCTAGAAATAGCCATGTCTGTATTGGACTATATTATATATTTTACTGGACTATACTATATTAATGAGGTGTTGGCATACTGCTGTTCTAAACTATTTACTAACACTTGTAAATTAAAAGTTTAAGGTGAAATATGCATCAATAAACGTAAGAGACTTCGTTAAGTTTTTACGTCTGTTTAAACAACGCTCTTTGGTCACTCACGTTCGTTACCGCCATCTTTAACGATTACATATTCGTTAAAATCGTTCGATGCAACCCGCCCTACGACCTTCATGCTTGATTTAATCGAGACCCTCTTCCGAACAGTGGGATGTATAAATGCTGTGTGTATTACTATAGTTGCAAAACTCAATAGCAGTTATGCCTATGCAATGCCCTACCGTTATCATCTGATGACGTCAAAGTCCTACGCCTAACACCTTGAAAGCGTGTGATTGCACCATTTACGTAATATCTAATGAAATTCACTGCTCCTAGTGAAACGTCAAGTTGGCTGGTCCTTCGCCTCATTCTTCTAACTTATAGAGATTTTTTTACCGTCTTTATCATAGATTAAGCCTCTTCTTCAGAATTAAAAAAAAACGTTTTATATATGTTTAGTATATTCGCTGTTTAACATATAGAATATTTTCAATGAACGCGCTACCACTAGCTAAAGGATATACCTACTAAGATTATACGTATTCTCCAGGGCCAAAATTCCTTCACCAATTAACACGCCTCGCCCCAGCTGATGTTTAATGATTTCTAGGAATATGAGAAGCTCTCCCTCGAGGTTTTTAGAACTGACATGACCAACGTATGAGCGTTCTATATATTATAGCGTAGGTACTCTATGGTCCGACTTCGCTCTAAGCCCTTTGGGCCACAGCATACGACAGGACATTTTGAAGAAAAAAAGGTGTTCGCGGCCTTACTTGGGATAATTTGGATTTATAGACGTATGCCGGCTGACGATAATTATTTTGATGGCTTACTTTTCCCGGGACATAATTTCCAGTTGATAAATTTTATTAAAATCTGACCAGCTGGTCTGTAATGCAATGAGGTATTTTTGCATAGTTTTTTTATTGTAGTATGATTTAGTCGCCATTTCATTTACATTTTAATTAACACAATTTGACAGTAGCTTTTGAATTGATGATGATTATTCTGATGGCGTAATTTCGGTCAAATTCTAATCTCAAATTGAGCAGTTGACACGCGAAATGATTACAATCTTTTGCGTATAAATTATTGTTTTTTTTATTATTGGTTCAGTCGTTTTACTTACAATTCTTACTAATATTATAAATGCGAAAGTTTGTGGGGATGTTTGTTACTCTTTGGACCCGGGGTGTCATTGTAATTACCTCAGCGAATAAGAAAGAAAGTTTTCTTTTGCATGTATATTATAGGTATCTAAGGATTTCATATTTGTTTTTATTTTCCTATAATGATGATGATGATGATGATAAAGGATTTCATATTTAAAATCCTTACTAAGTTTTAAGTAAGACATAATTGTAATGTTTCACAAATATTTGGGTAATAATATAATTAGTTTGTCTTTTGTCCCTCAACGTCTTTATTCAAAGCGTAATAAGACGAAAGACAAATAGGGGTCCCTCCTGATGTAAGATACGAGTTTCAGAGCAGGAGAACATAAACAAAATGCATATAATAATAATAATAATAATAATAATTTATTTGAATCAAAAAAAAACATAGTATGAGTACAATTTTGGTCTTCGAAGATACCATGTAAGTAAGTAAATACTTGTGGTTGGCAGCTTCACTTTTGGCTTGACTATTAATAATTGACAATTGAAATAAATACAATGCGATACAAAAAGTTTGAGCAAACATTTTTTTTTCTTTTTCCTAAAGACAAAAATGCTTGTGTGCGTTCGAGTGTGTGTGTGTGCGTGTGTGTGCGTGCGTGTGTGTGTGTGTGTGTGTGTTTGTGCGCGCCCGTGTGTGTGTGTGTGTGTGTTTGTGTGTGTCTGTATTTTTTTTTAATTATATAATATTATGTTGTAAAAGCAATTCAATGTCGTCGTAGCTTAAGCCATTAAGTAAGTTGAAAACAAGTTTTTTGCTAACCTTTAATTGTTTATCATAAAAATATATATGTTTGTTTATTTTATTATACAGATAAGCTGATCGATAGGTGTACTGTGTTTTGGAAAATTTTTAATTACTTTCGGGGACTTTCACAATGGAATGTTTTCTTCTAGTTACAATAATTTCGGGATCGTATGGTAATTCTTTATGCTTTCTTAGGACAATGTTTAGAACATACAGTTTCCTAATAGACAAGACATTGCTGATACCATACAGCTCACTGGTTGGGAATCGTCTCGGTTTGAAATACATTACTTCTAGAAGTGCTCTTTGTGCTCTTTCCAGATCCAGAAATCTTGTTTTTGCCGCCACACCCCAAATTGGTATACAGTGTACGCTAGGACCGATTGCACCAAGGATACATATATTTCATTCAAGAGATTTCTACTTTTAGCATTCGGAACTTTTCTTGGCGCAACATGTCTCAATGCTTTAAATACCCATGTGAGTTTCCGAACTCTACCCATGACCTGTTCGAGGTGTGGATACCAGCATAATCTCTCGTCCAACAATACTTCTAGGTACTTAACTTGTGTTACTTTATTGATTTCTGAACAGTCACATATTGATCTATGAGTAGGGCCACCACAAGTATGTATTTTTATGGCGAAACGAGTTGGAGGCTGTGTACGTTTGTCGATGCTGAAGCAGACATAGTTGGTCTTTTCGGTGTTAAGGGTCAGTAAATTATTATTTAACCAAGCAGCCACTTGAGAGAGTCCCATTTCTGCACTAGCTTTGGCTTCATCCCAAGTTTTTCCAGTGAAGGTAATGACCGTATCATCGGCGTAAGAGAAAACTTTAGCATTTGTTATTTTCATATTACAAAGTTCGTTGATATAGATCAGAAACAATGTAGGACCCAATACACTTCCTTGTGGAACGCCGAATAATACGTCCATATCCCCACTGGTAACTTGCCCCAATTTGACTCTCTGTTTCCTGTCACTCAAGTAACTTGTAAGTAAGGATAGTGGGGTTCCTCGAATACCTATTTTTTCCAGTTTATGTATGAGAATGGGGATAGAGACCGTATCAAAAGCTTTTTTTAGATCCAAAAATACAGTGGTTGCCGTGATCTAAGTTTTCCGTAACAAGAGAACTTAGGGCAGCAACAGCATCTTCCGTTGATCTTCCTTGTCTGAATCCAAATTGGTGTGGTGATAATATATTATATTTATTTAAATACTTGAGTAGCCTGTTATTCAAAATTTTTTCTAGGACTTTTGATATTGCTGGCAAAATAGATATGGGTCTGTAATTGCTTACGTTGTCTTTTTCCCCACTCTTATGCACTGGTGTGACAATAGAGCGTTTAAGGGCCACTGGAAAAGTTCCCTTTCTTATACACAGATTTGTGAGGTGAGTGATGATAGGTACTACTTCTTTAGCTGCTATTTTTAGGAGTTTCACAGGAATATTGTCCCACCCGGGCGAGCTTTCGGACTTTAATTTCATGAGAGTACTCTGTACTTCACCGTCGTCTGTCTCAAGTAGTACAAAAGAGTTCAGCTGATTCGGTATTCTGTCTGTGGACGCAGCCTGTATGTTTGTATTACTTTGAATTTCATCAGCGAGCCGTTTACCAATATTAGCAAAAATGTCATTTACAAATTTAGCCGACTCTATTGGCGTCGCTTTGATATTTATGAGATCTTTATTTTGTGCATGTGATTTATTAGAGTAAGTAATATTTTTTATATTTTTCCAAAGCAATTTATTGTTTTTGACTGATTTACTGAGCAAATCTCTTTCATATCTCCTTTTTAAATTTTTTAAAAGATTATTACAATAATTCATATTATATATATATATATATATATATATATATATATATATATATATATATATATATATATATATATATATATATATATATATATAATATTATTGTTGGTAACACATCATGTTCCAACTTTTCACGTCCAACAACCTGCAACCGACTGCGCCTTCCTGTAAGGCTGCGTTTCTACCGGAGATGAGCTAAGCTGCGTTGCGAGGAATGTGCTTTACAAGAACCAACAGAGACGTTGCGCTGAACGTGGTCAGGCAAATGAAGCGTTTCTATTGGTTCTCAAAACGTGAACTAAAAGATGCACAAAAAATGTCTCGTTCACGAGACTTACTTAGATATGTAAGACGCACACACACACACACGTGTTTTACATAATATGTATGTATCCTTAGGCACAAATTATGTTGGAGAGACAATCGTAGACAATGTCGATATATCGAGTAAATAATTACTATACTTATAAACTTTAATAATTATTTGATGTGCTTACCCAAGGTCTTTACCAAAATGAGACTTACCCGTTATCAGCGAAACAGCTTTGCTGTGTTTCAGAGAGACAGAGGATAGGACAGGCAGTTTAATTACTGGTACCAAGATTTAAGGTCCTATGTCTCAGGATAGGAAGCATATAAGTTATCTTAGCCTAGTTCCAGGCAAACTAAGTTATGTTCGTGGGCGAAATCGACCACAGTTTCCAATTTATTTCTTCGATTAATATAAAAAGTATCAGCCCTTATATCCCACTGCTGGGTACGAGTCTCCTCCTCGAGATCAGGCGAGGAGGGTGATGGTCCATAGTTCACCGATGCGCTGGCCCAGTGCGGGTTGGTGAACTTCACATACCTTCAAAGATATTCAATCTCATCAGGCGTGCATTTCCTCACGATGTTTTCCTTCACCGGTGAGCGAACGATGGTCTCGTGTACACGTAGATATATAAAAAAAACCCATTTCAAGGCACACACGGACGGGTCAGAATCGAACCCGGAATCGCAAATCGCATTGGAGGACGAGTCCACTCACCACTGGACCATCGTCGCTCGATTAACATAAAAAATATATTATAATAATCATTGCTGCCGATATCTCATTCATCTTAGCTAAGCTGATCTGTTGAGAACGATATATCATAACTTGAAGGGTTACACTACATACTTCATCCAAATAGATGAGAACAAGACCGGCACGTCTGACCCGAATTGTCGATATTAATCACCCGGTACAGAGCTCGACGTGAACAAATATACATACAAGATGAATAACGTGAATGGATGGCTATCGATTGGTCTGCGGAGTTGTGATAAACGTGTCTGAGTTTAATGTTTAGCGGTTTACAATCGGACGGGTCTCGGTTGGATCCTGATGTGATTAATAAGAGGTTATTCCTTATATCTTGTACCTTTGAACGAGCAATTCTTGCATATACCAGTGTATAAACCGTGGGTTGAATACGATAAATCGATCTAGCTAGGATACACTTTTTGAAAATTTAGTTTTATCCGCGTTTTGAGGCAATCATAAATATATATCAATAATTAGAGTACGTACGTAAATTTCGCTATAAATAATATTCCGTGCCTCGGAAAGCACGTTAAGCCGTTGGTCCCGGCTGTCATTCGTGGATCTTTGACAGTCGTTACGGGTCTTCAGAAGCCTGAGAATCTGACAACCAGTCTAACCACGGGGTACCGTATCACCCAGTTAGTGGGTTGTGGAGGTCCGACAGCAGTCGCTCCATGTAAAATACTGGTATTCAGCGGAATCCGGTTAGACTGGAAGCCGACTCCAATATATAGTTGGGAAAAGGCTAGGATGATGGTGTACGTAAATTTCGCTATGAAATATTATGTCATGATACCTAAGTTGAGAAATCGGGCAGTTATGAATCGAAAAGAGCCTGGTTCGTATCTCCAGTTCGATTACTTTTTTGTCTTCTTTTTTTTTTCATTCTTTTGGAGGAAAAACTTTATCATATTTTTACTTACGTATTCAAAACAAAAACAAAAAACCGAGCAAATGCTCGGTCAACCAGGTACTACAATTTATATAGGATTAGATTTTTTTGTCATAAGCAGCGGAGCTTTATGATGACTTTCGAGATCAATAGATATCTGCACGACCATGGGTATGTCGATGCCCTCCCTTTTCCCTATCCCTCCCAATAAGCCACGTGACCTCACAAACCACACGAAGTATATAAGAGAGAGAAGTACCACCGCGGTCATGCCAAGCCAAATTCAGCTGCAATGCAGCGACAGCACTACCTTTTAAAAAACTTTTTATATCATAACTTCAATTATATATGTTTATATATCCTACCGATTGAGCTCAAATGCTAGGCCTAAAAGTCTAGACGTTTCAAAAAAAAAATTTTTTTTTCTAAATTAATTTAGAGTTTTTTTTTCGATATCTAGTGTAATATTTTAATTTGGAAAACTTTCACCATCATCATGTCTCTCCCCGTCCACTCTGATAGACCTGAATATCATTATCATTTAATAAATAATAAAATAAATATAGCAAAACATATAATTGTTTGAATTATAAACTGTCTGTAAAAAAGCGTAATTCGAATGATCGAATCGAAAATTCGAATTTGAAAAAAAAATCGATTCGAATCGTGATCGTGAAATATTTTTCGTGTTATTATAACTCAAACTCAGTCAAATAAAATGTCCAAAGTATAGTTTGGATATACTACGAACAGAGCTGCAAAAGGAGCCTTCTGTCTCAGCCCAGCCAATCTTTAAATTAGGATTCTATACACTGTGAATGCAAAAAAAATATATATAGCGACATCCTCCACTAAACCAAGAGTCAAATGACATAGACAATACGAGTTTGTGACACTGAAATTCAAAAACATTACAATTTCATGTGTATCGAACTGTACATGATCCTGTTATGGACGCACCGACGAACAGCAGTGCTATTCTGTAAGAAACGACGCGCTGTCGCAACGCTGTGACAGCGCTGTGAGTTCAACTTGGTATTCACGAACGGCGGCTTTCAACATCCTATCTATCTTAAATTTTGAAGTGAAACTTCTTTAGAATCGTTGTGATTTCAAACCGGATGCAACGGAAAAAAACGACAGGTAAGAGACACAAATACAAAAGAGCTAGAGAGCAAATGTCGGTGTGTATGTATATTGCACACTGTTTAATACTTGCTTGTATTTGAGCATTTAACGTGTGTTTCACTTCTATCGTGTGTGAATCGCACACACACCTTTTTTTTCTTATCGGTCTTAAAATTTTGACATATTTTGTAAGAAAATGTGTCAAAATTTCAAGATAGATAAGAAAATTTTAAGATAGATAGGATATTGAAAGCCGCCTTAAGCTTGTCAAACCATATCAACGTCAAGGCTGTGGACCCGACGAGCTCGTCGTAGCGTTGCGACAGCGCTGCGTTTCTTACAGAATAGCACTGCAGCCCCCTGATTCTGTAAGAGTCATTTTCTAGGCTGTGCGCCGCGACGAGCTCGTCTCGGCGCACAGCGTTGACGTTGCTAGGGTGTTTGATATGGTTTGACAAGCTTAGTGAATACCAAGTTAAATTCACAGCGCTGTCACAGTGTTGCGACAGCGCTGCGTTTCTTACAGAATAGCACTGCAGCCCCCTGATTCTGTAAGTCATTTTCTAGGCTGTGTGCGCCGCGACGAGCTCGTCTCGGCGCACAGCGTTGACGTTGCTAGGGTGTTTGATATGGTTTGACAAGCTTAGTGAATACCAAGTTAAATTCACAGCGCTGTCACAGTGTTGCGACAGCGCTGCGTTTCTTACAGAATAGCACTGCAGCCCCCTGATTCTGTAAGTCATTTTCTAGGCTGTGTGCGCCGCGACGAGCTCGTCTCGGCGCACAGCGTTGACGTTGCTAGGGTGTTTGATATGGTTTGACAAGCTTAGTGAATACCAAGTTAAATTCACAGCGCTGTCACAGTGTTGCGACAGCGCTGCGTTTATTACAGAATAGCACTGCTGAGCTCTTGAGTCTTGACACAACTACAAGTCATGGAGTTTTCGCTAGGGCATTGTAGAAATACATTTTAAGAGTATAGTTTTTAGTTTTTAAATTGTTTTATACTAACGGGATCACTATTCTTATCTATGTAGATATATATAAATTGGAGTGTCTGTTTGTAATGTATGTCTGTTTGTTCCGGCTAATCTCAGGAATAGCTGGACCGATTTTTAAGCGACTTTTACTTTACTTTACTTTATTAATAAGGAGTAACTTAGGCTTTCATGGTGTTTTAGCTCTGGACTACCCCTTGACACTCTTTCCTGGGACAGCCTGTATAAGCTATATTATTGTAAAGTTTCATTAAAATCCATTCCGTAGGTAGTTTGAAAGACAGCAGACATGAAAGAGTAACAAACATCCATACTTACCAACTTTCACGTTTATAATTTTTATAGTATAAAAGTATATAGCATATACGATTCCAAACGAATAAAACGAGCATAGCCATAATCTGATTCATCGCAAATGCCGATGAAAATGTGAGAATCTATTTTCAGTTTTCGCCAAAAATTTTCAAGTGAGTAATGAGAAAACCAAACATAAATGGCATGATCGATATATTTGTTTGGCAAACAAATGTTGAATCACGACGGACGGTACGGAAATTGTTGCGGAAATCAAGCGAAAATATCGTCGAGTTGGCCTCGTGTGAGACGGTGTAAGCTGTAAGTCTACTACAGTAATAAAAGTAAAAAAAGTAAAGTAAAGAAATATTCAATACAGGCATCCATCCATCCATGCTTATAAACTTTCGCGTTTATAATATTAGGAGGATGGAAACGGCTCTATTTTTATGTTTTTTTTTTGTGTAGGTAACTCGTAAATTATGTAAAAGAAGTCGATCTATGCAAAAAAAAATATGTGGTTAGTGTCCCATTTAAATAGTTTTCTTGTATTTTTTTGTCAATGATACAAGAAAGACGTTTAGATGTGCGTAATCACAGATTATAATAAACTACCTGTTGCCCGCAGCTTCGCCTGCGTTAACTAAGATTTATAACGGGATCTTAGTACGCGAAATAACTTTTTTTACACCTTGTGTCCGAAAAACCAAAATATCTTACGGAACCCTATTTTTTTCAGAATAAAATTTAGCCTATGTTACTCGTGGATAATGTAGCTTCCGAATGGTGAAAGAATTTTTGAAATCGGTCCAGTACTTTTTGAGCCTATTCATTACAAACATACAAAAATAGGTACAAATCTTTCCTCTTTATAATATTAGTAATAATAAATATATACACGATGTTCTGATAAACTAGAATTCGATCAGTTTTCTCGATTTAAAATTTGTAATCTAGAAAATTCGCATTGTTCCAGGTTAAAGACATATGCAACGAGTTGGAGGTCCGGGTGCTGTGTCACAAGATTCTCCAGAACGTGTCGATCCTGCTCGACGCCGACCGGGGTTCCCTGTTTCTGGTGCAGGGGGAGAGAGCCGCGACGCCACATCCACAAAATGGAAGGTAAAATGTCCCTTTAGTGTAGGTTAGGGCCGGGGACGTAGCCTTGCCTTAGCAAGGCCCCGTATCGACTGCTGATGATGATGATCATCATCAGGTGCCACCTTCATATTGAAGTAAGAATAATAGTAATATCTATGGACGCTTTTACACCACGTCAATCTGGTCCCGTAATAA
The DNA here is from genome assembly GCA_905333005.2 of Lycaena phlaeas. Classification (NCBI taxonomy): domain Eukaryota; kingdom Metazoa; phylum Arthropoda; class Insecta; order Lepidoptera; family Lycaenidae; genus Lycaena; species Lycaena phlaeas. Next base: position 5,893,690 of record HG995181.1, read on the forward strand.
ATTTCCGAAGAACTTGTGTTGTGTAACCAGATAACGGAAATACATACCTATTAAATTTAATATTTTTGCGTATTAATACATATATTTAAGATGTTTATTATAATAAACACATATTACACATCCTTGACCCAGGAATACAGAAACTTTTTTTGTTACCTGGCGAGATTCCATTCAAACCCGTTACCTCCGGGCTTCAGCGGCAACGCGCTAACCATTGAACCACCGAGGTCACAGAATAATAATAGTATAGAAATATCGGGCAATTTTTAACGTTATTCTGGATTTGTAGCTTACACACTAGGGACCCTGCAGGTCGAGAGCCACATACTATCTATACTTTAGATACTATAGGCAGTTACGTCGTGTGTTACGCCTTGAACAACGTGAACTTATGTTCAATTATTCTCATGCAATATATCGAAATTGAAACCGATGTTTTATGTTGAGTTTTTATCGCTTAGATATCCATTAAAATCTGTTAAATCCTGTTAAAGCCTATTAATGCGTTGCTAATCTATTTATGCATTAATCTCCACGGTGAGTCTGCGGATTTCCTCTCGCGATAAAAAATTTACGTAGCTCGTACTTTAAGTCTGGCATTTTCTTAGACTTTGTTTCGACAGTACTATCGAGCACAAAATGAAATTTCGAAAGAAATCCATAGAATAGGATCGAAAGCTCGTCTCTTACTTGGATCTAGACTCTAGCCTATATCCAGTGGATCTTTGTAATTTTTAGGCATCCCATAATAAATATCCATTATTGTAGAATGTAGGCACATGTTTAAGAATATATAAAAAATGTAGCGGACATAATCTTAAATATAAAAATAAAATAAACTTATAATCTACATGTTGGTTAACATAGGGGTTTTCAAGCACACAGGGAGCCGACGACTGGATGTCACGATTGTGGTGCGGACTGTGGACTGTGCCACCCTCGAGGTGTGCCCGAGATAGGCAGCGCTGCGTCATGATTTGACGTCTGTCATCGGAGCGGACTTGTCTTTGCCGAGCGTCATCACCGCGATGCTCGACTGTGACGAGTCCTGGACGGCAATGGCCTTTTTCTGCGAGACTGTAATGTCCCAGAAGGTGGCCGACGAACGGGTGACAGAGGAGGCCGCCAATGTGGCCTCCCCCCGCAGACGACGAACAGGGGTGCGCCGGAGGCGCTACTTAATGCGCTTCCAGAAACACCCCTGTCCTCGCGTCGGGCTCGGGATGGGAACCCGGGCCCCGCTGAATACACGACGTCGTGGGGACTGCCAAGTAGCCGGGCAGTCCCCCTATTGTGGAGAATCTGGTCTTGCCGGGACCAGTCTGTCGCTGAGGGTTTCCCGTTGCCTGCGATCCGGGTCCCTCAGATAGCGGCTGAAGGCTCACGCAGCGGTTTTAGTGGGGTAGTGCCGCCAATGCGAGTCCCCACACACGCCAGCGCGCCTACCCAAGGCCCTGGTATGGTCCGAAAAGGATTTCCACTGCGTCATCAAAAAAAAGGGGTTTTCAAGCATGTAATATTATAATAATTTTTAACAAAAAAAGAAAAAAAACTAAAAAGCCCAAAAAAAGTATATATACGGTTGACGTGAGAAGCGTCTCCTTCCTTGAAGTCGTTTAAAGAATTTCAAAATTTTAACGACTTATTTATAGCACGACTGTTAAGATGCCTGAAGAAGGTCCAATAAAGGACCGAAACGTTGCAAATTGAAATTAACAAAATGTGTGTTTGAATTGACATCTTTTTGTCCAGTTTCCTGCGAATTTGAATTATAAATATAAAACGTTGATCGACTTACATACGTCGTCCGAATCTTGTGTTAAACGCCCAAACATGAAATGTCGAGAAGTCTAGTTCGTCCAAGGATGGGCAAAAATTGATATAGGTGTAATGTGTTTAATGAAACATTTACCGCATATACAATGGTATGAGATTCTGACGTGGCGCATTAATTACTCGCGGTAAAGTTTACTGTACAACCGCATCAAATATGCGTAGGCTGGAATTCATTTGGTTCATGCGCTGTGACGCATCGATCCACTTTTTAATCCCGGTTTTATATAAAACACTGTATTATAATTAAACGGAGTTTTAAGTCCGGCCGATGAATCAATCGATCGTTATTCGTCAATAACTGCGTGTCTTTATGTTAAAGTAAGTCCTCGTAATTTAGCTCAAACTAATACTTTGTTAGTTTCGACCAGTGATTCCGAAAGTAGTCCAGGTGGACCCCCAGGGGTCCACGGAAGACTCAACGAGCGTCCACGATAAGCGTGACAAAAATGGGGGTCCACAACCGTAAGCCGGGGGTCCATGAAAATTAAGAAAATGAGTTTGGTTTCCATAATGAAAAACCAATGAGCCATTCAACCAAGAAGAATTTTACTATGATAATGAAATATCTTTACACGAGTAAAAAAAGAAAGTTCAGCAAGGGGTCCAAAAGTTTGAAAGGGGTCTATGAAGCAAAAGAGTTTGGGAAACACTGGTTTAGACTTTAGACGAAGGAGGTATTTTTTAATACTGCCCCATCGACCACACAACCTATAGACTCCTAAGTCCTAATATTTAATTTTTCGTATTAAATGCATTCTGGCAACTAGCCGAAGTGATACAAAAAGGGTTGCAGTGCTGTGATTAGCTAATTCAGTGTCATACATTACCAATCACGGAACGTTAAAAAGAAATGGATATATTTCGCAACGGGAAAGAATGAGACGACACGATAGTTTGAGTACATTGTTTACGGCTTACATCGGAACTAGAAGTCAGATGTGTCGCCAGAACTCGTTCCCCTGTTATTAGGAGTCTATGGGTTATGTGGTCGCTGTACTGCCTATTCAATAAAAAAAATCCAGTAAGGATATTGCTACGTCATCACCTAGTGACACGAGTTGCCAATTTCCATCATCGCTTTCGTCTGTCTATATCATGTTTTGCTCGCGATTACTCCGATACTCAGGATTATATTTCGGCCAATTCACACAATAACTTCATAAGTTATAGCCTATGTGTTATTCTTATGTACACGCTATATTCACTGACTTATAAATAAATACAGATGGAGTATGTCTGACACGCGAGGGACGCCACCAAAGCGAATACAAATTCAAACGCGAACACAAACTAGACGTTTAGAGTACGACGCTATGTCAAACACTTGAGAGCGCTTTTGAATTTGTATTCGCTTTGAAGCGACACTCGGGTGTTCGGCATGCTCCAATTGTCTTTATTTATAAATCTGGCTATGTTAATGTTTCATTGAAATCCATTGAGTAGTTTTTGTGTGAAACAGTTACAAACATCCATACGTATATACACACATAATATATGTTAGATGATTAATTATAAAACCAATAATTGACTTTAGTTAACCAAATGTATCTACGGTACAGCTTTCCAAAGTCATCATCAACCAACTTATCCGCAGCCAGCTTCATCGCAAAATTAAGGGACAGACTCATTATTTATTTAATTAGTTTTACACTATGTCCTATTTGTATTCCGAGTCTTGGCGCGACAAAGAAAATTAATAGTTGATGGACATTTTGTTAGCTTCTGCATTTTCCTAACGAGGGAATTTCCAATACCGTCTAGTAACTACTTAGTAATTTCATCAAGCAGAATAGCTTGTAATATGGACGTTAGAAAATCTTTTTACAGCACTCTCTAATATTACTCAAGATAAAATCTTCAGTGACTTATTATATTATGGAAAAAGCTTGATGAAACTTATAGTTTTGTGAAATCTTTTCTAGAAAGCTTTACCGCATTTTTCTATTCTTTTTACATTACGTACCATTTTCGAATTTTCTTGTTTATTCTTCTTGGACGTTTTGTTTATTTAATGTGATTTTCAGTGGTGAGTCTAACTAGATATGTATATAGTACGGGTCTACAGAAGGTTTAACGCCGGGAAATGCCGGGGTCCGCCCAGGCGGGTATGTGCTGTAACTCGCTGCGCCCGCAAGCTAGTAGGTGGACGCACTAAAACCCGGCGAGTGCCACCAATGCCGCCTTTGGTGAGGTGCCCCGGATCTACAAGCAACAGGGCACTTCGACGGCTAGTCAGTCCCTCAGGGGACTGACGGACCCTCCACGGAGCGGTTGTTCCGTACCACAGAACAACCACTCTCAACGTCGGGACAGAAATGAGGTGAGGTTCCCGTCCGCACCCCTTGCCCTTTGCTCTTTTGTCCCCTCTTCTTATAAGAGAGCTACAAAGAGCCCCCTCGGCTCAATTCGCTCCGCCCAAGATTCTGACTCACCCTAGGCTACTGAGCCGCACCGCCACAACAAGGCCTGAACGACGGTGGGGAGAGTCCATCTTGGATACAGGCATCTACCAAAGTATTGAGCATTATTTTCGACAGGGATAGATTAGAGCTTGAGAAAGGACATAGGCTACTTATTGTCGCGAAAAAAAGCTTAGGGGGGTTTAAAGAGGCGATGAAATTTTGAATGGAAGTTCGTCGTTATATATAGATAGAAGATGAAACAACGCTATGAAACTTTGCATTTAAGCACTTGATAAAAGTAAAAAAGTATCAACCCTTTATGTCCCACTGAACTTCACATACCTTCAAAGACTTTCAAGCTCATCAGGCATGCAGGTTTCCTCACGATATTTTCCTTCACCGGTGAGCGAGCGATGGTCTCATGTTTGGGGTGCACTTAGAAATTAGAAAAACCCATTTCAAGGCACACACGGGGGGGGTCAGGATCGAACCCGGACCTCTCGCATAAGAGGCCGAGTCCATCCACCACTGGACCATCGTCGCTGATAAGATAGCACTCGATAAGATAATAATAATTAAATAACCAATAATAATTATTGTTCCACCGTTTTTAAGATTTTTACCTATAATATAGGCATGAAATAGTAGATGAAAGTTCGCAGGGTAGTTAAAAAAAAACTGTCTGTGTTTACTATACGTACGTACGTAACTGCGCTACTCCGAATTTAACGCGAGCGAAGGCGCGGCCAACAGCTAGTATTATATAAATTAACCATATTAATTCAAATGTTCTTTATTTGTGTGAAGACGCGTTGAGTTCATATATATCATGTTATATAATATCCTTGTGATCTTACCCTAATAGGATACATTGCTGGCAAGTCCTTAGACCCTGTGATAATTTGATCGGACGTAAAACATTAATAATACAGACCCTTGTCGTGAAACCGAATTTTCTGTGTAGGAGTTAACCCTTATGTAATTAATAACATTTGACTATGTGTTTTCGTTGCTTAATGGGAATTGCCACTTATAATAATAATAATATAATATATGGACGCTTTTACACCACGTCGATCTGGTCCCGTAGTAAGTTTCATTTTTTTTAAATTACTTTTAAAGTGCCATTTGCTTCTTCGTCTCAAACTTTTTCGTCTGTGTGTTGCATGTCGCGTGACGGTCGGAGGCCAATATGGCCTATAGTTCGCATCAGCTGACCGTGTGGCGTATAGACTATTACTCATTCGTGCCATAGCTCCATGCTATTTTGTTTGTTAAATGTCTATAATCAATCAAAAATCAAAATCAATTTTTTTTATTCAAAGTAGTACCATCAAAGTATCTTTTTGAACGTTAATTGAGTCTACCACCGGTTCCAAAGTAAGTCCACTGAGAAGAACCGGCGAAACAAACTTAGTGGAACTAGTCTTTTCAAATATTCTTTTACGAAAAAATTAAAAACAAACAATATATAATACTCTAGTACCAGACGCACTACGCAGCTTAACCCACTAAAACCCGGCGAGTGCCACCAATGCCACCTCTGGTGAGATGCCCCGGATCTGCAAGCAACAGGACACCTCGACGGCTAGTCAGGGGACCGACGCCACCTCCACATAAGGGCTATCCCGCACCACAGAACAACCCCTCCCAACTTCGGGACAATACAATGAGGCGAGGTTCCCATCCTCACCCCTTGCCCCCTGCTCTTTTGCCCCCTCTTATAAGAGGGGTACAAAGAGCCCCCTCGGCTCAATTCGCTTCGCCCAAGATGTTGGGTTCACCCTAGGCTACTAAGCCCCACCGCCACGACAAGGCCTGAACTATGAAGGGGTAATTCTGCCTGGGCTAGTCTCAGGTTAACAAGTGCGTTGACATGCGACACTGACCACTCAACATCATGTGGCTCGTCTGTCCGTTTGCCTTTCCGACTAATATTTAAAAAAAAATGTGATCATAAATTAATCACGATCACCATTATCACTAACATCTCCATCTCATAAACTACTACATTACATATGGTAACGTAACGAATGTTTTCTATATATCACGCCGGGTATGTTATTTTGATGGAGGTCGCAAATGAGGTCCACCGCAAACTGTCTCCAGTTACACGCTCGATTTAGCCGACGTAATGGTGTAGTGTATCTTATATTGTGTAATACACAATACAAAGGACATTACATATATTGTAATATCCCTTTTGTAGTGTTTAGCATGTTGTAACGTTAATTTCTCCCGTGGCCGTAGTATTTGAAGTTCAGAAACAAATTTAACGAACCGTACCAATCCGCGCAATGTTTCTGAAGATACATAGTTATGACTTATGGTCTAAGATACGAATATGAAATGATATGTAACGGGCTGATAATAGAACGAGACCTATTTTATTATAAATTTAGTATATTAGAAAGCATTTTAAAGGTGGGTTGTCTGAAAAAATCCATAACATATACACAAAATTTGTGTACAAATTTAAAATAATATTTAATTACTTGGAGGTAAAGATAATTAAAAAAATTATTAATGAAAATTTTGAAACTTATATACATGATGTCTTACTTATACTATTTAAAGTAAGGTATTTTTGGAGTCGGTGGTGGATATTTTTTATTTTATGGTTGTCTGAAAATAAAAACCGGTTGTAATAGAAGTTTGTGAATTAAAAAAAAATCAACGTTGCGGGAATCCGACAGAGATATCCTAAGTAAGTATATTTGTAATAAAGAACTGAGCATCGCAGTCGTCTCTGATAAGACCAAAAACTACAATTGTATAGTACCAGGGATAGACTGGAAACTGGAAAAAATAGAAGTAAGCGGTACGTATCGCCATCTAGTTGATACAAGTGGAACTAAAAACGTATACATATAGAAGAAGACTGCCGAAAATTCAAATAATAAAATAACCGATTCTTTTCAGACAACCATATGTGTTCACAATAAAACAGCGCTTATGCAGATATAAAGTTATTTCTGTTATCCCATCAAGTCAAAGTAACTGGCATCGACATACCTGTTTAAGCCTGCCAACCATAAATTCGTCCAGGTAAATAATGGACAACCCTATGTCAGCATATTCTATATGTTTCATACTTAAACTCTAGAGTAAAAATATTTTCTTATTATCATAATGTTGCAACATTTTTGTTTTTAAATAATTAAAAATATTCTGTTCAGGATATTTTTAGACAACCCTTGTTTAAAATGCTTTCTCATACTTATACTAAAATAATTAAATAGTTCTCATTCTATTATTAGCCCGTTACATTTTTTTTCATATTCGTCATTCGTTTACTATTACTCGTATATCGTATTATCTATACATATTAAAATTATTAAAACTGTTGAGAACCGAAGAGGAAATCTGACTGGTCACCTGATACGACATGACTTGTTTATAAAAAATATCATACAGGGAAAGATTGATGAAAAAAAAAAAACATACAGTCGAATTGATAACCTCCTCCTTTTTTTGAAGTCGGTTAAAAAGAGGAAGAGGTAGACCGAGAAGGAGTTATATGCAACAAATAAAGGAGAAGGTACAGGTTATGAAGTATCAGGAGGTGAAGGTCTTGGCGGAGAGGAGGAATGAGTGGCGAATACTCCACCGACAAGAGCAAAGCTCTTAAATAGAGAGAGAGAGAGAGATCTATACATATTAATAAAATCGGAGTGTCTATTTCTAATATTAAAATAACCATTTTTTACTACATGCATCTGAATTATATATTCATATTATATACCATAGATATAATATACTAAAATAATTTAAAAAAAAAGTGGTGTCGTGGGACACCAGGTAGGAACGAAGTTCCTTCGGCTAAAAAGAAAGGTATCATACACTACTCGCTTGTGTATGCGACTATCGCGCCTGCGCACGTCTCATTTAACGCTCTTATTCCACGCACTTTTTCTTACGGTTTTACTATCACATTTTTTTCAGTTCAGTTGCGCAGCAAAATCCCTATCCCTCCAAGCCTGCCGTAAGGAACTTCGTTCCAAAAACGTTTAGACATGAGGTTCGTATTAGGCCTCAATAATCATAACCAATGCCGTCAGTTGATTCGCGCATAGCGTGCCTTATCTTCAACCACATTTCCCTTTTTAACACGTTTATTCACTATATTCACCGCTTTGATTCTCAGTCATAGGGAACCGACCAATCCCTATACAGTGACGCAACCCACGCAATCGCACACCAATGGGCAATGATGACTAATGTACAGGAGCGTTGAAATGTCCGTTAATTTTTCCTCGTTTAACGTTTGTTCATTAGTTAGGTTTCGTGGTTTTTACATTTCAATCAACAATACCGATAGCAGTTAATTTTTTAAGGTAAATGTTAGGATTATAAACACGTTAAGTTGCTGCGCGCTTAAATACCTTATCGCTCGGGTAAGGTCCGACGTCACTGAATACACGCACACAAGCACAGCCCGCGACCAGCCAGAGGCGTCTCGATATAAGCGACGGCAGTTATTTACGGGCGCCAGTACTCATTGATATTCAGAGACGACGCACGGTCGCGTGAACGTTTCGCTTGAACATTGTATAAATTTTGTGTTGTTTAACAATTGGGTTATCACTTATCACGCATGACCCCAAAATATCACTTTCGACAACGTTATAGATATGGTGACATCCAGTGAAGCTGATGTTGAGCAAACCGAGACCGCGTATCTGCAATCGGACGCACGACCGGTGAGTTCCTCGTTTCTACGTGCTATTGGCTTGGTGAAGATAACAACAGAAGAAACAACCGTAGCGAGCGTCCCACTTTCTGAATCACGTGTCGAACGCGAGAGAAATGCCGGTGCCTCTCATACTTCTGCGAGCAAAGAAATGATACGTCCGCGGAAGAAACGTTCCCAGTCCAAACCAGCTGCAGCAAGCAGTACTGCAAAGAAAAGCATTGTGGGAGAAAAAGAGCATGTTTCGAAACCGAAAGACCGAGTGGAGAAGAGGGGTCATCCGGAATTGCCACCATTTGATGAACCTCAAAGCATACCAGCAGTTGTCTCTGTTAAGAAAGTTCGGAAACCCGCAGCTTCGCAAAATGCTAAGCCAAAGAAGCAACAGGCGTCTCCGCCATCAACGTCAGTTCCAGCTTCAGCGCCCAAACCTACCGTCATGACTGCTGAGAACCCCTCGGAGTCCACCAGCGCTGCTGACGAGTTGAATTTATGGAGAGATATATTACATAGTGACTTCAAGTCGATGAATTTTACCACGTTATTAAAAAATTGTCAAATCACTGAAGAACAAACCCAGGCTATACAAAAAGCATTTCAGTATTTGTCTCTAAGCTTTTGTCCTAGGCCCATAAAACGTCAACCTTGCACGAAGACATATCAGTGTAATGAATGTAATTTTGCAATATCTCATGAGTGCCCATCCATAGATATTACGGAATCCTGGATTTTCGGCGGTAACGTTCCATGTATAGATTTTATTACACCTGAGTCAACAACCATATGCGACTGTTGTTTTGTCGTCTTTCATTCTCACATTAAAAAACCCAAGCCCAAGAATCGCGCTAGATCGCTTGAGCCATGTCCATCGCTTGAGCCAAGTCCTTTGCCGAGTACCTCGCCTTTGTTAGAAAATAATCGTTCTTTATACTTAAATTGTCCCTGGGCCTGCATGAATGTATACATAACAAACCGAAATACCGACGTTTGCACCAACCTGCAGCAGTTCATGGATAAGGACTACTGTAAAATTAGTAAAAAGTTCTGCAGATATGTCCAAGATAATGTGGACTTTTTACCTAAAGATTATCCAAATTTGTTTGAGTTTTATTCTTGCGACGATCTCTGTTGCATGTTATTTCACCGTTGCGCTTAAGACGCTATTGTTCGCAACTCCATATAACCAATATAACCCCATACCAATATACCATGCCATACCATCCACATGGCACATCTATAGAGCCCCACATATTCTACAAGGCATAATATACATATTGGACAACGACGTTAGACAACATTGTCGCCTTTTCCAGTGGTGTCATTGACCCAAGGTCCTTTGGGGGTTAACGATCATGATACATGGAATGTTCCATGATTCCATTCGACTTAGCCCACTATTTCGATGTTAATTAGCATTATTAGAAATATATAAAAAAGTTACACATACCAAATACTTGGGTATAATAGTCGAATATTTGCTGAATGTAATCTATACATCTTTGGTTTAGTCAATCTTAGTATGCTGCATCCCCATCTGGAGAGCAGCAGCAAGATCAAGCTTTATATAGATGGTACTTGCGCATAGAGCTCTTCTTAAATTTAAGTATTTTAAGAAGCGAAGATACACAACTTATAGCAAATATAAAATAATAATAATAATAATAGTATTTATGCACGCGTTTACACCACGTTAATCTGGTCCCGTGCTAAGTTCTCGAAGAGACTTGTATTACGGGTACCAGACAACGGAAAGACGTATATTTAATACTTTTTATATTAATATTATTTAATACACATCCATGACCCAGGAACACAGAAACTTTTTTGTGTTCCCTGGCGAAATTCGAACCCGCTACCTCCGGCTTGTGCGCCAACGCGCTAACCACTGAGCCACAGAGGTCGTCAAAATTGACATTATTAACCTACTATCTGTTAAAAAAATGTACATACTTCATGTTACAAAACAAAAGGAATTGCCATTTGACACCGATATCCACATGAAAAGAAGGAATGACTATAATATTGTGCAGGTTCCAACAGCTCCCCACTATAGTTCAAGCCTTGTCGTGGCGGTGGGGCTTAGTAGCCTAGGGTGAACCCAGCACCTGGGGCGAAAAAAATTGAGCCGAGGGGGCTCTTTGTACTACTCTTATAAGAAGAGGGGACAAGAGGCGAGGACGGGAATCTCGCTTCATTGTACTGTCCCGACATTGGGAGGGGTCATTCTGTGGTCTCCCTTTGGTCGTGGCGTCGGTCCCCTGAGGGATGGACTAGTCGTCGAGGTGCCCTGATGCTTGTAGATCCGGGGCACCTCACCAAAAGCGGCATTGGTGACACTCGCCGGGTTTTATTGGGTAGAGCTGCGTCCACTTGCCAGCTTTCGGGCGCGTCCTACATACACCTGCCTATGGAGACCCACTCCCACCCGGGATGCCTAAGCGCATTTCCCACAACACCTAAGAGAAAGTTTGCTGCCATGCACTATAATGTGAACTCTGCTTTTTTGTATAATAAAATATACATTTACGACAAAAAATATTAATAAAACAAATTACACACAGCAATCGTCTCACACATTCATATGTAACATACATATTTATTTTTTAGTACTTTTTTACTATAAAAAAAATATGTTAGTTTTATTGTACATAAGACTTGTAACTGTTTAGAATATGAAGAGCGCTGTCTCATACCACAGCCATTACAATGCTTAAAAGGAGACTCCAGTCATTTGATATTTATATTATACCCCTTTTTTACGAAATAAAGATTTTTTATTTTTAATTTATTTTATTATTCATTTTACGAATTGTACGAGGCCGTTTTACTCAAAAGTCGATGGTGATGCAGAATACCTATAAGTCTATATTAATAATAAGGATAATAGCTCACATATTTTGTATGGGTTTTCCGGTTTTTAGTAGCCTACCTATAGTTATATATTATGTAATATTCTTCTGCTAAAATACTTTACAGTTCATCACATATTTGACTAGTAATTCTGTAAGAGTATTCCAGTAGGTTTAGCACGATGATACGATGTTTTGTAAGTTCCAGACTCGAAGGATGATATGTGATGGTTCTTAGGCAGCGACACTGTCTACCACATAACTTTGTGTTTTATGTTTAACTTTGTTTATGTTTGATGTAGTGATAGAAGTTTGGTTTGGCTGATAATAATGATGACAATGAACTAAAATGCATAATGAGATCAGATAATTTGATTTATTAGTCACATGATTTCAGCTTTAATATAACATAAATTTAAACCGCAAAACGCAAATTGCTTGAAATTTAAAAAAAATGATGTGGTGTCGTGGTGTCCCACGTAGAAACGAAGTCCCTTCGGATAATTTAGAATCGACACAAATTGCAAAAAAAAGTCGAAATTTTACTCACGAGTAAAATGTATCTATAATGTGAGTATTCGCCACGTGCTTGTCCATGAATTCATGAGTATATACTATGCATTGGCGGGGTGCAGTGGTATAGAAAGAGAAGGGATGAGAGAACGAAAAGAAAGAGGGAGAAAGAGAAAGTTATACACTACTCGCTTGTGTATGCGACTGTCGCGCCTGCGCACGTCTCATTTAACGGTTTTATTCCACGCACTCTTTCTTACGGTTTTAGTATCACATTTTTTTCACTTCGGTCGCGCAGCAAAATCCCTATCCCCTCCAAGCCTGCCGTAAGGAACTTCGTTCCAACAAAAATAAAATAATTTTTAACAAAAAGAAAAAAAAAACGATCTCAAACAGTAAACTAAAAATTAAAAAAAAAAATATTTTACTTCGCACAAAGTTTTACGTATTTTTATTTTAGATAAATGGAAATGATGAAATGATTATTTTATAATTTTGCAGTCGGTGCCAAGTGAAACAGTAACCGTGTATAGAAATATCTAAATGCTAAATCAATCTTTCTAACAACTGATGAAAATATTCGTACGTATTTATAAATATATAATAGTCATAGCCCGTACGTTCTTGTGTAACGGACTATATCAAATAGATTAAGTAAAAGTAAAGTAAAGTATCAACCCTTACATTATGTCCAACTGCTGAGCACGGGTCTCCTCGAAATCAGGCGAGGAGGGTGATGGGCCATAGTTCACCGATACCTTCAAAGATTTAATCTCATCAGGCATGCAGGTTACCTCACGATGTTTTCCTTCACCGGTGAACGAGCGATGGTCTCGTGTTTGGTGTGCACTTAGAAAATTTAGAAAAATCCATTTCAAGGCACACACGGGGTTGTCAGGATCGATCCCGCTCTCGCATAAGAGGCCGAGTCCACCCACCACTGGACCATCGTCGCTCTACTACTGGTTTGCAGAGCTGGCTAGTCAACGCTCAAAAGAACAGTTGTGGAAATAATCCCCAACCATTTAGGGACATCCAGTCTTCCAACCACTGCACATTATGTGGCCGGATCTCTAAGTCCCGGTTGGCTTATTAAGCAACGAAAATTAATACCATAATACTTCAAAAGAGTCATTATCACCTGCCTAGCCTTTTCCCAACTATATATTGGGGTCGGCTTCCAATCTAACCGGATTCAGATGAATACCAGTATTTCATATGGAGCGACTGCTATCGGACCTCCACAACCCAGTAGCTGGGTGATGCGGTACCCCGCGGTTAGACTGGCTGGCTGTCAGATTCTCGGGCTTTTGACGACCCGTAACGACTGTCCACGAATGACAGCCGAGACCAACGGCTTAACGTGCTTTCCGAAGCACGGAGGAGTCTCGGTATGTAAAGATGGTCAATCCACCCACGGACCAACAGGCAAGCATTGCTTAACCTGGTGGATCGATCCGCGCGACTGTTACCACTGAACCACGAGCTCCTCTATATTTGAAGTATTCAAAATGAATATAGATATTTTAATAGTCTAAAAATGATGATGATGGACATAGACCTCCCTCAATGAACGCCAAGACGACCGATCCCTAGCTACACGCATCTCAAATATTAGGAGCTATTCTGATAATAAAGCGTCCGTTTCCAGAAGCTGAGCTGTACATGCTAGTTTGTTTATGTTGGTAAGCCGCGATACCGCCTGACTCACGCAGCGAGCTCGTGGATGTGTCCTTGACTCCGATACGAGCTTGTTCGTAATTGTTATTTGTATTCATCATGATCAACATGCGGGTAGTTTATGTGAACAGTCGATTCGTCGACACAGCCGATATACGTTCACCGCTGGGCAATCTTCAGATCGGTCAATTACCAGATAACGGAAATTAGTTTAAAAAGAAATACATACTACTTTGAGGTAATGTTTAAAGTTGAGAGGTCAGAGGTCATGATTTTAATATATAAATAATCATTAAGATTTTTAAGATAAAGCTAGAACTCTGCATTAAGACATAGATCCTGTAAACTATGGCTTAACAAAGTCCTCGTCTTCTTTAGAGGCATTGACCCGTTGCCCGTGTCCAAGGTACAGCGTCCGATGATGAAGATAATGACTGAATTAAGACAGTCTCGCCGTAACCATGGTTACTGCAAAACAAAGAAAATAGACCGCGACAAAATCCTTAAAAGTTGTATCATTATGTTAAGTAGAAGTCGCGTAAACATTACAAAACAATAGATGATAATGATGATAGTATTCTGTAGGTAATCTTATACAGGCGTATTGACGGAGAACATTTGATGGATCAGCAAACGGTGATGACGTAAATCAATGAAGGCTATCCACGATGTGGTTTTATGTATGAACGAGCGTAACATACTTACACGCAAGCGCAACGTGGTAGCTAATTTATAGCCGCTTAAAACAGTTTAAGCGCTTACGAACAGCGAAGGTGTCTTTTTTCGACTCATGGTTCTTTGAGATGGTTGTAAAATAGAAGTCTTCGCCTTCACTTGATAGTCGAAAAAGGCGTTAGACAATGGAACGAGAGCCTTCAGGCCCTGTTCGCACAAGCGCTTTATTGGCGTCGCGTTATAAGCAGTAGGGCTATTCTGTAAGAAACTATTTCAATATCGAGCTTCACCTGAGTGATAGAGCTCACATTACGTCACTTCGAAAATGATCTTTATTGATATGGGTAGAGAGTCGAGTTTTAAAGAATACAAATCCGTCAAATTCGTCATATTACAGCGTATTCCGCTTTCGAGATTCGAAAACAACCTTACAGAATAGCCCTACTGACGTTACTTCAGTTACGATTTCGGCATGCTAAATTCGATTTAACTTCAAACACTCAACATATCTTATATATTTAAACGAGCAACTCTTGTATATATATATAGAATCGGGATCTCGGAAACGGCTCCAACGATTTTCATGAAATTTTGTATATCTTATATATTTAAACGAGCAACTCTTGTATATATATATAGAATCGGGATCTCGGAAACGGCTCCAACGATTTTCATGAAATTTTGTATACATGTGTTAAAAGCGGCGATAAATCGATCTAGCTAGGATAAATTTTTAGAAAACTTTTTTTTATCCGTGTTTTGAGGCATCGATAAAATATGATTAAAATACGAACGTAAATTTCGCTGTCAAATAATATGTCATGGTAGCTTAGTGGTGAAATTAGGCAGTTAAATTAGAGATGTAAAGAACTCGAGCCTTTTGAGTCTTAAATTTTAGACTCGGCTGACAAATTGCACAGCTCGACTCGTTATACCAAGAACCCCAGACTCGAGCACTTAAGTCTAAATAAAGACACGAGCGCAACATGGCGCTCGAGTCTTGATTCGCGCTCGAGTCGTTTTACGCGACGAGTCGCGCTCAAGTTCTTTTCCATTTGGAGTTCCTTTATAAATAAACAGGAAATAAAATATGTAACTTTGTGAGATATAATAGTAATTTAATTATTTTTGTAACGTCTAATATTCTTAGCTTTTGAAAATCCTGCTAATATTATAAATGCGAAAGTTTGTGAGTATGGATGGGTAGAATATGTTTGTTACTCTTTCACGATAAAACTATTGGACGGATTTGGTTAAAACTTTACAGTAATACAGGTTATACGTCAGATTAATCTTTCCTATTAAATTAAAAGAGGTAAATATGACAAACAAAATTTAATCATCATGAAAATAATTCTTAACATAAACAAATCACATTAGGTATGTACATATTGTACATACTTAGTACACCTTTATTTTTTATTATATAAACGTTTAATAAATAAATAAATAATAACCACAGAAGTAAAAAGGTAAGTTAAGTAAAGATTCGTAAAATAAAAAGCAATAAATATTGTTCCGTACCCACATAACAAATAAGTGTCGCGTTTTTATCCCTCTTGAGGTACACAGAACATAATAATGCCATGCCTAAAGGCCACATTTAGCATGTTGCCACATAAACTATGTATTTTAAATAAATCAACCTTATTACGCTCAAGACTCGATACGCTCGAGCTCTTTTTAAGACTTGAGTTCTTTTTGAGACGTGAGTTTCTTTTTTAAGACTCGAGCTTTTTTGAAATACGAGTTCTATTTTGGCGCTCGAGTCTTCGAAAAAGGACTGGAGCTCGGGTCGACTCATAGCTCTGAGTTTTGTTAGCACACCGAGTCTTGTAAAATTGAGCCGAGTCTATCGAATTAAGACTCAAAGACTCGAGTTCTTTACATCTCTAAGTTAAATCCGAACGAGCCTGGTTCGAATATCCAGTTCGAATTTTTATTTTTCCTTTTTTTAAGATATTTTTTTTTTTTTGGAAGAAAAATTTTATCGTATTTTACCACTAAGGGTACCGAGCAAATGCTCGGTCAACCAGGTACTAAAATCTAACAGCGCTTCACAAAAATGAGCCGCGGTTTAAAAACGCTTTCGTTTGAACAGATACATGGGTATCCGTGTCTCATGCAAACAGCTTTTTACCGCTCGTTAAAAAAGCGCTACACTGAACACTTATCTTGTAGTTGAAGACCTATATAATATTTTAGGACTTAACAGGCCAAAAACGCCGGATTCTTCGCTTTTAATGAAAAATAATGATTAAATACTTCATACCTAAAGAAATAGTTTGCAAATTTAAATCGAATAATTACCGTTTCTGGTTAGGCGCCATGCGTAATGTGCTTTAAGCGCCATGCAAGGCTACCTTAACCGATAATATAATAATATTATAACAACAATTACATATTACTGATAACATTAACAACAGATACAATAAACTATCTATAATATAGCTTGTAACAATTTTATTCGTTTATCGAGGGAGGCATGTGTTCATCAGTGGATGGATAAAGGCTGATAATGATGATGATGATGTTGGATTTGATTACTTTACAAAATACTTTTATTAACTGCATTTGAATATGTAGTCAAAAAAAGTAAACAAGCATTGTTAAAAACAGTGACGTATCTAATTATTGTAACTCTAATTATGATCATTATATTGTACTAGGGCTTACTACGACCTAAGAGTTCATGATTAGAAAACGTAGTATATTGAGTCTTTTTATTTTATTATTTAAATTTTTGCTAAATAAAACTAGTGTTTAGTATGAAGTATGAATTGTGTTGAAAATTGTCTTATAATTAAGTTTTTCATTAAAATTATCTTTAAAAGTCTTTATTGAATGTACCGTCGCTCCTTGATGAAAATTCATGTTATATAATATAGCCACTACAATAAAAACTTCTTTTACACTTTTTCAACTATTTATTTTATATATTTTTACAATTACAAAATAAATGCCTGGTTTCGACCCAAATGTTGACTTTGTCGAAACCGGTCGTTTAATTTGTAATTATAAAAATATATAAAATGAATAACGGAAAAAAAGTAAAAGAAGTTTTCATTGTAGTGGTTTTAAAGTCTTTACCATCCTTTATTTAAGGTAGATAACACAACTGCATATGAATCCATAATACACGTCTAGTTCACATTAAATGAAAATTATGAGAATACTTTGTGAATAGAAAATATTTATAGGCGAGGCATTATAAAATATATTACAGCTGTTAGTATAGTATCTCTGACCTCTATGAAAAATGAACGCTACAAAAGAACAAGTGAAACTGATAATAATCTAGTTTTTCGAAGCTACAAATCTTTCTGCGGAAGCTTTCATTAGTTGGAGACTTGGAGAGATAAGTGATATGGATACGTCTGCCCATGATCATCAATTATCACACATGTCTGGCATTTTAGTTTATTTTTTTGGTGTATTTCGCTATTATTGGGGTTACGTTTCTCAAAAAGAACGAAACAACTTTTACGGATTTTATCGCGGTTTATTTAGTTTTTTATGAGCCCGACGTTTCGGATACTTTACAGCAACCATGGTCACGGGAGGACTGCTTACAGTCTCGTAAACAAATTAAAAATATCGATCTTGGCGAAAAAATTAATAGAATTATTAATATTATCATCAGTGTCATCATTATCATTATTTGATACTATCTGTCCGCTGCTGCACATAGCAATTTTCAACGAACACCGAGACGACCACGCGATCCCTAAAAATAAGCATCGCATTGGCTTGTTTTGATTGACACTGTTCACATAAGCTACATTGCCAA
This sequence comes from Lycaena phlaeas, assembly GCA_905333005.2. NCBI lineage: Eukaryota > Metazoa > Arthropoda > Insecta > Lepidoptera > Lycaenidae > Lycaena > Lycaena phlaeas. The sequence continues at coordinate 5,912,128 of HG995181.1, forward strand.
AAGTCAATAATTATCTAGTATATCCAATTTTATGAAACTGTATCACTTGCTTTTACCTTATTGTTTCCCCACTATTATCAAAGGACAATAATTGCCAAAAACGATCTCGCTTCTGTAACAAAATACTGCCACGGTTCAAAGCGATCTTTGTTAATGTAGCTAACGAACAAAAACATATAAACTTCTGAATTGAAAACCTTCCCCTTTTCAGAAGTCGGTTGGAAGAAAATGTTATTGAAAATCAACGACAGTGGTACATGGGACTATGTCAAGGATCCGAAAAATTTATATGGAATGCTCTTGAAGGTTTTATAGTTGTTGTAAAAAGATGTATTCTCTAGATTCTAGAGTAAAGTTTACCGAAGTGGAGGATACTGAAGAAACGAGTTAGTGAAATATGTATGCATTATGTTTCCATCTCCTGATTGAGCTTAATGGCCATCAGGCCTAAAAGTCTAGAACTTTAAAAAAAAAGTACACCAAAACAAAAGTAGCCTAAGTACCCCAAACATCTATGGCTAATGGAATTAGGCCGGGCACAACAGAAGGATGTACAAGTTGTGGACCAAGAATACCACAAACCTCGGAAGGACATAACGCCCTAGATGCCTTTTGAAAAGACTGGCGTAGTGCAGCTAACGATAGAGATAGGAGAAAACAGGGAGGGTTGTCTTTGCACAGCGGCTTAGTACTATAGGATAGTAAGAGAACTAGTGCGATAGAGCTGTTATCATTTCTATTCTGCACATGACGTTACTATATTTTGTACCATTACAATTTTTTACTTGTAGAGGGTATGCGCTTGTGCTGGACGCCTATCTGCATAGGTAAGGCCATCGTCGTATTTATTTATTCTGTTATTCAGTAATTACGGTTATTGAAACTCAGGTGTTTCAGGAATTATCATCTTCAGGTTTTGCTATCTACTAACTTTAACAAAAAGATTGATTGATAAATGAGCATAGAGAACTGATGTGCTAAGGCCCTCGGGCCGTGCAATTTAATAATCAATAAATATTTAGATGCGCCTTTGTTGGCTGATATCACAATTCGGAATTCTGTTTGACCGTATACGCCAGCTATGCGAATTATGTTCATCTCCCCAAGCCTTTGAGCAATGTTAATAATAGATATTGATTTCGCTGCAATATCACAGGCTTTATATTAAGAATTATAATGCTAAAACGATTATAAACAATTAAGAAAGATGTGACCGATTTCGGAATATTTTTGCGTTTTAAAACGACGGCGTTTCTCAATTCCTGTTTTGTACAGGAAGAATTTGTACATTTTATATATTGTTGGCATTTGTCATCTGATTTACTCGTGGTTCAATTGAAAATCATAGTCGGGTAACATTTTCCTTACGCAATGCAAAACAGGAGGAATTTGAGTCACTAGTAAGAGTTAATATAACATTTTTTTTTTGTCTTCATTTTTGGTTGTGCGTTATAAAAAGTCTCTGTGCGTCTCCTGTTTGTGGCTTTTTCTTTCTTCTTTCCAACAATAATATGAACTTGAGCTTAAAAAAGAAGCTCGTCACGGGATCCTTGGCTCACTTTTAAATTTAGAAGAACCCATTTCAAGGCACCACAGGGTGTCACCACATAATCGAACACGAATCTCTCACTCAAGTGGCCGAGCCTTTTGTAGTTCATTCGTTTCTATATTTGTCCATATTCTTCTTATTTTCTATGAAGTATTTTTTAAAGATACGTGACCGTCTCACGTTTTAAATCTCACTTTCCGTGAACACGTAAAACAAGCATTATTTTTCATAAAACATTTTCCCTTGTTATCGGGGGATAAACACGTGGTCGTATCTAATCTCTAAACTCTATTGCGAAGAAAACATATAATGTTTGATTTTGCTATATCGTATCATATAAAGTGGACAAATGATGAAAGAATACGAAATACAAGGATTAAGGATACATTTAATAAAATGTCCGAAAAGTGGTATCGTTGAGATATATCGTCTCTAATATGCTTATACCAATAAAGTATTGGACGTACGTTTTACTGGCGGGATGCGTAAATCTAATATGAGTAAATTGGGCAAGAGATGGCAGTTGCGTTTTGTTTAGACGGATATTAAGCCGGAAACGCACGCTTGCCAAGCCACGGCAAGCCCTTACAAATTCAAACGTGTGGATACAGAGTTTGTCTTGGCTTGCGTAGGTTTGCAAGGGTTTGTGGCCGATCCGACGAGTATTGTGCACAAACCAAAGGGAAATTTTAACTTCTATTTAGGTATTCGTCATTGGTATTTATAGTTTATGTATGAATGTATGTAATGTTTTTATTTGTATTTATGTATGTATATATTTGTTGTATTTATAAATATTTTGTATAAGTATATTATGTTGTGTAAGTATATATTTTATTGAATTTTATAATACAATTCCTACGTAATTCACCTTTTGGGCCATACGTATTACTCCGTTTTCCCTATGGTTGACTGGGAGAGAATGCTTTATAGCATTAAGTCCGCCAATTTGTAACAAATTTCAATTTGGAGCAATAAAGTTTAAATAAATAATTAAATAATAAGAATTTGCCGCAAGCGCTTGTGATGCGTCCACATGCTTGTGACTGGTGGAGGTTTGGAGTTTGCGGCAAGCCACAAACGTGTGGATCAGATATAATAACACTACAATCGGCCTGATGATGATTATCGAAACCGGTCGTGTCAATTCTCATCCTTACTAATTTTATAGACTAGCAGTGTCCCGCGGTTTCACCCGCGTACTTTCCATTCTCATGGAAGTATGGGTATAAATTGTACCCCATGTATTATTCTGATATATAAGCTATATTATTGTCAAGTTTCATTAAAATCCATTCAATAGTTTTTACGTGAAAGAGTAACAAACATCCATCCATCCATACTTACAAACTTTGGCGTTTAGGATTAGTAGGATGTGAAAATAGATTTGTTACGCTTTCACGCGAAAACTACACAACCGATTATCATGAAAATTTATAGTAATATATATTTATACATTATTATATATATTTATACATTATTTTATATATTATATAAATATATATTTAGGAGTAACATAGGATACCTAAAAAAAGAAAAGTATATTTTTTTTGCTAACGCGGGTGAAGGTAGCAACAGCTGGTTGTAAATATCATGTAAATGGGGGAAATAAGTGTATAAAAGTTTTCATTGTACTTTTAATATAAAATATGAATTTCTATTAAGGACCCAGTACAATGAATAAGAATATTAATAGAATAGACTATAAATAAATAGATATGTTACGTCACAGAATTGTTTCTCGGTAAAAAAACAAATCCTATTATATGTGGAATAATATATAACATATGTAAAAAAGCATCAACTCTTATATGTCCCACTGCTGGGCACGGATCTCCTTCCTCGAAATCAGGCGAGGAGGGTAATGGGCCAATAGTCCACCGCGCTGGCCCAGTGCGGATTGGTGAACTTCACATACTTTCAAAGATTTTCAATTTCATCAGGCATGCAGGTTTCCTCACGATGTTTTCCTTCACCGGTGAGCGAACGATGGTCTCGTGTGCACTTAGAAATTTAGAAAAACTCATTTCAAGGCACACACGGACGGGTCAGGATCGAACCCGGAAGCCCTCGCGTAAGAGGCCGAGTCCGTCCACCACTGGACCACCGTCGCTCAATAATATATGTACAATGAAAAATTGCAAGAAATACATTAATGTTAGGTATTTATAATGCACTGTGTTCCCAGCATTTGGGAAAAGCGTGTAGGATAGACACAAGGACTAAAACGAATGATCATGAATCGTTTGTCGAAAAGCGTTAAATAATTTTATTAAGTGTCAAATTGCGCCACCAGCGCCATTGCGGAAGATTTTTGAACTTGTTGATTTGTAGCATAAGCTGGACAACTTTCCTCCTGTAGGAGATGAAACTCCTTGTGTATATTCTGCATTGGGAACAATATATTAATGATAAATATGCATAAAGACTCTTTTAACTTTTATACACGGTTGTAATATGTTGATTTGTTACAGATATTTGGTGTCGAAATTATTCGACGTCTGTTCGAAATCGACGCCAGAGCAGATGGAGCAGTTGGATGAGATCAAGATACCGTGGGGCAGCGGCATCGTCGGCTACGTCGCGGAGAGCGGCGAGCCAGTCAACATACCTGATGCTTATAAGGTAACCAACCACTCTATACTATTGGTATAACCAACACGACCGGGGTGGTAACTCGCCCACATAACACCGGCGTAAAGTGGCAATGAGTCGCGTTTCGTGCGTTTTGCGGCGGCCCATTGAGGGGATAGGGAAAAGGAGGGCAACACATCTGCATAACCTTTGGTCGTGCGTTATGGGCGTCATTTATAGTGACCATAAGGCTCCGACCGCTCGGTTACCTTCTTATGACGTAATAAAATGATAACGCGACTATAAGGTAATCACTCTGAACTAGTGGTCTGTCGCTTATAAAATAATGATTCTATGGTAGTGCTCTGATGCTTATGAAGTAATTAATGTCTCAACACCTCCAGTGGTCTAATGCTTTGGCAATACTATACAAAAGTGGTCTAATGTTTATAAGGTATTCACTATTCACTTTTTACTAGTAGTCTTAGGGCCTGTTTCACCACTTCCTGATAAGTGCCGGATAGGCTATCCACAACATTTTGACAGATACTCCATACTCTGTCAAATATGTTGTGGATAGCCTATCCGGCACTTATCAGGAAGTGGTGAAACAGGCCCTTAAGCTTATAAAATAATTACTCTACGCCAGTGGACTGATGCTTACGAGACATTTACTATACTATAGTAGTTTTGCAAAATCATTTTTAGTTATCACCAACATGGCACTGGACGAGCGTAGAAACCAATTTATTATGATTTTAGTGATCACAGATAAAACATACAATAGACAACTATGAAAAGTAATAAAATATATTTTACGAAAATTGAAATTTTTTATAATAATATTAATTTGAATTTCTTTTGTTGAAAGTAGCATAAATAGATATAATATTTTAAACACAAATGTATAATGTATTGCGTTCTATTATTAAACAACTTTATTATTCACTTTTATTATAGTTTCAAAAGAAATTAACAATTCTTACTTTAGACATTTGTGTCCTTATAATTTATTCAATTTTCAGTCCGAAGAAATAAATATACAGAATAATTCAGCCATGCTAGAAGTTTGTGAATTATTTATTTTAAGTTAAATTAATAATTACACAGTAGGTACTAAATAACTCCAGTGAGTGGGCTAATAGTGTTAAGAATTGGAAGGAAAATGGAAATTAATATTTGACTAAATGAGATCTCCGAACTGTGGTAGATCCTAGTTGGGTGCGGTTGAAAATCAGCTGTCTTGACGTTTATCAATGAGGCCCATGTCATGCTGAATATAAAAATAATGATGATTTCATTAAAAAAAATCTGGAACATTCGGAGATTGCATATTTACGGAAACGCAATAATTATAGAAAATACATTCGTCAAAACATCCACCAGTTAAGTGCTGTGTTCCATTGCAAAAAACCTCTAAATTGGTCAAGCGAAATGTTTCTTTAATTATCTTCGTCGAAATGGACCTCACTTGAGCTTCGGAGGAATATTTGAGTGGATTTTGTGTACGAAGATAGAGGGCGATAAGAGAGAGAGATTTATAAATAACACAGATTCATAAATAAAAACAGATGGAGCATGCCGAACACGCGAGTGACACCACCAAAGCAAATACAAATTCAAGAGCGAACTCAATCTAATAGACGTTTAGAGTACGACGCTATGTCAAGCACTTGAGAGCGCTTTTGAATTTGTATTCGCTTTGAAGCGACACTCGGGTGTTCGGCATGCTCCATGTGTCTTTATTTATAAATCTGTGGGGAATATGTACTATGATCTTTGTTAACTTGCTAATTTAATTTGATATCTGCACATGAACTGGTCAAGACCCGATGGAAAGTGATGACACACGGGATCATTGGCAGGCCGTCTTTGTTGTGAAGCACTTCATTTCTGTGTGACGACCTCTGTAGCTGTTTTGTGCGGGTTCGAATCCCGCCACGGAACAAAACGGTGTTCCTGGGTCATGGATGTGTATTAAATATGTGTATTATATAATAAAAATGTGTATGTTTTAATATAAAAAGTATTAAATATATGTATTTCCGATGTCTGGTACCCGTAACACAAGTTCTCCGGAAACTTAGCACGGGACCAGATTGACGTGGCGTAAAAGCGTCCATAGATATTATTATTATTTCATAGCCGGTAATAATATAAGCCCCTAAATCTTGGGATTCGAACCCGCGATCCGTGCTGATATTGGAAACCAGTCGCAAAAATATAACACAAATCTTTTTTTGTACGGTAAAAGTACACTCGAATACGTTTTTATTTCGGTTGGAGTTTGATTAAAAGCCATCGCCAATTAGTGGAGTGACACGAACAAGGCACTGACAGGTAAAGGCAGATAGGTACAGACAGGTATAGACAGAATATAGATACAGAGATATGCGTTGCAGATTCCAATGCTCGAATTCCCCGTTTCGTATTAAGCAATTCCACTAATGACGCGCTTTGAAATGTGAAAACGAAAAGTTGTATGATTTGCAAGCGAAATTGAAAATGCTCAAACGTGGCCTCGTTTTGAACAAATCGCTTTTTGGGGGGTTTTTTTTTTTGGTACACGTATTGAAATATAGAAGTGGGTACGTACTACGTATTGTTGATTTGAAATGTCGTCAACGTATTTAAAAAGTCATCAATAACTAAATTTTTTGGACCCTTACCTACAAGGGTATTACGATGTATCTGAATCAAGGTCAGCCTTGCTGGGGCCAGTCTGTCGCTGAGGTGATCCTGTTGCCTGCGGATCCAGGACCCTCACCAAGCGGCTGAAGGTGCTCGCAGTGGTTTTAGTGGGGTAGTGCACCCCAATACGAGTCCTCACACACGTCAGTGTGCTTACCCGAAACCCTGGTTAGGTGCGAAAGCGTTTCCACTGCGACATTCAAGAAACAATGGGTATTACGATCTATACCTTTTTGAGTATATCCAGGATCTTTGGGTAGATCCTGACCCCTGGGACTGGCACTTGGAAGTGCCCTACCCAAACAAACCACTGCGAGCTCCTTCAGCCGCTTTGTTAAGGTCCGAGGTCTGCGGGCAACAGGATCACCTCAGTGATAGACTGGCTCCTTCAACGGCTAGACTACGCCTTAATAAAGACGGCCGCTACTAAGAGGGCCCCGCGACGTAGTGCCAGCACGATGACATCGGCGTTATTGAATGACATTAATGACCTTACAATACGCGAGCGGCGAGAGTTTAATAGTTTTTCTTTTTCTTATATTAAAAAATTCTCGTGTCACAATGTTCGTTGCCGTACTCCTCCGAAACGGCTTGACCGATTCTCATGAAATTTTGTGAGCATATTGAGTATGTCTGAGAATCGGCCAACATCTATTTTTCATACCCCTAAGTAATAAAGGTTGTTCACCCTTAATTTTTTTTTTATTTTTGAACGATTTTTTTTGTTTTTATTTTTTTATGATACAGCATACAAAAATACATAGAACCTTAAATTTTGACTCCTCTACAATCAAGCCCTATCTTGTAATTGCAATTTTAATATTGGCAGAACGAAGTCTGTCGGGGCAGCTAGTTTTTAAATAAAACATAAACATGTGCAATGCAGAGGTAGGTAAGTTTTAAATATCACGGTTCAATATGATCCAGTTATTTAGAGAGATTGTATATGGACGTTTGTTTAGATTCATTAGATTGAATAGCGAGTAGTAAGTTAGGGATTTAACAGGTAAGATGCTACTAGGAATGAGTAGAAAAGTATTTTTGCCATCTTTGAATCAATGGCGTATCAATAAATCTTAATGTCAGTTCGATTTATGATGATGATGATGATGATGAAAATTTCACTTAATTAAAAGCGGTATTTACCTTTGTATACCGTGTATAATTACATTAATTTATAAGCGTTTTATTCTAAACGGACTATAAATTATTTTGGAGAACATTTTGAATATTATGTAAATACGGTTGGTATATATTTTATCAAATATTTACCTAAAACTGAATAAAATGAGAATAGACGAGAGAAACATCTACCCTAGTTGATTTATCCTTTGCTTTCGACTTAGAAACTTATAAATTTATTCAGCATACATGATATGGAAGTGATGTATGGTTTAATGTAACTGTATTTTTATTAGCTATTCGTAATTCAATAGTTAAAGTTTTTTTATTTTCTCCCGTGAAATTAATTATTTTTATTCAAAATACTTACACAAGTTTGGCAAGAAGAAATATAAATCATTATTCTCTCCTGATATTTTTCTATTGTGCGATGTAATATTGCAAATGAAATAAATATTTATTGTGTGTACACTTTTTGCCTAAGGCTGTGTCCTGCGAGAGCGATTAGGCGCGAACGCGAAGCGTCGCGGGCGCTGCACGAAAACTGCCAAAACCTGTTAGAGTGTCAAAAAACTGTCAAACGCACGTGGGCAGCGGCGCGGAATGAAGCGAACGCGTTAGATTAGGGTTGATATTTTTGCGCGATCTGGGTGACGTGCTGGCATCGGTGGCGGCCCTGCGCGACGATTTAAAATCGCGTTCGCTTTGAACCTTTTGTCTACATAGAACGTAGGCTAAACCACCGACCGGATTTTGATAAAAAATTTGCAAGGCCATATCGTATATTTTTAAACGAGCAATTCTTGTATATATGTTATAAATGATCTGAATCTCGGAAACGGCTCCAACGATTTTCATGAAATTTTGTATACACGGGTTAAAAACGGCGATAAATAAATCCAGCTAGGATAAATTTTTAGAAAACTTTTTTTATCCGTGTTTTGAGGTAATGATAAAATATGATTAGAATACGAACGTAAATTTCGCTGTCAAGTAAAATGTCATAATAGCTCAGTTGGGAAATTAGGCGGTTATGATCGAAGGTTCATATCTCCAGTCCGATAACTTTTTTGTCTTTTTTTAGTTAATTTTTTTGAAAGAAAAACTTAATTATAGTATCACTAAGGGTATGTAAAACAAAACAAAAAACAACCGAGCAAATGCGGGGTCAACCAGGTACCTACTAGAATGTTATAGATAAGAACGAATCCTATCAAATCATCTGTAAACTCGATATATACTGTTCTAAGCAGCGAGCAATATGCAGTATTGAAAAAAAAACAAATGTTTGGTACTTTAATATGTGTGCGTGCTTTGTCTGTTTGTGTATATAGTTGTTTACGATTTAGAGTCGTTATCGGTCTATTACCGTTAACAACTGGACAGGCACCTCCAATATGGAGGCAGTAACGATACATTTTCCTGGCTACTTGCCAACTTGGCTGTGCCATAATTTCTATTTTACACTGTCCACTGCCTTATAGGCCTACTTTTTATCGGTGATGGTTTGTATGAGTGTATAGGAAGCGCAGATAGATTAATTATTACTGGTAAAGACTTGCGCTTCATTTTTGACTTGCATGCCTTTATCTACACTTAATATTATAAACAGGAAAACTTTGTTTGTTTGTTTGGTTGTAATAAATAGGCTCAAAAAGTACTGGACCGATTACAAAAATTCTTTCACCATTCGAAAGCTACATTATCCACGAGTAACATAGGCTTAATTTTATTCTGAAAAAAAAAAAATAGGGTTCCGTTAGATATTTGGGTTTTTCGAACACAAGGTGAAAAAAAATCAACCAGAAAAGTTACTTATTTCGGGTACTAAGATCCCGTTGTAAATCTTAGTTAACGCAGGCGAAGCTGCGGGCAACAGCTAGTTGCCAAATAAAATACATAGCTTCTAAGATAGATTCTTAAGACATAATTCAATACACTGATTCATAATACAACGATAGGTTTTTAATAAATAGATGGGTTATTATTGAAATTAATAGAAAAGTTTACGATACGTAGCCACTTTATCCATGACATCAGAATTTGTGAGGTATTTCGCTTATCTTAACTGGCAGGAAAAATCAAATCAGGGTTTGTAATTCATATGTACAATTTCTTTCATACGATTTTAAATAAGCAAATGGGAAAAGGGAAGAGAACTTTGCAAGTTAGGTTTTTTTAAATGTGTCAGTCTTAAAGCGACTTGAATTTTCACGGAAAAACATTCGCGCTAAAAACATATACGCTAGTTAATATAAGTGATGCCTTACTCTCCAAATAAGGTAAAGATTTTGATTTTATTATCCACAAATTTCGAATTCAGTTTCGAATAAAAAAAAATTAATACTTTAATCTCAGACATAAACTATGGATGCAACGATCAAGATCAAATATACACCTCTCGCATTGAGACCCGATACAATGTCTACTAAACCACCTTATCTTATAAATGCGAAAACGAAAATATGTTTCGAGATAAAATATTGCAAAAATCGGGAAATGTGTTAACGCACTCAAACGACTATTTTATCAGACGTGTTTCGGGGGAAAAAATTGGCTCCCATTCCCTCCGCATACTGGTGAAAAAGCCTCGGAACAAGAGCTCTATATTCAAATGTGCAAAAATATACCATACGAAAAAATATAAAGATTTTGTAAAAATAAAAGCCGGCGAAGGCCTTTGTTGTGTGGCAGTTCATTTATCAGACTCCATTTGGTTTTTGCGCATGGCCGTGTGGAGAGGCCATCAATTTGGAAACTTTAAAATTAAGAGGGACCGCAGGAAAAAATGCTATTAATAATACCACAGGACCTTTTTGTCACTATAACTTTGTAGCGAATTACGTTTAAATAGTTTTTATGATGCAACTGGTGAAAATATCAGCTGTTTTATATTATGCTTGTCTCGTGTGAGACTGTTTGGGCGGCATTTCTTGCCACTTCGATTATTACAGAAATATAGTTAAGAATTATTGATATGTCTAAGATTTGAAAGACGAAATTTGCCAACATGTATACAGAATAAGAGCCATAACATATAAGCATTTCGAGTATCTAAGATTGAAAAACTTTAGCTGAATTTTGCTAAAAATCCATATTCTTATTCAAATTCTAAGGAGACTCGAGGCCCTATCGCGGGACTTACAATTATTCAAAGTTCCTTTTAATACAAAAAATGCCTTTTAGTTAGTATTGATATAATTTATTAAGACGATCTTCGTGCAATGACCGGTCCGCGTTGGATGCGAGTGGCAAGGGATCGGTCGTCTTGGCCTTCATTGAGGGAGGCCTATGTTTAGCAGTGGACGGATAAAGGCTGATAATGATGATAATGATATAAATAGCTAATATAATATTATGAACTTCTTTGTTATGTGTAGATACTAATGAAATGGATGGATTAGCAAACGAACAGACGAGACTCTGTAATATGCTGTACAACCTAAAAAGTCTCGGTGTCAGTAATTACACTTGCCTTGTTTTCCAACAGCAAAGCTGTATCATGGATACGACAGGCATGACGCATCCATAACGGGTGAGAGAGGAGGCCGCTGACGTGGCATCCCCCGGTAGACGACGAACGGCGCTATTTAATGCGCTTCCAGTAACACCCCTGTGCTCGTGTCGGGCTCGGGATGGGAACCCGGGCCCTATTAGACACGACGTCGTGGGGACTGCCAAGTGGTAGCCGGGCGGTCCCCCTATTGTGGAGAATCTGGTCTTGCCGGGACCAGTCTGCGCTGAGGGTTTCCCGTCGCATGCAGATCCGGGTCCCTCAGATAGCGGCTCAAGGCTCACGCAGCGGTTTAAGTGGGGTAGGCATGACGCATCCATGCAATCGTAAGTCCAGCACAGCGCATCACGCCAACCGGTAAAATACATGTACATCAATGCTGATAGTTTGTAAGTTTTCGATTTTTTCCTTCGTAGCTAGCTCATCCCGCGTTGTACACGTGTCGCTAAACACCGCAGCCTCATAACAACCCGACCTTAGTATAAAATTCCGCGTCGTAACAAAAAGATGGAGCCGTTTTTGTAGTTGCCGAACCTTTTACGGAAACTTGTTCCAATTAGGGTTGTCAAAAAGCACTTAGATTTTTTTTCTATAATTTTAATAACGGTATAACATAAATTCGATAAACAAGTAAACAGTATACCTCTGTGACATATAGTTTAGCAAGAAATAAACTTATCGAATATAATTTCATGATCTATCCTAAATATTTCTTAATATCTTTCCTTTAAAATTTAAAATACCTGTAAATAATAATAAATCATAGCACTGTAACCAAGGCCCATGGTAAGTTCGTAAGAACTTGTATTACAGTGTAGTGTAGTGAGTAACTGTCTTTAGATTGTTTTGTGTGTTATTGCCTTTACACCTTGCTGAGTAAGCGTTTTGACATATAGTTGCGCAACTGTTTCAATACATTGTGAATGTGAAATATTATGTACTTTCTGGAATTATTAATAAATGGGACCTCAGATCGAGAAGACGTTTTCTTTAACAACCCTGATCTACATGTCTACATCTTGACACATCACATGGCGACCCTGCCAGTGCTGCCTCGCGGCAGCGCTGTGCCTTTCAAGATTATTTAATATTTATGAATAAAAAATAAAAAATAAATAATATATATAAAATTAAATAATGAAGATATAGAAATAAAGAAAATAAATAAGAAGATGAAATAATAATGACAAATGACGAAAAATGAAGAATTTTAAATTAAATCCAAGAAGAATAAATAATAAGAATAAATACAGAAAAAAAAAAAAATATTTTACTAAAATTCAAGAAAGAAGAATCAAAAAATGAATGTTAAAGTATAAGAAGAAAAATAAAATTATAAAGTGAAGTAAGAAGAAAAAGTAATAATAAAGAGATGCATCGGAAAAGAAATGGTCTCCAAGAAATTCAAAGAAAAGGCACTGGGAGACGTTGCTGCCCAAGGGATCAAGAGGAAAGGTGCCGGGAGATGCTGGTGTCCAAGGTCCAGAGGAAAGGTGCTGGGAGATTTAAGAGAAAAATTGGCCCAACTCTTTCTTAACTTGATCGAGCACTAGGTATATTTTTATTTATCATTATATTTAGCCTATATTATTAAAATGTGTATTAGAAATTATTAAATATTTTTATAGAAACAAAAATAGTTACAGTAGATTAAAGTAAAAATAAAAAATAAATATTATGATCTATTATAATTCTATTCTATACTTAAATAAATTTAAGTATAGTTACAAAAAAAAAATGTCATTAAAATCAATATTTTATTAGTTTATATTCATATTATGGTGTTTAAAACCTCGTGTATGTTTTGTTAGTAATACTACACTTATTAATGCAACGTAGTACATTCTTGTGTTACTTGACTACATGCTAGCCATTGATATAAAATAATATAGATGTATTTTTTTTTTCTCATGCTTTAATTTAATATAAAATAAAATTAAAAAAAAAATATGGAATTCGATGAGTAATTTTGAAGAAATTAGTTATGAGTTACATAAATTAAGATTCAACTTATATTTATGACATTCATAGATTTTCTTGATTTATAAAATTGTGTAGATTGATTACGCATTCAACCGGACAGACGTGAATATGGAAAGTAGTTATGATTAAAAAGGATTTGGTTAAATTTACGAATAATGTGGCTGCAAACGCATTATTTCGATAAATAAAGAAAGTAGGAAATAATAAATTGACGAAAATATATAATATAAAGTGCTTTGTTAAATAACACTTCCTTCGATGAACGGACTGATCACCCGCCCGTCGATTGGAAATGCTTAAAATATCAAAGAATTATTGTATGGAACTAATAGAGACGAGATTTTAGAAGTTGTTTTTATGACATATTATAGTCCAAATACTTGATCATGTTAAACGCGAGACGTTTTCGTGAGAGTTTTGGTATTATTTTGAGACTATGGAGTAAGGTATATAAAGAAATAAAAGGGGAGACATTGATAGAAATGTTGATATAGTGGAGTAGGAGACATTTAAATTGTCTAAAAATTGTGTGTTGAATCCTTCCATTCGATCATGGTGTGAACGAGCTTTCCTCCGTGAGATATGTTGGAGTCTAAAGAGACTTAAATGATGACCACAAGTTATGTAGAAAGAGAGTATAGTATGTTAAAAGATGTTATAAGAATGTTTAAGAATAATGGAATATACGAAGAATAAATAAATAAAATGTATTTGAGTATGCAAAGAGTTAGAAAATAAGATGAATAAATGAAGTTAGCGTAGCCTGTATAGGTCGAAAAATAAACTAAAGGAATAAAAGTAAAGATATAAAGTAAGGGTTATAAATATTATGTGAAACCCAATGAAAATGTATGATGAGAAAGTAGGAATTTATGGAGAATAAATAAAGTTATAATGAGGAATATGATGGTGATAATGATGATGAATAGTTATAACTCAATAATTAAAAGTGTTCGTAATATGTGCGCATGACCTCGCCGGAGCGTTGTAACGCCGCCTCGGCGAAATATGACTTTTCAATTCTAAGGAAACGCGTGATTAGGGTTCCGCAATGATTTTGTATTATAATACAATAATTATTAATTTTATTTTCTAATGATTTTTTTTTCTTTGTTGTAAGGGAATAATTAAAAATAAATTGTTATTTTCTATCTAAGTTTAAGTCGTTAATATAATATATCTATGGGTTTATATATCGTAATATTAAATGTTTAAATTGAAAATAAAATTAAAAATAAATTAATATATTCCGCAATTCCGCAAAGTAAATTTAAAATTAAACCCATTAAAATGTGAATTTTTAAAGCGACAAATTCTTTACTTAGGTCATACAATATCAGCGGACGGAATTTTACCGGACCCAGAGAAAATACGAGTCATTGAAAGTTATCCGACACCGACATGCGCTGACGATGTCAAGCGTTTTGTTGCATTTAGCAACTATTATAGAGAATTTATAAATAACTTTGCAGCAATAGTTTTGCCTTTAAACAACTTAGGTAGAAAAAATGTTTAATCCCAATGGACTACAGAATGCCAAAATGCTTTTGATACCCTTAAAAATTTAACTTTAATTTAATAAAAACGTAGAAAGTGTTATTATGATTTGTCAATTAATCCTATTTTTTATAAACCAGGAGATACATTATTATTAAAAAATGAAACTGGAAATAAATTGGATACTTTATATAAGGGTCCATATGTAGTAGTAGAAGACCTGGCACCTAATGTTAAAATAAATTTAGATGGTAAGCATGTTATAGTACATAAGGATAGAACTAAGTTATATAAGATACCGCAGTTAGCATAAGTTTATTAGAGTTTAGTAAAAAAAAAAAAAAAAAAAAAACCAAACAAAAAAAAAAGAAAGTTTAGTACTTAAATAATAATAATAATCTAGGTTTTTTTTTTTTTCTTTTCACTAAGGGGGATGGTGTAGTGTAGTGAGTAACTGTCTTTAGATTGTTTTGTGTGTTATTGCCTTTACACCTTGCTGAGTAAGCGTTTTGACATATAGTTGCGCAACTGTTTCAATACATTGTGAATGTGAAATATTATGTACTTTCTGGAATTATTAATAAATGGGACCTCAGATCGAGAAGACGTTTTCTTTAACAACCCTGATCTACATGTCTACATCTTGACACATCACAACAGATATGAGGAACGAAAATAAATTTAAGAAATTAATATAAATACACATATACTATCTATGTCTATGACACAGTCCAAACATTATATTTATCATAAAATTTATCGGCACTTGGCGTGATTCAAACTTGCGACCGCTGCGTAAAGTAGCTACTGGGTTAATATTTGCCCAAGCCATTGTCGGTAAAAATTTATAATATAAACTTAAATGTACACACTTTTCTTGTCATATATTTTCTAAATTTAAAAGCGTTTGAAACTAGATATCTAAAGTACGAGCCTTAGGGAGGTAAGAGTCAGACAAACAGAAAACTAACTGAATATTTTCCGCAAGCTCCCCAACCCTAGTTTCAATATAATAGAAGTTTGTGGATGCCACAAGCGTTGGATATCTTGTACAGTTTCGTTTGGTTAGCCTTTTCATAATAAATAGGTGCAAGACTGAGTTTCATACGCGATATTTTTACTATCTTCAGTATGAATATTTCTCATCAACAAACACTGCTTTTACTTAGGGCCTGTTACACAATCTCCAGATAAGTTCCGAATAGGCTATCGGCAACATATTTGGCAGATACTCCATACTCTATCTGTCAAATATGTTGTGAATAGCCTATTCGGAACTTATCTGGAGATTGTGAAACAGGCCCTTAGAATAATAATAATGATAATAATTAATTTGCAGAAACATTAGGTACAATTGCGGTGTTATAATAATGAAAGTTATAATGTTCAATATTTTTCAGTTTTTAAAACAGTTATGCACATCTTTTTACTATTGATCATAATATTTTCTTTTAATAACAGTTTATTTTTATTAATTAATTAGTTTGCTTTTATTAAAGATTTATTTGAAACTACCCGCGTACTTCCCATTCCCGTGTGAGTACGGGGATAAATTATAGCCTATGTGTTAATCTGATGTATAAGCTATATTATTATGAAGTTTCATCAAAATCCATTCAGTAGTTTTTGCGTGAAAGAGTAACAAATATCCTCACAAACGTTCGCATTTATAATATTAGTAGGATTGTCGAAATCATACTAAACAGTCAGCCTTTTTTCAAACTTTTTCTTAGGCAGGCACTTTATGTATTACGACAGATTATTAAATATTTTTGTATACATTGCGTAAGTATTTTTATCTGGTGATTTCTGAAAACTGTGCTTGGTATTTTATTTGAGGCCAGTCTATTTTGGCTCCTTAGCTATTTATTTTTATTAGTTACGAGGGGCTTTCAATGTATTCTCGGTATAGGCATGAAAGAAAACTCGGAAAAATTTGGAAAAATTCTATTTTTCAATGTAGTCCCCTAGACCCTCAATACATTTGTTAGATCGAAGAATTAGCTTTTCTAAACCTTGTAAAAAATATTCTTCTGGCTTCTCCTCAAAATGGGTATTAATTGCTGCCTTCAGTTCATCATCGTCGGAAAATCGCTTTCCACGAAGATCTTTCTTCAAATTCGGGAATAGGAAGTAATCACTAGGGGCCAAGTCTGGACTGTACGGAGCCACAGTTCCGCACAGCAGCCTTCGCCATGCGGGCCGTGTGAACCGGCGCGTTGTCGTGAAGCAGCAACACCCCCGCTGTGAGTTTTCCTCGCCTCTTTTCTTTAATTGTTTCCCTTAAATTAAGCAAAGTGGTTGCGTATGATGCTGCTGTGATGCTTTTGCCTTTTTTAGTGTATTCTATTAATAAAATACCTTTAGAATCCCAAAAGACCGAGGCCATTATTTTTCCGGGGGACGGGGTGACTTTGAACTTCTTCGGAGGCTGTGCACCCTTTTTAACCCACTGCATGGACTCCTGTTTACTTTCAGGGTCATAGTGATGAACCTACGTCTCATCTCCAGTAACCAGTCGGTCGAAAATACTCGATGGATCTTCTCCACAGAGCTCTAAAAACTCCTTACAGACTTACCTCGACTCGCACTTGTTTCTGAGGCGCGGTGAGCATTCTCGGCACCCATCTTGCACTGACCTTTGAGAGATTAAGATGGTCATGAAGGATTGCATGTATGGTACCCACAGATAGGTTGATCATCTCTGCTAACATCTCGATTTTTATTCTGGTATCTTCAAGTACCAATTTCTCCACTTTTTTAATATTTTCTTCAGTGAGGGCGCTTACGGGTCCACCCGAGCGAGGGTCGTCTTCAATGCTTTCTCTGTCTCTTTTAAATTCACTTGACCACTTTTGAACGGTGGATAACGACGGGGCAGAGTCTTGGTAAACAACAACCATCTCTTCGTGAATGGTTTTTTGACTTTTTCCCTGCTTAGTGAGGAACTTTATAACAGCGCGATGCTCGATTTTCTTAATCATTGTGGCGTCAGTCATTCTGATCGTCTTTCACTGCAGATAATTAGAAAACTAATGAACGTAAATTAGTGAAATTTTATATTTATACCCTCAGATAGTGTCATTAGTAAATGAGATAATTAGATTACCTATATTATTAGCAAATCACCCCGATACCGAGAATACATTGAACGCCTCTCGTATATTGAAAGCATCATCACCAATAGCGGTAATTCTCTATGCTCTATTTAAAACTTTTTATGTCACTGTGATCAGCCGCCAAAGCAAAAGGACCATGTAAGTCTCTGACGCTGTAACTGTAAGCATAAAAGTTATTCTTTTAAACACCTAGATTTGTAATTAAGTCGGTATTGCACAGAGATCGTCCAATTCAATTTAAGTAGAAATTTTAGTTTTTTTCTTCAATTAGGTGCAGTACCATTTCCAACCAGAATCAAAATCATAGACTTTGATTATAATTTAAAGACCTTAAATTATGTATTTTATTAACAGTATATTAAGATTTCTAACCTGTGACTATTGTTACTGTGATGTGTCCAAAACGTTTGACGGAGACATACAGTTGTTTTCATTATAATAAACAAGCCGCGCCTCGCGGTTTCACTCGTGTACTTCTCACTCCCGTGGGAGTACGGTGATAAATTATAGCCCATGTGATATTCCGATATATAAGCTATATTATTGTTAAGTTTCATTATAATTCATTTAGTAGTTATTACGTGAGAGAGTAACAAATTTACATACTTACAAACTTTTCCGTTTATAATATTAGTAGGATTTTTCGTGCCAGGCGTGAGTTAAATTCGCGTAATGACAATATATAATATTATAGTTTAGCTCGATAGCAATACTATAAAAGATGGAGACAATTCACTAAGCAATTACTAGACAAGTGCGGGTATCAATTAAAAAGCACTCCATCTTCTGTTTAAGCTACGTCGCTTATGATTAATTCATGTCATTAATTCTGATGGTACGCTCAAGCCAGTCTGGCCAACTTCCAAATATACGGCCTCGCGATAAGCAACGCTAACGAGTAAATAAATATTTATGTTTTCATAATAATATCAACCCTTATGTTTCCTAACTCCCACTGCGGAGTACGGGTCTTCTCTAAATCAGGCAAGGGTGCCGTTTTGGACCATAACTTACCGATGCACTGGCCTAATGTGGGTTAACTTCACACGCCTTCAAAGACATAATCTCACGAGGCATGCAGGTTTCGTTACGATGATTTTTTTAACCATCAATACCTACCTTGTATTTCTTTGTATCTCCATGTTCTTAATTATGTTCATATGAGATATGTGCTAAGACCTAGGGTATAAGAACTAACGACTTTTACTGATTTTGTCGCAGAATTTTTTTTGGGATTATCCTTTCATGACAGGCGGCGCTGTCCTATGGTCTGATATCGATCATCGACAGGGACTTGTCTCTGCCGCGCAAACATTACTGCTGCTCGGTGATGAGGATTCCTGGACAGCGATGTTCTCCCTGCAAGGCATTAATTTCTCTGAAGGAGGCGGCGATGAGGCCTTCATCTCAAGCGAGAATGGGGGTGCGTAGGAGGCGCCACTTAATGTGACAACGCCCCTGTGCTCGTATCTGGTTCAGATGTTCAGAATGGGAACCTGGTCCAAGTATGGAACGACATCGCGAGGAATGCTTACGAGGAGCAGTATGGACTCCTACTGGAGCCAGCCTATTGCTAGGCGCTTTTATTACCTGCTTAAAGTGCTGAAGGCGCTCGCAGTACATTTAGATTGGGTATGTTTCCAATTCCACGTACGTTCAGACTCAGGTTTCTGGCTACATCCGTAAAGATATCCCGGTGTCATTCCCGTGATCGTATTTGTTAAACTGAAACCGTGTTTGTAGAAACTGAACTTCAAGTATATATATATATATATATATATATATATATATATGTGTGTGTGTGTGTGTGTGTGTGTGTGTGTGTGTGTGTGTGTGTGCGTGTGCGTGTGCGTGTGCGTGTGCGTGTGCGTGTGCGTGTGCGTGTGCGTGTGCGTGTGCGTGTGCGTGTGCGTGTGCGTGTGCGTGTGCGTGTGCGTGTGCGTGTGCGTGTGCGTGTGCGTGTGCGTGTGCGTGTGCGTGTGTGTGTGTGTGTGTGTAACCTTAGCGAAGCATATCGCAAGCAGCGCTATTATTAAATGCATGTCTAATCTAAACATAAAAGAGCGTTGCTCTCGGTTAACGGAGACTCGCCTTCGATGAACCTAACTTGACCTGAGGGATGAGAGCACTTAAAAAGGCATGGCGCTTTCGAAAACTTATCTAGGATTATGGTTTACGGCTTCTGAGTTAGAACTACTAAGTCGGAACGGAGAGTTATTGTTGATAAGTGATTGACTCTTTGCTTAACATTAAAAAGAAAGCTGAGTTAGCGGCATCCTGCTTTGCAGTCAAATTGGGCCGGACGGGGTACCTCTCGCTCACATTATACCGGCGTAAAGTGGCACTTATATTGTCGCATTTCGTGCGGTTTGTGTGTTTCCGGTGGCTCATTGGGGGACCTGGTAAAGCAGGGCAACGCGTCTCCGTAACGCCACAATAGCCGCCAAAGGCTTCGACTGTTCGTTTGCACTCCTATGCTATAACAAAAATACAAATGAAATTGCTTGGGGAATTTGGGAAATGTAATTACTGGCTCTGATCGATGAGATACATAAAACTGCCGGCACAGATTAGACTTGAATGCAAAAAATAGGAATGGTTGGAGACAGTAGAAGAAGGCCTATGTCCCATACCCGCGAAGAGACTTCTTCTTCTACGACTTCTTGAATGCTATAAGCATTTATATCAAACTAGCTGTTGCCCGCGGCTTCGGCTGTGTTACCAAAAATATGTTTTTATGTATCCTATGTTACTTCTAGTACCTCCTAGAATTATATGCATTCCAAATCTGTTCACAAAGTTTCATGATTATCGGTTGAGTAGTTTTCGCGTGAAAGAGTAACAGACATCCCTACTTTCACATTTGTAATATTGGTATAGAAGTATAGATAACAGTATAAGTCTGTAATCTATCGAAGATACAAGACACATAGGAAGTACGTTACGGTGCCACACTTACTAGCGCAGATGGCTGAAGCTATTAAGGACCCGTTGGGGCAGCTCGGACTCGATTTTGGTTCTGTGCCAACTAGATTGGTACGTAGTGAGATCTCCATTCGAGATTCAAATTTGGTACAACTAGGAACTGAATTAGAACAAAGAAATAAGAAAGTGTACACTATAAAAGCATTCACTGCATTATTAAATCTTAGCTGGCGTACTTTTTATAATGAATCAAGTTTTAGGGATTCGATCGATTCGTTTATTAAGTTTCTTACATAAAACATGCCCGACGTTTCGGATACTTTACAGCTACCATAGTCACTAGAGGACTGGTAGTGTACTTTGTAGTAAAACAATAACAAATGTAATAGCATTAAGCAGTATCTAAATCTAAGAATAATCTAAGCTAATATAACACGTTTGTATTTTTGTATGTTTCTTACGAATAAACTTAAAAACTACTGGACCGATTTCAAAAATTCTTTCACCATTTCAAAGCTATATTTTACATATTTGTTTATAAAAATAATCAGTCCGAATACGTCTATAATATGTGCAAAGCTCTACGGAACAGATTTTTATTGATTCGAGAGTTAGTAACAACAGCAAGCCATAGGTTATATTTGTGTTGACCAAATGCAGGTTGTAAATACTAAATGGCTTATCTGACTGCTACAAAAAAAATATATCTGATACTCTAAATTTTATTAAGGAACTTTTCATTATCTGGGATCAAACAATATTGGCAAATTCCAAAGTAAAAAGATGAAAATGATTTCAGTTGCAATCGGGTCAGGATGGAACCCGGGATGCTCGATAAGAGATTGAAGTCCGTAACTACTCGTCTCTAGACTACCCTTAAAGCTCCTTGTACAATATAGTTGGCTCTGAGCCAAAAGTGCTAAGACTAAATTTAGGAAATTTATATAAATACATTACTTCTGGTTTTGCGGTAAGTGGAGTGCCACTTCACAATGTACAAATCTTGCCCGGGGCAGATACTTCTATGATTAATAGGAAATCTTAGATTACCTATCGACTTATATTAGTATCCATATTTATATTAGTGTTACTGTTATCAACCCTTTTCTATCCAAGGCAGCCGATCATGCGATGGCCTCTGCACTAGGATCGTTGTCACATCTGCTTGCAGGACTACCTACACACACATTCATCACTGTAGTTCTAAGGATTAATACCGTTAACAAATAAATTTCTCTGTATGTGAAACCCCTTTCTGGAACATTGTCTTGAATGGACAGGATTAGTGTGGGGATTCGTCATAAATGCTATGTTAATGTATTTTTTTGGAAATAAAGACATTTGTTTTGACTAACGATGACTCTTTTTTTTACGCCGGGAAATGCGCTGAGGCATCCCGCTGGGAAGTGTGTCTCTCCAGGTGGGTATGTGGGACTCGCTGCGCCCGAAAGTTTGTCAGTGGACGCAGCTCTACCCACTAAAACCTGGCGAGTGACACCAATGCCGCCTTTGGTGAGGTGCCCCGGATCTACTAGCAACAGGGCACCTCGACGGCTAGTCTGTCCCTCAGGGGACCGACTCCACAGAGGGGTTGTCCCGCACCACAGAACCCCTAAACTAAAGATGGCTCTGATGACTCTCTGGATGGTACCGTTACAAATTCTCACTATCTTACCAATGTATTCATTTCTTTACGATACAATAACATATTTTTCCATCTTGAATGATGTATAATATGACTTAGCTAAGTTACTTTTATTTTATATCTATTTTCATACTTTTAAGTCCAGAAAATATGAGCATATTCCACATTAACTTCACACCCTATATCACCCACTTACATCTTGAGAATAACCCCTGTACCAAATATCAGGCAGTCAGGTTTTGCCATTGACACTTGTACATTACCCATTACCCACAAATAAAAAAACGGGTAATTTAAGTTTGACCGCTTTTAAAATATAATATTAATTTATAGTTTTCATTTATTACTCATTCATGGTTATTATGCAATCATAATAACCATGAATGAGTAATAAATGAATGATTGAATGAAGTGATTGCACTAGGCCTATATTCAGCAGTGGACGGATAAAGGCTGATGATGATGATAGCTAATATTCAATGACTAGGGCTATGTTCACCAGTGGACAGGTAAAGGCTGATGATGATGATCATAATAGTTATTATTCAGAGCTTACAATACAGCAAAAGTACAACGTTTTTATCATCTCCAGCAGTCTAAAATTATATTTGCGTATAATGAATCATATTTTCAGTATCAATCATAAAATATATACATCAACAAATATACGTATACTTACAAAAGACAAAATGTATGTCATGTGCTCCTAACAATTATGTTTGTTATATCAATGGCAGGGGTTTCCAACCTTTTACGTGTAAGTGCTTTTTACAGCCGATATTTAACGACCTTTTTTATTTCACGCACGTTTTTAGCACCCTAAGTAAAGGACATAATGTAATAAGAGGTAAAATAAGCCTAAGGTAAGGTTTATAAAAGGTCTAATCAAATATGCTGCCCAGGGCAATTGGATGGATTTTTATGGCGGAGGCAAACGAACAGTTCTTGCTTTATGGTTGCCTCCGACCAGAGGGGCAAAGGTTATATAGATACATAACCTTTGCCCCACCTTTCATCACCTTTTTCCTATCACCTCCAATGGGCCAACGAAAACTCACAATCGCTCGAAACGCGACGAGAGGTAATAATAATAATAATAATAAAACATTTATTAGGAAACAGATTATACACTGCTATACAACTTAATCTAATAGACATTGATACGGCACAAATACAAATTAGATTAGCTAAAACTTAAAATTAAAATTAGTAGTTAGAATAAAGAAGGAGTACAGAATAAAGTTTTATCATACATAGTCAAAGATATGCGCCGGAAAATGCACAACAGTGTAAAAACAGTTCCCCAATAGGAAACCACTCAGTTGGGTGATTGTGGTGTCCGGAGAAACCACAATCCTGATATTATGTGGTCCCTATAACAAGTCTTGTTGAGACAGTTGGACAACT
The DNA here is from genome assembly GCA_905333005.2 of Lycaena phlaeas. Lineage (NCBI taxonomy): Eukaryota > Metazoa > Arthropoda > Insecta > Lepidoptera > Lycaenidae > Lycaena > Lycaena phlaeas. Next base: position 5,936,154 of record HG995181.1, read on the forward strand.
ATCATAATACATTTAGTTACAACACAGAGTTAATAAAATAGAAATAAAACAAAACATAAAAAGAGATCTAAATAAGAGAATTTGAATTTAAAATAAATTATACATGCCATATATCTATAGGCGGGGAACGCTGCTTACGTAATTCATTACATTGTGTCCACGGTCCGCCATGACTCGGTCAAACTTCACACCATACAGTTATGGAATTTGCATAAAGGTGGCAGTAAGACGTCTGCTTACCTATAAACCAAGACTGCCGTGCACAATGTTTAAGGTACCGCCTCAATCGTGTTGTGCCAGTCCGATTCGGAAACAATGTAATTTGGCACTAGTTCTTATAAAACTTTTGCTCGCAGACCGTCGGAAATACGTAGTAAATGGGTGTTTTGTGTTCATTTGTACTTTTTTTTTATAGCATAGACGGCCAAACGAACAATCGAATCCTTGCGACTATCGACGCCCATTAACATCCACACATGTTATGCATATGCGTTGCCCTCCTTTTCCCTGTGCCCCCCAATAGGCCACCTGAAACTCACAAACCGTACGAAACGCGACAGCTTAGCTGTCACTTTACGCCGATTTCATGTGAATGAGAGGTTCCTATCCGGTCGTGCCGGCCCAATTTAGCTGCAAAGCAGCATGGCACTACCTCTTATTGTTTTTCTTATCATGATCTATAAAATGTCCATGAGGTGATTATTTATTTGATGATAATACATTAAACAAATTATAAACGTAGGCAATCAAAAAAGTAATTAAATATGCTTCACTGGGGATTGATTCGCAGGGAACGCCAGGAGCGATAAATTTTAGCTTTGCGTGTAAAATTGTAGGTATATGTAAAACTTTAAGCAAACAAACGATCGTCGCGAACGATAAATTAAATCCATTATATCAAAAACATAGGCTGGTCGTCATTGATACATCCATATATTTGAATATAACATTATTTTCACAATTAAATATAATATCGGTTGGGGTTCGAGCTTATTAACATTGACATATTTTTTAAGTATTTAGCTAGGAATAATTTTGTGCCAATGGTTATTAACACCTGCAATACCGTTAATTGCGAAGCTTTCGTTAGCCTTTGATAAAAATAAATGAAATTGTTTTTCAGTACACTCTGTGTGTGCAACATTCGTATGTTTTAACATGTTTATTTTGTAGTTGTATTGTGTTGCATAAAGGCGGTAAGTCGTTTTGGGAGCCAAGTATTCTATTTGAAATATGTACGGCATTACGTACTCGTATGAATGAAGCGAAGATGCTCTGGTTTCTTACCCGAATTTGTGTTTCCATTTTGATGTGCCATTTATTTTTGCTCGGTTTGTTATTTTTTATTATATTATCTACTATCAGCGCCCGCGGTTTCACTCACGTCCTTCTGCGGAAAAAAGTACAGCCTTTTTTATTTTAATGATAGCTTTATATATAAAAGCTTGTATCGACTCTTATGTCCTATAGCCGGGTAGGGTCTCCTCACCGAAGCCGTATAGCCGTTAGGGTATGGGCCATAGTTCATCGATTTAAGAAAATCGGTTCCCCGGTTTTTCGGTTAATCGGTTTCCCAACAGTTATTTCCTTCACCGGTAAGCGAGCTGTCTTGTGGTAAGGTGAACTTATAAATTTAGAACAAAACCTTTTTTAAAGCATCCCAGGGGGTCAGGATAGAACCCGGGCCTAACAATCAAGATTCCGAGCTCATTCTTAATAAAAACTATATTGTTGTAAAGTTTCTTTAAAATCCATTCAGTAGTTTTTTATTACTTTACGGGCCTGTTTCACAATCTCCAGTTAAGTGCCCAATAGGCTATCGGCAACATATTTGACAGATAGAGTATGGAGTATCTGTCAAATATCTGTCAAATATGTTGCCGATAGGCTATTGGGAACTTAACTGGAGATTGTGAAACAGGCCCTAATACTAATAATATTCTATTATTTAAATAGATTTAAATCAGTATATGGCTGACTCTTACTTTGTACCTTTGTTGTTCGTTTGCTTAAAACTTTGTACCGCAACGAGTTAAAGAAGCAATTAAAGTGGAAAGTGCCCTCTGTGTGTGCGACAGGCATACAGGACAAACAGAAACGACAGGAAGTACACGACACAAAAAAGGACGCACAGGCGAACACAGACTAGATGCGGTCTGTGGTTTCGCTAGTACCTAGGACTTTCACGGTCTAATACCCCCGACAAGTGTACATGTGTTTTGTGGCATTAGACTTGTGTGTTGACTTTAATTTTTTATACTTATCATAGCTTTGTATGATCTGCATAAAAGGAACATTTGTTTGTTAGCGTAGTTTTGCAAGAGGTGCATCTTACTGTATGCTTTCATCAAAATTTTAATCAAAAAGAAGATTTTATATAAATGAAAATTTCTTGGATTCAAAAACTTTACAGATAAAAGTTATAAGTTTAATGATTTTTTTTTTATATACTTATTGATAACTTAAATTAGTTTATACTGCGGTACTAGCCGAACTATTTTTATTAATAAGAATGGTCCCCGGAGCTCAAGAACGGTATACAGTTTCTTAAAAAAAAGGTGCTTATTTTCATAAGATTGGCTCTTAAGTTACGAATAAGAGCTCTTTAGAGCATAAGATAGCTAAAGTTAACGAATATTACAAAAAATGTTAATAGTGTGCTAAAACAAATATACTGTAAATAAATACTTTAAAGTTTAATTTAAAAAAATCGTAAAGTAGCATGCTAATGGTAGTCTGACGGATAGTCTGTAATGATACTGTTTTCTTAAGTTCACGCGAATTTCACTCATTATAATAAAACAAATTTACGTATTTTATCGCGGTTTATTAAGTTTTTTACAAACCCGACGTTTCGGATACTTTACAGCAACAATGGTCACGGGAGGACTGACCAAGGTTGCTGTAAAGTATCCGAAATTTCGGGCTTGTAAAAAACTTAATAAACCGCGACAAAATCCGTAAATTTGTTTCACTATAAAGTCTGTAATGATCTTTTTCCAGCAGTAGATGATATTTTGCTTGTCTCTCCAACTCTGTATAAGCCTTTATATATATATTTATTCGTTGTTCCTTTGTTACAGGATAAAAGGTTCAACCAAGACATCGATCAGCAGACGGGGTACAGGACGAGGTCACTCCTCTGTATGCCCATCAAGGACATCAATGGAGAGGTCATAGGAGTTGCCCAGGTGTGTATTGTCCTCAGTTATACTCCTAAGTTCACGGAATACCTTGCTGATGCATCTGTTAATTGCATAGTGATTGAAAATGTAGCCGAAATATGCAATAGCAAATGACGGCGTCATGTCCTTTGTCGTCACGGCATTTGCGTCTATTTTGGTGAGTCTGCGAATGTCCCACGTAAATTCAAGTCATCCCTACAGAATGTACTCTACGTATCGTGAAAGAAATCGATTATAATAAATTAATTATAATCGTCATCAGCCTTTATCAGTCCACTGCAGAAGGAAGGCAACCGCTCCCTTGCCACTTGAATCAAAATCGAACCGGCTACTGCACAGACATCGTTTTCCAACCCAGTTAATGGCCGACCAACACTTCGTCTACCTAAACACACTATGTAAAGTAATCAAATAGGAAATATAGAATATTTTAATTAAAAAACGGAACCCTGGAGCAGTGAAGTCAGCACATTTGTTTGTTACAAATTGCTCCTCTCTTATTTTGTTCAAGCGTTTAATAGAATTTGATTTATGAGCTTTCGCGTTGTACATTTTGATGTTCGTTGTTTTTTTTTTTTTGTTTTTTTTGTTATACTGATACTGATACTGATGTCAACAACAGCCCCTGACCGTCCACGGGTGCATGTCACGTTATTTGTGTCGTGATACACAACTATTTTCAGAAAATAGCCTATCTAGTAAGGGGGCCTAGCCAAAATCCCATTGAGAAAGCGTTAGCGAAGTTTGAAAAGGATAAAATGTATAGAATGGACCACGTGATTAAGCGCGGCCTTTCTTAATGGCATTTTGGCTAGGCCGTCAATTTTTGTCCGCCCTTAAATATGGAGGGTAGAGGTAAGGAGAACCATCTCTGTGCTACAGAAAGTGTCCGTCAATACCTTTATGTAAGGGAGGCGCCACTCTTGCATGAGTGTAAATTTTAAATGAAGCGCTACTAATATAAGAATAAGTTCATATCGTATCTCGTCCGACGCTAGCGCCATTCTGGTCAAATTTTTAATTAAATTTTTCAGACAGTTTTTCAGCTAAACTCCCATATGAGATGGTACTCCTTACCTCCATGGGCGTAGCCACACTGGGGCAAGCTGGGGCGCTTGCCCCACTCTTGCCATAGGATGATAATTAAATAAGGCCATAGGAGGCAGAGGCAATAGATTTGGACCTAATCTATTGCCTCTGCCGTAGATAATTTCATCACAAACGTGAGCCTGGATCCAGGAAAGTGTGTGGGGCGATGGCTAGCAATGACGGGTGCTCCACAATGTCGGGGAAAGATGGATAGGTTGACTGCTGCCCCATACTACGCCCATGCTTACCTCTTTACTCCATGCCCTTAAAATGGTCTTTCCAACGAAGGCTCGTACATATTGACGTTTACACAAAAAAAGGTTGCTTCTAATTTGTATGTCAATAATTGTCGTGCTGCGCAATTCGTTTGCTATATTAAAAATGTTTTTCGTAAATCTGACTCGGTATTTGACGATAACTGTTGCGCATTATAATATGGTGATGAACTCTTTAGTGTTTCTTAAATCATGCGATTCTGTAACTGCGCAATATTTTAAATTTTAATGTTTCGCTAATTTAGTACGCACATGTCTTTTGTGTCGGAATATTTTCTGTCATATATTATATTAAAAATGGAAAGATGTTTTGAAATAGATCAAGTTTGTATAGAAAAAAAAAACAGTTCGTTAGGCCAATGACTATCACAATAGACTATCACCTGTATTCAAGAAATGTACTTGGCTAAGTAATGTAACAACACTATGCAAAGAACGCCTCCATACATGCGCTCCCGGTGTCAGTAGTCGGGTTTTATATGGGTTCGACAGACATGCAATTGCGGATTTTGCCTGCTTTGCTTAAACTAAAACTGAGATGGTGAGTGTCACTGCCTGCTCTCTTTTGAAACACAGCAAAGTTTTTCTTTCACGGAATAATCGGCGAATGGTATCACCATTGCAAACGGGGGTAAGAATGTTAGACTGGGCATAACCAATGTTGTTTTCATTGGTAATTCTAGAACCCGATAGAAACGTGAATGACATTTACGGAAGCTTTTAAGAAAATCCCATTAGACGAACGTATAACGTCGCACGTGTAAAAGAAATGCCGGTCAAGGCGAGTCGGATTCTCAGAAAAATGGGTTCCGTATATTTAAAACTACACGTTTTTCGTAAATATTTTCTTGATTGGTGATACTAAAGCACGTTTCCATAAGGTTTGAATTCCTGTTATTTTTTTTTAATTATTTACACAGATTTAAAAATTGACAGATGGAGCATGCCGAACACGCGAGTGATGCCACCAAAGCGAATACAAATTCAAAAGCGAAACCAATCCAATAGACGTTTAGAGTACGACGCTATGTCAAGCACTTGAGAGCGCTTTTGAATTTGTATTCGCTTTGAAGCGTCTTGTTGTTGTCTTTATTTATAAATCTGTGGTTATTTATAATATTTATTATGTAGTTTAGTTATGTAGTTTTTATAGTGCGACACAATGTTAAAGTAAAGCCTTCTATTGAAAAGTTTCTGTAATCACCGACTGGTACTTTAATGTAATTGGCACCATTTGGATACGGAACCCTCGAAAATGTTTGCAATAATACCCATAAATCACTCTTCCAAGCCGAGATGAAATTACTTTGGCGAAAATATTATAAATTGCAAATTAATTTTACCTGACAGCCTGTTCTCTGGGGACTAAATAAATTAGAATGTAATTTTGTGTCCAATTTTAATTAAAGTCATGCTTATTTGATTAATTGCCATTTAAAAATATTACACTCAGATTAATGTTGTATTTGAGGAATAATATAATATGAAATAGCAATCAGCTCCTTTAGACAAGTGGCAAATGCTAAACGAATAGAAATAGAATAGAATACTTATTGTATGGAAATAACAATAGCTGCTCAAATAACATGTCGCAAACTAGTGTCATTCCATATAATAAGTATTCTATTCTATTTCCATTCGTTTAGCGTTTGTGCCACTTGTCTAGGGGGGCTGTAGCCCTTACATTGTGCTGCCATAAATAATCTTGTTACAAAATAAAAAAAATGAGGAATTTTTAATTTACTAACAATAATGTTAGAATTTAAGTAATATAATGTAAGTGGGTATAATTCAACATAATAATATTTATTATGAACGTAAAAGTTCGTGAAAATGTATGGATGTATGTTATTTTTTCAAGCAAAAAGTACAGAATAGATTTTTTTGAAACTCAATCAAGCTCCGCGAAATAGAGTTAAAAATCATAGTAAATATCTCGCCCTAAATAGTTTTAATAATTCAAACTTGTAAATTAACACTTAATAAGCTTTTCAATTAATGCTATTTCGATCTTCGCATCCTACATGACTAGGGTTGCCAGGTCGCCAAACCTAATAGCCGGATAGACCAGCCAGCTTGGCCGGAGATTTGGGTAGAAAGACCGGACGCCCAATATTATTGAGGATTTTGTCTCAGTATCATAAGCACGACAAAGAAATTGTATGTTAAATCAAGCTTTTTTAAGAGTATCATACATTTTGTTAAATTCTAGTGAACTAATAGATAAAATCGAATTCCTAGACAGTCTTAGCCTAAGACTAATTTGGCGACGCTCTTTTGCAAAACGTAAAAAGTCTAACAAAAGCCGGACACCGTTTATGTTGGCCGGACACGTAATCAATAAGTCTAACTATGTCCGGCTTTATCCGGACGCTTGGTAACCCTATACATGACCTAGACGAAAAATATATGTAAACTATTTTTGGCGAAGGATTGCCTTAAATATATTTATACAACAATGTCACCACGTTAATAAGAGTAAGGTAAATATAAAAATAGCTTACACAAATAAATTGAATCTTGTCTCGCATTGGAATAGACATTTTTATTTATTATATAAATATGTCCACGCTTGGCGGGGAATTGATTTTTAAAAATAGAACTGAATAGTTCTAGTTTTGTTTAATTTCTTAAAAAAAACGGTTAAAATATGTGAAATATTTTATAGTAGCAATTGTATTGTCTATGTATCTATAGATGTCGGTCACTGTCCATTTGTCCCTTTTCCATAAAATAAAAATAACATTAAAAAAAGAATGATGAAAAAAACAATATTGATACTAGTAGTAGGAGAGCCCAAGAGGGGATTTTGGGATTTACTAAAGCGCGGCAGATTAACATACAGGGAGGAACCTAGTACCCCATTGAATACCTCCACCAAGTATTAGCCCCGTATATGTGGCCGCGCGTCAAGGATAAAGGATCAGATTAGTAAAAAAAAATTGATCATCTGAAATTCTCGAGCGCGTCAGATTAAGGTAGGGTAAGTTAGTTATATGCTAAAAAGTGTATATTCCACTAATCTGACAATTTTCGATTGACGATAAGAAGTAGGTGGGTTACAAACTTGTAAAAAAAAAACGTCATCTCGACTTTCTCGAGCGTGGCCAATTTTTTTTTTATTTTAAAGGTAATAATTCAACGTTCACAAATAATATATAATCTGACGATTTCCGTAAGCCGAAGTAAGGAAAAATAATCGATAATATCCTCTGCTACCTAAATGTTCAAAAAGATAAATAATCAGAGAATATAGCATTACTGATGTTATTGACTTCACTATTTTAAAAAAGAAGGCAAAAGACGCTTTCTTAGAAGGTTTTCAAGAAAGCGTATATGAGTAGCTGAGCAAGGTGATGATTTTCTCGGCCTCTGGGTACGAGGATTTTCTCAAAGGTGTAACCCAAAGGTATTTGATAGGACTCGAATAGGATGAAATCAAGCCAGAAGAGGAAGATGATTCTACCGACGAAGATAATGATTAAAATAAAAATTCTCAAAAAAAAAATATTTTTTATACTTATTTTCTCATAAATAAAAGTTTTGTACTTCAAAGAATATAATATACTGTTGCATTTGCATGCTATTTTGCAAAAATAAATTTATAAGATTTGAAAAAATACAAAAAAATTGTTTCCATTGTCAGATTAGGCGAATCCCTCCAGATAATCGTCAGATTATGAGACAGCACGTTTAGGGTATATAAATGAACCATATATATCTTAGTCTGACGCGCTCGAGTATTTCAAAATGGCGATTTTTTTTTGCACATTCTAATAATGGCCGCGAGTTTAGGTCACATCCAAATCGTCAGATTATTACATAAGAGCCTTCTTTTAGGTTCACTTAACATCCCCTTTGAAAATCTGACGCGCTCGATTAAATGTATTTTTTTTCCGTTTTCAACCCTTACGTACGACCACCCCCATCATGGAAACAATCAGATTAACATACGTATGTTTTCAAAAATACGTAGGACATGGATGCTATTAATATCTGACGCGCTCGAGTATGTCCATGCAACTGTTTTTTTTTACATTTTTGAAAATTCATAGCCGCTCCCCCCACCGATGAAACTGTATATATTATATGACATTTTTTTCTTCTTATCATCTAAGCTTCGCAATCCAATAGGTCTCTTTAACGCTCGAGTAAATCCCGATTTAGCATCCTCGCCTCCCCTACTATAGACAGTTGCAGGACATGTACTACTTGACCAAATCAATTAATTAGAAGCACAACAGGCGACAAATTTGTCGCCTTCGTCGCGCGCTTACCCTAATTAGCCTAATTGTTCTCGTAGTAGTATCATTAAATCGGTAATATTTGCTCTTTAAATACGAGTGTTTTGTATTACTAATCTAATGTACCTATGTATTAAAAATGATAAATCATGAAAAATCTAATGTAATTTACCTGGTCCAGAATTTAGGACAAAGTTGTTCACAGTAAAGCGTTTTTAAAGCGCAGCACTTGTCAAGTGCTGATGGATTTTCGACGTTAAGTGTTAGACGTTCAGTCGAATTGACCATGCCAAACTCACAAATCTAGCCAACGCCGGGTTTAAAATGATTAATCATGAAAAATGTAATGTAATTTATCAGGTGCAGAATATAGGGCAAAGCTAAATTTTTGCGTACCTTGACAATGTTAAAGTGAAATGACGACAAACGGAATGACGCTATCATATCACACGCGTGGTTGTATTTATTGATAATTGTGACAAATCTGACTGACATCCAGTGACGGACATAAACCACAAACTAGGGTTCCGTTCGTACGAGCTATGTTTTACCGAGCGTTAAAGAAGCGCTGTAATGAGACGAAATATGGATATTTACTAATGTGTTCAAAATAAAGCGTTTTTAAAGCGCAGTACTTGTCAGGTGCTGATAGATTTTCGACGTTCGCTCGAATTGACGCTTATAAAGCGCTCGTTGCGAACGGGCTCTAATCGATCAACGTCTGTAGTCGAAATATCGTTTGGCTAAATATGTATGTGTATGTATGGACATATCATTGGTAAACGAAGGGGTAGTCGAACATTAATCAAGTGGGATTTTCGTGCAGAGGCTTGTTCATGCTGGATGCAAGTGGCAAAGCACCTGCCATCTTGACGTTCATTGATACAGGTCCATGTTCACCATTGGACGGATAAAGGCCGATGACAACGATGATGATGTCCATCATGTTTGTATTGTTCTTGATGTTCCTTGACAGGGGCCTTTTTTAAACAGTGGACCAAGTGGAATATAAGCTGATAATGATAACGACTGTTTCACATTATTCAACAGACGTTCAATTTCAGGTGATCAACAAACAAAACGACGGTCCGTTCACTACGTACGACGAGAAAGTGTTCTCGTCGTATCTGCAATTTTGCGGCATCGGATTGAGGAATGCACAGCTGTACGAGCGGTCCCAGTTGGAGGTGAAGAGGAACCAGGTGCTACTGGACCTGGCGAGGATGGTGTTTGAGGAGCAGAGCACGATAGAACATATGGTGCTTCGAATATTGACCCACACGCAGAGCCTCATACGATGTCAGAGGGTGCAGGTACGTAAGTGAAAAATATGTAACACTTACTATAGAAAAATTACAATTGAAATAAATACAATACATATGTAGATGGACAAATAATTATGTAATGAATATAAAAGCAAGCTTGTTATTATGTAGCATATTCAGAGATATTGACATTATTATAACAACTGGTTGTCGATTTCACAAATAATAAAATAATAACAAACTAAAAATGGTTGTCTGTAAAGTCGGTTTACGGACGGTAGTTTGACGTGACAACGTCAAACATTACATGCAACACGAACCGAACTGAGCCGATCGCTCGAGCCGATCATGCCTCTCTCTCGTTCGTTCCGTGCTCTCGCTAGCGGAACGCTACATGACGTCATCTTTTCAGTGCATGTAGCCCGTAATATCGAGATATTAGATGTTGTCATGATAAAATATCTTGTTGACTTGATCAAGTATGTACTTAATTCGTTTTTAAGAATATTATACATATATTATGTTGAGACAACTCACACGGCCATCTGATCCCAAAATAGGCAGAGCCAGCATTATCGCAATAAACAATTAATACATTTTTATAATTATATGTATTTCTAAATACATATAGTATAATATTATAAATAAACTACGCCCAGACATAGAACAATCATTTATGCTAAACACTCAAACATTTATCCTGGGTGGGAATCGAACCCACGATATTATGATTTAGCATTCACTAACCACTAGACCAACAGGCCGGTCAATTGAATGTCAATCCAATTAGTAAGTTCTAAATGTAACACTTAAAATATTATTTATATAACTATTGCTGTACTAAATTAGAAATCTGATGAGATTAAGTCTCTTAGGAGTCTGAAGTTCGTCGACCCGCGTTGACACAGCCTCCTCGTCTAAATTCGAGGAGACCCGTGCCTGGCAGAGGGATATATAATGGGCTAATGATAATTTATCTAAATATTAACAACAGTATAACAATAATAATTTGAGGTTGTATGCTTAATATCTATTGCAATTATTGAGGCCCCGTTCACAAGAGCTCCTTTTTACCGAACGATATTATTAATTGACTGAATACTCACGTACTTATTAGCACGAAAGCGTTTTAAAAGCTAGCCGTTTTTATATAAAGCGATGTTGGATTTTTAACGTTGAGCGTTGGAAGTAAAATCTAATTGAGTATGAGGAACTCACAACTCGCGCCAACATCGGATTTTATCATGACGTTTATTAAACGCTCTTGTGAACCTTAAGTAAAGTGTTAAAGCCTTAGGTAAAATTGCGCGTCAAATTCATGAAGTGCATGTTTATTATAAAATCATATTTTTGAATCATAAAGTCGGTTTAATGAGCGATATGTATGTTTACACCCCTTAAGTCCCAATTTTAATACGAATGTATATTTATTACAACGAATGATCGGTGAAGGAATACATCCTGAGGAAACCTGCCTGATGAGTTTAAAAGTATTTGAAAGTGCGAGAAGGATGGATAAGAATTTAGACTAGTGTATAGCTGATCTGTGGCATAAAAGTTCGCAGAGATTGTTCATTCTTGTATGATTCTTTAAAGCGTAAAATTAACTCATTATTATAAAAATCATGTTATAATGATATACTTTAACAGTTGCTTCATCATCATCATTTCCTCCTTCAATGAACGCCAAGACGGCTGTGCTACTTCACTTACTACTCGCATTCAACAAGGACCTGCCACTGCACAGAGATCGTCTTCTTATCTGGTTGATGGCTGACTAACACTTTGTCTACCTAAACGCTCGTAAATCTTATTGGCCCATCGGCCATCCGTTCTCCTGAAATTGACCAGCCCATTATACTTACTTCGTTGTAACAGTGCCTTGTTCCCGATAACATAGTAAAATTGATAACAATATCATATTGCGCAGGTTCGAACAGTTCTGACGATATGGTTATGATTATGATTCTAAACACAATGATGATTATTATATTTTAATTAATTGTTTGATGATTGATGATTATTATATATAATAAATCGTTTGAGTTACAATTTATTTCATTAATAGAACTCCCTAATTTTTGCGTTAATTATATTATACATTAGAAGAATATAATTAAGAAAGTTGACTTGTAACGTAACTTTGACACAAAGGCGTGTTTTCTAATTTAATTACCTTCATAAATAATAATAATTATATTTATGGACGCTTTTACATCACGTCAATCTGGTCCCGTGCTAAGTTTCCGAAGAACTTGTGTGACGGGTACTAGACAACGGAAATACATATATTTAATACTTTTATATTAATACATATATTTAAGATTTTATTATATAATACACACATCCATGACCCAGGAACACAGAAAACTTTTTGTTCCCTGGCGAGATTCGAACCCGCTATCTCCGGCTTGAGCGCCAACGCGCTAACCACTGAGCCACAAAGGTCGTCATTTATAAAAATAAAATGTTCTTTTCCTGTCGTTTCGGTAGCAATTCTACCTGGAGATAAGTATGGTTATAAAAATGGCGAATGTTAGTGACTTTTAACGTTGTGAATTTTGTGACGTTTTGAGTTTTCGAACGTTTCGAGTTTTTGAATGATGAGTTTTTCAAAGTTGTGAATTTTGAAACATAATGAGTTTTTGCATGTTTTGAGTTTTAGTCTTTAGGGGACCACCGTCCACCATGGACGCGTGACTTTCTCTTGTACTCTCTCATCCACATTTGTAAAATACTGTCCGTGAGTACTGAAGTTCTAAATTATGCCAATAGAATTTCCATGAAAAACTTAGAAAAATTTAAACAAAGAAAAAAAAAAGTTTCAATTCCTATTCATAACAAGCTGACTAACTATTTCAGAACTAAGTTGATTATTCAATAAATCAAAATGAGATTTATTACATTTAGTAGGAGTCTTGATCTAAAAACGATATTGACTTGTAATCTGTCGCTTATCAGACCCAAATACAAGCGCCGTACACTGAGTCGAATGACTTAATGCTCTCGAGTTCCCTTGAGCTTCTTATTGGACGAAATTAAGTTAGACCAACTTGTTTGACCCCAGTTGGAAAACGTTAATAAATCTTGTCTTCTTAGTTGGAACGTAAGGTACCCATATGTTGTGTGTCAAGAGCGGTAAGAATATCGGTATAATACGTAAAAAAAAAAAAAAGTAAAAGTATAATGACGGTAAAAAAGTAGAGTATCAACCAGGTAGAAGTAGAGTAAGAAATCAGGTTAACGTCATAGGATGATCTTAACGTCATAGGATGATCCAACCGGATCACCCCATTTCCGATGACGCATAACGGTCGCATAAAAAAAAAAAAGAAATCAGGCTAGGTCCAATACACCCTGGGCTATAGTTCACCGATACGCTGTCCCAATGCAGGTTGTTGAACTTCTCACACCTTCAAAGGTCTTCAATCTCATCAGGCATGCAGGTTTCCTCACGATGTTTTCCTTCACCGATGAGCGAGCGACGGTCTGGTGTTTTTAGGCACTTAGAAAAACCCATATCAAGGCACCACTGGGGAGTCAGAATCGAATCAGGTCTAGAAATCCTAGGTTTCCCTTTAGTCTAGAAATCACTTACTGTCTGGTGTTCCGAAGCTCGATTTTTCTCCTTTTTGAGCACTGAATACTTGTAATCCACAATTCTGTATATAACTTTATGGGAAATTTTTGTGATAATTTTCTTAAGAATTCTTCGGTATTAATTATAATTTAATTACTTTAATTAGTATAATATCATTGTATTCATTTGATATAGTAAAAACGAAAACGTTTTAGATACTTTATATTGTATATACTTTATACATAATAATAATTGTCTGCACATCTGTCTCTATAAGTATGTGCAAATAGAATAAAGTTTGTTACTTTGTTTTAACGTATCCCCTAAACTATTAAGTAAAAAGGATATACTGAGAAAAACGACTTCAGAGATCTAGAGACAATACATAAATAAACACCACGCTAACTTAGTTCTACTATAGTCCCTTGGAGATTCAAACCTACGTCTTCTTTGACCTTTTACTTTACCACTTATACCTAGTGTATAAATTTTAAGTAATTATTTATAAAAAGTATTATTTTAAAATTATAAATATTAAGGTAAAAGTAAAGTAACCCTTTATGTCCCACTGCTGGGCCGGGTCTCCTCCTCGAAATCAGGCGAGGAGGATAATGGGCCATAGTTCACCACGCTGGCGCAGTGCGAATTGGTGAACTTCACATACCTTCAAAGACCTCCAATCTCATCAGGCATGCAGGTTTTCTCACCATGTTTGCCTTCACCGGTGAGCGAGCGATGGTCTCGTGTTTGGGGTGCATTTAGAAATTTTAGAAAAACCCATTTCAAGGCACACACGGGAGGGTCAGGATCGAACCCGGAAACTCTTGCATAAGAGGCGTCGTAAGACGTCCACCACTGGAGCATCGTCGCTCAATATATATTACAGTAGAAACTCGATTATCCGGCCCTCGAACATCAGTTGAAGGAGTTCATTTTGAAAAATAACCCATGCTCCCACATGTTGCCTTTTTTCTGGTTGACGGAAGGGAAATGCTTTCGCACCTGCCACGACCTTGGGTAGGTACACTGGCGCGTGGGGATTCGCATTAGAGTGTAGTACCCCACTAAAACCGCTACGAGCCTTCAGCCGTTTTGTGAGGGTCCTTGATCCACACGCAACAGAATCACCACAGTGACCGGCTCCAGTAAGGCCAGACTCTTCAGATATAGAGGGGTCTGCCCGACCGCTACTAAGCACGACGTCGTGTCTAGCGGAGCCCGGGTTCCCATTCCGAGCCCGATACGGGCACAGGGGTGTTACTGGAAGCGCGCCTAAGTTCGTCGTCTACGGGGAGGGGATTCTGGGATTCCACATGTTGCCTACTACATAAAATGCGAATTGCTAACATAAAATGCTTATTCTTGGTGGCGATACACTGTATTACTTGCCCTTCTCTTCGAAACACAGCAACTCTGTTTCACGGAAGAAATAGGCACGTGGCCATTTAATTGTAAATGAAATACAACCTTACCATGCAAATTATAGATCTCAAGATAGAGCATCCATCATATTCCAACACCGGTCGTTTATTCAGCTTGTTTGTATGGCAATATCGTAATCTCGTTTGAAAATGAATGTTTTGATCAACAGCGATATCCTATCGCCCGGGGTTATCGTAATTTATATAATTTGCGGCGCCACCGCCTGTCGCCCACACGACGCCGGTAAATTCTACATATCGGCCACGTAATGATTGACGCGTCGCTCTCTTATCTCGATTATCGTTGATGTACAGGAATACTAATTGATATTTGTCTGCACGCGATGTCTGTCGACTTTTAATTAGATGGTAGAGTTTGATAGTGTATAGCTAGTAGGGATTTTTTTAGTATCTAGTGATAGTCGCCTAGCACTGTTTTAATAGGCAAGCGATGGAATGTAACAGCTATGTTTAGTTGTTGGTGTGCTTTAGGAATGGTGTGAAGTACATAAATGGGGTCTAGTGTTAATTCACACAGACAGTTTAATTCCGTTCTAAATTTAAAATATTCGTATTATTGATAGTGTCTAATATGGCATTACCAGAAATAATAGAAACGATGGTGTAGTGAGCTGTGGGACAGCCCCTCTGTGGAGGTGACGTCGCGTCGGTCCCCTGAGGCACTGACTCGCCGTCAAGGTGCCCTGTTGCTTACAGATCTGAGGCAACTCACCAAAGGCGGCATTGGTGGTGGCAAACTCGCCGGGTTTTAGTGGGTAGAGCTGCGTCCACTTACCATCTTTCGGGCGCGGGGAGACTTACTCCCCAGCGGGATGCGTAAGTGCATTTCACATACAGAGATAATCGTGCCTCAATAAATAAACGATAGAAATATTTACCTAACATTATGTACTCCAATTAGAAGTCTTATCAATTTTTGAAAGCTTACTTTTAACTTTGAACGAATATAGGCTTATTAAATTACAAAGCAGTGTCCATATAAAAGTTCCTTAGCTGTATGAAATCATATTATCCTATGACATCCTTGGACCAGTTATTCGCTTATAAGTTTTACTGTCTCGCGTATTTACACACATCACATGCATAAAAGTATAAGATCTTGGCACATATCTCAATGCTTTTTGGCTGATATCGGTTCGGTAAGACAATATTCTGGCGTTCTGGCGATCTGCCAGACTTTTCTATTTGGTATACGCTTGAAATGCGATCCACGCAAACACAAGGATTGCATTTTCACACAAAACAATGTAACTTTTGTGTTTTGTACGTATTTTGCGCTGTGGGTTTCCCATTGAGAAAATGAAATAAGAAAATGTGCAACGAAGAGCGAGTTTGATTGAATACGATGGATTCGGTACCTGTGTAAAAGATTTGATTCTATATTAGTTTTTAAGGAAAGCACAGACTCAAAAAACGCCTATTAATCAAGTTTATGTAGGATTTAGAATTAAAGAAAGTCCTTTAATTTTTAAATTTATTCCAATTGATCTATCACAGAAAAATACTGATTTTAATTCAAACTACGGTTCCAAAGATACACATTTTGACAGACGAACATCCAAGTCTCAATAGGTAATAGAGTTCTGCAGCCAATAGGTATGGAGCCCTAAAATTTTTTCGTGACCGTTCAGAGACGTTACTTTATTCTTTTTTTTAACCCACTAGGGAAAGGCAAAGAACTATAGTCCATACAGCCATGTCTGACGTAAAATGTGTTTAGTCTGTGGAGAGACGGCGGGAAACGCAGAGGGGCGTGGTGTCGTCCCTCACGTTACCATCAATTAACTATCACTTCCAAATCCATCCATCCAGAACAGTCCACCACAATATTCGCCAAACAATTACTTTATTCTTTACCACTACCCTTGTTGGGCATCTAAATTGTTATATATTTTTAGCGCTACATTTTTAAACTAAATGTAACACGAACACAGAATAAACTTGGAAATAAAATTTAATACGTTCCTAATTAATGAACTGCTAAGCCAATGTTTTGTTGGTTCGGTTTTTCGTTGCACTTTTTTCTTGATACGGTCTAGTCCTGTTATTTGTTTGTTAGTTTGGCACTAGCTCAATGTTTATCGGGTTCGTTAGATTAACAAGTTCGTTACTTTTTTTTATCTAGGTTTTTTTTTCTATTTTTTACGCAATCAGTTATTACTAGGAAACAGCTGTCGGTTACGCTACGTTACTATGATCAAGTTAAAATCTTAATAAATCATTAAGATTTTAACATAATATTCTAGGCGGGTTCAATTGATTCCTACTTAAGAAAATACTTTGCATTATCGATTATCCGTGTCTGCTCGGTATCGGGTCACAGTTCTTCTCTGCGGGTCGGCGAACTTCACATACAAAACATTATAATCTTATTCTTTACCTCAGCTTCATCAACGAAAAAGTATCTCTTAAATATATAGACTACTAGCCCGGCTTCGCCCGCGTTAGTATAAAAAATCCTTTATTTTTAAAGTATATATTATGTTATTATATATATGTGTACTTCTTGTAGGTACCTTGAAGAATTTGTGTGCAGTTTTATGGTGATCGGTTAAGTAGTTTTCGCGTAAAAGCATCCAAGTAACAAACATCCCTATTTTCACATTTATATTAATTTAAGGATTATTAATAATATATTATATATTCAAAATTATAATCTTCCTTAATATTTTGGATTATCAAACACACAATAGTTTTTGAGATTCGACTGGTGGTTTCCGAATTGAACGCGCTAAAACAAACTCACAAGATTCGTTATATTATAATCATGTTTTCTCCCCTTTTCGTTTAACTTGAAACAAGCGAAGTCCTATCAGATTAAAATTATATAATTCTACTTATACTATAAACGTGAAAGTTTGTAAGTATGGACGTTTGTTACTCTTTCACGTAAAACTACTGAATGAGTAATTTTCTGTATCGCTACAAATTTAATGTCCTTTACATGGGAATAACAGCAAGCAAATTTCAGCATTAGCTGCATATATAAAGAGGTTATTTTTAAATGAACATGAAGATGATGGGCATGGCACGCTTTTTTCTTTAACGCCGGGAAATGCGCTTAGGCATCCCGCTAGAGAGTGGGTCTCCCCAGACGGGTATGCGGGACTCGCTGCGCCCTAATGCTGGTAAATGGACGCAGCTCTACGCACTAAAACCCGGCGAGTTCCACCAATGCCGTCTTTGGTGAGGTGCCCCGGATTTACAAGCAACAGGGCACCTCGACGGCTAGTCGGTCCCTCAGGGGATTGACGCCACCTCCACAGAGGCGAAGTTCCTGTCCTCGCCCCTTGCCCCCACTTCTTTTGCCCCCTCTTCTTATAAGAAGGGTACAAAGAGTCCCCTCGGCTCAATTCGCTTCCCCTAAGGTGCTGGGTTCACCCTGGGCTACTGAGCCCCACCGCCACGACAAGGCTTGAACCAACTATGGAGCGATTGTCAATTTGCTTATCCAAATATCCTAGCGACATTTTAAAATGTTCATGGGTGACGTTAACCACTTACCATCAGGTGGCACGTGTGCCAGTTGGCTAGTTAGGAAATATTATGACGGAAAATTTGCCATGTCCTACCTAAATATTAAAGCATTGTATTACAAATTGTATACGAATATTCAGTTAATATTTTCATTCAAAATCAAAACATCTTTATTTCGTAGGTAGCAACTGGTACACTAAAATACTTACGTCAAAAGAAGAAGTCAATAAAAGTAAAAACAAAAAAATCGTTTTAGATGCAGGATCCCCAAAGAAAAACGAGAAAAAACTTAGGGATTTTCCATTCCAAAACCATATTAGTTTCAAATTCACAACCACTAGCTTAAGATTATAATCGAGTTGCATATAATAAATAGATATTATTGTAAGGAAGACAAATTGTTCATTTCAAGATGGCCGCAGATTATAGAAGTTCTTGAAATTGGAACGTATAATGGTAAGGCTCTTGGCTATGGTTTCTCATTCGAATTACAATCATGGCTGCCACTCAATCGTCGGCCAGTCTGCCCGAGGTATCGTCGCCTGCAGCTATGAAGGAAGGTCTGTCCTTCGTTGTGTCCGACAACTCTGACACGACTATTAAGTACTACGCTTCCCTCGTCTGTTCCTAGTTTTATTAGATACTAGCAGTGCCCCGCGGTTTCACCCGCGCACTTCCCATTCCCGTGGGAGTACAGGGATAAATTATAGCCTATGTGTTATTCTGATGTATATAAGCTATATTATTGTAAAGTTTCATTAAAATCCATTCACTAGTTTTTTTACGTGAAATAGTAACAAACATCCATACTTACAAACTTTCACGTTTATATTATTATAAGTAAGATTATATTCTAAGGGCCTGTTTCACAATCTCCAGTTAAGTTCCCAATAGGCTATCGGCAACATTTTTGACAGATAGAGTATGGAGTATCTGTCAAATATCTGTCAAATATGTTGCCGATAGCCTATTAGTAAGATAGTAAGACTAGTAAGATATCCTCTATTCGTATATTATTATATTTATGCCATGTTTCAACACGCTTTTATTAGCTTCAGACTTTGTGCCCATGTAACGAAAACTTTGAACATAATTTTCACTCACTTTAAGAAGTCAGATTAAATTGAAACTGCACACTTTTATGCACCTAATACAATAAACGTGTAATACTTTTTTTTTCAAACAATAATTTATTTGTGTAACTATACCTAAATTAGGTATATTGAAATCGGTTTGGCGTCAGTAATAAGTAACTAAAAAGGTCACTCTGTCATAATATTTTGATATTAATCTCACACGCTCTATGGGAATATGTTAGCCAATTTTAGATTCCAAAAACTTTTTTTTTCTTACTGCATGTACTTCATACATTAATTCATACTGCTTTTGAATTGGCAGATAACATTATCTGGTGTGCCCTTGAATATTAATAAGGTTCGAATTATAATCAAAATATAAATCCATGGTTATAACATACACACGAAAATTGCAATAAAGCCCGAGTGCTTTATGCGCGTCGCGATAATATCCAATATTTGATTTAACGTCTAACACCCAACGTCGCAAAATCCAACAGTACTTGACAAAAAAGCGCCATCCTTAAAAAACGTTCTCGTGTGAACAAATGCATGATTATATTTGGTCCCATTCAAACGCTTATTTAACACGCGGTTAAAAAGCGCTCGATCAAACGGGTCATGTAAGTCGACATTGTACCAACACGTCAATCGCTCAGCAGATTTTCATAAAATCAGGCATGGAGACAGATATATTATAAGGTTAGGTTATAGAAAATGACAATCGTAAATAGAAGGCCAAATGTCAAACAAACGTGGGCATAGTCACGGCCAAAAACTAGTATATAATAAATGTACCCGTAACATTGAATATAATATGAGAAGTGAAAGCTTATGAGGTACAGTAGCAAACCAATTTTCATTGTTTGCATAACATAATTGGAAGTTATATAACTTTTCCAATATCTTTCCCTTTTTAGACGAATACGTAGCGAATTATAGATGCTATTTTACAATCAGATTAAACATTGAAAACTGCTTTTTACTATTGAATAGTTCTTGATATCTGTGATAATGATAGCACTACTGACGGTAAACGCTAACGCCTATGCAAAATAAATTATATTATAAAAATTAAATGAAAAAACAAAACTATTCAATCTACTCTATTATCATAATATCACTGTTACCATCGAATTTTGTTAGGGGTTATGTAGCAAAGAATTCAACTTCAAGCCTAGATTGTTATCTATATTATCCCCAAAATTATTTTGATTGTTTTGCGCGATGCAGTGATAAAAGATTCCGAACAGATAGTTTTTCAAACATTCAAGTCTTATAATTTACTCGTTTTTTTTTGTTTGTTTTGGCAATAATGCCTTACCTATTTTTTCGGAATATTAAAGAGCAGTGATGATAGATTTTTTACTACTTACCTGACACTTATCGTTTCGCATAATTCACGCTTGAATTTAAAAAATACAGCCTATGTGTTATTTTTATGTGTAAGATAAAACTTTACAATGATATACATTGTAAAGTTTTATCAAAATCCATTCAGTGACTGTTGCGTGAAAGAGTAAGAAAGATCCATAACTTCCTACGAACCTTCGTGAAATATGTTTGCAGGAAGTAGGATAATTTATTAAGCCCTTGTTCAGACACGCGGAAACCGCAAATTTACAAGTCGTGCGGTTCTGAAAACGCGCGGTTTCCGCCGTGTCTACACTATTGCTATTTGTAATATATTTTGGGGAAAATAAGATGAAATCATATAGAGAATCAATTATAGAGACCATGATCAAATCTTAATTTCCAAAAAAAAAAAAAGAATTTTCTTATTTTCACCTTACTCTTTCTTTTCAGGTTCTCTTAGTGCACGAAGCATCAAAGGGCAGTTTCTCGAGGGTGTTCGACTTGGAAGCCGGCGACGATGAGGAGCCTGGTACTCCTCGCACATCTCCGTACGAGAGCCGGTTTCCCATCAACATCGGAATCACAGGCTACGTCGCCACAACTGGAGAGGTAATGATGCAATTCAATTTTTTCCTATTCGATTCCGATATACATGACACTTTAGATGAACTATGGCCACAGAGAGGCATATAAAATGTAAAAAATGTTTCATTACAATGACTAAGAAACTAATTGTATATTAAAACTTGCAGTGGAATTTTTGTTTAGCAAGATGGCAGATATAGAAGTAACTGACATTATAAACGCCATCTCTGGACATACTGCTGAATTAATTTAAACGTTTTTATAACATTATTTATGGTTACCAACATTATTAATCGTTACCAAGCCCTCGAACTAACTTTACTTTTGCAAATACGTTTAAATCATTTTTTTAATACTCCTCCATCATTATCATCATCAGCCTTTATCCGTCCACTGCTAAACAAAGGCATATCAATGAACGCCAAGACGACCGATCCCTTGCTACTCGCATTCAACACGGACCTACTCCTCCTTACCTAAATATAAATATTCCTTTAGCTATTTATATAACGTATGGTTCCTAAAATACAAATGTAGGAATGGTACATATTATTTTGTTCTTTATCTAACTCCCACGGCAAGAAAGCTACCAAGATTTTACACACAAGAAAGTAATCTGAAAATAGAAAGAACTTGTGATGAAAATTTTAATAAGATTATTTATATAAACCGACGAAACTATGCATTTTTAATACAGACATGTGTAATTCGCACATTGGGATTCAATATTTTATTTCTCAATACATTTGCATCGAGAATGCAAAAATTGCTCTTCTTGATCAAACGTAATTCGATTTATATGTTTAAGTTATTCGTATCTCTCTCTCTCTCTCTCTCTCTCTCTCTCTCTCTCTCTCTCTCTCTTTATTTAAGAGCCTTGCTCTTGTCGGTAGAGTATCCGCCACTCACTTCTCTTCTCTGCGAACACCTTCACCTCCTGATATAGCATAACCTGTATTTTCTCCTTTATTTGTTCCTTTTTCCTCTTTTTCCCTAAATCTTTCCTTCTATGATTTAAAAAACGGTTCATGTCGTATCAGGTGACCTCTTCGGTTCTCCATAGTTTTAATGATGTTTCTTTCCTTTTTAACCCTTTTCAAAACTTTAGCATTTGAGACCATTTCTGTCCAATTTATTCCTTCCATCCTTCTCCGGCACCACATTTCAAAAGCTTTTAATCTTTCCCTATCACTTTGAGTCATTGTCCACGATTTGCTTCCATAGAGTGCAATGCTCGAAATATATGACCAAAGTTATTCGTATAAGCGTGTAAAATTTTATATTCAACAAGCGGATCCGACTTTGGATACAAATCGATCCAATCTTTTAGTTGCAGTATAGAAATACTTAGAAACCGACTGCAGCGTCATCTGCTGGACTGATTTATTAATCTAAGGGCCTGTTTCACAATCTCCAGATAAGTGCCGAATAGGCTATATAACATATTTGACAGATAAGAGTATGGAGTATCTGTCAAATATGTTGCCGATAGCCTATTCGGCACTTATCTGGAGATTGTGAAACAGGCCCTAAACCATCCAGAGCGCCATCAAAACGCTTGCAAAAAACTTCATTCAAATCGGTGCAGCCGTTTAGG
Source organism: Lycaena phlaeas (assembly GCA_905333005.2). Classification (NCBI taxonomy): domain Eukaryota; kingdom Metazoa; phylum Arthropoda; class Insecta; order Lepidoptera; family Lycaenidae; genus Lycaena; species Lycaena phlaeas. The sequence goes on from HG995181.1 coordinate 5,959,325, forward strand.
AGGGGTTTATTGACACACACGACACGTGCGCACGCGCAGAATTATAATATAATATGTAAAGATTAATCAATGGTATAATAAAGTCAGCAGTTAATCTGTCTCGACAAACCTGGTAAAGGTTTTGAAACAATTATCAAATTGTAATCGTATGTTTTGTTAAATAGGTTTAACATAAATAAATAAATAAAAATCACTAAGGTATTGAGTCATTAATTTACTAACATTATAAAGATTTTGTTTTGTTAAAAGGAACTAATTTTCACAATTATTGGCTGGATTACCGAAAGTCAGACTTTTGTCAAAACTCATGGTAATTTATTTTAGGTAACATTTTTACTCATGAGGCGGGTGGAATCGTATAGTTACATACGAGTTATTTATAAATAGTGGTTAACTCCATGTTATTTTTACGGGTCATTTATCTCGGCGAAAACATCTTGTGCTGTATTTGCTGAGTGGACATCAGGAATGATAGCTACTTTGTTTCCACAGACGGTGAACATTGCTGACGCATATCTGGACCCACGTTTCGATCCTTCCGTGGATGAGAATGCGGGGTTCAAACACAACACCATCCTATGCATGGCGATCAAAAACTCGGAGGGAAGAATCATTGGTGTCATACAGGTAATTTATATGCTAATAATCCCACTTCAAACTTCCTTACATAGTATAAAACAAAGCTGCTTCCTTTGTATGTATGCTTAAATCTTTTAAAGTACGCAACCGATTTTGATGCGGCTTGTTTTAATAGATAGAACAATTCAAGAGGAAGGTTTATGTGTATATGCACAATATATTATCCCCCTCAGATCCCGTTCTAAATCTTAGTCAACGCAGGCGAAGCTGCGGGTTACAGCTAGTAATATTATAAACGTGAAAGTTTGTAATAATGTATGTTTGTTACTCTTTCACGCAAAAACTTTTGTGTAGAGTTTGATGAAACTTTGCAATAATATAGATTACACATCAGAGTAACACCTAGGCTATAATTTTCCCCCTACTCCCACGGGAACGGGAAGTACACGGGTGAAACCGCAGGGCGATGCTAGATGTAATATAAATATTTAATACATTGTTCTATATTATTATTTTTGATTTTTTAATCAAATGCAAGTCTGAGCAATATATTATTGTAACTAACAAACTAACTATAATATGGGCATACTTGTGTCTGAAATAAAGATTTTCTATTCTATTCTATTCTATTGAGCAGGATACAAATCTTCATATAGTGTAATTGTATGACGTGCTTGGCATGTGAAACGAAATTCTCAATTAAATCCGTGTTCCACTACATTTCTAAAATAGTTTTACTTACATAAACTCCCAGCTGTCGCGTCTTTGTTTCTGAGTACAAATTTTTCGAAATTTATCTATTATTCACCTTTATCTTGTCAAAGAAAACCTCTTTTATATGAACTTCAAGATGTAAAATAACATATCATCCGCTCGCATCCAAGCATTCAATACATACATAATTATGATTCATAAATTGTTCATTGCGTTGGATGCGAGTGGCAAGGGATCGGTCGTCTTGGCGTTCATTGAGGGAGGCCTATGTTCAGCAGTGGACGGATAAAGATGATGATGATGATGAAATTGTTCATATTTTAAGTGTTTCTCTAAAGAGGATTATTTTGGAATGTCTTTTGTACAATTGATATTATTTTTAACACTGCCTGCTTTGCGATTTAAGAAAAATATTGCATAGATTTTATCAGATCATCAGATCAAGTATTTTGAGGCTACTAGTTATACATTAGCTATTTTACGGACGTATGTCGACTGATGATGATGATCATTTTTGTGCGTTTTTTTTGTTTTTCTCTAAAAGAAATACCGTAGCGCTTTCGTAGCTATGTAGCGTATCGATATAGCGGCTTATATTTTCCGATTCGTACACTCAACATTACTCTCCTCGCCTGATTTCGAGGAGGAGACCCGTGCCCAGCAGTGGGACATAAAGGGTTGATACTTTACTTTTTACTTTTTTACACTAAACATTATCCTTTTATTAATTAACAATGTATATTAATAGCGTGGCAAATTATATATATTTTAATATTGTTTTCTTATGTTTGTATATTTAAACTTGCCTCAGGAAGTTTTCAGAAGCCTTTACTTTTTAGCTGGATTTGTTTGTTTTGAAAACAAACAAATCCAGCTATTAGTTTTGTGTTAATCACGCACTGACAAACTGCTGCAACGATGGATCTAAACAAATGATTATACAGTATTCGTGAAAATAACTTTTACATTACCTCTTATAATATAAAATGAAATGCATATTACTACCGTATGTTATCTCTAACTTTATTTAGACTTAATATACCATCGCAGTGTTTTTTTTTTCTTTCTAAAATTTCATCCAAATCGATTCAGTGGTTCAGAATAACAGAGTTATTTTCGCAATTTATAATATTAATAAGGATATTTTGTCATTGGCTTCATTAGGATAAAAAAAATACTAATTCTGTACATGACAGCGTTAGTAAATGCCGGCTTAGGTTCCATAATATATTAGACACTAGGCCGTAAATCCAGGACACCCCTAAAGCTACATTACGCATTGCGGCGAAGTGACCTCCTAAATTCGGTGGTTTAAATTATAAGGCCTTTTCATGTTATATCAAAAAGAAATTATATAGAAACACTTCGGTTTAATGTATGAGGTCTCTACATATTTTTCTTATCAACTATTTAGCATTGGTAAGGTGCCAGGCTTTTCGTGGTACATTAAAATATGAAAAAGTATACTAAGGATATAACTAAAATATGAGTTTGCTGCCAACGAATGTCGAGAAAGCATATTTTTTGTATTCTGCGATATCTTTTTTACGCCATTTTGAATTACCTTGTTCTACGGAATGGCGGACTTTGTAGTGTTTTTAGTGTGTCAAATTAAAGTTTTTTAATAGCTTAGCCGTCACTTTACGCCAATATCTTGTAAGCGAGAGGTACCCCTGACGTGCCCTGTCCAATTCTGCTGTAAAGCAGCATGGCACTACTTGCGAATTTCATATTTTAAAGATTCTTCTAACTAGACAATAGTTCCATTGTAATGTGTGGCTACAACAGGATGTCATTGCCGGCAATAACAGCCAGACTACGGTATATGATACGATATTTTTGAAGTAAAACTTCTTTAGGCGCGACTAGGGAGTAACTCGGATTCTTTTTTTGACGGATGTAACGCTCACTCACTTGCTTTGTATAGTCTGTGTACTTTTGCGCTATTCCAAAAATATTTTTTTCTTATTTTTTTTTGGAACAGGCTAAGACCAGATGTCATACTACCATGTATATAAAAATTTAATAATTTATTTTTCATTAAAATATTAATAAATTAATACCTATTTCGAAATCAAGAAGAAAACATTTGAAACTCTTTGTAAAGCACATGAATAATAAATATACTTAATTAAATATAATATGATATTTCTTATTATTTTAGTTAAAATTTAATCATTTCAGTGATATATGCCGTCTACGCCAAAAAAGTTTTACTTCAACCGCGCGTAAAGGTTACACGCACACACTTTTTTTTTGTGCTTTAGCGATGTGTTTCGGACGGTTTGTTGCATTAAAATGTTTTCGCGATAAGCCGGGCTATTGAGGCCACATATTGCTGTATTAGATTTTTGATTAATTGGTTGAAAAAGAAAGAATTTATTATTGATCATTATAATTTTATTTATTATTAATAGCGTTAGTGTTTGAGCTTAAATATCACATAAAAGTACACAAATTAAGAGGCGATTAACATTTGATTTATGGTAGCTTTATAAATGTTTCAGTATCGCGATGTAATTGAGAAAGTTTGGAAATTAATTACTCAATCACGCCAAAAGGTCGGGCCAACTTTACTGCCATTGTCTACCAAGAACAATAACATTGTATAGAAGTCCTGAATGTTTTATGCTTATGTATTTTTCTACCTTAATAGAGAATCTTTTGTTACTTGAATTGCTTTATTATATAAGAAAGTAAATGATTAAAAAAACACCACAATGATTATTCAGATTATACTTTAAAAATCGTATACATTTCTTGGCGCCAAAAATAAACATAATGTAAACATTAGCTGCCTTTTCACGTACGTTGTTTATAACGTGAATCAACTTTCAAGTGAGAAAGCGGTTGTGTAAATATATACAAGGACGCAGCAAAAGGTTGCATCCTTCTTGTATTTTTAAATAGTCTTATATAGTACAATCGTTTTTTAAGCAATTTCAAGCAGTTATTATTTTTAGGATTTATAAGGCAAAGAACCTTTTAACGTGTTAGATGAGCCGTCTGTTCACCCACCTACCGATTGAGCTTAAAGACCACCATGCTTAAAAGACCTTTCGAAAATAGAAAAAAAGTTTAAGCGTATGGCGTTCTACGTTCGCGCTTTTGTTCAAGAGCTAAGGTTGTCTAGGAACGCCTTTTGTTTAAATATTTGTGTAATTTAAACTTCGATAAGCGTTTACTACGTTTCGATACTTCGAAACGATATTGATAAAATTAGTATCAACCCTTATACGTCCCATTGCCGGGCACGTGTCTCCTCAAAATCATGACAGGAGGCTATTGGACTCTGTTCAGCGATGCGGTGGCCCAATGCGGGCTGGTGATTGGTGAACTTCACACACCTTCAAGATATAACCATTCATCACGCAGAGAACATCAGAACAACAGAACCGGCGCAGCGTTGCAACACAATTTTGGCGGAATTTGTTTTCATACAAAACACGTAATATTGCCTTTATTCCGTTTATATGCTGCATAGTTTGTTTAAAAGAGTAAATATATACTACATTTATGTATTTAAAGTTTTTCTTAAGCTCTGTTTTAGAAACGTTATTTAGTTTCGCAAAAAGTATACGTTATTTACTCCCTAGTCACGTAGTCGTATAGCTTTATACAAATTTAATTAAGCTTAACTTAACTTTAGAATTTCGTTTTAGAATCTAGAGAGGCTAAAACGGCGGGAATTTTTTTCTGCAAAACTTATTTAGCTCATTTTGGTACGTGTGCTCTTGAAACCTTGCTGGTTTTTTTCCTTCCTTTCAATAAGCATAAGCTATAATATTTTAGCACTTGTATTATCAAAAGCTAGAACGTTTTAGGACGCTTGATTTTCCATTCACATATGCATTTTATCATCACTATTATATTTAACATTTTCTGTTCACACAACGATCTCTTACAATGAACGCCAAGACGGCCGAACTTTCTTGCATCTACACGACCCCTGCACTGAGATGTTCGCGGTATTTGGTTAGTAGTCGATGTATCTTATATTCTCTTTCCTTCCGAACGTAGACTCAGTTACAAAATTAATTATTATTATTAGATTTATACATATATACAATAAACAGGCTTGGAAGTACATTCTAGACTCCAAGATTTTTTGTTAACGCAGGGCAATCGTTATAGATGTAAGAACCTGGGTGATCCCTGACCCTATATGGGACTCAAATGGCAGACAACCAGAACATCTCTAGTCAAATCAAAATATCTCAAATCAAACCAGAGCATCTCAAATCAAATCGAAATACGTCAAAGACAGTAGTCAATAAAAAGTTTAAAAAAAAACTCAGTGACTCAGCAAAACAAACTCCCAAGATCTATTATATCCAGGCAATTCAAAAATCACATGGACACAAAAAAAGCATATATACGGTCGAATTGAGAAACGTCTCCTTCCTTGAAGTCGTTTAAAAAACGCCCAGTAGATATTATCAAGTGTACCCGTTTATGATAATAATAACATTACCTACTGTCACCATTATCAGATCCTTTTGTAGGTCCGTCCAACTATAACAAATGATATTTAAATCTTCGAAATTAGTCTCAAGCGTTCACATCCATCGTGACATATTTATCTCGTAGAATGTGTATGTTGGTCCCAAGTGCCTCCAGCGATGAAAAGGATTATTGTGTTACGTATAATTCATACTCGTTCATATTTCGAGATTAAATCGCAAATATTTCATCTAATATAGGCCATTTATATTGGGTTCTAAGCTATTAGTCTACGTTGTTGAATATCATTTTGTGTTACAATAATTTCTATATTGTCTAAAATATAGATGGATTAACTCTTTAAGGCAGAAACACACTTACGTGTCGTGGCGTGACGTGACGCGCCAGAAGCATATCGGTTTCATACATTTAATATGGTTAGGTTAGGTTAGTCAGTAAATATGTCCCTATTTGAGTGTCGTGTCGTTGCGACACGTATATATGTCCCTAACCATATTAAATGTATAAAACCGATATGCTTCTGGCGCGTCACGACACGCCACGACACATAAGTATGTTTCTGCCTTTATCTAGTGAGTCTATCATAAAAATTGAATTGACACGGCACTTCTATCAGTCAGTTGCAAGAAAGCTTCATTAAATTTAAAACCAACATTAGACACATAATGCTCCATTAAATTCCTTTTTTCGTTGCAAGAAGCCTAATTTAATGTAGCATTATGTGTCTAATGTTGGTTTTAAATTTAATGAAGCGTTCTTGCAACTGACTGTATATGTCAATTCAACTACCACCTAATAATAGGAAAAGGTAGTAACCTTTTCCTATTGTAAGTTAGCGAAAAAATTTTAGTATGTTATTTTTCATAATATATTCTAACCATAGAAATCTAAATAATAGTAGCGCGATGATCTACCAAAACGCGTGTCACCGGTGGGCGCTACACCAAGAAATAAATTATTATTCATTGCCCAATTCATTTCTTTTTGGGATACGATGCTCTTCTTTTATCGAACATAAGAAATAATGCATTAAGTATGATGAAACAATTAGTTTTTTAGTCATGCTTAAAAATTATTATTAATAAAACATCAAATCTGATATTTTTTTCGTCTTTCCGTTACGGTTTCTTTCAACTATTAATAATAATACATAATAACTTTATTTGTGAAAACATACTACAATAATTGGGAACTATACAGAAACAAAAAGCACAAGTACATAAATAAATATATATAAAAAGAACGTAAACAAACAGTGGGGGCTTAATATTCATTGATAGTCCTGTCCGACAGTTAACGTTAACAGGATTATAATAATCACTGCATGATCGGTAGTCGATAGTGGCAGGCGTCGGGGGTGAGTAGGAGGTACCTGGTACTTAATATTAGCGCCTGCAAAAACGTCCCTGTGCTCGTGTCGGGTTCGCGATATTCCTAGCCTAAGTATGACACGTTTCGGGGACTGCTTAGTAATAGTCCCCCTTTACGAGGAGTCTGACCATTGCCGGGATCAGCCAGTCATGGTAGATCCTGAACACTCAAAAAGCAGATGAAGGCGCTCACAATGGTTTTAATTTGGGTATGGCCCTTCCAAGTACCAGCTCTACATCGGGTAAGCATCTATTCGAAGATCCTGGCTACATCCAGTTCCTGAGTTATAATAAAAATGTTGCAATGCACACTCGACTTTAAAACTTATATGCCTATATAATTGAACGTATCAGAGTCGGGTATCGCGACCGAGTGGCGACACATGACACGGAAACCTGATCACTGATCATATTCATCATTATAATGATGTGCATGTAACTTATATGTCATTTACATATTACTTTTCAGTTTAATGTAACTTGTACTTACATTACAATATTAATGATGGATTTGAATCTGGAATACAGGCGATTTTCCAGATTAGAGCCGTGTGTCCATAACGATTTTTAAATATTTCGAAATCAAAAAATTTAATACCAATATTTATGGTTTTATGTTTACATTCAAAAGGTTGATGAACATTTGAATCATTTATGCTAATATTGGAATTGATAATTTAAAAAAAAATCACCAAATAGCAACGTTATGTTGTTTGCGGTAATGGCATTCGAGTTAATTTTACTGCCAAATCCAAAATGCCAATGTATAAATCAAAAATGTAATGGACAAAATATAGATGTCAGATTTTTTTATTCGGTATTTTAGAACCGATACGTTTTAGGGGATAGAGTGGGACAGACTTATGAAAGTCGCTGGACTTTTCTTTAAAAAAAGATAAGCAATTTTTTCGACTCCATTAAAATTACAGTAGTCCCAATACATATTTAAATGTGTACAAGACATAATGGGCCGAAAGTGCCATCTGAATGGCGTCGCCAAAATTTTATAATTGTGAAATACTTGTATTGAATTTGTGAATTTAATTTCGCAAATGCGCACTGCGCCAAGTATCTTTGTGCCATTTAAAGTTATTGTACAATATTCTGGTGGCTTTGTCCATGATTGCGGGATTCTAGATATGTCGCTTGCAGTTCACATACATATTGTGTCGTGTATTCTGTGAATGTACAGAACTGTAAACGGATGAGTTATTAAAATCATCTCTGCGTCGGCTTTTATTATCATCAACGAGAACCATTATTAATATGTCTCCATACTTGATTCTAGACTGAATCATCTTATTATCTAGGTCATTTTGTAGTCGTTTAACCAACGTATATTTTCAAATGACGCCTACATTCTAGTAAACCTAGAAAGTTCCTCAAGCAAAGGCCTGTAACGTTTTTGGCCTATTGGTTAGCCCCTAATGCGAGGGACTAGCAAACTGTCACTTCAGGACTGTTGGTGTGTTCAGATCAGGTGTTATATCTTATTCCTCTTTTTTGCCGCTGGGGGATCCTACCTCTATGGGCATACCATCTGGCCCGAGGGTTATATTGTGTCTCTGCCCGAAGAGATACTAAGGTGGACTCAGAAATTATTCCCTATCTCACTTAATATCTTTCGTAAATTAATGTCGTTTCTGCAAAATATTTTTTGAAACAACTCGACACATTAAAAAAAAAGTTTTGGTTCAATCAAAAAATCAATTTTTTTATATAATGAATATTTTCATAAAACAAACTCACACAGCTGCTGAAGGAAAAGCTGTGGCTAGTAACAGTCTATTTCTAAACGTGTGACTCTTGGACAACTGTACGATCGATTTTTGGGCGGGACAGACACCCTAATCTCCGAAACTTGAGGGTCGCTATAAAGTTGGATTATTTATCTCGACCAGCTCTCTGAATATATTTTTAACACATTAAAAGTGAATTTGTTTTATAGGGTGACCTTGGACGTCCCACGAAAATACGGCAAAGCCAGTCATTAATTCAATACGTCACATAGTAAATCCCTAATTTGACTCCAGAGTAGACTGTTTAATATTACATAATATACAAAGAAATATATTATAGCACTAAAGCAGCGCTCCGCGGTTTTGCACGGGTACTTTTCATTCCCGTGGGAGAAGTTTTTGCGGGAAAGAGTAACAAACATCAATACATCATACAATATTAGTCGCATATTTAGAAGGAATCAGAAAGATCTAAAGACCTGTATGAGTAATTATGATTAATGACTATACTCTGGAAGTAAATTGTCGAGTTCGATCCTGATACACACAAAAGCGTCTTTCAATGATGGTTTGTAATGACTTTGTCAATTTGGCTATCTTGGCAAGAAAAAATAAAATAACAACGCGAGAAAAATGAACGTTTGTAGTCTTTAGCCTATATTTTCATAGGGTATACCAAACAAAATTACTATTTAGACTTTAGAGTATGTGGCATTGATTAACCCGTTTTTGCTTAGCGCTTTAACTATGATCAATGGAGGTGAAGGACGATATGAACCGACCTCGCCTCATTTCGAGGAGATCAGAGCCCTCAACAAAAGTATTTTTAAGTACGAAATGTTATTAAAGTGTTATTTTGTTTCCAGCTCGTCAACAAATTCGACGGGTTATTGTTCACAAAGAACGACGAGAACTTCGTAGAGGCGTTCGCGATCTTCTGCGGCATGGGCATCCACAACACGCACATGTACGAGAAGGCCATCACAGCCATGGCCAAACAGAGTGTCACGCTGGATGTGAGTATATCTGTTAGAAAATCCCCCATTCCTTGTGGCTTCTCCACGTCGTCACGGCACTGTGTCATAGCTGTGGAATGTCACATTGCTGCACTGCACGGTAACTTCACAAGTTCCACGTAGAGTCTAGTTGTGTAGAAAAATGTAATGCACGGCGTGACATGCTGTCATGACTTCGTGCTGTTACATCGGAAACGTTGAGTCTTTTAAAAAATTACTTTTATAAATTCAAAATTTTAAAAGAAGAGATGTGGAAATTCAGTAACGTCTCGCTTGGTTGAATGTTAGACCCGAAACTGCCCGAGGAAGTCTCGAAGTGTCACGGCCTTTAATGGGCTTACGCTTACATCATGATGTCATTTATCCCTACAAGCTAAGGGCATAACAGAGTTAGGGTGATGTGGACAAGCAATCTTATTGTTCAATAAGAAGCAGAGTAGATATTTACTGAAGAAGCGATGTGATTTTTTTAATACCAAACAATATACCAAAATTCACATCAAAATTAACTTAATCTATTTGTATGTCCAAAATTTTCCTGGACTTAGGATTCTTACAGGGGCTTAAGGGGATTCTTAAGCCCCTGTTGTAACCCCAGGTATCAGGCATAATACGAAGATTAACCTTGCCGTTGTATTAACAAGTTAATCATTACTCAACACTGAAAATAAATGTGAAGGATTTCAAAGATTTTTGTTACATGAGACACATATTTACAGAAAGATAATTAATATACATTTAATTTTATTTTATTTTATTTTGGTAACATCTTGATTCTGTGACTTATGAAATGGTTTTCCAGTAAAAAATATTTTTAAATATGCGTAATAATGGAATGGATTTTTGAATTATATTTAAGAAAATGTTAAATGTTGATGAAATATATATAAATAAGTAGACATTCGCTTCAAGAGTACCACCACCTTGATGTGTTCCTTCCGTTGTCCGTCCGTATTACCCTGATACATTCCCTTGAACCGTTATAACGGTAGGATGATATTTGATCGATGGTATTTAAATAAAAAAATGAATTTTCATAAAAACTTTCTTTAATCTAAAGGTTTGCATTTAATATATATTTTTTGTATTAAAATTTGATATTTCATCTTATTATTCTAAGCCATCAGTTTTCGCTTGTATCGGCAGTTCCAACGACTTGCGTTTTTTTTGAAAGATAGGCAAAGAAAAATATGATAATCCGTTATATTTAACGGATCATTTAATTTTTTTGAAAATTCATAAAAAAATAATGAAATTTTTATGAATTATATACATTCGAAAATTGCTTTTAATACACTCACTCTTCACATTACATTAAAATAAATAACACTAATAAATTACCTTCATCGTGTAATAAAACAAACTGTGAATTAAAAAATGGCTACACATAATTAAATATTGAATCCTACTCCCATTTCCCTTAAAATAACGAACCTCCTAATTAGTAGACTTAATTAATGTTCCGTGTGTATTGAGGTCGGCCTTGCTGTATGATGAAAGAAAGAGATCCAAACTTTTTCAATATACCATTGGGATACGCTGTGCCACGCTGTCATCGGCATGCATCCTACCATCCTGTCTGGTCTTACATGCAACGGCTTGGTGGTGGCACGGAGTCTTTTTCGAAAGTTCTAGACTTTTAGGCCTGCTGGCCTTTAAGCTCAATCAGTATTCAGTAGGTGACCAGATGGCTCACCTAGAAATTATTCGAAAGGGGGACGCCTCAGTCCGGACCCCGCAGGGGGCGCGGTTCTCAGGAGAGTAGTTTGGCTAGTCAAATCCGTACGGTCGACGAGTCATTTACGGGTGAGGTTATACTATCAGTCGGAGAGGTGGCAAGGAGACTTAACATTTTAAGTCTAGAATAGACAACGCATGAGTTGCCTGGGTTAGTTCTAGGTACACTAAGCTATGTTCTTGGATGGCAACGACCACTTTCAAGTAGCACGTCGACTAAGTTGACTATCCTAGTAACAAAAAAACCTCGAAGTGAGAAATCTGGGTTCGATCTAGACTTTAAACGGATTATTGGAGATTAAAGCTGCCTTTTCAGCAGCCGGGCTTAATATATTCAGACGATTTTGTCTCGACCCTAACGATTGTTATTTTGGTTACAATATACAGTGACAGTGAGCTAGTCATGATCAGAAGAACGTATTGCCGATGGACCAATAAGGTTCAAGAGTGAAGGCCGCGTTTAGGTAGACGAGTGTTGGTCGGTAACCAGATGGGAAGATGATCTCCGTGCAGTAGTCGGTCGTGTTGAGTGTCGATGTAGAGAGGTCTATGTTCAGTGGTGGTTGGGTAGAGGCTGATGATGATGATAACGATACTGTCGCAGGAAGTAGTCGCACATAGGTTTGAGAAACTCTTTCCACGAAATATCACTCATCAGCGTATTGGTGTTAACTTAATACCTTCCTCGTTTGATTTCGAGGAATTTCCTGTATGAATAAGGGCTGGTAATGCTAAGGCTAAATACTTAATGTATCGTCTTCTTTCAGGTCCTGAGCTACCATGCCTCTGCCTCCTTAGACGACGCCCAGCGGTTAAGAGTAAGTCAATTTATATATTCTAAATCAGCTAACGTCAACTAGAGATAGTGTTTATGTTTTGTTAATGTCTTTAGAGATTATTAATAGTAGTATAATAAGTAGTCTAAGTAGTATAATTTGGATAGTTCATTCCAAATACTTGGCGTATGATAACAAAGGAGAAAGTGTTTGATTTTAACACTTTCCGTGTAATGTTTTGGATGCTTGTAGTGTTCTATATTTTTTCAAAGCTTGTAATTATCTTTTGCTTTTACGAATTCTTAATACATACTAGAAGCGCCCCGCGTACTTCTGATTCCCGTGGGAGTACAGGGTTAAATTATAGCCTACGTGTTATTCTGAAATATAAGCTATATTATTGTAAATTTTCATTAATATCCATTCAGTCGTTTTTATGTGAAAGATTAACAAACATCCATACTTACAAACTTTCACGTTTATAATATTAGTAGGATTGTTACCCTAGGGACTGGGGAGAGATGCGATGTGAAGCGCTACCGGCTGCATATGAAATAATCGACTTGCTTCTCCCCTGAAACAGCTTTGCTGTGTTTCGGAGGGAAGTACAAGACAGAAAGTGTAATCACTGGCACCGGGACAACTTCGTGTCACAAGATAAGCAACACATAGCTGCCTGGGCTAGATCCAGGCTAACTAGGCTATGTTGACCACCCTAATATAAGAGTATTAAAAAACATGATCAATATTTGTATGAATTGCGTTAGATTATTTCATTTCTTTACGCATTTTGTATCTTTCTCTTTACGCACGTTCGAATAAGTTACAATTGCTTATTCTACGGGAAAGATAAGGCGAGGAAAAAGATAAAATAACTATTTGTAAGCGTTTAAAGTAACCCATCTTGGCCAAATTCATAGCCCATCGAAGGGTACACCCGTATCTGATTTAAGTACATAGTATCCATGATCCAAAATTATGATTTTTATATGCCTAGATATAAACATTATTATTTCGATAGAGAATGTTTTTCCGTAGGATATAACCTCTGTGCTTCCAAATATCTGTATCTGTTTTTACGACCCTCTTCCAAACTCAAATTCGTCTTTGACTTCCTGAACGAAATATACTTAGGTTCATTTTGTACATCGTGACGAAAAGTCGCTCGACCTTACTCTAGATAAAATGAAATCTTGTTATTATTTTAGACAGAAAGATCTTTCTGTCTGTAAATGTGTAATAGTCAATATTAGTTGGATGCGAGTGTTCCGGAAAAGGCCGTCTCGGCGTGAATTGAAAGGGACCAGAAGTAGATGGAAACATTATGATGATGATACATTTTTGTGATAGACAATATCATGACATTCTGCAATACATCAAACGTCCAATTGAACAGAGTTCGTTTTTTTAAACATAATCCTTTTTAAAAATAGAATTTAACTTCGAACTAAATTTCAAGATTTTATAAGATTTAAAATCACTTACCAAGCGTAAAATCACGATATCCTGTTATATCCAGGAATAAGCGCCATCTTGAAAAAAATGAAATGCATTCATTTAAATTGATAATATATTAAAAGTTATTCGATGAGATAGAAAAACCGGCTTAAACGAACCATAAATAATAAATCCTTTATAAAAAAGTTTACAAGAATTAAAAGATGCAAAATTTAATTGTCCACAATAATGGTATATTGATTTACTATTGAGCTATTCCCGTAAAGTGTACAGTTTTCGAGATACGTATTGTTAAAAATCTTTTTTCAAGATGCTACTTGATGTTCCACCAACTATCAACATTTTGTGTTCAGTGGGTAAGTGACCATCACCCATAACAAAACATGTATTTTATGCTAAAGTCCTGACGTTTCGGATACTTTACAGCCTTACACGAGTCCTCGGTGACCATGATTACTTCCATTAGTGATTACTAACAGTCAATTAAATATTTAACATCAGTATAACGAGCTATAATAACCAGCTGATAACGCCTCTCTTGGCTCTCACACCTCGAATCTCTTGCCAAATACAACTTTATTATAATTAGACGTACGCTGCGAACTAACGATATAATATTAGGTGTTCTCACTCTCAAATGTAATCAATAAAATACAGATAATATCAAAGTGTTATTATCCCTTAGAGTAATGATCGTTGTGATAGCAATGCGCCTATTTATCATATTGAACTGAGATTATAATCACAGAGTTATTAATAGGATATTTCTTTGATTATAATTCTTATAATATTAAACGATTTAATGATTCTTTTGTCTATTAAAGAGGTACCAAATAAGTAAATTGAGATACAGAATAATAATAATCCCCCAAAAACATTCTGTAAAAAACTAGCCATGTCTCGATGGAGCTGCTTGATTATCTCTAAAAAGTAATGAAATTTGGACAAAGTCAGTGTTTGCTTCGCGCTCGACTTGGCGGGGGCACTACCGTGCCCCCAGATATCTATGGACGCTTTTTACACTATGTCAATCTTGTCCTGTGCTAAGTTCTCAAAGAGACTAGTGTTACCCAGAGTCAGAGTCGAGAGTTTTTTAATTTGAGCTATGGGATTTGCCGGCGGAGAGATTTTGTGTTCTTTTTTTATAGCAAAAAAATGAATAATTCTAATTCTAACCTTCGATTCAAAAGTATAGGAACCGCAGTGGAAGTCGGTGGATTCCGACCTTTCGGGTCGAAGCTCCGTGATGATGTCACGTTTGTATTATCTATTATCTTCTTTTGATCCATCCCTAATCCCTCGTAGGTATTAAAACCAGTTACCGACACCAAAATTGTCATCCCTTCGATTCGCGATAGTAAGAGGTAGAATCAAAATACGAATAAAATAAAAATAAGAGACGGATCTCGTGCTGTAAACATACACGTGCTATTAGACAAACGGACGTATCAGGGATCCTTTTGACATTTTGACAAACAATGAGACATGAATAAGTCACATTATACCTGTGTTATTGTTATGACTAGACGTTGAATATTATTTATATTTAAAGCAGCTTTTCTTTTCGCAGAGCCTCAGGGTGCCCTCATCAGTTCACTTCAGCCTGCACGAGCTGGACTTCGATGATATAGATCTAACAGACGACGAGACTCTCACCGCGTGTCTCCGGATGTTTCTGGATCTAGACTTTGTGGAGCGGTTCCACATCGACTACAGCGTTCTCTGCAGGTGGCTGCTGAGCGTCAAGAAGAATTACCGCAATGTAACATATCATAATTGGAGACACGCTTTCAACGTTGCTCAGATGATGTTCGCGATATTGACGGTGAGTCTGCATTTTTCCAACAGGAAATATGTTCAAATTAGTCTAAAAAGAGCAAATACTTTTTTCCCGTATTCTTCTTTTTCCTTTCTGTTATTGGACTACTTAGCTCTTGTTCATTTACTCTTCCGTATTTGTATGTTTGTCCTCTATGTTGTTTTCCTGTACATTCGTTTCCATTGACGTTTTTTTTAATTCACATAATGAATATCAGCTTGTCACATAGTTTTTTTTTCGATAAAAGTAGAACTGTGCGATTTATTTTATATACATTTTATGTTTTTCATTTGCGAGGCGCACCATATATTTGGTATATAGACACAGCTTAGGGAGTAAGTTTGTATATGGGAATTGTCTTCCAGAATAAATTTAACAGTCACGATAAAATATGAGGACAAATGTTTTGCAAGCATGATTTTTTAATAAAAGAATCATAAGAGCTCTGAATGGCATTATAAATCAAAGGCTTGTCTAGCGTAGGAGTCAGTTATGAGCTACGGAGCTAGGATTTTAATCTCAGTGCGAACAAATATTTGCCTGATGAATATAAATGATGCTGAGAGAGCTGCATATTGCCTATTCACTCTGTGTAGTGTGGCCACAAATCCAAAACTTTACTGGCAAATATGAGAGTCTCATATCATCATCACCATAATCGTTAGGTGCCATCTTCATAGTTCAGAGATCAGTTGGCAAAATTTTCCACGATCCCACGCTGCTTCCTTCGGATGTGTATGGCTTTGTTTGGTCCACTCTTTTATGTCGTCTAACCACTTCTCCTATCCTGGGCTTCGCCTCCTCGAGATGTTGCCCTCGAAAATCAACCTTGGAAAATCGTTGAGGGATCTTTCAATGTCTTCCTTGTGCGGTTTGTTTTTTCATATACCCTGACGACTGAGATTCTCTTATTATCTGCACAGTTTAAAAAAATTCCCGTATAGATTTTTGGCGATTTTTTAATGCTACTACTACTACTACTTTAGCAGCAGGTTTCTAATGTTTTCGTATAAGCTCTGACTAAAAAAATATTGTGTGATTCCAAAACATCGTAAATAAATTAAAATTACAATACGGTAATTGCAAATAAAATTCAGTGATTTGTACACAACACGCACTACCTAACTGGTCTCAACAGAAGTTATCCATGAAACGTCAAAACGTGGTTTGTCGAAGCAAAATGCACGAGGCACATTCTGACAAACTTCAGCGCGGATTAATTGAATTGCGCATACCATAAAGAGATAAAGAAAGAAAACTACAGAGTACCTACTACTACCGATTCTAATGTCGAGAAGTAAAAACTGAACAATTTACCAATTTTCTTAAGTTAATTTTCAATATACTTAAAGTGCAATATTTTTTGCTTATTTTATTTAGTATTTTGTTGTGATTCCAGGAGACCCAGTGGTGGAAGATATTCGGTGAGCTGGAGTGCCTGGCGCTGATTATCGGCTGCCTGTGCCACGACCTCGACCATCGGGGGACCAACAATTCCTTTCAGATTAAGTAAGTTTTATTTTTGATATGAATGTATCGGTCCGTGTTGAATGAGAGTGACGATGGATCTGTCGTCTCAGAGTTCATTGAAGGAGGCCTATTTAGCAGTGGACGGTTGAGGGTTGATGGTGAATGATTCAAAGGTACATATCCAGATTCTGCGAAAAATAAGATCAATAACTAGATCATGAGTGTGTTCAATCATTTTATTTAATGGGTTTAATTAAAAACCGGGGTGGTACCTCTCGCTCACATAATACCGGCGTAAGAAGACAGAGGGCTTAGACAAAGTAACATTAAAATAACGATAGCGAAGTTCGAAAATAATAAAATGCGTGGGATTGACATAAGCCGCGATAAATCACGTGGTCAATCGTTATCGTAACAAATTCATAAAAAAAATATCGTATTGGCTAGGAAATTGCCATTGATAACCCAGAGACGATGACGATGTTATCGCGGTTCAGGCGATTAAGACTTCGACTGCTAGGTTGCCTCCTGGCAAAAGTGTAAATGGATGCGACATAAGACACATCCTATCCGCGTAAAATACAATCGTCCTAAAAGACTTCTTTTTACTTCCAGAGCGTCTTCACCACTCGCGCAGTTGTACTCGACGTCTACCATGGAGCACCATCACTTCGACCAGTGTCTGATGATACTCAACTCGCCTGGGAACCAGATCCTCGCGAACCTGTCGTCCGACGACTACGAGAAGATTGTCAAGGTGCTAGAAGACGCCATCTTATCCACCGATTTAGCTGTATATTTTAGGTGAGTTGCTATCGATAAAATCAAATCCAAATATTATAGACAAGCTGAACCTGGCAAACTAATTTGGTGCAATTGTTCTGAAGTGAGTACATTGCGTAGACTCATTTGTGTGTCCCTCACAGTGGGCTGATCACACACTCAGGACAACGGATGGTCTATGGGCCAATACCTAAGGTTTAAGAGTGGAGGCCGCGTTTAGGTCGATGAAGTATTATAGGTCGGCCACTTAAACCAGATCTCTATGCAATATCCGGTCCCTGTTGGATGGGATCGCTCGTCTTGGCATTGAGAGAGGCCTATGTTCAGCAGTGGACGGATTAAGGCTGATGATGATCGACTATTTGAGGATGAACTGGAACTTTATCTGTACAGTACAGTCTTCATATTTCCTACAAACAAATTAATTCACAAAGTGCTCAATAAAGGGTATAATTTCAGCAAACGCAAGGCATTCATCGAGCTGGTGAGCGTAGAGCGGTCCCCCACCGCGTGGGGAGGTGTGGACGAGCATCGGGCGCTGCTGCGGGCAATGCTGATGACGGCGTGCGACCTGGCCGCCATCACCAAGCCGTGGCCGGTGGAGCGCCGCGTCGCCGCGCTGGTGGCAGGAGAGTTCTTCCGACAGGGGGACCTCGAGCGTCAGAACCTCAACCTTACACCCATCGTGAGTAATTAATGTAATCAAATTGGAGAGGAGCGGAGATTGGAGAGGCCACGGCCCACTTAGGATCTCATTTGATTTGCTAGCATTGTAGCAGCTTAAAAAACCAATATGATAAAGATTTGAAATGGCTAAACATATTTTGATAAAACGTCAAAGAATCTTCACTAAAACTGCTTGAAAATGTGCATACCGCACCCAAACCGGTACACCCGTTTGAGAAATACGGTGACACATACCAATACACTAACGCCCGAATACTCAAAGGGAGCTACTTACATTTGGCTGACATATGGCTTTGTGGGCGCTAATTATTGGTCCGCTACAGATTTAAGGCGTGCCCTCAATTATTTAAGTGGCGTTGAGAATTTGGGCGTTAACAGAGCAACTTGAACTATCCTTTTAAATCGGTTGAATATAAGGACGTATTTTTCCGTTATTTCTCTCTATCACCGCTCGCCTAATATACTTGTAGTGAATATTCTCAATGGCCGCCCAGTCATTCGTCTACTATCAGTCCTTTCTATATAAATCGCTTAGATCAATAATGTGTAGATAGTGTCGCGCGGAAAACACGTCCAAATAAATAGCGGCTAACTGTTAGCCTCTAAATGCTTTCTTCGTGTTTAGTATCCGCATACAATAGGTACGCATTAATTGTTACGAATTATTGTTTTTATTTATGATGAAGGTTTGTGTTGAAGTGTAACTAGATTAAAACTGTAGTAGCTGGTATCACTATTCACGAACACATCTTTGAAAATGTTGGCCTGTTTTTTTTTGTTTAGATTGTAGGGCGACACTCCATCTAGAGATATTAATGATCTAAGATAAATCGTTTTGATTTCAGGATATAATGAACAGAGATAAAGAAGATCAACTGCCCGCTATGCAGGTCAAGTTCATAGATACGATATGCCTACCGATATACGAGGTAATGTAAATATTAAACAAATCAATTCTTAAATATTTCAATGGTGAAATAATCTGTTCACCACTCAAGTAATTAAGGGGAAAAATATCTTACTTATAAGTATAGATGGTAGGATGTTTGTTACTCTCACGTAAAAACTACTAAATGGAATTTGATGAAACTACAATAATATAGTTTATACATCAGAATAACATGTTATAATTTATCACCGTACTCCCACGGCAATAGGAAATACGCGGTTGAAACCGCGGGGCGCTGCTAGTAATGAATAAAAGCATATAGCCTGCGAGTTTGTGTATGCGGGGATCTTAACAATTATTTTCATGACTTGCCCAGATAAAACCTGTCCGGTTTTCGGGGCTGGGTTTTTTTTTTAATTTACCTGCCTACTTTTTCTGTGTTTTCAACGAATAAATAAAAAAAAAAAAAAGACGTGTGGCACTCGGGGACTGCCGCGGTAATGCTATTGCATAGCATTTTGTATCAACTTATGCAATTATAATTATTTATTTATTTTAATTATTAATGCAGTATTTCTTTTTCTTTGATATTAATTCAAGTTACACTTTTTGAGCGTGGTGACCGATAAGAAAACATTTTTTTTTCCTTTATTAAATAAATAAAAAAATATAAATATTTTAAACAATATTAACTAATATTGTTTAAAATATTTTTATTATTTTACAATACATGTGTTATATTTTATTGTTATTCGTGCGAGCTTCGTAGTGTCGTACAATACGTCTAGTTGCAAGCACACAAACACCGTGTCGAAGACTGCCGAAAAGAAACGACGTTAGACGATGCATGGCCTTCAAGCCACACCTTCGTGCCCGTCGGAGTGGGGAGCGTTATGATTTATTTTCGTTACGGAATTTCTGTACTCGGTCCCCGCGCTCAAGGCCCGCGATAGAAGCTATGCAATAGCTTAATAACTTTTGGAAATAATAAATATTGTTTTATACCTTATTACTTAATAAATTTGGGATTTTTTTACGGTTTCAAGTAGGTACATATTTATCTAAGTACCTACATAATTTTAATAATCGATTTAACGAAATTTATAATCGGATTCGAATATTTTTTGACATATTATATTTTTTTTTAATTCCAGGCATTCGCTGTACTATCATCGTCGCTACAACCGATGCTTGATCGCGTAAAGAGCAATAGGGCGCATTGGATAGAGCTGTCGAATAGCGACAACAATGGCAGCGAAAAGTATGACTACGCGATAGAGAAAGAGAACCTACAGGAGAAGAACGACAAAACAAGCATCTCCTCCCACGTAGACGACACAGAGAACACGTACGAGGGAGACAGCAGTAATACTGTCAGCTTGTCCTCAGAGACTAACTCGAAATTTGACAACCTTGAAAATCCAGTTGTCGGGCTCGTCTGCAGCACCACTCTCATGACCCGAGACCCGACCAAGTTCTGCCAACTTAACGAGTTAAATTAATGGACAATACAAAATGGCGTCCAGAATGTTGTAGACCAATAGTTGAAGCTTTACGATTCTATTTTGCTTATCATTTAGCGAATATGCATATGAACTTACGACATGGGCGTATAGCGTCAACTTTCCATGAAATGGAAACGTTAAGATAGATATTTTTGTATGTTTTGATTTTCAATGGATAGATATATTTTGTATATCGGAAGATTGGGCGGTGTTATATAAGCTTTTTTTCAAATGTATAGAAATGATTCGGTAACTTACTTAAATCGATTTATTCGGTCTCAAATCGATTATTGTCACTTATCATTGTCCTTTGACATTGATGAAAACTTTTAGGTATTGAATTGAAATACTAATTATCCTAAAGGATTGAGCGCATGGCAGCGACCGCTCGAACTCCCTTCTTCCTGGGTACCCTAGGAGAAACGCGGGGAAAAGCCGGGTTCTGACGGTCGCTGTCATGCGCCTAATTGCTTTGGACGATTAGTACCTTTGAAATACGCCCATGAGTGTGTTGTGCGAGTAGTGTGATATTTGATTAGTATACTGTATAACGCGCATGTATGACCACAAGTCACATCACTGAGGACGTATCCAAGTATTTCCAGGAAAGTTTTTCCCTCCGGAGTCCGATAAAACGGGTGTCGGGAATTACCACCAGCAGAGCCGTAAATAGGGCGGCGCCACCGGTGCCCAGGCACAGGGCGTAGACTCTGGGGGGCGCAAGAATGGCCAGACCAGGCAGGACTATTATTTTTTCGGTTTGCTAAGGGCGCAGTTATAGAAGCTCGCACAGGGCGCAAAAAAGGCTGTTTACGGCTCTGACTAACAGTAGGGCTATTCTGTAAGGTCGTTTTCGAATCTCGAAAGCGGAATCCGCTATGATACGACGAATTTGTATTCAATAAAACTCGACTATCTATTTATATCAATAAAGTTCACTTTCGATGTGAGCGTAAAGTGAGCTCTATCACTCAGGTGAAGCTCGATGTCGAAATGGTTTTTTTTACAGAATAGTAACTCAAATTTATACTGGTGAACTGACTGCCCATTTGTAAAAAATGTTTAGTTTTACTTTTTTTTATTGATACAGCAATGATCAATTGAATTCTCATGTTACAGCTTCCAAAAATAAGAGTATTTTAATTCATTTGTATATTTGATAGAGCTTTATTCGAAAACTATAATCTCCGTCATTTGAATGATAAACAATTTTTTTTTTGGTAAAAAGTTTAACCCACAGGAGCACTGGATACGTCCTATCATTGTTACACTATTTTCGATAACCACGTGTAAATGTACTTGTTTACTTACCTCATTCTATTCCTGTACATGAAATTCGTGTGTTGCTAGTTTTTTTTTTTTTTTGTATCATTTAAGATGCGTCGATACCTTCGAGCACCGCAACAGGGCCTAACTGTCGTGACTATTAGCAAATAAATGACCAATATACCAAAAATTCTTTTATAGCTAGTTATTTTTACTAAATTAACATTTAACAGCCCAGGGAAAGATGTGGTAAAGTGCACTACTTGTTAATGATCTAGTTCGTAAGTGTCCAAAAGATGGACGGTAAATAGTCACATTGTAAATAACAATACATATTAACAAAATTAACTTCATTATGCACTTTCGTCTAAGATTCGGTATAAGAAATATACACCCTGTATTTAATGATTGTAGTTACAGCATAGTATCAGGTTACCTAAGCATTTTATTATTTATCATCAGCAAGGAAATAAGTGTAGTAATCTGTTCGCATATTAATAACTAGCTGTTGACCACAGCTTCGCCTGCGTTAACTAAGATTTACAACGGGATCTTAGTACGCAAAATAACATTTTTTACACCTTGTGTCCGAAAAACCAAAATATCTTACGGAACCCTATTTTTTATCACAATAAAATTTAGCCTATGTTACTCGTGGATAATGTAGCTTTCGAATGGTGAAAGAATTTTTTAAATCGGTCCAGTACTTTTTGAGCCTATTCATTACAAACATACAACATACAAAAATAGGTACAAATCTTTCCTCTATAATATTATTGTAGATTATCTAGTAGGTCAATATTTTCTTATCATTAAATATGTATTATGAAACAAATAAAAAAAATGATTTTTCGCAGTTGATCACGGTTGCTGTTGACAGACATGTAAAAAAACTTGATAATTCACAGTAAAATCCATAAAAGATGCTTCATTATAATAATGTACAACTCGCGTAAAGATAAGAAAACCATATAAAGATGATATATTTCTTATACCGTATCTCGTACTACTTGGACTCTTCGCAATTTTGTTTAGCCTCCCAGGAACCGCTGCCTCGCTACGTACATTAGACAGTTACGGTGCCGTTCGTTCATTCCACTGATATGTAACCTTTATATTTATTACAATGAAACATGTCAATTACATATTGTATTATATCCCATAACTCGTATACCGATACATATTTCGAAATAATATTAAATATTTTAAAGTCGCTTTCCAATTACCTCCTAAGAGTGAATTTTAATTCTGATAACTGTAATTTAAAATTGGAAGTCCAGGGGAACAAATTACCCTATTTGACGTATGGCGTAGAATTTTTCAATATAATATTTTCTTATTATAATAAAAACTCTTATTATAATAAAAATAATGTAATTTATTTTTAAATATATATATTTTTGCATTAAATAAAAAAAATATCAAAATGTAAACACCCTGTGCTTTCCAATACAATTCAAACTTTCTCGTCTTAGATGATTAAGTAAAATGTTATCAAACAATAATATGACCAAACATAATATGTTCTATATAAAATATTGGAATAATTCTCTCTATAAGCATTAGATATTTTCATAAAAAAAATCTCAATTGTGGTAATGAAATATGTACAACGTAAACTTAAGATTGCTGTAAGTATTATTAGAAAATAATTAGAAAATTATGAAATGTAATTCACTATGAATGGTGTGTGAATAATCATGGAGGTTGTTTTGTTTCAAACAAAAATGTTATTTATTTATGAATAAACAAATTTTGAAATAAGTTGTTTACTTTTTATTTATGCTAAGAAATTGAATCTTTTTATCCAATAAATACCTACAATAATTATTATATCATTGCAATTCATTGATAGCTGGTATATTATATCCACATTTGTTACATTTTATTCATGAATCCTTTAACCAGATATTATTAATTAAATGAAAACCATAAAAATCCGGCAAATACTGGTGTGATTTATCATTGACGTAACAGCATCCAGCTAACCAGGGATCTGTGCGTACATCCTACTAGAAAATCATCCATCCATGGCCATCAATCAAATCCAGGGGCTGAAGCTTTGCAGCACAAATGGCAATATATTTTTATGTAAACTTTTATTATAACATCTCAACGTTAATTAATCTTCTTATAAATTTGTTATATCAATACATTTACAATTTATTATTCTATTGACGTAAGCTATTTCTTTAGGTTTAAAACTCACTTTGTGATGCGTTAATTTGTACAGAATTTCTATTTAGTAAACCTAGTTCAGCCTCAAATAATATATCGTTTATTGCTTTCTCAGCAAAATGTTTTTGTTCTCGCTCCAAATTATCCAACTTTTGGCTCCAATATAAAGCAGTAGGGTTAACATTGATTTCACCTGGAAGATTTGTTGCGGGATGTGTATCAATTGCACATTCTATTTTAATTTTATTTTTAACAATTGGTCTCTCTTTTGGTGGGGTTGAAGATAAACAAGTATTTGATGAAGAATCGGTATGCGTCAACGAATCTTCACAGATTTGTAGGAATGAATTATCATCTGTTTCACTTTGTTGTGCTGCAGCCTGGAACTAATTATAATGTATAGATAAAAGCGTGTTATAATTATCACAAAGTAATTAATGCAAGAAGTGAGTGGAAATGGCAAGGTCACATTATCAATGGGATAATTGGAGTAAAATAATCCCACAGTGGTATCAAAGAAATCAGAAAGGAAAGCAATAAATATACCACAAATATAACAAGTTGACAATATTAAAGAATTCAGGGGAATAACATCAAGTTGTCATGTAGTTGCCACAGAAAGGCCAGAATGGAGAGGATAGGAGGAGGAAGATTTAACGGGGAGAGAGATGGATACACTGTGCTGTGAATCCAGCTACAATTGCCCACCGTCTCGCTTATATATCCAGTAAAATAGCTTAGTTTTGGAGAGAAGAGAAGGTCAGGCAGTGGACTGGCACCAAGATTTATTATTGTATATATCGGGAAAGGCAAAACATGAGTTACCTGATCTAGTTTATGTTCACAGGTGACGTCAATCACTTACCACCTGGCAAATGGACATACAAAAACGGAACAAAAAGAATTCTAAATCAATAACAAAGAAGCATTGTCATGCTTAATTGAAGGTGTATAATAATGAAGTCAAGTAGGATAACACATACAACCAGTATATTTAGTATTTTCTGTACCCCTAACGCAATAAATATATTTTAAATATAATAGGGTACTTGAAAGATCTCGCAAAAGCTATTATAGTTATTAATTAGAAATATTAAGTTAGTAACATGCAATAAACCTACGAAACTAAACTTACATCACAAACATTTTGTTCTTCACATTTATTCAAAAATTTTAGCATATAAAATACTCTAGATGTTGGTGTGTATTCATTTTCACCTACATTGTGTGATTGTACTATTTTATTCAATTCTCTCCTATAATTGGATCTTAAGGTATTGATTTTCTTTCTTGTATCTTCTTGTGTAGCGTTTGGTTTTATGAACCTGTATACGGAAGTTAGTTTTTCTATTGCTTTGGCCCTTTTAAATTTGTGTCTATAATACTTATTTGTTGTATCCCATAACACTGGTAAACGTTTGTAATTTAGAATAAATTGTTTTAAATAATAATCACTCCTTTTCAATTGCTCAATATCGTGCAAGCCATTACTATAATGTACATTCTCTACGATTTCACATTCAGTGTCTGGCTCACTCATGACTTAAAAATCTCTCAAACGAACGGAAAGAGCCGTCGGCTCAAACCAATTTACGTCCAAATGAATTAAAAATTATGTAAATAAAAATATGTCCCAGTATGTGATGTACACCATAGATATATAAAAGGCATAGATAGCGTGTATCTTGGAGGATCTGAGTAGCTAATGCTGTCCTTTATTTTCTTAAGAAGTACATCATAAGTTAAAGAGAGACAGATATGGCTACTCTACTTGGTCTCAAATGGTTCAATGGAGCCATTTCTTTGAACTATATTTTTGACAAATGTCACCAGGATTAGTGTTGTGCAACCTTCATCGTAAGCTTTTGTGGATAAAATATCCTACTAATATTATAAACGCGAAATGTTTGTTACTCTTTCATGGAAAAACTACTGAATGAATTTTAATGATTATTTAAACTATTTAAAACGGGATATTTACCATGTCTCGTGAACATGACATTCGTAGACAATGTCGAAATATCGAGCTCCGCGAAACAATGATAAAAAACATGGTAAATATCCCGTTTTAAATAATGAAAATAATCATGTTAATTTAAAATCCTATATAGAATTTTAATGAAACTTTACAATACTATAGCTTATACATCAGAAAAACACATAGGCTATAATTTGTCAATTATAGTTTATTATATAGTTAATTTGATATTTATGACAGCTTAGCTACATCTATAATAGGGTTAAAGCGAGTAAATTAAAACACGTATGAAGATACCTATATTTTTTTATTTATTAAATGAACACTTGCACATATTATAATACTTTAAACAATACGAGTTTGTTATATTGGTATAACTTTGTATAAATTGGAAGCTCTCTCCGATTTCTTCCGCACATAGAATCTGCAAATGAAAATAAAAAATAAAAACAAAATTAGTCTTGTACTTTTAAAATACCTACATAATCATGGCCTAAGATCTGTTGAAGAGGAGGAATAAATTTAATCCTAGTAATAGAAATAGTAATAGTAATAGAAAGTAAGAAAATCCCAGTAGTTACCACTGGTAACACATGGATTTTTTTTCTCTGCATTATACTGTTCTAGCTAAAAACAATATATTTATTAAAATAAATAAAAATTTCCAATAAAATAAATAATTCGTTGAAATTATTTTTAGTTTAATTCAATTTTATAATTTCATTTATTTAAATAATATATATAAAATAATCCATTGAACCTAAGAATCAATTTCATTTTTTTATTTTATAAAATAACTAGTAGCAACTTTGTCTTCATAGAATAAGTAATTTAAAAACTATCCTATAACCTCTTTGGGGTTTCACTGTCTCTATACAAAATTTTGGTATCGGAGAACGCTGGACCGAATTCTGCCGCAGTCAGGATTTTATAATAGTTGAGAAGAAGAGATAAAAAATAAAATAAAAACATAAAAAAATTGTTGTTAGTAACAACTGTAATAATTTGACAAAAATAAAATGAATTCAATAAATGGTTCACCTGTTGTTCATAATTAGTAGCACTTGAAGTTGTTGCCGTTGAATCATTATCATACTTAGCAATAAGTTTCCTTTTTTTTCTCAATTTCTGCAAAACAAGAAAACCGTTCTGAATATACCTACTAAACACAGAAATGAAAATGAAGGCATTCTTTTAAATTTATGGGTTTGATACCTTTTCTTTTGTCAGCTATCATGTTAAAACTTGTTTAAAACAATAAAAAAGGGATCTCCAAGAGTTCCTTGTTTTGTTTTTCAGAAAAGCAGTATATTTATCTTCAGAATATAGATTCATCAAAGCTGACATGAACTCAATAAACAATATAATACGTCAATGTTGCATATTATCTGTTTGATTAAATCACACTAGCTTAGCCAAATAAGTGTTAGAAGTACTAGCACTTTTGTGTACGAGTTGATATAATAGGGGATGATTAACAAATATTGTTGGCACTGCATGCAAATGGAGAGTTTTTCGGGTGTATCCCTGACGAAAGCAAGATTCTTCAAAATGTGCAGAGCATATCCTTGATTGATGACAGAGTATTGTGTGGGACTCCATTCCTCGCCTCTGTTTATATTTTTAATCCATTCTTCTCTTATAGAAATAGGAGTCAGTCGAAAACCTATTTATAATAAAAAATATCAGTAATAGCCAGTGAATTTGGCACCAGCAAGTAATTAACTAGCCAGCATAGAGCTACACGATCCATAAAAATTACAAGGACAAACTCGCTGCAGGCAGATTCACTTATAAGCTTATCCTACCATAGCCTTTCTAAATTAAATATCGAACGTTATCGATATTTCATGTTACTAGTCGTACAACACTATCTGGTATGTAAAGTGTCAAAATATCAGATTGTGTTATTTATAATTAGAATTATTATGTAATGATGATGCATATACACAAAAATAAATGCATAAAATAATACATACTTTTACAATGATCAAAATTCAATAAGATCTACAGGTATTTCATACCTTAATAAACATTAAATTAACAATATTTGTCTTTAAGCTTACCGGTGGAATGATACATTTGAATCATTTTCACTTAGTACACCCATTTGGTGAGAATACCCTGGTACCACACACGCCACATTTCTTGTTAATTACGTAAATATAACTAAAAGTTCACTTTTAATACAAAAAACCACAAATTATTAGCAAAACACAAAAGCTTGTTTGGTATCCAGCTGGCTACCAACTAATATGGCCGCCGAGGCAATGTGGGGCGCATGGCCTGAAGATAGAGCTGAAGACATATTGCTATCTCGTTTCAACACAGGTAGTTTGACGTAAGAGTAAAGAGCGTATTAGTTATGAAATTTGTTCAACTTATTATCCTCTATCTAAGCTTTTTATATATCTATGATGTACACAAACGCAATTGACAATACACATGACACATGTCTTCATTTCCTTCTTCTTCAATGTTAGCTAAGTCAAGGATTTGCCAATGTTAAAGTTAATGAATTATTGCTAGGAAAATGTCATATACTAAATTTTATTATTTAAATAGAAAAGAAGATGGCATGACTCTGTTGATACTATGTTGATACCGACTTTTTGAAGATACACTATAATACATAATATTATGTAGAAATGAAACATTAAAATTAATTATATTCCGCCATATATTTGAAGAGCATGTGCTACGGACCATCCGCGTGGGACCAACGTTATTAATATTTTTATGTAAAGCCTATCAAACTGTTAGTACATAGGTGCTACCCTTCCTTGCTGGAATACTAACCGTTAAGATACAGCAGCGCGCAGCCTTGTTCTATTACTCGTGAATTTTTTAAAGTGACGACTTTATAAGACCACAAGACGGACGAAATGTTGCCAAATTTTTCGACCCTTTAGAAATAATTACGAAGTGAGAGTTGGAATTAACCACCTACTTACCTAGCTACCTACCTACCTACTTACCTACCCTAACATACCTTGCGGTTTCTCGGCGTTTATCCATATCATAGGCTAAAAAAAGGCTAAAAAAACGACATGCTTGGCAGCGTGGCCTCTGGTCTCAGCCTATTCCAAAGTATTTATCGAAAAAAATAAAAAATAAAAAAAAAGGCATGACCAATTTAAGCAAAATTGCGACACACGGGCTACTACAGACTGAGCACTTAATAATAACCTAACAACCACCGGTTGGAGACTAGCTTTTAAATAAAAAAAAACCCAAGGGAATTGAGAGAGATGCCACAGACAGACACACACAGACAGAAAGACAGACAAACAGACAGCGTCGGGGGTTAACAAAACATGCTTTCGTGCTAGTAATGAGGACATCGGCTGTCCGTGCACTTAAATAAGTTTTTACGGCTCCTCTAAGCGACAAACTTTTAATTAAATTATAATATCTATGGACGTTTCTTCACCACGTCAATCTGGTCCCGTGCTAAGTTTCCAAAGAACTTGTGTTACGGGTACCACACAACGGAAATACATATATTATATTACTTTTATATTAATACATATATTTAAGATTTTTATTATATTATAATACACAAATTTAATACACATCCATGACCTAGGAACACAGAAAACTTTTTTGTTCCCTGGCGAGATTCGAACCCGCTACCTCGGTCTTGAGCGCCAACGTGCTAACCACTAAGCCACAGAGGTCGTTGACGGTCTTAGAGCAACGCAGACCTGCTTCCTCCTTACGGTGTCGTAGGAAGACCGTGATGCTCTAAGTCGTCGGTTGTCGCATTATAAGCAAACCTTCAAATATGGATAAAATAACTATTATCTATTTCTCTTAAATAGGGAAAGGTTGCTTTGTCGCAACGCCACAATTTTTTTATCTCCGCAAACTTTCAACTCCTGATACGACATAACGTTCCATATAAGTTCTCCTCGATCCATAAAACTTACCAAAGAAAAAAAAGTAGAGTCAAACAATTATAAATGTCATTATTTTTGATAAAAATACTTTTAAATTACTTTGATTAATTTTGTATGTATTTTTTTCTTTGATAAAATGCCTTTACTAGATATAACCAATCCAGATGTAATAAAGTTCTTGATAGAAAATTATGAGAAAGAAAATCGCTTGCGAATAATCTGGAACAACAAAAACCAGGAACAGATACAACAAGCCGCTAGGTTAAGTCGAGAGCCAAAAAATTGGTTCGAAAAAGATGTGATCGCTTACAATATGACAGAAGGACTGGCGACGATTACTCGTGATCATGTCAACGCTGGGTATAATAGAAGGAAGGAACCTTTACGTGATGGTAAATTCATCCCAGGAACTGATCACCTTCGCCATAGTCACACCATAGTCCAAGTAGGTCTCGGAGACCCTGAAGAGGACATCAGGTTAGGGAGACCCGATTCTGATACCTCCATCGATCCTCTCATGAGACCAATCGATCCGGAAGTTAAGGAAGTCATTTATAAATCTAAACCAGAGTTTGGCAGAGAAAAATATTTAAAATTACGTACAAAAACCAAACCAGAAGACAAATATTACTTCGCTGAATGTAGTAGTAACGTATACGGATGGAGATTGAAAGACAGTGAACTCAATCATAAACCATTGTATGGAAGGTGCTGGCATCTCACTAAAGCCATACGTAGTCGTGTAGGGCCACAGCCCGATCCAGATCACTACAAATCCAGCGAAACGCCCGGCCCAACTAAATGTACAGGGATTTGAAGAGATGGAGCTTTTTAAAATTTTAATACTTTGTTAATCTTTTTTAATATTTATCATAAATAACATTTTAATAAAAGTTTACATGTTTTATTCATAATTATATAGTGTGACAAACGGGTCGAAATATTCATGATAGACATCAAGAGCAAAAAATATGTTAGATAATAAAAATACGCGTCAACAAGCCATGTTTCTGTCGATAACAGTGCGCATGTTTCTATTATAGTACCCTTCTCTTTCTATCGTCAATTAACGAAAGAGACAGACGATAACCTTAATGTTAACGCATGCGCTACACGCTTTTCTAGGGGAGGAAAACCTGTGACGTGTATGGAAAACCTTGGTTAGTTATATTAAGCTTAGTAATGGGTGCGCTGTTTTGCAAAATATTTATAAAATGCTGTGAACTGCCAAAAGCAAACCTATGATTTTTGTTGACAGTTTCTATGTAATTTAAGAAAATAGCTTTAAAAATTAGTAAAAAAATAGTTTACCAATGAATAAATTAGTGTGTTAATAATTGTGAAATGTGAAATATAGAGCACCAAGCAATTCGAATTAATAAGTAAGTATATAATTTATTTCTCGTACTCATAAGAGTAGGTATAATAGTATTGTATTTTAAAAGTTTGCAATTATAGTGATGTAGACATAGAAATAAAACATAATAGATGAAATTTCATTATGCCAAAACTATTATGTTTAAATTGGAATACTACTAGGAATACATAAGACAAAATATATCATCAATTTAGTTTAGCCAAAAACATACACTGTAGGATGTACAGTGTATGTTTTTAACTGAACACATAATTATTACTGGAGGGAATCCAATGAGAGGTTTTACGGCAGTAAGACATATGGACTTATATTTTACTATGATTCTGTACTGTTTATTTCTATCTAAAGCTTTTTGTCGTAATTGGTCTACCATGCGCTGAACCAGTACCACCATCTTGCCTGGGAGGGCCCAGGGAACTTGCTGTGCTTCCGTTAGTTACTGGTACCGAAACTAAAGATATACATCTCAGGATAGGCAAAACACAAATAAGTTGCCTGAGCTAGTTCCAGTTTAAACAAGGTTATTTCTAAGGACGACGTTTTCCTATCTTACTAAGATAAAGAAGTCACATGGGGGAGCCATGTGACCTTTTTTTATGTATACCGGGGCCTTTCCTTTTCGGGGATCTCACCATAAGCTTGCTCTTCCTTGGCTATCTTGCGCTATAAATACCTTTAGACTAAACACGAAGATGTGTACCAAAAATTATCTCACAATGTAAAGAAATGTTTAATAAAACGTCGGGTTTTTGAAAATCATAATAAAGTGCGACAAAATCCGTTATAATTTGGTAACTAATTGTTATTGTTATATTCTAAGTTATGTACCTATTTAATGAAACTCGAAAGCTTACTGACATAATATACTTAATTTATGTAATAATTATTATCAAACAAACTGATATTATATATTCGCTGCTTTTATTTATATAATAATACACAGTATTAATAAGTACCTATTAATGAATGATAAGTACAATATTAATAAGTCGTAATACCTAAGGCAGTGTTATTCCCGCCAAGAATTGGTCACCAAGGAGAGATCACAAATCGCCTCTTTATAAACTCATAATAGTTCACCGATCTTATGCCTCAAACGAACTTATGACTACGAACATACAAAATTATTACTAAAGTTACTATAATAAATTAGGACAGTTGTTTCATTATATTATTATAATACCCACTTATCATTGTTATAGAAAAAAACTTTGCCATTAATTTGGTATCCTAGTCATAGCATTAGGTCCAGAAGTAACCAAATGCTCTATGCATTTGGTAACGTCTTTTTAGCTTAAGGGCAAACTAACAGTTGAAGACTTGCGACTATAGACGCCCATTAACATCCACATTACTAGAGGTTATGTTGCGTTGCCCTCCTTTTCCCTATCCCCCAATGGGCCACCGGAAACTCACTAACTGCACGAAACGCGACAGAATTGCTATCATTTTACGCCGATATCATGTGAGCGAGAGATATCACCCCAGTCGCGTCAGCCCAATTTGGCTGCAAAGCAGCATGGCACTTCCTAGAAGTCGAGATAATCCCGTTCCTTTAACCATATAAAATTAAATACGGAAAGTAAATGAGAGAGTGGACGGTTGTTACAAATATATGAAATTAACTTGCATTAGCTTGTATAATATATAGGACAGACGTAAAGTCGATGAACAGGAGGAAGGAATTAGACATGCGACTGACCTGGTATACTTATGTTTCTCCCAGGGAAGCCAGCAGCTCTCGTACCCCCCTCGTGTAGTCTTCTAAAAATCTGTAGATATGCGGCAACAACACACACAGACACACGCGATCGCGTTCAAAAGCTTTGATAGTCCTATAGCTTGGTATACAGATTAACAGTTAGCGAAAAAGCGTCTATACTGGTTGACGGCTTGCGGAAGAGAGGAGGAGTGTCACAGATGTACGTAAGGAGGGAAGTGGACATGTAACAAGCATAATACAAGTTTTTATATAACTACCCTCAATTGTGGAGAATAATTTGAAACACAACAGTGAATGTGAGTTTAGACATTAGACAGCCCCGAAAGTCCCGCGACACAAAGTAGCTGGTCCAGTATTAACTCCTAATACTTCCAAATGATTTTGTGTTTAGTACAGTACATTAGTGTATTGTTGGCATTTTTGTCTACTTCATATCTCTTCGGATGAAAATATTTTTTCTATAGTCAGAGTATAACAAACTCTTAAGTTGCCGTAACCTATTTGTGTCCATGACTTTTACATATCCACTTTATTTATATTGCACTTTGTTTCACAGGTCACAGATTAGTCGAACTACGAAAATTTATGCATGTCTGACTGACCCTACATCTACTACTACGCCCTACGTAATCGTACAATAGCGTACTCCATTTAGCACTCTCAGATGTGATCCACACCCTGAACTCTTATAACGCAAAACATCTGTCATGTATATTATTTACGCACTTCATAGAGTAATTATTGGCTCAATGATTAAATATATTATATACTTTATATATACTTTTAGGCCTGATGGCCTTTAAGCTCAATCGGTAGGTAGGTGAGCAGATGGCTCACCTAGTAAAATTGATAAAATATGACAATATGTGGATAAGTTTGAAAATTCAATGGACAAAGGAGACGGTCCAAAATTGTATGGGACGTTGGTGTACTTTTGTACACATAATGATATGAAGGAAAATAAATATTCAAAGAGTTTTTATTTGTTCATATCCATTAATTCTTTTCAATTTCAGCGTAAGTATAATTTAATATTTCCAAGATATACAACACTACATTATATAATAATGGCATACGAATATTTTCTTTGGCATTTATGGCAATAAATCTATGTCCAAATAAAAAGTCCAAGCCGTCAAAATATCCACAAAAATCCAAGAAACACATTCACGAGTTAACAACTCCATAACAAAGCTTGAAATAGTTACGAAAGTACCATGAGTGACGCCATTTTTCAATAATGACGTTTAAGTAATAGCCGCCATCTTTGTGTGGAATAACTTATAATATTTGAAAACTTAATTTTTTTTTTTAATTTCTTGCACGTAACTAATTATACCAGTTTATGTTATTTTTAATGAAATCTATGTATTTTTATTTATTTATAGTATACTGTACAAGACTAGACCAGAAATGGACCGTCTCCTTTATATGATTTTTGGAATGTAATCCAATTAGACTGAAACATTTCCACAACACGTCGATTCCAAGAGCCATTTATTTTGAATTCAATGGAAATTCGAATACTAAATTTCTCGAACCTTTCAATTTGTAAAGTCCAATTACTAAGGGAATCATATTTATTTTACGGCGGCTTAAATGCGTAGCAATGAACCAAATATTATAACGCCTGTAAATATAAGTAAGCAAAATTGTAAAAGCTAATGTTAACGTAACCAGTAGGCGCTTTTCGTGCTAAGCGAACTTTTTACTATAATAGGTAAACAAGTGATAAGTATACTAATAAAGATGTCGCGTGGGGGTGTGGTAGGTGCCCCCAGCGAGCACGATAGGAAGGGGGGTTCGGACAAGTCTCACCTTATCTCGAGCCAGAAACTTTCTTTAGCTGGCCCACGTTCCGACAGCGTATTGCGTAGGGGTAATAAGGGAGGAATCACTGGCCTGACTGGACTCCTGGCGATGGTAGGTTGGCTGCAGCTTGGGTCTTCACGCTGGGCGTTCGGTTCAGCCGGCCCGCTGTTAGATGTTCTACACTTGGATACCTAGTCTATCCGAACTGTGCTCCGCGAACTCCCAGCGGAATTCAAAAAAATAGACGAGGGTTAGCCTCGGCTTCCGCCAGCCACGAAGTCAGGACAAGAAAAAAGGCCAAGACTCAAGAGGTCGGTTAGAAGTGCCAGCAAATCAAAAGGTGCCTAATCACAGCTTGTCTATCGTTCCATAAACAATATAGTTCTATAGTCAATTGTCAAACGGACTTTATAATTAATTAAGTTTTAATTTAGTTTATTTGTGATTTTGTTTAGAGATTAGATTAAATTATTATATTTATTATTATAAATTACAAGAGGTATTTTAATTTTATTTGAGAAAAAGATGTAAGCAAACAGTTATTGAATTTTAGAATGTCGCTAGTGAGCTAACAGAGTATGTCAATAGTTGACACTAGTTAACGATAGATGGCGCTTATACCACCAGTATGCTTAGATTAAACATAATATCTATTGCTGAATCTTCAATTTAAACCTAAAATCGTGTAACGAGCTAGCGCAACGTTACAAAGAGTCATCCAATTCATCTCAGTTTCATTCAAAAATGCGTGTTATTATTGTTTATAGTTAGTGTATTCACTGTACCTTAGGTAGGTACCTACCTAAAATACAATGTACATAAATAGTACTACAATAGGTATAGTGCGCCAAACTCTGAATTTCGGGAATGAATTCGAAGAAATCTTGTCAGAAAACAAAAGATTTTATCTCGAGAGATGAAGAAAGTAGGTGGAGCCGTGTCACGTATTTTGTTATTATATTTACAAAAGTGACTTAAACACAAAAATTGCTCCCGCAAAGTTATTTTTCTAGAACCCCACATAAGGCTAAGGCTTCTTCTATGAACTATTTAAAAAAAAGACACTGGAATGCAATAATTTTGCTATTGTGTTTGTTCTAATGGTAACAAAAACATAAGAAACGTGCTTGAATATTTCTTATAGTTCCTCCATTCTTCACTCAAAATTAATAGTTTTTGCTGTTTTTGAAACACGTTTGCGTATTTAATAATCTAGTTCATTGCAAGGTCGGATTTGATTGTTGGCATAATGTTTTTATAAATACATTTATAATGGATACGAAATACTCATTATGTGCGGGCAGATAGGAGCGTTAGCACAAATATAGTCGCGATAGTTTAAGTATTATCTTTGTATTAATATTAATTATTAATAATAAGCGTGTATAAAGTATTTTATTTTAGTATTTAGTAGAGAAATGTTTTTTAGATGAGAATACAACAAAAAGTGGATGCATAAGAATCGATCGGTATAGATCAAATTCTAAAAAGGTCGACTAACAATCTCCATTACCTTCGCATTATATCCTTTACTCCCGGCAATCCTTACTAATATTATAAATGCAAAAGTAACTCTATCTGTCTGTCTGTTACGCTTTCACGCCTAAACCACTGAATCGATTTTGATGAAATTTGGAACAGGGATAGATTAGAGCTTGAGAAAGGACATAGGCTACTTATAAAAAAAGCTTAGGAGCTTTAAATAGGGGATGAAAGTTTGTATGGAAGTTCGTCATTATAATTATATAGAAAATGACGCCATGAAACTTTGCATTTAAGCACTTGATAAGAATTAAATAACCATTAATATTTTTTCCACCTGTTGTTTTTTGAGATTTTTACCTATATGGGCATGACATAGGAGACGAAAGTTCGCAGGGTAGTTAAAAAAATTGTCTGTGTATACTATACGCACGTACGGAACTGCGCTACTCCGAATTAAACGCGAGCGAAGCCGCGCGTAGCAGCTCGTAACAATTATAAATGAACTTTGAATTACATCAAACCCGTTCTAAGTTTTCGTTCAGTCTTTGTCCATGTTAGAGTTAAGACACACTCTAAGAGGCTTGTGCCCGAAAAGTTTATAAAATGCCTGGGTTTTTAACGTTTTAAATTTCGAGCATCCATTTTAAACTGGCATACGTACCGCCTGATGGTAAGTGGTTGACGTCGCCCATGATCCAATATTATTTTACTTGGAACTAGCCCAGGCTACTCATTATTCTACGGGTGAGAGAGGAGGCCGCTGACGTAGCCTCCCCCCGTAGACGACGAACGGGGGTGCGTCGGAGGCGCTATGCAATGCGCCTTCAATAAACCCCTGTGCTCGTGTAGGGCTCCGGGTGGGAACCCGGGCCCAGCTTAAGACACGACGTCGTGGGGACTGCCAAGTAGTCGGGCAGTCCCCCTATTGTGGAGAATCTGGTCTTTGCCGGGACCAGTCTGTCGCTGAGGGTCCGGCGCCTGCACAGATCCGGGTCCCTCAAATATAGCGGCTGAAGGCTCACGCAGCGATTTTAGTGGGGTAGGGGTAGTCACGTTAAGAACTATGTATTGGCTAAAATAAATAGACATTATCTACAGGCTTAGACATATTTTATGAGACCTAATCGAAAACGATTTTAAAGGTTTTTTGAAATTGCTTATATTTTTTTCTAAAATGTATCTTTATATACCATACATTATACATTTTAGAAAAAAATATATAACCACTTTTATTAAGAAAATGATGAATTGTATTGACAAGTAAAATAAAATATGCCTTGGCTTATATCTCACAAAGCTTTTGGTATAAGCTATTTTTTAAAGCTTCGCAAGTAAACTTCGATCGAAACAAGTCTTCTCACTTTCTCTCATCAAGTAAAATCTTCGTTATCTTTAAAATTTACATAGCTTAAATAAGTTTATCTAAGTAATAAGTGAACGTGTTTGCATTTTTGATTATTAGCGAAGTTTGAACTGAGCTAGTTTTATCACTCGCTGCGTAACTCTAATATGGAATAATACATTGACGTCGACCTTTGCTTTTGTAATTACTTCTTATCATACATATTATACACACTGTGCGATGTGGTGGTTTTTAAGGTGTTTAATATAGTGTTTAAAATAATCTAATTGTGTATCCTTTTGTTCAAGGCTGGCGGTTGAAAATTGAAGATGTCCAAAAGTAAGTGGTATTTATGTATTTTATATAAACGATTAACGTTATGAATCTTTAAATTAATACATTATTATTACATACAAACGCATGTTTTTGTATATTATTATGTTATACAAAATAGCTTAAATAGATATTTTATCATTATAAACGCGTTAGAAATATCGTATTTAACGTAACCTAGAAAGATAATGCTGTGATTGTTTGTTTTAAAAATCCACTATCGGGGACACAATATTATATTATAATATCTACTATGTGTTTACAGAAATTGAGGCGAGGCATTTGGCTGTGTACCTTTCGACATATTATGGATATTAAGTTTATTAAATGAATTTTATTTTAGTATGTTATTTAAGAACGGAGGTCGCGTTTAGGTAGACGAAATGTTGGTCGGTCATTGACCAGGTGGGAAGACCATCTCCGTGCAGGGGCTGCGTTGGATGCGAGTGGCAAGGGATCGCTCGTCTTGGCGTTTCATTGAGAGAGGCCTATTGTTAAGCATTGGAAGGTTAAAGGCTGATTATTAGCGCTTCTGTCGCATTGTGTTCACCATGTTGCACACGGAAGTAAGTAATCTATCTCATAGAAACTAAGTGAAGTGGGCGGAACAATAGTGAAAACTCTTTTCCTTCTAGAAGCCTCGTCTTAATATATACTGTTGCATCAATATAGTTACGTAAATCTTGACTAGACTTAAATTAAGCTAGAATTATATCATTAAGACATCAAACCATTGAGGCGACAGGATCCTGGATCAGTCATCTTGACATTTATCGAAAGAGGCTTAAGTTTAACAGTAGATGGAAATAAGCTGATGTCGATTATGAATTTCATTTGTTTTTAAATAGATAAATAAATGATCTTACGTCTAATATAATAAAACGGCGGATAAAATCGCGGACAATAATGCTACTGTAAACATATTTAAACACGTAAAATTATGTTTAATTATGCTTTTTCAAAACGGAAAGAATTCATAATATTATTTATTTTATTTTAATGGGAAAATAAACACTATACCATACAAAAAACAGCGATTTACATAATTATAATAAAGTTCAGTAGCCGCGTGTAGGTAGACGAGGAGAAGGTCGGCCATTCAGATGAAAGTAGATGGAGATCATCTTCTCTCATCTCGTGCAGTGGCCGGTCCGTGTTGGATGCGAGTGTCAAGGGCCCGGCCATCTTGGCGATGGTGGAGGCAGATGTATATTCAGCAATGGACGAATAGAGGTGATGATGATGATAATTTACATCTATAACACAACTTCTAAAAAACCTAATGCATTGCTTTCTTGGATATAAATTAGGCTACATAAAATATACACATAGCAGTGTTAATTTAAAAACCGCTTTTCTTTGCGTGAGACACTCAGTCTTTTTCTTCTAGCTTGAGCTACTTACGTCAGGCTAGGCTCGGCGCAAACGCCAACAACACTACCATTGGTAGCCAAAGGGCGAACGTCAGTCGTCAGTGACACTTTTTCATATATTTTGTATAGACGCAAGGTAAGTGTGGCCGGTGGCCGTCACACCTGCTACAGCAATTAAATATATGAAATAGTGCCGCTGACATTTTTTTTCGATATCGCAGTGGAAATCCTTTTCGGGCCTACCAGGGCCTCGGGTAGGCACACTGGCGCGCGTGGTTACTCGCATCCGGGTACAGTACCCCACTAAAACCACTGCGAGCAAGAAAAACCTTCAGCCGCTTTGTGAGAGTCCTGGATCCGCAGGCAACAAGATCACCTCAGCGACAGACTGGCCCCGGCAAGGCCAGATTCTCCAGATATAAGGGGTTTGCCCGACGCTACTGGCACTGGCCAACATGTGATCGTTGGCTCGTTTGCACCAATAGCTTTTATAACATTAAGGCCCCGTTCACACGAGCGTTTAATATGTGTCGCGTGAAAGACGTTGGTGCGTGTTTCGAGCTCTGCATGCTAAATTCGATTTAACGTCCAACGCTCAACGTCAAAAATCCAATTGTCCTGGATAAAGTGATGCGCTTTAAAAACGCTTTCGTGTATCCATATTCCATGGGTATCCATATTTTGTCTCATTCAAACGCTTTTTTAACGCTCGGTATAAAAGCGCCCGAGCGAACGGCCTCTACCTTTTTACATAGATAAACCTTCGTACAAGTATGCAAAATAGCAAGTGATAGTCTATATAGTTTTTTAGATGCCCTACGTTTTGAAGATTATAGCAGCTATGATCACGGAACAGGGAAAGGTTTTGACTAAGGGCTACTGCAAGGAGATCGTCCCATCTCCGACCAACCGAATTCTCATCATCATCATCAGCCTTTATCGGTCCACTGCTGAACATAGGGAGACCGAAATAATCTAAATATAACCGGCATAATCTAAGCACTAGCAATTAGTTATCGCTATGCAATTATAACTAAGACGACATTTCCTATACATAACGGAAATATTAGATTAGGTACTATATTTATCACATTTTAATACATAATAATATGTATTATAAGTAGGTGCTTGGTTAAATGTTTATTATTTAACAATAAAAGAGAGTGACGATGGTCCATTGGGTATCAGCTCGGTCTCTTGAGCGAAGCGTCCGGGTTCGATCCTAGCCCCTGTCGTGTCTTAAAATGGGTTTATCAACATTTTTAAGTGCATCCAAACACGACACCGGTGAAGGAAAACATTGTGAGGCAACTGAAGTGCCTGATGAGGTTGAAAGTCTTTGAAGGTATGTGAAGAACCCGTATTGGGAAAGCGCATCGGTGAACTATGACCCCTAGCCTGATTGCGAGGAGGACACTTCTGCCCTGCAGTGGGACACATATGGGTTGATACTATTCAATAATTTATCATTAGTCAATATTTTAATAATTACTGTAATTAAAAATGTTTTTTTTTTATATCATAAAAGGGCAAAAGAAAGTCAAAGAGTTGCGACTATCGACGCCCATTAACTACCACATAAGCAGTGGTTATATGCATATGCGTTGCCCTTCTTTTCCCTATGGCCACCGGAAACTCACAAACTGCACAAAACGCGACATCTTGACTGTCACTTTATGCCGATTTCATGTGAGCGAGAGGTTCCTCCCCGGACGTGCCGGCCCAATTTGGCTGCAAAGCAACATGTCACTACTACTAATATTATAAGAGATATTAAATATGACTATGTATTTTGATGTTTATGTGCGGTTTGGTTCAATAAGCATTTTATGGCTGGCAGAGAATACAATTTCTGTAATGGCCAATATAGTAGGTATAAAAAATACAATAACATGATCATTGAAATAAAAATTTATGTAAGTCTTCGGTTAAAGTCTGGTAAATCCCCCTGAATCTAAATAAAAGTAAAACCAGTAAATCACACTGTTTTTGTAACAGTTTACATGACGTGTCACTTGCAGAATATAATATAGTCAATTTTCTAATATAAAAGTTCACCTATATGCCAACTGCTGGGGCTGGCTAACTTCACATGCCTTCAAAAAGAGGAAACGAAGATAAAAATTCCGGGTTGGGCGCGTCGGGGCTAAGTTCGAGTCGAGATCTATATTGAAGCCGTGATATTGGCAACATTACCTTACGCCTTTCTTTAAGGATAGGCAGCCTGGTAGATTCAGGCGCCACCACCTGCTGGTAAGTGATCGACGTCGCCTATGAACATAAACTAGTCTACCTTTTTTTTTTTCTTTTACGCCGGGAAATGCACTGATGCATCCCGCAGGGGAGTGGGTCTCCCCAGGCGGGTATGTGGGACTCGCTGCGCTCGAAAGCTGGTAAATAAACGCAGCTCTACCCACTAAAACCCGGCGAGTGCCGCCAATGCCGCCTTTGGTGAAGTGCCCCGGATCTACAAGCAACAGGGCACCTCGACGGCTAGCTAGTCCCTCGAGGGACCGACGCCACCTCCACAGAGGGGTTGCGCCGCACCACAGAACAACCCCTCCCACCGTCGGGACAATACGGTGAGGTGAGGTTCCCATCCTCACCCCTTGCCCCCTGCTCTTTTGCCACCTCTTATAAGAGGGATACAAAGAGCCCCCTCAGCTCAATTCGCTTCGTCCAAGGTGTTGGGGTCACCCTGAGCTACTGAGCCCCACCGCCACGACGAGGCCTGAACCATGGTGGGGAATAATTACACTAGGTACCTGTCTTGCCCTCCTCCGAAATACAGCAAAGCTGTTTCACGGGAGAAACAAGCAAGCGGAACACAAGATGGCGGTACCCAGTCAATTTGAAGCGGCACAGCGCATCCCTGCCATCTTTGTAATACAGGTGAGTTTGGTTGTAACGGGTGGTGCCTTAATCATATTAATTTTACGATTTAACCTTGGTGACTCATTGATTTGTCATTGGCTAAATTGGAGGCTCTATCGATCCGGCTTTACCCCGTACGCACACAATTACTTATTCACCAACCAATCATACTTAAATTATGAATTCTTGAAACCCTCGCAAGAATGTAATATTATGTTAGTTTCGTAAATGGTAGAATTTCTATGCATACTATATAGATTTTGTTGAGTGTTAAAAATACAATGAGGGCCTGTTTCACAATCTCCAGTTAAGTTCCCAATAGGCTATCGGCAACATATTTGACAGATAGAGTATGGAGTTTCTGTCAAATATGTTTCCGATAGCATATTGGGAGATTGTGAAATAGGCACTAAATCTATGAAACCTGTATCGAATTTACAAAAAAAAACCTACAAGAAGAAAAAGACACAAGGGATTTTTTTAATTTTAAAAATATTAATCAAGGGATCGGTCGTCTTGATGTTCATTAAACGAGGCCTATATTCATACTATATTATGTAGTCGTTTATTTCTTTGAATAACTTAAACTTAATATCTAAATGACCTGACTATAAAAGATTAGCCTACGACCACAATAATAATATAATGACCACTCATCAAAATCGGTATTAAAATGTTAAATTACTTAATGCTCAATGGAACAAAATTAAAAAAAAACCTGACATAATATAATACGCCATTTCGTGGTGGCGGCCATTTTGGATTTGGATATTTTTAATATTCTTAGTAAAGCCCTTTGATTTGATATCCATAATATTGAGACATTATAACATACAAATCCCTTTAAAATCATTTCGACATTGCAATAGGCGAGTGAAGGGACGTATTATAAAATTATTACAAACAAATATAATTATTGTAATTTTATCGTATTTTATCGCGGCTTTTAGGCACTTCAATGGTCCTTTCGTGACCATGGTAGTTATAAGTATGCGAAATCAGATATAAAAAAACTTAAGGTCACAATAAAATCTGAATATTATTAATGAAATTTGCGCATACATTAAAAACATAGGTAGCATGCGATTAGTTATTAATGATATATATGTCGCAGTCATCTGGTTGAATCAGTCATTTGATTGTATCACTAGCCCGTTAATCAAATGA
The DNA here is from genome assembly GCA_905333005.2 of Lycaena phlaeas. Lineage (NCBI taxonomy): Eukaryota > Metazoa > Arthropoda > Insecta > Lepidoptera > Lycaenidae > Lycaena > Lycaena phlaeas. The sequence goes on from HG995181.1 coordinate 6,003,142, forward strand.
CGACATTTAATTGAATGCATGGCCGAACGTTGATTGAACAAGAGTCGCTCGACGTCCAACTAGATAGCGGATTGTAACATAGCCCGTTGAACAGAGCGGACGTAAAGTCAGTCAGGTGATTGTAATTTAGTTCATTTTTTTCCCACCGCGGCGTTAGTAGTCGCCAAAACAAATTTGGCGTAAAACAGCTAGCGCAGATAGCACTTGCCTTGATATTTTTTTGACTAAATTTCCTATAAAGTGACTTGTTCGTAATAAAATAGTGTGACAGCATGGATTTACCTATTAATACGCCTATTTATACTAATAATTTAATAAATGTAAGCACGTTGTTATACTTGTAATGTTTTTTCAGTATTATAATATTACATTAATAAATGAAACTGATCCTGTGATTATAGATTTTTCGTTTTTTTACCTAAACTATCATTTCACAAAGACTTAAGTTAACAACATTCTGGAGTCACAGTGACTTAAAATACAATATAAAATCATAATGTCATGTCCTCATTTTTGTTATGTAAAGTAAGTTACCTTTTAAGTTGCGAACTACTAAAAACATTACAAAGTCGGCTATGTCCCATTCAACGACAATGCTAAATGACGTTCAGTCAAGACGTTGAACGTTACATTCAACAACTTGACGAGTTGTCCTTTAGTCATTCAATTAAATGTCGTCATTTGATTAACGCGCTAGTCGTACAATCAAATGACTGATTCAACCAGATGACTGCGACATATACATATATATATATATATATATATATATATATATATACGAAATTTATCATTGCTTCGGTGGCGTATAACAAAATGATATTTAAACTTAATATAAAATGGTCGCCATCAAAGTGTTACCGTTCGATGGTAGGGGTCATGTGGTCATTGCACTGGTGAGCTCTCTCGGTCAATGCGAGCACCGGGTTTCTGGGTCACGACAACCGGATCCAAGTCACCGCAACCACCTACGTGTGAATAACTGGTGCGGAATTTGGGTTGCCAGATCGAGATTTTCCCCTCTTTTATACTAGACTTTAGCTTCACCATCATCATAATAAGCCTCCTGCAATGAACGCCAAGATGACCGATCATTAGCCACTCACATCCAATACGGACCAGCCACTACACGGAGATCGTCTTCCTGGTTAATGGCCTACCAACACTTCGTCTACCTAAACGCGGCCACCACTCCTGAACCTTATTGGTCAATCGGCCATCCGTACTTCTGAGTGCGTGACTTGTCCACTGCCACTTCAGCGAGCTTATTCTTTACCTTATATTATACGGATTATTGTTTAATATATCTTAAAGCTTAATTTATCGATATTATATTTTAAGTACTTTTATGTAAGGTTCGTTTGATATATTGTTATTATTGTGAATATTGGCAGATGCAAACTTATTTGAAATAGACTTTTTGTTTACAAAGTATAATAATAAATGTCACCTCGAAGCTTGGTTTTATATTTTAGGTCTATTTATACAAGATAATATTATGATTTATTTTTTTGTAACAATTGGAGATAGATCATTTTAGACTGAGACAAGGCATATTGCAAAAGCTGACAAGTTTAAGTTTTGTTGGTTAATTTCGTCTTATAGTTTCGATATAGAATGTATAGTTGCTTCGGCGATATAAAAGATTGTGTCTTTTAGAAGAGCACACGGAGCTTAGGAAGAGGTACCATTGCTGCATTGCAGCCAAATTGGGCCAACACGACCGGGATGGGATAGGGAAATGGATGACAATGTATAGCGGCAGGAGTCGGTAGTCATCATAAGTCTCTGAGTGCGATTGCCTTTTTTTGGAGAAAAACTTTATCACAACTTCATCTATAAAGGTATCCAAAAAAAAGTATCAACCCTTATGTCCCACTGCTGGCCACGGGTCTCCTCCTCACCCCCGATAGCTTAGCACCTAATAAGTCTAGGTTACCTAAGAATGTCATAACCGATCCTGTTGATAATATCACAGAACTGTTAAAGCGTGACGCTGAAGCGCGACGTAAACTACAACACACACTCAGACATAACACAGCCGGTGTTAGGCACACATTCACACCGCATGGGCCCCGGGGTCGTATGCGACGTCGAACCCTACACTCCGTTGACCAGTTGATCCGGATCAACCGCGACAGCATAGGCTCAGATCAGCTACGAGTCGACACCAATATAGACCGTGTAATCACCGATAGCACTCTGCTATCGGCAGCTTGCTCGGGTCCCGCGCTTGACCCGCCTCCCCCGCTACCGGGGGAGGGGAGGGCCGGCCCTCACGATAGGTTTCTAACGTCACCCGTTCCAAACCAGTCGACCGTAGCTGACCAAGTTAGGTACAAACCCGACGCCATGAACATGGCGGGGGGAAACCCCCCAAATTATAACGTCATAGGATGATCCAACCGGATCATCCCATTTCCGATGACGCATAACGGTCACTAGGACCATTAGCATAGATCCAACCGAAAAAAAAAAAAAAAAAAAAAAAAGGGTCTCCTCCTTGAAATCAGGCGAGGAGGGTAATGGGCCAATAGTTCACCGCGCTGGCCCAGTGCGGGTTGGTGAACTTCACATACCTTCAAAGACTTTCTATCTCATCAGGCATGCAGATTTCCTCACGATGTTTTCCTTCACCGGTGAGCGTGCGAGGTATCTAAAACAAACAAAAAAAAAACCAGGAAATACTCTGTCAACCACGTACTATATAACAATATTTCACGTTAGTCTAATCTTCACCCACTCTAAAGTTGTGCAAATTATAGCTTAGCACGTTAACACCTTTTCGAAAATGACATATTATTTATTCACATGTTTGTGTTTTGTTAACTTTGTATCATTATTTATATGACAATCGTCAATATTAGGTATTTCTGTCCACGTGATTTTTTATGTTACAAAGGTAAACTGGCAGACGTGCCAGTACATGACTGGCTCGGCCAACGTCTCTTTTCATCTTGCTATGAAAATATGAAATTGTTTATTTGTTGTCTACCCTGGGACAAGATGTTAAGTCTCTATGCCAACTGCCAGTAATTACACTGTACTGTCTTGCCCTTCTCTCTGAAACAGCAAAGCTGTTCCACAGGAGAAATAAACGAGATGGTGGTACCCATGCGACCAGGAGCGTGGCCTGTATCCCTCCCATTGGTGAATATAGTAGTAAGTAATAATTATATTTCAATGAAAGCCAAGACGGCCGATCCTCTGCCACTTCCGTGTAACTACAACCAGTTACTGCACGGAGATCACCATACAATTCAGTTGGAGACTGATCAACTCTCCTGAACGCGGCCTCCACCTTAGAATAACTTTTTTTGACATGACAACGTCTTATAACTCGATATTACGGGCAGCATGCACGAAAAAGATGACGCCATGTCGCGTTCTGCCAAAGAGAGCGCGGCACGAAAAAGAGAGAGGCATGATCGGCTCGAGCGATCGCCTCAGTTCGTGTTGCATGTAATGTTTGACGTTGTCACGTCTACCGCCGCCCGTAAACCGACTTTACAGACAACCATTTGTTTTTTTTTTAATTCTTAGGACCTGTTTCACAATCTCCAGTTAAGTTCCCAATAGGCTATCGGAAACATATTTGACAGATATTTGACAGATAGAGTATGGAGTATCTGTCAAGTTTCTGTCAAATATGTTACCAATAGCCTATTGGGAACTTAACTGGAGATTGTGAAACAGGCCCTTAGTGAAAAACTACCACTGCCTAATATAATATTAATATTTTTTTTATATACTAAACAATATTTAAAGATGATTCTTCTAATATATTGAAACTGGGTATAAGCTTGAGAAAATTCTGATTACAAACATAACGGAATGTTTGGATTTTACGTAATTTTTGCAAGTTCAAGGATGTGCCAAAAAAAGACGCAGTGCGGGTATCGAACCGCCTGTATCAGTTATGACTTGGACCCAAATATTTGTGGATGTCTTTATAGTAAGATGGAAACTGTGCCAAAATACCATATCGGGCGATCTTATAATAAGAACACATGTTTATGTTACTTTCATATGATAACGCTAAACGAATAGAATAGAATACTTATTTGTATGACACTAGCTGTCAAATTACACGCGGTAAATAGTATCATTCCCATACAAAAAAAGTGTTCTATTCCATTCTATTCATTCAGCGTTTTTTTTTCGAAAGGTCTCAATCAGATCAGGTCTCAATTGAACTTAAAGGCCATCAGGCCTAAAAGTCTAGACTTTTAGGCCTGATGGCCTTTAAGTTCAATCGGTAGGTTTCATTTAGCGATTGTGCCACTGGCCTGGGGGTGCTGATATGGTAAGCGACGCCCATGACCATACACATACGCCCAGTTTCTGAAACGTTCAAAGTTTATGTCAACTAACATGCCTAACAGCCATGTCGGTTAACATATGATTCTAGAGTCAAATTGGACAGCTTTTCATTGTAGTGGCTATGTCAACTGACAGACCGATCAAATTATGTAATTTAACCATGCTTCTAGCAACTCGCATGAGACTAGTCTAGGTAACTTTTTTTTATTTAACGCCGGGAAATGTGCTTAGGCATCCCGCGGGGGAGTGGGTTCCCCCGGTATGTGGGACTCGCTGCGCCCGAAAGCTGGTAAGTGGGCGCAGCTCTACCCACTAAAACCCGGCGAGTGCCACCACTGCCGCCATTGTTGAGGTGCCCCGGATCTACAAGCAACAGGGCACCTCGACGGCTAGTCAGCCCCTCAGGGGACCGACACCACCTCCACAGAGCGGTTGCCCCGCACAACAACCACTCCCAACGCTGGGACAGTACAATGAGGTGAGGTTCCCGGCCTCACCCCTTGCCCCCTGCTCTTTTGCCCCCTCTTCTTATAAGAGGGGTACAAAGAGTCCCTTCAGCCCAATTCGCTTCGCCCAACCTCGCACTACAGAACAACCCATCCCAACTGCAAAATAAAAATATATATCACAACATTATGCTGTATGTAATCCATTTAGGTAGACGAAGTGTACGCCGGGCGGTCCGTGTTGGATACGAGTGGCAAAGCCGTCTTAGCGTTCATTGAACAGATAAAGGGTTATGATGATGATGATTATGCTGTTGTCGTCATTCGCATTTAAGTCAACTTTATTGTTTTTTATTTGTCGCTGAAGGATGTTACAATGTAACTGTGTCTAAAAGGAAAATAATTATAGAATATAAATGGGTTGATAAAGTTAAAAGCTTATGATAGCAAAAATACAAAACGAGGCCACTTTTTTGACCTCCTTAAGAGTTGCAGACTTTGATGTAAAGATAGGTCGAGTGCTTTCTACAATTTTACTTAAACGATGTTTGAAACGCGGCGCAGTTGGAATCTACTTAAAAGTGTTTCAATGTGTTATATACACGATAAAACATAATATATAATATGATGCCCAAACATGTACACAGCATTTAAAGAGCATGGAATCATGATAAAGTTGACTAGCTGTTGCACGCAGCTTCACCTGCATTAAACGGGTCCTTAACTTTTTGAAAATTTAATATCGCCTATGTTCACCGGGGATAGTGTTAGCTTCCCAACAGTGAAGTTTCGGAGCCTATTCAACAGACAAATAATAAGTCAGATCTTTCTCCTTTAGAATATTATTATAGACTAGCTGTTACCCGCAGCTTCGCCCGCGTGAACTTAGGTTTACGGATTTATCATGTTTGATGACGATCATTTTCCATTTCAATAATGACTAAGTTTTTGTATTAAAATGGATATAATATGGTATCTTGAATATAAAGACATATTATATTCCTTCGCAGACTTTCTGCATGCATATTTACTATTTAGGATACTATTACATATTACACTGCCCTCTCAAATCACGGCAACACGGTTTATTTTCTTGCGTATTATTTTGATATTGCCATATCTTCTAAAGTATTCATTTAATTTGCATGATGTAAAGGGTAAAAATAATCTTCATTAAGTGCTCTAGCTAATTAACTAATTTAAAATGATAAGGATTCATACCGTATTGGTGTAAATAACTTTCAAATTATCGCGTTATAATTGCCCATTTATTTGAAGTATTAAATGGATATAGTATGATATCCCTAAGAGATAGATATATGCCATCGCGGACTTTTTTGTAGACCTATTTAAGACACACAATTCCACCATACATTATTTTGATATATCTCAAAGGGTTTAGGCAGCGTTTTCGTTGGAAACTCCCAGACGGCCAATTTTTTTCCGACACCTCCAACAATTATTGTTATATCTTAGCCAATGTATATAAAAACTTAATAAATTATGTACATAAACCTTCCTCTTGAATTGTCCTATCCATTAAAAAAAACCGCATCAAAATCCGTTGCGTAGTTTTAAAGATTTAAGCGTACAAAGGTATATAGGACAGAAAAAGCGACTTTGTTTTATAATATGTAGTGATAGTGATAAACAACTTTAGGACTAAAACTGCACCGGGCATCAACGTTTACCTACTGTAAATATTTGGGATTCACAAAATATAATATTGCAATAATCCCAGTGAAGGAAAACATCGTGGGGAATTCTGGCATGCCTTATGGGATAAGGCCTCATCGAACCTGCGCATCTGTGCCCAGCAGTGGGGTTTTTTTTATGTTACTGACATACCATCGATCCTTGATAACTGAATAAGATATGACAATGCAGAAATGCCGAGCCATGTAAATTCAAAGTGTAAAACATGGAAAAGTCAATTTAAAACTTTTTTTATTGAAAATAACTAGGTTATTTGAAAAAAGAAATGCCATTTTAAGTCTCCAAACGAGTGTTTTAATAATTTTTTTTTAATATTGTGACAGGACATTATTTTTTAGTATAGTTGACGTTGATTGAGAACATCCCAGGACTAAGAGAGCGGCTTGAGGCTGGTAGAGGATATTATAAGAAGCATGTGCTACGAAATCCTCGCGAAAATGTTCTTATTATATTGAGGATCACTTGAAAAACAATCGTCGATTCAGAAGTTAGTTCAATTGTTTTACAATAGATGGCGCTGTATGCCATATCTCGTTACGAACCAGTTACACAAAGACACATTTCAGCGAGTTTTATTATGTTATGTTATGTACAAGTAGTAGTAGTACGTAATGAGAATAATCTTATTATTATTGTTTATTTAATAGCAATGTACTTAATTTTTTTATGTAGATATTCTAAGGCGTCACTAAATAATTAATATACGAGTTACAGAGATCTGCATTGCGTCTTTATGTCTATAGAATTAACGTTTTGCGTATTTGTATTACATGAGGGAAAGAGCATAGTTGCTAACGGACTAATAAGCTAAGTATACCTTACTAATTACTACATTCCTGAATGTGGTAATACCTACGTAAGTGTGCGACGATAGACTGACTGGAGGTCAGTGACTAGTCTCTACAGTCTACTACTCTAGTCTAGCGGGCTCTGCCTCTTAAGTATGATGTCCAGGTTCGATCCCGACCACTGTCATGCTTTGAATTTGGTTTTCAAAATATCTATATACACCATTGCTTGCTCACCGTTGAAGGAAAACGTCGTGAAGAAACCTGTATGCCTGATGAGATTAAAAGTCTTTGAATGTGTGTGAAGTTCACAAACCCAAGTTCCAGGGCGAACGAATCGGTGAACTATGGCCCAATAGTCAATACCCCGCTCGCCTGATATCGAGAAGACCCGTGCCCAGCAATTGGACACATAAGGGTTGATATTATTTTATTACAATAGTAGATAGTGTGTTTTACTGACAAGAATAGTTTGGCAAGCGGATGGCTGTAACTTAATATCAGTCCTCCCGTGACCGTGGTTGCTGTAAAGTATCCGAAACGTCGACTAAAAAAACCCAAATAAACCGCGATAAAATCCGTAAAAATTGATTCATTATAAATAAGTAATTTTTTTTTCTTAATTTAAAATACCTCTTGTATTTGATTTGGAAATAGTAAAAAAATTAGAAACAAACTAGTGGGAAAAATGCGCTTGTGTGGCACGCCTGAATGGGTTGATTGGGTCGATGAAGTTGAGTTACCTGCAATAGTCCCGGATGAATTGGTTTATGTTAATGCTGGTCTGGAAACATTGGGCCATATATCTGCCAGTTTGCCTATTTAACTAATAGAAACTAAGTAGAAGTAAGTTGTAAATTTCTCAACATGTGAGCTGATGTGTTAAATTTATAAAAACACAATTTTATTTTCATCATTCGTCATTACAGATTTACCATGTGGTAGGATTTGTGGACGCCGATTTACATGATGTTGTGACATATGAGTTATGATGACGAATGAACGTGTCGACTGGTGATCGATTGCGTCAAGAGAAAGTTACGTGATTCGACTTACTGGACGGTTAGACGACTTAGAGTACGTTGCCGATGTCAATTGAACTCTGGGGGTTGGTTAGAGTGGGAATAGCAACTTTGTCGTTTATTATATCATTGATAACCCTCATACATACTGAGCACGAATCTTCTCCTCGAAAAAAATCGATTAAGATTTTTGAATATATTTTATTGACGCATTGGATCGACTCTGTGGTAACAATTAACATATTATTATGTCGTCAAAGATTTTTATCACAATACCCATGCCCAGTGCATCAGTGATCTATGGCCCAATACCCTCCTCGCCTGATTTTGAGGAGGAGACCTGTGCCCAGTAGTGGGTTACATTTATTTCTTTGAGTTGGTTTTTACTTTTGATGCCAAAAAAAATTATCATCATCACCAAAGATGTTAGAACGCTTTAGTGCCCGGGGAAAATTTAGAAAAACCCATTTTAGGAACACACGATCAAGATCGATTGTCTCATTCCGAGGATAATACCCTCTAGAGTCTAGAGCAGTGATTCCCAAAGTGGTCCAGGTGGACCCCCAGGGGTCCACGGAAGACTCGAAGGAGATCTACGATGAGCCTGACAAAAAATGGGGGTCCACAATCGTAAGTCCATGAACATTAATTTGGTTTCGAGTGAAGAACCAAGAAGAAAAATGTTGGCTTGACTTCTCCTATCAATATTGTTAAGAGAATTTTACTATTAGTACAGAGGAACCTTGATAAACTAAAAAACCTCTATAACTTATAATATTTTATGTTTCCCTTGGACTTTAACTTAACGAGGTTCTACTCTATAATAAATATAATGAAATATCTTTAAACGAGCAATTTTCGAAAAAAAAAGCAAGGGGTCAACCTAATGCGGGAAAACTTTGAAATTGGTCTATGAAACAAAAGAGTTTGGGAAACACTGCTCTAGATCAACGCCGCTTTTCATCCTTTATAGAATATAGAGACCAAGACGTTGAAGGTAACTTGGTAGACAAATAAATCTCTGGACTGTAGACGTCTGCTCGTCTTTTTGCAATTCCATTTCTTAGAACCTATCTCGTCGCCAATCTTCGGATGTTATAAATTCAAATGAACTATGGTGGAAATGTTAGCAAAAAAGTCTAAAAGATCTCCAACAAGACAAAGAGTTTCAACATTCCCAAGGGTGTCTGGTATTTTGAACAAAGGAATCGCGGGTTGCTGTGGATTTTTTTTTTCAATTTTGGCTCCTCGAAAAATTTCTATTTCTTTGAACCGGCTAGCCGAAAACGAGATGGCGAGGTCGTTGGCCCACCAAGGCCCCGGCCCCGGCGAGATATGATTCGATAGATAACTGTACATATATTTTTTATCATCGCCGAATCGAGGCTATACGTTTGATTCGTGATTCAAATTATTTTTTTTTGTTTTGGTATCTCGTTTGTTTTTATTTGTTTTTGGCCTATGAACTGCGCGTTTGGTTTCATACGAATTTTAGGCGGTAGATAATATTGTCATTTCATTTACCTTCCAACGCACATATATAAGACTTATGGTGGACGACGGTTTGAGTGTCAAAAGTTTCAGTCTGTAGACTTGATATTTTGGCAGCATAAATACCTACCTATATTTTATAGATGGGGATAGCAATAAGCAATCTTAGACCTACCATATTTTCTGTTTCTATGTATTTAATCATAAATACGTAAAAAAGTCTAAGGACTGTACCTGTGGGACGTGACGCACAGCCATTTATGTTGCAACTATTGACCTTTTCATCATCATCATGTAGATTAGCAACCTTTTTATTAACTACTGGATAGACATCTTTTAGTGAGTACGATTTTGATGTTCTTAAGCTACTATCACTTTTCTATTCTAAGTCCATGATTAAATGATTCAAATCATCGTGAGGAAACTTACCTGATGGTATTATATGCATCAGGCAAGTTATTGAAGTCTTCAGTTCACTCCCCGTATTGTACCATAAGTGAATTACGACCCTATATGTTTATATCCTCCCTTGATTTCGAGGAGGAGATTCGATGCTAGCAGTCGATGTTATCATCGATTGATGATTTTATTATGAATATATTAAAAACTAGCTGTTGCCCGCAGCTTCGCCTGCGTTAACTAAGATTTACAACGGGATCTTAGTACGCAAAATAAGTAACTTTTCTGGATGATTTTTTACACCTTGTGTCCGAAAAACCCAAATATCTTACGGAACCCTATTTTTTTCCAGATTAAATTTAGCCTATGTTACTCGTGGATAATGTAGCTTTCGAATGGTGAAAGACTTTGAAATCGGTCCAGTACTTTTTGAGCCTATTCATTACAACCGAACAAACAAACAAAGTTTTCCTCTTTATAATATTAGGGTAGATGATCATGACGTTTATTCCGTGATATGATTAACACGTTGGGAACGGTACATGTTTTTATTACAACTACAAAATCGTGAAGAGACGTATTTCGCGGACTCTTTGTAAACTTGTTATGTAGATTTAAGTTCTTAAATAAGATGGTTCTTGGAATGATCGTTTAATTCAACGTTTTTATTATTCACCTATAGTCATCGCCACTTTAGAAGTCTGATAGACGCGGCGCTGCGGTATCATAACTCAATGTTGCCAATTTATAGTGTAATGATTTTCCACCAAGTCTAGTACAATAAAAAATTTAAATAATTATAGGGCCTATGGTCAGTAGTGGATTGATAAAGACTGAGTATGATAATAATGACAAAAATAATTATAGCAGCAAAATAAAAATCTCCCTGCCAGGTTTTAGTAAAATAAAACATTTTTTTGTAAATATTTCATTTGTATTTTTTACGTATAACCGATTAGTAGAATTCATCTAAAACAAGCTTCTTCGGATGTGTTCGGCTTTTGCCAGGAGTGACGATTTTCTCAGAAGTAAATGCTGCCATTGTTACTTCCTTTGTTATTCGACCTTTTTTACAGAAACACCTGAAAATATAATTCATCTGAACAAGGTTTTAATTCTTTTACCTTGTATTTATATTCATATAAAATATCATAAGATAAATGTAGGTATAGAGTTAATGATAATATTTTAACCATAAATTAGGCAAAAATAAGTGACTCTGGCATCTCTAAAATTTTCCCGTCATGTCAGTGACATTTATAAACATATTATTCAACGGGGTTAATTGTTGTTTATTTTTACTTTCTAACTCACAAAATTATTTCAGTTTAATGATCATTATACGGCCTTCACTTTATACACCTCACTTTATATTATATGCTCCATATTTCACGTAAAACAATTTAAAATATCACAACTTCTTACTCCAGACAGACGTCAAGATGTCAATGTTGTCAAATTTAGTTCGGGCATTAGTCGCAGGACTTCTAAAGTGGCGATGACTATATACTCAGTGCGGTGTAGCTTGGTGCGGCTGACACATGCCAATATGACGTTGACATACATGATTAGAGATGTGACGTTTTGCTTTTTATTTTTATCGCTAACGATACTCGCAGCGTAAGTATAGTTCTTATTAATAGTAGTGTGTGTTAGTGTGTGTATTCTGTTGTGCAGTGTATCTAGGTGTATAAACTTTTCAATGTATATATTTAGGGGCTACATAATAGTAGCTTTGAACTTATATTAAATAACCAAAATCAGGTTTATATTTTTTTCGTGACGACTTTTTTAACGATAATGATATATTCTGTTGTTTCATTAATATAATGATAGGCTTTTTACAATAATAATTGAACTACGCCCAATATACATTTTTATTATAAAGAACATCGACTTTCCATCCTAGTATAGTACGTCCCATCACTAAGCACGTCTATGTTTTTACGTTATACGCATAGGACTTTGCCTAATTTTTCTTTCCATTTGATTTTATTTGGAGACTGTCACATTCTGGTTGGGTTTGATTTAATTTACCAAAGTAATTGGCGATGTACTATTTTACGAATGAGGTATTAATAAAATACATAATTATATTTTTTTAATTGCGACGGCTTGCAAGAGTAAAACGTAACGTTACTGGAACTGTCACCCGCACCATGCTACGACGAAATAGGTATATATGGTAGCTTGACGTGAAAAATTTGACAGATATTTGTTAGCCAGCTAATTTGGTAATCTATGTTTTTGATCATAAAATGTAAAGTTTTATGATTTTAAAGTTAGGTACAAACTTACGTCTACTACACATAACATACGTTTCGTCTGTCTGTTTGTTTGTACAATAAATTTATTAACCCTTTAACCGCCCGACTTCAAATCAATTGTCGCGCCCCCAGCGCCCGGCGCTGTGAAACTAAAAATATCGTTTTTGATGGGAAACAGCTTAATAAATAAAAAATCACACTAAACGAGTTGTGGTTTTCGGTCGGAAATATACGACGCAAGCGAAAGGGACCCGAAAATATTTGTCGGAAAAATCCGACGTAAGCGGTTTAAGGGTTAAAGTTTATTGTGGTTTAAATACTATCGTAGTTATTAGTAATATTAGTATTTAGTATAGTTGGTGGTAATCAATATATTTTCGGTTGCATCCAGGTCAAGAGCGTCGCATTACGTGTAACTGCTTATGACACTACACACCGGTTTATGTGTATTAAGTGATGGACGTAGTGTATAGAGTGCTTAACGATACGATGCAGACGACCAGTTAGGCACAATATCTAAAGTAAACTATAAAGATTCGATTTTTGGAGTTTACTCCTTAAGAATCGATTTTCATATATAAGGCGCCCGGTATGAGAAAAATCCGAGGGGTAAAACCAACTGAACTAACGAAAAAGTGTCACGTTTTTGGTGCGCACCTTTAGCGCGCAACTTTTTTTTTTGCGTATGGTTAGATACTCGTACTTGAGGAGTAAACTCCAGTCGTGCGTCGGAGCTGACACACACACATTTTTTTGTTTGTTTGTAATGATTTAACTCAAAAACGAATTGAACGATTTAAAATTTTATTTCACCATTAGATAGAACCCACATTTATCACTACATATTATAAAACAAAGTCGCTTTTTCTGTCCCTATATCCCTTTGTACGTTTAAATCTTTAAAACTACGCAACGGATTTTGATGCGGTTTTTTTTAATGGATAGGACAATTCAAGAGGAAGGTTTATGTACATAATTTATTAAGTTTTTATATACATTGGCTAAGATATAACAATAATTGTTTGAGGTGTCGGAAAAAAATTGGCCGTCTGGGAGTTTCCAACGAAAACGCTGCCTAAACCCTTTAAGATATATTAAAATAATGTATGGTGGAATTGTGTGTCTTAAATAGGTCTACAAAAAAGTCCGCGACGGCATATATCTATCTCTTAGGGATAGCATACTATATCCATTTAATACTTTAAATAAATGGGCAATTATAACGCGATAATTTGAAAGTTATTTACACAAATACGGTATGAATCCTTATCATTTTAAATTAGTTAATTAGCTGGAGCACTTAATGAAGATTATGTTTCCCCTTTACATCATGCAAATTAAATGAATACTTTAGAAGATATGGCAATATCAAAATAATACGCAAGAAAATAAACCTTGTTGCCGTGATTTGAGAGGGCAGTGTAATTAATATGTAATAGTATCCTAAATAGTAAATATGAATGCAGAAAGTCTGCGAAGAAATATAATATGTCTTTATATTCAAGATACCATATTATATCCATTTTAATACAAAAACTTAGTCATTATTGAAATGGAAAATGATCGTCATCAAACATGATAAATCCGTAAACCTAAGTTCACGCGGGCGAAGCTGCGGGTAACAGCTAGTTCAGAATAATAGAGGCAACATTAATTGTCCCCGTATTTTTAAGGGAATGAAAAGTATGCGGGTAACACCGCGGGGCGCTGATAGTGAGCTTATATTTGTTGAAAAGTGTATTTTATCTATTAGGTGGCAGTGCTATGTAATAATTATATATTAAAGAAGGGATGTTTGTTACGGTTTCATGCGAAAACAATTCAACAAATCATCATGATACTTTGAGTAACATAGGATACATTAAAAAAGAGGAATTTTTCTTTGCTAACGCGGGCGAAGCCGCATGCAACTGCTAGTTTATTATATAGGCTAATGCTCACCAAATACCAGACCATAGCTACATTATGTTACTATTCCTTTATCTACTTATCACTTGGTTGACCGATTACGATTGATAAAAGGTCAATCACATCGTTGAGGTAAGATGTTTGTAATCAAATAAAAAAAAAATGCCACCACGGGATGCGCAGCAGATATCAAATATACAAGATTTAAAATAAGAATTTCTAATATATTACAAAAATTTACTAAAACATGCGCACTCAAATGGATCAAGAGAGATGATAGACATTTCTCATATTTTTCTATTCCAGAATTGTACGTTAAATCGTCATTAATTGGATAGACGATATAAAGACAATAGCAGGAAGTGAATGGAGACAGAAAGCAATGGACAGAGTTGGCTGGAATAAGCTGGAGGAGGCCTATACCCAAGAAGGGGTTCCGATCAACGGTGATAAAGACAGTTGTGTTAATGATTAGTGATTACTATTAAATAACTTTAAAATTAACTGTAAAAATTGCAACAGAATAATTAACCATATCATATTACTCGTATATACATGTAAAAAAAACGATTCTAGATTACAAATATATAGGCTTTATTATTATTATTATTATCGTCATTAATTTAGAGAAAGTCATTCGCGATAAAAGCAAAGTAGGTATATTATAGTAAGTATTTTCATCGGTTAGTGTTTGGCGAGCAGCCGACGACTCGATCAGGCGATCCGTTACTCGACATAGTAACCGCAAAGGGAGATTAATGTAACCAGAGTCTATAGTGACTATACTTATAAGGGCTTATGGGTTTATAGTGCTCGTTTACAATTGTCGATTTATTTCTGTTTCAATTCTATTATGAGACTTATCTAATCAGGGGCCCTAGCCAAAATGCCATTAAGAAAGCGTTAGCGAAGTTCGAAAATGATAAAATGTATGGGATTGACATTAGGCCGCGGTTAATCACGTGGTCCGTCCTATACATTTTATCATTTCGAACTTCGCTAACGCTTAGGCGCCCCATAGGCGTTTCTTATTAATTACAATAGATTCTAGGATTTTTATACGTATAACTTTAAGGAGTACGGTTTTCATATTGTTTTAATGATGTCATTAGTAGTGCTTTCTATGAAGCATGAATATTGTCAAGTCAAGCAATGAAAGCTGGACCAGCTCTTATATTCTCGAGCCCCAACGACGCACCCATGCGTCATTTTCAAACCATGGCAATCGGGTCTTGGTACTGGTGGATATTCTAGCCTTCTTCTACTCTTCTTGCGAATACTGAACGGAATAAGCAGTATGAATGTATCCAGCCACCAAACATATAGCCGCAAAAGAGTAGTTTTGTCATGTGTTTTGAATAAAACTGAATTCCGCGAAATTTGTGCCGCCATGCTGCCGGTTCTGCGCTCTAATTGGCCGACTGATGGCCATTGACAGAAGATTAGCCAATGAAATGTACACACAGATCACTGGCTATTTGAATTGCTATTACGTCACTGACAAATCACTAAGGGTTTCGGATTATATGGCTCACATAACTGCTCTTTCCAGCTAGATATGCGCTAGGTATCGAGCATAATTATATTGCCATTTACATTATATACGATTTTTTTTTTCAATTTTCCCAAAGCAACCATTTACAGCAACCATCCTATCGCATGTCTAATCAGTGAAATTTGCGTTAGCATTAATGAACAAAAAATAAATAAAAATATAAAATAAACCACGAGTGACCATAAAATAGTGATGACAAAATATATTTTACGTTTTGATGAAAAGCGTATTTTTACAAAATAAATTGTCTATGTCAGTAAATTCCGTTTTTATGTCACCGTAGCACGACAACGTTGATTAGTTGGTTTGTGGTTGATCGTTCAGATTCCGTAGATTACGTGAATTGTAAAAAAAAAAAAACATTTGGCTGTCACTTTTTCTGTTTGTGTGTGTCTTTTGGCTGTGGTTTTTCGAACATTTACGTACATTCGTCGTTGTTATCGAAGATAGATCTAATATAATTGCAATATACGATTCAGACTAACTCAAACTTTAATAAAATTAAAGACTAGCTAGTGTAGAGAATAGAGACTAGCGTACTAGGAGTACGGAGATAAATTATAGCCTATGTATTATTTTCATGTACAAGCTATATTATTGTTAAGCTTCATTGAAATAATATTATTAGATTTTTCGCGAAAGAGTAACAAATATCGATTTTTATCATTTAATTACGTTTATTCGATTATAGTTTTTTCTATTTTATGTAATGTCATTTATAATATTATGTATTATTTATTATTTATGTATAAATAATATTCTGTCTTCTCAAAAACGCAATTAACACATAATTTAATACAGTTTCATAAATACTTATCTATTTCAATGCAGAAATGTGAAATTTTTGCAAATTGAGACCGGCGAAAGGGCAATTCATTAAAATAAAGCTATTTGTATTAAGGATTATACAATATAACCGTTATTATTTAATTACTCGTTTTATAACCGTTCTCATATAAAAATAATAAAACTATAATGTGATGTTATACATTATGAAATGTAGGCCAAATTTGCGTTGCCTCGACAAAGCATAAGCACGACCGGTTGATAGGTTATTGACCTTACAACCTACTGCCTGCGCTTGGCAGTTGGCGGGAATCAAACTATTGACTATGTGAAATATATAAATAGACATAGGAACATTTTCCTATATCCTAAGCAATGTATAGAAATGTTAAGGGCTTTTGAGACTTAAATATGGGAATTTTGTTTGTTTAAAATTATTTAATTTATTTATGTCCTGGGTAGAGCTAATTTTGGTCATATTTATGAGGCTTTCTGTGTATTTTTTTTAATATTAAATTCTTAAATTTGCCAATCGAGATAAATTCCTACTGTAGACGCAAAAGGATGGTTGTGTCTTATCGTAAAAAAAAACGGGGTAGCAAAAATAAAAAACATACAAACAATAGTCTCAGTCCAAATGTCGTTAACAACATAGCCCACATATTACCAAAACATAAAACAGCAATAAAAAACAGCGTACCTACACAAAAAATAAAGGAGGCGAACGCTGAAATGGAGGTTCTGTCCATTTTTTTGTTTTTTTACCACAACTGTTATAATTATGATATTTATGGGTCAGATATTTTGTGACATGAATTATATTTTAATTAGAACTTGATTTGATGTTGAAAGAGGTGAATGCGATTTAGATGCGTTTTTATATTGTAAGCGGGTTTTCTAGGGATGAATCTTGGATGTGTTTTATCAAAATCTTTGTGAAGTAGATTTTTTTATTTAATATTCAAACATTTTTTGGACCCGTAATTTGGCTTTTGGCGCCTTTCAGAATTTACCATTGGAAGGGATACGCTGTGCCGCGTTCCTGGCTGCATGAGTACCATGGACTCTCTATCACGACTCACTATCTTGCTCGTTACACCCGTGAAACAACTTTGCTGTACTTCAGAAAGAAAGGCAAGATAAAAAAGGATTCTTGCTATTACATAAAACAGAGAATAAAATATTGGAAGCTAGGCCAGAAACGAATATAATTACATTCATACGCATTGTACATTATAAATTATGGCGGGAATCAAAATGGCGACCGCAGCGCTTCCACTTCCCAGTCACCTGAATTCTAGCTCGACCGAGTCATCAAAATATGTACAAATATCCTAATAGTGGGCAAAAACGCTTATCTTAAAATGCTCTTACTGACGCACCCAAGGTTTTGAAGTGCATCGTCAGTTGTAGAAGTGAGTAAGTGACATTGCGACACGGACGTTTGTTGGAAAACATTAGCTTTATCCGCTTTCGCGTGCTTGCACACTGCCGTATTGACAGCGATTATTCATTTTTACAGTAAAATATATTTTATCAGTAGCTGCTGCTGATGAAGTAATGCGATACAGTATTTTTTTTATCTTTGTATTTAAAACAAATGATGTCTCTTTTTGACTGACTTCTGAAGTACTTTCCGACTGTAATGAAGTTGTACGTTCTGTGTAAACTTAAGTAATAGCATTTTTAGAAACTAGATACTAGATAAGTGGCGCTGGTATTTATGTTAGGTAGAGTATCTTCGGTTTTAATTGTAGTATTGTCGGACCAGTAATTTATAACTAGCCTAACCAAACAGGTAGCTAGGTAGCCTAAGATTACGGTATCTATCGAGTCTATCCGAAACATAAAATAATGATAATAATAATATGTTGGGGCAACTCACACACGGCCATCTAATCCCAAACTAGGCAAAGCCTGTTCTTATGGTAACCAGACAGCTGAGACACTACTTATATATTTCTAAATATATACATAATATAGATAAATTACGCCCAGACACAGAACAAATGATCACGCAACGTTACTACGTCTATAGGCATGCACCCGTACGCTCGCTAGAAACGACGACTTGCATTCAGCTATGAAACGGCACCGACCAAGTTCAAGGCTGGTCAAGTCGCTGCATGTGCAAACGCATTAATTCTCCTCACAAACTACCACCATTGTCTATCACAGGGCAAGGACCCCATTAATGACTCTATTGTGGTCATATGACCATTTTTTTCTGGCTTTCATGTCATTGGGCGCACCAAATGTCAAAGCGATTTGCAGATGCGGGCTACAGATTAAACGGTCGTTTTATTGTGTGGCTTTTCGTATTTTACTGCTATATCATCATCGTGATCAACAGACTTTACCCGTCCATTGCTGAAAATAGGCCTTCTTCAATAAACGCCAAGACGACCGATCTCTTGCCACTCGGATCCAACACGGGCCGGCCACTGCACTGCCATTAGCTATATACTGAAAGCTATGCCAAATTATGTAGCTGTTTTTTAACGTTACTTTATGATGCCTATTACTTTGTACTTTTTATTAAACCGACGAATTACCTAGTGTCTTTACATTTTAGTCATTACCATCAAATTAACAAGGCTTTTTTTGCTTTTCTAAAGTGATTCAAATAGGATGAGATGATTCATATAGACAAAATATTATACATAGCATATTACATGTATAATATATTGTCTATTGAAAGAGATATAGAAATGTCATTAGAACGGTTCATTTTAAATGAACTTAATCCTATTTTGACGTTATTGAGAATCGAGGCACTTTCCCAGACTCTGAAAAAATTACTGAACAATCAAAAGATTTTATGCTAAGCTGAATTATTGTTAACGAATAAAGCAAGTCATAATAAATGCAGGAAGCTTTTAAGATCTGCTGTCATAACGTTTTATTACTTTTCATGGAACAATCATTACAAGATATGCTTGATTGCCTTAACAAAAATTTAATATAGAATAATATAGAAATAAAAATATATTAATAAACTAGGGGGCCCCACAGACGTTGTCCTTTAGATACGAATCGATAGTGGCAGTACAGATCAATAACCTAGATACCGACTGCAGCGCCATCTGCCGGTCTGATTTGTAAATCTAAACCATCCTCGAATCTACTTGAACACACACAAAGAAAATCACTCAAATCGGTCCAGCCGTTTAGGAGGAGTTCAGTCACATACACACGCACACAAGAAATATATATATTAAGATAAAATACGATGTCAACATTCCAATGACTACCAAGCCAATAGTAATTAAATTTTTAGCCATTAGGTACGTAATCATCGATGTACACTGTGCTACATGACGTGTGCACGTGGCATGTGACATGCATGACGATGCGCCACAATCGCATGACTTGGTACCAAGCGACCATGATCGTGAAGATTCATGGCATGCATTCATTTCATGTTAGAACATAATGCATTAACCTATTTTTTACTATTTTACTATCTAGTTTTCTACCAAAGCTACATGACCGGTCACGATCATAGGACAGTCATAAAATCATCAGGTACTCAAGTTGGGCAATTTTTTAACTGAATCGAAAGATAAACGGTGAACCCCACTAACCCCACTAACTGATCGGGTATCTACCGACGTTTATCAATTTTAATACTTTACGAATATAAAGTTAATTTTAAATGAAAAACCAAAACCGACTTCAAGACTGTACCTTTAAATTATGTGCAACTAAAAATGTTTAAATACTTCGAGGTGAAGTTAGTTAACAAAAATAATTAATCAATGAATATAATGAAACTTATATGTCTTACTTATACTTTTTTAAATTAGTTATTTTTGGAGTCGGTGCCAGCCAAGAAGGACAGTTTAATCACAATTCACAGCATTTGAATACATAACATTATACTCTCACATCTATTATAAATTTCTTTGCAATGATTAATTTTGTACTCATACGAGTACACCCAGTATTGATTAGATCACTGTTAAGGTTTTCTTTGCTTTAGCTGGTACCGACTCCAAAAATAACTAATTTAAAAAAGTATAAGTAAGACATATAAGTATATAAGGCACTGGGCCAGCGCATTGGTGATTTATGGCCCATTACCTCTCCTCTCTCCTCCTCGCCTAATTTCGAGGAGGAGACCGGTGCCCAGCAGTGGGACATAAAGCGTCGATGCATTACTTTTTTACTTTTTTTTAGCATACAGCAAATTCATTAAGATTAATCTAACCATACAGGATAAAAATATTTTATGTTGGATTCTACAGGAATGTAATGTATATAAACATACATACACTTGAATAACATTACCCTCCGCCAGCGTAGCCGGGTAAGAAAAATGTTGACTAAATCAGAAGTTTATTTATCTCTGCAAGTTACTATAATTAATTAAAGTAATTGACTGTGAAATAAATGGACTTATGAAACTGGATTATAATTAATTTAGAACAAGATTTTACATGTCTTAGAGCGTTAGGGTTTTAATTAAACTGTCTAGGAATTAGACTACTCTATGTTTATAACCTCAATCAACACATACATTCAATTATATTACATTAAGTCTGGGTAAAGGAGGTTTTATCGAAAATTGAGTAATATTTCGAAGTGTGATCTTATTTCCTATTTGAAAAGAGTATCTCCACTGAGTTTGTTTCACCGTTTCTTCTCAGGTTTGCCTTTGAACCGGTGGTAGATTCAAAAATATACTTTGGTCAATATACTTTGGGTGTCAAAAACTAACATGCATACATATTATCTTTATATGTGTTTATCTCCAACTCCTCCTAAATGCCTAGAACAATTTCGTTCAATTTATCTGTGTGTGTGTGTGTGTGTGTGTGTGTGTGTGTGTGTGTGTGTGTGTGTGTGTGTGTGTGTGTGTGTGTGTGTGTGTGTGTGTGTGTGTGTGTATAAGAAGTCTAGCTGCCCCGACAGACTTGGTTCTACTACTTGGTACTGGTTGGTGGTACTAATATTGCTATTCAAAATTAGGGGTTGATCGTAAAGGGGTAAAAATTTTGGCTTGTATGTATTTGTGTATGCTGTATCATAAAAAAAATCTGGGTGGACCATCCTTAACAATTAGGGGGATGAAAAATAGATGTTGTCTGATTCTCAGACGTACCTGATAAGCACACAAAATTTTATCAAAATCAGTTCAGCCGTTTCGTAGGAGTTCAATAACGTACCTCGCGACACGAGAATTTTATATATAAGATTAAGAACGGTTATATTCACAATTTGCTAGTCGAATGAAACTAGGCGAGATCCATGACGAACGCGCGCTGATGATGATGATGATTCACATCATACTATGTTACTCAATAAACCGAACCCTATCAAGATGCCAGCGATTTCCAATCCAAAGCCAATTGTCGAAGAGTTGGCAGAGCATCCGCCGATGGTTTCCTACACCGTGACCATAAATAATGTTAATAGATGTCAGTGTGTCAAAGTTTTTGAATACGATGCGGTAGATTTATTTGTATCGTTTATTTGAAACTAGCTGTTGCCCGCGGCTTCGCTTGCGTAAATTCGAAGTAGCGCAGATTCGCACGTACGTATAGTAAACACAGACAGATTTTTTACTGAACTACCCAGCGAACTTTCATCTCCTATTTCATGGCCATGTGGGTAAAAATCTTAAAAACGGTGGAACAATTATTAATGGTTATTTAATTCTTATCAAGTGCCTAAATGCAAAGATTCATGGCGTCATCTCCTATGTATAATGACGAACTTCCATACAAACTTTCATCCCCTATTTAAACCCCCCTAAGCTTTTTTCGTAACAATAAGTCTATGTCCTTTCCTAAGGTCTAATCTATCTCTGTTCCAAATTTCATCAAAATCGGTTCAGTGGTTTAGGCGTGAAAGCGTAACAGACAGACAGACAGACAGAGTTACTTTCGCATTAATAATATTAGTAAGGACTAGTAAGGATTGGTAAGGACGATTTCGATTTGCTGTGTATGTTCTGATTAATCATTTATTATAAATACCCAATAATATTGTGTTTTATTTAAACTATTCAAAAACGGGGTATTTACTATGTTTTAAGCGACTTCATTTAACTTTCAGTCTTGTGAACAAGTAATTCGTAGATCATGACGAAAAATCGAGATCCGCGAAATAATATTAAAAAAACATGGTAAATATCTTCTTTAAATAGTATAAGCATAAATAAGCAATAAAAATAGCATTGGTAATTTAAAATAATTATATAAACATTCTTTACGTTTTAGAGGATTTAGTGGTTAGTCCAGTCATTTTAGGTTTTAGGGCTCAGCGCTCTACTTTGAAAACAGTTGATTTTAGAGAAAAATGCAATTTGCATTCTTTGTAGATAATTTTACATATAAGCGCTATTGACCTCCGAGCAATAGGTTGCGAGATATTTGCGAAAAACTGATTTTCGTGACCTTTTGACCCTTATAACTTTTTTAACAGGCACGATATCATTGTCGATTTTTCACATCTTCATTGCAACACCATAATAAAGGTGTGTACAAAAATCCAGCTCACTTAGAATTTTTCCGCAGATTGGGGTTTAAAATGTCTAAAATGACTTGGACTAATATATGGATAATACACTGGCTTTTACATTTAATTTGCGTTGGTATTGGATATCTTTCTATATTCATTAAATTTATATCGCAAAATAAAAATATTAATCGTAGACAGAAGTGTCGAAAGAAATGGTAGATATTTAATTCTTTCAAAGATGGATAGTAATATAGTGATAAATGAATAATGAATGCTTTAAAATTTTTCAGATCTACAAAGAAACAAATAATTGTATTTTATTATGAAACGTTTGATGTTATAAAGTAGCGAGTGGTTCTCGTCTCTGAGTGCTGCATGAAAATTAAGCACTTCACTTTTTCCCGGCGAACCTATTATTGAAATGTTTTAATTATTCCAAAATTGTGGTCTGAGGTGCAATTTCGAGCAATAAATTATGTTATTTGTAAATAGGCTGATAGATTAATTGTCTATAATTTACAGAAAACATAGACTGGTTTTGTAGGTTTTTAGCTAGTCTTGCTTTAGTCCTACTATTAGGGTTGTAAGCGCATGCATTTATGTCATTATCAACATTTTGCCGTCTGCTGGACTGCTGGACCTCACCATGAACAACTAGATGGCTGTCCCTCCCTCCCTCCGCCATTATTTCTGCCTGCCTGCCGCATCTTACTTCGATATGGTTGTACATGATAAATGAACTATATGGAGGCCGCTGACATGGCCTTCCCCCGTAGACGACGAACGGGGGTGCGTACTTAATGCGCTTCCAGTAACATCCCTGTCACCTGTGTTCGTGTCGGGCTCGGGATGAGTACTCGGTCCCCTAGACACGACGTCGTAGGGACTGCTTAATAGCGGCCGGGCGGTCCCCCCTATATCTGAAGAATCTGGCCTTGCCGGGGCCAGTCTGTCGCTGAGGTGATCCTGTTGCCTGCGGATCCGGGACCCTCACCAAGCGGCTGAAGGTGCTCGCAGTGGTTTTAGTGGGGTAGTGCACCCCAATACGAGTCCCCACACACGTCAGTGTGCCTACCCGAGGCCCTGGTATGGTGCGAAAGCATTTCCACTGCGACATAAAACAATAATAATAATAATATTATAGTTTACTTACGTGTTTATAATACTTTATTGCTGTGTGTCTGTCAATTTAAAGTTATTTTACTTTAGAAGTACGCGTTCGTCTGAGCTTGGTAAATTATGTGTCGTTTATAATTATTTGAATACATTCTCATCATCATCAGCCTTTATCTATCTACTGTTGAACATAGCCTTTCCTTTATGAACGCCAAGACGACCGATGCCTTGCCACTCATATCCAAAGCGAACGGGCCGCTATACAAATACATAGCAAATTAAAATTGAGTGAAATAACTATACATCAATGATCTACAGTCACTATTAAAGATTTCGTAGAAAGAAACGTAGAAGTAGTAGTAGAAGTGATTGCTGTTTTTACGATCTATTGTGAAGAACGCGTTGCAAACGCTTAGTACCGATAGAAACTGATATTATGGAGTTTTGTCGTTTCACCTGTAACCAAATACGTCATCATCATCATCATCAGCCTTTATGCGTCCACTGCTGAACAAAGGCCTCCCTCAATGAACGCCAAGACGACCGATCCCTTGCTACTCGCATCCAACGCGGACCTGCACGGAGATCGTCTTCCCATCTGGTTAATGGCCGACCAACACTTTGTCTACCTAAACGCGGCCTCCACTCTTGAACCTTAATGGCCCATCGGCCATCCGTTCTTCTGAGTGCGTGACCAGCCCATTGCCACTTCAACGTGCTTATTCTTCGCGTGATATCGGTAACTTTAGTTCACTAGCGGAGGTCTTCGTTTCGAATCCTATCTGCCAAAGAAACAGCACGTTGAGCTACGGCAAACTTGCGGACCAGACATAAATTAAGAGGCCATGTTTCGACCTCGTAATGACGAGGAGAACGCATTGGTTGAACACTTTTGTCTTCAAACTCCGCGGTATAGACGACGTGAGAATATGGCGAAGCTTCCTAAATGCTGCCCATCATAATTAAATCCTCTTATTGGCTTCCTTTTCGAAGTTATGTCAACCTAGCTGCAAAGCATGCCTAAAGTAGACAAATACGAGCGAAATGTTATTTGTCACCTGTAAGGCTGTAATGAGAGGCTCCTGGCACTAGGACAGTGAAGCCTTGACAAAAACGATTTTGTGATCCGTGAGTGTATTTTGGACAAGAGAAAGGTAAACTGTAATTAAGGCACTAGGTATTATACTATTCTAAGGGCCTGTTTCACAATCTCCCGTTAAGTTCCCTATAGGCTATAGGGAACATATTTGACAGATGTTTGACATATAGAGTATGGAGTATCTGTCAAACATCTGTCAAATATGTTGCCTATAGCCTATAGGGAACTTAACGGGAGATTGTGAAACAGGCCCTAAACTTAAAATAATTACTATTATTGTTTTTTTTTTCAATGATCACTCAATCATAATCAGACAGAAATAATGGGGCCCCATAGGTTGTGGGCCCCTGGGCACCTGAACAGAATGCCCAATGAGGAAGCAGGGCCTGGCTGGTTAATTTCTTAAAGTTTTTCGAAAA
The DNA here is from genome assembly GCA_905333005.2 of Lycaena phlaeas. Classification (NCBI taxonomy): domain Eukaryota; kingdom Metazoa; phylum Arthropoda; class Insecta; order Lepidoptera; family Lycaenidae; genus Lycaena; species Lycaena phlaeas. Next base: position 6,028,942 of record HG995181.1, read on the forward strand.
GAAAGACAGGAGAGTCATTGTATTTACTGACAGATAGACTAACGCCCAGTTTCTGAAAGGCTGATCAGATCTGAAAGGAATTGTCAAACCGGTTTTTAAGGGTCGAATGCTAGAAGTATGGTTAAATTACTTAATTTGATCGGTCTGTCAATTGACATAATAACTACAATGAAAAGCTGTCAAATATGACGGTAGAATCGTATGTTGACCGCCATTAAAAGCCATGTTAGTTGACATACACTTTGACCAACGTTTCAGAACCCGGGCGTTAGGTACGTATCGCTTTTCTTTTTGTTTTTTATTGATTTAAATAAAACATTATTATAAGGGCCTGTTTCACAATCTCCAGATAAGTGCCGAATAGGTTATCGGCAACATATTTGACAGATACTCCATTCTCTATCTGTCGAATGTGTTGCCGATAGCCTATTCGGCACTTATCGGGAGATTGTGAAACAGGCCCTAAAGAATACTATACTATGTGTTGGATAATTTAATTCGCATAAAATTTCCACACGTTTCTTTAACATTTCGCAATATTCTATGCACATTTCACTCGCACCGAAAATAAATACGCTTATGGGGGACTTTACACCTTATTAGTCAGGCGATGAGCCAAATGTTTACTAATTTACATATTGCATTTGCAGAATATTTTATAGTCTAGAGCCGCTGTATACATGTGTCGTTGATATTAAATATATTTTATTATTATTTATTGCAGGTACAAAAATTTAATTTTTGCTTCTTGTTTATTCAGCACACAGGTATCTTATAAGTTATTTTACGATATGAATTCGCCAAAAACAAATAACGTACTTTCCTTGGCATAGTAATAATATCAATTCATGATTTTGCTGTAGTGTTCTAAATAAAAGGCTATTAGGGATTTTAAACATTCATATTAAAAACAGTCCCGGTGTTCATTGAACGAGGCTTACGTCTATCCCCACCATGGTTCGAGCCTTGTCGTGGCGGTGGAGCCCAGGGTGACCCCAATACCTTGGGCGAAGCGAATTGAGCCGAATGCGAGGGGGTTCTTTGTACCCCTCTTATAAGAAGAGGGGACAAGAGAGCAGGGGGCAGGGGGTGAGGATGGGAACCTCACCTCATCGTGCTGTCCAGACGTTGGGAGTGGTTGTTCTGTGGTGCGGGGCAATCGCTCTGTGGAGGTGGTGTCGGTCCCCTGATGGACTGACTAGCCGTCGAGGTGCCCTGTTGCTGGTAGATCTGGGGCACCTCATCAAAGGTGGCATTGGTGGCACTCGCCGGGTTTGAGTGGGTAGAGCTGCGTCCACTTACGTTCTTTCGGGCGCAGCGAGTCCCACATACCCGCCTGGGGAGACCCACTCCCCAGCGGTATGCGTCAGTGCATTTCCCGGCGTAAAAGAAAAAAAAGGCTTACGTCTAGCAGTGAGCGAAAATAGGTTAATAATTAAGATAACCTTATCAGAATATATACCTTATTAGAATAGAAAAGAAAATATAAATTTTTTAGAACCTTCGGGTATGAATGTAGCGCCCCGTGGTTTCACTTGCGTGCTTCTCATTCCCGTGGGAGTACGGTGATAAATTATAGCCTATGTGTTATTCTGATGTATAAGCTTTGTCATTGTTAAGTTTCATAAAAATCTATTCAGTAGTTTTTACTTGAAAGGGTAACAAACATCCATACTTACAAACTTTCGCGTCTATAATATTATTAGGATAGTAGGATTAAGAAAAAACGATGATAATGATGATGATGATAAACATGATAATTATGATGATTACTTACAAGGGAACTATTTTATAGCGTTCTCTTTCACATATTCGTTGTCACGTTTTTGGTTTGTGGTTGATTTCATGTCGCCATGCAAAATTACCTCAGCCCAAATCAGACGAGAAAAATAATAATTGGCAGCCATCATTCACCCAATCAATCTTTATCGGGTTTACGTCTCTATATCCCGGTGCGTCTATAGTGATGCGTCTCTAATGATGCATCTAAAATGATGCATCGTCGCTGCCAATTCACCCGTTCTAGTTCGACGCCCTTGTGTTGTTTGTTTTGACTATGTCAAATGCTGAGACAATATTTGGTGTTCGCGAGAATTTCGCAATAACCTGGAATGCAGTGATATTGAATTACAGTGTGTTGTAACGAAACCGAATAAACAAACAATGCATGCGCAAATCATTCAAATCTTCTATCGACTATTTTTAAAGACACCGCTACGTAAAGATTTAGATTATAATATTAAGAAAAAAATAATTATCCGCTTAATTTAGTAAATGTTCTTCATTTTATTATATTAAAAAACATTAAGACTAAATATGCTTCTTTTATTTTTTTTTTTACATTTTTACTTATAAAAAAAATAGAAACAGGAATATATTGTGTGATATAAAATATCATATCTTATCAAGATAAATTATTATTCTAGCATCAGCTAAAATGGTATTATAAAATGATTTATTTTTATTTAGATTTTCATCAGTTCTTAAAAATGATATATTACATGTTTATTGGTTATTCCTTGTCAAGTTATACATGTGATTTTCTAAAATATGAACTCCACCTTTGGTTTTGACAGCGTGACCTTATATTTTATAACAGCGTTTTAGGTAAATTTAAAGCAGTGTAGTTTTCTTTCGATAAATGTAAGATACTTCAATATAAAATACTAAACTATAGAGTCCATTAATTCTTCTTTAACAGATGCACAAAGTACACATTGTGAAGACTTAAAAGGTCTTAAACCTAAGATTTGTCGCAGAAAAAAAATGAAATTCTCTTGTATTTTTTTCTCATTAATATTTGGTGAAAAGAAAAACTTGCTTGTCCGGGACTTATTTGCCTATCAGGAATATACGACTTTTGTTAATTGAATAATTTCGCGAAACAAGCAGTCTTCACAGCAAAATATGTGAGTAAATGTATATTCACCATAATGACAAAATCTTTATTTTTATTGATATCAATATTTAACACTATGGGATTCTTGAACGAAAAAGAAATGTGGTGTCGTGGGACACCTGGTAGGAACGAAGTTCCTTCGGCTAAAAAGAAAGGTATTATACACTACTCGCTTGTGTATGCGAATGTCGCGCCTGCGCACGTCTCATTTAACGCTTTTTATTCCACGCACTTTTTCTTACGGTTTTACTATCACATTTTTTTCAGTTCGGTCGCGCAGCAAAATCCCTATCCCCTCCAAGCCTGCCGTAAGGAACTTCGTTCCAAAAATGTATGCTGTTAAGGCATAACTTTATTGTTCAACATTTAATCATAATGCCTTTTCGCATCGACTGTAACAATACTGTAATATAAACTTCCAATTTATTTCGCAGCAATTTTACAATACGTGTAATAGCGGGCGCAGTAAACGCAGTTTTATGCCCACGAAAACAATTTAGATTGCAACTAAACTCCCATTGCCGTGGGCGTGGTATTATGGTTTGCAGTCTCCTCGCATAAAAGCGACCATTTCAATATATTCTGATTCATCTCTTTATTGTAATGGTTTAAGCGGCTGTTTACGGGTCTTTCAACTTTTAAAGTCAAGGATAATAATTATTGTGTTGTTATCATCAGGTGACTGTCATGTATTTTACTTTTTCTGTTTTCTTTTTAGTTTTTTACTTTTTCTTTTTAGAATAACATCAAATATCCTTTCGTCAACTCACAGTTTGTGTGTTTGTAATGTTTTTTTACCTAACCCATCGATCAGAAAGGCCAGTCCGGCTACATCTATTTTACAGCATGCAATTTAACGCGGATAAAGTTCAGCTCAAAAATTAATAATAATTTTAGAACCTCATTTTAGATTATCCCTAAATTGAATATGAAAGAACTAAAAAGTTAAAGGTTTTTAATGTGTCCGTCTTAGTATTAGATCAAGTATTGTAGCAGTGTATATTTCTTAATAAATGTTTATTCTATTCTATTCAAAGTGGAAGACACCGAACCACATGCTAATAACGTTAACAAAAATATTACACTCTTTTGAGGCTAGCAGTGCATCATCTTCACTTTCTTTATTTTATGCGGCAAATCCTTGTATCTTTCCGAACCACAGCAAAAAATATTATGTATGGAAGAATAACTAAGGATGTGCTAGCCTTGTGCTAGCTGTAAAATGGGCAGGACAGGTAGTACGTTTCAGGATACGTGAACGAGTTGCCTTCGCTAATTCCAGGTTTACTTGGCTGTGTACATTTGTTTTGCCATAAGGCGAGGATAATTACTGGCCATAGTCCACTGATGCATTGACCTAATGCGGGCCTAATTTCACAAATCTTACTTTCAATCTCTTAAGGTACTTTCAATCTCATCTGGCATACAGGTTCACGATGTTTTCCATCACCGGTGAGCGAACGATGGTCTCGTTTTAAGAGTGCATTTAGAAATTTGGAATCCCATTCAAGGCACACTGTCGTTCAGGATCGAAGTTGGACCCTTTCGCTCAAGAAAATGAGCCCCACTGGACCATCTACTGCATCCGCTAATGTCTACTTAGGCCGTCATGTTGCACGAGGTCGCTAATTGGCCGTTCCCAGGACTGTGTGCGGAGCTAGTCTGCTTACGTAATACAGTTGCATCTTTGTTACATAACCTCATCTGTACGCTTATGACGTACTGGATATTTACGTACTAATAGACGAGCTATTAGGAAAACTAACTATGTTTAATTTAAAAAAATGTAGAATGGTGCATCCATTCCGTCTTTTCCAATCAGTATTTCTGTTTCAAAAGAGAAGGCAAACGCAAAGGCAACTTAACTTGGGAGTGCAGTATCGAAACTTAAAAATCTGCAAGCGCTTTCAGCCGCTTTTTGAGGGTCGCAGATCTGGAGACAACAGGATCACCTCAGAGACAGACTGGACCTGACGATGGCTAGATTACACCTTGTAACAGAGGGCTGGTATTAATTGGTAATAAGACCTAATAAATTCAGCCTAAGTTAGCTAGCATTTTTTAGGATTTGCTTGGCATGAATGATTCATAGGGTTAAGGATTAGTTCCGGGTAGTTCCTGTTACTTGTTTTCGTTTTGCTTACAGAGTATGCCCTTTTCTTGAAGTTCGTTAAGTTGAGTATCGTTTAAGTCAAGTACTTCGACTATTACTTGTTTCACCTATATAGATACTACTCCAATAGGTAATATTAAACTAAATTCTCAAAGCATAGGATACTCGTAGTATCCATCAGTCGGACATTATAATCAGCAATATAGGGCCGGTGTAAAAACTATAATTACTGTATGAATGATGTGTTATTAACCACATTAGTATGTGATATGTACTAAGAATTGTTCATGTATTAGATTGCTCGCGTACACGCGATGCGGTGAAAAATAATATATCCAAGAGTAAGTCATATTGTGTACATACAAAGGTTCTCTATGCTTTTTTTTGTTAAGATTGTTTGAGTTTCGAATGTTTTGAATTACGTATTAAAATTACTACGGACATTTGTGCTAGGCAATGTAAAAACAAATTCAAAAAAAATATTTTTTTTAGACTGACTGACTAGAACTTTAAGAAATGAATCATACAAGGTCACTGATATGCTCATGTGAAATTATGACATCATAATGAAATTTAAAATTTCATAATTTAAGTTATAAGTGTTCACTTCTATCGGGGTCCCATTGACTCACTCACTCGAAACTAGCAAAGGAAAATCATTTTTGTGTTGCAGATTATAAGACGTATTTTTTTTAAAACTCTTTCTATTCTTTTGTAAAATCAGTTGTTTTATATAAGACAAAAACACGATGGTGGCACCTATGCAGCAGGCACAAATTCATATTTTCTATCTTCATCATCATTATCAGCCTTTATCCGTCCACTGCTTAACATAGAGCGCGAAGAGGACCGATCTATTGCCACACTTGTGAAAATCAAGATGATTATGGCATGTCCTTATTTGGATATATTTCTAAATCTGAAAAGTTCATATGATTAAGTTTAGATACTTCTAGTTCCACTTCTAGTTTCAAATAGCTCTTAGAATTCTTCTCATAATTCATACAATAATAATTATTAAACTCAAACTTAAAGAATTCTTAATTTTTTGACTAGTATAAAGCCAGTCTTCAAATAAGTTGTAAAGACTCTGAAGTATTTTTCGTCATTACGGTTTTTCGTTGTTCGCGTGTCCCGGTAACCTGTAAGCAATGGCCGATGCTGTACATATTTTTTATTATGTGTCCCAAATACAACCGGTTATGATACGGCACATTTGTAATTGACTTCCGCGAAACAAGCGTGTTACTGTGGTCACCTGCTAGCATATGCGTAGCATGACCATATGCACCTCATTTTGCACGGTATGAGTTTCCCCGAAGAGAGTCCATTGCGGCTTAGCGACCTTCCCACACCTTCAATAACTATCTTTTAAGACAGGTTACCTTGTGACTTTTATCTATCACAAATAGCATCAATGGCCAAGTAATGTTATCAAGATTAATTGCAAATGTTCATATTTTTTTTGTATTTTTTTTCGTCCGCCTATTAGCATAGAGCCTATTTAGGCTCAAGAAAATCCGGACTTCGAAATTTAAACTTATACAATAGAATGAGATGGCTGTTAAAATAGATTTAGATTTTTATTTAATCTTACCGTGAATCTAATGAACTTATTATTATTATTTATAATATAAAGAATAATAATATAATATATTATAATAATCAAAACATAAAAAACGTCAGAAAGACATTATAAAGTAAAAACTAGTTTATGTGCGTTTTAGCAGCCAACGGAGCAGCATGAAAATCTTCTGACGTTCATACTGCGGCGATGATGGAGCCTATCTACAGCATTGTTTACTGTGATTCTTGACAGACACAAGTCAAAAAGAACTTATTGCAAACATCTAATCAAAATAATGAATTCATACACAAAAAAGTAAAAAAAATGTCAGTATAGTAGTCAGTAGTCAGTGCAATGATTTTTATCCAAAATGTTATGGGTAACTAAGATAAAGTAGTAGACAAGCATTTTTTATAATGAAATAAATTTACGCATTTCATCGCGGTTTATTAAGTTTTTCACAAGCCCGACGTTTCGGATACTTTACAGCAACCATGGTCACGGGAGGAATTAATAAACCGCGATAAAATCCGTAAATTTGTTCCATTATAATGAGTGAAATTCGCGAAAACATAAGAAAACAAGACAAGCATTTTTTTTATATTTATGAAACAACTTTTAATCTAAGGGTTTGTTTCACAATGTACTAATAAAGTTCCAATTAAGCTATTTGCAACATATTTACCACATAACTACAACGTTTTTGTTTCACAATTGACAAATAGCAATATTTGGCTAAAAGTTAAAGTTTAAAAAAGGCTTAAAGTTCCCTGTAAGCTATAGGTCGGATCAACTGGCCATTAGCAAATTTATCTGCCACATAAATTAGTTGACAGATATAAACGCGGTTGACAGCTTCACGACATTTGACAATTTGACGTTCCGGTAACAGTAATATACAAAATAATTTAAATTGTGTTTTGAACGTTTAATAATTAAGGGATAACATTATATACAATGTCTATGTAAATAAAAGGTATAAAGATGGTATGATTTCATGTATATTTACAACATGGAATGTTTTTCTAAAACATATTTATCGTAAAATGGAACTATAAAATGCGAGGTTGCCAAGCCTACTAACCAGTAAATGCCAAATAGGGATCTGCCAAATAAATTTACAGGGAAGATGATGGTGAAACCCAATCAAGACTAACTAGAAGATTTATGTGTCAGTTAATTTATGTGTCATATAGCTACAGGGTACTTTACTAGTATATTGTGAAACAGACCCTAAGATTAAAGCAATAATATGTACACTCTATCTCTTCAAAATCGATTTAAAAGAGCAAAGTTAGCATTATTAAGCCAAGATCAACTTGTACGCGGGCAAAGCAGGTATTAGCTAGTAGGATTCTCACCTGCTTCTTCTCACCTGTATTAATATGGTAAAAATACGAATATTTTTGCAAATTATTTGTTACGATACGTAACGATTCCGGTAAAACCTGATCGAATAAAACGGAAACGGTAACGTTATTAGTTAAGAGCAATGCCCTATTTGGGAAACGTGATTTTGCAAATTGTTGAATTATACAAATAAATAACACCGCTGTTGTTGTGCACTTTGATTTTAGTTTTTTTTTAATATTTCAAATATAGAAAACTAAATAAAGTGACGTATAAGTAAGGATAAAACTTACTTGGCAATATGGCGACTATGAACCAGTTCAGAGGTAAAAACTTTTTTTTAGTTTCACAAAGTGTCATGAAAACTAACTCTACTCTTACTTAAGTAGGTATTATTAATTTAACCACCCCTTCGATGTGTGAGAAACAAATAAGTGATTGTTTTTCGTTTTATTTTATTAAACAAATGCAATTTTCTAGAATGAAATCAAATGGACAAGACATAAGACTACAATAATCACAAGAAACGGTGTTTTGATTATGTGATCATGATTGATTTCATATTCGAAAGCATCGTGATTATTAGGAATATGAAAAGAGCAAAAGATAATGGGTTTGGGAACAACTACGGCTGTCAAAAGAGAGAGGTGGCTAGGCACACCGGGGAGGTAACATGGAGTCGCATTGTCGCATCGGACGGCCGCCGCAACGGCCGCGCGTATACACCGGCGCACGCGCACGATCGATGAGAGCGTGACGGAAAACAGTGTCCGCGGAATCCGTAAGTAACGTGTCCGCGGGAATGTAATGCGTGTTTTGTTGTGGAATTTCTCGATGGTGTACGGACTTTACCTTTGAGCGGAATTTAAAAGTCCTTCAATATTTATCATTTTCAATGTTAGATGTCGTTTTTAAGCTTGTTTTTAAAGCTAAAAGAATCCAGTTCAACTAGACATCTGCTACTTTGTGTGTATGAGAACGTAAGCTCAAATATCTCGTGTCACATCGACTGTAATATTGCGTTTTATTACTCGAAGGGACGGTAAGGGCTAATTATTTTAATAACAAGTCGTGTTTATAAACTGTATCGTGCCTTAGGCGGTCACGTTTGCGGTGGTATGATCTGAATGTTTGTGGGTCAAAACGAGTATGTAAAGGCTCGTTGTTCTATTCATTATATGAGCACGATTGGTTTATTTTTCGCATGAATGGAACGACTTAGTAAGGGCGGTGAACATGTTGTAAACTTACGCGATTTTTGTATTTCTTATCGTCTTTCGTCATTGTAAAAACATTAGAAAATATTTTCAGACGACGTTTGAGATTCAGAAGCAAATTTTAACGTGAATAACTCTTTGTTTATCGAGATTTATTATGATATTTAGATGTTTGACGTTACGGTTATTTGCAAGTTTAGCACCGGTGGACTTGTTTCCCTCTGTTAAAGATAACAAGCCATTGATAAGTTAGTATAGTATTTTAATATTTAGCCTTTTCTTGTCTTGATAAATTAGACTTTATTGCTTAGATTGTGTGCGAACGTTTGTAAATGTAGCTCGGGAACTAAGTGACAAAAATAAACGTAAATTAATATGTCCGAAATAAGCAATAATAAAAATTCCGCGTGGAATGCGATAACTGTACACGAAACGTAAATTTGAACGTAACCGTTAACTGTTAAAGTTTTATTTTAAAACGTCATATTTTGATGGTTTAACTGAATTTTACAAAAGGGGTCATTGTTCGCGAATTTATTGTGTTGTTTTATTTAAATTGTTGTTTGTTAACTATGCTTTCCTTGTCAAAAGGTTTTATGTGGTTAAATGATGGTTCTTCCATTATCTTCATCAATATCACCATCCACTTAATATGGGCTTTAGTAAATTAATATTAAGATAAGCAATCTTAATCGTATTTAATTTGAATAGACAGCTATCTATTTGAAGAAGTTATTCTATATGGAAATTAATAAACCTGTATTAATAATAATCACCGTCATCATCATCATCATCATCATGAGCCCTTATCCGTCCGCTGCTGAACATAGGGCTCCCTCAATGAACGCCAAGACGATCGATCCCTTGCCACCGTCAGTCAAAAAACAATTAACTGGCCAAAGATTTTAGTATCTACACAATATAACATTACATCAACATTGGTATTTTTTTTAAGATAAAACCTCGATAGATTTTGATTACTACGACTGTTAAATTAGGTGCCTTGTATACAGTGTTATTAAAAGTCACAAATGACGTAGCCTTCTGTTGGTAAAGGCATTTTCGAAATCGGTTCAGTAGATCCAGAGAGTAGTACCCCCTAAAACCTCATAAACTCACAAACTTTACCTTTTTATAATATTAGTATAGATATTATAACAAAAACTTAATTATTAAAGCAACTTGTTGGTTGCGAGTGGCGAGGGATTGGTCGTCTTGGAGTTCATTGAGTGAGGCCTATGTTATTATAGTGAAGTAATTTAAGGTTCTTGCAATTCCTCTTATAATTTCTAATTATTGTAAAGTATGTGAAACGTAGTCTACGTAAAAATATTGAGCCGCCTTAAAATATGTAATAGTTTTATTATCTGTAGCACCAATTATTTTAAACAAGCCGCGCCCCACGGTTTCACCTGCATACTTCATTTTCCCGTGGGAGTACGGTAATAAATTATAGCCTATGTGCTATTTTGATATATAAGCTATATTATTGTAAAGTTTCATGAAAATCCAATAAGTTTTTACGTGAAAGAGTAACAAACATCCATACTTACAAACTTTCGCGTTTATAATATTAGTAGGATACGATACTCCGTGCGCATAAGATTTATTTTATTTATAGAAGATCGAAACTGTAGTCTCTGTATTCATTGAAAGGGGTCTGCGTAGGTGATGATGATGATGCATTGCGTACGTACCAAGTTATGGCATGGTGTTAAGTAATGCCATACCAGGTAACCCTCTCAAAACCTGTCCGTAACAATCCGTAACCTTGAACATGATTCGCGGCTGATAAATGTGCACTTTTATCCGGCCGTTACGTGACGTCGCGTTGGCGTGCAATGTCATTTGTAAAATGATCAGTCTTTTTAACTACGGCAAAGAAATAAGAAAGATTTTAGCTCTGTATGTTTTGTTTTCTATTGACTACCTTTCATTATGTCACTACGCTTAATCTATTTCAGTGGTTGCCAACCAATTTATAAAAATAAATCGCACATAACTTTTTAACACAATTTAGCAAAAATAACTTGTGCTAAGTTAAACAACGTAAGGAGCATGGGATACAAACTTTAATCAAAACATTTAACGTTATTGATTTTTGTGTCAGAATTGCTACTTACAGGGTACCGTTCCCTTGGGAATACAGGGATAAAATATAGCCTTTACTAGCTGTTGCCCGCAGCTTCGCCCGCGTTAAAAATCCTTTTTTTAAATGTATCTTAGTATGCTACTTTCAATATGCACCTCCAAAATATGTGTACAACGTTCATGTTCAGTTCATGATGATAGGTTGAGTAGTTTTCGCGTGAAAGAGTAACAGACATCTCTATTTTTACATTTATAATATTAGTAAGGATTTTTCACAGATAATATAGTTTCTTATTTTTGAATATATTTTTTTTTATTTCAGCTCGGTTTAGGCGTAAAAGTCTAACCTGAGCTGAAACCCACGTGAGCATTTATGTAAGAATTAACATAAATGATAACAAATATTATCATTATAACGTTGGACCGAGCCCCTCACAATAATAAATATTTACCAACAATAACACCGCATTAACCTAGTTCATGCATAGTTCCTTGATAAGAGAGTAAATAACCCGATATACTTATACTAACAATTAATTCAGAGAAATATAAGTGAGTAGCGATGGCTGGTACGAATCCCGCTTGGTGCGGATAATTCTTCTTATTAACATAGATGTTTTCATAGTATCATGGACTTGTATCGTATGTTTGAGTATTTATTTTCGTACCTTGTATATGTAACACAATTACAACTTACCACCGTGCTAGGTTAACGATGAGAGAGAGAGAGAGAAGGGGTGAAAAAATATAAAAGAAGTGGGTTTTTCTTAATTATTGGGAAAGGGCAAGTGGGAGGTGATATAACTTTTTTTCCTAAATTGAAACTAGCTGAGATAGAGTAGCTAGAACCTAGAGAAAAGAACTTTAAGAAAATACGAATGTGACTTTAAATACGGATTTAAGGTTAAAATTTGAATTTTTGTTTTAAGTTTTTACACTTATATCAAAAATTTAAAGTAACTTATGTAAAAAAAAACATTCACAGTTCGTTTTTAAATTATTCAAAGTAACTAATATCAAAATTTTAAGCTATAACTTGAAATTCCAATTTAAAGACTTATTTTCTTGCACTTTAGTTGACAGCAGATCGCTGGCTTTCTGATCTTATCTTTTTCATCAGTTGTTAGTAAGATTGATAATATCGATACACAGTTATGGCTTGGCTTTACTTGTTTATTTAACCATAAGAGTATATTTTAAAAAGAGCATAATATCTAGGCTATATGAACGATGATGGTCCTCTGCCTGGCCTCTTTCACCCTATAGTGCCTTGAAATTCGTTTTTCTAAATATCTAATTGTACCCTAACACGAGACCATCGCTCGCTCACTGGTGAAGGAAAACATCGTGAGGAAACCTGCATGCCTGATGAGATTGAAAGTCTTTGAAGGTATGTGAAATTTACCAGCCTGCATTGGGCCTGCACCTTGGTGAACTAAGGCCCAATACCTTACCTTATTTCGAGAAGTAGCCCCGTGCCCAGCTGTATGACATATTATATGGGTTGAAACTTTACTTTTTTACTTACTTAGGGCCTGTTTCACCACTTCCTAATGAGTGCCGAATTGGCTATCCACAACATATTTGACAGATAGAGTATGGAGTATCTGTCAAATATGTTGTGGATAGCCTATTCGGCACTTATCAGGAAGTGGTGAAACAGGCCCTTAGTCTAAAATAATATTATCGACCCATTTTCTTTCTGGTTTTTTTTTCTTATTATTATAAACTTCCACGGTTAGACAAAATAAACAATACATTATTTTTATTACATACAAATGATAATTTTGTAATAACACTCTTTATTAAAAAGGGCTTGAATGCAGAATAAAAATAATTAGCATTCCTCTCGCTGAAGGTTATATAGTTCGAAGACCTCACATAAAACCTGTAAATGACCTGTACTATGACTTCGCTTGTGTACTAATTAGGAATAATTTAAAACATTTTTATCATCAGCCATTTCTTATCACGCCTGTCAAAACTATTTATCAAGTTACGTCCAGATGACCTACACTCTGTTTTGAAGTTCGTCAAAATATGATCGTCGGGACCCATTAAGAAGGTGATGAATTATAGCCTATGTGCTATTCTGATGTGTAAGCTATATTACTGTAAAGTTTCATCAAAATCCACTCAGTAGTTTTTGCGTATGATCATAACAAACATACATCCATACTTTCATACAAACATTTGTGTTAGGACATTTAGATGAGACCTATGTGCTAAATTATGTAATATAATATTCGTTTTAAGACACTTAACGCCTAATAAAATAAAAATAAATAAAAATCATTTAATTCAGACCATTATAAGTCCATATATTGTTAGTAGAATAATACTTATAACTATGTTAATAAAATTTAGAATTAAAATTAACAAAATTATTAAAATTATTAAAACATTTTTAAAACATTAAACAATTCAACATTTAATTCATAAATTTACGTTGCTTTGAGGTAATGAGTTTAGGAATATTCATAATAGTTTTATGAATATCATAGCTAATAGAGTATTAGGAGGTATTTTATTAGCTTTTCTTTAGATAGCTTAGGAGGGCAAGCGCTTCCAGTGACACCCCTGTGCCCGTGTCGGGCTCGGGATGGGAACCCGGGCCCAGCTTAAGGCACGACGTCGTGGGGACTGCCGAGTCGTAGCTTAGTATTGTGGAGAATCTGGTCTTGCCGGGACCAGTCTGTCGCTGAGGGTATCCCGTCGCCTGCACAGATCCGGGTCCCTCAATTATAGCGGCTGAAGGCTCACGCAGCGGTTTTAGTGGGGTAGGGCACCCAAATGCGAGTCCCCACACACGCCAGTGCGCCTACCCAGGCCCTGGTAAGGTCGTAAATGATTTCCACTGCGTCAACAAAAAAAAAAAAAAAAAGCTTAGGAGGGCAAACGAATAGTCGAAACCTTTGGCGACTATCGACGTCCATAAACATCCACATAGCCAAAAGTTATGCAGATGCGTTGCCCTCTTTACCCAATCCCCCCAATTTGCCACCGGAAACTCACAAACCGCACGAAACGTGACAGCATAACTGCCACTCTACACCGCTTTCATGTGAGCGAGAGTTTGGAGAACAGACGTGCTATGAACATAATAAAAGAAACAGGGCACCTCAAGGGGTAGTGAGTCCCTCTAGGGACCGACGAAACGACCGGGGAAATCTTGGTGTCAGTAATCAAATTGCCATTTTGGCTCTTCTCTCTGGAACACAGCAGGGTTTTTTTCACGGGAGGAACAATTTGTACACATATATACCAACCAGTTGTACGTAAACTAATATAATCATTAATAGTCAATATTATTTATTCTTTATTGTACCTACATCGACTATACATAGTAGGTACCACTAGTATAAAAAGTAAACCTATTTTAAAGCTAATAAACGTCAAAATTGCAGATTGTATCGATAAGGTGTAAAATTACAGGGTATTTATACAGTCCCCTAGCATGCAGTCTCTAGTGATATTGTAATGAGTATTTATTTATATTTATTATTGCATGCATCACAGAGGTTCACTGACCTTATAATAAAAAAATCATAAAATTCTGACGTCAATCATTATAAAAATAATAATAATGTGAATGTGACTTTGTTTGTTTATTACTCTTTAACGCCTAAATTAACTAACTATTGTTTTCTTATGTTTACGCGAATTTCACTCATTATAATGTTTTTTGTTGAATGAGTTTTTACGGATTTTATGGCGGCTTATAAAGTTTTTTACATGCTCGACGTTTCGGATAATTTACAGCAACCATGGTCACGGGAGGACTTAACCGATTTTAAAAAGTTTAAAGGACTGTGTGAATTTTAGAAATCTTAAACATTCCATGTAATATTCCCTCTCTTCCTTGTCTGGACAATCAAATAACAATGCAAATATATTTCTTCCCGTAGTCCATTCAATGGAATTGGTCTCTATCTATAATGAAAGCATTAATAAAGTATGATAAATCCTTGGGCTACCCTGTAATTTGTTTTACAAAGTATTGGCTAATTTTTACGAAGATATGTTATCCACATAATATGGTAATGACGACAATTTGGCTTAAGAGTAATAGTCAGTGTTTTTTGGTTACATTCAGATGCGGATAATAATAGTGATGATGATGATGATGATGATGATGATGATGATGATGATGATGATGATGATGATGATGATGATGATGATGATGATGATGATGATGATGATGATGATGATGATAAAAGAATTATAGAGTTTTATAAAACACTTAACATGGGGAGGTATTTACATATTTTTTTCCTCTTTCTCAATGCGTTTGAACATATTTATTCTAGTCACAAGTTACAAGCTTGTAAGCGGTGTTTAAAGATAGGAAAAAAAAACATTGAAAAATTGCTGATTAGCATCTGCGTCCGAGCACTAACCGCGGGTACCACTTTATTAAAGAAACGTTGAAAATAAAAGGAAATACCCTTTAGAGGCTTACAAATTATCAATATGAGTATAATCCGGTACGTTTTAAAATGCTCTGCTCCTAGGGTTGCAAGCTTTAGGACTATTTTTTTTCACTAGGGTTCTTGTACTTTTTAATGTACTTTATAAGCTTAACTTATTTACTGCTTTAAGTTTTTAGTTAAAAAAATAATATTATCTTTTGCCGTTTCTGATAAAGTTATAAAATGACAGGTCTAATTTGGCTGCAAAGCAGCATGGCTCTGCTTCTTACGATATTACCATCCTTAAATTTATTATCTTATTGCGCTTGATTTTATATCTTTATTACTAACGCTACTAAAGCTTTTTACCGTTTATTATATTAATCGTTTTATTTCTGCATCTTATATGACATGATATTAGGTCTTTTTATGGTCTAAGAGCCGTGGAAGATCGTCCTTCACCGATCTGATAACCAGATGAGGCGTATTTTTTATCAAATATTTTGTATAAAAAAATATGCCTATAATTACTTGCCTATCCAAAAGTGCTCATGGCTATCTATAATTAAATTAAAGTACTTTTAGTACGATTTTTTGCAGACAAGTTTGTATGATTGATTTTGTAATAAAATAATCTAAAATTTGATAAAACTTTCGATAAGTTAGCAAATCGATAAAATCACCTGTATTGACTTACCTGTTTACATCTGCTTGCCAGGTAGCCATACACAGAAATGAGTAGGCAAGCCTAAGTAGGCATATTTTATGTGTTAAAAACTATCAGTGAAATAAATTTCATGTGGTTATGAAAAGTATG
Organism: Lycaena phlaeas; assembly: GCA_905333005.2. Classification (NCBI taxonomy): domain Eukaryota; kingdom Metazoa; phylum Arthropoda; class Insecta; order Lepidoptera; family Lycaenidae; genus Lycaena; species Lycaena phlaeas. The sequence continues at coordinate 6,045,408 of HG995181.1, forward strand.
AAAGTGAATTAAAAATAGCCATGAGCACTTTTGGCTAGGCAAGTAATTATAGGCATATATTTTTATACAAAATATTTGATAAAAAATACGTCTCATCTGGTTATCAGATTGGTGAAGGTGATCTCCCACGGTCTCTTCTACTATTAAAACAACCTCTCATAAAATGATTGGTTGATACGCCCGATTTAGACTTTGACAGTGACATAAAGGAAATTCAGTTTCAAGTACTTACTGTGAGTATATTACTTGTTTGCGATCAACAAGGAAGTATTTAGGGTTGCTTATCTATACGATACTATCTAAAGAGCACTTTAATATTCCAAGTAAATTTTGCCTTTCCCGGTAAGTTCGTATAAGGATATTCGCTATTATTTTTTATATGAATGTTAAATGTTCCCCAAGTTAAAATGCTTTTTCAAAATACAAATCTTTAATAAAAATAGTTTAGATTTTCAATACTTTTTTTTTTCGGTTGGATCTATGCTAATGGTCCTAGTGACCGTTATGCGTCATCGGAAATGGGGTGATCCGGTTGGATCATCCTATGACGTTAAAAATTTGGGGGGTTGCACCCCGCCATGTTCATGGCGTCGGGTTTGTAAAAAAATTTCAATACTTTATTATTTGTTTTATTGTATTACGTCTTATTGTCATGAAGAAACAAGCTCATCTGGCAAATCATGCGTTTGAAGTTAATATTATTATTTAGTTAGAATATTATTTCGTTAGCTATACTAATATTATAAAGAAGAAAGACTTAATTGTTTGTTTGTATATAATAGGCTCTGAAACTATTTGACCCATATGAAAAATTCTTTCGCTGTTTGCAAGCTACACTATCCCTAGTGAACATATGCTATATTAAAATTTCAAAAATTTTAGTTGATGCAGGCGAAGCTGCGTGCAACAGCTAGAAGGACATAAATTGGTTTATGTTAATGGAGGTTTTGGAATTCTTTTGCAGTGAAGGCTAAGCCTGGTTTTATTTTTTTGTGTGGACGTGACTATCATCATGTTTCAATTCAAAGTCAAAGTCAAAGTCAATTTTTTTATTCAAAATAGTACAATACAAGTATCTTTTTGAAAGTCAATTGAGTCTACCACCGGTTCCAAAGCAAGCCCACTGAGGAGAATCGGCGAAACAAACTCAGTGGAACTAATCTTTTCATATTTTCTTACAAAAAATGAAATACATAATACTTTATTAGCATAGTGAGAAACTCTGCTGGGTTGCTCTTTTTAAAATATAAAATATTTAATTCCATAAATTCTAACTCATAAAATTGCTCACAATGATTGAATGAAAAAAGAAATGTTATACGAGGACTATTTACTGTAATTAGTGTCACTAGCATTAGAATAGATTGGATTCCCACTGATTTAAATTGATAGTGCTGTATCCATCCATTATCACATTATATGATCTTGGTTACTTAAAGTAGATACAGTTTCTTCTATCTTAATATTCTTCAATATAATATTATCTCATTCCAGTTGTATTACAAAAAAATAATCTTTACCAAAGGAAACCCACCAAGTTATGATTACGTGAATTTTATGTAAAATATTTAAGTACTTATGTGCGACCTTACGAAATGGTTGCGAAATCAACATTTTGCATAGTAACAACGTTAAAAAACGTTTCTTCATCAAATTCACTTTCTATCAACGGTAAATTTACTACGTGACTATAAAGGTAATTAAAACGGTACGGAAAACCGCATGGCACTATTAACCGTAACCATGGACCTAAAAAATAGCAGGTGCCGAAGAAGCAAACTTTCGGTTCGTTGATCTCTGGCAGGGTTGCTAGACTTTTGCTGGATATGTTTTCTTTTATTGAGGTATCAAGATAGGAATCACTGGTTATTGCGTTATTGCTGGAAATTAATAGTGATGTTCGGTTTTACAATCGTAAGAGTGGTTTGTAGTCTAAAATAAAATACAATTTTTGTTTTTTAGTATGTTTATTTTGCTGATTTTGGTAGAATCTCATTTTGATGAAGAACATAAGACAGACCTGCCTGAAAACTTAATTGATCAAGAGTGCATCATATAGCTGGAATAAATTTAATATCTACTTAATATTAAGAGGTCTTTTGTCCAGCATGTATGTGAATAAAGCAAAAAATAAAATGTTTTGTAAAAATATACAACTTGATGTTATTATTTTTACGTAAATTAATTTTAATTACATGACGTGAAAGTAGTGTTTTATTATCATATTGTTAGCATAGGCTTATTTTTTCTCTTTTGTCTTATTTAATTTAATCAGCCGAAATATGACGAGTGACAACCCTAGCTCCTTCGCTGAGAATTTCCAAATATTTTGGGTGTTTGTGTAATACCGTAAGCTATTGTTATTACACGACCATAATTAGATTTATTATTTCTATTTTGCAAGATTATTATTAATTAAAAGATTCGTATGAGCCTCGAATTGTGTGAATTTTAGGGTTGTGTAATATTATTTCGAAAAATTTGCATGGTATTCTAATTATTGAACATGTTAAAGATAACATAGTTGTCATTTAATTAAATATAATTAATGAAATGCCTCATACTAATTAAATAGCACCAGTAACAGCTAACAAACAAAAAATAGAGATTAACAAACATTTGCTTTTGCAGTATTATACTAATTAGTCTGACTTAGAAAAAGCTAACGCAAGAGGGGGGAATTCCCTGTGCCCCCTCCCAGCTGCAAGGAATACCATCATTGTGCTTGTTTCTCCTTATTTAATAGTTTCTGGAAGACAAGACCAGCCGTGTAATTATTATTGGCACCGAGACTTAACATTTTCTGTCTCAACTCATCTCTCTCAGGATAGGCAACATTCAAATGAGTTGCATGGGCTAGTTCCAGGTATACTAGTCCATGAGTGATGTCGATTATTAGGAGCTACCCAATGCTCGCTTATGGAATAGTATAGACGACGGTTTGCCAATCCAAAACCAAATAATAAAAAAGATGTAATAGAATTTATTTTTAAATTGAGAACCAGATTCGGTTGGTCGAGGCCTCTATAGATGATGATTTGATTAGATCTCAGCTTGACATTGGCATGGCTGGAGGTAATTAGTGGCGTTCATTTGAAATTTATAACATCTGGATAGATTTATAATATAATTATTATTAAAATATGTATAATAGAACATGGGCCAATAGAGGATGCCTCGTTCTTAAAGACGGACATACGGTCAGTCAACCGTCAAGTCGAGTCTAAGTAAAATCGATGGGATGACGATCTCCTTGCAGTAGTCTTGGTTGCATACACGTAGGTCGTAGTAACTCTCATTGCAAAAGGCCTTCATGCTGTAGACGAAAAAAGGCTGATGATGATGATAGTGATATAATAGGAATCGCAATTCATTTCCCTCGCTATAACAGTTCCAACTAACAATGTAACATAATGAAATGTTTGGCGTTGGCAGTTAAAGACAATCTGGTCGTTTTATTAGTTCGTGAACCAGATCGGAATACGATCGGTGAACGTTGTGGAAACAATTTGATTTGTAAAGCAAAATCCAGTTAGATGTTATAAAAGTTTCCGATTTGCATTTCATCAGATGGATGTTACCATGAGCGTACTTGGAAAATGGGAGTGGTGCAATCCAAGAATGGGAATTGGTTAAACTAGTCTAAGTGCATGAGGTTCATTTATTTTACTGACCATTTACCATCAAATTGCTCGTCTAACTTGCTTATGCAATCACTATAAAATAAAGATAGTATAAATATCTCCAGAATCGAAGCTTTCGTTTAGATTTAAGCCAGATTTGTATATAAACGTACCAGTTCGAAAATCGGAACACGAAGGCATTTGCCACGTTCATTATGAAACGTATTCTTACAATAAACCTCAGTGCAATATGGCGTCTATTATGATTTGTCTTTGAAGGAATTATGGCTCGGGACCGGACGTTATTCAACACAGCGATTAATAATCAAAGCGTTTGTTCCTCTACCGCAGCTAAGGCCCCAATTTTATTAGCGGTCGAAGCGAAATATTTTTTTGTGATAAAACTACAAAAATAAAAATAAATAATTATTTTATTTAGGAATCAGTCTTGTAATGTGAATTATCTACTATGGCATTATCATAATATATTTGAGGCAAAATATAACCAAAAAGCACTTTACTTACATGTAATAATTATATTTAGTGTAACAAAATATTTATATTCGATTTAAATAATTTTCATCTACTCGAAACTGTTAACTAGATTTACTTATAAAACTTTGTAATTTTTCTGTTTGATCTTTTCATTAGATTATCTATTTCTAAAACTAGCTGTTGCCCGCAGCTTTGCCTGCCTTAACTAAGACTTACAATGGCATCTTAGCGGGATGATTTAGCCTATATCCTTCCTTGATAAATAGGATATCTAACGCTAAAAGAACCATTCAAATCCGATCAATAGATCCTGATATAAGCACGCTCAATCAAACTAACTTTTCAGCTTTATATGTCAGTATAATAAATTTTATTTATATTTATTAAGTTTTATGTAAAAACAACATTCGGAACGGACTTTCCTATTTAAAAACGTCGCTTCGGAAAAATAACTGTGAGATATTTCACAGTCAACGCTATAAATAACGTGATAAAACAATTTCATATCACATTAAATGGCAATAAAATATCATTTCAACACTAAATAAAACAACTTTTAGTCAGCAAACGGGAGCCGTTTTCCGGATCAGTAACGCTTCCGCTTCCGCTGACTGTATTGTGACGGTGTTATACTGTTGTACTTGCAGTACGGTACTTTCGAAATATTGGGTCACACGGCGTAATGCATAAGGCAGTAGGATTAACTACTGTTTATGATCTACAGTCCGCCAATGCTCAAAACATACGCATAAATTGGTTGCATAATAATACAGCCTATTATGCGACTGGATAGGCATTAGGTGGACGTTTGAAAATACAATTTGTTTGTGGAAATCATAATATTGAAGTAACTTTTGGTTATTGCAGCATTTTCATAGACTGCTAACTATGAAAATGTAGTGATCCTCTCGATACGTTGATTTTATTAGTTTTAAGTATGACCTTTCTCTATTGTCTGTATTCCATACAGTCCGTGATCAATTTATTAGGTTATTATAGAATCATGTATAACATATTAAACAGTTGGTCATAGGCTGATATGGGAGAACGTCACAACCCATATCAGACAAAATGGAGCCTTTCAATAGTAAAAAATGCAAATATATCGATAAATTTGTTTTAAAACAACACATTATTCGCGATTACCGTGTGTTTTATGAAGATAAAGTGGTCGATGAAATCAGAAGCTAGATTACGTTCAGATATCGCCGCTGGTGCTAATGACCCCTACAAGGCCCTCGCGAAACGAACTATAAAAACCTTTTAGTTTTATGGACATCGATTCATTTCACAACAAAATTCAATATCGATAATCTTTACGATAGTCGTTGAAATGTGTTTAAATGCGGAAATGATTTCTTGAATTCCAGCCCTTAGAATGGGAATAATGTGTAACAGCCAGTGATTATTATAAAACTGATAAAATGTGCAACAATAACGAGATGGAAAGTGAAAAGGTCAATGTGATCTTTAAAGAGGCTAAAAAGACTGAGTTTAGTGTTAAGGACAAGTATCGCAAGTTGAAGAAGAAATTAATGAAGACTGAGAAAAAAAAGACTGAGAATATTGAAATAAAAGAGAAGACTATTTGGTGGAACCAATGCAGCAGCTGTAAGTAGAACAATATGTAAACTTTTAACCCTAACGTATCATCTGTTAAAAATGAAAACTAAAACACACAAAAGAGTAAGGTTAATAATTCCTCTACCTCATTTAAGGAATCAAAAAAAATTCAATGAGAGTTTGTATTATGGCAACCAGATAATTAATATTTATTATTATATACAATATTTCTAAATATAGGTACGTACATGATATTGTTGATAAATTATGCAATTACATCACTCCAAAATGTGTCTGTGTCCTAGGAATCGCACCCATGACTTTCTGATTTAGTAGTCCGAGTCAAAAACCACTAGTCTAACAGTCCTGTGGTTTTATTTATTGTATATTTATTCAAAATTGGATTTCATTAAGTCAAGTACTTGGTTGAATATGATAGTTTTTTCATTTACCCCTAATAAGAGAGTTTTTTCTTATTTCCAAATAAATGTCAAAGTAATATTACAACATCTTTTTAGAAGAGCTTGCAAAAAATTTGATCTGAATATTATATCCTGGAATAATTGCGACGACATAGTAAACATGAAATCTCTCAATATTTTCCGATTGTTCCTGAATTATTAATTTTCTGATTCACCACAGCTATGAAAAATCCGGACTATTCGTAAATAAATTAAAGGCATAATTGAATATAAACAACAATTTAAAACTTGTCTGCACTTTTAAAGTATCAAAAGTTTCCACTTAACGTCAGAGTTGATGCAGTTTTGTCACATTTTATACAATTATTGCTGTGAAAACAAAAAAGTTAAGTCGTTGCTTGTATCGCACGATCGACTAGGCCCTTGAAGGGCCGCCTGTCAAGCTTGTTACGCTCTTTGAATCTACAATAAGGGGAAATTAGAGCACCAAGGTTTTAGCTTTTGAAATCGACCATCACCTCCGGGTATTCAGCGACATGTTATCGAGGTCAAAGAGACCTTCAGCACCGCCTACGCATATCTCCGCCCTTCTATTAACCAAAAGGTTGATTTTGACATTACTATTGCAATGCGACCCTAATCCTGAATGTACCATTAGGTTGCGTACATCAACCTTGATGAGCTAAAATGTGTTGTGCTCATGCTGTAATTCTGTTTGAGGTAGTGACATGCTACTTTACAGGCCAATCGGACCAGCATGATTGGACTAGTACCTCTCACTGAAATGATATCGTTGCAAAGTGACAACTATGTTGTCGCGGTTCGTCGGGTTTGTAAATATGCGGTGGCCCATTAGAGTGAATATGCGGAAAAGAAGGGCAACGCATCTGTAAAATCTCTGCTTGTGTGAATGTATATTGGCGTCGATAGATACCCGAAGGATTTAACTGCTCATTTGCCATTCTAAGCTATATTGCCACCCTAGTTCAACCACCATCAAGGTATATTCAAAGTTTTTTTGGTCCTTCACACTCTACATATTATGAACATTAAAAAAAATCCGGAAATGTCGTAATCTTTTATTAGAGACCTTAAAGTAAGCTGGTATTCAAAAGAATTTTGTTTTTTTTTGTTTTGTTATAAATGAAATATCATATTGGAATGTGAGATATCTAAAGAAAGTCTACTCTTTAAATTCAGTGAGGATTGAGGAGGAAATAGGAGGGAGCTACAATTTTTTTTAACTGACATGACGTTATAATATGACTATTTATCATATAAATGACACACTGTATTAAGTACCTATTTTTTAAAATTACCTAAAAGACAAACTGCATTTTAATCATCTTCTTAGATTTAGTGATTGTCGATGTCATTTTTTTTACTATTTAGTATTGCAAATTGTGTCAATATTTCAAAAAAATTTTTGCTAGACTTCAATATAGTTTTTTTATTTTTTTCTTCTGTTATTATGATACTTGCACATGCGCACACGTAAAAGTGTGTCAGTGGAAAGCGCGAGAGATTCCCGTGAAATCTATGCGCTAACGCGACGTCGCACTCCAGTATCCACTTTCTAAACCAGCTAAATGCTAGTTTATAGATCAGGAACTAGTAATCAACTGGAAAGTTGTTCCAGATGTTTCCTCGTGGTACTCTTTGTTTTAATTCAATAAGAACAATAATGCTAATAATGCTCTAAGTAAGTGTCGTAGTGTATAAATATCCCTCAATTTTTTTTAATTTATTCTATTTTATTCCATTATATTCTATTTTATTCTATTCTAATATTGAACTTTGATAATTTCTGTTGTGGAGTTTAGTGTAATTACCATATTAGATAATTAATGAGTATGTTTCGTCCCATTAGCGAATGTTGTTTATTACTATTTGCATTAGCCAATTTTTCTGTTTCTATTACTTCAATATTATCTGAGAACATTATTTTACATAATGTTTTCTTGTCTTACGCGAAATTCCCTAATTTTAATAAAACAATTTACGTATTTCATCGCGCTTTGTTAAGAGTTTTCTCGCCCGACATTTCGTAAAGTAAAGATTAGAAAGTATTGCAAATGTTTTTAATACAAACTGTTGTTTATTCTTATCAAATTATTTGTAAAACGGTGCGGAACTCCTTCGTAATTACACTTACACTTGCTATTTTTTCTTTTTCACAGTGGTGTGACAGAAAAGGCCGTGTACGGAGCCTGATATTAAAATTACATTTCTCCACACGCTTAATGGATCCTGTCAATGTCGATCCGTTTTTGGATTTGTAGACATATCAGATTGATGAATCGGAAAAAAAATTAAATGTCACTCACGTTTTTTATTGTGGGTCTCTGGTAATTACAAAAAATATAGAGAAATATTTTTTAAGGTTACTGCCAATCACAATGTCTTATTGATTAACTAATTGCTGTGTAAGCTAAGGAATAAATGTATGGATGAATATTGAGGTTCAATATCATCTTCATCATCATCATCCATCTTTTTCGGTCTACTCCTGCGCATACGTCTTTGCGTCCAATCTGGGGTTTGAATCCAATGTCCGTGGATATCGTCATTTAATTATGTTGAGTTAGACACTCCGTCTTTCCAAAGGTGGTCCCCATATCAGGACTCTATCATGATTTGATGATGATTTATCAGTCTTTATATTCTGTCTGTTGAAGATAGGAATCAATCAATGGACGCCAGGGGGCCTAGCCAAAATGCCATTAAGAAAGCGTTAGCGAAGTTCGAAAATGATAAAATGTATGGGATTGATAAGGCCGCGCTTAATCACGTGTTCCATCCTATACATTTTATCGTTTTCGAACTTCGCTAACGCTGTCTTAATGGCATTTTGGCTAGGGCCCCAGAATCGATCCCTTGTAAATCGCATCCAACGATCCGGCCACTGCGTGGAGCCTCGCAACGGCCGATGAAAACTTATATCATATATTATATCTTTCATATATTAAAAATGAATATTTGTTTCAGTAAGTGAAATAGACCAGTATTTATGGATGGTGGGGGGCTCGGCGGGGGCGCTCGCCCTCACCGGCGTGGCAGCAGCCTCGGCGTACTACCTCAGCACACGGCCCAAGCCGGAGAAGCCCCTCGTCACGCTACACGAACAGAGCCTATTGGAACCGGTGAGTACATCTATTGGCGTGACTTGGCAGAAAAATCGAATGCCGTGACAGCAAACGGAATGACGATGTTATGTCATGATCCTATATCGTCGCTTTTTATATACGTGCATGTGTATATTTCCTTTACTTTATTTCGTCTTATGTATTCTAATAGTAACGTACATTTAAAGTGGCATCTATAGGGTCTAATGTGACAGATTTTTTGCATTTCGACGACTTGGTCCATCATCTTTGTCCGCTCTAGATGTATGTTGTCCTTTGGATTAAAGAGTGAAAATCTTTACACTCGGTACTCTTCCCCTAAGACACGATATTATCCCAAAGACGAGTTCGACTTTCGTCACGAAACACAATAAATGACTCTCGTAAAGTTGGTAGGCCGACACGTGAAACGATAATATATATTAACTATTTCTATCTGCACATTATTTACTCGGCATATCGTAAAATTTGGTGAGATGGTGAGAAAAGAGCGTTAAATTATTATTCCAATAATAATTTTATGTCAACAAGTAATTGTAATAATAATTTAACGACAGCGAATTTAGATTATCTGCTGTGAGTAAAAATAGTATTAATATTAATGTGTGAAGTAGATATTTTTGGCGTTCATTAAAGGAGGCCTACCATCAGCAGTGGACGGATAAAATGATGGTGATGATGATGAAATAGGTCTCTGTTAAAGGATTATGATATCTCTCAAATAAAACTGAACGCTTAGATACGAGTCTATTATTGATAGTTTATCTTTTTTCGCGATGTCGACAGCATTTGGGTCGAGGTCAACGATCGATAGTGAACTTAAATTGTTGGACGATTGTATACTTAATCGGTTATTAATCGATTATTCGTTTCGGTATAACACCTAGGCGCTTGACGTTATACGAGTGTTGATAACAAGATGAATAAATAAAATCAGACTCGTGCGCACACATAAAACTAACACCACATACAATTAATACATATGGAAATTGACTTGTTTTTAATGGACTATAAAAAAGGAGGAGGTTCTCAAATTCGTCTGATTTTTTTTATATACAATATGTTATTCGATTGCTCCACCAATCGTCAATAATTGATTTCGATGATTCCAGCCATTTTGGAGTTATTCTCAACAACTTATTTAGTTTACTTAGTTTACGTCGATGATGTGCTCAATTTAATATTGTCGATTAAAATTAACAAAAAACAATAAATAATGCTTTAGGATACTTTACCACTAACGCGACCGCAATGCCAACTTGTATCTGATAATGAACAGTGATTGAAATTTTTATGGTATGTTCTTAGATAAGGATAGACGAGTTACCTGATGGGAAGTCATCAACATAAATAGGCTAACCCTGGAATAACGCAAACAACTTATATGATATTCCTTTTCTAAGTCGTAGGGCTAACGAAATAATCACACTGCCTGCCTTCTGAGATACGACAAAGTTGTTTGACGACAGAAATAGATAAAATCAAGGTACCTATTTAGACGGAAACATAAGAAATCTTGGTATACCATAATAACGTACCGCGCGTACGCACGAAGCTGGATGCATACACAAATATACATCCAATTTAAATATAATATATATTGCGCAATAATATTTTTAATATTATGATGTACTTCGTTCAATTTCTCTGTCACATCAAACGGTTCTACTCGTAGTTAAAAAATTAAAACAAAAATAAATCCTAAAACGTACATCGGAAAAAAAATTATTCACGTTTCATATTATTTAAATAATAATTATTATTTTAACGGAAAACAAGAATATTTATTGGAGGGATTCCATAGAGAGGGACTTGGGCCGCACTTTAGTCTGCATTAGTTCTTGCATCTTATTTCTTCCGTGAATGAACTTTGCTGTGCAGTTTCCATAAAGCAACTTCCTCCATTGGGGCGACGGCGTTAGGTAGTTACTAGCATTCTGTTTGTTGAATCTAAAACCAATGCAATTTTAATGCGCTCATTTGGTTTGCATGTTGACCGGTTAATTTGATGGATGTCTTCATTTCAATTTTAGCGTGTTTTCGAATATCCAAAGGTATAAGTAGCATTCAGGGAATCTGACTGAAGTTTATTAAGTTCATCTGAATGATGCCTACTGAGAATTATGTAGGATTTGATAGTACTATTAGTATATTTGCTTTTAAACTATTTTTTTTTCATATTACAATTGCCACTCTTAACTCCATGTTTATTTAAGATAACTTTATTCAGTTAACTCTAACACCTTCAATGCTCAGTCTACACTGCAAGATGAAGTAATAAATCAAGAATAGCAATAAAGGAATCATTTTCGAGCCTTAGTTTTGCTCATATCTGTAGCATAAAATATCTATTGAGATTACCATTTTATTTATTAACAGCTTCAAACTGCAGCTATTATAATCTGCAATCTGGTGCAGTATATTATAATCATCAGCCCTTTAAGTCATCTGATATAGCCTTCGCTGGACTCTATGCTTACCAATGAAGCGTGCACGATTACTCGTTTTGTCAGGTACGTGGTGTGTCTCAGGTGTAGCACATTTCACGTCTCTTCTTTAGCATCTGAATAGTTTGCGATGAGAGAATAACTGGTTGACTTCACATTATTATAGTATACAAAATTTACGTAAATATTTCTCCTTTTTCTTTGCGATCCACTTCCGCTGCGTTTCCACTAATGCGTTCCATTATAGCTCTATTAAATTATGTGACTCTGTTTTGATAATGTCATCGGTCATTAGACGCTTTTACAACCTACATTTATGAGGGTGCTATTAACACGACGATTTCCACACAACATATATTTATAGGGAAGTCCCTTATCACAGAGCACCAAGGCTCAAGATTCCCTATAGCAAAATATCGCTCGCTGAATTGGCAGAGCGCATCTTCGAGCGGTATTTTTAACTCATTGTGCCAAGAGCTGCCCAGCTTACTACTCTCATGTCAGTACTACCGTATCTCTAGCGAAAGTGACGGGGTTGTTGAAAGACCTTAAATTTGATCACCAAATTAAGAGTCAGATTTTTCCACCGCTTTGTGTTGTGTCAGCTTATGCGTGATAGAAATTTCGCGAGTTATGTCTTATGTGAATGATTGCGCAATGAACTATCGTGACTGATCAAGATTGGAGGCTAAATACAAACTGTGTTAAAGTGATAGTCTGTCGAAATGTCGTGCTGCAACTGCTGCATCGGGGTGGCTCCTATCCGTCCCCCAATCAGTCTTAGCGACCAATCGGATCCCATAAAAGTAAGCATCAATTGCATGTTTCATTAAATTCAAACTTTTTAAGTCTAGACTATCTTCCGATCTATTGTTTCTTGTGATAATTAAATACGGAATTCGTAAAATGGCTTTCAAAATATTTGAATGGCGCGACAAATTTTCAAGGGCGTATTTTTATTTTAATAACATTGAATTAGCGTATGGGACATAACTATACGTGCGTTTTAATAGAGATCAATAGCTTAACATTTCGAAAATAAAAGAAGAAAACAATAATAACCAAGGAATTTCTGAAAGGGAAATTATAGAATGAAATAGAATTATATAGGTAGGTACTAAGTTTAAGAGACTGAGCATTTAAGAAGATCAATATATTTACGTCGAAAATATTGTAAAAATATAATAATTGCTGATTTTAAAACAGTAGCAAATCCTTCAATTTATTCTAAGAGAGTTAAAAGTTTTTTCATTCGATTTGTATATTATAATATATTTGTTCTTGAAGAAGTATAGATAGCGCGTAAAATATTATGTATCTGTTGATATCCGCGTGGATGGGACTTTGTTGATTTATCAATTGTTGGCAGTGTTTCGGATCATTTTGATTCACAACGACTCAGGCGCGAGGTCGTTCATACTTAAGTATAAATAAAAATAGAATATTCTAGTAAAAATTATATAATTCTATTATAAATATGTCAATTATAAAATACATATTCAGCGGTTGGCGTATATTGTTCTAACCTGACTCCGTATCTACATCTCGGGCGTAATTTTTTGTATGAAATTTTGGATAGATTGAAGACTTGTGTTTACACAATCTAAGGTCCCTATAGGTCGCGAGCCCCGTATAAACGATACGGTTAAATAAGCCGGTAGCTACGTACCTCATCTTCAGATAAAACGTAGTATTTATCTTGCTATAACTTGATTTTTAGTGTTCCACTTTTTCAAAACTCCTTTTTTGTGAATAGACACAAGTAATCAGTATTTACCAGCACATACTTGCATGTATAATACATTACCGATTCATTTATAGATAGCAACCGAGATTCATTTTCATTGCATTTTTGGATTTCGATTGTAGGTAGTTTTCGTGAAAAAAAAAAGTTTTAGACTAAGTTGGAAAATATATTCACTTTTTTTTTTCATGCGAATCATAACAATGATGTTGATTATACCGAAACAAAATGAAGGCTAATAACAACACAATAACCAATTCACCTTTTTTTACGCTTTCATCGAAACACATAAGAAATCTTGTGACCACTACCTTATGGGCAACGTAATAGCGATAGCGCATTTTATTTTAAAGCTTGTTTGATCTAATTCGTAATTAAATTAAATTAAATTAAATTAATTAATTTTGTAAAGAGGTGGTGCCTGCTTTGCAGCCGAATTGGGCCGGCACGACCGGGTGACAGTAATGCTGTCGCGTTTCGTGCGGTTTGTGAGTTTCCGGTGGCCCATTGGGGGATAGAGAAAAGGAGCCCTCCTCCAACGCAACTGCATAACCTTTGGTTGTGTGGATGTTAATGGCCGTCGATAGTCGTAGGGCTTCGGTTGTTCGTTTGCCCTCCTATGCCATAAAAAAACTACAAGCTATCAGAGTAATGTAGTCTGTTAAAATTTTATTAGATCCAAAATTATATATAAGATACGCGGAGTTAAGCTGAAACATAAAATTTAAACAAAAATATTGAAAAAAATGAATTCACTTCAATAGTTGAATAGAATATTATTGTCCATAACCACCTACCCTAACCACTCTATAACCACATTCCATAATTATGTAAAGGATAACAAATGGTTGCTGGAAAATACGTCGGGATTATTTTTAAAAGCAATGATAAAATTATAATGAGATTGCATATTGTGAATTGCTAACTCAGTTCCTTAAAATATTTAAGCAATAAATACAGAGATAAGACATTAATCTTAGGAACTACTGGTCGGATTTGAAATATTTTTTGTTACAGCCCATTTAGCGAGGCAGGCTATATATTATCATCCCGCTAAGGTGTGTTGTAAATCTAAGTTAACGCAGGCGAAGCTGCACGCAACAGCAGGAGCAACCGCTCTGTGTAGGTGGCGTCGGTCCCTTGAGGGACTGACTAGTCGAGGTTGCTAGCAGATCCGGGACACCTTACTAAAGGCGGTATTGGTGGCACTCACCGGGTTTTAGTGGGTAGAGCTGTGTCCACTTATGTTCTATCGGGCGCAGCGTGTCCCACATACCCGCCTGGGGAGACCAATTCCCCAGCGGGATGCGTCAGTGCATTTCCCGGCGTAAAAGAAAAAAAAAGTGAAGCTGCGGGCAACATCTAGTTAAAAACAAGGAAAGATTGATGTTTTTTACTGTTTGTTGCAGTAAACAACATTAATCTATCATTTATGAACTCTTAGTTCTTTATAACTAAAAGTGTAATAAATGATCAGTGTTAGACGTTTTTAGTTTTTTTTTTCATTGAAATGTTGTCTTTATTGTTAGCAGCGCTATAAAGTGAACTGTACGAGTGAAAATTTTCGGTTTGTGTAAACATAAGCGGTCATAAGAGGGCTTATCTTTATAGCGGTTTTATGTGTTTATAATTACCTCCATTTCCCAATTAGCTTTTTTATGACTGTTGCTTAGCAAAGACTTTTGCGAAAATTTGCACTGATTTTAAAATTTTACGTAAGTACTCAGTACTAAGCAATTTTCAAAAATCTTATATTTCGTAAATTAAAATTAATTTCTGTGTTTTAGATACACATCAAAGAATATGAACATACAGATATTACCTTAATATTTTGTATATAGCAATAAATATTAGGCCTCGTAAGAAACAAACGGGTTAGCTTCATTTTGATCGAACCATATGTAATATGTATGATTTACCTTACGATGTTTTTTATTAATTATCGAGAAGTAAGTAAACTAAATATAAAGAAAGTATTTCAGTATTCTTAATTGACAAACAAAAAACAATACTTATATCTAATATATAAAATTTCCCCGTCACAATGTTAGTTACCGTACTCCTCCGAAACGGCTTGACCGATCTTTATGAAATTTTATATGCATATTCAGTAGGTCTGAGAATCGGCCAACATCTATTTTTCATCCCACTAAATGTTAGGGGTAGTCCACCTCTAAAGTTTTTTTTTAAATTTTTGGACGAAATTTTTAATTTCTATTTTTATATGATACATCAACCCCTGTTTTTTAATAGCGATTTTAGCAGAACGAAGTTTGTCGGGACAGCTAGTATTATTTTATAAATGACATAATTCTGTAAGCTTTTTGAAAATATGGACAAGAATATTATTTTTGTGAAATTTTAACCGACAAATAGTTTGAAAAGAATTTGGCAAGAGTATGGAGGAGTCACGAGATTGACTCAGCAGTCTTCTAACGGCGGTATTAACTAAAATATTTGCTAAAAGCAATATTCTTGGACACATTCGTGATGAGTAATTTTTTATTCGAAATCGACGTGTTGCTAACGCTTTGAATATAATATATGAAGTACGTGAAATGAGACGAAATGAGTAAAGTAAGAGACAAATTTTATATTGAGCAAGCAAGAAACAGTATGAGACGGTAATGAGATATGGTGACAATTGTCATTGTAATTACTCCTTGAGTACCGTTAAATGAGAGTACCTACAGTTAGTAGTACCAATGATGAAACCTGCATGACAAGATTAAAAGGATTTGAGGGTGTGTAAAGTTCGCTAGGAAGTAGGATTGCATAGACAGACTATGTGCTCCGTGCCTAGTATGTACTGAGTGCGTTTTCTATTATTGAGGCATTGTGGGAATTTCGAGCAATGTGATTGGCTAATTCATGGTCCGCTACTCTTGACTTCCACCAGAGACCAGCAGTGCTATTCTGTAAGAACAATTTCGTGTCTAGATAGATATCCGCGGTGAGATATCAAATTCGTATTCTTTAAAACTTTTTAATCCCGGCAGCGCCACACTTGTGAGTGTGAGTGAGTGAGCGAGCGTGAAGTGAGCGCTATCACTCAGGTAAAGGCTCGATATCGAAATAGTTTTTTACAGAGTAGCACTACCTACAGCTCGTTAGTGTAAGCGCGTTTTAGTTGGGTTTGCATATGATGATGATGATGTATTTGAACAGTAAAAGCTCCGTTAGTGAATAAGCCTAGCTAATATTTGAACAAGCGAATTCGTTTTTCAAATATAGCGTTTTTCAAATATATATATAATTCTTTATCAAAATGGAGTTATTCTATGTCGCGTATTGAATTTCCATTCCTAACTAAAAAGTACCAACTAGCGTAACCACATCTGGGTGCGGGTCTCCTCCTCGAAATCAGGCAAGGAGGGTTGGGCCATAGCTCCTTTTAAACCATTTAATCTCTGTATTGTGTATGCTCCAGGTGAATTTATGCCACGGACTTCGATTATCGTGTCTCCCGCCAAAAATAAATGCATTACTCACCAGGTTAAACTGATATTTTCAAACCTTACTCAACACAAATGCATTTGGCGGTATTGAGAACACATCTGTTAAATATGCATTATGACACTTCAAAACTGTTTAAAACGGTATAATCTCAATGTCCAGCCGAATATTATAAATATTGTAACTGCCTTATTGTAGATGCGCTGAATATTATTATAGCTTTTTTAAACTTGATTTAGCTTTATTAAAGAAAAGTAAAGTATCGACCCTTTATGTCCCACTGCTGGGCACGGGTCCCCGATTTCGAGGAAGAGACTCCTCGAAATTAGGCGAGGAGGGTAATGGGACAACAGTTCACCGCGCTGGCCCAGTGCGGGTTGGTGAATTTCACATACCTTCAAAGACTTTCAATCTCATCAGGCATGCAGGTTTCCTTTACGATGTTTTCCTTCACCGGTGAGCGAGCGATGGTCTCGTGTTTGGGGTGTACTTAGAAATTTAGATAAACCCATTTTAAGGCACACACGGACGGGTCAGGATCGAACCCGGAACCTTTCGCATAAGAGGCCGAGTCCATCCACCACTGGACCATCGTCGCTCGAATTAGATGAATCTCTTTATTAGCTGAATATTATTTAAGCCGGTGGAAGGAATGCGCTGAGCCGCACTTCCGGCTGCATGGGTGCCATCATCTGGCATTACTGGCAACTAGACTTAACATCTTATGTCTCAATGTAGGCCTATAGGTAGAACATAATGAGTTGTCTAGGCTTGTTTCAGATAAACTAGTTTATGTTCATTGGCTACGTCGTTCACTTACCATCAGGTGGCACGCTGCCAATTTCCTTATTCAGCTAACATACAAAGGACTCACCAACACATTTCTACACATTTTACCCCAATACGCCTTCCCTGTAGATTCCAGTGTGTTATTTTCTTTGTCATCATCATCAATCTAAGAGATTTTATTATTTTTATGATAAGATGTCATGCTTGATTCATTTTATTTGTGAGTGACACTTTAAGGGTCTGTTTCACAATCTCCAGTTAAGTGCCCAATAGGCTATCAGCAACATATTTGACAGATAGAGTATGGAGTATCTGTCAAATACGTTGCCGATAGCCTATTGGGCACTTAACTGGATATTGTGAAACAGGCCCTAAAAGAAATAAGTTAAAAATAAAGATGTCGCAATCCTACATTTCCACGCAGCGGTGTCGTTAAATCAGTTGGTGAAAAGGGATAAAAGAAAAAGGCAGATAAAGATATAAAAAGTGAAGTTTCAAACCATATAATATGTTCGACTGCTGGGTACGGACAAAGAATTCAGACGTATAGTTCTTATGGGCGCTTTGAGATTAAACTTTCTGCGGTGCAAACGTCCGCTTGGCGGCGTGACGAGAGGGGTATCCCCAGCATATGAGCATACAACAAGAGCTAGTGCGAACTGGGGACATGTCCCCAATAAAGTCAGCACAAACAATACTTAAGAATTGTCCTATATACGTCTGAATCCTTTGGTACAGGTCTCCTTGAAATTAGGCGAAAAGGGTATTGAGACATTATAGTTGAAAGATGCGCTGACCCAATGTGGGTTGGTGAGCTTCACACTTCAAAGACTTTCAATCTCATCAGGCATGCAGATTTCCACACTATGATTCTTTCACCTGTGAGAGAGCGATAGTATCGTGTTCAGATGCAATTATAAATCTTGATAAACCCATACAATATACACATTGTATGATACGTTAGCGATTCTTTGAAGTACCACATACATACCTGTTTCCAGCAAACGTCATACATCGAAGCATAGCCTGTCGAAATCAGGCGAGTGATACAGTTTTGACTTTTGAGTAGCTCTACTTTTTCAATATATATGTACGTATAAAACCGTTGTTCACATTCGCTTATCTTATTCACCCCGAAAACTTCCGCATTGAACGTAAAACGTACCTATAATTAAATTGTATAAAATAATTTTGATTAATATAACAGCTCGAAAACGTTAATGTCGTTTATACCTAAAAGGGCTTTTTTATCGAACTCTTTGTTTTGTATGTCAATGCCGAGATTGCCAGGGAACACGTTATGCGGAAACACGGCGCCGGCCAAAACCGCACGCAATGTCAAATATTTTACAAATAACCATTATTTTTAGACACAATAAAAAACGAATGGCTGTGAAGGAATGAACATAAATAAATTATGTCGTAACGAATGAAATAGTAGAATAGGTTTTTTGAAAATCAAAATGTTTTTTATGGTCTTTTTGTTTCTGTAACTATAGAAATAGCTTTCCCTTTCTTTGCGTTTCTAAGTATTTTTAATAATTATATTTTAAAAATATATTTGGAAATCGGTGCTGGGAAAGTTTATTCTTCATGTTTTTCATCCGACAATGGTGAGGCACAGGAACAAACCCGACGCCATGAAGCCGATAAATATTATTATGAATGGTAGCTTTGACGTTTTCTCGTGTCTATAATTTATTTACTGGTACCGTCTTTTGAGGCGGTATTATTAATGGTACAAAAGCATATATCTCTCGTATTTGGGACGAAACCTGAAGGGTAAAAAACTTTTATCTTTCGACTTTTGGTTCAGATTGAGGCAATATTATGTAAGGTCCGGCACAACCTAGGCTTCCTAAAAGGGACTTTGTAAGAAAATTAAGATTTATAATGACGCGTACAACGATGGCGTCACATAAGTTCATCTGCCAATATCTACTACCAGTACTACTACACAAAAAACTACAAATGTGACAAATGTTTCGATTTCAACAGTGTTTACAACTTACAACAGTGCAAAGGTGACACCCATCCCGAAATAACTGGGACAACGTGTGTATTATGTCACCACAGTATAAATAACCGCATACCCGAGATCCGCACAACTGTCCCCATCGCTTCATCTTGACCTTGTCGGAATGTCACATGTTGACGTTCCATCATGCGCATGTGCGGCCTGCCCGATGTTATGTGGTACTGTATTTCTCTCCTGAAATTTTTCCGAAAGAGTGGAATGTAGGAGGTATACTGGCTTGACGCGAGATCATAATTATTATTCTCTAGCTATTTAG
The DNA here is from genome assembly GCA_905333005.2 of Lycaena phlaeas. Taxonomy (NCBI): domain Eukaryota; kingdom Metazoa; phylum Arthropoda; class Insecta; order Lepidoptera; family Lycaenidae; genus Lycaena; species Lycaena phlaeas. Next base: position 6,065,366 of record HG995181.1, read on the forward strand.
CATTATTAGCTATTTAGTATTCATACCGCAATTTGTGCGAATAATAAATATAGTATTAGTTTTGAACTGTATTTGTCAGACAATTTTATGGAAATCCACATCCAATGTATCTTCGACTGCCTGTTGGCTGTTTTTGTATCGAAAACAGTTAAGGTACATGTTGATAGCCAACTAAACGCAGCGGCAGCAGCCGACGTATCGTTGGTTCACGCTGCCACGATTCTGTCGCTGTAGACATGATTTCGAACCCGACTGTAGACAGCAACAGCAGATGGCATCTAGTTACCAGTTAGTTTCGTGTGTTCCAGAATATAAATAATTCAGAATTGGAAGAAATAATTTTGAAAAAGAAACTCGCTCAGTCTCCAACGTTAGCGGCATGCTCGACATCGCGACGATACCGCGCCCCCTGCGGGGCACGGAGGGGGGCGCCCCCCTTTCGAATTTTACTAGGTGAGCTATCTGCTCACCTACCTACCGATTGAGCTTAAAGGCCATCAGGCCTAAAAGTCTAGACCTTTCGAAAAAAAAAGAAAAAAAAAAGACATTGCGACGGTTGCAGGTCAGGGAATTTCAAAAAAATATTTAGAAACCAGTGTCGCTGCGACAATTCGTCTGTTGCTGCAGCGTGCGATCTTCTACATATTTGTACCTTTAAATATGAATTTTTGCGAGTTTTATCTTTTATCTGATGGTAAGCAATTGCTTATAATTAAAAAACGTGACATAAACAGGATTTTATCCAGGATATACTCAGGTTCATGGCAGTTTACTGTCACGTTTGTCTGTCAGTTTATCTTTTGCACACAAAAAAGATGACTTGACTATTCGTAAATATACCTACTATGTTTTTTTTTAACGTCGCTTAGTTTTGCAAATTACTTCTTAATACTATTTAGGTGTTCTGACCTAGATACTATATTTCCCTGTGCTCCGTATGAAAAAATATTTGTGCGTGTTTTAGGGCTACTTTCTTCATGTTTATTCTTAAGTTCTTACGTCTTGGTTTATTGCTTAAAAACTTCATATACCGGCAACCTTAGATCATTAATATGTCTAGATGGAGTGTCGCCCTACAATCAAAACAAAAAAAAAAACTGGCCAACATTTTCAAAGATGTGTTCATGAATAGTGATACCAGCTACTACAGTTCTCCAATAATCATCCTTTTTAATCTCGTTACACTTCAACACAAACCTTCATTGTAAATAAAAACAATAATGCGTAACAATTCATGCGTATTCTATGACAGCGGGACGGATACTAAACACGGAGAAAGCATTTAGAGGCCAACAGTTAGACGCTATTTTTTTGGACATGTTTTCCGCGCGACACTCTATCTAGACATATTATTGATCTAAGCTGGCAACATAACAAATAGAATTAAATTCGTTATCATTGAAACTGAAACAGCAATGCGGAAATTGCGGAATTTGAATACAGAATCTGTCGAAGCGTCCTCCTAACGATTACACCTAAGAGACAGTTAATAACAAGATTAAAATACCACTTAAGTTATCCGTTGTCCATTCCATTTATAGCCATTATAATTCGAAAACAAAATACCGTAATGGCAGAGCGTTCCGAGTTAGTGGGGCAAGTACCCATTAAGTTGTATTTGCATAAGATTTTAGTGAGTCAGAACCGAGAGTTGAACATGTTTCTAAATAGCTAATAAGACGGGCTGTAGTTGCGCCTGTTGTGTTACCTGAATGTAGGGTTGCCAGGTCGCCAAACCTAATAGCCGGATATTTGGATAGAAAGACCAGACACCCTAAATTATTGAGAATCTTATACCTTTAAACGAGCAATTCTTGTATATATATATAGAATCTGAATCTCGGAAACGGCTCCAACGATTTTCATGAAATTTTGTATACACGGGTTAAAAACGGCGATAAATCGATCTAGCAAGGATAGATTTTTAGAAAACTTTTTTTTATCCCTGTTTTGGGCAACGATAAAATATGATTAGAATGCGAACGTAAATTTCGCTGTCAAATAGTATGTCATGATAGCTTAGTGGGAAAATTAGGCAGATAAATCCGAATGAGCCTGGTTCGAATCTCCAGTCCGAATTTTTGTTTCCTTTTTTAAAGATCTTTTTTTTGGAAGAAAATTTTTATCGTATATGTAACGTACGTACGTCTAAGGGTACCGAGCAAATGCTCGGTCAACCAGGTACTAACAAAATAATGTATGGTGCAATTGTGTATCTAAAATAGGCCTACAAAAAAGTCCGCAATGGCATATGTCTATCTCTTAGGGATATCATACTATATCCATTAAATACTTTTAAAAATGGGCAATTATAACGCGATAGTTTAAAAGTTATTTACACAAATACGATATGAATCCTTATCATTTTAAATCAATTAATTAGCTTAAGCACTTCATAAAGATTATTTTTGCCTTTTATATAATGCAAATTAAATGAATACTTTAGGAGATATGGCAAAATTAAAATAATGCACAAGAAAATAAATCGTGTTGCATGATTCGAACCGGCGCGGCGGTCGTCTGGTATCTAAGGCCGTAGTGTATCAACTCTTATAGACGTAATAATATGATCAACGTATGGTGGAATATATAATAATAGTATCCTAAATATGCCTACAGAAAGTCTACGAAGGGATATATTGTCTTTATTTTCAAGATAACATATTAAGTATATCCATTTTAATACAAAAACTTAGTAATTATTAAAATAGAAAATGATCATCATCAGACATGATAAGTCGGTAAATCTAAGTTCACGCGGGCGAAGCTGCGGGTAACAGATCCGCACAACTGTCCCCATCGCTTCATCTTGACCTTGTCGGAATGTCACATGTTGACGTTCCATCATGCGCATGTGCGGCCTGCCCGATGTTATGTGGTACTGTATTTCTCTCCTGAAATTTTTCCGAAAGAGTGGAATGTAGGAGGTATACTGGCTTGACGCGAGATCATAATTATTATTCTCTAGCTATTTAGCATTATTAGCTATTTAGTATTCATACCGCAATTTGTGCGAATAATAAATATAGTATTAGTTTTGAACTGTATTTGTCAGACAATTTTATGGAAATCCACATCCAATGTATCTTCGACTGCCTGTTGGCTGTTTTTGTATCGAAAACAGTTAAGGTACATGTTGATAGCCAACTAAACGCAGCGGCAGCAGCCGACGTATCGTTGGTTCACGCTGCCACGATTCTGTCGCTGTAGACATGATTTCGAACCCGACTGTAGACAGCAACAGCAGATGGCATCTAGTTACCAGTTAGTTTCGTGTGTTCCAGAATATAAATAATTCAGAATTGGAAGAAATAATTTTGAAAAAGAAACTCGCTCAGTCTCCAACGTTAGCGGCATGCTCGACATCGCGACGATACCGCGCCCCCTGCGGGGCACGGAGGGGGGCGCCCCCCTTTCGAATTTTACTAGGTGAGCTATCTGCTCACCTACCTACCGATTGAGCTTAAAGGCCATCAGGCCTAAAAGTCTAGACCTTTCGAAAAAAAAAGAAAAAAAAAAGACATTGCGACGGTTGCAGGTCAGGGAATTTCAAAAAAATATTTAGAAACCAGTGTCGCTGCGACAATTCGTCTGTTGCTGCAGCGTGCGATCTTCTACATATTTGTACCTTTAAATATGAATTTTTGCGAGTTTTATCTTTTATCTGATGGTAAGCAATTGCTTATAATTAAAAAACGTGACATAAACAGGATTTTATCCAGGATATACTCAGGTTCATGGCAGTTTACTGTCACGTTTGTCTGTCAGTTTATCTTTTGCACACAAAAAAGATGACTTGACTATTCGTAAATATACCTACTATGTTTTTTTTTAACGTCGCTTAGTTTTGCAAATTACTTCTTAATACTATTTAGGTGTTCTGACCTAGATACTATATTTCCCTGTGCTCCGTATGAAAAAATATTTGTGCGTGTTTTAGGGCTACTTTCTTCATGTTTATTCTTAAGTTCTTACGTCTTGGTTTATTGCTTAAAAACTTCATATACCGGCAACCTTAGATCATTAATATGTCTAGATGGAGTGTCGCCCTACAATCAAAACAAAAAAAAAAACTGGCCAACATTTTCAAAGATGTGTTCATGAATAGTGATACCAGCTACTACAGTTCTCCAATAATCATCCTTTTTAATCTCGTTACACTTCAACACAAACCTTCATTGTAAATAAAAACAATAATGCGTAACAATTCATGCGTATTCTATGACAGCGGGACGGATACTAAACACGGAGAAAGCATTTAGAGGCCAACAGTTAGACGCTATTTTTTTGGACATGTTTTCCGCGCGACACTCTATCTAGACATATTATTGATCTAAGCTGGCAACATAACAAATAGAATTAAATTCGTTATCATTGAAACTGAAACAGCAATGCGGAAATTGCGGAATTTGAATACAGAATCTGTCGAAGCGTCCTCCTAACGATTACACCTAAGAGACAGTTAATAACAAGATTAAAATACCACTTAAGTTATCCGTTGTCCATTCCATTTATAGCCATTATAATTCGAAAACAAAATACCGTAATGGCAGAGCGTTCCGAGTTAGTGGGGCAAGTACCCATTAAGTTGTATTTGCATAAGATTTTAGTGAGTCAGAACCGAGAGTTGAACATGTTTCTAAATAGCTAATAAGACGGGCTGTAGTTGCGCCTGTTGTGTTACCTGAATGTAGGGTTGCCAGGTCGCCAAACCTAATAGCCGGATATTTGGATAGAAAGACCAGACACCCTAAATTATTGAGAATCTTATACCTTTAAACGAGCAATTCTTGTATATATATATAGAATCTGAATCTCGGAAACGGCTCCAACGATTTTCATGAAATTTTGTATACACGGGTTAAAAACGGCGATAAATCGATCTAGCAAGGATAGATTTTTAGAAAACTTTTTTTTATCCCTGTTTTGGGCAACGATAAAATATGATTAGAATGCGAACGTAAATTTCGCTGTCAAATAGTATGTCATGATAGCTTAGTGGGAAAATTAGGCAGATAAATCCGAATGAGCCTGGTTCGAATCTCCAGTCCGAATTTTTGTTTCCTTTTTTAAAGATCTTTTTTTTGGAAGAAAATTTTTATCGTATATGTAACGTACGTACGTCTAAGGGTACCGAGCAAATGCTCGGTCAACCAGGTACTAACAAAATAATGTATGGTGCAATTGTGTATCTAAAATAGGCCTACAAAAAAGTCCGCAATGGCATATGTCTATCTCTTAGGGATATCATACTATATCCATTAAATACTTTTAAAAATGGGCAATTATAACGCGATAGTTTAAAAGTTATTTACACAAATACGATATGAATCCTTATCATTTTAAATCAATTAATTAGCTTAAGCACTTCATAAAGATTATTTTTGCCTTTTATATAATGCAAATTAAATGAATACTTTAGGAGATATGGCAAAATTAAAATAATGCACAAGAAAATAAATCGTGTTGCATGATTCGAACCGGCGCGGCGGTCGTCTGGTATCTAAGGCCGTAGTGTATCAACTCTTATAGACGTAATAATATGATCAACGTATGGTGGAATATATAATAATAGTATCCTAAATATGCCTACAGAAAGTCTACGAAGGGATATATTGTCTTTATTTTCAAGATAACATATTAAGTATATCCATTTTAATACAAAAACTTAGTAATTATTAAAATAGAAAATGATCATCATCAGACATGATAAGTCGGTAAATCTAAGTTCACGCGGGCGAAGCTGCGGGTAACAGATCCGCACAACTGTCCCCATCGCTTCATCTTGACCTTGTCGGAATGTCACATGTTGACGTTCCATCATGCGCATGTGCGGCCTGCCCGATGTTATGTGGTACTGTATTTCTCTCCTGAAATTTTTCCGAAAGAGTGGAATGTAGGAGGTATACTGGCTTGACGCGAGATCATAATTATTATTCTCTAGCTATTTAGCATTATTAGCTATTTAGTATTCATACCGCAATTTGTGCGAATAATAAATATAGTATTAGTTTTGAACTGTATTTGTCAGACAATTTTATGGAAATCCACATCCAATGTATCTTCGACTGCCTGTTGGCTGTTTTTGTATCGAAAACAGTTAAGGTACATGTTGATAGCCAACTAAACGCAGCGGCAGCAGCCGACGTATCGTTGGTTCACGCTGCCACGATTCTGTCGCTGTAGACATGATTTCGAACCCGACTGTAGACAGCAACAGCAGATGGCATCTAGTTACCAGTTAGTTTCGTGTGTTCCAGAATATAAATAATTCAGAATTGGAAGAAATAATTTTGAAAAAGAAACTCGCTCAGTCTCCAACGTTAGCGGCATGCTCGACATCGCGACGATACCGCGCCCCCTGCGGGGCACGGAGGGGGGCGCCCCCCTTTCGAATTTTACTAGGTGAGCTATCTGCTCACCTACCTACCGATTGAGCTTAAAGGCCATCAGGCCTAAAAGTCTAGACCTTTCGAAAAAAAAAGAAAAAAAAAAGACATTGCGACGGTTGCAGGTCAGGGAATTTCAAAAAAATATTTAGAAACCAGTGTCGCTGCGACAATTCGTCTGTTGCTGCAGCGTGCGATCTTCTACATATTTGTACCTTTAAATATGAATTTTTGCGAGTTTTATCTTTTATCTGATGGTAAGCAATTGCTTATAATTAAAAAACGTGACATAAACAGGATTTTATCCAGGATATACTCAGGTTCATGGCAGTTTACTGTCACGTTTGTCTGTCAGTTTATCTTTTGCACACAAAAAAGATGACTTGACTATTCGTAAATATACCTACTATGTTTTTTTTTAACGTCGCTTAGTTTTGCAAATTACTTCTTAATACTATTTAGGTGTTCTGACCTAGATACTATATTTCCCTGTGCTCCGTATGAAAAAATATTTGTGCGTGTTTTAGGGCTACTTTCTTCATGTTTATTCTTAAGTTCTTACGTCTTGGTTTATTGCTTAAAAACTTCATATACCGGCAACCTTAGATCATTAATATGTCTAGATGGAGTGTCGCCCTACAATCAAAACAAAAAAAAAAACTGGCCAACATTTTCAAAGATGTGTTCATGAATAGTGATACCAGCTACTACAGTTCTCCAATAATCATCCTTTTTAATCTCGTTACACTTCAACACAAACCTTCATTGTAAATAAAAACAATAATGCGTAACAATTCATGCGTATTCTATGACAGCGGGACGGATACTAAACACGGAGAAAGCATTTAGAGGCCAACAGTTAGACGCTATTTTTTTGGACATGTTTTCCGCGCGACACTCTATCTAGACATATTATTGATCTAAGCTGGCAACATAACAAATAGAATTAAATTCGTTATCATTGAAACTGAAACAGCAATGCGGAAATTGCGGAATTTGAATACAGAATCTGTCGAAGCGTCCTCCTAACGATTACACCTAAGAGACAGTTAATAACAAGATTAAAATACCACTTAAGTTATCCGTTGTCCATTCCATTTATAGCCATTATAATTCGAAAACAAAATACCGTAATGGCAGAGCGTTCCGAGTTAGTGGGGCAAGTACCCATTAAGTTGTATTTGCATAAGATTTTAGTGAGTCAGAACCGAGAGTTGAACATGTTTCTAAATAGCTAATAAGACGGGCTGTAGTTGCGCCTGTTGTGTTACCTGAATGTAGGGTTGCCAGGTCGCCAAACCTAATAGCCGGATATTTGGATAGAAAGACCAGACACCCTAAATTATTGAGAACTAGCTGTTACCCGCAGCTTCGCCCGCGTGAACTTAGATTTACCGACTTATCATGTCTGATGATGATCATTTTCTATTTTAATAATTACTAAGTTTTTGTATTAAAATGGATATACTTAATATGTTATCTTGAAAATAAAGACAATATATCCCTTCGTAGACTTTCTGTAGGCATATTTAGGATACTATTATTATATATTCCACCATACGTTGATCATATTATTACGTCTATAAGAGTTGATACACTACGGCCTTAGATACCAGACGACCGCCGCGCCGGTTCGAATCATGCAACACGATTTATTTTCTTGTGCATTATTTTAATTTTGCCATATCTCCTAAAGTATTCATTTAATTTGCATTATATAAAAGGCAAAAATAATCTTTATGAAGTGCTTAAGCTAATTAATTGATTTAAAATGATAAGGATTCATATCGTATTTGTGTAAATAACTTTTAAACTATCGCGTTATAATTGCCCATTTTTAAAAGTATTTAATGGATATAGTATGATATCCCTAAGAGATAGACATATGCCATTGCGGACTTTTTTGTAGGCCTATTTTAGATACACAATTGCACCATACATTATTTTGTTAGTACCTGGTTGACCGAGCATTTGCTCGGTACCCTTAGACGTACGTACGTTACATATACGATAAAAATTTTCTTCCAAAAAAAAGATCTTTAAAAAAGGAAACAAAAATTCGGACTGGAGATTCGAACCAGGCTCATTCGGATTTATCTGCCTAATTTTCCCACTAAGCTATCATGACATACTATTTGACAGCGAAATTTACGTTCGCATTCTAATCATATTTTATCGTTGCCCAAAACAGGGATAAAAAAAAGTTTTCTAAAAATCTATCCTTGCTAGATCGATTTATCGCCGTTTTTAACCCGTGTATACAAAATTTCATGAAAATCGTTGGAGCCGTTTCCGAGATTCAGATTCTATATATATATACAAGAATTGCTCGTTTAAAGGTATAAGATATCTCAAACGGTTTAGTCAGCGTTTTCGTTGAAAACTCCTAGACGGCCTATTTTTTTCCGACACCTCTAACAATTATTGTTATATCTTAGCCAATGTATATAAAAACTTAATAAATTATGCACATAGACCTTCCTCTTGAATTGTCCTATCTATTAAAAAAAACCGCATTAAAATCCGTTCCGTAGTTTTAAAGATTTAAGCGTACAAAGGGATATAGGGACAGACAAAGTGACTTGTTTTATAATATGTAGTGATAGTGATTTTGTCTTGTATTAATAGGTACGACAAAAAGTGTATGTAAAATCAAGCTTTTTCATTAGTATCATGAATCTCGTTAAATTCTAGTGATATAATAAATAAAATCGAATGCAAAATTAGTCTTAGAATAAGATTGATTTGGCATCGCTCATTTGCGAAATGTAAAAAGCCTTACAAAAGCCGAACACTTTATTTTGGCCGTACACGCAATCAAGCCTACCTATATCCCGTTTTATCCGGACGCCTGGCAACCCTACCTGAATGTATACCTTATACTACATAAACGAGATTACTCGCTAGGGTTACGGTGTGATGAACTTTGATTCATGATTTATTAAGATCGGGTTAACGTGTGGATAGTCAAAAGAAGTCAAGTATCGACCCTTATATGTCCCACTGCTTGGCACGGGTCTCCTCTTCGAAGTAAGACGAGGCCGTTGAACCATAGCTCACAATGCGTTGGCCCTTGATGTGATCTTCATACACCTTCAAAAATGCATAGAGTTTTCCTCACGATGTTTTCCTTTAATGATGAGCGAGATTGCTGTGGACTTAGAAATTTAGAACAATCCATTTTATGACACCACAGGGGGTGAGGATCGACCCCTGTAGGACTATTCTGTAAGGTCGTTTTCGAATCTCGAAAGCGAAATCCGCGGTGATATGACGAACTTGACGAATTTGTTTTTAAATTTTGACTAACTATGTATATCAATAAAGTTCACTTTCGAAGTGACGTAAAGTGAGCTCTATCACTCAGGTGAAGCTTGATATTGAAAAGGTTTTTTACAGAATAGCTCTACTAACCTCTTAAGACGCTGAGCCCACTAGTCGTTGCTGCTACCAATATTTATTGTAAAAAATGAACGACGATATTAATAAAAATAATAAGGTATTTGCTGCAATAGTACCAGCATGGTTAATAAGATTTAATGCATCTAGGTGACCTATTTAGTTTATCAGCGTATGGGCGAACGGTAATCCAATTTGCGGGGGTGCCTAGAGATTTTCGTAAAAAAAAAACAGATTAACATGGTAAACAGCATTAGCTACCGTATAATAGTGCCAGTTGCTAAACATTTTTTAAATGTAATTTGGATGTGCAAACGTGCCACCGTGTAAGTGATGTGCGTTGTTCATGATCATAAGCTAGTTTATTAGAAACTAAGAAGACTTTGTATTTTTTTTTTGTAATAGCAATGAAGGGTAAACGAACAGTCGAATTCTTACGAGTTACGACTGTCGACGCCCGTGAATATCCACTTGAGGTTATGCAGATGCGTTGTCCTCCTTTTCCTTATCCCCCCTAATGGGCCACCGGAAACTCACAAACCGCACGAAACGCGATAGCTTAGCTGTCACTTTACGCCGATTTCATGTGAGCAACAGGTTCCTTCCGGGTCGTACCGGCCCAATTTGGCTGCAAAGCATCATGGCACTGATGAGGAGATGGGCAACACACAGTAAGGGGTATCTTACTGTGTGTTGCCCATCTCGGAGCCCGTAATTACACCCCTTAATAACTGCCTGTTTCTTCATTCCCTCCGAAAATCTTTTTATTTGCTGCTCAAAACATAAATAATGGAAATTTAACCACATATTAAATTCATTTATATTCCTCTAACCTTTATACCTACAGAAAATTGTTGCGTTATGATGTTCTAAATATGAATTTTAAATATGGATTCATTCCTTTTGAATACAGAATTGATTTTGTTTTTCTAATAATGATCATGTTTATTTCACAGGGACCAGAAATGGTAAGAGTGTCGAAGTTTTACAAGGAAGCCAAAAATGGGAAGTTCTTGCGATACCTACACGACGATACGCGCACACTGTACGAAACTTTCCGTAGAGGAGTCAAAGAGTCAAGTAAGTCGTTTTTTACTTTGTAAAATTCCCAATTTCTATTATTCTGCTTATCAGTATCGGTAATTATGCATATCGTCTTTTTTTATTATACTTGTGTCTATAAAAGTAAAGTAAAAGTAACAACTTCTGGTAATCCATAAATAAATAAATGGGTTAGTTTATAGTTTTATTAAAAGTCAAAGTAGTTGTTTTAACACGTCCCTTTTAACTGCCAAACTGCTGATTAAGTTTTGATGAAAGGCAAGAAGATATCAGTAAGGATAATCAATAGGGAGAATAAGAAGTATAGAAACTGAGAACGGATATAAGTTATTAAAATAGTCATATATCTATTAGTTTTAATTTTATTTTTTTCGTTTACCTTGAATGAAACTACGAGTATATCAAGTTGATACCCCAAGCTGCAACCGACAGCTCGTATTCTATTTCCATTTACATAACTATCGAAGGAACATACGACAAAAATACATTTTAAGTATGGTATAGATATTTTCTCTTGAGTATTTGTTTGGGCGATGGGCCAATAAGGTTGGAGGCCGCGATTAGGTAGAAGTGTTGGTTGGCTATTAACCATGTGGGAAGACGATTTCCGTGCAGTGGCCGGTACGTGTTGGATACGAGTGGTAAGGGATCGGCTGTCTTGATGCTAATCCAGGAAGACCCTTGTTCAGCAGTGGACGAACAAAGTAGATGATGATGATGACGTAGTATGACAGTATTTTCTAGAATTAAAAATAAAGTTAAGGTCTCTCTTGGTTGCGTGAATATTTATCTACCTTTGATATTAAATTGGCAATGCATTGAATTACAACAATTGCTTATACGTAAGAAGCAGAATTTAAAAGTTAATTATTTGATGTTAATATTCAACTCCCTAATATTAATTATTTTATAAGTTTTATTCATTCTTAGGTGAGCCATCCGCTCATCTACTTCCCATAAATCTTAAAGTCCAATCGGAATATCCGAAAGGTCCCTTTCGTAAAAAAATAAGAAATCCTATTCAATACGATTATCGGCTTTTTTAGAATTACATAAAATAAAAAAACCAAGAATAAGAAAGAAACATCATCATCAACCTTTCAATGAACGCCAAGATCACTTCCACTCGCATCCAACACAAATCATAAAGAAAAAGAACCATATATACTCGGTACAATAAGGTCGATTCGAAAACAATGTCATAGCCTTTTTGTTTCCCGTTGGTACTTATATGATAATGTTACAGAATAATGTTATACGCGAACTGGTTCCACGTGTACAGTTAGCGCGGTTTGTCCGCGAGAATTGTTCCCTTTGTTTTGAGTGTCGCTTGAATCTATATTTATATGCATAGAGGTGAGAGCGAGAAAAGTTTAGGATATATATTAAATGGAGCCTTCTCTTTGGGCGTTAATGGGGTCTAACATGCGCGAGCGTAGAATTTGGGAGTGAAATATGTTGTGTACACTGTTTTAATAGCTAAAATAAACTTGGTAGAGTTTTGGATAGAAAAAGAAGAGATAGCCTAGATAGAGATATAGAGGGAATAGCCTGGGATTTCTTAATTTAATTTGCAGTTTTATTTTGAGTATACCTTTTATTGCTGGAGACAAAGAGTTTGAGACAGAAAGAGAGCAGAGGGGATACAGTTTATGTTGCATGAGTGAGATAGCGTGAGATTTCAGATTTGGATATAGGGTAGAGCTAGCCGTAAGTTAATTTGTTTGATCATAATATTTTATCTAGATATATTTAGTCATCTATGTACTTACCTATATTAAAAAAAAACAATAAAATAAAAAAATATATTTTGGGGTAGGTCGCCCTTACCATTTAGGGGGATGAAAAATAGATGTTGGCCGATTCTCAGACCTTCTCGCTATGCACACAAAACTTCATAAAAATCGGTCGAGCCGTTTCGGAGGAGTATGGTGTGACGGTGTGACACTGTGACACGAGAATTTTATATTAGATTAGAATAAACAAATCGCCTGTTCTATTAATTGAGCAATATTTCACGTGTATATTGGCGTGATTATTTATATAATATATTTTTTTGTGGAACTTTTTTAATAGGCAACATTATTACACTCCTGACCTTGTCCTATAATTTGGAGTTGTTTGGAGTCCATGCGTCGTCTGTCTTTCATTTTTATTTTCTGTCATTTCTTCCGTCCGAAAAATAATTGTAAAAAATAATATTATGTATTACTATGGTATTTATAAAAAAATATTTTTCAGGCAAACGTGTACAATTAAATAGTCAGCAATACATAGTAACAGGTAGCTGTGCGATACATTTTTGGATTCTACTTTATAAATGCCGTGAACATCTTTTTCTTCTCTATTGTAAATAAATACATAAAAACTTATGAAAGGTTACATCTCTCGTCTTTCATTCTTGGCGTTCGTCGTTCAAAAGTAAGAAAAGGCTTTTGAAAATTGCCAGCCCGCATTGAAACGGCGTGTGCATATTTTGACCTATTTGTATTTTGTATTTCGCGTTATATCTTAGTTGTGATAGTAAAAATATGTCAGCGCTGTAGGGTCAATGACCTTCATCGTCCATTTATATCTTATGCTAGTTACGGTAAAGTTTCATTTACGTGAGTAGTCCCTGTGAGGAATTCCCTCATTTAGCTAATTTCTAAACTTAAATAAATTTTTCAACTTTTTAGATAATATTATGTAATTTATTTTGTTTTGTTTTGTGTGACACAATGCACATTTCGTGATTTTGTGATTTTAAAAATATTGTTCTAATTTCTATTTTGTATAGGACAGAATAAAAACACTAAAAATAAGAAGCAAAGAATGCCGCACCAATTCGTTTCCAATTCAATTTATGTGTAAACATTGTTTTAATGTTAGCGTTTCTACATTTGATTGCAATTTTAATGTAATACTATTTTTAGTGTAATCTTCAAAGATTTTTGAAACATCTAGACTTGTGAGAAAAAAACGCCAGTTTAAATTCATGTTTACAAATATTTAGTAGTAGATCTTGGTAGCTATTATCATGTATTTAATTAGATATACATAATATACAAATCTCATCACTCCTAAATACGCTGGAATTGTAAATAATGTCAGTGCGCAGGTAGTTCAAGAACTACACTTAGAAAAGAAGAAAATAGAGTTTATAATATTAATCTATTTTCTGCTCTATTCTCTTATGCAACATACTCTACTTAAATGACATAAGATTTAGTAAAACCGTTATTTCATATATACTACTAGCAAAGAAATCACGAATTCGAATTTTAAAATATTTGCACCGGAGTTGTACATAATATATTAGTAAAAATGTTTTTATATATAGATTCCTTAACTTCTAATCCATTTTCCGCCGAATTTCAGAAGGAGGAGGTTCTATATTCGTTTGTATGTTTTTTTTTTCTAGTGTCCGTAAGACATCCCACAAAATGTCACGGGACTGGTGTGAGCTTTGTGTGAGTTCTCCTTACGGCTAGTATTATTCTAATATATTATTATTTTGTAGATAACGGCAACTGTCTCGGTTGGCGGGAGGGACCAAACAAACCGTACGTGTGGCAGAACTACAACGAGACTCTGCTGAGGGCCAAGAACTTCGGGTCCGGGTTGATATGCCAGGGACTCGCTCCGGGACAGAACACTTTTATTGGTAAGTTCATATATAAGACACAAGAGTAAAAAAACCGTTTACTCTAATAAAGAAATCAATGTAACCAACGAAGGAAAGGAATCCAAATATTTTAAACGTGCTAAAAATAAAAGAAAGTCCAACACATTAGACTTGCAAAAAAATTAAATAGGGCAGGCCATCTTTCGCAAATAATTAACTAAAAACCAGAATCGTTAACATTAACCAGAAAAAAGTGACTTTCATCTGACTGGATTGATGTAATGTAAAACTATTTTTAAGCTGCGATGACATTCAAAAATATTAATTTTACTAACAGCGCCTTGTAGTTTCACTCACGTACTCCCTATTCTCGTGAGAGTACGGGGATAAATTTTAGCTTATGTTATTCTAATATGTAAGCTATATGATTGTAAAGTATCAATAAAATACATTCAGTAGTTTTTGAGTGAAATTATCTTATGAATTCCTTGTCCAGCAGAAGGCGGAAAAGGCCAATCAAATCAAAATCAAATCAAAAATATCTTTATTTCGTAGGTAACAACTTGTACACTTGAAGTCAAAAAAAAAGTCAATAAGAGTAGGTAAAAAAATAAATAAAAAAAAACTCGTTTGAGATGCAGGATAAAAAAGAATAAAACCCTAAGAAAAACGAGAAAAAAACTTAGGGGTTGCTCTTTTGTCAACAAAATGAGATACATAATATTTTATAAATACAACATGTAAAATCTAAAAAGTGAGTGTCTTGATGTCTGAGTGAAATGATCATGATATACTTCTTTTGATCGTCTATCTACTAAATGTGTGTGTATGTCTGTTCCAGGTATATATGCACAGAACTGTCCGGAGTGGGTGATGGCGGAGCAGGCCGCTTACTGCTACTCGATGGTGATAGTGCCGCTCTACGATACGTTAGGAGCCAACGCATGTGCCTTTATTATTAATCAAAGTAAGTGCAATTAAAATATATTTTGAATTGAAATTGAAAACAATAAGATATAGGTACACTAGCTGTTTGATACGACACGTGGAAAAGATAAAAATCTATGCAATCATATTATACCAATTAATTCGAAGTAGCGCACTAATTGGACTAGAATATTGAAGAATTTTCATAGTATGAAAGCATTGACTTATATACCAACAAATTCCAACAAAAACGATGTTACAATGTATATAAGAATACAACACTGATAAAACTAACAAGAAAAAACACTCTTTATTTTGATAATAGTCAAGATGTAAGCTAATGTCAACGAACGATTGCATACATTGAAATGGATATTAACTTAGCCCTTTATTGCAGCTGAAATGTCAATAGTTGTATGCGAAGACGACAAGAAAGCGAACCTCCTACTCGACCAGGCGCCGCGGTGTTTGCGCAAACTGATCGCCATAAAGGAGATATCACCATCGACGCTGCAAAGGGCAAGAAGCCGTGGTGTCGACATTGTTCGGTTCAGCGAGGTCGAAATACAGGGTGCTCAGAAGGATCATCCGTGTGTTGTAAGTTATTGCATTCACTTTACGATTATTGAGAAGTATTAGGGATGTTGACTAATTTTTTTAATTAATTTTATTTGATAGATGTACCATAGGTAAACACGAAAAAAACACTTTTTTTTAAGAAAATATGTCTAAATATGTCCAATTTTAACATAAAATTATGTAAAGAAAAATAGTTTTTAAAATCGCCACTAAAACGCTCCCAGCTGTCATGTGCGCTTGATTACGTCACACACCCATGTACAGAGCTCGCGGTATGTTAGGACTTATGACAGTTTGTACTTAATTCAATGGGCAGTGACGTCATCGCCTTATATTGGCGTTTACAGTAACGTGATAATGCATGATATTTAACGCATATTAAAATTAATTTCCTAAATTTTAAGCCAAATAAGTAGACTTTTAAAATGTAATTTTAGTTTTTCAATTACTGTGTTTAGTATGTTAAACATAATTTTACATGAATTTGTAACATGTGTCAAGATCCCTATTGGTGATTTGGGTTATAGAGCTTTATTATACGAGGTGTCACACGAAAAGAGAAAGGAAAGAGGTTTCTTTTATATTATCGGGATAGGCAAACGGGTATACGATACCCAAGTAATTAGGGACTAGGTCAAGACAAATCCATGCATTGCTCACGACGTAAGCAATATGCAGCAAAGTCGTTGCCGTTTTGTATACTTCAGAGCAGTGTTTTTTGATATGGGGACCCTACGTAAAATGGATTAGGAGGAGATGTAGGCCTCGATAGGAATTGGGGCATCGTTCATATTATGTTATTGTATTGTATGAAAAAATAATTAGAGAGTAAAAAAGCACTTACATTAAGGTTTCAGTTAACTTAAAAATTAACAAGATTAAGATTTCCCTAGGTTAGGTTATTCTAGGATTTCATTGTGGGGATATTATCATAATAGCCATTCTGAGCAGGCGGATTGGAAGTCGCAGACTATGAATTCGCGCGGTTCATTTATTCTTGGCTTTCATTGGGACCTGTATCTAGCAGTAGACGAATAAAGGCTGATGAAGTTATTTTCAGTGGCAACCATCAAGGTTCAAGAGAAATCTCGTATCTTAATTTTTTTAATGCAGTCGCCTTAGGCTTCTTCTGCGTTATTTGTACTTATTATTTATTTTACAAAATTGCAATGTAGTATAAAATATTTTGTTATCTACGACCAGTTCGCTTGCGTAGACTTATTTTATCTCTGGAACGAATCCAAATGATATAATGAAAAATATATTATGTATAAGTAGGAACTTAAAAATATATAGTGATAAATATTTTCGTAATCCGTTCAGCTGTTGTTTTTATGCGTGTAGGTACATTTTTACCGTGGGTACAGACGCTGAGACATTACGTTTATTCTTAATCCCTTGTCTTCTAATATAATATAATATATTTCTTCCCTCCTACGTTTTATATCTACTAGTGGGTCTGATTCAACCAAAGAGCCTAATAGCTGCAGTGCTATTCTGTAAGAAACGCAGCGCTGTCGCAAGGCTGTGACAGCGCTGTGAATTCAGCTTGGTATTCACTAAGCTTGTCAAACCATATAAAACACCCTAGCAACATCAACGTCGCGGCGCACAGCCTAGAAAATAACTCTTACAGAATCAGGGGGCTGGAATGACACGTGTTTTGCGCCGGTCCTACGCTCTGATTGGTCGACTCTGATAGCTTTTGATAAATGATTGGTCAATGGTATTGACGTACACACAGCTCACTGGTTGGTTGTATTGCTATAACGTTCGTTTTCTAATCAACTTTTTGATCGGCATTTTATGTTTCACATTATTACACTATTGCGTTATATTATGCTCTATGGTTTCAAAACATACCAGACATTTTGGCTAAGATAAGATTTAAAATTTAAGAAATTTCTCTCTTAAATGTTTATGTGTATTATAATATGCTTTTGATCCCATAATAAAAATAATAAAATAAAAATCCAAGCACAATATGTCACAGACAAAAGCCTTAGTTAGCACCTTCTGCGTAGATAGGACTTAATAAAATATTGTTGTATCATAGGGTAGTTTCGAATAACTGTTGAGGTGTCACACGTCCTACTGTAACAAGTAGGACGTCTGACACCTCAGTCCTCCCGTGACCATTGTTGCTGTAAAGTATCCGAAACGTCGGGCATATAAAAACTTAATAATCCGCGATAAAATCCGTAAAATTTGTTTCATTATAATGAGTGACATCATAACAAATTATTGTAATAGCTGTAGAATAAATCAGAAGATTTCCTTATTTATTCTTCTGTGACTATAGATAATAAGACATTACGAGATAGATAGTTAATAGGATTCATTTCTAATTTCTTTGTAGCCTCCAAGACCAGAGAATCTGTGCACGATCTGCTACACGTCTGGCACGACTGGCACGCCAAAGGGTGTGATGCTGACGCACGAGAACGTGGTCGCATCCATGTGTAGCGTGATCATGCAGCTGGGAGAGCACAGGCCCTCGAAGCATGACATAATGCTTTCCTTCCTGCCATTGGCGCATATGTTGGAGCGCTGTTGCGAGGTGAGTTCCATGGACCATAGTTAATTAACGTTAATATATGAAGAAATTTTGTAGAGATTAATTATTGTGGATTGTCAAATATATTTTGTGGCAGTACATCAGCACGAAAAAAATATAGAGAAACAAAACTCATGAACATACAACAAATATACTTATATAAAACTTGCATCTTAATAACAAAGGTACTAAATAAAAAAATACACACACAAATACATTTTACAAGAAAACATCAAACACACAAAATTGGGCTTAAAAATGTAAATGATATTCCACTTTACTCAGCACGCACTATGGCAAAAAAAAATGTACGAAGATGTTGCATTATACAATAAATGACCAAACAACATAAAAAATGCAAAATCAATGTCATTATTTAAAAAACATCTAAAATCGCATGTTTTCAATCAATTGAGCGCACCTTAGTACATGACACTTCCAGCTATCTGAGTTCCATGTATGTTTTCGATATGCAATGAAAGAATTTTGTTTTTCGAAATTTTTTTCGAAATGTATTTTTTATTTTATTGTGCAACTGTACGCTGTCCATATTGTTTTGTAAGTGTAGTTTTAATGTTTCTCTTGTAAGTAAGATTGTATTCTTATGGGAAATAAATATATCTCAAACCTCAATTTCATGATAATGGCAGAGATAGAGAACTAAGCAGACCAATGGTAGACATTGATAACCAAAAAGCTCACAGCCTTAGGTTTGGCCTCCTGGTCTGCCCAGTATATCCTTTTGCTCCGATAGTATCTAATGTAGTTTATGCGTTGTTAAACTTCACAAGC
Organism: Lycaena phlaeas; assembly: GCA_905333005.2. Classification (NCBI taxonomy): domain Eukaryota; kingdom Metazoa; phylum Arthropoda; class Insecta; order Lepidoptera; family Lycaenidae; genus Lycaena; species Lycaena phlaeas. Next base: position 6,084,678 of record HG995181.1, read on the forward strand.
AAGATGTTATGTCTTATTATACTAACATGTCAATTCTTGGTTGTTCAACAAATATACAATATTTATGTGCGATTGGAGGTGCCTAATCTCCACCTTTTCAATCTGCGAGGTGCGGAAGAAATATCTTTCCTCGATAGCTCGTGAGGCCAGATAATATATATAAGGGAGATAATCCAGTTCCTTTAACCATCTAAAATTAAATACGGAAAGTAAATGAGAGAGTGTACTGTGTTTTTGCGGATGTTACAAATATATGAAATTAACTTGCATTAGCTTGTATAATATATAGAACAGACATAAGGTCGATGTATAGGAGGAAGGAATTAGACATGCGACTGACCTGGTATTCTTATTCTTCTCCCGAGGAAGCCAGCAGCTCTCGTACCCGCTCGTGTAGTCATCTAAAAGTCTATAGATATGCGGCAACAACACACACACACACACACACACACACGCGATCGCGTTCAAAAGCTTTGATAGTCCTATAGCTTAGTTTACAGTTAGCGAATAAGCGTCTATACTTGTTGACGGCTTGAGGAAGAGAGGCGGAGTGTCACACATGTATGTAGGTGACAAGCATAATACAAAGTTTATTTAAATACCCTCAGTTTTTTGAGAATAATTTGAATCTCAACAGTAATGTATAATTACACTAGCTGTTGCCCGCAGCTTCGCCTGCGTTAACTAATATTAACAACGGGATCTAAGTACGCATAATAAGTAATTTTTGTGGTTGATTTTTTACACCTTATATCCGAAAAACCCAAACATCTTACGGAACCCTATTTTTTTCCAGAATAAAATTTAGCCTATGTTACTCGTGAGATGTAGCTTTCGAACGGTGAAAGAATTTTTGAAATCAGTCCAGTACTTTTTGAGCCTATTCATTACAACCAAACAAACATACAAAGTTTTCCTCTTTTTAACATTAGTGTAGATATGTCCTTAAATTTATACTAGGTGCATACTATTATGCCTATAATTCACTAATGGGCCCTTCGTTCATGTGTCGGTCGGCCTCTGGGAAGACAATCTCCTTGCAGTGGCGTGTTATCGAACGTCTTGGCGGTCACTGAAGGAGGATTATGTTCAGCAGTGGACGGATAAAGGCTGATGATGATTATTTGATAACATACTAATAAGTATTCATTATATTAATCGATTAAAGAAATTTGCAACGAGTTGTACAAATCATTGAATAAACAGAAATCTTACACGAAAACAAGGCTTGACTAAATTCATACAGCAAATGCCAAAAATCTGGCAACGTTTCCAAGGAAGTTGCGTATGTAATACCTGCGCAAACGGATATACATGTTAATTTTATTTGAAATTCTTGTCCATGTCTAAAATATATTTTATAGAACTAAGGCAAAATGTCTTAGTCACTCATTGTATGTCGTAATAACTAAAAGGAACCTAAATATAAAGCCAATACGAAAATAGATGTAAACAGTATAAATATACAATTCAAAATTCGACATAGAATAATAATACCTTCGCTATCTTCGCGAGCATATTTCATCTGCCCACATTACGGTTGCTAATACAGATCCATTGAAATATTTGAAACGTACTGTCGGCTAGAAAATTCCTTGACGCTTATGTTTTTTTTTAGTTTTGATGTTTTTTTTATTAAAATTTTTGAACTGGCGTTACTATACAAACTTCGACCACACAACCTATAGACTTTTTATGTTTGATTTTTCATATAAAATGCATTCTGGCAACTAGTTGAGGTGAGACGAAAGGGGTCGCAATGCTGTGATTAGCTAATTCAATGTCATACATTACCAATCACGGAACGTTAAAAAGAAATGGATATATTTCGCAACGGGAAAGAATGAGACGACACGATAGTTTGAGTACATTGTTTACGGCTTACATCGGAACTATAAGCTAGATTTGTTGGCAGAACCCGTTCCCCTGTTATTAGGAGTCTATGGGTTATGTGGTCGATGTATACAAATCAGTAACGCTGTTCTCATAGTAACATACGTAACTGACAACATACAATAAAAAATATAAAGGGTTATAAGACGTTTTTGTTATTTCGAAATGGAAATTTATTTACGTAGGTTTACAATTTTATATTTACAGTAAATATTTCCTCCCCCTCCCTTCCAATAATGCTATCATCTCAGATATAGAATTATACTTTTTAGCTGCTAACAAATGCAATGTAACAATATGTTAGCATAAATAGCATTCGTGTATTACGAATCCTCATATGTTTGAAGTAGGCGATACTAATTTATATACTAAGTTCAAACAAACAACATCCCTGACACTTAAAGGCCGCTGTAAAGTGCTAAAATTAGTGTTCTCACCAAGACTGTATTTTAAACCTTTTTGGAACGAAGTTCCTTACGGCAGGCTTGGAGGGGATAGGGATTTTGCTGCGCGACCGAACTGAAAAAAAATGTGATAGTAAAACCGTAAGAAAAAGTGCGTGGAATAAAAAGCGTTAAATGAGACGTGCGCAGGCGCGACAGTCCCATACACAAACGAGTAGTGTATACCTAATACCTTTCTTTTTAGCCGAAGGAACTTCGTTCCTACCTGGTGTCCCACGACACCACATTTCTTTTTTCTTTTTTTCATTTCTATTTTCTTCTTTATATATTTTTACTTACATTATATAGTTAAAAAAGTTTGAAAAAGTTACTATTTAAACGTCCAGGCATCTAAGCTCTTTATAAAGTAAAGGAAAGTTTTATGTTATAATGTTTTTAGATCTTAAATAAAGTCATTTATCACTTTACAATTGCAATAAATAATTTTGATTTGAGTTAATTTAATTAGATATTAATGCTGCGTCTAGCATTTTCAATATATTGAAGTCAAACTATATACACTTTTTATATTAAAAAATTCTTGGAAGACTGTACTTTTATTACTCCAATAGCCATAACTGAATGATTTTAATACCATTTTTATTGCGAAATCCATTACATTTAACGTCATATTGTAAAAAAAACACGGCACTCCGGGGCACGGAGGGGGGCGCCCCCCTTTCGAATTTTACTAGGTGAGCCATCTGCTCACCTACCTACCGATTGAGCTTAAAGGCCATCTGGCCTAAAAGTCTAGACCTATCGAAAAAAAAAAAAAAATGTAAAAAAACACGTTTAGCTGTAAATCTAGGTATATACATCTGCTCCACTATGGTTCAGGCCTTGTCGTGGCAATGGGGCTCAGTAGCCCAGGCTGAGCCCAACTCCTTGGACAAAGCGAATTGAGCCGAGGGGGTTCTTTATACCCCTCTTATAAGAGGGGACAAAAGAGCAGGGGGCAAGGGGTGAGGACGGGAACCTCACCTCATTGTACTGTCCCGACGTTGGGAGGGATTGTTCTGTGGTGCGTGGCAACCCCTATGTGGAGGTGGCGTCGGTACCCTGAGGGACTGACTAGAAGTCTCTCACCAAAGGCAGCAGTGGTGGCACTCGCCGGGTTTTAGTGGGTAGAGTTGCGTCCACTTACCATCTTTCGGGCGCAGCGAGTCCCACATACCCGCCTGGGGAGACCCACTCCCTAGCGGTATGCCTCAGTGCATTTTCCACCGTTAAAGAAAAAAAAGGTGTATAATAAGTCTGGACATAACATGTCTGACATGTCTATAACATGAATAACCAATAATTAAATGTATTTCATGCAATAAATATGCAAGACTGTTCAATAATCGTTGAAATATTCCTATGCTATTCTGATCCGAAACCTCCATAAATATATACGTTAAAATGTACTTACGATCTAAATTAATACGTGATAAAAATAACGTGGTTGTTTTGTCTGTCTGTAATAATAGTTCTCGTCACATGACTGACCTGTTACTGACGATATATTTTTAAATTGTATAAAAAAATATCTCTATAATCCCGTGTCTGTGTATAATTTATTTAAACACTGATGGTTTTTTTTCTCTCTAAATTAATAGAGGTTTCACCATGCGAATATTATACATTAATCTTTATGCTTAGAAAGAAATACATTTGCTGCTTCAGGTGCCAAGCTGGCTAATATATTATTAAATACCACAACATCCATGACAGATATTTTGAAAGAAGACAAAAAGAGTAGCTTATTTTCTACCAAATTTAACACGTTCTACCAAACACTGATACTTGTAGGCATATGTTCGTCATGGTGGGTTTTTTTTGAAAGGTCTAGACTTTTAGGCCTCATGACCGTAAAGCTCATTCGGTAGGTAGATGGCTCACCTAGTAAAATTCACGCAGGGGGCGCGGCATATGGCGAATAGTATCCTGAAAATTAATTTATCACAGAGTTTCTAGTGATGTATACTGACGATTTGAGCACTGTGATTGGCTAATTCATAGTCCGTCCCGTCCGTCAGTCAGTCAGACATGCCATTCCTGCCAATATCCAACTGGCAGCTCTAGATAATATTATACGTTCGTATGTGTTTGATAAAAAAAAGGAAATAATAGCCTCTAATCTTACGTGCCAATTTTTTGGCCTTTTATTCTGAAGAATTAACTTTTAGCCAGAGGCCTCTTAGCATCTAACACAGACAGTTCAATACTAGCAAATTTTAAATCCTATAATGAAGATTTTTTGTATTAAGTATTAAATGCACTATTTCGTGAATTGCGTACCTACTGCGTACCTTTTAAGCAATGAGTAAAAATTGCTAGAGTAGAAACAACTTCAAATCCAATGACGACTTACATACCACATTCAATCAAATCTTGCATAGATACAGTTCCGATATTTATTACTCTATATCTCAATATAAATGTTACTCGTATGGTGAATCATGAGGAATTTCCAATATAGAAAATGTTATTGCTATCATTCATCATTTTCATGATCTCATGGTATCTTTCAATTGCTCGAAGATCATTATTCCATTAACATCGATCGCCGATTGATATTATTGCTCAATAATAAATCGTTCTCATATTTATTTTGATATTCTGTAAAATCTTGTAAAACACTCCACCAAAATTTTGTAGTAGATTAATATAAAGTTTTAAAATAAGAGAAATCTACTAAAACGTTCCAATTTTTCATTTTAAAATTAGGTGAGGTTTTGACGAGGTATTTATGTGGAAAGTTACAGGGTTTATGACCCAATAAATTTAAATAAGAATAACGTTTTCTAGTCATATGATAATATGTAGCCATAATTAACGTCCTATCTAATTGAGCTGTCAAGAGTTTGGCAAAATTCCTATTTTGCTCTACATTTATTTGTATAGACATTCTTCAGTATTTCTCGTTTGCGCCAAATTGAGTTCAGTCTTTGTACGTTATAATCTATTTGTGAGTTATGTTTACCTTTGAAGGTAGAGACGCACTAATACCGATTAGTTACTCATCACTTTGGTTACTTTTTGAAATTGAATCAGCAATAAAATTACGAATACTGAGATAAATTCAAAGGGATTAATTTGTTGATATATTACAATTAGTAACTAGATTCTGATTGATAGTCGAATAAATAAATTGATAGGAGAATTGGCAAGCGTCAGGATTATATGAAACAAACATTTTCAGATTTAATGCTAAAACTTTGGCGTGGACAGACGTAATATTCTTTTAGCCAACTTTAGCACCAACGATGAAATAACTTCTGACGACATAAATTAATGATGATAACAAATAAACTCCTAATATGTAAATTTTTCTTTGCAGAATGCAGTTTATATGGTTGGTGGTGCTGTGGGATTCTACAGCGGGGACATAAGAAGACTAGGAGACGATCTGACTGCATTGAAGCCAACGATAATACCAGCAGTGCCACGCCTCCTAAATAGATTATACGACAAAGCTCAAAGTGAAATATCAAACTCTAAAATCAAGAAGTTGTTATTTAACATGGCCTTGTCGGCGAAGGAATCAGAATTGAAAAGGCAAGAATAGTTAGAAAGATCTAATTAAACTCTGAACATGGTAGACTCAATTGACCTTCAAAAAGATACTTGGATAGTACTATTTTGAATAAAATTTTTGACTTTGACTTTGACTTTAAAATAATGAAAACAAAATAGTATATGGTGTGCTCTATTTAGTTCTGCGTAGGCAACTCATAAATAAAAATTCTTCCAGTGTTGATATTTTTGTCAACCTCTCCGAGCTCCTGGCCAGTAGAGGATCATAGCTGGGTGATATAAACTGTATTCTTTACTTATTAGGGTCCTGTTGTACCGTATACTCATGAGGATTCAAAAACACATGACATTTGTGCTATTTGAATTGAAATTTCATTGGAATTCGTATTCCACGAATACTTGTTCTTCTTCACAAATAAAATTTTCCTTCATAAGTATAATAATGTATAGTCGTTCCCTACTAAACAAATTTTACTAAAAGTGTTTATATTTTAGGGGTATCATCCGAGGGGACTCGATGTGGGACAAGCTGGTGTTCCGCAAGGTCCGTGAGGGAATGGGGGGTCGTCTCCGGATCATGGTCGTTGGGTCTGCGCCGCTCGCTGGCAACGTGCTCACGTTTGCACGCTGCGCTCTAGGCTGTTTGGTAAGGCATTGCCTTATTGCCTGTAAAAAGTTTTTATATATACATAATATTATGTAAAGCCAACCATGAACATAATTGAGTCAGTAAAGCTAACACAGGATGCAACTGACATGCAATATGGTTTCGTTACAATAATTAACCGACTTCAAAAAAAAGGAGGAGGTTATTAATTCGACTGTATGTTTTTTTTTATTTTTTTTTTATTATGGTACTTTCCATCCAGCAATTCCCTACCATCATTTTTGCATCATGATAACTAATTCATTTAAAGTTCTAGTAACTTATTCTTATGAGTGAAATAACTCTCATAGCTGTTTTATTATTATTCGTTTCTCAAAACTGCTAAATTTTGTTAGATATAAATTGCACAATGATTACTCAATAAACATTTTAGAAAAGACTGTTTTATAAACCAAAGGTAAAATAAAGTATATTGATAGTTCTCTTGTTCGAACCCACATAGGTTATATAAACATTTCCATTTATTTTTCTATTTTTAAGCTGGTTATTGAATATAATCTCTTTCCAAGCTTTCATGTCTAAACTTATTATCATGAATACGAAGTAGATCCTATCGGTTTTTATAACTACTTATCCCTCTCGAATGGATATCTTGCTATCATTGACATCTCTTAAACATACCCAAATATTTAACACGACCTTAAGAATATTTATAACAAAACTTTCAAATGACAATCAATCACAAGCTTTCATCGACTTGCCAGCGTCTCTTTTTTTATTTCCCACATAATTTTTAATTCCCACTATACCTAACTCTGTTATTCTGTATTGCTTTTCATTTGGCTGAATGTTTATTTTGGACATGCGATTTATTTGCACAAATATAATTATAGCTCACACAAATAAGCGGACATATTGGCTACGGTCTATTATGATTAAGTTTATTGAGTGATTGCATTATAACTCAAAATTTTCCGTGTGATAATATCATGGGTTTTTCCGTTATTGAAGACGCTAGCTGCGAGTTGCGTCTTATTAATATCTTAGATTATTTTAAACATTGCTGCAGTTCATTCTGAAGTCTTCCTATTTATACACTCATTGTAGCAATGGAATAATCGTCTTCTAAAAAGCAAAATAAAAAGAATTGCAAAATGGCCCTCCAGTTTATAGGCGACTCCAAAATGCTGATATTTTTCCATCCTTATCATTTAATCTCCTTGTCTCTTTCCAAATATCAGCATTCGATCAGCACCATCGTCACCTCACCTTCAGACTTCTTTCATCTTTGCTCCTTTATCTCGGTACTTCGAGAGAATTTGAAGGATTAGGTATTATTTTCAGATCGTTGAGGGCTACGGACAGACGGAGTGCACGGCGCCGGTGACTCTTACAGTTCAGGGCGATCACGTGCCTGAACACGTCGGGCCTCCCGTCGCTTGTTGTAAAGTGAAGGTATTTATAGCTTATTTTAGCTCTATCAGTAGATCTGCTTATTTCGTAAAGTAACACACTGGGCTGTTGGTCGAGTGATTAGTGACCCTGACTGCTAAACCAGAAGGTCGTGACTTCGATTCCCAGGACAAATGTTTGTGTGATGAGCATTATCATTTGTTCTGTATCTGGGTGTATTTTATCTTTAATATTATGTATGTATTTATAAGTGCGTATCAGTTCTCTGGTTACCATAAGAACAGGCTCTGCCTAGTTTGGGATCAGATGAGTGTGTGAGTTGTCCCAAAATATAAAAAAATCTCAATCTTTTATAGATTTCTTGTATCATCAGTAGTGAGTTCTATTATAGTTCTTTGATTAGGAAATAGTTCTACAACTATGAATAGGCTTGAAAGCTTGCGCAAAGAAAGTTCAACAGAATTTAGAAAAACGTGTATTGTCAAGATACAATTACAGAAGAAAATAAAATGAAATTTTAATTAACTCAAAAAAAAAAATCTAATCCTGTTCATAAAAGAGTAGGTGGTATTTGTCAGTTTACCTTTCAACTAACATGAAAACAGTTTTAAGCGCTCTAAAAAAAATTCCAACCCCGTAAGAATAGTTGTGTACGTAAATAAAATTTAAAAAACTCTCTTAGCTGGTGGACGTCCCGGAGATGGAGTATTACGCGGCGCAGAACCAGGGTGAGGTGTGCGTGCAGGGTGCTAACGTGTTCAAGGGCTACTTCAAGGACATGGAGAAGACGAGAGAGGTGATCGACCAGGATGGATGGCACCACACCGGGGACGTTGGCAAATGGATGCCGGTAAGTCATTCTCAGATATTTTCAATTAATATTAGGAAGAAACTAATGGACGCTGTACAACCTAGGACACTTAATGCTTTTGTACATAATAATATTAGAGCAATGGCTTAAAATATAGATTATTGACGATTGGCTAAGCATATTGATGCTAGTCCCAACTGTATCAGGGGAATAGAATGGAAGGTGGGACTTTAGCAATTTGATGCTAGCGAATTATGGTATTTTAGGTTCCTCATAATGAGAAAGTCACTCTAAGATCACTTTAATTTCCACGTGTCGGGGCCTATAATCAAATGTTCCCATTGATTTAGAACCTCGAAGTTTGGCAAGAAGCTAGGTCTCACAGCATAAGCAAATGGAGAAATCGGAAAACTGTTAATTGGTTTTTGCTTTACATATTTTTATTTTTACGAAACAGTGCACAAGTCAGTAGTTTGATATTGTTTATCTTTCGTGTGTTATTTTTATCATTTCGGTACTTAATCTAATAATATCAGAAAAGAAAATTTAAGAATTAAGAAGTGAAGGAGTGAAAAATGTAGCAGTTTTCTTTGACATAAATAATGAAATTCTAAGAAAAGTCAATTAAATTTACACTATTGATGAAAATGTACATTAAGCTATTAAAATCAAAACCTGAGTTAATGTACATTCAGCAAATAGTCGATAAGTTAGCCCCAGTTAAACATGTATTTAATAAATAGAAATTCATTTATTTTTAATTATATTTACAGAACGGCACCCTGAAAATTATAGACAGAAGGAAACACATATTCAAACTGTCACAAGGCGAATACATAGTTCCAGAGAAAATTGAAAATATTTACATTAGAAGTCAATACGTAGACCAAGTTTTCGTTCATGGCGAATCTTTGAAGGTAATTATATAAATTTTGCATAAAGACACACTCAACTCATATTTTTTAAGTTTCATAGGATTTGGATCAGCACATTAATGAACTACTTTTGAACTCACGACAAAGGAGAAGAAGGTGGGAAGTGGGAAATGTAACGTTTATTGTATTTAGATGTTCTTGTGACTTTCACACGAGGCAATTTTTAGTACTGACTACCAAAAAATCTCTTACCTAAATGAGGTGTTTGTTTCAGTCATGTGTAGTAGCGGTGGTGGTTCCCGATGTAGATGTGGTCAAGTGCTGGGCACTGGAGAAGGGCATCAAGGGCACCCTGTCCACTCTGTGCGAGAACGCGCAAGTGAAGCAGGTCATCATGGAAGACATGCTGCAGTGGGGTAGGAACGCCGGTCTGAAAACTTTTGAACAAGTAAGTTGTTTGCTCGTAGTGTGCGGCTTAATTAAAGCTGGGGCTGTTGGAATATCGGTTAATGACGTATTTTTTAGAGTTCTGTTTATCAGAATGACAATACGGAAAATTTAAAAGGTCACTTTTTTGTCTGTCTATCTATAGTTTGTCAAATATAAATCTATAAAGTGCTTCACGTTGACATTTAATAATGAAATTAAGTCGTTCGTTGCTCAAAAATATTATATTATGTAGCATAATTAAAAAATTCTTCTGTGTGCCGCTAATATTCAAAGCCACGATTACCCATAACAAAAAATAATCTTGCAGGTTAAAGACATCTACCTACACCCCGATCCGTTCTCGGTTCAGAACGGTCTGCTGACTCCAACTATGAAGGCGAAACGGCCCGAGATCAGGAACTATTTCAAGCCTCAAATTGAAGACATGTACAAGCAACTGGAATAACAGTGGCATCCCTCCTGTATATAATGACGGTACTACATAAGCCCACGTGTTTGTGTGTTTATATGCTTTTACATTTACGAAATACTTTTGTTTCGGGTTATCAACAAGTTAATGCTGAAATTACAAATTAGAACAATGATCATGATTAAAACAATGATCGAAACAAATTATGATTAAATAAATGATTAACATTACTCAAAAGGGAATAATAATATAAACATTCTGTGACTGCTAACGAAAAGTACATGTAAGTTTATACACCTATATGCTTTTAAATAAAACTAAATATAGTCTTGTTAAAAATATGTTGTGTGCGATCGGAATTTTTTTACAGTTTTCAAAATAAGAATCAAAAAATAAACGATGAAATAGTTAAAAGTTTTTATGCTTTCGATCATTCTTAAGACGCGTTTTATTCTTAATATTAAGAAATACAAAGAACATGAAATGTATGGTCTAAAGAATGTGATAAAATTCGTGATCCTAAGCACACAAGTCGATATACGTATTTAGCCAATATATTACATTTTATATACTCTGGTCACAGATTTAAAATTAAAGATAGATGGAGCATGCCGAACACGCGAGTGACGCCAACAAAGCGAATACAAATTCAAAAACGAACACAATCTAATAGACGTTTACATACGACGCTATGTCAAGCACTTGAGTGTGCTTTTGAATTTGTATTCGTTTTGAAGCGTCACTCGCTTATTTTGCATGCTCCATTCCATGTCCTTATTTATAAATCTGTGACTCTGGTCGTAAGAGAAAGACAGCCTTAAATCAAGTGAGGCGTTTCAATCAATCCCAGATTGTATGACATGACAGTTAGTATAATTTGTACGCTTGAATTTAGATTAAAGGCACGTTATAAAAATGATAAAAATACGGTAAATTGGTAGCAAAATTATTGATTCGAGCTAAAAAAATGAGAGTTAGAATTGCAATAATAAGGAAACTATCGTTTCTTTTGGTAGTCAATTAATAACTTATGATAATAATGTAGCGTAAAATATTATAGTGTCTTTGTTTTATCGTTTAGCAATATACATGTACCGTTTGACACGTGACCTCACAGTCGACTGGTATGATGATAACTCAACGTCTATGTTATCATGATAAATCTTATGACAAAATCGATTTGTCATCTTAACAAATGCTTAATAGTCGCTTTGATAGGTTCATTTCCATTTGGACTGTTATGAACGTGTAGAAAAAAAGATTTAGACGAAAGACGAGACGTGACGAAAATAAAATCACGTGATGAATATTGAAAGAATATTGGATTATATTAATTATTAAATAATTTCACTACTAGGTTAGTATTAATAGTTGACCTGACATCGTTTCATTTCATAATGTGAACATGTTACGTTCGGTTGGCATAGTGCAAAGAGACTAACAATTTTTCTCTACTTCTTAACTAAATATCAATATTCCTGCCATGAGATCTTTTCGTTTTTCTAAGTATGATTCGTTCTTAAATCTTAATGCTATTGTATTGCAAATACTTGTTACGAATGTTGCAATATTATATTCCTATAAATCCCCTTAAATGTTTAAATATTATAATATTGGAATAAATGTCTCACGTGACGAAATGATGTCAATTTCTCCTAAAAATATTTCGTCGCGAAGTACAGAATTTGAGCGGCAAGTTTTTGTAATGTGTTTTATTTGCTGTTTCATATAGATTAAGATTTTGTTTTAACTATTGTGTGAAGATATAGGACACGAGGTGGTTTGGTGAACATGAATCTCTCTGTTGTTTGATATGCAATAAAAAAATACACAACAAAGTAACAAATTGAAATACTGCTAATGGTTTAAGCGTTGATATAATTTGTGTGTAGTTTTTATTGTACATCGAGTATTCTAATTTGAATGTAGCCTACGCACCTGTAGATATTTTATATTGTTAAGCTAAGCTTCAAGTTACGGTTATAGTTCAAAACCAAAATTATGTTGTTATTGGTGCAAGTTGTACTACGATAATTTATTTTTTAATAAAATTGAAAAGCTTCTTTATGCTTTTATTTTACCCTGTTATTTTATTAAATTGTATATCAGATGGTTTTTTTTAATATTGTTTAAAAAATGTTGTGAAATAGCCTACAGAGTTATATGGTACCTATATATTATATTATCTACGTAAGTAGTACAAATTAATACCTACCTACGTACAAATTATCTTTATTGTATTTATGTAGAATTCGTTCAAATGGATGTTAAACTAGCAAATGCGAGTCTATGATTTTTTTTATAGATATTGGAATTACATTAAAAAAACATCTAAGTACAATATATTACATAATAAGTATTATTTAATTTCTTGATTTTTAATTTTGTTGCGTTATTAATAATACATAAAAGGGTAAACTTATGTATTATACTTTTAATACTTCTTGCCCAAGATGAGTTGTCTATGTCTCTAGTTAATATCTAAATTCTCCTATAACTTATTTTGATGCAAATACCATATCCACCGGTTGCTCGGTTGCAGTGTAAGAAAAGACAAATGAACAATTTCTCATTTATATATATTGTTTCCTTGTCAAAGCGTTTATGACTTTATCCTGGCCCCTACTAATATTATGCCTAAATGCGAAAGTAGCTCTGTCTGTCTGTTACGCTTTCACGCCTAAACCACTGCAATGATTTTTATGAAATTTAGACCAGAGCTTGGAAAAGGCTATCTTTGGAACTATTGGTCGGATTCAAGTGATTCTTTCAGTGGTGGATATCCTATTTATCGAGAAGGGCTATAATGCTATATAACCCGCTAAGTCGCCGTTATAAATCATAGGTAACGCAGGCGAAGCTTCTGGCAACAGCTAGTAAAAAATAGAAGAATAAAATAGATACCTACACAAGAACTCAAAGATGATGTACAGGTTTTGTATGGTGAGAACATGGATGAGGTATTTCCCCGCTTCTGACTCCATAATCATAAAGTTTTTTTTTGTTTTGTTTTTTTTATATCCTTGTTTAGCCTAACCTTTTCCCAACTATATATTGGGGTCGGCTTCCAGTCTAACCGGATTCAGCTGAATACCAGTATTTTACATGGAGCGACTGCTCTCGGATCTTAAAGGTACATACCGTGGGATATGGCTAAAATATGGTCGCAGGTTCAGTACAGGTGACAACGGTGGCCTCTTCTGTGGGTGCCGAGCGCTGGAACTAATCTTCTCATGGAGTTTAAGAACCGCTAATGACGGTATATCGCACCATCCCAGCTTCATGCGGGCAGAACTCACGTTTTTTTCTCTCGGTTTTCTGCAGACGATTTAGTAAAATAAGTGTTTTTAAGGTGTACTAGAACTGTGCCATGAACCATGTTTATGGTAAAGTTATATTATGATACTAGTATGAGGGGAGTACGGTGATAAATTATAAAGTATCAACCCTTATATTATGTCCCACTACTGGGCACGGGTCTCCTCGAAATCAGGCGAGGAGGGTAATGGGCCATAGTTCACCGATGCGCTGGCCCAATGCGGGTTGGTGAACTTCACATATTATCTGCAAACACTTTCGATCCCATCAGGCATGCAGGTTTCCTCACGATGTTTCCCTTCACCGGCGAACGATGGTCTCGTATTTACACTTAGAAATTTAGAAAATCCCATTTCATGGCACACAGGGACGGGTCAGGATCGAACCCGGAACCGCTCGCATAATAGGCTGAGTCCACCCACCACTTGACCACCGTCGCTCGGATAAATTATAGCCTATATTATGTTATTCTGATGTATGAGCTATATTATTGTAAATTTTCATAAAAAAACATTCTGTAATTTTTACGTAAAAGAGTAACAAACATCATACATACAAACTTTCGCGTTTATAATATTAGTCGGAAGTAGGATTAGTAGGAATATTCAAACTATCAGCACAGTGTAGATAAATTGATACAGTTTGTATGTGAGGCGGTTGACATAAGACCTTTTTTTGAGTGGGTCTCCCCAGACAGGTACGTGGGACTCGCTGCGCCCGAAAGCTGGTAAGTGGACGCAGCTCAACTCACTAAAACCCGGCGAGTGCCACCACTGTCGCCTTTGATGAGGTGCCCTGAATCTACAAGTAATAGGGCACCTCGACGGCTAGTCAGTCCCTAAGGAGACCGACGCCACTTCCACAGAGGGATTACCCCGCACCACAGAACAACACCTCCCAACGTCGGGACAGTACAATGAGGCGAGGTTCCCGTCCTCTAATGCACCCTCTTCTTATTAGAGGGATACAAAGAGCCTCCTCGGCTCAATTCGCTTCGCCCAAGGTGTTGGGGTCAGCCTGGGCTACTAAGCCCCACCGCAACGACAAGGCGTGAACCGTGGTGGGGGTTGACATAAGACCTAAGATTTCTAGGATAGTGTATACGTTTAAAAATACAACTTTTTTGTTGACCTAATTTACAGGTAAAAGGAGCGTGCGTTTATGTTTTGGGCAAGACGTCTATTCGATTGCTTGATTTGGAAACCTAATATAAACAAATATATAAAATATTTAAGAAATAATAAAGTTACTAGTTAAATATTAAACTAAGTATGATATGTGTATTATTTCAACACAAAAACACATTATAGATGTCGCAACCATATGGTGATGGAAAAAAGTATATAATCACGGACATATGCATTATCATCATCAGCTTTTATCTGTCACTACTAGACTTAGGTCTCCTTCAATGAATGCCAAGATGATCGATGCCTTGCCTCGACAACCGTGCCTTCAACACGGACTTACTGTAAGGAGATCGTCTTCCCATCTTGTTAATGGCCGACCTACACTTCATCTACCTAAAATTAAATAAGCCCATCACCAACAACAACAACACTATCTAAATAATGAAGCTTTGAACTAGAACTAACCAACTCCAACAGTGATTTGTTATACAGAAAACCTATTAACGCCATCTTTTGGTCTAACGCCATCTTGTGGTCAGTAGCATAACTACTTTCGTTTTTTTCACTTATTTAAATATATCCTAATAATTTATAGCAGTCATAATTAAGTGTACTAAACAGGTGTTAGTTTATATTTTAACACGCTTTTTATTAGCTTCACTTGTATGTTTGCTTGCTTGTATGTAAGCGACTTCTTTGAACTAGATTTTGACCTATTTTGGACGGTCAGATTTAGTTCAAACTTTGTAGACTTATCAAGGATCGATGACAATACAATAATTTATGAAGTTTATCTTATTATGAGAAATTTTCAAAAAATATTTTTTGGAAAAAAAAATTGAAAATATTTTTTTTCTTGTACTTATATCTTATATATCTTTCTCTAAAATTTATAAATAATATATTATGTTAAATTTTTTTCAAGTCAAATGGTAAAAATAAAGTAATATGAATTATTATTGTAATGTCTTATTTTATATTATGTCTTAATTTTCTTTCCAAAATAAAACAAAAATCGATAATTGTACCAAATTGATTGAATATACTAATCAATAATGAATAAACAAACAAAAAAATAATGATTAATACTAGAATTCCTAATATTTTGTATGTTATACCAAATTAGGATAAAACAGTGACTACATAAAATGGAATTCTTCTTTGTTTTTTTTAAGATTAAAAGATTTTCAATAGTGTCTTGCATTATTATCTACTTTAAAGAAAGTACACAGAGCGTATAGGAACGGATGAATATCTATTTTTTTTTCAATATTTATACAGTTAGAGTTATTGAGTAAATAGGTGTATAAAACAATATATTTTACTATTAAATCTGGAGTACCACAAGGGTCACTATTAACACCTCTCTTATTTCTTCGCTTTATATACAGAAAATTTAAATTTTATCTTTCATCATGTTTTAAAAACGTATAATATCAGTATTATATTGCAGCTATTTGTAAGAATTATTATATTGTTTACTGAGTAGATGCTATAAATAAATCGCGGAACAACGTTCATATTTGTAGACGCCAAAATAAACAACTGTGAAGACACAGACTTCTACGTCATTGATTTGGATAGACAGGATTTAGCATAACCAATATTCATTACAGACGGAAAGTCGCTGGGAAACAAAGTAGTAAAGGTAAAAAAAAATTGTCTATAAAGTCTTAAAGTCTTAGACTTCGTCGTCATCTTCTCGGCTGATAGACAACCACTTCTGGTATTTCCAGAAATGGTCTTGTCCTCTCCCGAGGATACTTACTCTTTGGAGACTTTTGTTCTCCGCCTCCTCATCCTTTGTCCCAATAAGTTGGCAGGTCTATTTCATAAAAAATACTCTGGACATTCCCAAGAGACAGAGAAACCTACTGTAGGAAAAAAAATCCTTTTTAAATAATTTAAAATTGTGTAAAAGTATCAACCCTTATATGCCCCACTGCTGAGCATGGGTCTCCTCCTCGTTTTTTTTAAAGTCTAAAATTGCATAATTATTATGAATATTTCGTTTTAAGACGGAGCGTTTTTCAGTTGTGGCCGATTTATTTTATTTGCTGTATTTACACAAATTTTATGCTTAAGCAATATGCTCATGTCAATGAGTTACAGGAAATATTATTTTTGGACGTTGTGTCTTATTGCTGATATAATATTAGGATATCATAAAGTAAAGAAGAAAAATTCAAATTATAAGTATAGTAAGTGCTCAAGCAAAACATTTTTTTTTGTATAATATATACGCTAAAATGCTAAATGATTCGTAAATATAAAATATTTGAGAAATATAATATAATATAATAAGTTTAAGCATCTGTATTATATCATAATGTTAAAGACCCTTGGACTGTCGCCTAAATTGGTCGTATATAACCTATTGTTTTCTTATGTTTACGCGAATTTCACTCATTATAATGAAACAACTTTTACTTACAGGAAAAAGCAAGATGTAAAGTATCCGAAACGTCGGGCTTGTAAAAAACTAAATAAACCGCGATAAAATCCGTAAAAGTTGTTTCATTATAAAAAGCATAACCTACTTTTTGGCTAAACATAGCTAATTTCAATGCCAATAAAAGTACACAGTATATCCTACGCTATTTAAATAAATCTAAACTGAAGACGAAATCGGCTAGTCGGGAGTAAGATCAAGGGTACATCTTGACGTCAGAAATTATACTGCTTATTCTGTCGTTATTTTAGAACCACATTTTTTCACTGAAGGTATTTAAAGCAGTCCGCAAGAAACCTAACAACTAACTGTTTCAATAAATTAGGAATAATAGTATATTCGAGTTCATTGAACAAGGCTTAGGTAAGCAAGGCCCTTTCCTAAGTCCCCTTATTTACTGACCCCAACTACAAGATAGACAGATAGATAAACTTCTTATTCACAGTTCCACATTACAAATACAAATTAAAAGAAGAAAACAAAAACTAAATCTACAAGACACCTACACGTGACAGGCCAATAAGTATCCATGTGATAGATAAAAAAATAGTCTCAAAATTATCCATTGTGAAGTGTTTGTAAATTGCGACGTGGAAAATTATAAAATTAGGCAACTAAAGAAAATTACTTATTATGAATTTTTATGTTTTATGATTTACACTGATGATTTCTTACTTTAAAGAGAACTTTTAAAATAAACTCCTATTAAAGTTTTAAACAGTAGTTACATCACTAATAGGAGGATACTTTGGTAAAATTTTGTGGCCTCTAGTCGGGATGTGTGGATCCTGGGATGACTTCTATTCAAAAGGCAGGTCTGATAAGCTCTACTGACTGATGCCAGTGTTGATGACACATCTACAATATACACGTACTGTGTGATTAGCATCAGCAAGACCTCTCTTACAGGCTAACATCGATGCCTAGTTTTCCTATCTCCTTATACATCATCATCATCATCATCACCATCATGACCAGCCTCTATCCGTCCAATGAAGAGACCAAAGAACGCCAAGACGGCTGATCCCTTGCCGCTTGCATTCAACACATATTAGATCTTAGAAAGTACTTAAAACACTAATTTCGAATAGAATATCTATTGAATTTCACAACATTTTACTAGAAAATATATAGAAATGTATTTCTTGTACACTATATAAGGTAAAAAATGAAGTATTTGCGTTTTTATTTCACCTAAGTAATAAATATTTCAATTCCTACACGTATAGAAAGCTAGTAATACGCAGTTGCGCATTCATTCATATTCACAAAGCGGAGTTTTTATTTATACCTTAAACTGCTTATCGGCGCATCACCACTGGCTTACAGTTGTTAGTTGCTATACGCGCGGCGGGGCGGCTACTCGTCTCCTGTGCTGCCACCTATTACCGTCTCGGACCGGTGACCTTGGTGCGGTTCGTTCGTTGGCCGATGCCAAGAACGCGTTTTATCCCTACCGATATTCAAATACTGGGAACAAAACCCGTGGAACAGGTGGCGTTAATGTCACCTGTCAAAATGTGACAAGTTCTAACCAAACAATACAAACTTACAAAGTTAGTGAATAGTGTTACAAAAATGGGTTGGAAAATGCGCAATCCACGTCTACGTGAGCTCGGTAAGAATAGTTGAAACTTTAAGGTTATGTTTGGTTGTTTTGAAAGCCGGCTGCGAGCTACATGATAGTTACAGCAACAAAGTCGTGATCACTTTGCAGAATCTAAAAATAGCTTAAACAGATATGGCGGTAGCATAATCAGCGTTTTAGTTTCATTGACTTCATTAAATTCTCTTAATACTTATAGATACTATGCCATCATAGATTCGATAATAAGAGGAATAATACATTATATACAAAATTAGTTATATCTCATATTAGAAATATGCTAATAAATACAACTTCAAAAATAGAGATTCGCAAATGAATCCTTTTTCGTTGGTTAAAAAAACTAGTAGATGGAAATATGTACATAATATTATGTCAAAGTTTATTTGACCTGTGTTATGCGCCTGTAGCTTTTCATTGAAATCACTCGTTTGTAAATAATAAAAAATTGACTGTACTTTTAAATAAGGCACTCACCTTAATATTTATGTAAGTACCTGAGTATAAAAGTGAGTGCCTTATGTTTTATGCATTTGGATCCAAAAATCGAGACGTTTCAACTAATAGTAAATGAAAATGGGATCTGGACTATCCCAGGCCACTCCAACATGCGTATACTGAGACAACACGCGTACAGTGATCATTTGATGGCAGTATACTGCTTCTGCTGTCCTTCTCTCTGAAACACAGCAAGAAGCAAATATCATTTCCCACTATACATTACTTCCGTTGTGGTTATTTTCACCCGAAAAATTGTTATTTTATGTACATAATAAACGAATCAAAACATTTTTATGGTATGCTATAGTATGCTGTCTTAGCATATTTTGTAACAATTTTTCCATTGCAACTGTTGCTGCATTTATCGATAAATTCATCAAAATTTTGATAAATATAATATTAGTTTTCTAAACCTCCATTAATTTACATCATTGCATCTCTCCTATTGCTGAGATCATCATCAGATATCATAACTAATTTCTAATTTTCCATCTGCTCACCTAACTTCAGATTGAGATTAAAGGCTATCAGGCCTAAAAGTCTAGACGTTTCGAAAAAAAAATCGTTGAGAATGTTTGGGCATTGTCGAAAATTGTTGGGTCATATAGTACTTATAATAGGTATACACAAATATGTGCCATATTTGGAGAAACGCAAGCAATTGCTGAAATTTAAAAAAGCCCAAATATTTGAGCACGATACCTTTTTTTAAATAGATGTACTCGAATAAATTAATTTCAGTAAATATTTTTTAACAATGTTTAACATAGCATTATGGAAAGATGGACCAAGAGAAAGATGCGCTATCTTTCTTTGATACATCTTTCCATTGATCGGCATCAAGCAACATCTCTATTCAGTTGTGTACAAGCAATGCTCGAATGAGATGCTTCTATATCTGCAGCTATGAGTCTTCTTTTAATGACTTTGGCAATAACTATTACTTGTCGAACTTGCCTCGACTTTTGTACCTCGGAAGTAGTTAAAGTTCCATTTTTGGGGAGACCTCTCACATCTAAATCAGTTTTTTCTCTTATTTCTGACTATTTCACGACTTATTCCTTTACTCCTTATGCATTCTACAGCCTGTATTAACGAACATTGCGAAAAAATTTGAATACTTTCAAAGTACGTTTGAGCCACTTCATTATCATCATTCAGCCTTTATTCGTCCACTGCTAAATATATGCCCCCCTCAATGAGCGCTAAGACGACCGATCCCTTGCAAATCGCGTCAAACACGGATGACCACTGAACTTTATTCTTAGTTCTTTTTTATGTTACTTGTAAAAGCAAACTTGTAGCCTTAGTGGTCGACGTAGCCCATGATCATAACTATTTTACCTGGAACTAGACCTGGCAAGTTATTTAGGTATTAACTTATAAAGTATCCTAAAAATAAAATGTTATGTCGTTCTTACTTACACTGTCTATCTTGCCCTTCTCCCTGACACGCAGTAATTTTTTAAAATTATTCTCATTCTTATATTATCCACATTCTAAAGATCTTGATTAAAAAAAAAACATTTCTATATAGAAAATATTGTCAGTTTACTTCGATTGAATCTAGTTAGGTTTCTCGTAACAGGTACACGAAACCTGTTACTTACATTAAACAGCTATATTCATGTGCTATGGAGACTATATTGAGTGTATAGAAACGAAACAAATTCAATGGACTCCATGATTCATCAAATATTATCACAGCCGTATTTTAGAAGCGTACTTGGCTAAGTAATGAAACAATACTATGAAAAGAACTCTTCTAGCTATGCACTCCTGGTGCATAGCTAGAAGAGTTCACTATGGCCATAGTCGAGTTTTATATGGGTTTAACAGAAGCACTTCGAAAAAAAAAGTTGCGATTACATTTCAGTATTGTCTATGAATTGGTTTGAATGACCCTATGCGTTCGGGAGTACTGTGACACCTCAAAGTATTTTTGTGAATACGGGTATACAACTATGTAGTACAAAGACCTTTTCTCTCTTTTACGCCGGGAAATGCACTGACGCATCCCGCAGGGGAGTGAGTCTCCCCAGGCAGGTATGTGGGACTCGCTGCGCCCGAAAGATGGTAAGTGGACGCAGCTCTACCCACTAAAACCCGGCGAGTGCCACCACTGCCGCCTTTGGTGAGGTGCCCCGGATCTACAAGCAACAGGGCACCTCGACGGCTAGCTAGTCCCTCAGGGGACCGACGCCACCTCCACAGAGCGGTTGTTCCGCACCACAGAATAACCACTCCCAACGTCGGGACAGTACAATGAGGTGAGGTTCCCATCCTCACCCCTTGCCCCCTGCTCTTTTGTCCCCTCTTCTTATAAGAGGGATACAAAGAGCCCCCTCGGCTCAATTCGCTTCGCCCAAGGTGTTGGGGTCACCCTGGGCTACTGAGCCCCACCGCCACGACAAGGCCTGAGCCATGGTAGGGATGTAGTACAAAGTCCTGCTTTTTTACTAATATGTCCAATTTATACTAATTTAGACGATATGCAGGATTTGATTTTTACTTTATAAATAGAGTATATTTTTCCTTATATTAATAAAATAGTAGTACAAATTAAATGATTAGATATTAAATCGCAAAAATGAATGATATCAATCCGATACTGATAATAAAAATAATTTGTCGATTATAAAACGTAATAGATATTCATAATCTTATTATATAAAAATCTCTTGTTATGAAAAGCAAAATATGTGTATGATAAATACAATCAAACAGTTTGGTATCAGTAATTAAATTTTATCAAATATTTTGATAGTCTGTCACATATTTTTTATGTCAGTAAGATTGGCGAATAAGACGTGCCTCATAAGTGTTAGTGTTATTTTTTTTCGAAAGAATTTAGACCTTTGGATGGAAGTGTAAGTGATCGTTTATCTTTGATAAGTTAACCTGAGACTAGCTTAGGCAAATCACGCGTTGACTATCCTGAGTCTTGTGTCTTTATCCTTTTCCCTATTTGGGGTTGGTTGTGTATGTCAGCTCCCTCCACTTTTTCTTGTCGTTGATCATATTTATATTAACCCCCCTTCATGTACCGTCTAACGCACTTATTCCAGGTCTTTCTTAGTCTTCCTCTCTCTCTCTGTGGGCACTAACTTTTATTAAGTCTATCATGGTCTTCTAACTTTGCTAGATATTCTTCATTTCTTCTCACAATATGGTCATACCAGTATAAACGACTACTTTTTAGTTTAATCCTGAGCCCCGAGTATAGTGCTTAAAAATAATAAGTAAATACTACCCGTTAATAACATCATATTATCCTAGTCTTGCAGTAAGCAAGATATTTATAACACTAGTGACACCCCACAGTTTTACCCGCGTAATTTTCGTGGGAGAACGTGGAACATGTGTTATGCTGAATACACATCAGATTTATTAATGTAAAGTAAATATATAGTCACAAAAATCAATCAGTCTTCACGTGAATCATGACTGAGTGGTTTTATAACCCTCTGAGTATTAGGAACATCTAACTAACACTAACGTGAAAGAGAAGACACATAAACTTATATAATACCCAACCTATCACAGTTTACTTTCGGAATTCCTGTTCGCTTTCCGAATTCGTATTCCGTATTCGCTATTGTAAAATACATGTATTCCGTATGAAAAATAAATCGTATCGATTTGATACGTTCTGGCCTGGAAACGCGGAAAACGAATTCAGAAATCGAACACGGCTTCCGAACATAATATGAGGCCAGCCTAAGATAAAAACAAATATATTTTAATAATGTTTTAATATGACATACGATTATATAGCAAAACGTCATAAATAGCCTTAGAACTGTACTTTCTGTATATTCCAAATTCTATTTTTATCATAAAAACATAATATCTTGCACAATATGCCGTCCTTAGATAACGTATGAACACAAGGGCAGCCCAATATCTCGTTCTATTTATAGAGCTAATTACACATTTCGTTACACACATTTGTTTATTTTGGTATGGTAGTTAAAAGCTAATTTGCATTTGTACACAAAGCTCTTTAATGCTTAGAGAACGGCTAAGTAAAACATAAACACCATGTACATAGTATTATACGAGCGATGGTCCAGTGGTGAATGGACTCGGCCTCTTATGCGAGAGGTTCCGGGTTCGATCCTGACCCCACCGTGTGGGCCTTGAAATGGGTTTTTCTAAATTTCCGGTGAAGAAAAACATCGTGAGGAAACCTGCAAGCCTGATGAGATTGAAAGTCTTTGGTACTTATGTGAAGTTCACCAACCCGCACTGGGCGAGCGCATCGGTGAATTATCGGCCCATTATCCTCCTCGCCTGATTTCGAGGAGACCCGTGTCCAGCAGTGGGACATAAAGGATACTTCACTTCACATAGTATTATGTACTGTATAAAAGATTCTAGTGTAGCGCTCTATTATTGTTTAGTTAAGAATAAGGCCGGCCGCATACATACGGAATCCGTATTCGATTTTTAAATTCGTTTTCCGTTGTAATGAATATATTATTTATGGAAGGAAGTCGATGTATTTTCATAATGGTTAAAGCATTCGGGTCTTCGAATGTGTAAAACGAATATGGATTCTGTACGAATGAGGCCGGTGTTTTTTAAACTAAAAGACAATAGAAGACTGAAGACCACACGAGAATACATTAACAGAAACGAAAACCCGAATGCAATAACCAATATGAAAATACATTGATTGCCGCATATGCTCATATTTTTTCAGTACGCAATATATTTATTTTACAATAGCGAACGCGGAAAATGAATTCAAAAATCGAACACGGATTCCGAACGTACATGTGGCCAGGCTTAAGCCGTCTGTCAGGTGTTTCAGAAAATGACTCATAGTAAGTATTAAATGTCGCCAATTTGTAGAGTCAGACACCGGCTACATTCTTACGTGCATTTCCTGAGTTGTTAGATGTCTGCCCTCAATCGGTACAGCCATTTTAAAACGAGCCAAAATATAACTTTATACACAAGACAATACAGTGAAAATATCAAGGCTACTTTCCAACCGAAGTACACCATCTCGTTGAAGGCCAAAATGGCGTCGTAGCATTTCTTTTGAAAAGCATAGTTTTATCCGAAATCTGAAAAAAATTCTTTATTAACAGCTAGATCGTTTTTACACCTGTGGTGGTAATTTAGATTTACAGTCGTGTGCGGAGTTGAAATATTTTTTATATCACAGCTTGAAGGTGGCAGGTGAAATATTTTTTTAATGTGATGATTCGTTTTTAGATAATCTTCTATATACAAAATTACAAACGTTTATTAATACTCTTTTTTACATATTTTAGAGTAGAAACTTGAAACTTTAATCACATTTTTCTTATCTATATAATGTGGCATTTATGAATTTACTAGCTTCCCATCCAGCTTAGCACGGGAGCAGTAAGTTGTTATTAATCCAATTTCACAAAACCTTGACTAATTATAATATATTAAAATCATCCTTGCATTGACGGATAGAAAAAGAGAGATAGAAGAAAGAGACATTGTCTGACATTGATTCTTGTTACATAATTTAGTGTTATATAAAAATTCTTTAAGAGGGAAGCCGATAGAAAGATTCATTTGGGATAAGCAGCATTCAGGATGCTTAGCTCTGTATATTCTCACGCCATCTATAATGTACAGTTTGAAGACCATTCTTCAACCAATGCGTATTGCGTACTCCCGTCCCAAACGTGGCCTCTGAATTTATGACTGGTCCAAAAGATTGCCGTATCTTAACGTGCTATGGATGGAGCGGAGCTATGTCTCTTTTGCATATAGGGTTCGAACAATAACCTCCTTCAGAAAACTAAAATCTACACTAATATTATAAAGAGGAAAACTTTGTTTGTTTGTTTGGTTGTAATGAATAGGCTCATAAAGTACTGGACCGATTTCAAAAACTCTTTCACCATTCGAAAGCTACATTATTCATGAGTAACATAGGCTAAATTTTATTCTGAAAAAAAAAAATTAGGGTTCCGTAAGATATTTGGGTTTTTCGGACACAAGGTGTAAAAAATCAACCAGAAAAGTTACTTATTTTGCGTACTAAGATCCCGTTGTAAATTTAACTTAACGCAGGCAAAGCTGCGGGCAACAGCTAGTAACTAACATTGGAATATTCAAATAATCTGAAGAACAATCTGGCGTTTAGGAAGACAGTGTTAGTCGGCTAATTAATAGATAACAAAATGATCTTCACAGCAGCCTCCAGTCCATGTTGGATGCGAGTGGCAAGGAAGGAAAAAGTTGGTATTGGCGTCATTAAGAGCTAGGCCTATATTCAGCAGTGGACGGAAAAGGGCTGATGATAATGATGATGATGATGATTCAATAATAGAAAGAATGTATTTTCTTATTGTTTCTTAAACAATGACATATTCATTCATTGACCTATTCTTCGTTCACGCAGCCTTGAGTTAAAACGTTACAGGCATATGTTCGATCCATTGAAATTCAACAGGTTTATTTTTATATTAGCTTCGAGAAGTAGGCGGACTATTATCATATTTTTATTCGCTTTGAGTGTATATGCGTATGAGCATCATAATCTATAATTACACATAGTATAAAGGGAACAATGATACATTCAAAAACATGTTATTTTAAGAGCTGCCTTGTATGGTTTGACTGTAAATACATAGGTTTTAATTCCACACAGCCCACTGCTGGGCACGGGTCTCCTCCTCAAAACCAGGCGTCTAAAGATTTTGACCTGACAACGTCTTTTTCAATTGGAATCAAATAATTCAATTCGATGGAGCCGGCTGCACGTACGAAAAAACATGACTCATGCGGCGTTACCTCGCTCTGCGTTCCATTTAATTTTTTATTGGCTCGAATTGCAAGCGAGACCGCGGAACGAGCGACAAAGAGGCACAATCCGCCCATCAGTATTTTTGACGTTGTCACTTTCAACTATGGTCAGTAAACCGACATTACAGACAACCGATTTTTTTAATTTGATTCAGGTGATAGAAAATTACAAAAACTCACTTAAAATCGAACCTGCACCACTCGATCAGGGGGCCTAGCCAAAATGCCATTAAGAAAGCGTTAGCGAAGTTCGAAACGATGAAATGTATAGGATGGACCACGTGATTAAACGCGGCCTTATGTCAATCTCATACATTTTATCATTTTCGAACTTCGCTAACGCTTTCTTAATGGCATTTTGACTAGGCCCCCTAGACGCCGAAACCGTTCGTTCGTTCCGCAACTCAGACAAATCTAAAGACTTGCTTACCTTTTTCGATTTTCAAATAAACGTCAAGCTGTGCAGTGGCTGCTACTAGTAGGGGAGCTAGAATCGTCTTCCAATGAGGAACCAACGGACACGACGTAATTGCAATTATTACAAACTAGTAGCGTGCCGTGGTTTCACCCGCGTACTTCCCATTCCCGTGGGAATACAATGATAAATTATAGCCTATGTGTTATTCTGATGTATAAGCTATATTACTGTAAAGTTTCAATAAGATCCATTCAGCAGTTACGTGAAAGAGTAACAAACATACTCACAAACCTTCGCCTTTATAATATTAGTAGGATATACATAGACTTTTCTCATAAATCAACGGCATAAAGCTTTTATAATGCGTGATACTTGGATTAAGTTGATGTATGTGAGTAATAGTGATGTATGAACATTTACTAGATGCCAAAAGTTTATCAGCTAATATATTGGTAATATCTCAACACCTAATGGAAAGTTTAGATAGTGGCATTTGATAGCTGTTACATCAAATCTAATACTGTACATTTGTAAGTAATGCTTAGGAGGGGAGGCCGCGTAGACGATGTGATAGTCGGCTATTGACCAGGTTGGGGCTCAGTAGCCCAGGGTGAGCACAACACCTTGGGCGAAGCGAACTGGGTTAAGGGGATTCTTTGTACCCCTCTTATAAGAAGTGGGGGCAAAAGAGAAGGGGGCAAGGGGTGAGGCCGGGAACCTCACCTAATTGTACTGTCCCGACGTTGGGAGGTGTTGTTCTATGGTGCGGGACAACTCCTCTGTGGAGGTGGCGTCGGTCCCCCGAGGACTAGCCGTCGAGGTGCCCTGTTGCTTGTAGATCCGGGGCACCTCACCAAAGGCGGCAGTGGTGGCACTCGCCCTGTTTTAGTGGGTAAAGCTGCGTCCACTTACCAGATTTCGTGCACAGTGAGTCCCACATAACCCGCCTGGAGAGACCCATTCACCCGCAGGAAGCCTTAGCGCATTTCCCAGCGTTAAAGAAAAAAAAGGTTGGAAAACGATTTCCATGCAGTGGCCGGTCCGCGTTGAATACGATTGGCGAGAGATCGGTCGACTTGGCGTTCATTGAAGGAAACTTATCAGCAGTGAGTATGCGGAATGCGGATAGAGGCTGATGATGGTGATGATTATAATGATGATTCAGTGTTTTTAAAGTCATCAGACGACGATAATGATTTATTGTCATGGTTTTATCTTAATGTTTGATAGGGTCTAATTAGTTTTACCCGCACATTAATTTTGAATTCTTAAATTGAAATATTAGAATCCTTAAAGAAAAACAATTTTATTGCTTTTCCCGTAAACAAACCTTTGGAAACCTTTCACACACAATTGTAGGCTATCCGTTATTCACAAAATACGATTTGTTTTAGTTTAAACTAAAACTTTCACTTGTAGAACTTTTCAAAACCAAAAAAATATTATTTTAGTTTAATTGAAACGTCTAGCTGATATTCGAGACATACGTTAGCTTTATCATACTTTAGCTAATTATAAGTACCAGAATGCCTAAAGACAAATATTCTAGCCTTAGGGTTTATCCTTATCACCATTATCAAATATCTACTAAGAGAAAGTTTATTGGGGTAGTAGCGACGCCCCGCGGTTTCACCCGCGTACTTCCCATTCCCGTGGAAGTACGGGGATAATTTATAGCCTATGTGCTATTCTGATATGTAAACTATATGATTGTAAAGTTTCACAAAAATCCATTGAATAGTTTTTGCGTGAAAGATTAACAAACATTCTTACAAACTTTCGCGTTTATAATATTAGTAGGAGTAGATAGTAGGAAGTAGATTTTAAATCAATTATCATGTTTATTATTAATTTGGCTTACACTCAAATTTGAGTAACTACTCAAATCTGAGGTATTTTAGTCAAATTTACAGGTCTGGTAGTTATAAGTAAGCGCTTTGAATGAGCTATATATGGCAGTTTATACTAGGAGATTATGTACTGCATAACAATCGTGTTATACGTGATGCCTTATTGATGTTGTAACAAGTGAATGTTGTGTGTGATGTGTGTTTTGTGTTGTATTGTGTTTTTGTGTTGTAGTGTGTATTGTGCTGTGTGTGTTGATTAAAATATCAATATAGGTTAATTTAAATTATACGGCTGTTGATTTACTATTTTCATTGAACATAAATCTCGTCTTGCAAGATTATTTGGAAGTGAAATTAATTTAATAGTTATAGTTTTGATATTAAATCTGTTATAAAAGCACATACCTTTTTTTACAAAATTTGCGTGTTTCTTTTGTACTAGTCCTAGAGTTCTCCGAAAAAAATATTTTGTAACCTTAATCTTAATTAATTTATATCACACTACCGGGAACAACTATAATTTACAACAAGTACAAGGCATAATCGTTAGGTGCTAAAACGTTCCTGCTAAGAATACGAAATATAATTCACATTATTTTATCTCTTTGTTCTGAGTGAGATTGATGTGTTGAACACTTTGAAGTTAACGACCAGTAGAGCTATTCTGTAAAATCGTTTTTGAATTTCGAAAGCGGAATCCGTGGTGATTTGACGAATTTGACTAATTTGTATTCTTTAAAACTCGACTATCTTTCTATATCAATAAAGTTCACTTAGATGTGAGTGTAAAGTGAGCTCTATCACTCAGGTGAAGCTCGATGTCGAAATGGTTTTTACAGAATAGCCCTACAGGTACCTACTAGTCGAAATAAATACCCAAAAATAAATGTTCATCTTATAACAAGTAACGGCTTACTCGACTACATCTAGGCACTAAAAAGTTCTAAAAATGTAGGTAAATACTAAATAGTATTCTAGATACACTTATTAGAGTGGATGTACGGATATTAGGAGTCATCCTACTAGTCCTACTAATATTATAGATGTGAAAGTTTGTAAGTATTGATGTTTGTTACTCTTTCACGTGAAAACTACTGACTGGATTTTAACGAAACTTTACTTTTAACACAAAGGCCATAATTTATCTCCGTACTTCCACGGAAAAGGGAAGTACGCGGGTGAAACCGCGCTGCTAGTTATTAATAAAAATCTATAATGAAATTTAAGATAAAATGAAGAACTATTAATATCATAGAAAATTTATCATCACTTCATTTCTTCCTTATTGCTGCTGAGACGGTAATCTCTCTCTCTCTCTCACTCTCTATTTAAGAGCTTTGCTCTTGTCGGTGGAGTATTCGCCACTCATTCCTCCTCTCCGCCAACACCTTCTCCTGATACGACATAACCTGTACCTTCTCCTTTATTTGTAGCATATAACTCCTTCTCGGTCTACCTCTTCCTCTTTTTCCATCAATCTTTCACTCGATGATATTTTTTATAAACAAGTCATGTCGTATCAGGTGACCAATCTTTCCTCTTCGGTTCTCAACGAGTTCGAGACAGTAATAGTTCGTCAAAAAACCTTCAAATCGTCTTGTATCGACACGACGAGCCAAATGTTATCCATTATGCAATGAGTACCTACATTTATAATCGTTGTAACCCAATTCTGTGCGCAGCTGTGAATAATGCAAATATGCAAAAATGTATGTAATTCCTCCGTCCCACGTGACTTGGTTGTGATAGTCACAGTACTTATTGAATAACAAGTATAAAATATTGGCAAATAGAGCCGAGCCAACAGAGCCAATGTTAATATGCAAAATAATTTCGAATTTCATTAAGATTAAGGTAAAGTAAAATAGTTCAAAAAAACTAAAACACATGATTTTGCTTTTGCATATTAAAAAATGGAATAATCTTATCGAGTTAGTTGATGGTCCACTGTCTTAGATAGATCCATAAAGTTTGAACAAAATCTGGCCGTTTAAAGTGGGTCAAAATCGCGTGCAAAGGAGTCTGTTACAAACATACATCTGTATTATACACAGATATTTGAAATAACTATTTCTATGGCATTATATATTCACCTGTGTGAAGCTAATAAAAAGCATGTAAAAATACGACTGTGATTGTGTTTTTGATTTATTGTGCACAGATTTATAAATAAAGACAGATGGAACATGCCAAACACCCGAGTTACGCTTTAAAGTGAATACAAATTCAAAAGCCCTCTCAAGTGCTTGACATAGCGTCGTACTCTAAATTATATTGTGTTCGTTTTTGAATTTTTATTCGCTTTGTTGGCGTCCCTCGCGTGTTCGGCATGCTCCATTTGTCTTTATTTATAAATCTGTGTTATTGTGATTAAAAATAGTTGAATATTTACGAAATCAGTCTTTCTGTCTATTATTTTTGACTGTAATTCTTATAAAAGCGCAAAAAGCAGTTTCTAAATTATTGTCAGAAATAATCTAGGTTGTGTATGAAACATTCAAGAGTTTTCTGACCTTATTACGAGAATTTTACATTGTTTATTCCTTCGAAAATATGTGCTCTGACATAAGAAATGATAAACATCTACTTGTGCATATCATCATCATCCTTTGTCTATCCACCGTTATATCATTTCCAACGAACGCCAGGACTGTCAATTTCCCACCACACATCCTACCAGGACTGACTATTTCTCGTAGCTATGAGTTAAATTCTTACTTATAATTGCCTTGGTTTTACTAAAAGCAAGACCAAGTCCAAAAATGAGACTAAGTCAGCAATACGATCACTGTCCATGTCGTTGTCCTAACTCCAAGTATGTCCGTTTTCTCTTGGACTTCACTCAATAACTCTCGAAATTTTTATACAGCTATTCACTCGCCTCTACAAATCCATTATACTTAGTTTATATTAAATTAGTTTAACATAACCGAGTAACATTCTCTACTGCTTGCGTAATATTTTAATCGACCCAGGACTGCAATCTGCTCTCTCGCCTTCACGTCTGATTACATACTAAGGTTATATCTGTTTCTATTCGATATCGGAATTCCTCATCATCATCATCACCATCACCATCATCATCATCATCATCATCATCATCACCATCATCATCTAATGTCTCTATTAAGTGCGTGTCCATTGTATGCCCTAACGATGAATAATCTTTAGCAGGAATCTCCTGTTGACCTCGATAACTGTTATACAGGTGTATTCTCTTTGTTCTAACGTAACCATACGTTTATAGAATGTTTCACGATCATCATCATCAGCCTTTATCCGTCCACTGCTGAAAGCCTCCCTCGATGAGCGCAAAAGACTGAGTAAGAATTTTTATTATATGTAATTCAGTTATAAATAATCTATACCTACTAATATTAAAAAGAGGAAAGGTTTGATTGTTTGTTTGTATTATATGAATATGCTCCGAAACTAATTGACCGATTTTAAAAAATCTTTCACTGTTGGAAAGCTGCACTATCCCCGGTGAACATAGCTTATATTAAATTTCCAAAAA
Organism: Lycaena phlaeas; assembly: GCA_905333005.2. Classification (NCBI taxonomy): domain Eukaryota; kingdom Metazoa; phylum Arthropoda; class Insecta; order Lepidoptera; family Lycaenidae; genus Lycaena; species Lycaena phlaeas. The sequence continues at coordinate 6,116,697 of HG995181.1, forward strand.
GTTAGGGATCCATTTTAAATCTTATTTGACGCAGGCGAAGCTGCGTGCAACAGCTAGTAATTAATAAAGTGTGCTGTCTATGTACCGAAAACATTCTGCCTTATTCTTGTATGCTGTAACTTAATTTACTTTTGTTTTTACTTTACTTTTTACAATACTGGCATGACTGTTTTGTGTAAGCATGTTTTACACATTGATTAAGAGTTATTCTTATAATAAGAAACGAACTAAAAATACCAGTTACAAGTCTTAAAATAGAATATATTTTCGGAAACAAGTTTCACATTCTTATATAATGATCCAACGTGTGGAGTTCGTGAGTCCGTATTAGGTCAGACCACGTGGGACCTATGACCTTATAGTCTCTTGGTATAGCAGTGCCATATATAGAGCAAAATAGAATAGAGGAGCTTTTGTATGATGTTTTAGTTAATAATAAAGATTCTATTTTTGTAATGTCATAATATGTCTTTAATGTATTTTCCCTATGCCCCCGAAAAGGCTACAATAAATTTTTAGCCCTCTGATCAACCGCTGTTTTTTAACATTAGTACGTTTGACAGAACGAAGTCTGTCGGGGCAGTTAGTATTAGGGCCTGTTTCACGATCTCCAGTTAAGTTCCCAATAGGCTTTGGGCAACATATTTGACAAACATTTGACAGGTACTCCATACTCTATCTGTCAAATATGTTGCCGATAGCCTATTGGGAACTTAACTGGAGATTGTGAAACGGGCCCTTATTGTAAATTACATCATAATCCATTCTATTGAATGGATTATGAAGAGCTACTGATCTTGCGTGTAAAATACATTCTTACAAACTTTTGCATTTATATTTTTTTTTTCGGACTGACCTATGCTGTCGGCCTTAAAGCCTTTATGCTTCATCGGTTCGTTAGTTGAGCGGATGGCTCATCTTATTATAAGTAGGATCATGCTTATATATTTCGTGGCATGCCATGGTCCAATATTTAACTAATACTTGTCAGTACTCGTATTAGCGTTTGTGGGTCTTTTCAAATTTATAATTGTAAATTACCTTTTTTATTGACCGACATATTATATCTGTATGAGATCAGTGTCTTGTAATAGATTTACTTATTTAATATAACTTCTACTTAGAATTCTTATCAAGGATTTGTGTGAGGCCAACCCATATTTTATTTTAAGGCCAGATAAAATTTTACTGAAACAATGTAATAAAACCTTCGACTTGGTGAATAAAATTGAAGAGGGTATTTGTCAACAGTTTCCTTTTTACATCATATTCTAACAAGACCTTTTTACACTGTATAAGCTACAAATAATGAATATAAAAAATAAAAGTTAATATAATATATAAATGTATTTTATTTAGTTTACTCCGTTAGCACTTTCTGTGTGGATAAAACCAACCAAAATATCGATGTATCTTATGATAGACTCGAAAAACTTTGTAACGATAGGACATCTGGCGCCTGAATATTTGCTATACCTACAGTATCCAAAACTTTGGGCGCGTAAGAAAGTCAATAATAAAATCCGTAAAAGTAGTTTCATCATAATATTTCTTAGTAGTATATATCACATAAATACTTTTAAAACTAAATAAGGAAAATATTACAAGGAACTTATTGAATCATACTCCAAGGGCGTAACATCTATTAATAGACTCATTTTACCACTACGTTTATGGCCTCATTAAGTTATCTGTGATTTAGCTATGATTCGAGGATATATTGAAAATTTCGCGACCTAGTCATGAAAACTGAATAACTCCTAGTTACTGAAACGTTGGTCAAAGTGTATGTCAACTAACATGACTCTTAATAGCGGTTAACATGCGATTCTAGAGTCAAATTTTACAGCTTTTCATTGTAGTAGCTATGTCAACCGACAAAGCCGATCAAATTATGTAATTTAACCATGCTTCTAGCTAAATTTAACAATAGATTTAATAGTTGATTTGTTAATTTTTGTCTTGATCAGCCTTTCGAACCGGGCGTTAATCGGATAGTGTCTTAGTTTATTTGAGACCACAATTATGAATTTAAGTAATAGACCCGATAGACGTGTGATCTCTGGTGTTGTCCTGACGGAACAATACTTTCTTTCTAAATAATTTTGGGCATTTCTGTTTAATTTCTTAGTAAGTACGCCAAAATTATTATAACGATTTTCGGAAGGTAGTCCACCATTATGACACCCTTAGCCCTTATCATGTCCTTTTCATTGTTCAGATTATTGTTTTGGCTCTGGTATATATGTGTGCCGTGTGAGTGTAATGTGTATGTATTAGATTAAGCATGTTTAACAGTTTGTATTATTATTGTATTCCTCAATAAATGTTTATTCTATTCTACTCCAGTATAGTGATAAACTCTGGTTTCACCAGTTGCCACGAATCTAATAAGAAAACCTTGTGGATCAGTCTCGAATATCGCCAAACAGTTGCGATAAATCGAGTCGAATTCGCATCTGCTCTTCAGAAAACAATCTAAAAAACCCACCTAGCGCAAACATTAGAAAATCCGAGTTCATTAATATTGATGTTTTGAATTTGTTCCAATGAGATGCCTGTGGTGTTTGCTACTTCTCTGATATTCAATCTATGGCCTTTCAGTCTGTGATAAAATTTGGTGATATTTTCTTCTTTCGGCGACCGAAGCGAGGGTCACTCCCGAATTTCTCTCATCCACTTTTAAATTCTTCAACCCATTTTTCTACAATAGCATAGGACAGGGCAGATTTTCCTAATATTGTTTGCATGTCATCATTTGTTGTGAATCTTTTTTTCCTATCTCAAAAAAGCACTACGTCAGAAATCGGTTCAGTAGCTTGACGACCTACGTAGTAAGTCACGTAAAGGTTTGACTACTATTGAAGCATAGTATTTCGTATTCGTACACATACACGTTTAATATTCAATCCTTCATTCATGAACTTTATATTGCGTTCACGATGCTTGAAAGACAAATCAATATTAATGACCGTTCTTATTTTTCAAGTATGTGCTAAGAATTTCTTTCGATTTTCGTACCCAATTTACCGTAGTGGTAACGTGTAGTGCACGAAATAAAAGTGATTAATGTTTCTATGCACGGGTTTCTTCGAAATCAAACGAGGAGCGTGTTGTTCACCTGTGATGACCCAATACGGTTAACTTCAAATTATTTCCAAGAATCTCGTCGGGAGTGCAGGTTTCCTCAAAATGTTTTCTTTCACCGGTGAGTAGTGAGTAGGTTGCGTCGTTGACGCGAAACCTGTTTGCTGGTCAAGATCGAACCCAGACTTCCTAAAACAAATTTAAAATCCATGAAATTGCTTATTATACCATCGTCAATATTACATAATCAAAAATAATATTCAAAACTATTATGTATTGTAATATTTTAATTGACATTATGTTAATAATTGTGTGTTTTTTGCTAATCTAGTATAATAATTGTGTTTTCACAACTGTAATTACAATTTGCATAGTTTCTTGTTTTTGTTGTTTAGTGTGTTTTATTTGCAGCAATTTATAATATTGTGTTTATGATAATAGTCACTGTGATTATAAAATCACTTTTTCATATTGTCAGTCTCTTTGCTTATTCTAATTAATCGTTCGTTTGATGATTATAATATGTGCAATTCTAATACATATGTTTTTATTAACATGCTTTTATTAACTTCACCTGTATGTTTGTAACCTACTCCTTTGAGCTGGATTTTGTCCTACTTTAAACGATTAGATTTAATTCAAATGCACACCTGTCAAAGAACGATGACAATACAATAATTCGATTACAAGATTCGATTATCCCAATTAGATTCGCCAGGATTAATTTATTCCTTTCCGCATCCTTTGCATGCGGTGTTTGCATTATAAAAAAAATTGAGGAAAATTATTATCAACACGACAATGTTTGAATATGTATTAATGTGAACTCGTGGAAGCATTTATTATTATACTCGTAGTAACCTACAACTGTTACTGTTCAAATAACTGCGTCGCACACGTTTTTGATACGTGAAAAAAAATACTCTCGCCTCACATTTTGGTTTTTTTTCCTTTGTAATAAACTGTATTTTATCATTATCAGCCTTCTAGTCCCTTGGTGGACAAAGGCTACCTTCAATGAATGCCAAAAAAAATCTCCACATATAAAAAAAGCAGACCATTTTTTTAATTTTACTTCTTTTTACTTTACCACCTATTATTTTTGTGCAGAAAATCAATAAATGGTAGGCTTTTTATGTATATTCATTTGTGAAGTTAACTATTTTTTTTCTTTTAACGGTAGGACTCTTCTATTTCACTGTGGTGATCTGTGCTAATCTAAGGTCTATGTACCTGAGATTAGCACAGGCAATGTGTGTCGATATAACTTACTAAGCGCCTACCAATACTTCCCACGGATGCGCTGTATGTGGCGCACCGGTCTCATGGTCCTAAACTCACCAAGCAACTTTAAAATATTCTAGATAACATATTAAATTGTTGAACACTTGATGGTTTGTAGTTTGCGTAGCCCATGAACAGAAGCGAGTAGTTGAGGCAACATAAAAGATCCCGCACGATATTTTCTGCACCAGTAGTTGCAAGAAGGTAAATAGATGTGGTAAAGGTTTTATATAAATATGACAAAAACTACGCAGAAACGTTTGAAACTGCACACGCACACAAACGTGCATATCGACGGGATCCCTAAGCGAACCTCGCAGTGCTGTCGTAACTGCTGTGTGGTGGACGCGTCGATGCACATGTATGTGTAAGTGCGCCTTTCGAACGTTTGTTCGTAGTTTCCTTACTAGTTGAAAAGTATAACTTAATATCAGAAAGTAATACTAATAATTGGTTCATTCATTAAAACATTGATTAAGAACACGATTTTTATAAATAAAGCCGGATGCTGTATCGGATTCGTATTAAATTTCACCGCAAGTACTAAAAATAAAATTAACGCGAATAACATCCTCTGTAAAATCACTTTTAATTACACTCACATTTTATGTCCGAATCAACGACGCCCAATTTACGACCAAAAGCCGTAATTTATCAGCGTTTAACCAGGAAACGCGGGCGGAGTGCCAGTATGTCTACTATTTTGGCACTATGACAGACCTCCGGCCATCATTTGTCCAATTGTTTGGTGTTAATGAAGTTTAGAGAACGACACATTGTAGTAAAATATTTTTTTTTTATTATTTACATCTAATTACAATGAAAAAAATCATGTCAATGTCAAGTCAAGTCAATGTCAAGTCAATGTCAAGTCAAAAAATATCAAGAAGATCCTTAATACGAACAACTTATTAATGATACTGACACACGTTCCATCTGATGGTAAATAGTTGACGTCACCCATAAAACTAGTTTACCTGGAACTAGCCCTGGCATTGTCTAAGACCTAAGATGTTAAGTGTCGGTGCCAGTAAATAATGCCTCTCTTGCCCTACTCTTTAAAACACAGCAAAGCTGTTTGATTGGACAAAACAAGCAGGATAGTTGTGCCCATGCAGGTGTGAAGCAAGGCGCATCACTGCCTCAAGTAAATTCAATTTCGATTTCGACGAAGTGAAATCTAACTTAGTAGTCTAATTTCTGGAATATTTTTCAACTTGAAACTTAATTTTACAACTTGAATACTGCCCTACGTTTTCTTTCCGAATGCATTTTTTTAATGTACAGGATAGCATATACGTATATAATATACATCATGTTTAAAAATTAAAATATATATTTAATTATTTGAAATTATTTTAGGCTTTGTAAAAATATGTAAGGCATACGTCTTGTGTTACACGTGTATTATAATAATTATTATTCACACAAAACATTAATTATAGTGCCATAACGTTTTTTTGAAGGACCTTAAACTGTCAACTCTGCAGACGTAGTATTTCAAGGTCATCCAAAAAGAGAAACGGACGTGAAGCGGCTGAAGATGGTCGCAGTGGTTGTAGTTTTGATAGGTGCTGCCGAAATGTGAGTCCCAAGCAGTAGGGCGATTTATCGGTGTCAAAAAAAGTTGGTAGAAATTGAGTAGAGTTGGGATCGGTCGTCTTGGCGTTCATTGAGGGAGGCCTATGTTCAGCAGTGGACGGATAAAGGCTGATGATCATGATGATGAGAGACTAAAATGAAATCAGCTTATGGCGAATCCTATATTAGGATAATAACTTACTACACAACGCTAAGGATCGAATAGACATTAAATTGAGTGGAGAAACGCTTCTAAAACACTAACATAAATATGTAATACGAACTTACATCATATTATTTTCTCCAAGGATTATATATCATTCTTTGTTCCTCGGTCTCTAAGGACGTTTATCCATGGTAGGGTTATAAAGAGGAAACCTTTGTATTTTTGTATGTTTGCAACGAAAAAATTCAAAAATATTGATCCAGTAGGGATCAATTTTTTTCAGCCAACAAAGCTATGCTTTTATACATTTTTTTCTTCTTTTACGCTGGGAAATGCACTGACGCATACCGCTGGGGAGTGGGTCTCCCCAGGAGGGTATGTGGGACTCGCTGCGCCCGAAAGATGGCAAGTGGACGCAGCTCTACCCACTAAAACCCGGCGAGTGCCACCACTTCCGCCTTTGGTAAGGTGCCCCGGAACTACAAGCAACAGGGCACCTCGACGGCTAGTCAGTCCCTCAGGGAACCGACACCACCTCCACAGAGCGGTTGCCCCGCACCACAGAACAACCACTCCCAACATCTGGACAGTACAATGAGGTGAGGTTCCCATCCTCACCCCTTGCCCCCTGCTCTGTTGTCCCCTCTTCTTATAAGAGGGGTACAAAGAGCCAACTCGCGTTGGCTCAATTTGCTTCACCCAAGGTGGTTGGGTCACCCTGGGCTACTGTGCCCCACCGCCACGACAAGGCCTGAGCCATGGTCGGGATGCTTTTATACATAAAATATAGATGTCAGCTATATGTTGATAGTGTTTATATAAAATAGCATATATTTAAATTGCATATTTATAATACAGATTCGTTTGATCTCAACATAAAGATAAACTATCCGCGTGTTTGTTTAGTTCACTGTATTCTTTGATGTTAAATATGTAATTTGCGTGTATTTGTATACATTCAAATGTTTACTATCATGTGGCTGATATGAGGTGTGATATGGTAATAATTGAAATTTCAAATAGCTACGACTAACGGCTGGTCTCTAGTTTATTAATGGGGATCAACGCACCATTTATTATACAAGCATTTTCCCCATCCGCAAAATGGGCTACCGGAAACTCACACACCGCACGAAACGCGACGACATAGCTGTCACTTTACACCGGTATTATGTGAGCGAGAGGTACCACCCCGGTCGTGTCAGTCCCATTCGGCTGCAAAGCAGCATGTCACTACCTCTTTACAAACATCACAACATCATCATTTTTTTTTCTATATTCCACATAAAAAAGAGTGTATTTTAATTTACTAATTAGTTTTTATAGGAGTGTGTCTATTGAATCATTTCAATAGTTCGTTAACAAAAAGGTTTGGTAACTAAAAAAAATTAGAAAATCAAATCATTTTTTTTTCATTCTATATTATTAGTGTCTGCAAAGGTTTTTAATCCGCTTATATTAAACTAATGACGATTACGATTTTTTTATAAAAAAAAAGAAATGTGGTGTCGTACGACACCAGGTAGGAACGAAGTTACTTCGGCGAAAAAGAAAGGTATTAAACACTACTCGCGTGTGTATGCGACTGTCGCGCCTGCGCACGTCTCATTTAACGCTTTTTATTCCACGCACTTTTTCTTACGGTTTTACTATCACATTTTTTTCAGTTCGGTCGCGCGCCAAAATCCCTATCCCCTCCAAGCCTGCCGTAAGGAACTTCGTTCCAAAAATCATATTGAAATAATCAATATTTGCCCCCAATTGAGAATCGTATTGAAACGACGTTCGTGTATTGATTGCGTTAAACTTTTAACCTTTTGTTATTTATAGATAAATCGCCGGCTATTAATACATTGTGCGTTATCGCATATATTTATAACGGGCATGACCTTCATGCATTTATTTGCATGTAAATCGCGCATGCCTTAGGAATATTATTAAAAAGGTTGACAATGTGGACAGGGCAAACAAAAATAGATTTTAAAGTTTTTTTTACAGTATATAAACGAGTCGCGCGAGATCTCGAAAAAAAAAATATGGAAATAAAAGATAGTAAAACTAGAATTAACTCAGGTGTCTAATTGAATATTTATATCTGTGGTATATTTAATCTTCTTTTAGATGTAAAAGGTAAAGTATCAACCCATGTAAGATCCTACTGCTGGGCACACGTCTCCTCGAAATCAGGCGCTGGCCCAATGAGGGTTGGTGAACATTTGCAGACTTTCAATTTCATCATGCATGCAGGCTTCCTCACGATGTTTTCTTCACCGATAGCGAGTGATAGTCTTGTGTTCAGGGTGCACTTGGAAATTTTGAAAAAGGCAAGTCAAGGCACATTTTTTTTCTCTTTTACGCCGGGAAATGCACTTACGCATCCCGCTGGGGAGTGGGTCACCTCCATAGAGCGGTTGCCCCGCACCACAGAACAACCACTCCCAACATCTGGACAGGTGAGGTTCCCATCCTCGCCCCTTGCCCCCTGCTCTGTTGTCCCCTCTTCTAATAAGAGGGGTACAGGGTTAAGGCGCGCAAGGTGTTGGGGACACCCTGGGCTACTGAGCCCCACCGCCACGACAAGGCTTGAACCATGGTGGAGAAGTCAAGGCACATGGGTGGTCAGGATCCAACACGGAACCTCTCGCACTCATGCGTGTCCGAGTCCATACCCAGTAGATCATCGTTTTTGATGTGCTAGCGTCTTATAAATCGATGAACGCCAACTGCACGAAAAGGTCATCATCATGATCACTCATGATCATGTTTCGGCTGAGCTGAGCGTGCAAGCGACAGCACGGAACAAGCGATAGAGACACGATCGGCCTAAGCGTTTTTCTTGTGATCATTATGACGTTAACAAGTAAAATTAAAATCATCAATAACACGTAAAATCAAAATCATTTTTTAAACAATTAACATGCCGATTTTCTGCTCTCTTCTGCTCGCTTCTGCTCGCTTCTGCTCGTATGTTAAAAGAAATTTCTTCCGCCTTCTAAATTTTTGTTTGCTGTGTTTAAATTGAGCAGTAATTTAAGCTGTAGATATCTTTTAACTGTGAATTTACTACATTTGCACAAATTGATATCGCTCATCTTTCAAAAATATTTTAATTAATATAAAAATAAATACTTTTTACTACATGCATAAGTATGTAGGTATTCACGGTACATACATCAAAATAACAATTTTGTCTGTAATTCGGACTGTGTCTGTTTGTTTTGGCAATTCTCTGAAACGGCTGGATCGATTTTGACCGAACTTTCATTAGTATATAAACAGTTGAGTAGTGAGTAAAACGCCGTCATATTACAAGCATATTTCTGGGAATTATGACCGGCACTCTGTCTTAGAGGTCAGACTTGCTCAGACTACAAAAGTACCAAAAATTATGTTTATTAGACCCGTATCTTACTAATGCAGGTTTGTGGTTGCTAATTATGTCATAAAATGAAATGACAGTCTTTGCTGCTTTAAATTTTGTTGTTGGTAAGTGCTTGGTTTTATTTATGTAATTATTTTACTTTTGTTTTTTGAGAACTCTTTATTGCCTCTGGGTTTGTTAATAACATTTCTTATGGGTTTTACAAATTACAGACTGCTACTTTGTATCTTTCTAAACAATTTCACTTTACTCTGAAAAGAATTGGAGGTTTTTGATGTTGGAAAACTAAATCTGTTATATTCTTCCCAAACACTGCTCTTGGCTCTAAGCTCACCTGGGTCTTTTAGTCCTAGATTAATTTTAATTTCCATTTACTCCTGACATTTACTATCTTGTTACACTTGGCGGAACCACCAGGACACAATGATATATATTTGATAATTAACTGATTATAGCAGTTTATTTAAACCATTAATTACTACAACGATTCTTGCAGGATATACTGACGTCTTACAAAGAACCCCAAAAAATGTAAACCCTTAATTAAAAATCATAAAAAGAGAGAATAAGAATGAGTAAACAAACAATGTTATCTCAGTTACAGAGGTTTATGCATATAAAATTTACTCGCTGTCTCAGTTATAAAGGTAACTATGATGATAAATCGAAAGAACAAATCCCAGATATAGAGGCTTACCTCGTCCCACTAACAGAGGTAATTCAGTGCCAAAGTGTTGGGACCTCAGCATGAGTTCCAGTTATGGAGGTTTCTCACTTATCCAGGTCCCACTTAACCAAGTTTCACTGTAATATGTGTCAAGGCTGGGCACAAGTCTCGACGTAGAAATCAGACGAGCAGGGTGTAAGATCCATAGTTCAGCGATGCGCTAGCCCACAGAAATATAAAGAGCATATCTCTGTGCTAGCCCAATATTAGTTCGTGAACTTCACATACCTTAAAGACATTTTTTATTCATCAGGCAAAATATTTTCCTTCACCGGTGAGCGAACAACGATTCAAATGCAATTAGAAATTTAGATATACCCATTTCAAGTCACCACAGGGTTCAGTATCAAATCCGGACTCACACTCAAGCCCATCGTCGTCATCATCATCATCAGCCTATATCCGTCCACTGCTGAACATAGGCCTCCCTCAATGAATGCCAAGACAACCGATCCCTTGTTACTCGCATCCAACGCAAATAACTTTAGTTCATAGACAGATTAGATATATTTATATCTAGAATACAATTTTGTTGTTTAGAATTTGCCTACACAAAAAAGTCTTCTGATAAGAAACTGTCATTAATTCTTATGCAACTTGCATAACTCAAGGCTCGGAGATTCCCAAGGGTAATAAAATAATAAATGTATGAACCAGCGGATGTGAATAATCTGTATATCGTCCTGCGACTATATTTAGAACGGTATAGTCAGTTGAGCGAGTTATCGTGGACCATCCTGGGCTATTTTTAGAAATGTTTAGTCATACATTGTGATATAGTCGACTACCAAAAATGGATGAGGCTTTTGCTCAAAGAAAGCGCTTTGAAAATAATATTCTGTACTTATATATCTATGTAATGATTGATGATAAAATTAAAAGAAGTCTACATTGAAAAAAGGTTATTGTATTTAAAAATTCAAGTTTATTAAATAAATTAATTGAAATTTTATTTATGTTAATTACTAAAGATTTACATTAATTAAATTTAATACATATTAATATTTAAAAAATATACCACCAGTTTACGGTAGGAATTAGAGATGCGCCGAATATTCGGCCGAATATTCGTATTTGGTTAAATCTACATTCGGCGCATCTCTAGTAGGAATCAAACTGCGATGGTAACATTTTTCTATTTACGAGTATCACTAACAAAAATAAAACTTGCCTAAATTCTTTGCGTGTAAAATATATTATATTTTCATTCTTATAGAAATAATATTATTGTTAATTTTTGCCTTTATTATAATACCTAAATAAACATTATGAAAATCAATCAAAACTTATTCAAAGGAGCCTTTTTTAAACAACGTTCCTTTATTATTTTCGTCAACTGTACCGGGCGATAAAACAATGGTTAAACAGATTAATGCGACACAGTTCCAAGTAGTAATTACTAGCTCCACTGTAATTAGGTATTTAACACGTGAAACGCTAAAAAAGCTATATTTTTGTCACTTATTCATGTTATTTAATAGTTACAAAGTATTTAAATGTGATTAGCTAATATTAACATATATTAAGTTATTTATAGGATGCTATATGTATACTATAGGAAAAGTTGTCGAAGTATCTTTAGTTGCTATGTAATAGTGATGTAGCGAATATTCGTATTCGCACTCGCATTCGTATTCGTTACATCACTAGTTGTAGTAATTGTAGGTTTTTGATGATAGACAATCAAATAGACATAGAAGCCATAGAGTAAATAGTCTACGTCTTGCAATATAGAATGTTTAATCCGACTAGTCCAGGTATAATACTTACCTTTTTTAAGGGGGATCCTCGCCAACCTCTTCCGACTATCCCCGTCGCCTGTATACCGCTCTAAACCCATCACACAAATTTTTGCAACGGCAGCGTGTGCCCATGTCAAATAGAGTTTTGCTGTCAGCACAACTCATGACACAATAATCAACAGCCAAGTAACAACAACAGCTGAACATGAGTACACGCAGCAACAGCGCCTTACTCAATTCATTTGGCAAAAAAAGAGCATGTTGCTTTCAATCGATTGTAGTAGAGTACCTGGAAGAGTATTCCAGATTTGACTGATACAGAGCACAATCATGCCTATCCTGAGAAGCAAGAAATCTCTAACTCAAATTTGTGCTTACATTGACACATGGATTTATGGCGTGCTTAGTAGTTTGAGGAGCCCTCAAATATTTAAGTTTTTGAGAATTCTGGCGTAAGGCTAGAATTTACACTGCCCATCTCACTAACACACAACAAAGCTGTTTCATTAAGAAGAGAAACCAGCAAAATGGACCTTTGATGAAGTAGATGCAATCGGTACCGTTTATGTTTCGCATCAGATGAACATTTGCTGATGTCAGTAACATACAATCGTAATCATATTCCTAGTAGAATTAACTCCGGTAAAACATGTTGTGTTCGAACATATTTACATGCAAGTACCGTATTTTATATTCATTCCTATCAGCGATCAGATGCGGGCGCAGCACTTACAAATAACACTATGCAAGTCGTGATATAATAAAATAATGGCCCCTTCAGATCTGGTGCGGTCTGCCGCAGCTGCTGCGGTGTGAAATACACTGAAAACCGTTGCCATTTTTGTCTTTTTTTGTTACCTGAGCTATACGTTCACTTGTGGCTTTTTGTTTTATTTAAATATTTTAAATTATCTATTATATCGTTATTTGTACAAGATAATAGCTATTTCGCGCATCCATAATGCACTAAGTTGAAAAATAAACATTCATTTCAAAATGATCCTCAATAATTATGCAATCAAATGCATATAATAATATTTTGTTTTAATACGGTAGAAACTAGTGGTTACGAATTAACGTGGATCCACAAAAAAAAATTATTTAAATTAGTCTTATTCTCGAGACAGAACAAGTGAACAAAATAGCGTCTAAATCGTTTATATTTTTATATCGAGCTCATGAGAAAAATATAAAAAAACATAGTAAATATCCCGTTCAATAATAATTCAAGTAGTTCTACACGATTTAATTATCTCTTTATTTCAGAGCCTTGTTCTTGTTGCTGTAGCAATCGCGATTCTCTCTCTTTCTCTCTCTCTCTGCCAATTCTTTTTCTTGCTAATACCATATGGCATATAAAAAAACTAATAGTACAGAACTTCAAAACGAGGGAATATAAAACGCCGTACGCTGTCTGTCTGAGAGCTCCATAAATGTCATTTAATATGAACTTTATACGACATTTAACATAAACAAGTTTATCCTCAAATGTCTATTTATATCGTCTATATTAATAGTCACTGGTATCTAGTATACTGTATACTTATTGTAGATACTCGTATTATCCTATGATCAGTTTGCTTTTACTGCGACTTCGCTTGAAATGTTTAATACCTATATATAAAAAAAATAATGATCCATTTTAACTCCTAAAATGTATATGAAACTAAAATCTAAAACTTATTCATGCAATCTTTAAATAAACTTTTATTATTTATTTCATTACTAGCTGTTACCCGCAGCTTTGCCCGCGTGAACTTAGGTTTACGGATTTATCATGTCTGATGATGATCTTTTTCTATTTTAATAATTACTAAGTTTTTGTATTAAAATGAATACTTATATGTCATCTTGAACATAAAGACATATATCCCTTCGCAGATTTTCTGTAGGCATATTAAGGATATATAATACTATTATTATATATTCCACCATACGTTGATCATATTATTACACCTATCAGAGTTGATACACTACGGCCTTAGACACCAGACAACCGCCCGCGCCCGTTCGTATCACAGCAACACGATTTATTTTCTTCTGCATTATTTTGATTTTGCCATATCTCCTAAAGTATTCATTTAATTTGCATGATGTAAAGGGCAAAAATAATCTTCATAAAATGCACATGCCAATTAACTGATTTAAAATGATAAGGATTCCTACCGTAATTGTGTAAAGAACTTTCAAATTATCACGTTATAATTGCCCATTTTTTTAAGTATTAAATGGATATAGTATGATATCCCTAAGAGATAGACATATGCCATCGCGGACTTTTTTGTAGACCTATTTAAGATACACAATTCCACCATACATTATTTTGTTATATCTCAAAGGGTTTAGGCAGCGTTTTCGTTGAAAACTCCCAAGCGGTCTATTTTTTCCCGACACCTTCAACAATTATTGTTATATCTTAGCCAATGTATATAAAAACTTAATAAATTATATACATAAACCTTCCTCTTGAATTGTCCTATCTATTAAAAAAAACCGCATCAAAATCCGTTGCATAGTTTTAAAGATTTAAGCGTACAAAGGGATATAGGGACAGAAAAAGCGACTTTGTTTTATAATATGTAGTGATTTATGTACACAGCAAACTCAAAACTATTAAACTAAAAGAAAATAGTACAAAGGTACAGTTTAATACAAATGAAAGAAATTGTGTACAATAAAATTAAATTGTTTAAGGTATTAAATGAATCAAAGTACAGGTACTTAAGGAGCTTTAGAAAATTGGTGATGTAAAGAAGAAGTAGAGAAAATTTAATGCGTATTAAATTTTCTTTATGAAAAATATCTTAATTAAGATATTTCTCGATGCAAATAATTTATCTATTCAACTAGCTTCGTTGTCAGTTTTCACACGGGTTCAGCGTATAAGGAGTAGCTGCTCACTTGAATTGGGATTTTATTACTTCACACTATGAAGTGAAACTGTGAAATAGTTGATAGGAAAGTTAGATCTTTTTATAGCATATAGGGGATAGGCCATTTGATGGGAGCGAAAACATTTGCAATTTGACATAGTATTATATTGTATCGAAATAGATAATAATAATACATATTATAAAATATGATGAATAATACATCGAGGTATGATTAAAAATAAATAAAGCAATTAAATTCAAAATCTTTCAATACATGTCCAGAAGTAGGACGTATACTTTACTTAACTTTTAAAGACCCTTATTACCCTAGCTTACAACGGCCAGAGGAGTTTTTGCAAACATTTAATTTACTTCACGTGTTTTCTTTGCATTTAACTACACAACATCTTCTTGTTATTTGTCATTAATTTATGTGACTTTTATGGCTCGAAGCACTTAGGCACTATCGTTGAAAAAGGTCGCAATGGAACCTGCAACGTTATATTATGTAAATGATTCATTAAGGTAAAGGCTAGCCATGTCTTTATTTTACGATCATTTTAAGGCTGAAGAGTACGTTTTTTAATTTTTTTTTCTAATGAAAGACAAACAACTTGCGAAATAGTAAGTGACGGTTTGACTGCTTTTTCGAGTTAACACATAAAAGTGAACATGAAAAAAGCGTTTATGCAAGATATTCCACTAACGCCCGATTTCTGAAACGTTGGTCAAAGTGTATGTCAACTAACATGGCTTTTATATGGCGGTTGACATACGCTTCTAGATTCAAATTTATCAGCTTTACATCGTGTCTATGTCAACTGACAGGCCGATCAAATTAACAAGAGATTTGACAGTTGATTTGTTAATTTTTGCGTTGAGCAGCTTTTCGGGAACCAGGTGTTAGTGTGTAATCTACAAAAAAGCTATATCTAATTATTATAATCGAATCGAATTTAATTCTATTTGTTTGATAAACGTACCTAAGGAGGAGTCATAAGTCAACATTTATAATAAATTGGTATGGCCAAAAATAAATTTCTTACTCTCAAACTAAGGGTTTTGAAAAACGCGTTTTTTATTATTTACAACAAATTAACTGTTTTCAGATTTATTCCTTACCTATGTTATGAGAATTTTTGCCTTGATTCTATGTCAGTGGAAAGTAGCCGTTTGTTGTTTAATGCGGTTTTTACGTGTTAATAAAAAGGAACCTTTAAACATACGTCCTTATTAAAGTGATCACGAAGCTGGCTACAGATAGAAATAGTTGTTAAGGCGATAGTGCAATCGACGCACTTCTGTCAGCGCGGCCAGTCGGACCGGTTTACTCAAAATCTCGTTCCAATACGCCTGTTAGGCCTACGCACATTTGAACTAGATTAATACAATGGAAATTATTAAGTAAACCTAATAAAATAGAAAAGCGACACTTAGTTTAAATTAAAAAAACATATAAGAGATTTTTTGACATTATCGTGTAAATCATATTATATATTATACTTAATATTATATAGAGGAAAGATTTGATTGTTTGTTTATATTGAATAGGCTCCGAAACTACTTGACCGATTTGAAAATACTTTCACTGTTGGGAAGCTACACTATCCCCGGTGAATATAGGCTATATTACATTTTCAAAAAGTAAGGGGATCGTTTTAAATCTTAGTTGACGCAGGCGAAGCTGCTTGCAACAGCTAGTACTTAATATAGTGACAAAACTATGCTCAAGTTTGTTTCTTAACGCCAACCTAACTTCCAGCCGGATTTAGAGAAACCGCGGGAAACCATCTCATATTATAATGTGAGCAAAAGTTTTTTCGTATTTATTTTTGTCTCGAATCTCGATACACGTTCTGTATATCAATTGCCATCATAAACTAAAATAGAAAACTATTTTTAAAATGTACATGTACTCGCTAACACGCTTTTATATAATATGATTTTATTAATAAAATTTAAATATATCTATTGTATATAATAGAAAAATAAATACTTACATCAATAATGTATAAATACTTAAATTCATGGTACACTGCATGACTTATTAAAAAATCAATAATTCTGAATTTTAATGAATCTCACTCAATGAACGCCAAGACGGCTTCGCCCCTCGCTTCCAATACGATACGGGTGGGATATTAAGAATAAAAAAAAAACAAGATACAGTCGAATTGATAACCTCCTCCTTTTGTGAAGTCGGTTAAAAATCTCAAATATCTGTGGGCCCAACCCTACCCATATTTTATGTTTTATCATTTACCTACAAGATGTTGCTCATCGCCTTTTTTATTTTTATTTTTTCTTTTACGCCGGGAAATGCACTGACGCATCCCGCAGGGGAGTGGGTCTCCCCAGGCGGGTATTTGGGACTTGCTGTGCCCGAAAGCTGGTAAATGGACGCAGCTCTACCCACTAAAACCCGGCGAGTGCCACCAATGCCACGACGGCTAGTCAGTCCCTCGGGGGACCGACGCCACCTCCACAGAACGGTTTCCCCGCACACGGAACAACCAAACCCAACGTCTGGACAGTACGATAAGATGAGGTTCCCATCCACACCCCTTGTCCCCTGCTCTGTTGTCCCCTCTTCTTACAAGAGGGCTACAAAGAACCCCCTCGGCTCAATTAGCTTCGCCCAAGGTGTTGGGGTCACCCTGGGCTACTGAGCCCCACCGCCACGACAAGGCCTGAACCATGGTGGGGATGTTGCTCATCGCCTGTGTTGATTCCTTGATAAATGGGTTATCTAGAACTGAAAGAATCATTCAAATCTGACCAATAGTTCATAAGATTACCGCGACCCTACAAACAAACTCTTCAGCTTTATAATGTATATTAGTACCTATAATAATATGACTTTGTCTTCTTTCTTTTCTTTCTTTTGGCGCGTATATTTTTATTACGATAATAAGTATGAAATGATTTATAATAGGAATTATATTACTATATCCCTATAAAAATACTTGGAAGATTTAAAAATAAACGTAGATTCTTATTTTTAAGTTCTTTAAAATACATAAGTACAAGAAAAAATAAAACTCATTATAAAGGTTTATAATAAGTTTTATGATAAACAATTCACAAGTATAGATTGTCCATAATATTATGTTATCATTACACAGATATCGTTCCCAAATTATAACGAAAAAATAGGTAGTAAACAATAATTCCGAAATTTCAATATTCTATTTAGAATGTTAAGCGCCATCTAGATTTCGTATATTTCTTTACTTGATGATGCATTATAGTTCCGCTATTCCGTACGAGATGGCAGCTCAATGGTTTGTTATGGTACCACACGGAGACTTATTTGAGTTGCAAATAACGGGAAAAAACGTTTCCTACATTTTTAAGAAGTATAAAAGACATTGAAATGCCTGTACATTACTGGGAAGGAGTCATGCTTGATCGAGCGTTCTAGGGCCTGACCTTCCGAGCATTGTAGTAGAAGTAGCGGCCTTGTCCGAGCGATCACGTTGAGACGGTTTTATCGAACTAAAGTGGCTCGTAATATCTATGACGAAGGGTACAAGTGAAGGGAGCTATAATGATACCCTTTTAAATTTAGATACTATTATATTTATTATACTGTCATATTACTAAAATATTTTTCTCTGTATTACATTCATCTATTTTTATAAAAACATAATAATATTATGGTACAGTCAGGTTATTTGGGTTCATATCTAATATATTATTAAATAACCTATAAATAAATATATCCCAATAAAATTTTCGAAAAAATAAAAAATAAATATACGGCCGATTTTTTTATTTATCTTTTTTGGGACAACGAAAGTTGATGAGTGAAATGAGCCCTCGTTTTAATACGCTTTTATTCATACACAGATTAAAAATTGTAATAAAAACACTGGCAACCCTGTGGCTAATGTATGAACCGCCTTTATAATTATAAACATTTATACTAAACGCATTTAGTATTTAATATATTACATAGGACACGTGTTAGATAGCGTAGCAAGTAATAATTTTCTGCGGCGGCGGTGTAGGTCAATTGAAACATTATTCATTATTAAAGCTAATACAATAAACATAGGTACGTAGCAATTAAATATATATTACAATTATATTTCAGCTGCTATTAATAATATATTAATTTGTATATTTAATATTAATTATCTAACTACATATATTAGATTTATCGGTGGCTTGCGCTATGTCCGCTGCCGCCTGCATGGACCATTCTGCTTGTTTCTCAAGTCAAACAGCTATGCTGTTTCCTAAAGAACGGTAAGACGGGCAATAATTACTAGTACAGAGACATAACGTCTCAGAATTGTCATGTGTCTTGAATTAGTAGTGGGAAATCCACAAATAATTAGATTTTTTCTAAAGTATCCACTGCTGGGCACGGGTGATACCTCCACCTCGAAATAAGACGAGTAGGGAGGAGGAGGAGGGCTATAATTCATCGATGCGCTGGCCCAATGTGGGTTTGTGAACTTCATACGCCTGCAAATACTTAATCTCATCAGGCATGCAGGTTTAATGTTTTCCTTCACCGGTGTTCAAGCGATAGTCTCATGTGTATCGTGCACTTAGTAATCTAGGAAAACCTATTTCTAGGCTCCGTAGGTCAGGATCGAACCTGGAACTCGCTAAAGAGGCCCAGCCCAATGGACCATCGTCGCTCGTTCACGTTTTGAGAACACATTACGTTATATCGGTTCTTTACCGTGGGAACATTGAGAACAATAAATATTTTTATCATAATGGTCAATTACATTATCATATCTTACACCTTTTTCTGGGGCAAACTTAATGACGGCTCAATACCGGCTTAACACGCTAGCGACATCTTTATAATCTTACTTTATAAGTAAAACAACCTTTTGTAGGACTAGCTAGCTCATTTACCTGTTGCCGGTTCATGTTAGGAGTCTCGCTAGTAATATGCCATCTTGCACTTCATTTTAAAGTAGCAAAGCTGATTGTCAGAAATAACCGTCGTTGCACCCGACGAAGGGCTTTTGAAGTGGCAGTGAGTCCATTGCAACTGTTATTTTACAATACTTTTTTTTTTTTTTTTTTGATGACGCAGCGGAAATCATTTACGACCATACCAGGGCCTGGGTAGGCTCGCTGGCGTGTGTGGGGACTCGCATTTGGGTGCCCTACCCCACTAAAACCGCTGCGTGAGCCTTCAGCCGCTATATTTGAGGGACCCGGATCTGTGCAGGCGACGGGATACCCTCAGCGACAGACTGGTCCCGGCAAAGACCAGATTCTCCACAATAGGGGGACTGCCCGGCTACGATTTGGCAGTCCCCACGACGTCGTGTCTTAAGCTGGGCCCGGGTTCCCATCCCGAGCCCGACACGAGCACAGGGGCTTTATTGAAGGCGCATTAAATAGCGCCTCCGACGCACCCCCGTTCGTCGTCTACGGGGGGAGGCTACGTCAGCGGCCTCCTCTCTCACCCGTTCGTCGGCCTCCTTCTGGGAAATCACTGTCTCGCAGAAAGAGGCCATTGCCGTCCAGGACTCGTCAGAGCCAAGCATCGCGGTGATGACACTCGACAAAGACAAGTCCCCTCCGATAACAGACGTCAAATCATGACGCAGCGCCGCCCATCTCGGGCACACCTCGAGGGTGTGCTGGGCAGAGTCCACCGCCGCGCCACAATCGTGACATCCTGTCGTCGGCTCCCTTTGGGCCGTCCGACACAAGTAATCACCAAAGCACCCGTGCCCGGTGAGAACCTGCGTCAGACGGAAGGTGAGGGGTTTGCGCTTACGGCGCATCCACCGCTCAAGAACCGGGCGCAGAGCAGCCGTTAGGCGTTTGCCATACGGCTGCCGCGCCAGGTCCTCTCCCCACCTCCGCATTAATGCCTCCATCCTTATTTTACAATACTAAATATGGCAGGGCTGGCGAACCTTTTAACATCAACGTGCCATAATATCTAGAAAAAGATGGATTTTTTGGCCATGGGGCCGTCATCAAAATTATTTGTCTATTTTTTTAATAATTTAAATTTTATTATTACTGGGTTGATAGTAAATATTATCGACTCAAAACTATTTACCCTCTACAAGCATAGATTATTATAATATAGTCACCCATCCAGAAATTACACATTTATAACGTTCAATGTCTGGTAAGAGCGCATCTTAAGCCCTACAGAATACTTCATAGTGGTGTGCCCAAAATGTTAAGTCAGGTGCCATTAAGGTTGTCACTGGCTTGACATCTGTGGTCTATGGATTATCATTGGATCTACCATCTTATCCCTTATATTGTCTTCATAAACATAACAAAAATCATTATATATTATTGCTAGAAAGAAACCTTACAGTTGGTGCCTTACAAGGTACTTATCCTAAATTAGATCAAAAAGATTAACCCCCTTTTTCCGAAAAGCTGATAAACGCAAAAATTAACTAATCCACTGTCAAGCCTATATTTAAGTGTCGAATAAGTTGCTAGAATGGTTAAAATACTTAATTAGCCTGTCAGTTGACATAACAACTACAATGAAAAGATATTTGACAGTTTGACCTTAGAATTGTATGTTAACCGCCATTAGAGCCATGTTAGTTGACATATGCTTTGACCAATGTTTCAGAAACCGCTCGTTAATGTATTTAAATTGCAATTAATAATTTTCTGGTACAGAGTCGAAAAAGTCAAAGTCAAAAATTGTATATATTGTACTTTGACTTTGACTTATATTTTTGAATGTTAATTGGGTCTTCCACCGGTTCCAAAGCAAGTCCACTGAGAAGAGTCGGCGAAACAAACTCAGTATTCTATTATACAAACTCAGAATAAATGTGGATGATTTAAAATATATATGTTGTATATGTAGGATAGGGTATAAGTCTTTATAGATATGGTGGCTAGATATAGCGAATACCCAGTAATAAAAAAAATACAGATTCATACAAAAAATTATTTCACACAATAAAAATCCTATATCGGAAAAGCTGTTTCAATAAATAAAAAACTTAAAAAAGGTCTAAATTAACATAAATTTTATCATAATTATTGTGCCAGTTATTTTGTGTTTAATTTTTATGTTACTTGTCTCAGATGTTCTCACAGTAAATAATAAAAATATTTATTTTGTATTTCGTGTTCCGTAATAGTCGGCAGAGTTTTAACACGCACGTCTCAGCGTATCAAATATAATTTTAAAAACATTTAAACCCAATGTTATCGTATTTTTTTTAATTAAACAATGTTTTTTAATTTAAGCTTATATGGTGTAATATAAACTATTATAGTGATGCTATTATCTTTCTATAATATGATATTTTATTCCTGTGTTTTCACAAGTCAATTTAAGTTTTAAAATAGAATGGGACTTAAAAATATAATAAAAAAAATCAAGGTTTTTAGGAGTTTATTATACACAATTCATAGATAAAAATTTAATTACTACGGAAA
This sequence comes from Lycaena phlaeas, assembly GCA_905333005.2. Taxonomy (NCBI): domain Eukaryota; kingdom Metazoa; phylum Arthropoda; class Insecta; order Lepidoptera; family Lycaenidae; genus Lycaena; species Lycaena phlaeas. The sequence goes on from HG995181.1 coordinate 6,138,955, forward strand.
TGTAATTCAATATATGTAATATACATACAAAAAAAACATTCAAATCGATCCAGCCCTTTTGAAAGATGAAACTGTGTTATAGAGTTCAGTGTCATACACACATACAGCATAATTAAGACAAGTACAATTACAATCATTAGTTATTTTAACTCTATATTTTATTAATAAATAATATATAATAAATGAATGTCTTTATTTTTAAACTAGCTGTTCAGCTAATTTTTCTGGTTGATTTTTTACACCTTGTGTCCGAAAAACCCAAATATCTTACGGAACCCTATTTTTTTTTTCAGAATAAAATGTAGCCTATATTACTCGTGAATAATGTAGCTTTCGAATGGTGAGAGAATTTTTGAAATCGGTCCAGTACTTTTTGAGCCTATTCATTACAACGAAACAAACAAAGTTTTCCTCTTTATAATATTAGTGTAGAAAACTAGTAAGTACATTAATAAACGTAACGAGTAGTCGCGTGTACTAGACGCGTCACTAGACTATCTCAAGTGGTTTAAACTAGTAAACACGACGTCTATTTTGTCGGCCACTCGTCAGCGAGCACTCGTCTTTTTACAAATTGAAATATTGTCGTTTGTGTGAGAAAATCTTGTGATGTGTTATGTAAAATAAATGTATATATTAATAAATATATACATTAACTAGTACGGTAGTAAATATAACGCGTATTCGTCTCATTGGACTATCTCGAGTAGTCCAAACTAGCACATTGTATATTTTTGGTCAATCTTTGGCGCTCGTCCTTTTACAAACTGAAATCTTGTCGTTTGTGTAACACAGACTTGTGAAGAGTGAGTTTTATTCAAAGTGAATAATAGGTATGTTTTAATGTTTTAAATCGATATTTAATTGTTAATGTTTTTAAAAAATATTTACTAATATTTTTTGTAGAACATAGCGCCAATATAATGTTTGGCTGCGAACGTCAGTGTTTGAAGACAAAATACGTTATATTAGATAAGAAATGTGTTTAGTTTTTATCTTGTTAATTGAAATTCAATTCGATAAATTTAGACTTAGAATTGCCATTAATTAATTTAAAATCATTAAACAAAATACTGTCAATATGAATAAGTAACATATTGGTAAATCATCAATATCAAATCTGCCAGTATCAGATATCTAGGTAGTATGATAAATATATTTGCCAGGATCACAATGTAGAGCCAGGATCGTAGAGTAATTAAAAAAAAATAGTTTTCATTATTTCGTAAAAATATTTTGTAGAATATGAAATCACTAATTATTTAGACGATTACTTAAATCTTTACAAAATGGACAAGTGTCCTCCTAATATTATAAACGCGAAAGTTTGTAATATGTGATGCTTTTTTATTACTCCTTCACGAAAAGACTACAGGGGTCTACACAAAATGCGTTTAAAAAAGCGTTAGCGAAGTTCGAAAATGATAAAATGTATAGCATGGACCACGTGATTAAGCGCCGACTTATGTCAATCGCATACATTTTATCATTTTCGAACTTCGCTAACGCTTTCTTAATGGCATTTTGGCTAGGCCCCTGAACGGATAATGATGAAACTTTACAATATTATAGCTTATACTCCGGAATAACACATGCGAAAGTTGTCAAGGAAATACTACTGATGAATTTTAGAGTCACTTCACAATAACATACAATATACATAGGGATAATGTAGATTATGATTAATTATTATTAAGATACCATGAGAAGTCGCGGGCATCAATAAGTCACGAAATATAATACTAGAGCTTTAAAATAATAAAATAGCGTTTTAAATACTTTAGAGTTTCTAATTAGTGTTTCGTAGAATGTAGGATAACACTTCGTTAAAATTAATATCGCTTCTGAAAACTACAAATATGTAGTTATAAATATAATGTGACACATCGTAACAGACAATTTGGTCTGATCTTTTTAGTTCTTGTTACTTCCAATTTTTTATGCTGCTTACTAAATACACAATGGAGTAAAGCATCAACCCTTATATATCCCACTGCTGGGCACGGATCTCCTCCTCAAAATCAGGCGAAGAGGGTAATGGGCCATAGTTCAGCGTTGCGCTGGCCCAATGCGGGTTGGTGAACTTCACATACCTTCAAAGACTTTCAATCTCATCAGGCATGCAGGTTTCCTCACGATGTTTTTCTTCACCGATGAGAAAGCGCTAGTCTAGTGTTGAGGGTGCACTTAGAAATTTAGACAAATCCATTTCAAGACACACGGGGGCTCAGGATCGAACCCGGAACCTCTCGCATAAAAGGCCAAATCTTTGGAGGAGAGGAGCTGTGCTTAGGGTTACCAGGCGTCCGTATAAAGCCGGACATGGTAGGCTTTTAGATTGCGTGTCCGGCCAAAACATTGGCTTTTGTTAGGCTTTTTACATTTCGCAAACGAGCCATGCCAATTCAGTCTTAGGCTAATCCAAAATGGCTTGATTTTACATACATTTTTTGTCGTACCTATTTATACTGAGACCAAATCCTCAATAATGTAGGGTGTTCGGTCTTTCTACTCAAATGCTGGCCAAACTGGCTGGTCTGTCCGGCTATTAAGTTTGGCGATCTGGTAACTCTAGACAGGCTTAATTCTGGACAAGACTAAGCCACGTGTAATACAGCAACTATGTGTAGGCACTAAGATAGTAATTATAACATTGTCTTCGGTACAGTCGTGATGTTGCAAAACACTTATTCACTTCCTTGGTGAAGAAATTTTATTTATTACGAAAGTATATTAGTTTAAACAATGAAAAAATGTTTCTTTATTTCACAATTATCATCACCATCATGATCACCACCATCATCATCATCATCGGGAGACATAATCATCGTGAAACTGTTGTGTATTGATAATATTAATTTAAATCGTGAGTCTCTAGTTTATTACACTGCCATCCTGTTGTCTTATAATGTTTACACGAAGTGGATTTTTTAGTTTTTTGAACTATTATATATTATTTATATAAGGCCTGGTACATATAGCAACGGTTGAAAGTGAATGTATCTTACTGTTTCCTTACAACTAACATAACATGTATAATAAGATTAATGGACGTACAGACGGTCACACATTCTAACGACACGTCTTCGTATCACGCGCTTTCAATTAGGACCCGTCGTCTAAACGATTCTACGATAACGCTGTATTCATCAAACATTATCAATTATTGCTCATCATTTGCTTTCTGTTCTCTTAGCTTAATGTAAATGTAATGTTTAAGGCCTGTTTCAGAATCTCCAGATAAGTGTCGAATAGGCTATCGGCAACATATTGGACAGATACTCCATACTCTATCCGTCAAATATGTTGCCGATAGCCTATTCGGCCTGAAGATTGTGAAACAGACCCTTATTAATTTATTTTAATCTCAACTTATATTAATAGGATTCTTTATCGTATATCTTTTAACGAGCAATTCTTGTACATCTTTATATAATCTGAATCTCGGAAATGGCCCAACGAGTTTCCACGACGATAAATCGATCTAACAAGGATTCATTTTTAGAAAATGTAGTTTTATTCTTGTTTTCGACATCTCTAGCTTTCAATCAACTAATCAACTTAATTAACTTAACTTATTAGTTAATCAACTTTAACTAATCAACTTTCAATTAATCAACTTTAGCGAGCAAAGCTCGGTTATCCGGGTACTATCATTTTAATGAGTGAAGACAAAAATTGCGAGCATATAGTGTTTTGTATAAGTGCAAAAATTTGAAATAAATATCATTATAATCTTTCCTTCTACTGCTGGCTATTTAGATTTATGGAAGACTTTCAATAAACGTCGCGACTGCTAATATCCAACTTACGATGCAACTAAGACTGGCCATCGCTGGAAGATCTATTGCAGAACTCTATATACCACAAGCCATCGATTCATATACATACAACACTGATATAAGCCATAGAATTAAAAAATCTGATCTATGAAAATAAAAAGAAATAAAACAGAATGAAATACATTTAACAACGTCATTTCCTTTCTTATAATCCTACTAATATTATAAATGCGAAAGTTTGTGAAGATGTTTGTTACTCCCTCACACAAAAAGTACTGAATGGATTTTGATGAAACTTCTGAAACTGATTTTTTTTTTTTTTTTTTCGGTTGGATCTATGCTAATGGTCCTAGTGACCGTTATGCGTCATCGGAAATGGGGTGATCCGGTTGGATCATCCTATGACGTTAAAAATTTGGGGGGTTGCCCCCCGCCATGTTCATGGCGTCGGGTTTGTACCTAACTTGGTCAGCTACGGTCGACTGGTTTGGAACGGGTGACGTTAGAAACCTATCGTGAGGGCCGGCCCTCCCCTCCCCCGGTAGCGGGGGAGGCGGGTCAAGCGCGGGACCCGAGCAAGCTGCCGATAGCAGAGTGCTATCGGTGATTACACGGTCTATATTGGTGTCGACTCGTAGCTGATCTGAGCCTATGATGTCGCGGTTGATCCGGATCAACTGGTCAACGGAGTGTAGGGTTCGACGTCGCATACGACCCCGGGGCCCATGCGGTGTGAATGTGTGCCTAACACCGGCTGTGTTATGTCTGAGTGTGTGTTGTAGCTTACGTCGCGCTTCAGCGTCGCGCTTTAACAGTTCTGTGATTTTATCAACAGGATCGGTTATGACATTCTTAGGTAACCTAGACTTATTAGGTGCTAAGCTATCGGGGGTATGAAACTGATTATACATCAGATTAACACATAGGCTTTTTTCGTCCCCGTATTCCCACGAGAACGCGGGGCGCTGCTATACTATATATAAATGCCGTTGTAAATGTTAGTTAACGCAGGCGAAGCTGCGGGCAACAGCTAGTGATAAATAAAACTTTCGGGAATCACTTTTGTTTTTTATTACAAAATGTTATATCAAATAACAATAAAAAAATATTTTTTTTTTTCGAGTTTATCTTAAAATACGACATTGATTTGTTTCTTGGGTGGCCCTAAACTGAACCAGTCCGTGTTCCCGCCTGCATATTACTGCTTTTAGGGCTTTAGAGCTTAATATATTAAGATAAAGTGACAGAAATATGGCGGTTGTGCAGATATCCTACTAATATTATAAACGTGAATGACTGTATGTTAGGATGATTGTTTCTATTTCCCTCAAAAACTACTGGATATATTACAATGAAACTGACAGTTATAGTCACCAATGTAGCATAACAGAAAGACTATAAATTACCCCTTACCCGCATGGGAAAGCAAAGTACACAGGCGAAACCACAGGGCGCTGCAAGTATTATTGTATTCGATCTACTATAAATATCCTACTTCCTAATAATATCCAACTAGTATTATAAATGCGAAAGTTTGTAAGTATGGATGGATGGATGTTTGATACACTTTTACGTAAAAACTACTGAATGAATTATTATGAAACTTTAGTAAAAAAGCTTACACATCAGAATAACACATAGGCTATAAGTTATCACCGTAGTCCCTCGGGAATGGGAAGTACGCGGATGAAGCTGAGACACGCTGCTTGTATATATATAAAAATAATATAGCAGGCTATAAAAATATATCCAAATCAGTCCATAAACGTCTAATCTAAAAGAATGCAGGTGAAGCCGTGAGCAACAGCTAGTTATTAATATGACTCACACAATCCTAAAATACTTCAATTCTAAAATCATTAGCGTATACGGCGTGTGTTTTGATTCATTGACATGCTATTAATTATCAGCGTTCATATCTTAGAATACCATTAGAGCTTTCATAATATACGAAAAAAAATGGCCAACTACTTATCAAATGATAAGATTTATCTTACTTTTTTATTCCAATAAAGCAGGTCTCAAACTTTGAGCTCCAAGAAACCGTGTTAAAATTTTCAGGTGACAGCGATCCTATCTCATACACCCTCCCCCCCAATTGACGTACCCCACTTTGAGAAACCCAGCAATAAAGCAAGCAAATCCAGTACACCTGTACTTTTACTTTAATTCCAATATGCGGTATTCCAAACGAAGTTGCTTATACATAAATGCAGTAAATAGGAAATATGGTATAGCTTTTCTTCACAAAAAAAATATCACAAAAAAAACCACAAGAAAGAATAGCTAGGTCATAGATTTAGAATATTTCGCTACTCTAAATTTATGAGTTTGGCGTCCTCAATATTCTTTAAACTAACAACACAATCATTTTCACTAAATAAACTAATGTGAGTTGTGTAATAAATACGGTGCTTATAGAGATTCCATAAATAAATCTAGCATAAATGGACCAACTATGGGCCAACTATAAATAGAACGTCTATAAATATATTAACAGCACACCTATAAATACGGGACTTATAAATAGAGCAACTATAAATAGATGTCTCATAAATAGAACATTTATAAATAGATTGATAATAATAGATTGAAATGAAATGTAGGTTAAAATGTACATTAATATGAGCTAAGAGATGTCTGTGGTGATGTGGTTTTACGCGAGGTATATAAAATTACAATGAGGCTATTTTTAATAATGATTTATTAGGTTTTAAATGAGAATGGTTATTTTTACTTCTCCAACTCTTTAAAATTTATAAGCTATATTTATCAACCAAATTAATTTACCAAATATTAGTTACCTTCGTAGATAATGTCAAAGTATAATCCGAGAAGCAAAAAACAAAAGGTAAAAATGTTTTATAACTATAATAAATGTTTATTGATAAGACAAAACTTTTCTTACATCGCGTCAAACAAAATATGGGGTTTTTTTTATTCTAAATTTTATCCTAAATTCATAATACAGCAATAGTATTACGGTCATGTGAAGATACTTTTTGTACTGTATTTTATCAAAGCCTTAGCATAAAAAAGTCCTTTCACTGAACGCACAGCACAACCAAAGATTATGAAGTCGCCATCCTTTTCCCTATCCCCCTCCCCCTATTCGGCCAGACACGCACAAATCGGACGAAACGAGACATCTTAGCTGTCATTCTATGCTGGCAATGTTTAAGCCAGAGGTTAGTCCGGACGTGCCGGCCCAATTTAACTGCAAAACATGGCACTACCTCTTACTAAATTACCGCAATGATTTAGAGTTTTGACTATTCAATGTAAATAGAGTTTTTTTAAATCCACAATATATTTTATTAAAACCGCACGGAGGCACAAAATTACATCGGATATTTCTTATGCCTAGCACTCATCGCGATAGCCCGAATATTCGGATTATCGCGATATATGTAGACAAATATTCGCGAACACTTCGGAACATCGGGCGAATCTTTAGGCTCATCGCTCCGCTGTCGGTAAACTCTCGCACATCAAAGGGTTTTATCGCGATGAACTTCGCTTGCGCGACCACACTGCAGTCAGCCAGTAGTTTTTGACCACGGTTTTTTGCGTTTGTACATCGCGATAAACTTTTAAACGCATTATAATATGGCCGCGAAGAATCGCCGTAGACCGAAGACGAAGTTTATCGCCCGAATGTTATCGCAATGAGTGCGGCCTAGGCATTAAAAACATTTCTAATTTTACGACAAAAAGATAAGAAATAAAGTTGAATATCCGGTCGATATCGAAAGATCAATCGTTCCAATGTTTTTCGAATTCCGTTCCGAGAACTCATGAAATTCAAAATTGGGCCACACATTAAGACATTCGTATGACAGATCGTTTAAACTTTAAACTTTAAATGTCTTTTACTTTGTTTTACAATAATTGAGGCTATTAGCCCCGCCCCGTGTCAAAGCTGAAGGCGTGTATGTATTCAATATAAATTATTTTATGAAATCGTTGACCTTAAATACAAGAAAATAAGACCGAGCAATTAATTGTGAATTTATACGAATCAGAATCCATTATAAATTGCGTATTCACATGTATTCTATTAAGGTTATTTTAATAATTATTTATTAATATAAGACAAGCTGTTGCTACAATTTCATTCGCTAAAATAATAACTTATTTGCTGTAAAAAACAACCTTTTTCAATCTTAATGTAAGTTCCCGAGGTTAGTGTGTTCAAGCAAACAAACTTTTCAACTTTTTGACATTAGAACATCATATTTGTTTTCAATTAATATATCGGAAAATATGTTTTGGAGATGGTATCTGCCATGTAATAGTGGATGAGAAAGCACAAAGCTACATACAAAGTATTTAAATTTAAATTTTCTTCCGCCGGTAAAATCTTACTTTCTTATTCCATAAAGTAGGTACGCTATTGATATAATTATAATGAAACAACTTTTACGGATTTTATCGGTTTATTTAGTTGTTTTAGATCCCGACGTTTCGGATACTTCACAGTAACCATGGTAACGGGAAGACTCAAAAACTTAATAAACCGCGATAGAATGCGTAAAAGTTGTTGCATAATAATGAGTAAAATTCGCGTATGTAAAGCTATTGATAAAATTAGTTTTTTTCATAATAATGTATTTTTATAAGATTCTACAATAAGAACATAATATATTTATGTTTTAGGTACGGATCATTTCGAAACCTTTTAATATAATTTGTAAGGAATATACGTAAGTATTTTTAACGTGTTTATTTTATCTGCTGTTCTAAATGCAGGCATACAAGCTATTACCAGTCGTTACGGGCCTGTTTTAAGTGAAAGATAAGCTTATCTACGCCTTTAGCACATCATTATGCGAATAATTCGAAAATACAAGTCGAAATTCACGCGTTCCAGATACATTACAATTTATTTGATTGGTACCGAATTGCAGTGTACATTATTATTACTCTTAATGGTTTATGGAGTACTGTAAAATGATAATGACATGTAAATCAAGATCAATATCAGTAGGTAATGATTGCAAAATAAAAGTACTTTTCCTTTGTATAAATTATAATATCGGTCTGTATTGAATTTTTGTTTTTTTATATATATATTTAATCCATACTAATATTATAAAGAGGAAGATTCGATTGTTTATATAGAATAGGCTCCGAAACTACTTGACCGATTTGAAAAAATCTTTCACTGTTGGGAAGCTACACTTTTTTTTTGACTGACGCATCCCGCTGGGGAGTGGGTCTCCCCAGGCGTGTATGTGGGACTCGCTGCGCCCGAAAGATGGTAAGTGGACGCAGCTCTACCCACTAAAACCCGGCGAGTGCCACCATTGCCGCCTTTGGTGAGGTGCCCCGGATCTACAAGCAACAGGGCACCTCGATACCACCTCCACAGAGCGGTTGTTTCGCACCACAGAACAACCATTCCCAACGTCGGGACAGTACGATGAGGTGAGGTTCCCATCCTCACCCCTCGCCCCCTGCTCTTTTGTCCCCTCTTCTTATAAGAGGGATACAAAGAGCCCCCTCGGCTCAATTCGCTTCGCTCAAGGTGTTGGGGTCACCCTGGGCTACTGAACCCCACCGCCACGACAAGGCCTGAGCCATGATGAGGAGGGAAGCTACACTATCCCCGGTGAACATAAGCTAGCTAACCTAGCTAGCTAGGTATATTAAATTTTCAAAAAGGTCAGAGACCCGTATTAAGACTTAGTTTACGCAAAGCAGCGTGCAACAGCTGGTGATTTTACATAGAGGTAAAGTTTGTGAGGTTATAGGGGGCTATCTCTGGATCTATTGAGCTGATTTTGAAAATTGTTTTACCGATAGAAAGCGACGTTTTTTGTGAGTGACGTAGGCTATTTATCCCAGTACTTCTCAATGTGAAGTACGTCAGATAAAATCGCGGGGCGCCGTTAGTTTGTAATATTGCAGCGATGTTTCTTGTAGCGTCTGTTGAATCATTTGCCTAATTATTAATGTTACGTAGAGACAAACAAATGTATAAGATTAATATTTATTACGTAATTAATTTTTGATTCCTCTGAAACCTATAGGCTAGCCGCTAGGATAATTTTATGACTACCTTCAAAGTTCCTAGTACCTTCAAGTGGTTAAAGATATTTTTTATTGATTGGATGTGATGATAATTATGATGATGATGATGATGATGATGATGATGATGATGATGATGATGATGATGATGATGATGATAATGATGATGATGATAATGATGATGATGATGATAACGATAACGATGATGAAACAACCGTTTAATACTTATCGAGTCGATTATTCAAATTAATGGCATGTTACAAAACTTGGCAATCACTCACACTCTAATCTCACAGCTTAAGAAGTGTTAAGAATAATCCAATTAGAGAGACCAAAGATTTATTGAATATTGAAGTTGATTGATAGGTTTATATTCATTATAGAATGTACGTTAGCTACGATACTATATAAAATTTGTACAGACAGATCAGATAATAGCAGAGTTGTTTTCATTGAAAGAGTTTTTTGACTGAGCCGGCTGCACATAAAAAAAAACATGACTCATGCGGCGTTACCTCACTCTAAGGCGTTCCATTTAAGGCTTGAAGTGCAAGCGAGAGCGCGGAATGAGTGACAAAGAGACGGCCCATCAATATTTTCTTATGACGTTGTCACGCTTAACTATCGTCAGTAAACCGATTTTACAGACAACTGATATTTTTTTCGCACGATTTTTTTTAATTTACAATTTGACTTATAATTTAGGTGTTTGTTTGTAAGCTCCTAAAGCGTCCGTTTTGTGGTAACAATAAAATTAGCTCGAAACGTTATTACTCATAAAACACGCACCTCCTTCCGGTGTCGGTTATTACTATAATAACTAAACAATCATTTTGTTCTTATTACGTATATAAATTGGACATTAAAATACTTCTATATTCCATACCTATATTACAATTGCCTTATGACATGATATCGATATTTACTTAACAATATTAGTAGAAATACATCTAATGATAATTCTTCGGTTATTCCTCAAAATATTTTTTCCACCAAACGTTAATACTTAAGTATTAACTATCTTTATAAAATATATTCTAATAATAGAAAGGGAGGGAGGGGGTTCATATATTACTTGGCTGAAATTGTTTGATTTATGTTAGTGCCAGCCATAGAGCAACGCAGGACCTCCTTCCACCTTACGGCGTAAGGAAGACCGTGTTGATTTAAGGTGCCAGCGCGTCTCTAACGACTGCTAATCATAAAGTCTACATCCAGAGGTTGTCTGGGTGAAACATGCCGTGTGATTGCGGGTTTATTGTGCTGTGTGGTAGTTATGCATGCAAATGTAGTGTGGGAGAGGTAGCATATGCGTGCTTATCATTTGCTTTTTTATATTAGTTGGATAAACGAACTGGCAGCCGTAGCACCTGATGGTAAGTGGTGAATGTCGCCCATGCAATTTATTAATATTTTTCCATTATATTATGTAAAGACTTGGTAAGATGTCTTGGGTCTTTGTCGACTTGGGTCGACCGTCATCACCGCGATGCTTGGTTATGACGAGTCCTGGACTGCAATGGCCTCCTTCTGCGAGACAGTGATGTCCTAGAAGGAGGCCGATGAACGGGTGAGAGAGGAGGCCGCTGACGTGGCCTCCTTCCGTAAACGACGAACGGGGGTGCGTCGGAGGCGCTACTTAATGCGCTTCCAGTAACACCCCTGTGTCCGTGTCGGGCTCGGGATGGGTACCCGGGCCCCGCTAGACAGTCTCGCAGTCTTTATTTATTGTGTAGAATCTGGTCTTGCCGGGACCAGTCTGTCGCTGAGGGATTCCCGTCACCTGCAAATCCGTGTCCCTCAGATATAGCGGCTGAAGGCTCACGCAGCGGTTTTAGTGGGGTAGTGCACCCAATGCGAGTCCCCACACACGCCAGCGCGCCTACCCAAGGCCCTGGTAGGGTCCGAAAAGGATTTCCTTGCGTCATCAAAAAAATGGTACCTTTCTTGGGCTTTGAAACACGGCAAGGCTGTTCTACGGGAGAAACAAACAAGATTTTCAGTGCTGTAAAACTGCGTGTTTTGCGTTGTATTATGTATAATTTAATAATAATTGTAGCTAAAGATCTGTTCGTAACACTTGTCATACAATTGATATCAACATGATACGTAGATAATATCTGTGTTGTCACGAGTTTCGTGCAATTTATTATTGACAGCAAACTTATTATTTTCCATTGTCCTACGCTGTCCTAAATACAATTAATAACTAAACATTACCGTTGTAAATTTATTGCGATTTATGTTCACACAGCAATTACAAGTATTGAAAATACAGAAATCTAGAATAAATTAATATACCTAGTATTATTGAGGCATATTGGACCTGTAAAGGCAAAATCCTGTCTATATGTTGTCTGTCGCTGTCAGAAAACAAAGAGCAAGATAGGCATTACTGGGTATGGCACGAAAAACAGGCGACGTTGAGTATAATCTGGTGGCTTATCTGCCAGATTGATTATCTCAACTATCAATAGAGAAGTTTTGAAATCTATAATATATAAAAAAATTATAAGGATAGTAAAAAGGCGCGAAAATTTAAAATGGCGGCTATTTCGTCTGTCAAATACTAAGCAAAGATATCTTCTTCGGTACAGCCATCAGGAGAATTTTTAACCTTTCCTTACCAGATTCTTTGGTCGTATAATATTAGAACAAACTCGTTGGGTAATGTCGTGTTCAATTATTTAATGACGGCGTCTACGGAAGTCGCCTATTTGAAGTAGTAAAAGTATGTGCTAACAATAAAAATATAAAATGGCAACTTTTATATCGCTAAAATATTTTTAAGCGTGTTTTGTAAGAGGTAATGCCATTCTAACTTGCACCTCTCGTTCACCTGAAATCAGCGTAATGACAGCTATGCTGTCGAGTTTCGGGTGGCTTATTGGGGCATAAGGAGGGCAACGCATCTGCATGTCTGGTTAATTGGCGTCGATAGTCGAAGCGAATATAACTTATATAGCTAAAACATTTTTTTTTTTTTTTACATTTTACTACGATAATTTTTATATTTTTTCTATCTTTCCGAAAGATCTTGCTCTTCACAGCAAAGCTTATTCCGTTGGAGAACAAAACACAGTATACCCACGCAGACAAGAGCTTGACGCAGTATATCCCCCTAGTAGAACCAGAGATTACAACCTTTGACCAATCGTTATTTTTTTGTTTTTTATGTGAGTTGGATAGGCAGGTTTTTGGATACCGAATTTCATAATTTGCAAAACCGTTATTATTTTTACTACCAAATTTTCTCTTAGATATAAATTTCCCCTTCAAGGCCTAATCCGCTCGTTCGCTTACTTTGACATGGAAAAAAAAATCAGACGTAAAAAACTAAAAACTACTTCAAGTATTTAAAGTTGCGCATATAAGTATATCTGCTCACTAGAGAACTGGACGCGTTGATGACGTTATGATTCTATGAGTGCATTACCATGACAATGTATTGATTATTGCAAATAATATATTATATTTTGTATTGGTTATATAATAGCGTGTAATACAAACCGTATTATTATGCATGAATAAGTTATTATACAGTATGGTAGCTGTTTACGTTACCTTTAATGATAGTGATCAAAGTTAACGAATCTTCATCAATCTTTTTATCATTTACTAATTGATTTAATTAATGTTAGCAATTATGTTATTTGGATATAATGTTATATTATGGTTCTTAAGAAAAAAAAACATTGAATTAAACTGGAGTATACACAAATTATTTTATTATTAGTGGCTGCACTTTACTGTGAAAAGTAAAGTATCAACCCTTCATGTCCCACTGCTGGGCACGGGTCTCCTCCTCGAAATCAGGCGAGGAGGGTAATGGGTCAATAGTTCACCGCGCTAGCTTAGTGCGGGTTGGTAAACTTCACATACCTTCAAAGGCTCAATCTCATCAGGCATGCAGGTTTCCTCACGATGTTTTCCTTCACCGGTGAGCGAGCGATGGTCTCGTGTTTTGGGGTGCACTTAGAAATTTTTTGAAAATCCCATTTCAAGGCACACACGGGAGGGTCAGGATCGAACCCGGAACTCTCCGAGGCCGAGTCCATCCACTACTGGACCATCGTCGCTTTACTGTAGTTAATAACAATTACAGCACGGAGATATTTTACAATGCCTTCGCATAGAGAACTATTTTTATGGCCAGACACAATATTTGAAAATCAAATAAAAGCGTTCTAAAATACCATTTATAACGCGGGAGAAAATGTGTCAGTTTTTATAAATAAATCCCTCGCCGAAGAGAAACATTCGCTGTGCTGCATCTGTTTAGTTGTGTTTTGTTTTGATGATTCGATTCTTGAAATTCAGTCTCATACCAATAAGGTCGGTGAATAACCCTCTGGTCACGGTTGGTAATCTTATAATTGCCATACACCCGCCGGTCAATAAAGGATCTATTATACTTAACTCTAAATAAACGCAATTTAACTCGGACCATTCCATGCGACTCGATGTCATGTGAATAATATTATTGTACCGACAGCAAAATGATGTCAAATCACAAATAGATACATCAACGTAATTATTACTAAGTGTTAGCCAATATTAGTCCAATATTTTTTTATATTACCTATTATTATAATAGCATGCTGAGTTTATCCTTAAATTGTTCCTTATGCATGCATTTTATGGAATCATTGTGCTTTTTATTATTTAACTGAAAAAAAACATGATTGTTTTTTTTAAGTTAAATAATATATAAGTTAAATTAAATAATATAATGGTATAATTACCATCATGACTTTATTATAATTATTTGCATATCAGAAAACTATAAACAATTTCTTAAAAATGTCTCCCTATATTCTGTAACCTTATATATTCACATCATTGGTAAATGACAAGAAGAGAAGGTAGGTAATACTTTCTCTACGTAGAGAATACAGTCTCTGCTGTTCATAGACCTACGAAATTCTGATGTTAGAAAACTTATAATTTCTATGATTTAAATTAAAGATGAGCAAGTGAGGTCTAGCTTGTATCAATAAGATCATTGCAAAGAGTGAGGCCTCCATGCGCATTTTATTTTATTTTATTATAATAGTTTTACTTGGTATGTACATGTATATTATTATTTTGATATTTTATGAGTATATTTTAGTAGATATTCTACAGGGTTTTGGCAGTTAGCCATATTGTATGAGAACGATTTTTGTATTCTTAAATAGCATAACTTCTGTTATAAGACTCTTAGCTTTAAGTTTTGCTGACTGTACCCACATATCACAGTTGCAGGGTTAAATTGAAGTTAATTGGAGCGGTCTAAAAATAGTTGATGAAAGATAAGGAGTTTTTAATATGCTAGTAAATATCTTTAGTATATAGAATGGTTGTAAGAATCATTGACCGTTTACTAGTGAGTAGTGACTAGGGATGGGTTAATTTTCAATGGGTAAAGATTTGAATTGAATATTCGAAAGTTCTATGTATTTTGGTATGTCCTTAATGCTTTTGTCTATTATTATAATATATGTAGGCCAATGCGCCTAATTATTCCTATTTTAAACTTTTAACATTTTCCATTACATAGAGTCCATTCTGTAGAGCCCCAAATTTAAGTAAAATAAACTTTTCTTATAATATCTTTTTTACCTTTCTCCTAGTAGCGCCCCGCGGTTTCACCCGCGTATTTTCCGTTTCCGCTATTCTGATGTATGAGCTATATTATTGTGAAGTTTCATTCAAATCCATTCAGTAGTTTTTACGTGAAAGAGTAACAAACATCAATACTTACAAACTTTCACGTTTATAATATTAGTATCTTTATAATATTAGTATCTTAATCAAGAGACATAAATTTAGTTTTCCCATAAATCTTTGATGACCGTTAAAATAAAAAAATCTTTATAATGGTGTTAACGTAGTAATAAAATTGGCCCTAAATTTGATAATATATTATGTCTTGTGTGATATGAATTAATATTTTAACGCGTCTTGAAATATGTTTGACAAATTGTTATTATCTTCTTAGTTGCATTAAAATCTTATTATACGATTCAAATATTTCACCGTTTCGTAATATTAAAAAATGCTTTGCAGTAATTGGCTTCAGACTTTAGATTCGATCAAAATTTTTATATATTGTATTAAGACTTTTGACCTTTATATATGAACAAAGTATAGGGAGTTTTTTTTAAGTTTGACAAAATTATTGGCAGGTCCGTCAAACAGTGCAGTGTGTTTTATATGTGTTTTTTTAATTAACTTGCCTCGTGGTCGGTGTAAAACATGAACATATTATTCTCATTCAGGTGTTGATCATCCAGAGCCATAATATGCTAAGTAGCAGCGCCAATAATTACGCTGCATGTCCTGCACTTCGCCTCTAAAAACAGAAGCTGCTTCACAGCAGAAACAAGAAAGATGTACCCTGGTAGCGTGGCTCAGCGCAACTCTCCTAACGATAACTTCATCCATGTAGTAACAATAAACCAGGTGAATATAAAACTCTGGTAGGTTACTATTTTTTTTCTTTAACGCCGGAAAATGCACTGAGGCTTCCCATGCGGGTATGTGGGACTCGCTGCGCCCCAAGGTATTAAGTGGACGCAGCTCTACCCACTAAGAGCCGGCGAGTGCCACCAATACCGCCTTTGGTGAGGTTCCTCGGATCTGCTAGCAACAGGGCATCTCAACGGCTAGTCAGTTCCTTAGTAGGCCCGACGCCATCTTATAAGAGGGGTAGAAAGAGTCCCCTCGGCTCAATTCGCTTCGCCCCAGGCTTCGGCTCACCCTGGGCTACGGAGCCCCACCGCAATGACAAGGCCTGAACCATGGTGAGGAGGTACCACTTAAACTATTAATTCTCATTGGAATCCATTAGTTTTTCGACACTAGGTTTTAGATAGATGGCAAAAATTATTAAAATGTCATTTATTTGACATTGCTAAATTGCGGTTTCCATTTAAGTTTCAATATCAATGTTGAAATCACAAAGTTACATTTTATTTATTGGCATAGATTAATAAATCTCATAACACATTTATTTTTGATATATGGGCCTGATAAATATTTAGATGCTTAAAGGATTTGCCAGTTAATTAATTAGAAGATTTTTTATTTGACAAAAAACTGTAGTTATTTTAATATATGAATGATTTTGCAATAAATTCTACGGCTGGTGTGATTTCATTATATAAAAATATTGTTCGTCCTCGTATAATCTGAACCGATAAAGTTTAGCATCGCTCATCTTTTTTAAGTCTTTCTGTCTCTCTCTCTCTCTCTCTCTCTCTATGAAATCTCTGTCTAAAAAAAGCTTATGGCCCCGGGAGTTATGAGGGACTTTGCGACCGAAAAGTTGGTAAGAACGCAGACTCTACCCCTTATACTACATCGGTGCTCTCTTTATCGTCGGTCTGGCCCGTAGCAGGAGCTGTGAACTTCCGCTGGACCTCGCCAGCGCGGTTTTCGAGACTCTTCTTAGGAGGCAGAGGATGACATTTCCTCGTCCTTCTTCGCTTAAGGTACCTTAAACACATAAGGGTATCTTATAGCTTGGGCCTAACGCGTGCCCGGGCGTTCTCCCGATCGGCTGCGCCACACCACTTGAAAAGCTTGCTCCTTCTTCCGCCAGGGTGATATACAGTAGCCATGGCGAGTCCTCCACTCCTGTCACCTTCCACAACATCAGGATACGACAACATACAACCCCGTCAGGATCTGCACAATAATGAATTGGACTCCAGGATTGGCCGATCTAAGACGGCCCGACCATGCTCTTCAAGCTTTTCCTTTCAATGACGGGGTACCCGCCTTCTCAGGCGGCTCTGCCAAGAGCATTGGTAATCTGGCCCAACTAGAGAGTAGGATTGTTTTAGGAACTGTATTAGGAGTTCTAGGGACGATGGCATTACTGCTCTTAGAGCCGCAATTGTAAAGTATCACTCAGGTATTTATAATTGTTGTATGTCAGGTCGCTTATCAGGGGTTAAAAGCGCAAACATTTTAACGTCAATATTTTCTTGATAGCCAATTTTGGTAATAACATGTTTATAAAGTCAAGACAAAAATTACACACTACACTTTCAACTTAATTTTTTATGCAAATAAATGTTAAGTTCGGGTAGGATCTGTGACACACATCTTAATTCTGACATTTGTTTTAGGGTTTCGTAGACAAATGCAAATTAAATTTTTACACGTATGTGTCATGTAAAGTAATACAATTTGTGCACGCCTTTTTGTATTGTACCACCATCATGCTTGTTTAAAGCTATCTTAAGAGAAAGACAAGACAGACAGTTATTGGCACCAATACTGGCAAGATGGCACTTGAGTATATTACGATCTCTTTCTCCCTCTCTCTCTCTCTCTCTTTCTCTCTCTCTCTCTATTTAAGAGCTTTGCTCCTGTCGGTGGAGTATTCGCCACTCATTCCTCCTCTCCGCTAACACCTTCACCTCCCGATACGACATAACCTGTACCTTCTCCTTTATTTGTTGCATATAACTCCTTCTCGGTCTACCTCTTCCTCTTTTTCCATCAATCTTTCCCTCTATGATATTTTGTATAAACAAGTCATGTCGTATTAGGTGACCAATCAAATTTCCTCCTCGGTTCCAACAGTT
The DNA here is from genome assembly GCA_905333005.2 of Lycaena phlaeas. Taxonomy (NCBI): domain Eukaryota; kingdom Metazoa; phylum Arthropoda; class Insecta; order Lepidoptera; family Lycaenidae; genus Lycaena; species Lycaena phlaeas. The sequence goes on from HG995181.1 coordinate 6,157,352, forward strand.
TTAATAATATAACTTTTCTCTTTCACTATTTCCAAAACTTTTGCGTTTCTCACCATTTCTGTCCATTGTATCCCCTCCATCGATATATGGAGTGAATTCATTTATGACCATAGGCGATATTAACCTGACGGGTTGTGGACCCCATCAGGTGGCGCGTTGCTTATCTGACATAAAAATATTCTTCCAAATATTGAAACGCAGCTATCTTTCCATCTTGATATATTTCCAGCAGATGTTTAAGCCGTCCATATAAAGTAATATATAAATTTGATAACGTGGGATTCATTAAAGGTACACCTACGTACGACACGTAAATCAATACTTGACTCTATCTAGAGTAGTGTTCTTAGTCTAGAGTTAAGAAATCTACTCTAATACTCTACAGTAGAAAATTATACTGTATCTAGAGTAGACCAAATATTATACTCTTTAAAATAATGATTATTTATTAAGAGCCTTTTAAATGGAGAAAAGATTTCTCGCATTCGGAGAACATCTATTTTCTGGCGCAAAATTAAGAGTCCAAGTGCTGAATCACTCGCTAAATTTGTTTGTTTGTTCCCTTTTTTGTTTTGTCTTAGTGCGATGTGAATCGGCAAGGATATGACTAACATAATTTACTTGTTAATCCTATACCCCTTACTAATATAATCAAAATATTTCTACAAAATCTTATAACTAAGTGTTAAATTTCAACGCTTAATTTAATATTCTGTTTAGTTCATTGCATTGCATTAAATGCATTGCATCTGACTTGGGCGCGACCGGGGTGGTACCCCTCGCTCATAATACCGGCGTAATAAGGCATAAAAGATATCTTCCTTCGTTTTTTAAATGCTAGAAAAGAAAGCTGTTAAAAAAACTTTTTAGTTAAGATCTTTTTCTTTATTGTAAATCGATGATATAGTATTTGTAGGCGTAGGCTACATTATTAGTGTGTGGCAAACTTCAATTGTGTCCATATGAAGCGTAGTCGATATGCACACCCACTGTGTCCGGAACTAAACTGGGCGAAGGTTGATAGCACCGTGGACCTACTTTGATGCTAGTAGCTAGATTTATGAAATTTATTTGGCAACACTTTTTAAGAATAATTGAATATGCAATCTAACAGACGTGGCACTTGATGGTAAGAGGTTGACGCCACCCATAAATAAACTAGTTGACCTGGAACTAGCCTGGCTAATGAAAGCTGAGATTACCGTTTCGTTACATTTATTGAAGATAAATAAATTAACATGATACAATCATGTTAATGCAAGTAATTTTTAATTTTTAAAAGAATGTTATATATTGTTTTCTTATGTTTACGCGAATTTCACTCATTATAATGAAACAACTTTTACGGATTTTATCGCGGTTTATTAAGTTTTTTACAAGCCCGACGTTTCGGATACTTTACAGCAACCATGGTCACGGGAGGACTGAGGTGTCAGATGTCCTACTGTTGCAAAGTTATTCGAAACTACCCTATGATACAACAATATTTTATTTAGTCCTATCTATGCAGAAGGCAGTAAAGACTTAGCTTTACTTTGATTCCAACCAAGGATGATTCGCGAGGCTATTGAAATTAAAAAACAGTTTCAATAGAGAAGATGGCTGGCCATTACCACCTGCTTGGGATCCCATAATAAATATAATAAAATCAAAATCCAAGCATAACATGTCACAGACTAAAGACTTAGTTAGCACCTTCTGCATAGATAGGACTAAATAAAATATTGTTGTATCATAGGGTAGTTTCGAATAACTTTGTAACAGTAGGACGTCTGACACCTCAGTCCTCCCGTGACCATGGTTGCTGTAAAGTATCCGAAACGTCGGGCTTGTAAAAAACTTAATAAACCGCGATATAATCCGTAAAAGTTGTTTCATTATACTATTATATAATGTCATAAATAATAAAATACCGTAAAGATATGCCAAAATACCTGGCAAGTGGCAAGTATATTAAATAATATGAAGGTCGATAATATTCTAATTTGAAAGCCAAAATCAATTATTGAGACTAAAAATTATAAATATAGACATTGGCTGTTTGCCTCATATTATAATTATCCGAAAGCATTTTTGATCTCGAATATTTGCACAGTTGAATCTGCCTCATCATCATCATCAGCCTTTATCTGTCCACTTCTAAACATAGGCTTGCTTCAGTGAACGCCGAGACTACCGATCGCCTGCCACTCGCATCCGAAACGTACCGGCCTCTACAGGAATCTTTTTTTTTTTTTTTTTTTTTCGGTTGGATCTATGCTAATGGTCCTAGTGACCGTTATGCGTCATCGGAAATGGGGTGATCCGGTTGGATCATCCTATGACGTTAAAAATTTGGGGGGTTGCCCCCCGCCATGTTCATGGCGTCGGGTTTGTACCTAACTTGGTCAGCTACGGTCGACTGGTTTGGAACGGGTGACGTTAGAAACCTATCGTGAGGGCCGGCCCTCCCCTCCCCCGGTTCTACAGGAATCGTCTTTCCACCTAGTTAATGACCTATGCTATAAAAAAAATCGGTTGTCTGTAAAGTCGGTTTACTGACGATAGATGAACGTGACAACGTCATAAGAAAATACTGATGGGCCGATTGTGCCTCTTTGTCGCTCGTTCCGCGCTCTCACTTGCACTTCAAGCCTTAGATGGAACGCCTCAGAGCGAGGTAACGCCGCATGAGTCATGTTTTTTCGTGCGTGCAGCCGGCGTCATCGAATTATAAGACGTTATCCCGTAAAAAATATGACCGACCAACACTTCAAATATGTAAGCGCTTCAAATAATAATTTTATTACGAAACTTTAAGTCACTGATAATTTTTATACGGTTCTGTTTATCTCAAAATATAATGAAAAATTTTCAAAACTCGTCTCAATTCGTTTGTGTGCTCGATTTTATTCACTTTATGGGAAAGTCATATGTTTCAAATAAACTCCATGGCTGATAAAAATCATAAATTAATACATAAATCAAAATTATTTCTGATATACATTTTACGTAACAGATAAGATAGCAAAACTACATTAAAGTTATTTCGGTGTTTAAAATTATCAGTACGTTTTGTTCTTAGTATTGTCAAAGGTAAGATGAGATTATATCGAGATTAGATAGTAGGTATCATGTGCTGCAGGGAATCAGGTGATCGGGAAATACTACTTACTACCTTTATCGCGGCATAAGATTTTCACATACATCGTTTCGATAGGTACTCTACTAATTAATATGAGGACTAAGAAAACAATAGACATGCAATCTAAGTAAAAATTACATAAATAGAAAGAAATATGACTGTAGTTAGGGTTGTCAGGCATCCGGATAAAGCCGGACATAGTTAGGCTTTTTGATTGCGTGTCCGGCCGGTTTTTTGGCCTTAATAGACGATTTTATCTATTAAGTTCACAAAAATTTAACAAAATTTACTGTAATGATACTAATAAAAAAGCTTGATTTTACATACTTTTTTTGTCAAACTTATAAATACTGAGACAAAATTCTCAATAATGTTGGGTGTCCGGTCTTTCTACCCAAATGTCCGGCGAAGTTGGCTGGTCTGGCCGGCTTTTCGGTTTGGCGACCTGGCAACCCTAACTGTAGATTGGTAATAAGACATATTTTTAATTTTTTTTTTAATCTCCTAATACTTCATTACGTTCAAAGAATCTAAAAAGATAGCCTGCGAGGATACCCCGCTTCTGCCGTACAAAAATAAAATATATCGACAATATGTCCCCATAACAGTATGCCATAAGACATGATGCTTTGAAATTAACTAAAATTAATTATTAGTGCCGTCAATACGTCTTATATATTTTTTTTAATTTTTCTCTCCAAATTCTCGATCTTATGCCATTGATCATAAAGCCGCATTTTATCCGTACAATAAAGAACATAGAATATTATATTCTATCCCGTCTAATAGGGATCCATATAGTTCAAAGACTGATAGTCTTATCAGTTGGTAATGACCAATTACACACTATACAAGCTACGTATGCAACTCTAACACGATTTGTACGATTCTTTCATAATCATCATCATGAGCGTTAACATAGGCCTCCCTCAATGGACGCCAAGACGTCTGATTTTTTGCCACTCGCATCCATCACGAACCGTTTTCCCACCTGGTTAATGGCCGACCGACACTTCTTCTTAACGGGGCCTCCACCCTTGAACATAATTGGCCCATCGGCCATGCGTTCTTCTGAGAGTTTTGGTTCTTTACAGAATAATAAATGGTTTATCTAAGTTTCTAAGTGCACACTAAACACAAGACCATCGCTCGCTCATCGGTGAAGGAAAACATCGCGAGGAAACCTGCATGCAAGAGATTAGTATTTGAAGGTGTGTGAAGTTCACCAACCGCATTAGGCCAGGGCCTTTTCTGGACCATGGCCCGATACTCTCCTCGCCTGATTTCGAAGAGGAGACCCGTGCTCAGCAAATGTATGGGTTGCTTCTTCAATATTACGAAATTATGAATTAATCTACACTAATATTATTAAGAAGAAAGATTTATTTTCTAATATTCACACGAATTTCACTCCTTATAACAACTTTTACGAATTTTAGCGAGGCGGGATGACATCAGTAAAAATCTTTACAAACCGCGATATTATCCGTAATATTGTTTCAACATAATGAAAATTTGCATTTTTATTAAAGTGATTATAAAAACTCTTTCACCAGTAGTAAGAAGTTTCTACCGAGTAAAACTATAACTAGCTTTCAAATAAAAAAACCGCAAGGAAATCGGTCCATCCGTTTCAGAGTTACGATGCCACATACACACACAGACAGAGAGACGGACATCGAAGCCAAACTTATAACACCCATTTTTTGTGTCAGAAGTTCAAAAAAAAAATAATCATCATCAACCCAAACACGCCGATTACGTGCGCAAACCTGCGCGACACAGCTAGTGTTAAATATAAAGAGTATTTTATGTTTCAATTTAGATAAGCAAACTATTTTTATTGGGTTCTTACTGTATCTTAAACTTTTATATTTGTGATAGTGTTGCAGTTGTTGGTTTTGTATCTATGCCACGAATAACATTATTTAGAATAAACAAAGTTATAAATATTAAATACTAGCATTGGTTTGTGGTTTCACCCGCTTACTACCTATTCCCGTTTGAGTAAAGAACGGGGATAAATTATAGCCTATGTGTTATTCTGATGTGTAAGCTATTGTAAAATTTCATCAAAATTTATTGAGTAGTTCTTGCGTGAAAAAGTAACAAACACACATGCATGCATTCTTCCAACCTTTCGCGTTTATAAGTAGTGACTATAATATAGTCGTCTAGATAATATTTAATTCATTATTTAATTATAGCTTACAATGACTTGTAATTTCAAATTACACTTATTTGAACATTGATATTTCTGTTAATAAATATTTATGGAGCTTTATATATGCGTCATATGTTTGTAGACGAAGCTAAAACCAATGTATATAAACCAAAATATTAACAAAATATGTCGAACGGAGATAATGTGAGATATATCTACTTGCAGGGCGTCGTCGGGGATCGCGGGGCTAAGTGGTGCTCGCATCACATAGTACAAGTCTCGTCAGCGCGCGCGACGCACGCAAGTCCGTACGCATCCTGCATACACGCAAACACGCATACACGCATACACGCGTACACGGACCGTTAGTGCACGAGAACAAACCCTAGTGCTCAGTGATTCTGTGCTGTGCTCGGTAGCCGAGTGAATGCGCGTCTGCTTCGATACCCTCTGCTTTGGATCGTCACAGCGTGTAGCTGCTGACGATGAGCCGAGGGCCGTAGTGAATACAGGGGGAGGAGCGCATACCGTGGCGCCCACTGTCAACGGAGACAGGCGAGCATTAGACGAAACGTATAGAGAAGAGAACGGAATTATGGGGACTCCAAGTGCGATGAATTCGGATACGGAGAATTGTGCCAACGCGGCCATATCGAACGATATGCAGCCGCTTATAGATAGGATTAAAGAGCTGGAAGCGTTGCTGAAGAAACGCGACCAGGAGATGTCGGAGTTGAGGTCGCAATTGGACAAATTGCAAAGTGTGTTCCCGTACCAGCAGTATGCGAGAGGCTCTAGAGCACCCAGGAAACAGAGGGCCCAGGGTATCTCCGCTGAGCCACAGACCAGCTCGTCCCTCCAGGACTTGGCTCACCAGACCTTCCCAGTGTACGACAAGAGCGAAACGTGAGTACCTTATCTTAAACTTATCTAGCCGAAGGCACTTGAAATCCATTTTATTCATAGATGTAAATTTTCCATGCAAACACAAAGTATTCTCGCTCTAAAAAACAATCGGTTATACGAGTTATTGTTTACATTTAAAATTCTTTCTATGAAATGAAATAGAATTCATTTGTTCCTAGAAATATATTTAGAATTTATGAGAGAAAACATATAAATTGTGAGATTTAAAAACTTCCGATAAATTACTTTTTTATCGGAGGTTTCAATCAAATAAAATATATTTTTTACATTATAAGAGTCTATTAAAGCCGCCGCTAAAATCTTTTAAAATCTGCAAAATATGGAGGAATCTATAATTAGTAAAAGACAAAATAAAAGGCATAATTTTATCAGGAAACGTATAATATAATGTTTTTATAAGTAAATTAATTAAGCTGTTGCTAATGATCTCCTAATCGGTAAGCTCGTTAATATCCTGAATATGGTCTCTACGGAGGTTACATACAATAAACACTATGATAGATAAGAATAATTAAAAATAATTCTTAACCCAGTAACAATAAAGCACTACATTACATAACGCATTTTGCTCTATATTAAAAAATAAACATTAAGATCCATTTGTATGATAACACGCTAAATAAAGTTAGCGCTAAACCGATTTAAAACATATGTCTGTCAATCAATTTAAATAAAACTGTGCGGGACCTTAATCATCAATGATTAAACGATCATCAATGTCAATGAAAAGTAATCATCAATGTACGTGTTCAAACGTGACTACCGAATACATTTAATTAGTAGCATACACAGAACGTCATAATCTTTATGGTAAATAGTTCAAAGTATTTGTATTCATCACACACGCTGTTCATGATCATAATTCTACCAATGATCAGTATAATACACACATATATATCTCTGTAACACGACAAAATCAAAAGTGCTTTGAAAATAATAGAATTATAACTTACATATAAAATTGGCGATTGATAATATTACTACGCAAATATTTTAACTAGCAGCTCCCCGCGGTTACACCCGCGTACTTCCCGTTCACGTGGGAGTACGGAGATAAATTATAGCCAATGTGTTATTCTGATATATAAGCTATATTATTGTACAGTTTCATTAAAATCCATTCAGTAGTTTTTACGTGAAAGAGTAACAAACATCTATCCATCCATCCATACTTACAAACTTTCACGTTTATAATATAAGTAGGATACTGACAGAAACTGTCATTATCACATATCTTTCATCCGCTACATAGTTTTAATGAACGCGAAGTCGGCCGATATAAACACTTTATATCTGATTATACATAGTCGGTTAACTTTAAAAAATTATAATGGTTAAATAAATATATATCACGCGAAAAATAAGCTCGCTAAAGTGACAGTGAAAACACAAGAGAACAGTTGGCCGATGGGCCAATAAGATTTAAGAATAGATGCCGCGTAGACAAAGTGTTAGTCGGTCACTAACCAGTTGGGAAGACGATCTCCGTACAGTGGTTGCGAGTGGCAAGGCATCGACCGCCTTGGCTTTCATTAAGGGAGGTGTGTGTCTATATTCAGTAATGGATGGGCAAAGGCTGATGATGATGATGATGATGATGATGAATGTTCTTAAAAAACCAAGAGCATTTGTAGATTGCATTTACAGCAACCATGGTCACGGGAGGACTCGTTACGGACCATGGTTGCTGTAAAGTATCCGAAACGTCGGGCTTGTAAAAAACTTAATCAACCGCGATAAAATCCTTAAATTTGTCTCGTTATAATGAATGAAATTCGAGTAAACATAAGAAAACGATAAGCATTCGTAGATTTTATGCAGACCAAAGTTTATTTAATAGACATGTATTAAACAAATACTTTAGGTATTCCCGTTTTTGCTGTCGGGTCCAAAGAAGTAAGGCGTTTATCGTCGGTCAAATATTTTTCATTGCGACGTTTTTCCAACGAACGAAAAAATTCTAATTGAAATGCGTCTAGACTGGTTTCTGTAAAGTTTTATAAATAGTGTATAAATGTTAGGTTAAGGCTATAAACATAATGACTATCAACCCAAATACGTTTTGAAACTAAAGCCTAAAAGACTAGGCATGCGAGAAAAATAAATTCAGTTCAACGTATTTTATTTAGCCGCTTTTTAGTATACAGGTTTAATTAATACTTAGAAGGCTCTCTTGTTTCTTTAGGTTAAGAAGTTCTTGCCGTTATTTAAGGAGCTTAGGCAGGTGAATTCGTAATTATATAGTAACACTTATTTACTTCCACTGACGTAACGACGTAAAACCAATTCTTCAAAATCCCTTTTGTGCGCTCTCCTCCCAGCTTACGGCGCCCAGGGCTGGTAGTATTTTATCTTCTTCCTCTTAATTCTGTCTTTTACCTCTTAATAGGGACGGCCAATAGATCAGCAGTGTTGTTCCTTATAGGCCCTTTTCAGAACCCTATCGACGATTTGCAGAAGATGACATAAGGATTTGATCAGTCTTGCAGACGAATATTTTAGTTTTTCGATGCAAAGCAAAAAAAAAGTAAACTTTGCTGCACATCTCAGAGCATTATGAACGCTAAATTCGTTTGTAATTGAATTGCGCTTGTAAATTAATTTAAATTTTACCATTTTGTTACATGAGCGCTGTATTATTTTATCAACTTTTACTCAATTCATTTTTTTTTATTATTTAACAAACACTGATAAGGCAAAGTATACAATATTATTTTAGGAAGTCCACGTATTTTTTGTTAGAAACGCTCAAATGCTTGTAGGTGTATGTTTACTATTGAGCCATTGCTATTTGCTTATACGTGGGTTATTCAAATAATAGATGAAAGCTATGTGTCATTCCCATATAATTCTAGAACTTACGATTTTACTGGAGAATTAAAATTAAATGTGGTCTTAAAATTTGTTGTTTAGGAATTTAATTGTTGAAAGTATTAAGTAGTAAGTGTTAAAATATTAATGATATAATATAAAAAGCGAGAAAGTTTGTAAGTATGGATGGATGGATGTTTGTTACTCTTTCACATAAAAACTACTTAATGTATTTTTATGAAACTGTACTTAATGACCTATCTTATACATCAGAATAACACACGCTATAATTTATCACCGTAGTCCCACGGGAATACTTCCCGTACGCTGGTGAAAACGCGGGACGTAGAAAATAAGATGGAAGTAATAGAGAGTCAAGTGATCCCGATACCGGTTGATGATTAAGTTGTAATTCCAGCTGCATAAAAGTATTGCAATGAATTAGATATGGCTACTTGGGTTTTTCTTCTAAAATTTAAGTATGTAGCGTTTCTGGGCAAAACATAATTATTTTGAAGGATCTAAAGTATTTTAACATTATTAGCTTCACCTGTATGTTTGTATGTATGTTTGTTACCGACACCTTGGAGCTCTATTTTGTCCTACTTTGAACGATCAGGTTTAATTCAAACTTTGCACACCTGTCAAAGACCGATGACAATGCAATAATTCGATTACAAAATCCGATTATCCCAATTAGATTCGCCAGGATTAATTAATTCCTTTCCGCATCCTTTGCATGCGAGTAAGAGAGATAGAGCTAGTGCGCGAACTCGGAGAGACTCGGAGAGACTTTTAAAGCGTATTTTTTTTAGTTTTTTAAACTATTATTTATTTGGCGAATGTGTTATATTTTTCACCGGGCACACTGGCACCAAAAGTGAATGATTTGCCTTGACTATGCCTGGCTATTTTCCGAAAAAACATAAAATATTTAAGACATTTGAATAGATAAGGTATAGATAAAAGAAAAGATTCAAACAAGTACTAGGTATCTCTCACAAAGGCTATTTCTTAATTGAGGCCGCCAAATAAGGACAAAAATATATCGAATACCAACGGACAGCCTGCAGATTATCGGAGATAGCCGTATCATAGATTACAGTGACACTGTTCAGTAAAGATAACAAAATTTGTCTGGTTACACCAATTGTTGATGCAATAAATAGTATAACAAAAATGGCGGCGTAAAAACAACTTTTTTCAATTCTTTTTTTAAATTATGTACTTGATGATAGAATGTAAATAACTAAAACCGTTTTATTACTTTACGATAAGACTAAAACCTAGTAATTTACATTAGTGCCAGCAAAACAGCTTAGAACTTTGACGTCTTCTGATTGAGCCGCTTACCGAAAAGTGATGCTGTTTGTGTCACCTCCGTTCCCTCCGTTCAGCTTACTAATTATTACTGAACAGTAGGGCTATTCTGTAAGGTCGTTTTCGAATTTCGAAAGCGGAATCCGCGGTGATATAACGAATTTGTATTCTTTAAAATTCGACTCTCTATCAATATCAATAAAGTTTGCTTTCGAAGTGAGCGTAAAGTGAGCTCTATCACTCAGGTGAAGCTCGATATCAAAATTGTTTTTACAGAATAGCACTACTGAGCGCTCCCGAACTCACGCACACAAAGACAATGTTCATGTACATTCACCAACAAGGATGGCTCAGCCGCTTTCGTGAAATAAAACATCTATAACATGAAAGATATTGCTTAAAAAAAGAAAATGATACAAAATTATAATGGATATATCAATTCTGAAGGAGTTCCCCCGTAACAGTAGATAAAGATAAATACTAGCTAGTATATAAATAATGACCAATAAACATTATTCAAGTATTAAAACTTAGATAACCAAATAAATACGTTCGAACAGGCCATTTAAAACCCATAAAAAATTATGGCCAAATATATCTACCATAAATTGCGATATATATATACCATTGCGATAAACTCATAAGAATTTATTTATTTTCTAACGTGTACACGAATTTCACTCATTATAATAAAACAACTTTTACGAATTTTACTGCGGTTTTTTTCATTTCCGACGTTTCGGATACTTTAAAGCAACCATGGTCACGGAATCGTACTATCAAACTCGTAAGTGCAACTGAAAGGAATACATTAGTAAGAACATTAGTTGTATCCATCATCTTGGAGTTCCTATAAACGTTCTTCTAAATCTGATTAGTAGCCTAGGCTGTTACAAACAATTTCTTTTTCTCATATTGGATGGCAATGGAGTGGCAACGGAATGGCTATGGGTCCTTGAAGGAAGCCCAGTGGATGGACAAAGACTGGTGATGATGATATAATATAAAATAATAATGTCAACCTGTTAGATACGATGCTATCGTACATAGCAAGAAGAAATGGCGTGGCTTGTCCTTTTTTGATGGTTAAAAAATGTGTTTGGTCGTGCTCACATTAATTCCGCGCAATGATCTTTCTTTTTTTTAAGTTATTAGTTGTCATACGACAAATTCTGTTGTGTATGAATTTGTCACCATGACTCTTAGGAATGGAGATGAAAAAAGAGAAGAGAACGGAAAAAAATGGAGACTCAATGGCAACACCGATATTAATACAAGTATTAAATTTGTTTTTATAATGAAAAACAGTATAAATGAACTTTTATCTTTTAGATAAGATTAAGTATAAATTAAAAATAGCACTAGTGTTTTATCAAACAAATCACGAAAATATATCATGAGTAATTGTTGGATGAGCATAAAATAAAATGAATATAAGATTAGTTGCTAAATTTTATCAGAGACGAGAGAGTTTTATATCTACAAATAAATGTTATTCCTCATGCCATTTTTAATAAATAGTACCCCGATGGGCAACTTTGCTTTTTTATTGATTGATTATTGATAACACGGATTAAATAACATTTTCCAAAAATGAATACTAGATCGATTTATCGCCACCGAAAACCCCTACATGCTAAGTTTCATTAAAATCGTTGGAGCCGTTTCCGATATTCAGATTTCATATCATATACAAGCATAGCTCGTTTAAAGATATACGATTTAAATAAATACTTATATTACTACTTATATTGTAAACGCGAAAGTTTCTTAGAATGTATGGGTATATGTGTGTATGTTTGTTACTCTTTCATGCAAAAGCTACTTAATATATTTTTATAAAACTTTACAATAATATAGCTTACACATTAAAGTAACACATAGGCTATAATTTATCCTCATTCTCGCACAGTAGGGTTATTCTGTAAGGTCTTTTTCGAATCTCGATAGCGGAATCCGCGGTAATACGACGAATTTGAAGAATTTGTATACTTTAAAACTCGACTCTATATCTATATTAATAAAGTTTCGAAGTGACGTAAAGTAAGCTCTATCACTCAGGTGAAGCTCGATATCGAAATGGTTTCTTGCAGAATAGCCCTACAGGAATCTATAAAACCGCGGGACGTTGTTTGCTGCGTCACCTGCGCTAACTTATAATATGTTTATTACTAAGATTTAGAACAGAATCTGAGCGGAATGATATATAAATAATCGGTGTTGCTCTACTATATTATGCATTATAGGCATATATAAACCTTCCTCTTGAATTGTCCTATCTACTTAAAAAAAACGCATCCTAATCCGTTGCGTACTTTTAAAGATCTAAGCTTACATACAGTGAGAAGCGACTTTGTGTTATACTATGTAAATATTCCAGGCTTCAGGATAAAGCCGGACATATGTAGGCTTTTTGATTGCGTGTCCGGACAAAATAAAGGTTGTCCGGCTTTTGTTAGACTTTTTACATTTCGCAAAGGAGCGATGCAGACATTCGATTCAGTTCACTAGAATGTAACAAAATGTATGATATTCATAAAAAATGCTTTATTTTACATACATTTTTTTGTCGTACTTATAAATACTGAGACAAAATCCTCAATAATGTTGGGTGTCCGGTCTTCCTACCCAAATGTCCAGCCAAGATGGCTGATCTGTCCGGCTATTGGGTTTGACGACGTAGCAACCCTATATGTAAAGAAAAAGAAGAACGCACGCTTAGAAGAAAGAAGAGAATCTTTTTATCTTTTTACAAAGTTTCTGCTAGGGGAAAAACGTGTACATGATACACAGGAAGATGCATCCAGTCAGTAATAAACTGATTGCACGTCATTCCAGCGTATTCGTGGGTGGCAATGTGTCCGTTCCTCCATAAAACCCAACGGAATCGGTTTGAAAAAACATGTAACACGATTCTGATCGTTATATTCAATTTATCACATATTTATGTTATCACAATATCATATGTGAAAGTCAATCGCAAGGATACCACCTACATGAGTTTACGATGATATAACTGCCGTATAAAATCGGGCATTTTCGTGTAATAACCATATATTATATTTATTCTCGATTTTATTGATTTTGTCCATGTTTTGTAAATGGTCGGATCTTGTTGTCATTTGAAAGTGATTTGTCGTAAAGAATATACATATTTAAGAATATAAAAAAATAATACATTTTCGATATTATTATTGCTAGTTAATATATAAATAAATATCTAGTTAAGTACCTACATACCAAATTATTTTTATTCAGCTGATAAGCTAGCTAAATATAAGCTATTTTTGCAGCGTTCAAGAAAGGGTTTATATATAATCAGTACCATAATAACTTATTACCATGAATGTGATGTGCCTTTAGTAAGTGGTGCATTATACCGACGTAAAGTGACAGCAATGCTGTCGCGATTCGTGCGGTTTGTGAATTTCCGGCAGTCCATTTGGATAGGTAAAGAGAGCGTAATGCATAATTTTTCGTTATGTTATGATGTCTATGGGCGTCGATAGTCGTCAAAGGCTTCGACTGCTCGTTCGTCATGCCATAAAAAAACCTACCTTCTTTCAACAAGCATTAGTTCTAATTCAACTTATTTTACTGATCCGTCGGTGCTTACCTGTAGAGTAAATATTATATATCTCTATTAACATAAAGTTAACTCTTAATGAAAAGATATACTATTATGTATTATTTAAGTTTGAAACATGCAATAACTTTAATTAAATTTGTGTAAAAAAAAAACACATCAAAAATCTTGATATAGTTATTATGCAAGTAATCAACAGTGTTATGAAGTGGCAAATAAATTAAATTTTTAATTAAAGTTTTGGTGTAAAGGGAATGACACAGCGAATTTTGTATCCGAAAGAGGGGATGTATTTTTTTACAATTTAGTCCATTTTAAATTCCCAAGGGGACACGTATTATAAGTGTGACGTTGTGTGTTTTTTACCTAGCTGATAAGTAGCTCTCGAATAGCATCTTTATTATATGTATTTATAGTAACACATATTTTCAATCTAGTATGGCAAATTCTTTATAAACGTAGACAGGATCTTCGGGTAGAACCTAGCTCTTTGTGGGTCTGGCACTAGAGAGTGGACTACCAAAACTAAAACCACCTTCAGCCGCTTTTTGAAAATTTCGTATCCATAAAAGCAGACCTTATGTATAAACAATTAATCATTTTTCAAACCTACTAATGTTATAAACGATAAAGTATATTATGTTTGTAATTATTTCACACAAAAACTTTAGTGATTTTAATGAAACTTTAAAATAATATAGCCTAATTATGATAACAACACATAGACAATTTTGTCCTCCGATGAGAAGCGCGCGGAAGAAACCGCGGGGCGCTTTTAGTTTACCATATTACATGAGGTAAAGTGTAATATTTCATTTGTTTACCGTCAACCGTCGATGATAACCCCAGGCTTGAGCTCTGTTTTCCGAAGTTCTCTAGTAGTTTCTATTGTTTGTAACGTATTAAATATTTTTGATTTATCAAACGTAATGTTAACATATAAGTATCGAATATTATCATTATCTAGAGGCAATGAATTCATTCAATAGGACATTTTGACAACGTAAAAAAAATGTCAAGATTGAATAAGTATTAATAATAAGATTTTTAAGATCTTACTCAATCTACTGTATGAAGATAACATTTGATATTTAGGAAATTTTAGAGATAACTTCATAGCATAGGTCCTCTAATCATCTCCTAAAAATGGTCTTCTTAGGAGAAGAGATAATAAAGATATACTACGTCAGGCAGTCGTTCAGAATATGTTCACACTTCACAGTTATAATATCTATATAAGGAAGCTAAGAGTCTCAACATTTTTAAGGGACTCCTCAGAGAACATTATTTAGATGCTTAAATATATATTTTGTTATTTAATTTTAATTATTTATCAACACAAATTACAATTTACAAGCCATCTTTCTTTGATGCTTCTCTTTTTTTTTTTTCTCTTCTTCTTCTTCTTCGTTTATTCATCGTATGATATTATTGTGCAATTTATTTTTATAATGTTTAGTTTTAGTGCTGCTTTTTGTGTTTTTTGTATAAATTATAATTACATGTTATAACTTCTGGCGCACACCCTTTCTCCTTTTGTAATTTATTCTTTCAATATATGGTTACCTGGAAGAAATCGCTTTATAGCGATAAGGTCGCCTTGTTGTACTTCTCCTTTTCATATTATGTATAAATTATTATTATTTTAAACTATGTGTGTGCAATAAAGTTATATTATTATTATTATTATTATATGATTGGAATTCCCTTTTAAATGCACAGCAAACATCGCGCACAAAGCACAAAGCGCCTTTTGTCAAAGATTATTCGCTTTCAATGGATTCAATGGCTACCAATGACAGAATGATTTGAAAGACGTTATAAAATAAAAACAGTTTGTTTTCTAGATCTACGCGTTTTCATAATAGGTAGTATTTACTATTTACGGATTTATGGCTTACTAGCAGCGCCCCGCGCTTCCACCCGCGCACTTCCCATTCCCGTGGGAGTACGGGGATAAATTATAGCCTATGTGTTATTCTGATATATAAGCTATATTATTGTAAAGTTTCATGAACATGAACTACTGAATGGATGTCCATTCAGTAGTTTTTACGTGAAAGAGTAACAAACATCCATACTCACAAACTTTCACGTTTATAATATAACTAGCAGCGCCCCGCGGTTCCAACCGCGCACTTCCCATTCCCGTGGGAGTACGGTGATAAATTATAGCCAATATGCTATTCTGATGTATGTATGATGATGAACGAATGAATGAATGAATGAATCTTTGATGAATTCATTCATTCACTTCCATAGAGTAATAGGTAGTTCTTTAAATGACGCTCCAAGGTGGTTTAAAATAAATAAACAATTACTTTTTTATTATATGTGAACATCGCGTATCTTCGAGATAAATCTGAAGAAAAGCATCGCTTATCTTTATGCAAGTCGAATTAAACCGGGCATAAACGCGGAAATTTTATTAATTAAATAATAAAACGAATATAATTTCCCGCCAGAATGTTTATTGATAAAGAGTTGTAAAAAGTTATCGTTGTAACCCGCAATTCTCCGAATTGATAAACATCTTATGTAATTTGAATATGTTATTAAAATTTATTATGGCTACAAATTTTGTACAGTTTGTAATTAAATTGTGTGTGTTTATGACAAGTGGTAGACACTTTTTTTACTTTTACGTTCGTAAAAACCTCTTGATACATACAATTTATAACATATATAATGTATTTAGAATTTTACTCTTTGCACCCACATGTGGCCTTGATATAAGACAAGAAGAGTCTAGAGTCTAGACATTATTGTAAGAATTATTCACTCATGTGCTAAGAGAAAATAACAGTGGTCCTCTCTTATAGTTGTCGACTATTGACTCCCTAGATCTATATTTTAGTACCATAAAACCTTTAATGGCCATTACCATGTCCCAATATCGTTGTTTAATTAATATATTAATTAATATTTAAATAAAGAAAATAGTAATCTTTAAAAATTAAAAATATTGCATATTTATTTTAACATTTTCAGAAACTCATTAAAAAAATTACCCGTATTTACATACAATATAAAAAGCAATTGGGTATGTTTTGGGAGATGGTCGCCTACGAAATGCTGTTTTGGTCAATAAGTATTCTACTTATAACCGTATGAGCTGTGACCATAGAAACATTAAGAACAGTAGGGATATTCTGTAAAAATCATTTCGATATCGAGCTTCACCTGAGTGATAGAGCTTCGAAAGCGAACTTTATTGATATAGTCAGATAATCGAGTTTCAAGGAATACAAATTTGTCAAATTCGTCATATCATCGCGGATTCCGCTTTCGAGATTCGAAAACGACCTTACAGAATAGCCCTACTGTACTTATTTCAAATATCTGTTGCTGCGGCTGTCCCTCTCTTATTTTGGGACGCGACGACGGCATAAAGCTATATGGGAACATTTTATTCAAATACCTATTATTGATAAGTCATTCTTTTTTTCACTTTCTTTTAAAAACTGCTCGGACTTCTCAACATTTCTTCTCGAGACCTTTCCTCCACAAAGCAAGCGAAATTGATAAATAGCTAGGAACATGACTCATTACTATTATATATTTTTTACATGTTTTACTAAGGTTTTAAACCTTGTTTTCGGATTTTTACGACAACATGGCCTTGGGGGGTTGAAAATTCAATAATCTATTGAATCTTTTAGATTTCTATCTCAGAACCCCATAAGACTAATCAGTGTGTAGGCAATCAATTTACTTAGGGCCTGTTTCACAATCTCCAGATAAGTTCCCAATATGCTATTCACAACATATTTGACAGATAGATGACAGATAGAGTATGGAGTATCTGTCAAGTATGTCGCCGATATTATATTGGGCACTTAACTGGAGATTGTGAAACAGGCCCTTAATGATAAATGCTAACAATAAATCAATCAATAAAAGCTATCATCACTTTACTTAATGGCAACGATCATTCATTTCATTTGTGTTTCAGAGTAATGGTACTGTCACACCGCTGTAGTAAAATAAGTAACATTTTTAAACATTTTGTAACAGGGGTGTGGCAGTACCATTATAATTTCGTTGTGGGAGGTTAAGCCTATTTATAATATTGTTGCGCGACATTCTTCACGATGTTTGTCAGTCGGTATGTCTGTGCCTGTTAAAATTAAAAAAAAAACATATGAACTTTAATTCATTGTTTACTAGCTGTTGCACGCAGCTTCGACTGTGTTAACTAAGATTTACGAAGGCTAAAGCAAGATGATAAATAGCCGTCCTCGATAAGTGTGCTATCTAAAACTGAAATAATCTTTCAAATCCGACCAATAGTTGCTGAGATTAGCGCGTTCAAACAAACAAACTCTTCAGCTTTATATATTAGTATAAGATTTAATTTAAGTATTTTTTTTTAATAATGACTTGATAAAATAAAAATAATCATATGTGTATTACCGTTATTCTCTTAAAACATACACATGTAATCCTTATTAACTAATCGCAAACCTGTTCAAGCAGTTTGTAGGCGTTCCGCTTAATCTGATAACATTTTGTATGGCATATAATAATCATCATCATCAGCCTGCATCCACCCACCGCTTATACAAAGGAACTCAATGAACGCGATTAATGTTACCCAAAAGCCTCTATAATAATTCTAATTTCCAACAACTAATATTACTAATACTAATACTAATATTAATAAACTAGCTGTTGCACGCAGCTTCGCCTGCGTTAACTAAGATTTACAACGGGATCTTAGTACGCAAAATAACATTTTATACACCTTGTGCCCGAAAAACCAAAATATCTTACGGAACACTATTTTTGATCAGAATAAAATTTAGCCTATGCTACTCGTGGATAATGTAGCTTTTGAATGGTGAAAGAATTTTTAAATTGGTCCAGTACTTTTTGAGCCTATTCATTACAACCAAATAAACAAAGTTTTCCTCTTTATAATATTAGTGTAGACAAAAAAATTGCTAAGGCATAGCCGTTACGAAGAGCTTCAACTTGTTATGATTGGAAAACTTGCCGGAGAAAGAAAAGCTGGTCGTAGTAAAAAATCGTTTTTACATAACATTAGAGAGTCACTAGGAATACCAAGCGCTGGGGAACTCTTTCACTCCGTGAGAGCTAAGAGGAAGAATACAGGGCTGACTGTATTCTTCCTCTTACCTCTTACCTCAGTAGTTAGAGAGGCATCTCAAAAAGAAGTCTGTTAAAAAAAATTTGCCACCAAATCTTTTATTCTTTCTTCCCAATCCCTAAAGAAGTTTATAACCAGTCTGGATTTAAGCATAGATTATATCATATTATGTCTTCCTTAGTAGGTTTTACTTACCGCTTATCTGCTTTAGCAAAGGCCATGCGCGGAGAAAGAGCCTGTAGGGCTATTCTGTAAGGTCGTTTTCGAATCTCGAAAGCGGAATCCGCGGTGATATGAAGAATTTGACGAATTTGTATTCTTTAAAACTCTACTATCTCTCTATTTCAATAAAGTTTCTTTTTAGAAGTGAGCGTAAAGTGAGCTCTATCACTCGTGAAGCTCGATATCGAAATGGATACAGAATAGCTACTGATGATCATGATATTTAACGATTTATGTAATGGATGTTAAAATTGTATCCACGTACGTCCCAAATGGTCGCTATATCTATTTATATCCACTACATGTAGTTAACTTTATTTAGAAGCCAAAATTCGTCAATGCCATACATTGTGATTCGTACCACGTTTTTATTGGCCCAAAATGCTTGGATGTTGGTGAATGTTAAAGCGCTATTAGTATTCAGAGATGAGATGAACAGGAATTTGGTAATTTAGCATATACATCACTTGTTTAAACGAGCCTTGAATTGTGTTACGACACTTATTCTGCGACGGTCCAGTGGTTTTGCTCTTCTGTGGGTCCGGGTTCGATCCTGTGGTAACTTGAAACTAAATTTCTGAACGTACATCTAAGGGGCTATCGCTTGCTCATCGATGAAGGAAAACATAGTGAGGAAACCCACATGCTTGATGACATTAAAAGTATTTGAAGGCGTGTGAAGTTCAAATACTTACTGCTATCGCGTTTCGTGCGGCTTGTGAGTTTCCGGCGGCCTATTGGGGGGATAGGGAAAAGGAAGGCAACGCATCTGCATAACCTCTGGTTATGTGGATGATAATGGGCGTCGAAAGGCTTCGGCTGTTCGTTTGCCCTCCTATGCTATATAAAAAATAAAAAAAATACACTTGCCTTATTTCAAACCAAACCCTGCTTTTGTCGGACATACATAAGTTAATACTGTACATTTTCAAGTCATGTTTTACAAGTGTTAAACATTATTGGTCACAATATTGATAAGGTAACCAATATTATATTAAACCTTAAATTTACAATAATTATAAACATTCTTTTTTATGTCTGAAAATTATAACGATTTGAGCATTTAGATTGACACCAATAAAAAACGTATCTATATAGACAGAGTACGTAATCTTTTATCATAACATAAGATATTTTAAGTGTGACGCGGTATGATGTAAGCTTGAATCAAAACATAGGAATAACTTCGTTCTTGGCATTTTATGAAGTGTCAAAAGACAATAGATGGGCCCTTTGTCTACCTTCAATAAGGTGATGGATAAAGTCTTATACAGGAACATGAGACAGATTTACGGGGTTCTGAATACTGTATTGAAGAAACGATCCATTGTATTAGAATGTCTATTTAAATCCATATTCGGACGAAAGCAGCTATTTGCTTACATTTTGCTGTGATTTGGTAAGGACTACATACCTATGATAAAAGCTGGGATAGGTTGTGCTTATCTCATTTAGATTATGCCGAGTCACACATAACCGCCAGGGCCCACTCTTGGCACTCTTAAATAAAATGATATGGTGTCGTGGGACACCAGGTAGGAACGAAGTTAAGAAAGAGAAGGGATGAGAGAACGAAAAGAAAGAGGGAGAAAGAAAAAGGTGTTATACACTACTCGCTTGTGTATGCGACTGTCGCGCCTGCGCACGTCTTATTTAACGCATTTATTCCACGCACCTTTTCTTACGGTTTTACTCTCACATTTTTTTCAGTTCGGTCGCGCAGCAAAATCCCTATCCCCTCCAAGCCTGCTGTAAGGAAACTTCATTCCAAAAAGCGTGTCTTCTTACCGATATAGACCGATCGATTGCTATTACGTATTTTCCTACTTTCTTAAAGTATAATCAATAGGATCCTAAAGTTCTTCGTTAACTTTTAAATTGGTTGCATTGTCGATAAGTTTTCAAAATTACAAATTCTTGAATGCTTCAAATGCTTGAAGATCGAATTCAAATATTCCACATTCAAATGTCACGAGGATCGTGTCATTTCTTTTTGATATCAGCACGAATTCAGCTGTGAATATGGAAATACTGGCGAAGTGTGAAACATTGAACGTTGCATTTTGCAATTATTCATTAAACGAAGCTCCATTGGCTTATATCATCACCATAAATGTCGGTGTGTATGAAATCTTGTTTTTTACCTCCAAAATACACATAATTATGATTTAACGTCAACCAAGCGCGGACCGTGAGATAATTTTAAAGATATGAGATCTTGAAACATGAATTATATTTAACAACGGAATTGATATTTACTTTGCAAATATACTTTGGTTGCATTTTATTTTTATCTATGACATTTAATTCTCTACAGATATTAAGTGTTATTCTGTTTTTAGTACATGTAACATGAGTTATTACAGCTCACAGCAATGCTATAATCATTTTTCAACAGATATAAATATTTATTTTTTAACCTGTGTTAAAGTGTAGTATAGATGATAGTGGTATCTGGCGTTTTTGACATATTTTAGTCGACTTATGTAGGTGCAAGTCTGACTATTTACTAGTGACTTATAATTTTTGTATTCTCAGCTATTTCAAATAAAAAAAATTACTTGATATTTATAATCATCAAAATTCACCATTTTACTTCCTTAGCTGGACATAGGCCTCTTTCAATGAATGCTAGGATGGCCTCAAACCACGACCAACCACTGTACGAAGATATTTGTCTATTTTGTGGTTGATCTTCTTTCAGTCTTCTCAAACGTGGCTTCTGGCTTCATACTCTTCAGCCAAAGAACGTCTTTATCGTGAAAGAACATAAGGTATTAGTCGGATATTCCTATAAGACCGCGTTGCTCTCGCGCATTCAATTTGATTGGGGTCACTCTGCGCGTCATAATGTCCTAGACTTTGAATCACAGTGTAATTTGCGATGACTAGCAGCGCTCCGTGGTTTCACCTGCGTACTTCCCATTGCCGTAGGAGTATGGAGTTAAATCTACCCTAATATTATAAAGAGGAAAACTTTGTTTGTTTGTTTGGTTGTAATGAATAGCCTCAAAAAGTACTGGACCGATTTCAAAAATTCTTTCACCATTCAAAAGCTACATTATACATAAGTAACATAGGCTAAATTTTATTCTAAAAAAAAAGGGTTTCGTAAGATATTTATTTTTTCGGACACAAGTTGTGAAAAATCAACCAGAAAAGTTACTTATTTTGCGTACTAAAATCCCGTTGTAAATCTTAGTTAACGCAGGCGAAGCTGCGGGCAACAGCTAGTTAAAAATAAAGCCTATGTGTTATTCTAATGTGTAAACTATATTATTGTAAAGATTCATCAAAATCCATACAATAGTTGAATAGTCCTGTTTTAAATCCTGATCAAGAGCATAGTTAAATCTAGGTTTAAAGGCTAGCGTTATGCGATGGCTCATATTATTTTCGTGCCCAAAAAAATCTTAAATTATTTTCTTGCTAACTCAAAATTTTAAATTAAATTCTGCACCTTATTAAACGCTATTACTATAATTTGTGCGTAATTAACTATTAAAATCGCACTTCGTAACAGTTTAATAATTATATTTATATGATTTAATGACTATCTCTTGCTTTTATTTTATCTCTTTAAGTATTTGTGTCATAGCTGAAATCTCTCTGCCAAGTAATATCAAGGCACATTTTGGATATTAAATACGTTTGTCTCTGATACCGTAGTACGAGTACGAGTATAGTCATGACTACCTATAATATATGTTTACAAAAATATTACAGATATATTACATTAAGTGTATTTTATACTCACGATATACAAATAGGTACCTACTTTATTCTGTCTCTTATTTTTATTTTTACTTTCATTGAAGACATTACATTTTTCTGATAACGCAGAGAAATCCTTTATGAATGTTCCCAGGATCATTGGGTACATTCTAGACCCTATGTGGGACTGATACCTGTCCGAACTAAAACCACTGCGAGCGCCTTCAGCCGCTTTTTGAGGGCCCCTGATATACAGGCAATTACAGGATCATCTTTGGGACCGGGTGGTTCCGGTAAAGGCCAGAATACTCGTAGTTGTACCGCACTCGGCCTAAGTTCCAAGTTCCCACCATGAACCCGACACGCGCAGAGGGGCGTTATTCTACGGGAGATTCTACGCATCCTTTTTGTCGTCTGCCGGGAGAAGCTTCGTTGACACTTGGCAGCCTCTCTAACTCTAAGCTTCGTGGGCCGTTATGGGATGTTACTGTCTCGCAGACGGAGACTATGGCCGTCCAGAAGAAAACATGCATGCGTAGCTGTCGTATTAGCATTATATTGTTTTGACACTCACCATCAAAATCGCATGGAACTAAACGTGTAGTAGTTTAATCTGTCTTTAGACGGCTTATTGGTAACTCACTTGGTATTATTACTATACATTACTTGTTAAACTTTATATGTACGTGTGATGCAACCGAATTTACCTCAGTTAGAGGGTCATCAGTGCCACTAAACTGTACTTAGCATGTCATTAGCATGTCCTTACCGTTTTATACCGTCAAAATGGCAGTTCAAGGTGACCAGATAACCTTCCCGATTGTCCTTATCTCGGTAGCATCACGCCCGTATGCTAGGTCTTCAAAATTGGGCCGTTTCACGTATATTGCCTTGAATTTAAATATATTTTTAGGAACATGTTCTATAAAGCCATACGAAACTTAAATAAAAGTATGTATTTCCGTTGTCTGGTTCCAGTAACACAAGTTCTTCGGAAACTAACCACGGGACCAGATTGACGGGGTGTAAAAGCGAGATATTGTTATTATTATCACTTGCTGTTGCCAGTAGCTTTGCCTTTTTTTTGCCATACGGCTGACGCGCCAGATCCTCCCCCCACCTTCGCATTAACGCTTCCTGCCCTAGACGGCGGACTCGTAGGAATCTGACTAGCGAAGGTGTCAAGCCCAGACACCTCCTATCCGAGACGTAGGAGTATGTCTCGGCCAGAACCTCCGCCACGAGTTCCCACGGAGGGTAACCGGCTAGAGCGGTTGCTGCAGCCCACGATACCGTGCGTTACCCCCGGATTACCCTCACCGCGACGACCCGCTGCGCCGAGCGCAGCATGGCCTTAAGGCTCGCAGTGAGGTTACCCGCCCAAATCGGAGCACCGCCAGCAGCTTTGCCTGCGCTAACTAGCATTTACAACGGTATTTTAGCGGGATAATTTAAGCCCATAGCCTTCCTTGCTAAATAGGCTATTTAACACCGATAGAATAATTCAAATTCGACCAATAGTTCCTGAGCTGCCTCGGCACGTCTACTAGTTTGTCTGTCTAACTATGTTAAAGGTTAATCGAATCTTTCCCTCTAAAGAAGTGCAAGTCTGATGATCACTATTCTTGACGTTTCTAGAATGTTCTCAGCCTAAGTGAACTTTTAGAACGTCAAATTCCAATCATATCCAAAGTAAAGTGAAGTGAAGGTATTAAAGGACTTATTACGTCTGACTGAGTTTTGACATGCCACGAATCTTTTGTAAAGAGCATATGCTCAGAGTATTTTACTGTAATAAAATTTTACTAGTCTCTTAAGGTCATTTTGTCTGCAACAGTATTACCTCATTAACCTGCCATTATTATATTTTCCATTCGTGTATTGTTTCTTTGTTGTTAACTTGCTGTTGCCCGCAGCCTCGCCTGCGCCTGAGATTTACAACGGCTTTTTAATGTGATCATTTAACCTATAAATTTTCCTCGATAAATGGGGCATCTAAAACTGAAATAACCTTTCAAATCGCACCAGTAGTTCCTGAGATTAGCGAGTCCAAACAAACAAACTCTTCAGCTTTATATATATAAACACTTCTTTATATATGTATAAGGTGTAGAATAACCTTGGCTTTCAAATAAAAGTTATTAGATCACTTTATGAGGTAAAAGATATCAATAAGTAAAAAAACATAGAAAATGGTATTTTGAGATTATATCCTGAGAATAGGGCGTTCCTCCCAGGCGTTTTAGGATCACATGTAAAGTTTGTTACAGAATACAAATTATTTGAAAAGGTTAATTGCACTGAGTTTGTTTCGTCGGTTCTTCTCAGTAGGTTTGCACCAGGGCCGGTTGTAGATTCAATTGATGCTCATTTTTTTTTTAAACAAAATATGATTCCTAATTGCTAGAAAAGAGTAGTACTTATTTCGCTTGTGTCGTGTGTTCGCTTACTTTATCATACTCTTTATTCCTTTTATATATTTTTAAGTTAATTATTGATCTGCAAGATGAGTTTTTTTCTTTTCGCTTCTCTTATAATTGTTGTCCTATAATTGAAGGAGCACACATTCATTACTAAACGATTTTTTTACCTTCACATGTACTGTGTTCTTTGTTGGAGTCCCTAATAATAAATAAATGAATAAATAATAATTGTAAAATAATTTTTTCGTACTGAAAAAAAAACTTTTTTTTCAATCCTTTGAGATGTCCATCATTTTTATATGCGACAATAATTCAAAAATTCATCAATGTAATCGCATTACCCGTGTTTAGCGACTTTTATTGCCCCAAATCGCCATATAAAGATAAAATGGTATTCCTTTTATGCTAATTATGGCTTAAGAGTGCTTCGATCAAAGATCACCGACAGAAAAAGTACGTTTTATTAAAAGTATCTGACTTTTAAATTCGAACGTACATTGCCCATGTATTTGTCTGTCAATCAATCACAATTTTATTTATTTATGACTTAAAGTTGCTGTGCGTTTAATAACTTTATACGGTTATCCGTTAATGTTACCCGGAGGTATATTTTAAAGTATTTATATGGCCCCACTTAGTGGGAACTAGAAATAGCTACACCGTGTTTTGGTGGATAGGATAGATAGTGTAATTACTAATTACTCTTATCAATTCCACCTTACTCCTTACTCCTTAAGATAGGCCTGTTACTGACCATCTCGAACTTGCTTACCTTCATAATCATAAGCCTTTGTACATCCACTGCTGAATAAAGGCATCCCCATATGAGCGCTAAGACTGTTGCGAAGATAAGTGTGTTCGTTCAAACACACTCTTCAAGCAACATGCAGTTTGATTTAGAGAAAAGATATTATTTGTTACATATGTAATATGCAGCTAATCCTGGCCGATCTACTCGGTTCCATCTTGGAAAAATCTAGAACAAATTACATTACTTAAGTACTATGCTTTGTTCATTCATTGATGAGGAGATTATCCGTTAGTATAATACAGTATACGTGCAGAGGACGATGAAAGACTAATGATGATGATGACGATACTTCGTAAATTCTACTTACCTAAATTAATAATGCTGTTTTTGTCCAATACTTATCTATGTTAGATAGAGCTTAGGCGCTAAGCTTTTACCAGAACATAAAGATATGTTCAAATCGTCATAACTATTTAGCGACTCATGCTTGACCTCAAAATATTGATAATTAGTTCATTGGCACAGACATGAATGCACAAAGATGTAGCCAAGTAAGGTTAAACCTACATTACGTAAGCTAAATTCATAAGAGTCAACGTACTTTTATCATTCTGGTGTTACCGTTTAAAATTTGCATATGTATGCGTTTTTGATAATAAAGTTAACAAGCATTCCTTTGTACAAACTCACTTTGAAGTAACTTGCTTTGCTTTTCTTTTGTATACTAAGTACCTACTTCATAATCATCACTAAATTGAAGTCACCATCTTCATCTCCAAGCCTTTTTCGAACTATATTTTAGGGTTGGCTTCCAGTCTAACCGGATTCAGCTGAATACCAGTGTTTTTAATGCGACTGCTTTTCTGACTTCCACAACCCAGTAATTGGGTGATACGGTACCCGTGGTAGGACTGGTTGAATCTCGGGCTTCTGACGACCCGTAATGACTGTCAAAGATCCTAGAATGACAGCCGGGACCAACGGCTTGACGTGCTTTCCGAGACACGGTATGTAAAGATGTTCACCCATCCACGGACCAACCTCGGCAAGCGTTGCTGAACCTTTTAAATCGATCCGCGCGGCTATTACCACTGAGCCATGAGCTCGTTTAAAATTTGAGTGACGTAAACACGAAAATTAAATATTTTGAAAATTGGCTATTAAAAATCTTTCCAAATTATAAAAAATCAAATTTTATATTTGAAGTTGCCTATGACTTGTGGGCTTAAAAATGTTACTTCGCTCTGAACTCCACACTCAAAACGGTCTTGATCATACCACGCGGAATGTTTCAATAATCAAGATCGATCTAGGATTAAGACACGGAGCGAGACAGCGTTTATCTTTCTATCTCCGATTAGCATATGTCATACGCTACGTCTATTTCGCGTCTACAACGGGTTCCCGCTCTGTCTAGATCACTGATAGTGACATACTGAATATAACTACATCTACAGGCTATAAAACCATCATCAACATCATCATCAATAATGCCTAACATGCGCCTATATACAAAACCAAGATGTCTGATCCTTGCTACTCATATCTAAGCTGGAGCCTGGACTAACTCATGACAGCAAATTTATTGGTTGAAGGAGAGTCTATACTACGCGCCTGCGTCGGTATCATTCACCCTGCTTATTTCTTTTGCGTACAAGTTTTGTTAGGTTTCCGAAAGAAGGGTACACGTAAGGCAATTATTGGCACCGAATCTTAACATTTTGTCTCAGGACTGGCACACATGAATGAGTATCTTGGGCTAAAGATACCCATCAGGAATTGCTTTGTATTCATAGATAAGTCTGACCTCTTACCATGAGGTGATTTATCAACAGGTGTAATATATAAAAGCTGATGCTTTTAATGTAAATGTTTATTCAGTCGTGACTGTAATATTTTACTACTTATTACCCAATGCACACAAGCCTACAAAGATGGCATTATTTTAAACAAAAAAAGAAATTAAACGTTCAAGTCATGGTGGAGGTCGGTTTGGGAAACCAGATTTTTGTCATTGCCATCTTTGGATTACAACAAGTGAACGTCCAAGTTTATTTAGTGCTTCGCGTGTCCAACTTACAATTGTCTACGTGAAGTGGCACGCGATATGGGCTATATTAATCTTGGTCAATGCTATTTTTTTTTGTCTCTACCTTTAGGCTGAAAAGAATATTGCATGAGGTTTGATGTAATGAAATTTATGATTGGATTCCAAAGAGGAGGCAGCTAGTCTTTGCTAATTTTATTATATTTTTTATGCAAAACATTAACTCTAATTGACTCTGTATCTTTTTATAATGAAACAACTTTTACGGATTATATCGCGGTTTATTATTTTTACAAGCCCGACGTTTCGGATACTTTACAGCAACCATGGTCACGGGAGGATTGAGGTGTCAGACGTCCTACTGTTACAAAGTTATTCGAAACTACCCTATGATACAACAATATTTTATTTAGTCCTATCTATGCAGAAGGTGCTAACTAAGTCTTTAGTCTGTGACATGTTATGCTTGGATTTTGATTCTATTATATTTATTATGGGATCCCAAGAATCTGTATCTTTTGTTTGTAAAACACATGGTTTCGCATGTTACTATTGCGCTGATGCGCTGTGCTGTGCTCCCGGCTGTTTAAGTACCTCCTACCTTTATTGCTGCTCTCTTCCCTGAAACAGCTCAAAGAATTTTCGACACATCGCCGGAGAATTTAATCACCTCGCTGGAGAAGAAATAAGCGATTTTGCAGAGGTAGTTCTCGCTTAACGTTGATGCCAAATGAACAAATTTATTTTAAAGATATATTTAAAATGTTTAGGGCCTGTTTCACAATCTCCAGAT
Organism: Lycaena phlaeas; assembly: GCA_905333005.2. NCBI lineage: Eukaryota > Metazoa > Arthropoda > Insecta > Lepidoptera > Lycaenidae > Lycaena > Lycaena phlaeas. The sequence goes on from HG995181.1 coordinate 6,186,347, forward strand.
AAGTTCCGAATAGGCTATGCAACATATTTGACAGATAGAGTATGGAGTATCTGTCAAATATATGTCAAATATGTTGCCGATAGCCTATTGGGCACTTAACTGGAGATTGTGAAACAGGCTCTTAACCTCGTGCAATATATCTTTTGCTACCTACGACTTCGTCGAACATGAGAATCTAATAGAATTATTTAAGACATGAAAACTATTTACCATGAGTTATCGATTGCTCGCCAGACGTCAGTAAGATAATATATTTACCGAACTGTCAAACGGCGGGCGCTCAAGTGACTGCATATATTCAAGTAAGTAATTTATGTTAACTTAAATAAACTTGTGTACCGTAATTGACATATGATAGAGAAGGGGTATAAATAAAGTCCGTATATGTAACCTTAAGTGGAGGAGCGGATATTTGAAATGGAGATGTAACTTACATGTGCAGTATATTTGTCTTGTATCGAAGTTATAGACCGGCAACTTAAACGGTGTAATAAGAGAGCTTATTTATATGACATAATAAAAACGTTTACTTAGGAAACTTTTTAAAAGAAATTAAACTAAATTTAAAACCGCAAATAGCAAAAGCGGAAAATAAATTAATATACTTAGGGCCTGTTTCACAATCTCCCGTTAAGTTCCCTATAGGCTATAGGGAACATATTTGACAGATAGAGTATGGAGTATCTGTCAAACATCTGTCAAATATGTTGCCTATAGCCTATAGGGAACTTAACGGGAGATTGTGAAACAGGCCCTGAGTCTTATTAATGTCTTTTTTGAGAATAAATTCTATAAACCTAAACCTAAACCTAGATTTATTATAAGCACAACCCACTCATTTGAAGTCGATGCCAGTCAACTCTAATCATCGTCATCATCATCAGACTTCATTTGTCCAGTACCGAACAACCAACACTTCGGCTACCTAAACGTTTTCTAAACTAAAGAGGAAAGATTTGATTGTTTGTTTGTATTGAATAGGTTCTGAAACTACTTAACGGTTTGAAGAATTATTTCACTGTTGGGAAGCTACACTCTCCCCGGTGAACATAGGCTATATTAAATTTTCATTTTAAATCTTTGTCGCAGGCGAAGCTGAAAGCAACAGCTAGTGCATAATAAATAGACCCCTACAACAGTCACTCTGAAAGTATATAACTCCATTCAAATCTTTATTTTACTTATGAAGTACCTACTCATAAAATAAAATTAATACCAAAATATGTTAACTAGGATAATATGGTTTCTGTGGCTAAAATATTCTATCATCATCAGCTTCCACCCGTCAAACGCAGTATATAGGTACCTCTCAATGAACGCCGAGACGACCGATCCCTTGCCAATCGCATCTAACACGGTCCAGCCACTGCACGGAAATCAAAATATTTTTTGGTGAAAATATATTTATAAGTAAAACTAGCATTACCCGCGGATTCACCCGCATGCGTTCCCGTGATCTGGGAGTACGGAGATAAATTATAGCGTTTGTGTTATTCTGATGTTAACGTTCTAAAGTTTTATCAAAATCTATTCAGTTGTTTTTCCGTGCAAGAGTTACAAACATGCCTTCCATATGTTGCAAATTTTTGCGTAAATATGAATTTGGTTTTAGAAAATTCTATACACGAAGTACTACTGGTGTTGGCCGATCGCTGATAAAGTATGTCAAGATACACTAGAGTGCTGTGCTAGAAATGATTTTATTGTTCAAGTGCTGACCGAGAAACCGAGAAGGACATCGACCGTGATATCATTGGACTAGGATATAAATCTAGATTTTTCTTTTCTTCATTATTGTCAAATAGAACGCTTGCATTTACTTTGAATATTTTGTAATAATAAACGCTACATTATAATATCATATTTTTTCATTATCATCATCAGTCTTTACCCGTCCTGCTGAACATAGGTCGCTCTTAATTAACGCCAAGATGACCGATCGCTTGCGACTCGTATCCAACACGGATCGGCCAATGCACGGAAATCGTCTTCCCATCCCATCTTCGACCTGATGGCCTTTAAGCTCAAGCTATCTAAGTCTATAATCTAAGCCTATCAGTAGGTAGGTGAGCAGATGGTTCACCTAGTCAAATACGAAAGGGGGTCGCCCCCCTCCGTGTCCCGCAGGGGGGCGCGGTATATCGCGCGCGCTACTCTGGAGAGTAGGTGTTTGGTTAGTCAAATCCAATATGGTCGATGAGTTATTAGCGGATGAATTTAAACTATTAGTCGGAGGGCGAAACTTTAGTATAATATAGCTTACATATCAGAATAACACAAGCTATAATTTATCCCCATATTCCCACTGGGATGGAAAATACACGGGTGACACTGCGGTAGCTGCTTGTATAATATAAGATAATAAATTTCATTATAAACATAAGAAAACAATATAAAAATAAAAATGTTTAAATAATTTTGCCTGATGTTCAAAATATACAAGGGCTAGATGATAGATGTATACGTCATTCTGTACTAGATAGTTAATGTGATCGGTCGCATCGACCTTTGCCAGGATATCATCAAGCTAAGTGGATAAATAAATTCCTAATCGGCGGCTGGTAACTTCATATTACGTTCGTAGCACGCACTTGCTAGGGTTGCCAATTGTCAGATTTTTACAGGATTTCATCATCATGATGATGAGAGGACAGAAAAAGGTCATTTATTAACCTTTCTGGGAAAGATTTACATAAGTAACAGCGAGTTCTAGAATTTACCTTTTTAAAATAGCAGTTCATGAGTTTGCATTTATTGTGTTGTAGAGTGTAGGCACATACCAATAATTTTTCTACAATACATATAAACTTGCAAATTTTGAAATAGAAATGCAAAATTTAAAAATGCAAAACTTAACCTATCCTAAAAAGTGGCCTATCTATATTTTTGTGTTTTGTAAATTCAAACATATGGATTTTATACGAAAAAACATAATAGAAGGTCGAATTTGAATTCGATAAAAAAATTGCTATTATAATTTAAATTAAGCCAATAATTAACGCGACATGTACGAGGAAACAGAACCGACCTTTAGTTTCTTCGTTTCGAAATAACTTTCTGACCAATTAAATTCGGTAAGATTTAAGACAACGTCCTGAGGTGCTCGTAAAGTGTTAAAAAGGGCTTAACCTTAAGGCTTTATAAATAAATAATGTCATTACAACTATGTATTAAATCTGTTAAATATTACTTATAACGTGTACATAATAATTATATGCATATTGCGAGCGGTGAATATTACCATGAGAAAGCTTTAAAAATTATCTCTTATCGACTTTAAATCGATTACTGCAAATGCAAGGTGCTACAGAGGTGATTGGAATCCTAAGAGAAAGAGAGAGAGAGAGAAGGAAAAATTATTCATGATGAAAATATTCTTTCAAGTATTTTTATATTAAAACGTAAAAAGAAATCCGCCTACCCTTCTTCTTCTTCTTTAATATTAGCTACCTAAAGGATTTGCCAATGTCAGAGTGAGTGGAGCCAACCCCTTTCTGTCTTTAAATGCCTGGATATTCGATTTTTGAACTCCATAACACTTTTTTTGACAGCTGAAAATCTGCGCGTCAGCCATTAGTCGCATATGCTGACCTGGCTGGGTTTTTGACCTTTGTCCTTTTTAAATCATATCATATATCTATGAGTGTTGAATGGGTCAAACAAAGCTTGTCTTTCCTTGTTTCTTACTTCTTACAAAAGGTCCAATTCTGACCCCCACGATCATACAGCTTTTAGATTTTTTCCTATATCCTAAGCGTTTATAAATGCAATAAAATCGTGATTAGGCGTGTCCAGTAGTCAATATATTTCTGTGGTATTTTTATTGGATCAACCTTAACCACTTCTGTATATGGCTAAACATATTTTTACTTCAGTTGAACTTATAACTGAGTTCGAGCTATTTCCCTCACCTTATACATGAATTATGATCTCACAGGCAGCGCCCATCATATGCCATATGAGTGAAGCACGAGTTTTATCAATGGTTCTGTAGCCTATATGCGTTTACATGGATGATGTGTTGGTCGGCCATTAAACAGGCGGGAAGCCGTGCAGCAGTGTTATTCTGTAAAGAATGCAGCGCTGTCGCAACGCTGTGACGGCACTGTGAAATGAGCTTGGTATTCGCTTGTCAAACCATATCAAACACCCTAGCGCCGTCAATGCTGTGGGCGCCTAGCCTAGAAAATGACTTTTAGGGAATAGGACTGCAGTTACCGGTCCGTGTGTGATGCGAGTGGCAAGGGTTCGCTCGTCTTGGCGTTCATTGAGGATGGCCTACGATGATGAATGGTTATGTAGGTGTACATATCCCTTCCTGTTGAATTAATGGTGGGAGCGAGCAATCAGATCATCATCATCATCATTATCAGCCCTTATGCGTCTACTGTCGAACATTGGCTTCCCCCAATGAATTCTACGACGACTGATCACTATATTTGTCAAACGCATCTAACAGGAACCGACCACTCCTGTACGAAGATCGCCTTCCCACCTGGTCAATGCCCGACCAACATTTTGTCTACCTAAATTGCTTAACGTTATATTTTTCTACAGAACCATAAAAGCCACTAGGTCTACGTATAAGATTCCCATTAATGGTAAGAACCGCTCTGCTAATTATTGCAAGCATTTAGGTAATTATTTATGGAGATTTAATTATAAAACACAAGAAACGAGATTCCTGCGTCCCCTGAGGTCAAAAAATTGAAACGGATATCGTCAACTGGATTTCAAGTACAAATCGAATTAAAGAATAAGTTTCTAGAATTGAAATGAATAAATATTTATTAATTATCACGACAAAGGCATATTCGTTTATTTATTAGGTCAACATAGTTATAATTAAATCTTATATATAAAATGTTTGCTGTGTGTCTCTTCCGTTAGGTAGGTACCAATTATATTTTACATAAACAACGAGGAAGAAAAATGGATTAATTATACCATAATTAAAAATATATAATAAAACAATTAATAGGTATACTTAAATAAAAGTAGCAATAACGAAAAAAAAAACAATTGAATTATTAATAAACGTATCAAAATATTGGTAAAGCTTAATATAACGGGTACTACAAGTATAATCAAACAAAACCTTGTCATCTAAATGGTACATCTCTCTTCTCTCTCTCTCTCTCTCTCCTTGTTCTCCTCTCTCTCTCTCTCCTTGTTCTCCTCTCTCTCTCTCTCCAGGATCTCCTTGTTTCTCCTGTGGCGCATATTAATTTATTCCTTATGCTTGTGGTGCATATACTTAGTTCGATTTTATCTGGTGCCTCCCGTTAACTAGCAACCGTATGCTTATCGCATTAGTGTCAGATTGTCGGGAGGGATTCAGGCACTTCTATCCATAAGTGATTAAAGGCTATTATACTATTTCATCAAGTCAATAAAAATCAAAATATTTTTTGACGTGACAACGTCTTATAATTCGACGGACTCGGCTGCACTCACGAAATAACATGACTCATGCGGCGTTCCCTCGCTCTGAGGCGTTTCTTTGTCTTGAAGTGCAAGCGAGAGCGCGAAACAAGCGACAAAGAGGCACAATCAGCCCATCAGTTCAGCTATCGTCAGTAAACCGTCTTTACAGACAACCGATTTTTACACAGAATTGTGAATCAAAACTATTCTCAAATCCACTCTTATTCTCAAGCCGCCATAGAAAAATTCAGTCACATATACACACGGAAAAATTAAATATATATAATGAAGTCGGTTAAAAAGAACAAACTAAAATTATAAAAGTATTTTACATACTGAAACCTCACCAAAAAGGTTATAAATCAAAAAGTAAACCGTTTATTATCGAATCACTTTAGGACATCTGTGACACGCGGCCAAAATTGAAATCTCGGAACCTGTAATATCAATACGAATTAAACTGTAATTACTGTCCTTATTGGACAATCGAATTACCCTGAAGATAATGTATAGGAAAAAGATTAATAAGCATCATCAAGAGCATGTCAAATATCCATTTAATTCCACTTGGAATTGGATAGAAGCATCGCTTTTATTTCATTCACGAGTTTCGTTTTAAATAATTTGAAAGCGTTGTGCATAGTCAAAAGAGGCTTATTAAAACAGTTATAATGAATGACTTAACTCCTGGACTGGTGTCCTCGCGTGACCATGGTTGCTGTAAAGTATCCGAAACATCGGGCATGTAAAAAACTTAATAAACCACGATAAAATTCGTTAAAGTTATCAAGTAAACATAAGAAAATTAATAAAACAGTTTGTGTGGAAATGTTATCTGAGAGCAAAATAAAAAAGATAAGTTTATCTTGATCAAATTTTTGAATGGACTATAGTGTTTCAAAAACACATTTTCAGAAAATAGTCTCTCGATTGCAAAAAAGTCATTAAAAACCATTAAATTTTACATTATACCAATTGTATCTGTATTATTTGTAAACAAATTTTATTAAAAATAATATCAGTGATATAAGATAATAATTGGATACGAGTGGCATGGGATCAGCCGTCTTGACGTTATCCGTATAGTCCGCCCACTGCTGAACCTAGTCCTCTTTCGATGAATGACAAGACGTCCGATCCCTTGTCGCTCGCATCCAGTACGGACCGGCCACTGCGCGGATATCGTCCCCACCTGGCCAATTACCGATCAACACTTCGTCCACCTAAACGTAGCCACTGTTGAAATATAATTTTGTTCATTATAATGAAACAACTTTACGGATTTTATAGCGGTTTATTAAGTTTTTTACAGGCCCGACGTTGGGATCCCGTAATAAAAATAATAGAATCAAAATCCAAGCATAACATGTCACAGACAAAAGACTTAGTTAGCACCTTCTGCATAGATAGGACTAAATAAAATATTGATGTATCATAGGGTAGTTTCGAATAACTTTCTAACAGTAGGACGTCTGACACCTCAGTCCTCCCGTGACAATGGTTGCTGTAAAGTATCCGAAACGTCGGGCTTGTAAAAAACCTAATAAACCGCTATAAAATCCGTAAAATTTGTTTCTTTATAGTGAGTTAAATTCGCGTAAACATAAGAAAAATATATATGATTTTATTAATTAATCGTAATCTAGAAAGTCGTACGATAGGTTTCCTGGAATGCTGTAGTTGACGAGTATAGTTATTAGCGAGATTGAGTATAATGAATTCATTTAGAACGCTTATCCTTGTGTGGTACAATCATTTCATTGGTTCTAGTAATTTGTGTCATACGCTACATAATTAGTTATTTCTTACTAGCTATTTATCGTTTGTCATTATTAGATATAAGGGGAATATTACAGGGAATAAGGACAAAGTTTTAGAGACTTTGAAGGCACTGCACCGCGGCGCAATGATAGACTATGAGCATTTGCTAACTTTGCTTTGTAAAAAAATATGTCATTGTGTCCACTGCAACTCACGCTACGCATTACTTAATGACACTTTCTTGCCTAGCCTCACAATGCGCCGCGGTGGAATCCCACCTTAAAAGTGATATCAACGTAAAAGTAACAAATGTAGAGATTTGTGAATTCGTAATGTTTTTTTTATAGCATAGGAGGGCAAACGAATATTCGAAGCCTTTTGGCGACTGTCGACGCCCATAAACATCCACATAACCAGAGGTTATGCACATGGGCCACCGGAAACTTACAAACCGCACGCATAACTGCCACTTTACGCCGGTATTATGTGAGCGAGAGGTACCACCCCGGTCGTGCTGGCCCAATTCGGCTACAAAGCAGCATGGCACTACCTCTTACTGATGATGCGTTTAGGATATAACAATTATAGGTTTTTATTTCCATACTTGAAAACTATTGTCTCAGAGAACCTTGGGTCTCAAGATAATCATGGCATCGACCACACAGCCTATATACTTCTAATGTTTGATTTTCCGTATTAAATGCATTCTGGCAACTAGCTGAGGTGAGACGAGAGGTTGCAATGCTGTGATTAGCTAATTCAATGTCATACATTACCAATCATGGAATGTTAAAAAGAAATGGATATATTTCGCAACGGGAAAGAATGAGACGACTCGATAGTTTGAGTACATTTGTTTACGGCTTACATCGGAACTATAAGTCAGATGTGTTGCCAGAACCCGTTCCCCTGTTATTAGGAGTCTATGGGTTATGTGGTCCAGGTGGTTGTGGTGGTGGTGGGTGGTTAATGGGTGACGTTACTCACTTACCAAGTGCTTGTTTGATTAATACAGAAGCAACTTCAGAAAATTAAATATTAGTATAATTTTAAACCAATCGACATAATTAACGTTGTATGATTTTATGTCAGCAAGATTTATACGTTGCTATTAGTAGAATAAATTATGAATTAATTTAAACCCTCTAGAATCTAGATTAACATCAATAATGCAACTTGTCACTTATCAATTTTGTTCTTAATCCTTGTTTAATGATTTTTCAATTAAATGAGAATTAAGGACAACATTTATGTGTTTCAACAGTTCCTTTCGATTTCACTCACTTTTAAACGCGAAAAATCTGTAATGTTGGTTTACTGACGATAGTTGAACGTGACAACGTCATAAGAAAATACTGATGGGCCGATTGTGCCTCTTTGTCGCTCGTTCCGCTTAAATGAAACGCCTCAGAACGAGGTAACGCCGCATGAGTCATGTTTTTTCGTACGTGCAGCCGGCTCCATCGAATTATAAGACGTTATCACGTTAAAAAGTAAACTATAACACACCATAATAATTGATATAATATGAGTGAAGAAAAGAAATATACATAATATACACAAAAAAACAAAATATCATATTTTATAGTGTTATTAGTGAGACAAGTGCCCGCTGTCACTGATGTCATTTTCCGACATTGTCGCTAGAAATTGCGCTTTTTGTACATGTCCTATCGACTTTGAAAATTTGACGAAAAGTGAATGGAAAAGGACGTAACGATGAAGTATAAAAAAGTAAAGTATCAACCCGTTTTGTCCCCTCTGTATTTTGTCTCCTCCTCGAAATCAGGCGAGGAGGGTAATGGGCCAATAGTTCACCGCGCTGGCCCAGTGCAAGTCAACTTCACATACCTTCAAAGACTTTCAATCTCATCAGGCATGCAGGTTTCCTCACGATGTTTTCCTTCAGCGGTGAGCAAGCGATGGTCTCGCGTTTGGGGTGCACTTAGAAATTAGAAAAACCTATTTCAAGGCATACGAGGGGTCAGGATCGAACCCGGAACCTCTCACATAAGAGGCCGAGTCCATCCACCACTGGACCATCGTCGCTCCGACGAACCAACTCCGACCAACGATGAAGTCGAATAAATAAATATATCAGATAAAAAAAACCTTATAAGAATCAAGTAGTATCGCTTTTATCAAGGTTCGCGTCAAGCTATATATTAAACATAGTAATTTTAAAGAGTTTGATAAAAAATATTAACATAAGATTACAAGGCGCGAATACCCATGTATAATTAACGCTTCACGCCCAAATTAAGTTTCTGTCGATTGTTATCTTTACGACTTAATACAGATATCTGTTAACTTCATCCGCACCGAATTGAGCTGCAACGACTTCACACCTTTAATATTGCACGCAATCAGTAATTATCTAAACGATTAAATAAACTAATTTATTGTAAATTTATATTTTTAGGTATTGATTCGCCAATATTTTTTATTTTTACGTTTTAATTTTGTGCACATTTTTTTATAACAATTACGAAGCATGAGATCGGAAAAGTGAATTCTGTTAAATATTTTCATATTTTATTAAACAGAATGGGTTTACCTTTTTAAACGTGATACAGGCACCCTGTATCACGTTTAAAAAGGTAAACCCATTCAGCTCTCCTTTTTTTTCTTTTACTTTCTTTTTCCTTTATTGTCTATCTTTGTTATAAGTGTGATACTTAAATCACATTAGGACATAATTAAGCTATACTAGAACCGTCGCAGATTCAATTTTAATATAATTACAAGTAGTAGGTAAATATCAAACTTATTTCCCCTATTATTACCCAAAATATTTAAAAAAAAAACAGAACTCATTATACTCAATTTCATAAAGAACATTAATTATAATTAATTATTTCAAGAGAACTTTTTCAATTTGCCAAAGCTCATAATTGCACCAATTACAAAGCCGAATAAATCTTGGCTTATTGAAATCTTTAATTATTACGGCGAATATCATGCATAGTGATATTTAACTTAATGTCACTGAATATATTTTAATGGATATAATTGCGTTTTAATGACTTGATGATGAAACACTGGACGAAGATGAACTACTAAATTATAACACACCTATATAGGGGATTCCCGGGAGCGTCTTATTAAAGAACATGGTCGAATTATTTAGTAAAATCAACATTCAACTACATAGAATGCGGTTTAACTATGTACCGTTTATGTCAGTTTATACCGCAGTGGTACAATTTAATGTATGACGACAAAATGATGTGTTACTCAGATTCATTCTTCATCAAAATCCATTCAGTTTTGGAGTGACATCTATACATTCATGATTCATACAAACTTGCACGTTTATAATATTAGTAGAATATTGCTATATTGCACGTAGCAATGACGAGTCATCGAACATGTGCCGCCAATTTCGCAAAACCAAAAAGTCCAGACTCGTTGCAGTGTGGCCGTCGTGCTAATTTTAAAACGTAGAGGTTTAAAATGACGTCCCCGACAGTCATTCTCGATCCGATGCAGAATAAACGTCATGGGGGAGCGGCGGGAAATATCGTGCGAGCGTTTTTTTTTTTTTATTAATATTTATTTTGTTCGAGGAACTCGTGGCTCAAGGGCGCCGCGCGGATCGCTTTACCAGGATAAGCAACGCTTGCCGGGGTTGGTCCGTGAATGGATGACCATCATTACATACCGAGAATTCGTGCCTCGAAGAGGACGTAATAAGCCGTTGGTCCCGGCCGTCATTCGTGGATATTTGACGTCCGAGTGCGACTGACAACAAATCTTAACACGAGGTACCGTATCACCCGGCTAGTGGGTTGTGGTGGTCAGATAAGTAGTCTCATTTAAAATACTGGTATTCAGCTGAATCTCTTTAGACTGGAAGCCGACCCCAAAATATAGTTAGGAAAAGGCTAGGCATGTGATTTTGTATTTTGTTATTTGTTTGTTTTAAAAATTTAATCGGTATATTTTGAATTTTGATGTGGACTTTCCAGAACCATCTATTATGGCATTAATGTACCTATATACCTTTCCTTGATGTGAAACATGTTTCATCATTAAATTTACCTTTACTTTCTGTTTCATCATAAAATTACACTCATGGGGGAAAACCAAATGCAAGCATCAATCAACGCAGTCATCAGGTGAATACGATGAATCATAGTCGTATAGTATTTTAGGGCCACACTTTTTTTATCCAACAGGGACAAAAAAAGCTGGTGGTGGATTTTGATCACTTTAAGGGGGAGCAAAAATCATGAAAATGAGTCATCGTCGCCGAAAACCGGCGTCTCACCTGACGCTTCCAATGTAAGAGGAAGACTTGTTTAAAGAAAAAAAATATACATTTATTTATTACGAGGAGGCCTATTTTAATCAATGGTGATGATGATGATAATAATCACCCCACAGAAATTGCGCAGGCGCAGTTTCTATTTCTGCCAGCATTTATTAGTGCTCACTAACCACAGGTCATACGGTTTTTAACAAGAAAATGCAAATTTCCATTACGAGAACCTTTAGAAAACTTGAACAACAACTGATCGGGTCTGTAATAGCTTCTTCCGTTTCCCGTCCTGATAATGAAGGGTTTCCAAGGAAAGTCGTTAATGTAATGGCGGCAACGACATTGCATGCTTATAGGACGCGTAATTTAAAGTTCCTACTTGCAACATTCATCATCATCAAATCAAAATATCTTTTTTTTGTAGGTAGCAAGTTGTGCACTTAAAATACGTCAAAAGAAGAAGTCAATAAAATGTAAAAACAAAAAAAAAAATAACGGTCTTTCAATCCATCTAGGCAGGCCCCTTCAATGAGTATCGATCCCTTGCCACTTTCATCGGACTGGCCACTGCACGGAGATCGTCTTACCACCTGGTAAATGGCCGACGATTACTTCGTCTACCTAAACGCGGCCTCTCTTGAACCTTTTTTTTTTTGATGACGCAGCGGAAATCCTTTACGACCTTACCAGGGCCTGAGTAGGCGCGCTGGCGTGTGTGGGAACTCGCATTTGGGTGCCCTACCCCACTAAAACCGCAACGTGAGCCTTCAGCCGCTATATTTGAGGGACCCGGATCTGTGCAGGCGACGGGATACCCTCAGCGACCGACTGGTCCCGGCAAGACCAGATTCTCCACAATAGGGGGACTGCCCGGCTACGACTTAGCGGTCCCCAAGACGTCGTGTCTTAAGCTGGGCCCGGGTTCCCATCCCGAGCCCGACACGAGCACAGGGGTGTTACTGGAAGCGCAATAAGTAGCGCCCCCGACGCACCTCTGCACGTCGCACGTCTGCCCGTTCATTTTCCACGGGGGGAGGCCACGTCGGCGGCCTCCTTCTGGGAGATCACTGTCTCACATAAAGAGGCCATTGCCGTCCAGGCCTCTCTTACCTTATTGGCCCATCGGTCATCCGTTCTTCTCAGTGTGACCTAATTTACTAATTTTATCATAATTACTTACCATACTAAAAACATTGAAAATATGCATAGATTACTACAACATACTACTATAACATTATTTAGGCAATAATCTTGGAAGCTAGCTGTATATTATAAACGTTCTGCTTAACTATTCCTAAGTCCGTTATAATATGTAATAGTTATGCGTTGATGCGCTGTCCCGCGCTCCTGGCTACATTGATAACACTATCTCGCTTATTTCTGACGTGAAACAGCACTGCTGTTTTTCGAAGGGAAGTGAAACACGGGCAGTTTGATGACTGCCACCGAGACATTAATGTCACAGGATACAAATGAGTTACCTGGGCTAGTTCCAGGTTCTACTTTATGTTAGTCGAACTTTCTAGAAAATTTGGAGATGTTTACTTTACATTGAGAATTATAAAACGATGGAAAGTGTGACTTTTTGAAATTACTTTCCATCATTTTGGTGGGATGCTTAGATAGGAAAATATTATGAAACTTATACATCAATGAGTTTTATTTAAGTTGTTCTAATATAAAAAGCTGAAGATTTTGTTTGTTTGAACGCTCTAATCTTAGGAACTACAGGTCGGATTTGAATATAGGCTATATGCTATATCATCCCGCTGAGATGCCGTCGTAAATCTTAGTTAAGGACGCGTTTACAAACTTGATAGGTACAGAATCGAACAACTACATTGAAAAAGTCACGCACACAAGCGCACCCGCACAATACGCACGCTTGCGTGCGGGAATAATAGTCAAGTAAACGGATTTGATACTTTACAAATATTTGTTATTTTTATTATTTATAACACAAAATTATATTTTATTTCTGTTTGTTTTTACTATTTATCTTTTTACTTAGAATTAGTATATTAAATATATTATATATATAATAAATAATTATATATTATAATATGTAAGTAAACTGATATCTGTAATTCATCTTGAGGGGGGGGGGGGCTCATAATTGCCACGCTGAGCAGGCGCATTGGCGATCGCAGATGATGATGAAGTCACATCGGCAGCACTGCTGCCTGATCCGAGTGGCACGGGATCGATCGTCTTGACGTTTATTGAGGGGGGCCTATGTTCGGCAGTGGATGGATGAAATTTGATGATGATGACGATGATGATATCTATTTGTTTGCGAGCGGAAAGGGATCGGTCGTCTTGTTGTTCTCATTGAGGGTGGCCTATATTAAGCAGTGGATGGATGAAGTTTGATGATGATGATGATGATGATATCTATTTATTTGCGAGTGGCAAGGGATCGGTCGTCTTGGTGTTCATTGAGGGAGGCCTATATCCAGCAGTGGATGGATGAAGTTTGATGATGAGGACGATGATGATATCTATTTGTTTGCGAGTGGCAAGGGATCGGTCGTCTTGGTGTTCTCATTGAGGGAGGCCTATATCCAGCAGTGGATGGATGAAGTTTGATGATGATGACGATGATGATATCTATTTGTTTGCGAGTGGCAAGGGATCGGTCGTCTTGGTGTTCTCATTGAGGGAGGCCTATATTCAGCAGTGGTTGGATGAAGTTTGATGATGATGACGATGATGATATCTATTTGTTTGCGAGTGGTAAATGATCGGTCGTCTTGGTGTTCATTGAGGGAGGCCTATATTCAGCAGTGAACGGACGAAGTTTGATGATGATGATGATATCTATTTGTTTGCGAATGACAAGGGATCGGTCGTCTTGGTGTTCATTGAGGGAGGCCTATATACCTATTTTCAGCAGTGGATGGATGAAGTTTAATGATGGTGACATCTATTTGTTTGCGAGTGGCAAATGATCGGTCGTCTAGTTGTTCATTGAGGGAGGCCCATTTTCGGCAGTGGACGGATTTAGGCTGATGATGATGAAGTCGCATCGGCAGCATTGCTGCCTTATTAGAGTAGCACGGGATCGGTCGTCTCGACGTTCATTGAGGGAGGCCTATATTCAGCAGTGGATGGATGAAGTTTGATGATGATGATGATATCTATTTGTTTGCGAGTGACAAGGGATCGGTCGTCTTGACGTTCATTGAGGGAGGCCTATGTTCGGCAGTGGACGGATTTAGGCTGATGAAGTCGGATCGGCAGCACTGCTGCCTTATTATAGTAGCACGGGATCGGTCGTCTTGACGTTCACTGAGGGAGGCCTATGTTCGGCAGTGGACGGATTTTGGCTGATGATGATGAAGTCGCATCGGCAGCACTGCTGCCTCAGCATAGCACGGGATCGGTCGTCTTGGCGATCATTGAGGGAGGCCTATGTTCGGCAGTGGACGGATTTAGGCTGATGATGATGAAGTCGCATCGGCAGCACTGCTGCCTTAGCATAGCACGGGATCAGTCATCTTGGCGTTCATTGAGGGAGGCCTATGTTCGGCAGTGGACTGATTTAGGCTGACGATGATGATGATGATGATGATGATTATGATGATGATGATGATGATAAGTGAGCAAACGTCGAGAGAGAACGTCTTCCCACCTGGTTATAATGACCAACCAACATTTCGTCTACCTATGTATATGAAATAAACTAATTCCATAAAAAAATATTGTGGTAAAAAAAATATTGTAAAGTATCAAATCCAATCCAAAGTATCCAATATCAAAAATAAATCGCGATGTTTTTTGAGCCGAATTGCTGCTGACAGGTGACGCAGTGTCCACCCAGAACCGCGGCCGAGCGCGGACTGAGTTCTCATTTCAAAAATGTAAAAGAAATCGAGACAGAGACAACGATAAAATAAACCTTAATGCAATGGAATAACATTTATCTTTAGTAGCAAAATTGGTAAAAAAATTAGTTATCTTCTTTATTTTTTTTAAGACTATTTTTAGCATTTTTGGGTTATTTTCTTGTGCTTTATTTAAAATTAAACATATTTCCCTGCTCCTACTATTTTTTAAAAAACCTTAATAAATGTGGATCTTAGACCAAAGGGGTACCGTAATTCTAATCGATTTCGTTCGTTTCATGGAAAATGGTAATGGAAGAACGTTGATTACTATATAAAAAAGCAACATTTATCAAAAAAATATACGTTACCCTTGTAGATAAAGAACCATTCTATATGAAATAAATAATTTTTATATATGATTTTGTGTACTTTTGTTACAAACGGTACAGAAAAACAGCATAATTTCGTCTGATTCGTAAACGCGTCCTTAATGCGGGCGACGCTGCGGGCAACAGCTAGTATTGTTTGTTTTGTTCAGATTTCACTCAATACTTCTTTGTACAGTTTTAATCTGAATAGTACTTTTATTACAATTGTATAATTATTAAGGTTTTCAAAATAGCAAATCATTTTTTTTTTAAGTTTAAGGAACAGATAAAGGCTGATGATGGTGATGATGATGATGAAGAGTTTAATATTGGTTTGATTTATTTATATAAATTATACTATGTACTCTTGTCTCTCACTTTTTCCTACATTATAATTATACAGTGATCCCTGTTCTTTGCGAGTCTGGGTGTTGTTGTGAGTTTGATTTGAGCATGACATTATCATTATATCACCAATAACCTTCTGTCTCTTCGTGACCGGCTGTCATAACTTGAAAGCTCTGTAATGATATATTCAACAATGGTTATAAGCTACACTTTGATAGCCATCTGTTACTGGTAAATATACGAGTCGCGGGATCGTATCTGACGAATGCTCGTGCCAGAAAAAAATACATATGGCCTATCAAACTAACATAAAAAACACATTGGCCTAACTTTTTATTTCAGAATGAAAAATTCATGTGCCTAATTTTGTGACCGAAAGATTCAAAATTATTATATTATAGTTGTATCTTTGACGTTTCCTGAAATAATAACAATAATAATAACAATAATAATAACAATAATAATTTTATTCAAAATGCATACATGGTAAATTACAGGTAATATAAAGTACAATAATTTACACTTATACTATAATGATAACAGAAATAATCATTGAAACAAACTTTCAAGCTTAGATTTATTGGCACATGTTATGTTTATTACAAATAACCAAGTCTAACATTAATTAATACAACTTAAATTACTCTTCCTAAACCGATAATAAAAAGCCATTTCATTTTATTTACTTAGGCTCAAATTTTATCTTTTAGGTACCCTAAGAAATTTGTCCGCCACATGCAAATGCCAGCTTTTTTGATTTTGGAACCAACCGCAAGTTAAATAAAAGCTAGTATTTTTTGCGACAGGTTGTATGTGTCACCGACTGTTTACAGGTTACGGGTGTTGTTCCGATAATCAGTCAAGGGAAGTGCACATTGCGTGCCGCTTGATCACCGCCTATGATACTTCACATCGTCAGTATAAAATAACTAGATGCAGAATTTTGAAAAATCATATTAAATAATGCGAATCTTACGAAAGAATTAAAAATTATCATCCTTTACCTTTTAAACTTTATAAGAATGTCTTCGTATCTTTTTTTATGTAAGATACATGTTATACATGTTGTACTGCAACTATGTATTAATTAAACTAAATAAAAAAGAACAAAGCTTTTTAAGAACAAAAATTTTGAGAACAGAAAAAGTCGTGTATTCTTATGAATTAAATTTTCTTTAAGATTATCACAAAATATTACTTATAATATTAAATGTTGTTACTCAAGAAAAATTAAAGTGTAACCCAACACGTTACTGTAAAATATAATTTTACTTTCAAATTAATAACATATCCTTCTGCGAAAGTTTGTACGAATGTATGAGTATGAACTAAGTTTGTTACTCGTTCAGACAAAATTACTGAATGGATTTTGATGAAACTTTACAAAAATATAGCTTATACATCAGAATAGCACATAGGCTATAATTTATCACCGTACTCCCGAGAGAATGGAAAGTAGGCGGGTGAAATCGCGCGGGTGTAAGCGTCATCTATACTAATATTATAAAGAGGAAAGATTTGACTGTTTGTTTGTGTTGAATAGGCTCCGAAACTACTCGACCGATTTAAAAAATCTGTCACTGTTGGGAAGCTACACTATCCCCGGTGAACATAGGCTACTTTTATTAAATTTTCAATAAGTTAGGAACCCGTTTTAAATCTTAGCTAATGCAGGCGAACCTGCGTGCATCAGCTAGTTATTCATATGATCAGTATTCTTCCACGCCTTTCAATAATCAATACTTTGTGTATCTAAGCTTGTATATCCACGTCCAATCTAGTGATTTGCCAATGCACTAATTACTCTGGTGTCTAGTGCTCAAGTGTAAACCTAGCGCGAAGTAGCATTACTAGAATGAGCTAAATGTCTGCTATCTGAATATTTTCCTCAATGCTAACCGTTAATTGGCTCGATCACCTTATTGTTTTTATAACACGGTAATCGGATAAGTATGTTTGAGAATTTAACTTGGTTCATACGAAAATTGGTTAACGGCGGTTTTCAATATCCTATCTATCTTAAAAATTTCTTATCTATCGTGATATTTTGACACATTTTCTCACAACATCTGTCAAAATTTGGATTTTTATTTGTCATAGTAGGAACAACAGTTATACATATACCATATTACAGTTAAGTTTTTCTAGATATTGTATTCGTAAACTAGATTTAATACAAATCTGTCATAAAGTTTATGTCTATCGAGTACTAGATGGCGCTGTAGGGACATGAAATTTTTTAGTTTAGTCAAGACTAGGAAAGCAAGCACGTTTAAACAATATGGTTCTAACTAATAAAATGTATTATGATGTGGTAAACAATGAACTAAATTATATCGATGTTGTATGATATTTTCATCATCATCAACAGCCATTATCCATCCACTGCTGAACATAGGCATTCCTCAATTAACGCCAAGACGACCGATCCTTTGCCACTCGCTCCAACGCGGACCCACCAGTTGTAACTACGGAGATCGGAAAGTGCTGGGTTCACCCTAGGCTACTGAGCACTACGGCCACGACAAGGCCTCAACCATGGTGGGGGTAACACCGTTAACCTTCAGCAAACCACCATAACCATTTCAGTGACAGATTTCCAGATCAGCCTGTAGTGTTTCAAATTTAGCCGCGTCTGAAAGTTTCCGACAGTTTGTTACGCCTTCTAGGTATACTGTAAAGATTTGAAATTTTCCAGCCTCTAATTACGTATATAATTATCCTTGAATATTTCGCATAAAAAAAATTGCCGAAACATATATGCGCGCTGCCGCTCCTACATCGTGGTCTATACGGGCTATTGACAATTCCAAGTCTAATTAGCTAGCTAACTTATCTATTATTGATAAGAGCATTCTAATATCACGCATAGTAAATGAATCTTAATAATAACTGACAACATAAGGTCCGTCGTATTTTAATTGCTTATGATAATATAGAAATCTGCTTAAAATAGCTTCTTCGTAGACGCTTATCGCCATATTACAACCACGCTTCGCTGATGTATATAAACGACGTTTTATTATATAAGGCGGCAGACTGCTTCATTTGTCCTATTTTTAGTTCGTTAACAAGCCACACAGTCATGCTCATTCCATCAACAATCGCACGCAATCAATTTGACCTATCTCGGCGCTTTGTTGAACGGTGGAAGTGACACGAAAAATATAAATATTTCACAATAATAATGTTATAGTCATGTACTAATCAGTCTAATACAGCAGCCGTGTGGATGAAAACAAAATCGATAACTCGATTCCAATTATTATCCTCGTATTAAAGTGTGTCTTATGATTTATCGAGTTGACGTTTATATTATATTCTACCGTTTATTGTTCAGATTGAGATGTGAGCTCCATCTGTATTTATATAGTCCAAAATAATATTTATTAAATTATAAAAAAATATTTAAGTGAAGCGCGTCATCTATTGTCGAATAGCATAAACTTTTATGACGAATAATATATATAGTAGTTTATTACCGGCGCGCTAGATGGCGCTGAACAAAAACATTAACCGATTATTAATGTAAATAATATCATACATAGAATATTATTCTTAACTTAATATTTTCTGTGTATTTGATAAATATTGTGCATTTAAGCATGATGGAGAATGTCGCGGGAAGTCGCTGGATGCGGACAGGGCTGGACCGAGCGTAGTGGAGATCTTTGGACGGCTCTGTCCAACTGTGGGCCTTGTTCGGCTGACACGATGATGATGATGATGGCCTTTTAGTCTTACATTCCCGACAAGTATTATAAGTACCTACTTTACAACCTCGGCCATCACACCTATGACCTATATTGTTTTAAGTACATGAAATGTATTTCATAAAAATTAATTATCTATAAATAATATTATATTAGATCTACAAATAAATAACATTGGTATTACTGTTTGTAATGTTAAAATAACTACTTTTTAGTCAAAGCATATGTATGTCATCTCGGTCGTTGTCTGTTTGTCCTTCTGTCTGTTCGTTTATTTGGCCAATCTCTAAAACGGTTGAATCGATTTTGACCGGCTCTCGCTGGCTGCTGTTGGCAAATCGGGCGGTGGCACCGCCCGATTTGCAGCTCTGCCCGCTATACATAATATTTTGAGTAATTCTTAGTAGTAATACTGTATCACGTAGTGATCTATTAATATCCGTTGAATTGATTCAACTCAATTGAGTCCATATCGTTTCTACGTCTGAAGGTCGTTTAGCTAAAATAACGTTTTCATAGAATTTATTAAGAGCTCCTTCACCTTTTTTACTCATTTTGAACAATTTTGATTATCTTTTGTACGCAAGGTGAGAAAAATTTGAACATTTTTCATTATATTTCTTTATTTTATGAGTAGAGTTCTTATTCTTGTCGACTAGATAATTTTTAAAAAGAAATAATGAATATATTAATGGCAATCACCCATATTCAAAACCCCTTTTCCGCAAAAGTAACGAGCGAGTGATGTTTGTGGTTCCTGAACAAAGAACTACGAAATATTCTGAAAATTAAAAAAATATATATAATATCATTATATGGTCTACTCGTAACTAAAATGAAAAAAAAAATGATTTTGATATGAAATATAACATAAAAAAAATGTTGAAATAACCTTATATGTGGAAAATGTCAGGACAAATAAGTTTTTTTTTGCGATACCTCTCGCACAAGAGATCGAGTCCATACCCACTGGACCATCGTCGCTCTATCCTTACTGCCTTACTAATATTATAAATGTGAAAGCGTGGATGTTTGTTACGCTTCACTTCTCGTCGAATCATCATGAAACTTTGTACACATATTCTGGGAGGTACTAGGATATTTTTTTTAAGACGTAACAGCTAATATATAGTACATAGTTGTAACTAAACTGTTACCGTAGCGTTGGTCGTGTGAATGAAATTTTCTTCCTGAGGATATTATTATAATATGTCAGCCCAATTTTATCAAAATCGAATCAGTTGCATAAGCGAAAAGGCAAAAGACAAAGATACACTTAAGTGTGAATTTTCTCATTTTTTTATCTTTATCTGTATATTGCTTTTACATAATTAACATTACCTCAATTATTTTATAGGTCAGTGGTTCTTAACCTTTTAATCATTGCACTTTTTACCTTATATTATGACTCACAAGTCAAGATATAGTTTCGAAATCGCATATACAACGAATTAATCACTTATTGATTCGAGGATAGCCAACACCGTTATTAAACCTACAGCTAGGCAATGCATGTCAAGATGGCCGATTCCCACTCGCTATTAACTTGGACCGTCTGACAACCAGTCTTACCACTTGGTGAGATAAGCAGTCTCATTTAAAACACTGGTATTCAGCTGAATCCGGTTAGACTGGAAGCCGACCTTAAAATGGCTAAGCAGATGAAGATGACTATGTCCCAGAAGGAGTCCGACGAACGGGTGAGAGAGGAGGCTGCTGACGAGGCCTCCCCCTGTAGACGACGAACGGGGGTGCGTCGGAAGTGCTATTTAATGCGCTTCCAGTAACACCCCTGTGCCTCATGTCGGGCTCGGGATGGGAACTCTGACCCCGCTAAAGACACGACGTCGTCTAAAAGGGGGACTGCCCGGCTACCATTTGGCAGTCCCCCTTTTGTGGAGAATCTGGTCTTACCGGGACCAGTCTGTCGCTGAGGGTTTCCTGTCGCGTGTAGATCTGGGTCCCTCGGATAGCGGCTAAAGGCTCACGCAGCAGTTTTAGTTGGGTAGTACACCCAAACCAGTCCCCACACACACCAGCGCGCCTACCCAAGGCCCTGGTATGGTCCGAAAAGGATTTCCGCTGCGTCATCAAAAAAAATATGATGATGACTAGCTAACAAACCCATAACACCTTAATTACCAGCGGAATAGATTAGCTTGTAATCTTTCGTAAATAGCTAATATTTTACGGTTAACTTGAATTATATATAAATATATAGATTTTATTATTTCGTAGTCATTTAAGGCCATTTATAAGATATAATTTCACCCAAAATAATGCTCAATTACAAATCATACCAAGCAAATTTGGTCCGTCTAGATAAGGTATTATGGGTGACAAAAAAAATACAGAAGTACTTAAATATCCTTCATACATTTTCATCCTAGGTAGTAGAAATGGTAGAATAGTGGTTAAAAAAATCAAATTCATTAAACAAATCTTGTAACCTTGGTGGGATTCAAACGATTAACTCCTCAATAAATATCATACAAATTGTCCTTGCCGGGACTAAACCCGTGACCGTATCTGACCACAAGTCGGCCACTGTACATGTGGGCATACGGCCTCAATCCCTTAACCTTTTCGATAATCCGTATGACCACGGCCAGTAGTCGTTCACATTTTCTCCTGATCTCTTTCTTGTATTGAAATAAATCAAGATCAATTAACTTGAACCATTAACGATCAAGAACAGCAGAATTAATTCCTTATTTAACCTTTTTAGTACCTCGCATTTCAGCCGCAGAAGTATATTTCAGCCACAAAGCAATTTTCATATCTATTTTAGCTGCATGGAGTCCACCAGAGAGAGCAAAATTTTGAGAAGGTTATGAGAGTAAAAAGGTTGGGAATCTCTGGCTTAAAACATTATTATAATTTTACTAGCGTTTACATTCAAATAGGTAACATGAGAAGGAAAATCGGCTACTAGGTAAATAAGTCTTATCATTTGTGGTCATTTTGATACTATTATTCTGTGAATAACTGACTTACTTCCTTTGGTGTCAACGATTCCTCCTAAATCCATTTCATTAATTATTATTTCTTTGATAATTCTAACGTTCGATCACTTATATCTTGTGCGATCGTATTTGAATCTTTGATGGATGTCGTCGGCAAATCTTATTATACAGTAGGACTATTCCGTAAGGCCGTTTTCGAATCTCGAATCTCTGCGGTGATATGACGAGTTTGACGAATTTATAATTCTTTGAAACTCAACTCTCTATCTATATTAATAAAGTTCGCTTTCGAAGTGAGCCTAAAGTGAGCTCTGTCACTAAGGTGAAGCTCGATATCGAAATGTTTTTACAGAATAGCCCTACAGTAGAAGGGGTCGGAATACGGGCTTTACTTAATAAAATATATAAGGTCCCAATCGATCAAAGGGACCTAGGCATTGCGTATTGGTGTTTGCAATTGCGAGTTAATGGATAAATCAAGGACTCCACCTAACCGCGATCACATTTGACCAACTCTAATTAATATCTATAAACGTATTTAATTAGATCGTTAATATGACTAGATGGAGTGTCGCCCTACAATCAAAACAAAAAGAACAGGCCAACATTTTCAAAGATGTGTTCGTGAATAGACACCAGCTACTACAGTTCTCCCATAATCATCCTTTTTAATCTCGTTACACTTCAACACAAACCTTCATTATAAATAAAAACAATAGTGCGTAACAATTCGTGCGTATACTATGACAGTGGGACGGATACTAAACACGGAGAATGCATTTAGAGGCCAACACTTGGACGCTATTTTTTTGGACGTGTTTTCCGTGCGACACTCTATCTAGACATATTATTGATCTAAGCGTATTTAGTACATTCTCCTTGAATATTTACTAATTTCTTCCATCTGGTCATATTAATGCGATCGTTTATCATAAACTTCGTGAATGGTTCAGGGCCGAGACTCGCGTTATTTTTGGACTCGTTTGGTGGCGAATGCGAATTATGCCAAAATTTTTGCCAAAGAAAATATATTTGTTGAAGTGCTTCGCCGTTCGTTTGACTTCCGTATACAAAAGGCAATTAAATTTTGACAAAAGAATTATGTCTTTCCAAATACGTGAAATTTATTGTAGCCATCAAAATATATAAAATATCTTACATAAGCCACTCATAAAATATTTTAAACTAGAATCTTTTCGAACAGACAGACAAAAACGTTCCTTGTTTTTGTGTTATGTAAATTGTTAATAATATTTAATTACTTATCTTAATATGAGATCTTCTTTAGGGAATGATCCATCTTGGCATTTTATGTGCTATAATACTTTTAAGTTTTTGTACCTTAAACGATACAAAAATTAAGAAAGAATCAAGTTGAGTTCTTATATTTCAATGTCATACACTAAAAGACTATTTTTGTTTTTTTTTTTCAATTTATCAGGACATTAATATTTTATAAGGACTGCTGATATATTATTATATGACAGCAATTGCTTAAAAGATATTAGTTTTATTACTGAATATAGTTAAGTCAGGACTTGCTTAGTGCGTCATCAAAAAAAAAAGTCTTGCTTACATAGGGCCTTCAAAGATGATCTGTAGTTCACCTACCGGACGCTAGATGGAGATAGCCATTTATTCCAATCACTTCCACATTCTTCTAGTATAATTAATTAGTAAACAAATAACACTTCAATTAAACGTTTCCATATCCTGGCATAACACATTTTTTACAACGTATAATATGCTGTGTAATTCAAAATATGTATACAATGTACCTAACTACCTAATACCTATATTACTAATGCTTACACTACCGACTTAGACTTATAATCATCTTGAATGTCTTTAGTGATAAGGTAGCATAATCCTGATATAATAATTTTAATAATTATCTTTAAATAATAATAAAGCAATATTAATAATTTTTATTTTTTTATAATAATATGTGATTTAATAAGTTTCGAAAATTTGTGCTACATACAACATACATAATTTTATATTTTATATATCGCATAGTAAATCACAATTTAGAAGTATTTAAATCTTTGATTATTTATATAGTAAATAATCAAAGATTTAAAATGAGATTCTCTATGATTTTTACTTTTTTTTTTGACTCGATATTTCGACATTGTCTAACAATGCCTTTTAACGTTTGATGCAACAAAATTGTAAAATAGTAAATACCCCATTTTAAATATGAAAGTAATAATTTAAAATTTAAATTTTTTTTATGCTAGCGAATCCGACAGACTACTACTTTTCCAATAAAATTTGTTTTGTGAGTGTAAATCATTGGGTGATTGATGAGTTCAATCACATACAAACGCACATAATTTGTATATACAAATTACAAACGTATATAATATGTGCGTGATTCCATAATATAATATACAGGGTGTCCCAAAATTAGCACGTCACACTGACACCGGAGGTAGATGAATCCAAGATGCATTGAACAAGCCTAACATGCCCATAGAAAAGTTTCGTGGATTTTGAGATATGACCAGTTTTAAAAAAAAAAACACTATTTTTTTGTAATTTTCGTATCAGAAGTATCCTTTTTTAAATGCACTTTATTTTACCTTTTTTAAGAGTATTCCCTCAACAATAGTTACTTATTATGAAACAAACAATACTTAGTCGATAAGTAATGTGAAATGAAAATGTTGATAATAAATCTCAATTTTATTTTCTCAAAATCCACGAAACTTTTCTATGGGCATGTTAGGCTTGTTCAATGCGTGTTGGGTCCATCTACCTCCGGTGTGACGTGCTAATTTTGGGACACCCTGTATGTCACTCCATGGCGGACTAATTCGCGTTAGTGTGCGGAGGGCCTCTAGTCAAACCGCGCGTTCCGAGCCGACATAACGCGACTGGATATTTTTTTCGCGTAATTTTTTGTTGCCAGTGCTAATTTGTGTGACATATTGGTTTTCTGTGTTTTCATCGGCGCTCAGGATTACAAACGAACGGGGTTTTTAATATGTTTTTCTGAATTATTGAAAAGAATAGCATTTTCAAATTGTTTTTTACGAAATATAATTAGTTCACATTTTATGCTTAAAACCTAATTTAATTATAACTTCAAGAAATAAGCATTTAGGTTCTTTTTAAAATATTTTACACACTCACGAAAATATTTTCACATGAAACATACCGTGTCGGATATTATCGGCCAAGGCTTGCCTATATTGGGAAGTTATTACATTTTTGTTGATCTCGCCATTGCAGAAAGTCATTTCGAAAAATCTCCAAAGCACTAAATAATAAAAAAAGTAATAAAATAATACTAATGATACAAAATATAGTTCCTCGAAAATAAATCATTTCCATTTATAAATATTTTATAAAAAAATTGCTGGGATAAAATAACAAACACCCAATTACATATAATAATAATAAAATACTTTATTTTGTGCCAGTACAATAAAAAACAAACAAATACAGAACAATCATAATAAATCAAAAAATCAAATCATAATCATAAAAATACATATATTTATGTTGACTCAAAAACTAGTCACTTTATTTAGAAAAATGTTTCTTAAAATAATATTATATTGTTCTTCCTAAAAATACATGTTCATAATTAATTTTAAAATTAATTTATTTGAATAACTCACGCCGTATCTTGTCTCTTGTGCATAATGCATATTAATTTATTTTATTTATTGTTATATCATGGTAATTATAATTATTTAATTATCTACTTCATCATTAACAAGCATGATTTTTAGTTACTTTTAGGTAGTTTTAAAATATTAATCAAGGAACACATTCATCGCCAAAATATGATCTAGTGATTAATGTAATGAATAATGAATAATCTATGATCATACTAAAGTGTAAGTGAGAATCAGTTTGAAGTGATCAATTTCATAATATACTTATATAGGTCAAAATATAATCATCAAAAAGCGGCTGTAGGCGCTCGCAGTAGTTTTAGTTTGCAAGTACACTGCTCAAGTGTAAGTCACATATTTCCGATTACCAATTTAAATTCATTTTCCTGCGTCAACAAAAAAAAATGGTTTTTTGCGATATTAAAATGGTCTACTCAATGGTAAGCTCACCATAATTTGCGCAAATAAAGTCGTCATAAGACTTAAAATCGTGAAAAAGAAAAAAAAGAAATGTGGTGTCGTGGGACACCAGGTAGGAACGAAGTTCCTTCGGCTAAAAAGAAACGTATTATACACTACTCGCTTATGTATGCTACCTGTCGTGCCTGCGCACGTCTCATTTAACGCTTTTTATTCCACGCACTTTTTCTTACGGTTTTACTATCACATTTTTTTCAGTTCGGTCGCGCAGCAAAATCCCTATCCCCTCCAAGCCTGCCGTAAGGAACTTCGTTCCAAAACGTCAAGATACATAATATGTATCTTCTAACATTAGATGAAATGATCTTTCATGACGTAGAGCCTGATGATGATGATGATAATGAAAAATATTTAAGAACTACTTTTGTCCTCGGGCTTACGTGACTTAGATCTATCCTCTAGTCTAAGCTAGTCATGGATGACTTCCGATGGTAATAGCCTTGATAACAGCTTCCGGTTTTTTTCTATTCTATATTCGTACCAATCATGGTATACACATTATCTTGGTATGCACTTACTATATCTATGTTAGTGTTCAATGAATTGAAAAAATAAACAAGCGCATAAAATATATATTTTCAACAAAACAAAGAATAGTAATCATAAGTACAATTTAAATTTTTGCATATTTTTATTTTAGTATCTATATCTATCAGCTTTATTATAAATAAAACAGCAATATAAATTATAAATAGAAATGTGTATAAAAAAAATAAAAATTAAAAAAATAATAATAGTAATGTGATACCATTAGATGTAAAATAACATTAATGATCTCCTTAGATCATTAATGTTATTTTACATCTAATGATAACATAAATCCTAAAAAAAGTCAATCGAATATCCGCCATTTTGTTTTTTACTCGTTACTGACTTCACTCAATTACAACAAACTTTTAGCTCAAGAAATGAAATAAGCTCAAATAATATTTATATAACAATAATATATTATATAACACCACTATTAACTCTGCCCCATATATCTGATTTAATAACACCGAGGTTCATAATATTATTGAACATAATATTATAATTTTAGGCTATTACTTTATGCACAAAGAAAATAAATTTCCTGACGTGTTTTTCCTTCTATCTAATACTCTCCTGCATCAACTAAGATTTAAATCGGGTCCCTATCTTTTTTTGAAAATTTAATATAGCCTATGTTCACCGCCACCGGGGATAGTGCAGCTTTCTAACAGTGAAAGAATTTTTTAACTCACCCCAAAATTTTACTATGTGGGCTTCAAAAATGAATACAACCCTTTTTCACTCTTCTACCATCAACCCCTATTTTAAAATAATGATACTACTGTCGGTAGAACGAAGCCTATCAGGGCAGTAAGTATTATAAGTAATACTTAGCCTTGTAGTATTTACCATGTGCATAGATTGCTCATGTATCCAAATACTTGACCAATCCTACTTGTATAAGAATAAGTTATTTAGAAGGCTTTTTTGCTTGGCTTAGCTTATTTGCTTGGCTTGTTCTGGTTGTTCATCTTAGCATTTGTTCGAAAATCGAATTCCTCTAACCAGATCAATCTTACCAGCTGATGTAACTTAAATTAGGTCATTTAATAAAACAATTGTATTGTACTAATAATAAATAATAATACTAATTATAATTAATAATGCATTTTTACACAAAGAAAATTTTTCATTGTTTCCTATGCTGCGTGATTTCCAGCTGTTATAAACAATAGAGAATATTTTCATGGGTTTGTTTTGAAATTACTTAAATAAGTACACAATTTTAAATGGATACGTACTCGTAAGACGAATGACGGACAGACGAACTTTTTCTTGCTATAATGACGGTATATAATAATTATAAATATTATAATTTATCCATCAGGAACCAAGAAGGAGTTTTTGGTATGGCCACTTCCAAGCTAACGCCCGGTTTTTGAAACGTTGGTCAAAGTGTATGACGTATGTCAACTAGCATGGCTGTTAATGGCGGTTAACATGGGATTCTAGAGTCAAATTTGATAGCTTTTCACTGTAGTCTTTGTCGACGGGCCGATCAAATTAAGTAATTTAAAATTGCTTGTAGCAACTCATTTGACACTTTACAAGAGATTTGACAATGTTAATTTTTGCGTTGATCAGCCTTTCGGAAACCGGGCGTTTATCTTAATCTATTTATAGTAATCATATATTATGTGTTTGTAGGATATAATATAATGTAATATTTAGAAACTTTCGGTCTGTGTTCAGCAGTGGATCGATAGAGGCTGATGATGATGATGATGATGAAGGCAATCGAGCTATCTATATTTATATATTTCTTCTGTGCATCATTGCCTGCCCTTAAACGACTGGACCGATTCTAATATATTTTTTTGTATGACGTGTTCAGGTGAATTTAAAAATCGGTTTTGATTTACTACTAAATGTTTTGTACAGAAACCCTTTTGCTTTGTTAGTATTACATAAAATGTAATATTATAAGAATATATTTATTATTAAACACAGTATTATCTGTTTTGTAATAAACTAAAAATATCACAGATTACGTCGTAATTTAAAAGCTATTTTAAGACGAATTAAGTATTGAACCTAGTTTTCCTCAATTAATTAATTGAGTAAACAATATTTTATACAATACTACCGGCGCCCCGCGTTTTCACCCGCGTACTTCCCTTTCCCGTGGGAGTGCGGACATAAATTATAGCCTGTGTTTATCTGATGTGTAAATTATATGAAACTTTTCCATAATAATCCACTCAGTAGTTTTTACGTGAAAGAGTAACAAACACCCATACTTACAAACTTTCGCGTTTATAATATTATTAGGATACTTACAACTATACATATAGGTACTTATTTAAGATTTCTATTATATGATACATATATTTAATACACATCCACGACCCAGGAACACAGAAAACCTTTTGTTCCCTGGCGGGATTCGAACCGGCTACCTCTGGCTTGAACGAGCTAAGCAACAAGCCATCGAGGTCGTCCTGTGTCCAATTCCACATGTGTTTCCGTTCAGACTGGCGTTTATTTATCCGATGGATGGAAAATGAGTGACCCTGCGCCGTCTGGAAGATTCTCTTGTTTATACCGCGAGTGAGGTGCGAGGTATACAAACATAACAGTCTTATGTCTTTACTTTTCAATATCTTACTAATATTAGGCGAAAGTTTGTAAGTTTGGATTTTTGTTACTTTTTCGTGGAAGAACCCTGGAAAGCGGGCGCTGATGATGATATGTATTGCACAACATTCGCACAGTTGTTACTCTGTTCTTTGAATCTAATTTAAATTCACTTCTCGAATGTAAAAATTATAAGTGAAGATAATGTTATGATGCAGATAGCTTTATGGTTTAATTTTTCTAGAAAACTCTAAATGAAAAATTTAATCAAATTGTTTAAATTTTCAAAGAATTGCGAATTTACACAAGAATTATGTTAAAAACTTTTAAGTCTTAAAAAGTTTAGAATTTAGATCTCTAAGATTAAGGGCTGGTTGCATAGACTTAGATATAAATTTTAAATCCCATTAAAACTAAATAGTACACCCAAAAATGAGATAAACATAATATAGCACATTTCCCGCTAAGCCGTAACGCAAATGCAAAACAATAAACGAATATTGAGAATTTCATAATGATTTATCACAAAACAGTAGTTACAAGTATTAAATTACATTATCAATCAGCTTTGTAGACAATTTATCTGCACGACAGATTGTTACGAAGATAAATGACAGCTTAAAATTTGCATTAGCTCGCTTCGAAAATAGTTTTACACGTTCAGTTATTTCTCGTGGGCTTTCTTTTACAATAGTTATACTTGTCATCTGTGTCAAGGCGACATTGTCATTATTTGACATCGCAAAAAGTGTGCTTCCGTACATGTAGCGTTGGCAAGGTGAATTATCGTATTTTAGGAACGAAGTGGTATTTTTGTAAGTTCATGGCAACGTACAGTTGGAAATATGATTCGCGATTATTTATCAATATTGAAACTATTTTTCACAAATGTTTCTGTAAAAATATCTTTAACTAGCTGTTGCCCGCAGCTTCGCCTGCGTTAACTAAGATTTACAACGGGATCTTAGTACGCAAAATAAGTAACTTTTCTGGTTCATTTTTTACACCTTGTGTCCGAAAAGCCCAAATATCTTACGGAACCCTATTTTTTTCAGAATAAAATGTTGCCTATGTTACTCGTAGATAATGTAGCTTTCGAATGATGTAAGAATTTTTTAAATCGGCCCAGTACTTTTTGAGCCTATTCATTACAACCAAACAAACAAAGTTTTCCTCTTTATAATATTAGTGTAGATGTATATGTAGAAAAAGACTTCATACATTTTTCTATTGAAAAAGTTTCGTTGCAAAAAAACATACTAGCAATGCTGTGCGGTTTCAATCGCGTACTTCTCATTCTCTTGGGAATATGGAGATAAATTATAGCCTACATATTATTCTGATATGTAAGCTATATAATTGTAGAGTTTTATTAAAATCTATTCAGTAGTTTTTGCATGATATAACCACTAAAAACATAATATTTTCGCGGTTATATTAGTAGGATTTGACCTTGGCTTTATGTCTTAACACTTTTATGATTTCTCTGCGGTCGCCTCAAACATTTCTCAGTGGTCATCACCGACATTTTTAGAGCTATGAAGCTATGAAATTGTAATTTTTTTAATAGATAATGAGATTAAATATAGTACTTAAGTACACATAATAAACACATAATATATAATATCATCGAAATGAAACATATTATATACCATCATACCTGCCCTTGGAATCGAACCCGCTCTTGATATCTGTCACGTAACACCAAAGGTCGTAGCGACAGCCACCTTTCAAAATATCTCCAATTGATATTTTATGTTCAATAATCTAATAATCAAAACAAATCTATTGGATATAATAAGATAAAAAGATAGGATGACATGAGTAGCCTGCGCTTAAAATATTAATATTTTATTTCAAAATTAATCAAAATCTTTAGGAAAATAATGAAACACTTTTTCAAAATGTATCGCCTCTTATTTACACAGTTTCGTATACTTTTAGCACTGGTCACGGGCAAACTGTGGCCCTGTTACATTATAATGTGTGAAATTGGCGTAAACATTAGAAAAAGATCTGTAACGAAAAATAGAATAAAGGCGCGACAACACCGCGGCGCGCGGAGAGATTACGCGTTTGTCAAGCTTCGCTTTGCAAGAAAATGTGTGAGTCTCCACTGCAAACCAACGCACGCAATGCACTAATTGACGTTTTCTTGCAAAGCGAATGAATAAATATGTCAAGCCACTCCTTGCGCCGCGGTGGAGCCGCGCCTCAAGATAAACAATTGACAGCATCGCGCTGTTTGTCGTCATGGTCCATTTCACAGTCACATTTGACTGTCGATTTCACAGTTTAAAAATTCAGATCACACAGATCGGAATTTCATGTAATGTTGATTAAATAATTCCCTGTCAATGTTTAATAATTGCTAAATTGCCTTAAAATAATATGATTAAAATAAAATAAAAAGTGTGTTAAGTCATCATCAGGTGTAAAATCTTTGTCGGAACCGGTCGTGTTTAAATTGTAACTGTTATAATATATAAAATAAATAATGAAAAAAGTGTATATAAAGTTTCATTATAGTGGCTATAACATGAATTTCCATCAAGGACCGACAGTACATTTTATCAATTATACTGAATAGGTTAGACACCTATTCAGAATTCAGATCACGTAGATTTCCATACTTCGATTGTAACATATCTGTTAGCGCTTGTCTACGATAATAAATACCGTGGACAAAGCTTTGGAAGTTGCCCACGCTGATATTTTACTTGGACAACCATGCGGCAAAACAAACTATTAATAACTATAGTAGTCAAAAACATAAACAAAAGTATGACATTTACGTATTTGAATGATATAGGAATACTACTAAGTATCATTTAGCCTTTAGTATTATTAATGCTATGAGGTAAAAAGATCAGCCTCTGCTAAACATAGGCCTTCCTCAATGAACGCCCAGACGGCCGATTTCTGTGTTGGATGTGAGTAGCAATTAATAGTATAAGTATAAATTATTACAAATGTTTAACTAATTAAAGATGGTATTTACCAGGGTTTTTTTAACATTTTCATTTCGTGGAGATATTGCTGCATTGCTAATCTTGCCTTGTCTAAGAATAAATGATTCTTGCTATTAAATAACCTTTTTAAAACAGTTTTACTGGATTTCTCACTAACGTCTAAATATTATATAATTTTAATTATTATTTAAAATATAGAACGTTGTACCTTTTCGAACTTATACCATGTACCTATTTAAAAAAAGCGCAGACTAAGTTTTTTTTATTTTTATATAAATTAAGCATTATCTTCTTTAGGCGCGTTGAGTACCTACTTTTTGGTTGGGGAAAATATTATATAGTCATCGCCACTTTTGAAGTCCTGCGACTAATGGCCGAACTAAATTTGACAACATTGACATCTTGACGTCTGTCTGGAGTAAGAAGTTGTGATATTTTAAATTGTTTTACGTGAAATATGGAGCATATAATATAAAGTGAGGTGTAAAAAGTAAAGGCTGTAAAATGGTCATTAAAGTGAAATAATTTTGTGAATCAGAAAGTAAAAATAAACAACAATTAACCCCGTTGAATAATATGTTTATAGATGTCACTACCATGACAGGTAAATTTTAGAGATGCCAGAGTCACTTATTTTTGCCTAATTTATGGTTAAAATATTATCATTAACTCTATACCTACATTTATCTTATGATATTTTATATGAATATAAATACAAGGTAAAAGAATTAAATCCTTGGTCAGAGGAATTATATTTTCAGGTGTTTCTGTAAAAAAGGTCGAATAACAAAGGAAGTAACAATGGCAGCAATTACTTCTGAGAAAATCGTCACTCCTGGCAAAAGCCGAACACATCCGAAGAAGCTTGTTTTAGATGAATTCTACTAATCGGTTATACGTAAAAAATACGAACGAAATATTTACAAAAAAATGTTTTATTTTACTAAAACCTGGCAGGGAGATTTTTATTTTGCTGCTATAATTATTTTTGTCATTATTATCATCATCAGTCTTTAACAATCCACTACTGACCATAGGCCCTGTAGGCTGTAATTATTTAAATTTTTTATTGTACTAGACTTGGTGGAAAATCATTACACTATAAATTGGCAACATTGAGTTATGAGACCGCAGCGCCGCGTCTATCGGACTTCTAAAGTGGCGAGGACTATAGGTATGCGTCACCGACATTATAATGCGACATAATGAAGTCTATATAGGATTTAATTTTGACATGGTTATTTTCATTA
Source organism: Lycaena phlaeas (assembly GCA_905333005.2). Classification (NCBI taxonomy): domain Eukaryota; kingdom Metazoa; phylum Arthropoda; class Insecta; order Lepidoptera; family Lycaenidae; genus Lycaena; species Lycaena phlaeas. The sequence goes on from HG995181.1 coordinate 6,220,466, forward strand.
TTGGTCCTCGCTTCATTTAGGGAAGCCTGCGGACAGATAAAGGATGGTGGTGATGGTGATGATGATGATGATGATGATGATGATGATGATGATGATGATGATGATGATGATGATGATGATGGCATAAGACAAAGTATAAGTTTCCACTTTTATGGGCAGTCGATATGACTGCCACTTACGTTTTTATGTTTTGCTATAAGAGTTTCTAAGGGCCGGTTGCATCGACCGATTTACGACGTTGTCGACGAATATGTAATCGTTAAAGATGGCGGTAACGAATGTTAATGACCAAAGAGCGTTGTTTTAACAGACGTTAAAATTTAACGAAGCCTTTCACGTTAACAGATGATTCGAAACAACCGATCCTTATTGAAGTGAAACTTCTTTAGAATCGTTGTGATTTCAAAGCGGATGCAACGGAAAAAACAACAGGTAAGAGACACGAATACAAAAGAGCGAGAGAGCAAATGTCGGTGTGTATGTATATTGCACACTGTTTAATACTTGCTTGTATTTGAGCATTTAACGTGTGTTTCACTTCTATCGTGTGTGAATCGCACACACATCATTTTTTTCTGTTTTAGCACACATTCTGTGCTATAAATAACCTCGATTATGCAACGGTGACGTCTCCTAATGGTTTTGGCGGTTTCGTGTCAAGATAACGTCCGTCGAGCACGGCATTAGTCCTGTCGTGACGTAGTGATAAGCCATAGATATAATTTGTTTGTGATTAATCAGATTATGGAAGTGTTGCGATCTATAATATTAGATTATAATGTCTTCACACTGAAATCTATTTGGGGTAAATTTTGCTGGGTAAAAGTGGGTAAAGATAAAACCTTTACCCACTTTGTGTCACGAGTAGACTTCATCATCACAGCCTTTATCTGTCCACTGCTGAACCTTCCCTCAATGAACGCCAAGGCGACCGATTCCTAGCTACTCGCGCCCAACCCGGACTAGCCACTGCACAGAGATCATCTTCCCACCTGGTTAATGGCCGACCAATAACTGTCTACATAACGCTTTCTAGTAGACTTAGGGCCTGTTTCACAACCTCCAGATAAGTGTCGAATAGGCTATTCACAACATATTTGACAGATAGAGTACCTATGGAGTATCTTTTTTTTTTTCGGGCTTGGCCCACCACTCGTTCCCACCGCTGCAACTCCTGTATAGCCAGGATCGACAGCGGCAACCACCAAATTATATGATACGATCTCCAGTATGGAGTATCTGTGAAATATGTTGCGGATAGCCTATCCGGCACTCATCTGGAGGTTGTGAAACAGGCCCTTACTGGTTGATGAATCCTAAAATATACCTAATATTAAGCCTTTCTTAATTAGGCCTTTGTTAAATTGTTTCATTGCGTGTCATAACGGCAATGCCCAAAGAACGCGGCGTCATTAGTATGGAAGAGGATTTTTTTTGGGTTCACGAATTTATATAAAAAATGCGATTTATCTACATAAACACTACATAATTAGTTATTGGATATAAATCCTACTAATATTATAAACGCGATAGTTATAAGTATGGATGTTTGTTACTCTTTCACGTAAAAACTGCTGACTGAATTTTAATGAAACTTTACAATAATATAGCTTATACGGCAGAATATCACATAGGCCATAATTTATCACCGTACTCCCACGGGAATGGAAATTACGCGGGTGAAACCGCGGGGCGCTCCTAGTAAACTATAAATTATTATTCTGTTAAATATCATTATTAACGTTAGCAGAAATTTATTGCTTATATTTTAATTATTCTAAAATTAAACATGCAAGTTTGTGACTGTTATGATAAATGGCCGAACAGATTTGCATGTTATTTGCACCTGGACATTAATCAACTTTTCCAGGCTTTTTTATGTGTTATATGCAAACGGACGTACGGGCCACATGATATCAAATAATCAGCGTCGCCCATGAGCATACAATTTTGCCTACCCTGAAACATAAGCCTTGTTGCCAATAATCACACAGTTGTCTTGCCTTCTTCGTCCCGTACAGCAAAGCTGTTTCACGGGAGAAATAACCAAGATGGTGGTGGCCATGCAGTGGTAGTAAGATGAGTGGTAGTAAGAGTAGTAAGATTATAGGTTAATTTTGCATACCTAATTTACAATTATAATTATTTACTACTTCGTTAAATGTTGACATTCACGATGTCATGCGTTCATCCCAGTTCTCACAAGCAGAACTACGGGCATTAGCTAGCTTACATATAACTATGAGTTATATATCCCAGTTTATGTGGTTTTACTCGCCCCAATATTATTAATACATCCTTTCAAATACTTTCCACTAAAATAAAAAGCCTCTGCTTTGGTTGCTGAAAGGTTATGCTTTCTCGATAGATTGATTATCCGACACAAAAACATTTTTTTCATTTTGAACCAGTAATTCCCGAGATTAACGCGACTAACCCGAGATTAATTAATTAATCAAATTTTTATAGTAGTAGATATAAAATTATATGTAAAACTGTTAATTGAATGGAGTATGATGTTAACATGCACTTGTCTGTGTGTAATATGTTTGTATATTATATATTAAAATTTTATGCTCTAGTTTAAATGGCCTCCATTAGGCGTTTGATGTAGGGTTGCCACTCGTTATACTACAGATAATTATTGTCACTCTACCTTCACTCGATGTCAGAACGTCACTTCGAAAAGGCACTTCTCCACCCGAACCCACTCGTCGTGAGTGCGGCAAACTATACCCCCGATAGCTTAGCACCTAATAAGTCTAGGTTACCTAAGAATGTCATAACCGATCCTGTTGATAAAATCACAGAACTGTTAAAGCGCGACGCTGAAGCGCGACGTAAGCTACAACACACACTCAGACATAACACAGCCGGTGTTAGGCACACATTCACACCGCATGGGCCCCGGGGTCGTATGCGACGTCGAACCCTACACTCCGTTGACCAGTTGATCCGGATCAACGGCGACAGCATAGGCTCAGATCAGCTACGAGTCGACACCAATATAGACCGTGTAATCACCGATAGCACTCTGCTATCGGCAGCTTGCTCGGGTCCCGCGCTTGACCCGCCTCCCCCGCTACCGGGGGAGGGGAGGACCGGCCCTCACGATAGGTTTCTAACGTCACCCGTTCCAAACCAGTCGACCGTAGCTGACCAAGTTAGGTACAAACCCGACGCCATGAACATGGCGGGGGGCAACCCCCCAAATTTTTAACGTCATAGGATGATCCAACCGGATCACCCCATTTCCGATGACGCATAACGGTCACTAGGACCATTAGCATAGATCCAACCGAAAAAAAAAAAAAAAAAAAAATCTACCTTCACTGAATATACTATAAACAAAATGTGCGTAAGTGCTAAATATTAGGTAATTGCTTTTAATATTTCTGGAAATTATATAGAGAATAAGAAAAAAAAAGTTAATCATAGCCGACGCCCAACAGATATCTTAATAATAGATAAATAAAAAATCTTAAATGATAATGTAATATATAACAGCGTCATGCGTTTTCGATCACATTCAGTTTCATTATACTCAAAAGCTACCAAATAAAGGTGATTTATGAAATTCTCGGATATTATCGGAACAATAATAATAAAGATAATAGTTATATTATAAAAATCATATAATAAATTACATACTTTAATTAAGGCTACTTATGCAAAAATATTTTAATTGATTTTTTTTACTGATCGCGACTTTTTTAATTTTAAGTTACACTTTAATAAATCTCTTACCAAAGTGACAACCCTAGTTTAGTTGGACGGCTCACGACAGGCAATTGTCTGCAGTGTTTTTATTTTAATAGTCCAGCATTTCGAGTTGGCAGACGCGGACAGATAGACATGGCTCCATCATAAACTATCATTGTTATCAAAGATGAAATCATTCTCTAGATATCATCCTTGACTTGATTGACTATCTTATATTCAAAGTGGCTACTAGACAAAAGGTTTAACTCTCGCTTAGAACACTTTGTATGAGGCTCAGACATTTATACCTTACTAGCTGTTTTCCACAGCTTCGCCTGCGTTAACTTACGATGATATATAGCCTACAGCCTTCCTTGATTAATGGGCTATCTGATACAGAAATAATGTTTCAATATCCGTCCTGAGATTAGCGCGACCAAACAATCAAACTCTTCAGCTTTATATATTAGTATAAGATTTCAATGTATATTGAACTCACTAAGATCTTTTCAAAGGGTCATTTAGTTACTGTTTTTGATTCTGTATATGTAAGTTTAGTAACGGTGGAATAGAGCGGCGGGCTTGGCCCCAAACCAAAATTTTTTTGACGTTACAACGTTTTAAAATTGGTTGGAGCCGGCTGCACGCACGAAAAAACATGACTCATGCGTTACCTCCTCTGAGGCGTTCCATTTAAGGATTTAAGTGCAAGCGAGAGCGCGGAACGAGCGATAAAGAGGCACAATCGGCCCATCAGTATTTTCTTATGACGTTGTCACGTTCAACTATCGTCAGTAAACCGACTTTACAGACAACCATTTTTTTTTGTTTGGGCAACTTTTTTTGAAACACTATCACTAAAGGCAGTTAATATCTACCAATCATGCTATCGTATTATACAATGCCAATATGTTATACAATGCCAATATGAACGTAGTGTAGGTGTTACGAGTGTGGTAGTAACATGTTTTAAATTGAAGACAATAGCTTTCTAAGGTCTTCTAAATTGTTTTATGGTCTCTTACTTACTGCTAGACTCTTATAAGTGAACTAGATGTTTAGGATACATGTTACTTCTAGTACCTTCCAGAATATGTGTACAAAGTTTCATGATGATTCGTCTAGTAGTTTTTGCGTGAAAGCGTAACAAACATCCACGTTTTATAATATTAGTAAGGATTTCGCATCCGTGCTAAATTATTTTATAAAAAAAGGTTTTATAAAAAAAAAAAAGAATTTTCTTGTTATCTTTTTTCTTATGAGTCCGAAATAATTTCGTATATCTAAGTTCATGTCATTCAACATGAGGTCGTCTTGGCGTTCATTGAGGGTGGCCTATGTTCAGCAGTGGACGGATAAAGACTGATGATAATGATGATGATGATCCAAGTTCGGCATATACGGCCATATTCTTTGATAGTTTGTTTGAACGCACTAATCTCAGGAACTACAGATAGCCCATTTATCGAGGAAGGCTATATTAAATCAACCCGCTAAGATACACGAAAACCTAGCGGAACTGGCGGACTCGACAAAAGTTGTTCTGTAAAATTATCAATGAAGACCTAAAGATGTAATGCACTGGCAATAAATGTGGGTGGTTCGAGGTGTGGTAGTACCATCTTATTTAGTAGAAGACAATTGGTTCGCAAGGTCTTCTGAATTGTGTTGCGTTTTCTTTGCGGTTAGACGTTTATCTCTTGTATTATATTAAATGTATATGATAATCCCCGGCAAACTGTGTTTAAACATTTTTCGGGACAATTTTGTAACTCCAAAAAATTATATTGTAGGTTTAATAATAAATAAAAAAATAACGGTGTCAAATTTATCTGGAACTTCAGTTTCTCTTACACGAAAACAAATTTCATAATCGTCTTGTCGTAAAGTTAAAGGTTGTATGAACCATTAGGTTTATATATTCCACTAGCTGTTTCTTAAAACTCTTGTTAAAGGTTGTATGAACCATTAGGTTTATATATTCCACTAGCTGTTTCTTAAAACTCTTGTTAAAGGTTGTATGAACCATTAGGTTTATATATTCCACTAGCTGTTTCTTAAAACTCTTGTTAAAGGTTGTATGAACCATTAGGTTTATATATTCCACTAGCTGTTTCTTAAAACTCTTGTTAAAGGTTGTATGAACCATTAGGTTTATATATTCCACTAGCTGTTTCTTTAGGTTTCGACTAGTCCTAAAATATTGAAAAAAAACCATCACCATCCTCATAATCCTTGATATTGTAAAATGCGCTGCTGAACGTAGACCTACCTTAATGAACGCCAAGACGGCCGTTCACCTGCCACTCGCATTCAAAACGGATCGGCCACTGCGCGGAGATCGTCTTCTCACCTGGTTAATAGCCCACCAGCACTTCGTCTACTTAAACGCGGCCTTCACGATGGCCCATCGACGATCCGTTCTCTCTGAGGTTACCTAATTGAACCAAAGAAATAAACCGTACTTTGATCCGGCACGACCACGCCACCTCTCGCTCACATGATACCGACGTAAAGCTACAGTTATACTGTCGCGTTTCCGGTCACCCATGGAATGGTTAGGGAAAAGGAGTATAACCTCTGGTTTTTTGAATGTGTATGGGAGTATAGTAACCACTAAACCACCTAGCCAAGCTGTAGGTACTAATAGAGACAACCGACATCGCTGGTTGAAACTTAGACACCAACCTAAAACCATTCTCGTGTTATGATTATTTACACACACATTCTGGATTTATGACTGGCGTTATAATCCACAATATCTTATCACCAGATAACGAATCTAAAAATATAATGTATTAAATAATGCCTATATTAATTACCTTTACACATTTTTTTGGGAATTTGCCCGGTGTGAATATGGATTATCGAAACCTAAGTTTTATCTTTTAAAGATCTTCGTCCCGTTGTTGAAGGCCAACCTTCCAAAGATAATTCACCATACACAACCAGTGTTTCTATTTCTAAAGGTATCTTAAAGCACATTTAAAATAAGCTTAGGTTCTTTTTTTAATTTAATTTATTAAAATAAAATAAATAATTTAATGAAATCTCTGATAGAGATAAGTACACCTTGTTAACAATGTCTTCAATACAATTGTTATAATATGATTTTTGTAAACTAAAGAATAAATAAATAAATAAAATAATAAAAAAAGTTCTAGCAACACTTCAACATTATCTACATTAATTCATTAATTGTCCTATACTCAGTTGGAAACCATTTATTTATGTTGAAAATTGACTACATTTTTCCGGATTCTAGACGTTTGTTTGTTTTAGATGATAAGCGAGATTAAGACTTATTTCAGGTTTGAATATAATAATAATAATATTCTTTATTTTGTACCAGACAATAAAATGGGTGACAACATAAACTTAGAACTAGGAGTAAGCACAAAAATTGCGGTCTTACCGCGGTCTCTACCAGACAAAGCGTAAAGAATATCATTTTCATATAAGAAAATAAGTGGTCGAAGCCTTTTGGCAACACATCACAACCAGAGATTATGAAGATGCGAGGCAATCGTTTTCCCAGTAACCGGCCATCAAAAACGTATAAGCTGCATGTAGCGCGACAGTCTTATATAATATAACTAGCTGTTACCCGCAGCTTCGCCCGCGTGAACTTAGGTTTACGGATTTATCATGTCTGATGATGATCATTTTCTATTTTAATAATTACTAAGTTTTTGTATTAAAATGAATATATGTCATCTTGAACGTAAAGACATATATCCCTTCGGAGATTTTCTGTAGGCATATTTACGATATATATTTACTATTATTATATATTCCACCATACGTTGATCATATTATTACGTCTACCAGAGTTGATACACTACGGCCTTAGATACCAGACAACCGCCCGCGCTCGTTCGTATCACAGCAACATGATTTATTTTCTTCTGCATTATTTTGATCTTGCCATATCTCCTAAAGTATTCATTTTATTTGCATGATCTAAAGGGCAAAATAATCTTCATAAAATGCACATGCCAATTAACTGATTTAAAATGATAAGGATTCATACCGTATTTGTGTAAATAACTTTCAAATTATCACGTTATAATTGCCCATTTTTTAAAGTATTAATTGGATATAGTATGATATCCCTAAGAGATAGACATATGCCATCGCGGACTTTTTTGTAGACCTATTTAAGATACACAATTCCACCATACATTATTTTGTTATATCTCAAAGGGTTTAGGCAGCGTTTTCGTTGAAAACTCCCAAGCGGCCTATTTTTTCCCGACACCTTCAACAATTATTGTTATATCTTAGCCAATGTATATAAAAACTTAATAAATTATATACATAAACCTTCCTCTTGAATTGTCCTATCTATTAAAAAAAACCGCATCAAAATCCGTTGCATAGTTTTAAAGATTTAAGCGTGCAAAGGGATATAGGGACAGAAAAAGCGACTTTGTTTTATAATATGTAGTGATAACTGCCACTTTGTCGGTATCATGTGAGGTACCCCGTGGCCACCTCGGTACTGCCGGCTTAATTCAGTTTCAGTAGGGCTATTCTGTAAGGTCGTTTTCGAATCTCGAAAGCGGAATCCGCGGTGATATGACAAATTTGACGCATTTGTATTCTTTAAAACTCGACTATCTATCCATATCAATAAAGTTCGCTTTCGAAGTGAGCGTAAAGTAAGTTCTATCACTCAGGTGAAGCTTGATATTGAAATGATTTTTACAGAATAGCCCTACACAGCGCGGCACTACCTCTAAAATTTTGCCTAACTTTACTGTGTAAATATGATAGCGTTTCCCATTCTATAAAGCTTGTTTTTTGGCTACTCCGGGTATTGCTCTGTGGTTGGCAAACAATCAAGGGCATATAAAGAACGATTATGGTGATTTTTATCATTGAGTGTTAATCTACTTTTTATTTATGATGATGAATGATCAACGTTAGGCTGACGATTAATGTTTATGAATTAATCACTTCTCTATGTAATTACTTCTGTATCAATTTATTTCAATATCCTTATGCGTCGTATTCAGCCGTATTTGGCAATTAATAACTTAAAGCAATTATAAATATCTACTCCCGAGCAATCAAATTAGACGTGAACTTTTAAATCGTATTTAAAGTCTTTTTAATATTTTTTAATTGCAAAGTTTCACACAAGATTTAAAATTAACATAGTTTATACATATTTATTTATATTCAGAGAAACACGACGTACAGACACTGTTAACAAATCCTAAAAAACTTTAAACACAGGTCACAGAATAATAAAATATGGAATATTACATATCTACATATTTTGATGTAATATGTGACAAGGATGAAAACCATTACTCACATAAAATATTATACTAAAATCACAGAGAAATTATAGCTTAAGTCATCAAAAACCATTCTGTAGTAGGACTATCACAAATTATGAATTTTGCCTTAGGTTATAATAAGTAGTTACATTAATCATAAATATAATATTTTACCTATAATACCTTACGTCAGAATAACTACGCTATCAATCTCAAAATAACAAATCAAATATACTAAAGCCGCGGGCTAGCTATTTAGTTTCAGCCAACTCACATTTTTAATTACGACTTCGTGATCCGAATTACTAAAAACATAAATCTTAGATGACCTTTATCTAACACTTTGAAAGGTACAACGTGCCGATCGACCTTACAACCCACACACTTTCACCAATACCACCACCACCATCATCATTATCACCACCACCACCACCATCATCATCATCATCATCATTATCATCATCAAAACCATCATCATAATCATCATCATATTCATCATCATCATCATCATTATCATCATAATAACCATCTAAAAAAATAAATTTTAATTTTTACTGTGAGAACATATTATTATGCTACTTGTGTTAAGGTAGGTCCGACGACTCAGTGCAGACATTATTGATCCCCAACCCACTACCGTTGTAGTCCAGTAGTCCAACCAGTCGACCATCCGGCTGTTTTTTATAGAAAAGGGACTATTTTTTTATTTTATTGCCAATAGATATTATACATCAAAATAAGGTAGGCAAACTGGCAGACGTGCCACCTGACAGTGAGTGGTTAACGTCGCCCATGACTCCCAACTTTGGGACAGCACAATAAGGCGAGGTTCTCGTCCTCGCCTCTTGCCCCCTCTCTGCTCTTTTGCCCCCTCTTCTTATAAGAGGGGTACAAAGAGCCCCCTCGGCTCAATTCACTTCGCCCAAGGTGTTGGGGTCACCCTGGGCTACTGAGCCCCACCGCCACGACAAGGCCTGCACCGTGGGGGCAATTAATTCATTTATATCTCACTAGCTGTTGCAAAAAATGTTACTTCTAGTACCTTCGAGAATGTTACAAAGTTTCATGATGATCGGTTGAGTAGTTTTCGCGTGAAAGCGTAAAAAACACCCCTTCTTTCACATTTATAAGTAAGGATTTATGCTGAGACATAAGATGTTGGGTCTCGTTTCGATATTACATTACTTGTCTTGCCCTTATCTCCGGAACACAGCAAAGCTGTTTCAAAAGAGAAACAAGAAAGATGGTTGATGGTTGTCTATACTAACATTGTAAAGAGAAAAGATTAGATTATTTATTTGAATTGAATAGGCTTCGAAACTACTGGACCGATTTGAAAAATTCTTTTACTGTTGAGAAGATACAAATATAAATTTTCAAAAAGTTAGAGACCCGTTTTAAATCTTAGTTGACGCAGGCGAAGCTGCGAGCAACAGCTAGTTGCTTATAAAGTTTAGTGATTTAATGAAACTGATGATGATGATAACGCCAAATGATTTAAACACACATTAATAACAGAAATCAGTCATTCATATACAGCCGTCAAGTACAGGCGCGTGCATAACTTTTCATCAAACAATAGCTGTATTTCCGCTGCGTCACGTAGCCCTAATATGCCAACCAACGACTCAATACTTATTTCGAAGACTGAGTAGATAGAATAGCAATAAACTCGAGTTTTATCTTCAATATCGATGATTGTACTGATAATTTTAATAGCCGTTCGTTTGTAGTCTTATGCGGTGGTCTGTGTGTCGATAGTACTTCACTTAAAATTATCATGTGCAAGTGATTCTAAAAATAGACTTCAAAATGGCGCAAACGCAGTGTAAAATAGACCATTATTACAAACTGGAAAAGAAGTGCATAGAACTGAAAAGACTGGTGCTAGAAAAGACGGAAGAATTGAAGAAGCGGGACAAAATAATCGCATGTTTGCAAGATGAGATAGACGAAAAGGATACGACAATACGGTATTTGACGAATGAGATAGACAAGTTTAGACAAGTCGTCAAACCGTTGACGAGACAGATGTTTGATAAGCAGAAAAATGGCGTGATTTTGGAAGAACCGTACGATAATCATACATGCCCGGGTATTGAGAATACGCGGATTCTACCAGTCGGTGAACCAAGATTGAAGAGGACTGCTATATCAGCTGAGCCGCTTTCGGCTTTGGCGCAAGATCATGAGATGAGACTAGCAAAGATACCGAAAAGTCACAAGTAAGTACGCTTCAGAGAAAAATAGTTTAAAGAAAAATTGGTTGTCTGTAAAGTCGGTTTACGGACGGTAGTTTGACGTGACAACGTCAAACATAACAGCAAACTGACCCGATCGTGCCTCTCGCTCGTTCGTGCCGCGCTCACGCATGTGGAACGCGACATGACATCATCTTTTTCGTGCATGCTGCCCGTAATATAGAGTCACTTGAAAAACAAAGTTTCTCGATAATGATATCACCGATTTATCATTTTGTGCGAATACGCAGAATTTTATACTTTACTGCTCTATGCCAACTTATCATCTACTGTTTCGGTTGAGCTTATTTCTTCTGTTCTTTTAGTATATTATGTACTGTCTATGTATATATTCATACCTATCAAACCCGATTTGTGGTATCCCGAAAAGCTTCATAAAACTCATCCTAAAGACACGCTGGAAGAATACGCCAGGGTTGGAACATTCCAATGCACTGCTAAAGGCCTACAGCAAAAAGTACTCCTCAGTGGCACTAAAGCTGAATCGAAACAATCTTCGCAATTTGGTTAGAATGCTTTACGGTACACTGTCGTCTTAATAAGCATATGCAAATAGTCGGGAAGAGTGACACAAGGCATTGCAGACTCGGCTACTCATCAAAGGAAACGCTTATGCACATTCTCACTGAATGCCCCAACCTAATGTACAATCGTAACTCTATTCTAGGGAAGCACGTACTGCACCCAGAAGAGATCAAATCTCTTGGTGCTAAAAAAGTCCTAGAGTTTATAGAAACAACAGCACTTGGACCGGAGCCTTGGTCGCAGTGATACGAACTGCGAAGGCGGGCATTGCCTGGAACAGCCACATTTGGTATAATAATAATGTGTTCATATGCATGTAGTAAAAAGCGGCTATTTTCAGAATATTAAAAATAGACACTGCAATTGTCTTTATCTATAGATCTTTATCTATAGTATAACGTGATACAGTAAATGGCCTATCAAATCACGTGACCATAACATCCATCAAGCCAGCCAATTTCTTCACAGCCGTATCGCTGTCAAATCGAGGTCGCTCGTACCAGAGTGCCTTCGAGTGGACGCATTTGGTATAATGCGTTCCGATACCTGTCCCCGCCTGTAGCTCTATGAATTCATTGACAGAAAGAATCGAAGCAATTAAAACGATCTTTTCATTTGGAAACTGGTTTATAATGTGCATGCGGTACATGCAAGTGATTAAAATTGGCATGCATCGCATGCATTAAAATGATAATAATGATGAAAAGTCAAGCTGAATATGATTTCTTTTTTTAAAAAACGCTACCTTGGCCTTGTTAGTCTATGTTATTTGAGGTGCATTTTGAACGTATTTAGAAAAATTAGAAGACATTGCTTAGACAAAATATCATCGTTTCGTAGCGGAAAGATATCGAAATTCGCCAATATTATTATTAAGTATATTTATTTCGATCGATAGCCAATGTTGTGTTTATGATGTTGTTACATTTTTTTTATATTTTATTCTTTTCAAACTTCGTTATCGTTTTTTTAATTTTACTTTGTCTAAGCCCCCAAGCAGCAGCAGTTCAGCAGTGGACGGACAAAGGCTGATGATGATGATGATGAAGCCCCCAAGTACCTATAGATACATTTATACGAAATAAATTAATTAATTAATACTATTGAACAATAACACCACGTTTACTTAGTCCCGTGGTAAGTTTAAAAATAGTGTTACGCGTACTAATCGTGGAAATATTTTTTTAATATATTATGTATGACCAGTGCAGAGATTAAACTTTTCATACTAATCATATTATGCTCTTAGCGGTATTCGAACCTGCGTCCGTAAAGGTGGCCAGCCCTACCACTAGCACCAGCTAGCTTTTATATTTTTGACGTGACAACGTCTATAGCTCGATATTACGGGCAGGTTGCACGAAAAAGATGACGTCATGTAGTGACGTAATTGTCACCCCAAAATTCAAACTACCGTCCGTAAACCGACTTTACAGAGAATCATTTTTTTTTTGCTTTTAGCTTTATTTGACCGAAAGCTCCTCAGTTAAATAAGTCTATTGCTTAAACTCATAAGCACAATTTAATTGGGTAATGAGAAAAAATAGAATAAATTGATTATAAAAATATTTAATTTCCTCGTCACAAACTGAACCTAACTTGACCCAGCTATACCAGTAGAAGAACGAAGGTCAATACAACCTCCATTATAGAACCTTATTACTTAACAAGCCATCTGTTTGCTTGTACTTGTACAGCCCGCAACCGCACGTACTTATCCTTCGCAGTTTCAACTTATTCATCATTTTCACTTTTGGAATGCAATAGTCATAACAAAAATTTAAAATTCATCGCCATAGTTCACCAGGTTCACAATATCCTGTGTCCTAAATGACATTTAGAAACTGATTTTAATAAATTTCCAATTTAATTTTTGGTAAAATGCATTTTACTGTAAGCTATGTTGCAAAAAGTAGGAGAAATGTATCAGACTAAATAATTCAGCGCCATCTATTGATGAGTTACAATGACAGTTTTTATTTGCGAACTTTGGAGAGTTTTGGCGCTTTCCCGTTTTAATGTTTAGTATTTTATTTTGTTCATTCAGAGCGGTTTTCTATAGTGTTTATTTTAAAAACTTAATCTGCATAATATATTGTTATTGGTTGGCTAATAATGTGGCAATTGTTGATTGATTAGGGACTGGAGACGCTACACTGTATGGATACTTTCCCTATTGGGTACAAATTTGCAAACAACAATATACAAAGGAACAACTACTATGGTACAACCATAGAAATCTAAATAAAAGGGACACAGATGACGCTGATGGCACCAAGTGTTGCATCATACTTCACACATTGCTTCTTATGTTCGATAGCAAAAGAACAGCACCGTATCATAAAAAGAAATGCAATACGCTATGAATATCACTGAACCGACTCGATGCCAGAAGGCCGTGCGGTCGTTCACGACTTCGCGGCGGGCAGCGGAGACCTCCTCCTCATAAAAATTCTTAGATGAGTTAAAGCCTTAAGGCCACCAGCATAGGTCAATTCGAAAAAAAAACCATTTCTATTACCATAATATTATTAAGATTTCTATGAGTACAACAGAGTAAAGTGTTTCGTCGTTACTATCTGTAATATCTTGACTATCCTATTATTCTCAGAATGAATATCTCGTGTGATCTCAAAACAGGATAATATAGTCACATGTGAACCGATTGTTTTTTACCTTTACACTAATTGCTATTGAATATTATGAAGTCATTTGCGACTGTCATTATTATATCATTAGTTTGATCGTGGGGTATTTTCCATCATCATATGCGTATGACCCCTGGAATCTCCTTGAACGAGACTTCAGGGAATGTATGCCAACGAACGACTTCAAATTAGCAGTGCTGACAATACAATATTTCTTTCTCAAATTTTAGATTATTTCGTAACAAAATCAGTCATACAAACTTGCCTGCAAAAATCGTACTTAAAGTTATTTACTAACTAAACTTACTTTAATTTAATTTAAGATAGTCACGAGCACTTTTGGATAGGCAAGTAATTTTGCATATTTGTTTAAATAATATATTTGATAAAAAATATGTATCAGCTGGTTATCAGATCGGGGAAGGACGATCTACCACGGCTCTCCTACAAAATGATATATTATCGATTTTAATGAAATTAGAAGATATCCTTCCAGCAGATAGCGCTCTTGATGTCGAGTATAATACATAAGTAGATTTATGGGACATTAATTTAAGAGATCTTGCAGAAATATTACTAATTGGAATAATATGTCGAATCCACAAACTTATAAATAAAGACAGATGGAGCACGCCGAACACGCGAGTGACGCCACCAAGGCGAATACAATTTAATAGACGTTTAGAGTACGACACTGTGAGCGCGCTTTTGAATTTGTATTCGTTTTGGTGGCGTCACTCGCGTGTTCGGCATGCTCCACCTGTATTTATTTATAAGTCTGTGGTCGAATCGATAGTATTTCAGTTAGTATTTTTTTAATAATAGATTAATATTGGTCATGTCAAAGAAGGCAAGCGAGAAGTCAGATCCTTATATTGACTAGCGATACCCACAGACATTCGCACAACCAATGTCATGCAGAAGCATTGTCTGCCTTTTCCCTATTCCCCACAAAAGGACTACGGAAACTCACAAAGTCCACGAAACGCAACAAATGATATTTTACACCGGGACTATGTGAGCAAGAAGTACCACCCAGATTGTGCCGGCAGTTGTTCGGTAGAGAACAAAATGGCCGAACACTAAAAGAGCATTGGGACTGAAGTACCAGGACATAGAGACTATAGTATTTATACAGAAACATTATAAAATGCAAGAGACATGAAAAAAGAAAAAGCGTAGAAAGTCCAAACACGTACAATTACAAATGTTAACGCAAATTAATGATAATAGCTACACAGTTTTTTGCGACACTGAGTCAAAAAGTACACATTTTTTGCTACGCTATGTCACAAAAAATCGCTTGTTGCCAAACACGCGTCTACTCAGACGTTACAATGACCTCTGATGTCATGTTGCTGCCATAAATCTAATCTTAGACATGGATTTTGCGCTGACGTGATAAAAACATTTACCATATAAATTAAGGACACTTTGTTCTGGTAAAAATATTATTATCAATTTATTGCTTATGGGCTAATAAAGACAACAAAATGGGACTTCCAACCTACTTTTTCTTTGGAGCACTGCTTTTACACAGTTTTTAATAGATTTGTACCATGTTTAATACTGTCATTAGATGTTTCCCAATGTTTAATACCAAACAAATGAATCATGATACCACACTTTCGGAACGGGGTGTTCCTCCCAGGAATTTCAGGAGAACAATATGTAAATTTTGTTATAGAGTATTTGAAGACATAATATTGAAGTAGAGTAGACTCAATTAACGTTCAGAAAGCTATTTTTTTGGTAATAAAAAAATATTTACTTATATTTTTTTATTTTAACTTGAATTTCACACATTGATTAATACAATTTTGTTTATTAAGGTTTTTACATGCTGGATGCTACTGATGGACGTTGAGTACCGAGAGAAGAGATAGGAGTAGACCCACAATTAATAGAGATCACCTAAAAATCATATTTGATATTCGCATCTCAATAAAATATAATTGGTAAAATATATAATCGGTGAAATATAATTATAATTGTAATTATAAAATAAATATAATTGGTAAAATATAATTTTGCCCAAAGAAATACATTTCATACTAATTTTAATGATTTCTTTTCATTTTCAGATCAAGAGAGCTGATTAAGGGGGCCATACTTGACAACGACTTCATGAAGAATTTGGAAATGACGCAAATCCGGGAAATAGTAGATTGTATGTATCCAGTTGAATATGCGGCTGGCAGCCTCATCATTAAAGAAGGCGACGTCGGTAGCATAGTGTACGTCATGGAAGGTAAGATTATTTTTATTTCATAATCAATAAGATTTTCCTATGCAAAAAAAAAGAAATACCGATAAAAATATTAAACTTGATAATAACGCCATCTAACGAGACCTCCTGTAACTACTACGATAACATGAACTCTCATGCCATCTATCGTCTAATAGCATTACTGAGCGTATAAATAGTTTATATAATAAAATGTAGATGGCAGTTTTCTTGTACGAATAACCAAATTCACTAAAAAAAAATATAGGTAATCCAAGACATGAAGAGATATTAAAAAAATATATTTAAATTGTAACCAAATATTTTATCGACAAGAAAATTGTGTTTTATTCTTATTTTTAATAGTAACTGTAGAGTAATGTTTCACATTCCTATCATAATACAATTTACAAATATTTTTTTCACGAACCCATTTTGTGTCATAAGCAGGGGCGTTTCCGTCTTTCCCTTCGGTGCAGAGTGTGCGTTGCACACGGGCGCCGCGGTCCTAGGGGCGCCGAGTGACACTAGCATCGGAGCCCCGCTCGGCGCTCCAGGATAAATGATCCATACTAATATGGAGTCCTCACCCTCAAACAGCTGGACAATCTGTACCTATACTTTGTGCCCATTTCATTTTGACCTCGCGCTTGCTAGGGGGCGCAAGGGTAATGTTTGCACACGGGCGCCACATGGGCTAGAGACGGACTGGTCATAAGTACTAAAATATGAATTATTTTGTCAAAAAATACGTAACATGCATATTATACCATATTCGCATTTTGTGAATAAACACAAACAAATATTATTGTAAAATAAAAATCTCGAATCATATTTGCACTAGAACCATAGGAAACTTTCCCTTGGTCGTTGAGAAAGCGGAAAAACCGCCTGCGCTACCGGCTTTTCCTACAAATTGCTTAGTGCGTAGAAGTTTAGTTCACAGACCTACCTAGTGCTTAAGTAAAACTATTTACCATTAATGAAGTTCAAGAACATGAATCAGGTTCTCTTGTTTCGCATCACTAACATGCTCAAATAAAACATCTTTAAACTTAGTTGATTTTGAATTAAATTTGCTAATCTGTCAGTTTTTTTTTGGATTATAATCTTCATTAATCTTTTTGGAGTTTCGATTCAAAAAAGAAGTATTATTCAATGCATAATATTACATTGGTGTCGCCAATAGACTTTACAGACATTTGAGTAGCACCTATACATGGAGCCTACTCGAAAAACTAGTAAAACGGTAGCTTAAATTGGTAAAAAAGGTAGGTGACGTTCTCTTGTTTTTTTTTATGATAAAAGCCATAACAACCGTCGAACGATACTCCAGACTGAAAGTCGCTACCAAACAGGACTAATATGAAATATGGTTTTCACCAAGCATTAAATTTAATATGTCAAGTGTCACTCATATTGGCACAAACCACAAAAAAAATGTAACAATACGTATCACATTTTTGGCATTACCAAACTGTCGGTATACATTTGTGCAATATCAAACTCGCATGGATATTCGCAACGTGAGACCTTGGCGTGACGTCACTCTGTGACGGAAGTGAAAGGCTGTTACAGAACCTTATGGCGTCCGCACGAACTCCGGCCAAATATTTGTATGCCTCTTTAACCGTTTACGTACTCTTGGATCATATCTATTTATGGAGAAATGATGTTATTGTTTGTTTGTTACGATTTAACTCAAAAACTATACGATCGATTAGGTTTTTTTTTATATTAGATAGTCTACATATAATATATTATCTACACTAATATTATAAAGAGGAAATATTTGTACCTATTTTTGTATGTTTGTAATGAATAGGCTCAAAAAGTAGTGGACCGATTTCAAAAATTCTTTCACCATTCGAAAGCTACATTATCCACGAGTAACATAGGCTAAATTTTATTCTGATAAAAATAGGGTTCCGTAAGATATTTTGGTTTTTCGGACACAAGGTGTAAAAAATGTTATTTCGCGTACTAAGATCCCGTTGTAAATCTTAGTTAACGCAGGCGAAGCTGCGGGCAACAGCTAGTATACTATAAAAATAATCATCACCAGCCGTATGCGACTGTAAATCTTAGTTGTTGATGAAACTGTGAGCAACGTACAGTACAAATAAACTAACTTGCGGCTTCGCACGTGGTAGTTTGTTGTAATGTCTGATAATGATTATTTTGATAGTACTTCTTCTGTGTCTAATTTTTATTTTTTCTAAAGTTTATCGAATTCGAATTAGTGGCTTAGGCGTGAAATGACGAATACTTTCGTCTTTTAAAACTATACACGAACAAAATTGTGTTTTATTTTTATAAGAATTCAAAAAAGTTTGAAACAGATTATGAAATAAATTGGTGATTTTCTTTTAGTTTTTATTAATGTTTTAGCTGGTGAATCAAGTTGAAAGATTAATGTTGGAAAGTGACGGAATGTGGATCTATAACTATGTAGTTTTTTAAATATTTTCATTCACAATCGAATTTTCTAGAGTTTTTTATGGCCATAGTGTCGTGGCGCCAGGTTGTATAATCATAATCAAATACACCAATCGAAATATTACGTTTATAAACCAAAACAATAGAACTAAACAATAAAAATGACAAAATCTATGTCCCTTCTCATAATATAAAACTACTTAACGATTACTTTGTAAATTAATGTCCTTGAAATACTTTTTTATTGACTAACGTAACATCTATTAAATGGTGGGTTTTATCACAGGGGAAAGATAAGTGATGTAATTGCTGGCGTCTGGCACCGCGATTAACCATCTTGTCTCAGGGTAGGCAATGTAATGATATGCTTACGTTCTGGACTCTGCAGTGAACTTATTTATGGTCATGGGCGACGCTGACCATTTTGGTACCAACGGCGCGTTTGTCCGTTTGAATATTGACAAATTAAATAAAATTAAAATATCTTTATTTCGTATAATAATAATAATAAATACAAATACAAATATCTTAATAGATTTAATTATTCAAAATCTGACTGACTTTTTGACTGAAAACGTCTAACACTTAAGCGAAGGAAGCGTACTTAAGCGTAGCTAAGTAATGAATCAACACTACTCTTATGTAATGAAATAATACAAAACTGTGCAAAGAGCGCTACTATCTATGCGCTCCTCGTCATAGTCGGGTTTGATAGACGCACAATTGCGGATTTCGTCTTAATATCCTACTAATATTATAAATGTGAAAGTTTGTGAGGATGTTTGTTACTCTTTCACGCAAAAACTACTGAATGGATTTTGATGAAACTTCATAATTATATAGTTTATACATCAGATTAACACATAGGTATCCCCGTGTTCCCACGGGAACGCGGGATAATATGGACTATATCATCCCGCTAAGATGTCGTTGTAAATCTTAGTTAACGCAGGCGAAGCTGCGGGCAACAGCTAGTTGTCTATGTATTGGTTTGAATGACCCTAAGCATTCGGGAGTACTGCGACACCTGGTAGTATTGTTTGTGAATACGGCTGTTATTCTAGTAATTGCAAACGTAAGTAGAGGCTAAAGCAGTAAATGAGATTTGTAACTCGTTTTTCTCTTAGTATGCGTGTTAAATTATATCTTGCAACCTTCTTAATATTATATTAATCTTACGCAAGTGTTTCGCGTTTGAAGTCATATTATATTTCTTGTAGACGTTTGTGAATCCATTACAATCTCTTACAGGCCACGACTCCGAAGTTAAGAAACATCATCTTCTAGTCTATTTGTCAACTTCCATAGTCTAATATATTGATCCCAATATTTTATTGATTGGATACCTTTTTAGTTGTTATTAACAGGGATCACAAGGTAAAAAAAGTATAAGCAAAAAAAAAAATATATATATATAGGTAACTGACCATAAAATCTTGATTCTTGAAAGTCACATTAGTTAACAGTGTAAATTGAAAACATTTTTTTTTAATTTAATTTGAAACGGTTAAAACGGAACGAACCACTAGTTGAGAAGAACCGTACTCTAATGAGTATTCAATGATAGCATAGCTACTCTGTTTCTGCTCTTCAGCTAGCGCCTATTTCCTACCCTTCACTAAAACCAATGCGAGTTGTCTTTAACCACTTTAAAGGTGTGTGTCCCGAATCTGACTAACAGAGGAAACCCCCCGGCCGGTTCCCTTAAAAGGCCTCACCTAGCTTCCTCCTATAATGAGGGAACTCTACAACCTGGAGCATTCCCGGTGACGCTGGAACTATTCTACTGGGGTGCGAACCCAACTTTACCCCGAGTTCCGCTACAAACAACAGGTCCCGTCCTACGTCAAAAGAACGAGATGGACCTCCTTCGTCTTCTCTGTCCGCAGCTTCTTTCTAGAAGGTGACTGCCGCCTACCAGGTCTTAAAGCTCTTGGTCTAGAGCATGCAGCAATGTCTATCACCCCCTTAACGAATGCAGTCCAGTACATAGCTTTATGTGACCCTGTTGTAAGATGATAGCATTCTCTGAAAAAAGTGAGTAATGACTAAACCAGATATAACAAGTTGACTCTCATCAATCGATCTTCAAATGATTGTCCTTTATGGCCCGGAAAATTCATTCCATACTGGTCCTTATAAAGCATTAAATAAGGTGTATTATACTTACCATTCGACATGGTCTTCTTTATGTGCAATTTTCGAATGAGTTCCACTCACTTAGGGCGGTTGGCCAATGCGACCTTAATGTTCATGTGCTCATTGTTCAGCCATGGAGGTTACCTAGACCAAGAAGGCCATAGAAGTAATCTTTTGTGGTAAAGACATTTCGACGCTAAACGTTTACTTCATCGCCATAATGATCATCGCCAACTTTATTCCTTCTTCACTGAACCTGTTAAATAACCTCAACCAATGAAACCAGTGAATTCTAAATTCGAAATTTCGAATATTCTAAAAAATTCGCCTGGCTGATCCCTCTCCCGCAGGACACAAGCCACTGCATGGAAGTTGTCCAATCTAGTTTCCTCTTTCCGAACGAAGCCTTCATACCAGAAGTATATTATAATGGCGAAGAGTAGTCAAAAATACCAAGAAATATCTTTAAAAGTTATGAATTTATCATTATCATCAGGTTCTCCGTCCACTGCTAAACATAAGCCACCCTCAATGAACGCCAAGAGAAATCATACTTCGTATGTATAAATTACAAAGTACTTGTAATTAGACGATTTAACTAAAACTTTTGCCACATACCTCTAACGCTATGCACAATATGCGGCCTAATAGGCTCACTGGCCATCGGATACCAGCGCTTGCTCATCAGGAATTCAGGCCTAATTGGAGAGTTTATACGCATCATTAACTGCGGAACATTTCTATGCAAATCGATATTGCTATTAATCATCTTAATTATTGCCTCAAAAAACAAGAAGATTATCCGACGAATTAAAAACGGTGTGAATATTTTACAATTGGTAATATTAAAGTGTCATTTTAAATTGGCATCGTAATAACGAATTCTTCAGAGGTGTTCAACCATTTCGCTTATCGATTTCAAGAAAGTAGGTGTTAATTAATGTAAGTTATTTAGCAATAAATAATAATTAGTTCGCCTTAAATGACACTTCTGGACGGTAAGACAACATTATAAAGATTACTGCTGTTGGCGGTAGACTAATAAAAAACCTAATCTTAGAATGTAAATAATTTGAGAAAATATAGTAAGTATACTAGTCGATTGCTGAGTACATGATATAGATACTGTTTCTTATGATTGATGAATGAATGAATGAAATATATACTACATTGTGCATACAACAAGTACTTAAAGATAAATTAATAAAATATGCTTCATGATTGTGCACACAACAAGTAAAAATACAAAATTACTAAAAATAACATAACATAGTTAAAATTATCAATTTAGCAATTTATTCCAGACAACACATAAGAGAAAAAGATTTAGAAATTAAGGAGCTGAGATTGGTAGAAATAAACAAAACTGGTAAACACATATATGTCATTCCATTTCATATTTTTTAATTTCAGATATTATAATTAATAAATAAGAAAACAATTCTAATAATGTTTTAATATGATCATGTATGTCATAAAATATATTTATTTGTATAAATTATGCCACTGACAAGAGATATGTGTTAAGAGAAATAGGTTATATAATATAAACTATATAAAGAAAAAAAAATCGAGACGCTTCGCAATGGCTACCGACTTGGGCTCCATAATAAAAACTGACCGCCATATTGTTTTAGTAAACGATTATTCATAAGTTTGCGTTTACTCACGGCGTTACTTTCACGTCAGTGTCTCGTAACTGTAGACCACGGGCTGTTGAACGATACGGTGTGGAACATGAGTACAGTTTTATAATGATCATATTGGCAAGAGACGTTCTTGTTTAAAAAAGCCGACCGGAGCGAGTCAGAATCGCGCACAGAGGATTCCGTATCACGTTTACAACATTAGACACGTGTTAGTGTTTTTTTTAAGAATTTGAAAAGAAATTGGTTTTCTTGAAGTTACACCCGTATTCACAAACAATAACTTAAGGTGTCACAGTAAATAATGAAACAATATTATGTAAAGAACGCTTCTATCTTTGCACGCTTACATTAGTAAGTTAAGTTTTAGTACATATTTGTAGTTATTGTGGCGATAGAAGTTACGTACCTAGTGACAGACAGACGGACAGACAGAAAGGCAGATAGGGGAGTTTTAGTAATGGGGTTCCCGTTTTACCCTTTAAATTAAATTTAAAATGTAGCTGTTGTCCTATTTTAGGCACTAATGCTAACATCATAGGATATTGTAAATTATTGTACTTTATTTTACCTGTAATCTGCATGCATTTTTGGACAAATTATTATCAATATTATTTACTTATAAATACTGTATTAATTACCTACCGATTGAGCTTAAAGGCTATCAGGCCTAGGAGTCTAGATTTTTCGAAAAAAAACTATTATTGAGATACAAAGATTTGTTATGATAGTGGCATTGGCAAAATAGCAGACGTGCCACCTGATGGTAAGTGGTTAACGTCACCCATGGACATAAGCTAGTGTTCCTGGAAGTATCCTAGTAAAGAAGTGCCAGTGGTACTTCCAGTCCCGCCCATCACCGAAATAGTAAAGATAGCTGATAGATCGTTAGTTCTCATCATTAGTTTTCCAATGATGGAAACTCGTACCATATTATTGGTTTATGAATGTGACAGACACGCAACATTTGATGTAACTTAATTGGGAGAAAGTGCTAGCGGTGTCTAATAGGTTTAAAAGCACATCATTATTGTACCTACATATATTATGATAACTCTTATCATCATCATCAGCCTTTATCCGTCCACTACTGAACATAGGCCTCCCTCAATCAACGCCAAAACAACCGATCCCCTGCCACTCGCATTTAACGCGGACCTGCCACTGCACAGAGATCGTCTTCCCATCTGGTTGATGGCCGACCAACACTTCGTCTACCTAAACCCGGCCTCCACTTTTGAACCTTAATGGCCCATCGGCCATCCGTTCTTCTGAGTGCGTGACCAGCCCATTGCCACTTCAACGTGCTTCTTCTTCACGTGATATCGGTAACTTTAGTTCTCTGGAAGAGGTCTTCGTTTCGAATCCTTTCTGCCAAAGAAACACCCAGTATAGCACGCTCCACAGCACTCTACTATGATAACTCTACCTACTATATGATCTATTTCTTACATACATAGGTTTTTTATAGCTTAGGATGCCCATCGAAGCCCATACAGATGCCCAGTTGTCCAGATGCGTTCCCCTTCTTGACCCTATCCCACAATAGGTGATCGGAAACTCGGTAAAAACCATCGACCACATAACTCATAGACTCCTAATAACAGGGGAACGGGTTCTGGCGACACATCTGACTTATAATTCCGATGTAAGCCGTAAACAATGTACTCAAACTATCGTGTCGTCTCATTCTTTCCCGTTGCGAAATATATCCATGTCTTTTTAACGTTCCGTGATTGGTAATGTATGACATTGAATTAGCTAATCACAGCATTGCAACCCCTTTCGTCTCACCTCAGCTAGTTGCCAGAATGCATTTAATACGAAAAATCAAACATTAGGAGTCTATAGGTTGTGTGGTCGATGGTAAAAACGGAGAGGTAAGAAAAGCAGTGTCTATTGAGCAGTTTCTTGCCCAAGATTTCCCATCTTTCGCCTCGAATTGGATTGCATAATAATTATTCCCCAGACGTCCTACAAACCATGCCTGGAAACTGCGAATTTACGTAAATTGGTGACTTTAACCAAAAGAAACCGTTTTGTTGCAATTTACCTATTTTAGTGTTCAGTGACACACACTTTGAATCACTGAACAATAAAATAGACATGTCTGTAACAGGTACATTGTTTACTGTTTAGGATAATATCATTATCATCATCAGCCTCCATCCGTCTACTGTTGAACATAGGCCAGCCACTGCATGGAGATCGTCTACCCCCTTAACGATCTATTGATCGGATCGGATGCCAATATGACATCATCAGAGGTTGTCAATCCTCCTAAATTTTGCTCAGCGCAAATCATGAGCATTCCCCCTCTATGGATTGAGGGGGCAAATTAACATACACATTACTAACTACTTATTACTTAGTTTTATCCCCAACAAGCTGCTTTCGGGGGTTCATTTGTCCTAAAATACAGTCGTCGAAATAGGTAAATAAACTGCCTTAATAAAAGCTATAAACGTAACACAAGTGAACTCTTCAACTTTAGTATATTAGATGTGTGTCCAGTAAAGTAATTTGAGTTTACGAGAGTAAAGATTCTAGGTTTGTGAAGGGGTGTCGAGGGGGGTAGTATTATGGGTTTGATACTTACTGACCCCCTTGATAACCATCCGTAGTATTCGCTATCATGAATCATTATGAAGTAATCAGCTAGCTTCATTGATATTTCCGTTTAGACTGATTGCTCGCCTTGAGACAGATGTATTCCCACGGCATACCAAAATGATAATCATTGCATTTAATGAAACGCGCGATTGATAAAGTTGGCAATCCCAGAGTGAAAATATAACGTAACTGCTCAATGCTCATCAGCTCCATGTATTAGTTTCAGTCTATTGTGCTGTGATTCAGATTCATAGCAGCCTTCCAGACCTCTCAGCCTCCTAGACTACCAATAATAAAAAAAAAAAATTGCGGTTGAGGTTGGTTTAGAAAATCAAGTTTTTTTTTCCAATTTCTTACTTTATTTTGTCTTGGGTAGTCCGCCTGGGGTCACACTTCAACCTTCCGATCCGATACCAGAAGGGCGTGCAGTCGTTCTCGACTTCGCGGCTGGCGAGGGAGACCATCCCCCTCATAAAAGTACTTAAATGAATCATCTGCTCATCCACTCTTCCGATGAAGTTTAAAGGTCAACAGGCCAGTAGCATCCATTCAAAAAAAATGTGTGTAGTCAGAGTTTCTTACCAAACTTCATGACGTCCTAAGTATCCGGTAGGTTTTCTCATACCGAAAGACAGACAGATTTTTTGCTGAGTCTGCCACAAAAAAATATTTACACGTCACAAAAACGGCGAAAGCGGACAGCTCAACCTTGGTCACTAATTTGCGTCACAAATCAATTACACGGTAGCGTCTTCCAATTATTTGTAACTTTCAATTACTGTTTAGTGTTTACTTTTACTATTTTCTATTTGTTTTCTACCACAAAGGTAAAAACGTGGCCTAGGGGTCATTTCAATTTAGAAATTCATAATAAATCACGAGGGTTACTCGTAGGAGGGCCGATACTCCCCACCATGGTTCAGGCCTTGTCGTGGCGGTGGGGCACAGTAGCCCAGGGTGACCCAAACACCTTGGGTGAAGCGAATTGAGCCAAGAGGGCACTTTGTACCTCTCTTATAAGAAGAGGGGACAAAAGAGCAGGGGGCAAGGGGTGAGGATGGGAACCTCACCTCATTGTACTGTCCAGACGTTGGGAGTGGTTGTTCTGTGGTGCGGGGCAACCACTCTGTGGAGGTGGCGTCAGTCCCCTGAGGGACTGACTAGCCGTCGAGGTGCCCTGTTGCTTGTAGATCCGGGGCACCTCACCAAAGGCGGCATTGGTGGCACTCGCCGGGTTTTAGTGGGTAGAGCTGCGTCTACTTACCATCTTTCGGGCGCAGCGAGTCCCACATACCCGCCTGGGGAGACCCACTCCCCAGCGGTTTGCGTCAGTGCATTTCCCGGCGTAAAAGAAAAAAAAAAAAGGAGGGCCGATACTCTGTGGCGCCCTTCCGGCCGCTTGTGCGCTACTATCTTGATTGTTTCTTATTTGTTTGAGGACAAAACAGGCAGTGGAACTGAGCCTTAGCATCTATGTCTCAGGATAGGTAATACATAAATAAGCTGGGCTAGTTTCAGGAAAACTAGGTTATGTTCGTGGAAGAGGGGGCAAAAGAGCAGGTGGCAAGGGGCGAGGACGGGAACCTCGCCTCATTGTACTGTCCCGACGTTGGGAGGGAGTGAGTCTGTGGAGGTGACGTTGGTCCCCTTAGAGACTGACTAGCCGTCGATGTGCCCTGTTGCTTGTAGATCCGGGGCACCTCTCCAAAGGCGGCATTAGTGGCACTCGCCAAGTTTTAGTGGGTACAACTGCGTAAGCGCATTAACCGGCGTTAAAGAAGAAAAAAAAGATTATATTCGTGTACGAAATCGAACTCTTACTATAAGGTGTCACGTCTGTCATTTTCGCGACTAGAAAAACTTATACTTTTGCAAATGTTCATTCAAACGTTCTTCAGTTCAGCTTTTCGTAATTTCTATTTGCCAATTTATGGTCATTTAGTTATGTAACTTTCTTACGTGAGTAAATAACATTTATCCAGCCTAATATATTAACATAGTAAAGTTTGACGGAAGAAACTTGTAAGATTTTGCTACATAAGTATGTACTATGCGATCGACATATTTTACTTACCCTGTAAAAGTTTGGCGGATAGACATAAAAAAATAAAAATAAAAACATGTACAATATTGATTTATGTAACATAATTTATAAGATATTATTATAAGGTATAAGGTTATTTTTTTAATTATTAATTACTTCAAAATGAAAGTGAAATTATTTATCAAAATCAAACTAGCCTTATAATTGGAAACTTATTAGGATTTGTAATATAGTTAATAGATTAATTCATGCGTATCAAAATAAGTCTCCAATAAAGAAATTTGAATTTGAATTTGAAAAATCTTCGTCATTTATATTTTTTTAATGACATACTTAAATGAAAATTGTCTCCCACATAAAAACGTATAAACATTACCACTATATCATTAGTAGATATCTTGTCACTTGTGTTATGATACGTGTTTAACAGGCGATTGTGTTACCACGTCTTTATGTACATGTATGTCTGTATGTACATGTCATTTATCTGACGTGATGATAAACTAAATATGAATTATAACGTAGGCACTTAATTTTAGTATCTGGAGTAAGCGGTTTTATCTCCTTTTATTGACCTTTCTGTTTCAAACGTACGCCTTTGTCCGCAGTTAATAAACTGCGTAAAAGTAAGAATAAAATACGTATAACTTGGTCTTAGTTCTGTGTATTAAAACCATAAGGGCGCGGGTCCACCGCGGAGGACTTCAGACTTGCTTTATCAAGTTTACGCACGTGCTTTATCAAGTTTAGCTTTGAAGAAAATTTATGTGATTGCTTAAAAAGCAAATTACGGTTATTTAATACGGGTAATTTTCTTGCAATTAACAGGCGCGAGTAGCTTCTGCATGCGCCGCGGTGGTACCGCGCATTGACAGCTATTAAAACATCTGATTTGATTTGTTTATCTCGTAAGATATTCCTGAAATGAAGTAAAGAAAATATAGTAGATAATATTCAGCTTGCTTAATCCTAATCATGCTTTTTCTACATGCAAATCTCGTAGAAGATAAATATAAGATAAAATAACTATAATCCTCTACAAATTTAAAGAAAAACACCACGTGTCCAACCACATAATTTGGCGCCAAAAAATCGTTTTTTTTTAATATTACTGAGATAATTCTCATGACGATGATAAAGTCCGTCAAGCCTTCAAGTAAGCCTATCAAAGAAATATATACAGCATATATATACTCGAAAAACGTGGCTCTTTTGACGCAGCATTAAATACCCTTCCCATTTTTTAGACGTCCTTATCGTTGTTTTCAGATGTTGATAAGAAACTAGAGCAATTAATTTAGGAGGCGCGAAATATTCCATTGCAACAAACAATGTGATGAAAACGCTCATGAACTGTGTCAGTCTCAATCGTAGATGCTTCTCGAATTAAATTGTGGTCATTTAGCTTATTACGTAAGTGATATTTATAACTGACTTATAAAAAGTATCAAGCCTTTATGTCCCACTGCTGGACATGTGTCTCCTCCTCGAAATCAGGCGAGGAGGGTAATGGGCAATAGTTCACCGCGCTGGCCCAGTGCGGGTTGGTGAACTTCACATACCTTCAAAGACTTTCAATCTCATCAGGCATGCAGGTTTCCTCACGATGTTTTCCTTCACCGGTGAGCGAGCAATTTTCTCGTGTTTTGGGGTGCACTTAGAAATTAGAAAAACCCATTTCAAGGCACACACGGAGGGGTCAGGATCGAACCCGAACCTCTCGTATAAGAGGCCGAGTCCATCCACCACTGGTGGTCCAGCTCCGTCGCTCAACTGACTTATACTTATATTAGAAAATTTAATGATTTTCAACTGCCGGTATGAAAAAATGATTAATGATGCTGACAGTGTAATAAGAATTAGAAGTGTTAGCAGAGTGGACGGTAAAGGTGATGATAGCGATAAAACTACATGAAAAATAAATGAAATAAGACTACATACATTCCTACCTACTCTTACCTATTATTAAATTAGCGGCCATATTATGAAACATTAATTAATAATTCCATTAATTGAGAACAAAACAGATCGGTGGAAGATCTTAAATATCTG
This sequence comes from Lycaena phlaeas, assembly GCA_905333005.2. Classification (NCBI taxonomy): domain Eukaryota; kingdom Metazoa; phylum Arthropoda; class Insecta; order Lepidoptera; family Lycaenidae; genus Lycaena; species Lycaena phlaeas. The sequence continues at coordinate 6,250,053 of HG995181.1, forward strand.
GTGTTGTTTTAAAAGACAGACACGTTATATGGACAGACAGATGGACGGATGGACAGTTAAGGCCAGTATATCCCAAAGCGCCTGTTTTTGTTTAAGTCGTAAACATAGTAATGTTGGTTTTTTTGATCCGTTAAAAATATATGTTGTAGTTTAGTATACATTCTTTTTTATTAACCTATTCAAAACACGATCATTGTAACTTGCCTCGATAAAAAAAAATCACAAACACAAGATGTTTTTGATTATTTTTCTAGTTGTAATTGAAGAATGTGAGATTTTAAGTTACAAAATTTATATGAAAAAATAGGTAATAACATTTAGAATTTTATTCTGATCTTACTTTTTTAAATAAATGTTTTTATTTTTCTCAATATCAAATAATGTGAAAAACTCGACTAGTCCCCAGCGCGGCCTCAATTTAGTTGCCTGCGAGGCGTTAACAAAGTAGGACCTATGTTTCGCTGCTGCCTGGCGGCTCTCCCCCGCCATAGATCGTTAAAACAACGTGTGGAATATATAAGCCGGTGCCTGGTATGATAGTGTACATAGGAAATAAAAATAAAAATTTGAACAATATTTAGTTTTAATATTTTTTTCTCATTTTTGTCGTAATCATGATCATCAGCGTGTTTTTTTCCTCAATTTTATTTTAATATCGATTTAATGTTACTAATTCATCATCATCATCATCAGCCTTTATCCATCAACTGCTGAACATAGGCCTCCCTCAATGAACGCCAAGACGGCCGATCCCTTGCTACTCGCATCTTTATTATAAAAATATTAATTTTAAATTCTAAATGGTGGTGATGATGATGATCGCGGTGATTGTGGTGGTGGTGATGATGATGATGGTGGTGGTGGTGGTGGGGAAGGGGGGTGTAAATTGTAATAGTGATGATGATGAAGTTGATGATTACAATGATGGTGGTGATGACGCTGACGAGAATAATGATGGTGGTGGTGGTGGTGGTGTTGGGGGAAGGGGGTGTAAATTGTAATAGTGATGATGATGAAGTTGATGATTACAATGATGGTGGTGATGACGCTGACGAGAATAATGATGGTGGTGGTGGTGGTGGTGAGGGAGGGGGGTGTAAATTGTAATAGTGATGATGATGAAGTTGATGATTATAATGATGGTGGTGATGACGCTGACGAGAATAAAGATGGTGGTGGTGGTGGTGGTGTTGGGGGAGGGGGGTGTAAATTGTAATAGTGATGATGATGAAGTTGATGATTATAATGATGGTGGTGATGTCTCTGACGAGAATAATGATGGTGGTGGTGGTAGTGGTGGGGGAGGGGGGTGTAAATTGTAATAGTGATGATGATGAAGTTGATGATTATAATGATGGTGGTGATGACGCTGACGAGAATAATGATGGTGGTGGTGGTGGTGATGAATGGTGATGGAGGTGATAATTAACACTTATTTCGTTTACAATGATTTGTGTGTCTGTTTGTAATATGACCTCTGTGGCTCAATGGTTAGCGCGTTGGCGTTCAAGCCGGAGGTCGCGGGTTCGAATCCCGCCAGGGAACAAAAAAGTTTCTGTGTTCCTGGGTCATGGTTGTGTATTAAATATGTGTATTATATAATAAAAATCTTAAATAGGTATAAGTATTAATATAAAACGTATTAAATATATTGTATTTCCGTTGTCTGGTACCCGTAACACAAGTCTCTTCGAGTACTTACCACGGGACTAGATTTACGTGGTGTAAAAAGCGTCCATAGATATTATTATTATTATTAATAATGCACAGAAGAATATCCCGGGTACGCATGTTAGCTACTACTACTACTATAAAACAAAGTCGTTTTCTCCGTCCCTGTAACCGTTTGTACGCTTAAATCTTTAAAACTACGCAACGGATTTAGATGCGGTTTTTTTAAATAGATAGGACAATTTAGGAGGAAGGTTTTTGTGTATAATTTATTAAGTTTTTATATATATTGGCTAAGATATAACAATAATTGTTGGACGTATCGGAAAAAAATAGGCCGCCTGGGAGTTTTCAACGAAAACGCTGCCTAAACCCTTTGAGATACAACAAAAAAATGTATGGTAGAATTGTGCAGCTTAAATAGGTCTACAAAAAAGTCCACGATGGCATATGTCTATCTCTTAGCGATATCATGCTATATCCATTTAAACATATTACGAAACAAAGTCGCTTTCTCCGTCCCTGTATCCGTTTGTACGCTTAAATCTTCAAAACTACGCAACGGATTTTGATGCGGTTTTTTTAATAGATAGAACAATTCAAGAGTAAGGTTTTTGTATATAATTTATTAAAATTTTATAAGCCTTGGCTAAAATATAACAATAATTGTTGGACGTGTCGGAAAAAAATAGGCCGCCTGGGAGTTTTCAACGAAAACGCTGCCTAAACCCTTTGAGATACAACAAAAAAATGTATGGTGGAATTGTGAAGCTTAAATAGGTCTACAAAAAAGTCCATGATGGCATATGTCTATCTCTTAGCAATATCATGCTATATCCATTTAAACATATTATGAAACAAAGTCGCTTTCTCCGTCCCTGTACCCGTTTGTACGTTAAATCTTCAAAACTACGCAACGGATTTTAATGCGGTTTTTTTAATAGATAGGACAATTCAAGAGGAAGGTTTTTGTATATAATTTATTAAAATTTTATAAGCCTTGGCTAAAATATAACAATAATTGTTGGACGTGTCGGAAAAAAATAGGCCGCCTGGGAGTTTTCAACGAAAACGCTGCCTAAACCCTTTAACATATAACAAAATAATGTATGGGGGAAATGTGTATCTTAAAAAGGTCTCCAAAAAAGTCCGCGATGGCATATATATATATACTATATCAATTTAATACTTTAAAAATTGGCAATTATAATGCAATAATTTGTAAGTTATTGACACAAATACGGTATGAATATGAAAATGAAAATATGAAAGTAATAATAGTATCCTAAATATGCCTTCAGAAAGTCTGCGAAGGGAAATATGTATTTATGTTCAAGATTAAATACTCACGTAACGTATCCATTTTAATACAAAAACTTAGTAAGTAATTATTAAAATAGAAAATGATCATGTGTGTTCAGGATCGATAACAAAACCATAAAACGCTCTTTATATAATGTAATTCTTATGAAATAAACTAAAGTAAAAAAAAAACCTAGTAAGTTGCCATACGTTTAAAATTATACTAGGACGGACAATAAGTTCACGCCGGGTTCAAGAAAGTTCATTTGTTTGGAGACTACGCGTACCTCGTCGTGCGGGCAGGGTGACAGCGCTCAATGCATAAAACGCCCGAATATACTGGCCTTAAACACTAGGACTTTTGTATGATTTATCAAATATTTTCCACTCTTGTATAATATATTTACGGTTTCTAATGCCAAATTTGGAAGCTGATTACATTTTGATGACATATGGATTTAAGTTGTGCTTAGTAGTCTGAGGAGCCCTCAAATATTTAAGTGGCTTTTGAGATGATAAAATTAGAAATTGATTTTATATTTATAAACTTGAAATTTTATTACTAGCTAATCTATCATAATATAATTTATTAGTAATACTAACTACAGTATTTAGTGTACATAATCTACGTATTTGTAAAAGTAGTATATTAGTACCTACCAGCGACACAAAGGAAATTACGCGACCAATTAGATCGCTTAATAACTTCTTGCTTCAATGTCGTAGAAATTAATCATTCAAGTGAAGAGATAAGTGAAGAATTTACCACTCCAGTGACCACAAGTAAAAGTATCATCAAAAGTGGTGGAAAGAAAACTAATTTCTTTCTTAGAGACACGGGGTGATTAAATGCCAAAATGCCCATATGACTAAATGTTAACCTTAATTTTATTGAATGATCAATGCTCACCGAAATTTTATAGAATTCTCAATGCTCACTGGCATTTGATGAAATGTTCGATACTTACTGGCATTTTATTGAATGGTCGATGCTCACCGTTTTATTTAATGTTTAATTCAGCGGTATTTTATTAAATGTCCAATATCAACAGGAATTTTTAGTTCAAAGTATTCTTCTCATTTCATTGAAAGGTCAATGCCAGTTATTCTATTCTGTTTCACTTCTTAATGCTCACTGGCATTTTATACAATGCTCAATGCTCACTGGCATAAAATTGAATGCTGAACGTCTATTGGGTTTTGATTAATGACGATTGACAGCATCAATGCAACTTTATCATATTCACTTTGTCTATATTAACAAATGCTGGAGTTTCTTCCATTTGATCTGCAAAATGGATCAATTTGTTTGGAATTTCAAGTCCAATCTAGAATATTGACATTCCGAAAATGCTTTATATGTGGCTTCTAGTATTTCTAAAGCAGATGACCTTTTGATTGAATTCTGCGGCACATTGCTCAGAATCTAGCCTTCTTATCAATTACTTTCAGCCTTTTTCAGGGCGTTTTGTCCATATAGTCTGATATAGTCCATATATTATTAAACTATTCTTATTTTAATGCAAAAAAATAAATAATGCAAAAACTCATCACGCACCTGGTATAATTGCTACTGTTATTGCTACCATTCAAGGACGTCCTAGTTTCAGTCTACGAAAAATAAGAAACATGAATTGTGAATTGTATTTAGGAACGACTCAAAACAATCCTTCGGATTTTTCCGTGTACATCGTTTCACTTTCTACTTTGGTTTTTACTTTCCATAATCCATTACATCACCATTATGATACGGCCATCTGTAATTTAAATTTAATCATATAACGAGCACATTATGTAACCGTGTTCTTTGTAATATATTCCTAATCGTAAAGTTAAGATTAAATCAAAATTTTAAAATTAACAAATTTCACTTTTATCCACAAATCAAAGGGTTTGACAAACCAATATCAAAGTAACTGGTTATTTAAAAAAAATACAATATAACTATCACCAGCGCTACTATTTTATAGGTATATTCTAGGTTTAATAGGATGGTGATCGAAAGCTAAGTAATATTGAGAGTAAAGAGAGCATTTGGTTTCAGGGTTGAACAACGCATGATTGAGTCAACCGGATCTGGCATAAGAAGTCAGTATCGGGTAGACTGGTGTTTTTGACGTTGCCACATAACATTAAATGATTCAACTATCACTACATATTATAAAACAAAGTCGCTTTTTCTGTCCCTATATCCCTTTGTACGCTTAAATCTTTAAAACTACGCTACGGATTTGGATGCGGTTTCTTTTAATGAATAGGACAATTCAACAGGAAGGTTTATGTACATAATTTATTAAGTTTTTATATACATTGGCTAAGATATAACAATAATTGTTGGGGATGTCGGAAAAAAATTGGCCGTCTGGGAGTTTTCAACGAAAACGCTGCCTAAACCCTTTGAGATATAACAAAATAATGTATGGTGGTATTATGTGTCTTAAATAGGTCTACAAAAAAGTCCGCGATGGCATATATCTATCTCTTAGGGATATCATACTATATCCATTTAATACTTTAAAAAAATGGGCAATTATAACGCGATAGTTTGAAAGTTATTTACACAAATAGGGTATGAATCCTATCATTTTAAATCAATTAATTGGCTTGAGCACTTAATGAAGATTATTTTTGCCCTTTACATCATGCAAATTAAATGAATACTTTAGGAGATATGGCAAAATCAAAATAATGCACAAGAAAATAAATCGTGTTGCCGTGGTTCGAATTGGCGATTGTCTGGTGTAGTGTATCAACTCTGGTAGACGTAATATTATAATCAATCATCAACGTATGGTGGAATATATGATAATAGTATCCTTAATATGCCTACAGAAAGTCTGCGAAGGGATATATGTCTTTATGTTCAAGATAACATATATCCATTTTAATACAAAAACTTAGTACTAAATTATTAAAATAGGAAATGATCATCATCAGACCTGATAAATCCGTAAATCTAAGTTCACGCGGGCGAAGCTGCGGGTAACAGCTAGTATACTAATAAAATAAGGATAAGAAAAGCAAGCAAAATCTCTGGATAGGATATAAATTGTGTTAATAAGTTTAGTTTATTGAAAGAAATAACAGTTTGGTAAGAAACAAGCCTATTTAGATATCTACAGTTAGTATTAGTCATATCCTAGTAAAGGAAAATATTTCTTTAATCAGCAACAATAAAAACTGCTGGAAATTAAAAAAAAAAGTTGCATAGCTGTAGATTATCAAGGAGAGCATGTACGTGGAATGCATTTTAAATAGGATTCTTTGAAACTCAAAGAATCTGACGAGAAAAAGGCATTAATCTTATCACCTCCTTTGTGTTGTATACAATTGAGTCGTTTAGGTCTTTTATCGTTATTTCAAGCTATTATATAGCTGAGTCGAATGACTTTCTTTGAAAGTACTAATGAGTAATGATCTATCTTTATACAAGTTGTACCTAAGTTGTCAAAATAATGTTGCACGGTCAATATATTATATACAAATTATATACTTAGGGCCTGTTTCACTATCTCCAGATAAGTTCCGAATAGGCTATCGGCAACATATTTGACAGATACTTGACAGATAGTCCATACTCTATCTGTCAAATATGTTGTCGATAGCCTATTGGGCACTTAACTGGAAATTGTGAAACAGGACCTTGAAGTTAATAATATTTTATATAAGCTGTGATGGATATTTTAACAAATCTGTTTTAAATGAAATAATTACCACTTTATCTTTTCTCTATTATTTCACAGTGCTCGATTTACCTTGTTCAAGAGAGGCATTAACTACAATCAATAAAGATATTGCCAATTTCAAATTAAGAAAATTATCAAAAAAGATCTACATTTAATGATTTTTGTACTGTTTATTAGAGCTCCCTGTTGAGAATATTATGTTTATGTTCTACGTAATACGAAAGTGTTTTAGCATAGACAACACATAATATTTTTCGTGATATATATGTTATACATTGGCAAGATATAAATGCCAATTTTATGATATTCTGATTATATAAGTTTACTTTCTGTGGCTTTACATTTGTGAGTTGTACAACAAAGATCAACCTTCAAATGTTTGAGCACTCGGTCACGGGCGGCACCTTGCATTGAATTTTTTACCTGCATTCAAGTGTTTACAAAACGCTGTCTATTTCGAGTTGCATTGAGTTATAAATAGTGTATACATTAAGCTGTAAGCTAAAGGTTTGTGTAATAAAAATGTTTTAGATTTTTTAGAAGAGTCTATAGCAAAGGTAAATAAGTTCAGGAGTAAACGTTCGAGAAAGTCCAAGTATGAATAGATTGACAGCTTTAGTAATGAAGCCGGTGTTGATTCTTTTCTTCTTCTTCCTAGCCTTTTCCCCAACTATATTAAGGCTTGGTTTTCAGTCCAACCGGATGCAGCTGAATACTAGTATTTTAATAGAGTAACTACCCACATGACCTCCACAACCCAGTAACTGGATAGGTTTTTTGCCCCGTAGTAGTGCGTTTTTGATTTTTGACAACCCGTAACGACTGTCAAAGATCCAAAAATGATAGCTGGGGCCATCGTAAAGATGGCCACCCATCCGTCGACCAACCCTGGCAAGCTTAGCTGAACCTTTGACCTAAGGGGCTGTTATTACTAAGCTCGCAACTCCTCACAGTTCAGACAAAGGAATTGATGAAAAAAATGAAGACGGTGACATGGTTATTTCCAACGATTATATAAAATACTTTATGAAAGTCAAAATTATTTATTTTCAAATTTTATCTAAATCATTTAGATAAAATAGATGTTTTAAATATTCATTATAGTAACGCAAAATTTTAATGAGAGTTTGATGATTAAAAACATAATTATAAATTAGATTTAACATTAATTAATGCTTTCATAATACGAGTTATTTTACTTTGTTAAATTTTAAATGTTTCGTAGTAATGAATATAAACGAAACTGGAAACAAAGAATCCACACGCCATAGTTTTCTAAGAAATAGATTTGAATTCTAAGTCCGAAAGGCTAATCTGCTCGGTGAGAAGATAAATTTCTGAGATGTCCAAGCCCATGTGGAGAATTCTGTAACTTTGTGTATAGAAACAAAGTTAAATAAACAACAAGATTAAAAATAGAGCTTCTTTTAAAAGCTTCTTTCTTCTTCTTTTTTAGACGTAAATACTAGATTTTCAGACTTCTAAATGCTAGGAGATGAAACACTTATTAATGATATTGACTTAAGTTACATGCAAAACGCATTTTATTTCCACGTGTTAGTTTCATCGTGAGATAACTGGGTACTTGTATCACATCTGATCGCGTCGCATCCAAAAGATTTAATAATGAAGGTAACAATGGCACAAACTGATATTTAGGTTTTGTATTTTTGTGCATATGCAAAATACTACTTGCTATCAATTACGGAACTTGGACTGATAAGAAAGTCAAGGGGGAAAGATTGGTTACATTTAGCTCGATCTGCGATTAATGATATCGTGGCAGTAAAAAAATTTTTGCATATTTTTTAATAATAATAAATTTAACGTCATCTTTATATTAATTACGAAAGGCAGGCGTCTGATATTTAAGTCTCTCATATTAATTTATTATTGTTTAACTCGCATTTTAAGTAAATGAAAGCAATTTAAAATATGCACTGTACACATACACTTTTATTTTTTAATGGTAATTGTTTATGTAATTCTTTATTCTATACTAAAAAAACTCTTAACTAAGTTTTTATTGCACACTCACTTATTATTAGTCTTAAATAATCCTTTCAACAGATCATAAATACGTAAAAACGTCATTTGCATACATACGAGATTATTTATAACCTCTCAAATTAATATTCACTTTCTCTATGCTATTTTTACCATGCTGTTAATGTGATAATGTCACCCTGTCTATTGTTATTATGAACTGGGAGCTTTTGACTCCAGGTATACGCATTCTCTCTCTACTCACATGTTATCTCGCTCGCACACGTCACTAGAACGTGCGCAGGAGTTGATCCGAGACAGAGTGGAGCAGTAAGCGGGGCGACGCTGTCGTGATTGGTCGTCGCATACTCGATGTCTCGCGCGAAAGTCACGATATCTTAAATAACAATGATTCAATATTTGGTAAACCCAACGGCTTTGTAATTGTTTAGTGAATTAATGTTAAAGTGAAATGTTGTGGATATTACGAAATGGTTTTTGGCACTCGCAGCTGTCACGTAAAGATTTCGAAGGATATTCGAACGTGAAAACTTGAATCGCGTGTCTATGCTACAACAATATTATCTTACATTTAAATTTACTTAGACTTTCGAATGACTTCGTATAAATATATACGAGAAATAATGTTTTTAATACGTGAACATGTAACCAATCGTGAAAGTATTTTTGAACGTCGAGTTCATGTAAAGAAGTTAGAATACTAATGTGTAAAACGAGAGCTTTCTACGGTTTAACATTTTACAATGTAACGAAATGATGCTAAATCGTTAAAAATACATTTTATTCAACTTATAACTTTAATGATAACCCGTATTCGGTCGACGAGTATCAATTAAGACCCTAGACAGGGGGACAAGGGGTCCCAAGCACACATAAATTCTTTGAATCTTCAATAGTAACAACTAATAACCTAAATTCATACCGCAATAACATTAACATATTATTAACTATTAAGTAATATTAATAACTTAAATATTTTATGTCAAAGATTAGAAAGTGACATTGAATTTTGAATATTTATCAATATTGATTATATCATTCAAATTTGGTATGGCACTATATATATATATATATATTATCACGCCATAATAATAGGATAGACACGGCATAGAAAGTCGTGATGTGCGATTATTGATGTTGATATTTGAAAAAGTATTTATTTTGCAACTAGCAGCGCCCCGCGGTTTTACCCGCCTACTTCTTGTTCCCGTGGGAGTAAGGAGATAAATTATAGACTATGTGTTATTCTGATGTATCGGCTATATTACTGTAAAGTTTCATTAAAATCCATTCAGTAGTTTTTACGTGAAAGGGTAACAAACATAAACTCTCGCGCTTATAATATTAGTAGGAATATAGTCCAAGGGGCCTAGCCAAAATTCCATCAAGAAAACGTTAGCGATGTTCGAAAAAGATAAAATGTATAGGATTGACCACGTGATTGAGCGACCTTATGTCAATCCCATACATTTTATCATTTTCGAACTTAGCTAACGCTTTCTTAATGGCATTTTGGCTAGGTCCCCAAGTTCCTTTATGTTATGTAGGTCTGTTATATTATTATTAGTCGTAAATATGTTTCTTAAGATTATACAGATAAAAGTCCTTTCTCAGGATTAAATATTTCACTTTACCAAAAGAAAATATTGCGTTAGTAAAATATAAAATTGCAGATTCCAGCCTAGCATGCAAAGAAAGAAGGGGAGAAAGATGTTCTCTAGCCAAATATGATTTGAGATATGGATTGTCTGTATCTGCTTTTTCATAATACCTATCAAAGATGTAGATTTTCATGTATGCGTCATTAAAATTATATAATAATAATATAATGACATAATGATTTTAATAATAATAATGCCTGTTTATTTAACATAAACACGTTTTTATAATATTCATATTTAATTATTCAAGTTTTATGTTTAGCTATTATTAATGAGAATTTATGTAACAAGTCTCTCATTGACTTAAAATGTATTATACCTACGAATATAAACGATTCATATAAAAATATCTTTGAAGATAAGTACTTGATTAACTTCATTATTGTCGAATTAATTATTATTGTTTGGAATTGAATCTTGTTTTTAAATAGTTATTAAATACAGCAAAACATGATGGTTAGAACTTATTTATAAACTCCTTATTTGGTTTAAAACATATAACTGAATTTAGGAGTGGAACCATTTGTTATTCTAATGATTGAAAATCACAACTAAAGTTTTATAAAGTTTTGATTAACATAAATAAATAAAATAGCATAAAATAAATTAGTGTATGAGTTTGAAATTTAAATAATTTTATAACATACGTAATAATGCAATATTAAAGAGGAAATAAAGAATGCATTAATGAATATTATATTTTACTCGAATAATAGATATATTGACAATTTATTTTTAGTAATATTGTAACACATTGTAACTTTAATATTCGCTGCATACATAACTAGTTTTGATACTGGTCTATTAATTATTGAGTTCAGTTTTATCGAAAGAAAACAGCATTGTATGTAAAGTTATTATTCTAATTTATCTTGAGCCGGAAACAATCGTTTCTTGTTACTAGTACATTGTTTCGACGTTTTTTTTATACACAAACGCTATTTTTATTTTGTCAAATTCGAAACGCTTTATTTTCAGATTCAATCGTCATTTGACGGCACTTAAAATTCCAGCGTTGCATGACATTGTTATCGTTAAATCTTATATTATTAAAAATGTAGTTTAAGGGCCTGTTTCACAATCTCCAGTTAAGTGCCCAATAGGCTATCGGCAACATATTTGACAGATACTACATACTCAATCTGTCAAATATGTTGCCGATAGCCTATTGTGAACTTAACTGAAGATTGTGAAACAGGCCTTTAGTAATAAAACTTTTGAGATTTCTAAAAATTATTGTTCATAATATATCTAATGCATTCTAAATATATAAAAATACAATTCTATAAAATTTTAAAATCATTTGTTACGTAGAGAGCGTTTTAAGTTACAAGATAGTCTTTTTACATTTTATAAATCTATTTAGTGTGCTAGCTACACGTGCTAGCATTGATTTTTATATAGTAGCTAGAAAACTTTTTGTAACACTTTATACTCATTAAGATAGTTTGAAAACTAGATAGATTTCTCAAGTTCCTAGATTCGATTCACATATCAGCTGACCACTTCATTGGATATGTGGACCATCGCACTGGTTTCAACCCGTTCGGCGATATCTAGAAATCGGTTTCTACTAGTCGATGATGCGTTTAATAATTAACAACTGCGAATATCACAGATTATGTACAGGATGTTCGTTATTTAAGATTCCTTATTATTAATATTGTCAGTGGGTTGTTGCAAGCGATTATTTTCGCATAATTTCATGCATTAATTTAGACAGAAAAACGCGTTTCGATCTTGTATTTGAATTAGTTTTTGCGCTATTTGACGGACTTGAGAATGTTTTACTAGCAAACACGATACTTTATATGAAATTAACACAAGCAATTAAACTACAACTGAATTATCTGTGGAAAAAAAGGATCAAGGTTTTAAGGATACCTAAGTAAAAGACAAAAGGAGACAATCCATAAAAAGTTGTTTCATAATATGTAAAATTCTAACTAACATAACTACATAATATTTACAAATTACACCTGATCCTAAATTTAAATTGAAATGTAGTAATCGTATGTAAATGATTGTGTACACTGTATATGTATGTATGTATAGCATCCTAATTTTTTATTGTGTCTGTCGCAATGCACTTGCATATTGCAGTGAAAGTGCACTTGGTAAATAAAAATTAACAGGTTTCTTTCGGTCGAATAGCTGCAGTCGCTTAGCCCCATTATCTAATTATTACGCAAGATACGGTTCGTATACGTTTGATGGACTCCCGAGACCCAGTTCTTAGATGGTCATGGACTTGTGCAATTCGTTTACGCGCGATGCATCCGCTTTTCAAACAGTCTTATTGAAATTATTACCAGTAGCGTACTGACAGATCTACTAACATATTAACTACAGAACTATACTAACGGAAGTTAGTAGTATTTTTGGGATATGGTTATCTTAACTAATATTTTAAAGACGAAATATTTGATTTAAACTTTGAAAATTTAAAACTACTGACACAAAATTCTTTCATCTATAGAAAGCTATATTATCCCCCGATAAACTGTTACTCACTAAATGTTACTCCCTAGTTACAAGTTATAAAATGCTCACGCGTCCGAAGCATGGACGGACCGCTAGTTATGAATAAATATTATTGAAGTTATAAGTATCTTAAGATCAAATATATCGCATCATTAATAACATTAACGATACAATAAAGATTTATCTTTCTGATCAGTGGAAATTGTATATTTGACGGGAGTTAAGATTATTTTAAAAAAAGACACATTTGTAAATCAAACATGAAGATACGATAGTTTTGTATCTTTTGACAGTATAATATTATGTACTATTAAAATTAAATCACTATCACACAACGATAAAGTTTTCATTTAATTTTACAAAGCTTTTAATATAGAAATTTTATTTGATTTGAGATATAAGTCCTTTTACGAGATACTTTATTTAGAGAGTAATTATGGGTTTTTTTTCTTATTAACTATTGTACGAATTGCGATAGCTTTAATTCATATTTCTCTATTAATATTCAAGTTATTATAGGATACAATATCATAGCAGTTTACTGCAACACGCTTTAGATGTCTCAAAGGGCCATGAAGTATGGTCATAATATTATAGGAAATAATAATTGTCTCGACCTCATGACTCATAAAGTTTGTGAGTCACCACTCACTACACTGTTTGACATTTGATTTCATTACTTAAACTATGTAAGTCGTTTGTACCTTTTTAGAATACTAATGTTTCCTGACCTGGATAATATACGAAGTCATTCTACATATAAAACATTAGAAATAAGTAGTTCAAAAGTCCAACTTTAGTTTGAGAAACCGTTGATTAATGATTATTGTTGTAGCATAAAGTGAAAGTAAAATGTTAATTTATACCAGTGATAACTTGACTTGTCAACGCATTTTTGTATAATGGAGATTATGTTAATCAAAGTTCAACTTCTAAGAACAATCACTCAGTGGATCAAGATTAATGCCGGATTAATGGATTTGAGGACATTATGAAAATAAAACATTATCCAGGAAAAGCGGTCATGGAGGACCCGTGGCTTTCCATCGATGACAGGACTATGGACCTCGTCTACGCTGCCAATTGGGTTGGAGCAAAGAATCTCAATAGCTATAAAGAAGATGACAATCAATCTACTAAGTCGAAATTTAGCTCCATATCCAGAAGTAAATCTTGTAAAGACGTAGGTAGAAGTGTTGAAAAAGATAGTGAAAGTCATAACTATTTACAAAATTACAATTATAATAATGTTTCCAATAAAAATATATCACAGTTAGCAAAATACCAACAAGACATTGAAAATAAGACTAGAGAAAATGATCTACTATTACAAAATAAGTTGAAACATAGCTTCAGTTTTAAAGATATGCCAAATGGCTACAAACCATCAACGCTGAGACGAGTAAAGCGAAGGAACTTCACAGAATGGGATATTGAGTATTTTAATAATGACGATGTCCAACCTGCTCCATCAGCTCCGAGAAAAGATTCCATAAAGTATGCACATAGACAGAGAAAAGTAGATTCTAAAAAGAATATTCCTCTTCCCGACCCGGGTGCTGTTCCTTTAGACCCTTCATCAGAATCATATTATGAATACTATGCTCGAGTAAGCCAACAAAATAATGATACTGATAGTGATAAAATAAAAAATCTACGTAAAGATTCACAAAAAGAGAGACAAAAGAACGGTACAGTACGTGGTTTTGGCAATGGTACCATGTATCAACTAATAAATACAATGGCGACGCTAGATTTAACGCCAATAAAATCACGGCCCGCAAAACCAAACCCTGACATGGATTGCGAAGCGGAAGATTTAGGTTTATACATGCATCCGATTAAAGAAACATTACCAGCACGCGACCGGCTTCCTGAGCATGTAAGGCAATCAGAAATGTTGCCGAATCATGCGCAAAATGGACGCACTGAAAACAAACCCAGATTTAATTCCAAGTCTCTGCGTGTTAAAAGTGAAGGTAGAGCACCTCTGAGAGATTATCTCGACACGTCTCAACATGACAAAGCGTATAACGGTGTCACTGTCACTCAGCCAAAAAGAAATCTATCACCTAGCGAGCAGCTCACATTGATGCAGTATGACATGACACGAGGTAATCAACCTCCAGTCTCCGTAAACTCAAATGGAACTAATAGTGGTTCAAGAACAGAAAGTGATTATCGGACTTCTAATGGTTATAAACACGTTAAACCGGATAGCTATGAGAAATTATATAATACTGTTAGAATAAAAAATGACGATAGAAACGTACGATACAATGACATTTTAACTCTTGGATCTCCCAAAAACGGTGTAAGTGATGAGCGAGTGAACAATCCTGTGTTTTCGCGAAGTGCAAAAAGTTCTTCTAGTGGGTCTGATTCGGACTTTTCGATACCTCGACCCAAACTTATAGTGCCAGTACACACGTATGGAACGCGAAAACGGAAGACGGGAAATCTTTGTCAGCGCGAAAGTAATGCTACCGAAACATCTATCGATGCCGGTGTATTGCTAGATGTTACCCGCCTTGAAGATAATAAACAATCTAACAACCAAGGTAAATAATATTAAATACTTTTAGAACTATTTACGTATATTTCATATGAAAGGGGGTTTTTACCAAATGCCATTTAGATTCTCAAATCTACTTAGCACCCACGCTTAAGCAATATATGCATTATGTTTGCCAATATTATCCGGTATTTGTATGGTTTTTTTTTTGGTTGAAGCTATGCTAATGGCATAATGACCCTAATGCTTCATCGGTAGTGGGGTGAGCCGGTTGGTTTTACCCTACGATATAGTAAGTGGGGGGTTGCCCCCACCAGCCGTGGAGTGTGACTTCCATGGCTTCATGGCGTCGGGCTTGTTCCTGTGGCGGGTCTCTGCCTCACCACCGTCGGATGAACTATTTGTATGTTGCGCTCCCAGGGAAGTCAGAGAGATGTAGAGTCTACAAGTATGGTCTCTACATCCCTCAAAATCATAACGATTTTAATATTAACTAATCTAGTTAATGTTGTATTCTCGCTTCGGTTCATTAAAATTAGTCGTGTATTCTAGCTTACTTTCGGTAGCATATATGACGAAAGTAAGCCCATCTTTGCAAGGGAAAGCGACAAATGAAATTTCAATTAAACAATTATTAAAACCGTAATATTAAGTTTCGTTCCGCCTGCGGAGCCTTTGTTAATACTTTATATAATGAATACACGTTCCCTTATCAGTATGTTATCAATAGAACGGAGATCTTGACATTTGATCGATGTGGTCGTTACGTACGTCTTGTTTAAATCTTTGCTTTTTTATTAGTTTGTTATGCTTTAAAATTGTATGAAAAACGGGCCTACGAGCCATAGGTTGACTGGAATCGACCATTAACATAAACCAGTTATCCTGACACTAAAGTCCGGTTACCGAAAGGCTGATCGACGCAAAAATTAACTAATCAACTGTCAAATCGGTTGTTAAGTGTCAAATGAGTTGCTAGAAGCATGGTTAAATTACATAATTAGATCAGCCTGTCAGTTGACATAATAACTACAATGAAAAGCTATCAAATTTGGCTCTCGAATCGTATGTTAACCATGACTATTAACAGCCATGTTAGTTAACATACACTTTGATCAACGTTTCAGAAACCGGGCGTTGGTCAGGAAGAACATGATGTAGAAATCGTCCACAGTAGATTAGCTCTTGATTGTGTTAATCTACTGTGGACGATTACTACAGACAGAACAGAGATAGTTAGATTCTTATACCGGATGTTTAACGAGCCCTCGCAGTGACTCTCTTTCTTTATGTGACTTAAATTTAGGGGTACTGCCATATTTTTAAGAATTAAACCACTAAATAAAATTTCATTAAAAAAAGACTAAGCGCCTGGTTTTTTTCTCTCTATTTCTCATGTGCTAAGACACTCTGCAAATAATTTCACTGACCGTACTGTCCTTCTTTTCGAAACGCAGCGAAGCTGTCATAGTAGAAACAGCTTTGCTAGGAAACTCAAAAAAATATACTCTATAATATAATAAAATTATCTGGCCTTCCAAATAAGTAATATTTGGAAGGCCAGCAACGCATCTTCTAATCCTCTGATGTAGCGGGTATTTATCACTGACTACCAGGTAAATTGACCGTTCCTCTGCAGGAGGTATAAAAAACAAGCTTATTTTGATCGGAGTGAAGTTAGCATTCAAATACATGCATGCATACAACGTGTTTAAAACCGCACTTGATTGGATTCGAACCTTTACGTTTAGCACCCAGTCTTGACAACTGGAGCAAAGTAATCCTAATTGCAAAATTAAATCAGTATGCCAAAACCAGAGTATGAGCGTGCGGGTCGAGATTGCTAAACCGAGGCAGGTAATTAAAACACGCATCACTCGACCCACTTTTATGTTAAATGATGCATGTATGATTTGTTTACGGCTTATACTTTGTTTATTCAAATCAATGGTGATTTTAACATTGTTTTTATTATCTACATTATCATATTTATTAAATAGTATTATTAGTAAATTATATCGTAAATTTAAGCTAAAACGATATATAAACGGAAATTCAGTCCAAAGAGTACAAGAAGGACGATCTTCTATAAGCTGTTTTAAGTTGAATCTGAACAGTGCAGGAAATCAATGAAGCAGTGTGTATATGAATGACAGCTGAGCTGTCACGTTTCATGCGGTTTACGAGTTTCTGGTGGCCTTTGAAGGTTTAGGAAAAAGGAGGGCAACGCATCTGCATAAGATTTGGTTGTGCGAATGTGTATTGTCGTCGATAGACACCATAAGATTTCAAGTGCTTAGTTGCCTCTTGTGTTCCATAAATAGTAGTAACTGTTGAGCTTTTGTCCGTCAAAATAACCTTGATTTAAGTATAATAATATATTGACGGGGGAATCCCGCATCGCTGCATATGGCACGGTAATGACTCCTAAGTATGGTAAAAGCAAAGTTTCTTAGCTAGCTTTACTTATCCCTATTCCTTATAAAAATATTGTTTATGTTCTAAATAAATAAACAATTACTAACAACCACACCACGTCTATTTAGATTTTAGCCTCATAGTAAATTTAATTTGAATTACGTATAATAAAAACGGAAAATCTAAGAATGTTAATAAAAATTTTTTCAATTCAATTTCTCAGGATTTGAACTCACACTGACTGAATGTATTATTAGTATCCTCACCACACAACCAGTCGGTCTAAAAATATTGCCATTCTCTTTTATTCAAGAATATATAAAAGACATTCAAAATCAAGTAGTAACATATTTATAAATTAGACATAAAAACGATAACAATAAGGTGGATTTTCCGTTGTAGTCAAACTTAGATAAAAATAAACATGAAATTAAATGCGTTTGAACTTTCAACCTGAACATTGTTATTATGCGAAAATCCTTGAAACACTTTCATATTTTAACATCTTTTAAAATGTGAATCTGCTTATTGTGTTAGAAATCAGTTGTTTCCAACATTTTATTGATCAGAGACCACAATTTAAATAACAGTACCTAGAAGCATCAAAATAATACAAACTTTAAGCAAATCATTTAACTTTAGTGCATAACGTTCGATTTCCGAAAGGTCTCTAGTCTCGTGTCGAATGAGTTGCTTGTTGCTTGGTTAAATTACTTAATTTGATTAGCCTGCCAGTTGACCATGGAGTATAGAAAGCACTCTCTAACCTCTGCTCTACTCTCTGCCTTTACCCTCCATACAGTTGACCTAGCAACTACAATGAAAAACTGTCAACTTGACTCTGGAATCGTATGTTAACCGCCATTAATAGTCATCTTAGTTGACATACACTTTGACCAACGTTTCAGAAACCGGGCAAAGTGTGCATTTAGAGCTTGCATATATGTTATTTATTATCAAACCGGTGAATTTCGCGGACCTGTCATAAGCTCTTGCGGACCTCTGGTTGGGAACCCCTTAATTTGTTAAGTTAAGTTAAATAAAAGTAGTTGAAGTTATTTAATATTAAGTTGACCCCTTAAGTTTAATAAATAAAAGAAGTTGTTTCATATGAGTTGCCCGGCGTAGTTCCTGGTAAACTAGTTACTAGTTATGTATATGCGACGACCACTTTCCATCAGGTGGCACGTCTGCCAGTTTGCCTAACCTACTGTCAAAGGTTTAATATACCACCGTCGACTAATGCTATCGAAAAAAATGTGTGGGGGGGGGGAGGCTTAATCAGTATCAACTCAATCTACGTCTGGCCTTTGACCGTTCAAGTAGGTTGTTATAATGTTCATATTAAGCTGTCCTCCAAAAGACGTAGGCATATTAAAGCGTGGTAATAAGTCAATCATTATGTGAAAGTTCATATTTACTTGAGGTGTAAAAGTGTAAAAACTTTCATTAAAATTTCTATCACGTTTTGTCATGTAAGGAATACAATTGGTAATATCATATTAATTTGTTTTGAGTATATTATTGAATTGAGAATGTAGCGTTCTAGTCCCGACTCCCGAAGTAATATGTCTTCTATAAAAAAAACCTGTTATTTGTCAGCATAACTTTAAAGAAAGCCTACAAACTTCTCTACGATTGATAATATTTCCGATAGTTTCAAATTCAAAAAATCACAGCGAAAATAATTTTTCAAATTCACATCGCGTACGTGATATCTTGCTGCTATTTCTTGTATATTATTATTTTTTTATTTCACTTTATCCTCGTATAACGTTCCGTTTGTACGGGTCTCTGGTACTCTGTAACTTGTTTATTATTTCAAAAATAACGATTGTTGAGGGCATTCTTATATTGGCTGATTACAGATCTTTAAAAGCTTTCGTCTAACGCATAATATGAAAAAAATCTTCGGAAAAATCTAGTAATTGACTCGTTAAGATATTGATCGCACAACGAATAGACTAAGGCAGTTAACTAGGTACCAATTCAGGTACTTATAAGTTATTAGTCAACTCTGTGGCTTAAAGCCTAGTTAAAAAAATATTGTGAACATTACAATAATTGTAATCCAAAAAAAATATGTTTATATTATGTTGGTTTATTAAAATCCCTATTTAATAATTCCTGTATATGTAAAGAAGGATGGAATAATTAGAAGGAATGACAGCGTCATAAGCGTTTGCCGCCATAAGAGTCGATTTTACTGAAAAGGCGAGTTTTCGCATAGTTTAAAGTTTGTTGTCTTGTTGTTGGGTCTTTTAACTTGACCCAAAAAAGGTTGATTATATCTGTTTACCATAATCATTGCTCGATTTTGAAGAGACAATGAAATAAGCGACATTAATTTTAGTCTTGTACACATCGTGTAGTTTAAAACTTTATAAGTAGAATGCAATAAGCTTGTGTTAATTATTTAACCGGTTAATGTATAAATAGTTAATATTTTAATTAAAATGTCAACTAGCTAAACTGTAATTACTAACTCTAGTTAAAATGTATTAGTATCTAGATTTACTTTAACCCATCGATCAACGTTAAACGTAGCTATCGCAATATCCTGACACCTTATGAATTATTTTTGTAAATAACGTTTTAGGGTTCCATACGCCAAGTAAACAGTTATAATAATAATAAATAATAAACATTTATTTAGGAACATAATACACTCATAGTAACATTAACACATATTATGCATATTATAATAATTATTATTAATAGTAACATAGTTTCCGAGACTTACCTATACGTTTTAATTCGTGCACACATTAAATAATCTATGGTACTCGTATTATTGTTTTATCACTCTAACGACTGATTCACTGGTGGGATTTCAACCTTGTAAAATACCGTATAAGTTTTGGTTTTACAGAAAGAAATACAGTCAGACAACTGGATGATCCTATAAGGGTTTTGTGGCTATGAGAAATGGCGCCCTAAATAGCCATGATTCGCACATACGTAATAAAAAGTATAATGGAACCAAAAAAATTAATACCCTCGCCATATTGAGGAAATTTTCGGAATTAATCTACATCTACACTAATCTACACTAATATTATAAAGAGGAAAACTTTGTTTGTTTGTTTGTTTGGTTGTAATGAATAGGCTCAAAAAGTACTGGACCGATTTCAAAAATTCTTTCACCATTCGAAAGCTACATTATCCACGAGTAACATAGGCTACATTTTATTCTGGAAAAAATACAAGGTGTAAAACATCAACCAGAAAAGTTACTTATTTTGCGTACTAAGCTCCCGTTGTAAATTTTAGTTAACGCAGGCGAAGCTGCGGGCAACAGCTAGTTTCTGTATAAACTTATACTATTTGCATGCATAAGAAATATAGTGGCGATACCAATGCCTAGGATTTTATTTTTGACGTGACAACGTCTAGTAACTCGACATTAAGGGCAGCATGCACGAAAAAGGTGACGCCATGTAGCGTTCCGACAGCGAGAGAGCCCCACGAACGAGGGAAAGCATGATCGGCTCGAGCGATCGGCTTAGTTCGGTGCTGCATGTAATGTTTGATGTTTACACGTCAAACTACTGCCCGTAAACCGACTATATAGACAACCATTTTTTATAGCATATGAAGGCAAAGAAGGCAAGGGGCAAACGAACAGCCGAAGCCTTGCGA
Source organism: Lycaena phlaeas (assembly GCA_905333005.2). Classification (NCBI taxonomy): domain Eukaryota; kingdom Metazoa; phylum Arthropoda; class Insecta; order Lepidoptera; family Lycaenidae; genus Lycaena; species Lycaena phlaeas. The sequence continues at coordinate 6,271,439 of HG995181.1, forward strand.
CTATCGACGCCCATTAACATCCACACAACCAAAGGTTATGCAGATGCGTTGCCTTCCTTTTCCCTATCCCCCGAATGGTCCACCGGAAACTCACAAACCGCACGAAACGCGACAGCATAACTGTCACTTTACGCCGGTATTATGTGATCGAGTGGTACTACCTAGGTAGTGCCGGCCCAATTCAGCTGCATAGCAGAATGGCACTACCTCTTTACAAAATGCTGCCATCCCTACGCCAGTACTGGGCCACCTGAAACTCATAAACGCACGAAACGCGACTGCATAGCTGTCACCACCACCAGCAGAGATACCACTCTGTTCGTACCACACTTCTACCTCTTACAAAATATAATATAATTTATTTCTGGTCAAGTCATAAACAAAAAAGTGATAATAGCTTTGCAGTTAAGATAATTACAACTTGTAAAGCGCCTTGGATAATATGTAATGTTTATTCATGCTTTAAGGCTTCTAAAATTGGTGAATGCGAGGTCACTTAGACCAGAGTTAGAGGGCAATACAAGGGCTTACGCTAGTGTTCTAAAGTTATTTATAGCTGTTCTAAATAAAGGCGATCATATTTTTCGACTTTGTTTTGTATTTGGAAATTATTCTTACACTAAAGGGACATAGGCAACATATTTATTTGTTGCTTATAATGTTTTTTTAATATCAATATGTACATAATAGTTTACTAACAAGTGCAACAGGGCCTCGCTTTAAAAAAAATAGTATTTTTCCTAAACATATATCATAATATATCTTTTCAATGATTCAGCCATCAAAAGTTTTTTTTGTATTTATTCCGAATAGTAAACAAATAATCTAATAATCATATGATTTTTTTTTTGCATCACCAACCGATCTTGTTATTGTGTTAATTCTCAGTTCGACTTGATGGAGAGCATTATCCAATCTACTAACCAGACCGATACTTGGTCATCCCTACACTCAATACTATTAAAACCATTCGGTCGATGACCTCTGTATCGTGAATATCGCTAGAGTTAAGATATTTCGGATGTCAAATAGAGTACAATGTAAATAACTTTAATCGTATATCTTTAAACGAACATTTTACTTTATATATTTAATCTGAATCTCAAAAACGTCTGCAACGATTTTCATGAATATAATAATATTAATAATAACAATAATTTATTTCTTTTCTTTCACAAAGGTTTACAATAATTTTAGAGTACAATCATGGAATTAGACACACTTAGTAGTCAACCTTAGAATATTAGCCCGCTGAGGGTTTGGGGGGCGATAAATCGATCTAGCTAGGATTCATTTTCCGAAGATGTCGTTTTATTCGTGTTTTCAATAACCAACTTTATATCCATCATTGGGGTACTAATAGTTTTATATTTCCATATCTATCACATCACAGTGTCAAATGTGACCAAAATTTGTGTGACTCCCTCCCTGTGTAAAACAAACATGCAGAAATTTGTTCGTATTGAATTAATTATTTATTTTTATCTTTAATTATGAGTTTATAATTCATGTTTTAATAAATTACACTTTTCGACATGGATATATGAGGTCACAAAATCGATGATTCCTCCAACACCTTGTCAAATAATGTCACACTTTATCAACCCAACCCCTCCCCTTAAACGTGTGACGAAATTTATGGATGGTCCCATATGGACGTGAACTTATATTGAAATGTATTTTTTGTGAAAAATTGTACCTATTTCTTTTGTTTGCGAGGGAAATAAAATCAACTCTATTGCCGTGACATTAACAGTATGACGCTGCTGGTTATCCCGTGATAGCCGACTGAACTTTTAGCACTTATTTTTATGTTTTATATTAGCCTAATTTAGCCGTACTTATTTTTGTTTTGGCCTCACGTTTATACCTCACGTGCTACACGCATGCATTCTCTATTCAAAATATGTAATAAAAATATTTTAGTACAGATATAAACAGATGGTAACATCGTACGTAATAAAATGTATTCTATTATAACAATATTTATACCTACTAACACACTGAAGAGGTATCTTATAAACAACTTATTTGAACTAAAAAAATACCAGTATAATATTATGATATCGTAAGCTACAGGTAGTCTACGTACGTTTCATTCATTTATGTAACATCTTGTACAGCTTAATATATTATAAGATATTAAGCTGTAAAAGATGTTAATGATATACAAAACACTACAGCCATTTTAAGGAATATTTATAATTAAATGTTTGTATCACAAGATTTTGTATCAAGAAAAGAAGAATAATATAATATTAAGTATCTGCATAAGCTGATCAAATTTGCAAATTTTTCTTGTCTATGTGGACATGAATAGATGAAGTAAATTAAAACTATTTAAAATGATTTCACTAGCTTTAATAATGAAAATAGCCATTTAAAATCCTATGATGAAGTCTTTTAATAAATATACAAAATTTATTACTTTAATAACCAAATCATTATTAAAATTTTGCTTTTTAATCATAACTTACGTTTGAGTATACGATAGTGATTAACTTATAAATGAAATCGGCGAAACAAACTTAGTTGAAATTATACAAAGTCCTTGTCGGGAATCAAACACGCGATCTCTTATCCCTACACTAGTTTTAACCCAATCGCATTAATCCACAGAGGGTCGTGTGGAGGTGTCCAGAGAGAACAAGTACCTCAGCACCATGGCACCAGGGAAGGTGTTCGGTGAGCTGGCCATCCTGTACAACTGCAAGAGGACAGCCACCATCAAGGCAGCCACCGACTGCCGACTCTGGGCCATAGAACGGCAATGCTTCCAAACCATCATGATGCGAACAGGACTCATACGGCAGGCGGAATACACGGACTTCCTGAAGAGGTAAGTCAAATATTATGACTTAAAGTAGAACGCTATTTCAAGGTCACGTTCGGTAATACTAAGAGAAATTGCTGGTAGGAAGAATAAGCTCTTCCCGCGATCTTATCTGCACGGGTACCATTATTTAATTTTTTATTTCGTAAAACAAATTCGCTGTTTCAGAAAGATGGGTAGAGAAGGCATGCTCGGCCCATCTTTGGGAATAGTTTCGGAGGCTACTGATAACGAGACTACTTCTGTTTGACGTATTGTCTACACGTGAATGATTTGCTTGAGCTAGTTTCAGATATTTGGATGTTAATGATATATAAATTACTAACCACTAAGGGACTGACAACCCTTTGGCCTCCAGAAAAATCCCTTTTCTAGGTCTAGCTTCCTTTGCTAGGTCTAGCTTTTACTTTTACTTTTTTACCGTACATAATTATGACATCCTAGAATAATTTGTAATATTTGGTAGTACAGTAAAATCTTGTAAAACCGGCACTATTTAAAACCAGAGGCTGCTGAATATCTATTATCATTACTGGGTTTATAGAAAATTCATAATGAATAAAAAAAGAATTGTATAAAGGAAATACTATTTACATGTTTTGGCTTCCCGTTTTAACACGTTTTTATAACAGTATATCAACATCAACTTGTAATTACACACTTTTTTCATAATCTTTAAAGTGAAGTCTTTTTTTTGAGGGTCAAGGAAAGTGACGAGGGGAGTAGCCAGTTTATTGGGCGTGTCGGGCTATTGAACTGCCGAATAATGAGATTCTACTGTATGAACACTAAAATTAAGTATATACTTCATACAAGTGTTGTTCAATCTTTCTAAATATTAGGCCCCCTTTGGACTGTACACACCGAAAAACTTATGATCATTAAAAGATTAAAAAGGCATACTTTTTTTGGTTAAATTTCCTTCCTTATCAGCCTTTTGGCGGGGACCCCCCGAGTAATCCTGTGCTACTTCACTCGACAGATTGAAAAACCCTATATAGGATAAGTAAGAACATCTTTATTCAGCATCACAATTATTTCTCAGACAGTCTTTGTCCTCAGATCAGATCAGGCACGATTCTATGACATTGATGACAATGTTAGAATGTTCTCCTTTATCGGGGTTCGCATATTAATTTAACCCAGATATACCATTTGTATTCATATAGCTACCAACTGTGTACAATTGTAACGTGGGTTATTTGAATAATTTTAATCATCAGAAAAATCATAGTAAAACTTCTTGAACGTCGGATAAACTCTGCTACAAGCTCCAAAGCTAGTTTGCTGAGTCTCGGAAAAAAACTCATCAAAACTAATCTTTACAAAGTTGTATAATGTCTTGGGCGTTTTCCATGTTAAAAAAAATCGGTCCTACTACTACATAGTACATACTACTTGAAATTTAAATTTCTTACTATAAAATTGAAAATAGGTACGTATATTGAAACCTATAACTAAAAAAACTATACCTAAAATGATCACTTAAATTATTTAAAAATATACCTATATCAATGTCAGTACTAGTTAGTAGTTACAAACAAGCTTACTTGGTTTGAACCTACGATCCGTGTGAATTATCCAAACAACCGGTCAGCCTACAGAACCACTTTCGATTGACATAAAATGAAACACTTTCATATTTCGTGCCGTTGTATAACATTGACCCAAATCAATATTAACAAAACTTTGTTATAACATATAATTCATATTCATAAATATTAGCTCATTTTCCATTTTGGACATAATCTTTCCTTGAACACCAAGATCCGCCTCTCCAAAGAACATCATCATCATCAGCCGCCCACTACTGAACGCAGGCCTGGTTCAATGAACGCTAAGGCAACCGTTAGAGATCCCTAGCCACTCGCTCCAACACTGCACGGAAATTATATTACACGGAGATCGTCTTCCCACCTGGTTAATAACCGACCAATGTCTTCGTCTTCTTAGACGCAGCCATCCCTTCATGGCCTATCATCCCGTTGACAACAAAATATACAATTAATAATTACAATGTGGATACTACAGTTAAGCTTTTTTAGGGTTCATTACCCAAAGGGTAAAAACGGGACCCTATTACTAAGACTTCGCTGTCCGTCCGTCCGTTTGTCACCAGGCTCTATCTCATGAACCATAATAGCAAGAAGGTTAATATTTATACAGATGTTGTATTTTTATTGCCACAATAATAAAAATACTAAAAATGAAATAAAAATAATATTTAAAGGGGGCTTTTATAAAACGAAAGTTTTTTTTACAGTTTTTTTGGTACGTGTCAATCCGTGCGCGAGTCCGACTCGCACTTCGCTGGTTTTATTTTTTTATATAATATCTACGCTTAAGCTGACTTTTTAAATATTTCAAATGGGAGCATTGGGAGGAAGTAACCAAAGAGCAGGGTTTAACGTCCCCTCCTCAGATGGGATGAGACGAAAAAGTGGTCCTCTTATACTCGTGATCATTAAGGTTGGATGTACAAGTTGAAATTTTTCCATTCAGTGTGTTCTTGTTACCTACATTCATTTATTATTTGAACACGTTAATTATAACGTCGAACAGTTATCATAACGTTGTAATCAAAGTTATAAATATTTTTATGGTTGTTAAAAAATTTAATGGAGATTTTATTATATTATCTGAAGCTGGCAGATCGATTTTTAGACAAAACCTTCGATTATTTTGATAGCTTGTGTTTGTCGGTACCTGTCGCACAGATTTGATTTTAGTCTAGAATGATCTGGAATTCTAAGCACCCCCTAACATATTTAGGAGGTATATGGGCCAATGAGATCAATAGCAGGTAGCTCCGTTTAGGCAGAAATGTTGGTCGGCCATTAGCCAGGTGGGTAGACGATCTTCGTACAGTGGGCAGTCCGTGTTGGATGTGAGTAGCAAGAGTTCCTCTTCGCGTTCATTGAAAGAGGCCTATGCCCCCGTCTGCGTTGGACGGATAGGAGCTGATGATAATGACGATAATGATGACGTCGAAATGTAACAGACATGATATATGATTGACGGTTCAAAAGTAACAGTACGCTCTGTATGTATAGTAGGAGAGACCGTGGGAGATCATCTTCACCGATCTGATAACCAGATGAGACGTATTTTTTATCAAATATTTTGTATAAACAAATATGCCTATAATTACTTGCCTAGCCAAGGGTGCTCATGGCTACTTTTAATTTAATTAACTTTAATCGATTTTTTTCATCACTTTCATACTTTTGATAACCACATGAAATTTATTTCACTAATAGTTTTTAACGCACAGAATATGGCTAGGTAGGATTGCCTACTCATTTCTGTGTATGGCTACCTGGCAAGCAGATGTAAACAGGTAAGTCAATATAGGTGACTATCGATTTGCTAACTTATCGAAATTTATATAAAATTTTAGATTATTTTATTACAAAATCAGTCACACAAACTTGCCTGCAAAAAATCTAAATGATAGCCATGACCACTGTTGGATAGGCAAGTAAAGAATTAATTCAATTGCCTAGAAAGGCATATTTGTTTATAAAAAATATTTGATAAAAAATACGTCTCATTTGGTTATAAGATCAGTGAAGGACGATCTTCCAAGGCTCTTAGACCAGTACCCTGTACCTACCTATACTTTGTATTTATATAATAGATTAATAAATCGAAGATTTGTTCGTCCAAATCATTACTTATTACTTTTAGAGTACCTATTAAAAATCATATCAAACATAATGTATCCGAGTCTTAAAATAATATCGTTAATTGTTTTGCTAGATAGCGCCTTTTAAAAAGTGTATAGGAAGTCATCAATAAAAACATTCATAAAAATTAATTTGAATAAAACATCTTAATATTTTAATATATAAAATGTATCGATCCAATAAAGGTTAAGAACCTCTGTTGAAGTGTTTATTTCGATGTATTTTCGTAGTTTGCTACCGTCGGGTTATTAACATCGGAAATATGAACTAGTATTTCTCTTATATTGCTCACTACAATAACAAACGTGACCGTTTTGTAAATAATCTAAAATTACATATTTAAGTTCGGATTTCTTATGGATAATTTTATTAGTACTAATAATACATTATTATACGTTTTTTAAGGCATAATCAAAACAGATCAACGTAATTTTTATAATTAATATAAATTGGGACGTGAAATTGTGTACCAAAAAATCCCGTTATTTTTCATTATTATAATATATTCTAACGAGACCTCTCAAGTTGAAATCCAGCAAGTCGTTTAAACATAAAAAAACATAGCCATTAATACATAATATACTGTATGTAGTATGTACTGTACAATACGTCATTATGTACGTACTCAACTTGACAAAATTTCCCATCAGGCTTCTTACTTAATACGACCGAATTTTAGGCATCGTTACTTACAGATACTCCATACTCTATCTGTCAAATAAGTTCCCGATAGTCTATTCGGCACTTATCTGGAGATTGTGAAACAGGCCCTAATTGTTAATCAATTAATATTAGAATCAGTTTATGTCTGAACCAAAGATAAATAAATATGTGTGTGAAATTCACATGCGGTAGAAGTGAAACTCCTAAAGTCCCTGAATAAAAATACTTATTTTTCAATAAGTATTGAAGTAAGTAAGTAAGTATTGAAAAAAATTATCAATTACAGACAGTAGCAGTGCACCAGCCTTAGCTTCTTGCCGCTAGATGGCTACATCTACTTGAGCTCCCAACGCACCCCGAACGTCTAATGTGTTATATCTCATTCTCTCATCGAGTTTGAAATCACAACGATTCTAGAGAAGTTTCACTTCGTAAAGTAAAGTAGCAACTTATATAATATTATGTCCCACTGCATGGGTTGCCTTCTCGAAATCAGTCGAGGGTATCGCCGTATCGTATATTACCATCAAACTTCATACACCTTCAAAGACTTTCGATCTGATCAGACATGCAGGTTTCCTCACGGTGTTTTCCTTCACCAAAGATAATTGAATATTAATTATAGTTTAAAAAACGAAGAAACACGCTTATTTTCTTTTATTGTCATCGCATCCTTAAAAAGTTTGCATTGGTTTCTTAGCAATTTTATTTCTTATGTTGGTAAAAAACATGTTTAAAGTTTCCGTTGCATGTGCACAACGTCTGGAGCTAATAAAAGCGAGCTAAAAACTATTATAAACGGGATTTTTACCATGTTCAGTATTTTTAATTCTATAAATTCCGTGATTTAAATTTATTCAAGATTCGAATCGATTATTTTAAATAACACATCCTGTCTCCGTGTAGTTTTAAATAACAATTTGTGATATATATTTAAAAGGAAGTGTATGGTAAATACGAGTATACATGATACATACATAAACCCAAAGTAATATGTTGGACATATGAGCGACTCTGCTCTATTGGGTATGTGAACTATGGCCCAACACCCTACTCGCCTGATTTCGCGGAGGAAGACCCGTAGGTACATAATGGTAATATCTTTAGGACATAATATAAGGGTTGATATTATTATTATACATGACGTGAGTCCTACGATACATCTTATCAGGATTGTTTTGTATAGAGACATTCTCTATTGAATAAACGTTACCACCAATACTGTCACATCATCTTATATGATTCTTAATCTAAAGTCAGCGAAACCATGGGCCAAGTCAAGCTAAGTTACAGCTCAAAGGCAGGCAGTACATCTACCAGTCTATCAATGTAGAGTGACCTTTCCAGGTCAAACCTGTCCCTTAGCCATTTCTTAAATCTTAAAATCTTCATTACAAAAGCTCTCTACGAGTGAGAGAGACTATGTGGGGGGTATTGACCCGGGACTTATGTTAATTAGATTACCATACAAACCTCCTTCGTGCAGACTTTATCGCCTACTGCGTAAAATCTTTAACGATTAAATTCATAATATGTATATAATAATCAAAGAAATAAATGAAATCTATACACGTAATTCTATACTTAAATAAGTAAAAAAGATCAACCCATATTATGTCCCACTGCTGGGCACGGGTCTCCTCCTCGATAGCAGGCGGCAATAATAATAATAATAGAGCCCTTTTATTTCACATGACCTTTTTTTTCACGTATTGAATAAATATTATAGTATAGGTAGGCCTATTTGGGCCTTCGCTATGATGTCGTCACACCATCTTTTAGGCGGGGAGGGATATTGGGCCATAATTTATCGATGCGTTGGCCTAATGCTAGTTGGACTTCACATCTTCAAAGTCTTTCAATCTCATCACACATTCAGGTTTCCTAGCGATGTTTTCCTTCACCGGTGAGTGAGCGATCGTTTCGTATTTAGTGTGCACTTAGTAATTTAGAAAAATCCATCAACTAACAGTTGACATACACCTTGACCGACGTTTCAGAAACCGGGCATTATTCCAATATAACAACGCCTTCAGTTTTCTGATGCGACTGCCTCGATACTGTAGCGCATCCGCGATGTTCACATCCGCTAACATCGACAGTTTCGCAGCTATACTGCGTAAGAGATCAGCGTCTATGATTCGAAGAGTGAGAGACAGTACCAACAGATACCTGAGGGAAATTGCTGTTAAACTTGAAAGCCCTATATGGAGACACTTGGACTAATATTCATATTATATAATTAAACATTTCATATTATGTACCATTATTACTAACATAGTTATAAGAACATTAATTGTATAATACTAATACACATATGGATCAATTGGTCTGAAATAAAGTCTTATTATTATTAATCTCGGTTCCTGTAATTACACTGTCCTGCCTTTTTGTCTAAAACATAACAATGCTATTTCGTCAAACAAGCAGGATGGAAGCCACTAGCTGGTGAGCCTGGTGACACAACACATCCACCCTCACTAAAATCTTGCTTAGGTCATATTCTTCATAGTCAGATTTATAATTGATAAAAAACAGTACAACGTCTTGCTCCAATTACTCACGTACGCTTTCTTGGTGAGTATCAGCACATGCAATCATAGAAAGTCTAGATCAAAGTGTCAAATTACGGAATGTTTACCGTTGGCTATGATATATCCAATCTAGCGCTAAATTATATAAATTTCTTAGGTAAAAACCGCTTAATAAATCAATAAAATAAGTGCCCATGAAACTTGCAAATGTGACATCAATATTATAATATTACCGAAACTCGCATGCCGCCATATTTGTTCTTTTTTCAAAATTGAATCCTAAGATTGAATCTTTATGCGTGGCTAATCAAATTGTCAATATTTGGATTTATATGAAAACCGCCCCAGGATAGTCCACCACAATATTAGCCAGCCAATCACATTATATCGATGAAGTTTTAAAACAAACACCTACTATAGAAAATCGCTCTGAATGAACAAAATATAAAAATTATTTAAGTACCTGAGAATTTTCTCGCGTCTGTCTTACTTATAATGTTAAAACATTAGTCTTACTATATATAATATAATAGGTGTTTGCCAATTAAATATTTTGCTTTTTATATCGTATTTAGAAGTCATCATATTATGTTCATATCTATACTTAAACAATTAACATATTGCCATTGAATAACAATAAAAACAAATAATTACGCAAAAACACGTACATTTGTAATTTAATGAATTTCCTTATTATATACATATTTCATAACAATATTGTATGCTCATATCGGGTATACCGTATGTTGTATTTGTATGTATATATTACATGGTTAGAGTGTATCAGAAATAACTAATCAAAAGTAATAATGTTATATCAATGGGGATCGTAGTGAATATGTTTTTACTGTAATTGTAACTTGTGGCAGTTTTTTTTCGAAAGGTCTAGACTTTAAGGTCTGACGGCCTTTAAGCTCAATCGGTAGGTTAGTTGCAGTATGTAAAGTGGAGTGGTCGAATTGTTCTAAAGAAGCGTTCAATGTCTTAAGATCGCATCACCTTCCTTTTTAAAAGTGAGTGATTGTGAATAAATGGTGGTAAAGTGATAAAGAATAAAAAGCAAACGAAGATGTTCCAGTGGGTATGGGATTAGCCTATTGAGAGAAAGATAATTTGGAGATGTCTTTGATCTCTGTAGGTATTGAAGTCCACCAAGCATTGGCCCAGCGAATTTAAAAAAGTAACTTATATTTACGTTGCTAGGATGATATGAAAAATTAAAACAAATAAGTTTAGTTTATCTTTACTAATGTTTTAAATGCGAATGTGTGAATGTAAAACATATTTAAATATGTATTTGTTCGGGTGCTAACCGCGTTTTTAGTTTCGAGGTCCTGATATTTCGGCAATGTTTTGATTACTGAGTCTGTGAATTTAACTTAGGCATAAGGAGGTAAGGAGGTTTAAGCCATCACTATTTCAACTTTCAGCCAAACCGGTGTAGCCGTGCCGTGAAAGACCAACAAACATACAAAGTTGCAAACTTTCACATTTATAATATTAAGATAACATTCTTTGAATTTTATAATTTCTCGAAAGGCGTAAAACAAAGGCATTGTATGTCGGCGTTGGCCAATAGTTTCACAACGCGATAGGTATCCTAGTGATACCTGATCGACTGGACACTGTGCCAATGTAACCTTTGCAACGCTCTTGTCATACGTTTCGCAAATTGCCTGTAGTGTTGAAACTTTATTTTGCGAATTGTTTGACAAATATTAACAATATTTGTAATAAAGAACGTGTCTTTACATAATCTTATATTAATATGTAAATTTAATGAGTTTGTTAGTTTGAACAGACTAATCTCAGGAACTATTGGTCGGATTTAAAAGATTCTTTCAGTGTTAGATAGCCCATTCATCGAGGAAGGCTATATGTATATGTATATTATCATACCGCTAAGATGTCGTTGTAAATCTTAGTTGGAGCTGCGGGCAACAGCTAGTATGGAATTTAAAGTGATTATAGTTATAATATTTTTAATGGCTTTTTAACAGCTCAACGACTGGCATGTTATTGATGCCACAAACATTGTACCACATTACACATTGCCCGTTCATAGAGAATATTATTTGTATGACATTTTAAATTTATTGAATTGTATTGTAGATGATGACAAATATGTTGATGTTTGATAGACAATACTTTGTTTTCTGTTTCGTTTCTAATAACAGACTGTCTCAGTCCTCTCTTTGTCTTTCGCTGATATATCATTGAATTAAATGACTCAACAATATTGTCCCATATATTCTAAGAAAAACTTATGAAAATTAAATAGTATGAAATAAATGTTTTATACATGTATGTCACCTTCTGATTTCTCTGCTTTTTCAAATTTGATCCCGCTACCGTAAATGTATGAATCATCGCCTGATTTCGAGGAGGAGACCCGTACCCAGCAGTGGGACATATAAGGGTTGATACTTTACTTTTACTTTTTTTACCGTATATGTCTCTCTAACCGAAGTTTAAATCTATCCAAGTCAGAATTATAGCGGTGGGCGTCTTAGGAACTGTCGTATGATGTCATAGTTGAACATAATGTACAACTAATTTGGATGTTCACATAACAAGCGCGTGCCACACAATATGACTAACCGTCATCTGTATCCTATGGGCACTTTGTTTTTGGATTTTTCTTTATTTCCATAACCACCAATACGTCGTAAAAATACCATTCATAAAAATGGCTTTACTAAATACATATTAAATTCGTTTTGTAATCAAGAAACCATACAATGACATGATGACTTAGGGTGAGTCGATCGGGGAGGAACCTCTCGCTTACATGAAACCGGTGTAAAGTGGCAGCTATGCTGTCGCGTTTCGTGCGGTTTGTGAGTTTCCGGTGGCCCAATGGGAAGGATAGGGAAAAGGAGGGCAACGCATCTGCATTTATACCTCTGGTGATGTGGATGTTAATGGGCGTCGATACAAGGCTTCGACTGTTCGTTTGCCCTCCTATGCTATAAAAAAAACGTTTGCCAGTTTGCCTAGCCAAGTAGCATATAAAATCGGTTATGAGCGAATACCGAATTCGTCTCATATAAACCTCGACACACTTTAAGTGTCCCAAGTTTTGGCAGAATGCCAAGTGTTATAGTGACATTAATTGACCAATGGAAGGACACTGATGACGCTCAAATATTATTTACTAGCAGCACTCCCGGTTTCGTTCGCGTACTTCCCATTCCCGTAGAAGTACAGGGGTAAATTGTTAATATTTTGAAATGTAAGCTAATAATATTGTAAAGCTTCATTTATATCTATTCAGATTAGCTGGAACAAACAAAAGGACAGACATATAAATAAATGATTTTTAATGTAAATATTGTATATATTTTTAGAGACTCGAGTTGAAGTACTAATTCGAAAAGAAATTATTTGAAATTATAAATAGACACTTTAGTTTTATTGGTTTGTTGTAAAAAATGTTTGTAAGGCTTTTGAATGATTTTTCCCTGCATCCCTACATTTGGCTTAAAGACACACATATATAATTTAATATTAATCGAGATAAAAAAATATGCAAAACCAGCCTTATGCATATTGCAAAATAATTGCAAAGTTGCCAATAAAATAATCCATTTTTACACAAAAATCCTTGGCATTAGAAGTTTCAAAAGAATTTTTACAATAAAATCTGTTTTTTTATTGAATTCTCAATTACGAAATTCAGAAACCTGATATTGTTAATCTGTTTAATTGCCACATCATCACATGGAAGGTCATGCTTAGAGACGTTTAATTATTGATTAATAATAAGCATATTATATGAATTATTTATCTACACGGAAGCCATTTCTTATGCAACTTTTTCTCTTTCAATAAAAATGTAATCTATTAAAAATTCTGTTTATTTTTTTTATTAAAGCTGTAGAGTGTTAAATACATGTCAAGAACACGTTTTTTTTAAATAAACGGGCAATAATAAGGTCGTCCTCCTTCCAACTTCCTTCAGCCTATTACTAAATTGTCATTATAATGAACGTCAATACGGCCTAGTTTTCCTTGCATTTGACTAGGAGCAGTCCTGGATTTGATCACGGGCAAGGCGCGGCAAATTAGAAGATGTATTGGGTGACCCATAAAGGCGCAAAAGCAAATGGTGTATGCTACCAAATTTGCCACTGCTGGGGACGGTTTCCTCCTCGAAATCAGGCGAGGACGGTGATAGGTCATAGTTCACCGATGCTCTGGCCCAATGCGGCCAACCCGCATCAACTTATCACCGTCAAAGACTTTCAGTCTCATCAGGCATGTAGGTTTTCTCACGATCTTTTACTGCGATTGTCTCGTGTTTAGGATGCTCTTAGAAATTTAGAAAAACCTCGTGTGTGCCTTACACACGAGGGGCAAGATCGAACCCGGAACCTCTCCAATTAGTGACCGAGCCATTCTAGCAGTAAATGCAAGCTACAAACCTGCCCGATAATTTTATAAAGGAGCTTCAATGAAACTATTAGTATAATCCCATTTATAACGCAATGAGAATTACAACATTAACGTCAGGTTAAATACCATAGCCAGACAATAGGCCTTTCTCATCGAAGGCCGAAACAGTTGATACTTTCAATATTGATTAAGGAATTTGATTTAATGAATGCATGCAATCTTTGGGATTTGTCTCGCAAAGTCCAGAAGGGCTATTCTGTAAAAACCATTTCGATATCGTGCTTCATCTGAGTGACTGAGCTCACTTTACGCTCACTTCGAAAGTGAACTTTATTGATATTATAGATAGAAAGTCGAGATAGATAGAGTTTTAAAGAATACAAATTAGTTATATTATCACCGCGGATTCTGCTATCAAGACTCGAAAAAAACTTTACATAATAGCCCTACTGCTGGGCTCTAAGATAGAAGTGGTTAATAAAGAAATGTCTGACGAATAACACTAATCTGGGGAAAAAAGGTGGGAAGACGACCTCTGTGAGTCTTGCGAGTGGCAAGGGATTGGTCATTTTGGTGTTTTTGAGGGAGACCTATGTTCAGACGTGGACGAAAAGAAGCTGATGATGATGAATTTTAAAAGTATATTTAAAATACATGGTTTCTATAAGTATTGGCAGCTAATGCTAAAGATTTTTAAGTGTTTCTATTGTTTAAACTAATAACTGCATATTTGTTCTAGTGTGCCCATATTCAAGAACCTTCCAGAAGACACACTTATCAAGATCTCCGACGTGCTGGAAGAGACTCATTACCAAAATGGCGATTACATCATAAGACAAGGCGCTCGGGGCGACACGTTCTTCATCATTTCGAAGGGACAGGTAAGACTAAAAATAAATAAGCTAATGGCTTAACTTTAGCTGAATAATTTCTAGACTTAATAACTTGGTTTGAATTTAGCCTTAAAGCCCAGAAGAGGGACTTAATAACACAATTTTTGAATTATGCCTTGTGTCATGCGTATTACAGGGCAGGTTATCGTTTCTAATTTGAATATAATGTGTAGAAGTAATTTCGCTGTCTCCATGCGACACTTCTTCTCAGAAGAAAGTGCCGGGTGAGCTCACGCCAGTACATCAGTTAGATTCGATTAATATTTTCGAAATTGGTTTTAAGAAAGTGTAACTTCGCTGTATTCACGCGATACTTCTCCCGGAAGGAAGTGAAGAGTGAACTCATTTACGTCAGGACATCAATTAGGTAAAATCTACCTTAATTAACGTTGATTTTTGAAATTGACAGAGATATCTATGAATTAAAAATGCTATGACGCTTAGAACCTATGCCTCTTTTAAAGCCCCTTTAAACATTGTGTACATTCGGGTGCATTCTTTAAAAAATAACTTTTCTTTAAAGAGCAAAGTTCAAAACCTTTGACATTGTATTTTCGTCTACGATGTGCCTTGTAAATAGAACTATGATTAAATTATAAGCTCGGTGTTGTTTGACGTTTACATCTCTTATTGTCAATCACGTCCAACTTTCATAGACTTTACTTTTGTTTAAACTGTTAAAACGGGATATTTACTATGATTTTACTTTTGATTTGCCGAGCTCTATATTTCGCCATGTCTACGAAAGTCTTGTTCACTTACTATTTTAAGTAGTTTTAAATGTAAAGATAATCATTTGAATTTAAATCTCTTCTCTACGGTCGTTGACTATAATATGATGTTCTTTATCTGTATAAGGAATTTACAAAATGAATAGTATTCGAAGTATGCCAACAATTATGTAGGTTAGAGATAAAGACATTTGACTAAATAATGATCTCTATAGTAGACATCCAAAGAACTAAGAATTTTGAGAACGTATTTTACGTTAGTCCAAGAACTGTATTTAGTTGACGTAAAACTTTTAAACAATCAACATTTTTATAGGAATTGTCGGTAATTCGATAGCTCGATAAAGTAAATCATATTTTAACTCATTACTTGACTTTTCCAGTTTAATAGCATTAATAAAAAAAAGTAACATATAAAGTATTGTAACATTCATAACATACGTAAAATAAGTATTATTGTTTCATCATCATCATCAGCGTTCATCCGTCCACTACTGAACATAGGCCTACCCAATGAACGCCAAGATGCATGCAACACAACAATATTGTTATTCAGATTTACAAAATTGTAGCATATTTATGAAATTCGTTAAGTATTACTAAAACGCACCAGTTCCTACTTAAACACAAAAAAAATGTATTTGCTTAACGGAATCTTTTCTTATTATATAAAATATTAATATTAGTTAAAGTTAATTTGAAGGATTCTCCGGCATCCGCCACCGATAATACCAAATGCGGAAAGGTTACCGAGCTTAGTAGTCGATATTAAAGGCTTAGCTACATTTCTACGTGAGCAAGTATTAAAGTGCTTGTACCTATAAAATTATAAGGATATATAAGGATAATACGAGGATAAAGGATATTATACGTATACAATACTAAACAAAACTATATAGGATAAAAGTTTAGATATCTGTTACACCAGTCGTTCTAGAAATAGGTTCGATTTAGAATTTTTTGTCGCCTCAACAGATAGGCCTAAAGTTTGCCCTTAAAATATAGGAAACAGAGACGTCTCTCATTACTAAAACTTTATCTAAAGGAAGCGCAAAATACTTATCCAAAAAATTCGTCCTTGTTATTTTTTCAAGTAGAGATTTTTTAACGGATGCCATCACTTGATCCTACTTAATAATATAAACGTGAAAGTAAAAATGTATGGATGTTTGATAGTCTTTCACGCAGAAACTGCTGAATGGATTTGATGAAACTTCACAATAATATAGCTTAGACATTAAAATAACATATAGGCTATAATTTAATCCCGTACCGGAAATGGTTAGTGCGCAGGTGAAACCGTGAGGCGTTAGTATGTATTTTTTTTTACTTTTAGGCCTGATGGCCTTTAAGCTCAATCGGTAGGTAGGTGAGCAGATGGCTCACCTATAAAAATTCGAAAGGGGGGCGCCCTCCTCCGTGAATGCGTTAGTATGTAGTAAGTGTAGTTCTGCTCTATTTGTTTCCTACGTAAATCTATAGACTAAAAAGGATCACTCTGTATCATCATCAAGCTACTATGGTCAACTGCTAGAGTCTAGACAAAAGCAAGATACATAAATAAAAATAAGCACCAAACAAACAATATTTAAGTAACGTTACGTAAACAGTGAAAAGATCTGAACGTTCATTATAATAATTCCGATGACGTTACCATCAAACGTTGAAGATGCTCCATGACAGACAATTTCACTTTCGTTCCACGTTCAAACTTTCGACCACGCTCGGTAAACACTCATTATTTGATTCAATACACTCGTTTTTGGTAATATTACGAAATTTATTGCTTTTTTTTTGTTTGTTGCTAACGTTACGTATTTGTGTCTTGTCTTTATTGTTTCTTTGTGATTTTATTGCTCGATTATACTTTTTTTTGTACTAAATCTAATTTTAACGTGTTCTTTCGATTATTAGTTTAGTTACCTTCCTAACATTCATAATCTTATACTAATATATAAAGCTGAAGAGTTTGTTTTAACGCCCTAATTTCAGGAACTACTTACTGGTCGGATTTGAATAATTCTTTCAGTGTTAGATAGTCCATTTATTAAGGAAGGCTATAGGCTTTATATCAGCCCGTTAAGAGGATTGTAAAACTTATTTAACGCGGGCGAAGCTGCGGACATGCCGTCTTAGATTATTCTTCGTCGTACATTATCTAACATTGAAAGAATCATTCAAATCCGAACGTCAGTTTGTTCAAACAAACAAACTGTCCAAGTACAACATTCAAATATATATTTTATAACATACAGATTAATATGAATATGTTCAGCAGTGGACGGATAAAGGCTGATGATGATGATGATACAGATAAAAGCCTTTTTGCAAGACGATGTCACTGTTCTGATCTATCTCAGGTAACTTATAAACGTCGAGACGAATAATTGCGTCAACTTGGCTTTAGGTATACTTAACATCGCCTTCGTGATGGCGTGATCGTGGTTTAATGAAATAAATCAAGGACAGGAGAGCCCTGACTAGGAGTGAAAGGATCTGTAATTATATATTTTGAACCAGATGTGTACTTACAGTGAGGGAGAGTTTGTTTAGAAATTAGGCGTTAGTTGAGCAAGTGAAAGGAATAAAGTTATTAAGGATTTTTTTTATCTCGATCGTCCAACCAGTTGCCCAACTATTCGCTTAATTAATCGCCCAACTACTTACTCAACTAATCGTCCAACTAGTTGCCAGGCTAATTGCTTAACTGATCCACTCAACTACAAAACAGCGTAAATAGTCCGTGGGTATTATTAAGTCGCCCGCAATAACTAGTTTTTGTGCACTGAAATAAACAAAAGAAATAATTTTTGAGCATAGACATGATTAAAAGATAAAATGTTATCTAAAATACATGAACGAGTCACCCGGACATAGGAAAAAAGTCAAGGGCAAAATAGTTGATGTAATCAACGAATTGGTCTTCTAAATTCACTGGATGTAATGCTAAAAATCAGATAGCGCATATGTCGCGAATTATATTTGTTTTATTTTCATCCAGATAGCGCTTAGACGCATCGGTCAACGTCAGGACAACGAAATTACACACATTTACAAAGAATAGTTATATTACTTTTCTACATAAGTAAGATATTTCTTCTTACATTGGCACAACTAAAACGGACGGCCGATTTTGATGAAGTTTTTTGCATCCCTGGATAGTTTTTTTATGTCCTAAGGATTGCCTCCTTCCCAAGCCCTCGGATCCTTATGATGATCACCGACTCCCATAGACATCCGCACAAGCAAATGTTTGCGGGTTGCTCTCCTTTTCACTAAACCAACACGGCCATCCATCTAGTCTTAAACTAGGCAGATGCTGTCCTTCAGATGGCAATCAGACAACTGAAATATACTTAGATATTTTTAAATACATATTAAAGACTAGCTGTTGTTCGCCTGCGTTATCTAAGATTTGAAACGGGTTCCTAACTTTTTGAAAATTTAATATAGCCTATGTTCACCGGGGATAGTGTAGCTTCCCAACAGTGAAATAATTTTTCAAATCGGTCAAGTAGCTTAGGAGCCTATCCAATACAAACAAACAATCAAATCTTTCCTCTTTAAAATATTAGTATAGATAAATTACGCCCGGACACAACAAATGCTCATCACTCAAACATTTATCCTGGGCCGGACTCGAACCCACGACCTTCTGGTTTAGCAATTAGAGTCACTTACCACTAGACCAATAGGCCAGTCTAATATCTAAAAATAACAAACAACATCCGTTAGGCACGATAGTTTCGATCAAAATTTGTAATAATTATACCCCACGTAGAGACTAGCGTAACCTAGTCGAGAGGTCATTGTCCTCTTTGAAATATTAATGTGACGAATTAAATTATTAATATTCACTTCAAATACTGATTGTGACATGGCGATATTAAAAAAACTGCCTACATTCAATAAACGTGTCTTCAAGACAATTTTAAGTATTCAAAATGCTAAGAATGATCAAATGTATGCAGATGCGTTGCCCTCCTTTACCCTCTCCCCCACCGAAAACTCGCAAATTAACGTGACAGCATGTGAGCCGGTGGTACCACCGGTCGTGCCGCCTGGCAATTCCTCTGCAAAGGCAGCAAAGCATATATATATATATATATATATATATATATATATATATATATATATATATATATATATATATATAACCCGGCAAACATTGTTCTTACCTGCACGTCGTCATCATCGACTGACTGACCTGACTAAAACCAGCATCACAAAGCAAACAAAATATCAAATTTTTAATCTCTAAATATCTAATGTGCGTTCAGATATTTCAACGATATATTTTCGTTTACTAAAAAGATTATAAAGAGATAAAGTTTGTGAGATTGTCTTTCTTTCGATTTACTGAATTCTCTGGATCTACAGAACAGATTTTGAAAATTCTTATGCCAATAGAAGGCTACGTTGTTTCATATTTGTGAGTGACATAGCCTCTAATTTATCTTCGTACTCCTAAGGGAATGTGAACTAGGAAATGAAACTCTCACACACACATCTGGCACACATCTGATTTCAAGCTAGGCAGATACTATATTGTGGCAACCAGACAACTGGTACATAACTTATATATTTCTAAACAGTAAAAACTATGAACAGTAAAAACGACGATGGTGGGTGGACTCGGCCTCTTATGCGAGAGTTTCCGGGTTCGATCCTGACCCGTCCGTGTGTGCCTTGAAATGGGTTTTTCTAAATTTCTAAATGCACCGTAAACACGAGACCATCGTTCGCTCACCGGTAAAGGAAAACATCGTGAGGTAACCTGCATGCCTGATGTGATTAAAAAGTATTTGAAGGTATGTGACCCCGTATGTGAACCCGCATTGGGCCAGCACATCGGTGAACTATGGCCCATTACCCTCCTCGCCTGTTTTTGAGGAGTAGACCCGTGCCCAGCAGAGGGACATATAAGGGTTGATACATAACATTACAATAAAAAAAAACATGATGAGACAGAACAAAATGATCATGCTTATCACACAAACATATGCTGGGTGGGAATTGAACCCACGACCTTCTGGTTTAGCAGTGAGGGTCACTAACTGCTAGACAATAAGATATATATGGTTATACACAACAAGCGTGATGTTATACTAATCAAGCTTTATTTTGTATTTATTATACCTACGCGTCTATGCATTAAAAAAAAATATAACAACGATACTGGTGATTATAAAAATATTTAATATGGATGTCTGTTTTTACCACGCTAACTACCAACCGTGAAAATACACATGTACTGATGTTGAAATGAAAAAATAATATATTCAACCAATGTTCTATGTAACATGATTTTATGGAGAATTTGAAGCGTACAGTTTGTGTAGGTTTTTAATTGAGTCATAGAAATATGACATAACAAAGGAACACTTTCATTGCGGTACCTTAATAGGTTACGGGGGTCGTTACCCTTCGTCACAGTACCAAATTACTTCCTCTATTTGTACTGTTGTAATTTTTATTCAATTATCAAGTTGGAAATTATTACGTAGTAGTTAGAGAGTTTATTCAATAAAATCATCATTTCATCATCATCATCATCAGCCTTTATCCTTCCACTAATGAATATAGATATTCCACAATGAACGCTAAGGCGACCGATCCTTTGCCACTTGCATCCAGCAGAGACCGGCTACTGCACGAAGATAGTTTTCCCATCTGCTTAGTGACCAACACTTCGTCGACCTAAATGTGGTCGCTCTTAAACCTTAATGTTCCATCGCCTATCTCCTATGACTGGACCGCTTCTACTTGAAAGAGCTAAGGACAGGCGCATGTATAAAAGCTACAGTAAAATTTCTGTCTTTTTATTATAA
Source organism: Lycaena phlaeas (assembly GCA_905333005.2). Classification (NCBI taxonomy): domain Eukaryota; kingdom Metazoa; phylum Arthropoda; class Insecta; order Lepidoptera; family Lycaenidae; genus Lycaena; species Lycaena phlaeas. Next base: position 6,293,011 of record HG995181.1, read on the forward strand.
CTGAATAGGCGAACTGCCATATGTGTCACTGATGGTAAATTGTCAACGTGGTCTATAAACTTATAGTTTACCCGGCAAACCTACGTAGGAAACTTATTAATTATTCTGAGACATAATATTAAGATGTGAAGTTCCAGTGCCGGTAATAAGACTAGAAAATAGGCATCTTGAACTCTCCGATACAAGCAATAAATGTGTTAGTACACATGCAGCTAAGAGCTAGCAATAGAGAGGCAGATCTGCGTCTACTTACCAGCTTTCGGGCGCAGTGAGTCCCACATGAGCCTAGGGAGACTTCCCGCGAGATTTCTAAGCGCTTTAAAAAAAAGAGCGCTTATAATAGAAGTAAATACTCCTCGCTTGGCCACTGTTCTCGCATACGAAACGCCGGGTATCTATCTCAGTAACAGTCGACAAAATCCATAAAAACGTACAATATAAAAAAAAAAATAACATTAAATCATTAAAAATCTACAGTCCAATGTCCATTGTTATTTTTATTATTCTAACATTTTATTTTCAGCCAAGCATAAAATATAAATCGAATTCTGGTCAATATTTATCAAAACATTAAAAATCAGGTCCCGGTGAGCTAATGGCTTATACTATTCCGGTTTATCTTGTATCCATGCTGAGGATCATTTTACGATGACATCATCAAATTAGCATGAATTAGTGATCTATGTAATTTGGTTTTGGGTGGTCAAAATATTAGTCGTTCAACTTTCTTTTTTTACGGAAGTATTTACATAATATAATCTATATAAAAGGTAATGGTGATTCTTATCACCATTGTCTATCTATAATATGTCTAAGAGCTTTTTCTACCCACTTTTATTATAGATAAATTACGCCCTGACACAGAACAAACGATCATGCTCATCACACAAACATTTGTACTGGGTGGGAATCGAACCCACGACCTTCTGGTTTAGCAGTTAGGGTCACTAACCAATAGACCAACAGGCCATTCAGCTTATGTCTTACCCGTTGATAATTGTTAGATAAAATATGAATAGATGCTGCATTAAACTACTTTTTAGCTGAAAAGGACTATTTTTCAGAGAGAAAAGCAATTAATCTTTACAAAGATACCAGTGTTTTTAATGCGGGCCTTATTCTTTTTAGCCCTTATGACACGTCCTTTGTGATATATACTTATGTATGTAATGTATGCTGTTTCATTCTCAATTTAATTATAGCTCGGCTTATATCTTATGTCCTTCATTAAAGGAGCATTAATCCATCAAATCTCATCCAAAATCTCGCGGATCTGATATGTCCTCTGTCAGGAGCAGTTTCCTCCAAGCATAAGTCTCGTAGCGGATTAAGCGACTTTGAAACAAGCACGTGAGCGGTGATTGTACAAGCAGTTCACCTTGGCATTTGGATACCAGTTCGTGTTTCGCGAAATGTGGTGAACGCTGGGGCTTTGTCATTATTGTTTATTTTTGTATGATAGCTGATTAAAATGAGTTTAATTTATTTATTTTCATTCGAAAATCCTACTAATATTATAAATGCGAAAATTTGTGAGGATGTTTTCTTTCACGCAAAAACTACTGAATGGATTTTGATGGAACTTCATAATAACTTATCCTATACATCAGATTAACACATAGGCTATAATTCATCTCCGTAATCCCACGGGAACTGGAAGTAGAAGGCTAGAAAGTAATGAAGCGGGTGAAACCGCGGGGCGCTGCTAGTACTTTATGATAATATACTTAAGTATTCGTAGCTTTTGAAAATGTATAAAAAAGTTATATATATAAATGTGATATAGACCATAAACAAGGTAGGAAGACAATCTCCGTGCAGTGGCCGGTCTGTTTTGGATCGGTCGTCTTGGCGTTCATAAGGGGCCTATGTGTAGGCAGTGGAAGGACAAATTTATCATCAATATCAACCAACAAAAAGCTCTTCAGATTTTACCCCTTGTAAGGCACATTTAGATTTGAAAGTCATCCATATTTTTCTTATTTATCAAACCAAAATTATTTTATTTATTATTTGCATAAGTAATACTGTAAGATTATTATATAATTTCGTATTGATCATTACTTTCTAAACTTCCTATTTACTGTCTGTGTAGTCAAGGAGCGTGCTACTGTTTCTTTTACTAGTACTACATTTAAAGGCCACGAGATTATGCGGAGAATGGCAGACATATGAAAAATATGAATGTCTTTACCGAGGTCATGTGTTTTTGTATTTATACATTCCTTAAAGTGTCCCTTACTTTCAATAAGTCCTCAAGTTTCAATAAGAGGTTTGTTCTGCCCGTACTATTATCAGTTTGTCTGCATTTTATTGAAATTAGGTTACCTTTTTATCTTTTTAATTTACCGGCACATAGCTAAGGTAACGAGAAGTAATGGTTATAAAAATAATTGTCATTAATCCGGATGGCTCCGTAAATCTATGTTAACGCGGCCAAAGCCGCAGGCAACAGCTAGTGTTGTATAAGTCTATGGCAAGGCTATTCGTCTGATTCCCTAATTTATTATTAAATTGTTATCAATCGAAAATCTATCTAGTGATATTTTTTATTATGGCCCTAACTAGTGGCCGTTTGCGAGGCACTCGAAATTTTTAAAATTATGGCCTTGACCAGAAGCCAGGCCAGGCCTTTACAATGTCAGCGCCCGGACAGAACGTGCGATGCTGATCAGCTGTTTCGAGGAAACAATGACATTTTTGTGACGTCACAAAGGTCATTGTCACTCCATTTAGACTTGATTCACAGTAGTTACATTACAATCAAATAAATTGTATATATTATTATTATACATATCTTTCAACAAGCATTTTTGGATATATATAATCTGGATCACGGAAACGGATCCAGCGATTTTTATGAAATTTGGTATACATGGATTTTCGGGAGCGATAAATCGATCTAGAAATGTCCTTTTATTCGTGTTTTCAATAATCAACTTTACCGAACAAAGCTCGGTCTTCCGAGTATTAAGTATATTATTATGTAATGAAAAACATAAATACCTTCATGATTACATTACTATCATATTTTTATTAGTATAATAATAACGAGATCTGTAAAAATCTAATTTTATATTACTAGCGCCCCGCGGTTTCACCTGCGTATTTTCGATTCACGTATTTAAGTATGGGGATAAATTCCAATGTGTTATTCTGATATATAAGCTATATTATTGTGAAGGTTTATCAAAATCCATTCAGTAGTATTTGAGTGAAAGAGTAACAAACAGCCATACATTCATACAACCTTTCGCGTTTATAATAGTAGGATTGTGAAAATAAGTAGATAAAACGAACTTTCAATGGCTACTATATAGAGTAGATTACACATTTACCTCAAACAAACAAAAAAGTAACCGTAAATAAAACAATACAACTAAACTAATAACAAACAAAAAATATATTTTGTAATACTTGATAATCCTTTATTGTTGCTACAGCAATAAATAACATTAATGAAGACACTGTCTAGTAAATAGACCTAGCGATTGTTCTAGAAATAATTAATAATAGTCATTAAGTGTTACGTGACAGTAGCACTTAACATACTATAAACCTGAATTATAGGGTTCCGCAATTGACCACGAAAACCCTAGTAATGTAATAGCTTAAATTCTAAAGCGACTGAGTTGTGGAAAAAAAATTATATGTCGAAAAAACTAGGAAGGGAATGGGAAAAAATATTTTATGTGAACAATCTATTGGTCCGTGTTTGTTGCGAGTGGCAAGAGATCGCCATCTTGGCGTTCGTAAAAGGAGTTCAGCAGTGGATGGATAAGGGCTGATGATGATGAGATTCTTTCCTTCACCTTTCTTAAGCTGTAAGACAGTTTTTTTTGGGTGTGGCTGACTAGCTAGACTTCTTGCTAAAATCTGTGTCAATAGGAAGAAGGGCTATGATTTGACAAAGAGACAGACGCCTAACAGAGTGATTTTTTTTTCCTTCGGCTCAGCAAGCAACTAGCACCGCCACGACTAACAGAGTGATCCTATAATGGTTCCTCTATCAATTAGAACAACGGAATGCTAAAAAAATTTTACATAAGGTCTACAGAACCCCAGTTCCGAGAATTCAACTCGTTCTTCGCAAGTTTCCACGTTCATGTCATATCTCGTAAATATTACATATTTTTATCAAGCCGCACTGAGCTATTAACACGTTTTCATAATATATTTTATATAAAACAGTAAAATGTTGTTTCTGCAATAATAATGGCGCTCACGTCACACGCGGTAAGTTTTTCTTTGTTTTATTGTGTTACTGGTTCGAATCCGTCAAGGATAATTTTTAAAATTTTGCGTTTATAATATTTGTAGGATAGAAGGAGTATATTGAATATTGACAGAGATTCTATTTTAAAATTTTTGTAATACAATTAATAGATTTAACGCCTGTTTCACAATCTCCAGTTAAGTTTCCAATAGGCTATCGGCAACATATTTGACAGATAGAGTATGGAGTATCTGTCAAATATCTGTCAAATATGTTGCCGATAGCCTATGTTTCACAATCTCCAGTTAAGTTCCCAATAGGCTATCGGCAATATATTTGACAGATAGAGTATCGGCAACATATTTGACAGATATTTGACAGATACTTCAGTATCTGTCAAATATGTTGCCGATAGCCTATTGGGAACTTAACTAGAGATTGTGAAACAGGCCCTAAGATTAACGAAGTTTAATTGTTACAAAATTTTTATTTTATTTTTAAGTTTCTTCTTCTTTTTTTCTGACGTCTTTTAGAAAAAACAGTTCTCAAAACCAGTTCCATTATCGGAACTTTAAGGTATTTAATGTCCTCGTTAGCATATTATATTTTAAACTCTCTCGTTCGTATGGACAAAGCTGGTAAGAACTTAATATAAAATCTATCAAATTAATACGGAACCACTTACAAGTGAATTAGGTTTACCATGAAGTGAAGTGAAGTATCAACCCTTATATGTCCCACTGCTGGGCACGGGTCTCCTTCCTCGAAATCAGGCGAGGAGGGTAATGGGCCAATAGTCCACCGCGCTGGCCCAGTGCGGGTTGGTGAACTTCACATACCTTCAAAGAATTTCAATCTCGTCAGGCATGCAGGTTTCCTCACGATGTTTTCCTTCACCGGTGAGCGAACGATGGTCTCGTGTGTCCTTGGAAATTTAGAAAAACCCATTTCAAGGCACACACGGGCGGGTCAGGATCGAACCCGGAACCCCTCGGATAAGAGTCCGAGTCCGTCCACCACTGGACCACCGTCGCTCGTAGGTTTACCATAATAGGGATGTTGACACATGTTACAAATTCATGTAAAGTTATGTTTTACATATTAAATGCAGTATTTAAAAACCTAAAATAACAATTAAAAAGTCTACTTATTTGTCTTAAAATTTAGAAAATTAATTTAAAATGCGTTATTTATCATGCATGATCACGTGACTGTAAACGCCAATAAGGCGATGACGTCACTGAACATTGAGCTAAGTACAAACTCACCTAACATAGCGCGAGCTCTGAATGCGTTATGTGACGTAATGACGCTTGGAGCGTTTCAAGGGCGATTTTAAAAACCATTTTTCTTTATTTAATTTTTTGTTAAAATTGGACATATTTCTTTACAAAAGTATTTTTTTCGTGTTCATATATAGTATACCTATCAAATAAAATCAATTACAAAAATTAGTCAACATCCCTATTCATTAATATTTAAAGCGTAATTTGTGCTATTACCAGTGTTTTGATCCAATAGGAAATTATTTTTATTTTCTCTAACAATTTATCTTCATTTCAATGGCGTTATTAAATGGTATATTTTTTAATAAAATTCTACTTATATTTATTGTTTATGCAAGGACATAAATTATATGTTTATATTTTTTAGAATTTAAATGAGGGCAAAATTATATTAAAAAAATATATTTACAAATCTATAATATTTAGCTATCAAATGTTTATTTTTCGAATTTGGAAGTTCTATGATGTCTTTGTGTTTTTAAAATAAAATGCAGCCTTTCACAAAACTTACACTCGGCAAAAATATTTTTCTGGTGAAATAAATTCCAAGACTTCCCACAACATTAAAACTCACAAATTCTTTTTTAATAATATAGCGGATTAAAATGTTTATTCATCTGCGTTGATGTAAAGAGACTGCTAGCATACTTGCGGGAGCTTAACTGGCAGTAGGGAGTGCTTCAGGCTCACAGCACGCAAAATAGGCTCAAAGCGTCGAGTTGCGGATACCAGCCTGACCTTAAGTAACAAGTAACATGTTTTTTAGCCTTTTTAATTTCGTAACCTAATGTCCACCAGAGGGCATGCTATCTCATAACGATGTTCATGTGAAATGGTATGACGAATAGGCTGTATTTGATGCGCTTCGAATCGGTTGACCCCTGTGACTTTATGGAGAATAATCATCGGAACTTCACTTTCCATTTTTATATTACACGCTCTGTTAAGCAATTCTAGTGGAATATTCCATTACATCGCCCACAAAAGGTGCTTACAAATGGGAAGTAATTAAATGACCGGCATTATAAATTTTGGAGGGGCAAAAAAAATCGGCATTTAAATAATTTGGTTGGCATACAAAGATTTTGTACGCAATAAAATAAAGCTGGTAGCAATTCTTGTTCCGCAAATAATTTTGATAATGGTCGAAAATTAAATCGTAAATAAGCAGCTTACAATATTATGACCTCGCATAATAAACATTCATCGGGCAAAATAATTACTTGAGCGGCACATTTCTTTGCATTACATTTTATGTCCTGTGTTCACACCGGTGTAGGTTTGCGCTATTTACCGCTAGATGGTGTTGTAAGTATGTTATTGAACAAAATTATAAAAATTGAAGAAGAAATTGAATTAATTCAGGTCATGACGTCGTCAAATCCTGTGTTCAGCAGTGGTCCGTCCACTAAAGGCTGACAATATGATGATGAAATTTTTTTCTTCAAGATTTTATTTTGTTTCAGTTTCGTAGATTTATGTAGATAGTAGATAGATTATGCAGGTATTTAAAATTGTAGGTTGTGTGTAAAATAAACAAGCAGTTCAAAAACTTGCAATATTCAATTCAATCATTATCTACAAAAATCAAATCAAATAAAAACATTCAATACGCAAGAATGGATCCACAATTTTAAACATATTTGTAACAAGACGTACAGCTCTACGGTTAACACTGTCCGCGCGCGCTCAGGCTGTACGCTGTCGTTCGTAAGTTCAAATCCTCTTCATACCATTATCTACGAATTTCTTCTTTTGTTTGTTTATACATTTTTAAATAATATTTTTTGATATTACAATAATTATAAATATGATTTACAAACTAAAATTTTGTATAAAAATTTAATAAGAAATTAATAAATTATATTATCATTCTTAATAAAGGACCAGGGAATTAATTCAAATCATGACGTCATCAAATCCTGTGGACTGGGCTATAACGCAGAATTTAATGAAAAAGAAAGTTGCTTGAAGTTATATTCATGCTACTTATATAAGCAGCACAAAATTATTTTTTTTGCTTACCCTCCGAGTGCTTACCAAAATTTTATTAAACAGGAGCAGCACATTGCCCCTCTTTTAATTAATATGCCTTTCAAAAATAATTACAGCCATAAAAAATGCCAAAAATTGCTGCTTGATTTTAAAATGTTTGCTGAACATAAGTTGCCGCTCAATTAGCTATTTCTGCTACCAGATTATATTTTTCTGCTCACAAAAAAACGAATATTATGCTAGTCGTTTAAATAACACCCCTTACAAATCATAATTCATATATTATGACGTCACAATATTGTAAACGACCAATCGGAAAAACTAAATTTTAGCCTGATACAAACGATTTTTTTTCGGTTAAATTCGTGTATTCCCGTTGTGTGCTGCCTATGTCTACACGCTATTGGACAGATGTTGTAGGTGTACAAATGCAGCCTTGTTGAAGCAAATTCTCGAGTATTTTATGGGGATAGTAGATTTTTAGGCACATTACGGAGTCCTTTGTTTATGATACATTTTCGCTGTCTTTTGTTTAGAACGTTGTAATGTTATTATTCCCTTGAAAGGTGTTTATTACTGGCTATATTTTATTGGTGTATCCATTCATCATCATAATCATCATTCAACTCTTATTATTATACTACTAGCGCCCTGCAATTTTACTCCCATTTTCATGAGAGTACGGGAATTAAGCCTATATTATTCTCGTGTATAAAATACATTACTTAAAGCTTCATTAAATTCATTCTCTAGTTTTTTCAAACTTCAATACTAACTTTCGCGTTAATAATATCAGTAGGACGATTCCTAATGATAAATAATTATAAAGTTTATATCGTTTAATGTTTATTCAAATATTATTCCAATTATATCTACCAATCTTGTATATTGATCAATCAATCATCGTCGACTCGATTAACTAAAAAGTTAACATCGATTTTAATTTGTTAAATATTCAAAAAGATTCCACTCAAGTTGTCTAAAGTTGATTGTGTATCTGATTGTATTTTTAATCGACTATTAAGCAATCTTGTAATCGCATTTACCATTTTCTTGTTAACAAATTCCAAGAAGTCAGAGCAATCGCGTATGTAGGTTCTTGTTATTGTTGCATTGATAATTGCACTTGCGTAATACTAACAAAGAATTACTAACATTTTTTTCAATATTTTTTTTATGTTAGCGGATAGGCAAACTGGTGGACGTGCCACCTGATGGTAAGTAGTGGACATCAATCATGAGCATAGCCTTTATCTGGAACTAGCCAAATACATAAGATGCTAAGTCTCATTGCCAGTAATTTCACTGCCTGACTTGCCCGTATTTCCGAAATAGAAAAGCTGCTTCAAGGGGGCAACTAGCCAGATGGTGCTATACGTACAATAAATTGACTGTTCGAATGTTAATAATAAAAATAAAATTTTAGGACCACTCAGTACTCACACACGACCATCTGATCCCAAACTAGATTGAACCAGTTCTAATGGCAACCAGAAACTAATACGTGTAAGTAAATTACGCCCTGACACAGAACAAATGATGACTCATCACACAAACATTTGTCCTGGGTGGGAATCGAACCCACGACATTGGTTTAGCAGTTAGGGTCACTGGACCAACATGACAGTCAAATTGTAGTTCAATACCAAAACTGTATTTTGTCACTTAATTAACAATAATAATGATAATGATGATGATGATGTTCTTTTCAGGTGAAAGTTACCCAGAAGCCTCCGAACAGCAACGACGAGAAATTCATCAGAACTCTTATGAAAGGCGATTTCTTCGGTGAAAAGGCTTTGCAAGGGTAAGTGTTTGTTTAAAGAATTAGTTTCTGCGGTGAAGATGCAATTTGATTTCATTCAGAAGCTACGAGTAAAAGTAACAATAATAAGTAATATTATCATTATTAACATTTTCTAAAATGAGAAATGTTGTAAGATAGTGTTACATCTTTATACATAAAATTAGAGGCGTGTGTCCCTATATTTTACTTTGCAGCCAAAACAACGCATCGCAGACGAAAAGTGTTTGTAAGTGGCAATAGGTACAAGGTTTCCATCGTGCACTATAGTGGTTGCGAATCGTTGGTTATAAGGCTTAAAACATGTAACCTTTATATTAACTTTAAAAATGTAATACATTGGTCCCTAATGGTTTGGATTTTTCTAGAAATTTCTGGAAGGATCTTGAAAGCGGACCCAGCGAAGCGGGTATTCACAGCTAGTATTATATAAGATTTTAAATTAACATGGTTATTTTCATTATTACGGGATATTTACCATGAATGAATGTCATGTTCTCGTGAACATGACATTCGTAGACAATGTCGAAATATCGAGCACCACAAAATAATGCTATAAAACATGGTAAATATCCCGTTTTAAATAGTTTCAGTATTATATAATACTAGCTGTCCCGACAGACTTCGTTCTGCCAATATTAAAATTGCAATTACAAAATAGGGGTTGATCGTAGAAGGGTGAAAATTTAGGGTTGTATGTATTTTTTATGCTGTATCATAAAAAAATAAAAACAAAAAATTTCGTCCAAAAATTAAAAAAAAAACTTTAGGGGTGGACTACCCCTAACATTTAGGGGGATGAAAAATAGATGTTGGCCGATTCTCAGACCTACTGAATATGCATATAAAATTTCATAAAGATCGGTCAAGCCGTTGCGGAGGAGTACGGTAACTAACATTGTGACAGGGAAATTTTATATATTAGATTATAATATAAGAAGCAACGCATAAAAATATAGAGGAAACAACTGATCTTAAAAAGTAGGAAACTATATTATGTCCCACAGCTGGTCCCTCCTCAAAATCAGGCGAGGAGGGTATCGGGCCACAGTACACTAAGGCACTAGCCTAATGCGGGTTGGTAAACTTACACACCATGACCTGATCCTGACAACCCCCCAACGTCCTGTGGTGCTAGACCTTCGCTTGCTTATTAGTGATGGAAAACATCGCGAGGAAAAATTTATGCCTGATAAGATTAAATTATTTGAAGGTGCGTGAAATTCCAAAACCAATCTGCATTTTAGGCCAGCTCATCGGTGAACCCAACACCCTCCTCTCCTGATTTCTAGGAGAAAACCTGTCCCCAGAAGTAGGGCATAAAAAGTTGATATTACTATATAGTGATATTTAAATACTAATCCCGTGTTGGATGCGAGTGGCAAGGGATCGGTTTTGACGTTCATTGATGGAGACCATTGTTCAGCAGTTAATGGATAAAGACTAATGATAATGATATACCTCCCACAGTTAAAATACAATGAAACAAGACCTAACAAGATGGAACATCTCACAATGTATTAGTAAATTATTAAGCGTTTGTCTTAGCGTTATGCAACGCTATAACTCTGAGGTATCATATTTTACAAGCTTCGCATTTCTGTTTAAATGGAACTGTAGAATCTGTCTTCAGAGAAACGTAGGTAGGAAGGCAACCTTATCTCTTGCTTTGAAATGTTTTGTTAGTATTGAGATTATATTGGATTTGAATGCGACAGTAATACCATAATATTATATTGTTTATAACATTATTAATATAAAAATCTAATAAATGTTTATTTATTTGGCTACAATAATTATCATCACTCAATCGTCAAGTTTAACAAAGAAATGTAAAGTCAGTTGTGCTAACATTGACTCCTAAAACTTCTCAGACGTAGAGATGCTATTCTGCTTTGCGAGAAGAAGTATTTAAGCTATGATTTGTGATAAATAATAACGTTACAGGATAAGGATATACAATGTAGTAGAAGTAATGGATGGCCATTGATAAATTTAGATCTAAATCTTTTTATTGCTATAATAAGTATCAACTCTTATATGTCCTACTGCTGGGCACGAGTCTCTTCCTCGAAATCAGGCGCGGAGGAGACTCGTGTTATATACCATAGTTCACCGATGCGCTGGCCCAATGCGGGTTGGTGAACTTCACATACCTTCAAGAATTTCAATCTCATCAGGCATGCAGGTTTCCTGACGACCTTGTCCTTCACTGGTGAGCGAGCGGTGGTCTCGTGTTTGGGGTGCACTTACAAATTTAGAAAAAAACCATTTTTAGGCACACACGGGGGGTCAGGATTGAACCCGGAACCTCTCGCATAAGAGTTCCCCCACCACAGGAATAACGTCACTTATTTTATTGCTATACTGTACAGGAATTGTATTCCAGGGTAATTAATTTGACAGTAATATTCTTAATATTTCATTTATTACCTGGACGTTTCAGGTATTCTTTATCTGAATTATGTACATTGCCTACCGGCATAATTCATAATTAATGATAATATGGCCAGTGACGCCATATTATTATTGCTTATTTAAAGTGTTTATATTCTTTTTTCAGTGACGACCTGCGTACCGCAAACATCATCTGTGACTCTCCGGATGGCACCACCTGTCTGGTCATAGACCGGGAGACCTTCAACCAGCTCATATCCACCCTCGACGAAATTCGCACCAAATACAAGGACGAAGGAGACGATAGACAGAGGTAAGAGTACTTCTAAATTCAAAAACTTAATCATGACAGACAAAAACTAAAATGGAATAAATCAAACCAGATCTTTAAGAAGTGACCATGAATGAAAAGACGCCCACGAACTTAATTCATAAGGCGATTATCGATCATGAATTTGAATAAGTACCGGGATTAACATCTCTCTTAGATTGTGGAAATAAATTTACTTTCGATTTCGACCTAGCAATGTGATAAACGACTTTTGGTAATTTTTTACTTTATTTTATTCTTATTTAGTAAGGTACATTTCTGATGCTACTTACGTATATCTGCTAACGCTTTCAGATTAAAAAAAAAACCTTACTTAGAAAACTACTGGGGGCAGTTAGTAGTAGGTAGTGTATGAGGTCACTTCCACACATTCCACACAGTACCGCGCGCAAAGTTGAATTGAACTATCTATACTCGTAAGAATAAAATTTTACAACGCGGGACATAATACTTTATATATTTTAATCCTATTTATCTCAAACTTAGTCAGATACAGTTAAATCAATAGAGAGATGTCATACTTGAATGAAAATAATGATTGTTATCTGCCTCTGTTTTAGACAATAGAATTATCTTGAATGAATATAATACTATTCTTTTACAAACGTTTTGTTATGCTACATTTGGTAATAAACAATTATTTTTGCCTTTGCTATCACGGATTATCTATGGTAAGTTTTCATGTAATATGTAGATGATAGCTTTGTAAATTGTTTATACTTTTGCGTAGATTATAAATTAAAAAAGACACATTTTTATATCATGAACATATGCCACTAACCAATTACAAATTCCGATGAACTCTTTCGGTTGTTTGGATATATGATATCTTTTAAAACGTTTTATTCATAGAATCGGACATAAAGTCAGTATACGAAGCGAAAAGCTAGCAGGTTTTGTCAATAATGCCATGAGATATTTTAAAATAATTTCCATTTCACTTTCATTATTGATAAATGGTACAGAAAATGTGTGTGTACTTTCACTGTTATGGCACACAATGCTACTTATTGAGGTTTATCTTAGACGGGTTATTAACTTTTCTCATTGGCATAGAAACTATATGCCTTTGTCATGACAATTATGGTTCCCGCGTTTTTTCAATCTGTCAATTTTATCGCACTATTGCATTAGTAAAGACTAGAAAATTGGAGTTCCGATTTAAAAATGGAATACGTGTTTCCATCGATGTTTTTTTAAATTAAGTAGCTATCGTATTGTCCACGTAAGCCATTTTTAGTAAATGTTTGTTTTTAATGTACATACGACACATTAAAATACTAATTCTTAAGATAAGTAATATATTTACACAAATATCTAAAATTTCAGACTAAACGAAGAGTTCGCCAACCTGAGACTAGCAGACCTTCGAATCATAGCCACGTTGGGTATCGGCGGCTTCGGGCGCGTTGAGCTGGTGCAAATCCAGAACGACTCCAGCAGATCCTTCGCCCTGAAGCAGATGAAGAAGGCTCAGATCGTGGAGACTCGACAGCAGCAGCACATCATGTCGGAAAAGGAGATCATGTCGGAAATGAATTGCGAGTTCATTGTGAAGCTGTACAAGACCTTCAAGGACCGCAAATACTTGTACATGCTGATGGAAACCTGTCTAGGTGGAGAGCTGTGGACTATTTTGAGAGACAAAGGTATGTCGTATCGGTGTCAGCCTGTATAAAGTCAGGGGTTACTTTGTATAAAGTCTGCTTGGGGTTTTTATAGAAGTGGGGACAGAGATATTTCATGAATTGATTAATAGCGGATAAGTAATAAGTTAATTCTATAGACACTTACTACACCAGAGTATTGGCAGGTGCAATAACGGCCTTTCTAAAATGAGTTTTCTTGATGTTTCCTCGTGCGATATGGGGAATGCTTTAAAAATCGAGTTGTGGACTTCCAAATTGGTTCAAACCGCTTTCCTATGGACAAGACGGTTTTTTTTTAATTTAAATAAATTACTTGCTCCGAGAGTTTTGAGACTGTCGTACGTTTTAGGAAAAGCAACGCAAATTATTTATGTTTGTTAAAGGCTGTGTCCTATAAAGTGATCAATCTGATAGTTTGTCTTACCATCATCATCATCAGCTACTATCTGTGTACATAGGCCGCTAACTAAAATAAAATTAAGCCCTCTTTAAATAGCTTCCTCCTCCAAGTTTAAGTTTAATTAACATAACTTTGACGGCCTAGTTCTCATTACTACTTAGCATTACATTAAAATTATTATTACATAATACATATTATTAAGCCTTATTTTGGACATGACTGTTTCTGTTATTCATATAGTTTTACATTAAATTTAACTGATTTCAATTTATTCTAGATATTAAACCTTATTGCTGCAAATTTTTAGGTTCTGTGTTACACGATTTTTTTATCTCTTCCAGGCCAGTTCGACGATAGCACCACCAGATTCTACACAGCGTGTGTTGTCGAAGCCTTCCACTATTTGCACTCTAGGAATATTATATATCGGTAAGTTTACTCTGTGAATAAAATATACTTGTTAAATATTTAAACTGGCAGAATACGGCGTGCAAATATTGATAATACATTTATTTGCAAAGATTACGTGACAAATAGTACATTGATAAAAATCTAGCGAACGTCGCGTTTGCAAATATTTATGATAACTTGCAAAGCGTTTGTCATTTTGACCTTAGTGTTACGATTGTATTGTTTGTAGGTACTTTATAAAATTGTTTTTAGTGGTTATATATAGACCTATGTCATTTAATACATACAAACATCATTATCAGTCTATCCGTCCATTGATATACATACAATGTGAAAGTAAGGATGTTTGTTACGCTTTCACGCGATACTACTCAACCAATCATCATGAAACTACACATATTCTCGTTGGTACTAGAAGCAATATAGGATACATCAAAAAAGGCAATTCATTTCGCTAACGTGGGCAACAGCTAGTAATAAAATAAACAAATGACAGTCTGCTGTCTTGGTATTCGAGGCAAGTCAGCCAATAAAGTCATTAGCTAAGGTGCGCCTTTACACTACACTATTTTTTTCTTACTTCCAGAGATCTCAAACCAGAGAACCTACTACTTGACTCCAAAGGCTACGTGAAGCTAGTGGACTTTGGTTTTTCGAAGAAACTCCAGGCGAGCCGCAAGACCTGGACCTTCTGCGGCACGCCGGAGTACGTGGCGCCCGAGGTCATAATGAACAGGGGACACGACATCAGCGCTGACTACTGGTCGCTAGGTGAGGGAATATTAAATATCAAGTATGAGATGATGGTCCAGTGGGTATGAGCTCGGCCTCTTGAGCAAGAAGGTACTGGTTCGACCCTGACCCCTATAGTACCTTGAAATGAGTTTTCTAAAATTTCTTAATGTACCCTAAACACAAGAACAACACCGTTAAGGGAGCGATCCCTTAACGGTGAAGGAAAACATTGTGAGGAAACCTGCTTGCCTGATGAGATTGAAAGTCTTTGAAGGTATATAAAGTTTATCAACCCGCATTGGGCCATTTATGAACTATGGCATAAACCTCGCCTGATTTCGAGGAGAAGAACCGTGCCTAGCAAATATGGCTTGATGCTTTACTTTTTGTAAGAATATGGCTAACAATTAGTATTAATTTGTAGGCTAAATAATTAGACTAATTCTCTTTATTGTTTTTTTTTGTATTTTATGTATATTATGTAGCCCGATCTACGCTATATTTGGGCATCGAAATAAAAATCTGACGCCTCAGTCCTCCCGTGTCTAGTTGTTGTATCTGAAACGCTAGAAACTCTTATCATACCTCGAAAAATCCGCAAGAGAATTTTAATTATAGGAATACCATTATCATCTAAGGCATAGGCAACAGCTAAGTATAATGTTCTAAAACATCAATTTTAATTTCCAGGTGTACTTATGTTCGAGCTGCTGACCGGGTCCCCCCCGTTCACGGGAGCTGACCCCATGAAGACATACAACAAGATCCTGAAGGGTATCGACGCGGTGGAGTTCCCCAGATGCATCACGCGCAACGCCGCCAACCTCATCAAGAAACTGTGCCGGGACAACCCCGCGGAACGGTTGGGCTACCAGAGAGGTGGCATCACGGAGATACAGAAGCACAAGTAAGTGTAGATTATAGCAAAGAATTCAGACGTACATAGAAGCACAATAAATTATTCTTAAAGATTTTTTGTGCCGACTTTATTGGGGACAAGTCGCTCGCTCTCGTAGGCTCATATGCTGGGGACATCGCGGTGTCCTTCTCGTCACGCCACCATGCAGACGTTTATGTCCTTTAACTTGTTAACTGTCCTTCTATATACGTCTGAATTCGTTGATTATAGTAAAGTAGTGTAGACACTATCAACAAAGAATTCAGACGTACATAGAAGGACAGTTATTATCAGCACTTTGAGGACAAACTCTGCGACGTAAAGTGTAGTAGTAAAGAGTAGTGGAGTATAATAGAGAAAAGCTTCCGGTTGAATGAGGTTTCATTAAGAAGCCCGGAAGACCCAGCAAAAAGTCTCGAATTACAGACATGTGACTGATAAGGAGGTGTACTGACTTACAGAAGTACAGTGACTTAAACAAGTTAGTGCAGAGGAAAGAAAAGTAGAAGAAAGAGAAAAAGACCAGTAAAGTATAGTAAAATATAGTTTTAAACTAACGCGATCACTATTCATATTTAAATATATATTAGTTCGGGTGCTTGCCGCGTTTATAGTTTTTTTGGGGTCCCGATATTTAGACAATTTTGGTATTTTCGTATCTCGTATTCTCGTAATAGTAGACACCTGGCACTGCTCTGCCAAAGCTTACGATTAATAATTGATATCTGATACTAAAATTTGAACATGGAATAATGGTTATCATTGTCTCTTCCAGATGGTTCGACGGTTTCAACTGGGAAGGTCTCGCGCAGCGCACGCTGGAGCCTCCTATCATGCCAACCGTCAAGTCAGCCATAGACACGCACAACTTTGACCAGTATCCGCCTGATGCTGATGAGCCCCCACCCGACGACCTATCCGGGTGGGATGCCACTTTTTAACCTAACACACTATATTACAGTCATACAACGTGAAAATCACGACGCCGTTAATTGCAAAGTTAATAACATAATTGTAATTAAAAAAGTAATTACATTATTTTTAATTTGCCAGCAAAATTATTTGCCCGAACCTGCCAGGTTTTCCTTGAATACCGAGATTTCAAGAACCCTAGTATTTTACATACAAATAACAATATTTTTTTATATAAAGTGTTACTTTAGTTAGTTTAAAAATGCCATTATTAAATTATATAAATTTGCTTCGTGTTTGTTTAGGACTTAAAATTATAATTATGAACATGACACAGATGAACTAATGTTGACAACTCCGAAATGTTTTCATTTTCTAGAGAAGAAAGTTTAGTAGGTCCACCTAGCTATAAAAAGAATCTATTTTACACACTCAGAATTTTGTTAGTACTTTTCATACGTACATGCTTCAAAACGGAATTAACTTATGATTTGTTAATTATAATTAAATATAATTCTGTTAGGCGTAACTGTAAATTATAAAAATCACGTACAAGTACATACTTTGTCCATTAAAAAACATAATATATTTATATAATACATATTTTCATAGTCACAGGGTAACAAAATACCAAATTATTGTTACCAATTCAGTGTACATATATCAAAACATAAAATAAATTATATTACACTCAACGTTCAATATTATTATATAAAATATTTTATTATAAATATAATAAGTAGAAAAATCATTCACATAATCACGAAAAGCTCATGCCAATAATGTTTGTGATAAAATAATGAATTATCCTTAGATCAAAAATATGTCTAGATAGAGTGTCGCGCGGAAAACACGTCCAAAAATAGCGTCCAACTGTTGACCTCTAAATGCTTTCTCCGTGTTTAGTATCAGTCCCGCTGTCATAGAATACGCATGAATTGTTACGCATTATTGTTTTTATTTCTAATGAAGGTTTGTGTTGAAGTGTAACTAGATTAAAAAGGATGATTATGGGAGAACTGTAGTAGCTGGTATCACTATTCACGAACACATCTTTGAAAATGTTGGCCAGTTCTTTTTGTTTTGATTGTAGGACGACCCTCCATCTAGACATATTAATGATCTAAGGAATTTTCATTTTGAGCGTTTGTAGTGCTCAAATAAAAAAAAATGTTATTTTTTTATAAATCGGATTTTTATTTCTTCTATTATACTAAGTTATTAAGTCAAACTTGTAAATTAGTTAGCGTAATAATTAAACAATTTCTTTAATGTAGAAAAGTGAATCTTCATTTATTCTTATAAATGTAATTAACTATGTTATAAACGATACTTAGGGATAAACAGTTTTGAGTATCGATGGCTTATACTATTTATGATAACTATAACTGCATGGTTTAACCATTTCAAATTCACAAATACCATTGAGTACAAATGGAAGAGGATATAATTTACCTTGACGATCATATAGTATCTCTATGTTAGCATTACTATGCTAAAATTATAGCTAGTAAGCTATGTATTATAATACATAATATTATGTTGTTTTATTTGAAATTAGAATAATGCCTTTGCTATTTCACTCGACTCTATCCATTTAACTCAATGGCTATACAATTTTCACTAACTTATCTTATTAGGTCATTTAATTGATTAGGTCAAGTGTAGTTATAACGAAATTTATGTATAGTTAATATTCTTTCTGAATATAATTTCTTAATGACCTATTTGATGTCTGTTACCTGCCTGGAATGAAGTCATATTAATGTAAGTCTTCCACATATTGTGTAATCAGTGTAAATATTTTATATAGTTTGTATGTTAATGAATTTATAAAGAACGCGTAGTCTAAACATTTGTAACTACTGTAAGAACATCTATTTTTATAATCATAATTTTATGTTATTGTAAGTAATTATGTGCGATTTATTGAAAAAATAAAATACATAATATTAATAATGTTTTTATGTTATTTCTATATTTAGTTTTTGCGACAGATTTTTAAAGATAGATTAGACATTGCATTTGATATTTTTAAAATCGTTTTAAATGGTCGTTTTAAATCGTTTCAAAGGTCGTAAACTTTATTGCAATTTTACGTTACATGTGCAATGATGAATGACAATTAAAGACAATCAAAGTGAAGAGTCTATAAGTTAATGGATGATATTTTCCTTTAAAAGTTTTCTTTCTTGAGCTACATCACACTGACAATTTAATTGGTAAACGAGATAAGAATCTTCCCTGAACATCCCCTCCATCATTCCTTGCCATGATCACGGAAAGACTTAGAGCAGATATCACCTGCCTCGGACTCAGGTAAGCAATCAAACAATCAACAAGATATTATGTCAATGTAAATAATATTTATGCCATTGCTCCGTTGCTAATCGGATTATGTTATAATTGAATGCCATGAAACACATTTAACAAATGTTATCGTTTTACTGGTCTAGTAAACAGTGCAAATCGAATTTCATTCGAGTTGTGATACACAGCATTTAAAATTCATTTTAACCACGTGTATTATGTATCTGGAATCTTGATATAGCAAAAATCTATAATAATAATTATTGTAGTAAAGTAAGAAAGCACCACATACAATATTTACGTAAATATTAAAGTGCCATTAAAAGCTGTAACAAAATAGCGTCATAATAAAATGATGTCGTCGATCGCCTGTACGTTAGCTGTTATTTCCCAATACGGAATTCCGTAGCTCGCTCGACGTTCGCATCTATCTGTCATGTCTCTCCTGCCCCAGTATTGATAATAAACGCTGTAGATATTCTGTAGTCCCTGTTGCATTCGTGATATGTAAATCATAAAGTCTCACAATAATAATTATTAATAATTGATATGCAATCGGTTACCAAGGCCGCTTCAAAAAGCAATGACTCGTACTTGTTCCTCGGTCCCATTCACATTCACGTTCTCGTTCTCGATCTCTTTCTCCTTTTATATTATTTCGTTCTCGTTCTCGTCTCGTTCTCGTTATGTTGGTCCTCGTATGGTTCTCGCCTCTCTTTATCTTTCCGGTTCTCGTTCTTGTCCGTTTTCTCTTTCTCGTTTTCGTTTTCGTTCTCACTCTCTTTCTCGCTCTCGTTTTTGTTCTCGTTCTCGTTCTCTTTCTCGTTCTCTTCTCGTTCTGGTAGTCGTTCTCGTTGTACCCCTCAAAGTTGACCATTTATTATTCTCTGGTTCCTCTGTGAGTTAAGCTGTTGATTTAACACAAGGACGGTGTTTTTGCACGGGATGTATGGGGGCTGATAAACATATTAGTCTAAATACAAAGCAAGTGAACTCAGTGGAAAATTAGATACTCATTGTACTGAAATGTAGGTCACACATGGACTTCGTGTGCCTAAACGTGACTTGGCGCGTAGGTCTTCTGTGAGTTTTTCTGACAGGTTAGCCATATATATTAAAACAAGAAAATAGAATATAAATAAAATAGAAATAAAATTATTAATAATATAATAGTAATCATTTTCACATAATAAGTAAAAATCAGGCATGAAAGTTTACGTAAAGTTAACTAATTGTTTTGAGAGCTTTAGAGCTTCTGATGAGCAAAATGGCCAACGTCAAGAGGCTGGAAAAGTAACTACTTATATTTAACGAAAATCAGCCATGAGAATTTACGTGGAGTAAGTAATTATTATGTACCTTGATCACTTCATACCTGGAAATTAGGCCATTGACCAGGTTAGGTTATAACTACTAATACTACTTAAACGTCCAAATTTCGTTCGTCAGAAAATTCTTGAAGTCTGGCAACTCCAGGATCTCGCTCCAATTAAAATGAGTTATTATTTAACTGTAGTAACATTAGACGTACCTATTGGCGTTCATTGGACATGCAATGAATATGAAAACCTGAAAAACAATAGATCCAGACATCTATATTACAATATTCCAGCTTTAACTATTTTAAGGGTGTATAATGTTTACGTACTTCGATACTGGAATATTTTAAAACAAATATAAACTTAATTTAGTCCTAAACAATAGCTTTAAACATAATAAACAAACTATTCTAAGGGCCTGTTTCACAATCTCCCGTTAAGTTCCCTATAGGCTATAGGGAACATATTTGACAGATAGAGTATGGAGTATCTGTCAAACATCTGTCAAATATGTTGCCTATAGCCTATAGGGAACTTAACGGGAGATTGTGAAACAGGCCCTTAATATACGAAAGTTTTCCTTTGGTATCTCTATTTATAAGGCGTTCAGTTTGTTGGAAACATTCCCGAGGGACAGACAAACAGACACACACAGACTTCACAAGAAATAGCATTTCGTTTTCCTCAGGGAACTCTAAAAAGGGAGCTTGTTCGCTAATGCTGGACATTAGCCATTTAATTAAGTTGACGGAAAAGCCTTTAATGGAAATTTGCACAGCGGATTAGAAATTATATAATGATATAGGTAATACAATTTCAGCTCTATAGGTGTTACCTATTAAAATTTGGTAGCTCAAAGTAGGGCTGAATTTTTGAATTGTTACATGTTATTATTTCTTGCTTCGGGGTTTTTTATTCCTGTAGGTACAAGACGGTTAATCGAAAAATCTGAAATCTGAAATTGATATTTCTTTAAAACATCACATAAAAGCATTACAGCCATCTTACCTACCTACCTAGACCTGACCTAGTGGTTGTTCGTGGATTGATGATATACTACCATGAAAGTGTCACCAATATCTGGTGGCTTTATCAAAATTATTGATTTCAGGTAATTACAAAGATTTGACGTGGCAACGTCAAATAACTTGATATTACGGGCAGCATGCACGAAAAAGATGACGTAATGTCGCGTTCTGCCAGCGAGAGCGCGGCACGAAAAAGAGAGAGGCATGATCGGCTCGAGCGATCGGCTCAGTTCGGTTGCAACCATATTAAACACCTAGCCTATTGATTTAGGCTAAACATGAAGCGTGTGCCGAGGAAGCGATGGCTTTTCGCGCGTTGATAACTCCATTCCTGTAGTTAATGTAATAATGCTGTTCCGACAGGGGTCGAACCCTCAGTATTGCACTCGTAAAGTTCAATTGAAGCCCAAATTAAACGCCCTGGATACATTATCATTTCAATTAAGGGATAAATTTTATTTCTGCGGGATCATAGTAAAAATTCTCATTACTTCAACTAATTGTTTACCTTTCTTTCCAAATCAAATGAATATCGGCTGATTAATATCCCTTGTCAGACTATTGGATAATTAATATGTGAATATATTAGATTTGTTAGATTGGTAGTTAAGCGTTTAAGTAGTTACACCTTGTTTGTTTTGCCATTAACCAGGTGGGAAGCGGTTCGTGAAGTGTCGTGAAGTTCGGTCGATACGAGTGGCAAGGGATCGGTATTATTGGCCTACATTTTGGGAAGCTTATGTCGATAGACGGATAGAGACTCATGATGATGATGATGATGATGATGATGATGATAATGATAATGATGATGGTGATAATAATGATGATGATGTCGATGACGACGACGGCAAGTTCTTTAACTTCTTCTACCATACTACTTTTTAGGGTGAGAAAAATATGAATAAGAAGTCTGGACATGTCCCAAGTTATTATTATTAAAATAAAAATTCAAGATAACTGAAGCACAAATTCTATAGAAAAAACGAAAAAATCTGTGCATATTTGCTCAAAAGACTCAGTTAAAACATTGTATCAGCTTCTGCTACAGCACTTCAACCCTAAGGGTATCGTTTTAAAAATTAAAAGCTTTTTTAAAATGTACATTCACACTGAAGTTCTTGCCCTCAATCTGTCTACAATATTCTCCGGTCGTAATATAGTAAAAAGAGTAAATAGCTGGAACAAAGCACTCGGGATTTAGAGCTAGTATTTTATTCAATGATCTAAGTCCACGTCAGGTTTTAAGAGCAGCTCTTGTTTGTACAGGGATTTAAATAATGCATCTGTGGATTTATATTAAATGTGACTGTTACGTAAAATGTTGGCGATAGTTTTTTAGACGCGATAACGACTTAAAAATTGATGAACACCGGCTGCACGCACTAAAAAGCATGACTCACTCGTTGCGTCCGAGCTGAGCGTGCAAGCGAGAGCGCGCAACAAGTGACAGAGAGGTACGATCGGCCTAAGCGTATGGATTGGTGACTTTTCAGACAACAGGTATGTAGTTAATAGAATCAGGCGCTACTTTGCGAAAATCCATTTTTAAAAAGATATTAAATTATATTTAAATTAGCAATTGGTTCGCGGGATATTGCTAATTAATATATAGTTTTAATATATTTTTTTAAAAAGGTATATATACCTGTTATGGCACAAGCCATGGACGCCCATGGACATCCGTAAAATCATAAGTTATGTAGATGCATTGCTATCTTTTTCCCTAAGTCATTGGGAAATAGGCAACTCACAAGCCGCGATAAAGGGGGCAGCATAACTGAAACTTTTCTTTTATCAAGTGCTGTTGCATATTCGACGTTAGGTCGAATTGAGCATGCGGAGCTCGCAGCTCTCGAGCGAACGGACTCTAATAGCAGCATTGCTGGAATACTGATTCGTCCTTACACGCGTTTCCTTCACCTAAGACCAAGCGATGTCATATTCAACTTAAGGAAATTTAAAAGTGAAAGACCTTACTAGCAAGCCGTACGAGCCGTAATACACGGATGGAGACTGATTCAACTAGTACTGACTTCACCGTCTGATTTAACGGTGGATTATTGTTATGTCTATTGCTGAAGTGATCCTGTGACCTGAGGACCCGGGACCCTCACAAAAGCGGCTGAAAGCGCTCGCAGCGATTTTAGTGGGGAAGTGCACCCCAATATGCCACCAGTGTGCCTACTCGAGGCCCATAGGTAGGAAAGCATTTCCACTGCGGTTGGTCTGTGGATTAGTTACCATCTTTACACACCGTTACTCCTGTATTCAGCTGCGTCCAGTTAGACTGGTAGCCGACTTCAAATATAAATAGTAAAGTATGAGTAAAGTATCAACCCTTGTTTATCCCACTGCTGGGCACGGGTCTCCTTCTCGCAATCAGGCGAGAAGGGTAATGGGCCATAGTTCACCGATGCGCTGGCCCAATGCGGGGTGGTGAACTTCACATACCTTCAAAGACTTTCAATCTCATCATGCATGCAGGTTTCCTCACGATGTTTTCCTTCACCGATGAGCGAACGATGGTCTCGTGTTAGAGGTGCACTTAGAAATTTAGAAAAACCCATTTCAAGGCACACACGGATGGGTCAAGAATCAGGATCGAACCCGGAACCTCTCGCATAGGAGGCCGAGTCCGTCCACCACTGGACCATCGTCGCTCAAATATAAATAGAGTTAGGAAAAATAAACAGAGTTCGCACGGTTTGATCCTACAGGTTAAGCTACGCTTGCCAGGTGGATCCGTGAATTAGTGACGATCTTTACATACCGAGACTCCTCGGGTATTCAGCTGCATTCGGTTAGACTGGTAGCCGATTCCAAATATAGTTGGGAAAATACTAAGCAGAAGAAGAGGAGAAATTTAGAAAATATATTTTAGGTGCATCGGTCGATATCAAAACATTTACTTAGAGACAGAACCTGTAATTTAGTTACCATTATCACTAATTACGTACTTCAAAATAAACGGTATATTGAGGTCACCGGCGCCCCTTCAGGCCAATTAGTTACATGTTCCCGGTCCCGAGAGTGTAACTATTTCAAGGTAAATTGAGATAGTTTAGGATAGA
Organism: Lycaena phlaeas; assembly: GCA_905333005.2. Lineage (NCBI taxonomy): Eukaryota > Metazoa > Arthropoda > Insecta > Lepidoptera > Lycaenidae > Lycaena > Lycaena phlaeas. The sequence continues at coordinate 6,317,773 of HG995181.1, forward strand.
AATGCATGTATTTATTGCTTCTTAATTATATCATGGCTTGTGGCATTGGTTGTCTAGGCGTTCATTCAGTGGGACCTCTGTTCAGCAGAGGATGGATAAATGCTGATGACGATGATTAAAAGAAAAATATATTCATTTTGAAACAATTATTCCTAATAAAGTAAAATAGATTAAATCGTATTCTATTATTTAATCGTTGATGTTGAAAATGATTGTGCACTAAAACAATAATATATTTACCATTTGAATGCACAAACATTTTTCAGTTAATTAACTACAAGTTAATAAAAAATACAATTTGAGGTGGATGTTTGAACAAAATATGAATGGTAAAGCGACATGGCGAATTTATAGTACCTACATTCAGGATGACGGGTGTAGTATTGCGTGCACAAAAAAACGTTATAGTCTACCAGTTTTTGTAGAGATTGTTATGTAGAAAAAGTAAAAGTATCAACCCTTTATGCCCCACTGCTGGGCACGGGTCTCCTCCTCGAAATCAGGCGAGGAGGGTAATGAGCCAATAGTTCACCGCGCTGGCCCAGTGCGGGTTGGTGAACTTCACATACCTTCAAAGACTTTTAATCTCATCAGGCATGCAGGTTTCCTCACGATGTTTTCCTTCACCGGTGAGCGAGCGATGGTCTCGTGTTTGGGGTGCACTTAGAAATTAGAAAAACCCATTTCAAGGCACACACGGGGGGTCAGGATCGAACCCGGACCTCTCACATACTCTTATGCGAGAGGACCGGGTCCGACTCCATCCACCACTGGACCATCGTCGCCACATGTCGTGTTATGTAGAGCTTAGAAATAATTGTCTCTGAAGTCTTAAATACAATTATTAATACCTATCTCTCGTACTAGTAATATAATATTCACAGTCGAACTTGTTCTTAAAAGGGTATAAGGAATTATCCTCATACCATAATAAGAAAACGTTCGACCAGTATTGACTTCACCGTCTGATTTAAAGGTGGATTATTGTCATAACCTGCAGATCCGAAACCCCCACAAAGCGGCTGAAAGCGCTTGCAACGATTTGTGAGTGTGAACACACATCAGTGTGCCTTACTCGAGGCCCTGCTAGGTGCGAAAGCATTTCCACTGCGACATCAATGGAAAAAGGTAAACTAGTTTAGGTTCCTAGGTGATGTCGACTGAGCAACAGATGGCACGTCTGCCAGTGTACGTATCAACATGAAAAAAAAATGAAAAAAAAAATGTGATGTACTGGCATCGTAACATTGACATTTCACTTAGAATAGGCTGGTATAGAACAGAATAGAATAGACAAAATCCCCACCATGGTTCAAGCCTTGTTGTGGCAGTATGGCTCAGTAGCCTAGGGTGAGCCCAACACCTTGGGCGAAGCTAATTGAGCCAAAGGGGCTCTTTGTACCCCTCTTATAAGAAGAGAGGACAAAAGAGCAGGGGGCAAGGGGCTAGGATGGAAACCTCGCCTCATTGTACTGTCCTGACAGTGGGAGGGGTTGTTCTAAGATGCGGGGCTACCCGTCTGTGGAGGTGGTGTTGCCCCCCCGAGGGGACTGTCTGGCCGTCGAGGTGCCCTGTGTTAGTAGATTCGGGGCGCCTCACCAAAGGCGACATTGGTGGCACTCGCCGGGTTTTAGTGGGTAGAGCTGCGTCTATTTACCAGCTTTCGGGCGCAGCGAGTCCCACATACCCGCCTGGGGAGACCCACTCCCCTGCGGGATGCGTCAGTGCATTTCCCGGCGTTAAAGAAAAAAAAAGAATAGACAGAATAAGGAATATTTATACACTGCTACACATACTTTATCTAAAACACACTTACACGAATACTATACTTATGTGATAATACCATACCTTTATAAAAAACAGATGGTCCTTGTTTATTTTAAATGGGACACTATCTATCTTGGCTAGTAGTAATTACCTATTTGGATAATAAAGCCATACAATAAAAGTGTAGTAAGATTAGTAATTGTAATAAGTGAGCGTTCTCACAACATATTAAATGCCACTCGTTGCGTAGTTTTATTACACACAGAAAATGAGGCTACATAATAATAGGCCCGACATGAATGGGTTGACGATTTTAACTTGAGCAATCTATAAGTATCAGAAAAATTGGTCAAATGTGAGTCGTTATTGGGGGTTCCGTATAAGTAATAATAACTTTATTCATATTTAACCTTAGACAGTAATATAACAGAATAAACCTGTGTCAGAAGACCTCGCTCTTTCACGTTTAGAAACAATACTAATGCTAAAATACATTTGACATGTTCACAACGAACTCACTTTATCCACTCATGTTCAAAATACTTTGAAAATACCTCCGAATAATAATGAGTAGTAAAAAATATATATTAACTAGCTTACCCGACAGACCTCATTCTGTCAAAAAGATTTGGTATGTAGCAGTTTTTTGTTCCTACCTATTTTATCTCAAATTCGAGAAATAAACTATCATATCTTTTAAGTTGGAGAAAAGCACACATTTTAAAAGAAAAAACATTAAAATAGGTTCAGTAGTTTCGGAGTTCATCCCGGACAAACATCGTGACACTGGAATTATATATAATAAAAGATAATATAATTTTTACGTATTCTATGTACGTAAGTAAGCTAAGCTGTAAGTACAGAGAATTGTGTAATTAAAATAAATAAATAAATAACGATTGCAATAAAGTTTGGTTTAAACCTAAGCAATGGTGCTTACCTTACTGAGTGTGTTTACCTCTGATTTAACTTCATCTGTCTGTAGGTGATCTGAACTTCAATAAATATATAGCTCGATTGCAATACTGAATACAACTTTGATAACATTATAATATCAACCCTAATTATGTCCCACTGTTGGGCACAGGCTACCTTCACAAAACCGTGTTGGACTAGGCTGGGCCATATAGAACCTGGCCCAATAGGGTTGGAACTGAACTCCACACGCCTTCAAAGATTTATCTCATCAGGCATGTAGGTTTTGTAACGATGTTTTCCTTCAAAGGCAAGCAAGCGATGCAACAGGCATTCAAACATGAATTTAGAAATACCTATTAATGAAACCACAGAGGTCCAGATGGAACTCGGATCTCCCCCACGGACTCAAGAGGTTGACCTCATACTCATAAGACCGCAATCACTCTTAAAGATTGCGTAGTAAGAAAATCTTAGTACCGATTACCGATATGATATCCTAATATTGTTACTAATTACACAAAAACTACCTAATGGATGGGATGAAACGTACTACTTACTACTGCAACGATGTTACAGCTAATACGCCAGAATAACATTAGTTATAATTTATTCCCTTACAATTTACATCCAAGAGGATGGGAAATGCGCGGGTCAAACCGCCGGGATCTGCTAGTCTATACTAATATTATAAAGAGGAAAACTTTGTTTGTTTGGTTGTAATGAATAGGCTCAAAAAGTATTGGACCGATTTCAAAAATTCTTTCACCGTTTGAAAGCTAGAGACATCAAAGAGTAACATAGGCTAAATTTTATTCTCGAAAATGGGGAATATAATTTTTATCATAATCATCATCATTTTCCGTCCACGGCTCAACAGAGCCATCTCTCAATGAACGTTGTGCTTGAATGAAGCGTGTGCGAGATATTAATTTTATTAAAAAATAAAGCATCTATATCAAAAACTATACCGAAATATATTTAAAGAAAAACAAACAAACCCTTGCCAATCGCATCCAACGCGGATATTCATAATTAAATTAAAATTAATTTTATAGTATTTTTGAACATAACAAAATGCTTCGCGATAAACTGTTTACGGTTTTTATATAAAACATTTTCATTTTATATAAATAAACTATAAAAAAAAGATCAGACAAATAACGTTGATATAAAGTAGATTAAAATGTTGTTTGCCTATAAGAAATCGCTCTAAAGCGATAAGGCCGCCAATTGTACTCATTTACTGTAATATTATATTGTATAATGTATAAATTATGTGTGTGCAATAAAGTATATTATTATTAAATCCTCTAATACAGAGCAAACAGCATGTAAAGCTATAGAGATACAAAGACATAGTGCTAATACATTAATAATTCTTCTTACACAAAATGTACCTAAAACTGAACATGTTTTACTAAAACATTTCTTTACATGATATGGGGCATGCATAAATGACAATAGTTTGAACTTTGGGTGAACGAACTAATTTTTCCAAGTGACAACTGACAAGTGTATACCCAAAACATTTTCCACGCCGATGGCCGGCCGCCGGGCCAGCGAGTTTTCTTCGTCAGTCAAACACGAACGCTCAATGAGAACGTATGTCGGTCTTAATCGCGGAGTAAAACGTAAACAAACATAAAGGATTACAGTGATTTTATATTGTGTGCAGTGCATTTTACAGATATTTTACAGTGCATACTTTACAGTGTTACATTATACAGGTAATAATATTTTTTTCATTTATTAATTAGCGAATATCCTATTTATAATTGAGATGTTACACAATATTATCTTTTAATTATCATATCGTAATGTTTTTGTAACTGGCTTATTATGTCTAAATCTGGTTTGCACAAAACTATATGTTAATGTTTTCGACAAAGTAACAAGTAACAACTTGCATAATTGTTGTTTTTTAATTGTAACGAACAATATAACAGATAAAAATATTTTAATTGCATTTTTATAGCAGCCTAACCAGTGATATTTAGGTGTATTTTTTTCAAGAAAAAAATATAACGAAAATATTTTAATGAATAAAACTATCATCGTTTTAGAAGGTAGAGTTCTGTTTTCAGTAGTGTTATTCTGTCAAAACCATTTCGATATCGAGCTTCACTTGAGTTATAGAGCTCACTTTAAAAGCGAACTTTATTGATATAGATAGAGTAGAATTTTAAAGAATACAAATTCTTCGAATTCGTCATATCAATTGATCACCGCGGATTCCGCTTTTGAGATTCGAAAACGACCTTACAGACCTACTGCACCTACATTTATTGGACTTGGACAGGATAGTTTAATGACGAAAGAATGTAAACAACAGTAACGAAACCAAAATGAAAAGTTACATGAAATAAAGCAATGATAAATGATTTATTTGAAATTAGTTTTTTTATTACCCAACCGAGGGGCAACAGCGGAAGAGGTAATAGACTGTGCGTGAGGATGTTCGCTTGTAGAACCTTTATATTAATTTTAATTATAAAAGTGTTTATAATAAACAATAATATAATTACTGAAATATAATTCGTATTGTGAAAATCGTAAAAAAATGCATTTTTTTTAATAAATACTTGGGAGTCTATTCTCAATACTTTCAAATATAAAACTACCATTTAATTTTGTCACTACGAAATCAATAAATAATAACATAAAATTAAATTATTATAATAAATTCAGACGCATTTTTTGTTTAAAAAGGAGGGTATTATTGTTATTTTTAAATATACACTTTGGTACTAAATATTATTAAAAAAAAAATAACAGTTAAGATGTTGTTATTCTTAATAACCTTTCAACAGGTAGGCAATAATCTAAAATAATGAGACGGTAGGACAAAAAAAAGAGTTAAAAAATATTAAAATGCCAGAAAAGAAAAAGATATGACGGACTTTCAACATGTTTTAGTTATTACTATCTTTTGAACGCTTAATAATGCTTTGAAAATAATGTATTAAATCGAACACAAAAATGTGTTCTTTCTTAGAGAAAATATTGTCGGATTTTTATGTAAAGGTATCTGATTAATATAATACAGGATATCTATTTAAGGATATCTATTTTAAGATTCGGTAAGATAAGCATTGATATCACTCTACAAGTGGTTTCCACGTGTCGACGAATTTTCAACAAAAATATCTATGGAAACAATTTTTAACCATAATAATAACTTTTTATGCCATAAGAGCAGTAGAAGCTTTATGGTGATTACAGATATAGACACCACCGAAGGTTATAGAGATCTATAGCTCTACTGTACCCTCTCCGACCCCCTTCCCACTTTTGCCACCTGAAACCCCCAGACAGCATATCTTTTATTTTACGTTGGCATAGTTAGCGTGAGGTCCCCTGATCGTCCCCACCATGTGCCAGGCCTTTTGGTGGCGGTGGGGCTCAGTAGCCTAGAGTGAGCCAGCACCTTGGGCGAAGCGAATTGAGCCGGGGGGGTCCCTCTTATAAGAGCAGGGGGCAAAGGGTGAGGACGGGAACCTTGGAAGTTGTTTTGTGGTGCGGGACAATCCCTCTGCGGAGGTGGCGTCGGTCACCTGAGGGACTAACTAGCCTAGACTTCGGGGCTCACTAAAGGCGGCGTTAGTGGTACTCGCCCGGCTTTTGTTGTTTGGTGGCGTCCACTTACCATGTTTCGAGCGCAGCGAGTCCCACTTACTCGCCTAGGGAGACTCACTCCCCACTCCCCAGCGGGGTGCCTCAGTGCATTTCCCGGTGTTAAAGAACAAAAAAGATCCCCTTATCGTGCCTGCGCAATTCAGCTACGAAATAGCTTAACACTACCTTTTCTTTTTGATTGCTGAATAAATAATAATAATGATAATAAATCATTTATTTCAGGCACTATGGCCTATGGATAAATACCTTACAAACTAACATATATATTATTATATTACAATATTGTTAGTATAAAACCTTATAGCTATGTTAGTACACTTCCTAGCACTACGTTTTCGTGCGTTCCATATTGAGACGCCAAGATATTCAAAGAAAGCTAATTACGAGCTCCGCAAAACTAAATTGTAAAACATTAATGTATCCAGTTTTGAATAGTTTAAAATGTTAATGTAACCGTGTTAATTTAGTTTTATTTAACCATTGATATACTTACTACATTAATTTTGTCCTGAGAGGCGCTCAAGTTTTTTTTCAATTACATGTTCAACACAGCGTAAAAATAATATAAAGAGAATGAACTGAATTACTTAAACGAAACCTAACACCAATGCTTACTGAATTGAAAATACATAGATAATATTTAATTTTAAACTCAGCATATCAAATGTAGACCAGCATACTGTAAAGTGATAGCATATTTAGTAGATGACTTCAAATTTAATTTACTGGAGTCTACATAAAGCTAAGAATATATATATTTTTAGGGTTCCGTGCCCAAAGAGTAAAAACGGGACCCTATTACTAAGACTTCGCTGTCCGTCTGTCACCAGGCTTTATCTCAAGAACCGTAATAGATAGACAACTGAAATTTTCACACATTGTGTATTTCTGTGGCCTCTATAACAACAAATACTTAAAACAAAATAATAATTAAGGTGGGCTCCCATACAACAGAGTTAGTAGTAGGCGTTTTTTGCTGTATCTCATGAACCGTAATAGGAAGGAGGTTAAATGTTCACAGATGTTGTATCTTTATTACCACAATAATAATAAATACTTAAAATAAAATAAAAATAATATTTAATCTTCCATACAACAAAAGTATTCTTAACCGTTTCTTTTGGTACGGAACCCTCCGTGCGCGAGTCCGACTCGCACTTGGTCGATTTTTTATGTTAGGCAAACTGGCAGAGGTTGCGACTCACACCTTTCAGTAAGCGGTCTAACTCATTCATCTTCGGGTGACACGCGGCATTGCATAGGAGCCCTAATGCGCCTCTAGTAACGCGACTGTGCTCGTTCAGGCTGGGAATCTAGGCCCAGCTAGACATGACGTCGCTGGGGCTGCTTAGTGGCGTTCGGGCAGTCCCGCCTTACGAAAAGAAGGCCTTCGTCGGGGCCAGCTCAAAAAGCGGTTGACGGTGCTCGCAGGTGGTTTAGTGCATTTCCCAAGTACGAATCACCACGTGGGTTCAGCCTTTCCACAGATAAACCTGGGCTATGCGAAAGCATCAACCTTAGTCAACAAGAACGTGGCACAGAAGACCCCCATTGGATATGGATAGATGACTGATCTGAAAAGTATTATTCTGCTTAGTAATCCAGTAAAGCTTCAGAATAAAATAACTTTACGTATTAATAATAATTATCAGGGTTGGGATTGTTTACTTTTTGTTTTTTCGACCTAGGCTTTCATCATCATCATCATCGTCGTTAACCTCTGACCGTCCACTGCTGAACATTGGCCTCTCTCAATAAACGTCAAGACGACCGTTCCACGCGTTGGATGCACACTGGCCGAGACATTCACACGATATTATAATAGTTAACGTTACATCACTATATATTATTTATCTGAACTGCTTCGTTAAAGATGAACAAACAAACATACTTTTTATGTATTCCTGTTGAACATTTTAAGTGCATAATATGTTTCGATACATTACAATTTGAAATTGTTTTGCGTACCTAAATCCATAATTTTAGTTAGTTTAGTACCGGTCTCTGGTATCTGAAAAGACACAAAATAAGAAATTCTCTTTATTTCGGCAACTTAGGCATTCATTATAGGGGCATAATATAGTAGTAAATAGGAGTTGATAATGATGCTTGGACCGAATTGCCATTTACATCTTACAAATTCCTTCAGCGAAGGTTGCCAATCAGCTCATTACATTTTTTCATCATTCGCAACAGCTGTCGTTACATGATTTTTACAAACAGATTCTATTTTTACAAGACGTACGACACGTTTGAATTCTTTCCAAAATAAACGTAGGTATGATTCCTCCAACTCGCGTCGTATTCTAAGATAACATTCATTACGGCTTTGAGAGACATCTTTCATACATATTAATACGGTACTCAAAGATTTGTATGTATAAAGATTTTATTAAGGCGTTGCCATTAGATCGTATCCAACCGAGAGATGGAGTTAAGGCCAGTATATTCGGGCGTTTTATGCATTGAGCGCAATCGCCCTGCCCGCACGACGAGGTACGCGTAGTCTCCAAACAAATGAACTTTCTTGAACCCGGCGTGAACTTATTGTCCGTCCTAGTATAATTTTAAACGTATGGCAACTTACTAGGTTTTTTTTTTACTTTAGTTTATTTCATAAGAATTACATTATATAAAGAGCGTTTTATGGTTTTGTTATCGATCCTGAACACACATGATCATTTTCTATTTTAATAATTACTAAGTTTTTGTATTAAAATGGATACGTTACGTGAGTATTTAATCTTGAACATAAATACATATTTCCCTTCGCAGACTTTCTGAAGGCATATTTAGGATACTATTATTGCTTTCATATTTTCATTTTCATATTCATACCGTATTTGTGTCAATAACTTACAAATTATTGCATTATAATTGCCAATTTTTAAAGTATTAAATTGATATAGTATATATATATGCCATCGCGGACTTTTTTTGGGACCTTTTTAAGATACACATTTCCCCTATACATTATTTTGTTATATCTTAAAGGGTTTAGGCAGCGTTTTCGTTGAAAACTCCCAGGCGGCCTATTTTTTTCCGACACGTCCAACAATTATTGTTATATTTTAGCCAAGGCTTATAAAATTTTAATAAATTATATACAAAAACCTTCCTCTTGAATTGTCCTATCTATTAAAAAACCGCATTAAAATCCGTTGCGTAGTTTTGAAGATTTAACGTACAAACGGGTACAGGGACGGAGAAAGCGACTTTGTTTCATAATATGTTTAAATGGATATAGCATGATATTGCTAAGAGATAGACATATGCCATCGTGGACTTTTTTGTAGACCTATTTAAGCTTCACAATTCCACCATACATTTTTTTGTTGTATCTCAAAGGGTTTAGGCAGCGTTTTCGTTGAAAACTCCCAGGCGGCCTATTTTTTTCCGACACGTCCAACAATTATTGTTATATTTTAGCCGAGGCTTATAAAATTTTAATAAATTATATACAAAAACCTTACTCTTGAATTGTTCTATCTATTAAAAAAACCGCATCAAAATCCGTTGCGTAGTTTTGAAGATTTAAGCGTACAAACGGATACAGGGACGGAGAAAGCGACTTTGTTCTGTAATGTTTAAATGGATATAGCATGATATCGCTAAGAGATAGACATATGCCATCGTGGACTTTTTTGTAGACCTATTTAAGCTACACAATTCCACCATACATTTTTTTGTTGTATCTCAAAGGGTTTAGGCAGCGTTTTCGTTGAAAACTCCCAGGCGGCCTATTTTTTTCCGACACGTCCAACAATTATTGTTATATTTTAGCCGAGGCTTATAAAATTTTAATAAATTATATACAAAAACCTTACTCTTGAATTGTTCTATCTATTAAAAAAACCGCATCAAAATCCGTTGCGTAGTTTTGAAGATTTAAGCGTACAAACGGATACAGGGACGGAGAAAGCGACTTTGTTCCGTAATGTTTAAATGGATATAGCATGATATCGCTAAGAGATAGACATATGCCATCGTGGACTTTTTTGTAGACCTATTTAAGCTACACAATTCCACCATACATTTTTTTGTTGTATCTCAAATGGTTTAGGCAGCGTTTTCGTTGAAAACTCCCAGGCGGCCTATTTTTTTTCGACACGTCCAACAATTATTGTTATATTTTAGCCAAGGCTTATGACATTTTAATAAATTATATACAAAAACCTTACTCTTGAATTGTTCTATCTATTAAAAAAACCGCATCAAAATCCGTTGCGTAGTTTTAAAGATTTAAGCGTACAAACGGATACAGGGACGGAGAAAGCGACTTTGTTCCGTAATGTTTAAATGGATATAGCATGATATCGCTAAGAGATAGACATATGCCATCGTGGACTTTTTTGTAGACCTATTTAAGCTTCACAATTCCACCATACATTTTTTTGTTGTATCTCAAAGGGTTTAGGCAGCGTTTTCGTTGAAAACTCCCAGGCGGCCTATTTTTTTCCGACACGTCCAACAATTATTGTTATATTTTAGCCGAGGCTTATAAAATTTTAATAAATTATATACAAAAACCTTACTCTTGAATTGTTCTATCTATTAAAAAAACCGCATCAAAATCCGTTGCGTAGTTTTGAAGATTTAAGCGTACAAACGGATACAGGGACGGAGAAAGCGACTTTGTTCCGTAATGTTTAAATGGATATAGCATGATATCGCTAAGAGATAGACATATGCCATCGTGGACTTTTTTGTAGACCTATTTAAGCTACACAATTCCACCATACATTTTTTTGTTGTATCTCAAATGGTTTAGGTAGCGTTTTCGTTGAAAACTCCCAGGCGGCCTATTTTTTTCCGACACGTCCAACAATTATTGTTATATCTTAGCCAATATATATATAAAAACTTAATAAATTATACACAAAAACCTTCCTCCTAAATTGTCCTATCTATTTAAAAAAACCGCATCTAAATCCGTTGCGTAGTTTTAAAGATTTAAGCGTACAAACGGTTACAGGGACGGAGAAAACGACTTTGTTTTATAGTAGTAGTAGTAGCTAACATGCGTACCCGGGATATTCTTCTGTGCATTATTAATAATAATAATAATATCTATGGACGTTTTTTACACCACGTCAATCTAGTCCCGTGGTAAGTACTCGAAGAGACTTGTGTTACGGGTACCAGACAACGGAAATACAATATATTTAATACGTTTTATATTAATACTTATACCTATTTAAGATTTTTATTATATAATACACATATTTAATACACAACCATGACCCAGGAACACAGAAACTTTTTTGTTCCCTGGCGGGATTCGAACCCGCGACCTCCGGCTTGAACGCCAACGCGCTAACCATTGAGCCACAGAGGTCATATTACAAACAGACACACAAATCATTGTAAACGAAATAAGTGTTAATTATCACCTCCATCACCACCACCACCACCATCATTATTCTCGTCAGCGTCATCACCACCATCATTGTAATCATCAACTTCATCATCATCACTATTACAATTTACACCCCCCTCCCCCACCACTACCACCACCACCATCATTATTCTCGTCAGAGACATCACCACCATCATTATAATCATCAACTTCATCATCATCACTATTACAATTTACACCCCCCTCCCCCACCACCACCACCACCACCACCACCATCATTATTATCGTCAGCGTCATCACCACCATCATTATAATCATCAACTTCATCATCATCACTATTACAATTTACACCCCCCTCCCTCACCACCACCATCACCACCATCATTATTCTCGTCAGCGTCATCACCACCATCATTGTAATCATCAACTTCATCATCATCACTATTACAATTTACACCCCCCTCCCCCAACACCACCACCACCACCACCATCTTTATTCTCGTCAGCGTCATCACCACCATCATTATAATCATCAACTTCATCATTATCACTATTACAATTTACACCCCCCTCCCTCACCACCACCACCACCACCATCATTATTCTCGTCAGCGTCATCACCACCATCATTGTAATCATCAACTTCATCATCATCACTATTACAATTTACACCCCCTTCCCCCAACACCACCACCACCACCACCATCATTATTCTCGTCAGCGTCATCACCACCATCATTGTAATCATCAACTTCATCATCATCACTATTACAATTTACACCCCCCTTCCCCACCACCACCACCACCATCATCATCATCACCACCACCACAATCACCGCGATCGTCATCATCACCACCATTTAGAATTTAAAATTAATATTTTTATAATAAAGATGCGAGTAGCAAGGGATCGGCCGTCTTGGCGTTCATTGAGGGAGGCCTATGTTCAGCAGTTGATGGATAAAGGCTGATGATGATGATGAATTAGTAACATTAAATCGATATTAAAATAAAATTGAGGAAAAAACACGCTGATGATCATGATTACGACAAAAATGAGAAAAAAATATTAAAACTAAATATTGTTCAAATTTTTATTTTTATTTCCTATGTACACTATCATATCAGGCACCGGCTTATATATTCCACACGTTGTTTTAACGATCTATATCGGGGGGGAGCCGCCAGGCAGCAACGAAACATAGGTCCTACTTTGTTAACGCCTCGCAGGCAACTAAATTGAGGCCGCGCTGGGGACTAGTCGAGTTTTTCACATTATTTGATATTGAGAAAAATAAAAACATTTATTTAAAGAAGTAAGATCAGAATAAAATTCTAAATGTTATTACCTATTTTTTCATATAAATTTTGTAACTTAAAATCTCACATTCTTCAATTACAACTAGAAAAATAATCAAAAACATCTTGTGTTTGTGATTTTTTTTTATCGAGGCAAGTTACAATGATCGTGTTTTGAATATGTTAATAAAAAAGAATGTATACTAAACTACAACATATATTTTTAACGGATCAAAAAAACCAACATTACTATGTTTACGACTTAAACAAAAACAGGCGCTTTGGGATATACTGGCCTTAAGTGCCTTCATAATTTGTATGGAAACCGGACCGAGTTTTTCCATCTGTCCGATCCGATAAAAAGACGTGTGGCACTCGGGGACTGCCGCGGTAAAGCTATTGCATAGCATTTTGTATCAACTTATGCAATAATAATTATTTATTTATTTTATTTATGCGGTATTTCTTTTTCTTTCGGTTCTATATTTCCTTTATATTCAAAACACTTTATACACAAATTTTACAAGTACAGCTATTCAGTTGTACATAAATACCTATACATCTATATACTTTCTCATAAACAGCTGCTTATGTATTCGTTCGATTTCGGAGCAGCTCGTCTCGATTCGTGCGAGCTTTGTAGAGTCGTACAATACGTCTAGTTGCACGCACACAAACACCGTGTCGAAGACTGCCGAAAAGAAACGAGTGGGGAGCGTGAGGTTTTTTTTCGTTACGGAATTTCTGGATTCGGTCCCCGCGCTCAAGGCCCGCGATTGAAGCTATGCAATAGGCAATAGCTTAAAAACCGGAGCCGATTCTTTAATTGAAGGTTTTGTCACTGCGAAGTACTATCAAAGTGTCGGATCCGACATCCGATCCGATTTTTTCATAATACGAGTAGGTACTTGACGATTTTTTTAATGATAAAAAGTTGATGAAAGTAATTAATTTTCATGTCTACCAAAAATGTTTAAAGAATATGTAATAATATAAATCTCTCATCAAACAAATTATAATAATATATGTAATTATGCAATGTTGAATAAAATGAGTTATTTCACGTCAAAAAGTATTTATATTTTTTAATGTTCTATGAAGAATGAACAACTGCTTTTACTTTATCTTTACATAGCCATATATAAACTTCCTCTCGTTTTCACTTAAATATTTTATATTAAATATTATTCATACTTATTATGTACTCAGTAAAGTAAATTTTCATTAATTCAATCTCTTTAATTTATTAATATTTAATATTATTCGTACTTTGTACTCAGTACAGTAATTTAATCGCTTTAATTTAGATGTATCTAAATATTATAAAGTCGTTTATTCTGGCTGTCTCATTTTGAAAACCAGTAGTCGTTGGAACGTGATATTTGAAGATTTCCCTCATTAACGATGGTACCCACTAAAGCAGATTTAATGAATTCTCCTGTGAAGATTTCAAATGCGGGTCAGATTTGGATGGAAATTAATGCAAATACTTTTTTACAGTTTCACCCGATGAAGTGTTTTTAACAGTTTTCTTTAAAATAAAATCGCCTGTAACATCAATAAGAAGCGGGCGTTCAAACATGAAATTATCTTGAATATTGTATTGATGATGGAAAATCAGACGTTTAGGTAGACGAAGTATTGGTCAGATATTAGCCAGATGGTAAGCGAAGTTTTTAAGTTTTAAGCGTACAAAGGGATATAGGGACAGAAAAAGCGACTTTGTTTTATAATATGTAGTGATGTAGTGATATAGAATTCTTAACAAAACATAAAGATATACTTTTTTCAAAATTTTTACAATTTAGTTTTTTACAATATCTAAAACCTCTTTCCTCGTGTCCCTACACGGCCTATGTTCAGCAGTGGACGGATAAAGGCTCATGATGATGATGAAGTAAAACCAACAGGGTTCAGGTTATATGGTTTTAATAAAATATTCCGTTTATCCACGTGTACGCAGTCGTTATTTACATACAAATGGTGTGGAATGTTGGGTACTTGGATTGCGTACCTAATCTTAATCACGGACAGCTAAGGGTCAATCCGAACATTATAAATCAGGTACTAAATCCTACCCTAACGGACCTAAAAGTCTTGAATACTAAGCAGGTTTGATAGGAATCGAAAATCCTACTAATATTATAAATGCGAAAGTTTGTAAGTATGGGTGTTTGTTACTCTTTCACGTAAAAACTACTGAATGGATTATTATGAAACTCTTTAGTATAATATAGCTTACATATCGGAATAGCACATAGGCTATAATTCATTCCCGTAGTCCACGGGAAATGGAAAAACCGCGGGACGCTGCTTGCAATTAATAAAAAGTGTAAGATATCCTTTGGTCCCTCCAAAGGTGGTCCAGTGGGTATAGACTCGGACAAGTGCAAGTGGTTCCGGGTTCTATCCTGAAGCCCAGTCATGCCTTGAAATGGTTTTTCTAAATTTCTAAGTGCATCCTTAACACAAGACCATCGCTCGCTCATCGGTGAGGGAAAACATCGTGAGCTGTATGCTTGATGAGATTAAAAGTCTTTGAAGGTGTGAAGCTCACCAACCCACATTTGGCCAGTGGTTAAACCGATACCCCTCCTCGCCTGATTTCGAGGAGGAGACCCGTGCCCAGCAGTATTGTCCCACTGGGTTGTCACTTCACTTTTTTACCTATCTTTAATAATATAATATCTATGGACGTTTTTTACACGTCAATCTGGTCCCGTGCTAAGTTTCCGAAGAACTTGTGTTACAGGTACCAGACAACGGAAATACATATATTTAATACTATTTATATTAATACGACCATCGTTCGCTCACCGGTGAAGGAAAACATCGTGAGGAAACCTGCATGCCTGATGAGATTGAAAGTCTTTGAAGGTATGTGAAGTTCACCAACTCGCACTGGGCCAGCGCGGTGGACTATTAGCCCATTACCCTCCTCGCCTGATTCCGAGCAGGAGACCCGTGCCCAGCAGTGGGACATATAAGGGTTGATACTTTATATTAATACATATATTTAAGATTTTTTATTACATAATACACAAATTTAATACACATCCATGACCCAGGAACACAGAAAACTTTTTTTTGTTCCCTGGCGAGATTCGAACCCGCCACCCCCGGCTTGAGCGCCAACGCGCTAACCACTGAGCCACAGAAGTCGTCGAATCTTTTATATATATAATTCTCCTGTATGTGTAATGTGTATGTGAATTGTGAACTCCTAAATTGCTGGAACTATATTGATTAATTTTTGCGCGTATTCGAGTGGATTAGATAGAAGTTTAGAATCACAATTTCGATTCACAACATATTTTTGTGAACGACGTCTGTCGGGTCCTCTAATGTAATTTAAAATAACATTTTGTTGATGCGAGTGGCAAGAGATCCCACCCCCATCCCCACCCATCTTGGCGTTCATTGTATGAGGATAGAGTTTGGTCATAATGACGATAATTATGATGAAGAAGATGGTAAGACTGAGATAGATAATGAAGTATAGACAATAACACATTTCACATAAATTAATTGTTCTTGGCAGGACTTGAGGCTAGAACCATGAGACAAAATTTATTTTAAAATAAAAATATAAAACCTGGCAGCTTGCCAAAAAGTTAATAAAGTGCATATTTTATTTTGGCTCAACTATTATGGGATGAAGAATACTGGTCCCGTGTATAATCTGGTTAACATTGGAATAAACTGACGCTATAATGTTTAATAGGTGGATTGAGTGGTCTGTAGCTTGAACTTTGGGAGTGGGTCTCCCCAGGCGGGTATGTTGAACTCGCTGTGCCCGAAACATACCATGTTTGTTACTCAGCTCTACCGACTAAAACCCGGCGAGTGCCACAAATGACGCTTTTGGTGAGGTGCCCCGGATCTGCTAGCAACAGGGCACCTCGACGGCTAGTCAGTCCCTCAGGGGACCGACGCCACCTCCACAGAGGGATTGTCCCGCACCATAGAACAAACACTACCAACGTCGCGACAGTGCAATGAGGTGAGGTTCCAGTCCTCACCCCTTGACCCCAAGATCTTTTGTCCCCTCTTTTTATATGAGGCTGGCTCACTCTATGCTACTGAGCTCCACCGCCACGACAAGGCTTTAACCATAGTGGGGATCCACCGTAATTCTTAAGACAGTGTATTCCAATATTTATTTAAATAGTAATTTCACCATAAATTTTTATTTTGTATAAATTATAAGAATATTGCTCTTTCAAATATTTTAATACTGTTGGAGGCGAGTGGCTAGGGATCGGTCGTCTTGGCGTTATTTGAGTGAGGCCTATGTTCAGAGTGGATAAATGCAGATTATGATGATTGCTGTTGAACAAAACCATAAAGATAATAGGTATGTGCGGTAAGGGCTATCCCAAAACGATAATGTAACCCTCAAAGGTTTATTAAGATTTGTGTGTCTTTAACACTAAGTAAATTACTGCTGACCTAGCCGTTAATGCCACACTAGGGGCGGTCCTTTATGAGAATTTGTTGTAACATGATACATTTATGGACCTTTATTTGTACCTGTGAGGTTTATTTTTTTATATCATAAAGGGAAAATTTGCAAATTGATCTGCTAAATATAATATTTTGCTTCGAGGCCATGAAGAATGTAGATAATCACCGTATTTTAACTTTTACATACTCAGGATTTGGACGACCTCCGTACAGGGCGGTCCGTGTTGGATAAGAGTGGTATGGGATCGATTATCTTGGCGTTCATTGAGGGAGGCCTATGTTCAGCAGTGGATGAAGAGACGTTTCAGGTTAACATTGATAGCTACCATTATTATTGCTGTGCCGCACTTCCAGCTGCAGGGGGCCACGATTTTCCTTGTTACTCCCGTCCTACAGTTTTTCTGTGTTCCGGAGACAAGGGCAAGACAGGCAGTGTAATAGGCACCAAGACCTAGCATCTGATGTCACAAAATAGTCAACGCATCCTCACCATGCTTCAAGCCTTACATGGTGGTGGTGGGACCCAGTAGCTTAGGGTGAACCCATCAGCAATCCTGTCGCCCCAGGGGGGCGCTTTGTAGCCCTCTTATAAGAAGAGGGGGCAAAATAGCAGGGGGCAAGGGGTGAGGATGGGAACCTCACCTCATCTCATCGTACTGTCCCGACGTTGGGAGTGGTTGTTCTGTGGTGCGAAACAACCTCTGTGGAGGTGGCATCGGTCCCCTGAGGGACTGACTAGCCGTCGAGGTGCCCTGTTGCTTGCAGATCCGGGGCACCTAACCAAAGGCGGCATTGGTGGCACTCACCGGGTTTTAGTGGGTAGAGCTGCGTCCATTAACCAGCTTTGATGCCTAAGCGCATTTCCTGGCGTTAAAGAAAAAAAAAGGATAGTCAACGCATAATAAGTTGTCTGGTCTGGTCTGGTCTGCAAATTTACCTATCCAACTAACATAAGTAAAGTATCAACCCTTATATGTCCCACTGCTGGGCACGGGTCTCCTTTCTCGAAATCAGGCGAGGAGGGTAATGGGCCAATAGTCCACCGCGCTGGCCCAGTGCTGGTTGGTGAACTTCACATACCCTCAAAGACTTTCAATCTCATCAGGCATGCGGGTTTCCTCACGATGTTTTCCTTCACCGGTGAGCGAACGATGGTCTCGTGTGCATTTAGAAATTTAGAAAAACCCATTTCAAGGCACACACTCACGGGTCAGGATCGAACCCGGAACCCCTCGCATACAAGGTCGAGTCCGTCCACCACTGGACCACCGTCGCTCCAACTAACATAAAAAAATGTAATTACACAGTGAAAATACGCTTCTAAACTAGTCTTCATAGCGTCAAATTCAAATGGCAAAGCCTTACGGAGGGATTATATAATTTTCTTTTATCTCCTTTACTACCAGTTATTTGCTCACAGCGGATAGGCTACATTACTTTTTTATTGGTTCCAGTCACGAATAGAATACGTTCCGAAGAAAAATGTTATCGCTTAAACTAATAAAATATAGAGGTTATTTTCATTTAAAAATGGCGGCGAAGACATAATTATCGACAACCATTAACTTACATGCGCCATTGTGTCTTACATGGTGTTGGTCTGATGTGAATTCTGAATGAACGATGGCCTCATTTTGTATGACGTATGCTAAATGTCTTTTAATCTAAGAGTATGTTGGTAAGTTTTACATATCGTGTTATATTTCATTTTGTAAAGATACTTCGTTTGAATGCGCTTAATATTTGAAACTGTATGGTAATAATAATAATATCTATGGACGTTTTTTTGCACCAGGTCGATCTGGTCCCGTAGTAAGTTCTTGAAGAGACTTATGTTACGGATACCAGACAACGGAATTACACATATTTAATACTTTTTATATTAATACAAATATTTCAGATTTTCCATCATCCATGACCCAGGAACACAAACTTTTTGTTCCCTGGCGATATTCGAACCCGCCAGCTCCGGCTTGTGCGCCAACGCGCTAACCACTGAGCCACAGAGGTCGTCATGTGGTAGACATATTTTAAGATATAATAATATTATTAAGAAAGGATTGTACTGACGAAGTTTTATAACAGCTAGTTTTGAGATAAAAACCGTAATCATGGCAACTGACGCGGAAACTTTGGAGGCACTACTTATTACGTATCTAGTAACGAGTAGTCTGGCCTTCGTTGGGGCCAGCCAGCTCACATGTGGTTTATGGGGTAGTGCATTTCCCAATTGCGTCGTAGGTCCAGGAGGCTTACCTGAGGTAAGCCTGGTTTATGCGAAAGAAAGGTATACGAGCACGTTAGGTATTCCTCACGGTAAGGTAACAATGAAGTTGGGCACTTGGCTGGCGTGGTGATAGCAAATAGTCCAGTCGGAAACCTAATCGTAGCCTAGGCCATGTTGGACAAGTCAAGAAAGTCATATGTGTACGTGGGATGAAAAAACATGGATGGACAAGGGACAAAGAATATTTGCAGAGAAATGTTGGACGATTTAAATGATTGAACATGTTGATGATATTAATTTTTTTGCGCAAAAAAGCAATGTTTTTAAATATTTACATTAATTTATGATAAAGATAAAAGCTATGTAAGTATCTTATATCTTTTATAATATAATTTAGAACCATAATAGTAAGTTTTTAAATAACAAAAACTTGTTAATAGCTGTCAATAATGATCTTGAATTTCCGTGAAATGACCTAGTGCATACTCTGGATATTACTTCTCCATTCCAAATGGCGAAGCGACGCTTCTGATTGAATAATGGCTCAGTAATCACCTTGTAGAACACAACACTCAATCTAAAAAACTAGAAAAAATATTTCACAATACCAATGTTTGTGGATTTTTTCAATTTACCTTCAATCCTTTGAAGTTTTATTCGAATTCCAGTTTCGTAACATGCACAAAGCTATTTCTAGCACAAAATAAAACCTTTTACCATTCGCCTGGTCTTTGCTATACATTTACTAAATTTTGGGATTGGAAATGTAAATAAAGCTTTAATATAAATAAGGATTTATTTATGACTAATATTTTCAAATTGTTCTTATACTATTCCTTTTGTCACCGTAGCAAGGCAATTCATTATATACCCTATTACCATAATGATTAAGTTGATCTCATCATCAGCACTGACCCTCATATGTCCTTCTTGTCAGGCTTCTTGCCAAGTCTCTTCAACTCAATAACAAAAGATCTATCCGAAGAAAGATGTCGTTTGCATCATCATCTTCATCAGCCTTTATCCGACCACTGACACACGAGACGACCGATCCCTTGCCCCTCTCATCCAATACTCAGAGATCTTATTCCCACCTGGTTAATGGCCGACTAACACTTCTTCTTCTACTTGAACGCATAGGCCATTAATATACTCAATACGGGCAATGCTGCAGGAATAAGCAAGATTAGATATATATAGGGAAGCCATGACATACATGAGACTACATGCTAATAAATTTTGTTAAACGGCTAAATCATGGAGAGGGGGAAACGGTATTAGACTAATGTTGCGGAAAAACAAACGCCCTATTCGTTTTATGGGCTCAATCTGTTAGTTCTACATAATACATATGTATGAGCTAAATTGCGAAGATAAAACGCTCTAGAATTTTCCATCAGATAGTCAAGCTATACATTTTTAATTCAGATTAATAAGATAAAGGGTGGGTCGATCTCCAGCTTGATATGACGATCTCCGTAAATGTATAATGATTCATATCATCATCATCATGTCAGCCAATCGACGCCCACTGCTGGGTATAGGCCTCCTTCAGAGATCTCCACAACGATCGGCCCTGCACTGTCCGCATTCAGCGGCTTCCCGCGACCTTTACCAGATACTTTTCGCTCGAAGGATTGCATCTTTGAAGTGGCAGTGGGCGGGACACATAGCGTGGAGAACCGATGGCCGAACCGCGTACCGGATGACGCTCCGTGGCCAGGACCTCTACAAGGTAGACAGATGATCTGATAAAGCATTCATATACCTATTCCAAATCCAATCCAAATATTTATTCATAAAAAATTAGCCCGAAAACGATTGAATACAGCGCCTCTTTTCTCTCCTTTACAGGCTATCCATTCATCATTATAACTTAGTGCTTATTTATAGATACTGCCAATCTATATTGTTGGGTAAACTCTTTCGATAAACTTGCAGACAAACATTGACTGTATCGTCTTGCCGTCTTGTGTATATTTGCCATTATATTTTTCAAGCTGTGTTTGGATATGAGTAGTTGTATAATATCTGCCCAATATTATTTATACAACTCACGCTGCCGAGATTTACGAATTGGAGACAACAGGATAAACAGTGGTAGTTAGATATTAATATTAAAAATAACAGCATGTTGATAATAAAAATGATAATGACACGTTAATGAACTCCTCCGAAACGGTTGAACCGATTTTGATAAAAATTTGTGTGCTTATAGGGTAGGTCTAAGAATCGGACAACATGATCTATTTTTGATCCCCCTAAATGTTAATGGCCCACCCATAATTTTATTTTTATTATTTTTTGGTCAATTTTTTTGTTTTCATTTTTTTATAATACAGCATACAACCCTAAATTTTCACCCCTCTACGATTAATCCCTATATTTTTTTTGCAATTTTAATTTTGGCAGAACGAAGTCTGTCGGGGCAGCTAGTATATTTATATATAAATACGTTTTCCTTCGATACAAGAATTTTCATTATTAGCTTTGTAGGGAAAAGGGTACAGATAGGGTTAGCGATCTAAAACAGAAGACTAGCATAAAATAGTAGGTACTTAAAATAATTTCGGATAGTATCCTGAAACGAACATAGTAGATGACGTCATAATGCCCGCCTGACTGCCCAGGTACTTAACGTACTAAAATTGAGAAAATATTTAATATATATATAAGCATTTGACTGTTAAAATTTTGTAATTATTTAATAAAAATCTTTTTTTAATCCCGTGCCTAGATTTAGAATCTGTTTTAAGCACGTTGAAGCCTCACTTATTTTATGTAATGATTTTAAAAGATTATCAATGTTAAAAGCTTACTTCAGGCTATCACAAAATGTACAAGCTCTTTAGTTCTATTTTAAATTATGTAAATTAATTCTTTTTAAAATCAAAATTATTATTTTAGCACCGGTTTCAGAGCAAGCCCACTGAGAAGAACTGGCGAAACAAACCCATTGCAACTAATCTTTTTAAATTTGCAACGGTCCTCCTTACAGGTTAAAGACTGCTTGTGTCGCTTATAAAATTTTGGTAACCCTACGGCTCTGAATATTTCAACAAAATCAGCCATTCAGGTGGATGCACCCAAATAACGAGGTAGATGGAAGGAATTCCTTTTGAAATTTATACATATATATTATATGTATTTTCTAATGATTAAGATATTCTACTCGGTACGTTGACTTTATGAGTCCAAATTAAAAAGAAGGAATTTGTATGGGATTGTTTATATTCGTCTGAGTTATTGATGGGTTCGTATTCGCATAGAATTTATAATATTTTAAGTAATATTTAACAATGCCATCATCATCAGCCTTTACCCGCCCACTGCTGATCATAGGCCCCCCTCAAAGATGCCCATCTCTTGCCACTCGCATCCAACAATACCAATTTAACTCTTATAGTATAAATCTATCTTATCTTACTTCTTACTATCTTACTTCTTACAAATAATAATAATCTTGAAAGTTTTTCAGTTTGGATGTTTGTTACTCCTTCATGTAAAAACTACTGAATGGATTTTAATGAAGTTTTACAATAATATAGCTTATACATCAGAGTAATACATAGGCTATAATTTATCCCTCTACTCCCACGGGAATGAGAAGTACGCGGGTGAAACCGCGGGGTGCTACTGGCTATTAGTACTAAGTACCTGGTTGACCGAGCATTTGCTCGGTACTCTTAGTGATTACATACGATAAAATTTTTCTTCCAAAAAAAAAAAAAAAGATCTTAGAAGAAGGAAAAAAAAATTCGAACTGGAGATTCGAACCAGGCTCGTTCGGATTTATCTGCCTAATTTTCCCACTAAGCTATCATGACATACAAATTTACGTTCGCATTCTAATCATATTTTATTGTTGCACAAAACACGGATAAAAAAATATTTTCTAAAAATCTATCCTAGCTAGATCGATTTATCGCCGTTTTTAGCCCATGTATACAAAATTTCATGAAAATCGTTGGAGCCGTTTTCGAGATTCAGATTCTATTTATATATACAAGAATTGCTCGTTTAAAGGTATAAGATAAGATAAGATATAATAATCGTGAAAATTTGTAAGTGTTGATGTTTGTCACTCTTTCATGTAAAAACTACTGAATGGATTTTAATGAAACTTCACAATAATACAGCTTATACATCAGAATAACACATAGGCTATTCATGTACTCCCACGGGAATGGGAAGGACGCGGGTGAAACCACGGGGCGCTGCTAGTAATCTAATAATAGTAAGGAATCATAAAATTAGTTACCACACATTTTCAAAGCACAAGAAAAGATAATATTATTTGGTAATTATTCCTTAATCCGCCGACCGTTTCATATTTAAGAACACATTATTTTAATCCTCACTCAAACTCCCATTTGGGTATAATTTTAAATTCGAAACCTCTAATTGTATTTTCAGTAACATTTCCAAACCAAGCTTTAGACAATCCCTTTATTTATTGCGTGTTTAGACTGGAATTACAACCATATCTAACTGTGAGTAAACCTTCCTTTATCAAACGTATTTCAGTTTCAAGATAGTTTGTGAACTTTTCTAATGTATTTTAAAATATGATTATTGTAGTCATTTTTTGTAATAGAATATTTGAAAAGATTAGTTCCGCTGAGTTTGTTTCGCCGGTTCTTCTCAGTGGGCTTGCTTTGGAACCGGTGGTAGACTCAATTGAAGTTTAAAAAAGATACTTTGATATAATATTTTGACTTTGACTTTGATTATTAAAATCTTACTTACATTATTAACGGGAAAGTTTGTTAGGATGTTTTATTATTTAATGCAATGCCAGTGAGCTACGATGGTCCAGTGGGTATGGGCTCAGCCTCTTTTGCGAGAGAAACAGGGTTCGATCCTGAAACTATGAATTTGAGAAGCGAGTTTTGTGTACAGGGGGCACTAAGAAATTTAAAAAAATGCCCATTTTTTTAAATTTCTTAGTGCACCCTGAACACAAAACTCGCTTGCTCAAAGGTGAAGGAAAATATCGTAAGTCTTTGGAAGATGTGTAAAGTTCACCAACTCGAAAAGAGCCAGCGCCACGGCAAACTATGACCTGATACCTCCTCGCCTGATTTCGAGGAGGGTTGCTAGTGTTACTACTTTATTCTTTCATGCTAAAATTACTGAATGGATTTCAATGAAACTTTACATAATATTTATACATTGCCATAACACATATGCATTAATATTTTAATGTTTAATGTATTCCCGTACGCTGGCCGTAGGTACGCACGTGAAACCGCGGGGAGCTGTTAGTCTACCACAAAATTGACATCATTAAGTCGTCTCAAGTTTTGAGCCGACTTTAGAAATCTAAACCGCTAGGCTATATTAAGATAATATTAAAATAACTGCTGTTAGTAAAAAATATCGCCTTATTTTATTAGAAATATCTCTCTCTCTCTCTCTCTCTCTCTCTCTCTCTGTGATTAAAAGAAGAAAAAAAACTTTTTAAGGGAATTTGCACTTTTACATATAAACAAATTTTCTTAAATTCAAATCCAAAACTGTTAAAACGCTTGTTTATTTATGAATTTTCAACTAATTTACATTTTGAATATAATTAATTCTTATATCTTAATTTATATCTTAAATTAACAGACAGACATTAAATTGGCACTGATTAAACTTTGCTAACACTTACAAGTGTGAAACGCTGTAATGGTGCTCGCCCGTACCATTCAAAAGTCAATTTTCGGTTGTGGTCGACTTTTGATTTATGGACCAGACTGTTCGGTTCAAAATATATTCAATCATATTGCTACCGCCTACCAAATCAGAATCGTTCAATATATTTTGATACTTTATTTCACAAGCCTATTATAGATAGTGTTATTATACATGTATACAGGTTGTAATACATTTTGATACTTGCCGTCGCGGTCGTACAGTAGATAATTAAAAAAAATGGCAGTCCTATGTTCGCGACTGTCGATAGAAGTGAAAACTTAAAATTATGACGTTAAGAAATTAAAAATTGAACTTTTTTATTTTTAATGACGTCATAATGTCACATTAGCATGTCGGTGACGCGAACTATAATATTTCTCTCTTCCAAAAAGTGCTCAGAAAATGAAAGCTAGCTAACTAAAAAAAGCCTTTTTAAAAATAACTACCTATGATCTATTTGTTTTTTGTTGATTAAAGTGATAAAACTAATTCGTTTTTTTTAATGTTACTGACTGTAAAATAATGAGATTGAACACGCAGTTTGCCTACCCAGCAAGCAGGGTGGTGAGTATATCACAGAGCCCGTCGTAAATGGAACTACATCAGGCAGCATACTCCAATATCTTGCAGCAACATAAACTTAATTATATAATTTAAATTCAAGGCTTGCTCCAGAACTGTGCCTTAAAGCATGTTCCATATATAAGGGCGTATAAAGTGGACGCTAAATCTAGTTCTTATTACGTTACAATAAGAGCGGTAACTTGATATTCGGTCAACAAGAAATATACAGTGTAGCAATTGATTGTAAATCAGAGCCCATTGTCATTTCAAAATCAATAATAGAGAGAAATTTTCATTAATGTTCCATTGTAGTTTTCCTTGTGGTTAGTTTATTATATAATATAAATTATTACCAGCTGGAAGGCGTGTTCCACGTCTGTGTGCATGGATATCGCTATTTTGCTTATTATTTGTGAAATCGCTTTGCCTTGTTTCGGAAGGGAGAGGGCACCGGAGGAGGGACAGGAGAGGTTATAAGTTGGCCGAACTCATTTCAAGTAAAGAGGTTCAAAGGCGTCCTAGAACATTTATAGTCTATCTGTTCATATAATATACTTAATAAAAAAACAAGTAATATGAGGCAACAGCTAGAAAAAGAGTAAAGAAGCAAAATAACGTAATAACACAGTTACACACATACACATACACACACACACAGCCACACACACATAATATACACACTTCTACAAAGTTTGCCTTACACAAGAAACTAGAATACTTTTTAAAAAATATTTTTTCTTTCCCCAAAATTTATTTTGTACAGCCTTAGTGTAAGAAAAATATATTTTTTTCATAGAATTACATTATCACAGAGATGTCATCAAAGATGACCTCGCCCCCAAGGTCTAACGACTTAATATATTTTTATAGGGATTAGGTAAATACGAATATATGCTAGCTCACCTAATAAGGCGAGGCCTTTTCTATATTTAAACAAATATTTAATAGAAGTACACGTTTAATAAAGAAAATGTCGTAAAGAAAGTTATCATCTTAAGTAGATTCCGTATTTCAAGCACATTATATTGAGACAATAAAGGCATATAATATGATAGTAGGATAGTATGTATAATATGCATATTTATCTAAAGCCTTAGTTTAAACGACGATGGTAGACCATGGTCCAGTGGTGGATAGACTCGGCTTCTTATCCCGTGTGTGCCTTGAAATGGGTTTTTCTAAATTTCTATGTGCACATTAAACACGAGATCATCGTTCGCTCACCGGTGAAGAAAAACATTGTGAGGAAACCCGCATGCATGATAAGATTGAAAGTCTTTGAAGGTATGTGAAGTTCACCAACCCGGACTGGGCCAGCGCGGTGAACTATTGGCCCATTACCCTCCTCGCCTGATTTCGAGGAGGAGACCCGTGACCAGCAGTGGGACATAAAGGGTTGATACTTTACTTTTGTAACCGACTTCATTTACGTTTTAGTTCAAACTATATAATAAGACCTAGTAAGTGCTATATTATGTCAAATTATCTATATTGTCTAAATTATGTATTTTATAATGTCTTTATTAATCTACCTGAATATACAAACTGGAAGGCATCTAAGAAAGAAGAACGTTGTAATTCTCGGTGGCAATTAGGTTATCAGTGCTTCCCTTCTTTCATCATAACTATATATAGAAGAAATAAAAATTAGCTCTTTGTTCGATAACGTCACATTACAGTAAAAGTAAAGTATCAACCCTTTATGTCCCACTGCTGGGCACGGCTCTCCTTCTCCTCCTCTCTCAGGCGAGGAGTGTATGTTATCTTTTCTTCCCTTCTTTAATCATAACTATTAATGGAAGGAATATAGCTCTTTGCACGATAACGTCACATTACAATGCTAATACTAAATCACAGTGACCTGAACGGATGCGTATCCAATGCGGCAATCTGACCAACATGTCATTCTGATTTGCATCACTCCATAAGCCGGTTAGGTTAGCTCATGCTTGTTTATTCATGGTATGGTATATTGTATACAAATATTTAAAAAAAAGTGTGTGCGTGTAACATTTACGCGCGATTGAAGTAACTTTTTTGGCATTGACGGCATATATCACTGAAATGATTACATTTTAACCAATATATTAATATTATTATTTTTTCGTTCGAAATAGGTACTTGAATGTCATCATATTTTTTATTTATGACCTCTGGTCTTTGCCTTTTAAAAACGAGTGCCACCACTGCCGCCTTTGGTGAGGTGCCCCGGATCTGTAAGCAACAGGGCACCTCGACAGCTAGCCAGTCCCTCAGGGGAACGACGCCACCTGCACAAAGCGGTTGTTCCGCGCCACAGAACAATCACTCCCAACGTCGGGACAGTACGATGAGGTGAGGTTCCCATCCTCACCCCTTGCCCCCTGCTCTTTTGTCTCCTCTTCTTTTATAAGAGGGATACAAAGAGCCCCCTTGGCTCAATTTGCTTCACCCAAGGTGTTTGGGTCACCCTGGGCTAGTGTGCCCCACTGCCACGACAAGGCCTGAACCATGGTGGGGAAAAATCTCTGGTCTTTGCCTGTTCCAACAAAATTTGAGATTTTTTTTTTTGAATTATAGCTGAAACTACACAGACTATTTATTATAATTGAGCGACGATGTTTCATAGATGGGTGAACTCGGCCTCTTATGCGAGAGGTTCCGGGTTCGATCCTGACGCCCCCGTGTGTGCCCTAAAATGGGTTTTTCTAAATTTCTAAGTGCACATACGCACATCGTTCGCTCACCGGTGAAAGAAAACATCCTGAGGAAACCTGCATGCCTGATGAGATTTAAAAATCTTTGAAGGTATGTTAAGTTCACCAACTCGCACTGGGCCAGGGCATCTCATTTCTGACGTCTGTCATCGGAGGGGACTTGTCTTTGTCGAGCGTCATCACCGCGATGCTTGGCTGTGACGAGTCTTGGGCGGTATTGGCCTCTTTCTGCGAGACAGTGATGTCCCAGAAGGAGGCCGATGAACGGGTGAGAGAGGAGACCGCTGACGTGGCCTCCCCCCGTAGACGACGAACGGGGGTGTGTCGGAGGCGCTACTTAATGCGCTTCCAATAACGCCCCTGTGCTCGCGTCGGGCTCGGGATGGGAACCCGGGTCCTGCTAGACACGATGTCGTGGGGACTGCCAAGTCGTAGCCGGGCAGTCCCCTATTGTGGAGAATCTGGTATTGCCGGGACCAGTCTGTCGCTGAGGGTTTCCCGTGCTAGCCTGCAGATCCGGGTATCTCAGATAGCGGCGCGCGGCTCACGCAGCGGTTTTAGTGGGGTAGGGCACCCAAATGCGAGTCCCCACACATGCCAGCGCGCCTACTAAGGCCCTGGTATGGTCGTAAATGATTTCCGCTGCGTCATCAAAAAAAAAAAAAGGCATCTCATTTCGAGGAGGAGACACGTGCCCGGCAGTGGAATTTTCCACTTTTTCACTTAATATTTATTTAGGGCCATAGTTCACCTTCAAAGACGATATAAGTCTATCAGGCATTCACATCTTCACCGGTATCATAATTGTAAACTTTCATTGAATTATTTATACTTTCGCATTTTTAATATGTATTAGTAGGATTAATGAAAATAAAACCCGAGGCTTTTAACTGGACGCTTAAAAGGAATTGTTCTCTTAACTATGATTTATTTAAACTTACTTCTTAACTTTCACAATGTAACAATCTCCTTGAAATAGGGCGAGGAGGGTTATATACGTCCATCGTTTGCCAATGCGCTGACCCAACGTTGGTTGGAAAACTTTACACACCTTCTGAGACATCTCATCAGGCATGTAGGTTTCCTCACGATGTTTTCCTTCGCCGTTATCAACACAGTACAATATTAATATATATGAATAATAAACATCTACCTTATACGAATGAATTATGTATTTCCATTTGGGGTCAGCCCCCAAAGATATGGCACACGCAGACGAACGCTTCGTAACGTTGGGTTTTATGGCGATTTGCGATTTTATACGCACTGCCCTCTATGCAAGCATAACCTAAGGTCATCTTGCACATTGCACACTTTTATTGCATTAGTTTTGCGAACGCGTTTCTCCCTTCTTACCCTAGTAAAATCTAAATACACTACTTAAAATTAAACCTAACTAAATTGAGATTGTGCATTTAGATTTTAGATCATCGTTGCCATTATTTTTATAATAATCATCAGCAAAATAACAACATCCTGCATATTATAACCGGAATAAAGCTTTTATGTGTTTGTATGAAAACAAATTCCACAAAATTTGTACTGCAACGCTACGCTGATTCTGTGCTCTGATTGGTTGATTGATGATCATAAATGGCCGATGGGACGATTTTTTTTTGACGAATTGGAATTTCCATCAAGTGCATGATAAATCACTGATCAGATTTTTATGAAATGGGTAAAAAGTATTTAACTAAGATTATTATAATTTTTACGTTAACTGTTGGAGACATTTATACAATAAAAAAAATATTTAACCTAAACTTGCATCATCATCATTATCAGTCTTTATCTGCCCACTGCTAAACATAAGCTCAATGAATGCCAAGACGTATTTTCCCCCACCCTTTTTCCCTTACCACTCCCACCCAACAGGGACCGACCACGCCATGGAGTCGTCTTCCCAAACTTTAGCTAAAAATCATCAAATATCCAAAACTTTTACCTTCTTATTTTCCAATTTACTTCACGACTAACTCTTTAACAAAATAAGGTTTAATATAGTAAATAAATATAAGAAATATTTTGTAATTGCAAGTAAAATAAGAACGCACTTAAAAACTTACTATCCGTGAAACGAGCAAAAAGCAAAAATGTAAAAGTTAATAGATTTTTTTATTTCTGAGATACAAAAATACTGTCTGTAATATATCTAGATAATGCATTAATAAATATAACCGCGGTTCGTATTTCTATTTTTTATAAACGTGAGTAATTACTTTAGCATGGAGATAACTGCAATCTATTCGTCGGTTTGTTAAGAAGTCGGTTTTAATTTAACTCTTAACAAGCTGTTACCTAACATCAACAATGATATCATCTAGCCTGACTGCAACTGGACTCAGGTAATTAGGTTGTTGTTAATCTATATCTAAGTAACATTTATTTTATTCAATAAAATAAAACTATTAAGGACTAAATGAAAACTTGATGGTCTCGGTATTATCTGCACTTGGCGGGATCGAACCTTGGACCGCTGCTTCTAATAAGCAGTCTGACCACTTGAGCAACCAGCTGGTAATTATTATAGTGAGATTTACATCATCTTAACCTGTTACTATCAGTATATTATGCAGTTGCGTTTTACGCTAGCTCCATAGGGCTCCTG
This sequence comes from Lycaena phlaeas, assembly GCA_905333005.2. NCBI lineage: Eukaryota > Metazoa > Arthropoda > Insecta > Lepidoptera > Lycaenidae > Lycaena > Lycaena phlaeas. The sequence goes on from HG995181.1 coordinate 6,348,996, forward strand.
CAAGCATTTTGAAGAACCTTTATTTAGACAAATAATATTGGTTTTGTTTGTAAAAACGTCTTATGTAATTCGTTTAAAACGAATATAATTATAATAATGTTCCTTGAGTCAAATTACATATTGTAAGCTAGTATAATTCCCATACAATAAGTATTATATTCTATTCCTTTAGCGTTTGTGTCAATTGTCCAGGGGGGACGAAGTACATAGGTTTTCAGACAAAAACATATACTTTATGTGTCTGACTAAACGTTCTTCAAAAATTTTGCAGCAACCAATTTTGAAAATCAAAATGTGTTCGATAAATTAATTAATTGGTCAAGGTGACCGCTTCCATAAATCGTCATCACATTTATAAAAAGTACGCTGTTTAAACTCCGGTAATTAGTTCATTAGGCTCTTAGTTAATATAAACTGAAAGTTAAAGGGTTAATTTTATGTCAGAAAACAATTACGACACTGCCGTTACTAAGTTCACTCTTTGTGACAGACATTTGAATAACTTAACATGAATAAATAATCTAACGCAATTACAGAATAAATGAGCTGTAAAATTTAAAAACTTTTGAAGTTTTCCATAAATGGCGAACTCTATTTATGTTCAGATTCTATTTTTGTGTACTTTTATGCGCACAAAAACGCAAATTCAAATTTTGAGTCTTCATAGCACAATGAAAGCTTACGTCAATTTATTAGTTCTAAGCCCGTAATATAAATAATAAATAAACACGTAATTAAGTATAGTATAAAAAGCTAATAAAAAGTTTAGGAAATATACCAAAGATTAAAAAAAAAATCTATTGAATTTTTTCAAACTTCTTTGCATAATTTTTAATATATTTATGGAAATGCGATCAAAAATTCCGTTACAACTTACAAATTACAAATTAATGTAATATACGCATGCTACAAATTAGGTTACTCAGCAAATAGATCAAGATAAGTTTATCAAGTACATCCTATTGTGGAAAGCTCTAACATAGTAAATTGCAAGTCGTAATAAACTTTCATATCTTTTGATTCTTTCTTGCTTTAACACTGAAAGTTTACAATATCTCAGTCATTTCTAAAGAGCCTTTAGTTTTGTGTGAACTGGTGTATTTCTTCATAACTTTAAACCACTCTGAAAAGAACTTATTGTACTTTTTATTTAATTATAAATTATATAGCAAAATCCATGTCATAGATCGTCCTAAAACTAAGCATGCTTGAAAGCATATCGCATTAGCTATAGTTAATTCGAATGCTATAAGCACATTTTCATTTCATAATCTCTATTTTACACTTGACTTGGTTCGTCAACATACGAATTTCCCTCTAAGGTTTACATTGTTATCCTCAAAACAACCCCTTCAGTCAACAACAATCAATCCACAGCAGCCTGGAGAAAAACAACTATTTTTTATACAAACTCGACAAATCGCTCAACTGGTCGGTCGACTCGTCGCACAACATGCCGTACCCTTCATTATAATTTTATGAGTTCGCACGGCGTCAATTAATTCCAAGGAGGAGGGGGTTCTAATTTTTTGCCAAAGGTCCGAAGCTTTGTAATTATTACAAGTTCTAAGAACATCAATTGCGTCCAACAATTTTAATTGTTCAATTTATTTCTAAGACATTAAAGTGGTACTACATTTAACTTATTATTCATCATGATCATTAGAATAGCGAGGTATGGATCATTCTCTACCATATAGAATATAGATGGATAAGAAAACATTATCATCATCGTTATCAGCTTCTATTCGTCCCCCCACCATGGTTCAGGCCTTGTCGTGGCGGTGGGGCTCAGTAGCCTAGGGTGACCCCAACACCTTTGAAGCGAATTGAACCTATGCGAGGGGGCTCTTTGTACCCCTCTTATTAGAAGAGGGGACAAAAGAGCAGATGGCAAGGGGTGAGGATGGGAACCTCACCTCATCGTACTGTCCCGACGTTTGGAGTGGTTGTTCTGTGGTGCGGAACAACCGCTCTGTGGAGGTGGCGTCGGTCCCCTGAGGGACTGACTAGCCGTCGAGGTGCCCTGTTGCTTGTAGATCCGGGGCACCTCACCAAAGGCGGCAGTGGTGGCACTCGCCGGGTTTTAGTGGGTAGAGCTGCGTCCACTTACTATTTTTCGGGCGCAGCGAGTCCCACATACCCTCCTGGGGAGACCCAATCCCCAGCGGGATGCGTCAGTGCATTTCCCGGCGTAAAAGAAAAAAAAACTGCTATTCGTCCACTGCTGAATATTATAATATGGTCGTCCCAACGGTCAATCCCTTGTTACTCACATACAAGCCACCAAAGCAATCAGCAAGCGGCCAACGTCGCCTATGCCCACGAGCTAGTTCATCCGTGGCTATTCATGCAATTTATGACATGCCACCTGATTGTAAGTGATCGTACTTGAACTTAATCTAGTTTATCTGAAACTAAATCATTATGTGTCGTCTACATTAAGACGTAAAATGTTATATAGTCTCGATGCCTATACTGGCTGTCTTGCTAATCCTCCGAAACACAGCAAAGCTGTTTCCCGGGAGAAACCTTTCACCGGCGTAAATATATACAATCAAATCAAATCAAATCAAAAATATCTTTATTTCATAGGTAACAACTTGTACACTTGAAATAAATAAAAAAAAACTAGTCAAGAGTATCTAGGTAATAAAAAAAAACTCGCTTGAGATGCAGGATCCCCTAAGAAAAACGAGAAAAAAACTTAGGGGTTGCTCTTTTGTCAACAAATGATACATAATAGTTTATAAATACAATATGTTGTTATAACAAGTAACATATCTTAAGAGTTGTTCTACTATTCTATAAAATATATAATAACTATAAATGTTCTACTATTCTTCCTAAAACACAAAAAAAGTATCTAACTGATGGTTTACCTACTTTCAATTAAGGGCAGGAGATCGTCAACTCATAGGTAGATAATTTTATGAACTTGCCTTAATAAAAAAAACAGTAATTTGGAATATACTCGCTGAACCATAAAATATTTGTGGATTAATTCAGAACGAGTTTCAGCCACTTTTCCGCTCTGAAGGTTTCACGGGAAGAAAGCTTCGGCGGAAAAATGTGAAAATCACTGTGTAATAATTGGCGTAAAAATTTTTGTTTATTCAAGTTAAATAAATTTTACTTAGGGTATTTGTAAATACATCTTTTAAATCTATGCATTCCTATAAATAAAATTGGAATGTCTGTTTTTAATATTAAAATTAAAACTTTTCATTACATGTATATATATTTGTCTGTCTGTCAGTTTGTTCCGGCTGATCTCAGAAATGGCTAGACCGATTTTGAAGAAAGTATTAAACCATATATCTCCTACTGCTAAGCATTGGCTACCTCCTCGAAATCAGGCGAGGAGCCCAATTACCCTCCTCGCCTGATTTCGAGGAGGTAGCCAATGCTTAGCAGTAGAAGATATATGGTTTACTCACGATGCACTGGCCCAATGCGGATTGACAAACTTCACATACATTCAAAATCTTTCAGTCTCATCAGGCATGCAGTTTCCTCACGATGTTCATTGACCGTTGATCAAGCGATGTTTTCGTGTGTAGGGTGCACTTAGAAATTTAGAAAAACCTATCTCAAGATACACTGGAGGTCAGGATCGAACCCGGACCCTCTTGCTCCAGGACCGAACACATACCCACTGGACCGGAAAAAATCTATCAATCAATAAATTTAAAAAAGTTATTAAAGAGCGTTTGTGTGGTAAAGGATATTACAAAGTAAAAGACTTCATTGAAGATACCACACCTTGGGAATAGGGCGTTCCTCCCAGGCATGCAGATAAAAAAGTGTATTTTAAGACTAATTAATAATTATTATTTCGATGACACGAACTCTTGGGATTGTATTGCTCTTTTATCAATTGTCTATCTAGATTGTGGGTAAACTTTGAGCCTGCAGTATTTTTAACTAAACTTGTGTAAAGGTGAAACGTATGACATGTCATGCTCGCTTATGCCATTGCAGTGGTGGCGTTGTGGGATGGGTCTTTCACTTCCCTCTAATATGTGGAAGAGGTTGATGCTGGCTCACGCGTCCTGGCCTGTGTGGAGGTGCTGCTGTGGTGGCTGGTCGTGTTATGCGATTTCTACCTAGCTGATTTTCTTTTTTTTTTTATTAACATCCTCTGGTTTGTTTTGGATGCTGCGGGGTCTAAGTTTACCTACTCATTAATCTTAGGCTAGTGTGCAATTATTTTTAAATATTTTATATTTTAAAAAAGAGCAACCCAGCAGAGTTTCTCACTATACTAATAAAGTATTATGTATTTTATTTTTTGTATGAAAATATGAAAAGATTAGTTCCACTGAGTTTGTTTCGCCGGTTCTTCTCAGTGGGCTTGCTTTGGAACCGGTGGTAGACTCAATTGACTTTCAAAAAGATACTTTGATTGTACTATTTTGAATAAAAAATTTGACTTTGACTTTGACTTTGGACCATCGTCGCAGATATTTCCATTATCTAATAGGTACCTATTAAACAGGAGTTTCAAGTTAAACAGAAATTAGAGCTAGCTAAACTTACCTAGGTGTGATTTTTCATATTTATTGCTGTACAAGCTGTAAAATATTTATTGCATGTAAATCATCTCGACGTTTGCTTGACATAGCCTAATTAACTATAACACTTGAAGCCTGAGATGTAATCCCGACCTGTTGCCCGCAGCGTTGGATTTATTATATAATTATGGTGGGAGTTACCTATGGAAGGGATGCACTGTCCTCTTGTATTTTGAAAGAAGAGCAGTGTACTGTCGTCAGGACTTACCATGTTATCTCTCAGAATAGGTATCTCAGATGAAATGCTTATTTTGACGCAGGATAGTGTTTTCGCACCCGGATTCAGCCCTTTTTGAGAGTCTCAGATGTGTAAGCAACATGATTGCCTCAGCGACTGGCTGGCCCGACGAAGGTCGGACCTCATTAAAGAGGACTGCCCGACCACTAATCAGTCCTCGCGATAGAGTGCCTAGGCCTGGGTTTCCCACCCGAAACGATCACAGTGGTGTTACTGGAGGCGCGTTAAGATGCGCGTTAAGGGCCTGCGCCGCGCCAAGCAGATATGCCTGTGGTGGTACCATATGAAATCACTTATAGTTATAGGTGACATTATTATCAGATCTGACTAATACATGAAGGAAGAATAGTGAGTATGTCTGGAGTATATAATATTATGGTCAGCTCAAAAATAAACTATATTAAAATTATATTAATAAGTAACTTATTTAAGAACTCATGCTCTGAGTACTAGACAACGGAAATATATTTAAGATTTTCATAAAATAATACACATATTTAACACACATCCATAGTTTAGGAACACAAAAAACTTTATGTTCCCTAGCTGGATTCTAACTCGCTTGTATCCGATTATATTTGGTGCTGTACTAATAAAAAATTCTTACATTATAACTTTATGCTTATTTATTAAAATGTCTAGAATTTTTTCTTGAAATACTACTCAAAATGTAAGTGTATTATATAATCAGATTTAGATACGATTTTATATATTTTTATAGCAATAAAAATCATCATTTGTGGCATAAAAGTTCTGAAATCCCGGCAAAATAGAGGACAAGTAGAAGCTTCTTAAGGAGTTGCTAAGGACTCTCGAAAAGCACTTCTCTCTGAGGATTTCGATCTGTCTGAATAGTTTGCAATGCCCTAGAACGTTTAAGGAAACTGCTATTTAACTGTACGGGGTTGTTGGGTATTGAGAAAGAAAAACATTCGCATAAACGACAAGATTACAGTTTTTAACAAAGCGTTACGGCTATTAGAGAATTATATTTTACACAATTATATAATACTAGATGTTGCCCGAAGCTTCGCCTGCGTTAACTAAAATTTACAACGACTTTAGTGGGATGATATATTATCTTATAGCCTTCCTCGATAAATGGACTATCTAACACTGAAAGTATCACTTAAATCTGACTAGTAGTACCTGAGATTAATGCGTTCAAACTAACATACACTATAGTTATGTTAGTATCAGATGCATCTGTCAAATTCAAGTTTCTTTGGTCAAAATTATAGTACCAACAAGCATTTGAGCAATAATTGAAGAAGGGTATTTACGGTACCCTTAATTATAAGGTTAAGGGCCTGTTTCACAATCTTCAGTTAAGTTCCCAATAGGCTATCGGCAACTATTTGACCGGTATTTGACAGATAGAGTATGGAGTATCTGTCAAATATGTTGCCGATAGCCTATTGGGAAATTAACTGGAGATTGTGAAACAGGCCCTAATACTATAATATTATCTTCGAATAAAAATGTGCATAAAAATTATAGGGCGTAAAAATGTGTATGGGGATTTCGTAATGTGAACGTATTTGCGGGGAGAGCGAGTTCAGAGTTTCTTTATTCGCGTGTTGCAATATGTAATCAATCTTAACTCAAACGAAATTCGTTTCCAACGTTAACAATAGCTCAAACAATTAAGGTACATCTAATTAGTTTGGTATGAGCAAATATACATTGTGTTCAGATTAATATAACTTTTTACGCAAGACCAACGCCATGTATCCGTAAAAAATTGACATGTACCTTAATTGGGTTTACCTCGAAATGTTTTTTTCGATTGAAAAATATACTCGAATTGAAAACATTTTCACGAGAAGATTAAAAGGATGTACTTTATTAAATATATCTGTAAGATATATAGATAGAAGATAGATGGATATAGATCTGGAAGCTTCATGGAATTTGTCAGAAAAAAGAAAAATTCAAATTATAAAAAAGATTTTCCACGGAATTTCAAACTTGTCTCGGCTCTTGTTTTAACTTTGAAATTGGCAATTCATTTTAAAATTTTACCGGCGGTGCACAGTATAGTTATTGCTAAAAGTTTAATTGCTTTTTATTCTCATACTAGACATAAAAAAGAATCTTGTTAGCACTTTTTATAATAAGATATAAAAACTATTTTTACGTAACCCTTATTATTCTTAATTTTTTACGTTGTTTTACCCGTATATTTCCCAACACCATGGGAGTAGTAGTAAGTCAGTTAGCACCTTCTGCATAGATAGGACTAAATAAATATGATTGTATCATAGGGTAGTTTCGAATAACTTTGCAACAGTAGGACATCTGACACCTCAGTCCTCCCGTGACCATGGTTGCTGTAAAGTATCCGAAACGTCGGGCTCATAAAAAACTAAATAAACCGCGATAAAATCCGTAAAAGTTGTTTCATTATAAGTAGTAGTAGGATTAAATTATAACCTTTCTATTATTCTGACGTGTAAGCTATATCATTGTAAAGTTTCATCGAAATCCATACATTCTTACAAACCTACAAAGTTTATATATAGATATAAATAAAATCCTAAAGAATGTGATGTTCTAAATAGTTTTAAAATTTTATAAATAGTTCTCTCTTTAAGTTTTCTTGCTAAAAGCTGTTGTCCTCACTGGTATAAAAATTGCAAGTTGGTTTAGGCTTAAGGTTGTTAATAAAGTGTTAAAGATGTAAAAAATTCATGGACGAAAGCTGAATTAGTAAGGCAAATTCCAATTTGAGAGAGGTTGAATATGCACTACGTGCTTTATCGAATTCCCTTCCCTGATAAAGGGTACGTTGGAGAGCCTTCAAGCCGCTGCAATATAACGGGCTACACTGTTATTACAAATATCCTTTCAATTGAATTAATTTCAGAGAAAATTATTTTTTTTTCTTCGTAAGGGAAACACATGAAGATGATAAGAATAGCAGAAATAAATTTAATGAGTAACATAAAAATTATCATAGCATTTGAAATCGAAGAAATTTATGCCCAAAGTACATAATAAATATATTAACGTTAAGAGATTTAGGGCCTGTTTCACAATCTCCAGTTAAGTGCCCAATAGGCTATCGGCAACATATTTGACAGATAGAGTATGGAGTATCTGTCAAGTATCTGTCAAATATGTTGCCGATAGCCTATTCGGGACTTATCTGGAGATTGTGAAACAGGCCCTTAATTAGTAAAAATAATTTATGTTGCTTACATTAAGTCTTATAAAGAATTGTTTAGTGTTATTTATTTGATACTAATAGCATTATAGCAATAATTATTAAATGACTATGGAATATTTTAAGAGTAATCACCTCTATACGTCTCTATTCATTTTCTGTCGCAGTGGAATTACTTTGCGTACTCACCCGTGGATGAGTCGTTCCCAGGGATATGTGGGACAGGCGGCGCCTCCCCACTACTCCCGGTTACTAAAACCACTGCGAGTTGCCTTCAGCCGCTTTAAAGGGAGTGTTATGGATCTGACTAACACGCATCACTACAAACAAATATCAATCTGAAAACCCGATCGGCACTCCCAACGATGGATTAGAAAAACAGATGGGCATAACGATCCATCGATCGGTTATTGAAACACTAAAAGTAGAAAATGGATTGAAATGTCAATCTTGATCCGAAAATTAGGGATTAGGGTTGAATATAGAAAGCGGCTGTAAATAACCCAATCTATCTACCGAGGTTCTTTTATAATTCAAAAATATACTCAATAGAATCCACAGGGACATCGTGTATGTTAAGTTTATCCAATTTCAATAAAAAACATTTTATTTTCTATCCTAAAGAAATCCAAAAAGACTAAAAGTTGTATTATTACTTCTCGTAAGCGCAACTTTATATGAAAATCTCTAAGCTGACACAAATTTAGAAGGCTCTAGAATCATTTTAATATTACACAAGGGACTTGTGTTGGAAAACCATTTCCCAAAATGTTTTCATATTCCCCTTTATGCTTCAGTTTTGATAGTTACGCCGTGCGCGTAAATCTTTAACGCCTGACGCTATGTAGAGAAAATTTATAGCGTCACCGTAATTCCGCTTACTTTGCAATGTCATGTCTCAAATTGAAACGCAAGTCAGTATGAGGATCACAAGCGAAAGAATCTCGTGAGATGTGTCAAAATATGTGAAGGAATCTTTTGAGACTTGTCAGTTTTGATACTTAACTACTGGTAGTATTGGTCCATAACTTGTTGTGTACAGGCCTTTTTTTTTCGAAAAGGCCTTTGAGCTATATCAGAGCAGTGGGTGAGCAGGTGGGTCATCATCATCATCAGTCTTTATCCGTCCACTGCTGAGCATAGGCCTCCCTCAATGATAATCTTACAGGCCATAAACACCGCTACTGAGAAATGCTAGGTCACTCTGATGTTGTCAATTGTATCTGCGCCTACCGTCGAACGTGAAGTACCCGGGAACCGGAACGAAATCCTCGGGACCTCAGAACCTTCCAACCATCTTCGAATTCGTGTCTTACGTTTTTTTTTTCTATCTATTAGCTATGCATGTATGTTTCTTCGCATTCGCTATATCAGCCTCATCCTCAATCAAGTAGACATAGGACCCATTCAATAAACGCCGAGAAGGCCCTCACATCTAATCTGTCAATAAAACTCAATATAAATGTTAGCTTTTACCGCCAAAATACAAGTTCTCTCAATCAAATTATATTTTATTGAAAACACTATCTTCGTCACGTATACTGCTAAGTCAAGTCTTGTGAGTCCACGCGAGTGCTTTCACGGACATAGTACGTGTGAGGAATGCTTGAACATTGAACACTAAATAGGACCCAAGGGAATTTGGGACATGATAAAAACAATAAACATAATATACATTCCACTTTAATCGCCAGACTTATTGGCTCGCAGGTACTTATCGCAAAATGAAGAATCTTAGATGCTTATTAATAATGATATCTTATGAATAATTTAAATGCTAAAGTTTGTAAGTTTCTATGTATAATATGACGACCTCTGTGGCTCAACGGTTAGCGTGTTGACGCTCAAGCCGGAGGTCGCGGGTTCGAATCCCGCCAGGGAACAAAAAATTTTCTGTGTTCCTGGGTCATGGATGTGTATTATATAATAAAAATCTTAAATATAAGTATTAATATAAAACGTATTAAATATATGTATTTCCGTTGCCTGGTAAACGTAACACAAGTCTCTTCGAGTACTTAGCACAGGACTAGATTGACGTGGTGTAAAAAGCGTCCATAGATATAATAATAATAATAATAATAATATCTATGGACGCTTTTACACCACGTCAATCTGGTCCCTTGGTAAGTACTCGAAGAGACTTGTGAAGAGACAACGGAAATACATATATATTTAATACTTTTTATATTAATATTCATATTTAAGATTTTTATTTTTTTATTAGGTTTAAAAAAAGGTAAAGTATCAACCTTTATGGGCAACCTGGACACGGGTCTCCTCGAAATCAGGCGAGGAATGTAATGGGCCATAGTTCACCGATGCGCTGGCCCAAGGCGGGTTGGTGAATTTCACATAACTTCATAGATTTTCACAATCCCATCAGGCGTTCGGATTTCCTCACAATGTTTTCCTTCACCGATGAGTGAGCGATGGTCTTGTGCTTATTTATATATAAATTTTAAAAACCTATAGACGGACGGACAGCGAAGTCTTAGTAATAGGGTCCCGTTTTTACCCTTTTGGTACGGAACTCTAATAATATATAGGTTCCATCAACGGGATGAATTAATCTAAATGATCCTAAAATAGCAACCTTCTAATTATTGAAATCCTGCTGTAGACCGGATTATTAAACAGGCTGCAGGAGTAAACTCGAAACTAGGGCCTTTAATCGTGACCTACATTTGAAAACTGTGCTTGTCTTTGTCTGATCTGTTAAGACCTTGTAAGGAAACTGGAGAATAATAGCTTTAATGGCATGTGAAGTTCGCCCGCATTTGGGAAGACAAACTATGGCCTAAAATTATTCTCACCTAATTACAAGAAGCGTTGAAATTGCGTGACCAAGGGACTAAGTTTTAATGAACATTTATAAGCAATCTCTTCACAAATGAGTTACAAACACATAACTGTAAAGATAAGGCTAGGTCGAATATAAGATAAGCTAGAAACTGACTGTTCGTAAGCATGCAAAACATATAAAACCAACAACCTAAAAAAAGTTTGCAAAGATTAAAATTGTCATTTTATTTATATCCTACTAATATCATAAACGCGAGTTTGTATGGATGGATGGATGTTTGTTACAGTTTTACGTAAAAACTACTGAATGGATTTTAATGAAACTTTACTATATATATATAGCTTATACATCAGAATATCACATAAGCATATCCCCACCATGGTGCAAGCCTTGTCGTGGCGGTGGGGCTCAATAGCCTAGGGTGAACCCAGCACCTTGGGCGAAGCAAATTAAGCCAAGGGGGATCTTTATACCCCTCTTATACAAAGAGGGGGGAAAAGAGCAGGGGGCAATAGGCAAGGTCGGAAGCCTCGCCTCATTGTAGTGTTCTGACGTTGGGAGGGGTTGTTCTGTGGTGCGGGGCAACTCATCTGTAGAGGTGGCGTCGGTCCCCTAAGGGACAGACTAGCCGTCGAGGTGCCCTGTTGCTTGTAGATCCGGGGCACCTCACCAAAGGCGGCATTGGTGGCACTCGCTGGGCTTTAGTGGGTAGAGCTGAGTCCACTTACCATCTTTCTTTTTTATTATTAACTTTATAAACGTTTATTTAGTCGGTTATAATAATAATAATAACATTATTACTGAGTTGAGACCAAGTCGTGAAACTATATTGTATAGAATATATTATATGTATGTATTAAAATATTATGTATTGTATATCTTTTTATTGTATAATATATGTATAATATTAGAAGAGTATATTGTATGTATTCATTTTAAGTAAGTATATACTAGCGATTAAAGTATTCATTATTAGAATTATTATCATCGTTGTACACACTAATTTTGCTTTTGTATAATATTTTTCGTGTGGCAGGACTACTGGAAGAGATTCCATCATGGGATAAGTAGTACCTTTGTGCCAGCATTATTTATATTATGGGTTAACTTCAACTATAACTATTTAAGTGTATATAAATTGTTAAATAAATAAATTATGTATTACTTGTAAGTACTTATAAATCTCTCTTTGCTAATCTTGGATATCGGACGGCAAGTTAATAGTTGCCTATCCCTAGGGCCAAGAAATAACTAATAAGATTTTCCAAGAGAGTAATTCGTTTTTGCTACCGAAACAAAAAAGGCGGGCACCAGGCAGCACTCCCTTCTCTTTCTCTCTTTCAATAAACGACAATTTGCCTTTGGTGACAAGTCAAAAATGGATACACCTATACTAATATTATGAAGAGGTAAGATTTGATTGTTTTCCGTTGCATCCGGTTTGAAATCACAACGATTCTAAAGAAGTTTCACTTCAATAAAAATGAAAAATAGATCTGACGTGTGCGGAGAGCCAATAGTGGCAGTTCTCTGCCTTTAGTAAAACCTTAAGAATACATTTTGTATTATATTCTCGCTAACAGCTGATATGGGTATCAAGTTACGTTTTAATAACGCCCGTCTCGTCTGCGAGCCTGCCGTTACAACCTGTTAGCGTGTGATCGATTTTGTTGACGCGAACGCGGTTATCAGCTTAACACTTCTTGCTTGTCTTCATAGCTCTTGTTACATTTTGGGTATTGGAACATTCAACAACCAATAACTAAAGTTGGATTTAAAAACAGGTGTGTGTGCGATTCACACACGATAGAAGTGAAACACATGTTAAATGCTCAAATATAAGCAAGTATTAAACAGTGTGCAATATACATACATTTGCTCTCTCGCTCTTTTGTATTTGTGTCTCTTATCTGTCGTTTTTTCCGTTGCATCCGGTTTGAAATCACAACGATTCTAAAGAAATTTCACTTCGAAACTAAGACGGATTTTATAGTACTTTTTGTGATAGATGGACCATAACCAAGGTCATATAATATCCATGAAAATCAGATATAACAACCTGGAATAACATGATAATCTATTATATATAATTCCAGTGTCATTATGTTTGTCCGGGATATGCTCTTTGGAGTAATGAACCGATTTTAATGTTTTTTTTCTTTTAAAATGTGTGAATTTCTCCAACTTAAAAGATAGGTTAGTTTATGTCCCGAATTTGAGATTAAAATATAGGTATGAATAAAAAACTGCTACATACTAATTTTTTTTGACAGAACGAAGTCTGGCGGGCCCGCTAGTTATAACATAAATATAGTAGTTATTGTAGCCATAATTTGAAGTATAAGACGTAAGCCATTTCATTAGTAAAACAGTGTTAGCTGGCATTATAAAACGACGACTCCCATCACACGAAAATTCGACTTTTTTTAATATCTATTACCTCGAAACTTCTAACAGACTTTAAGGATTCTTCTTTCATTTAAAAGCTGTTACATTCTCATATTGTGGTCCTCACGTTTTTATCATGGTCTTAAAAAATACCGCAAATTTTAAAAAGAACCACTTTTGAAATTATAACCTTACTAGCTGTTGCACGCGGCTACGACCGCGTTAGCAAAAAAAATCCATTTTTTTTAAAACATATCCTCTTAAGTTACTTCTAGTCCCTCCGAGCATATGTGTGCAAAGTTTTATCGGTTAAATATTTTTTGTGTTGAAGCGTAACAAATATCCCTAGTTTAATATTTATAATAGGTAATAGTAAGGATTTTTATATATTTAATAAATTTCGACTACATTGATGATTGTTTCATGTGTCAATGGTCATCTTGGCGTTCATTAAACGAGGCCTATGTTCAACAGCGGATGTATAAATGATGATGATGAATGATATTTTATTATTTTAAAATTCCGATGTCTTTGTTGTTAAAATTTAACATTTTATTTATTCAGTTAGATATTGAAGAATAAATATCAACTAGATAACAGGTACTGAAGCGAGCTTACATCACGTTATATTTAATAGTACATATCCCTGGAGAGTCGATGTATCGATTGCTCCGATAGAATACCCACATCAGACTAGACGGTTACTGGCTTCGAGGATCCTTTAAAAATATTAACACGTCCCAGGGATAATAGTTTATGGGTTATTTTTGTAGATTTTTGAAGTAAAATTTCTTTAAACGATACGGGTAAGCCTGATTTTTGAAGTGAAACTTCTTTAGAATCGTTGTGATTTCAAACCGGATGCAACGGAAAAAACGGCAGGTAAGAGACACAAATACAAAAGAGCGAGAGAGTAAATGTGTGTGTATGTATATTGCACACTGTTTAATACTTGCTTGTATTTGAGCATTTAAAGTGTGTTTCACTTCTATCGTGTGTGAATCGCACACACGCCTTTTTTTCTAATGGAACTTCTATCGTGTGTGAATCGCACGCACGCCTTTTTTTCTAATGGAACTTATGCTTTGTCGTCATAATCGTCATCAGCCTTCATCCATCCACTGCTAAATATAAGCCTCCTTCAATGACGCCAAGACGAACGATCCTTTTCCACTCGCATCAAACTCGATCTGGCCACTGCACGGAGATCGACGTCCCATTTGATTAGTCTGACCTACATTTTGTCTACCTAAACAAGGCTCCATTTCTGAATCTACCTGGTCCATCGGCCTTCCGTTGTCCTGGGTGTGTGACCGGCCATTGCTACTTCAACAAGCTTATTTGGTAACTTTAGTTCTCTGGCAGATCTACATTTCTTATCCTATTTGCCATATAAGCGCCCTCTATGCCTTTCATAATTTCTATAATTTCATAATTCCTTCCATCTTGTTCATTCATGTTTTACTTCCATCGCGCATAAAGATTTCACGCACACACATTTTTTATATAAGTAAAATAGGCAAACTGGTAAAAGTTGGCAGCGTTACAATTCACCTGGAATTAGACAAGAAAATTATTTAATGCGTTACATCATCAGCAGCCTTTTTGTCCGTCCTCTGCTGCGTAATGTGCTGTATAATGCTGCTCTATAATTTACTCTCAAAGCCTGACTTTTGATGGTGAAATCCATATAGTCAAGTAGCACGGCCCATTGTTAGGCCAACTGATGAATTATGTAGGGCTTAGATAAAGAATTTATACACTGGGACTACTTGAATATGCATGGACCTTCTTTGCTTGGGGTCGAAATACTTTGTTATAGATACACCAACAAGCGTTATTGAATTGATACTTGGGTATTCTATTGTTTATAAAGTCGGCACATAGAACCCAGAAGTGTTAAAATAAAAAAAGGTTTAGTTTTTACAACGGTTGCCATTTTCTAGGGCAGGCCAGGGAAGACGATCTCGCGGCCAAAGAACGTGCGTATCTAGGAGGTGCTACTTAATGCGTCTCCAGTAACGCCCCTGAGCTCATATCCGGTTCAGATTGGGAACCTAGGCCCATCTAGGCACAAAGTCTCGCTAACTGCTTAGTGGTGGCCGGTCAGTTCCCCCTTACAAGCCTTCCCCCTTGTGGCCTTCGCTGGGGCTAGCCTGTCGTTGAGGTAATCCGGGACCATCAAAAAGCGGTTGAAAGCGTTCGCAGGTAGTTTAGTGGTGTGCATTTCGTGAGTTGCTTGGCAACCTGGTCAAACCTATATTATGCAAAGGCATTATGCGCCATTCAAAAGGTAGGAAGAAGATCTCCATGCAGTGGCCGGTCCGTGTTTGGTAAAATTAGTAGAAATATTATGTTTGTAGAAATGAATGTTTGTATCAGTCCATCCAATTAATTATGAGTTTTGAGTATCGGATGATGATGATGATGATGATGATCATGATGATCATGATGATGATGATGATAAAGTGTAATAAATGATAATAAAGTGTAATAGCAAAGAATAATAATAATAATAATAATAATTTATTCAAAAATACATGCATGGAAAATTACAGCTAACATAAAGTACAATACTATACACTTATTCTATAATGTTAACAGTAGTGCCTGAACTAGGACATCCTGTGTTTCAGGCAACAAGAAGGGCTTACATTAATAATAATTACTATACAAACTAGATCAATGCATTATAAAAAATATGAATATTGTTGTATTATATTATCATTTCATTCTTTTAAACTTAATATTATAAATAAATATGTTATTATAAGGTTCTTAGTTACGTACTATTGTATAACTAATAATAGTTTCTCTGTATCCTCGTAAGACAATTTTTGTAGGCAGTTTTTAAGGCTTCTTTTACAATTAAAATAGTCAAGTGTATATATATTACTTATTGCATTTACTCTGTTATAAAGTAGTGGGCCTAAAAATGTAAAAAATTTGGTGGCAAATGTATGTTTTATATCTGTTTTCAATGGACAAACGATATCTTTCCGCCTTTTAGTCGTGAATTCCGAGTTGAAAGGTAGGGCTGTGTGCTGCTTGAGAACTACATTCAAAATGAAGAGCTGACGAACAGTTAGCACTTTAAACGATTCTTAAGCAGTTTCGTTGGGAAAAGGAATGGACGGAAGCTGCATACTTTAATGATCGTTCTCTGTGCTCTCTCAATGGTCAATAACAATGTTTTACCCACTCCTCCCCAAGACGAAATACAATAAGTTAATATCGATTGACATAGAGCAAAATATACTTGCCTTATTAATTGTTGGTCAGATATATGTCGCAACTTTTTAAAAATATATATTAACTTATGTATCTTATTATTTAAGTCCTGTATGTGGTCTTTGAATGATAAATTTTCATCCAATATAATGCCTAAATACTTTATTTTATCTGTTATTGTTATGTTAGGGCATGTGCATTTAGTATTAGTGCAAGGGGTTGAGCAGTAGTGAGCATACAATGATTGGTTAGATGGGACGGGAGTTTGTTTGCGCATCGAAAATTTAATGAATTTTGTTTCTTCTGCATTCAGTGTTAGTAAATGATTCTGAAGCCATTTGTTTACCATATTAAACCCGTTTTGTGCATACTTGAAAACTCTGTTTTCTGTGTTAGCTGAAAAAAGAAGTGCAGTGTCATCAGCGTATGACATGATATGCCATGATCTAACTTTGAAGCACACAGGTCATTTATGTAAATTAAAAATAGTGTTGGCCCTAGAATGCTACCTTGAGGAACACCATAGTGTGGATTTTTCAAGTATGAACTGAAAACATTATCGATCTTTACACATTGAGTTCGGTCCTCTAAGTAACTTTGAAATAGTTTTAGTTGGGTGCCTCTTATACCTAGTTTTTCAAGTTTACGCAAAAGGATTACGTTCGAAACCGTATCGAAGGCTTTGGCTAGGTCAAGAAATATTCCAATCACATGGTGGCCCTTGTCAAGTTCTTGGGAAATATAGCCTGTCAAATTGTGTACTGCGTCAGCAGCAGATTTTTTGGGCCTAAAACCAAATTGATTCTCCGATAATATGTACCTATTTTTTAAAAAGTTGACCAACCTACAGTTGATGATTTTTTCTAGTATTTTTGATAATGATGGTAAAATTGAGATTGGCCTATAATTTGAATTTAAAGAATTGAGATGTAATATAGAATAACGGTTCTTGTGGGTGCTTTGAGGACAAACTTTCTGCGACACAAACGTCCACTTGGCGGCGTGACGAGAAGGACAACGCAATGTCCCTAGCATGTTATGAGTCTACTAGAGCGAGCGAGTGCCAACTAAACCCGCCGGGGACATGTCCCCGATAAAGTCGGCACAAAAAATCCTTAAGAACTGTTCTTCTGTATACGTCTGAATTCTTTGGTAATAGTAAAGTCATCATTAAAATCGTAAAGACGTCATCTCGTACGAAGCGTGACGATGCGGCGTGCGTACGTTACGTTGCTGTAATGACCGTTACGTCAAACACGTAACAATGATAGAGCAAGTTTAGTGAGGCGTTTCCCTGCCAGCTGTACGAACTGGCATATTTATTGTGTTGATTTATCTTTTTCTTTACGTTAATTAACACTCTGAATCTATACAATTAATATACTTGAAGAATTAGTTTGTTTGAACGCGCTAATGTCTAGAACTGTCATATTTTATAGCTAAGTGCAAAATGCATTAAAAACTCTACAGATTTTGAAAATCTTACACTTGACAATATTTCAACACAACCTTACCATTAAGTGATAAAGGCTAATATGAATAAAATTATAAAAATAATCATCATCAATCCACACAAGGTCTGTGAATTCATTTTAGCGGAGGCGGAGCTGAACCACTATTGTATGAAATGTAATCTCTTTATTTAAGAGTTTTGCTCTTGTCGGTGGAGTATTCGCCACTCACTTCTCTTCTCTGCCAACTCCTTGACCTCCTGATATGACATAACCTGTACTTTCTCCTTTATTTGTTCCACATAAGTCCGTCTCGGTCTACCTCTTCCTCTTTTTCCCTCCTCCCAATGAAATGTAATATTAGTAATTTTGTCTGATCAATGTAAATGTCTTGTTATATTACCAGATGTTGCATTATAATTCAAAATACGATTGAGGCGCTGATTGGTCCACTACAAATTAACGATCATCAACATTACCATCCCTCAAACAAACAATATAAAACTAAAACAATACAATGGCGAGATTCATTTCAATCAAAACAATAATACATCATTTTAAACAACATACATGTTTACAAACACATGGCAGATATAACAGGAAAGCTTGTCCGAATGATTCAATAGCTGGGTCGATAAAACCCAGCACAAGAGACCCGTAAACATAAAATATTATCCTTCACCGTAGTATGAATAAAATAAAGGGTTTTATATGGGTACTATCTGTTTCCAAGATACAAGATAGAAGTAACAAGATGATTTACCTGTATTCATATTATTCGTGATTTTTTTAAAGTTTATGTAACTCATAAGCTATCTGTCTGCGAAAAGCCCGTAGCATCGGCCCAGACGTTTCAAAAGTTAGACGCGAGTAGTACCTCCACGTTATATAGTCCTAGTCTAGAGTTGCTATTCTTTCTCACTAGCGAGTTGATGAATTATTTTCATTATTTTAAAACAAAAATATTATTTTATTTTCACTCCACGCTTCAAAAGTTTTCCTTAATAGCTATCGCGGGAACACAACTATTAAATTTCAAAGTTACGGATTTTATCGCGGTTTTTTCAAGTTTTTTACATGTCCGACGTTTCGTATACCTTACAGCGACCACGGGACGATTGTACTATGGTCCGGTACTATACCAAGCCGCGATAAAATCTGTAAAAGTTATCATTATATGGGTGACATTCGCGTAGATAAAAATTATTAAGTTTTGTTATTCTAAATAAAAAATTCATGTCATATGTCATAGTTTGACTAACATCGATATAAAGTAAAACTAAGTCACAATAATAAGAAAGATAAAATCCACCCTGATTTAGTTATTGCTGGAAATAAAATAAAGGGGTATGCCGTATGGGTAAATGGCTCATACAAATAACAAACAGGCGATTTTATGTTCTTTTTATGTTATCCAGTGTATAGTAGAAAACTGTGACGTATGATAGGGTTTTATGTTATACTTTAAGTACAGTATAAAATAAACTTCCCAATAATATTTCTTTTTAGAAATTATTTGGAGGTTGAGTTATAATAATCGTTTGAGTATTTTTTTTATGTATAGACGCCTCCATTTGATCTCAAATAAAATGATGTATGAGAGTTCGCCATTGTCCTTTGATCGATGGCGTTTGACAATTCTTTATTTAACTAGATACATAATATGTAAACAAGTTCCCATAGGAACTTAGTACTTTTCGAAACAAAAGTAGAATCTGTGTACCTAATTCTTCTATAATATATTAAACTACAACGTGTATAAAAATAATACGCACTCCCGTGTATAAAAATAATACGCACTCCCGTGTATAAAAATAATACGCACTCCCGTGTATAAAAATAATACGAACTCCCGTAAGCCTATATAATTTCCGGTAACACTTAATGAATGGGAAAATATACCTATTGCTATAATATTTTTCTCTCATTTCCAATATTTTTCTATACAATCAATATTATCTCTATTTCGGTATATATAAAATCAATAGTATTTTGATAAAAATATTGTAACAATAACGTTTGAAAACATTAAAGGGCACTAAACCATTAACCAG
Organism: Lycaena phlaeas; assembly: GCA_905333005.2. NCBI lineage: Eukaryota > Metazoa > Arthropoda > Insecta > Lepidoptera > Lycaenidae > Lycaena > Lycaena phlaeas. The sequence goes on from HG995181.1 coordinate 6,368,910, forward strand.
GTGGGCAGACGATCTCCGTGCAGTGGCAGGTCCGCGTTGGATGCGAGTGGCAAGGGATCGGTCGTCTTGGCGTTCATTGAGGGAGGCCTTCAGCAGTCGACGGATAAAGCCTGTTGATGATGATGATGAAACCCGGAGCAGACCAGTGAGTGTCCGGTAGACCTGGATAACTCTATCATAATAATAAATAATCGCTGTGAACAACAAAGGCTGTGCTTGGAGTATCTTATTCTATTCCTTTTGTTCCATTTTCAAAGTTGTGTTCCTCAAGACTTTCGAAAACCTTTCTAGGATCACTCCATTGTTAGTCGGTCTACCTGTCTGTCAGTATATCAAACCAAAACATAGAGTGCTTACATTGAATCATAAAATTTGATAAGACGCTGGGAAAAAAATAAAAAACCGGTTAATTTATAGTGAAATAATATTCACAAGCCGTATTAACGCTTGTGTAGGATTTGTAATTTTTTTTTTAATAAATCTTATGAAATTACAAGAAAGGTAAGTGACAGCGCTCACAGCTTTCAAAGCATATAATATACGCTTCTACCGGTAGGCGGTAATCACTTACAATTGTGACCTGCATGCTCTTCTGCGTTTATGTAATAAAAAATATAAACAAAAATGTATTCACACTCATAATTAGAAAGTAATTTCGCCACATCACCCGTTGCCATGACACGTGAACAGTGTATAGAAAATACGAAATGCTCCTCACCGTCACGCCACGGTGCGACCGATAAATACGATTAGATAGCATTTGTCATGCCAAAAGAACAATGGCCGGTTATTTTTTATGAAAATACATTATAAAACATTTGCGTACCAATACAACTGGTATGAGAAATCTATGAGAGCTATACCAAGACCAGCTTACAGCTACCAGCTCTTCCGTCAAAGAGAACGATAAACAATGAAAGCCACTGAAACATATAGATAGATAGTTTAACTCATATTGCGCGCGGCACAATGTGTGCGTGTGTCATAAAACAGCTTTAATTATGTGACGCAGTGGAAGACGACGCCTGCGTCACTACAACACAAATTGATTTTTAATTTTAATGACAAGCGCACGCATAATATATTCGGCGCGATAAGTTTGAGTTGAACTATCTATTCCATCTAGGACTAGTCTCAGGTAAAGTTGTTTACAGCTTTGGGCGAAACTGGCTACTTATCATAGAGTAGCTCGCCTCTCCGTTTTTCATAGGTAACCGAGCCACGACCGAGGTGTGTACAAGAGTTCATTTAACCATAGAAAGTGTTAGTAAGTGCATAGCAGAAGGTCTCTAAAGAATGCATCTAAAAAGATACGTTTGCTTACCTGCTCTGCCCGACACGAATCGAGATCCAGGGAACTCTAGGTCGTTACAAAGCAGACTATAAGTCACCGGTGATCCCGCTTTGCCCAAGGCAACATGGGGAATATTGACCTTACAGCCGTAAACAGTTGGTGTAGTATCTTACCTGAGCGGCAATGACCGCTTTCTGCAAGACAGTGATGTCTCAGGAGGCCGACAAACGGGTGTGAGAGGAGACCGCCGACGTGGCCTCTCCCCGTAGACGACGAACGGGGGTGTGTCGGAGGCGCTATTTAATGCGCTTCCAATAACACCTCTGTGCTCGTGTCCCGATGTCTCGTGTAGCCGGGTAGCCTATTGTGGAGGATCTGGTCTTGCCGGAACCAGTCTGTCGCTGAGGGTTTTCCGTTGCCTACAGATCCGGGTCTCTCAGATAGCGGCTAAAGGCTCACGCTCTGCGAACTATCCAATTCCACATCAAGGCCAATATTTTAGTACTAACCAACCCTTGCATAGTCCAAACTTACCTCAGTCATAAAAAAAATAACATGAAAGTAATATTTGCGTAAAGCTTGTCGAATATGTCAAAGTATATAACATCTGACGTTCTCTTTATTTTTGGAATAGAGGCATTTCTCAAAATATGAAGATTTGATTCTTGATCGACGTTTGTATGATACGGAATCCCTTCAAACGCACATAATAGGGATGACGCGTTCAAACTTATGTCGATGTTAAATCAAGCATAGCTTCACATTATTTTATCAATAACTCTTGTCTTGTTGGTATAATACCAATCGAAAGAGGCATAGTTTAGGTTTGAATCGAATGCATCTTTGAAATTGGTTTTTCTATGTGTTGTAGCCTTTGTTGAAGCGATTAGCTCACATACCCATAGGGCTTGACACCTTATAGTGCCTTGAAATGGGATCACCTTGAACACGAGACCATCGCTCGTTCATCAGTGAAGAAAAACAGCGAGAGGAATCCTGCAAACATGATGAGATTAAAAGTTTTTGAAGGTGTGTGAAGTTCACAGAACGGTTTTTATGTAAGATACATTGATATTTTTATCGTAGAAAGTAGAGACTAGTTTGTTTGTTGGTAACAAATTATCTCAAAAACGCTTGAACCTATTTCAAAAACCATTTCGCCCGCTACTACGATAACGCCGAGTGACTGAAGCTGTAAAATAGTCATTATCAATTTGGATATTTACGGCGGTCAATCTTAAATAAAGCGGTCGGAGCTACGGACTCCAGCGAGTATAGGGATGTTGACACATGTTACAAATTCATGTAAAGTTATGTTTTACATATTAAATACAGTATTTGAAAACCTAAAATAACATTTACAAAGTCTACTTATTTGTCTTAAAATTTAGAAAATTAATTTAAAATGCGTTATTTATCATGCATTATCACGTGACTGCAAACGCCAATAGTGCGATGACGTCACTGAACATTGAGCTAAGTACAAACTCACCTAACATAGCGCGAGCTCTGAATGCGGTGTGTGACGTAATGACGCTTGGAGCGTTTTAACGGCAATTTTAAAGACTATTTTTCTTTATTTAATTTTTTGTTAAAATTGGACATATTTCTTTACAAAAATCTTTTTTTCGTATTTATCTATAGTATATCTATCAAATAAAATCAATTAAAAAAAATAGTCAACATCCCTATTACATACCATTCTCGAATCCACTTAAACAACGCAAAATCATTGTCAATATCCGTCCAGCCAATGAGGGTTGAATCACATGAACAGAAGGATTATATTATATACCTTCTTATTACCATAAACTGCCATAGTCATAGGGACTGTCGACAGAAGTAAAAACTTAAAACAAATAGCGGCATTATAAAATTTCAAATTTCAGTAAAAAACATTGAAATTTCATTATGACATCACACATACGATCGTATATAGCATGTCGGTGACGCTAGCCTATATAATTTTCCCCCAACAAAAGGCGCTTCACATGGCTAAAGAAGTTTTCACTTACAAAATATATTTCATGTACAAATGGTATTTTGCGTGATTGCGTTTCGGTTGTTATCTGATACATACGTACAGATAATATTTATTAATATACCAAATATTTTGATGAGAATCATTATTAAAATATCATTGGCGTCATCACGCAATGACTTCATAGTCACGAATACTATATTAACACGATGTAGTTTGTGGTCATCAGAATTTCTTTTTACTTTCAAGATCAAATCGCCATAAAATAATATAAGATTTTAAATTAACATGGTTATTTTCACTATTTAAAACGGGATGCTTACGATGATTTTGGAACGAAGTTTTGAAACGAAGTTCCTTACGGCAGGATTGGGGGGATAGGGATTTTGCTGCGCGACCGAACTGAAAAAAATATGATAGTAAAACCGTAAGAAAAAGTGCGTGGAATAAAAAGCGTTAAATGAGACGTGCGCAGGCGCGACAGTCGCATACACAAGCGAGTAGTGTATAATTTCTTTTTAGCCGAAGGAACTTCGTTCCTACCTGGTGTCCCACGACACCACATTACCTTTTTTTAGCATTATTTCGCGGAGCTCGATATTTCGTCTTTGTCTATAATAATAATCCTCATTCCTCTCCTACCCGATTTCAGCAACGGCGTTTGCATTCAACTCCTGTTTTGTCTTTGGTGTGCTCGCGCGTGACTTATGTAGCCAATTTTTTGCCTAAAAATCCTCGCACACTGCGGACACGTTAACACACCGTCCGTCTTTGCCTACGAATGTCTCGAATGTTGTGACGAATTGTCTACGAGAGTCTCGTGAACATGACATTCGTAGACAATGTCGAAATATCGAGCTCCGCGAAATAATGTTAAATAACATGATAAATATTCCGTTTTAAATAGCAAAAAAAATATTCTTCTAAAACATAATAATATCTTTCTAAAAATATAGTTTTTTCAATGCTCTATCTATAGGTCCTAAGATGAGTTGACCCAGTCACCTACCCGATATTCACGAACTGCACGAAAGGAGACAGCATTGCTGTCACTTTACACGGGTGTTTGATAAGTGTGAAATACCACCCTAGTCGTGTCGGCACAATTTGGCTGCAATGGCAGTTACTTACACTTACAAATGGTACTACTTCTTACTTCTATTATGCATCATGTAAGAAATGACAGTTGATAGTTTGCATCGTCTTCTTCTTTTTTAGATTTGCTAATTGACATTTAATTATAAGCAAAAGAGCTCAGAGTAAGTAAAGAGAAAGGAATCTCAAATATTAAAAATATCTTCACAATCCATTTTGTAATGTCGCACAAGACACAAAAGCGTTATGTAGCATGACTAGTAAATTCTTATGAGATGTCCCAAAAGACATGTTTGATGGGGGTACGTCATAAAAATGAACTTTGTACGATTATAGGGTATATTACCCATAACTTATGCATCTCTTGGGGTATACAATTCAGTGTAAACTTTTTTAATCAGAGTCGATTGCCTTTGAATTTTTGATAGGTTCAGGCGTATTTGGACCCATCAAGGATAATATTTACAATGTCCCATAGGATGTGCGAGATGTAGCTGTGAAAGAAAAATTCTGAAATAGTAAATGTTTTTATATATTTTTTTGCTATGCATCTCTTTCTTTCGTTATTATAACAGTGCTAGGAAATTATTATTACATATCATCAGTATCATTGTTACCTTTTCCCGTCATCTGCTAGTCATAGGCCTCTTTTAATGAACGCCAAGAAGGCCGATCCTTTCCCACTCGTATCTAACACTGACGGCTACGGCGATTTGTGTTCCATTTACCCTTTGATTTCCCAAAAATGGCCCAACTCTAGAACTATAGACACTATGTTTTACTTAACCCTAAAGTGTTACCTTTACAAACCAACCAGATATCTTTGCCATGTTTTATATACACTCAAAGTTTAAGATTCGGAAAAGTGCCTACCCTGGGTCTTGGGACTTAAAGGTGGTGAAATAAAAGGACCTTTTTTTCTTTAACGTCGGGATATGCGCTTAATCATCCCGCGAGGGAGTGGGTTTCCCCAGGCGGGTATGCGGGACTCGCTGCACCCGAAAGCTGGTAAGTGGACGCAGCTCCTAGTAAAACCCGGCGAGCGCCACCAAATATCCCTGCCGACGTCGGGACAGTACAACGACCTAAGGTTTCCGTCCTCGCCCCTTGGCCCCTGCTCTTTTGGTCCCTCTTCTTATAAGAGGTGGAGGAGGAGAGAAGATCTGTGTGTGTGTACGTTCCGTTTCCGTAAGTCGGCCAATCAGAGCACAATACATATTTGGCGCAGTACAAAGGCGGAATTTATTTTCAAGCAAAATATAACATCACCGCTGTATTCCGATTATAATAAAAATATCCATGGACGCTTTTAAAACGTCAATCTGATCCCGTGCTGAATTCTCAATGAAGTTCGATATACGGTGACTAGATTGAACAGTTGTAACTTATAACCAGATGAAAACAAAATTTTATAGATTCATCTATTCCGCGACAGGTCTAGAAACGAACACGAAAAACCTTTTGTATCATATACATTGAAAAATGTGCGTGTTAAAATAATTAATCTTCAAAATATTTTTCCGCGTTTGTAAAACTTGGTCTAGCACGGGCGATTAAAAATTGCATTTGAACACGCATGCATTCCTTTGTTTCGTTTGTATGCAGAGCATATTAGCGGCCAGGAAGTGGTCAGCACGAAAAGTACATTTTTAACAATAGAAATCTGATGATTTTTCGTAATGTTCGATGTTACGAAAATTTAAGTAAATTATTCGCATTGTTTTAACGCGAATTAGCATCAGCTGTGTAGCATCAACAACAGTCAATTTTTTTTTTTTTTGTAATTAATAGTAGTTTTCGTCCAAAAGACACGACAACTCCATTGTGCTAACTCTAGAGTCTAGACAATACACAAAATACTCTTAAAGCTCAATCAATTAGGAAACAAAACCTAACACATAATTTAGACAGTCAGCCTTTACTTTTAAAACATTAACGATGGAAACCTGCTTGGGTACCAAAGGGCTTGTAACATCGTTTCGTTGCGGAAAGATACCGAAATTCGTCATCGTCTACATTTCGTCTATGAAAAAATACGTGCCGTCTGGCAACTCTAGGATCTCCCTCCATAAATGCAAATGTTATTCAGATTAACCCCAGGTATAACCCCTTTATTTAACACGTCTATTAATAGTACATTTATAATTACTACCGTGAAAGCAAACGAAGCTCATTATGTAATATAAACCTCATAAACGAGAAATATGAATTTCTCCCACAATGGCTCTTAATTGGTATTAACTGTAAGGTCGGGGAAATTATTTTAGACCTAAAGAAAAGCGGGACATGATTCGTTTTCATTAATAAAGTAGCTGTCTTCTGGACTTCACAGGAGTTCTTCACAAAAGTTTTTGATACATTTTCCTGATTATATTTACATGAATTATTATTTTAACATGATGTCAAAAAGAAATATAATATGCAGTTCCAATAAGTCATGTGTTTTTTCTCTAAAATAATTCCTTAAAATAAGCATAAATAGAGTACTATATTAAGGACTCAATAATTATGTAAAGTTTTATTTAGATGAAGCAATGAAAAGAGCAGATGCTTAAGTAAATAGTGGAAATAGTGTATATTTCATTATAGCGACTATGCTACCAAATAATAATTAAAATATATAAAAGATAAAATATTCTTTTATATATAATATTCGTATCATGTCTATTATTTATTTATTATAGCTGTTGCCCGCAGCTTCGCCTGCGTTAACTAAGATTTACAACGGGATCTTAGCGGGATGATATATCTTTACCGATAAATGGGCTATCGAACACTGAAATGTTTCATTAAAATCCGACCGATAGTTCCTGAGATTAGCGCGTTCAAATAAACAAACTCTTTAGCTTCATATCTTAAGGATTAAAAGCATGAGTAAAATAAACTCGTTTAAATGTAGTCCAAAAAAATCAAAATTTCTGAATAAAATATGGTTGTTGTGCCTCACTCGATATAGATATGTATAGTGTGTCGTGGACTTTTTTGTAGATATTTATAAGATCTACAATTAATTAGAACATTTTATGGTTCTATCTTTTATTATAGTTTAGGCAGCGTACGCAAAATAAGTAACTATTCAGGTTGATTTTTTACACCTCGTGTCCGAAAAACCCAAATATCTTACGGAACCCTGTTTTTTTTTTCAGAATAAAATTTAGCCTATGTTACTCGTGGATAATGTAGGTTTCGAATGGTGAAAGAACTTTTGAAATCGGTCCAGTACTTTATAAGCCTATTCATTACAACCAAACAAACAAAGTTTGCTCTTTATAATATAAGTGTAGATATATAGTATAGATAGATTTCGCCATAACTTCAAAACCGATCATCCAATTTTAATCATTCAAAGTCGAAATATTATCTACATAAACTGTACTTAGTGATGAAATAATTTATTTTGATAAGGATCCAAAGCATGAGTAAAATAAACGCGTTTAAATGTAGTCCAAAAAAAAATCAAAATATCTAAATAAGAAAATGGTTACTGTGCCTCACTCGACATAGATAGGTATAACGTGTCGCGGACTTTTTTGTAGATAATTATAAGATCTACAATTAATTAGAACATTTTATGGTTCTATCTTTTATAGTTTAGGCAGCGTACGCAAAATAAGCAACTTTTCTGGTTGATTTTTTACACCTTGTGTCCGAAAAACCCAAATATCTTACGGAACCCTATTTTTTTTCAGAATAAAATGTAGCCTATGTTACTCGTGGATAATGTAGCTTTCGAATGGTGAAAGAATTTTTGAAATCGGTCCAGTACTTTTTGAGCCTATTCGTTACAACCAAACAAACAAACAAACAAACAAAGTTTTCCTCTTTATAATATTAGTGTAGATGTAGATGTAGATTGCTATACGCGGCTTATAAAATCAATTTGTTTATGTTTTCAGGTAATAACAACGAAGACAAAATATAACTCTTCATGTGTAATATCCAGGTAAACTAAATAATATTTTTGGCTACTATGAAGATAAAAAATGCAGACATACTTAGGTTATTCAAAAGATTAAACAAATATATTTTGTAAAGATATGCTATGTATCTTTTCAAAATATATTTATTTTAACACGGGATTCTATTTTAGAGCTTTCTATCTCTATAATCTATTTCTTTTCACCCAAAGTTGGGCTATAATTAGTGTTGAAATACAAAACTTAAGAAGCTTTATTTATTTTATTTATTTAATAATTTATGTACACTAAGAAACATATACAGTGAAATAGTGATGACAACCACTGGTACAAAGGTACTACTTATTCCATAAATGGAATTTCTTCCAGTAGTCCTACTACAGGAGAATTCAATAAACAATACAAAATCAGTGTGCACATAGCAACCTAATAAATAAGAGAAATACAATAGAAATAAAAATAAATACACAGGTATTAAATAAACATACTTATCACATTCACATATATATATATATATATATATATATATATATATATATATATATATATAAATGCAATTACATACCTACAAGAATAAAAAAAAAATTATTTTTTAAATATTTAGTAATTAGGTTTTAGTTGCATACAAACATAGATGATGACGTGAATGATATAGCGCTCAGTTTTGAATGATTAATGTGAAACATTCTAGTTGTACACACAACATAGAAGGGCCAAGTTAGTATTTTTACCACGAGGCAAGTGAGCAGTCGGTGCCTTATAGTGACCACCACGAAATATAGAGATAAGGAGTCCGAACGTAATATTGAACGAATGGTCGCAATTTAGATGACATAAGTTTTGCCGATAGAGAGCGCCTTCTTTAATAAGTACTCGTTTGAATCTCTGCGCGGGAAGTATCGTGGCGCTGATTGGTCCGCTACAATAGCATTGGTACGCACTCGAACCTTTTTTTTTTTTTTTTTTTTTTTTTACACCGGGAAATGCTGGGGAGTGGGTCTCCTCAGGCGGGTATGTGGGACTCGCTGCGCCCGAAAGATGGTAAGTGGACGCAGCTCTACCCACTTAAACCCGGTGAGTGCCACCAATGCCGCCTTTGATGAGGTGCCCCGGATCTACAAGCAACAGGGCACCTCGACGGCTAGTCAGTCCCTCTGGGGACTGACGCCACCTCCACAGAGCGGTTGCCCCGCACCACAGAATAACTCCCAACGTCTGGACAGTACAATGAGGTGAGGTTCCCATCCTCACCCCTTGCCCCCTGCTCTTCTGTCCCCTCTTCTTATAAGAGGGGTACAAAGAGCCCCCTCGGCTCAATTCGCTTCACCCAAGGTGTTTGGGTCACCCTGGGCTACTGTGCCCCACCGCCACGACAAGGCCTGAACCATGGTGGGGTACGCCCTCGATCCTAGCGCAGTCAGTGGTGGAAACGAGAACTAAGATCTGGGTTTATTATTGTGTATGTGAATACTACGGAAAAGCCCATATCGTAGGGTAGTCACCACCAGAAGTTATATAGATGCATTGCCATTCTTTTCAAATCCCCCCTTCCCTGGCAAAAGCCACCGGAAACTTACAAACCGCAATAAAAACGACGGCATACCTGTCACTTTACGCCTTTTATCTGAGTGAGAGATACTATCCTGTTTTGGTGAATAAATGATTGAATTGAATTGAATTGGCCGGCCCAATTCGCCTGCTAAGCATGGCACTCTTACGACTTGTGTATACCGTATATATTATATATAAGACTATAACTTAGAGGCAACGATGTATTCAGGAAATCAATAATTTCACGCTCCATAATAACTTAGAAGTGTAAGGATTAAGCGATACAGTATGTAGGTCAAGAGTTTTATCGCTATAATCCTGCGCTTTGAATTTAAGGATTACTTGTTAGCCCGAATGCCATAGAACTTCGGTTATTATGAGATATACACCTATAAGTCCTCGTTTTGTTTGTATGATATTTTAGGAGTGAGAAAAGATTAATCATTCCTAAAGGTTTATTTAAGTATCAACCCTTATATGTCCCACTGCTGGGCACGGGCACCCCCGATAGCTTAGCACCTAATAAGTCTAGGTTACCTAAGAATGTCATAACCGATCCTGTTGATAAAATCACAGAACTGTTAAAGCGCGACGCTGAAGCGCGACGTAAGCTACAACACACACTCAGACATAACACAGCCGGCGTTAGGCACACATTCACACCGCATGGGCCCCGGGGTCGTATGCGACGTCGAACCCTACACTCCGTTGACCAGTTGATCCGGATCAACCGCGACAGCATAGGCTCAGATCAGCTACGAGTCGACACCAATATAGACCGTGTAATCACCGATAGCACTCTGCTATCGGCAGCTTGCTCGGGTCCCGCGCTTGACCCGCCTCCCCCGCTACCGGGGGAGGGGAGGGCCGGCCCTCACGATAGGTTTCTAACGTCACCCGTTCCAAACCAGTCGACCGTAGCTGACCAAGTTAGGTACAAACCCGACGCCATGAACATGGCGGGGGGCAACCCCCCAAATTTTTAACGTCATAGGATGATCCAACCGGATCACCCCATTTCCGATGACGCATAACGGTCACTAGGACCATTAGCATAGATCCAACCGAAAAAAAAAAAAAAAAAAAAAAAAAAAAACGGGTCTCCTCCTCGAAATCAGGCGAGGAGGGTAATGGGCCAATAGTCCACCGCGCTGGCCCAGTGCGGATTGGTGAACTTCACATACCTTCAAAGACTTTCAATCTCATCAAGCATGCAGGTTTCCTCACGATGTTTTCCTTCACCGGTGAGCGAACGATGGTCTCGTGTGCACTTAGAAATTTAGAAAAACCCATTTCAAGGCACACACGGACGGGTCAGGATCGAACCCGGAACCCCTCGCGTAAGAGGCCGAGTCCGTCAACCACTGGACCACCGTCGCTCAAGGTTTATTTAAAGACATGTTATTTCATATTGAATTATCACTCGCACGCTGTCACGACCACCTTTTCTTGTTTTGACGTGACAACGTCTAGTCACTCGATATTACGGGCAGCATGCACGAAAAAGATGACGTCATGTAGTGTTCCGCTAGCGAGAGCGCGGCATGAACGAGAGTGCTATGATCGGCTCGAGCGATCGGCTCAGTTCGGTTCGTGCTGCATGTAATGTTTGACGTTGTCACGTCAAACTACCGTCCGTAAAACGAAGTTACAGACAACCAATTTTTTTTTTGGTTGCTATCAGATTAGAAATATCCACTGTGTTGTTGTTATCCACAAGTTGATTATGAAGATAGATGATGATATCAGTGATGAATATAATAAACAAAACCATGGCTTGTTCATCGGCGAAGGCAAATATCGTGAAAAACCTGCATGAGATTATAGTATTTAGTGTGTGAAGCTCACGAACCCACATTGGGAAAGCGCATGACCGTGAACTATGGCCCTGAACCCTCCTCGCCTGATATCAAGGAAACCTTTATCCAGCATAAGGACATATTACAAGGATTGATATGTACTAAGTGCGAATATATGTGGTATCTCACTAATATTGCAAACGTGACAGTATGATAGCCCATAATTTATCCCCGTACTCTTATGGGAATGGCATGCGGGTGAAGCAGCGTCAACTGCTAGCACTAAACAAATCTTACTGATATTATAAACGCGAAAGTTTGTAAGTATGGATGTTTGTTACTCTTTTACGTAAAAACTACTGAATGTATTTTAATGAAACTTTACAATAATATAGCTTTTATATCGGAATAGCACATAGGCTATAATTTATCCCTGTACTCCCACGGGAATGAGTAGTACGCGGGTAAAACCGCGGGGCCCTGCTGGTTACTTATATTATTGAAAAAAAAATGTTAACTCCTGAAAATGATATTGACACAGATACAGATTTTCATAGTCATCGTTTACGTAAATGTTGACCTTAGCGCTGCTTTACTAACAAAAAGACATAAAAATCCTGTATGAAAACACATTGCTGTGCCAACTTACATTATGATCGGTGATGTCATGTCGAACAGATGGAGGATTTATTTTTAAATGACGGACAGTTACAACACTTTTAATTAGATTTAGCATGTATCGTAGCAAAGGCTTAAGTTACATGCAATCGACAGTTGTTCTTGATGTCCACAATTGAGAACATTTCAAAATTGACACGACCTTTAAATAAAAATACCTTTTCTTTATTTTCGTATCCTGAGTTCAAATATATTTTTTTACCTTTACTCATTCCAAGTTCCAACGTATTAGATGAAAACATTACTGTCATAATATTGACAAGACATGTCGATTGTCAATTATCTAGTCTACTTTCAGCAAATTATTGCTATCCTCAACTAGAAATTCTTCCAAAATTTTCATAGTTACATAATAAAAAACAGAATAACGTTAATAACACTGGAAAATAAGCATATTCACACATTTAATTGAAAACAAACAAGTTTGACAAGCTGACAAATAACGTTAACTTGACATAAATGACAGTTTTTTTGACGGGTCACAGGAAATCAAAAGCATTACCGCCATTCCACCATAAGTATGATGGTCCAGGAGCCAGGTGAAAATTTGGTCAATCATTTCCTCCCGCGAGTTACTTCGTGAGACGTATCAGAGAACAGTATCATAAAGCCTCGTGAACGTCAGCTGGCTCTCGGTTGGGGGGATGAGCGGTGGGAGCCCCCCACGCATGAAGAAAAATAAAATAACAATTCAATCACTTCCTTTCAGCTCAAATATTTGTTAAATTGTGGTTAGCCCAATATCTCAACGAAAAAAAAAATCAGCTGGTTATGACATGGTACATTGTACGTCAGCGTGTATATCTTTATATATTAAGCTATCATCCATATAAACCACTCCACTGAAAGTGAAAAAAAAATTTCATGTTCTAGTCACCAGCTGACGTACAATGTACCATGTCATAAGCAGCTGATTATTTTTTTTCGTTAAGATATTGGGCTAACTACAATTTAACAAATATTTCAGCTGAGAGGAAATGACTGATTTGTTTTTTCTACATGATTGGGAGGCTCCCACCCCTCATCCCCCCAACCGCGCGCCAGCTGACGTCCACTAGGCTTTATAACACTATTCTCTGATACGTCTCACGAATTATCTCGCGGGAGGAAGTTGGTCATGAAGACCTGTTACTGGCTCCCGGGCTATGACGTCATTTGGCGCATACGTCTTTTTAGAATACACCGAATTTCGAAGTTAAAATTATCAATGAAAAGTTCATAATTTCTAAAAAGGAATAATCTCCAATTTTCTAATTTAGAAAATGGTCGACAACAGCTATTTACTACGATAGGTTTATATTGAACTGAAAGAAGATATATTATAATATGATTATTTTTTCTCGTTTTTCTTAAACTACCAAATTTTTTGTCGACTTTATTTGACGTGTTTCAAGTACGAACTAAAGATATTTTGTTTTTGTGACTGTGATTAAAATTCTAAATTGTCTTTATAATGTTCAAGCTCAGTTTGCAGTTAGTTTATTCAAGTCGCGTTCCTTGCAACATAATTAAATGTTGGACTAATTAATTTTGGTCCGACAAGTGACCTATGTTAAGGACAACTTCGGGTCAGCTAGGAAGACCTTCTGCTTTTGTTTTAGAGTTCAAATTTTCAAGTTAAGTTAGTTTTTTTTTTAATTTTATCAATGGAATAAGGTCGTCACGTCCGGAGTCCGGACTTATTAGAATTGCTAATGGGTGAATAGTTTGAAAGAAATGGAAATGTGTACGATGGGGTTATGGTATTACGATACTTTTTAAAAATAATATATTTATGAACGCTTTAACATCACGTCAATGTGGTCCCGTGGTAAGTTTCCGAAGAACTTGTGTTATGAGTACCGGACAGCGAAAATACAAATTATATTTAATACTTTTATATTAATACATGAATATTAATATTTAATACACATCCATGACCTAGGAACACAGAAACTTTTTTATTCCCCGGCGAGCTTCGAACCCACTATCTCCTGGCTTGAGCGACAACGCGCTAACCATTGGGCCATAGAGTCGGGCGGTTTTCACTCTGTATACGTCATACAGGGTACAGACATTATATTAGAGTGAGAGTACATGTGTCACAATAGCACACGATAAAATAACGGTAAGAAGGAGTCGTTACCCATGACACAAATGGTTAGACGAGATAAAGGGATGGTCTCATAGGTCGACATAAGGCCCAAGTACTACTTTGGCCCTATGTCGCTTTTGCCCTTTGTGCCTTATTCTTTGGCCTTTGCTATATCACTATAATAGTACTAGCAGTTTCATCAGCGTACTTCCCATTCCCGTGGGAGTACGGTGATAAATTATAGCCTATGTGTTATTCTGATGTATAAGGTATATTATTGTAGAGTTTCATTAAAATCCATTCAGTGGTTTTTACATGAAAGAGTAACAAACATCCATAATTACAAACTTTCGCCTTTATAATATTATGTATTAGTAGGATTATAATAAGATCGGTTCTTTAATAAAATTGTACTTGCGATATTATGAATATAGCGCTAAATAATAGAAAAAACAATTTAATTCAAAGGCTAAGGCTTAGTATGGATAATATTTCATACAAAGTAATAGTATACCTATAATAGCTTAAAATGTTTTGTAAAGCATTTATCAGATATCAAAACATATTTCTCTTTAATTCAAATATTCCATTTCCAAAATGGAAGGAAAATTATTGTAAGGGCCTGTTTCACAATCTCCAGTTAAGTTCCCAATAGGCTATCGGCAACATATTTGACAGATAGAGTATGAAGTATCTGTCAAATATCTGTCAAATGTGTTGCCGATAGCCTATTGGGAACTTATCTGGAGATTGTGAAACAGGCCCTAAGTGTAATAAAAGCACTTTACTTTTTTTTGTATAATGCCTTACCTTTATATTTGAACTGAAGACATGAGTTTCCTAGGGGAAATCAGCGGAAAAGGTTACCCCCAAGTTTTACAAGCCACAGAGATATGACTTAGAAGTGTAAACTAAACGTCCATAATATAGCAACTTGTGTGTTTGTTTGTTGTTCAAAGTAATAATATATTAAGCAGTTAAGTCTTAAAGTTATACCTATTAATAAGCAAGGTCTTGGGTAATAACTTTTGTTGGTTGAATCTGCACCTACTATATAGATTGAGTATTATATATATATATATATTATTATATATTATTGATGCTATGAGAGAGGCTATGGTCCAGTAAGTATGGTATTGGCCTCTTGTGCAAAAGGTTCCACGTTCGATTCTGACCACTGTGATGCCTTGAAATGTTTTTTTCTAAATTTCTAAGTGCATCATAAACAGAAGACCATCGCTCTCTCATAGGTGAAGGAAAACATCGTTAGGAAACCTGCATGCCTGATGAGATGAAAAGTGTTTGAAGGTGTGAGAAGTTTACCAAACTACATTGGGCTAGCTATATTATATGGGTTAGAGGGGACAAAAGAGCAGGGGGCAAGGGGTAAGGATGGGAACCACACCTCATCGTACTGTCCAGACGTTGGGAGTGGTTGTTCTGTGGTGCGGGGCAACCGCTCTGTGGAGGTGGCGTCAGTCCCCTGAGGGACTGACTAGCCGTCGAGGTGCCCTGTTGCTTGTAGATCCGGGGCACCTCACCAAAGGTGGCATTGGTGGCACTCGCCGGGTTTTAGTGGGTAGAGCTGCGTCCACTTACCATCTTTCGGGCGCAGCGAGTCCCACATACCCGCCTGGGGAGACCCACTCCTCAGCGGGATGCGTCAGTGCATTTCCCGGCGTAAAAGAAAACTGTTATTCGAATTTGATAAATAATTTTCATATATTTTGATAGTACACGAATGTCATTTTTATATAGGTGAATAAAACCGCGTCAAAGCTAATATTTGCATTTATTTCCCAAGCAAAAGCGTATCTTTCATATGATAAAATATTTTATTCAGTTCCTAGTTTTATGCGGGCGTAAATGCGGCAAAAGTTTTACATACAAATGCTATGGAATACAGCCGCATACGGTGATATGCGCAAAAACCCAGGCGGTTCGTAACTTGCAGAACAATCCAGTCCTTTTCTCCATATACATTGACGTGTCCAAGAAAAAGCGAATAAAATATGCGAAATATGTGGTCACAAAAAACTTACAACACAATCCAAATCTTTATAATGAGTGTTTATTTTTATGTGGATAAGTCTTTAAGAATGTTAAATTTCTTAAGATCCCCGGCTACTCGTATTTCTTTTAACCTGTTACTGTAAGGACGTCTTCATTAGGAAATAGCTTATTAAGTAGAAGAGCTATTTTTTGTAAGAAAGAAATAATTGCTTAGTAAATAAAATAAGGTTCGACTTTAAATTAAACTAAGTAATAAATCAAAGTTAATATTACACTAGTAATAATTTATAAGTTATTTTTAAAAAGTGAACGACGATTTAGGTGTATCGGACTCGGACTCTTGAATCGGAGGTCCGGGTTCGATCCTGGCCCCTATGGTGCCTTGAAATGGGTTTTTTTTCTAAATTTCTACGTCCACCTAAGCATGAGACCATCGCTTACTCACCGATGAGGGAAGACCAGCGGAAAGATGAGATTTTTTTAGGGTATGTTCAGTTTACGAATTTGCCAGCGAATTGGTGAACTATGGCCTATACCCCTCGCATGATTTCGAGGAGAAAACCCGTAACCAGGGACTTACAAGAGTTGATATTATATTATTTATGTTGTCGAGTGAACTGGTTATTGGCACCTGACAACCTGGGCTTTGTCGTCTTGACTTCCTGATATTTAATTAGGGAGTCACGTACTTGCCTAAAACTCTATTAATTATGATAATATTGAATCCTGTAAATTAAACAGGATTATGCGAAAGTTTGTTTAGTACAGTTGAATAATAGGAATACCTCAATTGAAGCTAAAACAAGCAATTAGTGAATCTATCTAGGTTAGACTGGCTAAACACATAATTCGTTTAGTATATTCATTTGGTTAGCGTATTAGATATTTCATCAACATGTTGATAGCATAAAGATTACTACTGTAATGAAGTAGCAAAATGTGAATCTTAAATAAAAAATCTATTTTTTTATGCGGGATGAATTCGAAAAGGATGGCATTAATCGTCATCATTATCATCATCAGCCTTTATCCGTCCACTGCTGAACATAGGCCTCCCTCAATGAACGCCTAGACGGCCGATCCCTTGCTACTCGCATCCAAAGGGCCTGCCACTGCGAGGAGATCGTCTTCCCACCTGGTTAATGGCCGACCAACACTTCGTCTACCTAAACGCGGTCTCCACTCTTGAAGCTTAATGGCCCATCGGCCATCCGTCCTTCTGTTCTATAATGAAATAATTTTCAACACAACGACATATATTATACATATTAGGAAAATATTTAGGGCAATGACCAACCAACCACTGCTCTTTTGTCCCCTCTTCTTATAAGAGGGGTACAGAGAGCCCCCTCGGCTTGATTCGCTTCGCCCAAGGTGTTGTCACCCTGGGCTACTGAGCTCCACCGCCACGACAAGGCCTGAACCATGGTGGGGATAATAATCTCTACTTAATTATTTTAACGTATTTCAATTTTATCCGTCTGAGAATTTATATCAAATAACCTCCATAAACAACGCTTAGTGGCTGTTCGGAGGAAGATTTACGACTGTCTAGTAAAATTAGGAATGCTCCTGGAGTAAGGAGTAATTTAATGTTTTTTTTAATAGTTAGATACAAACTGGCAGACGTGCCACCTGATGGCAAGTGGTTGACGTCGCCCATCATGGAACATACACTAGATTACCTGGAACTAGACGAGGCACTCATTCATATCCTGAGACATGAGAAGTTAATTCTCGGTGAATACAAATAAATATATAGATGGATGAACTAATGAAAGAATTATTTTATTTCACACGAAATTACAAAAATAGAAAAAAAGATAGTGCCATGCTGCTTTGCAGCTGAATCGGGGCCGCACGACCAGGGTATAAGGTACTATAGTACGAAAGGTACTTCGTCCACATAATACCGGCATAAAGTGATAGCTATGCTGTCTCGTTTCGTGCGGTTTATGAGTTTTCGGTGGCCAATTGGGGGGGATAGGGAAAAAGAGGGCAACGCGTCTGCATAAACTCTGGTTGTGTGGATGTTAATGGGCGTCGATAGTCGCAAGGGTTTGATTCTTCGTTGGCCCTTTTATGCTATAAAAATACATAACAGAGGATTAAAACAATTTTTAAACTAAATATTTTAATACTTTGCATTATTTATATCGCCTTTTTGTCTACAAAGGCGAAATATTATATCTTGAATTACGTGTAATCTCTTTAACAATAAATCTGTTAAATTTATTTGTGTCACCTGTAACGTAATATGATCCTAGGAACGTGCTCGCGTCCTTAATATTTATGAATCTAATTTCATTTGTTGACGGCCGGTGTAGATGTTTATCGTTATGACATTCGAAGGTCGTGGGTTCTAATCACGCTAAATGCAGACAATTTTTATCATAAGGTGGGAGGGATGCGCTGTGTCACGTTCCCAGCTGCATGAGGCTGCATCCGGCTGCATCCAGCTGCATCTTGCTTATTTCTCCCGTCAAACAGCTGTACTGTGTTTTGGAGGGAAGGGCAGACAGTGTAATTAGTGAAGCTCATGATGATAAAAGGATCACGAGCATACAACACAGTTAAGTAAATATACTTTATTTGGAATAGATCATAAAATGTCTTAGTCTTACAACTTCATTAGTCATTACGCGAATAAGTTAACCTGTTATGATATTTTTTATGTAAGTATATAAAATACTTATAAATATTTACATCAATATATACTTGTTGTTTCGTTTTGGCCTGGCGTAGTTTTCATCAAAGTCAACCACAATCTCGAGATTGTAACACAAGTTCGTTCAAGTTGGTAATTACTTTACATTCATGTGTGCCCAACTGTTACTACCAACTACTATTAATGCAGTCGCTTTATACTGAACTTGTGATAATGGGAAGACATAAAATCTCAAAGATCTCCTTTACAACCGATAAAAAACAGGCGTTTCTAGAGACCTTTTAGCAGTAGTTTATTTTGTGATGAGTTTGTTGTCTTTTTCTAGGTGATGTATTTATTGGCACCGCAACTTACCTTATTTTTCAGATATGCCATTAATGAGTAAGTTTGTTTGGTCATGCTGCTTGGTAGTGGAGTTGGGCCAGCACAACTGGGGTGGACCCCTCGCTCATATCATTATACCTTTTTTTTTAATGTCGCAGTTGAAAATCCTTTTGTACCTACCAGGACATCTGGTAGGCACACTAGAGTATGTTGGGACCCGCATAAGGGGTGCGCAATCCCGCTAAAATTACTATAAGCGCTTTAAGCGGCTTTCTTAGGGGCGCCGATTTGCAGGCAACAGGAACGCTCAGCGACAGACTAGCCCCGGCAAGGTCAGATTCTCCAGATATGCCCGACCACTACTAAGCAGTCCCCACGACGTCTTGTCTAGCAGAGCCCAGGTACCCATCCCGAGACCGACACGAGTACAGGGGGACAGATAATAGTCAATGTCGTAGTAAGCATGAAAATTACAGAGGCTCTTAAACCTTCCATCTACCGCTGCCATCACACAATAGAAAGCAATTTTATATATCCGAATATAAACCAAGATAAAACTTATGAAACTTTTCAACACCATAAATAGTAAAGAACATTTCCTTACATTTTTAATGTCGGTTTTATATTGTTTTTTTGGCGTGACAATGCCGGCCTGCTGCACGAACGAAAAATCATGACTCATGTGGCGTTACCTCGCTCTGAGGCGTTCCATCTAAGGCTTGAAGTGCAAGCGAGAGCGCGGAACGAGCGACAAAGAGGTACAATCGGCCCATCAGTATTTTGTTATGACGTTGTCACGTTCATCTATCCTTTTTTATCTAAAATAATATCTACCTTTTAGTTGCCACTCACTCGTAAAAAATATACAACATATCGAAACACCAGACCTCAATGTTACGAATGATACTTTAAGTAATTCAATAAAGAATTTTCTTTGTGAAATGTATGATACGATCACACACAAAGAAATAATATTTTATGTTCTAGATATGGTATATTATGCTCTATATTAATTTATGTTAAAAAAATGTACGAGATAGTATGGTTTAGATGTGATAATATTTTTTATTATGACTTGCGTCTGATCCGCTACGTCCATGTTTTGTTTTTTGATCAGCTCCTAATTTATATTATGAAAACATTAAAGCACATCATAGACATAAACTCATACTAATATAATATAAAGCTAAAGAGTTTGTTTGAACGCGCTAATCTCAGGAACTATTTGGTTGGAGTTTAAAGAAAAAGAAAGGATCTTTCAGTTTAAGATAGCCTATTTATCGAGGATGGCTATATACATATCACCCCGCTAAGATACCGTTGTAAATTTTAGTTGACGCAGGCGAAGCTGCGAAGCATAATATACTTTCGTAAAGTTTATGAAGTATTCTAATGCTTATTTAGTTATGACAGAACTACAGTTTGAAGATTATTAGAACTTTGTTAAGCGTGGGATATTTTCAATATATTTCACCTTTATTTCATGGAGATATTTCGACCTTGCGCAAAATCAGTCGTCAACGCAAAATTTGTGCGAAAACACCATTTAAAATTAAAAAGTATAAATATTGATAAAAATGTCCAGGAATAGGCTGGCTATCATTTTTGCTATCGAGTCCATGTTTTCTTTATTCCCACAAAGCTCCAAGATAATGAGGTCAAATAATTTGAAGCATTACCAAACTTCATCAGTCCAGAATGAATTATATTGTTAATATAATACAATAATTATTAATTTATTTTAATAATATAATACATGGGCCTTCACAAGACTTGCCTACATTTAGTAATCTTTGAAAATCTCAAAAGTAAGAAGCTATAGAGATTATATTTAGCAAATTAAAAGCTCGTATTAATTTCCACTCATGATGCATTAGATGAGTCGGATGGCGGGCGTTGACCCAGCTCGAGATGTCGCGTCTCTGAAGCACTGCTCAGTGCTTGCACCCTTGCGACACAGCGGCGGCGGCTAGTGATGTCGGGAGGGCGGGCTATCGATTTAAATATATCAATTTAAATATTTATATTTTAACACGCTAGGAACAGGAGTAAAATAAGGACCTACAACGAATGCTTATGATTTTTCTTTTTACTTTAAATAACAAAATGATGTCTTTTTTATTATATAATACTACACTGTGCTTCTTTTTTTTAAATGAATAACAGGGATACCTTTTTGATAATTGAATTAGGAAACAATATTTTTATTTACCTAAACAAAACAACGCACTATATTAAATCATAATAATAATCCTTTCGTCAAATAAATAATAAATAACAGATAATGGTATTCAGAAATAAAAATGTAACGTTTCTTTCAAGTATATCAAACAAGTGTCTTTTTGAAATATTTAAAGTGATAGTCAATCATGTGACATAAAAATCAATTTATCGACATCGACAAAATGCGCTTCCCTATAGAGTGGCTCGTTACATCTCCACTATAAATGACCAGATATGAGCTGAATGGCTCTTTGTACTAGATGCCTATTTTTATAGACTGTGCAGATGCTGATCAGCCACTTGGGTACGTTGCTCAAGCGATCCCGATAACTCAACAGACTATGGCACGAATGAATTGTACGATTTTAATCACAAATCCTGTGTGCATTTCATTTGAATTTCGACATGAGTTGTAGCTTGACCATGGACATATTAGTTTAAATACATACTCGTAATACGTCCAAGAGCTTGACGTAGTGGATCTTCTTTTTTGCAAATTTTTCCGTGTCTTTTTTTTATTATATTTTTTTATTATAATACAGGATGGGGCGTAATAAAATTAGGTGATTTTAAAGAGAAATAACGTGTAAAGTAATTTATAGTTTTTTTTAACTTTTACGCAAATTTCACTTATTATAACAAATGACTGACAATTTGTTTTTTATTATCATATATTATATTTTATAGTTTTCGCAAGAGACACTTCCAAAATGCTAAAGTATGTCCCCCTCCGTAACTTCTAAAATAAGAGAACGATAAAACTAAAAAAGAATATGATTTGCTTTACCATGCATACTTCCACCGAAAAAAGCTTTGAACAAGATCTAGTAAGTAACCGCAATTTATCTTTCATTCAATCAGCTCAAATATTTTTTCTTTTAATATTTAAGGAATCCTTTATGGGCGAGTCCAACTCGCACTTGGCCGTGTTTTTATAAAAACAAGAACACCGGAGGCGACGTAATAAATCCCAAAAAGTCCCTGTAGCAACCCTGAGTTTAATAGAGTTTGTCACAGAACTTTAGGAGTTTAAATTTAAAAAATATAGAAAAAAAGTTTCAACTTGATTAATAAGACTCCGCAACCCTGCCTTAAAGTAATATCAACTTATCAAGTAACACCTATTACAGCGAATTTGTTGAAATTTCACCAGCCTTGTACAATTTTAATATTTAAAGTTCTTTAGTCAACTTTGATCTACTTATTACATTATATACACTAGAAATCGCTCGCGGCTTCGCTTGATTTGGATTTACAGCCTGTACTGACTATATTTTTTTAACCAACATCATCATCTTCGGCTTCCAGTCTAACCGGATTCAGCTGAATATAAATGGAGCGACTGCTCATCTGATCTCCACAACCCAGTAACTGGTTAATAAGCTGCCCCTAGTAAGACTGGTTGTCAGACTCTCAAGCTTCCTGACGACCTATAATGACTGTCAAAGATCCACGAATGACGGCTGAGACCAACCGCTTAACATGCTTTCCGAAGCACGGAGTCTCGGTGTGTAAAGATGATCACCCATCCACGGAGCAACCACGGCAAGCTTTGCTTGACCGGGTGAATCGATCCGCGCGGCTATTACAACTGAAATTAAACTTAAAATCGGATGACGAGTTCCGAGAAATGCCTCCTACATCATAAATCGCTTCATATATAGATATTCATAAAATCTGTGAACTCAAGGCTGTATTTATTGGTGTCATAAAATAGATACCATAGTCATAAAATAATGAGCAATTTCGATGTATATTTTAATCGAAATTCCGCTCGGTAGATGACGCGTGCAATACGCAAACATATCATTAGCTAAAAAAAAGATATTAAATTATACATTAATTAGCAATATCCCGCGAACCATGCAGTCTTTACAGAAAATGTAAAGCACGCATATGCATGCATATAGCACCGCCCTCCATTCCCACACTGTATATGCGATTAGTCTAATCGTAGAGTCTACATCCTGAGGATGCCTCGATGTCAGGGCGAAACGTGCATAGATTTTATGGTGGTGTGTGTGGTGGTGGTGCATGCGAGTGTACGCATATGCAGTGTGGAAAAGGAGGGCGGTGCTGTATTTATTGTAAAGACTACATGGTTCACGGAATATTGCTAATTAATGTATAATTTAATACCTTTTTTAATGGATTTCCGCAAAGTAACGCCTGATTCTATTAACTATATCATTAGCTGTTTAATCGAAACGGAGGGATAAAAACCTATTCCTCAATCAAGGCGAAGAATTTTTGTAACAAAATTCCACCTCTAAAAAGAAAAATACAGAAACATACTTCTTCACAAAATGAAGCCTACAATCTAGAATAAGAATTTTAGAATTTTAAAATTTTTGGCAGTGTATATCAACGAAACATTGTATTTTCAGTACGACTAATTCCCTAATGTAATTTACAAGGTAGGTCTTACTTTTCCTTAAATCAACAAGTAGGCTTTAGCTTTCTTCGAGATACATAAAGAATTTTCTCGCAGGAAATTTACATAATCTTTACGAAGGCGAGAGAATTTTTACGAAATAAATTCTTTATTTCTTTGTTCGAAATTTAACAATAGATATTGACAAATGGGGAGTGAAATCTGTTAAATGTATATCTTTTTCAACTTGAATAAATAAACATTAATTCATGGAATATCTTTGAGAATATCATATTATAATTATTAATAAATGTAAAAATATCGATAATTTTTTTACACCCTTCACAATTTACCAGTGGAAGGTATGTCCTGTACCGTGTTCTCGGCTGGATACCACAATCTTGCTTGCCTCTCCTGTGAAACAGACAGTAGCAAGACAGTGTATTTACTAGCACAGAGACTTAACATCATATGCATTAGGATAAGCAACACTTACTTAGAGCTGCTTACTCTCCCTACTATGGTTCAGGCCTTGTCGTGGCGGTGGGGCTCGGTAGCCCAGGGTGACCGCAACACCTTGGGCGAAGCGAATTGAGCCGAGGGGACTCTTTGTACCTTTCTTATAAGAAGTGGGGGCAAAAAAGCAAGGGGTGAGAACGGGAACCTCACCTCATTGTACTGTCCAGACGTTGGGAGGGGTTGTTCTGTGGTGCGGAACAACCCCTCTGTGGAGGTGGTATCGGTTCTCTGAGGGACTGACTAGCCGCCGAAATGCTCTGTTACTAACAGATCCGGGCACCTCACCAAAAGCGGCATTGGTGGCACTAGCCGAGTTTTTGTGAGTAGAGCTGCGTCCACTTACTTTCGGGCGTAGCGAGTCCCACATACCTGGCATGGCACATACCTCCCACATGCCTGGGGAGACCCACTCCCCAACGGGATGCCTCAGCGAATTTCCTAGCGTAAAAGAGAAAAAAAGTGTTGCTTATCCTGATACGCAACACTATATAAGTTGCCTGAGCTAGTTCCAGGTAAACTAGTATATGCTTATGGCAGGTATTGGCCACTAACCATCAAGTAGCACGTCTGCCCGTTTGCCTATTCAGCGACCATTATAAAATATCCAATGCATATGCTGCACCCTATGCTCTACCTATAATACTCTTTTTCATTATCTACGCAACAGGTCACGTCTGACAGAAGAATGAAAGAGAATTCCTCTTTAAATTCAGCCTCAGATTCCTTTTTAAATTCAAATTATGACTATTTATTATTCAATTTGCGACCATTAGACACTTTTGAAATACGTATGAAAGTTACGAATAAAAGGAATATTGCATACTATTATTCAAGTGCTCAGTTTTCAAAGACATGATAAAATATATTCTTTATTTCAGGTTTCCTACGATTGCAGCTTACAGTAATATTGTAACCATTTTCGCTCCTATTAGAAAGTAGAAAGATATTTTACTCTTTACCCGTGTACGTGTGCGAGTGTGTATGTCTGAGGCATTATATTGATTTTGGATTTGATTTTTTTATTTGAAAGGTGAATTAATCACGAGTGTTCTTAGCTATGTTTGATGAAAATCGAAGGATCCAAAATCGTGGGTTACATATTTTTTCACAACCCCTCAATACGGGTGAATGAAATGAATGAAAGGACTTGACTGTAAAGAGTAAATTTCAAATCCAAGATGGCAGCCACCTAAAAATGGTGGATTTGACACTTGTCAGGGTGTTTTTTATTTGATAGGGTTTTTTTAAATTTTTTATTTAATTTTGACGAAGTAGTTGTAAATTGAGATATAATAATATGTTCGGGATGTACGTTTTATTTTAAATGTTTTTTTTAAACTAAAACATGTAACGGTCATAAAACAATTGTTTAACGTGACTAGAGTGTTCTCAACATGCAATATTTTTATTTTATTTACTAGCGAGGCTGGCCTAGTCACTCTACTGAGTATGTACCCGGCCTCTTGGGTGAAAGGTCAAGATTCTATCCTGAGCCTTGTGCCTCGAAAATATTTTTTCTCAATTTGTGCGAAACTCAAACACAAGACAATCGCTTGCTCATCCGTGATGGAAAATATGAGGAAACCTGCATGCCCAGTGAGATTAATAGTCTTTGAGGGTGTGTGAAGTTCAACAATCCGCATTGAGCCAGCAGGAACGGTGAATCGGCATCGGAATTGCTTATTATCTGTGGTTTAACAACCCTCGCCTGATTTTGAGGAGAAACCCGTGACCAGTGGGAAAACATATAAGGGTTGATATTATAAACTTGTTATTATGCAGCCAGGTATAATATTGAAAATAGCATAGTTAGTTGTTTAAAATGGGAACGTAAAATATACTAACTATCGTGTTCTTTACTTTTATTGTTGTTGTTTTCTTGTTATTGTGTCGTTGGCAAAAACTTTGTAGATAAGGCAAAAACATGGTAAATATCCCGTTTTAAACAGCTTATATACTACTAGAAATGCTTTATTTTTTTCTTTTCTTACTTAAAAGTTAAAAAATATCTCAAAAATCAATACTCTTTTATGGTCCTATACACATATGAGTATGACCAACCTGGATTTAAGAGCAAAAAGATCAATTTTGTAAGGACCTTAAAATTGTGTCTTCTAAATATAATTTACTAGTAGCGACCCGGAGTTTCACCTGCGTACTTCCACTACTACTGCGTGGAAGTACAGGGATAAATTATAGCCTATGTGTTATTCTAATGTGTAAGCTATATAACTGTAAAGTTTTATTAAAATCCATTTAGTAGTTTTTACGTGAGAGAGTAACAAGCATCCATACTCACAAACTTTCGCCTTTATAATATTAGTAGGATATAATACGATTCAGAAAATATTGCAATCGCTACAAAATACTCTCTATAAAATATTTCATTTCGTATGCACCGCGCGTACTATAAAAGGCCTACTTTTCATAATTTAACATAACTTCAATAGGTTATAATGAGCCATACAAAGGCCGCGCATTGGTTAAAAGCATCCAAATAAATATAAAACATGCATGCCCATTCATTCCGTCTGTTCAGAGTGATCGCTGACTCATGAGCATTCATGCAGGGTTACCAGACTGCAGAACCTGGTTTTCAGATTCTTGCCAGATTTTATATTGGTACCCAAATGGGTACCAATATAAAATCTGGTCGCTCAAATGAGCGAGAGAGTTCAGATTTGATCCTGACCGCATGTATCACATCAAAATGGGTTTTTCTAAATTTCTAAGTGCCCCCCAAATACGAAACCATCGCTCGCTCACCGTTGAAGGAAACTCGTGAGGAAACCTGAATGTCTAATGAGATTTTCTTCATGTCTTTGAAGGTATGTAAAGTTCACCAACTGGCTGTGATCCAGAGCATAGGTAAGGTAAAGGTATCAACCCTTATATGTCCCACTGCTGGTCACGGGTCTCCTCCTCGAAATCAGGTAATGGGCCATAGTTCACCGATGCGCTGGCCCAATGCGCCTTGGTGAGCTTCACATACCTTCAAAGACTTTCAATCTCATCAAGCATGCAGGTTTCAAGAAGTTTTCCTTCACTGGTGAGCGATCGATGGTTTCGTGTTTGGGGTGCACTTAGAAATTTAGAAAAACCCATTTCAAGGCACACACGGACGGGTTAGAATCGAACCCAGAACTTCTTGCATAAGAAGCCGAGTCTACCCACCACTGGGCCATCGTCGCTCTGGGTCATCAGTCTCGGAGCATTGGTAAACTATAGCTCAATATTTCCCTCTCGAAATTCGTAGAGGAGGGCTCTACGAATTTCGAGAGGGAAACTCCTATGATGGGACATATTATGTAGGTTATATGGGTTGATACCTTAGTTTTTTTATTCAATTGCCAATATTGGCAGGTGAGCCCTGCTTCGTTCTGCATTAACACAGAACCGCAAATCTAGCTTTGGTAGGTGACATTTTTGAATTGAATAATATTTACAAGGTATTTTCATCTTCACAGACTCTGGTAACCCTAGAACTACGTACGTTCAATACACAGCTAACGTTAGCACTCATTATTTCGAGTTTGCCGAAGTCAAGAGCTTAATGATTTCGGAGAATAAAATTAAAATACTTAATAATATGCCGACATACATATTATATATACATATATTTTTTGTATAATAAGTACAAAAGCTTTTAGTCTTAAAAAAAAATAAAAGCTAAAAAATGTATGTCAAGAATCACTTTAACGTTCGGAAATTGCAATACTCATTAATTAATTAATAAATGAATGAATGAATGAGTAACAGAATGAATGAAATAATCCTGTCACGAGACGATTAGACCATTCGTAGATTTATTATTTTATAAAGGAAATAATAGGTATTAGTTATAATGATGAAATAATAAGTTTTAATAATAATAATATGTTGGGATAATAATATTACACACGGCCATATCATCTAAAATTAATAGAGCTTGTAATTTTGACAACCAGAAAACGGATATATAATACTAAATACATCATCATTATTATCAACTTTTATCCGTCTGTTTTTGAACATAGGCCTCTCTCAATGAACGCCAAGACGACCGATTTATTGCCACTTGCGCGCAACACGAATCGGCTACTGCACGGAGATCGTCTTCCTATCTGCTTAATGGCCGACCAACACTTCGTCTACTTAAACGCGGCCTCCACTCTTGAAACTTATTGGCCCATCGGCCATACTGCGACTTCAACGAGCACAAAGTAAATACTAGTACTAAATACATACTACAGATAAATTATATGATGCTAATGCAAAAAGTTTCAGGTATATTCTAGACTCTTGAGGGTTGGGAAGAGTTTGTTGAAGTCTTTATACTTTTATTTAATTTTAAGTCCATTGTGCTTTAGTTTTATCATCCTTCTAGAATATATTATCTACATTTTCATGGATTTAATTTAACTTGTCGAGTGTAAAGTTTACTTTATTGTTTAATTAAATCGAAACTTTGAGATTACGCATATTGGATTCTCTTATATAATGGGTATAAGTATTTATTTTTAATCAACTTTAAACAGGATGAGGTTTTCAATTCGAACGGTCTTTTTTCTTCAACATTCTTCTTAAATTATAATTTGTAGTTGCGTCCATTCTATATATTATATAGATTATCTGAATTCGCAGGAAAGTGGACAGTGGGATGTCAATTTAAGCACTTCGTTAAAAAACTTGTGCCTACAATAAAATTTCAAAAGTCCCACTACTTTTGTAATTTTATTGTCGAGATTAGCCTCGCCAAGTCATAGCCACTCATCGAGTCATGGTACGCCTGGATGCTTACCCAGCCATTCTATCTGAAACCCTGCTTAGCTTTTTGAAGCTATAGATGCTGCGTCAGCCATTTTGCCAATGACATTAAAAAAATGCAGTTTCACTTCACAGGTATTTAAGCTACTAACTATCAGCGCTCCGCGATTTCGCGAGTTATTCTGATTCTATATTATGTTCATGAAAATCCATTCAGTAGTTTTACGAAAAAGAGTAACATAAAAAGCGTGTATGGACGTTCCGTACAGTCATAAGCTTGTATGGAAAATCCATACAAACTAAGTGTTTTTAAAAGAGACCAAAACAATCGTAATTATTGTGAGATCAGTAATAGTCTATATTAAATGCCATTGTTTTTGTCATGGAAGTATTTCTCCCACGTTCCGAAAACACTCATTGTATTGATTACACCACGAGCCGTATTGTAGAGGCATTCGTAGTGTGCATTTAAGTATATAGTACCAATGGGGCCCTTGAGGGATAGCTCTTGTATGGTATATTTTTCGTATTATGTCAGTTGGATGGATAATTAACCCACGCATCTTATACGTGTATACTACCAACCCTTAGATAAGCTGTTGAAACACAATGCCAGCATAATTAAATCTAACCCTGCCCCCGTCTCCGAAACACAACGAAACTCTTTTACGAAAGAAATAAGAATGTTGCTATCTTACACACGGTGTATTTGGAACGCTTTGAAAAAACGAAGAGGTATGGATAGGGTAGGCGTGGCCTGACATGATAGAAGTGAAAAAAACGCGAAATTATAATATACTTTTTGGTTGTGCTTGCTTTAAAATGCTTTAAAATAATACGTTTTTAGAATAATACAGAAATGTAACAGCCGACTCACAGCCGCGTCGCACGAGGTATACGAACTCCCGCACCGCGCGCGACTCGCGGTCAGCGTGAGTTTATAGCGTGTATGCATACATCGCGGGCATGCAAAATACATAAGTGCTAAAATTTTCTTAAAAAAACATTTCTGAGTCTATATATATTTTATCCGCGAAGAACTAGAATCTCATCATCATCTTTAACCTTTTTGTCTAACTCAATAAACGCCAAAACAGCCAATCTCTAGATACTCGCAACCATTGCACGGAAATCGTCTCTTTTTCATCGTTAACATCATCATAATCAGCCTCTACGTCCACTGCTGAACATAGGCCTCCCCCAATGAACTCCAAGACTGATCCCTTGCCACTCGCATCCAACGCCACTGCACGGAGATCGTCTTTGTTTAGTCTCATTTATTGATTGAAGAATTAGGTACCAAATATCTTTTTTGTACGCCTCTTATAAGAAGAGGGGACTAAAGAGCAGGGGGCAAGGGGTGAGGATGGGAACATCACCTCATCTTACTGTCCCGACGTTGGGAGTAGTTGTTCTGTGGTGCGGGGCAACCCCTCTGTGGAGGTGGCATCAGTCCCTGAGGGACTGACTAGCCGTCGAAGTGCCCTGTTCCTTGTTGTTGCGGCGCACCTCATCAAAGGCGGCATTGGTGGCACTCGCCGGGTTTTAGTGAGTAGAGCTGCGTCCACTTACCAGCTTTCGGGCGCAGCCAGTCCCACATACCCACTTGGGGAGATCCACTCCCCCGCTGGATGCCTGAGCGCATTTCCCAACGTTGAAGAAGAAAAAGGAGGGGTGATGACTGATCTTGGCAGGATTTGAACTAATGACTATGCTTGTACTAGTTGGTTACTTGAACATCAGCTAGTGATTATTCGGAACGATAACTCATTTAATATTTATGAACGAACTTTATTAGTTCGTTTAATACTTACACGAGTTCTTATTTTCATCTAAGATTCCTGTGCAAAGGTTTATAAGACCTTAAAACTACTGTAGCATTTATATTAACGTGTTTCATAGAAGTGCCACTGTCTCGGGCATGTTCTATAAGCGCTTCAGTAAACATCTTAAGAATTTTAATAAGAGACCAAGTTAGGAAATTATATTCTTATTGGAAGATGAATAGTTCGTTTATATTACACATTTATAACAAGACTAATTGCGGGGTAAGTCACCACTAATATAATTAAATATATTTTGATCTGTCTTAATGTTTGGCAAGTTGGCGCTCACGCTGGAGGTACCGAGTTCGAATCCATCCTAGGAACAGAAAGTTTTGTGTGTCGTGGATTTAAAACATGTTATCAAAATATAGTTTGACGGGCTGTAAAATAGTCCATAAATATTATTATTGTATAATGAATGGAGCTGATACGAAATTTGTCTGCGAAATAGCATGGGTATCCCAAAACTGCACATTCTGCTAAACAGTTCCCGTGTTCGGAATACAAAGGAGAGTAAGTGTCATTAACGCCACAGAAATGTCACGCTTTGCATCCTACAGGATATACAACACGTTGACAAATTGCCTCCTCCTCTTCCCCCTACACTAAAGAGGTCATGACTCATTCCACAGGTGAACTCAATTGTCTATGAGTAATAAATGCACTTACCACTAGAATAACATTATTTGATTAATAAACTTTATGATCCACTAGCTGTTGCCCGCAGCTTCGCCTGCGTTAACTAAGATTTACAACGGCATCTTAGCGGGATGATATATCCCTTGGGACTATATACTATCCTATGTGTTAATCTGATGTATAAGCTATATAATTATGAAGTTTGATCAAGATCCATTCAGTAGTATTGGCGTGAAAGAGTAACAAACATCCTCACAAACTTTCGCATTTTTAATATTAGTAAGATTTTACGCAACTAACTAAAGAACCGATTTATCAATCGGTTGAGTTATAATAATATATATGGCCGCGTCTACACCACGTCAATCTGGTCCCGGGCTAAGTTTCCAAAGAACTTGTGTTACGGGTACCAGACAAAAGAAATACATATATTTAATTAGTTTTTATATTAATACATATATTTAACACATCCATATATATAGGTACAGGAACACAGGAAACTTTTTGTCCCCTGGCGAGATTCGAACCCGCTACCTCTGGGCTTGAACGCCAACGCGCTAACCATTGAGCCACAGAGGTCGTCTGTAGGTGAGTGGTGTAGGTAGGGGAGGGTAGGGAGGGAACATACGTAAATACTTTTTTATATCACCAGGAAGTTCTTTATGGATGTAGCCATGATCTTTGTATAGATATGTGGGTCAGGCATAAACATACCTATTTTGACGTACTCGTAAAAAACACAAACTAAAATTACCACGTGTTTCCAATACTCACAATCTTCAAATGCCCACAGCGTGTTAAATTAGGATACACCTGTCACTTGGACGTGAAACACCGTGACACGTCCCTAGAGACTTTCTATCAAATAACTAACACGTGTGTTGTGAATACGCGATGGAAATGGTCCAAATATGTGAACTTAATGTTATGAGTGTTGCTTTCACTTTTTAACACGCTTTTATTAGCTTCACCTGTATGTTTGTATGATTGTATGTTTGTAACCGTCTCCTTTGAGCTCGATTTTGTCCTACTTTGAACGATCAGATTTAATTCAAACTTTGCACACCTGTCAAAGACCGATGACAATGCAATAATTCGATTACAAAATCCGATTATCCCAATTAGATTCGTCAGGATCAATTAATTCTTTTCCGCATCCTTTGCATGCGAATACGAGAGATAGAGCTAGTGCGCGAACTAGGAGAGACTCGGCCTGACTTGTAGAGCGTGTTTTTTTTTTAGTTTTTTAAACTATTATTTATTATTTTTATGTTAACCTTGTATGCTATCTTACGTCCTAGTAGGCATTTTTTTCAAATATTCACGTATGCAGCGTCTCTGTTTTTATGTCATAAAGGGTAACCCGAATATTCATTTTCCTATTATGTAATAATTTTTGGTTATCCGGAACCGGATTAATTGTACAAAAGATTTTGCATGCCACACGAGGCCAATGTGTTGAGACTAGAGGATACGATCCCGGGATCTCGAATCCCAGGATCCCGGGATCCCGGTCAAATTTTAGTCCCGAAATTCCCGGGATCAAATTTAGTAAATCCCGGGATTTTCGGGATCGATACATTCTTTAAATAAGTCAGTAATAAAGTGCGTGAAACTAAAATCACTTACCTTGATTTGACATTTAAAGAAGGTAAAGACTTATAATTAAATTTATTGACGATTTCTCTAACTTCAGCCAATTCATATTTGTGCAACAAATTGACAAGTAGATATGCTGGCAGATGAGACGTTGGATGCGTTGTTATTCCTTAGATTTTATTTTCTTGGTTTAAATAAGTAATTTATAATGTTTCTGGTCAATTTAATTTAAAAATATGAGTACCTAAAGTCAATGATTTCTTTAACAATATATACTTTTTATAGTGTACTAGCTTTTGCCCGCGGTTTGGCCGCGTTACCAGAAAAGGTTTTTATTTAAAAAATAAATATCCTATGTTACTTGTAGTAGGTTGGATAGCTTTCTCGTGAAAGAGTAACAAACATGCCTACTTTCACATTTATAATATAAAATACGTCTAAAGAAGTCGATTTTTTTAAGTTTATTATTAGTTTCATAAATTATTCACAGAAGTTCCTAATTTGTTTTTTTTTATAAGAGGGAAGTATAATTTTGTTTAACCGCCTTTTAAGGACTCAAAACTTAAGTATGAGATTTCCTCATACATCAAAAAGATAAATAAAAAAAATAATTTTGTCATGTTTTACTGTATTTTTGTTACTACATTCCATTATTAATTCAATCCCGGGACTATCCCGGGATCCCGGGATTGACTGTAGCTAATCCCGCAATCCCGGGATTAGAAAAATCGACCGGCATCGAATCCCCTAGTTGAGACATAATTTTGTGAATTAACTGTATCCACCTTTGTATTTACACACAAGCGAATAAATGATTTGATGAAACGCGACCGCATAGGTGTCGCTTCGCGCCGGTATTGTGTCATTTCTTAGTTTATGTTCCAAGGTAGTAATGACCAAGATTGTGGTGTCCATGTCTGGATAGACTAGAAACTGATCATGGTTTTTCAAAAGTCAAAATATCGGAATATATTACATCTGTAAAAAAATCCCAAAGTCATACATGTCTTTAATATTTTAGAAATTAAACAGGTTCATTTAATATTTAAAATCCAAATTACTTAAAAAAAAATCAAATTGAAAATCTAATATATAAAATTCTCGTGTCACACTGTTAGTTACCACTTACCCTCACAGATATTTAAAATAAGTATTTCTATGATTACCATACTCCTCCGAAACGGGTCAACCGATTTTTATGAAATTTTGTATGCATAATATCGGGTAGGTCATTTTGAATTTTGAGATTTAATTGATAATGCTGTATTATTGTATTTTTTGGAAATAAAGACATATTTTATATTTGAAATTATTAAAAAGTTATTAAAGTATCTTCTACTGTTTTAAATTTTACTTATTCTATTAGAGAAATAAACGATTCTAGATTTCAAAAACAAAATAGAGGTGGCTAGTATAGTTATTATATTATATTCTGTGCCCTAACATTAAATTCAAAAATGTGTGATTATGAATTTACGGATAAGAAAAAATTTATCCTAACACTGCACTGCACTGCACTTTTAACATTAATAAACTTTTAACAGCTACGACCGCTGGCACAACCAAATTATACTGAATAGTGATTTGAAGGTACGAGTATGATATACTTTACCAATACGCTAGGCGAGTCCCATTATTCATGAAGTTTGAATTTGACTTTGAAAAATCCAATGAATGAAATAAAAACATGGCCGACCGCTTCCCCACAGATTACAATGTGAATTTTAAATTTCATCATACAATACGAATAATTCATTTCAATTACAGTTTTTTTTAATAAAAGTTACAATTTTTTATTGTTAATTTAGTACAAATTGAACCTACAATTTATTTTGCTTAGGAGGTTTGAAATATTTACAACCAACACAGCTTTATTGCTAGCCTATTAGCTTTTATTTATTATTATGACGTATCATCATCATCGTCATCAGCCTTTATGCGTCCTCTCTCAGTGAACGCCAAGACGACCTATCCTTTGTGACGGTAAAATAAAAATATATATATTTTTTAATATTCTGAGTGAAAATTGGATACAGACATATAAATTAATATATAATAGGTCACTTTTAAAGTAACAAACCTACATATATTTCGTCTCTTGCATAAGCAAGAGGGTGAAAGAAAATTTGGAGAGGAAACCTGCATGCCTAATGAGATCGTTTGGTTGAAGTTTACGACCCCGTATTAGCCTGGTCCAAAAATTAATAAAAAT
Source organism: Lycaena phlaeas (assembly GCA_905333005.2). Classification (NCBI taxonomy): domain Eukaryota; kingdom Metazoa; phylum Arthropoda; class Insecta; order Lepidoptera; family Lycaenidae; genus Lycaena; species Lycaena phlaeas. Next base: position 6,404,442 of record HG995181.1, read on the forward strand.
TATGGCCCAATACCTCCTCGCCTGACTTGGAGGAGGACACCGGTACCCAGCAGCCAAAATGATGATGATGATGATAATGATAACGATTAAAACCACATTCTACTAATCTAATATATATAAAATTTCCTTGTCACAATGTTAGTTACCGTACTCCTCCGAAACGGCTTGACCGATCTTTATGAAATTTTATATGCATATTCAGTAGGTCTGAGAATCGGCCAACATCTATTTTTCATACCCCTAAGTGATATGTTCACCCTTAAAATTTTTTTGTTAATTTTTGGACGAAATTTTTTGTTTTTATTTTTTTATAATGTGGCATTGAAAAATACATACAACCCTAAATTTTCACCCCTCTACGATCAATCCTTATTTTTTAATAGCGATTTTAGCAGAACGAAGTCTGTTGGGACAGCTAGTATAACATAAAATGTTAATTTCATTATGTTTTCGTTCATATTATAAAAGTTCAAACTCTGTATGAACGAACAAGATTAGAGTTCCTTATACTTACGTGTACCGATTTAATAAAGGTTTCATCGTATAAACGAAACAAAAAGGCCAATTAATAACATTTCTTACAAAAAGGCAAATAATATCCAAGGCCTGTAAGGCCAAGATAATCAATTTCCCTGGCCTCGCTTCGTTTCCCAATATCAAGGAAGTTTGTCATCAAAGGAGCCAATGTAAATACACGTAAAAATATTCCTGTTCTCCTACGCAACAGCCTTAGCGTTTACATATTTCCTGTCAATATTCTTGTGACATGGGTTCAAGAATAACTTTTAATACGAAATATTAGCGCGTCTTAACGGTAAAATCGACTTTAATGTCATGACACCAAACGGCATGACGCCGACATCTATTTGATTCCAGCTTAATTTATGTTCTTGTAAATACTTGAATTATTTTAAATGCTTTCAATAATTTCATTCACCGTCTTCATCAACCCGTGTTTGCCCACTGCTGACCACACAGATCGAACAACACGAGATAATCCGGTGAAGGAAAACATCGTGGGAAAACCTGCATGCCTCCTCATCTGATTTCAAGGAGAAGACTTGTGTCCAATAGTGGGACACATGCCTACAGGTTGATAATCTAAAATAGGAAATATTCAGCAAATGGAAGCTGAAGATGATAACGAATTATTTAATTATTCGCGCCCGCGTTATTTAATCACGCGAATAATCACGCTAACGTGAAAATAATTTCCTTCAATTAATTAATTAATCTTTAGATTATCAAGATTGTAAAAATCGTACATAATCTTTAAAATTCTTGAGTAAGTGTTTCTGCGTGTGCGTTTGCGCGCGTGTGTGTGTGTGTGTGTGTGTGTGTTGCCGTGAGGGTTGCCGCTTGGGATCTCATTACATCTGACGGTGATGTGGCATGGACTCGCTACAGGAACAAACCCGACGCCTAGAAGCCGTGGAAGTCACCTCCACGGCCTCACATCTGAAACATTAAGGCCATTAGGGCCATTAGCATGGCTCCATCCGAGAAAAAAAACACTGAAGAAACAAGCAAAGGCCAAAACGAACCCTTGTAGACGAGGACACAGCCCTAGGACATGGCTCCAACCGGCAAAAATTCTCCAGCAGAATAAAATATTTTAAGTATTAAATTAGAAACTAAATTACAATGACTAAAGAAACAAGATCTTTTTGCTACTTATCAAATAACCAGATTGCTCAAGAATACAAAATCAAATATGCATTTAATGAACCTTATCACTTCCTAGACAATTAATAAGTCATGGGATGTAAGTACCGGGATAAATTATCTAATGAATCATGATGGAATAAAATGAAGAAGTGCTTTTAATGGTTTTACATTGTACGGTTTATCGAACATTACATATAGTCGGGTTACTAGCCTGGTTATGAGAGTTTCAGATGACCTATCTCTGAATTATAAAATTCAATCTTGGTGTCTAACGTTTTATTCTGATATATTTATCTGACACAATATTATTATCTTTGTTTTTATATATAATTCTTCTGTACGTGTGTATGTCACTGAACTCCTCTTAAACAACTGGACCGAATTGAATTTATTAATTTTATTCGTTTTGGCAACAATTAGTATGGGTAAAATTCACAAATTAACCCGGCAGATGGCGCTACAGTCGGAATCTAGGTTATTTATTTATATTACAAACTAGCTGTTGCCCGCAGCTTCGCCTGCGTTAACTAAGATTTACAACGGGATCTTAGTACGCAAAATAAGTAACTTTTCTAGATGATTTTTTATACCTTGTGTCCGAAAATCCCAAATATCTTATTTTATTTTATTTTATTTTACAATAACATATATATAATAATAATTCTAAAATCTAAATCATATCCGTGTATAAAGACCCCAAAACTATCGATCGACGTTTTACCTGCAGAACCCAGAGGTATGGTTGCGATTGATGGGGGATTGGAAGTTTGGAAGAAACTAATAATAATAATAATATCTATGGACGCTTTTTACACCACGTCAATCTTTTCCCGTGGTAAGTTCTCGAAGAGACTTGTGTTACGGATACCAGACAACGGAAATACATATATTTAATACTAGCGGACTCGACAGACTTCGTTCTGCCAAAGCAATTAATTTGCAATAAATAAAATTGCAATCTCAAATTTGAGAAATAAACTATCCTATCTTTTAAGTTGGAGAAAAGCACACATTTTAAAAGAAAAAATATTAAAATCGGTTAAGTGGTTTAGGAGTCCATTGAGGACAAACATTGTAACACGAGATTTATATATATTAAGACTAGCTGTTGGCCGCATCTTCGACTACGTTAACTAAGATTTACAACGGGAGCTTAGTACGCAAAATATGTAACTTTTCTGGTTGATTTTTTACATCTTGTGTCCGAAAAACCCAAATATCTTACGGAACCCTATATTTTTTTTAGAATAAAATGTAGCCGATGTTACTCGTGGATAATGTAGCTTTCGAATGGTGAAAGAATTTTGGAAATCGGTCCAGTACTTTTTGAGCCTATTCATTACAACCAAACAAACAAACAAAGTTTTCCTCTTTATAATATTAGTGTAGACATACACATCCATTACCCAGGAACGTAGAAGTTACAATCAGTAATGGATTTAGATATATTTTAAATTACGTATATAAATTACACATCACAATAACACAAGCTTTAATTTGACCCCGTTCCTAAACGGGAATACAGGATACACGGATGAAACAGCGGGGAGCTGCTAGTCGAAAATATATCTAGAAAATCTAATCAGATTCTATAATATCTAGCTTCGTAAAAAAATTCCAGGACACCCATTATGAAAACGGTTCTAGAGATAGTTCGTTCAAGATTCCATTTTCACTATTCTGAAATCCTCCAAAGAAATCCCAAAAATTTAATTTCCGTTTATAAGCTTATGCTTTCATTGTTCGGTGAAATACAATATAGAAAATATTTTCACTGGAAGCCCCATGAAGGCTTAGTGAGTATTCAATAACAAGTAGACATTCGGTTACATACCGTATACCGTATTAACCCCAGAAGGATTAGGGATATGCACACCACAGACTTCATTATCATCATCACTGATGCCCACTGTTATAAATTAATACATAATTTATACCTGGCTACTGAAACACTTTAAGCGTAGTTTATCTATTCGTCAGCTTCACGGGGTTCTAAAGTTCGTTTTTTAAAGATTTAAACTTGGTTTAATTTATGGAAACAATTTATTGGTTTATCGGAATAGTCCTACTAATACTAATATTATAAACGCGAAAGTTTGTAAATATGGATGTTTGCTACTCTTTCACGTAAAAACTACTAAATGGATTTTAATGAAACTTTACAATAATATAGCGAATACATAAGAGTAGTACATAGGCTATAATTTATCCCCGTACACCCACGGCAATGGAAATTACGCGATTGAAAACGCGGGGCGTTGCTAGTAACTCATAATTTTAATAAAATGTATTAGAGATAAAAAAAAAGGTGTGTGCGATTAACACACGATAGAAGTGAAACACACGTTAAATGATCAAATACAAGCAAGTATTAAACAGTGTGCAATATTATATACACGCCGAAATTTGCTCTCTCGCTCTTTTGTATTTGTGTCTCTTACCTGTCGTTTTTTCCGTTCCATCCGGTTCGAAATCACAACGATTCTAAAAAAGTTTCACTTCAAAAAACTTGTTTTATTCATTATCATTTGAATTCATACCTGAAAAAATTATACAACCATTAGCGAGATAAAACACGTAAAACAATATGAACTTGATTAATGAGTTCAAATTATTGAATAACCAAACACACCATTAAAATGCTATCAAATCTGAGAAAAAAGTTGCCATTGATATTGATTCGATCACTTGTAGTTAATTGAACTGTCACTCCAATTTGAAATACAATCGCTGGACAACAGTACCATTTTAATACATTTGTTTTCTGACTTAATTGCTTGCGAAATGGAAACCAAAATATTAAAAAACAGTTGCTGTTTTTACGACAGTACTCACAATGTATGTTTCTATAGTAGATAGAAACTAAGTTATTAAATTTTAGTAGCAATTTTAACAAAAACATTTTCATGGGATTTGAAACATTATTTTCAAAATAAAACTGCAACGAAATATTTACTGCGTTTTACATTTATTTCGTGATGTTCACGGCATCGTGTGATTAAAATATATATATATATATATATATATATGTCGGAGGAATGCTGACTACATGTAGACTAGCTAAATCAATTAGCGTAGAAAGTACTTTGTTAAATCTTAATTTGAATTTGTTTAAATTGTTAGATTGGTCTATTGTAATAATTCGATATTGTTTAATAGTAATTATTTAAAAGACGCTTTATTGTTTTTAAGTCGGAGCGAGGGTAGGCCTCGAGCGGGGTCGAGGCACCATCTGAACGTCCGGTGTTAGAGGATATAAAAGCGGTGATCGATTGCGATTGAGGGGATTCTTTGTAAGATTGTTGTGATAACGGTGTGTTGTGCTGATAGTGTAGTGAAGTCAGATCGGTACCTTGAACCCGCTGCTCTAATTAAAACATTTGCTTAGCGTTGTACGTAATTATTCGTTGTGTAAAACATTTAATAAATTGTATGGAACAGTGAATAGTGTTTTGTGCCAGCATTTAACCCAATCATGACGCCCACGAAACCTACCACTGATGATGATGTCGAGAGGATTGATGCTTCTCCGACATCAGAAGTGGGATCGGTGCAGGCACAAAATGTGAACAGGTCGATTGAATCGGACAATGAGTGGCGTGTGTTATTCGAAGCACAGCAAAATAACTTGCGATTACTTGTGGAAGTGCTTCGTAATCCGATGGCTACTGCAGACGAGAAAATCATGCTGCCTGAATTCCCACGGGAGAACGCAGACACTGATGCCCAGGCTTGGCTGGCGACGGCGGACTTCTGCTTATCAGGACGGTGACATACAGGGGAGTAAATTAACCATTATATTTAGTGAGGCAATGAAAGGTATTGCCGCGATATAGTTTTCTCAGATAGCTTTTTCTTAATATGAAGTGGGTAGAATTTAAAGATGTTTTTTTTTTGGTATATTAGAATCGTGTACAGTGACGGTTTTAAAAATTTTTGGTTGTTAGCCGTTAGACAGTGTATGTCTTGCTTCATATGCAAGTCGTTTATTTAGGTACTTCGCTTATGTCGCGTCGGGATGCTTAAGACAATAGTAGTAATCAGTAATACTTGCACACATAGGATAAATTGAACCACGTCTTCAACGTAATATTTTTTCTGAAGATATAACTACCCGCGCTTAGAATGCAACGCGAATTTATGGCGATTTTTCATATCTGGCTTTTTTTATGGCTATAACGAAAGTTTAAAGAAGTTTTGCAACTACTACGCAAGATATCAACCGTCCGAGACTAAATCTTACTTCTATAAAATGTTATGCATGTGGAAAACTTGGTCACAAATCTAATGAATGTTTCAGCTTTACGCATCATAAACAGCAAACAACTTTTGACCGATCCAATACGGCCCTGGTCATGACGAAGTACAAGTGTGGCGTTGATGGCCACATAGCATCACGGTGTTCACGAATGGTGCCGACTGCCAAGAGCAGCGCAACACCCGTTGCCTCTGCCAGCGTGGTGAATTGAGTAAACATATGTGGCGTGAAGCTTGTCACTCAATTTGGTGAGCAGTTTTCATTTTGGTTTGATTTTGGTGTTGATTTTTCCCTTGCTAAAGAAAGTGTTTCGCGTAAGCTAATTGGAAGATTCTCTCTAGTTGTGCACTCTTGACAGAGTGGTCGTAGTTCCATGATGATGTGGCGGAACTGCATTAGTTTCCGCGATGCGCCTCCACTTATTGCGATCTTCAGCATTTCGGGAACATTGCGCTATGGTGGTTAGTGTCACCCAGTGCAGCCTTTATCAGGTCTGTCCACTGTTCGCCTACGCGTTCGACCTTGCGACCGTTTGCCTTCCACTTGCCCTTGGACAACGAGTCGTTCCATAGAATTTTGGTTTTGAATAACTTGACCAAAGTATTTGAGGATTCAAGTCTGTACGGGCGACGATAATCTCTCCGTAATGTTTGGAAGTATTTGGAAGATTACATTCTATTTTTAAAGCTGGTAGGTGAAGGAAAAGCTAGCGCGTTGTGTAACCAGCAAATTCTGTCGGTTTACACTTTGTGACCACTTCGATAGTCAAAGAGGAACTGTCTGAAGGGCGAGGAGGCCGACAGAAATAAAGGGCGAGGTGGCCTTACGAACAATAAAGGGCGAGGTGGCCTTATAGGTTATTAAGGGCGAGGTGGCCTTATAATGGGCGAGGTGGCCTTAAGAATAATAAAGGGCGAGGTGGCCTTATAGGTTATTATGGGCGAGGTGGCCTAATGAACCACAAATGGCGAGGTGGCCCTATGATTAATACCAGGTGAGGTGGCCTTATCAACTATGAGTAGCAAAGTGGCTAAGTAGACAAATGTAAGTTGAGGTGGTTTTATGAACGTTGAGTGGTAAAGTCGCTAAGTAGACAATGTAAGGTTAGGTGGCCTCATGAACTACGAGCGGTAAAGTGGCTAAAGTAGGCCATGTAAGGTGAGGTGGTCTTATGAACTATGAGTGGTAAAGTGGCTAAGTAGACAATGTAGGGTGAGGTGGTCTTATGAACTATGAGTGGTAAAATGGCTTAGTAGACAATGTAAGGTGAGGTGGTCTTATGAACTATGAGTGGTAAAGTGGCTAAGTAGACAATGTAGGGCGAAATGGTCTTATGAACTATGAGTGGTAAAGTGGCGTGATAGACAATGTAAGGCGAGATGGTATCATAAGCTATGAGCAGTAAAGTGGATAAGTAGACAATATAAAGTGAGATGGCGATTTCGTTAATATGGAGTTAGTCTTGTGAACGGCCTAGAAGCAATTTATTACACACATTTTTGATAATCGTTAAGATCGAGAATTAGGCGATTCTTATCTGACTAAATTTGGAAAGATGATTGTACTGTTGTCTGTTGTACGTGTAATGAAAAAAAAAAGTAGTACTGATGTGCTACTTGGTCAGGAGTGGCCGAACGTTGTAACCCACTTTTGTCGTTTTTTTCTTTTCTGTTTACAGATAATAATGATGCTTGCCCTTCAACATCACACGAGGACGTGTGAAACGTCAGGATGGCCGTGTCGGAGGAATGCTGACTACATGTAGACTAGCTAAATCAATTAGCGTAGAAAGTACTTTGTTAAATCTTAATTTGAATTTGTTTAAATTGTTAGATTGGTCTATTGTAATAATTCGATATTGTTTAATAGTAATTATTTAAAAGACGCTTTATTGTTTTTAAGTCGGAGCGAGGGTAGGCCTCGAGCGGGGTCGAGGCACCATCTGAACGTCCGGTGTTAGAGGATATAAAAGCGGTGATCGATTGCGATTGAGGGGATTCTTTGTAAGATTGTTGTGATAACGGTGTGTTGTGCTGATAGTGTAGTGAAGTCAGATCGGTACCTTGAACCCGCTGCTCTAATTAAAACATTTGCTTAGCGTTGTACGTAATTATTCGTTGTGTAAAACATTTAATAAATTGTATGGAACAGTGAATAGTGTTTTGTGCCAGCATTTAACCCAATCATGACGCCCACGAAACCTACCACTGATGATGATGTCGAGAGGACTGATGCTTCTCCGACATATATATATAAATGTATTGGATAGATTATTTATTTTAGTGTATGTACTTAAAATAAAGAAAGAAAGAAAGAATAAGCTTTATTTGACACAAAACAAACTAACATATATAATAGGGTGAATTATACAAGGCAAAAAAAGGTCAAAAAGGCAGTCAGCTCAGCATGTGCGACTGCGCTAATGGCAGACGCGCTGATTTATTAATATTATTTATTATTATTTTTTTTTTTGTTTAAAATATGTCATAACTGTGACTCGTGACCAGCAGTGGGACATATTATATAAGTTGCTGCTTTACTTTGCATGTCAAAAACATGCCTTAAGTGTTCAGAACTGGTGTAAGACAAAATATTCTAAATGTTAAAGAATATAATGAGAACAACGGCTCAACGGACACGCAAACCATTTAAAAAAATCAACGAAACCCTCCAACTAAATCATAGTATCATCCTTGTCGCACTACAGTTTAAAAATGGTATTCAAATATGCTTTTTTAAACTTCTAGTGCTATTCCAGGATTTTTTTTTCGAATGGAGCTATGCTAATGGCCGTAGTGCCCTAATACTTCATCGGACGTGAGGTGAGCAGGCTGGCTTCGCCATTGGGTGAAGATGGGTTTAGGTTACCCCCGCCAGATGTAGAGTGTGACTTCCACAGTTTCATGGCGTCGGGTTAAACTATTCCAGGAACAAGTAATAGACTATGGAATAGTCGATAGTAAATGTCAGAGTGCCCGGTGAAGGGAAACATCGTGAGGATACCTCATGAGATTGAAAGTCTTTGAAGGTATTTGAAGTTCACCACCCCGCATTGGGCCAGCGCGTCGAAGACCCGTGCCCCAGCAGTGCGACAAAAAGGGTTGATACTTTACTACTTTAAATGTCAGAGTATCTACATGCATATAATATGCTGTAGTTGTCGTAGACTTTATATGTGTACACTTGTCTTAATTCTAATGCTACAAAATCCATAAAAAACTAAGTAGTTCTTGGAATATGCTAAACATTGTATGCCATGGTTTTCCTCAGAACAAACGTCGGATTTTATTAACTGAATTTCCATATATATTTCTCCAGATTTACTATTTAAATGTTTCTTATCTTGTAACTTATTGTATGCTGTAATCCGTGTTCAAACACAGCATTTATTTCGTGTCTATCAAATTAAATTAAATTTAATTAAAAATAAACGGCTATCTACAACTAACCGACACTAGACACGAAAGCACGATTGACTTGATTTTCTACTAACTCAATATTTCCCTAATTGTTATATTCCAGCATATTTTCCACAATATATTGTAAGACTCTTCAGAAAAACAACCAGTAACAGTGAATTACAATATTTATTCCAAAATCATTTTTAATCCAATAACACTATATTTTCTGAACTCTTATCCAACTAGTAACAATATCAACAACACTTATTAAACCACAATGACGGCCTGAGACCGACTGACCCCCAGTCCGCAAGACTGCTCCCCTTAATACCTTCCTACCCCACTTATTCTTTGGATTCCCAGTGTGGCCAGTGCAAGAAATTAAAAATGCCAAAATTATTATAAGCAAATGTAAACAAAGTAAACGAAACCTTACGCTCGTCCATCCTGATAACGTGTATGTCCTCATACACGGACCAGGTGGAACCTTACACTCGGCGGACCAAGAAACCAAAGCTTAAATTTATATATTTATGAAAATACATTCCAGTTCAAAAAAAAAAATTTAAAAATATAATGTAAAAGTCCACACAAAAAAATGTAATATAAACCATACCAATTCTCAAGAAATCGCAATAGTCACATTTGTATATTTATAGAATTAAAAAACTGTACTTATAAACCAATATCTATTTAACATTTATCAGCTATATGATCCAACTAATTATCTATCCTTTATCCATCCAATTATCCATCAAATTATCCATAAAATTATCCATCAAATTATCCATAAAATTATCCATCAAATTATCCATAAAACTATCCATCAAATTATCTATAAAACTATCCATAAAACTATCCATAAAACTATCCATCAAATTATCAATAAAACTATCCATCAAATTATCAATCCAATTATCCGTCCTTTATCATCCGTGTTGATTTACATTATTCATTGTAACTTTAGCATGTATACCTCCATTAGGTTCTTCCGATATTTTTGAAAAAGTAATGGAAAAGGTCCTACTTAAATCATCAAATTCTAATAAAAAAAAGCTATTAATCGTGTGCGCAGACTTCAATGTAATTTTTTTTAAACGGATTGGAATCATTTTCAGATTAATATTTTTTTTTAAATCTTACAATCTTAATAACATGTTTATGGAACCTACAAGAATAACGTCTACTAGTGCCCCATGTATTAATATTTATACAATATGTGATTCCAGTTAGTAAATCTATAACTAATAAATTAGATTCAGCATTGTGGACAGCTGATGAAATTTCCAAATAAAAGAATAAGTATAAATAAACGCAAAATATTCCAGTAAGATTAGATCGTTTGAACAATATGAGACATACTTTAATTAAAAGTCTACAAATTTTATCATGTATAGCATACTCCAATTTTTCAACCAATATTTACCCCTAGAACATTGTTAGTTAGCGATACAATGATGTTCAATAACTGGGCAACATCAGAAATACATAAAAATAGGCGAATGTTGTAAGATCTATATACGGAAAGACAACACTATACAAGTGAAGAGTACCTTTTCTAAAAAAACTAAGAGAAATTGCAGAATCATTAAATCACAACATCTCTAACTTTCTATTTCTCCTCGGTCTACCTCTTCCTCTTTTCCCATCAATCTTTTCCTCTATATTTTTACAAGTCATGTCGTATCAGGTGACCAATCAAATTTCCTCCTCGGTTCTAACAGTTTTAATAATATTTCTTTCCTCTTTCACTATCTCCGAAACTTTTGCGTTTGTCACCATTTCTGTCAATTTTATCCCCTCAATCCTTCTCCAGAACCACATTATGAAGGCTTTCTTTTCCTATCTTTTTGCGTCAGTGTCCATGATTCACTTCCATAGAGTGCAATGCTCCTAATATAAGATTGTATAATTGAATAAACCTTTTCCTAATGTTTAATTAATCTGATCTGATCTGCTATTTGTCATAGTTTTGGAAATTGATGTTGTTTTAGTTTTGTTTGTATTTGTGATCAATCTATATATACTTATAATTTTTAAATCACTTCATCCATTATTTTTTTCAATTATAAAATCACAACATATAAGTTCAAAAATTAAAAACAGAAGTAATATTATTTAAAAGACTTGGAAAATTATTAAAAATGAAACAGGAATAGTCAAACCACAAAACAAAGATTTTAAATTAAATGTATGAAACAACTATCACGTCAGATTTCGCAAAAGCTACTTGTTTTAAATATATTTTTTCTAACATTCTATTTCTACTACTTTATCTCCGAACTCTCCACCTGCTGCCGCCATTTCCTTTTTTAAAATACAATGTACCTGAATGTTATAATACCTTTAAATTCAATCATGTTACCGCATCAGAAATTATATTATCAAACCTATAAATTGATAAATCCTAAAAAAAACTGCATTGATTGTGGTATATTTCCTGACTTAATGAAACATAGCAAAATAATCTTGTTGTTTAAATCAGGTAGTACTTTAGATCCCACAAATTTTAGACCGATATCCGTATTACTTACGTTTAGCATAATTTTTGAAAAGATTATTCTAAATCAATCAAGGAATCATTTTAGAGAAATAAATTACTGCATAGTAAACAATTCGGTTTCACACGCGGTCGCTCTACAATTGATGCAGGCTGGAGAATTAATACAGAATATTTTTTTTTAAGCCTGGGAGGAATTCACATGATGCATTAAGCATTTTACGTGATCTATCTAAGGCTATCTAAGATTGTGTACAGCATAAAACATTGGTCAGGAAGCTTTATCACTACGGCTTAGAAGATATCGCGCTAGATTTAATTAATTCTTATTTAAGTGATATAATCCAGAAGGTAGACGTGAATGGAAAAAATTGTAAAATGGTACAATGCCAATAACCTATTTTTAAACGAAATGTATTTAATTCACTTTGCCTAATGTTAAATAAAACAACTGTAAATATTAACAATGAAGAATTAAATATGGAAAGTACTACGGTATTTCTAGGAATTACTTTAGATGCTAAACTTCAGTGCGACCCTCACATATCTAGTTTATCCAACAGACTTTCATCTGCAGCATTTGCATTAAAAATATTCGACAATTAACTGACGTAAATACAGCTAGGTTTAGTTTATTTTGGTTACTTTAATAGCATTATTAAAAATATTATTATTATTATTATGTCATTGTATCCTATTACGGGGTAATGCTGCCGATATTGATGCTATATTCGTTCTGCTGAAAAGAGCTGTTCGTGCAATATATGATTTGGGTCCAAAAGACACACTTAGAGATAAATTTAAAACAGTAAATGTTATGACATTGTATAGCCTATCTATTTTTGAAAATCTTATGTATGTACACAAAAATATCCAAAAATTCAAGAATAATGTGATCAACGCAATGTTAAATACTGGAAATAAAAATAAACTTGCTGTGCCCAGCTCAAGGCTCCATAAAATGAGCTACTCCTTTGCGGGTAATTATATACGTTACAATAATATAAGTTTTTATAATAAACTTCCCGACAGTAGAAAACAGTTGTCAATTAATAAATTTAGATGTATTATTAAACAGAAACTTATTAAAATCCTATTATAATGTAAAAGAATATATAAATGACAAAAACGCTTTGAAATTAATTTCTATAGATTTAAGTGACTTTGTGAATTATTGATCACAATGAAAAGAATGATAGGAACCCAGAAGAGTTTCTTTTCTTCGTGGGTATCTTCTCCGACATAGGCGCGTTGCGAACCCTCATTATAAACTTAGCCGCTAAGACGATCATAAGTGATCATTATAAAAAGTATATGTGAAGTAATAAAAAGGATATATGTGAACAATAAACAATATCCATTTATGTTTGTGTATCCGATCGAGTGGTGGCCTAAAACCATGGCCTACACCCGCTCTCTGTCTGAAACAATACCGGGCAATATACTGTGTACAAAACACCTATCACCTAATATATAATATGAACCAATATTAAATTCGTTCAATTTATGTACCTACTACCTACATGTCATAGAATATGTAACGAAAGTTAACGAATAATGAGAGTCTAAGTCCTATTTTATCACTCAAATATATAATCCTCAACTCTTGCTTAGTTCAAAACACTCCCTAATGATCCCTTCCTTAAGCATACCATCTATAATTATACGGACTTTTTCTAAGCATTCGTCGTCTTCGCCTAGATTTACAATCATCTACTACCTTGCATAAAACATTAAACTGTGTCCAAGCTATTACCAAAACCTCTCAACACGATTCAGTATGATCATGAATAAATCCAAGCTGTTTATAGGTGGATTGCCGAATCAATGTCGCCTCACTACCAAGATCAACGTAAACTTCTACGAGCGTACCGCCAACACTAACAGCTAAGAATAAATTTATCATACGGGCCCGGCAACCTGCCACAGCTGCGCCTACTTGGTTCCATCTCCTTGCTGCGGAAGTTGCGTCGCTCGCTGCTGCGACGCCATTGCTCGCTGTCCTTCCCAATTGCAGCGTCATACGAAGGAGATGCTCCTCTTTATGCCTTAATGCCAGTTAGCGCTCCAGCAGCCGGCGGTTGCGGCTTTGGCTGCTGCTATGGTCCCGACACCTACCCGCTCTCGGCCAATTACGGCTGAGGCTGCGGCTGCGACCTTGACGCCTAGTGCGAGAATGATCTCGTTAAGGGGTCGCTAGACTTCTCCAAGTTCCCTATTCCAAGTTCATATCAATCCATAACTCGTCACATGAAACCAAAAAAAAAAAAAGGATTATGTTAAAAAAAATATAACAAAATAACATAAATAATAGTCGGCATCTACTAAACGGTGCACTCTAGACAAAACGGACATATTTTTTTTTATTCCCTTTCAAAGCTCCTGTGTATATTTAGTAGTACTTACACCCTTGGCTAATTTTCCAATGTACCCTCATTTTGATAAATATACGTACGATATCGTTTGACGATAATAATTATTATTTTTGTATTAAGTTACTCGTTATAACAGTTACCCGCCAAAAAAAGTCCCGTCAAAACCGGTCCAGCCATTACAGAGACTAGCCGGAACGAACAGACAGACAAAATTGTAAAACGTTACTTTGGTATATTATGTAGGTGCCATATATTGTATTATACTCCTACGCATGTAGTAAAAAGCGGTTAGTTTAATATTAGAAACAGGCATTCCTATTTTATTTGTAAGTTTAGATGTCCATGACGTGAAAATTATATATCTATAACTTTGATAATTTCTAATTGATTCTTAAATGAGCTAGAGACATGGGTTTTCTAAAGAACACATCAAATATACTCCTGAGGGTAGGTCGCTGCTAATCGCTACGAAATTTTTCTAGTAGGTATGAATTAAACTTTCTTTCCTTAAAAAGTATATGCATTACGTAGTGTAAGAAGAAAAATAAAATATTGCAGGCGTGTACTTACGGAATTTCCCACGGTGTTCCACTTCTGAGATGTAAGACTCTTCAGAAAAACAACCAGTAACAGTGAATTACAATATTTATTCCAAAATCATTTTTAATCCAATAACACTATATTTTCTGAACTCTTATCCAACTAGTAACAATATCAACAACACTTATTAAACCACAATGACGGCCTGAGACCGACTGACCCCCAGTCCGCAAGACTGCTCCCCTTAATACCTTCCTACCCCACTTATTCTTTGGATTCCCAGTGTGGCCAGTGCAAGAAATTAAAAATGCCAAAATTATTATAAGCAAATGTAAACAAAGTAAACGAAACCTTACAATATCCATTTCAAGATGGCGCTAATTTTAATGTCACAAAACCTTTTAAACACCTTTTAGACTCTTACCCACCTCCACGCGATGTTGCGAAAAGTTCTAGTATCTGTGCTTCTTCGTATGCTGTTCAATAAAAACTAGCGAACTTTATAGACGTTGTCGTACACAAAACGTTATGTAGTTTGACATAATGTAAAATCTTAACAATTATACAGTATTTTAATGAACACAATTAAAATATTTCATCAAAATCGGTCAAGCTATTTAAAAGGTCCATGAATACAAGGAACAAAATAATTTTATTTGATAATAACAAAATTCAAATTCAAATTGAATTCACCAATTCAGTAACATTAGTTTATTTTGTAATTTGGACGTTTGAGATTAACAAAATTCAAATTGAATTCACCAATTCAGTAACATTAGTTTATTTTGTAATTTAGACGTTTAATGCCTCGGGCTTTTGAACCTTTGCCTTTCTATAATACAATTATCTACAAAAATATTTTATCCGAGACCAATATTGAACATTATTTGGAATGAGGGTTCTTGTAACACGCTGTGATACCTAGCTTACTCAGATCAACCTGGACTTATATCTTATACCTTTAAACGAGCAATTCTTGTATATATATATAGTAGAATCGGGCGATTTTCATGAAATTTTGTATACATGTGTTAAAAACGGCGATAAATTGATCTAGATAGGATACATTTTTAGAAAACTTTTTTTATCCGTGTTTTGAGGCGTCGATAAAATATGATTAGAATACGAACGTAAATTTTGCTATCAAAGAATATGTCATGGTAGCTTAATGGTGAAATTAGGCAGTTAAGTCCGAACGAGCCTGGTTCGAATCTCCAGTCCGAATTTTTTTTTCCTTTGTTTAAGATAATTTTGTTTGGAAGAAAAATTTTATCGTATTTTATCACTTAGGATACCGAGCAAACGCTCGGTCAACCAGGTACTATTTATTCTTACATAATCAAGCTTGGTGAGACTAGTACATTTTGGCCAACTAATAGTATCTTCGCCGGGGCCAGCCTGCCGCTTAATTGAGCCTGCCCCCCTAGCCAAGTGGCACAAACGCTAAACGAATAGAATAGAATATACTTACGACTTATAATTTGATAGTGTCATTCCCATATAATAAGCATTCTATTCCACTCTATTCGTTTAGCGTTTGTGCCACTTGTCTAGACACCCTAGGGTGGCAGTTACGATAAACGCTAACATAAGGCATATTCAGGCACATAAAGGCGATTTTTTTTTTTTCGAAATATCCTATGCTGTGGCCAAAAGGCCTTAGAGCGAAATCAGAGCTGTGATTTGGCAAGTAGCTTCCCCAAGCAAGGCAAATATTATTATTATAGTTATTTATATATATAGTTAGAATTTCTTGAGTCAAATTACATGTCGTAAACTAGTGTCATTCCCTAAAATAAGCCACTTGTCTAGGGGAAGGTTGTCTGCAGATCCGTGATCCTAAAATACGAATTGACGCACTCGCAGTGGTTTTAGTATATCTAGAGCCAGGGACTTGGGATTCCAGGTTCTACATAGGATCAGGATCCTAAATACGATCCTGTCAGTGGTCAGTCCAAGTTGGGTAAAGAGAAAGGTTAGTTGTAAGTTGTAACAGATAACAAATTGTAATGATTATGATGGAGATAAAATTACTTGAAAGATTCCAAAAACAAATATTAAATATCTTTTGTTTTACTATACAATATAAAAAAAATTGGTTGCCTGTAAAGTCGGTATACAGGCGAAAGTTTTACGTGACAACGACTTTGAGTGGTAAAATAATTTTAATGTGAATATTCATTCGTATAGTAGAAAGAAGGATGAAATAATAGTAATAATTTAAAACATTTATTTATACAAAGAATTATATTTAAAACATTAATTTATACAAAGAATCTCGCACTGAATTTCATATTAACAAATTTTTTTATGTCTGTCTCTCTCGCTCTTAGGCGGGCTAACCATGCCCGAGTGGAAGGGACGCGTGCCTCTCACTCGCTCTCATTGTGAGCGCATAACGTGAGCGGAGCGTAACGCAGTTTCTTGAAGTGTCACCCGGCAAACCAATTTATAAGACGTTGTCACGTCAATATAAATAAATCACTAGACATGAAGCAAACTAAGGCAATATAATATGTCAACTGCTGTACGCCCGCGGATTTCTGCCAAACTTGATAAATATAAATACGTCCCTTCGAAAGGCTTTTCTCAAAACGAACCCTCAAATCACTGTGCCAAAATGATTGAGTTCATAGAAGTCTGTTTACCAAATCTTTTCATCTTATTTATCTGCAGATAAAACGGGTGTGACATTCGGATATTAGATTATAAAAGTTTGGCATTTTTCTATGACTATTATTAAAAGAATTTGTTTTTTTTTCGTAATTTGACATATTTCAGATTTTTTTTAGGGATCGCGATATTTCGACATTTTTACGAATGTCTCGTTCACGACTCGAGATGAATTAAAATAACCAAAACCTGAAATATGAGAAGTTTTTTATTGCACGTTATGGTCTCTTAATGAAGATAAGGAAATAGATAGTTCCCTTCAAATTTAGTTGCGAATCCCCAAAGAACAGATCGTACTTAAATAAAAAAGCTTACCAATATTATGATGATTATAATAATATTATATAAATAAAAGAATCTAACAAGCTTAGTTAGAAATAACTATTAACTAAGTTATGTATAATTAATATACATAAATATAGTATATATATAACGATATTCTTCATTACACATTCATTTTTTAAATCTATACCTTGTCATCATCGTCATCAGCCTTTATCTGTCCTCTACTGAACATATATCTCTTACAATACACGCCAAGATGATCGATTCCTACAACATACATATTCTTGGACAAACCATAGAGGAAAAAAAAAGGACAAGTAGGATTTATTAGGTTTCAAGTTTAAGTCTTGAAGTTATGCTCTGTGGCGATCAGATTTTGATAACAGAAAGACGAAAAGCAGCAATAAATCTCATGTTTTTAGTGAAACCAAAACTCCTATAAATTTACATGTAATACTGCTGCGAAAAACTTTGCACTCACAAGACGGCTCTGAACAAACTTTGGAACTGTCCCAAAGACAAATTCAAATTGATTAGCATTGGAAATGTTTATCGTTTCTACGTGTACTTCTGTTTTAGATAAATTATTTATTTGTTTTATCAAAACTTTTATGATGGTTTATTTGGTGATGACGTCAATGTTTGCATAATTCTTGAAGTCCTAGTCCGAATTATTAGAAAGGCTTGTTAAGTCAGTTGTAGAGATAAGCATAGGTATAAGCTTAGGTGTTCGTACGTCTAGCTGCGCACGGGTCTTCTCTTCGAAATCAGGCAAGGCAGGCCAAAAGTTGGATACGCAAATTGGAAGACTCTTGATGGTGACCGGTAAAAATCACCCATCAACATCTTTTGACGCAGGGAATTCCTTATGGATGTATCTGGTAGGTACCCCACAGGGTCAGGAACTACTCACCTGAGTAATTCCTGACCCAGTGAGATCAACACTTAAACAGTGCATACCCAAACTAAAAATCCTGTCCAATGGCCGATGTCAGATTCCAACGGCCTCACAGGTACTCACAGCCGTTAGGCTTTTGCCATACGGCTGCACGAGGTTCTCCCACAGCTTCATACGAGTGCGTCTCGACAGGAACCTCCGCCACGAGTTCCCGTGATTACAACCACCAGTTTACCTGGAACTAGCCATATGCCATATCTTTAAATACTTTTAATATCATTGGGCATACATTTTGTTAGGGTTTACGGTCAAGCTTGAATCCAATCTTTTCCCTAAAATCCTTCCCGAAGCCGAGTCTACATTTCACGCCTAGATATTTTGTTAACATATTTACTAGTTTCAATAAAATCATTATTTACTCTTGCATTCAAATTACGTACAATCTTTTAAAAGTGCATCTCTCTAGAGAAAGCAGATAGCTCTAAATAAGTTGGCAACACACTGATATACAAAACGGAATAAACAATGAAAAATTTTGTTCGACGATTCTGTGCTACCGAGCATATAACATCTTGCACGTTTTGAATGTAAACGATATTCTTTAAATCGAAGCAATTCTATGCATACACCGGTGCTCCAAGTTTTCATTCATGATAGCTGCCAGAAATAACTGTGAATTCTAGTAGCATAGAAGATAACTTAATCCTAAAATATGTAAGAAATTCTTAATTCCTTACGAAAAGGCCCAGAAATCTCAGAATTCATTTGACTCAGATCAATTTGATTGCTGGATAATCCAATATCTTTTCCAATATATTTATTGTCTGCACCGGTTCATGAACGTGTACAAAACATACATTTAAACAAATTGTACCTATTACTTTAACTACGTACTACGTAATTTTTTTTTTTTTACGTTATAAATAAACGTCGTAAACCGCAATTTGCCTTTCGTTTAATCAACTCAAAAATTAAAAAAAATGTCAACAGAATTTCATGGGCGAGCCCAACTCGCACTTGGCCGCTTTCTTATCTTCAAACTCAAAAGAATAAACTCCACACCAAACTAATCTGCGATCAGATCTCATCCATCAAGTTAAAGAAAAGGCTAAAAGTGAAGCACTGTTAGCCTTTCGTGATTTTCTATTGACACTGATTAATCGTAACCTAGATTTTCTCGACCTACTTTGAATATTTGTATCACAGTAATTAAAAGAAACCGCGCACTGCAACTTCCTCGCTTTTTATCATTATTCCAAAGTTCTTTTTTCGATTAAAAATGACATCTGATACGTAGAATGGGCTTTCTTCTGCGCTCGTGTCTGATGTCAATTTGCTCATCTTTATCACAAAGTAGCGTAAGAAGGATACCGTGGATGTTTATGGGCCTCGATAGTCGCTAAAAGGCTTCAACAATTTAAAGTTGAACAATTTGAACTCAAAGGGGGTTCACGATGAGCATGACAAAAAATGGGGGTCCACAATTATTGTAAGCAGGGGTACATGAAAATTAAGAAAATTTATTTGGTTTCCATAGTGAAGAACCAATGAGCCATTCAACCAAGAAGAATTTCACTATTATAATGAAATATCTTTAAACGAGCAAAAAAAAAGGTCAGCAAGGGATCCACCTGATGCAGGAAAAGTTTGAAAGGGGTCCATGAAGCCAAAGAGTTTGGGAAACACTGTTCTAAACGATGACGCCATTTTTTAATTTACTTTTCGTATACGGAACCCAAATAATGACTTTGAACTATATTGTACCTCTGTTTTGTCCGACCAGCTTCAGTAATAGGCGAAATAACAACGTTACGGCGTAATATTGTTGAACAAGACTCCTTACTTAGTGTTAAAAGACGTTTTATGATCGTACCCGAGTTTAGAAACAAAGGAGTGAGAATATGTGTGTGTATAATTTGATATTGTTGATTTGACCGAGCTGGTTGAATGGTCGGAGTGCACATTGCTGCTAATGGACTAGCTATCGCCCGCGGCGTTACCTTAGGTATTCGGATGTATCAGGAACGATGATGTATTATTACAGCCTAAGTTACTCTCCAGGAAGTCACCATAGACGCCAGCATTTTTGCATTGAGATGAAACGTGCCATAAGCGTCAAACCATTCATATAGTTTACTACATCAGCTATCTACTAATGAAAGTCCCTTTCAAATCGATCTAGCCGTTTCAGAGATTAGCCAGAACTCTTAACTGAGAAAGTAATACTCATAAATATATGATAGAAGTTATAATTTATTTACAATTTATATAAGATTAAGTATATTCATTTTTAAGGGTAAACAATTTAAATGAATTAACTTGAGCCACCACTAGGCTTTATTGTCTGCTCTTTGTCAGGAAACTGCGGCTTTAGTAATAACAGCGTTATGACGTTTTATTACTTTGTGCTTTGCCTTTGTATGTAGGTTGCGGGAATTAGAAAAATACTTTAACCGAGTTTATAAGAAGGATCCAGACAAACGCACCAGTATTATTTTAATAGAAAAACTCGTTGACGTTTAATCTAATATATAAAATTTCCCTGTCACAATGTTAGTTACCGTACTCCTCTGAAACGGCTTGACCGATCTTTATGAAATTTTATATGCATATTCAGTAGGTCTGAGAATCGGCCAACATCTATTTTTCATCCCCCTAAATGTTAGGGGTAGTCCTCCCCTAATTTTTATTTTTTTATTTTTTAGACAAAATTTTTAATTACTATTTTTTTATGATACAACATACAAAAATACGTACAACCCTAAATTTTCACCCCTCTACGATCAACCCCTATTTTTTAATAGCGATTTTAGCAGAACGAAGTCTGTCGGGACAGCTAGTTTTAGATTAATACTAGCTGTCCCGACAGACTTCGTTCTGCCAATATTAAAATTGCAATTACAAAATAGGGGTTGATCGTAGAAGGGTAAAAATTTAGAGTTGTATGTATTTTTGTATGCTGTATCATAAAAAAATAAAAACAAAAAATTTCGTCCAAAAATTAAAAAAAAAATTGGGGTGGACTACCCCTAACATTTAGAGGGATGAAAAATAGATGTTGGCCGATTCTCAGACCTACTGAATATGCATATAAAATTTCATAAAGATCGGTCAAGCCGTTTCGGAGGAGTACGGTAACTAACATTGTGACAGGGAAATTTTATATATTAGATTTATTTCGGTTCCAATCGGAAGGAAGTTCGTATTGCTATAAGTTAGTAATAGTTTCCTCTTTATACGACGGTTTGTTAAGGGCTTTTCTCATTAACTATTTATCATTATCATTAATTAACATTATTTACTGGCAAGGTTGTTTAAAACGTAGATTTTTTCTGACATACAATCAAATTAATACATTTATATTATTCGATAGAATTGTGCTGATTTACAAGAAAAGGAATTAGGAAGGGAAATTAATTCCCTAACTGTTACTTATTTTAGCATCTAGAATGATACAAAAAAGCTCTTTATTTGTCCTGTTTTATAATAGGATATAAATTATAATATTTTGATATTATAAATTGTTTTAAAATTAAAAATATAAATTTAATTAAGTGCATTTATTTGTAGTTTTTGTCAACTCCCTACTCTGCCCTTACAGTGCGCAACGAACACCCAACAAAAAATGCACATTGTATCCACACAATGCATTTTGGGTAACCCAAAACTAGACAAATAGACTCAGGTAAAATTCGTAAATCGTGCTATTGGTATTTTGTGAAACTTTGTCTATATATACTCAAATAGATATGTCTCCTGTGGGTGTCCCGGTCTTCGCGTTAAACTAGTCGGAGGAGCTAGCCTAAGTCCATATTTATTGACCGTTATGGGGTATATTTTCCCGTGACCTTGAAACCAGTGACCTACCTCATGATGATGAAGACACCTGGCACAGAGTGCATGTCTACGTCTCAACACCAACGACGAAGATCATTTTGACACCCTTTTATTTTGATTTTTATAATTGTAATTTAATATAGGTGAGATCTCGATCTCCGATCAGTGGATGGGTTGGATGCGAGTGGCAAGGGATTGTCTTGGTGTTCATTGAGGGAGGCCTACACGCTCCACAGCACTTATAGCTTTTGAATTCCTATCTTTTCAACTCTTATCTTCCCAATAATAAACATAGGTCTATATTTTAATATATTTATACTTCTATTATTTTATACAAAGATTGTAAATATTTCTTACATCTTTCCTTATAAATTTAATGATCATGAATTCTAATATTAAATGTTAAATGTTTCACATCCGTGCATCCCGTGAAAGCCGACTTTATTTATCTGAGTATAGGCTAAGAAAAAATAATACATCAAACTACCCACCAAAGTAATAAGATTCAAATCTTGCACACTTTACACTGCCGTCCGGGTCCGTCGTGGGTTCGAATCCCGCTAAGTGAGTATAATATATGATGAGTTTTTATATAAATTTCTTAAATGAATTTCTATTCCTAGTCCCCGCAATACAAGTTCTTACGAGCCTACCACGAGGCGGGTTGTAAGTTTGTTGGATAAATGTATTTATTTATTTTTTCATAGAATCCTAAATCGCGCTATCGGTGTTCTGCATCGCTCTTGCATAACTTCGTTACATATCCTTTTGCTGCCGGGGACCGTGTCTATGTGGTAAGCCGGTCAGCGGTCCAGCCGTGTGAATGGCCGCCCGCTTAGATGTCTGTACAGGTAAAAACAGTATCATTGATAAGACAACAGCACCCTCGGAGAGTGGCTTGGGCTGGCTCCTCAATTCCACGCTTCGAGTTGTGTTGACCATCATAGACGATTTGTCCCCACCTTTTTTTTAACCGACTTCAAAAAAAAAGAAAAAAAAAATGTTATGATCACTTACACTGTCCATACAGGCAGTATTGCGTCAGTATTTAAATTTTACGTTTATTATTTATTAATTATAATTATTTTTAGACAGATATTTCCAGGCTTCGAATTAATCAAACCTACAGCAAGCGACGTAAATATAAAAAATACAGAAGTAGGAAATTAAAAAACTTTTTTTTAATGACGTCGTTAGCATACAAGACTGAGGGTTCAATTAAATTTATTTAGGTTAGCGAACCTGTAATATTTTTTTATAATACAAAACCCGACAGGATCTGGGATCGATGATCTTGGCATTCTTTGAGGGTTGCCTATGTTAGCAGTGGACGGGTAAAGGCTGATGATGATGATTATAAATCTGAGATCACTACACAAAAAAACTTAGGTACAATAAAGGTACCTATCCTATAAAAAATATATTCAATGAACGCCATGACGGTTAAAATGAAAAATGTGATATTTTTTTAAACCCCGCAAATTTTGTCCTGCCCTACCTATTACCCTTTATCTTTTTCTATAAATCTTTGTTCTGACGACGAATACAAGAATAGAAAAAATTACTTATTTGATGCCGTGGTTCTGAATTTAAATGTATACACAGCGCTTCAAAATTACCATGCCATCTATCGTTTCCAATAAAAACTAATAAAACAAATCGTAAACAATTCACTTCCCTGATAAATTTTATAAACATAGATGTCACTATAGCGTTCCGTTTTCAAAATAAAGTTTTAAGCCAAAACAGTGCGCTTGCGCATGTTTAAAACAAGACTTACAAGAAAAGACGAACCTATTAAAATACTGTCAATTAATTATCAATTAAAAGAAGTCGAGTTAAAAAAAAAATTATATAATGTAAAATTTTCTGAATCGCGCTATTAACTTTTTTTTACCGTCGCTCGTTATTACAGCAAATATGAGTCTCAAAGTTGGGTGTCTAGCTCTCCTCGGTAAAACGTATTTCGTACGTTGAGATTGTGTTACATGTAAAATTCTAGACCATAAAACTTATCCTTATCCTGAATTTAGACATTGAATAATGCTGCCTAGGCAGATTTAAACAAGGGCTGAGGGAGAGGTTTGCGCCTGACTCTCTCTCTCATTCCAGAGGTCGGAGTTCAGTTTACTGTTCTCTCTCCCACCGAAGAAGAGCCGCTTTGACACCCTTTTTTTCTTCTTTAGTCTTTTCTGTCACTATTTTTATACCACTCGCGGAACCAAGTCCGATTTATTTTAATCGTTTTCTAGGAAAAGCCCCTAAAAACTTATGTTAATAGTGGTAAAGACAGTAGGTATTTTTTAAGAAATGACAAGCATTTATGGGCTGTACGGCTATTCTGTAAGGTCGTTTTCGAATCTCGAATCCGCGGTGATATGACGAATTTGTATTCTTTAAAACTCGACTATCTATCGACACTCTTGTAGTTGTACAATTATTTTTAAACCATCCATATAATCACTAAAACATAATATAATAAAAAAATACGAAATCTTTCCAGCCGACAACAAAATAAACGATCAGAATTTTTGAAATGTTTTTATTTGTGCTCAGAAGACAATATTTTTATTTAATTTTTTATTTTTATATACTCATAGTTGCAGACTACAGATAGATAATAATGCATAATACAATACAAAAATTTAAAATAATATTCTTTAACACATCATCATTATAATCAGCCTTTATCCGTCCACTGCTGAACATAGGCCTCCTTCAATGAACGAATCAACTATTTTTTATTTAGTCTGAGCATTGAATATTGTTTTCTCGTGGATTATCAACTCCAGTAGACAATAATAATCAATTATCTACTTTTTAGTTTCTCGTGTAATCAGTGCGCACGTAGAATAGAATTCAAGAATCACACTCTATAAATTTGTGCGGCCGGTCACAGACTGTAGCTTAAGCTTTTTCATCTGATTCTGTTTAAATGATAAATAAAAAGGTTTTATTTTCGATGGTCAGGCAAAGAGGTATGTCATCCTGCTTTACAGCCGAATCGGGCCCGCACGACCAGGGCGGTAGCTCGCGCTGACATAAAACCATATTCTTCTTCTTCTTTGGCTTAGTTCACTTACGGACATAAAATCATCATAAAGTGACAGCCATACCGTCGCGTTTCGTATGGCTAGTGAGTTTTTGATGGCACATTGGGTGGTATAGGGAAACAGAAGGCAACGCATATGCTTGCCACAGGTTGTTGGATATTAATGGGCGATAGCGCTAAAAGGCTTCGACTGTTCGCTTGCCTTCGCTATAAAAATGTTATTCTTTTTATATCCTTTTACCTGTTGATTTTTTTTAATTAACTAGATGGCGCTACTAGCAACCTCAATATAAGGTACTCAGTGCTGGTATCGGGCACGGGTGTTCGGGAAGTACCACTCCGTTCGTGCCAGCCCAATTTAGCTGCAAATCAACATGGCACCACCTCTGTCGTACGTTCGCAGTATAGTAAACCTATAATATACTAATTCATTCATAACTACCTTCATTTTGTATGTTCGCTTCAAGCAAACGGAAATATTAATCACTGTTCGTAATTTAGCAACTGTTACTTTACTAATTACTAGGTAAATCAGATCATACATGTTTTTTTATTGTTTGAAAATAAAAAATAAAAATTTAAATTTCATTTTTTAATAACTAGCTGTTGCCCGCAGCTTCGGCTGCATTAACTAAGATTTACAACGGGATCTTAGTACGCGAAATAAGTAAGTTATCTGGTTGATTTTTTACACCTTGTGTCTGAAAAACCCAAATATCTTTCCGTAGAACCCAATTTTTTTTTTTAGAATAAAATTTAGCCTATGTTTACTCGTAGATAATGTAGCTTTCGAATGGTGAAAGAATTTTTTAAATCGGTCCAGTACTTTTTGAGCCTATTCATTACAACCAAACAAACAAAGTTTTCCTCTTTATAATATTATAAAATAATAAATAATAATAATAATATAGTGTAAAGTATCAACCCTTTATGTCCCACTGCTGGGCACGGGTCTCAGGAGGGTAATAATATAGTGTAGATAAAGTAATATAGTGTAGATGTAGATAAATAGACGTTGATTATAAAAGAGGAGTCAAAGTTTCTACGTCATTGGTGTCGAGGTACTTCGTGCCTCACTTTCCATCATACAGCTGGTGCAATTCTTAATCTATCCATACTTTACAAGTACTTCTGCCGATCCGATCGAGACGTACGCGCGGACAGAACGATAGTCCGCGCGGACTTAATGCGTAGAAACGGACTCCCGATTAGACATAACACAATAAACTTATACGCAAGGATGTCACGGAATAGTGATAGCGCGATGCAGCAAATGTAGTAAACAATTTTTTATGGAAATTATTTTTCATTGCTAGAACGAGTTTAAAACTCTTATATCTTCATTCATTGCCAATAAAATAAATAGATAGTTAGTAGAATCAGGCGTTACTTTCCGTGTATATGCACTCACACATTTTCTGTAAAGACTGCATGGTTCGCGGGATATTGCTAATAAATATATAATTTAATATCTTTTTTAAAATAAATAGATATTTAATTACTTACATGATATTATGATCCTTGAGGCAAACTAGAGCCCTTCTTCAAGAAACAGTTTTAGAAAATAAGTCGGGGTATGTAAAAGTATAGTCTGCTAAAACCTCATAAATATATACTAGAATAATATATAAGTAATGTAATTACAAACTAACGCCAAAGTTTTTAAGAAAAACTTAGCGGAATTCAAATCTTCGACCCATTGCGGAAAGTCCATGCCTCTTAACATTCATAGATAATAAATGTCCACGTACATCAATTGATCTGTGGATTTAATTTACATTTAGGGGGCGTCCATAAATTACGTGAGGTGTTTTTTTTTTTAATTTTCTGTGACTCGACCCCCTCCCCCCTTAAACATCTCACGTATTTTATGAACGCCCCCTTAGTACCAATACATTGGCTATAAATTTTACGCTTACAATTTATTAAAGAAGAACTATTTTACTATTGAGACATGCGGACAGGCAGTTTAACTACCGGCACAGACGCCCTTTATCTCTCAAAATATGGTCCACTCATAAGTCATAAATTTGTTTGGCGATGGGCAACGTTAACCACTTACCATCAGGTACAGGTTACACTTCTGTCTGTCTATCTAAATAGCAGAAATAAATATGAAAAGACAACAAACAAATAACACTTTTTTTCTTTTTGCAGGTCTCGTGGTGTGTGCTAGTTTTAGTTTGGTCAGTGAGACGTCAGTGACATGTGATCGATACAATGTTGAAGATACAGATGCTAGAGTCCATCGTCAGCAATGATTCTGACGAAAATCAAGAGCAGAAGCCGAATGGGTATGTCATTTAAATTTTTTCAACTAGCACACAGACATGCAAAACATATAGAAGGGGAACAAAATGTGAATTTCATATATTCTAAAATCCATTTAAACACACAAAAAAGCTCAAAATTTGGTTCTTCATCTTATGAGATGTTCAGGGACATACACACTGAGGAATTATTTATCTTATACTAATATGTAAATTTTCTAGATGAGCCACCTGCTCACCTACCTACCGATTGTCTTTAAAGGCCATCAGGCCTAAAAGCCTTCCGAAAAAAAAACTAATATGTAAAGCTGAAGAGTTTGTTTGTTTGAGCGCACTTATCTCAGGAACGACTGGTCGGATTTGACAAATTATTTCACTATTAGATAGCCTATTTATCGAGGAAGGTTATATGCTAAGATCCCGTTGGTAATCTTAGTTAACGCAGGCGACGCTACGGGATACGACGTCGTGGAAACTGCTATCTGAAGAATCTGGTCTTGCTGGGGCCAGTCTGTCGCTGAGGTGATCCTGTCGCCTGCGGATATGGGACCCTCACAAAGCGGCTGAAGGCGCTCGCAGTGGTTATAGTGGGGTAGTGCAACCCAATGCGAGTCCTCACACACGTCAGTGTGCCTACCCGAGGCCCTGATATGGTGCAAAAGCATTTCCACTAGGACATCAAAAAAGGCGACGCTGCGGGCAACAGCTAGTCTACATCTACACTAATATTATAAAGAGGAAAATTGGTTGTAATGAATAGGCTCAAATCAGTCAATCAGTACTGGACCGATTTCAAAAATTCTTTTACCATTCGAAAGCTACATTATGCACGAGTAACATAGGCTAAATTTTATTCTGAAAAAAAAAATAGGGTTCCGTAAGATATTTGGGTTTTACGGACACAAGGTGTAAAAAATCAATAAGAAAAGTTACTTATTTTGTGTACTAAGATCCCGTTGTAAATCTTAGTTAACGCAGGCGAAGCTGCGGGCAACAGCTAGTATAATATTTAAAAAAAGATTTTTATCAGGAAGAACAATATTGTTTTCTTATGTTTACGCGAATTTCACTCATTATAATGAAACAACTTTACAGATTTTATCGCGGTTTGGTTGCATGATCACGGGAGGTCCTCCCTTGACCATGGTTGCTGTAAAGTATCCGAAACGTCGGGCTTGTAAAAAACTTAATAAGCCGCGATAAAATCCGTAAAATTGTTTCATTATAATGAAGAAGAATGTTAATCTGCCGTCGACTATTTGCGTCTTTTTTATCCGTTCCATGTTAGGTGTCAACGTGAAAGAAGGAAATCAATGCCTCTTTATCACATCTAGTGAATGATTGCGCGCTGTTGATGATGATTCTGGAATAAAAGATCGGCGCAATGCGTACATTCATAAGTTTGCTGCAGTAAAGTGAAAGTTACCGTGCACTGCTTTGTAAGCTGAAAAACAGCTTGAAAATACGTCTACGCCATGAACCGTTGATTATTAGAATTGAACTATGGTTTTTGGATATTTAAATAAAACAGTTTACTGGCGGTTACCTACGTGATAAACGCGTCGACTGAAAAGTAAAACGCCTGTTAAATTTAAAAAGCAATTAAAGTCCCTCTAAACCTGAAACATTGGGTCATAAAAAGCTGTTAAATATTAAGTTTTGTGAACGAAAATTTTGTACCCGATACGTACCGTCGGTGGCAGGACATTGTCTACCCGTACCTACTACCTACAGAGTAAAGGTACATAATATCATAAAGATAGCATGGGTATATTAAATTTCACTGAAATTACCTTTTTCTCGTCCTTAGTAAGTATCCAGTTATGATGTTCTTATTATCTTATCTGGCTAAGTTCTTGAGTGATTCTTCAAAAAAATCGGTTGTCTGCAGGCAACCGACTCAACAAAGTCGGTTTACTGCAATAGTTGAACGTGACAACGTCATAAGAAAATACTGATGGGCCGATTGTGCCTCTTTGCCGCTCGTTCCACGCCCTCGCCTCAGAGCGAGGTAACGTAGCATGAGTCATGTTTTTTCGTGCGTGCAGCTGGCTACATCGAATTATAAGACGTCACGTCAAAAAATAATTACAATTCATTAACAATATTTTGGCCGTATCCATATTAACTTAAGTATTGTAAACCGAATCATATAATTGGATCAGTTTTAAGTGCGGCTGTCCTGCTTATTTTTTTTTTTTGCAACGAAACGTACCATCTGCTATCAAGGCAACTTATGAGTTCATACAAATGGAACATTCAAGTATATTTATGTACAATTTGTCCGTCAGTTCACCTACATTGGCTATCGATTGGAGTGGACGGCTGTGCGGCGCCGGTGGTGTTACAGGGAGCTTGTTTATGGCGGCACCCGACTCACATAATGACGTTTAGATGCTCGTACCGCAATTGTAGTAATAAGGAACAAATGTGCCATTCTCGAGATAAAAACATTCTTTTATTGTTCGATGAGTTTGCCATTAAAATAGGATCTAATTTTAAAAACATCAACAACTATGTTTAAAATGTAATAAATATCAATTTTGAAAGTAACTTTTGATGGGATTCCATCATACATTCCACTGTTAATTTTTAGATGAGCCATCTGCTCATCTACTTTTCCGATGTAGCTTTAAGGCCTTAAGGCCAACAGCATAGGTCCTTTCGAAAAAAAAACATTCCACTGTTGAATATTGCATAAACGGACGTCAAAACCACTGATCCTTTGCCATCGGCATCCAACGCGTACCAACCATAATCATCAAATCAGTGTCAAATACAAATCATCGCTAATATTTAGGCCATAATTAGTATCTGTAACAACGATCTAAATTACGGTACCCTGAAATAAATTTATTTACTTTGGAGGAAACGTTTTTATTGCTCAAAGTCTAGACCGAACATAAAATGTCTAGATCTCGCTAAAAATGCTCATTTACATAAATTGTCTAGTGTTCTATCTTGTGGTCTATTTTGGGCCCTGGATTTCATAAAGAGCGTTCTGAAAAATTCTAGAACAATGATCAAAAAAAGAAGCTAGTCCACTCTTGACTAGATAATATAATATTTTTCATGTTAGCTAGGCAAACTGGTAGCTGAGCTACATGTAATTGGAACTAACCAAGACACATAAGATTAATGCCCGGTTTCTAAAACGTTGGTCAAAGTGTACGTCAACTAACATGGCTGTTAATGCGGTCAACATACGATTCTAGAGTCAAATTTGACAGCTTTTCATTGTAGTGATTATGTCAACTGACAGCTGATCAAATTTAGTAATTTAACCATGCTACTCATTTGACACTTAACAAGAGATTTGACAGTTAATTTGTAAATTTTTGCGTTGATCAGCCCTTCGGAAACCGGGCGCAAGGCTCTGTTTCAGTAATTCATCTGCCACTCCTGACCTTCATTCCAAAACACAACTAAGCTATATCCCAAATAAAGCTAAAAAGATGATGGTATCCATGCTGATGGGAGCGCGATACAGCGCACCTACAGTTAACAATATAATATAGTATCGACTATCGACCCATATATTATGTCCCACTGCTGGGCACGGGGTCCTCCTCGAAATCAGGCGATGAGGGTAATGGGCCATAGCTCATCGATGCGCTGGCCAATGCAACTTGGTGAACTTCACATACCTTCAAATAATTTCAACCTGCGTAAGGTTTCTCACGATGTTTTCCTTCACCGGAAACGAGCGATGGTCTCGTGTTTGGGGTGCACTTTGGGAAAAATCCATTGTAAAACACGGCGGGCGTCAGGATCGAACCCGGATCCTCTCGAACAAAAGGCCGAATCCATTAGTGACTAGACCATAGGCGTGAAAACATCGTAAAGAAACCTGTATACCTGATGACATTAAAAGTCTTTAGAAGGTACTGTCGCACTGGAAACAATATATTTCAATATTTCCAGGATTTTAGAAAATATTTAAAACATTTATTCACTTATTTGCTATGTTACAGCTTTAATTATTAAGCCATCATCAGGCATAAAATATATAGCACAAATATTATTTTCATATAATGATAACTATAATATACTGGTACAATATTTGCGTAACGTTTTAAGTTGGTACGGCCTTTTAGGGCGAAGTCACATGAAGTGATGATATTTGTGTCTTTATTTATTTTGGATTCAAATTAGCGAACTTGAAAAGGTATATTTGCATACCAAATAAATTATAAATACTGAAAAATGCCAGTAATTATTTACCTACCTTTCTTTCCCTTTGACTACTCCATACAGGAACTTATGCTCACTGTAATTACCAGCTCCAAAGAAAAGGTCAACGCAAACGTTCCTTTGACGTCCTGGTTGATCTTATATTCCAGGTGCCAATTACTATTAGTCAGCCTTCTGTGTAATAATAAAAACATCACTTAATTTTTTGAATAAAAGTAATGTATCAACACTATCAACCCTTATATTATGCACCACTGCTGGGCACGGCCTCCTCGAAATCAGGCGAGGAGGGTAATGAGCCATACTTCACCACATCAGTTTCAGACACAGTGAAAGACTTTCAATCTCATCAGGCATGCAGGTTTCCTCACAATGTTTTCCTTCACCGATGAGCGAGCGTTTGTGCTTAGGGTGCGCTATGAAATTTAGAAAAGCCCAGGCACACACGGGGGTCAGGATCTAACCCGGAACCTCTCGGATAAGAGACCGAGTCTACCCACCACTGGACCATCGTCGCTGGATTTATTTTTGACGTCCGAAATGACGTAACTCACGACTTAATACAAGACTAACTTTAATAACATTTACCATCATCATATTCATCATCAGAAGCATTTGTTCGTCTACTGCTCAACAAAGGCTTAATAAATAATCCTACTAATATTATAAATGCGAAAGTTTGTTAGTATGGATGTTTGATTTTCACGTAAAAACACTGAATTGATTATTATGTAACTTTACAATAATATAGCTTATACATCAGAATAACCCTGTTATTTATCCCTGTAGTGCCACGTGAACGAGAAGTACGCGGGTGACACCGCGGGGCGCTGCTAGTAACTTATATTTCCTGCAGGAAAGAATCGTCGCCAGGACGTCGCCTGTCGCGTGGCCAAAACAAATACTTATTATATTTTATATCCAAAACCTGGCGTAGTACCAAATGCTTTACGTAATCCTGTGATTGGCTAGGTATAATATTGGTGACCTTATTATATGAGCGACTATGGTGCAGTGGTGGATGGACTCTGCCTCTTATGCGCGAGGTTCCAGGTTCGATCCTGACCCGGCCGTGTGTGCCTTGAAATGGGTTTTTCTAAATTTCAAAGTGCACCCCAAACACGAGACCATCGCTCGGTCACCGGTGAAGGAAAACATCGTGAGGAAACCTGCATGCCTGATGAGATTGAAAGTCTTTGAAGGTAAGTATGTCAAGTTCACCAACTCTCACTGGGCCAGCGCGGTGAACTATGGCCCAATACCGTCCTCGCCTGATTTTGAGAGGAGACCCGTGCCCAGCAGTGGGACATAAAAGGTTGATACTTTTATTATAGGTACTAAGTTTTAACTAAGATCTTGTTTGCGTAAACCAAAGCTTAGGTAAATAGTTAACCGATCAAAAGCTATAATATGTTAATTGATAAATGGTTATGGGATTGGAGAGTCATTTCATCCACGATCTACCTATCCCGAAATGTAAGACAGGAAGTGAACACTCCTTTCTATGATTCCATGATGATGTCTGAGTCAAATCGTACCTCATATGAAAGTATTTTTGAACTTGGAATTCGAATTTCAAAAAAGTTAAATCGGCAAAGTCAACCTTATTGGTGAATTTTAAATTAATCCATCTTTTGATTATTCATTGAATATTATAAGTTTTCAAAGTAAAACGATTAGGCATTATTCGAGATAAATTGTGTCTATTATGTAGATAGATGTCATTGTATCATTAGTTCTCTTTGTAATATTATGATCATCATCATTATCATCGACTGTGATAGGCAAATAAGGCTAGAAGGGTCTTAGGTGGCACCTCATCTATGCACGAGCTGAAAGTGAGACTAGCTCACAGTCTCCAAGACGTTATATCTTTAATCTCGTCTGGCATGCAGGTTTCCTCATGTTGATGTGTTTAGCTGCACGGGGAATTCTAGAAAAAACCGAACCCTACCCATATCTTTGGACTAGATTAATAAGTGTGATGTTCATAAATATTTAATAAATTATGTACAAAGCAAAAACCCTACTTTTTATCGTATTGTTTTCTTATGTGTACGCGAATTTCATGCATTATAATGAAACAACTTTTATGTATTTAATAAAAAGGAGTAAAATTACATTATGTTTATAAGACACTAACTGCAGCCCGCAGCTTCGCCTGCGGTAACTAAGATTTGCAACGGGAAATTAGTACGCAAAATAAGTAACTTTTCTAGTTGATTTTTTACACCTTGTGTCCGAAAAACCCAAATATCTTACGGAACCCTATTTTTTTTTTTCAGAATAAAATGTAGCCTATGTTACTCGTGGATAATGTAGCTTTCGAATGGTGAAAGAATTTTTGAAATCGGTCCAGTACTTTTTGAGCCTATTCGTTACAACCAAACAAACAAACAAAGTTTTCCTCTTTATAATATTAGTGTAGATGTAGATGTAGAAAAATATTGATCGATTAGAAAACATTAAAGGGCCCAAGGACTTGTACCCTCAAATCTGATCTATGGATATTGTCGATCTGACTGACAATTTGCCTCCTAAGTCATTAAAAAAAATGTTTTTAAGTTAAAAAGGGGGTCAAATTGTATACTCAATTGTGATTCATGACTACCAAATAAACATGAGCCACGAGAAATCGCACAGCACGAACTCGCTGTGTACCCACCACAATATACTATCGAAGGTACACAGCGGGTGGGTAATTACCAGATACCCTTTGGTTTCTTGAGTAAACACGTACCCCAGAGAGGCCAAAAACATGTGGATATTAGTAAAATCGTCGCGCGAAACTTCGATAGCGCGATTTAGACGTTAGTAATAAAAGTAGGCATGTTGTGACATTAAGGTCGGTTGTTTCAAATCATCTGTTAACGTAAGAGCCGTCGTTTAACGTCTGTTAATATTTAACGAATGTCTCTAGTTCTAGTTTAACGTTTGTTAACGTAAGAGCGTTGTTTCATCGTAAAATTGCCTACTTAGGGCGGGTTGCATCCACCGATTTTAAATAATATGTAATCATTAAAGATAGCGGTAACGAACGTTAATGACCAAAGAGCGTTGTTTTTAACAGACGTTAAAATTTAACGTCTCTTACGTTACAGATGATTTGAAATAACCGACCCTTAGTAAGGAATAATACTAACGAAAGAAAACATACGGAAATATGGATTTTTAATGGATTAAAGTCTTTGAAGGTTGCATAGGTGGAATATGGTCCAACGCCCTCCTCGCCTGATTTCGAGGAAAATACCCGGACCAGAGACATATAACGATCGATGATGATGACGACGAATTAATAATGAGTGACACTAGTGTATAATTAAGCGCCATACCCCTTTCCAACGGTCTATAGAGATTCCGTTTTTGAGAAGCGAAGCATGAAACGATAGGTTTATTAACCAGCTAGTTGACTAGCCCATGCTCACTAAAATTATATGCTCACGATATTATTGACTAATCGACTAATCGACTAATCGACCATTCCAAACACAGTTTTGCGTCAAAAAAATACAGAAAAATTAAATTTTGATCTAGACACAATAACTAATTACGTCACTGGGGGTAAATAAGGTCACAACGTGCACAAAAACAAATATTATTGAATTATTCACTAGCTAGGTAATCGAAAAAAATTCGCTTTCAGTTCGCTAGATGGCGCTTTTTCAACGCGTTCATTCCCTCTTTTGGGATGTACCTTTCTGATGTACGGTATATTCATATTACTATGATTAAATAACATGGACCTGTTTCACAATCTACAGATAAGTGCCGAATAGGCTATTGGCAACATATTTGACAGATAGAATCATAGATTATGGAGTATCTGTCAAATGTGTTGCCGATAGCCTATTCGGCACTTATCTGGAGATTGTGAAACAGGCCCTAAATTACAAACTATGCCTTACGCCCGTATAAACATTTTCCCGTCAACAAAAACATCAATAATCTTTTAACTAAAGTATAAACTGTCACAGCTAACAATGTCACTTTATCCGTTTTGTGAGGAAAAATATTGCTTACAAGAAAATCTGATCTTTCAACCAGAATCTCAAGACCTGTGAGCCGTGAATAATAGTAGGACTTTCTTTTACAATGGTTTCCTTTAAGGGACCAATGTTTTTGGTGCAATTAAAAAGAAAGTATGGTTATATCTGACACCGATTTTGCAACGTGTTAAAATATCACTATTTGTAAAGTTGGTACGCTAAACTTCCTACATCGTTTGACCGATCAATATTATATTTTATAGGGGTTCTACTGGGGTCTTTTGTGGAGTCATTTATATAGTCTTTTTACTACAATTCACTTCGATAAAGATTCCTTCGAGATATTTTCTGTATTAAGTGCCTAAAATCTTATAAGATTTTTTTATAATTCCTTCGGATTTTTTTTTACGATTCAGCTAAGTTTGTTGTTACTTTAACACCAAATTTTACTAAACACCATGTATTTTAATAAACACCATGGAGTATTTTCAGTCGCTGTAATGATGTGCCCAGAGGATTTAAACAAAGTAACATCATTTCGTAGCGAAAAGATATAGAAATTCGTCATCGTCTCGGAGTTTATGATTTTGTTACGAATATTAAAATTGTTGACATGGTCATCAGTTTTACACCTGTAACTGACCACTGAATCAGATGGCCGCTATTTATAAAATATACTAGAACTCTGCGGTCACTTGTTCAAATCTTGCCAAGTGTAGATGTTTTGTACAATGATAAAAGACTTGAAGTGTACATGTATAACTATAATTTCTTAAATTTATTTTCGATATTAACCAGTAACTTAAATTATATTTATTTATTTATAAAAAAAAATCATTGCTATTGATATCCTCGTAAATTAATATTAAAAGCGAACTCACTAGTTCATAAATAATAGTGGTGGCAACTGGCAATAGTTCATAGTTGCTCGGAGTTTCATCAAAAGTTAGAACAAATAGTTTTTCATCGCTGTGTTCGAAACTTCCTGCGTGTGTTTATGTTGCGAACTATATTATATTATTTATCAGCAGTTTTGTAATATAATATAACATCAGTAGGTACTTATATTATGTACGCGTCCAGGTTGTTTCTATACATGGATTGGCAAAGTATAATAATACATAATATAATACGGATTGGACTGGTCAGCTGTAATAAATATTATATACCCTGTATAAATATATTTATAATTATAGTCTGTACTGGGACATGGACGAGCATGTATTTATATAATAATAACAATCTCAAGTCTCAACACTAACAGCGTGGTCCATAATTCACCAACAATGTTGTTCTACATATTTAAAATCGAATATAAAATAGTAAAAGTGACATCTATTGGAATAACATCAAATTAATGAAATGATAACCGAGCTAACAATCGATAATAGTTGAATCATTGCTCACTAGATGGCGCTTTTATCATTATATCAATAACCGTTGACAATGTTGTAATGAAAATATCGCGGGCGTGGCTGAAAAATAAATTAGTTTCTAATGAATGCAAATATTTTTATTTAAGTAATAAATAAAAACTTGAAGTAAATACTTAACAATAAAATATTATAATACATTGTATAGTAGTAAAAAGAATGTCAAGAACTCTTTCCTTCTTTGATTTTTTATTATTTGTGAAGAGCATGTTGCTTTTTTCATGAAAGTTTTAATAAAGGGAAGGATACGCTATAATATATAAGACGAGTATGAAAGTCTTCCGCTGTGGGGTTCGGTAATTAGTTCAGAAGTCAGAACACCCGACAGGCAGTGAAAATTTGATGAGATTTTGTTTATCAGAATTGTGTTAGATAGACTAGTACGTATCTTCCGCACAATCTAATATGGCCATAGATGATCTCACAACTCACAACTATAGCGCTACAATCAGGGTACCTCTCGATCTCTGTCGCATTTCGTGCGGTTTATGACAATCGGTGGCCTATATACATACTGATAGATTCGTTTCAGTCATCCGATTTACAACTTCGAAACTATTTTGGCGGACTGCGATATTTATATAATATGCTACATATTACTAGCTACTAACAACCATTACCTACGAGTACACTGATAAGTCGCCAAAAGCTGCCGAATTTCACGTCCTCACTCAACACGTTTTCCCTTCCATTTAATCACGCAATTAATGTTTAATATAATTTAATAGCACCCTAAAAGCTGTGTGAATATACTAAATTGATAAAGGTCTTTTAACTTTTTTCATTATTCATATTTGAAACTTATTCTCCAGGATACTTTGCATTTAAATATGATGAGTTTGTGTTATGATAAATAAGACAAAAAGTCGTAAAAATATTTATAATATGAGTTAAATTTAATTATTTTTGTGACTTCAATCCCTAAGAGAATGTAATAACAGAATGACTATATATATATCATCACCAGTTATTGTGACTGTTAAAATTAAAATCAACTATGGAATCACAAACGCTTGTTCGGCTTGTAGAATTATTTCTGAATATGGTTGATATGAATAACGTGTTGTCTATGTCTTAGTCATATTAGAAGATTTTTAATACTTAGATAAAACAATTCAAGAGGAAGGAAGATTTTCTTTAAGCTGGCCTTTAAGCTCAATCGGTAGGGAAGGAAGAATTTATATGCATATGCACAAAATATTATCCCAATCAGATTACGTTCTAAATCTTAGTTAACGTAGGCGAAGCTGCGGGTAACAGCTAGCCATAAAAAATAAGCTCACTCTGATCGGTCAACATTCACATCGCCTATTCAAGCGTTCTAACAAATTAAAAACTCATTTCCGTTTCTATTTGATCAAATAATAAAACGAAAAAACTCGATTCCATAAATGTTTCATTTCTACGTGTAACAAAAAAATCACTTCACCTGGAACGAGAACTGGTAATCTAGTTTCCTGTGGAATCCCCCTCGTATCCAGAACTCGAGGGGCGGCCTTTCGGAAGTGAAGGGACCCTAGAAAGGCCCTTCTTCATAATTGGATAAGACGCGTGCCGGACACGAGCAATTGTCGCCGACTCGAGTGTGACGTCGTAAATCAACTTACTGTAATAAAATATGTAATAAGAGTGTTTGTAATGAACTAATGGATTAATACCAGGTGGGTGTCATGAAAGGAATAGCTATCGGGTTAGAAAAGTAACTTTAATTTCTCCGCTCGAAATAAATAGAACGATGGGAACACGACGCGACGTTTAACTTTTTAGGGTTTGGAATGCGAGCGAATGAGAAAATATCTTTATTACTAGCAACCATGGTCATGGGAGGACCATGGTTGCTGTAAAGTATCCGAAACGTCGAGCTCATAAAAAACTAAATAAACCGCGATAAAATCCGTAAAAGTTGTTTCATTATAATGAGTGAAATTGGCGTAAACAAAAAAAACATACAGACGAATTGATAACCTCCTTCTTTTTTTGAAGTCGGTTAAAAAGAAAACAATTATCAAGTATTTTTTAGAAATCGTTCTTCGGTTCTCACCCAGAGCGGATTTTTGGTAGCAGATCGTTTAGTCGTATCGTTTTAAATATTTTTTACCACGCTAAATTATTTCAATTTACCACCTTACTGTAATGTGTTTAAACCATAGAAATATTAAGAACAATTCAACTTATTTCAATATAATAGTGGTTTTAACAATAATTTAACTGTGTAAGTATAATTATTATTTATATAAAAACATAATAAAATTTCGCACTTGACCAATTTTAAAATACACATACTTTAGGACGTCAAAGTCTTTGTAGTCAATTTAATTTATGGCATTTGTAACGCGCCATTTACTGTACGGTGATGTGCCTTTTGAAAATAGTATTATTTTAATTTTTAAGGTTCAACAGTCGTTAATAACATTGGACCCCTTGTAAATAATTGCTTGTTTAGTTATTGTTGTTATAAGAGTTAAGGTAACAGACACTACTGGGTACAGATCCCCTCGGAATTGAGTGAGAATGGATAAGAGTATGTACCTATATCCCCTTGTGTTCTGAATCTTGCCGGGAGCAGTCTGTCGCTGAGGGTTTCCCGTCGCCTGTAGATCCGGGTCCCTAAAAAAGCGGCTGAAGGCGCTCGCAGTGGTTTTAGTGGGTTAGTGCATCCCAATGCGTCTCTACACACGCCAGTGTGCCTACCCGAGGCTCTCGTACGGTCCAAAAGGGATTTCCACTGCGTCATCAAAAAAAAGGCCTACTTATGTCCAAAAGTGGATAGATAAAGGCTGATGATGATGATGAATATGCAAATCAAAAAAACGTTGGCGAATCTGTGGGCAATCGTGTAGGGTAGGAGGTCGGAGTAATTTATCATTTGATCAAACTCCAAAACTATGTATATCAAAAGTGGCAGGTAATCGAATATTGTTAGCGATAACAAACATCATGTATTCAATTGGATGAATTCATTTGTCGTAATATAGGTTCTCGCTAAATAACAGACCACGAAAAAATTAATCCGACGAAATGTAAATGTTATTTGCTATTTCAAATAAAAAATAACATTTTTTCCAGAAAATTCTTTTTCAGGGCAAATTTGTTTATTGCGGCTTTGTCGTCAAAAATTACGAAATTATTTCATTAACAGCGCTGTGTCGCTAAACAAACAATATTACAATTGTGGAGTGCTCTGTCAACTGCAGAGTTGTCAGATATTTCGCTAAGCCTAAGGTCACTACGCTTTATAACATCATCGTTATCATCATCATCATCATTATTATCATTATCATCACCATCGTCATCGTCTTTGTCATCATCATCGTCATCACCCTGTCGTTTGGGTCCACGACTGTCGTGTATCTATTAATGATGATTATAATGATGACGATTTTAATGAGATGCTATTGTAATGACATTATTGTGCCATTGATATATAAATACCCTTTGTATTCAAATTCTAGAACCTAATACGATGAAACTAGGTCAACTATAAAGTTAGATTAAAACTAGGTCTGCAAAGTTAGATTAAAACCTTAAGTACATTATCATACGCGAATTCCTAAAGTTGGTTAACTATTTTTTACTGGGGCTCGTTTTTTCTACTCGTTTTTCCCTGGAAGACTCGGGTAATCCAGAGACAAATGATAAGAGGCTGTATAATAAAGCTGGAGAGATTGTTTTAAAGCGCTAATCTCTGGACCTTAACAGTCGAATTAGAAATAATATTTTTGTTTAACAGTCTATTGAGGTGTTAATTGAGAATAGTTTATGGATATTGTAAAAAAAAGTATCAAGTCCTATATGTCCCACTGCTGGGCACGGGTCTTCTCCTCGAAATCAGGCGAGGAGGGTAATGGGCCAATAGTTCACCGCGCTGGCCCAGTGCGGGTTGGTGAACTTCACATACCTTTAAAGACTTTCAATCTCATCAGGCATGCAGCATGTTTTCCTTTTTTCATGATTTTTGTATGGCCACATCGCAAAGAACGGTAAATGTTTTATTTATTTACGAGGAGTAATATTTTTATTATAGCATAGGAGGGCAAACTAACAGTCGAAGCCTTGCGACTATCGCCATCATTACTCCCATAAACATCTCTCCCCCCCCCCCCCAATGGGCAACCGGAATATCACAAACCGAACGAAACGCGACAGCTTAGCTGTCACTTTACGCCAATTTCATGTGAGCGAGAGGTACCACCCCGGTCGTGCCGTGACAATTTGGCTGCGAAGCAGCATGAAACTACTTCTAAAATTGAAAGCTAAATGAAGATATATTTACTCTAAGTATCTTTTTAAATATATTTCAGTTCTGTTACATCCTTATTTTTAATAAGATAAATAGTAAAATTGTAATATCATAAATAGTATGAACATGGAAATAACACGTGTACATTTTATTAGCGCACTTCCCTTATTTCCTTTACATTTTGGTATAAAAATATCAATACATTTGTGTATTTGCCGCGGGTGAGTTGGGATGTATCCAAAAACATATTTGCAGTATTTCTGTTAACACCAATAAATTGACACCCGGCGGGAGGCGTTGTTATCCAGATTGATATTGTTAAGTGGCCCGTGGGACGCGAGCTTTGTAGATAATGCTATTTGTGAACGAATAAGATGTAAAAAAATCTATATTCATCATCATCAGACTTTATCCTTCCCTGCTGAACATAGGCTTTTTTTGTTATTAACGCCGGGAAATGCGCTTAGGCATCCCGCGGCGGAGTGGGTGTCCCCAGGCGGCTATGTAAAAGGGGTTGTTCTGTGAAGCAACCCCTCTGTGGAGGTGGCGTCGGTCCCCTGAAGCACTTCACCAAATGTGGCATTGGTGGCACTCGCCGGGTTTTAGTGGGTAGAGCTTCGTCCACTTTCCAGCTTAGAAGGTACTCCCCCTCGGGACTTAGCCCATTTCCCGGCGTTAAAAAAACTAATTAAAGCATAAAAATAATATCATGCCTTTCACGTCTAATATTGTA
Organism: Lycaena phlaeas; assembly: GCA_905333005.2. Taxonomy (NCBI): domain Eukaryota; kingdom Metazoa; phylum Arthropoda; class Insecta; order Lepidoptera; family Lycaenidae; genus Lycaena; species Lycaena phlaeas. The sequence continues at coordinate 6,446,785 of HG995181.1, forward strand.
TTTAGAAACAATTGTTACAGGAACAAATTATAATTGCACATTTAAATAACAAACAAAAGATTAGAATTTTCACACATGTATAAGGAACGTATTAATTATTGCCTATTGTAGTTTACGATTGTAACTGTTCAAATCGTAGAAATAATTTGGGGTTATTTTTTCTCACAATCAAAACAAAAGTTAGTTGTAAAGTGTTATATTGTTTTGTGTTACAAAGATTCGATTATTCTCGAAATAATTACAAGTTCAAATTGCTTTTTAACATGTTCAAACGGAGAATGACTTTGGGCTGTTAACTTTTTTTGTTTGTAAATAAAGAAAATGGCAAACGAGCAATTTGATGTTTAATAACCATAACCTGTCATCATAAACGACTTTAATTGTGGCAAATATCTGTGCACATGAGCGACGATAGTCCAGTGGGGGCTCGGCTTCTATAGCGCAAGGGTCCGGGTTCAATTCTGACCTCGCAGTAGTGCCTGTAGACATTTCATTTCTCCATGATGCAGTGTAGTTAGGCTTTCTTTAGCTGTTGTCTTTTCTGACGACCGAGTCAACGAGTCAGGCTATTGGACAATTAACGCAGCTTTCCTGGGTCCTCTAGGGGTTCCTGAGATTGTATCACAGGATCATTTTGTGGTTACCGCACTCGATCCTGCAGAATTAGCAGGAAAATAAGTAGAAGCGGTGGCAACGTTGTAGGACTAGCTCGAAAAAATCACCCTACTGTGGAAAATGACATCATCATTATCATTTATCCGTCCATTATGAACATAGGCCTCCCTCAATGAACGCCAAGACGGCCGATCCCTTCGTCTTCCCAGTTCTATCCAGTTTCATCATCATCATCATCAGCCTTTATGCGTCCATTGCTGAACATAAGCCTCCCTCAATGAACGCCAAGACGACCGATCCCTTGCTCTATCCAGTTTGTCTACCTAAATATTATAAAAAAGTTCAAACTGTTAATTTATCCCGTTAAGCCGTCATGGCGTTCATTAAAGAGACCTATGTCCGGATCTGGACGAAAAACGTTGATGATGATTATGATGATGATATTGACGTAAATTATATAATTTTAAATCTTAACAATCATCTTCTTGTCTTCTTTGAAGAAAATATATTTGAGTGGAATCCAACAATTTAATAGAACTGCATCTTCCCGAGCAAACTCAATAAATGAATACGGTTATATCTTGTTAGATTCAATTTTATTTTTCTTCCTCCCGTCTCTATAGTTATATTCTTTATATATAATTTTATAAATCATATCATCATTTTATAAACCATAAAATAAATCGAATCTCCCTTGAAAAAAAGCTGAGGAACTTCTCCCAGGAACTCCCAGGAGAACTACTATTTTTTATGTAGTTTATTTATGTCTATGAAGAGACTTTTATATTATGTAGATAATATATTATGTCGCGTGTATATTGCAAGTATGTATTACATATTGAAAGTAATAAGAAGACGAAGAGAGAACAGGACAATAATAATATGATACTAATAATAAAACAATATGATAATAATAATTAATAATATGTCCTATAAATATACATACTATGTAGTATGTACTTTATTTATGGTTGTCATTATCCGTAGCTCAGACGACGACGACGACGATGATGATGATGATGATGATGATGATGATGATGATGATGATGATGATGATGATGATGATGATGATGATGATGATGGTGATGGTATCACGAAAGAACACACCAGAATGACAATGAGACCGTCCTTGCGGGTCACATCCAAAATTATTGTAGCGAAACATTATTTTCGGCGAATGAACAGAACAATGTATGCAAATGAGTGGGCACAAAAGATGCGCCCCATTGTCGGGGGCCATCTCTACGACTCCATAATACTAATGTGAAGGGCCGTTTTTGTGTTAGCGGTGTTGCTGAATAAATTTGTTCGTTCACCTACAGATGTATCTTGACAGATAAATCTGACAAATCTCTCCGATTAAAAACTTGATTATTATTTGAATAATAGACCAAGTCCAAGAAAATAGGTCTGTAAATCAAAATATTGAATTTTTGATATACTTAAGTTACTTTGAAGAATTAAAAAACGAATTGTGAAAGTTTTTTTTTTTAATTTCACCCCCGAGAAGGATAGAAAAAGAAACGGTAAGTGATAAAAGAAAAACCTTTAAACTAAAGTTGTAGAGCATAAAATTTTATATGAAAATGTTCTTATAACTTTTTTCTAACTATTTTCATTATATTTGCTTATATATATATATATATATATTATGTACAAGCTTTTTACTCGTTATTGTTCAGAACTTAACAACAAATCAACAATGCAACGGAACTTCAATAACACATTACAAAATCACAATAAGTAATAATAATAATTAAAAATAGAATTTGAATACTATTTTAGAACATGGAACGTTCTATTCGAATTATAGAATTTGAATATGTTTTTTTTTTAAATTTCGAATCCTTTATTTGAATGTTTTATTGTCACTGGCAACATCAATCAAAATAGTATAAGGTCAGCGAGGGCGCGTGTTGTCACGCCGCCATGATGAATTGGTGTCATACAGAAACTATCACCTATACATATGCAAATCTGCATCTGTACTGGCTCGTGCTTTGTGATGGATGTAAGGCTTGTGGTGGCGATGTTTTTTTACTGTTATGACATTTTTTTAAATTATCCTACCTATTTTAAAGCGATATTTGCGTAAGGCATGTAACTTAACTTTGAAAACCTATAATTTAACATTCCGTAGATTACGCTAATGAAATATTTTATTTTACGGTACATGGTGGCGTGGTAACTGGTACACTGCACTTATATTTATTATAGCCAACTAAATATCTATACAAATATAGAATCAATGATGCTGGCTGATGATTAACATCATATTCAGCATCTTCTCTATCCTTTGCTGGACACATTTCAAGAAACCCCAAGGTGTCATTCTGAGATAAAAAATGGTCTCAGTATGGGGTACCACTAATTGTCTCTTTGGAACTTAACTAATCCCTACAGCGAACGGATATTGCAATCAATGCAGACCTCTCCTTTCAAGTAGGTTCTTTATGTAAGTTTTATATTGTGGACATTGGTATATGTCTATAATATAAATGGTAATGTGTTGTCTATCCTAAGACGTAACATGTTAGGTCTCGGTGCGAGTAATTACACTGTCTGTCTTGCCCCGATCCTAAAATTGTGTGATTTGAAATGGGGTTTTCTAAGTTTCTAGGTTAGCTAGCTAAGCTCAAGACCATCGCTCGCTCATCGGTGAATGAAAACATCGTGAGGAAACCTGCATGCCTGATGAGATTGAAATTTTTTGAAGGGACGTGAAGTTCACCAACCCGCATTAGGCCAGCGCACCGATGAATTATGGCTCAGCAGTGGGTTGATACTTTACTACTTTACTTTTTTATTTCCCCCCTACTAAATTTACTTATCGATATTCAGATAAACATATTTTACTCTAGTAAAATAAATAGACTCACCCGAGGCAATCATTCATATTATTGGAAGAAAATTGTCGACGCGTCCCGCTAACATATTTTACCTTTTTCAAGAAACAATTTCAAGCCTTTTCTCTCGTGTCTATAAATTATTCGTGTTTCTGTCTTTGATATTACAATTCTGTCCGTGTATTTTGTGTATTTAAATCGTAACATTACAAACACTATGTTAAGCGGTGATTTAGAATTTTGTTTGCGGTTTATAATAATAGTAATATCAATTTGTACCCGACATTGGAAATACATATATTTACAATACAATTTATACATACAAATATTTGAAATTTTTGGTGTATATATACACATTTAATACGATGAGTATGACATGACCCAGAAACACAGAAACTTTTTTTCGTTCCCTGATGAGTTTCGAACCCGCTACCTCCGGGATTGATCGCCAACGCGGTAACCATCGAGCCACCTAGGTCGTCGTTTGTTGTTTGGCATCATGATCGCGCTACCATTTTTTTTAATTTAAAATGGGACACAGAATAATATTTCATTTAAGTTAGAAAAATATGATGACCATTTTAACGTGATAATGTCACTGACGAGCATGCAAGTAAGAGCACGGAGCAAGCGACGGACAGACACGATCGGCCTAAGCGTTCGGCTTGTGAAGATAGAATACACAGGAGAATGTCAGTTATTCTGCCAAGGAATTTAAAGATGTTTCTGTTACATGAAATTACCTTCATATTATATATTTTTTATGTGATGTTATTTTCGTTCCTGTTGCAACTGGCTAAGACCAGAGATCATGCTACCAAGTATATCGTCAACAATATTTAGTCTGTAATATGGTGAAGTGGCGGGAACGGCGCATGGCTTAGCCTCTCCCCAATAATTCCCATTAATTAATTATCACTTCCCACTACCAAGAACAGTCCCTCACAATAATATATCTATTTTTATATTTTCCTCACAAATTGTCAATTAATATCCGCCGCAGACGCTTGTTAAAATTTAATTAATATACCGTGGCAACACTTCCAAATATTTGTGCCGCCCGCCCAGAGGCAACAATGAGCAGGAGAGGGTTGGCAGACAATGCGGAATCAAGTTACACGTTCAACGCATTCTGATAGTGCACTTTAGGGTTCCACATTTAGGGTGACAACCCTATTACTAACGTATGTTAGCGTCCACATACGTCATCAGGGCTACATGATGCATCTCTTGACTAATTGGTACATTCTTGAAATTTTGCAAGTGTATTAACGAGGATTACTTTTAGTTGTAAAAGTTGTCAACAGTTGTGTACAACCATTAGTTGGCCCAAATAATATCATGACAAAGGATCCCCAATACTATATTCCACATATCCAACTTGGCCTGATCTCTGCATGTTCATAGTAACATTCTGAAGATGACCGCTGCACGGAAAGAATAATAATCGCGAGAAGTATAAAGACCCTCTCAAAGTAAACACTTATTATCATAACTCATAGTTTTATAAGTTATTAAGAATTTGAAATTTGAAAAATCGGCATTCGAAATTACACAGTGCTACGGAACCCTTTTCTTTAATAAGTTCTGTTCATGCTTACCTCGGTATTTTTCAAAACCAGTGGGTCGACTCCAACTGTCACCGTTCACAATGATTGATGGAACTAATTAATATCGTTCGTTTGGAGATACTTGAATGCGATAGAAAAAATGATTTTATTATGTAAAGTACAAAGGGTTACCCCATTATTAATTTTTGCATTACAACTTTTTTGTTGCACCGAGGTTCGAGGGCCCGATTGGGTGTTAAATGCTAACGCAATTGCACAAGATTCGAGAAACATTCAGAAAAAAAAACAAAATGTGATTTTTGTGATTCAAATAAGTGAAAAATATAAGTGATAACTTCGGAAAATATAATGAATTTGCGAGCATAATTTAAAACTGTTTCATCCATAATGATTTATGAATGAAATTCGCGTATAAAGTAAAAGTAAATTAACATAATATCAAACCATAATATATTATGTTCCACTGTCAAGCACGGGTCTCCACCTCGAAATCAGGCGAGGAGGGTCAGGGTATTGAGCCAATGTCACCGACGCGTTGGCCCGATGTGGATTAATGAACTTCACACACTTTGAAAGACTTTCAATCTCATAGTGCATGCAGGTTTCCTCGCGATGTTTTACTTCACCGGTAAGCGCGCGATGGTCTCTTGTTTACTTGTTTGACGTTGCTATAAGTGCACAAAATTCTAGAAAAATAAATCTTATTTAAAGGTACCATAAGGGGTCAGGATCGAACCCGAGCCTTGAGTCCGAGCTCATTCCGACACTCAAAACAATTAGTCCATTGAAAGTTACATTTTTTAGGCCTTACCTTGCGTTTTTTAGAGGACGCAATTTAAATTTTTTTATGTGTAGGGAGGTCAGTGTAAAGCTAAAACCATGTTTGTGGGGCTGCCACCCTTGTCCCAAAAAAACTTTAAACATTTAAAAAAAATTGTAAACATTTTTTGTTGCAAATTAAATTCTTTACAACTTTGGTCTAGTAACTGTTTGTCGTAGAACTATAAATGTAATATTAGTTTTACACTGACCCCTTACACATCAAAAAAATAAAACTGCGTCCATTAAAAAACCCAAATGTGTCGTTTAATGGACTAAATCTATATCTATATTCTATACTATCTATACTAATATTATAAAGAGGAAAGATTTGTACCTATTTTTCTATGTTTGTATGTTTGTAATGAATAGGCTCAAAAAGTACTGTACCGATTTCAAAAATTCTTTCACCATTCGAAAGCTACATTATCCACGAGTAACATAGGCTAAATTTTATTCCGATAAAAATAGAGTTCCGTAAGATATTTTGGTTTTTCGGACACAAGGTGTAAAAAATGTTATTTCGCGTACTAAGATCCCGTTGTAAATCTTAGTTAACGCAGGCGTAGCTGCGGGCAACAGCTAGTATAATATAAGACAATCGAAAAGATATAAAATGATACTATGTAGTATACACTAGTAAAAATAACATATCCTATATAACTGCGGATATCCGTAACAAACACTCGAGAGTCGAGAGACACAACTAAGGGTTCCCAACAGATTTCAAATGTGACCTGGTTTCTGGAATAGGGTGACTTTAATATTCAAAGCCTTGTTACCTTGATTTTGGTGCTTTATTTTCAAAATGTGAACTTGTATTTTATTGTTGTGAGCATTAGTTTTAGGAAAGTAAGACAGAACAAGGCATCATTTTACTTCTCAGGACAGACTCCAGACTCGTTTATGATATCCGGTGGAAGGGATGCTGAGTCGCGCTACAGCCTCATGGTTTCTACCATTCTACTTGCTTCTTCCGAGAAACAGTTATGCTGTGTTTTTGAGAGAATAGCAAGACGGGCAGTGTCGTTACTAACACCGACTCTTAATTTTTTACTTCTCGGGAATTCGGAAATTGTTTCGGAAAAAGATGTCTTTTTTTGATGACGCAGGGGAATGCATTTCGCATGTATCCAGGTTACCTGCTCCTAGACTTAAGGGGGCCTCACACTTGGGAATGCACTAAAGCGGCGGTGACTTTCAGCTGCTTTTTGAGGGTCCTGAATCTGCAGACAACAGGAACACAACAGAGACGAGCTGGCCCCGGCGCTGGAGACAATAGTCTATACGAGAAATATCTCGTAAGGGCAAGCCCAGCACCATATAAAAGAATTCATTAGACTAGTTTTAGATTTAGAAGAAAAACCAAGATTATAATAGCTTGATTAAGCAAAATGCAGTTCCATTAAAGTTTGTTTCTGATATAAACGGTGAAATCAGCCCTAAATAATTTATGCATTTGCCTTCATGCATTGGTGTTACATTCGTTTATGACTTTTTTTATAGCATAGGATGACAAACGAACAGCCGAAGCCCATTAACATCCACACAACCAAAGATTATGCAGATGCGTTGCCCTCCTTTTCCCTATCCCCCCAATGGGCAACTCAAGCCGCACGAAACGCGACAGCATAACTGTCCTTTTACGCCGGTATTATGTGAGCGAAAGGTACCACCCCGATCGTGTCGGCCCAAATTTGACAAAGCAGTATGGCACTACCTCTTTACAAACACACTACATTATATTTCGGTATATTTTTTTTACATTTCCAATATCTAATGTAATTCTATTTAACTACTAATAACTCAATTCTAAGTTTGTTTTTTTTTTACAATTATCTTATGCAATAGATGATTGTTCTTTAGCAAATTTAAATTAATGTTAATTTTATCGTGTTTGTAAACGCAAACGCTACTGCACGCGCGTTTATATACCTGTATGTTTTTATGATTACGTATGTCAAAATGGAGACGTAAATTAACAAATGACAGACTAAACTAGCCTGTTGGTGTAGTGGTAACCCGTACCGCTAAACCAATGTCGTGAGTTCGATTCCCACCCATGACAAATCTTTGTGTGATGAGTATTATCATTTTTTCTGTGACTAGGCGTAATTTATCTATAGTATACACGTATTAAGAGAATAGTACCTGGTTGACCGAGCATTTGCTCGGATTTTTCTTTTTGTTTTGGTGACAATATGATAAAGGTTTTCTTAAAAAAATGAACTTGAAAAAAAAGACTAAAAATAATTGGACTGGAGATTAAAACTTATCCTAGCTAGATCGATTTACCGCCGTTTTTAACCCATGTATACAAAATTTCATGAAAATCGTTGGAGCCTTTTCCGAGATTCAGATTATATATAAATATATATACAAGAGTTGCTCGTTTAAAGATATAAGATATAGGTATGTATTAGTTGTTTGGTTGCCAAAATACAGGCTCTACATGTGTGTGTAAAAAATAACGTAAAAAATACGCTTGTGTGCACGTTTCTGTTGTTTACCAGTCTTTCTGTATTAGGGTCTTACAATATTGTGAGTCTTTCGGGTTTTCAGTTTTATAATATTTTTTTCATTCACTCATTCAGTCTTAGAGTTTTACAGGTTTAAAAATAAAGTAGGTACTTCGCTTATTGTTAAAGTTAGTAAGTACTAACTGCAACTAAAAATTGAAAATGTGAGACTATCCTTCTCATATGATTTCAAATACTTCAAAGCTCAACAGGGTAGATACATGGTTTGATTAGATGATTTACATTTTGAATCATAGATTTATAAATAAAGACAGATGGAGCATGCGAAACACGCGAGTGACGCCACCAAAGCGAATACAAATTCAAAAACGCGCTCAAGTGCTTGACAGCATCGTACTCTAAACGTCTATTGGATTGTGTTTGCTTTTGAATTTGTATTAGCTTCGAAGCGTCACTCGTATGTTCAACATGCTCTATCTGTGTTTATTTATAGATCTGTTTTGAATTACTATTTTCAAATTGTCAATTGTCTACATCTACATAATATTATAAAGAGGAAAACTTTGTTTGTTTGTTTGGTTGTAATGACCTATTCATTCAAAAAGTACTGGACCGATTTCAAAAATTCTTTCACCATTCGGAAGCTACACTATCCACGAGTAACATAGGCTAAATTTTATTCTGAAAAAAATAGGGTTCCGTAAGATATTTGGGTTTTTCGGACACAAAGTGTAAAAAATCAACCAGAAAAGTTACTTACTCATTTTGCGTATCCCGTTGTAAATCTAAGTTAACGCAGGCGAAGCTGCGGGCAACATCTAGTGTTATATAAAATTATTAACATTTCACTAATTAAACACATCGGAATTCGAATCTGTAACACTTTAACATATAGTCTTACTTATTAAAGAACAGATTATAGATGGTCGTTCACTTAATGGTAACCATTGTGGGACTTGGGTTTTAGCACAAAATAGTTTTGGTCAAGCTTCGCGCTTGGTAAGCATAGTTTCAGTAAACCGCACGCTGGAAATGACGAGTGTTTCGGTCTTATGTCTGGTTTGTATCACAACTAATATATTTACAAATGTAACCCTCGACGCAAGAAGACATATATCTATTATATATAATTCCAGTGTCACGACGTTTGTCCGGGATGAACTCTGAAACTACTGAACCGATTTTAATGTGTTTTTCTCTATAAACTTAAAAGATAGGATAGTTTATTTCTCGAATTTGAGATAAAATAGGTAGGAACAAAAAACTGCTACGTATACCAAATCTTTTTGACAGAACGTCTGTCGGGTCCGCGTGTCTACACAAATATTATAAAGAAGAAAACTTTGTTTGTTTGTTTAGTTGTAATGAATAGGCTCAAAAAGTACTGGACCGATTTCAAAAATTCTTTCACCGTTTTAAAGCTACTTTATCCACGAGTAACATAGGCTAAATTTTATTCTGAAAAAAAGCTCCGTAAGATATTTGGGTTTTTCGGACACAAGGTGTAAAAAATCAACCAAAAAAGTTACCTATTTTGCGTACTAAGATCCCGTTGTAAATCTTAGTTAACGCAGGCGAATCTGCGGGCAACAGCTAGTATTATATAAATTTAAACATAAGTGTGTCAATTGTGACACTGGTGAATCGTGTTTTGTGGTTTTAGATTTGAATCCCATCAAGGTTTGATATGAATAGCGTCATATAAATATGAAGAGAGATAATATCTTAAGCTAGCTATCCTTTTTCATATAAGGCACTTTGGACGACACTTTTAGAAACACCTTGCCAGCCCATCTTGTAGCCTCCCAAACAGGAAAAGTATATATTTTATCACAAGCCAGGAAACACTTAACCATACCTTGTAACGTGTTCTGGTCTGGTGCGCGTGGCGTACGGTTGGTTACTTTGATTTAATTACAGCTACTATTACTTATTTCCGTCTAAATTTATTTTTATAGTAGTACTCCGTGGTTTCACTCACACAAAATTTTTTCTAACCTTAATTAGATACAAAAAAAATTGGTTGTCTGTAAAGTCGGTTTACGGACGGTAGTTTGACGTGACAACGTCAAACATTACATGCAACACGAACTGAGCCGATAGCTCGAGCCGATCATGCCTCTTTCTCGTGTGTGCCGCGCTCTCGCTTTCGGAACGCTACATGACGTCATATTTTTCGTGCATGCTGCCAGTAATATCAAGCTATTAGACGTTGTCTCGTCAAAATGATCTATGAACTTGTTAAAATTATTATAGTATGAGTATAGATAAGAAAGTAAAAATGTTTTATTTGACACGTCATGATATGACAGTAATAGTAAAAAATATACTCGCTAACCGCTCGCTAACTTATAATTCCGTTCTTATCTAAAGCAACTAGAAACCTAAGAAGTAATCTTAATATATATATTTCTTGTGTGCGTGTGTATGTGACTGAATTCCTCCTAAACGGCTGGACCGATTTGAGTGATTTTCTTTGTGTGTGTTCAAGTAGATTCGAGGATGGTTTAGATTCACAAATCAGACCAGCAGATGGCGCTGCAGTCGGTATCTAGGTTATTGATCTGTACTGCCACTATCGATTCGTATCTAAAGGACAACGTCTGTGGGTTCCGCTAGTTTATTTATAAATCTGTGAGCCTAAGTATCTTTCTGTGCCAATTATTACATACCCTGGCCTTCATTTCGAAACAGACATGGAAGAAAAACCCATGCACACGTTCTTCTTCTTCTTTCACTTTGGCTTCCCGTAGGATTTGCCAATTATATTATATGCTCAGTATATGTTATTTATTAAGTTGATACAGAAAACTTTACTTTTATACTTTACTTTGCTTTATATTTGTGTTAGGATCTGTGGGATGAACACGTTACGACGCTGCGCCGGTTCTGCCCGGTTCTGCATTCTGATTGGCCGTCTGATGGCCATTGATGGATGATTGGCCGATGGCACGTACATATGGATCGCTGGTTGGTTAGATTGCTATTACGTCAGTGACAATTCAATGATCCGTTTTCGGATTTTTAAAGCTCACACTACGCTATCCGGATATAAGCTTTATGATTGTAGTGCATCACTCCCCGCTGGTAGAGTCCAAATCACTTTTAATTGAATAGTTCACAACATTTTGATTATCTCTCCTCGGCTCGCTGGTTTTTTATTTCTTCCTCGTTAGTACTATTCCCAAGTTGGGAGTTGTTGATTGAACGATAAAATATTTTTATGTGCTATAAATAAAATATAAGCTTCTTGTGTTTTATTAAAGTTTGTCACCGAGCGCTAATAAAAAGTGTATAAAATACTTATATAACAACTGAATTGTTTTTTCTTTTTTACGGCATATAGGGAAAATTTATGAACAATAACTACACGTTAACCTAGGCTTGTAGGAAGCTCGTAAGAACTTGTGTTGTGGGTAGGGTTGCCACTTGCTTTGAATCCTTAGATTTTTTTTTATCGCAGAGAAATCCTGACCCTATGTAGGATTGGTACCTGGGAGTGTCCAAATCAAACTAAGCGGTTTTAGATTAAAGACGGCTCTCTCATGTTCCAGTGAGCGCCTTCAGCTGCTTTTTGCGGGTCTCGGATGTAGAATTCTTAGATTACTTTTTACATAACACAAATGAAATTTAAATTAAATAAAAAAATTGGTATCCACCTTCATATTTTAATGTGTAATCTTTTTATTTTAAATTCTATTTAATAGACGTTTTGCTAATATTTTTTTTTTTAATTTATCGGCAGGATTGGAGTAGGTACTAGGTACTTCTTGAAAAGCGAAGTCGTTTGAAAAATGTTATCTATATCTATACTAATATTATAAAGAGGAAAGATTTGTACCTATTTTTGTATGTTTGTAATGAATAGGCTCAAAAAGTACTGGACCGATTTCAAAAGTTCTTTTACCATTCGGAAGCTACATTATCCACGAGTAACATAGGCTAAATTTTATTCTGATAAAAATAGGGTTCCGTAAGATATTTTGGTTTTTCGGACACAAGGTGTAAAAAATGTTATTTCGCGTACTAAGATCCCGTTGTAAATCTTAGTTAACGCAGGCGAAGCTGGGGCAAAAGCTAGTGTCGAATATTTTGGTTTCCATGATTTGACAACCCTATTATGGGGAACTGAAAAGGGAATTAAACTTAAGTAATTTATATACGTATTATTTATATGATGCGTGTATTGTTCGCAAAGTTTTCAAGGTTTATAGCCTCATAGAAAGTTCTTGAGCTTTAGTTCCCTTGGAAAAATAAAATTATGAATTATCTATCTTAAGCATAGCCAACCAGGGCAAATCTATGTAACGTACTAAATTCGAATTTGTGCATCTGGAAAAATCCGACTGCAGTGTCCCCTATCAAAATCACGCAATAAGAATTTTACGGATAGCAGAGATACGTAAGCGACAATGGTCCAGTGGATATGCTCTCGGCCTCTTTAGCGAGAGGGTCCGGGCTCTATCCTGTCATTAATCCCCCCCATCCCTATGGTGTCTCGAATGGGATTTTCTAAATTTCTAAGTGCACCCCGAACACGATTTTTTTTTTCGAAAGGTCTAGACTTTTAGACCTTTAAGCTCAATCGGTAGGTAGGTCCTGAACACGAGACAATCGCTCGCTCATCGATAAAGGAAAACATGTGACCAAACCTGCACGCCTGCATAATTTAACGAAATTGGATAGGACAACACGATAGTTAAAAATTTCTCCGATAGATTTTCATTCCAAAATAGTGTCATTTCTATTTTTTTCTGACGTGACATCTTATAATTCGATAGAGCCGGCTGCACGCACGAAAAAACATGACGCATGCGGCGTTACCCCGCTCTAAGGCGTTCCATTTAAGGCTTGAAGTGCAAGCGAGAGCGCGGCACGAGCGACAAAGAGGCACAATCGGCCCATCAGTATTTTCTTATGACGTTGTCACGTTCAACTATCGTCAGTAAACCGACTTTACAGACTTTTTGCTATTTTGGAAATATACTCTGAAATTTTCAGAAACGATAGTAATGTTATATTCCTACGGCATTAAAGTTTATTTAGTACGATTTATTTTATACTTTCGCCTCTTATGCCGCGTAATTAAAAGTACAAAATATTCTAAAAAATATTCTTAATTTGGCTATTAAATACAAAAAACACCTATTTTTAAATCCAATTCGTAGATTAGGAGATTAGCACGTTTAAATAAATGATTTTTTTTATCTTTATCAGAACAATCGTCAGCAATTGACAGGTAGGCGGGTGACGATAATGATGATTATGATGATGATAGATTCACTCTACAAAAGCACTGCTACCAGAGCAGTCACTAAAAAATAAGGCAGTTGTTGTCCTCTAAAATCTTCCACAAAAACTGTCGGTTAAAATTTTCAGCGACTAGAATTTTAAAATAAAAGAAAGTTCCGTGAAACGTTTGAAGTGCTCGATAGGGTTTTTTACTGCAGCTTTTTTATTTTTGTTTTGCAACATTTTAAATTATAATTTTAATTATCTAATATTTCAACAGAAACAATTTTTATGCTGAAATTTGTATCAAACACAAAATTGTTTTATGATTAAACATTAATAGCTCGTTTTTAGACAAATACTTACATTCCAGAAGATAAAGAGTTAAAAGTAAGTATATATTATAGAATACTAGCTGTTACCCGCAGCTTCGCCCGCGTGAACTTAGGTTTACTTTGATGATGATGATTTTCCATTTTAATAATGACTAAGTTTTGGTATTAAAATGGATATAATATGGTATCTTGAACATAAAGACATATTTATTATATTCGTTCGCAGACTTTCTGCATGCATATTTACTATTTAGGATACTATTACAAATTACACTGCTCTCTCAAATCACGGCAATACGATTTATTTTCTTGCGTATTATTTTGATATTGCCATATCTTCTAAAGTATTCCTTTAATTTGCATGATGTAAAGGGGGAAAATAATCTTCATGATTTAAAATAATAAGGATTCATACCGTATTTGTGTAAATAACTTTCAAATTATCACGTTATAATTGCCCATTTTTTTAAGTATTAAATGAATATAGTATGATATCCCTAAGAGATAGACATATGCCATCGCGGACTTTTTTATAGACCTATTTAAGATACACAATTCCATCAACATTATTTTGTTACATCTCAAAGGGTTTAGGCAGCGTTTTCGTTGGAAACTTCCAGACGGCCATTTTTTTTCCGACACCTCCTATAATTATTGTTATATCTTAGCCAATGTATATAAAAACTTAATAAATTATGTACATAAACCTTCCTCTTGAATTGTCCTATCCATTAAAGAGAACCGCTTCAAAATCCGTTGCGTAGTTTTAAAGATTTAAGCGTACAAAGATATATAGGGACAGAAAAAGCGACATAGTTTTATAATATGTAGTGATTCTATGCAGTAATTATTCAGACAAATAATAACCAGTAAATGATACTTCGGATACCCAAGCTAAAGTTTTTTTAAAACAATTATTTGAAATAAAGTTTTTTCAATAAACTGTGTAAATTTATCAAGTCAATATTTAATATTCGTAATAAAATTATAATGAATATTTATGAAATCTCTGCTGCAAATTATCATCTCGGAATATCTCAAAAGGACGTGTAAAGGTCAAGTTTAAAGAATATAGACACAAGTTTCAATTTTCAAAATAGGTAAAATGATTTAAGAATTATACCGTCAGTGTTGCTTTTCAAACCCACTAACACCCGTATTCAGAAACAATACTTTGAGGTGCCACGGTACTCCCGAACGCATAGGGTCGAATCCATACCCACTGGAAAATCATCGCTCTATCCTTACTAATATTATAAATGTGAAAACGTGGATGTTTGTTACGCTTTCACGCAAAAACTAGTCGTCGAATCATCATGACACTTTATACACATATTCTGGGAAGTACTAGAAGTAACCTAAGATACTTTAAAAAAAAAAGGGATATTTTTGCTAGTAAATAATATTTTTATATACGGTATAAACGAACGAAAAATAATTCGTTTGCTACCATGAGATATAAGATTGTATGTCTTGACCAGTAAATGCACTGTCTGCGCAATATATTTTTGGCAGAACCTAAAGTTACAAGTCCTGGGGGATTCCTAACGACCACATCAGGAATGTAGGCGGAACTAATATGTGTTCAAACGCGTTATAAATGTGGAAAGAATTTGGGAGTCCTAAGGGAACCCATTCCAAATACAGCCATTGCAAGGTTTCTAATTTACTATAACTCTCAAGGAAATAGAAGTATTGTTCTATTATGTTTACGCGAATTTCACTAATTATAATGGAACAACTTTTACGGATTTCATTGAGGCTTATTAAGTTTTTTACATGTCCGACGTTTCAGATACTTTTACAGCGACTACGGCCACAGGAGGACTCTGTCTGAGTCCGTTAAACTTGTTTTATTAAAATAGAAGTAGCAAAATCTTGTCATTTTTTTATTGTTTGCGCCTTTACGAATTAAAGCACTTTAATTTTTATATATTCAATTAATTATTCCTTAATTATTTTATTTTAATGATTTATGATATTTTATAAACAGTTCTAAGCTTTGCAAGTTAGTTTTGTCTTTTGATTTTTTAGAGCTTCAACTTAGTCATCCTCTACCCTACATCCCTTTGACAATCAAATAATATCTTAAGATCGTTTTTCGACGATCGATTGTAATTTATCACAATCGTAGTTTATTTGTCGGGTCATTGACCCACAGATTGCAAAATATGATACTAAATCCATTGAAATTATTGCTTGTACATATTGAAACTTATTGATAAGGTAATAGAGTTTAACATATGAAATACTTTTTAATCATATACACCCTTGTTAGACGCTTTGAAGAGCAATTATGTAAAGTTGTAATTCCATGTCGAATAGTCAAATATGATTATAAAAAATATACTAATATAAAGCTATTGTTTTCTTAAGAGCTTGGGCCCCACTGCCTTTTCTAAGCCCTTTTATCTTTATCAATCTTTATTAAATTTTTACAACTGCCTAAGAAATCCAATATTGTCTTAGTATTAGAAAAATCCCAGAACAACTGAAGTTTCTCTTTCCAAGTTATTTTTAGTGTCGTTTGGCATCTATATTTTTTACCATAAATAATTTATTCGACATCAATAATTTGACGACCTCTGTGGCTCAGTGGTTAGCGCGTTGGCGCTCAAGCCCGGAGGTAGCGGGTTCGAATCTCGCCTGGGAACAAAAAAGTTTAAAACACAGAAGTGTTCCTGCCATGGATGTGTATTAAATTTGTGTATTATATAATAAAAATCTTAAATATAGACCGTATTAATATAAAAAGTATTGAATATAATCCGTTGTCTGGTACACGTAACACAAGTCTCTTCGAGAACTTAGCACGGGACCAGATTAACGTGGTGTAAAACCGTCTATAGATATTATTATTATTATTCATGCTTTAAAAAATCAGTGATTCTAACGCCGGATTAGAATTACAAAACTTATCCTAAGCCCGTGTAATACCGCTTCATAAGAGCATTGGAGTGAAAAAAGGGGTTCAACCCTATTTTTTATTCAAAAAAAGAATGAATGAAACCCTCGAAATGGTGGTCAGTGTAACTTAATATGATCGTGATAACGCGAAACAACCAGCGCTTTTAGCGCTTTATTACACGGTTTCATTTAGTATTAACCGGTAATGAATTCATGAATGAGCTGAAAAATATTCACCGTGTGCGGTAATAAATTTTAAACGCGTCCGACAATAACAATATTTCGGCTATTCAAAAAATGTTATCATTGATGTATATTTAGCCGACTTAAAAAAAGGAGGTTCTCAATTCGTCTGTATGTTTTTTGTGTATATTTGTTACACGATTACTCCGCTAATTGTGAATGGATTTTGATAATTCTTTTTGATGTGATCAAGCGACGGTGGTCCAGTGGTGGACGGACTCGGCCTCTTATCCGAGGGGTTCCGGGTTCGATCCTGACCCGTCCGTGTGTGCCTTGAAATGGGTTTTTCTAAATTTCTAAGGGCACACGAGACTATCGTTCGCTCACCGGTGAAGGAAAACGTCGTGAGAAAACCTGCATGCCTGACGAGATTGAAAGTTTTTGAAGGTATGTGAAGTTCACCAACCCGCACTGGGCCAGCGCGGTGAACTATTGGCCCATTACCCTCCTCGCCTGATTTCGAGGAAGGAGACCCGTGCCCAGCAGTGGGACATATAAGGGTTGATACTATTCGTGGTGATCGTGGTTTTTCGTTGCGTAGTGGCGTGGTCATTGATAATGGTGACGGTCGTGGTGATAGGTGAAGTGGTCATTACAATTCTTTGACCAAAACTTAGAAGTCACAAAATCTGAGAATACCTAAGTAGTATAACATGAGTTTTTTGGAACGAAATTCCTTACGGCAGGCTTGGAGGGGATAGTGATTTTGCTGCGCGACCGAACTGAAAAAATGTGATAGTAAAACCGTAAGAAAAATTGCGTGGAATAAAAGCGTTAAATGAGACGTGCGCAGGCGCGACAGTCGCATACACAAGCGAGTAGTGTATAATACCTTTCTTTTTAGCCGAAGGAACTTTGTTCCTACCTGGTGTCCCACGACACTACATTTCTTTTATTGTTAGTTGAGTAGGCAAACTCATAGACAAGCCATGTGATATATTATTATGATAAATTGTTAAACGTTGCCCATAAAGTCTACTTGCAGTCGGCTCAGACTAGATTCATTTAAATGAACTATCATGAGGCATGTACTTAGCTGCCAGTAATTACACTACCTGGTTTGCTCTTTTTATCGAAACACAGCAGGTCTATTTGACGGAAGAAATAAACAGGTCCTTAAGCAGACTGACGCTAGGCACAGCTCATCTCCTCCCAACGGGGCCACCGTTATAAAAGCCGGTTCATGCATTTCCGTCAAGACGTGCACATATGCTACTAATTAATTAAGAGTGTGTAGTAAAAGCATGTAATACTATCACTAACTAATTAGTAGTATGTAGTAAAAACATGTAATAGGTCTCGTTGACTAACGCCTGTATTCAATTTTCAAACGCCATTTAAATATTTAGGGACTCTTCAAACTACTAAGCACGCCTTAAATCCAAATGCCATCAAAATATAAGCAGCTCTCAAATTTAAGTTGCGTTTTACATCTATACTGAATAGTAATTAATTAATTTATTAATTAAACTAAATATTATAAAGAGGAAAACTTTGTTTGTTTGTTTGTAATGAATAGGCTCAAAAAGTACTGGACCGATTTCAAAAATTCTTCCACCGTTTTAAAGCTACATTATCCACGAGTAACATAGGCTAAATTTTATTCTGAAAAAAAGCTCCGCAAGATATTTGGGTTTTTCGGACACAAGGTGTAAAAAATCAACCAAAAAAGTTACTTATTTTGCGTACTAAGATCCCGTTGTAAATCTTAGTTAACGCAGGCGAAGCTGCGGGCAACAGCTAGTTTTAAATAAATTGGCTATTTTAAATGACATCTAGTAGCTTTTTTTTGGCCCTTAGATAACGTGCGCTTTGGTGCGAGTGGGTGTGTATTTTCAACTATAAACGATATTAATATCAATGAATAATAATAATAAAATAAATATTATTATTATTATTATTATATATCAATGAAATAATCTATAATAAAATATATTTATAAATTACAGTCATTAAATAATATTTATTAGATTGTATTGTGCTAGGGTTTGTCACTGGACCCCAGACAAAGTACAAAACCAATAAAGGCGTATTGTTGGTACGTGAATGGCCACTTTAGTTCTTTGTGAGGCCTTTCAATAAAGAACATTTTTAAGATGGCCTTTGTGGTGCTGAATAAAAACATTCCAGAGTTACATTTTCCCTTTAACTAAGCAGAGTAATTGACCTTTAACAATGTCTAATGTTAGTGTTACTTTGAAATTCCTAAAGGACCCGAAATACAAAAATGACTATAAAGCCACATTTACACAAAAAATAGGAACATATTAAGAGGTAGTGCCATACTGCTTTGCAGTCAAATTGGGCCGGCACGACCGGAGTGGTATTTCGCTCACATGAAATCTGCGTAAAGTCGCAGCTAAGCTGTCGCGTTTCGTGTGATTTGCGAGTTCACCGATGCTCTGACCCAATGCGTGCTGGTGAACTTCACATACCTTCTAAGACTTTCAATCTCATCATGCATGTAGGTTTCCTCACGATGTTTTCCTTCACCGGTGAGCGAACGATGGTCTTGTGGTTTGGGGGCACGTAGAAACTTAGAAATACCCATTTCAAGACACACACGGGGGGTCAGGATCGAACCCAGAACCTCTCACTTGAGAGGCCGAGCACATTACCCACTGGACCACCGTCGCTCTTAATATAATCGCAATAATAAAGTAAATTATATTTAGAGAGACATTTGAATAAGATATATCGTGTTAGGATAGGTCTGAACAGCTAATAAATAAATGACCTTTTAATCCTGTTAACACTTACAGAAATAGCTACCGCTGCGATGGAGCCTCAAGCGTAATAAATATCACCCTATAAACTCACGCCAATTGGCGCGTTGGCAGTAAAATATTCATTATCTTTTTTATGAATTCTAATAATAATAATAATAATATCTATGAACGCTTTTTTGCACCACGTCAACCTGGTCCCGTGCTAAGTTTCCGAAGAACTTGTGTTACGGGTACCAGACAAAGGAAATACATATTACATATTTAATGCTTTTTTATATTAATATTTAATACATATATTTAAGATTTTTATTATAAAATACACAAATTTAATAAACAAAGAAAACCAATTAACAAAGATATACAATCTTTTACGTATTTTGTGGGAGAATCTAATACGTGCAAAATTTTTTTGTTTTTAAAAATGGAATTAATTTTTACATTGTAAGAAGAGATATAACACCTTCTTTTTCGTATTAATAAGATGTTTCAGCTAAAATTCTTTTTTATGTAAACATTTTCATAAAGAAGCTTTTTAAATAAATTCTTAACTAAATACCTATGCCGAGTCCTAAGTGTATTAATAAATGTAAGTATTGTTATAAAAAAAATCGGCCTTAAATATATTAAAACATTTAAGGCCTTTGACCCCATGCGCAATCCTGGATACAATAGCGGAGGGGTTGATAATCTCTGCAGTGTTTATTTCTTGTATCCATTGTTATGCACTTGTAACTCGTCTACTATACTGGTCCAAACCTTACAGGAATACAGGGTGTTCACGTTAGTGGTTATTTTTTGATAAGGGTGTTCGGCTTTAAAATTATTTTCTTAGCTTAGGCTGATAAGATTAAAGTTAATATAATTTTAAAATTTGTAAAATACTTCATATTAAAACACTATTAAATAGTATTTTTTAAAGATTTTATGGTACCTATTTAGAAAGATATTCAACCCAGTTACAAAATTATGTATCTGAAAATTGTAAGCGTTTCTTTCTCCATAATGTCTTATAAAATAATTTTGAAATTGAAGTTTCTAATTATTTTATTGTTAAAACTAACCAGAATCCATTGTAAGCTATAAGTATTGGTTTACCGCTAGTCTTAAAAATAATATAAAGATATGAAACAATGGAAAAAAAATACCCAAAATTGATGAAAAATTATTATTATAAATTAATTATTATTGTTACATTATTTCTACACTCTGTTTAGGCATAGTCTTGGTCATATTAGCATTATAGCGTAATGTAATAAAGAGTTAACTGTGTGAATAACAGCATCCCTTTGTCGCCGATTGTTGTATTGTGGGAATTTCTACTGGGTCATGTGTCTATTGTATCCACTGTCCAGCTTTGTTCACCCCTTTAAGATAAAAGCGGTCATAGAATGAACTCACTTTCGTGATAGTCTAAATCTTCTAATATTTTTTTTGTGTAGAGTCTGATGGAAGTACCGTATCTCCAATATGTATCTAGTACATTTTTGTACTTCTGTATATCATATTTATTTGTATGATGAATTTGGATATCAAATTTATGAAATATATTTTCGTTCTTAGTACTCGCAACACAAGTACTTGTGAATTTATCGCGGAGCCAGATTAACGTTATGTGACTGATTTAATATTACATTTAAAAAAACAGCTTAATGTTCTTATTTGTAGATAGTAATACACCCTAGATATCAACAAAATTTTGCACAGATTTATAATCCAACGATTTACGCAATGTTCGAAAGCGATGAAGACTAGTCGCTTATTACATATTTCACAGTAAAAATGGATCGAACTCCTGGCTGTATAATTTGGTACACGAGCACCGAAACCGTTGATACGCAATAATTACAAACCTTCCAGGTACTACTTAGCGATGGGCCTAAATGGTTGCCTGGGGCTTATTACCGATGTTCAGGTAGACCTTTTGTTCGATAGCGCTACCACAGATTCGATAAGGTCTTAAAATAGATTTATATTTCGATAGTTGAATCCTGTATTCATTGTAGTCGTTTTTCATTGATCTCTTTGAACGAACATACTACACTAAGCTGTATACTTATAAGCTCACTTACGGCGGCTTTCAATATCCTATCTTAAAATTTTCTTATCGATCTTGAAATTTTGACACATTTTCTTACAAAATCTGTCAAAATTTTAAGATTGATAAGAAAATTTTCAGATAGATAGGATATTGAAAGCCGCCATTAGTCATTTGTACATTAGGTTATACATATTACATTTGTGTTATAACTTTTAATGATGGAACAGAGGCGATTGGTAGAAGAAAAATGAGACTTATATTCAGCAGTGGACGGTATACAGTTGATGATGGTAACGTTAGATAGGTATTTATAGGTAATCAATCCACCTGTAAGTCGGTGATGACCTATGAAAAACCTTGGTTAGTTAAATTAACATCCATGTTGAATACATATTTCAATATTAGCAGTGTTTTGGATAATATTATTTAAACACTAATTCGCTAAATTGCTAATTGTTACCTTTTCGTATTGTTTCGGCTTTATTTACCAAGCCTTCATCAGGCTTCTTAACAGCCTTTCATCCGTAGCGCATCTGCCCTACTATTCCTATAGCTATCGCAGTTGTACCTTGTTCTCTTATCTTCTTGGATGTGTATATTTCCGCATAGCTACTTAACCACTCGTCTAATCAATTTTCTCTTTTCAAAGTTCAGTAAGTAAATAATTAACTAAAGGGCTACTTCCCGTCTTTGTTCTTATAATGAAATTCGTGACTGTTCCTAATCCAATAATGCGAGGGAATCACTGAACGTACGGCTTACTCTCATTACGATGTTGAAAGCTGTTTGTATTTCTGGATTAACTGGGGATGATGCGAATTGGGTCATTCGTTGACGTTGTTGTCATTATTATCAGCATTATTTATCATCATCATCGTCATTATTATCAGCCAGTGACAGTCCACAGTGCACGCTACTCGTATCCATGCTAAACTCCACTCATGGCTCCACGCATGGAGCACGTTATTATATTTAGTTTTAGATCCACTCCCTAAATTAATATTTATCTTTCTTTTGGTAGATTTTCGTGCAGTGGTCTAAATTAGTGAGTTGTGTTTCAGCTGATGATTAGAATTCCAGAAGATGGCAAATTTATAGTAATATGTATTCAATATCAAGATCAAAATTAGCAGCGTTTATCTCTTCATCTTCAAAAATAATTCTGATCAGAACTTATTAATAAGGTATTTTCATTGGAACTGAAACTTTGGTGAAATCTATAGTGCATGATTTGAAAAATTAACATTTTTTTTTAATAATAAAAATCTTATTCAATTTCTTTAAAAAATTTACATTATGTTTAATTTGGTTTTTAATTGAATAAATTCTTCCTTATTTCATCTAGTTTTGAAATTATGACGTTTGTTTGTTAGACACAATGTTTTCTGAAATCTCATTAATAATATAGAATAAAGCGATGTGTACAAATAAATTATTACTAAAAATAATTTTATCAACATGATTGCAACTAAAAATGCAATTAAAGTTTTATCTGTAACGACTTAAGTAAAAAAACCAGTTAAAAATGATTAATGAATTGCAAAATGCAAATATCATGGCAGGTTTTCATTAAATTGAATTGGGTCAGGTTGGACCCGATCAAATTCTCATCGGAATAGTGCAGATTAAACAAGATTTGTGACGACAATGGTATTCCACAGACGCAAACCGGCTGACAAATGCTAATGAAATTCTATTTGAGGCATGTAACGCGCGCTTTACAACTTGCGTGTAAATCGTGACGTGTAAATGAGTCCTTATTACCTTTTTTTGCAGTTACCTAGGTAACGCTATTTTGCTATGTTTATGGAAATACATAAAGTTTATTTTAAGTATAGTTATAACAATAATGGCTTTTTATAATCACAAAATTTACATATATTTTTTTGAAACTAAAAGTCTTCTTTATCGTCCTTGTCCTTCCTTGTCTTCTTTATTGGTCCTTATGGCGTTTTTAATTTAAATTTTATACTATCGGGAAGAAAGGTGTCATAATATTATAATATTGTAGCAAATACAAACACACAACAAACTTTACCACGTTAATCCAGCTAAACCCAAACTAATTCTAGTTTGAGTTTAGCTGGATTAACGTGTTTATAAAAGAAACGAACCACAACAGCAGCTGACTTTTAGGGTTATCACTTTTTTTATTAATTTTAGAATTTTACTAGTAAAACTATTGATAATAAGAATTGTTAAATCGAGTAAAGGATAAAATAATGATAACACAATAAGCGCTTCAAATCACATGTAAGTGACCAAGATATAAATGTTGACATCCCTAATGTATTCTTAATTTTTTGGAAGAAGTCGAGCACATTCTTCCATTTTTGAATTATATCTTAAGGTAAAAATACTAGAAAAATCTAAGTAACAAAAATCTAACTAGAAAAATACTGTAAGTAGCTAAGTAGTGACCGGCATCATAATATTTTGTTTCCGCTAAAACGAAGATTTAAAGAAACACATAAAAGTGATTCATTATAACCCTTAAATAGTATAGTAATAGTAGACATAAGTATTCTGTTAACTATTTTAGAAACATTAAATAATTCTACTAATATTTATTTTGTAAAATTAAAATTACTGCCTTTTCCTTGCAAAATTCCAAACTTACAAAAATGAACCTCTTTTTAATATCATAGATACACTAGCAGCGCTCCGCGGTTTCACATGCATACTACCTATTCTCGTGGGACAAGTGGGAATAAATTATAGAGTATGTGTTATTCTGATGTATAAGCTATGTTATTGTGAAGTTTCATTAGAATTCGATAAGTAATTTTTGCGTAAAAGAGTAACAAACATCCATACAATGCAAACATTCGCGTTTATAATATTAGTAGGATTGACTCCCACTAATTATATAAATAACTAGCGGACCCCACAGACGTTGTCCTTTAGATACGAATCGATAGTGGCAGTACAGATCAATAACCTAGATACCGACTGCAGCGCCATCTGCCGGTCTGATTTGTGAATCTAAACCATCCTCGAATCTACTTGAACACACACAAAGAAAATCACTCAAATCGGTCCAGCCGTTTAGGAGGAGTTCAGTCACATACACACGCACACAAGAAATATATATATTAAGATATATAAATAATCAAATTCTTTAATATTCTCGGTGGACGCGCGTTGGTTTGAATTGTAAATTCGCTTCTTCATTTTAGGCACGCGTTAAGTAATTAACTCATTAATTGGAAAATTGAAGTCGTTACTTATGATAATTTATGATAATTAATGAATTACAAGATAATCCTTAATTCAGTATAAACTGTTAGGTCACCACTATTACACGAAAAACTGTTTCGTAACGTTACTTTCACTATCAATAACATTGTTTGTTTGTTTCAGGTAAGACTCAGTGAAGATAAGTTGGGATCGAATTTCATCGAAACAAGTAAGGCGGTTAATGTAGTTTTTGTCTATGAAAATTTGGGAAAAAGTTATTTCTCTAACACAGATTTTTAATATGTGTTCTCTAAAAACGAATTTTACAATAATTGTTCCGTTTTTAAAAACATAGTGATAATAATAAATAAAGATGACTTGGTTACTATGAATTCCTTTATTCAGACTTATATACTAATTATAAAACTTAATATTTTGCTGTCTCTGGTCGAATCGGAACAAATCGGTTTTCTGTTTTGGCCATGACACTGTGTAAACGTGTAAAGAAAAAAATCAGAATCGCACTCTCGTTTTATCAAATTTACTGATTTTATTTTAATACTAGCTGTTGCCCGCGGCTTCGCTCGCGTTAAATTTGGAGTAGCGCAGTTCCCCTTTCCTGATTTAGAACAAAGAAGACAACTCGGAACCTAATATTATTTTAATATGATATTGTAAACAATATTATATGTTTTTTCATTTGGGGATAGAATGTAGAGATTCTGGGAATTGGACACACGCGAACATGCTACATACAATTGTTAATAGGAAAAATTTTCATTACATAGTCTCTGGGCATCCGAATTTCGCATGAGCATAACTGGGACACTTAGTTTTAATTGAAGCTTTTGTGAGGGTATATCTGTTACAGCTCAAGCGAATTTAGAAACTCTAGGGGATATTATGATGTGCTCTTTTCAGTACCATAACTGTGTCTATTGATAAATACTCTGTTGTACCTCTCCTGGTACTTTACTCTATATTATGTCAAAATTGCTCTTTCACAAACATATTGATTTTCTTGTATATTGTTTTGTAAGTCTGGGCAAACACTTGCAACTAATTCTAAATCACTGTGTACTATTTGACAAAAAAATTCCGTCACACAGCCCTCTGCATCAGTTTCCAGCCGACCATCTCCTATTTTAAATAGTGTTTCGGCATGGTTGCTAGCATTTGCGTCATCATATGGATGAACTCTCATAATTGTATTCAAACTGAACTTTCTTACGGTGGCCCATAAAGTCAACGACTTGAGACATGCTATAATTTCGATTTTCGCCTGCAGGACGTTTGGCGGAAATCTCCAGCCAAAAAAACCACTTTCCCTCCCATAAAAAAAAATAAAAAAAATAAAATAACATAGGTACTGTTGCGCAAATCCTGGAGCGTTCAATTTAGTGCCTTTTTTGTGCGCCATAGTACTTTCATCCCACACCAAGATTTTGCACTGACGTGCAATAGCATGCCGTGTGCTATTTTTACTAAAATTACAGATTCTTGGGCGAAATCAATGAGTAGCGCGACATTCCCAGGTTCTGTTAGCTGCAACACTTGGTCAAATACTTGATTTTGTTCTGGTAGTAATTTGGGTATCAATTCAGCTACTTGCTGCTGCAAAGCTGGTATGTCATAGTTTGTTTCTCGTAAAATCTCATCTGATAGATCATTTTCGTTCGTTCTCCGAGGGCTAATGATTCCAAATTCATTCAAACGCTTACCCACCATAGCCATTACTTTGTCTTAAATTCTGTTTTTTTTCCAAGGGCTTTGTTATAAATGTGTTCATTGTATATCATGTCCGTGTGTGTCTAATGTAGCCTACGCAAAATGTCTTCCGCCATGTACTCTTTATATTTGTTCCATAAACATTAAATTAAGGTTGCATAAACGTCTCTGATTTAGGCTGGCGATTGGCACTGGACAGCTTCCTTTATAGTTTCGTCTCAGTGATTTCATTCTCTAACAGACCCAGAGTTTTACATGCTTCTCTTATATAGTTATATAGCTTATAGGGCCCAGAACTTGGTGTAGCAGCAAACGTAAACAGAAACATTCAAAATTAGTATCGTGGACACACGACCAAGGGCATTAGATGTCAAGGTCGCTCCAGGTCAAGTCTTAATTGTAACTGTTCGGCTATCGTCTTCGGGCGCTGTGTACCTGTACAACAGGTAGCCATTGTCATTTTGCACAGTTTCTTTTATCAAGTGATTAGACAAAATCCTTGTACATTTTCAAATGTTCATGTATGGCGATGCTGGATTTCTAACACCACAGGGACCGTGTACCATGTTTCGGACAATAGTGTCATACAATTCTTTATCTTGCACAGGATCAGGAATCTCGGCGCTTATTTGGATGGGCCGCATCTTCTCTTTAAGCTTTATAAGAACGTGCACATGTGGTAGTCCCCTTATTTGTCATTCAATAGAATACATGAAACATTGTACTTCACCGAATATATTAAGAACATTAAGGCGACAGGAGGCCAGTTAGCGCGGCCTCCTCGTCTTGCCCGCCGCCGCGCCGCCAGCATCTCGTCTTGCTTGCATCAAGATTTCCTTAGCAGAGTTATTTTAGAAATGTATTTATTATGCTCTTCAAAGATCTTATACTTACAATCATCAACAAATATATTTCGAAGAAGATTATTACAGGACTTTATGTTGATAAAAATCTCTATGGCCCATAACTCATTAATAGGTACATACCAACTCTTAACATCTTACACACGTGATAACTTTTAAACGAAATATCCGATTAAGATGAAACAAAAAGTATTTTACTTCTACATAAATACTCTTGATAACATAAGGCTTAATTTCGATAAAGATTAATATTACGATACATATTTAACGTAGTTTTTTTCTTTAGACGATTTAATAATTACTTTGAACACAAAATGGGTTATTGTGATTAAACCATAATAGCTAGATATATGTTCTTGCGGACTTTTTTATAGGTCTTAATGGGGTCTACAAACCCGTAGTACATCATTTTGTTCTATTGTCAATAGTTTTTGCAGCGTACCCAAAAATAGGTTTTCGATTTTACACCTTGTGTTACAAAATAGCAATTTTATGACGGATCCCTAATTTTGAAAAAAAAAAACATAGCCTATAGCCTTCCTCGATAAATGGACTACCCAACACTGAAAGAATCATTCAAATCGGACCAGTAGTTCCAGAGATTAGCGCGTTCAAACAAACAAACAAACTCTGCAGCTTTATAATATTAGTATAGATTGTAATCTTTAAAGTTTTTTGTTGAAATTAAGTTATGTCAAAGAATTTTATTCACAATGAAGTACTCTTAACCAACAACATATTTATTTGAATAAAGATTAATATAATTATGTTGATACAACTTAAACAAATTATTTCGACCAAATTAGGTACCATAAAAACGGTTTTTGTGAGTTAATCTTAAAAGATAGACATATACTATCGCGGACTGTTTTTTAGAACATTAAAAGAGCTATTATTCTTTAATACATATTTTTTGTGTATCTTGAACCGTTTTCACGGCGCACGCAACGGAAGGCTTCAAAGATGAAATAATTTCTCCCGTTTTTTACACATTTACCACTATATCTTTGCTCCTATTGGTCGTAGCGTGATGTTATATAGCCTATAGCCTTCCTCGATAACTGGACTATCCAACACAAAAAGAATTATTCAATTCGAACCAGTAGTTTCGGAGATTAGCGCGTTCAAACAAACAAACAAACAAACAAACAAACAAACTCTTCAGCTTTATAATATTAGTATAGATACTCGTGTTTTTTCATAGTCTATCATTATTTAACAAAAATACATAGCCTGAATTACATTTTATTACCTATATTTTCGGATACTTCGTTTAACTACATAACTTTAAACACAAAAAAAATGATTAAAAAAAGCTTCATCATCATCATCAGCCTTTATCCGTCCACTGCTGAACATATCAATGAACGCCAAGACAGCCGAAAAAAAGCTTACAAAACATATTTTCTAGCATGTCTCAGCTTCCATTGTTACCACCATCTTGATTGTCCCTGGCACCAAGTTTTGCATTGTTCCTTTAAAATAACAGTATAGGCTTTATTCAGCGCCTATGGCATAACCTATCGAATGTGATAATTAAAGATATTATCAATTTAGCATAAGACGTTTTGACATAACATTCCTCATAAATTATCAACTGAGTTAGAATCGTCTCGGCGTTCATTAAGGGAAGCATATAATATCTATACTAATATTATAAAGAGGAAAACTTTGTTTGGTTGTAATGAATAGGCTCAAAAAGTACTGGACCGATTTCAAAAATTCTTTCACCGTTTGAAAGCTACATTATCCACGAGTGACAAAGGCTAAATTATATTCTGGAAAAAAAATAGAGTTCCGTAAGATATTTGGGTTTTGCGGACACAAGGTGTAAAAAATCAACCAGAAAAATTACTTATTTTGCGTACTAAGATCCCGTTGTAAATCTTAGTTAACGCAAGCGAAGCTGCGGGCAACAGCTAGTGTTCAATTTGCACGATAAAGACTGATGATTAGAAATCTTGATACTTGCTACTGTGTTCTTGAAAGGGCCCAAAGGGTACTGCAACCGTTTGAAGTCACATGTCGAGTTAATTACAGGTCCTTACCCTTCGTACGGCCCAAGTTAGCCCTGTTAGCAGTCGTTTACCTGTTGTGTTTTAGCCCTATTTCTGTATTGCCTGCATGTTTTCATGTCAACTTTCCTTCGGCTTTATGTGCGTTTTATAGACGTTTGTTACAGCGCGTGTCGTGAAATAGCTTTTCTGTGTTTCGGAGAGAAAAGCAAGCCAGGCAGTGTATAGTGTAAGCAGTATTGGCACAGAGACTTAGCATCTAAAGACTCAGGATATGGAATACATGGCGGTGGGGCTCAGTAGCCAAGGGTGAACCCAGCACCTTGGGCGAAGCAAATTGAGCCAAGGGGGCTCTTTGTACTCCTCTTATAAGAACAGGGGGTAGAGGAGCAGGGGGCAAGGGGCAAGGGGCAAGGACGGGAACCTCGCCTCATTCTACTATCCCAAGATTGGGAGGGTCTTTGGTGGTGGTGTCGGTCTCCTAAGGGACTGACTACTGACGAGCCGTCGAGGTAGCCTGTTGCTTGTAGCTTCAGGGCACCTCACCAAAGGTGGCATTGGTGGCACTCCCGGCGAGTGGGTTAGTGGGTAGACCTGCGTCCACCACCACCACCACCGCAGCGAGTCCACAAACTCTCATGGGGAGACCAACTCCCCCGCGGGATGCCTAAGCACATTTCTCGGCGTTAAAGAAGAAAAAAAAGGAATTTTACAATACAGATATTTCGTATACTTTACAATCCGTAAAAGTTGTTTCATTTTGTTCTCAACAATCAACATTACAATAAAATATACTTAATTATATTCTAAAACGATGCTAGAAGGAAATGTTAAATAAAGCATCGTACTAATTTGTCGTACTTGTGTTATCGAAACGGGGCACGGATTTGTTTGTTTGTTTTAAAAAGGGGCGCACATGCGTACTAATATCTAGTGATTGCGTCACCTAACTGTACAAGGGAGACCTGCCCGGAAATAAAGTACGCTTATCGAAACAACGAAGGAATGTTCAAGTCATAATAATATAGAGCTCAGTGGTATTCGTTTCTAATACCAATGTTGTATTTAGTATCTCAAAATTCGGTATTTCCGGTATCTCTCAATTTATTAGGAGCTTCCTATCTTTTTTATATACGGTGGGATACGACGTTTGTCAAAAAGTTCACGGGATTTTGCACGGGTCTCCTCCTCGAAATCAGGCGGAGAGGGCAGAGGGCCATAGTTCACCGATGCGCTGGCCAATTGCGGGTTGGTGAACTTCACATGCCTTCAAAGACTTTAATCTCATCGCCTGATTTTTGATGATGATGATGAAGTTTCCTCACGATGTTTTCCTTCACCGTTGAGCGAACGGTGGTCCCATGCTTGGGGTGCACTTAAAACTTAGAAAAACCCATTTCAAGGCACACACGCCGGGTCAGGATCGAACCCGGAACCTCTCGCTGGAGAGACCGAGCCCATTACCCTCTGGATCACCGTCACTTGTAAAAAAGACGTACATGTATCATGTTAAAAGCCATTTCATCTATTTTGCGTTATGCCTGGTTAAAAAAATATATAAAAAGTATTCCATATAAATCTACTGGACACAGCTCTAGTCATCGAAATAAGGCGAGGAAGGTATTGGGCCATAGTTCACGTGCGGTGACCTAAGGCTGTCTGCCTTCAAAGACTTTAAATTTAATCAGGCAGGTTTCCTCACGATGTTTTTCTTTATTCCTTTATAGCCTAGTATGTGCGTTTAGAAATTTAGAAAAACCCGTTTCCAGACACTACGAGGGGCTAGGTTAAGATTGAACCAGGTTCCTGGGCGGCAATGGCCTCTTTCTGCGAGACAGTGATGTCCCAGAAGGAGGTCGATGAACGGTCCCGTGCTAGCCTGCAGATCCGGGTCCCTCAGATAGCGGCTGAAGGCTCACGCAGCGGTTTTAGTGGGGTAGGGCACCCAAATGCGAGTCCCCACACACGCCAGTGCGCCTACCCATGATTTACGCTGCGTCATAAAAAAAAAAAAAAAAAGGATTGAACCAGGTATCTCCAAGACCCATTGGATCAGATCAGTGACAAAAATATTATTCAAGTAAAATCTCTTTTTAAACGATTTCAAAGAAGGTTTTTCTCAATTTGACCGTATATTATATGCTTGTTTAATGCAATAGGGATGTTGACACATGTTACAAATTCATGTACTGTCATACATCTACATTCGTCACTGAACATTGAGTTAAGTACAAACTGTCATAACTCACCTAACATAGCGCGAGCTCTGTATGCGGTGTGTGACGTAATGACGCTTGGAGCGTTTTAACGGCAATTTTAAAGACTATTTTTCTTTATTTAATTTTTTGTTGAAATTGGACACATGTATTTCTTTACAAAAGTCTTTTTTTCGTGTTTGTCTATAGTATATCTTCTTATATATAAAAATGAATCGCAAAATGTGTTGGTAAGCGGATAACTCAACAACGCCTGAACCAATTTGGCCAATTCTTTTTTTAAAATAATCTCTGAAGTCCAAGGATGGATGTTCCGGCGAAAAAAATTCGAATAATTGCCGGGAAAGCCCTAAAAACAGCCTTTTTATTTTTTCCATACAAACGTTTTCTAACTAAAATGTATAGTCAATCTAAACTTTATCGCTATTATATAAAGCTCATATTAGATTACAAACACTCATTGTTGTCTAAGCTATATCATATTAATAATTTCGTCGTAGACTCAATCTAAAAGTTACCTAAATAATAAAACATAAAAAACTAAAGGTTTCGAGTCGACAACATATATCCCTAAAATTTGGATTGTCGAGTATTTTGTTAAATTCTAATGGTGTTGACAGACAAAATATTGCAGTCCATTAAAATACAGTGACATAATTGCATATTATCACTGTCATTGATAACGGGTGGCATCTACTTTTTTTAATACGCTTTTCTTTCTTCATTTATGGCAAGGAGTATTTACTATTTGCCAGTGTCAAGTTTTGTTTTGTATTGTATTACGAAAGGGATTATTTAGACAAAGAAATAATATGATCAGGAGAATTTATAGGTACTATATCAGTAGAATTTATAGGTATACATTCTGTTCCACCTTGATGGCCCAAGAGGAACTGGAATTTTTGTTGTATTTACAACTATTATACATTCCAAGATCTGAAAACAAAATATGCCTGCCTATAGCATTTACTGGGATTGCATCAAATTTTTAGATGGCGGTAGAACAGATCACTCGAGATTTAAAATTCCAATTGATTCTGATGAAGTCTCTACATCTTACATGTCATAAGGATTCAGGCAATGGATCATCAAATGAGGACGGTGCCGACCATATTAAAGTTCCACAGGGATGCATTGAAGATACATAATTCAATTGTAGACCATATGTTTGATGTGTCGCTTGAAACAAATGATAATAAAAATTATTAAATGAAAACGTTACTTACTCCTCAAAACGGAGATTATTTTCAATTGCATGACTAAGTTGTTGAAAAAACCTCCGGTGTGTTTAAAATTTAAGAGAGTTATGATGCTGCAGTTGAGAACGATCATAATGATGTTTTAAACTATCCCGTAGAATTCCTAAACTCGATATAACAATTACAGGACTACCATTACACATCATAACCGATCCTGTTGATAAAATCACAGAACTGTTAAAGCGCGACGCTGAAGCGCGACGTAAGCTACAACACACACTCAGACAAAACACAGCCGGTGTTAGGCACACATTCACACCGCATGGGCCCCGGGGTCGTATGCGACGTCGAACCCTACACTCCGTTGACCAGTTGATCCGGATCAACCGCGACAGCATAGGCTCAGATCAGCTACGAGTCGACACCATTACAGACCGTGTAAACACCGATAGCACTCTGTTATCGGCAGCTTGCTCGGGTCCCGCGCTTGACCCGCCTCCCCCGCTACCGGGGGAGGAGAGGGCCGGCCCTCACGATAGGTTTCTAACGTCACCCGTTCCAAACCAGTCGACCGTAGCTGACCAAGTTAGGTACAAACCCGACGCCATGAACATGGCGGGGGGAAACCCCCCAAATTATAACGTCATAGGATGATCCAACCGGATCATCCCATTTCCGATGACGCATAACGGTCACTAGGACCATTAGCATAGATCCAACCGAAAAAAAAAAAAAAAAAAAACCATTACACATTTCTTAAATTAAAAGTTGGTTGTATATAAATGCTTTTAAGAAATTTAAACCCTACTGGGTTGTGCAATGGGACCAGTCTTATTATTAGATCGTTAGTTATGTGCATTGTAAATCAAATTTCACCCGCGCAAAGTCGGAATTTCATTTATTCCATTAAAACAGTGTGCGTTTGCTGTTGGAGGGTCTAATGTCGTGGCCAGTAACTCAAAAAAGGTTACATAAAATGCGCGACATAAAATGCACCAGTTTCCACGTCATTACATCAGTCAAACACAAACCGCGTTACCAAGAGTGTTTTATTATTTTTAATTATTAATTTAATATTCCGGTCTGTGCAAAATTATTTTAATTTACATACTAATATTATTATGTAATTGGGATGAACACCGAATTAAATAATAAATATAGGAAAATGAAAACTTTACACACATGTGATTATTTACTTTTAAATGTATTTTGTACATATTATATAGTATCGAAAACTTATCTGTTCTGGTGGATTGTTGCTATAAGCTATTGAAAATTAATATTTTCACTACAGTTTGTACACACACATGAAGCCATCTGTCGAAGATTAGGACAGCTTTTGGCGCGACCGTTTCTTCTAGGCCGGAGATCTTATGATCGAAGACTTCTATAGCAGATTGTACACGTCCCATGCTCCTCAACCCGATACCTCGAACAACGATCTGCGTGCCAGCCTAACACGACACCTCTCTGGCGAGCTTCCGAACATCAGATTAGACGTGGTTAGTCTGGCTCTTACGCAGCTAAAAGGGAAGGATTTAGCACCTTAGACCACATCCACACTATACGGCAAGTTGTACAGAAGACCCATGAGTACAACCAGCCAAGCTTTTGACTCCATTGAAACCTGGGATGTTTTGGAAGCTCTGCAGCGATATCAGGTCGATTGGTGATACGTCAAAGCAATGAGAGGATTGTACGAAGCCGCTTTTATGTACGTTCTGATTCCGGGAGGTCAAACAAGACCAATCCAATTGCATCGAGGAGTGCGACAGGGGGATGTTCATTCCCCGAAACTGTTCACGAATGCTTTGGAGGACGTCTTCAAGACTTTAAATTGGGCAGGATGTGGCATAAACATTAATGGCGAGTATCTCTCACACTTTCGTTTCGCCAACGATAAACTTATATTGGCTAAGTCACTGGAGGGTTTGCAGGAGATACTGCACAGTCTAAACGAATCCTCCCGACGTGTGGGCCTTAGGATGAACTTGGACAACACGAAAGTCATGTTCAACAAACATGTTCTCCTTTATAGGTCGGTTAACGTCGATGGCATACTGTGCAAGGGCCGTGCAAGAGTATGTCTACCTTGGTTATACCTTGCAGCTAGATCGACATAACTTCGAGAGGCAAGCTGATAGGAGGATTCAATTAGGGTGGGCAGCATATAGGAAGCTTCACCATATTCTCACGTCGTCTATACCGTAGAGTTTAAAGACGAAAGCCTTCAACCAATGCGTTCTCTCCGTGATTACCTACGGGGCCGAAACGTGGCCTCTTAATTTAAGACTGGTCCGTAAGTTTTCCATAGCTCAACGTGCTATGTAGCGTGCAATGCTAGGTGTTTCTTTGGCAGATAGGATTTGAAACGAAGTCCTCCTCCAGATTACTAAAGTTACCGATATCATGCGAAGAATATCCAGTGGCAAATATGGGCTGGTCACACATTCAGAAGAACAGATGGCCGATGGGTCAATAAGGTTCAAGAGTGGAGGCCGCGTTTAGATAGACTAAGTGTTGGTCGGCCATTAACCAGGTGGGAAGACGATCTCCGTTCAGTGGCAGGTCCGCGTTGCACGCGAGTGGTACGGGATCGATCATCTTGGCGTTCATTGAGGGAGGCCTATGTTCAGCAGTGGACGGATAAATGCTGATGATGATGATGATTATAAACAATGCCATCACAAGAACGCAACCAAAATAGATGAGTTTGTGTGTTGTAATAAGTTGTTGATTATTGTAGGTATGCTTATTAAATCCCCATGACTTCCTTTCCAGATCATAATCTCTACTATATGAGCGAGCGACCCACCTTTTAAATATTTGTCACCTTAAGGTTCACCACGAACACAAAGTTCGCCTCTTAGTCTGAAGCCCTATGGCAAACATCTCAGTCGGGGTTTTTAGTGGATCCCAGAAGGGAAGAGGTCAAAGTTCGTGGAAGCCAAGATTTTTTTGCCACCCGAGCTTAACCCCACACTGCCCTATCACCAGGGTGACAGTTTCGTTCAGAAGAACTTTTCGCGCCGACTATAGAAGATCCGATGGTGGTGAGGCATGCCTCGCCACAGGAACGAACCCGACGCTATGAAGCCAACTGGCTCACCTCACACCCGATGAAGCATTACGGCCACTAGGGTCATTAGCATAGATATATCAAACCGAAAATAAAAGATTAGTATTTTATTTTATTCTTCAATAGGTAAGAAGAAAAAACTGCCACATTACCAGATCTTTGTGGCAGAACGAAGTCTGCCGGGTCCGCTAGTCTATCAAATAAAATCAATAAAAAAAAAATAGTCAACATCCCTATTATATTTTTGTGAAATGAATTTAAAAAATCTTAATATACAATTTCTTGTGTCTAAATTTAGGTCTAAATATTCTAGTTTCATAAATTATGGCTTTGGGAAGGAAGGAATAAATCTTTTATTAGTAGTAATAAACGAGTAGCCTGTAATTTGTTGAAGAAACACATTATTTTCACCTATATGTTATTACGTAGAGAGCTAATATTTTATTTTTTATGTGATATGGTAAATGGTCCGTTGATGGTCAGCGTCTTTTAACATGAACATTTCACATCTGTGCTGAATGAGTTTCTGGTATTGTCTACCCGAGCCATAAAATGGTAATTCTCGTTAGTCTCCAGTAATTACATAGCCTGTCCACACAGAGCAACTGTTTTACGAAGTCATGTATATTTACAGAATCCTGCAGACTTGAGGTTGGTACCAGCCACATCAATCGTATTGATGGGTTGGAGGCCCCCCCTCTATCCAACGTTAGATTAGAAGAGATTTGACTTGACCCCCTCCCCCTTAAACATCTCATGTATTTTATGGACGCACCGTACCGCTTAGGCCATTTTTTTTGGAGTTGTGAGTTAGGTTTTATGAAGACTTAGGAAGCTAGTACTTATTTGATAATTTCTAATATTATATGCCACAAATAAGTTAAGATAAAATATTATTATTTAACTACAATACCAACCAAAACATAGATAACCTTCACAGACATTTGTTCAATACTGGGTGTATGTGATTAATCATTAAAATATCCTCTTTGGCTGGCACCGACTCCAAAAATACCCAATTTTAAATAGTTTATGTAAGACATAATATAAGTATTAATATCTTCGTTCATTATTTTTGTCAATCAACTTCACCTCGAAGTATTTAAATATTATTTTAAATTTTTTAGTTGTACATAATTTAAAGGTACTTATAGTTTTGGAGTCGGTTTTTGTTTTTTTTTTTTAATTAATTTTTTGTACATAATATCAAAGATTTTAATCCAATAACGGCATGAAATAATAACTCTTTTGTATGTTTATCGTTCAATCCTTAAGAATGGGCACAATGAGTAACTATTTCGGAACACAGGTGGACACATACCAGTTGGTGACCCCGACTCGCCTTGACGTCCCCTTGAGCGGTAATCTCGAATCAAATTACGAATCGGAGAGAGATTTGATGTTCCGATAACATGAACCTTTATTTAAGTTTTCGATGTAATTGGTATAATTTATGGTTTAAAGTGATTGTATATTTTTTTTCACTTTTTAATGAGATACTTTTATGGGTGTCCAGATTTTTTTAAGTCGGATATATTCGTTCTTATGATAGGCATTACATAATTATTCTTAAATGTGATTCTTTGATTTATTATCATCATCATTTACACATCCATTGCTGAACTTAGGCGTCTCTTAATGAACGCCAGGACGACTGATCCCTCTTGCCACTTAGATCGAACACGAGCTCAAGATCGCCTTCCCACCTGGTGGCCAAACACTTCGTGTACGTAGATGGAAGTATCAAAATGTGATGTTCTGCTGCATCAAAGAACACTATCCATTTCACTCCCATAACTTTTACTGGTTGGAGGGATGCATTGTGCCGCGCGCTGGCTTCATGGGTGTGTGTGTGTGGGGTATCTTGCTAGTGTCTAACATGAAAAAGCTTTGATGTGTTTCAGAGAGAAGGGCAAGAGAGGTAGCATGATTACTGGCACAGAAGATTAAAATGTTATGTCAGGATAGACGACACATGACTTAGTTAGCTGGACTAGTGCCAGGTAAACTAGTTTAGGTTCATTAGTGACGTTCACTTACTATCAGGTGTATATAAAATAGCTATGAAGGACTCCGTAGGTCTGGTTGCAGTTACCCGGGCCCCACTAGACACGACGTCTTGGGGACTGCTTAGTAGCGGTCTGACAGTCCCCCCTATATCTGGCTAAGGTGCTGGCAGTGGTTTTGGTGAGTAGTGCACCCCAATGCGAATCCCCACACACGCCAGTGTGCTTACCTGAGGCCCTGGTATAGTGCGAAAGCATTTCCACTGCGACATTAAAAAAAGTGTGTGTGTAATACAGATTGTAACTCACTTGCTGCCTTGCCTGCTCCAAAAATTAGGTCGGAGTGCAGTTTTACTAAAAAACGTGCTTTTTCGTCGTATGACGATTGCGTTTTTATTTTAACTAACTTATTGTAACTTATTTATTTAGTTACATCTTAGATATCCCGAATACAACAATGAGTAACTGCAAAATTGTAAAAAAATTATCTTACGTGTAAATCGCTATTGCTTTCGGTCTGAAGATATTATAACATATATAATTTTAATTTGGTTATAATTTATGACTTCAAATACAAAACAAAAAAACATAATTGACAAAGCAGACCCGGCAACAATTAATAATTAAATTTTAGTATCAACAAATTCTTAATCCCCTTAATATATTCTGGGTTTACCTTAATTGGCTTAATAGGGGAGATTTATAGACAGATTGTGATATCTCGGTGAAATCGATTGCTTATATCAATACATCGATAATACGACTGCAAAAGAAATCGATTTGAATTTTAAAAAGCTCATAGGTAATAATAGAGGTATGGCTGGCTGTGGGCAATAGTATAATTTAATTATTTAATGATATATTATTGATTGCGCATAGCAAACTTTCTTTGGGTGGCGTTTTTATGTTTGTGTTATTTAAATTTGTACCCGGAAAGGGGATATTTTTACGACTGCTTGGAATCGATTTCTTTAATTCAGCGTTTTATTCATAAGATCAGGTGACAGGGGTCAATAGGTCAAATATTCTTTTAAATATATGCATTATGCACATGGAAATAAATCAAATGTAAATCTGAATAATAATTTTATAAAGGTGAAAGTTTGTAAGTTTTTTTTTTTTTTTTTTTTTTTTTTTTTTCGGTTGGATCTATGCTAATGGTCCTAGTGACCGTTATGCGTCATCGGAAATGGGGTGATCCGGTTGGATCATCCTATGACGTTAAAAATTTGGGGGGTTGCCCCCCGCCATGTTCATGGCGTCGGGTTTGTACCTAACTTGGTAAGCTACGGTCGACTGGTTTGGAACGGGTGACGTTAGAAACCTATCGTGAGGGCCGGCCCTCCCCTCCCCCGGTAGCGGGGGAGGCGGGTCAAGCGCGGGACCCGAGCAAGCTGCCGATAGCAGAGTGCTATCGGTGATTACACGGTCTATATTGGTGTCGACTCGTAGCTGATCTGAGCCTATGCTGTCGCGGTTGATCCGGATCAACTGGTCAACGGAGTGTAGGGTTCGACGTCGCATACGACCCCGGGGCCCATGCGGTGTGAATGTGTGCCTAACACCGGCTGTGTTATGTCTGAGTGTGTGTTGTAGCTTACGTCGCGCTTCAGCGTCGCGCTTTAACAGTTCTGTGATTTTATCAACAGGATCGGTTATGACATTCTTAGGTAACCTAGACTTATTAGGTGCTAAGCTATCGGGGGTGTAGTTTGCCGCACTCACGACGAGTGGGTTCGGGTGGAGAAGTGCCTTTTCGAAGTGACGTTCTGACATCGCTTTGAAATGGCCCCTAATCGAATCTAGTCTGAGGTCGCGATGTAGGTCGATGTTTCTTACGTACCACGGGCAACCGGTTGCCACACGTAAGAATTTATTTTGGATCGTTTGGAGGCCTCTGAGTCTATACTGAGGCACATGCGCGAATGCCACACAGGAGTATGACATGATGGGGCGGATACATGATTTATAGAGGGTGAGCTTGTGCCTGAGGGGCATTTTGCTCTTTTTGTTTATGAGGAAGTACAGTCTACTACTGACGAAACGGGCTTTTTTAGAAATCGCGGCGATGTGTGGTCTAAACGACATCGACCTGTCAAGGGTGACCCCCAGGTACTTGACCTGTCTAACTCTGGGAATAACGACGTTATTTAGTAAGATTGGTTTCATCGTGAACCATGTTTGTCTGCGTTTAGGTAAGCGTGTCTTTCTCTTACGAGAGAAATGAATCGACGCGCTTTTTTCGGGGTTAATAGCTATTCTCCATTTTGCGAACCAGTTGCCTAGTTCGGTGACGGCACGTTGGAGAAATAGCGATGCTCTATTAGCATTAGGGTGGGTAACGTATAGAGCTGTATCGTCAGCGAAGAGAGCCAGTTTGACGTCCGGAGGTCTGGGGATATCTGATGTGTACAGATTGTATAGAGTTGGGGACAGCACGGAGCCCTGGGGGACTCCGGCCCTCAGAGGTCTCAGGGAAGAGAGGGTGCCTTCGACCCTATACCTAAATGACCGGTTTGACAGATAGTCGCGGATGATGATGACTAGCCTATCCGGTATTCCTAGCTTGTACAGTTTGTACACGAGGCCTTCGTGCCATATCCTATCGAAGGCCTTAGCTACATCGAAAAATACGGCGCACGTATCGCGGGAGTTCTTTTTATTGAAACCTCTGAGTATGTCTTCGGTCATACGGTGGACTTGCATTGGACAGCAGTGGTTTTCGCGGAAGGCGAATTGCTCGTCTATGAACAGGTTCTTTTCGCCTATAACGGCTTTGAGCCGCTTAAGCAGAACCCGTTCGTAGATTTTGCCAATCGAGCTTAGTAGACTGATGGGCCGATAGCTAGACGGTTCCGTGCCCGGTTTGCCGGGCTTAGGTATGCCGATAACCGTAGCTTCTTTCCATTGGTCTGGGAACCTACAGCCCTTTAGGAGGGCGTTGAAAATGCTAACCAGGAGGTAAACAAGAGCGGGTGGGAGTATTTTAATGACTTTGTTGGAAATCCCGTCCGGCCCGGGGGCCTTCTTGGAGTGAAGTCGTTTGATAATGTCTTGGACTTCTTCTACATCCGTCGGAGGGATAGGATCCCCCTCCGGCGGCGCAGAAGTCTTCGACTCTACTACCCTAATTACCTCCTCTACGTGGGAGCCTATGGAGGGTGAGGGGGTAGTGATGTTGGGGGTACACTGGCTCTCTAGTGTGTCGGCTAATAGTTCCGCCTTGTCGGCGTCCTCTAGTGCAGGCGCGCGATTTGGTCTTTTTAATGGCGGCATAGATGCCTCCGTTTTCTTTTTAAAAGAACGAGCGAGTGGCCAGTAGGCCACATGGGAGGGTGAGATTTCACTAAGGAGGCGATCCCACTTTTCGGCTTTGTGCTCTAAGATGCGTGTTTTAACGTCTCTTTCGAGGTTACGGAGGTCACGACGATACTCGTCCGCCGGGTAGCGAGCGTATCTGCGCCTTGCGGTGTTTTTGGCGCGTATGAGTGCTTTAATGTCATCCGGGAGCTCCCAGTGTCCATCGCTGGACGTTGAGATCTCCCTAGATGACTTTTCCATCGTCGCTACCAGATGGTCGGTAAGGTCGGAACTGGCCGCAATGGCCGCCTCGGGACTATCTATAGTGTCCGGGATGTTGTCGAGTTGACTCGAGCGAAGTGAATTTAAATTTTCGTTTAATAATTTAAAGTCGATGATCTTTTTCTTTAGATTTTTAGTATTATTCTCGGGGTTACCTAATTGAATTAATACTGGTCTGTGGTCTGAGTTAAGCTCGTGTACTGTTTGAATAGAATGCACCAGAAGGGATACATTGCGTATTATACATATGTCTAATATGGATGGCCGCACATTACTCCTATCGCTGTTTGCGAAGTCGTAGCGTGTTGGCTCATCTGGGGCGACTACTGTACAGGCTAGATCATCGACGGCGCGGCAGAGAATTATACCATTTTTATTGTTTTCTCTGCAGCCCCATGCCTGATTTTTACTGTTTAGGTCGCCGGCTATAAAGACGGCGTTGCCTAGTTCTAATAGCGATTTGAGATCGCTGAAGAGTAATGTTTTATTGCACGATTGATATACCGAGGCGATGATGATCGACTGATGGCCGGTCATGCTCACCTGGCAGACGGACGCCTCCAGTGAAGCTAGAGGCGGTGTGTCTAATGGGATGCAATGGAGTGTTCTTTTGTAATAAATTAGTGTACCTCCGAGTCGGGATCGCAACCTATCATTCCTAACGATGTTATAATTAGGGATACGCGGATTGCTATTACATGGTTTTAGAAACGTTTCCTGCACAAGGAGGACGTCAACATCGTATTTTTTTACGAAAATGCGAATTTCCTCTAAATTCGCGCTAATGCCGTTCGCGTTGAACGACACTAGTCGGAGCGAACGCGGTTTTGTCCTAGCCGTGGTAGCCATTTAAGGGCTTTGAGAGGGGGGGGACCTAATCTTGGCGACCAGGGTGGCATGTTCACTATATGCCTGGCATGTCTGCTGTAGGGTGGTGGCGGCGCGTAGTTTGCGGGCCAGGACGGCTAGCTCTTCTGGATCTATACCGCAGAGAGCCTGAGAGACAAACGCTAGGTTTATCCCGAATTCGTCGGTGGGGGAAGCGGGACAGCTGGGGGCTGCTCGTACCTTCGTACTTGCAGGGGGGGCTTGCTGCCTGCTTACTGCCGCTGGGGGGCTTGGAGGGCCCGGAGCGGGTTTTGCGGGTGCAGACGGCTGGGAAGCCGCTCTGTCATGCCACGCGTTCGTCTTAGGGGGCGGTGCGGGGACATACTTCTCCTCCCTGGGTCGGGAGTTTGTAAGTTTGGACGTTTGGATGTTTGTTGATCATTTATGCAAAACCTACTGTCAGTGAATTTTGATGAATCTTTAAAAAGTCTAACAGAAGCCGGACACCGTTTATTTTGGACGGACACGCAATCAAAAAGCCTATGTCCGGCTTTATCCGGACGCCTGGCAACCCTAGTCCCGGGTGATAAGTTCAGTTTCATTTTCATGAGTAAAGTTAACCACTGTTGACTGTTGCATATACAAGAAACAAAAAAAAAACTTTACTATTGATTTTTCAATAAACCAAGCCTCATGCGAAGCTGAATTAAATAATGTATAACAGGTAGGGTTGCCAGGCGTCCGGATAAAGCCGGACACAGCCCACAGGTAGGCTTTTTGATTGCGTGTCCGGCCAAATTATACGATGTCCGGCTTTTGTTAGACTTTATAAATTTTGCAAACGAGCGATGCCAAATCAATCTTAGGCATTCATTGGAATTTAACAAAGTAATAAAATAGAAATTGCTTAATTTTACAAACATATTTTTTTTTTTTGTCGTTCCTTTGAATATCGAGACAAAATACTCAATAATGTAGACTGTGGAGTGTCCGGTCTTTCTACCTAAATGTCCGGCCAAGCTGGCTGGTCTGTCCGGCTATTAGTTTTGGCGACCTGGCAACCCTAATAACAGGTATACAAAAGCCTTAAAAGTGTTGTTTAATGGTGAAATAAAGTCGTAACATGTCCGTGCTCGTTACTTCTTCTTCCTTAATAAATATCGGCTGGTTCACCGTTTTTACCTTCACGTATTGTAATTGGAAAAGAAA
This sequence comes from Lycaena phlaeas, assembly GCA_905333005.2. NCBI lineage: Eukaryota > Metazoa > Arthropoda > Insecta > Lepidoptera > Lycaenidae > Lycaena > Lycaena phlaeas. Next base: position 6,490,505 of record HG995181.1, read on the forward strand.
CCATTAGTTCATGTAACGATCGACGGAGACTGGGTCTTACAAAAGATTTTTCTAGAATTTATGTTTTTTAGCTCGTCAATTAAGAGTCTTATGTTCTAGGTACTAATAAATGTGTTCATATAGCTGAATATATTGTCGATTGATATCTAGTGTAGAAAAAGATGGAATAATCTGAAAATATTAATAATATAAATGTTGATGTTAAGAAACAGAATAGGACAGTCATCATCATCATCAGCCTTTTTCTGTCACGTAACGCCAAGACGACCAATCCCTTGCCACTTGCGTCCACGGACCAATAGATAATAATATTATAACTGATTGAATGTACCGTCGGTCCTTGATGGAAATTCATGTTTTAGAATTTAGATACTACAATGAAAATTTATTTTACACTTTTGCCACTCTTTATCTATACTAATATCATAAAGAGGAAAGATTTGTTTGTTTGTTTGTATTGAATAGTCGCCGAAACTACTTGACCGATTTGAAAATACTTTCACTGTTGAGAAGCTACACTATCCTCAGTGAACATAGGATATATTAAATTTTCAAAAAGTTACAGATCCGTATTTAAACTTAGTTGACGCAAGGGAAGCTGCGTGCAACAGCTAGTTTTATATATTTTACAAATTAAATGACCAATATCCACAAAGTCATCATCAGGTGCATACAGACCAAAAGGACAATAATGGGACTAGGGTATTTAACTAGTTTTTTTTTTATTATAGAAGAATGGGTAAATAGACAGTGGGTTCATCTGATGGTAAGTGATCAACGACACCCATTAACAGACACTAGAGGATTATCAGGTGCGTTACCGGCCTTTAAGGTATTCAAATTTTTGCAAATTGCAAAAATTTCAACATTTTCAACAAATATCTGCTAAACTTTCACTAATAAAGATTTTTGACGTGACAACGTCTTATAATTCGATGGAGGCGGCTGCACGCACGAAAAAACATGACTCATGCGGCGTTACCTCGCTCTGAGGCGTTTAAGGCTTGAAGTGCAAGCAAAAGGGCGGAGCGAGGGACAAAGACACAATCGGCCCATCAGGATTTTCTTATGACATTGTCGTTTGTAACTATCGTCAGTCAACCGACTTTACAGACAACCGATTTTTTTTCAATGAAATATTCAAATGATTTTGCGGTCGAATGCTATCCCGTTTTAAATTTTCATCCTTCTGGGAATTTCCATTAAAATTCGAATAACCATAACTACTGATTTAATCTATGGACTATGGCAAGCTTTATGTTTTAAATTGAAACTAATTAAGCGTTGCCTGTGGCTTCTCGTGATTCCAATTAATACCCAACTAAATAATTGATCCCTATTTAAAATGGGTATCTTTGATTTCCAATATGTGTAATTATTTTTTTCAGAGTTTACATAGTCTACTTTTAAATATAGTATATTTATAATATACTATATTTTTATTATTTTACAAATCATAGCCTATTATTTTTGTCTTTTTAAACGTAAATATACTGAAAAGGTTTGAGTGTTTTTTTTGTATGCAGTTTGATTTATCTTAAAATTGGACACGACATTATGTCTATTAGTATCTATCTCTCGCAGAACTTATTGTATTTATGATCACATTTAGTGTTTCTCTTCGAGTTCCAAATCATAATGCTAAAGTAATTTTCACTTAAAAAAGTTAGCATGTCTGCATACTTAAGGGTATGGGGGTGCATTAGTATGCGTCGCGAAACTGAGTGAAGAGACTTGTAGCAGCAGGAGACAGGTGAGACGATAAATGATGCCCTGGTGAACTATGGAATACATTAGAGTAACGGCATAAAAGGCTCTTTGTTGCTTGTTAGTTGTTCGTTTGCTACACATATAATTTGGAAACCATCGCTTTTAACGAGACTTTTTATTGAACGACAATTTCATGTTGGCAAAATTAGGCAAAATGTATTTATGTATATCACAATTTTCATCATCATCATCATCATCATCATCATCATCATCAGCATCATCATCATCAACCCTTATCCGTCCACTGCTAAACATAGGCCTCTCTAAATGAACGCCTCAACGAATGCAATGTATTCATATGAAATTACATGGTGTTTTATATTTAAAAAGAGTTATCATTATCATCAGCGTATTTCCGTCAATTAGATAATTTGTAAATTAAAATCAAGAGGACACTTTTTATTAACAACTGGATGAAGATCATAATGATTATGTGTTATTAATTATTATGAATAATACAAGTAAGTAAATAAAAATTAGAAACAAACAATTCAAGCTATAATACAATAAGTATATAAAAAAGTTAATTTTTTATTTCAATTAAAGCGCCTATTTAAGCATTGTTATTTATTTAATTGGTTTATTGGGTTTAGGACTTTTTTAATCAAACGCAAGCTGATAAACATAAATTCGTTTATTAGTAAAAACCCACATCGATTAAGTTCTAATTGAATTAAAGTATCCATGTCAAGTTCCTACTTATCTTGTCAATAAAAACACCTTTTAAATTCATCTATTCAACCTTTATTATAGCCCCCGGTTTTTAAATTTTGATAAAAATGCAGTCACTGCATCCAACTCCTGCGCATGGGCACCCGCCAGATCTGACCAATCACAGTGTTTCGAACAACGCTGCTTCGCTAGACAAATTTAAAAATTCAGTTGGCGCTCGCATTTCGTGGAGACTGGATGTGTTGATGTTGCCAGTGTCGATACGAACGAATATTACGAACATTTTGTTTTTAAAATGTGCAGTTTTGTGAACATGTGTTGAACATAAGTCATGATATTGATGGATTTTGTTTAAGTTTGCGCTGGGACCTGGAATAATATGGTTATTGTCAGCGTATTTAATAGGTTAGTTATTTTATTTTATTACGACGAACGTGCGTGATTTTTATTTATATTTTATTTGTTTGTTCATGTATTTATTTTTACATTTTATGTACATAATATTATGTTTGTTATGTACCTTTTTTTTATAAAACCGCCATTATGTTGTTTAGTTCATAACACATAGTGTTTTATTGCTTCTTTGTTATTTATGTAGATTAGCTAAACTAAAACTAAAATAACTGATAGAAAATCTATTATGCCAATACTGTGCAACATTCGTTTCATAATTACAATTTCTTTTTTTTTTTTACTACGGTAGGAGATAATTATGTAAAAGTAATAAGACACTAACCTCTCGATTCAAAACATTGAAAAATGTGATTGAAGGTTATAATGAATCTACAAAAAAGCAACGAAATTATATTAACATCAGTCTATACATTAGGTACTTAGAAAATTATAGCAAAACTTATCGTGTCAATTAAATCGTGTATAGTACTGATTTGTTCCCTAGTGAAGTCGTGTGTTTATAAGATAAAGAAAGATGTTTATATTTACAGAGAAAGAACTCTTTATGTAGGTCATTTTGATAGAATATAAACGATGCTGACGATAAGTACAATCTAAAATTGTTAAATTTAATTCAAACAAATTAAAAAGTCGAGTATTTGTATTTTTGCGAACCGTATGTAGGATAAAAAACACGACTTATCAGTGCAATATTCATAAAAAAAACATAATTTATTTATTAAATATTAACTTACTGACATCTATATTATAAAAACAGTGTGTAATATTAATTTAGGGTTGTCAAAAATATTATTTATTAGACTAAATTTAAATTGTAATTGTAAAATGAAACAAAATGCATTCAAAGATATAAAAAAATATTTGAACATACAATAGAACGGTTATTGTTGGTAATACGAGTTTTGCGTGAAATTTGGGAGTAGACGTACAAAAACGTATTTTTGAGTCCTTCATAAATCGGGTTCAAACGAGCTTTAAACAATGTCAACCCTATTAAATCCTTTTGACCGATGTATTAACATGCATTTTGAATAAGAACCGGAAATAATCTTTGACTTCTTGATGTTCCCTCATTGTTTAGTATCAAAATCGATACAAATATGAGATTCTTATCATTCATCTCACATCTCATATTTTGATTACGACACGTTATATTTTGTTCTTACTCTTTTATAACCAACTAGCTGTTGCCCGCAGCTTCGCCTGCGTTAACTAAGATTTACAACGGGATCTTAGTATCTTAGTACGCAAAATAACATTTTTTACACCTTGTGTCCGAAAAACCAAAATATCTTACGGAACCCTATTTTTATCAGAATAAAATTTAGCCTATGTTACTCGTAGATAATGTAGCTTCCGAATGGTGAAAAAATCGGTCCAGTACTTTTTGAGCCTATTCATTTCAAACATACAAACATACAAAAATAGGTACGAATCTTTCCTCTTTATAATTAGTATAGATATAGATAACATCAAGTTTAGAGGAAATCTAGAATTTACAAACAGTTATGGAATTATAACTTAATCATCATCAATTTCTACCATAGAACCATTTCATAGATACCTCACCTAGGTACTATATTTAAGTACTAGCGGCCCGTCCCGGCTTCGCACGGGCATTAAACATTACATTTAGATTTGTTAATTTTAACACATTCATAATAATAATAATAATATGACACATATTCATCCCTTTTTGCGTCGAGCTCCTAAAAAAGAGTAAATAAAAAAAAAATAAGAATAATTAAATTCAGATATTATTTAATGATTTTTTTGTATTTATGTGTTTTTTTTTGTATATTTTTGGGGTTTTTTTTCTTTTTTTTGATATATTTTTTTAATTTCTTGTTTTTTTTTCAATTATTGAGGTCATAACCCTAAAAGAAAATACATTTATTTTGTTAGAGCTTCTCTGTAAACAATATTTGATGTTGTTTTATTTTGTGGCAGCAAAATAAATTGATTTTCAGGGGCTCCGACTCGCGATAGACCAACATACAGTTGACCATGAGTAAAATATTTCTTTCGCAGATCGATCCCTACTAATTCGAAGGTTTGGCCTTGGGACTTGTTAATTGTTAATGCGAAAGATGTTTTTACCGGAAATTGAAGCCGTTTAAATGGGATTGGCAGATCAGTTGGGATCATCGGTATCCTCGGTATATGAGCTAGTTGACCACCTGCTGGGCCAGTGATAATAGTTGCTACTATTAAATTGTCCTTTAACTCCTTAATAAGCAGCCTCGTCCCATTACACATGCTCGGAGGGTTTAAATTTCTTAAAAGCATGATTGGGATTCCGATTTTTAACGTCAATTCATGGGGTGGCAGTCCAGAAGGGTTCAACGAATTTAAAAATTCCTGTGGATAATGGACTGCATCTTCAATATTCGTTACAGTGTCGATCGATTTGTATGTTTTTGTTTGGCCGGGGACTTTTTGAACAATCAGATTGTTTATTTCATTGACAGTATCATTCTTAGGTGATACTATAGCCCGAGAACACAGCCAATGGAAGTCTCTTTCGTGCAAATTCTCGATATCAGGGTATACAGAATCTATTAAATTTTCCAAATTATGGAGTATTTGGCCTAGAGACTCATCCAGAAGAATGTCACAATGACCGCTTAAATTTGGAGTTGGAAAAATTCCTTCCCCAAGTTTTAGCAGTTGCTGTGGGAAATCGCTATCAGTGATTCCATGAAGATGAGCTCTCATATTTGTCCTTAATTTTAATGTTTCAATCGTAGTCCATAAGGGAGACGATTTCAAGCATGCCTTGATGATATCTGCTCGCGTGCCTCTGTTAATAACGGGGAGAGTCTGTCGAAAATCTCCAGCAAATACAAAAGTAATCCCGCCCATGACTGCAGAGGAGTTCCTTAGATCCTGTAAGGTTCTGTTCACGGCCTCTATATGTGCTCTATGGCTCATCGTGCATTCGTCCCACATAATCAATGAGGCGTCTTGTAGTAATTTAGTAGCGGTGGTATTTTAATTTCTTTTTTTCAATAAAAAAACGCTTATTGTGACATGACTGTAATAGTTAGAGATATGCTGCCGCTGATTTTTTGTAGATAATGGTGTGTTCTAAAAAAATGTAGTATATCATTTTGTTCTATCATCAATAGTTTTCGCAGCGCACGCGATGTAAGGTAGTTTTTTGATATTTTTTTCACACCTTGGATTACGTTATCGTAATTTTAGTAAGGATGCCTATTTTTTTTGAAAATGAAATATAGCCTATGTCACTCAGAAATGATGTAGCTTTCCAACAGTGAAAGAATTTTTCAAATCTGCCAAGTAGTTTCGGAGCCTATTCAATTCATACAAACAAACAAACAAACAAAAAATCAAACCTTTCCTCTTTATAATATTTGTATAGAAAAGGTAAGATTAATAAATGCGTTCTATTAAAAAAAAAAAATGCGATTTCTCACTAGCCAGCGTTGAATAAAAATAGGGTTGTGCAATGTTGAGTTTAAATTATTGACATCATTTTTATAAAGTTTCTGAAACGTGTGTTTAAATCGTGATTTTCAGCAAGAATTAAGCCTTTTGATTACTCATATTCAGAGTGCATTGCATTGTCTTGTAATATGTGTTGTTTAAACTCCTTTTTTAGTTTCTAATGGTACCATCTGGCACAGACGAGTGAACTTGTCCCCTCAAAGTCACACAGACCTATTCATATAATGTCATTAACATGTCATTAGTTATTGAGCATAATGATTATGGTGTTACTTGAATAATAGCGGGAAGGTGTTGATGACTTATAAGTTATAATCCTACTAACTTAAAGAGTGTTGGTAAATGTAAATTATGCAGCAATTTTTTTCAATGTCCATTGTCCATACTAAATTTACGTGTACAGAAAATGTAGGGGTTATATTAGTAGTAATATTATCACGTTTATGATTTATCTTGAAAAAATGATAACAAAAAAAATTATATAAAAATAAGTCGCAAACGTAAATTTACATACATATTAAAAATAGCCAATAGTCTTATCTTATAGATTTTAATAATTTTTATTTTCACACTTTTAGCTGCGTTAATTATGCATTATTATTTATTTTGACATGCCGATAGGTAAAAATAAATGTTTATAACACATGTATGCAAATTAGCGATGCAAAAATTTGCAATTTTAATGGATTACATTAATGGTTAAAAAGCTTATGATAATCTCGATTTTTATAGAAACTAAATGATATATACAAGAAAGTGGATGTCAGATTGTCTATCACATTCCTTGTTGTTTATTATGATTAATTAAGTTTTTGGTGGTTTTCATTTTTAAATTTCTATTTCTAATAAAAAAAAACGAAAATGAAGTTAGAAAAAGAATAAAGAATAAAATGTATGGGATTTTGCCGCGCTAAATCACGTGAACAATCGTTATCGTCAGCACAACTTGGTAGACGACGTAATTATTCGTAACAACTTTTGTCTATATCTCATTGGCTAGGAAATTGTTATCTCTATGGACTATAACTCGACAGATGATCACGAATTTTGATATTTTGTCGCTAAAAAGCAATTTTGTTTTATCTAAGCTCTCAATCGAATATTTTAAATAAGACCTTTGTTGTTTTCTTACCCAGCCAATGTATAAAATATACAAAAATATGTAGACTTTCATTTGTAATGAAATTAGATATATTATTTCTTGCCATTTTTGATAAATAGAAAAAAATGCTTGCTTACAGAATCCCGATCCCCAAAATTATAATATCGTTAATTGATTTATCGGCCAAAAAAAATTTTTTACGGGCAAGTCGATTATCTTCAAGTTCAAGCGAAAAACAAGCCTATAAAATTGGACTTCTCGTTCCGGGTCAGCCGTTGGCCGTCAAGATATAACCTATATCGATTATAAACAGTATAACGATTATCGTGGCCAAACTGACCTACAAACAATAAATACCGGACAAATATATACCTAAGTTTTCATAAAAGGTGCCGTAATAGGCAATTAATATTTTTTTAGTGTACAATACACAACACAAAAGTTGAGTAAAAAAAAAATATTTGTGAATAAAATATACTTTCGCAATTTTCATGAAAATGTCCTAACCTATTTATTGGTTAGACTTGATAAAAAAAGGGGGAAAAAATCGGTTGTCTGTAAAGTCCTTTACTGACGATAGTTGAACGTGACAACGTCATAAGAAAATACTTTGGGCCGATTGCGCCTTTTTGTAGCTCGTTCCGCGCTCTCGCTTGCATTTCAAGCCTTAAATGGAACGCCTCAGAGCGTGGTAACGCCGCATGAGTCATCTTTTCTCTTGCGTGCAGCCGGCTCCATCGAATCATAAGACGTTGTCCCGTCAAAAAGAAAAAAGGACGTATAGTAAGGACCTGTAGTGTATGTGATTTATCCTAAATTAATAACATACATATTTGTATATATACATATATATACTACCTTTATACCTACGTACATACAAACAACCATAACAGCATAGATTATACATTTATATTTTATATACTGGTAACACTGTAACGCACCACGTCGTCTAACACGGGAGTCGTAGACAAGAGTGGACGTGAGATAGTTATTGTAACTGCGTGCGTGATCAAGCCTGTTAATCACACAATCGGCAAATCCTACAGACCCGATTTTGTAAATTAGTTTATCTTATGTCTCCTAAATAGTAGCATAATACATGGATGAATCTATACAAGTGGCCTGTAGGTCTCGTCAAAGAATTTAGACGTACATAGGACAGTCCTTAAGGATTTTTTGTGCCGACTTTGTTGGGGAAATGTCCCCACTTCGCACTCGCTCGCTCTCGTAGGCTCATATGCTGGGGACATCTCGGTGTCTCTCTCGTCTTGCCGCCAAGCGGACGATTACATCGCAGAGTTTGTCCTCAAAGCGCTCATAAGAACTGTCCTATATACGTCTGAATTCTTTGGTCTGGTCAAGTAACACAGTGACGCATCCATCACCGTCTTCCGCTACGCGTCGGCATATCGCCGTCACACCCTGACGCGTCCTGTGCTCGTATTCAGTATGTTTTTGCCAACTACCTCTTCCTCTTTGCCGAAGTAATTAAGAAATGAATAAACCATTATCAGAACACGCCACAATTGAATACAAACCTTATGCTTCAAATATTGGGGTGTATGTTTGATTGGGGTCAAAACGGATGTTTCTGCGTGCTTCCGATTGAACGCGAAATGGAAACTGATCTCTGAATATGCATGTGCACGCATGGCGTCGCCTGCACGCTTGTGCGCATAATGCTCTCAGAACTCAGGAGCATTGCATAAGACGTGCCCGGTTTTCAAGTTAATAAAAGCATATTTTTTTTCTTGATCGTAGTTTTTTTCCTTTACAGTTTATTCTTAAGAAGAAAGTGTTTTTTTGATTAATTTGTGACATAAAAAGTTGTGATTTCTGGTAACTCAAATTCAAAAAATCCGATGGCCAACTAGCTAATAAGATTCAAGAGTGTAGGCCGCGTTTTTTTTTTAATATTTTAACATTATCATAATTAGCTTTATATTCACTGTAGTGAAGGTACTACTACTTCACATAAACATCAAAGCAACCGATTTATTCCCAAGTCCCATACATCCAAACGATATAATTACTGCTGTGTACTCATTAATGTTTTTAATTAACTGTGTAGCTCATTAAGGGCCTGTTTCACAATCTCCCGTTAAGTTCCCTATAGGCTATAGGCAACATATTTGACAGATGTTTGACAGATACTCCATACTCTATCTGTCAAATATGTTCCCTATAGCCTATAGGGAACTTAACGGGAGATTGTGAAACAGGCCCTAATACTATTTAATATTTATTATCATGTATTTTTTATATCTCGATCACTAGAAAACAGCCAGTGACTTCCATCTGATTTCATCTTTAATCTTTATACCAAATTGTTTGTCTGAACAGACTAAATATCAGTTAGATCTGTTACTATGTGAAAGTAGGACAAAATTATTACAAAGTAAAATCTGACATTTGTTATTTGGCTAGGATTATAATTTTCTGTATTAAATCAATAAAAGAACATGCATTATTTAGAAGTTCATAATAAATTAAAAATTACTATTCCTTAGTGGTGAAAGCTATAAATATTAATGTTAGAACAATATATTAATATTTTTAATAAAAACAAGTTTATTCACTTTCTCTGTTCGTCATTTGATCAAGCGCCTGAAGGACGAGTGACGAAGAGATCTGCTGCTGATATACGCTCTTCAGTTTAGTTTTTTTTTACCATAAATCATCATATTAAATAATTTATTGATGTCAATATTAAGTGCCATATATTCTTAATTATTATATAAATATTAAGCTCGCAATTTTATGGGTAGATAAAATTTTTATATTCTATGTATAAAATGTTTAATTCGCTCTTTCTCTTTTCAATAGAGGATTCGTAGAAAATGTAAAATATCAAGCTGCAACTAACGAAAGTGATAGACTATATCTTTTATCCTTTTATGGGTTTTGGTTTAGTAAGTAGGTACGCATATTGTTGGACATACTTACCATATTTGATACCTTACATAATGTGATATTAGTACACTATTCCATTAAAATGAATAATTGCCAATAATTTTCTTTTATTAAACTCCGCCAAAATGAATTTCTAAATCAATATGCTTTCTAATAATTAACAATCAAATCTTATTAAAATGCAATTAAATCATTTCACTATTATTGTTCCATAATATTATTAAATTGCCGTTTAGCGTTTTCTCGAAAGATGTTGGCTTGAAAATGCCTATAATATAGGCTTATAGTTTTTGCACGCAGTTTTGTACGCAAAATAAGTAACTTTTCTGGTTGATTTCTCTTCTTTGTCTTTTACACCTTGTGTCCGAAAAACCCAAACATCTTACGGAACCCTATTTTTTTTCCAGAATAAAATGTAGCCTATGTTACTCGTGGATAATGTAGCTTTCGAATGGTGAATTTTTGAAATCGGTCCAGTACTTTTTGAGCCTATTCATTACAACCAAACAAACAAAGTTTTCCTCTTTATAATATTAGTGTAGATATCGTTAATTTTTAAAATAGTCAAATGCTTTTTATAATATTTTGTCACTGTTCATATTATAATAAGTGTTTTAATTAATATTATGTTTACTGTTTTAGTTTTATTAAATTGAACTACAACACCTAATCGTCAGTAGTAAATACTCTGTTAATGGCAATATTGCATATAATATGCAATTATACCAACAAATTAATATAAGTACTATTTGTATGGCAACACTCGTGCGAATCTCCGCATCCGCTCGGAACCGAACATCCCGCGTGCAGATGATCCCACATCCCACAAACCTACATGCAACGACATTTCATATTAACCTAAAATATGTGTGTTAATTGGTTTTTGTAACGTGCGAACTCTATATTATTTTCTATTGTTTTTATATACCATACTGTGTTCGGAGTTTGATAAAATGGCTCATATTTTGTACAAGAAATGTATGGTAAAAAAAGGTGTGTGCGATTCACTCACGATAGAAGTGAAACACACGTTAAATGCTCAAATACAAGCAAGTATTAAACAGTGTGCAATATACATACACACCGACATTTGCTCTCTCGCTCTTTTGTATTTGTGTCTCTTACCTGTTGTTTTTTCCGTTGCATCCGACAACGATTTTAAAGAAGTTTATATAGTTTTTTTTTCACTTCAACACATCTAATGAACCTTACTAAAATGTATTCCTTAACCTTTGAATTGACTAAGATAATATAGTACCAGATGAGTAGAATTTTCTTAATGTCTGAGAATTAATTAGACATGGAAGTTTTGTAAATATGTGATTTCATGACTTGGCCAAACTGAGGGACTTGATATGGAATTTGCGCAGCCTCACATTTACGCAAAAATGATATCCTTGTTTAGATCGATTTCTTATCCTCAACCAAATGTGTTTTACCATATTTTATTAACTCGTAGGTCTTGTCCATGCAACCGGATTTCTATAATTGATTCTAAACTAAACTAAAAGCTTGAAATTCAGACATAGCTCAGAAATAGATGACAATGCTCATACATATAAAAAGTATAAGTTATGCTTTTTAGGAATTACTAGCAGAGCCCCGCGGTTTCACCCGCGTACTTCCCATTCCCGTGGGAGTATGATGATAAATTATAGCCTATGTGTTAGTCTGATGTAAAAGCTACATTAATATAAAGTTTTAGGAAAATCCATTTAGTCGTTTTTACGTGAAAGAGTAACAAACATCCATACTTACAAACTTTCGCGTTTATAATATTAGTAGGATTTTTGGTTTATCTTACTCCAGTTACTTGATCGTGCTTTAATTCACATAAATCATAATCCTCCATTTGAGTGGGATGACCATGTATCACGTAATGCGCTCGCCCACCAGTCAAAGTGCACTTAATTTATTTATGACAATATAAACCTTATTACCAACGCAATAATGATCCGCAGTCAATTAACCTGGAGGTCTCGTCCATTGCACCCTTTTTTTTCTTTTACACCGGGAAATGCACTGACGCATACCGCTGGGGAGTGGGTCTCCCCAGGCGGCTATGTGGGACTCGCTGCGCCCGAAAGATGGTAAGTGGACGCAGCTCTACCCACTAAAACCCGGCGAGTGCCACCAATGCCGCCTTTGGTGAAGTGCCCCGGCGGCCCTCGACGGCTAGCTAGTCCCTCGGGGGACCGACGCCACCTCCACAGAGGGGTTGCACCCCACCACAGAACAACCCCTCCCACCGTCGGGACAGTACAATGAGGCAAGGTTCCCATCCTCGCCCCTTGCCCCCTTCTCTTTTGTCCCCTCTTCTTATAAGAGGGGTACAAAGAGCCCCCTTGGCTCAATTAGCTTCGCCCAAGGTGTTGGGGTCACCCTAGGCTACTGAGCCCCACCGCCACGACAAGGTTTGAACCATGGTGGGGTCCATTGCACCCTAAAAACTGCAATGATTCTTCCATTTAGCGCACATTGCAAATACAGTATTGACAAAACTTTCTCGTAACACTTTCCTGCTACTGGGAAACCCAATTGTCGACAGTCATTGCTAAGGCCACAAAAACAGGATTTTGTAACGACACTCGTAAATGCATTAAATTAGGAGGCAGCATTTATTCTATCTGTCCTTAGTCCAACAGCTGAACTTTAAATAAACATTATTTAATAATAATAATAATGGTCCTCTAGAGTTCGGATTTCGGTCACGACATAAATTGTCAGTAACAGTAGTCCATCCATCATCATCATCCCTTGCCACTTCAACGTGCTTATTCTTCGCGTAATATCCGCAACTTTAGTTCTCTGGCGGAGGCCTTCGTTTCCTATAACCACTGACCATACTTCATCATCATCCTTTATCCGTCCACTGCTGACCATAGGCCCCCCTTAATGAACGCCAAGACGACCGATCCCTTGCTACTCGCATCCAACGCGGACCTGAAACTGCACGGAAATCTTCTTACCATCTGGTTAATGGCCGACCAACACCTCGTCTACCTAAACCCGGCCTAGACTCTTGAACCTTAACAGACCATACTTAAATCATTCAAAAGCGGTTTACACACTCGTACCTAATTTATTAACTAGAATAGGTACTTAATATTTTCCAGGGTAACTAACGGGTCCATCATCCGTATAATGTCTCGATGCAACAAAAACGCTGTTTCGTTTTAATGCCTACTTTCTTTTACCTTTTCGGCAGTACCACTTCAAGACAAAACGGGGAAAGTCGTGTTCATATCACGCCATCTGAAATGATTAAATCTTTAGTAAAGTTGTGACCGCAATAAGTTATTGACTCTTGTTTAATGATCATTTCATTTCAATGCAAAATAATATGTAAATATATTCAAATGTATGTATAGAGTAACATGCAATGTTACATCACTACTGTTTTTAGATTTTAAGTGCAAGATAAGAATAAAATAAAAAGTATCGACATCATCAGAATAAAATAAAAAGTATCGACCCTTATTTGTCCCACTGCTGGGCACGGGTCTCCTCGAAATCAGACGAGGGTTAGTGGGCCAAAGTTTACCGATGCGCTGGCCCAATGCGGAATGGTGAAATTCACATCACCTTCAAAGACGTTAAAAAAAATATGGATGACGATTAATAGAAAAGTGTATTTATCCTTATTTATACATACCTATAAAAACATTTGTTACAAATGTTATGATTACAGACGCTATATCATTATTAATTAATAACGATAACGCGAAAACATCGAAATTACACAAAATGTACATTGCACGATAAACATTTGCATAAATTAAAAATTTAGAGGTTAGAAAATGTTATGACTTTTGATGTTAAAAATAATTTTATTACATTAAAACGTTAACAAAAATCTTTGAATATATTTTTTTATGTGTATATACATAATATAATATTGTGTTTGATGTCGAATATTATATTATGATAAAATGTTTGCTTTTTGATAATATTATGGTTTTTATGCTGATATATGAAAGTCTATGAATGTGGTCTATATCTAGCTGACCTAGAAATTATCTTATTTTTTACCTGTTGCTGACCAGATAAATTTTCTAATATATAGGAATAAAGGTATTTTTAACTTCATACTATAGCCAATCTCTACTAATTATTAGAACTACCTAATTATTCTAATTGTTATAATAAAATTGTTATTATTATATTATAATTGCCTATCGAATCTCATATTCGGGTCAGTAACCCCGAACACTTGGTTTGTATGAATCAAAGTTCTTGGAAATGCAGTTTAAACTATAAAAACAGTATTTCATCTTCACGCGAGGTTTTTGTAACTTTGCACGTTTCACTGTTTTCTCTTAATTACATGATACATCTTAAATCATAAAGCATCATCATCATCATCATCGGCTTTCATGAGTCCACTGCTGAACATAGGGAACACTACATTAATGAACGACAAGAGATCCGATCCCTTGCTACACGGACACACGGACCGGCCATCGGAGACCCACCTACCTACCCATATCTACCCACCTGGTTAATGGCTGACCAACACTTCGTCTATCTAGACTAGATCCACTCTTGAACCACACCATTATGTTTTTTTTATTAAAATTTAAAAATTGTACTTTGAAGATCGATTTTAAATTAAAAACGCATTATAACATTTTATATATGTAGTTTAGTTATATGGTAATTCCAGATATTTTGAAACATGAGATTTGTGTCTAAAGTATACTAGTATCCTTACTAATGCTAATTATAAATGTAAACATGATATTTGTTACGATTTCACGCGAAAACTACTCAACCGATCATCATGAAACTTTGTACTCATATTCTCAGGGTAGATACTAGAAGTACCTAACATAAGATAAGTATATTTAAAAAGAAAAATATTTTTTTTTGCTAACTCGAGTGAAGCCGCGAGCTGCAGTAGGTTATAAAGCGTGAAGTATAATATTGTCAAATATATGTATTTTGATCGTCTTCTCACCGGAACAAATTACAGCTTTGCGTCAGGAAATGAAATTGATGGTACATAAGTAGATAGTTATATCGCTTATCGTTTCCTGTTTCATTTCACATCAACTTGCATAAATCCTAGAGACAAATAAAAACGGTTCTTTACTAACGCAATGCTGAAGAGTTTGTTGGCGCATTTATCTCTTGAACCACCGAACGGATTAAAAGGCGGAAAAAAATTGAATCCATTTTGCTAGCCAACTTATGGACCGTTTATTTTTTATGTTAGGATTTTTTTGTAACTAATAAAACACGGGGAAATAGCTAGCACATTATATAATGTTTAAAAGGTTTATATTTATAGATTATATTTGTATCATCAACATTCTGTAGAACAAGCAATGCCGTGCGGTTTTCCCTTGTACTTCCCATGGCTGTGATAGTGAAGCGATTAGTTACTTTCTACGTGATGTACAACTATACAGACAAACAGACAAAATTTAAAAAATGCTGGAATTTATTGTTGTTAATTTTTCTTTAACAACCTGGCTATTTTTTTAAATTTTTCAATATACCTATAGAAACGACTCATCTACAGATTTATTATAATATGTATAGATAATCTAATAAGTCTTTATAAGCCTTTATCCGTTCAGATAAAGGTTGATGATGATGATGATGTAAGATAATTCACTTTTGAAACAAGCCTTAGAAACGCCAAAAGGCCCGTTCCTTATAAAATACACTACTAACTAGGTATTGGAAACTAAGGGAATCATTCTGTCACATCATTATTTTTTTGTCCAATTATTCATGTCTGTCACAAGTTATCAATAACGGTTATTAATCCTACTATTTATTGCGGAAACGTTAAAAGAATTCAGCATGATTTCGCACAATTAACCCCAAAAAGTTTAACGAAAATTGGTCTAGCAATGCGCCTTTTGTGTCTGTCCATCTGTCATTGAGGGCTTCAATCTCGCTTGTTTGTTTGCCAATCGCATTATTTGCTGTTTATGTATAGAGTATTGTAGGGTTTTCGAGCTTATTAATTTATAAATATGTCGGTGAAATATTTTTATTTGAATCTAAATAAGTAAAAACAATTGTGTGTTATTTTGTTGTAAATAAGCTGTTGCCCGCAGCTTCGCCTGCGCTAAGATTTACAGCGGGATCTTAGTACGCAAAATAAGTAACTTTTTTGGTTTATTTTTTACACACTGTGTCCGAAAAACCCAAATATTTTTTTTTTTGAATAAAATTTAGCCTATGTTACTCGTGGATAACGTAACTTTCGAATCGAGAAATAATTTTTGAAATCGGTCCAGTACTTTTTGAGCCTATTCATTACAACCAAACAAACAAACAAAGTTTTCCTCTGTATAATATTAGTGTAGAAGTACGTTTACGAATCTACCTCAGATTTTTGTTAAAGTAAATATTATATTAATCCTATTTGTAACTTGTTCCCTTGCTAAATATTTCTTTATTTTTTTATATACTCTTTTCGTTTTATCTGACTTGCAGCTAAAATTGTCACTGTAAAAGCGCAGCGTCCCGACATTATTTTAAAACAACATTATTAATCTTCAACAGGAAAATACTCTCGATTTATTTATTGAGCAGTAAAATTGCGTTACTTTACCGCCGCTAGTTGCAAGGAAAAAAAAATACGTAATAAAAGTATTTACTACCACTAAGCGCAAAAAAGCGTTAATCGTTTTTTATTCATGATCACATTTCGCCCCCTGGCAACAAATAAAAAAAAGCACGCGCTATGATATAGCTGTTATTGAATACTTTTTTTTTTTTGATACTCCACGCAATCCGATAAGTTTATTTATTGGTATAGTAAAATCGATGTAGGGTAGGATTTACGACTACACATTTGTGGGGTATGCCGACATAACAAAGCGCCCTCGTTCATCTTAACTGTTTCGATTTTATTATGTTTCTCTATTTATCGAAAATTATTCTATTTGTGTAACGATAGCAAAAAAAATGCTACATTTTTCGTATTGATTTTTGTGTCATTCCTGATTGGCAGGTGATATTTAAGGTTCCAGAGGAGTCCTGCCTGTCTGTCTTAGGTTAAAAACATGTGTAGTGCTTATGAAAAATTCAGCGTTAAATTTTTTGAAAATAGAACATAATTATGAAGACTTTTGTGGCTCGCGCTTTGGCTGTCAGGCCGGAGGTAGTGGGTACTAATCCCGCCAAGGAATAAATAGTTTTCCGTGTTTCTGGGACATGGATGTGTTTTAAATATGCCCATTATATAATAATAATCTTAAATCTAATATGTGTAGCATAACAGTAGTGACTATTTCCCGTGGCTGGCACCCGTAACACAGGTTCTTCGATAAATTACCACAGATGACAATGTCCATAAATATATTTTTTGTCTTATATTTTTCTTTCTGAAATCACCATAAACACTCAAAGGCAATCAGATAAAGCTAGGTGTCAAGCTGACGGTAAAGGCTATATTCATAACATAATATTATGTATATTGTTGCTCTTTCATGTAAACCTACTGAATTTGATGAAACTTTACAATAATATACCTTACACATCAGATATGTTCTAATTTTTTTTTCGTATTGCCCGAATGTGTGAAATCAGTGCGGCGCAGTGCATGCATAAAGTTCATATTCGTAGAAGCATTAATAGAATTATCATAAATAATGCCTTAATAGAGATGTGAGGGGTGGTATTTTTTGTACCATGGCCCATTGAGATGAATGCGGTCATTGAAAGCAAAATGCTTCCCCATTCCGCTTGTGACTAGCGACTAGTTGTCCCCCTGACCTCACGAACGCAAATACTGAGGCAATGGATAGACGGAATATCTGCTTGGCAATTTAATTGGCATGTTTCTTATTACCTATGTAATAGTAATTATTTATTTATTAGGAACAGCGACAGTTACTAACGAAATCATTTAATTTGAAACATTAACGTTTAAAATTTTAGGTTTTAGCAGTTTTAAATAACAAATTATTTATTTATTTATTCTTTAGTTTACAAAAATCATATAACAATTGTATTAAATACATTGTTAACAAATGATGTGTACCCAATATGTTATGTACTAGTTTTGTTGAACAAGACAATGATCGTTGATAACGTCGAAATATCGAACTCCGCAAAACAAGAGCGAAAAACATGGTAAATAGTATTAAAACCGAATTTTTTTTTGTCTGTTCTTGTCAGTGGTCTAGCTTTGAAATTGGTAATTATAAGGTAGTGATACTTTATGTATGACAGTGTTTTTTTGTTTTTGATCACTAACTGTGTTATCAGTATGTAGTCTGATAATAATACGGTATTTGACTAATTCTGGAAATCGTTTTAAATGATTCTTTTAGTATATAATAAACGTACAGTAATAATTTTTCTGTGAAATTTACAGTATATAGGATAATAATCGATGTTAAAATTTAAATTGTAAAAATCGCGGCAAAAACGACGTCTTTGTAATGGCTCCGGTCACGTGACGCATGTGACGTCACACACTAGTAAACCAATCCATCTTGTATACTTATGAAGGTGCATTGCTTTTTTTTTCTTCAAATTTCAGTATTTATTGGAAGAAATGGCTTATAAATGGTGTGTAGTACCACAATGTACAAATACGTCTATAAAAACTCCGGAAAAATTATTTGTTTCTGTTCCTACGAATCCCAAAAAACGTAAATTGTGGTTACGATTGGCGCGATTAAGAGAGCCAAACAGTATTTCGATGCATACAAATGTTTTTATGTGGAAAGATCACTATTGTGAGTACCTGGAAAAAAAATTATATATGATTCTATAGAATCATATATAATTTATATAAGTATATTTATATATGATTACAATATATTACTTATATATAATTCTCAAGAAATATATATAATTATATATTATATTAATATTATAGGTTTAAAATAACATGAATTATTTAAATTAAATTATTAGGTAAGTACACTAATCATTCTTAAATTTATATTTATATACTATAACTACTTGCTGTTAAAAAAAAATAGTTTGTATAAAATATTCCCTCATAATCTTTTAAATGTATTGTAAATCGTTATATACTTCGCTATAGTACCTCCGCGTTTATGTGTACAAAGTTTCATGATGATCGGTTGAGTAGTTTTCGCGTGAAAGCGTAACAAACACTCCTAAGCTTCAGCTGAATAATAATCAGCGTTATTCTTAAAGAAAAGTGCAACCATAAAAGCGTCTATCATATGTAGGTTCAAGGTTGCTGTTATCGCATCATCGCTTGCACAAAATTTCCTTCCATTTTGTGATTATATATAAGCCACTTTTAATGACTAGTTATAAAAAATTTCCAAAAGTTGTTTAAAAATAGCTCAGAAGTAAAAATAATAACCAAAACACATTAAACTCGAACGACAATCAGTAGTACAAAATATTGTTTACTTGCGTGTGACGTCATGAGTGCTACCACCAATCACAGGGCGTTTTGATTCACAACAAAAATTTTAAAAAGTATCATTTTTATTTTGCGAATTAAGCAAAATTTATGCATTATTTTGTTCAAAAAAAGTGATAATGGTTTTCTTTAGACTATTATCTCGCAGGATTTCCACATTTCATAGAGTATTTTGAATGTTGTCAAACACCGTAATACGGTATTTGACTAATTCTGGAAATCGTTTTAAATGATTCTTTTAGTATATAATAAACGTACAGTAATAATTTTTCTGTGAAATTTACAGTATATAGGATAATAATCGATGTTAAAATTTAAATTGTAAAAATCGCGGCAAAAACGACGTCTTTGTAATGGCTCCGGTCACGTGACGCATGTGACGTCACACACTAGTAAACCAATCCATCTTGTATACTTATGAAGGTGCATTGCTTTTTTTTTCTTCAAATTTCAGTATTTATTGGAAGAAATGGCTTATAAATGGTGTGTAGTACCACAATGTACAAATACGTCTATAAAAACTCCGGAAAAATTATTTGTTTCTGTTCCTACGAATCCCAAAAAACGTAAATTGTGGTTACGATTGGCGCGATTAAGAGAGCCAAACAGTATTTCGATGCATACAAATGTTTTTATGTGGAAAGATCACTATTGTGAGTACCTGGAAAAAAAATTATATATGATTCTATAGAATCATATATAATTTATATAAGTATATTTATATATGATTACAATATATTACTTATATATAATTCTCAAGAAATATATATAATTATATATTATATTAATATTATAGGTTTAAAATAACATGAATTATTTAAATTAAATTATTAGGTAAGTACACTAATCATTCTTAAATTTATATTTATATACTATAACTACTTGCTGTTAAAAAAAAATAGTTTGTATAAAATATTCCCTCATAATCTTTTAAATGTATTGTAAATCGTTATATACTTCGCTATAGTACCTCCGCGTTTATGTGTACAAAGTTTCATGATGATCGGTTGAGTAGTTTTCGCGTGAAAGCGTAACAAACACTCCTAAGCTTCAGCTGAATAATAATCAGCGTTATTCTTAAAGAAAAGTGCAACCATAAAAGCGTCTATCATATGTAGGTTCAAGGTTGCTGTTATCGCATCATCGCTTGCACAAAATTTCCTTCCATTTTGTGATTATATATAAGCCACTTTTAATGACTAGTTATAAAAAATTTCCAAAAGTTGTTTAAAAATAGCTCAGAAGTAAAAATAATAACCAAAACACATTAAACTCGAACGACAATCAGTAGTACAAAATATTGTTTACTTGCGTGTGACGTCATGAGTGCTACCACCAATCACAGGGCGTTTTGATTCACAACAAAAATTTTAAAAAGTATCATTTTTATTTTGCGAATTAAGCAAAATTTATGCATTATTTTGTTCAAAAAAAGTGATAATGGTTTTCTTTAGACTATTATCTCGCAGGATTTCCACATTTCATAGAGTATTTTGAATGTTGTCAAACACCGTATTACAACAGTTCGTGACAGCGTTTCTTTTATAAATTGCAGTGTTATTTGTAACACTTAGCATTTCGCTTATAACCGTATCATCGATTACTAAAAAATATATCGAAATCGTTTCTCGGTAGCGATAAATTATTTCGTATTTATTAGCAATCGCAATCGGTTTGAGTGCAAGATTCTTTGAATGTTTGGTAAAATTTCCACTTGTATCCATGTATCCCTTCATTATTAAACTATTGGGAACATGGGACTATTACAATGAACGCTAAGACTACTCATCAAGCCGGTCTGCGCGTGCAATACACAGGGAAGACGGGCTTGCTTCTTCAATTAACGCCAGTGATCATCTGATCAAGTTGAAGGTACAGAGTCGAGCTGTGTACAATGTCATTACGGTAAAAAAAAAATTAAATATCGATTCTGGACGGTAAAAAGTATCGATAATCGTAAACTTTTACGGTAAATATTAACGGTATGATCCGATTGTAATAAAAAGCCCGATGGTCACATTCGATTGGAGTCTAAAATTACATCGTGTTTATGTGTACCTGATACTTTGTCAACCTTAAATGTATTTTTTCGTATGCTTTTTTGGGTTCATTTGGGTTAATATTTTACATTCACAAAGTTTTTAATACGTGAACCTTAACTTAAGCTTATTACAATACGTATACAACTCAGTGTATTTAAAGTTAACTCTGAATTTAAATAAGAAATAATAAACATGGAACATGTGTGGCTTATTGTGAGGATCCCCCACCGAACAAGACGACACCATCTACACTGTGTTGTACACTTGTACCGACTGAATACTTTTTATTTACTTAATTACAATTTACTATTACGATATTACTTTTAGTTCTTTCTATAATCTCTCCCGCTTTTCTGCAATTCTGTCCATTTTTTTTCTCATGTCTCTATCGATAATATAAATATGAAAGTAACGAATTCTCAAACGCCACATTTTTGGGGACTTTTTAAACTACTAAGCGCGACTTAAATCCAAATATCAAAATGTAACTCCCAAATTGAGTTGCGTTTGAGTATTCGGACATAATTATTTTAAACCTTTTTATACCTGAGCATTTAAATGTAGATTATATCCTAAGATAACATGAGCTTATAATAATTTATTTATATGTATAAGTATTGTCAAAAAATTATGTACAAAATAATAAATATTGTTGTACATAGTACGGAACACTCGATGTTTAGGCCCGACTCGCTTACTTATAATCGATATTTGAGAATTATTTTGAAATGCAACATATTACACTTGACTTACATTTTTCTGCTTTGTCACTACCCGGAATTTTGTATTTCCCGGAATACAATACTCCTGATTCGAATATTTTCCTCCTTATTTATGTTAATTTACTGCTCTATGAAAAGGAAGGCATATAATGATCTTGACATAACGCTCTTCTTGTGTTAATTCGACGACCGCTGTGGCTCAGTGGTTAGCGCGTTGGCGCTCAAGCCGGAGGTAGCGGGTTCGAATCTTGCGAGGGAACAAGAAGTTTTCTGTGTTCCTGGGTCATGGCCTTTAATACACATCGTATTAAATTTGTGTATTATATAATAAAAATCTTAAATATATGTATTAATATAAAAGTATTAAATGTATGTTTTTTCGGAAACTTAGCACGGGACCAGATTGACGTGGTGTAAAAGCGTCCATAGATAGTCCCACTTTCGTTTATGCATACATTAAGTGAGAACTAATAACTTTTCAGTTAGTGGGCGAATGCCAGTTTATCAGCATAATGACTATATCAGTTTAATATTCTGGCATACATTTTTAAAATATTTAACTAGCTCACTAAATTGCCATCTTACCTTTTTTGGAGATTGTTAGGACGGAACGTAAAGTAGATTAAGAAATATTACCTTTTATATTCATTCTTATCTCCTGGTTTTACAAAAATCTCCGTGAACTGTGAACTATGAAGAAAAAAAATGTAGTTACATCTAATACTAGATTTTGTCGCGCTTTAATTTACTACGGGATCTTAGCGGGATGACATAATATATATAGTCTATAGCCTTCCTCGATAAATAAGCTATCTAAAACTGAAAAGAATTATTTAAATCCGATTAACAGTTCCCGAGATTAGCGCGTTCAAACAAACAAACTTGGACTAGATAAGATTTGCTTTTTCTCAAAATTTTCAATGTCAAAAGTAAATAGGACTTTCAAAACTAGCAATGCCACGTTTTATCTGTTTTATTTACGATTGTTTTCTTTTTGATTTTCTGACATTATAGTAATTCTATCATAATTAATTTTAGTTGATAAGCTACAGACCTCAAGCTAGAATGAGAACTCACCCAACGAGTGACGAACAGACGAGCACAGGATACTACTTAAAATATAAAATTAATTTTAAATAAAAAACCAAAAACCGACTTCATAACTAAACCTTAATGTATGTACAACTAAAAAAATTAAAATAATATTGAAATACTTCGAGGTGAAGTTAGTTAACAAAAAAAAAATGAACTAAAATATGAATACTTATGTCTTACTTATACTATTTAAAATTGGGTATTTATGGAGTCGGTGCCAGATAAGGAGGATCTGTGAAGGTCATCTATGTTTTTTATCTTTCGCACGATTATGGTACGAAACCAATATAGTACATGGTTTATGAAGATGCGTCAGACGTAGGGTACGGTGCAATTTAGAGTTTACCTTCGCCCGTGACCTAGATTTGCCCCTCTTATTCAGACTATTGATTGCTCTCGGAAGCTATAAATAATATATGAAATATTACATCCTTAACAAATCAACAACAGATTTTTATATTAGTGCAAGTAAAGCTAAATAATATAGAGTGGGCTTTTTATTGGAATATCAGATTAGTTTAAAATTTTGCGTGATTTAAGTATGTCAAAATCAAAATCTTTTATTTAAAATACCACCACCATACCATTGTTTTTGACCATTAGTGGTAGACTCATGGTCAAATAGATTCCAAAGCAGGCTCACTGAGAAGAACCGGCGAAACAAACTCAGTTGTATTAATGCGTATATTATTATGTCACTCGTTTTACTAGCTTACCTTAAGATTGGGTTAGCACGGTATGACTTTAAATTGGCCGCAACTCTATCGTGATCTCGTATAATAGGTACCTGTGGTAAAAAAAAAACTACTTAGAGTTCCTCAAATTGAAAAAACGTAACTTTTAGAGGGTCACTTAATTGTCCGTCTGTTGAACGAAAACATATAGGATACTTCGCATTGACCTTAAATCGTGAAATTATAGTTCGAATCTAAATGTCCCACTACATAAAAGAGTTATTCTGAAAAGCGTAAAAGTACATACATACAATATAGGTTTAGTTCAAGAGCGAAGGCCGCGTCACGGTAAACGAAGGTAGGTCCGAGGTAGGCCATTAACCAGGAAGGAAGACGATCTCCGTGCAGTGGCAAGTCCGCGTTGGAAGCGAGTAGCAAGGGATTATACATCTTGGTGTTCATTAAGGAAGGCCTATTCTCAGCAGCAAACGGATCGAGGCTAATAATGATGATGACATTGACGCTCGGCTAAGACTCTCACTTATTTAGATTATTTTTTACATGGAAACCTCTTATTTGGAACTCACACACATTATTTGTAAACACCCAGTTTAAATTTTTGTTAATAGCAATTGAACAATTCGTATACGAAGATGAGAAAACAGTCTCACTTTCTTACTATATGCACATTATTTATTGTTATTAAATAATGCTAATAAATAATCTAAAATTACACAAAAGTAGTTATAAATCATACAAATAGCTTTCTTGTACTGTCCGTTTGTAATTAGGTGGCGATTGTGTAATGTTGTTATCTTATCAAACGGAAAGGTCAGTGAGTAGCGGAGCTTCCTTACCATATACTATAGATTTTAAATTACTTGCATTATATTTAAAAATAAATTAATTTTATGTATGGACTCGGCCTCTTATGCTAGAGGTTCCGGGTTCGATCCTGGCCCCACTTCTGCCTTGAAGTGCCTGCATGCATGATGAGATTAAAAGTACGTGAAATTCACCAACCCGCATTGGGCCAGCGTATCGGTGAACTATAGCTTATTACCCTCCTCGTCCCATTTCGAGGAAACCCGTACCCAGCAGTGGGATATATAAGAGTTGATACTTTATTTAACACTAGCTGTTGCCCGCAGCTTCGCCTGCGTTAACTAAGATTTACAATGGGATCTTAGTACGCGAAATAACATTTTTTACACCTTGTGTCCGAAAAACCAAAATATCTTACGGAACCCTATTTTTATCAGAATAAAATTTAGCCTATGTTACTCGTGGATAATGTAGCTTCCGAATGGTGAAAGAATTTTTGAAATCGGTCCAGTACTTTTTGAGCCTATTCATTACAAACATACAAACATACAAAAATAGGTACAAATCTTTCCTCTTTATAATATTAGTATAGATAACATCACCTACATGACTTGGAAATAATAAAAATTCGCAAAAACATTCTTCTCAAAGGAGCGCCTTTGAAGTGTATCATTACATAAAGGCATCCTAGGCAAGGTATACTAGGCTATAGGCTAGATCGATTTACGATCATTATAGCCTTGAGTTCTGTATCAATCCCGTCCCTCCCACCTGACCGCGTGACCCGGGAAGCTGCCCACCGGCTTATTGTATGGGAATGAGATGCGTAGGACGTCGCCTCGAAAACTTCATACATATAACATTTTATGTAAACGGTTTGATGGATTCGATATTTGAAATTATATGAGTTCGATTTTGTCTGTAACATCAGAATGTGTCTATAATATTTGAGGTCTATCCTGCTAATATTATAAACGCGAAAGTTTGTAAGTATGACTGTTTGTTACTCTTTCACGTAAACACTACTGAATGGATTTTACTTTCTATGAAACCTTACAATAATAATATATTAAGATCCTATTTAGGTCATTAAAATTGAATCGTATGTGACAGCAAACGGCTAGGCGCTGACATCTTCTATACTAATATAATAAAGAGGAAAGATTTGATTTGAACATAGGCTATATTAAATTTTCAAACAGTTAGGGACCCATTTTAAATCTTAGTTGACGCAGGCGAAGCTGCGTGCAACAGCTATATCTTTATAAGTTAATATTTGGCAGGCGTTCGTGACAGCTATTTTTTGTATTATTCAGATTTTGTCTAGAAACTTCTAATATTGGCCTTGTTTTCAACCTGGCCTTGCTATTGTTATAAGCCTTGGACTGCTGGTTTGAATACCAGAATTGACATATACACGTGTATTCACAGGGCGCATAGATATCGTCTTATGTTTATAAATAGGTCTGTTTATCTGCCAGTTACATTTAATTAATATTTACTTGTATTGTTATTGTAAACACCATTAGTAAATATGTGTAAATTGTATTACTATTTAGTGTTTACTACCAAATTATATTTAATACGTATTTATTTTTAAAATTACGTTTGATCGCTGTTTGGTTTAGTTAACTGATTTACACGTGGTGTGAGTTATTCAAAAATGTAGTTTTTAGATGCATGATGTGCAGCGCCATCTTACGCTTGGTAGTATAAAGTGAATGACGTTTAAATTGCCCAATTCGATAATTGGATGCTGAAGGTACTGTTTCGATAGATAGAACTGATATTTGAATTTATTTGTACTATGTATATAAATGCAAGGGATCGGTCGTCTTAGCGTTCTTTGAGGGAGGCCTATGGTGGACGGATAAAGGCTGATGATGATGATGAGTACAAGCTAGTAGCTTGCATTCATCTTGGCTGTGATTATGGTTTAGTTAGATTTTCTACATTTCAAGGCAAAATAAGTTTTAATAAGTTTTTTTCGCTTCTACGTAATAAAACTTTCATTGTAAGATTTCTTCTTTCCGATATTTTTTTTTTTTTTTTTTTTTTCGGTTGGATCTATGCTAATGGTCCTAGTGACCGTTATGCGTCATCGGAAATGGGGTGATCCGGTTGGATCATCCTATGACGTTAAAAATTTGGGGGGTTGCCCCCCGCCATGTTCATGGCGTCGGGATTGTACCTAACTTGGTCAGCTACGGTCGACTGGTTTGGAACGGGTGACGTTAGAAACCTATCGTGAGGGCCGGCCCTCCCCTCCCCCGGTAGCGGGGGAGGCGGGTCAAGCGCGGGACCCGAGCAAGCTGCCGATAGCAGAGTGCTATCGGTGATTACACGGTCTATATTGGTGTCGACTCGTAGCTGATCTGAGCCTATGCTGTCGCGGTTGATCCGGATCAACTGGTCAACGGAGTGTAGGGTTCGACGTCGCATACGACCCCGGGGGGTTTCCGATATCTTTCTTTATTATACTAAGTAGAATTGGTTGCGAAATAGTTTTTATTTGTCCCACTATGTATAGAATATAGATAATGAACACGAATGTGGGTTTGCTTACATTTGGAACACGTGGGCGATATAGACCACTCTTTTGATAAGCAAATAGATTTAGAATGAAATTATCCTTTTGTATTCATATCTATAATCTGATGGATGGTTAGTCAATATTAAATAATAAAATTACTATGGAAAGCTGTTCGAAAGGATCAAAAATTATGATGTTCAAAATTACAAAGTGTAATTTTACTGTGCTACACGCTAAAAGTTTTTATTTTGTTCCAATGGTGCATCGAAGACTTCTACTTATTTGTCCTCGACAGCATTCCAACTAGCATCAAAATAAATAAATAAATTAATCATATTATGTGTTAAATGTAATCTGTACATATTATTTGATAATTTATATAAGATAATCTGCTGCCATGTTTACATAAAATCTTGCAAAACAAAATTGCAAAGATTAAATTACTTTTTACTTCCGACTTCTTGTACGCAGAATCAGATTTTGGACGGTTCATATTGAATCATTAAATTATGGTGTGTTATATCTATTCATTAGTTACTACGTGAAAAAATAAGAACCAAACATCCATACATCCTTACAAAATTACGCGTTTATTATGTTAAGGATTATTTAAGGATATCAAACAGACCAAAGAATTGACAAACCTAATGCAAATTATAGTACTTAGTACTTCCCCTTAGTCCGAGACTCAGGACCTAACGCCAGTATGTTAATAAGCCGGAAACAAACCATAAAGTCTAGAAAGTGTCCTGTACCTATTGTCTGTGGTCAGCGCTCGGTATGTCAGCTATGTCTGCCCACATCTCCTTTGGGAACAATGCCGTTTCTGTTTCGTAACTTTATTTTGTATATGCAAAATACTGATACGATCTATATGACAGTAACTTTCTAGTTATTTATTGTTGAAGATAAACGCCTAATATAGCCAAGGATTTATGCAAAGCTTTTGGTACATTGAATTCAAAATACTCCCGAGCGAGTGCATATTTACACATAATAAAAATTTATTCTCACAAACGTGAGTTCATTCACTCCGTGTTGATACCAGGTTTAACCTTCTTTGGTTCGCTGCTAGTGCCAGTGGTGACCAGCCAAGGTCTGGTGTAGGCAGGACTTCAAAAGTAACAACAAGAATGGTAAGATTGTACATTAGTATAATAATAAGTTGATTATAAGCTTTAGGCACAAATATAAAAAAACGAAATTATATTATTACTTTTATATATTTTTAGTCTATTTTTTTTGTGAATGTTTTTGGACATTGGGATGCTAATTTTATTTTCATGGTTAGGGGCTGCCTGGTTTCCACTAAGCAGTTGCGCTATACAAATTCAGGATCCCATCCGGAACCCTGCGAGAGCCATTTGAGCTTGGTACAGAAGAGATTAGTCCCTCGTTAAGTTTGTCGACGACATTGACAGTTCACCATCAAACGTCCCATCTGCCGAAGATAGAAAAATGGTTATCCTAACTAAATATAGCTAGCTAGGCTAGTCAGGTGACATACCGAAATGTGAGAGTGCTAATGCTAAAATAATGCTCGTCTACATCTACACTCATATTATAAAGAAGAAAACTTTGTTTGTTTGGTTGTAATGAATAATTAAAAAGTACTGGACCGATTTCAAAAATTCTTTCATCATTCTTTTTTTTTTTTCTTTCTTCTTTCATCATTCGAAAGCTACATTATCCATGAGTAACATATGCTAAATTTTATTCTGGAAAAAATAGGGTTCCGTAAGATATTTGGGTTTTTAGGACACAAGGTGTAAAAAATCAACCAGAAAAGTTACTTATTTTGCGTACTAAGATCCCGTTTTAAAACTTAGTTAACGCAGGCGAAGCTGCGGGCAACAGCTAGTTCTTAATAAATGTGTTTTTATGTCATGTAAGAGTTAAGATTAAGACATTAAAATTTAAAATGTAAGCGAAACATTATACTATTTAGCGAAACATTAGGCGTTTTAGCGTCTATTAAAAAATAAATTAATAAGTTTTCCTCTTAAGCCTCACCTGCACAATTAATATCCAGATGTCCTACATCTCATTATTATTCGAACTGGTTTGTTCTTTCTTTTTTAATGGAAACATTCCAAAAATGATACCTAAAAAAATATTATCAGATGTAAATATCGCAATGTGTTTTCAACGAAAAAAACCGGTTTTAGATTAATTAATTATTTGTGATTTTTAATTGATTTCTGTTAATTTATTTTTAGTACTAATTAAATGAATATTAATATAACTCGTTTTACGATACTTGTAACGATTGGATAATATTATGTTCTGCTGCGACACACTCAGAGAATTGAGGCATTTTTGATGTGTTTTTTGCGTACAAAGGATATTAAATACTTCTTTTCTTTACTTTTATTAGAGCCGTCATTGTCATAATATTGTCCTATGTTAACTTAGTGACAACGATATTCTAAGAGGTCCGGGTTTAATCCTGACCTCCTCTGATGGCTTGAGATGGGTTTTTTAATTTCTAATTGAGATTAGATTACAGTTTAAGTTTTTGAGAGTGTGGAAGGCTTACCAACCCGCATTGGG
This sequence comes from Lycaena phlaeas, assembly GCA_905333005.2. Classification (NCBI taxonomy): domain Eukaryota; kingdom Metazoa; phylum Arthropoda; class Insecta; order Lepidoptera; family Lycaenidae; genus Lycaena; species Lycaena phlaeas. Next base: position 6,520,670 of record HG995181.1, read on the forward strand.
CCATCGGTAGGTAGGTCGCCAGGTAAACTACGGCCTCACACCCTCCTCGCCTGATTTCGAGGAGAAGACTAGTGTCCAGTAACAGGACATGTATAAGGGCTAACTAAACTTAACTTCGGGACAGTTGATGATAGTGATGATGATTTTTCTTCCGCACCGCACGAAACGCGACAGCTTAGCTTTATGTCGATTTCATGTAAGTGAGAGGTTCCTCTCCGGTCGTGCCGGCCCAGTTTGGTTGCCAAGCAGCATGGCACTACCTCTTACGGGGCCTCCAAACAAGCGTTAACTTGCGACTCCGCCCTCACAGATATAAGTTTTTATGGTTTTATATAGTACTAGCTGTTGCCCGCGCTTCGCTCGCGTTAAATTCGGAGTAGCGCAGATCCGTACGTACGTATAGTAAACACAGACAGATTATTTTTGAACTACCCTGCGAACTTTCATCTCCTATTTCATACCCATCTAGGTTAATATCTTAAAAACGGTGGAATAATTATTAATGGTTATTTAATTCTTATCAAGTGCCCAAATGCAAATTTTCATGGCATCATCTTCTATGTATAATGACAAACTTCCATACAAATGTTCATCCCCTATTTAAACCCTCCTAAGATATTTTTGCACCAAAAAGTAGCCTATGTCCTTTCCCAAGCTCAAATCTATCTCTGTTCCAAGTTTCATCAAAATCGGTTCAGTGGTGTAGGCGTGAAAGCGTAACATACAGACAGACACACAGAGTTACTTTCGCATTTATAATACTACTAGTAAGGATGGTCATAGAGTGTAGTGATTTTCTTAATTTATGTGTTCGATTATGGCTTTGTATTTACTTTATTAACCCCATGACTAAAATAACTCTATGGCCCATAAACCGGCGTAACACGCTACACCTCTGTGGAAGCGATTAGTTACGGAGCTACGGAGCTTAAACAGGCATGCAATTTCACAGTTATCCGTTTTAATCTTTTATGATTTATCGATTATCTTTAGCCCTATTGTTGAGATCGATTTGAAAATATTTGAGTGGCTTCCGACTGGGATTTGTAGATTAAACTCGAAATCATAAGATATGTACCTAGATTTAAGCCTTTATCCGCTCACTGTTGAACATGGGCCTAGAAATAGAAATCTAAATAATAAGGTAATAGAAGTGCTAGTGCTTGTTGCCACCACAGGTGACGCAGATGGCACCAATGTATCGTACTTAATACATTGCTTCTTATATTCGATGCTGATAGAAGAGCATCATATCACAAAAAGAAATGTATTACGCAATGAATAATAATAATTATTGCTTAGTGTAGCTTCGCTCACTGGCGATACGCGTTTCGATAGATCACCGCGCAATATACCATTCCCATTACCTTATTAATTATTATTTAGATTTCTATGGCCTCCCTTAATAAACGCTTGGACAACTCGGACCGGCCATTGCAGATCATTACTTTACAAGTATTAAATATACCTTCTAATTAAATTAGTAAAGTTTAATTAAAAAGAATTCAAATACCTTTGTATAAAACAAACGGAATTAAATTTAATTATGTTAAGAAAATAAAAGGCTAATACCGTCCGAGGCATCTTTAAGTTACAAAGGCCGTACAAGATAATATATTATTAGATCAGTCCTTGCTTTGAAAAACTAAGATTCAATAAAAACAAGTAATTTTTATCAAACTTGAGGCTCGAAATATGATTTAAAAGCGATCATAGAATAACCATCTTAAATTAGTTTTTATTTGACGTGAACGTCTTATAATTCAAACATTACTCATGCGGCGTTACCTCGCTCTGAGGCGTTCTACTTAAGGCTTGAAGCGAAAGCGAGAGCGCGGAACGAATGACAAAGAGGCACAATCGGCCTATCAGTATTTTCTTATGACATTGTCAGTTGTCACCTTCAACTATTGTCAGTAAGCCGACTTTACATTTTTTTCAATTTCAAAGAAGTTATCTCGAGGTCAGAAGATTGACATATCATTAATATAATCAGATCGATATTTGTTCGTATAAATGCGTGTGGGTGCGTAATTATTGGCGCACACACGTTTGAAAATCCTTACGTGGTATCACACGTATCTATGGCGCCACCTGTAATTTGTCATGGTAACACCTTTGTCACTTTTCAATGGGCACTTTTCACACATACATGGTTCTTCCTACTCCTCCATACTCCATAAATGAAACATGCAGCTTAGGAAGTATATCGGAACATACATGTAACCTAGCAGCGCCCCGCGGTTTCACCCGCGTACTTACCATTCCCTAGGGAGTGCGGGGATAAATTATGGCCTATGTGTCCATCCATATATATCCATCCATCCATAAATTCTTACAAACGTTCGCTTTTATTAGTAGGATACTGTTTGTATAACATTTATTATATACATATAAAATATAGATTACTAAAATCATAATCTTTTTGACGTAGTAAAAAACTTGCTTCAATTAATTTGTCCCTCTTAATACTTTTGCCGTGTCTCCGTCCCACATGCAATACCATATATATTATCTTGTATACGAAATAATTGGTACATTAAGATATAAAAAAAAAACCAACGGGTGTCCAGTCTTAAAAAGTTGGGTTCAGTATAAAATATTCTACCTCATTTTGTTCAACATGCTTTTGTTGCTTGTCAAAGTACTTTGACTTGGATGGATTCGAACCAGCGACACCTGTGTATTCAGTACCAAGTAGCCTAAATCGCATGGTTTTCCATCGTAATCATCTTTTAATCATTTATCTTGGTCAGATATTTTATTTTTTCGTTATAGTCAGATACTATTTTTCGTAAAATGTGGAGAATGTTTCTTTCTTTCTAATAGTATAGAAGAGCAGACGAATAGTCGAAGCCTGGCGATTATCGACGCCCTGCGAAACAGTACGGCACTACCTCTTACAAAAAATCTTCGTTCGTTGTTTTTGGTTAGATTTTCTCGCGCTTTTAACTGAAATGTTTGGTAAGATTTCAAACAAGGAACTCCAAAATGTGGCCCATACAGGCGCCCTGACGTCATTCGTTATCTTGCCACCGTACACGTGAGCAATCTTTGTACCGCTTCTACATACATTTTGTCGATACTAAATACTATTAAATATAGAAATCATAGCCGTGTTTTTTTTTACCTTTGTCGTCGATTTTGTATACCTAGTGAAAAAGTCATAATAAAATTAATTTCAACCATCAGTTTCACTCAAGCTCAAAAGTTACTTTGGACTATTATAATCATCATCATCAACTCATAGTGAGTAGATGGTCTAGTGCATTTCTAAAACTTTAGGCTCCACGAACCGCGAAATTTTTAGGTGACATTAACTATCTAATACACCCACTTATTGAGTGTTGAAGAAATTAAGGTTTTTATTTGAATAAAAGGTAAGAAATAAGGTGTGCTTGTTTCTTGTCGCAAATGGCCTTATAACATTAAATAACCTTAATTCTGACTGGGTATCAACTGCTTTGCGTGAAAGTGTCAGTTATCAAGTAATCCTTTACGTAAATCTTGTCATGAGCCTCCTGTCGCCGAATGGCGAACCTTTAGGGGTTCGCGTACTCCACTTTGAGAAACCTTGGTCTAGTGGATTAAAGGGGTCGGACTCCAGAGTGAGAAGGTTAAGTTCATCCCTCAATGAACGCCAAGACGGCCGATCCGATGTCGATCGCATCCAACGCGAGTCATTTTTTCATTACATTTAGTACCTACTACAATATCAAACGAAAGATCATCTCATCATTAATGTCAAAATAGAAGGGTGATTTATTTAATCGTTTCCTCCACCCAACTTTATTATGATTAAGGTCAGATAACATTAAAGAGATCATAAATAATTCGCAAGTAATTAACTCACGATATTCTGACGTAAAAGATTTTATGATGACAAACAAATTTGATACAAAATAACTTATAAATATTAGAAAATAAATGCGTTGTTTTAAACCTCACACCAAGATAACTAAGATTTTTTGTAGTGCATTTAGGCGTAACTACCAGTCTTAGGTGGGATCTGGTAATGTGGGATTTAAATACCCCCTTTAAAACCACCGCGTGTGCCTTTGACAGCATAATATAAGGAGGTGCCTCGATATATCAGTAACAAGAAACTACATAATTAAATGTTTATCCCTACGTATTAATTTAAACTCTAAATATGCTTGTCTTCAGTAAAAAGACGTTAAAGATATTAATTATGATGACAAGCAAATTAGGTATTCCGCGTAATGTGCTAAAGTACTGATTATTTTAAACAACTAGTTTGAAATGGATTATCACTCACTTTAAATGATAAATTCCCGTATATTTATGCTTTGATATCACGACAACAAACAATTATCTATGATGTCTTCCTTGGAGACAACAATTTTCTTAATTATAACACACATGAAAAAAAAAATCGTTGTTATATAAACACAAAAAAAAAAAAAACACACGTACACAGAACCACATAAAATGAGTTGAGTTTTAAGAAGTAAGTTATATTTTAAACCAGTGTTTCCCAAACACTTTTGTTTCATAGACCAATTTCAAAATTTTTCTGCATCACGTAGACCTCTTGATGAGCTTTTTTTTCAAGAATTGCTTGTTTAAATATAACAATATAATACATAGTAACATTCTCTTAACAATATTGATAGAAGTCATCATTTTGGTTCTTCACTATCGAAACCAAATTCATTTTCATAGGCGATTGTGGACCACAATTTTTTGTCACGCTTGTCGTGGACCTTCTAGTTTTCCGTGGACCCCTGGGGGTCCAGCTGGACTACTTTGGGAATCACTATTTTAAACCATCTTTAAAAGATTATTTTTGTCATATGAATTAAGATGTTTGTTTTTTTTACTATAATATAATATAACAGTTTATAGAAAAGAAAAATTGTCAAAAATAGCTTCTGTCGAAATTGTGGACCATTGCAATTAATTCCTACTCGCAAGTGGAGAGGTATAACTTTTTCGGGCTCACTTAGGGCCTGTTTCACAATCTCCCGTTAAGTTCCCTATAGGCTATAGGCAACATATTTGACAGATGTTTGACAGATACTCCATACTCTATCTGTCAAATATGTTCCCTATAGCCTATAGGGAACTTAACGGGAGATTGTGAAACAGGCCCTTAGGATAATAGAAATGAACATAATATCACCCCATTTATTTTTACCCTCTTCGTGTGGAATCCTCTTTCGCTTAACGTAATACTAAAATATTTTCATCATCATCATCATATGCCGCTTTTATATAATATGTTTATAAATATTGAAATAGACCTTACAATATTCTTTTTTCATTTCTCGAATCGGTAATGCAAAGTATTATATTTTTTAATAAAAACTGATTTTATAAGTTTGATATAATTTTCGAAACTAAATGACCGATTTGAAAATTATGTTAATCAGTGTAATGCCACGTTATTACTGAAGAAACTAAGGCCACGAAAACAATCATTATTAGCCCGGCAACAGCTATAAATTCTTATGAATGCGGACAAAGCTGCGCGTATTGCTAGTGTCAAATATAACAAACTTTAAACTGTATTATTAAGTTAAGTAACAGTGACGCTGTTGTGTATTAACAGGATTTGTCGCGTAAGATAACTTTCATTAACTTTGCTTATCCGTGCGAAATTTGAGTTAACCTAGGGTTGTCAGTCGCTTAATTAAATAGTCATATAAAGAAATATAACATGAATCTTATTGTGTTCTATTTCATTTTTGACGATTGAAATCATTAAGGTTGAAATGAAGTTGTATTGTTATTAGTTTCTACTGGTATTTGAAGAATTATCATACTATGGAGAGGCTTCACTTCTGCTTTTGCTTCGTAATATTATGTTTAACATGAGTAAAATTCGTACTTCTCTATTGTTTCTTCTTATTTTTGTTTGTTTTTTATTTTTGCTGTGTTCTTCGACATTTCATTTTATTTACATTACTGCTCAATAGTTTAACGAAAACAACCATTTTAATACATTTAAAACTGTTAGTTTAAAATGAAATAAAACAGGCAAACAGAGGTGGCAGCCCTAAGCTTGGTCTTATTAACAGGTGCCGGCTACATCTTGAATCTTGATATATTCATGGTTCTGTATGAACAAAGTTAGCTATTAAAGCTCAGGGATTCGGATAGTGATCAAACTATTTGAATTTCGAATTTGTTTGGTGATATTTAAGAGTCCTCTGTTCATCTAGTCCTGTGGTAGATCCTCATGAAGACGCTTATTTTACTAGTATTGAGTAACGGAGGAAAACTTGGATGGGTGACCGCCTGGGAATACTGCGTGATGTTGGCTATTTAATATTTTTTAATTAAAATCAATATTTTCAATAAATTTATACCGTGAATTGATCATTAATTCATATTATTGCCAATGGTATTGTCATATTTTACTTGGATAAGTATTACGACAATAAATATATCCGTCGAACAATATCTTAGGTTTTGCAACATTTGCATTATGAGCACAAGTAAGTGATTTGGCTCCTATTTGCGATCTGTTCTGGTGGCAGTCGAGTCCTAGATTTACGATGCCCAGTTTGCGTGGGAGCCGTTAGCCTTGAGGCAGAAATCCCACTCATGATCATATATATCTTGTGTAGCTACCTTAAATCTTTATTATTACAGGGACTTACTCTCTAATCATGTAAAAAACAACATATTCAAAAAAAATCTTTATCGTCTACGCTAAGATTTACAACGGGATCTAAGCAGGATTATGTGGTATATAGCCTTTTTGGATAAACAGCGACCAATTATAGTTCCTGAGATAAGCGCGTTCAAACAAACAAATCTTCAGCGTTTTAAATTACTATAAGTTTATGACTGCCCCATATTGTGAACGTACGAACGAACGAAAATATCGCCTTTTAGATAGTTCACAATGAATGTCTCATACAAATATTATATACAAACATAAAGTACTCATAATGTTTAAATAAAACTTAAAACGCATTTTATTTAATTTCACCCATAAAACTTAATATTGCTTTTGTATAATTCACCCTATTATATATGTTTGTTTGTTTTGTGTCAAATAAAGCTTATTCTTTCTTTCTTTCTTTCTTTCTCTTCTTAATTTCTTAAGCATTTAAAATACTATAAAACATTTGTTTGCATATAATTTTCCTCTTGACTCTCGACACTTTAAAATAAAATACTGTGAAAAGTTCACGCCTAAGTCCTTTTGCATTTTAGGGTACCTTTGGCAGGGTTTAATTTTAGGGTCTATGTTATGGAACGCTAGTGATGATGAAGTAAATACTACCATCATCACCATTAGTTTTATCGACCTTCTTACGTTCTCTTTTAGTGGATGAAAAGACGAAAATTTTCTCGCTTCCGATTTTGTATAGAAGGACAGCTCTTATGAGCGCTGTAAGGACAAATTCTGCGATGTAAACGTTCGCTTGGCGGCGAGACGAGAGGGACACCGCGATGTCCCCAGCGTATGAGCCTACGAGAGCGAGCGAGTGCGAACTGGGGACTTGTCCCCAATAAAGTCGGCACAAAAAATCCTTTAAACATGATTTACCAAAAAATACATAGACATACTGTATGTTTTTTTTTAAATTAATTTTTTAGCTACAGAACCCCATGTTGAATACTCTGGCTCGAGCTTGTCGATTTTCATTCACACCAAAGGGTTTCCTATAATCTAGGCTCTAGTATTGTTGAGTAAAGCTTGTGTAACTAATTGCTTTGGACACGGACTTGTTTTAGAAGTTGAAGCCATAAATAGTTTGTATGTAACGTTTATTATGAGCTTGGTACACTTTCAACTTTCAATAACAAATCATTTATAATATAGATACTTAAAATATTATACTATGTTGGAAAAGTTGATATTTTAGCATGGTTATCGCTATAGATACCCCGAAATGACAAAATATATAAAAAAATCAAACAGATCGATAAGGTTCTAAAATTTATAACTCTGACAAAAACGATATTATCATCATGAGCCTCCATCTATCCACCGCGGAACATGTATATAAAAACATAACAATTTATATAATTAAAAAAAAAGTCACAACATTCAAAAGAAAAAAAGCTTCCAGAGCTTATAGATATAGTTATATAAAAAGAGGATAATTTAAAGAGGTTCCTTTGTGCGAGGGACGAGTATTTTATAGTAACGTAAGTGTAGTTAATTATAGTCTAAGAGCTAATTACTAAATGCGCTTTAGCTTTTTGAGATCAGTGTTTAGTAAATGTTTGTGCAAAAATTGCATGTTTACTCTGTCATCCCCCTCAAGTAGAAAAAGCAAGGATCACTCAAAGCTTTCTATTTAATTAGACGTATTTTATAATTTTTACTTGATTTCGCTTTTTAAAATTTTCAATAATTTAGCCCGCTCGGTAGTTATTGGTACTAAACTTAATGGATTTAAGCTTAAAATGTTTATTCTTATTAATTGAGACAGTGGCACCGAGTATGTCGAAATTTCCAAAAAGAAACCAAATCATTAACTAATTGTGCTCCATGATATTCAGTTTTAAGGTAATTTTCACGCAATCAGGTTCTTTTCGAATAATAACAATCGGAGTTTAGTGTGTATCATGTCGTTTTCATTTTAGCAAATATAAAATAATGCTAAAACTTTCACATTATAGAAAAGACAGCAATAACTTTCTATTTTCGCATAAAAGGAACACAGGAATTTAGTAATATTGTGTTTAAAACATTCACTCTGGATCTGAATATAGGATATTACAAAACAAAGGTATTTAATAATATTTTCATCATCAAGCTTGTCATACTTCAGTCCTCAACATATAATGCCTTTGTATATTTAAATAAGCACTCAATGAGCCATTTGTTAATAAACAAGCACAGTTATGATCCATGCATAAGAAAAATAACAAAATATCTATATTTTAACATCTGCATAAACTATATTATTACTTAAAACTCTACCATGTCTTAGTACGTAACTTTAGTTAACGTATAAAGCCCACGTTTTAAGTTCTTTAAAATGCTATCGTTAAATCCACAATGAAGTCTTAAAACTATGTACCTGTCAAATGTCCTTGTGTATGTATCAGGGAAATCTACATCACATACTAAAACGATCATGGCTTCTAAAATAATCTCTGTAATTGGCTTATAATAATAAAAAAATGTATAGGGTGAGTATACTCCATGATTTTTGAGGAGCAAAGTAATTAGTTGCCATTACAGAGATTCGCCATTGACGTTGCCATTGTAGTAAGGCTATTATGTAAGGTTGTTTTCGAATCTCGAAAGCGGAATCCGCGGTGATATGACGAATTCGACGAATTGTATTCTTTAAAACTCGACTATATATTATCTATATCAATAAAATTCGCTTTTGAAGTGAGCGTCAAGTGAGCTCTATCACTCAGGTGAAGCTCGCTATCGAAATGTTTTTTTACAGAATAGCCCTACTGGTTTGAATCCTGATTCCGACGAAGGAACATAATTTTTTTGATTAATGAAAACGTCGTTTCTTTCAAAATTTGAAGACATTTCTTTATTGTGAAACAACTAATTGGCTTTCATGCCGTTACGTCCGTCAAATGGCATGACGCTGTCATGTCGTGATGCCTCTACTAGGCTGCTGCTCTGGAATTATATTGTGTGACCGGGCTTACACTATATTTATTTATTCTTACTATGTTTGGTTCGTACATTTTTGATATAAATTATAAATTGCGATATTGACCCTGATGATTTTTTTATGGCGATTATTGATTAGGTTAGATATATTTTTTTAATAACTATAAGCCTATTAGTACTTTAAATATTCATTTATTACAACCGGTAGACCGAATGACAAAACATTGTTTTTCAATTTAAGTTACGAAAGCTGTCCACCATTTTACCGAATCGTGGTCACTACCATTGAAAGGCAATATCGCAATATTTTGGTAAGCACTTATTAATCATAATACTCCGAGTATTGCGTAACTACACTACTCTACAATTGACATATCATATTATTAAACCCACGCCCGATTATGTCCGACTATTATATTGTTAAAACTTACTGTTAATGGACTGATATAGTAATTATATTAGTCATTGAGTTTTATGATTGAGTACTTATGATTGAAAAGTTTTTATCAATAGTCTCAATATACTAGCTGTTGTCCGCAGCTTCGCCCGCGTTGAGTTAGTTTTACACAACAACCATATTGACGATCAATATACTCAGAAGAATGGATAGCCTTTTTATATAGATCGAATATTTTTTTGCTTATTTACCTAAATTGATTGATATTTTGTCGCAAAATAATGTTCTCAAATAGTACATTTTATATAACACACTGAAATAAAAAAATACCTATTTCTGTAGACCACGATTATATTTGACCAATCATATGATACACGCGGGAGCGTGTTAAACCAAGTTCAGCTGGCGAGCAAGCACCATAGTGTATAATATATAAGGATATTATAATATTAGCTAGCAATTCTACTAACTATATTTACTATTCATACCACTTGCTCTTGAATAAGAAATGCTTGAACGTGATTTTAAATCAAAATAAATCAACTATTAAATTTCATGACACAATTAGGTATAAATATATATATATATATATAAAGTGCATTATTGGCATTCATTGAAATAGTGATCCAATACTTCATAAATGTTGCGATTCACGGTGGATAACTTAAGATTATATCTATATATACGAGTATAATATATAATATATATTTTTTGTATACTCACTCAGTCTTAATTATCATCATTATCATCATCATCATCAGTCTTAATCCGACCCCTGCTCGGATATGATCTTCCATCTTGTTAAGAGCCAGCCAATACTTTGTCTACCTAAGCGCAAAATTATAGATATTTCAAAGGCGGGCATCTAGTCTCAAATTCGGTATATGAGTTAATTTGGTGACTCATCTCATTAATATTTACATAATTAAAATTTTATTAATATAGATTTTTCAAATAGCAACATATCCAGTTTTCTTCCTAATGCGAATACGTTAATTGACATTATCATAGATATTAGTAATTTTATATATTTATTATTTAATCAGTATTAAACGGGTTTTAAATAGCAGTGGGAGAAATATGTAGGATATAGTATCTTACTTAGTACAGGAATTACAAGCTTTCTCATCCAAAAAAAGACAAAAGCTTAAAAAAATCAACCAAACAGCGAAAGTTCAAATTCGATTCTACTAAAGTTACTCAGTACTTACATGGTATTTTAGCTAGTAACCTAGGTATATCGATTGAAACCTCTTAAGTAATTATAATTTTAATGTCTAAAGTTATATAAAACGAGATATTTTCCACCTCGTAAACGAGACATTAGTAGATAGTGTCCTAGATTTTTTTTTTTTTAATATCATTGCTTAAAATATATTTACAAATAGAGATTTACTGGAGCTTTTTTGTTTCTCATAACAAAACTTTAAACACTAGTTATTATGTTTTTCAAATTCCTATTAACTTTTTCATTTGTGCGCAAGATGTAGGAAAGATGTAGCTGACCCTTTATTTGCGGACTCTACAAGATCGTGAATCGGTACCGTTAGCAATATAATAATATCCGTGACCACAAATAATGCTGGTAATGATAGATAATTAATAATATAGCGGGACTGATGATGTACAGCCGACTTGTTCAAATAACTACTAACTATGATCAACACGCTTAATCCATATCGTATTTTTTAATCTGGTACAAATTTTTAGGCAACAAAGACACCATGTTATAGAATTTGTTTTAAATTTGCTTCCTCATCTTGTTTAGTTGTTGATTAATATGTAAAGGGTAAAGTAGCAACACACATAAGTCCTACTCCTGGGATACAAAGAACTTTAAGAGATGTCCCATGGCATATTCACATATAGGGATTAAAATGTTAAGAATTTTTTTGTGCAGCACGAATAGAGGCTGATGATGATGAATGGGTTTCAAACTCGCGATCTAAACGCTAATGGCATTTTAAGATGCTAATTTTCATTCTATATCAATTCAAATATCAATGTCGGGCCTTGTTGGATGCAAATGGCAGGGCCATCTTGAAAAATAGGATCATAATGCTGATGATGGTGATGATGATGATTAAAATATGTATATAAAAAGTTGACAAACAAAATGAATTAACAATGTAATAATTGAATTGTCCTTTAAATAAATTTCATTGGGCTTACCCTTGTTCTTTTTGTACATAATTTAAATAAAAATTTCAAGCCTCTGGACAAAACATTGGCATGGAATAATTAAATGTTAATGGAATTGGAATTCCCTTTGCTATGAATATTCCAGTATTAAATATGACTTTTTCATCTCCATTTTTAAGGTTTATATTCATATTTATCATTAATTCGGCGATTTTGTTTTTTTTTTCATATTTCATTAAATGATTCATTATCATCAGCTTGGGTTCGTCCACTAGAAGTTTTACAAAAGGCCATTGGAAATTCTGATTTTGAATCGTCGATCTGAGAATTTCATCCATGTCGTCCGATGTTAAAACTTGACATTATTAATAAAAAATAACCCTTATTAGATTTATAAAGTATTAGCAACGCCCCGCGGTTTCACCCGCGTACTTCCCATTCCAGAGAGAGAACAGGGATAAATTATAGCCTATGTGTTATTCTGATGTATAAGCTATATTATTGTAAAGTTTCATTCAGTAGTTTTTACGTGAAAGAGTAGCAAACATCCATTCATACTTACAAACTTTCACGTTTATAATATGTATTAAAATATAAGTAAGAAAAGAAAGATATACAAATTGTATCGGAAATTTCTTATATGCTTCAAGAAAGTATTTTACTTATGAATTTGATCTGTGTTTTAATTAAGTAGATATAATAACCCACTTCCTTTGTAGTTAAAGTATTTATAAGTGAAATTTTGCGGGTTCGAAAATGTTCAAATGTTTTGGTATGGCGGGATGTACCATCCGGTAGGTCACTTTCTCGTTATGTAAGAAAAAACATTTAATTTATAATGCTGTGACGACATTTGTATAAAATTTCATAGTTATTAAAAGGTCTTAAGTAACAAATATATACTAAAAACTTATGAAAAAAATATTTGTCGTAAAAAAATATCTATTTAAAATAGTTTTACTACTCGTACATTATTTGCGAATACGTTAGCAGACAATGACGTAAGTATTTTAAATTATTAATATGTATTTTAAATGCCTACATTCTGAGTCTGTAAATAATGAATTCTACTACTACTACTACTAAATACAAAGGCAATATTTTTATATACATGAACGTTAATATACTTTTATATTGATGCAACTTTTGTTGCGGTTTATTGAGATTTTTTAATGCGCGTTTCGAATACTTTACAGCAACCATGATCGCGTGAGGATTAGTACCTGTAGTTACCTGAATAAATTTCGATGAAATGTGTTAAAAAGGTATTGCGTAAACATTATAAATGAAAAAAATATATAATGAATTCTGTACAACAATATCGACACCATGAAATCAAAATAAAGATAATATATCCCACGAATTCCTAAATTCAGCTTATAGGACCTGTAAAAATATATACGATACGCATTTCAAAATATTCATCAATCTGTAGGGATGTGACCTATATTTATATTATATCTATATTTACTATGTTTTTATTAATATGTAAATATACTTCATTCTTAATATGTAAATATAATGTTTTATGCATATCAATTTATGTTTTAATATTATTCACTTCGCTCTAATTCTCGGTTTAAATGTTTTCCTTAACAGCAATGTAGTGACTAATGCTTGAAGAAGTTTAGGATATTTTCCTTGTATATAGTTATAATAATTAATTCATACACTCAGTATCATAAGGTCTGTTCTGTAAATAAGTGTCCTCTTTCTCTTATTGTAGGATTGCAGATTTGGCAGACATTTGTCAAGGGAATTAAATTAAAGAAGAGGCTAGGGTTCAACGTTGTTGTTTTTTGAAAACCGAATGAAATCGAAGGGGATGAAAATGAAATACTTGCCCACGTCTGGGCAAAAGGAAACTTACACATTACTGACAGTACGCAGGCGATACATGAAGAAACTAATGTATGTATGCTGCTTTTACATGCTTTCCTATGCTTGCTTTATTCTTGTGGCCTTTACACCCGTATTCAAGACGCGTACTTGACTAAGTAATGAAACAATACTATGTAAAGAACGCTTCTATCTATGCGCTCCTGGTGTCAATAGTCAGGTTTTATATGGGCTTGATAGACGCACAGTGGCGTATTATGAGTTGGTTAGAATGACCCTATGCGTTCGGGAGTACTGTGACACATCAAAGTATTGTTTGTGAATACGGGTGTTAGATTTTTCGCAATGCTTTTATGTTTTAACGCATCTATTGACAATTTAATAATATTAAGATTTCACTAAAATTGACGAATTAATTAGACGCGTTAATTACTGTCATTAAAATTAATAACCGTAATCAGAATGTAGTTATAAATGCAAGTTTTTATTTATCAAATATTTATTAATTCTCTTTGACTATCGTCTACTAAGCGATAGTTTATACGTAGTTACCTCGTACTAAATGCTAGTTATAACCGAACTAAAAAAATGTGGACTTTAAATTTGAAAGAAGTGGGTCTGAAATCTGAATGTAACTTATTATTTATTTTCAATAGTTAATATATTTTTATTAAAATGCAAAATAAAAAATTAAACGCATCATAGCAACATATGCATGAATAGTAACGCTAGTAGGGTTTTAAGGCATATAATGTGTTCTTGGGTCATGTGTCATCTGGTCATGTGTCATGTGGTCATGTGTATTATGTAGTAAAAATCTTAAATAAATGTATTAATATAAAGCATTAAATAAATGTATATTCGTGTCTGGTACTCGTCTCACAAGCTCTTCGGAAACATACCACGGGACCGCATTGACGTGGTGTAAAAGAATCCATGGATATAAGTATTATAATTACTTTATTCATATTTTAAATTGGCAGGAATTTGGACGGTAATTAAAAAACACAAATTCACTAATTTGCTACGTCTCGGCTTTATTATAAAGCCTTCATCAGGCATCTAAAGCAATACACCACCATCAATAACACAATAAAATTATATACGAAGAGTTATTTTTTATCCACTTAAATTATTACAATTAACAATTAAATAATTTTTATGTTACCTTAGGCATATAATGCTGGAAATTATTTTTGGAACGAAGTTCCTTGCGGCAGGCTTGGAGGGGATAGGGATTTTGCTGCGCAACCGAACTGAAAAAAATGTGATAGTAAAACCGTAAGAAAAAGTGCGTGGAATAAAAGCGTTAAATGAGACGTGCGCAGGCGCGACAGTCATACACAAACGAGCAGTGTATAATACCTTTATTTTTAGCCGAAAGAACTTCGTTCCTACCTGGTGTCCCACGACACCACATTTTTAGTTTTTTTGTACATATTAATACATGTTTACGTACTTATTAATAAATATTTGTTCTAATATTCTATTTTATGTCTATTATATTCTATTCTATAAGGTATATCGTATTTAATATACTGGATACGCTACAAGCACGAGATTTCTCTACACCTATATAAACGTGAAAGGTTCTCGTAATAGCATTGATAGTCATTCGTGGAGTTGTTGAGCTCCCGTTACACCAGTGTTCAATCATGATAGATGAGCCATCTCCATCCAATACAACCGGCAGCCATTGTTCAAATCCGAACCTATCCCCCCGAAATAGGGTTGATATTGGCCAGGGTATCGCATGAACGTGCCATACGTATCTACAGAACCCGTTCGCAGTTTGAAGGACAAAGATATATTTCTTGTGCTAAGGTAAATTACTTTAGTTAAGAATTGCTTTTACTGCAAATGCTCTCCAAGTACTGTAATTACCGTGAAATGATAGGTAGCTTTTGTTACTATGTAGTCGATGTTTTCGTGTAAATGCCAACATGTGCAATTTACTTAAAGTATAATGTCCATAATCCAAATAATTCATCATCATTATCATCATCAGCCTTTATCCGTCCAGTTCATAAAATAAGCCTTAATGAACGCCAAGACTACCGATCTCTTGCCACTGAACATGGACCGGCCACTGCACGGACATCGTCTTCCCACCTGGTTAACGGCCGACCAACATTTCGTCTACCTAAACGCAGCCTCCACTCTTTAACTTTAATGGCCCATCGGCCATCGGTTCTTCTGAGTGTGTGTGTACAGTACAGTAAGTAATTATAATGAAACAACTTTTACGGATTTTATCGCGGTTTATTTAGTTTTTTATGAGCCCGACGTTTCGGATACTTTACAGGAGTCCTCCCGTGACCATGGTTGCTGTAAAGTATCCGAAACGTCGGACTCATAAAAAACTAAATAAACCGCGATAAAATCCGTAAAAGTTGTTTCATTATAATGAGTGAAATTCGCGTAAACATAAGAAAACAATAATACTGAAGTAATTTCAAATGAAGTTTCGGTAATTTTTACTATTTATAATAAAAGACAATTTTCGTTAATACGTATATTATCGCCATTGTAGAAAAAAAAAACAATCTTCTATTTGAGATAGTTTTAAATGTAAAGACTATCTTCAAAATATCTTTTGCACTGTAACTCCAAAATATTATTCGATAGCCAACGAATTAAAACGCTACTTATGAAGCCATAAAAACAATGGCTATTAAATTTTATCGCATATCCTACAACAGGTTCCACTGCGATGTGTGGGTGCTCTGTGGGACATCGGATCTTATCGAGCTTACATCATTCCGTTAAAAGCCATAAAAATAAGAAGCATCTAACTAATGGACATAAACAAGAAAACGTATTTTTATTGATTTGGTTCTTATTTTAAATACTCTATTTAACAAACGTTACGTATGTGTGGCTCTAATTTCGATTCAACGTTCAATTTAAATATTTAAAAAACTGCTTAGGCATAAATACATTTAAAATGTAGGATCAACTACCTTTGGGCAATAAGCAAAAAAAAAAGATAAGAGATAGGTAATATTAAAAAGCATCCTCATTATACTATACTAGCTGTTGCACGCAGCTTCGCCTTCGTCAACTAAGAATTAAGATTTAAAACGGGCCCTAACTGTTTTAAAATTTAATATAGCCTATGTTCACCGGAAATAGTGTAGCTTTACAACAGTGAAATAAATTTTCAAATCAGTTAAGTTGTTTCGGACCCTATTCAATATAAACAAACAATCAAATCTTTCCTCTTTATATTAGTATAGATAATATGTATAACATGTAATTATAATATAACATTCCTTTTTTTACAACTCACACGGCTGTCTGATTCCAAACTAGGCAGAAGCTGTATAATGTAGGCTATGGTAACGAGAAATTAATACATGTAATATATTATTTCTATATACATATTACCGATAAATTACGCTCAGGCAAAGAACAAATGATCATGCTCATCACACAAACATTTGTCCTGGGTGGGAATCGAACCCACGACCTTCTGGTTTAGCAGTCAGGGTCACTAACCACTAGACCAACGGGCCTGTCTAGTCAATTCTTACGTTTGTTGCAGTTGCATGTATTTGAAACTATATTCTGTGATTCATATTATGTTCATACATTAATAATAATTAATTTCTGATGTCGGAAATTCAGTGCGTTTCGCTAAGTATATTTCGTAATTTACTACGTTACCGTCCGGATTGGCCAGTAACATTTAACTGTCAAAAACCTTTCTAACATTTGCAGTACAATAAGGAACATAATATACTTTAATATTACCAAAACTGAGAAAGAGGAAATCCATAAAGTTCACACATAATTAAGTAATATGTCAATTAATAGTTAAGTAATATCTAAGAATAGTTAAAGTTAAGAAAATATTGATATGTTTTAAGCCATGAAGCTTTTAAGTCAAACAAGCTAACACCATAGTTCCATTCGAAAAAAAGGTTAAAGTTTTATATTCGTTATAATCATCTCTTTCGAATCTTTTTTTTAACAGTAGCAGGCAAACGTGTAGTCGAAGCCTTAAGTCACGTGGTGACTACAGGCGCTCTTAGACATCAGCGTAAGCAAAGGTTGTATACTTTTCCTAGACAGCGACAGCATAGCTATCACTTCATATGTCATGTGAGCGAGTACCCTGAACAAGTCTTCTGAACTACCAAACTTATTTTAATGACATTTTGCACTACATTTTGTTCCAACTTTAGAGATACTAAAATTTTGGGAGTGGGCAACGCAATTGTCTGTGTCAGGACTCAGGATGTCTACGACAGCGATTCGTGGCAGCTCACTTGTGATCGATGGCATCCAGTGGTTTGTTAAAGAGGCAGCCAAGAGTCAAAATCAGAGTCCCACTCCACCATTTGCCATGCGTATGATGGTAGTCTGCTTCAAAAGCGCTTTTTTACGAAAGTACACTAAAAAAACCTCTGTTGGGCCACTATTTATTGATGACCGTAAATGGTATCACTATTTTCTGCCATGGTAATCACAGTATACATTTTCAACTCGTTCACACAGCTTCACAATAATCACAGTAATAAGGAAGTTGCACTAATTAATATAATCAAAGGGCTTTGTGGGGGTGTTTTACACCTACGATAATATCAAGGTAATATAAAACCGCCAATTAGTAGCTCGTGCCCAAACTCTTTAACGGTCTATCGGCACCTGCCATTACGTTACCCGGTTATGATTACACCTTTCAAATGCCAAGCTCGGTGATCAAAAACATTCATTAATTTACATAATCGCTAGGGTGGCATGTATTTTTTAATCACCAGGAATTTGAATTAAATTCGGCTATTAACTAGGTAGGAAGACGATCTCCGAGCAGCGGCCGGTTGCGGATGCGAGTGGCAAGATATCGGTCGTCTTGGCATTCGTTGAGACCTATGTTCAGCTGTGGATGGATGAAGGCTGATGATTATGATTAGTAATTTGAGAAGACGTTCGTTAAACTTTCATCTGTATGAGACGATATGGATGTAGATGATTGAATTTAAATGCCCGTTATTGGACGTTTTGTCGTTCATTAAAAGAGACTTACGAGATGTGAGAAGATAGATGAGAATTGCGTACTCCAGGCTTAAGAGGTTATCATCAACATAAGAATTATTCTTATGTTTAGAATTAAATAATTAATTAAAATAAACTTATCTCCTTATTATACTAGCTAGTACTTATATATAAAGCTGAAAAGTCAAGACGTGGAGACACTCTACTTTTTTGGAAATTCAGGCTCGCGAATTCCACAGCTGCCTTTTTTAATTTCACTTAATATTGTCCTTGACATAATAATTAGGTCGAATAGAAAATTCGAAGTTTGCATATAAATATTATGAAGATATCTTGTAAGTAACCGCTACAAAGCTTATTGCACGAGGGATGGAGCTTATATTAAAAAATACAAGTATGGAAACCGCTTCTATATAAAGTACCCTACTATCAGTATAAATGCTCTCAAAGTAGATTGGACGAAGATCTTTGTGGCTCTTCAGTGGAGTCAGAATGTTGAACAAAAATATTCAAAATTTTGAGGAAAAAAAATCTCTCTAGTATGTCCTACTGCTAGGCACTTGTCTCCTTGAAATCAGGCAAGGAGGGTATTGAGCCATAGTTAACTGAGGCGCTAAGCCAATACGGGTTGGTGAACTTCACACATTTTCAAATACTCAATCTTATCAGTAAGCAGGTCTTATGTCTATATGTCTTATTCTCTCATAATTATACTAATATCTGCCGAGAAAAAAAAGTCCGTGTGTGTACCTGGAAAAGGACACATACTCCCGGTTTTCGAAAAGTTGATCAACGCAAAAATTAACAAATCAACTGTCAAATCTCTTGTTAAATGAGTTGCTAGAAGCATGGAAACATTACTTAATTCATCGGCCTGTCTGTTGTCGTTACCACTCAATGAAAAGCTGTCACATTTGACTCTAGAATCGTATGTATGTTAATCGCCATTAATAGCCATGTAGTTGACATACACTTTGACCAACGTTTTAGAAACCGGGCGTCAGTCTAACTCTAAAGTTAGACATGGACGCCTTATGTCTCACAATAGGCAGTACATAACACGAAGCACTTGGGCGAAGCAAATTGAGCCGACAGGGCTTTTTACCCCTACTATCTTTGTACCCCTCCTATAAGAATAGGGAGCAAAAGAACAGGGGCAAGGGGCGAGGACAGGAACCTAGCTTCATTGTACTGTCCCGAAGTTGGGAGGGGTTTTTCTGTGGAGGTGGTCCCCTGAGGGACTCACTAGCCGTCGAGGTGCCCTGTTGCTTGTAGATCCAGGACACCTCACCAAAGGCGGCATTGGTGGCACTCGCCGGGTTTTAGTGGGTAGAGCTGCGTCCACTTACCAGCTTTCGGGCGCTGCGAGTCCCACATACCCGCCTGGGGGGACCCACTCCCACGCGATATGTCTAAGCGTCTTTCTCGGCGTTAAAAAAAAAGGATGACTTGATTATATTCATGGGCATCACACTAATAATAATTTGTATCTACAACATTTTCAAGAGAAATGCCACATATAATACCGAAAAATATAATTACTACATTTGATACCGTCGCGCGAGAATTATATCTATTTCAACATTTATATCGATTGCACTGCAGTTGGCTATAGTCATAGATCAGTATATCATTAAATATATCAAGATTCAATACACAATCGATGGCGTAGGTTTTCATACAAGCTAATCCTGGTACAAGGGATCATTTCAATAAATCTAACTGTGACAACCATGAAGAAACGCGGAACTAGCTGCAAGACACTGCTAGTTGTATGTACATTATATATTACGTATTTTGATATTTGTCTTTTTCGATTGTTTTGACTAGGAAAAACTAGTTTATAGAATCAGATATTTACTCGAATTGCACTCAAAGTGAAACAATTTTACGGATTGTATCGCGGTTTATTAATTACTTTTACATGTCGCGCGCGTGAATAGTATGTTATGTGACATGTTATCTGACATGGCTTTTTTAATTTTGAGTATACTTTATTGCTCACTTTATCGGAAACGTTGGTAAATTATCATCTAAGATAAAGATCTGAAGCTATGAAATTCAGTTACTCCGCATCGCTAATATCAAATTATCTGTTATCAGAAAACGTTTCTTCCGACTTTTATTCTGCCTTGCATCGAATAACTAATTTACTGAAAGGTTATTGTTACATGTATATTCATATATATCAACCATTAATTCAACTTAAAATAATTAAAGGTTTATAAATAAAGTATTTTTTGTTTACTGCGAAAATATTTCTTTTTTTTTTGCATTGATGAATCTATACCTCCAATAGGATAACTTTGTCCTTGTAAAAGCCAGTCTTACTTACACGCAAGTATTTTTAGTTTTCAAGAAATTTAACCAGCGAAAACCCTACTCTTAGTGATAATATCTATTAACTATAATCGATTTCCAGTTACCTATTAAAAGTACTTTAATACTAATACAGTTATAAAAACAGCTAAGTAAGTTATTTATCAATGAAGCATGTATAAGTAAGCTTGACGGAAATCTCAACGAACGCGTTCTGCTACACAATTGACAGCTGACTTTAAATGATAAATTGTGCATGAAGTTTTCTTGAACGGTTTTTCTCGGATATTTCATACTTTATGGTATTAAAAAGAATATGCCGTAAGGGGGAGGACCCTTACGTGTCTTTGGGAACGGGTCTCCTCGAAATCAAGCGAGGAGTATCTCTAAGTCTCAAATTGTGTACCGATTACAGTCATTTCTTATATTTATCATATTAAAAAAGATCAAATCTTAATCTATACTAATATTATAAAGAGAAAGATCTGATTGTTTGTTTGTATTGAATAGGCTCCGAAACTACTTGACCGATTTGAAAAATTCTTTCACTGTTGGGAAGCTACACTATCTACGGTGAACATAGGCTATATTATATTTTCAAAAAGTTAGGCGACCGTTTTAAATCTTAGTTGACGCAGGTGAAGCTGCGTACAACAGCTAGTAATATAATAAATGCGAAAGTTTGCAGACATGGATGTTAGTTGCTCTTTCACAAAATATCAGTAAGGATGAAAGATACTTATTTGTTTTTATCGTAATTTTTAATCTCATTCTAGCAAGGAAATATAAAAGATACATAGCAACTCTGCTGGACTGGACACCTTTTTTGATACTTACAAGTAGCTTACTTTGTTTTGCTTTAAAAAGTTGAACATGTCTTACGTCGAGATGAATCATCATCATTATGAACAGCCTCTATCCGTCCACTGCTAAACATAGGCCTCGTTCAATGAACGCCAAGACGATCGATCCCCTGCTATGAATCACTTCATTTAAATCGGTTCATTACTTCATCGCGGACAAACAGCATGACTCGAAATTGTTATACATATATATTATAGAAAATAGAAATTATAGAAATGTATAATTAATATTACAGTAAAGTTGGTCTATAATTCAAATATTAGGTCTCCTTGCTACAGGTCCAAACAGAACAGATACGTAACTAGGACTTGACTTCTCCCACAAAGTTTCAGTATCTAATTTACTGATCATATCCCAACTTCGCTGCAACTAGGGGCAATGTTTGCGAGTAGCAGCAAATACCAATATATATTTATTTATTGCTATCATAAATAGTCAATATTTGAGTTGGATGCGAGTTGTCGGGGATCGTCTTGAGTTATGTGCACTTTCTTATTCCTCAGATGAGCTCACAAACTATTGTGATAGTTTAAAGGTATACTAAAAAGGTAAACGAAAAGAACGTATTTTATTTTCCAATAAAGGTAATGATATTACCAGCATATTAGCGTTATAAAATATTTGCAGCTAAAATATAAGCACTTAGAAAATTTGGTAGAAATTTTCCCTTGTCTCAGCTCCTTGCTAACTGTAATAAAAATATTTAGTCTAAGGTAAAGAAGCCTGGATATAACTTTAACGTATATTAGAAGTTTTAATAATTCCTGGCGCACCCTTATTAAAAAAAAGTAAAGTCTCAACACTTATATGTCCCACTGCTGGGCCACGCGTCTCCTCCTCGAAATCAGGCGAGGAGGGTAATGGGCCATAGTTCATCAATACGCTGGCCCAATGCGAGTTGGTGAACTTTATTTACCGTCAAAGACATTTAATCTCATCAGGCATGCAGGTTTCCTCACGATGTTTTCCTTCACCGGTGAGCGAGCAACGGTCTCGTGTTTAGGTGCGCTTAAAAATGTAGACAAGGCACGCACGGGGGGGGGGGGGGGTCAGGATTTAACCCGGAACCTCTCGCATAAGAGGCCGAGTCCACCCACCACTGGACCATCGTCGCTCTGTAATTATTTATCCACCCTTATTATGTTTTGATAAAATGACAATTTTTTAACCTTCTACTAACCTTAATAAATTATGTAAATGACTGTAGAAAACAAAGTAATAATTTTAATAATATAAACACAGATGTTTTACGGAGTCAGTTATAAAGTAAATCCGTTAAAACCCAAAAAGTACGTTTGAACACACCTGCAGGTATTAAATTAGCTATTTAAACTTATACATATTATTTATTAGTGATAAGAATCTTAGGACATCCAGTGACAACTGTAAGTCTAAGGGACTTATTTAGTGTATATAGATTGTGACCTACGCTAGAACCTATTTTCATTGTAGTAAATAATTGTAGGAGGCTGGTTCGAACATTTTTGAAATGAAAACTCCTTGCGCACTTTTTGGACAAAATGCGTGAAACAAGTGTCATTATCACCGCACGCTTTCAATGCGATATTGCAATTTTTTTGTGTTAAAATTTTTAGAGGTTAGAGTTAAAACCTTAATTAAAAATTTTATAATTAGTTTGTTGGTTATAACGCGCTAATCTCGGGAACTATTAGTTGGATTTAAATGATTCTTTCAGTGGTAGAAAGTTCACCTATCCCGCTAAGATCGCACTGTAAATTTAAGTTAACGCAGGCGAAGCTGCGGGTAACAGCTAGTAGGTATGTTATAATTGTATAATAATTCTCCTTTTTAATAATTTGATTGACAAAATAACAGACATATTACATTATGGTATGTGGTCAGAATTGGCCATAAGCTGATCAAAGGGGTCAAGTAAAACTGTCTAGGTAACTTATTCATGCTTTTTTTCTGGTAGAGAGAATAGATATAGCTTTTTTCTGATAACACAATTGCATTGTCATTTTTTTCACTGTACACACAACATCACATCTTTTAGTAAATTTTTATCATCTACATTTTCTATGGACATCACTTCTGTTCCCGGCCTTTTAATAACTCCCAGGAAGATCATGTAAGCTGAACGAGTTCGTAGCGGTTGTCTTTTTATCAGTCCTTCATTATTCGCCTGTAGGATCTACAATGTCTATGCCATGAGCCATCTTTATTAGATTGTAAATATTCTTCTCCGTTTCGAGTTGACGATGATATAGCGTACGACGTCCAGGAAATTGAGAATAATAAATCAGACGCGTGTGCAAACTATAGAGGGTCGTGTGTCATCCTGTAATAAATTCATCCTATGGGTTAAGATAAGTAAATCAAATGGGATATCTTGTTACCACGCAAAGCTTGCTGATTAAATTCTAAATAATGCTCGATATTAAAAATAATTTCACTCGTAGGTTATACTTATGCACTTTTGGATCCTAAATCTTACTTAGTTTACGGGCAAGTATCAGATCTATGTTTGGATTTTAACAAGTATAAAAAAAAGGATTAAAAGGCACAAGAATACTGCTCGAACTCAGGAATGAATTTTAAGCCATAATAAATATATATATGACTTCTTTGTGCTATCCAATATAAAAAATTAAAATATTCTTAAAAATCAACTGAAAGCACACTATCGAGCAGGAAACTGGAATAGAGCGGTAATGTTACGTTTTGTATGTCAAATTTTGTAGTACGACGCTTCTGATTCTGCGCTCTGATTGGCCGTGTGATGGCCATTGATAAAACATTGGCCGATGCACTTACAGATTATTGTGAGATTGAATAGCTATCAGTGACAAATAACTTTCAACTTTTTGCTGGATTTTTAAAGGCTCACATTACTCTGTGTGATGAGCGACGCTAACATAAACTGCTATAGCCTTAAAAAGTATTATAATGAGCCTAAATCACCATATTTCACCTTTTGCATTGCAAAATAGGAACACCTGTATATGGAAAACACCAGCATCAAACAATCCTTCCGTCCCTAAAACCCCAAGCCCTTTATCCCTGCAGGCTTTGTGATCCAGCAGACACTATTTAAAAGCCCTTTGTGATAGTCAAGTGTTCTGTCATTCTTTACTATCCCTTTTCAAGGTTGCACTTAGTTCCCTCGGATGCAATCACTTAAGTTTTTTTGTGAAATGATTCAGCAAATGTATGTGGAATTGTTAATTCTTGTAATCTGAATTGTGATTTTTTGTTAGGTAGGTACCTTTCCACATTTATATATAAACTTGGATATAAGTTATCGTGATTATGAATTGTTTGCTTGTTTGACTTTTTTTCATGGATATATTTTTAATAGAAAACTTGTCGAGTTCTCGAATTATTGTTTTCTGTCTATCAGATATGTTTATCACATTACATATTAGATTTTTTCCGCCGTTTTATCTGCTAGCAACCAGATTTGTATCTGTTGTGTTTATTTTGTTAAAAAATGGTCATAACTACTAATATATTAAAAGAATACATTCTTTAAATGACTTGACATGATATTCATAGACTTTATATCCAATGCTTTTTATCTCTCTTTTTGTAGCTAATGTAGCTAAGATATCTTTTTGATCGTTACAAAAAAAAAAAATCAGCCGGTTCAGTTTGTCTTTTAAAGATAAAATATTATATTTTATTTTAATACTGGATAAGGCAAACCCAATATTGTCGTGAATGTCTTGCTGAAGTGGAAAATATCCACAAACGCTTATAAAGCCGAAGAAGGTAAAGTAATTTCTATACATACAATAAACGCAAAACTTTATCAACGTAGCAAAATCCTAATATTTTGCAGTGCGAATGTCACGTTTTGCTGTATTGATAATATGTGAGTGTCATATTGTGTCATACGCATGTCTGTGACTAACATAGATCCAGTAACCTGATCGTCAACACATGTTCAGATCATTTGATTGACAATGAATTAATTATAGCTCAACCAGAGTTCGAATCAGGTTTTAACATAAGCACTATTAATTTACGATAAAACAACTTTTACGGATTTTATCGGGTTTATGAAGTCATTTACATAACGACTTTACAGCAATCATCGTCAAGGGAGAAGTCCGTGACAATTACGGAGAAGAAAAATCCGTAAAAGTTGTTTCATTATAATGTGTAAAAATCGCATAAATTTTAGAAAATTTGAATGTTTTTCAAAATTGAATAGTTAATAGTTATTTTGTTTTACAATTTTTATTTTATAGATAATTCGGTATATGTCTTTATTTTACTGTCTTTATCGGTTCATGAGAAATTCGTAGATATACAATTAGGTACTCTAAATTCGTAGAATAGACCTTTAACAAAATACACTATCAAATACGAACTAATTCCACTTATTTAACTACGAATGATGAATCAATGAGGACAAACGATTACTATTTTTGAAATAAGCGTACTTCCCACGCGGGTGAAACCGCGGGGCGCTACTAGTAATATTATAAATGTGAAAGGGATGTTTGTTACGCTTACACTAAAACTACATCGATCACCATGGAACTTTCTACATACACAATACACATATTCTCGGATACTAGTAGCATTTTTAATATAATATCATTGTAGGAGTAACATAGGATAGCTTTTATTAAAAAATGATAACGCGGTCGAAGAAGCGGATAAATGCTAATCCTGGTTTTGATGAAACTTCATAACAATTTAGCTTATAGGTACATCAGATTGACACATATGCTATAATTCATCTCGCAACGCAGGGCGCTGTTCAAAATCCATTCAGTAGTTTTTGCGTGAAAGAATAACAAACATCCTCACAAACTTTCGCATTGATAATATTAGTAGGATTATCCCGCTAAGATGTCGTTGTAAATCTTAGTTCACGCAGGCGAAGCTGCGGGCAACAGCTAGTATGAGAATAATTTAGTATCTTCCCACGCCGTAATCATGGACCCGCCTTCCTCCCGACCTCTGTCGCCGGAATGTCACCAACATGTGCATCCTGGAATTAATTCTTGTCGCTTTTAAATGGACTGACTACTTCATTGAATAAATTATTGCATCTGATTAAACTTCCTTATAAAATATAATCTTATTACTCGGGTTTTTACACACAGCAAAATATTAAAAACAATAATCAAATAGAAATACGGCTATTTTCTTTAATTGGACTATGTAAGTAATAAGAAGAAAGAAAAGAAAATAAATAAGGCTAAATAAGAATAAGTTTCAATTAACCATTTCTCAGTTTTTTTTAATTGCAGAGATTTGAGTGGTTGAACAAATTCTGAGTATTCTAAGTAGTGTCGATAAAGTAATATTGTAAAGTTAAATACGATAAAGTAGTCGCAGCTATAAACATATTGTAATGTTTATCGTAGGACATAATTTATATTATATTGTATGTGATTGCTAAAATAGATGAAAAGTTCTGTTATTATCTCATAGATGGCGCTTAAATGCGATTTCAATATTTTTCGTACTAGTAATAGGCGTATAGGCGTATAGAGCTTGTGGCGCAGTGGTAACAGCCGCGCGGATCGATCCACCAGGTTAAGCAACGCTTGCCGGGGTTGGTCCGTGGATGGGTGACCATCTTTACATACCGAGACTCCTCCGTGCCTCGGAAAGCACGTTAAGCCGTTGGTCCCGACTGTCATTCGTGGATCTTTGACTGTTGTTACGGGTCATCAGAAGCCCGAGAATCTGACAACCAGTCTAACCGCGGGGCACCGTATCAGTTAGTTAGGGTTGTGGAGGTCCGACAGCAATCGCTCCATGTAAAATACTGGTATTCAGTTGAATCGGGCTAGACTGGAAGCCGACCCCAATATATAGTTGGGAAAAGGCTAGGCAGATGATGATGACGAGTAATAGGCGTATAAGTTTCAGGTGCTCTTCAACGGTCAAGGAATTTATTTCTATGTACAAGATATAAGCTTATCATAAAACATTTTCCTATTTAACGATCTTCGCATCTTTAGTTCCTTACGATGTAAATTTCTGTATATTCTAACTTATCTTTTATCGTGTTGTATAAAAAGATTACTATTTACTATCTTAGCAAATACATAAATCTGATGTTATCTTAGTTTAGGCGTGTAATTAGTTTACTTAGTTTATCTATGCAGTAAATTATCCTTAAGGCCGCATAGCGTGTTTCACGTCGACAAATTCTAAGGTCAAACTATTTTGAGTTTTAAACCTGATAAGCTTCGAAATATATACCGATAAGGTTCGAAAAAAAGTTTTTAAAAAACCTACTCGCACATTACCCAATTTAAAAAAAATATATAAATATATTGCAGTTCATTGACCTCGATCGTTTATATGGGAGATCGAGGAACGTTGATGATAATAATCAATCATCATCATCATCAGCCTTTATCCGTCCACTGCTGAACATAGGCCTTCCTCAATGAACGCCAAGACGACCGATCCCTTGCTACTCACATCCAACACGGACCTGCCACTGCACGGAGATCGTCTTCCCATCTGGTTAATGGGCGACCAACACTTTGTCTACCTAAACGCGGCCTCCACTCTAATAATAATAAGCAATACTGTTTCAAAATTTAAAAATATTGTTTTTAAATTATATTTATTCAGGCGACATAATCGCATTGGCGATAAAGCCTTTTAATAAAGAAAAAAAAAATCGGGTGCTCATCGCGTTTCTAGTTTAATTGAGATGCAAATGTGTTTTTCGTATCATGGTTATTATATTGCCGAAATAAAAATCGCCCATTCTAAAGTCAAAGTCAAAGTCAAAATTTTTTATTCAAAATAGTAGGTACAATCAAAGTATCTTTTTGAAAGTCAATTGAGTCTACCACCGGTAGACCTAAAGGAGGGATGCTCTTCTTTTTGACCTATTTCATCGATAGTGAATTCATAGATGGAACCTAGATTTAGGGTAATTATAAGTATAAGACGACCTATATGGCTTAATGGTTAGCGCGTTGGCGCTCAAGCCGGGGGTAGCGGGTTTGAATCCCGCCAGAAAAGTGTTACTGGGTCATGAAAGTGTACTCTATAATATATAAAATCTAAAATATATTTCCGTTGTCTGGTATCCGTAACACTAGTTCTTTGGGAACTTACCACGAGCCCAGATTGATGTGGTGTAAAGGCGTCTTTAGATGTTATTAATATGACACTCAAAATGGGAACATGCATTGTCACCATATCCGATATAGTCAGTCACTCAATTTTTACTTCATAAAAACTCAACCCGAAAAATAATCAAAACTCATAATATTATCCTCAAATGTCACTCACAGATATAAAACGCTCGTCCTCTTGCAACCGTTAGTCGCCTCTGTGATAAAAACGACCATACTCAAAAAACGAAGATAAATAAGCTTAAAAGCTTCCAATTAAGTAACAAGCAGAGTTAAGATAGCTAAAAGGTGTTCAAGATTGTGAATGTCACCTGTATTAGATAAAAACTTGCAAAAAACGACCAAAAAACGGTCTTTATCGTTTTTTGGCCTAATTTGTAACTGTCAACGAAAATATGTCCGAATGAAGCAATTAAATTTAATTAGTAACTTATATATTTTATCGTTTTTTTACATTAGGATACTCTTTTTTAGAACCATCGGACGGCGTGTTATTTTTTATGTATGTACTAAGGTTGCTACTTAGTTATAGCTAAGTAGCAACCCTATAAATATACTCGTATGTGCCACTGCTGGGCACGGGACTCCTCGAAATTAGGCAAGGCAGATAGCGGTTAGTTCACCGAGGTGAGAACGAGGCGAGGGAGGAGTCCGTGACCATGGTTTCTGTAAAGTATCCGAAACGTCGGGCTCATAAAAATATTAAAAAACCGCGATGAAAGCCTTAAAAGCTGATCCTTTATTATGAGTGAAATTCGCGTAAAAAATGTTTTTAAAAACAATTTTTTATTTCTAATGTTTGTTCTAAATTATAAATTACTAAATTTAAATTGAGAACTATTCCTCCTTTTCTGCTTACCAGAAATCATTGTTTGTTCCACATGATTATCTTAATATAAGCGTAATCACCAATTAATATATTTTACTGCTCACGGAAGTATACGTTATTAAGGTATAATTAACGATACTGAAGTGTAGCAGTGATATTTATGAGTAATTTGTCAATTCAACTGGGTATTGTTATAATGAGCGAACGCACGCTTTGAAACAGACATAATATGTGCATTGCTTCCTGGAGTTAATTATAATTTAATTTACAATGAAAAGTATATGATACACAAGATCATTTTACATTAGAAAATAATAATAATCATCATCAGCCTTTATCCGTTCACCGCTAAACAGAGGCCTCCCTCAATGAACGTCCAAACCGATCCCTTCCTACTCGCATTCATGATATACCGCTGCACGAAGAACGTTTCCTCACGGCCTGTATTTATGGTAACGAAATTACCGATTTACTACTAGTAACATAATTAACATAAATAAACAAGACTACATAGTATATACCAAGAAAACATAAAAGAATCTCGACTTACTTATGGCAAGTACAAAATATTTTTTTACAATATTTCTATGATGATTATCATCAGTGACCGATTTAGGCTTGATGCCGCCCTAGGCCCTGTTTATTTTGCCGCCCTTAAGGCTAGAAAAAAGTAAAGTATCAACCCTTATATTATGTCCCACTGCTGGGCCAGGGCGAAATTATTAAAATTTAGTCATTTTTAAAAGCTTTATATGCATGTGATATTCAGTAATGAAACAAAAAGTAAAGAATATCATTCGGTAAAGACTATAATTAATCTTTAAAAAAACAATCTTATTTATTGACTGAAAAGTAAATAAAAAAGTGAATTGTTATAGGTATATTCTATAGAGAATTCTTTACAAAAATTAATCCAAGCTCATTTTCAAAGGCAGTCTTCTTTACTTTTTTCGTGTCTGAAGTTTTGGCGCCCCTCAAATCATGCCGCCCTAGGCACGGGCCTCACGGGCCTATACGTAAATCCAGCACTGATTATCATTGTAAAATAAGGCCATGTTTTTATTGGAAATTGCGATAAAAAATGTTAGAAGCGAAATCATTAGCTTTTTACAATGTTGCAAAATGTTGAAAACCAACCAAAAAGCATTGTTTGGTACTTGTACAAAGTGTATTTCAATTTATAATATAGTAAAGTTATTCTTTATTTATTATGTATCATAATGCTTTTTATTAACGTAATATAACGAATGCATATCGATTTTGAACTCGAATACAAAACACATAAAAAAGAAAATGTAATTTTTTGTTATACATATTAACCCTTAAAAAAATCAATTTCTATATTACACAATCCTTTCTAAATCTATTTTCCTGTTTGCAGGTACGATGTGTTAGTTCACACTATCCATTTCAAAATTCAAATAACTAAATGTTTGTCACGGTTTTAGATACCCTAAAAATTAAAAAAATATAATATTTTCTCCGCATTTTAGAATCACGTGCGAGTAGCAAGGGATCGGTCGTCTTGGCGTTCATTGAGGGAGACCTATGTTCAGCAGTGGACGGATAAAGGCTGATATCATCCTCGATGATTTATCAATTAAAAATGTCTTTTTAATACGACTTGTTCCAGAGATTGACACGCTTAAAAAAAACTTCAACATACTTCCTCATCATCATCTGCCTTTATACTTCCACTTCTGAACATAGGGGGCCCAGCCAAAATGCCATTAAGAAAGCATTATCGAAGTTCGGAAATGATAAAATGTATAGGATGGACCACGTGATTAAGCGCGATCTTATGTCAATCCCATATATTTTATCATTTTCGAACTTCGCTAACGCTTCCTAATGGCATTTTGGCTAGACCACAGGCGTCTAACACGAACCGACCACTGCACGGAAATCATCTTTCCACCAAACATTACATATTTATTCTTCAATTCATTTTAAGTATAAATGGTATCGATAATCAGTAATCTACACACTACCTAGGTAACAATATAGAATACATAAAAAGTGTAGGCCATAAATGCTGGCCGGTTAAACATTGATAAATATAGATTTGAATTCATTAATTTTAATAATATTGCCGATAGACCAGCAGGTACTCTCATAATACAATAATACAATCCCTAGGAATTGTATTCATTACCTAGGCAGGCTATGCATTGGACAATAATATTCATATTACACACATTGCCTTGGTATTTTATTAAAATACTTACCTGAATTATACAAATTGAATAACATAAATAAGTAAATAATTATATTTAACTAGTAACACCCCGCGGTTTCACCTACGTACTTCTCATTCCCGTGATAAATTATAGCCTATGTGTTATTCTAATGTATAAGCTATATTATTGTAAAGTTTCATCAAAATCCATTCAGTAGTTTTTGCGTGAAAGAGTAATAAACATCCACCCATTCATCCGTCTATCCATCCATCAATACATATTACATACATACTTATAAACTTTCGCATTTATTATATTAGTAGGATTAGTAAGATAGTAGGATTTAAAAAAATATATTGTGATATAAAAAGTAAAGTATCAACCCTTTATGTCCCACTGCTGGGCACAGGTCTCCTCCTCGAAATCAGGCGAGGAGGGTAATGGGCCAATAGTTCACCTCGCTGGCCCAGTGCGGGTTGGTTAACTTCACATACCTTCAAAGAATTTCAATCTCGTCAGGCATGCAGGTTTCCTCACGATGTTTTCCTTCACCGGTGAGCGAGCGATGGTCTCGTGTTTGGGGTGCACTTAGAAATAAGAAAAACCCATTTCAAGGCACACACGGGGGGGTCAGGATCGAATCCGGAACCTCTCGCATAAGAGGCCGAGTCCATCCACCACTGGACCATCGTCGCTCATAGTGATATAAAATATAATAATATATAATGAATAAAAATATCTATCCATATAATACACGTAAGAAAAGAAGTTACCTTATTTATATCATAATTTCGATTTATTTCTCGATCTAGAATGTTCGACCGATTTGCTCCGAAGTGCGACCGTTATGATCAATGCTGTTTCTGTAATGAGATCGTGCTCAGTAAAATTGCTGTGAGAAATTCAACAAAGCGATAATGTTTTCATTAATGAATTGCTAAAATAATAATCATATTCACGCTATTTTTACGTTGCCTGACTTTAATTGAGAGAAACTTAATGCGAGGCTGTTGCAATCTGCGACGTTGTTTTTAGTTTTTATTCTGTTGTTTTTGGTGTTTATGTTGTTTTTTTTTAGTTGGTAGTAAGTAATTGAATGTGGTGATGTCTAACGCCGTGATGGGTGACGGTGTTATTGTCTTCCTTTTTGACGTGATAACGTCTTACAATTCGATGGAGCCGGATGCACGCACGAAAAAACATGACTCATGCGGCGTTACCTCCTCTGAGGCGTTCCGTTTAAGGCTTGAGGGCAAGTGAGAGCGTGGAACGAGCGACAAAGAGGCACATCGGCCCATTTTCTTTTGACGTTGTCACGTTCAACTATCGTCAGTAAACCGACTTTACAGACAAACGATTTTTAATGCATTTACTAAATTACGAATTTAAAATGAATATTATGGAGTAATGGATACCAACTTATTTGTGGATGAACAAGTTAACCCAGTCCAGTGGCTAGGTAGTAGGTAGTAGGTACATAAGAGCTATTACTTTTATAAATAAAAAGATACATCATCAGTCTTTATGCACCACTTGTGAATATAGGCAGCGACAGGTTCGTGCGAGTGGCAGAGAATCGACCGTCAAGGCGTTCATTGAGAGAGGCCTTTGTTCAGGAGTGGGAAGATAATGGCTGATGATGATGCTATTGAAGTTATTTCCCATATAAAAAGAGCTACATAGATCACTTTATCATCTTCGCCATCTACCGAACTACAATATTCGCTGAATGCATGGATATTAATCTTGTACGATCAATTTTCCGGTTTCTGGTTCGTTGAAAATGTATTTATTTCCTTTAAACTCCCCATACATTCAATATTTTTAAATCGAAACGCAAAAAACAGCTTTATACAAATTGTAAGATATCACTAGTTGCTAGGATTTTTTTTGTCAAATATTAACTTTATTATGGACGTTTGCATCCTCATTAGTCTAGTATTGACTAGAAAATAATAATATTAGGGCCTGTTTCACAATCTCCCTTTAAGTTCCCTATAGGCTATTGGCAACATATTTGACAGATGTTTGACAGATACTCCATACTCTATCTGTCAAACATCTGTCAAATATGTTGCCAATAGCCTATAGGGAACTTAAAGGGAGATTGTGAAACAGGCCCTTAATAAAAAAAAATTGCGTATGACATTTATGATAAAAATGACAATGATTTTAAAGAGTCATAATATACTGTATAATCAAATACAATGAACGCCTGTCTCAATTAACGTCAAGACGAGCAATCTGCACAACTTGCACAAGTCGTTCTCAGAATTCAATATAATAATTGAGAAATAATAAAATAGACAATATATTGTCCATGTTTTGTTCTCTACGGCGCGGCGTCTAGATTCTCGTAAAATATTGAGGCGATAATATCAGAAACCCGAGAGCGGAAATGGATTGAGATTATTTTAATAATATATAACAGGCTGTGATCAATACTAACAAGAATTCAAGATTTAGATCAAATTCCTGTAAACATATCGATCAGCTTCTAAGGATCTAAGGTTCCGTTCACAAAGTGCCAACAGAACCCTTCTTTAATCCCGTGCTTTATCCGTTTCCTTCTGGCATCTGTAACAGAGTTCGAAGCAAAGAACAAAACTTTATAGAGAAAAGACAAATAAGAGTCGGGACAGCTAGTTATTGTATAAAACTGAATAGTTTGTTTGTTTGAACGCGCTCTTAGAAACTATTTGTTCGGATTTAAAAAATTCTTTCAGTTTTAGATAGGCCATTTATCGAGGAAGGCTATAGGCTACCATACCGTTTAGTTAACGCAGGCCAAGCAGCGGGCCGCAGCTAGTTACTAAATAAAGTGGATTATTCTTTTAGTTGTTCTTTAGTCCTTTACTAAAAAATCTAAACTAAAAACTGGTATGTTAATGACTTACGTATAAAATGATATGTTATATGGGGTAATTTAATAACAAAATTAAAAGAAAACAAACATGTAGTAAAACATCTGTCCATAAATATCTATGCACGCCCTTCAACACAATCAAATTAAGCTGAGCCGAAAAACAAACAATCCTTGATTGAGTCTCAACCGGTTTTCGCGATGTTACTATTGAGATGATTTCTAGGGGACGTTAATTCGAAAAACCATTAGGTCAAAACGCGTCAGGATTGAAGGGGCCGATGAATGGTCAGATAATTGACTCATAAATCTAATTTCGTTATTTACATTGTTTACATAGTACCATTATGCGATAACAGATGGCGCTTTGCGTTATTGTTTGAAACCGGTTTTCAAAAGTGCCAAGTCAAAGTTTTGAAATTTATATTCGGTCTCGTGCTGCTAAATGGCTTATGGCAGTAATTACTAATTAGTATCAAATAAAATATTCGCAAAATTTTATAAGCAATTATTGTTTTAATGTTACGTCACATAAATTTCATGATATTTCGAATCCTCTGCAGTTGATCACATTTGTGAGACTCTCCTCAGTCTCCTCCCGTGTGACGTTACATACATATTTATTATTTAGCTATTTTTATGCTGAATTATTTTTTTCCATTAGTTTATAATTCGTGTTTTAATAACTTAGAAACTCCAATGTGAAAATGTAACGCCAAATCTAGGATCCATCCGCCTTGTCACACTCGGTCGACCCTTTTCTTTCTCTTAACATGTAGATTTCCTAACAACTTTTTTAAAATAAGTACTTACTAAAATACGCAACCGAAACCGCGGGCAACGGTTAGTAATACAAAATGCTAGTAGGTCTGGTGGTCGGTGGACAATTGTTCACGTCACACGATTTAGTCGTCGGTTCGAATCTCGCTACGAGATGATGACCTAGTTAAGGGTCATGGATTTATTTGTAGGCATGTCGATTCTTTGAAAAAAAAAATCGATTTCCCATTCAATTCGAATCGAACTTACTAGAATCGATTCTAGTTTAAATCGAGCATTAAAAGATCGACTTTCGATTAATCGCGCCAATTTCAAACATGCCTTATTGCCGAAAACAAACACTATAGAAAACCACTCCGAATTAATGAAAGCATTCATTATTATTACGTTATTTACACTATGATGGGTTCAAATTACGACTAAGTTCTTAAATTTTGCGTCCGAAAACGGCAAAAAATTAAAAAACTAAATACCGCAGCCAGTTGAGGAATATTAAGTTCTTTCAATTGATCGCATCGATTCGGGAGGTTTATGAATCGATTCATTGAATCGATGTGGTGTTCAAGATCGATCTGAAAAATCGATTATATTACCTAAAAAATCGATTTTTCGATTAATCTATTTAAAATCGACTTGCCTATTTATTTGTATAAGTACATTTTTAAATTTAGTTCTACCCATTATAGGCAATTACTGATTAGTATATATTTATTGTAATACAACAGAGAATATATAATTAAATTAAATACTAAAAGAATTCCAAGAAAGGTGTATAATGAAGTGAAAATAAAAGTGGTTGGACATTGATTTACGTTCTGTTACATGCATCGTTAACATGGTGTTTACGCGAGGGACCACGCAATGATAAGTGCTCCGCTAGAGAAATGGAAAACGTTTTCATTGCATGACTATAATAACACTTTTTGTTGAGGATACAAGTTAATCATTCATATCTACACTTCTACACTAATATTATAAATAATTTTAAGTTTTAATCCTTAAGATATAAAGCTAAAGAGTTTGTTTATTTCAACGCGCTAATTTCAGGAACTATCGGTCGGATTTGAATGAAACATTTCAGTGTTAGATAGCCCATTTATCGATAAAGATATATCATCCCGCTTAGATCCCGTTGTAAATCTTAATTAACGCAGGCGAAGCTGCGGGCAACAGCTAGTATCTATTATTTAATAAAGTGAAAAATTTAAATTTCCATATCCATCATAATATTTATTATTTAGCATATCACGAATCACGATATTGTGTATAGTTATATTTGACGACCTCTGTGGCTCAACGGTTAGCGTGTTGACGCTCAAGCCGGAGGTCGCGGGTTCGAATCCCGCCAGGGAACAAAAAAGTTTCTGTGTTCCTGGGTCATGGATGTGTATTAAATATGTGTATTATATAATAAAAATCTTAAATATAAGTATTAATATAAAAAGTATTAAATATATGTATTTCCGTTGACTGGTACCCGTAACACAAGTCTCTTCGAGTACTTAGCACGGGACCAGATTGACGTGGTGTAAAAAGCGTCCATAGATATTATTATTATTATTATTAGTTATCTGGTTCAGATAAATAGCTTAGTTAACTAGCTTAGTTTTTAAAGAACTCTGAATACAAATCTCATAATTTATCTACCGAATTAGTAAGCGTCTGAATCCAAAACATACACATTAAAACAAATCAAATTGTAGTTTATTCAAATT
The DNA here is from genome assembly GCA_905333005.2 of Lycaena phlaeas. Taxonomy (NCBI): domain Eukaryota; kingdom Metazoa; phylum Arthropoda; class Insecta; order Lepidoptera; family Lycaenidae; genus Lycaena; species Lycaena phlaeas. Next base: position 6,558,267 of record HG995181.1, read on the forward strand.
TATATTAGAAATATAATTTTAAATACACAATTATTATTTATAAGTACATGTAAATGAATTAATTTAATTTACGTCAAAATATTAAAAAAAGGGTATTAATAAAATGCCATCTATCGTAAATTTGTGGTACTAACTGAAAGTGGTTATAAAAGTTCCATTTTTTTCCACAGGCGGCAGCACGTGGCGGCGCCATGGAGTGCTTCGACGACAGGTGGCTCTCGTGCGCAACACGAACTCTTCGAGTTACTAGAACGAGTGCAATGTTCCCGCTTAGACGACCAGAGGGCAGTCTTGCCGCCCTATTTTACTCAGGTAACGTGCTTACATTGTTTAATTATAGATGGCAGCACAGAATTATCATCTTGAAAATTATGACTTTTGCAAATTGTTTTTTTATGCAACGTGATTCATGATGTGTATAATTTTTGCAAACATATTATTTATTTATAATTATTTCAACGATTCAATAAAAATTATCGAAAATTAACATTCTTAGGCATAATAACTGGAGTAATCACATGTCTGTCCCTTCATCATCTTGGGTTTTAACATTTCAATCATCAGCAACCTGTCACTACTTCTGTAACTGATTGATGACTCATTCGAAACCTTCAATCTGTTGGAGCAACAGGCAAGCAACCTGGTTGCCGGTCAGTGGGCGCAGTTCGTGCGGTCACTCCGGCAACAATGACCGTTGAGGGGTCAGTGATAGTTACTTGACATTGATATAATATTAAACATAGAACAAAATTAAATGATTTACCTTCCCTTAGCCGATTTAAAAAAAGGTTGTAAAACTATACAAGTATTATTTCTTCTGTAATACACTTTTTGATGCTATGATGATTTTTGATACAAGACACTAGATTGAGTAAATTGTTATGATAATTATTAAGAAATACATAAAATAAGAAGTATGCTAAAGCTAGCTAAAGTATGACAGGAAAATGAACATTGTATATATTTATTCCACTCTAAATGTTGTAAAATTAATAAATAATAAAATAAAATATAAAATAAAAAGTAAAATCTAAATTAATAAATATTTAGTAAGCATACATTTCTACTACAACTACAATCATACAAGGCACAGATCCGGTCTCACATGGAATACGGTGGTCACCTCTTTACTGTAGCGCCCCAATATTTCCTACCTCATTCCATTTGATCGCGTTCAATATCGGGTAGTTCGAATCGACGACGGCAAGTTTCTCTCTTAGCTCGATTCTTTGGCGTTGCGTAGAGATGTCGCATCACTTTTCCGGGAATTTCACCCTTCAACCCCCCGGTGTCCGAAAATAGAGAACAGCTCGATTTCTACGGAATTTTTATCTCTCGCACGACAGTATGGAGCTAGCTACTACCTGGGGTATTTCCGAACCGATACTACTTAGGGATCTTCAAGAAAAAGCATATTTATATTTGAAAAGCCGCAAATGCACCTGGTAATTCTCTGGTGTAGAGGGTGTCTATGGACGTAGCTTGCGCTTACCATCAGGTGAACCGTCTGTCTGTTTGTTCTCTCTTCTATATTAGCATACGAGCAAGTAACAGGATTTGTCTATGCGTCATATGAATTACAGTAGAACCTCGATAAGTTAAAGTCCAAGGGAAACACAAAATATTTTAAGTTATAGAGGTTTTTAAGTTATCGAGGTTCTACTGTATTTCTTAAGTTACTTATGAATCATTTCCTACTTACAAAAACATTTTAGCCTTCTTCATTTGCAGAATTTCTTTACGATTTCTATGTATTGTATATCGATGGCATTTTCGTTGGCCAAAGGAAGTGGTAATAGGCGAGAAAGGTTTACGGGGTGGTAACCGGAGCATGTCGGAATTATATCGTCACAACCGCCACCGACCATGGCGAATGTTGCCAGCCAAATTACTATTTTCGATTACGCGGATATTAGTCGAATATTCGTCACGTATTTTTGGCACATCACTTTTGTGTCGATGGTTTTTTGTCACTATCGTAATAATATTATTATTCTATTCTATCGTAATACAGCTTATAATTTGGCACATCACTTTTGTATCGATGGTTTTTTGTCACTATCGTAATAATATTATTATTCTATTCTATCGTAATACAGCTTATAATTTGGCACATCACTTTTGTATCGATGGTTTTTTGTCACTATCGTAATAATATTATTATTCTATTCTATCGTAATACAGCTTATAATTTGGCACATCACTTTTGTATCGATGGTTTTTTGTCACTATCGTTTCTAATATTAATATTCTATTCTATCGTAGTACAGTTGTTTTTTCTAACCCCAAATCTACGTGGTGCATTGCTGGTCTTCACCTGGCTGCTGCCTTTTTTTGAATTTTGTTAGTCACTGCAATCCTCTACAGTCTCTTGCTTTGATCGGGGAGGGAAACTGGAATATTTTCTACTCTAGGCATCCCGCGGGAGAGTGGGTCTTACCAGGCGGGTATGTGGCACTCGTTGCGCCCGAAAGCTGGTAAGTGGACGCAGCTCTACCCACTAAAACCCGGCGAGTGCCACCACTGCCGCCTTTAGTGAGGTGCCCCGGACCCACAAGCAACCTGGACGGCTAGTCAGTCCCTCAGGGGATCGACGCCACCTCCACAGAGGGGTTGCCGCACCACAGAACAACCCTTCTCAACTTCGGGACAGTACAATAAATAAGGCGAGGTTCCCGTCCCCGCTTCTTGCCCCCTGCTCTTTTGGCCCCTCTTCTTATAAGAGGCTCGGCTCAGTTCGCTTTGCCCAAGGTGTTAGGGTCACCCTGGGCTACTGAACCCCACCGCCACGACAAGGCCTGACCCGTGCTGGGGAAAGATGTATGGACTACCTGATGATGATGATTTAATTAATCATTGAATCACTGAACGAGCTCGCAGTATTTTAATTCTATTCTTACATTATACATTTATGCAAATGACATTTACATAATTTACATAAATGTCGTTTATGTAAATGTATACAAACAAAAGTATTACTTCAAAGACGCCGATATTAATTTTGGCTTTCAGGCACTTTAGTCCTAGGCTTCAAGTCACCATTCTATTAAGGCTTTGATAGATGCCAAATCGATCAATCTTCATCCACTAGAAGTTGGTTCCAAGTTTGGTGTAGGGTAATAACGGCGCCAACTGTCAAATTTGAAAATGGCGGTTTTTATTCTAGAATGTACTTTCTTAAAACGAGTACTTTTTTGAAACGAGCAACCCTTAAAATATTATCCTAAGAATCAGCAAGTTTCTCGCTAGATTCTTAATATATTATACTACTATTTCATGTAAATTTGTAATAGAATAGGTATTTGAAAAGATTAGTTCCACTGAGTTTTTTTCGCCGTTTCTTCTTAGTGGGATTGCTTTGGAACCGGTGGTAGCCTCAATTGACGTCCAAAAAGATACTTTGATGGTACTATTTTGAACAAAAAAATTTGGCTTTGACTTTTTCTTTTATGGCAATGAGATTTTAGTATTGACGAGTGTCATAGAACGTAGCCTTCTAATCTTATTCATGGATAACTCCCTCTAAAATTTGCTTACTTTTTTAGTATTTCATATTGTTTTTTAATTTACAAGAATTTCACACATTACAATGAAACAATTTTACTAATTTTATCTCACATTTACATCCCGACGTTTCGGATACAGACACCATACTTCTTACTGCTCGTAAAGATATGTTTTAGATATTTTTTTAAAGTTTTTATTCCATCAAATAAAATTGCTATATATATATGCCAGAGCTGTTTATTTTTGTTTTTAGCATAGGAAGGCAAACGATAAGACGAAGCCTTTTGACGACTATCGACGCTCATAACCTAAGATTATGCAGATGTGTTGCCCTCCTTTTCCCTATCCTAAACAGTAAACACATAAATTGTACAAAACGCGACAGCATATGAGCTCACTTTACGCCGGTACAATGTGGGTGAGTGGCAAACACTACTTCTTATCAAAGTGGCTGATCATCACAAATCAAATGCAGAATAACGCTCAATAGAATCACCATAATCATTCTTGCCGTGATAAGTAGATAGTTATACATATTTGGCAACCACAGAGCAATATCTGGAGTAGCCAAAAACAATTTGTATAGACCCTAGTCTAACTACACACTGACAATTTGTATAACCCTAAATCCTACCTACCTAACCCTAGTTAGGTAGGTAGGATTTAGGGTTTTTAGGGTGGAGGCCGCCGACGTGGCCTCCCCTCGTAGACGAGAACGGGAGTGCGTCGGAGGTGCTACTTAATGCGCTTACTCCAGTAACACCCCTGTGCTCGTCTCGGGCTCGGGATGGGTACCCGGTACCCGGTCAAATAGACACGACGTCGTGTAGACTGGGGCAGTTCCCCTATATCTTAAGAATCTGGTCTTACCGGGGCCAGTCTGTCGCTGAGGTGATCCTGTTGCCTGCGAATCCGGGACCCTCACAAAGCGGCTGAAGGCGTTCGCAGTGGTTTTAGTGGGATAGTGCACCCCAATGCGAGTCCCCACACACGCCAGTGACCCTACCCGAGACCCTGGTATGGTCCGAAAGGGATTTCCACTGCGTCATGAAAAAAAGAAATTGGATTTTGGGTAATTGGGATAAGTAGGGTCATTATTGTAACCTAAAAATAAGGACTTGGATTTTTAGCACCCCGGTCGTACAGGACCAATTTGGTTGCATAGCAGCATAGCACTACCTCTTAGTCAAGTGTAAGATTAAAGAAGGTACTTCCAGTCATCAAGTACAACGCCAAGTAGATAAAGTAAAATTGTTAAGTGCCCAGTCTCTTAAAATCTGCCCGTCAGTTGGTTCGCATCATAGTGTTTCTGTTTTATCTATATTATTATTATCTACACTAATATTATAAAGAGGAAAACTTTGTTTGTTTGGTTGGTTGTAATGAATAGGCTCATAAAGTACTGGACCGATTTCAAAAATTCTTTCACCATTCGAAAGCTACATTATCCACGAGTAACATAGGCTAAATTTTATTCTAAAAAAAATTGGGTTCCGTAAGAAATTTTTGTTTTCGGACACCAGGTGTAAAAAATCAAGCAGAAAAGCTACTTATTTGGTGTACTAAGATCCCGTTGTAAATCTTAGTTAACGCAGGCGTAGCTGCGGGCAACAGCTAGTAATATTATAAAGAGGAAAGATTTGATTCTTTGTTTGTATTGAATAGGCTCCGAAACTACTTGACCGATTTAAAAAAATCTTTCACTGTTTGGAAGCTACACTATCCCCGGTGAACATAGGCTATATAAAATTTTCAAAAAGTTATGTACCGGTTTTTAATCTTAGTTGACGCAGGCGAAGCTGCGTAGCTGCCAGTATCATATTATATGACAAAACAGATCTGGCTCACTAGTTACTGAGCTAAGAATATTACTTTAATGTCACCCTGCAGATAATTTTTCATAATAATGTCGGCTATTGTCATTTGTCACACTATTCCTGTTTGTTCCTGTTTATTCCTTTGTCGCTCGTTCCCATTAATGGAATTACGGTACGGAGCTTTTGTAAATATTTTTCAGTTTAAAAATAGCTGCAAGTATTATTTCTTTGTTCTTATTCTAAGAAACTTTGTTATTTTATTCTTGAAAGAGTTTTGTGGGGCGTTATTAAATTTAGCAAAAAGTTTAATCGCTTTATCTAACGCTTGGAACGGTGAAACAACTTCACGCTTACTTGCTATTAAAATTATATTTTTATCAGTCTACATTTAATTCACAGTCACTTTATGTATTTTCTGCTTTTTTCCTGAAAATACAACCTATCACTTACAAGATGACTCTGTTGTCTGCGTAGTCAAATCAAATCCTAAAGGGGACTTGACTTTCCATTCCATTGATTGAGAATTACGAAATTTGACAAAACAGCATCAATAAAACCGAATTATATAATAAACAAAACACTGTGTTGTCTCCCTCGAGTGCAGCCGTGTCTATGGTTGCTGTAAAATATCTCTAATGTAACCCTTCGCCCGGATTCTGAAAGGCTGATCAACGCAAAAATTAACTAATCAATTGTCAAACCTGTTTTTAAGTGTCTAAAACGTTGGTAAAAACATGGTTAAATTACTTAATTAGATCAGCCAATCAGTTGACATAGCCACTACTATGAAAAGCTGTGAAATTTGACTCTAGAATCGATTGTCACCGCCATTAACAGCCATGTTAGTTGACATACACTTTGACCAACGTTTCAGAAACCGGGCGCTAGTAAACCACGAAAAAGATCCCATTTCTCGTTAATTATACAAATAAACATAAAAACTATTTTTAGTATTTTATAGTTAGATCTTTTTAATGTATTCCCGTTCCTAATGCCGTGGTAAGTTTATTATCGTGGTTATTTATAAACTGAATGTTTGATACGCGAGAAATATCTCAAGTGAATGTGGACGTACAAAAATCTGCACGCATTCCGTGCCGCAACGGCGAGCTCCGCTGCGTCGCGACGTTCTCGTTTACTTCACGTTTTTTAGCGAAATTACAATATGTTAATGTATATGTTTATGTTTATCGCCTAAAGAATATTAACGATTAGGTATTTCTAAAAAAAACATTGCATGATTAATACTTATTAAGATTAATCACGACATAATTGAAATTGTGATCATAAATCTACACTATTTAAGTAACATCTAGTACAGTAACGAACCATATATGTCCCACTGCTGGGCACGGATCTCCTCGAAATTCAATGTCAATAAGTAAGTTCAACAGTGGACGGAAAAGGGCTCATGATAGTGATGATGATGGAACATTCAAAATAAAGTAGTTTTTTTTATTAACTTCATTGTTGGACATGTTTCAAGTGGTTTTTATACTAAAAATATAAAGATAATATATTTTTTTGTAACAAAAGTAGTATTTTGTTAAAAATCTTATCTTTATAATGTAAGTGTAATTTTTATTCGAAAGTTTTCCCATAATGAAATTCTTAAAAAAGCCTTTAATTTTTCTTAAACTATTTCATTTCCCCTGGGAAGATCTCGTAAATAAATAGTTGGTGTCGATAAAACCTATTAGTCTCTTCTCGAAGGCGTTTCCATTGAACAGCGTATCGAAAGTTTCGAGATGTCAAATGAAAGAGTTAGTAACTTTTTCCGTACTCGATTTCAGTTCAATATAATATCAGTGCATTAAAAAGTTAGTTGTGGTAAATTGACACTGAGAACGTCCTGGTTGGCAGCAATTAAGATATAAAAGACGACGCTTAATAAGCGTCACGTTGTATTCCGACGTTGGTTCGATATGCGAGTTCCACATGCTCAAGTTTGAGCTTTATAAAAAAGCGTCGCGCTTTATAAGCGCTGTTGTGTAAACAAATACATTGGTATTCACTTGTCTTATCAAACGCTTTGTAGCGCTCGGTAAAAAATCGCTCGTGCGAACAGGCCTTAAGCGATTAAAACGATGGTGTGGCGTATTATTCTGTGTTTAGAATTGCAAATAATATCTGGATTTAATTTGGATGCGAGAGGTTGGATCAGTGAAAAATATTAAAATGATACCATTTAAAGATAATCACGATGATAAAAGGAAAATTTTACTTAGCAGCGAACCCGTTCTACAGAAGAACTTCACAATTTATACTTTAAAGTATCGGACTTCCTACTAATATACTAAACGCGAAAGTCTAAGAATAATAATAATAATAATATCTATGGACGCTTTTACACCGCGTCAATCTGGTCCCGTGCTAAGTACTCGAAGAGACTTGTGTTACGGGTACCAGACAACGGAAATACATATATTTAATACTTTTTATATTAATACTTATATTTAATATTTTTTTTTATACACATATTTAATACACATCCATGACCCAGGAACAAATAAACTTTTTTGTTCCCTGGCGAGATTCGAACCCGCTACCTCCGGCTTGTGCGCCAACGCGCTAGCCACTGAGCCACAGAGGTCGTCGAATGTATGTATGTTTTTTTAATTGTTACTAACTACTGAATGGATTTTGATAAAACTTTAAAGCTATATAGCCTATAGGTCAGATAAATTTATCTTCTATCTATAATTGTAACCAATTTATCTTTGCACTCTCACGGAAATAGGAAGCACCTACGCTAACCAAACCGTGAGGTGCTACTTGTACTTTAGAATGAACTTTGAAGTATACACGATCTATACTATACTCAATGATTCTTCTTCACTAAATATTCTATCAAAATGATCTAATTACAAGTTTAACAATGCAGAAACTATTAATCAACGACGCCGTTCAGATCATAATCAGATATGAAAGTCCGTTGCGGATAAACGTCTGAGCCTTTCCAATTATGTTTAACCGTTTTTGTCAGTTGGTCACGTTAACAATAATTTTCCGTTATGAATTTCGCAAAAAAAAATGTTTAAATAAATTTACTCTGATGAATTTTTTAATATACAGTATCTATGTATTTTGCATTCTTTTTTATTTTTACTCAAAACTATTATTTAAATGAGTTTGAATGTTAAGAGCAATAATAATTTCGAATAATAGTTTTTTTTATTTTTTTTTTGTTCAGAACACTGAATAAAATTGTTACAAGCATTTTTTATGTTTTATTTTTATTGTAACTACTCAAGTGTACATAGTCTGTATAAGTACATAAATATAGAACACCTCACGCTTTTTTACAATAATTATATTTAGTTTTCAATTACTACCAAATTTTAGTTCGATTATTACTATGAATCGAGTTTTAAGATTTTTGAAGTGAAACTTCTTTAGAATCGTTGTGATTTCAAACCGGATGCAACGGAAAAAACGACAGGTAAGAGACACAGATACAAAAGAGCAAGAGAGCAAATGTCGGTGTGTATGTAGGTATATTGCACACTGTTTCATACTTGTTTGTATTTGAGCGTGTTTCACTTCTATCGTGTGTGAATCGCACACACACCATTTTTTTAACTATATCTTTTTGTATTTTGCGCAGCACAATATTTCGGTTTTATCTACGACTATATCGTAGGATATTATGATTATCTTATTGAATATTGACTTTAATATCGTAACCTGAGACCTTTTATATGTAATCTTAGATCAATTGTTTAGATTTTGAATATGTATGCGGGCACATTGGCCATGTTGGCCTTAAGCCTTCGAAGCCTGTCACCGGCCTCTACTGGCCTCTAGTGGATATTGAACGACCTTCAATGCAGAGGTCAAAGTAAAATGATTAGCGATTTCATGCCACTTGTTTGTACTTCTGTTTATCAGCTTAAAATATACGATATATCAATTGCATGAAGTTGTGGTACCACCAAAGCAAACATATTTTCATCATCATCAAAATATATCTGTCCATTGCCCGACATTACTTCAATGAACTGTAAGATTGCAAAAATTGTAATTATGCTTCTTTCTTCCGACGAGCAGAAAGAAAACAAGCTGTTGTTTACTGAAATAAATGTAACTAACATCAGATCTGTAGTTCTATTAACGCAGGTCAGATAGTTTAAATACAGGTTTCAGCTGCATATATTTGGGAAAAGGCAAGCAGATTTTTATCGTCTTTAAAAGTTAGAATTTCAAATTGAAAATTAAGATATTTTCTTGTTTGACTGACGTGTTGGTCTAGTGGTAAGTGACCCTGACTGCTAAACCAGAAGGTCGTGGGTTCGATTTCCACCCACGACAAATGTTTGTATAATGAGTATTTATTATCATTTGTTTTATATCTGGGCGGGATTTATCTATATTATGCATATATAGTTATGTATTAATTTTCTAGTAAAATACAGAACACAGGCTCTGCCTGGTTTGGGATCAAAATAAATGGCCCTATGTGATTTGTTCCAATAAATTATATTCTTATTATTATATTTAAAAAATGTCATCATCAGTTACTATAGTAATTTAAGGATTCGTGACCAAAACTATTTGCGTTAGTTTACGATTTAGTATTTGTATATTTTTCTTTTTTATTACATTACTTGAATTTCTTATTGCGAATAGTTATTACCTAAGGAAACAATAAAATAGTAATTATAATATTTGTTTAAAAGTCGTTAACCCAATAAGGATTTCTCGAGGGTAATAAACGTTAAATGTACGAAATGCACATTCTAGAATACTCTAATTAATTAATTATTATATAATTTATTTCGTTTTGGAATTCCTATGAAAATATTGCATCAATATCATCATCATCAGCCTTTATCCGTCGACTGCTAAACATAGGCTTTTTTCCATACCTACATTTAATACCGTAGTATTTTGCTATAAGCAAGTGGTTTTTTTTTAATATTAATATTCACAAAAAGTCGTAGAGGCATATAATTGTTTGAAAAGATGTTATTGAATCTTCAAGGTTTAAGATACATTTTTTTTCTAATAAAAAAACAAACTCCGAGAAAACAAAACATTTGATACAATAATATAAACGTTTATGATTTAGATTAGAGCTGGTAAACTGGATCGCATTGTTCTGGAAAGCTCCGGTTTATGAATTCGTGGCTTGTGCGCTTATCGGTGATCCCAGATATCATAACAGCACTATGACAAATTTTCGTGTTATAGGCGTAGGAGCTTAATGCACTAAATATACTTTAATACTGTTAACAGGGCTGCCACATAATATATAAAGTTCAGTGATTTGAAGTTTTCGATGTTATTTGTATCTCTCTTTATTTAAGAGCTTTGCTCTTGTTAGTGGAGTATTCGCCACTCATTGCTCTTCTTCGCTAACACCTTCACCTCCTGATACGACATAACCTGTACCTTCTCCTTTATTTGTTCCATATAAATCCATCTCGATCGGTAGATAGATATGAAGAGGTACTTCCTCTTTTCCCTGTATCTTTCCTTGTATTCTATTTGTGTAAGTTGTAATAATTTTTCAATTATCTGTAACTTTTAAACTATGCATTTTAAAAAGATACTTTACAATTTTGAAATTAGTACTGAAAATTCACTGTCTTTGAGGAGGAATATAATATACGTAATTATTATTATAGAGAGCTTTAAGTTCTTTGTAAGTTAACAAAAATTTAAATATTTTTTTGACATTGTATGCACCGAAAGAAATAAAAGTTTTTTTAGAAGTTTTGCTATTATTTTATACGTAAACATGTACCTTAAAATATATTTTTTAAATTTATAATTCAATTTATATCAAAGTTTTATTCGACCATATATTTCGATATTGCGTTAACCCTAAATTAAATATATGAAATGCGAAATAGAGCAGGTCAATATATTTTGGCAACGAGCTCAAAACACTGCAGTGGTGTGGTACAGCGTTGTTCTGCTCGTTGTGAACAGATATTTAGGATTACGTCTTGGCAACAGACATCGTTATTATGTGCAAAAATTAACAATACGTGGATTAGATACAAGGATTGGGGAAATAAAATGTTTTGTCTTCGATTGTGTTAACTCAATTATAAATAATTGAATGGCCTGTTGGTCTAGTGGTTAGTGACCTTGCCTGCCAGAACCCCCCCCCCCCCCCGTGTGTGCCTTAAAATGGGTTTTTCTCAATTTCTAAGTGCACCCTAAACACGAGACCATTGCTCGCTCACCGGTGAAGGAAATCGTCGTGAGGTAACCATGCCTGATGAGATTTGAAAGTTTTTTAAGGGTGTGTGAAGTTCACCAGCCCGCATTGGGCCAGCGCATCGGTGAACTATGGCCCATTACCCTCCTCGTCTAATTTCGAGGAGGAGACCCGTGCCTAGCAGTGGGACATAATATAAGGGTTGATGCTTTTATCAATAATCTTAGTATTGAATTAGAATTAAGCTTACTGTTTCCCATCTATAATGTATTTTCGTCTTAATTTATTTATTACCAATTTAATTCAAGCTACCAAATTTTGTCGCATTGCATTCCAATTTTCAATATATTTGAAAGTATACTATAAGAAGTACTCGCATATGCTCCGAAACCTTTGTAGTGAGGGGCAAATGGAATAGGATATAGGGTGATGATGCAGGCAGTAACGACCGCCAAATGAGGTGCATGCGGTTGCATAATTGATGCATGCAGCACAGCTTACATAATCATCGCTAGTGATTGCATGTATCGACAATGAAATTTAATCAAAATATAAAAAATACTTATAGTGATGAGTTTTTTATTCTTAGTAAAATACTCCAAATTTTTCCCACGTTGTAAAACATTATGTTTAGTAAATTTTATTTTAACGTAACATTTTTGTCCTTATTGTTAATAAAAAAAAAAAACTACTACATTAATTAAAATAATTATTGCGTTACTTTCGTTTTGGTATAAATGTCTGGCCAGATGGATATTTTTCTTAACTAATATAATCAGATTTACGATCCATTTATGTGTACAATTTACAAACGAATACTTCAATTTTAAATTAAAATGTTTTTGACTTACTAGCAGCGCCCACGATTTCTTTAAAGTTCAGTTCAGTTCAATCGTCGATAGAAACGTTTATAACATTAGTAGAATGACGTATATTATCACATATAATATACTTAATTGACTGTGAATACATTGTATCGGTTTATTTCATAAATTTTACAATATAAATATGAAATATAAAAATAAGGTAAAGATATATTTTATCGATATTGTCCTGGCGCGTCACTACCGAATCGTTTGTATGCAAAATTGTGCCCGTTTCAAGACTAAGTCCAATCAGTCACGTACTCCAGCCGAAGCAGACGTCAAGAGATCAATCAATTAGGTACGAGTTTGGTCTGGGAGTTTGCTAGTCGAATACGAAGAATTCCATCTACGCTCCATTAATTTTGTCATGTACAACTAAAGTCTCCATATTCATGTAGATTTACAGTTGAAGACTGATGGATAATTACTATTGTAGCTATTTTCTTATAACTTCATAGTTTTGTGCACATAGATAATTGGATTAATAATTATGTGCACGAATAATTAAATTAATAATTGTGTACATAAATAATTAAATCAATAATTGTGTGCATAAATAATGAAATTAATAAACATTGACAAAACTGTGTCTTTCCTTGTGCAGTGTGATATTTACTGGTAAGAGCGATGCCGCATTCTGGTCTAGATGGGTACACCATCTTAATTTCTTCCATGGAACATGTTTTGGAGAGGACAGTATAATTACCTGCCTGGACTAAATATTAATGTAATGTTCTGAACTACATACCATCAAATAGTTTAACAAGTAAAATAAATTCCTTACCGTTCTATCAAAATTTGCTCAGGAGTTTCGCAGAAAGAATAATACAAGTACCCATACGAGGTCAGAATACAGGTATACAGATAGTTTTTTTTTTTCATTTTTTATTTATTTGTCCAAAACACAGAAAAAGTACCTACCTAGGTACATGTTTAAAAAAAGCAGCCACGAAAACCTAGTTATTAATAGTGACAAAATCATTGAATTCTTACCACTTATATTAGCGTTTATAGTTTTACTTTATGAATCTTGAAATGATAACTGGGGTTTTCTGCAGTAACTATTTGTTATCTGGCAGGATGTACTGACTTAATAAGGAGGCAAAGGTGGACTTATTATTAAGTATATTACATTGAATATGAAATATACATGTATAATATAATACAATCCAATGTCTTGGCAGGCGCTCATTCCCAGGGGTCAGGGGTGGAACTTTGGACCCCAAACACACGCGATGAATATCAAATGCCAATCCAAAGTTACTTATTAGATAATACACGAGTCTTATGACACCTCAGTTCTGTGACTACGCTTGCTGTAAAGTATCCGAAACATCGAGCATGTAAAAAACTTAGTAAACCGCGATAAAATACGGTTAAGTTGTTTCATTATGACGATTGACAACGTCATTTTTTTATTTACTTTCATAGTAATTATAAAGCTTAGAGACGCCATTTTTCTCCAGAACTACCTTAGATACTAGCTATAAAGCATCACTTAATTTCAAAGCATCACGGGGTTCAGGATCGAACCTTGGACCTGTCAGTCCAGGATTCGAGCACATTCTCACTAGATCGTCGGTCATCAGAAATCAATATCATAATTTTATTAGATAAATCAATTTTTTTCAAGGTTACAAGCAAAAGTTTTAGTCGTGGCTATAGATTCATTCAGGTAAATGAACTAGCAGCTGTCCCTTAATGTAGGGCAGGAATAAAAGGTGCTAACAATAGAGTTTAGTATACATCTCCTATAATTGCAATTATGGTGGCCATTGTCGTGTGCCTCATGTGGAGACGGTGCCATGTGGAGGCATAGACTGGATTTTATAATTAAATAACTGCATAAGATTACAAACATGGCTATTTTCATTTCTAAAATAATTTTGACGTGGCAACCTCTTATAGTTTGATGTAGCCGACTGCACGATAAAACATGACTCATGCGGCGTTACCTCGCTCTGAGGCGTTTAAGGCTTGAAGTGCAAACGAGAGCGCGGAACGAGCGAGAAGGGGGCCCATCGGCCCATCTGTATTTTCTTATGACGTTGTCACGTTCAACTATCGTCAGGAAACCGACTTTAGAGACAACCGATTTTTATTAAATAATTTATCATGTCAAAAAAAAAACATTTTTTTATATATTATTTAAGAATATTGTATTGTCAATGGTCGTTAATTAGTACGCGAGGTTTTAATTAAATTCTACTTTTTAAAGTGGGTGAATATCAACGTTTAAAGATTTTATAATAGTACAGCTGAAGCTAATATATGCAAGCATGTTTAAATTCATATTTTGATTGTGTGTTGATACCTTTTTGCTTTATCTCTCTAATTTTGCTTTGTTTAGAACTGATTATATATTTTTTAATTATTAGGTAAATAAGAGAATCGGAAATGGACGGCTATTTAATGATAAATATAGTAATCAAAATGTCGTTCAAACAGCTAAATATAACAGTTATGTTTAAATGAATAATTTTAAATAGCTTTAATATTTCTTAATATTTCCGGCAAATATTTTATCTCAATTCCATTAAAAATTTGAAGATTCAGCCGTATCTTTGGCGAGCGAGCTAAGAGGCTTTACCTGCCACGTTCTCAATAAAAAATGTGTATATTCAGAAAGTGCAAGATATATTTCACCCTCATCCGTAGAGTAAAATTATCAAATAACTACATAATCGAATATTATTTTACTTATTATGATATTTAACTATACCCGTTGTAAATAAATCCTAGTCATATTTTAAATATTATTGAGAAAAGTATTAGGAAAAGTATATATTATATTAATAAAAGTTCCTTAACTGTATTCAGATTACTATAAGTTCCAAAGCTAGCCGAGTAAAATGTAAAAAAAAAAATGTATAAAGGATAAAAAAATGTTTTCATTCGCATATCAAATTTAGCGTAAATTTACCTACCTTATTCACAGATAATAGCTATAATATTGGTAATTTTTCATACAAGAAAAGACACGACCACCAATTCGTCTAGGTACCTGAAGTCGAATCGGCTGTGTTGGTATTCATCGAAGGAGGCCTATGTTCAACAATGGACGAACGGAGGCTGATAATGATGATGACGAATTTTCCACACGGGAAAGTATTCTTTGTACTCGCCGATAGAGAAAGTTAAGAAGTAGATACTAATTGTTAATGTATATTGTGCTACTTACATATTTGGGACATACAATTATGTTTTTAATATATTTGCTTGATGGGTAAACAAGCCACCTGATTGAAAGGGCCCAGCGTCGCCTATGAACTTAAATTGATACAATATACAGGGTATATTTTGAACGCTTTGAAAGACGAAGAGTTGATAGTGTACGCGTGGCCTGACATGACAGAAGTGAAACAAAACGCGTTTTTTTTTTCTTTTTGGTTATTTTTTTTGTTTTGTATAATCCGGTTTGTTAAAAAGATACAGACATTTGATGATAGTGTTTTAAAACAAGTGATGCACAGCCGCGTCGCGCGAGGTGTACGAACTCCCGCACCGCGTGCGACTCGCGGTCAGCGTGAGTTCATAGTGTGTATGCATACATCGCGGGCATGCAAAATGCATAAGTGCTAAAATTTTCTTAAAAAAAGGTTTCTTAGATAAATGGTTATATAATATATGCATTATATTATAGTTTATAAATTTTACATTATTAGGTTTAAATCTTTCAAAGAGTTCAAAATACACCCGGTATATCATAGGATTTTTTGACGCAGTGGAAATATAGTACATTCCTAGGCTACTATGACTTTTTCAACAATAAAGGTGTATCGTGTACTTATTGGCCCCAAGGTAAGTAATTACTCTGGTTGTAAGTCTTTTTTTTATGGTCACGGAAGAAATAAGGGTGAATAATAAATATCGTCATCCTCATTATTATTATAGATCAAGTACCTCTATCTTTCCTTTTATAAATTCTTACTAATAATATAAATATGAAAACGTGGATGTTTGTTACGCTTTCACGCAAAACTACTTGACGAATCATTATGAGTCTTTGTACACATATTCTGGGAGGTACTAGAAGTAACATAGGATACTTTTTATTAAAAAAAGGGCATTTGTTTTGCTAATGCGGGCGAAGCCGCGGGCAACAGCTAGTAATCAATATTTTAATAAAAAGCGTGAATCCATTAAATTTAAAAACTAAGTAATGTTTATGCACAGAATGCGCATTAAGTTACGATGCGGAGAAAATCTCTTATGGTTTGTTTGTTACGCGATGAAAGTTAAACTTATGTCAGTCACTTTTACTAATGAAAGTTTGTGAATCGTAAGACTTTGTAACATTGTGCATATATTGTGATCGGATATAGTTAACAGGTCAAGGACTGCAAGGACTGGAGGCGGGGGATCTGGTGAATGCAAGAGTGCGTACCCCGTACCCCGCCTATAGGTCAGACGAGGAACACCGGGGTGCTTTTAGCAGGTAAAAGTCCTGCACACCCCCTTCGCTCAGCCAAAGCGGAGGGATAGTCCATGAGGACTTTACACCCCGAAAAAAAAGGGGTTCGTCTGTCTCAGCGTTCTTTGTTTTTCGAATGTACCTATGCTGTTGGCCTTAAGGCATTTATGCTTCATCGGAAGAGTAGATGAGCAGATGGCTCATCTAAGAATAATCTTAGCGTTCATTGAGGCATCCTTCTTATATAGAGTCAGGGTATACCAGAAGATATTGCCTAAAATTCCCTGTGTTATCAAAAAAGGCTTATGTTCAGAAGCAAGAAGTGGACGGATAATGGCTACTTCTGGCGCTGTTGATGATAATGATAAAGATTGAGTCATCATCAACATCATTGGCTTTTAAGTATCCACTGGGCATTGTCTTGAGAAACCTAAAAGTAAGTGCCATGAAAAAATATTTTTGGAATTGAATTCGTGAATTGTAAATATATTTTTATAGTCCAGATACAGTCGCTAACAGAAGTAAATGATATACTACTGTTAGTGACTGTACCTGTATTGTCTTTAAACCCCACAATCTGATCCCATAGTCCGAATATTATCTCATGCTTATTATAATGACGAGAAACACTACAAAACATCTTGCCATCACAAAAGTACAGTTTAGAGTAAAATGTTTGATTTGTAAACATTTTTTGTGCCGCCCGCCCAAGCGAGTCATTTATGCCTTAAGTTTTTATTTAAGACAATCATTGTCTGACAATGTTACTGTGGTGTTAAATGAACGGCAAAACGTTGCAAGGGCCCTGGGGTGTTACAGATGTTACGATACATGTAACAGAATATGTGCCCGCGGCGTCGCACATTTAAACATTAAATGATTTTACTATAGTGCACCGAAAATATAGTTTTGTTTAATTGTATATTTAGCTTTATATTTTTTTGCGTTATTATTTTTGCGTTCAAATGTTGCTTTGTGTTATGATCCCTGACTCTAAAGTACACAATATTAAATAACATCATATGCATTCAAATATACTGTATGCCAATAATATGCCAACCAATTTTAATACTTATGTAAAAAAATATTATATAAATAATAATAAATAGGTGTACTTAATTACACCTAATAATAATACTTAATTAACCTACATAATAATATAAAACAATGTTTCAAATTGAGTCATATAGATGTACTTTACATACGTTAAGAATTTTTGACCTACAATTTTTTTTATTGCTTACTGCAAAAACACCTCACCTTTTGTGGTCTAAAGAGAATTTTATTAAAATTATGTAGGTTGATTTAATACTTGCCTCGCGCAGTACTATTAATCTGAGTAAGATGCAAGTTAGCAGAAATATTTTTCGACTTTAGATTATATATCTGAAAATGTTTATATATGAGCATAGAGGAAACCACAGTTATATAACGTCTTTAGATGACTATTTTTGTTGGTGGTAAAGTAGTTCATACAGTAATGTTTTAACAATCACACTCACTTCGCTGGTAAAATACGCGTAGCTTTAAAATTTAGCTAAGCTATTATGCAATAAAAAATTTACGACTATGTAACTACAGCGTGAGTCTACATACATAAGGACATATCAATAAGTTGTACTTAATTGTTTTTACAATATAACATAAAATATGCTTGTCTTTGAAATAGTAACACAACAGTAACAAAAAAAGTATTACTGTGATAAAAGTCATTAAATCATGTGTAACAGCTTTAAACTCTCTCCAGTCTGTCTGTAGCTGTCTTTGTTAAAACTATTTTAACAATAATTGAACAAACTCCAACCAGAAACCATTACTAGCAGACAACTTAGCTAATATGATTTTGTACTATTTGACAAATTACCATTATTTTATTTGTTGCATTAAATACAAATTTTATAACATAATAGAAATCATTATCATATTAAATATATAGTATAAACACTAATTAATTATTCTAAAGTCACAAAAAATTTAGAATACTTTACTTAAAATTAAATAACGCTTCTAAAAAGTGATCTTAAATGTAAAGGTAATGTTCCAATAAGACACTTAAATATTACTTAGAATATAGAGCAAAAAGCTCTCCTTTTTTACTTTACCAGTCACCACATCCTTCCTGGCCGGACGGAAGGTAGTAGGAGTTCTCTGTTTGGCTTCGGAAGCAGCTGAAGGGACAAAAGCACCTGATGATTGCCTCTTTGTTCCCCACAATGGTTTTGCAATGCATGTACGCTTGCAGGGCGGATGTTCCCACGCAATACGCCCGCGGCATACTAAATGTGTAGCAAATATAATTTGGGGCATTAAAAAATACTCATTTTACACTATACATATTATGTTACTAACTTAAGCCTACTAAGTATTTTTTTTTATTCTCTACATTTCGGAAACAGAAACCAAAGTTACACTAGAAGAGTCCACCCGCAGTAGAGATAGAGATAATCGCATAAACATAAGAAAACAAAAGATATTTATAACATTTCGTTTTTTTTAAACGAGAAATATAAAATGAATTAGATGAGAAGTCAAATATAAACTTAGCCTTAATACCAGTTATTATATAATAACAGTAATAAAACTGTTTCTTTTAAACCGATTTAATTATTTACAGTGCTTTATACTGGCATCACCTGTATTTTCTCTACAAATTGCATCTGAAAGTTAAACAGTTTGTATCCTTATCGCTCTTAAGAAAGTGAGGTGGCAAGGACAGAGATAGAGCATCTTAAGTGTAGTAGGTAGGAACATGTGGCACGCGCCATTCGGTTTCCGAACGCGACAAGCAGCGGACGTAGAGCTACTGAACGCGTTTATTTATTTTAACACTTCGTCGTGTTTTGACATTTCGATATCTGTTTTCACGTCTTCGATTAATTTGTCCGGTTCCGTGGAAGCACACACGCTTGTGTTTACAAATATTTATCTACGATAGATAATAATAAATACGAAAAATCAAAAACTTAACCTACATTCAAGAAACGACAATATTGGTGTGAAGTGAAAGTTGGAACTTTTTTTTGTGTTTGTGGAACGTTTTTGGACTTAAATTTGGAAAAATCAGTCATCTTTAAGTGAGTTTTCTTAAGGGTTTTCCCGGAATGATGATTAATGATTCTAGTGTGAGAATGCGTTTCGGGAATCGTTAAGACTGGACAGTTGGTAAAGTCGAGCCGTATGAGGGAGAGAAGATCCTTTCCGATCAGCGACGTGGCGGTGAAGAGTGAGAAGGATGGTGCAAGGGGTCTGGTGGTGAACTCTGTCCTGTGTGGTGTGGTGGATGAACTGTCTAACGGGAGAACTGGGAGACGAGGCTCGTGGGTCCGGCACGCAGTCATGGGCGTCCTCAGGTGGAAGGACCTGACAGGAGTCCGGGCCAGCACACCGACTGAACAAAAAGAGGTATGGTTTTAGTTCTGTCATATAATTGTAAGTGAAGATTTTTGAGATCTCCACAAATCATACGAAAACAACTTAATATATACCTATGAAAACTTGAATAAATAATATTTATGATAGTATATTTTAATTAAAGAAATAATCTTGAATTTGGTTTTATGTCATCATTGGTCCATATTTATTTCTGTACGGCTTAAACACGCCGGCGAATGCAAAATAATATGTATTTTGAGGTATTTAGTTAATTATAGTAATTACATCATTTGTATACGTTGTGATATTTTCCGGTTTATAATGTTTACGTTTTAAAATAACATGCGTACAAAATTAAAAATTTTACTTGCAAGTCAAGTCACGATAGAGCTGTAGAGAACTTTGCTTCCAGTAGTCTGAAGGCGTTTTGGTTTTGATTTCGAGATTCGTTTGTTTATAAGATTAATATAAACTACCTGTGAATATATTATTTATACAAATTTATTTTGATATCCATCCCTTAGTATATCTAACTCTTATTGTTTGTAATTATTGTTTTTTTATTTTATTAGTGGTTGATGTTTTGAAATACATATAATATTATATTTTATTAACAATAACGGTAGTACTTAATTGATTTAAGTATTTTAATTTATCTATTTAATTTATGTTTAGTATAATTTTCCTATTCAGAAGAAAAATGAAGTACTTGATTAAAATAACTCTTTATTTATCAGAAGTAGTTTTTGAGCGTCAAGTACTTATATTGTAAATATTTACACCTATATAACCATCAACTTGATATTACACTGTAAACACAATTAATGTGCGGCAGACATATTTATTGATTTATTTACATACTACATCTCATGATTCATGTGTTATGTAAACATGACTAAGATAAAATAACGTTTTCGACAGAATCCGTCTTCGTTAGTTCATTTGTGTGTCATGACGTCACGAGAAAGTGTCACAAGTCTTGTTAGAAATTACCTTTCTGTTTGCACGTCGCGATTGCCAAGTTCGTCAAGGTTTTAGTAGATTTATAGTTTTATTTACTTTTTTAAAAAACGTAAACAAACGTTTCATTATGTGTTTAAGTCGCATTATTTAAATGTTGAAAAGTCATTTATAAATTAACTAAAAACTAAATAACTTGTTTATATAATCAATATTAGTTGTTCTTGATTTTGTTCTTTCGAATTCTAATTTTAGCTAGTATTTAGTTATTAGTACTAGAATTCGAATGAAATCTTTCCTTTTTACTTTATTTAAAAATCAATATCATTTGAAAAATGAAACACTATTAAATGTTACATTATTTATCAGAGTTTCATTAAAAGATCTTAAAATACACTTTTAGTAATGTCTACGTAGAAAAAAAAAACGAATAAAACAGTTTTTGTGTTAAAAAAATCTATTAAACAAACATTTTGAATATTTGCACGAAAAAACGCATGAAACTAATTTCAAATATTCCTATGTTTACTTTGTAAAAGCCGATTTTACCGGACACATATCCGCTGTACAGATTCGCTAATTGGTATATAGAAGCCGGTGAATCTAGTCAGGCTATTAAAATTTTATAAAGAGAACTCGTTAATGTATGCATATGAATTAGCAACGTTCAAACAAACGACTCTTTGATTTAAATTTTTTTCGAATTTAAAAAAAAAATCTGACGATAACACCAATTTCATTACTAATAATATTTGGGAGAATAAATTTTTATGCTTTAGGACTTTATTTTTTCGATTTTTTTAATTCCTAATATTATACTATTAACTCGATTTTCTCAAATTCATTATTGTTCCCATGTTGTATGCTCTACAGCCTTAAAATACCTCCAAGATTTCTTAGACCATTTTTGGGTCTAAGAATTCTTAGGTGGTATGGTAATTCCGTCTTGTTGAAAGTGAAGAAGAAATTTTCATTGGAAGGGTTGAAGTAAGAGAAGTCAAGCTCTTCACCGTCTTATCGTTTTGAACGTTTCTTCCACGCTTAATTTAAGTTTTTATTTTAACTTTTGGACAATCCTCCAACAGTTTTTCAACGTATACGACTGGCTCTACATTTTACCTTAAGTATTACAATCACTACAAACGTCGCTTACCTTTGATTACCTGTAAAATGATTTGTAGGATAAATTAAAAGGAATTTCTCAAAACTTGCCCTGTTAGGTAAGCATTCGTCTTGGAAATAGAAATATATTTGTGGCAAAAGCATAAACTTCCGTTGCTGTATAGGGATTACTGTTAGTATTTAACATCTGTGGGATGTTAAAACATCTAGATACCTTCCTTTCTAGATGTCTTAACATCTCAGATCTCGATATAAATGTAACAAATATGTAAATCCTTACTAATATTGTAAATGCTATGCCTTAAAATATTTTGTGCCTTAAAAATTAAACTAATTGAAAAAATGTTTTTATAGTGTTCAGAGTGTTACAGGCAAATAAAAAAACAAAGGCAGGCCCTGTAATTTGACAGAGATGATAATCAACCGGGTAAAAATATAGTAAATAAATGAATAACAATAGCATTTATCAGTATTAGTAGAGTAGCAAGAGTGTGTGGAGGTAGATTGTTTTGTCTATTGTAGTTAAAGTTATCTTATCTGTATATTTTTTGAGTACTGCAGACTAACTTTCAGACAAATCACGTGATGATAGAGAGTAAACGTTTCCATTTAAGAAAATGCACCCATTTGGAGACGTCATTTCTATGTATGTTTTAACTCTATTTGTCCTGTCAAAATCAAAGCTTTCAATATTACAGTAAATCTGATTCACGATATTGTCTTTTAATATCATTATTTAATAATGGAGTAGAAGTACAATGGTCCTGTAAATCAAAAGGCCAACATGTCTGTCGCTGAGGGTTACAAGTCAAGTGATAACAGTTTCATTGATAACCGCCATCTTGAATACATAATGTATTGTCGACATTATGTCCGAGGAATTGTGATAGGATTCAAGATGATCAAGACAGGTGATGATGATGATGATGATCTTAATGCTTGCAGTCGTGACATAAAAAAGTTTAAATAGCGTAACAGGCCCTAAAATGTTAGTGAAATAAATCGTTGAAATTCTACCGTACCATTTATAACGCCACAATACATTTCCGAACGTTTTCAACAAAAAGTACTTAAACAAAAACTTGTGAAACGCTTAGCGTCGCATAACTGTAATTTTTGACTTCTAAGTATTGAAGTTACAAAAGTGTTTTTACACTTACTATTGTTCGAATCCCATTTGCTAAAATACAGAAAATTCCCACCTAGCTTGTCAATTTCAACGTTTAGGTGTTATTAGTAATACAACGTCCTAAGTGCCACTCTAACCGTTATATGATGACTTAATGACGCGTAATAATCACACACTTGAAGGGACCCTCGAAAATTGGCTACAATGGTCCTAGAAACATTCTTGAAGGGTGTAAAGTTGTTACTACGCCCTTGCGTTTTAAGTAAACAATTCCTATTATGACTTAAAGACACATCTGTATGATAAAAATACTTTTCTCCTCCAAATGTCTAAGTGGTTGTAATAAGTACATTAGTCTAAAATAATTCTACAAAGTTTTAAAAGTTAACAACATAAGAATAATTTATATATTTTCTCCTTTGCTTTACTTGATAAGTCATGTTGGCATAGACAAAAAAATTGCGGCTAAAAATGTTGCGCTTATTTATCCCACGAGACACTATGTCTATATTATCTAGGCCTACTATTTTACTCCACAAGGTAGGCAACTAAAGGACGAATCGTTCGGGCCTGGCATAAACTACCTACTTATTTGTCTAAATCAAAGGATAATAACATCAAGAAACTGAAAACATATGTTATGCTTTTTTACTTTATTTCTACATGTTTTAAGTACCTACAATCTACATATTTTAAAATTTGTACCTATTGATTCCTTAGCTTGATTAACATACTCTATATTAATTAACTTATAATTGTCCTTTAGGCCTAATATAGCGGACCAGTTGTTGAATTCCACGAGTGGATCATCTTTTACTTTTTCGCCTTATATTTTAAGCTTTTTATTTATACTTATTGTATATTTATTTGCCTATTTTGAATAATATAGTATACTAACTGTTGCCCGCGGCTTCGCCCGCGTTAAAAAATACATTTTTTAATAAAAAGTATCCTATGTTACTTCTAGTACCTCCCAGAATACAAGTTTCTTGATGATTCGTCGAGTAGTTTTTGCGTGAAAGCGTAACAAACATCCACGCTTTCACATTTATTAGTCAGGATGTCGGATAGGCTGGTTGATATAGGTTATGTCCGCTAGCTATGGATACTAACTGATATAGCGTCGTCGTAGTTAAATCCTCCAGTTGAGCGGTTCTGCGGTAAGTTGGCAGCGTGTCAACTATTTTACGGCATTATTTGTCGTTGTCGGCCCGGTCGCCGACTCTATCCCGGATAACTCTTAACCATTTGTAACTGTTTAACATTATAAATTTACGTGGATTTATATTTTTATTCAAGTTGAAAAAGTTCAAAGGAGACTCGGCTGAATGGGACTCTTTTATTTAATAATGCGGAGATATTCCTTTATTAGATAACATATTTTAAATTGTTGATCTATTTATCTTCGCTAGAGGTTTCTATCGAGAGGTTCCGGGTTCGATCCTGACCCATTCGTGTGTGCCTTGAAATGGGCTATTCTAAAGTGCACCCCAAACACGAGACCATCGCTCGCTCATCGGTGAAGGAAAACATCGTGAGGAAACCTGCATGCCTGATGAGATTGAAAGTCATTAAAGGTATGTGAAATTCAACCGGCACAGGGCCAGCGTATCGGTGAACTATGGCCCATTACCCTCCTTGCCTGATTTCGAGGAGGAGACCCGTGCCCAGCAGTGAGACAAACAAAGGTTGATACATTACTTTTTTTAAATTTATCTTCATAAAAGTCAATTACAACTTACATGTTCATTTTATATGATATCAAATAAGTAATTTAACGGTTCCGATACAATTATGCTATAAATGAAATAACATAAATCTAGAACGTTCAATAAGGCTTTGTGAGTTATCTTATTTACGGTACGTGTCACGAGGTTAAAGCAAAAAGGTTAACGCACCGCGGCTAATGGTGTTACTTGATGATAGCGCTGACAGGTCGGTGATGAATGTTGCGTGATGATCATCAAATTGAGGAAAAGTGATTGGGATTTGGAACATGATCCGCCATCTTGGTTTTGCTTTTGCCGTAACAAAGATGCCGGACCGACATTCTTGGAAATAGTTTTTCATAGGATATTTTCACACGCGCTTAGGTAGACGAAGTGTCGGCCATGAACCAAGTGGGAAGAAGGATCAATCGTCTTGATGTTCATTGAAATATTTTCGTGTTAATATCGGTTTACATTTTATCCCTCTTGGTCCTTGGACCTTGAAGGCTGTTTAACATTGGATTTTGTATAGAGCGCATAATGATGATGATAATGCCACATGTATTTATGAATGAGTCATGTATCATGTCATGTCAGAGTATATTGCATGGTTGGCACGCCTGTAGTAACGCCCTGTATCGGGTTCATGTTAGGAACTTAGGGTCAGTTAGACATGACTGCTTAGGTAGGGCAATCCTTCCTTACGAGGAGTAATCTGGTCTTCGCCGGGCCCAGCTGATGTAATCCTATTGCCTTTGGTTGAGAATCATGGATGCCTTACCCGAGGTATACCTGGATTATTCCAAAGCATTAATCTGCTTGTTCGTAGACTTTTATCTTATAAAATGTTTCTCTGTGTGAATCATTAACCTTAGCTACCGCTTAGCATCACGTCACCTTACGCAGTGACATCAGACAATTACGTTGTAACTTTTGAACGTATCTCTCGAGGTCTCTCCAGGTGATCAGATCAAAACAAACTTGAGTACAATATTTCTCTAGTTGGAGGCTCGATTTCTAATATGAAAAATACTTCTTTAATTAATATTAATTTGACTTGATGTCTTTCACAGTTCTCCTCGAAGTCAGTCGAGGAGTTTACAAGACTACCTCTGATTCGCATTGTTGAATTAAATGAATGGCTTTTTAATCCTATTCGAGGTCTCTCAGGATCAGATTCTTTCACAGCTAAGCTACTACATTAATAATTTCAAATGGACTTTAAAGTTGGAATTTATTGGTACAAAGATCAGAATCGAACTTAACTCCGTGGTGAAAAACTCTACTACCCAATCAATGGATACCTATACATTCCCTTACCTATAGCCCAGTCATATTAGGGCTTTCACCTCGGAATGAAAGATAATAAGCTGCAAATTGGTATGAACCTTTGTTTTGTCATTCTAAATGTTGTCTTAAAAGTCACAATCGTTATCGTGTCCGCGTCTCAAGATATTCAAGGTCAAAGGTCACAAAAATCGGTTTTTCGCGAATATCTGGCTTCCTATCGGTTAAATGAGATTTGCATTTATTATAAAAGTTGTAGGCTATAAAATTCCCTACAACTTTTGTTTAAACTTTTTTTTCATACGACCAACCGTTTTGAAGGTAGAGCGCGAAGAGTGCACATCGTACAGTCATATACGGCCTAATGCCAGGTCAAGCGTGAGTTATGGTTATCAGTACGTTATAAAGTCAATTATTTACTTGGAAATTATAATTATTAAACAATGCCCATTATTTATGTACTAACTATTAATTATTTATATTTAATTAAAGTAAGTAACTTGATTATTTATATATAATTATTCATATTTAACTATTTAAGTATAAAATATTATTAATTCTGGATTATATATTTTAGTTTTATGTTAAGTTAATATGATAGTAAGAGTATATATTTTACACATATTTTTATTTATTATTAAATACGGCATAATATACATTTATCAAAATGTGACTTCAAATATCAAAAGTATCTTTGTTGATTTTAATTGTAATGAAATGGGAAATGGAAGCTAATTATCTTCTTCTTCTTCGTCGTCTTCTTCTTCTTGTCGCTCAAAAATGTTCGATTCATTGTCATCATCCTCATTATCTGTCATGTTCATCTCCAAACCTTCCAGAATATCGGGATCATATGTATTTTCTTCATCGGGATTACTTGGATACAGTGAAGAGTTGAGGCAAGCTTGTCCGTTGCACTGGCCGCAAGCTAAAGAACATTGTAGCCCTGATTTTCTGCATCCACAGCGGGAACCACAACCATTTTTGCAATTGCAAAATATTACGTTTAGTAGTTCGGCTGGTGCTGGAGGTAATAACGTTCGTATGGGCTCCAGGATTTCATTTTTAAGCATCCAGCCCCATTCTTGAGGTTCTAAGTCCTTCCCTAACCACGTTTGAATCTGGTAGTAGACACGTTTTATGTGTTGATGAGCTGCTACACTTGTTGGTGGAAGTGTTGAAGGTGGTACAGGTTTATTTAGTTTTGTAAATTTGATGAATTGCGTGTAGCGGAAATGATCAATGTTGTCCTCAGATTTTGGAGCATTATATAATGCCAACAACAACTAAAATATATAATCCAGAATTAATAATATTTTATACTTAAATAGTTAAATATGAATAATTATATATAAATAATCAAGTTACTTACTTTAATTAAATATAAATAATTAATAGTTAGTACATAAATAATGGGCATTGTTTAATAATTATAATTTCCAAGTAAATAATTGACTTTATAACGTACTGATAACCATAACTCACGCTTGACCTGGCATTAGGCCGTATATGACTGTACGATGTGCACTCTTCGCGCTCTACCTTCGAAACGGTTGGTCGTATGAAAAAAAAGTTTAAACAAAAGTTGTAGGGAATTTTATAGCCTACAACTTTTATAATAAATGCAAATCTCATTTAACCGATAGGAAGCCAGATATTCGCGAAAAACCGATTTTTGTGACCTTTGACCTTGAATATCTTGAGACGCGGACACGATAACGATTGTGACTTTTGAGACAACATTTAGAATGACAAAACAAAGGTTCATACCAATTTGCAGCTTATTATCTTTCATTCCGAGGTTGACCCCTTTTTTTACCTAATATGACTGGGCTACTATACGTTATTGGCGCTTGATGTCTAACATTTCCTATGTCCGAAGAGAGTAATTCTGGCCCATAGCAATTGTTCAAGCGATTTAGACAAATGTCCTTGTTGGAATTCGCTACCGGGTCCGAGACAATTTTTTAGATAGTACTAATACCTCGACTAAATTGTTATGGGCTTCCATTTCTCTCATTTCTATTGTATGGGATAGTATATACGTCACAGATATTTATGAATATACTAGCAGCGCCCCGCGGTTGCGCTCGTATTCATAGACGAATTCATAGACGAAGCATATGCTATTTTGATAACTTTATTTTAAAATTTCATTTGAATTATTTCAGCAGTTTTAGCGTGAAAGAGTAACAACCATCTTTACTTTAGGCGTTTAGGATATTACTAGGATGACGTGAAGTGCCGTGGTTAGGTCATATTTTGTTTCTAAGAATTAACAAGAGGAGCAAAATTATCTACATCTTATATACGTTTATTCCCTGTATATGTCCCCTTTTCATGGTTCATCGGAAATGTATGAATAATAGTCTTATCGTATTGAACCTGTGATGTGTGTCCATCATAGAATGTATGGCTGCTTGATCATGTTTCATGTCAATAGCAAATCTATCATGTCCTCTTTACCCCATTAGGATAAAAATTTGAATATCGCAATTACAGCTTATGGTTTATTGTGGTATAAACATGAACTGGGTTATCTTTGAGTGTTAAGTTTGTAACAGCTTTTAACTTTTACCATCGCGATAGTGACATTCAGAACACTAACGAACTAAAACTAATATTGACATTGAAAGGTGTCACGCAGATATTTGTTTCATTATAATTTTGTTAATAAAAAAAATATATATACGATCGAATTGAGAAACGACTCCTTCTTTGAAGTCGTTTAAAAATGTATCGTCTGTTTTAGCTAAATAAAGGGATCGCAAAGGATTTCAATTTAAAACAGTCTGGTCTAGTGTCAGTGCAATATGTATTAATGAAGACGACCACGGTTTGGTAGTTTAGGGACTGTGCACTGCACGAGCCACAGAACATAATATTTATGCTACTTATATTGTCTATTATACACTTTTTTTCAAGAAGACCATGGCAAAAAAATCGGTTCGTCCAAACGCAATTGGAATACAAAGTCGGGTTATGAGGGGATTTTTACCCACAAAACACCTAAGCGCTTGCTAGGGAGTCCTGGGATCTCGGTAAGAACAACATCAGAATTCCCATCACGCTATGTAGCACTTTCCAGAGTGTAACTAGACATTTATTACCACAAAATGGTATCATACCACTTTGTTACCGTCCGCGGTTAGCAAAAGTGTTTTGGGTAGAAAAAGCCCCATAAGTGTCCGTAACCTAACGTAACTTCTTACAAGTACTCAAGAGCTTCAACGTTTCACAAATTGAACGCTAATTAAAATGTATTAGGCAACTTATTTTAAGATGATAATATTCGTATTTTGGTTGAAATAAGTTTCTTTCAACTAACGCTACTTGACTAGCTAAATTCTTCAACATTAAGTTGAAGCTGCTATCTAAAGTTCAACCTTCAAAATTTTATAAGTTACACAAAATGTATATGCTCGTCATTTAGATTTATTTGATTAGATTTATCCAGTCAAATTAAGTTATATTCGGCACAGAGTTCAAATCAGAGTTGTAAAACGCCTGGATTTTTTTTCCTTTTTGACGCGTTTCCTTTTTTGAGTCAGTCTGATGGTAGCGTTCCAGTCTGGTGGAAGTAATTGCTGGACGGTGGATCAAGTTAATTGACTCACTTGGTTTCACTCGTTCTCTGTTTCGGAATGTGAAGTATTCATGCAAAGCAATAGTATACTGCTCTACTTGTATTTTCGTCAAAAAAAAAATATTTTATTCATCGGAAACTGTTGTTAGTAATAGTTAACGAACAAACGGCTATTTAATTTTGTCAACCCTCGTACATCCCCCTTTGTACACTAGTAGCGCCCCGCAGTTTCACCCGCGTATTTCCCATTCCCGTGGGAGTACGGTGATAAATTATAGTCTATATGTTATTCTGATCTATAAGCTATATAGTTGTAAAATTTCATGAAAATCGATTCAGTAGTTTTTACGTGCAAGTGTAGCAAACATCCATTAATGACTCGTCGACCGTATTGGATTTGACTAGCCAAACACCTACTCTCCAGAGTAGCGCGCGCGATATAGCGCGCCCTCTGCGTGTAGGGAGGGGGGCGCCCCCCTTTCAAATTTTACTAGATGAGCCATCTGCTCACCTACCTACCGAATGAGCTTAAAGACCATCAGGCCTAAAAGTAGACCTTTCGAAAAAAAAAATAGGTCTTTTTTCCATTCGACATGTCCTTGATTTTATTCAAATATATTTTCACAAACAAAATATGTATTGTATAAATATACACATAGAGTGCTTTTCTCCTATTCCAATGTTATGTAGCCTACTTCTTTTCATTTTCAACACCTTTGATGCGACCTGGTTAGTTTTGAATGGGACTTTCTTTAGCATTCAGTGCTATGCATTCATACAAGTACATGCGTTATCCCATTTTAAATGTAAATGATAAGTCACGGGTGAATGTCGTGTCTATGCATGCTACTCTGCAAGGTTCTATTATACAGTTGGTGTGTATAACTTATAAGTCAGGACTGGTAGTAATTCTATGGAAACTACCAGGGTTTTAAGATACCTTCTTCTC
This sequence comes from Lycaena phlaeas, assembly GCA_905333005.2. NCBI lineage: Eukaryota > Metazoa > Arthropoda > Insecta > Lepidoptera > Lycaenidae > Lycaena > Lycaena phlaeas. Next base: position 6,589,157 of record HG995181.1, read on the forward strand.
AAGGTTTCAAGATAAAAAAGGAATGAAAGAAATGTCTGGGTTTGTCTGGGTTTCCGTTTTGAGTCTCCATGACTATCATTAATTTTCTAAAATTATCTCTTACATGTACTTGTGGATTTTAATCATGTATGATAAAATATACTAATGTAATCTGTGATGTTACTTTCACTACGCATTTTTGTACTGTATCTGAGTAGACTACTTTACTAGAAACTTGTAAAATGTTATATGTCATTTAATAGTTATTAACCAAAGTCAATATGAAATCGTTAATTTTCCCACAGGAATACATTTTTGAAGGAAAAATTACTCCTGTTTATTATTCAAAGCATCCATGTCCATTTTATAATCAAGTGACAAACAAACTAACCATTAAATAATTAATTGTTGAATGACGAATGTGAGACGTCATTTCATTAAAATATAAATGTTTTTTTTTACTTACAATAAGGCATCGGAATATTTCACTATGCAATTAGTTGTACAGGGGAAACCCCACCGATAGTTATCAAATTGAAACTGTTTGTAAGCATTATTTATGTTATATGTACATTTATATATAAAATAGGCAAAGATCAAAAATTTTTACAACTCGGTTTTACCACCAACAAAAAAAAAATTTGGGAATAGGTTGATTTTCGATCTCTAATAGACCGCTATCTATGGGTATACTCTACCTATATGAGTATTTAAAGAAAGTATGTGAAAATACCTGTGGGTCCAAAATTGTCCACGGTCCAATGGACCCCCTAGAGCAGCAGGTGCTTGCATGGGGTATGAACTCATTAGTATGCGATATGAAATAGTTTCAACCTTCCGTGAACGGCGGGGTCTTTTTACCATTTCAAAAGGGATTTTATGTTAATTTTATTATAATGTAATTATTCAATTATAGTATACAATGCTGTGGACCGTGTTAATTTTACTAGCGAATACAAAAAAAATATTTGTTAATATATAATATATCCTATGTCCATATCCAAAAATTTTAAATGACCATAACTCTGTTTTACTTTCTAAAATAAAAACTCAATAACTAGGCTGAGGCTGATGATGATGATGCTTATTAATAATAATATAAACCCTTTTAAAATACATCCGGTGAGACGAATGTTTGGGACACAATTCATCAATGCACAGCTCCAATGCGGGTTGGTGAACTTAACACTAAACTCTTCAGAGACGTTTAATGCGATAAGTTTTCCTCTCGGTATTTTCCTCTACCGATAATCAAGTGATATTCTCATGTTGAGCTGCACTACCCACTAGGACATTCAATAACTATTTGGGTTTATTATAATTTCTTAAAACCGACTTGTAGTAAAAGTAATATTAGACATTGCGTTGAATGAAATTTTAAAGATTTTCTTAATGTAGCATTTAAGTGTAGAAGAATATAGTAAAGTGCAGATTCTGTAAGTAATTGGCGCTGATTAGCATCATCCGTTCAGTTACTTCCAGGAGTTCGAAATGACGTCATAATGTGTGATTTTCCTGATAGAGTATTAATTTATGCTATACGTAGTACCAGTGGGACATTCATTGACTTTCAGATTTTCCATGAGGCTAACTTATCAGATGACTTGCTGATGTATCGCCATCAGCCTATTTTATAGAGATATGGATAAAGAATTTAATAAATGACAAGAACGATATAAGTTGAATAAATAGGGTTATGTTTTTTTTTCTTCTTTAACGCCGGGAAATGCGCTTAGGCATCCCGCGGGGGAGTGGGTCTCCCTAGGCCGGTATGTGGGACTCGCTACGCCCGAAAGCTGGTAAGTGGACGCAGCTCTACCCACTAAAAGCCGGCGAGTGCCACCAATGACACCTTTGGTGAGGTGCCCCGGATCTACAAGCAACAGGGCACCTCGACGGCTAGTCAGCCCCTCAGGGGACCGACGACACAGAACAGCCCCTCCCAACCTCGGGACGGTAGAATGAGGCAAGGTTCCCTTCCTCGCCCCTTGCCCTCTCTTCTTATAAGAGGGATACAAAGAGCCCCCTCGGCTCAATAGGCATGATGACAGTAGTTTAAAATCGCTAAAATACAATATTTACTGAATTAAACTTGAAGCTTGGAATATAAAACGCGCATTTTTTTCTTTATTAAGAGTGTGATTAATATTTATTTTTATAAAATAAAACTACAAAATAAGGCAATACGCCATGATATCTTTAACACCAATCAGAGCGCATGACGTCATTTCTGAGTCCAAACATAAACACACGCACGAACGTTACAAATCGTATTGTTAACTGATAGTCGTCTATCTGTGTTTTCATTATATTGAGTATTATTTGAGTGTTAAAGTTATTAAAATCTAATATAAAATAACACGAGTCATGGAGCAAGGATTTACTAAGGCAAACAGCGCTAATTTGCCTGGAATTGACATGATAATAGTGGGAGAGTTTTTGACATCAAATAAAGATTTTTGTTCAGCAGAATTTAGAAATGTTAAAACTTCCATGTAAGTTTATTAATATAATCAAAAACTTTATAATTTTAGTGATAAAATAATTTTCTAAAATATACTTTTGACAATATATTTGTTATCAGGTTATTTTTATAAAGGCTTATTATTAGGGTTATGTTAATGAAATTTATTTTTAACGTGCTTCAAATGATATTCCATATAATTATTCATATCATTTGGCAACTGAAATTTGAATAAAATACGAAATCAGCAATGATACCTAACAATGAAAACCTAACCTAACCTTGAAATAATGTTTACATTTTTACATTCATCCTCGTACAAAATATTATTACCAAATACGAGTGTTATATACTATCCTAGAATCTAGAAAATAATGTAAAAAGTTACATCAAAGTGATGTTCACAAAAATAAAGGTGAGTACTGGGCAATATTGTTTTTGAATCGCCTTGCAAGTTTAAGCCACTTGTTTAGTATTGTTTTATTGTGAGGAACGTACACAAATAACTTATAAAGAGTTTTTAAGGATGTGTTCACACACTGGGGAACCCCACACCACTTATACACTTTCGAATTCATATTCAATAATACAAAATAACTTAATTATTTAATGAGCGCAGCGTACTTGAGTCTTATTTACTTAGACGTGACGTCACAAGCGACGCCATGACACTCACATGCGTTTTCGCGCCGGGTTGAAAATGTACAGAGAAAAATGCAAATACTTCATAAAAAAACTTCGCATTTTCTTAAAATTTATAATTTTTCCTACTAAATAGACGTATACCTACATCATACAAAGGAATTTCAAAATTTGTCATCATGCCTATTCGCTTCACCCAAGGTGTTGGGCTACTGAGCCCCACCGCCACGACAAGGCCTGAACCTTGGTGGGGATAAGCATCATCTTTATCATAATTATGTTTAACGACTTCGTAGCGGTGGAAATTCCTTGGTCCTGTCAGTTCCCTAGACCGTTGTGCCAATTAGTTGTAGATCCATCAATCCCTTATAAAAAGGTTAAAGGTCAACACTGTATAAGAAGGTTGGAGGTTAGGTTAGGTTACGATTAATACAAATCTTGAGTAGCAGTTGTAGTTTTACTTATCAATACCTTATCATTACAATGCCAGTAACATATTGTAGTTTCTATACACTTATTGAACCGCTCCTTTTTGGGTGTGGTATGAATGCCATTATTCGTGTTAATCATAGAAACGTAATTATATTTAATACGTTCCAACTGCTATCTATAAACATGATTATATTTGAATGTACTAGCCCAGTCCTCAGGGAACGCCTATTATTATCTATGAGATAAGAACATGAAGGCCTATGTCTCGGGAGCAAGATTGTTGCATCCTTAGGAGGAGGCGGTGCGCGAAATACTAGGGATATGTACGTGCAAATTCCTTGAAACTGCAAGCTAAATTAATTAATGGAAAATCTCTTACATGTATGAAATGTGGCTAATATAATAATTATTTAATTCACACATACATAAATTAGTCCAATTCTATGTACTAAGTATCACATAACGTGAATTTCAATAATAAATCACGTATTATTTCGTAACCGCGCGATTACAGTTATTTAATACTGTTGAAAATATTAAACAATAACATTATATATTATAATGGATATAAGTTGAAAAGAGTTTAGTTTTATTTTATCAAAACTTGAGGTCCGTAAAAAGTATCTTCTTAATAAGCAGTCGAAATTTATTTGTACTGACCTTAAAATAGAGACTAAAATGAGGATCAATGTAGAAATCCTCACAAAGTCGCTTTCGCCGAACTAATGAAATATGTAGTTGTTTTTTAACCGACTTCAAAGAAAAAAGGAGGTTCTCAATTCGTCTGTATGTTTTTTGCATATCACGTCTCATTATTAGCGTCCTCCGTCCTGCTGGTCATAGGCCTCCATTAATGAGCGTCAAGACGTAACAAGATGTGATTAATAAATTACTGCTTTAAAAAAATCTAAATACTACTATAATTGAATAAAAATCAATTTAACCGCGAACTCACGTTACAAATAGAAGGACGTGGATATTCCGCAACGAGTCCACGAACATATTGATGGTCACGATTTTCGTGTCCAAGACATGCACCATCTGTACCCGATGATCAGTCGTGTGTCTGCTCCAACACGTGTTCCTATTCAAATCTTTTGAAAGAAACAGTCTTTGCATATTTACGCGCTTTGTGCGTTGATTATCCATTTTGTTGGTTTCGAATTACGAACGTTGACCGCCATTTTTTGTATTTCGATTTTGGAATTTTGGAAATATTTCCGATATTTAAATGTCTCTAGTTACTGGCATAACATACATATTTCTTTCTTTTTTTGGTTGGCAAATATAAATTCATATGATATAATAATAATGATCAGAAATAGATTCACGAAAAAAATTTAATTTTCATTTTGTCATGTGGCTCATCGACTTAATAGAGCTACTGGCCAAACAAATTCATATTAATGAATGAATGTATTAATTAATTAATGAATTAATGAATGAATGTATATTCTTTATTGTATACACACAAATTTACAAATACAAGACAATAAATTTAAAATCATATGTCGTATTTTCAGACTTAAACACGATAAATACCATAAAGTGAAGGGATTTGTGATCATATATGGAATACCTTCTTTAGTTTGATATGTATGTTACGATATGAATGTAAATTTGGGTTCAGCAATAGGTAGGACCGTATGTGACTGTGACAAACTGGCAATCAGACCTGACATGACAGACTAGCAGGCTGAGTACCTACATATGTTTACGAAGATTTAAGTTATTTAGACAAAATATCAAACATAAAACGATACATTACATCAAAATCGGTTCAGCTGTTGCATATGCACCAATATCATGCACGGGATTTTTATAATCTCGCCCGTAGAAGGTCTTAGAAAATCTTTAACAAAGTTATATTCGTTCCGATTAAGTCTTTGTACCATCAAGAGTTTAAGAAAGCTTCGAGAGTCGTTGGAAGAACTTATCGTATTCTAGATTGTTAAATATAGGTCACTAACAATTTTGAACCTAAATCGATAACCTGTTATACAATTCATCTAAAAATTACAATTTTATTCGACTTGGTGATCATGATCATTGCTGATGGAAACACCGACAGTTTGCTGATGATATTTTTAAAAATAGGTATAAACTGACCAGAAATAAATAGACTCTACATTGGTACCTATGGCCACTGTATCATTATATTACGGTTAAACACATAATTAACTATATAATACCATATCCTATCATACCTACCATATACCTACCTACCTATCCTACTATATATCATAATAAATATCCATAAATAAACTAGTTCCGAAATTTTCCGCAATATGGCTTTAATTTTCCTGGTCAAAATATTATTGCTTATTACTACCTAAACAATTACTGAATAAATGTTTATCTTCAAATCAAGGTACTTTTCAGCGAGTCGTAATATTATAGTTGTTATCGATATCTGAATTTTCCACTTTAAGCCATAGACTAGTCAAGAAACTGTGAGGAATTTATATTAAAAAAAAACTACAATTTTCCAAATTCCAAAATAAATATCTTCCAAGTTCTTCTTCTTCTTAACTCAACTTCTCAACAGCTGGTTTTTTCTTCTAATTTAGTAGTTTTGAAGATAAGCGCGTTCAAACAAACATTATATTAGCACAGTATTTAAACTTTGATTTATTTCGGCAGTATTCAGCTGTTATTTTCCTTGATCCCCTTCATCTAAAGCCTTCAGGGAGGAGAAAAGAATAAAACATTGTCTTCCAAAACTTTTGAAACTACAGAATATGCTTTTACATAGATATGTTATAATTGTCTAATATATTGATACGTCACTTAATAATAAAGCAATATAGCGGTATCTTACAGTTAACACGCGAATTATTTTAATAACATCAAGTTGTAAGTTATCGAAAACTGTTACAAACTCGTTAAGTTACATAACGTTAACTTATATAAGAATGTATGCACCTGCCAATTATTTTTTAACCATTTTAATAACTTACGATAATAACTGGCTGTTTGGCCAAATTCTAATACAGGCGGGAATTTTCCAGATCATCTGGAATGATCTTTGAAAATCGAAGATGTTTTTCGATTGATATCAAGATGCGGTTTGTGAGTTTCCTGTGGTTTATGGGGAGAGGGGTTTGGAAACGAAAGGCAATGCATCTGCATAATTGTGTGATTGTGTGGATGTTTATGGGCGTCAGTAATTACTGCTCAGATTCGACTGCTCGCTTGCCTTCAAACATTAAAAAATAATAAAAAATAATTGACCATTATCGGGATTACCTTTTAGCTGTTTGTTCGAGAGTTCCTACTTATTCCTGCGAACTCACAACAGAATTGATTACTAGAATCTTCTGTTATTCTGCCCATCACGCTACCATAAACAGCCTTGTCAATATACTCGAATACTATAGATTGTCGTATTTGTATGAATAACTCTTTCCTGCGTGTTTTCGCAGTAATGTATTCTAGTGTTTCTCCCGTTCCTGCATACGAATGTCAGTTTAAAGCTGTACGAGACATAGGACGTGGGCTGGCAAACATACGCTGAATTTTGTTCGTTTAGTAAAACAAGAAACAACTTGGTTCCCGAAATAAGCTTATAAATTGATTTAAGTCTTTATGTACATTAGAATAAAACTAAATTTTATTTACAAAGCTATTCTCTTTATGAATATATACATAGAAACTGCGTAATACATTATCGCTCCAGTTAATACAAAAAACATTTTTTTACGAAAGGTCTACTTTTAGTCCTGATGGCCTTTAAGGTCAATCGCTAGGTACGTGGGCAGATGGCTCACCTAGAAAGGGAGAATAATCTTTCGAGCAATTTCTAGAAATTAAAAGACAACATTTGATAAAATACACTAGGAAATCTCAAACTCGCTTATTGTATAAACAGTTTTAACTATATGTTTCAGATAAATGTTTAATCGATATATAATTATTAATTACTCGAATATGTAAATACTTTCGTTTTTCCGTTATCCGTGTATGGCTTTCTAATGTGAAACTTAATCGTTTTTTCTCAGTTTCTCTCACCTTAGTCATGCAAAACTCATTACAGTGCTGCGGCTAATATTCTTGTGAAAATAGCGTGCGAATGTAGACATATGCCTTTCGTTTCGTTCTGTTTTATTGCGTCCTGTCAGATTATGTGAAGATTATGTTTAATGAAAATAATGGTTATTAAATCAAACTTCTTAATTGTTTTGTCCTCTTTAGCGAAGAACATAGTCAATTATAGACTTACCATTTGTATTTATGGTAAGATTGCTTTGTTGTATCAAATACATTTTCACTTTAAACTTTTCCTTAGTATTATGCACTACATCTTAATATTATTATGATATATTTTAAAGTAAAATAAAAAAAAGTGTTTAATTAATATTGTACATAAGATACTTATTGAACGTCAAATAACCCTACTGCCTTACACAGCTATTCCACTGAGAAGAACTGGCGAAATAAACTCTGTAAAAATCCTATTTTCATCACTAAATATCATGATTTGTATTAATATATTCTCTGTCTTAGATGCTCAGTTAAATCGGGCCATTTACACTGTACTTTATTGTAAGATTTATCGGCAGCACTGAATACTTCACTATAAATTAACTTATGTTAGTGTTACTGAAGCCAGCGATGCAATCTGTCCTGACGTTTTGTTTACGCTCACTAGGTGTTGAAATTGGGACGCGCGAGATTATGGCACTTAAGTGTTTAATTTATTACGAACTGAGAATGCTTGAAAACTGTTTGGATGTAATAAACAATGTCTTTGTATTATTTGAGCCGATCCAGTCCGAAGTTAGTTAAGATTATTTGGTACAGTCTGAAGTTAGCCGTGTGTGACGTCACAGTATTGAAACACTTGACATGAATTCGCTCCGCAGAACTAATTTTAGTGCGGTCGAAGTAAAGCGCGAATCTAAGCGACGTATGCATGAAGGAATAACATGAAAGGCGAGTTTATAAAATAAATATTAAAACTCAGACAAGCGCGTGTTTGACTCGAGTGTTAAGTGTTTTGTTGGTTCCGAAAAATGTTTTTTTTTTCGCAAGGACCTATGCTGTTGGCCTTAAGGCCTTAAAGCCACATCGGAAATGTAGATGAGCAGATGGCTCATCTAAGAAATATGTTTTCTGTTATAATATAAACTAAATGTTTAAATGTTTTTGCTCTACCCATGTTGAGAATTACCTTCTTACCAAATACATGATTCTTACGCCCGGTTTCCGAAAGGCTGATCAACGCAAAAATTAACAAATCAACTGTCAAATCTCATGTTAAATGTCAAATGAGGTTGCTAGAAGCAAGGTAAAATTACTTAATTTGATCGGCCTGTTAGTTGACATAGCCACTAAAAAGCTGTCGAATTTGACTCTGGAATCGTAAGTTAACCGCCACTAGCAGCCATGTTAGTTGACATACACTTTGACCAACGTTTCAGAAACCGGGCGTAAGTCAACGGGAAGTACCCATAAGATTTTAGTTTGATAGACATTCAGATGGAAAACGAAGTGTAGATAATCGTTGTGTTTTGTAATTTTGATAGAGGAACCCTAAAAATTACGTAATATTAATATTTGAGCGCTTTAGTAATGGTGTTTTTAACATTTATTTTGTACGGTGACTTATTTTTATAATTATTGCTTTAATTAGAGAGCAAAGTGTACGCGAGAATATTTTTAATTAGGACCCACAAATATGTTTTATTTATTTTCTTTCATCATCATCATCAGCCTTTATTCGTACACTGGAAAACACAGGCCTCTCTCAATAAACGTTAAGACGACCGCTCCCTTGCCTCTCTCATCATTTAATAGTTATTAAGCTTTAGATTATTTATTAGTTATTATTATTATATTAAAAGGTTTTGGCAACCTTTTTGAACTGTTTCATTTTTTTGTTTCAGGTAAGCAGAAATTCCTTGAATACCCTAATTGTGATACCAACATAACAGTGAGTAAAATTGGATTAAAATCTAGTCCTATTCTCTGATGATACTAAAGTAGGAATTTCTGTGTTTTGGAAGATTCGTGCGGCATCCAGAGTTAAGGTCGTGTATTGTCGTGTCAACCATTAACCAGGTGGGAAGACGATCTCTGCGCAGTGGCCGGTCCGTGTTTGTTGCGAGTGGCAAGAGATCAGCCGTCTTGGTGTTCATTGAGGGAGATCTAAATCCAGCAGTGGTTCGATTGATACTGATGATGATGATTGTAAATCTCTGACTAGATGATATAATGATCTCCGTCAACTGGTCTATCCGGGTTGCATGCGATAGAGAAACGACAATGCTAGCGTTCATTATATGAGGCCTATTGAATGAAAACAGGCCCTGATGATTAAATTAAATCTAAATCCGAAAGTATACCAAATTGCTAATTTAATTCAATTTACAAAAACACTTTTGTTTACTTTACCATCTATTAAGACGCTTTCAATATTTTGCATTTAAAGAATTAGCCATGCCAATTTCTTAGAATACTCGGGTAATTATTATTTTCGTCGTGAGCGAAGGTCGCTTCTGTTGCGTCAGTTACAGGTTTTACAGCACTCCGTAAACACGTACTAAACTATTATTTACATTACATTTTAGTAATCAATTAAAGACGATCTAAACGCAGTGGCCGATCAGTGTTTGATGCGAGTGAGTTGAATGTTCTGATGATGATGATGAATCTATTAATATCAGATCCGATTTTTGAAAATGCCGATAGAAACTTAATCACAGCCAACGGACACATTTTTTATTAACTGCATATTTCATTACTATCAGCGCCCTACGGTTTCACCCGCGTACTTCCCGTTCCGCGTAGTACGGAGATAAAATATAGCCTAGTGTTATTCTGATGTATGAGCTAAATTATTGTTAAGTTTAATTAAAATCCATTCAATAGTTTTTACGTGAAAGAGTAACAAATATACATTTATCCATCCATCCATTCTTACATACTTTTGCGTTTATAATATTAGTAGGGTTGTTTTATTTTACATTGAGACGTAAATTAAATACAAGTATTTTAAAATAGCTTCGGATTGCGAATTCAATTTCGGATTTGTCAGTAAAAGTGATTATGGCACAAGTTTATCCTTTGTTTATTTTAGTTCGTTTGTAATTCACATAGTATTATGTGAATGTGTTTTGTGTAACTCTTATGTCAGGAATAAAAAAGTACAGGAATAATTCTTGTAATATGTATAGGTATGTACTACTACCAGCTTTATATGAAAAATAACTCTTTACTTCATGTCGGTACTGTATTTTCCTGTGCAATTTCAAAACGTTTATACATGCAATAAATAATTGTGTATACTTGTTACAAGCAATATGTGTTAATATAGTTTGTGAAATTTAATAGAGTTTTTTATTATGTTTATATTTTATTAATAGCTCGCGTCGTCGCTTGCGTTATAAAATTGCGAATAAACTTTATCATATTGCGACGGTGGTCCAGTGGTGGATGGACTCGGCCTCTTATGCAAGAGGTTTAATTTCTAAGTGCACCCTAAACACGAGACCATGGCTCGCTCACCGGTGAAGGAAAACATCGTGAGGATCTGCATGCCTGATGAGATTGAAAGTCTTTAGAGGTATGTGAAGTTCACCAACCCGCACTGGGCCAGCGCGGTGAACTATTGGCCCATTACCCTCCTCGCCTGATTTCGAGGAGGAGACCCGTGCCCAGTGGGACATAAAGGGTTAATACTTTACTATATTGTAAAAGATGGCTTATTCTAATTTATAATCTATTCTGTAGATACAATAATACCAGCAGCAAGGTAGTTTGACACATCGATAAAACAACAACGTCACTGGTTTCCAATATTGAGTTGTTATAAGATATCGATAAGAAAATACATAACTTTGTGTAAATACAGTGTCGTACGTGATTATTACAAATGTTTAATTTAAGACGTATACTACAGTTTACACAGCAACCGATAGTAAATGTAGTAAACATATCTGTTTGTTTCCCTTTATTTGAAACAAAGAACAGAAATCGATATAATTGCTCCGTTTACTCCATATTTCATCGATATTGCAATTACAACTTATATTATTTATATAATTTTGTGTCACCTCAACGTGCCATTTAGAAATCCTACTAATATTATGTCTATGTAAGTTTGATTGTAACGATTTCAGATGAAAACTCCTTAATCGATCATCATGAAACTTTGTATAATTCTTGGAGGTAAAAAAAATAACTAAGGATAATTAATGGCTTAATGTAAGTGCAGCCACAGGTAACAGCTAGTATTTAATAAATTTAAATTCGATTAAAACAGAAAACTGCAATTATTATAAAATTAACTCAAGAGTATAAGCTTGAAAAGATAATAATAATTTTGATACTACATTGATTTATTTGTCGCGATTCCAAAACAATTTTTATTTGGCAAAAAGCAGTAGGCTTTTTCTGCCTACGTGCTATAGACAATAGGTTTCTTTTCAAAATAAAACATTCCGAGTTTGGAATTTGCGTATTCCGGTTGACTCACCCGTCTTTGAAATTAATACGTATTGGTTTACACCGACCACTCACCGTCAGCCAATTTGTCGGCCATTTATAAGGGAAAGTATACATGTTACCAAGCTTGAAAATTAATATGAATTAAATTACCTTACTAAAACACACTCTAATTATATAGCGACAAAATGGTCGTTAGCGTTGACCATTTCAGTACATATTTACACTATACAGTATACACTGGCTTTAGAAAAAAATAGTTACGTAGCTATTGGCCAGATTTTACACGACCAACAAAAATCACTAGGTTAAAACACTTTTTTTTCAAACTAAATTCAGTTTGCCGGAAAAAAAAATTTTAGTTGCTATTAACTAAATGTTTTGCGAAATAATATCATGAATATAATGGACATATAAGTAGATTGTATACACATAGAGATCTAATATCTACAAATTCATACATCACTATCCGTCCGCTGCCGAACATAGACCATATTTGACCTATCTATGAACGCCAAGACGACCGATCATTTGCCGATCGCATCCAAGGTCGTCTGGTACTTTAAATGGCCGACCAACTCTTCGTCTACCTAAACGCGGCCTCCACTCTTGAACCTCAACCATCGGCCATGCGTTCTCTTGTATTGTAAGTGATACTGATTACTACCTTTTATTATGAAATAAACATAAATACTTCCTATATAATATTTATCAAAATATTTGTCTGTATCTCTTTATACTGAGGAAAGTAAAGCCTTCCCTTTGGATCAGAGACCATAAACCCTTGCCATTTCGCCTGCGTAGAGAATTAATATGTATGAGACGTGGGACTGTATGCAGGATTCCGTCGAGTGTCACTCAGCTAAAACCCCTGTCACCGATAGGCGACGAACCCGCTATAAATCTAGGATTGGATAGCACAAACGCTGACTAGTAAACATGAAAGTTAATGATGAATAATTTTTACATAAAACTGAATATTTGGGTGAAGCGTTTCTGCAAATATATCTGAGAAATGATAAATGATTTTTATAGAATCGATTGTTTATGACGCTTACGTTTATAGGTATGTACTAGCTGTTGCCCTCAGCTTCGCCTGCGTCAAATTAGACTTGTTGATGTATCTGGAGTAATTAAATATTTTTTTGTAGTCTTAGCCATTCCTTATAACATAATATGCTATCTGCCTGTGGAAGTCTCGTCAAAATCAGCTAAAATTTAATTTATTCTATGTATGCTAGATTATGCGAGTGGCAAGGAATCGTCTTAGTGTTCATTGAAGGAGGCCTAACCTGCACACCTGATGATAGTTCGAAGGTGTGTGAACTATAGAGCAAAACCCCTCCGCGCCGGATTGGTTTCATGTCCCTCGTGGCATTGAAACAAAATATTATACTGATTTAATAATTTCTAAATAAGATGAGATTAAACATCAAACCACTTAACTACTTATCTATTAGTTCAAAACTACTCGATGCAAAACTTAATATACAGTCAATACAAATAAACCCACGCGGAGCTGCGGGAATTCACTAGTTGTATTTATAAGCGCATTACTGCAGTGTTATTCACCTTAAACAAAAATAATACAGTGATAAAGGCCTTTGACCGAGAGACGTGACGTTATCAATTCTTATCAAGCTTCCTATTATTAATATTACAATTCAATTATTGAAAAATGTAAAAATAACAAACAAAATATTAATTTATGATAATCGCAAGCGTACAATTGTGACGTACTAAACAATTATCAACCCAGACCCTCTAGACAAGTGGCAAACGCTCCTATTCTATGCAGTTGCGTTTTACGCTAACTCCATAGGGTTGCTGCAAATTTTTTTGAGTCGTTTATTAAGACACATTGTTGTCTCTGGTTGTCTATGGATGATCTTATGTCACTTCTATAAAAAAAGGATGGCATTCTTAGAGATTTAAGAAATTACAAATTTTAATAAAACCGCGGTAATGCTATTGCATAGCATTTTGTATCAACTTATGCAATTATAATTATTTATTTATTTTAATTATTAATGCAGTATTTCTTTTTCTTTGATATTAATTCAAGTTACACTTTTTGAGCGTGGTGACCGATAAGAAAACATTTTTTTTTCCTTTATTAAATAAATAAAAAAATATAAATATTTTAAACAATATTAACTAATATTGTTTAAAATATTTTTATTATTTTACAATACATGTGTTATATTTTATTGTTATTCGTGCGAGCTTCGTAGTGTCGTACAATACGTCTAGTTGCAAGCACACAAACACCGTGTCGAAGACTGCCGAAAAGAAACGACGTTAGACGATGCATGGCCTTCAAGCCACACCTCCGTGCCCGTCGGAGTGGGGAGCGTTAGGTTTTATTTTCGTTACGGAATTTCTGTACTCGGTCCCCGCGCTCAAGGCCCGCGATAGAAGCTATGCAATAGCTTAAAAAACAGATTGACGTCATACTTTTATATTTGCATGTCGGTGACGCGAACCTATAACGTTATTCTCTACCAAAAAGTGTTCAATTCTACTAAAGAAGTTTTCACTTTGAAAAATGACTAGTGTTGTTTTCTTATGTTTACGCGAATTTCACTCATAATGAAACAACTTTTACGAATTTAATCGCGGTTTATTTAGTTTCTTATAAACCCGAACCCGAAAGTTGTTTCATTATAATGACTAGGGTTGTTTGATGACACGTCAGACATACATATTGTTCACATTGTCATCTGTATGTAGCTCCCGGCGACTTTTATAAATTCATGATCTCAAATGCGGAGCGACGAAGTTTCAAATCTTCTGAACTTGACTTAACTTTGTCTTAATTTAAATTCGCTCTCTACGTTTCATTGGATCACACATTGAATTATACTTCCATCTATATTTAGAATCATATTATGAAGGTGTATTTATATATATACTAATATTATAAAGAGGAAAGAAAAGATTGTTTGTTCTCTCAGGCTCTCAAACTACTTGACCGATTTGAAAAATTATTTCACTGTTAGGAAGCTACACTATCCCCGGTGAACATAGGCATAGTAATCCCTAACTTTTTTGAAAATTTAATATGTTAAATTTTCAAAAAAGCTAGGGATTAATACATCTACTGATCGAATTTGAAATATTCTTTTAGTTTTAGATACCTCATTTATCGTGGAAGGCTTATAGGCCATCCCGCAAATATCCCGTTTTAAATCTTAGTTGATGCAGGCGAAGCTAAGAAGAAATAGTATTTGTTTAACGTTTTATTACACAGCGTATGCTTATTTTAATTTGCCTTTATTCAGAGATTATTATTAGATAGTCGGGCCTTATTTTATTCGATCTTAAATATGTACTAAAGAAATGATTTCAATTAAATCTAACGGAACGGAATCAACGTATTCCTCTCCAGTAACGTACTTGGTTTGAGTTTAAGTATTCATGAACCAAACTAGCCAAGAAATCAATTCATGAACCTCTTAGGCTAAGTATATAATATTTTACTGAAATGCGAGATTTAAATATTTATATTTCAATATAGAATAGCTGAGCGACGGTGTTCCAGTGCATATAGGCTCAGCCTCTTAAGGAGAGGGTCCAGGTTCGATCCCGACCCCCGTGGGTGCCTGATTTCTTTTCTAAAATTCTAAGTGCACCGTTTACGATCGCTGTTGCTCACCGGAGAAGGAAAAGACCGTGAGGAAACCTGCATGCCTGATGAGATTGAAAGTCTTTGAAGGTGTGTGAAGTTGACCCCATTGGAACATCGCATCGGTGAGCAGGAGGCTCGTGTCCAACAGGCCTTATACTTTATGATGGGTTAATACTTTACTTTTTTTAGGGAATAGTTGTATGCATCTATAAACTGGTTTTTGGCACGAAGTACACGCCCATGTTGTAGTAAAAGTGCATTACTGGAACTGTACTTGAGGTTTGAGAAACTTTTCAATCGGTCCACTTTGTACCGAACAACTTTATCCTTTGAGATCCATTTTGTTAACCAAATCGTGAAAAACTTGGATCGGACAAAGCTTCGATAATTTTCTTTTGCTCTGGAACTTTCTAATCGCTTGTTATTATAGTTTTCTAGAATTATTATTTTATTTAATGGAATAATTATTTGTACTTGTATGCTATTTATAATCATCATCATCATCAACAACCTTTATTCGGCATATCATCACGCATTTACATCATTGGTCTATTTTCAGCTGTAATATTAAAGTTATGATAAGGTAAAAACCTCGCCATTTGCACAGAGCACTTATAGTTTAGACCCCAGTAGGGCTATTCTGTAAGGTCGTTTTCGAATCTCGAAGCGGAATCCGTGGTGATATGACGAATTTGACGGATTTGTATTCTTTAAAACTCGACTCTCTATCTATATTAATAAAGATCATTTTCGAAGTGACGTAATGTGAGCTCCATCGCTTAGGTGAAGCTCGATTTCGAAATTGTTTCTTACAGAATAGCCCTACTGGTAGACGAAGTTTTAGTTGGCCATTAACCTGATGGGAAGACTCCGTGTTGGATGCGGGTGATGAGCGCCATGATCCAGTGGGTATATTAGCCTCTTGCGCGATAGGTTCCGGGTTCAATTCTGAACTTCCCCCCACCTCCCTACTGTGGTGCCTTGAAATGCGTTTTTCTATATTTCTGCGCTTTGGACACGTGACTATCGCTCATAGGTGGAGGAAAATATCGCGAGGTGACCTGCATGCCTGATAAGATTAAAAAGACTAAAGGTTTGTGAAGTTCACCAAGCCCTATATGGCCAGACCTCTTCCCCTGATTTCGAGGAGATTCGTGCCCAGCAGTGGGACATACATGGGTTGCTACTTTTTACTTTACCAACAATATCTTTTAAATAAACGTTAGATGTTGTCCCTAGTACAAATCATACTTTCATGATCAGTAATTATGACAAGAAAATGACTATGAAACATGAAAACTATATCGATAATCCACTAAAACGTCTAGATATTGAATTATAAAGACCCCAAATATAGATATCAAATCTATTTGGACGATAGATAAATCACAAGCGACCCCACGTGTACGTAATCCGTAAAATATTCAACAGGCCTATTTCGATTTATCTCGTTCTTGTCCACTGGGACTGTAACTTAGGAGGAAACAATACAATATTTATATATGATGATGTAATTATTGTAGTAATAATGATCATCATGAGGACAGGAACATTCTAGAAGTCATATGGAATCAGCTATCGCCCGGTATTTCTGAGCAGATCCTCTAGTATATTATAGAATATAAATGCTTGTTGCCATCAGGTGAGCCGACTGTCCTTTTACCTCCTGAATTAGGCTACTCTTAAGAATTACTATTTTTTATTTAAAATAGGCGAATACACTTTGGGCGAATCATTCTGTCTAAATGTTAAGAGGCAGGGCAAATTTCCCCGCTAATCAACAGGAAAAATGCATTTTCCAGACCACCAAGTCCTGAAGGCTATTTATGCTAACATCAGAGAAGCTTATCTTAATCTAATCAACAACTCTTAGGCGATAAGCATTCTAGATACCCCCGATTCATCAGTAAAAAATACCAGGGTAACATAAGCTACTAACGATTCACATAGTTATGTTCAGTAAGATTGACGCGGAGATACCGCGACGCGACGTACCTAACATGATGGAGACTTTACAGGACTTCCAAACTCGATGTTGGCTCATTTTGGTTTATTCTTGAAGAATACAAGATCTCGCACCTAGCAACTAAGCGGAATGTTAAAATTCAATGTTCGTTTTTCCTAAGCCCCCGTTCGCATGAGCGCTTTAAAAGCGTCGCATTAAAACCCGATGTTGGCTCGAGTTGCGACTTTGACATGCTCAATTCAATTTTACGTTAAACACACAACGTCGAAAATCCAACAGTGCTCCATAAATAATCGTTGCGCTTTAAAAACGTCATCGTGTGAACAGATATATGGGTATCCATTTGTCTCATTCTTTTTGAACGCTCGGTATACCTAAAAGCTCTTGTGCGATCGAGGTCTAACGGTTAAAATGAAATCTGACCCTTTGAACACTTTATTTCGTTGACCATTTAAGCTATTGCTGTCAATATATTGACACTACATGACACTTCGTCATATAATAAATGTTAGCGACATTTTATCACGTTTTCCTGGTGCTATCAGTAGTGTGCTGGCGTCGACCAGTTTTCGTACCATTTTCCTTTGTTAGTTCACATCGTACAGACGTTTTGTGATGCTTTTTGTAAAGTTTTTTTTGTTATGACATCATGAGTTAAAATTCATAAGCGTATAGTTTTTTTGTTGTGTGCGAACGCGAGTGTAAACAATGTATCAAACGCAAAGGCGAGGTTCGTTTAAGATGTTGGTGTCTGATATTTTGAAGAGACGCAGCTCGAAGGATTCACCACTGTGCTCGCCGTTATCCTTAAGCGATGGAGAGGGGGTTTGTACCTTTTTGACCTTAAAATTTTAACTATAGTGATGCTGAAGTAAAAAGTTTTTACATATACTATTAATATATATATTTTACATTTATATATAATATACTTAACATTTTGGATAGGTTTGAATGTGATAATAACACATTTAAAATAATTAAAGTAAATAATTTAAAAACGTAAACATAAGCTTATGGTAAATTATTTATTCTTGACAACATTTGAGTTTTTACGTTAGTGATTGTTTTTTTGTGTTAAAATTAGATGTAGGGTAATTTATAAAGTGTTTAAAATAAGACTTAATATTAGGCTGTGCATCGAGGGTAGTTTTATTACTAGGAACATTAAACACAGCTCTCCTGTTCAAGTGAAACTTACAAAATAACATCACACGATTTTATTTACGTTTTTCGAGCTACGATTATTTCAGCGATATTTTATATTTATACTAGCTGTTGCCCGCGGCTACGCTCGCGTTAAAAAAGCCTTTTTTATGTATCCTATATTAATTTTAGTACCTCTGAGAATATGTGTACAAAGTTTCATGATGATCGGTTGAGTAGTTTTAGCGTGAAAGCGTAACAAACATCCCTACTTTTACATTTATAATATTAAGTAAGGATTAAGGAATTAAGGATTACCAATTATTTCACCACGTTTTCACACGTAAATATTGGCGCGTAAATGTGATACTCTGACCTTGAAAGCTCGCGAATCTTATCATTGACTGATAACGAGCACCATGGATACCGAATAAAACATATCTTAAACTATCAACATACCGTGACATTACATCGAACGTACTTGGAAATACATATATTTATTTCATAATAAACTATGTATATGTATGCTGTTGCCCGCAGCTTCGCTTGCGTCGACTAATATTTACAATGGCATCTTAAAGATGTTAATATTATGTAGCCTATGTTTATAAGACATCTTTTATTTAGATAATAAGTATACAAATCTAAAATTGTAAGAATCTTTTAAATCCGACCAATACTTCCTGAGATTAGCGCGATCAAACAAATAGCTCCTCAGCTTTATATCTTAATATATATAAATCTCGTGTCACAATGTTTGTCCTCAATGGACTCCTAAACCACTTAACCGATTTTAATGTTTTTTCTTTTAAAATGTGTGCTTTTCTCCAGCTTAAAAGATAGGATAGTTTATTTCTCAAATTTGAGATTGCAATTTTATTTATTGCAAATTAATTGTTTTGACAGAACGAAGTCTGTCGAGTCCGCTAGTATTAGTATAAGAATTAAGATAAATAAATTAATAAATATCATATCCGCGACTTACTTATTACGATAAAATCAGCATCTCTGGAAGTTTTTTTCATAGTTTACTACATTGTGATTCGACTTAACACGTTTAAAAAAATATGAACAACTGCGCCCGCGGTTTCACCCGCGTAATTCCCGTTTCCGTGTGGTCTGGGATAAATAACAGCCTATGTGTTATCCTGATGTGTAAGCTATACTACTGTAAAGTTTCATTAAAATCTATTCAGTAGTTTTTACATGAAAGAGTCACAAAAATCCGTACATACAAACTTTTGCCTTTATAATATTAGTAGGAAGTAGGACTAGTAGGATAATAATAATAATAATAATAATAATAAGATGCTTTATTTTGTACCATAAAAAATGATAAAAGGTGACAACATAAAACTTAAAACTAGGACAATGGACAAAAATGGTAGATATAATAGTAATAACAATAATAGTAGATTATTGCATTGTTTTTGCATATATTATTTTAACTTCGTGTTTTCTTCAATAATTGAAAATTAACCTGTAGACGTGACAGTCAATTTCATGGTCAGGCTCAACATTCGGTATTTACTGTCGTATCTTTGTAGGACAGGGTTGGCAAATGTGCAAAACAAATTTTCACGTAACAAAGACTTATTCGATAGGTTACTTAATAGATAAAAATGCATATTTAAATCATTATTATGATAAAAGATATTTGTTTCTAAATTCTTATAAAATTGTTTGTTTTAAAATGGTGTTTTGCGCTAGTTTTCAGATATTGTGAATTTTTAAACTTAAATTGTAGTTGAATGATTTTTTTAATATTGAAATCAATTTTTGATCGTTGGGACGTCTAGTTAGCTAATTTGATTTTATCTCTCTCTTTATTTAGAAGCTTTACTATAATCGGTAGAGCAATCGTTAATCCTTCCTTCTCTCTGCCAATCCCTTTACCTCCTGATGCGATCGGACCTGTATCACCTCCTTGTACAGCTCGTATAAGTTCTCTTGGATCTACTTCTTCATCTAACGGAGAAATAGAGAGATAGTGAGAGAGAGAAAGATATTTCAAAATAGAAGAAGTGAATATTTCTTTGGACTAAAATAAATAAAATTTCAATTCAATCTCTTGGATCTTCTCTTCTTCTTCTTCCTCCAACAGATAAATAGAGAGGGAGATAGAGAGAGAAAGAGATAGAGAGTGAGGGAGAAAGATATTTCAAAATAGAATGAATATTGTGAATGTTTCTTTGGACTAAAATAAATTTCAAATAAAATCTATGTTTCAATCGTTCGATGTTGTGTGGCCTAACCGTAACTATGAGAAAATGTGAGTAAAATAGAATGTGTCCTTCACCATTAGTAATAACAGTAACATCAGATACAATGAAGTAACCTTAACCGCCGGATACAGCCACTCCTGTGTACCAGTTTTCACGCGTCGCTTATCGCACCCCCATTACATTTAAAACGATCTAAACGTTAACAAGTGTTCATTGATACGAAGAAAACCACTTTCCACGGTCCCAATAATTGAACAAAAACATCAAGAATACAAAGAATTAAAAAAAAAAACATCATGATTCATCTAAAAATTAAGAGTGATTTTTTTTGAAAGATTTTATCTCTGATTATAATTTTTATCAAGGACACGGAAGAAACATTAATGTAATAAAAACGTTAAATAAATTCTATATGAGTATACCAGAAATAATGCTTATGTAATGGTAAAAAGTCTTATATGTAAAAGAAAACTAATATGTCGAAAATATAACCAAAACAATATTTTATCTTTTCATTTTAAACTCTTACGTCATCCATGTATAAATATTTTGTAACGATGCTGACGATAACGGAGTGATAATGATTATTAAAACATACTGGTTTAATAATGTTCATTATCATGTTGGATCATTTTATATTGCTGTCCATTTAATAATAATAATATAATAATATCTATGGACGCTTTTACACTACGTCAATCTGGTAAGTTTTCGAAGAACTTGTGTTACGGGTACCAGACAACGGAAATACATATAATATTTAATACTTTTTTATATTTCAAACAATATTTTTAGATTTTATTATATAATACACATATTAAATACACATCCATGACCCAGGAACACCGAAACTTTCTCTTGTTCCCTGGCGAGATTCGAACCCGCTACCTACGGGCTTGAGCGCCAACGCGCTGACCATTGAGCCACAGAGGTCGTACATTATTTAATTTAATAAAGCAAGCATCGTTTTATCTTAATTATAGTATTACTAAGTATGTAACAAGTTAACTTATTTAAACGCTTAAATATATTTACTACACATCTTATTTGTTAATTGTTACTTATCATCTCCTTACGAACCCTTTTTAGAAGAGGCACTTAAGCAATATGTATCACTTTTGAGTTATTTCATCGGGGCTTGAGTCAGTAAAAAGGTAGTAATAGGTACCTCTACATATAGCTACAAACCTCTAACATTTAGAAATATATAATATATAGGTTTGGTAGAAACGTTTTCATTAATAACTAAAAAACTAAAATTTACTTGTTACTGATCTTGTTAAGTAGTAGTAAATAATTAACATTAGTATAAATATTATTATTAATTTAAGAACAGCAAAATAAATGTTTGGCTTTCTCGTAAAAAAAATAGTCTTCTGTCAATGAAATTTCAATAAATACTTTTAATAAAGTCAAAGTCAAGTTTATGTGTTGATTCTGTGCTGAAAGTGACCTTCATGCTATTTAGTGAGTCTTAAATCCCAATTTAAACCTCCATCAACAAAACCACGATAGGGGTGACATCACCTAATGAAATCATTTAGTTGTTAGTCTTATGTGTAGTTCTCTACTAAAAATTGTCTCTGCTAAAAAACTAAAAATGAAACTCTAACTCTAGATGTCTCTCTTCAATTACTTTGCAGTGTATGGTTAAAATTTAAATTGAACTATTTTCACAAAATTATGGTAGGTATGGTACATACAGAATCCTAATAAAAATAAAATAATAGCAAATATCTGCTTTTTTATTCGAACGGAGCTATGCTATCAAAAATAGAATATAAATATTGTAAATGGGCGGTTGCCCCCCGCCAGCCGTGGAGTGTGACTTCCACGGCTACATGGCGTTTGTTCCTGTGGCGGGTCTCTGCCACACCACCGTCGGATGAAAAATATCTGCTTTTGCATAAATATATATCAATCATAGTCGTTATGGATTTCATGTTTACAAATTCTTATTTAATATAATCTTATCATATTTGTGTATAGTATATGACGGATACGATAATATATAAATAATGTAAACATTCAAGTACAATCATTCGCTTGTCCGGATATGAAGCCGCGACCAGACGTAAATCCTTTTTGATTAGATTGTGAATAGACACGTTAAAGACAGGATAATCGGTTCTAAGTACATTTATTGCATATTAATTGATAAATATACCACTTATCTTTTATATTAGCTGGAATGTTAAACTGGCAGAAGTGCCACCTGATGCTAGGTGGTATTTGGTTGACGTCGCCCAGGAACATAAACTAGTTTACCTGGAGCACATCTAGCAACACCGATCCGATTGACATTTAAATTATAATTTCTATAAATTACAAAACAGTATTACTTCAAATTCTAATTATTTTATTCAGACACGAGATCCATAATGTGTTAGTGCAATAATTATGTTTCTTATTAGCTAATTTATTAATTATTAATTCGTTGACATAATTTATTTATTATTCAGTTATCGTCCAAAATCTAAAATTATCTTTCGCAATTTAAACCAAACAAATATTATGACAAGTACATAAAGTTATAATTACTTACCAATATTCTAAATTTAAGAAAAAAAAAATGTGTGTGTGTCAGCTCCGACGCACGACTGGAGTTTACTCCTCAAGTACGAGTATCTAACCATACGCAAAAAATAACATATAGTATATAGGTATAGTCGCCTATACAGCATACCCTATGTACGTCTCAATACACTCACAGCTAAATTAGAAAGTTGCGCACTAAAGGTGCGCACCAAAAACGTGACACTTTTTCGTTAGTTCAGTTGGTTTTACCCCTCGGATTTTTCTCATACCGGGCGCCTTATATATGAAAATCGATTCTTAAGGAGTAAACTCCAATAAACTCCAAAAATATACTTTTGTTACTCGCCAAAATCTATTTATACTGTACATAATCTGAGTATATTCGATACAGTAACAGACGACATGTTATATAATCCTATTCTTGCAAGTCTAACGACGCCATTTGTCAAAATCGGATGGGTCGTTTGGACCCATATGGCGCTAATGATAGGTACAAGGAAGTAACTTTCTTTTACCTGACCGTAAGTGGCATCATGACTTGATGACTTTTATTCCTATTGACAGAGTTTTTCTAGACATTATAGAAGAAGATTTGGAAAGAAACATCTGCTAGTTACTATAAATATTGATATTCTATGTAACATAAGCAAATAATTTTTTTTTTTCGAAAGGTGAAAGGCTTTTAGGCCTGATGGCCTTTAAGCTCAATCGGTAGGTAGGTAAAGCAAAGATTTAAATATTCGAATATAAGTGGAAAAACATAAAATTGTGTTATCTTATTCTGATCTATTAAAAAACCTTTTTTTGTTTGGAAACAACTTTTTACAGACTTAATGAAACGCTCATAAAAATAGATTTTATTTATAGCTATGACGCATTACCAGCCATTACAGACCAATTTCGGTTTTATATAGGTGTTCACTTAATGTGCATTTTGAAGTGAGGTGTATTCACAAAAGTAAAAGTACAGTATTTCTTTGTCTCGCTCTATATTGCGTGTTTGGAAGTCTGTTGCTATAGCGACAGTTGCGTATGCAGGTGTTCACCAAAACAGCTGCCATGCCACTTGGCAGGAATACTGGCTGGATGGTTATATGGCCTCGTATTGTTGCTTTTAATTTTATAATTTGGCCGATATCGATTCTACTTTCTAGTGTAAAGAGAATTTGTTTTGTATGATTGGAATGAAATCCGGAAGAGTTTTCTTGAAGATAAACCATTTTCTTCCGGATTTTATGGTTTTACTATAATCTGGATAGTGGCAAGGGATCAGTCATCTTGGCGTCCTTTGAAAGGCCTATGCGCGGCGGTGGACGTATAAAGACTGATGATTACGATGATGATATTACTATGAGTAATATTTTTAGTATAGAATTGTAGAGAGAGATAATTCGTCGCACTTAGACTGTCCTTAGACTCAAGAGAAGTTCTAGACTCTAGGTAAAAAAAAAATATAGATTAGGTATTTACAACCTGATCTATATTTTTTGATTCCAAGTGATATATGATTTATAAAGAAAGTAAAAATGCGTGTATAGTGTATGTTATCAATAATATGCTAAAACACAAATAGGGACTTCACAGCATTGAACGTAAAACAAAGGGAAAACTATATTTAATACTCTGACAAATTTTTGTATGGTATAAATTCTTGTCCTATTAATATCTCTTTCAGCTTAGCGGCCTTTCCTTAATGTTTATTTATAATATGTTATGTAATATCCTTGATATCAAAGTTCACAAATAACTTGTATGAGACAAAAACAGGACAGTTACAAAAAAAGGATTATTAAAGGATTTTTAAATAAAGACGACACATTAATGTGTTGAAACCGTATGAAATGGTAGTAAGATGTTTTTTGGCACTTTGTAAGAATACTTTATTAATATTTAGCGTTAGAAGAAAAGCGATCCATGCGCTGCGCCTAGTTATGTTAAACGCAGACGGCAGATTGTTAGTCTGCAAATGTATTGAAGTCAATTCATAACTTATTTGTATACCGCAACTGTGAAATCGCTAGCGATTTATGAATGGTTCGATTTTCAAAATCCCACTGTCTAACATCAAAGTTCCACTTCAAAGTCTTCAAAAATCCAATGTATTTTTTTTTTGCAGTGGCCACTCCGTGTTGGATGTAAGTGGCTCGTCTTGACATTCGTTGATGGAGGTCTATGTTCAGCAATGAACGGATGAAGCCTGATGATGAAAGGCTCATCAAATTAAAAATGTAATACTATAAAAGCCAACCTATTAAGCCCTATATGTATATTAGTATCGTATATCAGGGCGTGACTTGTGACTCAGGCTTTGCTTTAAAGCCTAACAACCTTGAATATCTATTGACCAATTCTTTGTGAGATGGGGCTGGCTTATGATTCACTCACATTGATTAAACTACTAATTTGTAAAAACAAAATTTTGTTACTCTTTCACGCAAAAATTATTTAATGGATTTTATATAACTAACACAGAATAAAAAATATGTTATAATTTATCGTCTTACGAAATGCTGCTAATATTACAAACGATACTGGGAAGTGGTAGGTGTGACTTATAAACGAGTTTATGACCTATGTGCCAAACCCAGACAACCCTGGCAATTTAATCAAACCTAATGTAGAAATCAATACGCCTGTATGTTACATCTAGTTCTTTTGAAATATTGAAAAATTGTTTTATGGCAAAACGGTTTGCGTAAGCACCATGATGTGTTGAACACAAAAGAAAGCAAATACTTTTTTTTTAAATCGAATGCTTTGGCCAACTGGGCTGGTTGCATCGGTACAGACTGCAGCCATGGCTCATCTAAGAATAAACATTGCTGTAAATAAAACAGATAGTATAAACCTCAAATCAAAGTTGGTCGCTAGGAGCGAGGACTCATTTATCAAGATAGCAATTAAAACAAAATGTAAAAATCTTCGAATATCATAATCTGTATTAAAGTAGATGTATTTTGCAGTTGCTCATCATAAAATCATGAGCATTATTCACATACCCTTTTACCGTGATTATGGTTTAAAAAGGTTCTACCTCGTAATTTTGTAATAATGGCATAAATAATGGCGCCCAAAACATACTGAACCCGACACGCGATGTTTGCGTACATTTTCGTGGACAGGAAACTCGAAATAGTTTTCCTCGTTAATTCCTTTTGAATTTTATATTAATTAGAAATGCAATGATTCTGCTTCATCCTGTGTGACGAATGCAAGCTTACATTATAATTTTTGGCTTTGGTTCAGTTATATAAACACTAGTAGCGCCTAACGGTTTCACCTGCGTACTTCCCATTCCCGTGGGAGTACTATGTGTTAATCTGATTTATAAGCTATGCCAATGTAAAGTTTTATAAAAATCCATTCAATAGTTTTTACGTGAAAGAGTATCAAACATCCATAGTTAAAAACTTTCAATTGAAACGTTTTAGTTAATATTTTTAACATTAAAGTTAATAACTGAAGTCCAATAAAGCAAAAATACTAGAATATATAAAACATATTATATAATACAAGTTGCTTATCTAAAACAGGGGTTGATTTTCTTAATTTAATTTTTAACTAGTCTATGGGAACAATAATATAATAAAACATACCGCTTATTACCGTATTACTCAATAGATAGATATATTATATGATCATAAACAAGAAGATTTTGTACAAAAACGCGTTGTTATTAAAACAAATATTCCAACAATAGCTGTGAAATTAAAATTTTCTTCGATCGAGCGTAACAAAAACGTATGTTATATCTAAGATTGTTCTCGGAGATTTCCCCAACAAAGCACCGTTCGGCTTTCATACGGTGCGTTCATAATTACACAGATTTCTATTATTGTATAGATCTACGTGGGAACACTTGCACGGTCAGGGTCGACAAAAAAATTGCGATTTATGTACTATAATAACAATCTGAAAGTTGTTTCTTGGTGAACATTTTTTCGAAAAATTACATACTTTATTTATTTATTAGGACCAAATACAGTTTTGAATCAATAAACACAAGAAAGACACAATAACTAATTACATTCGGTCACAACTTGCTTAAAACAAATATAATTATTGAATTATTTACAACAGAATAGTGATAGTATAATTTTCTACAACTACATTATATAACTACGTAATTACTTTGTTACTTTGGGACTAGCATAGATTTTATTAAAGACATACTTAAAGTCATACCATTTTGAGAATCTACAATATGATTATTTGAAATAGAAAATTGAAATCCCACCGATGAGTTACCTAAGATTGTGGACGTAACAATTTCTTCGCATTGCCTACTTCAAAAATATAAAGCATGAAATACTATTTGTATTGAAACAAATGAAGGTAGGAAAAAGATTTAATCCACACCAATACAATGTGAATTTACTCATGAACGGTTTATGATAGTCTTGCAACGTCTTAATTACCTGATCATAAGCATTTAAGATCATGTAGGTATGAGATTACTTTGAAAAAAGTTTTCATATTTTAAAATATTAACCAGAACATGAATATCAAACAGCGAACAATCTCAATATACAGCGTCGTAATATCATATCAAATCGCTATGAAGTATGTCCTCAACAGTTCATGTTGCATTAAGATCTATTCTCCTTTAATAATTTACATAAATAACCACAAATGTTCAATTCACTGCCGTATTTGCCGTGCCATGGTTGGTTCCTGTGATTAAGTTCATTGACTATTGCGAATTAGTCTTAGCTTCAAATCACTATTCCGAAGTCTGAATAGATTTCAATAATTATACGAAACAAGAACTGCCCCTCTAGACAAGTGGCAAACGCTCGATTCTATTCTTTTGCGTTTACTCGCTAACTCCATAGGGTTGCTGCAAAATTTTTAAAGAACGTTTATTAAGACATATAATGAATATGGTTTAGTTTGTAAAAACGTTTATAAACCTCTGTACTTCGTTTAAAAGGAACATTAGTATTATAATATTTCTCAAATTTTTTAAATGTCGTAAGCTAGTGTAATTCCCATACAATAAGTATTCTTTTCTATTATATTCGTTTAGCGTTTATGCCACGCTTCTATGGGGGACGAATTACATAAGTTTTTAGACGTTTTTACAAACAAAACCATATACTTTATGTGTCTTTATAAACGTTCTTCAAAAATTTTGCAGCAACCCTATGGAGTTAGCGAGTAAACGCAAAAGAATAGAATCGAGCGTTTGCCACTTGTCTAGGGGTGCTGTTGGGATAAATTAGTAGCTTAATCACGATACTATAGTCTGTATCTATAGATCATCATCATCATACTCTACTTATCTGTCCACTGCTGAATGTCGGTCTCCTTCAGTGAACGCTAAGACGACCGATCCCTTTCCACTCGCGTTCAGCAAGGACCGGGCACAACACGGATATCGTCTTTTATCTCTTTGGTAGATAGGATTATAATTTAGTATATTTGGTATGTAGGAATATAAATAACAAAAAATATATACTTAATAAGATTTACAACGGCATTTTGGAGGGATGATAATCCCTTCTTCTATAAATGGGCTGTCTTACACTGAAAGTAATCATTCAAATCCGTTTAATAGTTCCTGAGATAATCGCGTTCATACAAACAATCTCTACAGCTTTATTTATTAGTATAAATTGTCTCACAACTGGTTTCTGTTGTTCAGTATATTTTGCAGTCTGGAACCGCTTTGCAGTTCTTATTTAAATTTAAAATCCGCGATATAAAACTGAATATACACTGTCTGGTTTCTTGCTATCAGGTTCCATTTACAACGAACTCACAATAGTAAACTAAATCCACTCCGAGGAGCTCAACTTATGCCAATTCGTCTGAAAACTAAAATATGCCCGAGCATTCGAATGGAAATTTTAAGAAATAAAGCAAACTTACTTTTCAAACCCAGAAACCAGCCAATAAGAAATAGGATTTACTTATAATATTTCTCAACATCATCATCATTATAATATTCTAGCACTTCTGAACATAGGCCTTGCCAAAAAAGGCCAAGACGGCTTAAGGTCAAGAAAACCAGAGGTCATGAAGATGCATTGCCCGCCTTTTCCCCCGATGGGAACTGGAAACGCACAAACCGCAAGAAATGCGACAGTTTAGCTGTCTTTATGACTGTATTGTGTGAGCGGAGGTATTATCCCGGTCGTGCCGGCCGAATTCGACTGCAAAGCAGCTGCATATAAATTTCTATATTAGTTTTAGCCATTTACATATTTTTGCACATTATTACATGCATTTGTGCGACATTTCTTATACTTTGCATGGTTTGTTGTGAACATATTTATAGGATAGACATAGTTCTTCTGCAATATTATAATACCTTTTAAGTCATGATTTATTTGAAATTATTCTAGATGATCATAATAACTTCCTAATTAGGCGTAAGGTATGCTCCAAACCCTGTCCGGTTACGTCGGATATCCGTCATATGAAACGTGCGCAAAATTTTATAAAGTTGTTAATACATACTTATGTAATAGAAGAACATTATAGTAACTATTATCGAGCGGCAAATAAAAGTATTTAGCATAATTATATCTAATAAGAAAATACAATGATTTTTCTAGTTTCTAGTATTATAAGTAAAATTAAGTTTATCTAGGCAACGTAGATAACTGTAAAACCACTGTATAAAATAATATATAATTATTTTTTCGTTGTATTTGTCATCGTTGAACAAGGTTTGTATGAGAAATGATTATGGTAAGGGCAGGAAGATGTTTGCCGGGCTTGCTTATAGGAGATAATATATTACCATCATCATCAGCATTTATCCCTCTGCTACTGATCATCTCCCTCGATGAACGCCAAGACGACCGATCCCTTGCACTTCTACCTAATCGCGGCCTCTACTCTTGAGCCTTTTTGACTCACTAGCAGCATCCCGCGGTTTCACCCGCGTACGTCCCATTCCCGTGGGAGTGCGGTGATAAATTATAGTCTATGTGTTATTCTGATATATAAGCTATGCCAATGTAAAGTTTCATCAAAATCCATTTAGTAGTTTTTACGTGAAAGAGTAACAAACATCCATACTTAAATTTTCCATTTCTTTTCATTTTTCAATCCATACTTAAACTTTCGCGTTTATAATATTAGCAGCATAAGCTGTCCGTTCTTCTGAGTGTGTGTCCAGCCCAGAGCAGATATATTTACGTAATAATAGCTATGAATCAAAAGTATACATAAATGTGGTGTTCTATTTTTGAAATGCCCACCGCAAATAGGAATTCCCAAAGAAAAATACTTATACATATTATTGTGACAAATTTGAAATCGTTAGTTAGGACATATGAGTGAATATTTCTATAGAGAACATGATTCCTTGGTTTATGAATAGTGTATCATTACTGGTTAGAGTTGAAATTAGGAAGAGATGTGATTATGTGATAAGTGATTTAAAGGCTTGCAACACATCATTATATTAGTCCGATATTTTGGTTTGATTCATTAGCCTGTTAGATAATATAAAAAAAGAAACTGACAGTTCACACACATTACATACCTTCAGGTACAATGATTCACCAACCTCATTGCCAACTTATGTGTACGACATTTTGGCTCTTATCATCGCAAACTAAGGGTTATATTCCAGCGATAACACAAATGAAATCATAATAAACCCAACGTAATCGTCTTGCAGTGAATAAATCAGTGGTGTTGCAACAGACGAGCATTACAAATAGAATATGCTAGGCTTTGTTTACCGTTTTGGCCACTGCTGGACAAACTCTAGAGCAGGGTTTCTTAAACCTTTTGAAGTCACGGACCCCCCGTCACGAATGAAACAATTCCACGAACCCCTCTCGAAAATTATTTTCGTAATTGAAGAATATATTTATTTATAAAAAATACTTTTGTTAGTATTTTCATTACACTTACCTACTACTAAAGTAACTAAGTTAATGAGAGGGTGCTGCTCACGGAGGGGGGCGCCCCCCTTTCGAATTTTACTAGGTGAGCCATCTGCTCACCTACCTACCGATTGAGCTTAAAGGCCATCAGGCCTAAAAGTCTAGGCCTTTCGAAAAAAAAGAGGGTGCTGCTGTTTGGTCTCAATAAGAATATAAATTATAATAATAATAATAAATATGTTTAGAAATTGACAGCTAGGTACTGCGGACCCCTGGTACACATGCTACGGACCCCCAAGGGGTCCGTGGACCACCCTGTGGAAACCCTGCTCTAGAGTAAAATTGAGTCTGGCTGGAGGGAGAGGCTTAAGTTAGCTGGTCAGTCCCGCGACCATGGTTGCTGTAAAGTATCCGAAGCGTCAGGCATATAAAAACCTGATAAACCGCGATAAAATCCGTAAAAGTTGTTTCATTATATGTAATAACTTTTATATACTTTATTTGCACACGATATTTTGTAAAAGAAAGTTAAACAAAACATTCGATCAGAGCATTTTATGTCACTTCTAATACGTATTACCATAATCGTTTACAAGCAGGATCTTAGACACTACCTAGATAAAGCAATGGCCTTCTTTTCACTCACGATTGTTTTAATTAGACAATTAGATACAGAAGATCAGAGACGCGTAGCGTAGTACCCACTTAGTAATGACACGATACCGTTTGCTTCGGTGCAAGAGCCTAGCAAATATTACTTGGATTTAAGCGACAAATTGGCCATAAATTGGCGGACATCCATCGTTTTGACGATCGTTGAGCTCGTATCCGAGAGGAGAGTAACATCCTGAAAATGATTCGTATCATCATCAACATCATCTTCCTTTCTATCCACTGCTTAAAATAGGTCTCCTTCAATCAACGCTAAGATGGCCGATCGCTCACATTCGATATGAAAAAAAAAACTTAGTTTATCTTACATTTATTATTATGCAGTATTTTTACGAATTAATTTTTCCGCGTAGACCGTAGCATAATAGTAGAATAAATTTTTTCTACAGATAATAGAATCGGACGCTGTTTTGCGATAATCCATTATAAGGATTTAAAATAACTTAAGCTACTACTATAATTCCAGTCACCATTTTTAAAAAATTTAATAACATCAATTTAGTAAAAAATCTTAGATGAGCCATCTGATCGTCTACTCCTTCGATTTAGCGTAAATGCCCTAGGCCCAACAGCATAGGTCACTCTAAAAACTGTGTAAAATTTCATTAAATTAATTTAATAGGTTTTTTGCATCTAACATACAATTAATTATATTTTTTTATTTTAAATTCCTTTGTTTGCAAAATCCTCTTAAAAGCAGTGTAAAGTTTTTGTTTCCCGTTTAATATATAAATATTTGGTGGAATAATGCTGGCACATTTGCTGAAAAGAGTTATAATTTGCTTGGTTTACGTAATTATAAATAAAATTTGTATTAATAATTACAGCGTTCCCGTGAGAAAAGAAATTCTATATCGCTAAATCCTTTGTATGAAGTGAGCCAAAAAGATTATTACAAAAACCTTGCGACTGATAGCAGGGACTAATCGTGAGTGCGGATTAGATATTTAAGATAAGATAACTTTAAAAAGGCTGAATTGAGGCAATGATTAAGAAAATTTTTAGACTAGACTTGGTCTTTTTTTATATCGCAGCGGAAATCCTTTTCGGACCATACCAAGGCCTTGGGTAGGCGCACTGGCGTGTGTGGGGACTCGCATTGGGTGCACTACCCCACTAAAACCGCTGCGTGAGCCTTCAGCCGCTATCTGAGGGACCCGGATCTGCAGGCGTCGGGAAACCCTCAGAATGGCGTACCCTTTACAAAAATTTTGTAAAGAAGAAAAGAAAATGTGAATTCAACCAAAATTGTTATTAAACGAAGACAATAAAATCCGTGAAGGAAAATTTACTAATAATCTCTTTGAAATACACTTTACAGTACAAATTTGTATAATTACATCCGTTGTCGCACTCAGCAAACTTAAATGATCTTATTCAGCGAAGTTCGGCCGTGCAATTCAGTTTCTCTTTAAATTAGTTCTCTTACAGACAATGCCTTTTCTATGCCGTAAAAATCATTAATAATTATTCATCATCATCGTTAATCGTCATCATTAACGTCATCATAATTAAATCAACCCCTTGAATTTATGAATTTTTTCTATTCATTTTTTTTTAAATAGACAAACTTTCTAATCACAGTTCAAAATCACACATACAAATTAAAAAAAAAACAAATCTAAAGCTAACAAATAAAAAAAAATTACAACATTAAAAAGATCACATTTAATTATATTAATTAATATTTTATTTTAATCACTTTCTTCAATGAATGTCAATTTAATTCTTCAATAAACTCAGTGGCGCTATCTCGTGTCGGAGGCCAAGATCCATTTTTATTTTTCGAAAGGTCTAGACTTTTAGGCCTGATGGCCATTAGGCTCAATCGGTAGGTAGGTGAGCGACCAAGATCCACTTCGGTTCGTTGGCTAGCTGGGTAAATAATGAACGTCAAGACAACAAATACATCTTTCATCATCATCATGATCATCATCAGCCGTTATCCGTCCCCTGCTGAAAGACTCCATTACATCTTTACGGATGAATAAAAATCCTAGCGCTATTTATTTTAACGTAAACCTGACAACATTGGCAACGCATTCGATACTTCTTTAGTATTGCGACATCATTATTTACATTTTTATCGCCGACTGCATCGAAACTATACAAAACATAGTATCTGTAATCAAGGTTATGTTTGTACACTTGTGTTAACATAATCATTGTTTAATATTATACAAGTGGTCTTAGAGTTTTTGTAGATATACAATTAAAGTATAAGATAATTCATTTTTGTGTATTACACGAGACGATAAAAGTTCTGATCGTGTCAGTCCCTCTAGACAAGTGGCAAACTCTAAACGAATAGAAATAGAATAGAATACTTATTGTATGAGAATAACAATAGTTGCTTAAATCGCATGTCGTAAACTAGTGTCATTTCCCAGTATTCTATTCTATTTCTATTCGTTTAGCGTTTGCCCCTTGTCTAGAGGGGCTGATATTTTACAATATGTCTTTGAGAAACGTAAGTTAATTAACAACGGAATTAAATAAGAACGGTTAGCGATCGTTTCAAATAGTTGCTTGCGTTTAAAATCACCGTGTAGATGAATCAAATTCGTTTTCTATGTAAAGTAAAAATTCCTGGCTTTTAAATATTTGTTTTTGTTCGTATCCATAACCTTACGTTATTCCAATACTCTAAATGATTCTAAAAAATAAAAAAAATTGGTCTGTTCCATTTTTGAAATATGATTAAAAAAAGAAATATTTGAATTTATTCGAAATTTATTTTATGACATTTACTACTACGTAAATAATGTAAATTAACTCTTAAAATTTTTGATGATAATTAAATAAGAAAAAAAATTGTTTCATTATAATAAAGCATTGGTTTAATCAAAATTTTCATGGTAAATATAAAATAGGTTTTATGTTTCCTTATTTTTGAGATATGTTCGGCCGACAGCCATAAAATATAACTAATTAAGACCTACATGTTTTCATGGCGGCTACGTTTTCCTGTTGTGAAACATTATGACGTGTTGTTTCAATAAAATGGGGACGCTTAGTTAAGTGTGACTCGTCTCTATGTTGATCATGGATGGAAAATCTAGGTTTTAAAGTAACTATGGTTTACTTGAGTTGTATTAAATAATTTACACCGGTTCCATTTTTGTAATTCAGACCCAGTCTCACGAAAGTATTGAAATCTATCATGTCAGTCTTCATAATAAATTATGCTATTCGATGTATAAATTTAAGTTATAAACCATATTAATAAACAGATTTACGCCTAGCGAAAGCTATTAATGTAACACATAAACATATGTATAATATTCTTTTAATGTTATTTGATCATTTAAAAAGTATAAATGGAAAGTAGGTTACGTAGATTACAGTGAAAATATCTAGAGTACATCCTTAGGGATTTGATATAATTCTTGTAAATATAATGCCCTTGCTGTGAATTCAACACTTACCTGAATACTTTGCCTACATGTTGGTATACATTTTCTTGGTGTATTTTACTCTATTATACACATCTACATTTTTGTATAGTATATTTAGGTACTTTTTATGGTACTTGCATTAAAAATAATACGGTGAACTTTTTATTTAAAAATGTTTTTTTTTAATTACCATAAACGACTGTCATATTACTATCATCATTTATTTACTAAGACTTTATCAATAAGTAGACTGTATGTATATCACATCATCTTAATTTAGGTACTCTAGTTATTTGAACTATTCCTATTCTTAAATAGAAAACTCCAAGACGTTGTATTTTTGGAAAACGCATTCAAGCTCGATCGATCGCGCGACCGAAGTATAAATAAAATGCATCCCGACCTACTTCGTCTTCAGATTAAAAGTCTTTCCCCTACGCAGAGACGCGCGTTATATCATAGATGTAAAGATTAAAATAGATGCAAGATAAAGTTTTCTTAACGATAGATAAAATCTAACTGTTATATATAGATAAATCTAGAAATAATTAACCTCTTGTATTGGTTACTTTTCATTTTACTTCAACTAATAGC
Source organism: Lycaena phlaeas (assembly GCA_905333005.2). Classification (NCBI taxonomy): domain Eukaryota; kingdom Metazoa; phylum Arthropoda; class Insecta; order Lepidoptera; family Lycaenidae; genus Lycaena; species Lycaena phlaeas. Next base: position 6,625,139 of record HG995181.1, read on the forward strand.
ACACACAATAGTAACAAATTTAGTTGAAGTCCTTAGCTTGGATCTATTTCAATAATTTTGTTGCAGTACAGTACTTGTAGTGTACATTATTAGCGACATATGGACAAGTCGACATCCTTTTAATGTATGTGTATATCTTATATATTAAAGAAGTTTTCGTCATCTAGTAAGCTATAATCACATACTTAAAATCCAAACTTTCAAGTCTATAGGTCATTTAGTTCCAAAGCTAAGCGAAAGCAAAGTTTTGCATTTATGAAACTCACTCACTCACTATTGATCATCAAAATAGAAACATTACTTCCCATAAAATCAGAGAGCTGAAATTTGGTACAGAGTTAGGGTTGATTTCATTAGTTTTTAGAGATGATCATGCAGCTCCATCGAGACTTGGCTAGTTTTTTACAGAATGTTTTTGGGCGCATAGACTATAGCGTGTGACACGTATGTCATAGGAGGCAGTCCCTACTCTAGTGTATAGGTGGTCGCTCCTAGTGCGGGACACGAGAGGAGAGAGTCAGTTGTTTTCTCAACCCAACAGAGTTACTTGCTGAATTCTTCTTCTATACTACAGTAGTATGTAATATGTATTGTTTTTATTTAACTTTTTTTGTAATAGAATATTTGAAAAGACTAGTTCCACTGAGTTTGTTTCGTCGGTTCTTCTCGGTGGACTTGCTTTGGAACCGGTGGTAGACTCAATTAACGTTCAAAAAGATACTTTGATGGTATTATTTTGAATATTTTTTTTGAATTTGACTTTGACTTTCTTTTCGTTTTGCCAACTAAGAGTAATTTTATGTTTTGGGATTTTTCATGTACAATTGCCGGCGCTGACGGCATTATTGTTAGCATTTTCTTCTTCCTACATTCTTCTTGTTCTCGGTATCCTTTCTCGGTTTCGAGCCACCAAGACTTAAACTAACACTATAAGAGTTTTTCACAAGGTTGCCTGGTAGAAATCGCTTCCAAAGCGATAAGGCCGCCTTTTTGCATAATATTTTTGTAAGTTTTATTTTTTAAGATATCGATTGTAATTTGTCAATTTTTATGCGCAATAAATTATATTTCTTCTTCTTCTTATTTCTTCTTCTATAAGAGTTAAATAAACCCGCTAAGGATATAAACGACGACCTCTGTGGCTCAACGGTTAGCGTGTTGACGCTCAAGCCGGAGGTCGCGGGTTCGAATCCCGCCAGGGAACAAAAAAGTTTCTGTGTTCCTGGGTCATGGATGTGTATTAAATATGTGTATTATATAATAAAAAATCTTAAATATAAGTATTAATATAAAACGTATTAAATATATGTATTTCCGTTGTCTGGTACCCGTAACACAAGTCTCTTCGAGTACTTAGCACGGGACCAGATTGACGTGGTGTAAAAAGCGTCCATAGATATTATTATTATTATTATCATAAAGTACTTATACGTGTTGTACTTTAGTTGTTCCTGTAGCTTACCATAGCAGTTCTTGGCAAACTTTGCGAGTGTCGATGTCTAACTCAGAATCAAACTTGATTCAATAAGTGACACATAATTTACATCAAAGTATGACTCCCGAACAATAGCGCCTTCTCGAGTCTCTATGTCAAGAAACTCTAGAGTTAAATTAATTATGCTCAGACAAATTGCAAGCGAAAGTTCTAGATTATTACCCTGTAAAATAAGTAAAAGTGTTTATAAAACAACTAGAAATCGATCTTGGGGAGAAATCTACTTTCCTAACTTTCCATTGCACTTGTGTCGTATTGTCTTATGCACCTGATGAATGACATTGCAAAATAACCCATGCTACATGCATATGCTAAAGATATCTACGGTTTCAGGGTTGAGGGACAAGTAGTAGTAATATCAAGTCCACAATTAGGAGCAGTTCAAAAATACAGATACAATAACATTAAACAAATCGCATTTAGATAACTTACCATTAAAATTATAAACGTGTGCCTACAATATTTTGTTACGATTGTAGGCACACGTTGTTTGGAATATATGAAAACGTAGCGAACTCCGATCTAATTTAATAAAGTATAATGAACTTGTTATCTACACGCGGGTTACAAAGGGGGGCTTTTCGAGCATATAATATTATAAATTTAAAAATAAATGACTTATTATAAAACACGACTATTAAAATGCCTGAAGAAGGTTCAATAGATGACCGAAACATCCACTTTTCTGCGAATTTGAATAGTTTATGTTATATACAATGGAAGCAACTACTAATTATAGGAATACTCATATTTGAAAGGCCGGCTACACAGCAAATCGTCCGATATAGAGGGTATGTATGCTGTGGCTAATCACCTATTAGCTGGTGAACCAACAGTCTATTTGCTTAGTTCTATACAAAGAATAAAAAAGTCTAGAAGACTCATTACAGGCCAGGAGGTTGTAATTAAGATTTTGCTACAATCATTTCTGCTTGTAGTAAAGTCTAGTCGTAAGTTTTAGATAAATAGCCATAACGTCACATTTGACTTTCTATACTTTGTAAGGATTAATTCAGTTTTTTGCCAATATCCTCAATTCAATTAATCATCAAGCCAATACAGAGGTCATTGAACATACCAAAAGTCAGCGCAGTCACATTGACACGCAAATGGTCGGCCAACCGTGACCATTTGAATCGACTTATATCTGAAAGTATATTCAGGTATATTACATGTATATTACATTACAATCCTCATAACAGAGATAGTGATATAACAGTCCAAAACGAGATCCTGTTACCACATTATAAATGTATTAACTGATCTATTATATGCCCATAAAATATTATAAACGTAAAATTTGTTAGCTTGCGGGTTAAACCAGGGTATTGCTTGGTGTAGTATGAAGCATTATTTTTTAGTTAATTTTTCAGGTGTTAATGATTAAAAGAACTGGCATGAACATCCCTTGATATAGATAATTTCCAAGATTAGAACATTAGGTGGTTTTTCCATTCGTTCCATTTATATATTTAGGATATTTCCATAATAGAATCCAGAATATTTTAATCACATGGCACATACGATTTTTAATCATCCATGCGAACGATGTCATAAGCAATAACTAGTGTAATATGTATGATGTAAAGTGTGAAAGATGAAATCACTCGCTCACCTGAAACACGACGTGTCTCATTAGTTAAAACAAAAAAAAAAATCTTTACAGCTATCTTTAAAATATGAGAGGACCATTACCAAGCTTTAGTTTGAAAATAATTAAAACTTGTATTCTGTGCTGGGTAAATACAACGGATTCACAAATAAAACAAAACATGACGAGTACTGCCTTGCCACTGCAGACTCTACTTTTTCAACTACTTTTGAATTATCAATATCTACATCCTCCTTGTTTTGATATAAAAATCGGTTCTGTAAAGTCGGTTTATTGAAAATAGTTGAACGTGATAACGTCATAAGAAAATACTGTTTGTCGATTGTGCCTCTTAGTCGCTCGTTCCGCGTACTCGCTTGCACTTCAAGGCTTAAATGGAACGCCTCAGAGCGAGGTAACGCCGCATGAGTCATGTTTTTTCGTGCATGCAGCCGGCTCCATCGAATCATAAGACGTTGTCTCGTCAAAAGTATGCTCTGGTCACATATATTACGAGTTTTTTAAATCAATTTAGGGATATATTTGAAGATATCAACTGAGTTAATAAAAGGTTATGATATCAAAATAGTACAAGCAGTAGTTACATTTGCGCACTTCCCATTTATGAGGGAGTACGGGGATAAGTTATTGACTTTATGTTATCCTGGTGTCTAAGCTATATATAGTAAAGGTTCATAATATCACTTAAGTACATTCATGTTATATTATTCTTATTTTTTGTTTCAAATGTTTGAAATGCCCAAAACAAAATACATATGAATATTTTTATTAGATGTACATAATATAAAGTCTAGTTCTGTTTTTCACATGTTTAACTTTATCATCACGAGAGATTTAGATTTACCAATGAGGCTGGTTGATAATCCTATATACCAAAGCATTTTGTTCATCTCTCAGCAGCTACAAAAAATTACCGTCCTTGACCGATTCAACAATAACAGTTCTGCCATCTGCATTGCATACATTTGTATAATTCATGGAATTTATTTGTATATATATGGAACCGGTTTAAACTGTATTTTGCACTAAACAAATTTACCGTAATATTTGAAACATCATCAAACTTACAACTATCATCCATGTAATTACAAATTGCAATTAAAATGAGCTTATGAATTGTTAAGAACCATAGAAATATTAAGAACAGAACTTATTTCAAATATCTGTGTTTCTTGAACTGTAACTAAAATTATATAACATCGACGACCTCTGTGGATCAACGGTTAGCGCGTTGGAGCTCAAGCCGGAGGTAGCGGGTTCGAATCCCGCCAGGGAACAAACAAGTTTCTGGGTCTTCTTCTTATCTTAAATATAATCATAAAATCTTAAATGTTTTAATGTAAAAAGTATTAAATATAAGTATTTCCGTTGTCTGGTACCCGTAACACAAGTTATTTACAAATTTACCACGGGACCAGATTGACGTGGTGTAAAAGCAGCCATAGATATTATTATTATTATAATTTTGATCATCGTTGTAAACGTAAGTCTGGCTTTCTGTGACTTCGTCTAGATATTTGATTAGTAGTATATGAGTGCTAGTTATTTGATAACCTATGGTTATTTGGCTTGTAACTTACGAAGTATTAAATTGGAAAAGTTGCGGAGATTTTGTTCGAGAACAAACACGTTTTTAGTAGATGCATGATTGCACTTTCATGCACGTCGAAACCATCGTCGTAACTTTATGAGTTCGTTGCGCTATTATTATGAAAGTTTTAATCGAGATTGTAAACTAACTGGGTCAAATGCATAAGACTGCAGTGAGGCAGTTTATTCAGACTTTTGTGGGTAACAAGTACGGTGGTTACAGGTTCGAATCCTATACGAATATTTACAGCAATATACACCAGATATAGAATCCTTATTTATTTTTATTTTAATGCTAAATAGACTAAAGTTGGATGGATCACATGGGATAAGTATTTTAGCATTACCGTTGTATTACTTATTTATCATAATATAGTATTATTTAAGTATATTTTTTTAAGGGATGACGAGGGAGTACAATTTTTTTCACGACGGAAGTTCACACTTTTTTGTGTTATTTCCACTCAACAATATTAAGGACCTGTTTCACAATCTCCAGTTAAGTACCCAATAGGCTATCGGCAACATATTTGATTGATATTCCATACTCTATCAAATATCTGTCAAATATGTTGCCGATAGCCTATTGGGAACTTAGCTGGAGATTGTGAAACAGGCCCTAAGGCTTTTAACTTGAAATAGTAACTCGTAAATGTTGTCACGAGCATGAACAAATTATGAATTGTGGAAAGTTTGTATTTTCAGAAAAAATATACGTTTTATAAGTGTTAAACCCTGTTTACGTCAGCATTTTCGCTCGTTACATTGCAGCAATAGAAATATATTCTCAGGCATCGAATCAGCAATCTGTCGTATCTATTTGCTTGAAACGCTCATCGCTTATCATTACTAATATTATAAATGCGGAGGGATGTTTGTTACGCTTTCACGTGAAAACTACTCAATAGATCATCATGAAACTATAGATTCTCGAAGGTACTAGAAGTAACATAGGAGACATTAAAAAAATAGGATTTCATTTGCTAGCTAGTAAAGTTATAAATCAAACTTACTTTTAGTGTTCATTATCGTATCATACGTAACTCCTAAACTCCTAATCAAACCTGAAACGTATCCTTTCAATGATTCATATTACGCCACACCCTGTATAACGTTGTGTGAAACCCAGTGCCACTAATTAGTTGGGGTTAATTTCTACCGAAAGGGCTCGTTTACACAGAGTAAACATTCGGTTGATGGGATTAAGGTAAAAGCACCTTCACACCGCAGTAGCAACGCTTTAGTGTTAGGCAACGCCAAAGAAAACGCAACGCAAAAGCTTAAAAGTGTTGCTTAACGTCCCTTTGAAATAGGTTTAGCGATGCGACAAAAATTTGACGAAAAGATATTCGTTCGTTCGATTCGTTTATATCCAAAATTTAATATGTTGACAATTAGTTAAATATATATTTTTGTTCACAATTAAGACTCCACTTTCATCGTGGGACGTAGCAGAGTTCTCGCATGTATTATTTTCTCGAAAGTCGAAAACTTAGATTCCCTATAGTTTAGAAGTCAGATAATTCATACTGGCTATATTCTTTATAATAGTCAAATCCACTAGAGCTAATACAAGCCCTGTCATAAGTTAGAGATACAAGTCGGTTCAAAGTTTCTTTTGTTGTGATAATGGAAATGAACTAAAAGTAAGTTAAAAGGAGACGGTCCATTTCTGGTGTAGTCTTGTACAGTATACTATAAATAAAGAAAAAATACATACATTTCATTAAAAATAAAATAAATTAGTTTATCGTAATAAGGTACGTGCAAAAAAATTAAAAAATTATCTAGTTTTTCAAATATTAGCTATTCCACACAAAGATAGCGGCTATTACTTAAACGTCATTATTGAAAAATGGCGTCACTCATGGTACTTTCGTAACTATTTGTATATCTATTTCAAGCTTTGTTATGGAGTTGTTAACTCGTGAATGTGTTTTTTGCATTTTTGTGGATATTTTGACGACTTGGACTTTTTATTTGGACATAGATTTATAATTATATTATATAATTTATATATATAATTTATAAACGCCAAAGAAAATATTCATACGCCATTGTAATATCATGTAGTGTTGCAAATCTTGGAAATATTAAATTATGCTTACGCTGAAATTGAAAAGAATTTAATGGGTATGAACATATTAAAACTATTTGAATATTTATTTTCCTTTATATCATTATGTGTACAAAAGTACACCAACGTCCTATACAATTTTGGACCGTCTCCTTTGGATATAAGATTTTTCTTTTGTCTCTTGAAATTCGGTAGTAACTCAGAGTCTTTTGTTTCAAGCCTTTTAACCTTAACCATTGTACACTGACCTAAAATTAGTTCTGTAATTGCTCCTTTAGATTAGGAAAATTTTGGGTTCCATTTTAATACATTGTAAATACGAACTTAACGAAGTTGTGGCGTACAACTTCGGTACTTTATTTATATATTCATCGCCTACTGCAGTATATTATGATATGCTATAACATAAAAATACAAATGTACATAGACTATTTCCACCACATCCTCCGGCAATGATGATACGACCTTGTTTTTATCTAGAATAACTTGCCTAACGAGGCTTCGAATGTCAGTTATTGTAAAATTTGTAGATTATTCCCGTTTTCCGTCAGGTGCACTCTCGACGAAAATGAGAAAATTCTGTTTAATATTTCGCTCGACCGACGGCGACTCCTATACTTCGAACGTAATTTGGAAAACTTAAAAATAATAAAAGTGCAGGAATCTTGTTTTATCCTATTCTGCGAAAAATTTATTTTACGTACAAAATTGAATGGCTATTCCAAGTCAAGCTCGCAAGTCGGGGTTCTTCTTTTAAGAGTTTTTAGAGAATTTTAGGTAGTCATTTATATCATAGGACTTAGACTATTAAATATTGTCTCGAAGTATAGTCATATTTTTGTATTTAATAACGTTCGTAAGGGAATGATGGACACTATCCACTTTGAAACTGACTTCTTATGTATTTGGAAAATTCTCGTTCAACGTTCTACGTATAAATGTTCAAATAATTTTAATAATTTTTTTTTATTTTAATAAAGTAAAATACAATATGTGAATTGAAAATAAATTATTACTGTTCCAATTTATACGCACGATAATCTGTAATATTTTATTAACAAAAGTCGAGTATTACTTTGAATTAAAGGTTGTGTACATATTATAGACAGAGACCAAAGTACGAAGCAATAGTACAAATAAAAATCTTCTTTTTTGTAACTACATATCCTATAATTTTACCGATGTAGTTCTGAAATATTCTATACCAAAACATTTATGAGCTCACAATAATAATCCAAACTAATAATTCTATTCATTCAAATGGTATACGTGATATGAATATATTTTCATCTATAAGGATTTGACGCCATACTGTCTGCCAGTTAGGAACGTCAAACAATTTGACGTCTTTGTGTTGAGACCTTGAAGTGCCTTTTAATTTATTTTAAGCACAATCATTGGAACTGTCGCTTAGCAGTTTTTAATTCGATGTTTATTTATAGAGCACCCTTTATATTTATACTTACATTTGCTATTGTGTCACAATTATTTTTAAAGTTATCACAAAAAAAGGGAACGCTTGTAGTGAGCGAACGGATAATTTTCTTCCAAAATGCTATAAAGGTTGAATCCAAAACCTTGTTTCTTCACGGAAATAAAGCAAAAGAAAGTATATTTAAGACAGTAAGGGCCTGTTTCACAATCTCCAGATAAGTGCCGAATAGGCTATCGGCAACATGTTTGACAGATACTCCATACTCTATCTGTCAAATATGTTGTGAATAGCCTATTCGGCACTTAACTGGAGATTGTGAAACAGGCCCTAAATCTGACAGAGATCATTGAAGTTATCGCGTAGGTGTTTTGTATAATAACGTTTATGCGTGGTGAAAATTGTCTAGTGGTTATACATATTATATAAATAGTTAATACTATCCCGAGTGTAAACCCCAAAAATTCGCAAGCCCGAATGAATTTATACGAAAATCTTGCAAAGGTTCTAATAGGTTGAGATAATTTGATAAACCCAATTTGCCCGAGCGTTTTATTAAGTTGGCCGACCATAGATAATATCTCTGTAATTTGTGGACCTGATTCCGTCTCTGATCCTATTAAACTTTGCTTTTCCTTGGGCTTAGGCCAATTTTAATAATCGATTTTGTAACAAGCAAATCATTGTTACAAAAAGATTTTTTAAGTTATTTCATTAATTCGTAAATACACGTTCTTGTTTCAATTCTGTTAAATGATTGCGGAGTATGGGTATGAATGACCCATGCGTTATTCTGATGATCCATTCGGTGGTTTTGGTGTGAAAGGATTACAAACATACATCCACACATTCTTAATTTCCGAGTTTATAATATTGGTAAGGTGCCATAAACGAATCGAATGCAGAGCATTCCGATACATAATTGGTTAAATCAGATCTACACTTACATTTGTTTTTATTAGTTTTAGTTTATAAGTTGTATAAGTTATTTTTTGCCTATTTCCAGTAAGAGAAAAATTGTGCTAGATAAGAATTAAAAATAAAGACTAGAATTTCTCATTGGGTTCTAGTTCAATAAAATTGTCGTCGGTTTTATTGGCTGGGAGACTGTCTCGTCTCGCTATTAGATATTACTTCTGTGTAGGCCTATATTTATACTCTTCAACAGATTTATTTTTATAATTTAGTATCTGTAAGTCCTCCGAGTATATTATATATTTGACCGGAAAGAAGAAAACCTAATTAAATAGTCCAGTTTTAAAAAGAAAAACTGGAAATGGCAGCCCTGTTTTTAAATTGCGAAAAAAATTGAGCGGATATATTTATATGATTTTTTTTGTTATTAACAATAGAATAGCTTATTTTGTGTTATTTTATGTAGTCAGCTTTTGTTAGTTGTCAACGTGAGTCGTGACACATTTACATGTAGTGCAAACAATGTCCAGTATCAAATTCAAATAGTCCGTGATAGCGCAGATAGCAAAATATTGATTTACGCTATCTCATTACCAAGAAATGCTTTGAAATTATAATTATTATCATGGCAGCTATTTACTATATTTGCATCATAAATGTTCCGATCTCTTTGAAATTCAATTCTATTAAAACTCAAATTATTTCATCGTATCATCGCACGATAGAGTTGTAATATTTTGTCTGTCTTCGTTGTAAGTTGTGAGTATAGTTGTAATAATCGTCGTTCGTACAAAATATCAGGGGGCTTAGTCAAAACGCCATTACGAAAACGACAGCGAAGTTCGTTCGTTCGTTCGAAGTTGTGATCGATCGCTCGATTGTTCAATTGACGACGTGATTTAGCCAATCACAACTTCGAACGAACGAACGAACTTCGCTGTCGTTTTCGTAATGGCGTTTTGACTAAGCCCCCTGATGTCTTCTGAAGGAAACTCTAGTTGTATGTGGGCAAGGCTTAAGAATAATATACCGATTATTTATCGATTTAAATAAAATTGTCGAAGGAACAGAGGTTTTTTGGTAAGTATATAAATTATAAATCCTTAGCAGATTTTTTTTTTCAACGACTAATTTTAAATTGAAGTTATAATATTATAATTTAATTCCGGAGATTGAATGAATAACTTATTCCATTATTATAAATTATTAAATTAATTCATTGGCAATATAATCAAGTAGTAGAACTGTAGTTCAGTCTAGGTTGGTACTAGGCATTCATAAAGCTAAACAGGCTTAACGGCTGTCTCACAAAGCTAGTTGAGCTGCTTAAACGATATCAAGCAGTACTTAATGTCTATTGTCATCTACACAATATAAGCGGATCGCCTCCGCTACAACAATCTTCTATGGCCTTTGTTTTAACAAATATCATTTGAATGAATTTAATGTATTTTTTACCATATTTTTGAACAATGAATCTTATTGTTATAAAAGCAGTGATTCTTTTATTTCGCGTTTCTCTACGCTCAATGTCTTAACACTTCGCAATTTAATGGAAATCAACACATATCTGACAAATAAAATATTATGAGTCTGACTTTACTCACTTATAAATATTGCTAAAATGTTTGCAATCTGATTTGTTTTATTTAATTGAAATAAATATTATAAAATTTTAAAATGATAATTTTTATTCTGTTACAGGTATTTTGGGATATTGACGATCTGGTAAGAAATAATAGTAAGCTCTGAGGCAATAAAAGTAAATTATGCCCTTTAATAAATTTGCATAAGAAAGGTTATCGTGGTTAAAGGGAGAGGGAGATTTTCATAGTCATTCATATTACAAAGAAATTACCCTCAATGGTTGACGAAATATTACTAAATTTTTGTAAATTTTTACCATCATTATTAATCAAATCAAATTATCCATATCATAATATCAATATTCTCCACTGGGCTCCATTTATCCATCCATCCATCTGACCTCTTTAACGTGGCCACCACAGTCTACCATCAGATATTGGAGTTATTATTAGTTATTGAACAATCACACAGCTTATTATAAATATCATACAAGCCCATAAAAATTAAATAATCATACATTAATAATAATAATCATTTCTATAATTTTAGATATATTTTTTGTATTTATAATGTAAGAATATTTATAATTTTTTATCATACATTTATGTGATTCTATAAAAATAATAATATTATAACAAATTATTATTACAACTGATTGCTTGAAAAAAAAGGTAACATTGACAATAAATTATTTTATTGTAGCCAATGATTATAATATTATTATATTATTATATATAGGTTGCAATTAAGCCTTTTTATTGTTATTATTATATTCGATTGTTTCTTAAATGCTGATTTCGCGTGAAAACCGAATAATAATAAAAAAAGTCGTTTTATGAAGAGACGTTTCCTTGGCAACGAGCCTCAGCTTGCCGCATTTTTTCCCGTAGTCCCATTCAAAGTCGCACTGCATTTTTCATTTGAAAGCTGAAAGTTCGCGTATTCATTCCGAATTATCTTGGCTCAATACTTGAAAGTACATACAACGCTTTATTTAACGACAAATTCGAATGATTAAAGCACAACAAATTTGATTACGGAGCCGAATGATTTCTGATTTATTATTTATGACCCTTACGCGAAGTTTGTAGTTGTATATTATCCAATCTTATTTGATTGCATATATTAGTATAATACTAGATGTTGCCCGCGGCTTCGCTCGCGTTAAATCCGGAGTAGCTCAGTTCCGTACGTACGTACAGAGAGATTTTTTTTTAACTACCCTGCGAACTTTCATATTTCATGCCCATATAGGTAAAAATCTTAAAAACGGTGGAACAATTATTAATGGTTATTTAATTCTTATCAAGTGCCTAAATGCAAAGTTTCATGGCGTCATCTTCTATATATAATGACGAATTTTCATACAAACTTTCATCTCCTATTTAAACCCCCCTCAGATTTTTTTCGCGACAATAAGTAGCCTATATCCTTTCTCAAGCTCTAATCTATCCCTGTTCCAAATTTTATCAAAATCGGTTCAGTGGTTTAGGCGTGAAAGCGTAACAGACAGACAGAGTTATTTTCGCATTTATAATATACTAATATTAGGATTATAGTGGCTCATAAGGCGTGGCCATAACATTATGCGATGCGGCATCGTCAAGCGCACTCACTGTTTTAATAGAAACAGAAATTGTGGTTAGCATTATTTCGTACGACGCTGTATACGATGAAATTTTGCGTTGCGTCAACGCATCGAACAACTATGCGGTAACGTTTTGTCAATGCAACGCCGCAACGCAGTGCTGTGGCCACGTACTAACTGCTACCTGCGATTAAATCGACTGGTTTTATATTTACAATCATATACGATATCAACACGTTTGTATATGTGATGCATAATCGCAGAGATAATTAACGTAATAAAATTAATTAATTCATTAGGAACATACAAGCGGGCTAAAAAGCATATTACGTTACAGTCCGAACTACGCGCAAAATATCGAAACTTTTATCGATATCGGTAATTTTCAGATTACCGAGACACGGGAATTACTGATATTTATAAGCAATTTCGATTTCAGAGAAAAAAAAGTTTAATTTGCTCAGCTGATGCATCGGTGTGGTTGATGACGCGCGAAATAGCATGTAGGGAGGTAGCAATTTTAAATCCGTATTACAGATTTCATCATACAGCTATCTAGATTCTTAGCTACTTGTGGGAATTCATCATCATTATCAACAAATGCCCTCACAATACAGGTTATTCTAGTGTGAGAGCTACTGGTAACTCATAAACTAGTAAACTGTCAATATGCAGCATTCGTACAATTGTAAAATTTTGTCTGTAATATTATGTGTTTTAAATAGCTGTAATTGTTGAAAACTATGTTGTTGTTGTTGTTGTCTTCTGCTAGACTCTCTCTATCCTTAGACCCCAGACTTAGAAATAGGTCATAGTATTTTTACAGCCAGATTTATATTTTCATACCTAAAGACTTATTTCAAAATCTATAACATCATTATCTATATATGAATAACAGAAAAGAAAGTAAACATGTTAAAAGTTTTATTAAAATAATTCGAAGCAGTAAAAACCTTTGCTCTATGACAGGCTAAATTGTTTTCTGAGTAACTTTACAGAGCTCCTAAAAGTGGCCTCTCAAGTACTGTAGGCTTTTTGTTTAAATCTTGTGCCATTTCTATCCCCTTGACCTTTGTAGGCTCTACCCTGGTCCATTATTACGATCTTATGACCCGTATCAAGTTGTTTTAAAAGTAACAATATAGGGTGTACTTTATTTTTCTACTTATTTATTTTTTATGGTAACTTAGTACAATGGTTAAGTAGAATATTATATTATCTTATTTATTTTTCTCATTTATTAGGACGGTGACTGTAAAAAAAAACCATTAATTACTTTAATTTTAAAAACAAATACATATGTATAAAATGCGTCTAAAATTTTATCAAAATCTTAATAAATAAATAAAATAGACGATTTTCAAAAGCGATGTCAGATTCTAAAATATATTGCAACTCCGATTACAATGAAATAACGTACTCTTTCTTATCTTCTATAGTCAGTCTTCTTTAATCATTCTGATTCATTATCATCAGAATTCATGCGAGCTGCTGAACATAGGCAACCTTCAATGAACGCCGAGATGGCAGATCCCTTACCCGCATCCAACACCGAAAATAATGATTGAAGTAATAAAAATATCCGCGGCCCCAGTCCTATGTGTCTCTAAATCTGATTTTCGAAAATATAATGTAAAATTTTATTTGCAATAATCATGTTATAATAAAATAATTTTACCATAGTACCAATAAACAGTACCATATCCTTATGTGACCATGGTTGCTGTAAAGTATCCGAAACGTCGGGCATATAAAAAACTCAATAAACCGCGATAAAATCCGTAAAAGTTGTTTCATTATAATGACTAAAATTCGCGTTAACAATAGAAAATAATAATGTTGACACATAAAATCCTTATTTATTTTACAGTATGAAAATGCATGCATGTAAAAAAAACAAACTTTCAATTCACGAGGCGGCCTGCGAGCAATATACGGTGGAACATTTTAATAAAATGTCTAGAACTTGCCGAGTCTAGGCAATAACTTTATAATGTATAACCTAGGCTATTACATTTTCAGTATAAATTTGAGCTCCAAGTTCGTTGAAGCGTGAAAGTTTCGATAGGTTCGTCAATTAGTGCGTAGACTGAGTCTGGAGTCCGTTCTTAGTCTGAGCTAGTCTTAGACTCGACTGTTTTAGCTTTAAGCATAGTTTAAAGGGACTTAGAGGGACTAAAATCTAATATCTTCATTTCCTTTGTAAGCCGCGTCAGTATCTCTAACTTTATGGTAGAAAGGTACCTAATCCTCTTATGAATATTTCATATTTAATTTTACCAATAACCTTTAAATATTTATTACTTAAGTGATGTTTCTGGTGGAAGCTAATAATAATAATTTGTATACGTGGTATGCATTTTTATATAAAACAACCTACTTTCTATTTTTATCACTAATTATGACTCAAATTAATAAAAACTTAGGCAATTTATACAATTCCGCTTAAACCGGTTCATCATTAAGGTCTTACGTCTAGGCTAACGACAGGCTCACAGGTAAGCGGAAGTTATTAGTGGGGTCGTCGACCTCGCCCGCCCAGGAACGCCGCCCGCCCAAACAATGTCAATAATGTGTACACGTTAATTAGGTTTTATTGCTGTTATTACATGACGCAATCTGTGCATGACATTCTTTGTGAATGTTTAGCAAAAATCTAACTGTTCGTTAAAATAATAATTTTAAATTTGTTTGTTAAAATACAAACAAATTAAACAACAAATCATACATAGCTTATGACATTAACAGTAATATTATACCGAATAATCCTTGAACAGATTTCCACACGCAATAAGTAGTGGAAACAGCATACATTACAATTATCACCTACACTTTTATTGTTTATTTCCTTATATTTTCTTTTGATAAAAACGCCTCATCCCCTGAGTATTTATAATAAATATTTTGTGCCAAACGTTTCAAACTTCGCACTACATATTGCACTTTTAAAATCGTCACCTCACTTGTTCTTTTTTTGGCTATAAAATAGAACAAAGTTACACTTTACATAATATTAAGAGTAAAATGATTACTGATTTTATTGTTTTCTCTTTGGGTCCTGTAATCTGTAATCATTAAATTGGGCTTTACATTATACTTCAGAACTGATTCTCACGGTACGTCACCACTTACAGTGTTCTGCGGTTTCCGTGGACCACAATTTAAGAAACCTCACTTTAAAGCATCCGAAACGTCGAGAATCTTTTTCTTTATAAATTGCCACTCAGCAAAACGTTTCAATAGATATTACTTACAATAGATATTTTGGTTTAAAAGGTTACTGACGCAACAATGAAGCTTCCGATTGAAGTGTTCCGATTACACCCTTCAGGTTAACAATCGACAAGTAGCATCATCATCATCCTCTATTTGTCCACATGGACCTCCCTCAGTGAACACCGAAACGGCCGATCCCTTAGCACTCGCATCCGAAACGGACCGGCCACTGCACGGAGATCGTCTACCCACCTGGTTAATGACTAATATCTACACTGTATAGTCCAATGTCATAAACCTTAATAAACAAACTTGCGGTTAAATTTATCTTAAACAACATTTCTCAAACAATCTGAATAATATATTAATTATAATAATATATAAATGCTAATTAACTATATTTTGATAACGTTTCAAAATATTATGGCTGGATTATAGTAAACATCCTTATTTGCACATTAAATTATAACTTCTATTATTATTGGTTATATTTTATATCGGTTAGGTTATTTCTTGTTTGACTCATGTTTCTCTCCTCTCTATTTAAGAGCCTTGCTTTTGTCATTGTAGTATAAGCTTCTTCTCCGCCAATACTTTCACCTCTTGATACGACACTACCTGTACTTCTCCTTTATCTTTTCTCTATAATTTCTCCTCGGTCTACCTCTACCTCTTCCACTCCTTCCTTGAATTCTCTCTGTCTAAACTATCTATAAAAATAAAAAGTTACTAAAAGTGTTCAGCGGCTAAAGAAGTTTTCATTTAAAAAAATGATGCCAAATACGTAAGGGCAAGACAGCGTTTGCCGGGTTGAGCTTGTATTATAATTTATAAACTGTCTAGTATGACTTGTCGTAATTAGAGCAGTCTATTAATATTCACTAGATTTGGTCTTAATAACGCTTGGACGAATGACATCAGTCTTGTGTACGTGCTTATGTCATAGTTTTAGTGTTCGTCTAGATATCAGTGTTCTTCAATTTAAATATGCGATCTCTCCTCTTGAGGTCCTCTTGAGTCAGACACATCTTAAAAATAAGATTCACTAAAACAATATATCTACGATATTAAAGAAGAAACAGGGGCTTTCTTTCACTGTAATTGTGTTTTTACTGTATTGCTGAATACTGCTGAATTGAATTGAATGCTGAATACTGTAGTACTTTAATACCATCATGGATGAAAATGATTTTTCTAGATTAGTACAAATAGTCAAGAACATGGCACACCTCAAGACATAAGAAGGATCTCCATCTTACAAACCCTTGTTATATATTTTTGATGCGATGATTCTTGTGAGTGTGTTGTTCAATTGCACGGAGAAATTCAGAAAAGTCCATATCAAAGCATCACAGAGTTCAGGATTGAATCCAGTTCCTCCAACCCAAAAGGCCGCGCCCGTATGCACTAGACCATTGTCGCTATTTGACATTAGCATTAATAACCTACTGGGGCTTGATTGAATCTATTGTCAATCGAGAACATTATTGAGCACTAAAATTCAATACGACCTAGATCTGGCGACCTCGGCAACGCTTGCGGCTGTGCCTATTTAATCGCAGAATTGAATCCTATCCCATATGTAGTTGAGAATAAATTGATGTGGAAGTGATTTGAGAAAATGAGAAAACGATGTTCAATAGTAAATGTGGTTGCTTGAGTTCTTTTATTTGTTTGGTTGTAGACATGTTTGTTTGCACTTCAGCATGTCGCGATCGTTATGAACGATATGATTAACGATACTTGGGTATATACGAGCTTCTATACAAAGAGACAAAAATTATTAGTTTTTTATATTGTTTTCTGATGTGTACGCGACTTTTGCTGAATCGAACGAGTTTTACGGATTTTATCGCGTTTTTTTACATGCAACAGTTTGCAGCAACCATGGATTTCACGTGAGATCCTATAAAGTTCTTGAAACAAGTATATTTTTAACAATTTTCTTCCAAAATTTTAATTTTGTTTATATGTAGGTAGCTGGTGTATAAATAACAACTTTTATGTAACTCTTTCGTTATAATATTTATAGTAATAATTTATAGTAACAGTTGTTTAAAATAAACTCATCCATAAACGCGCAAGTTAACTTTCATGACTTTTTTATAATATTCTGAAAAAAAAAATGTTTAAAAAAATCTTATGAAAAGTATTATTTAAATAAAGAAACGTAATGTAGATTTACGATCTGTATAATCTTTGATCATGTCTCGACTATTTCCTTAATAGCTGTGAAAAGCGACCGCTTATTCTCACGCGATGCTACGCTTACTGAATATGATTTCTATGCCGGATTATAGAGTGTGAGATCATCGCATAATTAATTCAGCATTCACAAAAACAGAGCTGTCTAGAAATAGCATAGCCTTACTGCGCAGGAACAAAGCTAGAAAAATCATGAAAAAAAAGGCCGCGAGGGGAAAAGGCAGAAGGCCACGCACTCTAAGGCTGGTGTTAAAAATACAGGCTGCTCGTTCTAAGCGTTATTATTAACGCCTGCCACGGAAATAAGGATGTATAAAAGCTTCGCTTTAATAGGTATCTACAAGGAAAAAGAGAAATAGATGAATAGTAAATATAAATAGATATTTAACAAGTCTATCGTAAAATAAATATAACATGTCGAAATTACAAATAAAATTTTATAAATTATACTTCAGGTACGACTTTTAAGTCGATTTCTGTCGAAAAATAGTTAAAAATAATACTAAAATGAACAGTATAAAAAGTCCGGCACCCATCGGCCATCTTTTATCTCAAAAAGGCTTAAGTTTAATACGAATAACTAACAAGGATCAATGTCCTAATCAGATTTTCCGTAATAATCTTTGTTATTTGGATACGTAAACGCATTTGCGTGTTTTCTTCATAAAAAAAAACTTACGTGATTAGTCTACATGAATCGATCACGATATATTTTTTATAATCGTATGGATTATCGTTATTTATGTTATGTGAAAACTATTGTATTGTACTCAAAGCGGATAAAAAAGCTGCAATTAAAAAAAAATATTAAAAAAAAATAAGAAAAAAAAAAAAAATAAGGCCAGTAGTATTCTGTAAAATGTCATATCGAGCTCCACCTGAGTGATAGAGCTCACTTTACGCTCACTTCGAAAGTGAACTATATAGGTATAGATAGTCGACTTTTAAAGAATACAAATTCGTCATATCATCGCGGTTTCCGCTTTCGAGATTTGGAAACGACCTTACAGAATAGCCCTATTGCAGACCCCAGACTTAGTAGACCCGCTACTAACGATCCGATAGATGCTGTCCACAAAAAAAATTGTGGACTAAATTGTAAATGCAAACTGTTCACTTGGACACACAAAAAATTTCATCAAAATTTATTCATCTGTTTGGGAGTAGTACTTTTAATAACACAGAATAGGGATGTTGACTATTTTTTTTTATTGATTTTATTTAATAGATATACTATAGATAAACACGAAAAAAAGATTTTTGTAAAAAAAATTGTCCAATTTTAACAAAAATTTGAATAAAGAAAAATAGTTTTTAAAATTGCCGTTAAAACGCTCCAAGCGTCATTACGTCACACACCGCATACAGAGCTCGCGATAAGTTAGGTGAGTTTGTACTTAGCTCAATGTTCAGTGACGTCATCGCCTTATTGGCGTTTACAGTCACGTGATAATGCATGATAAATAACGCATTTTAAATTAATTTTCTAAATTTTAAGACAAATAAGTAGACTTTTTAAATGTTATTTTAGGTTTTCAAATACTGTATTTAATATGTAAAACATAACTTTACATGAATTTGTAACATGTGTCAACATCCCTATTATTGATATAAACTGACACTATAAATGATCTGATAAAACTAATCGCTGTGTAGCCATTCGCATATTCACTTCTAATATTAGTATGATTTCTGCGCTTTCAAACATTTTTCCAATTTTTCGATTGTTTCGTCGAATTTCATGACTTGATTGAATTTCGTTTCGACAGCTCTACAATTTAGCTGTTCGTATCAAATCACTTTTTCATTCATCGATACCAATTAATCTACAGCATATTTTTGATCGATAGACTTTTTGAAATGATATCGACGGTGGTCCAGTGGTGGACGGACTCGGCCTCTTACGCGAGGGGTTCCGGGTTCGATCCTGACCCGTCCGTGTGTGCCTTGAAATGGGTTTTTCTAAATTTCTAAGTGCACACGAGACCATCGTTCGCTCACCGGTGAAGGAAAACATCGTGAGGAAACAGAGGTCTTTGAAGGTATGTGAAGTTCACCAATCCGCACTGGGCCAGCGCGGTGGACTATTCGCCCATTACCCTCCTCGCCTGATTTCGAGGAGGAGACCCGTGCCCAGCAGTGGGACATATAAGGGTTGATACTTTTTTTTTAGACTTTTTGAAATAGGTTTCCTTTTTTACCGTATGATTGATTATAACATGATTATCAGTCTCAATTTATTACGCTCAATCTTGTCTTTGTAAGAAAATTCAAGGAAATTCAAATATAATATTATTTTTAGCACGTACCAATATGTTTATTAATATTTGGTAAGTATCCCTCAAAAACAAGTTCTTTTTCTTTCTGACGATTTTTTTTTTATTGACTGAAATATTCACTAGAACAATGTCTGTCGGGTCATCTAGTAAAATATATTTTATAAGTGTTTTTTATAATACAATTACAACCTTCCCATATTTGAATAATTGTCAAGTAACATTTAGAATTTGTAGCGACACCAAAGACAAAGATGTTTTCTTTTATAATATCATATTCTCATTTGAAACCCATGTCAAGAGTAAGTGGAGCAGATCGGATCTCCGCGTGCTACTAAACATGAAAATTGTCCCGGTCATTATCGTCCTAAATATTGTCTACCTGAATTTAAAATTAAGAAAAGATTACTGAAAGATTTTTCATCAGCATTATCTCAGTAATTGATTCATTTAGACTATTCCAGGCAAATCATTTAAATATGTCTCTTCTTATGTGATATCTCTGATCTTTTTCTGTGATACGAAAGGTGTTTAGGCCTCGAAGGGGGTTATAAAAAAGAGTGGACTGTATTTAAATATATATGTTTATTGTGGAGACAACGAAATGCCCGTATGCTGGTGCGCAACAGCTGGTGGCAGTCTGGCGGCCGAGCGATCGTGCGCCGCTCACCGCTCCTCCCGTGCGTTGACCCCGCTGTCGCCCTGTCACCGCCCGACGAGGCCCGAATAGGCACGATAGGCGCCGACATACTCCCCGGGTTGACGTCAGTCGTCAATAGGTAGAGGACAGAGGCAGTTGAAGGCACGACGAATGGTTCCTTTCTTCGTCTTCACCTCTGCTACTCTTGTGACTCCGTCCACGCCCGGGTAGGTCCTGGAGACCCGACCGAGGCACCACAGCAGCGGCGGTGTCGTCTTGTCCTTGATCAGGACCATGGATCCCGTCTTCACTTCACCTCTGGAACTGAACCACTTGCATTTTTGCTGAAGTGAGGAAATGTACTCATTATGAAAGCGACGCCAAAAGTGAAGCTGGATGTACTGGATCCGCTTCCATCGTTCCAGAGTCGTTATTTTGGCGTCCGTCGTCTGAGAGCATGGCACAGACAAGAGTGGCCGTCCAATTAAAAAGTGAGCAGGTGTTAGTGCCGAATAATCAGTGGGATCGGATGATAATGGAGTAAGAGGGCGCGAATTTAAGACCGCCTCTATAAGAGAGAGACAAGTGACCATCTCCTCGAAAGTGAAATGTACGAGATGCAATAATCGTTTTAAGTGATGCTTACATGATTTTACAGCGGCTTCAGCCAATGAATTAAAATGAGGACTGTAAGCCGGTGTAAAGACGAATTCGATACCCTCTTGCACGATTTCAGATGCAACATTTGATGAACGTAAGAACCTGTAGATTTCGTTCGCGGCGCCTATGAAATTTGTCCCGTTATCAGACGTGATACTTCGAGGTTTACCCCGACGTGCCACGAACCGATTAAGAGCGGCCATGTAAGCTTCGGTAGTAAGATCAGTGACGAGCTCCAAGTGGACGGCTTTTACTGCCGAGCAAACAAAGATGCACATATAAGATTTTGTAAGTTTGCAGCCGCGTCCCTTGCGATCTGCCAAAAGTACTGGGCCAGCGTAATCTACATAGCAGTTCAAAAATGGGAATTCGAGACTAGTTCTTGAGCTAGGTAAATGACCCATTATAGACTATGTTTTGCGCCTTGTGTCTGAAACATTTTATACATTTATTCACGACAGACCTAGCTAATATTCTACCGCCTAGAGGCCAAAACGACTGTCGAATGTGACTTAGAAGTAATTGAGGGCCAGCGTGTAGAAGTTTTAAATGTTGCATTTGAAATAATTTAATTGTGAAAATGTGCTTACTACATACTACGATGGGATGCTTGGTACTGAAGTCGTAGGGGGAGTTATCGAGCCTCCCGCCCACGCGGATGAGATCATGATCATCAATGAATGCTGATAAACGAATGAGTTTACTATCACGAGCCAATTTTCTCCCAGATTTTAAAGTTTTGTAATCGTCAGGAAACATGTCTAGCTGAGAATAATGAATTATTAAATTAAATGAATTTTGTAGTTCTTTTGTCGACAGATTGCCACTTAATTTATTTTTATGTTTTAAATTGTAAATAAATCTTTGTATATATGAAATTATGTTTTGTACCTTTGTTAAAGATGAATGTTTTTCTAATAAATTATATATGATTGATGAATGATTGGTGACGTCTGAATGATGAATATTACATGAATGATTACTATTGTCACTAATGAAATGCGTTACTACGTCCGGCAAATCGTGTTTCACTGTATAAGGCATTTTTGGCCATTCGTTTTCGCATCGTAATAAAAAGGATGGTCCGGACCACCACAGAGATGAGTCTATGATATTGTTGGCGGATAGACCACGGGAAACAAGATCTGCCGGGTTGTCCCTCGACGGTACGTAGCTCCAGGTATGATCACGCGTACTCTCATGTATCTCGTTCACTCTGCTCCTAACAAAAGGTTTTAATTGGTTAGAAGGAGTGGAGAGCCAGCCCAGGACTATTGTTGAGTCGCACCAGAATTTACATCTAAGAATGGGTATGGTAAGCGATTCTTGAACCCTAGTACACAACCTTGCACCTAACAAAGCTCCGCAAAGTTCGAGTCTCGGTATGGTAGTTGACTTAATGGGCGCTACACGGTTTCTAGAGACTAGAAGTTGTACGCCTATGCAACCCATTGTATTGCGTGAACGAATGTAGACACAAGCACCGTATGCCTTTTCTGACGCATCGGTAAAGACATGTATTTCGTGCATAGTAGAGCCTTCACGCAAAACCCAACGGGGAATTTTTAAAGTATTTAATGCAATTACCGTTTCTTCGAATGTAGACCATAGATTTTTAATGTTTAATGCTACTTCGTCGTCCCAGTCGTATTTTTCTATCCACAGTCGTTGCATAAGGATTTTTGCCTCAACAATACAAGGACCTACAAGGCCCAGAGGATCAAAAATCTGACTGATGACAGATAGGATGTGTCGTTTAGTGACTTTAGTAGAAGGTGTAATATTTATACTATAAGTCAGGGTGTCAGAATCACAAACCCAGTTAAGACCTAGAGTTTTAGATAGAGAAGAATTTAAACCTTGTTCAGAGAAATGCAAAATATTATTGAAATTGTCGCTATTTGAAATTTGTTTTAGAATGTCTGGATGGTTAGATCTCCATTTCCGAAGGTTAAATTTAGCAGACGCCAGAACTGATTGAACCTGCTTTGAAACGTTGACAGTCTCTGCTATGGTACTCCCTCCACTTAAATAGTCATCTACATAAAAGTCCCGTCTTATGGCAGATTGGACTTGACTATCCGCAATGTTGTCAGCCAAGCTCACTAAGCATTTGGTTGCTAAGTAGGGCGCAGATGCAGTACCATAGGTGACCGTATTTAACGTATAGATCTTAAGGGGCTCTGACGGATCAAACCGGAATAAAATTTTTTGCAGAGGTCGTTGTTCTGGAGTTAACTCGATTGCCCTGTACATTTTTTCGACGTCACTGGACACCACATATTTATGTTGACGAAAACGTGTTAAAATATTAAAAAGATCGTCTTGCACTACGGGACCGACCATCTGAATGTCATTCAATGACACTCCCGAACTAGAAGAGGACGATGCGTCGAATACTACGCGTAGTTGAGTAGTGGTGCTAGAACTACGAATAACCCCATGATGAGGTATATAATATTTTGTTATGCTGTTATCAATAGAACTGCAAGAGTCTAGTGTCATGTGGCCTAGACGTTCATATTCGCGCATAAACTCGATATATTTGTTTTTAAACGCGAGATCACGCTTAAACCTCCGCTCTAGTGACAAGAAACGTTTTTTAGTGTTTTCATAAGACTGTCCTAGAGTGCTGGGATCCCTTTTTAAAGGCATTGTGACGACGAACCTACCATCATTTTTACGAACGGTAGTTTCATGAAAAATTTGTTCACACAATCGTTCCTCAAGAGAATGTATATGCTTAGGTGACACATCGTCAAGCTCCCAAAATTGAGTAAGATCGGGAGTGACATTGGAATGGAAGCATGGAGTATAAGAAAAATTAGACCTACTGTTAGGTTGTAGGGAAATACTACCTGACACTAACCATCCGAATTTGGTTTCCGATAGTTTTGGAAGATTTTTGCCTAAGTCAATAGTATTGTTGCATAACACATTCCAAAATACTTCTGCCCCTACCAGGATATCAACGACCGACGGAACATTAAAGTTCGGGTCCGCTAATTTAAGACCTGTAGGAATAGGGACATTATTGATGTTCACGAAAGAACACGGCAGCAATTTTGTTATTTCGGGCAAAATATAACACTCGATGTCAACTTTGAAGGCACAGCATAAAGACTCTATTGTAAGGTGACAAGACTGTGTACTAGTGGATATGTGATTATTAATACCCGTTACCTTGGTGCTCGTACCGCGTCGTGACAAACCCAGTGTATCCGACAAGCTCTTAGTTACGAAGTTCGCCGTACTACCGTTGTCCAGCAATAGACGTGCAGTGTACTTCTTACCCGTCGCGCTGATCACGTTCACGAGCGCTGTGGACAGTAAAACATGCGCAGAAGTAGCAAGCTGCATAGAATTGGCTGATAGCACAACATTAGACGTAGAAGGCGAAGCCGAAAGCAAAGCAGATGGCAAAGGATCAGCAAATTTATTGGGTTCTTGTGCTTCTAAGTGTAAAAGCGTATTGTGTTTTTTATTGCAATATTTACAATGTGAAAGCTTGCATTGTTTAGCAAAATGTCCAAAGCGTAAGCAATTTTGACAAACATTAAAGTCATTAATTTTTTGTATGCGATCTTCTATGCTAAGATTTCGAAACGACTCGCATTTAAACAAAGCGTGACCTTGGGAGCAAAGAGGACATTTATTTAATTTATGTAATTTTGTATTAATTTTTTTGTTGATTTGAGTGAGTTTTGTGTTGTTTGTGTGATTATTATTTAAGGCAACAATTGATTTATTTTGATAATTAGTATTCAACGTTTGACTAACTCGAGCTGATGATGATGTTGAACTAATATTAGATTCAACGGATTCCAACCAGTCCGCTCGTCTATTTAAAAAGGTACAAAATTGTGATAAATTGGGATTATCAGAGGAAAATGTATTTCTGTGCTCTTCCCAATCGCGACTGGTTGTCATGTCTAATTTTTTAACCATTACATGGATCAGTATAGTATCCCAGTGTTCAGTCGGTTGGTTTAAGGATGTAAGTGCCCTGACATTCTTATTTATTACGTCGACAAGATTGCGTATTGAAATACTCGACTCCCTGCTTATTGGCTCGGTATCGAACAACGCTTGAATATGGTTACTGACAAGAAGACGATTATTATTGTATCGTTCGCACAACAAATCCCACGCAATTATGTAGTGATCGCCTTTAAAATCTATATTTTTAATAATTAAAGCTGCGTTGCCTTGAAGTGCAGCGCGCAAATAATGAAACTTATTTATATTATTAATGCTAGGGTTGTCGTGAATTAATGACTTAAATGTGTCTCTGAACTCAAGCCAGCACTGATAATTCCCATCAAAATGAGGCAAGTCGATTTTTGGCAAACGTACAAAATCATTCCTATTGGAAATATGTGCACCTGAGTTAGCGTCTCCGAAGCCCGCCTCGGACCCCGCACCGTTCGATGAAGCACCGAGCAGGCTGCGCGTGAGTGCCACCAGGTCGAAAAACTGACGGTCGAAGTCTTCACGTTCCGCAAATGCTGCATCGGCATCGTCGGCAAGAATTTCAATGTGGGTCTGTAAGTCATCAAATTCTGAATGTAGGGTTTCGAATTTGTTAAAACGCTCCTGTAAGCCTAGCCGCTGTAAATCCGATACTTCGGGACCACTTTTAATTAAATTTAAAAAATTATTATAAATTGTAAGCTTTGATTTAATTGAACTACGTTTTTTAATTAATGTTTTAATGTTATCTGCCATTATTTAGGTAAATCGAATGTGAAAATATGAATTAAATCAATAAAAAATAGTAAATATTAAAAGTAGGTCACTTGAAATTCCTTGTCTAACGGTCAATCGTCCGTTACAATGCAAGGACAAAGGATTGCGGTCAAAGTCACGTTCAAGGACACGACAACTTACTCGATGCGTATACGACTGAACTACACAATGAATTTGTAATGCATTCAAGTTATTAGTAATATTTTATTTGTAAATATTTTAATTTCTATGATTTTAAAGATAAGTCACTAATTATTTTCGGCAAAATATAGAAAAATAAAGGGAAATAAACTTTTTAATTGGAACGAACTCACTCAAATACTGTAAAATATATACTCCCAGAGAAAGACACCAGCTTCTTGAATTGTTGTCTTGCTGCAGCTACGGGAACGACTTCTTTGTTCTCACTTGCTGTGTTCGTATTTTAACGGTCAAATCTGCCGATGTTAACGTTCAAAATTTCAACTTTCGCGTCGAAAACCCGAATCCTCTTCAAAGGCTCGAAGGACCAATGTTTAGGCCTCGAAGGGGGTTATAAAAAAGAGTGGACTGTATTTAAATATATATGTTTATTGTGGAGACAACGAAATGCCCGTATGCTGGTGCGCAACAGCTGGTGGCAGTCTGGCGGCCGAGCGATCGTGCGCCGCTCACCGCTCCTCCCGTGCGTTGACCCCGCTGTCGCCCTGTCACCGCCCGACGAGGCCCGAATAGGCACGATAGGCGCCGACAAAAGGTACACTATCA
Organism: Lycaena phlaeas; assembly: GCA_905333005.2. NCBI lineage: Eukaryota > Metazoa > Arthropoda > Insecta > Lepidoptera > Lycaenidae > Lycaena > Lycaena phlaeas. The sequence continues at coordinate 6,651,928 of HG995181.1, forward strand.
ATTGAATGTCTCATCTTCAGTCGCTATCTCTGGCAGTAGGTGGCCCGATGCGCCCCTTAGTTTGATCTTTATTCCTATATAGATGAGGTATGTAAACTAAAGAAAAACCATAATATTGTTCAATTAAAACTTCGCAGACTGATTTATTTGTTTCCAACATACGCGTGTCCCTGTTTCTGCCATTGTTTTGCCAACAATTCATGTCGTGTAACTGTATTTGTCGTGAACGCCTTGTTACGGGTTTCTTTACGTGAACTTTCTTGTGTCGTTATGTATTGGTAAATCACGTTTGCTACGGAGTATGTATAAATAAGGATGTTCTATTAAGTATTACAGTACTTGTCAATTTGGCTTAGATTGAAAAGACATAGATTTTATAAAACGGTGAAAGGTACAAACAATAAAATTAATAATTATAAACCTAATTGAATATTAAAAAAGCTTTGATAGTATAATGTTTGAGTGTTCTAAAAACCCTAGTTTAATATGTCATGCGGGTCCTTTTAGTAAAAGTTCAATTACTTTTGACTTTACTACATCAAATAAGTCAAGCCCAATTTGTAGTCGTACAGCTTAGAAGTTGCTATTATAGCAAGTCGTAGCAATTTATTCCGAAGTTGATTTAAAATTTCCTGAATAATATTTGAAAATTTGAAATTAATGAATTTGGCCAATTGATAAATTTTGCTGATTAATTTGCTGATTTGCATGATTTAATGCTGGTTACTTATTTTATGTTTATTATTCCTTTTATTTATTTAAGGATGTTTAACATTTATTTCACTTCTATCGCTTCTTTTATATCGACTTTCGAGAAAATTACTATGAGATTTAAATATTGCAATTAAATATATTTTTTTACAATTATTTAATATGCATGTAAAACTCAAGCATACAACGGCATACCAAATGTAAGCCTAAGATATAATTGCTAAAAGCTGGTCCGCCATTTGTTAGCGAGCCCCGAGGGAAATATTAAAGCCGCCTGAAAGCAGTATTCCTACTAATGTCCAGGCCAACATTTTGTGGGCTACCCACATGTACAGAACCCATTATTGCAACTTCGTTTATCTCCAACACTAATTTAGAGCTAACGGGAACAAATGATCCTACATTTTACGAATTGGATAGGTACTTAACTTTTAGCTTTGCAACTCATTTCGATGTTTATTATTTGGTTTTATTGAAAAAAAAGGTGTGTGTGCGATTCACACACGATACAAGTGAAACATATGTTAAATGCTCAAATACAAGCAAGTATTAAACAGTCTGCAATATACATACACACCGACATTTGCTCTCTCTCTCTTTTGTATTTGTGCCTCTTACCTGTCGTTTTTTCCGTTGCATCCGGTTTGAAATCACAACGATTCTAAAGAAGTTTCACTTCAAAAAAAAATGTGTGTCTACTTATCAATTTCAACAATAAAGCCTCAGAGGACCTACCTTTTTGATTATTTAACAGGGAAAATATACATTCTTCTTATTCTAGTCAATTTTAGCTAGCAATAGGTTGCATGTACCAGTATTTAAAATAGAGCGACAGCTTATCTCACCTTCACAACTCAGTAACTGAGTGATACGGTAACCCGTGGTGAGATTAGCTATCAGAATTTCGGGCTTCTGATGACCCGTAACGACTGTCAAAGATCCACGAATGACAGCCGGGTTCAACGGCTTAACGTGCTTTCCGAGGCACGGAGGTGCCTCAGTATGTAAAAAAAAATCGATCCGAGCAGCTATTACCATTTTAAGCCACAAGTTCTTGAAATAAACAAAATAACACAATAATTAATCATTAGAAAATTGCTTTTGCTTTTTTCGAGTCGAGCTTTGATAATTGCGAAATCATGTACGCATGTGCATCACTATTCTTTCAAATTCGCGTCATATTTCATTTCATAACAGCATTCAAAAGCGAGCGCGGTGGGCTTTAATATACAATGACGCAATCCCAGCGCTGAACCTTTGTGCTCACAATTATGAACTTTTTGAAAAAAAAATCTGACGCTAATGCACCGAGTAGATTGTTACGCGTTTTAATGATATGAGACGTATATTTTTTACCTAATTAAAATTTCCGTAACAAGGTTACTAACGTGGTTATCGAGAATGTGGGACGCGTCACTATCGTGTTTTGTTCATTATCATGATGTTCACAGTAGTAATAAATACTTTGACTTTGACTTCATCACTTTCAAGTAACCTGTCAATGCTCGGAGCGTCGAACCATCTTATAAGACGTCCTATCTTCAGCGTCCTTCAATCTCTTATTTATATATTGAATAAATTTCATATAAATATGATAGGGATAGGTATAGATGAAGGATGGTTCCTTCGGAAAGGAACCGCATGGAGACTCGGAGAGGTTACACACAAAAACTTTAATTTCACTTTTGAAGTGAAACTTCTTTAGAATGGGTGTGATTTCAAACCAAATGCAACGAAAAAAACGACAGGTAAGAGACACAAATACAAAAGAGCAAGAGAGCAAATGTCGGTGTGTTGTATTGCACACTGTTTAATACTTGCTTGAATTTGAGCATTTAACGTGTGTTTCACTTCTATCGTGTGTGAATCGCACACACACCTTTTTTTTTGTTAATTATGTTGAAATTAATGGTATTCTTTCCATAGAACGAAAGAATCATAAGAAAAAATGTGCCTTGATCATATTATTTCGGACGGTAATATACATAAGCATATATACGTTTTGTTTCAGAGTAAATTAGTAAAGTTTATAAGGTAACTTATCCACTATGACTCTTAGTTATATACTATTAGAAACTACTTTACGATACGATCAAATGATTTGCGTCATATCAAAACATGGGAATGTGAAACACAATGTTACATTATTCTGAAGTATTTGGTTCGTGTAGATGTAGCATTGTCTTGTCGGAATAAATGGATGCTGATCGATATCAAAAAGCCATTCATTCTTTTTTAATTGGAGAAGGGCTTTTTCATACTTAACGAAGGTTTTTGAGCTAATTAAAGCTAGCTTCGTTCAAGCGCTAACAAATCTAGCTTTAGCAGATGTTAGTACTATGATTATAAAACTCTAGCTTTAGCAGATGTTACTTCTTTAATCATAAAACACTAGCTGTTGCCCGCAGCTTCGCCTGTGTTAACTAAGATTTACAACGGGATGTGAGTACGCAAAATAAGTAACTTTTCTGGTTGATTTTTTACACCTTGTGTCCGAAAAACCCAAATATAAGATACTTTTTTCCAGGATAAAATTTAGCCTATGTTACTCGTGGATAATGTAGCTTTCAAATGGTGAAAGAATTTTTTAAATCGGTCCAGTACTTTATGAGCCTATTCATTACAACCAAACAAACAAACAAAGTTTTCCTTTTTATAATATTAGTGTAGATTAGTCGTTTTATTTTCTTAAGTTTTTTTAAGCATACCATGAACACGAAAGGAAATGTTGCTAAAAGTATCCGAAACGTGAAGCATGTAAAAGATCTAAATATGTGTTAGGATACATCTCCGTCATTATCATCAGCTTGCGGCAGTCCATTGTTGGGCATAGGCTTCTTCCAAAGCCCTAAGGCATACCACTTTTCGCGATCTTGAGCTTTGAGCATCCAGTTTATTCCAATACTAGGATACATAAAAAAACTACTAAACGGAAGATTAGCATGAGCATAGAAGAAAACCGCCGCTACCTTTCAACATGTAACACTTCTTCGTGAGAGAAATAAACTTAAAACATATTTATTTAAAAATTGCACTTAAAAACCTTTACCATTGTAGACTTTTAATTTCAATCATATAAAATTTAAAATATCATTTTCTATTTACTTTAAACATTGATGAAAATCCAAAAAAATCTACTATTATCTCGTATGCATATGTGATGTTTTCTACGGAGACGCAGGAAATGGCGAAACATCATAAAAAGTATGAGCATAGAGGTCACAATCCTCAGTATTAAGGAAATGGACAGACAAGTTTTTTTTTTATGATGGCGATTGGCGGTATATCCATCAACGCTTTTAGTGAACGACCTCGATTTAAAAAACCCAATGCAGTATACATTGAAATGGCCAGAACCCGAGATTTGCTAACATTTGTACTATATTAAGGGATTGTTTCACAATCTCCAGATAAGTTCCCAATAGGCTATCGGCAAATATGTTGCCGTTAGCCTATTGGGAACTTATCTGGAGATTGTGAAACAGGCCCTAAACTAAGTAAATTGCCCAGCAGTGGCTAATAATAATAATAATAAACTAAATTAAATATTTGATATGTATTTTTGTTCGAATTATCCCGCTCACATACTACGAATGACATATTCACGAGACAAAGTTGAACATAAAAACATGCAAAATGTCCCGTTTTAAATTTCATTGTTTTTTACTTTTTAATCTTGTGGCAAAAGTCTTAGTCCGAAAACGAGGTATTAGATTCTGTAAACACGGCCGCATAAATAAAAAAAAAACCTGATTAAAGATTGCATCGCTCATTTTACGCTCCGATAAATGCAATTACGTACTGGGATCTGCGAAGTGCTCTTTTCGCTCGTAGTCAGCTTTAATGGTAACTTCTGGAAGTTCGCTAGTTTCACTGGAATCGTGTCAATGAGTTCTCGTTTTGCTCTGTAAACAAATATTTTCATTAAAAACATTCGATGTTAAAATTTAAATCTGGAATATCTTGTTTATTTTTGTTGCGAGTTTGGTTTGTTATATTTATCATGGAATTCTTGGAATTGACTGCAAAATTTCAATTTTCGTGTTTTGTGTTTGCCTAAGGCCTTGATTGTACGAGCGCTTTTTTACCTAGCGTTAAAAAGCGTTAGAATGAGACAAATAGATACCTATGTCTCTTCACACGAAGGCGTTTTTAAAGCGCGACGCTTTTTTATCGAGCACTGTTGGATTTCCGACGTTGAGTGTTTGACTTTAAATAGAATTGAGCATGGCAATCCCGGAACTCAAACCAACGTTGGATTTTGCCGCGACGCTATTTAAGCGCTCGTGCGAACGAGGTCTAACTTTTATAGCAACTTAATTTTTTAAATTGCTATAAAAGTTAGACCTCTAAAATTAATTTATAAAAATTCCATATCCGAAAATCATTCTACGGTAAAACAGTCAGAGAATTTTATGAAAAAATAAATGTTAAACATTACTCAAAATCTAGCACCGCCAGCTAAGAAGTATCTAGCAATATCCTATTATTTGTTTTGAATTCATAAAATATTTAGTTCCACTTGTCAGCAGGTCACACCCATTCCAAGCTGTATACATTTTAGAGAATGTAGCTAATTTCATTATTCTAAATTTGAAAATTAACACACGAGGAAGAATTATTAGAGTTTTTATTTCACACGCCCTCAAAACATTAATGTAATCTTAATTACGCCAGCCATGAACACCCTTGTTACCGTAATTCGGACAATGTAGCCCGATAACGTTATCATTTAGACAAATACCGCTATCTGCTAAGGTAACACCGCAATGGGGACAAAAGCAGGTCTGTTTGACAACGGTGAGGAAATAGGGGCCTTAAATACAACCGTTTTCCCCAAAGTGCAATACTAATGAATGCTTTTCAGTGTCCAGCAACAAAGTTAATACAAATCTGTCTACAAAGACAAAACCAGATGAATTTCTCAGACGAAATATATAAATAAATAAATGAAACGCTTGGAAATATCATGGTAATTATGAAGAGATGAGTATTGAAAAACTAAATACGAATGCTCTGTGTTAATTTGAAATAAGTTTTCTGCCCGATATAAGGAAATCTAGCACGTCAGATTCTGTAATAATTCGAGCAACGCTTGTTTTGATGCAGATTTTTTTCGAATGGTTCAATTTTATTACCATTTGCCTCCTATGGCCAAGTGGGTTTGCTAGGTAAGCTTGGTTCACCTATTAATAATTTTAAGAGGGATTGCCTCCTAATACGATAGTAAGACTTCTTTTTAATAAGCACTTATAACGAAAATTTGGAAATTTTATTTTTGTTACTCACAACATTCTTAATGTTAGTAGTTTGTGTTTTATTATTATAATAACTAATACTAATTAATTATTGTCGAGTTAAACCCTACACTAGTGTTAATATAAATCTCTAATTTCTAGATTATTTTACGCAAACTTTTTCACTTGCAGCAATGCGTACTTAAGTTTCGGTGCAATATTTCTCATTCCATTTAATGCATGTTTCCATTCAGCTCTGATGCTCTTTAAATATTAGCATATTTTAACCTTGGCTTATATTTATCATTCGGTACACTTAAAATGTTGATGTATGATTTGTTTTGTTAAATACAGTAAAATAAAACATTAAGGTGTTTAAAAATACATTTTTTGCCATCAACAGTTAGGTCATCAAATATTTGATGAACGTGTTTGTAGGTTTTATGAATCCCTTATCACACGTTTTGTACAGACCTCCCGAACATGGTGGAGTCAAACGTCATCCCGTGGTAAAAAAAAATATTTTTAAAGTGTAAAAGTAATGACGCAAGATATTATATTGATGCTTCGTGTTCAAATTTAATAAATTTACAAAAATGGAATACAAGTTCCATTTGTTATTCCCATTGTTGAAAGTTGCGGGTGTACGAACCGTTTTACTTCCATCTTAATATTGGAAATAGTTTTCAAAGATATGTTCAATAGAAATGTAGCAGACGATAGCGGCAGAACGACGGAGCAATTTACTTCCCATCACAGACCAATCACCAGTTACATTCAACTTGTTGTCAACTATACGTACATAACAGAACTAAGATATGTATTTTAAAAATTTATAAAGTACCAATATGATCTAGCTCAGTGTTTCCCAAACTCTTTTGCTTCATAGACCCCTTTCTACTTTTCCTGCATCAGGTGGACCCCTTGCTGACCTTTCTTTTTTTTTGCTCGTTTAAAGATTTCATTATAATAATAAAATTCATCTTGGTTCGATGGCTCATTGGTTCTTCACTATGGAAACCAAATTAATTTTCTTAATTTTCATGGACCCCCGGCTTACGATTGTGGACCCCCATTTTTTGTCACGCTCATCGTGGACCCCCATTTTTTGTCACGCTCATTGTGGACCCCCTTCGAGACTTCCGTGGACCCCTGGGGGTCCACCTGGACCACTTTAGGAATCACTGATCTAGCTGAAGTATACCTTGGATGATGAAACGAGCAGATGAGACAGAACATAGACAAGTTAACCCGAAGCTAGTCCAGTCTAACTAATTATACTGCTGACCCTACCCTCCTCTTAAACACAAGTTTGGCGTGTTTATGAGGTCATTAATGAATCCACAAGTGAATCAATTAGGACTCAATCTCTAATGGGGCTCTTTTTGCTGTAAATTATCCGAAACGTCTAAGGAAAAACATTTAAATCACTAATCTGTTGAAAGTAATAATTAAAGTTATCAATATTAAACTTTAAATACGAAAGTCGCTACATTTAGTTAAACATAAATTATGAATCATATTTTTTTACTTGAGCGTACGCCTTTTCGAATTTTTCCATAATGAAAAAATACTTTCAATACAAATTGTTTTGTGCTCAGGTGGGCCCCATTCTAGTCAGATGGGACATAACTTCAAAAAACTGTATTTGGAACCCACGAAATATTTATGGCGCATAATGTTAAAGGGTCCAATAAGTTTCCAAAATGTCACATTTCTACAAACGACTATAATTTCTTAACTACTCTTCTGAAGTCGTTTTAGCGTTCGTAGAAAATGACTTTTGGGAGATCATTTTACTAGAAATATCCTTTTTTAATCTATATAATAATATGTAGAATGTAAAACACGAAAACTCACAATTATAAAATAAGGTCTAATGTTTTAAAATTAAAGAAGCATGAGTCAGACCCGCGCTCCAAGGGTTTAGGAAAACGCGTTTTTTGTGTACAAATAACAGATTTAGGGCCTGTTTCACCACTTCCTGATAAGTGCCGAATAGGCTATCCACAACATATTTGACATATACTCCATACTCTATCTGTTGGATACCTGGTGGATAGCCTATTCGGCACTTATCAGGAAGTGGTGAAACAGGCCCTTATCGTTTTCAATTTATTTTCTTGTCTAATGTCATGTGACTTCTTAACAAATTTCTTAATCTTATTTCAAAGAAAGGAATCCTATAAGGTTCCCGTTTTGTCATTTTTAGTTACGGATTAAAAAAAATAGTTAAACCTAACAGCAATGTAAAATACCTATTACAATTTACTGTAACAACCTAAAACCAGTTTCTATTTGTAACGTATCAGGAAAGTAACATTTTCATTTCGCCAACAAATACACCGTACAATAGATATTCTCGAATCACCATAATCAAATTTCATTTTAATCGGAGCAGACTTGATGGTCGGAAACAACGCATGAAATTCTATCAAATAACATCATCTATATTAATATAAGTTCTCGTTTATACTGACTCTTCTTAGTGACCACGAGTTCATAAAAATAACCATAGATATGAATAGTGGGTGTTTTATACGTTGTAGATAACAATGGCTCTATCAGAGAAAACTAACTTCAATATTTGCAATTCATATTTATTTTACCCAAATATTCACATATTTTATTACGTTTTATTAATTTACTAAACAAGCAAGAAGACAGTAGGGGCTCAGTAGTTAGCTGCTAAGTATATTATCAATCAAATCAAATCGGGGCTCCAATATTCTAGGAGTAGTAGAGGAGTATCCCTACCTACCTACCTCGCTTATAGATCAGACGAGAAACATAGGAGTTCTTTTAGCAGATCAAAGTCTTGCACACTCTTTCCGCTCAGCCAAGACGGAGGGATAGTCCATAGGGATTTTACACTCAGAAAAAAGGGGGAGAGGCGGGGTCTTAGTAGTTTCTAACATATATTGTTTTCTTATGTTTACGCGAATTTCATTCATTATAATGAAACAACTTTTTCGGATTTTATCGCGGTTTATTTAGTTTTTTACAAGCCCGACGTTTCGGAAACTTTACAGCAACCATGGTCACGGGAGGTCATCTAACATAACTTAATAAACCAGACCCTGCTGCCTTATAATACGTGTACGTTATGTTGTGTATTGTATATATTGGTCAATTATTCATATTAAAATCTATGTCATCCTCATTTTAAAGGGACATTAAAGCTGAACACGGCCAATCTAAAACTATCCGGTCCACGAAGCTATTTCCGTCCCGAAGTGAAACATGAATTTTTCACCGGAATGTTTTCGTAGGCCATTAACTGTCAAAAATAATATTAGTTACACTGCACGAATTTATTTGTATGTCACCGAAAACTTGGAATGTTGTCTATTCTGGTCAGAATTAAATGCAGGCGAGTCCAAATTGTCTGGACTGATTATAATGAAACAACTTTTACGGATTTTATTGCGGTTTATTTAGTTTTATATGAGCCTGACGTTTCGGAGACTTTACAGCAACCATGGTCACGGGAGGGCTAAATAAACCGCGATAAAGTCCGTAAAAGTTGTTTCATTATAATGAGTGAAATTCGCGTAAACATAATAAAACAATATGTCTGGACTGATACAAGAAATATATATTCAAGAGCGATATATAGGTAATTATATACGTTATGTAATCTTTGAGAATTTTTTGATTATTTTAAAGTGAAATCTTGAGCTGCTTTGAACACTTTTCGGCAGATGGAAAATCTTATATGTTCGCCGCACTGGTATTAAGATAATATGACATTTTTAAATTTTCACTTTCATCGGCAGTCAATACAATGATAATTTTTAATGGCATTGTCATTACTAGGTCTTCATAAAATACACTTTGGTGTTAACCATTCTGTTGACTGGGTGGATGATAATTGATGATGATAAAGGCATACATTAAAAATATTTTTACAAGAGGATTCGAACACGATGTTAACTCTATCTAAGGTTACTAAAAACCCGCTTATAATTTCTACGAATCAGTTTTGCTGTTCGGCAAAGAATGGCGTGTTCAAAAAGGAAACCATTTTACATTGTGGTATGTCAAGAAACTGGCATAAAAACTGTGAAAAAGACAGGATGTATATCAAAAGTTTTACCAGTAGTGGACCAGAAGTGTAGGTCAGTAATTAGAAAAAAATCAAATAGTGAATGTCCTCATTTTATTTGCGTTAAGTAAGATTATCTTAAAACAACCTTGTTTGACATCGCCTTTGCCATAATATAGTCAAGATAGTGATTTATTTTAATCGGCAAAGAGCTTTTTTTCCAGTAATTACTTATTGGAGTACAAAGCACAATATCTGAATGATATTGTGCTCTACAATGAGAGTGGTAAAGTTAGGAGTAACTGTATGTACCTATTGATAATTTTTGATTATAAGAAAATTGATAATAATAATTGTTATAAGTTTGTGAGGATGTTTGTTACTCTTTCACGCAAAAATTACTGAATGGATTTTTATGAAACTACATAATAATGTAGCTTATACATATATCAGATTAACACATAGGCTATAATTCATCGCCGTATTCCCACGGGAACGCGGGGTTCTGCTATACTATGCAGGCGAAGCTGCGGGCAACAGTTAGTTGATAATAATTGAAAAATAGAATTTTGAATAGTGCTAAATATTCTAATATTATATTATATTAGCTGTTGCCCGCAGCTTCGCCTGCGTTAACTAAGATTTACAACGGGATCTTAGCGGGATGATATTATCTTTACCGATAAATGGGCTATCGAACACTGAAATGTTTCATTAAAATCCGACCAATAGTTCCTGAGATTAGCGCGTTCAAATTAACAAATTCTTTAGCTTCATATCTTAAGGATTAAAAGCATGAGTAAAATAAACTCGTAGTCCAAAAAAATCAAAATTTCTGAATAAAATATGGTTGTTGTGCCTCACTCGACATAGATAGGTATAACATGTCGCGGACTTTTTTGTAGATAATTATAAGATCTACAATTAGAATTAGAACATTCTATGGTTCTATCTTTTATAGTTTAGGCAGCGTACGCAATATAAATAACTTTTCTGGTTGATTTTTTACACGGTTGAAATCGGTCCATATTCGTTACAACCAAACAAACAAACAAAGATTTCCTCTTTATAATATTAGTGTAGACAGATAAGATCTGATTTTTGTTTGTTACGATTTCATTTAAAAACTACTTTATCGATTTCAAAATATCTTTACCAAAATAATGCGTAGTCAACACTGAGTATAATGTAAAGAAAACAATTGACGTGGGTGAAGCTGTAGGCGCAAGCTAGTTCATAATATTAAGACGAGAATTATATAATTATACAGTGCAAAAGAAATTGAAGAGAGGTAAACAAATTTTTATATTTATAACGACATAACTTGTTACGGCGGTTTGTTAAGATTTTAACATTATTAACTTTTCGGGTCCTTTACACTACCCTACGACTATTTTTACTTTTCCTTAAACTGTTTTCTTTATCTTTTTTGATGAATTAAATATTTTTCAACTGTTATTCACATATTAGCTATCTATGAATTAAGAACATGCAATTTATTCAAAAAGTCGATCACACGAGCTGTAATTAAGAGCTGCCGCGTAATTTAAAGTTTGTCTCACGTTTTCCGTGTCATTTGTTTTGTACCGTGCATTAATTACAACATCCCATTTAAGCTCGGTCATCGGGTTTCCTCGAAATCAAGCGAGGAAATTAAGTGGAGGACATAGGAGGATATTGATATTTAATTCATATATATATACATGTTGAAAGTTTATAGATATTATATTCTTTTGAAATAAAACTCACTGACTCCAATAACTCTCTAAAGGTACAAGGTCAAGGTACCCTTAATTGATATATTTGTGTTTGATTTTTAATGCTTTTTTAAGTGAAATTTATATTTCGCATGACGGTCGGATACAATATCGCGGCGCCTATGGTTCCCAGCAGCTGACCGTGTAGTGTATAGACGTTTACGCGTTTGTGCTAGTGCTCCACGCCATTTTGTTTGTTTTTAAGTTAAATGTCTGTCTGTCGGTTTAAAAAAAACACTTTTACAGTGGTTTTTACGTCTTATATCTACGTAGGCAACATATGGGTCTGCCCACCACTTACCATAATGTGGCTGGTCTACCCGTTTGAGTACTACTACCTGTGCGTGTAATTACCTCAATCACTCATCAATATTAGTATACAATGTAAAAAATATCAATATTCCTATAATAGGCTCCACGAAGATTGGACACGCAAAATCCTAACAATTATAAGCACGTAAGGTAATTTGTACTATTTGATTTTTACCTCCGTTACGAAATTACTTAGTATTATTACACGAATTGTATTATTATTTCATTAATTATTCATGAATATATTCAAATTTCAAATATGGTATAGAATATTCTATCCTATTTAGAATATCTTACTTTACGATTAGTGGGATATTTCGGAGAAATCGGTAGAGGGTAGAAGAAAAATATTTTATTCATTTTTTATACTTTGTTTTATGATGTTTCGAAGTCACAAGAATTAGTAAGAAGAATGTACACTTTTATGGTGTCATTGGTGTTCCATTTATCATAGAAGAGGTTCTGCCTCTTTTCGGACAGTCAGTTTACCTGATGGTAAGTGGTAGCGACTGTCTGTGATTATCTGGTGCGTTGAAGCCTTTCAAATAAGAGTATGCTCTTTTCTTGAAGGTTCCCAAGTCGTATCGGAGACAGCGTGGGTGGAAGCTGATTCGATATATTGGTGGTGCGAGGCAAGATATGCGGTGAAAATCGAGTAGTTGTCGATTTCCTGACATCGAGGTGGTGTGGGTAAATTTTGGAATTTTGATGCGATATCAACTAATTCCTCATAGCACCGTGGTTGATGCGGTAGAAGATGCAAACTGATCATCATTAAAATGATATTTAAAATTAAAAAAACCTTTATTTAAAATCATAATATCTTGACACAAACAAAACCCTTGATCGGACCCTCGTTGACGGAAATAGAAAATGTTTCATATTTGAACGTGGAATGAACGTGAAGTTCGTGACGTAGCTAATTTGATCAAAGTGAAAACTCGAACGTTGTTCACGCTATTCGCTTGTCAACGGTCCCACTAATGTTTCCGTCGGCCCAATACTTTTGATGGTGTTTACGGCACCGATTTAACGATATTTGTGTCGATTTATTAATCGATTTTTTTACTTCAAACGAGTACTTTAAAACTTTTTATATCGTGTTGAAATGATTATGAGTAAATTAAATTATATTTGCGGGAGGGCGTTATGTGCTCCCGGTTGCATGAGTTTCATCATCTTTCTTCCGTGAAACAGCTTTGCTGTGTTTCGGAAGGAAGGGCAAAATAGTATAGGTAACACATAAGTAAGTTGCCTGGGCTTGTTCTGGTGAACTACTTTCATGGGCGACACTGACCAGTTACCAGCAGGTGGTAACTCTGTCGGCTTATCCATAATAATAAAAACAAAACACATTGATGCGTAAAGCTGAAGATAATGGTGTCATATAATGTCACTTTAGCATGTCGGTAACGTTGTTCACGTATACAATTTTCTCGTACCAAAAAGTGCTTAACACGGCTAGAGATTTTTCACTTCAAAAATTAAACGTTTTCTCTTTAAATTACGAAGTGATATAAATATTTTAAAAATATTGTGTATCATTTAGATTATTTTTAAGTCGCGTCATTATGTGGTACCGTGAATTTGCGTTGGCGCAATAGGATCCCACGTGAGGTCAACGAACGTCACGCAACGCGAACTATAAAAAAACATTTCTTTCCCCTTGTAACGAAAACCAGCCAACGTAAAACGTCTATATCAAAATTATAGAAAACTATATTTAGGAGCACTCAATTAGTTTATTTGATCTCAACGTTGTTAATGTATTAATTTTATTCATATTATGCTATTTGAGGATCATTGGTTTGGATCCAGTCCGATAATTTAAGTTTTATGGTGACTTATAGTTATTGAAATCTATACGTTAATTATATACGGTTACATTATAAACCTCTCTTAGTATTGAATCAATATCTGAACAACTGAATAGCAAGAACCTCACTTATAAACACTATTTAGCGCTGAAAATTTGTTAAATAATGTTTAAATAGCCTTCAAAATTTAACACTGCCGAGAGATAGTTTAAGCCATGCAAGATGGCGGATTTTACATAAATGAGCTGTTTTATTGACGACTCTTATTACATGCATTTATATGATAAGCTATTTATTGTTCTTGTAACTGTTCTTTTCTGAACTGTGCAAACGGCTAATCAATGTTTATAAGTACACAAAAGTGAATCATTGATTGCTAGCTTAAGAGCTGATTTACTAAGAGGTGGCTAAGTATTACATGTTATGGAAATTTTATAAGTATGCTGTTAATATCTAGCTTATGTTTACGTTGTAGTTTTGCTGTTATTTGCAACGAAATTTTACGTCTACTTTGTTACTAAAGTTTTCTTATACTAAATCTGAAATTAAAACATACTATCATCGATGCGTTGTCCAATGTGGGTAGATCAACTTCACACACTTTCAAAGACTTAATCTTATTAGTCATACAGGTTTCCTGATGATGTTTTACTTCACCGGTGAACAAGCCATACTCTTATATTGAGGTAGAAATTTATAAAAGAAACCCAATTTCAACGCACCACGGGGGTCAGGATTGTATATTGATCTCTCTCTCTAGAGTCCAAAGATATCTATACCCACTAGTCCATCGTCGCTCAAAAAAGCCTTCTTAACATGAATTTATTGTTGTAGGTGACAAATCGTCGGCCGGTGTCTGTGGGAGTGACGAGCGATGAGGAGATCAGGGTGCCCGACCTCCATGGGCCCCCCTCATCACCTGGGGCGACGGCCATGCAGCGGCGAGTTGCAGCTGCCTGCCAGGCCAGCCGTAAACTGCTGGAAGAGACACTCGCAAGACCTGGTGAGTATCCGTATAAATCCGTATAAAGGGTCAAACCATTTTTCACAACCTTTAAATCAAATGTAGGGTTTAGTAAATACAGGGTGTTCTTTTATCGGTAACAGTAATATAGCGAGTTCGAATCCGGAGGATTTCAGAAAATTTATATGACCAATTTTTTCTGAATAATCATCGTTTAAATTCTTATGTGGGTTTTTATTATTCTTACTCTAAGAGATTCTTAATGTAGTTTTAGCGTGGACAAAGGGCTGCTATTGAAGATCCTATTTTATTGTTTTCCAAACGTTAAACACAATATGAAATTTCAAAGCAAACTCTACCTTTCAACTCCATAACGTAATTATCAACTTAATTTGAATTTCGCGTTCTGAATTGCGCTTGTTACCTAAATTTGCACTAATTACAGTTTACCGAAATTTACCTTATTTATGTCAAAGTACTTCAAATTGAAAATGTTGAAGAATGTTCAAAATCCAAATTAAACTCTGTTTATTAAATTTCGATACTTTGTCGTTTTTCGGAAATACCTACATAGCATATTTACATAGTATAATGTTAAATAATATTTTAGGAAACATACGTTTTTTGGAAATAAAATTGAAGGGTTTGATATGATTCCTACAAAAGAAGTAAAATTTCTTAAAATTCCTAAAATTATTTGACTTTTTTTTATTGTTTGACATCATTATGCCAGAAGTATTTTTGCCTAAAGAATTTTGCCTTTTGCCTTTTTGCCTAAAGTCCGAGTTGAAAACTAATCGAACAACAGTTTATTCCAATGTAACATAATATTATAATAATATGTCCTATCAGACCATTAGGATCGCATAGTAATAAAGAAAATGCTTTCTGTGTTTGCCTTATAAATAGATGTGTAATATTTTACAAGCGGTGGTTTGATAAATACAGTTTGATAAGGGAGCTCGTGCCGGAGTAATAAAATGCCTTAGAGTAACGCACGACTATCGTTTTTAAAAGGTCAAGTAATCATAGTTTGCTCAAGTTATGTTATTTCTTGTTTAGACAATATATACCTAATACAATTTATTGGCGGAACAGATTTAAGTGTATCTTTAATTGCCGTGTCCTGACATGGTTTGAAGAGGAGTTTTGACTTTATTTTATAATTGAAAATCATTTAATAGTTAACACTACTTTTATTAAAATAAAATAAGCATAGATTTTCGAATCGAAATTGTCGAATTGAGAATCGCCTTCTTCTTGGAAGTTGAAATAATAATTTAAAAATCGGTAATTTAGTATTTGTATTCGAATTCATTTAAGTATTTGACATTTAAAAATAGTAAATTTGCAAGGAACATAAGTCTAAAAAAGGTTCGTATAGATAGACAAAGTGTTGGTCGGCCATTAATCAGATGGGAAGACGATCTCCGTGCAATGCGGTCAGTGTTGGATGCGAGTTGCAAGAGATCGGTCTTCTTGACGTTAATTGAGGGAGGCCTATGGTCAGCAGTTGACAATGGCTGATGATGATGATAAAGGAAAATAAGGTAAATCTTTACGATTCGTAATTTAAGGAGAAATATATCTTTTTCTATACAAGAAACAATATTCACGCGCGAATAAATCCGGCAAAGTTCGTAAATCAAATTATTTCTTTAGATTGAGTAGGTACTAGTTTCTAAACGAGATATTAACGAGATTCGAGTTTAAGTGATAGAAAATCTTATTTTTTTTATTTTTATTCATTTATTATATCTTTGTTCTATCATAATATATATTACTAGCTGTTACTGGCTTCGCTCGCGTTAAATTTGGAGTAGCGCAGTTAAGTACGTACGTATAGTAAACACAGACAGATTTTTTTTAACTACCCTGCGAACTTTCATCTCCTATGTCATGCCCATATAGGTAAAAATCTTAAAAACGGTGGGACAATTATTAATGGTTATTTAATTCTTATCGAGTGCCTAAATGCAAAATTTCATGGCGTCATCTTCTATATATAATGACGAACTTCCTTACAAACTTTCGTCCCCTGTTTAAGCCCTCCTAAGCTTTTTTTCGCGACAATAAGTAGCCTATGTCCTTTCTCTTCAAGCTCTAATCTATCCCTGTTCCAAATTTCATCAAAATCGGTTCAATCGGTCAAATGGCGTGAAAGCGTAACAGACAGACAGAGTTACTTTCGCATTTATAATATTAGTAAGGATAGATACTATATTATATTCGTATTTTTAAAAAATATTACAATAGTCTTGGCATTGATTGATCAGAATTCAGATGTAATAAAATGTTAAGTCAATGATAAAATATTTAACATTGTAATGTCTCATTAAATTCCTAAGACAATTTGTGGAAACGAGTAAACATACAAATATGAATATAAACTAGACGTGGGATGAAATAAACCACCTAATTGAAAATTTTCTATTCATTAGAAAAGTAAATGAAAGGGGTAATTCCCCTAGCGAAAATATCTACGCTAGTTAGTTGATTAAAACATTAATTAAATTAGGTTGAGAAATCCTGGAGAAAGCTTCGAATTGAAAAGCTTAGCGTGGCTTTAAGAATGCGCTAGGTGTGTTTACGAGCTTATTGCAGAGCGTGTTGAATATGCCATAGGAATACTCGGCATTGTATTGTTTTTAAATAACATATATAATATGTGCTAAAGGTACTACAGGTACTGCTGCAGAATTGTATATTAAGTATATAGTATTATAGTTGTTTAGCTTTTATTTGTTATTATCTTATGTTATTTAGTGTTCATTTACGAGCGATTATGGTGAAGTGGGTATAGGCTCGACTTCTCGAGCGAGCAGTTCCGGGTTCGATCCTGACCCCTTGTGTGCCCTGAAATTGATTTTTCCACATTGATAAGTTCATCGTAAATACGATACCATATTACGCTCACCGGTGAAGGAAAACATAACAACAACAACAATGTTAACGTTATCAAATTTACAATTACAACAAAAAAAAATCAATGAATAATAATCTCAGTAAAAGTGAATCACTTCCTTAAGATAACGAAGACATCAACCCTGTGCCTCAACCCTCATCCATCAAATTACTATATTGACTTACGTTTTCAGGTGTCTAGACTAGTCTAAGGCTCTACGCAAACGGGCCACCAAATACAGCCAAGTGCCACTTTTTCATATTTTGTATAAAGTAAAGTAAAGTATCAACCCTTATAATGTCCCACTGCTGGGCACGGGTCTCCTCTCCTCTCCTATAAAAGCGTGTTGAAAACATGTTTAATTTACCTGCTATTAATGATTACAATACTTAGGAAATTTCTCGACTTTTCTATTAACTTTTTTGTTTGTCATTATATGTCCTAGTGGTCAATGACCCATTAAACACTTTGTATAAAAGTATATTAAGCATTAGGGATATCCTGATGATAAAAAGGGGATAATACTTGAAAATCTGTTATCCCTTTGTACCGGCGGTTTGCATAGAACTTCGACGGTCAGGGACGCTCACAATGGCTCCCACAGGACTCTTTATTATTAAAAGCCATGTAAAAATATTCCCAACAAAGGTCTAGACAAGCGTGCTCCTTGTTTGTACATACGGCTTTAATTTTCTTTTAAATTTTGGCAAAATGTTAGTTCCGTTTCTCTTGAAAATTGTAGTTTTTTAAATTAAAAAAAAAAGTGTTTTATATTTTTATTTCTGGCAGCACGGATTACAGATACGTTTTAATAATATGTTTTAAACTTTATTATAGTACTACTAGCTGTCCCGACAGACTTCGTTCTGCTAAAATCGCTATTAAAAAATATGGGTTGATCGTAGAGGGGTGAAAATTTAGGGTTGTATGTATTTTTGTATGTGGTATCATAAAAAAATAAAAACAAAAAATTTCGTCCAAAAATTAACAAAAAAATTTTAAGGGTGAACAACCCCTATCACTTAGGGGTATGAAAAATAGATGTTGGCCGATTCTCAGACCTACTGAATATGCATATAAAATTTCATAAAGATCGGTCAAGCCGTTTCGGAGGAGTACGGTAACTAACATTGTGACAGGGAAATTTTATATATTAGAAGATGTATTTAAATTGATAAAAAAATGATGAAATTCATAGAAATAGGTTTGACGAATGTCTTTTGTTTCGTGAAAAAGGCATTCGTAAACACTGTCAAAATAGCGAGCTCCGTAAAATAAAATGAAAAAGCATGGTAAATATCCCGTTTAAAATAATTCATTAAAATATTTAAATTTCATTTCTATGTCGTGCCATGCGGAGTCGTGCCATGCTGAACGCATCTAAAGACTTCCTATTCGTACTAAATCAATCCATAGACTATACAAACTCTTTTTCTATCCAGGAACACCACCGTCCATCGTCCTACCACCTAATGGCGGCTACTGGGTGGATGGAGCTGACGTCGCCTCTCCCGACGAAGAGAGCGACTACCGACCTCAGCCGGGCACGCCGCGCCAGAACTCGCGGAGACACAACATTGACACAGATGAAACCGCCAAATATTATAGGCGGTTCTTCCTAGGCAAGGTAAGGAATAGATAGATAAACTTTTTATTCACACTTAACTTTTTCTTTTTTTCTTTTCACTGGATTATATCTTTGTTATTATTTTCTATACTGAATTATCGGTTTGTTTCTTCTTTTAAAGTCACAACGTCAACGCATAACCACCATCGAATAAGCAAAATTATAATATTTGATATTTTTCTTCAGTCTTTTCGAAATATATATTCACATGTGTGGAACTTGACTGAGAAAAGAGACCGCTGTAAGGATACTTAAAGCTTTAATTATAGGAACCTTGTGGTGCAATCATTATAGTTTGTACTATCACTTCAATATTATATTTTACGCTATACATAAATGATTACTACATGTTACTTCACTACCAACTTTCCTAAACATTAAATAGCCAGCCAAAGAGGATATTTTAAAGATCAATTACATACACCAAGTATTGAGAAAATGCCTGTGAAGGGCAGCCATGTTTTGGCTGGTACCGACTCCAAAAATACCCGATTTTAACTAGTATACGTCTTCTACTTCACTTCGAAGTATTATAATATTATTTTAAAATTTTTAGTTGTACATTAATTAAGGTATAGTTTTGAAGTCGGTTTTTGGTTTTTTATTTAAAATTAATTTTATTTTGTACTTTTTAGTTTTAAGCTTATACATAAGTAATAGTATATAGTTTTTATTTTTTCTTGCAAAGGGACCTGTCGTCTTAGCGTTTATTGAGGGTACCTCTGTTCAAAATCTGAAAGTTGATGATGATGACCTCACAATACTTTGATACTTTCCAAAGTATCCTATTCAGTGGTTTTTGTTCATATTATTCATATTACATCGACAAGTAATAAAATGAAAAAATCGTCTGGGTATACAAGACCAACCAAATAAGCATTATTGAAATAACTTAAAAACCGCTGATCAGATGTCGATCAAATTAATATGGGATCAATTCGGAAACATAAGCTTTCAAACAAAACAAGAATCACCAAAATCCATTCCCAAACAGCGGAGTAATCGTGTAACAAACATACAAAAAAAAAAAAACATACAAACGAATTGATAACCTCCTTCTTTTTTTGAAATCGGTTAGAAATAAGTCTTGTTTTTTTTACATAGACACATGGAACCTCTTTGCCATCTTTCGCGTGAACGCGTTTATTACAATATACATTCTTTTTTTAAATATATACCATAAACATATATAAACTTTACGCGTGAACATATTGTAAAAAGTTACGCAAGCCACCGCGCCGCGCGGTCTGGCCGGAGCAGCGCATCTGCCAACTGGGACGCACGCTGCGTATTTTTATCATTGCTAAAATTTACACGAGACATTTCCACTCGAACACGTTCTCCTCGACACATCGGTGCATTTATTATTCATGAAGTTTGTGGATTTTTTATTATTATTAAAAAAAAAAATAACGATCATTATCGTCAATATAAATACTTATGTAAAAATTGACCTGAGTAGATTTTAAATTTCAAAATTTTTAATTTCAAAAATAGATTATTCCTAGTTATTTCGACTTTACTTTGTGTCTCTATGCCAGCAATAACACTGCTTTAACTCCTTTAGGCTGGCCATCTGCTCATCTACTACTCCGATTAGGCGTAAAGGTAGGGCCAACGGCATAAGTGATTCTAAAAAAAACCATTTGTGTGCAAGTCAAGTAAAAAGTCCCTGAATTTTATAAGTTTAATGGAAAGTATTGAAAAAAATTATCACACCAGTTTACAAGACACCAGTGCACCAGCTCTTTAGATTCTTGCCGCTAGATGGCTACATCTAATTGAGCTCCCCCTGCAACCCGAACGTCTAATGTGTTCTATCTCGTTCTCTCGCCGGCTGAATCCTGTACATTTACGTGTTTGTCTCTCTCTCTCTCTCTCTCTTGGACTTATTTTTTCGTTTCATCAAGTTTGAAATGACAACCATTCTAAAGAATTAACTACAAAACACTACAAAAACTGCCTCAACTGCCTTCTCTCTGAAACACAGCAAAGCACTCTCACTGCTCAAATGCTTATCTATCTTACAATGATGAAATGAATGATGAAATGAAATTTAAAGCGCCTGAATATCTTTATAATAAACTATCATTTCCGTTAATTGGCGAACGTTATGGCACACCCCGGGCTATTCGTCCAGTGTTATCATTGCAAAAGCATAAAAGTGCAGCTTTTAGAGGTAGTTTTAGGTACCAAGCCACCAAATGTTGGAACAATATACCACCGCCAATCAGAAATATCAAAAGTAAATATACATTTAAAATTAAATACAAAAAACATCTCTATGAAGAACAAGTTCAACTTTAAAATTAACGTGTCGTGTACCATAAAATTTATTTGACCTTATACATATTTTGTTTACTCAAAGAGTGCGTTTGTTTTAAAAAACCTATTTATATACTCTCTTGCGTGCCACTTTTTACCTACTCTCATAATATGTTGACACCTTGTATTACACATTAACTTTTTAAATATTTATAATATACACAACATACACCACAAAACATGCATTGTGCTCTCTCACCGTAACAGGTAGTGACTGAAAATCAGTCGATCTTTCTTCGGATTGATCTTTCAGTACTGAGAATCGCAAAAAGGTAAGTAACCTTTTTGCGATTCTGCAGCACACATACTCTGTATTTTAATGTGATTTTATTAACGTTGTAAAGATTTATGTAATTTTTTTGTTTGTTAGATTTAGTTTTTGTTTTCCTTTTTAATTTGTATGTGTAATGTGGAACTGTGAATAAAAAGTTTATCTATCTTATCTATCTATCTACAATATTCCACTTATTTCCACCGAGAGACTATAATAATACGGGAACATAAAATTGTAATCGTTGTCATAAACACATGCGTATGTTCTTGACACGCCTTGCACCCGAGTTGAACAATGTCAGTAATCCGGCGAACAGTAACACGTGTGAACTTTCTCATACCCACGCCTCACTTACACGGGTTTTCTTATTTTTGTAACACCAAACTATATTCTTGATAGTTTCGGGGTCCTTTAGACCATATCCAGGTATGGTCTAAAGGACCTGATAATACCTAAGAACCTGGATAATTTAATTCTGGAATTCAATTATCCTGAAGAGGTAGCTTTATTGAATGGCAATAATTGTCAATCCTGTTTACACATTTTACAATAATCTGATTGGTTGGATCGCCATAATAAAGAAAAAGAAATGAAAAGGTAGTGCAGTTAGCTAAAGTACATTTCAAGCCATAACAGTTAACAGTCGGCGTTTTCATAATCATCACCCTCCATCAACTGCTGAACATAGGCTTCCCTCAATGATCGCAAACACGAACGCATCCTTTGCCACCCGCATCCAATACGAATCGGCCACTTCTCGGAGATCGTCTTCACACATGTTTAATGGCTGACCAACACTACATCAGACGCGGCTTCCACTCTTGAACCTTATTGGCCCATAGGCCATCCGTTGTCCTGAGTGTATGACCAGCCTACTGCCACAACGAGCTTATTCTTCGCGTGATATCGGTAATTTTGGCGAAGGTCTTTGTTTAAATATATTTTAAATACTTGTTCTAATATTATTATATATCATTATCGACTAGATTCAATGTCATATTTTACTTAACCCTTTCTATGTTTCGTACTATACAATAATATAATTTCTAATTTAATGCCCATTTCATGGAACCAACTATAAATTAGGTTCATAAAAATTATGACATAAAACAATTTTAGTGGTGTAAGGATAATTAAAAAGGTTCTAATAAAAGTGTATCTTTAGTACACATTTTTGTGGCAATTAAAAAATATTTCACATGTAAGTTGTAATGTCAACTTAAGTTATTTTAAGTACTGTTCTTATTCACACAACCTTGTAGGTAGATCTTTAAGTGTGGTGCTTATGAGTAACATAATAACTTATTAAAACATTCATTATAATGATTATTACAGTCTAAAGTATTTTAAATAGATTGCCTTATGGAGTTGTTAATTCATTCATGCATGAACTTGTATATAATGTTCAACTTTTTGCCACTGCCACTGGACGGAGATCATCTTCCCACCTGGTAAATGACCGACCAACAACATCGTTTACCTAAACGCAGCCTGCTCTCTCGAACCCTATTGACCTATCGGCCATCTGTATTTATTGCTTTAGTTGTTTACCTTTGCCTTTTAAAAAAAATGGTGCATAGATTAAATCCTACACAAACACAAAGGCTATCTAAGATTTGGACGTTGTTTTTGTTTTGACAAATCTCTGAAATGTCTGGACAGATTTTGATGAGACTTTCACTGGCAGATATCTGATGTAACAAGGAGTAGCTTAGGCTTTAAACATATTGCCGTAAATCTAAGATAACCCAGGTGACGCCGCGGGCAACGGCGGACAACAACTGTAGTGAGTTAGTTACATAAGCGGGTGAGAAGGACAACAGTATATAGATGTCTTGTAATTATAAGTCATATCATGCAAATAGTATGTATATATTCTAGTTATGTTTCTTCGCTTTCGTTTTTATGTATACGCAACCCTAAAAGTGCAATTAAAATAATAACATCAATTAAATCTTACCAGCCGTGCATGTAAGGGCCTTCGTTACCGGCGACAGTGGGAAAAGTTCTGCCCACCAACGCGGAACGTAGTTCACGCCTGGTGACCACGATACCACCTTCTACCACGTAGATTTAACTTCGGTATCAATTACGCATTCCTAACTTAAAATGTATCTTACCATCTGCATTGTTTAAAATAAAACTGTTTTAGAGTTCATGTATGTCTATTTAGGGCTGCCAAAAGTCCATAAAAATTCGATGTAATACGCAGTTCCAATTGTGCAGTAAACTTATGATTGTAGCCTTTTTATGTCTTTTTAGTTTTAAAGCTATATCCCGATTCATATGGAATGTTCAAACAGTATTCAAATAAAGCTACAAAATATCATATTACCGCCGTAAAACATTTTTAACCATTCACATAAAATATTACGCTCGTTAACATTTGCATAACCTGTCGCCAACCCTGTAGGTCACTTCGACCGCCGGGGTCGACTGGGGGTCGATTCGAGGGTCGGCTCGGGGTCGAAACTCGAGCCAGACGAATGCCTCGCGATTGCCAAAGCCAGCATGACACGTAAATAACTCATGACAGAGACTGGGAATAAATGACACAACTATTATATTGGGCTGGACGCTTCCCTTATAGGATTTAAAGTTTATTTCAAAATGTTGACGTGATTTTTAAAAGGTTAATAATGTTAATTTGTTGTTACTATGTCTCTTTACCAGAAGACTGCGTTTTGAGCGCTACTGTTTCCTTTGTAGCGTAATATAGCTTTATTTTTACTAATAAGTTTTTCTGTACTTTCATCAGTTTATTTAGTAAAGTCATCAAAAATCAACTGACACAGGTTTTGGGTGAACTCATTTTTAATTTAAGAGTGACATTAACTAACCATTAACCACTTAATCTATCGCCTTTTCCCATTTCAACTAAAAAAAACTTCGAATTAAGTCAAAATGACAATCATGAAGAGATTAAGGTCAAAATTGCTCGTTTCAAGTAAGATAGATGAGCGAAAATGACAAAAGTGAAGGCAATAAGCAAATGCTTCCCTTCATAACGCAGAATTGGTTCGAGAACAATTCATTTGGGAGAAAGAAAATGATAGCGGCTCTGAAATGATTGCCATTTCGGTGCCATTGAATAAATCTGCATGAGGTATTGAAGTCTTTTTATTATTTGGCAAAGTTGGACCCATGAATAAAGAAACTTATTTAAAAAACGAACTTAATAATAAAGATTGTTTTTTGTCATGGATGTCAAAACATTTCAAATAATATGGTGGAGTTGGCTTGCCGTCTAGTAAAGTGACATTAAGTTACAACTTATGTGTTATTGCTCATTAAGGAGTGAGTGTTTGAATTGAAAATGTTAGTACTGTAAATTACTTAAGTTCTGACGAGTTTGGTTAAGTTAGTTCCAGTATGTGAACAAATTTGTGGTTCAAGAGTATTCAAGCCGTTTAGGGAATCTCGCTTTAACTGTACTGTGAATTATATTTCGTTTCGTGAGAATGTTTTAGACAAGACTAGACATGACCACTGGATGTCTAATGTTCAGTTTAGTTGAAAGTTTTGCTAGCATCATCATCATCGCCATAATCAAAAACCCCTTATGTCTGATGGGCGCCGGTCAGGATTGAAACCCAGACCACTCATTTAGTGGCCAATACTAGGCCATCATCACTCATAATATATTCTACACCTATATTCAACAGTGGATATTAAGGATATGGATTATCAAAGTACTTTTTATTAGCTACTTTGAGTACTGTACCATATTTATACTGACATTAAGTCTAAACTACAAATAAACTCTCAAAACGGCACATTTACGCAAACACGTATAGATGAGGCCTCTAAGCGAACCTCGCAGTGCTGTTAGAAGTGACGCGTCGCAAGCGCATCGATGCGTGTGTTTGTGTGCGTGTTATGTTTAGAGTGTTTGTTCGTAGTTTTTACATTGATTGATACTTATAGGTACTGTTAAATTGCGTAATGAAAACAATTCGCCTATAAAGGTTATGAGGAAGACAATTAACTTGTTACCAAGGTAATCTATATAAAAAACATTATCAATAAATATTCCTCTCTAACGATTGTTAAAGGATAACAATAACACAAAAGCACCTAATTTCTTAAGATGGAAAAATTCGGAACGTTCTCGAATCAATCCATCACTTTGAAAAAGAGACGTTAACCTCTCGTTCTTTCAATTACCATCTATAGCTTTCAATTTGCGTCTTTGGAACGGAAAATGGCGATAAATTCGAGATTTCCCGATTGATGTCTTTCGGAAACATCTAAATGATGACTATTGATAACGACGGTCATTTATTTTGGGTGTTATTTATTATCACTAATCTTTATCATATTTTTTTTTCTTAAGTTATCAAGGAATAGTATCCCGATTGATAAAATTTATTTTATTATGTCTATTTATGGTGTTATATTTCTATGGTCTAAATAAATAAATAAATAAATAAATAAGTCAATTTACTTAGTGTTATTGTAATTGCGTATTGTAAATGCATTCTAATGGTGAAAGATTTTTTAACTGAGTAGTTTTTCAGTTAATTTGTAACAAACAAAAAATTAATCTTGTTTCTTTATAATAGTAGTATTCATTAAAAATATTAGTTTAACTTTGTTTGAAAATTGAGATAGAACTAGTAATTTGTATATTAATAAACGTAGTAAGTAATTTGTGTTATATTTTTGTGTGCTGTTTATAATGGTAGTATTGTTATTTTTTTCGGAAATCTGAAGACATAGTATAAAAAAACTTGTTGCTTATGTTCATATATAGACAGTTAACTAACCATAAAGCAGAAGCTTATAATCTCGACTATTAAAGAAAACGGTTGTCTTCATTGATCGCAAGGTTGTATGGTTTACGCAATACGAACACAAATACATGTCATTGTTTTATAGAAGTACCATGGCCCCTTAACCACGGCTTAAACAATTGAACCTACAAACCTTGCCCCGTTAAGTGTTAAGAAATACACTTAATTGCAATGAAGTGTATAATTTCTAATTATTTTATCGGGTACTTAAAATTGTGCTTACAGTCCTGTGTTTAACCAAGGACACAATTCATGAGTGACAAGTGGTGACTGGTTAAACGATCTCTAATAGTCTTACGGCGGTTTTCAATATCCTATCCATCTCAATATTTTCTTATCTATCTTGAAATTTTGAAACATTTTCTTATAAAATCTGTCAAATTTTAAGATATATAAGAAAATTTTAGGATAGATAGGATATTGAAAACCGCCGTTAGACATGAGGTATAGATGATAAGGAGTCCGAACGTAATGCTGAACGAATGGTCGCAATTTAGATGACAGAAGTTTAGCCGGTAGAGCGCGCCTTCTTTTAAATCTTTACGCGGGAAGTATTGTAGCGCTGATTGGTCCGCTCGCGGGAAGTAGTGGCGCTGATTGGTCCGCTAAAATAGCATCGGTGCACACTCGTTTCTAGCGCAGCTAGTGGCAGCATAAAGAACTAACATCTGGGTTTATTATTGTGTATGTGGATACTATGAAAAAGCCTATATAGACCGAATTCCTTTTATCTTCGTATGTATATACTTCGTGGTGTAAGAGAAAGTATATACCTACTTACCTGTGGGAGGGATGAGCTGGGGGGTTTGCTTTGGTAAGTCTCAGTGTAAGTACACTGTCTGTTCTGTCCTCCTTTACAAAAAAAGCTACTTAAAGTTGTAAGAAATAATAATTAGGATGGTGCTCATGAAGAATAGCTTAGTACCGAGTCAAGGGCAACCCTGCAGTAAATATGATTAAATTCAACCTTACTCAACGTTTCCTGACGTCTTTGTAATGTCTATGGACGATTACAAATATTCAAACGCACATATTGTGTAATATTGTAAATAAATTCCGTATAAGCACGCAGAACATACTCCAGTTTTTCGATTACATCATACAGATAAATATATCACAATATTCCATTTTTCTAAACGGCATTTCATCGGCGTATCGCAATTTTGTCACGCTGATGACAATTGATATGGACTGATGTAATGTATTGCAAGTGAGGTCATCTATCACAATTCACGGAGTTCATTAGAAAATGTAATTTTATACTGTATCCTATCCATGTTACTTATAAGAAATAATGTGTGAATTGTAAAAAGGTAGCAACCGCCAAGGCGAGGCACCCGAAAACAATTTCTACGCTCGCTCCATTTCACTTAGTTTCATGATACAGCTTAATTCACTTTCGTGGACAAACAAAAGATAAATATAGATAAAGAAACCAAAGAATAATGAACGCAAACGCATATGCGGCATAGATGGTGATTAAATAAAGTAAATCATATAAAATACATTAATTTTCTAAAACATTTTCACTGTTACCTAGGTAGTTCAGGAATAAGTAGCAAAAAAGATATTGAATTTATCTTTGATTTATTAATTCTTCTTTGAAATTAAAATTATCGGGCAAAATAAAATCGTGTTTTCCTATCTCATTTCGTAAGGATATTTGATAAAAATTTTCTCTCTCTCTATTTAAGAGCTTTGCTCTTGTCGGTGGAGTATTCGCCACTCATTCCTCCTCTCCGCCAAGACCTTCACCTCCTGATACGACCATAACCTGTACCTTCTCCTTTATTTGTAGCATATATTATATAACTCCTCCTCGGTCTACCTCTTCCTCTTTTTCCATCAAACTTTCCCTCTATGATAAAAAATAACATACTAAGATTTTATTTACGTAATTAATTTAATTTGTTTACAATAGCGGTAGGTACACTACCAAAAATTGGAATGCGTCGTCTAAAGGATGACTTACTATTTACTTACATTGACTCAGTTATAATAGTGCAATATTGTACTTTATTTTATGTAGAGTTCGATATTCTGGAATTATTATTATGAACTTATAACTTGTATCTCAATATTAGTTCTCTTCCATGGAAACATTCAGTAATTTTGGTAGAAGTATAATAAATTATTCTATTCTATAGCAACAGAAATTAGTTTTACTTGTAGGTACTATTAATTTTTTGGGAGTGGCTAGGGAGCGTTAATAATAAAAATAACACCATTATAGTATTGCGTGACAGAATAATAAGTAAAACTCAGTACTGTACAACAATACAATATTTCCTGTTATGACATTTTCAGGAGGTAAATTTATTAATAATAATGTTGGAATTACGGAATAAACACAGATATCGGATGCGTTATCATTTTAACATTGGGTATTATTACACCATGTTACAGTTTAACCCTTCTTTACGTGGTGTCTGATATTTCGCCAAGGCCAAGGCCAGCTTGTCGCTGAGGGGATCCTAATGCCTGCATATCCGGGACCTTAGAAAGCTGCTGAAAGCGCTCGCAGTGGTTTAATAATGTAGGGCAAGGTGTAGATCAGGAGGTACAACTGCTTTAATTAAGGATTTCTCTGCGATATGAAAAAAATCGGTTGTCTGTAAAGTCGTTAGTAAATAACGATTGTTGAACGTGACAACGTCATAAGAAAATAGTGATGGGCCGCTTGTGCCTCTTTGTCGCTCGTTCCGCGCTCTCGCTTGCACTTCAAGCGTTAAATGGAACGCCTCAGAGCGAGGTAACGCCGCATGAGTCATGTTATTTCGTGCGTGTAGCCGGCTCCATCGAGTTATAAGACGTTGTCACGTCAAAAACAATATTAGACCTAAGCAACTGACACAACGGAAAATAATCATTTGATTTAGTGAAGTGGTTCGGAAATTAAATACGATGAAGATAGATTTAAAGTCGCTATTATCTTCAATAATCAATGAACACAATATTTCTTTGCATTCCCATTTAGAATATAAACAGAGGGTCAAGAAATTCCGCATTGATTACAAGGAGGGAGTTTTTGTAAGCTTAAAATAACAAAGGTCGAATTTCCAAACGCACACCTGTAATCTATATTCCAATACTAACTTCATATTTTTGTTGCAGGAGCACATCAATTTGGTCGGTTTCGATCCCAACCTGGGCCCAGTGGTGATGTCACTGAAGAACGAACACATGGCTGGCCAGAATCACACCATCATCTTGCTCAGGCTACGAACGGAGACGATGCACGGACTTATTCCCACACCTGGTATGCATTTAGTTCAATATGAGTTTTATGCAGTTCTACGCGCGGCAAATAGGCGATTATTGGACCGCGGGAGAAACGCGCTTAATTGTTACGAATTGAAAGCCTTGCAAACCTTAGATTCATCTTTTTACAAATAGAACTGGCCACTAATAAAAAAACAAATTAACTCTTCTACCGGCTCTTAATCTAGTGCATTGAGAATAACCGGCTATTCATGTTTTGCAATATATGTATACAAAAAAACTGAAAAAAAAAATGTGTGTGTGTCAGCTCCGACGCACGACTGGAGTTTACTCCTCAAGTACGAGTATCTAACCATACGCAAAAAAAGTTTAATATAAATACATCGACACTAGTAGAAACAAACAAGCCCAATAACATATAGTATATAGGTATAGTCGCCTATACAGCATACCCTATGTACGTCTCAATACACTCACAGCTAAATTAGAAAGTTGCGCACTAAAGGTGCGCACCAAAAACGTGACACTTTTTCGTTAGTTCAGTTGGTTTTACCCCTCGGATTTTTCTCATACCGGGCGCCTTATATATGAAAATCGATTCTTAAGGAGTAAACTCCAAAAAATGTTTGCTTGCATAGCATGAAATCCGAAACTGCTGGACTGATTTAAAAATATTTCTCCTATATAAAGTCACATTATCAGCGAGTAACATAGGCTATAAATATTGCTTCATGCGAATTCGGGACGGACCCTTTGTTTATATTATATTAATAAGCCACGTCGCACTTTGGAATCCGTCCAACCTAAAGGTCGATCGATTATTTTATATATCAACAATAAAAATTTACAGCTTCTGGAGTACTGCCGTCACCACTGAAGATGGCGAAGATGCTAAATGTTGAGGTGAATGTGGACAACTTCATGGCGGTCACGTGTCTCAACGCCTCGTCCTTGATAGCAGCGTACGACGAACATGTTCTCGTAAACACCTTTAAGTTCGGTGTCCTCTACCAGAAGTACGGACAGACGACCGAGGAAGAACTGTTCGGTAATAACGAGACCACGCCGGCGTTCGACGAATTTCTGGACATGCTCGGACAGAAAATAAAATTAAAGAATCACAAAGGTGAGATATTTCAATATTTGGTGAAATTCCTCTTTGAAAAAATGCTCAGAAAAAAAAAATAAAAAAAAATCTGATTCAATAAATAAAATTATTCCTCATCATAGTCCTAAGATTGTATAATTTCCTTGTAATGTTCTATGTTAAAACCTAAAGCAATATACTTAAAAACTATCGGTATATTAGTAATGAAGAGAACTTCAGAATAGGAGTACAAGAAACTATGTTTAATAGAACTATTCATTTTAAAAACACTATTAAAGATCTAAAAAGACTATTTATAAAATGACGTGGGTGCTAGACAATAACTTCACTAGACGTCTACGAAAAATAAAAATATATACTTAAATTACATTATTCAATTCATAATAAAACACAGGGCTTTCAATGAAAATGAAGACTAAGTACTAACCCACTCGTATGTCTATACAAAAGGTTAGTTACCTCTATAGAACGCCCGACCGATGTGAAATTAATATTATTCATAATATAAAAAAAAATATGTGCATCGAAACAAGAAATATAATATATGCGTATGTTGCGAGTCAATTGGCATCACGCCACTCGTCACGATTTTACTGACAAAGCGCGCCAATATATTAGACGACCTCTGTGGCTCAATGGTTAGCGCGTTGGCGCTTAAGCCGGAGGTAGCGGGTTCGAATCCCGCCAGGGAACAAAAAAGTTTCTCTGTTTCTGGGTCATGGATGTGTATTATATAATAAAAATCTTAAATATAAGTATTAATATAAAAGCATTAAATATATGTATATGTATTTGCGTTGCCTGGTATCCGTAACCTTTGAGAACTTACCACGGTCCACGGGACCAGATTGACGTCGTGTAGAAAGCGTCCATAGATTTTATTATTATAATATAAGTTTTGCCCGAAAATGTTATCAAATGTCGTGTTATTGTCAGGGTACCGAGGTGGTCTGGACATAATGAACGGCCACACGGGCACCGAGGCGGTGTACGAGAGGTTCAACGACCGGGAGATCATGTTCCACGTGGCGCCGCTGCTGCCGCACACCGCTGGAGACGCCCAGCAGCTGCAGAGGAAGAGACATGTCGGGAACGACATCGTTGCCATAGTTTTCCAGGTTAGCATCACCCCATTACCCTAAAAAAAGTAAAGTATCAACCCTTTATGTCCCACTGCTGGGCATGGGTCTCCTCCTTGAAATCAGGCGAGGAGGGTAATGGGCCATAGTGCACTAATGCGCTGGCCCTGCGGTTTGAACTTCACATACCTTCAAAGACTAATACTATACTACTAATGCAGATTTCCTCACGATGTTTTCCTTCACCGGTGAGCGAACGATGGTCTCGTGTGTGCACTTCGAAATTTAGAAAAACCTATTTCAAGACACACGCGGACGGGTCAGGATCGAACCCGGTACGACTCGCGTAAGAGGCCTAGTCCACCCACCACTGGACCATCGTCGCCTTTACCCTACTTGAAATAAATTGATTTTTGGCTCTTGTTAAATTATAAACTACATCATCATTATTAGCTTATTCTCATCCAAAGCTAGACAAAAAACTCTTTTACCAAACGACAAGATGCACGATCCACCGCCTTACACATCTAACCAGTGCCGGTAAGTGCACGGATATCGACGTCCCATTTATAGATCTATCATCATCATCATCATCATCATCATCATCAGCCTTTACGTCTTACTCACAGGCCTTTAGAGCTATGCTGAGCCAGAATTAAGCTCCGAAGTGTTACCACTGGGAATGTTTTTTCCCCTTGAGTAAGCTAAATTTATTAGTATACATTTTTGCGGGTCAGGCTCGAAGGCAGACTTACTCACTTTGAGACTATTTCATAACAACAAGAGTAGTTTTTTTTAAGAATATGAGGAAGATATGCATTGCGGAGTACAAATCACCTCCTGGTCATTGAGATATTCAGACGTTGCTTTACTGCAACTTCGCATCCATGCGTAGAAGTCATCGACCACACAACCTATAGACTCAGCGGTCTTATTACAAAAAATTAAATAAACCTCGACTTAAACCAGAACTATCAAAACCATGGTCTAAATTTTGTAATACAAAAAGTATTATAAAACTTGTCTGCCTTATTACAAAAAGCGGTACTATACCTATAAAACATGGTCTAAGTAAAAATGGTATTACAAAATGTGGTTTAGCGATAAACCATGGTCTATATTTCGTATAAATGCATTCTGGCAACTAGCTGAGGTGAGACGAAAGGGGTTGCAATGCTGTGATTAGTTAATTCAATGTTATACATTATACCAATCACGGAACGTTAAAAAGAAATGGATATATTACGCAACGGGAAAGAATGAGACGACACGATAGTTTGAGTACATTGTTTACGGCTTACATCGGAACTATAAGTAAGATTTGTCGCCAGAACCCGTACCCCTGTTATTAGGAGTCTATGGGTTATGTGATCGATGGCAGAAGTACTTCATTTCCAAAGACTTCGAACAATAACCTTTCAGGTGCAGCATTTTTTTATTATGAATAATATTTAATTTTATTTTTTAATTTCAGGAAAAAGACACGCCTTTCACACCAGATATGATTGCCTCCCACTTCTTACACGCGTTCGTTGTGGTCACGCCCTTCGAAACTGACGGGGAGACAAGGTAAATAATACATACCAAACTTGCCCAAAGACGCAGCATCTTACATGTCATGATTCTTAGATGAGCCATCTACTCATCTACGTTACCGATGAAGCTTAAAGGCCTTGAGGCCAACAGCATAGGTCCTTTAAAAAAAACACGTCATGATAGCAACAAATGATGGACTAGTACCATTTGAACTCGTACCATCGCGTGACAGGACTTTCAGTATGCTTATCTTACTAATATTATAGACGCGAAAGTTTGTAAGTATGGATGTATGTTTGTTACTCTTTCACGTAAAAACTACTGAATGGATT
This sequence comes from Lycaena phlaeas, assembly GCA_905333005.2. Classification (NCBI taxonomy): domain Eukaryota; kingdom Metazoa; phylum Arthropoda; class Insecta; order Lepidoptera; family Lycaenidae; genus Lycaena; species Lycaena phlaeas. Next base: position 6,685,978 of record HG995181.1, read on the forward strand.
TTATTGAAACTTTACAATAATATAGCTTACAGATCAGATTAACACGTAGTTTATAATTTATCTCCGTACTCCCAGGAGAACTGGAAGTACGGAGGTGAAACCGCGGGGCGCTGCTACTCTAGACATGTATTAGTTCTTAGATATTTTTATTGCAATAACCATAGTGGCAGATGTTGCTTTGGGGGCATCCATAAATTACGTCAGGTGTTTTTTTTTTAATTTTCTTTGATTTGACTCGACTCCACCCCCCCAAATCTCACGTATTTTATGAACGCCCCCTTTTAATACGGTAATTTGATTGGTCTCCCTGTAAAATAGCAGGATGGTCAAAACATAAAGATGGTAACTTCGCACGAATAACAGCCTTATTCACCTTTACACTTTCGTACAAATAATTGCGTGGAAATAAGAAAGTAGAGTATTAAAATATATTTAAAAGAATTGTAGCAATGTAATTAAAGACATTTTTGGCGAGAATTAATTGTAGGTTGCTGTGAGGTGTTCTGGGATGGTTTTAATTACAGAGTGGAAACTCCTTTGTTATTCAAGCTTTCGTCTCATGTAGACGGTTGTTTAACCGACTGCTGAAAACTTTAATCGTGAAAGTAGATTTTCAGAAAACGTAAAAGAAAATTTACATGAGACATTTAATTACTGGATTAAAATATGATCTGGCAATTATAAGGAGGCTTATAACAATTTAGGAAAATAATTTAGATATTTACAAATAATACACTAAAACAATATAAATAGAACAAAGATACTATATAAATTTATTGTATTGTATGTATTAAAGAAACACTTTTTTCTCACCATTATTCCAATTTCTGCCCGTACCCTATCATTTATAAAAATAATAATAATAATATCTATAAGTAGACGCTTTTACACCACGTCAATCTAGTCCCGACCCTAAGTTTTCGAAGAACTTGTGTTACGGATACCAAACAACGGAAATACATACATTTAATACTATATTAATACATATACTTATTTACGATTTTTATTATATAATACACATTTAATACACATCCATGGACCATGACCCAGGAACACAGAACCTTTTTTTGTTCCCTGGCGAGATTCGAACCCTCTACCTCCAGGTTCGAGCGCCAACGCGCTAACCATTGAGCCATAGAGTGTTTAGGCTAATATTAAATGTGCTAAATGGAATCTTCTCGACCTCTCCAGGTACAAAGTGGCCGTCACGGCTCGTGTGGACGTTCCATTTTTCGGGCCGACACTCCCCCACCCGCCCGTGTTCCGAAAGGGTAGAGAATTCAAGGAGTTTCTCCTGACGAAGCTAATCAACGCCGAGAACGCATGCTACAAAGCCGAGAAATTCGCCGAACTCGAGAAGAGAACGCGTTCTTCGTTGCTACAGTCGCTGGCTGAGAAATTGAAGGATAAAACTGTAGAGTTTCTTGGCACGGGCGCGAGGAATGAGGCGGGACCCGTTTCACCACAACCCGAGGGTACACCGAAGCAGGAAACCTCTAGAACAATCATCGACGGTTTCATCAAGAGGGTCTTTGTCATCAATAAAGTAAGGTGAGTGGGAGTCATTTTAAAAGAAAGAAAAAAAAGATCATAGAAAAGTGAAAATAAATTATGATTTGCTTTCCTTTCCATTTTCTTCTTAATTTTATTTTCATCACTATCATCATCATCATCAGCCTTTATCCGTCCACTGCTGAACATAGGCCTCCCTCAATGAACGCCAAGACGACCGATCCCTTGCTACTCGCATCCAACATGGACCTGCCACTGCACGGAGATCGTCTTTCCATCTGGTTAATGGCCGACCAACACTTCGTCTACCTAAATGCGGCCTCCACTCTTGAACGTTAATGGCCCATCGGCCATCCGTTCTTCATTTTTTTACTGATTTATTAAATTGATTCGTAAAAAAACCATGACCATAATATGTGTATATAACTTTTGAACTGACATTATCAGCTATCTTACCTTTCTCGCCTGATTTTGAGGAAGAGACCCGTGCCCACCAGTGTCCACATATTATATGGGTTGATACTTGATACTATCAGCTATCAAAATATTATTTGCATTCACAATAAATTGTCTAAACAAAAACAATATAGGAAACTGTGATGACTAGTCATTTTTTAATTAAGCTCATCATAATATATGTGGTGTTGTTTCTTTTCCAGGTCATCAAGTGTCGACACAAACCTTTCTGGTGACAGCATAAAGAGTAATCCAGGAAATAAGAAAGTACCTGCCAATGACACTCCTACGCCTAATGTAAGTATCTTATCTTAATATATATAAATCTCGTGTCACAATGTTTGTCCTCAATGGACTCCTAAACCACTTAACCGATTTTAATGTTTTTTCTTTTAAAATGTGTGCTTTTCTCCAACTTAAAAGATAGGATAGTTTATTTCTCAAATTTGAGATTGCAATTTTATTTATTGCAAATTAATTGTTTTGACAGAACGAAGTCTGTCGAGTCCGCTAGTAATATATAGGTACTAAATATGTAGAGCTGATGAGTTTATTTGTTTGAACTCGCTAATCTCAGCAACTATTGATCGGATTTGAAACATAATTTCAGTTTTTTATAGCCCATTTATCGAAGAAGGCTATAGGCTTTATATCATCCCGCTAAGATGCCGTCATAAATCTAAGTTAACGCAGGAGAATCTGCGGGCAACAGCTTGTAAACAATACAAATGTAAAAGGAATTAGGAAGAGGGAGATCGTTTTTATACTTATTATTATTTTAAACCTGTCTTTGCAAATACGAAAATCTAAATCTAACCTTGTATGATCATAATACGAGAATAATCTTTTTTACACTCTTCAGTAACTTAGAATTACTGTTTCATTTTGACATCTACTCAGAGATATAAAAAACTTCAAACTTCACTAATGTAATTCACAATAACAAGATTTTTTATTCGTTTTTTTTACAATGAGCAATGATACACAGAGCGGGCGGTCAAAGTCGTCGATCGCGTCATCATCAGCGAGCGCTGTGTCGGTGCGGTCAGCGGGCGCGTCGGGCGCATCCGGCGCGTCGGGGGGCTCGGGAGAGTCCAGCCCGGACGTGACGTCACGCGCCGCACCGCCCCGCCCCGCGCGCCAGCCGCCACACGATCACAGCGACGACTCCAGCCTCAACTCCGTCGACCTGGACCCGCTCGGTGAGTCTATACTCTAAATAATATGTGAAGTTAATACGTCGATTACGCGTAGCATATGCCGAAAATAACCGCGCGGCAACCAGGCATATCAGATTCACAGCTTTTTACTAAATACTACTTTAGACACAGTACGGGCATTTTGATTGGGCCGCTTGAAGTTAGTGATTTTTTAATACAATTCATGGTGTTTGTTTCATATTATATTATACGAAACTAATTTATCATTCATCATTTTAATTTCATTTGAGTATTAAATTATTTTGCCGATTTTAACAATTTTAACATTCCCTCAATCAGATGTCAAGGACTGGCTGAGTTATGGTAAAGCTACAGGTTAGTCCTGTGGCATACTTGATTGATTTAGATATTTTAGTGTGGCTTTCATACTGTTGGCCAGACTAAAAAAATAGTCTCATTTACAAAGAAATAACCCAATTTTCACTACCTTTAAGACACGGATCCACGGCCCACGCAGAGATGACGCACGTGTGTTAAAATGACAATTGCAAAAAAAAGCTTTGTTAATACGAGGATGCAGTGGAAACAATCCCACTCTGCGTAGCCTCTCTGTGGGTTGCAGTGGACCCGCGCCCTTATTCGGTCAATATTTCCAATGAAACATTGCTCATTTTAAAGTAGAGTCAGCAAATAAATAAATTTATATTTTCTTATTTTTGTTAACAATTTTGTCGTTTTTTGGATCAGATGACAAAGACTGGCTGAGTTGTGGTAAAGCTACAGGTTAGTTCTGTGGCATGATCGTTGGTGTAGATATTAATTTTATTTGCAGTCCCATGCATCAAACATGTTTTTAGTTTAAACAAATAAAATGCTTGTTAAATGTAGTAATTTTTATACTATTCACACACAATATTGATGATACAAAATAAATATGAGTAAGATTTTACGATATGGTCGCATTTTGTACGCGGTCGCACTTAAATTACTTTTATTACTATTTTAAATGCTGATCAAAATTCGGCTATTAACGCTCATCAGAATTCAATAAAACGTATACTGACTATTATTAAGGGCTGATTGTTACATACACTTTTACACATAGACACATACAATGTATGGAATACACTTGCACAATGATTTAGCCAGCCAATTCAACAAATTGCATTGCAAATTACATAGCGATATTTTTTTAGGACATTCCCTGGTTGCTGTAAAGTATCCGAAACGTCGGGCTTGTAAAAGACTTAATAAACCGCGATAAAATCTGTAAATTTCATTATAATTAGCGACATTCGCGTAAACATAAGAAAGCAATACGTTATAAGTTTTTGAGGTAATCCTATAATAGCATATGGTTTTGTGTTCAGGTGCGGTATACGTGGACAGCGACACGGGACTGGAATCCATGTCCTCAGCGGAGGCGGCCGGCACCGCCGCACCCCGGGACGCCGACCTGCTGCGCCAGGAGGTCTGCCGCCTGAAGAACGACAAGCTTGACCTGCTCAAACAGAATATTGTAAGTATCGCTAACATTTCCTAATATACAATGTGGAGACGACCAAACGACATTATATCAAAGTAGCAGCTATACTAGTCCATATTTATTTTTAATCTGTCAGAAATATCCTGACGTGGGTATAAAAAAAAGCATTTTTTCCAGACATAGCAAATAGTATAAATATGGAAATAGAATAAAACAAATTGGTCCACTAACCAATAACGAGCTGCTTAAAACAATCACACACAATCAGATATTTTTAAATTAAATTTTATTTATACAGACTATTATGGAGTTTGATTTAATGTCGTATCATCGTCTCCACCCTGTATAGCAGCGTCTCGTGGTATCTGTACCACGAGACGCTGCTATACAGAGTGGCGTTGGGCGCTCACTAAGCTCAACCGGGAACTGGCAGAAGAGGCCGCAACAGTGATGTAGCCTCCCGCCGCTGGCAGAGTCAGGGGTGGACGAAGCGGCGGACCGTCTCTGCGACGCTTTCACAGCGGTCTGCAGAGCGGCCATGCCGCCTTGTAGATGTCCTCCCCACAAGAGGGCGCTGTATTGGTGGTCGGCAGAGCTAGCCGACCTCCGAGCCTGTAACGGGGCTCGAAGGCAATATACTCGAAGCAGGCGGCGGCGCCCTCAAGACGTCAATAGGGACGACAGGCTGCGCAGGGCCTACGTTGAGAAGGTAAAGGCCCTGCAGCAGACCATTTGCGGAGCCAAGGAGGAGGCCGGCAGGAGCTAGTTGAGGGTCTCGATAGGGATCCCTGGGGCCGACCGTACAAGTGGGCGCGGAGCTTGTTCCGCGCCCACAGTCGGCCCCTATCAACGAGACGCTCCCGCCAGACCAACTGAGGAGGATTGTTGGGGAACTTTTCCCCGCCACGCCTGAGGGGGTTCTATCCCCCTAGGATGGCTCAGCAGGCGCAGACGCCGGACGAGGAGGGTGTTCCGCCGCCGTCACGGAGACTGAAATGGAGGCGGTTCTGGCCCGCCTCCAGAGTAAGAAGAGGGCGCCGGGTCCGGACGGGGTGCACGGGAAGGTTCTTGCCATCTCCCTCGTGTACCTCGGCGATATCCTTCGGGAGCTGTTTGACCGCTGCCTGCGGTCTGGTCAGTTCCTTAGGGTGTGGAAGGAGGGCCGGCTCTGCCTGATACCGAAGACAGGGCGGCCCACGGACTCGGCTTCGTCGGTGCGACCAGTGGTGTCGCTGAACGAGGCTGGGAGAGCTCTAGAAAGAGTTGTGGCTTCCCGGCTCGTTCAGCATCTGGAGGAAGGTTCGGGACCCGCACTTTCAGAGTCCCAATACGCGTTTCGGTCACACCGGTCGACGATCGACGCCTTCAAACGTCTGCGGGCGGTGACGGGTAAGGCGGAACACAGGGGGGAGGTGGTGGTCGCGGTGTCGCTGGACATCGCGAACGCCTTCAACAGTCTCCCGCACAGTGTGATACGGGAGGCACTGGTCTACTTCGGAGTGCCTCCCTATCTCAGGAGACTGTTGGACGCGTACCTCTCCGAAAGGAGGGTAGCCTGCGAGAACCGGTGTGGGTCCATTGAGTGGTGGCGAGTCGGCTGCGGTGTCCCACAGGGATCAGTTCTTGGTCCGATCCTGTGGAACATCGGGTACGACTGGGTCCTGCGAGGCCGTCTCCTCCCCGGGACGGGTGTCATATGTTATGCCGATGACACCCTAATGTATGCCCGGGAAAAGACATACAAGGAGGCGGCGCGGCTGGCCGAGGTTTCACTAGACCTCGTGATCAGCTGCACAGAGTTTACAGGTTAAGGCTTCGGGTCAGACCATCCAAGACCGAAGCCATTCTCTTCCGCGGAACCAGGCGTAAAGGACTCCCACCGGGTGCTGCCATCCAGGTCGGAGGGGTGAGAGTCAGGATGAGCCCCCATATCAAGTACCTGGGGCTCATCCGGAGGTTGGACCTTCGGCCCACACTTCAAAACGTTGGGACCGAAGGTCGTGATGGCGGCGTGTGCACTAGGCAGACTACTCCCGAACCTCGGAGGACCCAGCGCCGCCTGCAGGCAGCTGTACTTTGGAGTCTGGATCACCTCACTGCGAGCGTTAAGGCCGCGTTGCGCTCGGCGCAGCGGGTCATCGCGGTGAGGGTGATTCGGGAGTACCGTATGGTTTCGTGGGCTGCAGCATCCGCTCTAGCCGGCGACCCCCGTAGGAACTTGTGGCGGAGGTTCTGGCCGAGACACACTCCTACATCTCGGATAAGAGGTCTCTGGGCTTGAGCCTTTCGCCTGACGGGGTCCTACGGGTCCGCCGACTAGGGATGAAGACATTAATGCGGAGGTGGGGAGAGGACCTGGCGCGGCAGCCGTATGGCAAACGCCTAACGGCTGCTCTGCGCCCGGTTCTTGAGCGGTGAATGCGCCGTAAGCGCAAATCCCTCACCTTCCGTCTGACGCAGGTTCTCACCGTGCACGGATGCTTTGGTGATTACTTGTGTCGGACGGCCCAAAGGGAGCCGACGACAGGATGTCACGATTGTGGCGCGGTGGTGGACACTGCCCAGCACACCCTCGAGGTGTGCCCGAGATAGGCGGCGCTGCGTCATGGTTTGACGTCTGCCATCGGACTTGTCTTTGTCGAGCGTCATCACCGCGATGCTTGGCTCTGACGAGTCCTGGACGGCAATGGCCTCTTTCTGCGAGACAGTGATGTCCCAGAAGGAGGCCGACGAACGGGTGAGAGAGGAGGCCGCTGACGTAGCCTCCTCCCGTAGACGACGGGCGGGGGTGCGTCGGAGGCGCTATTTAATGCGCCTTCAATAAAGCCCCTGTGCTCGTGTCGGCCTCGGGATGGGAACCCGGGCCCAGCTCAAGACTCGACGTTGTGGGGACTGCCAAGTCGTAGCCGGGCAGTCCCCCTATTGTGAAGAATCTGGTCTTGCCGGGACCAGTCTGTCGCTGAGGGTCCGGCGCCTGCACAGATCCGGGTCCCTCAAATATAGCGGCTGAAGGTTCACGCACGCGGTTTTAGTGGGGTAGGGCACCCAAATGCGAGTCCCCACACACGCCACCAGGCCCTGGTATGGCCGTAAAGGATTTCCGCTGCGTCGTCAATAAAAAAAAAGTTCACAAGTAACAGTTTCACTATATTCAGTAGTTTTTGCGTTTGTTAGTCAAATGGTGACGAACATACATCCGCACTAAATAATCCATGAGTCAGAAGATTCACTGTTATAAAGGTGGTTATTATCTACAAGATATAAAATAATATAAATGTATTATATATAATATATAATGTATTATATATAATATATATATATATTGTGCCGTGTAGTGCCGGCACATAAAAAGAATAGCACTACCCCCTCTCTTCCCGTGGGTGTCGTAAGAGCCGACTGAGGGAAAACTGCCATTAGGAGGTGGGCAGCAGCATCTCCATATAACAGCAGGCCATACTGCGATCGCCAACCCGCCTGCCAAGCGTGGCGATTATGGCAACCCCCCCCCAAAATGACTACGCAACCAAAAAATCGGCCCCCAGTCCCCGGCGGCCCCGCTGTTCCTAGCTACGGCAGCGGCTATGATAACGGCGGGACAGGGGGTGCTAAGAATCCCCGGGTAAGATCCGGCTGCCAACAACGACGACTCGACCTGGCAACATATAACACGCGCACACTGAGGCTTGACGCAAAGCTTGTAGAGTTGGAAGAGGCAATTAGTAAGTTACACTGGGATATCATTGGCTTATCTGAAGTCCGAAGAGAGGGAGAGGACACGATAACCCTGCAATCCGGTAACTTACTATACCACCGGGAGGGCGACCAACAGTCCCTAGGTGGTGTCGGGTTCATCGTCCACAAGTCCCTTGTCAACAACGTGATCACTATCGGAAGTGTTTCGAGCAGGGTAGCGTACCTGATACTCAGAATTTCGAAACGATATTCGCTGAATGTCATTCAGGTCTACGCTCCGACCTCGAAACAAGACGATGTCGAAGTGGAGGCTATGTATGAGGATATTTCTAAAGCCATGCATAGCTATAAAACCCACTACACGGTTGTGATGGGGGATTTTAATGCGAAGTTGGGGCAACGTTGCGGTGATGAGTTGAGAGTGGGGCAATTTGGGTTTGGGCAACGGAACAAAAGGGGCCAGATGCTGGCAGGCTTCATGGAGAGGGAGAACCTCTTTATGATGAACTCCTTCTTCAAGAAGCCCGTAAGCCGCAAATGGACCTGGATCAGTCCGGATGGTAAAGTAAAAAACGAGATCGATTTTATCATGTCGACGAAAAGGCATATATTCAATGATGTCGTTGTGATCAACGCTGTTAAGACAGGAAGCGATCACCGCATGGTCAGAGGCACATTGAATATCGACGTAAAGCTTGAGAGAGCGCGACTGATAAAATCCACGCTCCGACCAATACCAGCCCAAATTCAAAACCCCGAGTGCTTTCAGCTCGAGCTTCAAAACCGCTTCGAAGCCCTTGAGAACAGCATCGATGTGGACGATCTATACAACGTGGTGGTGGATACTGTCCGAACAGCAGGGTCTAAGTATTTTAAAACCCGCCGTCCCAAATTAAAGAAGCTCTCCAGTCAGACTCTCCGACTCATGGATCAGAGAAACGAAATGAGGCTACAGAACTCAGCGGATGCCCATTGTTATCGGCAACTCAATAGACAGATATCTAAGTCTTTGACAAGCGACCTTCGCCAATTTAATACACAGCGTATTAAAGAGGCCATTGAGCGGAACAAAGGCTCCAAAGTGTTCGCCAGAGATCTGTCTATTGGGCAAAGCCAATTGACGAGGCTGAAAACTGAGGCCGGTAGCATCATTACGTCAACACCTGAAATCCTGAGGGAGATTGAGAGCTTCTATGGACAGTTATATTCCACGCAAACACCCGTTGAAAGCAAGGCTAAAGATCCTAGAGCCAAGCTTACCCGACACTTTACCGAAGATATCCCGGACGTCAGCCTGTATGAGATTAGTATGGCTCTCAAGCAGCTGAAAAACAACAAGGCGGCGGGTGATGACGGAATCACAACAGAGCTTCTGAGAGCGGGCGGTAAGCCGATACTGAGGGTTCTCCAGATGCTCTTCAATTCTGTCATCCTCGAGGGCAAAACGCCAAAGGCATGGGGTAGAAGTGAGGTGATGCTGTTTTTCAAGAAGGGTGACAAAACTCTCTTGAAGAACTATAGACCCATCTCGCTCCTAAGCCATATATATAAGTTGTTTTCGAGAGTCATTACGAATCGTCTCGCTAGCAGGTTTGACGACTTCCAACCTCCCGAACAAGCCGGGTTCCGAAAGGGCTTTAGTACCATAGACCACATCCACACGCTGCGGCAAGTTATACAGAAGACCGAAGAGTATAACTTGCCACTTTGCTTAGCGTTCGTGGACTATGAGAAAGCCTTTGATTCGATTGAGACCTGGGCAGTGCTGCAGTCTCTCCAAAGGTGCCAAATAGACTACAGGTACATCGAGGTGCTGAAGTACTTATACCAAAACGCCACCATGTCGATTCGATTCCAGAACCAGAGCTCTAATCCGATCCAACTGCAGCGAGGCGTAAGGCAAGGAGACGTTATTTCTCCGAAACTGTTCACAGCTGCGTTGGAGGATATTTTCAAGCTTCTGGACTGGAAAGGACTCGGCATCAACATCAATGGCGAGTACCTAACACACCTGCGATTTGCCGATGATGTAGTTCTTATGGCTGAGACCTTGGAAGACCTGAACACAATGCTCGAAGATCTCCATAATGTTTCCCAAAGAGTGGGTCTTAAGATGAACATGGACAAGACGAAGATCATGTCAAATGTCCATGTTGCACCCGCTCCAGTTAACGTCGGGAACATTACACTCGAAGTTGTTGACCACTATGTGTACCTGGGACAGACAGTCCAGTTAGGTAAGGCCAACTTCGACAAAGAGATCTCTCGTCGAATCCAGCTCGGATGGGCAGCATTCGGGAAGCTCCGGCATATATTCGCGTCCGAAATACCTCAGTGTCTCAAGACGAAAGTCTTTGACCAGTGTGTGTTGCCAGTGATGACCTATGGGAGTGAGACGTGGTCGCTTACTATGGGTCTCATAAGAAGGCTCAAGGTCACCCAGCGAGCAATGGAGAGAGCGATGCTTGGTATTTCCCTGCACGATCGAATCAGAAATGATGAGATCCGCAGGAGAACCAAAACGACCGACATCGCTCGAAGGATTGCATCGCTGAAGTGGCAGTGGGCGGGACACATAGCGCGGAGAACCGATGGCCGTTGGGGCGGAAAGGTCCTCGAATGGCGACCGCGTACCGGACGACGCTCCGTGGGCAGGCCCTCTACAAGGTGGACCGACGATCTGGTAAAGGTCGCGGGAAGCCGCTGGATGCGGGCAGCGCAGGACCGATCGTTGTGGAGATCCTTGGGGGAGGCCTATACCCAGCAGTGGGCGTCGATTGGCTGACATGATGATGATGATGATGATGATATAATATAATTTTTATTTGTTCCAGACATGGCAGAACGAGATTAAATGTCTACGAGAGAGAGTAATGACATTACAGTCCGAGTTGGCGTCTACATCCAAGGACAGGAGGCTTCGAGAACAAACCGCCACCATCATACCGAGCCCCTCCTCACACGACTCAACCGCCTAATCTCATGATTGGTTTAATGATTGTGAAACTACTATTGACACGAGACTCAAGTGTTGATCTGATAAGGTCAAAGAGCCACCAGATGCTAAGGAGTCTACTGGAATCTCATTATAAATGATAAATTATCAAGTTGTTAACTGTATTTTTACTATTTTGGACAGAATATTTACTAAGTGGAGCATGATATTTCAGAATATGAAGTATTGCTCATGATGTCTGCGAAAAAAAAAACAGTTTTAGTCAAACTTGATAATATATCAAGTATCAAGAGATCTTGGTACACTTTTGAGAATTAGATTTGAGTTTGCTAGTTCTCACTGCGTTCTATTTATTGATTTATATTGATTTTTGTTAAGCTATCAATAGCTTGATATTTAGCAGATTTTTGTCTGCAATACATCGATATATAAGCTGATTATATATTATTTTCTAATGTTTTTTTCTATTGTAAAAATATTTATAATGTGCATTAGACTTTTTTATATCATTGTACACGTACGATATTTTTCTTGATACACATTATTCAAAATAATTAGGATTTATGAATATAAACGAATTTTCTATAGTATAATATATTATTTCTTAATAGTGAAACTTTATAAAGAAATTTATGTAAAAATTTAATATGTTTCAAATATATGCTTTCCCTTAGTAAATTTAGTACAATATAGATTATTTCACATTTTTACAAGAAATTTTATAACGTACTAGAGTGTGTTTTTCTAACGTCAATGTTTTGTTCCTGGAGTCGATAAGTAAATAGCGATCTTAAATTATGAACCTGCATAGGAGATATTTAACAATGTCAGGGTTATCCATTTCTTACCACTGATATATTTCAATATACTTAATGGTATTGTTAATTTACCAATGGTAAGACCAAACTCTACCATTGGTAAATACTTCTATCATAATGATTAAGTCAACTCTGTTTACCTACTTTGATAAATCAATGATTGTTGATGTTGATGATTTGATGATTGCGATTTGATGATTATGATTTCTAATTACCAAAAATGATTGTAAGTTAAAACTTCAGCGCTGTAGGTACAACAGCTTATCGATGTTAAATGTTAAAACTCTCATCACAAATGTTTCGATACTAATAAGTAGATCTTCGATCGAATTTAGATAAATGTATAAAATGTATTAGGAAATTAAAAACGGTACCTACATACAGCCTTTCTAGAAAAGCCTACACTTACATGGTGCAAGATCTTATATATTAAATGATAAGAGTTTATATTGAAATATGTATACTTTCGTATATTATATACAGCGAACAGCGCAGTGCAATTACGCGAGTACGGCAATCGGCCAAAATGTAACTTAAGTTTCTGCCTGATTTCATTTAAGTCCGCCAGATGGCGTTGTAAATATTTTATTAATTTAGACTAATCAGTATTTTTCTTAATTTATACTTACATAAGAATCGTTTCGAGTGTCTTTGAGTTTGATTATGTTTTGTTGTTGATTAATATTTTATGCCAAAGTTAACATTCCCCACTATAGTATAGTTTAATACCTACCATAGTTGAGATGAATCAGTATTGGACCACTTGTGTTACAACATATTCTAAGTTTACATTTAGTTACATGTTAAATGTAATCTTTTAGATGTTCGTTTACTGTTACATAAGTCACTAACTGTTGATTCGTCTTCTTAGACTTAAACCAAATATAGAGAGCGCGGAGCGTTAGAAAATATAGTTATAATTATAAGAGATACTATTGAAATATATGGATAGTTAATTACTAAATAACCAGTGTTGTTTTATTACATTTATATCTTTTTTTTTTGAACATGATAAAATTCCAAAAAAAAAAGTCCTTTCCATCCACGAGGAAGTCCACCTTTGTCTCTTTAACGAGGCCTGTGATCTGGAGTGGACTTCAGAACTCTATAAAACTGCCCGCTATAAGTTTTTAGACCGCCCCAGTGAGTATACTGTAATCTGTATGTCCAGCAGTGGATGGACATTTTGATATAGCACTTACACATTCGTACAATGATATTTTTTCAATCCTATTCACGTCTTCACATAATAATTTTCCCTACTTTAGGTTCGATCCATTTACCGCTTCCAGCCCTGCCGTTTTACTGTCTGATCTTCCTAAAGCTTCTTTTTATGACGAGACAAGGTGTCATGTTTTTTCGAAAATTGAAAGTAAAATATCCACTGAAGTAAAATTAAATCCACATCATTATCAATATATTTACATCATTTAGTGACATCTATTGGCCATATTGAAACAACGATGCTTATCGGCGAGTAAAATTATCTCATTCATCTAGTTAAAATTAAAGTCAGTTGTTTTGGATTTCTGCTAAAGAGAGCATTATATATTTTTTTATATAATATCGCTACGAGTTGGTGATAATATGAACCTTGATATACTTAATAGTTAATAAAGTCTTACACAAAATATAATCGTCTAGTCTTAATTTCGACCTTGGTTTCGAGTCAATACACATAAACATATTATATTTTTACAAAAAAAGAAGAGAAGAGAAATGATTCGATTGTTTTTTTACTAACTTACATAGCGCAACCTATTGGTAATAATATGTACTAAGTGCACCAGTGTGGTAGAAGTTAGATTCTCTTATTAGTTTCATAAAGCACCAATAGATGTCACTAAATATATTCTATAGCGCCATCTATTGTAATAGATAGACTTAAGCGCAAGAATTTTTTAGAGGACGAACAATAATAAAAGCAACTGCTTATAATAACATTATTCGATATTAGTTTCTTACTTGAGCTCTACTGTATGTGTCTGTATGTATCTGTAATAAATTACCATTTTATGAGACATTCTTGCTTGTCATAACGGTAACTCAAATAAGCTCCAGCAACTAAATTATGCACAGCCTTTTTCATCACAGTTATACAAACTAGCAGTTTAAAGTTCCACTTAAGGGTAATTTTAGCTTCGTATGGACATAATGAAGTTAACTCATTCCTGTGGTGCGAATTTTGACACCTAAGAAATCTTTTTTATATCTTTAACGGCGGCAAACAAGTCGGAACTTCGTGGTAACAACCAACGCATAACAGACATCCACACAACTAATGGATAGTACGTTGATGCCCCTATCTGTCCCTTAACCCCCAAAGGGGCCACTGGAAACTCACGAACCGCACGAAAAGCGAATAGCTGTAACTTTACACCGGAATTATATGCGAGAAGTGCCATCTCTATCGTGCCGAATTCCGCGATAATTCAGCTCAATAATAAAATGTCACTACCGCTTACTACCCCCCGTAGACGACGAACGAGGGTGCGTCGGAGGCGCTACTTATTGCGCCTCCAATAAGGCCCCTGTGCTCGTGTCGGGCTCGGGATGGGAACCCGGGCCCTGCTAGACACGACGTCGTGGGGACTGCCAACTCGTAGCCGGGCAGTCCCCCTATTGTGGAGAATCTGGTCTTGCCGGGACCAGTCTGTCGTTGAGGGTTTCCATAGATCCGGGTCTCTCAGATAGCGGCTGAAGGCTCACGCAGCGGTTTTAGTGGGGTAGTGCACCCAATGCGAGTCCCCTCACACGCCAGCGCGCTTACCCAAGGCCATGATATGGTCCGAAAAGGTTTACCGCTGCGTCATAAAAAAACCTGTTAAATATGTAAAACCATTACTATAAGAGTAGGTAGACGTACGTACCTATGGCATAACGTACCATTACAGAATTCTGCTTATAAAAAACCTAATGGAATAATACAATAAACGAAATACCTATTCAAATAATATAAATATAGATACTCATTGAAAGGTTCTCATATCTCCTTTATATTACCGTTTTTATAAACATATCAATGGATGAACGTAACCCACGCCGCCTTTTTCCATTTCTGAGCAAATAAAATCATTTGACTAAACAATTTGATGTCTCATTCGGATCCCTGGAGATACATTCGAGTGAAAGAATTTCATTTATTACGTACCATAAAAGCTTAACTAAATATACGTAATACGTAATACTTCAATTCAAGATCATGTATTTTCATCGGCATCATTATCGACCAACGTGGTATTAGGAGTCTTTTGGGCAGAGCTTTCAAAGTTAGATTCCGACCGAAACTGGTTTTCCGACCGAAACTGAATATTCGGCAGTAGCTTCAGTTTCGGCCGAAACCAAAACTAAAATCGAAACTCACGTGGTCAAGTATAAAATTCCTTAAAACACTGAAATTTGGTGTTTTCTACCCTTTATTCTGCATTAATTAGGACATGAAATGGAAACACAGTATATTCATTTTGTTATAACATCTATTTAATATAATATTAATACTTAGGTATCTTTCTTATTTTTTCAAATTAAAATGATATAGGTACTAGAATTGATAAGTATTTTGAAATCTTATTAATTTATACTTTGGTTTGCACTTGTACTTAGAAGAATCAATTATTTTAGGTATCTCTTAGGTACATATAAAAATAATAACGACTAAAATTATTTTTCCCAAACCAGTTTCGGTTTCGGCAAAAGATTTCGCCGAAACCGAACTTTCGGTCAGATGCTACCACTGATGTGCCTATGTGTACTTTTAACTTCGTCAGGTATACAGGCTTTCTCTTGATGTTATTATTTAGGTAGACGAAGGTGGGAAGACGATCTCCGAGTAGTGGCCGGTCCGTGTTGGATGCGAGTGGCAAGGGATCGGTCGTTTCATTCGTTCATTGAGGGATCGGTTGGTTCATTAAGAGTATATATTGAGAGCCTATGTTCAGCAGTGGAAGTATAAATAAACACATTGCTAAATATTATAAATAAAGAATAACTCTTAGATTATAATAATAATAACACCTTATTTATTATAACCTTGTCTATCCTTATTGAGTAATAAATATTAGAGGGCTAAAACGTATTTTGTTACCGACACAAATAGAGAAAATGATAGTTATAGAGCTAATTAGACGTATCATAATACTTTAATCAATAATTATTATTAATGATTAAAGTATTATGATTATGATAATACTTAGGCTCGTAATAATTCCCCCATCGTTTGTAGCTAAATTTAGATATTATGAAGGTGTCTTGGGACAAACATAACATATTGATTGTTAGCCTTATCATAATATTATTGTTATTAATTCTCGGAGTTGTTGTTTGGTCGCATAGTCGTAACTTATTTAATGTCTGTCTTTATTGTAGTCTAATTTAATGTAGTCTTAGGCTTTTAAAAATTGGTTTTAATAATAATAATATACTTATTAATAATACACGAGGATAAAATGAGGAATTATGAAGCTGTGCATAGTTAAAATACGTTTAATTAAAGAAATAAATATAGGGAAACGTATGCATTTGAGACATTTTGAGAGCATCTAAAAATGTCATTTATCTTAATTATATTATTGATTGTGTTTAAAACACATTTTCTAAAAAAAATCGATACCATAAATCATAGACAATTAAAATTGTCATTCTAGTATTACATTTACATTATTTGTTAAAAAATCTTGAAAACTATTAGCAGTGACGTGTTAAATGATAATAAGGGAAATTATTGTTTTTATTTATCGATTGAAATAAGATATTTGTAAAAATAATAAATAATTTACTCGAACGGTTCTAACGAAAAATTGTACCATCGTGGCATCATTATGTTTTTCTATTTCTACGTAGCAGCACTGTTTTCCGACAGCGAATCGTCCTGTACCTTAGTTGTTTCATCCTCTCAAATACATTTTAAATTTGTCTATTGATCGCGCCAAGACCTGTCACGAATTGATATATAAAGGCAGAAACGTACTTACGTGTCGTGTCGCAACGACACGACATGCAAATATGTCCCTAACCATATTAAATATATGAAACCGATATGCTTCTGGCGCGTCACGACACGACACGACACGTAAGTGTGTTTCTACCTTAAGTCAGTATTTTCTTGACAAAGCTCTTGAGAGGGCCTTAAGCCACTAATGTATCGTCGTTGTAAACGTTATTGAATGAAACGTTAATGAAACAACTTTTACGGATGCTATCGCGGTTAATTGAGTTTTTTATATGCCCGATGTTCCGCAGTTTATATAGTATAGAGAGAGAGAGAGAGACCTCCCGTGACCATGGTTGCTGTAAAGTATTCGAAACGTCGGGCTCATAAAAACTTAAAAAACCGCGATAAAATCCGTAAAAGTTGTTTCATTATAATCATATCTGTTTTTTACGCTTGTACTAATCTTGCATTTAGACCGATATTAAAAAGTGCAGGTGCTTGTGAGGTTGGGCGTAGGAGCATAGATCTGAATCTTTGTGTAGAAGGTCATCTTACGAGTTTGCGGAAAGAGCAAAGATTCAAATATTTGTGTAGGAAGTTGTCTTGTCAGGTTTGTTGTAGGAGGATGTCTAATGTGTTTGGATGTAGGAGTTGCCTTTGAAACTACAAGTCCAATTAAAAAATATCTTAACACTTATTTACAACGTAGCCTGTTATAATACTACGTAAACGAGCGAAAAGTATATGTAATGTATAAGTCTATAAATCTTAATTAGCGCAGTTAAATTATAAAGCTTTAATGATAGAATGCGGACATATGGGATGGCTGTAACAAGTCTACAGTCAAATAGGATAAATAGGATGGCTGTAATCATTTAAAGTAACGCGTATGGAAGTGCGCGCCAAAAGCACACACTCCCATCGACAAACCTAAGTATAAATATGTATTTATTAATACGCTTTTATTAGCTTCACCTGTATGTTTGTATGTTTGTAACCGACTCCTTTGAGCTCGATTTTGTTCTACTTTGAACGATCAGATTTAATTCAAACTTTGCACACCTGTCAAAGACCGATGACAATGCAATAATTCGATTACAAAATCCGATTATTCCAATTAGATTCATCAGGATTAATTAATTTCTTTCCGTGTCCTTTGCACGCTAGTAAGAGAAATAAAGCTAGTGCGCGAACTCGGAGAGACTTGTAAAGCGTGTTTTTTAAACTACTCGTATTATACTGAATATGATTTTATAAGTCATAATTTTCTTTTGTGACTGGGGGGAATTAATTGCTGTTGAATACTGACATTTTATTAAAAATACTTTCTCTAAAAATAATGGACGGAGGTAAAAATGTTTTTGTTTAGAATACTTTCTGTGACTTAAACGGGCTTTGTTTTTAAAAATTATGTTCTTTTTTTAAATTATTCAAACAATAACTATGTCCAAAGAACAACAGTTACTTATTTCTATTAAGGTAAAGAAATAAAGTAAGCCAATAAAGTTCAAGAATGGAGGCCGCGTTTACATAGACCAAGTGAAGATCTACGTGTATTGGACGGTCAATGTTGGATATGAATGACTAGGGATCGGTCGTGTTGAATCTGGTCTTGCCGGGAGCAGTCTGTCGCTGAGGGTATCCCGTCGCCTGTAGATCCGGGTCCCTCAGATAGCGGCTGAAGGCTCACGCAGCGGTTTTAGTGGGGTAGTGCACCCAATGCGAGTCCCCACACACGCTAGCGCGCCTACGCAAGGCCCCGGTATGGTCCGAAAAGGATTTCCGCTGGGTCATAAAAATATGGTTTGGTCGTGTTATCGTCGAGAAAGGGTCTGACCATAAGGGTCAGCAGTGGACAGAATGCTGATGATAATGATCACTATCATCGGTAAAGTTGAAACATAGAAATCATCTAATCTAGTAGGTCATGTGTCTTTAACAAAATTATTTCAGTTAATACATAATAAAAAGTTATAGTAAAAAAGTATAAAAAAGTACTTTTAATTTTGTGTGAGATATAAATTTAATTTAATAATTAATTAAAAATAAATCACAACTTGAATACAAAGTCAAGGTAGCCAATAAAAAGTAAAAAATCACAAAATAAGATTTATCTAAGTCAAATTTTAAAATATAGCTAAAAAGACTTTTATGAAATCATAAATCTTTTTACATCCCACGGTAAAACCCGAATATAATGGATGGAATTCTAAATATAGCCTAATTATTTTAAGCAAAATCCTAAGGAACATATTTTTTTAAACGATTATAATTTTAAACATTTTGCATTAATTTTGATAGAGTTACCAGGTAGCTTTAGAATTTAATTAATATTTTTACCATAAGAGTATGTATCGACATGCCATGTGGTACATCTATACATATAAATAAAATTGAAGTGTCTTATTTGTAACACTAGCGTATATCAAAATAGCATTTTTACAATTTTGGTCTCTCTGTTCGGTCCCGTTAATCTCTGAACTGGCTGGACCGATTTTAACGGAACTTTTACTGGCAGACAGTTGTTATAATAAAGAGTAACTTAGGCTATACAAATAATCATCATCAAACCGGATACGTCCGTAAATTTAATTAGTCTATACAAATAATCATCATCAAACCAGGTACGTCCGCAAATCTAAGTAAACGCGGACGAAGCCGCGGGGAACGGCTTGTTAAAATATAGGTACTGAAAGTACTGAAAGTAGTGGTGAACTTTTCTTAAAAAAATCTATGTTCTCTTTTTAATTATTGGTATAAATAGAACTCCAGAATATGGTACAAAGTAATTCACGCTTTGTTACACCAACATAAATTGTACGTTTATTACTTTGTTATATTTAACAAGCAAAAGTTTCCGCCACTTTCCAAAACTTTATAGCATCTTCATATTGTTTTTATACAAAACTTGTCCTGACGTATTAACTAATTTGGTACCGTGGTTCTTAGCATACATGCGTACGTACGTACGTACTGACAATTGATTTTAAATGATATAATACGAATGTGTATTTTAGGTATAGTATATTCATTTGCGTAGAAGAGAGGATTACATCTTGAGCAAGTGCTTTTCTATGGCTACTAAAGACCTCAGACCTCCTGGCTCCCCACCATGGTTCAGGCCTTGTCGTGGCGGTGGGGCTCAGTAGTCCAGGGTGACCGCAACACCTTGGGCGAAGCGAATTGAGCCGAGGGGGCTCTTTGTATCCCTCTTATAAGAAGAGTGGGCAAAAGAGCAGGGGGCAAGGGGTGAGGATGGGAACCTCACCTCATCGTACTGTCCCGACATTGGGAGTGTTCTGTGATGCGGAACAACCGCTTTGTGGAGGTGGCGTCGGTCCCCTGAGGGACTGACTAGCCGTCGAGGTGCCCTGTTGCTTGTAGATCCGGGGCACCTCACCAAAGGCGGCAGTGGTGGCACTCGCCGGGTTTTAGTGGGTAGAGCTGCGTCCATTTACCATCTTTCGGGCGCAGCGAGTCCCACATACCTGCCTGGAGAGACGATGTCATGTTCACGAGCTCGTGAACATGACATTCGTAGACAATGTCGAAATATCGAGCTCCGCAAAACATGGTAAATATCCCGTTTTAAATACTTTAAATTATGAAAATAACCATGTTAATTTAGAATAATGTATAGATTACATACTAAAGCTGCGCTCTATCTTAATCCACTTAAGCTACTTTTAAGCTCAGTTAAATTAAAGCTTTGCATAAAAATACAATGTTTTTAATTGAACGAAAATCTTGTTCGAGTTTCTGATAATAATAATATATTCAATAATAATATTTAAATTTAGAATAATATTTTGGATTAAACATTTTCTAAGATATATTTATATCGTTATCTAAACGTTACTGTGAAAAGGATAAATCTTTTCTGATGTCATGAAAAAACAACTGAAAGAGACAAACAACTTAACCTAAGAGACATCTGTCGATACCACGACAGCAATAATACATTGTTTTGACATAAAGCTTTTGTCAATATACATTTACGTCAGAAAATAAAAATACTTACAGCGAAGAATTATAGAAAGTAGAAGCGAAAATATAGAGTAGTAAATAATTATAAAATACTTATATTACCAAAAGAGAAGACAATTAACGTACATTGGCGGGTCGTATTGGATGCCAATAGCCAGGAATTGACCGGATGGATTAAGGCTGATGATAATGATTTTGATAATACATTAACATAGTCCTATGAAAAGTGCAGATAGACTCGGCAGATAGACGTCGTGATTGTAACATTTCTTACTGTCATTTTTTTGTCTTTCTTTGATCATTGTTATGTACAGCGAAACTTGCTTATCTAAGGATCGGGACCTCGATTTTTCATCATCTATAGGAGGTTTTAACAGTTTCCCAAATATTAAGTTTACATCATAGTGTGTATAGAGCAGCCCTAAATTAAAAAGGTAAGAAAAAAACAGCAAAATCTTGACACCTTAGTAACCCACAAGCCAACGAACTTCCAAATAGGAGTACACGACCACGTACAAAAAAAGGCGAGCCATAATCAAATGCAAAGGCGGCGGCAAATATTTAAGCCCGGTAGTATGAGATAGTACCGCCAAGAAACATGTTACCTTTTATGTTTTTGATAGACAAAATCGAGAGGAAGAAAAAAGCAAGAGAGGCAGCGCAACACAGTGTGTCTCTTCCATTGGGGAACATGTATGGTAGAAATTGGACTATGTATTTCATAATTGTGACATTTTAAACAATAAAAGTCAACAAAAATCGGTTGTCTATAAAGTCGGTTTATTGACGATAGTTGAACGTGACAACGTAATAAGAAAATACTGATGGGACTTGGATTGTGTCTCTTTGTCGCTTGTCCCGCGCTTTCGCTAGCACTTCAAGCCTTAAATGGAACGCTTCAGAGTGGGGTAACGCCGCATAAGTCATGTTTTTTGTTACATCGAATTATAAGACGTCACGTCAAAAACATTTCTAAGTAATAAAAAAATATATTACAGTAAAATGAAAAAAAGGAAATGAGCCCCTTACTAAAAAGTGATACTCTTTTGTCATTTTGGAATCTTAAAAGCGTACCAGCTCGTATGACTTTTTACTCATTCTTGAACTGAATTCTTTATGTTGAGTATCCTAATCTAAATCCACGCCTACGTGCTACGTAAGCTACGTACGCTAATAAAAAACAATCTAATTTCCATCGGAATTTTCGAATTTATAATAAGCAATACGTATTATAAAAGTAATCCCATTAGCGAAATTCATTTCATGAATTTGTGTACTTTTTTGTATTAATGTGTCATATAGATAGAATTAACTCAGGCTCCCAGAGGCATTGAAAATTTTATTTCGCTACGAGAAAATCTCACTTGTGATCGTATAACGGGCCCTAATTGATTTGACTTTTCATCATCATCATACCTAATCAGCCCACTACCGAGCATAGGTCTCCCTAAAGAGGCTAAAGTTCGATCTTTCGCCACTCGCAACTAATAAGGCCTGGCCACCTACATACATGAGTACATTACTATCTATATAATATGATTTAAAAAAATGTCTGATAAAGACCAAACGAGAGAAGTTAAAACCAAAATGTATATTAATTGACAATAATTAATGTTACATATAAATTAATAACATTAATTGTAATAATCTACACTAATATTATAAAGAGGAAAACTTTGTTTGTTTGTTGTTTTGTAATGAATAGGCTCAAAAAGTACTGGACTGATTCATCAAAATTCGATCAAAAATTCTTTCACCCTTCGAAAGCTACATTATCCACGAGTAACATAGGCTAAATTTTATTCTGAAAAAAAAAAATAGGGTCCCGTAAGATATTTATTTGGGTTTTTCGGACACAAGGTGTAAAAATTCAACCAGAAAAGTTACTTATTTTGCGTACTAAGATCCTGTTGTAAATCTTAGTTAACGCAGGCGAAGCTGCGGGCTACAGCTAGTTAATAATAAACTAACCATTTAAATGACACCCATACCTATCGTAAAGTATAATATCGCTCGGGTACACTCGGTGCTCCCGAGTTCACCCGATCGAGCCTTTCACTTCAGAGCGTGACGAAATTTCCACTATCTTATTCCACTATATTAAATTTTATATATCATGCTATTCGCGTCCATAAAAATCGTGTTAGAAAGGAATGGGAGAACTGATTCAGCTGGAGTTAATCTCTTTACGACGAATGTTCTCGAGTCTTAATTTTAATCTCTTTTTACATTTCTTTCCGAAGCTTTCGCCTAATTAATACGTATAATAAATCCAAATAACTAAAGAGCTAAAGAGGAACGTGACATATTATTAGGCCTATTGCATCCATGCCTATGGCCATCAATGAAAGGTAGTGCCTTGCTACGTTGCAGCCAAATCGTCCCAGCATGACCAAAATGGTGCCTTTGGCTCACATTATACTGGCGTGAAGTGGCAGTTATGCTGTCAGGTTTTGTGGGCGTTGTGACTTTCCAGCTGCCTATTGAGGGGGGTATGAAAAAGGAGGGCAAAGCATCTGCATAACCACTAAAATATAGTCGTGGTCATGGGCCATATCATAGATTAGTGGTTGATGCCAGGCAAATTAAGTGTGTCTCATAGTATTTGCCTAGGCCATTCCCCGTTGAACTGGTTTATGAGAACGCGTACAATAGTGTAGCTAGCCCCTATATGTATTTAAAACTAAAGCTCATATTTTGTTATTAAAATGCTTTTTTAAAATATTGAAATATCAATTATAATTTTCTGGTAAATTGATAAAAATCAAACGAGGCAATGAAAGAGTTCCTCTAAGCCTTAGAGGGACTCCTCAAAGACTAAGGAAAAGCCTTAAAAAGGTATTTTTAGACAAATTTACAAGGCAGAGAAAATAAAAAATTTCTGTTGAAATCTTCATAAATATTAAATAACAATCACATCCGGATAACCAATTCCCAGATTAAAACAAGATCCTGTGTGCGAATACTAAGTTATTTATACAAATACACAGCGCTTAGCTCGGAAAAAGAGTTTTGCACATTTTAAATGTTAGAAATTCATGTAATTCCGTTTCCTTCCTCGTAACTGCCCGAAGGAATGTCTCCGCCTTTTGACCGCAACAACCTTTACTGTTATTACACCACAATCTTATTTCGTGGAATATCTTACGCAATTTCTCGCTCTCTAGGAGCTAAGTACTAGAAGCCTATAGTTCCATCTTATGTTATCTTTCACAGTGGTTTGTTAGTGGCCCTGACAAGAGAAGCCTTTTATCCATCAGTAGTGCAACGAGAACTTCATCAGCTGTTTGCGATCAACCCTTAGGAAGCCTTCAACGCTGAGATTATGCGATGACATGGCCTTAGATCTCTTAACTAGTTCGCACTACAACATATCAAAACATTCTCCACCGTTGGATCAAGAAATCTATTATAATGAAACAAATTTACTGATTTTATCGCGGTTTTCATAAATATGTTTCATTATAATGAGTCAATAACAATAAAAAAAAAAACAATATTCCACTATAAGTCTCTGCTCTAAGACAACAGTAATACTTATTACTTGATCACAATTTCTGTGAACTTTGTTTTTATTTTAATGAAAAAGGTATCCTTTTCTTCAAGGAATTTTTAAAAAAGCAATACAAACGCTTAAGCGTTAAAGATTAAGCTAAACGAAAAGATTAATCTTTGGCGAAATTTATCAGATAATAAGATCAAGCTTTTTGTGAAATTTATGAATAATAAAGCTTTAAAGCTATAACGAATTGCGCTTTGATCAACGTTTTATTTGAGTATTCAGTTGCCACCCGGCACATAATTTAATTAATTCCATGAATTACCGACTAAGGTACGAGCTTTTGTATATACAACGTAAGTAACATGTCTAGGAAAATTTCCATCAGATATATTTTATGTTTGGATCCCCTTTGAACCCATATCCAAGCATTTCTAAAGTAGGCTAGATAGTTGATAGCAGACATCAAATTAGTTACATTTTTAGAACTTTGTAATTTTTATGAGATTGTACGAAAATAAAAAGTGCCATTGGAAGTTGCCAGTAAAAAATACAAATATTTGTATTTAGAGTTGGCTTTAATTATGTACAAGATTAAAATTAAAGATGAAAGATAAGATAGAAAATTGCTATTTCGCCTATGAGAGGAGTCCATTAGATAAGTGGAGATATAAAACCATAGCACAATCGCAATGAATATGGTATATTTATTGCGATTGTGGTATATTATATTTAATATTTATCAAATATTTATATATAGGGTGTCCCAGAAAGAATGGATAATTCTGGAGCGCCTAATAGTATGGTTATCAGACGCTCAAACAAAAATACACAAAAAAGCTCATACTTTTTATTATATTTCTAATAGTATAGTCTGTGAGGAATAAGTTAACACCAAAAATGCAACGAATTTCATAATTTCGCAGCGATGGTGTACATAAAAACACAGTAAAGTCAATAAAAAAGACTTCTTTTTTAAAAACTTCATATTTTTGACACCACTTCCATTTTTTTTTGTAAATTTTTATTTGAGCGCCTGATAGCCGTACTATTAAGCGCTCCAGGAGTATCCATTCTTCCTGGGACACGATATTTACATGCCGATTAAGCGGTAAAACATGTTGAACATCATTGCAATGCTGTTTGTACCGTACTCAAAACAAGCAAATTGTATTACATACTGTAAGTAATTGTTAAGTAAATAAGGCCCTATTTACTTTCCAAAAGTACTTCTCTTCTATATATTTTTACTGTGCTGTGCTCGCGACTTCGTTCGCTTACAGCTTAACAGTTACTTTGGATAACATAGAATTATTTAGGCTAACTATTTTAGTTTTTGATCATATTAGAAAAAAGTCAAAAGAATAAAATTTCATTTCAACTTCAAAAAATGGCAAATATCGTATATAAACGTATTTTTTTATAAACTTTGATGTCATATTTATTTATATCTTATCAACAACCTAAAATACGTTTCAATCTTAGAAAATGACAACACTTCCTTAGGAACACTAATCCCGGCCCTTTCAAACCCTTATAGTCCTTTTTAGAATAAAAAGGAGCCCAAGTACTTTCGCTCTACTCTCTAGGCTGGACTATTTATGTAGAAAATTTTACTTAAATCGAATCAGTTTTAGCGCGAAAGCATAACAAACAGATAAATATACACAGTTACTTTCGCATTTATAACAATATTAGTAAGGTTAACTTTTCAATAACTTTCAACTACATCTCATAGCCGCTAAAAGCCCGACCTTTTTCAAGTAGGCCTCGATATCATTACCTCTCCTTGATTGTTCTAATTAAAACGGTGAAATCACGAATAGAAATAATAATTTATCTTAGACGGATAGACGTTCATTTTTGGCAGGAATAAACAAAATGGAATCTTTTCAATGAAAATAATTTCATCACCAATTTTCAAACGGTAATAAATCATCAAATCTCTCAACCTATCATCATGAAACTACGTACACATATTCTCGGTGTACTAACAGTAACATAGGATACATTTAAAGCATATTTTTTGCTAACAGCTAGTAAAAAAATAAAGTGTGGAAGGAGAACGTGTAGAAAATTTGTGAATTTGTCAGTAGGATTTTTTTCTCATCACTCGTTCCCATCACTAGTACTCCGTACACCAAATTCGAAATATCATAATCCCATGAGATAGCTTAAACTTGTTTTAGGGACCTCGTTACATTCAGAAGAATTTAAGAGGAAATATCGATACAGTAACATACCTTATTATAGGACGTATATACGTCGAAATACGTGATTGAAGTATCCGTAATGTGACGTCAGACGCAGCCCGTACATGTACGGCACGATGACGTTAAGGGGAACGTTAACATGAATATGGATGAATCAAACGATAACCAATTGTTCGCTACACAGTACACGGAATTTCATTTATTCCTTTTATAAATAGTTCAAATATTCATTTCCAAAAACATGGGTGTATAAGCGTCATCGCAACTGAAAAATGAATTGAGAGATATTATGTGCACTTCATATCTCTCTTACTTATTTTGAGGAGGAGACCTGTGCCCGGCAACCCACTGCTGGGCACGAGTCTCCTCCTCAAAATCAGGCGAGGTGGGTATCGGACTATAGTTCACGAAGACGCCATTAATTTATTCTAGTTTATCATACATACCAACTATGCATAGAACTAAACTTACTACACTTCCATCCTATACATACATCACACCTATACATACATCCCATCACATACACTCTTGCATCTCTCATGATATCTTTAAGTTAATAGTAGTAACCTAAAGATCCTTACATATAGAGTAAACAACCCAGCCGCTGTTGACTCAATAAGTTAGTTTAAGAGTATTAATTAGTATTATTTAGTTTAATTAATACAGCATAGTTTAGGTAGTAGATGTTAAATATTAAGAGTTTAAGATAAGTTCAAGTTAGGTTAGGTTAGATTATTTAAATATTTGAATTTAAGTTAAAGTTCAATTAGGTTTGTTAAAATAATTTATTTAGTTTTATTTAAGTAGGTTTTATGATTTATAGTTTACTAATTTAATATCTTTAATATGCCAGTCACCTAGAGGTTTACCTGACATATCAGTAAGTGTGTAGACAAGTGGAGACTTTTTATCAATTACTTTACATTTAATGAATTGAATAAATGCAAATAAATCTTAGTAACGGTTTCAGCGGTTACTCTCTTGATTGTAAAAAGTAAGCAATACATACCAAAACAACAAGTTACAACTAGAATAAAATAATGCGAAGGCCCAATGCGGGTCGGTGAACTTCACAGATCTTCAAAAACTTTTAATCTCATTGCGTGAAATCGTAACAAAATATCTCTACTTTTACATTTATAATATGAGTAACGATGCTACGAGCGCATCATTTTCCCATTTAGGCTGTAAAATGCACAAATATATATATTTATATGTGATTACTATTTCCCGATATTATTGCGTTGAGGCAAACGCAGCCTTCATTTTAGAACCTTATTAGCCCATCGGCCATCCGTTCTCTTCGTAAATATCAAATTATTTTAATAACTGTATTGTAAAAATAAATTTTAATAAAAAGAAATTTAAGAGGAAGAGCTATAATGGCAAACAAATAGGTACATAGTAAAAGCAGAGTAATAAAAAAATGTTTTTTTTTTTAAATCTGTTGTCTGTAAAGTCGGTTTGCTGAAGATAGTTGAACGTGACAACGTCATAAATAAATACTGATGAGCCGATTGTGACAACGTTTCTTTTAACGTAACTCTTTGTCGCTCGTTCTTCTTGCACTTCAAGCCTTAAATGGAACGCCTCAGAGCGAGGTAACGCTGCATGAGTCTTTCGTCGCAGTTTTTCGTGCGTGCAGCCGGCTCCATCGAATTTAAGACGTTGTCACGTCAATAATTAGTGGTATTTATTTACAATCACCATAATAATACTACCCCACAATTACAATTATTACTAAACAAATAAGTACATTTTTTATAGTGTTCCTAACGTTATGTTACGTTACGTTGGCTGTACAATTACGTACCCCACGCGTCACAATCGACGCCCCATCCACTGTCAAATTACAGTCAGTTAATTACAGATGGTAGTTCCTACTCCGTGAATATTACAATGTTCAGAAATTCATGACAGCTGTTGAAATGTTAACAGTAAAACTTGCATAGAACATCTATTAATAGCCTATATTCTTGTAGATAAGTAAACTGAAGTATATAATAAATGAAACTAATACTTCTATCCACTGTACCAGAGGGCATTTCATCATCTGCCTAGCCTTTTCCCAACTATATATTGGGGTCGGCTTCCAGTCTAACCGGATTCAGTTGAATACCAGTATTTTACATGGAGCGACTGCTTATCAGATCGCCACAACCCAGTAACTGGGTGATACGGTACCCCGCGGTAAGACTGGTTGTCAGACTCTCGAGCTTCTGACGACCCGTAACGACTGTCAAAGATCCATGAATTACAGCCGAAAAGGGACCAATGGCTGAATGTGCTTTCCGAGGCACGGAGGAGTCTCGGTATGTAATGATGGTCACCCATCCGCGGACCAACCTCGGCAAGCGTTGCTTAACCTGGTGAATCGATCCGCCTAGCTGTTACCGCTGTGCCACGAGTTCGTCTCTTACCAGAGAGCATTCATTCAGCTATAAAACTCAACACTTGAGAAGAAATATTTTTATATACATCTTATGCTTGTATTTTATTCAGGCTGACACGAAAGCGACAAGACACAGTTTATAAAAGTTACCACAAAAAAGGTCGGCAAAAAGTTTAAAACTTTTTGGAACCGCGCTAATTTAAATTAATAGATGAAACCCGTCTAGCGTTCATAATTAAAATATTTACGACCATAGCACACAAAGCGCAGCATATATTATACTATGTTTTATGAGAGTATTTTTTATCTATACTAATATTATAAAAAGCTGCTAAAATTTATGAGTTTATGAGGTTGTTTTAGTCTAGTATCTAGGGAACAGATTTTGAAAATTATTTTGCCAATAGAAGGCTATGTGTAGTACGCGGGTAAAACCGCGGGTCGCTGCTGGTAACCTATATTTTAGCAGGCAATATTCTCTGTGTTGTCCTGTGTAAATTATACTAATCAAAACTCGAAAGCTTGTAAGAGTATATGAATGTTTGTTTGTTACTCATTCACGCAAAGAAACTACTGAATGGATTTTGATGACACTTCTATAATTTATCCCCGTACTCCCATGGAAGTACGCGAGTGAAATCGTTGGTCGCTGCTAGTCCTCTATAAAATAATAATGCCCGAGCAATCTTTTCTTATGTCGAATACAGGGTTTCATTAACTGTGGTCGATGGACCCCCCGTGGAGTCCATGAAAAAAGTTTCAGGGCTCCGTGCGAGAAAAATATTCTAAGCCAGATTCTTTTGCTTCAACTAGGAAAGCAAAATCTTAAGACCGAGAAAATATATCTAAGTATAAATCCGCTAAATTCTACAGTGAAAAAGTCCGTAACTCAACTTTTTTTAAGAAACCCTTGTTTTATATCTAATGTATAAAATCTTATTTGTCCCACTGCTGGGCACGAGTCTCCTCTTCGAAATCAGGCGAGGAGGGTTTTGGGCCAAAGTTCACTGGTGCGCTGACCCAATGCGGGTTGGTGAACTTCACATAAGTACCTTC
Organism: Lycaena phlaeas; assembly: GCA_905333005.2. Taxonomy (NCBI): domain Eukaryota; kingdom Metazoa; phylum Arthropoda; class Insecta; order Lepidoptera; family Lycaenidae; genus Lycaena; species Lycaena phlaeas. The sequence goes on from HG995181.1 coordinate 6,716,136, forward strand.
AAAGATTTTCAATCTCATCAGGAATGTAGGTTTCCGCACGACGTTTTCCTTCACCGGTGAGCGAGCGATGGTCTCGTGTTTAGGGTGCACTTAGAAATTTAGAAGAAACCCATTTCAAGGCACTTACGGGGGTCAGGATCGAACCCCGAACCACTCGCATAAGATACCAAGTCTGCCCACCACTGGACCATCGTTGCTAAATAATTTAATCTAAATCGTAAAAATGGTTTAATACATAATCCTTGCTAATCGCCTTATCTCTGTTCTAATGAAAACGCCTTTGATGCATTCCTTTCTTTATTTTATTACATGAGCTGATAAAATATCATAATCATAATATTCTTTTTCCATCCACATGGACGTTGGCCTCTATCAATTAACGCCAAGACGGCTCATGGGCCGGAAATAATTATACCAAAAGAAAATAAAAATCAAAGTCTTAAAATATTATAGAAAACGCGCTGAAAACCTTTCAACAGTCATGAATGCTTTACTTTTCATCCGAGAATTATGTCAATGAAATTGATTCCGACGAGAAATCTGAGAAAGAAAATTTCGTTTCATGTTCAAGGATATAATGACAGTTCGTCAAGGAATTCTCTTACAATCGTAATAAAGTAAGTTTACAAAATTTCACTTAAGCAATAATATATTTTAGTTAAGTAACCAGTTACTTATTTGTTATATATTTAAGAAGTTCAGTTAAATAACAAAATAGCTGTTGCCCGCGGCTTCGCTCGTGTTAACTCGGAGTGGCGCAGTTCCGTACGCACGTATAGTAAACACAGACAGATTTTTTTTGACCTACCCTGCGAACTTTCATCTCATATTTCATGCCCATTTAAGTAAAAATCTTAAAAACGGTGGTACAATTATTAATGGTTTTTAATTCTTATATAGTGCCTAAATGCAAAGTTTCATTGCGTCATCCTCTATATATAATGACGAACTTCCATACAAACTTTAATCCCCTACTTAAACTCCCCTAAGTTTTCTTTCGCTACAATATGTCCTTTCCCAAGTTCTAATCTATCTCTGTTCCAAATTTCATCAAAATCGGTTCAGTGGTTTAGGCGTGAAAGCGTAACAGACAGACAGATAGATAGATAGAGTTACTTTCGTTGTGGCTATGGGCCGTTGTGTGAACACCACAGACCACGCTACCCCACGATTCCTCTGAAGTAGTGCCTCAAAACCGACAACTTTCCGACTGCCACTGCAATCACCACCGCCATTACCACTTGTACATAATGGCGATGGCCTGTAGTGGGCCACCACACGCCATTGTGTACTGGGGCCTTAATGTAATACAACGAACAAACATAAAAAAGCATATAACATATTTGTTAGGAGTATAAGTTAAAGGTATAAAGTTTTTAGGGACTAACCTGGTTCCCGTTGCCCCGCGCAAGATGTTAAAGGCGCCTCGTCTTCTAATACAGTTTTCCACACCCGTGATGATGTCGCACCGCGAATACAACTATACGACGGGATAATGAGTCCAGACGTTTTTCGGTATTTATTTGAGGAGCGAGAGCTCGACTCGACCACGACACGGTGAAACGTCAACTCACTTTTCCTAGTACCCGCAGATTCGTAAGAGTGGAATAGATTTAGGATGAGGGTAGTAGGAAATGTTTCGTTAAGGAAGGCTAAACTAATTACGTTTCATCATCATCAGCCTTTATCCGTCCACTGCTGAATATAGGCCTCCCTCAATGAACGCCAAGACGACCGATCCCCTGCCGTCGCTCAACGTGCTATGGAGCGTGCTGTTCTGGGTGCTATGTTCTTTGGCAGATAGGATTCGAAACGAAGACCTCCGCCAGTGAACTAAAGTTACCGATATCACGGGAAGAATATGCACGTTGAAGTGGCAATGGGCTGCAGGTCACACACTCAGAAGAACGTTTGGAAAGTATAAATGCGTTCGCCTATTTAAGTCATATTATTAAGAAACATTATATACTACGCCTGGGGAGATTATATTTTTTTCACACATTCTATATCACATTACTTTCTATTGATTGATTATAATGAAGGTGACATATTGTTTCGAAAATAAGTATCTATATGAAAAAGCTGCTCGTTATCTAATTACATTTTCGATAATCAATATAACATAAAATACTGAGTCCCACGCTGATATTGGCAAATACTTCAGGAAGCCAAAGTGAAAGAAGAAGAAGAAGAATTGCATTTTCAAGCATCTCAAATATACACCAAAAATATCTAAGTCCAGGCGTACATTGATATACCTATCCTTGTTTAGCACTTCAGTTAACTTCCATTAAAGCGCCCCAATATCGCAATATACGTAAAGTGCATTCTCTGGTTTGCATCTAGCTTTGAGCGTAGATTTATGAAGTCAATGATGAAGTAAATTTCGTGGCGCAGTCTATATACTAAAATACATATTATGAGATAAATTAAATTAAACTCTGGAGTCTCTGGAACCTTACCTTAACCGATTTTGATCAAATTTGGCTTACGATTTCTACCAGTGTTTTTTTAATTTTAGGTAAATGAACAAACAGTTATGTACTTTATTTACCTCAAGCGGGGCAGTTATGAACTACATGTTAATGGGTTTTAAAGCATGTAATTTCGCCATTTTCAATTATATTTTTTAATTATTTAATTAAAATGACATACATAATGATTATATAATTAATTTTATATAAACAGACAAATATAAAATACTTACAAAATATAATATAATAACTAAAATATATTATTAAAATGAGTCCCTTTAGGCAAGGTTCCGATGATATTGGCAGCGTTTCCCCTTTTTATAGCTAGACAAATTTTTATTTTTTTATTTTTCCCATTTTAAATAGATTAAATGAGCTATTACTTTCTAACATAAATAAAAAAGGGCCTTAAAGTAATTGTAAAGCGCCGAATATTTAGGATTAGGTCTATCCTTTGGGGAGTGATTCAATTTGAGTAAAATGGACAGGGAAAATTGGGTCACCGCCATTCAGATCGAGTGGAGTTTTTAACTTATAATGGAACTGATTAATTTTGCAGCCATTGTATTACACTTTAAAAAAAATTACTCAGCGTTTAGTAAAACACAGGCCCTATAGTATGATAAGTTTATTTTATTGATCAGGAATATTCTTAATATTACTGATGACAATTTTACTGATGACAAGGCTCTGCCGCGCTCTTGGGTAGCACCATCTTGCTAGTTACTACCGTAAAACAGGTTTGCTGTCTTAAAGAAAAGGGCAAGACATCCAGTGTTATGACCACAGATATTTGAAATAATATTGTTCTTAATATTTCTATAGTTATAACTAACACCGAGACCAACGCCCGGTTTCTGAATCGTTGATCAAAGTGTATGTCAACTAACATGGCTAATAATGGCAATACGACATAGGCAAATTTAACAGCTTTTCATTGTAGTTGTTATGTCGAATGATGAACAAACACATAAAAAAAGCTGCTTGGCCGAGGTCCAGCCAAACAAGGTTTTGTTTATTGACGTCGATCCTTACCATTAGTTGGCAAGTATTCCGCTTTTCATATCTAACATAAAATAATCCTAAAAATTATTATTCATCAAACCAATATATTTTATTCTAGCTGTTGCCCGCAGCTTCGCCTGCGTTAACTAAGATTTACAACGGCATTTTAGCGGGATAATATAGTCTATAGCCTTCCTCGATATATAATATAAAATAGGCTATAGATTATATATGGATTACTGATTGATTATATATAGATATGTAGACCTGACTAAGACCTATTTTTAAGATCAGCGCGTTCAAACAAACAAATTCTGCTTTATAGATCTCATTTCTTACTCTAGATGTAGTAATTCAAGAATTTGTAGTTTGAGTAGAACCCCTCTGCTGCACTGAGGCTCCAACCCCGGCGCGGCGCCCCAGCTCGTAGGTAGTATATAGTAATTTTTCAGCCTTCCTTGAGAAATATTTTTTTTAGGTAACAAACATCCATCCACCCATACTTACATACTTTCGCATTTATATAATATAGTATAACAGCGCCCCGCATTCCCGTGGGAATATTGGGATGAATTATAGTCTATGTGTCAATCTGATGTATAAGCTACATTATTATTAAGTTTCATCAAAATCCATTCGGTAGTTTTTGCGTGAAAGAGTTACAAACATCCATACTCACAAACTTTCGCATTTATAATATTAGTAGGATAAATAGACCTTGGGACATGGGGAGTCATTTGCCCAGCAGTGGGACATAGGCTAGAAAAAAACAACTGTTTTTAGTTCTAATTAGTTTTTTTTTTGTGAAATCTTCAAAATTAAATTTATAGATTTAATTTTAAATATAAAAAACAAGTTCACCGTAATCACCATTACTAAAAGACAACCAATTTTACATAAACTTTACATTTTTTTTTGAGGTTTGTACTTTATAAACGCTAATCGCGAGTAAAGATTTTAAGACATAGTTATATACTTAGACATAGTTGACCGATACGCTGGCCCAATGCGGGTTGGTGAACTTCACATGGTGAACCTCACGATGTTTTCCTTCGCCGGTGAGCAAACGATGGTCTCGTGTGTGCACTTAGAAATTTAGAAAATCCCATTTCAAGATAGATGATCCCATTAATATGATATTGTATGCATTTATGTGCATGTACAGTGTATTATATATATGTATACTATTATAAATATAATTTAATTTGTTTTTATTTACATTATATTACCATATGAATGAGTATATATTATAACATTATTTATATAAATAATCTAACTACATACGTCATTTCTTTATTTTTGCTACACTAGCTGCTTAGATTTAAGGGAATGTTAATATCAAACGCTCATATTGTAATTAAGAGAAACCTGTTAATAGCTTACTTATAGATTGTACTATATGTTTTGTTTTATAAATAACGCTGTTGGTTTCTTAATAAACAAATAAACAAATTATAAATAAACAAATAAACAAGCCACACATGGATGGGTCAGGATCGAACCTGGGACCCCTCGCATAAGAGGCTGAGTCCACTCACCTATCGTCGCTACCAAAAATGCCCGGCCAGCTCAGTCGGTAGGGCATAAGACACAAAATACCAATACCAAATATTAATAAAATGTTTAAATGGTTCCAACAGCTGTAAACCAATATTCATGTGTAATTAATATCCGTAGACATGATCATGTAGCTGTATAGCTGTATCGGCTGTATCGGCTGTATTAGCTGTGATATCGACATCAACACTAACTAATAACAGATATCCTTTTCATGAATATTAATGGCGTATAATGGCTATTTGTAGGGCGTGTGCGGGTACGCGGAATTGAAACGTGATTCGAAAGTATGCATTGTAATAGATTGGGAAGGTCAAATATTCTAGTACTGTTTGATATAAATATGTTGGACTACTTTACATTAGCATAGTCAAGACGACTATCCATGTCCTGGATACGGATCTCCTCCTCGAAAATAGTCGAGGAGGAAATTATGCCTCTTACATAAGCTAGTCAAATGCGAATGGAAAAGTTCACATACATTCAAAAAGTCTATCTCAGCGTTTTTCTATGTTTTTCCACTATAATGTTTTGCGATTTACTTAAGCTATGTTTACAAAGTAAGTTGCACACGCTTTAGAGAGTATAGGTAAGGCTTGAATCCAGACTATCACATGGCCTATAAAATAGTCCATAAGAACTGGACCATCATGGCAGTATAAAAATGCTACAGTAGTGAATCTATGTCGTGAACACACGCTAGCAACTACACAAACACGCGCATCAACGGGACTTCTAAGCGATCCTCGCAGTGCTCTCAGTATAGTAGGAGAGACGTGGAAGATCGTGCTTCACCGATCTGATAACCAGATGAGACGTACTTTTTCCACGGCTCTTAGACCAGTAGTAACTGCGGGCGCGTCTATGCGCATGATTGTGAGAGTTTGCCGTCTCATGCGTTTGTTCTTTCCGATACTGGTTGTTATTTGTATTGACTTACTATTAGTTTATACTAGACTTCTAGATATCTAGATACCATTCTTGAGTGTATAGGAAAAGGGAGTCAAATATTGGTATTGTTGGTGTATTAGGTGACGTTCGAGTGACAGTAAGCCTCCGTTCGCACTAGCGGTTTAAAAGCGTTGCGGTGATACCCGACGTCGCGTTGGCTCGAGTGGCGAGTTAACGTCGAAAATCCAACAGTGCTCGATAAAAGGCGTTGCATTTTAATAGTGTTTTCGTGTGAACAGATACATGGGTACTTATTTGTCGCATACAAACGCTTTTTTAACGCTCAATTAAAAAGCGCTTGAAGGAACGGGACCTTGGGCGTAAAAGTTGGTTTGTTACTTGATTTGTAGCTAAGAGGGGAGGATTGGCGCGGCTTAGTGGGGTTGACCTGACGTTATTGTAAACGCTGTGCAACTTAAAGCTCGGAAAATAATTACGATAAAATACTGACGATAATTAAAAACGTCAAAAGCTTCAGGTAAGCTTATAAAAGGTGACGTTTATTGTATGATCAAAATCTACTTTAATTGTTGAAAATGTTGTAACTAAATTTAATTTAGCGTAATAAAGCTTAATTTAAAATATGCTAATTATTTTCTTTTAGTCTAGATAAGTTGACACAATATTTCATCCGCGTACTTTAAGGTAACATATTTAATCACCCTAATCCTGTTCTTATTGTTAGTAGAAACATAATACTGAAAGCCTGTCTACAAAACGGCAAATTAAATGAAACTTTAAACCGTTAGTTAGTTTTAATCATAAATGATTAATAACTATTAAATTACAACGTATCTATGGTTCACTTTAGCTGTAAATGGTGGGCCCGGTTAAATATTATAAGTTCATCTATGACTATTTCATCTTTTTACACTGGGAAATGCACTGACACATCCCACGGGGGAGTGGGTCTCCCCCGGTAGGTATGTGGGATGCGCTCTACCCACTACAACCAGGCGATTGCCATCAATGCCGCCTTTGGTGAGGTGCCCAGATCTGCTAGCAACAGGGCATCTCGACGGCTAGTCAGTCCCGGATGTCCCGCACCAGAAAACAACCACTCCCAATATTGGGACAGTACAATGAGGTGAGGTTTCCGTCCTCACCCCTTGCCCCCTGCTTAGGGGTACAAAGAGCCCCCTCGGATTAATTCGCTTCGCCCAAGGTATTGGGCTCACCCTGGGATACTGAACCTCACCGCCACGACAAGGCCTGAACCATGGGGGGGATGACTATCTCACTAGCCCAAGCAACTCCTTCCTGATCGTGAAAGGCAAATTCAGCTTCAATTGAGCACCTATTACTAAATGGTGTACATAGCAATGCTATTTCTAATAAATAAATCTCTGTAGTTGTCTATTATATTATCTGTGACAGTCACGTCTTTTGCTGCAAAAAAATTGGTTGCCTGTAAAGTCGGTACACGGGCGAAAGTTTTACGTGACAACGACTTTGAGTGGTAAAATAATTTTAATGTGAATATTCATTCATATAGTAGGAAGAAGGATGAAATAATAGTAACAATTTAAAACATTTATTTATACAAAGAATTATATTTAAAACATTAATTTATGTCTGTCTCTCTCGCTCTTAGGCGGGCTAACCATGCCCGAGTGGAAGGGACGCGTGCCTCTCACTCGCTCTCATTGTGAGCGCATAACGTGAGCGGAGCGTAACGCAGTTTTTTGAAGTGTCACACGGCAAACCAATTTATAAGACGTTGTCACGTCAAAAGCTTACTTTGCTTTTGGATTACGATTGTAAGACAATATCGTATTAGGTAATTAAATTAACTGTTCATTTGTTTTCGATTTATGCAAAATTTGAGTATGCCTATTATACTATACCCGTATAAGAGCTGTAACATTAATTCATTATTCCTTATCAGTAATAATCAAAATCGATTTCTAACCTCAATACGTAGAAACGTGTTTCAGATTGTAACTAATTGTATAATCTCTTACAAAGTTGTTATCAGAACGAGAGGAAACAAACGGTGAAGGTATAATCCCCGCCCCGGAAGACTCGTAAATTCTAATAGGCTTTAAAAGGTCTGACATTACATTGTGGCTAGAAGAATTAAGTGGCTCGACCGTCGATCAACGTTGAGATAATCTTGGTTGTTTTTTGAAATGTCAACGTAAATATAAGTCATCAAATATAAGTCATATTAGATAAAATATAAGTCTGAAACATAAAATACAATAATACATACATCTAATTACATAATTGCGGCTTTCCTGTAAACTATAAGTTCCCTAGGGATGCCATTACTTCGTTAACATTAGTTTTTTGTGTTAATTATGTTACTCGAATTTCTGTAAAAGCGTGGGTACGTACATCGAAAATGACTAACGATTGCCTCATGGAATATGAGCGTGAAAAAATTCCCAGATGGGCCTCACGTGAGCGTTCTTTGTACTATATTGTATTACATGTTTTCCGCTGCTCATTTTTATCTAGATTTTTCACCGCGTAAACGTAACAGAGATATTGAATAACGTTAACATTCTTAGAAGGTAAAAAAAATCGGTAGTCTGTAGTCTTTTTACTGATGATAGTTGAACGTGACAACATCATAAGAAAATACTGATGGGCCGATTGTGCCTCTTTGTCGCTCGTTTCGCTCTCTCGCTTGCTCTTAAAGCCTTAAATGGAACGCCTCAAAGCGAAACGCTACATGAGTCGTGTATTTTCGTGCGTGCAGCCGGCTCCATCGAATTATAAGATGTTGTCACGTCAAAATGTAAAAGTAGTAGTAAAATTCAAGTAAAGTATAACTTTTATGTACCACAGCTGAAATCGGGGGAGGAGGGTATTAGGTCATAGTTCACAAATCCGCAATGAGTCAACTTCACACACCTGAAAAGACTTTTAATCTCATAGGCAAACTGGTTTCTGACGATGCTCCTTTAGCCACAGCCTGGGGATTTCCATTTCCCCCGCAGGATGCCTAAGCGCATTTCCCGGCGTTAAAAAAAAGAAAAAAAGGTTAAGTTCATGGTTTACGAAGTGAGTTTAAATTTTCAAAAATCTCAGAAGATTCGAAAGGAAAATAATCAGATCGGATTGCTAATTGGCGATGAAGACAAAGACAATTTTTTAAACTTTAAGACAAATATTACCAATAAAAGTTTCTAATCGATTTTTTAATTAACGTATAAAAAAATCTTTCAACTACTGCTTTGTGTTCCGTAATTACAGTTCTTAAATTTATTAAATATTTTTATATAGTTTTCTTGAATATTTGAATATTATTTTTAAATATAAATTTAATTGGTGATTAAAAATTATAATATTAAGAAATAATTATATTATGTAATATTCATTTCTTCATTAAAAAAACCCTGTTAAATCAGATATCTATTTATATAAAATGAATGTTAGTCTCTATGTTCTAAGTTATAGTTTATATTATCATTAACTATGCATTTGGTCATGTGATGATCAATCAAACAAAGTTGTTGTGCGTGAGTCCACGGGGGTTCCCGAGTTGACCAATTCGACCGATGTTCGATTTGGCCACTGTCATTCCAATAATTTTCATTATTTGTCTAATGTCTATCCTTCAATTCTACTTCACTTGGTAGCGTAGCAACGCGCGCAGGATACATATTATAATCAGCAGTGCTATTCTGTAAGAAACGTAGCGCTGTGAATTCAACTTGGTATTCACTAAGCTTGTCAAACCATATCAAACACACTAGTAACGTCAACGCTGTGCGCCGAGACGAGTTCGTCGCGGCGCACAGCCTAGAAAATGACTCTTACAGAAACAGTGGGCTGAAATATGATGAAAATTCGATACTAATGTATAATATAATAAAGTATAACAGTTTGTTCGCTTAAACATCTTAATATCCGATACTGCTAGTCATATAATATGAAAAATATGTTTTATTTTGATAACCGAATAATTGACGATCGTTAAGGCAACTCAATTAAGAGTAAAGTTCAATATTAATTTAAGATGAGAAAAGCTGCGGGAACAGAAAGTTATTATAAAAATATTAATGCAATATTAATATGGACGGATACAAAATAATTATCGTATTGATGCCCGGATGGATTTGTAAATGTGGGTCTTAGAAAAAAAAGTATTTACTGAACATAATTTCTGTACCGCAGTAAATTTACGCCCCCATTATTTAAGCACAGCCATATATTCCCTCGGGAAACTTATACGGAAAATAGGAAAATACGTTGAAAAAGACGGGTTGGAATTTACACCGTTTCGATATACAGATTCAGTGGTGAGAGCATATAATATTTTTTCCTATTAAATGGTCTATTGTTGTGTCGGTACAGTCACTTGCAAAATTGTATCGTATTTTTGTGTAGTTATATGTTTTTATTTGATACCGTATCGAACAAGGTTATAGGGAAACCATACTGTGGTAATTTAGAGCGTTACTCTCAGGAAATTTCAGTATAAGAAAATAATAAATATTTAAAAAGTCTTCTCTTTGTTTTAGCGACGATTCTCAGCTGTAGGTAAACTCTCTATTGATCTAGCGGTAGATTCAGTTAGCGTTCACTGAGTAACTTTAGAGTGATAAAGGTATTTCGTATTTCGCATTTTCAGTTTTTATATTATTACAACATGTTATTTAGTGAGTAAGATTTTCGGTTCTTTTCATTCGCTACGATTGTAAGACCGGTAAAAATATGTATTTGCATATATACAAAAAACATGTTTCCATTAAAATAACGACTGTCTGCAATTTATATTGTACGCCTAAGATACTGAACAAAAGTTTTTTGAAGTCGTAGTTTGTTAATATAATTTAGGAAAAACGTAGCTTAGTACTTGTAGGTCCATGGTATTTACACATTTCTGTTGTCGCTTAATAAAACAAGCATGAATGAAAATAAATTTAGATGTAGATATTTCCATCTTCAGCAGACGGGGACAGCGTCTGGGTCAATAGAATTAGAAATATAACGATCAATAGGAGTATCAATATGTCACTGCGACAGCTTAACGAATACCAATATAGGCACATTATGTAGACACAATGCAAGTATTTTTTGTTACTATTTTAAAGTAATATAACATTATGATTGTGGATTAAACATAGTTAAAAAAATTATTAAGAACCACCTTAACATCTGTTCCTTTATCCTCAATTATTTTATACAAACCCTTTCCTGGCGATTAGCAACATAAGAAAATTACAACATTTAGTGCAGTAGTTCTGAAGTTATGTGCATACATTTCGACGATTCATTTTTATTTTTAAGGAAGAATCTAATATAATGAAATCTAATATAATCTAATATAATGAAGAATCATACAAATAAGGATTCTGATTTTCGCGAAATAACCTAAAATTCATTACAAAATATAAATAATAATATTATGTACACATAATTACACCAGTAGTAGTACAGTAACAAAACATAATCATGACATCATATTTTTAAATGGCAATTTTATTATGTATCCTTTTAATGTAGGTGACTGTACAACATACAAACAAGAAGATACGCCTAGAAAATAAGTAAAAATATCTCAATCAATAACTATATACAAAAGCCTATGACGCCACAGCCCTGCGTGGGTTACCTTTACTTTTATCTTGGATCAGCTTTCACCTCGGAAGCTGTGAAAAGTAAATGAAACCAACGTAACGATTCTAATTGCCAATTTGATGGACTCGTGGAATTGAAATATAGGTCAAAGTTATTTTGTCACTTTAAACAGTTTCAATATCTTTAACCATTCCGTTTTAATTGTATTTCATACTAACTGCCAACCGCGGTTTCGCTCGGATGAATCATTGTCAATAACCTTTGAACTGAACATGTTTCTTTTAATGATTTCCGAATTACAACATTCATGTTGAAAATACAAAAAGTATTGATTTAAAGTTCTTCCTTTTTGGTTTTTTTAAAAGTCTTCAACCAATGCTTTCTCTCACGTCTGTTAAGCTAGAAAAGTCAAGTCGGCAGAATGACACGGTGCCAAAACATGGCATTGACTTAATTTAGGACTGGTCCCCAAGTTTCCTGTAGCTCAACGTACTACAGAGCGTAGCTGGGTGTTTCTTTGGCAGATGGTATTCTAAATGCAGTTCTCCGATAGAGAACTAAAGTTACCGATATCACGCGAAGAATAAACTCGTTGAAGTAGCACTGGGCTGGTGACATACTGAGAAAAATGGTTGGTCGATGGGCCAATAAGGTTCAAAAGTGGAGGCCGCGTTGAGGTGTTGAAGTGTTGGTCAGCCATTAACCAGATGGAAAGACGATCTCCATGCAGTAGCCGGTTCGTGTTGGATGCGATTGGCGAAGGATCGGTCGCCTTGGCATTCATTGAGGCCTATATTCAGCTGTGAACGTATAAAAGCTGATGATGATGATGACAGTTATTTTTTGTGGTTTGAAAATGTAACCTAAATAAATCTTCCGCATACTTTTACTGCATGAAAAACGCTCGCGATTTTACAGGACTTTTATACGATTTTCTAGAGGAAAATTACATCAGGAATCGCAAAGCGTGCCATTTCTCTGACATATGCAAGTTGAAACGTCGTTCAACTTTACCGAAACACGATTTACAATGCGAAGAAACAATGCTGCTTAACTTGGACTGACATTTAATAATATTGTAAACGAATGTTGTGCGCAGTAACATTTATAAATATTATTATCTTTCGTAATTTTATTTTAACTCGCAATTTACTTGTTAGTGCATTAGAAATTGTGCCACTAATATCATCATCATGTCATAATCGTCTGTTATCCGTCTGAAAAAAAAACGAATAGTGGATCCGTTGATTTTTATGTTCACAACGAAAATGATTATTGAACAAGTATACTTTGAAATTCGAATGACCTAATATAATTAATAATAATTAAATAGCAAAATATTAAATTCATCCTGCATCTCAATCGAGTTTTTTTTTAATTATTATTTATTAGCTATTCCTATTGACTAGTTTTTTACTTATTACAAGTGTACAAGTTGTTACCTACGAAATAAAGGTATTTTTGATTTTATTTGATTTGATTGAGGGAGGCCTATGTTCAGCAGTGGATGGATAAAAGGTCATGATGATGATGATGAAGATATTCAATATGAGCTTTACAATATTCTATCGTCGATTCTATCGTCGTATCTAAACTGATTTTTTGAGTTTTAATAATATTTTTAATTTATCGTTAAACATTACATATATATATTAATATAATATTAATATATATATGTAATGTTTAACGATAATAAATCTGGTTACATGTACCTATCATGAGCGAAAAAATCATATTATTTTAAATATTTTTTTCCTTGAACATTATCTATGTCACACAACTATAGCTATATCCGTAAAGCTATATTATCTAGTTTTTTTAAATATCTTGTTATTTAAGGCTTCGTAAATACTTAGACGGACGGAGCCTCGTAAATTTTGTTGTATGCGAGGTCAAATTATGAAAACATTTTTTAGTAACTCCGCACATGAATATGAATAATATATTATACATGATGTATTGAAGGAAATGCTTTTCTCTTAAAACAATCTGGTTGTAAAATAAAAAAAAAATACTCTTCTTATCATAATTATTGTAAGTCCATAAAACGAAAAAAAGTCAATGCTCGATTTAAGATCCCATTCAAAATTTGTTTTGATATTTTATATGACAAACAGGGCTTAAAGATTTATAATATTAACTAACTGTTGCTCGCAGCTTTGCCCTTAATTTAAGTTTATATACAGATAAAGATTTTTTTTCATTTCGGTTACTTCTTATAATCTTCCAGTGAAAATAATGTCCAAATTACCCTAGCAGTTATAAATATTAGCCGGAAGAAGCAGACAGACAGATATACGAACAAAACATACAAAAAAATAAATAATATATACAATACATTTTATAATGTAAATATAATATGATAATATATTGTATCCTGTTTATATTTTATGATTTTCATTTTTTCATTATATTTCTTAAATACACGTAGTATTGAGTGGAAACAGTTCTTTTAAAATTACAAACAGAAAGTAAATTTTAATAAAAAAAGTAATTAAAAATAAAAAAGTAATTTTTAATTTTTTTGTATACTTAGAAATAAGTTTTCAGGTTTAGAATAAAACAACAATTTTCGCCAATTTGGCGTTACATCATTTATTTTTGATTTCATTTGCACAATATCGAAAATACATCTACAGATATAATATTTCGTACGATTATAATTCCTTTTATATCTAAAAAGTATATATTATTAATAAATATAGAGTAATATAATATTATGTCGGTGTTCATATTATTGTAGAATATATTAAATACTTACATAAAACATTTTTGGATATCGGATAAGTACATGAACATTGTTTTTGTATTTAGAATATTTAATTGTGCAAAAATATTTAGTTCTTTAAATTTTGTGCAATTCTTTGATATTTTTTTTGGGATAAAATATTGGTCGAATCTTTGATATGCATTTTGTCAATTATACCAACAAACAACGGCCAAATAACTTAATATTTATATAATATTATGTTTTCAACGATGCATTATACATTATATGCTGACTAAATAATATATAAATGTTAATTAAATAAACTAATTAATGAAGAAGGTATTTTTAATCTTTGCCATATATAGAGCCTTCTATTATCGAGTATAATAATTATTATAATATATTGTGTATAATCTTTGTGTTCAAAGTAATTACTTTTAACTAAATTATAACATTTTAGCAAAATATCTTAAGGAATAATTTTTATTTATAAAGAAAATATTATTATATATTTTTTATAAATTATAATTAATTATTGATATTTAATATTGTATCTTTGTACCAGATCAAACGTATGCTGTTTCTCAGGGTAGTGTTCAATTTCATCTCATAATAACCAATCAGTAGAGCCGGAACGTGAGCATGAGTCATGCTTTTTCGTTCGCGCAACCAGCATTCATCAATTTTTCAAACAATCTTAGTCGAAATGACTATTGAATGATTGATTTATAGTTTTCATTCATCATAACGCCAAAAAATCTGAGTCGAAATGACTATTGATTGATTAATTTACAGATCTATCCGACTGATTCAGTCATGGCTATAAATTCATGTATTTCGAAATGTCCAAGCATGGTATATACTCGTATTAATATAATAATATTTTAAAGTAGTACTTTGCAATGACAAATATTTTCGTTCCTTTCATAAATCTAATCTAAAAAAAATACATATTTATGAGTTGGCTGTCCATGTCGTGTTTTTAAAAAAACACATGAAAGGTGTTCAAAGCAAAACAATTTATCATCTGTCACGTAAATATAATAAATAAATTATCCACTTTATACTGAGTTTGAATTTCAAGTAATATGATAATAATAAAATAATATATTTACGCTTTAAGATTGTACTAAATAAGTATAAGGTTTTATTGACAATTATAATTTTCAATTTACTCAAAATCAACTTTAACAGTTTACCAAAGTCGAGATAAAAGATAATTTATAATATAACAAGATAAAAGATAATTTCTTAGTAACTTATCCAAATATCGTTAAATCATTCTATTTACTAGGCCGCTTTCTACTCTTGAACATTTTTACAAAATATATTGAGGTTTTACATTGATTTTTAAGATCTATGCATGATACATTTTTAAAATTTTCCAATTTGAAAAAAAAACAAAAACTATTAAGGCTTTTCGCTCTTAATGCATTAAAATAAAAGTAGAAATAAATATTATAGTATTATATCGAATTGGTGTGTTTCATAAAGCACTTAAAATATATCTATCAAGACAATTTTCAGTCACATCTTACCCGATAATGTAACAAGTCACGAACATTTACATTTCATTACATAAAATAATTTGGCAAACTAGACATTTGTCTAGAATATAATTTATATCATTAATAGGGAATAAGGACACGTTTCATTATGTTTTTTATTACGATTATTTTATATACTTTCCAAACAGATAGAGGAAATGATAAATCTAGTTATATTTCTGAAACATTTTTCATAATTCAACGATTATACATCAAAATATAGATTATTATCAGTTTAATAGGGTACTGTCAGTCTCAAAAACTAATAAGACAAAACAAAAAATACTTTTTCTTAAATTAATAGAATGTATTATTTATTACATCTAAGCTAATTATAATCTTTACAGAGTTTACTTAAAATATATATATTTTTCTAACGATAACATAACAAAATTATAAGCATTTTATTACAAAAGATTTAGTGTTTGTTGCTGACTGTACCCGTTCCGGTACCGTATGCAGATTCAGTTAGTTAAGGGGTGCCATTGTTTGACCTGTTCCATTGGCGTCGAGATGGCCGAGTTCCAGTGCTGCAGCGCCCGTCCGCGGGTAAACATGTACGATCCCAGCACGAACTTACCGAGGAGTCGATCTGCAAAGAAGTTTATTTTTAAGACAATGGTTTAAACCCCAAAAACGAGACCATCGTTCGCTCACCGGTGTAGGAAAACATCGTGAGGAAACCTGCATGCCTGATGAGATTGAAAGTCTTTGAAGGCATGTGAAGTTGTGAACTATGGCCCATTACCCTCCTCGCCTGATTTCGAAGAGGAGACCCGTGGTCAGCGGTGGGACATATAAGGGTTGACATCGTCGATTGACTATATATATATATATATATATATATATATATATATATATATATATATATGCGGTACAGAATGGTAAATGTGAGTGAGAGTGCATATTTGTGCTTCGACGCTGTGCCAGATATGAGCTTTGTTTGGCTGGCTGATGGCCATAGATGGACGTTTGGCCAATGAATTTCAGATATTTTAGGCTAACATTGAGCGACGATGGTCCAGTGGTGGATGGACTCGGCCTCTTATGTGAGAGGTTCCGGGTTCGATCCTGACCCCTCCGTGACCCTTGAAATGGGTTTTTCTAAAATTTCTAAGTGCACCCTAAACACGAGACCATCGCTCGCTCACCGGTGAAGGAAAACATCGTGAGGAAACCTGCATGCCTGATGAGATTGAAAGTCTTTGAAGGTATGTGAAGTTCACCAACTCGCACTGGGCCAGCGCGGTGAACTATTGGCCTATATAAACTAAAAAATCAAAACTCATTTTCGTGAATAAGGCATTCGTAGATGATATTTCCCAGTGTTTACGCGTACTGCATTCATTATAATTAAATAACTTTTATTGTTTTTTTCAAGCCCGACGTTTTGAATACTTTACAGCAACTATGATGACTCTACGAGGGAGTGAGGTCAGTCAATTGTAACATTACTTTTAGGTGAAAAAAGTATAATAATAGATCTATATAGTTTATTGCAACATACCAATATTTATTTCGAGAATTCAAGCAATGGATATGATAATTTTCCTTTATCGAATATTTGAATGTCCTTTCTAATATTAGAATAGCTTAGGAAACTCCAGAGAGTCAAGAAATCCAGGTTCACCTTGACACTTCAGGTTCTAGAAAATATTATCACAAAACGAAATCCAATAACTAAGATTTGGGAACGTAACGCCGTCTAAGCGACTTACCGTGTTTATTGGTTGATTGTTATATTAATTTTTTTAGGTTTTTAATCAATAGCAACAAAAACAATATAATCATTATTTTCCACTACATGTGTATTTTATAGTACCTCAAATACAAGAAACTGATTCTTTAATGACTTAATTTTATCAACGTACCTTTCGCTGTTAACAAAGTAAGTTAACTACGTGAATTAAATTTTAGTATGTTATTTGTTATCAAAATATATTATAACAAAATGGGATAGGGAAACAGGATAGAGCATTCACTGAAAAATTGTCATTCATTAGAAGTGTCCCATTTTCTGCAAATTATTTCGGAATTTTATATTTATATTTTGAAATTTTGAAAAACTTTAAAAAATTAAATTCGAAATATTTATATTTTGAAATTTTGAAAAACAATGGTAATTCTTATCTAATAAAATGGAAAAAATCATGTTATTTACTTGCATAGTTTATTTTATCTAATTTATTTTAAGCTTTCGAAGCTTAAGCAGCACACACCCTTATGTTTATTAGCGGCGCAACTTTCTTTTGTCTCTTTTGTTTGTGCACGGAAATAAATTAAGCTGTCTCATCGAAATTATGTAAAATGAGCCTATATTTTCAGGTGCCTGGTCTAAGTTCTCTTACTACATAACCACTCCATTATTTATTACTCCAGAACGTTACCCACGTTTTGCGAGTAGACAAAAAAAAATGATTGTACTATTTTTGTTCTGTTGATTTATCCGATAACCTTCCTTTGACTATTACAGAACTATATCTAAATTTTAGAAATATAAGTAGAATGCTAATGAAAATGATAAGAATGCACAGAATAGAGATTTCTTGTTTCATTATACAGATGACAACGTATCGTGTTCCTTATAAAACAATTTACTTTATATTTACGGGGACGTAGAGATAAAATGTAATAAGGGTCATAAAAGTTTCACTAGCCATATGAGATCCACACCCGGAATACGACAAGAAATATGACGGTCGTGAAGATGTGGACGTGATGTGCATGTCCATGAGAAGGGATGATCATATCGTCAACAATCGAGTTACGGATATCGATTTATACAATCGGGTTACGGCAATCGATTTATTGAATCGACTGGGAGATTAAGATTGGCAACTAAGATTTTCTTTTATTTTAAATTTATTTGTAAAAGCTTGATTATTTTGATTATTATAAATCGCATTGCAATGCAATTAGTTATTCTGTATAATAGAAGTGCCCTTTTTGGAAAATTATTTAAAAATATTCTTTATTTCTATTTAATGAATTAATTAATCTCAGTTAAATATTGGCGTTCAATAGTTGAAGCCTATGTTCAGCAGTGGATGGATAAATGCTGACGATGATGATGATGGAATATGAATATTTTATTGTAAAAAACAAACTTTAAAAATCATCAATTTTAAACATTTTTCTCTATAAAAAGCGGCCATTTTCTGTCATGGCGTCGTGCGTGATGTCAAAGGTCAAATCAAATTTGTTTGGTTGAGGAAATTTAATTAACAGTTTTATGAAATTTTATCATGTAAAATTGGTTCAAAATTTTACAAAAAAAAACTGTACCGCAATGTGAAAAAATGATATTCCGGATTCTTTAAGGCTGATATGGTGTCGGAATCGAAAAATACATCAGACATAAGTTACTTCTACGTCTAGGTTACGACTAAAGAAAAAACTACATTTAGGTATTTATTAAAAAACTTATTTATTGTTTTTGTTTCATATTCTACATATTCACCATTTGTGTTGCTATAACTAACAAAACATGAGTGAATAAATAAGGCCAGTCCAGGGCTTGGTCATAACTTGTTTAAATTACTCAGTCAGCACAGGACGATCTAATAGGGTTTCTTCATAAATATTTTACAACCTAGAGCGCTTTACAAGCTTATAAAAAACAATGTTTTAGAGTTAACAATTTGGACGTGACATATTATGTTACTTCGAGCGATTGTAGTTAGTAGCGATTTGGAGTAGATTTTTTATATTATCTAGTTTAATTTTTAGTTTGATTGATATAATTTTTTTAGCAGTTTAAGGGCCTGTTTCACAATCTCCAGCTAAGTTCCCAATAGGCTATCGGCAACACATTTGACAGATAGAGTATTGAGTATCTGTCAAATATGTTGCCGGTAGCCTATTGGACACTTATCTGGAGATTGTGAAACAGGCCCTAAACGTATTATTTATGGTTTTTGATGTGTATTGTATAATATTTTAGTAATAAATAAGTTATGCTATTGTTACATTATTATCATCAGTCCATTATTTGCTGTTTTCGTAAGGGAGAGAAGACATTCAGTGTAGTGAGAGTATTTTTGACATGATTATTCCGCTGATAATTAATATATTTCGATGGTTCTTTTTTGTGAAAGATGGTGTTTCTAATTTTAGTCTCATATTAATATAATCAAGATCTGACAAATATCCTGTCTCCAGCTTGTCTTTCCGCCTGGTAATGATGGCCGACGAACACTTCGTTTAACTTAACGCGGCTTCGTAATATATTTTGTTTTAATTTTATTGATGTTCTGATAGATGCGATGAGACCCTTGGTGATATTAATAACGATCTTTTAGTAAATGCCAGCAATCAGCAAAAATTCTAACTGAAACTTCTCAAAGAACTTGTGTTACCGGTGTATTTTTAGTTTTTTTTTATATATTTTGAAGTCGTTTCATATTACAAAATATTATAATATTTGAACATAAAAATCTGAATGCACACATTAATAATACTTTTACTCATTAACGGCGGTTTCCAATGTCCTATCTGTCTTAAAATGTTCTTATCTATCGTTACATTTTGACACATTTTCTTACAAAATCTGTCAAAATTGTAAGATGGTTAAGAAAATTTTAAGATAGATAGGATATTGAAAACCGCCGTAATTCTATTTTTATGTACTTATTAAAAGTATAGTTTCTAAATTAATTAATGTAACACAATCAAAACGTTAAACGAGTAATACATTATCATTTTCAAATTAATTTGATATGAGATGAACAACGAATTGTTATTTTACTTCAGGCTACATTGTTCAGGCGAGATTAAGCGATACTACCAGTATTGTAATGAAGCGATGTCTATAGTCAAGTAAAAGCTGCATTTCAACTGATAACAATTCAAATGATGTTCGATAAAACAACAGATGAATAGAAAATATTATGATCTAGCTTGATTAGAAATAGCTTTATTTTCATTCGCTTTTTCCAATTATTTCTCAATAAATTTAGTAGCGTTTCGGTTTCAAATGATAAAGATAGCAACACTTTTTACATTATTCAGTTTTTTCTCTCTTTCTTTTCTTTCTTCAAAATTTTATGATATTGTGTAAAATGCAAATTTCATTTTTTAATCTGTCAATTATGACGGTTTTAGAGTTAAAATGTAACAGAAGTTACTTTTACTTATTTTATAATAGTAATATGTATTTTGCCTGTATTACATATTGGGGGATGTGCTTATAATTGCCACGCTGAGCAGGCGCAATCGCATCGGCGGCGTTGGATGCGAGTGGCACGGGATCGGTCGTCTTGGCGTTCATTGAAGGAGGCCTATGTTTAGCAGTGGCCGGATAAATGCTGATGATGATGATGATGAATATGTATTTAGTCTTGGCGTTTATTGAACGATGATGATGATGATGATGATGGTCTTTGTGTCCATAAAATGTGTAACTTAGATTAAACATAATATGTTGTAACGTATACAGTGTTAAGTCATAAAGTAATATAACCTCGAGGAAAAGGTTGACTGAGAGAAATCGCTTGAAGCGAGCGGCCGCCTTTGTGCCTGTAACTTTAGTGCTTATGTCATTATTTTCCGCCTTTTTTACATTGGTGTGAAATTGTGTATTCATTCAATATTGTGTTGTATATTTAAATTTAATTTAATAATATAAATCTTAGAAAATAAGTTTGTATTATATTTTTATCTACATATATCTGTTATAAAATTTTTACTAGAGTTATCTTATTTAGTAGTGTAGAAGCCATTATAGGATCGTAGATAGATAGATTGTAATATTTTTAACATCTCAATGTAATCCATCGATAGTGCTGACAGTATTGAAAATATTTAACGAGTATGTACACTAAATTAAGCACCAAGTGTTAAGTAACTTAAGCCCAGTCACCATTTATTAATTATAATATCACTTAAGGTCTTAATTTTCCGTTCGTCCCGTGGTAAATTTTTGAAGTGAAACTTCTTTAGAATCGTTGTGATTTATAACTGGATGCATCGGAAAAAACGACAGGACACAAATACAAAAATGTGTAGGATAAATCCGGCAAACAATGAGACAGAAATAAACATACTATCTTATATTATCAGTCTCTCCTCTTTGTCCCATATAACCTGTAATTAGTGGGACAGAGCGAGAGAGCAAATGTTAGTGTGTATGTTATTGCACACTGTTTAATACTTGCTTGTATTTGAGAATTTAACGCGTGTTTCACTTCTATCGTGTGTGAACCTTCTCAACACACCTTTTTTATTCATATCCATTTATTACCTACCTTTGGCATACGAGGAGTGAGGCTGCAGCGCCTGGACAGTGACGCTGGTAGTGTGCAGCTCGTCCGCCCGCAGCCTGAAGTGGAAGCACTCGGAGATGAGCGCCGAGCCCTCCTCGGATACTTCCACGGCGGCGGTGCGGCGCGCCCTCACCCCGCGGCACGCTCGCTCCTGAGTCACGCGGGCTATCACCTCCCGCTTGGTAGGTGTGGGATCCAGCTAAGAAGAAAATATAATTTAATGTTGTATGAAAAAAAAAAAATCTCTAGGCCTGTTACGATGGCAAACTCTCGAACGTTAATAACTCTCGAAATAACTTCAAGAGGCAAGCCGATAGGAGGATTCACGCTTCTGTTCTGAACGCTTCCCATCCTAATGATAAAAAGTGTTCCGAAAGCTTCGCCATTTTTTTAATGGAGCTATGCTAATGGCCCTAATGGCCCTAATGCTTCGGTAGTGGGGTGAGCCGGTTGGTATCATCCAGTGATATAGTAAGTACGGGGTTGCCCCCCTCCAGCCGTGGAGTGTGACTTCCACGGCTTCATGGAGTCGGGTTCACCACCGTCGGATAAAAGCTTCGCCATATTGTCATGACATCTATACCGCAGAGTTTGAAGACGATAAATTCACCACCAATGCGTTCTCCCCGTGATGACCTACGGTGCCGAAACGTGGTCTCTTAATTTACGACTGGTCCGTAAGTTTGCCGTAGCTCAACGTGCTATTGAGCGTGCTATGCTGGGTGTTTCTTTTGCAGATAGGATTCGAAACGAAGTATGATTTATAATAACATAATACATAAGTAATAGGGTTCTTTTATAGTAAGGAGGTCTTCGAAGTATTTGTCCGATTGAAAAACATCACTGTGTTACGTTACTAATAAGTTACATAAGGTAGGTAGATAATAGGTAAAGTCATCATAAGCCATAATAGATCTGTTAATTCAAGTTGCAAAGCTGAGGGAAACAAAACGTATTCTCTATTATTTCTAGCCTGTGTTGTTCCTCTCGTACCCCTGATAGATGTGCTCCATAAAGATAAGAGTTCTGCACGAATCCTGTTTCTTTTTACTGTTATTAATGGTATAAAAAACGGTAGTCACAGGAACTGACGATTGAATGAAATATAATTGACTAATTTAATAAAAAAAAAAAACATAATGACGTCATCATGTCACATTAGCATTAACATGTTGGTGACGCGAACCTTTAAGATTTTACCCCATCAAGAAGTGCTCGACGCGGTTAGAGAAGATATCACTTCAAAAAAATTCATTTGTGGAAAGATTATAGCGAATGTTACTGTAAATATATGTTTTTTTATTTGTTTTTTCCAAAAATTAAATTGTTTAGAATAAAGCTGATCATGCAGAAATCAGAGTAGTTTTGATACCTTTGATATTTTATTGTTCTGTAAAGGCCACTCCCAAATTCCGATTACAATTAATCGCCCATCAGGTGACTATAGTAGTTTAAAAATGGAATTTTTGATAGAACGATTTAAAAGAGTGAACTGGATATCCTTCCAGTAATTCCACGATTTAATCTCTTGCCGTTTCTGAATTGGCTGCACGAAGATTATTCCATGCATAAAGTTATTACAGAAAATGTGGGTTGACCCTACACTTTTCCGTATACATTTTCAGATCTTTGGACGTCGTTTTTACCTTTACGTTATTTTTAGAACGTAGTTCAAAACAAATTATTGTCTCTGATTTTATGGATGATATTGGTGATAAATATTAGAATATCAACCCGTATGTGTCCCACTGCTGAGCATGGGTCTCCTCCTCGAAATTAGGCGAGGAGTTTATTGGACCATAGTTCACTGATGCGCTGGCTCAATGTTGAACTTCACACAACTTCAACTGCTTTTAATCACATCAGGCATGCAGGTTTCCTCACGATGTTTTCTTCCACGATAAGAGCGAGCGATGGTCTCATGTTCAATACACGTAGAACTTGTACACGTAGACATTTATAAAAACTTATTTAAAGGCACCACAGTGGTGGTGGGCTAGGATCGAACCCGAACCTCACTCCAGAGACCAAGTCCATACCCAATAGACCATCGTCACCTGCCCCCTTAGACAAGTGGCACAAATGCTAAATGAATAGAATAGAATATAATACTGTGTATGGGAATGACAGTAGCTGTCAAATTACATGTCGTAAGCTAGTGTCATCTCCATTCAATAAGGGTCTGTTTCACAATGTCCTAATAAAGTTCCAATTAAGCTATTTGCAACATATTTACCACATAACTACAACGTTTTTGTTTCACAATTGACATATAGCAATATTTGGCTAATAAAGTTCCCTGTAAACTATAGGTCGGATCAACTGGTCATTAGCAAATTCATCTGTCAGATAAATTAGTTGACAGATATATACGCGGTTGACAGCTTCACGACATTTGACAATTTGACGTTCCGGTAACAGTAATATACAAAATAATTTAAATTGTGTTTTGATCGTTTAATAATTAAGGGATAACATTATATACAAGTTCTATGTAAATAAAAGGTATAAAGATGGTATGATACATACATTTAAATTATAAAAAACATATTTTCATGTATATTTATAACATGGAATGTTTTTCTAAAACATATTAATCGTAAAATGGAACTATGAAATGCGAGGTTGCCAAACCTACTAACCAGTAAGTGCCAAATAGGGATCTGCCAAATAAATTTACAGGGAAGATGATGGTGAAACCCAATCAAGACTAACTAGAAGATTTATTTGTCAGTTAATTTATGTGTCATATAGCTATAGGGTACTTTAATAGTATATTGTGAAACAGACCCTAAGTATTCTATTATATTTGTTTAGCATTTCTACCACTTGTCTAGGGGGTCAGAAAATATATGAAAATTTTTAAACGTTTACTTTGTTACCAATTATAGTAGAAGTAAAAAAATATTACCTTAAGTCCTTTTGCTTCTATCACTGTAACCGTTAGCCGATGTAGATTTTCATTATACAGCAATGATACTTGTATTTCTCCTAAGTCCGATACAGGTTCTTGTATTTCCTATAAAAAACAATATTTTTTAATTGAATATGTAAATTATTGGCTGTAGCACGCAGCTTCGTCTGCGTTAACTAGGACTTACAAGCGGATCTTAGCGAAATTAGCCTATAACCTTCCTAGATAAATGGGCTAAATCTAAAACTAAAAGAATATTCTTAATCTGACTAATAGTACCTGAGATTAGCGCTTTCAAACAAACAAAGTCTTCAGCTTTATATATTAATATAATATTCATCGTTGTAGCGCAGAGCGTAGCATTTTGCTACGTAACGACGACATATCTCGTGAAGCTTTATACATAATACGCTTCTTATATTGTTTTCTTATGTTTACGCGAATTTCACTCATTATAATGAAACAAATTTACGGGAGGACTGTCGTCCTCGTCCCTTGACCATGGTTGCTGTAAAGTATCCGAAACGTCGGGCTTGTAAAAAACTTAATAACTAAATACCGCGATAAAATCCGTAAATTTGTTTCATTATAATATGATTCTTAGTACATATTGCAAACCTTTTAGTGTTCATATCTCATTGAATCCCCGAAAACCTATAGGTTGAGTACAATTTACCTCGTCCCATTTATATTACTAACTATAATATGGGCATACTTGTGTCTGAAATAAAGATTTTCAATTCTATTCTATTTGAGTATATTAAAAAAATGGTAATTAATAATATTTAAATTTATTTTAAACTCTATTTAGACTTTTGATTTGACAATTATAATAAAGCGAAATAAAATTGTTTATGTATGTATTGAAATAATTAGTTTATCACTTTTCGCTCTGAGTTACAGTTACCACAAACGTAACCAAATTCATCCAATCTCTGTAAGTTAACATAATTATTATGGTTTGGATACCTTATTGTAGAAAATAGTAAATTAATTTACACTAGCTGTTGCCCGCAGCTTCGCCTGCGTTAACCAAGACAACGGGATCTTAGTACGCAAAATAAGTAACTTTTCTGGTAGATTTTTTACACCTTATGTCCGAAAAAACCAAATATCTTACGGAACCCTATTTTTTCCAGAATAAAATTTAGCCTATGTTACTCGTGGATAATATAGCTTTCAAACGGTGAAAGAATTTTTTAAATCGGTCCAGTAGTTTTTGAGCCTATTCTTTACAACCAATAAAACAAAGTTTTCCTCTTTATAATATTAGTGTAGACAGAGAGAGAATACTTGCGTATGCAAAACGTAAGCAACTAGACGCCCCACACTGTTTGTTCACTAAGGTAACATAATGAAAGCATGTTACTCGTGTTAGCCACAAGTAAAGTGCAGTCATGCATTTAAAGATTTATTTACCTGTAGTATAATACATACGAGTATACGGTGTATTTTATTAAACACTAACTGTTGCATGCGGCTTCGCCTGCGTCAATTGAGACTACTAACTTAAAAAAAAATATAGCCTATGTTCACCGGGGATAGTGTAGCTTCCCAACAGTGAAATAATTTTTCAAATCGGTCTAGTAGTTTCGGAGCCTATTCAAACAAAACAATCAAATTTTTCCTCTTTATAATATTAGCACAGTGAAAATAAATTCATACAATGGTCCAAAGCCTTTGAAGTCGCGCGAAATGCCGCTTTTGTGTAGGTATTTGTCATTGCTTCAGGGTTGTCACAATGATGTGTTTTATTATAATCTGTTTTACATTTTGTGTATTCGTAGTATATGTATGTAGAGTACTAGGAATAAAACAAAAAAAAAGATATAGAAGTATTATTAAGGAGTTTTATTATAAAAAATACAAATGCGTATACAAAAACTCAGGGTTCGCATGATATACTTATATATCAATTGATATTTTATGCTTGATATATATATCAAAATTGATATTTATATTTAAATGTAAAATAATGTTTTAAATGTAAAAAATCTTACATCAAGTTATAGTCTAAATACACACACGACACGACATTAACTAATCATAGCCGTTGACGCGGCTTGTAACTTAGGTTTATGACACCCACGTGACCCCCTATTTTTCGGAAGAAAATTCCTTGTTTGTTATTATACTATTGTTAAGTATCCATTTATACCATGTGTCAAGTTAATTCGACTGATAAAATTAATACACTTTTTTTTTCTTCTGGTTAGTAAAATGGACTTAAGACTCAAATTAATTTGATTGATTGATACTCAAAAGATAGATATCGTTGATTTTTAATTTATTTGAAAACTTTGAATATCAATAATAAATAAATGAGTTTAATTTTACTTCCCTGTCTTCAAATTATCAGACATACAAATTATTTCGATTCAACTATTACGAAAAAACATATCTGTGTATTAAATTTGTATGTAATTTTCGAAAATATTAAAAATAAAAAAAATATCTGATATTCAAACGAAACACTATCGGTCGCAAAGCACTTAAAATAATCAAATTAAAATGCGACAACCCCGACTGACGTGTCCCAAGTGAGTGTATGGCAGCTTGGGCTCGCTACCGCGCCTCTCTCACCCCGCACGCCCCGCACGATTGCTCTGTCTAGACGTGTTCGTTGGACCATTGTATGAATTTATTTACACTGTGATATTAGTATAGAAGTATAGATGATGCCATAATATTTTAAAAACATAATTGATTATATTTACATAAATTAACATAAATACACATATTATTTTTTAAGTTTATATTTAAGCCTTTATTCATTTAGCCTGAAAAACTTGAAAAATTAACGAATTATTTTGGGAAATTGAAAATATGAATTTATTATTTATGTAAACTAAAAATAAGTTTATTTGTTTGAATCACCACCTAAGGTACTATTTTCGTACTAATATTAAAAACGCGAAAGTTTGTAATATGGATGTTTGAATAGATTTTAATAAAACTTTACAGTAATATAGCTTATACATCAGAAAAACACATAGGCTATAATTAATTCCCGTAATTACATGAGAACGGGAATTACGCGGGTGAAACCGTGGGGCGCTGCTAGTTATAAATATATTTAACAAATACAATATCATTATAAAGGCGTAAGTAAAAAAAACATTCAAACTCTTGTGAGTAGCAAATTATATTATATTACACTACTTTTCAGGCAATACTTGTTTTCAAACTATTTTATATTATGCAGACTATTAAAATAGTTACCTGCTAGTCTTAAGACAAATCCTAATGATTTATTCAAATATTGAAAATATTATCATTACATTATTAAGCATTTCAATCATTTTCAACTAACAATTTTTGTACGTAAACGACCTGTATATTTAAAGGTAAATGTTAAAACTGTTAATTAAGCCTGGAATTATCTGTGTATTCAATGCATTGGATTGTTGTCGATTAAGTGAATTATGAAAGTTTGAAATTATTGCATTATCGAAATTTAATTTTATATTGTATTCAAATAATCCATTATTAGTTTTGAATTATTAATTAATTTTAATAATTCACAACACGTTATTGAATAAAATAACAATTTTCACACATTTAAAAATAGTGTTTTTATATGTCCGTCGTTTCGGATACTTTATAGAAACTTTTTAGAAATTGTTACTTTTGCTTTTTAGAGAATTTTCAGTTTATGGGTTTACTGGTGGGTCGGTTGTAATCTTGTTTCATTATTAATAATAAACAGCTTTGCTGTGTTTCGGAGAGAAGGGTGAGACAGGCAGTGAAATCACTGGCATCAAAACTTAACATCTCATGTCTTAAGGATAGATGACACATAAATTAGCAACTCGTTTATGTGATGCCTTGTTCTGGACTGGTTCAAGGCAAAATAGATTATGTTCCGGGCGATGTCAACCATTTAAAATCAGGTGGCATGTCTACTTGTAGGCACCAGATGGTACGTAGCCGATGGTCACGCCTTTACTTGCTATTAGGCACATCTGACACACTTGATGGTAAGTGGTTGTTGCATGTTACTTAGATAGACGTGTTCGAAAAAATATATGCATGATGAACTCTTGAACTTTAATTAATCATCATCATCAGCATCAGCCTCTATCCATCCACTGCTGAACATAGGCCCTCCTTTTTTATTTAAATAAAATTATTATTTAAAACTATTGTTTTCTTATGCGAATTTCACTCATTATTATTTATCGCGGCTTATTAGGTTGTTAGTAGAGAGTAACCGTTACAATAGGCTACTACTACACTACAATAATCAAATATTGTTTTATTATTTACCTTATTCATTTTTAAGCCCAAAATATGTATTGTTTTGAAAAAATGTTGTGTTAATATTATGTATTTTGCGTTTTAAAAAATCAATTTAAAAGTTTCCGCGAAACACCTCAAACTGTCATGGCGTTCTGAATGACGTCACGCCGTGCGAAACAAACTTGTTCTGTCCTACGAAAATATCAACAGCAACCATTGCGTTTCGCACGACGTGACGTCACACTTACTGATCGGTGTTCACGGTCACGTGACTTACTGCCTTATATTGCAAAATTTATTTGTAATAAAAATAAAAATAATTCTTCATTTTAACATTAAATAAGTAAATTTATTACTATCTAAATACCATGCTTTATCATTAGAAACCCTAATAGTACCGATTTATTCTTATTGGAAACAGGCCTATTGTTTCATTATAATATTTAAAAGTATCTCACTTTTTCAATATCCAATTTGTAGAGTTGTGGTTCCTCGTCAGCGGCGATGCCGTCCAGCTCGCTGAGCGGCAGTATGATGTGGCCAATCACCTGCTTCTTCGTGCCAACCCTGCCGATGTCCACCACAGACAGCTTCAGTGTAAGAGTTTCCAATTTGTTGGGTGGAATCTGTTAAAAAAGTACTATTATCAACATCATAATTATTAGCAATCAATAAAATTGCTATAGGTCAGCAGTCTTGCTGGTATTGGATTATTATATTATTAGAAAAAACTATATTAAAAATACGTCTCTATTTTTAAATATTTCAATAAATTTTTTAGTTGTATAAATGCAAAATTATTTTTTTTATATTTGGTATTGCCATAAATAATATAAAATGAATCGAAATCGAATTATCGTAGTTTAAAAGAAAAAGGTCAAATTATTTAGGCCCTTTTCAGACACGGATCGCCTGGATTGCGCGGCACTTAGATAACACTCAACTTAGTACTTGTTAAAACTCACGATTAACCGTCGAATTTGAATTTAGAGTTATCAAAACAAGGGTCGAAGTGCTAAACCAATAGGGTTGTCATTTACTCGTAATTTATAATAATGATAATGAAATAAATATAATAATATTAAGCGAACATTGACGTCACGGTTTACTATTATGACTTATATCCTACTAATATTATAAATGCGAAAGTTTGTGCAGATCTTGGTTACTCTTTTACGAAAAAACTACTGAATGGATTTCGAGGAAACTTCACAATAATATAGCTTATACATCAGATTAACACATAGGCTATAATTCATCCCCGTATTCCCACGGGAACGCGGGGCGCTGCTATACTGTATATGAATGCCGTTGTAAATCTTAACTAACGCAGGTGAATCTGCGGGCAACAGCTAGTTCAATATAATATTTTAATATACAGACGAGCAAGTAATATGCTTTTACTGTACAAAATAGACATACAAATTTACGAAAGCATTACAATATACAACAAGAAGACTGAAAATTCTGTTTTGTATTCTTCCTCGAATGAATCCTCTAAGAATAATATTTCATAGATACATCGCACTGGGCAATGCTAAATCAGCGGCTCGGAAAGGATACATGAAAACTAATTTGATTTTGTATTCTGTTCTATATGCATATCCTTGTTTTAATCACAATTGGTAAAACTACTTATATCGTATTGTTTTCTTATGTTTACGCGAATTTCACTCATTATAATTTTACAGTAACCATGGTCCTCCCGTGACCATGGTTACTGTAAAGTATCCGAAACGTCGGGCTTGTAAAAAACTAAATAAACCGCGATAAAAGCCGTAAAATTTGTTTCAATGCTTATACCATTTCAACTAAATCCAAGCGTTTTGGATAGCTTTTATAAGAGCGCGATAAAGGTAGTTTTTGGGCCTGTCGCTGGGGATCATGTAGCTAGCCTACAAGATCCGGAACCCTCAAAATGCGGCTGAAGGCGCTCGCAGTGGCTTTAGTTTGAGTACACACAGAGTTCATACTTAATGAATTCCACATAAGGTCTGTCCTGGCCAGGCATAAATCATTTCTCTGCTCAAAACATCTAGTTTTAATACCCTTTCAAGCAGGGTCGGTACCTTTAATTCTCTGATACATGTCTTCATTTCGAATCCTATATTATTATGTGTTAGTTATATGCGAGTCGCAAAGGTATTAGTTGTTTGACGTTATATAACAATACAATAAAGGCTGATGATGATGATGATGAAACTAAGGTCGGACTTCAAGCATAACTGCATTTTCTTTAATTGAGCATGCAAGTACGCATGGATAAAGTTGACAAATGCTTATAAAATGACAGTGGAATCATGATATTTTAAGATACAATTAAAGAAACAATTCTTTGTTTTATTAACGTTTGTATTATTTACGTAATGGACGATATCCGGTAGAAAACAACTTGAAGTGCATCGAATTGTGAAACTTTAATCCACTGTTTTGATTTTTATGTGTGTCCAACACATTTTTTTTCATGTGTATCTCATGTTAGTGTTGAATAAATAAATGTTTCTTCCTTTCTTATTTAAATCAGTCGTTTCGTTTAGAAGAAGTTACGTGAAATTCATACGCTAAGAAGAATTAAAACTGTATACTAGAGACCCGACAGATGTCCTATATTAAACATTTTGTAGTTGGAATTGAGAAACTAAACAATTTTAAAATTCAGAAAATAAAAAATAACAAATCAATCCTTCAATTTATGAAGAGTTCAATGAATTGCATACACTAAGAACAATAATATATTATAAAGACAAGAGATGGTGCGTAAGCCTTAGTGATAAAGTTCAGCTGGCAGCCATGTTTATTTCAGCCATAAACCCTTAAGTACAGACATCTTAAACATGGACTTAAGCATTGCTGATAGATGAGCCTTCTAACGGCACTGAACATGACGAATTACCATCAAGCGATAATAAACCTTATTATCTCAACTATGTCATTTGTGGAAATGTCAAAATATCTTTAATTATATTTTCAACTAGCTGTTGCCCGTAGCTTCGCCTGCGTTAACTAAGATTTATTTTAAGAGAACTAAGATTACAACGGGTTTTGAGTACGCAAAATAAGTAACTTTTCTTAAGCTTTCGAATAGTGAAAGAATTTTTGAAATCGGTCCAGTACTTTTTGAGCCTATACATCACAACCAAACAAACAAACAAAGTTTTCCTCTTTATAATATTAGTGTAGATGTGTAGAAGTGTAGATAAGGCCCGTTCGCACGAGAACTTTTTTACCAAGCGTTAAAAAAGCGTTTGAATGAGATAAATGGATACCAATATAATATTTGCTCAATCGAAAGAATTTTTAAAACACAACGCTTTTTTATCGAACACTTTTGGATTTTCGAGGTTGAGTGTTTGACGTTAAATCGCTCGCAACTCGATCCAACATCGGGTTTTGATGCGACGCTTTTTAAGCGCTCATGCAAACGAGGCCTTACTGTTTTGGATTAGTGTTTATCGCATTTTTTTCACGGGATCAAATCATCTTTTCAGCAAATTGTAAAGGAATGTGTCCCACTACATGGTATTAATTATTTTTTCAGCAACGAAGCTTTAGTATGTTTCGAAAATGAGGGTAGAATTACCTCTGTAATTACTAACTATGTACTTTATATTTCTTTATATTGGCAGCTAGCTGGTCAAACGGTTAGGCCTACTTTAAGGTGCGGTCGCACCTTTGAATCCCTTTATTTTTAAATATTTGGTATGATGAATAAAGAAGTCTGTTCCGGGTTATGGATGTGTATATTCCGTTACCCGTAACACAATTTCACGAACTTACCGGATAACGAAGTGACAGACTGTTCGGATGACGACGTGTTATTGTTTGATAATATTTATTTATTTTAGGACAGACAATGTCAACGTCTGCATTTATGAAAATAAGGACTAGTTTTCGGTGAGCTTAATCATTGTTCTTACGTGGCCTTATCATTATCATCACCAGCATGGATGTTATTTTTCCTTTTTTTTTTTAATTATGTACGGCAAAAATGTTTGTGAAATGGATTAGATATTATATTTATTATTTTTCACAACTTTATATTTCATTAATTTCATTTTGATATAATTTTATTACAACAAATATTATTGTTCTTACGTGTCCTATCATCATTCAGTCCGTATGTTTTGTCTTTTTTATTTTTTTTCCAAAATTATGTACAGCAAACAATGCTTATAAAATAAATAAGATATGTGGATAATAATTTTAAACTTAATATTTCATTTTGATATAATTTTATTACAACGAATAAGGACTTATTCATTTTCAAACAAGTGTTCTGTCGAGATAAGTGGGATCTCTTAATACTTCACAAACGAGACTTCTAACAGTCTTATGAATAAAGAGCTATGTCGCGCGGTTTCAGTAATGCATAATTTAAAAAAAATGGTAAGTGGACTCTCAAATACAGGAAGATTTTTAGATATTTAAGCTGCTGTAGTAGGCCACAGTCATAAACATAATAATAATAATAATATAACTTTATTGCACACACATAATATAAAAAAAAATTAAACATAAAATGAAAAGGAGAAGTACAATAAGGCGACCTTATCGCTATATAGCGATTTCTTCCAGGTAACTTATATATTGAAAGAATAAATTACCGAAGGAGAAAGGGTGAGCGCCAGAAGTTATCACATGTAATTATAATTTAAACAAAAAACACAAAAAACAGCACTAAAACTAAGCATTATAAAAATAAATTGCACAATAATATCATACGATGAATAAACAAAGAAGAAGAAGAAGAGTAAAAAAAAAAGAAAAAAATGAGAGGCATCAAAGATGGATTGTAATTTGTACATACTTTTTAATTACTTTACAAAAGTTATTTTGACATGCTATTATATAGTTTATGATATATAAGTGACTGTATGACTTTACATAATGTAATAAATTTAATAGCAATTGTTTACTTAAAATAAATGCTCTTATATACTTATATCGTGTCAAGCAATGTAGTTTTACTCGTTATTTTTGTTTTTTATCGATAGTCCAATATTTTTATGACTAAATCTCTTTCAAATCTGAAACCTTTACAATCGTGTTTGTAACAATAGGCCCAATTAAGCTTCAACAAATAACAATGCCGCTTTATTGTCAAAGCTTTCCACAGGATTTATTAAATATTTTATGATATAGCTTTATTGTGATGCTTAATGGTAACAGCTTTGATATCTTAAATCTTTATTGCTATATTTATAAAAAAAATCAAAAATATAGAATTAAAATAACTATATTTGCTATAGTCTGGAATATTATATTAAATAGTTATATTATTATTTGAAATATTATTTTTATATTTTATTAGTTATATTATATTAAATAGTTATATAATATGAATTAATAAGAATGATATAAATTTTAGATTCAAATTATAATGATTGATTTCATGATCATCAGCCTTTATTTGTTCTCTGCTGAAGGTAGGCCTCCCTTAATAAGGCTCTTTTTAAATTTTGAATTTAATTCACATTAATAATGATCTTGATGATCGGTCATTTTCATTTAATATGAGAATTATTCATTAATTTTTAAGAGCTTTCATAATTAAGATCTACTTATAGATATGAAAATATAAAATATTCAATCAGCTGACATAGCTTGATATATTATATATACTTATTATATAGACTACTAGCTGTTGCCCGCGGCTTCGCCCACGTTAACAAAAAAAATCCTTTCGTTTTTTTAATTTATACTATGTTACTCCTAGTACCTCCAAAAATATCTGTACAAAGTTTCATGATGATCGGTTT
Source organism: Lycaena phlaeas (assembly GCA_905333005.2). Lineage (NCBI taxonomy): Eukaryota > Metazoa > Arthropoda > Insecta > Lepidoptera > Lycaenidae > Lycaena > Lycaena phlaeas. The sequence continues at coordinate 6,751,093 of HG995181.1, forward strand.
AGTATGATGATGATGATATAGATTGTAAGCTTATTATGCCGGCAAACATAAACTTGCGTTGAATGTAAGAGAAATGTTATTCGTGAACCCGAGGCAATGCAATTCTAATGTTTGTGTCTTAGTTATTTTAAGTTGGTGAAACAAGAAAATAGAAGCAAAGATAACTCACCTGGTAAACGAATGTTTCGTCGTAGAACGGATTGCAAGTTTTCTTTTTTTGTTTCGTTTGAAGCACTCTCCTCTCGTCGGGTACCAGCTGGATTCTGTTTGGTAAGACATTACAAAATAAAAATTAAAACATAAAAATAAAACACAATAAAAAAGTAAATGTTTTGCACTTTTATATTACGCTTGTAGCATTTACTATTAAGGTATTTTAAACACATTTCTTTACTTCTAGCAACTTTAAATCCGATTTAAAAACAACTGATATATAATGTGTATTAATTTGGACTAAAAAAAATAACAAAAACTATGCTTTGATTGTTTTCCTAACTTTAATATAAGATATGTTTTATGAAGAAACCATGAAAACATTTACGACTTAATTAAAACAAAACCAAGGAAACTTTACTAATTAAAATATAGACACGGAAATATATTGTTTTATTGTTTATTACTTTTTACAAATCAAACAATAAACTTATATAAATCCAGATTACTTAGTCAGAGTATAAAAAAATATATTGTCATATTTTATTTATTTATGATACGCTATAATATAATATTATATGTTTGGTTTGGACGACATTTCAACCACAGATAAAATTATAAACAAACATGAAGATAGACAAACAAAAACATCGAAATCCCTTGGGGTCAACCCGGAAGGCTTTGCCCGTTCTTTGAGATAAGTTTTGCGCTATATTTGCTTATGTATTTTTTATTTTTGGTTCTTTTGTCAGGCTTTGTAGGGATAGTAAATATTTTTGTATCTCTGTCCTATGTATCTGTCGTCTTGGCATTCATTGTGGGAGATAGTGATGATGATGATAGTGTTATCCTTTATGTTTTCTTTTTTCTATTTATTTTCTTATTGTTTATATCTATTTTCTGTTATCTTTTCTGTTTTAATATTTGATATAAATAAATTTACGATTTGAAATTGAGAAATCAAGAAGCTGGACAAAAATTTATCAATAAAATAATTCATCCGCGGCTTTGGTTGCTTAAACCTCAATTAAAATATTTTTAAACCTATTTGTTTTATTGATGTAAATGTAACAATTGCTTGACCAAAAGTTAATGTTGTTTTATGCAACGGAGGGAAGAAAATTACATTTAAAAGTACTCTATAAAATATTTTATTATATATATTTTTTATTATAATAAACTTATTATGAACAACTATAATTGTTTAGATAATAATTTGGACTAGACGTAATGTAAGTGTAGACGTAATAGTAAGACGTAAAGTGTTAAGTAATATCCTTTTAGCACTGGGTTTATTATAAACTCGGCAAAAGAGAATAGTAGATTGCAAAAAGAGTTGAAGTAAAAGAAAAACGAAAGTAGAGATATGTATTATAATGCCAGTATTCGTGTAAAAAACTTAGGAGATACAAGTAATTATTACACTTGAAATTAATAAATAAGTATTTCTCCTTAAGCAATACATATACGGTTCATTTGGGTAATAATTTTATTTTTACTAGAATGTAGTGTTTTTAGGGTCCTATCAAACAATACTAATATTCCTGAAATTGTCATGTCTATTCTGAACTTAATGTCATGCTGAAAAAGTTTCTCTGGGCCAATTTCCAAAAAAATGATCATGATTTCATAAATTAATGATCATCACTAGAGATATGTACGCGAGCTATTACGCTAGATATGATTGACTGTTACTACAACAGATATATTCATTGGTTGACCCGTTTAAAAAAATCTGTCAAATAGTGTATACTTACTTTATGTAGGGGTCACATGCGTTGGCCAATGCCGGAGTGCGCGAAGGTAAATGTTTGATCTTTATGATGTGCACTTGAAGCCTTTCCGTAGCAGCGTCGTACTTTAGCGTGAACCACACGCGTCCCTGGGGAAAAAGATATTGATGAAACACGTAGGATATTAATTATTATTTATGGTAAAAATATATTATTAATATAGATACGGTAATTTTAATATAACTTTATACAACTATCGCTAATAAACCATTGGAGTTTGATGACCTGGATAGCAAAGAAATATATTTATTATAATATTTTTATATAAATTGTATAATGAATTTTTTTTTCAGATGGACCTATGCTAATGGCCCTAATGGCCCTGTTGCTTCGTCGGAAGTGCGGTGAGCCGGTTGGTATCACCCAGTGATATAGTAAGTACGGGGTTGCCCCCCTCCAGCCGTGGAGTGTGACTTCTACGGCTTCATGGAGTCGGGTTTGTACCTGTGGCGGATCTCTGCCTCACCACCGTCGATTAAAGTATAATGAATGATAGCGACATCATAGACACCCACGCTACACCAAAAACAGGTGCGTTGGCCTTTCAAATATGAGTAAGTACGCTCTTTTCTTCAGTCCTTGTGTCAATTTGAAGGTTCGGAAATTAGCTGGATGTTTCCATAATATATTGATGGTGCGAGGCAGGATACGCCGTAAAACTTGAGACAGTGAAACGAGTGTGACAATGAAGCAATTTATATAATGGAAAGATCAAAAAGTAAAGCGGACCTCTTTCCTTACGGTATCGGAGCGGAAGGACTGAGGTGTCTGACGTCTAAAGTTACAAGGCTAATCGAAATTATCTTAAGGTAGGTATAATATCAATATTTCGGTTCATCGAAGTGGATTTCCGGACATCGAGGTAGTGAAGAAAACATTTGGAATTTTGACGTGATATTAGGGGGTGGAATTCTATTTCAGATATTAATCCTATTATTCTTTATAAAATAAAATACTAAATAATAACTTGTCCAAATTCGGATAATTTCGTTTAGAGTTTATTTTCGCTTAGAGTTTAGGCGGAAAATTTAATTAGGAAATTCTCCGCAAATGTGGTCTAAGCGTATAACATATTCCCCGTTTACCGGTTTGAACTGCCGAGAGAGTTAGAGTAATAAAAATAAATCATAATTTGTTACTTTGTGCATAAAATTAAAAACTAAAAGCATAAATCGTGGTACTCCTACGAGGTGGAAATACTACAAAGCTTTTGTAAGCTCTATTGCAGAAAATATAATTGTATTAACTGAACTTAAAATATTACTTAAGAATAATGGAAGTAGAAGTGCACGCTTATTTTAAATTTAGAACGGTATGATTTCAAATGTGTCTAAAAGAATAATACAAATTTTCATTACCGAACAATGTATTTTAATGTATGTTAAAATGTATGTAATTATTAAGAACAATATTATTTGTATGAACAAAAGACTTAAAGGTTTAAAAATAACTGTGTGGGCTGAGAAGAGCAAGTCGCTGGCGTGATAAAATTTTATAGTAGCAGTGGTTTGATTGTATTTTTAACTGCTTGTTAATTGATAACCCAGAAACGCTCAACCTTCTACCGGATTTTAATAAATTTAATGTAAAAAAGTATTTTTAAATTTTAACGTAATGTATATAAACTATTTGAAACGGGATATTTACCACGTTTATTGGTACCCAGTCTCATGAACATGACATTTGTAGACAGTGTCGAAATATTGAGCTCCCCGAAAGAATACTAAAAAACATGGTAAATATCCCGTTTCAAATAGTTTAAAAAATGAAAATAACCCTGTTAATTTAAAATCCTATATTTGGCATAATCCTACTTAAATATTATAAATGTTAAAGTTTGTGAGGATGTTTGTTACTCTTCCACGCAAAAACTACTGAATGGATTTTGATGAAACTTCATAATAATGTAGCTTATACATCAGATTGACACATATGCTATAATTCATTTCCGCATTCCCACGGGAATGCAGGGCACTGCTATACTATATATAGTTGCCTTTGTAAATCTTAGTTCACGCGGGTGAAGCTGCGGGCAACAGCTAGTATTTTATAAATTGACAAAGCCATGCCGAAAAAAGCATGACTCATGCAGCTCACGTTACGCCAGATCCAAGCGTGTTAGCGAGAGCCCTACACAAGCTATAGAGAGACACGATGAGCCTAAGTGCTTGGCTTGAGACACATTTTGACTTTATCATGTAAAATTATCGTCCATAAACCGGCTTTACAGAAAACCGTTTTTTTTTATTTAAATTTTTATAAAAGCTTTGCGTATTGTGATCCAGCTAAAATATTTTTTGTGACATGTATTCTAAGAGCCCAGTGCTTAATCTCTAATATACTTGAAGTATATTTAAAATTATTATTCTCTAATATATAAAATTTCCCTGTCACAATGTTAGTTACCGTACTCCTCCGAAACGGCTTGACCGATCTTTATGAAATTTTATATGCATATTCAGTAGGTCTGAGAATCGGCCAACATCTATTTTTCATACCCCTAAGTGATAGGGGTTGTTCACCCTTAAAATTTTTTTGTTAATTTTTGGACGAAATTTTTAATTTCTATTTTTTTATGATACAAGATATAAAAATACATACAACCATAAATTTTCACCCCTCTACGATCAACCCTTATTTTTTAATAGCGATTTTAGCAGAACGAAGTCTGTCGGGACAGCTAGTCTAATATATAAAATTTCCCTGTCACAATGTTAGTTACCGTACTCCTCCGAAACGGCTTGACCGATCTTTATGAAATTTTATATGCATATTCAGTAGGTCTGAGAATCGGCCAACATCTATTTTTCATCCCCCTAAATGTTAGGGGTAGTCCACCCCTAATTTTATTTTTTTATTTTTTAGACAAAATTTTTAATTTCTATTTTTTTATGATACAACATACAGAAAAACATACAACCCTAAATTTTCACCCCTCTACGATCAACCCCTATTTTTTAATAGCGATTTTAGCAGAATGAAGTCTGTCGGGACAGCTAGTCTAATATATAAAATTTCCCTGTCACAATGTTAGTTACCGTACTCCTCCGAAACGGCTTGACCGATCTTTATGAAATTTTATATGCATATTCAGTAGGTCTGAGAATCGGCCAACATCTATTTTTCATACCCCTAAGTGATAGGGGGTTGTTCACCCTTAAAATTTTTTTGTTAATTATAGGACGAAATTTTTTGTTTTTATTTTTTTATAATGTGGCATTGAAAAATACATACAACCCTAAATTTTGACCCCTCTACGATCAACCCCTATTTTGTAATTGCAATTTTAATATTGGCAGAACGAAGTCTGCCGGGGCAGCTAGTAGTACCTAATTTTTATTAGGATACTCATCATAACCAAAATAGCGTATAGCTATTTATAAACATCTAAATAAATAATCAATATAACAGACAATTAACCGAAATACCACTAACTAGTTCCCAAAGAAAAAGGTAGGGCGATAATTCTTACAACAGGCTAAAGTTCACGCAAGAATAGTAATTTTATCTGAAAGCTAAATGTATTATCTGTCTACACCATAGAAATATCAAAGGTCTACACACTTTGTACCCGAGAAAGCGTAGGCGCAGTTCCGAACGTAGGCGAAGGGGTTAATGACTTAACTGCCATTTAAAACTTCATTTATGTATCATGTAGCCTTATTTGTCGTATATACCGAATGTTTGATGCAATACTATTTCAATAGGTATCATGTATCAATCGTTTCAATTTCTCCCTTAAGGGCAAGTTGACAAAATATTGCAAATACCAACTTAAAAAATGAGACTTAGTTTAGCTCAACCTAAATAAAAAAAAAAAAAACTCTTATGGACGAAATACCTACACGAGACTAAAACAAAGGATCCCACAAGATGTGCTATAATTTTTTTATTTAATTTTATTTTGACATAAAATATTGAAATAAGCATACTGTTTCTAAAATAGGAAGTGACGCTGGCCGCATAGCTATACAAGACCCTATAGATATATCCAACATTCTACTCAATGTCCTGCCCAAAGTGACAGATTGTAGAAATAAAAAACAAAAAAGGCTTAGTTTTTCTTAGTTTGTACTTAGTTATAAGTTCAAGCAAGCTTGTGGGTATGTATTATGGACGTGACTCGTGAGGCTGTGACTACTCTTAATTTAGTTCAAAGCTGAATTATATTACTAACCTTTTTGGTGTTGGATGGATGATGTAGTTTAAAACCTTACAGACAAAATATTTTTCGCGCTTATATGTATTTTATATCAAAACTAGCAGCGCCTCGCGGTTTCACTCGCGTACTTCCTATTCCCGTGGGAGTACAGGGATAAATTATGGCCTTTGTGTTATTCTGATGTTTAAACTATATTATTGTAAAGTTTCATTAAAATTCATTCAGTCGTTTTTACGTAATTGAGTAACAAGCATCCATACTTACAAACGTTCACGTTTATAATATATATCAAATATCAAAATTCTGAACAGCGGATTGGTACGAAAAGTTACAGAAAGTTCACACAATGTTTGTATGGAAATATGAATTGCAGTCACAGTAACATGTACACGTCTAGACATGAAGCTTGTTCCAGACTCCTATTTCCCGAGGGAACTGTAAGTTATTTTCATTGTGTCTAAACTAGAACGTGAAACTGCACTATAGTGGAACTTTTAAACTGTACTTCGTCACGTAAAATAGCTTCTTTTTACCGGTGGGAATTCCCAGTATAAAGGTAAGATGGATTATTTCCGCCATACAGTTTCCAGATTAGATGTGGGCGGACGTTCTACATTTACCAAGAACTTATGTTGCCTTATAACAGACAACAATTTTATTAGACGATTAATTATCTGGGCGTGTTATACTTAAGAATTCGAAAGATAGTGGTTTAAAGCAACGATGGTCCGGTGGTGGAATAGCTCGGCCTCTTATGTGAGAGGTTCCGGGTTCGATCCTGAACCCCCCCCCCCCCCCACGTGTGCCTTGAATTAGGTTTTTCTAAATTTGCTCACCGGTTGGTTGCTCACTCGCTCACCGGTGAAGAAACATCGTGAGGAAACCTGCATGCCTGATGAGATTGAAATTATTTGAAGGTATGTGAAGTTCACTAACCCGCACCGGGCCAGCGCGGTGAATTATTGGCCCATTACCCTCCTCGCCTGATTTCGAGGAGGAGACACTCGCACCCGGCAGTGGGACATTAAAGGGTTGATACTTCACTTTACTTATTACATCAAATTTATACCTACTTCATCAACTTTTTTTTAGCCTTTATTTGTCCAATGCTGAACACAGGTCTCCCTCAATGAACACTAAGACGACCGATACCTTGCCACTCGCATCCAACACTGACCGGCCACTATTATTCATATTTAGTTTTATTAATTTGGTGAATATTTAATATAGTTTGTGAAATATTCCAACGCGCCCTTTCCCTAAGTCAGTTACAAAGTGGCTCCATTAATATTCATTAGTCATCTTTTTGGGGTAGACCATAACGATAGTACTTGCGTCTTTTTCTACCGGTGATCTATGGTTGCAGATGTATATTAGTAAATGTTGAGTTGTATAATATTCTCTTAATATACGACTGATCCGCAAGTTTGCCGTAGTTCCACGTGCTATGGAGCGTGCTATGCTGGGTGTTTCTTTGGCAGATAGGATTCGAAACGAAGAACTCCAAGAGAAAACTAAAGTTACCGATATCACGCGAAGAATAAGCACGTTGAAGTAGCAATGGACTGGTCACGTTGGTAGCACTGCCAATTTGCTCAGCAAATACTTTTTTATAACTCATAAGTGCTACTTAAAATTGATCTGATGTTTTGTTACCGTGAAATATATAATTACTTATTTAAAACTTTTTTTCTATATATTATAAAACTTTATTTGTTAATAATATAAGAATTAATTTAATAAATTATTTAAAACTACATATCCGAACTTACGCTTAAGAGGTCTCTAGTGACAAAACCTACTTGTGCAAGACTTCGTGGTTTGAACAACGTCTTTCTCGCAACATGTAAACAATTTTCCACGTAAAGCTTTACAGTTTACTTAAATATACCTGTAATATACCCAGGCATTTTTATGCAAGTTACATAATATTATCCGTAACTTTATTTAAAATATCTTTGAGTTTACACATTTTTTATAGCTACACTTTTATTTTAGTTGAATATTCGAACGAGTACTGTCCATCAATAAAAATAAGTAAGCCTGAAACTTGCCCAGGCCATGCTCAAATTCATTTAGGTGTCCTGTCTATCTTCAAAGTAAGAATATAGGTCTCAATTCCTGTAAGTAGGTACACTGCTTGGCCTGGTCTTCTTTCCGAAACAGATGAAAACTATATAGGATTGTTTCTCGCAAACAAGACATTGGTAGACAATATCAAAATATCTCCATAAAATAAAGATAAAAAACATGGTAAATATCCCCTTTTAAGTAGTTTCAGAAGGAAACTGTTCCACGGAAGATACGCGACACTTTACACATCGGTAAACGTTGTAATATCGATTGTTCTACTAAGTATTATTATTGGTTACCTACATGATGTAATTATAAATAACTAGCAGCGCCCCGCGGTATCACACGCGTACTTCCCATTCCCGTGGGAGTACGGTGATAAATTACGGCCAATGTGTTATTCGCATAAGCTATATCATTATAAAGTTTCATAAGAATCCATTTAGTAGTTTTTACGTGAAAGAGTAATAAACATCCATACTTACAAACTTTCGCATTCATAATATTAGTGGGATGACTCAGTCAAAGAGAATAGAGTTGTGCTAATCATTAAAGGTGTGTTAGAGTACATCACGTATTAATACACACATTATACTAAGTAACGGAATCGAATTAAACACATTTACATAAATACACATCTACGCGATACACACTGAGCTCTACGCGTTGCTGCTTAACGATTATAATACATATATAAATTTGAATTAGACTAAACGTGCTCCTGTGTGTGAGCGACGATGGCACAGTGGGTATGGTCTCGGTCTCTTATGCGAGAGGTTCGAGATTCGATCTTGACTCCCGTGTGTGCATGGGGTTTTCTACATTTCTGAATGCACCCTAAAAAACACGAGACCATCACTCGCTCACCGGTAAAGGAAAACATCGTGAGAAAACTTGCATGCCTGATGAGACTAAAGTACTTGAAGGTATGGTATATGAAGATCACCAACACGCATTGGGCTAGCACATCGATGAACTATGGCCTATTACTCTCCATGCCTGATTTCGAGGAGGAGACCGGACGAGGGACTTTTTTAAACGTGCTTCTAAATGGGCAATTGTTTAACTGAAATTTTCGGCTACAACAGCCTCGCTAGACAAGTGGTAGAAACGCTAAGCATATGGTATAGAATAGAATACTTATTGTATGGGAATGAAACTAGCTTACGACATGTAATTTAACTCAAGGAATAGTATAATAATAATAATCGTTTCAAATATAGAAAGATAATTTTACTAAACATAAGACAAAAAAATAGGGAAGTAATTAAATGAACGGCATTATAAATTTTGGAGGGGCAAAAAAAATTGGCATTTAAATAATTTGGTTGGCATACAAAGATTTTGTACGCAATAAAATAAAGCTGGTAGCAATTCTTGTTCCGCAAATAATTTTGATAATGGTCGAAAATTAAATCATAAATAAGCAGCTTACAATATTATGACCTCGCATAATAAACATTCATCGGGCAAAATAATTACTCGAGCGGCACATTTCTTTGCATTACATTTTATGTCCTGTGTTCACACCGGTGTAGGTTTGCGCTATTTACCGCTAGATGGTGTTGTAAGTATGTTATTGAACAAAATTATAAAAATTGAAGAAGAAATTAATAAACTATATTATCATTCTTAATAAAAGACTAGTGAATTAATTCAGGTCATGACGTCGTCAAATCCTGTGTTCAGCAGTGGTCCGTCCACTAAAGGCTGATAATATGATGATGAATTTTTTTTCTTCAAGATTTTATTTTGTTTCAGTTTCGTAGATTTATGTAGATAGTAGATAAATTATGCAGGTATTAAAAATTGTAGGTGGTGTGTAAAATAAACAAGCAGTTCAAAAACTTGCAATATTCAATTCAATCATTACCTACAAAAATCAAATCAAATTAAAACATTCAATACGCAGGAATGGATCCACAATTTTAAACTTATTTGTAACAAGACGTACAGCTCTACGGTTAACACCGTCCGCGCGCGCTCAGGCTGTACGCTGTCGTTCGTGAGTTCAAATCCTCTTCATACCCATTATCTATGAATTTCTTCTTTTGTTTGTTTATGCATTTTTAAATAATATTTTTTGATATTACAATAATTATAAATACGATTTACAAACTAAAATTTTGTATAAAAATTGAATAAGAAATTAATAAATTATATTATCATTCTTAATAAAGGACCAGAGAATTAATTCAAATCATGACGTCATCAAATCCTGTGGACTGGGCTATAACGCAGAATTTAATGAAAAAGAAAGTTGCTTGAAGTTATATTCATGCTACTTATATAAGCAGCACAAAATTATTTATTTTGCTTACCCTCCGAGTGCTTACCAAAATTTTATTAAACAGGAGCAGCACATTGCCCCTCTTTTAATTAATTTGCCTTTCAAAAATAATTACAGCCATAAAAAATGACAAAAATTGCTGCTTGATTTTAAAATGTTTGCTGAACATAAGTTGCCGCTCAATTAGCTATTTCTGCTACCAGATTATATTTTTCTGCTCACAAAAATACGAATATTATGCTAGTCGTTTAAATAACACCCAAAAAAATACTATAACTACTTAAAATATAGTACTGTATACGCTTATAGTCTTTTTTACAAGCAAAACTATATTTTGTGTCTGTTTGTTCTTCAAAGTTCTTGCAACAACCCAATGGCTTTATCGTTTATCGCAACGGGTGACAACGAATGACCGGGCCCGTTGAAAGTAGCTTTATTTTAGACTAGCTGATACCCGCAGCTTCGCCTGCGTTAACTAAGATTTACAACGGGATCTTAGTGCGCAAAATAATTAACTTCTCTGGTTGATTTTTTACACCTTGTGTCCGAAAAACCCAAATATCTTCTGGAACCCTATTTTTTTCAGAATAAAATTTAGCCTATGTTACTTGTAAATAATGTAGCTTTCGAATGGTGAAAGAATTTTTGAAATCGGTCCAGTACTTTTTGAGCCTATTCATTACAACCAAACAAACAAACAAAGTTTTCCTCTTTATAATATTAGTGTAGATGTAGATAAATTTGTAAATTATTTACATTGTACATAAATATTAAAAGCGAACAATTATAGTTTGGTTAATATTTCTATCGTGTTAAAAGAAGTGCATATTTCTAAAAAAATAAAATAGAATCCGTAGAAAGTAGTATAGCCAATTTCTACGGATTGAATTTTATTTGTATTTTATAATAATCTAAAGTTCACAATAAATGTATCGACACATTTTTTTTAAATGTAGAGCAGCGTTAAAATTCAAGTGTTCCAAATTGATAAAATTTCATTTTTAATTCAATTTAGAACCAGGGAAGGGCGGAACCACACCTCTATATTATGACGTATTATTTATTATTCATATTTAGGTAAGGCTTACAGGCATTTAGGGATTCCATTACTAAAAAAATCTATACCGTGTACTGTATTTGGGTGCCCTTGTTACTAATACTGTCGTATAAATCAAACTGTATTTAGAATTATTCTTCATCCTATTCCTTCGTATTAAAATTATTGTGGGTTACGCCTTTGGCGCCATGAAAAGAGACGCCATGTTTGTTCTTTAATCTTTGTTTTTAAAAACGGACAACCGCCATTGCAGTTGTCTATTAAATGACGTTTCACGTTTGTTGCATTAGTGAGTGTAAAATAAGAAGTTAATGCTTTATGTTTTAATAATTTTGTTAGTGTATAGCAACCGGTTATAATAAACTACTAATGCCCGGTTTCTGAGGAATTTTTAACGGCAGTTTGTCTATTCATTAGCGGTATTGGTTCGATAACCTAAGAAAGTGCGTTTCTGAACTTCTCAATCGCAATGTAATATAAACTCCATTTAAACTTAGCTTATCTTAGCTGACCAATGTGTGCCGTTTATCGATTTCATAACTTTATTTGACCTTTTGCTTCAAGCAAATTACATAAACCTTACATCAGTGAGTTTGACGTTTATTTAAAAAATTCATTCGCTGATAAATAGCAAATTTTAATAATTTATAACTAAAACAATGCTTATTTACTCTTGAATAAAGTATTCTCGTAAATAAAACTAGTAATAATCCTGAATTAAAATAATAAAATCAATTTTAAACTTGATCTCTTAAACAGACCCATCTAACGGCAAATTATGGAACTGCTTATCTGTTTGATAGTTATTGAACGGTTCATTGCGTATTCAGAAACGCAGTGACAGTTAACCGACGTTTATCATATACATAACTTTATTGTATCAATAGCTAATGAGAGTATAACTGGAAACTTCAGAAACCGGGCATTAGTCATATTAAAAGAAATGCATAACGTAAACTAATATACATATAATTTATACGCAAGACTTTGACATCCAATCTTAAAACTTATCGCTTAACTGTGAGGTTGGTTTTAAAACAATATTTGGCGAATATAAAGTAAATAATAAAAAAAATAATAAAAAAAAGTTTCCGAAACGTCGGGCTTGTAAAAAACTAAATAAACCGCGATAAAATCCGTAAAAGTTGTTTCATTATAATAAATAATAAAAGTTAACCAAATATGAAAGGAAGGTTGACACACCAGAAATTTCTTATTTGCAGTTTGTATGTTTTGTATGTGTAAATAATGATTTAACTCTAAAATAGAACAACAAATATTTTACTTGGCAAAATTCAGCCCACGCTAGGGATACCAACTAAATTACTGATTTTTATATAAAGCAAACTCATCATCATCATCATAATTATCAGCCTCCATCCGTCCACTGCTGAACATAGGCCTCCCTTAGTGAACGTCAAGACGACCGATCCCAGCAAAGAAAAACAAATAAAACAAATTCTTAAAATATATTAAATAATATGTTATTTTAACAGTTGTAATAGACAAAGTACTTGCTGGCCACCGTCAACCAAAACTATCCATTTCCTACTAACTGCACCTGATGGTTGCAAATGATGCTACTTACCACATGACCCTCAGGCCACAGCTGGTCCTCCACCAAGATATCGGCTTTATACAGCGACGGGTCCAGAACACCCAAGTCTGTGGTATTCGCTGCAACAAACGAAAATATTCTTCATAAGTTTATAACTAAGAAAATGTAAGGAGCACGAGTAAAAGGGAAAGATGAGATCGGCTATCTTTCTCGCACATACTGACGTCATTATGTCATTCTACGTAATGCGCCCAGTGCCGTCATCTATGACGTATCTCAATGATAATTTGATGTGATAAGCGCATGAGCAGATGATATAGGTACATTGACTGTCATAAAAACCTTCCGAAACAAGAAGGCAAATGATTACAGAAGTCTGACGCAATCTCATTACTCGAATAAATGGCTCATAATTTTCGAGTATTTTTATCATCATTTTAAGAAAGAAATATTCTCATAATACCACTCCGTTATCCGTCTGTCTGTATGTTAGTCTATCAAACCAAAAGCTTTAGCTTTAAGGCCTTAAGGCCAACAGCATAGATTCTTTCGAAAAAAAAAAAAAACCAAAAGCTATATGAAATATTCCAATGAATTCCAACGTAAGTAGAAGAAAAACCTGAAAACCCTTAGTTTTTCGTTAGCTTACATAAATAACACATTTATTCACACTCGCTCTTTATTAGGATTTTAATGTCAATAAGCTTAGGCTCGTTTATGTTTCTCGAGCAAAATTTAATTGCAACGGTAAAAACTTGAAGTTATCTTGTAGTGCATCAATACTTAACTAATTAGGACACAGGTTTCTATTGATGTCGCCATGTCCCAGTAAAACTCCTACTGTCCGTTCATCATCATCACTATCATATTCATCATCAGCCTTTGTCCGCTCACTGCTGAACATATCAGCCTTTGTCCGCTCACTGCTTCCCTCAATGAATGCCAAGACGACCTGTCACTTGTCATTCGCATACAACGCGGACCAGCCGGCACGGAGACGCACGAAGATCGTCTTCCGACCTGGTTAATGGCCGACCAACATTTCGTCTACCTAAATCGGAATTACCTGAAATTCTGTCTCGGAGTACAATAGAATTCATGATGATAATAATATACATCCTGTATAAAGGTCTTAGTGTAAGAACGAACGATTGATCCCCAAATACACGATGTATGTTCGGATCCTATTTAGGCTAATTGGAATCCCTTTGCTCAAATTAATTTATACCGCAAGTAGGCTATATTACTGTACACTCCACTGTTATTTGTGGTCTTCTTGATACTGTACCACTGTTCTAAGGGAGTACAGTTACTTATCCAAGAAAAGCTGACTAACTGGAACCATTTTCCATATAACAATTAAACTGCTCTTTATGGACTTTATCGCGGTTTATTAAGATTTGCTATGTAATGGTCGCTGTAAAGTATCCGTCGAAATAATGAAACAATAAAATCCTATAAAGCGAATAGTAAAAGTATTTTCTGCAATTTTCGTTCTGAACGTTAATTGGTTGTTATTGTAAGCTATCCCTACTAATATTATAAATGTGACAGTAGCTCTGCCTGTCTGTCTGTCTGTTACGCTTTCACGCCTAAACCACTGAACCGATTTTTATGAAATTTAGTACACATGTAGAGCAGAGCTTGGGAAGGAACATAGGCTACCCTTTATCGCGAAAAAAGGCTTGGGTTTGTTTTGTTAGATAGCCTATTTATCGAGAAAGGCTATTAGGTTTTTACCATCCCGCTAAGTCTCCATTATAAATAGTTAACACGGGCGAAGCTGCGGGCAACAGCTAGTGTTAAACAAATCTTTTTAGTATCAATATTAGACAGCTTTAACAGCGCCCCGCGGTTTCATCCGCGAATTCCCAATACTCGTAGCAGTATGAGAATAAATTATAGCCTATATTTCACGATTATAAATTAAATAGTTTTTGCGTGAAAACTTAACAAACATACATACATTCGTACAAACTTTCGCGATTACAATATTAATATATAAAAAACTAAGATGTACGTGGTAGGTAAGTAAGTAATTTTTTTAATTATTGATTCTGAAGACTTACACTTTACAGATATCTTAGGAAGTACAACAAGTAAAAATCATATCTACTAGTGGCGTTAGTTTATGCGCCACAGATAATATCTAAAGTCGGAGTTTTCTCACTGCTTTGAATATAATAAACTGTTCCAAAAATAATTTTCTCCTACGGTAAAAGTAGGTCATGCACATAAGTTTTTATTGAGCAGTAATAGTATTGGGCAAATTCGTGTTTTTATTGTTGCTTTTCTCATCTGCTCTTGGTCTTGTATCACGTATTCTGTATATTGTGGCTAGAAAAGGATAGGATGAGGCCATTATCATAGGAACCCTCTCGAAGGAGAGAAATATGATTCGTTATTAAACATTAAAATGTGTAGGTAACATATAGTCATTATATTACTCTACGTAGACATTTGTTCGTTCGTTCATTTCATAATAAGCTCAGTATTTATTTGCCACTAAATACGCGTATTATGAAAAAAAAAAACAAAATGAATATGATAAATGAAAAAAACCTAAAAAATCCGTCGCGTGGCAGTCAATTTCATCCCTTTTGTCGGATTTACACGATTTCAAGGTCTATTTACTTTCAAAACATCGAAAATGTTTTAATAGAAGGTGTCAAAAAACAATTTACCAAATTTGCCGCTCTGAAAATCTAATTCGCCATTATCTGCGCAGGATTAAATTTTAGACAATTCACATAATATCATGATAAATTAAATCCTATGTGTTATTCTAGTGTACATAATCTACACTATTACTCAGTTGTTTTTTTGCGTGAAAGGTTAACAAAAATCCAAAACTAAGATACTTTCCCGTTTAAATTATTACCTAGCAGCGCCCCGTGGTTTCACCCGCGTACTTCCTATTCCCGTGGGAGTACGGTGATAAATTATAGCCTATGTGTTATTCTGATAGTTGTAAGTTTTCATCAAAATCCATTCAGTAGCTTTTGCCAGAAAGAGTAACAAACATCCATACTTACAAACTTACGCATTATAATATTAGTAGAACTAGTAGAATATATTATTAGTAGAATGGAGCTCATGGGATACTAACCGAACATAGTCAACAGATAATAGCGTATCTACAACATGATGGCTGATTATAATTCAGTTGTTAAAATACTACAATACAACCCACATTCAAGGCAAACAATTTACAGTCCAAACACGATTCAGGGTTGTATCGGTGTCAACAAGTGGTTAATTCTGAATACAGTTTACTCTGTACACAATCCCGCTTATTGTACCTTTGCGTGAAGGTCCGTTGTAAATATATTCAAGCTATAATAAATAAAACCGAAACTATGACAGGTGATAGAAAGGTGAAAATTTAGAGTCGCGTGTATTTTTGAATGCTGTATGAGAAGTCAAAAATAAAATTAAGGGATAACCCTTAACATTTTGAGATGAAAAACATATGTCCGATTCTCAGACCTACGTTATTTGTTATATGTTTTTCAGCATATTGATGCTAAGTACAAAATACAAAATTTCATGAGAATCGGTCAAGCCGTTTTGAAGGAGCTTAACTACATACAAAGCAACACGAGAATTTTACAGTGATGCCAAGTTGGTGGTTTTTCCCCTAAATTTAGGGGAACAATTTAGAAAAGGGGATTTTTTTAGGGTAATAAATTTCTTAGAAATATGAACTTTTAATAAATAAAATGTCTAAACATTTTATTTATTTTAAAAAAATAGGGTATATTGGTTGCGATTTAGGAGATTTTAAAAAAAGCTTAGGGGAAAATTTTTTAAGCAGTTGACATCACTGGAATTTTATATATTAGATTGGGATACTCAAGCGAACAAGACAGATGTTAAGTTACGTTCTCTATAAGCATATGAGTGTATTTAATATGCATAGATCATGACTTATCTAATTTAATTAGGTCACGATGTTTGTATTACACCACCGAACCTACCCTTCTTCCAAGACCACAACAAAGCTTCGGGGAAGAATTAAGACGGGCGTTGCTTCGGGAAAATAACATTTATGCAAATTTTATTATGGTAGATTATTATCTGTTTCCCAATTAAAGAAAAATTATACTTAGTTATAATTTTTCTTTTTATTAATTATGTACTTTTACTTCCACAGTAAATATACTGTTTGCTAAGTGCCGCGAGCAATCTTACCACAGATAGTTACACTTCCAAGTCAAAGAGCCGCAAAGTTACCTCTAAGGCTATTAAAACTTTTAAAGTAAATACTTTGAACTTAGTGGCTGTGTACACAAGTTGTAGATAAATAAACACAATAATTAATTACTTCGGTAACTTTCTTATTAAATATAAGCCCGCTAGATACAAGAGAACGTTGCCTAAATTTAATTTAGAGAAAAATTTGGTAACGTTATTAATAGTTATTTAGGTATCGTCTCCAAGTAAATAATAAATGTATTCTTAACAAGTAGCCCCCCCGCGGTTTCACCCACGCACTTCCCGTTCCCGTGGGAGTACGGAGATAAATTATAGCCTATGTGCTATTCTGATGTATAAGCTATATTATTGTAAAGTTTCATTAAAATCCATTCAGTAGTTTTTACGTGAAAGAGTAACAAACATCCTCACAAACTTTCACATTTATAATATTAGAAGGATATGTGTATTTAATTTTACGTATAGAATTTAGAACCATTCACGTCGAATATTATTTTTAATTTGAAATAGTTTTTTTTTAATTTTCATAGGATAGACGGCAAACGATGAGTGATTAAATCCCAAAATGTAATTTTAGACGCGACCTTCATGAAAATCGTTAAATTTTTATAGGTCATAAAATTGTTGTTATAAGTCGAGGTGTAATGAACGCTGTAAAAGTTCATTTAAGCTTTAAGCTGTTTTAAGTTACAACTCAATCGCCCTTATAAAATTTCGTTAAGTAATACTAAGCCATCCCTTAATTAATCGACTGTTAAGCTACAAATCAATGATTCAATTTTGTTTACTTATAAACATACTGTTTGCGTAGTTTAGAAAAGAACAGGGAACACAAATAAACATTTATCGTATATCATATAAATGTAAGTAATAATTGGTCAATAGAACAGCTGATTTAAGTTGTATCCGCCATCTTGCCACTTATCCAGGCTTAAACTATTATACAAGTAAAATTCTATAAGACCGATTATATCGTACGCCTGTGTTGCGTTCGCGCACGTGCCACAGAGTCGACTCAAACCTTTGCAGATATTGCAAAACAAATTCTTACGCATAGCAACCGGTTGCCCATGGTACATAAGAAACATCGACCTACATAGGGACCTCAAGTTAGATTCGATTAGGGGCCTTCACACTTCAAAGAGATGTCAGTACGTCACTTTGAAAAGGCACTCCATCACCCAAACCCGCTCATAGTAAGCGCGGCAGACTATGTCCCTGATAGCTCAGTCTCAAAGAGTTTTAGGTTACCTAAACACGTTACTACCGATCCGGCTGACGAAATATCTCAGCTATTAATGCGCGACGCAAAAGCGCGACGCGAAATTCAAGATAGAATACACACACATAACAATACAACATCCGGGGTTAGGTACTCAGTCACACCGCTTGGGCCTCGGGGTCGTGAGCGACGTCGATCCCTACACATGGTAAATACATCGATCCGGATCGATCGGGTAAGATTAGGTTCGAATCCGATACGAGTCTACACTAATCAAAACCGTGAAAACACCGTTAGCACTTTGCTATCGGTCGATTGGACGGGTTCCGCGCACGACCCACCTCCCCCGTCAGAGGGGGAGGGGAGGGCCGGCCCTTCGACTAATAGTTTAACTTCATCCGCTAATGACTCGTCGACCGTATTGGATTTGACTAGCCAAACACCTACTCTCCAGAGTAGCGCGCGCGATATACCGCGCCCTCTGCGGGGCACGGAGGGGGGCGCCCCCTTTCGAATTTTACTAGGTGAGCCATCTGCTCACCTACCTACCGATTGAGCTTAAAGGCCATCAGGCCTAAAAGTCAAAAAAAAAAAAAAAGTAAAATTGTAAATAAACAACTTATAATTTTCTATGTCCCACTCCTGGGCACGGGCATATGATCCTCAAAAGCAGGCGAGGAGGGTATTCCCATCAGTGAATGGGCTGGCCTAATGCGGGTTGGTGAACTTCACACACCTTCAAAGACTGCCAATCTCATCAGGCATGCAGGTTTCCTCACGATGTTTTCCTTTAGCGGCGAGCGAGCGATGGTCTCATGGTATCTCGATGTCCGCTTTTATATTTAGAAAGAATCATTTAAGGCGGGTCAGGGTCAATCCTGTATACTCTTACTATTCGCCAATACTAACTAATAAAATATATTAGAATTTGTAAGTCCGTATATCGTGAGCTTTTACTAAGAAAGTAGTAATATGCTCACAGGGTGTGTGAATTATGATAGTCATTAAAAATTAAGCTATTACAACCTTGGGCTAATTAAATTAATTAATTAAAATTATGTAAATAGCGTTTAATAAAGGTTATTATTTATGTCTAGCAATTGTCAGTCACACTCTATTGAGAAAATAATTTATTTAACAGCTTATGTACGCTGAATTAGTTACAGTAGAAAATTCGTTTGAACGCGCTTATCTCAAGAACTATTTATTGGTAGGATTTGAATGATTCTTTCAGTCTTTGATAGCCCGACTATCAAAGAAAGTTATATTATCCCGCTAAGATCCCGTTGCAAATCTTATACCTTTAAACGAGCAATTCTTGTATATATATATAGAATCTGAATCTCGGAAACGGCTCCAACGATTTTCATAAAATTTTGTATACATATGTTAAAAACGGCGATAAATCGATCTAGCTAGGATAGATTTTTAGAAAACTTTTTTTTATCCGTGTTTTGGGCAACGACAAAATATGATTAGAAACGAACGTAAATTTCGCTATCGATTTGTAGGTCATGATAGCTTAGTGGAAAAATTAGGCAGATAAATCCGAACGAGCCTGGTTCGAATCTCCAGCCCAAATTTTTTTTTCCTTTTTTTAAGATCTTTTTTTTTTGGAAGAAAAATTTTATCGTATTTTATCACTAAGGGTACCGAGCAAATGCTCGGTCAACCAGGTACTATTAGTTATCGCAGACAAAGTTGCGGGCCACAGCTAGTACATAAGCAATGCTGACACATACAAGATAGTAATAAGTATTTTTTGGAGAATCGATTTTCATTATAAGGCCGGGGTATGTAATTCTATGGGAGTTGTACAATCTTGCACTGTACCCAATTCACCCTGAGAACTTGCAGCTCCCTCTGGCGTCCAAATAAAACAACCAGTGTTAAACGTGAGGAAATAGTTTTTATTGGACCGGACAATTACAAAATCACACAGAACAAATATCATTTCTATTTAAGTAAATTGACACAAGTAACCGATAGCGCGATCTAATTACGTGACAGCGCCATCTATGATTTTAATCGAGAACTAATTATATGTATATTCACCATACCGCCCACCATAAGGACAATGATGTCCTTATACAGAACCGCCCACCATGGTTCTTAAATCTTAATCAAGCAATAACAAACAAAACTAAAAGTAATACATCTTTGACATAGTATACATATTCAGTATTTACTAAACTAAGTTTCCCTAACATCTAAAATTTAATTTTCGATTGGCAATATACACAGTTTTGATGTTGGTCTTTTGAATATAGTGTTTTTATTCGTCTGAATAGTAACCACGCGAACAACCTTGTCCAGACCTGGATGAGTATCAATAATTTTACCATATAACCATTTACACGGAGGCAAACCATCCTCCTTTACTACTACAATATCACCAACGGCTGGTGATGAATGTTGAGTCGCCCATTTATACCTGTGAAGGAATTTGGTCAGGTATTCTTGAGACCATCTTCGCCAGAATGATTGAAGCATTCTTTGTGTATACTGCCACCTTCGAAGAGACGTTACATTTGAGTGTTCGTAGTTATAATCCGGTGGTGTAACTAATGATTCACCAATAAGAAAATGAGCTGGTGTCAAAACCGACACATTTGGATCGTTTGTAATACCACAAAGTGGCCTAGAATTTAAACACGCCTCGACTTGTGTTAACACTGTTGACATCTCTTCAAAAGTTAAAGTAGAATCACCGATTACTCTTTTTAAGTGAAATTTTACGGATTTAACACCCGCCTCCCACAATCCGCCAAAATTGGGTGAATGTGGGGGGATGAAATGCCAATTTGTTCCATTTGCAGCCAAAGATTCAGCTATTTCCGCAAATATTCCTGCAGCTTCAGAAGCGAACATTTTCTTTAGTTCAGCAGCTGCCCCCGTGAAACTAGTTCCATTGTCACTCCAGATATCTTGGCAATGACCTCTCCGAGCAACAAATCTCTTAAAAGCTTGTAAGAAAGCTTGAGCAGTGAGGTCGCTTACAACTTCCAAGTGTATGGCTCTAGTGGACATACAAACAAACAAACATATATAACCCTTGTTAGAACGATGTCCCCGACCCTTGGAAGTTCTTATGTGAATGGGTCCTGCGTAATCCACTCCGCTACGTTTGAACGCACGACATGGTGTAGATCTTGCTGTAGGAAGCTGACCCATCAGCTGATTTTTCGTGACAGCAGCATTCTTTACGCAGGTTATGCAATTTCTTATAGTAGCTTTGACTAACTGTTTTACCCCTAAAATCCAGTATTTGGATTGCAAAAAATTCAAAACCAATTGATGTCCGCCGTGTAGTGTACATTTATGTGCATTTTCAACAATAAGTTTCGACAAACTCGATGACCGTGGCAACAGAATTGGGTGTTTTCTTTCCCGACTTAAATTGGATTGCTCCAATCTTCCCCCAACTCGTAACAATTTTCTTTCATCAAGAAATGGATTCAAAGAGAAGAGTTTGCTTTTCTTAGTTAAATTTTTATTTTGATATATTATAGATAATTCTTCCTTATAGTATTCCTGTTGAACAAATCTAATGCACACGTCTAACGCATCAGCTAATTCCTTGCTTGTAAGGTAAGTGTTTCCAACATCCTTAAATTGTTTAGCCTTATAAATGAAACGACGGCAATACGCTATAACACGAATTAACCTCGTCAGAGAAGAAAACCTCTCAATAAAAGAAGCATCAACTACAGCGCAATGTGTCCTTACTGCCTCTAACTCAGTGTTAATATCCTTAGGTTTCGAATACTGTATTGTACTTTTAGTGAGGAATTCAGGCCCATTTAACCATAATTTATTATGTGTTAATTCAGAAGGTTCTAAACCTCTAGAAGCGCAATCTGCTGGATTTTGCTTAGATGTTACATGCGCCCATTGATGTGAATCTAAAGAACACAAAATTTCAGAAACGCGGTTACCGACAAACACCTTCCATCGACTTGGGTGGCTGTTGAGCCACGCAAGAACGATTGTTGAATCAGTCCATGCATGCAAATTTGATTTTGGTATATTCATAGCCTTAGCTACTTCTAAGATTAATCTTGTAAGTAGAACAGCACCACATAGTTCCAGCCTTGGTATGGATACTTGCTTAACTGGAGCTATCTTTGTTTTCGCTGCAATAAGTGAGCTGTGAATATCGTTGTTTGGATTGATTACACGAATATAAACTACTGCTGCATAAGCCATCTTGGAGGCATCGCAAAACCCATGCAATTCTAGTGTGGTATTATTTGACGAAGTACCCAACCATCGAGGTAAGCGAAATTCTAATAATCCTTTTAACTTATCACGGTAATCTATCCACTCTTTCATTAAGTTTGCGGGCACTATTTCATCCCAAGCTAGCCCAGCTAACCATAGCTTTTGAATCATCGCTTTTGCTATCATGATGCTTGGCGCTATCCAACCCAAGGGATCGTACAAACGTGCCACATCAGCTAATATTTTTCTTTTTGTTACAGGTTGCTGCATCTCTGGAAGATTCACCGAGTACACGAAGGAGTCGCTGCTGCGGTCCCAGGTAAGTCCTAATATTTTTAAAACATTGTCAAATTTAAACTGTATTCCTTTTATAGTTTTTTCATTTTGATTTATTCCCTTTATACTTTCTAATAATGTATTACTGTTACTTGACCATTTATGTAATTTAAAACCTCCCTTACCCAACATAGTATTCATTTCGTTACATAACTTCAACCCTTGATCCACAGTTTCACATCCCGATAACATGTCGTCAACATAAAAATAATTTAACGTCACCTTTGCCGCCAGCGGGTAATTGGTGCCTTCATCGATTGCAACTTGTTGAAGTGCCTTTATTGCAAGGTATGGCGCAGATGCAGTACCAAATGTAACCGTAAGAAGTCTGAAAATTCGATCTTCACCTGATTTATTATCTTTCCAGATTATACGCTGAAAGTCAACGTGCTCTCTAGCCACATTAACCATTCGGTACATCTTCTCCACGTCAGCTACAAGACAAATAGGATGTACCCTCCAAGCCATCATGATGTGTCGTAGATCTGGTTGAAGAGTCGGGCCTGTCAATAAACAATCATTTAACGAAACCCCACTTTTTCCCTTTGCAGATGCATCGAATACTACTCTCAGCTTCGTGGTATCCTTATCATCTCGAACTACTGCATGATGAGGTAAGTAAACTGCATTCGATACATTTTCTTCAGATACAGGTACCGGTTCCATATGACCAAGTTGTAAGTACTCCTCCATTACCGCTTCATATTTATTACAAAATTCTAGATTTGACCTTAATTTTATTTTTAATTTCTGCCATTTTTTTTCAGCTATTTCTCAAGAAGAACTAGGCTTACAATCAGGGTCATCTGTTTTAAAAGGTAAGTAAACTATGTATCTACCGTCTTCGTTTCGTTTAGTTGTGCAATTAAACAAATTTTCACAAATTAGTTCCTCCTTTGACATTACTTTATCCTTTGTTAGTTCAAAGTCCGATTCCAGTTCCCAAAACCGTTTCAGCATATCGTTCTCGTCCGTCCGACAGTGAAAGGTTTTATACTCATGCGTTTTGATATCTTTAGGTTCTACCTTTATTTCACCAGACACAATCCATCCAAATGATGTACATTGCACTACTGGTGAACCTTGAGGACCCCTTTTTACACCTTCCTGAATTATCTTGCCATAAACCTCAGCACCCAATAAAATATCAATTTTATTTGGTGTGCGATAATTCGGATCTGTTAGTCTTATTTCCAAAGTGTTAAGCCATTCCATTAAATCTAGCTTCCTGCTCGGTAGAAGACTAGTGATTGCTTTCAAAACATAGGCTTTCACAGTGATGTTGTAAGATGGGTCAACCAGTGAGTTAAGATTTATAAACACCATTGTTTTTGGTGATAATTTATTATCGCCTCCTAATACTGAAACACGTTCTCTTATCGGTATTTTCTTCAATCCTAAGTATTGTACTGTTGCTTCCGTAACAAACGATGCTTGGGATCCTTGATCCAATAATGCTCGAATGATAAGCTGTTCTCCAGTCTTGGAAGCGGCCTTGACTAACGCAGTAGCCAACAATACCTGACTACGAGTTTGTTCTTTCGAAAACAATGCTGCTGAATTTCCTACTATGTGTACAGGAGTTTCAATTTTTGAACACGATGAAGTGATCTCACAAGGCGATACCGCTTCAATGTTCTCTGTACTAACGACCTTTGTTTCAGCAACAGCTTTATTGCTTGGATGCAATAAGGAATGGTGTTGTCTTCTACAGATACGACATGTTTTTAAGTTTCTACAAAATTTTGCCGAATGGTTCCCTCCCAAACAATTAAAACATAAGTTGTTGTTCTGGACAAAATTGCGTCGGGCGTCTACAGTTTCACGACTAAAAAGTGTACAATTTATAATACAATGATTGCTATCCTTACAAAATGAACATTTATTTTTTGAGGAAGAATTAATATGAAATGTCTTAAATACCTTGGAAGTAACATTACTATTATTTTGAACATTTAAGTTTCGACTTACAGGTGTTGGTTTCGAATCTAAAAACTCTAAAGCACGATAACGGTTAGTTAGAAATTCTGCAAATTGTTCAAATGTGGGTAATTCGTCAGAAGTATTATTATTAGTTACAGAGAATTCCCACTGCTTCCTGGACTCCGAATCTAGTTTCAACGTAAGTATATGAATAATAATAATATCCCAGGTACTTACATCTATACCTAAATTCGCTAATGAACTCAAACAATCAGTTGTAGTATCAATTAAATTTTTTAAACCATTAGACGATTCACAAGTTATATTTCTTTGACTTAATAACCGTTTTAAAATAAAATATGACAAGTATTTTTTGTTGTTATATCGAGAATTAAGTAAAAACCAACATCTCTCATAATTTGATTCCGCTATGGGTATTTGTCTCAGAAGCTGTTCAGCCTCGCCAGACAAATATCCCTTTAGATAGTGCATCTTCTGAACATTATCCAATTGACTATTAGAATGAACCAGTGAAACAAAAAGATCTTTAAAAGTAGTCCATTCCGAATACTGACCGGTAAATGTTGGAATCACTATGCGTGGCAATTTTATGTTAACGCTAGGAACAATGTTATTGTTTACATTAGAACTATTATCTTTACTAGTATCCTGTAAAGATGACAAAGCAAGTTTTAATATCGTTTTATATTCGATATACAAGTTTTCCATATTTCCTAATACATCATCATTGAAATATGGCTCTTTAAATTCTTTAGACATGTTTATAATATTATTGTGGTTATCATTAATTTGAGACCAAAATCCATCCAAAACTTCCATTCTTGTTTCAATGTATTGTTTATGGGAAGTAATTAAATGAACGGCATTATAAATTTTGGAGGGGCAAAAAAAAATCGGCATTTAAATAATTTGGTTGGCATACAAAGATTTTGTACGCAATAAAATAAAGCTGGTAGCAATTCTTGTTCCGCAAATAATTTTGATAATGGTCGAAAATTAAATCATAAATAAGCAGCTTACAATATTATGACCTCGCATAATAAACATTCATCGGGCAAAATAATTACTTGAGCGGCACATTTCTTTGCATTACATTATAAGTCCTGTGTTCACACCGGTGTAGGTTTGCGCTATTTACCGCTAGATGGTGTTGTAAGTATGTTATTGAACAAAATTATAAAAATTGAAGAAGAAATTAATAAACTATATTATCATTCTTAGTAAAAGACTAGTGAATTAATTCAGGTCATGACGTCGTCAAATCCTGTGTTCAGGAGTGGTCCGTCCACTAAAGGCTGATAATATGATGATGAAATTTTTTTCTTCAAGATTTTATTTTGTTTCAGTTTCGTAGATTTATGTAGATAGTAGATAGATTATGCAGGTATTAAAAATTGTAGGTGGTGTGTAAAATAAACAAGCAGTTAAAAAACTTGCAATATTCAATTCAATCATTACCTACAAAAATCAAATCAAATTAAAACATTCAATACGCAAGAATGGATCCACAATTTTAAACTTATTTGTAACAAGACGTACAGCTCTCTCTCAGGCTGTACGCTGTCGTTCGTAAGATCAAATCCTCTTCATACCATTATTTATGAATTTCTTCTTTTGTTTGTTTATACATTTTTAAACAATATTTTTTGATATTACAATAATTATAAATACGATTTACAAACTAAAATTTTGTATAAAAATTGAATAAGAAATTAATAAATTATATTATCATTCTTAATAAAGGACCAGGGAAATAATTCAAATCATGACGTCATCAAATCCTGTGGACTGGGCTATAACGCAGAATTTAATGAAAAATTGCTTGAAGTTATATTCATGCTACTTATATAAGCAGCACAAAATTATTTTTTTTTGCTTACCCTCCGAGTGCTTACCAAAATTTTATTAAACAGGAGCAGCACATTGCCCCTCTTTTAATTAATATGCCTTTCAAAAATAATTACAGCCATAAAAAATGACAAAAATTGCTGCTTGATTTTAAAATGTTTGCTGAACATAAGTTGCCGCTGAATTAGCTATTTCTGCTACCAGATTATATTTTTCTGCTCACAAAAATACGAATATTATGCTATACCTATTTCGGTGTAGCATGGTGCGGGTGACAGTTCCAGTAACGTTACGTTTTACTCTTGCAAGCCGTCGCAATTAAAAAAATATAATTAAGTATTTTATTAATACCTCATTCGTAAAATAGTAGATCGCCAATTACTGTGGTAAATTAAATCAAACCCAACCAGAATGTGATAGTCTCCAAATAAAATCAAATGAAAATAAAAATTAAGCAAAGTCCTATGCGTATAACGTAAAACCATAGACGAGCTTAGTGATGGGACGTACTATACTAGGATGGAAAGTCGATGTTCTTTATAATAAAAAATGTATATTGGGCGTAGTTCAATTATTATTGTAAAAAGTCTATCATTATATTAATGAAACAACAGAATATATCATTATCGTTAAAAAAGTCGTCACGAAAAAAATATAAACTTGATTTTGGTTATTTAATATAAGTTCAAAGCTACTATTATGTAGCCCCTAAATATATACATTGAAAAGTTTATACACTTAGATACACTGCACAACAGAATACTCACACTAACACACACTACTATTAATAAGAACTATACTTACGCTGCGAGTATCGTTAGCGATAAAAATAAATAGCAAAACGTCACATCTCTAATCATGTATGTCAACGTCATATTGGCATGTGTCAGCCGCACCAAGCTACACCGCACTGAATATAGTCGTTTAAATAATACCCATTGTTTATTTATGCGGTCTTTAGGAGACTTTTTATAGTTACATAAGGCCTTTGACATTCGATCATAAAGGTTCATCTGAAGTTTTATTAAAGTATCCATTTTAATTTATTTAACAAACTAACTAAACAGACAATAACACAAAGGAACTCAGACACTTAGAAAAAATCGAGAAAAAATCACAAGTGTCTAAAACACAATTGAAAATTTTACAAGTGTTTTAACAATTACCACATTTAGAAAAATCGGGCATAGGTTCCCCGTCTCAACCACATTTTTGACTTAAACTAAATTACACTAAGATCTATTCTACTGCAAATTCACTAAGTTAAATCCTTCTTATAAATAAAGTTCAAATTCACCGGAACACTGTTAAAGCAACGATAGTCTATGCAAATCTTCTAAGTTATCACACCAATGAATTTAAGGTTCAATTTACCTTGACTTTTTATTTTTAAATAAATTAAAATCACTCACAGGTTTGTCCGATAATAGCTTCAATGGATTTTATACTTTACGCTTCTCGTTTCATCTTCCTTTTCACCTCCCGAGTCCTGACAGCCGCGATCTCCAGAATCCAACTTCCAGGCGCCGCGCCGTCCGCTGCCGCCAGCCAGTCGCAATGCAACTCGCTGCTGCTGCTGATGATGACCAGTTGCACAAGCAAACCACTTGTCCGGTCACCCCGATATGACAAAAAGCCGACTATTTCCTCTACAATCCGGCTCGAAGGACCATGTACAATCTTGCACTGTCTGTACCCAATTCACCCTGAGAACTTGCAGCTCCCTCTGGCGTCCAAATAAAACAACCAGTGTTAAACGTGAGGAAATAGTTTTTATTGGACCGGACAATTACAAAATCACATAGAACAAATATCATTTCTACTTAAGTAAATTGACACAAGTAACCGATAGCGCGATCTAATTACGTGACAGCGCCATCTATGATTTTAATCGAGAACTAATTATATGTATATTCACCAAGTAAAATCAATAATATCGCTCATAAGGATTTTCAAACACATTTTCTTTTCATATTTCAAATATATTCCAAATACTACATGAACCTAGTGCCATGGTGGAGTCGTATGAACCTGTTCCACCAATCATGTCAGGCCTGTAAACAGTCTCTGTCTATTTTAAATCTATTATAAAAGCTTTTCCCCCCACTTAGTAACAACGTTGTAAGCAATATCTATTAGACGACGCGACGCGACGTAAACATTACTTACTATATTACGCTCTAGACGGCAGTGTAGTCTTTACCAAGCGTGTATACATCGAAAGTGGTGACTTTTTATATACCTTTATGCTTGTTTCCTTTGTATTCTTAGTTCATACCGTCTTCATCCGCGATATTTATAGACGATTGCTTAGTTACTCCCTGTTACATTAGCTATTCGCCAATGAAAGTCCCATCGAAATCTGTCCAGCCATATTACAGAGAACCAAAATAAACAGACAGCGAGTCAGATAAAAATTAAAAAAAATGTATTTTGATGTATGGACCGTAGTACCACGTGCATTTAGGTATTACACATACATTATAGTATTTTAATAATAACGTATTAAAGTATTTTTGATATAACAAACAGAAAATCCAATTTTATTTAATAAATATGTTTTTATATAAATGTTACATCATTATAGCTCGATACGTTCCTAAACATTTTTCCTTATGATAGAAGAAAAGTATGTAATAACAATGCGTTAAGCTCATTTGAATATACATTTAATATGGAACTGAACATCAGCTGGAAAACATGTTAGTGAAAGACGTGTTAAGCTTCAAGGACGCGACCTGTTGCTCGCACTAACTGATGGAAGCCCCAAGGTTCTTGTTAGGAAAATAAAAGTGTTTTCGCACTCATTTCTGAAGATTCCTTTTCAGCGTTACATGTTTTTAATTATTTGATATTGAACTCGATGGAAATTACACATCATTATATGTAATCAATTATTAATCATAATCCTCATTCGCCAGTGTATATATGCTTGCAGCGCAGATTCTTCTGTTATGATCTGATCTGATGCAATCTTACTGATATTATAAACGTGATAGATTGTAGGTATAGATGCTTGTTACTATTTCACGTAAAAACTAGTGAATGGATTTTAATAAAATTTTACAATAATATAGCTTATATATCAGAATAGCACATAGGCTAAATTTATCTCTGAACTTCCACGGGAATGGGAATTACCCGGGTCAAGCTGCGAGGTGTTGCTAGTAAAAAATAATGTACGAAAACTGTTTCAAAAGTTGAGGCAAATAAATATTTTAATAATAAAAACAAACATTCAATACCTACATTTTCGAGTTTAAAATCTATATAACGAATTTATTTGGGAACTTTAAATTATTGTTTTCTAATGTTTACGAGAATTTCACACATTATTATGAAACAACTTTTACCATTACAGTTCAAGAGTGGAGCCTGCGTTTGAGTAGACGAAGTGTTGGTCGGCCATTAGCCAGGTGAGAAGACGGTCTCTGTGCAGTAGCTGGTCCATGTTGAATGCAAATGGCAAGGGATTGGTTATCTTGGTATGCATCAAGGGAAGCCTATGTTCAGAAGTGGATGGATAAAGGCTGATGATGATGACATTTTAACAACTGAGATAAGTACCTCTTGTGCAAGGGTGAGTGGGCACAGCTATTATTTATATTACCTCTCATGCATCTGAGTTAAATCGGTCGTATCTTCAATACCGCCCTCCGTTCAGTTACACAGCATTATGTTCTTAGAGGATTTTAAAAAGGTGTATATAAAATGGAATTCAATTTTTATTCGATATTATAAAAGTGGCAATGAAATCTACTCTTGTGAACAAGACATTCATAGATAATGTTGAAATTTCAAATTCCGCGTAATAAAAATAAAAAATCACTTTGAATTATTAAATATCCCTATTCAAGCAGTTTTATATTATATGAGTAGGTATTGAGCGATGATGGCCGGCCTCTTTAGCGAGAGAGTCCGGGTTCAATTTTTCCCCTCCCTATAGAGGCTTGAAATGGGTTTATCTAAATTTTTAGATCACCCTTAATATGAGACCACCACTCGCTCATCGGTGAATAGAAACACAGCGAGGAAACCTGCATGCCTAATGAGATTAAGACTGTCGTTTTTCAGGATTTTTTTAGTTTGTAAAGTTCACCAACCCGCATTGGGCCAGGGCCTCGGTAAACTATGGCAGGATAGCATACTCGCCTGGTTTAAAAGAGGAGATCCGTGCCCAGCAGTATGATATATATGGGTTGCTACTTTTATGTTGTCGTATATTCGATATGTAACAAGTTCGATATTATCTAAAACTGTTAGGGTCTGTTTCACAATATACTACTAAAGTACCCTATAGCTATATGACACATAAATTAACTGACAAATAAATCTTCATGTTAGTCTTGATTGGGTTTCACCATCATCTTCCCTGTAAATTTATTTGGCAGATCCCTATTTGGCACTTAGTAGGCTTGGCAACCTCGCATTTCATCGTTCCATTTTACGATTAATATGTTTTAGATAAACATTCCATGTTGTAAATATACATGAAAATATGTTTTTATAATTTAAATGTATGTATCATACCATCTTTATAAGTACCTTTTATTTACATAGAACTTGTATATAATGTTATCCCTTAATTATTAAACGATCAAAACACAATTTAAATTATTTTGTATATTACTGTTACCGGAACGTCAAATTGTCAAATGTCATGAAGCTGTCAACCGCGTGTATATCTGTCAACTAATTTATCTGACAGATGAATTTGCTAATGGCCAGTTGATCCGACCTATAATTAACAGGGAACTTTATTAGCCAAATATTGCTATTAGTCAATTGTGAAACAAAAACGTTGTAGTTATGTGGTAAATATGTTGCAAATAGCTTAATTGGAACTTTATTAGGACATTGTGAAACAGACCCTTACTCTAATTCCCGTTGAATCGGAATACATAAGGATTTTTCTAGACAAGGTCAACGTGCCTTCATTCTAATTTTGTTATGTATCACAATAAATTGGTGATGCTGATGTAAAAGAAGCAGACCAGTTGGGACATATGACACATTTAAGCATAGCAATAATATAACGTTTCTATAATAGTTTCGTCAAAAAAGGGATCATAAAAATTTTCGTAAATTTCTATCTTATTTTCCTGACTAGAATTTACAAGTCGATAGTATAAGTCATAGTCGAAGAGGTAATCCTTACCATAAATTGTGGTATTCTTCTGTTCGCTACTGCGCTTAACAGTGCTGTTATTTGGTATAACAAACATGTAAAGGTGAATAACATTACTATAATCTCGTTTAAATTGAAAATACAAGTAGTTTTATGAATTATCATCAACAGTCTGTAGCCGTCCACTGTTCTCTCTCAAAGAACGTCGACACTATTATGCTTACAATTAAAAATGGTTGTAAGTATATCGTTATAAATAGACATAACAGAAACCATAGTTCAAGCCTTGTCGTAGCGGTGGGGCTCAGTAGCCTAGGTTGAACCCAGTAGCTTGGGCGAAACAAATGAGCCGAGGGAGCTCTTTTTACCCCTCTTATAAGAAGAGGAGGCAAAAGAGCAGGACAAGGGGCGAGGACGTGAACTTCGCCTTATTGTACTGTCCCAACGTTTTGAGGGATTGTTCTGTGGTGCGGGGCAACAGAGACTGACTAGCCGTCAAGGTTGTTAGCAGATCCGGGGTACCTCATACGGCGGCATTGGTGGCACTCGTCGGGTTTTAGTATCTAGAGCTGCGTCCACTTACCAGTTTTTGGGTGCAACGTGACCCACATACCCACCTGAGGAGACCCACTGCCCCGTGGGATGCTTAAGCGCATTTCCCAGCGTTAAAGAAAAAAAAGGTCAAGAGTTAGGTAGAGATAAAATATATCTTGTTGAATTCCCTTTAAATTATTTCGTGTGTTCATACAAAAATAGAATCACTTACAAACCAGCGAGCTTGCAAAAAACTTTTGACCCAAATCCAAATCGATCACACAGGTAAGCGATTTCTTATCCCTATATGTCAATTCGAAAGAACGTGATTCGTATAATAGTATCCCAAAATACTAAAACAGTTTACGTCGGCAATGGTAAATCCCAAAATCAGCCCACATAATATAATCAAATATCTAAAGCTTGGATCAATCTGCCGAAACTAGTTCGCTTGGCTGGCGCACATCGTATTACGGCACCTGAAAGCCACACGTTCGGAAACCAGTATGTACTGTTATAGACCTAAATACATTTGTGGACTATCAGTTCAATTTGAACCGCTGATTTTGTTTTAATATTTTTCTTCTTTAGAGCCTGGCAGTAATTTATCTAGTCGTCAGAACAGTGTTAGGAAGACTCTTTTTTTCTATTAGAAAACTTAACACTTTTAAGTATCAAAGATTTATTCATAGATCAAAATCAGATACCTGGATTGTTAGACCGAATTGTTTTAGGAATTTCTAACGTCAATATTAATATAATTGTAGGTTTACATTAAATGTATTTATGTATTTACTTTATGGTATCTTTTTATTAATTTCTTTATTTATATATTGATATTATATAATACATAATATTATATCAAGTTGCTTAGGTTTTCTAGTTTTGCTCTGTTTGTAATTTTTTTTTTTTGAAGTCTCTACTCTATATTATTTTGAAATCTCCTGTGCCTAAGGTTAGTTAGGAGAAAATACTACCGGCTACTTATACCGGCTTTATGCATACTATTATTTTTCATTCTAATTTTTAAAATACATACCTAGTACATGTGTTTACTTGTATACTAATAAGGCATATTATCTATTACTCTTCTTCTTCAGATCTTCTTAAGTAAATATATAAAAGTAATAGACTCCGCAAAAAGAATTAAAATAATGATAAATTATTTTATTAATATAATTATTTTATTAATATAATTATTTTATTTTTTTCTTAAATTGTTACTACTTGCTTGCTTGATTAGCTTATTTGGTTTTAGTTTATAGTAACAGAGAACGCGATTCGGGAAAATAAATGATCTATACCAAATAATACCAACCGAAATAGCTATCGGCTTTCTCAATAAGTTGTATATAGTGTCAGTCGAATGCTCTACGTGTCTAAGCTAGACTTTATAAAATCAATACTTGGCTATAAATACTAAGGGTTCTGTAAATA
This sequence comes from Lycaena phlaeas, assembly GCA_905333005.2. Taxonomy (NCBI): domain Eukaryota; kingdom Metazoa; phylum Arthropoda; class Insecta; order Lepidoptera; family Lycaenidae; genus Lycaena; species Lycaena phlaeas. The sequence continues at coordinate 6,785,070 of HG995181.1, forward strand.
AATCACCTTCTGCAGGTTAGTCCACTGTCAATATTTCAACGGCAATTTCGTCTTGAATATTTAAGACTGTTGTCATTTTATTTACGATTATTTATGTACAAACAGTGCCCCGCGATTTTACCCGCGTACATCTCATTCTCTGATGTATAAGCTATATTATTGTAACGTTTCATTATAATCAATTTAATCGATTTGTTGTGAAAAAGTAACGCAGATCCACCAAACTTTCGCGCTTAAAATATTACCAGGATATGGAATTATTTATATTCGTACTTACTTAATTTTTGAAGATCTTCTTTCATACCAAGTAAATTTTCATAGCCTTGAGCAATGACGATTTTAATACCTTAAAATATACCTTTTAATACCTTGATTTTAACATCCCTACTATCACATTTATAATATTATTATAAAATATAAAAACATATATAATATTATTATAAATGTGATAGTAGGGATGTTTGTTACGCTTTCTCGCGAAAGCTGCTCAACTGATCACCTTGGAGCTTTGTACACATATTCTCGAAGGTCCTAAAGGTAACATTAAATACATTAAAAAAAAATTGCTAGGTAAATGAAAAAAAAGGTAATTTAATTTGCGAACCCTACAGCTAGCATAATATAATTTTTGGGTCCACATTTTTGGGTCCACATTTTTGGGTCCACATTTTTGGGTTCACATTTTTGGATCTACTTTTTTGGGTCCACATTTTTGGGTCGTAACTGATACGTAATCCTAAGGGTATAAATAGAGAATGGAAGTTTACGATATTGAGTTCCGCTATTACCAAGTTAAATCTATGTTGAATATTCAGACTTGCGATTAAAAATTCAGTATTTAGCATTTTTTAATGTTTCCCCCAAGAGGGTAAAACTCATTCGTTATCAACAATGCTAAAAGCTTCCTGAATGCTAATCCACATTCATCTAATCCTCCGTTTCGGAAGTCCTACTTCGTATATAATAGTATATACCCGGGCAACACCGTGTTAGATGATAGCGGCAAGAGATTGGCCGTTTTGGCGTTCATTGAAAGATATGTATATTATTATTATTATTATGCCGATAATGATAATGTTATGTTGCAATAAAGATTCCTTGCGTTTTATTGGTATCTGGACTGGTGCTATTTCATCCATCTATTCTGTTTTTTTTAATGTTACTTTATCTAAGCCCTCCTAATGAGTTTCGAACATTACCTGTATACAACACCGAACATAACCTTTTTATTTCATTAGTATAGATGTGATTTGCAAAACACATCTTCAAGTATCTTACTATGTTAAGGAAAAGGAAACCAACTCTGAAATATTGCACACTAGAGAATCATAAAGATTTCTATCTGCACACGAACTCCCTAACTTTCAAGTTAACGATCTTACTTGACACCTTCTCTAGTAAAATTATAATAAATGGACTGTCATATTACTCGGTTTTGAAATCAGATGGAGAAAGTGGAGCCACTCAAAATGCCTTATGGCGAAAACAATTGAATACATATTATAATATTACAAGTATTTTAGTCCTGAGTTTATACGTCATATTAAAGTTTTAATAATGGTATGAAATCGGGCGATAGTTCACCGAGGCGCTGGTCTAATGTGGGTTGGTGAACTTTACACACCTTCAAAGACTTTCAATATAAACTTTCAATACAAGTTATCAAACTACTTTACGGTTTCCAAAACAGACTTCAGTCTTATAATTTTGTTATATTATTGCATTTTTTAAAATATCTCAGTAAATTCCATCACCAGCATATCATTATCATCATCATCACCATTTATCCATTCATTGCAGAACATTAGCCTTTTTTTCTTTAACGCCGGGAAATGCGCTTAGGTATCCCGGGGGGGAGTGGGTCTCCCCAGGCGGGTATGTGGGACTCGCTGCGCCCGAAAGCTGGACGCAGCTCTACCCACTAAAACCCTAGGAGAGCCGCCTTTGGAGAGGTGCCCGGATCTACAAGCAACAGGGCACTTCGACGGCTAGTCAGTCTCTCTGGGGATCGACGCCAACCCCAGCGGGGTTGCCCCGTACCACAGTACAACCCAACAGTACAATGAGGCGAGATTCCAGTCCTCGTCCCTTGTCCTTTTGCCCCATCTTCTTATAAGTGGGGTACAAAGAGCCCCCTCGATTTAATTTGCTTCGCCCAAGGTGGGCTACTGAGCCCCACCGCCACGACAAGGCCTGAACCATGGTGGGGGCAGAACATTTGCCTCCCGTAATAAACAGTATACAAACATATTCATATTTTCTGTAATAGATATTATAATATTATATTAGCATACATAACTAGCACGTTAGCTATTATTAGTTATTACCTAGTGATTGGTACAGTCTGCGTCAGATTGATCTTAGCAGCCAAAGTGCTCAAAAAGATCTGACGGACAGAAATTCTATAATATCTAAGCATTCAAAGTTGTCATATAGATGTTAGCATCCAAAGTAGTCAAAACATCTAAGCAACACATTTTCCATATTTATCGGAGCAGCCAGAGTATTCATATACATCTTAGCATACAGACTGTTCACAGGTATCTAAGCATCCAGAGTGTTCAAAAATATCTTGGCATAACAGGAAAATCAATCTTATTACCAGTACTTAAAGTGTATGTGGCTTATATTGATGCCAGACGTCAGTCGTAGATATTCAATTAGTATCATCTGTCTTTATTTACTTAAACAATTTTTAATAAGCTATCTCTTTCCTTCAATGTGTCAGGTTCTTAACATGTCATTTTTCTATTTCAGAATTTGTTGAAAGCAAATATTTTATATAAAACATTTATGTGATCATAAAGTGTGTTACACATTATCGCCAAAATTAATTATAATATATTTAAGTTTACCAAACACAAGAGTTCACCTATTCGGCAAGAATTGAGTATGTAGTATGTGTGTAATTTTTGTTTGTGACCAAATCAGAGGCCTCTTGTATTACATAAAACTAATATAGGTATTTAAAAATATCGATTAGCTTATATGAAAGCTATCCTTAAACTTTTCGCTAATGATAAGTATATCATCATCATCATCATCAGTCTTTATCCGTCCACTACTGATCATAGGCCTCCCTCAATGAACGCCAAGACGACCGATCCCTTGCTACTCGCATCCAACGCGGACCTGCCACTGCACGGAGATCGTAAATAAAATAAATATAATAATAATATTAATCGATACGATAAATATATGTTGTAGTATATTACATTACAAAAAAAACGTGCATAATATAACGAGTAAAAAAGTGCTCTGAACAAAAATCTGTAGAGCCGACCCAAACTTGTGTCTCAGAGTATAGTACGCTCGCTGAAATCTTTTGTCGAGAATGTAGAGCGTCCTTAACAATTACCATTTTGACAGCATAAATGATTTATTAAAAACTAACTTTTTATCCATTATCATCATCAACCTGTAGCCGCCCACTTACGTAAGCCGATATGTATCTCTGAAAGTTGCTTCCTACCGAAAGATTTTTTAAAATTTACAATTAGCATTAAACCATTATCTAGGCATGTGATCGTCAATCAAGTTTTGAAGGTTAAATTTCTTACTGACTGCAACTAAAACAAGTCTACCTAAACGCTGGAATGTCCCACTAGAAATAGGGTGGAAACTGAACTACGGAAAACTTTTGGACCAATTGCCTGTTGTTGGTCCGACTTCTTAGCTCCTTCTATTATATTCATCTGATACCTAAAATTGCGATGCATATTTGAGAATTGTCTAAGTAAAATTATTATTATTACTATTAATATATTTTATTTATATTGCCTATACAGTTTATTTTATTTTATTATTTATTTATTATGCACCGGCAACAAAACTTATAAGAAATCAAATAAGGCAAATCAAAGTTAACAAGTAAACACAATATATACATAAAATGAAAGATGACCAGCTAAGGAAATAAATAACACAGCAAAAATTAAGAGTTGAAAGTTTAAAATGTAAAATAACAGAATAAATGATGACATATACTGATGTTTCTTTACAAAAAAGGAATCGATAAAAATAGATAGAAATTTCTATAGACGAATGATCTTAATGTTCATTGAAAAGGCCTATGTCTGGAAGTGGTCAGAAAAATAATAATGATACAATAATCGCGTGTAGCCGCCATCAAAGTGATCAGATTTAAATGTCTGCTTTCGGAAATATAATAAGTTTGATCCAGTCTTGCTTTGTGAAAGAAGCACCCATCTTACATGAATGTAATCAGCTGGTCACCTGGCTAAACGTAGGTATAGTCTTGGCCTCTTCTGGAGTTAGAGCACGAGGTTCAATCATGACCGTATGTAGTGATTTGTAACGTGGGTTTTTAAATTTTTGATTACACTCTGAGCATGATACCATCGCTCACTCGCCTCTCGATTCACTAACCAGGATTGAGCCAAAGCATCGGTGAACTGTAGTCCAATAGCTTCTTCGTCTGATTTCGAGGAGGAGACCTGTGCCCAGGAATAGGACATATTATATGGGTTGACACTTTAATTTCATTTATTAATACTCCAGCTCTTACTTCGATAAAAATGTTTTTTTTTGCGCGTCTATTTTTACTGCTATAAATCGCTGGAAGGCTTGCAGGAGATCCTGCAATCTAAGTGAATCCACTCGACGTGTGGGTCTTCGAAAAAACTTTGACTAGACAAAAGTTTGAGGGAAGACCATTGGGATGGTGCCCGTTCTATGGAAGCTCAGTCATATTCTCGCGTCATCTACACCTCAGAGTTTCAAGACGAAGGACTTCAACCAATGCTCTTTCACCGTGATGACGTACGGGGCCAAAATGTGGCCTGTAAATATACGACTTACCAGAACGTTTGTCGTAGCTCAAAGTTCTATGGAGCGTGCTATGATGGGTGTTTTTTTGACAGATAGGATTCGAAACGAACACCTCTACCAGAGACCTAAAGTTACCGATATCACGCGAAAAGTAAGCGAGTTGAAGTGGCAGAGAGTTGATCAAACCGGGTTGTCGATGGGCCGGTAGGTAACGTTGGTCAAAGAGGTTGTTGGTTTAGTTAGACAAAGTATTGGTCGGCCATTTCCTAGGTGGTGAGATGATCCCCGTGCACTGGCAGTTTTAGATGCTAGTCGCAAAGGGTCGGACGTCTTGGCATTCATCAAAGGAAGCTTATTTTCAATAGTGCATGGATAAAAACCGATGATGATGATGATATTTTACGTGACAACAGCAAGATGACAAATATGAATGCTCAAATAATATAGAAGTACCAGGTTGACCGAGCAAATATTTGGTTTTTATTTGTTTTGATTTGGATACCCTTATATATGATATTATGATAAAGGTTTTCTCCCAAAAGATGGAAGGAACAAAAAAAAAGAAAAAGAAATTTATTGCACTAGAGATACGAACCAGGCTCTTTAGGATTCGAGTAAGTTGGATTTTCTAACTGAGCTACTCAATCTTAATGTTTAATTGCGAAATTTACGTTTGTATCCTAATGATATTGTGGCGGTTTATCATTAACTGATAACACGAATAAAACGATATTTTCCAACAATATATCCTAGCTAGATCTATTCATCGCCCCTAAAACCCCGCGTATACAAATTTCATGAAAATCATTGGAGCCGTTTCCGAGATTCTGATTATATATTATATAAAAGATATAGAATTTGTGTCCATTACATATTTATTTTGCTATTTGGTATAATTTCACGTTCGCAATATTGTCTGTTGATTATTATCTAAAATCTAAATTTAGACAAAAACATCGAAGAAAAGCAAAATTCTTTAAATTACAACTTTGACAATCAATAGTAAATATTGTTTGTCTTAATTAATTTTACACTCTAACTACGTCTAATAAGGTAATGTTTTCCTTTTAACAAGACATTATTTGTATATCTACGACTGACGTCTGCCATCAATATAAGCCACATACACTTTAAGTACTGGTAATAAGATTGATTTTCCTGTTATGCCAAGATATTTTTGAACACTCTGGATGCTTAGATACCTGTGAACAGTCTGTATGCTAAGATGTATATGAATACTCTGGCTGCTCCGATAAATATGGAAAATGTGTTGCTTAGATGTTTTGACTACTTTGGATGCTAACATCTATATGACAACTTTGAATGCTTAGATATTATTGAATTTCTGTCCGTCAGATCTTTTTGAGCACTTTGGCTGCTAAGATCAATCTGACGCTGACTGTACATAATTATTAGCCAATGTAATCTTAATAATTTGTAATTAATGTTATCTTAATTATTACTATATTAAAATGACGTTAATTGCACATGTGAGATGAATTAGACATAATATATACACATATTATACAGTGATAGTTTGTGGGTACGTAAGCCGTGTCGGAGCACACGCCCGACGCCATTTATAGCAGGGAGTCGAAGTGGACACCGTGATCGGCCTGGAGAGGGATTATTATTGGTTGGTGTAACTTTTAATCTTTACGTTCATTGGAAATCACAAACAGTGGTCTATCGTAGCTAATTTTAAAGACGGTTAAATAGTTCATAATTCAATACTATCAACCCTTATATGTCATTACTGGGCACGGGTCTCCTCCTCGAAATCAGGCGAGGAGGGTAATGGGACATAGTTCACCGATGCGCTGGCCCAATGCATGTTGGTGATCTTCACATACTATCAAAGACTTTAAATCTCATCAGACATGCAGGTTTCCTCGTGATGTTATCCCTCACCGGTGAGTAAGAGATGGTCTCATATTTTTACGTACTTATAAATGTAGAAAAACCCATTACAAGAGACACACGGGATCGAACCCGGAACCTCTCGCATAAGAGGCCGAGTCCATAATCACTGGACTGGACTTTTATTGTAAATTAAATTGATGAAAACACACGATAAACGAAGTTATGTTAATGTAACACGAGATTTATCAAATGTATATAAATCTGAAATTCTATGTAAAATATGTAAGCAATTTGAGAGATACGTCTGGACTTGATTTGTTATAAGTGGTCTCACTTGTGGATTCGCTGCGTCTAAAAACATCTTTAGATCCTCCGAAATTTCACACAGTAAATATTATACTCACTAAAAAGAAATCGCGATTGTAGAGCGTATTTTCGCTAAAAATATAAAAGTTTTGTTGAAAATTGGAACAAAACGTACAGGGCTTAATGAGCTTTTTGATAGCTAGTTAAAAAGTATCTTTGTTTATACTTTTATGAATAGAAATAATTATTTTTTATCAATATTATTTTAAGTGTAAAAAAATACAAGAGTGTAAAACGATTTTCACAAATACAATATTCTTTATGGTTGGAAAAGTGTTCGTAACAAGAGAAACTACGAGGGAACAATTCTTGAGCTTAATTTAGACCAAGAGATAAAACATTAGTAGAAGAAACTTTAACATTTCGCATCTTTAATGTACTGTGATTTTACAAACGTAAACTTTCTAGCGTTTGTTAGTACAATCTAAAATAGACCAGGAGAAGTATTATGTAGAACCTAACTAAAATTAAGCTATTTAGTTTTTGTTTCTCATTTAATCTCGATGATAAGTTAGCAAGTCTTTTCCTATGTATAAAAACTACACTTTAAAAGGCAGACGTTGCAAGAGCAATGCCTATAATCACGTTGGTAGAGGCTCTACATATTGCTGCATAAGCTGATTTGACCACGCCTTCGCCTGCGTTAACTTAAATCGGACGTGAATATTTAAAAAAAAAAATATCCTATGTCACTTGTAAGCCGCTAAGAATTGTTTTCAAACTTTTATAGTGATCGGTTGAGTCGTATTCGCGTGAAAGCATAACAAACATCCCTACTTTCACATATATATAATAACTAGCTGTCCCGACAGACTTCGTTCTGTCAAAAGTACTAATATCGCTATTAAAAAAACAGAGGTTGATCGCAGAGAAAATTTAGGGTTGTGTGTTTTATCATAAAAAAAATAAAAATATTGTTTAAAAAAAATAATTTAGGGGACCACCCTTAACAGTTAGGCGAATGAAAAATAGATGTTGTCCGATTCTCCGACCTACCTGATAAGCACACAAAATTTTATCAAAATCGGTTCAGCCGTTTCGGAGGAGTTCAATAACGTACACCGTGACACGAGAATTTTATATGTAAGATTATAATAATAATATCTACGGACACTTTACACTACGTCAATCTGGTCCCGTGCTAAGTTCTCGAAGATACTTGTTTTACGGGCACCAGACAACGGAGATACATAATATATTTAATACTTTTTACATGAATACATACATTTAAGATTTTTATTATATAATACACAAATTTAATACACATCCATGACCCAGGAGCACAGAAACCTTTTTGTTCCCTGGCGAGATTCGAACCCGCTACCTCCGGCTTGAGCGCCAACGCGCTAACCACTGAGCCACAGAGGTCGTCGATTAAAAATTATTAATTAAGGATTGTATGATGCGAATACCATGTAAACGTCAATACGTCACCACCAGTTCTCGATAGTTGCTCTAATTTCTATTGTCCCTTTGATTTGTACATAGGACCTCTTAATCAACCAGGCTTCGGTCAATATACGACAAGGTGATACAGGGGTGATTTATGTACTCTTATATAAAATATCCCGAATATAAAACGTTTTCCTCAAGATTACAAATGGCATCCCTAATTAGAATAATGAATCAAGGTTCAGCTCATTTAATTGAAGTGTAAAAAAATTGTCTGTATTTAAAAATGGAACAAAATGCGTAAATGTTGGTTTTTAGATTTGTTGGGCTAATTATATTTATTTGTTGAAATGTATATTTTAATTTAAAAAGCTATATTACGTTGAGTGAAAGATATCAAAACGTTTCCGAAATTTAATATTCCAATACGCTACGTCTTCACGCGTAAATTACCCGGAAAATTTGCCTCAATCGCCCACGGAAACTTGCTAAGCCTTGCTCATGGCAATGATAAGTAATTTGGCAATGTGCACTAAAGATTAGTTTAATGTGATAGTATAAAAAAAGGATTATTAAAAGGAGACGGTCCATTTCTGGTCTAGTCCTTGTACAGTATACTATAAATAAAGAAAAAATACATACATTTCATTAAAAATAAAATAAATTAGTTTATCGTAATAAGTTACATGCGAAAAATTAAAATATTTATTAAGTTTTTCAAATATTAGCTATTCCACAAAGATTACTAAAAAGTTAAACGTCATTTCTGAAGATCAAACGATATTTTGACGACTTGGACTTTTTATTTGGACATGGATTTATTGCCTAAGGCCTAAGAAAATATTCATACGCCATTGTTATATCACGTGGTGTTGCATATCTTGAAAATATTAAATTATGCTTCCGCTGAAATTGAAAAGAATTTATTGATTTGAATAAATTAAAACTGTTTGAATATTTTTTCCTTCATATCATTATAATTACAACAGTAGACCAACGTCCAATACAATTTTGGACCGTCTCCTTTCAATTTCAATGAAGCAACAGGGCATTTAATGAATATAATCAATTTTTCAGTGATATATCGCTTAAAATATTCAAAAGTAATCTAGATACAAGCCACGATGATCTAATCGGCATGGGTATGACCTAAGTTAAGGTAAGACCTGGCTTTAGTTACAGATTCGGGTTTTATCCTGACCTCTGAGGTGCTTTGAAATGGTTTTTTAGAAATTTCTAAGTTTCTGCACCAACTCACCTTGGGCCAGCGCATAGCGTCGGTGAGCTGTGGCCCGTACCCAGCGGTGGAATATTTGAAGGTTGATACTTAATTTTGCATTTAGTTTTCAGTCATAAGCGCGAGACAGATGTCGCTCTAAAATTCGAATGTAATCTACAATCTACAAACATATATTATGTACATCGCGACGACCTGTGGCTCAGTGGTTCAAGCCGAAGGTTGCGGGTTCAAATCCCGCCAGGGAACAAAAAAAGTTTATGTGTTCCTGGATCATGGATGTGTGTTAAATATGTGTATTATATTATAAAAATCTTAAATATAAGTATTAATATAAAAAGTATTAAATATAGTGGTAAGAACTCGAAGAGACTTGTGTTACGGGTACCAGACAACGGAAATACATATTATTTTCGTTGTCTGGTACCCGTAACACAAGTCTCTTCGAGTACTTACCACGGGACCAGATTACGTGGTGTAAAAGCGTCCATAGATATTTATTATATACAATATTATAATTTGATTCATGGTTACCAAAAAGGGAAATAAAGTATCTAAGTATTCATTTTATACCTACTAGCGGCCCTGACAGGCACTGTCCTGTCAAAGAATTTTAACTACAACTACTACACTACTAACTATAACAGTTACAACATACTACGACATAGTTGCAAAGCCCGCAGTTTTACTCGCTTACTTCATATTCCCGTGGGAGTACGATGATAAATTAAAGCCTATGTATTAGCCTATTTATTTAACTATTTATATACACAGAAAAAGTTAATACTAACTTAAAAACAAAATTAAGGGGGTCATTCTGAAGTGTTAGCTCTATTATTGTAAGGTTACATGAAAAAACCATTCCGTAGTTTTTGCGTGTAAGAATTACTCTTATCATTCATACTTATAAAATTCGCATTTATAATATTAGTATGACTCTCAGTCATCACGCCGGTATTATATACCCAGCCATTTGTATTCATCTTACAAGCGACCGCCCTTGGCCTGATTTCACTTCCATGTGAAACACTTAATCCTGTTAGGCTTCAGATTACCTCACAATGTTTTCCTTCACCTCACGAGTCTATTTCAGGTAAAAAAAAGATTTATTTTTACACAGTTCAGTTCAGCATTAATTATTACATTTGGTAATCACTACTGTGGTAATTTACATGTATTTAATACTAGCTGTTTCCCGCAGCTTCGCCCTCGTTAACTAAGATTTACAACCGGATTTTAGCGGGATAATAATATATATTTATCGATAAATGGGCTATCTAAAACTGAAACACATTTTAAGGTTATATCTTTTATAGTTTAGGCAGCGTACGCGAAATAAGTAACTTTTCTGGTTGATTTTTTACATCTTGTGTCCGAAAAACCCAAATATCTTACGGAACCCTATTTTTCCAGAATAAAATGTAGCCTGTGTTACTCGTAATAATTTTAAATGTAACTAAGTATGTCTATGAAAATTGTATACTATATTTTTAATAGAGTAACCTAAAAGAGTTTTTTGCTAGATTCTTCTTATATAATATAATAGTATAGTAGTATTTAATGTAAATTTGTAATAGAATATTTGAAGAGATTAGTTCCACCGAGTTTGTTTCGCCGGTTCTTCTCAGTGGGCTCGCTTTGGAACCGGTGGTAGACTCAATTGACGTTCAGAAAGATACTTTGATGGCATACTATTTTGAGTAAAAAATTTGAGTTTGAAAAAAAAAATGTCTTACGTAAAAGCATCTTGCTGAGTGTTAAATGAGCTCTACTAAAAGCCTTTAATAAATATCGATACTGTTGAAAATGAAATTTCCTAACTCAATTGATATTATTTTTGAATTTTAGAAACGTGTAGCTAAAGCTGAAGTAAACACTATAATACACTATGATAGAGTAATCATTAAATTCATTTTTAAAATGTAGACTTTTTCTCAATTTGAAAACAAATTGAAAACTAATAATAACAATCCTAAAAACAAAAGAAAGTTGAATTACAATCATTAATTAATAAAAACTCTTTTATTGGTATTCGTGTCTTCATGAATATATATGTATTTCATATATTTACTATTAATTAATTCATGTTTCCACTGTGACATTTAATTGCCCACCTTTCGTACACACAATGATCCTGTCTGACAAAGGGGCTTGTAAAGACATTAATTATGCGTCTAGCTCTAGACATGTCTAACTTAGTTAGGTTGGTTGTCTTTGACATGATACAAGGGATTGATTGGGACGAGCCACCCGAAAATAAATTCCTTGCTCACTCCGTCCATTTCACATATTTTTATTAGTGAGTGATCAGTCACTCATAGTTCATAGTAATCATAGTTTAAGATAAGATTTATTTGGTGGTTTCAATACTGAATTAGTATTTGTAGATTTTTCCTGATTTCATTAGTAAATTTATTAATAAGAAATAAATCAAATCAATTAATAATATTAATTTTACGGCAACGTTTCCCCTTTGAATAGCTAAACTAATTCTTTGTCCGAGGTAGCTGCCAGCTCTTCGGTACTTATGATTATATTATTGTGATTATCATAATATTCACGTTTGTCATATTATATACAGGGTGATTTTTTAAAGAACGGAGATAATCAGGGACGTGATAGAACTTGGTTTCACCAATGAAAGAAAATTAAAAAAAAAAACACGGAAATAACAAATATTGACAAATTTAAGTAATGAACAATGAACTTGCTATGCACGCACCCTATTGTATTATCACGTGCACTTTGTGCGCTAAATTTAGACCTAGTTTAGTGGTAGGTATAAAATCGACGCTCGTGCGAACGGGGTCTTAGGTATGGTTTTGCGCTGGAACGTAATACTGTGTCATAATATTGTGTCTACTTTAATTCAATTGTGAAATCAAGATCCCCACTTGTGATATATTTTTGGAATGAGGATCGTTAACTCTATACGTTACTTGAATATGTACGTTCTCCAAAAAATCATACTGTATATTCATCGCCGAAAAAGAATGTTTGATTAAGTATATGTTTTATGGTTAACATGGTTATGTACCAAAACGTTCCGTAGCAAACACACTAGAAAGAAGGTAGTCCGGTACGGAACCAATAATGCCAACATAGATAAGTTGTCTCGTAAGTTACAAGACATTGGTAAGCAATTTCAAAATATCGAGCTCCGAGTACAGGGATAAATTAGAGCTGATGTGAAATTCCGTGTAAGAAATTAAAAAGATTCACTAAAGTTAATTTGTTGTTTTGTGTAATAAATGTAATAAAGAAACATACATTAATTCTTGCAATCTTTCTCGTTTATAATATAAAAGGATATATAGGATAATAAAAGATAAACGTCTACAGTACATTTGTAATTCAATAACGAACGTTATTATATTAGTGATCCTTCGCGTAGGAGTGACGGGATAATCTCTCACATCGTAAATTCTGTAAGTGACAGTGACATAGACCTCTAATAAGGGCCTATTAGTGGTGGATGGAAGGTAGACATCGGTACCTGCTTACATACAAGACACGTAAGTAGACAGAGTAATGAAGTAGACGTATTTTTTGGAGTGAAAACTTATTTAGCAGCGATGAGTGACATGAGCACTTTTGGCTAGGCAAGTAATTATAGGCATATTTGTTTATACAAAATATTTGATAAACAATATGTCTCATCTGGTTATCAATTCGGTGAAGGACGATCTTCTACGTCTCCCTACTATATTAAAATTTTTAATTTTCACTTCTATCGTCAGTCCCTCTGACGATATTTTTTCGATAATTTTAAGTTAGGAAAATTGGCTGACGATCCGTCGTTGTCAATTGTTAGTGTCTCCTATAACCGTTAACAAGTTCACGCTAACGAGAAGTACTCTGCTAAATCATGTGTTGTCTATCCTAAACCGTAAGGTGGTAAGGGCAACAACACTGTCTGTGGTCAAAGTAAAGAGGTGGTAGAAATAATTAAGTTGTTTTAAGCCAACTAGCAGACTTTCCATCTAGTGGTAAGTGGCCGACGTCACAGGCAACTTGGGTTAGTCTTGGTGCCGGTAATTATACTACCTGCATTAGTGTTTACTTCGAAATACAGCTAAGCGGTTTTAGGAAAGAAACAAGCAAGATGGTGGTACCATGCAGCCGGGAGCCTAGCGCATCCCTTCCACTGCTATACAAGTTGATGGTATACAGATGATTTACCTACCGATTGAGCTTAAAGGCCATCTGGCCTAAAAGTCTAGACCTTTCGAAAAAAAGAAGAAAAAAAAAGGTATACAGACGGGCGTACGGCAACGGCCACAAATCAATTACCTAATGAAGCTGCACGCGCATTAACAAAAGTAATATTGTTTCAAAAAAAGATTTTAAAAATAAAGCTAATATTTACGTCGACGGTATTATTATTTAACTTTTATTTTAATTTTTGCATCTTAACCCTTTTGTTCGCGAAATTTCAAATGTTCATTCGCGCCATTCCCGTAATCCTATTATACGCAAGACTGATGTTGCTTATCCTTTTTGGGGTGAAAAAATATTTTAGGCTCGATTTCTGGACACTATACATTTTAGGATATTTTTAAGATATTTCCTCATACTAAAAGTTAGAAGAAAGATATATAGAAGGCAAATTTAGCATTTCATACTATACCTGAAGACTGAAGTCGCAATTCTTTTTACACTCTCGTAATTGTAATTTTGCTTGGCTGTTTTAATTTTTAATGATATAAAGTTTCTTTGTCTTATAAAATTTAAATTATATCGTTTTATAGTTACATTTTTTCCTAGATGAGGCTTTTTTCATAGTTGAGGAGAAATTTAAGAAATTCCTATTAATGATGTAAAAGAATTGGATGTTTTTATTTAGCTTTCTTCATATATTGTTTTCTTATAAAGTAGCTTTCTTCATTTTTGTTTCCTTCATGCAAAATATATTAAGTGTATCCAGTTAGCTCCTTCTATATTTTTTATGTTAGCTCAGTTTTAGACTTTTTCTTTTATGCATAAATAAAACTTAATGTTTTTTTGGGCACTTTATGTAGGTACCCAAAAAAAGTAATGAAAGTTAAATAAAGCATTAATAAAGTTTTTTTTTAATAACAAAAATGTCTTCCTATAGTTGCGTCTCAGTTACAGTTTGACGTCACAATGTAACACGCCCCTGTGATTGGTCACTATTAATCATGTGACGCCACTATGGACGGTGGGTGGCAATAAACTCTCTTTCACTGACGTTTGATGCTGTTAACTTTAATTGAAATGTTTAAAAGCAGTTGCAACTATATATACTACAAAACGCCTACACACGAATTTGTAGGTTTGAAAGCATCGACCACACAACCTATAGACTCCTAATGTTTGATTTTTCGTATTAAATGCATTCTGGCAACTAGCTGAGGTGAGACTAAAGGGGTTGCAATGCTGTGATTAGCTAATTCAATGTCATACATTACCAATCACGGAACGCTAAAAAGGAATGGATATATTTCGCAACGGGAAAGAATGAGACGACACGATAGTTTGAGTACATTGTTTACGGCTTACATCGGAACTATAAGTCAGATGTGTCGCCAGAATCCGTTCCTTATTAGGAGTCTATGGGTTATGTGGTCGATGTTTGAAAGTATGCCTTCATTTCGTGTCGTCACAAACGAATTCAAATTAATAGAACTTTTGGGTATGTATTTGAAAACCCTCCGGCGCAGTGTAACGTCACGAGCAAATGAAGGTATAAATTCGTAACAGCCCCAGGCTGTACGGTGCGTAGTTTTGGCATAATCTATTGGCGTATTTCGCAATTTATCGGAATGTAAATCTAAATAGCCCGATACTGTATTTACACAAAATATTTCCTTCATTCATAGCTACTGCTTCGCTTGCGTAAAATGTATTTGAAACAACTAACATTTTTACAAGCTTTTAAACATTTAGCGCGTTTATGTAAAATATACTTGTAAAATATTTTAAATTATCTTATCACATATTATATGGGCCGATGTCGTTAAGACCAAAGTGGGGGGCAATTTGTACCGGGCAGTTCACTAAGCTCAAGACCGTGTCCAGTGGAAATTCATATGTGGTCACGATCCTCAGCAGTGAGGGAACCACGAAGAAGAAGAAGAGCACATATTTTACAAAGATATATTGAGATTCATTTTTTATTTATTAAAGATGTTAACATTATTTATCAGCCTCATCATTAAGGTTATGTAGAGCTGGTTAAAGCTTAATAATATGTTGTTAGGTATGAAAGGCTGATGGTACTATTTGGCTGCGATGGACAATAATTTAATGCCTGCAAGGTTGCAGTCGGGAAGACAAAGTGTTGATCGACATTAGATTAAATTGCGGACGACTTAAATGCACAATCAGACCATGTTAGATAACCTTTGTCCGAGGAAAATGAAAGCGGACAATCATTTTGATTGTAATTCTGATTGACACGAATAATGGCGCATTTATTAAGATAACGAATATTATAATGTTAAAAAAACTCCTTCGCAAATCATTAATTATTTAAAAACCAATTTGACTTTTTGGACTTTTGAAGTTACTCCTTTAAATTTGTTATACATAATTATATATAATACAGATGCGTTACCCTCCTTATCCCTATTAAATGGTCTACCGGAAACTCATGAACCGTGCGAAACGAAACAGCATAGCTGTCTCTTTACGCCGGTATGATGTGAGCGAAATCTCCCCTGTCGTGCCGGCCCAATTCAGCTACAGAGCACGATTTCTATTCCCTTTTTTATCACATTCTTCATTGCTGCTCCGGTCCTTTCGTGGTATCAAAATGGGAAATGGTCATTAACCTTCCTCGATACACAGCTCCTGTTGGAACCGGTTAAGACCAGAGGCCATGCTGCCATGTGTGACGTAAACTACACATATTTTGTGTGAAGAAGAAGGAATGACGGGAAACGCCAAGGGAGGGCCCCGTCCCCCACGCCACCATCAACCAATTTTAACTCCAAATCCATCCATTCCGAAACAGTCCACCACAACATTTGCGAACCAATCACATTATAATATATGGATCGAGTCTCGAAGACAAACACTATAGAAAACCACCAGAACAGTCACCACATATAATACCGCCGAAACAGTCCCATACAGAAAACAGCCCCAGAACAACCCTCCGCAGCACTCGCGAACCAATCACAATATAAACAGATTGCGTTTTTAAACCAAACACTGTAGAAAACCACTCCGAAACAAAAAAACTGGAAACAACAACCGATTAACGGAAAACAGAAAAAACACGACCGCTAGCTTTGACGCCTCCCACCATTCTTCTAAAGTTTTTTTTGTGCTAAATATTTTTGTTGATAAAGATACCTACAGCATTTTAATATGAAGCCAAGCATAAAAGAGCCAAGAATAATAGACGCATACTTGATGGCCACGTCTGCATGAATAAAAAAATAAGAAGATAATGATAAATAAAAGAAAAGGACAAAAAATAATTGACATCGTGATAGCAACTGTTCCAGCGCGTTTCATTTATCTCACTTTACTGGACAACGTGTAATTGTGCCAACAGATGTTATTTACTGAGCGTGTGTTATTCTATGTGACAAAATAGTTGGCTTTTGTTATATTAATGTAAAATCAACGTATATTATATGGTACGCTTACTACAAATGTTTAGGGTAAACCTGTTTTGATGATCTCCCGATATTCTGTCCAAATTAAAATCGTAAATTGGCAGATTACAGTGTAGAGTTCAAAATATATAATTTTCTTTTTAGAAATAGAAACTTATCAAATTATGGTTGCAACATAATATTATAATAGTACTTACCTTTACTAATTTTTTTTTATAGAAATTAAAGAAAAACTGAACAACGGATTAAATTGTGTGCACTACTAGTATTAATTAATGTTTTTTTTTATAATAATCTATGGACGCTTTTTACACCACGTCAATCTGGTCTCGTAGTAAGTACTCGAAGAGACTTGTGTTAAGGGTACCAGCCCGCCTAGCATGCGCTCTCTTCACGAGAGAGAGACATAATGTCTACATCGAAGACATAATGTCTACATCGAAGACATAATGTACTAATGTCTACGGACGCAACATGACATCGTAATTTTCTCGAATTTTGTCGTTTAAATAAGAGAAATTTCTCGATGTCAATACATATGGACGAGAAGGGACGAGAAAAATTATAAACCCAAATATCTTACGTAACCCCTTTTTTTTCAGAATATAATTTAGTCTATGTTATTCGTGGATAATGTAGCTTTCGAATGTCGAAAGAAATTTTGAAATCGGCACCGTACTTTTTGAGCCTATTCATTACAACCAAACAAAAAAACAAAGTTTTCCTCTTTATAATATTAGTGTAGATTTAGGTTTCTCTTATTACGCTACCCATTCAAATCACGATTTATTTTCTTGCGTATTATTTTGATTTTGCTATATCTCCTAAAGTATTCATTTAATTTGCATGATGTAAAGGGGAAGAATAATCTTTATGAAGTGCTGAAGCTAATTAACTGATTTAAAATGATAAGGATTCATACAGTATTTGTGTAAATAACTTTCAAATTATCGCGTTATAATTGCTAATTTTTTAAAGTATTAAATGGATATAGTATGATATCCCTAATAGATAGATATATGCCATCGCGGACTTTTTTGTAGACCTATTTAAGATATACAATTCCACCATACATTATTTTGTTATATCTCAAAGGGTTTAGGCAGCGTTTTCGTTGAAAACTCCCAGGCGGGATTATTTTTTTCCGACACCTCTAACAATTATTGTTATATCTTAGCTAATTCTTGAATTGTCCTATCTATTAAAAAAAACCAAATCAAAATCCGTTGCGTAGTTTTAAAGATTTAAGTAAAAATTTCGACGAGTTTCTCTTCGGAAGAGATATGTCTTTTTGTCGTGGCGCGCATCTTAGGCCGGCAGACAACGGAAATACATATATTTACTTAATACGTTTTATATTAACACTTATATTTAAGATTTTTATTATATAATACACATATTTAATACACAACCATGACCCAGGAACACAGAAACTTTTTTGTTCCCTGGCGGGATTGGAACCCGCAATCTCCGGCTTGAACGCCAACGCGCTAACCATTGAGCCACAGAGGTCGTCTAATGTTAACTAATGTTAAAACGTGTAATTTTTTTTCTTTTACAGAGATAAAATAAAAAATACATATTTTAATTATTTAATTTGCCCTGTGCATTCATTTTTGTAATCAGAGTATATAAATTATTTTATACTCTAGCCTAAGTTATGTGATATGTTTTTATTAACAACTCTAGAAAATAATGTAGAGCGATATTTTACGCATGGATTGTCTATCCTTAAGCACATTTGAGTATGTGGTTGTTACTAACGATTTATAGTACTAGTCAAGCTATGATTACGAAGCACTAGACTGAGACCTAGCTCATACTTCATGCCTAGCTAATCATACGCTAGCTAGTTTCATATAGCTTAATTATTAATGCGGAAGAGATGAGTTCTCAGTTTGCGACGTGAGGTTTAGACGAACGATTTAAATTTACAGGAGTATGATATACGAATACAATCTCAGTTAATTAAAGAAAGCTGTTTGTAGAGAGATGCGCGCAGAAGATAAAATTTCTGATATATAAAATTCTCGTGTCACAGGGTTAGTTACTCCTCCGAAACGGCTCGACCGATTTTTATAAAACTTTTTGCGCATAATAATTGGTAGGTTTGAGAATCAGCTAACTATTTATCATCTCCCTAAATGATAAGGGTGATCCGCCCCCCATTTTTTAAGAATTTTATTGTTTTCATTTTTTTACGATATACCATACAAAAATACATACAACTCTAAATTTTCACCCCTCTACGATCAACCCCTAATTCTTAATAGCAGTATTAATATTAAACTTTTGGCAGGGCGAAGTCTGTCGGGACAGCAGTGTTTTATATAAATATTTTACTGAATTATGTAAATATTTAGTATTCTTTCTGCGAGATCGTTTCGGTGTTATATTCAGTACAGCACGGATAAGGGCTGATAATGATGATGGTTGATGGTGGTTAGTATACTTTTATAGCCAGTCTGTATAGGTTCAAATAACATGCATACTTCTGCATGTGTCTTTTGACTTTAATGCCATCTTACAAATTAATGGTTTTGTTTCAAAAATATGAACTACTTTTAGTGATACTCAAGTTATGGCTAAAATATTAGTCACTAGTAAAATACATAAAGTCCAAGATGTCAAAATACAAGATGGGAATCGAATAGTTTTCTTTTAAAAGTTTTTTCATAAATCGGAATAAAAACCTTATAAGACCGCATAATATCTTCTTATCTGTTCCGTAGGGACGTAATATGGAAAAAAAAGAAATCTTAAATGTATTTCCTTTCCTAGTACCCTTAACGCAAGTTCTGACAAAATTACCTCGGAGCTAGGTGTCTAGGTCTGTTTGTTCTGGCTTATCTTTGAAACGGCTGGAACGATTTTAACGGGACTTTTACTGACAAGTAGTTGTTATAATAAGGAGTAACTTAGGCTATAAAAATAAGCATCATGAAACCGGGTACGTTCGTAATCTAAGCTAATGCGGGCGAAGCCGCGTGCAATAGCTAATGCATCATATATAATATCTACACTAATATTATAAAGAGGAAAACTTTGTTTGTTTGTTTGTTTGGTTGTAATGAATAGGCTCAAAAAGTACTGGACCGATTTCAAAAATTCAAAAAAAAATTTCAAAAAAAAAATCAACCAGAAAAGTTACTTATTTTGCGTACTATTCCCGTTGTAAATCTTAGATAACGCAGGCGAAGCTGCGGGCAATAGCCAGTTATTTATATGCATGTAGTAAAAAGCGGTAATTTTAATATTACAAAGAGACAATCTAATATTATTTAAATGTATAGATTTAATTACACCTCTCAATTTTGAATGTTATTGAATCTTCTGACAGATGAAATTGAGAAGTGGGTCAAAGGCAGGTTTCATGTTATCTTTGACCGCCTGGAAAGGATTAGATAAGTTTGTTCCTGAAACATCTCAGTTAGTTATGCGGGTACTTTACTACTTGTTATCTCGAGCGAGATTGATACTCCAGTTTTGAACAATAATAGACCTTCTACTGATAGGATAATGGTCATAATGGAGCAATTTTTACCTTTTGATTTTCACTTGACCCCAAAATTTAAATAATAAATATTTTTTTCTCCAAAATAATGTAGCAAAAACAGCCAAAAATATTTTTGCTCGACATGTTTTAAGTCCATTTAAAAAATAGAATAATATATAAAGAACTACAGCTGTAGTTGTTGCACGCAGCTTCGTCTTCGTCAACTACGATTTAAAACAATGTTCACCGGGGATAGTGTAGCTTCCCAAAAATGACAGAATTTTTCAAATCGGTCAAGTAGTTTCGGAGCCTATTCAATTCAAACAAACAACCAAATCTTTCCTCTTTATAACATTAGTATAGACTACACGTTGAATATAATATAAGTCCATTTTTTGGTTTTAGTGATCCACAGGCTTGGGTTGAAGTTACAACTGGAATTTAAGTACATACTTGGTAACTATTATAATCGCAAATTGTTTGAATTGACATTGTATTATTTAAATACTTTTACTAGGTACCTACTTACAAAAGAAAATAAATCTTCAACTTTTACCGCCTATTTGATGCTCAATTGTCTATATAAAAATAAATGAAAATATATGTCATTATTATGCAATATCATTGTGAATGTCATTTTAATCCCACGCTTAATCTACCGAAAGCCTTTTCATGTACATCTGCACGGGCGGGTATTACCCTAATTTGTTCCCCGAGTTATGTCTTTCGTTGGATCAAAAGTTATACAATTTTTCATATTATGAAAAACAACGGTACGTGGAATTATCTGAGAAATTCGAAAACGTTTGATATCGTTAAAGAAAATGGAAAAATTTGAGGATTATTTTCAAACAACTGGCAGTTACTTCGAACGTCGAATTTAATTACTCTAAAAAAGGTTACTATTATATTATATACAGTATTATAATTCCCCTTATTATTTATTTCATAAAACGCAAGTATAGGGTCTGTCAAAAATTGAAATTTAAAATGTTTCATATTAATATTTTAAATTTCATTATCTGAATAGCATTTTGGGGACGATTAATTCAGGCTAAAGAACTTTTCACTTCAAAAGAACATTGGCAAAGTCGGTCCAGCCTTTGACGAGTGATGCCGTGTCCAAGGAAAATAGGAATTCATTTCTATATAAATAGATTTCGATTTCAAAATGTAAAAATATCCTGTAAAGGATAACACGACAGGCGGCTGTCATTACCGGCGATGATAAAATATCATTGATGGATAAAATCGGCGTGAAATCGTTTTCTTTATGCAAACTCATTGTAATCGTAAATATAAAAGCATACGAAAAATTCTTTATTCCTTTTATCCGCGGTTATAAATATAATAAAAGGATTTGCTTTTACAATAACGAGATATCCATTGACTCGGTTTTGAGGCCTTTTTATGTTTGATCGTTGATGTGTAAAATGAAGATGACAAAAAATATTTTGACAAAATTTCGATAGTGCGCCAGTAATTATGACGATCATATTGCTGCATTACAGGCTGAGATAGTGCGAGTCTCGCTCATACATTACTGGCGTTTTTTTTTTTGAAACGTCAAAATTTTAATATTTTTATAAAGCATAAGGTCAACAACTATCGACACTCATATTTTCCCTATCCTCACAACAGAGTTTGTACTGCTGCTTTGCCCTCCTATTTTCTCTATCTTCACCAATGCGCCGCGCCGCCGGAAACATGCAAACCTAAACTTTTAGGCCTGATGGCCTTTAAGTTCAATCGGTAGGTTAAAGGCCATCAGGCCTAAAAGTAACTAACATTACTGGCGTGAAGAGCCAGCTATGCTAGTGACAGCACGAGTATACGCGTTTCGTGCGGTTTGCGTGTTTCCGGTGGCACATTGGTGAAGGTAGGGGAAAAAGGAGGGCAATGCCGCAGCACAACCTCTTTTGTGAGAATATATAGATATTCTCACAAAAGAGGTTGTGCTGCGGCATTGCCCTCGCCACTCATAGGAGTGCCAATAGTTGTTGACCTTATGCCATATAAAAATATTAAATTAAAGCAACAATGTTGTATTTAAGCTATGTTTAACACAATTTTGTAAAAAGATAAAGGTTTGTAAGCGACGTATACAAACTTCATCTTATTCAATACATTATTGTATTTCTTCCATAACGACAGTCAAGAGCAAATTCTACACTCCATTAACTTTGATCATCTTCCATTAGGATCTTCTAATTTTGTTATAAAAATAATCTTTAACAACTCGTCTGAAATGCCACTCATTAACTTTATATATACAAACACAGCCATAGCATGAATAATACGATTTACCAATATTCGTGGGTGGGCCAATAAGGTTAGAGGAAGGCTGCTCTTAGATAATATTAAAAATTAAATTAGACATGTTAAGAAGAAGCACACGGGCAATCATTTTATGGAAATTTGATTTTAGAACTGCCAAAAAATGCTCAGATCGATGCAGTGGGAAGAGTAAAGGAAATAAAGCCTTATAACGTGTATATAAATAACTTAGACGCACTCCTGTCTTCAGGGATAACACCTTTTTATAGCATAGAAGGGCAAACGAACAGTCGAAGCCTTTTAACGACTATCGACGCCACTAACATCCACACTACTAGAGTTTATACAGATGCTTTCCCTCTTTTCCCTATCCCCCAATGGGTCAGGCAACATACTTGTCACTTAACGCTGATTTTATATGAGCGAAAGGTACCCCGATCGTGCCGACTCAATGTGGCTGCAAAGCAGCATGGCACTACCTCTTGAAAACCCGTGGAACAGTTTTGCGTTTTTCGGAAAAAAGGACAGGCACTAATACTCAGAATACACGTAAACGAGTCCCCTGGGCATATTTTAGGTTAAGGTAGATAGTTATTTGCATGGGCAACATTGGCCTGCCAACATCACGTTCTTGCGAGTCCGTTTGCCTAAATAACATCTAAAACTGTTGAGAATGATTATGTCCACAGATATTTGAAATAAGTTCTTAATCATCGACCACATAACCCAGACTCCTAATAACAGGGAAACGGGTTCTGGCAACACATCTGACTTATAGTTCCGATGTGAGCCGTAAACAATGTACTCAAACTATCGTGTCGTCTCATTCTTTCCCGTTGCGAAATATATCCATTTCTTTTTAACGTTCCGTGATTGGTAATGTGTGACCTTGAATTAGCTAATCACAGCATTGTAACCCCCTCGTCTCGCCTCAGCTAGTTGCCAGAATGCATTTAATACGAAAAATCAAACATTAGCGGTCTTATTACAAAAAACTAAATAAACCTCGGCTTAAACCAGAACTATCAAGACCAGGTTTATCTGTAAAACCATGGTCTAAATTTGTTTGTATAACAAAACTTGTCTGCCTTATTACAAAAAGCGGTACTATACCTATAAATCATGGTCTAAGTAAAAATGGTATTACAAAATGTGGTTTAGCGATAAACCATGGACTAAACCATGGTCTAACCTTAAACCTCGGCGCCCCTAGTTTAACGATGGTCTAAATCACTAAATCTGCTGTGAAAAACTTTCTCTTTTACGCAATATCATCTTTTCCATTTTATATTGTTGTTTTAATTAAAAAAGGGATATTAATATGGTAAATTTAATTCATATTGCTAATTACATGTTTTTTGTTTAATTTTATAGTTTAATATTTTGACATGCGAGAATATTACGTTTCGATACACGTTCTTACTTTAAAAATTAATTTGACAGAATAAGTAAAATTCTTGAAGCTAAACAAAGCTGCAATCGACATAATAACTAAATAATGTTTATATCTAATCAAAATAACCAGGTCTCAATATTTTTGTTCTCGTAAACATCACATAATCATTAGCATATTATTAAAACTTTTTTTTTTGGCAAAAGGAACGTTTTAAAAGAATGTTGTCATAGTGACCGAATGACATTTGTATTAAATGATGGTACTAAGAAGACCACGGTTTATATAAGTTTTGTAATACAAACATATTTAGACCATGGTTTTGCAGATAAACCACATTTTGTAATATTATTTTTACTTAAACCATGGTTTATAGGAGTTTAAACCATGTTTTTTAATTAAACCGCTTTTTGTAATAAGGCAGTAGGAGTCTATAGGTTGTGTGGTCGATGTTCTTAATATTTCTATGATTATGTCACATAAGTATCTCACTTTGAAGTGCCGTTGTTGTGGATTGTGTCCTTATCATAAATGTAAAACATTTTTATAGGCGTCGCGTCGTAAAAACTTTATCCAAGCCATTAATTGTTTTGTTGCGTGCCATCAAATAATGTGTAATTTGTTAGGGAATATAATTAAAGTACTGTTATAATTCGTATGTTTCCACTGTGTATATGTAAATGTTAGCGTCAAAATGCCTTTGGTTGTATACAATTTTTCCATAAGGATTTTTTTTATCTTAGATTTTTACACTAATTAGTCTTTTTTTTATTTGCGCTGGGAAATGTGTATAGGCATACCAAAGAGCCCGGTCATGTGGGACTTTTACCAACCAACCTCTTGCCTACCTTAGCGATGTGCCCTTGTCTCAACAAAGGCTAGGCTACGGTATGGTCAGCAGTGTCTTCACTGCAGCAGAACACAAGTCTATATTGTAAGGTTTGGACTATATCGACGATAGGCTATTGTGGTGGAGGACACATTCAAGAATAATAGTAATCATAATCTTATATATAATATTCTCGTTTTACGGTGTTTGTGGTTGAACTCCTCCAAAACCGATCGACCGATTTTCATGAAAGGTGCGTATATCAATTAGGTCTGTGAATCGTACATCTATTATTCATCCTCCTAAATGTTAAGATTGGTCCACTCGTATTTTTTGTCATTTTTTTTTACCCTAAATTTTCCATTCTATCACCGACCCTTATTTTCAAAAGTGGTATTAGTACTTTTGGCAGAACGAAGTCTGTCGAGGCAGCTAGTTTAAGTATAAAAAGTCCGATGTCGCGCAAAGTTTACCAGTTCGTATTGAATAGATTTATGTAGTTCCTTTGGGAACCTCTATAACTTACGCACGTACTTACACAATATATATTTTACGAGTTTTCCGCCACGAAAAGAAGCCAAATTTGGTTTATATAAAGAAAATGATTTTTATCGAGTATAAAAAGAAGCCAAATTTGGTTTATATAAAGACTAGCGGTTGCCCGCAGCTTCGCCTGACTTACAGACTTTAACTAAGATTTACAACGGGATCCTAGTACGCAAAATAAGTAACTTTTTTGGTTTACTTTTTACACCTTGTGTCCGAAAAACCAAATATCTTACGGAACCCTATTTTTTTTTTCAGAATAAAATTTTGCCTATGTTACTCGTGGATAATGTAGCTTTCGAATGGTGAAAGAATTTTTGAAATCGGTCCAGTACTTTTTGAGCCTATTCATTACAACCAAACAAACAAACAAACAAACAAAGTTTTCCTCTTTATAATATTCGTGTAGATAATAATTTTTATCGAGTACAATATTATATTATATTTATGAAATATTTTATTTCCGTTGGTGATATTTAACTTCTTTTTTAATTTGTTTCTCCCATGAAACTGCTTTGCTATATTTCAAAGAGAGAGCAGGACGGGTAGTGTAATTACGGGCACAGAGTCTTAATATTTAAAGTGTCAGGATAGACGACACATAAATGAGTTTCTATATTAGTTTATTTTTATGGGTGACGACGACCACCTACCATCGGAGGACTTGTCTGAACGTTTGCCTGCCTATTTCCGTATTTAAGTATCATGAAAAATATATTAAAAACATTTTATAAGACTTTAAAATATCAGATTCTTGTTATAACATAATAAATAATTATCAACCATTATTGTTACTTATATTATAACCAACGTAATAATTCACCGTCTAGGATTTTTCAGGTGAAATAAACATTCATTTACTATAGGTATCTGTCAAAAAATTAAAATCATAATATAAATAACAATAATTAACAGATAGACTCATTACTATATTTGTATTATTATAAGCATTCGTTTGTTTCCAGTTCTTATTACGCGTCTATTTAATCGATTTTTTTTTTCAAATTTCACCTAATGTATTTTATGGATGTACATAAAGGGTTGGTAAAATATTATTGGCTGTGCGTAACGATGACGTACGATAATGACGTCACTAACGCTGACATGTACGCACATCAGGACATGCTATCACGACCGTTATAGCTCTTCACATTACTACGAACTACTTCGTGCAGATTTCGGTAATGGCGGCCGCCACGACCTCAGGGACCTAGCCAAAATACCATTAAGAAAGCGTTAGCGAAGTTCGAAAATGATCCCCACCATGATTCAAGCCTTGTCGTGGCGGTGGGGCTCAGTAGCCTAGGGTGATCCCAACACCTTTGGTGAAGCAAGGGGCTCTTTGAACCCCTCTTATAAGAAGAGGGGGCAAAAGAGCAGGGGGCAAGGGGCGAGGACGGGAACGTCACCTCATTGTACTGTGGCGCGGGGCAACCCGTCCGTGGAGGTAGCGTTGGCCCCCTGAGGAGACTGACTGGTCGTCGAGGTGCCCTGTGCTAGTAGATCCGGGATCCGGATATCAACAAAGGCGGCATTGGTGGCACTCGCCGGGTTTTAGTGGGTAGAACTGTGTCCATTTACCAGCTTTCGGGCGCAGCGATTCCCACATACCCGCCTGGGGAGACCCACTCCCCTGCGGGATGCGTTAGTGCATTTCCCGGCGTTAAAGAAAAAAAAAAGTTCGAAAATGATAAAATGTATGGGATTGACATAAGGCCGCGTTTAATCACGTGGTCCATCCTATACATTTTATCATTTTCGAACTTCGCTAACGCTTTCTTAATGGCATTTTGGCTAGGCCCTCTGGACTTTATAATTATATTAGTAGTATTTTACCCATAGAAATATTAAGAACAGAACATAACAGAATTTAAGAACTTATTTCAAATATCTGTGGTTTTACCGATTGTAAATCCTATCAAGTCAGTAGAATATATTAGAAGTATGCTCTACGCTTCTAACATAAATAATTGGTAGATTTGGACTTACACCCAAAATTAATGAAAGAACAACACAATTACTGAATAAAAACAACTGTTCTGTAATTGTAGAGTGTAGACATAATTATTGTCTACGAGGCAACTTTACTTTTTATTCTTTATTACCGACATAGCTAAATATATATTCGTAAATTGAAGTATAGAAAAGTAAAAATGAAGTTTGGTTTTTGGACCATTTGTAGTTGCATTTGATAATTCAACTAATAAGAAAGGTGATAGGCAATTTACTTTTGAGGTTCAGAAGTAAAGTTCAGAGGTAAAGTTAAATAGTAACACGATACTACATCACACCAGAATCGTTTTTCACTCTTATTATAAGTCCTTGACGAATATCCTGAAAACCCCAGCCACGTAGAACGTCTTACAAAATATTTGCATTTTATATCTTAATCAAATTCTTGTGTATTTTTGGTGTTTAATTAATCGCACGTATGTATGTAATGATTAAATGCTGTAACAACATGAAGGACAAATTTAGACTTTTATTATATTTCACGTTACTGTTAATTGAAATAAGTTATATTTTACGGTTATAATACAGAATATATTATATGGTGCATCAAAGGTACATGAATATAAATTTATAAGATCACTGCTTAATGTCTACCATTAGGAACCCTTGGTAAAGGAAGAAATAAAGACAAAAACATTCATTCAGATGAGGTCATCCATAGTCGATTTTACACGCAAATTATTATTTTCTCTTTTGACTTCTTATAAATTTCGACATAATAATATTATAGCTGAGAGTTTTTCTGAATTAATATTTTCGACTTCGAAATTCAAACTTTTGAAACTAGATTCTTTGATTCTATACTTTCGAATTATCGAACACCGCGGGCATAAGTAAAAACTTTTAAATATCCCGTTAAAATAGTTTGAGCATTCTTATAAAGTAACTCGACCAAAAGAAAGAATTTATAAAAAATTTGAAGGTGAAATATTCAATTCCAACGCAGCTCAAATTTTGTTAACAAATATAATAAAACAACTTTGTCTTAACTTTTAACTAACAAGAAAAAATAAATCATCTTTGCTAACTTTTATTGAATGGGAAAACAACTGTTTCTAACAATATTTTACGTGTTTTATGTCATGTTAGACACGAAAAGTGTTTTCAGTTACTTTTACCCGATTACTGCAAATTTATATATGTATTTTTATTAGGCTAGCCCCTGCCCTGCGGTGCCTTGAATTGAGTTTTCTAAATTTCTAAATGCACCCTGAACACGAGACTAGAGGAAACCTTGCATGCCTGATGAGATTGAAAGTCTTTGAAGGTGTGTAAAGTTCACCAACCCGCATTGCCAGCGTCTTGGTGAACTATCGCACGATACCCTCCTCGTCTAATTTCGAGAAGGAGACCAGTGCGTAGTGGCGTGTTTTTAGCATAAAAACGTACGATAGAAGTAAGTGCACTGACCATCGGATATACAGTTGACACTGCTATTATATACATCTGCTATATGCTCTAACTCATGTGCAGAGCAATACGTAAGTGCTTTTTTTAACTTAACATGAGGTAAAAATGTAAAAAGAGTTTTTTTATTTATCTTTGCTATGCAAGCTTTTTTCTAGAAGGGCTGGAGGTTTTCATTTGACAGTCAGATGGACAACAAAGTTATTTTGAAAGGGCTAAGTTTTATCCCTTTTTAGGATCAAAGCCCTAGAAAAACAAAGGAAACGTTTTGTTTGTTGGAAATAAAAATTTGAAATAATAATCCATGTAAAATGATACAGAACTTCAGTTCTGTAACGATTGAGTCGATTTCGATAAAGTCATATCCATTTCCTGATCCAATTTTCATTTCCACTGATAAAAACATCACAATGTGGGATTAAAATTTAAAAAGTCATTCGGGAAACATCGGATGATTGAACCTCTCGTAATCTGACGGAACAATATCCTGGTGTAGATTAAAACATGTAAAACTATCTGGCTAGTAATAAATTGTGGTAAACAACGTTATTTTAAATAAAGAATTTGACTGTTTTTTTTAATTTTACGGTCTGACAGCGCGGCGGTTTAACATTCTCATCGACACAGTCCGAAGCAGTCATTAGTGTGTAGACCAGTTGTTCTTAACCTTATAGTCACCATTTTCCAAAATTCTAAATGTAAATAAAAGGAGGGTTGTTCTAATTCATCTATTAAGTGCGGATCGCGTCGTGTTGACTCGTCACTACCATCTTATTAGGATTTCTCGGAGGACGGACCACTTGGGATGCTTCCAGGGACCACCAGTGGTCCGCGGACTACCGGTTAAGAACCACTGGTGTAGATGGTAGCGCTCGGCCACTTTAGCCTGTTATTTATGGCGGCTATGCACTCTCCTCAAGTCAGTCCAAGGCAGAGCGATCGCGGGTGTGTAGATGATAGCACCCGCCTGCCTCAACTTGTTATTTATGGTAGCTATACACTCACTCCGAGAAAAACCGAGGCAGGGTAAGTGCACGTTTGTAGACTGTAGTGCTCGCTCGTCTCGACCTGTCATTTATGGCGCCTGTACTTCCCTCTTCGACAATCGCCCTCCGAGTCAGTCCGAGTCAGGGCAAGTGCGATTGTGATTAGATTTTTCACCCGACAACAGCAGTTCATTTAAAGTAGAGTCTAAGCCACTTGTGCGATTTTGATAAAATTACATTTTATAGTCGATTTTTTATAAATGTCCAAGTGATATAGGCAATTTATCTCCCTAGTTGGACTATAGATATTAAACGTTTTTTTACAATCAATTTGTTTAGAATCTATTATATTAAATTATACAACCCGCACTAAGCCAGCGCATCTGTGAACTATGGCCCATTACCCTCCTCGCCTGATTTTAGAGGAGGAGACCTGTGCCCAGCAGTGGGACATAAAGAATTGAAACTTTACATCTAAAACAATTAGGCAGAGTTTGTGCGATTGCTGTGATTCGACTAGCTGTTTTGGAGGAGTAGTACAGCTAAAAGATCTACCTACCAAACCTAATAATGCCAATAGTCACTAAAATTCTGGTAGAAGTGACATAAGAGTATTAAGTTTCCTATTGGTTTTTATAAGGTCTGACGTTATTACTTACTTTAAAATAGGCTGATAGCATTTAGGTCCAATTCATCATTAGCTTTTAACCTTCCATTGCTGAACATAGGCCTCCCTTAACGAACGCCAAGTCTGCAAAACTTCGCATCCGATACAGATTTTATTTAGATCATATTTATATATCATTATTACGTGACAGATATTTTTAGTGTCATTCTTTGCTAAAATTACTAAAAATTGTATGCAAGACAACTGATTACTTAGCACTTGTCTGTACTTTTTTAGCATGCAAGACTCTTCAATGCTAACCTCTTAACTCACCACTGTCTTTCGTTTGAACTACTAATGGATTTCAAGATGTACATAATAATGTCCTCTAACTCTAAATCTCCACCTACGCTAACATTCATTATAATATTATCACAGACTTGCTAAACAAACTTTAGTATGTTCAAAACTTATGCATTAAGTACCACTTAAGTGCAAAGCTTAGCATTGGTAACTTAAGGTGCACTTAATTTTATCTTTTGTACAAACTTAACTTCCCGCTTGTATAATCTTATCTTATCTTATACCTTTAAACGAGCAATTCTTGTATATATATATAGAATCGGGATCTCGGAAACGGCTCCAACGATTTTCATGAAATTTTGTATACATGTGTTAAAAACAGCGATAAATCAAACTAGCTGGGATAAATTTTGAGAAAACTTTTTTTATCCGTGTTTTGAGGCATCGATAAAATATGATTAGAATACGAACGTAAATTTCGCTGTCATATAATATGTCATGGTAGCTTAGTGGTGAAATTAGGCAGTAAAGTCCGAACGAGCCTGGCTAGAATCTCCAGTCCGAATTTTTTTTTCCTTTTTTTAAGATCATTTTTTTGGAAGAAAAATTTTATCGTATTTTATCACTAAGGGTACCGAGCAAATGCTCGGTTAACCAGGTACTTATTATAATTACCAATATAGCAGCCTAAGATCTTTGATTAATGCTATGGGCGTCCTTTCAATGTCTCTTCCAGAATAAGTTTAAAAAGAATCACTCATATGAAATCGTAAAGTGACAGCTAAGCTGTCGCATTTCTTGCGGATTGTGCGTTTCCATTGGCCCATTGGGAGAGATAGGAAAAAGGAGGGCAACGTATCTGCATAACCTCTGGTTCTGTGGATTTTAATGGGCATCGATAGTCGCAAGGCTTCGACTGTTCATTTGCCCTTCTATGCTATATATAAAAAAGAGGGATGTTTTCTTTGCTTGTCATGTTTTTTTAATACATTATCAGTTTGTAATCATTGTAACAATATTCTTTGAGCCTTTCCATAATGTCGGATACGAATCCACTTTAGCAGCTTAGCCTTATGATTGGATCGTAAATGTGTTATTCGAAAAATAACTGCGTGCTTAATCTCATTTTAGATTGAGGTCTCAAAAATACAGAAAAATAATAAACAAAAAGAACGAAATCTGTTTTTTAGCAATTCAATAATATTGTAGACACATTTGTGTGGACATAAATATGTAAATGGCAAAGATAAACCACTTCAGTGCCTTCATATATTGGTTGTGAATACATTTATTTTGTTCAAATATTTAAAGATATAAACAAATTGTAATTATTTATACTTAAACATATCAGATGGTAGTAAATAGGTTTATCTTTATAGGATTTTAAATTAACATGGTTATTTTCATCATTTAAAGTATTTAAAACGGGATATTTACCATGTTTTTTAATATTGTTTTGCGGAGCTCGATATTTTGACATTGTCTACGAATGTCATGTTCACGAGACACTTCAGAGTCTCTTGAACATGACATTCGTAGACAATGTCGAAATATCGAGCTCCGCAAAACAATATTTAAAAACATGGTAAATATCCCGTTTTAAATACTTTAAATGAGGTTTATCTTTAATTTTCTTTGCCTTGAAGGCAAGTCGTGGGCGGCACT
Organism: Lycaena phlaeas; assembly: GCA_905333005.2. NCBI lineage: Eukaryota > Metazoa > Arthropoda > Insecta > Lepidoptera > Lycaenidae > Lycaena > Lycaena phlaeas. The sequence continues at coordinate 6,817,833 of HG995181.1, forward strand.
CAGTTTAAATTGTGAAACGAATTTCAGAAACGCTGCGACTAAAATATAACCTAACAATCACTCTCTTGCCCTTGGTAAGTTCTTAAGGACTTGTGTTACGGGTACTAGAAACAGATACAATTATGAAATTTATATAATATATAATATAATATCATGCATACCTCCATAACTCAACACACACGTCTACACTCATACAAATTATCCGTATTTATCAAGATTCGAACTCACAACCGCTCCGCAAAGTAACTTGGAGGATAATATAACTTTTTAACATTTTGTTTTCGTTTACATCACTTTAACTTGTCTTTTTATTTAACAACTAGCTTTTTCCCGCGTTAATAAAAAAAAAATATTGGTTCCTATGTTACTTCTAGTACCTCCAAAAATATGTGTACAAAGCTTTATGTCTCATCATGTTGAGTAGTTTTCGCGTGAAAGTGTAACAAACATCCGTTTTTTCACTTTTATAACACTAATAAGGATAGTAAAGAGAGTAAGTAAGTGTGTAATAAGTAAGTCTTGCTTACATAATACCAGCGTTAAGAGACAGCTATGCTGTCGCTTTGAGTATGTGAGTTTCCGGTGGCCCATTGGATGGGAGTGGTATAAGTAATAGGTAGGCAACGTATCAACATAGCCTTTGATTGTATGGACGTAAGTAATAAGTAGTAAGTAGTCACCATAAGGCTGCTCGGTTGTCTCCTTATGGGTTAAAAAAAAATGATTTTCTTTAATTAAAGTCGATTTACGGACGGTAGTATGACGTGTCAAACATTACATGCAGCACGAACCGAATGGATCGTTCGCTCGAGCCGATTATGTCTTTCTCTCGTTCGTTCCGCCCTCTCGCTGGCGGAACGCTACATGACGTCATCTTTTTCGTGCATGCTGCCCGTTATACCAAGTTATTAGATCTGGTCACATCAATACATGAAAAGTATATTAAAATATTTTAAACTCATACACGTATATTTAGGTAGTATAGTTGACTACACCCTTTTCGAACCGCCAATAGTAACACAAACTTGAAAATACACAAGACACATATGGACGACAAGATAAGTTACTTACTGAAGGAATTCGAGCGGTACTGCGTTGGCGTGGGCGGGCAGAGCACGTCGCTTGGCAAGCTGGAGACGCTGACATCACGCAGTTCCCCCAGAGACGATGAGCGCAACGCGGGCAGGGAAAAGTTTACCTCCTTCGTCCTGTACGAAATAATGTATAGGCTAATTAGTTAATTAAATAATGATAGGGGATAGTCTGTCTTGGCGTTCATTAGGATAGTATAGTATCTAGTCTAGTATTGCTATATTTAGTTTATTCCAAATTGTATTGTAAGAATCTAGAATGCTTTGAGATTTATAAGAGATTGAATATTCATCAAATTGACTTATTCTATATTTGCTGTTTATATTTTCAACTATATCTATTTTATATTAATTATCATAGTATTTTTTAATATTAGTGTATTATTAATGTATTACATTGTGAGTACATTGTGTATTTATGTTCACTTTGAATATAGTTTGTATGAAAATTGCAATGCCTGAACTATAACTGTTTGCTCAAAATAAATAGTAGGAGAGACCGTGGGAGATCACCTCCACCGATCTGATAACCAGATGAGACGTATTTTTTATTAAATATTTTGTATTTTTTTGCCTATAATTACTTTACAGCAATTATAGGCATATTCGTTTATACAAAATATTTGATAAAACTACTACGTACTCATCTGTTTATCAAATCGGTGAAGGACGATCTTCCACGGCTCTTAGACCAAAATGAATGCAAAATATGTTTTAGAAATAACTGCTTGTATAAAGTTTCTGCACACAGTGTAATTACCGACGGGGACTTGCATCTCAAGATAAGCAACGCATGGATAAGTTGAATTACCTGGTTCAGCTCGGAAAATCTACTCAAGCGTCACTAACGCAGTCTCTATGGTATAATATCTATACTTGGCCTGGCACAGGAAGCTAGTCTTTGGTAAATTGTTTACGATAATGGGACGCAGACCATTTACAAAATACCTCGTCCACTTGGACGAGTCCACTTGGCCACTTGGCCTATGCTAACATGAAATTAAATTATGAGATAAGATCGTCAATTTGCGTTTAAAAACAGATTATTTTTTAATATTTTGAGCGTTTATCTGGTGACGCCATTCAAAAGTTGGTTTCATTAGCATTTATATCCAATTTGTTTAATTGAATAAAAAGTCCACTTTAGGCGGAGTGAAATAACCGAAAGCTCTAACGCCTCAACGTATAGCCACATTCAGATTATTCTAATTTGGAGTACAGATGAAAAGCTCTCCAAATCTTAAAGGAGAATAATATAAAACAAAATGGCTATTGTGAGGGTTTTTAGAGGGAACTCATATTTAATTATATTGAACTCTCCTATAGAGTTATATAGAATTTATTGGTTTATTCATTATTATTTAGTATTATTTTTAGATTAGCGACGATTGTAGTGGGCATTGCCTCTGTCTCTTGAATGGGGGGCCGGGTTCGATCCCGACCACGTATGGTGCCTTGAAATTGGTTTTCCTAAATTTCTAAATGCACCCTAAACACAAGACCATAGCTCACTCACCGGTGAAGGAAAATCGTGAGGAAACCTGCATGCCTGCGGAGATTTAAGGTTTTTATAGGTGTGTGATTTCACCAACCCCCATTGGGCCAGCGCCTCGGTGAACTATGGTCTGATATCGACCTCGCCTGATTTCGAGGAGGAGACCCTTGCCCCTCACATGAACGAGGAGTTGAAGCTGTTGCCGTGGTCAAAATCAGCCAGATCTGATCCTCATCATCATAGATAATCAGGTCAAAGTACAAAGCGAAGAAAAAACCTTATTTTACTGTGGCGACCCGACTCGTAAGGTCGCAGGTGAAAGGTCGTACGTCATAGGTTATAGGTCGTGAGTCGTTGTTAGACAAAATCAATATTTATATATATCTTCTGTGCGTGTGTTTGTCACTGAACTCCTCCTAAACAGCTGGACCGATTTAATGACATTTTCTGTGCACCTAGTGGATTGGAGGATGGTTTAGATTCACAAATCAGCCCAGCAGGTGGCGCTGTCGGTGTCTAGGTTATTTATCTATACAGCAACTAAATGGCTGGATCTATTTCTATCTAAAGGAAAACGTCTGTCGGGTCCTCTATTAGAATTATTATATTTTGAGCTTTAGGACCTGTTTCACAATCTCCAGTTAAGTGCCCAATAGGCTTTCGGCAACATATTTGACAGATACTCCATACTCTATCTGTCAAATATGTTGCTGATAGCCTATTGGGAACTTAACTGGAGATTGTAAAACAGGCCCTTAATCTAAAATATTGATCATTTCAATATGCAGGGTAATAAGAGATATAATAACGACGGGATAACATTTATATTTGAAATACGAGAGTTTTGGTACGAAAATTTTTTATGTTTATTATAATAGGAGCATTTTCGAGGTTTTTGGGTTATTATCATAAGCGAGAAGCCCCGAAGGGCCAATGCGTGTCCAAATTGAAACATTTAGGAAGCCCTGTCTTGAATGCGTGTAAATGAGAAAAAGGCTTCCTGCTTGAGGAAAGTCGATGATTGCTTCATTGTGTGGGACTTGGTAATCATTGTTTCACATAATTTCATTAGTAATTGTAAGTCTTCTTACACTCTTCTCCCTTACAGTATTCTGTTAAATCAGTCTTTCCCAAAGTGGGCGATAACGCCCCCTTGTGGGCGCTGCAGGTCTCAAGGGCGGTAAAAGACCCAGAAAGAAAATGGGGGTGTTGTGTCAAGGGGGGGGGGGTGAGATTTGTAATTTTATTTAGCTAGTAGGCCTCTTAAACAACCTCTTAACTGCAAGAGCAATTGGCAGGTGGAGCCCGTAAGAGTTAACTTGAGACCTTAAGCGCCGTTGTATGTTACCTACTGCCCTCAGGTTTCAAGTTGCGGGTTATAGTAAAAGTTTCGTTTAGAATTCTCCGTTAATATACATAATATACATATATAGGTCACAATAATTAATTAATTCAATTTGAAGTTATAGTGGTTTTTAAATAGGTGAAAAAATGGGGGCGCTAAAAAAATATTTATTCTCAAAGTGGGCAGTAGACAAAATAAGTTTGGGAACCACTGTGTTAAATGATAATATTGATGTGTTTGTCTTTTGTATAATGATTTTTATTTTTACTGGAGATAGGCGCTGTACCGTGCTCTCGGCTGCTATGAGACTTGTTTCTTTCGTAAAGCATTGCTGTGTAACAGAGAAAGGCAGGACGTGAGTGTAAATACCTTTTTTTGTCTTTTACGACGGGAAATGCACTGACGCATCCCGCTGGGGAGTGGGTCTCCCCAGGCGGGTATGTGGGACTCGCTGCGCCCGAAAGATGGTAAGTGGACGCAGCTCTACCCACTAAAACCCAGCGAGTGCTACCACTGCCGCCTTTGGTAAGGTGCCCCGGATCTACAAGCAACACGGCACCTCGACGGCTAGTCAGTCCCTCAGGGGACTGACACCACCTCCACAGAGCGGTTGCCCTGCACCACAGGACAACCACTCCCAACGTCTGAACAGTACGATGAGGTGAGGTTTGAGGGGGAGTGTAAATACCTACTGGCACTGTGACTTAACATAATTATTAATCTCAGTATAGGCAACACATAAACGAGCTATCTGGGTTAGGGTAGCTTGGCAACGTCTGCCAGTTTGCCTGGAATTTTGTGCTAAGTACTCACTACACCAAACGCCTTAACGTTACAAATTGCCCAAGTCTTACTTTAAAAGTCGTATTATTCCATTTCTCAAGTTTCATAAAAAGGTACATTTAAAACTTTCATCAAATTAGCCAACCCTTAATGCCAGATATTAATTATCTCTGAATTTCACTCCGAGGAGCGATAAATACGGAGACATCTGCGAACTAATTTAAGGAACATGTTCGCGATATTAATTCTTAATCTTGATAGTAATTAAATAAGTTGTTCTTGTCGTACAACGAAGAATACGATTTGTCTTAAAAATCGAATGAGTTATGAAATCAGGATGATGGTTTGAACGAATGTTTAATTATTAACGAACACTATTATTTTCAACCCTTCGCATACCTCTTTTAATGAACGCCAATTCGTTATAAAAACATTTTTTTTACTTAAAAAATTGGTACAAAATTGGTATTAAACTACGTTAGTTTAATATACTCGATTCAATATTTCATTTATATCCGAAGTTTTTTTTATATATTCATGAGGCCTAGTTTAGATGCTAGAAAGATCTTCTAGAAGAACAGTTATTTGAAAACAGTCAGGTAAAACTTTTTGTAGTATGTGTAAAACAATATAATGTATGTACTTATGATAAATGAATAAATAAAAAATAATAATAATAATATTACAAAGACAAAAAAAAAAGATTAATGATTGGGATAGTCAAATTAAGTTACTTATATGACTTAAGTGTCGATTTGCTACATGTTTTACAACTATATTTTCAGTATAGCGATTGTTTGTTAACAAACAACCTCACATTAATCATCGATTCTTGTCATTCATTATTTTTTCCCTTCATTCGTCTTTTTACTGAAATAATGAGCAATTCTAATTAAACACAAGTCGTGGTGCGGACAGATCATAAATTTAAAAAATTGATCGAGGGGAAAATAAAGAAAGAGAATAGAAACGTTTTACTGTAGGTTATTTTAACAACTTTCTGTACGCTATTGCGGCTAAATTAGGTTTGATAGGCTCAAAAACATAATGTAATCATACATGACATAATATTATGATTGTCGTTTGACAATTATTACTTGCATTACTAACACAATTGTAAGTTAATATTGTAACACCTTAAATATAATATAATATGGACATTTTTGTTCGAAATGTATAATAAAATATTTTCTATTCTAAAATCAAAAGTCGAAAAAAAAATACTCTGAATAAACGAGGTCCTGGGATGCAAGAGCGGCTTTGGCCTTGAAAGAAGCTTTATTCGAGTTGTAGACGGGAAAAGCTTGATATATTTTTATAGCACAAAGATGCAAACGTGTGGCTTATAGCAGTTGCCATGACCGACGCCCATAAACTTCCCTCCTTTTCCGTTACCCCTAATGGGCCACCGAAAATCTTCAAACGCAAAAAATAACAAACAACAAATAAAGCGTTCCTATCATATTACACCAGTATATTAGTGTTATGTAAGAAAGAGATATCCTACCTTGGTAGTGCCTTCGAAATTTAGCTGCAAATTATCGAAACGACTTAGGGACCTTCAACCATCCCTTCTATCGCATCTACTACGGCGAGTGCTTTGAAGAATTGTTCAGTAGAATTCCACTACCAGACATCGAGTCAAAATTCCAAATTTCACCATCACCACCTTCTGAAAACCTACAACTCTATTTTTTTTTTCAAATCAATCTCTCTATATCGTTTTAGACTGGCTGATAATTAATAAATGTTAGAGCGCTTAAGTTAGAACAACACAATTGTGACGTTGACACATGTTACAAATTCATGTAAAGTTATGTTTTACATATTAAATACAGTATTTGAAAACCTAAAATAACATTTTAAATATCTACTTATTTGTATTAAAATTTAGAAAATTTATTTAAAATCTGTTTATCACGCATTATCACGTGACTGTAAACGCGCTGATGACGTCACTGACTATTGAGTTAAGTACAAACTGTCATAACTCACCTTAAATGGCGCGAGCTATGTATGCGGTGTGTGACGTAATGATAGCTTGGAGCGTTTCAACGGCAATTTTAAAAACAATTTTTCTTTATTTCATTTTTTGTTAAAATTGGACATATTTCTTTACAAAAGTCTTTTTTTTTTCGTGTTAATCTATAATATATCTATCAAAAAAATCAATTAAAAAAATTGTCAACATCCCTATAGTGATAGAAAAATCATAACTTCCGATAGAATGTATCCAAAAGTTGTACAGGAATAAAACCCGATACAAAAGGAAAAACTTCACCTTGACGATAACCTCGAGTCTTGTCTTGGTCACGTAATCTTTGGACAGGCGAAAGATATGTGAAACTAACGGGCCTGGAGTTTTATCGAATCTCTCCTTATTATGTTAGCAGAAGTCATCGCTGACTACGACTACAGGGACGACACTGAATTATGTTAAGACTAAAGATATACCTTGTATCTAGTGCAAGCAAATTTATGGCTTGTTCTAACGTTTTTGGAATAAAACAAACTCGGCACAGCGACGATGGTTTTCTGGGCAAGGGTTTAGTTTCTCGGAGAGTTCTAACTTTGTTTCTGATCATCAAAATATAGTTGCATTAACATCAAGTATATTGGTACTGAATAAGATAGCATCACTTGTTCATCAGTGAATGAAAACATCATGAGAAAACCATGTTTGATGAGATGAAAAATCTTTGAGGCTGTAAATGGCCCAACACCATCCTTCACTTATTTCGAGAAGACTGGGTGCTCGGAGATGACGATGATGATGGGATCAGGCTAGCTAAATGGTTTTAAATGTTCAATGTAGACCATGTACAAAAACGTCATTACCGGTTTAGGGTACTTTACTTAGAACACATACAAGCTGAATTTGCCTTCAAGGTAAACTTTTTTCAAATTCAACTCTAGAAAACAGGTTATCTAAATGCAAACATTGAAAATAGAACCAGCTATTCTTAACGAAATGGAATGGATGGAATGTTTTAAAACTTACAAACGTACTAGTCACCACTACGATTTTTGAAAGCTCCCCTTGTATTCTCTGTTCTGTCATCATCAGACCCCGATTTCTTTATCCTGAGACCACCTTCAAGGTGGTCTTTAAAAAGAAAAAAAGAATTATCAAAATCGGTTCATAAACGACGAAGTTATCCGCGAGCTAACATAATAAAATCATATTATAATATCGATCGGTCGGATCGGTCGAATCGAGCTACCTCCAATTTTTTTGATAGTCGTAAAAAATATCACTAGTTCTTCTTCTTAAATTTAAGAGCTTCGCTCTTGTCGGTGGAGCTTTTTCCATTCCTGTCTGCACTCCGCCCTTCTTTTGACCTCCTGATACGACACGACCATCAGTTTTTCCTTCACCTGGTCCATAAAACTTCTTCTCGGCCTGCCTCGCTTCCTTCGACCTTCTACCTTCCCTTCAATTATTCCTCTCATAAAGTGGTCGTGCCGTATCAAGTGTCCTAACATCTTTCCTCTTCTGTTTTCGATGGTATTTAATAGCTCTCTCTTCTCACCTACCAATTCCAAAACTTCTTCATTACTTTTCTTTTCCGTCCAACTTATTTTCTCCATTCTTCGCCAACACCACATTTCAAATGCTTCCAACCTTTCTCTATCGCGTTGTGTCATTGTCCATGTCTCGCTACAATACAAAGAAATACTCCAAACATATACTTTAATTAACTTTTTCCGGATGTGACGTGATATGCGGGATATCACTAGTTCATTTAGTTCATTTCCAATCTATTCAAAGAAGATGAAGCACAACATTAAAATTCTAGGATATCGAAGTCCTCTAAGGGCTTAGACAAAATAGCATCGTTTCGTAGCGGAAGGATATCGGAATTCGTCATCGTCTCACAGTTATCAATGACAATTTCCTAGCCAATTAGATGTTGATCGATAACCAATATAATATATTATATAGTTTGTGGTTTTGTTGCAATAACGATTGACCAAGTAATTTAGCGCGACTTAATTATGTCAATCGTATACATTTTATTCTTTTCGAACTTCGTTATCGTTTTTTTAATGTTACTTTGTCTACCACGAGCATAGAAAATCATACACTACTATATTAAGCATGATTAAATTGTATGTTTGTTACGCAACTCATTAAACAAAGTCAGTGCCGCTCATGAATATAAACCGAACTAACCTGACGCTAGCCCTAGTTTATTTATTTACTTATCGTATACCCTGAGACATATTATAAGCTTTTACTGCTTTTTTTCAATAATCACTCTGCCTTTCCTGCTCTAAATCCAACACAGCAAAGCTGTTTCAAGGAAGAAACGAGCAAGTGCAGTCTTCTTTAATAAAATTCAATCAGCGCTAGTCATATAATAATTTAGTTGTATATAAGTGTCTCCAAAGTTTATTGAAAAATAAAGACATTTCTTGAATACTAAACAGTAATCTTAAAAATATTGCATAAATAATAAAACCGTTTTAATAAACCCAGAGTAAATTGAAAATGTTCGTTAAAATAAAGAAAACAGCGAAAGAAAGCTCTTGGTTTTTCAGAGAATACGGTAAAGACAAACAATTGTATTTCCCTTAAGCCGATTTCTTCTAAAGCTCAACCTTTTCATTTTGATTTATTGCGGGTGCTTATTTTTAAACGACTTCAAAAAAGAAGTTTCTCAATTCAACTATATAAAAATGCTTTATATAATATGTTAAAGAACAGGTAGAGTGCAAAATTATACATCAAATAAGAGGTAACTTTAAAGAAGCTTGGAGTTAGAAAACAAGATCAGAAGAAAGAAAGAGAAGAAGGACAAGCGTATTATTATTTATTTACACTAGAGTAAAATGGAAAGCAAACAATGTGGAACCAAAACAACAGAGTTTAAGTCATCCATATGTCTGGCAGGACATTAAGAATGGCCTAATCTAAAATTAAAGAAAAAAATTCTAGCCTTGAATGCATAGTTAGCGATGTACACTTTAAAGTAGAATTATTAATGACTTGTTTTGAAGTACCATCATACTTAAAATACCGTGTAGGCACATACTCGTATCTTTACATAGTAGTAAACAAAGTCGCTTTCTTCGTATGTATGCTTAAATCTTTAAAAGTACGCAACGCATTTTTATACGGTTGTTTTTAATAAATAAAACAATTCAAGGAAGGTTTATATGTATAATATATTTACAATATATTATCCCGCTCAGATCCCGTTCTAAATCTTAGTTAACGCAGGCGAAGCTGCAGGTAATAGCTAGTTTCGCACAATGATGAGTAAGAGATTTCGGTGCGTTGCTCTTTCTTTTAAAAATTACAAAGCTCCTGTTGAAAATGAAAGCATAATCCTTAAATGTAAGTGAATGTAGAATATATTGTCGTATTGATAATTTTATTATTTATTTATATTGTACGAACTTCGTATATAAACATTGACACTAACGCCCGGTTACTGAAACGTTGGTCAAAGTGTATGTCAACTAACATGGCTGTTAATGGCGGTTAACATAATATTACGATTCTAAAGCCAAATTTCACTTTCATTGTAGTTGCTATGTCAACTGACAGGCTGATCTAATTATATAATTTTACCATGCTCCTAGCAACTCATTCGACACTTAAAAACAGGTTTTACAGTTGATTAGTTAATTTGAGCGTTGATTAGCCTTTCAGAAACCGGGCATTAATGACCTATGTTTTCGACAGATGACACTAATAATATGTATTAAATAACCTTTGCAAAGCCTTATATCGGGATATTTTTATATCATAACTAAGACTAAGAGATGGGCGTCGCTATTCAGGCGCGATATTAAATTTAGGGCTTCACTGAACTTCAGGATGGCCGGCTGTAATAAAGTCTCAGTTCTGTAAAAAACCGAACTAATACGTGGGATTACGCCCCGTAAATTTTGTTTTAGAGGCCTTGTACCGAGCGAACATTTAGGTTTTTTATTGTGCAAACGACTAGTGTATTTACCACGACAATGACCTTTAGCGAATAGAAACGCTGTGTAAAAAAGGACCTGCAATTGTTTTAATCACAATTTGAATCGCTATTTTTTTTAAAGAAGAAGAAAAATCGGTAGGGGTGTGATTTAGCAGATAAGATTCGAAACGAAGACCTCTGCTAGAGAACTAAAGTTACTGATATCACGCGAAGAATAATGTCGTTAGAGTGGCAATGGGTTGGTCACGCACTCAGAAGAACAGATGGCCGAATGGCCGATGGGTCAATAAGGTTCAAGAGTGGAGGCCGCGTTTAGGTAGATGAAGTGTTCGGCCATTATGATGGGAAGACGATTTCCGTGCAGTGGCTAGTCCACATTGGATGCGAGTAGCAAGGGATCGGTCGTCTTGGCGTTCATTGAGGGAGGCCTATATTTAGCAGTGGACGGATAAGGCCTGATGATGAGGATGATTAGTTTGAACAATTCCATGCAATATTGACATAGCTCTACCAAAAAGCCAAAGGGGTAAACCAATTATAAAGAGCTTGGTTGTCGACAGCATACTGCATAGTACGTGGCAAATCTAGTTGCCTGTCGGCTTTGTCCCTCTATCGGGCAAATGAAAACTATTTTGTGCGACATAAGCAAGGTATAATCTAGAATGTGACATACATCCTTACTAATATTAAAAATCGGAAAGTAGGGATGTTTATTACGCTTTCACGCGTAAATTACTCAAACGATCATCATGAAAGTTTGTACACATAATATACTCGGAGATACTAGAAACAAAAAACTTGAGAGGTGTCAAGGGACACCCGGATGGAACGAAGTTCCTTTCGATAAATTATTAATGAAGGAATTGTAATAAAGTTTTACTATTATTTATTATGTACAAAAACAAACTCAACAAAAATAATCGTCACGACACCACACTATTTAATGCGAAATAGAAAGACGAAACGAAAATAACTGGCTTGCTTTATATGAGTCTCTCTCAGAGAGAGAGAGAGAGAGAGAGAGAAAGAGAAACACGCGCACGCCGCACGGCTTATAACTATAGCAAAAAGTGTCGTTACAACTTTTAGTCTTAATTTTTCCGTCTAGCCCCCTTTCGTAACGCGCGATAAGGAACTATTATAGATAGGATAGGATATATAAAAAATGTTTTTTTTTTTTTGTTAACGCGGCTTTAGGCTTTAGGTAGATTATATAATCTACATACGTGAATCCGGAAAATTTGAGCTCCAAAAACTATAAACGTAGACTGTACGAACTTTAAAAGGTTCTCGTTATTAAGTCATTTCATATGAACCTACACAATTTTGCAATTTAGAAGCGCAACGCTTTCAAACAAGCTTTGTTCCAACGAAAATGCACGTTCCTAACTTGTTAATTGTATCAATAAAGTTGTCGGCGACGTGTGAATTTTCTATACGCGAACTACTATAGAAATTATGAAACTGTTTCCGAAATATGATAAGTTTATAATAAAAAACTCCTAAATTTAACGCAAGTTTTCGTTTTAATTTTTCAAGTGAAAACTTCTTTAGCGGCGTTGAGCACTTTTGTGAGATGGGTAAAAACTGTAAAACTCTCGTCAGGACACGTGGGCTGATCGAAAATTCGTAAGACGGTTGGAGAGTAGTGTTGTAACATTGAAATCGATTAATCGAACTATCGATTGTTTTCTTTCGATTGTCGATATTTTTTAATCCATTGTAAGGGTTGGATTAATTTAAAAAATCGATTTTTTTTAATCTATTTTCATAAAAAATTGTTTAAAAAATATTTTTTCAAAGTATGAAAAAAAAATTGATAAGAATTACAAATAAATTGGAATATTTGTGTACGATAGCGCAATAAATAAATATTGTAGAATACACATAAATGATAGTACTTTTATATTGATAATAAAAGCAATTCGTTCAAAATTATTCCCTAACTATTCCAAAAAATCAAAAATGCACAACGTTAATAATCAAGTTTTCACTTCTGCCGGCACTCCCGGAGTACAACCCGTCTTTTTTTTTCTTTTAGGTGGTTTGGCATCAAATTTGGAAAAGCATGTGTCGAGTCGAGATAAAATACCTTTTACACTTTAAATGTAAAAGGTATTTGATCTCGACTCATAAGCCAATCTCACAAACTAAATATTCATTATGTAACCTTTTTTCTTTTTAAAAGTACCCATTCCACTTTATTACATAATTTATAAAAAAAAAACCTTACCTTTTTATTCCAATTTGCACTATCTGTTTCTTCACAGTTCAAGTTGCAATTATTTAATGATTGTTTCGATACGTATCGACGCGCATATCATTTTTATTTGAATTAAATTTTATATGAACTTTTAAAAGAAAAATAAGTAAAGTAAGTTATATAATATTATTACCATCTTTATCATCATCAGTTTTTATCCTCCTACTGCTGAATATAGGCCTCCTCCAATAAACGTCAAGACGACCAATCCTTTGCCACTAGCATCCAACACGGTAACTGCAAGCAAAGTCTTCCAATCTGGTTAATGGTCAACCAATATAATAAATTGCTAGAGAAAATACTTTTTAGTACCATTCTTGAATTCGAAGTTATATTTTGATTCTGGTGAAAACAAAATTATGAGTTGTAAATATGGCCTTTAATCTCATGTCCATATAGCGTGTGAAGGAAGAGAGCCGTTTTATGCAACATTCACTTATTACAAACCGGCGGAACCCGTTGGCGTTTTTATGGCGGAGCGTTTTTTTATCGAGCGCTGTTAGATTTTCGACGTTGGGTGTTTGATGTTAAATCAGATTGACATGCCAAGCTTGCATCTTCAGCTAACGCCCGGTTTTACCGACGCTTTTTATGCGCTCTTCAGAATGAAAGCTAATATTATTATACTGTATTTTATTATACTGTATTCAAGAAGCGTACTTGCCTAAGTAGTGTAACAATACTATGCAAAGAACACTTCTATCTATGCGCTCCTAATGCCAATAGTTGGGTTTTATATTGGTTTGACAGACGCACAGTTGCAGATTTCATTTAAGTATAGTCTATAAATTGGTTTGAATGACCCTATGCGTCTGGGAGTACAAAGTATTGTTTGTGAATACGGGTGTTAGTCTCATGATAGCTTAATAATGCATTCATCGATTACTAAAAGCCTTCTGAATAATTACGTCGTTTCGTAACCTGATCGAACTGTATAAGATCAAATAAAAAGGTGTGTGTGCGATTTGCACAAGATAGACGTGAAACACATGTTAAATGCTCAAATACAAGCAAGTATTAAACAGACTGCAATATACATACACACCGACATTTGCCCTCTCGCTCTTTTGTATTTGTGTCTCTTACCTGTCATTTTTCCGTTGCATCCGGTTTGAAATCACAACGATTCTAAAGAAGTTTCACTTCAAAAAAGATCAAAATTAAAACAGTGGTACTTACAAGTAGCACGGTGCCGTGACGTCGTGCGGTGGGTATACCAGTATCGGTGGTGACGGTGTTGGGGACGGGCTGTTCTTGCGCCTGCGCGCTACGAACACTCCCGCCATGATGATGAGAAGCACCAAAGCAGCACTCGCACCACCCAGAGCCACTAACGCAGCTTCTGCGAAACATAATTCATTAGTTTTCATGATCGTGATTATATGTATTATAATCATGATGTTATCGCGAATTTCACTGACCATAATGAAACAAATTTTCCGGTTATAAGGCTGCGTGTCCACCTGAGATGAGCTAAGCTGCGTCGCGAGGAATGTATTTTTGAGAACCAATAGAAACGCTTCATTTGCCTGACCACGTTCAGCGCGACGTCTCTATTGGTTCTTGTAAAGCACTTTCCTCGCAACGCAGCTTAGCTCATCTCCGGTGGAAACGCAGCCTTATCGCGGGTTTTTAAGATTCTTACATGCCGTTTCCGATACTTGTGAGGGTATTATCAATATCAATAACAACTTTTGTAGTTAATATTTTTTTATTATTTTTAACTATTAAGATCTTCGATCCATTATCATCACCCTTATAACTATCTACATAATATAAATGTGTTCACAACATTTCTTCGGCTTCCTATTCTGTTACTTCTAGTACAGTCAGAGTCAGATTGATCTGAACAGCTAAAGTGCTCAAAAAGATCTGACGGACAGAAATTCAATAATATCTAAGCATTCAAAGTTGTCATATTGATGTTAGCATCCAAAGTAGTCAAAACATCTAAGCAACACATTTTCCATATTTATCGGAGCAGCCAGAGTAGTCATATACATCTTAGCATACAGACTGTCCAAAGGTATCTAAGCATCCAGAGTGTTCAAAAATATCTTGGCATAACAGGAAAATCAATCTTATTACCTGTACTTAAAGTGTATGTGGCTTATATTGCTGGCAGACGTCAGTCGTGGATATACAATTAATGTCTTGTTAAAAGGAAAACATTACCTTATTAAACGTAGTTAGAGTATAAAATTAATTGAGAAAAACAATATTTACTATTGATTGTCAAAGTTGTAATTTAAAGAATCTTGCTTTTCTTCGATGTTTTTGTCTAAATTTATATTTTAGATAATAATCAACAGACGATATTGCGAACATGAAATTATACCAAATAGCAAAATAAATATGTAATGGACACAAATTCTTATTATATATTATATCTTTTATATAATATATAATCAGAATCTCGGAAACGGCTCCAATGAGTTTCATGAAATTTGTATACGCGGGGTTTTAGGGGCGATGAATAGATCTAGCTAGGATATATTTTTGGAAAATATCGTTTTATTCGTGTTATCAGGTAATGATAAACCGCTACAATATCATTAGGATACAAACGTAAATTTCGCAATTAAACATTAAGATTGAGTAGCTCAGTTAGAAAATCCAACTATCTCAAATCCAAAAGAGCCTGGTTCGTATCTCTAGTGCTATAAATTACTTTTTTTTTTTTTGTTTCTTCCTTCTTTCGGGAGAAAACCTTTATCATAATATCATAATATATAAGGGTATCCAAAACAAAACAAATAAAAACCAAATATTTGCTCGGTCAAACTGGTACTTCTATATTATTTGAGCATTCATATTTGTCATCTTGCTGTTGTCACGTAAAATATCATCATCATCGGTTTTTATCCATGCACTATTGAAAATAAGCTTTCTTTGATGAATGCCAAGACGGCCGATCCCCTGCGACTAGCATCTAAAACTGCCAGTGCACGGGGATCATCTTACCACCTGGCAAATGGCCGACCAACACTTTGTCTAACTAAATACAACCTCCACTCTTTGTCCAACCTTACCTACCGGCCCATCGACAACCCGGTTCCTAAGTGTTTGATTAACTCTCTGCCACTTCAACTCGCTTATTTTTCTGGTGATATCGGTAACTTTAGGTCTCTGGTAGAGATCTTCGTTTCGAATCCTATCTGTCAAAAAAACACCCATCATAGCACGCTCCATAGAACTTTGAGCTACGACAAACTTTCTGGTAAGTCGTATATTTACAGGCCACATTTTGGCCCCGTACGTCATCACGGTGAATGATCATCGGTTGAAGTCCTTCGTCTTGGAACTCTGAGGTGTAGACGACGCGAGAATATGACTGAGCTTCCATAGAACGGGCACCATTCCAAAGGTCTTCCCTCTCGAAATTCAAACTTTTGTCTAGTCCAAGTTTATTCTAAGGCCCACACGTCAAGTGGATTCACTTATATTGCAGGATCTTATGCAAGTCTTCCAGCGATTTATAGCAGTAAAGATAGACGCGCAAAAAAAAAAACATTTTTATCGGAGTTAGAGCTGGAGTATTCATAAATGAAAGTAAAGTGTCAACCCATATAATATGTCCTATTCCTGGGCACAGGTCTCCTCCTCGAAATCAGACGAAGAAGCTATTGGACTGCAGTTCACCGATGCTTTGGCTCAATGCTGGTTAGTGAATCGAGAGGCGAGTGAGCGATGGTATTATGCTCAGAGTGTAATCAAAAATTTAGAAACCCACGTTTCAAAGCACTACATACGGTCATGATTGAACCTCGAGTCCTCACACCAGAAGAGGCCAAGACTATACCTACGTTTAGCCAGGTGACCAGCGGATTACGTTCATGCAAGTCGGTGCTTATTCCACAAAGCAAGACTGGATCAAACATAATGTTATGTTTCCGAAAGCAGACATTTAAATCTGATCGCTTTGATGGCGGCTACACGCGATTATTGTATCATTATTATTTTTCTGACCACTTCCAGACATAGGCCTTTTTCAATGAACATTAAGATCAATCGTCTATATAAATTTCTATCTATTTTTCTTGATTCCTTTTTTGTAAAGAAACAACAGTATATGTCATCATTTATTCTGTTATTATACATTTTAAACTTTCAACTCTTAATTTTTGCTGTGTTATTCATTTCCTTAGCTGGTCGTCGCTTATTTTATGTATATATTGTATTTACTTGTTAACTTTGATTTGTTATAAGTTTAATAAATAAATAATAAAATAAAATAAACTGTATAGGCAATTATAGTAATAATAATATTTTTACCTAGACAATTCTAAAATATGCATCGCAATTTTAGCATCAGTTCAGATCAGATGAATATGATAGAAGGAGCTAAGAAGTCGGACCAACAACAGGCAATTGGTCCAAAAGTTTTCCGTAGTCCAGTTTCCACCCTATTTCTAGTGAGACATTCTAGCGTTTAGGTAGAGACTTGTTCTAGTTGTAGTCAGTAAGAAAGTTAACCTTCAAAAATTGATTGACGATCACATGCCTAGATAATGGTTTGATGCTTATTGTAAATTTAAAAAAAAAATTCGGTAAGCAACTTTCAGAAATGCATATCGGCTTACGTAAGTGGACGGCTACAGGTTGATGATGATAATGGATAGAAAGTTAGTTTTTTAATAAATCATTTATGCTGTCAAAATGGTAATTGTTAAGGACGCTCTACATTCTCGACAAAAGATTTCAGCGAGCGTACTATACTCTGAGACACAAGTTTGGGTCGGCTCTACACATTTTTGTTCAGAGCACTTTTTCACTCGTTATATTATGCACGTTTTTTTTGTAATTTTTGTAATATACTACAACATATATTTATCGTATCGATTAATATTATTATTATATTTATTTTATTTACGATCTCCGTGCAGTGGCAGGTCCGCGTTGGATGCGAGTAGCGAGGGATCGGTCGTCTTGGCGTTTATTGAGGGAGGCCTATGTTCAGCAGTGGACGGACGGACGGATAAAGGCTGATGATGATATACTTATCATTAGCGACAAGTTTAAAGATAGTTTTCATATAAGCTGATCGATATTTTTAAATATCTATATTAGTTTTATGTAATACAAGAGTCCTCTGATTTGGTCACAAACAAAAATTACACACATACTACATAGTCAATTCTTGCCGAATAGGCGAACTCTTGTGTTTGATAAACTTAAATACTTATATTATAATTAATTTTGGCGATAATGTGTAACACACTTTATGATCACATAAATGTTTTATTATATAAAATATTTGCTTTCAACAAATTCTGAAATACAAAAATGACATTTCAAGAACCTAACACATTGAAGGAAAGGGATAGCTTATTAAAAATTGTTTAAGTAAATAAAGACAGATGCTACTAATTAAATATCTACGACTGACGTCTGCCATCAATATAAGCCACATACACTTTAAGTACTGGTAATAAGATTGATTTTCCTGTTATGCCAAGATATTTTTGAACACTCTGGATGCTTAGATACCTTTGGACAGTCTGTATGCTAAGATGTATATGACTACTCTGGCTGCTCCGATAAATATGGAAATGTGTTGCTTAGATGTTTTGACTACTTTGGATGCTAATATCAATATGACAACTTTGAATGCTTAGATATTATTGAATTTCTAACCGTCAGATCTTTTTGAGCACTTTGGCTGCTAAGATCAATCTGACGCTGACTGTACCTCAGAGAATATTTGTACAAAGTTTCATGATGGTGAGTAGTTTTTGCGTGAAAGCGTAACAAACATGCCTACTTTTAGATTTATAAAATTACTAGCAGTTGCCCGCGGCTTCGCCTGCGTTAGCAAAAAAATCTTTATTTTTAATGTACTTATACTCTGTTACTTTTAGTACCCTGGAGAATATTTGTACAAAGTTTCATGATCTTTGGTTGAGTTTTTTTCGCGTGTAAGCGTAACAAACATCCCTACTGTTTTCTTAAGTTTACGCGAATTTCACTCATTATAATGAAACAACTTTTACGGATTTTATCGCGGTTTATTTAGTTTTTTACAAGCCCGACGTTTCGGAAACTTTACAGCAACCATGGTCACGGGAGGACTGAGGTGTCAGACGTCCTACTGTTACAAAGTTATTCGAAACTACCCTATGATACAACAATATTTTATTTAGTCCTATCTATGCAGAAGGTGCTAACTAAGTCTTTAGTCTGTGACATATTATGCTTGGATTTTGATTTTATTATATTTATTATGGGATCCCAAGCAGGTGGTAATGGCCAGCCATCTTCTCTATTGAAATTAGGATGTTTTTTAATTTCAATAGCCTCGCGAATCATCCTTGGTTGGAATCGGTGTTCTTTTGCGAGGACTTGTGGTCTATCAAATCTAATATAATGGCGAGCGTTGTCTAGGCTATGGTCACAGATTGCTGACTTAGTATAGCGACGGTGTTTTAAGTCAGCTATATGTTCTTTAACGCGAGTTTTTATTGATCTTTTTGTTTGTCCTATGTATGAGAGACCACAGTCACAATCAAGTTTGTATACTCCTGCATCTTGTAAGGGTATATGACACTTGACAGATGGTAAGAATTGACCTATCTTTTTTGGCGGCTTGAAATATGTTTTAATAGAAGCTCGCTTTAGGATGTAGCCAATTTTGTCAGTGACTCCCTTCATAAACGGTAGCACAGCAGGTACTCGCTCGACGGTGGCTGGTTTCACACGTTCACTGCGATGGAGCCGGGGTACCCGAAGCTTGTTGTCCCGCAGTACTTGCTTGACATGTTGAAGCTCGGTCTCCAAGTGCTGCTCATCACAGATCCCTTGTGCTCTCTGAAACAAAGATTTACCCACGGTAGCTAACTGTGTTGGATGGTGGTGAGATTCGCCGTTTAGGTATCTATCAGTATGGGTATGCTTCCTATACACTGTATGGCTTAAGGTATTATTGGGATTGCAGATGACTAATACATCTAAGAAAGCCAAAGAATTATTTGTTTCTAATTCCATTGTGAATTGAATTTTAGTATTTATGGAATTAAGATGGTCTAAGAATATGGTTACTTTGTCAGATGGTAATATTGTGAAAGTATCATCTACGTACCGCTTGTAGAACCTGGGTGTAATGGGCGAAGTATGCAGAGCAGTTTCCTCGAAGTCCTCCATAAATATGTCGGCAACAACGGGGGATACTGGTGAGCCCATCGCAAGTGGATGGGGTATAGGAAGCATACCCATACTGATAGATACCTAAACGGCGAATCTCACCACCATCCAACACAGTTAGCTACCGTGGGTAAATCTTTGTTTCAGAGAGCACAAGGGATCTGTGATGAGCAGCACTTGGAGACCGAGCTTCAACATGTCAAGCAAGTACTGCGGGACAACAAGCTTCGGGTACCCCGGCTCCATCGCAGTGAACGTGTGAAACCAGCCACCGTCGAGCGAGTACCTGCTGTGCTACCGTTTATGAAGGGAGTCACTGACAAAATTGGCTACATCCTAAAGCGAGCTTCTATTAAAACATATTTCAAGCCGCCAAAAAAGATAGGTCAATTCTTACCATCTGTCAAGTGTCATATACCCTTACAAGATGCAGGAGTATACAAACTTGATTGTGACTGTGGTCTCTCATACATAGGACAAACAAAAAGATCAATAAAAACTCGCGTTAAAGAACATATAGCTGACTTAAAACACCGTCGCTATACTAAGTCAGCAATCTGTGACCATAGCCTAGACAACGCTCGCCATTATATTAGATTTGATAGACCACAAGTCCTCGCAAAAGAACACCGATTCCAACCAAGGATGATTCGCGAGGCTATTGAAATTAAAAAACATCCTAATTTCAATAGAGAAGATGGCTGGCCATTACCACCTGCTTGGGATCCCATAATAAATATAATAAAATCAAAATCCAAGCATAATATGTCACAGACTAAAGACTTAGTTAGCACCTTCTGCATAGATAGGACTAAATAAAATATTGTTGTATCATAGGGTAGTTTCGAATAACTTTGTAACAGTAGGACGTCTGACACCTCAGTCCTCCCGTGACCATGGTTGCTGTAAAGTTTCCGAAACGTCGGGCTTGTAAAAAACTAAATAAACCGCGATAAAATCCGTAAAAGTTGTTTCATTATAAACATCCCTACTTTCATATTTATAATATTAGTAAATATTAAGGATTAGGTAAGAACAAAAAAAAATAATTTTTATATATAAACTAGCTGCCCCGACAGACTACGTTCTGCCAAAAACACTAATATTGCTGTTAAAAAATAGGGGTTGGTGATGGAAGCGTGAAAAATTATGGTTGTATCTATTTTTAATGCCATATTATTAAAAAATATAAAAAAAATGTCCAAAAAACAAAAAAAAAATGTTGTGGGTGAATAGCCCTTATCACTTAGGGGTATGAAAATAGATAGTTGCCGATTCTCAAACCTGAATATGCATATAAAATTTCATATAAAATTGGTCAAGCCGGTTCGGAGGAGTATGGTAACTAACACTGTGACACTAGAATTGTATATATTAAATGATGTATACCAAATAAACAAAAACTTTTTTTGACATAATAATATAGTATTGACATAATATCAAAAATATACCAGTGGCATGTTCAATATGAATGGATACTGTCTGAATCAATTGGAATAATATAATATTATTATTTATTGTAATATTTTTTTTTTGCATGCTTTATATGTGTCACTTCTCGTGGACTGGACACAAATCACGAGAGATTGAAATAAAAAATTCACTATACTGTCACATGAAAAAATGAACAAATACCCTTTCAATATACATTAAGTTCCTTCGCAATATTTCATTGTCTTGGTGTTCGATCATTCTAGAAAACTTACTGAGTTTGTGATACATCTGTAACGTTGCGCTAGCTCGTTACACGATTTTAGGTTTAAATTAAAGATTCAGCAATAGATATTATGTTTAATCTAAGCATACTGGTGGTATAAGCGCCATCTATCGTTAACTGGTGTCAACTATTGACATACTCTGTTAGCTCACTAGCGACATTCTAAAATTCAATAACTGTTTGCTTACATCTTTTTCTCAAATAAAATTAAAATACCTCTTGTAATTTATAATAATAAATATAATAATTTAATCTAATCCCTAAACAAAATTACAAATAAACTAAATTAAAACTTTATTAATTATAAAGTCTGTTTGACAATTGACTATAGAACTATATTGTTTATGGAACGATAGACAAGCTGTGATTAGGGACCTTTTGATTTGCTGTCACTTCTAACCGACCTCTTGGCCCTTTTTTCTTGTCCTGACTTCGTGGCTGGCGGAAGCCGAGGCTAACCCTCGTCTATTTTTTTGAATTCCGCTGGGAGTTCGCGGAGCAGAATTTGGATAGGCTAAGTATCCAAACGTGAACATCTAACAGCCGGCCGGCTGAACCGAACGCCCAGCGTGAAGACCCAAGCTGCAGCCAACCTACCATCGCCAGGAGTCCAGTCAGGCCAGTGATTCCTCCTTTATTACCCCTACGCAATACGCTGTCGGAACGTGGGCCAGCTAAAGAAAGTTCCTGGCTCGAGATAAGGTGAGACTTGTCCGAACCCCCCCCTTTCTATCGTGCTCGCTGGGGGCATCTACCACCCCCACGCGACAGCTGGCGCCCAACGTGTATTCTTTCTAAGGCCTGTCCAAGTTCTGATAGCGTGTTTTTAAGGAAATATAGTGTTTTTTCTAAAATTAGTATCTAAAATTTTTTTTCTATATACCCACATATACTAAATGTTGTAAGCGTGAGGTGACGCCGAGCGAGCTGGTACGTAATTATTTAACTAATTAATATCTGTTTGTTACTATTTCATCTATATTTCCTTATTTTGTGCCTATATCATAATATTTTGCTACAATATTTTTGTTTCGGTCGTGCTAGACGTCAAAATTTAAGTTTAATTATCTAACCTTTTGTCTTTAATACTATTGAAAATACTATAAAAACACTAAATACTTATTGTAATACGTAAAAGTTCGCAAAGCTATAGTAATAACTAGTAAATTCAAGTTCTATTTTCAAATTTTTTAAATACTTAGTTGATCTTCAATTTTTATTTTAAGTCATAAACTTCTATCGTTGATATTTTACATTTCACTTGTCACTTAGCGTAATAGGGAGATTGCTTTGTAAAAAACACTATTTAACTATAACTACTTGTAAACAGCTGATCTATCGTTCGATAATTTTTTAACTACTTAAGATTTTTAAACCTACATAACCTAATTGTTTTCTATAGGATAACATTGATAGTTTTGATAGCTATATAACATGGATACTTACCCAATTAAATTCTTTTTGCTAAACAAAAATGAATTAACTTATGAAGTTCTGATCAGAGGCGAGGAACCTACTTCCACTGTACTCGGGTTGCGCAAGCAGATTAATAAATTAACTCCTATCATCCCTACTGGTGATATTTGTGAGTCGGGTATTGACCCTGAAGTCGATATCGCAGGTGCTAGTACATCTTTATCAGAATTTTTTTTTTTTTTTTTTTTTTTTTTTTTTTTTTAATAATAATAACGTTTATTTATATCTCACAATGGTTTACATAGATTATATGTCATGAACCACTGTGAGAGGCGGAATCTGTACTAGGATACCCCGTGTTACAGTATTCCGACCCCCCACTCGGACCACGATACAATGTTATAGTACAAAGACATAGAAAAAGAAGAAAAGCAAGAAATAAACATAAAATATTACAGTTTACAAGGCTACTTATATTAGCGTAACATCATACTGCTATATCTAGCAATTGTTTAAGGTTAACAAGAGAAGTATAGTAAGTTCTAAGTACATATCATAGTATTATGTGATCATGTGTGTCAGTTTGTGTATGTGTGTGTTTGTGTATGTGTGTATGTGTGTATGGGTGTTGTGTGAGTGTGTGTGTGTGTGTGTGTGTGCGTGTTTGTCTTTTATTTATTTACTTATTTGCCTCTTATTTATTTTTTTTTTTTTTATTTATTTTTTATTTTATTGTATTATTTTAATGAAACACTCTGTTTCGTCATAAGTTTTTGACTGTAAATATTTTGTCAAGATTCTTTTACATTCCGTTATTGTTTTAGGGTAAATATTAAGAACTTTATTAATTTTATTATATAAATAAGGCCCTAGGAATAATTGAAATCGCCTAGAGAAAGGTGAGGATGAGGGTTCTTTCAAAATAATAAATTTTCGTCTTACCATACTAAGCCATTCGCGATCGTATGTGGTCTTTGCGTGCGTAAAGATTACCGATTTAAGAATGAATAGTTGACGAATAGACAGAACCTTAGCATCCGACAATAGCTGTGAGGTTGGATATATAAATGGCTTAAATAGCATTACTTTAAGAACAGCGCGCTGAGCTCGCTCGACATGTATCATAAAAGATTTATTAGTGCCACCCCATGACACAATACAATAGGTGGCCACAGATTGGCAAAGAGCAAAGTAAGTGGATTTTAATATCTCCAAGCTAGTGGATGATCTTAAACGTTTGAAGATATAAGTTAGTTTGCGCATTCTTTTTGCGAGAATTTCAGTATGAAGTTTCCAGGAGAGGGTCGAATCAACATGGACGCCAAGGTATTTAATATGAGGGACATGTTCCAAAATGGTGCAAGCACATTCAGAAGACGTGCTAGTTGTGGTACATGTGTGAGCTTTAATTTCCAGGGCACGGGGCTGAACACGAAGTAGTTTAGTGAATGTAATGTATTTAGTTTTCTCTAAATTTAGTGTGAGTAGGTTACTTTGCAGCCACTTCATTACTTTGTTTAATTCGTATTCCGCAGTTTCCTTGACCTGCGTCCATGACACTCCGTGAAAAATTAGAGCTGTATCATCCGCAAAAGCAAGAAGTTTGCCGTTGTTGAGATTTAGATTACATAAGTCGTTTACGTAGATTAAAAACAGCGTAGGTCCGAGGATACTTCCTTGAGGCACCCCATATTGGATATCTCGCGGCTCACTTACAGTATTTTCTATTTTGACCCTCTGAGTTCTGTTAATAAGGTAACTATCAAGTAACTTTAAGGCAGTGCCTCTTACACCAATGGATTCAAGTTTTGTCAGAAGCTTGGTAATAGAGACGGTGTCGAAAGCCTTGGCTAGGTCTAAGAAAATTGCTATACATTTATTGTTTACTTCTAAGTGATTAACTATGTGAGTTGTTAAGTCATGAACTGTGTGTTCAGTAGATTTTCCATGAACGAAACCATACTGATTTGATGAAATGATGTTGAATTTATATAAATAATTTGTTAGTCGTTTGTTAATTAATTTCTCCAGTACTTTTGACAAAGATGGTAGTATAGATATGGGCCTATAATTACTGACACTGTCTCTATCCCCAGCTTTATGGATTGGTTTAATAAGTGCGATCTTTAAGCAGTCTGGGAAGACTCCCTGATTAAAGCATAAGTTACAAATATGAGCAATAGGATAAGCAAGAACATCAACCGCCATTTTTAGAACTTTCACCGGTATGCCATCAATGCCCGAAGATGCAGTATTTTTAAGGTCTATTATAGTGAGACGTACCTCTTGAGGATCCGTATCAGTTAAGCCAAAAGAATTAATAATGCTATTATCAGAGGGTTCATAAACTATTTGTGGATTGTTTGATTTGCTTAAGATTTTTTCCGCTAAATTTTTTCCCACATCAGCAAAATATTCATTTACTTTATCTACAGATTTTTTGCGATTTTCAGCTAAGAAAAGGAGTTCACAATTACTGTTTTTCTTTGTAGATTCTAATTTAGCGACACGTTTTATTACTTCCCACCGTCTCTTTATATTATTTCCAGCCGTTTTAAATTGTTCTGTATTGTATTTTTCTTTCACCTTTTTTGTTATATCTTTGCAAAAATTTCGGTAACGTTTGTAGGTAGTAGTTATAATATCATCTTCAGGATATTTCTTGGCATTAAGGTGTAATCTGTCTCTGTTTCTAATGCAACGTAACAGTCCGGGCGTGATCCAGGGCTGGACTATTTTTTTACGGTTAGATGTCTTTTGAGTTATTGTATTGTTATTTATAATATTAGATAGATACGATGTTAGTAAGCTAGTAGCAGTGTTCGGGTCATTGCATTGCAGTATAGGCTGATAGTCTTTAATCCTTAATTCAGCTGCCACGTTATCATAATTTATTATAGTTTTGTTTTTTCCTGTAAATTTAGTAAGATCACGGGCCTTTTGGAAGCTAAGAATAGTGGAGTAGTGGTCAGTAAGAGTCGTAGGTATTACTGCTATATCTGAGTCAAGTTGTGATTTTATAATTATATGATCTAAGCAAGCACGTTCGCGAGTAGGATACACATGTCCTGGCAAGAATCCGTGAAAACATAGCAAATTTTGATAGTCATTGGAGAGGTTGTTATTCTCGAGAATGTTTATATTAATGTCTCCTGTAATGTATATATTTTTGAATTCCTTATGAGCGAGAATTGTGCTATTTAGGGAGACTAGAAAATTATCAATTGAACGAAAAGAAGGTGGGCGGTATAGTGCCAATATACAAGTTTGGTTATATAGCTTAACAGAAAGACAATTGGCCTCTAGAAAGGCTGGTTCTGTGACATCTGCCATTATTGTTTCTTTAATATATACCACTACACCTTCATTCTGTGTCAAGTTATTAGTAGTGGCATAGCATCTGTAGTTGTGTAAGGCAGGTGGAGTGGAGTTGTCTTTGAGCCAACATTCGGTGAGAACAATTATGTCAACATTTATATTAAGTCGAACCAATAGAATTTCAATTTGTTCCATATTACAGTGAATGCTCCTTATATTTTGGGTTAGAATTAGGATCCTATTTTTTTGAGGAATTGTAGATTTTATATTCTCCACCTCACATATACAAGACGACGCGGGAACGTAAGAGTCGATGTTTTCTGAAATATCGTTACAGTTGTTGAATTTTACAGCAGATAATCCAATGTGTCATATTATGTGTAAATATATGGGTTTGGATTATTGATATCTTGAGTGCTAAAAACCCCAATTTAACTATTTGGACTTGCGGTAGTTGTGTAATCTTTATACCTGTAAGTATAGTTATACTACAGATGTTTGTTATTAAAAAGTGTATCAAATTATGTTTTCTTAAACAAACACGAAATAGTTCTACAAACATAGGACGTTTCATATTTGGAGTATAGTAAAATATGTGTGTTTCATGTATAATATGTTGACAATTAATGGCAAAAATGTCTATATTTAAATCACAAAAACTGCTTAGTATGACTAATTCTGTTAAAGTACATAATAAAATGATCTTACAAATATTGGTACAGAAACAAATTATCATGTTTTTGTTATCATAAAATTTATTTATTAGTTGAGGGTATTTAGTAAAGTAATGTACCGCTGACAGGACCGCTGACGGACAGTAATAGGCGAGCATCGAATAATAAACATTAATTTTAAGATTTAATTTTGATAATAATTGTATTGTATACTGATCTTTTACAATTATATTTATTATCATAGGGCTATGATATTTTTCCCTGTATATAATATGATTGGTACGTTTAAGCGGTATGCGAAATGATGTAATTTGGCAGTAGCACATAGAACATAATATCATTATATATCCTTTATAGCACCTTAAGAACACATTTATATGATTGGCGATTATATATTTACTTGGTTGAGTGTTAAGTGGATATTTAACTTGTGTTATTATATTCAGCTGTGTGTAATGTATGGTAATTTTTACATAGCAATATTTTATAAGCGAATTGAAGTTATAACAATAATAATATGATAAATAGACACAGCAATTTATACTTACAATTATTTTGATATTTAAAGCAGCGATAAAGTAGGACTTAATACTAATGAATTCTATACTTATTTTATATAAACGATTAGCAGTATGATGAGATATATAGTTAGGCAGACTGTTTAGTCACTTTTTGAGCGAGTCGAAGTCAGCCTCTTTGGTGATGCGCACAGCTGGTCTACCTTCAGCCTGACGTAGGTATATATTCCCATAGCTCGTCCAGCAGTAACGGAATCCATTCACATTGGCAAAGGTCCGTGCTAAATAAAATAGTCGTTTTGCTTTAGTAGTAAGGTTTTCAGATATGTAGATAGGTCTTAACGGGCCTTCTTGTTGGAGGCTTCCAGTGTTTAATTGTTTATTCTGTTTTGTGTATCTTTTTACTGATGAAATTAATTCTTGTTTCTTGGTAGATGCCACAAATTCTACTATTATAGGGCTTATCGTCTGTGGTTTGCTGTCATTTTTATTTTTAAGACGGAAAATAGTTTTTATGTCGTTGGGCTGGATATTCACTTTTAATTCGTTGGCAATATTAGTGATTATTCGGTGTAACTCATCCTTGGTCTCGGTCTGAGTGCGTGGAACATTCCTCAGTTCTATGCTCGTGGACCTTGCACTTCGTTCCAGATTGTCCACTCTGTCTTCAAGCATACTTATATAATCGGTATCAACCTTCTTCTCTTTTTCCAACTTATTCACTTTATCTTTGATTTCTTCATACTTACTGGACAGAAAATCAAGTGACCTACATAATTCCGTATTTTGTTCCTTAATTTCCAGCATGGTCTCTTCCATAAATTTGAGTTTCTCATTATAATCCGCTTTATTTTTGGTAAGCATTATTTCTATGTTCGATTGAAAAGTCTTGAAACTAGCTTCCTGCGTTTTAATGTTATTGGCGAGGATACACTTTACGTCTTCCATAAACACTTTAAAGTCTTCCTTGTAATCCTCCTCTCGCCTACGCTTATAACGGCCAGTGTTTACATTTTTATATGACAAGTCTGGTTCCGAGTCGTACGTTTCATGTACAGATGGCGGTGAGCGCGTTAACGACATTTCTCTAGTGCAGTGTACCAGGATAACATAAACGAATAACTGGATGTTATTTTGTAGCCGTACGTGAAGCGTAGCACTTGCCTTCCGTAGTACAGTGGGTGGAGCCTCGTAGCCGTGTCTCACGCGTAGCAAGTACCAGGCACAGTGATTAATAACACCTCCTACTACGTTATGCACTCCTATTATACTTTAACCAATATTTTTAGAAATTTTTTAGATTAATTTGTAATAACTAACACACTATACACGTCCAACTCAGTGAGCGGTCCGAGACGGAAGGGGAAGAATTGTTATCTCGTATTAAAAACTTAGAAGAAAAATTTGATTCAAACCTTTTTGAACGGACTAGGGCTTTGTGTAATCATTTGTATCATCGCATTAAACGCATAGATTCTTCAGATCCTAAACTTTCAGAAAAAATTAAATCTTTATCTAAAAATTTTACAACTTTGCTTCATAAAATTAATGTAATTGGTAAATCTAGTAACCCTACTACAAGCTCAGAGCCTTCAGCTAGCTTTCAAACTACTTTAGAGTCTACAAATTTGGCAATATCCTGTGACCATTCTCATCTAAGCGGATTACAAAAAATTAAATTTAACGGCAAGACATGTGTGCATGAGTTTGTGCGGAGAGTGAGTGAGTACAGTGCTGTTAGGAACATACCTTCTAGTAAAATTTTAACTTTCGCTACAGAGTTATTTACTGATGATGCTTTGCATTGGTATCGCAGTATCCGTACTTCTGTGAATACTTGGGATGATCTGGTAACACTACTAAAAGAGGATTTCTGTCACTTTGATCATGACTATAGATTAATGTCAGAGATTAGAAATAGGACTCAGGGTGATTCTGAAAATATTACTATTTATTTGGCAAAAATGTCAGAATTATTCTCTAGATTAACTAAGACTATCTCGGAGGAGGAAAAATTAGACATCTTGTTACATAATATTAGACCTTGCTATTCTGGTGTATTGGCTTCTAACTCTTCATCTATCACTTCTATTGATAATCTAAAAACACTATGTAGGAACTTTGAGAAAATAAAATGCCTTACTTCCCAATTTAAAGAACCTCCTCGAATTTCATCTGACACATTAGCTCCTGATCTGGCATATTCAAAATCTAGTGACTATAGTTCTAATAAACCTAATTATCATTTTCAAAAATTCAATAACACTTCCAAAAATTATAACTTCAATAAATTCAACTATAAAAATCAAAATTTCAACACTAAACATAAAGAGAAACCCTCAATATCTGCTATTTCTTCTTCTGATTTTAAGGGAAAAAAACCTTATTGTC
The DNA here is from genome assembly GCA_905333005.2 of Lycaena phlaeas. NCBI lineage: Eukaryota > Metazoa > Arthropoda > Insecta > Lepidoptera > Lycaenidae > Lycaena > Lycaena phlaeas. Next base: position 6,847,923 of record HG995181.1, read on the forward strand.
CTCGTTGCCGTACTGCTGAACATCCTTTGTCTCAGTGTAAAGCTGATAGATTCCCTATTTGTTTCAAATGCGGTACTATGAATATTACATATCCTAACTGTACTAAATGTCACTCTAAACAGAACCAAAAAAACTAATTACTGAGGATTGCTGTAATGAAACTGCCCTAACAAATAGTATAATTAATATTAAAAAATCTAACAACTTTGATGAGGCAGACTGGAAAAATTGGCTTAGTACAATCAAAATTTACTTCTCTAGCTATTTCATTGCATCAATCTTCGATAAACCTCCTAAAGATGATACTAGGCCTTATGCAACTATTCAGGTCCGTGACCATGATCTGTGTGGTTTACTGGATTCTGGTTCTTCAGTCACTATTGTAGGTAACAACTCTCATTATTATTTAATTTCCCTTGGTTTAACACTTCATACTGATGTCTCTATGCATTTTACTACAGCGGGGGGTCAATCTTTAGTAGCTATTGGATACATTAATTTACCTATAACTTTTGAAAAACAGTTTCATATACTCAAAGCTTATGTCATACCATCCGTAACATCAAATTTAATTTTGGGTGTAGATTTCTGGCTAAAATTCAAACTATTTCCTAAATTTTCAAATTCTATTTTCTTTCATAATCATCAAAATGTCACCTGTGAAGTAGCTTCAGTATCTAAAACAAATAATTTATTACATTGTTATAGTGACTTGTCTCATGACCAGCGTGTAACTGCTGATAACATCATAGAACAATTTAGTAATATTTCTACTGAAAAATGTGGGTTGGGTAGGACTCATCTAGTAACACATCATATTGATACTGGCGATTCTTTACCTATACGACAAAGATACTACAGAATTTCCCCTGAAAAACAACGCATCCTTTCTGAACAACTAGATGAGATGTTATCTCTGGGTGTCGTTGAGGAGTGTGAAAGTCCGTGGTCTTCTCCTGTTCTATTAACTCCAAAAAAGGATGGTACACTTAGATTCTGTTTAGATAGCCGAAAACTTAATTCTGTCACTAAGAAAGATGCATATAAATTACCCTATATTTCTGAAATTCTAGATAACCTCAAAAATGCTAAATATTTAAGTAGTATTGATCTATCAAAATCATTTTGGCAAATACCTATTTTTGAAAACGATCGTGATAAAACTGCTTTCTATATACCTCATCGTGGAACATTTAGATTTGTTACTATGCCCTTCGGTTTAACCAACTCACCTGCTACACAACAAAGACTAGTTGATACTTTGTTTTATGGCCCTGAATTTGAAAACTCAGTCTTTATCTATATAGATGACATAATAATAATAAGCACTACTTTTGAAAAGCATATTTCACTTCTCCTTAAAGTTCATAAAAAATTAGTTATGGCCAATTTAACAATTAACTTTGAAAAATCAGTATTTTTCCGTAATCAATTAAAATACCTAGGTTATGTCATTGATTCTAATGGTCTTCATGTCGATCCAGCTAAAATTGACTGTATTTTGAATTATCCAACACCTAAAAATAAAAAAGATGTTAAAAGATTTCTTGGTATTGCTTCCTGGTATCGTAAATTTGTTCCTAGTTTTAGTACTATTGCTGGCCCCTTAAATAAATTAACTTCCACTAATAAAAAATCTAATCCCTTTGTTTGGTGTAATAAAGCTGAAGAATCTTTCACTAAATTAAAAGAATTACTAGTTTCTGCCCCAATTTTATCATGCCCTAATTTTGATCTACCTTTTGAAGTCCATACTGACGCTAGTGATTATGGAGTCGGTGGTCTGCTAACACAGACCATCGATGGTGTCGAACACCCTATAGCCTATACTAGTAGAACTTTGTCTGGCCCAGAGCGCAATTACAGTATAACTGAAAGAGAAGCTCTTGCTGTGTTAGTGGCTCTAGAACACTGGAGGTGCTATCTAGATAACGGCAAGAAGTTCACAGTCTATACTGACCATTCAGCTCTAAAATGGTTCCTTAACTTAAACAACCCTACCGGTCGTCTAGCTAGATGGGGTGTAAGACTATCAGCATTTAATTTTGAAATTAAACATCGCAGAGGAGTTGATAATATCATACCTGATGCCTTATCCCGTACTTGTCAAATTTCTACAATTAATAATTCTAATATAATATCTACTACAGACTCTTGGTATTTAAATATATTTAATGGTTGTCAAAATTCTCCTACATCTTTTCCAAATTACTTAGTAAAAAATAATCGTTTATTTCGGTTCATGCAAACTAAAAATCCTCTAAAGATGGAGTTTGCATGGAAAGAAGTGATTCCCTCTGAATCTAGAACTGATATTATTTTAAAAAATCACTCAGATCCTACTGCTGGTCATGCTGGCATTTTTAAAACCTACAAACGTGTTAGCCTGAGGTACTACTGGCCTGGCATGCATGCTGATGTAGTCAGGTTAGTCACTTCTTGTGAAACTTGTATCTCCCATAAACATCAAAATCATGCTACCTTAGGTGAAATGGGAAGGCCTAAGCGATGCTCTAGACCTTTTCAAGTTATAAGTATTGATTTAGTAGGACCTCTACCCCTTACTAAAAATCAAAACTCTTTTATTCTAGTTGTGACTTGTTGTTTTAGTAAGTATTGCTTGCTGTTTCCAATTAAGAGAGCAACCGCTGAAATCGTTACTAAGATTTTAGAGGAAAAAGTATTCTTAATTCATGGTATACCTTCTACAGTTATACTTGATAATGGTAAACAGTTCGTAAGCGCTACCTTAAAGCAAATGTTAGACAAATATAAAGTACCCAAATTACATTTTACCCCTAAATATTCCCCTCATGTTAACACAGTTGAACGTTATAACAAGACTATTATTACTGCTATTTCTACATTTATTTCTTCAGATCAAAGAGTCTGGGATCAGCTGGTTCCAAAGATACAATTTGCAGTCAATAGCTCTGTAAATGAAGTGACAGGCTATACTCCATCATTTCTGGTGTATGGGCGTGAACTAGTCACTTGTGGTTCACACTATATTGACACAGATAATGATGAAGATCTTATTTTTCAACCTAGAGACTGTTATGCTGAGAACTTAGGTATCTTATCTGGTATATTTAATAAAGTACAACATTCATTATTACAAGCTCATAGTAGAAATTCTAGTAAATATAATCTGCGTAAAAAGTCTATGGAGTTTAATATTGGGGATATTGTTTGGCGGAAAACATTTTATTTAAGCGACAAAGATAAATATTTCAATAAAAAACTTGCTGAAAAATTCATTAAATGTAAAGTAATTGATAAAAAGTCTCCACTTGTCTACACTCTTGCTGATATGTCAGGTAAACCTCTAGGTGACTGGCATATTAAGGATATTAAATTAGTAAACTATAAATCATAAAACCTACTTAAATAAAACTAAATAAATAATTTTTAACAAACCTAATTGAACTTTAACTTAAATTCAAATATTTAAATAATCTAACCTAACCTAACTTGAACTTAACTTAAACTCTTAATATTTAACATCTACTACCTAACCTATGCTGTATTAATTAAACTAAATAATACTAATTAATACTCTTAAACTAACTTATTGAGTCAACAGCGGCTGGGTTGTTTACTCTATATGTAAGGATCTTTAGGTTACTACTATTAACTTAAAGATATCATGAGAGATGCAAGAGTGTATGGATGTGATGGGATGTATGTATAGGTGTGATGTATGTATAGGATGGAAGTGTAGTAAGTTTAGTTCTATGCATAGTTGGTATGTATGACTGCAGTTCAGTATATTATCTTGCAGTGAGTTTAATAGGTAGTTATTAAAAAGTGTATCAAATTATGTTTTCTTAAACAAACACGAAATAGTTCTACAAACATAGGACGTTTCATATTTGGAGTATAGTAAAATATGTGTGTTTCATGTATAATATGTTGACAATTAATGGCAAAAATGTCTATATTTAAATCACAAAAACTGCTTAGTATGACTAATTCTGTTAAAGTACATAATAAAATGATCTTACAAATATTGGTACAGAAACAAATTATCATGTTTTTGTTATCATAAAATTTATTTATTAGTTGAGGGTATTTAGTAAAGTAATGTACCGCTGACAGGACCGCTGACGGACAGTAATAGGCGAGCATCGAATAATAAACATTAATTTTAAGATTTAATTTTGATAATAATTGTATTGTATACTGATCTTTTACAATTATATTTATTATCATAGGGCTATGATATTTTTCCCTGTATATAATATGATTGGTACGTTTAAGCGGTATGCGAAATGATGTAATTTGGCAGTAGCACATAGAACATAATATCATTATATATCCTTTATAGCACCTTAAGAACACATTTATATGATTGGCGATTATATATTTACTTGGTTGAGTGTTAAGTGGATATTTAACTTGTGTTATTATATTCAGCTGTGTGTAATGTATGGTAATTTTTACATAGCAATATTTTATAAGCGAATTGAAGTTATAACAATAATAATATGATAAATAGACACAGCAATTTATACTTACAATTATTTTGATATTTAAAGCAGCGATAAAGTAGGACTTAATACTAATGAATTCTATACTTATTTTATATAAACGATTAGCAGTATGATGAGATATATAGTTAGGCAGACTGTTTAGTCACTTTTTGAGCGAGTCGAAGTCAGCCTCTTTGGTGATGCGCACAGCTGGTCTACCTTCAGCCTGACGTAGGTATATATTCCCATAGCTCGTCCAGCAGTAACGGAATCCATTCACATTGGCAAAGGTCCGTGCTAAATAAAATAGTCGTTTTGCTTTAGTAGTAAGGTTTTCAGATATGTAGATAGGTCTTAACGGGCCTTCTTGTTGGAGGCTTCCAGTGTTTAATTGTTTATTCTGTTTTGTGTATCTTTTTACTGATGAAATTAATTCTTGTTTCTTGGTAGATGCCACAAATTCTACTATTATAGGGCTTATCGTCTGTGGTTTGCTGTCATTTTTATTTTTAAGACGGAAAATAGTTTTTATGTCGTTGGGCTGGATATTCACTTTTAATTCGTTGGCAATATTAGTGATTATTCGGTGTAACTCATCCTTGGTCTCGGTCTGAGTGCGTGGAACATTCCTCAGTTCTATGCTCGTGGACCTTGCACTTCGTTCCAGATTGTCCACTCTGTCTTCAAGCATACTTATATAATCGGTATCAACCTTCTTCTCTTTTTCCAACTTATTCACTTTATCTTTGATTTCTTCATACTTACTGGACAGAAAATCAAGTGACCTACATAATTCCGTATTTTGTTCCTTAATTTCCAGCATGGTCTCTTCCATAAATTTGAGTTTCTCATTATAATCCGCTTTATTTTTGGTAAGCATTATTTCTATGTTCGATTGAAAAGTCTTGAAACTAGCTTCCTGCGTTTTAATGTTATTGGCGAGGATACACTTTACGTCTTCCATAAACACTTTAAAGTCTTCCTTGTAATCCTCCTCTCGCCTACGCTTATAACGGCCAGTGTTTACATTTTTATATGACAAGTCTGGTTCCGAGTCGTACGTTTCATGTACAGATGGCGGTGAGCGCGTTAACGACATTTCTCTAGTGCAGTGTACCAGGATAACATAAACGAATAACTGGATGTTATTTTGTAGCCGTACGTGAAGCGTAGCACTTGCCTTCCGTAGTACAGTGGGTGGAGCCTCGTAGCCGTGTCTCACGCGTAGCAAGTACCAGGCACAGTGATTAATAACACCTCCTACTACGTTATGCACTCCTATTATACTTTAACCAATATTTTTAGAAATTTTTTAGATTAATTTGTAATAACTAACACACTATACACGTCCAACTCAGTGAGCGGTCCGAGACGGAAGGGGAAGAATTGTTATCTCGTATTAAAAACTTAGAAGAAAAATTTGATTCAAACCTTTTTGAACGGACTAGGGCTTTGTGTAATCATTTGTATCATCGCATTAAACGCATAGATTCTTCAGATCCTAAACTTTCAGAAAAAATTAAATCTTTATCTAAAAATTTTACAACTTTGCTTCATAAAATTAATGTAATTGGTAAATCTAGTAACCCTACTACAAGCTCAGAGCCTTCAGCTAGCTTTCAAACTACTTTAGAGTCTACAAATTTGGCAATATCCTGTGACCATTCTCATCTAAGCGGATTACAAAAAATTAAATTTAACGGCAAGACATGTGTGCATGAGTTTGTGCGGAGAGTGAGTGAGTACAGTGCTGTTAGGAACATACCTTCTAGTAAAATTTTAACTTTCGCTACAGAGTTATTTACTGATGATGCTTTGCATTGGTATCGCAGTATCCGTACTTCTGTGAATACTTGGGATGATCTGGTAACACTACTAAAAGAGGATTTCTGTCACTTTGATCATGACTATAGATTAATGTCAGAGATTAGAAATAGGACTCAGGGTGATTCTGAAAATATTACTATTTATTTGGCAAAAATGTCAGAATTATTCTCTAGATTAACTAAGACTATCTCGGAGGAGGAAAAATTAGACATCTTGTTACATAATATTAGACCTTGCTATTCTGGTGTATTGGCTTCTAACTCTTCATCTATCACTTCTATTGATAATCTAAAAACACTATGTAGGAACTTTGAGAAAATAAAATGCCTTACTTCCCAATTTAAAGAACCTCCTCGAATTTCATCTGACACATTAGCTCCTGATCTGGCATATTCAAAATCTAGTGACTATAGTTCTAATAAACCTAATTATCATTTTCAAAAATTCAATAACACTTCCAAAAATTATAACTTCAATAAATTCAACTATAAAAATCAAAATTTCAACACTAAACATAAAGAGAAACCCTCAATATCTGCTATTTCTTCTTCTGATTTTAAGGGAAAAAAACCTTATTGTCCTCGTTGCCGTACTGCTGAACATCCTTTGTCTCAGTGTAAAGCTGATAGATTCCCTATTTGTTTCAAATGCGGTACTATGAATATTACATATCCTAACTGTACTAAATGTCACTCTAAACAGAACCAAAAAAACTAATTACTGAGGATTGCTGTAATGAAACTGCCCTAACAAATAGTATAATTAATATTAAAAAATCTAACAACTTTGATGAGGCAGACTGGAAAAATTGGCTTAGTACAATCAAAATTTACTTCTCTAGCTATTTCATTGCATCAATCTTCGATAAACCTCCTAAAGATGATACTAGGCCTTATGCAACTATTCAGGTCCGTGACCATGATCTGTGTGGTTTACTGGATTCTGGTTCTTCAGTCACTATTGTAGGTAACAACTCTCATTATTATTTAATTTCCCTTGGTTTAACACTTCATACTGATGTCTCTATGCATTTTACTACAGCGGGGGGTCAATCTTTAGTAGCTATTGGATACATTAATTTACCTATAACTTTTGAAAAACAGTTTCATATACTCAAAGCTTATGTCATACCATCCGTAACATCAAATTTAATTTTGGGTGTAGATTTCTGGCTAAAATTCAAACTATTTCCTAAATTTTCAAATTCTATTTTCTTTCATAATCATCAAAATGTCACCTGTGAAGTAGCTTCAGTATCTAAAACAAATAATTTATTACATTGTTATAGTGACTTGTCTCATGACCAGCGTGTAACTGCTGATAACATCATAGAACAATTTAGTAATATTTCTACTGAAAAATGTGGGTTGGGTAGGACTCATCTAGTAACACATCATATTGATACTGGCGATTCTTTACCTATACGACAAAGATACTACAGAATTTCCCCTGAAAAACAACGCATCCTTTCTGAACAACTAGATGAGATGTTATCTCTGGGTGTCGTTGAGGAGTGTGAAAGTCCGTGGTCTTCTCCTGTTCTATTAACTCCAAAAAAGGATGGTACACTTAGATTCTGTTTAGATAGCCGAAAACTTAATTCTGTCACTAAGAAAGATGCATATAAATTACCCTATATTTCTGAAATTCTAGATAACCTCAAAAATGCTAAATATTTAAGTAGTATTGATCTATCAAAATCATTTTGGCAAATACCTATTTTTGAAAACGATCGTGATAAAACTGCTTTCTATATACCTCATCGTGGAACATTTAGATTTGTTACTATGCCCTTCGGTTTAACCAACTCACCTGCTACACAACAAAGACTAGTTGATACTTTGTTTTATGGCCCTGAATTTGAAAACTCAGTCTTTATCTATATAGATGACATAATAATAATAAGCACTACTTTTGAAAAGCATATTTCACTTCTCCTTAAAGTTCATAAAAAATTAGTTATGGCCAATTTAACAATTAACTTTGAAAAATCAGTATTTTTCCGTAATCAATTAAAATACCTAGGTTATGTCATTGATTCTAATGGTCTTCATGTCGATCCAGCTAAAATTGACTGTATTTTGAATTATCCAACACCTAAAAATAAAAAAGATGTTAAAAGATTTCTTGGTATTGCTTCCTGGTATCGTAAATTTGTTCCTAGTTTTAGTACTATTGCTGGCCCCTTAAATAAATTAACTTCCACTAATAAAAAATCTAATCCCTTTGTTTGGTGTAATAAAGCTGAAGAATCTTTCACTAAATTAAAAGAATTACTAGTTTCTGCCCCAATTTTATCATGCCCTAATTTTGATCTACCTTTTGAAGTCCATACTGACGCTAGTGATTATGGAGTCGGTGGTCTGCTAACACAGACCATCGATGGTGTCGAACACCCTATAGCCTATACTAGTAGAACTTTGTCTGGCCCAGAGCGCAATTACAGTATAACTGAAAGAGAAGCTCTTGCTGTGTTAGTGGCTCTAGAACACTGGAGGTGCTATCTAGATAACGGCAAGAAGTTCACAGTCTATACTGACCATTCAGCTCTAAAATGGTTCCTTAACTTAAACAACCCTACCGGTCGTCTAGCTAGATGGGGTGTAAGACTATCAGCATTTAATTTTGAAATTAAACATCGCAGAGGAGTTGATAATATCATACCTGATGCCTTATCCCGTACTTGTCAAATTTCTACAATTAATAATTCTAATATAATATCTACTACAGACTCTTGGTATTTAAATATATTTAATGGTTGTCAAAATTCTCCTACATCTTTTCCAAATTACTTAGTAAAAAATAATCGTTTATTTCGGTTCATGCAAACTAAAAATCCTCTAAAGATGGAGTTTGCATGGAAAGAAGTGATTCCCTCTGAATCTAGAACTGATATTATTTTAAAAAATCACTCAGATCCTACTGCTGGTCATGCTGGCATTTTTAAAACCTACAAACGTGTTAGCCTGAGGTACTACTGGCCTGGCATGCATGCTGATGTAGTCAGGTTAGTCACTTCTTGTGAAACTTGTATCTCCCATAAACATCAAAATCATGCTACCTTAGGTGAAATGGGAAGGCCTAAGCGATGCTCTAGACCTTTTCAAGTTATAAGTATTGATTTAGTAGGACCTCTACCCCTTACTAAAAATCAAAACTCTTTTATTCTAGTTGTGACTTGTTGTTTTAGTAAGTATTGCTTGCTGTTTCCAATTAAGAGAGCAACCGCTGAAATCGTTACTAAGATTTTAGAGGAAAAAGTATTCTTAATTCATGGTATACCTTCTACAGTTATACTTGATAATGGTAAACAGTTCGTAAGCGCTACCTTAAAGCAAATGTTAGACAAATATAAAGTACCCAAATTACATTTTACCCCTAAATATTCCCCTCATGTTAACACAGTTGAACGTTATAACAAGACTATTATTACTGCTATTTCTACATTTATTTCTTCAGATCAAAGAGTCTGGGATCAGCTGGTTCCAAAGATACAATTTGCAGTCAATAGCTCTGTAAATGAAGTGACAGGCTATACTCCATCATTTCTGGTGTATGGGCGTGAACTAGTCACTTGTGGTTCACACTATATTGACACAGATAATGATGAAGATCTTATTTTTCAACCTAGAGACTGTTATGCTGAGAACTTAGGTATCTTATCTGGTATATTTAATAAAGTACAACATTCATTATTACAAGCTCATAGTAGAAATTCTAGTAAATATAATCTGCGTAAAAAGTCTATGGAGTTTAATATTGGGGATATTGTTTGGCGGAAAACATTTTATTTAAGCGACAAAGATAAATATTTCAATAAAAAACTTGCTGAAAAATTCATTAAATGTAAAGTAATTGATAAAAAGTCTCCACTTGTCTACACTCTTGCTGATATGTCAGGTAAACCTCTAGGTGACTGGCATATTAAGGATATTAAATTAGTAAACTATAAATCATAAAACCTACTTAAATAAAACTAAATAAATAATTTTTAACAAACCTAATTGAACTTTAACTTAAATTCAAATATTTAAATAATCTAACCTAACCTAACTTGAACTTAACTTAAACTCTTAATATTTAACATCTACTACCTAACCTATGCTGTATTAATTAAACTAAATAATACTAATTAATACTCTTAAACTAACTTATTGAGTCAACAGCGGCTGGGTTGTTTACTCTATATGTAAGGATCTTTAGGTTACTACTATTAACTTAAAGATATCATGAGAGATGCAAGAGTGTATGGATGTGATGGGATGTATGTATAGGTGTGATGTATGTATAGGATGGAAGTGTAGTAAGTTTAGTTCTATGCATAGTTGGTATGTATGACTGCAGTTCAGTATATTATCTTGCAGTGAGTTTAATAGGTAGTTAGTTTAGTCGGATTTTGCTGTAGTAGGCAAAATCCTACGCTTTTTGGCGGGGTACTGTAACGTTGCGCTAGCTCGTTACACGATTTTAGGTTTAAATTAAAGATTCAGCAATAGATATTATGTTTAATCTAAGCATACTGGTGGTATAAGCGCCATCTATCGTTAACTGGTGTCAACTATTGACATACTCTGTTAGCTCACTAGCGACATTCTAAAATTCAATAACTGTTTGCTTACATCTTTTTCTCAAATAAAATTAAAATACCTCTTGTAATTTATAATAATAAATATAATAATTTAATCTAATCCCTAAACAAAATTACAAATAAACTAAATTAAAACTTTATTAATTATAAAGTCTGTTTGACAATTGACTATAGAACTATATTGTTTATGGAACGATAGACAAGCTGTGATTAGGGACCTTTTGATTTGCTGTCACTTCTAACCGACCTCTTGGCCCTTTTTTCTTGTCCTGACTTCGTGGCTGGCGGAAGCCGAGGCTAACCCTCGTCTATTTTTTTGAATTCCGCTGGGAGTTCGCGGAGCAGAATTTGGATAGGCTAAGTATCCAAACGTGAACATCTAACAGCCGGCCGGCTGAACCGAACGCCCAGCGTGAAGACCCAAGCTGCAGCCAACCTACCATCGCCAGGAGTCCAGTCAGGCCAGTGATTCCTCCTTTATTACCCCTACGCAATACGCTGTCGGAACGTGGGCCAGCTAAAGAAAGTTCCTGGCTCGAGATAAGGTGAGACTTGTCCGAACCCCCCCCTTTCTATCGTGCTCGCTGGGGGCATCTACCACCCCCACGCGATATATAACTTACAGCGGTAAGTCGAAACTTTATTATGTACGTGTCTCAAAGCTGCACCTCGAAATTGGTAGTTTAGTTAATAACGATAACTAAAAATATTTTCCTAAAATCTGTATTTATTTAAAAGGCAAGCTATTTGCTTTTTCAATCCGAGCTATGGAGTTGTGTTTTTGATGATTTTAATTTTTTTCCATTAAGTACAACGACTATTTAATATATTATATTTTTGACGTGACAACATAATTAATTAATAACAACATAATTTAATAGAGCCGGCTGCACGCACGAGAAAACATGACTCATGCGACGTTACCTCGCTCTGAGGCGTTCCATTTAAGGCTTGAAGTGCAAGCGAGTGCGCGGAACGAGCAACAAAGAGGCACAATCGGCCCATCAGTATTTTCTTATGACGTTTTCACGTTCAACTATCGTCAGTAAACCGACTTTACAGACAACCGATTTTTTGTGTACATTTATTACCTAGATCTGAAGAGCTATCCAATAACCTATATTTATCCATGATTCCACAACCGATTCCCATTACAGTTACTGAAGCAAATTGGTTTCACTTTTAATTTTCGACAGCCGGTTCACTAATCTATTTACAATTTAAACTCAAAGGTCTAGATTTAACTGGTACGGATAGTTTATATGGTAATAAAATGCCTGCCTGGAGCCATTCAGGTATTAGGAGTGTTATATAAAAAAATAGATAGGAAGTATATTTAAAAAAATACTAAAAATATCTGCACTAGTGGCACAGTTAGTTGGTTGCATTTTTGATTAGATTTATTTTGTTTAAATGAAATAAATCCTAGTTCGGATCTAAACACTGATGATAATTAAACATATTATATAAAATTAACAATATAATTAAAAAAAAACGATATAAATGACAATAATAATATAAAAAATAAAACATACAATCAGCAAATTTAAGCACGTTCGTCAGACACAAAGAACAATAAAAATAAATAAACCGCGGAATGCATTACTGAGTAATGTAAGCGAATGAAAATATGAGATGAAAGGATAAAGTATGTTTTACTTTGTGGATCCGTGTTCTTTAAAACAAACGTTTTTATTCAGATTACTTACATTAATGTATTGCTCGATCTTCTGTGTATCGTAAAAATATTATCCTTTCATTTCTCATGATTTCAAACATTAAACAGTAGCTGGAATATTAGACTAGATATAAAGAATAGAAAAAGAATACTATATATCTTCTTAAGATATGCACCGAAGTGGAAAGGCAGAAAACCACTGTCATAGTGTGTATTTTGAGATTATGTTTAACAGGTGACAAAGGCAGTCTGATAATGGTGGTTATACGCGAAAACTTGTAGATTTAGATATTTTTTAGTAAAATAATTTTTCCAGGGCGGTTAAAATAAAATAATTAGGATTGTCTTATAACTTTATGTAACACAATCCAAGTCAAATCAAATGATGTACTTTAACTCAATGCAAATATATTTGAAATATAATATTTTAAAAGACAAATGGAGCATACCGAACACCTGAGTGACGCTTTAAAGCAAATACAAATTGAAAAACTCTCTCAAGTTCGTGACATCGGAGCGTATTCTAAACGTCAATTAGATTGTGTTCGCTTTTGAATTTGTATTCGCTTTGGTGGCATCACTCGCGTGTTCGGCATGCTCTATCTGTCTTTATTTACAAATCTTTGGTTAATAATATAAGCGCATAGTTTATTAAACGATTTTTCGTCCAGTGTTTTATTTTCAGCATGACACAAACGTTAAATAGGTAGGTATTTATTTTTTTACATTTACTTATTTATTTTCACGACATTATGTTATGGACGTGCCGTGATGAGTTTTGAATATTCATTAGTACTTAAAGTTGTCATACTAAAAGGATTTAAAACTCTAAAGAGTCACTATTTGATTATAATTTTGAGGACATTTATATTTAAAGCCTTATTCTATAAACCAGCGAAAGTTTGCTATGTGTGTTACTCGTTCGCGCAAAAACTACACTTGAATCGTTTTGAAGGCTACCTTGTAGTATAGTTCGAAACACGTCAGGGGGTTGTGGTTTCTAATTTCATCAAGGGCATTCAAAATGCTAAACCTATAAATGGCGATGAATTCATTATGTATCTTTATATAAAACCGCCTAAACCCAATGAAATAAAATATAAAAAAATATTAAGTTTATTAAAAACGCAAAAATTTGTATCTATAGGTGTTTATTACACTTTCTTAAATTCCAAGATGAATTTTAAGAAAACTTTCCAATATAAAGGCTTTATACCATGGCAATAAGAGGCACGCGAGCAAATCCGCGGGGCGTTAGTTATTCATATACATATATAATTTATATTAACAAATCTGGGGGCCTAGCTAAAATACCATCAAGAAAGCTTAGCGAAGTTCGAAATGATAAAATGTATAGGATAGACCACGTGATTAAGCGCGGCCTTATGTCAATCCCATACATTTTATCATGGCCCCTTGTCATTATTCTTATTTTAATAACTTTTATAGGACTTATTCGCAGCTTATTATCCGCTTACTTAATCAAGCAACTAGCTTGACGCGGTCCTACATAAATACGAGTTTAATTTTTCGTGTAGGTATCACAGATCTCTCATTATCCATAATAGTGTAGGGATAAAGGTACAGCTTTGTTTTCTCGTCCACATCTAATAATATACTTCAGTGGAGATGAGTTCTCGGACACGTGATGCGCTATATTTACGCTCTTCTACCGGCGCTATAAAAACTGATGATATCGACTCACGTAGTCAGTTTATATTAATATTATTATTACTTATTATTATTATTAGTATAAAAATTATTCTGTAACTGTCTTGAACAGACAACATTTATTATAGAAATTCGGACTTAAAAATTATTTTACGTATAAAATGAAAACGTTATTATAGAAAGGGCATATCTACGGTTTCTTTTATCTTACTATGATTTAAAGCAATAAAACGAAAATATTAACATAATCGGCATGATTATGAGTTCATATACATCCTAATTTAGTTGTAAAACTAAATCATCATCGTTATCATCAGATTTTATTGTCTGTATGGCTATTCTGTAAAGTCGTTTTCTAATCTCGAAAGCGGAATCCGCGGTGATATGACGAATTTGTATTCTTTAAAACTCGACTCTCCATCTATATTAATAAAGTACGCTTTCGAAGTGAGCGTGAAGTGAGCTCTATCACTCAGGTGAAGCTCGATATCGATATGGGTTTTACAGAATAGCCTGCTGCTGAACATAGGCCTCCCTCAAGTCTTCCCATCGGGTTAATGGCTGATCAACACTTTGTCTACCTGTAAATTATTAATAAAAGTAGGTAGTAGTTAAGTAAAGTAGATAAATTAAAAGTAGACGTGAACTCGCGTCGGGCTCGGGTTGGGAACCCGGGCACTGCAAGACACGACGTCGTGGAGACTGACAAGTAACGACTTGGCAGTCTCCACGACGGGGGACACTAGGGGGGACACTAGGGGGGACACTAGGGGGGACACTAGGGGGACTGCCCAGCCGTACCTATCGTGGAGAATCTGGTCTTGCCGGGACCAGTCTGTCGTTGAGGGTTTACCGTCGCCTGTAGATCCGGGTCCCTCAAGTAGCGGCTCAAGGCTCGCGCAGTGGTTTTAGTGGGGTAGTGCACCCAATGCGAGTCCCCACACACGCTAGCGCGCCTACCCAAGACCGTGGTATGGTCCGAAAAGGATTTCCTCTAAATCATTAAAAAAAAATTTACTTACCTCTTAAATTAAAACCATTCGCAATAGAAGCCTCCGATACAGTTCTGTACGTTGGCGCCTGGTAATATCTGGGGCTGGGCGGCGAAGATAGAACCTGTCCGATCGCTTCCAGCGGAATAGACGTCACTGGGTCAGGGACTTCTACCTTCTCATAGTATTCGTTAGGTTCCGCGTTGTAATCCGATTCGTAACCTTTGAATAAAATGAAACATAAGAATACATTGCGATAATTTACATTTTTGTGTATTGAGCATAATTGCTATTCTGTTTTTTTTTGTTGTTGTCTAAGACAAGGCACCCGAAAATAATGTCCACATTTTCTCCGCCCATTTCACATAGTTTCGATGAGCTATTTTAATTTACTTCCTTTCCTTAATTTATAAAAACGACAAAATACTAATGAACACAAAGCGAAAGTATAAAATTCATCATATAAAATAGCTATATACACAAGTAAATAATATTATTTTTCCCAATATCCCAATATAAGTTTTACTATCATTTCTGAAAATGTCGAAGTGTGATTACGTATTGTTCTGAAGTAAGTAGCAAATAAGGACACTTTTTTGAAGTTAAAATCTATCATACTTGTGTCTGAAATAAAGATTTTCTATTCTATTTCTATTCTATCAAGGAAATTTTTACTAATCGTGTCTTCATATCCCAGTTAGTTAGAAAACATGATGCAAAAATCTTGTGACCATCGAGTATCGACGCCCATTAACATGCACATAACCAGAGGGCATGCAGATGCGCTGCAATGCAGCATGGGACTATACTTACTAAAAACGCATGCGATGGTACAGTGATTTTAACATTAACATATTATTAATTTAGGAATCGCTTATTCCTTTATTTGACTATCCAGCTCAAATAATAATAGTAATAAATATGTCACTTCATTAGGAAATAATAACTATTATTTTGTAGGTTTCTTCTACTGTAGTTGAAATAATGCGATATAAATACTTTCACAAATCATATACAAGTAGGTAGTCCTTAGCAATTTGTGGGTGAAATGTAACTTAAATATATATTTTTTGTGATTCTTGTGCATTCGATTTAAGAAATATATTGATTAAGAAATAAGCACCAGAACCATTTGCTAATGTAGGTACTCTATACTCATGTCGTAATCCTGTATTAAATTGCGTTATAAAATCAATTTTTTTTTCAGATTTAGATTCTTTAAATTTTTTTAAAACTAAATATAACTCACCAGAATTGTACTGATCGCCAGGATCTGCCAATATCTCTATGGGTTCTATCGCCGGAGCGTACCACGGCCGCCTCGAGTAGATCTTCTTGCTGTTCACCACCCTCACTTCGTCATCATCATCAACATTCCGATAACTTGATGGAGACAGGTTTAGCATCTCTAACCATTTGTTGATACCTATAACAAAAAAGCACAATATGCATGGATATCGAAATTATTTATTTGAGTTCCACTAAGTTCTTTCGTCGGTTCGGTGTTCGCCTTGAAACCGGTGGTATATTTAATTAACGTTCAGTAACCTTACTGGCATCTTTTCTTAAAAAAAAGTGATTCGATTTAAATCAATGAATTAATAAAAGAAACGACCTGTAATTTTTTGGACAATTTAGCTTCAACTGCCTCTAATTGGTATAAATTCCATTTTTAAAATAATTTTAGTATATTGTTTTCTTATGGTTACGCGAATTTCACTCATAATAATGTAACAAATTTAGGGATTATATTGCGGTTTATTAAGTTTATTACAAGCCCGACGTTTCGGATACTTTACAGCAACCATGGTCACGAGAGGACTGAGGTGTCAGACGTCCTACTGTTACAAAGTTATTCGTAACTACCCTATGATACAACGATATTTTATTTAGTCCTATCTATGCAGAAGGTGCTAACTAAGTATTTAGTCTGTGACATATTATGCTTGGATTTTGATTTTATTATTTTTATAATGGGATCCCAAGCAGGTGGTAATGGCCAGCCATCTTCTCTATTGAAATTAAGACGTTTTTTAATTCCAATAGCCTCGCGAATCATCCTTGGTTGGAAACGGTGTTCTTTTGCGAGGACTTGTGGTTTATCAAATCTAATATGACGGCGAGCTTTATCTAGGCTATGGTCACAGATTGCTGACTTAGTATTTTAAGTCAGCTCTTGTAAAAAACTTAATAAACCGCGATAAAATCCGTAAATTTGTTTCATTATAATAATTTTAGTATATTACGTACAAAACATTTTTTATGTTACTTCTTTTGATTTGATTATAACGTGTCCTAATTATGAGGTAGACCGTTAGATGAGAGGCATCGATATACATCTCCATTGAGGGATCGGTTTACTTCGTAACCTACGCTATGTTATTTAACTTGACATAATTGCTTTGAAAACAAACTATTTATCTATCTTATCGTCTAAAAGCTAACGTTAAGATCTGTCTTAAAACATAAGGATCTTAGGAACACGAAACTAGGTAACCTTTTAAAAGAAACAATGACGATACTCGTGTATTACAAAGTCGTGCAAAAAACGCATATCTCTGTCAGTAATCGTAGTTTAAACACGAATCGTCTACTACTAAAACAGGGAGGGTATTATCATACGATTGCATCAACGTTATGATAGCAGTATCCATTTGTAATTTACTACTTTGATACACGTACAACGTTATCTCAGTATAAATATGGCGGAGTAGGGCTATTCTGTAAAAAACCATTTCGATATTGAGCTTCAACTCAGGGATAGAGCTCACTCTACGTCACTTCGAAAGTGAAATTTATTGATATAGATGGATAGTCGAGTTTCAAACAATATGAATTTGTCAAATTCATCATATCACCGCGGATTCCGCTTTCGAGATTCGAACACGACCTTACAGAATAGCCCTACAGTATCGAAACTATGAACAAACGTACGAATTGACACACTCATACATCATGCGCACCGACGTTGCCTCTAAGCGAACTTCGCAGTGCTGTTAGAAGTACCGCGTGGCATGCTCGTCGATGAACATATTATGTGTGGAAGTGTGTAGGTTCGAGCGTTAGTTCGTAGTTTCCATTCTGGCTGATTTATACTATGAAGTTACAGTTAAGTATTTCTATCTATGTACTAAACTCCTGTATAACGAGGATCAAGAGGGGTAACAACCAATTCGCCCTATGATATGATTTCAGGCAGTCTGTATGCAGGTACAAGACATTTTAACATAACCCTCTTATGTTAAAATGTCTTGTACCTGCAAATAATTTAGTGAGAAATATTCAGGAGGACATTTTTTTAGTACCTATGCCTTTCTAATTAAAGCGAGAGACAGTACAAGATCGCAACCTGACAAAAAAATGATTAAAAAAGACAACAGCTAGAAACAGCAATTTACAATGGACAAGTTTTTATATTATGGCCTATCCATTAATAGTGAAAAGTTTTTTTTTAAGTTAGAATTTAAAAAATGTAATATATACTTAAATCGAGATTGAATTTCGACAACACGTATCCCTAGGTGTGTCTGTCACCTAAACAGAATGTATTTAGATCAGTAAGTTATTATTATATTCACATTTCTATAGAGATTGAAAGCAATTATTTCTCAAAATTACAAACGTGCGGTCTAGGATAGGAAGTGACCACAAGCCCGCCACCCACGTATATAATATATGACATAACAGCACACAATTGTGTTTTAGCATAAATGATTAACCGTAGGCAAAAACCGAGCGACGGTGGTCCAGTGGTGGACGGACTCGGCCTCTTATGCGAGGGGTTCCGGGTTCGATCCTGACCGTGGGAAAACATCGTGAGGAAACCTGCATGCCTGATGAGATTGAAAGTCTTTGAAGGTATGTGAAGTTCACCAACCCGCACTGGGCCAGCGCGGTGAACTATTGGCCTATTACCCTCCTCGCCTGATTTAGAGGAGGAGACCCGTACCCAGCAGAGGGACATATAAGGGTTGATACTTTTTTTTAGGCAAATACAAAAAAACAATTGAATATATTTTTTAATTAATTCGAAAATTATACTTATTATAAAATGAGTTTCTTAAACACCATGATTCGTTAAGACACCATGGTTCAAAATATCGGGTATGAAAAATATTAGTAAGCTAATAGAAAGACCAAAACGTATCTTACTAATATTATAAACTTGAAAGTAAGTATTGATATTTTTTCACTTAAAAACTACTGAATGGGCTTTAATTAAAACAATAATATAGCCAAATAATACATCAGAATAACATATAGACTATAATTTATCCCACGGGAATGGGAAGTATGCGGGTGAAACCGCGGGGCGCTGTTGTTTCTTTAATAAATACTGTACATACCGTAAAGCATAATGAACCATTATTTCAGTCTAATTACGGTCCGAAGAACCCACGTAGTAGCCCACTAAAGAAAAAGAACTAGAAGCAAACGCAGTGTAACAAAAATAAAATTCTCAAAAATAATGCATAAAGAAATATTATAACGAATGAACTTTAAGCACTTTTACGAGTACATGTATGCTAAAACATTGTACTGGTTTAGCATTGTAAATCTAGAATAAAACTTTGAGCTTAAATACTACAATACCAAGTAAGGCCTAAGCTATAAGGCCTCCCTATGTGTTTAGGTTGCCTTAAGTGGAGAAGGAGGAGGCGACGCCACTCTATAGGGTGCAAAACCTCGCGAGGAGAGTGCCGGATGGAACGCTGTCAAGGCCCCGCTGGCCAGATGACGAGGGGTATAGTGGGAAGTCTGCCTTACCATCCTTATTCTTATCTTCTATCTATCTTATATTCTATGTATCTATCTTATATCCTTACCAACCTTACCATCCTTTCCGGCGCAGTGCCTGGGAGTTTTTATAAATTAATATAAATGTTAGGCGTTACTATAATTATGATAAGTAAATCTTAACGATTATTAAATTACCAAATTACAGATTAAATTACTTGTTAAGATTTAATCTTTCTTATCTTGAAAATATTATATACTTTTGTTTTTTTTTTAATTCCATCACCATTAAGCACGTCACAGGCTATAAAAATAATACTCACAATCTAATTTAATAAAGATGATGCTGCGGGTACCAGGTAGTATTATTATAGCTGTATATCGAGCATGGACTAATAAACTAATGCGTTGCCATTATCAAAGAAGAGACAATTTCCTTGATCCATAGCTCTAATTTCACGGTGCATTGACGTTATTTAATAGGAGGTAATACTTTTTGGACACAAAGGTATCCCTGGGGACCATCTCAGGACACGAGGTCAGATAATCAGCCTTTATATTCATATATAGAATTGTTAAAACTGATATGGCTCTGTTTTAATTTAATTATATATAATTGTATTGTAGATCTGATAAGACGCAACACCTCAGCATAGTTGATGTAAAGTGTCGAAAAAAATAAGAAAAACCTAATTTCATAAGCCGCGATAAAATCCGTAAAAGTTGTTTCATTATAATGAAATGCGCGTAAATAACTAAATTAAGCTAAAATATACTTAGCCTAAAAATTAATTAGCCAGCGTTTGTTTTCAGTAATTCCAAGGAGTTAATCCGAAGCTGTTCAGTTAAATAAGACTTAATCTCAGCCATTCAGGTCATAAATGTACTTTTAGATAATTGGATGAATGAAAATGAGTTCAGGATTATGTTTTTAGTGATTTTCAACTTACACGCACGCACGCACACCGAAAATCAACATGCATATGCTAGGGTCATATAAAAATTAAAAAATATGTGTATTAAAATCAAAAATTTCAAAATCTCGATATTTGGTTCATTTTTTATATATTATTACACAAAATATATTTAGGTCTTCTTCGTATACTATATAGTGTTATAAGCAATATGAAAACTCATAAAAAGCATTTTCATGTTTAACTATACATATTATCTGTATCGCTTTGCATATATTTTAATGTCGTCTGCACGCCTTTCATCTCACAAAATTTTATGTCAAGATTTATGTTTGAATAGAATACAATAATTCATATAAAATTGATATTAATACTAACAGCACCATTCCTTTTCCCTGGGAGACCCAGGATAAATAAAATAAAGAAGGTTTGTCTTATTCAGTGACTCTGAAGTCTAGTAAGTCTGAAATGTAAACTATATTATTGTAAAGTTTTACCAAAATCGATTTAGTACTTTTTGTGTAAATTGTCAACACACAACCAAACTTATAAACTTTCGCTTTTATTATAATAGTAAATATAATCATTTAGACTAAAGTTCTTGTCTAACTACATTTTTAAATCGTACGATTTTACCAAGTATGTAAGATTTGAGTTATTCTCATTTCACATATTATTTTGTTAATTAACGATACACTGAAGTATATTATTTTATATTTGACCATTAAAACTATAATATTATTTTATTAACCTACCCCGGGGGTTGTGAATGAGGGTAAAAGAGTGGGGGGGGGGGATCGAATGTCTATTGAATGACGTCCAGCTGTGGTCTAAAGATGTTGAAATTGATGATGATGAAGAAGAGCATATAATGAACATTTATTTAGCTTAATAGACATTCAATACAAAATTACTACAAACTGGCGTACGCATTACAACAAAAATTGAAGGGTTTGTAAATGCGTCCAAAGATGTAGAGGTCGTTCTAAAAGACCTACGATAAATCTAGAATATCCTAAAATGTTCTTCTTTTATACCACATTCTTCTAAACTAATCTTATCATATCACATTTTGATATACCCAAATATTGCCTTCCAATAATAAAACTTTATAAAACCTAAAAAAATAATACGAAATATAAGATATACTTCTGAGAGATAAGTTTCAAAACATATTTGGAAGTTGGAATTCTTGGTAATATACATCCTATAAAACCTTTTCATAAGCTACATCTTTTCATATACCTCTTATCAGATAATATCCGTTTTTATGATACTATTTATATTGAAAGTATATTATTGGGAAATAATTGGATAATTGAAGCAGATATGGAATCACATTTTGTGTTCATTGCCATTATTCATATAATGTATACGCGAATTTCACTCATTATTTAATGAAACAATTTTTAAACAGTCCTCCCGTGTATTGTTGTAAAGTATCCGAAACGTCGGGAATGTAAAAAACTTTATAAGCCGCGATAAAATCCGTAACTTGTTTTATTAAAACATAATATAATATAGGCTACGAGTTTTCTACTAGTGCGCTATATGTATTTCAGTTTTATGAATCGTATCAATCTTTTTAGAGCCAATTCTCAACTCTTAAACAAAATACGAATGCTCTTATAGTTGTTTAGTAAATAAATTAATAAAATATTTAATGTAAAAATATATTATTTTTAGATTAGGTAAGTAAAAACATTATTATTAAATATTCGTATTTGGTAAATATTATTTGTGTATTGGCTTCCTGGTGTCATGGCTAGACGACGAAATATAGTAGACCCCTTACAAGGCTGATAATCGCCCCAGTTAAGCACGACGTCATAGGTACTGTTTTAGGGCGGCCGGGCAGTTCCCCATTGCGAGTAATCTAGACTTCCTGTCATCTTTAGGTCATTGACGTTAAAAAAGTGGCTGATGGAACTCCTAGGTGTTTTAGGTATGTTAGTGCACTCCCAATTAAGAATCCCGCATAGATCTATTAGCCTACCTAGGTAACCTACCTGGGCAAAATGCATTCCCCTGCGCTATCTATAATGCATGACAAACCCAATGCTATAGCTAATTTTAGCTGGATTTTAGCATTTTCTTAACATTAACTGAACGAGATATGCAGGACTGGAAACGCTGATGCTCTTACCTTCCTACACTGGACAAAAACAAAATAATGAATTAAAAGAAAAAAAACTAATTACAAAATAATTAACGTCTAATTTCTCAGAGTATAGCCGCAAGTAAAAAATATTTTTCACCGTATTATAAAGTATAACAAACAACAGCCCTTGGAGGCTCTTGTTTGACCTAAATATAATATTATTCTGAGGATGAGGACCAAATTGACATCGTACCCTTTCTTTGTTTCAATGTTCTCTCAAGGTGGAATAGGTAAATCCTGATGGTTAATATTGATTAAATTCGTAATATAATATGAAAATTTGTTTGAGATTTTTATCGTAAATAAAATAATGGTGGCTTGATTGTGAGCAAACAGGAGTCGAAGTTAAGGCCAATTATATACTTAGACAAAGAATTCAGACGTATATAGAAGAACAATAGCTCTTAAAGATTTTTTGTGCTGACTTTATTGGGGACATGTCTCCAGTTCGCACTCGCTCGCCCTTGTAGACTCATATGCTGGGGACATCGCACAGGAAAAATCTTTCAAATTTATCAAGTAGACTTTATTTAACAATAAAGTGTGGATTACAAATAGGCAACTTAAAACAGTTTCGTATTTAAAATAGTTATTTACATAAGTTCTAATGCTATGAGTACAATCTAAGTACGCCTAAAATAACCAAATCAAATCAGTAATCCTGAAACGCAAAAAAAAACCACCTTTTTAATAAACAGTTCCAACATAAATACAAAGTCCTAAGCTATTTAAGCAATATTTACGTTCATAAAAAAATATTGCTTATATAATAAAGTTATGCCAACAAATCAAACTTAAAATGCATAAAGCTTCACACGTGAAATATGATTGTCACATCTTTTTCATAATATTTCAGTCCGTTCATCATCATTTGCCCCTGTTATTGCTCATTGCTGAGCATAATGATAGATCCTTTTTCCAACTTTTGGATACTAATATTGCATTTTTAAATTTTATAAAGGTTTTCGTTCACGTTCTTAAATTCATAATGTTCTTATTGGGTCACAAAAATAGTAACATAAAGTGCATAGTAAATGCATATTTAAATAAGCCAATTTCATTTTATGAGAAAGTTTTATGCTTATATACACAATGCGATGCGCAAGGCTTGGAATCTTCATCCCATTTACTAGTAGATACCTTTTGTTCAAATAGAGCTTTTGACCAGTTTACCTTAAGAACTTTATTGGTACAGAAGGTGTGTAAATTACCTCAGAATGTTAACATACTACTACTACGCCCCTTTGAGCAAGACAGAGAGAGTGAGAGAGGGGGGAAATAGAGAGAGAGAAGCCCTAAATACCACGAATAATCTATCGAATATAAGACAACATAATTATTAATCAATTCTGTAATATTATGCCCATTTGCGTGGATGACAATTTTCAGTGTATTTATCATGATCATCATTTTTCATATAAACCTTGTCCTGGCGATAATCTACACAATAATAAAAGAATTACCTAATTTGGTGCAGTGTTTCTGAAGTTATCTGCGTATGAACATTGCGGGGTTAATTTTTTTCATAGATTACATTTTATTCTAACTGGATAGCCTGACAAGCTTCGTTGTGGTATATGTGAAATTATATACTGTCAATAAAATATCATATAAAGGATACATTTTATATTTTTTATATGCTGATTACCATAAAATATATCCTATATTTTGACAGACAGAGTTGAACGATAATAAACCTTTACTAGTAATTAAACTGTCTACCCTTATTTATGCAACACAAAAAGCTGCTTCAAGGAAATGATGGTGGTAGCTAAAGCACGACATAGCATTCTCTTTTACAATTTGTTATATTGAATGTTTAACGACCAGTTTCTAAAACATTGGTAACAAGTGTATGTTAACTAACATGGCTGTTAATGGCGGTTAATATACGATTCTAGAGTCAAATTTGCCAATTTTTTTGTAGTTATTATGTCAACTGACTGCTGATCAAATTAAGTAATTTATACCCCTTGCGCTGTAGCATGGTGCGGGTGACACATGCCAATATGACGTTGACATACATGATTAGGGATGTAACGTTATGCAATTTATTTTTATCGCTAACAATACTCGCAGCATGAGTGTAGTTCTTATTAATAGTATTATGAAAATTTGTGTGTTATTCTGTTGTGTAGTGTATCTACGTGTATAAACTTTTCAATGCATATATTTAAGGGCTACATAATAATAACTTTGAACTTATATTAAATAATCAAAATCAGGTTTATATTTTTTGTGACAACTTTTTTTAACGATAATGAGAGAGATTCAGTTGTTTCATTAATATAATGATAGACTTTTTACAATAATAATTGAACTAGGCCAAATATACATTTTTATTAATAAAGAACATCGACTTTCCATCCTACTATAGTACATCCATCACTAAGCACGTCTATGGTTTTACGTTATACGCATAGCACTTTGCTTAACTTTTCTTTCCATTTGATTTTATTAATTGGAGACTATCCCATTTTGGTTGGGTTTGATTTAATTTACCACAGTAATTGGCGATCAACTATTTTACGAATGAGGAATTAATAAAATACTTAATTAAAATTTTTAAATTGTGGCCGCTTGCAAGAGTAAAACGTAACGTTACTGGAACTGTCATCTGCACCATGCTACAGCGCAAGGGGTACAAGCATACTTCTAGCAAGTCATTTGACACTTAAAAAGAGACTTGATAGTTGATTTGTTAATTTTTGCGTTGATCAACCTTTCGGAAACCAGGCGTGAAAGTGTCAGATTTGTTAAACGACTTCAAAATAAGAGGAGGTTCACTATTCGTATGTATGTCTTTTTACACACTTAACTCTATGTTAGTTTATACTTTAAATCGCATTCTCATATGAATATGACAAAAATGTAGTCAAATATAAGTCAATTTATATTCGAACGTACCATTCGGGAGAAGCAATTCCAATTCAATCAAACTAAAACTATTCATTCGCCCTGAGACAATGTTATATTGTTTATTCTGTTCCACAATATAGTTATTTTGAGCCACAAATGTAGTACACATTTGTGGCTCAAAATAACTATATTCTCATTCAAAATACTTTCTCGTATATCTTATTGCCATGATTTTGAGAGACAAATAATTATTTTATATAGGCTTAAAGAAACTTTATTCTCAATAAAGAAACTGATTCACTTACATAAGAACAATAATAGCTTATATAATATTTATTTACTTATTTTTTAAGGACAACCAGTTGCACTTACAATAAATACTTACATAATATATAAATTATTAAAACATAATATGATCGTGATCTTCAATCAATCATATCAAAAATTGCTTTACATAATATAGGGGTCACTGCATTCGCAAAAAGACAGAACTAACAATAGAAAAAAAATCTAACACTAATCACCGACCATACAAGGCAGTGATCATGGTTACATCAAAGTTACAATATTTTTAAAATAAGTAAAAACAGAAGCACTCAATGTTAGAAACATAAGAAACGTGGTTAAACACAGCAGTTTTGAAAACAATCCTACTGTCCTACTAATCCTACTAATATTATAAACGTGAAAGTTTGTTAGTAAGGATGTTTGTTACTCTTTCACGTAAAAACTACTGAATGGATTTTAATGAAACTTTACAATAATATAGCTTATATATCAGAATAACTCATAGGCTATAATTTATCACTATATATAACCTCGGGGCGCTGCTTGTTTGTTATACAGCTGTGCCCCTTCATATGTCAGCATCTTTTTACCATAGTTAGTTATTGGTCTTGGCAATATTAGAAAACTAGCTCGACGTGTACTACGCTCGGATGTGTGTTTTGCTTTAGTTAATTAATGCTACATTGTATATTTTTATATATTATATCAAATTCAGTATGACAACTGATAAAGACATCGGAAACCATTTTAACACATTAAAAGTACACAGACTTGCTTAAGACTTATTATCGTTAAACCTAGGTATAGGATTTTTTTACGAGATCTAGGTTATTCATACATAATCTGTTCATCGCCTTGCTATTTGTTCTGCCCTTCACAAAACACAAAACACACTCAAAAACACTTTAATAAGCGTATTCCACCCATCGATGTTTCAGCGTCCATGAACGTTGTTTTTAGCCCTGACTCGACAAGGCTAAAAACAACGCAAGTGGGCTAATTTATGTGAACCGTAGAAACATAAGCTACATAAATAATTGTTACAGAAGAACTATACGACTTCAGTCGTCGTTCCAATCTTTATTTATTTATTTTATTTATTTATTTATTCTTCATGTACATACAATTTAATACAACTAATATAACATAAACGTGTGATACATAGGTGTGCTTATCTCTATGAGAGATCTCTACCAGCAAACCATAAAGATTTAGTACTGTCTACTGCTAATACGTTATTGTGCACGTGTCCTAGACTTATAATACGACTATTTTTATTACAAGACACATGTAAATATTATAATTATATACGAGTATACAAGGGAATTTAATATGGAAGATATGTTTTGATTTTGGTAAACGATATTAGCTTCAAGAAATTGAAATTTTAGAACTTCAAATATGTATTTATTTAGTTGCTGTATTAAATTCATTATAATTATCACATAATTATCTTATAATATTATGTTATGTGTTTTATCTAAATTATATAAAGAATCTATATATCATATCCCACTGCTGGGGCTCCTCCTCGAAATCAGGCGAGGAGGGTACTATTCACCGATACGAATTGATGGATGCGTGTGAAAGTGTACGCGATATGGTAAAGTAAAGTAAAAAAGTAAAGTTTCAATACTTATATGCCCCACTGCTGGGTATCAGCCGAGGAGGGTAATGGGCCGATGCGCTGGCCCAGTGCGGGTTGGTAAGCTTCACACACCTTCAAAGATTTTCAATCTCATCAGTCATGCAGGTTTCCTCACGATGTTTTCCTTCATATGTGAGAATGATGTTCTCGTGTTTAGTCGAACCCGGAACCTCTCGCATAAGAGGCCGAGTCCACCCACCACTGGACCATCGCCACATCGTCGCCGTAAGTGTCAGCTCACTTTTCTTCTATCAGCTTATTTTTCGTCTTTTCGATTGCCCCAATAATGTTATGTAGACTACAGTTTTGTTTTTTACATTTTTCATTTAACATTCCATATTTTATAGGGCCTGTTAGATAAAACCCAAAATTTCAAACTGAAAAACCAACCGCAGCCCAAAGCTTCAAATCATTCGATTTCGAAACTCTTGCAGGATTATTGTTTAGTTTACTCTCCATCAAGAATAAATTCAGAAAGTTGTTTGTAGGGTTAATTGATTTCTTCTCGCAACAAACAAACCCGTAAAACTATTTTCTTTTAGTTTGAAAGTAAAAACTTCTTTGTTATGGATGGCTCAAAGAGTAATTTTATGCACATAAGTATTATACCTACCTTTTAAACTATTGAAAACATCAAACGATCCTCAATTTGTCGGAGTATGTCTCATGACAGATGTTTATTTATGTTGGTTAAAAAATCAAATTTGATAGTCGACAGCTAAGTCGAAAGAGTCGCCTAGGAAGTTTACAAGTTTACCAGGAATTGCCCCAGGCAACTAGTTCATAGGGTTAATATTCCCACATTAGACGGAGGCCTGGTTAGCCCTTTTGAGGGAACCATCTCAAAAGGTTTCCTGTGTTAGTCGGTTCACTTCAATCGGCTAAAGGCAACTCACAGTAGTTTAGTACGGTATACTGACTCGGGCCCCTATCTATCGATTGAAGTTCAAGGCCATCAGGCCCAAAAGTCTTTCGAAAAAAAAGTCTTGATACTTTACTTTTTTTAAACAGACTATCGATCGATTTAGTTCATTAAAACACGCCTACCTAATGATAGTGGCAATTAGAACTTAATTAATACATAATAAATTGCATGTCATATTGCTTGAACAATGTTACTGATGGGATTAATTTGCTTCCATGCTCCATTTCACCGTGTGGTTAGTTTACCTAATATTAATGAACTAATCTTGTGCTCTGTGCTCATTGCAATATGATATAATATAATGTTTGTTTACTTGGCTTACGTGACACATTTGTGAACTATATGTTACAAATTTTGGATTTTTAAAATTTATATTTGTTTTCATATTAGTTTGATAGGAATTTTTCAATAGGATCTACGGTTTTAAGAATCTTTCCATTAATAAAAAGGAAACAGTTAAGGAACGTTTGTATGGTGAAGCCTATTATAAAGTACAAGATTTTATTGAAGATACTACACCTTGGGAATAAAAAGAATTTATCTCCGTAATCCCACGGGATCGGGAAGTACGCGGGTGAAACAGCGGGGCGCTGCTAGTTATGTATATATCAGAATAACACATATATTATAGTTCATCCTTATACTCCAACTAATAATAAATATGCAGATGAAGCCGCGGGCTGCTGCTAGTGTCATATAATAAATCACTACTAGTGCATGTAGCAAAATTAAATGGACATAAATTCGTATTTCATAACTTTATATAACTTTACCATTTTACATGACCCCTTACAAATATTCGTATTAGTTAGCATATTTTGATTACTATACGAAACCTTTTTCGACTTTCGACCCCAAATGTAAGCGTTAGACTGTAATATGTGGTCCCAGGGGCCTGCAGAAATAGATTCAGAGGAATGGGCGAGTAATCAACTGCCTCCAAATGATATTCGCATTGTATTTATCACAATTTAACGCACTTTCGCCTCAATATAGTTTGTTATTGTGTAACGAAGATGAACATATTTTAAAGGAACGTAATGAATAATAATTTACCTTAAAAAAAAGGCATCAACCCATTATGTCCCACTGCTGGGCACGAGTCTCCTCCTCGAAATCAGGCGAGGGGGTAATGGGCCAATAGTTCACCGCGCTGGCCCAGTGCGAGATGGTGAACTTCGCATACCTTCAAAGATTTTCAATCTCATCAGGCATGTAGGTTTCCTCACGATGTTTTCCTTCACCGGTGAGCTAGCGATTCGTGTTTGGGGTACACCTAGGTCAGGTTCGAACTTGGACCTCTCGCATAAGAGGCCGCGTCCATCCACCACTGGACCATCGTCGCTCAATCGATTCAAATCGAATCAAATTTTGGCGAATTTACCTTTGCCTCAAATAAAAAATTTTCAATAATATTACATTGATACTCAAAGTCAAAGTTATTTTTTTTATTTAAAATAGTCTTTCCAAAGCAAGCCCACTGAGAAGAACAGGCGAAACAAACTCAGTGGCACTAATCTTTTCAAATATTCTATTACAAAAAATAAATGCATAGTAGTATCGTATATGAGAAGAATCTAGCAAGAAACTCTGTAAAGTTGCTGTTTTACTACTCGAATGAACGGTATTTAACATTAAAATAATATTATAATCAAGTCTTGATAAATAATATGTAAAAATATTATATTTGATATTTTATTTATGGCGTTGCTATACAGGTTGATAGTGATGGTGTGATAAACGTCATCGACTTTAACAAAAGTAGAATATCCACACTACTAGACGGTTACTGATAATATATATACCATACATAGCTTGACCTTCAGACAAAACAATTGCCTCATATCATGTGACATTATTATCAATTACATACATAATACAAATAATTCTCTTGGTAACAGTTAAGGCAGCTTAGTAACATGTTATCAATAATTGTATTGTGTATTTGTCAGACATATTTTAATAGCAGTGCTATTTTGTAAGAAACGCAGCGCTGTCGCAACGCTGCGACGAGCTCGTCGCGCCCACATCGTTGACGGCGCTAGGGTGTTTGACATCAACCACACAACCTAGTATAGTCTTAGAATGTTTGATTTTTCGTATTAAATGCATTCTGGCAACTAGCTGAGGTGAGACGAGGGGGTTACAATGCTGTGATTGGCTACTTCAATGTCATACATTACCAATCACGGAACATTAAAAAGAAATGGATATATTTCGCAACGGGAAAAATGAGACGACACGATAGTAGATTGAGTACATTGTTTACGGCTTACATCGGAACTATAGGTCAGATGTGTTGCCAGAACCCGTTCCCCTGTTATTAGGAGTCTATGGGTTATGTGGTCGATGGTGTTTGATAATGCTTTGACAAGCTAACCAAGTTGAATTCACAGCGCTGTCACAGCGTTGCGACAGCGCTACGTTTCTTACAGGAATAGCACTGCTGATACATTTAACAGGCATATAATATTATTCTTGTAAAAAAAATAATGGGGACTACAGCCTAATGAATATTCATTTATATTTTTTGACGAACGATAATTAATAAGAATCATGTTTAATAAAATATATTTTAAACTTTCAGGGATACTATTTAATAGCATTTTTCCTAAAATCTCCGAATTTCCGTAAGACAGGTAGCGTATTACCTAAATCCAATTTTGTTTGTCAATGGTCCACAAAATTCTTAATCATGGTACTGACGTGATGTCACAGTTCGTAAATATGTTTTCTCTTTTTGGTCCTTGGCAGTAAAACCACGAATGTAACGAAAATCGGATCAACCCACGCACCCACTATAAAATCTGACGAGGAAAAATAGTTGATTAGAAAGTTATTATATGTATAAGTTTATTAGTCGAACAATTAACTACAACGTATTTAGAGAAGATGCAAGTAGGTACTTAATTTCCTTTTTTTTTTGATGACGCAGCGAAAATCCTTTACGGACCCTACCAGGGCCCTGGGTAGGCGCGCTGGCGTGTGTGGGGAGTCGCATTGGGTGCACTACCCCACTAAAACCGCTGCGTGAGCCTTCAGCCGCTATCTGAGGGACCCGGATCGCAGGCAACGGGAAACCCTCAGCGACAGACTGGTCCCGGCAAGACCAGATTTTCCACAATAGGGGGAACTGTCCGGCTACGACTTGGCAGTCCCCACGACGTCGTGTCTAGCAGGACCCGGATTCCCATCCCGAGCCCGACACGAGCACAAGAGTGTTACTGGTACCCCTGTTCGTCGTCTACGGGGGGAGGCTCATGACGCAGCGCTTCCCATCTCGGGCACACCTCAAGGGTGTGCTGGGCAGAGTCCACTGCCGCGCCATTCAGTCGTCGACTCCCTGTGGGCCGTCCGACACAAGAAATCACCAAAGCATCCGTGCCCGGTAAGAAACTGCGTCAGACGGAAGGTTGCTTGCGCTTGCGGCTATCCACCGCACAGGTACTTAATTGCCTGACTTAAACCAATATAATTGCTCACCGAAAGAAAACAAAAGACTGCAGCCACAAACTCCTGTTAAAGTTTAGCAGTTCACTTTAGCGTACCGCATCTTCTTTACATAGTATGAAACGAAATCGTTTCCTTTGTATGTATGCGTAAATCTTTAAAACTACGCAACCGATTTTGATGGGGTTTTTTTGATAGATAGAATAATTTAAGTGGAAGGTTTATATGCATAAAACATGCATAATATTATCCCGCTCAGATCTCTCTAAATCTTAGTTAACGTAGGCGAAGCTGCGGGTAACAGCTAGTATGTAAATAATACGAGTAGGTAAAACTCCGATAGTGGAAACAGCTATTTCTGTTATTATAGAAACACACGACAGACTGAATGAACTAATGAATCCCGTCGCCTGCAGATCTGGGTCCCTCACATAGCGGCTGAAGGCTCACGCAGCGGTTTCAGTGGGTATATGGTAATGCACCCAATGCGAGTTCCCACACACGCCAGCGCACCTACTCAAGGCCCTGGTATGGTAAACGATTTCCGCTGCGTCATTAAAAAAAAAAGATAAGGAACACTTAAATGTCTTGCGCGGACTAGGTCCAGGTAAACTAGTCTATGTTGATGGGCGTCGTCAACCACTTTCTATCAGGTGCCACGTCTGCCAGTGTGCTTATCCAACTTTAAAAAAAAAAAAATGCCGTCTTTCAATGTGTCTAAGTTCTTGCCAGTAGCATTGCCCTAAACGGATCTTCATTTCATCGTGATGTTGGCTTTAAGGCCTTTAAGCTTCATAGGAAAAGTGAATGAGCAGATGGCTCATGGGTCCATCGTAGATCTGAAATATGATCTGATAATTAAAATATATATGAGTACCTTAGAGACTACATTCAACGAAATTAAAAAAAAATTAAAAATATTAGAGTGATGCTGATTCTTAGGAGTTGCATCTTTACATTTATTAAAATGAATGAGTGCAAATGGAATCGCTAAACGATAAAATTAATCCCCAAAGTAATTTATTAAAACTTCCGTGTTTCCCGGAGGAATGTTTTGCTTATTCCAAGGAACGGGAGTGTTTGTAATTTTGTTTTTCGCTTATTGTCTTTGACTCAAACAATGCAAACTTCGCAGCCATTCGTCAGTGCTCTGAGGTTAATAAAGTTATACAAAGTTTAAATTGGCTATTTAATTATTTGAATTATTGATTTGTTGTTTTCTTATGTTTACGCGAATTTCACTCATTATAATGAAACCACTTTTACGGATTTTATCGCGGTTTATTTAGTTTTTAATGAGCCCGACGTTTCGGATACTATACAGCAACCATGGTCACGGGAGGACTGCGATGTCAGACGTCCTACTGTTACAAAGTTATTCGAAACTACCCTATGATACAACAATATCCGTAATCCCAATAATACCTTAAGCCATACAGTGTATAGGAAGCATACCCATACTGATAGGTACCTAAACGGCGGATCTCACCACCATCCAACACAGTTAGCTACGGTGGGTAGATCTTTGTTTCAGAGAGCACAATGGATCTGTGTGAGCAGCACTTGGAGACCGAGCTTTAACATGTCAAACAAGTACTGCGAGACAACAAGCTTCGGGTACGTGTGAAAGCAGCCACCATCGAGCGAGTACCTGCTGTGCTACCATTTATGAAGGGAGTCACTGAAAAGATTGGCTACATCATAAAGCAAGCTTCTATTAAAACGGCCATTAAGCTCAATCGTTAGGTAAAGACCGAAGCCACCTGTCGTATATTTTTAAATCGTGGACTGTGGGCTGTGGCTCCGATTGGTCCACCATAGTTTTGTTACTTATTTTATCCCGTATAGTAAATTTTATGATATGAACACATTTGATAAGGAAATTGTATTAGCAAATCATACTATTGAGTGACTAGAAAGTTCGCGAACTAACCCAAATGCGGTTACTCATCCGAAGTTAGTTTTGGTGTAAATCAAATAAGTTAGTTTCGATTCGTTTACGTAGTATACATCCGAAAACTGTAGTTTAATTAATAATATTTGATGTATCAAAATATGTAAAATGCAATCTGGGGGCACGGCAGTGACCCCGCTAAGTCGAGCGCGAAGCAAACACTGCCGTACCATACTTTACTGGAACCATATAAACTTTCGGATCCGACCAATGGTTACGTAGATTACCGTGTTCAAACATACAAACAAAGTATTTAGTGTTCATTAACATCATCGTCACCAGCCATAACCAACCGACTTGGGCCTTATAAGTCCATCAGCCAATATTCTATTTTTAATAATGTATTTATATGTGTGACGATGCATGCAGTGGCCAGTCCATGTTGGATGCGCGTGGCAAGTGATCAGCAGCGGACGGATAAAGGCTGATGACATCATCTTCATGCCTTTATGATGATGTGTGTGTGTGTGACTATGATTATGATAATGAAGATGATGATGATGTGTCCACTGCTTAACATATTAGAAATGTAATAAACGCCAAGATGGACAAACCCATTCGCACCAGATTGGAGGTGGATATCCCTCCCAATAGGTTATTATTAATTTTACAGTTTATACTATAATTATTATCTAGAATTAAAATATCATTAAGTTCAGTAATATGATAAAACCACAATGACCGTCACTATACTGGGAACCACCAAAATTAATAACGTTAAATAATGTCAAGCTATTTATGATAAAAGCTGTTTAAATATATCGCCCATATGATATTCGTTTTAAACCATCTTACCCACATTAATATTATAAGGAGGTAATGTTTGTGAGTCTGTATTTATTAAATAATCTCTTAAAGTACTCATCCGATTTAAAAAAGACGATACAATGCTAATCGGATAAAGACAAATCAGTCCGGTGCAGCTGTAAAGACGATTAAAACTTAGTAATAGAGTGTTTTTAATATAAAAAATCTCAATCAGTCTTTTGACGAACACCCTAGTTGTATAAATCAAGCAAAATATCAGATTTTTTTTATAGAATTGTCTATTTTTTTATGACATCCACTTTTAATCAACTTCAAAAAAACAGGAAGTTACTCAATGGACCTTTATGTTCTATGTTGTAGTTCCAGCTGTAGCTCTTTAGGACTGCATCAGTTAAAGTTTTGGTTTAAAGTGTAATTAAAAATCTCAATAATATACATATGAAGAATCTTGATAAGCCAAATAATGTCCGTAAAAAAAAATGTTTTCATTTTAATACACGAAAGTCCACAGAAGGAGTTAGGTATATTTTAAATACATTTAACATTCACAAAGGACGAGAAATATATAAAGGGAATCTAATTATGATAACTGAATTACTTACAACATGGTATTCAATAGAAAAAAGATTTATTTGAAATGTTATTGAAGGAAACGTCGGAGATAACATATTATATAGGAAATATAAGAACATAAAGATAAATATCGTATTGTTATTAAATACGACGTTTTACGAATATCGATCATTTTTCAGCAATCTAATATAAATATAAATCTCGTGTCACAATGTTTGTCCTCAATGGACTCCTAAACCACTTAACCGATTTTAATGTTTTTTCTTTTAAAATGTGTGCTTTTCACCAACTTAAAAGATAGGATAGTTTATTTCTCAAATTTGAGATTGCAATTTTATTTATTGCAAATTAATTGTTTTGACAGAACGAAGTCTGTCGAGTCCGCTAGTATCTTATATGTCAATCTCTCGCGCTAACGACAAACACCGTGTGTTCTAATATATGCTAATCTGAAACGGCTTGACCAATTCTCATGAAGTTTTGTGTGCAAATCGGATAGGTCTGAGAGTCAGAATCATTGAACAATTAAAAAAAGAGCAATTTTTCATTGAATTATCTTTCGTTTTGGTTTACTTATAAATACTGTTCTTCTTATAAATAATTTTAAATGTAGTCGTTATTGGTAATAACTTAACTGATTTCTGTAATTTGTTTTTGTTAGTTCCAAACATGGTGTTACAATAATTGTTTGTTTCCCAAATACAAATAAATAAATAAAATAAATCAGCGAAAATCTATTTTTTATACCACTAAATGTTACACTAATGCTGGCCCATCCCTCTTTTTTATTTATTTTAAATGAATTTTTGGTTTTTATTTTTTATAATATAGTATTGAAAAATACATACAACCCTAAATTTTCACCCATCTGCGATCAACCCCTGTTTTTAATAGCAGAACAAAGTCTGCCGGCGCGGCAAGTTTCAATATAAATTTTCCAA
Organism: Lycaena phlaeas; assembly: GCA_905333005.2. Classification (NCBI taxonomy): domain Eukaryota; kingdom Metazoa; phylum Arthropoda; class Insecta; order Lepidoptera; family Lycaenidae; genus Lycaena; species Lycaena phlaeas. The sequence continues at coordinate 6,884,372 of HG995181.1, forward strand.
TAAGCGTTTGATTTTTAATATCATACAGATAGTAGCAACTGGTATTTTCATTAGAAAATAATTTAAAAAAAGAGTTCAATACTATGAAACGGGGCTATATTAAAATATATAGATTATTTTTTATCTAACTACCGAGAAGTACTTGCGCTCTATCCATCCATTAGTGATGGATGTGGATCTATTCGAGTAACTTAGTGATGGATGAGTGACCGCTACTCGAATCGACTTTTATCGACTTCCTCCTCTTGAAGCTTTACAATCGATGTAAATAAGTCGCAAGATAGGGATATAGGATAATTATGGTAAATCATTCAGTACTAGCTTTTGCCCGCGGGTTCGCTCGCGTTAAATTCGGAGTAGCGCAGTTCCGTACGTACGTATAGTAAACACAGACAGATTTTTTTTGAACTACCCTGCGAACTTTCATCTCCTATTTCATGAACACTTAGGTAAAAACCTTAAAAACGGTGGAACAATTATTAATGGTTGTTTAATTCTTATCAAGTGCCTAAATGCAAAGTTTCATGGCGTCATCTTCTATGTATAATGACGAACTTTCATACAAACTTTCATCCCCTATTTAGGGGGGCTAAGTTTTTTCGCAACAAAAAGTAGCCTATGTCCTTTCCCAAGCTCTAATCTATCTCTGTTCCAAATTTCATCAAAATCAGTTCAGTGGCTTAGGCGTGAAAGCGTAACAGACAGACAGACAGAGTTACATTCGCATTTATATTATTAAGGATTAGGTTGCATATATCTATATAAAATCGATGGTATGCATGTTCAATTAATCAATGTCAAAAAGGATGTATTCAATTTGAATTCGATCCGCCCATTTTCAGAGGTATTATTTGTGCATCATTAGAAAGCGATTATGATTTATTTTTGACAACATTTTACAAATACCTTTTACCCGTAAACTAATTATTACGATACTAAGGGCCTGTTTCACAATCTCCAGTTAAGTGCCCAATAGGCTATCGGCAACATATTTGACAGATACTCTATACTCTATCTGTCAAATATGTTGCCGATAGCATATTGGGAACTTAACTGGAGATTGTGAAACAGGCCCTTAAGGCACAAAACGATTTTTCCGTGTAAAGTTATTGTGACTCTTAATAAATATATATACTTATGCCTATTGACAAAAAACATGTAAGCGGTTAAATATAATATTACACTCTTTATATTTATTTATGCTTAGCTTAGGAAACAAAGGCAATTTTTTTTTATTTGCCAAGTGACGTGCTTTGACAAACTCTGCCTCAACGTCAGAACTGCATACTGTAAAATATATGCTGCTATTTTTTTAAAGCCTAATAATTCAGCCATTGTTTGAAGACTTATTACTATAGTACAGTAGGTAGCTCAGTACCTACTGTACTTAAAAATATGAAGTTAAATACTTCATTTTTTTAAAGTAAATCTGTCACTGTACTTGGCCTTATTGGTAATAAAAACATTTATTCTAAAAATTGTACTTAAGCACCAAAATGTTCTGAAATCTAGACAGTCCTAAAGAACAACATGGTAAGCATAGTCTACCCTCTACAAAGTTTTAAATTGATTTTATATTAATGTACAATTATTTTAACGAAACTTTCTCAAGTGGGGTCGTCACTTTTAACCTCGAGTATCAAAAACATTGCTGTAGTTATAAAGCCTTGAGTCAAATAACAAAGAAACATTTCAAGCTTTAAAAACACATTATTCGTTTTTTACTATGTTTAGAAGTAAAACTGGGTAAGATATCTTGTACCTAATTAAATGTTTTATTGTAAAAACATTTGTAAATACAGAACCTTATAAAGTTAGAACATATGCAGGGTAAAATATATTTAAAATATTTTAGTATCGCAAACATAATATTAAATTGAAAGTAATAGTTACATTCCAGGTCCTATTTTGTATTTTTCAATAAGCGACACAAAGAGCTTATTAGCAAAAGTAATAGCGAAATTCATGTTCACAAAAAATCGTTTTAACTTAAAATAATAGGGTACCTATAGTATAAAATATGATAATTTAGATTTATCATTCATTATCGTCTTTAATTGATCATTTTGAAATTTATCGAGTGAATAAAAATTTCAGTTTATTTTATTTATTTTAATTACAAAAATGTATTTGATGATTCAATTTTCAGTAGCTACGAACTGGAAAGTGTTATTTCTTTTCTTTTCTTTTTTTTCCAAAGATCTTCAAGGCCTGGTGGTCTTTAAGCTCAATCAGTATTGTGGTAAAAGTGATTGACCTCAAGTAATATAGATATTTTATAATATTACTACCCCTAATACAATTGTTTATAAAAATAATATAATAAAAGATAAATATTTTACATGTTTAAGTAGGATCTCTTTCCGCTCTTTTCTTTATCCATCCGCTTCTAAACACAGGTATCATTTAATGAACGCCAAAATGACCAATCAAACTCATTAATAACAATAAAATCTGTAAACTTTTTTTTATAATCACATAAAATTTACTAGAAAAGGCCGATATCATCTTGCTGTAAAAAGGACTATCAATTAATTTAAAATTGTCTTATGTTAATGTAAATTATGTATTATTTTGTTAGTAAGCTGATCGCTTGTCCTTCTAAAAATTTTAAACAAATTTCTATAAAAAAAAATAAAAACCATTGTATTGTACCAATAAAATACTGCAGGTGTTTTTTTTTTTTGAGATTTTGTAAATATTTTAAGAATAATAATTCTATTACAATAAATATTTATTTAAAACGAAGTTCCTCGGAGAATTATTAATTTAACGTACCATATAATTGATTCATTTAAGCAGCACTTTCTACATAATAGGTATATTATAACAATGATTAACTGTCAATTGTCAATTGTTCCATAAATACCGTTTACATACTTCTTATCCTACTTGTAGGATTGAAATATTTAAATTAACAGACCTCTAAATCAGAATAATACAATTATAAATATTACCGCCTTGAGCTACGGGGTATTTTTTTTTTGTGACTACTTCACAACTTTTTAAGGATCGTCAATACACTACTTTAAGCGAGGTCATTTAAAGCTAAGGGACTATTTGTCATGCAACATCGTCCAGTAAGGCCTGTCATATACAGCTACAGGTGAGGCGTTACTTACCCACAAACAATCAAAAAACACGTACACTTAGTTTTCAAGTAAAATTATAGTTCGTTCGCTAGACACACATCATGCTTTTCTACTATGCTTACATATGACAACCGGTGGTTTTAAAAATTAAACTCGAACGAGATTCCCCTTTCGTCCCAAACACGCACGATGGGTAAAGATTCCAAAAAGCTACTGTAGCGTGTACCAACGATAAACTTCCAAGGAGTGGTTTGCGCATGTGCACGGTAAAATAAAGTTGGTGATGGTAACTTTACGTGTTACCGCTGATGTGCTGTTCGAGGTTGGGGGTACATGTTATGGAAAAGGGTTTTTGGTAACACAATTATTGACTTAGCGGAATATTTAGGCCGAACATTACGGACTCTGTATATTGTATATATTCAATTTTTCTGCATATAATGGAGAGAATAATATTTTTGTACCTACACTCTATATTTTACAGAGAGGGACGGGTACGACTCTACAGTGTTGTGCCATGAAATAGGTTTTACATAAGATCGTTGCTTACTTACCGGTGAACGAAAATATCGTGAGGAAACCTGCATGCCTGACGAGATTGAAAGTATTGGATGGTTTGTGGGGCCCGTACATTGAGAGTGGCCTTTGTTATACAGCATTATTTATCATTCAATGCGCAAACTTTGAAAAATTATTTTTATTCAATATATTACGTATTTTATTTTGATAATTTTTTTTATAGAATAGAAGGGCAAACGAACAGTCGAAGCCTTGCGACTATCGACGCCCATTAACATCCACATAACGAGAGGTGCAGATGCGTTGCCCTCCTTTTCCCTGTCCACCCAATGGGCCACCGATAACTCACAAACCGTATGAAACGCGACAGCTTAGCTGTCACTTCACGCCGATTTCTTGTGAGCGAGAAAGTGTTAGTACAAAAAATTTAAGTTATAGTTAACGAAAAATGTCTATTTGAAAATTATTTTATGGTCACTCAACGCAAGTGCGTGGCGAAGCGCTCACGCTCGTTCGTTTTTCGTACACAGGCGTTGGTAGGTATTTACGTGAGTTAGAACTTACAATGCACAGATTGTTGATTTTATCAAACTAGACTAAGGATTTTTAGGATTTTCCCGATGTAACACCAATGCGTCGCGCATGTTGATTACGAATAGGTAGCGTCCATATTTTACTGATTTTAAATTGGATAAAAAAGTATTGGACAAATATTCCTGTATATAAACAAACCTAATAATTTGTGAATGTGGTGGATTCTAATCGAGTTGTTGTGGAGTTATTGTTCATTCATTTCTGTCTACTTTAAAGGGAAGTATAACTACGTTATTATAGACTACATCGATTTTGTATTATATGTTTTGTCTACATTACACGATTGTCTAGTCAAAGCCAGTAAATTTAGTTGTAAGCTAGCGCGATGTTAGTATTCATGTTATTGCAAACATGATTGTAATGAAATCGCATGTTCATTCTGTAAGATAACACGTTCAAATAATTTTATGTTCAAAATACAGTTTTATTTTAAAAATAACTTTATGTGCATTTTGCTGTAACGTATGAAGATTTTTACACACCTATTTTATAGCAACCAGTAGACATACCTGAATTATATAAAATGACGTCATTTTACATAAAAATATATATTATTTACTTATAATTCGTTACTATATATAAATTACAATGTCATATTTTTATGAGCTGATTCGCTTTGGCTTATATTGTAGGGGGAAAATTTTAATAAACTAAAATTATTCATTTGATACATCCTTGTTCGATACAGTATAATAGAAAATATTAAAGAAAATATCTAACATCTAGACAAAGAGTACACCAAATCATAATATTATAATGGATTACACTCTATACAATACGAATACCTTTGTACTGCATATTTTGTATTGTTTTCTTTTCATGATTAATATATTAACTTTAACAAGAGGTATTGCCCTCGTAGTATTTGAATTGAAAAATCCTTGCTTTAAATTGGTTGTTTTTATATGATATTTTATAATACCAAAGTTAATCATTAAATAGAATTGAAAATAAACCCATTTCTTTATTTAAATTCATTTAATTTTTTAAGCCTGTCCATGACAACCTTTGAAATAGGCTGCAACATAATTAAAAACGTTAAATATTACATTACATTGTAGTAAGGTAATATCTGATAGTGGAAGAAAAATGGAAGACCTCCATCAGACTCCCAACTAAATCGGCGATGGATGGCAATATACCAATGAGATCGCTGTTTAAAATTTGCTTGGTCATCAATATACTTTTTCTAATAAACTCTAAGTAAAAAGTTAACACTAGTTAGTATTATTAATGATAAACGGATTGTAGATATTTAAATGTTACTTCTTAATATTTATAATTGATAGAATGTACTGTCGGTCCTTGATGGAAATTCATGTTATAGCCACTATAATGAAACTTTGTATACACTTTTTCCACTATTTATTTTATATATTATAACAGTTACAATTTAAACACGACCGGTTTCGACGAAGTCATCATCAGGTACTTCTTAATATTATTAGCTCTTAGTTGTTTACAACGGCACTAACGGGATGTCTATTTTTTTTTAAATTACGTCAGTTGCTACAGAGAAGGTCAACGAAGTATGTATAGTGTAAGTTATAGATTTTTGATGTCACAGTTCAACATCGAAAATTTCCAAATGACTAAAACACGATTTGAATTAATAAACAAAATGAAATTAAAATATACTTATAAATAAAATAAATCCAATATCGAAACCTTTGTTGTTTTAATTTTTCTATAATATAAAAAAAAAATATATTATAGAAAAATTAAAAAAATATTCTTTCTAGTCACACGTCATGCGCCATTACTGAGTGATGATGATCATATTATGAGGTCCTGGCTATACGTCCAGTATAAAGCCTTATGATAGGATTGCGTGTATATGAAAGGTGTGACGGGTGATTTCCAATTACAGTGGTGTTGATGCCCGCATCAAGAAGAGGAGAGAAGAGGAGAGGAGGAGGGATCAATTTAGTTAGATTTGCACTTGGCTGACTGATTGTACTTGATATTCAGATAGGGCGGTTGGATGTTCGCTTTTATTTGCTCACTCGATAAGAAAATTTGTAAAGTGCAAAAGAGAAATTCACTTTTCAAAAAATATAAATTTTCATATTTTAAGAGATGAATAAATTTTTATGAATTGAAACAATGTTTGATCCATAACATCATGACTTGTGAACAAATGTCTCATATAACGGGATCAGAATCTCAAATAAGATTATTTAAAAATGCTATATTTCATCATTATCAGCCTTTATCTGTCCACTACTGTCATGAATTAAATAAAAAAAAATGAATTAAATTACGCCACAATAAATTGATTTCTTGACTAAAAATATCAATTTAATATTACGTTGACACTGTTAAAACAAGACCCCTTGAAACTTCAACATGTTGCCGAATGTCGTTTTGACCTCTCCCTTGTAATAGTCAATTTCAGGGGTCTAAATGGCTAATCCCTTACAAATCATGGTCAGGAGGGACCTGATAAATGGATTTGTAATTTAAGGTCAGGTGAGGTATATAATGAGAGTGTTGGATTGAATTTACCGTAAATTGACACAAATTTGTAAAATTAAATGTTTGTGTTAGTTTCTACATTCCACGAGATTCCGACACCCTGTCAAAGTGTTGGTCGGCCATTAACCAGGTGGGAAGACGATCGCCGCGTAGTGGCAGGTCCGCGCTGAATGCGAGTGGCACGGGATCGGTCGTCTTAGCGTTCATTAAGGGGGACCTATGTTCAGCAGTGGACGGATAAATACTGATGATGACTCGCCGTCAGGATCGAACCCGCACTTCACAAGATCAAGCCCTTCCCCACTGGAGCATTATCACTCAATAACATTAACTTGACACTATATTTCGTTCTATTTTCTTAAGTTTTAAACTGCTGCTTAAGACAACAATTAAAAGAAAATTATTTCATCTTATGATAAAATTGAAATATTATTTAAATTATTATGTTTGAAGGTCATCCTGCCGCACGTTATCGCAAGGCGGTGGTCTAGACGATTTTAAATAAAGTTAATCTCACTTTATTTAAAATTAAAGATCACACAATTATACATAGAATATATAAACCCTCCACAAGGTGGACCAACGATCTAGTAAAGGTCGAAGGTCTAGGAAGCCGCTAGATGCGGACAGCGCAGGACCGATCGTTGTGGAGATCCTTGGGGGAGGCCTATACTCAGCAGTGGGGGTCGATTAGCTGACATGATGATGATGATGATACAAACCCAAACCAACCAACTAAATAAAAAAATATCGCCCATCAAATGGCAACCCTGTTTCCGTAAGTGATCGTCAGAATAATATAATTCATTCACGCCACTACTCTGCGAGTTACAGTTACAGTTTGGGACTACAAAACAAACAACGTCAGGGTTGCATTAGATATGCTATATCAAATTCCCTTGCAGCTTTAACCTCCAAAAAGGGTCCAATATAAGCAGCATAGGTATCTATAAACAAGAGGTCAAAGTATTCAAGCACAGGTCAGCTTGCCCGCTATACTGGTAAATATTGATAGGCTATCTGCATTGTAAATCAAAACTCAAACGCTTCGTGTCTTTAATATTTTGCTATTGTTTGATGAAATCCAATTATAATTCTTATTATTCATGAATATAAAAATATTATTTATTGGAAATTATTTTGAGGAAGGCGCCAGTAAAATTGCTTAGTTAGTCCAATCGAATAGTTGACAAAGACAATTAAAATTTAGGGTTTCAACAATGGACAATCAAAAATTAATTTTAAATAAAAAACCAAAAACCGACTTCAAACTATACCTTAATTTATGTACAACTAAAAAATTTAAAATAATATTGAAATACTTCGAAGTGAAGTAGAAGTATACTATTTAAAATTGGGTATTTTTGGAGTCGGTGCCAGCAAAAAGGATATTTTCATGATCAATCACTTACACCAAGTATTGAGTAGATATCTGTGAAGGGCATCGATGTTTTGGCTGGTGGCATCATTAGCTAAATTAACGTAAACAAAAGATTTTTTATACAACAAAAACAAAATTTAGCGCTCCTGTAAATAAAAACTGAAAACTGTAGAAAAATGTGATAAGAGCTGCTGGTGTAAACAATTATAATATAATTGTTATAAAACAAGCTGCTACGTAAAGCTTATCTTGCTTCGTATTGATTCGTTGTAAATATTAAACCTTACTTGTTACTTGTACAAGTATGAGATACGGTTCAGCGGTTGCAGATAAAATTTTATAAGATAATAATATAACATTTGCTGCACTATTCATACAATATTCTAAGAGCTGCTTTCATAAAAATATGTATTTTTATGCAAATATATTATGCTAACAAGGAATTTAAAATAATCTTAAATTGCTATGAAAGTCGATGAAACGTGAACGTATTATAATAATGAAAGTAAATTTAAGTAAACTTAAAATATGGTGACAAAAATACAAAAAAAAACCTTTTTATTATTCCAAAAAGAACATTTTACATCATATAACACAAAACAAAGAAAGTATTCTGGTTTGTAATTCTCATAAAATGAACCCTTCTTGCGAATGAATTCATGAAAGTACCGAATTAAATATAATAGACAAGCAGAGAGATTTTCTGTGTAACTATGACATTTCTTTCATTCTGATTAGCATTATTTCTGGCTTTAATAAAAAAGTGCGGTATTTTTATAGATATGTTTATAAGTGAGAAAGGCGAGCTTCCATTGCTCATTTTACCGGTTTTTTTTCTGTATTTTGCGTATGTATTTCACAGAAAGTTGTTGAATGTTTAAATTAGAAACAATGGAAGGTGTTGATCACTTTCCAATAGATGGTCAGTATACCATAGAGGATCAGTGCATTACCACCACTAATCTATCGGTCTAGCTTTGTGAGGTTTATAAATAAGTAGCTGATGCACGCGGCCTCGCACTAGTTAGTAAAAAAAAATCCTCTTTATGTAATACTAGGAGCGCCCCGTGGTTTCACCCGTGTAATTCTCATTCCCGTAGTAGTACGGAGATAAATTATAGCCTATATGTTATTCTGATGTATAAGCTGTATTATTGTAAAGTTTCATTAAAATCCATTCAGTAGTTTTTACGTGAAAGAGTAACAAACATCCATACTGACAAACTTTCGCGTTTATAATATTAGCTGAATATAATGTATCCTCTGATACTTTTAGTGCCTCCAAGAATATTATGTGTACAAAGTTTCATGATCATAGGTTGAGTTGTGTTCGCTTGAAAGCGTAACATCCCTATCACATTTATAATATAGTAAGGATTTTCTCTCTCAACATTTGAATTAATTTAAATTCAGAGAAACTTAAAATTTTTTGGATTTAAATTATTTGGATTTAAGCATAATTAAATGTACTCGTTTAAAATGTATTCGATAAAACAGTCCCAACTTTATTCTGTAATAACGCCTTCCATAAAATACACCTCACTACTCTATTATTAGATAGTGCATAATACGGATAGCAAGGGATTAAAGGTGTGACAATTTTGCAAATTACTAACATCGCAGTATAATTTAAGATTGATCATGTTACTTGAATATAACTTAATAGAAAAACAGGCAGACATGCCACGTGAAGTGTTACATAACCTAGTTTTCTTGAAATATAAGATATTAAGTCTCGGTGCCTGTAATTGGCACCGCCTGTCTTGCTTTTCTCTGAAAGACAGTGAAGCTGTTTCAAGAGAGAAACAAGCAAGTTGGTACCCACGCAGTCGAGAGCGCGTCACAGCGCTTCCCTCCCACCAGTAAATATGAGAATAGACACACACGTAGTTATACGCATTATGTTTTGCAAACGTCTATAGGTATCATATTATCTATCTATTGATATATTATCTATTTATGGTATCTGTTGAAGCTGTGAAAGGCGTGTGTGTTTCAAAACGAAGTGTAGGACAGATTGCGTAATTACTGTACCCTGCGAACCCCCATTATAGACTTAGCTGCTAAGACGATCATAAGAAATCATTATCAAGATCCTATATGTGAAATAAAAAAAATAAAAAAAATGAAAAAAAAATACTAGAACTGCAATTTTTCGTTTTGCCTCCCCACTTTGCGAATCAAAATATATTGCATGAATACTTTTAAATAGTTCTGGGTGGTATATTTCAGTAACACCATGATTCTAACGACCGTCTAGTGGTAACAAGCACTTGAGTAATTTCGTGACGACAAATCTCGAATTAATTCTCACTAATATACCTATACTAAAGTAGGATGTTGTTGTTACGCTTTCACACGAAAACTACTCAACCGATCGTCATGAAACTTGGTTCACATATTCTCGGAGGTATTAGAAGTAGCAAACAATATATTTGAAAAAAAAACGGATATTTTGTGGTAAGGCGGGTGAAGCCGGGGTAACAGCTAGTAAATAATTAACCTGAAATTTAAGTGTAAATTTTCCCTCTAATATATTCGATTTTTAACTGTCGTTAAGTAAAAAATATCTGTAAGAATCATTAGTAATTTGGAATGTTAGAACATAATATTATTTCATTCTAATAATACAACTGGTAAAATTATAATATATGCATCGTTATGGTATATTAAATATTCCACGCCCTAACGTAGTAAAAAAGCAAAGAGTTTCCGTCGAAATTCCATAAAATATTAAATTATTAAATGTTCTGTTATTGTAGAGTTTTAATAAGCGGTTGTGGGATTGCTGCATTGCAACAGAATAACGGCGGCACACTGTTCTCCGGTATATAGTGACAGATATGCTGTCTCGTTCGGCGCGGTTTAAGAGTTTCCGGTCGCCTATTAGGGAATAGATAAAAGGAGAGCAATGCATCTGCAGCCTCTGATTGTGTGCTCGTTTGCCCCCCCCCCTCCCCCCCGAGTCATTAAAGGGGCCAAGACTACATTTAATATGAGTTCTGGTATACAATCATACAAATATATAATAATACAAATATAATATTATAATATTTGTTTTTCTAACAAAATCAATATATTTTGTCCTTTTAACAACACCATTTACTTTTTTCATATAATATATGTAATATCTATAATACCTCTACTAAAATCACTTGCTCGTTGTCAAAATAAGTTACATGTCCAAATGCTGAGAATTGCATAGAATTCAGTGGATAATTATTACCAATTAATAAAATGAATATTATTCTCGTCCCTAAATTATTAATATTACGCCTTATTTCGTTAGTATATATGCGTATAGCAATAGAGTATCTTTTACATTATCTATAATAATGTCACAGTAGTTAATTAATTAAAATGTCGTTGTAAAGCTTTTGATATTTACGAGGGATTAAAGATAGTCATTAGGTTAAACTAAAGTCGTACCTTAGTTCATTAAGGTCCGTAATTACAGCCTCATATCTGGACAGTGCAAGTAATCGCTGCTGAATCGCTTAATCGAAGCTTCAGGTCAAATCTCAGGAGATCGAGGCTGCTTCACTCGATTAAATACTTCTAATAGGTTTATGGTCACGACACTAATAATATGAAAAATTAATAACCTCGCTCTACGTTTTAATACTGAACATAGGCCTCTTGCTTCTTCTATTGATCTTGTCTAGTTATTTTTTCTTTTTGGTTATTGACTCTAATCCCGAATGCAGCTTCTAATACATAATATGTATACGTATATGTATGTAATTTATTATGTTAAAAAAATTGTAAACTATATTTTGAAAGGAGCAACCCAACAGAGTTTCTTGCTGAATTCTTCTTAAACACTATACCTACTATAGTAGTATGTATTGTTTGTATTCAACTATTTTTTTTGTAAAAGAATATTTAAAAAGACTAGTTCCACTGAGTTTGTTTCGCCGGTTTTTCTTAGTGGACTTGCTTTGGAACCGGTGGTAGACTCAATTAACGTTCAAAAAGATACTTTGATGGTACTACTTTGAATAAAAAAAAATGATTTTGATTTATTTTTGATTTTGATATCTAGGGGCCATCTCGATAGCGCATGTTTAAGCAGGTATTTGAATTTCAGGCAGTGCACCTTTTGCTATTGCAAGCAAAGTAAATTAACTACTTGAATGAATTTTAGTATGTTATTTTTCATTATGTATTCAAACGAAATGGGATAGGAAAATACAATAAGCAAAGATTTTCCTTATAGATTTAAAATCCAAAGAAGAGGCATTTTTTAATTTGTTTTGCTATTCATTCGAAAACTATATTATGTATTCATGCTTTGAATTTTTAGGAGCGGTAGCAATGAAAATTTATGTTATTTAGTTACTTTATTTTATATGATTCATTTTGTACTTTTATCTCTTTTTTTATTTTTATAAGTAGTATTTCATCTCTTTTGTTTGCACATGGAAGGAGATTAAGCTATCTCATCGAAATTATGTGAAATAGGCGAAGTAAGCCCAAACAATATTTTCGGGTGCCTCGTCGTAATTAAATAATTAAAACTTATTGACCACTTTAACAAGTTTATAGATAGGTTATGTACAAAGTTTATAGATAGGTATTACTAAGCAAATTCTGATATTTTTTGTTGATAAGTATGTTTTTTGTTTTATAAAAGGGGAAGAAAACCGATAGTCGATCCAATCATGCAATGGGTTCATTAACTCTCGTAGACCGTCTACGAGAGTTGATGTAATCTACGGACCGATCATCGGACGCTTCAATGAGTTGCAAGCCTTAATTCAAAGTGCCACAACCTGTCAGACAACACAATTTACAAGCATTGCTTAGAGATTGAACATTGCGTCACTCCGCGACCTTAGAGCGACGGTGGTCCAGTGGTGGACGGACTCGGCCTCTTACGCGAGGGGTTCCGGGTTCGATCCTGACCCGTCCGTGTGTGCCTTGAAATGGGTTTTTCTAAATTTCTAAGTGCACACGAGACCATCGTTCGCTCACCGGTGAAGGAAAACATCGTGAGGAAACCTGCATACCTGATGAGATTGAAAGTCTTTGAAGGTATGTGAAGTTCACCAATCCGCACTGGGCCAGCGCGGTGGACTATTGGCCCATTACCCTCCTCGCCTGATTTCGAGGAAGGAGACCCGTGCCCAGCAGTGGGACATATAAGGGTTGATACTTTACTTTTTTATTGCGTCACTCAGTTTCTTACCGGTCAGAGAAACTCTAAAAGTAAATTATTTAGCTTTAATGGCGTATCTCTTGTGCGACTATTCGAGAGAAGACAGGAGATTTTTCAGAGTTGTTTGGGAGTGCAGTCTTTGGTTAAACGAACGATTTTTAATGCTAGATAACATCCGTAGCAAATCAGGGGTAATTTATAGCGCTTTTGTCACAATTATTACTGAAAAAGAATTCATTATTATTTCATTGTTAATTTTCTTAATCCAATTTTTATCTGTGTTCTGTTTTCTGTTTACTGTTAACAATAAGCTGCTATTTTTATAGAATCAGGTGAGCCGTCCATCGTATCATAACAAACACAAGGCGAAGGTCAGCTGATTCTCTTATTATCTAAGGTAAACACGTCATATCGTTAATATTCTGGAAAATAAATTTTAGTTTCTCTTGGTACCGACTAAAATTTAGCCATGTCTTTAACGTTCTACTCTATAATACTACTACTACAAGGGGCAAATCGCAGCTTCGCCTCTCCAGATCCCGTCACTAAACTATCACTTTCCACAACCAACACCAGAGAGTCCACCGCAATATTTGCCGATTCATCACATTATATACGAATTAAGTTTTAAAACAAATCCTACGGAAAACCGCCAGAACAGTCCCACTATAAAAACCACTCTAGAAGAGTCCATCACAATATTCGCCAATCAATCACAATATAAACAGATTCTGTTTTTTTTAAATAAACACCATAAAAAACCGCCCTACAGTGTCATAGTCATGTCGCCATCATGTCGATCAAGGTTACTGCCATGGCATGAAAAAATGAATAGTCATTTTTGTAATAATTTATTGAATTATTTACATATTATTTTAAATTTTTCAAAATATTCAATAATTTCTCAAAATAAATAAATATTTGAAAGAAATTAAAGTTTTTATTTTAAATTATTATTATTATTTCTCTTTCCTTTCTCAATTTCTGATTAAAGATAAAGAATTCTATAAAGTAGACCTCAAGAATACATTGAACTAATTACCATTAGGTAGGTATACACCTAGCATTAATTAGTAAGTTGAGAATATGCAAGTAGCAAACATTTCCTCTATAACGTTAACTTTGTACCTAGCGCAAATGGTTATAGCTACAAAATATATAAATATAATATACTTACCTACTTATACTGGTACTTTATTAAATGTTGACTTAATAATAAATTTAATATTAGAAGTAAATTTATTGGTCAATTCGTCATCAACTGAATATTAGATTTATATTCCAATCTGCGTACATAATAAATAGATCAATTATACAACATACTGTGTGTCTTTTTCGTGTTGAGGTCTTCATCTTAAGTTATCTTTCTTTTCACTTTTATTAACCTTACCTACCTTAAAAAACGTACAAAAAAGTTGACTTCATTATCATGCGATGATGATGCTGATGATGATAAGGGTAATACAAAGTTACAAAATCTCGCATATTTTAATGAAACCTCTTTCCAAACAAGCTTTGTTTAAATATCAAGGCAAACTTCAGGAAGTCTTTTATACAAATGCTGTGTGTTAAAAGTTTCTGATAGAATTTAAAATTAGCTTCTCTTTCCACCATTGTTATTTTTAAATATAAGTTATATTCAAGCGGACTGACTATCAACGCCCACAATACTATTAGTATTAAGATGAAAATAATTCATAAATAGTTATAATGCTTTACACTTTATCCTCAAACTTTTTAATAATTAATGCAGTACTTAGTAATTAATGATGGCATGAGATCGATCGTCTTGGCGTTCATTGAAAGAGGCCTATATTCAGTAGTTGGATGGATAAGGGATGATGATGATCGATTGTGGAGGTGCTGCTGTGGTGGCTGGTCGTGTTATGCGATTTCTACCTAGCTGAGTTTCTTTTTTTTTATTAACATCCACTGGTTTGTTTTGGATATTGCGGGGTCTAAATTTATCTACTTATTTACTTTTCTTAGGATAGTGTGTATAAGACTGTAATAAATGTGTTATAGTAATAAGTGTATGTAATTATGTATGTTTATAAAAAATTGTAAACTATATTTTGAAAGGAGCAACCCAACAGAGTTTCTTGCTGAATTCTTCTTATGTACTATACTAGTATAGTAGTACTATGTATTGTTTGTATTACTATTTTTTGTAATATTGTATTTGAAAAGACTAGTTCCACTGAGTTTGTTTCGCCGGTTCTTCTCAGTGGACTTACTTTGGAACCGGTGGTAGACTCAATTGACCTTCAAAAAGATACTTGGATAGTACTATTTTGAATAAAATTTTTGACTTTGACTTTGACTTTGACTTTGACTTTGACTTTGATTAAGGTTTTAAAAGGTAAGCTAAAGAAATTAGAATTGGAAAAATATCGATTTTTTTAATCGTGTAATAAGTATTTTTTTTTAGCTGATGATGATGATGATAACCGTTATCAGTTTTTGCGTATTTAAATATTTGGGAGTCATTGACCTGTTGTTGTTGATAATGGACATTGTAACATTGTAATTGATGTTAAAGTACCCATTTGTTTGTGATGTAAAAAAAAATGGGAGCTTTAACCCATAGCGCTTTTCATTATATCATTATACTGACATTATTATAGTGATGTTCGCGTAAACATTAGAAAACATCGTACCTAATCCGTTTCAGAACCACGGCATTACACACGTTTTATAAAATTACTAGCTGTCCCAACATACTTCGTTCTGCCAAAAATACTAATACCACTGTTAAAAATAGGGGAAGATCGTAGAAGAGTGAAAATTAAGAGTTGGGTGTATTTTAATGCCACATCGCAAAAAAAATGGAAAATTTCATCAATAAAATTGAAAAAAATATTTTGGGGTGGGTCACCCACCCCAAAATATTTTTTAGGAGGATGAAAAATAAATATTGACCAATTCCCTGACCTAAGCGATATGCACACAAAATTTTATAAAAATCGGTCCAGCCGTTTTGGAGGAATTTGGGAACGACCATTGTAACACGAGAATTTTATATATTAAATTTTCTGCTGTTTCAAGTTTCAGGGTAGATATTTAAAGGAGCTTTTATTTTATTGAGTGCTCCTACATCTCGACTCGTAGCGTTTAGCTACTGACACAAATCATAGAACAGACTACTCGCCGGTTATAATGTAACTTTTTCAAAAACATTATCACAAGCTTAAGTATATTATAACATTTAATTACGTAACATTTAATTTATTTAAACTCTACTAATACCTATTTAACCATACTACTAATTTAATTTTGATCACTTAAAAATATCGTCTTGAATTGAATTTATGAAGAATTGTGTATGACGTTTTTTATAATATTATTTTTGTGAACAAAGCCGAGGGTTAGCAGCTGGTATAAAAATTAATATGGTATTTTCTTAATTATATGGGCATACACTTCATAAACATTAAGTGCGTGTAATATATTAATTAGAAATCCCTAAATATAGTAAGGTAAATTGAGTATCATTTATAAAACTCGAAGATAATCAGGTGGCAAAGGTGAAGCTTCAGATAGCTCTAATCACGTAGCAACCAAATGAGATAAGCTCGTCACCTACGTTACTAATGACCAAAAAACATGATATTCGTGGTCGTCTTAGGATGAGGTGTTTTATAATTTAATTTCAAGAGTGGATTCTATCGTGGTTCATTAAGTTTTTCAAAGAAGTTTCAATTGCTCTACAGCCCTCTCCGTGCAGTGGTCAGTCCATGATAACTTTATCCCATAGGTTTGAAAAAGCACCCAAGTAATTTATCTAAAAGCATACACAAATGATGCATCATTATCATCATCATTATCATCAGCATTTTTCCGTCCACTGCTGAACATAGGCATCCCTCAATGAGCGCCCAAGATGACCGATCCCTTGCTACTCGCAAATAACACGGACCTGCCACTGCACGGAGATCGTCTTCCCATTTGCTTAATGGCCGACCAACACTTCGTCTACCTAAACGCGGCCTCCACTATTGAACCTTGATGCCACATCGGCCATCCGTTCTTCTGAGTGCGTGACCAGCCCATTGCCACTTTAATGAGCTTATTCTTCGCGTGATAACGGTATCTTTAGTTCTTTGGCGGAGGTCTTTGTTTCGAATCCTATCTGCCAAAGAAACTCCCAACATAGCACGCTCCATAGCACGTTGAGCTATGGCAAACTTGCGGTCCAGTCGTATATTAAATGATGCATACATGCTTAAAATTTTTTAACATCTACAATGGATGCACTTGTCTCATTATGCGACCTTACAACCTTCTTAGCTCACAGTTACTCGCATAAAGTCACTTATTCAGAAATTATTCTTAATACTATAAATTATTAACTATTGTATTGGAAGTATCTATGTAAATAAGAATTGACGAAATAACACGCACGCATATAGTTTCAAAGCCACATCAACCTATTTTTTTGTTGGATTAGTTATCGTTAGAACACGGTTTGTATAGAAAATATATCATAACGGGGCTTGAGAGTAAGCACAGAGGTATCATATTATTATGGGCAAGACAACGAGTGCCGGGTTCAGCTTTTTTATCGTAAATACATCTCTTGTATTGTTTGGCTGGTTCCAAAGTTATCTGCAGGGCCAATGGCAACAAGTTTAGATTATTGACATATATTCATCGTAGTCCGAAATCTATACCGGTGTACCTCAGGGTTGCGTCTTGTCTCCTCTCTTCTTACTTTATTTTTAAAAAAATCACAGATTTAATATCGCTTCTCCTTTATAACAATATAATTTATATTGATTATCTTCAAATCCATCTGTAGTCTTATTATATTGTAATTTTGTACAGGAAAATATATTCGAGTGGAGCTAATATCATGGATATAATAATACAAGTGAAACATTATATTGACAAAACATCGTCGAACGAAAGTAGCGATAAGATATAGAAAAAAATATAAATTTGGTATGCATAATGATGAAAGTTCAATAATAACAAAATTTAAGGGCAACAGATGTCACACAGATTCAAGACAGGTATAAATAGCGATACTTGTGATGATTTGAACACAGTTCTCCAGCGAACCGTCGACGATGAAGGCTGTCCTGTGTCTGATATTGGCCCTCGCGGCTTTAGCCGCTGCCCGTCCTGAAGAAGAAACCTATACTAAGAACCTTGGTAAGTTTAATATTTTTCAAACAACACTTTATCCTGCATTCTGCATCTAAGAGACTATCCATCTGCTTATATGCAGTCGCCAAAAACACCACAAGGTAACAAGCATGTATCCTGCGTCATCCTGTGTTCTTTTTTTAACCCATATTTATTTAAATATTTTAAGCAATATACATCACATTCAAAACGAAATATACTCTTAGAAGTTTTAGTGTACTAAACCTTGATATTCCTTTTAATTTTTCAATTTTATAAACAATATTTCAGTGGAATTTAAAAATTGACAACGAAATATTCATTAGCGATTATCAATTTTTTATAACATGTAATAATTAAAGCTGTTAATTCAGTGTTATGTTTAACTAAGTTTTTATATCGCGTTAATATAACTATCACTACTATAAAAGTTAATATTTATTTTATTGTTGCAGTGTTCAATGATATCAAACAAAAGCAGCATTTCATCCTGAAGCTGTTGAACAATGTCATGCAACCATGCATGTACAGCGACATCGAGGAGTTCGGTCGGGACTTCAAGTTTGAGGAGTCCATCGATCTGTTTACCGTAAGTTTATATGTCTGTATCATTAAAACTCACTGCACAATTATCAGGAGACGAGAAGAAGTTTTCATCGTCAGTCGCGGGTTCGAACCCCACTAAGTTAACTTTAACATATAATTTGTATATCAAATGTATTGTTGTCTTGCATGTATCTATGACAGCTATTGATCTGTACCTAATATGTGTTGATTTATATCAAAAATTTCTAGTACCCATAAAACAGTTTTAATTGTTTCAATAATTATTATTCAATATTTAAATATTTATTGAATAAGTAGCTGTTACCCGCAGCTTCGCGCGCGTGAACTTAGATTTACGGATTTATCATGTCTTATGATGATTATTTTCTATTTTAATAATTACTAAGTTATCTTGAACATAGATACACATTTCCCTTCGCAGACTTTCAAAAGGCATATTTGGGATACTATTATTGCTTTCATATTTTCATTTTCATATTCATACCGTATTTGTGTAAATAACTTTCAAATAATTGCGTTATTTTTAAAAGTATTAAATGGATATAGTATATGATGAGTTTGTTTGAGTATGATGATGAGTTTGTTTCGCCGGTTTTTCTCAGTGGACTTGCTTTGGAACTGGTGGAAGACTCAATTGACCTTCAAAAAGATACTTCGATAGTACTATTTTGAATAAAATTTTTGACTTTGATATCCCTAAGAGATAGACATATGCCATCGCGGACTTTTTTGTAGCCCTATTTAAGATACACAATTCCACCATATATTATTTTGTTACATCTTAAAAGGCAGAATTTAGAGATAATCTTTTATATCTTAGCCAATGTATGTAAAAATTTAGTAAATTATATACAAAAACTTTTTAACTCTTGAATAAATAAAGAAATATTTTCTATCTATTAAAAAAAAACCGCATCAAAATCCGTTGCGTAGTTTTAAAGATTTAAGCGTACAAAGGGATATAGGGACAGAGAAAGCGACTTTGTTTTATAATATGTAGTGATAATATAATATTAAAACAATAACAAGTTACTAAGAATTTCATGCTAAAATAATTTATTAATTATCTTTTTTTTTTACAGAAGCCCGAAATTGTGAAGACTTTTGTTAAAAATCTAAAATTCGGTTTCCTGCCACGAGGTGAAGTCTTCACCCTTCACATTGATCGTCAAATGAAGGAAGCCATTTCTATGTTCCACATGTTGTACTATGCTAAAGATTTCACTACATTCATTAAAACCGCTTGCTTCATGAGATTGTACATGAACGAGGGTATGTTTGTATACGCTCTTACCGTAGCTGTCAGACACCGCGACGACTGCAAAGGTATCATTTTACCTCCTCCATATGAAATCTACCCCTACTACTTCGTCCGTGGTGATGTCATCCAGAAGGCATACTTACTTAAAATGAAGAAGAGTCTTGTAGATGAAAGGCTGTGTGAGTTCTATGGTATCAAGAAAACAGAAAAGAATGTGTATGTTATTGATGAGAACATCTACGACACCCGTGTTTACTTGAACGAAGAAGACCGCCTCAGATACTTCACAGAAGACATTGATCTAAACACCTACTACTACTACTTCCACATTGACTATCCATTCTGGATGGGCGATCAATTCAACGGCAAGAAGATGTTCAGACGTTGGGAGTTCACATTCTACATATACCAACAGATTCTAGCTAGGTACTACTTGGAGAGATTATCAAACGGTCTTGGTGAAATCACCACTTTCTCATGGAATACTAGCATCAAGAAGGGTTTCTGGCCTTGGTTGATCTTGCACAATGGTGTGCAGCTACCCGTAAGACCAAACAACTTCATGTTTGAAGGAAAGAGCAACGTTGGAACCATGAAACTGGCTATGGATTATGAAAACTTCATTACCGAAGCTATTACGAAGGGATTCGTTGAGGTTGGTATAGATTTAACTCTAAGTGGTATTAATAGTGATTAAATTTATTATATCATAGATAATTTTCTTTATACTGTTTATAGATCAACGGAAATAGATACGAGCTAACCAAGTCAGACGACATTGAAATGTTGGGTAAACTCGTTTATGGCGCATTTGAAAAGACTGACCTGTCGTCATACCAGCTGAATGCTTACCGTTACCTGCTCATTTTGATGAAGGCGACCATTGGCCTTAACACCTTCACATCCGACAAGTAAGTTTGTTTATTTGTTATCTTAGCCAGTTTAAGACAACTGGCAAATGAGCTTGATGATGAGTGATCAGTGTCAAGGGCAACGTCTGATTTAAACAAAAGGTCGTTATCAGAAATTAAAAAAGGGATTTTTTCTTGTCATATGCAAGCAACCGAGCATTTGGCGCCTTATGGTGACTATCGACATCCACACAACCAAATTGTATGTAGATGATTTGCCCTTTTTTCCCTAACCCCCTGATGGACCACCGTAAACTCAGAAAATGCCACCTCAAGCCAGTATTATGTAAGCCAGAGGCACCACCGGCCCAATTCAGTTGCAATTCAGCAATGGCTCTACCTCTTTCTAAAAATCTAAGAGATTTAGTCGAAGAAATCATACAGAGGACACAGATAATTGAATATTAATGAATTAATAGTTAATTCTGTATATTATCATTTTTTTTTTATTTCATAAAAATCACAGCTTACAGCTTTCATTACAGATACTACCCAATTAGAATTAGTGAACTTCCGTTCTATAATAATAATTAACACATTTTTTTTCTATTTCAGATACTTCGTTGTGCCCACCGTACTTGACAGCTACCAGACTGCCCTTCGTGACCCAGTATTCTACCAACTTCAGAAACGCCTCTTCTACTTCCTGATGCTCTTCAAGAACCGCCTTCCAAGCTACGGCCACGAGGACCTTTTCTTCCCCGGTGTTAAAATCGATAACGTTGTTGTAGACAAGCTAGTCACTTACTTCGATGACTATCTAATGGATATGACTAACGCTATCACTTACAACGACGATGAGCTCAAAAAGGGAACCACTGACATGGTATTCTTTGCCCGCAAGCGCCGTCTTAATCATCAACCATTCAAGGTCACTTTTGACATTGTATCAGACAAGCAAGTTGATTGTGTCATCAGGTTGTTCATGGGTCCTAAAGAAGACTCTATGGGACGTCTAATTGACTTAAACCAGAACAGATTCAACTTCGTCGAGCTGGACAGCTTCATGTATAAATTGGTTACTGGAAAGAACACTATTGTCAGGAATTCATTCGATTTCCACAACTATGTCGGTGACAGAATGATGACACATGACTTCATGAGTAAGTTTGATAGTATCACTGACATGAAGGAATTCTTCAGCAAAGATCTCAGAAACTATATGACTGGATTCCCTACAAGGCTTCTATTACCTAAAGGTCATGTGGGTGGTATGAAAATGATGTTCTACGCGATCGTCACGCCTTTGAAATTCGTCGACAACGCCGATATGACATTCTTTGACACAAACCGCAAAGACTTCTTCATGGATTTCAGGTCAACTGTGTTCCTCGACAAGATGCCTCTTGGTTTCCCGTTCGACCGCAGGATTGATATGACCAAATTCTTCACACCGAACATGAAATTCGTCGATGTTATGATCTTCCACAAGCAACAGGTTTGCGACATGAAGACTCGCTGGAACAGATACGTGCTGAGAGACTACGACTTCTTCAGCCAGACCCCAATGACAAATGATAACTTCTTCGTGGATGCCGATATGAACACATCATTCTCCCAACAACACATGTGAATCCATGATTTACTCGGAAACGATTAATTTTAAGTTATGTGTATTTTGCTATGACCAAATGAATAAGTCTATTTAATAAATAGAAACACAATATTATTTCTTTGTTTTATTTTATAAAAAAATAGCTAGAAACATAAGACAAGAAGCATTTTTTGTGCACGTCAGTTAAGGACGCGTTTACGAATCAGACGAAATTATGCTGTTTTTCTGTACCGTTTGTAACAAAAGTACACAAAATCATATATAAAAATTATTTATTTCATATAGAATGGTTCTTTATCTACAAGGGTAACGCATATTTTTTTGATAAATGTTGCTTTTTTATATAGTAATCAACGTTCTTCCATTACCATTTTCCATGAAACGAACGAAATCGATTAGAATTACGGTACCCCTTTGGTCTAATATCCACATTTATTAAGGTTTTTAAAAAATAGTAGGTGCAGGGAAATATGTTCAATTTTAAATAAAGGACAAGAAAATAACCCAAAAATGCTAAAAATAGTCTTAAAAAAAATAAAGAAGATAACTAATTTTTTTACCAATTTTGCTACCAAAGATGAATGTTATTCCATTGCATTAAGGTTTATTTTATCGTTGTCTCTGTCTTGATTTCTTTTACATTTTTGAAATGAGAACTCAGTCCGCGCTCGGCCGCGGTTCTGGGTGGACACTGCGTCGCTTGTCAGCAGCAATTCGACTCAAAAAACATCGCGATTTATTTTTGATATTGGATACTTTGGATTGGATTTGATACTTTACAATATTTTTTTTACCACAATTTATTTTTATGGAATTGGTTTATTTCATATGTACATAGGTAGACGAAATGTTGGTTGGTCATTATAACCAGGTGGGAAGACGTTCTCTCTCGACGTTTGCCCACTTATCATCATCATCATAATGATCATCATCATAATCATCATCATCATCATCATCATCATCATCATCATCATCATCATCGTCGTCAGCCTAAATCAGTCCACTGCCGAACATAGGCCTCCCCCCTCAATGAACGCCAAGATGACCGATCCCGTGCTATGCTGAGGCAGCAGTGCTGCCGATGCGACTTCATCATCATCAGCCTAAATCCGTCCACTGCCGAACATAGGCCTCCCTCAATGATCGCCAAGACGACCGATCCCGTGCTATGCTGAGGCAGCAGTGCTGCCGATGCGACTTCATCATCATCAGCCTAAATCCGTCCACTGCCGAACATAGGCCTCCCTCAATGATCGCCAAGACGACCGATCCCGTGCTATGCTGAGGCAGCAGTGCTGCCGATGCGACTTCATCATTATCAGCCTAAATCCATCCATTGCCGAACATAGGCCTCCCTCAATGAAAGCCAAGACGACCGATCCCGTGCTATGCTGAGGCAGCAGTGCTGCCGATGCCACTTCATCATCATCAGCCTAAATCCGTCCACTGCCGAACATAGGCCTCCCTCAATGAACGTCAAGACGACCGATCCCGTGATACTCTAATGAGGCAGCAGTGCTGCCGATGTGACTTCATCATCATCAGCCTAAATCCGTGCACTGCCGAACATAGGCCTCCCTCAATGAAAGCCAAGACGACCGATCCCGTGCTATGCTGAGGCAGCAGTGCTGCCGATGCCACTTCATCATCATCAGCCTAAATCCGTCCACTGCCGAACATAGGCCTCCCTCAATGAACGTCAAGACGACCGATCCCCTGATACTCTAATGAGGCAGCAGTGCTGCCGATGCGACTTCATCAGCCTAAATCCGTCCACTGCCGAACATAGGCCTCCCTCAATGAACGTCAAGACGACCGATCCCGTGCTACTCTAATGAGGCAGCAGTGCTGCCGATGCGACTTCATCATCATCAGCCTAAATCCGTCCACAGCCGAAAATAGGCCTCTCTCAATGAACATCAAGACGACCGATCCCTTGTCACTCGCAAACAAATAGATATCATCATCATCATCATCAAACTTCATCCATCCACTGCTGAATAAAGGCCTCTCTCAATGAACACCAAGATGACCGATCCCTTGCCACTCGCAAAAAATAGATATCATCATCATCATCATCATCAAAATTCATCCATCCACTGCTGAATATAGGCCTCCCTCAATGAACACCAAGACGACCGATCCCTTGTCACTCGCAAACAAATAGATATCATCATCATCAAACTTCATCCATCCACTGCTGAATATAGGCCTCCCTCAATGAACACCAAGACGACCGATCCCTTGTCACTCGCAAACAAATAGATATCATCATCATCATCAAACTTCATCCATCCACTGCTGAATATAGGCCTCCCTCAATGAACACCAAGACGACCGATCCCTTGCCACTCGCAAACAAATAGATATCATCATCATCATCAAACTTCATCCATTCACTGCTGAATATAGGCCTCCCTCAATGAACACCAAGACGACCGATCCCTTGTCACTCGCAAACAAATAAATATCATCATCATCATCATCAAACTTCATCCATCCACTGCTGAATAAAGGCCTCTCTCAATGAACACCAAGACGACCGATCCCTTGCCACTCGCAAACAAATAGATATCATCATCATCATCATCATCATCATCAAACTTCATCCATCCACTGCTGAATATAGGCCTCCCTCAATGAACACCAAGACGACCGATCCCTTGTCACTCGCAAACAAATAGATATCATCATCATCATCAAACTTCATCCATTCACTGCTGAATATAGGCCTCCCTCAATGAACACCAAGACGACCGATCCCTTGCCACTCGCAAACAAATAGATATCATCATCATCATCATCAAAATTCATCCATCCACTGCTGAATATATCATCATCATCATCAAACTTCATCCATCCACTGCTGAATATAGGCCTCCCTCAATGAACACCAAGACGACCGATCCCTTGTCACTCGCAAACAAATAGATATCATCATCATCATCAAACTTCATCCATTCACTGCTGAATATAGGCCTCCCTCAATGAACACCAAGACGACCGATCCCTTGCCACTCGCAAACAAATAGATATCATCATCGTCATCATCATCAAATTTCATCCATCCACTGCCGAACATAGGCCTCCCTCAATAAACGTCAAGACGATCGATCCCGTGCCACTCGGATCAGGCAGCAGTGCTGCCGATGCGACTTCATCATCATCTGCCATCGCCAATGCGCCTGCTCAGCGTGGCAATTATGAGCCCCCCCCCCCCCTCCTCTCAAGAATAATATACTAGATATAGATTAATATACTAATTCTAAGTAAAAAGATAAATAGTAAAAACAAACAGAAATAAAAAATTAATTTTGTGTTATAAATAATCAAAATAACAAATATTTGTAAAGTATCAAATCCGTTTACTTGACTACTATTCCCGCACGCAAGCGTGCGTATTGTGCGGGTGCGCTTGTATGCGTGACTTTTTCAATGTAGTTGTTCGATTCTGTACCTATCAATTTTGTAAACGCGTCCTTAATAGGGATCCCCTATTTGTAAAATATATTAAAATTTGAACGATTTTAAAATTAAATTATGCGAAGTCAGTTTATCCCATAGACTTTTCTGTTATTGTAAAATAAAAACAATATTATATATAATTATTTGAAACATTAAATAAAAAGCATTTTCTGTGCACATTAATAGATAGAGGAAACCTGTATATTATATTAAAGTTTAAATGATTTTAGAATTAAAGAATGGACAGTAATTCATCCCATAGGCAATTTCGTTATTGTAAAGTAAAAAAAAAAAGTATCAACTACCACTTATTTACTTATTAAGATTAGGCTAGGAGAGTATTGGGCTATACTTCACCGATACGCTGGCCTAATGTTGGTTGGAAAACCTTAGATACCTTCAAAGACGTTAACTTAGAAATTTTGGAATATTCATTTCAAGCACCACAAGGAGTTAGGGTTAAACTCAAACCTCGCACAAGAGGCCGAGTCCATACTTACTGGACAATCATTGCTCTATTATTATTTTTTTCATTTTATCAGTGACTCTTATTTAAAATAATTGAGTCTACAGTAAACATTTCAAACTAAAGATATTTTAATAATCTTTCCTTATATAACGGTGCTATCACATTGTTGCTACATAACGTTTAATAACGTTTGTAGGCATTTAGAAAAAGCCATTACGCACAGCGAAATAGTCCTTCCGAGGTCGGTCCCGAAAAAGATGGCACGACGATCTTGACGCATACCAAGCTGACTAGCCTGCGGTGGTGCAGGACCGCGATATATGGGAGAGCTTGGGGGAGGCCTTTTCCCAGCAGTGGGACGGACGGCTAATAAAAAAAATATTTCTCATAAATGTACCATTTACAGATCAGCTACCGTGAAGTTTTGGAGGGTAGGACATGGCAGGTAGAATAACTTGCAACGTTGGAACTTAACATCTTAATGTCTCATGCCGTTGCCTATGAAGACATGAATGAGTTTTCAGTCATTTTTTTAAGGGAAATCATTATCGATATAGGCAGGTTTCTGAGTGGTTCAGGAACCACATACGGCATATAGAGTCCAGACCCCATGAACCGTATGTGGATCTCACACTGGCAGTGCATACCCAAATTAAAACCACTACGAACGCCTTCAGTTGCTTTTTGAGGGTCCCCTCGCCGTAAAGCTGGGCCTGGCGAAAGGCCAGACCACTCTTAAGGCGGAATGCCCGCCCGATGCTAGGCAGTTATCGTAATGTTGTACCGTACTGGATTCAAGTTCCCATCCTCACATCCCATCCCATCCAGCACACCCCTATGGCTGTGTTAGTAGCGCCTCCCACGCAATCCCGTTTGAATAAGCTGCCTGAGCTAATCTCATTTGAACTTTTAATATTAATATAAAATTGATACGCTTAAATCTGAGTGAAATTTCAAAACGTGTTCCTGAACAATGAATCTTCTCGGAACATCAGATTTAGGGCGAAGTTAGACTAAAGTCAAGTTCAACGATAGCATAATACAGTCTTCTGAGAACTGTTAGTGTCTATATAGCAGTATGTAGTGTCTATGACTTCACTGTTTTACTTACTAGCGTGACCTACATAACTTCAAAGAATAGCAACTAGAGATTTACTTAAAAATATTCAGGTAGCATAAATTAACTTAACATAGTAATAGGATAAATTTAGGTCAAGAGCAATGAGCTTGTAGTGAACTAATGTGTTACCCTCATCCTTCACACATTCAAGCACTTAATCTCATCAAACATGTAAGTGCAGTAAGTGATATTGCCAAGTCTATCATGAAAACAAAGCACTTGCACTTGTACCGAGTTAAAAGGGACTATTAGAATAAGGTGCGGCCTGTGTACCTAAAGGTAAGGAGCGGTAAGGCCTAGGACTGGCACTCCCGGGAAATGTCAAGGCCAATAACCTCTTTCAGTGTTTTTGCTGTAAGTGAGCGGAACTCAGCAAATATGATATGGGATTCGCAAAATGTTTTTTTTTTTTGTAATATCAGGAAAAGTTTCAACAGCTTATAGTACCTATTATATGTATATTGTATTTGATAAACTATGATTATATTAATGGTAATGGTGAATCATAGTGTAACGTTGCGCTAGCTCGTTACATAATTTTAGGTTTAAATTAAAAATTCAGCAGTGGATATGTTTAAACTAAGTATACTAATGGCATAAGCGCCATGTATCGTTGATCATGGTGTCAACTATTGACATATTTCTATTGTCTCACTAGCGACCTAATAATTTAATCTAATCCCTAAACTAAAATTACAAATAATCTAAATTAAAACTTAATTAATTATAAAGTCTGTTTGACATTTGACTATAGAACTATATTGTTTATGGAACGATAGACAAGCTGTGGTTAGGGATTCTTTTTGATTTGCTGTCACTTCTAACCGACCTCTTTTCTTGTCCTGACCTCGTGGCTGGCTGAAGCCGAGGCTAACCCTCGTGCTAATTTTTTGAATTCCGCTGGGAGTTCGCGGAGCACAATTTTGGATAGGCTAAGTATCCAAGCGTAGAAGATCTAACAGCCGGCCGGCTGAACCGAACGCCCAGCGTGAAGACCAGAGCAGCCAACCTACCATCGCCAGGAGTTCAGTCAGGCCAGTGATTCCTCCCTTACTACCCCTACGCAATACGCTGTCGGAACGTGGGTCAGCCAAGGAAGGTTTTTGTCTTGAGATAAGGTAAGACTTATCCAGAACCCTCTACCTATCGTGCTCGCTGGTATCTACTACCCCCACGCGACAATAGAAAATTACATTCTTCAATATCACTAAAACTATTTTTTGGTCATTTTTGTAAAATCAATGCAATAATATTATTTTTTTTCCAAACGCAAAGTAAGCTTTAAATAAAATACCCGACCAAACTAACTCGATGAAAGCAATGTATGTATTTTTACGGTCACCATGAAATTTATAATTATAAAATATACGGACTGGGTTCTGTAGGTTCGCCTACGCGGACTTAGATGAAGAATATTAAATACACATTAAAACTTGTCAATCTTTGTATAATATCCAATATCTATTTCTAACTATGTACATATATTGAAAATTTATAAAAAAAGAATTACAGCTACATTTAATTTCATTGAATTTTACAGAAAGTTCTCAGAGATACTTGTCTTACAAAAGCTTCACTAGAATATGTTTACACATGTTTTAGTTTACAGTCTACACTACAGTGTACCTTTGGCTAAAGAAAATTATGCATTGAAAACAAGTTTCCTATCTCGTGGGACGGTATACCTGTTTACATTTCGAAGTGCAGCGTATTATTCTATCGACGATTTTAAAAACTAAAAAGCGAGCAAGTGCGAGTTGGACCCGCCCATGAAGGGTTCCGTAGCAGCAAATAACTTAATATAAAAGCTCTTGTCGCTCGTTATAACTTTGATCGATGTTTCAATAATTATGTATTAAATGGGGAATGAAACTGGAATATTTCCTACTCCTCCTGAATTCTTCTGTTTAATTTCGTTGCGGGTCCCAAGGCAGTTTTAATGTATCCCCGGGGCTCCCGGAGATCATATCAAAAGGTCATTTGGTGGTTACCGCTGTCGATCCTGGCTACACTGTAACATATATATTATGTTACATAGATTTAGTTACGACTTAATGTACTAGTTATTCGTTTTTTAAATATTAAATTCATATTTCGCGCGCGTATTTCGCCTTTCGCTTTACTAGATCACTATTGGCCAAGACATAATACGATGTCACGATATGTGGAACGTCTTGAAGTCGTGGCGTGCCGGTTACAGACCGGTCGACGCTTCTTTTTCTGCCTGAGAGTGCTGAGGAGAGCACACGCGCCGTGTTATATTTTAAGTGGGTGAGTCCTTGTAGGAACACACGTGTAATCTTAAGTAATCTCTTTGTAATAATTAGTGTGTAAGCCTTCTGCTTGTTTTTATTAATGTAAAGTGCTAAATTACTTTGCAACCAAAACTCACTGCAACAACTGACAATTTAATAGTGTTTTTCGTAATATTTAATCATAGGGCTTTGTGCTCATCCTTATTATGTGCTCTGTGCTTTTAGGCTTTTAATGGCCATTTCCGTGTCAATCCTGGACATTCATGGGGGTTGGTTACGGAAAGGCTCACCCGTGTTGGCGTGACCTTTCAGGGTCCCAGGCGTTGCCGTCGTGGTCGGTGCGGTGCTATTTCTGGGCGTGGCCGAGTAGCTGTTAACGAAGTCCAGAAAGGAAGCAGACGACGGGGACCAGAGCAGCTGGGACCCCACGGACCCCACGGATCCCACTTACCCACTGATCCCACTTACTCACTATCTCACCCTCGGATCTCACTGATCCCACTGACCCCTCTTACCACATGCTCCCGACCTCTCTCTTCGGGGACTGCACACCTCACCGCTCATCCTGGACCTGCTCACCGTCACGCTGAGCAAAGGAACGGCACGCTGGACGAAGTACGGACCATGTGGCACGTGGCACGAGACCCGGACGCAGTCTTCGTTAAGTTCTCTTTTTAATTAGCTCCCAACTTGATATCAGGAATAATAACGAACCCGCTCTTTCTTTCAACCTTTAAATAGCTTATTTAATTAATTAATTATTTCCTCGTATTTTTTTACAGTCGGACCTCAACCTATTTTTCCCAAATTTATTTTATAACTTCTATATGTACAACATTTTTATTAGATAATATACTTATAACATTCATATCTTTTATTTTAATTTTATTCTCACATTTATATTTTTTTTTATAACCGTAACAACACAGGAGTTGCAACGAGTGGTGGACCAAGCCCGACAAAAAATAGTGTATTATGGTTTACGATATATGACGTATTAAAAAAACTACTTACTAGATCTCGTTCTCCCTCAAACCAATTTTTGGTGGAAGTTTGCATAGAAATAGTGCAATTTATATTTTTTCAGTTTTATCATTCTCATGATTTAGAAGTTACAGGGGAAGGGGAGACATTTTTCCATTTTGATAGTCCCTGTGGCGCAAACTATTCAGTTTAAAACAATAATATTAGAATCCTCGATATCATTTTTGAAGACCTATTCATATGGGTTCGATGAAAAAAAAATGAGTATCAGTTTTTATTGGGACACCCCCTAAGATTTATTGTTTTCTTTTGTGTGTAAAAATCTTAATGCAGTTCACATAATACATCTCCTTACCAAGTTTCAACAGTATAAGTTCTTATAGTTTCGGAAAAAATTGGCTGTGACATATGACGGACAGGCAGACATGAAGAATCTATAAGGGTTGCGTTTTTTACCATTTGAACCCTAAAAATCAACACGTTTAATCAAGGCCAGCCCTTTTCGCCAGGTGAGTAACTCGTCCATGTTGGTTGTATGCAGGTTTTATAATTATGTTTTTCTTCGCAGGCGAGCCCAGGACGTTAACATGTATATAATTGGAAATAAAATTTAGTAAAAAATTTTTTTTTTCTTATTTCGTGCTTTCACCTTTTATCAATGAGACGGTACAAAAAGCATATTATTATTATTATTATTCTTTTTTTGTTTTCCTTCTCCCTGTTTAAGGGGGTGAGATAACTGTCACGCGGGCAATGCCAAGTGTGCCAGCTGTGCTTATTATTATTATTATTTTAGGTTAACACACTCAGGATTTAAAAAATATTAGTTGGAATAAGGAAACTGGCAGATGTGCAACCTGATCATCCAGCAAAAAGTTCGCCACAGCCAAAATGATTTTGAGATTTTGATAAATAAATCAAATTATCTCCTAAGTAGGTAAGGATAGTAAGTACCCTTATACACCAATATTTTATAACTACAAAATATGGGTAATATGTAAGGCATACGTAATCGTATATATGTAGTTATAATTTTTTTTTACTCAACAATGACGAAGTTATAAAAAGTTAAAGTTTTCCTATATTCAATGCAAATCATGCACACAATAATTCTACAACAAAAAATACTATGTGTCATTTCATTATGGAAACCAAGCGAGAAGTAAGCTATTGCGCTCCTTTTCACACCGTTGGCGCTCAGTACCCAGTATGGCACCTACCTACCTAAGGTAGAACATAATATTATTTTGTATTATTTACCCCAGTAATTTACGGTTTCATTAATAATCTTGCGAGCTATTTGTGTAATTACTAGGTAAGTATCTATATTAAGTACGAAAAGTTTAGTGCTAAATTAATAAATTAGGCACATACTTTGCTAGTTACTAACCTAACGATTATTATTATTCTAACTTTCAATTCAAAATAAATAAATCAGACAAAATTACCTTGGCATTCAAATCGAGTCGAAATTAGATAATACATAAATCAATACTTACGAAAATAAAGTGAATTAAGTAAACAAGGAATGTAATTTTGGCGTATTTAATTGGTTAGAATCAATTATTAACAATAATTAATATGAACACTTACCTACTTATTTAAGAGCTAGAGTGCTAAAAGCATTTGAATGATTGTTCAAAATGTCCACCGTCATTGTCAACACACACACACGATTATTTATAATTTTTTATAATTTTTATAAACGCAACAACGAGAATAAGAAATAAGAAAGTCGCCGACTACCCTATATTTTCGAATCATAACAAACATAAGCCCGCCGCCCGACCGGCGTCGCTTCATACCTAAATTCTCAATGAATGTTATCGCAAAAAGTTGTTGCGCGCGTACGTACACAAATATTTTGTTTCAGTTGTCCAAAAATTAAGGGGGGGGGGGGGCATTCACGTTGCAACGGTCTCACGGACTGTCGCACGTATGATCTTGTCGCAAGGTTTGATGACTACTTCAACGGACCTGAGACATGACCTTGGTCGTACAGTCTGCTTTACGACCAAACCATTCACGATCAAACTTGTCGCATACGACCGAAGTTCGTGCGACAGTCCGTGCGACCGTTGCAACGTGAATGCCCCCCTTTTGGTATAATGTGGGATTTTTTTTTTAATAACGATTTTTGCTTTTTTTATTACCGTTGTGTTCCGTAGCGGCGACTGATAAACCCAAATATTTTTTTGGTAATTAAAAAATAGTGGTGTATTATGTCCCACTGCTGGGTCTTCTCCTCGAAATCAGGCGAGGAGGTTAATGGGCCATTGTTCACTGATGCGCTTGCCCAATACGGGTTGAAAGAAAGAAAGAAAACACTTTATTGGTTCACAAACATGAGACAACAACGAAATAGCTTACATTAACTAGACAATTACACAATTAATTCAATCTTATAATAATTAAAGGTTGGTGAACTTCACATACCTTCAAAAACTTTCAATCTCATCATGCATACAGGTTTCCTCACGATGTTTTCCTTCACCAGTGAGCGTTTGCGGTTTGGGGTGCACTTGGAAATTTAGAAAAACCAATTTCAAGGCACACATGGATGGACAGAATCGAACCCGGAACCTCTCGCATTTGAAGCTGAGGCCACCCACCACTGGACCATCGTCACTTCCGTAGTAAAATTAAAAATAGTAATATGGAGTGTCGTTTTTAAGGTTCTGTATCCAAATGGCAAAACACGGAATCCTTATGGTTTCGTCTATCTATTCCACTGCAGAAAAGGCAAGATGTTGCAACCTGTGCAGTCGGGTGCGCAAGAAATCTCTCCCTGCGATAAACCTACCGGCGCCTAGAAATTTCCACACATTCAAAGGCTATGTAGATACATATACATAAAAAATCACATCAAGTATAATTAAATATTTAAAAAATTGGCCAAGCGCGAGTCGGATTCGCGAACGATGCTTTTCTGAATAGAATTATTTCTAACGTCTACATAACTAATATCGATCAAAAAGCGGTAAAAAATACTTTAGTTTTGTATGGAAGCCCCCCTTAAATATTATTTTAATTTTATTTCTAGTATTTGTTATTATTGTGGCAATAAAAATACAACATATTATGTGAAAATTTTAATCTCCTTGCTATTATTACGTTTCATGAGATACAACTAAAAACGCCAACAACTACTCTGTTGTATGGGACCCCCCCTTAGTTATAATTATTATTATTTTGATTTTAGTATTTGTTATTGTAGCCACAATATAAATACATGATCTGTGCAAATTTTAACTGTTACGGTTCTTAAGATATCACTCGACGAGTGGTCATGTATCATGTCATGGTGAAGCCATGAAAAAGGGCTGAAATATCACGTTTTTTGTTGGGTGCCCACTTAATTATTATTATTATTTTTTTGTTATTGCAGTAACAGAAATACACAATCTTTGAAAATTTCAACTGTCTAGCTATTACGGTTCTTGAGATACAGCCTGGTGACAGACGGACGGACGGACAGCGAAGTTTTAGTAATAGGGTCCCGTTTTTACCCTTCGTGTACGGAACCCTAAAAATTACTTAATACTGTAAGCCAAACTATTACTTGCGTTCTATAATATCTACCACCCACATTTTTCTATTATTTCAGATGCTTCGCTGTACTGTACCTACCGTCCCCCTTGGCCCTTGGCAGCTACCAGACTGTACTTAGAGATCTCATATTTTACCAACTGCAGCCTCCTTGTTTGAGTTACAAGTACCTATATTTTGATGATGCTCATTGTCAAAATTAATTATCAATATAACTAAAATAAAAATTGTCAAAACATCTTCCAGCGAAAGTAACGATAAGATAATATACTAAAATTATAGTCCGTCAGATGCAATTATAAGAGTAAAATAATAACAAATTTTAAGGGCAACAGATGTCACACAGATTCAAGAAAGGTATAAATAGCGAGACTTGTGATGATTTGAGCACAGTTCTCCAGCGAACCGTCGACGATGAAGGCTGTCCTGTGTCTGATATTGGCCCTCGCGGCTTTTGCCGCTGCCCGTCCTGAAGAAGAAACCTACACTAAGAACCTTGGTAAGTTTAATATTTTTCAAACAACACTTTATGCTGCATTTTGCATCCAAGACACTATCTATTTGACTCATTTACAGTCGTCATAAACAACACGAGGAAGCCAGCATGGCTGCTCCTCTAGACAAGTGTAAACGCTCCGATTCTATGCATTTGCGTTTTCTCGCTAACGCCATAGGATTGCTGCAATTTTTTTTTAAACGTTTATTAAAACACATAATTATATATATACATTTTGTTTGTAATAACGTTTAACAACGTTTGTACTTACGAACCTCTGTACGAACATTATTATTATAATTTTTATGGTTTTTTTTATTTTCGTATGCTAGTGTCATTTCCATACAATAAGTATTCTTTTCTATTATATTCGTTTAACGTTTATGCTACTGTTCTAGGGGGCACGAATTACATACGTTTTTAGACGTTTTTACAAACAAAACCATATACTTTATGTGTCTTAATAAACGTTCTTCAAAAATGTTGCAGCAACCCTATAATGGAGATAGCGAGAAAACGCAACTGCATAGAATCGGCGCGTTTGCTACTTGTCTAGAGGGGCTGATGAGATTAAGTCCTGTAGGTGTGCGAAGTATATCAACCAACCAAAAACAATACCCTCTTTGCCTCATTAGTCAGCTAGGACATAATATTATAAGGTCAATACTACTAAATGTATTTTGAGTAGAATTTGAAACTTATTATTTTGTGACACCCAAATTTTTATTAATAACAATTTCAGTTGAGTGTCATGTTCAAATACAATACAAAAGTACTCTAAAGGCGGGTTGCATCGACCAATTTGAAAGAATATGCAATCGTTAAAGATGGCGGTAACGAACGCTAGTTACCATAGAGCGTTGTTTTTAAGAGACCTTAAAAATTTAACGATGTCTTTTACGTTGACAGATGATTTGAAACAACCGACCCTAAATGTCTATTATTGTTTCAGTGTTCAATGACATCAAACAAAAGCAGCATTTCATCTTGAAGCTGTTGAACAATGTCATGCAACCATGCATGTACAGCGACATCGAGGAGTTCGGACGGGACTTCAAGTTTGAGGACTCAATGGATCTGTTTACCGTAAGTTGAGATAACTTAATCATGAGCACTCTCTTTCTAGTTGTAAGGTGTCTAGATGTTTCCCTGGGCGGACGCGGATTCGAGTACCGCAGAGTTCAGATAATTTGCAATAGCAGGGATACGTTTGCACCACACACCCCTCTTTATAGACAAACCACGTTGCTATTTGGAAAGAGCGGCAGTACAGCTAGTGCAATTCCTAGCAATGAAATTTCAACGTCTCAAGATCGGCATCACTTGAGATGTCACCCAAAAGTTATGACAGATTTATTTTTCGGTATAAAAATTCAAAGCGATGAATAAATAGTCGAACGCCTCAGGGATTTATCATCTATTCATAATTATCTTCATTTGATAATATCCTGAATAATGAAGCCCCTTCACATGAACATTAAGACTGAGACACTATTTGCATAAAACTTAGACAGAAAATTGATATTTAGCATTAGAAATAAAATAATTGTCGATAGGCTGACTCAGCATCATCTCAAATGTGTAATTTAATCTCTTTTATGTTAAAGGATTAAAACTTTTTTTGAATATTTCTTTCAATTTATACATAATTTGACAATATGTTCTATTATTATATCTCCGTTTATTTTACAGAAGCCTGAAATCGTGAAGACTTTTGTTAAAAACCTAAAATTCGGCTTCCTGCCACGAGGTGAAGTCTTCACCCTTCACATTGATCGTCAGATGAAGGAAGCCATTTCTATGTTCCACATGTTGTACTATGCTAAAGATTTCACTACGTTCATCAAAACCGCTTGCTTTATGAGATTGTACCTGAACGAGGGTATGTTTGTATACGCTCTTACCGTAGCTGTCAGACACCGCGACGACTGCAAAGGTATCATTTTACCTCCTCCATATGAAATCTACCCCTACTACTTCGTCCGTGGTGATGTCATCCAGAAGGCATACTTACTTAAAATGAAGAAGAGTCTTGTAGACGAAAGGTTGTGTGAGTTCTATGGTATCAAGAAAACAGAAAAGAATGTGTATGTTATTGATGAGAACATCTACGACACCCGTGTGTACTTGAACGAAGAAGACCGTCTCAGATACTTCACAGAAGACATTGATCTAAACACCTACTACTACTACTTCCACATTGACTATCCATTCTGGATGGGAGATCAATTCAACGGCAAGAAGATGTTCAGACGTTGGGAGTTCACATTCTACATTTACCAACAAATTCTAGCTAGGTACTACTTGGAGAGATTATCAAACGGTCTTGGTGAAATCACCACTTTCTCATGGAATACTAGCATCAAGAAGGGTTTCTGGCCTTGGTTGATCTTGCACAATGGTGTGCAGCTACCCGTAAGACCAAACAACTTCATGTTTGAAGGAAATAGCAATGTTGGAACCATGAAACTGGCTATGGATTATGAAAACTTCATTACCGAAGCTATTACGAAAGGATTCGTTGAGGTTGGTATAGATTTAGCTCTAAATGGTATCATGAGTGATTAAATCTTTGATATCATAGATAATGTTCTTTATACTTTTTACAGATCAACGGATTTAGATACGAGCTAACCAAGACAGACGACATTGAAATGTTGGGTAAACTCGTTTATGGCGCATTTGAAAAGACTGACCTGACATCATACCAGCTGAACGCTTACCGTTACCTACTCATTTTGATGAAGGCGACCATTGGCCTTAACACCCTCACATCCGACAAGTGAGTTTGTTTATTTATTATCTTAGTCAATTTAAGACAACTGGTAAATGAGCTTGATGATGAGAGGTCAGTGAGCAAGGGCAACGTCTGATTAAAACAACAGGACATTTTCAGAAATTTAAAATAGTATTTTCTTGCCATATGCAAGCCACCAAGCAGTCGCTGCCTTATGGTGACTAAAAGTTTTTTTTTTTAAAGGAGATTAAAATAAGCGAACTGTTAAATGAGCCCGCTTATAAGTGGTCAACGTGACTATGTCTGCCCCAAGGCAAAATGTCCTATTTCTCAAAAATACAGCAGGAATTAAGTTGATAAATAGAAGAAAATGCACAGATTATTAATAATTAAATATGAAGTAAATAGACACTGCTTAGGACTGTCTGAAAGAATAGAAACTTCAAAGTATAAAGCGTATAAGAGCTTCGCTTCAAAATACATCGTCAGAGTCATGACTGACTTAGGTACTAACATTATTAAAGAAGTTATTAATTTTGTTCTTAAAATATTGAAAACATTTTTTTTTTCTATTTCAGATACTTCGTTGTGCCCACCGTACTTGACAGCTACCAGACTGCCCTTCGCGACCCAGTATTCTACCAACTTCAGAAACGCCTCTTCTACTTCCTGATGCTCTTCAAGAACCGCCTTCCAAGCTACGGCCACGAGGACCTTTTCTTCCCCGGTGTTAAAATCGATAACGTTGTTGTAGACAAGCTAGTCACTTACTTCGATGACTATCTAATGGATATGACTAACGCTATCACTTACAACGACGATGAGCTCAAAAAGGGAACCACTGACATGGTATTCTTTGCCCGCAAGCGTCGTCTTAATCATCAACCATTCAAGGTCACTTTTGACATTTTATCAGACAAGCAAGTTGATTGTGTCGTCAGGTTGTTCATGGGTCCTAAAGAAGACTCTATGGGACGTCTAATTGACTTAAACCAGAACAGATTCAACTTTGTCGAGCTGGACAGCTTCATGTATAAATTAGTTACTGGAAAGAACACTATTATCAGGAATTCATTCGATTTCCACAACTATGTCGGTGACAGAATGATGACACATGATTTCATGCGTAAGTTTGATGGCATCACTGACATGAAGGAATTCTTCAGTAAGGATCTCAGAAACTACATGACCGGATTCCCTACAAGGCTTTTATTACCTAAAGGTCATGTGGGTGGTATGAAAATGATGTTCTACGTAATCGTCACTCCTTTGAAAATGGTTGACAACGTCGATATGACAATCTTTGATACAAACCGCAAAGACTTCTTCATGGACTTTAGATCAACTTTGTTCCTCGACAAGATGCCTCTTGGTTTCCCGTTCGACCGCAGGATCGACATGACCAAATTCTTCACACCGAACATGAAGTTCGTCGATGTTATGATCTTCCACAAGCAACAGGTTTGCGATATGAAGACTCGCTGGAACAGATACGTGCTGAGAGACTACGACTTCTTCAGCCAGACCCCAATGACAAATGATAACTTATTCGTGGATGCCGATATGAACACATCATTCTCCCAACAACACATGTGAATCCATGATTTACTCGACAACGATTAATTTTAAGTTATGTATATTTTGCTATGACCAAATGAATAAGTCTATTTAATAAATAGAAACACAATATTATTTCTTTGTTTTATTTTATGAAAAAATAACTAAAAATATTAGACGAGAAGCATTTTTCGTGAACGTTAGTGATAGAGAAGCGAAGCGAAGAGAAAAAAGCGGTGACAGCGCGGGAACGGCAGGATCTTTGCGTAGAAATCAAATAGACCAGTTCTTGAAAACAGCGGAGCGGCAGCGGCGCGGGTCTACGTTGCCCGCGCAGCCACCGCCGTCGCCCCGCTGCCCGCTAAATTCGAGGGCGAGGCCTTAGAATTAACTATAATAAATAAATACACGTTTTAAAACATGTATTCATAATACAAATCATAGTTCCAGGAAAAAGTACCAGGAGGCCATACATGACTAAGAGGCTCTGGTTATGAAAATGGAAAAAAAAGTCTTGTTTCATAACTGGTTACGAAACAGGGAAAAAATTCCTTTTTCGTAACCAGTTACGAAAATTTGGTTACGAATGTGGACGTAGCGAATATAATATTATTATGTCCTAAGGTGTACGCAACATTCTTCTTTAATATTAAGTAAAGTTTTATAAAAAGAAAACATTTTTTGTTCAATGTTAAAATAATTTAACAAACGCTAATGATATAATTAAATAAAGAAATAATTTTGAATCTGATAAGTCGACTTTAATTCGTTACTTAACGGATGCCTGTTTGTATTTAAGTAATCATTATTTTTTTACTTTACCTTTTAAATCTGCTTTAATTTCCTTCTTTGCACTTTTCTACTAAATTCTTTATATACTTCTAACACTTCTCACAAAAATATACTAACCATTTGTAGCATGAGGTAATTCATTAATATTATCTTTATTTAATTAGTACTTTTAATTTTTATCCTTTTGAACTGAAAATGTAAATCTGAGGGTACCTAAGTCAAATCACTTGAATTTATCTTCGCGCATTTAATTTTTGCGAGAATTCAAAAAATATTAATAATTTAAATTACATGAAGTCTGGTCATTTTTAACTCATTCATATATTTTATTAAATTATTTACTAATTTATTATAAATTGATAAATTTTAATACAGAAACCGTCGTTTTTAGATTTTCAATTGCTACGGTGTATTCAATTATTTCCTAGAAGTCACGCCCGGTTTCTGAAACGTTGGTCAAAGTGTGGACAACTTTTAAAGATTTAACCATGCTTCTAGCAACTCATTTGATATTAAAAATCAGTACAGGTTTGACAGTACAGGTTTGATAGTTGGATAGATAATTTTTGCGTTGATCAGACTTTCAGAAACCGGACGTGTGTACTGTGTATTTTTAAACAATAGACATAATTATGTCATCACAGACCATTTTTTGTAGCTCTCTAAAAGACATATATCATATGTTCTTTTTAATTACCCCATGTTCTTTATTATATGATATAATAGGTAACGTTTACAATGAAAGCGTCTTAAATTTTTCCGAATCTTACAACAATTATCCTCACATTTCAAGCAATATAATATACAAAATCTTGACAGATTTACCAGTTTCTTCTCATGGCGTATCATCGTTAGGACCGAAACCAGAACTTCGGCTGACGTTGGCTGTATGGGACTAGTAATCAAAATTTTTGACCCGCCGCCAACCGCATCCAGCTAATAGCTATCAACATGGTCATCCCACCTAGCCGAATATAAACCTAGCCGCAGTATTTGTGTATTATTAATTAGTATATAAATCTCTAGTCGGATAACCTACAACAGAATCTGGAATCTGGATTTAGTCGCAAGTAGATTGGGAAAAGTTTATAATGATGATGATGATGATAAATAAAGATATAAACTATACGTCATGATGACGAAATGTTGATTCTCATGATGAAAAAATGATTCGGTGCGGAATTAGAAAATGACATCGACAATATCGCCCTCAATTACTTATATAAAGTACTAGCAGCGCCCCGAGGTTTCACCCACGTATTTCCCGTTCCCGTGGGAGTACGAGGATAAATTATGGCCAACACATTTTGACTACCTCTGTGGCTCAATGCTTAGCGCGTTGGCGCACAAGCCGGAGGTAGCGGGTTCGAATCTCGCCAGGGAACAAAAAGTTTTCTGTGTTCCTGGGTCATGGATCATGGATGTGTATTAAATTTGTGTATTATATAATAAAAATCTTAAATATATGTATTAATATAAAAAGTACTAGCTGTTGCCCGCAACTTCGCCTGCGTTAACTAAGATTTACAACGGCATCTCACATATATGAAAAGTATTAAATAAAAATATGTATTTCAGCTGGTACCCGTAACACAGATTCTTCGGAAACTTAGCACGGAACCTGATTGACGTGGTGTAAAAACGTCCATAGATTTTATTATTACTATTACATAGGCTACTCTGATGTAACAACTTTTACGGATTTTATCGCGGTTTATTTAGTTTTTTACAATCCCGACGTTTCGGACACTTTACAGCGACCATGGTCACGGGAGGACTGAGGTGTCAGATGTCCTACTGTTACAAAAGTTATTCGAAACTACCCTATGATACAACAATATTTTTATTTAGTCCTATCTATGCAAAAGGTGCTAACTGAGTCTTTAGTCTGTGACATATTATTATGCTTGGATTTAGATTTTATTATTTTTATTATGGGATCCCAAGCAGATGGTAGTGGCCAGCCATCTTCTCTATTGAAATTAGGATGTTTTTTAATTTCAATAGCCTCGCGAATCATCCTTGGTTGGAATCGGTGTTCTTTTGCGAGGACCTGTGGTTTATCAAATCTGATATAATGGCGGGCATTATCTAGGCTATGTTCACAGATTGCTGACTTAGTATAGCGACGGTGTTTTAAGTCAGCTATATGTTCTTTAACGCGAGTTTTAATTGATCTTTTAGTTTGACCTATGTAAGAGAGACCACAGTCACAATCAAGCTTATAAACTCCTGCATCTTGTAAGGGTATATGACACTTGACAGATGGTAAGAATTGACCTATCTTTTTTGGCGGCTTGAAATAAGTTTTAATAGAAGCTCGCTCTAGGATGTAGCCAATCTTGTCAGTGACTCCCTTCATAAATGGCAGCACAGCAGGTACTCGCTCGACGGTGGTTGGTTTCACACGTTCACTGCGATGGAGCCGCGGTACCCGAAGCTTGTTGTCCCGCAGTACTTGCTTGACATGTTGAAGCTCGGTCTCCAAGTGCTGCTCATCACAGATCCCTTGTGCTCTCTGAAACAAAGATTTACCCACGGTAGCTAACTGTGTTGGATGGTGGTGTGATTCGCCGTTTAAGTACCTATCAGTATGGGTATGTTTCCTATATACTGTATGGCTTAAGGTATTATTGGGATTACGGATAACTAATACATCTAAGAAAGCCAGAGTATTATTGGCCTCTAATTCCATTGTGAATTGAATTTTATTATTGATGGAATTAAGATGGTCTAGGAATATGGTTACTTTATCAGATGGTAATATTGTGAAAGTATCATCTACGTACCGCTTGTAGAACCTGGGTGTAATGGGTGAAGTGTGCAGAGCAGTCTCCTCGAAGTCCTCCATAAATATGTCGGCAACAACAGGGGATACTGGTGAGCCCATCGCTACCCCATCTACTTGCTTGTAGAACTGACTATTCCACAACATGTAGCCAGATGTAAGGCAGTGTTTAAGAAGTTCAGCATATTCCATTGGCATGTTATTCTCTCTTAGCTTCCTTGATACAATATTGATGCAATCTTCAACAGGTAAGCATGTAAAAAGTGATTGCACATCAAAACTGACCATAGTTTCATTGTCGTTGAGATGTAGGTGTTTGATCTCACTGACAAAATGGTAGGAATCCCTTGTATGTGCTCTGGTTTGTCCACGCAATGGCGAAAGTACATGGGCCACATGTTTAGCCAGTCTGTAGGTTGGTGAGTCGATCTGGCTTACAATTGGGCGTAGTGGAGCGTTAGCCTTGTGTATTTTTGGCAACCCATACAGTTTAGGTGGTTTTGGGCAAGAAGGAATCAAAGATTTGACGTCCAGATTT
Organism: Lycaena phlaeas; assembly: GCA_905333005.2. Classification (NCBI taxonomy): domain Eukaryota; kingdom Metazoa; phylum Arthropoda; class Insecta; order Lepidoptera; family Lycaenidae; genus Lycaena; species Lycaena phlaeas. The sequence goes on from HG995181.1 coordinate 6,927,771, forward strand.
AATGACTCGGAGTACTTTTTAATTAGGTCACAGGTGTTTTTCAAAACCTTGTTGGTTGGGTCGGTTTTGATATACTTATAAGTGCTTTCATCCGATAATAGTTGTTGAATTTTATCATTATAATCTGACGTATCCATCACAACCGTTGCATTACCTTTATCCGCACGAAGAACTGTTAATTCACGTTTGTTCCGGAGGTTTAATAAGGCCTTTAATTGTTCGCGAGGAAGATTTAGTCTCGGCACAGAACTTCGTCGCAGTGCGGACGATATGTCTTGTCTGATCGCCTCCGAATCTTCCTTCTTTATATTATTTTTCGAGAGGCAGTCCTCAACGTTACAAATTATTTCTTCGAATGGAATTTTGCACGGTGTAACAGCGAAATTTAATCCTTTTTCCAAAACTTTTATTGTGTTGTTGTCTAAATGACATTTTGACAGATTGACAACTGCGCGGGAGCTGTCATTGTCTGTGGTGTTCCGTTCGTTATTTTTGACATTTGATTTGTTGTTTAATTTTTCGAATTTTAAAATTTGTTGTTTTTTGCATTTATTGTATTGTGATGTTTCGCGCTTATTTAAAGTTATTATGCAATTTTCAAAATCAAATGTCGTTAAAATGTTCTTTAACGCGGCGGTCAAGCATCCAATTTGTTTTTCTATGGCAGCTAGATCGGAACGATATTGCTGAATCATTGTCCGTAATAACTTTTTACTCGCCTGATTTAAGATTTTTGCGCTCCCTCGAATGTCGTTTTTTGGTGAAATCTTGACACACGTAGGGGTGAGATTTTGGTCTCTGCATCTCTTCAAGAAATTTAAAGATGTTACAAATCTTGCGCGCTTTGTCATGAAATCTTCCAGGCGTCGAATTTTGTTTGCGGTTTCCAGTCCGTACTGGTTCACATATTGTTTTCTTATGTTTACGCGAATTTCACTCATTATAATGAAACAACTTTTACGGATTTTATCGCGGTTTATTTAGTTTTTTACAATCCCGACGTTTCGGACACTTTACAGCGACCATGGTCACGGGAGGACTGAGGTGTCAGATGTCCTACTGTTACAAAAGTTATTCGAAACTACCCTATGATACAACAATATTTTTATTTAGTCCTATCTATGCAAAAGGTGCTAACTGAGTCTTTAGTCTGTGACATATTATTATGCTTGGATTTAGATTTTATTATTTTTACTATGGGATCCCAAGCAGATGGTAGTGGCCAGCCATCTTCTCTATTGAAATTAGGATGTTTTTTAATTTCAATAGCCTCGCGAATCATCCTTGGTTGGAATCGGTGTTCTTTTGCGAGGACCTGTGGTTTATCAAATCTGATATAATGGCGGGCATTATCTAGGCTATGTTCACAGATTGCTGACTTAGTATAGCGACGGTGTTTTAAGTCAGCTATATGTTCTTTAACGCGAGTTTTAATTGATCTTTTAGTTTGACCTATGTAAGAGAGACCACAGTCACAATCAAGCTTATAAACTCCTGCATCTTGTAAGGGTATATGACACTTGACAGATGGTAAGAATTGACCTATCTTTTTTGGCGGCTTGAAATAAGTTTTAATAGAAGCTCGCTCTAGGATGTAGCCAATCTTGTCAGTGACTCCCTTCATAAATGGCAGCACAGCAGGTACTCGCTCGACGGTGGTTGGTTTCACACGTTCACTGCGATGGAGCCGCGGTACCCGAAGCTTGTTGTCCCGCAGTACTTGCTTGACATGTTGAAGCTCGGTCTCCAAGTGCTGCTCATCACAGATCCCTTGTGCTCTCTGAAACAAAGATTTACCCACGGTAGCTAACTGTGTTGGATGGTGGTGTGATTCGCCGTTTAAGTACCTATCAGTATGGGTATGTTTCCTATATACTGTATGGCTTAAGGTATTATTGGGATTACGGATAACTAATACATCTAAGAAAGCCAGAGTATTATTGGCCTCTAATTCCATTGTGAATTGAATTTTATTATTGATGGAATTAAGATGGTCTAGGAATATGGTTACTTTATCAGATGGTAATATTGTGAAAGTATCATCTACGTACCGCTTGTAGAACCTGGGTGTAATGGGTGAAGTGTGCAGAGCAGTCTCCTCGAAGTCCTCCATAAATATGTCGGCAACAACAGGGGATACTGGTGAGCCCATCGCTACCCCATCTACTTGCTTGTAGAACTGACTATTCCACAACATGTAGCCAGATGTAAGGCAGTGTTTAAGAAGTTCAGCATATTCCATTGGCATGTTATTCTCTCTTAGCTTCCTTGATACAATATTGATGCAATCTTCAACAGGTAAGCATGTAAAAAGTGATTGCACATCAAAACTGACCATAGTTTCATTGTCGTTGAGATGTAGGTGTTTGATCTCACTGACAAAATGGTAGGAATCCCTTGTATGTGCTCTGGTTTGTCCACGCAATGGCGAAAGTACATGGGCCACATGTTTAGCCAGTCTGTAGGTTGGTGAGTCGATCTGGCTTACAATTGGGCGTAGTGGAGCGTTAGCCTTGTGTATTTTTGGCAACCCATACAGTTTAGGTGGTTTTGGGCAAGAAGGAATCAAAGATTTGACGTCCAGATTTAATGACTCGGAGTACTTTTTAATTAGGTCACAGGTGTTTTTCAAAACCTTGTTGGTTGGGTCGGTTTTGATATACTTATAAGTGCTTTCATCCGATAATAGTTGTTGAATTTTATCATTATAATCTGACGTATCCATCACAACCGTTGCATTACCTTTATCCGCACGAAGAACTGTTAATTCACGTTTGTTCCGGAGGTTTAATAAGGCCTTTAATTGTTCGCGAGGAAGATTTAGTCTCGGCACAGAACTTCGTCGCAGTGCGGACGATATGTCTTGTCTGATCGCCTCCGAATCTTCCTTCTTTATATTATTTTTCGAGAGGCAGTCCTCAACGTTACAAATTATTTCTTCGAATGGAATTTTGCACGGTGTAACAGCGAAATTTAATCCTTTTTCCAAAACTTTTATTGTGTTGTTGTCTAAATGACATTTTGACAGATTGACAACTGCGCGGGAGCTGTCATTGTCTGTGGTGTTCCGTTCGTTATTTTTGACATTTGATTTGTTGTTTAATTTTTCGAATTTTAAAATTTGTTGTTTTTTGCATTTATTGTATTGTGATGTTTCGCGCTTATTTAAAGTTATTATGCAATTTTCAAAATCAAATGTCGTTAAAATGTTCTTTAACGCGGCGGTCAAGCATCCAATTTGTTTTTCTATGGCAGCTAGATCGGAACGATATTGCTGAATCATTGTCCGTAATAACTTTTTACTCGCCTGATTTAAGATTTTTGCGCTCCCTCGAATGTCGTTTTTTGGTGAAATCTTGACACACGTAGGGGTGAGATTTTGGTCTCTGCATCTCTTCAAGAAATTTAAAGATGTTACAAATCTTGCGCGCTTTGTCATGAAATCTTCCAGGCGTCGAATTTTGTTTGCGGTTTCCAGTCCGTACTGGTTCACATATTGTTTTCTTATGTTTACGCGAATTTCACTCATTATAATGAAACAACTTTTACGGATTTTATCGTGGTTTATTTAGTTTTTTACAATCCCGACGTTTCGGACACTTTACAGCGACCATGGTCACGGGAGGACTGAGGTGTCAGATGTCCTACTGTTACAAAAGTTATTCGAAACTACCCTATGATACAACAATATTTTTATTTAGTCCTATCTATGCAAAAGGTGCTAACTGAGTCTTTAGTCTGTGACATATTATTATGCTTGGATTTAGATTTTATTATTTTTATTATGGGATCCCAAGCAGATGGTAGTGGCCAGCCATCTTCTCTATTGAAATTAGGATGTTTTTTAATTTCAATAGCCTCGCGAATCATCCTTGGTTGGAATCGGTGTTCTTTTGCGAGGACCTGTGGTTTATCAAATCTGATATAATGGCGGGCATTATCTAGGCTATGTTCACAGATTGCTGACTTAGTATAGCGACGGTGTTTTAAGTCAGCTATATGTTCTTTAACGCGAGTTTTAATTGATCTTTTAGTTTGACCTATGTAAGAGAGACCACAGTCACAATCAAGCTTATAAACTCCTGCATCTTGTAAGGGTATATGACACTTGACAGATGGTAAGAATTGACCTATCTTTTTTGGCGGCTTGAAATAAGTTTTAATAGAAGCTCGCTTTAGGATGTAGCCAATCTTGTCAGTGACTCCCTTCATAAATGGCAGCACAGCAGGTACTCGCTCGACGGTGGTTGGTTTCACACGTTCACTGCGATGGAGCCGCGGTACCCGAAGCTTGTTGTCCCGCAGTACTTGCTTGACATGTTGAAGCTCGGTCTCCAAGTGCTGCTCATCACAGATCCCTTGTGCTCTCTGAAACAAAGATTTACCCACGGTAGCTAACTGTGTTGGATGGTGGTGTGATTCGCCGTTTAAGTACCTATCAGTATGGGTATGTTTCCTATATACTGTATGGCTTAAGGTATTATTGGGATTACGGATAACTAATACATCTAAGAAAGCCAGAGTATTATTGGCCTCTAATTCCATTGTGAATTGAATTTTATTATTGATGGAATTAAGATGGTCTAGGAATATGGTTACTTTATCAGATGGTAATATTGTGAAAGTATCATCTACGTACCGCTTGTAGAACCTGGGTGTAATGGGTGAAGTGTGCAGAGCAGTCTCCTCGAAGTCCTCCATAAATATGTCGGCAACAACAGGGGATACTGGTGAGCCCATCGCTACCCCATCTACTTGCTTGTAGAACTGACTATTCCACAACATGTAGCCAGATGTAAGGCAGTGTTTAAGAAGTTCAGCATATTCCATTGGCATGTTATTCTCTCTTAGCTTCCTTGATACAATATTGATGCAATCTTCAACAGGTAAGCATGTAAAAAGTGATTGCACATCAAAACTGACCATAGTTTCATTGTCGTTGAGATGTAGGTGTTTGATCTCACTGACAAAATGGTAGGAATCCCTTGTATGTGCTCTGGTTTGTCCACGCAATGGCGAAAGTACATGGGCCACATGTTTAGCCAGTCTGTAGGTTGGTGAGTCGATCTGGCTTACAATTGGGCGTAGTGGAGCGTTAGCCTTGTGTATTTTTGGCAACCCATACAGTTTAGGTGGTTTTGGGCAAGAAGGAATCAAAGATTTGACGTCCAGATTTAATGACTCGGAGTACTTTTTAATTAGGTCACAGGTGTTTTTCAAAACCTTGTTGGTTGGGTCGGTTTTGATATACTTATAAGTGCTTTCATCCGATAATAGTTGTTGAATTTTATCATTATAATCTGACGTATCCATCACAACCGTTGCATTACCTTTATCCGCACGAAGAACTGTTAATTCACGTTTGTTCCGGAGGTTTAATAAGGCCTTTAATTGTTCGCGAGGAAGATTTAGTCTCGGCACAGAACTTCGTCGCAGTGTTTTACATGCTTACCTGTTGAAGATTGCATCAATATTGTATCAAGGAAGCTAAGAGAGAATAACATGCCAATGGAATATGCTGAACTTCTTAAACACTGCCTTACATCTGGCTACATGTTGTGGAATAGTCAGTTCTACAAGCAAGTAGATGGGGTAGCGATGGGCTCACCAGTATCCCCTGTTGTTGCCGACATATTTATGGAGGACTTCGAGGAGACTGCTCTGCACACTTCACCCATTACACCCAGGTTCTACAAGCGGTACGTAGATGATACTTTCACAATATTACCATCTGATAAAGTAACCATATTCCTAGACCATCTTAATTCCATCAATAATAAAATTCAATTCACAATGGAATTAGAGGCCAATAATACTCTGGCTTTCTTAGATGTATTAGTTATCCGTAATCCCAATAATACCTTAAGCCATACAGTATATAGGAAACATACCCATACTGATAGGTACTTAAACGGCGAATCACACCACCATCCAACACAGTTAGCTACCGTGGGTAAATCTTTGTTTCAGAGAGCACAAGGGATCTGTGATGAGCAGCACTTGGAGACCGAGCTTCAACATGTCAAGCAAGTACTGCGGGACAACAAGCTTCGGGTACCGCGGCTCCATCGCAGTGAACGTGTGAAACCAACCACCGTCGAGCGAGTACCTGCTGTGCTGCCATTTATGAAGGGAGTCACTGACAAGATTGGCTACATCCTAAAGCGAGCTTCTATTAAAACTTATTTCAAGCCGCCAAAAAAGATAGGTCAATTCTTACCATCTGTCAAGTGTCATATACCCTTACAAGATGCAGGAGTTTATAAGCTTGATTGTGACTGTGGTCTCTCTTACATAGGTCAAACTAAAAGATCAATTAAAACTCGCGTTAAAGAACATATAGCTGACTTAAAACACCGTCGCTATACTAAGTCAGCAATCTGTGAACATAGCCTAGATAATGCCCGCCATTATATCAGATTTGATAAACCACAGGTCCTCGCAAAAGAACACCGATTCCAACCAAGGATGATTCGCGAGGCTATTGAAATTAAAAAACATCCTAATTTCAATAGAGAAGATGGCTGGCCACTACCATCTGCTTGGGATCCCATAATAAAAATAATAAAATCTAAATCCAAGCATAATAATATGTCACAGACTAAAGACTCAGTTAGCACCTTTTGCATAGATAGGACTAAATAAAAATATTGTTGTATCATAGGGTAGTTTCGAATAACTTTTGTAACAGTAGGACATCTGACACCTCAGTCCTCCCGTGACCATGGTCGCTGTAAAGTGTCCGAAACGTCGGGATTGTAAAAAACTAAATAAACCGCGATAAAATCCGTAAAAGTTGTTTCATTATAATGAGTGAAATTCGCGTAAACATAAGAAAACAATATGTGAACCAGTACGGACTGGAAACCGCAAACAAAATTCGACGCCTGGAAGATTTCATGACAAAGCGCGCAAGATTTGTAACATCTTTAAATTTCTTGAAGAGATGCAGAGACCAAAATCTCACCCCTACGTGTGTCAAGATTTCACCAAAAAACGACATTCGAGGGAGCGCAAAAATCTTAAATCAGGCGAGTAAAAAGTTATTACGGACAATGATTCAGCAATATCGTTCCGATCTAGCTGCCATAGAAAAACAAATTGGATGCTTGACCGCAGCGTTAAAGAACATTTTAACGACATTTGATTTTGAAAATTGCATAATAACTTTAAATAAGCGCGAAACATCACAATACAATAAATGCAAAAAACAACAAATTTTAAAATTCGAAAAATTAAACAACAAATCAAATGTCAAAAATAACGAACGGAACACCACAGACAATGACAGCTCCCGCGCAGTTGTCAATCTGTCAAAATGTCATTTAGACAACAACACAATAAAAGTTTTGGAAAAAGGATTAAATTTCGCTGTTACACCGTGCAAAATTCCATTCGAAGAAATAATTTGTAACGTTGAGGACTGCCTCTCGAAAAATAATATAAAGAAGGAAGATTCGGAGGCGATCAGACAAGACATATCGTCCGCACTGCGACGAAGTTCTGTGCCGAGACTAAATCTTCCTCGCGAACAATTAAAGGCCTTATTAAACCTCCGGAACAAACGTGAATTAACAGTTCTTCGTGCGGATAAAGGTAATGCAACGGTTGTGATGGATACGTCAGATTATAATGATAAAATTCAACAACTATTATCGGATGAAAGCACTTATAAGTATATCAAAACCGACCCAACCAACAAGGTTTTGAAAAACACCTGTGACCTAATTAAAAAGTACTCCGAGTCATTAAATCTGGACGTCAAATCTTTGATTCCTTCTTGCCCAAAACCACCTAAACTGTATGGGTTGCCAAAAATACACAAGGCTAACGCTCCACTACGCCCAATTGTAAGCCAGATCGACTCACCAACCTACAGACTGGCTAAACATGTGGCCCATGTACTTTCGCCATTGCGTGGACAAACCAGAGCACATACAAGGGATTCCTACCATTTTGTCAGTGAGATCAAACACCTACATCTCAACGACAATGAAACTATGGTCAGTTTTGATGTGCAATCACTTTTTACATGCTTACCTGTTGAAGATTGCATCAATATTGTATCAAGGAAGCTAAGAGAGAATAACATGCCAATGGAATATGCTGAACTTCTTAAACACTGCCTTACATCTGGCTACATGTTGTGGAATAGTCAGTTCTACAAGCAAGTAGATGGGGTAGCGATGGGCTCACCAGTATCCCCTGTTGTTGCCGACATATTTATGGAGGACTTCGAGGAGACTGCTCTGCACACTTCACCCATTACACCCAGGTTCTACAAGCGGTACGTAGATGATACTTTCACAATATTACCATCTGATAAAGTAACCATATTCCTAGACCATCTTAATTCCATCAATAATAAAATTCAATTCACAATGGAATTAGAGGCCAATAATACTCTGGCTTTCTTAGATGTATTAGTTATCCGTAATCCCAATAATACCTTAAGCCATACAGTATATAGGAAACATACCCATACTGATAGGTACTTAAACGGCGAATCACACCACCATCCAACACAGTTAGCTACCGTGGGTAAATCTTTGTTTCAGAGAGCACAAGGGATCTGTGATGAGCAGCACTTGGAGACCGAGCTTCAACATGTCAAGCAAGTACTGCGGGACAACAAGCTTCGGGTACCGCGGCTCCATCGCAGTGAACGTGTGAAACCAACCACCGTCGAGCGAGTACCTGCTGTGCTGCCATTTATGAAGGGAGTCACTGACAAGATTGGCTACATCCTAAAGCGAGCTTCTATTAAAACTTATTTCAAGCCGCCAAAAAAGATAGGTCAATTCTTACCATCTGTCAAGTGTCATATACCCTTACAAGATGCAGGAGTTTATAAGCTTGATTGTGACTGTGGTCTCTCTTACATAGGTCAAACTAAAAGATCAATTAAAACTCGCGTTAAAGAACATATAGCTGACTTAAAACACCGTCGCTATACTAAGTCAGCAATCTGTGAACATAGCCTAGATAATGCCCGCCATTATATCAGATTTGATAAACCACAGGTCCTCGCAAAAGAACACCGATTCCAACCAAGGATGATTCGCGAGGCTATTGAAATTAAAAAACATCCTAATTTCAATAGAGAAGATGGCTGGCCACTACCATCTGCTTGGGATCCCATAATAAAAATAATAAAATCTAAATCCAAGCATAATAATATGTCACAGACTAAAGACTCAGTTAGCACCTTTTGCATAGATAGGACTAAATAAAAATATTGTTGTATCATAGGGTAGTTTCGAATAACTTTTGTAACAGTAGGACATCTGACACCTCAGTCCTCCCGTGACCATGGTCGCTGTAAAGTGTCCGAAACGTCGGGATTGTAAAAAACTAAATAAACCGCGATAAAATCCGTAAAAGTTGTTTCATTATAATGAGTGAAATTCGCGTAAACATAAGAAAACAATACTCTGATGTATATGCTATATTATGGTAAAGTTTCATTAAAATCCATTTAGTAATTTTTACGTGGAAGAGTAACAAACATCCATACTAACAAACTTTCGCGTTTATTAGTAGAAAGTAGGATTTACTAAAACATTAGTAAATTCAAATCTTTCACTTTTATGCCTTAGCCTAAGAGGTCGTTTTATTTAGTGATGGAGGTTAGTATTATCTTATGTTCAAGTTTGTGAAGCAGTCACTCTTGTCCCATAGCAGACAACTGGAAAAGAGCTAATAAGGGATTTCGTGCTGTATCTCGTAAAATAATAATCCTACAGATTTTTATATAAGACTATAAGATCATAAGAAATTAAACTGTCCTCATCTTTATTTTTCATATTATATGCGGCTATAGCCGCAATGAATACATTATGTCTAATATTTTTATCCTGAAATGTAAAATAAAAAAAAAATAACTAAAAACTTTCAAACCTTTACCAAGCGTTGCGCGGTTCCGGTAAATGGGAATCGTGTTATGCTTATATGCTTGAGTAGACCTTTTGCCTAGAACCTTAATAATAAGTAGATTTGAAGGAAAAATATAGTTTCAAGTAACAAAATCATTACTTTTCTGGCGTAAATTCGCCTATAGACACCGATTAATTTGATCAAGCTATTGTGGTTTGACCGACGATTATGGCTTAAGTAGAGTTTCAGAAACCCGAAATGATTTACATACGAATCTAGACTCAAATTTGACAGCTATGTCAACTGAAAGACTGATCAAATTAAGTAATTTAACCATGCTTCTAGCAACTCATTTGACACTCAACAAGCGATTTGTCAGATGATTTATTAATTTTTGCTTTGATCAATCAGCCTTTCGGAAACCGTGCGTCAATCTCATCAGGCATGCAGCTTTCCTCAAGATGTTTACCTTCACCGGTAAGCAAGCGATGGTTTCGTGTTTAGGTCACACTTAGAAATTTAGAAAAACCCAGGGCACACATGGGGGGTCAGGATCGAATCCGGAACCTCTCGCACAAGTTACCGAGTTCATACCCACTGGTCGATCGTCGCTCTCAGTAGGTATATATTATAAGTAGAAGTTATAGTATCTTCTACCTATCATGGGACTTCAATGTCATTAATTTATGATATAAATATATTATTTAAATGTATGCCTCTGTGGCTGTGGAAATACGGGGATGAATAAAAATATATATATAAACCTATATTGTGTTAGTCTGATGTATATAAGTATAATATTATGAATATGATAGATTATGAAATTTCATCAAAATCCATTCAGTAGTTTTTGCGTGAAAGAGAAACAAACATCCATACTCACAAACTTTCGCATTTATAATATTAGTAGGATTAAATATAATATGTATTTCCGTTGTCTGGTACCCGTAACACAAGTTCTTCGGAACGTGGTTTTTAGTAAATAGATTGTTAAAACTATGAAGATCAAAAAAGTTGACTAAAATATAGTGTGTTATCTAGATCACAAATAAACGAATATTCATCCGCTAATTACTCGTCGACCGTATTTGACTAGCCTAACACCTATGTTCCAGAATAGCACGCGCAATGCAGGGCCCTTTTTGATGCCTGCAGGGCACGCAGGGGGGCGCCCCCTATTGATTTTACTAGGTGAGCCATTTGCTCACCTACCTACCGATTGAACTTAAAGGACATCAGGCCTAAAAGTAAATCAACAAATAACGAATCGTGTGTCACTTCAATTATCAAAATCCTGTAATTTATTTACGGATGTTAATACATAATAAATAAGTTAAAACATAACTAGAACTATTTCTTTAGGCTTCGTCCTAATCCAATACGATTAGTGAAAGGTGAATGAAATGTTTGTTTATTTTACTGATAGCAACAAAGTAGATAAATTAAAAAAACCAATTAATGATAGCTCTTCGACCCGCTTACAATGTAACTAGTACTTTTACCTTAAATATTTTATCAATAAAGGTCATATGAGAAAAATGGTATAAAAAGGGATGTAACATAAGTAAATGCTCAGTAGCAGGGTGACGCGATGAAGAGTATTCTGTGTATATTGCTAGGGCTTGCAGCTCTCGCTGCAGCCAGGTCAGGCCTGGACAACGGTAATGTTGGTAAGAAACTGTTTTATAAATATAATAATTTCTTCTACTCATGAAACTTAATAAACTATGGCCTGAATATTGGTATATGAATGAAGACAACCTTAAAAATTTTCATCATCATCAGCATGACTCATATCTAATTTACAATTTTTAGATTCCAACTCTACATATTAATGTGTGTGTGCATCTCACAGAGAGATTGCCTAAAAGGCAGGATAGTTTCATCATCATCATCATCATCAGCATTTGTCCATTTATTGCTGAACATAGGCCTCCCTTGATAAACGCTAAGACGACCGATCCCTTGCCACTCGCATCCAATACGGTCGGACCACTGTATCGAAATCGTCTTCGAACCTGATTAATGGGCGACGAACACTTCGTCTACCTAAACGCGGTACATCGATTGTGACATATTTTTTGAGTACCTATGTTCAAGTGGATTTGAAAATGACTTAGACTTAGGATTCGGTCCAAAATAATAATAATAATATCTATGGACGCCTTTACACCACGTCAATCTGGTCCTGTTGTAAGTTCTCGAAGTGACTTGTGTTACGAGTACCATACAACGGAAATACATATATTTAATACTTTTTATATTAATACATATTATATTTAAGATTTTTATTATATAATCTCTCTCTTTCTCTAGTTATGCACTCTTGACAGAGTGATCAGTTATTAAGTATTTTGTTATAAAATATTTAATACACAACCTTAACCCAGGAACACAGAAACTTTTTTGTTCCCTGGCGAGATTTGAACGCCGACGCGCTAACCATTGAGCCACAGAGGTTGTTGTAATGTACAAAATGTTTTGTACAGGACCTCTGTCGTCCACTATTTATCTAGCATTATATTTTAAAACATTATATTTCAGATTTAGCAGTCGGTGATATCAAAGAACGACAAATCCTTATCCTGAAGTTATTTAACAATATCCTGGAACCACAAGTAGACAAGGACATTCGCGATGTTGGCCACAACTTCAACATTGAACAAAACCTGGATCTATACACGGTATCTTTTTAATCGAATCATTGAAATATTATAGAAAGCTATTCAAGAGTACCTGCATAATGAGCGACGACCACTGGACCAGTAGTGGGTGGACTCGGCCTCTTATGCGAGAGGTTCCGGATTCGATCCTGACCCCCGTGTGTGCCTTGAAATGGGTTTTTCTAAATTTATAAGTGCACCCCAAACACGAGACCATCGCTCGCTCACTGGTGAAGGAAAACATCGTGAGGAAACCTGCGTGCCTGATGAGATTGAAAGTCTTTGAAGGCATGTGAAGTTTACCAACTCGCACTGGGCCAGCGCATCGGTGAACTATGGCCCAATACCCTCCTCGCGTGATTTCGAGGAGGAGACCCGTGCCCAGCAGTGGGACATAAGAGAAGAGTTAATACTTTACTTTTTTTTTAAAGCACTAATCCTTCAAGTGGAGAGGATTATTGGTTTTGGTATTCATTGAAACAGACCAATGTTCAGCAGTGATCGAAAAGGGTTGATGATGATGAATGTATTATATAGGGTACTAGGTAAACTAATTACATTATGCATAATGTAATTACTTTACCCATGTTAGCTAATTATAAATTTACCTTATGTATATATTGAACTAATGTTAGCCAGTAGTTTAGATTCAATATCATAAAATACGCACTAAGCTTTGATATAGGCAAAATTTAGATTCAAAATTCCTGTTTCCTTCCTTGCAGAAACCTGAGGTGGTCAAAGTATTTCTCAAGTACCTAAATGTTGGATTACTCCCACAAGGTGAGGTGTTCACTCTGACCATCGAACGCCAACTGAAGGAAGTGGTCAGCATCTTCCACGTGTTGTACTATGCTAAGGACTTCGACAGCTTCATCAAAACCGCTTGCTGGATGCGACTCAACATCAACGAAGGCATGTTCGTATATGCTCTCACTGTTGCTGTGCGACAGCGTGTAGACTGCAGAGGTATCATACTCCCACCTCCATACGAAATCTATCCTTACTACTTCGTTCGTGCTGATGTTATCCAAAAAGCGTACCTCCTGAAGATGAAGAGAGGCCTCCTCGACAAGAAGCTGTGTGACTTGTATGGAATCAGGAAAACTGACAAAGAAGTCTACATCATCGATGAGAACGTATTTGACCGTCGCGTTAACCTGAATGATGAAGACAGGCTGAGATACTTCACTGAAGATATTGACCTAAACACCTACTTCTACTATTTTCACATTGACTATCCATTCTGGATGAAGGATAACATGGTTACCAACAAGTTCATGAACAGGCGATGGGAACTGACTCTGTACGTATACCAGCAAATTCTTGCCCGGTACTACTTGGAGCGCTTGTCTAATAACATGGGAGACATCATTCAGTTAGATTTCCACAAGGACATCAGAAAGGGATACTGGCCGTGGTTAGTCCTGCACAATGGTGTGCAATTACCCGTGAGGTTGAACCACCAAGTCATCATGAACGACAAGAACGTACATGTTGTCAATCTGATCATGACGTACGAGCAAATTATTACTGAAGCTATTTTGAAGGGATACATTGAGGTAATTTTCTGTTAAGTTTCTTTATTATCTTCACATTTGAGCAAAAAAAAATGTATGTATTTTATAATTTTAGATCAATGGTGTGAGACTAGAACTCGCCAAACCTGAAGACATCGAAGTACTTGGAAAACTGATTTGCGGTACCGTTGACAAAATTAATATGAATTCAGTGACTGTTGATGCTTACCGATATCTGCTGATTTTATTGAAGGCTGTCGTTGGAGTTAACACTGTTCACACTGATAAGTAAGTAAATACTATTACCTACAAACACAGTAAAACAATACTTTAGTTGTAGTTCTGTTCTAGTGAAAACCCAAAATAAGTCGTATGAAATTTAAATAATATAACAAACTGTAAAATCAGGCGCCTTTTATGTCTCCAGAATAAAATTACGAAATGAATAAGCTTTGCATACTTTTACTAACTAATCATGCAATAAAATACAATAATTTAACAATGCTAATTTTTTTCCAAACATACTCATATAGTTTTCCTATGTTTAGGCGAATTTCACTCATTACAATGAAATATATTTACGAATTTTATCGCAGTTATACCCATATTAATTTATAAGGATCGAAAATTAACATTTAAAATAGTATGAGAAGAAAACTAAGAAAAATATGAAGCAGATGCAAAACATGCACTTTTATCTATACTTTTTCTGTTTCAGATACTTCGTAATGCCTACAGTCCTGGACAATTACCAAACGGCTCTCCGCGATCCCGTGTTCTACCAGCTTCAGAAACGTCTTTGCAACTTACTGATGCTTTTCAAGAAGCGACTTCCAAGCTACACCCGCGAGGACCTTACCTTCCCTGGTGTAAAGATCGAGAATGTTGTCGTTGATAAGCTTGTCACCTACTTCAATGACTACCTAATGGATATGTCCAATGCTCTTATTCTTAACAATGACGAACTCAAAGCGACTAAATCGGATATGACTATCTTAGTTCGCAAGCGCCGATTGAATCATCAACCATTTAAGGTGGTCCTTGATGTACTATCAGACAAGGCAGCAGACTGTGTTGTAAGAATATTCCTAGGACCCAAGGAAGATGCCCTCGGTCGTCTGATCGACATTAATATGAACCGATTGAACTTCGTGGAACTGGACTCATTCTTATACAAACTTGTCACAGGAAAGAACACCATTGTAAGGAACTCATTTGACATGCACAACATTGTACGCGACCGTATCATGACACGCGACCTCATTAAGAAAGTCGAAGGCATCACTGATGTCAGAGACTTGTTCATGAATGATCTCAAGAATTACGTCACAGGATTCCCCGCAAGGCTGATGCTGCCTAGAGGTCGTGTTGGAGGTCTGAAAATGATGCTCTACGTGATAGTCACACCTTTGAAACTGGTTGACAACGTTGACACTTCTATCCTCGACACAACACGTAAGGATCTCAACGTAGACTTCAGGTCGACGGTTCTGCTCGACAAGATGCCACTTGGTTTCCCTCTGGACCGTCACATAGACATTGGAAGGTTCAATACGCCTAACATGCGTTTCGTTGATGTTATGATCTTCCACAAGCAGCAAGTGTGCGATATGAAGACACACTGGAATCGTTGGATCCTAAGAGACTACAATTTAATTGATCAATTTACCTTTGTCAACGATAACTACCTCGTTGACGTTGACATCAACGACAAGATTACTAAAAACAGTCATATTATTGACATATAAAAAAGGAAATAGAATTCTTAAACATAAATAAGAAAAGGTTCATTATTTAATAAACTGATTGATTTGAATGTATCGCTTAATGTTTTCAAGCAAATAAAGCAGGAATTAAATAAAATTTGTTGTTTTAAAATTATTTTTATAAACCTATAATTAGACTTATGTTCATCAGTGGATAGATAGAGGCTGATGATGTTCGCGACCGTTATATGGAATCAGTTGTCACCCACAGTATTTCCCAACTGATACGAATTAGGGACCTTCAAGGAAAAAAGCATTTTTCAAAGGCTGGCAACGCACTTGCTTATCCACTGGTGCAGCGGGTGTTTGTGGATGTCACTATCACTTACCTTCAGGTGAACCGACTATCCGTTTGCCCCCTCTTATATAAAAAAAATGATACCTAGACACTAGACAGATAATATGACCTTGGTACCTTCATGACAAGAGCATACTTTAAAGGATATCAACACACCTACTAATTCTCTGGGTCATACCTCTCCTGCACCTGCCTCTTTAAGGAAAGACAAGATGGCAATATGATGGTGCTCATGTGGAAGGGCCCGGGGAACAAGCGTATTACTCCCTAACATGAATTTTAAAGTTAAAACTACTTACGTAATTGTTATAGGATGAGTGTCTGATATTACCTACGAGTATGTTGTATACCTTGAATCTACATTGAATCCCTGTAAACGTTCAACAAGCATGGATGCCTTTTATGCGCAAAAGTACGCGGGAAGTCAATTTTAAGCATTCCACGTCCGCTTCTAGTCACAAAAAGATATTTTTTTTAATTTCACTGACAGAACTGACAAACAACGTATTTTACCCTTCGGATTTTTAAAAAAATAATTTGTTTCGAACGCAGTGTTTTACTGTAGTATTAAAATAATTAAGTATAGAAAAATAGTAGCAATAAATAAAAAAACATTCATGGTCTTTCTTTTAAAGAAGACGTTCATCCAATAAAAGATCAAGCTATTATTACGTTTAATTATTGAGGAAGATAAATCGGTAAAAAATCAATTTAAAAAAATTGAAAAATCTTTTTCAGACTTTTTTTACCTCAGAATATTTGCTATTGATTAATAAAATTTAATTAGAAGATTTTTTGAGTATTATTATAAATTCCAAGCGTCGAAACTGACTCTGAAAGGGCAATTAAAAAAACCTCCGCTAAGTTTTCTTGTCATAATGTAAAAAAATTGTAAAAATCGAAATATACTTTTCAGGCATTCTTTAGAATAAAAAAATTCCTAAAGTTGTCTGAACATAATTGTAACATAATCCGGTAATGGTAAAACTGCTTTAAAAGGTACTGATTTGCGCATTAAAGGTGTAAACGCTCTTAAGACCTTTCAGTAAATAAATTAGAAAGAAAAGAAAGGGTAATGTACAAAAGAGGTATAGGTAAAAATAAACAACATAATATATTATATTAAGTTGTTTATTTTTAATGTCGAGAATAAAGCGTTCGCAGAGTGCCTTCTTATTTACTATAGATCATCATCAACTTTTATTCTTCTGAACATAGGCCTCCCTCAATGAACGCCAAGATGAACAATCCATTGCCACTTGCATCCTAGACGAAGCTAAAGGTATTACGTACATTGTACAATTCTGAATAATTTTTTTTCTGTGTTTGTTCCACCGGTTCTTCTCAGTGGCTTAGCTTTGGAACCGGTAGTAGTTATTTTATGTTTAATAAGAGTACATATTATGACAATATTGAACATTTTTTTTTAGTTTTACTTTACTCACTTTACTTTTTACATTACTAATCGACTATGAAAGTTGCTGCAACCAAAAAGAGCCTGTATTAATACTATTAGCTAGAAATTAGCTCAGCTTTGAGTCTTAAAAGGAAAATGCATTTAATTCTTAATCTAGCAATCTATCTAATGAACTTACCGAGTGAAATGTCTACCGTTTTATGTTGCATTTTTATGATTGAATTAATATTGCATTTAATTTTTTCGTTTCTAAGGTTCATTCGAATTAATTCATCATCATCATCATCATCATTATCATCAGGCCTTATTCGTTGACTATTGAATTGTCTTCAACGAACGATGTTAACCGAAAGCAATAATCTGCATCATCTAAAAAGGGGGTGTAATAAATAAAAGCCTCAAGACAACAGACATAATATACACCACAATAATGTTAAATATATAAAACCTTTCGCTATTGTCGTACTAAGCTTTATAAAAAGTCAGTAACAGAGACCTAACGTTGTTTTTAATATTTTTTATAAGTAATAAACAGTTATGATTCATTTTTTAAATATTTAAACTTTTTTCATTAAATTAAATCAGGAAATATGCACCCAAATTACAAAATGCCTACTTTGCTGTTTGTAGGGATGTTTGTTAGTCTTTCACTCAAAACTACTGAACGGATTTAATGAAACTTTACAATAATATAGGTGTAGTGCGCGGGTGAAATCGTGGGGCGCTGCTAGTCCATATATAATATAGGTACTACTGTATACTAATGATAATTATATCTATAAAGACGTCCCCAAATGACCCCGGCGTATGATGTAATACATCTGGTATTTACTTTTAGGGTTCAGTTCCTTTAAATGACAAAACGCCAAACGGGGTTCCGTTTGGCGATTTGTCATTTCATACATTCTAAGATCATTCTATCCTTTTGAAACCAAAACTTATAGGATCTTAACTAGTTAACTCAGAACCTAAAGTTTATATTATATAAAAAGTGCGTTTTTGGAACCCTCGGTCAGACTCGCGTCTGTTTGGTTTTTTTTATTTTTATTAATTCTAAATATACTAAAAAGTTCTTATCACGAGGAAGTAAATTTATCTGCACGATAGAAATGATAAAATTTATAAAATAACTGTTGGTTCTAAGATGTTTAAAAAAGTCTAGTATAATAATAATAATAATCTTTATTCAATGTTGCAATTGCAATGCCCTCAATTTAAAATTGTTTACATAAGTTGTTTTATGATTAATTGTTGGTCTTGCAAATAAAAAGTTTTTATTTATAATTATTCAATAATCAAGTTTACAATTTATTACACGTTATAACAAAAAAAAGTTAATTATTAATCATAAAAATATTATATTATCCGTATATTTTATGTAAGCCTAAACTCATTGACTAATTTGTTAAAGGATGGTGCCATGATGCTTTGCATCTGAATTGCTCCGCCGGCACGACCGGGATTGTGGTACATTTCGCTTAATACTGTCGTTATGTGACAGCTGTGCTGTCGGGTTTCGTTTGACTTATGAGATTTCGGTAACCATTGGGGAGGATAGAGAAAAGGGAGGGCTCTAAATGCTCGGTTGCCTAGGTTATAATGTTTGCTACCTTTCACGTGAAAACTACTCATTACTCAATCGATCATAATAAAACTTTGTACAAATATTTTTATTTGTGCGAAGCCGCGGTCAAGAGCTAGTACTATGTAGTAGTTCTATATTTCAATTAGAAATAAACCCGCACGGACTACACGAATCTGAATATTTAAATAAACTTACAACTGCCATCTTGCTTATAATTTCAAACATGTCAAAGTAAGTAAGTAGATACTTTGAGCCAAAACTATTTCAGGTTCGTAACAGTAAATCCAACTTTTCTCAAGCGTTAGTATGTCGAACACAGGATTTTAAGCATTAGGTACTACTACTCCCTTGTTTTACGTCCCAAAGGATATTGGCCTTCGACACGAGTCTTTAGCGATCTCCTCCCAGGTTACAATGCTCAGGACGCGTAGTTCTTTTAGTACTTGGTCCTTAAACTACGAACATTTCATTGACCTTCAGTATCGACGATATATTATGGAGATCGGCTATTGCTTTAGTATCAAAAGTCAAAAAGTCAAAAGTAAAAATTTTCATACAAAATAGTACCATCAAAGTATATTTTTGAACGTCAATTGAGTCTACCACCGGTTCCAAAGCAAGCTTACTGAGAAGAACCGGCGAAATAAACACATTGAATCTATTTTTTTTTTTCAAATATTCTATTACAAATTTAAATGAAATATTACTAGTATAGTATATGAGAAGAATCTAGCAAGAAACTCTGTTGAGTTGCTCTTTTCAAAATTTAGTTTACAATTTCGTTTAAAATATCGTATTCAACATTCACATTGAAATCACCTTTATGTCTTCTCTCTGTCCTCAATCAATCTTTTAACCATTTCACACTATCAATTGACGTCTTTATCATATTATTTTTAAAAGGACGTTACACAAAAATTAATTAAACTGTAAAAGACACACAAATTAAAATACAGTCTATAATGTTCGAACTTTAGAAGTAAGATTGAATAACTTTTTGTGGTTTTGCAACAAATTAATTTTGCTAAATTGAAACGATCCATTTAATTTTCTTTTAGTGTATCATTTATCGCAATTGACATATTCAGTCGTTTTTGAAATAGCAATAAAATGTTATAGTATAAATAGAGAATCAAACGAACTTACCTGTAAGTGAAGTTCGATGATTATTAAACGAGTGATTCGCCCAAGAGATTACAAGTATTCACAAGTAGTACCACGCGTACGTGCTGCCATCATACACACTTTTAAAGCAACTCTGGATAAAGAAAACTTGTTTTCTCCCCACTCACGCCTTCCTTAACAGCCCGTCGTCGTCTGCAGTCTCATACACGTTTCTGTCGTGTACGGCTTTCCTGTTAGCTATTTCGAAAGGGCATTACATCAATATAAATAATATGCATGTAATTAGGGTTTGGGAGGGTTTGTAATCTCTTGGGCGAATCACTCGTTTAATAATCATCGAACTTCACTTACAGGTAAGTTCGTTTGATTCTCTATTAAACTTCGTGATTCGCCCTTCGAGATTACAAGTATTCACAAGTAGTTGTTTAGAGAACTACGAAATAGCTCACTACACTAGTGAAAACACTAGTGTAGTTAGGTAATATTATAACAACAGTTTTTTAGATAATATTACAAGGCTTTTATTAAAATAATCGGAAAATATGTTTCATATAGTAAATAAAATCTATATATTGTGTATATATATATAATACATACATTAGAATTGACGTTTACCAATAGAAATTAAAAAAACCCCAACCTACAGGGAAAATGAGAAAAGGAATCAAATGTTTTGATACCAGTAGTTACTTCTCAGTTTTAAAATTTGACTTAAGTTTGTGACATCTAATCCATCCAGCGATTCGTTTGATAACATCCATGTTGACACCAGTCATGCGGCAACAGATCAAGTAGCTGCATGTCTCGTACTATAGGCACTAAGCACTGGTGTGCCCACTATCCTGGACGGTAGCTTTTATTCATCGGCTAAAAATCTGTGAACTTACAGGCTCAAAAGTTTCCTGAAAAACTAACAAAGGGTAAATAACATTTGAAAGGCATTCTCTCAGAAGACATTTTCAAATAATAATCTAAGGTCCTAGTAAGGTAAATAGAAAGCGTCTCATAGCAATGTATATTTAAAATTGGTTGAGTTCTAATAAACCCAGATTTTATACTATAAAATTTTCTTAATTTTGAATATTATTTGATAATTGAAATTAAGAATATTTGAACACGATACCCATACTTAATATTAAAAAAAAGAGCACAATTTTTCAGTTGTATTATAATATTTTGGACGCGGAGTGCTTAGTCATATATACTGCGTACTATTTTCATAAAATAATTCTTAAATCGTTTACAATATTTGATATTACATTTTCAAATCGTATTATTTGAATACAATTAGTGCTAAAGCTCATTTAACAAAGTTAATGGGGAATAATTTAAAAAAATAACTATTAGTTATCAATCCTAATCCTATAAAATGTATATTATTGACGATAAAAAATTGTACCATTGATAGAAACAAGGACAGATATTGTCTTATGGTATTATCCATAATAGACGCCAAAATAACATTACTTAACCCTTAATAAATGTTTATTATTATTATCTTTATGCATATTAGATACTCACAAAATTTATAGTAAAAATATTATTATTAATATCAGTTGTATTCGACGGCCTTTCGGGGCCTGCGAATGCTGCCCTGATAATCCTTATGTTCTGTAAAAAAGGCTGGCTAGACTATCAGGTACAATTACGACTCCCGAAGACTTATATTTTATTTATTTTTTGACTACTTTTTAAGTCGTCACGTTTTTGAAAAGATTAGTTCCACTGAGTTTGTTTCGCCGGTTCTTCTCAGTGGGCTTGCTTTGGAACCGGTGGTAGACTCAATTGACTTTCAAAAAGATACTTTGATTGTACTATTTTGAATAAAAATTTTTACTTTGACTTTGACCTATGAAAAATGATATCGTGATTTGATTTGCTAACCAGCTGGCAAGAATATCTACTTCAGGTTTTTCGAAATTATTAAATTTTGAAAAGTATAGTCGGCTAACTCCTATTCTATATCAGAATTAACGCAAACGGGATTCTGCGTCGGCCTCATAGTTGTCTTGTGAGCTAACGTAGGATGCGAACACACTATCATATAGATATAGACCCTTTTGATACCACTTCAAGTGTGTCGGTTGATATCATCCTATTTACATAAATATTATTTGTTTATGTATATAGCAGTGGAGTTGTCAATTCTCAACGGAACGTTTAATTTTATGTCTTGCATAATCTACTGATTCCGAATTACTATGCGACAACAAAATGCACCTTTAGCTATAAGTAATCGATGTGATGGTAGAATCCTGCCTAAGAATAGCTATTTCATCCCCTGTACCTGTACGAGACTAGTCAGAAAATAATGCCGTTCGACAAACGCCTAACCGTATGGGCTAAAACATTCATCATTATTATTAATCTAATAGTGGAAATCGTAAATAAACATATTGGTAAATAGATATATTGGTCGTAATCATTTTCTTGTAAATAAAGATAAATTAACCCATAAGTTTTTTGTATATAACCAGCCATATTGTAATGTTAAACAAACCGATATTAGTGATTCTATCAAGTGCGTAAAGCGTCGCAATTTCTTTAGTCTCTTAAAAAATGTTTAAACTAGATTATTAATAATTATCATTATTATTGTAGTAATATCTATGGGCGCTTTTACACCACGTTAATCTTGTTCCACGCTAAGTTGTCAAGGTACGTATTTCGGACAACGAAACATATCTTATACTTTTTAATATACATAAGATATGCAAGATTTTCACATCCATGACCCAGGAATACAAAAAACTCTTTATTCCCAGGTGGGAATCAAACCCTCCAACTCCACCTTCCGTGCAACCCGCTAACTCAATGGTAAGCGCGTTGCTCAAGCCATAGAGGTCGTTAAATAAATAAATCGTAGAGGCTCTTGCTTATTTTTGTTTGTCTAAAAAATAGATATAATAAGTCCTGGTTACGTAAAAATTGCACAAGCTGGTTGCATGATTTCTGTAAAATGTAAGGCGACTCATTGATCCTTTTTAACCACTGAAAAACGCAAGTATTTGTTACACTGATTATCACAGATTTATAAATATATATTAATAAATCTGTGCTGATTATGAATAGCTATAGAAAAAATTTTGGCATGTTTATGCACATTTGACATTTGACAATTATTAGAAATAAGTTTTAAAGCTGTTCTATAATCAAGTTTGAAAGTGTGGCGCGGATATACATCAGTTGAAATAAACCATTATTTCGATTACTCTTTTTTATAAGAAATATGCCATATAAATTGACCAGAACATGGTTTACATTCATGTATCGCATCTAATGAAAGTAAATAATTTATTTCCCTAGTCATTTCCCTGTCATACGCAATATTTGTGGGTCTATTGACTGGTATGTTAGTCTGGGTAACAGCAGAAAGAAAAGGTATACGTAAACCTTGTACTCAAGGCAATATCAAGAATCAATATCTGCGCCTACGCCTTATTTAAAAAATTTAAGTCTACCTGCTTCCAGCGGGTGTTGGTCAGGAGCGCCATCTACCGATCCACATGAAACCGCCGCTTTTTTCAGCACCGGTGTCCGCTTGTTGTTCTGGCGCCGCTCCGCTGCTGGCTGTTGCTGGCACCGCCAGCCGGCGAGATTAGTTCGGATTCGGTTGCGTGTACCGAGCACCCGGAGTCGGTGGCGGCTCTTACCCAAGTTTAAAGCCTAACCTGTACTAGAGGTGGAAAAGTTAGTTACGACTCGTGGTCGTTAGCGACCTAGTCTTTGTTATAGCAGACCTACTCTGCGTCAGTCGTAAGAAATGGCTTTTATAGATGTCAACTTTTCTTGTAAATCTCCTCCGAAAAAGCTGAGCTGGTCCCGTTTAAGATACTTCGTTATCTTCTACGCTCTTGTCTAGAGAAGCCGTTAAAGTATTCCCATATAGTCAACATAGCATAAAAAACGACTTACCTCACTCGATATTTTTTATTGATTATCGCCATTGTTGCGAGACTTGAAGATCATTAATTATGAGGTTAGAATTTGAGTCACACCGTACATGGCAACAGCTAGTGGATTTTCTAAGAACATGTTATGCCTTTTAAACATTTTCCAAAATGTCTTTAATATCTTCTCCAATGTAATTTACCTTAATATAGGCTTATCGGCTCTAGCTGTATTTATGTACCTATTAGTCCCCAATGTTTCTCTGATTTTTTGGCTCATAGCCTTGATGCCAAGGATAGCCAGGATAGGGTGCTGATCTTCAGACGCGAGATAAATTTGAAAGATTATTACCCACTACTACTCAACAGATTGAGGGTATCAAAAAAAAAAATATAAATATCAAATACTGTTAATTCCATCTTTGTCGATGATCATTAGCTTCTAGTATAGTTTTTGTGATACAGTCTCACGGGCTGTACTCTAAAAAACATCCAATGTATTCACGACGCAGTCTCACGGATTTTGTGTTCAGCCGGCCTAAGATGCGCGCCACGACAAAAAGACATATCTCTTCCGAAGAGAAACTCGTCGAAATTTTTACTTAAATCTTTAAAACTACGCAACGGATTTTGATTTGTTTTTTTTTAATAGATAGGACAATTCAAGAGGAAGGTTTATGTATATAATTTATTAAGTTTTTATATACATTAGCTAAGATATAACAATAATTGTTGGAGGTGTCGGAAAAAAAAATCCCGCGCTCTCTTCACGAGAGAGAGACATAATGTCTACATCGAAGACATAATGTACTAATGTCTACGGACGCAACATGCCATCGTAATTCTCTCGAATTTTGTCGTTCAAGTAAGAGAAATTTCTCGATGTCAATACATATGGACGAGAAGGGACGAGAAAAATTATAAACCCAAATATCTTACGTAACCCTTTTTTTTTCAGAATATAATTTAGCCTATGTTATTCGTTGAAAATGTAGCTTTCGAATGTCGAAAGAAATTTTGAAATCGGCACCGTACTTTTTGAGCCTATTCATTACAACCAAACAAAAAAACAAAGTTTTCCTCTTTATAATATTAGTGTAGATTTAGGTTTCTCTTATTACACTACCCATTCAAATCACGGCAACACGATTTATTTTCTTGCGTATTATTTTGATTTTGCTATATCTCCTAAAGTATTCATTTAATTTGCATGATGTAAAGGGGAAGATTAATCTTCATGAAGTGCTGAAGCTAATTAACTGATTTAAAATGATAAGGATTCATACAGTATTTGTGTAAATAACTTTCAAATTATCGCGTTATAATTGCTAATTTTTTAAAGTATTAAATGGATATAGTATGATATCCCTAATAGATAGACATATGCCATCGCGGACTTTTTTGTAGACCTATTTAAGATATACAATTCCACCATACATTATTTTGTTATATCTCAAAGGGTTTAGGCAGCGTTTTCGTTGAAAACTCCCAGGCGGGATTTTTTTTTCCGACACCTCCAACAATTATTGTTATATCTTAGCTAATGTATATAAAAACTTAATAAATTATATACATAAACCTTCCTCTTGAATTGTCCTATCTATTAAAAAAAACCAAATCAAAATCCGTTGCGTAGTTTTAAAGATTTAAGTAAAAATTTCGACGAGTTTCTCTTCGGAAGAGATATATGTCTTTTTGTCGTGGCGCGCATCTTAGGCCGGCAGGGCACAATCTCACGGATTTGTGTTCACGACACAATCTCACGGATTTGGGCTCACGAACAATCTCACGAGTGCGTTCTAGAATAAAGTGCATCAATAAAAAACCACACAACGCCCAGTCCAGAAAAATAACTCCATTATTGTTGAGTGTGGTTATGTAAGCTCATCTTTGTCAACGATCGTTAATGCTTGGTATCATTTTTGTGATACAGCCTCATGGGCTGGCTGCACTTCGAAAAAACATCCAGTGTATTCACGACGCAGTCTCACGGATTTTGTGTTCAGGGCACAATCTCACGGATTTGTGTTCACGACACAATCTCACGGATTTGGGCTCACGAACAATCTCACGAGTGCGTTCTAGAATAAAGTGCATCAATAAAAACCACAACGCCTAGTCCAGAAAAATAACTCCATGATTGTTAAGTGTGGTTATGTAAGCTCATCTTGTCAATGATCGTTACTGTTTTGCATAGTTTCTGTGATACAGTATCACGGGCTGTACTCTAAAAAACGTCTAATGTATTCACGACACAACCTTCTAGGCTGTTTTTTTTTTTTTTGTTTTTTTTTTTTTTTTTTTGTTAGTGGGTAATAATTTTTCAGATCAATCTCAATATCGCATTAAGAAGAAACAAAAATAACAAAAGATAATATTAACTGAATAAATAATTTTTGATTTACCTTCATTTATTGTATTCGCTCGTGTTATTATTTTGAGCATGACGAATAAAACTATGGAGACCTATTTTGCGATCTCTAGCCATTTTTCGTTCCAATCCTTTATTTTTCCTTTTCATCGTAATTCTTGCGTTTTTCCATGTCTAATATTCTATAGTGACACAGCTACGAACTTTCAGTATGCTAACTTCACTTAGAAAGAAAAATGCGTGTGCGATGGCCGGCACACAAAACGTGTATGAGACTGCAGACGACGACGGGCTGTTAAGGAAGGCGTGAGTGGGGAGAAAACAAGTTTTCTTTATCCAGAGTTGCTTTAAAAGTGTGTATGATGGCAGCACGTACGCGTGGTACTACTTGTGAATACTTGTAATCTCGAAGGGCGAATCACGAAGTTTAATTAAAGCTAAATTTAAATATTGTTGAAATAACGCAAAAATTGACACATCAACTATCAAACCTCTTGTTAAGTGTCAAATGAGTTGCTAGAAGTGTCCTTAAATTACTAAATTTGATCAGCCTGCAGTTGACATAGCCACTACAATGACAAGCTGTAAAATTTGACTCTGGAATTGTATGTTAACCGCAATTAACAGCCATGTTAGTTAACATACACTTTGACCAACGTTTCCGAAACCGAGCGTAAAAATATACTAATTTCTAACAATATTTAAATAAATCCTATCCATTTGTTTAATTCCTCACACGGTGTTTCAATTGGGAGAACAAGTTGAAATAGAAAAGATTAACTTTTCTCTATATAACAGCTTGAGACCAATCGAAATTCTCGAAATTTGATGGAATTTTGGCTAAAAAAAAATCATTAATTCATTATGTTATCTTTAACTATTTACATACAATTATCGACTAATTCATAACATAAACAAAACGTCTTAAACAATGTTGATCGATACGATAATTACATTGTAAAAATAAAAAAAAACAACCAAAAGGTAACGACCACTTACAATGTATTTGATACTAGTGTCCTATTATCAAAAGTCAAATGTCACCTAGAGTTAGTATAAAAAGCTTCTGGATTTCGTCTTCATCGCATTCAGTTGTGGCACGATGAAGGGTATTGTGTGTGTACTGTTAGGGCTCGCAGCCATCGCTGCAGCCCACGTCGGCATTGACAATCGCAACACGGGTAAGTCTTTATTAAGATTCTAGTATTTGTTCAAATACTAATTTTCAACCAGGCAATAGGTTTTCTTCGTGCAGTGGCAGGTCCGCGTTGGATGCGAGTAGCAAGGGATCGGTCGTCTTGGCGTTCATTGTTCAGCAGTGGACGGATACAGGCTGATGATGATGATGATGATGATGATAAATAGTTTTCGAGCGACGATGGTCCAGTGGGGTATCGACTCGGCCTCTTATGCGAGAGGTTCCGGGTTCGATCCTGACCTGTGGTGCCTTGAAATGGGTTTTTCTAAATTTCTAATTCACCCTAAACACGAGATCATCGCTCGCTTGAAGTTGTATGAAGTTTACCAACCCGGATTAAGCAAGAGGATCGGTGAAATATAGCCCAAAATCCTCTTCGCCTAATTTCGAGAAGGAGACCAGAGTCCACTTTCCTTTCTTGCTTTACAATATGTTTTACTAGTGATAGGATACGATTTTAGCCGCGCACCTCACCAGCCTGCTTAATTATTCTATCTAAAACTTTGTTTTGTTTTGCTATAAGACTTACGACTAATTTTAAATTAAAATTAAACAAACAATAAACAATATTGTCGCGTATATGTGTGTGTTTTTTTTTTTTGCTAAATTCATATTATTACTATAATCGCAATGGCGTACGTAAATTGTAGAAGGTAATGCATAGACATAATATTATATTTTGTTTTACTATAAGCAATGCGAATAATGAAGCAATATAATAAATCCTAACTTACTTTAGTTAAGTAAAGTATGGGGTTGAGACAGACAGACAATATGCGAATTAACTAAACTGTAATATAAAAAAGACAATGACATGTAAACAACAATACCTACGTGATGGAAAAATAATTCCTACTCTTCCAGAATTGTTCTGATTAATTTCGTTGCTCATCCCAATGCAATTTTAACGTGTCTCCCGTGCTCCTGGAGATCGTATCAAACATTCATCATTATCAGTATTTTCCATCCACTGACAAACCCTTCCCTTGCAATGAAGATATATCTGCCACCCTCACAAGTGCTAGCAGCACGTCCTATAGGGCCAATCTATATTTTTTTAAATAAACGCCATTCGATTTTTCTTGGCTGACACCTACTCTCAATGGGCTCCATTCCAGAACTCTCGTAGCTAGCAGGCTATCGATAGAAAGCATATAAATTATGAAACATACATACGAATAATTCTTTTTTTTTTTGCAGTATTAGGAGTTGGTGACATTAAACAGCGTCAACTTCTGATTCTCAAGTTGATGAACAACATTCAAGAGCCTGTGGTCGACAAAGACATCATAGACATTGGACTGAACTATGACATCGGACAAAATGTTGAACTTTACACGGTAAATACGACATACAACACAATGCATCCTTCAAAATCATTATTTATCCAGATAGGCTATAGGCATAGAAATAGTGCTATAGAAGTTCAAGAGTTGATCGTAATAATAAAGAAGTCCAGCTTTGAGGCTGCTAGCTTTGCCTGGTTCTCTTTTATAATTATCAAAGTAATCGCTACCTAGCAATTAATACCTTACTCTTTGGGATATTTTTGATACTCTTGTGAAGTACTGCAAACCAACTGTTGCACTGGTTTTATCTTGCTTTTATCAGAAACTTTATCGTCGTTTTAATGTAATTCACATTCCATAAAAAATAGCTAAAATCCTTGAAGTATATTATTTCCCGGCTTAGTTAATTTAGGTGTTCACCATAATGCTAAGGCAGCTCCTTAGCCTTCTAATGGTATAAAAAAAGAAACAGCCTTATGGCATAATATTTAATGAATGTATGTAATGTATTATCCTTTTTGTTTCAGAGGCAAGAAGTAGTAAAAATGTTCCTCAACCGCTTAAAGGTCGGTTTCCTTCCACGCGGTGAAATATTCACGTTGACCGTGGACCGTCAATTAAAGGAAGTTGTCACCATCTTCCACATGCTATACTTCGCTAAAGACTTTGACACCTTCATCAAGACTGCATGCTGGATGCGGATGCACCTTAATGGAGGCATGTTCGTATATGCTCTCACTGTTGCTGTAAGACACCGAGAAGACTGTAGAGGCATCATACTCCCACCTCCATACGAAATCTACCCATACTTCTTCGTCCGAGCTGATGTTATCCAGAAAGCGTACCTACTGAAGATGAAGAGAGGTCTTCTCGACAAGAAGCTGTGCGACTTGTATGGAATCAGGAAAACCGATCACGGAGTTTACATCATCGATGAGAACGTATTTGACCGTCGCGTCAATTTGAATGATGAAGACAGGCTGAGATACTTCACCGAAGATATTGACCTAAACACCTACTACTACTACTTCCACGTTGACTACCCATTCTGGATGAAAGACAACATCGTTACCAACAAGTTCTTGAACAGACGCTGGGAACTGACAATGTACATGTACCAACAAATTCTTGCGAGGTACTACTTGGAGCGCTTGTCTAATAACATGGGTGACATCATTCAGCTAGACCTAAACAAGGATATCAGGAAAGGTTACTGGCCATGGATGGTTTTACACAATGGTGTCCAACTGCCTGTAAGGCTTAACCACAAAACGATAATCAACGAACACAACGTTGAAATCGTCAAGCTTGTTCAAGTGTACGAAAACATTATTACCGAGGCTATTCTCAAGGGATACGTGGAGGTAATTATGAATTACTTATTTAAAAAGTTTACAAAGAATAATTATCATCATCGTTAGCCTGCGGCAGTCTACTGCTGGACATAGGCCTCTCCCAAGGCACGCCATTTTTCTCTGTCTTGAGCTTTGAGTATCCAGTTGCTGCCAGCCACCTTACGCAGATCGTCGCTCCATCTAGTAGGGGGCGTCCAACACTACGTTTGACAACAACAAGAATAATAGAATAACCATAATTTTAGTAAAACTAGGACACATGATACCAACAATTTTCTGGCTAAATGTAAAACTATTAAAACTAACTATTAAGGACTTTATCGATCTAATTCACTTTATTTTATCATCCAAAAGTAAATTTATTCAGCGTTGGTATTCAAATATAAAGATTAGAGCTAAAGAAGAGAGTAAAGGCAAATAAATAAATTTTTCTTACAGATTAATGGTGTAAGACTGGAACTTTACAAGGCAGAAGACGTCGAAATGCTAGGAAAATTGATATACGGTACCATTGAAAAGAACACAATGAACAAGATTCAAGTTGACGCTCACCGTTATCTGCTGATTTTATTGAAGGCCGTGGTTGGACTTAACACAGTTCACTCTGACAAGTAAGAAACAATCATTATAATAGAAAATTCCAATATTAATCTGCAAAACGATACAAGTACCAATAATTTATCTATCTTGAAGAAATTGTTAAGGTTTCTTCGTGTAATGTGTTTGAGCTTAACATGATTTAATTCATTGTATATATCGCAAATCCAAAACATCCAAAAACAAAGTCCCTTGAAAATCTTTTTTGTTTTAAAGTCTGACAATTTAATTCCAGGTACTTCGTTGTTCCGACGGTTCTAGACAGCTACCAAACGGCTCTACGCGACCCCGTGTTCTACCAGCTTCAAAAACGTCTTTGCAACTTACTGATGCTTTTCAAGAGACGCCTTCCAAGCTACACCCGCGAGGACCTTATTTTCACTGGAGTTAAAATTGATAATGTCGTCGTTGACAAACTTGTCACCTACTTCGATGACTACCTAATGGATATGTCCAATGCTCTTATTCTTAACAGCGATGAGATGAAGACTACCAAATCTGATATGACTATCTTAGTGCGCAAGCGCCGTTTGAACCATCAACCATTCAAGGTGGTCGTAGACGTCCAATCAGACAAGGCAGCAGACTGTGTTGTGAGAATATTCCTAGGACCCAAGGAAGATTCCCTCGGTCGTCTGATCGACATTAATATGAACCGATTGAACTTCGTGGAACTGGACTCATTCATATACAAACTTGTCACAGGAAAGAACACCATTGTAAGGAACTCATTTGACATGCACAACATTGTACGCGACCGTATCATGACACGCGACCTTATTAAGAAAGTCGAGGGTATCACTGATATCAGGGACTTGTTCATGAAGGATCTCAGGAATTACGTCACAGGATTCCCCGCAAGACTGCTGCTACCTAGAGGTCGTGTTGGAGGTCTGAAAATGATGCTCTACGTGATAGTCACACCTTTGAAACTGGTTGACAACGTTGACACTTCTATCCTCGACACAACACGTAAGGATCTCAATGTAGACTTCAGGTCGACGGTTCTGCTCGACAAGATGCCTCTTGGTTACCCTCTGGACCGTCACATCGATGTTGGAACTTTCTTCACGCCTAACATGAAGTTCGTTGACGTCATGATCTTCCACAAGCAGCAAGTGTGTGACATGAAGACACACTGGAATCGCTGGGTCCTGAAGAACTATGACTTGGTAGACCAGACTGTTATCGACAATACCTACACTTATAACTACAATAATAATTATAATGTAGATATCGATTTTACAGGTAAAGCCGACGGAAACGTCCATATCACAGACTTTTAAAATGAAAGCTTTTCAATAAAATTGTACTAGATTCAGCATACATTAAAACTGTAACCAAATTTTTTTATTTTATTTTATTACATACACCTTATTATTATAAGTATAAATAACAATCCAGGCATTAAGCCGGCTAGGCTTTCCAGACAGGATATTATATTGAGTAGAGACATATATCTGAATGTAGCTGAATAGATTTAGGAAATAGTAATTATTATTTTTGAATTTATTTTATTCTAATAGTTATTTCTGCTTCATACTCTTACTTACTCTTATTAGAAAACTCACTAAATTAAAAAAGTATATACAAGTGCTTTTAGCGTATGCTAAAAATCATATATCAGTTTTTCGCAAAGTTCTTTTAATTCTATGAATAATAATAATTATTATTTATATAAGGTAACTTTATGTTTAGAAAATAAAGTCAATAATTCATCTTCAATTCGTTTCGTTACTCCAAAGTAGCAATTCACTTTATAAGAAGCTTTATTATGGGTTTTGTTTTAAAACAAACGAACTATTAAAATATTTATTTACTTCTCTGAAATATAACAATTAAGATTGGCCTTACATAAATATTCTAAATATTTTTTGGGTTAATTACATAATAAAATAATATCACAAATTGCAATGAAATGAGGTAGGAAAATAAATTAATTCAAGAGTTAACGTTCAAATATTATTAAGTAAAAAGTTTCTAAGTCGTTTGGTTTTTGAATAAATAGAAAAATTGCAGTTTAATATAAAACTTCTTAAAATCTAACAATACATTTCTGTTGGTATTTGATCTAACTTTCATAAAGTGATAAATTAATTAACTATTTTAATATTATAAAGGCAAAATTTGTGAAGTCTTAGGGTGAAATCTCTAGATTTCTGGAACCGATTTTGAAAATTCTTTTTAGCGAATAGAAGGCTAGGTGAGAGAAGACAAATATCCTTCTAATATTATAAACGTGAAAGTTTGTAAGTATTTTTGTTGGTTCACTTTCACGTAAAAACTACTGAATGGGTTTTGATGAACTGTACAATAATATAGCTTATACATCAGGATAACACAATATAGGCTATAATTTATCACCGTACTCCCACGGGAATGGAACGCGGGTGAAACCGCGGGGCGTTGCTAGTATTCTATAATTATCTCCGTATTACCATTTCCCACGAGAATATGAAGTATTCCGGGAAAACCTTTTGTTGCTGTTTAACCTATCACTGAATTTAAAAAAAGCTCAAAAGATCAACTGCGTCTTATATCCGATTCAGGCTTATATTAAATGATTTTAATATAAAACCTTAGATCAATAATATGTCTAGATAGAGGGTCGCACGGAAAACACGTCCAAAAATAGCGTCCAACTGTTAGCCTCTAAATGCTTTCTCTGTGTTTAGTATCCGTCCCGCTGTCATAGAATACGCATGAATTGTTATGCATTATTGTTTTTATTTATAATGAAGGTATGTGTTGAAGTGTAACGAGATTAAAAAGAATGACTATGGGAGAACTGTAGTAGCTAGTATCACTATTCACGAACACATGTTTGAAAATGTTGGGCAGTTTTTTTTTGTTTTGATTGTAGGGCGACACTCCATCTAGACATATTAATGATTTAAGTATAAAACTTAATTTAAGTATAATATTAAAATTAATGGATGTCACATATTAATAATAATGAAGTAACAGAATATCCGTTATACATACTAACAAAAAAAAAGAAACGACTATGTAGCTTTTTATGGTTAGCTTAACGCCATCTACTGACGAACATTAAATAATATATTTTAAATTCCTAGCTCATAAATATAAAATAATAAAAATATTATCAT
The DNA here is from genome assembly GCA_905333005.2 of Lycaena phlaeas. Taxonomy (NCBI): domain Eukaryota; kingdom Metazoa; phylum Arthropoda; class Insecta; order Lepidoptera; family Lycaenidae; genus Lycaena; species Lycaena phlaeas. The sequence goes on from HG995181.1 coordinate 6,961,831, forward strand.
GAATACTTACAACTGATTAAAAATACAAAATATATTGTTATGATTAATATTTTATTTATTATAATAATTAAAGAGTTTATCGTGGTATATTAAGATTTTTACATATCTGACGTTTAAAATACTTTAGTTGTTTCATTATAATGAGTGAAATTCGCGTAAAAATTAGAAGAAAAAATAGAAAACAGCAATAAATTTATTTTAATTATCTAAGTACTTATTTAGTTTTGTGCGTGCAATGCATTTACTATTGAATTAATTTAATAATAAGAGCACATTGAGAACTTTCATGAATATAATATTCGTAATCTTGGCACTTGAAAACGTGAATAATGATATCCAGAGTCACAAAAGAGATTTCTTTTCGTAGAACTGTGTTATTAATTATACAAATTATTTTATTTTAGCGCCCTCTGTGTTCTAATATGCAATACCTCTTCTAGACGTGTTCATTTACGGTTACCATAAAAGTTTGTTATTGTTCCTGCAGATGGCACTTTTAACACTACTTTATTCTATGCTACTGTAAGTAAAATAAAATAATAACATTATAATATTATTTATTACCATGATAAGAGAATTAATATAGGCAATTATAAAAAGCTTGATTATTAATTATGCTTCATCCTTTAATAATGTATATTTAATTAAAATTATATTTTTCATGAGCAAATATGAAAAATAGTCTTCAAAATTTTGTTTCTTATTTTATACTTCTGCATATGGATGTAATAAATAATAATGTGTGTCAGTACGTATTTCCTTTAATTTATTATAGTAAAAAAGATTTCATTATAGTAGGTAAATTGTTAATCTGTAGGCTAGCACGGGAAACCCTCTGCGACAGACTGGTCCCGGCAAGACCAGATTCTCCACAATGGGGGAACTGTCCGGCTACAACTTGGCAGTCCCCACGACGTCGTGTCTAGCAGGACCCGGGTTCCCATCCCGAGCCCGACACGAGCACAGGGGCGTTATCCCCCGTTCGTCGTCTACGGGGGGAGGCCACGTCAGCGGCCTCCTCTCTCACCCGTGCATCGTCCTCCTTCTGGGACATCACTGTCTCGCAGAAAGAGGCCATTGCCGCCCAGGACTCGTCACAGCCCAGCATCGCGGTGATGACGCTCGACAAAGACAAGTCCACTCAGGCATTACCTAGGCAGGTTAGTCTTAGGCGCCTCTCTAAGAACAGCTCATAGAACTTGGATTTGTCACCATAGCATATTATTTGGCACTAGCAGTGTCCCGCGGTTTCAACTAATACATTCATAGTTTCCTGTTACATATTAATGACGATCTAATAATCACTTGACCTTGATGACCTATGGGAGTGAGACGTGGTCGCTTACTATGGGTCTCATAAGAAGGCTCAAGGTCACCCAGCGAGCAATGGAGAGAGCGATGCTTGGTATTTCCCTGCACGATCGAATCAGAAATGATGAGATCCGCAGGAGAACCAAAACGACCGACTGGATGCGGACAGCGCAGGACCGATCGTTGTGGAGATCCTTGGGGGAGGCCTATACGCAGCAGTGGGTGTCGACTGGCTGACATGATGATGATGATGATGATAATAATCACTTCATGATTCCAGTGCATTAAAGCGTCGCGTCATAGCCTAAGGTCGTCTAAATCCGTGTACTATATATTTTCCGTGTCGTTTTCGTATCGCCATTCATCATAGTATGCTTTTGATGTCGAGGCTATCAAACAATGTTTGTGTTTACATGAAAGACATGAAAATATTCTTGTAGAGAATTCAAAGAATTTGAGATTCTTGCGTTTTATTGTGCGTCTGTAACGTTGAGTGGGTACGGGAAATGAGGAATCGCTCGATAAAGAAGTCTGCCATGCCGCGATCAGTAAATCCTTTTATCTTCTATCCACTTCTGTATAGGTAGGTTACAAACTATCATCATCATCAGCCTTTATCAGTCTTCTAAAAATAGGCATCTCCAATGAACGCCAAGACGACCGATCCCTTGCCGCATCCAACACGGACCGGCTACTGCAAGGAGATCATCTTCTCATCTGGTTAATTTTTCATTAAATTCTTATTGAAAATTTACTTGTCCTTCATTTACACATTTCCAAATTACTTTGGCCTTACTGTTTTTGACAGGCTAAAATTTTCAATGTGCAATTGATAAGATATTTACCATAGTAATTCAGGTATTCAGTTATAATTTTTATTTTCTATTTAATTAGGATTAGTGACTATTTAACAATCTCAATGCCATGCTTAGGTATATGGCTATTGGCTATATTGGTCTTAGGTATTATAATAAAATACTATCAACACTATGCCCCACTGCTTGGCACGGGTCTCCTTCTGGAAATTAGGCGAGCATGGTGTTGGGGCATCAGCAGTACGCTGACCCAATGCCGGTTGGTGAACTCCACACATCTTTAAATATCCGCAGGCTTAGAGGAGGTATCTCACAATTTTTTCCTTCACCGGTGAACAAACGATGGTCTCATGGTCAATGCACAGAGACATGAAGAAGAACCCGTTCCACCACCAGCAAATATCAGGATCGAATAAACCCAGATATTTGACTCCAAAGCCTGTTTTTAAGGCTAGACCATTGTCTAGTCTGTAAAAGGTAGATAGTACACCCACAACTATTAAAGTAGGCAAATGCATTCTATCTAAATGCTAACCCCTCATCTCAATTATTTATTTTCAATAAAGAAAAAAAAAATTATTCACACGTCATTGAACAAACAGTTTTTCTTTTTTTACCTCCCTGATAAAATTGTTACAAGAAAGGTATAATTTTAAATAAAAAACCAAAACCGACTTCAAACCTATACCTTTAAATTATGTGTAACTAAAAAATTAAAAATAATATTTAAATATTTCGAGGTGAAGATAATTAACAAAATGAATTAATCAATAAATATAATAAAACTTATATGTCCTACTTATACTTTTTAAAATTAGTTATTTTGGGAGTCGGTGCCAGCCAAGAAGGACAGTTTAATCACAATTCACTGCATTTGAATACATAATATTATACTCTCACATCTATTATAAATTCCATTGCAATTATTGATTTTGTACTCATACGAGTACACCCAGTAATTGAGTAGATGTTATCTTTGCTTTGGCTGGTACCGACTCCAAAAATAACTAATTTTAAAAAGTATAAGTAAGAGATATAAGTTTTATTATTTTATTGATTAATTCATTTTGTTAATTATCTTCACCTCGAAATATTTAAATATTATTTTTAATTTTTTAGTTACACATAATTTAAAGGTATAGGTTTGAAGTCGGTTTTGGTTTTTTATTTAAAATTAACTTTATTTTGTACTTTTTAGTTTTAAGTCGACGACCCATCGAAATAACAAAGACCTGCATTCTCAACGTCAAGAGAAATATTCGCATTCCTCAGAGAAACAATGCGATGCAACTTTGAATAATTTTACCACTGAGTCTCTGCGCCTGTTAATTCGTGAAGAACTGGAACATGTTATATCGAGTTCAATTAGTGGCATCGTTTCAGAGCAGCTTAATAGTATAAATGCACTAGTAACCAGTTTCCAAGAATCCTTATCCTTTTTCAACGACAAGTTTGAGGAAATGAAATCGACGTTAGAAGAAAAGGCTACTAGAATACAACATCTTGAACGTGTGAACTTAGGATTCCAAAATTCTTTAAAGCACCTTACAGATAGATTAAACATACTAGAACAGCAAGCACGATCCAGTAACATTGAATTACAATGTGTTCCAGAACATAAGTCCGAAAACTTACTTTCTACCGTAGCCCAACTTGGTAAAGTAATAAATTGTAGTTTAAAGGAAAATGACATTCAACTTTGCACCCGTATTGCTAAGCTGGATAAGCAAAGCAACCGACCCAGATCGATTTTAGTAAAATTTAATAGCACCCGCCTTCGTGATACGTTTCTTGCTGCAGCAATCAACCACAATAAAATCAACAAGAACGACAAATTGTGTACGAGTCATTTGGGCATAGCCAAGGACAAGCCAACACCGATTTATGTCGTCGAGCATCTGTCACCGGACAACAAAGCCATTCACGCGGCAGTCCGAATACGTGCTAAAGAATTAGGTTTTAAATTTATATGGGTTCGTCATGGACGAATCTTCATCAAGAAAAATGAGACATCTCATACTATAGTTGTTAACAGTATAGATAAACTCAAAACATTAACATAGTTTGTCGCACTAATTACTGCATGTTTTTTATATTTCAAATATTTACATTCGATTCTATTAAATGCTATTACCAAAATACTAGGGGTCTAAGAACCAATCTCGTGGACGTACGCAGCAATATTCTTGACAAGGATTATGATGTCTATATTTTTGCCGAAACCTGGTTCAGTAGCGATGTTTTTGACTCGGAACTTTTTGGAGACCACTATGTTGTATATAGACGTGACCGGGAGACCTCAAGTCATAACAACCACAAAAAAAGGGGAGGAGGAGTTTTAGTAGCTATCTCTAGTAGGCTTAATTCATGCCGCAGGCAGGAGTGGGAAAGCAACTGCGAGGATCTGTGGGTAACTCTTGAACCAAAAACAAGTAAAACTAAACATAATTGTCTTAAGCTTTGTGCAGTTTATTTACCTCCCCCATTAAGTGGGGAAATCTTTGAAGAATTTCTAGATAACTGCAGTAATGTATTACGTACAAATCCTGATAGTACTACAATGATTATAGGGGACTTCAATTTAAGCTCGGTTGACTGGTCAGTTAAAAATAATAATGAGGCTTGTGATTTATTATCTACTCCTAACTTTAATTATAATAGAGATTTATTTGTTGACTTTATTGCTTTAAATGGTTTATACCAGTTCAATTGCATAAAATACTGCCATGATAAAATACTCGACCTCATACTATCAGACATAGACATAATAAAAGTTAAGCAATGTCATAACCCTGTTAGGTGCATAGACAAATATCACCCAGCAATTGAATTTGAGCCTTTAATACCTATGTTAAGCAAAACGAGACTAAAACCACAGTTGAAGTTTAACTTTTATAAAGCAAACTACGATACAATCACTGCTGCGCTGTATAGTATTGACTGGTCCGAATTATTTAGCAAAAACACTGACGTAGACTCAATGGTGGACGACTTTTACTCGGTCATACGTGATGTAATAAAATTACACGTGCCTGTAACATCACGATATTCAAACAAATATCCATCCTGGTACTCAGGACAGCTGAAATTTTTATTAAAACGCAAATATATGCTTCATAAAAAAGTTAAAAGATATAATAACCCTTTAGACTTAATCGAATTTAATTATTTAAGAAAGGAATGTAATTTACTAATTAAGGATTGCTACGCCAGATACATAGTTAATATAGAAGAGTCTATTAAAAAAAACCCCAAACTTTTCTGGACTCATATTAAAAATCTACGGAAATCAAGCTCCTCCTACCCCGCTCGCATGGTTCTGCATAGCAAAACAGCTGAAAACTCAAAAGACATATCTAATTTGTTTGCTGAACAATTCGCTTCTGTTTTCGACGCAACTACACGTCTTGATGGCGAGGCTTTATTGCATAGTGCAGAAACACTGGCCATATCAGAACTGAGTGTCAGTTTGATATCACAGACTGATGTAGAAAAACAACTGACTAGTCTTGAACTATCGAAAGGCGCCGGACCTGACAATATACCACCTGTGTTTTGGAGTCGCTGCGCCGAGCCAATATCAGCTCCCCTAACAAAGATTTACAATGTGTCTCTCGCTACGGGCGTTTTCCCAACAAAATGGAAACATGGGAGAATCGTACCCATTTTCAAAAATGGCAAACGTGAAGTCGTGTCTAATTACCGACCAATATCGATTCTCTCCACTCTTTCAAAGGTTTTTGAGTCATTTGTGTATAAAATAATTTATAAACATGTTATGAACTGCATGTCTGAGCGTCAACATGGTTTTATAGCAAAAAAGTCAACCAATACCAACCTTGTAAATTTTGTATCAGCAGCCGTTGACCAAGGCCTACAAGTTGATGCCATATATACTGATTTTACTCGGGCATTTGACAAAGTCGACCATGAGACACTTCTACGAAAGTTGTATTCTTTTGGAATCACTCAGAATAATCTAAATTGGTGCAAGTCATACCTTGTAGCAAGACCATCTTCGGTTGTCGTTGATGGAGTTGAGTCGGCGGTGTTCTTCGCATCGTCGGGCGTACCTCAGGGCTCTATTTTAGGGCCTTTATTTTTTAATTTGTTTATCAACGACATATCAGACATCGCCGTAAACTCTGAACTTTTTCTTTTTGCTGACGACCTAAAGATTTGTCGTGTAATACGCAATGATACAGATGTGCAGGCACTTCAGTCAGATATCGATGAATTGAGTATATGGTGTGAAAAGAACAAAATGCACCTCAATTGCGCTAAATGCAACCACATTAAATTCACACGCAAGAAAAACAAAATTCCTTCTGTTTATAACATAAAAGGCTTTAACCTCACTGAAGTCTCGGTCATTAGAGACCTCGGAGTTTACATAGACACTGATCTACGCTTTATTAAGCATATGGATCAAATACTCACTAATGCTAATAGGTCTCTCGGTTTCATACTGAGAAATTCCAAAGAATTTAAAAAACCGTCAACTACAATCTTACTTTACAACAGTTTAGTGCGCAGCAAGCTCGAGTACTGCAGTACAGTCTGGAATCCCTCCTACGAAACACATATAAAAAGAATCGAAAGGACTCAAAAGACACTTGTTCGTAATTTAGCGTTCAGAAGCGGATCATCATTGTCTGTCAATTCCTATAAGAATAGACTGGAACACTTCAATATGATTTCACTTGAATCCCGACGGACTATTGCAGACCTAATTTTCCTTTTCAAATTATTGAATAACTTTATTGACTGTCCTGATCTGCTAAGAAAGTTGAACATTTACGTTCCGCCAAGACCTCCTCGTTACCGTCGCGATCTTTTCGAAAACTCACGACATCGCACCAATCTGGGTAAACATGCTCCGGTTGCCAGATTAACGTCAACATATAATCGCATATCGAGCAGGTCGGCAGATATAGACATCTTTGCCAATAGACTGGGAACATATAAAAAGTTGGTGTATGCTCAGTTGCGGATTGGTTTATAGGCAATCTTATAGTTTTTATTTGTCTTGTTTTTATCAATAATTTTAAATCTGTCTGTTATCGCTATAGTTTTATGTGTTATGTTTTAAATAGTTTAAACTTTGTTTGTTTTGAACTTTAAGCTTACGTAAAATATCAATGTATTATTTTTAACTCGTGTTCTCTACCTCAATATGTACACTCCTTTATTTATATATTTCTTTATCTTTATTTTTAAGTTAATATCCTTATGTGAAATATGTTAGTTTTCTTATTTTTGATGAAACGATGTTGTATGCTTGATGTGTTCTCCTATAATTGAAGGAGCACAAATTGCCAAATACTTTTATATTTACCTTTTCATGTACTGTGTATCCTTTGTTGGAGAACCTTATAATAAATAAAATAAAATAAAATAAAGTGGGGCCAGTAAGGCTAGTAAACTTTCTCAGAGGGCTTACACAAATTTATTATCATCATCATTAGCCTTTCTCCATCCACTGCTGAACATAGGCCTCCCAACTCCCGACCAACACTTCGTCTATCTATGCGTGGCCTCCGCGACAAAAGCAATCACGACGATTACAATGGATATTACGATAGCGCAAAGAAGAAGCTCGTTGAAGTGGCAATGGGTTGGTCACTCGCTCAGGAGAACGGATGGCTGATGAGCTAATTAGGTTCAAGGGTGAAGGCCGCGTACCTAAAAGACGAAGTGTTGGTCGGCCAATAATCAGGTGGGAAGACGATCTCCGAGCAGTGCCCGGTCCGTGTTGAATGCGAGTGGCAAGGGATCGGCCGTCTTGGCGTTCATTGAGGAAGGTCTATGTTCAGCAGTGGACGGAGAAAGGCTGATAATGATGATGATAACATTAAGTATTGCATACACAAGTTTACAGAGTGCATACACAAATTACAGACAGTTAGAATTTCTGCCACAGATCGCATCCTTACTGCCGTTGAGGAATTGATCATCATATTCAGCTACGACAGTTACTTGACCACTTGACCATAAAAACGTTACGTTAGTCAAATATCCGTATGGCCTATAAAAGATTCAGCCGAGTATCGTTAATTTGTTCCTAAGAATTGAAGAGTTCCGTTGCTTTGTTATGGATCCCATGATCAGAACCTATATTGTTTTCTTATGTTTACGCGAATTTCACTCATTATAATGAAACAACTTTTACGGATTTTAGATCAGATCAGAACCTAACCAAGTTTTCACCAAACTACCCTTGAAGTACATTCTTTCAAATAAACTAATAATCATTGAAATCGGTTGGCGTGATATTCAGTTATTCATCTATTTGTCGTGCACGTGCCTAATGTAAATTTAAGACTTTCATGGTTTTCTCATGGATACCATCATCAGAACTGGACTAGATTAAAATGAGACCCCATGGGAAGCGTCACCTTTCTAATGAAAAAAGAATCATCAAAATCGATTCACCCAGTCTAACTTTTGACTGGGTGAATCGATTGCGGTGCGGTAACAATTATAAAAAAAAAAAAAAAAAAAAAAAAAAAACATACAGTCGAATTGATAACCTCCTCCTTTTTTTGAAGTCGGTTAAGCCATTGACTCCTGAGATACGGGCATTTTTGCAAATTGTTTGGGCGTCAGACTTGATATATTGTAAAAAAATATATCAATAAAGAATTATTACTATTATTATTATTAAACGGGCTGATCTAGTGGTTAGGCTACTGGATTCTACCCACTGCAGATCGCTGACTAGATGGTTAGATAAATAATTAAATTGATACTTTAGAAATAACTTTTACGGATTCTGTAAAGTATCGGAAATGTCGGACATCTGAAAATATTATACTATAGATACAATCCGTAAAAAATTGTCTTATTACAATGATATTATAAAGTCGCATAAACATTAGAAGAAATGTCAAAAAAAAGTAAAGTGTCAACCCTTTATGTCCCATTGCTGGGCACGGATCTCCTCCTCGAAATCAAGCGAGGAGGGTAATGGGCCATAGTTCACCGATACGCTGGCCCAGTGTGGGTTGGTGAATTTCACATATTGTCTCCGGTGAGCGAGCGATGGTCTCGTGTTTGGGGTGCACTTAGAAATTTAGAAAAACCCATTTCAAGGCACGCACGGGGGGGGGGGGGTCAGAATCGAACCCGAAACCTCTCGCATAATAGGCCGAGTCCATCCACCACTGGACCATCGTCGCTCAAGTTGGAATGTATCCTACTAATATTATAAATGCGAAAGTTTGTTGTTTGTTACTCTTTCACGTAAAAGCTACTAAATGGATTTTAATGGAACTTCACAATAATATAGCTTATACATCAGAATAACACATAGGCTCCCACGGGAACGGGAATTACGCGGCTGAAACCGCAGGGCACAGCTAGTTTTTAAATATTTTCATGTTGGTCCGCGTAATAGGCTACAGGCTGATGATATTGAATGAATTAAAACTATTGCACTAAAATTGCATAAATATTTTTTGTTATTTAACAGATAGCCTTAAAGAGAGGTGAATATGATAAATGCAGTCAATAATACATTTTAATTATTATGATAATGATATTGCATATTATTTTCGTTAATTAATAAGGCGTGGTGGCACTGCCAGCGGGTAAAACAGCGATTTAATTTAATGAAATTTATCGATGCCGCGCTCTGCATGGCTACGGCTTATTTCTTCTGCCAAACAGTTTTACTGTTCGAAAAGACATGTCAGGTAGTATTACTGCCACAGAGACTAGCTATCTTACAGTCTTGGTACTTAGTCAAAGGTTACCTTGTTTATATTCCTGGACTCACTGGCGGAGCATGTCTACCTCTACCCGTCTGCTTATAAGATAAAATTATAAGTACCCATAAATTTGCCCCTTAAACGATTTTCATGTTATTTAGTATGTCTACATGATGTCTCAGGGGCGATTGGGCGGGTTGGGAATCAATTTTAGATTTTTTTCGCGTACTTTTACTAATACATACCTAGGTACTACTACGTCTATTTTCTTTTAATTTTTCTACATTATTTTTACATTAAAAGGGAAACAAACCACAGAAGAAAAAACAAAAGAGGCCCATGTCATGTGCCTCAATGTTGAATGCCTCATGAATTCAAATTCGCGACGTTTCGTAACATTGTTTGAATACTACTTCATCATCATCATCGGCCTTTATCCATTTACTGCTGAACACACATAGGTCTCTCTCAACGCCAAGGCGACCGATCCCTTGCCCAAGCATCTAACACGGACCGGCCACTGCACGGAGATCGTCTTCCCACCTGTTTAATGGCGGCCTGACAAACACTTAGTCTATCTAAACGCGGCCTCCACTCTTGAACTTTAATGGCCCATCGGCCATCCGTTCACTTCATCTTTATGAAAATCAAATCAAACGCTCTTTAGGTTTAAATATAAAAATCTTAAAAAGTTGAATTTCATTGACTAATAAACGCATCTTCTGTGTCACGGCCATGTTATTAGTAGACTTAAGTAACAAGCTATATATTATTCTGTCAATCAGGAGGCTGAATAAATAGAGGCAGAAACCTTACCTTCACTCAAGAGACGGCTATACTCTAGTGAACTAGAAATTCATTTATTAAAAAAATATACTGGGTATTATTACTGCCATGATAGCTTATTCATTATTAAGATTTTTTTTTGTTATTTTTAAGGCCTCTTCATGTTGAGAAATCTAGCTAAAAGTTATATAATAACTAGCTATTGCCCGTGACTTCGCGTTAACTTAGATTTACGGACGTATCTGGATTTATTATTATGATCCTTTTATAGGCCAAGTTACTCCTTGTTACATCAGCTATCTGCCAGTAAAAGTACTGTCAAAATTGGTCACCATTTCAGAGATGATCAAAAAAAAAACACATAAACAATTTTTTTTTTAAAGAACTGTTATTTTCGTGTGTGTGTCGTGTATTACATACATACATCCATGCATCCATATTCCATATGTCTTTAATCAAAAGTTGTAATATAATTATAAACAAGCACTTCTATTTTATTTATGTGTATAGATAGATGTATAGATATTAATATCTAACCATATCTTTTTCTTAGCAAAGAGTATGAATATCTCCAAGAATCAAGAATGTTAAAAAAAGACTAAAATCTCTTCCTGCATCTTCTAGAATGGAAAACTTAAAATATAAACCATATTATGTTGTTTATATTGAGCGTATCGTATTGGCATTATGAGATATTATATTACCTTAAATAACTAAACGATATTATGACTAATATAGGATAAACGACCGCATAAAAAGTATTCGTAACTTACGAAATAAATAAAACGTACATTCAACTGTATTTTTACACTTATCAATTTTATTTCAAATAAAGTATGATGAACTTAGAATTACTAATATAAATACAACAGATTTCACCAACAGCTATTAGTATTGGCGACAAAATGAAGAGAACAATATTTCTTTTGGTTGTGACAACCATTTTAAATGCAAATTCGTACATAATTAAAGTGCCTACTGTTTTCCCAAATGACAGGACCGGTAAGACAATTTATATTTGCATTTTTAGAATTATATCATTTGAGAATAATTTTATTTTATCTTTAAAATAAAATAAATCCCTGAATCGCACGTTGAAGTGGCAAGGGGCTGGTCACGCACTCAGAAGTACGGATGGCCGATGGGCCATTAAGGTTCAAGGAGTGGAAGAAGATTTCCGTGCAGTGGCAGATCCGCGTTGGATGCAAGTAGCAAGGGATCGGTCGTCTTGGCGTTCATTGAGGGAGGCCCATGTTCAGCAGTGGACGGATAAAGGCTGATGATGATGATGAATCCCTGAAATGTTTGCAATGCACATTAAACACACACACACATTACACACAACGGTTGAACGCACATATTAAGTTCAGAATCACTGCACCAATTAATGCCCAACAGGCCAGCATTCTAGTGGTTAGTGACCTTGACTACTAAACCAGAAGGTCGTGGGTTCTGTTTGGTTTAGTCCCAGATGGACTCGTTTTTGTGCATGGCCGACGTTAACCACTAATCAGTGACACCTCTATATCTAAGTATAACTTTGTATAACCATGCAATTTCGTATTTTAACTGACTTCAAAAAAAGGAGGAGGTTATCAATTTTTTAATACATTGGTAATTGATAACGAAAAAACAATGGAGGATTAAAAAAAAAACATCTCAGACGTTTGTTAATGTCATCATCAATTATATCAGCTTCCGGTCAGCTCTAATTTCAGCCCCACTCAAAATAATCAAAAGAACAATAACTAAAAGAAAATCAATCAACAATTAAAAAAAAACATATTTTCTTAACCTATTATGTTTATAATGAAACAACTTTTTATCGTGTTTTTTCAGTTCCGGTTACAGTAGGAAGAGTACACATACAGAAGCTTTTGACTCCGTTGTTCGAGGATGTATGCGAAGAAAGCTCTGATTCCATCGTAGTGAGATTAAGTGGACAATTTGATGAGAATCCAAAAGATGGCGAATTTACCGTGAGTAATTTTTAATACTATCTTATCCATCTAATAATTTTTTGAGCGACGATGGTCCAGTGGTGGGTGGACTCGGCCTCTTAGGCGAGAGGTTCCGAGTTCAATCCCGATCCGTCCATGTGTGCCTTGAAATGAGTTTTTCTAATTTCTAAGTGCACCCCAAGCACGAGATCATCGTTCGCTCATTGGTGTAGAAAAACATCGTGAGGAAACCTGTATGCCTGATGAGATTGAAAGTCTTTGAAGGTATGTGAAGTTCACCAACCCGCACTGGGCCAGCGCTCGGTGAACTATAGCCCATTACCCTCTCCTCGCCTGATTTCGAGGAGGAGGCCCGTGCCCAGCAGTGGAACATAATAATATATGGGTTGTTACCTTCCATCTTACTCTCTTTATCTCTGTACTTTTATAATTAAATCTAATAATATTGAAACAATTATAGTAAAAAATTATGGATTTTATTGCGATTTATTAAGAATTTTGCATAACAGACATTTCGAATACTTTGCATCAACCATGGACATGGGAAGAAAAATCCGTAAAAGTGTTTTATAATGAGTGAAAATCGCTTAAACATTAAAAAACAAAATCTAATAAAATTAAAACTTATTATTTCAGAATCTCGAAGTAATCGACAATTTGCTCAACTTAAAGTCTACCAAAGGTTTGCTGGCAAAAGGCGAGATATTTTCAGAATACAATCAAGATCATATGCTTGAATTTAAAATAATTTATGAAATGTTAGTTAATGCAGAAAACTTTGACACGTTTTACAAAGTTGCATGTTGGGCTCGTCAAAATGTTAACTGTGGCATTTTCGTTGATGCTATATATTTAGCAATCATAAAGAGAAGAGACACAGAGAGAGTACTTTTGCCAGCCCTGTATGAAGTATTACCAAATTACTTTGTACGAAAAGATTACATCATCAAAGCATCATCGTTGCTTAGTGGAGTAGACTCGTCTATAGTGGATTATGTTCACGACGATGGAAACTCATACATCATAGACGTAAACTACACTGACAATTACTTTGATAATAATATGCAGCAAATGTCATATTTCTACGAGGATGTCGGCTTAAATACTTATTACTTCCTTAACAAACTAAAAATGTTGAATTCGGCTAAAAACGAAGTATCAGATGTAAGAAACCAACGTGGACAATACATATATCATCAAATGAAACAATTGAACACCCGTTATAATTTAGAAAGATACTCGAATGGTATACCTGAAGTTGAATCCATCAACTGGGATCTTAATGATGAGATTGTTTACGATCCGATGCTTATTTATTCAAATGGAAACGAATTCAGTCAAATATCATTAGACACAGAAAAAAATGATAATATTTTAAAAATGAAGAACATAGAAAATAACATTGCAGCGAAAGTGACGCTCATGGTAGGTTCCTAAGTTTATATTAAAAATAATCAAACTTTACATCAATAAGGATTCTATCGTCTAACTTTAACATTTGGTTGCAGAGAGATGCTGGACAGAACAAATCTGAAATATTAAATTATTTGATGGATGTTTTGGTCACAGGTGAAATGAGCTACGAAAATTTAGCAATTGAGCTTCTTAGTAATTTGAATCCACAAACTGGGTAAGTAATTTTACATAAAAAGTAAAAAAAGTAAAGTATCAACCCTTATATGTCCCACTGCTGGGCACGGGTCTCCTTCCTCGAAATCAAGCGAGGAGGGTAATGGGCCAATAGTCCACCGCGCTGGCCCAGTGCGGATTGGTGAACTTCACATACCTTCAAAGACTTTCAATCTCATCAGGTATGCAGGTTTCCTCACGATGTTTTCCTTCACCGGTGAGCAAACGATGGTCTCGTGTGCACTTAGAAATTTAGAAAAACCCATTTCAAGGCACACACGGACGGGTCAGGATCGAACCCGGAACCCCTCGCGTAAGAGGCCGAGTCCGTCGACCACTGGACCACCATCGCTCTTATACAATCATAAAAATATTTTGGACATAATTTTACATATTATGTCCAAAATATTTTTATGATCTAAATTTTTAGGCAGTTGTGCAATTCTTTTGCCATTTACTGGGTTCTATCCAGTGGTAGAAAGAATTAGACGAAAAATCGTATGTTCTTATATGAATAATCAAAATATTTATTAATTATAGAAACCATTTATTTCTACAGTTTTGCTTATTCCAATTATTGATTAATATTCTTATTAAAACTTCTAAAAGGTCTAAAAAATGCCTATTCTACCCATAATTTCGAAATTATAGTTATCATGTTAAATAAACATACGCAAAATAAAATGCGTAAAGTGGAAAGACATTCTTTTAAATAAATTGGTAGTAGTGATAACTGGAATTTCCTTAAGTCAGTAATAAATTCATTTTTTATTTTTTTAGAACGACCTCTGTGCTGGGTCACTATATGACAACCTTAAGGGATCCCATATTTTGGAGAATTAACAAAAGAATCGTAGAAATAGTTGATGATGCATTAAAAATACTACCAGCTTATGACAGAAATCAATTATACTTTCCTGGAGTAGAAGTGACCAATGTCGAAGTCAAAAAGCTGATTACATCATGTGATAAATATGAATTTGACGTTACTGATGCATTAAGAAATAATGAAGTTGAATCTAGATTCCAAATCAAATTTAATCAATACAGATTAAATCGCAAGCCATTTTCAATAAAAATAAGTATTTCATCTCTGGTAATGGAAAAAGCTCTTATTAAGTTGTACATTGGGCCTAAAGTACTACCTGGACAATTTACTGACAGGAAAAATTTGTTTATGCTTCTCGATAGCTTTGAAGTTAATTTAAAGATAGGAAGTAATTCAATTACAAGGACATCAGACGAAATTAATAGTCTGTCAGATGAATTTATATCCTTAAAGACAATTCGAAAATACATTCAAGATGCAGAATTTGGCATAGATGCTTTACCTCTGCGTACTTTGGATTCACAAACCGGTTTTCCTTCTCGATTAATTCTACCAAAAGGAACTACTGCACCATTTCAAATATTCGTGTTTGTTGCCCCATATGTAAAAGCAATTGTTGGAGGAAGTAGAAATTATTTACAATCGAACTATGATGCAATATTATCTCCTGGATATCCTTTAGATTTAGACATTGAAATACAAAATCTGTTTGATTTGCCAAATGCCTTAGTGAAGGATATTGTTATAACACATAAGAGTTCTACTGCACCCCAAAATACAGAAACGAATGGATATTCTAATTGGCAAAAAAACAACACAGAATTCAATAATGTAAGATCGCCTACATACTTCGTAGGATCTTATCCGAAACCAAGTTATCAAACCAAGAGTTTTGACTATAAGGCACAAAATTCAAAATACGGAAAAAAACAAGATAAATTGGAACCTAAAGTAACTAAAACCGACTACGAAAAAGTTATTACACTCGATAGAAATATAAACAAAAATTTACCACAAGATAATGAAGATGAAAAGAAAATTGTACATTCCAACAGTGTTATTATAGATATTGATTCAAAAAGAGGAGAATATGGAAATAATAATGACAAAAAGGGCACCAACATAATTGGAAATGACTATGGAAAAGTTATCACTATTGATAAAAACAAAGTTGTGGACTTTTCACAGGATAAAAAAGACAAACAAGACAGCACAAATTCTGGCAACATTAATGAAGAAGGTAAGAAATCATTTAAAAGTGACTATGAAAAAATTATTACAGTTGATAAAAATATTAATTACGACAATGCACAAGGTAAACGTGACGAAAATATTAATATAAATGTAGTTCATGACAATACAGAAGAAAAAGACAAGAATATAGTGGCATTTGATTTCAATAAACTGCCAATTGTTTCAAATCCCAAGAACAAAATGTATGATTTATGGTGGAGAAAATAAAAAAAAGACAATAATTGAATAATTATTTAATAGTTAATGAGCAGCTATGATACAATAAATGTCAAGTTAGTAAGATTATTTATTGGTCTTTTCTTGAATACTATCTAGAATATAAGTAATTTATAATATATTTGTAGTTCTATTACATTCTTGTTATTTTAACATTTTTATCATAATAAAGTATAAAATTAATTGTTATTTTATTTCTAAATAAACCAAACACAGCTTACAATATTTAGTAAGTTAAGATGTAATTATATATTATTGCTATTTGCCGCGATTTTCTATCATTATTTTTGGAGCGTGTCCAAGTATTTACATCGATGCCACGCTTTCCCTATTTTCATCACGGAAAATTTAAAAACCATCGCTCACTAGTGTGACAACAGCTAGAATACAAACAGAAATACTTTTACAGCCGATTACAACGCGTGTTAAGTTGAAAACTAATTTCAATGAAAAACCATAAAAGTTTGAATAATTATTTTACTATAAACTAATAGCGCCCCACGGTTTCACCCGCGTACTTACACCATTCCCGTGGGAGTACAGGAATAAATTTGAGCCTGTGTTATTTTTATGTGTAAGCCATATTATTGTAGTTTTATCGAAACTCATTCTGTGGTTTTGCGTGAAAGAGTAACAAACATAATATATATGCATACATCCTTACAAAATTTCACGTTTATAATAGTACTATAAATACATTATATATTAATAATGTAATGCAATTCAAATCAAATAAATATCAAGTAAAACAATAGGGTACTCGATTTTACAGAATCAAACGTCATAATTTACCCTCTTGTTTTGATAACGTCAAAATAAAAGTAGCCAAATCGTAAAATATAATGATGGCAACGAATGAATGAAGGAATGCCACATTCATTTACTAAAATGATACAAACACTTAACGATATATTTACCAAAACGACGAATGGATATCAAATAAATTAGATGTACATGATTCATATGAAATCACATTCGGCTTGTTCAACATTGGTGCAGCTTAAATGCCTAATGATGTTGTACTCTACAATGATATTTGTAATTAATTAATTACTATAATCGTACACTGAAACCTTAATCTCCCCTGCCAAGAGAACGAAACGCGCATTTACATCGACAATTCATCATGTAATATATTTACAGAACTATTCATAATTGGCATGCAGATATTTTAGGCAGACATTTTGCAAGGAAAACCGCGAGATATGTGCCAAAATATATATTTTCCACGTCTCTGTCGTATATGATTCACAGCATTTTGTTGTGGACGGTACAAAGTTGGTATTTGGCGAAGATGTCAAGTTATTTCTGTTAAGGAATTTGAAATAATAAATTATTTATGACTTCGTTAGTAGTTCGTTAGTAGTTTTCCTAATTAAATTACTTCGTTAATGTTGATTTTTATGACGACTTGTTTTTGAGAATTGCCATCAACATCTAATGCCTATTGATTTTTGAAAGCTCTTTTCTAACTAGTAGCGTCCCGCGGTTTCACCCGCATCCTTCCCATTCCTATGGGAGTACGGTCATAAATTGTAGTCTATGTGTTTATCTGATGTAGAAGTAAAGTTTCATTGAAATCCATTCAGTAGTTTTTACGTGAAAGTGCAACAAACATCCATCCATCCTTCCATACATACAAACTTTTACGTTTATAATATTACTAGCAGCGTTAAGTTGAAAACTAATTTCAATGAAAACCCATAAAAGTTTAAATAATAATTTTACTATAAACTAGTGGCGCCCCGCGCTTTAACCCGCATACGTCCTGTTCCCGTGGGAGTACGGTGATAAATTATAGCCTATGTGTTGATCTGATGTATAAGCTATATTAATGTAAAGTTTCATTAAAATCTATTCATTAGTTTTTACGTGAAAGTGCAACAAACATCCATCCATCCTTTTGCGTTTATAATTTAAATAGGACTAGTTGGAAGTAGGATTGTTTCTGAACATTATAATATTATACTGTATATCATCAAGAACTCAAAATACAAAAATTTTAACTATTACTTTGAAAGATTTGAGTAATTAAGAGCATATCTAATATAAGTTCATAAGATTAAAATTATTTAAGGGCCTGTTTCACAATCTCCCTTTAAGTTCCCTATAGGCTAATGGCAACATATGTGACAGATGTTTGACAGATACTCCATACTCTATCTGTCAAATATCTGTCAAATATGTTGCCAATAGCCTATAGGGAACTTAAAGGGAGATTGTGAAACAGGCCCTAAATGATTTAACATTTTGATATTATTTCACATATAGCACTCCTTAATAAAACTTCAACTTAACCACATCTAAAAATATTTTTTTATATCCGAATGAAAACGCCTAAGGGAATGTTTATCCATAAAAACGAGAATGGATGAGGTGTTGAGTCCCGCCTACAATAATAACGACCCTGAATCAATAGATATAAATAAAATATAAAAACGCACGCGTTGATTCAGGAATACTGGTAGAATGTCGAAACCATGAGTTTACATCTTTTCAGTTTATTGTTAGCCATGGTACAATCCTGACCTTGCTCAATATACCTTGATAATTTGTTCGAAAATTTCCTTTTGCGTATGATTGTTTCTTTATTAAGTTATTCGTGATTTTTTTGTTATTTTATATTTTTTTAATATAAAAAAAAATACGGAAGGCTGGACTAGGCAACGACGCAACGGCCTCTGTCGACTAGCAAGTCCTAATTGGGTAATTCTCTGAGCCATCTGCTCATCTACCTTCCGATTGAGCTTAAAGGCCATTAGCCCTTAAAAATATACCTAAAAACCTTTTAAAAAACATATTTAATTATATATTAATTAGCAATAATCTAAAAGTAAAGTTTATTAACTATCACTATTAAAAAAATGAAGTCTATTTACTATCTTCAAAAAATATAGATCAGTTAGTGATCTATTTTTTTTATTTAGGAAGAAGGTGCAGACTTATAGCAGTACCCAACTTTGATTGCTATAAATCTAATGAAACGTCGATGAAACCAGAGAAAAAGTATTTTACTAAAAATATCCTACTTATCTTGATTAGTTCAAAGAACATGTATCATGTGATAGTGACCACGTGATCAAAAACAGAAAAAGCTTTTTAAATCACACATAAATATGTGGATAAGTGTGAAAATATAGTGGACTGACTGTAATTTGAATAACCAATATTTCACAATGCGCTGTTGAAACTAGAAAACAAAAATTATAGTCGATCACACACATTCTATATCCGCGCGAACGACGAGTATAACTCGTTGCACGCACCAGTGGTCGCCAAACTTTCACAACTATTCAAAAATATTAATAGACGAATAAGAATCAATATTTGAGACTATGTGACGGTACCACGTCGTAAGTCGATGCTACCATCGTTCCTAGTTCCTTTTAGAAGCAGCTGTGGCATCTGGATCAGACTAGAATTCTTCTGAAATAAAGATACTCTTTCATCGCGGAAGCCATTAACAATACGAGAGACTCCAAATAGACTTAGGTAAGTATTTTTACTGGGTTCAGTTACAGTACAGTCACTGCTGATAATATAATTTGTAGTTGCGTTTATTGTATATATATAAACTATTTAAATTATCAGGAAAGTGGACATAATAATGTCAATTCAAACCCATTTGTTAATTTGCGACGTTTCAGTCCCAAACTATTAAATATTGAGGAAGGTTTAGGGCCTGTTTCACAATCTCCCTTTAAGTTCCCTATAGGCTATTGGCAACATATTTGACAGATGTTTGACAGATACTCCATACTCTATCTGTCAAATATGTTGCCAATAGCCTATAGGGAACTTAAAGGGAGATTGTGAAACAGGCCCTAAATGAAGGAGACGCGAATAAACAAATCTGTTTGAATTGATATCTTTCTGTCCACTTTCCTGCGACTTTGAATAGGCTACTGATATTTTTAATGATTTAAATTTGTAGTTTTCCGACAAGAAAAAAAATGCATCATACATCCATGATGCTAATTTGCAGACTATTAAATGTTCCTGTAAAAAGGTTTGCAAGACCTGAGCGATGGACTCCGTCCTTCTATCCGTCTGTGACGTAGCTGCGCGTAATATTTTCATTGGATTGTTGTGAATCGACCGCTATAATGAAGGTATTTCCTGTTCTCAATCTGGAAAACGCTCACTATCTTAGAGCATCTGGAATATTTTTCATTTGAATCCTGTCAAATAAATAATATTTTTATTTTGAATTATTATAAACTATTAGATAAACTATTCCAGGCATGTCTTACATGAACACTCACATGTTTTATTATATTTATTCCCATTAGTTTTATATGTCATTGGGTCAATTTAGTCAATGGGTCACTTCGTTGT
Organism: Lycaena phlaeas; assembly: GCA_905333005.2. Taxonomy (NCBI): domain Eukaryota; kingdom Metazoa; phylum Arthropoda; class Insecta; order Lepidoptera; family Lycaenidae; genus Lycaena; species Lycaena phlaeas. The sequence goes on from HG995181.1 coordinate 6,982,682, forward strand.
CCGTCTGTACATCTGTTCAAATACTTTAAAGCCCGAAATTGCAAGACAAAGGCCTTACAGTGTTAGCGTATTATAGTGCAGGTCATAATTTTTTGCTATATTTATATAAATAAAGAAGCTGCACCCCACGGTTTTACTTGCGTACTTCCCATGCCCGCGACCACGGAAATCAATTATATACCCTATGTGTTTAAGGCATATTCTGAAGTAATAGACATATTAAAGTCCCTCTTAAAATCTATTCGGATCTCTATTTGCGTGAAAGTTTAACAAGAATCCATACAAACTTTCCCGTTTATAATAATAAGATACAAGTTAAGAAGGAAGGAAGACCGAAATAAAAAATTACGGGACGGAATAAGAAAAGCTATGCTAAGCTGTTATATTTATTAGTCAATTTAGTTAATAATACAAATAAATCTAACGTTTTTAGATTTAAAAAAATTAAAGATATCTTTAAAACCCGATAATTTTATTGGAAACATTAATGACAGACAACATGCTTTTCGTATTTTTCGTGTCACATTTTTCAGGCATGAAAAGTGTAGAAATAACTCGCGTATTGGATTAAGTAAAAGGTTTATTGAAAAGTTAAAAAAGACAATCAGTGCAGTATCAGTAAGAGGTAGCCATGCTGCTTTGCAGCCAAATTGGGCCGGCTCGACCGGGGTGGTACCTCTCGCTAATACCGGCGTAAAGTGACAGCTATACTGTCGCGTTTCATGCGATTTGTGAGTTTAAGGTGGCCCATGGGGAAGATAGGGAAAAGGAGGGCAACGCATCGGCATAGTCTCTGTTTATGTGGATGTTTGTGGGCGTCGATAGTCGTAAGGCTTTGACTGTTCGTTTGCCCTTCTAAAAAAAAACAACTAATTGTTAAGTAAATGCCAATATGGACTATCATAGAGACAAAGGCGTTGCTATCATTATTTCAACAAAAGAGGATTACATTTGAAATCATTTCAAGAACTTTATATAATATGTCTATAATAGTGGTTATTTACCTAATCTTGTTATCTAATTCCGTTTGCACATGTCGAATTCGCCTATCGGCGTCAAAATCTAAATATCTAAGTCGGGAAGCATAGCTTTTGCATATGTTCATCTTCACAAATACATTATGATCTAATCGGATGTAGGTGAGTCTAAATTGGTTATTTGTTTAATTTAAATTGTATCACATTTAAAATATAGAAGAAAACAGTCTCCCAACTTTTATCCTATGATCATATATTTTATTAAATTATGCATTTATAATAATAATTTTAATTCACGTTGCATCTAGTAATTATTATTTTTTGAGTGATTAGCATGAACAGAATAATTTGCGTCTTTTATTAAGAACTCTCAAATATTTAAAAGAAAACAACAAAATCAAATATTGTGTATAAAGTAAAGTGATAGTAGTTTTTTAATCAACTCTTTTAATCCTTATAATAGAAGACATGTCTATATATAAAATTACTAAACCAACTTAATTAATTAACTTCCTTTGATTTAAAATCTTGTGCTAGAGATTCTAAAAAACCCTAGAAGTGCATTTAGTTGAATGAACTACTTTAACGGTACATTGTCATTCGTATAGTGTTTGCAATATTTTTATGAAACCACGTAAAGCTGACGACGGACAGGAAGCGTCATCACTTCGCTACGAAACTACTTTTTACTTATTTTTGTATTCCTGAGCTTTTGAGTCGTGGAATGCTCTATAAATATGGGTGCCCCGTCAGACTAAAACTCAGTGTAACAACACTCGCACTCGGATTCGGTTCTTGTTACAGCAGTCGAAAACTTTAAACATCATGGTGAGGATTTTATCCTTTTTGTGTGACAGTGATTATGTGATTGATATCTTCTGTAAATCGTACACGTGTTAATTAAACTCTAAATTCACATAACAAACAAAATGTTTCCAGCCAATTTGGAATTCCAGTTTTTAAAATAGGTTTTAAAGTGAAAATAAAGTCAGTTTCTAATTTTATCAATAGCAATATTAACAATTTTCCTGGTTACACCAAATCCGAAATTATTACCAATGAGTAATAATGTGCTGTGTCTATTTCAGGATTCTGATGATGAGCAGAAGATGGCCATGCTCCGCAAGGCTTTCCAGATGTTTGACACCACAAAGTCAGGATACATCGATGTCCTCAAGATCTCAACCATCCTCAACACTATGGGGCAGCTGTTCGATGACTCAGAACTCCAGGCCCTCATCGATGAAAATGATCCAGAACGTAAATATTTCTCTATCTAAACTACTGAAATATGTTACCTATATATAAATGTTTGCAGTTTGGAACTTCGTTCCTAGTGATTCCAGGATAGCTTTATTTAGAATCATTTTAGTAATTTGTATTATAAATAAATTAGATCTTATGAACAAACTGGAATATTTTGGGAATACATTCTGGAATGAAAGTATAACTAGGCGATTCATTGACAATGATTAATGTCCAACTAATGATAGACATGTTATGACAATTAGAGTAATTAAAAGAATAGAACAAAAATAAAAATAAAACAAAAATACAACGATAGAACTTCTTTTTTATGACGCAAGCTAACCTCGTGTAAATATCCTGGACATATGTGGGAACTCGCACTTACAAAACGCACTGACCCCATTAAACCACATGCAAATGCCTTCAGCCGCTTTTTTGAGGGTTCACAGATCTGCTGGCAACGAATAGAACTTCTTTCATCTATTGGCAAAAGATAAAAATTGAAGTAAAGAAATAGAAAGTTAAGAAGTTATAAAAGGAGTTAATGAACAAGTACTTTCTAAACAATCAGTCATTTAAAATAGAGGAGTAGCTTTAAAATCTGTTCGCAATTTTAAAATACTCAGTGTTGAATTGCAATTTATTTTGTCATTTAAAATATTTGCAGTAATCGTAAAATCATAAAAACGTAAACGTTTTATATCTTAATTTGAGAAATTTTTCGCAACAAGCCAAGCTCATTAGCGCTTGATATGAAACAGAACGCGTTATGTTCTCAAACAAGATCGTAAAAGTAATGAGACGCGTCCATCATCGGGTTGGGGCGACGACGCGGACGATACGAGAACACATCCCAGACGATACGTGAACACACCGCTATGACGCTATTTTAGTTATCCTTATCTTCGTAACATGTTACTTTTACTTCAGCAGCGTTTATGATTTTGTTTATTGATTCTCAAACGCCCCATGCCATGTGCACATTTTTACATCTGTAAGATTTGAGTTGCGTAATCTTATTTTCGATAGCGATATAAGACTTTTCAGAAGCTTTTCAAAAGGTTACCCTTCTCTTTTCGGAACGTGAAAATATACTTTTAATAATAAAATGTATACAATTAATAATAAAAAATAATAAAAATATTTATAAAACTTAAACTTCTTTTTTATATCGATAAGATTAAATAAAAGGCTACTTAAATACCATGGAATATTATGTAGATTTATTGCGATCAATAATAATAAGATTAGAGAAGCAAATAATTTAATCGAATGTGACACTAGTTAATTATTATGTCATCCCATAAATGATCTCACAGATACGACGAGTGTAATTTAATGAGACAGGAATTAATTATGACATTGTGTTACTTTCTCGTATTACTATTAAAATAATAATCTGCTATATCTATTATTATTTTATAACCAGGTCGAATGTTTAAAATTAGTATAATTCTCTCTCCGTACTCATAAACCAAAGGAAACAAAAAATCTGCATTATCTAAAGTTTGCTCCACAAAGAATTAGTACCAAATTTAAGGTGTGAAGGTGGTTTCCTTGATATGGAATAATAATGTTTTAGTTTTAATTATAAATACGAATAAATTTCATAACGCGGAATAGCAATGTTATATTTATGGCAAATATTGGTTCGTTTGAAAAAACGTAATATTATGTGTTACCTTCAACAAAAATCCAACGTGGATTTTGGATAATGGGCGATTCAATTCTGATTTTTTTTTATATTTGTCTTAAATATCGCCTATTTTTTCATTATTTAATAAAAAAACTTATATCTTTTGTTTTCTTTCCAGGGGCTGGAAAAATCAACTTCGATGGTTTCTGCAACATTGCCTCTCACTTCTTGGAGGAAGAGGACGCTGAAGCCATGCAGCAAGAACTGAAGGAAGCTTTCAGGTTTGTTTACAGTTATTGTTTATAGTTATTTTCAGTATTATAAAATATATGATAAATGTTGTAGCATTGTTATATTCATAATGTCGTCAGAAGTAGTACAATGATTACTCAATTAATCGATCACATGGGAAAGCTTTTGGACAGAAAATAGATAGAACCGGAAAAATATGAAGGGAATTTGAAGAAGACACTGAGGAACCAGCAGTAGCAGATTTAAAAAATGACGATGACAATAATGATGTTATTAATTTACTGTAGAAATTTATCAATTTTAATGTGATGTATGTTTATAGATTATATGACAGAGAAGGAAACGGATACATTACAACATCAACCCTCAAAGAGATCCTCGCCGCTCTAGATGACAAACTAAGTAACGCTGATCTTGATGGCATCATCGCGGAAATTGACACTGACGGCTCCGGAACCGTCGATTTCGATGGTAAGTCCTCAAACTACCAGACATGTTTTACTGCATCAGTTAATTCAGGATTCATTTCCCTTAAAAGATTTCTAAAAAATCCTACTAATATTATAAACGCGAAAGTTTGTAAGTATAGATGGATGTTTCTTACTCTTTCACGTAAAAGCTACGGAATGGATTTTAATGAAACAGTACAATAATATAGCTTATACATCAGAATAACACATAGGCTACAATTTATACCTGTACTCCCTGGGAATGGGAAGTTTGCTAGTGAAAACTCGGGACACTACTCCGTAATATTATAGACTAGGTATGGATCTCGAGAATTGCTGAATGCATGCTACATAGCTAAGCAGACTAGTTAGGTTGAAATCCTTTGAGGAGGCATATATCTAGCAACGGACTTGATTCGGTTGATGTGAGAAGATGAGGATCTAATTCAGAAAAGAAGTGTCAATTAGTGGATTAGCTAACACGTATTATAAACTCACTAATATAACACTTTATCTAGTCATTATATTATATGATGTGCCAAAAAATGTATAATGACTTGATTCGGTTGATGTGAGAAGATGAGGATCTAATTCAGAAAAGAAGTGTCAATTAGTGGATTAGCTAACACGTATTATAAACTCACTAATATAACACTTTATCTAGTCATTATATTATATGATGTGCCAAAAAATGTATAATCATCAGCCTTTATCCATTCACTCCTGAATATAGGCTTCCCTCAATAAACGCCAAGACGACCAATCCCTTGCCACTCACGTTCAACACGGACCGGCTTAAAAGTTATACGTAGCCTTTGTTTTTTCGAATACCGAATACGATGTTACACATTTTTTTTATATTGACTTTAAAAATTCAATTAATTTTCTTTTCTTTTCAGAATTCATGGAGATGATGACTGGCGATTAAATATACTTAGTTTGTACGTTTAGGATATTTATAATTCACATATTTAAGGAGTGGAGACTTCTTAGTGCAAGTGCTTAGCATAGATAACTCTAAAATCTATCTTATAGATAGCAATTATGTATTCGTTCTTAAGAATTATTTTCCGGAATAATTTACACGAAGCGAATGTCATATACACTTTAAACATCCTGTTTTTGATTTGTACTTAAATATATTTATTTAAAATCGAAAGTAGTTTTATTTATAACTTGTATAAAAATCTAATAAGACGCTACATTTTGTTTTTGCTATCTTGTACGCATTCCAAGTTAAGTCCGTGCTCCAAGCATTGAATGACTCAAAATCTCAAGGATTCGTTGACATGTGAGACTCATTTCAATTCATAATTTTAATTTGTGAGATTGTAACTAAAATTGATTTACAATCTTAAAATAATTTTAAGCTTATACAATTATTATATTAGAATAATATTTTCTTTTATTATTTCCTAATATTATAGTATCATAAGGCAATTATTATGATTATTATTACTGTATTTAGAAACAGTGGTTCCTGTTCCCGCTGACACACTTTGATCGCTGTTCTTGTATTATCATCGAGTTATAAAGATTGAGGTTTCCTTTATTCTGACCTTATCCCTAACGAAACAGTGTTTGACTCTTAGAAAACCAGCAGTTAAGGATAGCTTTGAAGCCTAGTAGCTTTAAGCTTTTGGCTGTAATTTTTGCATCATTCTTTTCATAACTTATGTTTGAAAATTAGGCACTGATATGGACTGCCAATAAAAATGAACACTTATTTTTTTTTAAATTATGACTATGAAATTTTAATACTTAGAATATAAAATTTCATAATGACACTAAGATTTTCCACATCCACAAAATAGCACCCTAGTATAGAGTAAAAGGCAAAATGCACATAATGGTTGCAGATAAAAGTAGACTTTTTAAAAAAAATTATGCTTGGTACCCTAGAATATGAGTACACTATTGTTACATTATTGCAGATAGTAGTTAAACCAAAAAAATAAATATATTTTGTGGGTAAGCATTAGTTGTTTATTTAAAAACATCTACAGAAGCAACCGATATTGACTCTTTTCTGCTAACCAAGCCAAGTAGAATGAACGAAATAAATACAAAAGCGTTACCTGCTTTTTATAAAACATGGTGGATTTATTTTTTGGTTTTTTTGCATTGCCTGCTTTTGCTCCAAATACACTTTACCGATCTAATCAAAATATAGTCTAAGCGTTAAGACTAAAATAACCAGTTCAAGTAGCCGCCTTCCGTGAATCTAATTAAATTCAAAAGCGACATTCTCCTAAATCACCCATAAATATTAAATTGTAATCCGCAATCACTCATCAAGTCAGATTTAATATCGTAATTACGTTTTCCCGCCCACTGATTAGTCAAACCTCAGACTTGGATCAGTCTTGGCAATTACTCTATTTGTGTTATTTTTATTTCCGCAAGTGTGAGCTTCTTGGGTATAGACTCGGCTTCGTGGGTGATGGATCCGGGTTCGATCCTGATCCTGACTTGTGGTGCCTTGAAATGGGTTATTTAAAACTTCTACGTGCATCTGAATATAAAACTATTGCTCGCTCATTGGAGAAGGAAAACATGAAGAAACTTGCATATTGTATGAAATTAAAAGTTTTGGAAACTTTGAAGTTTAATAACGCGTTTTAGACCAGCCCTCTGGTAAATTTCGGACCAATACGCCTTCTCGTCTTCGAGGAAGAGACTCCTTCCCAGTAGTTATGGGACAAAGTCACTTTTTACTTGATTATTCAGCAGACAACTATGCAGCTAGAGTACGGCAGCTTGATGCGAAAAATTTAACCGTATGGACGGAATTCATCCAGCGGCAAAAAGTATCTTGCTATTTGTATTCACTAGCAGGAACGTTACATGGAATAGTTTTATGTTACTTATCTATGTTCATCATTCTTGTAAGCCTATCCAATAACTAAATGGCATAACTACACGATTAATGTTACATGAGTATCTATCAATTTCATGACTTTAAGAACGGAAAAAAAGAAGAAACAATGAGGTGTCCCTTTGCAATTTCAACTTTGATAAAGTATCTTGATACGATTTTTTTTGCATTTTTTAGATTTTCACCAACATTCCTCCGTAATGATGAACATAGTTACATTACACCACATCAATTGGGGGATTATAAGAAAAAAGATAAAAAAGGAAAGTTACGTAACTTAGGATATTCCTCGATAAATCCTAATGGTAATTTATACTTGTTAACAGCGAATAGCCTGGACCGAAATTAGACATGCTCCGTTACAATTGGAAAATTGTCCAATTGCATTTTGCTTCCTCGAGCACACTGTTTTGTACAGTCATACATACAATTTTTCTGGTGAATGTAATTGTATTTATGCCTTTATTTTTGCCTTGTTTGCCTTTTCTTTTGCCGTTTTGCCTTCTTTATTGGGAAACTAGTAGGCTGAACCTGAAGCTGAGTAACCAACGTCACCCATTGTCATAAACGGTTCACTTGGAACTGACTCATAACTTTTTCTATATTATGTTGACCATTGATGGGAAGACATTTTCTTGCTCTTCTTTTCGAAGCTGTTTGACGGAAGAATCAAGCAGGATGACGGAATATCGTGCATATTCCAATATAGAGCGCGTATTCTTTACAATAAAAAATACGAGCTTAGTAATAGAATAAATATTGACACTCAGATGTTTATACCAAATAAACTGCAGACTAAGCTTTTTGATTTAAGCCGACAAGCTTTCAAATCCTAACTATCGGTTCATATTGCAATAACATGGTAGCTCAATGAATTCAAACTGAAATTAATTTATCTTCGACAAAGATTGTGATACATGAACAATGATTTGTAACGATCTCATAATAATTCTAAATTATTAAAAATTGATAGCATCGCTATTTGTTATGCTTTATTGATGATGATTGTTAAGTTAATAATATACACGGATTTTTATTAATATTAATTAATACTTTAATCAACAAATCATAAGTATTGTATTGTACATATTACTATTTTTCTGATTCTTCACACTGGACTTGCCTTGGAACAGGTGGTAGGTTTAATTGACATTCAAAAAGGTACTTTGGTGGTACTATTTTGTTTAAAAATATTTGGTTTTGATTTTTCAAATTTTAATGGCAAGTGTATTCCACCGTACTAGATCAATAGTATTTACTAATAGTTTTTTTAAATTCTTAATTTACAAGAATAAAAAATTTTTGCATAATAGAAAATCCCTTTTAAAACTATTTCAAAAAACAATTTTTTTGTTTCGTGAAGGTTGATATTTCGCCTGCCTTTGAACGCCTTGTTAAGGAGTCTCTAAACAGTTTCAAAAGTTAAAATAAAAATTAAACTTAATTTCTTTAAAGATCTCTTGACAAGTGTACCTATGAAATTATTTCCATTTAACCGACCCCAAGATTTCAATTGAGTACAGAAATAGTGTCATAGCAAAGGTACATATAAGTTGTTTTTAGTTTTTATGAGTTAGTTTGCACGTCCACAGTGTACGTTATGTTTACAAATGCCATCAAAATGTTACTATGGCTATTCTTTTTGGGAAATGTCATTTCTACACCTGTAGATGATTATCTTGGTATCATACATGAAGGAGGTAATTATGATTTGTTTTGTTTCTATCGAAAAATTTGTCTTTTATTACTTTATCAATAAATTTATAGCACGCATGTAAATAGCTAGTTTTTAATAAGCGGAACAAAGCCAACAATATTTTGTAAAAATTCACATCCCGTGAAATGTGAAAATATTCGATCCTAGAGTGAAATCTACTGAAATATATATATAGTGTATGTTCTTTTATAAAAACTATATTTTTTTATTATTGGTAATAGATTAGTGACATTATTTTGTTGATATCAGATAGCTTTATTGTAGCCGTTTTTATTACGAGTAAATGCATTTGCAGAAACTCATTTCAAAATATATTTGTTGCAGAACTTGCACTGAATGATGAAAAATATATGAAATACATAGTACCATCCGGTTACTCTCCACCGAGATCTCCTAAAAATTTTAACTTGGAATTAAAAGATTTGGTATCGGAGGTAATAATAATTGTATGAGCAAAAAGTCTTATGTATAGGAACGTGTATAAATTATCTATTATTTTCAGGATAATGAATATTATCAAGAACTACAAGGTCATATTGAATCTGGTCACGCTATGAAAGGCTTGACCTTCAATTTGTATGATGACAATATGAGAGAAACTGCTATAGCTTTATTTAGATTACTCAAGAGTGTTAAAGAGAATAAATTGCAGCCAATCAGAGATTGGGCTTTAAACAATATAAACAGAGATATAGTAGATTACACATTCCGTCTAATTTCACTTTATAGGGATATAGAATTTGAAACAAAAAATAAACCACCGTTCATAGTCAAACCGAATTATTTTGTCAATAGTGAAACAATAAACAAAGCCCTAAAGTTAAAAATTAGCAATGGAAAGTTTGATGAAAAAGAAGGATTAGTCAATCAATATTACAGAGAAGATAATATTGTAACTATAAATACAAATTATTCCGGTTGGAACATTTTGAATAGTGAATGTAAATACAAATTAGACTATTTCAGAGAAGACATCGGTCTGAATAGTTATTACTATGGTATACATCTGTTATATCCATTTTGGATGACTAATGACGAACTTACTGAAATTGATCCAAAATATGCTGAACAATATTACTATGTGCACAAACAACTTATTGCAAGATTCAATCTTGAAAAGGAACATTTAAAATATACGAATAAGTCTGAATCGCTAGATAAATGTTTTGACAACTTTATACCATCATTAGTTCATGAAAATGGACTTTCTTTTCCTATAAGATCAAACATTCTTGGACAATGGAATGACAATCAATACCGCATAAAAACTATAGACATAGCTATAAAGGAATGCCTATCCCGGGGATTTATTTATATGGTATGATGAATATTCTTTTCTTTCTTCACAATATTTTCTGTAATATTTTTATCCAATGATTTAATCATTTCTCGTCTTTCAGGATGATGGAATAAAAGTAAAATTGACAGAAAACAATTATGTAGATTTACTTGCTAAGCTGATAAGAGCTAATTATGAGGGACCTCAAATATCTAAGGTTATTAAGTCGTTATTTGGATACGGTTATAACGGTTACCCAATTGACAGGTAAATTAATATCATCTAATGAAATTTTTATCTAATATAAACTTTTAACGAAAAAATATAATTTGATATTTTATCTTCAATCTAAATTAATAAATCATCAATTTAATTTAAATTATTAACAAAATGTCATTAGGTAACACACTTAAAAGTTCTATTTTATATTTCAGATACAACCCAGCTCCTTCAGTTTTGCATCATCCGGAAACAACATTACGAGACCCAATTTATTGGTACTTAATTGAAAAAATACTGAAATACTTCTTAGAGTATTCTAATACCTTGGAGCCATATGATATTTCAAATTATGAAACAGAAGATTTTGAAATAATTGACAATAGCTTCTCTAAAATTACGACATACTACAATTATTACAGATTCAGCCTGAACAACATATTTGGTGAAGATGAAAACAATTTTGCTAAGTCCTTAGTATTTGCTGTCAGACAAAAAAGACTGAAGCATCTACCGTTCACTCTTAATTTCACAGTAAACTCCCTCGTCAATAAGACAAGTAATGTTAAATTATTTTTAGGGCCACAATGTAGTGAGGTAGATTGTTGGAATCAGTATAACAGTTTTTATGAACTTGACTCATTCCCATATAGTTTTTCAGAGGGATTGAATTATGTTTCATGGAGTTCTGAAATTTCTTCAAAGTTTTCATTCGATGATTACTACGACTTAGAGTCGAGGCAGCAAAAGATCAATAATTATAACTTATTTAAGTTTCCGGAAAATTTGATTATACCAAAAGGTCTGGAAAAGGGTCTCAATCTTACACTGTTTATAATAATAAATCCTCAAAATGAATTAACAGATACCTATGAACCCATCGGATTTCCATTCCATAGACCATTAGTTGTAGAAGATGCGACATATAGAAACTACAAATTTTATAATATTTCCATATTCCATAAGGAAGGTCGTAAGGAGAGCAAGGGCAATTTCTCGCCTCATTTAAGTTAAGCAATATTTTTTTTATATTTCTTTTAGCTTTAAAAGTAGATAATGGTATATTTTGAGATTTTGTGTAATATAATATAGATACAAAGAAAACAAAAAATAAACTATAAGTTTTTATTATAAAAGTAGAAATTAAAAATTATCTAAATTAAATAATTTTTCATTTGAGAACCATTTCTGTCTTATCTTTAGTGTTTGTACATTTCTAAATAGTGACCAGTGAAGTGAGGAACGTTGTATTTCCACGTGAACTCTTCACCATCGTGGTAAATTTCAACATCTTCGAAGTACATGTTTGGCTGTTTGAAGTATTCTTCATAGACGGGGCGGTCGAATGGATATCCGAAAGGCTTGTTGTCCTGTTCCAAAGATTTGATCGCTTCAAATTCCATAGTCGTGTGTTCGTATGGGTATACGATAACATACAGTTGGAAGGGGAATCCACCTTTAGTACCCTTAGGTAAAAGCAGCCTCTTAGGGAATGAACCAGATTCAACAAGCATATCAGTTGGCATCTTTCCTTCGGAAAGCATCTTGTAAATTTCACGTACTGGTGCAGAATCTTCTTTGTAGAAGAAGAAGTCTGATGACTTGCGTTCTATCTTATTTTCACCCTTGACTAAATCATATACAAACCAATCTAATGTAACAAAGTTTTGCCAGTTATGTTCCAGGGTCAAGGGGTAGCCCTTGCTATCGTATTTGGGACCTAAGAACATCTTGACGGAGGCTTTGCCTTCGATGTCAGACTTAACATCAACGGTGACAGTGAAGGGCTTGTGATTGAGTCTAGGTTGACGAACAACATAATAGGGATGGTCCCATTTCTTCAGTTCTTCCTTAGTGTAATAGACATCATTGCTTACTTCAAAATCGTAATAGTCAAAGTAAGTTACTAGTTTGTCGACTTTAACGCTGTTAATTTTAACTCCAACGTAGTGCAACATTTCTTGAGTGTATGGAGTCAAATATTTCTTGAACTCGATGAAGTATTTAAGGATTTTGCTGTACATTTGGTAGAAAACTGGATCACGCATCGATGTTTGGTAGAAGTCTAGAGCAGACGGAATGAAAGAGTACCTGTAACAAAAACATTATAGTTATTGTAATAATCTCGTAAACAAGACACTCGAAGAGAAAATGGAAATATTGAGCTTCACGAAATAAATATATATATACGGTAAATATCCCGTTTAAAAAATTGTAGTAATGACAGTAACGTTTCGAGTAATATAAAATCCTATATAAAACTTATCATTATTTAAAAAGCCCTTTTAAACTATGCGAAGCTTCTTTGAGTTAAAGAGATAGTCGTGGTGTAATCAGTATTGATGTGCAATTGATATTAGCTGAATTTTTTATATGTATAATTTAACTTGTAAAGATTATAACATTTTACTTGCTTTAACACTCACAATGGTTTAATTATTAACTAAAGATACTAATAAGTATTAACTATACATCATCGTTACATATTCTAAAATCTAATTCTTACTTGTCTTTAGTCTCTGGAGCAGCACTCAAAATGTGACGAGATGTAACTTCGAAGGAGTTCTTCTTGTAGCTTGGTATATCATGGTGCAGATCAGCGTTGCCTTGCCAGAAGTTTCCGACGAAGTTGACTGACTTATAGTTACGGAGATCGATTTCTTGATTGTACTAGAAAAGCAAAATAATATGTTATGAAAGACATGGCAACTGAAAACTATTCTTTTTTTTAATGTTAGTTGGATAGACAAACTGGCAAAGGTGCCTGATAGTAAAAGGGTGACGTCATCCATGAATATTAAGTGTTGCCTATCCTGAGATATAAGATGTTAGGTCAAGGGCTAGGTAGAGATGTTAAGTACCAGTAATTACACTGACTGTCTTTCCCTTCTCTCCGAAACACAGCAAAGCTGTTTCACGTGAGAAACAAGCAATCAAAGTAAAGCGGCACAACTCATCCCTTCCAGCGATAATTTACTTACTTTCTTTAACTAGAAGGTTTTTTTTTTTCGGATGGAGCTATGCTAATGGCCCAAATGGCCCTAATGCTTCGTCGAAAGTGGCCACTAGAAGGTAGTAAAAGAGAAACACTTACTGATTTGAAACGGATCATTTCTAAATATTGCAGGAATGTCTTCTCGTATGTGTCGAGGAACTGCAGCTCTTCAGCCTTCTTTGTGTATGACATCCAGTAGTTTTCGGGTCTTTGGACGAAAGAGTGGTGGTAGTAGCTCATGGACGGGCTGTAACCAGTCTGGATGGGATGCCACCAAGAGAATTCAGGGATTTCGCTCATACCATTAGTAAGACGTTCTAAGTAGTAGCGGGCTAGCATTTGTTGGTAGAAGTAGTAATATACTTCACCACGGTATTCCTTCAATGCTGTATATTCTTGGCCGTCCATCCAGAATGGGAAGTGAGCGTGGAAGTAGAAGTAGTAAGCGTTAAGGCCAACATCTTCAGTGAAGTAGGAGATCTTGTATTCGTCGTGGGAATAAGTAGAGTAATCAGAGTAGTTGGAGTAAACTACGTAGTGGTCTTCCTCGTGGGTAACTCCTTGTTCGAAACCGAAGTCTGGTGTAAAGATACCCTTTTGCATCTTTGTACGGTACACCTTTTCCCATACGTCAGAGTTGGTGAAAAGTTTTGGCCATACTTCATAAGGTGCTGGGAGGGCTACTCCTTTGGTAGCAGGGTGATGCAGCAAAGCGATGTAGTACGCGTACAGGAATTGACCTTCATTCATATATATGCGTGCATACGCGGCAGTCTTGTAGAAAGTGTCAAAGTCCTTTGCGTAGAAGAAAAGATGGAATAGAGCGATTGCCTCTTCCCTTTGTCTTTCATAGAAGATTGAAAAAGGTACATTCTTGGGAAGGAAACCAGTCTTCTGCAGATTTAGGAAATCTTCAACAGCCTTCTTGTTCTGCAAAAAAATTTTTAGTTTTTATTCGTTCGCTTAAATTCGACGTATAATAATTTATAGAGGCTAAATTGCTGTTATTATGATGAAATGAGTATATAATGCTAAGATAGTGAAAATCAGAACCAACATTATTATATAATAAAAATTCACATTTAAGAGATTTTATTATTATTTTAACTGTCTCATCAATCTTAAAACTATGACCAAAATAAGTTCGCTTGTTTTTTTAGATTTAATGGAGAAAAGCATAATGCATATAATATACAACATAAGTCATCTAAGCGCTGCTTCATTGGGATGCCAGGTATATGGACGCTTGTCAAGCTTCGCTTTGCAAGAAATTATTACATTTTGTTCAATGGTTGAAAAAAAATAAATAAAATTATTGTAATTAATGTTAATGTAAAAATATTTTTAATAAATATAGACACATCTTTAAAGAAAATGTAGGCATAGAATTAGAAGTGTTATAAAAGACATGGGAACATGACATGGATCGACTGGCCTGTTGGTCTAGTGGTTAGTGACCCTGAGTTCTAAGCCGGTCGTGGGTTCGATTCCCACTCAGGACAAATATTTGTATGATGAGCATGATCATTTGTTCTGTGTCTGGGCGTAATTTATCTATAATATGTATATTATTATTATTATTATTATTATATTATCTTACCGTGTAGTTATCGATGTGAGCTTCAATGTCATAGTGGACTCCAATTTTGTAATAATCAGCCTCCGTGTCCACTTGGCCATGGTAGTGGAAGAGTTTGAAGATCTCCCTCTGTTTCGTGATCAGTTCATTGTCAACTGTAAATAAAAAAATACAATTTCATTAACTCTAAATATATTACTTTTATATATATATATATATATATATATATATATATATATATATATAGCAAGAAACGAACAGTCGAAGCCTTTTGGCGACTATCGACGGCCATAAACATCCACATAATCAGAGGTTATGCAGATGTGTTGCCCTCCTTTTCCCTATCTCCCCAATGGGCCACCGGAAACTCACAAACCGCAAGAAACGCGACAGCGTAACTGCCACTTTACGCCGGTATTATGTGAGCCAGAGGTACCTACCACCCCGGTCGTACCGTCCCAATTCGGCTGCAAAGCAGCATGTACTGTATCTGTATCGGTTGACCGTTTAAAGTGAAATTGCAACCTTTATATGTCCCACTGCTGGGCACGGGTCTCGTCCGCGAAATCAGGCGAGGAGGGTAATGGGCGATAGTTCACCGATGCGCTGGCCCAATGCGGGTTGGTGAATTTGACACTTTCAAAGATTTCTAATCTTATCAGGCATGCAGGTTCCCTCAAGATGTTTTCCGTCACCCATGGGCGATGGGCTCGTGTTTAGGGTGTACTTAGAAATTTAGAAAAAAACCAAATCAAGGCACCACAGAGAGAGTCAGGATCGAACCCGGTCCCTCCAGCTCGAAAGGCTGAGCCCATACCCACTGGACTAACATCGCTCACTAGTTTGCCCTTTATAATTTGAAAACGTATTTAAAATTGCCATGAATCCTTACTAATATTATAAATGTGAAAGTAGTGATGTTTGTTACGCTTTGAAGCGAAAACTACTCAACTCAAATGGAATGAAAGGAAAATGAGAATGTGTACAAAGTTTCATGATGAGCTCATAAAACTCTGTACACATATTCTCAGAAGTACTAAAAGTAACATAGGATACATAAAAAAAAGGAATTTCTAAAGCTAATGTCGGCGAAGTCGCGGGCAGCAGCTAGTAACAGGTATTTTTTTTAATTACGTTTTATAGTTATCTTTATTTATATTATAATTAAAAAAGGATTTTATATATAACGTGCCAATATTTATTGCGATTAAAATTCTTAAGAATTACCGTCTCTTTACATATAGAAGGAGAAAATTTATACAATTTCCCCTTCAGGTATAAACAAGCAGGATTGTGGTACCCATGCAGCCGGAATCACGTTACAGTCTACAAGCCTATCAATTAAGAAGAGATGGTGAAGCACCATAAGAATCTCAAGAGACCAAAAGAGATTCGTGTAGAATGGTGCTATTATAAAACTTACCGGTTTTTGTTTTGTAATGATGCTTGTAGGATGGACCATGCACCACGCTTCCCAGAGCCACGGCTACAAGAGCCGCTAATACTAAGATAGCCTTCATCTTGGACAGACCAGATGGTGACTGTGCCGAAACTAAACAACACAGCCCTTATATACACCTTATCAGGTAAAACAGATTCGTTTATTATTATTGTTATATTTATCTCTCACTGTGACTTTCATCATATGTATTAAAAATAATATTGATAATTGTTGTTGACTTAGCTTTTCAAATATTCGGTCCCGGAAAATTTTTACTTTGAGATGGAATAAATAAATATTCAAGAAGAATTACACATCAATAAATTAGTTTCGTGGTAGAAGGCCAATGCAGTGCAGTGAGTTTGTAAGTATGGAGTATGGACGTCTGTTACTCTTTCACGTACAAGCTACTGGATGGACTATTATGAAACTTTACAATTATATAACTTACACATCGAAATAGCACATAGGTTATTTATCCCCGTACTCCCACAGGCATGAAAAATAATGGGAATAATATATTATAACAGTACATACACCAAAATAATTAAATTAAATTTATTACTTATCTTATCATTATCTCGCCATTCATCTATTTAACTAACACATAATACAGCATAATAATATAATATGATAATTATAAATCCCATATCTTCCGGTCTAGAGGAGAATTCCCAAGGAATGTATGCTTGGGCACTTATGTTATAGTTAGTATTATGCTACAATATGGAAATTGTACCTAATACTATATACATAAAGATGATGTTAGATCAACCAATGGCAGGCATGCGCTGTTCCGTGTTTTGGTCTGCATGGGCTTCTGCTTATTTCTTTCATGAAACAGCCCCGTACGCCACCTTTGCCTGGATGTCATCATTAGCCTACCACCGAACGTACGGTCCGTTTAACCCATAAAGCAACTCGGACCTCCTTCCTCTACGGTGTATGGTATAACCTCGTTAATATAATATTAAATTTTAGTAATTATACTTCTCTGAAACTGCCTAACCGTTTTTGATGAAATTGGATATGCATATTCAGATATTCATTTATAATTTAAATTTGAAATATCACATTGTAACACGAGTTTCATGCTTATTGTTCACTAAAAGAAGTGGGTGAAAGAGGGCTTAATAAGGGGTAATAATAAAGTAATCAATGCGCCAAAAACTGTGTATATAATATACTTAATGTAATAACTTATTTCACCTTAAAAATAAATTAAGAACGTGATACCAATGTTGTGGGTATCTTCTCTGACATGGGCGCGTTGCGAACCCACATTATAAACTTAGCCGCTAAGACGATCATAAGTGATCATTATAAAGATCCTATATGTGACATTAAAAATAAATAAATAAAAAAATGCATCATTATTGTAGACATCTTTATAGATGTTAGTAATTCTCTCAGTCTTATGGTCACACAAATTGTCTGCTCTTTCGAGACTCGAACCCGCTACCTAAAGTCTCTTGACAACTAAATCCGTCGTATATCATTATCGTCAGCTTCATGCAGGTTAAGTGATAACCTCGTTACCGCTGCTTAATAAAGCGCTGAAGATTACGTTATCAAAAATAATACAATCTATTTTGGGTGCCTTGTTTTTAAGTAGGACTTTATTGACTGTATATGCATCTGATTTTAGTTTCACTATGACTAAACTGAAGCCAAGAATAGCGGGTATAAGCTGGAGTGGCTGTGGGCTGGTCACACTCAAAAGTGGATGGTCAAAGTCAAAGTCATTTTTTTAATTCAAATTAGTACCACCAAAGTAACTTAAAGTCTACCACCGGTTCCAAAGCAAGCCCACTGAGAAGAACCAGCGAAACAAACTCAGTGAAACTAATTTTTTCAAATATTCTATTACAAATTTACATAAATACTACTATACTAGTATAGTATATGAGAATAATCTAGCAAGATCGATGGGCCAATAAGGTGCAAGAGTGTTGGTCTGCCATTAATCAGATTATCAGTGGATCTACGTGCAGTAATCGGCCCGTGTTAGATGCGAGTGGCAAGGGATCAATCGTCTTGGTGTTTATTAGGGGAAGCCTATGTACATCAATGATAAAGGCTGGTGATGATGATGCTAAACTCGATATCAGAGAAGCTGTGAAGAAAATTTGTGCTTTTAGCAGGCTTCTCGGAGGAAGTAGGTACTAGTCTGTAAAGTTACCACCACATGATATAGCTTTACTGTGTTCGGAGGGGAGGGCAGGAAGTGTAATTACTGTAACATCTTATGTGATCGGATGAGCAACAAAACCCCGCTATGGGTCAGGCCTTGTAGTGTCGGTGGGGCTCAGTAGCCCAGGGTGAACACTACACCTTGGGCGAAGCGAATTGAGCCGAGGGGGCACTTTGTACCCCTCTTATAAGAAGAGTGAACAAAAGAACAGGGGGCAAGGGGTACGGGAAGGGAATCTTACCTCATTGGACTGTCCCGACGTTGGAAAGAGTTGTTCGGTGGTGCCGGACAACCCCTCTATGGAGGTGGCGACGGTCCCTTGACCTGTTGTTTGTAGAGCCGAGGCACCTCACCAAATGCGGCATTAGTGACACTCGCCGGGTTTTAGTGGGTAGAGCTGCGTCCACTTATCAGCTTTCAGGCGCACCGAGTCCCACATACCCGCCTCGGGAGACCCACACCCCAGCGGGATGTCTCGGCGCATTACCCGGCGTAAAAGCAAAAAAAAAGATGAGCAACAAATAGTCTGGACTAGTTGCAAGAAAACTAGTTTATGCACATAGGTGACGCTGACGACCAGCTATCCAGTGGCACATCTGCTAGTTAGCAAATCCAATTGCCTGCAACTAATGTAAAAAGTGTATGTACGACCTCTGTGGCTAAATCGTTAGCGCGTTGGCGCTCAAACCGGAGGTTCGAATACCGCCAGGGGACAAAATAATTTTCTCTGCTCCTGGGTCATGGATGTGTATTAAATTTGTGTATAATATAATAAAAATCTTAAATATATCTACACTAATATTATAAAGAGGAAAACTTTGTTTGTTTGTTTGGTTGTAATGAATAGGCTCAAAAAGTACTAGACCGATATCAAAAATTCTTTCACCATTCGAAAACTAAATTATTCACGAGTAACATAAGCTTAATTTTATTCTGATAAAAAATAGGGTTCCGTAAGATATTTTCGTTTTTCGGACACAAGGTGTAAGAAATCGACCAGAAAAGTTACTTATTTTGCGTACTTAGATCCCGTTGTAAATCTTAGTTAACGCAGGCGAAGCTACGGGCAACAGCTAGTGTAGTAATATAAAAAGTATTAAATATATGTATTGCCGTTGTCTGGTATCCACAACACAAGTCTCTTCGAGAACTTACCATGGGACCAGATTGACGTGGTGTAAAGGCGATATGTTTCTATTTAAGTACATCCCATAGTTTCATCTAAACCACATAAATTTGATTTTAATTTATGGGGCAATCGTCGTTATCATTATTATTATAAACTTTACTAGCTTCGCCTGCGTTAACTATGATTTGTAACGGCGACTTAGCGGGATGGTATATAGCCTTATATATAGCCTTTCTCGATAAATAGGCTATCTAATACTGAAATAATCATTCAAATCCGACCAATAGTTCCTGAGATCAGCGCATTCAGACAAACCTGGAAGGGTTTGTTTTTTTTTTTCGCGACACAAGGTAGCCTATGGTACACAAGGTTCCCAAGCTCTGGTCTATATTATGTGTACTAAATTTCATAAAAATCAGTGCAGTTTAGGCGTGTAAGTGTAACAGACAGACAGACAAATTTACTTTCGCATTTATAACATTAGTAGGAATTATAATTTCAGTGATATGAGGTGTATAATAGGGGACTTAAAAAAGTTTTTTTTTTCTTAACTTTTACGAATTTTATTGCGGTTTGTTAAGATGTTTACATGATGAAAATTGAATGACAAGTTGAAAGTCAAACTAAAAGTTTCTTTTTTTTTTTTTTTTTTCGGATGGATCTATGCTAATGGTCCTAGTGACCGTTATGCGTCATCGGAAATGGGGTGATCCGGTTGGATCATCCTATGACGTTAAAAAAAATGTTAAAATAAAAGTGTTAATTGTTATATCCTTTAGAGTTCAACAACTTCAACTTTATTTAATGTTATGAAAAAGGATAATTAATTACTTTTATTTGTAACGCAGGAAAATGCATTTTGCTTATATTCAGTTTATCCTGGGTAAGTTGATAAAAATAAGCCCAAATCTTTGTCTTCTCCAAAAATCTAAGTTTTTTTTTCAATATTGTTTATTTATTATTTTTATTTAATGTGAGTAATAAACACTGTAATGTAATGTATAGTGTACTTCAATAGTGCTATTTATTGTAATATTTTACAAAACTTATAGTATTGGTTACGTTTGCCCATGTTTGTCTTAATTTATATTTTACATAATTTTATGTTTCAGGCATTCTATATTTACAATAGGTTATTTAACAATATGAAAAAACTAGCAGTGCCCCGCGGTTTTCCCCACGTACTTCCCATTCGTCTGGGAGTACAGGAATAAATATACACCAGAATAACATATAGCCTATGTGTTATTCTGGTGTATAAGCGATATTATACAAAAATTTCAGCGCCCCGCGTGCCCGTGTGAATGTTGGGATGATTTATAGCCTATATGTTATTCTGATGTGTAAGCTACATTATTATGAAGTTTCATCAAAATCCATTCAGTAGTTTTTGCGTGAAAGAGTAACAAACATCCATACTCACAAACTTTAGCATTTATAATATTAGTAAGAAGAAGAATTAGTAGGATTGTAGGATAATGATGTTTTTATTACGATTTCAAAATTAATTTGCATTGAAAATTAATATCATTAAAAATATCTTAAAATAAAGATAATAAATGAATCTTATAATCCAGTGAACTATTTATAGAGATAGTTTTATTAACCTAGTCAAATAGCATAGGTATTCAAAGAAACTTGTAGGTAATGCTTGAAATACTATCAGTAGTTTAACTGTAATAAATATAGATCTAAAAACATTTTATTTTCTATATTCCGGTTTACAGCAGGCACTCTATAATATAGTAGAGTATGTAATGGATAATAATACAAATTTGCTATAACTACAAAGTCGCTTTCTCTGTCGCTTGTATGCTTAAATCTTAAAAACTACGCTTACTTTAAAACTGATTTTGATGCGGTTTTTTAATAGATATAATGATTGAAGGGAAAGGTTTATGTACATCATTTAAGTTTTTATGTACATTGGCTAAGATATAACAATAATTGTTGGAAGTGTCGATAAAAAATAGGCCGTCACGGAGTTTTCAACGAAAACGCTGCCTAAACCTTGTGGAAATTGTGTATCTTAAATAGGTCTACAAAAAAGTCCGCGATGGTATATGTCCATCTCTTAGGGATATCATACTATATCCATTTAATACTTTTAAAAATGGGCAATTTTAACGCAATAATTTGAAAGTTGTTTACACAAATACGGTATGAATCCTTATCATTTTAAATGAGTTGGCTTGATGAGATGGCTTGGCACTTCATGAAGATTATTTTTCCTCTTTACATCGTGCAAATTAAATGAATACTTTAAGAGATATAGAAAAATAAAAATAATGCGCAAGAAAATAAATCGTGTTGCCGTGATTCGAACGGGCGGCGCGGCGCAGGCACTCCGTTACTCTCGCCTGGTGTCCAAGTCGTATGGTGGAACATGTAATAATAATATTCAAAATATGCCTACAGTAAGTCTGCTAAGGGATATATTATGTCTTTATGTTCAAGATAACATGATATTATATTCATATTAATACAAAAACTTAGAAATTGTTAAAATAGAAAATGATCATCATCAGATATGATAAACCCGTAAATCTAAGTTCACGCGGGCGAGGCTGGGGTAACAGCTAGTTTATAATTTAACATTATTTGCTATTTTTAATATTTTTAAAGTGTAAAGTACTAGATTATATTAAGTAGGTATTTGGTGTCAAGACCTGTGGGGTCCTAACTTCTAGCGCTTTAAGGCTTTTTAAAAGGTTACTCGACAACACATGAGACTGAAGAGCTTGCAGCTACCTCGGACAAAGAATAATTAGTCTAGCTATTCAAAGGGGGATTGCTGCCAGTACCTTCGGAACCTTGACTAAAGGGACTTCTTTTAATAATAGTATAGATTTTTTTAGGTTTATTGTTTTATAAATTGTGTTGTCTGTATAATTATAGTTATTATTGTTCTCAAGTTAGGGAATAAGTTTTCTTGTTTGAGAATAAAGTTTCTTTAAACCTAAACCTTATATTTCACACATTGCCTGGACAGGCATTTTTACTCGCCTATATATAATCCCCAAACTATACAGATATTATACAGATAGTTGGTAACATATCAATAGTAATTGCAATCCTCAGACCAATGAAAGGTAAAAATGTTAAGTATAAGTAAACATATTATATAAAATCTTATAATAGCTAATCTTATGGAACCTTATATCCTAACCTAACCCTTTTAGATGTATGTTTGTTCTAAAATTAATATTTTCATGAATAAATCCTATAAAGTCAAGCGGCTAATTAAGAATGATTCGGGATATCGTAATATAAAATTTCATTATTAAAGTTTGTTTTAAAAAATTTGCAGCAGAAGAAAATGAAATGGCAAAAGTATAATTACTTTTTTTTATTAATTGTTAATAATAATTAAATACATAGATATTTATAAATATAGAATATATATCATTGAAATTATATAATTCTCGGGGAAATCTCAGTGCTTAGCAACATCGTTGTAGTGGTGCATGTAGTAAGGTACGTTGTACTTCCAGGTCCATTCCTCTCCTTCGTGGTAGATCTCAACATCCTCGAAGTACATGTTGGGCTGTTTGAAGTACACCTCGTGGACGGGGCGGTCGAACGGATAACCGAAAGGCTTGTTGTCCATCTCCAAGGTCTTGATGGCTTCCAATTTAGTAGTCGAAGGCTCGTATGGGTAGACCATCACGTAGATTTGGAAGGGGAATCCACCCTTAGTACCCTTAGGCAGGAGAAGCCTCTTGGGGAAGTCACCGTTGTCAGCTTCGGGTGTCATACCAACTGGTAATTTGCCCTCAGAGAGCATCTTGTAGACATCGCGTACTGGAGCAGAATCTTCTTTGTAGAAGAAGAAGTCTGTGGATGAGCGCTCTACCTTGTTCTGTCCCTTGACGAGTTTGTGTACGAACCAGTCCAATTCGACGAAGTTTTGCCAGTTATCTTCCAGGCTGATGGGGTAGCCCTTGCTGTCGTATTTGGGACCCAAGAACATCTTGAATACTGCTTCACCTTCTACGTCAGATTTGACATCAACAGTAACAGTGAAAGGCTTGTGGTTAAGACGAGGTTGACGAACGAAGAAGGATGGGTGATCAGCCTTCAATTCCTCCTTGGTGAAGTAAACGTCGTTGCTGACTTCGAAGTTGTAGTAGTCGAAGTAGGTGACCAGTTTGTCTACCTTGACGCTGTTAATTTTAACTCCGACGTAGTGGAGCATATCTTGAGTGTATGGGGTCAGGTATTTCTTGAATTCGACGATGTATTTCATGATCTTGCTGTACATCTGGTAGAACATGGGGTCGCGCATCGATGTTTGGTAGAAGTCCAAAGCGGAAGGCACGAAACTGTATCTGTAATTAAATAAAAACAATCAATATGCTTCATATTGTAATAAAGCTAAAGCTTTATGTGTTTTTTAGTTTCCGTTTTTTTTTTATCTTTTTAATGAGTGACAAGTGCCTTATTGTACCCAGCTGGTCGAGTGGTTAAGCTAATGGCCACTACCCACTACTTTATGCTACCGAGGTGGAGTTTTACTTTGAAAAACACTAGTTACTAAAATATAACTTACTTGTCGACGGGTTCTGGGGCGGCGCTCAGAATGTGTCTTGCGGTCACTTCGTATGAGTTGTGGTTGTCGTTGGGCATGATCTTGGAGTGCAGGTCAGCGTTAGCTTGCCAGAAGTTTCCGACGAAGTTGA
The DNA here is from genome assembly GCA_905333005.2 of Lycaena phlaeas. Classification (NCBI taxonomy): domain Eukaryota; kingdom Metazoa; phylum Arthropoda; class Insecta; order Lepidoptera; family Lycaenidae; genus Lycaena; species Lycaena phlaeas. Next base: position 7,007,357 of record HG995181.1, read on the forward strand.
CAGATTTCGAGTTGCGCATGTCAATCTCCTGGTTGTACTGAAAATTTGAAGTTATTGTAAGTCTAGTTAAGTTTTTGTGAACCACACATAGAGTTGAAGGCTGATGGACCAGAGATCCGAAATAAAGCAATATTTGGATGGAGATTCAATTAGATGGATGGATCCTAATTGATCGATATAGTTCTGATAATTATTAATTTTAAATTTCATTAATAACTTGCATAACTCGTAAGATATTAAATTTTAAATTTGTCTCTAAAATAAAAGAATCAGTAAAAATACTTACAGCCTTGAAGTGGATCTTCTCAAGGTATTGAATGAATGTAGTCTCGTAAGTGTTGAGCAGCTGCAGCTCTTCAGCCTTCTTGGGGTATGAGATCCAGAAGTTTTCGGGTCTTTGGACGAAAGAGTGGTGGTAGTAGTTCATGTATGGGCTGTAACCAGTCTGGATCGGGTGCCACCAAGAGAAGTCTGGGATTTCGCTCATACCGTTAGCAAGACGCTCTAAGTAGTAACGGGCCAACAGTTGCTGGTAGATGTAGTAGTAGACCTCACCACGACGCTCCTTCAGGATTGGGTAATCTTGGCTGTCCATCCAGAATGGGAAGTATGCGTGGAAGTAGAAGTAGTAGGCGTTAAGGCCGATATCTTCAGTGAAGTATGAGATCTTGTATTCATCATGAGGGTAGGTGGAATAGTCGGAGTAGTTGGAGTAGACGTAGTAGTGACCATCTTCATGTAAAACTCCTTGTTCCATTCCAAAGTCTGGTGTGAAGATGCCTTCTTGCATCTTTGTACGGTACACCTTTTGCCATACGTCAGAGTTGGTGAAGAGTTTTGGCCATACTTCATAAGGAGCAGGGAGGGCGAGTACTTTGGTGTCGGGGCGGTGGACCAATGCGATGTAGTATGCGTATAAGAATTGTCCCTCGTTCATGTAGATGCGTGCGAAAGCAGCGGTCTTGTAGAAGGTTTCAAAGTCCTTGGCATAGAAGAAGAGATGGAATAGAGAGATGGCCTCCTCCCTTTGCCTCTCGTAGAAGATTGAGAAAGGCTCATTCTTGGGTAGGAATCCAGTCTTGTATAATTCCAAGAATTCTTCGACAGCTTTCTTGTTCTGAAAATAAATGAATTTATTGCTTTAAGCATCTGCATAGCAAAGAATCGGTATGAATTTAAAGTCTTGGGAGTTGTTATACCAAAAATGTTTTACTAATTCATTGAACTATTTTTTATGACAAACTAAGTAGCCTGTTTCGAAAGTGCTTTGAATATCAGGATCTCGAATTCCCTTCTTCGTCTTCTTAAAATTTTATGATAATTTATAAGATGGGATTTCATAAGCTCTTCAGCGTGTTAATCTAATATTCATATGTCTATAGATGTGTATTTAAAATGTGCTTAGAAATATTTCGTAACTTACGGTGTAGTCGTTCATGCATTTTTCGATGTCGTAGTCATGGCCGATCTTGTAGTATTCGGCCTCGGTGTCGACTTGTCCAGGGAAGTGGAAGAGCGCAAACACTTGCTTTTGCCTCAACACCAGATCTTGGTCAACTGTAAAAACAATATATTATTAGGTAACTTAATAAAATATCTTCGTTACATATTGCACCATGTATGCATGTCAGGAAGTTAGTAATATAATGACATAGATAATATACATTTTATTGAAGCCATTATTACAGTATAACTAACGGGTCGTCATAATTATTTTGCCTTCCACTACTAAACGTGTTTTTCTTGTTCTTTTGTGTTATTTCGTATGTATTAACATCATCATTATCATCATCATCATCATCATCATCACCATCATCATCATCAGCCTTTATCCGTCCACTGCCGAACGTAGGCCTCCCTCAATGAACGCCAAGACGACCTCAATTCTTATTGAATATAACATCAATATAATAGGACAAAAATATACAAGTAGGGACACTATGTTACCCTTGGCTTAGTAAGGAGAGTAAGATATTAATGCTTTTGATACTAAGAACACCTATTTAGTATGATATTTTTCATCATTTTTATGAGCTGGAATAGGGAAACCTGATTTGTGAAAATTTCCTCTTTACATTTTTATTCTAATGAATTGTTCTTTTATATAAGTAATGCCTAGAGTACTTTTTGAAGTCAACAGGATTTGGAGAGATAATGATGATTTTAAGTCTATACTTTGCGAAAACGGAAAATTAATATTATTTAGATTGAAACAAACTGTAAGGGGATTAGATAGGTTAGGATAAAGTTGCATACAAGTAGAGAGAAGCTCTCGGTGCAACAATGGATATCAAAGGAATACATAACTTGAAAATTAAATTATATGTTTGAAAATATTTATGAGTTTTAAATATAAGAAACTTACCAGTTTTAGTTTTGTAGACCAGCTGAGGCGTAGCCAAAGCGAGTGCTACCAGAGTAGCCAGAACCACGGCAGTCTTCATGATGGCAGACCAGAAGGTAACTGTGCCGTATTGCTGAATTACTGCACCTTTTATACTCGCTAGCTTATCTTATATCACGTAATTCGAAAGAATCCATAGTAACAATATATTTGTTTTCTCCCCTTATCTTCTTGACCCCACACCTTGATAGGCCGGTGAAGTTAATAATTTTGTTATGATTTGTTTTATTCCACTCTTTGTTGTAAAAATCCAAGAACCTACAAAGGTAAATCCAAATTTACTAATTTCTAAAAATACAATCATGAAGTCAAAGATTTGTTTAGATAAAAAAAACAATTCAGTTTGACCCAAATTACTGGCTAAATCCCTCAAAACTAAAGTATAAAATAACTCAATTTTTCCTAAGTTAGAATTTAAAATTTTGTTATTAATATCAAATTAAAAAAATAATTTTGACTTCATAGATTGATATCGAAAATTCTTTGGTGTGTTCTGACTGTGTTGTGCGTTTAGTCTTAATAACAATAAGAGTATATGAATGCTATCTGGGGACGATTATACTGTGAATTAAAAAATTAAATTGTGTCGCTGGAGTGTTTGGAGGAGATGCAGCACAGTCTAAATGTATGCTTTTTTTCTTCTCACCTAGTTCAAGGCCCAACAACAAAAGTTTCATCTTCATTCTTTCATTCTTCAATAATTGGCAAAAAAATTACAAATTGCCTTTGGAATGAAAATCTATCGAGAAAGTTTTTGAAGCTTCTTTACAATCGTTGTGATTTCAAAACGGATGCAACGGAAAAACGACAGGTAAGAGACACAAATACAAAAGAGCGAAAGAGCAAAGGTCGGTGTGTATACGTATATTGCACACTGTTTTATACTTGCTTGTATTTGAGCATTTAACGTGTGTTTCACTTCTATAGTGTGTAAATTGCACACACAACTTTTTTTATTAACCCTATTTTCCTCTCCCTTATAATATAAGATGAAAATTAACATACTAAAATTTCATTTACGTACTTTCAAACATTATCACAAGCATTGCCAAAAATTCAAATGCGTTGTCTTAATAAGTGTAATGGTCAGCATAGTTGTCCGTTAAACTTTAATGTTAGTCAAAATAGGCAGTCTCGAATTTTCCAGGAAGTGCTACATTTGTACAACCCGATTATAATATATTATTTTCGCCTCTACGTGTGAACCAACACCATGCCAGGTCTAGACATCTCGGTTATCTTATATGTTATCATAGTGAGTTTTTGATAATTACAATATCTACGTTATTGTTACGGAATAGGAGACCACCTATTCCCAAAAAAATAATGTAATTAAAAGAAAGTAAAGCACTAACAGCACTAATAGTAGTAAAGCACTAGATGGTCCATTGGGGGTGGACTCGGCCTCATATGCGAGATGTTCCAGGTTCGATCCTAGCCCCCCGCGTGTGCCTTAAAATGGGATTTTCTAAGTTTCTAAGTGCACCCCAAACATGAGACCACCATTCGCTCACTGGTGAAGGAAAATATCGTGAGGAAACCTGCGTGCCTGATGAGATTGAAAGTCTTTGAAGGCATGTGAAGTTTACCAACTCGCACTGGGTCAGCGCATCGGTGAACTATGGCCCAATACCCTCCTCGCGTGATTTCGAGCAGGAGACCCGTGCCCAGCAGTGGGACATATAAGAGTTAATATTTTACTTTTTTTTAAAGCACTAATCCTTCAAGTGATAGAGGATTATTGGTTTTGGTATTCATTGAAACAGACCAATGTTCAGCAGTGCTCGAAAAGGGTTGATGATGATGAATGTATTATATAAAGTTCTGGAAAGATAATCGCATAGTATGACATATTTAAAAACAAAGATAAGCTACCAATTGTTTTTTTTTTTTTTTTATCAAAATCAATGCATAATGACAGTTTCGTATATCAACAATTATGCCGATAAACTATTATATTATACGTACTCAATAAATTATATTTTATATTACATTATAATAACAAGTGTTTACGAAAATCTAGGATAGTACGCCGTCCGTCGGGTCCGCTAGTAGATGCTACTACTCAATAAATTCTAGTTTAAAAAAAAACATGCCTAATGAGAAAACCAAAGTAAACATTTGAAAAGCATTTTCAATATAAGAATGAGGATTAACAAAAAGATATAATATTATAATTATTATTATAAAAAACAGCGTGAGGTGCTCGATACTCAGTGTTCTAAAATATATTTCATCGACAGCTATTTCTAAAAGTGAAGTTAATGTGAAAATATTGTACAAAGCGCCATTTTTTTACATACTTTTTTGTTTATTCATTCAATTTTATACATTCAAATTTGTATTGAAATTCGGAGTGGTAAGCTTCATAATATAACTTTAAACTTTTAATTTTGTTGGGCTTGCAGAGTTTTGTTAACAATGTTTCTATTTGATGGCGACTGGACGAAGTTTTCACGTAAATTGCACGAAGAAAAAAAACCATTTCCAGTACGGTCTGGTACGAAACTAAAACTCTCACTCAAACGCTCTAGACCACTTCTAGATGTTCTTTAAGTTAATTTCGTTCACTGTAATAAATTACTTGTTACAGTTTTTTATAAATATTTTTATATTTCCAACGTTTCGTATACTTTTAACAAACTCTTATAAATCAAATAAGTATATAGTAGTAATCGATTTCTTACAATAATTTATTTCAAAATAAAAGTATTTTATCTAATTTATTCATAAATTATTGATAATAATATCATCAGGGAAAAGTGCTTTTGTTTTATTTGTACTGCATTGAAATCTCCATTAATCAAAATTTTTTTATCCTCATAATATTATTAAGTATTTTTAAGTATTTTATGCAAGTATCTAATAACGACTATTTTAATAGTGTGACCAAGAAATAAATTTATTTATAGAGTCATACTTCAGCGATAGGGCTGTAATGGCAACTAAGGCGCTGGCCCAATGCGGGTAGGTGAACTTCACACACCTTCAAAGACTTTTAATCCCATCCAGCATGAAGGTTTCATCACGATGTTTTGCTTCACTGGTGAGTGACCGATATTCTCATCATCATCATCAGCCTTTATCCGTCCACTGCTGAACATAGGCCTTTTTTTACTCGCATTGGGTGCACTACCTCACTAATATCGCTGCATGAGCCTTCAGACGCTATCTGAGGGACCCGGATCTGCAGGCGACGGGAAACATTTAGCGACAGACTGATACCGACAAGACCAGATTCTCCACAATAGGGGGACTGCCCGGCTACCACTTGGCAGTCTCCACGACGTCGTGTATTTAGCGGGGTCTGGGTTCCCATCCCGAGCCCGACACGAGCACAGGGGTGTTACTGGAAGCGCATTAAGTAGCGTCTCCGACGCACCCCCGTTCGTCGTCTACGGGGAACATAGGCCTCCCTCAATGAACGCCAAGACGAAGGATCCCCTGCCACTCGCATTCATCACGGACCTGCCACTGCACGGAGATCGTCTTCCCGCTTGGTATTCTCATGCTCACTTTAAAATTTTGGGGGTCAGCATCGAACCCGCATCTCTTCTCACACTAGACACACTCTTATACAAGAGGTCGAGCCCATCCTAATAATATTATAAATGCGAAAGTTTGTTAAGATGTTTGTTACTCTTTCACGCAAAAACTACAGAACGGATTTTGATTAAACTTTATAATAATGTAGCTTATACACCAGATTAACAAATAGGCTATAATTCATCCCCGTATTCCCACGGAAACGCGGGGCGCTGCTATACTATACATAAATGCTGTTGTAAATCTTAGTTAACGCAGGCGAAGCTGCGGGCAACGGGTAGTTAATATATAAATGCACTGGGAACTCTTGAAACAATTAAGCCAATTATTAATGTTGGTAATCAAAAGCAGCAGATTTTAGAAGCCTATCAGTCTTTCCTTCATCCAATCTTATCCCAGATACGGCTTAGGATAGAAATTAGGATACAGTCCTGAAGTACAGTTGAAATGGGGCAAGTTTTATAAGAAGCTTATTATTTGTTAAGTACCCTTTACAAATAAACCGCTACAAAAATTTCAATAAAATTTAGTATGAGATAAAAATAAGGGAAAAGGATATAAATAATAAAAAATGTAGAATATCATAATAAATTATATATTATGATAATGATAATAATTATAAATTAATAAATATAAATAAATAAACGACCTCCGTGCAGTGGCATTTCCACGTTGGTAGCGAGTAGCAGGTTATCGGTCGTCTTGGCGTTCATTGAGGGAGGCCTATGTTCAGCAGTGGACGGATAAAGGCTGATAATAATGATGATGATGAATGATAATTTGGTCCGCGTTGTATTTGAGCGGCAAGGAATCGGTCGTCTTGGCGTTCATTGAAGGAGGCCTATGTTCAGCCGTGGACGGATAAAGGCTGATGATACTGATGATGATGAATGATAATTTGGTCCGCGTTGTATTTGAACGGCAAGGAATCGGTCGTCTTGGCGTTCATTGAAGGAGGCCTATGTTCAGCAGTGGACGGATAAAGGCTGATAATAATGATGATGATGAATGATAATTTGGTCCGCGTTGTATTTGAGCGGCAAGGGATCGGTCATCTTGGCGTTCATTGTTCAGCAGTGGACGGATAAAGGCTGATGATGATGATGATGATGATGAATGATAATTTGGTCCGCGTTGTATGTGAGCGGCAAGGATCGGTCATCTTGGCGTTCATTGAGGGAGGCCTATGTTCAGCAATGGACGGATAAAGGCTGATGATTATGATGAATGATAATTTGGTCCACGTTGTATGTGAGTGGCAAGGGATCTGTCATCTTGGCGTTCATTGAAGGAGGCCTATGTTCAGCAATGGACGGATAAAGGCTGATGATGATGATGATGATGAATGATAATTTGGTCCGCGTTGTATGTGAGCGGCAATGGATCGGTCGTCTCGGCGTTCATTTAAGGAGGCGTATGTTCAACAGTGGATGGGATGGATTATCACCATCAGTTTTATCATCCATAAGGCAGATGTTGAAATAAAATTCATAGAAATATTCGTAACATAAACTATACATCTATACATATAAATAAAATGTCTGTTTGTAATATTAAAGTAACCGCTTTCTATGAATACAATATTATTATATAATAAGGTACCCTATTATTATATACCAAAATATTTTTGTCCCTCTGTCTGTTTGTTCCGGCTAATCTCTGAAATATTAGGACTGATTTTATTTTTTTAACTTAATTAAAGATTTAACTTAAGCTATAAAATAATCATCATTAAACCTCATATATACCTCATATGGATACGTCCGTAAATCTAAGTTAACGCGGGCAAAGCCGCGGGCAAAGCCGCGGGCAAAAGCTTGTAGAAAATAAGTACGATAACATTATTTTGCAAACCATATCGCTTTGTTCATTTTCGATGCACTTGAAAACAAATGATTTAGCGATAGAATTTTAATCACCAATGACTTGACACCGCGATAACCTTTTATCGAAAAAGTTTGACTTTTTCTCCTCACAAACATCACGCGGGGATCGACTCATAATGACCTTCACATATGTTTGTTTATCGAGAACATTGTTAAATGCTGACAATAATTTAAATAAAAAAAATCAGACAAGTCCGAGCCCAACTACCGCGCTGAAGGTTCTGTAGAAAGGATTTTCATAATACAAGTAATGAGCGGTTTTCAGATTTTTTCTTAGGGCCTGTTTCACAATCTCCAGTTAAGTTCCCAATAGGTTATCGGCAACATATTTGACAGATATTTGACAGATACTCCATACTCTATCTGTCAAATATGTTGCCGATAGCCTATTCGGAACTTAAGTGGAGATTGTGAAACAGGCCCTTAATATAGTTTAAATAACTTAATAATAACTTAATTTCAGTATCCAATGCCAGTTCGACGGACAAAAATTGGGGAGTAGTTTGATTCTGTAAATCTCATTTTGAGATTTTTTTATAAATCAAGTCGTATTTGTACTCACGCAATATTCTCGAAAGGAAAAAATCTTCCTCTGTTTTTCACGGGTAAATACAGATTAATGAATACGTTATGTGGATATCAGCTTGAAGATTAATATTGTTTAACATACAACTTTACAAAGTTTCTAAATAATTTTGAATTTGAAATTTAATTTACAAAGTTTCTAAACGTTAAAATGTCTACATAAAAAAGTTTGAATATGAAAATTCATGTTAAGACTTTCAAAAATCCATTTTACGAAAATTTGGGCAGGACCTACACCTAAATTACCTTACTCAGCATCAGGATATACCACCTCGTCTCCGGGAAGGAAAGATGAATTCTTATTTACTATGAATAAACAACGATAAAAAAAGTAGGTGACGTTACCATTCTTCATAAACTCAAAACTCAGACATTAGACAATTTTCAACTCTGAACCAATTTAATGAAAGACATATTGTATATTAAATTTCAATCTAAGTTATGGAGTTTGAATTTTTTGCAGTGTAAATTAAGCTGTTGTAAGCAAAGTAAGTTAGTTAAGTTACATTGCTTACAAGAGCCATATATGTTGCATACATTTAGTTAGATTTGATAGCTTAATCTATATCGTATCTCATCGAAACGTAGAGGTAGTGGAAATTATTTTCAGGTGTCTCGTCTTAAGGCATTTTATTTAGGTACTATTTCATTAAATTGGTATTCAATAACTAAATGAAATGGATCAAATAATATCAAACATTTCGTCAATCTATTACTCTTATAATTACACTTATAATTACTCTTTTCAAATTTTTAATTCGATTTGTTAATTTTGAAGCATGTTTTTAAGTTGAATTTTTATTTTAGAATTATTTTTAATGTAAGTACACAAATCTAATTTTGAATTATCTTTCCATGCTTACTACTTATTATATTATGATCTGCGAAATAATTTCTCTATAAAAGCTATTGATACATTTTTTAAATAAAAAAATATCAGTCATCATGCCTAGATATACCTGTGAATAAAGGTTAACTCAAGAGAAGTTGCGGCCAATCGATAATAAAAAAAAGAGCTCGCAAAGCTCGCTCGCTGTAAAAAAATCGCAATATTTGATACACTTTACAATCATGTCAATAGATGGCTCTGTTTACAACGCTGTTCCTAGTGTAGAACCATAGTTAAATTAATACAGTACCCTACGTAGTATTCAATACTTACCATAGATGGCACTACAGGTACATGGAATTCTTATAAGCACAGATTTATAAATCTGTAAACAGAGACAAGAACAAAAAGTTGGCTGGCTGTTAAAGTTTATTTTATTTTGTGTAACAAAATACACAAATGTTTGAGCTAGTAATATGGCAATTAAATAATTAAAATTCGAAATGAACAACATTAGGTATATCTATCTAGTCTAGAATTTTACTTTTGAACGATTATACAATCGTAAGAAAGAAAAAGAAATAAGGTACACGCTATTATGTAATTTGCATAATATTTCTAATGTCATATTTAAAGAACACTGTCAAATGGAATTTTCATTACTAAACTCATTTAATCAAGTAACATCATACTAGCTCAAGTATTTAAATTACACAGGCCCCAAATTGCTTCGAAGTATTTACAGTCGATTAGATTCTTGTGGCTTCTATTGAAGGCCAAGATTTCGAATTCAGGGATCAAAGAGTCTTAATATAGCATTTAAATGAACCGACCAGTAACCACCATAAAAGTATCTTCTCCTCAAAAATGGGCGAGAAAGGCTATACCTCATATTTATGTTAGTTGGCTAGCCGGCTAGGCTAACTGGCATGTGAGCCAGTAGTCAGCGTCACCCATGAACATAAACTAGTTGACCTAAGACTAGTCTAGGCGATTTATTCAATGTTATATCCTGAGACTATACTGTTAATTATCTGTAACAGTAATTATACTTCCTGACCTAAACTTTATTCTGCTACAGCAAAGCTGTTCATTGGAGAAAAATGTAAGGTATGGAATCACCTGTGGGAGGCTGTGCATTGTCTCGCATACTAATTGAGAGTGGAGATCTACAATTCTGCCATATACCATATATGCCTGTATACCATAAATTAACTATTCTGCATTTCGGAAAGAAGGGCATTTTAATACACAAACATCTGAAAAGCTTACACGTACATAACCTAGAAATGATCTATTGGTAATTTAGTTATTCTGGCTATTTATTATAAGTAATAAATAAGTACGAATTCCAAATATCCTTTCAATGTGTTATTATGACGTCATTATCAAATTTTAAATTGGATCAATTAAATTAAATAAAGTATTTAAATTTTAGTCTTGGCGTTCATTGAGGAGGCCTATGTTCAGCAGTGGACGGATAAAGGCTGATGATGATGACGATGATTTAAATTTTGAATTATCATAAAATCGATTCTAAAGGGTTCACTTCAATCGGCGATCCGATTTTTTTTTATTAAAAAATCGGATCGCCGATCTTAAATAACTTCAACAATCTTAAATAAATATAAATGAATCGCCCAAATGTGTATACGCATTTTATTTAAAACAACTGCACGAAATTCAATAATTAATTAGGCATTTATATTTTTTTATTATCAAGACACGGTTTGATTAAAGAAAACGCTAAATATTTTTAGATAAGGGCAGAATAAGCACACTTGCTTATTTACTATATATTATATTCATACAATGATTTCGCTTTTAACAAATCACACAATAATCAATAATTGAAGGGGACAACGATTTCTGGTGTTTGCTTGTGGTATATAAGAACTTCTTGGATGCGCATGTTCGGCAGCTTCTCAACCTGGTACTGGTACAGTGGTCTGTCCAGTGGGTAGTTGAGAGGGTGCTTGGTCATCCAACGGGCTCCAGTGCCGATGCCGAAAGTTTCAGGGTTGACTCTTGAGTCATACGTGGGTGGAGCGTGGTATTCGCTGATCGATACAAATAGCAGGAACGGCATACCGCCAACACGACCTGCAGAAAAAGACTAAATAAATATCTTAAGCAAAAAATCCGATGGAGCTTATATTATAATAGTAGCCATAAATTACGTCAACGAATAACGTATACGAATGTAAGATATTAAGGGGAAGGGAGTTTAAAAATTTGTAAAATCACATTTTAGAATTCAAAATCTCTAACGCGAATTTTTTATATGAATAAAATCTAAAAAAATTACAAACTTGTTCTATATTTATTAATAATTTACGAGTCGCTATAAGATTATCTTTCAAAAGTTAAATAACAGTTTAAACCAAAATATTTGACATTACGTTGATTTTTTAAGATTAAAATATATAATAAAAGTAAAAAGTACAGTAGAAAGTTAGAAACATACATAAAGAAAAAAATGTGACGACACATCAGGAGGAGTTATGAAAATGTGACAACCTGTGACAAGGACAAGGGAAAGGTTAAAAAGTCTTACAATTAATTTGGTGTAATTTATGGATAGCATATCTGTGAGCGTTATTTTGGAGACAAGAGCAGGCCAGAGGGTGTAATTAAGAGATCACAGTCTTAATATGTAATGTCTTACTATAGGCAATATTTGTATAACTGAATTGCTTGTACTGATCCCAAGTAAACTAGTTTATATTCATGATCGATGCTGGACTTTTAACATGCTTTTAGCATCAAGAATGACAACTGCCATTTTGTCTATTAAACTGAAATAAAAGCAGCTGTGCTGTTTTAAAAGGACGGAACATACAACACACTGACACCGAGACTTACCGGGGCAGTCAAAACGCCATTACGAAAACGACAGCGAAGTTCGTAATGGCATTTTAGCACCCAGGCGTCTCCATTTATCGGAATTAAGCGATTAACGTTTACGACAAACAGTTTGGTTTAAGCAAATATAAAAAGCAGCTCATTTTTAATCGACTTCAAAAAAATGAGGAGGTTTTCAATTCGGGTGTTTGTATTTTCTAATTGCATCACATCTTTTGGTATTAATTAAAATGATTATCTTTGCATTAAAAATGCCTACGTATATAAAAAATATAATTGTTTTTATTTTATAGCGTATGAAATGAGTACGACTGTATAACATACCCTTTGGCAGTTTCATTCTCCTTGGATAGCCAGTGAAAAACTGTGTGGTGTCGATCACAAACTCTCCCTTGCCATGGAGTGCGTTCAGAGCCCTCATGTAGACCTCATAGCCCGAGAGCCATTTGTCGATCATGTACTTGTTATCGGTGGGATCCCTTTGTATCACTGTTTCTCCTTCTGGCACTGGCAATACACAGTTAGAGCTATACAGGAAAATAACTTGTGAGGAATATCAGGGAAAACGAAAAAAAAAGGATATGTAATTTTATGAATTATTAAAGAAGCCTCTTTCATGTAAATTGGTGACCACTTTAGAATATCCTTAAATATAAATCGTTAAAAACTTGTGTTATTGTGGTATTCAAATGTGGTACTTATAACTTAAAGCTGTATTATTGGTAGGTAGAATGATGTGGAGAATCTGGTCTTGCCGGGACCAGTTTGTCGCTGAGGGTATCCCGTCGCCTGCAGATCCGGGTCCCTCAGATAGCGGCTGAAGGCTCACGCAGCGGTTTTAGTGGAGTAATGCACCCAATGCGAGTCTCCACACACGCCAGTGCACCTACCCTGGCCCAAAAAAAAAAAAGGTAGCCTGATGTGAGCCTCAAGTAAGTGGACATGGAACGAAGGCCGGCCCATCTTGTCTTGGCTTCAATCACCACCTTGTATTGAGTTTGGACGTGTGCTAGTTATTAAGAAATTGGTCACTTACATTCATAAACAAACTGATCGATTTCGAAGAAGTTTTGTGTGTTCTTGTGGAGAGGGATTTCGTATCCCTTGCTGTCGTATTTGGGTGCGAGGAAGAAGCTGACGACGACCTTCTTGGGTATAGCACTCCTTACGTGCACCCTGATGCTGAAGTACTTGTGGTTCAGCTGTGGACGCTGCACCAGTACACTGACTTGGTCATGTCCAGACTTTCCTGAAACCATGTAATATATTTATTAAATATAATAAATTAATATGAATCAGCGTTGAAGGATATGAAAAAAATTACTTATAAAAATTATTCTTAAAATATAGTAAATATGAAAGTAGGGATGTTTGTTACACTTTCACACGACTACTCATCATGAAACTTTGGTACACATATTCTCGGAGGTTCTAAAATTTTTGGATGGATGGAATGGATTTTTTTTTTTTTGCTTACACGTGCAAAGCCGTAGGCAACAGCTAGTAAGATATAAACAGCTTTGCTGTAATTACTAGCATTGAGATCATAGAAATCTGAATAATAAAATAATTCATTACCTTCTTATTTAGATTTCTATGATTGATACTTAAGCCTTATGACTTCTTCTGTCTGAGTATAGGCAATTTACGAATGGGTCTGCGGTGTTCCAGAATGAATTTATTTACAATTTTTGAAGCTATGTCTGGCGCCGGCTTTAAGCTTGGTATATGTAAATCCTTTTAGGTAAACGCGATGTATATTCAGGACTGACGAGCACTTCCCATCAGGTGGCTTGTATGCCGGTTTTTTTTAATAACGTAAAAAATACTCACTTTCATCTTCATTCATGTAAAGTTCGTTCGTAACATTCAGGTAAGTGTATTCGAAGTAAGTCGCCAACTTATCAACTTCAACCTTTTCAATTTTAACACTCGGAAGGGACAGCTGTTCCGTGGTGTACATTGGCAGGTAGGACTTGTACAGATCTATGAGGTTTAGCATCCTCTTCCAGATCATGTAGAAGGCCGGGTCCCGGAGGGTCGTCTGGTAAAGTTCCAGGGGTGATGGAACGTCCAATGCGACATGGCTTGAGCTGTAATGGTAAGGCATGTTTTATGTTACTTGAATAGGCAATCTAGCAGACGTGGTTTCTGGTGGTATTCGACTTCATCATGAATATTAATGAGTTTACCTGAAACTAGCCCAGGAACTCATTTAAGTCCTCACCATGATTCAAACCTTGTCGTGGTGGTGGGCCTCAGTAGCCCAGTGTGAGCCACAAGGGGCAAAACAATCTTTTTTTATACCTTCCACTAACGTCTGTCTAAATTTAGTTGCGCAAAGTGCACGTGATATTACAATAGGGTGACCATATTCTAAGTCCAACAATGCATTACTTACATTTGTCTATATAACAAAATTTATGTGGTTTATTTTGGTAAATATAATTTTCTTTGATTGGTGAAACCAAGTTCTATCAAGTCCCTGATTATGTCGGTTCTTCAAAAAATCATCCTGTATACAAGTCTGTTGTACCTACGTGTGTCACTTAACTCCTCCTTGACGACTGGAGGACCGATTTGAATGTTTTTTTTTTAACGTGTTTAAGTGGACTTGAGGATGGTTTAGATTCACAATTTGATCGGCTACATGATGTTCTGCATAGGCTTACAAGCTTGCTGCGCTGCTAGTTTAACGTGTTGTGATACTTAATATTAATTATTTATTGTTTGCTTAAGGGCCTGTTTCACAATATTGTTACACGATATTTGACAGATACTACATACTCCATCTGTCAAATATGTTGCCGATAGCCTATTGGGAACTTAACTGGAGATTGTGAAACAGGCCCTAAATCTAAATAAAATAGCTTTACAATTTTTATACTTTTTTACTTGTTTTATATCTATAAAATACCATAGTAAAGTAAAATCAGGCACTTTTACACTACACTCTTAACCATTATAATTATGTCCCACTGCTGGGCACGGGTCTCAGTTCACCGATGCGCTGGCCCAAACTTCACATACCTTCAAAGACTTTAATAAGTAGCTAAGTACCATAACATAAACAATTTTTTTACCCGCCAACATATTGGTAGTTGGACCAAATGGAGTTCCCGAGCAGCTGCTTCCAGAGGGTGAGGAGGTTGCCATAGTAACGCAGGTTGGGGGAGTCCACGTTACCTTCGATCACGTCCATCAACGTGCTCAGCGCTTCTGGTGTTCTTAGGCTGATCTGTTCTCCGTTTATCTAAAAATATATAAAAAGCTTTTGTTAAAGCATGAGCTTTTTTGTAGGACAAGACATGCAGTGTTATCATTGGCAGACATAACATTTTGCCTGAAGATAGTGAACGCGGAATGAGTCGCTGCTAGTTTCAGTATACTCATTTATATTTGAACGCGATGCTGGCCACCTATTTCCGTATCAATCTTTTTTATAGTATACTCATTGAAATCAAATTATCAAGACCATCAAAATTTGCGTTTAAATTTTTAAATGTAAAAAAATAATTAGTCAAATAAAAACTTTATAAACATAACATTCGATACTTTGAGACTATGTTAATAAAATGATAACCCTAATAATCAATATAAAGTACATTTTTCTAACTAATACACTTAAAAATCTTAATTACGAATACGATACAAAAAGTTGGCGACTTAGATCCATGATTCTGATGATATCTGTCACTAATTTAGCGCGTTAGTCATCCTAATGGTGTTAGAATTAATTAACATTTAAACCTGCCATGACGCAGTGTCATATAACCAACAGATTTACGTATAGACCAACATACATTTGCTATTAAATTTAGAGATTAATTCTAAAAGTAGCATTATTTTTCAACAAAAAAATACATTAAAAACGTACTTACACTTCTAAGATATCCTATTTCAATGGCATCACGAATACGACGTTCCAAAATCTTAATTCGCTCAACATGTTGCAAGAACTGAGGCTGCTTGAGGTTGAAATAGTTTGGCCTTACAGGGAAGGGCAGGCCGCTGGAGTAAACCAGTCCACTTTCATATCCTTCATATATCATATCCCAGTTAAGTTCCGGAATTTCTCCCAGGCCATTTGAGAGTCGGTCCAAATAATAATGGCTAACAAACTGCTTGTTGAAGAACCAGGTGAACTCCCCGCGGTGGAATTTGGTGGGAGCATTTGTACCACTTAACCAGAATGGAGCAGTAAGGTGGTAGTTATAGTACAGAGCGTTCAGATGGTAATCATTTGTATAATATGCGATGGCATTGTCTACATTTTGGGAGAACGGCCAAATGGTCGTATTCCATCTGATTACGACGTTTTCGTTCCGAACATACGTCTGCGGGTAAAATTCGACAAAATTCTTCCCGTGTGTGTTGATCCTCTGTGCTATATCCATAACCATGCCGTTATGGAAGTGTGACGGGAAAGTTTCGTAAATTGGTGGGATAATTATTCCCTGTGTGTCTGGATGATTCAGGATGGCCACGGATAGGATGTATACAAACATACCCTCATTGATCCTGTCCCTCAAGTATACAGCGGTTTTGTAAAATGTGTTGTAGTCTTTGGCAGAGTAGATCAGGTTGAACAGGTTCACAGCCTGATACTGGTGGGCGGGGTTATGGATGTTGAATGGTACTGAACGTGGTACTTGCATACCATATTCTTTGATCACAAAGTACATCTCCAGGGCGGTAACATTCTGAAAGTCACAAATTAAGATGTACAGTAAGAGGTAGTGCAATGCCGCTTTGCAGACAAATTGGGCCGTAAAGCCAGCGTACCAGCGTAAAGTGAAAGCTACTCTGTCGCGTTCTGTACGGTTTGCAAGTTTCCGTTGGCCCATTGGGGGGATAGGCAAAGGTGGGCAACGCATCTGCATAACCTATGGTTGTGTTCATGTTTCTGGGCGTTAATAGTCGCATTATTAACATTAATAAAGAAATCATATATTTTGAAAATTGAAAGTAATGAAATGGCGATGAAACATTGCCAATATTTTTTCGCCCATTGGTAAGAATATAATATATTCTCCACTCAAACCCAGCTAGAACCGCCCATTTCACAGAGATCGTTCCCTAGTTGGAACCACCAACTCGCGTCATCTGGAACGTGACCCCACTCCACAACTTCATTAGCCCATCGGCCTTCAGTTTTTCAACGTGTGTAATAAATAGGCCATAACCTTATTATTCGCTTAGAGAACAAAAAATGAAATCATAATATACCTACTTTAAAGTTTTCAATGTTTTTCTCCAAGTCCCATGTTTGAGCAATTTCCCTTGCCTCTGTATCGTACAAAGGCTCGTTAATATGGAAATACAGCGCTATCAAATCAACCTGCTTTTGCAGATAAGTCTTGTCAGCTGAAAGAAAATAGAACTGAAATCAATCTCATTGCTCAGGAATGGTGTATACAATAAGTAAACACCATACCTTATTATCGTCAAGATCTTTCATAAGGCCCGCATTTGTTACGCATTCCAATAAAACAATTCAATTGAATTTATCGAAATATTTAAACTTTTTTGGGTTTGTATTGTAAATATTTATTATGAGATTATGGTTAATTATAACGAAGTATTGGTCGGCCATCAACCGGGTGGGAAGACGATCTCCGAGCAGTGGCCAGCCCGTATTGGATGCGAGAGGCAAGGCATCGGTCGTCTTGACGTACATCGAGGGAGGCCTATATTCAGAAGTGGATGGATAAAGGCTGATGATGTTAATGATGATGATTAAAATCGAGGATGCTAAATTAAATTAAAAAAATAGATTTCATATTTAAATGAATAGCATAAAAACCAATAACTTACCAACTTTGTTCGAAGTAGCATTATCTTCGCCTATATTCGCCAAGCCCTGGGTAGCCAGAAGGACTACCAAAGAGACCACTGACCAAGCCATATCTGCTATGCGCTTGCGCATTCAAGCGCGTAAGTATGTGCAGAAACTTTATTTATATAAATAGATAAAGTAAAAAATTGTTTAATGTTTACAGTTATTTAGAAAATAAACAATATGTTGTTTTCGTTTGCGAAAGAAAACAACAGACCTGTGGTCAAAAATGATCACTTTAAAAAAGGAATATAAATAAATCCTCATCTAATATCTATATAGGTAAAATTCTCGTGTCACGGTGTTAGTTACCATACTCCTCCGAAACGGACCGACGGATTTTTATGAAATTTTGTGTGCATATCGGGTAAGTTTGAGAATCGGCCAACATCTAATTTTCATCCCCATAAATGATAAGGGTGAACCCACCCAAATTTTTTTTTTAATTTTATTGACAAAATTTTACATTTTTATTTTTTTATGATACAACATTAAAAAATACATACATAACTAAAATTTCACCCTACTATTACTAACCCACCCTTTTTAACAGCAATATTAGTATTTTGGCAGAACGAAATGTTGAACGAATGAATGTCGGGGCAGCTAGTTAATAAATTCGTAAGTAGGGGTTTTTGTTACGCTTTCACGCGAAAACTACTCAACAGATCATCATAAAACTTAACGCACATAATATTCTCGGAGGTACAAGACGTAACTTAGGATATAATATAAAAAAATATGTATATTATAGTATACAATTCAACAATCACAATATGTAACCCAGGCTAGGTTTGGTAGGCGTGGTAAGTTCGTCGGAACTTTTGCATCCATGATCCGATGCATATTGTAATTATACAAATTTTCTGCACCTGGCCGAATTCAACCCGAGACTGCTGTGTAAAGTATCCACGGTCCAGTAGCCTAACCACTTTAGGCCACCCTCAATGAACGCCAAGACGACCGATTCCTTGCCACTCATCCAACACGAACATTAACGCTCAAAAAACTATTAGAGTAAAATATCAAAGTCAATTGCAGTTCTTTGTTAACCTATTTTAACCTAAACGTACCACATGCCTCAATTTAAAATCGATTTAAAAATCACTCTTCCCAAGACCCTTTATATGCAACTTTAATTAATGACATTAATTATGAAACATATTAGGGGTGTGAGGCAATGGCGAGGCATAAGCTGTGACAAGACCAATATATCTCCCGTTGTGTACCGACTCACGTCAAAACTTTTGACGTATGAGTAATTTATTGGCTAAAAAAATAAATTACCGGATTGCCCACACATTTGTTAGGGCCAGGTTGATTTGGGTGCTTCTGCAAAAAATGAGAAATGCCCGAGGCGTGTACTACTCGATAGCCGGAAGGTGGGTTGTGTTTTTCGAGATCATGTCCCCTCGCTTCGTAGATTGAAGAGTTTGATGGCTTTTGAAAGTGGTCGTTAGATTAGTCATAAATTTGTGGATTATAATGAAAATTATAAATTTTCAATTGCTGATTTTTGGCACCAAAACTTGAACTTTTTTTCTCTTGTTTAATGGAAGATTTTTTTTCTTTTACTATCATCCGATTATTAGACTAAACTTAAATATATTTTCACTGAACTAAGCTTCATTTAATTGTAAATTAGGGAGTCTACTTACTAATTTCGGATATATTAAACAAACGGACAGAAGATATACTTTTGTGTTTTTTTTATTTGCTATTTTTTTAATATACGGACACATTTCTTTATATTCAGATATAAAACGCCTGGTTTACTATAAAATTCACTGCGAGCTTATCATTTTGTTGTTGTATTTTTATCTAAGTGTAGTGTCCGGGTCAGACTTAGTTATAATTGGCAGAACATTAACCTGTTGCTTATTGAGGTAGGTCTAATTTTTTAAAGTATAAGATTCTAGCTGCCCGGGAGACTTCGTTCTGTCAAAAGTTGTAATGTAATGTCATTTATCTATAACTAGTAGCGCCTCACGGTTTCACCCGCGTACTTCCCATTCCCGTGGGAGTGCTGAGATAAATTATAGCCTATGTGTTATTCTGATGTATAAGCTACATTATTGTTAAGTTTCATTAAAATTCATTCAGTAGTATTTACATGAAAGAATAACAAACATCCATATTTACTAACTTTCACGTTTATAATATAAGTAAGATAAAGATATGTATGCATTAAAAAATGTGTATGTATTGTCAGTTGCCTGGTAGCCAAAATACAGGCTCTGCTTAGTTTTGGATCAGATGGCCGTGTATGAGTTGCTAATATGTATATTGTGAGACTACAACCACTCTAAATTCTGTTAGTTTGCATGGGCGAAGTTATACTTACAATCAGTCATTTGTGTCAGTATAATATATATTCCAACTCATATTTAAATAAAGACTTTTATTAATAAAAAAAAAAAAACTTTTTGAAATAATTTAAATTCGGAATAAAACGTATTTCATAATGGAGCCACTTTTAAATGGTCAGAAGAGTAATAGCGGTATTACAGACGGCCACTAAACGACGAGAAGTAATGCCCTGTTTATTATTCATATATTTGTTTTGAAGTTCAACCCTGACACTTACAGATGTACCTGTATCAATTACGAGTCTTTACTATCGAGTAAAATATAACAAATATATCGATGTTTATTATAATAATATATTTATATATAGACTAACAGTAGCCCGCAGCTTCGCCTGCGTTAACTAAGATTTACAACGGGATCTTAGTACGCAAAATAAATAACTTTTCTGGATAATTTTTTACACTTTTTGTCCGAAAAACCCAAATATCTTACGGAACCTTTTTTATCGAATAAAATTAAGCCTATATTACTCGTGAATAATGTAGCTTTCAAACGGTGAAAGAATTTTTGAAATCGGTCCAGTACTTTTTGAGCCTATTCATAACAACCGAACAAACAAAGTTTTCCTCTTTATAATATTATATATGGTAATATCACAGTGTAAATTCATATGTATGTACACTGTGTTAATATAGTATAGATAAGCGTTGAACAGTCTTTATCCTGGGCATTATTAGGTACCTACACTGAGGCATTATTTGATATTTTTATCGTGTCGTTTACTATTGTGTAAACTACTATTGGCATATAAAAGTTGTGCTTTTAACAATGTCGTAAGAGTGAAAGTTTATGTAAAGTATCCGGTAATATTATGTCAAGCGTGTAAAAATCTTTGAAAACTGCGGTGAAAACCGTAAAAAGTTATTTAAAATAACGTTTATTTACTATCGTTAATTAATATTTATTTATCTATTATTATTATTTATAATAATAATAATAATTATTAATAATAATAATAATTAAAAGATCGTAAATTTTAGTGATATTTAGGTCACAGGTAGGACAGCACCAAACATAGCAACTTTGGCCCGGAGCGTCCATTGGCATACTCGGTCTTCATTTCCGATTGACCTCAAAGGCTCTTCGATCATCGAACTGAAAGCTAATGATTAAATCATTATCATCATAGAATAAGACGCTTGTAGTTTCATTATAATATATAAAAAATGACGTACATAAACGATTATGATAGAAGGTGGGGTTTTTATGGTTTATTATAAGTTTGTTTGTCCCTTTCCAATAAACGTGCAGTTAAACCTGAGAGTGAGTAATAAAATAATCTTTAACTTTGGCTTTTAAAGCAATAAGTTCCACCACTGGGAGGAATGCGTTGTGCCAAAGAATTCAGGCGTATATAGAAGCATAATTCTTAAGGATGTTTTGTGCCGACTTTATTGGGGACAAGTCCCCAGTTCGCACTCGCTCGCTCTCGTAGGCTCATATGCTGGGGACATCGCGGTGTCCCTCTCGTCACGCCGCCAAGTGGACGTTTACATCCCAGAGTTTGTCCTCAAAGTTCTTCTATGTACGTCTGAATTCTTTGGATGTGCCATGCACCCAGCTGCATAGATACCACCATCTCGTGCTTAGGAGATAAGGACAAGACGAACTGTGTAATTTCTGGCATCGAAACTTAACATCTTATGGCCATCAATTATACCTGAGATTGACGACCTCTGTGGCTCCGTGGTTAGCGCGTTAGCGCCCAAGCCGGAGGTAGCGGGTTCGAATCTCGCCAGGGAACAAAAAGTTTTCTGTGTTCCTGGGCCATGGATGTGTATTAAATTTTTGTATTATATAATAAAAATCTTAAATATAATATGTATTAATATAAAAGTTTAATTATATATATTTCCGTTGTCTGGTAACCGTAACACAAGTTCTTCGGAAAATTAGCACGGGACCAGATTGACGTGGTGTAAAAGAGTCCATAGATATTATCCATATATTACCTACCTACGCGATATGCAAACAAAATTTCATGAGAATCGGTTCAAGCCGTTTCGGAGGAGCTTAACTACAAACACAGCGACACGAGAATTTTGTACATTAGATTTATTCCGGTACTCCCATGGGAATGCCAAGTACGAGGGTGAAAGCACGGGGCGCAGCTAGTATATAATAGGTTCATCATTAACATATTGATCAATCGCTATAGCCTCTGGGTTATATCTGACCTTCTCGTTCCTCAAACAACAGTTACAAGTTCCAAGAAGGACACTTTCCCCGGACCACCTATATCAAAATGTCTCGTGTCTGTCCGTTAATCTTCAAAACAAATGGGATTAGTTGAAGTGTCAACAAACAATCCACATAATATTTTGTCAATTTTGTCACATTCGGTGGTCTTGATCTCTTCATATTGTGTTTGACAAAGAAAGTGTTAGACTTGCAAAAGCGAAAATTGAATGTCTGCGGGGTACTACGCCATTGATATAATATAATAGATGCACTGTTGTATGTACGTATGATGTTTTTAATTTTTGTCGAGTTGTGGTAAAATCAATCATAAACCGTGCAGTGGCAGGTCCGCGTTGGATGCGAGTAGCAAGGGATCGGTCGTCTCGGCGTTCATTGAATGAGGCCTATGTTCAGCAGTGGACGGATAAAGGCTGATGATGATGATGATGTGGTAAAACCCAACTAATATAAGCACGAAAGATTGCAAGAATGTTAGGATGTATATTATTAGTTATTTTTTCAGGCGGAAACTACAGAATAGATTTTGATGAAACTTTACAATAATGACGGTTATACATCAGTATAATATAGGGGTATAATTCATCCCCGTACTCCAACTGTAATGAGAATTATGCAGGGTGCTGCTAGTTTTTACTATTTTTAAAAAATTGCCAACCACTTAAAAAAACCCATAGCAATCATTAAAAAGTAATTAGTAATTATACAATTTACACAGTTTATATTCATTCGATTATAATTTTTGATTTTATGGCACGTACACTCATATTATCTTACAATTAATAAATCAACTAAATTGATATGCTATGTTAACGGGCGATCTCGCTAACTTATTTATGTGACAAAAAAAATGAATAATAAAACATTAATGTGTCTAATACTTATCATACATCAAAGTCTCATTATCCTTATTTCGCATTAACAGTTCTAAATAAAGAGAATGTTTGGTATCAAGCGTCGCTTTCACTTCTAAAATACCTATTACATTGTTCTCTTTGTTAAAAATCAACCAACAAAATAAACAATGAAAAGTTTACACTTAATTCAAAGGTAAGAGAATTATTTGCAAATATTGAAGTTATTATTGCTGGAAAGACGATATGCATGCAAGAGATCGGCTGTCTTGCCGTTAATTGACAAGGGTCTAGGCTGATGATGATGATGATTTATCAAATGTGATGTATCTTGTCATCTTTTGACTGTGAGGATGTCTATGAGCGGCGGTAGTCACTAACGCCCGATTTTCGAATGGCTGATCAACGTAAAAATTAACTGACATATGATTTGCTAGAGACATGGTTAAATTACTTAATTTGATCAGCCCGTAAGTTGACATAGCCACTACGATGGAAAGCTGTGAAATTTGACTCTAGAATCATATGTTAACGTCAATTAACAACAATGTCGATTGACATACACTTTGACCAACGTTTCAGAAACCGGGCGTTAGTCTCTGGCTGCTCATTTTCCTTATGGCATAAAAAAATACAGGACTCTTTTTATGAACGCCAAGACGGCCACATAAAGAACTTAATTTAAGTTAATTAAGCTAATTATCTTTTAAGTACCCGTTACATGAGTTCCCGCTTACTGCATCGTGATATTTAAAACTTTAATAATTAAAACTATTTAACTTACCCACAATCTGTGGTTTCAGTTGTACATACAATCCTATGTTATAGCTAGATAAGCTATATGGACACATAGCTTATCTAGCTTATATAGTTTCTTAATATGACTTACATATGAACATACAAATTGTTAATTTTCATTATATAATAATGCACAACGATGAAAGGTGAACAGTTTATCTAAGGTGATAACATTATTTTAGATAAGTATCAACCCTTATATGTCCCACTGCTGGGCACGGGTCTCCTCCTAGAAATCAGGCGAGGAGGGTAATGGGCGCCCGAGCCAGCGCATCGGTAAATTCGTTTACCGATGCGCTGGCTCGGTGAACTTCACATACCTTCAAAGACCTCCGACCTTCCTCACGATGTTTTCCTTCACCGGTGAGCGAGCCATGGTCTCGTGTTTGGGGTGCACTTAGAAATAAGAAAAACTCATTTCAAGGCACACACGGGGGGGTCAGGATTAAACCCGGAACCTCTCGCATAAGAGGCCGAGTCCATCCACCACTGGACCATCGGCGCTCTATATTATTTTATATACTGTATATTATGTACTACACTGAGTGCGTACGTGCAGTCTGCCTCTTAAGCGAGAGTATCCCTAAATGTATTTAAGTATAAAAAAAGATACTCCAGATAGGATACAAGGTACTCTACATCATGTATCTTTGTCGTGCTTCAAAGGTAGCGATGGAACTGATGATGATGAATACACATTGACGTTTTGTTTATTAGACAACGTTCTCATCAAATTGTACAAGTTTTAGCGCCATTTACAGCTTCTATAGAATTGTTATTTACGCGTAAAAATGGCGTTATTAAACTTTTTATTCCGCAAAAAATATCATTGGCCATTGGTGTTTGAAATAATTAGTGTTGTATCACAAAAAGGCCCCGAAAAATCAGTCGTGTCGACCACACATTAAGAAAATCGATAAAAAACGGTTAAATCTTACATCGAACATCCCGGCGTTCGTGTTACATGACTATAACAATCGAATTTATTACCGAAATTAACGATTGTAAAGAAAATAATCGCATTCCGATTTTGAAGATGAACGGAATTTATATTTTTATTGTAAATGTAATAATCCTGTTTCATCAGTCGATTTATGTCTTTCACTGTTCAATATCACATTCCCTTTAAGTAATTAATGACTTGAAATTGGCTTAGTCAACATGACTTCTTTACATATACTGATCAGTGTTTGTTTTCTCCAGCCAAAATCTATAGGTTTCATTGTATTCGCGTCCAATCCAAATTGCTAGAAGGATTGCAACAAGTGAACGAAACAAATCAAATGGTCCTTAACCTTGGAACATGAACATTTTAAAAGATCATAATATTATCAAGTTATTTGACATTAAAAAAGATGTGCCTTTCAGTCAAATACGCAGACAAGCTTTCTGGAAGACATAATTTATTTATTTAATTTTGAGGAGGAACAACAGCTTAAACACTTATAAATACAGAACATACAAACATACAGCTAACAATAGTTCCCCACATATAGAACAGATATTAATAGATAATATTATAAGTCTGAATAAAATTTTTTTTTTAATAATTGACGAAGCTAAAGTTGTCCATCTAGATTTACTTAGTAAATCTAGATGATTAGTCAATTAGTCGACCAAAAGATGAAAAAATTATAAGTTGAAGTGCTTCGTGCTACGGAGCTTTCCTTTGCAATTCCAATAGAGGATAAGATTATGATGGTCCAAGTTGTGTTTTGCCAAGAAGGACTGCACCGAAACTGTATCTACGTCTTAAGATGTCTTTCTTTGTTGCCTAAAATGTCCCGGGGAACTTCGTTTTGTTTTTGAGTGGCAACTTGCCATTAGATGTCTCATCCGTCGTCATCATCCACCATCATCATCATCATCATCATCATCATCATCATCATCACCATTTTTCCTTAATTGTAATAACTATAGTAAAAAAAAAATAATAGCATTACCCATGTTTAAAGCACGTCACACTAGTAAAAAGAGCTCGTTATCTCATAACTAATTAAAGAAATATTAGTGATAATGCAGGACGTATTTCATCAAAACGTATTGTTTATCATGTATCGTATCGTCCCTATCAAAATGTTAACAATCCCTTAACGTCGTGTTAGCAACAGTGCTCAATATAATAATTAACTGCTCCGCTAAACTTTAGCGGCCAGTTGAACCACGCTGTTGCACCTAACTTAACCTTTAATTTATGGCCGTTTATAATATGTACCAGCCAGCCATAAATTTTCGGCCAAGGAATTGAATTGAGGAAGTAGTACTAAAGATGTTATGTATAATTATGTATGTTATGTTTATGTATAGTGCATACACTTATTAATATTATATGCGTAGGATGAATGTTTTGTGATTATCCATACTTATCAGAGACTTATTTAGCTTCGCCAAATAATTGAGCTGGATTTTAAGTAACCACAGGATTGTGTTGGTGCCTAAATATAAGTTCGTCATTTTAATTATTATTACTCTTTACTTTTTCTTCCAATATTACTTTAGAAAGGTTCTGACTCTACTTCAGTGCGAACTTCATCAAGTATAAAACGAAATATATAAAAAAACAAGCTTAATAATAGTCAACATACTACGTTCACATAAAACGCAACAAAATTACGGAACATTTCAAATAATAGGTCACGTGTCAGTTCATCCGCGATCATGCTGTAAAGTGTAAAGTATTCGTAATGTCGGACATATAAAAAACTAAAACAGCAATAATGGACTCATTGCTGTTTTAATCCGCAAGTCTTGTTCGTATTAGTTAACTGCAGCTTAGTAACACTGTGGTGTCGGTCTTGTCCAGGATCGCGTCGCGGCGGACTCGCACAACACCTGTGGCATCAAACGCGCCGCCGGCCGACCCCTTCCCCCGCACCGCCCGCCCCCTCCCCCGCGCCGTCCGCGCCGCATCACACGAGCCGACTCTTATGATCCACTCCCATGAGAACTAAAAAAAATCACGGACATAGCGCTAGCTAGATATGGCAACGGATTAAAATAAGATTTCTGATGTGGTTTACTGGCGGGCCATGGCAGTAAAAAGGAATTGAATGCAGTGACGATAGGCATGAAACTGCCAAGCTAAGCGTCCCATTCTCTAAATTGTATTTAAGAGTATACTTCGTGTTGAGGAAATTAAACGCCATTCATACAGTTTTCAACAAGTCAAAACTCTTGTGTACTTTCTTTTTGATAGAATGCTTCTGCTGCCGCTGGAATTCTTTTAGCTTTCTAGAATTCACGTTTCCAAACGCATAATCTCAACATAATACATTTAATATAATACTGCCTTTTTCCATGTATTCTGTTTTCAAATGATTTTGCTAATCGCGATTAGACTAATCATTACTAAGACGTTCAGAAAATATTTCCTAAAAGGAAAAAATACGTAGGTATCATTTTTATACTTTATAAAAAAATGGGATCTTTGTAGTGTACGAAACACCCATGGCACATCTAGACAATCTACATCACCATAACCATCGAATAATAATGGCCTTTACTGATTTTATTGATTTGAAATACCTAATCCGCTGATTGATTTCTTTATAGCCGGCCGGAGATGTTGATCCTATTGCCGCTTGTCCCGGTTAATCGCTGTAATTGCCAGGAATTGATGATGTTCACGCGCCTAGCTTTGGCACCTAATTAACTCCTATGGGAAACAACATTGTATATTATTACGAAAAAGTATGTATATCCTAATTGGATTGGCCTTGACGATTATTGATAGCGACACGATCCAGCGATGAATTCAAAAAGGATAATGATAACGATTATATATTTTTTAAGTTTTAAAATTTTTACTTAAGTAATTATACGTAGAAGAATCAAAGAATTTATTACGATAAGTATGGGGTGTAAAACATGCTAGCGGGGGAGGGGGCAGCCCCGCCATTTTAAAGACAGTTTTGCTGAATATCGAGATTTCCATTTCTTATAACTTTCGACTCGTTGAAGCTACGACTTTCATTTAAGTTAATCGTCAGTTTAAGTCTGGTTTAGGTTTCTGTTTTATTTGTGTTTTATGTATAATGTATTCTTCACTCTTTATTTTTCGAAAGATCTAGATTTTTAGGCCTGATGGCCTAAAAATCTCTAGCTCAATCGGTAGGTAGGTGAGCAGATGGCTCACCTACAAATTATTCGAAAGAGGGACGCCCACTCCACGCCCCGCATTCCTCACTGCTTCAATCTTCCTAAAATGGAAACTAGAGTAGCTAAGGAGGACTAAAGAAAGGTGATATTCAGACGATGATTAAGTAAGATAAAAAAGGGAATTCCATGCAGCAGTGGACCGCACGACCGGGGCAACCTCTCGCTCACATAATACCGTCGTAAAGCAGGAGCTATGTAGTCGCGTTACCTCTTGGAGGATAAAAAAATAGGGGCAATGCATTTGCATAAGCTCTGGTTGTTAGGATGTCTATGGGGATCGGTAGTCGCGATGAGGATCCATCTACTCTATTGCCTCCTTGTGGCATAAAAAAGAAGATAAAGAGCAATAGAAATGTACATATACCACACAGCATACTCTTTGACATGACAACGTTCAATGACTCGATTTTACGGACAGCATGCACAAAAATAAGTTCCGTACTTACATAGGAATTAAAGGAAAGAAAGGAAGGAAAGGATTACACAGGAATTTATTCAAGGCAGAAATAAAGGGAAGAAATAATGAAATAAAAAAATATGAATTCCTTCCTTAAGCCAAAAAAAAAGTAAAAGTAAAGTATCAACCCTTTTATGTCCCACTGCTGGGCACGGGTCTCCTCCTCGAAATCAGGCAAGGAGGGTAATGGGCCAATAGTCCACCGCGCTGGCCCAGTGCGGGTTGGTGAACTACACAGGATTACACAGGACAAGGATTACACAGGAATTTATTCAAGGCAGAAATAAAGGGAAGAAATAATGAAATAAAAAAATATGAATTCCTTCCTTAAGCCAAAAAAAAAGTAAAAGTAAAGTATCAACCCTTTTATGTCCCACTGCTGGGCACGGGTCTCCTCCTCGAAATCAGGCAAGGAGGGTAATGGGCCAATAGTCCACCGCGCTGGCCCAGTGCGGGTTGGTGAACTACACATACCTTCAAAGACTTTCAATCTCATCAGGCATGCAGGTTTCCTCACGATGTTTTCCTTCACCGGTGAGCGAGCGATGGTCTCGTGTTAGGGGTGCACTTAGAAATTAGAAAACCCCATTTCAAGGCAAACACGGGGGGGTCAGGATCGAACCCGGACCTCTCCCATAAGAGGCCGAGTCCGTCAACCACTGGACCATCGTCGCTCTGCCAAAATTTAATTAAGCCAAAAGCTATTTTTAATTTTCTGCTATATTTAATCTTTTAAAACATATCTTTCTGGCATATTTTATATTAAGACATGATAAAGTATTATTAAGTCTACATTATGCGATATTTTATTCATCCATTTCATAATCTTTAAAGTATCTGAAAGCCTGTTATCCCTATTCAAAGAGAATGTTTACTTTGGATTAGGACGTTTTATCTATGATCCCTCTTTTGTGACGGGAATATTTTAAAATAAATCCTAAAGCAAAGAGAATAAAAAGCAAGAATAAAACCTATTTTTTTAAGTATATTCCCTTATATATAGAGAAGCTTACGTGGATCAGTGGTACTAGCCGCGCGGATTCGATTCACCAGGTTAAGCAACGCTTGCAGAGGTTGTTCCGTGGATGGGTGACCAGACGAGACTCCTTCATGCCTCAGAAAGCATGTTAAGCTGTTGATCCCGGCAGTCGTTCGTGGATCTTTGACAGTCATTACGGGTCGTCAGAAGCCAGAAAATTTGTCAACAGTTACTGGGTTGTGGAGATCAAAACAGCAATTGCTCCATATAAAATACAGGTCAGCTGAATCCGGTTAAACAGGAAGGCGACCCCAAAATATAGTTGGTGGACCCCTTATATGTCCCACGGTGTACTGGTCCGCTCCTCGAAATCAGGCGAGGAGCTTGATTGTACACCGATGCGCTATCCAAATGTGGTTGGTGAACTTTACACACCATCATTTATGAATCTTAATCCTATCAGGCAAGCAACACTTAATCTTCTCAGGCATGTAGATTTCCTCAAGATATTTTCAATCACGTGAGCGAGCAATGGAGCAATTGATCAAGCAATTGTTATCTTTATCAAATCAAAAATCTCGTTTGAATTACTTTTAATATTAATTACTATAAGAAGTGAATACGTGAATAAGTAATGCAATTTCATTTTAAGATTTTAAATAAACATGATTATTTTATTTTAAAAATATATCAAATAGAATATAAATTACCATGTTCTTTTGCTGAACATGATAAACATCTCGTAAGTAATTTTAAAAACAAATTTCATGCTAGCCATTTTCAAAATACGAATGTTACAAACTATAGCAATTAAAACACGTGTACTGATAAAAATTATTAGCGATGTCGACGAAAAAAACTCACACTTTAAATTGGAGCATTTAAATTAAGAATATCTTTAATTTGTAGACAACAATATGTAGCACTTACAACATGTCTAAATTAATTAAAAAAGCTCACACAGTGCATTATTCAAATTAAACCGAATTCAAAAGCTATAGCCATATTAAATTAAGTCTTCAAAAAGTCCTAAACCTGCTTATTGGCAGATCACAGCGAGTCTTTTACCCAGTATGCAATATTCTTATAGCTTGAGAATCCTAATAACGTAATTTGAATTAAAAAAAATAAAGTCTAATCCTCTTGCAGATCCACGCAGCTACTGTGAGCTTATTCATGGCCGAGCTTTTATACTTCCCCCGTAAAAGCTTAGTGCGCTTTATTACATTTTACAGGAACTAAATTTCAGTTATCACATTATCATCATTATCATAATAATGATAATCACGTATTTTCTGATTACGATGATAATAATGATGATGAAAATAAAACCTTCTAGAATAAACTTGATTCAAGAAATCTACCAATATCATCATCATCAGCATTTATCCGTCCACTGCTGAGTATAGGCCTGCTAAATTGCCAAGACGGCCGATCCCCTTGCAACTAACGTCCAACGCGGATCGGCCACTGCACGGAGATCGTTCCCCAATCTAGCATTCTTCTTTCCTTTCTTTGCCTTCTCAATATTATGTCTGTCTTAAGATATATCGATTCGCTAAATCAGTTTCAGAAGTTATGCGCTGTGTCACGTGACAGGTCATAAAAGGTATCATAACGACTAAATATCATAAATGAGAGTCTGAATGGATGTTTTTTACTCTCGCACAAAAGCTACTAAATGGAGTTAAAGAAACTTTACAATAATACCACATAATACTATAATAGATTATAGTAGCTAAAATAATAGCTTAAATTAAGGCCTCCATTCTTCCCTGTACTCCCCAAAGTTCGTGAGTGAATCTGTGTTGCTAAGCCTGTATATTTCAACCTTAAAATAATTTTAATATATCTAGAGATGAGCAGAAAGACCAGGCAGTATTTACTGACATCAAGGCCTAGTTAAGTTAAGTTCTTACATCAACTGAATGAAATGCCTTGGCTAGTTTAATCCTAGCCCGGACAACTTATAGCTAGTATTTGCCAGTTTGTATCATACGGAATATATACAAAAATATATACTTGTATGTTAGGGCAAAGTCGAACAATGTGAGCTTAGTCAGCCGTTGGCGATTCATAAAAACGTGTGGAACCCGAACAAAGACATCAGTTGGCTCACATTTCACCTAAATTACATGTTACACGTTACACGTCTATATTGCTGACGGTACCTTTTCTCAAAACATATTCAAGCTTTAGGCGTTTTAAAATAAAGACATCTTAGAATTTTTGGCATGATATGTTATTCATTATTCTTAGTATTTCGAGAAATATGAAGGTGTTCGAGAAACATAAAGTTTGAAATTGTATTGTAATACAAAATATTTCTTGTTAAATTTGAAATGGTCACTTTTTTTACTAACAGTCCACGGCTTCGTCTGCCAAATCTCAGATTTATTTTTATTAGTTTTATTAGATTTGACATACAATGAATTGAATAAGCTTATGTCCTTCGCAAGTAATATAATAATTCAATTTAGGTAATCAATTTGTTACATAAAAATATGTTGTTTTCTTATGTTTACGCGAATTTCACTCATTATAATGAAACAACTTTTACGGATTTTATCGCGGTTTATTTAGTTTTTTACAATCCCGACGTTTCGATCAACCTCAATCAAGATCGACTCACCAACCTACAGACTGGCTAAACATGTGGCCCATGTACTTTCGCCATTGCGTGGACAAACCAGAGCACATACAAGGGATTCCTACCATTTTGTCAGTGAGATCAAACACCTACATCTCAACGACAATGAAACTATGGTCAGTTTTGATGTGCAATCACTTTTTACATGCTTACCTGTTGAAGATTGCATCAATATTGTATCAAGGAAGCTAAGAGAGAATAACATGCCAATGGAATATGCTGAACTTCTTAAACACTGCCTTACATCTGGCTACATGTTGTGGAATAGTCAGTTCTACAAGCAAGTAGATGGGGTAGCGATGGGCTCACCAGTATCCCCTGTTGTTGCCGACATATTTATGGAGGACTTCGAGGAGACTGCTCTGCACACTTCACCCATTACACCCAGGTTCTACAAGCGGTACGTAGATGATACTTTCACAATATTACCATCTGATAAAGTAACCATATTCCTAGACCATCTTAATTCCATCAATAATAAAATTCAATTCACAATGGAATTAGAGGCCAATAATACTCTGGCTTTCTTAGATGTATTAGTTATCCGTAATCCCAATAATACCTTAAGCCATACAGTATATAGGAAACATACCCATACTGATAGGTACTTAAACGGCGAATCACACCACCATCCAACACAGTTAGCTACCGTGGGTAAATCTTTGTTTCAGAGAGCACAAGGGATCTGTGATGAGCAGCACTTGGAGACCGAGCTTCAACATGTCAAGCAAGTACTGCGGGACAACAAGCTTCGGGTACCGCGGCTCCATCGCAGTGAACGTGTGAAACCAACCACCGTCGAGCGAGTACCTGCTGTGCTGCCATTTATGAAGGGAGTCACTGACAAGATTGGCTACATCCTAAAGCGAGCTTCTATTAAAACTTATTTCAAGCCGCCAAAAAAGATAGGTCAATTCTTACCATCTGTCAAGTGTCATATACCCTTACAAGATGCAGGAGTTTATAAGCTTGATTGTGACTGTGGTCTCTCTTACATAGGTCAAACTAAAAGATCAATTAAAACTCGCGTTAAAGAACATATAGCTGACTTAAAACACCGTCGCTATACTAAGTCAGCAATCTGTGAACATAGCCTAGATAATGCCCGCCATTATATCAGATTTGATAAACCACAGGTCCTCGCAAAAGAACACCGATTCCAACCAAGGATGATTCGCGAGGCTATTGAAATTAAAAAACATCCTAATTTCAATAGAGAAGATGGCTGGCCACTACCATCTGCTTGGGATCCCATAATAAAAATAATAAAATCTAAATCCAAGCATAATAATATGTCACAGACTAAAGACTCAGTTAGCACCTTTTGCATAGATAGGACTAAATAAAAATATTGTTGTATCATAGGGTAGTTTCGAATAACTTTTGTAACAGTAGGACATCTGACACCTCAGTCCTCCCGTGACCATGGTCGCTGTAAAGTGTCCGAAACGTCGGGATTGTAAAAAACTAAATAAACCGCGATAAAATCCGTAAAAGTTGTTTCATTATAAAAATATGTATTATAAAGTTTGTCACTATATCCCTGAAAATTACCTAAACACATTATTAATTGTTTTATCAAAATTTAGGGCTTTATCGCCGGAGCGAAGTCGTATTATGTTTCTCAAGATGTGATGCTCAAAAACATCAGGAATTGAGGTGTCAAAATGTAAGAAATATTTCCATATAAATTATTCGCTGTAAAAATCTTCATACAGATAAATATAATTAATGCATTATTTTATTTTTAGCAGATCTCTTTCTTTATAATCTTTTTGTACAAGTGTATTTTTTATGATTATAAAGAAAGCAAATTCGGATAAATGAGCATTTAAGAAAGTGAGTGAAATGGTAGAAAGATTGTCCACCACGATCGCTCACGGATGTTAACACCTGATCCCAGTTCCCCGGTCCGTGAAAACCGATTGGTGCAGGGTCGAGACCATGTTTCAGACATTCGTCACGTTTTGCAAAATCCAAAATGTCTTCTTCCTTGTAATTAATCTTTTGTAATGAATTCGAGTGATTCGTTATAGAATTTGCGGATATTTCGCAATTAGAACGGCGATCGTGGTCATATTTTTTTGTATATTGGAGATTGACAAACTGAGGGACAAATCACATTCAATATCATAACCTTTAACACATAGGCCAACGCGTTGACAAGCACGCTGGCCGAGCCACTGGCCCAATGTGTAGAACAGGCGTTGGCGTATTGGCGGTAGGTATTTGAACGTTGGCCGGCACGCTTGCGAGCTTGCCGCGCGGTGTCGGCAACATCAAAGGAAACTTGTCGCAAGCTTGGCGCACTATCCACACATTGGTTCGTCACCACACATCGATTGAACGATCGAGCGATCGACGACGTGATTTAGCCAATCACAACTTCGAACGGACGAACGAACTTCGCTGTCGTTTTCGTAATGGCGTTTTGACTAAGCCCCCAGTTTGCCCGGAGCAGCGATCAAAAAAACATCAATTTTGAATACTTCCGCACATTGGCCCAAACCAAACCATACTGAGCGACCTTCCAATGTGTGGATTACTCACAAGCGCGTTGGCAAGCGCACCGCCAGCGCGTTGGCGAATGCGTTGGCCTATGTGTAGAGGCGGCCTTAGACAAGCGCGCACAGATTTATTAATAAAGACAGATGGAGCATGCCGAACACTCGAGTGACGCCACCAAAGCGAACTCAAAAGAGATGCCAGAATCTAGTACTATGTTTTTGCTTCTTTTCCTTTTTCTATATTTTCTTTTCGTCTCTATTTTCATAATAGATTGGGTTTGTACTATACGTGGTTGTAAATGGTACTAGAACATAAGCCTATGTTCAGCAGTGGAATGGATAAATGCCGATAGAGGCGTAAAAGGATGATAATGATGATTATGATGATGAAATTGTACTTGACTGAATTAGAAATTCAGAAATATTATCTTTTCACTAATAATTGACATGACACTTGTGAATTGTGTGTATGTATGTATTTAAGGACATTGAACCTTTCCATAGGCACGATTCAATATCAGTCTGATAGTCGGATTGTCTTAAATCTCAAGGTCAGAGAGGCCCGGGATTAAAATTGACACGTCATGTACGAACACGGGATTACTCACATTATTTTGTGTCACGATCGCAAATAAATTATAGCTTGACATGACATTGTCATTTATTAAAACATTTATATGAAGTTGATAGGTTTGTTTTACGAGTAATATTAATGTCGAGTTCAGGAAAATACTTTTATTATAGATAACTTTTTGACATGTATTTGATGCTTGCATCAAAGGATTCAAAATCAAAATCAAATTTTTTTTATTCAAAGTAGTACCATCAAAGTATCTTTTTTAAACGTTAATTGAGTCTACCACCGGTTCCAAAGCAAGTCCACTGAGAAGAACCGGCGAAACAAACTCAGTGGAACTAGTCTTTTCAAATATTCTTTTACAAAAAAAATGAATACAAACAATACATACTACAATAGTAGTATAGTGTGTTGATGAGTTGTGTATGATTAAAACTGATAATAATGAATTATCGATTAAAGATATCTGTGGCTCAATGGTTTACGCGTTTACGCTCCAGCCAGTGGTAGCGGGTTCGAATCCCGAAAAAAAAGTTTCTGTGTTCCTGGGTCATGAATGTGTATTAAATACCATAAAACAAAATCTTAAATATAATTATGTATTAAAATAAAAAAGTATTAAATATATGTATTTCCGATGTCTGTTACCCATAACACAAGTTCTTCGGAAACTTACAACGAGACCAGATTGACGTGGTGTAAAAGCGTCCATAGATATCATTATTATTATACTAGCTGTTGCACGCAGCTACACCTGCGTCATCTATGGTTTAAAAAGGGTCCTTAACTTGGTGAAAATTTAATATGGCCTATGTTCACCTAGGATAGTGTAGCTTCCCAACAGTGAAAAAATTTTTGTAATCGGTCAAGTAGTTTCGGTGCCTATTCAATACAAACAAACAGTCAAATCTTTCCTCTTTATAATATTATTATAGACAACTAGCTGTCCCGACAGACTTCGTTCTGCCAATATTAAAATTGCAATTACAAAATAGGGGTTGATCGTAGAAGGGTGAAAATTTAGGGTTGTATGTATTTTTGTATGCTGTATCATAAAAAAATAAAAACAAAAAATTTCGTCCAAAAATTAAAAAAAATTAGGGGTGGACTACCCCTAACATTTAGGGGGATGAAAAATAGATGTTGGCCGATTTTCATAGACACCGGATAAGCACCAAAAATTTCATCAAAATCGGTCAAGCCGTTTCGGAGGAGTATGGCAACGAAAACTGTGACACGAGAATGTACATAAAGTCTAAATCGCTAATCGATAGTAATTAATTAATGACGATAAACGAAT
This sequence comes from Lycaena phlaeas, assembly GCA_905333005.2. Taxonomy (NCBI): domain Eukaryota; kingdom Metazoa; phylum Arthropoda; class Insecta; order Lepidoptera; family Lycaenidae; genus Lycaena; species Lycaena phlaeas. Next base: position 7,044,160 of record HG995181.1, read on the forward strand.
CGCCCATGTTTATCGTTCTAATCATTAAGGCGAACAAATGAGGCCAAGCAGACCTCCAGGTGTGACATAAATATCAGGCACCCGCTGGCAGGCTCAGGCCGCCTGTCATATTAACTGCTACATTAAATTACTACCTCCTATCCTTATCCTCCCATCCCGTAAATACCTACCCTAAATGAACGGGATAGGTTTTATATTATGGTGTCGATGTAGCGGGAAACGATCTTCGGTTTCATCTCTAATCCACGCATCTCGCACATTGATTTCGGCATTCGGAGAGTATTTTTAGGGTTCCTTACGTGTCAACGAGTTTTGTTGAATGTTGGTCTGCCTGTTTGTCCGTCTGTGACGGAAGGATAAATTAAACTTTATTATGTAGGTACTTGAAACTATTGTAATTATCTTAATGATTATAACAAATCTTATGATAATATACAAAGCTGAAGAATTTGTTTGTTTGAACACATTATCTCAAGAACCAATATCGGATTTGAATGATTCAATAAGTTTTATATAGCTAATTTCCATCGAGGAAGGCTATTATATATATATATATATATATATATATATATATATATATATATATATATATATATATATATATATATATATATATATATATATATATATAAATATATATATATTATATTGCATCATCTCGCTAAGATGCCGTTGTAAATCTTAGCAGCAGGCGAAGTTGCAAGACGGGGAGTCACTATATAACAAAGATCAATTAACTCAGCATAAAAATTATTATATATTTTTTTTTCAGTTATTTTCTTAAAACGATAAAATAAAAGTTATCATTGTATAAATATTATACAATGATACGGAACCCTTTTATTCGATTCCAACTCGCACTTGGCCGTGTTGTTTTTTATTGATTTATTTGTTTTAATAATATTTCATACGGTATGACGGAGCGTGCATTTGTCAGGTGGGTGAGATATGAGCGCTCATAGTGAGGTCCATATTTATTAATTCAACGCCAAATGTTCGGTTTTAATTGGGTATTTAATGTGAAAGGCTTTGTATTATGTTTTAAGTAGCCTATATTCAAAGGTCATGCATATTTCGCAGACTTTAACTAAGCGAGGCATTGTTTTTTTAATAGGATATTAAAACATTTATAAATAAAGAAAAGATTAAGAATCAAGATTTTTCTTCTCTTCTTTCTTTAATTTGAAAAGAAGAATCTTTATTTAGTTTAGAATTAAATAAAGAAAAGATTATTAAAAAAATCCTTTTTGAATGCGAGTAGCAAGGGATCGGTCATCTTGGCGTTTATTAAGGGGGCCTATGTTCAGCAGTGGACGGATAAAGGCTGATGATGATTATAATGATGATACGTCAATTTCATATTTTTAATAAATCTTTTATAACAATATTTCTTACATTGTTTAATTAAAACTGCTTGATAACGATAAGATCGTCCCTTCTTATACTGCTTACAAGAGCTGAAGAATTCCTGCAAATGGTGCGCTGCGCTGGCTCAGTGCGGGTTGGTGAACTTCACATACCTTTAAAGACTTTCATCTCACGATGTTTTTCTTCATCGGTGAGCGAAAGATGGTCTCGTGTTTTGGATGCACTTAAAAATTTAGAAAAACCCACTTCAAGTACACATGGGGGGGTCAGGATCGAAACCGGAACCTCTCGCATAAGAGGCCGAGTCCATCCACCACTGGACCATCATCGATGTACAAAAACAACAGTTTAATAATATCGTCATTAAGCCCAAACACTCGTAACCCTTCACCGTAATTGGTAATTAAAGACCACACGTAATACCCCTAATACTCGAAACATCCTAACATACATGTCGTAGACGCAGCGTGACCAACCCGATTTGGGCCTGGTTCGTTGCTGGTCCTTAGCTAAGTGACCTCTTGTTATTACATTAGCCTTAGCATCTCTAATAATGAAAGTGCAAGTCATATTCGTTATACGGGGCAAATAATGATATTTTTAGGGATCCCTCAAGAAATAAACTCTTTGAAAAACTGGTGGGTTTGTAGTCTACATGTCATTGGTTTGTAGTCCGTAAAATACTACTATTTTATCAATGCCTTTGAAAAAAAGAGTTATATTTTATTAATTTAATTAAGAACGTACTTAAGTCCATAATTCAAAACTAACTAACCAAGAATATTTATTTCATAGGGTCTTGGGTGTTGCTAAGATACCGCCAGCCAAACTCTTAAGCCGCGGCTCTAACGCGGCCCACATAGGAGTTATGTAAGCATATTATGCGTACGTATGTTAAAATGTTAATTTCAAGAAAATATCAATTATGTATTTAATAGTTTTCCACTGCTAAACCACCACACCACCACAGACAAACTACCCTCCTCGCCTGATTTCGAGGAGGAGACCCGTGGCCAGCAGTGGGACATGAAGGGTTGATACTTTTTTTAATTTACAGTAAAATTATACTATTTTGTTTATTCCTTAATATATTATACTGTAGTATAATTTCAAAATATAATTCGTGTAAACTACGGTAAACATTTCAAGAATCAGATAGATATAGCAGAAAATTGTCGACACTTTAAGAATTTTTCAGCATCCTTCAAATTGTATTTTGTTTCTAAAAATATTTGCCCAACAATGAAACATAACGATAAATTTTATCGCTGTATTGTTGTCATCTGAAATCCCACTTTGTAAACAGTACGCCATAACACGTTGATAAATTGCTTTGAAATTTGTTTCACTCACTTGAAACTCACTTGGCTATTTTGCGAACATACCGACAGAATCTGCATAAACTATGTATTACGAGTTGGTTGGTTGGTAGGAGCTTGGTTAAAAAACTAACACCGACGTTGTAGAAATAACCACTTCTGTTAATTTAGATTTACTTTTCTGTTGTTAGATTATTAAGCAAGTACTTACGTTACTTAAGTTCAGGCTGGTTTCCGCAACTCAACGCTGTGCGCCTATTTTGGGTGGTGTGAGCCTGAAGTATTAAGCAAGTATCTCCTCTCTCATTTGAATAATAAATATTCTTTCACAAGACTTCAGAATTTGAAAACGAAATTCAGTAGTTTGTGTAAACAATTTAATAATATTCTATAAATATTTTAAACAAGAATATTTGTAATAATTTGTAAACTTTCATTCATAATACTTGATCTAACATTAAAAGAATGTGATGACTAAACGTCATCTGTTGCGACAACCTTTAATTAGAACATGTGTCTCATAATTAAGATTAATATACGAAATCTTATTTTAATTACAGGTAACTTTATGATAGACATTCAATTATTTTGTTCCACATTAATGACATTTCTGTGATTTTCCAAAAGAGGATTTTAGTTATTTATTTTCAATTTTTTTTCTGTATTATTTCGAATTATTATTTAAAGTAGATGGTGGTTTGTAGCTGTAAGTAGAAGAGTATTTTTCATCATAAAAATAAGGAGTTTTTGATCAAAATTTCTATAGCTTTTATTTATCAGCTGGCAGAATAATTAATTATTGTCCTTATAACCGATTTATAAATACCTAGTTCTAATGTCGCAAGTATCAAGTAAATTACAATATCAAGAGATTTGTTCCTAAATCACCAAAACTATTATTATGAAACACATTTTATAATTTTCGGATACTTTAGAGCAACTATGATTATATAAGGTCTCACAAAAACCAATGTTAACTAATTAATCTTGAAAGATAATAAGTAAAAAAAAACATTTATACACGTTTAAAATTACTCGAACATATACTTGAAAAGCGATTTAAAATGTATGCTCTATTATGTCAAGCATTTAGAAATAAAAATATAATACGCCATGGCTTTCGCACATGGAGAGGCTTAGCGTGTATTTCTTCTCCTTAGTTCAAGCAAAGCTTTTCAAGAAAATGTCAATTAAATTTGTAGCGTAAGTTGCATTGCAGACAATCACATACACTTTCTTGTTAAGCTTGCCATATGTGCAATATTCGTGTGTCCCGCGTTTAACACACAAATTATTTTCATAATTTATAACACAGGTAAATATATACCGCGGCCATATCGCTGAAAATTTATTCGTTCCAGGTGATTTATTTCGAATGGCAAACGCTCAAATGAATGAAAGCCGCTAACTCATACAATACCAAAATAATATAAGGCCAGCTTAATCGACCCTACCACATATGTCGCCGAGGGAAGTGGCTATTGAGCAGTGGTGCAGGGAAAGGTTAAGTGGAACAAGCCCGGAGGAAGATCGTCTATGGGGTGGGCTACCAGATAAAATCGGCAGTATGGCTTATAGTATACCGATACCACAATTACATGGGCTCAGCAACACACGATATTTGGTGGTCGCAGGCGCACGTCCGCTCTCGTCCATGGCTCTCGTTATAGTGACGTGCGCCCTGCCCGTACCGTGAGCACGAGATCGTGTTTATAACTTAATAGTTATAAACTTAATAGTTTTTAACTTAATAGTTATAGTATATATAATAATAGCCCTGGGCACTAAGGTAATGGAGCCCCGACATAAATAACAACTTATATATCTGTGGACTTCTGCTCTTCGTGAAACAGATGTGCTGTATTTTGGAGAGAAGTACAAGACAAATAGTGGAATCACTAACGCTTTCGAGACTTACGTCTCAGGATGGGTAACTTGCTTGAGCTCGTTCGAGTTGGCCACTTACTGTCAGGATTTGCTAATTCAGGAAAATTTCATGTGAATTTCGTTTTATTTAATTTCTATCGTTACCCATCTTCCGATGATGTATGTGACGTAGCTCCTGCACACAACGATCTTGAAAAGTTCTAACTTTGCCTTAGAGCAAGATTGTATAGGAAAGAAACATGAGCTTATCAAAATTATATTAGACTATCTGTAAATCTGTGTGCTTCGCTACGAAATTTTAAATTGTACCTATAATTATTTGTTAATGTTAATAATCTATCATTACTTACTTCACAAATTTTTCATATCAAAACCATATTTTTTAGAAATTTCTAGATAAGATCGTTCTAAAATTTTCTAAAACATTTTATATCGATCAGAACATTGGTATAAGTATAGTAGAGATTTCTAGATCATTGCAAAAATGTCTAGAAAAATCCAGATATTAAGACCATTAGTATTACGTTTTAAAGTTAATTTAAAGTTAACATTTCAACCCCCGTATCTTCTACACCCTTATAACTATTGACTCGCAACCACCAGTGCACGATGGGAACCTTGTACCAATAGCCACATACAGTCACTGTTCGTTTGCAAAACGTAGTTTTGGATACAAAGTGAAATAGGGACACTCACCTAGCACTTGTTTAAACCCTATGTGGTTTTTTGTTGCTAGTTATATTTTTTGTTGTATTTTATTGCTTTATTTGATAAATAAATAAAAAAAAAAACCTCCAATTTTATTTATACATATAGATCTAGTTACTCCCGGTTTCCACACAAAAAAATCTACCGTTTCACTAACACTCGAAGCCTATAATAGTCATATACAAACCAGTGCACGTGAGACCCATGCCGTACTCTCCAATTTGAACTAAACATAAGTTTTGTTTGATCGGGTCGCCTTGAAACTTGTACCTTAATATAGGTTAAAGTAAAATAGTTTGACTGACCGTTTCGTATAAGACCGTGTGAGTATGAATTCATAAAAATACAAACTTACCAAGCGTGGTAAGTTATAACTTGTAACGTACTGTTTTGTAATGCCTACGCGAATTTCATTCAATAAAATGATACAACTTTAACGGATTTTATCGCGGTATGTCAAGATTTTTATGTTCCTGAAGTTTCGGATACTTTACAGAAACTAGGCGAGATCCTTTTAGTTATAACATAGGTATTATATTTTTATTTCCACGTGACAACGTCTAAAAACTCTATATTATGGGCAGCATGCACGAAAAACATCACGTCATGTAGCGTTCCGCCAGCAATCGCTAATAATCAAGGCGATTACTCGTTAGAATATGTTTTAAGGCAATAGCGCCTTTGGAATTTACACAAGTAAATACCAAACATACGCATAGACCCCGTACGTATGTACAAGTGTGTGGGAATCCCAATTCATCATACATGTTGTCTTCACTTGGCTGGATTAGACGCCGTGTCCGCTGAATGATAAATATCCGTACGGCACTTATGTATGCAAGTATATGTACTATACTTATGTATTAATAATTATAAAGACTACTAATGACTTTAATCTCATCAGGCATGCAGGTTTCCTCGCGATGTTTTCCTTCACCGGTGAGCGAGCGATGGTCTCGTGTTTATAGGTTGCACTAAAAATGTAGAAAAATCCATTTCAAAGCACACACGTGAGTCGGTATCGAACCCGGAACCTTTCGCATAAGAGACCGAGGCCATACCCATTAGCCATCTTCGCTCATTACATCAGCACCCCTAGACAAGTGGCAAACGCTCAATTCTATTCTTTTGCGTTTACTCGCTAACTCCATAGGGTTGCTGCAAAATTTTTCAAGAACGTTTATTGAGACACATAAAGTGTATGGTTTTGTTTATAAAACATCTAAAAACGTATGTAATTCGTTCCCCATAGAAGAGTGGCATAAACGCTAAACGAATATAATAGAAAAGAATACTTATTGTATGGAAATTACACTAGCTTACGACATTAAAAAAAAATCAAGAAATATTATAACAATAATATTCGTTTTAAACAAAGTACAGAGGTTGTTAAACGTTTTAACAAAATAAACCATATTCATTATGTATCTTAATGAACGTTCTTAAAAAATTTTGCAGCAACCCTATGGAGTTAGCGAGTAAACGCAAAAGAATAGAAGCGAGCGTTTGCCACTTGTCTAGAGGGGCTGGTAATATTAAAAGAAGAATTTAATTTCCTTATAAATAATACGGTTGTGACGCAATAATATTTTTCAGACGGCCATTTCACAATGGACATGCCCCAGTTAACATTATACGAATAGCTTTTTGTTGACATCTCCGAAGATACGGTCATTGACATTCAAGGGTCACTTGTCACTCGATGATTCGATGATTTCGCTAAGATCGAATAATCCGCGCCTCGAGTTTGTACATAATAAAGAACGTTGTCAGTTCCAAATTTTGTTCGAATGTTTTGAATATAGAATTATTGGTATTTTGAATTTAAATTCGAAAGTTGACTTTCAAGGCTAAATATAAAATAATTTTGTATATGTATTATAATTACCTATTATAGTATTAGCAATGAAGATTTTGAATTAACGTGGTTATTTTCAATATTTAAACTTTTTTAAATGTTATATTTACCATTTTTTTAATATTATTTCGCGGAGCTCGATATTTCGATATTGTCTTCGAGTGTCTCGACTCTCGAGTCTTGTCTACGCGAGTCTCGTGAACATGACATTCGTAGACGATGTCGAAATATCGAGCTCCGCGAAATAATATTAAAAAACATGGTAAATATCCCGTGTTAAATAGTTTAACTAATGAAGATATTTTCATTTACTGCCTTAGGAATTTAATCACTGTTAATTGCAGCTCTACTTTTTTGGGCTCATTCTGATGAAAAAAGAAGATCAGGCTGGGTATTTGAGGGGCTTTGGGTGAGGCATGATGATGATGATGATAATTATTTAATTTCTAGTTACATCTAAGCCTAATAAAAAGGAAAAATATCGTATCATATCATAGATATTATTTGCTTCTGGATAAAGATTAAAAGCAACATGCTCAGTATTAATTATTAAAAAAAATATTATTATTATTAATAACATTATTGTATAACTAATAATAAAATTAATAAAATAACTATTATAACATAATGTTCGACTTTTGAGTTATGCCGAGCGCTCAATAGATGGCAGTGGCCGAATGAATCCTACTATGTAATATTATAAATGCGAAAGTTTGTAAAAATGTAGGAATGGATAGATGTTTGTTATTTTTTCACGTAAAAACTACTAAATGGATTTTTATGAAACTTTACAATGTCATAGCTTATAACATCAGAATAACACATAGGCTATAATTAATCCCCGTATTCCCATGGGAATTTGAAGTACGCGGGGGAAACCGCGAGGCGCTGTTAGTTCACAATAAAGCGTGTATACTTCGTAATTAATTAGATTTGGAAAAACTAACTTACTACTAACTTCTCATATAAATTTCATGTTTGTTCAATTATTTTGATACAACTTGTATTACAATCATGCAAGCAAGTACAAACAGCATAGAAAGCATGAAATGTCATGGTTGAAAAATATCGTAATCTGTCAACGGTAGTACAGTCAAGTAGAAAATTTTGTGGGATAAGCATGGATGCGACAAGTAAGGCAGAAAATCGGTGTAAGGGATGCGGAGTGTCGCGCTTCCGGCTGCATGGGTTCACCATCTTGCTAGTTAGGTGAAACAGCTTTGCTGTATTCCTGACAAAAGTACAAGACGTGCACAAATTACTGCTACCCAGACGAAATATGTCTCAGGATAGGCAACAAGTTGCCCGGGCTAGTTCCAGGTAAACTAGTTTATGTTCGTGGGCGACGTTGATCACTTGCCATCAGGCATCTGCAAGTTTTTGTTTTCTTTTTTTATAGCATAGAACGGCAAACGAACAGTTGGAGCCTTGCGACTATCGAAGCCATTAACATCCACATAACCAAATGTTATGCAGATGCGTTACCCTCCTTTTCCCTATCCCCCCAATGGCAACTCACAAGCCGCACGAAACGCGACAGCTTACCTGTCACTTTACGTCGATTTCGTGTGAGGGAGAGGCAAATTTTCCTTCCCGGTCGTGCTGGCCCAATTTTGCTGCAAAGCAGCATGGCACTACCTCTTACTATTTTATATATTTTTATATTTGTACTACTTGGCTTGCCATTGTAACAAAAAAAGTTTGTGTTCCTGGGTCATGGATGTGTATTAAATGCGTATTATATAATAAAAATCTTAAATATAAGTTTTAATATAAAAATACTAAATATTATATTATATAGGTGTGTTTTTCCGTTGTCTGGTACCCGTAACACAAGTGTCTTTGAGAACTTACCACGGGACCTGGTATACACCACTTACTGGTGTGAAGGCGTCCATAGATATTATCATTATTATTATTATGATATCACAATCTTATTCCAATTAATATTGTTCTGAGATCATATATTATCGATGAAAACCGTAACTTGTAGGACCATTGTCTTTCATCATCATCAAGCCGCTCAAATCCATGCCGCTAATGCCTTTCTTAATGATCCCTCCGACATTGTGCCGTTAGGGTTAATTTGACCTAAAAGTAATTTCATGGTCTCCAAAAGCGGATTTTGACCAAACTCAGATCGATCAAACTGAACATCTGCTGAAAATTACTTTAAAATGTATAAAAAATGTAACATCTACTCAAATAGAGCTTTTCATTCAACATTTTAACAATAGCGCTTCCTTCATTGGTATACTGACGGTTGATTATCGCTTGTACCGACAGAATAAAAAATTAAACTAAAAAAAATCTACTATAAATTTAATAAGCATAAGCTATAAATATAACTTTCATATATTTTTCCTTCCATAATTATGCACTAAAATGAGTCGTTGTAACTAATTTATTAGTAATATACAAGGTAAGGTAGTACGTAAAGTAAGTACTCTCTTTTAGAGGTATGTACTTTTACTATAAGATTCTAGATACTTCCAATTATTCTTAAGAAACAGAAAAAATATAACGACAATCTGTATGTAATATCGAATAATTATTATTATAAAAAATATTATAGACTCAAAATTTATTTGCCCTCAGTACAACACACACGCACACACACATAAACGCACACATACACACACACGCACAGTAACACTAGTTAATTTCCTTGTCACAAAGCCAACCGGGATGGATGCGTGGAAATCGCGATGTTACGGTGTTCCCTGCTGCAGCCCGCCGCAGACCCACGAATAAATAACACCTTAACAATATGGCGATTGGGTTACTTTTTTACCGTTAATGTATTTTAATTAAAATATTTTACCAAGCGTAGTGGCAGTAATATATGGGTGAGTACATGTACCTAGTGCTTACATACATAACTTATATGATTATAATACGATCATCAAAATTATTTTTTATATTTAAGCATAGAAATATTAAGACTGAAAACTCATTTGTACTCTTATTTTTATGGTGGAGCAGGCAGCTTTTGGACAAATGTAGTTTACTTTTATCAAACGGTTTCAAATAGAAAGAAAAACTTCTCTCTTCTTTTTTTTTGTTTTTAAAATTTTTCTGTCGCCTTTTGTTTATTTGAACAACAACAAAGATACAAAATAGACTAAATTAATATTAATTCAATTTGATGTACCAGTTAGGTATATAATATCATCATGTAACATGTATTGTCATTATGCGATATTCACTAATTTTAATGAAACAACTTTTACCGACTTTATTGCGGCTTATTAAGTATTTTAGTTAAAAGGACTTTGGTGGACTGGAGGGACTGAAGAGTCAACGAGAGAACAGAGGGACTATAGATATCTCCGTGACCATGGTTGCTGTAAAGTATCCGAAACATGGGATGTTAAAAAATTTAATAATCGGCATAAAATCCGTAATAGTTCGATCTCTGAAAAAACCTGAAGCATGTATTTGATTTCATTTCATCTTACTAAAGGTATATTATAAAAAGTCGTTTGAATGCTCATTTTCAATCAAAATAAATAAAGTAAAATAAATTTCGTTATAATTTATCTAAATATGGATAAAATAGAAAAAGCTAAGTTCAACGCTTAATTGTATGACATAGATATGACAGCACAGCACAAGGTGTCCTATATAAAGAAGAATATTTCATTCTGTTGATTTATTAGACAGCTTCCAAACAAAACAAAACTATATTTTGTTACTATCCTATAACTTGGAGAGCTATGAACGATTCGCTTCAGACAAGATTTCAGAGAAGAAGTATTTTAAGAAAAGGTTTTATAAAATTTTACAAGAAAATTTACAGCACTACAATTTAAGTATAATATATTAGCGATTTAAAAAGTTATTTTTATTATTTCTTTTGAAGTGAAACTTCTTTAGAATCGTTGCGGTTTCAAATCGGATGCAACGGAAAAAACGACAGGTAAGAGACACAAATACAAAAGAGCGAGAGAGTAAATGTTGGTGTGTATGTATATTGCACACTGTTTAATACTTGCTTGTATATGAGGATTTAACATGTGTTTCGCTTCTATCGTGTGTAAATCGCACACACACCATTTTTTTAATAAATTTGATTTTTAAACGACTTCAAGGAAGGAGACGTTTCTCAATTCGACCGTATATATTCTTTTTTTATGTTTGTTCTTTTATATTTTATCAACATTCGCCTATTTCCATCCACCTTATGATATGCTTGAGGATATTGAATCACTCAATCAGGGCCTATTCAACCTGAATCGACATCTGGATGAAGAGTCAGATTTAGTACCTTTCAACTAAAAGTCTTCCCGGACGCAATCTTCCAAACTCAGACATAACTTCTACTTTATAATATCAACTCTTATATATTATCTTACTTGCAGAAAGGGCAGGTCCACGTTGGATGCAAGTTACAAGGGATCAGCAGTTGACGGATATGCTGAAGATAATGATGATATATCCTACTACTGGGGTCTTCTCATCGAAATTCCACGAGAAGCGTAAGGGTATAAGATCTATAGTTTAGCGAAGCGCTGGTCCAGTGCAGCTTGGTGAACTCCACACACCTCCAAAGACTTTTAATCTTATCAGGCATGCTGGTTTCCTCAAGATATTTGCCTTGCGATAACGATGGTATCACGATCAAGTGGTTCGAAGCCGGACTTCTCTCTCAAGAAGCCGAGCCCATCTGTTCTCATATTTTGCAATAAACCTTATTTTAATTATTCAAGTAATTAAACTTTTCGACCATATAACTAGCAAAGGAACTCCAGCGGCAGCAAAAAGCCGCGTGTGTAGGTCCTTTTGCCCGCATTCGAAAACTTTATTCTGCCCAACTAATTTCACATAACGGTAGCAAGAATATACTTTACGCGACGTGCCTGTTTGTAAGTTTTCATATTTCTTAGGTCAAACTAATTTTCTAGAATGTTCTAGAATGTTTAGATAGAAGAACTACGACCGTCGACATAATATGTCTAAATTATGACTGTTAGACGTCCTGGACACATTTTATAGATAAACCCTGTGACTATCATTAATCAATGACTAGACTCTGGGTTTTTTAAGCTGAAAATCGGTGGGCAAACAAAAATCATACATATTGCGTTATTGTCAGCGAACGCTTTCTTGAAAGCATTAGGCTAAGTAGACTGTATTGTAGACACGCTTCTAATGTGTCTACACAATATCATAGTCCTAAGTTATAAGTTTTCAGTATCACCTGAACACGAATACATTAGAATCCTACTTGGAGAAACAGAGCTATAAAAAATAGATAATTAGCTTTAGTACGCTAATTATAAAATCTTGCCAAAAAAGATAATCCTTCTAAGTCTTGAATTATCACGGAAAAATAATACCTCCTAAATGTTAGCCTTGGAAAAACCGCTCGCGACAAAACCCTTGAAATCCCGCGAAATGAAAATACCACCATTAGATGTCTCCACCGCGTCTACTTCTTGTGGGTTCTGAGAATACGATTAATAGCTCCGTTTCCGGTATACCACAGCTAATCTTAATTACTCCTTCGGGGCTGAACCCCCTTTGATGTTTTCAAATCTGTTCCGACCGGCTTAGAACAAATAGGACGGTTGATCACGTTTACGTCGCGATTCGCAACGGCCATAGGTCTCGCCCACGCCCACGTGTGGTCTTATTTAGACAATGTTTTTGGTACAATTTGACGTGTCAATTAATTTGGATGTTGGTTTCAGTTAGCGACTTGTTGAGGTTGGTTTTTTGCGATTGATAATTGAGATAGGTATGCAACTGTTGAAAATTTACATGTATGTAATTATTAAGAAATAATTTTCGGTTTGAAAGACAGCAGCTTGTATCAATGCTGATAAAAATATAATATAAGGCTATATTTTTTTATCATTATCATAATCATCATCATCAGCCTTTATCCATCCACAATTGGACATAGATGAAAAAAACTGATAAATATCTAAATAATATGTCCACTGATAAATAAATTATTAAAAAACGAAACTACTTGGAAAAAAGGTGTAAATCTATAATTATATACTGTAATATAAATCATTACTAGATTGTAGACATTAGAAATAAACTATTGATGGAGTATTTTCGGTACATCCGCAGATGCGACATTCTCTCGGGCCCACGTGGAAATCGATTTTCCACGCTACGCCAGCTGGCGTCACACCATCGCACCCTACGATGCAAACATCACATCTATACCCCCGTGATGCAGTCCATATTCGAATGATGCAACACTTTGGCGTATGTACAAGTCAAAAGCTCTTTTGTTGATATTTTTAATGTTTGGCACATTGTTGGCGACCTACCGCGTTTGATCCGATCACATAATTTATGATGAATGCCGTGTCTGATAATTAATTTTTATGTTCTATATTGTGAATTAAAATCATTTTTTATCGTTAAGACTATTAATAAACAGCTATTTAGCGCTTAAGGTCGTGTGTGTAAATCATAATTCCAATGACGATGCATTTAACAGAACGCTTGGTTTTATTTATTTTTCTTGATAAATCTGATCAAGTTTCGTCTTTTATTATTATATGATTATACCAATTAATAAATTTGAATATAAATGGTGATATTCTTTTGAACCGCTATATTTTTCGACCGCTTAATATCGCTTAGTGCCTAATTGAATGCAAGTTGAAGGTTATCGTCGTAGTTTAGAGGTCCTTGTGAGGAGTTTAGACATTAATTATTATTAATTTATTTACGAATTCAAATCAAAGTATAGGATTTAATTTTTTTTTTTTTTTTTGCTTACCCTATGAGGGACAGCCCTCCGGTCGTCGACCGGTTGGCCGACCCAAATACCGTTGGAAGGACCAAGTGCTAAAAGATCTACTTACCCTAGGTGTTGTAAATGAGGAGATCGCTAAAGACAGGGCGCGGTGGCGCCATCCCGTATCGGAGGCCAAGATCCACTTTGGGCCGTTGAGCCAGCGGAGTTAGTTAGTTATTTTTTTCTTACACTTTTTTCTTCACAGAAAAAAAATTGTAAATAAATCTAATAATGTCCCATACCAAATAATTATAATTTAACTATGATCTTATGCATATGAATACCGAATATAATCAAAAAATCATGCTCTCACTAAAATACATGTAAAAAGCTAATCCCGATGTAGACTTTATATTAATACACGACATTAGAGCCGTTACCAATTAATCTCTTATCAAAGATCTGAAGAATTTTAATTGAATTTCAATATAATAAAAAACGTGTAACACCGGGTATCGAGCCGTGATTGACTGGACAATACTTAAGATTACAAACCCTCAGATGTCTATGGATGTCTATGATCGGTGATTCCCATGTGTAATACAGTAGTCTTTCAACAAACCTTTTTGCTTGGAATGAGAGAGATCCATCAAATAGACAAGGTCATGACGAAACAATACAAAAACATCAATAGATTTCCTCAAAAACGTTTTGAAATAACAAAAACCTTATTATTGAAATGTTCAAATTTTAACCTTGCCTAGTAAATGACGGTGATCGATCGGTTAAACGGTTCCCAATAGTTTTAATAAATTACGATATAAATCATGTATAAATCGGAGCTAATATGCAAAATCAAACTTCGCAAACGTTATAAAACACCGTAAATAATAAATATCTTATGAACCAAGAACTCAGTAAGAGGTGGTGCCATGTTGTTTTGCAGCCAAATTGGGCCACGACCGGGGTGGTACCTCTCGCTCACATAATACTGGCGTAAAGTGACAGCTATACTGTCGCGTTTCGTGCGTTTGTGAGTTTCTGTTGGCCCATGGCAGGGGGGGATAGGGAATGGGAGGGTAACGCATCGGCATAGCCTCTGGTTATGTGAATGTTTCTGGGCGTCGATAGACGTAAGGCTTCGACTGTTCGTTTGCCCTCCTATGCTATAAAAAAATACACACGGTGCACTCGCCAGTTCTGTTACTAGAACTTGGCTTGATATGCTACCGCGTGTCTAGATACATAAAAAGAATATACACATCAAATATCTTCTAATGACAACTATTTCAAATACAACTACTTTTTTATTTAATTATAATTATTTTATTTTATTCTTACATTACATATTTTCATACTATCTTTGCTACCGTTTTATCATTAATAGTCTCTCATTTGCTGTCTTCATTTCAATATTATACAAGTATTTTATCTTACAACTTCGTTATAATTTAAGGCCATCCTTTATCTAGAGCCCTGAGCATAGTTAGCACTTAGTTCGCCTTCACAAAGTTATTCTGATGCCTTTATATTGAGAAATAAATTAGATGAATATTTCATCAAGAGGTATTTTATTATAATGAACGCTTGTTTTGAACTTTTACGTTAATAATAAATATCGCTATTTTCTTAAGATATCTCGTAACACATTTCTGCGAAGACTATTTTAAAACCGGCTCATAAAGTTAATTTATATTTAATAAGAGAAGAAGAAGATTCTAAGAAGATCTTAAGATTTCTCTACACTAAGCGCCTCTATCTAATTACCAAATTTTATAGTAATACAAATTAATTATAGCCTAGCCTTATACTAAAGAGAGTGATATATATTAAAATCGAACCACTTGCTTAGGGTGGGTGACATAACCCGGGTCCTGCTAGACACGACGTCGTGGGGACTGCCAGTCGTAGCCGGGCAGTCCCTCTATTGTGGAGAATCTGGTCTTGCCGGGACCAGTCTGTCGCTGAGGGTTTCCCGTGCTAGCCTGCAGATCCGGGTCCCTCAGATAGCGGCTGAAGGCTCACGCAGCGGTTTTAGTGGTGCGAGTCCCCACACACATCAGCGTGCCTACCCTGGCTCTGGTAAGGTCCGAAAAGGATTTCCGCTGCGTCATCAAAAAAAAGGGTGGGTGGTACATTCACGCAAAATAATTATATTATCATCATAATCACTTTATCCGTCCGTACACGCCAATGAACGCCAAGACAGCCGATTCCGATCAATTGAGAAATATATAATATAAATTTAATAAAGATATTATGTACAGATGCTAAGTATAGATCAATAAAACGCACATTAGCAATAATCCTGAGAACGGTAAATTGTTTAGTAAACACTCAAAACTGATTACCACGGCACACCGAGTCTATTGATTGACACACTCACAATTAGTATCATATAATTAGGCATACGACTCGAACCACCGCGTAACATAATGCAGCAAACGAACCATGGTACGGCGTGGCAGATGCGTGTTATATGGGTAAGATGTGTCTCAATATCACTAAATACCTGCATCTAATCACCATTTCTACACTCATTTTTAACACTTAATTTTACACGTATCTCAGCGTTATACGTCCGATTTTACGGCGACCGCTGGTTTGAATTGATTAGTTTGTGTTAAGGATTAAATTATAGATATGATTTTCTGGTAAATAAATTTCGTGTGTCTAGTGTCTTTTATAGTTATGATGAAGTTGGTACCACTATTAGGCGAATGGTGTTCACTCCATATAAGAAAGAATTTACGTAGTATTGTATTTATAGTATACATTAGGATTTACTAGCACACATATCAGATATTGTACCTTATTAATATATTCTATTTGTACATGTTGTAATATGTATTGCTTTTGGTGTACACCAACCGAACCTTATAACAATAAATAAATAAATTTAATATGTAATTTTTTTATAATATTTATCGCGTAAAATATTGTGAATCTACCATTCGTGGGTTATCAATTGCAGTTTATTCAGATTAAGTAAGCTTTCATCCTGTTTTGTTTATATATTTATATTTCGTTTTTCCCTTGTCCTTTAAAAAAACAATATTAGCTTTTTAAACTGTATGATGATTTAGAATAAATATTAATAAATTTACCATAATATTATGATGAATGGAATGTCAGGATATTAATATATTTAGACGTAAGTTCTATGAAAGGCTCTATGTTTGTCAAAGGTTGTGTTATCTTTAGCGAGGTAAAACGTTTTCTGCTTTATATAATTCCTGTAAACTTCTTGAATTCAAATAGGATATTATCAGTCAATAACGAGATGTTTTCAAATTATTTATAAATTAATACGACTGTAGATGAAAAGGCAAGTTTGTAAGTTTGTCCTAAACGATGAATGCTTATGAAATTAAAGCATCCCACTGCTTTATTTTACCTTTGTATATTGAACCACTTTGAAACGTAAATATCTTATATACTAGGACGGATCAAAAAGTCGTGAGAATGAGATAGAATATAATGACTATTAATAACTTAATAATTTATTATTATAAATATGTATTTGAGCTATGCCTGCCAGAACTTTTTTTTCTTACCAAGGAGTATATCGTTTTCGCTACTTTTTGATCTCTCCTCGTATTACATTAATTTAATTTAATCCTAAGTTCTATAAACTTATTTTACAGCCGAATTTCATTAATGTTACAAAATCCGCTTTATATTTTTTCTTCAAACCAAATTTTGTACGTCATTAATTTTACTGGATCCAATTATTACATACATTCGATTTCCGTTACGGTTTGAATGTGACTCTACATTTGACACTAGTAATGATTATGTACCCCTCACAACGAGGCGTAACTGAATGTACCCTATCGAATATATCTCCCCACATAAATCGCCAAAGTAAATAAACGGTTGGCGTTACTGCCCTGCTTATTTGCCCCTAAAATGAGTCCGCCATCTTAGTTTTTATGCTCGATATAAATTATGGCCGTGAGCGATATTTTTTTAATGCTAATGTAAAATTAATACTTAAATACATAATATTATTTAACAATGTTATATATTCTCATATTATTTTGCAATATGATTTTATACAATAGCTTGGATTATAAAATAATGAATGCAATACCGGATTATTAACAATGGCTGTATACACGCAGCCATTGGAAGTGCCTATTGCAGTGAAGACTTAAAGCGTAGAATTATGACAGGGACAAATTAATGATAAATGTTTAAATTCAATAATGACGTCATTAATTATTAATTATTTCATAACGAACCTACGTTTATGATTTTCCCCTACCATTTGGTAAAAATATTTATTTTTCATCTTAACTAAAGAAGTTTTCTTTTTACCAGAGAAAGAAAAAGGTCATTGCCGAAGATGTTATAAAATAGTCCTGTCAAGAATCTTGTTTATCTATTCTGTCACGTAAAAATCCCTAAAAGTGACTTTCAAACTAGGTGTAAGTACCTACTTCAAAATTAATTAAATCTTTTGAAAATACCAAGCGGTTGTCAAGTGACTTTGATAGACGTCGCTTATTGTTCAGGGCGTTAATATTATCTTTAAGGGAGTTTGATTTCATATTCATCATCAGCTCGAAGCGCACTGAGCTTTCAACAAACCATTCCTTTTTTTTATTTCATGTAGTGCAAATATTGTTTATTTGGATAATTAAATTCTTTTGAAATGATTGAAATGTTTTATTAAAGATAAGTACATAATGTTGTTTATTTATTTTGTTTCTCAACTTACAACTAGTATTTTTAACCGACTTCCAAAAAAAGGAGGTTCTCAATTCGTCTGTATGTTTTTTTGTATGTATTGCATAAGAATCAAAAAAGCGGAAGTCGTTCCTTGTTCAAAATTTAAATCAATGTGTATGAAATTGAAACTTTTTCGAATAGCCGATTTCTTATTAAATGTTCTTAACTATTATAATATAGTAAGGCTTTTTAAAATTATATTTAGGTTATGTATACCTTTTTGATAAGGTTTATGCGTTAGATATTTTTATTGCTTCTATATTTAAACAAATATAATCGATTATAGTAATCAGTGTGCAAGATTAACATCTCATTTTAAACCATACAGAAATTTGCTGTGCTAATTAGAAACAAACAAAGTTATTGCGTTTCACAATTAACATGAAAAATAACTTTGAAATCCTTCAATTGTGTATAGAAATTGTAAAAATACTGTATTTTTTTAAGTATTAAAATAAAGATAAGGCTTCCAAAAGCTTATTAACCCGTTCAAGTATTGTTTCGCTAAACATTTTGTTCTTAAAAAAATCCTATACTATTTTTTACCTATATTGAGCCAATCCGCCTCGGTGAACTATGGCCCGATACCCTCCTCGCCTGATTTCGAGGAGGAGCCCGTGCCCAGCAATGGGATATATATTTGTTGCTACTTGACTTTTTTATGTATTTATTCCATATACAATGAAGGATTCACATAATAATAATTAATTATAATAAACACCACTAACCTTGTTCCCGTTTGCACGAAATAAGCCCTTAAAGTCATGTAATATTCAAAAGCTATTCAGTACTAGCCTCTCCTAATGTCTACCTCTAAACCCTCATTTACAGATTATACGAGCTTAATAGACTAGAAAATGGAGGTGCATTTCTCGACAAAATTAAATTGAGAACAAAAAAGAATATAATATCTGCCAAGGTTTTCATTATAGGTTCTAAGTTCTAACGTTATTTATTTAATTATTCATGTACACAGGAGACTTTAACACAAAACTATTAAACTAAAGGAAAACAGTACAAAGGTACAGCTTATTACATATTCTTCCATTTCACTTCACATTCATTTCACGAGTGTTACTCATTTTTAATACAAGCCAATATTTGCAAGTCTAATCTCTGAAATCAAAAACACACATTAACACAAATACTCGGATCCAGGTTTAATCGCATATAGCCAATTCAATTTGTAGATATTACAGACTTGAAAGTGCGCAATAGAGTTTTAGTACGTTAAAGGTTTTACGGCTAATTTAATTCGTATATGGCCATTAGATAGCACACTTGGTAAATTAAAAACTGCATATCAGGTCCATATTTTAATAAAAAATAAGCTTAAGTTGTTAATATACCTCTCAGTAAAGATTCTATTCTATTTTATTTTCTACTTTTTCGAATCTCGGTTTAGGACATACCATATATAGACGAACTATTGCCTAAAAAATATGAAGTGTTTTATCCTCTTGATTCTAAATTCGAAAGAGAATATTATATGGGTCGAATGTAAGATACTACATAATTATACACTATTGGACCTTTTTTATAAAAATTACTACAAATTAAAATATATTTTTTACATCTTCTTTAATACATATTATTGATAATTCAGTATTGTTTGAAAGGGGAATCGACAAAGCTTAAAATAAACTTAAACTAATGTTTCTCTGTATTATCATAGCAACAAAATGAGTTAGTTTTATTTCGTTCCCAGAACAATTAAAATAATATTATATACTTACATATACTTTAGTCGTTGTTTCATATGGACTACAAAATATATACATACACTAATATTATAAGGGAAGTAATTAAATGAACGGCATTATAAATTTTGGAGGGGCAAAAAAAATCGGCATTTAAATAATTTAGTTGGCATACAAAGATTTTGTACGCAATAAAATAAAGCTGGTAGCAATTCTTGTTCCGCAAATAATTTTGATAATGGTCGAAAATTAAATCATAAATAAGCAGCTTACAATATTATGACCTCGCATAATAAACATTCATCGGGCCAAATAATTACTTGAGCGGCACATTTCTTTGCATTACATTTTATGTCCTGTGTTCACACCGGTGTAGGTTTGCGCTATTTACCGCTAGATGGTGTTGTAAGTATGTTATTGAACAAAATTATAAAAATTGAAGAAGAAATTAATAAACTATATTATCATTCTTAATAAAAGACTAGTGAATTAATTCAGGTCATGACGTCGTCAAATCCTGTGTTCAGCAGTGGTCCGTCCACAAAAGGCTGATAATATGATGATGAAATTTTTTTTTATTTTGTTTCAGTTTCGTAGGTTTATGTAGATAGAAGATAGATTATGCAGGTATTGAAAATTGTAGGTGGTGTGTAAAATAAACAAGCAGTTCAAAAACTTGCAATATTCAATTCAATCATTACCTAAAAAAATCAAATCAAATTAAAACATTCAATACGCAGGAATGGATCCACAATTTTAAACTTATTTGTAACAAGACGTACATCTCTACGGTTAACACCGTCCGCGCGCGCTCAGGCTGTACGCTGTCGTTCGTGAGTTCAAATCCTCTTCATACCCCATTATCTATGAATTTCTTCTTTTGTTTGTTTATACATTTTTAAATAATATTTTTTGATATTACAATAATTATAAATACGATTTACAAACTAAAATTTTGTATAAAAATTGAATAAGAAATTAATAAATTATATTATCATTCTTAATAAAGGACCAGAGAATTAATTCAAATCATGACGTCATCAAATCCTGTGGACTGGGCTATAACGCAGAATTTAATGAAAAAGAAAGTTGCTTGAAGTTATATTCATGCTACTTATATAAGCAGCACAAAATTATTTTTTTTGCTTACCCCCCGAGTGGTTGCCAAAATTTTATTAAACAGGAGCAGCACATTGCCCCTCTTTTAATTAATTTGCCTTTCAAAAATAATTACAGCCATAAAAAATGTCAAAAATTGCTGCTTGATTTTAAAATGTTTGCTGAACGTAAGTTGCCGCTCAATTAGCTATTTCTGCTACCAGATTATATTTTTCTGCTCACAAAAATACGAATATTATGCTAGTCGTTTAAATAACACCCATATTATAAAGAGGAAAACTTTGTTTGTTTGATTGGTTGTAATGAATAGGCTCAAAAAGCACTGAACCGATTTCAAAAATTATTTCACTGTTCGAAAGCTACATTATCCACGAGTAACATAGGCTAAATTATATTCTTAAATAAAAATTTAAAAAATCTTAAAAAGTTCCGTAATATATTTGGGTTTTTCGGACACAAGGTGTAAAAAATCAACCAGAAATGTTACTTATTTTGCGTACTAAGATCCCGTTGTAAATCTAAGTTACCTCAGGCGAAGCTGCGGGAAACAGCTTGTATAAAATAAATTAACTCTGATTGAAATTATTTTTAAAGAATTTAATAAAGAAATGCGTAGAAGAGGACCTTAGCCATTCACTTTATCTCTAAATACTTAATATTAAAAATAAATCTAATTTGTAATATTAGATTTCTACCTCCCTAATATCCTCCATGATCCGCATGAATGATCGCCTATCCCATTGTCAACGTGAAACGGTCGGACGATTTACCCAATACTTTCTATGCCCTAATAAGTTTATTTTTAGTTTGGCAAATCAGTCGTAAGTCGTAAAAAAACATCAAATATTTGACCAGAGCTATTGGAAAGTGAAATAATATGTTAGTATAAATGTGCTTACCGACGGTGCGTGTTTATAATTTCTTAATCAAATAAAATGGCACTCGATAGTTTTGGCCAATAAAGTTCAAAAAAGGAGTCCTAATATTGAGCGTAGGTTCAAATTGATATATAGGACATAGTACTTAAAAATTTATTAGATTTATTTTAAGTCAATTGCTTTTAAATATCTTATATCACTAGAGCGAAAAGTTCAAATTGAGTTTTATTTTAAGCATATAATATAAATAGGGGTTTTTTTATGTATCCCAAATCTGGATGGTTTGTTTCCTCGAAATAAGATGAGAACGACATTAATTCATTTTTAGCTATTAGACCGGCGAAAAGCTGGCCGTATACGTTTTACCTTCACAAGCTCTCAAAACCCCACAAAATCTAATCAGCCCCCCTAGACAAGTGGCTAGTTGTCAATATGTCATAAGCTAGTATCATCACCATACAATAAGTATTCTATTCTATTCGTTTAGCGTTTTTGCCACTTGTCTACAAGGGCAGGTCTAGCTTTCCTTTTTTTTATTTTCTGTCTTAATTTTTGTTTCTCCAAATCGTGTATCGTCGGTAACAACTCCACAGTTGATTGATTTAAATAGCTATCTCGCTTTATAAGTTATTTTCGTGTGTAAAGACATAAATATAATAATAGCCTATTAACACTTAATGTGATTATTTATTTATTATAGAAACATAAAACACGTGTTTATGAGATTATTTTGTTTTAAACATCCCATAAAAGTCTTATAAGTATACCAAGATTGGATGAAAAATAAATATAAAATCGGATAAATCGATGTTATCTGTATTATTATTATAATCAAAAGTTTTCTGGCTTGGTTAAATATAAGTTTATTGGAAATCTTTATTCACAATGTTGTTAATCTACTTTTCTATTTCTATTTATTTCCATGAAACATCTCCTATATACTCATCATCATCATAATTTAATATCACATGAGGGCTTGTCTATCAAGTGAAGATAGTTTTTTTTCTATGTTATACATTCGCCTAGTTTAATAAGATAGAACAATAGACGAAAATTTATTCATTTCCCTAAATAAATACTCAACTAGAGATATATCCATCAAACTAAAACGGGAATATTTAGTGTTTTT
This sequence comes from Lycaena phlaeas, assembly GCA_905333005.2. Classification (NCBI taxonomy): domain Eukaryota; kingdom Metazoa; phylum Arthropoda; class Insecta; order Lepidoptera; family Lycaenidae; genus Lycaena; species Lycaena phlaeas. Next base: position 7,067,572 of record HG995181.1, read on the forward strand.
TACTTTTGTTTTGCTCTATAGTTTGACATTCTGAAGTTATTCACGAGAACAAGACACTGTTTTAAAAATAGAAATAACCTTGTTAATTTAAAATCTTATATTATGCCTCTACTAAATCTTTAAGCCTCATATTATATAAGAAACTTTTATCTAGTAAACGCGTAACTAGGCACATAATAAACTATACCGGTAGCTGTAGAAATTAAGATAATGGGCCCTCCTTTCAACGAGTTTATACGTCTATAAATATCTCCCATTAAATGTCATGTCCCTATATCATTCGCAGACCTCCACGATCTAATACCTGTTTTGAAAAACACATAACAATGGCTTGACACTTCACACCTATTAAGTTACACCCGCTTCATTCATACATGTGACGCCATTACAATGCCGCCAACATAAACGTCAATATGGCGGCTCTTTCAAAAATCGAACAGTCTTCATCTTCTTTCACGTAAATTTGATACATTAGCCGAGAATTAGTCGGCCGATCTTTTGTACTGGCAAAAATCGTAGGGTGACAAGTAACGCCCATATCTTGTGTGGTAAAACTTGGGTGGTTGTAAAACGGAAAGATTTAGGTACAAAATTATGAATTATATTTATCAAACATTGAGAAATGATAGACAATTTAACAAAACACTTTTTGCTTCTTGGAATTATAATATATTATAATTTATAATATCTTTAAATTTAAATATCAGAACAATTTTTAATGATTATAATTGGCTACTAAAATTTATTGTCCAAAAAATGTCTTGTTTCACAATATAAATTATGTTTTTTTTTTTTGTTTCATGTGATAATGATATCAGCAAACGTGGTATTTTTTTTGTCATAAGGAACAGGAAGCTACAGCTAGCAGTCGGAGCCGCTAGAGAAATATCCTCCCAAGCACGTCAAGATGTCAATACTTTATTCAAATAAAAGAGAACTACTATTCAAATAATATCACAGATTAAAAATCAACTAGTCAAGGATAGAAAGTCTTATTCCCAGACTAGTATTTGTCCATATTTTCTTGTAAATCAATTTTTGTGAAAGGCAATTCTATCGCAATAAAATCCATCAAAATGATTCGTGATGGCGGACGGTATGATTATTGACGAGGTTAGCTTGTATCAGCTGCTCATTACATTACTTGCATTATCAGTTGAAAAAATTATGCGAGAGAGAATATTCTGGTAATGCTCTAAAGTTATCACCTACTTTTCATAAATTAATAGGAAAATGAAAGACGAGTAACTGAGGGTAAGGCGTCATCATGTTCACTTGATACTAGCTCCAGGCTCCTGCAACTCATTTATCTATAATCAGACGGAAGATTTCTTATTCCAAATAGACTATGTTCGGAACTGAGAAAAGCAGGGATAGGAGAGTGGAATTTTTAGGGTATCGTATAGGAGATCAGTACAAGTTAAAAAAAGGATAGTTTTATGAGTTTGATACAAAAATGGCTGGATGCGGGTGTAGGTATGTTTGTGTATGTTTGGAAACTATCATTTTAACGGTAGGTAAGGCGATGCGCTTGTCTCGCGTTTTCGTCTACATGGCTACCATCATGTTGCTAGTTTCCTTCTTTAGCGAGTTATGCTATGTTTGAGAAGGGCAGTACAGAGAGAGGGCTTAGAGGGTATAGCATTGACATAAGTCGCGCTAAATCACGTGGTCAATCGTTATCGTAATAAAATAACAAATTATTTATTGGTTATCGATCGTTATTGTCAATATCTTATTGGCTAGGAAATTATCATTGATAACTCAAAGACGATGACGAATTTCGATATCTTTCCGCTACGAAACGATGTAACTTTGTCGAAGCCTTCTGGCTGTGTTATTTTTCAAATCAAATCAAATCAAATAAATATTTATTTCGCAGGCAAACATAGCACTTGAAACATTGGCAATGAGACTTAACATTTTACGTCTCAAAACAAGCAATACCTACGTGTATCAGTTACCTGGACTAGTTCAAGTTAATTAGGCTCGTTTATTTTCATGAGCGACATTGACTTCTTACCTGAGGGATGACTCGTCAATCCAGCTTACCTAAAAATCATAAGTTTCATCGAAGGATTTTTCCATTAAATTTAATTCATTGGTGTTAAATATTAGATTATATTTTGTGACCGAAAAAGAAAGGATCGCGTAATGTGGGGATTGTAAAAATGCGTAAAAAATTATTTTAATATTAGAGCCAAATTCGCGTAAACCATCAATATTCGATATTAGTTGAGCGGTATTTGGTGGGAAAATCCTTAATATGAGAAACTAATATGACGCGAAAGAATTTTCATTAAAACATTAATACAAGTCACACTATTTCATATAGAATTTATCGGAATAATTTGAATAGTCCAAAATGGTCCAAAATTGAATAGACATTGGGAAGCAATCAATAACCGGTCGCAAATCTGTCAACAGGTAAATGAAGATATCCCGGTGGTAGCATTATTGATTGGTTACCAACAATGATCGCTCGAGAGACAATGGTACGTCACCACGGTTGCTGAATAGAGTTGTTTGTGGTTGGAATCGAACCGAGCGACGTGGGGGTCGATCGCTACCGAACAGTAAGTAAGCCCTTTGTTCTTCAGTCGACATGAGGTCTCGTTGTGGTCAACCATCTATTTAAGACCTCCACTTAGCGAGCTAATGCGTGACGTATTTGTTTTTGACTTTCGAAGAAATTGTCTTTACATTTCGTGGTCAGACTTGTTACAAACGTTTGAAATGTTTCTTTAATAAACGTCTAAAGACTGATGGAATGTTCAAATTCTCTGGCTACTTAGTAATGAAATATTTGCGATTTCCTTGACAAAATAAATAATCCTTCGTTTAAATATGAATACAAGATAATATTGTCCAACGTTTTCAAATTCACAAGTTATGTTTCAGTGTTTTCAATATTTACGTTCTTTCGTATTATAATAATACTATCTATTTAAATATAAAAATTGCCATATGATAGTCAGATCCTTGCTATTTTTTAAAGGATTTCAGTATTCAAATCCTTCGGGTCATATATTTCTGATTTTGGATAACTAAAACCTTGGGCGTGTAAAACAAAATAAAGTGTCCATATAATATGTCCCGTTGCTGTGCATGCATCCTCCTTGAAATCAGGCGAAGGGGGTATTGGGCTAGTTCACCGATGCGCTGGCCCGATGCGTGCTTGTGAACTTCATACACCTTCAAAGACCTTGAACCTCATGAGGTAAATTTAGAAAAAGCTATTTCAAGCACCACTGGTGGGTCAGGATCGAGCCCGAACCCCTTCGCTAAAAAAGCCGAGCCCATTGCCCACTGGACTATCGTTACTCGCGGCGTGTACTACGATAATATTCGTTTGTGTATCCTAAATTCAGGAACACTTGAACCGTATAATGTGCTTTGCTAAAAACAAGAAAAAATATTGATTTAAGCATACATATAGGTTTATGTATAGTGTATACTATATAATATATTATAGTATCTCTAATGATTTCCTAAGATCGTGCGTCCATTCGAAATATGGGTACCATTTTAGGTTATGACGCACGTAAAGTTTAATGGCACTTCAAATTACAGCATCCAAAAACATTGTTTCACTTTTCACACAATATTCCAATATTAAAATGTCATTATGACCTTAACAGATATGGTAAACAAATGAATAGTGGGACGTCGGTGTTATGACCGCCGGCAGTTTCTTTTAATTCCAGTGGCAGCACAAACATACATTTTTAAACATTAACGCCTGGTTTCTGAAACGTTGGTCAAAGTGTATGTCAACTAACATGGCTGTTGGTGGCGGTTAACATACGATTCTAGAGTCAAATTCACAGCTTTTCATAGTAGTTGCTATGTCAACTGACAGGCTGCTCAAATTAAGTAATTTAACAATGCTTTTAGCAGCTCATTTGACACTTAAAAACTTAATTTGATAATTTTTGCGTTGATCAGCCTTTCGGAAATCAGGCGTAAGCGTTCAACATAATTGATTATTTTAATCTGTAGTTTGATATGTAAACTAATATACAAGTAAATTGTAGAATACAATGATGGGGTGCAGACGGAGAACACACTACTGGTCTTAGTGTCCAGGCACTATGTATTGCCTAAGATGCGACTGTCTGACTAATATAAGAAAAAATAAAATATCCCTTAGTATGTAGTGAAGACCGGGCGCGGCACAAATCATATTAAGGCTTAAATCACATACTTTTTAAAACAATAAAATATAATAAACTTATAATGTTACGTGATTCAAATACGTCATTGATTCCTGACATCACAAACTGATTTCATCGAATCAAAATACATAAAAGACGTACGCACGGGCGTTTAAAAAGCGTCGCATTAAAACCCGACGCTGCCGCTTAAAAAATGCATGAATTAATCCAAATCATCACCTTCCTTTTCATCAGACTTTCATCACCACTTCATTAGCACCATCAGCTGATTTAATGATAGAAATAAAATAAAACACCAATGCTAAAGGAGATATTTTTTTCAGGTTGAAATTAATTAACTGGGTTCAATAACGACGCCTTAGCGCTGAGATGAAGGACTTACCGGACAATCGTGTGAATACTTTAATTAATCGAATGGCGGAAATTGAAAACATCGGAGGGAATCAATATTTTTTTACTTGCGTTGATTTGAGTTCAAAATCAGTACTTAAAATAATTATAATTAGATTTTATCGGATATCGTTAATTAATATATTGTACAGATTTCCTTTATGTAATAATATATAATATTTAAGATAGTCTTGCAATAGCTAATCCTGGGATTATTTAAGTACTTATTTAATAAAAAAATATTAAAAATTATTTTTTTACTGAATGTAATAAAATGAAAATACTCTCATTCAGACTCAAGGCAGGATATGATTTTAATAAGAAATTTGTTATATAAAAGGATTATGTGAAATACCCCATTGGATCTACGTTTAGTCGTGGCCAACAATAGAACGTATGTAACAGATGCTTATTATTTATGTAAATCAAGATGAACGCACTCCATTAATCGAAACGGACTCTTACTATTTTTCTAGAACATACTTCTAGATCAAGTCTTATTGATACCCCTTTAAGTTCGAATAGTAAGTTATGAACGAATCACGATGAATAGTTAATTTTACTATTATAAAATACTAGCAGCTCTAACAACCATCCGTAACAAACATCCATACTTACAAACTTTCGCCTTTATAATATTAGTAGGATTGTTTGTTTCACATGAAAACATTGTAATTGAATATATTATGTAAACCTTACGTCATCATTATCATCAGCCTCTATCCGTCCAATGGTGAACATGTGCCTTTGTTGATCTTTTCATCTCAAAATAAAATATGGCATGACCATTTCTTATTCTAGTTATCCTAATAATAATCAAAACACTATAATTAGGCTATCTAGAATATAAAATTTCTACGTGAACTATGTGCTCACCGACCGACTCCGAGCTCAATCAAGCTTAAAGAATATCAGGCCTAAAATTCTAGACCATTCGAAAAAAAATATAGAAAACATTTCGTGTTGCATAAATAATTTCCTTGCGTAACATAAGTAGACAATTTAGGAAATGAAAATGCTTATTCCTTTAATATCATCTCATTTGTGAATAAAAGAATACACTTATTTCTTCATTTATATTATCTCATTTGTGAACGTACATTTGACATCTAGTTCCTGTTACCAAAAAGTACCTTTTTTTTTTTTTTTTTTTTTTTCGAAAGGTCTAGACTTTTAGGCCTGACGGCCTTTAAGCTCAATCGGTAGGTAGGTGAGCAGATGGCTCACCTAGTAAAATTCGAAAGGGGGGCGCCCCCCTCCGTGCCCCGCAGGGGGCGCGGTATATCGCGCGCGCTACTCTGGAGAGTAGGTGTTTGGCTAGTCAAATCCAATACGGTCGACGAGTCATTAGCGGATGAAGTTAAACTATTAGTCGGAGGGCCGGCCCTCCCCTCCCCCTCTGACGGGGGAGGTGGGTCGTGCGCGGAACCCGTCCAATCGACCGATAGCAAAGTGCTATCGGTGTTTTCGCGGTTTTGATTAGTGTAGACTCGTATCGGATTCGAACCTAATCTTACCCGATCGATCCGGATCGATGTATTTACCATGTGTAGGGATCGACGTCGCTCACGACCCCGAGGCCCAAGCGGTGTGACTGAGTACCTAACCCCGGATGTTGTATTGTTATGTGTGTGTATTCTATCTTGAATTTCGCGTCGCGCTTTTGCGTCGCGCATTAATAGCTGAGATATTTCGTCAGCCGGATCGGTAGTAACGTGTTTAGGTAACCTAAAACTCTTTGAGACTGAGCTATCAGGGACATAGTCTGCCGCGCTCACTATGAGCGGGTTTGGGTGATGGAGTGCCTTTTCAAAGTGACGTACTGACATCTCTTTGAAGTGGCCCCTAATCGAATCTAACTTGAGGTCCCTATGTAGGTCGATGTTTCTTATGTACCATGGGCAACCGGTTGCTATGCGTAAGAATTTGTTTTGCAATATCTGCAAAGGTTTGAGTCGACTCTGTGGCACGTGCGCGAACGCAACACAGGCGTACGATATAATCGGTCTTATACACGCTTTGTATAAGGTAAGTTTATGCCTGAGGGGCATCTTACTTTTCTTGTTTATCAAGAAGTATAATCGACTTAAAACGAATTTGGCCTTTTTTATAATGTTATTAATGTGCGGCCTGAATGACATCGACCTGTCTAACGTGACCCCCAGGTATTTCACCTGCCCTACTCTAGGGATTATGGTGCCGTTTAGTTTGATCGGCATCATTTGTCGACGACTCTGATTGAGCGTGCCCCTTCTCTTTGTAAATTGGATTGATTGACTTTTGTCTGGGTTAATCTCTATTCTCCATTTAGCGAACCACTCACCTAGTTTGGTGACGGCTTTCTGAAGGGAGCGAGATGCTGTCCTTGCTGACGTATGGGTCACATATAGTGCAGTGTCGTCGGCAAAGAGTGCTAGTTTTAACGCAGGGTTTCTGGGTATATCGGACGTGTACAGATTGTACAAAGTCGGGGACAGCACGGAGCCCTGAGGGACTCCGGCCCTCAGAGGTCTCAGGGAAGACAGAGTGCCTTCCACTCTATACCTAAAATGCCGGCCAGACAGGTAGTCGCGGATGATGATGACTAGCCTGTCCGGTATTTCTAACTTGTAAAGTTTATAGATTAGTCCTTCGTGCCAAATCTTATCAAATGCCTTAGCAATGTCGAAAAATACTGCGCACGTGTCGCGCGGGTTTCTTTTTTTATGAAAACCTCTGAGGATGTCTTCGGTTATACGATGCACCTGTCTCGGACAACAGTGATTTTCGCGGAAGGCGAATTGCTCGTCTATGAACAGTTTCTTTTCGCTTATGACGGTTTTCAACCGTCTAAGCAGAATCCGTTCATAGATTTTACCTAGTGAGCTTATCAGGCTTATGGGGCGATAGCTAGACGGTTCCGTGCCCGGCTTTCCGGGTTTGGGGATACCTATAACCGTAGCTTCTTTCCATATATCGGGGAATTTACAGCCCTTTAGGAGGGCGTTCATAATGTTTACTAGGAGGATAATTAGGGCGGGCGGTAGTATTTTTAGTACCTTGTTCGAAATCCCGTCCGGCCCGGGGGCCTTCTTGGAGTGCAGGTGTTTAATAATGTCTTGGACCTCTTCAACATCCGTCGGAGGGATTGGATCTCCCTCAGGCGGAGCCGAGGCCCTCCTCGCAACCTCCCGATTTAAAAAAAAAAGTACCTACTCTGACAATTATTAAGTAATAAACGCATATACAATCTGGAGACAGTCTGGTTTCCTTCCCTGAAGGTGGATTGTAAATCTTGTTGTTAACATTCTTAAACAGTTTTTACACAATGTCCCAGAGACTACCTCCTGTCGCTACTGAGCTTAGTCGTAAAATAATAAAACACTTTGTTTGTACTGTTACTGAGTTTGTATAGTGTTAGATGACATTCAATTTTACAGTTTTTGTTACACAACAGACATTGAACAATTGGTTACATTGTATGTTATTTAATTAGTAACTAAATTATTTATTTTATTAAATGTTCTGTTGTGTTGTTATTTTTTCTACTCCTTATAAAGATTATTTAAAAAGGATTAATTAGAGTACAGTTGAGAAATCTCGTGGTAGGGATTTGCTATGCCGTTCTCCCGGATGAGTACCAACCATCTTGCATTCTCCAGTGAAACAGCTTTGCTGTGTTTCGGAGAGAAAGGCAAGACAGACAGTGTAATTATTGGCACCGAGACTTTAGACCTTTAAATATCTCAGGATAGGTAACACATAATGGAATTTCCTGGGCTAGTCCCAGGTAAACACTGCTTGAAATAGAATTATAATGAACGCCAAGATGTTAAGCCAGAAGAAATATTACCTCTGCCTCTATTTAAGAGCTATGCTCTTGTTAGTGGAGTAATCTGTGCTCGTCCCCTTAATTTAATTATTCCTTCATCTCCTGATGCGATATGACTTTACAGAGTAGCAGCTTCTCCTTGATCTGTTCCCTGTAATTTCACCGCGGTCTACTTTCTTTTCCTTCTATAATATCAAAAATTGTACAAACTATGACGTTCATGAAGTTTATGTCGAGGCTATAAACTTCTATAAAATATTACGGAGCTTGCGATGATGATGATGATGCTAATAATATTATAACTCCTATATTATCATATAAGAACAGCCATTGTTTTTTCAATAGACCATTATCATCATCAGATAAAGATCTCTGGCTAGCTTCCCTCAATGAACGCTAAGACGGCCGACAAAATCGTCTTTAGATTTAGACTAAGTAGTTGTATATAGATAAACATTAAAATAAACAGCTATTGTTACATGAAAATTATATAAACAAAAAAAAAATATATAAACGTACCTAATTTAAAACCTCTACATATAAACTGTTTTTTTTAATATTATGTTAATTTGCAATTGTAGGTATATACATGTACTGTAATCAATTGAATAACACGAATCGATCAAAATTCAAAAACCCATTTCTCGATAAACAATGCAATAAACAGTAAATGTATGTAACATACAATGCAACGACTTCCTGAGAAGTTCTAAAAAACAGCACCTTAATAAAATGTTTGTAAACAAGCAAAGCTATCCAACAGCGCGAAGTTGCGCACACGCAGAGAACGCTAAAGATTAATTCCAAAGACAATACTGGCACATAATGGCTACCGATGACTCACACACTAAAAATAAATCATTGTGTCCATCAGACGCTGACAGTACTCGCGATTGTTCTCGCTAAGTTTGAAACCAGACTAATAATTCCTCCAAAACAAGTGTTCTCGGGGACTTCGTTAAAGGGTCCCTCTATGGGGTCTACAACGAAAGTTGTGCTATTGTTGATTAGCTAACAAAACACCATGTCGACACCCTCGTTTCTATTATTTGCTAAATGTATCCTCCTGGCATGAGACAAAAACGTGAAACGAATGTTGCGTTACAAAAAAGCAAATGGCCGTTATTTTTAAATTAAATGTGCCATTTATATTCAAATCGTAAGTGATATGAGTTTTTACTACTGTATCAATTTTAGAGTCCCCTATTGTATGATTTATAAGCGGGTGATTTTGTAGGCCTCAGACGCGGCGTAAAAAGTGGGGATTTATTAGTTTGACCACTCTGTGTCTATCGATGGCAACATAGCTATGAAACTGTTAAACTTATTTGGATGCAACTTTTTTATTTGAAAGCAGGATTTTCAGCCATGGTTTTGAGATATGTTTCATCAAAATCGGTTGAATTGTTTCAAAGTTATCATACCTATTCAATATATGAATTTTAAGCGCATTGAAATTATTTACTTCACCTTTAATAGTTTTTGATTTTTTTAATGTAAAAAAAAATTGGTATGAAGGCAGTAAGTAGTATAACTAACCATTAACCGCTAACCATTGAGTGCAGATATCGTAAAAATATATCCGTGTCTTCCATAAGGCTATTATAAGGTTTGCTTTCTGAAATGGTGCTATGATATGGCGGCGGGATGCTAAGTTTAAAGCAATAAATAAAAACTATAGGTTAGTTTCGAACAACTTTAAAACGCTAGGATGTCTGAGTCCTCCTGTGATCATGGTTGCTGTAAAATATCCTAAACGTCGGGCATGTATCTTATTAAACCCACGTTAAATCCGTAAAATATTAATTATCGCTTCTAGACTTAACAACTTACCAAACAACCAAATGAGATGAATAGATTTACAAGAAAAGTTTTGGTTGTTTGCTACAACCAAAACTTTTCTTGTACTTAACTTTTCTTCGTCGGTCGGAAATGCTAGTAAATTACTAGTTAATCACGTAAAGGGCCGGACTTAGTTAGGCCGTACCCCGCAGCGACATCATAGCGCTATTTTTGAATTCTTACATGGTCGCTTTTTGCTATTGGGATTTTTTTAATTTCTACTATTGTTAACTATCTCCAGTAGCTACTATGATACAATACCTAATGACTGTTTATTTTTCCTCTCTTATATAAAAACAATATTAATTCAATACATCAATCAAAGATACTTCTGAAAAAGTAATTTAAGAAATATAAATGAGATAAAGTAAAAAATCTCGTTACAAAATTACACATTTCTTTTATTAATATCCGCATTATTTATAAATAAAAAATACATCACTCTTAAATATAAAAAAAAACTCGTTACAAACATCATTACAATACAATAATATCGATTTCTGTATTGATTCAATAAGAACTTTCAGCCATCAAACATGCTTAGCGGATCATAAAAACCGATCGAGTGTTAACACTTTTTTCGTCGATCAATGATATGCACGACTTTTGCATTTGATCAAAAATCTGTGGACATTCAGAGGAAATACCGATGAGTATTTCTCGTGAGAACCAGTATTGGACGTCAAGTGCCATCGACAAATATGGTTTGTGGATTTTCGCCAATCGAATGCTTTGGACACGGTGTGAGCTTTCGGAAGCAATTTTAGTTTTTCACCATACATGAGAACCGTGTCAGATATTGTTTCCGACAGTTCAACCTTTCTTTAATAATTAAATGCTCGTGAGCTGTATGTATAGAATCAATTAAATTAAAGCTCGACGTATTTGTCTAGTGGCATTTAGAATTTTCTATAATTTTTAAAACTACTTTCGTCCAAAACAAATCCTTTATTGGCGTAGACGAAATGTTTCAACGTGAGTCAATTTTCTTGGTAATTATAAGTATAAGAAAAGATCGTGGTTTTCGTATGTAATAAGGCTTTCGATTTAACTTTTATTATGCACCACCATCATTTAACACAAAAACACCTGTGAAAAAATGTTTTCATTTTTTCAGCAGAGCTAGGCTATTTAACTAATAATAAATCAACATTTTTCATCTAATAATGACTAATGATTGTGTTTGCAAATGTGACTATCTTTCTATATTAAGTTGTAAAACAATTTGAAGCAATATATATAATTTATAATTAATAGTTATGTACAGCAGTGGGCGGATAAAGGCTAATGATGATGATGATGATGATGATGATAGTTAATATTCAGACAAATTTTAGTCTAACATTAACCAAGTTGGCAGTCGATCTCTGTACAGTAGCGAAGAATCGGTAGTTTCGGCGTTCATTGAGGATCCTATGTCCAGCACTGGACGGATAAAAGCTGATGATGATGATGGTGATTCAGTCACGACGAGAATAGATAGAAATATATCCATTGCGGTTTATTCGAATTGCGAGCGAGCAAATCCGTTAAGTGATGAAATCGAATGTGAAAGCATGTACGATTATCTATATTTACTATGTGCAGATGTCAGCGTTATTTATGGGAACTAAGCTCTATTTTATTAAAATAGAAATTATTCCTTTTACCTTCCCTCAACTCATGCCTTCAATTTTATAAGTCTATAACGAACAAATTGACAAATATTCTATTAGATATCTATACTAATAATAATAATAATAAGACTTTATTTCAGACCAATTGATCCATATGTGTATTAGTATTATACAATTAATGTTCTAATATTATAAAGAGGAAAGATTTGATTGTTTTTTTGTATTGAATATGCTCCGAAACTACTTGACCGATTTGAAAAATTATTTCACTGTACGGAAGCTATACTATCCCTGGTGAACATAGGCTATATTAAATTTTCAAAAAGTCAGGGACCCGTTTTAAATCTTAGTTGACGCAGGCGAAGCTGCATGCCACAGTTAGCTATTCATACACCTATCTGTATCTGCTTAAATGCCATATTTGGATTGAAGATAATTAGTGTATATGTACCGTCTTTAGGGATGAAGCGATGTGTCTATCGACCACCCCTAATTTTTTTAAACATTTATTTTTTATTTTTATGATACAGCATACACAAATAAATACAAGCCTAAATTTTCACCGCTCTACGATCAACCCATATCTTTTAATTGCAATTTTACTTTTGGCAGAACGAAGTCTGTCAGGACAGCTAGTATAGTATAAAGTCAAAGTCAAAGTCAAAAATTTTATTCAAAATAGTACTATCCAAGTATCTTTTTGAAGTTCAATTGAGTCTACCACCGGTTCCAAAGTAAGTCCACTGAGAAGAACCGGCGAAACAAACTCAGTGGAACTAGTCTTTTCAAATACAACATTACAAAAAATAGTAATACAAACAATACATAGTACTATACTAGTATAGTACATAAGAACAATTCAGCAAGAAACTCTGTTGGGTTGCTCCTTTCAAAATATAGTTTACATTTTTTTATAAACATACATAATTACATACACTTATTACTATAACACATTTACTACAGTCTTATACACACTATCCTAAGAAAAGTAAATAAGTAGATAAATATACACCCCGCAATATCCAAAACAAACCAGTGCATGTTAATAAAAAAAAAAGAAACTAAGCTAGGTAGAAATCGCATAACACGACCAGCCACCACAGCAGCACCTCCACATAGGCCTGGACACGTGAGCCAGCGTCAACCTCTTCCGCATATTAGAGGGAAGTGGAAGACCCATCCCACAACGCCACCACTGCAGTAGCGTAAGCGAGCATAACATGTCATACGTTTCACCTTTACACAAGTTTAGTTCAACACACTGCAGGCTCAAAATTTATCTACATTCTAGATAAAACACCTTTATAGAAGAGCAATTTAATCCCAAGGTTTCGCTTCGTCTAAATAACAAATTATGAAATTTATAATTTATACATTGTATAAAACCTTATGAGTGAGTGTCTTATTCCCAAGGTGTGGTATCTTCAATAAAATCTTTTATTTCATAATACGCTTTACCACACAAACGTTCCTTGACAATTTTCTTAAATTTATTAATGGAAAGATTTTGAACGTTTTCTGGGATCCTATTGTAAAATCGTATACATTGTCCTATAAAAGAAGCACTAACTTTATTAAGTCTAAAAAATGGAACATTCAATTTATATTTGTTCCTAGTATTTATGTTGTAATGGTCGCATTTTTTTAAGAAGTCATTAATATTTTTGCGAACGTACATCACATTAGCAAGTATGTACTGAGAAGCTACAGTTAAGATGGCAATTTCTTTGAATTTTTCTTTCAATGATACCCGGGGGCCCATACAGTATATAGTTCGAATAGCTCGCTTCTGCAACAAGAAAATCGTATTAATATCCGCCGCATTCCCCCACAGTAGAATGCCGTTAGACATTTGACTGTGGAAGTAAGCATGGTATACTAATAGCGCCGTATTTACATCTGTCATTTTTCTTATTTTTTTAATCGCAAAAGTCGCAGTACCGAGTCTATTTGCCAACTTGGCTATATGTGGCGCCCATTGCAGCTTACAATCTATGGTTATTCCAAGAAATACGGTCGAATCCACCAAGTCCATCACCTCTCCGTTAAGTGATACATTAGTTTGCACCTGCTTGACATTAGGCAGTGTAAATTTTATCAATTTAGTTTTGTTTGAATTAAGTAACAAATTATTTACGCTAAACCAATGCACCATGTTCGAAAGAGCATTGTTTACATCGTCAAGGACCATTTGCTGTCGTTTAATTTTAAATATTACTGAGGTATCATCAGCAAACAATACAATTTCATGTTTGTCCTTCATAAGTGAAGCCAAGTCATTTATATACACAAGGAAGAGAAATGGACCAAGAATGGGTCCTTGAGGTACCCCCATTTTTATTTGTACCTTTGGTACTACTACCTTTGGTAAATCCAAATTGCTGTCTATGAAGTAACTCATGCTTATTAAAAAAGAATAAAAGTTGATTTAGAATAATTTTTTCGAATATTTTACTGAGAGTTGGAAGTATGGAAATTGGTCTAAAGTTCGAAGGGTCTGTACAGCTACCTGATTTAAAAAGTGGTAAAATATTTAATATTTCCTCAATTGAACACATTTTAAAGTGTCCAGTGGCAATAATTGACGCGTCTGCTGACGGTATTCCGTATCATCGAGACACGCGCGTGCTCTGTGCGGTATGAAAATCGATTTTATTTTTCCGAAAAATCCAATGCCGACGACCGATTATCGGATTTTCGACGGCCCGGTATTTTATCCGAAACCCACGAATCTACCTGTACACTAGCCGCTACATAACTGTCGTTGGTATCATTTAATTGCTTAACAGTTAGTAATTCAATTTTGTGATTTTCTTTCTCACGATGGGATGTGTGAGAACATGATTTTGAACCATAGTCATTAATACTTTCATTGTTCGACACGCAGGTACAATTTATTTGTATATTTCCATTTTCATTCATAAAAATTTTATTTGGATAAATAATCGTATTTTTTTCACGGTTTATTTCACGTATTTACTTCCCATGGCTAAAATGTAGTACAAATAAAGCTTTGTTTATATTTGTTGTACGTTTAGCTTTAGTAGCGGCTTAGTATTATGGCTTTACTAGCAGTGCCCCACGGTTTTCATCGGTGTACTTACAATTCTGGTGAGAACACGGCATTAAATTTTAGCCTATGTGCTATGCTGATAATATGTAAGGTATTTTATTGCAATCAGTCATTTAATCAAAATCAATTCAGTAGTTTTTGCGTGAAATTGTAACCAACACACATCCATATTTACACACACTCTTAAAATTTTCGCGTTTATTAGTAGGATTAGTGGAATATTTTTAGGATTAATGGAATATTTTTGATCCTACCATAGTAGACTAAAATGTGTAGCCTAAAATATGTTTATAAACAGCGATCACTCTGCGTCTACTACTGCATATCTACCACGGGGTTGCTCCGAGGAATTGACTCATACCTGCAGCAATATTCCACCCCTGGACATCGCATCAAAATTCCAATTTTCATCGATAATAATGGAGCTTTTCTGGTGAATGAGGTGGCATTGACCAGAACAGCTCCATTATATGGCAATTACCGCTATATAGAATCTGCTGCAGCCCACGGTATTTCCGAACCGATACGACTTAGGGACCCTCAAGAAAGGAGCATACTCTTATTTGAAAGGCAACGCCTCTGCTGATCTCCTGGTGTAGCCGGTGTCTGTGGATGTAGCTATCATTTGCTATCAGGTGAACCAGGTCCACCATCAGGTCTGGTCATCGCTTCTGTAAAAGTATTCCCAGGTTGGTTGTTCACTTGTCAGAGAGATGTAAAATAGTATTATCCAATGCCGGTAAATTTCTGTTATTTTTTATTTACTTATTTTACCAAATTTTGCAGATATGTACTAAGTCATCCATATAAATGACAAATTTCTATACATTCGCATAATTATATTCCAGTACTCGACCGAGGTTGTAGCCATGAAGTTGTGGTGGTTCCATAAATAGCATATGTAGATTTGGTTACAGCAAACCCGTTAACATTGCCATGGCTGTCCATTAGTCCCGGTGAAATGAGATAATCCAGACCGGGATAAAAGTATTTTATAAAGCTTTCTTAATTTGATTACTGTCAGCAATAGTGTTTTTCAACATACCATGTATTTTAATGGTGCTTGTAATTTTTGAAGTGATAATTTCTTTAGCCGCGGTGGACTTTTTGGTAGGTAAACCTTTTAGATTCGCCACAGCGACTTCTCTGATATTGGCAAATCCTTTAGAAAGCTAAAAGCTTCTGCTTTTTTGCAGAAGAAGAAGACAGTGACTTACTAGATGACATTATGACCTCATTATGAATTTCATATTTTGTATAATTTGAAATTTTATTTTATGTTATTTATTTGTATATCATAAATTAAATTCTTTAAAGATTGGCAGACTTTTCTTGATTGTAAATGATCATATTAGTGATCATTTACAATCAATAAAAATTGCTTAGTTGCATTTGATTCAATAAAATCATCTTTTATACAAAAATTAGCTTCAATCCTCCATTGATGTGTCATTCCATACAAAATCGGCGCACGACTTTTGGTAGATCATTTGAAATCACGCTGACTGTAGTTTTTCTAAATTTAAAAAGCATGAGCTATAAAGATCAGGGTCGAACCATAGGCGTGATGACTGAATGACATCAAGATATGACTCCACTGACTATTATTATGTGTAAAGCCATTATTTGATTTAATTATATTGTACTCGATGAGTAACCATAATGAATAGATTTCTTTGATATTGATTTATTTCGTGATTTATCTATTAATAAACGAGATCAAATCAGATCATCAGTAGACATGGTATCATCATCGTAGTAGCCTGTCATCATTCACATAGGACTTTTTTTATACGCCGGGAAATACACTGAGGTATCCCTCAAAACAGCCACTCCCAACGTCGGGACAGTACGATGAGATTCCCGTCCTCTATGGATGCTACTAGGATGGTTATGCAAAAGTACCCGTTAAGCCTGCTAGTGGCGAAGGTCTTCTTAAAAGCAAAGAAGAAATTCTTAAGCGTTGGGCGGAACACTTCAGCACTCTGCTGAATGTGGATCAGGCTGCTGACCTGGAACACATTCGTTCGATACCTCAACTCCCAATATTTACTGAGCTGGATAAGCCACTGTCATGTGAGGAGATTGTTCTCGCTATCAATCAACAGAAAAATAAGCGCGCGGTGGGCATTGACTTTATACCAGGAGAGCTGCTTAAATACGGTGGTAATGAGTTGCAATTGGCTATTTGGGAGCACTTTGATCGTATGTGGAAAGAAGAACAAATCCCATCTACTTTTAAAGTATCACGCATAAAGTCCCTATATAAGAACAAAGGTGACAGATCCGATTGCAATTCGTACCGCGGTATTTCACTTCTGTCAGTCCCCGGAAAAGTCTTTGCTCGTGTACTACTTAACCGCCTTATGAAGCTTTCAGAACAGCTTTTACCCGAGACCCAGTTTGGCTTCCGACCTGAACGAGGTACGTGTGAGGCTATTTTTACTGTACGTCAACTACAGGAGAAAAGCAGAGAGCAAGGTCATAATTTATATCTCTGCTTCGTTGACCTTGAGAAGGCCTTTGATAGTGTGCCTCGGGAAGCCCTTTGGATTGTACTTTCGAAGATCGGGTGCACAGAGAAGTTTATAAGGCTCTTGAGACTCCTGCACGACGACATGGAGTGCTGTGTCACTGTCAACGATGAGCAGTCAGAGTTTTTCGCAGTTACCTGTGGGGTGAAACAGGGATGTGTTCTAGCACCCACACTGTTCGCGTTGTACTTTGCGGTCGTAGTTCAAGAAACCTTGCTACTAACCACTGAAGGCGTCCGTATCCGCTTCCGCACGGACGGCGGTATATTTAATTTGGCACGACTGAAGGCTCGCACCAAAGTTTCGCACGCTTTGATCTCCGAAATAATGTACGCCGATGACCTATGCTTTGTCACGGAGTCCCCAGACGGCCTGCAGCAACTAATGTCCGATTTCAACGAGTCGTGCCGAAAATTCGGCTTAAAAATCAGTGTCAAAAAGACAGAAGTGATGTCCTTAGACATACAAAGTCACGAGACACTGGTTATAAAACTCGGTGGGGATGAGTTGAAGCAGGTCGACAAATTCCGTTATCTGGGGAGCACAATTTCATATAAATGTGATCTAGACGCGGAAATCAACAGCAGAATCGGTGCTGCTGCTGCGTCGTTCGGGAAATTGGATGCGAAGGTCTTCAGCTCTCATGACCTAAAACTTGAGACTAAGATCTCTGTCTACTTGGCTGTTGTGTTGCCCAATATCCTTTACTCTGCCGAAACGTGGACTGTGTACCGGCGTCACATCCGTACGCTCGACCGATTCCACCTAAAATGCCTGCGTAAAATACTCAACATTCGATGGTCTGATCGCGTACGGAACACCGAAGTGTTGCGAAGAGCGAATGTCACTGGCATTGAGGCCTACCTTATGCGGCGTCAGCTTCGGTGGTGCGGACACGTGTCGCGTATGACGGAGCAAAGAGTTGCTAAGCGCATCTTTTATTCGGAACTTGTGGAAGGCAAGCGTAAGCATGGCGGTCAATTCCTCAGGTATAAAGATGTGCTTAAGCGGCACATGAAGAAGTGCAGCATCGACCCGCTACTTTGGGAGCAACAGGCGGCCGGAAGGGCCGAGTGGAGGGCGCTAGTTAAAACTAGCGTCCAAAACTTTGAAGACAGGCGGCTATACGAGCTGGACGCAAAACGAGATGATCTAAAGTCCCGACCACCAGCGGCCATTAGATACAATTACGTAAACGGTGTGCTAACGTGTCCGCATTGTGCGAGGATTTTTGGGCAAAAATTGGCTACATAAGTCACGCGCGAGCACACCAAAGACAAAACAAGAGTTGAATGCAGTCGCCGTGGCCGAAATCGGCCGGGGAGGATTATTAACTAGGATGGTGTGGAACCCATTACAAAGTACCAATTCATCCGACGATAGTGCGACATGGACCCGCCATATGATAAAACCCGACGCCATATAGCCGTGAAAATAACACTTCACGGCTGGCGTGGGGCAACCCCCCATCCATCTCAGTCCAATGGTGAAACCAACCGGCTCGCCTCACGTTATAATGAAGCATTAAGGCCACTAGGCCCATTAGAATAGCTCCATTCGAATTCTCCTCTCATTATCCTGTCCTTTCTGTCGGTGGGGCCCAGAAATCGTGTGGGGGGGCACCCATTTTTTCCATTGGGCAACGTGCCCAGTGCCTTGTTTTTCACATGAGCCTTAAAGAATCCTAAGCTTAGAAGTGCATGAAAAAAGTTTAAAGCGTTGATGATGATGATGATGATGATGATAAACCAATACTCTACGTTGGAACTCTATTCTACTCTACTCTACACTATACAGGCCTACCGACTCAAAAGTCCAAAGTTTATTTAAAAACGCTTAATTAAAAACCGAAAAACTTATTTCTAGTTCCCACGCGTGATTTACCGGACACTTTTTTGTAAAATCACCGGTTTTTACGCGAAACTCAATCACGTTTCTATGCTCCGTGGGACTCGGGTAATTTGGTAATCGACGAGACCATAAAAGAGTATAATTACTCATCAATTGGTATTTTTCTCTATAAAGATGTATAATTGCGCATGATCATATTTGAGCATGCATTTGACTACTTAAATACGCCCCCTAGTGCTTTGTTTGAAAATGTCAATTTATTAATAATCAACATTCCCAAAAATGTCATCGCAATCGATACGATAGGTTTTGATATTTTCGTGTTAGTTGGATAGGTCAGTATTGTCTGCCATTATATGTTTGTTTTAAAAATATCTATTCTAAGCAGGTCTTTTTGACGTGACAACGTCTAATAACTCGATACTACGGGCTTCATGCACGAAAAAGATGACGTCATTGTCCCGCTAAGCTCATTGTCGCGTTTCGCAAGCAAGAGCGCGGCACGAACGAGATAGAGGCATGATAGGCTCGAATGATCGTCTCAGTTCGGTTCGTGCTGCATGTAATGTTTGACGTTCTCACGTCAAACTGCCGTCCGTAAACAGACTTTGCAGACAACCAATTTTTATAGCAAAGGACGGCAAACGAATAGTCAAAGCCTTGCGACTATCGACGTCCATTAGGATCCACATAACCATATCTGTTCCCCTCGCGACTGTATGGCTGTAATTTTACGGCAATTTCATGTGAGCGAGAGGTACCCCTGTCGCGTCGGCCCAATTTGGCTGCAAAGCAGCATGACACTACCTTTTATAAATCTCTTCATGATCTTTCATCATGATCACTTTGATTTCAAGATGAAAAACGGTTTATTATCCTTAGCAACTATTCAATAAATACTGCGGGACCCCCTCCCGTCCATCTAGAATTATGCGGAAAGATGTTTGGGATTAACAAAATCCAATAAATGAAATTTCATATAACCTCCTAAGAAAATATCCAATATGTGGTCATTAATGGTAGGGCGTGTGTGGGTACAATAGGTGTGACGCAGCCCTGATGGTGACGTAAATAGATGCAGTCAGGTACAAACGGACGAACAATACGTGTCTAGTCTGACCGTGACCTTCAATCGATTTTATGTAACCATCATCATCATCAGCCGTACCTGAACCTTTCAGTATATAGGGAAGTACGACTGGCGATGTACCTCTCGTTCACATAATACCGGCGTAAATGACAGCTGCGCTGTTGCGTTTCGTGAGGTATGTAAGGCTCCGGTAGCCCATTTGAGGAAAAAGAGGGTAATTCAAAAAGTGTAGATAGAAAATAGATGTAATATTATAATTCAGTTTGAAAAGAATTTGGCTGTAATTTTATTGTTATAAAGATTTCATGAAACATTTCATCATCATCCTGAACGACAAATCCTGCCAACAAAATATTTTGTTGTTGAACTTTATAAGATACTAGCTGTTGCCAGCGACTTCTCCCGCGTTAGCGAAAAAAATTGCTTTTTTTAAATGGATCCTATGTAACTGCTAGTACCTTCGAGAATATGTATACGAATTTTCATGATGATGGGTTGGGTTGTTTTCGGTACTTTCACATTTATAATATTAGTAAGAATTGAGGATATTATCTTTTAATGTGAATGAATCTTTGAATATAAAACGTAGAATCTTTAGACCTTTTAAGTTTTATTGGTATTATAATCAATAAAGAATTTAAAAATAAATGACGATAATCATCACAATGTAATATTACAAATCAATTATTATTATTTTCTTAAGATTTGGGTTAAATAATAATCAGTTCTTACTGTAATATAGAGCCTATTGATCAAAAGATAATCGGGTGTTCAAACGGCGCCGTTTCAGTACGGAACTTTTTACAATTATTTCCAGAAAATTCCTTTCTAGATCAATAAAATACATAAAATATTTTTAAGTTTCTTTATTTCTCCTAAACAACTATTTTAAAAGTGCTTAGTGATAGTGTAACAGAGTTTCCACGTTAAATACATTTACACATAAATAATTGAATCACAATTGTATCAAGGCTTATTCGTATTAGACAAAGAACTTATTTCTTATTTACACAAATTTACAATATAAACTATCTTATTTACAACTTTACAAAGTCCTTTAAAAATATTAGGAACGAATACAAATTATAACTAACTTTACGTCTAAGAACCAAGTAAATATAAGGCCAAAAGGCTGAAAAACTTTTTATCTGTTTTCTTTAAGCTGGCCTTTTTATTCATTAGGTATTACAGTAAAATACTATTTTATTCCCTACAATATAAACTCCAATATCTCTTATTTACATTCACAATATTATTGTACATTGCAATTCAAAACTTGTTTTTATTCTATAAAATATTTTCTCTAAATTGTACATTAGTAGGCACTATATTTAAATTAAGGCACACGCCTTTTAAAGCTAAAAATATAGACAACTGGTACACGAAAATATGTTTAAAATACTGTTTTCTCTTACACGAACTCCACTCATTAAAATGAAACAATTTTCTTGGATTATATCGCAGTTTTATAAAAAAAAATACTAAATTATAAAGTTCCTTCATATTTAAAGGCCTGTTCACACGAACGCTTTATTTAACGCGCGTTCAAAAAGCGTTTGAACAAGCGAAGGCGTTTTTAAAGAGCAGCGCTTATTTATCGAGCACTGTTGGATTTTCGGCATTAAGTGTTGGACATTAAATCGAATTTATTTCGCGCGGATTTTACGCGATGCTTATAAAGCGTTCGTGTACGGGGCCTAAGGCATTTGGATACATCATACAAGTATAGAGTCTTGGGACTGCATTCACACAATTCTTTAATGTACTCTTCCCATATCCATGCCGCCTAATTGGCCTATATAGGGATATCCTGACTTCGCCTCGCCGGGTGAGTGAGCATGGGACGCGTAGTGGGAAGCTCCGGTGCCGAAAAATGAACTGTAACAAAATAAATTATGGTTACAAGGTTATATTATAAAGGTGTGAGTTTAAGACAAAATTGATTCGAATGTTGCCCGCGACTATGTTAACTTAATTTTACAGCCGTGTATGGACCGTTAATTAATTAAGGCATCTTTATTTTTTTAGCATTATTTTGGCTTCTTAATAAATCTTGTTTATTTATCAAAGTTTTATTTTAGGTAATACAACCCTATTATTACTATATGTAATTGTTATGTAATAATTATAAATAGCTCAGCGCTTAAATGCACATAAGATGGCCAGTTAAGAAATACATTCACAAATCTGTTACAAATAATATATTCTTAGTACTTTTTTCAGAATACAGGTATAGCATTTGTGTTCGAGCAAACTTTATTAATTAATTATATATTTTCATTAAAGTACAAAAACGATAATTTCATATTTTTTTTTTTGGAATACCGAGAATATTAAATTTTTAAATTTCGGTGTAATTTACTGATATTTTTAATGTGATCGCGGGAAGAAGATCTCCGTGCAGTGGCCGGCCCGTGTTCGATAAATGTGGCAAGGGATCGGTCGTCTTGGCGTTCCTATATTCAGCAGCGGACTGATAAACCTTTATTGTGATAATGATGATGATTTTTAATGTATCAGATTTGAGATTTCTTAAGTGTCAAAAGCTTCTATTGTACCATTAAATACCTACAATTGATAACACCTATAACACTGATTTACAAATATATAGTTCTTATGTTGTACATCTAGAACTTCGAAATTAAATTTATAACGAACCTGCTGGATTTAGTTCATATTTTCTAAAGAAAAACAGAATTTGAAAACCTTAATGGTAGAGAGCTAACAGCAATTATCGACAAAATAGCAAACAATTTATCGGTCATTAGAAAAAAATAAAAAAACAATTTAATATTTTGATCCGTTGACTTGGCGTGGGAAACAAAAAAAAACTAGCTGTCATAATTGACATAAGAAGCTATCGATAAATAGAAAACATAGACGCGGCCCTATTCCAAACAACCTGTGTATAATAGACTAGCTGTTGCCCGCAGCTTCGCCTGCGTTAACTAAGATTTACAACGGGATCTTAGTACGCAAAATAAAATTTTTTACACATTGTGTCCGAAAAACCAAAATATCTTACGGAACCCTATTTTTTATCAGAATAAAATTTAGCCTATGTTACTCGTGCATAATGTAGCTTCCGAATGGTGAAAGAATTTTTTAAATCGGCCCAGTACTTTTTGAGCCTATTCATTACAAACATACAAACATAAAAAAATAGGTACAAATCTTTCCTCTTTATAGTATTATAGTGTAGATTTAATTAGCTTAATTTCGGTGGATATGTTATTAAAATGTATATGGAATATCGTGACTAAGCGCGCAGTAAAATTATGAATTCAATTGAATTCAGTGGCTAATACATTATTAGGGCTTATTCATACGACGCATAAACAATAATAGATTATTATTGAGCGCGTAGGCGTACTGCAAGGCACGTGAAATCGGTAAATAACGTATTTATACAAAATATTGTACGTATTGGAAATCATTAGACATGTTCAGGCCGAAAGCCTAAACGTTTAGAGCCGCACCTCAGTATGATAGAATCGAAATTTAAAAAATATATAAAAGAATAATAAAATTAAGAGAGAATCGAAATTGAAAAAATATATAAAAGAATAATAAAATTAAGAGAGAATCGAAATTTAAAAAAATTACAGAGTAATGAAAGAGAGAATAGTAGGTTTTAATAGTTGTTATCGTCACTCAAGTACTAATCGATATAATAACCTTTTTATAATGCATGATTTTGGAAATTGTAGCCATGATGATCGGTTTTGTCCTGACCCTATGTAGGACTTGCACCTGGGAAAGCCCTAACAAAAACCACTGCGAGCGCCTTCAGTCGCTTTATGACGGTCCCGGGTAGGCAACAGGAGCATATCAGTGACTGCCTGGCCGTGAAGGCCTGACTAGACACGTGCGCCATCTACGCATGCTGGTTCGTCGCCCGGTGGGAGACTTCCTCAATGTCATCCTTCTTGGACATTACAGCCTCGCAGAAGAATACCATCCCCATACAAATCTATATAATACTATAAAATATAAATACTAAGGTATTTATATTTTACAAACTTTGAAACAAGAGATAAGCGTCTAATTTATTTATCCGAATCCAATGCTGTTTATTAAAGTATTAAAAATTATGCTCATATGCTTAAAATGTTTCCATCACATTCGTTGGTGATTAAAAATTTGAAAATTCGAATTTCAAAAATTTCATAAAAGTCCATTTAGCAATTGCCGTGATAGCAGTGGCAGTAGTAATAACCGTTTAATTCAGTATAAAAAATTGAACACTTGTATGCAATTAGCTGGTGAGTTGGTATTTAATGGCAGGTGAATGAGAAACTATATCAGTTCGTAATTAGCATATCATTACCGAAATGTTACTGCTCATTGTAACGCATATGCATGGGAATTGAAAAAAAACATTTGATATAATGAATGAAAGAATAACAGCCAATCGAATGCCATTACAACAATCATTTTAATGATAGCTACTATTTAACACGTTCATTATTTAAAACTGACGAACATTAAAAAGAATTATAAATTTAAAATTGATTGACTATTATTTTTATTAATGCAATTCTTTTGTGTATATTGTATTTTTATAATTATGTAATAGTGTCAAATGTACTGTACATTGAAATGCAAAAACACAAAAGAATTGCATTAATAATATCTAGCAAATAAAATTTTCATTTTAATTTCAAAAGACCACGCATTCCATTATTTTTTTTAAAAATGAAATTTCAAATTTGGAATATCGAAGAGCGAACAAAATTAAACCATTCATTTAAGTCACTTTTAAACTTAGAACGAATGAAACGCAATATCCATTCACATCGATCACGAGCATTCGATGTCGAATGAAACTCGAAGCTTTAGGAAGTCGAATGCAAATAGCTGCAGATAAGTTTTAATAGCGGGTTCGAGTTAAGTAATGCATGGGTTCATCGTACTAATGTCACGTTCGGCCTCCCATTAATTGGCCCGCTCACTACAAAGCAACGTGTGTTTATCTGTTTTCCGCCATGCAACGATATGCTCAGTGGAAATCCATTTACAGCGCAAATCTCGGGACTTGTGGATTATTGATTAATTAACTATAGTCATATTAGAGGAATGAAGATCTAAATAAGATGTCTACCTTATTGATTGTAAGACATTATTGACAGAAAATAAATCGTTTTATCCATACGCAAAGTGAAATTCAAACTATAATTTAAAGTACTATTAAAAACCTTTCAATTAGAGTTTTTTTTTTTTTTGAAAAATAATACGTACAATGCAATATGCTTTCTATTTCATATAATTCTAAATATTCTTTTCCATTTTTTATGATATCGTGACTAGAGTCGAGTTTTAAATATTACATAAGACGTTAGGTTTGAGTGAACAAATAACAATATGTACTGCCTCTTATGTACGTTACCTCATATGTTACAATGTATTGTGTTAAACATATTGTGTGGTCCAATGCGAAGTATGTGGCATTGTTTAAATAGCACAGATAAATGTCGCCGTCCAACTACAATGCAACAAAAGTTTGACGCATTATTCTCAACGTTCATTAATTTACGGACATAATGTCCATTAACGACGTGAATGGGGGGTGAGAATGATGTATTGTAATCTAAAAACCAATTAGCAATCGATCAAAGTGTATTAAATTTTGCAGCCCTATTCCGATCGGATCGGCGTATTACGAGAGACCTGTAATAACCACCCGCGCTCAACTTAATGGTCGACTTCTTACTCTTAATTGATTAGCGGCCGCTTTGAATAATAAAGGGATGCGAAAAATAAAATAGAAAATCCCCGCCAACTACGCTTATGTTATTACGAACAAGCCACTGTTTTAACAACTTCCAATAACACTTGATAACAATATTCAATTACTGTATTTCATATGATACATTAGATAGATACTACGTAAAACATTTTCTTGTACTAAGCTAAGAATGAATAGCTGAATATAAATAATTCATAGAGCAATTTATTTCCTTCGAGTCTATTGAGACATTACAAATAGATCTTACAATATAAATAAGTTACGACTTCTATTAATCTACGTCTATAATAAAGTACACTCACCTATAGTTTTCTGGCCACGCGCTCACTTCGCCTAATTTATTCTGAGAATGCCCGCTCAGCTGCCTTGAACTCCAGTGGTTGTGCGGCATGTGGTCTTGTTTGGAATAATCACCGTATCCATAAGAATGTAGAACATTGTCCGTTGGGCTTGCATATGTGGGATGTTGGTAGCCAATTCCACTACTATGATTAGGTGGACTTGCGGTGGAAGGACTGGAGCTTGGTGGAGTTGCATCCGCTTGAATGGTCGTTGGTAACTCAGTATGCGACATTTGCGTTAAATTCCCTGATGTGAAGGAACTAGATGTAGGCGGATGTAAAGGAGGCGCAGGTAACGCAGACTGACAAACAGAAGGCGCAGATAACGAGGATTGGTGTAGAGAAGGTGCTAATGCAGAATTTAGAACAGAACTAGTCCCCAAAGCGGACGAGTAAGATTGCTGCCATGAAGCGCATTGGGCGTTGAAACTTGAAGGGGGTTCATATTGCTGATGGACGGACGGGAAAGCAGATTGTAATGACATCGTGTTAAAAGCACTTAGTTGCTGAGAATTCAATTGTTTCCTTAGTCGTGCTCTTCGGTTCGAAAACCAGACCTGCAAATCAAAAGATTTATTAATCTTTTCATGTAATTAAGCCAACATAGAGAGGGCATTTTTTTGTAAAACATAACTCTTCCTTCTTTGAGCTGGGATCAAATTAAATTAAGTAAATGCACAAAGGAGGTGTAGCTCATAATACAAAACAATAATAAAGGGTCATTAATTAAACAAAAATTGAAAAGGGAACAGTAGCATGGCCTACCCGACATATGGTACCGTGCTTACACTTAATTATAGATATTACGGTTATAATTATACGCTATGATACGTAACGGGCACTCTAGAAAAATATTTGAAGGCAAACCTTTGTAATCTAATTTAAACTTCTTAATCATTATTTATTAAATTAAATTTTCGCCCCCAAAGGTACAGTCGGATTAAAAAATGTGCATTTAAGAGCAGATGAAATCGAGGAAAATTACGAGATAGCTTATTATATATTATCAATAGTATAAAAATTTACCTGAACCCTTGCTTCAGTAAGTTTGGTCTTCTGTGCCAATTCTTCTCTGGTATAGACATCTGGGTATTGAGTTCTGGTGAAGGCCCGTTCCAATGCCTCCAACTGATCGCCAGAAAACGTGGTTCGTGATCTCCGTTGTTTCCTCTTTAAAGTAATCCCTGGTTCTGATTCCGTATCTGAGTCCTCACAAGATGATGGCCCTTTTGAAGAATTAAAATCTATTTAAACATCTTCCAATTCAACATTATAAAATATTAGCGATTGTCCTTAATATTTAATTTGTCAATGCTAAAAACTTAATGTTAAAGGCTAACTTCCAAACATTTTTTATTGTTGCTATAACTTTTTTATCAAATAATTCCGCTTCGCACTAATCAAATAACCACATTACTTTAGATGATGTACATTTTAAAATTATAACTTTCTAGAGTCATTTTATTTTATTAAGTTACTACTGGTGTACCGCAAGGACCACCTGGTCGTGATTAAATTGAATGTAACTGCGTAAGTAGTATCTAATGTGTTTCCGTAACGCTAATATTAGGTACACTTTCTATTATCTCTGTTTGTAGTGAACATAAAGAATAATAACCGCTGCTTTATTATGGTCATTTTATTTGGTACGCTCGAAAATGACGATATATGAAACCATCATAATAATGATTGTCATAAAAGTTTAAAACATTGAGGAACTCTACTTAAGTCTTAAATATTTAGCCTATATTTATGAAAGCCTAATTTGCGTAATCGAATTCTAATAGGAGAGCTATTTCCTATCCGATGCTAAAGGTTTAAGCTTTTCCAGTATAGACATTATTTTAACCGTACACTTAATATGCATAATCTTATCGGGCCTCGGAATCTCTGCGGCGAAACACCGTCGCTGGATATTAGGAGCGCCATTTTATATTGGATAGCTATACGGCACAAGACGTGCAGTACGGACAGATTGTCGTAATGCAAGCCCCGCGGCCAAACGCGATGGGATAATAACAGCTTTGAGTACTAATTTCATTTTTATAACCTACAATTTCCGAAGCCGACACAAGAGGCGCTGCCGTGGCGTGCGCGCGCCTTCCCGCTACACTTTTACGTGGATTATTAACTTTATACGCCATTTTACAAAGTTTGCGAACGTTTCCAATGGTCTCATTACACTTTTATAATATTGTGCGTTAAACCAAATGAAGTGATTACGATCTCGTATCAGCGTTAAGGACTACGACATGGCAACTTAGATACGCATCATTATGTCGTTTTAACCTCACTATTTTCAAGGATTTTTAAATGTTATCGAATTAAATTTTAATGTAGATTAGATCCATCTTGTGCTTTAATAATAATTATATTTCCTTAATATGTAGATTAATATTCAATTAAAGTCATCGTTGCATATGGCTATTCTTCAAGTGTTTTGCATTGTTTTTTACGAAATATTTAATAGGTTTAATGCGTTAGAGGTTTCATTATTTTCGTATTATAAGTCATTTTTTATCTATATGATGAGTTTACAACGCAACTCTGAATTATCTATGCGTTGATGCATCGACCATAACTCAGAATATGACGCGGCCTAGGACGTGACGTCCTAGGCCCCGTCATATTCTGAGTTATGGTGTAGTGGTTAACTTCCTTCCTACTAACGTCACGTCCAAACAGTATATTGTAAAGCCAACTTTACTAATATACTGTTTCTAGCAAATACTCCCGCACAATGCCACACGAAAGTTTAAGAGAACTAACAAACTATTGCTTGTGTAATCCTACACGCGCATATGAAATTCTCCCTTATTTATAGACGTTTTATACTCCATTCGTTGGTTATTAAGATTTTATTTGATTTGATTTTTTTGTTAAATATTTTCAAGTGAACAGCAGAGCAACGTGAATGACGATGGTCTAGTCACTAGTGGGAATGGACTCGGCCTCTCGAGTGGTCCAGGTTCGATCCTGGTATTATCATCAAGGGATTTTTCTAAATTTCTAAGTACAACTAAATGCAAAACCATTTCTCGCTCACCAGTAAAGGCACATCGTAAGGAGATTGCTTGCCTAAAGATATTAAAAGTTTTTGAAGATATGTAAAGTTCATTAACCCAGCCCATGGCCAGCACATCGGTGAGCAATGGTCTAATACCCTTCACGCAAGACGAGGAAGAGACCCGTGCAGTGAGACAAATAAAAGTTGAGATTTTATTTTTTACTTTATTGTCAAGTTACATGCACTATTTAAAAAGTAAATTTTAAATATTAATACTTTTTAGACGACTTCAAGGAAGAAGGCGTTTCTCACAGATCGTATATATGCTTTTTAACGAATGCGTAACTTTCTCAACGTATAAAAAAAATTAAAACATATCCTACACATTTTTGTAACAACCTATATTCACCTAAAACATACAGCCACTTGTGTTGAACTTATGACTTGTTTTCTAATTTTTACGCGATTATCACTATGATGGGACGAGCGACCATGGTTGCAGTAAAGCACAATAAACCCCGATAAAATCTTTAAATAATTAATTCTTAGCAGTGGACGGATATAGGCTGATGATGATGATGAAAATCCTTCAAAGTTGTTTCATTATAATAACTTACGACTAATAAATTATGTATGTAGTAAGTATAAAATTGTTCTACTAAAGAAGCATTTGTATTTTCATAAGTTCAAGGTAAGTAATAACTTACCTAGAATACCATCAATACTATGATTTCTTCTAGGGTCTGAATCATCCCGTCTGCCGCCTCTAATGAGTCGTGAGATGGAACTGACTGATGGTGCCGTGTTTTTATCACAAATGCCCTCTTTAATTAATTTATCTCTAATCTCCCAGGAGAATATACCTGGGTTTTGTCTCTTGAGCTCTTCTATCCGGTTCTCAACTTCAGGCGTTGCTA
The DNA here is from genome assembly GCA_905333005.2 of Lycaena phlaeas. Lineage (NCBI taxonomy): Eukaryota > Metazoa > Arthropoda > Insecta > Lepidoptera > Lycaenidae > Lycaena > Lycaena phlaeas. The sequence goes on from HG995181.1 coordinate 7,097,971, forward strand.
CCCTTGGCTTTGACCCGCCAATCACACCAGGGCGAATCGATCCAGTTTCCTGTGAACAAATTAATATATTAATTTTTACCCGTTCTGTTATTTAATCACTAATTTGAATTACGAATTGAGAGATAAAGGCTATATTAGGGTATTCCACAATAATCGCTGGCAGATGATAAAAATAATAATTGAGTAATAGAGACTAGTTTATGTTAGCTGGATCTTATTTTAAATAATCTAGTTAAGTTGGAGAAATGTCATAATGACATTATGTATCATTAAGCGAGTGTCGTATCTGTTAATTGATGTATTCTTTTGGACACAATAAAATGTTTGTTTTTAGAATGTATTTCTTTCAAGTCTCTTACCTGGTATCTATTAAGGATTTTGGAGACGCATCCATGTGAGACGCGCAACTGGCGTGAGATGACACACGGTCTCACACCCGCCGCGGCCATCTCTACGATTTTCAGCCGAATATGGTTCGGTAGAGGACGGCCGTTTATGAAGACTCCACCCAACTGATTCATTCTACCTTGACCTGAAACAAATATGGAGTTTTAATTTTGATACAAGGAAACGCTTTAGATTTATCATCTATTTAAATAGTTTTGATATGATTATTTTAATGGCTTACTGTCACAACACTAACAACATAGAAATAATAGAACAACATTATTGAAAAATCTTTTGAGAAAATCCTTAATTAACATCATAATACAAAAGTCTCAAACCCTAAACAATTCAGGAATTTCTAAGACAAGTAGATCCTTCAAATAGATTTCTATGTTCAAGTCAAATAAAGCCATTGTAACTTTAAGTTTGAGATTTTATCTAAAAATCTAAAAGTGTTATTAAAAACATCAAAGTATTAACATTCTAAATCACAACAAAAACACGTCAATCATAAGTTGAGTAATATTTAAATTGAATAGTTTCGATATGATAATGACAACAATGAAACCGATCCCGACACATACAATACAAGATTTGATTGTACAACAATGTGATGTATAAAGCGAAAAATTGTTTGTAAAACTTAACGAATAGTAACTTGTAAGGCGATGTAAATAAATATATGAGTTTACTAAAGTGAGAAATGGTGCCAATGTTTGAATTTGGAATCTCATAGCCGCAAGCTGACACACATTCCAGATTTGTATTCCTGATTTTATGTTAGGATAAATTAGATTGATCTAGGATATATCTAGGTCTTAGTAAAATGCTAGTACACTTCATAAGATAATATATTCAACAGAATAAGTAATAACGATGAACGCACTTATTATAGTGAACATAGTATAAAGACTAAAGCTTTTTAGATTGAAACTTTTCCCTTCGTAAAGTTATTGATGAACTGCTGAGTAAGTCATCAAAAGGTTAATTAAATTTTTATTTCGATTTGTGCAATCATAAATTAATCTCATCCTAGTGATTGCGAACGTCCGCGCTTAAAACTTTTATAGAATTAATGTATGTATGTGTGAATAAAGTGCTGCTATTAAAATCACATCATGGGCACACTGACGACCACCTATAGTCAAAGGATGCCGACGTTCTACAATTTTTAGCGACGCCTTTGTGATTTTATTAATATGTCGACTTTGACAATAAAGTTATTTTATTTAGCAAAAGAAAATAAAAAATAGGTTATTTAAAATTACTTGCAATTAATTTTTTTTTTTCATTTTTCATTACTATTTTTTGAGTTAAGTATATATAAAAAATAATTTGAGAATAATTTTGAAATAATTTTTCCGTAAAATATTTTTTTTTCCTATTTTGCACTATACGAGCCTAGTTTTTATCGAAATCGATCAAAAGAAAAAATGACACGGTGGCATGTTCCACTTGTACATTTATGGTTTATCAATTCCAAATGATTCCACAAAGGTGCCGCCTCACATAGCGCCCTAGACCCCTGCTGCGAGAATCCGATCAATTAAACAACATGTCAACAAGTGTGTCCTTTGATAACTCCAGAAACCGAGCGTAGCGACCGACCATTGTAAAACATACCGTAACACAAACATCATATGTTTTAAAACGCCACTAATCAACAACAAATATTACCATGAAATATATACCAGGTTTGAAATGATTATAAACCTTAAACACAATTGCAAAGGGTCATGTTTGCGAGAAACTTTTTTTGTGGTCAGGTTCTGCGATCCTTGTATTTTTTTGTTGGAACCCTGTAGACGCTGTGGTGCCTCTCGCGCCATGTTTTTGAGTGTTAATTTAACGTTCCCGAAATATTTATGACGCATAACGCGTTCATAATAACTTCTCTATACAAATGTGGGTGGTATACCAACTAATGTATCACTTTAATATAATTATATCATATCTTTATCATCATTAATAAAATTATAAATAATACTAATAAAATTTCAAATTATAACATTTCGAAATGATTATATTTATCTAATTATAGGTAAGTACTAAATCTTAAAAGAAATGTCCTAATTTTTTAAAAATAACTATTGCTTAAATATTCGCAGCAAAGATAACCATTTCAAACTCGTATATTAACAAGATATCCAATCCTCAAATAGGATCAGTCAAATGGACAATCGATAAAAATTACAAAAGAGACATAAATGATTTCAACCGTACAATGCGTAATAGAAAACGCCAACATTGTAACACTATTAGAGCAAAAGGAGGTAAAGTTAACAACAAATTCAAACATGCATTCGGTAAACCTAATCGCCTGGAAGACCAATTCGATCATGCACTATTATTTTCCAACAATATCAACCGGGGTGGTATACTAGAATGGACAATTTAAGAGCAGCAAAAAATATACAGTAGCCAAAGTTACTCACGCGTCTTATTCATTGCAAATGCAAGACTTGTGCCTTTGGAAAATAATCACGTACTAAAGGTAGATACGATGGTATAAATGGAATAAAATTTTTCACACAATAACATAATCTTGTACCAATTCGTTCAACTGCAGTATTCGTGTTAGACGAAATTGAAACAGAGTCAATCATTTAATGCTAAACGTAAGAGGCAAGCCGTGACCGAATAAATGAAGATTTTGTATCCACTATTGAATTTCTGTGTCAACGTTAATTAGCAATCACATTTTCATCAAACTTCGTAGAACCCTCGAACTGGCTTTGTTGTTGGAAGATTGGATTTCCATTTTTGCGTCCAATTTCATTCTTAATTCAACTTACCGGGGATATTTTAATGAAGTTCTCGTACATTTAATTACGTAAAGTAGTTACGGAAAACCCAGTTTACATTTTCATTACAATTTGGACGTTTTAAACACATAAAATTATATATATGAACTGTACAAGTATAACACACACATTTATAATTTCTAGACAAAGGTCCTCCACAATTCAAATATTTTATTTATTTGAATGTGGTTTTAACGTAGTCACTTATTGCTTAAATATCGTATTTACTGTAGCTTAAAAACTGTACATATTACCGTGCACACTCAAACTCACTTGTTTCTAATAGTTTGGAAGTTATTGAATTCGTTTAAAGACATGAATTTAAAACTCATACGCAGATTATTCACAGTAGAAGCAGTGATACTTTATAATGTTCGACGTTGATATCGTGTTGTGTAAATAAATCGTAAACCCCGTTTTCACAATCATAATATGTTTCTGGTTGCAAATCAATTTCACGTAGCGACATTAATGTGCCTATAGTAAAATTTATATGAGGCCTTACGTCACACCTCACACCGCTTTCTTTCACATGAGCTGTAACTCTAACGATAATGGAGGAAATAGAAATAAATTCTAATAATTACGAGCTAACGCTCTTTGTTACATCAAAAATAAAGCGCCTTAAGGTTGAAGAATTCAATGACGAGTCTACCGGAGATCCGGAATCCTCAACAATGATGGATACAAAAAACAAATAGCTAATCCTTTTCTTTAAACATTTAACCCTGTTATTTAGAATGATGATTTTAACGAATATGACTTGGTTTTTTCTTTTTAGGTCTACTGAATCAACTGACTAAGTAAGACAATCTCAGTTTTTTTTATAGGACAAACGAACTGTTGAAGCCATTAGACAGCTACCAATGCCCATAAACATCCACACAACCAAGGTTATGTAAATGCGTTGCCCTCGTTTTTCCCTTCCCCCAATGAGTCTTCATATCTGCCCCTTTGTGCCAGTATCATGTGAGCGAGAGGTACTACCCCGGACAAAGTAGTATGGCACTACCTCAAAGATTAAGTTGAAGATAGTAATTTCCTCCGTAAGTAACACGGATTATTTCCATAACTTGATACTAATTATGACAATAATTATAACCTCTTTAAGCATATACTTTAACTCGCTGTCATAATTGTTATGATGACTGTCAATATCTCTAATAATTTGTACTCTAGAAATACTTAGAAATATACGTGTACTTGTACTTGAGTGTACTTTCTGTTGTATTAAAAAAATATGTTTTTCAAATTTCTAATTTCAAGCCTACAGACTTCTATTTTCTTTAAATTATAAAACGTGTTCGATCTGAGAAAACATATTTTTTCTTGTTTTCTTACTCCGTGTTATTAAATTTAGATTAAAGATAAGTTTGAACCAAAAGGTTCTTCAACTCTTATATGAAACAGATGATGATGATGATCTGTCCAACCGATTTCAGCCATGGCGACCACTCCTGGCAGAGAATACAGTGCTGATGCGATCGGAGATAAAAAAGTACCAATAGCAAAAACCAGGACCTTTCTTTTGTAACAGACTGCTTTAAAATTATGGATGAATGTTAACTGATAGAAGTAGTGTTTATTTAATGTCTTAAATAAACATATGACTATGACTATCACATAATCTTAGAAATGGAACGCTTAGGCTATAATTAGATATCTATTAATTATAATACCATCGTAATAAGTTATAATAATTTCTAACAAGAATATGTGTATAATAAAACAAGTTCTGCTGTCCACAATCAAGCAACAAAGAGAAGATGCGATTTGAATGGGCATTCGAATTGGGCGGTATTTACAAAGGCTGTGTCATTCTATTAAGCTTTCTTCAAGCATTCGGCTGTTCTGTGTGGCCGTTTGGTCGCGTGGCTTTGAGATATCTAATCAGTTCTATTATACTTTTAAGTGCTAGCGATAAATGCGATATTAAATTGAGTCAGTGTTATTTGAATACTAATCAGTACTTTTTAAAGGTAATTTAATTATGATTTCGTTGATATGTACAACTTTTAATCAATAAAGCTTATCTTTATTGGTTCAAGGTTGAAAATTCAGTAAGATTTAAAGTGAATTTATTGTTAAAGCAGTGAATATTATGTCGTTACATTATTATTCATGATAATAATTATACTATTTGCAATAAGGTATAACTAAGTTGTGCATAATTTATAACCACCTATCTCTACCTAAGTTGATTTACGTCAAAATCCAGTGGGCACCAACTGTACAAACTTACCTTTGTAACCTTAGTCAAGTGTAACGCGAATGATGAAAGAAATGAATATTTTACTTCAATAATAGTTTGTTTGCAGGTCCTACTTGGTCTCATTACGTATTCAAGACGTGTTATCTACTAATTTGATGGAATTCTTTTATATGATACTCTTTGAGGCTGCGTGCCGCTTTCGCCTTTGAAAGTTGTCAGGAGATCAGAGGTCAGAGCTTAATTATTTTTGCTTATAATTATTATGTCAAATGTATTTTTGTTTACGAAAAGGGATTTTTTATTCTGAAATAACCTTATTCGTCACTAAAATAAAAAACAAAATATGTATTTTATGTATATATTTATATGTATCATCATCACCGCCAAACTTTTTCTGATGGCTGCGTAGGCCGCTTACATTGTATCATATCAAAAAAAATACAAATTTAGATCATAAACGGCGACGATAACTTGAATATTAAGTATATTGCCGTTATATCAATTATATCGATAAATTATTTATTAATAGAAATAAATAATTGCAAGGGCCAATTGCGTTTCGCGGGCGCGGAGTACGGAGCGCGGGGGACGCGGGAGGCGTCATATAGCCGCTAAAAGACGTCGGTGTCTTTGATCGGGCCGCGCGGGTACGTGTGATGCGCCGCCTGTCCAGCCGTGATATGAATGTGACTAAAGCTTGATTAAGGTACTGAACCCTTTGTGGAGGTCAGCAATTTGTAATAAATCGGTGACTTTTATTATAATCGTATTAGCGTTATCGATAGAGCATTATTGATTTATGTATGCGAATGGTTTAAAACTATAACTGTTATGCTCATCAAAAACGTTAAGAATGTTTATATTTGTAAAAAATATTAGCTAAGTTATATCATAATTTCGGATGATATTTCTTTCCGTATTAACGTATGTACAAGTCTTTCTTCTACACTAATATTATAAAGAGGAAAACTTTGTTTGTTTGTTTGATTGTAATAAATAGGCTCAAAAAGTACTGGACCGATTTCAAAAATTCTTTCACCATTCGAAAGCTACATTATCCACGAGTAACATAGGCTAAATTTTATTCTGGAATAAAATATCTTATATTTGGGTTTTTCGGGCACAAGGTGTAAATAATCAACCAGAAAAGTTACTTATTTTGCGTACTAAGATCCCGTTGTAAATCTTAGTTAACGCAGGCGAAGCTGCGGGCAACAGCTAGTATTTTGATATAATTTTATGATTACTTTAACGTAAAATCGCTATTCGATCGGTGAAAGTTCCTAAAATAAAAAGTGTGTCTGGCAGTTCCGAGGCACGACAGGAGTTTACTCCTTACGAACGATTATAAAATAAATGAATTAGTGAATAATGTTAAATAAATGCATTTTCTATGATACTTATAGAGCATGCGTGATGCATTTATTTTTATTAAATATACAATGAATTTGTTAAAATACAGTTTGTAACAACCCTGCTGCCTTCCTTGGATGTGGTAGCCGTTTCTTCCATTGATTTTCGTACCCCGACCGAATGATATGTAAGTATATAATATGAAAATCGAATCTTAAGGAGTGAATTTCAAAGAAATATATCAATCAATACAATTATAAACTTAAGGTATGTTAATCCAATAGCATTCGATTTTAATCAAATAAATTAATGTTTGTGTTAGTATATTATATTCTATCTATTATATTCTCTACATTCCTAATATATCTGATTCTAACAGGCATAGACTGTACAAGGATAACTAGTACTAAGGTTACAAAACCTTCGAACCCAATTCGCTAGGGTCCTACCTAATTTCCAACTTGTCTCGTACGAAAGGGCATCATATGAAATATGAATTATAGTGCCTGCATCAGTATTCAGTATAGCCCATCATCGAGTCGTCTAGCCTCGGGCGACGAGGCGGGCGCACACTTTTGGTGTTCGCCCGTAAATAAAAAAGTATCAAACTTTTTACTTATCACTTGTCCAAATCAATCATGGTCGTTGATATGAGAAATATTTGCGTGATATTTGAAAGCTAACTATGTGAATATAGTTGTTGTTAAGTATACGTAATAATAATAAAAATGCTAAGCCGCGATAAAAAAGTTGCTTTATAATAATGAGTTAAAGCTATCTTTGTTAGCATTTTATTTATATAAAAAGCTACCGCAAAAGATGTCCTGCCCTTACCATGGGTAAGGGCAACCTCATCATCATCATTCAAACTTTATCCTGACGAAAACAACAAAAAGAATTATCCAATTTCTTGTAGTGGTCCTGAATTTGTGTTACAAATATTTCGGCGTTTCTTTTTTTGTGTAGATTCTATTGAAATAAATATTATATAATAAAATAAACATGAAAGCGATTGTTACAGCGTTTTACATATTATGGCCTAATCTTTACTAATAATAAATTCTAATGATATCATTTTTCATTTATAGAATAAAAATTAACAAAGGTTAAATCTTGATAAGATTGTGATTAAATCCAAAAGTTCTGTCCAAAAGATTTGGTAATGTAGCAGTTTCTTGTTTCCACCTATTTTATCTCAAATTCGAGAAATAAACTATCCTTTCTTTTAAGTTGGAGAAAAGCACACATTTGAAAAGAAAATAACATTAAAATCGGTTCAGTAGTTTGGTAGTTCATCCCGGACACACACTGGAGTTATATATAATAGATATTTCATCGACATAATAAATTATTCTATCTGCACAAGACCTAAACTTTTTACCAGGAATGGCGTTTTAAAAATATCTCCGTAAACACGCTCTGATAACTTCGAGGTATTAAATTTTAATTTTAACATCATTAAAATCTAATTTATCAGCATATGTAAGGTGGAGTAATTGTGCATTTCATCAATAATTTAAATAAATTACCTTATAATAAAGTCGCCTCGGGCATTTTTTTAAGTCTCGCACATATTATAAATGATATATGAAAACATTTAAATACATTTACATGATATTTTGTGTTTGATGAATGCTTAGAATGATATTAGTAATGATCATAATTAATGTTAGTTTCGTCTGAAATATAAAAATAAAAGAATAATAATACAGTAGAACCTCGATAATTTAAAGTCCAAGGGAAACACAAAATATTTTAAGTTATAGAGGTTTGAGTTATAGAGGTTCTACTGTAATATTGTGTTGGTACAACTCACACACGGCCATCTGACCCCAAACTAGGCAAAGCCTGTTCTTATGGTAGCCAGACAACTGATACTTTTCTATATACATCCATATTATATTTTTTACATTGTCAACACACAAATATTAAGACTGGATGGGAATCGAACCCATGACTATGTGGCTTAGAAATTATGATCACTAGACGAACAGGCCATAATAATAATATCTGATTATCTACTGTTGATAATAGTTTAGGCATGTTGTTAGCTGATGGGATACATTAAGATTCATATCCAAAAGTGGACAGAGACTGGTGACAGATTATGTCAATGATGAGTAAGATAAAATACTCATAACCAACATTCATAACCTTCGATATAATGTAATCTGCATATTTGTCCACAGAACACCTTTCATATGAACCTTATAAAATTGCAATATTAAATAATAATAGTTGTAATTAGAATTGTGATTGTGAACAATATTGTGTAACAATATTAATTAATAATAAGTAATAAAACAACTATAAAAAATAGAAAAATTACAGTAAAAATCTATGAAATTTGAATGAATAATGTACAAGGTTTTCATAATCGAAGAACATTGTCAAAGTTTGTTTTATTTTAATGTACATTGTTAAATATAATTTACTGAGACGCATTAATTTTGATTTATCCGTACAGTACATTTTGTATAATATAACAAATGTTTTGCAATCCATTAAAATCACATCGCATCGAATGACACTAAGCTCGCTTTGATATTTTGTTGTGTCGTATTAAAGGCTTTAAAAGCTCAATAAACCCTAAGATGGCGGACGTACAGCCTTGTAATTGTAATCTTTACATATTTATAAAGTCATTTGCGAGACTATCTTTTTAATACAAAACGATCTCTCGTAATCTATTTATAAGAGATGGATGAAATTAAGATATAAGATAACTTTAAAAAGTAAAGTTATAATCTATTTCTGAATTAATAGGAAAGTTCACTATAGTGACATATTATCTATCGTAATATTAATTCAATTTAAAGATTTGATATTTTTGGGGAGCATTTTTATAGCGCCTTCAAAACAAAAATTGCAATGTACTGTGAAAAATATATTTTGAAAAATATTATATTCTAGGGTGTGCTTTTAATAGGCTAGGACTGAGGTAGACCACCATAAAAGACTAATTCAACTGTATTCACCAAATATTATCCACATTTATGGAAAACTTTGGTGCATGCGTTTTATCAATATTTCCATCTTGAAGGCTCTGTATTACTAAATCTCGGCACTTATTATATTCTTTTCAAAAAACCAAGTTCATTATAAAGGGAGTTATGTCGTCGGCATTCTTTGGTGCTCTCTTTCTCTCCCGTTTGTCTCTTTCTTTTTAATTGGGCTTAGGCGAAGGAGGTCGTAAGTCGGAGTGACATTTTGTAACAATGCAGTCGAAATGTTTTCGTATGCAAATGATTTATGTGAAAAACCATAAGACATTTTTGGAGCATTCCTTTTTTAAAGTGACCCTTTGGCGGCTTATGCTTAGTTTAATACACTTTTATCTACGGTTCCGCTCGGTTTTTGAATTTAAATATAGAGCTAAGTACTTAAACCCGTACTTAGGTTTCAAGCCTTTTCATTGATTTTTTTAGTAAATTATATAATATTTTTAATTACCTACATAACTTTTGAATATTTATTAATATCAGGATTACACGATTAAGTCCGTTCTTAGTTTTTATTAATTTGTATAATGTAAGAAAGTAATGTTTCTCATATCAAAATTCTTTCCGCTGAACAGACCATAAAATTCAAAAACAAATGGTTTATTTGATAATGAAGGTGAAACTCAACCACCGTTATATTTTATTGGGGTCCATGCATTTGAAAAATTTGTAAACGCTTCAAATGTCCTTACTAGAAATGATACAAACAAACAAACAATAGCTTTCTGTTCGTAATTGTCTAAATACTAACAAAAAAGTTTTCGTCATTGTATTGAATATCTATAGAATTTATTATTATATATTATGATACGTCTTAATATGTTTCTTTGGGCTCTATTTTATGTAAATTTAAATTATGATTTAAAAGTAATTAAATATATTTAAAAGATGATTGAGTTTTGAAAAAACTTAGTCTAAAAAAAGCTTCTCTTCTTCAGGTATCTATCATATGTAGAGTAGGTAGAGAAGAAACTAAAATCGAGATTTTATAGCGTATCTTAAAGGTGATAAAGTTCTTTACACATTAGTAATATTATATAGGTACCTACTCCAAAATTAAATTTCACAAGTCGTTTTTTACTAAATACATCTAAGAGAAACACTCATCAGTTAAAAAGGTCAACTATAAATATTATTTTAATGACTGCCGACTACTACCTATTTGTTTCTCTGTTTCAGACAGTATTGAGTATTGGTATGGAATAAGATTAGTAATATTCTAAATATATATAAATGTTGTATTTAGATGATAATTATGTTCAGCAGTAGACGGATAAAAAATCTTATAATTAAGGTTATCACTGTATACCTAATAGAGGATTTGTCATCATAATTACCAATTAATCATCAATCGGTTACTAATTAATCATCAATATGTATCAATGAACATTAAACATGACTGATGATTATGATCATGATAAGTTACTGTCATTTCATCATATCCGACTACCTCTGTCCGTCCACTGCAGGCTAAGCATAGTATTGTCATTTAGAACTATATCTATATCTATACTAATATTATAAAGAGGAAAGATTTGTACCTATTTTTGTATGTTTGTATGTTTGTAATGAATAGGCTCAAAAAGTAATGGGCCGATTTCAAAAATTCTTTCACCATTTGAAAGCTACATTATCCACGAGTAACATAGGCTAAATTTTATTCTGGAAAAAAATAGGTTTCCGTAAGATATTTGGGTTTTTCGGACACAAGGTGTAAAAAATCAATCAGAAAAGTTACTTATTTTGCGTACTAGTTCCCGTTGTAAATCTTAGTTAACGCAGGCGAAGCTGCGGGCAACAGCTAGTAATTTTATAAACCTAAAAAAATATTCGAACAAAAATCTAAAATTTTGCGCAAGCGGACAACTTCAAAGCATTCGTTGATGTGTCTAAAGCCTTTCCGTTAACAGATAAAATCTAATCTCACCTACATCGGGCATCTTTTATCATATTACTATATCTATCTAATGATTTTAATAAAGATCGTAAAAATTGACACACATAAGAAAATTATATAAAACCGGTACTGTTGATGATGATAATGATAACGATTATCATAACAATAATAATCATAATCATAATAGTGATGATCACAATCATCTAAGTACACTTGTTCGTTAGCCTTATTGTTTATGGTTCAATGAAAAATTTCTAATGATTTTTAAACGTGCACCGAAGCCACGATTTTATCAAAAATATAAAATTAAGATCAAGAATATAAACAATAACTTCGTGATAGAAAATGACAATTGTGAATTAGGGCCTTGGACATTTAGAGGTCAACAAAAATATAGCCACTGGAAAGATCTAGAACCATGTTTCTATAGAAAATTAACAATCTGTGTAATTTATAAATAGATCAATAAGTTACGGGATTTGGAAAAATATGCATACCAAGCTGCACTAAATTTCTAGCCTTGCAATGACCTTACTAAGGCCAAAGATTTCCGTCTAAATTCTATTCATTTTTCAACAAGTGGAAAAAAAGTTCTTCGAAAACTGTTCGTGCTTTTTTTAAGGAAATAAAAGTGATGTTTGAATCCCGAAGCGTGAGAATGAAATATGATTCTATGAAGGTTATAAACTTTTTTGAACATTCATAGTGACTTTATGGTTTTATGACTATGAAGGTTTTATTGCAGGTTCGTCTGGGACAAATTATACCATTTTAGATAATTCCCATCCATGTTAATCACCTGTTAAAACCCTCATCATGGACACTATAATACATTTATTACTACATATTTATAGATTTATGATTTTATACCATAATGAGAGTGATTGATTTTACCATACGATACATTTCATTATATATCGTTTTCATTTGTTTACGCGACTTTCTCTAATTATAATGAAACTATTTTTACGGATGTTATCGAGGTTTATTAAGCTTTTTATATGTCCAATGTTTGGAATACTTTACAGCAACCATGGTCACGGGAGGACTCCCGTAAGTCTTCCCGTGGTTGGGCATATAGAAAACTTAATAAGCCGCGATAACATCCGTAAAAGTTGTTACAATTTATTTTTAGAAATGTTAATTGTACAAATAATTTAAAGTTATGTAATTATTTGTTACTTCATTAAATTTTGAATAGATATTTACAATAATATAAAGGTATTATACTACATAATTATAGTAGTGTTAGAGTAAGTAGGTAATAAATAAATGCACATATTAAGTACCTAAATCAACATAATTACATTCTGTTTATGGGAAAATCTAATAAACAAAAAACAAATAATAAGTCCTTATAAAACATATAAAAACCTATTGATTAGCAATTACAAAATAAATATAGTATTGATCTTCTCATATTGTAGGCGATAATATCATATTATGAAAAGGTATTATTTCTAGTATTTTCCGTTTTCTGTATGTACTCGTATGTCTTGTATAGGCCTCTTACAGGACGCTACTAATATATGTAATCTTATTTAAATATACGTTATACCTATAACCTAAAATCTGGAAATGTAATATCTAGTCAAAGATACTAGAGATAAAGATAAAAGTTGTTAAAAGTATGCTATGCTATATATTAACAGAATATGATGGGAGAAAGTCTCTTGCGCATATCTGTACTCACCCTGGAAGGAGTATCCGGTAAAGTAAGGAGTCATGTTCAGAGTAGATACAGCCATTTAACGAAAGCACAGGCCAGTCCAATCACAAAAGTCTATCACTGCTTATCACAGGCACGCGGGCTTCATCACGCTATAATCCGTGTTACTTAGAAGACAGCTCGGTGGCCACTGACGTGTGATGTAAAGATGTATTTCGACTCTCAAGTGTAATCTTTCACAATCAACGGTGCAACAAAAAATGGTCAAAACGCCTCCACAGCCTTCTACCTCACCCTGTCTCTTTCTAATCTTCGAACTTATTTTACACAAGGCTTAAAAACCCTTGTATTTTGAAATTGCTAGGTATATAAAATTGTAGATTCGAGAAGAATCTAGAAGGGTTTTCTTCTAGATCAATTTTGCCTGGATTCAGTCGTTTTGAATGATATGTGAGCGAGATGGCGAGATAGTTGGATCCGGTGCGTTGTTCGCGTGAGTTGTGTCTCGCGCCGGAGTCGGTCAGAGTGGAGGAACATGAGGCGTACGGCCACAACGATCTATGCCTACAACCACTTGTGATTGGTCAAAATTTGTTTAAGGCGGGGCCTTGGTATGTGTGTGTGTTAATTGCGTTGCCGGTGTTCGTGTACGATACAATTTATAATTTTTCACCAATATTTTATAGTGGGGTTTTCATGTGGTTCATTTTATGTTTGATATTATTATTCACGAAATATGTTTATACATTATGATATGCAAAAGAAAAAAATATATATTAATTTGTTTTTTTATAATTGCACTTTTTTTTTTGGTTTTTTTTTTCTTCAGTCAGACTAACAGTTTTCTTTTTATTTTGACTGACTGACAAATTTATACATATTATCATAAATTAAGATTTATGCAAATATTTTTTTCTTTTTCGAATGGCGTAAAAATTAATCTTAAAGATTTTATGAGTTAGGTACATAATATTACATACTTAGGTAAACTAAATACATACCTACTACCTCGTAGGTTTAGGTATTTTTGGTAAAAATATAATACAAATGTTACATTTTAATTATATTTTCGTCTTATTCGCATTTTCATTTTAAAATACGAATCTAGAATAAGCCCGCCAAAGAGCCTACAAGCTAACAGATATTCATAGAATTTTAACTCCATAAGAATTAAATATCCAACTATTCACTAGAAAAATTAATTAAAATACACAATCGCAATTTGTCTAATGAAATCTTAAACGTTTTTTTAATTAAAAGGTTCAATAGTTATCGTAATTGGTAATCATAACACAAGGGTCTGACCTCGATTTCAAAATGTCGAAAACAAATATTAATTAAAATCTAAGTAAACTTAGACTCTCGTTTGAGTCAGCCGACTGTAGATACAATTAAGCCATCGAAGTTCAATTGGGAAATCAAATTTTACACACTAGGACCTAAGGTTAATTGTCCCCTGTGAGTGACGGCGGATTATAGTCTAGTGGTTATGGAGTCGACCTTTTGAGTCAGAGATCCGAGTTCAATCCTGACTGGTGCTGGTAATGAAATGGGTGGTGAAATGGAGACCACGCTTGCTGACCTGATTGCTTAATGAGATTGAAAGTCTTTGAAGGTGTGAGTTCACCAACCCGCAATGCACCAGTACATCGGTGAGCCAGCACCTTCCTCGCCTGATTTCGAGATAGAGATCCATGCGCAACAGTAGGACAATTATTAAGGGTTGATATAATTATATATTATTAATTAGTAACTACGGTCTCGTAATCTGCGGCCGATGAGTTACAAGATAGTTTCATCAAAGTTAGTAACGCCCGAACTCTTAAGTCCCACTTAAAAATTTGAGGGCCCCTCAAACTACTAAGCATGCCTTAAATCCATATGTCATCAAAATGTAAGAACCTTCCAAATTTGAGTTTGAGTATTCGGGCATAAGTCCCACAGGACTGATCCTATTGATGTCCAGTCCAGATGACAATACGCTGCCTAAATCATGACAACAGATAGGAAACTAAACTATTCATAAATATATTAAATAATTATCAATCGTATTTACAATACCCAGAACACAGCATCTCGATAGTAGAATAAGATTTTGATATCTCACGTTAAAGTAAGATGGTAAGTAGGTTTATGGGCATATCTAAGGCGCCTACCACACGCGCAAGCTTCACCACACTTTTGCCTGCGCAGGCCGGCTGTACACGGAACACGGATACAACTTTACCAACCACACGCACCGTGTTCCGTGTACAAGCCGGCCTGCGCAGGCAAAAGTGTGGTGAAGCTTGCGCGTGTGGTAGGCCCCTAAGACACTTAGGCTATGTATGAAGTAAACTAAAATCACTAAGAGCGTCCTTCACCCCCTTTTTGAAAGACTTAGGCAAAAGAACCACCCCAGCGACATAGACCATCCTAAACTATGGTTGGTGTAAAATATCCGAAACGTCGGAAATGTAAAAATAATTGAAAAAATGCGATGCGTCTATAAGGAAGTCTTAGAAGAGCAACGGAAATGAACATACTTCAATACCTAGGTCAAAGAATGCAGACGTACATAGAAGGACAGTTCTTAATGATATTTTGTGCCGACTTTTTCGGGGACAAGTCCCCAGTTCGCACTCACTCGCTCTCGTAGGCTCATATGCTGGGGACATCGTGGTGTCCCTCTCGTTACGCCACCAAGCGGACGTTTACATCGCAGAGTTTGTCCTCAAAGCGCTCATAAGAACTGTCCTTCTATGTAAGCTTGTATTCTTTGCCTAGGTGTAGGTAGGTACGTACTATTGATGGTGGTAGGCGATATTGAAATAACGACATAGCATGGTAATATCAGAGGTCTGTCTTATGCATGAACGTAGTATGTCTTATAACGTAACGTAACATAATTAATATTATTTGGTTTTACATAAGTAATAGCTTGTAAGTAACGAAAAAGGTTTTAATATAAAATTTTAAATTTTACTATCAAAATACTTCCAATATCTTAACATAGCTCTATTACAATATAATATAGAAAGTCTTACAAAGACGACCTCTGTGGCTCAGTGGTTAGCGCGTTGGCGCTCAAGCCGGAGGTCAAAAAGTTTTCTATGTTCCTGGGTCATGGATGTGTATTAATTTTGTGTATAATATAATAAAAATCTTAAATGTATGTATTAATACGTATAAAAGTATTAAATATATGTATTTCCGTTGTCTGGTACCCGTAACACAAGTTCTTCGGAAACTCAGCACGGGACCAGATTGACGTGGTATAAAAGCGTCCATACATATTATTATTATTATACCACAGTGTAGATAATATATTATAATATACAAACTAATAAATTCAAGTCTTGTAACATTTACGTACACTTGATACACTAATTTTAATTAAAGTAAAATGCCTAATATTGATTCTAGAAATAAATTACATTTTATTATCTCTAAACATTTAGTAATAAAGGGAAAGCAATCTTTTGAAACACTTCAAAATCACTTCATTAAACAAGTAACCTTCGTCTTTGTTTTAATTAAAAACCAACTAACGGTCCAACGAACAGGCCTCTTACAAAACCCCTATTTACCAGGCCACCAGGCTGCTGGCAGCCCGAACTTAGTACTAACGAATTGTCTTAAATGAGTTCAAAGCATTCTATACTTTATTATAGTGGAGTAAAATATAAAATAATTCGCGCTTGACATTTTAGGATTTGGCAGTTCAGGATCGAACCCGGATAAGTGGCCGAGTCCATCCACCACTGGACCATCGTCGCTCACGTTCGCTCACGCTCGTAAATATGTGTATTATAAAATAAAAATTTTAAATATAAGTTTTAATATAAAAAGTATTAAATATATGTATTTCCATTGTCTGGTACCCGTAACACAAGTCTCATCGAGAACTTACCACGGGACCAGATTGACGTGGTGTAAAAACGTCCATAGAATATATATATTATTATCATCATTATCCTCTCATCTACACTTGGGCTTAGATTCTTTTGATGAATATCAAGAAGACCGATCTTCGGCCTCACATCGCTAGAACGGATTACTTACATTGACTTACAGTAATTATAACTATAATTACGGCTATTTTTCCTATTTTATACTATTCCTTAACCCAAGAAAGACCGCTAACGACTCGTCGACCGTATTGGATTTGACTAGCCAAACACCTACTCTCCGGAGTAGCGCGCGCAATATACTCCCTTTTGAATTTTACTAGGTGAGCCTCACCTACCTAACGATTTAGCTTAAAGGCCATCAGGCCTAAAAGTCTAGACCTTTCGAAATAAAACCCAAGAAAGACGTATTAAATCTAAACTAGTCTATACTCGTCCATCCAGGCATAAACCGAAATTCCATTCCAAATCCCATTGCCCGATATTTCCTTTAAAGTTTATAACCTATTTTTTTATTCTTAAGGACATAACAGTCAAGGGAGATTAAGAAGAGCTAATTGGTTATTATAAACACTTCACGCTCTATAAGTGTTTTCAAACCATTTGGGGGCGAAATACAAAAAAATGCGTGAAACTGTCTGAAATCGGTGCATACACGGTTCAGGCATCGCTGCACACCAAAGGCAACTGAAAATATGCGCTGGCCGCACACGACGTCAGCTCCACCGAGGCGAATTGTAGGCAAAATATCAGCGTTACTTTTGATCAACTGTAGACATATGTCATCACTCCACTGGGTTTGTTTCGCCGGTTCTTCTCAGTGGCCTTTCTTTGGAATTGGTGCTAGACTCATTTGACGTTCAAAAAGATACTTTGATGGTACTATTTTAAATAAATTTTTTGACTTTTGACTTTTACCTTTTTATTTCTTCTTTGATACTAAGTGGCAGTGGCCCAGTGGGCACGGGCTCGGCCTGTTTAGCTAGAGGGTCCGGGTTCAATACTGAATCTGTGGTGTCTTGAAATAGGTTTTTCTAAATTTCTAAGTGCACCTTAAACACGAGACCATCGTTCGCTCATCGGTGAAGGAAAACATCGTAAGGAAACCTGCATGCCTGATGAGATTAAAAGTCTTTGAAACTGTGTGAAGTTCACGAACCCGCATTGGGCGTTGTGTGAACTATGACCCGATGCCCTCCTCGCCTGATTTCGAGGACAGAGACCCGTGCCCAGCAGTGAGACAAACAGGTGTTGCTACTATACTTTTTTAGATATCTTTAATGTCAGACAAACAAACGGGTAGACGAACCTCATAGTAAGTGGTTAACGTCGCTCATGAAAAGCTAAGGCTATGACCAATTTATATGTTGCCTACCCTGTGACCTAAGATTAAAAGTCTAGGTGCCAGTAATTGATTGAGAGTAATTAACTCTTCTGTCAGAAACCCAGCAATGCTCCTCGAAGGAACAAGCAGTATGGCCCGACAAGAAACGCTTTCAACTAGTATACTTACTAGATATTAAAGTCGTCAAGTTAAAAAAATAACTTAAACTGAACTTGACAGCTTTTAAGGGGCAAAAAATAAAACAGACTCTTTCAAAGGATTTTTAATTTGACAACAATTTTTTTGTGAAGAAAAGATATAACAAAATTATAACATAAGTTTTAAATCTCCATATATACAGTGTATGTGCTTATCGATAATGTCATGATATTAAAATACAGTTTCAAATCAAAGCATAATTATTGACTAACGCAAGCTTAATCGGTTGTTTCAATCGGATTTATCACAAAACCTATAAGTACTAAAACCTCATAGCGCCTACGTACATTCCAACATTTCCAACTTAGTTCGCTCATTCGTACTGGTAACTGGAATTAAATAAACTCAGACTAACACTAAAACTATGTTTGTTTGTATAATTGGAAGTATTAAACCTCGGATTAATTCGTCAGACTCATAACGTCATTTCTTCAAAAAATATATATAAATGTGTGTGTTTTAAATAAATACGTGCATTACGCACGTATTCACACACACCATCTAAAAAGCACACACACAGGTATACACCTAAAATGTGTGCAATTGAAATAAAACTTCATAAAAACCTGAATAACCCTTTTAATCATTTATTTAGTTTTTCTATATAATCAAAATTTTCATATCGTAGCATCTATGGAAAAGGGTAAAATCATTAAAAAAAGGAATAATAAATGAATTCCAAGACTGCTTGTAAGTTTATAAAATCGAATTAATTTATCATTTATTCTTCAAAACCTTTGCCCAGCAGTGGGACATAGGCTAATAAAAAGAAATATTCACATTATCTTTAATATCACATATCTATAGAATCGGAAGATTGTCGTACAGTTTTCAAAGGTCGTCTGACGGTCGTCTTGCGATTACTTATTACTTAACTTTACATACTCTCATTTTTAATATCCAAGACCTTGTGCAGCAGTGATTACTTAATTTCTAAAGTTTTCGCCAATCGCCAGAGTAAAAAATGGGTGCAAAAAAGACATTAACATTTTTTATCTGCTCCTTCGCCTCGAATTCAAAAAAGATTTGGCACATCCTAAAAAGTGCAAATCACTTATAAGAAATTCGCCCTATAAAAGCTTGCGCTTTCTAAAAATATAGACATTATAATATATCATATTATTATCATAGACTTAGGTGTATTTACGGGGACAAGTACCACCGAAACGCACGAAAACGTAATGCTAGGAAGTTTACTAACATAGTTTTTAAGGTTTCTATGGGCCGTAGTGCCTGAAATAAATGATTTCATTTCATTTCCTTTCATTTCATTTCTTCTGAAACGTTATAATATATTTTAAAAATCCTAAATTTTCAACATTCATAATATGTTAAAGCGTCAATCTATAGTACCTAACTAAACATGATTCACCAAAACTTTAACATATTCAATGTTATACAGTAATAAAACTTATCATAACACCTAAAGCGTTTTATCACATCCATTATAAGATTCCGATCCTAGACATCGCATCGAATCGAGTATCGTTATTTTAGATATCGACATCATATATGCGTATCTAGTTAAGTGTTGTGTCGAATCGAGTATCAAATATCGATATGAGTCATGGCGCGAAAACAAAATTGGCGCGTTTTTGTGGCGCTAATGAGCCCGGCTCGGCAATAAATAATGTACGGATCCGTTGACGCGCCGCCAACTATCTTGCTAATTGACGGTATAAGAAATTGTAATAACATTTTGACGTTTGTCATTTTGAGATTCGATTAAGTTTTGTTTGTGTTGTTAATTTTGTTATAAAGCTGTTTATACCTTTAGCTGTAACAAGTGCTTTTTATATCGGAATCATAATAATATAGTCACTACAATGATTGTTATCCACATAAAAATGTTTTTGAATTTAAAAAAAATACTTTTGAGATTTATCAAGAAGCCGTAGGATAGAAGATATATAATATTAATTGAGTCCCACATAATTGCCAGATTTCACTCAGGCCTGGCAGTCTGCCTAGATGTATTTGCCACTACGGAACAAAAAAAGATATAGATATAATATTACCCATGTCTATTCCAGCCAGGACAGGAAAAGCGAATTTCATTATAAAAAAGGGTAAACTTGACAATACTTGGTGGAATGAATCGTTTATTATATCAAAAGTTTTAACGAACTTACCATAGGATTTATAATTTTTATTATTTTTATGAATTTATTTCCGTTTATAGTTCTCGTGACATAAATTCTTATGAGCTTACCAATGAGCTGCATTGTGTAATATTTTTTATAATTATTTTTATTTATTGATTATTTATTTAATATCATCCGTTGCCTGCATTTTAGATCCATTTTAGACCAATCTTTAGATCGATCGTTTGTGGAATAACGTTGATTATTTTTAACTTGGATTACTCAGTAGTCAGTGATAACGTTGGACAACACTGGTCAAAGGCTCTTTAAATCAGATGATCCGTTTTACAGATCATTTCCTAAACGTTTACAGATCTCTTATATTACCGGTATAGATTTACATCATGCATTCTAAGTTCAGAAAGGCCAGTTCAATAATAGTGATGTCAATATATCACGGTTGACAAAGTATCGATAGCTCGCAACGCAATCTCGTGAGGTGTCTATATTTACGGTAATGCTCGGAACGAATTTACAAGAGCCGTAGGTCCTCGTCTAGTCTGGACTATCGTAATATATATAAATAAGTGAATTTACATTCTATGTACCCAGGTCACATTTTTTTTTATTTATTAATTTTTCATCCAATTTTTCATCAAATTCTAACGATGCAAGTAGGCCTTAAAGGGACCTCTATCTAGAACCTCCTCTATTTTTTTTCTTGGGTGAGCCACCTGCCCACCCACTGCTCCGATTTGGCTCTAAGGCCTTTGGGCCACAGGACAGCACAGAAAAAAAAAGCTAGATTTTGTATGTCCAGCCATACGTCATGTTTCTTTGAAAATGAATTTCATGACGTTTTCATGTCCGTACATATACTACTTTTTTATGTGAGATGGGCAAACTGGCTGCGCTGGTGGTAAATGGTCAGTATCCTACATGAAATAAACGGGATATCGTAACGTAGCCTATTATGTGAAGTTAGATTTTGAGTCTAACTGCTAGTAAATTCACTGTCCAGACCATCTTGTTGAAACACACCAAAGATATTAATGATATCTTTGTTACAGAATGAAAAAACAAGTGATACTTGACGAGCTCTGTGGCTTAATGGTTAGCGTGTTGGTGCGTAAACCGAGAGGTAGCGGGTTCGAATCCTGCCAGGTAACAAAAAGTTTCAATGTTCCTGGGTCATGAATGTGTGGCCGTAGCTGGGGGGGGGGGGGGCATTGTGGGGCAATGTCCTACCTTGAAATCACTATGCCCTACCTTAAAAATACCAAAAACTAAGATAAATCATAGTGAAACGAGAAGACTTCATCTTCCGCCCTACCTGTTGCTGCCCTACTCCAAATTAGACTCTAGCTACAGGCCTGCTGGTACCCGTAACACAAGTTCTTCGAAAACTTACCACGGGACCAGATTGACGTGGTGTAAAAGCATCCATAGATACTATTATTATACCCATCCAAATGGAAGAGCTCACTCCTTCATTATAACAGATTTAGAAAACAACACTAAATACTACATTTTTATATTCCTATAGAAATTAAGTGATTTTTGTACCCGCAAATGTCACGTACACTCGGTATCGTAAAAGCATGTGATTAATGTCCTATAGAAAATACAATGTAAGAGACGTTTCCACTGGTCATATGAACCAGTGACCTAGTAACGGTCTCTTATATCGATATTTCAGGGTAAGGAACTTTAAATCGAGAAAACGATATATTACAGACCTATCGAAAACTTACTCGGTTTGACATTAGTGATGTACTTTTGGTATTGTTACACAGAAAATATGGTATTTCCCAACTCTGACAACCCCAGTGGGCAATAAATATAGTAAGCCTGAAACAAAATAATATCCAGCCTTGTATTAATACATAGTTGAGGCTAATTTATGTGTAATAGGAGTAAAACATTTTGAGGAGGATTTTAGCCTTTAACCGTTAGTTTATTTAAGCATTAGTTGTTCACTTGAGCAGCACCACGGTGACAAATAAGCCAATAGTTAGTGTAGGTTATTAAGACGTTATTCCGTCCAAGTTGTAGTAAATTTTCTAAGCATTGAGATTGGAAAAATCGAACTAATATATCCAATGTTAATTATTGTTGTTATTGTTTTCTTAATTTATATTCTATCTTACATTAATTTAGATTTAGTAAAACAATGTTGTATTCTTATTGTACTTTTGTTCTTGTATAACTTGTGTATCATCATGTATCTTTGCACTGAATAAAGTTTGTTCTATTCTATTCTATTCTATTCTATTCTATTCTATTCTATTCTATTCAATGGCCTCCTTCTTTGAGACAGTGATGTCTCAGAAGGAAGCTGACGAACGGGTGAAAGAGGAGGCCGCTGGCGTGACCTGCCCCCGTAGACAACGAACGGGGATGCGTCAGAGGCGATGCTACTGATGCGTAACACTCAATTTTAAAAATTTTAAAATTTCAATTTAAAAATAAAAACAGTTTCAATTCGTTTCTTTAATTTCATTACAATCTCGTCTAAGCATTAAGATATATTTTTTTCACACAAATACATCAGAATGTCAAATGAAAGCCACATGTCACGTAGGATCCTGTAATTAGTCGCATTCGCCATGGCTCATAATATCCGGGTGTCATGCACTCATAACTTACTCTGACAGCTGATATTAACTCTACCAAATGCTATTTAAGCGATTATTTCTTTTTTCCACTAATACCTTTCCTACTTAGACGAAAGCTAAGTCTAAGTAATGTACGAGTTTAAATTTTTTGGTAATTGAAATACATAATTCTGTTATAGTGGTAAAAGACGAACTCAGTGTGGTTGCAGTTTCGACTTAATCAAATCAAATCAAATCAATTCATTAGCAGGATTCAAATTTAATATAATACTAATGCATGGAGAGCATTGATTCTAGTTTTCTATGTTGGTTTCTGAACATAGGCCTCTATCAGTAAACGCAAAATTTAAAAAATATAAAATAAGTACCTAATATGCATAAAAATATATTTAAAAAATCAAACTCTAAGTGGCGCTTTAAAATGTGCCCAAAAATTATATAAAACATCATCATCATCAGCCCTTTTCATTTCATTGCTGGACATACCCTTAGCACAATTAACCATCATTAAATAAAAGGTTTGAAAATTCCACCGCCCGCCCACAGAGGTAAAACAAACAACCAACCACCAAATGATGTGTAATTTTTTTCCGCGTCACGACGGTCGTAATGGCCCGTCACAAACGCGATGCCCGTGATGGCATCATGTGCGTACTTCATTATACTAAAAATTCTATTCACTCAGCGTCATTGAATAACTTAATGGGCGATAGAAGGATGTAGAGCGCTTGGAAGTGACTACAATATCTGAAGACTTGAGCGTCAAGTTAGAATACTGTAAAAGTTGGAGCCAGATAACACTATGAAAGAGACTGCTTAAAAATGAATGTGTGAAGGATAATAGCATCATATGATAAATTTTATTGTCCACTATTCATCAACTAATATAAAATTGTAAAAATTTTTCCTTACTATACAGTACGGACAACTTTTTTAAGTTAAGGTTTACTTTAGTCTGCGACAACTAGAATTTAATCAAAATAAAAGTTTTCCGTTTACTTACCAACACTAAAGATCGAATTGTTTGAACGTCTTTAAAAATTCCGCGCAATCAATAATTCTTCTCAAATGAATTAATGAAGAAGTAAAAGTGCCGCGGCCCCGGTACCCATGTAAATAACATAAGAGAAGAGCAAGAGATACAAGAGACTTACCATCTTACGTCGCTGGCTATTCCTAGGTAATCTTGACTTTTCACATCGGCGTTTTCTACTGACCATCAAACTGGGCAACCTATTTTATCTATAAGAATAAAAATTAAATTTAAAAAAACAACTAGAAAAAACAACATGTCGATTAAAGTTTCCCCTCTAGATACTAGAACACAATCTTATAGTCAATTAAAGGTAGAGTAGT
Organism: Lycaena phlaeas; assembly: GCA_905333005.2. Classification (NCBI taxonomy): domain Eukaryota; kingdom Metazoa; phylum Arthropoda; class Insecta; order Lepidoptera; family Lycaenidae; genus Lycaena; species Lycaena phlaeas. The sequence continues at coordinate 7,122,786 of HG995181.1, forward strand.
AAAGACTTTGTATTGGCATTACTGTCATATCTCCGAAACTGGATCGAAATCAAGTAAGTAAGCTTACTTACTTAAATAAAAAGTACCCGGTGACCGATCTTTGCTCGATAAAGTTGAATACCGAAAACACGAATAGAATAAAACGACACATTTTCTAATAATGAATCCTAACTAGATTGATTTATCGCCCCGAAACTTCATGTAGGAACACTAAGTTTTATGAAAATCGTTGGAGCCGCTTCCAAGATTATATATTTATATACAAGAATCGCTCGATTAAATTTAAGTGTCAAAAGTATACAATATTAAAATAGTCTATCTCTTCCAGTAGAAGTCCTTGTTGTGGTCTACATTTAACACATTTGACTTGATTCCTCAAACAACGCGAGGTCTATGGCGGCGGGATCACACGTCGTTCCGTTTTTTGTTTTTGGTTTTTTTTTTCTGTCGGCATCCACATAGTTAATGACTCAAATTATCTTTCTCATATTTTATTAATTTCCCACATAGCTCACATTCTAGAGTTAAATGTTTTGACGTATAGACAGACATTTAATCAGTTTCATTGTAGTAATGTAATTAATGTTGGTGAAGGCAATGGTCACTCTTTGGAGGACGGATGGCCCATGGGCCAATAAGGCTCAAGAGTGGAGGCCGTGCTCAGATTCTTACTAATATTATAAATGTGAAACTAGGGATGTTTATTACGCTATCACGCTAAAAATGACTCAACCGATTATGATGAAACTTTGTACACACATTCTCGAAGGTACTCGAAGTAAGATGGGATATATATTTTTTTTTGCTAACACGGGAGAAACTAACAGCTTATAAATTAAATTTATAACTAACTAACAGCTTATAAATTTTATTAGAATCCGGATAGAAAAAACGAAAAAGTACCTAGTTCACACTAATATAAATTAAAACTTATACGATTTGTCAAACCGAGTAGATTGACACATTTCTCAGTGCATCTATTCTACCAATAATAGGTTAACGGCGGTTTTCAATATCCTATCTATCTTAAAATTTTCTTATCCATCTTACAATTTTGACAGATTTTGTAAGAAAATGTGTCAAAATTTAACGTTAGATAAGAACATTTTAAGATAGATAGGATATTGAAAACCGCCGTAAATTATGTCAAAATAATCAATCCATCTGTAACGTCTGCTCACCTAAGGTCCTGATTGAGCTGAAAGATCAATATTCCGAAAAGTCTAACCCTTTCAAAAAAACATTTGTAACATTTAACCGCAAGATTTCGGGCACAAAATCTTTTTTTATTCTCAATAGTGGCGATTCACATGTCAGGCTTTGAAACTCTTATATTTTAATTTAAATCGCACAATATTACTTAAATAATGACTAATTATTATATTAGCCTTCGTTAAAGGCCTATGTGACGTCATAATGTAATAAAGTGCGTACAATCTTCATAAATTAGAGAACACTAGTGACGGAGTAAAACATCGATGTTAGTGGAGCTAAACGCAAGTGGAAACGAACAAAGCTCGATATCGGTAACAGGGTAGCCTCCATCCGATTAGCATAGGGCTATCACACACTAAACGGTTGTATAAAAAAAGGTGTGTGTGCGATTCACACACGATAGAAGTGAAACACATGTTAAATGCTCAAATACATAAAGTACTAAACAGTCTGCAATATACATACACACCGACATTTGCTCTCTCGCTCTTTTGTGTTTGTGTCTCTTACCTGTCGTTTTTTCCGTTGCATCCGGTTTGAAATCACAACGATTCTAAAGAAGTTTCACTTCAATAATTCACTACATGTTACGTCTCATGGAAAATCATGAATGAATTGACGAAGCAGATGATCTCTGATGAAATCGTTCTTTACTTAAAATATTATGGTTCATCTGTGTGCTTGACCCGGTATCGAAAAATATAAAAAATTTAACAAAGACATCACGTCAACCTACGTACGTAAACGTACTTGAATGAAAAAGTACAGTTGAAAAAATACAATTTTCATCAAAAAATATAACATCACAATAAATGTATATTGATTATTATGTGACTGATTTTTTGTTTTAGTAAGTATATTTGGTCTGTTGTAAAATTTTGTGCTACTTAAATTTATTTTCTATTTCTCCTTTTTCTAAAACTCTAGGTTGTCTGGAAGAAATTGCTGCCAAGCAATAAGACCGCCTTTGTGTACACAATTTTAAAATGTTTAATTTTTTATTTTTTGTAATTTTGTATCTTTTTTGTGTGCACAATAAAGCATATTTCATTCATTCATTCATTCATCAAATGAGACGAATTGCTCAAATTTATAAAGTTAATTATCTTAGTTTACTTAGCTCTACATTAATCAATAATTATAAATTTTACTTACAAATTACAAGATTATTTAAAATATTTCATTTTACAAAAATTAAACATATTTCACATTTTAAAATGTTAACATTAAAAAATTCCGTACCGTCTCCTTAATAACGCATGTTTTGGCAGCCCTAAATTAGCAAGTGAGGTGAAAGTGCTTCGGGCTTTCATAAGCCTTAGCGAGAATGGAACAAAAGGTTTAAAGCACGGTAACTGAGGTCCTGACCTCTACGCGTTGCTAACGGAAAATTTACTATTTCCCTTAAATATAAATAGTTAAGTTTGAAACAGCGATATTCGTGGTACAACACAAGTATTAAATCGAGTGGCGCGAGTTCGATTGTAACTAAAAAGTTATCAACCCTTATACTTCACACTGCTGGGCACGGGTCTTTTCCTCGAAATCAGGCGAGGAGGGTAATGGGCTCACCGATGCGCTGGCCCAATGCGTGTCGGTGAACTTCACGTACCTTCAAAGACTTTAATCTGATCAGGCATGTAGATTTCCTCACGATGTTTTCCTTCACCGATGAGCGAACGGTGATCCGTGTTTATGGTGCACATAGAAATTTAGAAAAATCCACCAAAAATGCACATAGAAATTTAGAAAAATCCATTTTATGCACCACAGGGGGTCAGGATCGAACCCGGGCCCTCTCGCTTCAGAGTTCGAGCCGCTCTAACTCTAGCCGTCGCTCTAACTTCTAGTGTTTTAACTAAAAGCAATTAAAATATGTTTTCAGTTTACACTTAAATTTCGGAACTAACCTTTTTAGTGGTAAACAAAAACACTGCGAGGTCCATCGTCCGATCACTTTTGAGGAAAATATCGCAAGGAAATCTACATGACTGCTGATGATTTAAAAAAAATTGAAGGTATTGAAGTTTTACCAACACTTTTTTATATCACAGTGGAAACCCCTTTGAGACCTACTAGGGTCTCAGGTACACAGCCGCTTAGTGAAGACCCGGATCCGCAGGCGACAGGAATCCTCAGCGACAGACTGGCCACAGCAAGACCAGATTCTTCAGATATAGGAGGACTGCCCGGCCGCTAAGCAGTCCCCAGGACGTCGTGCGGGACCCGGACACCCATCTTGAGTCAAAATTAGCCAGATTAAGCCAGGGCATCCATACTTTTTTAAAATAAAATCTAAATTTATATATACTTCTCTTACAAATATTATAAACGTGAAAGTTTGTGAGTATAGATGTTTGTTACTCTTTCACGTAGAAACTACTGAATGGATTTTAATGAAACCTTACAATATTATAGCTTTTATATCATAATAACACATAGGCTATAATTTATCCCTGTGCTCCCACGGAAATGGGAAGTACGCGTGTGAAACCGCGGGGCGCTGCTAGTGTAATAATATATTTAAAATAAGTATTTGTAATATTATATCTATAACAATCGATAAACATTAATAATATAGTTGTTAGTTGACTCTATCAGTTTGGTATAAAAGGACGCAATGCCGGTCTTAAAAATATTTATGGATCAGGAAGACATAATTGTTTTAATTTGGCATTCATGCTGCTTGTTACATACACAAATGACTTAAAGATAAATAAGTAAACACAATAAAGTATAATGAAAGATTCAGAGAAAAGGACGAAAGGCAATATTGCCTGGGCAAACATGAGCGACGCTGGAATTTTCCAATTACTCCACATGTTATATCCTTGACAATGTTTTTCAAACAACACTGTATTAAACCCGACACAGAATAAACTCTTTTAGCGTGAATACCGACGCAACATAAAAAGAACCTGACAAAAACCTTTTATAGCGTGAATACCGACTCTACACAAAAAAGTAACACTAGTATAGTCACACTCACATGGGTCTCCTCCTCGAAAACAGGCGAGGAGGATATCGGGTATGAGTTCACCGCTGGCCCCATGCGAATTGATGAACTTCTCATACCTTCAAAGATTTTCAATCTCATAAGGCGTACAGGTGTACGTGTTGATGTTTTTCTTCATCGATAAGCATAAGTAAGGGATAGTGTCATGCTGCTTTGCAGCATTTGACCAACAGAGTCAGGATGGTATCTCTCGCTCGCATAATACCAGCGTAAAGTAACAGCTACGGTGCTTTCGAGTTTGTAGCGGTTTGTGAGTTTCCTGTGAGGGCAACGCATCGGCATAATCTCTGATTGTACGGGTGTCCATGCCTCCATGGACGTCGAGAGTCACCATAAAGCCTCGTCTGCTCGATTGCCGGCTTATGTCATATATAAATAAATTTTAGAAGGATTATTTAAGCTTTAAGACATAATTACTTTATGAGAAAAGTAAAGTAAAGTATCAACCCTTATATGTCCCACTGCTGGGCACGGGTCTCCTTCCTCGAAATCAGGCGAGGAGGGTAATGGGCCAATAGTCCACCGCGCTGGCCCAGTGCGGGTTGGTGAACTTCACATACCTTCAAAGACTTTCAATCTCATCAGGCATGCAGGTTTCCTCACGATGTTTTCCTTCACCGGTGAGCGAACGATGGTGCACACGAGCACTTAGAAATTTAGAAAAACTCATTTCAAGGCACACACGGACGGGTCAGGATCGAACCCGGAACCCCTCGCGTAAGAGGCCGAGTCCGTCCACCACTGGACCACCGTCGCTCTAATGAGAATAATATTACCAAATCTAAACTACTACTACCTACTAACTACTAATAACGTTTCAAATATTTTCTGTGGATTTTGCAATAAAAGTTGCTTTATGTATTTAAAGCTACTCAAATCATCTTCTAAATACTGAATGCACAAATCCTCTAAGGCCAATAAAACCAAAGAAAAAAACCATCGATCAACTCTTTTTATAACGCAGACGTCCAAATAACATTACAATGTACTCGATCGCCGCGAGCGGTTTTCGTAATAACTGTAGGGCTATTCTGTAAGGTTGTTTTCGAATCTCTAAAGCGGAATCCGCGGTAATATGACGAATTTGACGGATTTGTATTCTTTAAAACTCGACTCTCTACCCATATCAATAAAGATCATTTTCGAAGTGACGTAATGTCTATCACTCAGGTGAAGCTCGATATTGAAATAGTTTACAGAATAGCCCTACTGGTCCCAAGACGCCACTCGATTTTGTTTTGACACACGCATTATTTTACTCTATGACACACGCCTTCAAAGCTACTGAATGCTACTGACACATTCCACACTCTTGACACTGTCATTCAACCACTTGTGTCAAATTATGAATGAAAAATTATAACGAAAAATGACTCTGCTGTTTATTGTTCACAAAAATATAGTGGCAAGGGATCTGTCATCTTGGCGTTCATTGAGCCAGATCAGTGGACAGTACCCTACATATATGGCGTGTTTGACAATTACATCGTTTTAGATATTTCAATCAAATTAATAAATTGACTGACCTGTTAGTCTAGTGGTTAGCGACCCTGACTGCCAGAAGGTCGTGGGTTCGATTCCCACCCAGGACAAATGTTTGTGTGATGAGCATGATCATTTGTTCTGTGTATGGGCGTAATTTATCTATAATATGTATATATTTAGAAATATATAAGTAATGTATCAGTTGTCTGGTTACCATAAAAAAAGGCTTTGCCTAGTTTGGAATCAGATGGCCGTGTATGAGTTGTCCCAATATATTATTATTATTAAATTACTACTTAAAATAAAGGCAAATGGGGTGGAGCAAAAGATTTTAAGCTCATAAATTTCATACGAGTACTAACCATCACTAATATAGTCAATTTAAAAATAGCCTCATTAATTCAATTATTTGGATGTTGGCAAATATTAAAAGAAGCTTAAATTAAAAAATAAGGAAGTAAATGTAATTAATTCCTGTAGGAATTTTTGATTTCTCGGGATTAAACGTGGCCTATTTTTGTAATCCGAGGCATAAACCACTTTAAATTTCAGCTAATTCGGTTCCGTTGTTTTTTTTAAATAGCATAGGAGGGCAAACGAACAGCCGAAGCCTTGCAAATATTGACGCCCATTAACATCCACACAACCAAAGGTTATGCAGATGCGTTGCCCTCCTTTTCCCTATCCCCCCGATGGGCCACCGGAAACTCCCAAGCCGCACGAAACGCGACAGCATAACTGCCATTTTACGCCGGTATTATGTAAGCGAGAGGTACCACCCCGGTCGTGCCGGCCCAATTTGACTGCAAAGCAGCATGGCACTACCTCTTTACGTATTGTCGTGAAATAGCAGCAAATATTCAAACTTACTTCGCGTCTATACATACATACCGATAAATAAATTTGAGTATCTGTTATTGATATGAAAATAACTGCTTTTCACTAAAGACGCAAGAAACACGCAAGTACATTTATTATACTCGGTACATATCACATACCGTGTAGGTATAAACCAGAATAACATTTTTGAAAATTTTTGTCTGTCTGTTTGTTTGTTTTGACTGATCTCTGAAACGACTAGACCAATTTTGATGGGACTTTCACAGTCAGATGCTGCAGCTGATGACCAAGGCTATAAAAATAATAATTTCAATCCGGATACATTCGTACATCTAAGTTAAAATAAAAGTTAACGAGGGTAAAGCCGCAGGTAACAGCTAGGTTATAATACACACAAATACGCACAAAATTTGTCAAAAGGTACCTACCGACGCAATCGCGAAGACACTAAATATTAGCTATTTTTGAAACTGCTAAAAATGTAGAATATTAAACCAATAGAAACCAAATGAACACGGTATATTTCCCCAATATAATAATAATAATAAGAGCAATAAGAATATCAAAGTGTAAAATTATAATTATATACAATCATCTAATATATTATACAATATTTTAAAATATAGTAACAGTCAAATTTGCATATTTTCAGCTATTGAATTTAGTGAAAATTTTACATTTTCCGATGTTAGAGAGGTGCTGTGATGGAACACTTTCGTAACACAAAGCGATAAAAATCGGTGAAAAATTCTTGCGTCTCAAGATAGGTACGAGCTCAACGTATAGAAGGCTCATGTCAAATTGGGATTTGGAAAATTCTCTAACTTACATAGTTCACACAATATTTCACATTATTACTAATATACACACTTCGTTACTTAACCTAGTTATTAGACTATGAAATAGAGCTTCAGCAAACACATTAGACGAAGCATCCATCTTGTGGCTTAAAAATAAAACTAGTTATCTAACAGCAGCTGTTTTGGTAAAGTCAAAAAATTGTAAATATAAAATGCGAATCTAATCGGGAGGCATTCGTAGGACAGTCGCGTACGCTCGACAATACATCGATACAATAGACGATAATTTGCATGACGGTTCTTTATCGATAACTATTGTTGGCACCTCACTGGCAGCTGCGTGGAAGACCCATTGCTATTATAATATACGTATTTAAAAACATATTGTTTTAGAAAACAACTAATTAGAATACTTTTGAATTTCGACTCCAAATTTAAATTTGTCTGAATAGATTCATAACTTTACAAACTTGTGATTCTATTCATAATCAACAACCCGCTTTCATCCATGTAAAATAGACATTTGGTCGAACATTTACAAAAATATTTTCGCCTTGTATTTTTTCAATTAAATTTATCCTATTTAAACTTTGGGTAATACAGAAGAGATATTTATTTAACAAACCGTAAATACACGTTCTAATGAAAATGATTTGTTGATTCTGTAACACCCTTTTGTAACGTCGACTGCTAAACACATACGACTGCCCTATAATTTAGTATTATTACCAGTAAATAAAAAGTAGTAGGGGAGAAAAGAGGTGGAGCGAAACGCTATTGTGATGCAGGATATGAGTAGGGTCCGAAAATACAGCCGCCAGCGATTTTGTAATTGATTCAGTCATATCGAACCGCGGATATGAGAGAAAGTTACTCAAATAAAGTGCAATATTTTTAATTTAGTTCTAGTGAGTGGTTAAATCTATGGCGGTGTCGCTTCTATCGATTCGAAACTCTGTGGCGTGCTTTAGTTCTGTGTGTCGTGAACGTTAGAAAACAATTATACTCATAAAATGGATTACTCAACAGGATCGTCTTCAATGAACAATATGGGACCAATTTTCGGAGCTTACGCCTTTCAAGGTTAGTCCATTATAGCCCATAGACACGAATAGCAGATGAGAAAAAAGTTCCGACATGGTTAATTATAATGTTCTCAGATACCAATAAAACAAGCGATATCCATCGAAATCAAAGCCCCGAAATCAAATTTGGGCAATAGTTGATATTCAACTATGGCCTAAACAATAAAAAATTGGGCACACTGCGTTACTATTATGTTCCGTGAACGGTTCCGTATCAATCGACTTAAAATAATTAGCACCGATAGGCGTTAAAATACATGTAAATACATTCCTAGGATATTAGACCTCTTGACTAGTAACCGATATGGCATAACTGGACCCAAGGGGTTCAATATTCGGCCGAAGTTGAAATTAAGTAAAGAATACTGTGTCAATACACAAATAAGCTGTATAAATTTTAGACTTAGGGCCTGTTTCACAATCTACAGTTAAGTTCCCAATAGGCTATCGGCAACATATTTGACAGGTATGGATTATCTGTCAAATATCTGATTTGAATATTTTAAGTGTCAAATTTGTTGCCGATAGCCTATTGGAAACTTAACTGGAAATTGTGAAACAGGCCCTTATATAAAAAGAAAACCGTTGACAATCGGTAGACGAAAATATTGAACCATGATTTCACTTATATTTATAATGAATAAAACCTTATTAGTGTTTTATTACGGCAATCGATATTAACAATTACAAGCAATCACAACAATAGCGGATCAACCCCGTCCACGGTACGACCCAAAAAAGCCTTTCAAAAAGCCGCTTATTAACCTCTCATCGAATCGGACCGTAAAATGTAAACTCGATAAAACCACCAATTAAAACTAAATATGAGAATTTTTCTAATCAAAGCCAAAGCCGCTACATCTGACACCGATTCGGAAAAAAACTTTTTTCGCTCGCTTTTTTAAAGTCACGTGGCGTTCGTTACAATGCAACAATGCGCCCCCATCTATTTTTTAATTCATTTTTAACGTAGTGTAGGTGGTGATAATAACAATGGCTTATGAAAAGGTTTAGTCCGCTAATTTATTTTTTCCCGGCTACTGTCGATCTCGGTAGCGATGCAACCTTTTTTTGTTGTAAGATCAATCCGTCAAAATAACAGTGTGGTACCGCCTTTGATGAGATCCGGCCGACCTGTTTTAATCTCGCCTGATGCATGATTAGATGACCGATGATACAGCAAAGCTTGTAACTAAATTGGAATAACACCGGTATTAGGAAATGTTATTAGACCATTTCAAAACCACCGGAGAGGATTTTGAAAACAGATATAAAAGGTTTTTAATATTTACATGCTACATTGAAAGCTAACTTTATTTTCGCGAACAAGGTATTTTATGATTGCCAAAAAAATTATCATCATCATTATTTCTGACAACCTCTGTGGTTCAATGTTTACCACGTTGGCGCACAAGTCCGAAGGTAGCGCGTTCGAATCTCGCCAGGGAACAAAAAAATATTTCTGTGTTCCTGGGTCATAGATGTGTATTATATAATAAAAATGGTAAACACATGTATTCATATAAAAAGTATTAAATAATTATTTCTGTTGTCCTAGTACCCGTAACACAAGTTCTTCGGAAACTTAGCACGGGACCAGATTGACGTGGTGTAAAAGCGTCCATACATATTATTATTATTATATTATGTTCATCTTAGATAGTCAATTGATTGCTTTAATTACTTAAATATTGTTTTTTCACACACTATATAGGATTTTGAATTAACATGGTTATTTTCATTATTTAAACTATTCAAAACGGGATATTTACCTTTTTTATCTTTATTTCGCGGAGCTCGACATTGTCTATGACTTCTATCTCATGAACACTGTCATAATTTCAATCACTAACTACAATAATTGTACAAACGTGTTTAAAATAATACTAAAATCTCAAAACTATATTTAATATTGTATATGAAAAAAATACTAAATTGAAAGTTTCAAAACGATTATTTTACTATGCTATTCACATACAATTTTACTTACAAGCTGCATCAAAAAGTATTTAAGCATAATCAAATTACTTAAAACGAATACACTCATTGAGTTAATCAATAAAGTATTACTTGTAGAAAAAATGGAGGAGTATTGTGATATGGGATTGTGTTATGGGATCGGGAGCTATCCTCCATTCAGAAACGCAATCGGAGAATCACATCTCATGATTAATAGCATTCCCGCTGGTGGACCCTCGATACAGCCTTTGATGATGTAATTTAAATTATTGGATACAGAATACAAGAATACAAAGAGATCGTATTTTACATGTCTCATTATCATCAGCCCCTATCCGTCCACTGCTGCGTCACACTAACATAGGTCTCCTTCAATGAACGCCAAGACGACGGATCTCGATTTACATAGGTATTGTGTAGATAGGTCTATTTTAATATTTTGGTTTTTCCCGCTGTTCGTTCAGTACCAAAATTGGGAAAAAAAAATTCTGCTAAGTGTGGCCTATAGGCTATTATAGTAAGTAATTGATCTATTTAATGCATTTTTTTTCAAATCCGCGTTCAGAAGATTTTTAGCTTGGATACAGTGAATTGCTATAGATTTATTTACGAAACTTATAACATAATGTTTTTAACCATTCTCGTAGAAAATATAAGTAGGCAATAAGCATATAATACTCGTTTATGCTTATATATCCCTATCGTCAACTCAAAAGGCTTTCTTATTTGTCGTTAAAGTTTCATAGTGGAAGACGTCCTTTCACGTGAGATAACAGGGATAAATATGGCCTATGTGTTATTCTAATGTAAGTATAAGCTATATTATTCTAAAGTTCCATTAAAATCTATTTAATAGTTTTTACGTGAAAGAGTAACAAACGTTCACGTATGTAATATTAGTAAAAAGTAAAGACTATGAAAACCCTTCTAACAAAAACATATTTAGAACATACTGATTCTGAACCTTTATATAGCAAAAAATTAATGTAGCAACAATAAAATAATACATCAAAAGTTACGTACTGAACAACGCTCGTAAACCGCGGAATACTACTGCGACCGTACGCGTTATGACTTGGCCGTGGAATTAATTGTCTGGAAGTCTGTGATATGAGATCTCAACCATCAGTATCACCGGAGGGACATGCTATAGCGCGTCTAGCTATACCCATAGCTCTAGATGACTCGGGTCGGGCTTGCGAGAGGGTCCGAGTTCGATCCTGCCCCCTGATTCTGTAACAGTCATTTTCCAGGCTGTGCGCCGCGACGAGCTCGTCTCGGCGGACAGCGTTGACGTTGCTAGGGTGTTTTATATGGTTTGACAAGCTTAGTGAATACCAAGTTGAATTCACAGCCCTGTCACAGCATTGCGACAGCGCTGCGTTTCTTACGGAATAGCACTGCTGACCGCATGCGGGGTTTTTTGACGTGACAACGTCTTATAATTCGATGGAGCCGGTTGCACGCACGAAAAAACATGACTCACGCAAACATGACGCACGTTACCTCGCTCTGAGGCGTGCCATTTAAGGCTTGAAGTGCAAGCGAGAGCGTGGAACGAGCGACAAAGAGGCACAATCGGCCTATCAGTATTTTATGATGTTGTCACGTTCAACTATCGTCAGAAAACGGATTTTACAGACAACTGGTTTTTTATAGCATAAAAGGGCAAACGAACTGTCGAAGCCTAGCGACTATCGACGCCCATTAACATCCACATAACCAGAGGTTACGCAGATGAGTTTCCCTCCTTTTCCATATCCCCCAATGGGCCACAGGAAACTCACAAATCGCAAGAAACGCGACAGCTTAGCTGTCACTTTACCTCGATTTCATGTGAGCGAGAGTTTTCTCCCCGGTCGTGCGGGCCCAATTTGGCTGCAAAGCAGCATGGCACTGCCTCTAACTAGAAGGTGTCTGAAATGAGTTTTTCTAAATTTCTATATGCACCCTAAATACGGATCACCGTTCACTCACCGGTCAAGGAACACATCCTCAAACCTGCACACCTGATGAGATTGACAGTCTTAGAAGGTATGTGAAGTTCATATACCTGCATTGGGCCAGCGCATCGGTGAACTATGGCTTAATAACCCCTTCTCGCCTGATTTTAAGAAGAGAAGACCTGTGCCTAACAGTTTGACATAATGGGTTGATACTTTACTATAGGTCTAGTAGATACCACCTTTATATCAATTTAAATCAGTCACCCCATCAGCCACCACCACCATCACCACCTGATGATGATTTTGTCGAAACCGTTCGTTTAAATTGTAATTGTAATGATATATAAATTAAATAGTGGAAAAAGTTTAAAAAAGTTTTATTGTAGTGGCCACCCCATCAGTATTTTATACACGCTGTGCTAACTGCTCGCCTGGATGGAAAACTATCGTGACTAACTTCTGTAAAGTTATAAAGGTGCTGGTATAAAGGTACCAGCTGCTTGTTTCCACCGTAAAACAACTTCACTGTATTTCAGAATTATGAGCAGAACAGTCAATGTAATCACTTCAGTCGTTTTTCATCTCACATCTCATAGGTAATGCATGAATGAATTGCTTGGACATCTCATCCAATCATTAATACTGTCAGTTAATATATATTTAGTTCAAAGCAATCCCCAATCTTCAAATGAAAAAGGCATGTCAAAATTATAGTGTGACCCTTTTCTTAAAAATCAAAAGTCTAGACTAGAGCGAAGAATTCAATTCTGTACGGTCAAAATAGCAGATATTAAAACTTACTTTATTTTCTGAACTAGCTGTTATCCGTAGCTTCGCCCGCGTTTTCTAAAACAAAATTATTTTCTTTTTAATGTATCCTATGTTCCTTCTGGTATCCCGAGAAAATATGTACAAAGTTTCATGATGATCCCTACTTTCACGTTTATAATATTAGTGAGGATATAGGTATGTACTCAATTTTGCGATTATTACACGTGTACGAATTTATAATTCGAAAAACCTACATAAAACATGTGTAACATCTAGGTTTAAAGTATTATAAAATTTACAACAAAACAATATATTAAAGTACCTACTTGATAATAATAAATTCTGACGAATGACACTATCAACATTATTTCATAATAAATCCATTTTTATATTATAAATCATAATCATTATCGTCATCTCATTTCCACGTAAATCGTGCTAAGGCTAATAAAAATAAAAAGCAATAATGACCTCCGTCATCAACTACCTCAGATCCATCAAATTTAGTATTTCTCCTCAAACGATGTTCCTTATATTTGCCTATTTATTATATGCATATAGACTTCGCATAAGAATAAATAATTAATCGATAATTCGATTTGAAAATTAGACCGACTTATCCTGAATAAAGACTCAACTAAAAAATACTAAAGTATAAAAAATCATAATCATATTTCCATTATTAAAATAAGTGGCAACAACAATTATTTCGATCACTGAAAAACAATACGGATATCACAAAAACAAATTACTGCAATTCGAACATTCCATGACATTCCACAACATTCCATCGAAACGTCCAATGGAAATGTGTGGAATTTTTCCAATCATGTACGACATTAAATTACACCGATTGACACTTACTCGGCAATAGAACCTGCATGAAAAAGTATAAAATACCTATCGTGCCATGCCTGCACTCCGCTGATTGAGTTATAAGCTATAATCGCAATTCCATCTGGTTTTTGCACCGTTTTTCACTTGGATGCCATGTGGTGAGGCGTCCACATATTTAATATACATTAGCCCTCCGATCTTTGATTCAGCTTTCTTGCCTCGCGAGAATGCGTCTTGTTTATTTTGATTTGTCACCTTTTGATATATGAATCCTTTTTGTTATTATCTGTACGTTATTACGGCTGACCGCCACTTGATTGCATTGCTTTTGACTCGGTGTTACCAGTTTCGATTTATAACAGAATTGTGTATATTTTAATGAAAATGAATATGTAATTAATGTTTTGAAAGTACTTTATATTGTTCGATTTTAAATTACATATAATAATTTACTTTCATTCGAACGCTTTGTAGACATTCGTTGACAATGCAGAAACATCGAGATCCGCTAAAAGTCGCATTACTCTAATATATTTTTGTTTAGTATAATAATAATAATATCTAATGTACGCTTTTACACCACGCCAATCTGGTCCCGTGGTAAGTTTCCGAAAAACTTGGGTTACGGGTAACCAGACAACGGAGATACATACATTTAATACTCTCTATGTTAATACTTACTTAAGATTTTAATTATATTATACACATATTAGGAGTTGAAGGTGTTTGCGGAAAGGAGGAATGAGTGGTGAATACTCCACCGACAGGAGCAAAGCTCTTAAATAGAGACAGAGAGAGAGATGCACATATTTAATACACATCCATGACCCAGGAACACATAAACTTTTTGTTCCCTCGCGGGATATGAAACCTCCCGGTATGAAAAATGCATTTTCATGAAAGTAGCGGTGAAACGAGACCAGCACTAAGCCCTTGTTACTGAGCTGGCAAATAACTGAGTCTAGAACTGCCAATATTGCCAATTTAATTATTGGAAGAGTCCTTTAGGTCCGAGACATGCAGTCGCCATCTTGAAATGCTTTCTATAACAGCTCGTATTCCGCCATATTAAAGTCTTTTATTCTACTTTCAAAGTCGAGTTATGAGGTCAATTCACAAAAACTGGTTATAAAATTATATACAATATTCTCGTGTACGAAATATGTGCTACTATAATTATCGATAATAATAATAATACAGCAGTCAAATATTGCGTAAATTGTTTTTAATGATAACCTAATCTCCGGGTTGATATCTAAGTAAACAAATAAAACGAATGTGTAAAAACTGACACATAGCTTTACCTAGGTATACCTCTTTTTCTAGTTTCGTTGTTACGTACAATTGTATATAATAAATTATGAACGTAAGGCTAAAGAATGCTTCAGTGTTACAACCTTATTAAAATGGATATATTTCATTTAAAAATTACTCTTATCAAGATCCAGAATTAACTTAAATTTATTAAAGATCAGATTGATGGGAAAGGTCCCTGCACGACAACAGACTTCTCGTTTAATGCTTGCACACGAAAGCCACATGTTATGATCGAGGAATACTCCTTAATAGTGTAGTTAAAAACCCTACAACCGCAACCAAACACAAGACAACTGGGTATAAATTATATTTATTGCCGTACAAAACCTATAAAGCAGAAGCCCTATAAAATGTAGGTTAGTTCTCGTATGATATGTGTTTGAACAATAAATGTTTACATGCTTTACGTAACTACCTACCGATTGAGCTTAAAGGCCATTAGGCCTAAAAGTCTAGCCCTTTTGAAAAAAAAAGCTTTACGTAACCTTAAAGATTTTTTAATACTAACCACTTTATATAATAATAATATAGCCTTTTATTCAGATCGACATAAGAACTTTGTTACAAATTATATTATACTGAAAATCTTAAATTTAACCTAATTTTTCTAAATTTTGCTTAATTTCTGCAGATCTGTTTGCCAATCGGCAAAGGCCTCCCCCAACCGTTTCCACTCATGTCTATCTTGAGCCACTCTGTTCCATGTGACCCCAGCCACTTGTCTTATATCATCATCCCGTCTTTTTTGTGGTCTACCTCTTTTCCTTTTACCTTCTCTGGGATATCATCGAGTCACAAATTTCCTCCGTTTGTTTTTTCCTCTAATCATATGACCTGGGATAAAGGCCCAATGGAGATGCATAAAAAGCACTCCATTATGCGATGATATTAAAAGTATAGGGAAGAATATCCGTCTGCCAAATTTTCCTGTTTGGTGATGTCATTGTTGTTTTGAAACCCATGGTCTACTTGATATCCTTATCCAATGATTACCATGGATGAGTATGGTTATAGAAAGTAATTCATATTTTTAATATACAACATATTGTTGAAAATTCAAGTCACCAGGTCATTTAATAAGATTGTTGTTGAAGTTCATTAATATACACCGCAGGCAGCCGCTCCGCGACGCCCGAACAGACTATGCTCTACCTCGGTGATATCAGTTTTTTAAAGTAGGAGACGAGGACTGCCAAACGATGTAAAAACCTATGAATTTCAAATTTGGAATGTCGTAATGACGTCATACTGTCACATTAGCATGTCGGTGACGCGGAAGAATTTTCTCTACCAAAAATAAGTTTTCACATTAAAATATATTAAAGAAAATTACTTTTTTTAATAAAAAAATATTTTGAGAACTTATTTAATTTTTAGCTTTTCATTGAAGCTATAGAATATGTGACTTTCGGTATAAAAATGTATTTGTATGGAATATTTTAAATTTTTAATAATATAATGTTTTACAGTTACGCTCTATCTAAAACGGACGGTATATAATATTAAAATCATTGAAGTTGCTATTTTTTATAAATTTCACATTTATTTGCCTTTAACATGGATCTAGCATATTCCTTTTAACTAATCCATAATTAGAGTAGATTGTTCCTAATTATTGCTAAGGTAAGAATAATGTGCTGGAATAATGGTTAGGGTAAGGAGAATTGAAATGCACAAAATATAACAACTTTTTTTTACCTCTTCGTGTTAGAAAAAAGCTATACTTGGCTTTCAGTCTGCTTTAATTGGACCTAATTTAATTAATTCAATCATTTGATTATTAATTTCAACATTACACCATAATATGAATAATCATTATTAAGCGTATCATGCGCTTGACCGATGTTTCAGAACAGGCCCATAATCATCAATAAACTTTAATGATATCATCGTTTTATCTACTTACTCGTATATTGAAATATGGCCTAATAATACAAGCCTTTTATAATAATGCCTTTGCTGCATTTCAGCTGTTTTGTGTGGTTTCTGACTTGTTGGCGGCTCCATGGTGGTAGGTAACAAGAGGGCAGGTCATCTACATAACCTATAATTGTGCGGGGTCTAGGGGGTCGGTAGCCGCCATACGGCTCCCGTAGCTCGTTTGCCTGCATATTGTACATGTAAAACTGTATTTTATTAGGGAAGCTCATTTTCAAGCTCATTCAAGCTCCCCTGGTAAAATTACAGTTTGACATTTACAATATGCAGGCAAACGAGCTATTTAGACTACCAAAAAATCGAGCTCCGAAAAAAAAGCGAAAAGCATGGCAAAGATCTTGTTTCAAAATGTTTTTTAATATTTTTTTATAATCTTTCTGACATAATTTTACATTATTTCTATAGTTTTGAATGCAAATAGGTAATATTTGAAGTAATAAAAGCGTTATCGCGAAGTTATCGCCGCGCAACGGAGCGCATTTTGCACGCTCCTAATGAACGCCATATGAAACAGGCAATTTATCACATGCCTTATCGTCCTGATAAACTTTATATGTAACTTATAAAAACAATATCGCACGCTATTAGAATGTAACTAAAGACGGAAAGCTCTCTCGGAAAACAATCGAAGTTTTTCCATTAATTAATAGTTTATAAAACTGATGGAAAGTTGAGAGTTCAAATTAACTACTTATAAAAATAACTTTTATGATCGAACATTTGTTAAATTATCCTACTAGCATAACATTATTTAAAGCGTGTTTGTTACTCTTTCACGCAAAAGCTATTGAATGAGTTTTGATAAAACTTTACAGTAATATAGCTTAGCTTACACATCGTAATAACACATAATATACTATAATTTATCTCCGTACTCCAATAGGAATGGAAAGTACGCGGGCTAAAACCGAGGGGTGCTGCTAATTATTTTATAAAATACAAGCGAAAGATCACAAAGGAGAAGTCTTTTTCCAATATTTTTATTCTCTGTCTCTGTCTCTCTCTCTCTCTCCTCTCTCTCTCTTTATGTAAGAGCTTTGCTCTTGTCGGTGGAGTATTCGCCAGTCATTCCTCTCCGCCAACAACTTCACCTCCTGATACGACATAACCTGTACTTTCTTCTTTATTTGTTCCATATAAGTCCGCCTCGGTTTACCTCTTTCTCTTTTTTCTCTCAATCTTATTCTATGATATTTTTAAAAACGGGTCATGTCGTATCGTAATATTTTTATTACTTAAAAAAAATGACGTAGAACATGTTATAATCAAAAAGAAACAACAATTGATTTGCAATAAATAATATCAAAAGAAGACTACATTTAGGTACTTTAAATATTAAATTGTACAGCCCATTTTTAAATATGAATATAGGAATATAGTGTGATTAATAATCTATTTTACTATAGAATATAGTTAAGCTCAACTTGATGTTAAGGATCTACTTAGCTGGCTCAATCGACAAGGCGCTGGTTTCTTCAGCAATATTTCCTTTGAATGCTTGATAAGTATTTCCATTCTCTTTAATTCCCCTTCATAAGTACAATTAACAATAGAATAAAAAACCTATATTACTATACTTAATGGGTCTAAATAAATACATCATCATCATCATCAACAGCATCAGCATACAGCGCGGTTTCATACCAACCGTATTTGTTGAATGTTTTCGAAATTCCTCAACAGTTTCGTTTATTTCGTAACACTCATTAGAAATCAGGTCGCGTATTTCAAAAGTCGGTGTCTTCTATCACCTGACCATGAATACATAAATGAAAACAAATACATATTTCAAAAAGATTTCGAATACTTTTGTTTCAATCTCTGTTCAGTATGATAATGTATGCAGGTGGAGCATTTTCTCGTTGGACTATCTTCGCGCGGCGTAATTTGGTAGACCGAAACTAATTTATTTAACAAAGGACGGACCGACGGATAGAGCATTTTTTACGCGTGTACAAACACGGTCGCGTATAATTATAGATATTCCTAATTTGCCCGTCCAAAACAATCTTGCGCGTTTTTTTAACGGAGATAATCGAATAAGTTCTATTCGATTAATATCATCACTCACAATGCTTATTCGATTATTCTTTAAAATGAATGATGGTAAAATTATAAATTTCAAAGAACACACACATTACGTCAACCCAGGCTCTAGTAACCTTGAGGCCTTCCCTTACAGGTGACGTACGGATATGCGTAAGAGGTGTTACTTAATACGTCTCCAAAGTTCGTGTCAGGATGGGAACCTTGTCATTTGGGCACGATGTCGCGGGGACTATTTAGTAATGGCCGGGCAGTCCCCCCGCCCCCCTTTACGAGGAGTAGTCTCACCTTTCGTGAGGCCAAGGAGTGAGGCACTCCTGCTGCCTGCAGATTCAAGCCCCTTAAAAAAGCAAAAAAAATCAGCTTTTATATAAAATATACTCACATTCAGTCAAAAAATTTATATAATATGAAAAATATAATAATAATAATAATAAAACATAATTATTAAGTCACAAATGTATATTGAACGCAATAATTGTTATTAATTTGAAATATAAAAATCATAATTTTTAAAGAGCTTGTTTACAAAATAACAAATTTAATTTTCTTCCTAAAATCAGCCTGAGCCTAGTAACACAACGGTAAGAATGGCTACAGTAGTCGGTAGCTGTAGTAGTCGACTTATACATTGAAACCGATGATTGGATGTGTACCACACTCATCTGTAAAGTACTCTTGATACTTGATACTGTTGCTGTGTTACGCTACGTACGGGCAAAGATGAGCTACAAGCCTGCATGACCGCAAGCAAAAAAGCAATTTTTGTCATTCACTTTATTTGTGAATGAAGTAATTAGTCGATAAAGCAAGTCATCATTCAAACAGTTCTTGTGAGAAACAAATCTGAATTCAAAAATCCGTGAAAAAAACACGAAGGAAATGAGACAGGAGGAAAGAGGGTCTTTAACGAGGCCTCGCTTCAGTGCGCTGGCGTTTCCGGTGGACACTGAGACTACGGCCGGCCCGACACAATACCCTTGATGAGGTTTCCACTTATACCTTAATGTTTGGGAAAACTGTTGTGTGTATTTCATTCACCAAACTTTTACTTCCTTAATCATTGTTCTTGTTCAAACATTACATATATCATCATCATCATCATCATCATCATCATCAGCCTTTATCCGTCCACTGCTGAACATAGGCCTCCCTCAATGAACGCCAAGACGACCGATCCCTTGCTACTCGCATACACCATTGTTGCTCCTTAATACATTGCTAGAAAATTATAACAGGATCGGCAGTTAGGAAACATTCACCATAAAAAATGTATTCCCGTAGGCTATAACTGATAATCGAGACTTTATTCTTCCTCTTATAAACTAAGTTATAAGAACAAAATAAATCAAGTAATAATTTATCAAATCATATACTACATAATTAAGGTGCTACCACACTGCTTTGTAACAAGTGTGATAGCCCCATTATATCTAAATTCATAATACCTGCATGAATTACTTTATAATAATGTACTCGATACAGACTTTATTCAACGTTGCCTTTTCAAAAACTTTACAGCAACTACGGACTGAAGTGTCAGCTATCTCAATACAATTATGCCACGTCTCCACCGCGATGTACGGAGAGGCACGTCTGTTAAAATGCCAAATAATGCATAAAAAAGTTGCAATGAAAGCAATCACATACATTTTCATGCAAAGGGAAACTTGACAAACGTGCATTGCCGTGCGCTGCGGTGGAGCCGCGCCCTTATGCTTATTAGAAGTGACATACCCCAAAAGATATCTAAAAGTTGTTTTAATTTTCGATCCCGCATCCCGAGGCTAGATTACAGACGGATAAAAAATGTGACGCTAAAAAAATGTGTGTCTATTACTTGTACAGCATGTCATCGGGGGTTCATTAAAACGCCATGACTTAACACAAACCGACTTCATTGATGGCCACAGACGTAGACCATAAAAACACCATCGGCGTCCAAAGCGATATTGATACTTATCCCAAAGGTATAGATATCATGTCTCATTTTGGAATCTTACAATAGCATTTCATTCCGTGGAATCCATTGATAAGTTTGATGCTACCAGTGTTACAAGATGGTCTCACGAGCGTTGAGAAAGTCAATTACTAAAATAACGTCGGATTCCAGGAGAAAATGAAAGTTAATTCAAATGACAAAATTCCATCCGTGAAGTTCGGTGTGATTTTCATGTTGAATATTTTGGAACTCGACCAAAATCTCACCCTTAGAAAAATTTCAGTATTCTTCAATATTCTATTTTATGAATGAGGTCTATAAGTGCTTAATTGATATTATATGATTTGAAATTTACTTAGGTACTAATATTATTTTTAAACGACTTCATGGAAGGAGACGTTTCTCAATTCGACCGTACATATGCTTTTTGTCACTCATACCAATAAGTACATGACACTCCGTCAATCTTATGTGTGTGACCTTATCGGAAAAAAAAATTAAATAGACAGTGTTTTAATACCTTAAAATTATAATCTATCCGATTCACTTTGTAGAGTATTTACTTAAAAGAAATGAATAAAAAGTTAAAACTGAATTCTCTTATTTAACAAAACAATAAAAAAATCGGAAATTGAATACTATTGCCTAAACAAATCAAATCGTGATTCATCAGCGGGCAAGTGGCAGCAAATTTAGGGCGCAAAAGTCAAAAACGCAAGGTCAGCAAAATCTTTATACCAAATATTACGGTCTTGAAGATGTCTATGCCAACAAAATTGCCAAAAGTAAAATATAAGGTCACCAACATTTAGATTCTAAATGTTTCTGTGATCATTTTTAGGTTGTAAAGTCTCTTCAATTTCTCAAAATTCTCTCGTCTAGAAATAAATCGTCTCCGTTTGAGAAGAGTATCGCAAAAAAACCTAAATTAACCTTAGGCTGAAAAAGAGTTCCATTACTTTATTGCGATACTTTTACGCATTATTATATTAAAGTCACAATTTTCACGTCACCAACTTATTAAAATATGATAAAAAGCAATTGAGCGGAAAATACTAAGAAACAGTACCTAGGTATAAAAATGCTAAATGATCTAAGTAGACGAACATTTTAAGAATCGAGTAGAAAGCTAGACTGTTTACTTACGGGGACCGTGAGAAAATTTTTTCTCAGTCTGCCAAAGTGGCAGAAAAAAACAGTAAACTCTAGCGGTACAGTTACAAATTATTGTGCCGTGGAAATTACCAATTTAATGCAAAATTAAATGGCTTACAGAACTTCTGTGCGGTTGATTCTATTTGGAATAAATTAATTATGGCGATTCAAGCGGATTTTACGTGTTCGGTTTTAAGCATTTCATTGATTTCATATAAACCTTTACTGAATCGTTGCATGAAAATATAAAAGCAAAAAAATAATACCAATATATGTCATAATTGTAGCCAATTTAGGGATAGTCTTAACGGATAAAGGATGATAAAAATGATGATTATCATTAACCATTCATATTGGAAAAACACAACTAAGGTTTGTAACTGCAAAGGTTTGTATTACTTTCTTACTGAATACTCATTTTCTATTTGATTACGTGAACCAGAAAAAGACTACATCGCACTAACATTATAAGCGGAAAAGTTTGTAAAAATGTATGTTGTTTGGATGTCACTCTTTCATACCAAAGTTAAAGGATGAATTTTGACAATAATATAACTTATACATCAGAATAACATAGGCTTTAAATTGTCCCCGTACCCCAATGTGTATTTTCTAAGCTGAAGAAGCACGAGCCGAAGGTTTCTTAAGCATTGTGATAGTAATAAACCTCTTCTCCCCTCCCCTATGTATACATATACCATACTAACGTTCGCATTTATAATATCAGTAGGTTTGAAAATTGTATTGCACGTCATAGTTATAAGCTTGAATGATTAGAAGTTTAGTTTTCCTTCGTTTGTAACTATAGAGTTACTAAAAAAAGGAGCAACTCTTATATTGGAGGGTTCCCACGGGGGGTCCCACTATTCGAGGGTACCGGACCATAGTTCACCGAGGCGCTGTACTCGCCTAATGTGGGTTGGTGAACTTCACACATCTTCAAAGACTTTTTAATATCATCAGGCAAGAAGGTTTCCACGCGATGTTTTCCTTCACCGATGAGCGAGCGATGGTATCGTATTTACAAATACTATTTCAAGGCGCCACAGGAGGGGAGAGTCAGAATCAAACCTGGACCCTCTCCCAAGAGGCCCAGCCCATACCTACTGGACCTTCTCGTTTTTACAAAATACAACCTTAAAAATAATCCACAAAGAGCTCTTTTAAAAAATAAAATAAAGCCCTCATAACTTCGTTGTCTAGTTGTGTAAGCTGTGTTAATTTAAGTTTCGTATTAATACTGAAAACTAACGGAAAATATGTTTTCTGGAAAGGCAAACTTCTTATTCAAAATAGCTTTTAATAAAAAGTAATATTAAATGAAGGATCTTTAAGTTTCAGTGGAGCATGCTCGTGCAGGTAAACTAATTTCCTTCTTACATAAGGAGCTTCTATTTTCATCCCATCACAAGTTAGGAAGCGACGATGGTCTAGTAAGTATGGACTCTGCCACTTGTGCGAAAGGTTCCGGGTTCTATCGTGACCTGCCTTAAAATAGGTATTTCTGAATTTCTAAGTGCACCCCAAACACGAGACCATCGCTCGCTCACCGGTTAAGGAAAACATAGTGAGGAAACCTGCATGCCTGATGAGATTTAAAGTCTTTGATGGTATGTGAAGTTCAACAAGCCGCATGGGGCCAGCGCATCGGTGAACTATGGTCCATTACCCTCCACGCATGTTTTCGAGGAGGAGACCTATGTCCAGCAGTGTGACATATATGGTTGATAGTTTACTTTTGTTACTTTTACATGTACAGAATCAAACAGTCGATCATTTGATAAAATCTTCTTCATAATCTTTTGTCATATCTTTATTTTTCGGTTAGTAGTTATGAATCGTGAAAATAAAAAAAATTGTTTCTAGTTTTTTTTTGGTCTGTCTGTTGGTTGTTTCTTGTCTCGGTAATGTCTGAATCTTTAGTAACGGGATTTTCGTCATAATAAAGAATACCTTGAATGTTTTCTGTACTCGGTTTCTATACATTAATATTACATAAGTGGAAAGACCGAGTGGCATAGGATCGATCGTTTTGGCGTTCATTGAGGGAGGTCTATGTTTAGCAGTGGACAGATGATGATGATAACGGTGAATATGAAGGAAGTGCGAAACCTATTTTCATTTTGCAGTACCTATCCAGTATCCAGAAGTAAAAAAGTCACATTTTGTTATAATATCAATAAAATCAAACGCCAACGATGCTGCGGGGTAAAGGCCACTTTATTTAAACTAATACCGACTATGTTTGTTAGGTCACGTTCCTGTATTGAACAGCCTTATGTATTTCATTATTATAATGAAAGTGTGCCTCACAATAAAAATATATTTTTAGTTATTTCTCTAACTAGCAACATCGCTCCGGTAAACAACAAACTGTCTTTTCGGTAAAGTATTTAAAAATATTTGTCACACTTAACATTCCGTACTTTTATAATATTATAATAATTATTGCCCACGGCCTCGCCCGCGTTAGCAAAAAAAAATCCCTTTTATATAAAAAATATCCTATGTAAGTAACATAGGATACCAGTACCTCCCAGTATATGTGTTCAAAGTTTCATGATAATTCTTCGAGTCCCGTAACAAACATCCACGCTTTCACATCTTACTTTTGTTACTAATATTATAAACGTGAAGTTTGTAAGTATGGATGTTACTCTTTCACGTAAAAACTACTGAATGGATTTTAATGAAACTGTACAATAATATAGCTTATATAAGTAAGGATAGGATAGATAGACCACTGTCTTGCATTTAGTCTTTGCTATGAAGACCTGTAGACCTGAGCTAGTTCCAGGTAAAGTAAGTAATATGTGAAGTCGGCGACTTACGCCACGTGTGCCAGTTTTTCTATCCACTAACAAAAAAAATACTTCGTTTGAGAAACGAACATTTTAAACGTATATTTCTGTATACACACTCAAATTCCAATATCTATCCACAAACGTATCATCATTTTTACTAAGGAATTATATTTAAAATATTTAAATTGAAGAACTGATAGTCAGATGGGAAAATGAACTTCGTGCAGTGGCCGGTCGTTGTTGGATGCGAGTGGCTATGATGGATCGGTCGCCTATATTCGGCAGTGAGCGTATAAAGGCTGATGATGATGACAATAATGATGATGGTGATGATGATGATGATTCAAAATGCAAATAATTTGCATCTTTGATTTTGTATCATCATCATTTTATTTATTATTACCTTTTAACATACACACATACATATAACAACAAGAGTGTTACTCTACCTACATTAATTACACTTTTACGCAAAATCTACTGAAAGGATTTTAAAGAAACTTTACTATCAACTATAAATTGACACATTTGAATAAATTAATAGACTTTTACTAGAGTTACTTTTATTACTTATTATACTACGTACTAGACCAGTGGTTGTTAACCTTATAGTCATGAAAGACCATTTGTCAAAATTTCTGTCTTGCCATGGACCACAAAATTGGTTAATTTGTTTGTAGTTAATATAAAGTACCTAATGTAAATAGTTTTCATTCTAGATAATCTAATTTCGGAGATTATTATAGTCTAGTAACTATACTATAATAATCTCCGCATTCCCACGGGAATGGTAAGAACGCGGGTAAAATCGCAGGGCGCTGCTAGTAAATGATATTTCTTTTACTTTTTATATTAATAGTTGTAATTCATCAAGTTGTTCTTACGAGTTCTGTGAAGGGGACATAAGCCGTAGCAAAAAGTGTATACAAAATTCATATTGCACGAAAGAACTATTTCGTCCAAAATATAGCCCCTGAAACAGTATTGTACAAGATCAGCGTTAAGCGTGTTAAAAAGAGACGCATATAGCTCTATCGATCCACTTTCAATGAATGGGCAGAACTAGTCCCCTCCCTGCGCCGGCGCAGCTCGCGACTCGGGCTCCGGTGACAAAATAGTAACACCATATATGGATATGTATAACTTACATTTTGTAATATTAAAACTATTACCAATAAAATATAGATTATTATTGGTTTTATATAAATTTACGTGAGCTATAAATTACGTGGTATTCTCAAAAAAATATAGTTTATTAAATAATATTGATATCGTTTAATTTATTTATTATACATAATTGACCGGCAGTATACGTCAAAAAGTTTAAGAATCTCAATTTACAAAAACAGAATAATTATACAAGCATAATTATCAGAAGTCGAATTGTTATTTACATGAGAACTTTATGATCAATTATCATATAATATTCTAAAAGAAGTAAATGAATCCTCAATTTAATCTTCTAAAGGTGGGAGTGCTTGCACTCACACCGGTACAACCTCTACAAGTCAAACCTCTTTAGTAGAGCTCACTCACACAGACAGACTCAACTATCCCTACAAACACAGTCGCACTCTCAGTCCACTATACAACCTCCTCTACCGCACTCACGCGCAGAAAAAAACGATAAGGCGATCTATCGATCTTTTTTCAAATAAAAACTCACCGGAGAGACATAGTTGACTAAATCTGACCCTTACAAACGAACGCGTTAATCTTCGAACATAAATATTTACATATTATGTAAATGTTAAATGAAATATGTGTTTTTGTATACATATATATGTGACTTAATGGTGCAAATGTTTTTGGTATATAAAATATTGGTGGTAAATTATATCAGTGAATTTGTGGTTCGATGAATTAGTCGACTCATACCACTATGGAGCGCCACCAGAATGGTATGGATGTGTGGGTAGGTAAGGATATATAAGTATTATATTTATAATTATACAATTTATTATAGTTATCTGCTTCACACAAGCATTTTGTTCACGTAATAGAACTACCTTTTCACACTACGTTGCTGTTTTTAATATTTCTGATATGAGTAGTTTATAAGACTTCTGTAATGAGTACTTCTGAAGAGTTAAAAGCACTACTCGTATACGTTTGTTGCACCACCTAAGGTAATTGTAATTGTAATTTTCAGCACTTATAAATAGGGTAAAAGAAGTTTTTCTTCACAATTATATTTGCACTTGCACTTTTAACTATTATTTAAGAATAATAATAATAATAATAAGAATTAGTAAGCAAATCATGTCACTGCTAGTTAATTATAATATTAAAAAACAAGGGAAAAACAATATTGAGAGACTATAGAGTTTTTATAGCACAAAAGTAGCGTACTAGGACTTATTATTTTAATCGAAAGATTTGCAATATTTCTTGTTATAAATCATTATTGTCAACGATTTGAATATATTTTTTTTACTTTCTTTATTCAAAATGAAAATATTCCTAAGAGTAGGTACATAAAAAGTTAAAATAAAGTTTTTTTTTCTTTTTGGTTAATATAACATTTAAAGCAAAAAGCTATTTCCCTTGTGCATTTGCGACCTGAAAAGCCACATTCCTGGAGTTTCCCGTACAAAGGAGGCGCGTTCTTTAATAATATATCATCAAAATGCCGTCGCTTGTAACAAAAATGCTAAAACCTTAAACCAAAATGTTAAATTATTCATATAAAACTTCACTAGGCAAGTACATACATTTGTATAAAACTTGGTTTATACAATAAAATAATATTAACATGTATTCAAGTACAAAAAACTAAGTTAAAAAAAGAATGAGATAAAATTAAAAAGATGTTTAAATACAATAATTAGCTACTTATACGAATATTTAAAAATATATATTATACTTTAGCAAATGTTGTATTATTACAAACAAAAATATTCCCTAAGCTTACCAACACTGCCTGAACAAAATTACATTTTCAGCTATAATAATATTAATATTATTTCTTGACTGCCAATAATTTTAAAGGTCTGGACGTCTATAATAATAAAGAAATTTAAATACTGTTATAATTAATAATTAATTATAACAGTATTTAAATTTCTTTCTTTCTTATTTACAAGTCGAATTATACGTAAAATTCAGAAGCAGGTTAACTTAAACAAACTTTAGTTGAGTAATTGCTAACGTTGAGCTAACGAATTATTATTCAAGGCTATTAATTAATTCTAAATTCTATAAAGGCTTAATCCGAAAAAAAGCACAAAACTTTTCACCTGAAGTCAATGCACAGAATTAAAAAATATAAAATAAATAATTCTATAATGAGATAAAATAAATTAATCGTATTAATAACTAGAAGCGATCATGATACTTTGATGGACGTTTTAATTTATGATCACCATCATAGTTCACGTCAAAGATTATAAAAGTAAATATCTAATACTTTAATGATGTTAATGTAAACATAATATTATGATTAATCTTCTTCATTTAATGATTTGATTGACACAGATACTTTTTTTGTAACAATTATGGATTTAATTTTTTTAACAAACTAATGTTAGTTTTTCATTTTGTATGAATAGAGCTGCTAATGTTTGTCCTATGATTTCATTTTTTTATGTTAGTTGGATAGGCAAACCTGCAAAATGTGGTCGACGTCACCAAAGAATACAGACGTACATAGAAGGACGGACAGTGAGCTTGTGCCGACTTTTTCGGGAACTAGTGCCCAGTTCGCAATCGCTCGCTCTCGTAGGCTCATATGCTGGAGACATGATGGTGTCCCCCTCGTTACGCCGCCAAGCGGATGTTTACATCACAGAGTTTGTCCTAAAAGCGCTCATAAGAACTGGCCTTCTATGTACGTCTGTATTCTTTGACGTCACCCATGAACATAAAACATCTGAATCTAGCCCAGGAAACTCATTAATGTGTTCATCCTGAGACGTTAGATGTTAAGTCCCGATCCCAGTAATTATTTCCTGTCTTGCTCTTTACGCCGAAATTAACCTGTTTTTCGGCAGAAACAAGCAAGATGGTAGTACCCATGCAGCTGGGAGAGCATTGCTCCTACCAATTGCTGTGCTTTATAAGATTTCTTGTATTAAAAGAGTATTTCTTATTACTAAATACTTATTCACTGATATGAAATACTTTGCACAACTTTTGAATGTGATAACGTTATTGTTATCACATTCAACTATGAGACTAAGTAACATGTGATGATTAGCTGAGAAGATTTAGCATTTTTAAATCATTTGCTTATTGTGCTTAAGTCTTAAGACGAACACCAAGCAGTGGCCGCTCTATGTTGGATGCGAGTGGCAAGAGATCAGTTCTCTCAGCAGTGGAACGATAGAAGCTAATGATGATGATGATGATGATTGTGCTTAATTCGAATCATCCTCAAAGTGTCAGAGCACTACTGACAACTGATTTAAATGATGGTTACGATAATTACGATATCAATATCGTATTGTCATCAATAATGATAATAAAAATGTACATTTACACTACAATAATGATAGCCAAGAATAAAGTATCCATTGTAACAAAATTTAGGTATTGATCAAGATTGGACATGTCAGCGTTGATGCCACAGCTGCTGCTCGAATCTGTCCACAACTAATGGAAGTGTATCCCCTAATTGCTGCATGGAGTCATTTGGTAAAGAAAAACCTCTGTAACAAAATAAATCTGTTTTAGGTCAAGGAAGAGTGAACCAGTTGGGAGGGCTCTTCATCAACGGACGACCATTACCGAACCACATCAGACTGAAGATAGTGGAGATGGCTGCAGCGGGGGTAAGACCCTGCGTCATATCGCGCCAGCTTCGTGTCTCCCACGGCTGTGTCTCCAAGATTCTCAACAGATACCAGGTACTACGATATAGCTCTCTAAATATAGCATAGGATATCCGATAGGTACTTATGATGGCACCGAGCGACTATGGTCCAGTGGTGGGTAAACTCGGCCTCTTATGCTAGAGGTTTCGGGTTCGATCGTGACCCCTACTTGTGGGCATTGAAATGGGTTTTTCTAAGTTTCTAAGCGCACCCTAAGCTTAAGACCATCGCTTTTTCACCGGTGAAGGAAAACATAGTGAGGAAACCTGCATGCCTGACGAGATTAAAAGCCTTTGAAGGTATGTGAAGTTCCGCATTTGGCCAGCGCATCGGTGAACTATGGTCTATTACTCTCCTCGCCTGATTTAGAGACCCAGGGGTGGGACATATAAGATTTGATACCTTACTTTACGATTCATTTTATCAATTTTCCAAATAGCATAAAATTAAGTCTAAATTAAGCCTTGTGTATCTACGCCTATTTGCCATTCACCATTATAAAGGCAGTCGATATAAACATCCCTTTTAGAGCTTAAGGCTTTAAATACCCAACATAAGTTAGAAACCTAAGCCTTTTAAAGTTTGAGACAATCCTCCCACATGTTTCAATCTGATAAAATAACCAATAAGGGAACTAAATTTAGTTATCTTGTTTCGTATTACATATTATGATTATAGTCTATAATATTAAAGTAAAACAAAACTATAATTAAATAATGCTTAAAGAAAGTTCGAAAAAGACATCTGAATAAAGCTTCCACATAGTAAAGTACCGTTTGATAATAATTAAACGAGCAATTATTTTCTACTCAGTAGCTCAAATATGTATTTATCATATTACATATCTATATTTAGTGAGCGAGAGTATTTTGTGAGATTAGTAGTATTTTGATATTGCGCAATAAAATTCTTCATTAACATCAGCCTCATTCAGTGAACGCTAAGACGGCATGTCTCTAAAACTCCTACGGAGAACGTCGTCTCATCGTTGGATGAAAATGGTCTCTTCGTCTTCGTAAAAATCCAATATTATTGCATCAATAAAGAGGTAGTGCCATGCTGCTTTGCAGCCGAATTGGGCCGGCACGACCGGGGTGGTGCCTCTCGCTCACATAATACCGGCGTAAAGTGACAGTTATGCTGTCGCGTTTCGTGCGGTTTGTGAGTTTCCGGTGGCCCATTGGGGGGATAGGGAAAAGGAGGGCAACGCATCTGCATAACCTTTAGTTGTGTAGATGTTAATGGGCGTCGATAGTCGTAGGGCTTCGGCTGTTCGTTTGCCCTCCTATACTAAACCTTTATGTTGTCCTAGATATTTGTGACAAACGCGGCCTTAACTAGAAATCGAACAATCGCTATTGATCCTAGCCAGCCGAGCTTGAAGGTTCATTTTCACCACTCCTGCCTACCCGCTACAATAATAGTAATTGTTTCGGCCAGGAAGCGTTTATTCACGCCCTATACAACCATCACAAAAACTATGTAACTTTGTAAAAGTATATATTGTACTAGCTGACTCGGCATACGTTGTGCCACATAAACTATCTCAAGTTCATATTTTAGTAGTCCAAATTAAAAAATACTCCCTCCCCAATTATTGTCGCCAATTTCACCATATGGATGATTTTAAATTGAGACCATTAGTATTTTTGCGTTTAGAAATAAGGAGATCCCATAGAAACTCCTCTTTAATAAGGAGAAAGTTACTACTTCACTCTTTTTTGTTCATTTTCATTTATAATCAAGACCCTGTATACATTTTTTTACTGTTAATTCCAGAAGTTTAAAAATTTCTAAATAAACATTACTTCCCTATTTTACCCCTTTGTGATAGAATTTCATTCATTGGACTCACACAAATCATTTTTAAATGAAAATTAATTTATATACATATTTTCATACTTTGTAGTCCAGAAATGCGTAAATTACATAGAAATAGATAAAGACCCCTCTATTTCTCCCATTAAAGGGTTAAATTTTTAAAAATCCTTTCTTGCTGCTCACTTAATCATAAAAGGAGCCCCTGTTCCGAATTTCAAGCTATAGTGGCTTCTACTCGTAGGTCTATACTTTTTTTTTTTTTTTTGATGACGAAGTGGAAATCCTTTTCGGACCATACCAGGGCCTTGGGTAGGCGCGCTGGCATGTGTGGGGACTCGCATTGGGTGCACTACTTCTAGGTCTATACCTACTATTAGTTTCGGCTGTGCGTTTATACATGTCAGTAAGTTAGGCTTGCCTTTTATAAAAATAGACAAATTCTTGTAATTATCAACTTTTTCCATTGTTAGGCATGGTCTCGTCTAATGAACGGAGAGATGCCTGTTTCCCTACTAGGATCATTACTTTGACGGCCGTCTAGTCGAGTGGTCAGGCTATTGGACTCTGTTGCGGATTCGAATTCCGCCAAGCGCAAATAATTTGTTTAATGAATAAAAATGTTGAAGATTTTTTCCTAATAATGTGCAGTCCACCGGTAACTCCCGCACGAAACACGACAGCATTGCTATCACTTCACGCCAATTTCATGTGAGTGAGGGGTTCACCCCAGTCAAATAAGGCTGTAAAAATGCATGACCTCTTACTATACGGATGTAGTTCGAAATTGCCATAATATAAGCGAGCCCTAAAGCTTTTAATTCAAAATGTTAGTGTATATTTCGTATGCAGTAAATTTGATAAAAAAAATATTCTTAGCATTATTTTAGTATTAGTGTTTGGAAATTATTTTTAATATGCTTCATCATCAACATTATCATCATTTGGCGCAGGAGACGGGATCCATCAGGCCAGGAGTCATTGGTGGTTCCAAACCGCGAGTGGCCACGCCAGAAGTTGAGGCCAGAATAGAAGAACTGAAACGACAAAATCCTGGTATTTTTTCTTGGGAAATACGGGAAAAATTGATTAAGGTAAGTAATGTTGATTCTAATTCATTTTCTATAAGCTGAAAAACTTACGGGCAAACGTTGTCCTGGCTTATCCAAAAGTGGCCAGCGTCATCATAATTTTTAGGGTTCCGTACCTGAAGGTAAAACGGAAATCCAATATGGTTACCCTAATCACTCTGCTGTCTATCCGTTCATCTGTCGCCAGGCTGTATCTTATGAATCGTGGTAGTGAGACAGTTACAATTTTTAAAAATGATGATTTCTGTAGGCTTTATTATAAGATTAATCATACAAAAAACGTGATTATTTTTGCCGGTTTTTGCTCGATATTAATAACGGCAACAGGTAAACGCTTGAATTTTCTTCCCTTCGTCGTTTCTTTTCTGTTAATTTGTACATTACAGACTAAGTATGAAAATTCATGACGTAAACTAACTTGATATCGCTACTTTAGCTGCGCTTCGAATATAAATCTATATCTAGCCAGTTGGTGTTCAGACCTACCTTTAACTATACGGAACCCTTCGCGCTGAAGTATGACTGGTACTTAACCGCCTTTTAAACAAATCTTGTGCCGACGATAGCTTGGTGCAATGGCCTAAAGTTGTTATATTATAGAAGTCTAATGCATTAATTTATATAAATGTATGTAATTCATAAAACATAAAATAAATTAATTTTAGTTCTGGGTACCATGCCCCAAATTGGAATTTTGGATGACATATTCTTTTTGTGAATATTTATATGAATATTTTAGGGTTAATTTTTAATTATAAGTTTTTAGTTTCATATTGTTGTTTATTCTTAATATTGTTACGTAGTTATAAAATGTAATTTAGTTCAAAATAATAATAATCATCATCATGATCATCATCATCGTCAGCCTTTATCCGCCCACTGCTGAACGTTCCGTTCGTCTTGGCGTTCATTGGGGGAGGCCTATGTTCAAAATAATAGTATAAAATTTTAACTAACAAATCCATATAATTAAAAAAGTAACTTTTATATTATTTATCACTGTATAATTTATTATAAACAACATCGCTGTTATGGGTTAAAAGGCGAGGAATTTCCTGATAATGTTTTGCCTTTCATCGAATTATTGTGCACAATAATGGATTCATCGAATATTATATTACGTGTAGTGGGAGCTGGGAAGGCGTTATATTGATATTTCAACACGATGTTTCTTCAATGTCTGTTTTGCCCTTCAATACGAAATTGAAAGGCGAAATCAAGCTAGGGAAGATATTCGGCTATAGTTCCTATTTGCACGGTAGCGAATATAGAAAACCTTTTTTTTATAGACTTAATAAAGACTTAGTCGAATCCAAACACATTGATGGCTAGCCTTTTTCCTGGCAAACTGAAGCTAGGTTTCTAAGCTATTTAGACATATTATTAGATACCTTATGCTCCAGACCAACTCTTTTACCGGAAATATTTAAATGCTGGTTAAAAAAATTAAACCGAATTTTGTCCATGATGCACCTCTCATGTGTACCTACTTGTAATTAATTTATAATATGTCCAATATATTTTAGTGTAAAAAACAACTAGTAACTACTCAACTGGGACCAAAATATCTATCAATGTACCCAAATAATTACATTGCAAAAGAACAATGTTTTAAAATTGGAATTAGTTTTTTTATTACATCATGTTGATCAGTCAACCGTGAACAAAAACAAGCCTATTAATTTAAAATAGCAACAGCATTTAATCACTGTAGGGCCTTATAATATACAAATAAAATTCAATCAATCAATAAATCTGAATTGATCTCTAAAAAGATCTTGGATTACAATTTACCTAACTTTTTCAAGCTGTATAATTTTCAGTGGCGAAAGGGCAGTTTCAAATTACTCGTTTTGTAAAACTACTTTCATATCATCATCAGCCTTTATCCGTCCACTGTTGGACATAACCTTCATTGAACTCTAACATAACCAAACATTATTTCTTATTACAGGAAGGTGTATCTGATCCTCCGAGTATCTCCTCAATCTCTCGCTTACTTCGCGGCGGAGCCAGGGATCCTGATGGGAAGAAAGATTACAGCATTGACGGAATATTAGGAGGTAAGTTAATGGTCGTAATTAATATCGCTTCGTATTCAATGACTAGCTGTTGCCCGCAGCTTCGCCTACATTAACTAATATTTACAACGGCATTTTAGCGAGCGAAACTTATAGCGTTCCTTGATAAACCGAAAACTGAATCGCCTGTGTTAACCAAAATTTACAACGGGATCGGGATTTTTTACACCTTATGTCCGAAAATCCCAAATATAAGATATTTTTTCCAGAATAAAATTTAGCCTGTTACTCGTGGATAATGTAGCTTTCAAATGGTGAAAGAATTATTGAAATCAGTGCAGTACTTTTTGAGCCTATTCATTACAACCAAACAAACAAACAAAGTTTTCCTCTTTATAATATTAGTGTAGATGTAGAAGTAGGTTTGTGATAACCATGCATGCACTCGTTACATTGCAAATTGGTTATAAAATTATAAAGATAAAGTTACAAAGAGACTGGTACTTTCAATCGTTTGAAATAAATATACAGAAATAGAAAATTGAGTTAGCAATGATAAGGCGGCGGCTCCACCGCGGCACCCGGGGAGGCTTCGCATATTTGTTCAGTTTCGCTTTGCAAGAAAATGTATGTAACTACTTTGACTGACTGCAACACAACAACACACTGCATTTTTTCGTATCAATCATAGAAATGCCTATGTTCGATATTCAAAATTATTTACCGATATTAGTAATTATAAGTTTTGAGGTAGGTACCTCAGACTATGGAAGATAACTTTTCGTATTTATCGTACCTCAAAAGGCACTTTAAATTAATCCACCCCCAAAATTTCAATCCCAATAGCAAAAGGTAATATTAATACCCTAGCAAAAGTTATAACATATTTTACCTAAAACATTATAATATTATTATTCACTTTAACTAAAGGTAATAAAGAAATACAAACAAGACGTTTTATAGAAGATTAATTTTTGTATCCTTCCTAACTTTTTGCAAATTATTTAACTTCCGTTGATAAAAGACTCCAATAAATCGTTTGAAGCGCTCACCGCAAAATTTTAATCAATACATCCCATAAAAAGTATAACGAATATCGTCAATATTGCACAAGATATTGTAAATCAACCTGTCCAACTCACGGTCAAAAAACCATTTCCGCACACAAATCTTCACCGTCATTGTCGCATTGATGTTCGAATGGCGGCGAGTTTGGCGGCAGGTTTGGCGGTGCGATGCGAACCGCAAAGATCGATCCGCACACCCGCAGCGCGTTTGATAGCGCTGAAAACGTTGACAATTGGCGCAACTTGTTGTGCCTTGTTGTGGTTGTTGTATCATTGTTGCATTGTGGTGCATGGTTAATAGCTTTGACATGCCGTCCTTTGGGTGTTCCCGACATTGGAGTGGCTATGGGGCCCATCACTTTCACGTTATGGTGACCTAATAAGTCAGGTGTAGTGTACCATTCAAGAATGATAGTAATTATGTAGTAATAAAAGTAATCTAAAGACTTTTTAGGTATTCGCATATGCATATACGAATGTATGACCCATGAAAGGCATCTAGATAATATCTAGATTGTATGTACTACCTTCACCACTGCTAGTGCCATGCTGCTTTGTAGCCAAATTGGACCAGCACGACCGGAGTGGTACCTCTCTTTCAAGTGAAATCGGCGTAAACTCGCCCATTAGGGGGGATAGGCATAAGGAGATAGGCAAATGGGGCAAGGTTAATGGGCGTCGATAGTCGCAAGGCTTCAACTGTTCGTATATTAATTTCTGGAATGCATAAGGTTTATTTTGCAGACTTGTCTGCAAATGAACAAGAAAGCAAGGACCTTGGCATTATAACCCAATATTACAAGGTGTTTGCTGATAATAATTGCCACAGTTAGCAAACAAAGGTTTAGAGGGGTGGCAGTTTGATAGCCCGCTTAATAACAGGCTAACTTCATAATCAAGTTGAAAGTCAAACTGAAAGTGTTAATTGTTATATCCTTTAGAGTTCAACAACTTCATCTTTATTTTATGTTATAAAAGTATAACTAAAAAAAAGTATAACTACCAAAAAGGTTAATTTCATTGATCAAATATCGTTGCTATACTTAGAGCACGGTCTAAGGAGGACCGCCGGGAGAAATGCTCTAAGTTTCTACGGATTAAAATATTTTATAATCGTATTTATGTAATGTGTCCATTTTAATGATTAGATATAAGCCATTTTTATTGTGTATCCAACCTTCCTCATCAGCAAGTATAGGACTTCAAGCATGTAGTCTAGACCGCTCATCTCAGCTTTCATTGAAATAAAAGGGGCAATGATATCTACATTTGCAAAGGTGCGCTGAATTTTAACACTTACGTATAAAATACATAAGTACGGAAGTTCGACGCTTTATACGTTTATACAGCCCTAGCACAAACTAATACATAACATCCTCATCAGCCTTTATTCTTCCACTGTTGCACATAGGACTTCCCCAATGAACGCCAAAACGGCCGATCCCTTACCAAAACGGGCCAGCCACTCCTCGGTGATCATCCACCACTAAAAACCGGTGAGTGCCACCAATGCCGCCTTTGGTGAGGCGCCCCGGATCTACTAGCACAGGGCACCTCTCGCCCTTTGCCTCCTGCTCTTTTGTCCCCTCTTCTTATGAGAGGGGTACAAAGAGCCGCCTCGGCTCAATTCGCTTCGCCCAAGGTGTTGGGCTCACCCTATAAGCTCCACCGCCTCGACAAGGCTTGAACCATAGTGGGGGGAGATCGTCCACTCACAACACAGTCTAAGACTAATTTCGGTGAGCAGCGAACCGCTAAAATACGTCATAAAGCCATCAAGACTGTAAGACATTACGCTATGTAATTTAGTACATCGAAAATTACAAATAGCAGTATATCATCATCAGTCCGCTTTCACATTCGAACAATGTAAAAATACAAATGTGATAAAATCTAACATTTGTATAATGGCGGTCGTTAGAGCCCTAATGTCACGGTAAAGGAGAATGGTGCTGAGACGTATAACATATGAATTGTACATGGCATACTAATGTAATAACGCGTTCAACAAACGTTTTACTATTTCTTCAGTCTTAACGTTCGTTACTAGATGACAAGTAGATTTTCGCGCTATAGATGATAATCCTTTTATGAGGAGGCGTGTTGGCCACCCTAAACCTAGTGCTTAAAATAAATACTTGAAATCCTGCCTATTTTATATATTCTACAATTTCACTTATGTATCCATAAACGTAGGATGGTGTTTCGCTGCAAATAAAGTGGCTATATTAAATTACTTCAATTTAAGTAAACGCTAGGAATTAAAAAATAAAACAAATCAATTCTAAACAATCTTCGTTTTATTTAATTTATTTATGTATTTATGACCAACAAACCACATGTGAGATATATAAACCGACAAAAATGCACTAAAAACTTCAAAGCAAACTTACATTATTAATTTAACAAAAACTTAACGGCTCCATCTGCATAACGCCCACAGCCCGCTAATCCAACCATCTGTTAAGATGAGAACGAACCGTTGAAACAAAGACCCTCCCGACATTTAATGAAGTCAGATTATGAAGGTGTTAAACCGCCTCTCTTTCAACTCCCAAATTATGGCTGGAAACGGCGACTTCACGGGTCATATTTCGGCAATACTCGCTTTCGCTTTTG
Source organism: Lycaena phlaeas (assembly GCA_905333005.2). Taxonomy (NCBI): domain Eukaryota; kingdom Metazoa; phylum Arthropoda; class Insecta; order Lepidoptera; family Lycaenidae; genus Lycaena; species Lycaena phlaeas. The sequence goes on from HG995181.1 coordinate 7,161,372, forward strand.
AGCGCGATAAACCCTTCGGGACATAAAATATCGTGTAAGGTTTCTTACGTCGAACTTTGATTACAAAAAGATGACCTTTATGAGTATGCCGTAAAGTCGAAATAACTTTTCACTGAATAAGCTTAGTCGTTTATTGATCGTATTAATGTATTGTAAGGATCTTCGCCCGGCACTTAATTGCTGAAATAATTCGTTAAGTCAAACTTTACTGTCTTGATTTTCTTATAAAAAATACTTGGAATTAAATTTGTTTCACAACTTTAATAACGTACTAATGAAAATAATATTATTTTGTTTATTTTTATGACATCAAAATATTATCACGATAGTTTTTTTACGGAGAAAGGGTTTTCTTTTAATATGATAAATGAAGGGGTTTAAAATTCCCAAATTCACGTACAATATTTTTGGCTTTGGTTTTTCAAATCTGACTTAATAGCGATTAAGAGCAAATTAATAAGTAAAACATTATGATTTTTGTCGTAGTTTCTGGAAATATCAAATTAATATTAATTATTTATCGATAATGATTTCTCAACCCCTGTCCTTGTTTAATGTTTTATCTCTTTTCTTTTTATGTCTACCGTAGCTAACATACCTACCCGTGATACTCTTCTAATGCATATAGTAAAAAGTGGTTATTTTAATATTACAGACAGACGCTCCAATTTTATTTATATCTATAGATTAATTTCATGTTCTTAATTCACGGTATAAAAATAATAATAAAAAATATTCGGTAATAGATTTTTATTATGATTTTTAATCCATATAAATTAAAAACTTGAGAGACCAAAATGTGAATACGTATTAAAAAACAACAAACAAAAATGTAGATATTATCTCTCTCTCTACACGACCCCCCTCCCCCCTTCCTATTCCTTTAAGGCTAACAACGCAGATTCTTATGGGCGTTGTTGGTGAGCACTTCCCATCAGGTGCGCCGCATACCCATTTTATCCTCTTCTATAAAAAACCCGCGCATGTATTACATACAACTAGAGAAATATTATAACTGAAAAATATTATGTATTATTTATTAAAACGCCATCTATTGGTTAACTTACTTTCATTGATCACAGACAATGCTAATATTGCAATGCTGTAATAGTTCGATCTTTTACCGCTTTTTTTAAATACAAGCTATGGCGCTGTGCTTTCGAAGATATTGTGGGCGTGGTTTAAAAATTGAAATCGCAGATTTGATTAGCTCTATTCAGCGTCTTAAGTTCTTCGTTGATGATTTTAAGATTTAGAATAAAATTTTCTATAAGTAAGTAATTTAAAAATCAAAATGTGTGTTTTAATTAAAATAACTTCTGCATAGAGAAGTTTTTAAAGATAGTTTATAAATATTGACTTTAACAAGGATCTTTAAGAAATAGATACATATTCCAGTCAAAATAACTTTAATGTAACCGTATAACTTTTTTTTATATTGTTTTTATCTTAACTTTTGATACTATAAAGCTATAAAGGATAAATAACTGAATCTACAAAAATATGCGTTTGGTACTTGTTTTTACATCGTACCTACATAATATTAACTTTAGTAATCCTTTGAAGTTTAAACTTAATCTGACCTTTTCTTTCATCTCCATATCGCTAACAGCGTTAAGCTATCGAAGTTTATACAAATTAGTTCACATTATTGTAACAATCATCATAAATAGGTTATTGTTAGCATGAAAAGCTAGTACATCAAAACCAGATTTTTATGTACCGACAAGTGAATATTGTAGGGTAAATAATAATAATAATAAATATTTATTTCAGAAAACGGCTTCCCTATAAATTTAAATTTTGTTAGCTTTTACATTCTTAATTTATAGTTCATTTTTTTAGTAAGAACAACAGAAACAGCAGAAACATTTGACATACACATACACACACATACAAGTATACATTTTTTTAAATTAGTTAATTACCATTACCATTAAATAAATAGTTAATTGCCATTAAATAAAATAACCTTAAAATATTCATTATTAACCTAAGCATTTATTTTTTTACAGATTCGGAAATTTTAATAAACTAATAGATTTATCAAAACAGTCTTTATCAATACAGATAAAATAATATTATTTTATGATTTTTTATGTATGTACACATACATAATGTTTATGTGGTTATCTCGTTCGACATTCGGAGTAGAATTGAAGTGAACATTTAATTATGACGAGTGTATTCGTGCCTTAATTTCCAAAACTCCCACAAAAAGAAAGCTAAACGATCGCGAGTCGTCGTTTTACATGTCATAAATCCAGATCGCGACACCCAAATATTGAATGGTGCCAAAATGTCACCCGAACGGCAAAGGAGCCGACAAAGAGACCGCCGAGCTGGGTGTTCTGATACACACTGAGCCCCTATTTTTTCATTTCATTCAATTTTGACTTCTTTCAAAAGGCTATTAATATAAGCCACATTTTTTAAAATCGGTTTTAGCGGCAAAGCCGGCCATTGTTGGGTTTTTTAATCTGTTTCTGTAGGATACCGCTACCGATATAAATGAGACCATGCCGTCTGACAGTTTTTGATTTGGACGAACGTGATGTGGGTTAAAAAAATATGTACGCGTGTGTCGAAAAAAAGTTAAGACAAATTGCTAGTTGTATGTTTTGTTATACCGTAAGGAGACAGTTAACTGATAGTTATAGTAGAGATTAAATTTAAGATTAAATTTTAATTATTATTTATATCCTCAAAGACGCATCTCTCTCTAATAGACACGATATACATTTTTCTAATTGCAATATTAATTTGAATTTTTTAAATAACAATAAAATATTAGTATTCTACTTTATTAAAAAAAATCTGTTTTTATATAGCTCAAATTTCATAATATAGCAAGTAACAAAGTTTAAGCAATAAACTCTCCTTCAGATTGCTAATTTGTGGAGAATTTCTGAATGTGAAGATTTCCATCTCGATCTGTGAAATCGTGACTCAACACGTAACAGTACTTAATTTATTTAACCTATTAATATATAGGCAAATTTTAGTGAATATAATATATGAAAATACTTTTTATTGTCAGTTCTTTTTACGATTTTGTGTTAAGGCTTGTATGAAATTAAAGTGTTTTCTTTCGGAAACCGGGCGTAAGTATTACATAAAAAAAAATTGTAAGTAAAGCCACTAAAGGTTTACTTACAATCTAGTACATATCTAGTCTCAATCAATCACATTACAAAAATGTGGGAGACGGTTCTGAAAAAAGTATTACAAGAAAATAAATCAAACGTATCCTTCTTACCTTATCTGAAAAGAGAAGTTATTATTAATTTCGTAAAGAGGTAGTGCCAATGCTGCTTCGCAGCCGAATTGGGCCGGCACGACCGGGGTGGTACCTCTCGCTCACATAATACCGGCGTAAAGTGACAGTTATGCTGTCGCGTTTCATGCGGTTTGTGAGTGCCCCATTGGGGGGATAGGGAAAAGGAGGGCAACGCATCTGCGTAACCTTTGGTTGTGTGGATGTTAATGGGCGTCGATAGTCTTCGGCTGGTCGTTTGCCCTCCAATGCTGTTAAAAAAATCCTGTATATTACTCGCGTAACCTAATCTCAATTTATCCCCACCTTCTAAAGACTATTTTTATCTTCCAGGACGGGGATCCGATTCATCAGACATAGAATCCGAGCCAGGACTAACACTAAAGCGTAAACAGCGCAGATCCAGAACGACCTTCACTGGCGAACAGCTGGATGCTTTGGAAAGGGCCTTTCATAGGACACAGTATCCCGATGTGTATACAAGGGAAGAACTTGCCCTACAAACAGGTCTTACAGAGGCTAGAATACAGGTAACTAAAATATATTATATCATATCTTCAATACCCCTTTTTACTTTCATGTCTTTGAATGTCTTTTTAAACGACTTTTTTTTTATAGTATAGGAGGGCAAACGAACGTCGAAGCCTTACGCTATCGACGCCCATTAACCCTCCTTTTTCCTATCTCAGCCAATGGGCCACCAGAAACTCACAGCACGAAACGCGACAGCATAACTGTAACTTTATTCCATGAGCATGGTGCTACCACTTACGTCATACAATGGAGTCTTCTCATCATAAAAAAAACGTAAAAGTTTAAGGCCTAGACGTCCAGTCCCCCATATATCTAAGATAAACACGAAATAGCTCTAGGACCATCTTCGATTCTAATTCGTTATCAAGTTTTAAATCATGAAAATAGTTACATATTATTTAGATATAAAACTATACTTGAGAAAACGTTGTGTTAGTCATTCAGACTTAAAAATTTCGTATTTTACTTCGAATCCCACAAAGTGTAAATAAAGAAAATATTAAAAAATACATTGTAAGACCAAAATTCATAATATAAGTTCACGCCGAGTAATGCATATGTGCACATTTATTATCTATTCATGTAAAATAAAAAGTGATTGAATAATTGCGTTTCATGCATAACTTTCTTTTTTTTAATAACAAAAACTGAGCGTCACTTCCGTCAGAAAAAAAATTGAATAAGGCTGTAGTCGCGCCTAAAGAGTTTTACTTCATAAATATTAAATATTACTTCTATTACTAACTCAGTACTAAAAATATTTTTTTCTTAATTTATAGGTCTGGTTTTCTAATCGAAGAGCTCGTCTTAGAAAACATACCGGGTCCAGCTCAACACCAACTCTCGGAAGCTATTCCTCGTTACCAATGCCGCAGATACCATGCCCTTACCCTCCAAGTGATATACCATCTCTTTCGCAACACCATCCACAGCACCCAGATCCGTGGCACCACCAGAAATATGCAAATTACAATCAATTGATGGCCCAGTCTCAACATTTAAATCAGGCGTTCCAAAGTGCAGCATTTCCGAGTACATCAGGAGCAACATTTAGCCAATTAGTTTCATCTGCAGCTGCATCAACGCATAGTCAACTTTTAGATACGACAGCAGCTCGAAATGATTACGCCCGCTATCCTGGCAATGATATTTATAATAAAGCACTTGGTTACATGCCGAAAGAAACAGAAACTGACGACAAAGTTGTGGGAGAAGAAGTTTTAGAGGCAAGAGATGATTCGTACGTAAAAGCGAGTACTGAATACAAAGAGTTACCAAATAGTGAATATCCTAAAGTTCCTCCAGATTATACTAAGCTTCCTGTAGTAGAACCATCGCCGTCTAATTGGAGCCCATCTCAAAGTTCATTGAACATGGGACTGACTAGCCTGTCCAGTGATTATAAATATATGAATGACCCCTACACGTTTCCTAACATCGTTGCAGATCCTCTTAATCAGCACAGCTATAATAATGCAGCTAATCCTGCTAATAAATACTGGATTTGACACGTTATAAGATTTAATTAGTAAAACCCTTTTTATAATAATAAAAAAAATATACCAAAAAGGGACTAAAATAAATTGAAAAGAACTATAGTTTTATGTTTAAATTATTATTATGTTTAAGCTACATTTATTTTATGAATATTTTTTTAACATCACTGTTAGTACGTAAACAGTGGAAGGCTAACTTTTTTTAATAAAAAAGAATGTAATCGACGTTTAAAGAACACCTAATATTTTTTAACTTAGGGAAAAAAAATATCTAAAGAATAAGTGAAAATGCCATCACACGACCCTTAGCAGATTTTAATAGCCTATATTAATATTAGAATTCATAATTAATAAAAATCTCTGACGAAAAATGGAATATTGCGAATTTCCATTAAGGCACCGAGATTTTACGGCTAAAGAGCGCCAATCACGTTACATCAAAATATTCACAGCCATGGCGTTGGTGCATTACATAAAATTTATAGTTTATAATTAATATTGTATTTCTGTTTGCATTCCATTATTGTTAGTTCGTATATCAATACCAAAATTATAATTTAAGTAGATAGGAGTCATTAGATAGTATAATAGTAAAAAAGTTCAAATAACTTTAGAATAATACTTAAATAAAATTGTATATAAATTACGCTAAGTAATAAAAAAACTAAATGAGAAAATGACTTTTATTCTACTAAAAACAAAATAAATATAACTTGACATGTTAAATCATAAGGGAATATTAGTGATACCTAAAACAGGTTTTATTTTAAAACTATTATAACTACATGTATTGCGCTTATTGTTGTGTTATTTCTACTATAGATGCACCAGGCTCAACTGGTGCCGTGATACCATCGCTTTCAGCTACTATATCTTGTACTGCTGTTGCCTCAGTAGATGGAACAGTTTGCGGTTCAACAACGTCATTGGTGTTATTTCCGATATCCTGATTTACAGCAGTATTTTCTGCGAGTGTTGCCTGAGAAGGAATTACATTTTCAGTAGTTTGTGTTTCAGCTGCTTGTCCTACAACCTCCGATGTGATGTTATTATTATTACTCTCAATATCTTGGTTTACAGAACTGTTATTTATAGGTACAGCTTCGGTAGAAATTTCACTTACAACAGTATGTGTTTCTGGCAAAAGTGTATTAGATTCAACTGGACTTTCAGTAGAAATCCCATTTGGCGAATTTGCAACAGTTACATCTTGTAAGTCTAATGGAGATGAGGCATCGGTACTACTTAAGCCAATCTCATTGCCACTTGAAACATCTGTTACTACGTTGCTGTTACTCAGAGAATCTCCACTACCTGTAATAATTTCTATTAAAGTTGTTTGCGTATCTAATACCGGAATATTATCGGCACTATTTATAGCTGGCAATTCATTTATGCTATTATCTGTACCTGTGTTATCTGATTGTCCAGCTATGGTATTATTTTCATTCGGTGTTTCTACATTTATTAGCTGTGTGATATTGGATTGATTAGCATCTAACGTATCAGAGGAAGCAGATAATGTAGAATCGGTATTTGAATTAACATTAACTGTGGGTGCACCTTTATTTGCATCACTAGCATCTAATACACCATTGGCATTAGCATTAGAATCTGCTGCTGATAAATCTTTATCTGCATTGTTAATACTGCTAGGGATTTCACTAACTGCGCTACTGGTATCCACTGTTCCATCGGCATTAGAATTAGAATTTACCGTTGATGGATCTTGAGCTGCATCAATACCGCTAGAAATTTTATTGACTGCGTTACTAGTATCCACTGTTCCATCGGCATTAGAATTGGAATTTATTGTTGATGAATCTTGAGCTGCATCAATACCAGTAGGAACTTCACTGACTGCATTACTAGTGTCTACCGTTCCGTCAGCATTAGAATTAGAATCAATTATTGATGCATCTTGAGCTGCATCAATCCCGCTAGGAATTTCACTAGTTGCGTTACTTGTGTCCACCGTTACATCAGCATTAGAATTAGTATTAACCGTTGATGAATCTTGGGCTGCATTAATGTCACTAGGAATTTCACTAACTACGTTACTAGTGTCCACTGTTCCTTCAGCATTAGAATTAGAATTTATTGTTGCTGAATCTTGCGCTGCATCAATACCGCTAGAAATTTCACTGACTGTGTTACTAGTGTCCACTGTTCCATCGGCATTAGAATTAGAATTTACCATTGATGGATCTTGAGGTGCATCAATACCATTAGAAATTTCATTGACTGCGTTACTAGTGTCCACTGTTCCATCAACATTAGAATTGTAATTTATTGTTGATGAATCTTGAGCTGCATCAATACCAGTAGGAATTTCAGTTACTGCATTACTAGTGTCTACCGTTCCGTCAGAATTAGAATTAGAATCAACTATTGATGCATCTTGAGCTGCATCAATCCCGCTAGGAATTGCATTAGTTGCGTTACTTGTGTCCATTGTTCCATCGGCATTAGAATTGGAATTTATTGTTGATGAATCTTTAGCAGCATCAATACCGGTAGAAATTTCACTGTCTGCGTTATTAATTTTGGTGTCTGATGGTAAAACAATTACGGAACTATCTTGTCCTGTTGAATACGCATTAATATCTACATTCCCTTTATTACTGGCATCAAGTACAGCATCTGTATTCGAATTATTTGTAGTTAAATCCTGATCCGTTTTATTATCAGTATTGTCTACTTTTGTCAAATCAATTTCGGAAATATTATTTGCTATAATATTGGTGATGTTGCTATCAGTGTTATCAGTATTTGATATTTGACTTATTATGGAATTGACATCAAAGTCACCGGTTACGTTAGGTATATTTGAGCCTGATCCGATTATATTTTGAACGACATTATCACCCACAAGGCTCAAGCTGTCGATGCCTTGATCTATGCTACCAGTATCTGTATCTCCCTGACCTGATAAATCGATTTCAGAAATGTTGTTCGCTATAATATTAGTTATGCTGCTACCAATATTTTCCGAATTTATTGTTTGACTGGTTATAGGATTTTCATTAAGATCTCCATTTATGCTAGGTAAGTTTGAATTTTCAACAATATTTGGTGTTAAATTCGGAATATTACCAGACAAATCGTTTATATCCTGTGCAGATATTTGTCCGGTAATCGTATTGTCAGCATTTTGTAGCATACCAGATAAATATTGTGATACATAAAACAGGATGGTTCTTTTTTGTTGAAGTAGAGTTCTAGCTTGGTTTGCCCACGGTAAACTGACGTTATCGAGCAATGCTGTCTTATTATTGAGTTCCTCAATATCTTCTTCTAGACCTGTAAGCATTTTTTCAATAGCCTTTGCGCTTAAGTGACTAAGTAACTCTTTTCTAAATGCATCTTGTTCAGCTGTGTTAGCACTTATTTTTTTCTTAATTAAATTAATAATAGCCTGTTGGCGTTCGCTGTTTGTACTATTAGCATTAAGTCCTAATTCTTCTTGAATGTATCTATTTAACGCTGCTTGCTTCTCGGATCTAGTACTTGTTAGAGTTAATCCATATTTAACGTATATATGATTCCTCCAAATATCAGCAACTTCAACTGAATTCTCTTCTTCTGTTTCCAAGAAATCATCATCAGAATCTTCTAATAAATCTTTCTTTATTTTATTTAACTCCTTTTGAATAGATTTCTCTCGTTTTAATTCTGCTTTCTTCAACTTTTCCTCAGCTTTTCGTTGTGCTTGTTCTTGTTTTCTCATTTCTTTCTCCAATCGCTCTAAACGCTTACTTTCTTCCTTTTCCCTCTTTTCTTGTTCTTTGCGCTCTTCTTTTATTCGTTTATCTTCAAGTTTTCTTTGCTGTTCCTCTTGTTTTCTTTTTTCCTTTTCCTGATGTTCTAAAAACTTTTTATGTAGCTTTTCTTGCTTTGCGTCAACTTGAGTAGAATGTTTTTGTCTCGAATCTTGATCTTCACTATCAGAATCATCATCTTCACTATCAGAATCATTATGTTCATGACTTTCTTCATTTCCGGAACCGTTATGCTCGATCGAAGGCGTCGATTCATCAGAATTTGATCTTTTGATTCTTGAAACTAGTCTTACATCGTTTGTATCTTGTGGAATGTACTTAGCGCTTGCGATGCAAATGCTCACCTAGAATGAAAAAATATATTACTAAACAACGGGAAAGTGACAAGTAAAAAACATATTAATCCACGAACGCCTATATTTGTGATAAAACCTAAAAGATTTCAGTATAAAACTTCAAGTTAGTACATCAATGAAGCCCGATTACTGCACGAAGACTGTCGTCTTATACAATTGAAGAATGAACTGTGCTTCGATACAAGTTTTCCCGAATAGTTGGCGGGAGACGTCAGCCATCTTGGCATTAATTTCAATAGACCACTGCAGCTGCCAGTGCGGAAAAATGAGTGATACGGCTGGCGTTTTATATTATTTAAGTCTGTTAAATTATTTATCAAAAAGGAATTATCATTTACCAAAATTGGCATTACCAGTTTACTACTACTTGGTGGTTGCGTGTTACTGCTGATTTTTTTCTATGAGTTCGAAAGTAACTGCAAGCATACACTCTCTACGAATGTCTATAATCGTAGGAGCTCCTTACATTTACTCCCGTTCATCATCATTGTACCCCGAGCACAAGTCCTTAAGAGCTAACCACAGGACTATGCTAACGTGCTCTATGCTAGCTTTTTCTAATATTTATTTATTGATAATATAGAACCATAATATGAGCGATCGAAATTTAATAACTATTATAAGACAATAACAAAAATTTCAATATTTTTCTCATTATTGTTCAACTAGTACAAGACACAATACTACTTGACCAAAACAATTAGGTAGGACAGGAATGCGGTTACAACACGCGACCTTCGTCCTTCGTCCCGCGCATCTTCTCATAAGGGGATACGACTATTTTTTTGGCCGAGCAGTAGTTTAAAATACACACACACACACACACAAGACATAAATATTACAATGTTTATGTCATTATTTTTCAATTAGCACCAAACACAATAAAACTACTCAAAACGTATGTGAAAAAATAGGAAAATCATTTTTAATAAAATGCTTATTTAAATTCATGTTAACTTTAAATTATTTTCATACTAAAACAGTATTAGCTCACTTAGTATTTCCATTTTTATGCAGACTTTCGTCACTTTAAAACACATTTTTAATAGGGGAAGATTTCCTATATTAACTCGAATTACACACGTTATTATCAAACTTTATCGTGATTCGTTTCTCGTTGTGTGTACAGTCCGTGTTAAAAATGTAAAAATCTAATAATTCTCAATAAAATTCGTAAAAACATTTACACTTTTACATACTATTTGTAATAATAAACCAAAATATATAGTTAAAAAATTACTCACAATTAATAACAAAATTGAAATCTTCATATTGATAATTTCGTTCGTTAATACATTTGTATCATTAGAATTCGTTCGTTAGATTGTGTCTTGGAGTACATTAAACTAGCTTTTATACCAGTCCGGGCCATTAGTACAGATAACATAGATAACGTTCTTAAATGATAAGTACCGGGAGATGAACAAACAAAATGTTTTCGCTATACTGACTCACAGCGTACGCCATTAATAACTAATAAAAACTAGATACACGGACTCTTTTAGTTCGTTGATGCGTGAGATGATCTAAGAGACGTGCTTCCTCCTGTTTCCATGTTCCTATTGCAATTTAATTATGCTACTGATTTATTTCGAAGAGAAAGGTAGGGCAGCCTAATTAAAACCACGGAAACCTTGCATCCTGCATGAAGTCAGGGATAATTTACGGGGCATTTCAGCCGAGCTTTATGAGCAGTGAAAATGCAGTTAAATATATCTACAGTCTCCGACTGAGCGAGTCTCTACCTAAACTGAATCCCCGCGAAAGTCTTCAGCTGCCTGCAACAAGACACCAATGACTGAGCTTGATTATGCAGTGCCCAACCGAACTGACCAAAGTGGGCTAATATCCTCCTCGCTTGATTTCGAGAAGGAGACCGATGCTGAACAGACGGACATAATATTATAAGGGTCGAAGATGTTAAGCAAGAAAGTGAATAAATCATTTATTTTTGAGGTAAACAGTGTTCTTTATTATTTGTTCTGAAAAGTACAATGTTGAATCTAGTTGATATATAACATCGGACAATAGGTAAGTAACATAATCAAGTAAATTAATATCTCCGACAAACAACCGGATGTGCGACAAAATACTGCAAACAACTAGAAAGGAAGCTGTTCATCTGCAGTGATCATAATAACATTAGTACTAATTATTAAATACCATGGCAATTGATTTATTTTCTTAGCTCGATACTGAGTTAGTAATACACGAAATAAATTTAAATGGCATTGCAGTGGTGGCGTTGTGTGATGGGTCCTCCACTTCCCTCTAAAATGTGGAAGAGGTTGACGCTGGCACACGCGTCCTGGCCTATGTGAAGGTGCCGCTGTGTGGTCGTGTTATGCGGTTTCTACCTCGCTTGGTTTTTAACCGACTTCAAAAAAAGAAGGAGGTTATCAATTCGTCTGTATGTTTTTTTGTATGTTTGTTACACGATTACTCTGCTGTTTGAGAATGGATTTTGGTGATTCTTGTTTTGTTTGAAAGCTTATGTTTCCGAATTGGTCCCATATTAATTTGATCGACATCTAATCAGCGGTTTTTAAGTTATTTTCAATAATGCTTATTTGGTTGGTTTTGTATACCCAGACGATGTGTTCATATTATTACTTGTCAATGTGATATGAATAATATGAACAAAAACCACTGAATAAGATACTTTTTAAAGTATCAAAGTATTGTGAGGTCATCATCATCATCAACTTTCATCCGTCTATAACTGAACATAGCTGAATGATGGCTTAGACGACAAGTCCCTTACCACTAGTATCCAACACAGATCGGGAACGTCAAAAATTTTGGAAGAAAAAATAAAAACTATATTACCTACTTATGTATAAACTTAAAACTAAAAAGTACAAAATAAAATTAATTTTAAATAAAAAACCAAAAACCGACTTCAAAACTATACCTTAATTTATGTACAACTTAAAAATTTAAAATAATATTGAAATACTTCGAGGTGAAGTAGAAGTATACTATTTCAAATTGGGTATTTTTGGAGTCGGTACCAGCCAAAACTACTACTCAATACTTGGTGTATGTGATTAATCATTAAAATATCCTCTTTGGCTGGCACCGACTCCAAAAATACCCAATTTGAAATAGTACACTTCTACTTCACCTCGAAGTATTTCAATATTATTTTAAATTTTTTAGTTGTACATAAATTAAGGTATAGTTTTGAAGTCGGTTTTTGGTTTTTTATTTAAAATTAATTTTATTTGTTTTCTTTTTATTAACATCCTCTTGTTTGTTTTGATATTGCGGGGTCCAAATTTATTTACTTATTTATTTTAGGCAAATGTGAATTAATTTATGTATTTAGCATGTTGTTATTATTTATATGTATATTAGTATGTTGTTATTTAGATGTATTTACAAAAAATGTAAAACTATATTTTAAAAAGAGCAATCCTACAGAGTTTCTTGCTAGATTCTTCTCTGAGGAAAACTGCTACTTTGCGAATCTAGCATTAGCTTATAAAAAAATGATATGTTTCAAGTGCTATGTAATTTGCCTACGAAATAAATATTATTTGATTTTATTTGATTTGATGGATACGTGATAAGCTCCAACGAAATAATGTTGCAAAGTTTAGTTAAAGAAAAAATATTCAAGAAACTATAAAAATACTTATTCCACTCCTGAGGCCATTTTTGCTACTAAGTTCATCGGTATAAACAGTAGAAAATTTCATTGAATTCAAATACGCTACTCTGTATATCATCATCAGCCTTTGTTCGTCCACTGCTGAATAAAGACCTTTTTCAATGGGGTGCGCTACGATGTCCTGAGCACGTCCAGATAAGCCAACTTTAAATTTATAAATCATATCACGGAACCACTCCACTTTTGCCCAGCTTCTGAGCTTTAGTAAGGTTTAGCTCACGATCGAATCTTCAAAAGTGTTGAATTTCGTTCGCCAACGGTAGATCAAATGACTCGTTTGGTTTAAGGCAATTTGAAATCATGAGCACGAAAATGTTCCCGGCACATATCGTTTTTTTAATGAGACACGATAATTCAATTACCTATCAAAATATTTGAAATTAGAAGCATTTTTACTCGTAATTATAATCACATTTTTCAATTAGCCAGGTCTTCATATATTTTTTTTTCGCACAACAACCTTAGTGGTCTGGTGCTAATCCTTCCATTTACTATCAAACAACGCCTTTTTTTAGTTTTTACTCGGAACACTGGCAGATGAGTCTCCTGGTGGTAGATAATAAACGTAGTCCCGGATGAAAATAAACAAGTTCACCCGAGACTAGACTCTACTAGACTAGACTCTGCTAGACTAGACCAAAGAACTTTTCAATACGATGGCTGTCTTAAGACGCCTATACCTAGTCTTGGTTCATATTCATTAGCACCTTTCTGAACAACAGCAAATCTATCTCTTAGAATAAATGAGAAAATAAAAACTATATTACCTACTTATGTATAAACTTAAAACTAAAAAGTACAAAATAAAATTAATTTTAAATAAAAAACCAAAAACCGACTTCAAAACTATACCTTAATTTATGTACAACTAAAAAATTTAAAATAATATTGAAATACTTCGAGGTGAAGTAGAAGTATACTATTTCAAATTGGGTATTTTTGGAGTCGGTACCAGCCAAAACTACTACTCAATACTTGGTGTATGTGATTAATCATTAAAATATCCTCTTTGGCTGGCACCGACTCCAAAAATACCCAATTTGAAATAGTACACTTCTACTTCACCTCGAAGTATTTCAATATTATTTTAAATTTTTTAGTTGTACATAAATTAAGGTATAGTTTTGAAGTCGGTTTTTGGTTTTTTATTTAAAATTAATTTTATTTGTTTTCTTTTTATTAACATCCTCTTGTTTGTTTTGATATTGCGGGGTCCAAATTTATTTACTTATTTATTTTAGGCAAATGTGAATTAATTTATGTATTTAGCATGTTGTTATTATTTATATGTATATTAGTATGTTGTTATTTAGATGTATTTACAAAAAATGTAAAACTATATTTTAAAAAGAGCAATCCTACAGAGTTTCTTGCTAGATTCTTCTCTGAGGAAAACTGCTACTTTGCGAATCTAGCATTAGCTTATAAAAAAATGATATGTTTCAAGTGCTATGTAATTTGCCTACGAAATAAATATTATTTGATTTTATTTGATTTGATGGATACGTGATAAGCTCCAACGAAATAATGTTGCAAAGTTTAGTTAAAGAAAAAATATTCAAGAAACTATAAAAATACTTATTCCACTCCTGAGGCCATTTTTGCTACTAAGTTCATCGGTATAAACAGTAGAAAATTTCATTGAATTCAAATACGCTACTCTGTATATCATCATCAGCCTTTGTTCGTCCACTGCTGAATAAAGACCTTTTTCAATGGGGTGCGCTACGATGTCCTGAGCACGTCCAGATAAGCCAACTTTAAATTTATAAATCATATCACGGAACCACTCCACTTTTGCCCAGCTTCTGAGCTTTAGTAAGGTTTAGCTCACGATCGAATCTTCAAAAGTGTTGAATTTCGTTCGCCAACGGTAGATCAAATGACTCGTTTGGTTTAAGGCAATTTGAAATCGTGAGCACGAAAATGTTCCCGGCACATATCGTTTTTTTAATGAGACACGATAATTCAATTACCTATCAAAATATTTGAAATTAGAAGCATTTTTACTCGTAATTATAATCACATTTTTCAATTAGCCAGGTCTTCATATATTTTTTTTTCGCACAACAACCTTAGTGGTCTGGTGCTAATCCTTCCATTTACTATCAAACAACGCCTTTTTTTAGTTTTTACTCGGAACACTGGCAGATGAGTCTCCTGGTGGTAGATAATAAACGTAGTCCCGGATGAAAATAAACAAGTTCACCCGAGACTAGACTCTACTAGACTAGACTCTGCTAGACTAGACCAAAGAACTTTTCAATACGATGGCTGTCTTAAGACGCCTATACCTAGTCTTGGTTCATATTCATTAGCACCTTTCTGAACAACAGCAAATCTATCTCTTAGAATAAATGAGCTTTTTGCTTTTGCTTAATCCAGAACCTCGGGTAGGTTCCTAGATCTATGTGGATATTCGCACTTATAGAGATGCACTACTCTACTAAACCTGCGAAAACTTTCAGCCCCTTTTTGAGGGTCCCGGATCTGCAGACAAAAGGATCACCTCAGCGACAGGCTGACACCTCGTAAGACGGGACTGCTCGACTGCTACCAAGCAGGCCCCACGACGTCATGCCTACCTAGACAACCGTCATGCCAACCTGAGCCCACCTGGGCTGGTGGTTAGTTGGGTGGTTGGTTGGTTGGGCTCGTGACGCCCATCCCTTGCTCTCCTCGAGGGTGTGCAGGGGCAAGTAAAAAATAGTAAAAAATTAAACCAACGTGTTTTTTTTTTTGTATAAAACACACAATTGTATATAAAACTAGCTGTCCCGACAGACTTCGTTGTGCCAATATTAAAATTGCAATTACAAAATAGGGGTTGATCGTAGAAGGGTGAAAATTGAGGATTGTATGTATTTTTGTATGTTGTATCATAAAAAAATAGAAATTAAAAATTTTGTCTAAAAAATAAAAATTTAGGGGTGGACTACCCCTAACATTTAGGGGGATGAAAAATAGATGTTGGCCGATTCTCATAGATACCGGATAAGCACGAAAAATTTCATCAAAATCGGTCAAGCCTTTTAGGAGGAGTATGGCAACGAAAACTGTGACACGAGAATTTTATATGTTAGATATAAGTTTTTTAACGTTATTATTAATACTGGCAACACGTACTAAATCGTTTAATTACTTTATCGTTAATATTTTTTAAATGGATGTGTCTATTATTCATCTAATTAATGCTAATAAATGTTACGTCTTCGACTTTAATATGTATCAACATGATGCTGTCGCGTTTCGTGCGGTTTGTGAGTTGCCGGTAGTCCATTAGGGATAGGGAAAAGAAGAAAAGAATGTCTATGGGCGACGGTAGTCACCACAATGATCCGACGGACGTTTGCTATGATCTTCTAGAAACATTCACATTAAGTATGTCTACCGATTTCGCCATATACATATTTTTGAAATATGATTAAAATAAAAATAAAACAGCGGCACCGATCATATCCAAAATATACTAACGCTAATCATGCTCATGTAAAGTTTCATTAAAGTCGATTTAGTTATTTAGGAGATGAACATATCCTATACACTATTATACTAAACGTGGACTAATATTTATATCAAAAACCATATAAGTTAATTGTTTTTATGTAAATTGTAATTCCCATTCTAAGGGGAAATTGCATATTGTAAATATGTAAATATGTTCTAACAAACAAGTCAAACAACAGGCTTTCTGCTGTTATTGTACCCTATTTATCTATATCCATTTGTTTGTTCTAAACATGTAAACAAACTGCGCTTTGTTCATTATAATTACCACAAAACCAAATTGATTTAAAGTACTTCATGTATTTCATTGAGGTTGAGGTTCAATGGACTCACAAGGGTTGCTTCTGCTCTCTAAAGCTACGATCATGATGTTGAGTCTTAGACGCTGTACTGTGAACAGTCTGTGGCACTAGTTGCGATCTGCCAGATATTACTAGCTGTTTACAGAAATATACTCTTAGAGATTCAAAGATGGTTTTCAATATTCATATTTATATACCTTATTATATACAGTAACACCAGGGACTATGCGACAGATGTGAGTGGTAATCGTGTAAGTCGGGATACAAGTATTTCCATCTCTATCATCATCAGCCTGCCGCAGTTCACTGCTAGACATGGCCTCTCCCTAAGCACGCAATTTCATTTCTCAATCGTTATTCAATAGCGGATAGAAAGTACATATAAATAAATATAAAATACATATTTAATCGGGACACAATAATTTATAAACAATATATTTAAGTAATAAATTGTTAAAAATTCAGACTGAGATATTTTTTTTTCTAAAATCGCTATGTTAAAAAAAACCGGGCATCCACGAATTCGCTTCCAACGGGGCAGCGTAAGTCGAGGTATACTGTAGTTAAAAATTAGTAAGTGACTTAGTGAAAAAATGATCACAATTAAAAAAAATGATAGGAACCCAGCAGAGTTTATTGTGTGTATCTTCTCTGACATGGGCGCGTTGCGAACCCTCATTATAAACTTAGCCGCTAAGACGATCATAAGTGATCGTTATCAAGATCCTATGTGTGAAATTTAATAAATAAAAATAAATAAATAAATAAAAAATATTGCGGTTCCACAGTGAAGAAAATTACGCAATGCGAATACTGACGGATGCTAAAGCCTTATCAAAGTGATAACAATGATTACATATTCGTCTACTGTTTTGGTACATTAAAATATGTGTGTTTACTGATGTAGGAACTAGTTATTTAATACTTTGTAGCGTTAGTGCGTCATCAATCTTGATACGATTTGAAGAGATTTAGACATAATTGGCGTCTAATGGTTAGTCTAAATTACGACAGAAATTAGCCGTCTTGGCGTTTATTAAATAGCCTAAATCAGCACTGAACAAAAACAAATAATAATATCATAAAAATTACTTTGATATTTTATTATTCCTTTATAAAAGAACTAAGAAAACCTATGTAATAAAAGAAAATCTCAGGTATATAATTTATCTCTTTCATTTTTATTTTGTTTTCTTTTAATTGGCTAAGAAAATAAGTTACCATGTTGTGCGGAATTACGCATGACTAGATATTTCTTGTTAATTATATTTATTATTCCGTTGATAAAAATATTTTTATGATATTACATTTGTAGTGTAAAGCATACGTGTATGTTTAACAATTTAATATGATTCATAGGTATAAATGTTAAAGCATCACTGACTATGGCTAAAAGCGGAAAAAAATAGCTTGGTAAGGATTCCCTTTATAGAAAGTGTATGGAAAAAAAAACTTCAGATGGTCTTTAGATATACTAATACTGTATATTATGTCATAGTTGATACGGATAGGGTTGGTGAGTAATATATCTTTCACTACATATAAACCGTTTAGTAATGCTAAGGTATAAAAATACCAAGAAAAACACTGAATGTCTGTCGTCAAATTTGAATAAAATATTTACAAATGTACATAATACATATCACTCGACAACACTCGACGTATTCCACTGTTTGCGCGTACATTATCTTTACATCGTATTAGTTGGGAACAAACAAACAAACTGACATAACGTGATGATGATAACATTTAGTACAAATTATATTTGAATATAACAATATTTTGCTTCAGCAACACAGCGACACCTAAATGCTATTTAACTTAGCTGTTTAACTACTTAATTTATTTAAAGTAACTAACTGATCAGCGATTATATTTGTAGAATTCCATTTCTCAAAATAACAAAACGGAACCATTAAGGGTTCCTTCGTAATCCGTCAACTCTATCTAGTCCTTATGAAAAGTCTCACAACATCACTAAAGGAAAGAAATCTTAAAAAACAGTAATGTTGTCATATTACATGAAAAAACACGTTATCCAAAAGCCGTGAGTCGGACTCGCACTTGGGTTTTTTTGGATTTAAAATTTCCACAAAAATAAATAATACGATTCAAATATTTTCATTCTTAACGAAAAACGAAAAAAAAAGAATTAATTTTGTTTAATAAAGGCTTTATAACCTAAGAAAAATAATTGTCTTCATTCCGTGAATATCGCTTTTGATCCCTGAATCAACATCATACGTAAAATATATAAACCGCTTATAACCTGATAATTAATGTACATAAAAATGGCCTGCAGATCAAATAAGAGAGAATCTATATACTCTAAAATTATAAGAATTCGTCTATAAATCTGAAACAAACATTACAAGACTTTGACCTTTTTTCTCACAAATATAATAAACGTGCAGCATCCCCATAATCCTCTAAACGGCGTCCTGGCTTCAGAATAAATCTTCGTAATAAATATTCAAGGTGGAAGATACAGTAAAGCGATTATTATAAGAAGCACTTAAGGAGCACTCTTCCAATATAACAGAAATTGTTTTATTTCAAGGAAAGCTATTTTCCTTTGTACTGAATTAGATTTCACCCATAATAATGGGAAACAAATAAGACCCTTAAATCCAATAGAAAAGTTTTCTTGTTATAAAACACTATTGACGGGTTTCAATTAATAAATTACAAATCACTGCATTATTGAATTCAATAGAGTAAATCATTATTCATGCCTAGATTGAATTAATCTAGGCATGAATAATGATATTTCCTACTCCATCTAAATTGTTCTCATTCTGATAACGATCAACGCTGGACCCTTAGATCAATAATATGTCTAGATAGAGTGTCGCGCAGAAAACACGTTCAAAAAAATAGCGTCCAACTGTTAGCCTCTAAATGCTTTCTCCGTGTTTAGTATCCGTCCCGCTGTCATAGAATACGCATGAATTGTTACGCATTATTGTTTTTATTTATAATGAAGGTTTGTGTTGAAGTGTAACAAGATTAAAAAGGATGATTATAGGAGAACTGTAGTATTTGGTATCACTATTCACGAACAGTTTTTTTTTTGTTTTGATTGCAGGGCGACACTCCATCTAGACATATTGATGATCTAAGGCTGGTCCTAATAAAATTTCACCGTATCCCCCGGGCTCCTCCTATCAATCGGTCATTCGATGGTTACCGCTGTCGATCCTACACAGAACCAGCAACGGGAGGTCTTCCTCCGAGGGGCAACGAAAGGGGGTGCGTAGGAGGTGCTAATTAATGTCCCTCCAGTAAGATCTATGTGCTCGTGTTGGGTTCAGATTGGGTACCTAGGCCCTGGGACTGCTTAGGGGCAGCCTGTCACTGATGCGATCCTATTGCCTGCAGATGCACTTGGTTCGGTAAATGAACATCAGCATTAAACACGCAACCCGTTTTTCGATCATTCTAAATTCAAATTCTAGCGTCGGACTAGACTGGATCAGCGTATGCATGAGCCGTCGACTCGTAAGGAGTTATGAAGATATCGCGGATAACTGATAATTTTCGATAAAAAATCTCACATATTATAATCATCAAATATCGTCATCATCAATTTATTTTCGTCGGCCATAAAATTTTACCTGGAACTTGCTCAGGCAACCTATTTATGTGTTGTATTATGAGACTTAGACATTACGTCTCCAAAACGCAGCAAAGCTGTTTCGCGGGAAAAACAAGCAAGATGGACATATTATCTCTCTCGCAGTGCGGCGAGTCCCTGTCTCCGGTTTTCCCACATTCTACTAATCATCAGTCTAAGAATAATCTTGTTCCCGAGACAAGTTTTGTCTTGTGAACAAGAAAAAAAATTATCAGGTTTCAATCAATTTTAGTAGAGAAAATAACCACTGAGTATAGCTTTTGAAGTGAAAATTTCTTTACGTGCGTTGAGCATTTTTTGGGTGAAAATAATTCATGAAGCTTACGACATCGTCATTGAATGATTACCATGAGAACGGCCAAACGGAGTCGGTTCACCTAATGGTAAAAGATCATCGACATCATAGAAACCCACTATGTACACCAAAGAATTATTAGTAATTCAGTTGCCGGCCTTTCAAAGATGGGTATATAATATTCTATGCTCTCTTGAGGACCCTGATCTCACCTGATCCGTATCCGAACAGTCCTAAAATCCTAAAATATCGTAGGTGGCTGCTGATTCAATATTATATCAGTGCTACGAGGTAGGAAATACCGTAAAAGTCGAGCTAAGAGCGAGATAAGTTCTGTTACAAATGAAAATGCATTTTAATTAAGTAAATAGAAGTAAAGTTACAATTTTGATGGTAGCTTTTATTCATTTTCGGACTGTAATAATTTAGGTAATTCTATTAACAAATAATAAAAGCTTATTTTTTAAATAGGTTTTTTCCTTTTTATTTTTCTTTTCTTTTTTTACTACAGATTGTTTATCACAGTATTGCTACTTGCTAGAAGAAATTTTAAGGTCAACTTGTAGCTAGGTGCCTATTTTATCGATATTGAATGAAGCCCACAACAAAGCTATTGCTCTGTATTTCCATCAGGCGTTTCGATTAAATTGTTATTGCATTTTTCAATATAGCCTTTATTTTTATAAGGGTTTGAAATATTGTTATGTTTATTTTTAATATTGATAGTATTTTCTTTCACATACTGAAAAATTTATGAAACATGTAAAGGGAACATAGTGAGATAATATCTCCTATGCGTGGCTTTAAAATAATTATTATCATATAGGTAATATTAACATTAAAATAAGTACCTAATAATAAATATCGATTGTGAATGCGTGTTAAAAATACCCTCCAACGTTTCGAATTGTCTCAGGATCAACATCAGAATTCTATACGCCGTTATATAACTTGACTCATATCTAATCTCATTAGAGCGACGGTGGTCCAGTGGTGGACGGACTCGGCCTCTTACGCGAGGGGTTCCGGATTCGATCCTGACCCGTCCGTGTGTGCCTTGAAATGGGTTTTTCTAAATTTCTAAGTGCACACGAGACCGTCGTTCGCTCACCGGTGAAGGAAAACATCGTGAGGAACCCTGCATGCCTGATGAGATTGAAAGTCTTTGAAGGTATGTGAAGTTCACCAATCCGCACTGGGCCAGCGCGGTGGACTATTGGCCCATTATCCTCCTCGCCTGATTTCGAGGAAGGAGACCCCTGCCCAGCAGTGGGACATATAAGGGTTGATACTTTACAACATCAGAATGAGCCTTTGTCCCACCTCCAGGTGAAGTTATTTATATATTCATGGACAACGCTGAGTAGTTACTTCCAATCAGGTGTTACGTTCAAGAATTTGCCAATAAAATAACATAATAAATCATTGTGCCATTCCATATTGTACTGAAACGCAACATACTGAACAAGTCAGTGACTACCATTTTCTGTTATGGTCTTCTATCTTTATAGTAAAAATACTTTGCAGAAGAAATATATAGGATTACTAGCGGGCCCGACAGACTTCGTTCTGTCAAAAAGATTTGCTAATGTAGCAGTTTTTTGATCCTACCTATTTTATCTCAAATTCGAGAAATAAACTATACTATCTTTTAAGTTGGAGAAAAGCACACATTTTAAAAGAGAAGTTCATCCCGGACAAACATCGTGACACTGGAATTATATTATATAACAGATTTTAGTAAAAACTAACTACTGTCCCGACAGACGTCGTTCTGCCAAAAATACTAATATCGCTATTAAAAAAACAGGTATTGATCGTAGAGGTGTGAAAATTTGGGGTTTTAAATATTTTTGTATGCTGTATCATAAAAAAATCAATAAAAATTGTCATAAAAATAAAAAATAAATATTTTAGGGTGGCCACCCTTATCATTTAGGGAAATGCAAAATAGATGTTGGCCGACGCTCAAACCTACTGAATATCCATATAAAATTTTTTAAAACTCGGTCGAACCGTTTCGGAGTAGTTCAATTACGCACCACGTGACACGAAATTTTTTTATATTAGAAGATAATATGGGAGTATTTAAATTATGGGAGACCATATTAATAAATAAATTTAAAAAAAATCTAATCAAAATCACGTCGAAAACATAGCTACTTTGGTTTCTGCCTTATTACCTAATAATTCATAAGATATTAGAACCCCCATGAACAAACAGCATATTTGCCCAACACAAATATTAGTGCAAGCTATCTGTTTTTCAATTTCCAATGGAAAATCCTCTCTGATATCTATCTAGGTTTCTCACTACTAAATCTTTGTCAATATGAATTCATATAAAAGCAAGGCGCAATGTATTTCTGTCATATTGTAGTACAGCTCCATACTGAAACCAATATTAGATCATTGAATTGTAAAATGTTCCTTAAAAGTTTATTAGCGTTGTTTGTTGTTGTGAGTATTGTTTTTTTGTATAATCAACTTTAATTACCTAATCACATTACTTAGTTAACTACGGATATATAGATAGATAGATTTAGATAGATATAGATATAGATATATAGATACAAGGATATGTCCCACTGGAACGCTCTATGGAATCCTGTGGAATTGCTTATACTTACAAAATGAGTTGTTTTTTTTCAAATGTTATTTTGTCTATTACTTTTTAAGTTTGACATCATCTGTAAGAAATACTCCTGTAAAATATATGCATGGAAATCCAGGGCAAAAGCAATTTGCTCAAAGAACTCTAACTCAATATGTATTGCAAAACCATAATGTACAATAAAACCTAATATAAAACAGCATTATAGGCCCTCAGGCAGGCAATGTATGAGCACTATAACTAATTGGTAAGCTTAACATTTGCCATGAGTTCACAATCCAATTTCATTGATCATCATCATCATCATCATCATCCATCCACGTCCATCTCTATGTCGTGCATCCACTGTCCATCCACTGCTGAACAGAATAGGCGTATAGACATAAAAGAAAGTAAAAGGATCTTTAGAAAATTATAGTACAGCTAATAATATGTAGTATTTTTTTTCAGCTGTCCGTAGTAGCGGCTGAACCTATACAGGCTGGTATGCAGCCTGGAGGTCCATGGCAGGGTGGTGGAGTGAACCCGTGGATACCACCGTGGGTCATGCTGTCACCTTGGTACCCCCAATGGTCACCGTGCACTACCATCGGATCCTCCTGCGTTGACTGCAACACTCGAATGGTCTGCACCAAAATCGGTGGTATTCAGAAGCCATGCTCTGACCCCTCTCTACCACATTGCAACCTTGGAGAATGCTCTGCTACCCCGTCTGAAGAATGTGCTCCAGCTACTGATTCTAATGCCACTGCCTAATTAGTAATTTCAATAGCAAATTAATACTCATGTTCTCAACGCTACTTGGAAATGAGCTAAGACCTAGATGGGAGAGGAAGTCCTATTTCTACTCATACTTTATGTAATTAGTATATTCAAATCATATTCAAATGTAAAACTTAATAAATAAAATATTTGACAATCAATGTTATTATGTATTCTCTTATTTCATTACCTACTTAATTATATTTAATATAATTTATTATTATATTCTATAAGATAGAAGAGAGAAAGAGAATGAGTAGAGTAAAAATCAGAAACTGGTATGTAATATGTCACTGGCGTAATAGAAATTCAACCAACCAATGATCTGTGGGTACGTCTCATCGGCCAATCACCTGTCAATGGCCATCAGTCGGCCAATCAGAGCGCAGAACCGGTGTAGCGTCACAGCACAAATTTGACAGATTTTTATACAAAACATTAAATAACCGGAATAAAACGGTAAGCTATATTCCGGTTATCTGCTTGACGCTGAGACCTAACATCTTCTCTAGTCTTGCACATTTGATGAGCAAATATGCTCACCACATATACTAAACTCTTACTACTAATAAGCTTGGTATATTGTAGTACATACCTAAGTGTTAATTGCAACAAACAAACATTCCATTATTTATTTTATTATATGTGATGTGTAAAATTTTATAATAAGAAAAATAATGGGCTACCGGAAAGTCAACGGAAGGAACGCGACAGCATGACACCTTACGCTGGTATTATGTAAGCAAGTTGTACCACTCCAGTCGTTTCGGTCCAATTCAGCTACAAAACAGCAAATCCCGTATCAGAAAGGTCTCAAAGTCTACTAAGAAATACTAATACTAAGAAATCTGATATAAAATGTCTAAATTTTTATTTCATAATATTTTTCACTTAAGACACTTCCCGGAGCCCGGAGCTTTTCCTCCCTGAATCCCCAATAAAGCCATCACTATAGTGATAGAGCGCCACTGTATTGCTAAGCCTTAAGGGGTTGAAAAATAAAGGATGATGGATTTGGGGGTTCGATAAATAAACACCTATTTTTACGTACATAATATACATAAAATAATCGTTTCATAGACCATAAAAAATACACGAAACATAAAAACAATAAATACAATCATCGACTATGCTAATCTATATACTTTACTCTTATTCTAAACTTAGAACCTATTCTATGGTTCGAAAAAAAGTCTTTGAAAAAATCTTAGTATATTTATTTTACCTAGAAAAATGTGGAGCTAACTCGGAGTAGCGTTCAATAAAGTCTTTACTCTATTGACCGAGACACCTCGTATACGATATCAAGACGCGGGTTTTCAGGTCCGTTTATATACTCGTATATTTTTCGGATCCAAGAGAAATAAAATCTCAAGTCATTCAGTGTACAATCTTTATGTATATTCATTTCTTCTGTGCGTGTGTTTGTCACTGAACTTCTACGAAAGGGCTGGACGGATTTTAATGAAAATTTCTGAGAATGGTTCAAATTCACAAATTAGATGACAGGTGGCGCTGCAGTCGGTATCTAGGTTATTAATCTATACTGCAACTAAACTGCTGGATCGATTTGTATCTAATGGACAGCGTCTGTTCGGTCCTCTAGTATTCTATATTATATTGTTCTCACCAATATATACCTACTTATGTATTGTTGAAGTGGTTGAAGTTTACTAGTTAAGAATCGATTTTCATATACAAGGCCGGAGTATGAAAATCTATGGAAGTAAAATCAAACTACGATGTCACACAAAGATGTCAAACGAAACGTTAAACGAAAGAGGGAGCCGATTGTCTCGGTATTCAAAGATGTTGCTTAGCTTATTGCTTTAAATTATTATTGTTTAGGTTTTTATGGTTTCGTTCACAAAAATGCATTTATTTACCCTTATTCACTAATCCATTTATTTTATAATCGTTCGTAAGGAGTAAACTCACTCTTTTTTTTAATGTTTACGCGAATTTCACTCATTATAGTAAAACAACTTTACGGATTTAATCGCTGTGTATTAAGCTCTTTACATCCCCCTTTCAGATACTTTACAGCAACCATTGTCACGGGACTGATTAATGAATCACGATAAAATCCGTAAAGTTGTTTCATTACCTACTTACCGCTTGTTCCACGATTGATTAGGAGAGTTCGGAGTAGATCGAAGTAATAATGAAATCAAAAAGTATCAAGAATCTGAATGGAATGCTAAGCGTGTTTTATTTTAAGTTTATTCCTTAAGAATCGATTTTCATATATAAGGCCGGGGTATGAAAATCTATGGGAGTAAAATCAAACTACGATGCAACACAATGTCACACGAAGCGTTAAAAGAAAAAGGGAGCCTGAGAAAGAGTTACCACTTATCCAAGGAAGGCAGCAGGCGAGTTACAAACTGTATTTTAACAAATTCATTGTATATTTAATCAAAGTCAATGTAACACGCATGATCTAAGTATCATAAAAATGCATTTATTTACCTTTAATCACTAATCCATTTATTTTATAATCGTAAAAAGGAGTAAACTCCTGTCGTGCGTCGGAGTTGACACAGACTTTTTTTTTTGCACTTGTGCAGTACTTAGCAGTTCTCAATAGGCGAAAGGCATAGAAATTTTGTACAATATTCGTTTATTAAGAATTACATATTCAGATGCATGGAACTAAACACTATAAACAAAGATAATACAATCCAATAAAACATGTTTTTGTTTGAAATATGACTTACATCGCAATGAAAATATTTACTTATTTCTAACAATGTTTAACGAGCTAAGACAGTATAAGGTAGTACTCAACATCATCATCAGCTTTGATCCGTCCACTGCTGAAAATAGACCTCCCTCAATGAACGCCAAGACGACCGATCCCTTACCACTCGCATCTAACACGGACCAGACACTGCACGGAGATCGTCTTGCTACCTGGTTAATGGCCGACCAACACTTCTACTACCTAAACGCGGCCTCCACTCTTAAACCTTAATGGCTCATCGGCCATCCGTTCTCCTGAGTGTGTGGCCCACTATAAAATGATAATAAAATGATTCAAATAAACAGAGAGGTTTTCCATTTCATTCAAATTTTCCAAAAATGCACCAGAAACTTCGCACGCGATTCTCCAACATAGCTCGCTTCGCTTGAATTTATAATTTTAATTAAGTACAAACATTTCTACCGGACTACAAAAGTATATAGCCCAGACCGTTCCATTAAAATTTTTCATATTCTCGCCAACGTTAAAATTGAAGTGTGCGTAAAAATGATAATAACTTGTTTAAAGACAAATTTATGGAGGCTCAAACCCTCTTATTTCGGGAAGGTTTGCGCGCGATAAAATGAAAAAAGTAGGACGCTTTCTTAACAGTTAAGAACTTCAGTATTATCAAGATTTTTTAAAGGCTTTTTTAATATATTCTTAAACTAGCAGCGCCCTGAGGTTTGACTTGCTTACTTCCCGTTCGTGGGAGTACGGGGATAAATTAAGCCTGTATTATTCTAATGTTTAAGCTATATCATTGTTTTATTATCAAAATCCAATCAGTAGTTTTTGCGTGAAAGAGTAACAAACATCCATACAAACGAAGGGTGACAGTGACAAAACTTTTTTGATATCGCAGCGTCATTTGCCGATATGTCTCTGTCATAAAAACCTAATGGCGCGGTGACATTTTCGTCACGGGCGTGTTCGCCAGTCGGCCGGCGTACATAAATGTCACCCACTTGTCACGTCATAACATTCGCGCATCTCCATACATATCCATGGACTTGATAAGAGTGACGAAACAGTCTCGGTGACAAAAGTAACCCGTGCGCGCATAGCCTTTGGCGTCGATTACAAAAAAGTGTTGTCACTGTCACCCTTCGTGAGCGCACCACTTTGGAAACGTGACGTGACAATGACAAAAACTTTAATGTCACGGTGACAAAAGTAACCCGTGCGCGCATAGCCATTCTTTCATGTGTCCGTTTGTGTCATTAAACTCCTTTTGAGCGGCTGGAGTGGACCGATGCTGATAATATTTTCAATTTCAAATTGTTTCGAGAATAATTTAGATTGATAATTTGGTCTACAAAATGGTCTGCCGGGTCCACTAATAAATATAATAAATCGAATCCTTGCAAAACCATACATTCCACAATAGTTAATATTAATTAACACTTGTCATATTACCTATATCAGCGTTGCACACGTAATTTCCGTGGAAACAATAAACACTACTCTATTGACTTGAGACAGGAAAACCCGAGAGTTTTCTATTTCCTATGTTCGTATTATCAGTTTATTTTGATATCTAAAGGTATAAATGAACAATGAAACCTACATTTTCACTGATTTCTACAATGGCTCGTGTTACAAGTGCACTTTCGTTACTGGTGCTGGTAAGTTTTTTATATTTTTCGGGGCAGAGGCACAGACAATTTGCCCTCAACTAGTTAATTATAATAAATTAACATCACAAATAAGGTTAATCCTACTTATATTATGAACGTGAAAGTTTGTGAATATGGATGTTTGTTACTTTCACGTAAAAACTACTGAATGGATTTTAATGAAACTTTTAAAATAATTTAGCTTATACATGAGAATAACACATAGGCTATAATTGATCTCTATACTCCCACGTGAATGGGAAGTACGCGGGTGAAACCGCGGGGCGCGGCTAATTTACAATATATATTTTTTTAAATATCTCTATAGTTAAATACTTTTTTAATTAAATTGCTGTTATCATAATAAAAGTTTGGACATTTTTTACGGATTATTAAGATTTTTACCATACCCGACTTCGTATCCATTTTCCTAAGCTTGATTAAATTCTCGACGCAGCAGTCAAGGGGTTTTACTTAGTAGTCATTGTTTTCTTAGACCCAAGATTTTGCTTATTATAAAATACTTTTTGCTCGTATTTATAATATTTTTATAAAAACTTTAAGTATTATCCACTAAAGTTGTTAAGTACCGGTGCTAAAAGGACCAAGAGGATTTCATCAACCTGTTTCCATTTATTTTTTATACCAGGAACGTGTATAAAAAATAAATGGAAACAGTTTATTTCTAGTTTACCTTTGGAAATTTCATCTCTACGGAGTATAAGATATTTATATTTAGCAATATGACTGACGCATCCCGCAGGAGAGTGGGTCTCTCCAGGCGGGTATGTGGGACTCACTGCGCCCGAAAGCTGGTAAATGGACGCAGCTCTACCCACTAAAAGGGGTGAGTGCCACCAATGCCGCCTTTGATGAGGCGCTCCGGATCTACTAGCACACGACGGCCAGTCAGTCCCCTCAGGGAGCCAACGCCACCTCCACAGACGGGTTGCCCCGCACCACAGAACAAGCCCTCCCACCGTCAGGACAGTACAATGAGGCGAGGTTCCCATGCTCGCCCCTTGCCCCCTGCTCTTTTGCCCCCTCTTCTTATAAGAGGGGTACAAAGAGCCCCCTTGTCTCAATTCGCTTCGCCCAAGGTGTTGGGCTCACCCTAGGCTACTGAGCCCCACCGCCACGACAAGGCTTGAACCATGGTGGGGAAAAATTCCTGCCTAGTGCAAGCCGGACTAGCACATGTTTAAAACTTTTAACTGTCTAGATATTACAGTTCATGAGATACATCATGGTGGCATACGTACGGACAGACGGAACAAATAAATATGGTCCCGTTCAGCACCCTTTACTTTGGGTACGAAACCCTAAAAACTCTTTTCCAACGTTTCATATACAGAAATAGTATAAAAACTTTCCGAGAAAATAAGTACTTTATAACCTTGCTATGTAATAATAATAATAATAATAATATAACTTTATTGCACACACATAGTTTAAAATAATAATAATTTATACATAAAATGAAAAGGAGAAGTACAACAAGGCGACCTTATCGCTATAAAGCGATTTCTTCCAGGTAACCATATATTGAAAGAATAAATTACAAAAGGAGAAAGGGTGTGCGCCAGAAGTTATAACATGTAATTATAATTTATACAAAAAACACAAAAAGCAGCACTAAAACTAAACATTATAAAAATAAATTGCACAATAATATCATACGATGAATAAACGAAGAAGAAGAAGAAGAGAAAAAAAAAAAAAAAAACGAGAAGCATCAAAGAAAGATGGCTTGTAAATTGTAATTTGTGTTGATAAATAATTAAAATTAAATAACAAAATATATATTTAAGCATCTAAATAATGTTCTCTGAGGAGTCCCTTAAAAATGTTGAGACTCTTGGATGGACTATGTAATTGGATTATCAAATAAAAAAAATTAAAGTATGTGGGACTCGCTGCGCCCGAAAGCTAGTAAATTGACGCAGCTCTACCCACTAAAACCCGGCGAGTGTCACCACTGCCGCCTTTAGTGAGGTGCCCCGGATCTACAAGCAACAGGGCATCTCAACGGCTAGTCAGTCCCTCAGGGAACCGACGCCACCTCCACAGAGGGGTTGCCCCGCACCACAGAACCACCCCTCCCAACATCGGGACAGTACAATGAGGCGAGGTTCCCGTCCTCGCTCCTTGCCTTCTACAAAGAGCCCCCTCGGCTCAATTTGCTTTGCCCAAGGTGTTGGTTCACCCTAGGCTACTGAGTCCCACCGCCACGACAAGACTTGAACCATGGTGGGGTGCTAAACATAGACCTCCCTCAAAGAACGCCAAGACGACTGATTCCGTGCCACTCGCATCCAACGCGGCCATCGTCTTCCCACCTGGTTAATGGTCTAACCCTTCGTCTACATAAACCCTCCACTCTTGAACCTTATTGACCCAGCGGCCATCCGTTCTCCTGGGTTCTTTCGTGATATAAGAAAATCAGGAAATATAGCGTTATCAACAAACAAATCACTTATACTTCTTAATATATAAAATGTAACTTGTAAAATACGTTAACATAGTCAATTGAAATAAATCCATTCCTAGGATTTAATAACACTCGACATTTCTTTTCTCTGTTATGTTTGTTTCCAGTTGCATTCAATCCCTTGAATAAACAATATTTTTCTATTTTACAGCTTGCCCTGGTAGCTGTGGGTTGGGCTCAGGTGGCCCAAGATGATGATGATGGTCCTCCACAATGGACCACCTGTGATATCCTAGGACCAAAGCTATCGTGTCATGATTGCAGCACTAGATTGATATGCAAGCCGATTGGCGGACTACTCAAGCACTGCAACGACCCATCAAGACCACACTGCAATAACGGAATCTGTGCCTCCGTGCCCAGTCCTGTCTGCGCTTGAAATCAGTGATCATCAATACTCTCTGTTCATTGATTATAATTATTTTCGACTTTACATATTACGAGTATATAAACATGTTTTTGATATCTTCAAACATAATCATCGAATAAAATTATAGCTTAAAAATGTTGTTCTTATTTTAAAATAACTTTTTTATAATATATTAGATAGATAGTCAAACTCGTCGACACATAGGTCGACGTCGCCCATCAATATTAGCTAGTTTACCTGGAACTAGCCTAGGAATACATCCTCAATAAAATGAGTTTCCATATAGTCGAAATTTAAATCTTACAATAGCTGTCCCGATTTAAAAAATATAATTCAAATGGAAGATACTAGCCGGTAATGATTTAATAAAACTTCTTGTTTGCATGTGTGAGTTTAATTAATACAAATGTCTGAGAATTTTCATCAGAACATCAGAATAAACATTTGGATTTAATGAAAATTCCTTCACTCGCTGCTACATCAGTGATATTTTGCGACCCTTGTCAAGCACTTTGTACTCGGTATGGAGGATTTCGACGCATAACTTGAGAAAAATATTTTCATTCGCACTAAACATACAAACAACTTTTTTAATTTGTTCCCTTAAAGATTTTTATTACTTTCCGGAATCTCATTAGAAGTGTATTGGTGTTTGATAAGGAGAGTCTTTGATCTGGCATTTCAGGAAGTAATATCTAATGATAGCATGTAACTAGGCTGTCATTCGTAACGATGCATTCATCGTTTCAGTCTATATCCTATTTTCAGTCTATACCTATTTTATCGCCAATATTGATATATTGGGGATGTCAGTAAGATACGAATGTCGCAAAAACTGCTCAAATAGTAAAAAATACAAAATAGATTTTATAAATTATTTTAGTTAGATTTTATATTTCTTTATACTAGCTGTTGCGCTCAACGTCGATTGCTTCAACTAAAATTGCAAACAGAGCAAGAATATATAGCTTATAACCTTCTTAGATAAATGAGGTATCTAACACTGAAAGAATCATTCAAATACGACTAATAGTTCCCGAGATTAGCGCGTTCAAACAAACAAACCACAAAAGTACTCTGTGAAACAAACTCTAGCTTTATATATTAGTGTTATTAGTGTAAGATTATATTAGAAGCAGGACATCTATGTATCAATAGGAAATAAATGTTTTATTCTTATGTATATGAAAATTCTATGCGTGTTTATATTATGAGACTGAATTAATCCCATCTCACAATTCATTAGACTTTATCCGTACACTGATGAACATAGGCCTCATTCAATGAACGCCAAGACGATACGATTGATGAGTGTATCTTCATCATTCGCGACCCTCATCTCAATATCATCAGACACGTAGCTTTCTTCACGATGTTGCTCAGTAACAAACGATAATATTATGAACTTATCGAGTTCCGAATCACGAAAAAAAATCCACTTTTATCACTCAGTTGGAATTGAACCCAGACCTTAGAATTCAAAGCCGAGACCACCTGTCTGTAGTCGCCCTAATGTGTATGTTTAAACTATAAAGGGTTCAATTTAACATCGTGACATCCTCACCTCTTATACCTAAAAAGAATTGAGACATGTTTATGGCAACCTCGATAATTACAATTAGTATTAGTTTTTATTTTAACTTTTTTTTCGGTGTAAAACAAAATAAAACATGTTTAAATGCTGAATATATTGAAGAGAGATTTACTTTCAAGTTTCATCTAACTGGAATAGAGCGAAAATAGTCAATGAAAATCCATCAACCTCCAAACCACTATTGATTCTCCGACGCCCAAAATAACCTATCCCTGGATTGACAGGGTCATCCCAATTAATCCTCATTCGTTTTACTTTTTTCCGATGGAACGTGGATTTCCATCATACATTCGTTTGTTTACTTGTTTTTAGCTGTGGCAACATTGATTC
This sequence comes from Lycaena phlaeas, assembly GCA_905333005.2. Taxonomy (NCBI): domain Eukaryota; kingdom Metazoa; phylum Arthropoda; class Insecta; order Lepidoptera; family Lycaenidae; genus Lycaena; species Lycaena phlaeas. The sequence continues at coordinate 7,194,760 of HG995181.1, forward strand.
AAATTGCATTGATTTTGAAGAAGGCTATCACAATCTCTATGAACCGTCACGAGTAATAAACGAAGCCACAGGCGAAACCTAGTCTATTACTATTTATTTTCCCTATGAAACCTCGTATCACGTTTCCACGAAGTATTTCGTTGTTTGGTATAGTTGAACAAATGGCTTTTCATCAAACACGAACAAGGAAGTGAAGATATTGTCACATTTCTTTCATTAACATATCAGGGTCTATGATAATTTATATTTTGGTTATAAATTAAAATTTAAAATATAAAAACGCTCCTTCATCATTATCATTTATTCAAGTCAAGAGTTAACGAGTAACTTCTAGGAAAGCGTACTCCATCGTCGGCCACGTCATCACTTTCCATCAAGTTTGACTGAGGCAAGCAAGCCTATCAATCATAAAAAAATTGCCTTTATAAGTCCACTGAACATGAGCATCCCGCAATGAACACTAAAACAACCGATGCCTTGCCAGTCGCTTACAGCAACGGACCGGCCACTGCGCGGCAATTGTCTTAAAATGATTCGTCTAACCACTGTGATGCCTTGAAACGGATTTTTCATAATTTCTACGAGCACCTGAATATGAGAACATCGCTTTCTCATTGGTCAGGAAAACAGCATGAGGAATCATGGACGCCTGATGACATTACAAAGTCTTTGATGGTGTGTGAAGTTCATCAACAAACTCGCTTAGGCCAGGGCATCGGTGAGCTAAGGAGCACATCCTCCTCTTAATCACAAAGAGGAGACCCTTGCCCTACAGTAAAACAGAATAGGGCTTGATATTGGCTTGTATATTATTCTAGTTCCTACTGAGCGGCAATTATTTGAGAAGCCTCACATAATAACTCAAGAAAAGTGTCTATATTTTTCATTTATATAGTCTGAAATATCTCGCTTATACGCGTGTAATACAATTGATATACGGCTAAAGTGAAGCTGTGTACTTTCGAGGGAATTTCTTTAACATAACCATCAACATTATCGTTCCAAATTCAACCATTCCTTTAGTTAAAAAAGAATCCAAAAATATTATAAAGTAGTAATAATGCCGAAATAAAAGAATTAAGAAACCTCTTTCAATCTTGATAATTTTTTTTTTCAATAAGATCAAAACAGTTGAAGAGCGAAATTTTACCAAATTTTTACGTTAATTTAGCTTAAGTCGATAGGATGATAAGATAGATGAGATTATGAGGATTCTTTAATTTTTACACAATTAGCGAAAATGTGGCGCAGATTACATCACGCATTAATGTAGAGCTAGGTTTATTATTTTACATCTAGAAACGCCATGCGAGATGCTGGAACGAGATTGGATGTCGAGTGACTGGTGACGTTTGCTTATAATAAGGAATCTCTCTCTTTTCACTCTCTCTCTCTCTTTCTGTGGCTATGTGTCCCTCATATGACATAGTAGTGGGATCAAGCTTCCTCATTTGGAGGTTATCGCTTCGCTCAATTCTTGACGTCATATTCGGAAACGTTGCATTTAACTTCAAGCCGTTTTGCCGAGAGAGGAAGAGAGAAAGAGATCTCTGTTTTGGCCACGCAGCTGCAAAGCGGTGCTTAGTGTTGTATTCTAGGTCTCATGAACTGTGCATTAGAAATGTTTATAATATAACGACATGGAAAAAGCTAATCTGATCGATTAGCGATCCACAAAATGGAGATGACCAGATAGGTCATGTCGCTCGGTAAGTAACATTGTTGTTTAAATTTGAAATTATTAAAAAAGTATTCGTATTCGTAATTTCGACCATCCAGAAAAAATATTATTCCATGCAATGGGTAAAAATTCGTAAAAGAAACGTTGTTATAATGTTCGCAATCTATTATTCAGTCCTGCGAGATTACTGGTATTCTATAACTATATATATAAATAATGATATTAACTTCGTAACGTGACCAATCACTTGCCTCCTTTTTTGGTATTTTTGTTTATAATTAACGTATTGACAGTATCACTTTACATGAAAACATATTATTCAAACGCTTGTCGAGTCAGACAATGTATGATCATTGCGATGTATTGGGCATCATCAATTAGTCAAGCAGCCACATTTTTCTATCTAATTCAAATATTGAATATATTTGTATCAGCCCTGGGCTTGTTTTTCAGTATAGAACTGAAAAACATGTCAACCTTGGGCTTTGTTCTTCTTACTGTTCCGTGTTTCAGGCCCGATACAGTTTCAGTATATAAGCTATGGTGTCTGCAAGATACACCATTAACGAGACAACCACAATAGTTGTAACCGTAGACGTCCAGCAAGATGGCCGCCGCTAATCTATGCATTTGTGTTCTGTTGGCTTTGGTAAGTTTTATTCTTGAATTATTTAAAATATATTTACATACACCCGCCCGGTTTCCGAAAGGCTGATCAACGCAAACATTAACTAATCAACTGTCAAACTGGTCGTTAAGTGTCAAATGTGTTGCTAGAAGCATGGTCAAATTACATAATTAGATTTGCCCGTCACTACAATGAAAAGCTGTCAATATTAAATTTGACTCTTGAATCATATTATGTTAACCGCCATTAACACCCATGCTAGTTGACATAATGTTGACATACATTTTAATTTAACACCATTAACAGCCATGCTAGTTGACATACATTTTGATCAACCGGGCGTTAGCCCCCGTTAGCCCGAGCGCTTTAAAACCGTCGCGGTAAAACCCGACCCGGTAAAAATAAAATTTTTAACTGCGTAACGATGTACAGTCACCTGCATGTATAAAAATTTTCGTTATTGACGTTCCCTATACGAAACCTTTAAAAATATGGACAAATCCACAAAATACTTTAGAATTCTTAGAAACATTTTTGCCGGCGACTGTATTCACTAACGCTTATTAGTTGCAAATGAAACTATATAGCATTGCAATTTAAAAAAACTTTTTCAGATCGCCGGTAACCTAATTATGGCCGAGGAAAAGATGATGTATGGCAACGCCTTCGACTTCTTCTCGTCACTGTTCGGGGGTAGCATGCGTGACAAAAGATCAGCCGAACCCGACGACCAGGCAGTAGCTGAAGGGGGCAATGAACACCAGGATAGATTCTTCTTCCCATCCTTTGTTGGGTGCAATTATACTTCGCAGGTAAGAAAGGGAACATCTGGCCGAGTTTTGAGGCTACACGAATATCGCTGTCGATACTACCCCCCTAGACAAGTGGCACAAACGATAAACGAATAGAATACTTATTGTATGCGAATGACACTAGCTTACGACATATAATTTGACAGCTAGCTATTCGTTTAGCGTTTGTGCCACTTGTCTAGGGGGACTGACTATAGAGGAGTAGCATCCGTTAGAGCATCCTGAGCATAAAGATGAGCTAGTATATGCATGCATATGCTTCAACTCACACGTTTACTAACAAAAAAATCGTATTTCATGATTATCGCCAAGTAATGCGTGATCACTATATGGGAAGACCATCACAAGGTGAAACTATCTTGCAGAGGCCTTGACGTCTATCTGTTGTGATGACAATACCTGATTTTATTAGTTATGGCGTCATTGTCCTCGACCCCTTTAAGTTCTCCTTCTGGACACGGCTCTCCTAAAAATATGGCGATAGGGGTGCTTGGCCATAGTTTTTCTTTAGACAGGTCTAATGAAACAAGTGATATTCTCAGGTGCCATATAAACTTATTAAAACCTACTTTTAACACTCGATCAGGGATCGAACTCAGCCGTCTTACTCCAAGACTGAGTCCATAGTCACTAAACCAGCGCTTTTTAATATGTGTCGCCTGCATTACTCGGGGCTTCGTCGGCAAAAGCAAGGTTCCTTATTACAGTAGAAATCTTGTGAATTAGAAAAATATATCATAAAATCTTTTAGTTATTCTATATACATACGTATTTACTATGTACGTACAGTCTTAGGAAGAACGCCAGAAATTTTTTACCTGTAGTCGCGTATTTATAAAGATTGAAAGAAATCGCTAGAGCATCATCGTTTGTATTAATTCTATTTAATGTTTCGTAGGCTGGTGCCACATGCGCTAGCTGCAGACAGGCGCTCCGATGCTACTCCACCAACGTGGGTCTGCTGCGCACCTGCCGCGGGTTCCTGCCCTACTGCAACAACGGCCGCTGCTCGTTCAACCCCGGCTCTGCTTGCAACAGCACTTCAGGCTAAACTCATCGCCTTCAGAATGTCATAACGGTATATCATAACAAGTGAGAGTACACCGAATTTAACCCTGATTTGTTTGTCTACTACCAATTACGAAAAACATGTCATGTATTAGTAATATGATGTAGTAGTGGTAGGTATGTTGTATGTAGTATATAATACTTTGTAGTACCTAGGTACTACATAATATGCTACTAGTAGTAGGATCGATTATTGAGTTAAAAGACATTGATTGTTACATTATTTTTTAGTTTAGTAAGAGGTAGAGCCATGCTGCTTTACAGACACGTCCGGCTTAGTACCTCTCGTTCACATGAAATCGGCGTAAAGTGACAGCTACGCTGTCACGTTTCTTGCGGTTTGTGAGATTCCGGCAAGCGATTGGGGAGGATAGGGAAAAGGAGGGCAACGCATCTAACCTCTGGTTATGTGGATGTTAATGAGCGTCAATATAGTCGCAAGACTTCGACTGATCGTTTCGCCCTCCTATGCTTTAAAAAAACATCTTACGCTCGGTTCCTGAAACGTTGGTCAAAGTGTATGTCAACTAACATGGCAGTTAATGGCAGTTAACATACGATTCTAGAGTCGAATTTGACAGCTTTTCATTGTATTTGTTATGTTAACTTACAGGCTGATTAAATTAAGTAATTTAACCATGCTTCTAGCAACTCATTTGACACTTAACAAGAGACTTAACAGTTGATTTGTTAATTTTTGCGTTGATCAGCCTTTTGGGAACCGGTCCTTAGAGTCTTTCTTTCTTTTCTTTACTTTATTGTAACAGTGAGAATTATCTCTTACTAACAACTTGTGATAATTTTTCAGATGCGGCTCATCACCATTCACAAAATGGACCAGACGTTACAGTAACAATTTAATCATCAGAAAACCATCACAATCTGTTTGACAAAATATTTCATTCCTTAAAATAAAAATATGTAACTCGTCACTGAAAAAATAAAAGTTGTGTCAAATTATGACGAATGTCTAACTCGTTTTTTTATATTTGCCTTCATCACCATCAGCCTTTATCCGCTGCTCCGGTCTCCCTCAATGAACGCCAAGACGACAGATCCCTTGCCACTATCATCCAACATGGTTTGCCTCTGCACGGAGATCATCTTCCCACCTAAACGTGATATCTAGCTTCTGATCTTCCTAATGCCCGTATTTTCATCTCAACACTGGGATGGAAATAGAATTTTCACTACACATAAACTCAGGGCAGATATTTATCATAAAAATTGTTTGCTTTTGTCGGGATTCTACATCATTCGCTGTGAATGAATGAAGTAGAACTTTTACCGCCACCGCCGTAGGTAGCGAAGACCTTGCTTCCGACCTTCGGTACCGTGATCGACAGGTAGGAAATTAGAAGCTCACGTCATGAGCGCAAGGCTTCGATGTCGAAGTGACATAAAGGTTTACTTTTTATATACCCATCTATATATTTTTATTGTCTGATCTTCTGATGAATTTGTTTGCTTAAACACGCTAGTCTCAGAAACTACTAGTTCGATTTGAAAAATTATATCAATATTAGATAGCCTATTTATTGAGGAAGACTCTGGTCTATATATGATGGCTCTAAGGTCAATAGAAACGGAGTGACAATGAAAAATGTTGCATAAATGGTTATTAAAAATATTATATTAATGGTTATGCAAATAAATACTTTATTAATCATAAGAGTTATTTATTTAATTCTTTAATAAGAAAACTAAATCATAAGGGTTTAATTTTGAACAAAATTGTAGGATTTCATTGAATATCTTTTAAGATATAATATATATAACATAGTCGCGGATGTCAGCTAGTTATGTGATAAAAAAAATACATTTAATAAAAATATGAAAATAATGTCAATTTTAATGGTAAATATTTTTGGCTACCGAACGTGTCGAGAACATAAAACTTATTAGAGTAAACACATAAAACTGTTTCCAAAAGCTGTTCGTTTTATTTATTGTTATCCTTCCAACTATTTTCCGTAATAAACTTTACGACCCTATTCTTTATAAAATTTATGTCTAAGTTTATGGAATCCGCTACAAATAATTCAAAACCTAATAAACACATGAACAAAGGGTGCTTAGAAAGTGAAAAGTAACAAAATCAGTCTTCATCGGGAAAGATAGCATTTTAGTTATTAAGATTAAAACATAATATTATCTACTTCGAGAAAAGAACGTCCTATAATATTAAATATGCCGGCAGAGTACCGTCGAGTCCTCCAATGAAGCAGGTGGCCAAGATAGTTGATCCTCTACCACTGGCATTCATTTTAGACGTATTTTAGATCTCAACTATTCATCGAAAAACGACATCCGCTCCTAAACCTAATTTTCTACACAACTAAAAATTTTATGGTTGTTTTCCCGCGGCAGAAAGATTTGAGTACTCCATAAGGATAGGACTCCTTGTTAAGCTTAGAGTAAAAATTTAAAATAATGATGTTTTTGCTTTGAAAATATAATTTAAAAAAATCAACTCGAACAAGTGAGAGACAACAGTAACTTGACGTAACTTACATGTATAGAGCAATACGATTCTCCTTCGGTGTCTTGTATATTATGTACTAATATTATAAGCTCGCGTCTCACGAGCCACTGTCAAAGGAAATCGATGCATAAATATTAAAACCAAAATAGGCTCTCGCACGTGAATTATTTTAATAATATAAATTACTTTTCATAGCAGCAAGGATAACTATTTGTTGGCGATTAAAGTTTTGTTTTTCAGAATCTTAAATCTGCCATCTAAATTTTATTTTTTCATGGAACGATTGTATTACCAAGACAAAATCATGTCGCTAAGAGAAAACAACCATTAAAATTCCACGGTGTAGACTCTAGAGTTAGAAACATGTTACTTGGAAAAATAAACTGGCAGGCTAGGCCCCTGATGGTAACTGTTTACCGTGAACCCATGAACAGAAACGAGTGTACTTGGAATTAACCCAGTCAATTCATTCATGTGTTGCCTACCCTGAGGCACAACATGTTAAGTTTCGGTGTGTCTCCGGACCCGTAGCACAGAAAAGCTGTTTTAAGGGAGACACAAACACGTTGATGGTATCGAAGCAGACGAGGGCACAGCGTAACCTTCCCAGCGTTAATTAATGACAATCGAGTCTTTAAATATTTAATGAAGTTAATGTTTGAATTTTTTAAGGATACATCGTATAATTAATTTTGATATTAATTGTTTTAATAATTCCACCTAATATTTTTATTTAATCATAAAAACCTGGTAAAGATGATGAGAAGTTGTATTTATTCACACATTCAGCTGAAAAGTTCGTTTGTTTGAATGCACTATTCTCAGGAACTACCTACCTACTCGGTCGGATTTTTACTGTAAAGATTCTTTTATGTAGTAAATTATAAAATAATTCAGACTAATATGGTCTCAGTGTGTTAGTAGTGTCAGCGGAATCATTTATTATAATGTAATACTAAAGTTAGCCTTACCTTTGTAATGTTTAGGGCTCAGTGGCTCAAAATGAAAAAACAGAACCATTATAGGATCGCCCCGTTAACCGTATGTATGTTTGTTAATCGACATGGAATTATATATTTTTTTCATGCATGAGTACAACCTTTTTCTGAAAACTTGTTTATTTAGTATGGATTATTATAATTTTAGTTTTCATTATTGAAATAGTGTAATGTAGTGACAATCAAAAATCTATAAATAAATTCATTCATCAGTTGGATATCACGCCTCACGACCTCACGAGTACTCCATTGTACTGAGTGACGTATGCACAGCCTTCGTGAAGTTTATTCTTGTTTACAGTGAGATGTGTTCATGTATTGTTCGGATTTAGTCTGCTTTTATATCATTCAGGGTTGCCGCCGACGCCAAGACGAAACTCACGTAGAATTTCGTTTTGGCGTTCATTCATTTTATCAATTTACTCCTTCTGTAGCAGTTGGTGATGATGGTGCTATACTTAAACTTAAAGTTCTTGGTATATCTCCAAGATGGATTAGAATGCTAGATATGCAATAGGTCATTATAATGAAACAACTTTTACGGATTTTATCGCGGTTTATTTAGTTTTTACTAGCTTTTTTAGCTCATAAAAAACTAAATAAACCGCGATAAAATCCGTAAAAGTTGTTTCATTAGAATGAGTGAAATTCGCGTAAACATAAGAAAACAATATGCAATAGGTCAGTTTGAAAATATTTATCTTACCTTCTCATTTTTCTATATGTAGAAATATTTAAGTTTTTATTATTATTGTATGTTTCTATTATTAGTATAGTAATAATTTAAATATTTAAACATTTAAATTAAATTTATTTACTTTACTTTTGGTGATTTTGCGTTTATTTTATATTTGTAGGTGAAAAATTTATTTGCATTTTGATCACTTTATTAACGTTAGTTATTATTATACTTTATTACTATTACTTAAAATTCGCATCAACATACAACAATAAGGACGATGATTTTAATGTATGATTTTTTTTACTACAAGGGTAACGATCTTCCTGTGATGACGTCATATTTTCAGAGGACTTCATCCTAGGAGGTCGGTCAAATGCGAATGACAAAGTGTCTGCAGACTCGGCGTTAACTGAAAGAATTTTTTTCATTTTTGCTAGCAGCTTTATAGATCTTGACAAAGACCTAAGGGGGGATAAAAAAATAGATTCTAGATTATAATGATAATATAAGAAAAACTTCTATGAATTGTTTTGGCAACCCTATATCAGGAAAATTGTCAAAACCAATACCGGTCAGTATATATAAACAAGCTTTAAATATCATTGTAGATGTAAGCACCATCCATTTCAAGATAGATTTGCAATTGAAGCTACATAATCTAAAATGGTTGCAAGCCCAAGAATTTTTCTTATTCTAGTACTGGTAAGAATTGGCCCTTTTAATTTTCTTAATTATGAAATTTAAATGAACGAAATCATAAATAAAAGAACTGCAAATGTTATCATTAAAAATATTTGAAATTCTTAATAAAGTATTATAATGGAACCTTTTTCCGATATAGTAAATTTTTTATGTTTACTTTTTTTTTACGATGGAGTTGGCGTATCCGTGTGGATAAAAACCCCTTTATTTCAATAAAGATTTAAAAAAAAATACTTTTTTTTCTATTTTTATCAACTTCGTAACATTAAATAAATTCGGTAAGAAATTGTACTATTTATTTCACCAAAAAATTATAGCCTTTCTAATATTATTAAATTAATTAATATTATAGTTATATTTATATTTAGTTGGCTGTAATATCACTTGCAACTTCCAATGGAATCCAAGGTTCTGCTGGAATTGGATTTGAAGCTGGAGTAGCTACTCCTAATGAACAACAGGGTGAGAACAGTGTTGGTCATAGTGAAAGTAGATTCAGATTCCCTGGCCTTGCTGGAATATTTTTCCGCGGTGGTAATAATGCAAATCCGGAAGAAGACTCTACCAAACATCAAATTGGACCAAATGAGCAGAAACAGAGCTCCTATGATAATACTGAAGGTGAAAGGAAATTCCGTTGGCCAATTCCAATTCCCTTTTTCCGGTCTGGTGAACAAAATCTAGAACCAGTCGCTGACTACCATACGGGACCAAATAGACTTAGCCACGAGGATCCTCAATACGCCCATAGTCGCAGCGCAAACAATGGCGATACTGACAATGAAAGGAAATTCCCCCGGCCCAGTGCTGTTTCATTTCATTTTAAACGCTCTAATGAACAAAATTCGGAATTAGGAGCAGACACTGACCATATAGGACAGAATGGACTTAACCAAGAGCATCACCACCATTACGACAGTGCAGGCAATAACGATACTGAAGGTGAAAGAAAATTCCACTGGCCAAGTTCAATTACAATTGGTTTCCGCTCTAATGAACAAAATTCAGATGAGGTTGACGAAGCAAAATTCTTCGGCCTTATACCATCTTTAGCACCATGCAACCATACGGAACAGGTTTGGAGTTTTTATCATTTCCGTTTGAGACTAGTATTCAATATATTTTAATCGTAATTGAAAATTCCACCCACACCCCTCGACGTCCGAAAAGATTTATTTTTACGGCATTTTTGGCCCCGCAATGCCCAGCTACAGCCCACGGTCAAAAAGAGCACAGTCTTATTTTAACGATCGGCAAAGCATCTACGTTTGTTTCCCCTATTTTCTTTAAAAAAGTCAATTTTAAGGCCCCATCCAGATATATCACTTTATTGTTTTAAAGTTACAATTTTTACGAATTGTGCACATTTGTGTTTATTTTATTAACAATTTTCAATTTTTTCTTTAATCCATAGTTTTTTGAGCTAAATCATAGACAAGGGTTCGTGGAAGTACCTGTGTCCTCCAAAAAATATGCTATCTACCCATCATCATCAGCCTATACCTCTCAAATAGGACTCCTTCCATTAACGTTAAAGAATCGATCCCCTCATTGCACAGAGGTGGTCATTTCATCTAGTTAATGGCCAACTAAAACTTCGTCTACCTTTTCTGAGCTGGTCGCACATTCAGGAGAACGATCGCCGATGAGGTTCAAAAATGGAGGTCGCTATCTATTCATTTAAAAACTATACTTACAGGCTGGACGCTCGTGTTATGACTGCACCCACACTCTGCTATGTTTCGCCAACGACATCGCCATCAAGCGCAATTGCTCACCAATGTATTGCAACCAAGGAAGGTGCGCCGTTGAACCTAGTGTCGAATGCAGTCCATCTACATAGGCTGTACGGCATACACACTGGCATGTCATGGTAAATGGGGAATATCGCATAACTGATTTAAATTTACATATTTTAAGCTCGGCAAACACAAATACAGGCCAACTGGCCGTCTTTGGTATCCTATCAAGTAGTGTAGTGTCAATTAGTGCCATTAGAAAAATAGCTACTTTTTAATTCTTTATTAAATAAAGCTATACTAATAAGTTAGCTGTATACCGCGAGCGACGATGGTCCAGTGGTGGATGGACTCTTATGCGAGAGGTCCGGGTTCGATCGTGAACCCCAGTTTGAGTGCCCTGAAATGGGTTTTTCTAATTTTTAAGTGCACCCCAAACACGAGACCATCGCTCGCTCACCGGAGAAGGAAAACATCGTGAGGAAACATGTATGCCTGATGAGATTGAAAGTCTTTGAAGGTATGTAAAGTTCACCAACACGCACTGGACCAGCGGGGTGAGCTATTGGCCCATTACCCTCCTAGCCTGATTTCGAGGAGAAGACCCGTGCCCAGCAGTGAGACATAAAGGGTTGATACTTTAATATTTTTTTTAGGTGTATACCTATATAATAAAACTACCTTATAACTCCAAAAACATATAAAACATTTTTGTTTTCTTTACAGATACCAATGAATATCTTCAGCATCCAATATTAATCAAGTGTATTCAGAAATATAATAATAAATATGTTATGCTAAGCTACTATATTATCAGCCTATATCCATCCACAACAGGGCAGACATTCATTAGGACCAAGAGGGTCAATCACAAGCCTCTTTAATGAACGCCAAATTTCGTCATTCGCATACAATTTAAACTGGATAGTGATAGTGTCCAGCAGACCGAAATACACATTTACCAATAATTTACAACTTCCCAACTTTTCTTTATATGCCCTATGAAGACGTGGCTTAAAATGAAACGACATAATATCCTGAATTTCCTTTATTTACAATAAATACGACACTAACATTAATTAAATAGTTACTTAAAATATTTAAAAATACATCTTTGGTACGAATAATGTATAGGGAAAAACTACGGTATAAAGATTTAAATTATTATCCGAGTGGTCGCCATTTCTTTCAATTATTGTCCAAATCCTATACTTAGTGGATTTAAAGCTTTAAGCTACAATAGGATGTAATTAGAAACATTTAAGTTTATAAAAATATTAAATATTTTATTTGTCAAACACAGCTAATTCTAGTCAAAAGGAGACAACAATTGAGACAATAATATTCAAAATTGATATTCTTTCAATAATCGTAAATATGTTAGACACAAAGATTCATTTACTAAAAAAATATGGACGATTAAAAATTTAATAAGATTTAAAGGTTATAATATATTGTCGGATTCATTATCTAAACATTAATATAATTACTTGAATTATTTGTCTATCTATAATGTTACTTAAATGACTTATTTAAATTTGCGATTGGCAACACAATTTTATTACTATCTGTTGTCGTTATATGATGGCCAAAGTCGTTTTTTCGATCCCAAGTGACTTAAAGCTACCATAGAATTGAATATTCAGCTTGAAACTTACAACTACAATAATTAAAAGGATACATTAAAAATTACATAAATAAATATAATTGATAATTAGCGAGTTTTGACAATAACGCCTAACTCCATTTAAAATATATTATTTTAATAGTTAGGGTAAATTTTAGTGTTTTGAATCCGAAAGTTGTTATTATATTAGCCGCGCATATTTTTACTGCCCAGCTTGCAAGCACATAGCTACTCATTCTTACGGCGACTAGGAAGACTCGCATTACGGAAGGATTTCCGCAGCATAATATTGTCAACAGCTGGAAGGAGAAGATATCTCTTCCCGGATTCATGATATGGAACTTTAAGGGACCTGAAATAATAGAATTTTGGATTTGCCTTGCTCTTGCTCTGCCAGCGGGTTTTTCCATGTGTGTCGAGGTATTTGAACTGGGATTGTACTGTATTGGGTATGTCATTGTTCAGCGAACGGTGGAGGTACCGGCCGGTCGGGTGCGTGTGAGCAGATACTGTCGGCGGCGATACGTCGGCGTCGTCTGAATCGAAGGATGCGTCAGCTTCGGTATCAGCGAGATATTCCCTAAACCAGACATTTAATTAGTATATATAAATCAAACAGATTTGTAAGTGAGGTAAGACTGTGATACATACATTTCTATTTGCTCCATACGCAAATTATAGTTTTACTCGCAGATTTATAAATAAAGACAGATGGAGCATGCCGAACTCCCGAGTGACGCTTCAAAGTGAATACAAATTCAAAAGCGCTCTCAAGTGATTGATATATACGTTGTACTCTAAGCATCTATTAGATTGTGTTTGCTTTTGAATTTGTATTCGCTTTCGTGGCATCACTCGCGTGTTCGGCATGCCCCATCTGTCTTTATTTATAAATCTGTGAGTAAAACTATAATTTGCGTATAGAGCAAATAGTTAATAGAAATGTTTGTATCAGTCTTACCAAGTAACATGTTGTGTATAAAACTTTTAAAAAGGACTGCCACGTAAATAGATCCCTGAAGTATTCCGTATGACTTTCTATGTCAGATATATTTCGCTAGACTAAAAAAATATCTTACCTAATCCCGAAATTCTCGTCAGGGGAATGCTTCCTGAAAGAATAAAATAAATTAAACGCCTATAAAATATTTATTTCTACACATCAAAGTTACACACGTTTCATTCTGCAAGGTTTCAAGCAGTGATGTTAAGCAGCTATACACCTTCATCCGTTCTTTTAAAGTCTTCTTTTCTAAAACTAAACACCGTCTATTGAACATCAAAACTAAACATTTATCACGAGTGCCATCTAAACATATAACATGCCTCTATTCCTTGTCGAGCACTAACTTTTATTCATAAGCGTTCTCCTAATTTATAAACTACACATGGATAACGGAAAATGAATTCCAATAATTTACTAGACCTGTACAGTTCTTGACTAGGCAACAATAGTCTGGCCCTTCCTGACCTACTGTAACGGCTGCCAGAAAATCTAAACGAAGGCAATAACCCTAATCGAGCCAAGGACCCAATGTGACGCTTTTCGAAATTGTCACGCGCAACATCATCAATATCTGTAAAAGGTATAAATGAAGGAGAAAATACTTTTACAAAATCAACTAATATAACAACAAGAATATTATGACTTACCAACAGATCGCTTATCATCATTGTTGTCATAATCTTCTGGTATATCTATATCGTTTCGGTCCAGGACATCTGGGATGGAATAGATGGATCGTCTATCCCGCGCGTTGCTATTAAGGTCAATATAAACTGGTCTGTATAGTCCATGGGCAGGCAATCCGACAGAACCCCTTTTCAGATTCCAATTAGAGTCATAATCGACCTGAGAATTTATAGCATCGGATGGATATCCCACATCACTCCTTTTAAAGACCTGTGACAGCGGTGGAAGCATATCTGGATTTATTGATTGCTGGAAATCATACAGCTCATTAAAGTCTATCGGACCGTCCATTTCCGTGAGCGGAGGTACTGGATTTTGGTAAAATGGGTAATAATATTCATCCCCGCCAATCACATCTCTTTTGTGTATGAATCCATCCCGAGCTAGTGCTTGGATGTTACGTTTCTCGTTTTGTTGATTGGCTCTTCCAAAACGATGTCCATCTCTTGCCAACGCTTGTATGTTTCTTTTGTACGCAGCGTAATTAGGAAGTTGGACGAGTGCAGCCAAATCCCTTTTGTCGTGTGTTGTATCATCCTCGGGATCATCTTTAACAGCCTCGCCGAACGGAGATCGGAAAGTAGGCAGTTGTCCATTCTTAGCAAGTGTTGAAATGCTCCGCTTGTTTCCGGATCCAACACCCTTCAAGTATCCTTCTCTGGCCAGGCTCGCTAAATTCCTCCTCGGAAACACTGGCCATTGATTAGTAGAAGTATCCGACGAAAGACATGTTACCTATACAAAAGATTTAACGACCATGAATTTATTTTAAGAAAAAGTAAATTCAGATAAAATAAATTATGAATAATTATAATTATCAAAGTTTTGTTGCTTTATTGAACTATTGTAGCTTTATATACTAACTTTAAGATTATCATCGATTGTTTAATATTACTTGCAGATAAACTATCTTTCTTAATTGAACAATTTACCTGATCGATGTACAAGGAACAGGCAAGCACCAACGAAGCGCAAATTAGAAAGCAACTACTGTGCCTTCTAAAAGTAGTTCGCATCATTATCTAGAACAACAGACACATTAATTGTATTTGTTATTGATTTACCCATTATATTCGTTCGTTTTATAATAAGAAAAATTGTTCTTCGTGAGTTAATCATAAAAAGCTTTTACATAAAGTTTCATGCAACACGTCTTCTAAACTTATGGTGTTAAAAGATTGTCATCTCAATCATATCTTATTGTTTTATTATGTTTACGCGAATTTCTCTCATTATAATGGAAAAACTTTTCCGGAAGTAACTATGGTTACTATACGGTATCCTAAGCTTCGGAAATGTAAAAAACTTTATAAGCCGCGATAAAATCCATTAAAATAGTTTCATTCTAAATCATCGTTATACCAACACTGTATTGCTATTCTATAAAAACCATTTCGATATCAAGCTTCACCTGAGTGATAGAGCTCACTTTATGTTCACTTCGAAAGCGAACTTTAATGATAGATAGATAGTCGAGATTTAAAGAATACAAATTCGTCAAAGTCACCGCGGATTCCGCTTTTGACATTCAAAAACGACCTTACAGAGTTACAGAAAAATTAAAATTAAAATTAAATTAAATTACTGGACTCTTTAGGCATCGATTATCATAAAGAATTGTTGACGATGAAATCATATTGGTAGCAGCCAGTACCTACATGTTTCAATGGGAAATCTATGGTTTTATAATAATTAATCATTTATATATGTTGAGCGACGATGGTCCAGTGGTGAGTGGACTCGGCCTCTTATGCGAGAGGTTGCGGGTTCGATCCTGACCCTACCATGTAAGCCTTCAATTGCTCACTCACCGGTAAAAGAAAACATCGTGAGGAAACCTGCATGCCTGATGAGATTGAAAGTCTTTGAAGGTATGTGAAGCTCACCAACCCTAACTCTAACAACCCCGTGAACTATGGCCCATTACCCTCCTCGCCTGATTTCGAGGAGGAGACCCGTGCCCAACAGTGGGACATATAAGGGTTGATACTTTTTTTTATATATTGAAATATACCAATTATGTATTAACGTATTTACTTACAATACACCGTGCACTTGACACTCCATTTTTAATTTAGGCTCGGCGCAAACGGGTCACCGACTACAGCCACAGGTAGTCAGCGACTAATATCACGCTTTTTCACTTACTACAACGCGAAAATTTGTAAGAAGTGAGGATATATGTTTGTTACCCCTTCGAGGAAAAAATACTCAATAAATTTTAATGAAACTTCACAATCATATAGATTACATATCAAAATAAGACAAATGCTATAATTTATCTCCGTACTCCCGCGGTAGTGAGAAGTACGCGAATAAAACCGCGAGGAGCTGCTAGTACAAAATATATGATAAAGTTTGCGCCGAGCCTTAATTCGTGGTCGTTTTTATCTTTGACTTTTATCCATCAACTGCTAGACATATAGTCCTCGCCACTTTTGAAGTCCGGCGACTTATGCCTGGACTAAATTTGACAAGATTGACATCTTGACATCTGTCTGGAGTAAGAAGTTGTGATATTTTAAATTGTTTTACGTAAAATATAGAGCATATAATATAAAATGAGGTGTAAAAAGTGAAGGCCGTATAATGATCGTTAAAGTGAAATAATTTTGTGAATTAGAAAGTAAAAATAAACAACAATTAACCCCGTTAAATAATATGTTTATAAATGTCACAGCCATGACAGGTAAATTTTAGAGATGCCAGAGTCACTCATTTTTGCCTAATTTATGGTTAAAATGTTATCATTAACTCTATGCCTACATTTATCTTATGATATTTTATATGAATATAAATACAAGGTAAAAGAATTAAAACATTGCTAGATGAATTATATTTTTTGGTGTTTCTGTAAAAAAGATCGAATAACAAAAGAAGTAACAATGGCAGCAATTACTTCTGAGAAAATTCACCCCTGCCAAAAGCCGAACACAACCGAAGAAGCTTGTTTTAGATGTATTCTACTAATCGGTTATACGTAAAAAATCAAACGAAATATTTAAAAAAATGTTATATTTTACTAAAACCTGGCAGGAAGGTTTTTTTTTTTGTTACTATAATTATTTTTGTCATTATTCTCCAGTCTTTATCAATCCACTACTGAACATAGGCCCTATAATTATTTAAAGGAGACGGTCGATTTCTGGTGTAGTCTTGTACAGTATACTAAAAATAAATAAAAATACATAGATTTCATTAAAAATAAAATAAATTAGTTTATCGTAATAAGTTACGTGCAAAAAAATTAAAAAATTATCAAGTTTTTCAAATATTAACTATTCCACACAAAGATGGCGGCTATTACTTAAACGTCATTATTGAAAAATGGCGTCACTCATGGTACTTTCGTAACTATTTGTATCTATTTCAAGCTTGGTTATGGAGTTGTTAACTCATGAATGTGTTTTTTGCATTTTTGTGGATATTTTGACGGCTTGGACTTTTTATTTGGACATAGATTTAAAGCCATAAACGCCAAAGAAAATATTCATACGCCATTGTTATATCATGTAGTGTTGCATATATTGGAAATATTAAATTATGCTTACGCTGAAATTCAAAAGAATTTAATGGATATGAACATATTAAAACTGTTTGACTATTTATTTTCCTTTATATCATTATGTGTACAAAAGTACACCAACGTCCCATACAATTTTGGACCGTCTCCTTTTTTATTGTACTAGACTTGGTGGAAAATCATTACACTATAAATTGGCAACATTGAGTTATGAGACCACAGCGCCGCGTCTATCGGACTTCTAAAGTGGCGAGACTCTAAACTTATTTTATGTAATAGCCACGAAGGTAATAGCACGGTTAACCTTCTTCTACTTTTTAACTTAGATGTGTTTGAACAGAGATTCTAACTCTCTTTCGAATATTTTTTGATAAGTATAAAATACTAACTTTTAAGAATTCTATTGCGATGATTTAAGTATTTTACATTATAGATGTTTCGAAAATTTAAAGCAAACTAACGACTGGGCAGAAACATAAATTTGAAAAGTCATAAAGCCTTTGTAACATATAACTGTTTTTATCGAATCTCAGGACTTCATTGCCATACACTGTAAGCTCTATTACATGTATGTCTGTGTAACGAGTCAGGCAGATTCAATTACAGTGGTGAGTGTGGAGTGGGTGTACACCTGACGTTCACTTAATATACATCGCGTACGCTTCCCACGGGCGAATTAATCGGTTTTTCAGCAATTAGTGGCTATAGACCAGTGTTTTCCAACGTGGGGCCCACGCCTCACAAGGGGGCAATTTCATAGTTAAAGGGGGCAATGCATAAATGGATTCGCCACAATTTTAAACGATTACAACGAGTTATATGTAGTAATGCTAGATATCGGTCCCAAATTTTAAAAAAACCAGTATATTTTCAAAAAAATGCTCTAAATAGTTATTTCGTATAATTTTGTTAAACATTTCCAAAATATCATCTGGGCGATTAGAGTCTTCTAGAAAACTTTATTGAGGATCGCACTAATTTCATTTATAAATGTTTATTAAAATTATGTGAATTTTAATTACTGTTTTTTCATGTTTTGAAATTTTACTTACCTACTGTTTTGAAAACAATTTCATAGTGCGGATTCTTCCTAAACCTATTATTTATGTTTCTTTAATGAACAAATATTATTTTATGTTAAAAAATGATGTATAAGGGACAAAAATTTTAGAAATATTAAAGGTGATAAGGAGTTGAAGATCTCCATTTTTTAATGTCATAAGAAGCCAAACAACCAGTTGGAGCCATATGGTGACTGCTAACGCCTATTGACATCCGCAAAACCAGAGGCTAATGCATTGCCCTCCTTTTCGCTATAACAGTGCATCAATTTAATGCATTTACTATAAATATTTTTAATAATTTATATTGATTGATCTCTTGTGGTTGCAGAAATCGTAAAATGATCAAATTCCTGGCTGATGCACTGTATATTTTTCAAAATATTTGTCTAGCATTTAATTTAATTTTAAGCCCTTCGTAGCATTCGTAGATGCCTTCGTAGATCCGTTTTGTGGGTTTTCGTACTCTAGGCAAACTTTCTATTGCCGTCTATTAATTCTAAGATAGAAGTAGGTAAGTTAAGAAGAAAATATTAGGAACGTTAATATTTAAAATTAAAAATTATAAATCGATTAAGCCAAAGTTATTTGTTATAATTTTCAGTTGTTGAAAAGTTTCGTTGTAAACTAATTAGTGGTGCAAAAAATATGCTCGTTATGCTAATAAGTTGCAGCTTTGCTGATTATTGCTAGCAGGTTTTTAAATATATTACATACATTTTTAATTTTTAAAAGTTTTGTAAAAAATCCCTAACGTCAGTAATTCAAAAACCTTACAAAATCGCGATAAAATCCGTAAAAAGTATTTCTATTATAAAGAGTAGAATTGATGTAGAAATAAAACTATAATACATATTTATGACAGTCCATATTTAATTGAAAAATTTATAACTATATAAAACTCGGATTTAAAACTTTTAAATGGATTACACTTTCAGTCTGCGCTTGCTTAAAAAGCTTGTTCAATCATTAAGGTGTACGGCTTTATTAAGCTATACAGCTACTTTTAATTTCAATATTATAAACCCTCAAAACCTTTTTATTAGTTAATTAATGAAAATGTGTAAATGAATAACAGTAAAATTTTCAAAATTTAATATTTTTAATTGTAATGATAAGGACTTTTCGTAAAAATATTTACAGTTAGAAAACGGCATCTTATACCTATAATATTAATTAATAAAAAATATTTAAATGATTTTCAAACGTCAATTTACTTTAAAATAAATATAAAACTTTTTACTTTAAAATTTATATTAGGATTAAATTTAAAAAGTAGACTAACAAGTACTTACTTTTATGGCACTCCACGTTCACAGACACTGTCAAGTTGTATGAACTTTTGCTTGCTTGGCGGGAATGGTGCTTGCTGAGGAATGGTAAACCTTTTATAGTGAGCGACTATGGTGGGCGCATGCGCGCTGCGCGGGGGAGGAGCCAGGGTGTATGATGCACTTGAAATCATCATACAGGTGCATCTTATTTTTATTATTGGATCTGTCGATATTGTTTGATATTTCGTTCAAAATGATCGGATAATATTGGCTTAATATCAGTGTGTTATGATTTAGTATCCAGTTAAGGTAAAAGAAAAGGAACGGGCTGCTGGTCGAGTAGCCAGGTGACGCAAGCAGCGGTTGTAGATTCGAATCCCATTAAGTGAAGGTAATTTTAATGATGAATTAATATACATATTAATATAAAATTCTTTAAAATATAAGATCTTACGAATTTATGATCATTGGGGCATTTTCAAGGTAGTCCGTAACTGACAGACCGAGCGTTTGCTCGCTTTTTTTGTTTCATTGTGGATACCCTTATAAATGGTACGATAAAGTTTTTCTCCCAAAAGAAGGAACTTATAATAATAAGGACTTCTCGCAAAATTATTTACAGTTAGAAAACGGCATCTTATGTCTCTAATATTAATTAATAAAAAAAAATTATTTCAAAAGAAGGAACTTAAAAACTTTTGTATTTGAAAACTGACTAATTTTTGCAACTAAGCTATTATAACATAAAATATGACAGCAAAATTAACGTTCCTATTTTAAAGATATTGCGGCGGTTCATCATTGCCTGATAACATGGATAAAACGACATTTTCTAAAATTTAACCTCGATAGATCGATTTATCTTATGCGGTAATGATTTGAACTTTTTTTCCGCTAGAATTCAGAACTGTCGCGAGTTACTAGCAGATATCCGTCCGTTTAATCGGCCCAAAAAACTAATAGGAAAGTGCAAACATATAACTTAAAATTTGATAGGTAATAATACAGATAAAATTGGCGTTGAAATATTTATAAACAAATTTTGATGTGCACGAATTGGGTATTAATTTATTCCTCTCCATGGTAATATAACTCTATTTAGCCGCCGCCTTCTTTTTTACGCAAATTACACTAATTTTTATGACACAAAGAAAAAACCTCCCATGACCGTGGTTTATGCAAAATGTCCGACACGTCAAAATCTCAATAAACCGCGATAGTATCCGTAAAAGTTCCATTATAATGCTCTGATCTTTCCTTTTGGATGCATTTATCTAAATGCACTCGAAATGCCAATTGTTACAAGATTTCGCACTTACCTACTCTCGTACGGGGCTCTCGTGGCGATGGTTTAGCCTTTTTAGAACTTCAAAGTACATTATAAGGGTAGGTTTATAACTTATAACGAGGTTGATTTTGGTTTAATCCCACAAAATTTTCAAATATAGCAAATCATTAAATGCGTTGAAATTTAAATAATCTCGATTAATTTATTCCCTTTATTTATTCCCGATTTATCCCGAATCCCGATTAATTTATAAACCCTCCTCGCCTGATTTCTTTCTGATTTATTCATATTAAAATTTTCGGGATTACTTTTTTTATAAATTTGTCCTTTAATTTTGTATTATTTCTAAAATCATCATAATCACTATAAACCATTTTCGATCCACTACTAGCATATAAGATATTAACGTCAAAAGAGCCTATTATTCCCTGCCATTTCTATCCAACTATAACGTGTCGCTCTATGGAGCCGTCCTTTAAACTTCAGGATTGACCAAACCTCTGTCTTTTCTTTCATGTTTCTTTGTTTTCTTTTTAACTATAAAGTATTAGACGCTGAAGTATAAAGACACCTACTTCTAAGGGCGTATATTTAAATTTATAATAAAACAATCTAAGCTGAATTTATGATATATTTGACGCAAAAACTCGTCTACGACCATTTCCGGATCATGGTACAGTCAAACCTGGATAAGCGAGAGTTCAAGGGAGCACAGTCTTATTCTCGCTTTTAGAGGTTTCTCAATAACCCGAGTTTCTCGCTAATGCAAGGGTAGCGTTTCTCTCTTATCTCTGTACGCAGCAATAACAAGTTAAAAATTGATGTACTATGTAATTTTATTATGAACTTATTTACACTTAAAAAAAATCTTCAATTTCGTTTGGGTTTCTGTTTTTGTATTTTGAATGTTTTTCTTTAACTCATATTTTTTTTTTTCGAATATTGCTTGATCAACAACCACGTATTCAAAGTACTGATGGACCGTCTCCAACGCATTTAAAGCTAGCTTGTCTATTATGTATGTATGTATTTTTATTGTAGCTATGGTTTCTCCTAAATAATAAAAATAAATAAAGCTCGACTGTCGCTTATAGAGGCATAGATAAGTAGCAGTCTCACTTGCGTGTCCATGAGGGAAAAACGACTCTCGCTTAATGACGAGTCCAGGGGGCCTAGCCAAAATGCCATTACGAAAACGACAGCGACGATCGTTCGTCCGTTCGAAGTTGTGATTGGCTAAATCACGTCGTCGATTGAACGATCGAGTGATCGTTTTCGTAATGGCATTTTGGCTAGGCCCCCTGGCTATGGCTCTCACTTATTGAGTTTTCTCACTTATCCAGTTCTCACTTACCCAGGTTTGACTATTTATTTATATGGAAAATTTCATGTAAATCTATTCAGCGCTTTACACGCGATCGACTTACAAACCTCATGTATGTTATTTTAGTATTTCCCAATAGACGGCACTTGAGTGAATTACTTCGTATGTATTAAGGGAGTAGTAAAATAAATCCTAGGAACTGATGGACTCTCTGATTGCATTTGCAATATATCTCGTGAAGGTCAACTTGTGAGGTGTATTTTAAGATAATGTCATATTTTATTTATGCTATTTATCTAGGTACAACGCAATTAGATTGCATAGCTAATAGTTAGTATATGATTTATTTTAAGAGATTCGATCCTTTAGGTTACAATGATTTCAAACAAAGGTTGGACGTGAAAGGTTGGAGCCTTAGATCAATAATATGTCTAGATAGAGCGTCGCGCGGAAAACACGTCCAAAAACATAGCGTCCAACTGTTGACCTCTAAATGCTTTCTCCGTGTTTAGTATCCGTCCCGCTGTCATAGAATACGCATGAATTGTTACGCATTATTGTTTTTATTTATAATGAAGGTTTGTGTGGAAGTGTAAAGATTAAAAAGGATGATTATGGGAGAACTGTAGTAGCTGGTATCACTATTAACGAACACATGTTTGAAAATGTTGGCTTGTTTTGTTTTTGTTTTGATTGTAGGGCGACACTCCATCTAGACATATTAATGATCTAAGGTTGGAGCCAAAAATGCGCTATTCGAAGAATAGGATGTTCCTCTAAAATTCTAAATGCACTGATATGAAAACATGCGTCATTAATAAATTAGGTTAGTAATTTAATTTTAAATAAATTTTTTGAGTACGATGGATAAATGGTAGCAAAAAGAAGTAAAGTATCTACCCTTTATGTCCCACTGCTAGGCAAGGGTCTCCTCCACGAAATCAGGCGAGGAGGGTAATGGGCCATAGTTCATCGGTGCGCTGGCCCAATGCGGGTTGGTGAACTTCACATACCTTCAAGATTTCCAATCTCCTCACGATGTCCAGGTGTCCCTCACGAAGTTTTCCTTCACCGAACGATGGTCTCGTGTTTGGGGTGCACTTAGAAAATTAGAAAAACCCATTTCAAGGCACACACGGGTGAGAATCGAACCCGGTACCTCTCACATAAGAGGTCGAGTTCACCCACCACTGGACCATCGTCGTTAAATAGTAGATGTATATGTAATCGCAAAATTTCCTTTACAGCAAAATGTATTTCCCTAACCTTCTCCAGACCTTCGTTTAGAATCAAAAAGTGATCTTATGTGTCATGAAGAGATGTAACTTTTTAAGGAATTAAGTAAATAAGATTTATAATAGATATTATGTAACTAGAATTCGTAGCCTCTTAGTCCAACTGCATTTGACCTGTGCGTTGACCGTGCAGTCGTTAGAACTGCAACTTGCAAGCCATCAAGCACAGCAACAGTGGTTGCAGTTGGCTTGCAGTTTATTGCAGTCGTACTAACTGCATTCAATCTGCAAATTTGCCGCTGAAATGCAGTCTATCTACCTAGAGTCTAATATTGATGTATATTTAAAATGACATGTGAAAAGGTAAAGTCAGGATATAATCTAGTGTAAAATAAAATAAATTTAGATGACACGAGTTCAGTTATTGGATATTTTTCTTCCCCAGACATGTAACAAATCAATTTTGATAAGTCACACTGGGACCACTTATACGATAGATTCATATTACAGCTGTCGTTTGCGAAAATCATTTCAAATTATATTTAGTTTAAGCATTAAAATATTTTATTTTTAGCATCACGCAGTGATCATTATTATAATCAGTCTACCTCAGTGATTCAGGGAAAGTGGTCCAGGGATGACTCGAAGGGGGTCCACGATGAGCGTGACAAAAAATGGGGGTCCACAATCGTAAGCGGAGGGTCCATGAAAATTAATTTGGTTTCTATCGAAACCAAATTAATTTTCATGGACCCTCCGCTTACTATCGTCAAGAACCAAAAAGAATTTATATAAAAACCTATTATAATGTAATATCTTTAAACGAGCAATTCTTAACAAAAAAAAAAGCTCAGCAAGTGGACCCCTTGCTGAGCTTTTTTTCTGATGCATAAAAATTTCGAAAGTGGTTTATGAAACAA
Organism: Lycaena phlaeas; assembly: GCA_905333005.2. Classification (NCBI taxonomy): domain Eukaryota; kingdom Metazoa; phylum Arthropoda; class Insecta; order Lepidoptera; family Lycaenidae; genus Lycaena; species Lycaena phlaeas. The sequence continues at coordinate 7,219,500 of HG995181.1, forward strand.
AAGAGTTTGGGAACCTCCGGTCTACCTAATACCATAAATACTTATATTCGTTTTTTGTGTTGCTCATATCGGAAATTTTACAGTGATGATAATTTTAGTAACCTTTGTCACTCCGTGATAAAGTAGCATGATACCGATAAAAAACTGAAAATTAAATGCTCGAGCAGTTCAAAAATTATGTCCTACTACTCACGAATCTCTAGTACCTACCTAATAAAGACAACGCAGCGCCATCTGTTAGCAAAGTATTACACTTTTTTTGTACTTCCAGACATGAAGGACCACATACATCAATTCTTTTTTTTTACCAAGATATTTGAAATAAGTTCTTAATATTTATATTTTACAGTATCATAGATTTTTAGTAGTTGCAAGTGCTGGAAAAATTACACAATAAAATAACTAAACATTATTTTAAAAGATTCACACGAGGAGGTAAAGGTACGCGTCCATTGGCCCGCAAGGGACGCACGGCACGTAAGAAAATTTAGTGTCTTGGTTTCCTTTTTCATTTTCATTTTTTCAATTTAATTTCCTTTGTAAAGTTGTGCAGTAGGCCTCTGTACGACCGCTGCTTTTAACTTATTTTCACGCTAAAGAACATTCCAGATATATTATGTGTAAAGTGCGCGGTGAAATTACTGAAATCCACGGCTACCATAATTTGACTAAGGAGAGTTACAGTCTACAGCAATGCTGAACTATTATGGGACATTTTTGTTCTTTTACTTACCATCTGCAGGTCTTATCGCGGTATAAGGAAACATCTTTAGAAACTTGCAATAAAACTCTACGACGTTCTGTGAAGCTTACCACATCGGATTTAGATAGTGCATAGATGAGCCCTAGCCCAACTTCCTCACCTGATTTCGAGGAGACCCGTCTGCAGCAGTGGGCCATATTATATGGGTTGATGACGATAATAATGAAGATTAGAACAATACAATGGAATCATTTTTTTGTTTCGGTTTTTCTGTATGAATTTGTAGAGTAACTACCTGGTCTAATTTCGACCACTTTTAATACATGACACACAAAATGACTGCAATAAAAAAACAGATTTACTTAAAATTGTATTTTAATAATAAAAAATATTGAATCTAATATTTAAAACAAAGTGGACGGATAAAAAATCACATTTATGATTTTAAAAAAACCTTATTACTACATTTAATTATTGTAAATCTATGTAAATTATAATTCATTTAATAGTACATTATATTTTTCTTATACATATCTGATATGGCTAAATATTAACACAACCATACATTTATTAATTAAATTAGCCGGTCTTTGTTATTTTTACAAATGGTGTCGCCATAATCTTTATAAGACTTATTCAACTAACAGTATGTACCTAAAATATAACAGAAAAATATGTACATCCACACATCATTTCCACTGTGAACTGCTACCAGAGCGCATTTTTTTGATTAGCATTGATTAGCCGTATGAAGTAACAAAATAAATACTTGTACATAGAAAATGTAGAGATAATAAAAACATTGTATTGACTATTGAACAATTTGAATTGTAAGAATAATAACTAGGCAACACATCCATATAAAGTTCCTACAAACTTTAACATGAAATCAAGCAGATAACTACTCCATAGACAAAAATGTAATCGAGGAAATCTTAATAGTCTAGAATGATTAAGGTTTGCCATCTCCTACAAGCTTGTTTCGATGTGTCCAAACTTTAGGTCACTCAATTTACTCTCCACGAGATCCAGATCATTGATCCTGTCTAAGGTATTCACGTCGGAGGGTACAGATATGTTCATACTGTCGCCGTCGCCATCTTTGTTAACACTTGCATGACACTTCTCACTCGCTTTTACGGTCGGTTTGTTCTCTTTGTCGAGTATGGCGGTAGAATTGAACGGGCGTCGAGTGCTGAGAGCCATACTTGTAGTTAGGTCGTTCAATTGATTCAACACATCTGAAAAAGCATATCAAATTGAAGACCAATTTAAAAGATTGAATGTGTTGCACATATAGTTACACATAGGTGGCGCTGTTGTCTATAATAGAACATCGCTTGATCGGGTGGTTAGTATTTTATTTAGCATGATGGATACACAGCGGCTTTTGGGTATGGCAAGCAGGGCGAGCAAAAGCGTAAGTACAGAAGTAACATAGGATACATTAAAAAAAAAGTAATTTTTGAAGTGAAACTTCTTTAGAATCGTTGTGATTTCAAACTCAATAAAACGAAAAAGTAAGTCCAGGAGAGAGAGAAATACAAACACGTAAATGGATAGGATTCAGTCGGCGAGAGAATGAGATAGAACACATTAGGCGTTCGGGGTGCGAGGGGAGCTCAAGTAGATGTAGCTTTCTATATGCAAGAAGCTAAAGCTTGTGCACTACTACTATCGGTAACAGTTCAGGTATGATTTGTCAGGTGTCGCTCGTAATAGATATTTTTTTTCAATACTTTTCAATAAGTACTTTTATTGAGGGACATCATAGGTTTCACTTCTACCGTGCGTGACTTGCACACAGCTAGTTATGGATATTTTAAATACACCAGAATAGTTTGGTTAAGTAACTATTACATAGTTGAAAATAATCATGGGTAGTTAAGGGATATTATAGGGTCGCCTTAAAAAAGGGGATCAAAGCAAAATAGGCCATAAAATTTACCTGTAATTTGTAAACTCATAGTTTCATCCATAAAACTATCTTTATCAACATTCCTTGTAGCATCTACCACCTCTTTATTAAGACCAAGGTTTTCTGCCAACAAATGTTTATTCAAAACTGCTTTTCTCAAAGACCTAGTCTTGACGTGTGGGTGGTACAAAATGGAAGATTCTCGAGTTTTCTTAATCTCGGATAGATTGCACATATCATCAAGTTTTATAGAAAAACTTAAATCTGTCTTCGTCTTTAGATGCCTCGTTAAGATAGCTAGCGGTAATTTTCTTGGTGTACACCTTGCATTGTTAGTCCTTGCAAAAATGCTTTTTGTAATATTAATTGGATTTTTCGGCGAATCCACGCAATATGTATTTTGTTTTTTAGCATTTAAAGTATATGTGTTATTTCTATTATCAATTTGTTCTTCATTATAAAAGTCATCATCATTTTCCTTTGGGTTGAATATCAAAAATATTCTTTTTACTAATGTAAATAAAAGTTGCAATCTCTTAAAAAATTTATTTAATGAGACAGTAATATTTTTCTTCTTTTTATCATATCTAAAACCTCCGTCTGAACATAAGCTGTCACTTACAGTTTTGCACTCTATTTGAGCTGGAATATAGAATATATTTTACTGATTTTAGATGCCTGTTTTTTTTGGCATTACATGAATGATAAAAGCAGTAATTGGAAGAGAAGAACCACCAAACTAGCACCGTTAGATAACATACATAGTTTAGTAGGGTTGGGTTGAAGAATGAAGTTGGTTACATCTTTGGCTTACAACTGTGCAACTTTATATTGATTTCTTGCTTAGCACTACCGTCAAATTGGATGTTGACACATGTTACAAATTCTTGTAAAGTTATGTTTTACATATTAAAGACAGTATTTGGAAACCTAAAATAACATTTAAAAAGTCCACTTATTTGTCTTAAAATTTAGAAAATTAATTTTAAAGTGCGTTAATTATCGTGCATTATCACGTGACTGCAAACGCCAATATAAGGCGATGACGTCACTGCCCATTGAATCAAGTACAAACTGTCATAAATCCTAACATATCGCAAGCTCTGTACATGGGTGTGTGACGTAATCAACCGCACATGATAGCTTTGAGCGTTTTAGTGGCGATTTTTAAAACTATTTTTCTATACATAATTTTTTTGTTAAAATTGTACACATGTCTTAACAAAAGTGTTTTTTTTTTCGTATTTACCTATGGTATATCTATCAAATAAAATTAATTAAAAAAAATTGTCAACATCCCTATTTTCACCTGCGGTATTCCTTCTTCCTACTTCCTATATAGATTAACAGTCACCAAAAATTATGATAATTACCTTTGTATAAATCGCTAAGTAATGATTGAAGTTTCTCATTCTGTGGCAACGCCTCTGGTTCATGATTATTGTACACATCAAAGAACTCGTACACGAGATAACCGATGTTAATAACTGCACACGATTTATCATTGTCATAGCGTTCTTCCTTCATTACTTCCAACAACTTATCCTGCATCATCTGTTTCGTTTTCTAAAATTTATAATTATAATGTACTGAATGACTGCAAAGTCCGCCGCAGCATTTGTCTATTCGTCTATACGCGATAAAAAACAAAACAAAAAATCAAAAACTACTAAGTGGATTTTCACCCTATTTTCACCAATATAAGTGTTTCTCGAAAAAGGTGTAGGTAGGTATATAAGTTTTTGTATACATTAGCCAAAATATAGCGAAATTTGTTATATCGTTATATTTTAAACATTGTAATGGAAAATACGAAATTGTGTATCTTAAATGGGTCTACAAATAAATCCACGATTGCATGTTTATTTTTTAAGGATAACATATTATATTTTAATACTTAAAAAGTAGAGCATTGAGGGGAAATTGGCAAGCTATAGACAGAAATACAGTATTAATCCTAATCAATTTTAATGCTTTAATTTACTGAATCATTTCATGAAGATTACACTTTCCCTTTACACCACCACCATGTATAAATTAAATATTTAAAAAATATAGTAAAACCAAAATGATAAACGCTTAAACTCAACAGGGCCGCGCGGGCTGTCGCGTCTTGTCGTTTCCCCGCAGGCAGGCGTTCGAGCGACGGGGCTCCAATGTACCAAGTGAAATTACCCAATTCAACTACAAAATATCCTTAAATACTTTTCTGTAGGTATAGTTAGTTACATTTAAGTAGTTACGCACATTAATAGTTAAGCTATTGCTATTTAAGTAACATTAGGAATGATGTATAAACTTTAATTGTGAATAAATTACCTCAGAAAAAGCAGCAGGATCAACTATTAGAAATACATTATCTCTTATATGCTTCACTTCCTCATGCCAGATATTAAGCAGCACAGTGGAGTGATGGCTTAATGGTGAAAGCATCAGGGCTGGTACCAAGTGAGGATCTAATGCTTCCAAACTTGCTAGACCACTGCGTAGACCCAAAATTCCTTAAATAAAGAATCAATATTAAGATGTAAAATTATATTGTACAACCAGTTAAATAGTATATTTATTAAAAAGTTTTATTGTATTTATCCAGTCATGCTTGGATATTGATATGCTTTTAAATTTGATTAAAAGTTAAAAGTATATGTTTTCATAAGAATATGTTTAGTGGTGGGAAGGTTGCACTGTGACAAGCTCCCAACTGTCTATTTCTACCACGGGCAATAGCTTTGTATTTTGGTGGAAAGGGCAAGGCAGACAGTCTCATTAATGCCACAGAGTTGCATAGGCTAGTCCATGGTTACCTTGCTTGTATTGTCATGAGAGTCACTAACCATTTACATGATACTCAATATCCTGTAAGATGCAAGCTCAAAAGGTATTAATATTTTAACTAAATTAAATAATGCCTTACTTCTTTCGTCGCATGAACAGGACATGGCAAATGTACCAATTTGTGACAGTCTCTCGTTGTACATATCAAACGCTTTAACAAAATTGCATTTTTCATCAACATCATCATCATCTGCTGCACAGGAACATCTGTCCTCATTTAAATGCTGCTTGAGCATTTCTGCTGGAGATGCATTTTGACTAAAAGTATGCACTAATAATGCAAGTAATGCTGTATTAGTATTTGTCTCCAAAGCATAAAGAACATCCTTTAGCACATCTATCAGAACACTAACATTAAAAGGCATAATTGGTAACTTTAAATTATCTATTGTGGCTTGAAATACTGAGTCCAGATCACCTACGATCAAATCCCCAAGTAAGGCCTTTGTTTCTCTTAGCACCTGAAATAAGACATATTTCATGTTACTCTTCAATTTACTAAAAACTGTTTAAAATAATGGAATATGTTTATCTTTTATTTCAGAGCTTGATATTGATTATGTCTATGAATCTTGTGAGAAAGATAAAAAACATGGTAAGTATTCCATTTTTAAAAGTTTTAGTAAAAATATAACCATGTTAATTTAGAACATCTTTAAATTATTAAATATCCATCAGAATTGAAATTTAGTCTACTTTGAATTCACTATAATGGAAATTACAATAGAACATGTGCATTGTATATTTTTTATTCTTACCACTTGACATCTTGCTTTTACAACCACTTGATCAGAAGGCAAGCAGTATTTACACAGAGTCATTGCAGATAGCAGCAACTCATCTATGGACTTGTGCAGACCACACACACATTCAACCAACTGAAATAATAAATATTTTTTATGGTTTACAATATAGTGAAAATAATATTTTATAATCAATATAATTTATATTATATTAATAAGAAGTTAATGTATAACATTATTTTGTTTTGCGCATTTTACCTGTACTACTATAATGATAACTACATATTTTTCCACAAAAACACTTTACTGTTGTAATGTAACACAATTTTACGGTGAACATAGACTTTACCACTGCCTCCACTGTAAACATTCACAAGAGACTTTAACAGGCTTATAAATTGCCAAAATATAAAAGATGTTGATGACTACAACCCGACCAGAGTCACTTTTGACTCCATAGAACTTCTAGTTAGGTAAACTTTAATACTAATAAAATAAAACCAGTTACATAAGTCAGTATCAAACTTTTTTATGCATCAGAGTCTTTGCCCAATTTATTTGAATATTTTGTAGGAACTTACTTCAACCTCCTGATTCGTTTTATACACAAGACTTGACATTTTGCTAAGTATTTCAAACGTCTGATCCACCCAATTAACAAAATACATTGATTCGAGAAGTAAAGAGTCATCAGAGTAATCACCAGTACTGTCATCATCGTTAATCTTCTTATCAAGCTGTTCTTCTACTGCTAGCAACCTTTGATAGCACCATGAAACCCTTTCGAGAATACAATGACGACTATCCTGAAATTGTTTGTAAAAAGTTCATCACCATAATCAGCCTTTTGCCTTCTACCTAAAATATTTTTTTTGTATTTATATAATACAATTAAATAAAACTTTAATTGGGGAACTTTTTGATTATTTAATGCAGAATATATCGAATATTTTACATGTGTATAACAATCACATACCAGAATATAAACTCCCTCCTTGTTTTCTTTTCGTATTATATCCAAAAAGCTGATAAAACATTTTTTTATTTGATCGGAACATAACATAAAAACATTGCGCGTTCTTACTAAAGTTTCTTCTGATTTATTATTTTCCTTCACGTTGTGAATTTTTTTTGCAACGATCTTCATAAATGGATAAATATCACCAACAAAGAGCTCCTGAAAATGAGGTTTTTTCTGCATTAAGCCTCCATATTGATGCAAATATGAACAGTTTATCACAGTGCAATTACCATAACAAATTTTAGAGCATCGTAAGAGTCACATTTATGTTTTCTAAACTCAAAACACTTTGCTTGTATTGCATTTTTAGAATTCATATTTTCAAAGTAATCTTTGTATTTTTATTTTTTTTATAGGATGCAGTAATTATTATATGTAATTTCTTTTGTCGTTTAATTTATAATTTATTTTCTAAGCTTAAACAAATATTTAAAACAACACTAAAAAGTGACGAAAAATCTCATTTTCAAAATAACGGTGGCTTCTTTTTTTCCTTTATATTGGAACAGGCTAAGACTAGATGCCATGCCTCCGTATTTGTCATTTTTATCTGTTTTATGAAAAAATTACAAATTCTAATGAGCGGCGTTGCCCCTCCAGTCCTCATCAATCAAATATCATTTCCTACCACCCATAACACTCACCCCTACATTTGCAAGCAATCGCATTATATACAAATTAAGTTTTTAAAACAAACACAATAGAGACCCACCTGAATATTCTTTCACAATATTTGCCAACCAATCACTGTATTATAGACAGAAGTTTTTAACTAAACACTGTAGAAAACCACTCTGAATGAACAGATTACCGTTTAATTCACGTAAAACCAAAAAAAATTGCGTGACCAGCCAAGTACTACCACCACCACCACCACCACCAAACGTCAGTTTAACTCCAATTTAATTGTTCGCGATAATAATAAACTCATAGTGTTAGTTCAGTGATTAATAGTGTAAATAGTGTGAATAAGCAAACACAGTGCTATAAGTGCCTCATAATAATGAACAATTGGACTCTTATTGTATTCTTATTAGAAACTTGATTGATCGATCTAATTAGAATTGTGTAATTTGTTAATCTTATTAGAAATAGTGAACTTATAATTGTAAAATAGTAAAACATTGTTAATTGTATCAAATGTTTATTCAACCAATAAAGATATGGTCGGGAGCGCAATGATCCCACCCCCACTCGGTTGCGAGCCGTTCCGAGCCGAATAAATATAGGTCTCGGCGGCTGCCTCTTCACTTCGCTCTACTTTGCTCTTCGCTCCGAAACCTTCAACTTCAAGCGCTCTCGGCGGTGATTCAAGAAAGTTCTTTTATTTATCAGTCTGAACCTCCGGCCTAATAGTCAATAGTAGTTGTGCTAGCCAGATAGCCAACATTAATTTAATATACTCTTTGGTCAGTTATAAATTAACTTTCTTGCTTTTTGTACACTGCCCCCGATAGCTTAGCACCTAATAAGTCTAGGTTACCTAAGAATGTCATAACCGATCCTGTTGATAAAATCACAGAACTGTTAAAGCGCGACGCTGAAGCGCGACGTAAGCTACAACACACACTCAGACATAACACAGCCGGTGTTAGGCACACATTCACACCGCATGGGCCCCGGGGTCGTATGCAACGTCGAACCCTACACTCCGTTGACCAGTTGATCCGGATCAACCGCGACAGCATAGGCTCAGATCAGCTACGAGTCGACACCAATACAGACCGTGTAAACACCGATAGCACTCTGCTATCGGCAGCTTGCTCGGGTCCCGCGCTTGACCCGCCTCCCCCGCTACCGGGGGAGGGGAGGGCCGGCCCTCACGATAGGTTTCTAACGTCACCCATTCCAAACCAGTCGACCGTAGCTGACCAAGTTAGGTACAAACCCGACGCCATGAACATGGCGGGGGGTAACCCCCCAAATTATAACGTCATAGGATGATCCAACCGGATCATCCCATTTCCGATGACGCATAACGGTCACTAGGACCATTAGCATAGATCCAACCGAAAAAAAAAAAAATTGTACACTGCTTTTTGTATAAAATATAACTTTCGAAGGTTGTGTTTCCAAAAAACTATTTCAACATCGTGGTTTTTTTTATAAATATTTAGCCAGTAAAATATTTTCTATTATAATACAAAGTTTAATTATTATAACTCATGATAAAATAGCCAAAAAAGAAGTAGAAGAACAAATCACTCTTGAGTTTTGAGTTTTGACGTCAAATAGGTATAGAATTTGTAACAAAATTGTGAATTGTGTAGCATTCCATTGGGTTTTAATATTTCCAGCCTAATTTTTTATTGAATATTAAAGTTACTATACAATAATGAGTGAATTAGTGTGGGGTATCAAAAATGGAGATATAGACCAAGTTAAAGATATAGTAGAAAAAAATGTAAGTTCCGAACAATAATATATAAATAAAAGAATAAGTACTACAATAAATGTTCAACCTACAATTGTTCTTTCCAAGTTAAATTTCCTTTTATTTTACATACACTATTGTAGGGGCTATTAATACGTTATCTCGATTGCACTAACTCTTAAATTTCCTTATTTCATGTTTTAGAAAATTGATGTAAACGCTCTTATTGATGGCCGGGTTCCTCTTCACTATGCTGCAGATTATGGACAAACTGCTGTCGTTAATTACTTATTAGACAAAGGAGCAGATCCTAATGTAAGTAGTTGATAAAATTACATTAGAATATAATTGTCACAAAACACATTATGTATAAAACAAACTCAATATTTTGTTCGATTTTCCAGATGGTTGACAAACACGGCATATCTGTTATTTTAGCAGCAATATGGGAAGGCCACACTGACTGTGTTAAGACTCTGTTGAAACATGTAAGTTTTACTATCATTAATATAACATGCACATAAAAAATAAAACAAAATTTATCAAATTAATATTAATCATTGTTGTCAAGAGGAAAGCTTACTTACAATTAAGTTAAAACAATAATTGTTACTAAAAAAATTTTAAGGCATTTTTTTTTTATTACCAATAAGTCACTAGAGAATCTATAAAACATTTGTAATTTAAAGTGGTTTGGTTATTATGGTAATTATTAAAATATGATTCTTATTTGTCTCAGCTTAAAAAATCGCAATTTTTAAGATATAGAATAAGTAACACTACAAAAAGTGAACATATTGTTTTGTTATACAAAAATTAGTGTCATATTTCTTAAACAGGTAAGGTATGTAATATTTTATTATATTTTTATAGGGTGCATCTAAAAATGGGAAAACACCTGCTGGAGCACCATATATTGAAGCTGCTGAAAAAGATGAAATCAAAGAATTACTAGCATAGAATAATCTATTTTTTTTTATTTGATACATTATTTAAACTACATATGATATTTGCATCATTCATCAAACATAACATATGAAGCATTTATTTATATTGCAATTATTTTTATATGCTCAACATAATATGTATAAACTATTATGTATTGTAACTGCGTCCATTAGTTGTATTATTTGTGGAATTAAAAATATTTATAAGACATGAAATGCACAGATGATTTTATTATCTTATATATATATCATATAATGCATTACTATAAGTGTAAGGGCCTATACTCAAAATTAAGTGAATAAATTATTTTATATTAAATATTAAATACAAGGAAAAATATGAACGAATGTTATTTATTTTGCACCTTTTCAAAATATAAATCATTTTATTCACCAACCTAGATGCTTTTATTTGCTTTGTTTCGGCATACAATAAAAGCCCTGATATTTTAAGGTTGCATTGAAAGTAGAGGTCATAATTGGGAACTTTCAACATCAATTTATATTATGTATACTTGTAACAAATGTTAAAAATATAAATTAATACACAATGGCATGTTGGTCTTTTTGAATTTTATACTCTTTACTACCATTCACTTAATTCTCAACTACTCCAAATCTAAGAGTATCATAATTATTATAAATCCATATAGTATCAATAAGCCAACAATGGTCATTTACCTTTACAATTCACTATCAATTTTTTTATACATTACAGACTATCCTGATGACTAATATATATTATAGGTCTCACCAGCCCAATCTTACCACCTAGTTACTGGGTTGTGGAGGTCAGATAAGCAGTTGCTCCATTGAAAATACTGGTATTCGGCTGAATCTCGTTAGACTGGAAGCTGACCCCAAAATATAATTGGGAAAAGGATAGCCAGATTATAAACAAGCTATTTACATAAAGCCAGGTTTCATTACTTTTTTAGTCATGGGCGTGTCAAGGGCCACTTAGTTGATTATATCTAAGAGGAGGCTTTGACATTTTTGCTCTGGGATTTCGAAGATAGATGGAAGCAACAAATTCACTTATTTTTAAAATTTAGGATGTATTAAGACTTTACTGCCCTATTCTTTATTTCTATATAGTAATGATAGTAACATTATTTTGTTTGCATGTCATGGACCCCCTAAAGCGCACATAGGTACAGCTATTCTTATATCATGCTGTATTCATATATCATGCTATCATGCATAATTAATATACTAAAATTGGAGTGATGGAGCATGAGAGATAGGGAAGCCAGACAGACTGGTGCCGTAACGCGTTAACTGTTACGCAACGAAGAGGTTTGCCTTCTCTTAAAATATTGCTTGAAAAATTTTATACAAACTTTTTCCGCTCCGCTATTTCTCACTGGGGATTGAATTTTGAAAAAATACCTTCCTTATTGAATGCCTACGTCGTGATAGACAAGAGAAATGCGTGTACACGCGAATTTTCAGATTGTGCGTTTATCATTCTTTATTTTAGCCTCTTGTGGATTGCATGAGTGATGAGGGGTTGAATTTTGAAAAATCCTTTCTTAGTGAATGTCTGCGTCACATGACGAATACGCATAATAATTTCTATTTAGCAGCCCTAAGGAATTCGCCTGAGCATTGCTACCTTTGACTTATATATAAATATTAGCAGCGCCCCGCGGGTTCACCCGCGTACTTCCCGTTCCCGTGGGAGTACGGAAATGAATTATAGCCTACATACTACCTACCTAACTTACAAACTTTCACGTTTATAATGTTAGTAGGATAGCAGGAAGTAGGATTTTATTTGTATGTTACAATAAAGTTTTTATATTCTTTATTCATTAATTTTTATATACTTACTCGTTTATTGTTCGCGGCAAACCTGATCCTGTTATAATCTCACAAGGTTATGTTTAATGCCCACTGCGAGCGCCTTGAGCCGCTTTCTGAGGGATCCGCAGGCAACAGGAACCCTCAGCGACAGATTGGTCCCGGCAAGACCAGATTCTCTAACAATAGGAGAATGTCCGACCGCTACTAAGCAGTCCCCTCGACGTCGTGTCTAGCGGAGTTCGTCGTCTACGGGGGGAGGCCTCGTCGGCGGCCTCCTTCTGAGACATAACTGTCTCGCAAAAAATGGTCATTGTTTTCCACTGAAAACAAGTCCCCGTCCGACACAAGAAATCACCAGAGTATTCGTGCCCGGTGAGAACCTGCGTTTGCCATACGGCTGACGCGCCAAGTTGTCTCTCCACCTATGGACAATGCCCTATCTGGGAAATAGAAGAACAAAGATAGTATCAAAATAAATAGTTTTAATTTAAACTAATTCTGCTTTAATGTGTAACATAAATAATTAGCATAGAAATGTATGTATTACAATTTCTTTATACCTAACAATCTAACACATTTTCAACACACTAATAAAATTAAATCATACTTGTATAGTAATAATAACATTAGACTAGATGCCTTCCTTTCTCCACATTTTTATACGAGTTTGACAATAGTTACAAGTCATCTCCAGCTGTGAACTTTTTATATTTATTTTTTGCAGGTGCACAATAACAGGCATTCTTTTGAGCATCTAAATAGGATTTACAGCCTAGTGTTAATGTTCCAGTAAAGAGAAGTTTTGCTGCTCCTTTGCAACCTGCAAGAAATGCATAGATAAGCAATGTATAGATGTTGTTAATACATATCACACCGAAAAAAGAAATGACTACAGAAAGAAAATGACTCAACATACATTGCTGAGATAAACTTGTTTAGATTCAATGATAATTCTAAATACTATATTCTGATAGTTCATCTGCCAATTTGCCCATCTGATTATAGCGATGAGATTAAATAAACTTGTGTCAATGAACAGAAATACATTTTGATGACCCTGGTACTTGGTTTGTGTATATTCATGACACATGTGCATGCTATGTTACTTTATTCATGTAAACATATTATATTATAATTAAACACTGTATTATAATAAAACAACTTTCTCTGAGTTTTATTAAAGCTTCAAGAGCAAAATTAAATAAGCATTAGAAAACAATACATTAATTATTGTAGATTTTGACTTAGTTATTATTGCACAAATTTAAAAAACTATAGTTCATTACACTAAAATAATTTGTTAATTATTTAATGACAAAATTGTTTTACCTTTAGTAATTGTTTCACCAGCCACATTCACACTTTTATATGTATCACAGTAATTGTAAAGGCAACGCTTAAACTCTAGATCACAAACTTCTTTTCCACTGTTGCAAGTATCATAACAGATATCATGAGCATCACAGCATTTAGTCATTTGTTCAATAGGCAGGTATTCAGATGACAGTTCAAATCCAAGAGACCCACATCCATCAGATTTAGGGATATGGTTTCTGTTGCGAACTGGTTTTTGACCTGTAACATTTCATTGATCTATAACAATAACTTAATATCCTAAAAAGTATATTCCTCAAATAGATGAGAGGATGGGTAATGAGCCATAATTTACACATGCGCTAATTCCAATGCTAATAAAATAACTTTATTAATTAAGTACTCTACTTGTTCATTGAGAGGCCCACATTCAATACCTATTGGTGCCGGTGGCAAAATCAGTGATGGAAAATAGTAAAAAAATGTGCGTGAAAAGATAAATTCTTAGATGGCGTACGAAGTTCTTTTTACCCGCATTGGGCCAGTGCAACGGTGAACAATCATGGTCCAACACCCGCCTTTCCTAATTTCGACGAGATTGGGCAATTCCCAATACTGTGATATTTAATATGATATAGTGTATTATAAATACTGAATTAGATTACCTTCTGGGCATGTAAATATGCATTCTTCTTCTATGGCCGCATCGAACACATCATGTAATGATTTAAATTTTTCGGCGACTGTTATAAAGTTTTTGAATACATCACCAAATACTGTCTCAGCTGATAAAACTGCATCTTTTAAATTCTTCAAAATACTCGAACCTATTCCTGTATATGCATAAGCAGCGAATGTAAGTGCGTAAATAAATATCTTTTTGTATGGAATTTCCATTTGTACTGTCTTCTTCGGAGAGCGATGTAATTATCATTGCATTACCACTAACTACTGACGTGGTGAATTGGATTATCTTAAACAGGAGCTAATTGCTTTTGGTGCTCAATGCTGATATTTATATCTTTAATGATGCTGAATGAATTCCCCGGCGATGATCTGTCATTTGTTTAATTGTTTATTTTTAAGTATGGCAATAGTAAACATTTACTTTCCCGATAGGGCAAAAGACTTGTATCCAGCTCTTATACCGGATTCACGCGTTTGTGGCTTGCCGCAAACTCCAAGCCTCCACAAGTCACAAGCATGTTGAGAGCACAAGTCACATTGATGATGAGCACAGGTCACAAGAATGACATGAGCATTGATATGTGCACAAAACCGACACTCGGTCGGATTGGCCACAAACCCTTGCAAACATACGCAAACTCAGACAAATTAATGATAATTTCGCTGGCACCGACTCCCAAAATGACTAATTTTAAAAAGTAGTACTCGAAGTATTGAAATATTATTTATAATTTTTTTGTTGTACATAATTTGAAGGTATAGTTTTGAAGTCGGTTTTTGTACGAAGAATATATTATATATAAACAATTTTGTCAGCAGCATCTCACATTTCTACTAACAATAACATATTCAATGGCACATGCTTTTAATTATCTTTCTTATGCTTTGGTATTTGTTATTAATTTTAAAAGCAATTTATTGCTTAGAGTGTGGAGTATAATGAATCGCTTTTATGATTAAATATCGTCTACGATTGCATCGTGACGCAATTGAATAATATTACGTAAACAATAATGTTTTAATGTTATTTTTTAATGTTTCATTTTTTGTCTTTGAAAGGGGGGGGGGGGGAATATTGTGGGGACATATTATTATAACGCATAATATTATTATATATCATATATCATTATACAATAGATAAGTTTGAACGTGTACTGTGTTCCATGTTAGTGTGCTCCGCGCAGCAACGCGACGTACGCATCGGCTGACTACCTGTAACATCTATAAAACGTTTGATATCAATAAGCGCTATGCTTGAACTTATTTTCGACAAAAATAGAACCCCGACAAAACGTGCATTAATTTTAACCTTTGCAGTCAGTTACTTTTGGGAGTGTAAGGCTCGAATTCTAAAATGTGACTTGAGCACCGATCAGCGCCCAAGTCACGTTTTAGAATACGGGTCTAAGATTTTAAGCTGCTACGTAGCTTACAGTGAAACCTTATCACTGTCTGCTAGTATAAGTATATTGTAGCACAATCAAAGTTAATAACTAATATTAAGACATTTTTTTACCCATACATTGCCAATATAGTCTTATTATTATTGTCTGGTTAAAAAAATATTTCTTATGCTGTTGTTATTAAGAAAATAAATATTAAAAACTTACAATAATCTCAACTTTTATTTTACTAAAGAGGTCGCTACTATGGTATGATTTTTTATTAATGAACGCAGTCGTAAGTTTCAAAAAGTGTATCCGGTCGCCATCTTGCGTCAAATTATTTCTTTTCCGTTTTGTTGTCGTGAAAATGACGGGCTTTAGTAATAAGGTGAGGTTAAATTTACGCAAATAATTGTATCTTATTTAATAATTTAAGTAAGTGCATTAGTTTTAGACTTACAAAAAGAGTGATAAATATGTTTTGCTATCCAATATGTTATATTCCATTAAAGTTCATTACATGTGCGGCAATATATTGTACACGTGCTGAATTCAGTTCAATTTTAATTAAGTAATAAATGAGTTTTAATACATTATTCTATATTAATAGAGATGATGTATTATAAATTAAGCATAAGCTATTTTACGATTATATTGGATTATCTTGTCTGTAACAACATTTTTTGAGGTTAGTTTTTATTTGTCTTTATCAATATTATAAATTATTTTCAGGCCATTGTTATTGATGGCCGAGGCCATCTCCTCGGTCGTTTGGCCGCCGTAATCGCCAAGGTCCTGCTTGAAGGAAACAAAGTGGTTGTTGTGAGATGTGAACAAATCAACATCTCGGGAAACTTCTTCAGGTGAGAAAGTTAACTTTTACGTCAAAGTAATAGCAATTAAGTTTTGAACAGACGTAGAAAAAAAACAATATCTATACCATATTATGTGTTTTAAATATAATTCATATATATTTAATTTTATGATCATTTTGACTAATGGTAGTTTTCTATGTAAATAATAACATAAGTAGTTAATAATTCCGGAATTGGTAAGTATGTTACACATTCACTCTAAAACTACTAAATTGAATTTGATGAAACTTTAAAATAATATAGCATGCACGTAATATGGGAATAGAAAATACGCGGGTGACATCGCGAGGCGCTGATAGTTTACATATTGTATATGTATGACATTATAATGAAGAAATTATAAAATTATGGGCTTTGTTTTATGGAATATCTTTATTAATACACATTTATCTCAAAGCCCTTGGAACTAAAAAGCCTTTACAGGTACACTTATCAAAAAGAGCTCATATAGAGAAATAATATCAACAATCAAATTGATTGTGTATATGCATCTTCCTTTGTTGGAGCATATATTTTGATGTTAAATACTCATTAATATAAAATATTGTTGGTATTCACCTTATATCTATTTATAGATATTAAATGGATTTAATTACTGCCTGGAGTTATTATAATTACACTGGTTAAAAAAACTAATAAATTGAATATTACTCTTTTCTAGGAACAAGTTGAAGTTTATGTCATTTTTGCGAAAGCGTTGCAATGTCAATCCGGCACGTGGACCTTTCCACTTCAGAGCTCCATCTAAAATATTGTGGAAGACTGTTAGAGGTAAGATTTGAAACATTTACTATTTTTAGCTCTTAGAAGATTTTAGGAGGTGTATGACTAGTAGATGGCAGTAGTTCTTTATTTCATATTCTATTACTATGATTAAGCTAATATTACCTACATTATTTGATGTTTATGATAAGAAATCATTTTATGAAGACCTAAAAATACAATACAATATATTAATTTTTACTATGAAATATTAATCTATTTTTTATTCCACAGGCATGATCCCACACAAAACTGAACGTGGAAAGGATGCCCTTAGGAGGCTTCGTGCATATGATGGTTGCCCACCCCCATATGACAACAGACGTCGTGTGGTTGTACCTTCAGCACTACGAGTATTCTGTCTGAAACCTGGCCGCAAGGTATGTTTATAGTTAAATGTGTATAAATTATAATTCTATTGAAATTAAAGAATGTTAATTTAAGTGTTACTTATTTACATGATGTATCTTTATTGGGTAATTTGCGACTGAAAGTTTATAGCTAGTGTTGCAACTATTTTATTCTGATGTTACACAAACATTCTTCTTACAAAAAAGCATTATAGTGGTTGCTTTAAAAGTTTTTGTATTCTTTCAGTACTGTCATGTTGGCCGTCTATCCCACGAAGTTGGATGGAAATACAGAGACGTTGTCCGCAAACTAGAAGACAAGAGGAAGTTCAATGCAGTCCACAAAGTTGCATATGAAAAGAAACTCAAGGTTTGGAAAACTTTATTAAATCCCATAATTTATTGATCACGTAATAATTGAGGACAAGACAGTAGTAGCACAATCATGCAGAAGTGTGAGACAACCAATCTCTAGATAAAGGGAGAAGGGATGCATAAAGAAGAAGTAATTTATCACAGAAATATCGCTACAACATTGATCTCATGTCAGACTTTAACTGGCCTACTTTTACTTATTAAAATATTAAGCAGATATTGTTGTTGACTTGAAAAATATACACTACAATGAAATAAATACAATACTCATGGTTATTATGATGAATAATTTACTTACCTACATTATTTGATGTTATATGAAAATTATAATATACTGATTAATATTTGTTTAAAAGAAGTGATGTAAGAAATGTATGAAAGGTTACTAATAAAATTAATTTTTTGCAGAAAATCACCAAGGAAGCTGGTGAGAAGGTGGCAAAGGTAACTGCACCATTCACCGCTGTCATGCAATCCTACGGATATAATTAGGATTAAGATATAAAAAATAAACCTTTCGGTTACCCAATATGCAGTTTTATTTCTATAAATAATATTCTTTAGTTTGAGTAACATGCTTAGAATGTAACACTTTATTATAATATGTTATATTGACTCCAAGAGACTAAGGGTGGTACGACCCTGAGAATACTAGCTGCCTCAACAGAATTTGTTGTACTTTTGAGTAATATTGCTGTTAAAAAATAGGGGTTGGTGATAGAAGGTTGAAAATTTAGGGATGCATGTATTTTTTAAGTGCTGTATCATAAAAAAGTAAACATGGAAAACTTTGTCAATAAAAAGAAAAAAATATATTTTATGGTGGTACCCTATCACCCTTATCATTTAGGGGGATGAAAAATAGATGTTGGCCGATTCTCAGACCTAATGAATAGGCACATAAAATTCATAAAAATCAGTTAAGCCGTTACGGAGGAGTATGGTAACTGACACGAGAATTTTATATATTATAACGGATCCACACGTTTGTGGCTTGCCGCAAGCTCCTAGTCTCCACAAGTCACAAGCATGTGGACGCCTCGCAAGCGCTTGCGGCAAATTCTCTTTTGTTCCCTTTGGCTTGTGCACAATACCGACACTCATCGGATCGATCGCTCGATCGGCCACAAACCCTTGCAAACTTATGCAAGTCTAGACAAACTCTGTAAACACACGTTTGAATTTATGAAGGCTCGCCAAGCCGGCTTTAGATATGCTTACGGAAAAGTGCGCAATGTCATATCAATTGGTATATGGGTTCGATTCCCACCCAGGACAAATGTTTGTGTAATGAGCATAATCATTTGAGTCTGGGTGTAATTTATGTATAGTATTACGTATGTATTTAAAAATAAATAAGTGTGTATCAGTTGTCTGGTTACCATAAGAACAGACTGCCTAGTTTAGGATTAGATGACCGTTTGTGAGTTGTCCTAATTGTTATTAATTATTATTATGTCTACCAAGTTTTGCTGTTGTTTTTAATTTTAAAAAATATATAGGTACACTCCTTAAAAAATTGGCAGTTATTTACACAAATAGGTACGGTATTTATATACATAATAATATCATCACCACATTATTTAAAAGTCCTATGCCGCGTCTGTCAGCAAAAACTACGACATTCCATGCTGTTCATGTGTGTGCTGAAATCCAGAAATTCCAGGGGCGAGCTTTTATGGTTTTTTTTAAGCTAACTTATCTGAAATCCATCATGAACATTGCCTAGTTAGGTGCTAATGAAACCATGAGCAAATTATTTGTGTCTATTCCGAGACATAGAATGTTTAGTCTCGGTGTCAGTAGGTAATTACACTGTCTGCCTTGTCCTTATCTCCGAAACAGCAATGCTGGGCCACCGGTAATTTAAATAAGTATTTATAATCATTCCCAGAGCCGTAAATAGCCTTTTTCGCGCCCTGTGCGAGCTTCTGTAACTGCGCCCTTAGCAAACCAAAACAATAATAGTATTGCCTGGTCTGGCCATTCTTGCGGCCCCCCAGAGTCTACGCCAGCTGTGCTTGGGCAGCGGTGGAACTGCCCTATTTACGGCTCTGATCATTCATCACAAATCTTGATGAAATTAATAACATGAATATAATATATATATGAAACTTGAAAGTAATTCTTTTAGCTTCTATTCCAATTCTACATAGCGAGAGCCGAGAGCTATTCGTACCAAGCTTAATTTGCTACGAATCCCCAAATAACGGGTGATTTTTTAAGAGCTATAGGAAAGTTTGATCTTTCCGCGTAATATCACTTTACTCTATGGTTTGACCATTTGAAGCGCAGCCGCGGTCAACATTTGCAAGAATTTTGTGGTTTTTTTTAACTTTTATATAAGTACCTACTATCTAGCTCTTAAAAAATCACCCGTTACATTTAAAAGTTTTCTATTCACCATGCTATAATGCCCAATTTTACCTGCTTAAAATATTATAAAAATCCATTATAATATGGTCCAATAAAAAATTATGACCTTCCTACACGGGCCAGGCAATGTTTTAATATTTATAGTTTCCTTTCTGAAAAATAATTCTGCCTTGTATTGCGTCATTAACGATTAAGTGATATAATATAGGTATGTAATATAATATCTATGGACGCTTTTACACCACGTCAATCTGGTCCCGTGCTAAGATTCCGAAGAACTTGGGTTACGGGTACCAGACAACGGAAATACATATACATATTTAATTATTTTATATTAATACATACATTTAAGATTTTTGTTATATAATACATAAATTTAATACACATCCATGACACAGTAACACAGAAAACTTTTTGTTCCCTGGCGAGATTCGAACCCGCTACCTCCGGTTTGAGCGCCAACGGGCTAACCACCGAGCCACGGAGGTCGTCAAATTATATTCACTGCTTCACTATTGTATTGAGACCTATTATATATATACTTATTCTTCTAGTCTTCTGGACATGTCAGCAGTGCTTATACTGTGAGAGGAAGTTCCTCTTTTGAGGAGAAGGAAAATGATGAATAGCGAAAATATAATGAGTCCAATTTTTTGGTAAGCTGTTCCGCTGGTGGAACAGGAAGTTTGTAGTACACAAAATTGACCCGTTTGGTTAGAACTTTGTATATAAGCCATTTTAATGGCTACCACTCGCCGAGTTAGATCTCAAGAACCGTAATATCTAGTGACAGTTGAAATTTGCCCAGTCATCACCAGTGGGATTTTTATTTTTAAAACACGATTTTTAGGCGTCGGTATTTCATATATCGATCGCTTTGGTTTGACGTCATGGTACCGGAATAACGACCCTCATCTCGTGCTCCAGTGGGTTATATCAGATAATCATTAAACTGGTGAGGACAAATTTTCTTGTGCAGCTGCGCCCCGCGATAAGACTTGAATGAAGTATACAATCTGGGATGGTT
The DNA here is from genome assembly GCA_905333005.2 of Lycaena phlaeas. Classification (NCBI taxonomy): domain Eukaryota; kingdom Metazoa; phylum Arthropoda; class Insecta; order Lepidoptera; family Lycaenidae; genus Lycaena; species Lycaena phlaeas. The sequence goes on from HG995181.1 coordinate 7,241,001, forward strand.
TTGATACTTGGAAATAAATATAAATAGAATAACTTTTTGTGTTGAATGCCTTCGTATAGAAGAATCATCTCGAATCCCCTGACCGCAAACGACACGATATTGTTTTACATGATGTGTTTTTTCTTTTTCACTATAAATTTATATTATTTATGCATTCTATGTTAGTATCATACATAATTTATATTTGCCGAGCGTCCGGTGACGGCATTTTTTTTGTATAGTACTCGTATATACGGTATTCTTAGTCGCCAAAAATAGAAATGAGCAGATTTAGAATAGTCATACGTGATCTTATTATATGAATACTTTAAAATAGAATGAAAGTATGAAGAATGTTCGGTCGACGTATATGAAGTCTAACGCGAATTACTTGAAAATTGAAAGCTTTCTAGCGTTAAATAGCAGTTCACTCAAATAGTACACAAGGCAGTATAAAAGGGAGCCCAGTAACCATCAGACATTCAGTACAAAGAGAACCTCCAATAGTACACACCAGGAAAAGTCATCTATTACTTGAGACTACAGTGACTATGAATAACTGGCGTTTACTACTCTTCGCAGTTTTATGCATATTTCAACCAATTTCTTCAGAAGAAAATATATTTAATGGCAGAGAACGGTGCCACCAACAACGTTCCGACTCTTCACGTAAAGACACAAGAATATCGCCGAATGAATATCTCACAACACCAACCTCTGAAATTCGCCGTGTAAACACTCGCAAGGTAATTCGAGAGATCCCCGAACAAGTAACTGAACAAGACTTTTCACGTACTCGTCAACAGTTCACAAGCCATAGGGAAGGCAACCCCCAAGATGTACGGGAAACTAATCGGCGTATACGAACAAATGATCGATTAAGTCTTGTGTCACGCCAGAGATATGATGCAGAGACAGTAAGTCAACGCTTTGAAAGACGCTATATAACGAGAAATGATAGAACGCAAACACGGAATATTCGAGAAGAAAGGCGAACGGACACCGATAATCTTATCAGGGACAGAAGAATTACCTCAAAACAAGAAACGCATGCACGTTCTTTTCGTTCTTTGGAGATAAATGACAACAATCGGCGAACCTTCGAAAGAGAAGTCACTAGAGCACGCCTTACGTCTTCAAGAAATGCTGAATCATCCAATGTTCCACCTAGGCGAAGTTTTATTCAAAGAGAGTATGAAGACGTTCAACGCCGGCCTGTACAAAATGTACGTCTTGAGCGTAATGTAAATAAAATTTTGAAACAGAGGGAATTTGTACAAATTGATGAGGATGAATCGCGAAACCTTAAAAGCGAATTAAAAGTTATCAGAGTAAACGCTAACGACAGAATGAATTTGGAGGCAAGCCGACGCAATACCGGACGAATAGTGCAGAATCTACGCGATATCCGCCAAAATCAGCGACCCAATGTAAGAGACCACGATATTCGCACAAATTCTGTGAACACTGACTCTCACCGAAGTGCAGATGTTATTGACAATCGTAGAAATGATATTCGACGAGGTATAAATGAATTTAGGAGACAAGACACTGAACGCAAAGTACGAAACGACGTTAGGCTAGAATTGGAAAGTAGAGCCAGACGCGATGTCGATACTGATAGAAGAAATTATAGGGATGAACAAATTCGTCAAAACAAAGTAGATGCAAGAGAAGCTACCGTCAGTTTTGCTCGTCGTGAAGAAAGACCACAATTAAGAACTAATAAGAGAGATAGCAGAACGGAAAATAGAGACCGAGAACTAAATAGGGACCTTGTACTTCGTTCTCAGAGACGATTGAGCTTAGAGCGTCAAAATAAAATTACACGAGAATTTACTTACAGAAATACACAAATTAGAAGTTCTGATTTTAACAGAATTACAAATGAGAGGATTCGCTTAGTACCAATTAAACCAACTGATGATAATGATAGACGCGAAACAAATATATTAAGACGGCGAAACTTGGAGGCATTTAGAAATATTGAACAGGATAACCGTCAAATGAAAAATTTAGAAAAAAGACTCGATTCGATGAGCAACCGTTTTAGGCAAAATGTGGAGAGAGATAACGGCCAAAGACTTCGAAATATTGAAGCCATTCGAGTGACTCGTGACGACGCGAGAGAGAACATTCGCCGCTCAATTACCTTGAATGACCGATTTTCTAACAAAATGGTTAGAGACGAAAGTACTCGTTTGTACAGGACTAATGATTTTTCAACGGAAACTCGCAACGTAACCTCCGAAAATTACTCTACTTTCGAACTGCAATATTTGTTTTATATTTTCCAAGCAGTATATCTTATTAGCATATTTCGGAAATCACCTCAGAACAAACAAGGTCTTGAAAAGAAATCATGGTAAGTCATTAAAATATTAACTTTTTTATGTAGGTACCTATTACCTTTTTAGATAGTACTAGTCATCTTCTAGTGATGTTACACCGATTAAGAACCGAATTTTGAACTCGTGTCCTGGTGTGAATTGTGATCCTGGCCCGCATTTAACAATTGTCTAGATGCGGATTAGAACTCTGTATAACATAATAAAATGTAGATTTAGTTAATACTTGACCAAGGACAAATAACTTTTTGAAGATTCTATATATCCTAAAAATTTAAAATAAACTTACATAAAGTTAGTTTGTTAAGCCGCCGTAACAGGGGGCTTACACAGCTTAAGTAAAAAGGCAAAAATGTATTCAGGACAAATCAAATAAAATGTCTTTGTCAATAACTTGGGATGCAGAATATTGAAACTAGTATTTTCATATTTGAGGTTTTTGCTAATCATAATAAAGGATATTCATATTAATTATATATTTTCAGGTTCGGCTCTTGGAAGACTCCTCTTGTTATGAAAATGGATTAAACCACTTCAATGCTCATATGTCATATTAATGTGTAGTTAAAATGTAAACCTCATGTTATAAAATATAAATGTTTATATAATGTTTATTCAAAATAAAATGTCTATAGCATAATTATATTACGACATTTATTTATACTTATTACATCCTACAGACATCAAATCTTATTATGATTTTGATTTTACTATGGTTTTAAAATCAAACTTATATCTAACATTTTAATGGAAAATTTAAAGATCTACTGTATCAGTTTTCTTTTTGTGTTGGCTTTCATACCAAGCTTTAGATATCATCTTTTTCATTTCATCATCGCCTGTTTCATACCTGAAATAAAATTTATGGATTTATTAAGAAAATTATGATATTGGAAAACATGTGAATTAATAATTATTTCATATCACTTTAACAACTCTTTAAATATATTTTACTATTGTTAAGTAACAGACTTTTTTGCATGTTTTGTTACAATAGATTGGACATGAATAATTTTATAAAAATGCTTATATTCTTGTGTAAAATAATTTATATACTTACATATTCTTCATGAGCCCCATAATAGATTCTTGTGGATCTTTTGTATCCATCTCATCGGGCTTAAATTTGTTATTCTTTTGATCTTCAAATTTCTTCTCTATTTCAGTCATGTGAGACCACTTAATGTTTGGTTGTGATTTTGCCAAAAATACAACCACCATATCTGAAAATAGTTCAAACAAAATAAAATATAAGAATATTGTTTGAAAAAATATTTTATGTGAAATAACCAAATAAACCTGAAAATTATATTTGTACTATTCATCCAAAAAAAGTCATAGGCGGTGGTGTTTGGGTGTTCACTGTCATGTGCCTAATTGTTTTGGATGAGTAGTAAGATCTCCTGCAAAATAACTTATTTTTATTCTTAGGATATTATTCTCACAATCACATTCCCCTTTAACTGGACCTATCATCATGAGATTTTATTTGTCCACGGCTGAACATAGGCCTCCCTCAATGAAAGCCAAGACAATTACTTGCCCCTTACATTCAACACCATTTAGTAGATACTACATCCAGACTTATGGCTTTTTAAAATCATAGCACTAACTAATGGCCTAATCTACTATCAAATTTAGTGTTATCTAAAAATATGTCCGATTAATTTTAATTTAATGCTCCTCATTATTCTAATTTATGACAAATGCTTACATTATCGTATCAAATACATGCTCTCAACTTAATCTATACATGTTTTAAATTAAGAACTAACACAAAATAGTCTATCTTTGTAATCATTCCATATTATACTCCGTGCGGTGTAGCTTGGTGCGGCTGACACATGCCAATATGACGTTGACCTCTGTCAGTATTACATGGTAAGGGATGTAAAATTATGTTATTAATTATTATTTCTATCGATACTTGCAGCATAAACTTAGTTCTTATTAATAGTGAGTGTAATCAAAGAGCGTTTGTGTGGTAAAAGATATTACAAAATAAAAGACTTCATTGAAGGTACCACACACGCGTATTATAACATTAATTATTATTATTTAGACGACACAAACTCTTGGGATTGTATTGCTCTTTTATCAATTGTCTATCTAGAATGTGGATAAATTTTGAGCTTGCAGTATTTAGAACTAAACTTGTGTAAAGGTGAAACGTATGACATGCTCGCTTATGCCATTGCAGTGGTGGCGTTGTGGGATGGGTCTTCTACTTCCCTCTAATATGTGGAAGAGGTTGATGCTGGCTCACGCGTCCTGGCCTGTGTGGAGGTGCTGCTGTGGTGGCTGGATTTTCTTTTCTTTTATTAACATCCTCTGGTTTGTTTTGGATGCTGCGGGGTCTAAATTTACCTACTTATTAATCTTAGGCTAGTGTGCAGTAAGTAGTAGTAGAATGTTTATAAAAATTCTTAACTATATTTTAAAAAGAGCAACTCAACAGAGTTTCTTACTAAACTAATATAGAAGTATGTATTTCATTTTTTGTAACAGAATATCTGAAAAGATTAGGTCCATTGAGTTTGTTTCGCCGGTTCTTCTCAGTGGGCTTGCTTTGGAACCGGTGGTAGACTCAATTGACTTTCAAAAAGATACTTTGATTGTACTATTTTGAATAAAAAAAATTAACAAAATAAAAAGAGACGATTGGGAACGTGACATACATATTGATAACATTATGGACTCATCGTTTATAATATCTGTCACAGACACAGACGATGAATGTAGTGACTATTCAGATGTTTCAGACTCTGATATTAGTTTTAACGAATAAAATTATTTTTTATATGTATTCTGTTGTTAAATTTATTATATTTATAGAGTTTTTACAACAATAAGTAATTAAACTACGCCCAATATATGTGTTTTATTATTAAAAATATCGACTATCTATCGTAGCGATACATCACATCACTAGATACGTCTATGGCGTTACGTTTTAAGCATAACACATTGCTTAATTTTTCTTTCCGTTACATTTAATTTATAGACTAGAACATTCTGATTGGGTTTAATTTAATTTATTACAGTAATTCATTATTTAATACATAACGAGTGTGAAATAGTTAAATTAGTAAGTCATTATTTATAAATTGTTGCACCATTCAGGGGTGAAATGAAACGTTACTGGAACTGTCACCCGCACCATGCTACACCGAAATAGGTATAGGTATACAAAAATGACATCTGATTTATAATAAGAAGTTTCGATCAAAAGTTCAAAGGTAGTAAGTCCAATGCTTAAAATTCAATGGAGAAACAGGTTAAGCATTAAGGCACTGTTTATAAGAATTAATATTAATTTTATTACCTATCATAAATCCTTAGAATAAGGTTTTAGATACAGATTTGTTTATAATTATAGTAAGTTATCAACCATCTGCTATCACATCTCCCAGAGTGACCATTTACATTAAAAAATGTTTTAGCTATATGGCTTACCTGTTTTTTGTTTCCAGTGACTGTCTTCGACATTTATATTATTAAGTAGCCTGTTGATGACTAACAAATAATCTTTACCCTCCAAGTCTTCAACATAAAGTTCCATTGATTTTTCTGTAAGTTTGCAGTATACTTGCTCTTTTGGCACATTCTGAACATTTTTGAGGGTTACAAATATTTTCACATATTTGTCAGATTGATCCCAACCTGAAAACATTTATAATATGTAACCAAATCAATAGGAAGTTTCAATGGAATCTCTTATCTCTTATATTTACTTACAGTAATGCCTCAATGTCTGTACTTACCATATCCATTTAGTTTTATTTGATATCTCTTCTTTGGTTGTGGTGCAGATGAACTTGGTAAGGGCGTGACATCCATGGGGGTATCAACTTCCATGGTTTCTTTGAGTTTAATCCATTCTGTTTCTAATTTTCTTATCTCTAATGATAAAAAGTCTTGAACTTTCTTTCGTTTTGCAAGTTTCAGCAGTTCATTCAATTCGTCCAAATCTTTTCGCAACTGGAAAAATGTTTTATACATAAAGCTTCCATAGCTCCGTTCAGAGTAATAATTATATTGAATAAAAAGTATTCAGTTCTTACCTCAGTTATCTTTGCCTCAGACATGCTGAATTAAGTATTTGTGTAAAAAAAATTGTAAGAAATTGTCAAACGCAGAAATTATCTTTACTTTTCGAGGATTTTCACTACTCACTGATGATATTCACTACTCTCTCGAACGCTAAATCCGTTTTGAATTAAAAAAAAAACAAATAACAATAGTGTAGATTCTTGAAACTTGAAATACAAATAAATTTCAATTTACTTTGAAGCGAATTCAGAATATTGACAAAAGTCAGAGTGCGCCGAGTCCGAGCGACAATAATAAAGAAGCTACTTGTCATTTAGCGTTTCTAGCAATTTCTGGACGGCACAGAGTACTTTACACTTTTGCAGTTTTGCTGGACGGTTACTTAGGAGTTACGTCGATGTATAAATAATATGGATATGCCAATGTACATGGGGGAGATTTTTAAAAAAAGAATACATTTTATTTAAAAAATATCTTTTATTAAAACAATATTAAACTAAGACAAATACTTGTAATAAAAATAATTATTAATTAATAGATTTTATATTAGATACTAATTACAATTTATTATATTGATACGGTAATAATTCAGTCTTCTAAGCTCACCGAATCGATTTTTATAAAATGTGGTGATCAAAATTCTATTTTGAACCCTCTTTACAGTGCAATTAATAACGAGTTAATACTATAATTTTTAAAAATCCTATTACATTATATTATCGATAATGTATTAAGAAAATATATAAAATAAAATTGCAATTTTATGATTCACAATTTATTTTAATGAAGTAAATAGAAACATTCGGAGTCGGTGTAAGTAAATAGAGTCTTTCTAACGAAAGTATGATCTGATAAAACGTGGAAAGCTCAAAAATATTTATATGGTATTACTAACTATAGTAGGAGAAACATGTTTTGATACTTGTGTATTTTTGTGTACAAATTAATTTGCAGTCTGTTCCAAAAGAGATCCGTTTCGTCCACGGGTGAACTATCGTTGTTATTTTTATAAAACAAGCCACTTTACAATTTGGCCTCTATTCTTTAGTCTTTCCTGTCATCATTATGAATATTAAATTAAGACAAATATCAAAAGCATATAGATTTATTTATTTGTGTACGTGGTACATATTTATACTTGACATTTCTTCATGTTCACGTTATCATCATACTCAACATAAGAGACCAACAATTCAACCTCGAAAGATCCTTCTGTATCAGTGGATTCATCATTACTTACACTTAACATCATGAATTTTTTCAATACTTCTTCTGTTATGTGATCTCTTTGTTTGTAGGTGTATTTATTTTTCAAATTTTGTTATTCGGCCAAACCAGGGTTTTTTGTTTTCTTTTTTGCAATAACAATTTATAATAGTACAAAATGCAGACAACAGCAAACCAGACTTTGTCGTGCCTTTGAAAGCTTAATAATGTTGCCATATCAAAACTTATAAGAAAACTCCAAGACACGCTTTCGTTAGCCAGACTCTATACAAAATTAGATATTGTAAATAATAGCCCAAAGACGATCCATATTGGCGCTGATAATGAAGCACTAATTTAATATACGGCCCTTTATAATTTGTTGAGTCACATTTAAAAATTTACTCAGTTGCTACTGTCGCGCCACTCTTATTTAGGTATCGCTTTTCGATTTTATCGACGAACAATTTTTCTTTTACAGAAATAGTAGTACTCCAAACGTAGAGATTACATTCTCTTGGGCGTTCCTACAGCCTTGTTCAGATAAGGCGACAACCCATCGATTTCAGAACTCTATATTCTTAGAATAATCTAAACTCAATTATGACACGTACTCGTGTCGCGTTCGATTCCCGCGTGTCTAAACGAGGCCTAAATATCTATTTACTACTATCATAATTATCATATATTATGATAGAACGATAGTCTCCATACAAGCGCTCTTTAAAAATCGAAGTATAAACTGAATCACACCAGTTGCCAATAGGGGTGCAATTTTCCCGAAGGCACGTTTCGTGAGGCTACTAAGTGGGGTTAGCTTGACTGGCCTGTTGGTTATTGATTAGTGACAATCAAAGAGGATATAAACAGGTGACAATGACAGTTGAACCAGAAGGGTGTGGGTACGATTCCCACCTAAGGTGAATCTTTGTATGATGAATGAGCATAATCAGGTTTTATTTCTGGTCGTGATTTATCATTTATCTATAATATGCATGTATTTAGAAATATACAACATGTTTCATTTTTCTTGTTGCCATAAGACAAGCTCTGCCAGCTGTCTAGTTTGGGATTAGTTGGCCGTATGAGTTGTCCCAGTATATTATTAGATATTGCTATATCAACCTTAACCTTGCGTTGGATGCGAGTGGCAAGGGATCGGTCGTCTTGGCGTTCATTGAGAGAGGCCTATGTTCAGCAGTGGACGGATAAAGGCTGATGATGATGATGATGATATCAACCTTATGATAAACGCTCATAGATAAGAGTAAACATCAAAACATTTTTTTTTTAACTTATTTCTAACAAATATTTTTTATACTTGAATAATTGTTGTCAGGAAAGAGACATTGTTTTAGCAAAGTAAAATGAGGTGCTTGGGATTTATAGGAATATAAATAATCTGAAATTCCTCTTTTAAGCATTTAATACTTTAATGTGATACATAGGGTAAGATCTTTTAGGATACATGATATAATCGATATTAATTACATAACAATAGTATACTGGATAAGACGATAATAAAAATAAAAAATACAACACTGTCACATAGTTTTTTTAATCAAAATTAAACAAAAATAGGGGATTGTCACAAGTAAATTTCTCATAATTGAAGAAGAAATAGTAGATAGTTCTCTTACTTACCTATTATATTATGAATATAATATAGACGATGCAATGCAACACTGAAAATTGTATGATGAAGATGTAAGAGGTGGAAAAGTCAGATGAGTATCCTGAACTCATCTCTCTTACTCAAAGTGCACTGTAGTAAATTTAGAATTCGAAGTTCAAAAGCTTCGCAAAAACATTTTTAAATGTAACTATACAGACAGGCATTCGGCACAAGCGCATACATCCTTACGTATAATAGATCAATTAAACATTTTCTTGTCTTTTTGTACATATAACAATTAAAAACATATTTCAGAACTTATTATTAAACCCACAAGACCCAAATCTGATGTCTTAAATCTCTTGACTCTTTTCTCTTATTTTCCACGTACACATGTACCTAACCTACCCAAACCATCTACAGTCTTAAAAGTAAAATACGATAATTTCATAATGACGTGAATACACTAAGCTGGATGGCATATATAGAGCGATCGTTGGATAATGATGAATGATACCAACAGTCGCTCAGCATATTTTTCTTCTTATTGTATTTCAAGTCGTCAGCTGACCGAGTGCTTATTAAACTTTCCATATGACCTATTATTCTAATTAATTAATTAATTGCTCCTGTAAAATGTTGCGAAAATACAGTGCGCGTCAATCAATAAATTATTTCATTGATAATGCGCACTGTACTTTCGCTATAATAGTGTTTCAACTTTAAATATCAAGTAACTACTGAGTCCTAATTTATTTATGTAGTTCTAAGTAAAAAGTATGAGTTTATGTCGTAACAATTGTTTTTGTTATACATATTTATAATGAACTTATTTCATAACATGATACGGTCCGTCTTACCACGGATCTCTAACCCCCTTTATCGGACCCCTCAGGGGCACGGACCTAGTTCTTGCGGTGCGCGCGGTTGCGGCGCATGTTGGTGTGGCACTGCGGGCAGTACCACTTACCCTTGGGCGGCGCCGTGATACCCACGCACGGGTAGTGGAACCATTCGTACGGACACTGCGACAAATAATATTATGTTAGTAGAGAATACGGAATAGGGATAGACATACTGTAGGGCTATTCTGTAAAAACCATTTCTATATCGAGCTTCACCTGAGTGATAGAGCTAACTTTATGTCACTTCGAAAGTGAACTTTATTGGTATAGATGTCGTAGTATGATTTGATAAAACGTTTTTTTGCGAAAATACTAGGGATATTGCGAAAACACGGATAATTAGACATTGGCATTACATTTCTCAATCTTACTGAAAAAAGGTAGGGTTTTTGCAAAAATACCAGTCGCCTTAGCAAGATTGAAAATCCTTAACTCTGATTGGCTTGATTTTGGTTGACAGGCAAACTCTTAATGCGATTGGTTGATATTTTGCCTTGTAGGTTTGAGTATACAATAGGATCCCAGACAACGTTCAAAATCCTTCCATCAATAAATTTAAAAAAGTTATTAAAGAAAGTTTGTTTTTACCACACAAATAGGATATAACAAAGTAAGTCTTAATGGAAGATACCACGCGATGGGAATAGGGCGATCCTCCCAGGAATTTCAGGATAGCATGTAAATTTGTAATAGAATATTTGAAAATATTAGTTCCACTGATTTTGCTTCTTTCTTCTATTTTTAGTAAGATTAAGAAATATTATATTATAGAAATATCTAATATATTATAGAAATATCCTATTGTTAGCTATTTTTTGATTATTTAAAGTAGTTAAGGTCTGATTAATTTTCTGTGATTGATGTGTTCCCTAGGTCACTAGTTTATATTTTAACTAAATTGTTTAGCAAAAAATCAAAGAAACTATAAATCAAAGGCATCGGCACGGCACCTTTTCTTGCCCTTTAAAATTAAAAATTGATTTTTTTTATTCAAAATAGTACCATGAAGAACCGGCGAAGCAAAATTAGTGGAACTAATCTTTTCAAATATTCTATTACAAATTTACATGCTATCCTGAAATTCCTGGGAGGAACGCCCTATTCCCATCGCGTGGTATCTTCCATTAAGACTTACTTTGTTATATCCTATTTGTGTGGTAAAAACAAACTTTCTTTAATAACTTTTTTAAATTTATTGATGGAAGGATTTTGAACGTTGTCTGGGATCCTATTGTATACTCGAACCTACAAGGCAAAATATGAACCAATCGCATTAAGAGTTTGCCTGTCAACCAAAATCAAGCCAATCAGAGTTAAGGATTTTCAATCTTGCTAAGGCGACTGGTATTTTTGCAAAAACCCTACCTTTTTTCAGTAAGATTGAGAAATGTAATGCCAATGTCTAATTATCCGTGTTTTCGCAAAATCCCTAGTATTTTCGCAAAAAAACGTTTTATCAAATCATACTACGACATAGATACAAAGTCGAGTTTTAAAGAATACTTTGTATAACATCATAGTCGCCTACTTATGAATTATGATCGTTAGCCATCGATCAAATATTATACCCTAGATACACTGTTACATACAAATCCAAATCGAAAAAGTGTCCCATGCTATGCCATTGCTAAGTTGCAAGTCAAATTCTTTTTCTTTTTTTTATGTCCTTGTACCTAACAATAACGTACTATTTTCAAATTCGCGCTTATGGAATTACAGTATGCGGGCATCGCGGAAGTCGTAAAAGTTTATTACCAGAGACCATACCCACAATAATTGTGCTTAGAACAGTTTTAAGCACAATTGGATCGATACATTTTTTATCGTTTGCGCGGTATCTCGGGTATATATTTTGATCGACATCGTTAGGTTAGACCATGGATTAGCCCACTATTGAATAAGTCAAGAAAACTCATTCATGCATTGCTTAGCTAGTTATTATCATTCTGATCTCTCTTGCTCATTGGCCTTTCTTTTGCATCGCGGCACAGCCACTACATGGATGATATAAAAAATTACAGTTGGTACTAAACTATGAAAGCAACTAGAACGATATCCTCAACTGTAAAATTGATATCAACAATGATTCATTGAGCCAGATGTAATTTCTATGGTGTATTAAAAAAATAGTTTTAAGTATTTATCTATCTATTAACAAGTAATGTAAAAGTCAATGTAAAAAAAATGGCAAGGGATCGGTCATCTTGGCGTTCATTGAGGGAGGCCTATATTCAGCAGCGGATGGATAAAGGCTGATAATGACGACGATGAAGTGAAGTCCAGTGGGCTAATGGGGAGAGTCATTTATATACTCATGCTCGGGAAGACCAAGAGTCGGTCTACCTACTAGACGGGCTAATCATAGTATCTGATGGGATATGGGATGAGGACGAGGTTGGTGTTGTTGCGGGATGTGCAGTATCCGGGGGCAAGGGCACTCACGTCCTGGTTGTCGCAGGCGACCATGTCCCCGTAGGAGACCTGGTTGCAGATGCAGTAGCGCGGCTCGTTGGGATCGTAGGTCCACTCCTCATCTGCCGCCTCCTCCATCGGGGCCGCACTCACCACGCTCACACCCCTGGAACAAACAAAAATATTTTCTAATGTTTGCATAATTTTCACTAAGTATCAACCCTTACATGTCCTATTGCTGGGAACGGTTCTCCTCCTCGAAATCAGGCGAGGAAGGTCATAGTTTACCGATGCACTGGACTAATGCGTGTTGGTGAACTTCTCACACCTTCAAAGACTTTAACAACCTCATCAGGTATGCAGGTTTCCTAGCGACGTTTTCCTTCACCGGTGAGCGAGCCGATGGCCCCGTATTTGGGGTGCACTTAGAAATTTAGGAAAACCCATTTCAAGGCACACATGGGGAGGTCGGGATCGAACCCAGAACCTCTCGCCTAAAAGGCCGAGTCTACCCACTGGACCATCGTCGCTCGTTTTTCACTAATTATAAAGAAATAAAGTGTTTTATGGCAGTTTACAATGGTTAAGCCCCGAAGCAGTGGGATATAAAAGGCTTGATACTGTATCTGTGCTACATTCAACTTTATATTAATAACATTAAACTATAATTTTTATGTATGTAATGCACAACAAGTACACAAGAGTGTACAAGTTACTGATCTCCTTCTGAAGGCAGAATTTTTGTGTGATTTTTGTGTGTTCTGGTGGATTCGAGAATGGTTTAGATTCATAATATTATGGTCTATTAGCCTAGTATTTTATGTAGGTTGTGTCGGTACTCACAGCGCGGGCGAGGCGGAGCGGCTGGCGGCGGCCTGGCTGGCGCTGGCGGAGGCCCCGGCCGAGCCCGCCGACGTGTACGAGCTCTTCCTGCAACACGACACGCTGTATCCATACTCCATACTAACCATCAACCGTGCTACTATTGTCTTTTGGATCCGTTAGGCTCGGCATATCAGTGTAGCGGACCAATCACAGCGTCACAATCCTAAATCGCGCTATCGGAATTCTAGCGCCCGGTCGCTATATAATATATACTACATCTTCCACGATAGCTTGCTTGGGGAAGCTACCTGTCAAAAATCAACCCACAGCTCTGATTTCGCTCTAAGACTTTAAGGCCACAGCATAGGACATTTCGAAAAAAAAAAACCACGATAGCTTCGGCTTCGGTTTGGCCGAGCAGAGAGATCTCCCTTTGGGGCCTATCGTCATAATTCCCACATCAGGAACATCATAATAATACATATTAGAATTAATTTAGATGTAGTGGGAACGTCAAGAGTTGATTTCACTGATAAAGCGCACCAATAGTGTCATACATCGTAGTTACTCGTTTAAACTAAGTTCAAACAATTTAATAACTTTTACGTATTTTATCGCGGTTTATTTAGTTTTTTGCATGTCCGACGTTTCGGATGCTTTACAGCAACCATGGTCACTGAAAGTACTGAGTAAAAAAACTTAATAAGCCGCGATGAAATCTATAAAAGCTGTTTCATTAGAATGAGTGAAATTTGCTTAAAACACAAAAGAAAATAATGAACGAGATTAAAATTCAGTTCATATCAGTTCCCTTATGTTTCTTTATCAGAATACAACACGGAGGAGTTCGTTGGATATTTCCAATTTTAATACTGGTTCAAAATGATTAAGGATCTCTATTGTTTTCTTATGTTTATGCGAATTTCACTCATTCATTACTTTACAGCAACCATGGTCACGGGAGAAGGTTCTCCCGTGACCATGGTTGCTGTAAAGTATCCGAAACGTCGGGCTTATAAAAAACTAAATAAACCGCGATAAAATGCGTAAAAGTTGTTTCATTATAATGTTTAAAGAACTATCAGTACTCACTTCTGTTTGGTGTGCCTCTTGTTGGTGGCGGCGGCGTGGCCGTGCGCCGTGGTGTGGTGGCCGTGCGCCTGGCTGTGGCTCCCCGCACCGCCGTGACCTGCGACACATCCGCTGGTATAGCACCCGCGACTGACGACTGTGGACTCTGACCGAGGCTTAGGGCCTGTTTCACAACCTCCAGATAAGTGCCGGATAGGCTATCCAGAACATATTTGACAGATAGAGTATGGAGTATCTGTCAAGTTCCGGATAGGCTATCCACAGCCTATCCGGAACTTATCTGGAGATTGTGAAACAGGCCCTTATAAAAAGGATTTATTTAATTTTGCCATGTATCAGAACATGAGAAAATAGCTTGTTCGCCGGTAAAGGAAACGTCGTGAGAAACTGTATGCTCTTTAAGGTTATAATGTAATGACCACACCGCTCCGTGGTCCTGCTGGAAGATCGCCAGTACTTGTATTACGGGTGCAAAATAAACAGGTATCCGGGATTCGTTTCCCTAAGGATCCAATAGGTTTTCTTTCGACAGAAGGACAGAGAATGGAATGATACCATTTTGTCATTTTAGAAACTGATTTTCTGTTAGGAAAAAGCACAGTATTTAAGCTTT
The DNA here is from genome assembly GCA_905333005.2 of Lycaena phlaeas. Lineage (NCBI taxonomy): Eukaryota > Metazoa > Arthropoda > Insecta > Lepidoptera > Lycaenidae > Lycaena > Lycaena phlaeas. The sequence goes on from HG995181.1 coordinate 7,256,049, forward strand.
AGTGTGTCCGCATATAACGTGTGCGTTCTCGTGAGTGTGTGTGCGTGCGCGTGATCGTGTGTGTGGGTGTGTGTGTGTGTGTGTGTATATATGTGCACACCGTGATCATGGTGGTGGTGCGTTGCGGGCACGGCGTGGTGCGCCAGTTCGCCGCCGGCCACCGCCTCGTACGACGCCTTCAGCGACGCCGTGCGCCGCCCGTGCTGCATCTGCAACAGTCGTAACAACGGTTAACACTATGTAACGGAGGTCGAGGGTCGATAGGCGTGACAAATTTACCTGCCACTATATTTATACTGGCTAAGCCCACTACTCCTAGGTAGCCAGAATTGATAAACTGCTACTATACTGCGGGTAACCACCAAATAATAGTTTGATATGAAATGAGCAGCGAACCAGAGGGATACGTTAAAAATACCTTAGGTTAAAATTGCAACGAATTTGATCACAAGAAGCCAGTAAAAATTTGAAGCTAGTGTCAGGGGATCTTTCACACACACATGCATAGTAAACTAGATGATATCACGCATATACCCATTATATTGAAGAGCACATACAAGTTATAAGTAGTTCAAGTACGTTCCTCACCAAATTTCGAGGAACGTTTGTACTAAACCAAATGTAAGGTACCTGCTGCGTGGCGGCGATGGCCTGGCTGGCGGCCGCGGCGATGGCGCTGCCGGCGTGACCCAGCGAGTACGGGTCGCGGCCCAGCGCGGCCTGATAACATTTTTATCATAAATAGTTGAATATGAAAAAATATCTTCAGTAAACATGTAAATTAAATTAATATAGAATGTACCTAAGGTATGAACAGAATAAGGACGCAAATTTGATACAAAATTACATGTAAAGTGAAATTTAGTTTATTTTTATTTATTAGAGTAGTTTTTATTCACTCACCAACATAATCTTCACTTTGACATTATGCTACTTCAACTAATTTTATTTTTCGGTTTCTACCAATTTTTAATTTTATTACAGCTTTTTTAGGTTTAAGACTAAGTTAACACTTAAAACGTTATGAAATGTCAGATTTTAATACTAATCATGTTCCATTTCATGTTGGTGATGTGAACCTATAAGATTTTCACCTTACCAAAAAGTGCACAACATGGCTCAATTAGTTTTCACTTGAATATTTAGTTAGAAACCTGTATAGAATCAGTCCGAGACATGTTGCCATTGCTGGTATGGGCCCTCGATTCTCTTGGAGCCCAACTGTCTCGGCGCTTTTCAGCACGCACACGGTATCTAATAAAACAAAAAAGTTATCAGCCATTTAAACTTTGAATATTGAGGAAAATATGGTGAGAATTTTATGGTAAAATTTTTGTCACAAAAAAAAAAATATGTAGTTGTTTTGAAATCTTAGTCATGTCCAGTCCAAGAGGAATATTTTGTTTATTAATTTTAAACATCAGATTAAAAAATCATAAGTTCTGTTTTTATAATTCTGTACTCACGCCCGGAAATTTCTAAAATGTTTGCTAAAGTTTATGCCAACTAACATGGTTGTTAATGGCGGTTAACATACAATTCTAGAGTCAAATTTAACAGCTTTTCATTGTAGTGGCTATGTCAACTGACAGTCCAATTAAATTAATTAATTTAACCATGCTTCTAGCAACTCATTAAACACTTAACAAGTGACTTGGCAGTTGATTTGTTAATTTTTGCGTTGATCAGCCTCTTGGAAACCAGACGTTACAGAAGAAACCCTTTGAATGGGATTAGATATTCACCCCCGATAGCTTAGCACCTAATAAGTCTAGGTTACCTAAGAATGTCATAACCGATCCTGTTGATAAAATCACAGAACTGTTAAAGCGCGACGCTGAAGCGCGACGTAAGCTACAACACACACTCAGACATAACACAGCCGGTGTTAGGCACACATTCACACCGCATGGGCCCCGGGGTCGTATGCGACGTCGAACCCTACACTCCGTTGACCAGTTGATCCGGATCAACCGCGACAGCATAGGCTCAGATCAGCTACGAGTCGACACCAATATAGACCGTGTAATCACCGATAGTACTCTGCTATCGGCAGCTTGCTCGGGTCCCGCGCTTGACCCGCCTCCCCCGCTACCGGGGGAGGGGAGGGCCGGCCCTCACGATAGGTTTCTAACGTCACCCGTTCCAAACCAGTCGACCGTAGCTGACCAAGTTAGGTACAAACCCGACGCCATGAACATGGCGGGGGGCAACCCCCCAAATTTTTAACGTCATAGGATGATCCAACCGGATCACCCCATTTCCGATGACGCATAACGGTCACTAGGACCATTAGCATAGATCCAACCGAAAAAAAAAAAAAAAAAAAAAAGGGATTAGATATATTTAGACAAAAGTAAAACCAACCTGTTTTCCTTATAATGGTTATTACTAGATGTGCTTGTGTGGTTGGTATTGGTGTCTAGGTCCAGCGATCGCTTTTCTAATAATTCAGTTATACCTTTGTTGTCTGCTTCAAGCTCACATTTAAATTTATGCAACTCTGTATCTGTATACAGAAAATATGTTTCATATTAACATAAATCAATATTAAACACATGTCTTTTCCTTACAAGATTTTTAAAGAATTAACTTTTTGATTAGAGAGATTAGAAATTTTGATTAGATTTACCACATTAGGTACTATTACACTATACATGTTTATCTAGTACTTATTAAAATATATACACTTACCTAGTCTACGAAGGTATCTATCAACTAAGTCATACATTTGATTTGCTAAAGTCACTTTTTCATCTGCCTCTTCAAGTGTTTTATTATAACCTCTTTTTATATCTGCGAATTCAGTATTAGCCTGATCGGTATTAATCTCATTTCTTCGACAACCTCCAAAAAGAGTCCGCACTCTCTTGTCCAGTGTATCCATATTATCTGAAATATTATTTTATTGACATTACTTTTGTAAGGAACAAATTCTTTTATTTAAAAGTTAATTCTAATTATAAGTTTACTTACTTTGAACAGATAGGTCCATTTCTCGCATTTCTGTGAATCTATCTCTCAGCTCTTGAGGAAGATGTTCAATCACTGTTAAAAAATTGTAAACAAAGTTTATTTTAGCAAAATTACAATTCATGTTCCAAATATTATGAACTATCACTAAAATCATTTACCTAAATTATAAATAATTATATAAAATACAAACTTCCAATGGTAAAAAATACACCAAAGGCTAAATATTATGGTCATCTAATGTAATATATCCATAAAATTTTAAATATCGCGCCAAATAATGGGTGTCGATGATTTTTATACACCATACCAACCGTAATGGCGTCTAAGTGTATTTAACAAGCTAAAGTTATTTGCTTACTTTCTAAATAATCTTCAAGGTATAACATTTTGGTGAGTGTTGTTATTCTTTTTACACTTAAAACACTTTTAGGAACACAATAAACAATACTTCGAATTACACTTTAATGAGTATTAGCAGCATGTGCTAATAAACAGAAACCAATGACGCAGTTCAGCTTTAGCGTGCTAGACTTTGAGAACTTTGTAGTGATGTGCTAATGTATTAAAAATATTATTATTTATGATCTATTAAAAAATGTCGACATATTTTAGAGTTATTTATATACCTATTGCTTTAAAATTGAGTATTTAAATAACAAAAATACGTAAATTACTGTACTATTTGGAAAAAAAACTATGCCATGTGTATGCTTTGCACAATCTTTATGATATAAGCTAGTATGCATAAGCATCAAGTAGTTTAGATAAAAATCTAAACTCTCCTTGTCTTAGTTTTTTACTTTGTATTATTTTCCTATTTAATGCTATAGACTGATGAAACTTATTTGTAAACTATATCGATACTCTTAAAGTAACAACACTAAAGAAAATATTATTTCAATGTTGGTACTATTGGATGAGCTCCTTCTACTTCTTTTTATAAAGTAGCAAATGAATGTAAATCTAGGCAATTTAATTATTTTTTATTTCCTAAAAAATGTGTTTCTAGCTGCATAGCTCATAACAAAGTGTAATTCATGTAATTTCTATTCAGTACTTTAGGAATCACTATCAATTTGTAATTATATTAATTTTTCATATAGTTTAAAGTATGGAGTGTAGAAACAAGGAGAACCATCTCATACGAAGACAAATTTTCATGGTGATCGGTTGAGTAGTTTTCGTCTGAAAGCGTAACAACCATCCGACTGCCACGTTTATAATATTAGTAAGAATTAAATAAATCCAATAACTCCACCTACCGTAACCTACCGTACTGGAGATATGGGTTCGGCCTCTTGAGCGGGGTGGTCCGGATTCGATCCTGACCCCCAGTGTGCCTAAAAAAGGGTTTTTCTATATTTCTTAGTACATCCTAAACACGATACCATCTTTCGCACATTGGTAAAGGAAAACATCGTGAGGAAACCTGCATACCTGATGAGATTGAAAATCTTTGAACGATGGCCCAATACCCTTCTCGCCTGATTTCGAAGAAGAGACCCGTGCCTAGCAGTGTGCAAAGAATTCAGTCGTACATAGAAGGACAGTTCTTATGAGTACTTTGAGGACAAACTCTGCGATGTAAACGTCCGCTTGGGGGCGTGACGAGAGGGACACCGCGATATTCCCAGCATATAAGCCTACGAGAGGGAGCGAGTGCGAACTGGGGACTTGAAAAACGTCACCTTCAGGCCCCGTTCGCACGAGCGCTTTTTAAACCGAGCGTTTGTTCATATGATTAAAAGCGTGGCGCTTTATTATTAAGCGCTGTTGGCGTTTCGACATTGGGTGTTGGACGTTAAATCGAATTGAGCATGCAGAACTCATAACTCAAAAGAACGGGGCCTTACAGTAGCCAGCAATAATATTATTAAAGTACAGTTAATATTTGTTACAGATATAAAAATGATTCGCAGACCATTGACAGAAATAACTTTAAAACTCGACGACTTGCAAGAATATGAAGCTTATCGGCGTGAACAAGCGAACAACTCATCAATAGCAGTCGAGATGCAGGAAGATACTCCGAAAGCCATGGCAGGTGGAAAAACCGCTGAAGAAATACACAATAGGATTGGTTACGCGCCTAAAAAGAAACCAAGCGGTCCTAGCACGGTTTAAATGAAAAAACAAGTCTTTGTATTATTCCATTTATTATCTTAAGTTACACGAATAAATTTTAAAAGAAATTACATTTTTTCTTACAATATATCTCAAAAATTTTAGTATACACTTGATCCGTGATGAGTCAATTTTATTTTATATATGTATCTTATAATAAAGCTGTGCTCTGTGCCGATTAAAAAATTACCGAAGGCAATCACCGTTATTACGTATATAAACATTTCTTCAAATTATATTACGTTAAAAGAGACATATCTTCCAGAGGACTCCTATAGGCATTATAACGCATACCGAATATTACGATATTTCTTACATAATATACGTTGTTATAGTTATACATACAGAATTAATAAAAAGAAACAATGGTTTTGAACCTACGTATTTAAATGTTTTACCATGAAATACTATATTGCTTGGCTGGTATAGCTCCTCCAGCAGTGCGCCGAGAAACCGCCAGTAATGTGGAGAGGGATAAACAAAAGCATGACAGCAGACACCCACTGTATAAACATACGCCCCTCCAGCACGCTTAAAAAGTCGTAACAGTTTCCTTAGGCAGACCAGCTTAAGTGAAAGACTTGCTCCCAAAACAAGAACTGAGCGGTGGAAGAAGAGGTTTCCTCCTCCTCTTAATTTCATTACACCCGCTGAGAAACTACCACCGGGTGGTGATCTTACCTGGGCAGTCTGGAACTCCTTGAACAGGCTCCGAGCTGCAGGTGTTGGAAGATGCCAAGAGAACCGGGTAAGGTGGGGTTTTTCCACCAATGATAAGTGTAGCTGCGGTGCTGTTCAGTCGATGGCTCATCTCTTACAGTGCCCTGACTGTCCCATATCATGTACCATGGAGGATTTGTTTGGGGCCACCGACGGCAGTAGATTTGGCTAAGTACTGGTCAAATCATATATAAATAAACTAACGCAATAAAGAGTTTTAGCCATTTCGACTCGACAAGAAGAAGACCATGAAATATGAATCAAATAGACGCTAATACCGACAAAAAGTATGGTCATTGGCCAACAAGCTATATTATAATAGTTTATCAACTACTAAATAAGTTGAAAATCTTAAATTTAAAATTAGGTAGTAAACAAATTCTTCTAATCCTTCATCATCCGATTTGTTAATTAGTTTAAGTATCTAATAAAAGTTTCTGAGGAACTTTTGACGGCAGTTTATCTATTCATTAGCGCTATTGGTTCGATAACCTAAGAAAGTGCGTTTCTGAACATCGTAATGTAAGATAAACTCCATTTAAACTTAGCTTATCTTAGCTGACCAATGTATCGATTTCATAACTTTATTTGACGTTTTGCTTCAAGAAAATTACATAAACCTTACATCAGTGAGTTTGACGTTTATTAAAAAAAATCATTCGCTGATAAATAGCGAATTTTAATAATTTATAACTAAAACGATGCTTATTTACCCTTGAATAAATATTCTCATAAATAAAACTAGTAATAATCCTGAATTAAAATAATAAAATTAAATTTTAAACTTGATCTCTTAAACAGACCCATCTAACGGCAGATTATGGAACTGCTTATCTGTTTGATAGTTATTGAACGGTTCATTGCGTATTCAGAAACGCAGTGACAGTTAACCGACGTTTATCATATACATAACTTTATTGTATCAATAGCTAATGAGAGTATAACTGGAATGGACGTAATAATATATAACAATATATTATACTACATCCATGATAACTGGAAACTTCAGAAACCGGGCATAAGTCATATCAAATATTGTTTTATTTATTATTGCATAAAATTAGTCATTATACATTTGTTTTACTTTTACGGGATTAGGACTTTGAATGCTATTTTGCTTCAAGAAACGTTTTGCTTTGGTCTGACGGCGCTTCCAGAGAAGACAGCAAAGCCTGGAAAAAAGGTTTTGTATTATTTTTTAAAAGTTGGCAGTAAAATTAAAGCCTGTGACGATAAATGCCCAGATGCCTCTACTATTGTATAATATACTAGCTGTTGCCCGCAGCTTCGCCTGCGTTAACTAAGATTTACAACGGGATCTTAGTACGCAAAATAATATTTTTTACACCTTGTGTCCGAAAAACCAAAATATCTTACGGAACCCTATTTTTTATCAGAATAAAATTTAGCCTATGTTACTCGTGGATAATGTAGCTTTCGAATGGTGAAAGAATTTTTTAAATCGGCCCAGTACTTTTTGAGCCTATTCATTACAAACATACAAAAAGGGTGTTATTTAAACGACTAGCATAATATTCGTATTTTTGTGAGCAGAAAAATATAATCTGGTAGCAGAAATAGCTAATTGAGCGGCAACTTATGTTCAGCAAACATTTTAAAATCAAGCAGCAATTTTTGTCATTTTTTATGGCTGTAATTATTTTTGAAAGACATATTAATTAAAAGAGGGGCAATGTGCTGCTCCTGTTTAATAAAATTTTGGTAAGCACTCTGAGGGTAAGCAAAAAAAATAATTTTGTGCTGCTTATATAAGTAGCATGAATATAACTTCAAGCAACTTTCTTTTTCATTAAATTCTGCGTTATAGCCCAGTCCACAGGATTTGATGACGTCATTCATGATTTGAATTAATTCCCTGGTCCTTTATTAAGAATGATAATATAATTTATTAATTTCTTATTCAATTTTTATACAAAATTTTAGTTTGTAAATCGTATTTATAATTATTGTAATATCAAAAAATATTATTTAAAAATGTATAAACAAACAAAAGAAGAAATTCGTAGATAATGGTATGACGAGGATTTGAACTTACGAACGACAGCGTACAGCCTGAGCGAGCGCGGACAGTGTTAACCGTAGAGCTGTACGTCTTGTTACAAATAAAATTAAAATTGTGGATCCATTCTTGCGTATTGAATGTTTTAATTTTATTTGATTTTTGTAGGTAATGATTGAATTGAATATTGCAAGTTTTTGAACTGCTTGTTTATTTCACACACCACCTACAATTTTGAATACCTGCATAATCTATCTACTATCTACATAAATCTACGAAACTGAAACAAAATAAAATCGTGAAGAAAAAAATTTCATCATCATATTATCAGCCTTTAGTGGACGGACCACTGCTGAACACAGGATTTGACGACGTCATGACCTGAATTAATTCACTAGTCTTTTATTAAGAATGATAATATAGTTTATTAATTTCTTCTTCAATTTTTATAATTTTGTTCAATAACATGCTTACAACACCATCTAGCGGTAAATAGCGCAAACCTACACCGGTGTGAACACAGGACATAAAATGTAATGCAAAGAAATGTGCCGCTCAAGTAATTATTTTGCCCGATGAATGTTTATTATGCGAGGTCATAATATTGTAAGCTGCTTATTTACGATTTAATTTTCGACCATTATCAAAATTATTTGCGGAACAAGAATTGCTACCAGCTTTATTTTATTGCGTACAAAATCTTTGTATGCCAACCAAATTATTTAAATGCCGATTTTTTTTTGCCCCTCCAAAATTTATAATGCCGTTCATTTAATTACTTCCCATACAAAAATAGGTACAGATCTTTCCTCTCTATAATATTTATAAATAATATAATATATAATATTATATACAGTGTAGGTACTATTTCTAATATTATAATGTATATGTTGGTTTCTTTTGATTAACACTAAATGTAACTCATGTGCCGCGCGTCATGTAATGGCCAACTTTTTGAATGGTAACATTTTATATTAACGTTATAATAACGAGATTATTTCGAATGTCGGCGATGGTCTAGTTGGTATTGGCTCATTGGAAACCCTCTGTGGCAATTCAATGGATTTAAAAAAAGGTAGTGTTTTCACAGGACCATCGCTGGCTCAACGGTGAAGGAAAACCTGAATGCCCCATTCATAGTCTTTATAGGTGTGTTAAGTTCATTAACCCACATTAGGCCGGCGCATCGGAAAACTATGTCGAGAATAGGAGAAGGATAGGAGACCCATGCTCAGCAATTGGACATATAAGGGTTGATACTTTCAATAACAATGTACCTTAGAGTAACGAAGTACACGATTTCGGCGACACTAAGGATAGAAAATCCCATGAATAGTCCAAGCAGACCACCGCAGTTGGCCAGAAAATCAGTTTGGCCGTACAGTTCCGATCGCCTCGATGTAATAAACTGGGCTTCCTTGAAGAAGATCATCACACGCGCGTACAGGATACTGGAAATAATTGTATTATCATCATAATTACTTTTCATTTTTAACCGACTTCAAAAAGGTTATCAATTCGATAGGTTTTTTTAATGTATATGTACACCGATGACGTTGCCATTTGTGATCCGATTTACGTGATTCTTCTTTTGTTTTATGAGCATTTTGGTTGATTTTATATACCTCGATGATTTAATAATTTCGATGTAAAATTAACAAAAAAAACCAACTGTACAGGATGCTATGGAAGTGCAATATCATAATCAACATCATCATCATCATAATCATCACCATCATCAGCCTTTATCCATCCACTGTTGCACACACACAACATAAAAAAATATGCCGAATGTAGGTACCGAATACGAATATTCGGCCGAACATTCGGCGCATCTCTAATTCTTACTAATATTATAAATGTGAAAGTAGGGATGTTTGTTACAGTTTACACTTTCACGTGAAAACTACTCAACCGATCATCATAAAACTTTGTACACATATTCTCGGAGCTAGCGCGGGCGAAGCCACAGTCAAGAGCTAGTAGTTTATGTTATGATAATTTTCTCTCTCTGATGGATGGAGCCATTGGTGGAAGACTCCGATGAGATCGTACACTTATCACGGCTTAGTTGAATTGCTATTACGTCAGTGATAAATCACTGATTTGTCACACGATTACATGATGCTCGATGGAGTTGACATACTTACTCCTCATCCTCCTCGTCGATGGGCAAGTGATAGGCTCTGAATATAGCCTTCCAGTCGTAGTCCGCTTGGGATGTCTCTGCTTCATACTCGATAGAGGTGCACGCCGGTAAACATTTACATAGCGCAGCCACTTTTCGGGCTTCGTTCAGAGTTCCATCTTCCTCGGTATTTTGATCTAGTCCAGTTTTAATTTCGGCTGTTACGAGCTCCACTATAATATAAATTCTAATTAATGCGGTTTAATAATACAATAGGACTTACGTGTAAGTAAAATAGATTAAAACATGAAATAGAGTATATAACTTCAGTCGCATATCAAATAATGACTGTAATATATAATGATGAGTTTTAAATATTCTTGTAGTTTTTTCTATTTATATTATGATCTACTTTTGTAGACTCCTGTGTGCAATTTGTTTGTGCATTTATCAATTCATATCTATGGTGATATTTAAAGTATTCTATGTAGTTTACAGTATAGGTACTCATTTATTATTCGTGTTCTAGTTTATTTGTAATTCAAAGACCAAAGAGTACCATAGACGACCTCTATGGCTCAATGGTTAGCGCGTTGGTACTCAAACAAGAAGGTAGTGGGCTCGAATCCTGCCAGAAAACAAAAAAACTTATGTGTTTCTGGGTCACGATTGTTTTTATTAATATGTGTACCATAAAATCTTAAATATATGTATTAACATAAGAAGTATTAAATATACGCATTTCCGTTGTCTGGTACTCGCAACACAAGTTCTTCGGAAACTTACAACGGGATCGAATTGACATGATGTAAAGCGCCTATACATATTATTATAATTATTATTATTATTACATAGTAGTTTATTTCTACACCAATAGGTACTCACTTGCCGCTCGTTTTATGCAAGCTACACTCCCAGCGTTGCACACTGGTATGTTTTGGCTGTCTGAAATAGAATTTAGGTTACAGGCCTTTACGTAATTTGGGTTGAAGTTTATATTTATGGTGATATACAAACATGCTCATTTTCCTGGTGTACACACACAGCTAGGGTAAAAAGTTGTAAAAAAATAAAGAGTAGAATAATATATACCCAGCGGTATATTTGCACTCATTCATTTGGTATTGAAAATAATATCAAAAATATTTTTTAGGTGTTTTTACTTATTTGTTGAGCGACGATGGTTCAGTGGTGGGTGGACTCGGCCGCTTATGCGAGGGGTTCCGGGTTCGATCCTGACCCGTACGTGTGTGCCTTCAAATGGGTTTTTCTAAATTTCTAAGTACACCCCAAACACGAGACCATCGTTTGCTCACCGGTGAAGGAAAACTTCGCGAGGAAACCTGCATGCCTGATGAGATTAAAGGTCTTTGAAGATATCTGAAGTTCACCATCCCGCACTGGGCCAGCGCATCGGTGAACTATGGCCCATTACCCTCCTTGTCTGATTTCGAGAACGAGACCCGTGCCCAGCAGTGGGACATATAAGGGTTTATACTTTACTTTACTTTATTTTTCACTTATTTGTTAGGTGATCTGTGAATTGAGTATTATTTCTAATACATATCATTTCAACATGTAATGGTATTATTAAAACAAATTTTATTTTATGAGGCCATTCAATCTATGTCGAAAAATATTAATTACGTTTTGGTCCCTTATGATACTTACGCGGCATGCCAAAATGTACACAGCCACACCTCGTATAAGTGAAATTGGCTAAACATTCCATTTCACAGTTTGCTTGCGTGTAAACTCGAAAATATTGAAGGTATCGCTCACTGGGGAAATAGCACTGGCGCCTGTGAACAATAGAAATCGATAATCTAACGTGCAAAGCCCACCTAAAGCAGTAGGTGAAAAGTGAGAGCCCTTGTCTCCAGTACCAGGTCAAGGACTGACACGTTTTGCTGAGTTTTTCAGTCTGCGGAATACACATTCTTTGAGAAAGAACATTTTTCTTGTTGACGTACATTTTGATTAGAATTCCGTTTTTTGACCCAAGCTGTTTGGTACTTCGAGATATGGATGTTATTTCTAGAAATGACACAAAAAATATAGGTAGGTATAGGCAAGCTAAATGCGGTGCCAGCCAGTGCTAGATTTACGCCTAGGCCCGTGAGGCCCGGGCCTAGAGTGGCATGATTTGAGGGGCGGCAAAACTTTTGGAATTTCAAAATTTCCGAGGCGAAAAAAGGAAAAAAACAAATTTCCATAGAATATTTATAATAATTTAAGTTTTTTATTTACTTTTCGGTTCATGAATAAGATTTAAATTTTTTAAAAGATTAATTACTTATAGCCTTTACTGAATGATATTCTATCATTAAGCGCGGCGCCATAAACAGGGCCTAGGGCGGCATCAAGCCTAAATCCGTCACTGGTGCCAGCATAGGCCATCTTGCTTATTTTATCCTTGTTTCGTTTCATTATTTTTCAAAGATCAAGATAAAGAAAACTATTAAATAACTGGCAGAGACGTCTTGTGTTTCAGGATAAACACGAGGACAAATCACCTAAAACTATTCAAAACGGAACATTACGTTAATCATTTTATTACGTTCGATATTTTGAAATTATATCCGAACTCTTTCGTATATAATTTCGAAATATTGAAGCAATTGTAAAGATGTGTTATAATATCGCCTAGAATGCACGGTATTAATAAACCAAGGTAAAAATAATTTCCATTGAGCTGGTGTATTAGTCTTACCTGGTAGGGTCGTACGGCTTGAGGCCGTCGGAGGTTGTCATCATGTTTGGTTTCACAGCAACCACTACTTCTTGCGACAGCGGCGATCTGAAGTACTGCTGGGAGAGACGCGGCAGCTCAGCAGGGTTGTGTAATAGTATCTAGAATTTAATATCGTATGAATATGATTTGAAAATATATGCTCGAATAATTTTTTTTGCATAACATCATACAAGCAGGAATTTCCTACACTTAATAATTTGCAAAGTGCGCGGCTTTGAGAGTTGAGTGCTGCTGTTCATTCTAATTTCTAGACTTTAAAATGTTTTCCACCTCCGTTAACCTAGAAATCTTGTACTTTTTAAGTATTTAAAGTAGATTGTGTTGTGAATGGATTAAGTTAGGATTAGAAATAACATTTAGATTTTTTAAAGGCATAAATACCTCTGACTTTTACTTGATTGATTGTTTTTTGCACACGTAACAAGCAATATGTTAATTTCAGTCATTATATGTATAGAAAGTCGTTAGAAAGGAGGATTAGTAAGCTCTTGGATAATAGAGATATCCGTTATTAATAAATAATAGCAGTAATTGTCAACAACAATTATTATAAGTCATTACCACAGAGTATTTACTTGATAGTATTTGTGAAGACTTATGACTACGGTTACTATTTAGGATTATCAAAATTGTTGTGTACCGTATTTCGTCTAAAATGGACCGAAATGGAAAATGGTCGGCGAACGGCATAATGCGGTCCATGTTTTTTCTAAGATTATTATTATTATTATTTCTAATATGCATAATTACTTTGGTTTTTACATTTGGCGCACTCTTTTTTTGATAATTGTGGTTGTAGGAAATTACAAATTTTCTTTTTATTCTATATTAGAAGTAAACAACATTAACAATTCTATAAAAAATAAGATTAGCAATAGAAACAGTTGTTGATGGTTTGTCCTTTTTGTTGATGTAGATGGGATTTTAATATTATCATTAGTATACTACTGTACGTTTCTTCGCTTGCCTATCTGTTAGATTAATTCGTAATATGTACACAGTCCACAAAGAGAAATATGATTGCATTGCTTGCTTGCAAAAACTATACATACATACAGACACGTAAATTATAATGAAACTAATTTTATACAAATTTTATAGAATATAGAAGTTTCAAAAACCTCGACAAACAGCTCTTAAATTCGATAAAGACGCTTCATTAAAATGAGTAAAATCGATAAATGGATAGTTGAGAAAATTATATTATACGGAATATTTAGTATAAATTATTAGGAATATAATAAATAAAATACCTTGAAGCCCTGAACAGGACCTTTACAAAGATAATCTAGGTCATCTTGTTTGGCCTTTAGCAAAAACGTCAATCCTGCCTTGGCTCCATAACCCTGAAAGCGTTTAGTACAAAAGGTGTATTTGAGACGTTCTCCTTTGTCCAATAGCTAGTCTAGAATGAAGTGAAGGCTGTACATATATGTATGGCTATTTTTTATATAAGTTTGTATATTTCCACCCCTGGATCCGGTGTATCGAGGATCAACAGAATCGATTATGAGACCGTTTTTTTGCAAATATATTTACCCATTACATAGCTGTTGCCTGCAGCTTCACTCGCGTTAACTAAGATTTACAACAGCATTTTAGATGGATGAATTACCTTAAGTAAGCCTAAAGCCTTCCGCGATAAATGGGCTATCCAAAACAGAAAGAATCTTCGAAATCCGACCAGTAGTTCCTGAGATTAGCACGTTCAAACAAACAAAGTCCTTAGCTTTATATATAAGAGAAGAGAAGATGTACAGATACAGGCTTTCCCTTAAGTGACCGTAATATAAATGTAAAATAATTTGTATGTTTTGGAACAAACAGACGGAAAACTACTCCGTTGTTATTTTGAGGGACAGTTCTTAAAAAAGGGGGGCAAAACTTTTTTTTTTTGGTAAGACCTACCGTGCCCCGATACGGGTAGGTGTCCAGCGGGGAGTTCGGAGGATACCCTGTCTCTAAAGTCCAACTGCCACTTTGATTGTTGGACTCCAAATAATTATAATCAGAGTGTAAGCTGAAAAAGATTAATATTTATTTAAAACCATTCTCAGCCATTTTTTGTACCTCCATTTGATATCTATTTGACGATAAAAAACACAGTCATACAATCAACGCACGTCCGCCCCTATACCGAGGCATCCTCAGGGTGTAGTCTGCGATTAGCAAACGTTATATATAATGCTGTAAAGATTCCGTGAAAATCATTAAATATCTCATATTAATGAGCGACGATGGTCCAGTGCGTAGTTGGCTCGACGTCTCTTGCTGAAGTGTGTGCCTTTGGTGACTTGAAATGGATTTTTCTAAATTTCTAAGTGCATCCCAAATACGTGACCATCGCTCGCTCACCGGTGAAGAAAAACATCGTGAGGAAACCTGCATGCCTGATGAGATTGAAAGTCTTTGAAGGTGTGTGAAGTCCACCAACTCGCATAGGGCCAGCGCGGCGCCTTGGTGAACTATGGCCCGTTACCCTTCTCGCCTGATTTCGAGGAGGAGAACCGTGTCCAGCGGTGGGACATATATGATGTACCCAGCCCATTTATGGCGGAAACATTATAGCTTTCCGCGATAAATGGGCTATCTAAAACAGAAAGAATATTCCAGTGCTTGCTTGCTACTTTACTTTTTTTGACTTATATTATTACTTAGTATTATTTGAAGGTCCAATCCAATCCAACGGTAGACATATATCGGCTGATAATAACAATGACTATAAATAATGTAGATATTACTTTTCAACCCGGAACAGTTCCTCAGCTCCCAAGGTGTTGAACGTGTAGCACAGTCCCTCCTCAGTAAGAATCGGTAAAAACAAATCGGTACAGTTGCTGTTGACTACATCCTTCCATCGGCAGGCGAAGATTACATCGTTTATATTAGGAGATAGCTGAAATGAAGTAAAATTACTTTTCATTTCTACTATTTGTAACCCAGAGATCGAAGAATAAAAAGCAAAAAATCTGAGTCTCGGAAACGGCTCTAAGGATTTCCATGAAATTTAGTATACATGGGATGTCGTGGGCGATAAATCGATCTAGGTAGGATTCATTTTTAGAAATGTCGTTTTATACATGTTTTCAATAATCAACTTTACCGACAAAGCTCGTTCATCCGGATATTTGGTTATTAAGAAAGTAAAAAGAAAAATAAAGCGGGTAAGAAGCTATCTTTGCCCTATTTATGAATAGCTTTTTGATTTTTCAATGCGACTAAATTGTTTTTGCTAAAAATACTATTATAATTACTTTATGCACTATTTTGCGTGTCTATATTTTGTAAGATAGTTATCTAATTTATAAAGATATTATTAAAAGCGCAATAAGTATTTTACTTTTTTAATTTGTTATACTTTTTTGTTTTTAAATAATTACAAAAGCTTTAAATATGACATTCAACGCAGCCTATGAATTGAGCAATAAATCGATCACACAATGCAGAAACAAATTCCCTCCTACTCTGGCATTTAGCCAATCACTTATTCAAGCTGACATAGAAATAATTGACTGAACTAGAATTGGGCTTGCGTAGAAAACAATACTTACATAAATCTAGATTATTTTATGAATTATAAACCTGCTACTTTTGTTAGACAAATTACGGTCTAGTTAATCGAAAACATTGGTGTTTATGTGTATATTAGCCATAGATTATTTGGTTCTCTTTAAACTTAAATAAGTCTGATTGCACGCGTACGTATTACAAAAAATACAAGTATTTATAAGATATTTATTGTCTTTAAAAAAATATAGGGAAATATAGAATCACATGCAATTTTACCTTAAGTTACATGATGTTAATTCTACAATGTATAAAATCTAAATATTTTCACCTGTTTGAGGTTTTCAATAATGTCTTTGCCTTCTGAAACCTTTCTGCCGTTACCCGGTGCGAGGTGGTCGTCGCATACAAGCGACACATCTTCAAACATATTTCGCCTGTTAAAAAAAAAACATTGAAATAAAAAAAAAATGCGTATAAATAAAAAGTATAATATATATATATATATATATAGGGTGGAGGATCCAGTAATGGACAAGACCCCGGTAATGGACACTTTTTTTCTTTATTCAAAGAAAACAACCCTTCCACATTGACATTTTGGTGTGGCAACACTTAATCATAAGGAACGGACCTTCTATTCGCCTCATAATAAACGTCATTGCGATCTGTCATTTTGTTTCGAGATTGCGAAGTAAACATTAGACCAAGATAGTGCTCCTCAGAAAAATCCAATTTTACTAATATAATCGTTAGCAAACTGAGTATATATTTTTCTCAATAGTATATTTTTTATTTTTTGTAGCTGAATTCTAATTGATTTTAAAGCTTTGCATTGAAATGAACTACTTTATTATTCTTCATACTTTGTTATTCTTCCTGCTTATTATCACGCATTTTTTAATGTTATAGCCGGTGTTCTTTACTGGTTCTGACATACAGACTTTACCCACTAATCGACACGTGTCCATAATATTTTTTTTACGAATTTCGTAAGGTGGCACCCCAAATTAAGTCGTTTTTTTAAGCACTTTAAGTGAAGAATGGAATCGCTGAATGTTTCACTACCTGAAGAAAACCAAACTGACCATGAAAGTTGCGATAGGTCTCAAGAAGAAATACAGTTTCAGCCTGTAATGTCACCAAAAGAGCGTGAGCTCGTCAACAATTATGCATCTGTAGCTGAAGATGAAATAGCTGCCATTCCAGATCCAATCCAATACACCAAGATTGATCCAGCTACACCTCTAAAACATAATCCGAAACCGAAAGTGTTTCATGTCCAAAATTACATAACGAAGTGTCTTTAGATGGAATCGTTTCTATACGTGGATTAAGCAACTACCGTGCCAATACAATTACACCTCAAAAAAAGTCTATGGATGCTGCTTTGGGGGTCATTGTTCCATCTCCATTCAAAAGAAACCTTTTTTGGCCGGAAAACGAGCACAGCAAAAAGAAAACAAGGATCAAGGGAGAAAAAATACCATACATAGTAATGAGCCAAGCTTGGAGAGAGTTCCGCGAAAAGAAAGAAGTAGAAAAGAAGAAGCTAGAACAAGAAAAGACCGAAAGAGTAAAGATAAGACAAGAAAAGAGGATGTTGAAGGAGAAAACTGCTGAAGAAAGAAAACTAAAAAAACAGAAACTAGGCAACGAAAGAAGATGTAAATCTGATTTAAAACTAAAAAGAAAAAAATATCTTATGATGATTCTACTTCAGAAGACTCTGATTTATTATATTTTTGATCAATTTTGCTGAAAGTGGAGATAGCCATGTAGAAGAAATTGATGAGGATCTTTCAGAAGAAGAAAACAAAACAATAGAGAGAGAGAGTGTCTTTAAACAAAAAAAAATAAACAAAAAGCAGTTACTAAGTGGCAACAACAACAGTCTAAGCGTCAAAGAACATATTCACATAAAGACACCTCTGATTCAGAAATGGATGTTCCTTTGATGAAATTAAATACTTCAAAGTCTGTAGCGGGACCAAAGATTAGTTCAGGATGTTACGTAATCGTCTTGTACGAAGGTGAATATTTTCCTGGAAAACTAGAGAATGTGAGTGAAAAACAGTATGAAGTTAGCACAATGACTTTGTCGACGGGAAAATCATTCAGGTGGCCCGAAAAGCCTGACAAAATATGGTATAGAGAGGACCAAGTCATTGAAAAGACTGATGAGCCTGTTTGCAGCAATAAAAGAGGTTTCTATAAAATTAAGGAAATGGACAAGTGACACCTGATATATTATATACGTAGGTAGTAATTATATAATATTTCATATTTTTGAATATTTACGAGCTTAATTAGTATATATAGGAATGTTGAGTTTCCATAATGTTTAACCGTTGTTTATTCTTACTCATTTTTATTCCGGCTCCTAAATACTATGTATATCTGCCATAATTATGTTTATGTTGTTTGTTGTCGATGACTGGATGTCCATTGCTGGGTACCGTCGATCACTGTGGTGTCGATGACTGGTAACTGTCGGTCACTGGGTATGGACAACTGGATCCTAAGTGTCCATAACTGGTGATTTTAGTTTTTTCTATATTTTATCAAATTTCTAAGAATTTATTACAGATACTTCAATCGTTAATCATTGTGCTGATTTTTAAGAATATTGATTCATATTTTCACTAATTACTGTTGATCTGAGTTTTGTACTTTTTTTTATATTGTCTTTTATCATGAGCACTGTCCTTAAAGTGTCGATTATTGGATCCTTCACCCTATATATATATATATATATATATATATATATATATATATATATATATATATATATATATATATATATATATATATATATATATATATATATATATATATATATATATAATTTATACAGGGGGTGATTTAAATGCAGATACGAAATTGAAGGAATATATAAATTATGTTTTTAAAGCTATCTATATAAATATAATGTATACTCACTCCATTTCTGTTAGGTTTGCATAGGTTTCATTATTATTGTACAAATGATAGTATTCGGTAAAATTAAATATTGTCTGCCTCGCTTTGGTCTCAAAGCAAATTGTAACTGCGGGATACGGGATCTACAAAAATACATAAATATTAAGGATCTTTTCAACCTGATTTTTTTTTTTTTTATAAGGATTAAGGGAACTAACTCTTAATTCTATTAATCAAATTAATCAAATGAAAGATATTAATCGAACTGCAAATATTTTATGTTATAATATTACGCATTTTAACCCATGTGAGCTAGGTAACTGAATTCTAAATACCTACAACTCTCATGGTTTGAATTTTTGCAAAACCATTACAAATATGCGTCTTGGTAAATTAACTTATTATGGAATAATAAGTGTAATAATCAAAGCCAATATTTGAAAGATTGTTTTGGATGTTTGTTACGATTTCATCCAAAAACTACTTGACTGAGTTTAAAAATTCTTTTACAATGATTAAGCTACAATTTTACCGAGTAATAAAATTGCAAACCACAAACCTGCCAAACAGGAGTTGATGTTTCGGCGAAACTGACAATGACGGGGCTTTCGTTCCATTTTATCCATACTTTTCTTATGAGACCAGCACAAAGCACCACACAACATGTAAACATGAAAAGCCAAAAAATTCTGAAACAAAAAAAATATTTTAGCATAATAAATTTAAACAACACCAAAAATTCATTCGCTGGCAGACATGCCAGTGTCTTATAGACACATGGGTAATCCTCTCCGTCCTGATAAATCCCCAGAATAAGTCCGTATGTAAAACTAATTGCACGTTTCATGTTTGAGATGATGATAATACTTATATAAAACAGACTTATAAGTATAGAGATTTAATTTTTGAGAATAATATGAACATGAAATGTATAATAATAATTATTATAAATAAACTTGAAAAATAAAGAAATGTGTAAGTATACATTATATTACTTTTCAACAGGAGTGCGTTCTTTTTCTCCAATGTATTTCAGGCCATGAAGATTTGAATTTGTAGTATAGTCAATTAAATATTGCTTTATGAGACTTCGTTTAGTTCTTTTCTTTTTCACAATATCCGTAGGCACTGTTTCCTTGTCGCTTTTCTCCAAATCCTTTTCGGAAAAGTTTCCATAGCTGTCAGATCTAATAAAATATTTTTTTCATTAATAAATATAATACATTTACAAAAAAATAATCATATTCTAACCCTTTACCTAGAGTGTCTCTTCATGACTGAAATAAGCTACTGCTCTAGGCCGTAGCTACTGAAATAATATATAATTTTGGGCTTGGTTTGTTGACAATGTAGTAATACTTGCAATTCCTTTGGGAGAGCCATCTTCAATTATGAAATTAAAACTGCCACGAAAAATATTCTATTAGAATACGTGACTAATTCAAACTAAATGAATATTAAGTAATTATAAATAAAAATTACATGCTCATATTAGGCGTGCCTTCCAATTATTTTAATTGTTTACTAATGTACATAGGTATAATATTTCCGTAGGCGTTCCTAAGGCGTATGCTCAGAAATTAGCAAATGTAAAATTATTTTATATCTTTTGCGTGTTAACCAAGTGATGGCATGGAATGAGTTAATTAATTTTACCTTTATGAATACTAAGTACTATATGTATCACGAGCCACGCTGTCCGTCTAAATTCTAGAATAAGTCGAGCAATGACAAAGCAAAAGTAATGTATAAATAATTTTAGGAATTCATAATTTTTTGGGAGTCTGTTGTATACGAGAATTACACTCATAAGAATGTAACATTTTTTACAAATTTTATAACGTTTTATTTAGTCCCTCCATGAACTTGGTTTCTGTAAGCTCCAAAATTTCAGAAATGTTAAAACCTAATAAACAATTCACTTTATGATATACTTTAGAGACTTCATAAGGACAAAAAATTGGTGTAGACTGTAGAGTGTAGAATTTAAAAGTATTCCATGTAAATTGAAAAGATTATACGGAAGTTCTTCGTTTATTATGTATTTTTTGGGATTCTGTAACTCAGTTCTTATAAAAATTAAAATTAACTCTTATAGGATCACTTTTTTGACCGTCTACCTGTCTGTCTGTCCGTGTATCACCACCGATTTTCCCAAGAACCGGTGGACCAAGAGAGTTGAAATTTAAACCTGATACTGAGGTCCATATAGTCCCCTTTAGGTGTATAAGAAATCGAGCTCCTAAATCACACGCTAAAAGATAAATTCGAATTTACATTTTCGCTAAAACATTACTACCAAAATTTACCTTCTTAATTTTCCATTATTAATTTTAATTTTGGGAATTATCCCTTTACTTGTGCTGTGTGACCTCGCTTAAACGAAAACTAACAATTGTTATAAACCGAAAGTATCCTATACTTCCGGTTTATAAGAACTTTACCTTGTACTAGGATATAGTATTAGAAAATTTGGCCTAAAGCAAAGCAGTGTAGATAAAGAAAACATCCAAAAAGGGTGTCCCATAAAAACATAGTTGAAGTCAACTAAGACGCCAATAATAACTTAGAGGGCTAACATGTTGTATAATGTGTATAATGCTAAGGAACCCTTCCTGCGCTTGAAAATATAATTCGGTGAGTAAAGTATGCCCTAAAAATGCTTAGAGCTTAGGGATATAGTCCACACTCCATGTATCTGTTAAATATGTTGCCGATAGGATATTCAGAACTTATCTGGAGGTTGTGAAACAGGCTCTTAATCGCTATGCAAGCGTTAAAAAACAGTCTTGGTCTTAGTCTACCCTTTTTGCTATTTCCGATTTTTTTTGCAACCAATAAATATCTACAGATTTTTTTAGCTCCAGACTCCAGTCAGTTCTAATTGGAAAATGCTTTCGGTAGGTTCTTAGGTATGTAATGAATTCCTAATAAATTCTATTATACAAATACTATATTTACATTTAAAATTTTCTCACTATATCTTTCAATAAATACCTAAATGAAGCTTTCATTTACAGTAGTTTATCAGTTATCATGTACCTACAAACCATGTTCTAGTCCCTTTGTTTGTTTAAGATTAGATACAACGGGCTACCCAAGATAAAAGTTTCACAAACTGCTATTAGATGCATACACGATAATCTTTTTTTACTTAATTAATAAACTTCTCCAAATCCCTTACTCGATGCTGGATCGTCGGTATTGAAATGAACAGAGCTCGCCCCGGAAGCAAATTGGGCCACAGCTCTCCGCCCACATCGGCGGGGTGCGGGATTCCTCCTTTCGTGAACCACTTTCATTTGATTTTCATTCATTTGAAACGTAGTGCGCTAATAAACTGAATCCCCTGCAGCTTTAAGGGTGAATGACCCTCTCACCGCGTACCTAAGTTAAAAAAAATCTGTTGGTATTGGCGTAATTTTTTTGGAGTATTCCAACGAGGGATAGCGACCACACGAGCCCTCAGCACGCAGCACGAATAGCTCGGCAGGCAGTGGCCAGGTTTGCACCTCGTGTTTGAGCGCCATCGACGCGTAAATGCCGGGATCTGGTAGGGATACACAATCACAGGGTTATTAATAATATATTATATCTTTCACAAATATACTTAGAAATCTTTTTTAAATAGATAATAAAAAAAAATATAATAAAAAAAAACCACAAATACAGAACTCACAGTGCGTGAGTTGGATTCACATTCATTTTAAGTTTATTACGCTATCTATAGCCGTGTGGGAGCGGCCTAATGTCTTTCCACTTCAAAACCGGCCCTGGAGACGTGAGGGCCTTCAAAACGGACGTCCGACACGCAGGGGCTAATGAAGGTCTTGACTTTGTTACGGTCAAGACTCCTATTGATGGTGAAATAGGTTTGATTCTGCGTCGTTTACAAAGCTATTCCACCATCTCCGTGCTTCTTCTAGCCTGGTCTGGGTGAATGCTGTCTATGTACATGTACATATTCACCTAAAACTACTATGCCGTCAACTCACCATGCGTTTCCTATTTTATGATGCAAGATCTTTATCCAAAACAAAGCAAAAATTACATTGTAGGAAGAACTTCCTACTGCCATCTTCAGAGTAAAAACTGTATCGTGGGTTTTTCACGAAGCAGTTTCAATCGCAGAACCTATACCTTCAGAGGCAAGCTGTTTCGCGAAAGTGGTGAAGTGATGGTGTAGCAAGACCCTGGTTAGTAGGACTACCCCCCAACCCCACCTCCCGGTAAATATATCAGTAATTAACAATGTATAAATTAATTACCGGTTATTTCCTAAATGTTTTATTTTACACGTAATACTTTTGTTACCACTTCAATAAAGTGTTTAATGTCTTATAATTTCTGCTAATGTATGGTCGTCATGGAAGGTAATTATTTTAGTGAAATTTACATAATTTGTTAATAAGGTGTCAATTACAGCTGCAAATAATTAGGCATGTATAATAGTTATAAATATTACAGTTTCGTTAATTTGTAATTATTACACTAGTATCGCCCCGCGGTTTATCCCGCGTACTTCACATTCCCGTGGGAATACGGCGATAAAATATAGCCTATGTCACTAAAAAATAACGTAGTCTAGTGTTTGGGGTGCACTTAGAAATTTTGAAAAACCAATTTCAAGGCACACATGGGATTGAACACGCAACCTCTCGCATAAGTGGCAGAGTACATCCACCACTGGACCATCGCTCGCAATATTAGTATAGATTAATTTAAAAAAAAATATTAGTTATTCATAAAGTATTAATAAAGATAAATTAGTATTTTATTACTGGAGTGAAAAAATAAGATCTTACGTGTTATAGGTAAATGTAGTTACTGCTTCATAAAGCTTTACATGTTTTTACGTTTTCTTACATAATATAGTACAATGGTGGTATTAGATTGTATTGTGGATTTTTTCTTTAGTAATTTTTCCAAAAAAATAAGTAATCAATATTGTCATCAGTCCTTTCATTTTTTTCTCGTCTTTCCTTCTTTGCTAATGTTTATTTCAGGCAAACATAAGACCGTGATAATGGATTCTGTATGTTTGTATTGTAAATACTAAAAAGTACATAAATACCTCTAAGTGAAAATGTAATGTCATTTTCCGATTACGGATTCTATGATTATTTTATATTAATTAAAATCCACAGAAGTATTTAAGTGGGTTTTAATTTATCATAATAAAAATTGACTTCTAAAATGTATCTAGTGATGATACTCGATAAAGCTACTGCTATTTTCATGTTATTTGAATTGATATTTTCAATATGTGAAAAATGCAATAACTCGATGGATATCCATAACGCACACCAATAAAAGCTATGGAGCGTGTCCTAACGCTAAATCCTGTCTTATGATACGTAATAAAATGTTTTCGGGTGTCAATATAAAGGATCATGGTACGGTTGCCAGTTGCGGACTTCGTCCCCCGCAGTGTGAGCTGAGGGCTAGCGTGAGTGCGACGCACTGAGTCGACTCGAGGCAGACGTGAGACGAGAGGTCGGATTCGGAACAACAGTCAACACCCACCGTCAGTGTTCGTAAGGTCGCAAGCAAGCCGAAACGTACGCGTCTCGATTAACCGCTTTTTTAATTTTTTTTTCGCGCGCAATTACAATGGCAGCGACCGAAGAACTCAGTGGAATCCTTATGAGAAGGCAGGCGATAAACGAGAAATTGGAAGAGGGCGCCGAAATTAAACCCAAATATAAATTCGTAAACGTGTACACGGAATTTCACGAGTTCTCCAGGAAGGAAATAAAACAATACGAAGTGACCTTCAACAAGTAAGTATAAATTATTTTTTTATATCTGAATATACCACATTAAAAAAATCATTTGCGATGTTATTTGCTCCGTTTACCCTAAATCTTATAAATTAATAGGGCTGTTTACCTTGTTTTTCGCACATATAACACGACTATGATATTTTAAGGATATATGCTTCGATTTAAATATGTTTCAGTGTCATTTGTGATCATTATCAATATTCTAGTTAAGCTCCTATACTATTCTCACTATATTAATATATATTTTAACAATTTTCATTCAATTTGGTTAGGATGTGGTGTATTATGTATATTACATTATAAACATATTTTATACTGTGTAATGTAGTATTACTCTGTAACTTTAAGATGATTCTGCTTGTCTGTTGTTTTTTTAACATCATTATTCTTACCAAGGCTTAGTCTAGTCTTTTTTTGTAGTTTTTTTCATTTTAGTAGTTTTCCTAATTCGAATCCTAGGTGTGTTTTTACTCGACTGCATCTGAAGGGGGCCTATTTATTTGAGTGTATACTATATTATATTATGTATGTGTTTTATACTTAAGTATATCTATTTTTTGGCACGCTCTGTAATATGAACTTGGTGGATTTTTAGCTTGACAGGCGTCTTTAGGTTCATAATAATTGTAAAATAGATACAGGGTGTATCAGTTAGTTCTAAAATACGTGTATTATTGTATTCTTATGTAATATTCTACCATATATTTACATTGCGAATTGTATAAAATTATGTAAAAGATTACGTTAAATTGATTATTATCATTTTATCTACCCTACTGTTTTTCCAATGAATTTAATCATAAAATACCTAACTTCACTGATAATAAATAGTTTAGGACTATTTTATAAAGTACATAAAAAAATGATGAAGTTGCGGTTGCCACTTCAAATGAATGATCATTTATGATGCCACTACATTTCCAAATCTAGATCCAATAACAGAACTCGTTTCTACTCCATTTTTCGAATTTGTGTTGAATAAATCTGCATTCGAATATCACTAGCTTATACTCAAATTAAAGATAAATTCATATTATGAATTTTATATTATAACTTTTTATTCATAGAATAATAAGTCGCTATCATTTTACCGGGAGAGGTCAACCAACAGTTAATCATTTGCTGTTTATGAAAATTATTGTTTATATTATCAGATTAAATTTAATAGTAACGACAAAAGCCAACGCGTTTCATATGAATTTTCATGAGCAAGTTTTACAGCTCCGATAATATATGTATTATGTACATATTTTTAATTACTTAATTAAAATTTTAAAAAATCGAGAAATTTTGACAATAGTAATTATTTATCAAAAATCTGACAAAATATGATAACGCAGTAGTAAAGTCAAAATACAAATTCAAAATTAGATTTACAGTAGAGGAGATCGTAGGAGATCTTATCGAATGGCATTAAATTAATCGAAATATTTTCTTAAAGCAAGCAAGGCTCTGTTATTATCAAATCCTCTTTTTCTAAGCGAAAGCGCATGTCTATGTAAAAACTATCTGTTGACACTGAATTTGTTTCGTTATAAGAGCAAAAGTGGAAATAGATTAAAATTTATTTATTTAAAAATAGCTAAGAAACCTTTTCGACAGACATTGCTATCATAGACGTTTATTTAAAATAGAAAATATAGGTCTCATTTTGTTAACAGATGGGTGAAGGTCGATCTCCCAGGGGTTGCTGGATCAATGATTTTATTATTTTGAACTTTCAATTGACAAATTAACTAAAATTCTAAAGTAAAGTTTTCTTCAATACCGTCTCTATCATCAATTCAAATATTTTTTATTAAAAAAAGTTAAAAACATAGGTAATAAATGTGATAAAATGTCAGTATTATGGTTCAGTAAAACCTCAATAACCATAAGTTATCTAATAAAATCACTTTCATATAAAAGCACGTTATAATTGAGTATCATTTTTTTACGTCTGTCAAATGTGCATACTTAATTTAAATTTTGAGTGCCGGAAGAGTTTAAAAAATTGTATATCTTTTCAATTTGACATGTATTGAATAACATGAATAGCTTACTAATGTGCTAATATTACATTATGCTAATTTTTGAAATCACTCAAATTAAGAAATTGACTATAAGTTGCCCACAACCTAGCCTGCACGGTGCACCATATTTATAATCTATCTACATTATTTTAAAGCCTAAGTTGTTCCAAAAAGCCTCAGCCAGTGAAAATCCCGTCAAAATCAGTCCAGCTTTTTCATATTACTTTTACTTTTTCAAATTTATTTTTGATGTCATTTAGTGAAAATTGTTAATTGCTAAATTATGAAGAGACATTGATTTTACTTATATATTTGTATAAATCTATACTCACGAGAATACAACTCGACTTTGCTAAGATTTAAACTATCATCGTAATGAGGTTTATGCTATGAATATAACCAAAATAATTAACATATTTTAGTCATTAGAGCTCCATCGTAGAGACAAGGTAAAATAATAGCCATTTGCTGTTATTCTAGTAAACAAACATGTAATTCGTAATACCATGAAAAACATTTTTTTCTTGTTTGAAGTGCTCCTGCAACTTGGTGGTAAATGTTATAGGTAGAAGTAAAATATTTCCATCACAAAGTATGACTTTAAAATGTTGAAAGTAGTTGTTCAAGATAATATGCAAACATTTTAGTTCTTTGTACAATCTAGTCCTCAAAACTATTTTTAAGAAAAATATTTGTCGATTCGTTAGTGAAAGACAGGTTTAACTCAAAATTCTAATTCTCATCCTATGTTCGATTTTACACTAATAACAGTGAAAGTGAAGGCAAATTAAATAATTAGAACCATAATAGAAGTTATTTATTAGGTAATGCTGCGTGGGACAGCGCGGAGACAATGCCTAGACGCGCTACAGCAGAGGCGGTTTTACCACATGACTTTCATTTGCTGATATCGTGATGTGAGTTCACATGGATCTACCGTTTCCAATATAATCGATATGCCATTAGGTTTTCGAGAGAAATGTTTAAATTATTTCTAATAAGTGTCCGTTCCTCAAAATAACAAAATGACCCCCTTCCAAAATCCATAAGGCTTTTATAGGTTTCCATTGACATTAAATTATGAAATTCAGCAAGCTTTAGCAAGAAACTTAGTTTTTATAAAAAATAATATTTAAAAAAAAACCGTTAATTTGTTGTTATAATACAAGAAAATCTTTTTCCAAATTAATAGCTTTTTACGGAACCCTCAGCGTTTAAGTTAAGCTCGCACTTGTGAGCTTCTTTATAAATAATTTTATTTATGTGTGTTTATAATTTACTAGCTGTTGCCCGCAGCTTCGCCTGCGTTAACTAAGATTTACAACGGGATCTTAGTACGCAAAATAACATTTATTACACCTTGTGTCCGAAAAACCAGAATATCTTACGGAACCCTATTTTTTATCAGAATAAAATTTAGCTTATGTTACTCATGGATAATGTAGCTTTCGAATGGTGAAAGAATTTTTGAAATCGGTCCAGTACTTTTTGAGCCTATTCATTACAACCAAACAAACAAAGTTTTCCTCTTTATAATATTAGTGTAGATGTAGATATTATTATGTCTAATATTTTGCCGTCGTATGTTACCCATTCGTATTTCGTATGGCGGTTAGTATTTTTTATATCTAAGTATTCTATGATTTTTTTAATTGGGCAACCTTTCCGTATTTACTTCCTTCAAGTACCTACTTAGGGGAACAATATGGTTAAATAAGAATAAAAAATATAAAAAATCAGGTACTTACCTACTTTTAGTAATTCCTTAAAGATATTTTTGCTTTGGCATTAATGATATACCTCATTATATAGGTAGTGTTTACGTTCTTTATAAGTATACGACTTATAAAGAAATTTAGCTACTTAAAATAAATTTAATAGTCTTTACTCGTTTGTAATTAGCGTCACTAAACCCCTGTCACTATTATCCTAGGAGATTTAGTTTAGTGACTTAATAATAAAATTTGGTCAACGTCGACCATGAACAAAAACACGTTTACCTGAAACAAGCCTAGGCAACTTATCCACATAGTGGTACCCATCCTAATACTCCATAGACACGAGATTGTAAAGCTAGTTTGTGATCTGTGCTAGTTTTACGCTGTCTGTTCTCTAAGAACACGGGAGATTTCATGGGAGAATAGTTTCTATAAAACACACCTATCCTATTAAATACAGCTAACCTTATTATATTTATCTTATTTATCTCTGCTTTGTCTGTCTCGTGCATTGACACTAGTTAACTAAAGATAACACAAGATTAAAAGGCGAGGAATGTTTACTGCCAACTTGTATGATGTAACATATTTTTTATCTATTTAATAGAATAAAAACGAAAAAAAATTATAAGTATAGAATAAAAGCAATATTATAAATTGATTTGCATAAAGGCATTTTTCCAC
Organism: Lycaena phlaeas; assembly: GCA_905333005.2. Taxonomy (NCBI): domain Eukaryota; kingdom Metazoa; phylum Arthropoda; class Insecta; order Lepidoptera; family Lycaenidae; genus Lycaena; species Lycaena phlaeas. The sequence goes on from HG995181.1 coordinate 7,285,401, forward strand.
CCGTTAAATTAAGTTACGTAGTAACGGTTTGACATTATTTTTACGTTGCATTCCCAACTTACTTTAAAAAAAATAGTTATGTCACTTGATTTTTTTATGACAAAAGCGTCTTTTTCAAAGTTAATATTCAATATTAATATTACTAATTTCAACCTCTATGTATAACTACAGGAAAAGGATAAAATTACCCAATTATTTACTTATTAGAGGATGAAATTACATACAAATTGTATGTAATAATTCTAATTCTAATTTGCTAGTTTAAGTTAAAAAACGATTTACATTTAATCGATTCAATTTATCTAATCGAAATGCAATTAGTAATTATACACAATTATTAAATTTACAATGTATATATCTTAACTTAAATTCTAGATACCTAGTATATAATTTAGTAGTTTATCTTAAATTCCTAAATAAAGTATCAACCCTTATAAGTCCCACAGCTGGGCACGGGTCTCCACCTAAAAAAAAAAAAAACATTGAAATCGGTAACTTTTTCAATTCAATCCTAAATAAAAATTCATTGAAAAAGTCACCGAATTTGAAAATTTGAAAAAACTTTTTTAAAATCCTAGGCTATATTATTATTTTTATAAGTACAAACAATAATTATTATCTTCTCTTAATAGTATCATTAACTGAAAGAGCAGCTCGTTACGTTATTATTGCGTTGCATTGTTTCTCATTGAAAAGCAAAACAATTTATCATAATAAGAATGTTATTCATTTGCTTGTTTCTGAGTCAGTTTATTTATACTACTAACACAATAAGAATATGTATGTTTGCAACTTTAACCTTAGGAATTAAGAGAAAGACAGAGAGAGACAGAATAATAAAATTGAGCCTGGGAATCTGTAACACAACTCTAGCACCTAGTATCGACCCCATCTCTCGTAAGTCGTAAGGGAAACAAAAATTATGTCAAAAATAAACAAAATATTTCGAGAAAGAGTCTTGCTATGAAGTTTGCCGATTCCGACGTAAATGTTGATGCGAGATTTTACAAAAAAAAAGTAATATTATGCTATTCTCACATTTTTTTGTGGTTTGAATCTTTTCCATAAGACCATTTTTTCTCTATTGACCCTGAATGAAGAAAAGCCTTTGTATGGAAGAGATTGAAACCACAAAGAAATGGGAAAGAGAATAAGCATTTTTTTTTTGGTAAAATCTCGCATCAACAAATGATCACGTCGGAGTCGGGGCTCTATCTTGTTGCTGTCCTGTTGTTTTAAACATTTTGTAGTCTGTCGAATCGTAAATCTAAATAATGAATCTTGGGACAACTCGCACACGGTCATCTAGGTATATTAAAACGGGAAGTAATTAAATGAACGGCATTATAAATTTTGGAGGGGCAAAAAAAAATCGGCATTTAAATAATTTGGTTGGCATACAAAGATTTTGTACGCAATAAAATAAAGCTCGTAGCAATTCTTGTTCCGCAAATAATTTTGATAATGGTCGAAAATTAAATCATAAATAAGCAGCTTACAATATTATGACCTCGCATAATAAACATTCATCGGGCAAAATAATTACTTGAGCGGCACATTTCTTTGCATTACATTTTATGTCCTGTGTTCACACCGGTGTAGGTTTGCGCTATTTACCGCTAGATGGTGTTGTAAGTATGTTATTGAACAAAATTGAAGAAGAAATTAATAAACTATATTATCATTCTTAATAAAAGACTAGTGAATTAATTCAGGTCATGACGTCGTCAAATCCTGTGTTCAGCAGTGGTCCGTCCACTAAAGGCTGATAATATGATGATGAAATTTTTTTCTTCAAGATTTTATTTTGTTTCAGTTTCGTATATTTATGTAGATAGTAGATAGATTATGCAGGTATTAAAAATTGTAGGTGGTGTGTAAAATAAACAAGCAGTTCAAAAACTTGCAATATTCAATTCAATCATTACCTACAAAAATCAAATCAAATTAAAACATTTAATACGCAGGAATGGATCCACAATTTTAAACTTATTTGTAACAAGACGTACAGCTCTACGGTTAACACCGTCCGCGCGCGCTCAGGCTGTACGCTGTCGTTCGTGAGTTCAAATCCTCTTCATACCATTATCTATAAATTTCTTCTTTTGTTTGTTTATACATTTTTAAATAATATTTTTTGATATTACAATAATTATAAATACGATTTACAAACTAAAATTTTGTATAAAAATTGAATAAGAAATTAATAAATTATATTATCATTCTTAATAAAGGACCAAAGAATTAATTCAAATCATGACGTCATCAAATCCTGTGGACTGGGCTATAACGCAGAATTTAATGAAAAAGAAAGTTGCTTGAAGTTATATTCATGCTACTTATATAAGCAGCACAAAATTATTTTTTTTTGCTTACCCTCCGAGTGCTTACCAAAATTTTATTAAACAGGAGCAGCACATTGCCCCTCTTTTAATTAATATGCCTTTCAAAAATAATTACAGCCATAAAAAATGACAAAAATTGCTGCTTGATTTTAAAATGTTTGCTGAACATAAGTTGCCGCTCAATTAGCTATTTCTGCTACCAGATTATATTTTTCTGCTCACAAAAATACGAATATTATGCTAGTCGTTTAAATAACACCCTATTAAAACTACCGTTATCATTAATTTATAACAGCATGTTCATTAAAGTGAAGAATCAAAAGTTTTATCGTGCAGTGTTTGTTTATTAGTTTTTTATTATAATAATATATATTTTTATCGCAGTGTGAAGGTGGAAAAGAATTAAAATATCACTAAAGATGCCGAAACGTAAGTGCGTATTCTCACGTTCTCGAATTGTATCGAAAAAACAAAAAATGTCACGAACATTGACTAATAACAATTAAAAATGATCCAGCGAAGCGGGTAATCATAGCTAGTACTTATATATATTTTAATACATATATGTCACAGATAAATTACGCACAAACCAACAAAATATGATCATGCTTATCATACAAAGATTTGTTATGGGTGTAATCGAACCCTTTCAGGTTAGCAGTCAGGGTCACCAAAACCACCAAACCAGTCCTTTTTTCTAATTTTTTTTCTATCCCTATCTCTCTATATTCTCGGGTCCTCTTGAACTCAAAAAAATTCGCAATAATCGGATCGAGGAGCTCAGTCACGTCGTTTAAAAAAAACGGGTGCGTCTCGAGACGCCTAACAGAAGTGATAACTTGGATATATATATTAAATAGTTAATTAAATATAAAATTATATAAAAATACATATTAATAAATAAGCATGAAATCTAATAAGAGTGGGAGATGAAGAGCCTTCCTACTGTTGTCGTATGTGCGAGAGAAAGGGAAGCCACATAGACTGGTGCCGTAACGCTTTACGTTACGAAACGATTTACCCTCCCATAAGAAGTAACAACTTCAAAATATTTATTAAAAGTTGTTTTTTTTTTGGTTTAAAGATTGTGATTAATATGTTACATAATACCTAAAAAAAGCCAGTGAAAGCGAGGCATAATTCGGTAATTAAATTGGTTCCGAAAATTAATATGTATCTATGCATTCACTATATAAGGTTCCTCAGTATAATGTTAATGCTGGTTTGAATTTATAAATTTGACCTGATAGTGTACACAGTAGATTGTGCGTATTACAACAATATATAAGACACAACTGGTCTAAGAGCCGTGGAAGATTTGTTGTTGTCAAAAGTATGAAAGTGATGAAAAAAAAAAAAGTTAATTAAATTTAAAATAGCCATTTTGGTTAGGCAAGTAATTATAGATATATCTGTTTATTATAATATTATAGGCATATTAGTATATTTGATTAAAAATATGTCTCATCTGGTTATCAGATCGGTGAAGGACGTTCTTCCACGTCTAGCGTCTCCCCACCGAACGTCTTATCGCTTCATAAAAAAACTATTAAGTATAAGGATCGAAACTTGAACTCGAATACAGACTTGCATTTGTTGATAGTGCTCTTTACATGAGAAATTATCATGAGTCTAAAATGTGTGTCTGCTTAAAAACAAGGCGACGATCTCTGTGTCGATGCAAAGAGTATAGTGGCAGGGAATGGGACGTCTTGCTGTTTTTTTGAAAGACTATTAAAACAAATCATGACTGGACGGATGTTTATAGCACAGATGTCCGTTTCCGCGATTTTTATTCACCTTTAAGGAAGTAAATCTTAAGCGATTATTGGTGAGTAAACGTGTTACTGGAATTACTCACTTTACGTGTTTCATACATAACGTTGACTCATAGTTTACCCCAAGTATAGTTTAATAGCCTTTGTTATTCGAGCGTGATTAAGCTATGACCAACTGACATCTATTTTTTTATCATAAAAAATGAATAATATAATATTTTTCTATTCACCACTATTGATGGACAAATCCTTCTTTCAGCGTTAATCCTCTGCTATTTCCTAGGTATCATATTAGGACTAGGATTCATATTTTTTTATAACTCACTTAAATACTCGTGCAAGGTTTTAAAGTTTTAACCTAAAAAAACAATTCCTTTGAAATAATACGTTAGTGATAGCTAATTTAACATATAAAGGCACTCTCTTCTATAAAAAATGTAGTTTTTCCTTTTTGTATTTGCATTTATTCGTTGATACAACTAAACCACCGCGCACCGAACCACGAAAATCCGTCATCCATATTATAAGCCATAAGGAAAGGATATCGATTATAATAAATTACGGAAACGTATATATATATATATATATATACGTATGTATAAAAGAATTTATTTAAGTACTTTTGTAATTTTGTGTCGTATTTAATCTATATAGGTGTAAAATATATTTATATCCACAGATTTATAAATATATATCTTACTTTTTACTAATGTTACAAACGCGAAAGCTTGTAAGAATGATCTATGTTTGTTACCCTTTCACGCAAAAAACTACTGAATGGATTTTAATGAAACTTTACAATAATGTAGCTTATGCATCAGAGTGAGACATAGGCTATAATTCATCCTACTTCCACGGGAATAGGACGTACGCGGGTAAAACCGCGGCGCGCTTCTAGTACTCAATAAATCAGTTGCCTTCATTGACGAATTCACACAAACAATGCAATGACAATACAATTTGTTGATAAACTCTACTGACGAGTCCACTTCCTTCAATTGAATGATTACCGTAACTGACGATACTGCGTAAATTGTTAAATTTATCAGCTGCCAGGAAGTCTGGCGGATGTGAAGATACAGTATCACCGGGCTCCCAAATCTCTGACTCATCAGCTTTGATAACTATATAAAGTGAAAGTTAGTACGCATGTATGTTGCTCAGTGCCCTATCAAAGGATTTTGATGGACTTCACTGTTAGATTAAAAAGTGATTGTTTGATATATCTACGTTATAAAAATAGGAATCATCAACTGGAAGGATAAATACATATAGACATGGATGAGAATAGATGATAATAAGCGACTGAATATATGATGTAGGTTTTTAGTATATAGGCGCTGGCCCAATGCGGGTTGGTGAACTTCACACCGCTTCAAAGACTTCTACGACTAAAGAGAAGAATCTCATCAGGCATGCAGGTTTCCTCACGATGTTTTCCTTTACCGATGAACGAGTGTTGGTCTTGTGCTTAGAAATTTCAAGGTATCAAGAAGAAAAACTATTTCAAGGCACCACAGATCAGGATCAAACTCGCCCCCTTTCGCTTAAGAGGCAGACCCCTTATCCACTGGATCCTAGCCTACCTTTCCAAAACAAATAAAAGCTATGACACCGAAGACGTAAGCAGGACGATGGAACCACTTCCACTCAAACAAGAAAATACGATTTAAAATAAGCTTTAGCTGTTAGGATTGTTAGTCAAAGATGGGTGGATGTATGAGCTACTGAATATATTTTGATGTAGTTCTGTATGCCATAACGACGCTATTAGTAATCAGTCTGGCCAAACCAGCTGGCAAAATTATACACCCTTCATGGGCCGTTATTTTACTAATTATTAAATGGATACGGGGTTATGTAACATATTTTATGCCATAAAACTACCGTTGTCTAAGCACGCAACACATATTTTGCGAACACATGTTAACTGGACTAGGTTAACGGTGCGTTCAATGTTTATTAAAATTATATATATTTTTATACTAAAATTATCATTCAATAATGGCCAGGAGCAGAAAATATGTTTTTTGATAGGTGAATTACAAACGAAATGAATACTAGTTCCTACCCGTTTATACAATTTAGGATGAACTTAATTAAATATCTTTTTAGTTTTTATACTTATTTATCTTGTAAATGTCAGCGTCAATTGAATCTGCCACCGGTTCAAAGAAAAACCCACCGAGAAGAAACGGTAAAACATTGTTCCATTGATTTACTGGAAATAATCTTATCAAATATACTTCGAATACATGTTATTTTGAAATCTCTCTGTATAACCTCTGGTTTTGCTCATGTCTATGGGCGTCGGTACTCTGTAGTAGGTATAAGGTAATCATAATATAGCTCGGAGTTCCGACCATGGATATATCTACACTATCTACATCTACACTAATATTATAAAGAGGAAAACTTTGTTTGTTTGGTTGTAATGAATAGGTTCAAAAAGTACTAGACCGATTTCAAAAATTCTTTCACCATTCGAAAGCTACATTATCCACGAGTAACATAGGCTAAATTTTATTATGAAAAAAAATAGGGTTCCGTAAGATATTTAGGTTTTTCGGACACAAGGTGTAAAAAATCAACCAGAAAAGTTACTTATTTTGCGTACTAAGATCACGTTGTAAATCATAGTTAACGCAGGCGAAGCTGCGGGCAACAGCTAGTGTAGTAAGTATTAAGTATTATAGTAAGTCCATTGCTAGTTTGCCTCATAGACACTAAAATGTATAGTGTGATGTAATAGGAGTATATAAAAGGGTTACGAGATATGATTGTCGATGATTGTTTGAAAGATGTTAAGTGAAAAACTACATCAGGATGATATGCAGGACGTTTCAAGAGGGGACCCTGAGGTTCATAAACAAGTCCAATGACAATGTCAACTCAGAACGACATTGATATAGACAATAATCTATTTTTTTGCGTTATCGGCAAAAGTGACATTTTTTACCACCACTTTAAATATGTAAGGAGAATTCGCTTGTGTCAGGCTATCTGCATGGGTAATGACTAATAGCATTCTGCTTGTTTCCGTAGAACAGCTTTGTTGAGTTTCGGAATAACATCGAACAGGCATTGTAGTTTGTAATTATTACTGACAACAAGTCTTATTATTTTACGTATTAATCGCATAAAGCAGACGCCTTTTTTTTCTTTTACGCATCCCGCTGGGGAGTGGGTCTTCCCAGAGTCCGGCTCAATTCGCTTTGCCCAAGGTGCCACGACGAGGCCTGTACCATGGTGGGAATAAAGCAGTCGCCTAGGTTATTGTCATGTGAACATTCATGATTTATTGTTCATGTGTGACGTTGGACTGTAGACACTTCATCATCATCAGCTGTCCGCAGTCCGGTCATCAACAATAAAGAAAGAGATGTATAGAATGAAGGAAAGATAATCATACGTATATAAGATAATATTATGTTAGAATTAACTTTGTTTTAATGGACGGGTAAATGTTGGTGAGGTTTACCTTGGCTAAACTTAGCCTTGTGCGATATAATAGCCATAATATTTAATATATTAGTTCCAACCGGATGTATAACGAGTTTATATGTAATAATAATAATAATAATATTTATACGTAAATATTAAATCGAGCTTCACCTTGTTGGCTTTTCAGTGTTAAAATTTATATCATCATCATCTGCCTTTATCCGTCCACTGCTGAACATAGACTCAATGAACGCTGCTGAAGTTACCGAAGATTGAATCCAAAAGGGAATATTAAAGAATTCGTAAAGATCAGCTGCTGCTGACGCAGTGTTCGAGTGACTGAGAGATCGCGGATTCAAATCGTGCTAATAGACGACCCATACCCGTCTCATGAATATAATATACATACCTACATTAAATTAGTTAAATAAAATGTTTATTCCCAGTACTAATACCAGTTTTTATGAGCTTATTTATTACTTACTTATTAACGAACTATGTTAAGGGCCGGTTTCACAATCTCCAGATAAGTTCCGAATAGGCTATACGCAAAATATTTGACAGAATACTCCTTACTCTATCTGTCAAATATGTTGTGAATAGCCTATTCGGAACTTATCTGGAGATTATGATACAGGCCCTAAGTAAAATATATATTTTTTTTGTGAATATTGGTCTCAATTCTTTGTTTTTAAATCATGCTTTTACTTAGATTATGTACATATAAAATAATTTTAATGAAATGAAACTGAAATCAATGATACCTTATATTTTAGTAGTTCATGGCGTGGCGGTGTATGATATAATATATTATCAGGGACATAAAAAGTGTGATATGATATCAGTAATACCGGTAATTATAATATGTAACACCTGATACGAAACACGATGTTCATGTAACAAAAACTTTTACCTTTCTACTTGTAGTAATATTCTTAATTAAATGCATTTTTTATCGAATGTATTTTAAACAAGATATTATTAATCTTATTTTCTGTTAGTCCCATTGCTATCCAACTTCCAAGAGAATAATAATTACTACGTTAATTGTTATTTTCAAAATTCTTAGAACGTAAAGAACATTCATTTAAAAATTTAAATATGGAAAACAGTCCACAGCACTCAGCAGTGTTTTTTAAGTTTGTTGTTTTAAAGAGTGCCTTAGATAATTTTTTTAGGAATACATCAGTAGAGTGTGCTTATGAGGATATAAATTCGTAACACAAGTGAAAATACTAAGATAATATAATATGGTACAAAGCAAATAATAATAATATGTATAATAATGTTTTGCCATAATATTTTGTAATGCTTGTACGCGAATTTCTCTCGTTATAAAAATATTTGCCGATGCAGTTGAATTTTGTTGAAATTAAACTGAATCGTGATAAATTCCATTATAATTTATTTCATTATTATTTATTATATGTTTTATATTATAATTTATCTTCTAAACATATAACACCAACGACCTTTCTGTACATCAAACCGGTCAACGTACACTTCTCAGCGCGGAGCATAAACTTACCATTAATTCGTTGAAGAATTATATCTTATTTATAGCAACCTCCTCGCAAGAGTCCTTGATAGTATTCCCTTATGATTTGGTACTTGGAATTATTAAAGCAAAGTTCATACAACCTAGGTCTCAATGAAGCAAATATCGGCTGTTTTCTGCGGTTTCATTTGCACCCAAGTTTTTATTTTAAGAAAAAAAAATGTAATCTGACTAGAAGTTTTGATACTTTTGGAAGCTAACGCCTAACGCGTTCTAATAAACAAACCCTAAAGCTTTTGATTAGCGTATTCCAGTATAGTTATTATCATCCAAATTATAAAATTTAATATGTACCTACCTTCCCGTGCTAATAACCAGAGATATGACGCCTCATTGTATGGTTGTCATGAATCATATAATATCAAACAAACCGAACAATATGATGTTTTGAGAAAGTTATAAATACACGAATGTTTAAAAATTTTGAATACGATTATAGTAATATTTGTGAGTCAGTAAATCAACATATGCGATCCGTGTCGTAAGTCGTAATACTTGGAAAATTTGTGAAATTATTAGTAAATTTATAGTCATCAGATGAGTCACTTCCGTTATAATATATTGACACCATGTCAACTGAATAATCACGTTTCTCATCATCGAAGGTCAAGGTCAAGTTATTCAGTCTGAATACATTTGAGCCTTACTTTGTGGAGGGTATTTGGTAGAGATAAGAAAAATCACCTCATGGGAGTGACGTTATTTAAAACGTAGTTTAAATTATTTTATAATCAAAATACTGCAGAGAAAGCGTTATTTTATTAGTGTCATCTTTTACAATAAATAATTATTAATGATTGTGTAATATGTGTATGTATTTATTTCTAGTATCTACTAACTACAGACTAGCGCTTTCGTCTGAATAACGAAAAAACCTAGTTATGAGCATGATTGTAGATAGTATATAGACTAGACTAGTTTTTACGGACTCGGACCTTGTCTTTACCCTGTATAGCTCACTTGTTTTGTAACTAAAAGATACAATTCACTCGTATTCACGCGAAGTAATAAGAAAAAAAGTAAAGTACAGTATCGACCCTTTATGTCCCAATGCTGGGCACGGGTCTCCACCTCGTTCACCGATGCGCTTGCCCAATGCGGGTTGGTGAACTTCACATGCCTTCAAAGACTTTCAATCTCATCAGACATGCAGGTTTCCTCACGAATTTTCCTTCACCGTTGAGCGAGCGATGTCTCACGTGTTTGCACTTAGAAATTTAGAAAACCCTATTTCAAGGCACACACGGGGGGGGGGGGTCAGGATCGATCCCGGAACATCTCGGATAAGAGGCCGAGATCACCCACCACTGGACCATCGCCGCTCAATAAGAAAAGTGGTCATTTTTTTAAATCTCAAACTATCAGTGTCTTAAGTACTTCCAAAACGTAAATGAATTACCACCTAAAAACTGCATAAAGGGTGCCGCTCGTGTACAACTTAGCGTTTGGTCTCTCTAATTATACTTATCACAGCAATCAATAAAATTCCTATTCGTCAAGATGGATTCCCTTGATTTGAATCAAAACGGTCGATAAAAAATGTAAATAAGGTATAATCGCACTAGAAATCAACAAAAGTAACGTCTGTGTTAGGAAACTGGCATTTAAATGTGAATTTATATTGATGTTGTAACGTTGATATTGTTGCTTGCACCATGCAATCATGCAATCGAACCATGCAAATCAAAAATTTGCTCATATGGTTGTTGGATTGACGAAATCTCAGACTTGTATAGTTGTCTGTTGTTATTTCTTTTAGTTTTTCAAGGTCACTCGTTTATCTTCATGGGTGACGTTGACCAATTACCATAATAAGGCTCGTCTGCCTATTTTCCTTTGCAACTTACAAAAAAAAAATCCCAGAAAGTTGACGATCTTACCATAGCTCGCTTGTCTGCAAAAGCATTATTGATTATTTCTTTGGAAAAGCAAAACATCACAAATATATTTCATAGTCTGGGAACATTGAAGCCTTGTCTTGGTGATGCCATCGGGTGGAGCTTTGATCACATATTTGTAGTGACTATGTGGACTGACAGGCTGATCTGAAATTAAGTAATTTAACCATGCTTCTAGCAACTCATTTGACACTTAACAAGAGATTTGACAGTTGATTTGTTAATTTTTACATTGATCAGCCTTTCGGAAACTGGGCGTTAGTCTTGTTTGTGGAGTTTAACAATCAAACAGTACAACTTGCCTAAATAACGCAGTCAATTCTATTCATATACATAAAACCATTTTAGCATTTCATGTTGCAATACAAATTGGAAAATGAACCTTTGAACGATTTCCTAGATACATTGTACAGTAGGTACTTAGGTAGGTACAATGCACACAATGTACCCACCACCATTGTATCGAGCATAATCTCTAGTATTGAATCATTCAACTTTAACAAAAATAACATCAAACGTACAAACGTAGTTTTAAAATGTACAATACCAAAAATATTGTTAGCGATTGAGTGATGTCATCACCTTCGTAAACAAAAAAAAGTAAAGTTTGAATTTTGAATGTCGTTTGCGCCTTCAGTACCTACTACCTACCTACATTATTTTCGAACCAAAACACATTCCATGCATGATGCAGCGTGTAATGATGTAATTTTTCTGAAACAGAGAAAGGACTAATTTAAAAACCGCATTGCGCTCAGCGCGTGTCCCGAAACAGACGGCTCCCGCAGCGTTCGAATACAAACATTGCCACTGGCGTATTACGAATATGTGTTTTTATTTAAAACTAGCTATAAGACGTGACCAATAAAAAAAAAACAACTTTGAATTGTGGGAATACAATACATTCAGTGGCGTAACTATACCGTTCGGGGCCCGTGGCAAATTCATCGGATGCTAGGAAAAACACTTTTTTTTACTAAATGTGTAATAATACTAATAAGTAATAAAAATACTAAATCCGACCGGGGGCCCCTTTCAGTTGGGGGCCCGTGGCATTTTGCCGACTTGCCACCCTGTAGTTACGCCACTGAATACGTTATATTATATACATGTAATTGGAAGCAATCACGGCAGATTTGCTGTTGTTTAGCAAAGAATTCCTCCACATATCACCCAAGGTCTTCATCAGGACATCAACAAATTAGAATGGATATTACGATGACCTTGAAGATGCGCTTCTGAAATATTACACAGTAGTTTTTTATTTTACATTAACAAGTAATAAAATGAGAACATCGTCGAGGTAAACGTAAGTCAACCAAATAAGCATTATTACTAAGAAAATTAAAAAAACGTCTCTTAACGTAATAAAAATTATAATGGGATCAATTCGAAAACACCAGATTTCAAAAAAAGAATCATCGAAATCCGTTCAAAATTGGCGGAGTAATCTCATCACAAACATACAAAAAAAAAACACACGCATTGAGAATTTCCACTTTTTTAAGTCGGTTAAAAAACGATCAATTGTGTCAGATGCGAATGCTTCGTACCAAATTAATGGTCCTGTGACTTCTTTATTGAGGTCGAACAACTAACTAGGCTACAGTAAAATAAATGACCTAAAATCGTGTTCTATTAATTTGTAGGTATAGGTACATGTATTACTCTTATTTATATGGATATCAAGATATAAATGATGATCTCAAAACTTCTTTCTTATTCTCAAAATACGTTGTATAGTTTTAAGTTCTCTTAGTTAATTCTAAGCGTTCTTTGAGTTAATGTTTTTGAATGTGGATGTTATTAATTAACTTTAATTAATTAATAATAATTAATTATCTCAATAGGTACTTTTTATGTCTGAGTAGTTTAATTTTTTGCTAAAATTTAAATAAAATATTATAATTTAAAAATCAATAATATTTCTCAACTGCAAGAGAAGAGAATAAGATCAAATATTTTTGTACCCCAAAGATTTGAATTGATTAAATTTTTGATTTAAATATTTGTTGTAGAGTGGGAGTGTGGTCATGGCCGGTAAGGGCAGGGTTACCGGCCATGACCACACTCCCGTGTCTTGGTTTTAACAAACTCTTATTATCAAAGGAAGTAGAAGTCTCCAAAAACTAGAAGTATTCCATATTTTTTTCACACATTAACAGAAACCAAACTTAACCAAAAATAATATTTACAATTGGTCATGTCTTGGGGAAGGAAATAGTAGACTACAAAATGATTTTTTGGTAAATAATTATCATCTATATTGTCTCTTTCTAGTATTTGGGCGTGGAGGCGGAATAGAGCGAGATAGGAACATTTTATTTAAATAGGTACTTGTTTTTCAGAATTCTCTCAGATATCCTTTTACTCTTAAACACGTGCCTATACAACTTATATAATGATTACTTTAAAAAAAAAAACATAAATTGTTATATAACTGATACCGTGAAGCAGATTATTTAATTGTGATGTGTATGTCCGTATATAGAATAGCGTTGGGTTGGAAAGTTGTATGCTTAAAACAAGTTCACTATTGAATAAAAGTACTTTTCCTTAGATACTTGAACAGGTTTTGACATTTCCTTAGTACAAAACGATTGAAATGCGGAAAAGAAAGTATTAATTAATTAAAAACCTACAAAGTGCAAAACGGACTCGCGGAACAAGAGTTCCGTTCATTTTTGCACGTTTTTGGCAGTTATCCAAAAAATATGGACATAAATTGCTTAAATGAACGAAAAAATCATTTTGAGAGTCTTAATATTAAAGATAAATTGAAACTAATTTGCTGAGGCATTTCAATTTCAAGTTGCAGCTCCTAAAAGTAAAAAAATATTTCTGTTGTGATGTGAGCAATGAAGACTCTTTGATCAAGACTCGTGAATTTTCATCGTTCAATAGAATCCTATCACGAGTTGCAGGTCAATAGATAAAATTTATTTTGTGCGGATCAGGACATTTCTTTTTATTATTTTTTTAATATTCTAAACATATGTGATGTGCTACCGCATTTGTGTTTCGGTGAAAAAGTCAAGACAAGCAGTATACCTATTGTATTTACTGGCTTCGTAACTTAACATCTTATGTGATATGTCTCAAGATAGTCAACATATTAATAAATCGCCTGAGCTACGTGGAACACATTTCAAGAGTACAGGTACAGCTACCTACGAAATAAAAATATTTTGATTAGATTTATCAGGCCTATCGATGATACAGGGTTACGGGGCTACGGGGCTTCGAGTGCCTCAAAGCTTCTTCTTCTTTCTTTGGCCTCGCCTTTTCCCGTTACGCGGGGTCGGCTTTCCCAATCATGCGACGCCAAGTGGTCCTTCGCTGTGCGTCCTCTTCCCGCAGATCCAGTTTCTATATGTCTCTCTGGACAAGACGTGGTCTGAGGTCTTCCTCGAGCTTTCTTTATAGTAGCCATAGAAGGCACTTCCTCACGACATGATCTTCCGTTCTGCGTATTATGTGACCGTACCATCTCAGACTGGACTCGCTCAGTTTATCCCTTATATTTTCAACTTTGAAGGTTCCCCTGATGTACTCATTTCGAACCCTGTCCCTGAGTGTGACACCTTTCGGCGCTCCGATTCGTGTGCTCCAAAGCGTTTTATCTAAAGTCTTGACACAATTCAAAATCCCATTTGAATAGACTAAAAATTATTACGGCCCCGCTGGGACAAGCTACGCCACTGGGTGGCTGCTATTTTGCAACTAACGTAAAATCTCTATCTCACCTACGTTTTTCGGTAGGATGTAGGCACTAAAATTACCTACTCATGAGTATAAGCGCTTTTCCACTGCAGCAGCAGCGGCTAGTCAGCCAATCATATTTAAGTATTTTTTATCCCAAGTTCCCACAGGCACAATAGTTACATGATATGTGTGTCCTTAGCTGCACATAACATAAGAAAACTTAAACAGTATGATTTCAACTAATTTCAAAACAAATTAAATGGACGGTAGCCGTAATGTGCATGCGTTACAAATGCGGTTACCATGTCAGTATTTTTGAATAGAATGTTCACACCGTGTCTTACTTACGACGTCTTAAGACAATAGCGAACCAAAAACTATGCTTTCATGATTTTTAACTTAAACGTTCTTTACACAAATGAATACAATATTCTAGTTTTCTGTTTTAAAAAATCCTATTAGTAGATATTATCGAATTTCGAAACTTCGATCCCAATTCCTACCTGATAGGTAACATTTAAGTTTTTTGCAATCTTTTCGGTTTTGTTTTTAAACAAACGTTAAAGTATTAATTTAATGAAACACTAAACAGCCTTTACGGAATTAATCACAGCTTAGATTTTTTTGGTCATGGGAGGACTGCCCCCTAGAAAGTGACACAATCGCTAAATGAATAGAATACTTATTGTATGGTAATGACACTAGCTGTCAAATTACATGTCGTAAGCTAGTGTCATTCCCACACAATAATTATTCTATTCTATTCGTTAAGCGCCTAGGAAGGCTGAGCTGTCAGGCGTCCTAACGATACAAAGCTACTATAGAAATAATCAAGTTTAAAATTTACCTACTACTACTACTAGTAAAAATTTCATACTTATATCTACAATAAACCAAAGAGTTTGTTTGTGTGAGTTAACGGAACTCGCATTCAAATTTGAAAAATTCTTTTTGCGATTAATAACTCAATTAGAATATAGTAATCTAATACAAGCAGCGTCCTGCAGCTTTTCCCGCGTACTAACTACTAACCAGTCCCGTTTGAGTACGAGGATGAATTATATCCTATGTGTTATTCAGATGTTTTAGCTATAATATTATTGTAAAATTAATTCAAATCCATTGTAGTTTTTGCGTGACAGAGTAACAAACAGCCATACATACAAATTGTGCGTTCATCAGCGAATGCTACTTATTTTGGAGAAACGCTATTTTTGTGATAGAAAAAGCCTGGGAAAAAACACATAAATTTATTTTTAGTAACTTGGTATCTATTCCAGTTACTTAAAATAAATTTATGTCGTGTTCAGTTAAATCCGCTTTATGCAAGTAACAATAGAATTATATTAAAAAGAAGAACTTATGTCATAATGAATGAATGAATGAATGATTTATAAAATTTATTTAAGTAACAAAGAATATAGAATATTTTTAAATAACTTAGAATATTTTTTTAATACTATTTTATAGTAATTAGTAACCGTATTATTTTTATGGGTAATATTGATATTCACGACGCGCGGCGATGGTCACAGTAATGTCCCACTTTTGATTTGAATAAATTATATTATAATTAATTATTATTAATGCACTTTTTAATCAAAATTAAATTTATACCAAACATACCAGAAACGCTTTAAACATATCTAGATATTCATAATCATAGTAGGTCTACGTATTTATAAATATGTCTTGTATTTGTAACTGTATTCTCTCGTTCATTAGTATTCGGGCTATGTCTATACTTTCTATATGAAACTCAATAACTTGCACAACGGACCCTTAGCCATATCAGAAAAATACAACGTAGAATGGTTTATCAATTATCGCTTACGTATAATCATTACATAATACATAGTATAAGTTAAAGTCGCATTTTATCTCTATACATCGATATTTTCTGAACTAATCAACGAATATTGATACGGTTTTCACAATTGCCTTATTTACTAGAGTAGTAGGGCTATTCTGTAAAAACCATTTCGATATCGAGCTTCACCTGAGTGATAAAGATCACTTTACGCTCACTCCAAAAGCGAACTTTATTGATATAGAGTCGAGTTTTAAAGAATACAAATTCGTCATATCACCGCGGATTGCGCTTTCGAGATTCGAAAACGACCTTACAAAATAGCCCTACTGTACCTTTAAATTATTTATTATACGTAAGTATGCAAAATATTTTAGTCAACATTTTCTTCCAAGATAATGTTATTTTCTTAGAAAAATTAAATCTTATTTTTTAATTTATAACAATTCCAAATATAATTATCATATTGCCATATTATACAAAATAGAGCCAATTTTATCTGCACATCTTTTATTTGGTGGTAACGGGTCAGTGACCTAAATTAACTCAGTTTCATTTAGAGTCTAAACATACAAAGTTACGTCATATTATGAACAAAATCCAGTATATTGCATGTAACGCAATACATAAATTAATATATTTAAATAACTAAAAAAAATATTCTTATTATAACTGCATTAATTTTGGTTATTAAACATTGCTTGTTTTTAAAGTGATAAAATAATTCACCTCTTAATGATTTTGCAGTATGAAGATACCTACACCAAATGATAATATTATTATAGTGTTATTTAAGTTTTATTAGGCCATCATAAATAGATAAATGCCGATGATGATAATGACCGTTATAACTTTCCCACCGTTTAACATAGAAATGAGTAAAAATACTTTTTTTAACAGGAAAAACAGAATATTACGTTACTAGCAGCGCCCCGCGGTTTCACCCGCGTACATCCCGTTCCCGTAGGAGTACGGAGATAAATTATAGCCTATGTGTTATTTTGATGTATAAGCTATATTATTGTAAAGTTTCATTAAAATCCATTCAGTAGTTTTTACGTGAAAGAGTAACAAACATCCGTACTTACAAACTTTCTGGCTATTAGTAGGATAGTATTTGATTAATTTTTTTAGATGCCATTTAGTTACCGCCAACACAGGATTACAAAACATGGAGTCGCTATGTGTGACATTGCTATCACTACTACGGTCTACACTAAACCTTACCAAATACGCAATAGGTGCTTCCATTTATTAAATTTTTTGTTTTCATTCTTTTCCAGGTTCGATGAAGGACGTGATGGATACCTAGACTTGAATGAAGTTAAGCGCATGATGGAGAGGTTGGGTGCACCGCAAACACATCTAGGCCTCAAAGCCATGATCGCAGAAGTAGACGAAGACGGGGACAACAAAATTAGTTTTAGAGAATTCTTACTTATTTACAGGTAAATACTTTTAGTTATGTACTTTTCTTTAGCTGGCCGATAAAATTGAATTGATTTATTAATATATTTTTAATGGCATATTCGATCTAAGTATGGTTAGACTTGTCCAAGTTTGGATGCACATACCCAAACGTGTACATATGCGTGGTACGAAATCTGTAGGTAAACATTCTATCACCAAGGTCGCCTTCTTAAATATAGTAGGTAGACCTACTCCAAATGTATTTTATATGTATATTTTGGTATGTACACCTAGACTGGTTACGTGCTCCGATAAAGCGGTGTAAATGATAAATACATATAAGCAGTTTAGACGTTCGTTGAAAGTATTTGGACCTTTCCTTGTTTCAAATTGGTTTTTTTTCTGTAATTTTTAGTGGTGGCAATTCATGTTTGAGAGTTGAGGCGGACTCTGTCGGGGATTTGTCGTTACTGTGCGCCTCTTATACTTTATCAAACTTTTTCTATCTACTCACTACTGCTAAGCATGTAGATTGTAGGTAGATACTTAAATAACATTTGAAATAGGAGCTCGCATTTACCCCGATCCCGGAACAGAAATCGTCATCCCACATCCCATCTAATTGGACGTCAAATAGTTCGTTCCAAATGTGCCTTCTCTCATACGCGTCGTCATTTCTGTTTCAGGAAAGCACGTGCTGGGGAACTTGAGTCGGACTCAGGATTAGATGCTCTGGCCCGCTTAACAGAAATCAATGTGGATCAAGTCGGAGTGAATGGTGCTAAAAATTTCTTCGAAGCAAAAATTGAGGAACTTGCCAAGTCGAATAAATTTCACGATGAAATCCTTCAAGAGCAAGAGGAAAAACGTCGAGAGGCCGAAGAGAAGGCCATTCGAAGGCAGAGATTTAAGGAAAAATCAGCTGTCTTTCAACAATGATGAAATTTTGTTTTAAGCTGTTGCCTTTCTAGTCTTTAAGCTGTTACCATATGGCTTTAGGAAAAATATATTAAAATAAGTTAACTTGTACCCGTGAATTTTCTGTATGGTCTAATATATCTGTAATCTGTATTTAGTGTTAAGTGTGTGATGTCCAACGACAAGCACTCGATACTACATAAGTGGAACTTAAAAGCGCCAGACTTTTGGCCAGGTCTAGATATAGGTACGATCAAAAAATACAATGCTCCGTCTGTCTAACCCTTGGAGCAACGCGGTCTTCCTACACCGTAAGGAGGAAGGAGGTCCCGCGTTGCTCTATAGTCTAACCAAGTGTACTTATGATTGAAATAGAATCATGAAATTATGACAGTAACAAGGTCTCACACTTAGACATAATAAAGAACGTTACAGTCCACAAATAAGGTGTATGAATTAACGCAAATATCTATAATCTAGTTTCATTAAATAAAATAAAAAAAAAAAAATACGAAACCCACGGCGCGAAAGCAGACTTAGTTTGGTCTGCTCTTTTTATATTATTTTACATATATTATTAATTTCTAAAAAAAATAAACCAATTGTATGTATCTATTACACTATACCTACAATTTGATCTAGGTAAATATACATTTAATGCATGCATCGAACCATGTAAATTAGGTTATTTAAGTAAAAGAGTGTTAAATGTTAATTAAGATTATCTTTAAGCAATTCTATCATGTGCCTAAAACGTTGAACTAGAATATTAAGTTATTAAACTATTATATTGCTTGTATAATATGTTATGTGATGTAAAGTAACTATAAATATAATTTGTGTTTTTATTGGGATGTTTTCTTTATAGTGCCTGTTTGAAATGTTTTGACTTATTTTATTTACTGAGTTGGTAGCGATTTTTTAATGTTAATTAAGTAGCCAAACGGGCATCATGCTCATGGACATAAACAGTTAACCTTGGACTACTTTTTAGTAAATAAGTAATAATAATGGTAACTCTTTGTGCAAGTAGCCCGTCCACGCCAAAGAATTCAGACGTATATAGAAGGACAATTCAGGATTTTTTGTGCCGACTTTATTGGGGACATGTCCCCAGTTCGCACTCGCCCGCTCTCGTAGGCTCATATGCTGAGAGCATCGCGGTGTTCCTCTCGACACGCCGCCAAGCGGACGTTTACATGGCAGATATTTTGTCCTCAAAGCGCTCATAAGAACTGTCCTTCTTCTGAATTCTTTGTTCACGCATTCTCTTTTTAACACAGCAAAGCTTTTAGGAAAGAAATAAGTAAGATGGTGGTAACCATACAGGTGACAGTATCATATAGCACATCCTTTCCACTGGCAAAAAGCTATTGTAAAAGATACTTGATTTTGATGTACTAGAGCATTGTTGTTTAGACGGAAATTAGAAAAAATTCTGGGGTGTTTCAGCATCAAATCCCTCTAAGGACTTTTTAAAAGACCCAATCTCAAAACTGCATCAAAAAATATTAACAAACAATCACACCATGTTAAACGAGACGTCTTGTGGTAGGTTCTAAGTTTGTCCCCCCCATAGACGACGAACGGTGGTGCGTCGGAGGCGCTATTTAATGCGCTTCCTGTAACACCCCTGTGCTCGTGTCGGGCTCGGGATGGGAACCCGGGCCCCGCTAAATCTGGTCTTGCCAGGACCAGTCTGTCGCTGAGGGTTTCCCGTCGCCTGCAGATCCGGGTCCCTCAGATAACGGTTGAAGGCTCAAGCAGTGGTTTTAGTGGGGTAATGCACCCAATGCGAGTCCCCACATACGCCAGCGCGCCTACCCAAGGCCCTGGTATAGTCCGAAAAGGATTTCCGCTGCGTCATCAAAAAAAAAGAAGGTTATTAAGTTTGTGGTTATTTTCATAACTTGAATTATTTAAAACGAGACATTTACCATATTTTTTATTTCAATTTCATGGAGCTTTATATTTTGACATTTTCTAGGAATGTTTTGTTCACAAAACTCAGCTCAAAATAATTTAGTAATACATAATACATTAATATAACCCTATGCAGACATCAATATTCATCATATTCTAAATATCATATATATTAGAGTTGATGAGCCCACCTACCTACCAATTGAGCTTAAAGGTGATGGCCTAAAAGTAACCTAGACCTTTAGAAAAAAAATATTAGTGTGATTTAGGTACTTTTAACTTAAAACAAAACCAATATATTTATTGAGTATCATTTAAGCTATTTCTAAAGCTATCGTGTTCCTGATAAGATATATTTTGGTGAGTGTTATCCCCGAGGTTTATATTCATTCGTTCCATGGGAGGTAAGTTTTCTAAGTTAATTTGCTGCATTTTTGCTAGTTTTTCTATAAGTGAGGCATTCTGAAATAAAAGTTTTATAAAATTGAGTTAAATAATGCTGTCAAACTATTTGGGTTATTACTTAAAATGGAGTTAACTTTTACTAAATATAAATTGACAATATTAAATCGGTAAGTTTTCTAAGTTAATTTGCTGCATTTTTGCTAGTTTTTCTATAAGTGAGGCATTCTGAAATAAAAGTTTTATAAAATTGAGTTAAATAATGCTGTCAAACTATTTGGGTTATTACTTAAAATGGAGTTAACTTTTAACTAAATATAAATTGACAATATTAAATCAGTAGGTGGTGAGTGAGTGAGTGAGACCAGTGCACTGTGCATGGCACAATGCCATGCACAGTGCACTGGTCTATAATGTCTAGTAATCATCAATCTCCCTTAAAGACTTAACTGTGAACTAAGTTAATAATAAAATTGAAAGATGTTATTATTATTTTCACATATTATGTAATAAGATAATGGATCATCATCATCATCATCAGCCCTTATCCGTCCACTGCTGAACATAGGCCTCCCTCAATGAAATAAGATAATGGATGGATGTCATAAAATCTTAGGAATAAATTAGTTTACATGTTGCTTTTTAGACAGGGCAACTGGTTATGGTTGTTTGTGAATATTCAATGAATGAGCAATAATAATAGTGGTTATGGACTCCACCTCTTGAGTGGAGAGGTATGGGTTCTATCCTTCTATGTCATGTCAAGGCATGTTATGTTTCTCTTAATCTCTATGAGCACCAGAATAAGATCAAGACCAGAACAAGATAAAATCATAGGTTGCTCACTAGTGAAGGATAATGTCATAAGAAAACCTACATGCTTGATGATATTATATGGTCTATAAAGATATTGTGTGAAGTTCGCTAACCAAAATTGAGTCAGCACATTGTTGAACTATAATGGCCCAACACCCTAAATTTTTAGGATACAAGAGGAGATGAGGGTTGACGTTATTATTAATTCAATGATTTCTCTATGTGGAGTACCAATTCGTCATAACTATAAGCAATAAAGCTGCCTTCGTGTCTTTATTTTGTGTTTACCTATCTGTTTTATTTTTGTTATATTATTTCTCTAATTATGTGCACAGCAACTTAACAATTCAC
Organism: Lycaena phlaeas; assembly: GCA_905333005.2. Classification (NCBI taxonomy): domain Eukaryota; kingdom Metazoa; phylum Arthropoda; class Insecta; order Lepidoptera; family Lycaenidae; genus Lycaena; species Lycaena phlaeas. The sequence continues at coordinate 7,307,759 of HG995181.1, forward strand.
TGAATAATGTAAGTAATCATTTAATTATTTCAAGTGAAGAATAAAAATCATAATTAATCTTCACAGTGTCAATTTGTGTAGGTAGGTGTCATCTGACACTGTAACACAAATAATTACCTCAAGGATATTAGCTTCTAAATCACCACCAGATCTTGATAAAGCTTTAATGTTTTGCAATTCAATAGATCTAAAATAAAAAAAAATGTTATTTGTCAATTTCCAGTTTTATAGTGTTTATTTTTTTTTAATACTTGGTAGTATAATTATTATTCTAAGGAATACTTACATTAATCTTAGAAGTTGATTTGATATTGTTAATTCATTTTGTAAATCTTGCTGTAACTGTTGTTCTTGTGCTAATGTAGTCATATTACTCGGTATTTTTTTTTATTCTTGGGGTTTTTTAAATTAAAATTTCACTTAGGAATACTTATGTACGTTTCAAATTGTTTCAAAAATATTTACTGGTACAACTTACAACCGTGAACCGTTTGAATATGAATCAATATGAATTTACATAAAGTTGACGGTTAAATTTTAAAGTAATTAAAAGTATTATAGTATGTTTTTCAATCAAGTTCTCTTATTTTTCAAAACTCACAATGGTAAATTTATTGTAAAATGTGAATGCATAAGTAATAATACGTACAATGTCTAAGTAGGTACGTGAAGTGTTCTTTTTGAATTTTGATGTTTTGATGTAAATTGTAAACAACTTTTTAGTTTTGCACAGATGACAGTTACAACTAGGGTTGCCATCTCTAAAATTTGGAAAACCGGACAAGAAGCGTGAAAACCCCGGATTTTGGAGTCCGAAAGCCGGACATATCAACAAGATCTTTTAAACATATTCAATATACATACGTATTAAATTAGATAATGTTCAATCCTCCTGGTGCAGCATATCTGCCGGTGTGTCCCAAGGGGACGCTGCCTTGCCTGTAGCATGGTGCGGGTGATAGTTCCAGTAACATTACGTTTTATTCTTGAAGGATGCCGCGATTTAAAAATTTTAATTAAGTTATTAGCACCTCATTCGTAAAATAGTAGATCGCCAATTACTGTAGTAAATAAAATCAAACCCAACCAGAATGTGAAGGTTTCATACAGAGACTGAGAGAGAGACCAACACATAAAGGATTCAACCGGCAAGAGAATGAGATAGATACATACGACGTTTGGGGTGCGGGGGAGTTAAATCAGATCAAGTAGATGTAGCCATCTAGCGGCAAAAATCTAAAGCTGGTGCACTACTACTGTCGAGAACAGTTCAGGTATGATTTGTTAGGTGTCGCTTGTAATTGATATTTCTTTTTCAATACTTTTCAAAAAGCATTTTTATTCGGGGAATTTTTAGGAGTTTTGCTTCTACTGTGTGTAACTTGCACACACATATTTTATTAATTTAAAATAAAAAAAATGAAATATTTAAGGATGCTTTACAAAAAAAGGGAGAGTATAGTCCTCGCCACTTTAGAAGTCCGATAGACGCGGCGCTGCAGTCTCATAACTCAATGTTGCCAATTTATAGTGTAATGATTTTCCACCAAGTCTAGTACAATAAAAAAATTAAATAATTATAGGGCCTATCTTCAATAGTGGACTGATAAAGATTGATGATGATAATAATGACAAAAATAATTATAGTAATATATATTATAAATAAAACATTTATTTTTAATATTTCGTTTGATTTTTTACGTATAACCGATTAGTAGAATTCATCTAAAACAAGCTTCTTCGGTTGTGTTCGGCTTTTGCCAGGGGTGACGATTTTCTCAGAAGTAATTGCTGCCATTGTTACTTCTTTTGTTATTCGGCCTTTTTTACAGAAACACCAAAAAATATAATTCATCTAGCAAGGTTTTAATTCTTTTACTTTGTATTTATATTCATATAAAATATCATAAGATAAATGTAGGTATAGAGTTAATGATAATATTTTAACCATAAATTAGGCAAAAATAAGTGACTCTGGCATCTCTAAAATTTACCTGTCATGTCAGTGACATTTATAAACATATTATTCAACGGGGTTAATTGTTGTTTATTTTTACTTTCTAATTCACAAAAATATTTCACTTTAATGATCATTATACGGCCTTCACTTTTTACACCTCACTTTATAATATGCTCCATATTTCACGTAAAACAATTTAAAATATCACAACTTCTTACTCCAGACAGACGTCAAGATGTCAATGTTGTCAAATTTAGTTCGGGCATTAGTCGCAGGACTTCAAAAGTGGCGATGACTCTAGACCATTGCTCTAGACTACCGTACAACTGTCTTCTGTCAGTTTACAGAACTGTCAGTTTCGATTTTCGAATATTATTTTTAAATCTGTGAGAAAATGGAGGAAGGTGTATCAGTAAAACACGAAGGGAAAAATTTTGATATTAAACAAGAGAAACAGGAAAATATAGATCCATTTAAATGTGAATTTGATTCTGGAAGTCAAGATAGTAGCAAAAGTGGAAGTAGCAGCTATCAACGCTGGGCGCCCAATTTAAATGGAGTTAGAAAAAGTGCATTTACGCCATACAAATCTGTCCAATGCACTGCGTTAACTAATTTACAAAGAGGTAAAATTGTAACTTGGAAAAACTGTATTCATGTCTCATAGTTTGACATATTTGCTTCAGTTGTTAATGTTCAAGGCCGACTTTGTAGGTAATACGCAAGCGCGAGTCCCTGAATTACCTCAGCCCGACTGTAGCTTTCACGCCAAGGCTGGTCGTGGAGAAATAACTCGTGACGACGTGAAACTGGAGCAGTATGTTGATATTACAGACGAACATGGACTCACGGCTCTGCACTGGGCAGCCAGTTATGGACAGTTGAATAGCTGTCAGGATTTAGTGTGGTATGGCTTTCATCCTTTGTTCTTTGTTTCTTAAGTGTCATCGAAAAAGAAAATGTGGATATAATGTCTTACTCAAAATTATAATTTGCTTTTATTAGTTAAAAGTTTAAACAAAATTAATATATTTAGGAGTGGGGCCAATGTGAATATGAGAGGCCCTGAGGGTGAAACTGCTCTTCATTTGGCAGCAGCCGGTGGTCATCATGAGATTGTCAAGTTTCTATTAAATGAAGGTGCAGATGCTGACATTCAGGATGATGTAAGATATTTTATGTCTCTTTGTCCTAAAGCCCAACATAAATTATGAAAAATCTTTGTTGAAATGATATTCACTTAAGAATAGGTTAATTTAAAAGATAGCTATAAGTTGTGTATATTATGTGTGTATATTATGACAATAGGATAGGATAGCTATCTTCATTTAATATGCAAGTTGATATCAATAATTATTTAAGTATTGTATAGTAATTGTGTTGAATACTATAGTTTTTATTTGTTCATATTTAAAAATAATTTTAATAAACTTTATTGAGTACCTAATGGTAAGTAATCAAATATTATTTCTTTTAGTCTGGAAGTACAGCCTTAATGTACGCAGCTGCAGCTGATTTCCCATATACCTGTAATGAGCTTCTTATTCGAGGTGCAGATCTTACGTTAACCAATGACTATGACCAAGATGCTTACACTCTGACAACAACCAACAATTGTAAAATGGGTAAGCTTAATATCATATTAACTAATAGTATATTTTCTCATTCTCGTTTATTCATAATATCTGAGTTTATTAATTATTTTTGGATTCCAATTTTATACATAAACTCACATAAAACTGAAAACATTAAAATAAAACCAATCAATTATAAAAACAAATTACTCTTAAATTGAGCTACCTTTTATTGATTTCTGTATGTATTCCTAACCACCATTGCAAAATAAAAATGACATAAAATATATTTTTTATTAAGTCCTAAGACTTACTTTGGTATTAAAAATATCCTAAAATTAATACTTTTTAAACGATTCTTTTTATTTCTGTTTTTTATTTTATAATTTAGGTTACATTAGACTTTAATAATCATGGACGGCAATGGCCTTTTTCTGCGAGACAGTAATGTCCCAGAAGGAGGCCGACGAACGAGCGAGAGAGGAAGCCGCTGATGTGGCTTCCCCCCGTAGACGACGAACGGGGGTGCGTCGGAGGCGCTACTTAATGCGCTTCCAGTAACACCCCTGTGCTCGTGTCTTAAGCTGGGCTCGGGATGGGAACCCGGGTCCAGCTTAAGACACGACGTCGTGGGGACTGCCAAGTCATAGCCGGGCAGTCCCCCTATTGTGGAGAATCTGGTCTTGCCGGGACCAGTCTGTCGCTGAGGGTTTCCCGTTGCCTGCGATCCGGATCCCTCAAATAGCGGCTGAAGGCTCACGCAGCGGTTTTAGTAGGGTAGGGCACCCAAATGCGAGTCCCCACACACGCTAGCGCGCCTACCCAGGCCCTGGTATGGTCGTAAGTGATTTCTGCTGCGTCATCAAAAAAAAAAAAAAAAGCTTTAATAATCAAGATTATTAAAGCACCCAAACTATAAAATAAAAACATTTTTACTATTGACACATTTTCTTGATGTTAAGTTTTTTTCAGCACAAACTGTGATAGAAAATTTTCTGATTGGATGTCTCAGCAAGATGTGAAGAATTTATATTGCTTTGGACAGCCAATATTTATTTGTTTTACAGAAGATAAATGAAATACAGGGATTTAGTTTTTAATGTAAATGTATTTAATATATAAGTTCAAACCTTTACAAACATGTGATGACTCAATAAACAGACAATATATTAATTAAATCTATTTCTTATATCCCATTTTATATATTGTTTAATAGGACTAATGCTACTGGCTCACTGTTGATAATACACATATTATGAAATAAATACTATGCTTTGTCAAATTAGAAAAGCTTTGTTCCGCTTTGAAAATACTTTGGAATAAACATTTTTTTCAAAAATAAAAAATATTGGTGTTAGTATATTAGACTAAAAGAATGTATCTGTGTTGTTTGTTCAGTACTTAGTGTTTCATTTTAATTATTGATTTATTTATTAACTAGGTACGCAATGACCAGTATTTAAAAAAACCTATGTAATAAGGAATAATAATTTTTGTAACTGGGTGTACCCTATATTATGCTATATCAAAGAATTCAGTTGTATATAGAAGGACAGTTCTTATGAGCGCTTTGAGGACAAACTTTCTGCAATGCAAACGTCGGCTTGGCGGCGTGACGAGAGGGATACCGCAATGTCCCTAGCATATGAGCCCACGAGAGCAAGCGAATGCGAACTGGGGACATGTCCCCAATAAAGTCTGCACAAAAAATCCTTAAGAATTGTTCTTCTATATACGTCTAAATTCTTTGGCTATATTGAATATGTCTACGTTTTTATTTATGTATTTTTAAAGTCTAGTTCTTCAATAAGTTTTAAATAAATGTGTATTTCTCAAGATACTATTGAATGTTGTAGGAAATTTAATATGACATTAAAAATCATTTAGATTTATTAAGTGTAATTAGATACCAAGAAATATTCAAACTAATAATATACAGAGATTGCCTTAGTACCAGATTTATTTGTCCATATGTGTGTGTCACGTAAAATTTATGATTCACAGTTCTTAAATAGAATTATACAATTGTTATTTTCCTATAGAAAAAATATACATAATATAAGCACTAAGACAATTACTACACTTGATTGAATTATAAATTCCATCCATTTAGAAATGTTTAAAACATTTAAACGAAACAGCAGATTAAAGATGTATATGATATCTTTTTAATATTTGCAAGTGATTTTTTATTTATTAATGAAAACGTATCGTACATCAGAAAAGATTACTATTTTTTTTTGTTACAATGAGACGATTAAAGGGTTATGTGATAATGTGCTCAATATTTTTAATGAAAATGAAATCTGTTTTTGTTCACTCAGTTTATCATTTCTAAATGGATTAAAATTAAAATAGTCATGACCACAAAAAGTTTGAGTCTCATATTCAATGCAAAATTAATAAATGTTTACGAAATAAGAGTGTTTTTATTTAGCAAGAAATCATCTTTGTTGTACCCAAGATTTATGTTTAAATATTTGCTACGACCCCTGTGGCTCAATGGTTAGCGCGTTGGCGCCCAAACCGGAGGTAACGAGTTCGAATCACGCCAGAGAACAAAAATATTTTTATGTGTTCCTGGGTCATGGATGTGTATTAAATTTGTGTATAACATAGTACCAATCTTGAAATATATATCTACACTAAAATACTGCTCACAAAAATACGAATATTATGCTAGTCGTTTAAATAACACCCATATTATAAAGAGGAAAACTTTGTTTGTTTGTTTGGTTGTAATGAATAGGCTCAAGAGTACTGGGCCGATTTCAAAAATTCTTTCACCATTCGAAAGCTACATTATACACGAGTAACATAGGCTAAATTTTATTCTGATAAAAATAGGGTTCCGTAAGATATTTTGGTTCAAAATGTTATTTTGCGTACTAAGATCCCGTTGTAAATCTTAGTTAACGCAGGCAAAGCTGCGGGCAACAGCTAGTATAGAATAAAAGTATTAAATATGTTGTCTGGTACCCGTAAGACAAGCCTCTTCGAGAACTTAGCACGGGACCAGATTGACGTGGTGTAAAAGCGTCAATAGTCGAAAGCGGCGGCGTAGAAACTAGAGTAGACAACGGTAAGATCCTGCTATCATGGTCGTAGTAAGTATAACTTACTACGTCCATGCTGCTATCTTGTTTCCTGTCAAGGCATTAGAGTCGATTTTACTGCCTTGCAACGCCATCCTTACATCGAAATTAATTTGCCCAAAAACGTGTTACAACGACTTATTTATACTTTCGATCGATACGATCAGTTATAATTTATATTATGTTTTCATTTATTGTTTAATAGTAGGTGCGATACAGTTGTTTCTTATATAATGAGAAAATTGTTCATGTTTTATATTGATACATATTCACTTCTGGTTACTCGTGTCTGTTACTCCCGCTGTTCTCGTTAACCTTGTGAACTTACACAGCCACCTTACGTGCCATAGTTCACTAAAAATACATTTTTCATAAATTTACTAGAGCTTAGACTCGGTGAGCCAGTTGAAGGCCTGGGGTTTCCTGTTGGCCTGCGGGCTGATGAGGACGTTGATGATGCTGGGCTTGTCCGTGACGGCGAGGGCGGCGCGCAGGGCGGCCTGGACCTCGTCTGCGGAGCGGCACAGGTGGCCGGCGCCGCCGAACATCTCCATCATCTTCTCGTATCTCACCTCGGTGCCCAGCGATGTGGGTGGGGTGCTGACAACAGCATCAAGAACGCAGGTAACTACGATTATATCATGGTCAGTGATAAGGTGTTTTTTTTAATGTCAGTCTACTTTAGACGTGTTGCATGTGTACCTATGTAAAATCTTATATATAAAACGGTTGTACCAATTTTGATAAAATTTTGTGTGCTTATCAGGTAGGTCTGAGAATAAGACATCTATTTTTCATCCCCCTGAAATGCTCTAAATGATAAGTTTTTTTTGACTAGCGTAAAGACTGTCAATACAAGAGAGTTGTTGTTTGAATACTTGTTTCTTTGCTAAAGCTTAGATAACCAATTTTGAAGCAAGCGAATCGAAATTGATATAGGTAAGAAAGTTATTTTAAACATCGAAAGACGTCACTTTGCTATAAAATAGACGAGTGTGTGCAAACAAAAATAATTGAAATTTACCATTGTGTAGGATCGCCACCTTCCCGTAGACTGTCCATGGTCTCCCGGTCCAGGCCGTTGTAGATGCCGTTGTTGTTGACGATCACGATGACCACCGGCAGGTTGTAGCGGAACATTGTCTCGATTTCCATTCCTTTAAATAATAACATAATATGTGCTAACTATTACTTCTCTTAATTATTAATCATTATTATATTTGAATTTTGATAAATACCTGAGAACCCAAAGGCGGAATCTCCTTCCACGCAGACGACTCGCTTGTCGGGCGCGTTGTCTCGACACCACAGCGCCGCGGCGATCGCGAATCCAGGACCGACCTGATAAATGTCACCAGACATTAACAATAATAATGGAAATGAACATTATTACGGTTTACTCAAACTTTTTTAAATATCCAATCATAAAGATACAAAATAATTTATTGCCATCTCCGTATAATCGTGACGATGGATGCCGTGCAGCATTCGAAACTCTATATAATGAAAGTATCTCACCCCCATGGTGCCGAAGGTGCCGGCGTCGAGCCTGTGGCGCGGCTTGTTGTTCAGCAGCATGCCCCGCCCGATGTCCATGGTGTTGGCTCCCTCGCTCACTATGATGCTGTCCTTCGGTATGTTGTCTTGTACAGTCTTGAATACTGCGAAGTAGTTAAGCGGCAGGGACTTATCGTTGGCCAGTGCCTGAAATATTTGAATAGTTGTTCTATGTTAGTATTATTAAAAAAAAACATTAAGACAACATAAAGAATAAAATCCATACCTCCACGATATTTTCATTCTTTTTCTGGCTGTTCTTTAACATTTGCCACCAATCATTTGATGTAGAGAGACATAATTTCTTCTCCAAGACTTTTCGCGATAGAGCTTCAACAAATGGTTTTATGTCTGAATGTATGGCGACTTCAGACTTTATACTATTGTGAAATTCTTCAGGGGATATATCAACCTGAAATAAATTGGTATTAATATTTGTAATCTTTGAAATGTAAAATTAAATACGCTACTGAATGTAACAATGATTCTATACATATATATATATATATATATATATATAGAATCGGGATCTCGGAAACGGCTCCAACGATTTTCACGAAATTTTGTATACATGCGTTAAAAACGGCGACAAGTAGATCTAGCTAGGATACATTTTTAGAAAACTTTTTTTTATCCGTGATTTGAGGCATCGGTAAAATATGATTAGAATACGAACCTAAATTTCGCTGTCAAGTAATATGTCATAGCAGCTTAGTGGTGAAATTAGGCAGTTAAATCCTAACGAGCCTGGTTCGAATCTCCAGTCCGGATTTTATTTTTTCCTTTTTTTAAATATTTTTTTTTAAGAAAAATTTTATTGTATTTTATCACTAAGGGTACCGAGCAAATGCTTGGTCAACCAGGTACTATTCTGTTTAATTGTTACTGTTAACTTGTTAGGCAGTACTTGCAGGCAAGGCCGTCTTAAACTAGGCTGAGGCCCTTGGGCACACTAGATTGTGGGCCCCTTTTGGAAACTAAAAAAAACTAATTATAATAACATTATTTATTAAGTACCTAAGGTATCTATGACCATTTATTATAGACTAGCAGTTGCCCGCAAGTTCGCCTACGTTAACTAAGATTTAAACCTGACCAATAATTTTTATGATTAGCGCGTTCAAACAAACAAACTCTTCTGCTTTATATCTTATGGTAAAGTAAATACCTTCTTAGTTGTAAAGACCTTCTGATAAGATTACCTACTGATTTGTAAAAAAGTGTAATGTGCCCGACAAAAATGTTTTAAGAGTAAATGTGTGAAAGAATTTGTAGGTCCTCGGGCCCCCGTTCTTAGGGGGCCCCGGGCACGGGCCCCGTGTGCCCTTATGGTGAAGACGGTATTGCTTGCAGGTTAAGATTTTACCTGTATAACCTTGACGTCGGGCGCGAACCGCGGCGGCTGTCCGAAGTGCAGCATCCAGTTGAGCCGCGCGCCCAGCAGCAGCACCACGTCCGCCCGCAGCAGCGCCTGCGTGCGCGCCGTCGACACGCACTGCGCGCTCGTATCCGGTACCACGCCCTTGCCTAAGAAGCGAATTGAAAATCAATCATAGTTTTTACGAATAGGTACTTTAAATGTATAAAACTGTTAATGAATTTGGATTAATCATTCAATAAGTCAATTCTAAACACACAAATATTTAATAGCGATCAAAGCGATTTTGTCCCTTGCTAATATGAATTAATAACATTCTTAAAGCACAAATTCAGAGAAGACTTTTAGAGCTGCTACCGTTTAACTATCGCAATATAATAATATCGTTTGTATTATTGTTCGTGTGTGCTATTTTAAATAATCTCTAAAGTTATCTCAAAATATTATGATATAAGCACCAACACAGATGACAAAGTAATTTTCCTCACCCATTGGTGTCGGTAGGAATGGAACGTTGGTGTTCTCGACGAGTCTACAAATGGCGTCTTCAGCCCGTCCGTACGCCGCGCCTTTGCCCACCACGATCAAGGGCCGCTCGGCTTTCACGAGTACATCTGCAGCTCTCTCGACCAAGACTGGGTCTGGATGTCCCAGGGTGACCGTTTCCGCGCAGTAATAGTCCAATGGAACTTTATCTTCATCCACTAGCGTCTAAACAATATTATACCACAACCAAAATCGAATCAAAATGAATGAAGTAACAAATTGAAACAGGTCAAAAGTAATAAGCATTATAGATAACCATCATAGACAGCTACGGTCGTCTTAAGGCTCAGATCGTTACTTGTGAAGATTCGAGAATTGCTGCCACAAAAGGCTTTGTCATATTAAGAACGGTTGTTGTCAACCTGTAGATTAGTATAACTTTTCACGTACACTGAGCAACGTAGCGGGCATGTCGAGGTAGGCGGCGCCAGGGCGGCCCGCACGTGCGTACCGCACCGCCTTCTCTACGTGCAGCGGGATCAGCCGCGCCGACGGCGGCCGCGCTGCGTACTTGCAGTACATCCGGGACGACTCCACCTGTGTAATACAAGGGATTGACGCCATTTTGTTTAACAGCTTTGACCAAAATGGTGAAATTTCAACACAGAAGTTGAACGTGTTGTAACTTTGCCTTTTCTATCTCTCAAATGTCAAAAAGAGAAAAAACACTGGGCATTTTTTATTATGCTTATATTATAATAGCAATTTGACTAAAAAACCTTTTTTTTTTACTTGCAGCTTATCTACGTTGTTAGGGAATGTAATAGAAAAAGAATATACTTATTTTTAAAATTATTAATATACTTTCGCATTTATTGGAACGAAGTTCCTTACGCCAGGTTTGGAGGGGATAGGGATTTTGCTGCGCGACCGAACTGAAAAAAATGTGATGTAAAATCGTAAGAAAAAGTGCGTGGAATAAAAAGCGTTAAATGAGACGTGCGCAGGCGCGACAGTCGCATACACAAGCGAGTAGTGTGTAATACCTTTCTTTTTAGCCGAAGGAACTTCGTTCCTACCTGGTGTCCCACGACACCACATTTTTTTTAAATACCTGAAGCCATTCCTGAAAGCCACCTATTCCTTCGTGATCTTCATTGGTGGAGCCAGCGATTACCAATAGGGGCCAGCAGTTGACCTGAGCGTTGGCCATGCCTGCAGTGCAGTGTAGCAGCCCTGGGCCTGATACTACCAAGCACACTCCTGGCTTACCTACAATATTATCTTTACTAAAATCCAGATTGCTAATTGAATTGCTAAAATATACTTGAATTTAGAGTTTCTAGATTAATAATATTTCGCCAATCATAAATTGTTTTGTTTGTTGTAAGTATAATTTAATAAAATAAAAACCTGTTAAGTAGCCAATAGCCTGAGCCGCATAACACGCAGCCTGCTCATTGCGCATGCCCACATATTTGATGCCAACCGACTGAAATGCTATCGACGCTTCTATAATTGGGAATCCCACGATTCCGAACACATATTCAATACCCTGAAATACAAAAATATTATCCTTCATAATATAATATAGTAGTAACTAGCAACCCATTTATTATGTCCCTTTTTAACCGACTTCAAAAAGGAGGAGGTTATTCTCCTTCAATTCAGTTGAGGAGAGTGTTAGGACATAGTTCACCAGGATCTCACATTAACAATTTAACCGCCCGACTTCATATCAGTTTTTTAGGGCTTTTTAGCTTTTTTTTATAAGGCTCTTTACAATATTAATTAGGTACCCAAAAATAAGCAAACGAATCTGTTTCCTCCTGTAACAAGTTTTCAGATAAGACATTATTTCTACCTACCTATTTTTCTTTCTTCTTATCTAAATCCAGGATGTAGTACACTTTTATCAGTCCGGTTTACGCTGTGACTTTCTTAAAGAGTTGAGAGCAATATAGCGCTGATATTACAAATCGTTTCTTGCTTACCATTATCAACAATTATGACTTAGTTCCTCATTATAATAATATAATAACGTCGACTCGTAGTTTTAACATTATTGTTAGCTATGAATACCTACATTATGTCTGCGATTACAATGTTAGACTGAGAAATAACCAGAAATAAGGAAGAGGCTACGCACGTGTGGCTTTGCTTTGTAAAAAAAATCAACGTGTCTGTGACTTGTAGTGGAGAGAAACAAACAAATAAATTAAATTAGCTAATTTCAACCCAATTGAAAGCACACCAAAGAGTAAAATAATATAATACGGAAAAGCACACGTTTTGTAATAATGTGATACTATGTGATGTCATAATATAAAAAAGTAGTTGATAAAGAACACCATAGAAAATACTATCACGCATTTTAATGTGACCCTACATTCTTACCTGTTTCTTTAGACTTTCAGCGAGTATGTAGTTCCCATCGATCCCCATGATGAGTTTGGAGATACTAGTGATATCTGATGAACTTGTGATTAATATCTCAAGGTATAATATATTTACTGTCTTATATGGTAGAATATTGCAACGATCACACCTTAATTTACACCTACATATACGTATTTATAACTGAATTAAAACTTTGAAAAAATATTAAAAAATATGTGTATCGGATGTAAATAACGTTTAGCGATTGAAACGAAAATACTCAAGGTAGTAGGTAAATAGCAGAAAACATTTGTTTTATATTCTGTTATGCATAATTATATGGTAATGATTCATTAACATAAAATAATTTTGTTTAAATGTTGAACAGGGGCTCCGTGTGTTATTATGTATTATATTAATGTTCTATGGGAATCAAGGACTCTCTCAAGGTCAATTATGAGTATGATGGGGGGCCCATCCAGTACTGGAGCCACGGCTGAACTAACTAGCAGACAAAATGCATGTCTATTTAATGCCAGCCAAATTTCTGCTCTATGTACGAATATTTCTTTTAAAAAATATGACCTTAAAATTATATTCGTACTCGTAAAAAAATTGTTTGCAAATTTAATTATGAGACTTGTTTTTATTAATATTAATATTAAAATATCTTTTGACTATACAACTTGTTTTAGATTTACTTTAAACCAGCAAGACTCACTTTATATATACTTATACAAAATGCGGAAATGAAACTAAAATTAACAATATAAAATTTTTATTGTCTGATGTATAAAATAAATCTTTGGACATTTTAACAAGTGATTATTTTGTTTTATATACATATTACAATTAATTAAAGCTTAAAATATATTTGTGATTTAAGTAAATTTATATATCTTTTGTGTATATTATACTGTACATAACAACACAAATATTTTATAGCATGTTAGTAAATTATGTATTTTATTTTGTTCCATAATTCTCTTCTTAATATTTACATTATTTTCTTGTCCTGTTCCCAAGCAAACCCATAACCTTGCCATGTATAATCATTAAACATAGCTTCCCCTTAATAAATGCACTATAGTTTGGACTCGGTGAGCCAGTTGAAGGCCTGGGGTTTCCTGTTGGCCTGCGGGCTGATGAGGACGTTGATGATGCTGGGCTTGTCCGTGACGGCGAGGGCGGCGCGCAGGGCGGCCTGGACCTCGTCTGCGGAGCGGCACAGGTGGCCAGCGCCGCCGAACATCTCCATCATCTTCTCGTATCTCACCTCGGTGCCCAGCGACGTGGGTGGGGTGCTGACAACAGAAATGTATCCATTAAAATATTCTTATTATCATATTATATATTAGTAAGAAGAAAGAAGGGAGAAGAATAAGAAAGGTAGGATGAGAGAAGAATAAGAAAGGTAGGATGAGAGAACAATAGGAGGTTGTCCAAAGCTATAGCTACAAACTAAGAGAATATAATATTTATATTTTGTATATTATATTAGTTGTACTTAACATACAAAAATGCCAATAAAATTTCCATAAAAAAATGGATATTCACTGTATATAATTATATTTAATAAAATATTAACCTTGTGTTATAAAGTTAGCCAAATTTTTTGTCCTAAATAATCCGGTTTTGGAAACTTGATTCGTAAGTCGAGTATGTTTAAATAACTTTATTAATCAGTGTGCTTTACGTACACCCACGTAGTGCCCTATCAAATGATAGGGCTGACTAAAATTATGTTTATTATGGTTTATGTTCCAATTTCACTATGTATAAGTCCGGGGAAGTTCAACTGCTATAAAACCTTTTTTAAGAATTTTTCAAATATTACTTGTTTCGGTAGCTCATCTCAAGTCAGTTACAGAACTCAGCAATTATTTATTTTTAGAACAAAAACGTAAACTTTAAAAACTCCTTTAGATTAATATTTATACTTATATCAATATTGTAAAAATAAAGTACATTTGAATTTTATTATTCTATACTAAAAAATCTGATCATTGATGACACAATGACACATGAGCGAGCTTTTCTCGCTAAAGTTAAGCTCTAGCTAGCTTAACTTTACCGAGAAAAGATATCGATTTATCGCTCCCGAAATTCCATGTATACTAAATTCAGATTATATATTAATATACAAGAATTGCTGGATTAAAAGTATACAATTTAACAAAACGATAAGAAATGTATAAATATAAAATATATAAAAACGGAACAAGGTAAGGGCCTTGGGGTACTCCAAAAGTAACATGCACAAATGATATGCAAACTCCTTACACAAAGCATTGGACTTCTTCTATGGAGGTATTATGTTAACAGACACAGGAAATTAAAGGCCTAGGTGTCTGCATATATAGAATCTGTCTCCATAGCACTTGTTATCAAATCAATTCACATAAATTACTCTCAGTAGACTTATCAACAAAATAATGATAGTTATTATTAGTAATCAGAGGTTTTAAACGTTCTTTAGTTCTGTTCTGTTCTAGTGGATGTTTCCGTTTCGAATCATATAAGAAAATAATCTTATCACGAGAAGAATATGGTCGTAGAAGTGGCAGAGGGCTAGTTACATACTCGATCGACTGGATGGCCGATAGGCCATTATAGTTCAAGAGTGAAGGACGTGTTTAGGTAGACGAAGTGTTAGTCGGCCAGTAATTTCATTCATGAAAAAGAAGAAGCTCATCTTCTTTATAAGAATATATGTATATAAATTTAATTTATAGTGAATAATTTATAGTGAATAATTTAATTTTACCATTGTGTAGGATCGCCACCTTCCCGTAGACTGTCCATGGTCTCCCGGTCCAGGCCGTTGTAGATGCCGTTGTTGTTGACGATCACGATGACCACCGGCAGGTTGTAGCGGAACATTGTCTCGATTTCCATTCCTTTAAATAATAACATAATATGTACTTACTATTACTTCTCTTAATTATTAATCATTATTATATTTGAATTTTGATAAATACCTGAGAACCCAAAGGCGGAATCTCCTTCCACGCAGACGACTCGCTTGTCGGGCGCGTTGTCTCGACACCACAGCGCCGCGGCGATCGCGAATCCGGGACCGACCTGATAAATGTCACCAGACATTAACAATAATAATGGAGATGAACATTATTACGGTTTACTCAAACATTTTTAAATATCCAATCATAAAGATACAAAACAATTTATTGCCATCTCCGTATAATCGTGACAATGGATGCCGTGCAGCATTCTAAACTCTATATAATGAAGGTATCTCACCCCCATGGTGCCGAAGGTGCCGGCGTCGAGCCTGTGGCGCGGCTTGTTGTTCAGCAGCATGCCCCGCCCGATGTCCATGGTGTTGGCTCCCTCGCTCACTATGATGCTGTCCTTCGGTATGTTGTCTTGTACAGTCTTGAATACTGCATAGTAGTTCAGAGGTAAAGACGTATCGTTGGCTTGGGCCTGTAACAGTTTGTATGTAAGTAAATAGATACTCCATATATGTTATACTTTTATTATATATTATTATAATAACAAAATAGAAATATATTTACTATGTTTATAGTAGAAAAAATGCAGGAGATAATTTTAACGTAATTTTAACGTAAACAAAACCCGAAGTAGAAACATTTTTTAATGCTCTTTGACTTGAGTAAATAAGCTTTAAGTCACTGAACCAGCGAAATTTTCCGTAATTTGAGTAAGTAAGGTCTTAGTGACTAAGCCTGCGTAATTTTCCGTAATTTGAGTAAGTAAGCTCTTAGTGAGTAAGCCTGCGAAATTTTCCGTAATTTGAGTAAGTAAGCTCTTAGTGACTAAGCCTGCGAAATTTTCCGTAATTTGAGTAAGTTAGTTCTTAGTGACAAAGCCCGCAATATTTTCCGTAATTTGAGTAAATAAGCTCTAAGTGACTAAACATGCGAAATTTTCCGTAATTTGAGTAAGTACGCTCTTAGTGACTAAGCTTGCGAAATTTTCCGTAATTGGAGTAAATAAGCTCTAAGTGACTTAACCAGCGAAATTTTCCGTACAGCGGACTGTCCTCATTTAAAAATTTTAATGAGACTGATGCCTTATGTAATTTAACCAATTTTAATAGCAAAAATATTATTACTACTGTTTGTTCATTTTAATTTTTAGGCACTAATTTGTACAATTAGCAAATTCGTTCTACAGTTAATTATATACGGGATTAGTCACTAGGAGCATCTAAAAGATTAAATAAACATTTTAAAAAAGGAGAAGCAGTTTACATACCGCAACAAACTCTGTATTCTTCTTTTGTTTTTCTTTCAACATTTGCCACCAACCGTTTGAGTCCGAAAGTGAGAACTTCTTGTCAGCGAGTTTCTGTGAAAGTGCTTCAACAAACGGTTTGATATCTGAATGTACAGCAACTTCGGACTGTATACTGTTGTGGAATTCTTCAGGGGATATATCAACCTGAAATAGATTAGTCCATTAAATAGCAGGATAAATAAAATTGTCTAATTCATTGACGGTACTCATATACGAACAAATATTTTGTAATATATGTTTTTACCATTTACTGTATAAGCAAAAAAATTATATCTTGGTACTTTTATTGGAGCTATTCCATGATATTTACATGCTGGCATACATTGAGTTTTTGTTTATATAGTATATAATAGATGTTGCCTGCAGCTTTGTCTGCGTTAACTAAGAATTACAACGGGAACTTAACAGGATAATATACAGGTTATAGGGCCTATTTAGATATATATAAATGGCCTATTTAGCACTGAAATAATCATTCAGTTCCTGAGATTTGTGCGTTGAAACAAACAAACTCTTCGGCCTTATATTTATAGTTTCTTTTTTTGTTTCGAAAGGACCTATGCTGTTGGCCATAAAGCTACATCGGAAAAGTAGATGAGCAGATGGCTCATATAAGAATATATTATTTATAGTTATAATTGTATGTTGTATTATTCCCTCACCTGTATAACCTTGACGTCGGGCGCGAACCGCGGCGGCTGTCCGAAGTGCAGCATCCAGTTGAGCCGCGCGCCCAGCAGCAGCACCACGTCCGCCCGCAGCAGCGCCTGCGTGCGCGCCGTCGACACGCACTGCGCGCTCGTATCCGGGACCACGCCCTTGCCTGGGAAACAACGAGATTTGTACTTCTTTAAGTCTATGGTGTATACATACATAGTAAAATCGACTTAAATGGCGTAACTGCAAACGAAATGACTGTCATGTCGTGATGCTCTACACGAACGTGCGCGTACACATTCTTTAAATTATGTAATCTATAAAATTGGATGTGGGGTTTACCAATCCTTCAGATGATTTAAAATATTGTTCTGGAGGCTTGAGGACTGGAGGAAGGCCCGAGAACTTCAGTTTACCTAATACCATGATAACAACATGGAATTACTTTTCTTGTGAAGGCTGTAATTAAACATATTACGTAAGAAGCGCGTAGATTTATTAGCATATCCGCAAGGACAGATCCAAAATATTTAAATTGGTTAATTAAATAAAATATAAAAATTCTTAAGCAATATTTACCCATTGGTGTCGGTAAAAATGGGACTTTTGTGTTCTCGACGAGTTTGCAAATGGCGTCTTCAGCCCGTCCGTACGCCGCGCCTTTGCCCACCACGATCAAGGGCCGCTCTGCTTTGGAGATCAGATCAGCAGCTTTGTCCACTAATGCAGGGTTTGGATAGGCCAGGGGAGTTTCTCCGCTGTTGTAGAAGTCCAATTGAACTTTGTCTTCATCCACCTCCGCCTAAATGTTAAAATTCTATTTTAGTAGAGTTGATACACTATATGTGTATCAACTCTACTATACGCGTTCCCCGATTCTACTTTTTTTTGTCCAATCACTGATCAATTACCTGCATCAATTAGGATGTGAGATAACTACAACATACCAAATGATATATGATCTTCTTTTTAAAAAATCTACTCTTCAATAAATATGACTTTTTATTTTTTTCATGTGGAGTACAGAAGGGTGAGATTGCGAATTGTAAGAATAAATTTCATAAATAATATAAATATCTATATATATTACACAAAATATTGATTAAAGAAAACTATTTTTTTTAATATCTGTCAATGTCTTAATAGATAAGATATATTCATTTCTTGTATTAAATTGATATTTAAAGGCATGAAAATAAGAATTCACCCTTTAGACATAAGATAATTTTAATTCCTTGTGTTTAAATTTTTTTTATGAGCGAGTATAAAAATAAAATGAAATATTAAAATAAATATAGACATATTATGATATGCAAATGTACATTTCATATTATTACATATTTAAGATATGTTACAGCATATTATTTTGATTTCAAGTTTTTTATATATATTTACTTTGATATCATGTTTCTTAAACTCGGCTTTCAACATGATTAACGGCATCTACCTTTCAAGACGACGAAGGAGGAAATTCTGAGTATCTGTATGTCATTGTTTTTATTGCCTAGCTGGCTAATTAAATATGTTTATCTCTTTTAGTTTTATCTTATTTTCTAATTACAACTGTATAATAAAAGAGTTTCACTTTTAAAAAGTTCTTAAGAGACAGTTTCTTTTTTATAGATTGTTGTTACATACACTGAGTAACGTGGCGGGCATGTCGAGGTAGGCGGCGCCAGGGCGGCCCGCACGTGCGTACCGCACCGCCTTCTCTACGTGCAGCGGGATCAGCCGCGCCGACGGCGGCCGCGCTGCGTACTTGCAGTACATCCGGGATGACTCCACCTGAAGTAGAAAAGAGTTTAAAAATTAATATATTATGTATTGTTACAACCTCATATGTTTCTCGCAGATTCACCTAACCTTAGATATCCTTTTTTTAAATGCAACAGCATATTATAATCTTTTTAAATCATTGGATTTAAAAATCCTGTCTTAATTAAACAAATAAATTCTTTTGCCTACAATTTAATTAGTATAGATTTACCGTGTTGCCTAGGCAATATGGTGTGATTGTGGTCTACTATCCATGTATAAATTATTATGATTATTATTATATATCGGAGAACAACAATCACACAGAGTTTCTTAAAGGTAGTAATTTAATTACTAAATTGCTGAGCAGTGTTGTGATTGATACGGACCAAACTTATTAAAATGTAAGTTATTATCTATTTTAAAAACACAACAAATAAATCAATATTCTTACTTGCAGCCATTCTTGAAAGCCTCCGATTCCTTCATGGTCCTCAGGGCAAGATCCGGCGATAACCAAAAGAGGCCAACAATTGACTTGGGCATTGGCCATTCCTCCAATACAATGTAACAGTCCCGGCCCTGATACAGCGAGACATACTCCCGGCTTACCTACAAAACAAACAACCATTAAAATGCTTTTATTTTAATTTTAGGTATTACTAATTTAGCATTTATCACAATATTTATAACAACTCTGAGATGAAGTATACAAACTTGAGTGCGATGAGTAATATCAGTAAATGATAAGGGGATGGCAACAACCTTTTATTTCTTAAACTTTTAAAAAAATATGACTTACTTTTGGGTTTATTATTAATTATATAAGGCCTTATATACTTCCTTTCTTGACTATTTTGAGTACTATTAGGTACTATTGATTTAGTGTTAATGAATTGTCATAAAGGATTATATTTTTAAGTCTGTATAATATTACATCCCTTTAACATACCAAAAAGGAATATCACACACAACTGATACAGGGAAGGTAGTCCATCGTAGAAGGAGTTTTATTAGATAATTATATTTTTTTTAATAGATTCTAAAATTAACATAAACCCTAACCTATTAAGTAGATAAAAATGGTAATTAAGATAACTTTACAATCTTTAATAATAATGATAAAATAACTCATTACAATAGTATATTAAAGATTATCTTGATGTGATATCATTAAAGTTATATTATACCTGTTAAGTAACCAATGGCCTGTGCAGCATAACATGCAGCCTGTTCATTCCGCATGCCTATGTACTTGAGGCCAACTGATTGAAATGCCATTGCGGTCTCTATTACTGGGATGCCAACAATTCCAAACACATATTCTATGCCCTAAAAAAAGTTTGTAGTATAGGAATTTGAACTAATTACTGAAATGTATTATATATTTTTTTTTTCTAGAATATTCATGTTAAATATGTATTATACTAGGTATTATGGAAGTAGGTATATGGAAAATATAGAAATATTAATAATTTGACATAATATATCAGTAACTTCAAAGTTTGTACATCAATTTTACATATTCCATAATTCCATTATTACTTTTTCAAAGGTAATTTCAATTTACATATTTACAAATTATGAGAACCTAAAATATTTTTATATTGTGAATTATTAAATGAAATTAGCACACTTAGATATCGTTTAAATGTAATGAAATATCAGGGTTATTGAACCTCATACCTGTTTCTTTAAACTTTCTGCCAATATATTATTTCCGTCGATCCCCATGGCTTGATTTAGTCTAGAAGATTGATGTATAGAACGTCGAAATGCAACGTTAATAGCTCCAGCGACACGTCCTAGCAACATTTTAATAATAAGTAACTGGAAATTTAAGAAACACAAATATGTCACTTAGATCCCTTCCACTACACTAAACAGTAAACACTTACTTAATACTTTGCAGTTTGCAGTTATAGCAGGGCTATAATTTTATGTTATCAGCAGCAGGCTTAAAGTTTTTATAGGTAACACACAAAATATACGGTTTATCAGTTGGCAATATGATTACGATTATCTCTGATGTTTTTTAATCTCAGTTTAAAGTTCATGTTTTCAGTTTTAGTTGAATTTATGTGATATTTGACTGTCATTTTATCTCCAATTAAATAACTATTAGTATAATATAATAAACAGTTACATATATAAAAAATAAGAAATCATCTATGTATAGTTCAATGTTATTTTACAAATTGGAATTTACATTTTACTAGACTAGACTAGTGTAATCTTAATGAAGTTGGTAATATTAAATATTATTATATTTTGTCTATATTATTAAATTATTTATAAGATACAATTGTCGATTACCAATACCATTTGTGTCAAATGCCGATGTATTTTATCTGTAACAAACCGAATGTGAACTAGTTAATAGTTAATAATAAAAAATGTAGATGGTGTTAGTGGCGCTTGGCGGCCGTTTTCCTTGGTTTTCCGTAGTATCAAATTACTCTATGGCGGCCGTTTTCGTGGAATGATAAATGATTTCCATTTGGATTTTGGTTTATATAGTTTTTTTTTTTGGGTTTAGTAAAGATGACTGGTAATGTATTAGTGTAATATGTAAATTTATATAATTTAACCGTCCAGGGTAACTAAATTTAGTCCCTATTTTTTTTTAATTTTGTTATCACAGTATAGGAAGACGTGACCTTTTAATTTACGTATGTTCCGAAAGTTTGCTGTAGCTCATCGTGCTATGGAGTGTGCTATGCCGGGTGTTTCTTTACTAAATATGCCGATATCACGCGAAGAATAAGCTGGTTGAAGTGGCAGTAGGATAATCACACACTCAGAAGAATGGATGGGCCGATGGGCCAGTAAGGTTCAAGAGTGGAGGCTGCGTTTAGGAAGACAAAGTGTTGGTTGACCATTAACCGTTCGTTAGGTATCGGTGGTCTTGGCGTTAATTGAGGGAAGCCTAAGTACAGCAGTGGACGGATAAAGACTGATGAAAGATGATGATGGTGACACGGGGCGTGGGATCATCTGGCTACGCCAGACCCGGCCGCATCACGGCGACATAAAAATAATTTATTTTTGTTATGGCTCGGAATTAGCATGGTAAAGTATCAACTTTTATATGTCCCACTGCTGGGCACGGGTCTCCTTCTCGAAATCAGTCAAGGAGGGTAATGGGTCATAATTCATCGATGCGCTGGCCCAATGCGGGTGGTGAGCTTCACATCCTTCCTTCCAACCTGCAATGATTTTCAATCTCATCAGGCATGCAGGTTTTGTCACGATGTTTTCCTTCACTGGTGAGCGAACGATGGTTTCGTGTTTGGGGTGCACTTAGAAATTTAGAAAAACCCATTTCAAGGCACATACCGGGGTCAGGATCGAACCCGGATTCACAGGACCATCGTCGCGTCATTGGTACGCATTGGTAAATAGGGATGTTGACTAATTTTTTTAATTGATTTTATTTGATAGATATACTATAGACAAACACGAAAAAAAGACTTTAATAAAGAAATATGTCCAATTTTAACAAAAAATTAAATAAAGAAAAATAGTTTTTAAAATTGCCCTTGAAACGCTCCAAGCGTCATTACGTCACACACCGCATTCAGAGCTCGCGCTATGTTAGGTGAGTTATGACAGTTTGTACTTAACTCAATGTTCAGTGACGTCATCGCCTTATAAGCGTTTGCAGTCACGTGATAATGCATGATAAATAACGCATTTTAAATTAATTTTCTAAATTTTAAGACAAATAAGTAGACTTTTTAAATGTTATTCTTCTTCTTCTTCTTCTTTGGCTTAGCTCCCTTACGGACTCGCCAGTGTCAGAGTGAAAATTTAAATGTTCAGTAATGATCTCTTGTTCGGTTGACTATAACTTGATATCGACAAGATTGACTCTGCTATTTAAAAAGATGTTTTGTGAAAGTACAAGATTATTTTTTAATACTCCTTTTTAAAAAAAAATATTTAGATGAAGGTAACTGTTGTTCTACCTAAAAAAAAAACAAAGGTTAGTAGGACGATACTCTTACAATCTAATGTTATTTTCTACAATAAAACCACACAAAGTGTCAACAAATGGTGTATGTACAAAGGATAACACAGTTTTTAAATCAGTAGGGCGAGGGATCTCGGACGGAAGAAAATTATACAGGGAGGACAAATTTCGTGGGCAACTAAAAAAAATGTGTTCAGGCGTGCCCTCGTCTAATCCACATTCACAAAGGGAGCTGTCTCTAATTCTGATCTTGTTTAAAAATACCGGGGTGCAAGAATGACCAAGTCGAAGTCGGCATATTGTAGAGCATACATGCTTAGCCACCTTGTAATATTTAAAAAACCAAGGTTTGGTGGGTATTTGTCTTTGTATATCAGCATAGTGTCTTCCCTTAATTCTACTAGACTGTACCCACAGTTCATTCCAATATGTGGTCAAATGAATTTTTGCTAGAGGAATAATGTCCTGACAATACACTTTAAATTGACTAAGCCCTCCAGACCTAGTTGCCTCTTTAGCATAAAGGTCAACATTCTCATTGCCCACTATACCACAGTGACTGGGAACCCAAGCCAGTTCAACTTGAATATTATTATTGTGTAAAATAAAAAGTATATGTTTAATTTTTAGAATTAACGGAGATCTTGACTTTGATTGGAATTGATTAGATTTAATTGCTTGTAAAGCGCTCTTTGAGTCAGAAATAATAATGGATTTGTTAAGACCATGTGACTCAACAAATCTGAGAGCTTCAAAAATGGCCAAGATTTCACCTGTAAAAACCGAGGATATAGGCGGTAATTTATAATTTAATATAACATTTACTTTAGGGATCCAGACAGCCACACCAACACAATCCAATGCAGATAATTTAGAGGCATCAGTATATATAAACAGCCAGTCTTTAAACTGTCTGTTCATAACAAAGTTGAATTGATTGTTGGCTAACATTGGGTCCTTACATATGGGTAAATCTAGAATGATCTTGGGGGAGAAGATAACAGAAGAGAAGGGGGTATCATAAAGAGGGTTGAGTCTGAATTGGGCAACTGGACATGGTAAGGATGTAAACTTTAGAAAACTCTTAAGAAGATATGGAATTTCCTTATGATGCCAATAATTTGAGGAAGAAGTTAGCTGAGACAGTACACGAAGTTTATGAATAAGAGGATGCTGCGAGTCTTGGAAAGTTTTAAAAATGAATCTGTCAGAAAGGTACTGACGTCTTAAATGAAGTGGAGGATCGACAGATTCCACCTGTAAAGCATTGATAGGAGAAGACTTCATAGCCCCTATAACTATGCGAAGTGATTTGGACTGTACCTTGTCTAACATATTCAAAAAGGTTTTATTGCAGGGTGCAAGCAGAAAAGTTCCATAATCAAAGTGACTACGGACTAACGCATTATAAAGGAGCTTTTGTGTGTAGGGATGGGAGCCCCACCACACTCCGGAAAGTGAGCGAAGAATATTAACATTCTTTTCGGACTTTTTAACAACATGGTTAAGATGTTGACTACCAGTCATTCTTGAATCAAGGTACACTCCCAAAAACCTAACATTATCTCTAACCGGGAAAACTTGGCCATCTGAAGTTATTCTTACATTAGGGATAGATCTTGCCCTAGAAAACACCACCACACTGCTTTTTTCTGTAGATATGGATAAACCATGTCTATCCAACCACTCATTTAGGTAGAAGATAGCAGAATTCAGTCGATTAGAGCACTCATGTATATCCTTGCCAGAAATGTACAGTGACACATCATCCGCATACTGTAAGACATTGCAAAAAGAAGTAACTGAAAGGTCCAGGTCATTAGTATAAATATTATATAAAAGAGGACTAAGTACCGAACCTTGGGGAAGACCTTTCCAAACTTTCCTAGGGGGGAGGGACGAATTTTGAAAATTAACTATGATAGAACGGCTTAACAAATAATTGCAAATGTAATTCACTATCTTCACAGGAAAACTCAGATGAAGCATCTTTTGCCTGAGCACCGGGAGAAGTACATTATCGTAAGCGGATGACACATCAAGGAACACTCCCACCAAAGATTCATTTTTTGAAAATGCAATACGTATGTCAGTAACGAAGATACTGAGACTATCTACAGTGCTGCGACCCTTCCGGAATCCAAATTGGGACCCGGAGAGAATGCTACTATTCTCCACAATCCACTCTAGTCTATTTTTGATTAGGTGTTCTAAAATTTTTGCCATGGTTGACGACAACGCAATTGGGCGATAGGAAGAGGGGTCATTGCCAAGCTTTCCCGGCTTTAAGATAGGGACAATGACTTGAGTACCCCATTCCTCTGGAGGAGTTTCTGATTGAAAAATAGAATTTAAAAAATTTAGACAAATCTTCTGAGTTTCTGGGCCACTTTTAACAACGAAGGAATATGGTATACCGTCCAAACCGGGTGCGGAATCCTTTAAGGAATTTAAAACTAATTGAAACTCCTCCATCGAAAAGGGGCGATCAAATTCACTGATGGGAGAAAGTTCGGGACTTAAAAAAACCCGACATTCCTCCAAAGATGGTACCGATGGTGGGGCCAATTTCTGAGAAAAGGAATCTAACCAAAGTGAGGTGTCATTAGTCAGCAGGCTATCATTAGGGGAAAAAGAACCACGGAATTTTTTAATGTTTCGCCAAACCAATGATGGGTGAGAGGAAGGAGACAAACCCTCACAGAACTTAAGCCAACAACACTTTTTCTTTTGAGCAAATAATCTTTTTGCCTGAGCTGCAATATGTTTGTAGTTAATAAAGTTTTCTAAGGTCATAGATAACGAATATAAGCGCTCAGCCACTTTACGGCGCCTACAAGCAGTTGTGCATTCAGCATCCCACCACGGAGGGGAAGATATTCTATATAAGTCTTTTTTTTTTAAAGGGATTGTTTCTTTAGCACTATTTAACAGAACGTTTTTGAAATCTGAATAAAGCAAGTGAACATTGTCGACCGTGACTGGTGGAATTTGACCAATTTGCTGATCAGTTATAGTGGCAAATTTAGACCAATCTGCATTAGCCAATTTAAATGTTTGTCTGGATGGATAGTTGAGAACAGAAGGAGAAGGAGTGTGATTAAATGAAATTAGGATAGGGTAATGATCACTGCCAAAAGATCCACTGAAAATTGACCATGAGAATTGAGCTGAGATATTACTGGAGGTTAATGAAAGGTCAACAGCACTATTTGGGTTCTGGAGAGGTGAAACTCTGCGAGTGGGAGAACCATCATTGAGTACAACAAGATTGTACTCATCTAATAAGTCCAGTAAAAGTGGGGGAGAGCCTATCATTGTAATATGATCCCCATGACATATGGTGACAATTAAAGTCACCCATAATAACTATAGGTGGAGACAGGGATGACAAAACAGAGGAAAATTCAGACAACACAGATGAGGTGGGGACAGGAATATATACAGAAACAAATGAAACATTAAAAACACGGACAACAACAACATTAAAACTATCACTATGAGATGGGACAGGGATGAATGAATATGTACATTTTCTAGAAACTAAAATGGCTGATCCAGCCTTTCCATCATTTCTGTCGTCCCGAAGACAAGCGTAGCCGGGTAGCCTAAAAGGAGTACCAGGCCTTAACCAGGTCTCCTGGACGGCAACAATTGATGGATCATATTTTTTAAATAAATTTATAAATTCATGTTTTTTATTCCTTAAGCTACGACAGTTCCACTGGATCAGGTTCAGGGGCATTTTGTAAAAGTAAAGTAGACAGCTGAGTTAAATTTTGACGAAGATTGTTCGGTAACCCGGTATCACTGAACCGAGAAATAATATTAATAAGAAGAGAAGTTAATTGCTCTAAGATGTTATCGTTTGGGGAGACGGTTTCTTGGGGATAAGCGCACCCATTAGGAGAGGATGAAGTAGGGGATTGAACTATAGCTTGGTGAGCTTGTCTATCATAGCCTGGGTGAGCAGGTGCTATAGGACGACGTGGGGTGAATGTGGTTTTTCTATAAGAAGTGGTGACAGGTGAAGAACGCATATTAATAGGAGTTGTAGTGGGGGTAGAGCTTCTGGCTGTGTCAGCAAATGATCTCCGTACCTGGGGGAATCTAGCAGATGCTTCAAGGTATGAAACATTTTCCTGTGACATTACTAGTTTTATTGATTTCTGTCTAGAATGTTCAGGACAAGAAGAGTCATTCGCTGAATGCGAGCCAGAGCAAAATAGACAAGATAGGGTTTGGACAGAACATGATTCACCATCGTGCATTTGTGAACATTTAAAGCACCTCGGTTTAGATCTACATTGCGCCTTTACATGTCCAAAGCGACAACAATTATTACATTGTATGGTTGGCAATATGTAGGTCTCAACCGGTAAAGAGTTAAAATAACAAAAAACACGTGGAGGGAGCTGTTGTCCTGTGAATGTTAATACTACAGATTGGGTTGGGATCCATATGGGAGTGTTATTCTCATTATATGATTTTCGGCTCAGTCTCCGAGCCCGAACAACTTTTCCAGTACCATTGGGGACCTCAATATTTTCTACTAATTCCTCCATAGACCATTCTACAGGTACTTCACGTATAATTCCCATTCGAGAAACGCTGTATGTGGGGATTGTTGCTATATAGCCACCTGAAGGAAGTGCTGTATGTTCTAAGAATGAATTGGCATGCTCAGCTGTCTTGAATTCGATAGACACACGATTACGACCAATTCTTTTAATCCCGTCCAGTACTACATGTTTTATGTTGTTCTTAAATAGAAAGTGACCAAATTGAATCGGACGTAGGACTGCACCATTGTTTGCATCAGTTTCTTGTTTAGAAACGTGCACTATGAATGGAGCAACATCATTAGACGTGTACTTGTGTTTATCTTTGGCGAAATCGGGATGGACAAATGATAACTGGATGGATGGTGTTACCAGAGAAGATGCTGGTTTTTTGGCCTGGGGATTAATATCCACATCAGGACGCCTTTTTCTGTTAGCGGCGCTTAAATCCGATGGAACTGCCGTGCTCGGCGGATTATAACCTCCACCGGGATCAGGCGGCTCGTCATCCATCTTTAAAAACTATACAAATATACTTACTAAACACCGATAACTAATAACACAATTTACAACAACACAATGGGACAAACAGATTTTACAACAGAATAGTTACAATAAAAGAAATACACAAAAAACTGCACAAGAATTTATAACCCTTGTACACAACACTCAAACCAATAGCAGAGTCCTTTAAATGTTATTTTAGGTTTTCAAATACTGTATTTAATATGTAAAATATAACTTTACATGAATTTGTAACATGTGTCAACATCCCTATTGGTGGCATATTAGCATGGTGTATAGTGAAAAATAATCCCCTTATAATGCATTTAAATTGATATAGGTGGTATAATATGCATTAGAGATAGATATATGTGCCCACGGCCTTTTTTTAATTTATAAAAAGGTGCATTTTCGTCATACATAATTATTAGGAAAATTTAACCGTTTACGCAGCATAAACATGAAGAGATCTTAAAAAATATATGTTTTTCTCCATTTTTGCATATTTTTTCAATGCTGCTACGACCAATAACGATGTTCCGTTATTGGTCGTAGCAGCATGTTATGTTATAGCTTATAATCGCCTTCATAAAGGGGCTATTCTACACAAAAAAAAAATTCGAGCCCGTAGTTCCCGAGATTAGGGCGTTAAACTAAATAAGTAAACTGTTAAATTTTCTATGTAAGTATATAGAGGTATATAGATAGATTATACGTGATTAGCTACGCGATATACGATTATAAATCGTGTTTATTTGCATTATTACACGTTTTTCTTCTGACAGAAATTTCTATGGACGACGAATAAAAATTGGCAAATTGGCAAGCTTGTTTTTATTTCACATTTTTATCACAACATATTTTATTCACAGTGACAACCTTGTTAGGTAAGTATAAATATTTAAAATGATAACTAGGCTGTTCGAAACCGTAAACGTTGAATGTTAGTAGAGTGGCGTCCTGCGGCCTGTCTCAGTTGTGCTGTAGTTGCCGAAGTCGTAGCTACAACAGATTACAGAGCACAGACTGGCAACTGGCAAGTGGTAGTTGGCGGTTGCACAGTGCACACTCGCGCGCATTTCATTCTACGTCCAACTGTCAACACGTGTTAAGGCGCGTTAATTTAAAATGCCGTTGTAGTGATTTTCACAAGCAGTTTTTATTATTGTGACTTTATACACTGGAAAGATGGTTGTGATAAAGATTCCGTTGTTTGGTAAGTGGATTTGGTGTTTTCAAAATTAGAATTGATCAAATAAGTAGTAATTAATAATTGCTCTGGTAACAAAATATTCCGTTGAACATAATGGCCGAAACATAATGTTTTTGTTGGAAAAATAAATGTATTTTTATATAATAAAGTACTTACCAATAAACTGGTTATTTTATGTTAATATTCAAGTACAATACTTGGAAGAAATGAGATTTTTTAGTAAATTTTAGTATTATGTAAATTATAATAAGTACTTTTATTTATCTTAGACAAATGAAACTATTTTCGTGGTTTAGTTAGGTAGGTAGGTATAATATAATATTCACTGAATATATCAAGTAAAATTATATATTCTGGTGTTACTAATTTCTTTAAAAAGTGTTTTAAATACCACTTTTGAATAATTACGTAAGTGCATACAGAAGTCATTTATAAAGAACATTATTGAAAAAAACGTCAAAAATAAAACCTAGTTAGAACATTTTCTAATTTTTCCGTTCCATATCTAAATACAAAGCTAGCAAAGCAAGGTATTTTGATTTTTTAAATGTAATTTTATAGCAAATCTATCTGGTGTTAGATCACATAAAATGATAATTACGATTTTCTTTTAAAATTGAAACTAGAATTGAAGTAACCAAAGGAAGCATAAAACCTATAGGTACTTTTTAATTACATATTAACATACTTATTTATGATTTTAGAATAATTACAAGATATTCCTACCCGTTAGAAATACTTTTATGAAAAAAAAAAGAAGACTCAATCGTGTTTCTACAATTTTCTCTCTATCTACCTAACTGAACACGAAATTGCTAGATGCGAGTTTAAATCAAAGCAAAGGGCGTTCCATTTCTGTTTGTATTTTTCTTACGACCTTATCCAGCAACTAATCATCGTAAAAAACCTCTAATCACATTAGAGACACATAAAATAATATGCAAACTTTAACAAAGTCCTATCGAGGACAAAATAAAATAAATCAAGATAACGTCTGAAATGAATTAACAGTTTTATGTGTAAATACTTATATTATACGACAAGTTTACCCAGCCGTAAGGCTACGGATGGGTAAGCTAAAACGTAGTAAACAAACATTACCTACACTAGATAGCGGTTTCCGCGGTATTACCCGCCTCAAATGAAACAAAGACACCAAAGTACATAGCTTTTAAATATTTTTAAATATCTAACTAAAGGTTACGGGAATGAGGTACCTAACTTACACTTTTAAACATTAGAAACTTTTTGGAATATGACATCAGTATACACAAGCTGCTTTTTCCTCAATTATAATTATTCAAAGTTTAAATAGCGAATTTGTATAAAATTATTATCATCGTTTTCGAATGTCAATGGAGTATGGACGTAAATCCTCTTAGTGATGAGAACATCTTCTTGAGCTAGCTCCATTTCTCCACCTCTGATTCTTGATATGCAGAAGTTATTATGGGCGAGTTGAATAAGTCTTGGAGCTTACTACCTTCATTTTCTTAATTTCGTTGTGCGAAATCATTTTAGTTTACATTTGTTCTCAGAGATCAAATGGCTCTTTTGGTGATAGAATCTTCGGCCAAGGTAAAAGCGGGTTGATTCGTTTGCTTATTGAAAATCATTATATTTGTGACCTTAGATCATTAATATATCTAGATGGAGTGTCGCCCTACAATCAAAACAAAGAAAACTGGCCAACATTTTCAAAGATGTGTTCATGAATAGTGATACCAGCTACTACAGTTCTCCCATAATTAATCATTCTTTTTAATCTCGTTACACTTCAACACAAACCTTAATTATAAATAAAAACAATAATGCGTAACAATTCTTGCGTAATTTCTATGACAGCGGGACGTATACTAAACACAGAGAAAGCATTTAGAGGCTAACAGTTGGACGCTATTTTTTTGGACGTGTTTTCCGCGTGACACTCTATCTAGACATATTATTGATCTAAGTTTGTGACATACAAAACATTGCGAATGCATACAGGATACGTACGTTGTGGTACTTTATAGTTCTAATGGCCGAGTTTGGGAAAGCGCGGTGTTTGTCAACAGTCGTAAATACAATTACTATCTATATTCTATATTGTGGATAGTTTGTCATTTTGATGTTCGTTGTGAGGCCCATATTAATAGGAATAAAGACGATATGGTGATGTAATCTACTATTCAAATAGCAAACTACATAAGTATACTAATGGTAAAAAAAATGAACAAACGTTATCAAGTAATTTAGCACACAAAAACATAATACTCATCAAGGAAATATATTTTTCGTTCCTAAATCACTACCATTAGAACACTTTAGTAATTCATTCATTAGGTAGGTACTTATGCAAACTTGTTTTTCGATTTATAAAATAATTGTTGAGGCGCCAACTTAAATTTAAGAATTGCGTTCTATATAATTCAACATCATCATCATCATCATCAGCCTTTATCCGTCTATCGCTGAAAACAGGCCTTTTTTTCTTTTGCATCGGGAAATGCACTGAGACATCCCGGCGGGTATGTGGGACTCGCTGCGCCCGAAAGATGGTAAGTCGACGCCTCTCCTACCACTTAAACCCGGCGAGGGCCGAGGGCCACCACTGCTGCCTTTGGTAAGGTGCCCCGGATCTGCTAGCAACAGGGCACCTCGACGGCTAGTCAGTCGCTCAGGGGATCGACGCCACCTCCGCAGAGCGGTTCTCCCGCACCACAGAACAACCACTCCCAACGTCTCTGGAGAGTACGATGAGGTGAGGTTCCCGTCCTCACTCCTTGCCCCCTGCTCTTTTGTCCTCACTTCTTATAAGAGGAATACAGAGAGCCCCCTCGGTTCAATTCGTTTCGACTCAGGTGCTGGCTCATCCCACTGCTACTGAGCCCCACCTCCACGACAAGGCCTGAATCATGGTGGGGACTGAAAATAGGCCTCTCTTAATGAACGCCAAGACGACCGATCACTTGCCACTGGCGTCCACTACTGACCGGCCACTATATAATCTAGACGTGCAGGAGCGCGTCAAGCCAAGTTCAGCTGGCGAGCAAGCCTAGTGTAATATTACACGATCCATTTGGTGCTACTTTTTACCTTATAAATTATTATCAAATTTTTTAATAGTCACAACATACAAAGTGATTTTACAAATGCAAAATAATATTGTTTACTAATATGCGAATGTCAATCATCTCAGGGGTCAGGATGTTGATCGATGTTTATTCTAAGAATTCGGGAATGTAAATCTTAATGAGAACGATTGTTATTGAGATTTGACCTAAAAGCATAATAAAAACCAGGCACGTATAAATTATGTCATGTAAAAGGACAAGTTTTGCACAGCGTGCGATTAACGGTTTTTTTGGTTCGGGGCCAGGTATTTAAGATGTGCTGATATTGGGTCTCGTATCTTTTATTTTTATGACACTAAAACTGGTGGTTCCACAAAATATACACTAAAAAGTTGCGAAACTAGATAAACACGTACTATTACATCTGATATTATACAGCGGGTTAGTATATACTCGGAAGGAAAAAAATCCTTAATCGTTAAATTTTAAGCTATACTCGTAAATATGACGCTGGTGTATACCTAAATTTTTCAAATACTGCACACGTATCTTCCTATTTCGAGACTCTTATACGCCTGGGAATATCTCGGCACCTAAGCATGAGCAGCCTGACGCATAGTTCACGACTCACCTACGTCATCACGCATATAAATCAGGGTGCCGAGTGTGAGTTTGTCAAAAGCGATCGAATAACTTAAACATTGCGTTGATCGAATAAACATTTTACTCGTCGAGTATCGAGCATGTGCGAGTGTGAGTCAGCATTCTGTCAAACCACTCGGTTTGGGTTTGCTCACCGCGAATGGCGAGCATTTTTTTCTCAATGTCGGTAGTACTTTAACGTCGAGTGAATAACCAACCATTTTCAGAAGTTCACAATTCTTGAGTGATTATAAACAAAAGAGCAACGTTTTAAATTTGTATGGATTACTACCGAACAAATCAATAACATTCTTGTTTATTGTTTATACATTGCGTCTGCCTTAAGATTATTCCTAATATAATATGTACCTATACTTGTTCATCGAGTTAATACTCAGCAGCTGTAGATGGATAAAGGATGATGATGATGATGATGATGATGATTCTAGTGATGGTGGTGGTGATGATGTTGGTGATGGTGATGATGATGGTATATTGTTCTTGTTGTATGCGAGATCGGTAGATCGGCCGTCTTGGCGTTCATTAGGAGAGGCCTATGTTCAGCAGAGGACGGATAAAAGGACGATAATGGTATATTGTTCTTGTTGTATGCGAGTGGCAAGAGATCGGTAGATTGGCCGTCTTAGCGTTCATTAAAAGGGGCCTATGTTCAGCAATGGACGGCTAAAGGATGATGATGATGATGTTATATTGTTCTTGTTGTATGCGAGGGTCCAGCCATAATTTTTACAACATATTTTACTCATTTTTTTAACAAATTTGCAATATTTTGTTCATTTTCCATGATCTCACTATGAAAAAACCAAGTGATAACTTTACTTTGAAGTAAGCGACACATTCTCCTAACTTAGTGACACGAAATGTCAAAATTGCAACTCGCACTAGCCCACAACTTGAACCCACCAATCACAGGCGCTCACGCTCTTCGACCGCGTAAACAATGGCCGCATTCGATACGGCGTAAATAAAATTAAAAACTCGCACTCGCATGGTTTATTTCCCGCGTTTAAAACTAGGTGGCGCTGTACAAATCTCATACAAACTCGGCGTAAACGCCTAACGTGCTCACGATCGAATGCCAAAAGAAAAACTCACACTTGACACACAGAGCTTGAGTTATTAATTATATGATCGAGTGATATAGGTATAATGAATACAAGATGTACGAACGTCAGGTTTAAGCAGCAGTGCTATTCTGTAAGAAACGCAGCGCTGTCGCAACGCTGTGACAGCGCTGTGAATTCAGCTCGGTATTCACTAAGCTTGTCAAACCATATAAAACACCCTAGCGCCGTCAACGCTGTGCGCCGAGACGAGCTCGTCGCGGCGCACAGCCTAGAAAATGACTTACAGAATCAGGGGGCTGATTCCGATCAGAGTCCGTTAGAATACGTTCCGAGGTAGCTGTAAAGCAATTTGAACCTACTAATATATATACACTAGATTCATTTCCATTATCAGAGTTCCATCATTCGTGAATTTCCCATCGACCACACAGCCTATAGATTCCTAATGTTTGATTTTTCGTATTAAATGCATTCTGGCAACTAGCTGAGGTGAGACGAAAGGGGTTACAATGCTGTGATTAGCTAATTCAATGTCATACATTACCAATCTCATTACAAATCAAGTTTGAATACATTGTTTACGGCTTACATCGGAACTATAAGTCAGATGTGTCGCCAGAACCCGTTCCCCTGTTATTAGGAGTCTATGGGTTACGTGGTCGATGGAATTTCCACTTCAAAGATCATACGGACCGAAGAAGCCAAAGATTTTTGTATGAGCAGAGTGACAAAGGCCATAGATAATTAAAATTTTTGTATTTCCACGGATTCAGGTCGGATTTTGATCGATGCAGCAACGAGCACAGTTCTGTAGTAGTAACACGTAGCGAGGACAGCAAGGAAAACAAGGGTGACATTATTTCCCTTTAACGCAATGCCACGTGTACTTTTACTTGAAGAGCGAAGTGTTGAATAATAAATACGATTACACACACGTTCCAATAGTCACATGATTTTTTTTTTGATGAGGATAAGTTAAAAGGCGGCCATTGAGGGAGGCCTGTGTTCAGCAGTGGACGGATAAAGGCTGATGATGATGATAGATACGTCTTTAAGTGATAAACATCACCCATATTGTTCGTAGTCGGACATGAACATCTTCCTTTGAACTAGCCCTTATGTCAGACAGGTGACAGATCTTTGAGTTCCATATCCTTAATCTAATGATTTAGAAGCCTAGATGCTAATAATTACACTGCTTGTGCTGCCCTCAAAGTAGGTATGTTATCATAATTCGCTATGTTTGCTCTATGTCGCGTAGGCGATGTCTATAACATCGCAAGTCTTGTCTTATTATATTCCTGATGTTCTTAAAAGGAGATTTCATAATGCTACAGCGGGCTTTGCCGGACCATAAGCATATAGGGTTTTGATCGAGAGCATGTACCTTAGAAACTACAGAGAATCATATCTGTGTCTGCAATGTATCCGTTAAAGTGACCATTTAAGATGTTGCTGCAAAAAATTACAGGTGTCGCTACGATCGTTCGTAAGGGAGAGGATTTTAAAACGTGTGTGCGCCAATGATTAATTACGACAACATATTTATACGTATTCTGTCCTAATAATATTATAAACGCGAAAGTTTGTAAGTATGGATGTTTGTTAATCTTTCACATATACCTAAAAACTACTGAATGGATTTTGACGAAACATTACAATAATATAGCTTATACATCAAAATAGCACAATAATTTATCACCGTACTTCCACGGGAATGGGAAGTACGCGGGAGAAACCGCGGGGCGCTGCTAGTATTCATAATATAATCCTTTATTATATATAATTGTGAACAGGAGGCCTAGCCAAAATGCCATTAAGAAAGCGTTAGCGAAGTTCGAAATTGATAAAATGTATAGGATTCACATAAGGCCGCGCTTAATCACGTGGTCCATCCTATACAATATACATTTTATCATTTCAAACTTCGCTAACTAAGTTTTGAAATTGTTGCGACAAATTTGCGTTTACAAGTGGACACTTTTTCAACTTGTCCTTTTACGTATATATTCCATAACAAGTAGATTTTATTATTAATTTTACGCCAGTTTACAGTAACTTATGATTCTATGTGGTCAAACATAATTTTTAATCACTGATAGTATCGTTAGTTTACATGATGAAATCATGGTTTCCTATATTTTTCTGACAGCTTTCACTCGCAGTGAACTTAGGAAAACCTACCTATGTTTATAGATTACCTCCGGGCGCGGTTTTACTACGAATGTCCATTAGAGGGGTTTTCCCGCCGACAGAACGAAACAAACTTGTCTTCAATTTTCTAGTACTTACTACTAGTATAAGCATTACCTTATATTGCATAACAAATAAAAAAAAGAGAAATAAAAATATTATTTAAAGTAGGTATTAATAATCTATAATTATTTAATTAATAAATAGTTCAAGAATCATCATCATATGACTTTATCGGTTCGCTGCTGAACATCAATCGCTCAATAAACGCCAAGACGACTGATTCCCTGCCACTAGGATTAAACACAGCTTGGCCACTGCACGGAGATCGTTTTCCCAGCTGGTTTATGCTGCCTATTTCCACTTCAACGAGATTATTCTTCGCGTGATTATCAGTAACTTTAGTTCACTGGCGGAGGTCTTCGTTTCGAATCCTATCTGCCAAAGAAGCACCCAGCATAGCACGCTCCATAGGACATTATAGTAGGTAATTAATAGCACGTTAATAGTTTATTATTGTTTATTATAAACTCGTTAAAATGTGGAAGGACATCGACAGAAATGCCGCACAAGCTTTTTGTTTTTGTAAATGATTTACTAAAACCGTAACGTATACATATGTTATGGTTGATTTTTTAACAATATAACATACATCTTTATGCATAACAACAATGTAATGTTTAAACAGTTGTCACATTGTAGAGGCCAAAGTATTTGTAACTGAATATGGTAATATCATAACATGATACAAAATTCCAAGTGCCTTTTAATATCAACTTAGAGCTCTATATAAAGAATGAAAATGATAAAGAATTGGCCATTATCCTTATAGCAATCATAGACTGCCGATAGAAGTAAGCATAGACATTATAAAATTACAAAATTTAAAACAAGTGTGCGTGTAATCTTTACGCGCGATAGAAGTAAAACTTTATAAAATTCTGAGCTAGTGAGTCTGGCACAATAAACCGAGAGCCCTAATTACTACTAGTCGTTTCGTGACATAGACCCGTGGCATGGCCCATCTAAATAAGTATGACCACCCTGAATCCAGGTCGTATATCTCGTAAGTAGTCTCATTTTTCATACGCATTCACCGTCTTACTCCCTAAGTCAAGCGTTTGTAAAGAAGTAGGTAGGTAGGTATTTATTTCAACAATGTTCTAATGTTATAGACGCTCAAATATTAAAGCTATTCAGCTAACGAAATAAAATATCTCAGTTTCTTCGAAATGGCTGCTGTATTGCTGTTTTTTCAATATCACGAACAATTTATACAAGTTATGGACTATTTCATTTTCACCACAGCTGGCTATTAATTATTATAAAAGGCTGCTGATGATGATGATGATGATGAGCCATTTTTAAGTTGATGTCTAAAGATATGTTTTAAACAATCTAAATTCTAGTGTTTCTTTAAGTTGATCTGTAAATAGCGGAACAAGCAGATACAATTCCTCAATCTTCCTAATAGTTCTGGATTCTTCAAAGAAACTTAGTATTCAACAGAAGAATACGTGTTGATGATGGTGACCCAGCTACGGAACCCTGATTTAGCATCGCTATCGCACTTGGCCAATTTTTATTCATTAACATGTAGAATAGGTAGAACTAAAAATAGATAAGATCAACGAACATTGGAGAATGTTCCAGTAGGGCTTTGCCCTGCTTACAATACCAGCTAAGTGGTGTAATTTACCTGCCAATTTAGATTGTCTGCTCATTACATTATTATATAATACTTAACTTATATAGATAATATATTGTTTTCTAATGTTTACGCGAATTTCACTCGATATGAAACAACTTTCTACGGATTTTATGGACTCTCGTGACCATTGTTGCTGTAATAAAATGTTGGACATGTAAGTCTCAATAAACCCATAAAAAGTTGTTTCCTTGTGATTAGGTTAGTATTAAAATATATTTGTCGCAAATATAGGAAAGTAAATATATTCGTGAACTCCTAAGGCTTCGCTAAAATACAAAATCAATAATGTCTCGTGGTATCTTTAACATACTCTCCCTTATCTTTCTGTGATATCTTTTTATTTGAATATTCATACGATAAATTGTTTGAGATGTTTTAAGCACCTTCATGTATGTGCAGCGACAAATGTTAAAAAAAAGAATAGTGTTTGTAAAACTTCAGTTACCGGCACAGTTAACATCAACAGGCGATCGATAGCTGCTGTTATCAAATAATTCTCATTGTTGATGCAAAGGAATGTTGAACGTTAAATAATTTTTCAATAACTCGCTTTGTGAACGTGATTTTATTGGATTTTTATCACAGTATCGGCACGATGCACTCGTACTTATCAATCAATTTAAGATCATTGTATTACATCAATCAATCTAAAAATAATATTTTATTCAATGGTTATATAATGGTTATATCAAAATCATAATGTGCGTGTTTTCTAATATATCACAAATTTTAGTAATGGTCATAAAACTTTGATAGTGTAAAATGTTATGCCGCGTTAGCTTGGCGTCTGCGGAGTATGGGTCGCGTTTTCGTAGCACCCAAAAGTACCAACTATTTTGTCAACAATACAAAACCCGATGGTTCAATTCAAGGTCACACCATAAACGCAATGACATTCAACTTACAGTTTGCTTTATCACTTCCTGAAAGTGTTACGTTTAATTGTTTCGTTGCTTGTCTTTGCGAACCGTAAATTCTCTCAAATAACCATCACGATATCATAACATGCAATAGAAATTGTATATAATTTCATTTTAGTTTTACGAATATTGTAGTTTTGATGTGTCTACGTTGTAGGTATACTTATCATCAACATCATCATCAGCCTTTATCCGTTCACTGCTGAACATAGGCATCCTTCAATGAACGCCAAGACGACCGATCCCTTGTCACTCTCGTCCAACGCGGACCGGCCACTGCACGGAGATTCGTCTTCCTATAGTAAACCTTTTTTAAAACACTTACAATACCTCCTGTACTGTATGTCCTAGAAAGTGTTCAAAACGTCCCCATAAAAAAAAAAAAAAAACTTATAATTTAGAGCGCTTGTGTGGTAAAGGATATTATAAAGTAAAATATGATAATTATGAGTCTGCACACCTTAGGATTATTGGGCGTTCCTCCCAAGGATGACAACTATGTAAAAGTTATCAAATAGAATGTTTGAAAAGATGACTTCCACTGAGCTTTTTTCGCCGAGTCTTCTCAGTGGGCTCGTCTTTGAACTGGTGATACACTCGGTTGACGTTCAATACTTTTTTATTAATATATTGAATAAAAAGTTTTTGGTTTAGAGTTGCCAATTTAAAAAAAGTGTTCAAGTTGTCAGAGAAATAATTTTATAGTTTTACACACAGATTTATAAATAACTAGCTGTTGCCCGCAGCTTCACCTGCGTTAACTAATATTTACAACGGGATCTTAGTACGCAAAATAAATAACTTTTCTGGTTGATTTTTTACACCTTGTGTCCCAAAAACCCAAATATCTTAATCATCAGAATAAAATTTAGCCTATGTTACTCGTGGATAATGTAGCTTTCGAATGGTAAAAGAATTTTTGAAATCGGTCCAGTACTTTTTGAACCTATTCATTACAACCAAACAAACAAACAAAGTTTTCTCCTTAAAATATTAGTGTAGGTAGATGTAGACAACCAAAGAAACAAACAAACAAACAAAGTTTTCCTCTTTATAATATTAGTGTAGAAGACAGATGGAGCATGCCGAACACCTGAGTGACGCTTCAAAGCGATTTGCGAAAAATTCAAAAGCGCTCTCAAGTAAATGTAACACGACATAGCGTCTTACTCTAAACGTCTATTAGATTGTATCGATTTTGCATTTGTATTCGCTTTGGTGACGTCACTCGCGTGTTTGGCATGCTCCATCTGTCTTTTTTATAAATCTGTGGTTTTACAGTACAACCATTATTGTTGCTTTGTCATTCAACATTACAACAATGAAGGACCGCGCCCGAGGATGGTCTGATGGTCAATACTCTGAATACCACATTATTGCGGCCGACTGACCGAATCGATGACGTAGGTATCACGTAGTCGATTTAATATCGGCGGATTCGCTTGGAATCTAATTATTTCATCTTCTGTCTGTTTGAGCGGTCTTCATTGTCTAGTGGGTTTCTGCGGGAGATAAGCTTCAGCCTCCTAAAGCACCTATGTTTCCTTTTTCTATTCTGAAACTAGCCGTTGTTCAAAGTTTTACCTGCGTTAATTTAGGTCTCAAGTCTTCGGACTGGTAATAATGTTATATGTATCTCTTAAAGAAATTTTATTTAAGTACAGATATCTTTCAATACAAGTAACAGCTGTTGTATTTGATTTTTTCTGGTTATGAATTTCATAAGTTTTTCTATTTACATGCTTTACAGAGGCAGATTAAATAAGTTTTAAATAATATACAAGGCTGTTTTGTTATATGGATTTACTTTCGCTGAATCGGAAGAGGAAATACCTAAACAACATTGTCGTATTGCCCTTCCGTATGTTATCAAAGTTAAATAAAATCACTATGAAAACTAGATACATTTATCGCAATTATTATCAGCTTGTTCCGTAATTGTTTGTATTTCGAGTAGGTACCTAGGTATTTAAGTTTGTAAAATGTGTTTATAAAATGTATTTACTTATCCTATATTTTTTAATTATCCGTGATTATTAAAGACACTGTGGCAGACAGGAGAGAGACAGATCGGGATTTTTCGTAGAAGGGTTTCTCCGGCGACTTTTGGGTGCCAAGCCCTAAAAACGAGATACATTGTACTACTATATACTTTTCTGGCTTATTACTTATGTAATAAAATATTTGCTGGGCTTTAAACATATTACTCACTAGTCTTGGGTGAATTCGATTATCTTCTTTAACTCATTAATAAAAACAGATTTACTCTATCTGAAAAAAAGACAGAAGACACCTTAGTCTCGGGTGAACTCGATTATGTTCGTAAACGATAAAACGGCTCGTCTGATAATTTGTCCATCTAACTATATGTCTCATGAATTTAAATATTATAGTAAATTCTGATATTTGAGATACGCGAAAAAACAGCAGGAAGCTAGGGTCAAATCACAAGGTCAACAACGTTACTTTTTTTTAGAAACACGATTTTTGCAATATTTTAATACAACGAGGAAACAATATGTATGCTATTAATATTTTATTTAATGAACGTTCAATTAAGTATATTGATTACCCTTCTCGAATTAATTAAAGTAAAATAAATTATCAAAGCATTTTGTCGTTCAATGCACATCGAGATGACCAAATCGTCATTCGTAGGTCATTTATCTAGATTCTAGGTCTTAGGATTACGACTGCTTGGTCTTCCTATTTGTCGGATGTCTTCTTCCCGAGTATACAATAGCTAAAATTTTTTTTTTAAATAAAATAAATGAAATATGTTTAAATATTATATACAAAATTCTGGTGTCACAGTTTTAGTGTTTATATACTCCTTTGGAACGGCTTCACTGATTTTGATGAAATTTAATATGATTCAGTGACTTCAGTTAGTCAGTCAGTTTTTTTTGTTTTTATTATGTGGCGTTAAAAAAGAATACTGCCCTAAATTTTCACTCTTCTGCCACGAACCCCTATTTTTTAAAAAGGGCATGGCAGCTAGCGTTATATAGTTATGAATGATCCAGTATAGGTACATCTATTTTATTAATGTCACACAAGAGAACGGATAGCTGATGGGCCAGTAAGGTGAAAGAGCGGATGCCGCGTTTAGGTAGACAAAGTGTTGGTCGACCATAAAATAGGCGGGAAGACGATTTGCGCGCAGTGGCCGGTTCGTGTTGGAGGAGAGTGGCAAGGGACCGTTCCTCTTTGCGTTTACAGCTGATGGTGATGATGATGATATAAATTCTAATGACACTCATTATTGACAGTGATTAATGAGTTATTCATGATATTTTAAAAAGCTATGTATAAATAATATAATACTGGCTGGAGAGGACGCATCGACTTTAATAAGAAAATACCTGTTCTAGTTCACGGCCATATTTATAAATTGCTATAATCTATTCCTTTAATTCTTTATCCTTCAAATGTTTAGTAAAGAATGTTTCACGTTTCATCGTGGCAGTCATCTTTTTCATATTCTCCTGTAAATCAGTGTACAAGGTTGCAAGACAAAAGTTGCGTTCTCTTGCTATGAGACTCACCAGCTTGTATCAGTCGGTAACGCACCTCGACCTTCACTTAGATATAACTCCTTTTATTGCGAGTAAATGCTTTTTACTACCAGGGTAGAGACTAGTTATGAGGGACTAGTTAAGCCAATCTGACTGCGACATAGCCCCCTAGACCCCCGGAGACCTATAGGCTGTTCGAGTGGTCAGGCTAGTCGTCAGTGGTCACTTTACGCTGCGCCCCGTTCACACGAGCGCTTTTTAAGCGTCGCGTTAAATTTCGACGATGCGGCGCGAGCTGCGAAATCCGCATGCTAAATGCGATTAAAACGTCGAATATTCAACGGTAAAAGATAAAAAGCGTTTTAAAAACGCTTTCGTGTGAACAGATACACGGGTATCTATTTGTCTCATTCGAACGTTTTTAACGCTTTGTTCAAAAGCGCTCGTCTAAAAGGGCCTAAGATTTGGTCCGGAGTTTATTGCATTGATGGGTGATGCTGTTCACTTATTATTAGATGGCTCCCTTGGTCATGCCACAGCAGACATGCACTACACAACTTTAAATATGTGAGTCATTATGTTAAGACGTCAATGTGTATTTTTTGTTTGCCGCTGATTAGAATCGCTTCGGCAGTTGCTTTTAATAATAAATGTACCTCTTTTGGTGTTTTAATTAGGCAAATATAATATTCGTTACTAAACTCCGGGGAGCGGGGAAATCCCAAAAGCTTAATTTATTTGGAGGTTAATGATTATATTCAAGTCGTATAAATAAATATACTTATAAATATTTATTTATATGTTTAGATTTTTTTATAATTCATCCTACGTGACCTCTCGGAATGGTTTTAACAGATTCTAACGTTCTTATGTTTAACCCTCTTTAAAATTAAACCGCTTAAGTTGAAACAATAAGATCTACCAGTAAAAATAATAATAATAATATGTTGGAACAACTCACACACGGCCATGAATGAAGCACTCCTGACCTTTTCTTTCTTTAGCGCCGGGAAATGCGCTTAGGCATCCCGCGGGGGAGTGGGTATGTGGGACTCGCTGCGCCCGAAAGCTGGTAACGTAGTACGTACGAAGTACGATAAGGTGAGGTTCCCATCCTTACCCCTTGCCCCCTGCTCTGTTGTCCCCTCTTCTTATAAGAGGGATACAAAGAGCCTTCTCGGCTCAATTCGCTTCGCCTAAAGTGTTGGGGTCACCCTAGGCTACTGAGCCTCACCGCAACGACAAGGCCCAAACCATGGTGGGCCTGGGGATCACTTGCAATACCTGCCTTTACATAGGTATAAAGGAATGACCGAATAATGTAGCTGGTAATTGTAGATGTTAACCGTATAGATAAACAGAGGATGTCTCGTTAGTTCCACAAATGTTGACACTGGTACATTGAACGATACTTCACAGTTTGCAGACCATATTTTTAGGGTTCTGTCCACCAGTGATACCAACGGCTTTCTACTACGTCCGCAGTTGTCCCGCTGTCCCGCTGTCACAAAATTAAATCACTGTCAACGATTCATTGGCAAGGTATATTACCTATGTAGTTGAAATTTTATATACTATTATCAAACTGCTAAAACACAATAAAAAAATATTTAAAAAATAATAATAATTAAAATGGAACAAGCAGCATGTAACTCTGATATAGTAATAGTAAGATAAAAAGGAGTATTAATTGTGAAATATTTTATCTTGTACGGAACTCCTTGTATGTGACTCCAACTCGTACTTTGGCGGTTTCATTTCGATAATCACCAACATAATATTTGATCATTATGAACATACTTTGCCGAGGCATTTCCAATTATCGTTTATGACGGATTGGCAAATGTTTTTACTCTGAGTCACAATTGTATGTCCTTATTAGTGTAATATTGTATGAGGACAATACAAAAA
Organism: Lycaena phlaeas; assembly: GCA_905333005.2. NCBI lineage: Eukaryota > Metazoa > Arthropoda > Insecta > Lepidoptera > Lycaenidae > Lycaena > Lycaena phlaeas. The sequence continues at coordinate 7,352,178 of HG995181.1, forward strand.
TCGGAGATTACCCTGATTGATGTGTTTATTATTTGCATGTCTGTGTGGTAACCACAATCCAGTGATATAGATTTGAATTCAAACAGAAGGGAAGAACGGGCTGTGTTAATCCGATCTCTGTCATTCCCTTCAAGCGGCTGAAAGGAACTCGCGGAGATTTTCGTGCGGACAATGATATACTAGAACTAGATAGACATGTTTTTATATTTTATTTTTTAATTAAAATAAAACTTAATAGAACTTCTTTAATGAAACTTTAATGAAACCACTTTTACAGATTTTATCGCCGCTTATAATGGTTTTTAAATGGGATAATGAGAAATGTTACGGATACTTTACAGCAGTGATTCCCAAAGTGGTCCAGGGGGTCCACCCAGGGGTCCGCGATGATCGTGACAAAAAATGGGGGTCCACAATCATAAGCAATGAAAATTAATTTGGTTTCGATAGTGAAGAACCAAGATGTTGGCTTGACTTCTTCTATCAATATTGTTAAGAGAATTTTATATATTAGATGAATGAAGAATATTTTCTTAGAAATATCTAAAACTTTAAGTAATTCTTTCTTTTAGCATATAATATGTTAAATGTTGTTGTAAACTTTTTGTTCAGAAACATTGTTTAACTTTTTAATAACTTCTAGGTTCAGATTTGAATCTACTTGATAATGTTACCTTACAATCGCCGTAATTATTGACGGGTCAAATTGTCAACTTCCTCACACAAATCTTTCCTTATGATCTCAGAATAAACATAGAAAAAAGATTAAAACATGCGATGCTTTAAGATTTTTAATATAGCAGTAAAAGACGTATTTAAAAATACTCTACGAATTAATTATAAGATATATCTAGTAAACTATAAAAATATTTAGCATTGCATATTTAGTTTGACTTCATGTTTGAGTAACCAAAATTATTGAATTTATGTTCCATACAATATTTAAGAATACTCTGATTAAACGTTATATTATGAGAAATCTACGAAATACAAACAGGTTTTCTTGAAACATAAACCATTGTTTTTGTAACATCTATAGTTTGAATATTTATGTGAAACAATTTTTACATTAAAAGATCACTTTTTTGTTGATATGGGTCACAATAATTGTTATGAGTATTTTATATTAACTTTTTTTCCATGTATTCATTGACTTCAATGAATACATGGAAAAATATATAAATTCGTTCTATAAAATAAAATACAGAATATATCATTTAGTATTGTAGGCATTTGTCGTCTTTTAGGAGTGTGGTGTGGTATTCCCGTAACGTAATGCCTACTACTCTACTGATTATTTCATCCATTGACTATTCCATAAAACCCTGTTGTAATGCTTCATAAAAAAAAAGTAGCGCAAGAAAGGTAGTGCAATAACAGTGTAGTAAGTATCTGCGCTAGCGCATCTTCTCATGCTAGGCAACACATGAAGTGTATGCCTTTTTATAATAAAACAACTTTTACGAATTTTATCGCGGTATATTTAGTTTTTTATGAGCCTCAAAAAAATCTAAATAAACCGTGATAAAATCCGTAAAAGTTGTTTCATTATAATGAGTGAAAATCGCGTAAACATAAGAAAACAATATGTATGCCTTTTTATGGAGATTATTTTATAGCAAATCTTAAAACGTCGGAAAAGATAATTCCGCAAGAATCTCTATGGCAATTTTTTCAAATCATTACTATTAGACTACATATTGCTTTTGTTTTTAATGTTACAGCATTAGTATGGGTGATTATGTAGGCCCGACAATTATAGGCCTTTGCTTACATTACAAAAAATGTAAAACAAGGTAACGGATGCCCCATGGGCCTAAGTGTTGTTCCGCCATTAATCATTGTATCCGTGCAGTGGCCGGTCCGCAGTGGCCGGTCCACCTACTACCTATTAGGCAATGGGCGGATAAAAGGAGATGATGATGATGATTAATTCGTGTTTATATTATTGACAATACATGATTATGCGGAATTCCGATTAGATAAGATTCATGGTGGAAAAGTTATTTTAGACTTAATAACAAGTTCATTGAGTGAAAGTAAGAAATCGGCAAAACAGGTTAATTGCCAGGATCTAGGAATGTGATATAAAGTATAATAACAAGCTTGACACTGGCTGCCATTAACCTCATACTTTCGTTCATTCGCATATCCTAAGCTTATATGAATACTATCTACTACTAATACATATATTTTAGTAGGTACGTAAATCTACAATCCTTATCTACCCTAATATTATAAAGAGGAAAACTTTGTTTGTTTGTTTGATTGTAATGAATAGACTCAAAAAGTATGGACCGATCTCAAAAATTCTTCCACTATTTGAAAGCTACATTATCCACGAGTAACAAAGGCTAAATTTTATTCTGGAAAAAATAGAGTTCCGTAAGATATTTGGGTTTTTCGGACACAAGGTGTAAAAAATCAACCAGAAAAGTTACTTATTTTGCGTATTAAGATCCCGTTGTAAACATTAGTTAACGCAGGCGAAGCTGCGGGCAACAGCTAGTTTAAAATAAATACACTATGTTATTATTTTTTTGAATGGTAACAGAAGAATTCGGTCGGCTGTTATTTTATAAGGATTAGGGTTTGTGAGGTGCAAAAAAAAAATAGACTGGCCGCATACGTTCGAAATCCGTATTCGATTTCTGAATTAAGGCGCGGTCTTAGTACGATTTGAAATTGCGATTTCACTCACACAACCGCATATCTACGCGCGATACGGTAACACACACACACGCGCCATCAACCATTTTTGCTCACAGAAAGATGCATGGTTATACGCAACGAGCAGAGTAAACATGGGTGTTATATTAAAAATAAAAAAGCGTAACCACCAGCATAAATGCATACACTTTTATGTTTATAATAGATAGTTACAATCATTAGTTAAATAAAACAAAAAATAAAATTATTTTTTTTTACAAAGTAATCAGACATTTCCTACTCATATCACTACATATTATTAAAAAAAACCGCTTAAATCTTTAAAACTACGCAACGGATTTTGAAGCGGTTTTTTTTCATGGATAGGACAATTCAAGAGGAAGGTTTATGTACATAATTTATTAAGTTTTTATATATGTCGCAGTCATCTGGTTGAATCAGTCATTTGATTGTATCACTAACGCGTTAATCAAATGACGACATTTAATTGAATGACTAAAGGACAACTCGTCAAGTTGTTGAATGTGACGTTTAACGCCTTGACTGAACGTCATTTAGCATTGTCGTTGAATGGGATATAGCCGACTTTGTAATGTTTTAAGAGTGACCATAAGTTCGCAACTCAAAAGGTAGCTTCCTTTACATAACAAAAATGAGCAATGAACATTATGATTTTATATTGTATTTTAAGTCTTATCATAGGCTAAAAATATATGATATTTTTTTAAAAGTAATGTATTAAAATATGGAAGTGTCTATGACTCCAGAAAGTTTTTAATTTAAGTCTTTGTCACCTTGTGAAATGAAAGTTTAGGTAAAAAAAAACAAAAAATTTATAATCATAGGATCAGTTTCTAGCTGTTTTACGCCAAGTTTGTTTTAGTGACTACTAACGCCGCGGTGGGAAAAAAATGAACTAAATTACAATCACCTGACTGATTTTACGTCCGCTCTGTTCAAAAGGCTATGTTACAATCCGCTATCTAGTTGGACGATGAGCGACGCTTGTTCAATAAACGTTTGGCCTAGTCATTCAATTAAATGTCGTCATTTCAATAACGCGCTAGTGATACAATCAAATGACTGATTCAACCAGATGACTGCGACATATACATTATCTAAGTTACAACTATAATTGTTGGAGGTGTCGGAAAAAATAGGCCGTCTGGGAGTTTTCAACGAAAACGCTGCCTAAATTGCCCTTTGAGATATAACAAAATAATGTATGGTGAAATTGTATATCTTAAATAGGCCTACAAAAAAGTCCGCGATGACATATGTCTATCTCTTAGGAATATTATACTATATCCATTTAATACTTTAAAAAAGTTAATTTTAAATGAAAAACCAAAACCGACTTCAAAACTATACCTTCAAATTATGTACAACTAAAAAATTTTAAATAATATTTAAATACTTCGAGTACTACTTTTTAAAATTAGTCATTTTGGGAGTCGGTGCCAGCCAATAAGGACAGTCTAATCACAATTCACAGCATTTGAATACATAATATTATACTCTCACATCTATTATAAATTCCTTTGCAATTATTGATTTTGTACTCATACGAGTACACCCAGTATTGAATAGATGTCTGTTAAGGTTATCTTTGCTTTGGCTGAGTCGAATTGATAACCTCCTCCTTTTTTTGAAGTCGGTTAAAAATGGGCAACTATAACGTAATAGTTTGAAAGTTATTTACAGTTAGTTAGTTACAGTTATTTACGAATACGGTATGAATCCCATTGTTAATGAGTAAATTGGCATCTGCACTTCATGAAGATTATTTTTGCCCTTTACATCATGCAAATTAAATGAATACTTTAGGAGATATGGCAAAATCAAATTAATGCACAAGAAAAGAAATCGTGTTGCCATGATTCGAACTGGCGGTTGTCTGGTGCATGGGCGTAGCCACACTGAGGCAAGCTGGGGCGCTTGCCCCACCCTGGCACCTATAGGCTGCCTAATTAAACATAAAATATTTTTTCTAATATTAACAACTATCATAATTTTTGTTTTGTTATTATGTCAAATCAATCAATTAATCAAAACAAAAAGCGGGTCCGAAAACCCTCAAAATTTATACATTAACAAATTGGCATAGATGCAGCCCAAACGGCTTAATTAAAAAAAACCCTTTATTGCCCCACGTTGAGCCCAAAGCTGGCTACGCCCATGGTCTGATGTCTAAGGCCATGGTGTATCAACTCTGATAGGTGTAATAATATTATTAAAGTATGGTGGAATATATAATAATAGTATCCTAAATAAGCCGATAGGACGATTCAATTAGGATGGGCAGCATTTAGATAGCTTCGCCATATTCTCACGTCGTCTATACCGCAGAGTTTGAAGACGAAAGTTCAACCGATGATGATTATCCGTCCACTGCTGAACATAGGCCTCCCTCAACGAATGCCAAGACGACCGATCCCTTGCTACTCGCATCCAACGTGGACCTGCCACTGCACGGAGATCGTCTTCCCATCTGGTTAATGGCCGACCAACACTTCGTCTACCTAAGTGCGGCCTCCACTCTTGAACCTAAACGGCCCATCGGCCATCCGTTCTTCTGAGTGCGTGACCAGCCCATTGCCACTCCAACGTGCTTATTCTTCGCGTGATATCGGTAACTTTAATTCTCTGGCGAAGGTCTTCGTTTCGAATCCTATCTGCCAAAGAAACACCCAGCATAGCACGCTCCACAGCACGTTGAGCTACGGCAAACTTGCGAACCAGTCGTAAATTAAGAGGCCACATTTCGGCCCCGTAGGTCATCACGGGGAGAACGCATCGGTTGAAGACTTTCGTCTTCAAACTCTGCGGTATAGACGACGTGAGAATATGGCGAAGCTTCCTAAATGCTGCCCATCCTAATTGAATCCTCCATCGGCAGTCGCAGTCGCAGATGATGACAAAGTCGCATCGATGGCACTGCTGCCTGATCAGAGTAGCACGGGATCGGCCGTCTTGGCGTTCATTAGAAGAGGTCTAAGTTCGGCAGTGGACGGATAAAGGCTGATGATGATAGGTCATCACGGGGAGAACGCATCGGTTGAAGACTTTCGTCTTCAAACTCTGCGGTATAGACGACGTGAGAATATGGCGAAGCTTTCTAAATGCTGCCCATCCTAATTGAATCCTCCATCAGCAGTCGCAGTCGCAGATGATGACAAAGTCGCATCGATGGCACTGCTGCCTGATCAGAGTAGCACGGGATCGGCCGTCTTGGCGTTCATTAGGAGAGGTCTAAGTTCAGCAGTGGGCGGATAAAGGCTGATGATGATGATGGTATATTGTTCTTGTTGTATTCGAGTGGCAAGAGATCGGTAGATCGGTCGTCTTGGCAATCATTAGAAGGGGCCTATGTTCAGCAGTGGACGGATTTAAGCTGATGATGATGATGATGATGAGTGAGCAAATACTTCACTACTAAAGATGTATAATTTTTACTTACAATAATTTTATGTAAGTAAACTGATATCTGTAATTCGCCTTTGCTCATAGCTGCCACGCTGAGCAGGCGGATTGACAATCGCAGATGATGATGAAGTCGCATCGATGGCACTGCTGCCTGATCAGAGTAGCACGGGATCGGCCGTCTTGGCGTTCATTAGGAAAGGTCTAAGTTCAGCAGTGGACGGATAAAGGCTGATGATGATGATGGTATATTGTTCTTGTTGTATTCGAGTGGCAAGAGATCAGTAGATCGGCCGTCTTGGCAATCATTAGAAGGGGCCTATGTTCAGCAGTGGACGGATTTAAGCTGATGATGATGATGATGATGATGATGAGTTAGCAAACACTTCACTACTAAAGATGTATAATTTTTACTTACAATAATTATATGTAAGTAAGCTGTTATCTGTAATTCGCCTTTGCTCATAACTGCCACGCTGAGCAGGCGGATTGACAATCGCAGATGATGATGAAGTCGCATCGACGGCACTTCTGCCTGATCAGAGTAGCACGGGATCGGCCGTCTTGGCGTTCATTGAGGGAGGCCTATGTTCGGCAGTGGACGGATTTAGGCTGATGATGATGATGATAAATGAGCAAACGTTGAGAGAGAACGTCTTCCCACCTGGTTAAAATGACCAACCAACATTTCGTCTACCTATGTACTTATGTGAAATAAACCAATTCCATAAAAATTTATTGTGGTAAAAAATGATTGCAAAGTATCAAATTTGGTTTATTGAATATTTTGTATTTTGTCAGCTGTGAACGGATAAAGGATGATAATGATGATGGTGTATTGTTCTTGTTGTATTCGAGTGGCAAGAGATCGGTAGATCGGTCGTCTTGGCGTTCATTAGGAGAGGTCTAAGTTCAGCAGTGGACGGATAAAGGCTGATGATGATGATGGTATATTGTTCTTGTTGTATTCGAGTGGCAAGAGATCGGTAGATCGGTCGTCTTGGCGTTCATTAGGAGAGGTCTAAGTTCAGCAGTGGACGGATAAAGGCTGATGATGATGATGGTATATTGTTCTTGTTGTATTCGAGTGGCAAGAGATCGGTAGATCGGTCATCTTGGCAATCATTAGAAGGGGCCTATGTTCAGCAGTGGACGGATAAAGGATGATGATGATTCGTTTTGTTGATCTTAAAAAGAAAACATGATATTATTTCGTTTATGTTACGTTTACTATGCAAGCCATGACCGATATGGTCGATCGACGTAGCAGACAAACCACGCTTGCACCTGGCGCATTCAAATATGTATTCTATGCGCATATAAATAGAATGCCACAATATGTTTTTGGATTTAGAATGTTATGTTTGTGCAATTACTCAAATTACACAATATCGTATATTTCAACAAAAAAACATTATAGCCTTATTATCCATCCTATACTTTCCCAAATATTCCAATAATTTTTTACAATTTACGCATAAATCACAAAGTTTTATGTCACAAGACGAGCGTCCGTAACAGAACCTTCCAGCTCGGGGGTCGCCCGAGATCTGAACATGACCGCGTAATCTAATGCTACATTTACCACACATTGAATAAGGTTAAAAATTGCAAAGCAGAAGTGTAACCCTGTTGCAAATAAACATTTAATTTGCGGGTTTTTCTTTAATAACTCAGAATATACGCATGAAATTCAATATCTGTTGGGCCAAATAATTAATAAAACCATATTCTAATTATATTCTTATAAAAAAATATGTTGTTACCGCTGAAAATACAGAGAACTCCAACGTCTAAGTCTATTTTTGAGAAGGAAATTACGATTTTTTTATTGGATATATTAAACAAATATTTAATATTATATGACCGTACACATTTTCTTTAGACCCTTTTCTATGGTCTGTATTTTTTGCATTAGTTATATTCATTGGGTTTCCTCGTACCGGAGCGTCAAAAAAAACCCAGTTTTGTGAGTTTTGAGCTAAGACCGCGCCTTAATCTTTCGCTTTCAGAGAACCAAATGCATTGAATCTTTCATTTTACAATAACGAACTCGAAAAACGAATTCAGAAACCGAATACGGATTCCAAACGTATGCTGGGCTAAAACTGCCAAAATCGCTAGCCATGATCTTTTTATTTTATTTTTTTACTTTATTTGCGTTACAAAGTTTCAAAAATACAATCATCCATAAATATTTATTATGACTTTTTCCAGATGTAGTTCCTGTGAGGTTCAACCTATGGATCATGCTGTTCACCGGTTGCTGGGTTTCTTACATGCTTCGGGTCAACATGAGCTTAAACCTGATAGCCATGGTGCCACAGGCTCCTAGGAGTTCAACGTAAGTAGTTCATATTATATTATTTAGGATATAGGTACACTAGAAAAGGGGCTTTGACCATAAATTGTCAAGCACTAAGCGACTCGTCGTTACTTTGCCTGATTTTCTTTGCGGTTTAGCTGCTTGGCTGGAAGCCATAGATAATTTATGGTAGTTAGTACGCAAATAGCGGAAATATTTTGCTACAGCCACTTTGCCCCTTATAAAAATTTCTAAGAAAACAAGAATCCTTTTTTAAAATGTTGGTCCTTTTTAAACCTGCTTGTTTTCCTGAAATAATATCACCTTAAAATTATAATAAAATTGGTTGTCCATAACGTCGGTTTACGGACGGTAGTTTGACGTGACAACGTCAAACATTACATGCAGCACAAACCGAACTGAGCCGATCATGCCTCTCTCTTGTACGAACAAGAACGCTACATAACGTCATCTTTTTCGTGCATGCTGGCCGTAATATCGAGTTATTAGACGTTTTCACGTCAAAAAAATAGTGTTTGAATAAGTATTTAATATAAACGATATCGTATAAAGTAAGTTTAGTGACTTAATAAAGTTATTATATTGCATCAGGTCGAGATCTCAGTGCGACAGCAATAATGGGGCGGTGAACGAAACACTTCGCGACGTTAACATTACCGACATGAACTACACTTTACCGGTAATTATTCTTATTCCTTTTTTTTAATATTATTCATTTGCATTTTGGGTATTTTACTTCTTTAATATTAATATAAAATATAAACTTCTTGCACTTTTTGCAAGAGGAAGAGAGAAATCTTACAGGCTTGCAACACCGACATGCTAATGTGACGTGTGTGTGAATTAATACGTCATTACAAATTTACATTTTTTTTGGTATTATAATTTAAATTTCTAACTTATTAATAATTATAATATTATAAGTCTAACATATAAGTTTTCACTTCTATCGGCAGTACCTATGAGACTGCCAATAATTAAAAAAAAAAAAGTTTTTTTCCTAGGAACTTTTTTTCACTTATCGTGTTTATCCATACATTAAAATAGCTGTTGCCGTCAACTTCAACTGCGTCCTTGATTAATTATGATGAAGGTAGATTTCAAGAGAAATTCCTACTCATCCCAAAATACAGATAATTAACATAAAATAACTATATTTTTATACTAGTTTTCATTTTGCTTGATGTTGTTTCCGCATATAGAATCTTTCGACCGTAAAATTGGCCGGATGTCAATACAAAGTATCTACTTACATACAAAATAACAGATTATGTTTTGTTAAGGAATGAATGGGGGGGGGGGGGTTATTATTATTACGTCGAATTATTGTAAATAGTAATTCCATTTTGCTTGTAACATAGCATTGGGGAATAATATATATTATGGTATCCTTCTAGAATCGAGAATGACGCCACAAAAAATATATTTTTTTTGCAATAAGACAAATACAATTTAACTATTGTTCATATTGCAAAGGTATGGATAATTAATAACTTGTTTGATTGATATGACATTGATTACACAACAACCTTACTTATGTATAATAGATGTCTTATAAGTCGTAAATAAATGGGAAGAAAAAACACGTGCTTAAATTCTCGTCTTCTGATTACGAGGGGAGAATCTGAAGAAAGAAAGCTATATATTATGCTATGTTTCATAATAAGATCTCTTATTTCGAGGAGAAACACTATAGAAAGGAAGATTATACATTACATACTTATTGTATATTTATACATTGTATTTTCGTGATTATTGTAGATCTGATGCCTATGTGGGCAAGGAAAAAAAATAATAAGCCGCATATAATCTGTAATTACAGAGTTACCTACTGCTTGTAGTTTATGTTAAAGCTGGAACCGCACGTTTGTGACTTGCCGCAAGCCCCAAGCCTTCACAAGCCTTCACAAGCATGCGAATGCGGTGCGTTTCTGCCTTAACAATATAACACAAATTTGCTTAGTACATAAATATATTGTAAGCAGTGCTGCCAATAGCAAGGGATCGGCCGTCTTGGTGTTTATTGAAGGCCTGTGTTGGCCTATTCACATAAATACTGATGATGATGATAATGATAAACTAATGTTGTTTACGTCAAACCCGTAATCGATCACAAAATGAAAATGACCTTAAAATGAATTACAATTTCATTGTAACTTAAACAAGAATTATAGTTTCATTGTTTAAAGGTTTAATGTGATGTAGCATATAGGAAAGCAGTAAAACTATAATAAGCATAACGAAGGCTTGGTAATTACAAAGGACTAACAATTTTTTCTATTTTTTAGTGGATATAGGGTCGCTGGGTCGGCCCATTAAACTGCGAGGCTTAGGTACTATTTTGACAGGGTGTAATTAAAATGGAGTTTCTAAAAATCTCCATGTATGTGAGTATATCGCTGTAAAAAGAATATCGGAAGGAAACCTGCTTTCACCAAAGGCCGGTCCGTGTAAACTATCCCAACCTTGACTGAAATAGCAGGCGACCCATGCTCAGGACAAGAGTTGATGATGATGATGATGATGATAAGAGCCAGTTTTAGAAGTAAACAGGATTTGCGATATATAAAGATAAGCTGGCCTCAGATCATTGTGTTGATCCATTAAACCTGTTGAATGCATAAAAAACATATATTTTTGTTGTATTCAACGTTTATTACCATTGGTAAAAACTATGAAACAATGACCAATTAACATAGACTATCCTACTTCCTACTAATATTATGAACACGAAAGTTTGTAAGAATGATAAATATATTGATGTAAGTTTGTTACTCTTTAACGCAAAAACTACTGAAAGAATTTTGATAAAACTTTACAGCTCACATATCAGAATTATACAAAGACTATAATTTATTCCCGTACTGCCATCTGAATGAGAATGAAACCGCGGAGCGCTGCTAGTTTAATCTTAAGCACTTAAAGAATGGGTGTTATTTAAACGACTAGCATAATATTCGTATTTTTGTGAGCAGAAAAATATAATCTGGTAGCAGAAATAGCTAATTGAGCGGCAACTTATGTTCAGCAAACATTTTAAAATCAAGCAGCAATTTTTTCATTTTTTATGGCTGTAATTATTTTTGAAAGGCATATTAATTAAAAGAGGGGCAATGTGCTGCTCCTGTTTAATAAAATTTTGGTAAGCACTCGGAGGGTAAGCAAAAAAAATAATTTTGTGCTGCTTATATAAGTAGCATGAATATAACTTCAAGCAACTTTCTTTTTCATTAAATTCTGCGTTATAGCCCAGTCCACAGGATTTGATGACGTCATGATTTGAATTAATTCTCTGGTCCTTTATTAAGAATGATAATATAATTTATTAAGGGTGTTATTTAAATGACTAGCATAATATTCGTATTTTTGTGAGCAGAAAAATATAATCTGGTAGCAGAAATAACTAATTGAGCGGCAACTCATGTTCAGCAAACATTTTAAAATCAAGCAGCAATTTTGTGTCATTCTGGATGGCTGTAATTATTTTCGGATGGCATATTAATTGAATGAGGGGCAATGTGCTGTCCCCGTTTAATAAAATTTTGGTAAGCACTCAAAGGACAAGCAAAAAAAATCATTTTGTGCTGCATATATAAGTAGCATGAATATAACTTCAAGCAACTTTCTTTTTCATTCAATTCTGCGTTATAGCCAAGTCCACAGGATTTGATGACGTCATGATTTTAATTAATTCCCTGGTCCTTTATTAAGAATGATAATATAATTTATTAACTTCTTATTCAATTTTTATACAAAATTTTAGTTTGTAAATCGTATTTATAATTATTGTAATATCAAAAAATATTATTTAAAAATGTATAAACAAACAAAAAAAGAAATTTATAGGTAATGGTATGTAGAGGATTTGAACTTGCGAACGACGGCGTACGGCCTGAGCGCGAAAGGACAGTGTTAACCGTAGAGCTGTACAAATAGGTTTAAAATTGTGGATCCATTCTTGCGTATTGAATGTTTTGATTTGATTTGATTTTTGTAGGTAATGATTGAATTGAATATTGCAAGTTTTTGAACTGCTTGTTTATTTTACATACCACCTACAATTTTTAATACCTGCATTATCTATCTACTATCTACATAAATCTACGAAACTGAAACAAAATAAAATCTTAAAGAAAAAAATTTCATCATCATATTATCAGCCTTTAGTGGACGGACCACTGCTGAATACAGGATTTGACGACGTCATGACCTGAATTAATTCATTAGTCTTTAAGAATGATAATAATATAGTTTATTATTTTCTTCTTCAATTTTTATAATTTTATTCAATAACATACTTACAACACCATCTAGCGGCAAATTACGGCAAAAAAAACCTACACCGGTTTGCGCCATTTGCCGCTAGATGGTGTGAACCAGGACATAAAATATAATGCAATGAAATTGCATATAGGTAACTTCACTCGCTTCTAGTTCGTTCTACGTTAAAAGTCATAATTTTTTTGTAAAGTCGTTTCGTTATAAATATAAAGAAAGTAAATAAAGCATTCATTGAAAAGTACTTTTGTCCTCAACAAATAGGAAAGAGTAGATCCTCAATTTTTTTTATACAATATTTTAGTTTGTAAATCGTATTTGTAATTGTAATACCAAAAAATATTATTTAAAAATGTATATTAATAAACAAACAAAAGAAATAAGTCGCCTGCAGCTACATATATATTGCTCATCATGTTTTTAATAGGCACACCAATCAAATATACTGCTTGTAGACATGTTTTTCTACCGAGCAATATTTAAATCTTGCCGTTCAAGTAGTTATTTTGCCAGGCGAATATTTATTATGCGAGCTCATTATATTGTAAGCTGCTTATTTATGATTTAATTTTTGACCAGTATCAAAATTATTTGCGGAACAAGAATTGCTACCACATTTATTTAATTGCGTACAAATTCTTTGTATGCCAACAAAATTATTTAAATGCCGATTTTTTTTGGCCCTGCAAAATTTATTATTGCCGTTCATTTAATTACTTCCCATTTATTAATTTCTTATTCAATTTTTATACAAAATTTTAGTTTGTAAATCGTATTTATAATTATTGTAATATCAAAAAATATTATTTAAAAATGTATAAACAAACAAAAGAAGAAATTCATAGATAATGGTATGAAGAGGATTTGAACTTACGAACGACAGCGTACAGCCTGAGCGCGCGCGGACGGTGTTAACCGTAGAGCTGTACTTCTTGTTACAAATAAGTTTAAAATTGTGGATCCATTACTGCGTATTGAATGTTTTAATTTGATTTGATTTTTGTAGGTAATGATTGAATTGAATATTGCAAGTTTTTGCAATAAGCAACAATTTTTAATACCTGTATAATCTATCTACTATCTACATAAATCTACGAAACTGAAACAAAATAAAATCTTGAAGAAATAAATTTCATCATCATATTATCAGCCTTTAGTGGACGGACCACTGCTGAACACAGGATTTGACGACGTCATGACCTGAATTAATTCACTAGTCTTTTATTAAGAATGATAATATAGTTTATTAATTTCTTCTTCAATTTTTATAATTTTGTTCAATAACATACTTACAACACCATCTAGCGGTAAATAGCGCAAACCTACACCGGTGTGAACACAGGACATAAAATGTAATGCAAAGAAATGTGCCGCTCAAGTAATTATTTTGCCCGATGCATGTTTATTGTGCGAGGTCATAATATTGCTTATAAGCTGCTTATTTATGATTTAATTTTCGACCATTTTCGGAATTATCTTCTTCCCCAATAAATGAGCTATCTAACACTGAAATTTTTTTTAAATCCGACCAGTTCTTGAGATTGATGCTTTCCATCAAACAAACTCTTCAGCTTTTTTATTACTATAAGGGCCTGTTTCACAATCTCCAGATAAGTTCCGAATAGGCTATTCACAACATATTTGACAGATAGAGTATGGAGTATCTGTCAAATATGTTGTGGATAGCCTATCCGGCACTTATCTGGAGGTTGTGAAACAGGCCCTAAGATTAACAAACATGTTATTAGAAAAGTTTAAATCACTTTCCTCTCTAATCCGTTATTCGTATCACTAATAATATTATTTATATTGCAGGTATCGTATGGACAAACTTTCAATTGGACAAAAGACCAGCAAGCGACTATCCTTGGCGCATATTTCTGGTGCTACCCCATTACCTCCTTGGTAGGGGGGATGGCAGCGGAGCGCTGGGGCCCGAGATATGTGATTCTCATCACGACGCTGGCTAGCGCGGTGTTGACGGTGCTGAGTCCCGCCGCCGCAAAACTGGGTTACATGGCCCTTGTTATAACACGATTCTTCCTGGGATGCGCTGGGGTAAGTTTTTTTTAAATATACAATATATTATACTAGTAATTATTAGAAAAGTTACTTATAAAAAAGGATAGGTACGGGGCAGGCGCGCTACAGGATAGTAAGAGGTCAGCATCGAATTAGGCAGATCAATCAGGAAAAATAATGAAATCCTGTTTTTGTCCGTAAACTTCTAACATTTTATAAGTGTTGCCACCACCAAAAAAGGGAAAAATTTACCTATTTAACGGCAATCAAAAATGAAATAATAGATATTTATTTTGTTTTATCAAGAAAAAGTTAAATTTCAAAATATTTAATATGTAAAATTTAAGTAGGTACATGTCGCGTATATCACGCTGATTGATTTTCTTGAATGCTCGAATGCGCTTATGTCTCTCTCGGAGTTTGCTGCTTGTCTTGTTATATTATTTAAATGTCGGTTATTCTCCTAAGTTTTTACGTCCAACGAAAATACCATTACAAGAAGAAATGGGGAGACGCGTTTAGAGGAAAGAAGTTGACTCGATCTGGCAACACTGCACTTACTTGTGATTTTTAGCTGTCACTTCGTTTAGATAGCTGTCATTCACCGAACAATATTCCATTCACTCTGACAATGGCAAATCCTTTAGGAAGCTAATAATAAAAAAGAAGAAGAAGAAGTAGATAGCTGTCAGAATTCTACTGAAAAAATAATCAGAGTCAAATCGTGAACAACGAAGAGTCCCGGTGCTAGTCATTGCTTATTATACTTTTAGGCATAGATTTATAAATAAAAACAGATGGAGCATGCCGAACACGCGAGTGATGCCACCAAAGCAAATACAAATTCAAAAGCGAATATTATCTAATAGGCGTTTAAAGTACGACGCTACGTCAAGTAGTGCGTCAAGATTGTATTCGCTTTGAAGCGTCAATCGCGTTTTCGGCATGCTCCATCTATCTTTATTTATAAATCTGTGCTTTTAGGATTGAATAAGCACCGTATAAGTTGGTTGTAGTACAGACTGGCGCGTTGCACAAGGGCATCCATTCCATAGCTTTAACCATACTACAGGAGGAACTACTAGTTCCTCATTATCATCATCTCCCTAGCCATTATTATTCCCATTTACTTTCGTCATGCGTTGCGCTCATGCTCTTAAATCCTCGCGTCATTCTACACCCTCCCATATATCTCTTTTTCCCATCCACCCATTAATCTTTCGGTCTTCCCCTATCCTTATATTTGCCATTATGTCCATTACCTTACGTGTCATATGATCTCCTTCTCTTCTGCTAACACGACCAAACCATCGCGTTGGTGTCTTTTTATCTTTTTCGCTACCGGTACTACTAAGTACTTTAAGCCTCCTCGTTTTGTCCTCTTTCCATATTTTAGTCATTCTGGGCATCACACTGCACGCCTAGTGTTCATCTTAGCGTTTTCATTTCCGCTACGTTACTTCTCATCGGGCGGAGGCTTTAAGTAATCATTGTTTCTTTTGAAAAAGCAAATTGGAAAAAGAAATGTCCTAACAATGTCCCTTTATCTACAGGGCTTCACATATCCGGCTCTTCACGTATTAATAGCCCGTTGGGCTCCACCCGCTGAGAAGGGCAAGTTTGTAAGTGCCATGATGGGAGGAACTTTGGGCACTGTCGCCACTTGGTCCCTAACTGGTCCTCTCATGAACAAATTCGGATGGGCCGCCGCGTTCTACGTGCCGGGCATCATGACCTTCGTGTGGTGCGCCTTTTGGTGGTATCTTGTGGCGGACACACCGGCAGAACACCCTCGAATCACGGAAACCGAGAAGAAATACATAATTAACGCGTTGGGTGATAAGATACAGAAGTCAAAGGTAACTTTTCAATGTCTACATAATAATAATATTTTAGTTTACATGTGATTTAAATAGTATGAAAGTAATGAACTTAATGTTCTTATCTAATCTAAAATAATACAAATTTAGATTAAAAAATAGCTCATTAAACGTAATGTAGTTAGCAGTTATTTATCTTATTCTACAGTGTCTGTAATGTAACAAAACAAACAGTAACGATAAAATGTATGTATTTTATTGTGTTTTTTATGTATGTTTAAATGGTGTTTAATATCAAATTGTCATTCAAGAATCTGACGTGAATTAATATTTAATATACTATGAAAATAATAAATTCAAATTGCAAAATTAATTCTAGGAATTTCCTAAAATAGTTTCGCTAATTGAAATTCGAAAATCCTGTTTAAATAAAGTTTGGCTTTAATAAATCGCAAAATACGGTAATTTATGAACAAATATTTTGTTATTTACGTACTATACGTGCAAAGAGGATCTTCTTTTGTATTGTATTCTTTCTTTGAATGTAAATTGATTCTAATAAAACGACTAAACGCATTTTAGACGTTTTATTGGATTAGTGATAATCGCGTAAATTTTCGAAAACTATTTTAAGATTGTTTTGTTTTCAGGGTCTTCCACCACTCAAGAGTATTTGTTTATCTCTACCATTCTACGCGATGACAATCCTGCACTTCGGTAACCTGTGGGGGTTGTACTTCATAATGACAGTTGGACCTAAGTTCGTATCCAGCGTTCTAGGTTTCGAGCTCTCAGCGGCAGGCATCATATCAGCGTTGCCATACCTCGCGAGATTATTCTTCGCGACTATATTTGGCGCTATTGGAGACTGCATATTGTCGCGAAAACTGATGTCCACTACAGTAATCAGGAAATTCTTCTGTCTATTCTCGCACGTCATTCCTGGACTGCTTTTGATATTGTTGATGTACACTGGCTGCTCTACGGCGCTGTCGATCGCAATGATTACCATGTCTATGGGTTTCAATGGAGCTGCCACTTTGACGAACCTCCAAAACCACCAAGATTTGGCGCCAAACTTTGCTGGAACTTTGTACGGGATTGCCAACTTTATTGGAAGCACTTCTGGTTTCTTCACGCCGATGATCACAGCGTACTTCACTAGAACTGGGGTAAATATAAAACAATTTTTGTTACTTTTTTTGTCAAACAAGTCATGAAAGTGGTCAACGCAACGAGCTCACCCTGTCTCAGATTTCTTTATACAAGCGCAGGAATCTTATTCACGTGTTGCCTACCCTGAACCATCAGATGTTAGATTTAAATGTAAATAATTAAATACAGCATTAATTTCCGAAACACAACTAAACCGTTTCAAAAAAGAAATAAGTAAGAAAAATGAAATAAGATGGCACCAATAAAATATGACTTTCCAAATGATTTACCATATTACTATAGACTTTTAAAATACAGTTGTTTTTATATTCCATGACTACCATTATAATAAATTGTAAGTATTTAAAATGATTTAAAAAGAAACCAGAACGAATGGTTTCACCTTATTAAATTAAAATTATTATGTGATCACTGATAATGTAAATAAAGTTGGTAGGCATTTTTCATTCTACAATAATTTGTTCATATAGCTCCGTCATTAACCGGAGATTTCTTGACTACCCACTACATATTTTGTAAGTGGTATGTTTGATTTGAAATTAATTTTATTAGTTGTTAATTTTAAGATCGTTTCAGTTGTCAATGATTCCATGATCGATAACCTTCCGTAGCAGCTAGTAAAATTTATTTTGGTACATCTAAATACTTTATATCTCTTCTTAAGACGGTATCACAAGACGACATAAAACTTGAAATGAATTATTAGGTAACAAATTATAAAATAACTTTTACGGATTTCATCGCGACTTACTAACATTTTGACATGACCGAGGCTTAGGACACTTTACAGAGAATTGGTTTAAAAAATAATTTTAGGGGGGAGTGTTGTGACGCTCTCGTCTCTTAGTAACACTCTCCTACTTGTGTCTTCCGTGGAACAGCTTTGATGTGTTCAGGAAAAACTGGACAGTCAATATAATAACCAAAACAGACAATGTTTATCATCATCATTATCATCATAAATGAAGGTCAATACAACCGATCCCTTGCCACTCGCATCTAACACTGTCTTTATCACTTTTTTATGCATGGGTGACGTTCATTACTTAGATACATGTGGCTTGTCTCTCTATCGAACTAACATAGAAACGAATAACTCAGTCATAGCTAATATATTTTTATTCTATTTACAGGACAGTTTTGAGCAATGGCGTTCAGTGTTTTACATTGGTGCTTCGGTGTACATTGTGTCTGCGGTATTCTTCATGCTTTTCGGCACAGGCGACATTCAACCCTGGAACACCGTGAAGGTAGACGTTGACGAGGAGAAAGACGGAAAATCCAACCTCAAAGATATGAATGAAGCTGTCACGAATGGCGCCAACGCAAAGAACACAGTCACAAATAAAAATGTTACCACAGCTACATGACGTATTTTATAAACTGACACTGTGATTATATTGTTACAAGATAATTATATTAAAACAAGTATTATTTCATTTAATAATTGCCAGTTGTAATGCATGACGTAGACCTACTTCAGCATTATCATTGTTTAATTTCGGAATGAGCAATTTAACTTGACTTGAAGTTAGCTTAAAGGCTGGCGTTACGTTAGCTAGTTAGCTAACTTCAGTCAGGTCAAGATTGTGTACAATACTTAATTTTCCAAATATTGATTTTTTGAGGAAAAAAGTGATTGACCTTTGGTTTTTATGTTGACTTAAATGTGACGTAATGTTATTTTGCCATAATAAAATGAAATAAATAATATTATATAAATATTTATATTATCGTATATCAAATAGGGTATTAATCGAATATCATCATAAAACCGGAATGTTTAGAATACTTTAGAAACAGGAATGGATGTTTTAAAATGTTAACGAGTAGCATATTGTGCATTAATCAAACTAGTTAAACAAATTAAGAATTTATTGAATTGACTGAAAAATAAATCGTTTCTAAAAAAGGTTTTGAATTAAATAAATTCTTCAATAAAAAAATAATTGACATAAAATAAAAATCGAAATTTATTTATTTTTAAGATTCTATCTATCCTTTCGATGTATACCTAATTTTGTACTAATAATAATTTTAAAATGGCATTTATTTGTTATGTGATGACACCATGTATTTAATTTATTTATTTAACCTTAACATAGAAGGGAAGTTTACTTTTTTAAATGTCATTGATCTTCATGTACTTATCTCATTGTTTTTTTTTATATAGATTAATTAAGTGACGGGAGTTTAAAAGAATTTAATATTTTATAATCTGAGTAATGTGAATATTTGTATCCCTAAGCGATGGAGTATAGAAGTAAAGAGTTCCATCCCTATATAGGTATGAAAATTGTTCCTCGAAAAGCGTTAATAAATAAAATAAAAAATATTTTTTTAAAGTGTGTACGCCAAAAAATGTGAGCATACTTTTTTCTTTAGATTTTGCCGAAAACTGCCACTTTATACCATATTAATTTTCTTCATCATTGTAGAAGATTTTGAACTATTGTCTACGGCTCAAAATGGACACTTTCAATTTTCTCTCATTAGAGATAGTTCTCCTTACTTCTAATTCATGCACTAAGTGCCGTCCTTTAAACAATTTCTAGATCATAAGAACTCAGTAAAAGTAAATCATTAGCCATTATCAAATACCTTTTATTTTAGGACGCGACTGCTGTGATTTTAGAAGATTGTAAGATGATTTTACAATTTGGTTGAATAATCTAATGTGAATAAATAATATAATATTGTAGACTAAAAAATTAAAATGATTTAACGGATTTAGATATTTTAATTTTTATTTGAGCTATTTAAATTGTATATTTACCATTTTTTTCTTTTACATTTCACGGAACTTAGTATATTGACATTATTCTCGAATTACTTATATACTTGCGGAAAAAAAAACATGGTAAATATCTCCCTTTAAATAGTATTTAATTTCGATTTTAGAACATAAGTTTTATCTTGCATTGCTCAACCTATTTTCCGCACACTATAATGTTAGATTACAACTTCTTAGAATCAGGTACCTATAGTGATGTTGTGATGTTGATGTGATTAGACAAACTCAGAACACTATATTATTTAGGACCTGTATCACAATCTCCAGATAAGTTCCGAATAAGCTATTCACAACATATTTGACAGATACTCCATACTCTATCTGTCAAATATGTTGCGGATAGCCTATTCGGCACTTATCTGAAGATTGTGAAACAGGCCCTTAGGTAATTTGAATAACGGTAAAGATTTATTTATTACCTGACAAATATTTATTTAATATTGTAATTTGAATTAAACTGTTTTAGAAATATCTGAAGTTTTTCTATTAACCTTACAAAGTAACTATATCATTTCAGTCTAGGTTATACCCGTATAGGGCTGACGGAGGCCGATGCAGCTCAGGGTCCATAGTTAATAGCGCTGTGATGACGTCTCCGTGTTAAATTTACATTTGGAATGGCAACATTGGGGGCTTCCCCCGTTTATTTAGTCCATTCTAAATACAAACAAAACAAAAATTTCTTCGAACTATGATTGCGCCAATTATGATGATGACAATTGGAACTAATTTACTTTTCTGTTATAATTTAAAATATGGACTCAAATTATTATATGAAATATGGGGTATTTGATATAATAAATTGATACCCCAGATATAATTTTAACTATCTCTTTTAAGGTACTTATAGATTTTAAGAAATATGAAGTTACATCTCTATGCACGATTTTAAAAGAATTATGCCAGGAAGCAAATATATTAAAGGCAAAAAAACCTGTCTAATTAAATTAAAGACATGAATTGAGGGAAATTACAATGTTTCTCAGCAATTGTCCATAATATGCTTGTTGTAAAAATAGTTTGGATGGTTTTTTGTTATGGTATACAGGTAGGGTAGACATTATACATCAGGACGGCCATGCTAATTAAGCAAGTTTACAAACTATAAATTACGTTTCAATACATAATTTAAAATGATAATAAAAATTAGGGCATTTGTAAGTATAAGTACCCGTTCTTATTTTCGAATTAATATAATACACGTTAACTTAAAGATTGACTTATATTCTTAGGTGGGAGTGATGATATTTTTCGGTTATTTTATAATATACCTGACTCGATACAATTTGAGTGTGCACATTGTTGACATGGTAGCGCGTCCGTGGAAGACTTCTAATATAGTTAATACATATCGTACATACAACCAGTCGAAAAGGGATATCTATCATAAGAATACTCTTCTAAGAAGTGGAGTAAGTTAGTGTTTCTTTAGTATGCATAAATCTTTATAGTGTTATAAGACAGTGCAGTAGGTTTTATGATATTTTTGACCTAAATGCTTTGAAAATTAAGTTTACCCGTGCTCAGAAATGTATCTTATGCTTGCTCTATTAAGGGTCTGTTTCACCACTTCCTGATAAGTGCCGGATAGGCTCCACAACATATTTGACAGAAACTCCATACTCTATCTGTCAAATATGTTGTGAATAGCCTATTCGGCACTTATCAGAAAGTGGTGAAACAGGCCCTAAGTAGCTTATGCTTATTTTAGGACCTACAAGATAACTATATGATTATAATATAAGATGGTGTTTGCCACGTGTTATCGTTACTGAGATTAATGATTATACCTCACTGCCCGCAGCTCCGCCTACGTTAACTTAGACTTAGGGTACTTTTATCCTACTAATATTATAAATGCAAAAAATTCCATGCAAAATCTATGAAATGTATTTTAATGAAACTTTACAAAATATTTCTTAATCATGAGAATAACACCTAGAAACTATAACTTATCCTCGTACTCTCAAAGTACTGGGAAGATGGACGAAACCTCACGTCGCAGCGAGTATTATATAAAAGTTTGTGTTTCAGAATGTATTCGACATAATGTATTGGAGTGAGAGTAAAGTGAGCTTGCTGTTGGCTGCTTATCACATAGGATACTGCGTTTGTTTTCCCATTTTTCATAACTTCGGAGATAGGTGATTCATTTTAATTTATAACTATTAAATAATAAAAAAGGTAGCATTTTGCTAGGATAGTTTTGAACAACAAATTTTTTTTTTCGTCCTTCCTTCAATTTCTAAAGAGGCGTTTAATAGTTTTATTGATAATTTTTTTTTTTTTTTTTTTTTCGAAAGGTCTAGACTTTTAGGCCTGATGGCCTTTAAGCTCAATCGGTAGGTAGGTGAGCAGATGGCTCACCTAGTAAAATTCGAAAGGGGGGCGCCCCCCTCCGTGCCCCGCAGGGGGCGCGGTATATCGCGCGCGCTACTCTGGAGAGTAGGTGTTTGGCTAGTCAAATCCAATACGGTCGACGAGTCATTAGCGGATGAAGTTAAACTATTAGTCGGAGGGCCGGCCCTCCCCTCCCCCTCTGACGGGGGAGGTGGGTCGTGCGCGGAACCCGTCCAATCGACCGATAGCAAAGTGCTAACGGTGTTTTCACGGTTTTGATTTGTGTAGACTCGTATCGGATTCGAACCTAATCTTACCCGATCGATCCGGATCGATGTATTTACCATGTGTAGGGATCGACGTCGCTCACGACCCCGAGGCCCAAGCGGTGTGACTGAGTACCTAACCCCGGATGTTGTATTGTTATGTGTGTCTATCTTGAATTTCGCGTCGCGCTTTTGCGTCGCGCATTAATAGCTGAGATATTTCGTCAGCCGGATCGGTAGTAACGTGTTTAGGTAACCTAAAACTCTTTGAGACTGAGCTATCAGGGACATAGTCTGCCGCGCTCACTATGAGCGGGTTTGGGTGATGGAGTGCCTTTTCAAAGTGACGTACTGACATCTCTTTGAAGTGGCCCCTAATCGAATCTAACTTGAGGTCCCTATGTAGGTCGATGTTTCTTATGTACCATGGGCAACCGGTTGCTATGCGTAAGAATTTGTTTTGCAATATCTGCAAAGGTTTGAGTCGACTCTGTGGCACGTGCGCGAACGCAACACAGGCGTACGATATAATCGGTCTTATACACGCTTTGTATAAGGTAAGTTTATGCCTGAGGGGCATCTTACTTTTCTTGTTTATCAAGAAGTATAATCGACTTAAAACGAATTTGGCCTTTTTTATTATGTTATTCATGTGCGGCCTGAATGACATCGACCTGTCTAACGTGACCCCCAGGTATTTCACCTGCCCTACTCTAGGGATTATGGTGCCGTTTAGTTTGATCGGCATCATTTGTCGACGACTCTGATTGAGCGTGCCCCTTCTCTTTGTAAATTGGATTGATTGACTTTTGTCTGGGTTAATCTCTATTCTCCATTTAGCGAACCACTCACCTAGTTTGGTGACGGCTTTCTGAAGGGAGCGAGATGCTGTCCTTGCTGACGTATGGGTCACGTATAGTGCAGTGTCGTCGGCAAAGAGTGCTAGTTTTAACGCAGGGTTTCTGGTTATATCGGACGTGTACAGATTGTACAAAGTCGGGGACAGCACGGAGCCCTGAGGGACTCCGGCCCTCAGAGGTCTCAGGGAAGACAGAGTGCCTTCCACTCTATACCTAAAATGCCGGCCAGACAGGTAGTCGCGGATGATGATGACCAGCCTGTCCGGTATTTCTAACTTGTAAAGTTTATAGATTAGGCCTTAGTGCCAAATCTTATCAAATGCCTTAGCAATGTCGAAAAATACTGCGCACGTGTCGCGCGGGTTTCTTTTTTTATGAAAACCTCTGAGGATGTCTTCGGTTATACGATGCACCTGTCTCGGACAACAGTGATTTTCGCGGAAGGCGAATTGCTCGTCTATGAACAGTTTCTTTTCGCTTATGACGGTTTTCAACCGTCTAAGCAGAATCCGTTCATAGATTTTACCTAGTTTTTATTGATAAAATAATTATAGATATCCTTGATTACAAATGGTATCTAAGTAATGTTCTTTTGACCACGGAACAAGCAAATGTAACAATATTATTACTTGGTGTTCTATGACAATCGATAATGCGCATAAAGTCAACACATGATTTTTTTTTTGATGACGCAGCCCCTTCAGATCAGCAGATCCTTTTCGAGCCATACCAGGGCCTTGGGTAGGCACGCTGGCGTGTGTGTTCCAGGTAAAACTATTTTATGCTACGGGCGACGTCGACCACTAGCCATCGTCCACGTCTGCTTTGCCTAGTCCAACTATCATAAAAATGCATACCTATATACGGTCGAATTGAGAAACGTCTCCTTCCTTGAAGTCGTTTAAAAATTGAATTAATGTGGTATTTGAACTCTTTATTTGTCATCATCATCATGTCTTTATCCGTCCTGCTGAACATGTGCCTCCCTTAATGAACGCCAAGATGACCGATCGCATGTCACTCGCATCCCACACGGACCTGCCACGGCACGAAGATCGTCTTCCCACCTGGTTAATGATCGACCAACACTTCTACCCAAACTCTTTATCTTTTAGGTATGGGCCAATGTGGGTGGCGGGGGTGGGTGGATTATCATCAGGTATCCTCAACTGTCTCACGCCGGCGTCAGCGTACTACAGCTACTGGCTGTTGTTCCTCTTCCGTGTGCTGATCGGCTTCTGTGCAGTTTGTACTTTAAAATTATTTTATTATAAGTGTTGCCCGCATGTGATGCTATGATTTACGACAGTATCCGAATTGATGGCTTTTATTTTTATAGACTAAGTTATATCCACTTAGTTGTAACACCAATTATTGTTGCATAGTTCTAGTTTTTAGTTTTAAGTACCTAAAAAATTTTTTTTTCTTATGCTTACGCGAATTTCACTCATTATAATGAAACAACTTTTACGGATTTTAGATCGAAAAGATAGAGAGAAGATACCATGGTCACGGTCCTCCCGTGACCATGGTTGTTGTAAAGTATCCGAAACGTCGGGCTTATAAAAAAAGACGTGTGGCACTCGGGGACTGCCGCGGTAATGCTATTGCATAGCATTTTGTATCAACTTATGCAATTATAATTATTTATTTATTTTAATTATTAATGCAGTATTTCTTTTTCTTTGATATTAATTCAAGTTACACTTTTTGAGCGTGGTGACCGATAAGAAAACATTTTTTTTTCCTTTATTAAATAAATAAAAAAATATAAATATTTTAAACAATATTAACTAATATTGTTTAAAATATTTTTATTATTTTACAATACATGTGTTATATTTTATTGTTATTCGTGCGAGCTTCGTAGTGTCGTACAATACGTCTAGTTGCAAGCACACAAACACCGTGTCGAAGACTGCCGAAAAGAAACGACGTTAGACGATGCATGGCCTTCAAGCCACACCTCCGTGCCCGTCGGAGTGGGGAGCGTTAGGTTTTTTTTTCGTTACGGAATTTCTCGACTCGGTCCCCGCGCTCAAGGCCCGCGATAGAAGCTATGCAATAGCTTAAAACTAACGAAACCGCGATAAAATCCGTAAAAGTTGTTACATTACAATACCTAAATATTAAATATTTTGTTAACAAACTTCAACCACAAAGGTAATCAATTATAAGTATTTTGTTAATATTAGATGTAATAAGTACTAAGCATTTGTTTTCATTTTATGTTTTTTCCTTGTATTTATATTCTCGTTTAGTTTCAGTATTCATTATGCAATTTTAATTACAACTGAAACAATAGTGGTTTCTGGGGGTCGCAGCCCATAAGGAAACGACTTTTATATTATGATTCTTGTTTTAATTTTTAATTCAAATATGATAATGCTTCTCCTTGATTATGTCAATTATTTTTAATTACTAAAACTTCTTAAAAGTGTATAATTAATTTGTTACATCATTTAGACTAAAATTCAACAACAAAATATCATATTGAAGTGTTACTTTAAAAAAAAATAGTCCTATACCCCTACCTATTCAAGAAGCGTAAGTACTTCGCTAAGTAATGAAACAATACTATGCAAAAAAATGCTTCTGTCTATGCGCTCCTAGTGTGAATGGGTTTGATATGGGTCGCCTCACCATGGTTCGGCCTTTTCGTGGCGGTAGGGCTCAGTAGCCCAACACCTTGGGCTCTAAGTACCCCTCTTATAAGAAAAGGGGGCAAAAGAGCAGGCAGCCTCGGAAATCACATCGGTTAATTCCTATTGGTCTCGTCTGTCATTAGAAGCCTAAACTGTGAAAAATAGTCTTACCTAGAGTACTGTTGTACCCGATTACTGGGTGGTGAAGGTCAGATAGGCAGTCACTTCATTTAAATACTGGTAATCTGCTGCATCCGGTGAGACTGGAAGCCGACCCCAAATATTAAAGCTGGGAAATGCGTTCACTGAGAAAAGTTTAGATGATGGTTGACACTAGAATGTCTTACCTTTTTATACGACTGCTATGAAGGAGGGCAATATTTTATCACCAGCAGTTTATCAAATGTTTTACTATTTTTTATTGTGTGATGTAAGCCTAGACGTAACTGTCCAGTAGCAAAGAATTCAGACGTAGAAGGACTTATGAGCGCTTTGAGGACAAACTTTCTGCTATGCAAACTTGGCTTGGCGGCGTGACTAGAGAGATGTCCCCAGCGTATGAGCCTACGAGAGCGAGCTAGTGCGAACTGGGGACATGTCTCCAGTCCCCCAAAAAACCCTTAAGAATTGTCCTTCTACATACGTCTGAATTTTTTTGCCAGTAGTGATATTAAGTAGATAAGAAAAAAAAATTGTAAACTTTGCAGGGAGCCATGTCACCAAGTATGGTTCAAGTTTTGCGACATTGGGTGCCACCCACTGAGAGGCAATATTTTATGTGGGCTTACTGTGGTAAATATTTTCTATCATAATAATTTTCTACATTTATCATCATAAGTATCATGACTATGAGCCTCTATCTATATTGTACTAGGCCTCCTTCAATAAACGCCAAGACGAAGATCCAACGACATGATGCATAATTTAATAATGACGCTATCTTGTTCTTTTTTTTTTTTTGATGCATTAATCATTATTTCATGATGCTTATTTAATTAAATACACATATAACTCATGTTAACTTGTTAAGTTAATAATAATGTTATACATTAAGAAATACACAACAACAGCTCAATCTATAAAGTAAATTACATGTTAAGTATTCTTCAAAGCCATTATATAAGGCTTGTTAATCTTGACACCTTATGCGTAGATCGACATGAACTTCATACTCATTTCCATTTTAATGGTGCAGTTTTTATGAGGACAAATTGACCTCATATCAAGTTCACATTGGATATCTAGATTAGCGATATGAATATATCTGCCTTTATATATGGTAGACGTGCCACTTGATGGCAAGTGGTCGACGTTCTCTAATTAGTTTACCTGGAACTAGCCCTGGCTATTTACTTGTACCCTGAGACATGAGACGTTAATCCTCGGTGCTTATCTTACCTTCGTCTCATGGCGAAAGCACGGCGCACACGCAGCTGAGAGTGCGACATTTTGCAGCCCTCCCACGACTAAAAATCCTTATCGGTCCTACTGATTTACCTCCTTTTTACCTATATCTCAAACTTGGACCGGCCCATAATATCCACAATATTCGTCACGTCATCCAGTTGAAGGCCAATAGTCGTGATGGACTATTGGTGTGATGGTGAGATACACCGCGCTTAAAATCTCACTCTAGAAGGTTATTGGCGCGGCCATCTGTAGGTACTTTGATGATGTGATCATCCTACTGTTGCTTAAATATGTCAATTCTTTTGAATAATGATAGAATTCTCTGGCGATGACAAAAATTAAAAATCGTTAAAAAAATATCACAAGACTTGGTAAGTATCAAATGGGGCGACGAACTCGCGCGTAGCCGATACCAGGATGTGGTTGTAGGTCATAATCCCTCTTGAAGTTTTTTAAAGAAGCGTAGATCCAATAACGCATGGATAAAGATTTAGGGCCTGTTTCACCACTTCCTGATAAGTGCCGAATACGCCATACTATATCTGTCAAATATGTTGTGGATAGCCTATCCGGCACTTATCAGGAAGTGGTAAAGCAGGCCCTAATAATTATTATTATGACCGTTGCCTCCAAAAAGTCTTTTGTTTGTATCATTTTCCTATTTTATTTCTTGTATTACGTCGTAGATATGCAAATGCAAAATAAAATATATTTTTAGGTGTAACTCTGGGAACGTGTTGCACATTTCTAATATGCGCAGCGGTACAGTATTACTCTACCTGGTCGATGGGGTTCTATATGTGCGGCACAGCGCAGATCATTTGGGCTGTCGGCTGGCTGTTGGCGGTCACCGACTCACCGCTGAAGCACCCATTCATATCTGAAGAGGAGCTAACGTATCTTATAACGACCATCGGCAACGTTTTTACCATAAAGGTATTGTTTGTAAAGATTTCATCTACATCTACATCTACACTTCTACACTAATATTATAAAGAGGAAAACTTTGTTTGTTTGTTTGTAATAAATAGGCTCAAAAAGTACTGGACCGATTTCAAAAATTCTTTCACCATTTGAAACCTACATTATCCACGAGTAACATAGGCTAAATTTTATTCTGAAAAAAAAAACAGGGTTCCGTAAGATATTTGGATTTTTCGGGCACGAGGTGTAAAAAATCAACCAGAAAAATTACTTATTTTGCTGACAGCCCTCAATATATGATGACTCTGTCGTTTCAAACATTAAGAAACACTCCATATTTCTCACAGACTCATCACTTAAATTTTGTATAAATACTCATACTTTTCCAGTTCAATTCAGTCGATTTCCGAATTAGTCGACAGCTGCCCAACTACGGACCTGGTTTCTGCCTGCCGGTTGGCTTTCAGCCTAGACTATTAGGAAAGCAATAATATTCGGTTCGGAATAAGGGACAACAATATCCCTCGCGAGTGATCTAAAGAGTTAAAAGTAGTGTTGTCTCTATAAAGTGTAAAACATAATAAAAAAATAAAGTGTTGTCTTGAATATTGTGTTTTTTTTAAGACACATAGACAAGCCGACCAAACAGTACGCTGCCTAAACTATAAAAGATAGAACCATAAAATGTTCTAATTAATTGTAGATCTTATAAATATCTACAAAAAAGTCCGCGACACGTTATACATAAAAAAATGGTTATTGTCCCTCACTCGACATAGATAATGTCGAGTGAGGGACAATAACCATTTTTTTATTTAGATATTTTGAATTTTTTTGGACTACATTTAAACACGTTTATTTTGCTCATGCTTTGAATCCTTAAGATATGAAGCTAAAAAGTTTGTTTATTTGAACTCGCTAATCTCAGGAACTATCGGTCGGATTTTAATAAAACATTTCAGTGTACGATAGCCCATTTATCGGTAAAGATATATCATCCCGCTAAGATGCCGTTGTAAATCTTAGTTAACGCAGGCGAAGCTGCGGGCAACAGCTAGTTGGTAATAATAACAAAATCAGAATTGTATGAAGTGAGGCATTTTAATTAGCGGGGATGTATTGTAGGCTTCTAATGTGTAATAAGTAAAGTATAATAACCTTTTAATGTCCCTTACTGCTCTTACTCCTTACTGAGAGTGTTGGGCCATAGTTTACCGATGCGCTAACTTAATACGGGTTGGTGAACTACATACAAGGACTTTTAATCTCATTTGGTATGCAGGTTTCTTCAAGATGTTTTACTTAACTGGTGAGCTAACGATGGTCTTATTTTAGCACTTAGAAATTTAGAAAAACCAAATTCAAGGCACCATTAGAATCGAATCTAGGCAAAGAGGCTGAGACCTAGGGTTTGTATGGTCTTGGGCCTAGTGATTCGTGTCTGGATCTGCCCGTGAAATATGAGTTTTTTGGCGGCCGATAGTCAAATTATTGGAGAAAGATATTTTTCAAGAGAATTTCCTATTTTGGTGTGGGTTCTTAACCTATCATGCTTACATGGGTCAAAAATAAACCACATATGATATTTATATGCTTGCATTATAAAGCAAAAATATGATAAAACACAATATTAAAAGTAGGTACAGATAGTCAGAGTTGAGCTATCTTTAATATATTTAAATAACATTCAATGTCAGCCTAAGTCAAAGACCTCACGTGCACTGGCATTTAAAATAAAAGATATCCGGAGAAACTGCGATTTAGATCTAAATATTTAATCTTGAGAATAAAATGTGATAACGCCTCATTTCGAGGAAGGGGCTACTGATTATTTATTTATTTATTAGTAGTTTGATAAAATCTTTTTCAGTTAACAAACACGGAGGCTCCGTGGCGGCTGATATTAAAATGTGCATCATTTTGGGCGCTCTGCATCCTGAGTTTCGGATACGCGTGGATGATCATCTCAGTCTGTCTGCACGGTCCTCTGTATTATAGTGTTAATCTATATTACAGCATATACGAGGTTAGTAGATATATTATCCGACCCTGGATGGTTGTATGGTAAGAATATATCACTTGGATTGTTGTGAGAAGATATTTATTTTACACGGATTCACACGTTATGATGATGATGAAGAATCCAACAATCATTCTTTTCTTCTTCTTTTACACAGGCTTCTGCATTAACGGCTTTACCATTTCTCATAAGACTGGTACTTGGCACTATAACAATACAAATCTACTATTGGTATAAAAATAACACAAGAATAAAAAGAATACGACATATAAGAAAATATTTTATAGTTGTATGTAAGTTGACTGTTTTAACTATTATATTACTTAAATATCGTACTTATCAAGTACGTAATTTATCAAAATATAAAAACCATTTACGGCATTTGATTTAGCAGGATTTTAACAGGATCTTCGGGTACGATCCTAGCAGATAGAAGACGAATTTGTTCATTATTATCAACATCATATTTTAATATAATATCCTTGTTATAAGTTTTTTTTTTTTTTTTCGAAAGGATCTATGCTGTTGGCCTTAAGGCCTTAAAGCTACATCGGAAAAGTAGATGAGCAGATGGCTCATCTAAAAATTTTATAAGGGGGATTTACTCCCCCGCCAGCTTCCCCCGGGGGCGTGGCTTGACGGTCGCGTCACTACGTGGTGTAGAATTTAAACTATAGGAATTCGATACTGTCGACGTTTTGTTTCGGGTAATGTTGTTATCATGATGGCCGGCCATCTCCCCACCCTCAGATAGAGAGGGGCGGGTCGCGCACGGTACCCAGACTATCAGATGATAGCAACGGGCTATCGTTGTTATCGCGGTCTGTATTGTTATCGACATGTATCGGATTCGAACCTGTGCTAACGCGGTCGGTCCGGACCGACGTATTTAACATGTGTAGGGAACGGCGTCGCTCGGAATCCCGGGACTTCGAACGGTGTAAATATTTACCTATCCCCGGCTGGTGTTTGTTTATTGTGTTTTGTAATGTTTTACGCATTTTTGCGTCGTGTTTTAACAGCTGTGAGATTTCATCAGCTGGGTCGATTAATACGTGTCTTGGGTGTCGTTTATTAATTCTCACTGAGCTATCGGGGACATAATTCGCCGCGTTTACGACTAGCGGGTTCGAATGAAGGGCTGCCCTTTCAAAGTGACGTTCTGACATCGCTTTGAAATGACCTCTAATGGACTCCAGTCTAAGGTCACGATGTAGGTCGATGTTACGTATATACCAAGGACAGCCGGTTGCCATACGCAGGAATCTGTTCTGTACTATTTGAATGGCCTTGAGTCGGTTCGGCGGCACATGCGCGAATGCGACACTTGAATACGACAGTATGGGCCGAATACAAGTTTTATAAAGAGTTATTTTGTGCCTGAGGGGCATTCTACTGTTTTTGTTTATAAGAAAATATAATTTATTAAGGACGAATTTTGCTTTATTTACAACGCGTTTGATATGAGGGGTGAATGACATCGACCTATCGAGCGTAACCCCTAGGTATTTGACCTGTTCTACTCTAGGGATTATTGTGCTATTTATCTTAATTGGCGCCATGATTCGGCAGCGCTTAGTGCGCGGACCCACCTTCCTCCTTCTGGTGAAGTGAACTGATGCACTTTTTTCTGGATTTATTTCTATTCTCCATTTAGCGAACCAGTCACCTAATTCGGTGACGGCTCGCTGAAGGGAGTCAGAAGCTATGGAAGCTGCTGGGTGGGTCACGTACATTGCGGTGTCGTCGGCGAAGAGCGCTAGCTTCACCGCAGAACTTTTAGGGATATCTGACGTGTACAAGTTGTACAGGGTTGGCGAGAGTACTGAGCCCTGAGGAGTTCCGGCCCTCAGAGGTCTGCGGGAGGATAGAGTGCCCTCTACTCTATATCTAAAGTGACGGCCGGACAGGTAGTCTTTGATGATGATGACGAGTCTGTCCGGTATACCTAACTTATATAATTTATATATGAGACCTTCGTGCCATATCCTATCGAAGGCCTTGGCTACATCGAAAAAGACCGCGCACGTGTCTAGAGGTTTTTTCCTATTGAGACCTCTGAGGATGTCCTCCGTAATGCGATGGACTTGTCTCGGACAGCAGTGATTTTCGCGAAATGCGAATTGTTCATCTATGAATAGGTTCTTTTCGCCTATGACTGACTTCAGACGTTTAAGCAGAATCCTTTCATATATTTTACCTAATGAACTTAATAGACTTATGGGTCGATAGCTAGACGGTTCCGTGCCCGGCTTTCCGGGTTTAGGGATCCCTATAACCGTCGCCTCTTTCCATAAGTCGGGGAACCTACATCCCTCTAGTAGGGCGTTGAATATGCTAACTAATAATAATATAAGAGCGTGCGGAAGAATTTTAATAACTTTGTTAGGTATCCCGTCCGGACCGGGAGCTTTTTTAGAATGGAGGTTTTTGATGATGTTTTGAACCTCTTCAGCATCCGTCGGAGGGATGGGATCGCCCTCCGGCGGCGTGGAGGACCTCCTCCTTACCTCTTGATTAATTAAATCTACATGGGGACCTATATGGGAGGATGCTGCTATAGGGCTCGGAGTACACTGGCTCTCGAGGGCATCGGCTAAACATTCGGCTTTGTCTGCGTCCTCTAGTGCAGGAGTATCGTTTACTCTATTGAGAGGAGGCATAGATGTCTCGTTTTTCTTTTTAAATGACCTCGCAAGTGGCCAGTAGGCCTTGTGAGACGGGGAAATTTCACTTAGAAGACGATCCCACCTCTCGGCCTTGTATTCTACTATACGGGCTTTGACCTCCCGTTCAAGGTTACGGAGGGTGAGGCGATATTGCTCAGACGGGTAACGTGTATATGTACGTCTAGCGGTGTTCTTAGAACGTATGAGGTCTTTGATGTCCTCCGGGAGTTCAAAACGGCCCTCATGGGATGCTGAGATTTCTCGGGAAGACCTCTCTATGGTCGCTACCAGGTGGTCTGTGAAGTTATAGCAGGCTGACACAGCAGCTTGAGGACTGTCTATTGTGTCTGGGATTTTATCGAGATTACTCGATTGTAATGACTTTAAATTTTCATTCAACAGTTTATAGTCAATAATCTTTGTTTTATGATTATTACTAACTAATGGGTCACCTAGTTGTATTAAGACTGGTCTATGGTCCGAGTTAAGCTCATTTATCGTTTTAATAGTATGTACATTAAGGGCTACATTCCTAAGGATATAGAAATCTAATTTCGATGGCCGTATATGTCTAGTACTATTCGTGAAATTAAAGCGCGTCGGCTCATCGGGGGTGAATGTTATAAGTATAATTGTTATCATGTTAACGATGGTTTCTGAGTCCAGAGACAAGACAGTTAGTGTAAGTTGCTCTATCGTATCTATATTTCCAAAACGGAGCAGGTCCACAGGAACAGCAGATCCAATCCGAGGAGTATTACTTCAAGGCTCAAGTATTTCTTCAAATCTATCATTTCATGAGATGTATTGAATACAATAAATGCTACAAGAACGACAAACATAGCTGGGAGAATTTTCTGACATTCGCGTATAAAACGCTACATGTTAGCCAAGATAGACACGGCAGTTCCCTTGCACAAAAAATAAAAAACAACTGTTCCCCCAACTTTAGGCCTAATTTAGACAATATTCAGGAAAAACAAATATCGTACAAAATTACCAAAAGAATTGAATCAAAATTTGATGAGGGAGACATTAAAGGCGCTGCCGACCTTTTATTCTCTAGTGACGTCGTTGCTCCCAACTCACCAGATACCTACGCTGCCTTGCTGGCTAAAAATCCGCAGCCTTTAGCAACAACTCAATTGCCGGATGCCCCCGAGCCTTCTGAGCGTACACTGCAGGCTACATCGGAGGATATACGAGGCGCGATTATGTCTTTCAGGAAGGGCTCTGCCGGCGGTTTAGACGGTATGTCGCCACAACATCTTAAAGATTTAATTTGTGGTGTTTTTGGCGACGTCGGCACTGCACTTCTGGAGGACTTGACCCGCCTCGTTAATCTAATGCTCTCAGGTAAGGTATGCAGTGATATTATTGATGTTTTATACGGGGCCAACCTTTGCGCGCTACGGAAAATGGACGGTGGCATTCGTCCAATTGCCGTAGGAAATACGTTTCGTCGTGTTGTATCCAAAATCTGTTATAGGCACATCCTGATTGTTTTGCAGCAGGAATTTCAGCCAACGCAGTTAGGTTTTGGAACCAAGGGAGGATGTGAGGCTGCAGTTCACGCTGCGCGCACCTTTCTCAAGCAAGGCGTAGGCGAGGTGTTGCTAAAGGTAGATGTAAAGAATGCATTTAACTCAGTGGACAGGGGCGTTTTGCTGACCCAGGCAAAGAACCAGATACCACTTACCTTTGCTTACCTGTGGCAATGCTACAGCAGATCAACCTGCCTAGCCTATAATGGTAAAGTAATACCATCAGCTGTCGGCTGTCAGCAGGGCGACCCTCTCGGACCGGCAATATTCAGTCTTCCCCACATCAAGAATTTGACTTCCAAATTTAATGTATGGTATTTAGACGACGGGACCTTAGGAGGAGACGCTGCTTCTGTTTTGTCAGATTTGGAAAAAATTACAAAATCGTTCAGTGATATTGGTTTACAGTTAAATTATTCTAAATGCGAGTTGTATTTCAGCGAAAAAGTCCCGGCACAATCTCGTTATAAGCTAAATTCTAAATTTAATGTTTTGGCTCCTAATATCAAAATTATTGAAGACAAGTCGCTCCGTCTACTAGGGGCCCCAGTGCTGGAAGCGGCTTTTACCAAAATTGTAGAAGATCAAATATTAAAATTTCAGGAATCTTCCAGCCGCCTAAAAGACATAAATCCTCACATGGCTTATTCGATTATTAAATTCTGTCTTTTTGTTCCCAAGACCACCTATATGCTTCGTTGTACGCCGCTTTGGACCCACAATGATCTTCTTTCTAGCTTAGATGAGACAATAAGAATATCTTTAAATAACATATTTAATTGTCCTTTGAGTGACAGATGTTGGGCCCAAGCAACCTTACCGATTCGCCATGGTGGTCTTGGAATACGAAAAATTTCAAGTGTAGCACTGCCAGCCTTCCTGTCCTCGGTTTATAGCTCGGTTAACCTCGTTGGTAGCATATTAGGCCCGTCGCTCTGCGGCGTAGAGGTTGCCAGTTTGACCGAGGCCAGGGATACCTGGCTCAGTGCATCCGGTCCGGACCTACCCCTGAACCTGGCTTCGCAGAGGCAGTGGGATGAGCCACTCTGCATTAAGACCCGAAATCATCTCTTAGAGTCTTCAGAAAATGAAGCGGAGCGGTCTCGTCTCTTGGCCAGTTGTGAGCCAGAGTCAGGATACTGGTTAAATGCCATTCCATCGCTTAGCGTAGGTACCCTTTTGGAGAGGACTACATTTAGTTTGGCGGTTAGCTTACGACTAGGGGCCCGGACAAACGAACCCCATCGCTGTCGTTGTGGGGTAGACGTCGATCCTCTGGGTCATCACGGTTTAGCGTGTCGTCGCAGTGCAGGGCGCATTCCGCGCCATGCCGCCTTAAATGACGTCATCCGTCGCGCCCTTGCCTCTTCGGGGGTACCAGCAGCTCTTGAACCCAATGGCATCGCCCGAGATGATGGCAAGAGGCCCGATGGTATGACGCTCATCCCATGGAAAAACGGGCGGTCACTCGTGTGGGATGCCACATGCGTGGACACTGTTGCTCCATCCCACGTGAGAGCGACCGCCCGCAAAGCCGGTGCAGCTGCGGCGACAGCCGAAAACAATAAAAGGCGTAAATATGCGGCCTTGGGAGAGCCGTATATATTTACGCCTTTTGCAGTTGAGACCTTGGGGCCTTGGGGTGCGGAAGCCCGTCAGCTGTTTAAGGAGATTTCCGCACGCTTCATTGACGTCTCCGGGGATCCAAGGGCTGGCGCGCATTTCGGACAAAGGTTGAGCCTTGCCATTCAACGGGGAAATGCCGCCAGCCTCTTGGGCACCCTACCCTGCGAGCGTAGCGACTTGGGGTCGATTTTTTATATTATTTAGTTTTATTTTTATTTTTAATTTGATATAGTATATAGTTTATTTTAAGTAGTTTTAGTATATTTTTGACTTATGTTTTGTGTTAGATTAATCAATTATTATTTTTTTTAAATAAAATACTGGTGTTAAAAAAAATAAAAAAAAATAAATGCTAAAATTCATATCGCTGGGCTCTGCTGGGCTCGTTCGGCGCGCTCAGTGTTAGTTTAGTAGTTCAGTTCACTTAAATTTGTTTTAGCTCATGTGATCCCCGGTACCATGATATCCTTGTGTTGGTTTTTCCCGATCAATCCTGGCCCATATTTACTCACCACCGCCGTAGCTTTAACTGCAGCGGGGATGGACTTAACTTTGGATATTTCTTACGTACGTATATAAAAATTAAAGAACCTAAAAAAATTACTTAATTTCCGATATATAAACATTAAAGAACCTAAAAAAATTTACTTAATTTCCGATATATATAGTTTATAAGGAGATAAACTAGCATGTTGTTTAATGTAGATGTCTGAATGCCACTAATATGTAGCAATGATGACCTCTGCATCCTACGAGTTTATAAAGATTTTGTCAGTTGAAAATGCCTCCTACTTTTCCCCACTCTAAAATAGGACGATTGACGTACCGTAAAGTCCAAAAAAGGCCAAATAAACTCATTTTATAATTTTTAAGATTCTAATTTTTAACGATGTTAGATATTATGCTTTCAGCAAGACACTAATATAATAAGAAATAATTTTATACTTTAAAATTTCAGGAGCTGTCGCCGAATTATGTTAATTCCATAAACACTGTCACAAAGATCGTAAGTAACATACCTGGTATTATTATACCTCTGTGTGTCGGGGAAGTTATTCATTTGTATAAAGTAAGTATAATATACAACTACTTATTAACTTAAACTACTGCAAAGTAAGAAGTTGGGTAAGGGAGGTTTATAATGAGCAGCGGGCGGATAAAGGCTACAAAAGGCTAAAACGATGATGATGATGAAGGATGTTCAGAATGCTGTTTTACATTTAATGATTACATGGTAAAAAGAGCAAAAATCTTTTTAATTCTAAGACAATAAGATCTATACACGTCAACTAATGATAGGTATGCAAGCATAGTGCAACGCGGACGTCCTTCCTCCTTACGGTGTCGGAGGAAGACCGTGTTGTTATAAGTTACGCTCTAAGGTACGCAAGTCAACACATTATTATATAGGTTGAAGTCATTTTTCTGATTAATGAATTTACTGGTTATACGAACTTTGCAGTAAAAGAGTTATCTCTCTTGTCGTACAGTGTAGCATAATATAGCGAATATTTTTCGCACAAGGTTTGCTTTAATGTTCCTTTATAAGCATCTTGGAGAATATCTAGTAAGCTTATAATTTAAAAATGAACTTAATGGTGCTTTTAGGGTGAAATATATGTTTGGAGATATATATGGAGTTTTCATGCTACTGTTTTATTAGTAAGCGGCTTGATATTCTTGGTGTGGGGCGATACACAAATACAACCATGGAATGAAATTAGACACAGGTGAGTTTGTAAAAAAACTAGCCGTGTGCCGCAATTTTGCTCTCTGAAGCCGGAACCGCACGCCTCACAAATTCAAACGTGTGGATACAGAGTTTGTCTTGGCTTGCGTAGGTTTGCAAGGGTTTGTGGCCGATCCGACGAGTGTCGGTATTGTGCACAAACCAAAGGGAACAAAAGAGAGTATGCCACAAGCGCTTGCGATGCGTCCACATGCTTGTGACTTAGAGGTTTGGAGTTAGGCAAGCCACAAACGTGTGGCACCAGTCCAGTTTCCGTAGTACCAAATTACTCTATGGGATCCGGTATGAGGATTCTCTGTATATTAACAAAAGTGTTTGCCAATGCCAAACACGTGACACATTGTTTGTCACATGCTCGTGTCAATGTCAATATTATATACATACAAACGTTCGTCCGTTTTGTATAAGTAAGTGAATGATAAAAAATTAATAGAGCTTTTTAAATAAAAAATATTTAATGTAATATCAATATTATAGACCGCACCGTAAAATTATTCCATCAATACGGCCGTCAACGATGTCTAATATACCCGAAATGGATGAAGAGGAATCTTCGTAAGATATTTGTATATTTATGAAACACAAGTATAAAAGGTAGTTAGTATAATATTATTATATTTCCTACAGCTGGGCACAGACCTGCTTGACAGCAGACAAGGGGGCTTATTTAGCATAGTCCACCTAAATGTAATCGTAAGAAATTGTAGGATAATTTCATAAATCCATGTTTTATCTTAAAATAATATTTGAATTTTGGTTTTCAGAAATCGACCGTCAACACAGCCTCGCATTCAACGTCCTACAATTTTTAAGTCCTCGAAAATGTCTAATTAAGCTTTATCTGTATATTTTGTGTTAATCAATA
This sequence comes from Lycaena phlaeas, assembly GCA_905333005.2. NCBI lineage: Eukaryota > Metazoa > Arthropoda > Insecta > Lepidoptera > Lycaenidae > Lycaena > Lycaena phlaeas. The sequence goes on from HG995181.1 coordinate 7,391,606, forward strand.
TAATCTGCTAATCAATAGACTGTGTCATAATAGATTATTTTTATGCTTCTGTTTGTATTCTTATGTCGATTTAACCTTAACTTAAAAACCATTGTTCACATGATATACTTATTATTTAGGCGGAATATTAAGGAATACATTAATTTAGACCAAATTGAAAATATAGAGTAAGTTATCTATAGTTATATAGTTATAGTCTTTGACTTTGTTATCAATAACAGGAATATGATAATATTCTATAAAGGATAAAATATACGGTTGGATTTATATATATTACTTAATGAAGATAGGGCGTACAACTTTGATTAGTATCCGATTTCATATTATTATTTACACATGTTGTAATGTGTGTATAATAATGTGAATAATGTGTTCACTCATTCACGTGAAATGGTAGAAAATAAATTAGAAATGGAAACGCTACAAATTCATGATGAGCTGATGACCATTAATATTAAACATCAACAGTAAAGTTTCTTTGCTTATCTTTATCATAAGGCTGTATGTGTGTAGGCTTATGGCAAATGCCTAAAAATTAGACCTGTCACAAATTTATATCATAGATAAGACATTGACATTTGACATTGACATTTATTAAACGAAAAATGAAAATATTACGAGAGTTTAAATTTCCATGGTTTTGTGGGTTTATGAATACAAATTATGCTTAAAAATCACGAAAGATAATTTAACTGAGTCTCGATAACGTGAGCATCATACTTTAAGCCTAAATTGTCGTATACGTTTATTAATTAAATAGATGGTGGGATTACTGTTTACAGCTAAAAGTATTTATAAATGAAATAATAAAGGTGTATTGTATCACGCTAAGTAGTTAGAAAAACAAAACATGAAGTGCAGTATTATACATTATTGTTCTGAACATGAAAAGTATAAATGCGGGTATTGTGGACGAAGTGATTCTAATTATAGTCACGGTAAGCCTAATTTTTTAGTTAGTTTTAGTGTTTAGAAGATTTATTAAATTTTGTATATTAAATTCACAGGTATGTGGGCACATACCATGACTGCAAGAGACTATCAAAATTTAATAAACAGAGGATGGCGGAGATCTGGGAAATATTGCTACAAGCCAACAAATGACATTATTTGCTGCCCTATGTACACTATACGGTATGTAAATAATGTAACCCTTAAATCATAATTATTACATAGCAGTTATTTTGATATGGTTAGTACATTGAAAACAAAGACATACTCAATTTTATATTTAAATCTTCGGCCATTGGACAGCTATTAAAATTGTTATTAGATTATCTCTTCATTTTCCTCTTTATATTATAACTAGCTGTTGCGCGCAAATCGCCTGTGTTAACGTTTGCCTTCCTTGACAATTAAGCTGAAATAATCATTCAAATTCAACGAATAGTTTCCGAGATTAGTGTGTTCAAACAAACAAACTCTTCAGCTGTATATATTAGTATAAGATATTAATTTATCAAATTATACTACAGTAACATAATGTATTATTTTTTCTATTATTTTAGTTGCAGGGCCCTTGAATTTAAGGCTAGCAAATCTCAAAAGAAGGTATTAAAAAAGTTTAACAAGTATTTAATGGGAGATGATGGCAGTAGTGATAGTAGGAGAATGTCAAGTTCTAGTGAAGATATGAAAATTGATCATCCGGAGGGAAGAGATTTGTTCGTTGAAAATAAAAAAGAACACCATAATATTGACTTATCAAAGGTTAAATTTAACACGAATCAAGTAAAGGAAGAAAAAGGTAAAGTATTTGTAATATTTGACAAACTTAAGCAGAGACCTGGATGTAGCCCTGTATACCTGCATCCACATAATATGTTTCTGTGAAAAACTTGAAGGACTACAATATATTAAACAAATATATCATTATTTTATAAAAAAAAAAACAGTTTTATCTGATTATCACGTCTCATCTTGAGATTTATATTGATTTTGATAAAATATTTTATGACTGACTCTCAGCTTTAATTATATTCACATAAGGATTTATATTGAATGATTTCATTAAATGATATGCAGGTAAAAGTGGACAGTATACTTGCATATACAAGATGAAATGATTTTTAAACCTCTGTATTAACATTACTAATATACCCCATAGCGCAGAAATGTAAACAACAAATTGAAATATTGTGTAGGGATTTACAATTAATAAAATGATATGGAGTGTAATTAGAAAAAAACACTGTTAAATTATAAATACATAGAAAATAACAACATGTTTTGATTGCGGAACAGGTTCACTAATATTTATTAAAGGTGATATGTTAATGTATTGATTATATTATTATTTAAAAAATATATATCCTGGAATGATTTATGACACTGCAATTATTTATATTAACAGGTAGAATTTCTAAAATATATATATTTGTGCGTGCCTCTTACCAGAAAAGAGTCATGACAAATGAGACAATAGACTACTCTTTTTATTTTTCTTCAAAAGTAAACTTAGTTTCTCAGATATTTCAAAACCCACAATGCTCATCTCTCTGATTTTGACCCATATTATGATATAAGTATACACAAAAAACGAACTTTTTTTGAAATATATATAGGATGCATTAAAAAAAAAAAGGTTTTTTTGTTAACACGGGTGCAGTCGCGGGAAACAGCTCATATGCATATCGTTCTCCATGTCGATTTACTATTGACTTGATACCTATTTAACTTTACTACTATTAAAGGCCAGTAACACACCTTCAAATACTTTGGTTAAATGGGTATCTAAACTATTGGTAATCAATTAATCCAGCAAATAATTTATATTTATTATAATAAGAATAATTTATAAAATTTGCAATTATTTACAGGCTTAAACAAGGCCTCATCAACATCAAGAACACAAAATGATACTGTAGCTAAAGTGAATGAAACATGTGGTAAGCATCTGTTATATAAACTAAGAATTGGAATTTAAATATTGCCCTAAACATTTTTATATTTATATTTAAAATTATACATCCAGATCAGAAACAAATGTTGTTAAAACTACTTACTAAAAAAAAAATATGAAATAATTTAACCTATCATATTAGCAATAGCATATCATTGATTTTTCAGTAAAAGTCTATAAAATAAAAGACCATTTTTTTAATTTACTAAATTTATTTTTTTAATTTACTACAAAATTAAATTTGTAAAGATCACATTAGGTATACCGTTCTATAAATATTATAATTTTAAGTGTCATTTGTGGCATAGTTAAACAACTTCTTATTAGCTTTGCAATGTATAAATGGACAATCCATTTGTATATTGCAGCTTAGATTTTTGGATTATATTACTAGTTATACTTAATAATCACTAGCAGATAATTAAACTATAATACCTGTGTAGATACAGGACCTGATCCAAATAAAGCATTGTGCAAAAAGGCAAAGCTAATGAGGAGAGAGAGGAAGCTGGAAAAACTCAAACAAAAGGGCATTGACATCAGCCAGATCAGTAACAATAACAGTAACAAGGAGAAACAGATAGAAGACTATATCAATGAATTACCTGAGGAGCTTTTGCGGAAAATAGAGGTTATTTTTTTACTACATTATGATAATAATAATTATTATTTAAAATAAGTTAAACAGTATTCCCAATGATCAAATATACCCTATATACACTGTTACCTACAAATGCAAGTCGAAAAAGTGTCCCAAGCTACTCCATTGCTAAGTTGTAAGTCAAATTCTTTTTCTTTAATTTACGTCCTGATTCCTTAACAATAACGTTCTATTTTCAATACCGGGGTTTCGCGCTTATGGAATTGCACAATGCGCGCATCGCAGAAGTGGTAAAAATTTGTTACCAGAGACCATAATACTCGCAGGGTATATTTGATTGATGAGTATTCCTATAAATATGAATAAAAAAACATTTCTTTGATTATTGTGTACAGATAGAATCACAAAACATCGAGGTCATCATTATCATCACATCATGATTATCATCACTCGATTGTACATTCTATTAAAAGTTTAGCAAGAGGAAGTGCCATGCTGCATTGCAGCCAGATTGGGCCGGCACAAGGGGTGGTACCTGTCGTTTACATGGATTGTGAGTTTTCGGCGACCTATTGGTTTTGGATATGCCTATGTGCGTAGGAAGTCACCGTGAGGCCTGTAGGCTGTACCGGTTGCTTCCCAATAACAAAAAATATTCACAATGCTAATTTAAGGGTTTGTTATTTGCAGATAAGGTTGGTAAGGACCACCCCACCGAGTCCAGAGTGGATAGCTACTTCCAAAGAGACATATGAGGTATATGTCAAATATCAAACAGTAATACATGGAGATAGACCGGAGAAATGTACTGAACCCAAATTCAGAGAGTTCTTAGTGGAAAGCCCCTTACTGGTAAGTTCATATATTTTATGTGAATTTGTTAGATATGTGACAAAGTCTTTCTATCTGACTGATAAATAAAATTGATTCTATTAGATTATACCCTAGTCAACAAGTTCCTTTTAGGTGAAAACTTTCATTCCGACTGAAAGCTTCGTCAGCTTTCGCCACCGACGTAAATTGCTAATAACAATGTGAAGAATCACAATTTTTAATACAGTATAGATGCAAAAAGTCCGAACGGTATAGGGTTTCCTATAGTTATATTAATGTACACAGTAACAAATCCCAGATCTTAGTTCTCTTTTCTGCCACTGGCTGCGCTAGAATCGAGTGCGTGCCGATGCTAACCAATAGTAGCGGACCAATCAGCGCCACAATACTTCCCGCGTAAGGATTTAAACGAGTACTTCTTAATAATAGCGCGCTCTACCGGCAAAAATTCTGTCCACTAATTCGATACTAGGTATACGTTCAACATTACGTTCGGACAAAGAATTCAGACGTACATAAAAGAACAGTGCTTAAAGATTTTTTGTGCCGGCTTTATTGGGGACGTGTCCCCAGTTCGCACTCGCTCGCTCTCGTAGGCTCATATGCTGGGGACATCGCGATGTCCCTCTCGATGTCTCTCACGCCGCCAAGCAGACGTAAACGTCGCAGTCGCAGAGTCTGTCCTCAAAGCGCCCATAAGAACTGTCCTTCTATGTACGTCTGAATTCTTTGGTTCGGACTCCTTGTCTAATAAACTCACTCGTTTCTAAGAGTCATTGACCACTTATCATGAAGTGCCTCGATGAGTTCACGTTTTTCTATCAACACATAAAAACTGTTACAAAAAGATAATTATACGCTAAATATGATAAGAACTTAGTGGTTCAATCCTTTGTTAAGAAAAAAAACATCAATTGATCTTGTTCGGGGTTTTGTATACAAAAACACTTTAGATTGACGGCCAATCATAAAAACTCGGTTTTCCATGTGATGTCATAATGTTTTTGTTCTGTATGATGCGAAACATTTAATGGCGCGGCTAGGCAGTGAATTCGACTACACTTCCGCGACGGCGAAAAGCATGACGCCATCATTTCTATACTTACTTCATACTCTTCGATGTAAGACATCTATTGACGCGTCTCGACAGTTAAATCATAATAATAATATCTTTGAAAGCTTCCGTGGTAAGTTCTCGAAGAACTTGTGTTACCAAACAAATGAAATATAGAATAATATAATAATAATATACATATATTTAAGAATTTTATTATACAATAAACATATTTAATACTCACCCATGACTCAGAAACACATAAGTTTTTTTGTTCCCTGGCGGGATTCGATCCCGCTACCTCCAGCTTGATCGCCAACGCGCTAGCCATTGAGCCACAGAAGTCGTCGTGGCGAATGCCATGACGCTGTCATATATTTATTACCAGGATATGTATTTTGACGACCTCTGTGGCTCAGTGGTTAGCGCGTTGTCGCACAAGACGGAGGTAGCGGGTTCGAATCTCGCCAGGGAACAAAAAGTTTTCTATGTTCCTGAGTCATGGATGTGTATTAAATTTGTGTAAGTATTATATAATAAAAATCTTAAATATATGTATTAATATAAAAGTATTAAATATATGTATTTCCGTTGTCTGGTACCCGTAACACAAGTTCTTCGGAAACTTAGCACGGGACCAGATTGACGTGGTGTAAAAGCGTCCATAGATATTATTATTATTATTATTTTAGGAGGAGTATCCTGAAGGCGGCCCGCCGTGCGGCTACGGTTCGTTCCACCAGCAGTACTGGCTGCAGGGGAAGCTCGTGGCGGTGGGCGTGGTCGATGTGCTGCCCATGTGCGTTTCCTCCGTGTACTTCTTCTATGACCCACAATATATGTTCTTAACGTTGGGCACGTATGGAGCGCTTAGGTTTGTATGCTCAGATGAGATATATAATATTAATTTTGCGTCATTCACAGTTTTTTTACCACTCCGGTGCTGGATATAGGGCTCCTTCAATGAACGCCAAGACAAGATTTGCAATCATCACTTACGTATATTTTATTTTCCCACTCTTAAGATAGTAGTGAAAGCTGTCATCGTTAGCACGTACATAAATATAAATGTTTTTTTCTTGTATTTTTTTTATGTTAGTTGGTGGTTGGTTATTTAGTTTATGGTAAGCGGTGAATGTCGCACATGAACGAAAATATTTAATCTAAGACTAGTCCAAGCAAGTTATTTATGTATTACCTATTCTGAGAAATAAGATTTTGAGTACTAATAATAATTACTCTGCTTGTCCTGCCTATATCTCCGCAAAACAGCAGTTTCACGGGAGAAATAACCACCGCGTTTACCGGCGTTGAGCACTTTTGTCTGTTGGCAACACCGACCTTCTCATGACACATAATTACGTCATTATGAAAGTTTTGATTTTGGAATTTGAACATTTTGATCTTACATAATGTCATAATTATTCTAGGTTATGATTTTTCACTTTTATCGACAGCCCCTAGGAGAGCCATTTTTTTGGGATTTTATCCCGCTTAAGGTCACACTCTTTGAAGGTATGTGAAGTTCACCAACTCGCACTGGGCCAGCGCGGTGAACTATTGGCCCATTACCCTCCTCGCCTGATTTCGAGGAGGAGACCCGTGCCCAGCAGTGGGACATAAAGGGTTGATACTTTTAAGGTCATCTCAGGCATCACACGTTATAAAATCTGGTGACACTCAAAACATGAATAAAGCCGTTGTTTCATTTTTAAGATCAAAAAAATATATTTGTTGTATTAATTTTTCAGGGAAATAGCATTAACAAGGCACTTGCACACGTTTAGCCCAGAACTACAATACTATTACCTCGGCTTTTACATTCACTCGTGCCCAAAGATGAGATATAAGGGCAACTACAGTCCCTCTGACCTTCTCTGTCCTGAGACCTACAACTGGTTCGACATCAAGGACTGCCTGCCGAAGTTAGTCAATTCGCCGTATTCTAGACTCGATCCGGACATAGATGGGATTGACAAGAATCTCCCCGATGAAAGCGTCCTGCCATACATACCAGTGTTGTGCAATAATGAGATCATGCTGTATAAGGACTATAAGGATAAGTATGAAGAAACCAGCAGTGATAAAGAAGAACTCTTGGAGTATGCAATGTTGGTCGGCGCCCGTACGGCTAGAAAGCTAATAATGCTGAGGTAGATTGAAAGAAAAGTGCATATCGGTGAAATTGCAATTAAATATTATTGATATGTATAATTCAACGCTCCTTCTCGTCTCTTGGAATCGATCTCTCGTGATTCCATTTTTCTACTTACAGCTTCACTTACTTCTTCTTAAAGTTGTTATTTAATAGCAATTTAACGTTCATAGCGGAAAAAATAAAAAATAAACTTGCTGTCATAAAGTCGGTCAGACGAATATTTTACGCTACTTTTTACTTACGTTACGTCAAAATTCGCAAACCGAACGTTTAGGCCGATCGTACCCCTATAGCTTATTCCGCGCTCTCGCTTGCATGCTGGCCACAGCAGGGAAATGAACACGACCAATGCTTTTTCGTGCTCATGTTCATCGAGTAAGATATGTTAAAAGTTATTAATTAAAAAAAAAAACGATACAAAGACAATAGTGCAGCAAAGACTGTAAATTCAATTACGTGTACAAGATAATATTTTCCTTGCCTCCTCTCTTTTTTCTTCATTCTTCAGGACCCATACTCCTTACATTAAGCAGGTATTCTATGAAATTGCATATTATTCTTTCTAAGTATTATTTTAACTTAAGCCTGTATTTTATGACTGCTCTGAAGTTGATAAATTCTATCGCAAGTATCTAACTTCCGGGCAGTCGCTAACGTTGGGAGACCGTTCATAAAATACGTACGTAAAAGGTATATAAAGGGTTGCAACACGTCTGCTAATCCTCTGACCGTAGCAGGCGGCTAAGGGACAGCCCTTTGCCCTCTACTCTGATAAAAAAAATGTTTAAATGATAAAATAATGATTGTAACCGCTCTGGAATATCTTTGGGTAAGGTTTAGAAAAATAATTCTTTTGCGTTATGTATTTTAAGTTCGGTCTGAAACTGTATTATGAATTTTAATAGTAGTTCTTAGCTAGATGTTGAAGATTTTAGCATCTTTTGTTTTAATGCAATTATTATTAATAATAGTTTAGTTTTATTCCTGCCATGTTAACGGTTTTATGATAAATAATTGTAATTTTTTTGTATATATTAATGGAAAAAAATAGTATTTTATGGTTTTATGTTGTTGATTTTCATCATTTCTCATATAGATACTGTAAAAAAATATTTTCACTTTAATGTATTTATTCTAACCAGAGTTTACACGATTGCGCAGATCATATTTTAATATGAAATAGGTTTTTGCTTGTTTGTTTTCCGATTTATAATTATATTATTCACATAAAATATTAATATAATACAACTGTACTTATGTTTTAAAATCATGTGATGATCTTACATAAATACAAAAATATTTTGTTTATTTATTCGTTTTATTTTACCGCTTCCTTTAATACACCAGTGATTGAGTTGGATAATATTAATTCTTTATTTTATTTTTCATCAAGGGAAAATCTTAAAGATCATCCAGACTCTCTTCAGGGGAAGAGCATGTGGAGATTTTCTGAAGCTCTGGCACCTTCGGCCGAACTTCACCATTGCTTTTTATTTTCTTTAACGCCGTGAAATGCACTGAGGCCTCTCCTCCGCCCAGGCGGGTATGTGAGACTTGCTACGCCCGAAAGATGGTAAGTGGACGCAGCTTTACCCACTGAAACCCGGCGAGTGCCACCAATGCCGCCTTTGGTGAGGTGGCCCGGATCTGCTAGCGACAGGGGCACAGACGACACGGGCACCTCGATGGTTAGTCAGTCCCTCAGGGGACCGACAACAGCAGTTACCCTGCACCACAGAACAAGCCCTCCCAACGTCGAGACAGTACAATTGGGTGAGGTTACCGTCCTCACCCCTTGCCAACTGCTCTTTTGCCCCCTTTTGCTCGCGTCGGCTCAATTCGCTTCGCCCAAGGTGATGGGCTCACACTGGGCTTTTAAGCCCCACTACCGCCACAAAGCCTAGACCATGGTGGGGTCCCCATTGCTTCCACACTCGATGCCGATGAAAATCCCAGCCTATTCTGGTCTTAATAGATATCTACGCTGCTGTACAATTAAGTAGTTGAACTCGACTATATTATATTATTTTCTTATGTTTACGCGAGTTTCACTCATTGTAATCGACTATATTATATTTTTATGCGCCTTCTAAAAAGGTTTAGGTTGGGGGTCTGCCCCGCCAGCCGTGAAGTAATTAACCAACGAAATGTGTATAAAGTACATTGTCGGGGGAGGTACTAGAAGTAACATAGGATACACTAAAAAAAATAATGATTTTTTTGCTAATGCAGACGAAGTCGCGGATAACGTGATGTAACAATTTTATTGTTAACTAAGAACCCTTTTCACCCGAGCGAAATTTGTTTAGGAGTAAAAAGTTTAATCTATCATAATCACACCACTTGACGTACCACGTACCTACCGCGAATCTTTTTTACGATAGAGCAACGTAAAAAACGTACAGACGTTTCTTGTAGATATGGGGAACGGGAATTCCCCGAAAGAAACGCCCGTATATTTTTTATTACAATTTATACTTTTTATTTTTGTCCGCTAATACAAGGCAAAGAATAAATAAAAACAGATTTTTAAAAACTTAAATGTACTTAATGGTAAATAGATCAACGAAGGTAATCTCACAGTTAACATAAAATCTGCTATAAAATAAACATTAAAATATTTTTAGAAGCAATATACCTTACATATCTACTAAAAAAAACTTTCAAGACTTTTAAGGTTTGATTGTTATTGCCTTGCGCTATTCACAGACCATAATTTGTCTGGACCTAGTTAGACTATAAAATGTCTGGACCGGTTTTAGGACTGGGTTCAATAAAAATAATCCTACTGTTACGACCTGCGAGTCGCCTCTCAGGCGGACAGTTTGAGAGACTGTATAAATCAGGCGCTTAAAAAAGTACGTACCCACAATATAGCCTTCTTGTATCGAGGTAATGGTAGTTTTGTTTTATTTGAAGTAAATTGCAGAGGACAAACCAGTTATAGTAACAAAGTACGCTCTGTTGAACTGTACACAATCTTAATAGTATTATAAAATGTGATGTAAAATTAGCGAGTAAATACGGAGGCTTAGAAACAAGTGTGTCAAGTGGCTTTTATGTGAGATTCTGGTAAAAGAAAGTGGAGGATCTTTATAGGGGATTTACTTACAGTAACATCATCATCATCATTATCACAATCAGCCTCTCTGTCCACTGCTAAACATAGGCTCCCCTCAAAGAGCGCAAAGACGACCGATCCATGGGCGTAGCCAGCCCTGGGCTCAGGGTGGGGCAGTAGTCAACATATGCATCTTTCCCCGACATTGTGGAGCACCCGTCATTGCCAGCCATTGCCCCACACACTTTTCTGGATCCAGGCTCACGTTTGTGATGAAATTATCTATGGTAGACGCAATAGATTAGGTCCAAATATATTGCCTCTGCCTTCTATGGCCTTAATTCATAATCATCCTATGACCAGGGTGGGGCAAGCGCCTCAGCTTGCCCCAGTGTGACTACGCCCATGGACCGATCCCTTGTCACTCACACCCAACTCCGACCAGTCACTGCATGGAGATCGTCTTCCCACCTGGTTGATGACCGACAGTTCCTCTGCTTTTTTAGTCTGCTGCGTATTTAGTCATGATAACATGCTTATTAATCATATAATTTTCTTGTTAATGCCAGACTTTAAACGCCTTGTTTTCAGTTCACTCCTATCATACTCGATTATGAGTAATTAGTTGGAACATATATTGCAAACTTTTATCATGTTACTAGCTGTTGCCCTTAGCTTCGCCTGCGTTAACTAAGATTTACAGTGACATCTTAGCGGGATCATATATACTTAGTCTATGGTCTTCCTCTATTAATGACGCTGATTCACAACGAAATGAAATCTAACGCTGAAATAATCTTAAAAATCCGAACAATTCCAACAAATTAACTACATATTAAGCTTTATATATTAGTATATGTTTAAAATATTCGCAATTTCGTTCTTATTTAGAATTTAATACTTTCTCTTAATGCTTTTAACAATCGAATATAGCAAACTTAATATGATATGAACACGGAGATTATTAAAAAACGTCCATGAAATAGCAAATGTTCGATTGTTCTATTCGGCATTTTGGAATGGAGTTAATTCATCTTGGATTTGGATTCCATATCTTCCCAATATCAAATCTATAAGTTATCTCGAACTGTTGAGAGAAGAAACACCTTGCCCGCAAGTTCTTGTGACGACTGGGTATAAAATGCGGGTGTTATGTAAATGAAAACCATGGACTATTTTTATTTGTTAGACGAAGGTCCTTTGATTTTATTGCATGTTTGGTTCATCATCATGAAGATTAAATAGTCTTGTACATCTTATATATTTAAACGAGCAATTCTTGTATATATATATATATACAAGAATTGCTCGTCATGGTAGCTTAGTGGTGAAATTAGGCAGTTAAAACCGAACGAGCCTGGTTCGAATCTCCAGTCCTAATTTTATTTTTCCTTTTTTAAGATCATTTTTATTCTGGATTTTTTTTTATCGTATTTTATGACTATGGGTACCGAGCAAATGCTCGGTCAACCAGGTACTGTTATTAAAACGTGACGTGACGGTGACGTCACTGTGGTTCATCTCCGTTAACCCTGTGATCTTCTCTCTTTTCGTTCTCTTCCTGAAGTTGTCTTTTTTTGGTGAAGGTAATGTTCTCTGAACGTTAAAAAAATATTGTTAGGAACAATGTTAGGAAGCTAATTTAAGCAGTCTATATACTACAATATACTTTCATTATGAAGCCGTTAAATATTCTTTCTTCAGCACAATAAATTGGTGATCGCAATTAGGATCGTGGTAAAGTTAGATACAAATACGCGTTTCAAATAGGTCCCATAACAGATAACAAAATACTAATACAGACAATTAGTTAATTACATAGTCGCACTAACGGTACCTAATCGGGCTTGACTGGCGTGAGTTAATGTTTATTTACGACTGTAAATTGCACAGACACAGTTAGTGTTAGGGTCTCTAAAGACTCATTGTTCGATTTTAAAAGTGCGTATTTAAATAAGTACTACGCTTATGAATCAGTCAACATTATATTATCGCGATGGTTGACGATTCTTATAAATTCTTTGATTTGCGTAGATTTAAAGGCCTCGTTCTACTGGGTCACGTTGATTACCATGTATTTGTTCACACGACAGCGTTTATAAAGCGCGACGCTTTTTTATCAAGCGCTGTTAGATTTTCGACGTTGTGCGTAGGACGTTAGATCGATTTGAGCATGCGAAGTTCGCAATTCGAGCCGGATTAAAACGCGACGCTTATTAAGCGCTCTTGTGAATGGGCCTAATCATTTAATCGCCTTTAGGGCTTCTTCTTTATCTTATTTGACAAAATAAACAGTTATCCTTTTTTTGTAAAAGATGTTACGTACATTTTCTAATGCCTCAAATCTAGTAGCTATATCTGTTAAGTAAAATGAAAACCTGAGACGAATGTCATAAAGATTATAATCAATTGAATTAATATTTGCATTATCTTTAGGCATTACTTATTAGTTTTTATGCAGTTCCTTTGTGTAGTGTAGCTAAGTTTGGAAGTGCGGCGCCACTGTTTTTCGTCCCGTTTTTTTTGCGCACGGCTCTATCTTTTCGAAACTGTGTGTATTTTAATGGGCGGAGCCAACGTTGGAATTATTTTTAGGTGCATTTTCTTCATTTTAATTTTCACTATTTGTAATATTTGACTAAATTAACATCGCCTAATAAAAAACCAACCTGTTTTAAAAATATTTTTGTAATAGTAAATTCCTCATATGCATGTTTTAAATATAAATTAGTTATAGACGGGTGAATGAGAATATTGGTCAATGATAAATGAAGCACCGTACATAATTCATATTGAGAGTAAGTATTCATCAAGTAGAATCTAAAACTCTAAATTAATGTAAATTCAAAATCTCTTTGAAATTTGGCAAGGTTCTGCTAACATTACGTAATCTTGAAGCACGGATCGTGACTCTCCTAATAAAGGTTAGGAGGAACAGCAATAGAAAAACACCATAGAAACTCGAAGTGACCAAAGAGCGGCCGTCGTTTTGAATTTAGCGATGGACGTTGACAGTAAAAATAGCAGTTAATATATTTTGTGTCCCATGTATATAATCACTAATCGTAACCAGACGTAGAAGACAAAGGCGTAGGTACTCGAAAGGTAAATAAATATAGTATGGTAAATACTTGCAATGTTTATTTACTTTTCTCACAAGATACTTTATCTTTATTCCATTATATAGAAATAATATGTAATGCAAATTCAACTATCAACTATCTAATGAGACAATAGATGAATAATTTATCATATTATATGCCATTAATTATTCTTAGTAAACGATCCCTAATTTGGTGTGGTTCTGCGTAAATTATAATCGAACACAAAAATTGAAAGAAATTCACAAGCATGCAAGCCATGACATTCTTACATAATATCAACAAGAATAATAAAAATTGGTTACATCTCATAAAAACAACTCTACATACTACTGGAGAAATCTTAAGTTATGGATATCTTTAGTATTCACCATAAAGTTGGTAAATAATCACAGCTAGTTTCAATTTCCAGTAAATGTAAGTCTCAGGATATGCATATTTGATTATAAGACATCTGTAAAAACTGTACCATATTTGTTCAAAACACCTGGTCAAATAAAATGTTTAATGAAGCATCGATGTAATAAGATGGTTTTACAATCGGATGGTCGTTGTTTCACGAGGTTGTTCACGGTTGTCGCAAAAGGCAGTCGCACAAAACCGATCGCGCGCGCAACCCGCGAGCCAACGTGCGCGAATTTTAGTTCGTGTGTTTTCGTGTTACCAGTGTTGTTGGCAAAATGAAAATGCACATACAGATGTTTGGTGAGTGAAAATATTGTTTTAATAAACAATACATGTTTCATGAAACGTTTCAAAACGTAAATATTCGCTAGTGTACCGTAAAATATATAAAACAACTTGTCTAAAAATAATGAATTTATATACTAGTGCGATTTTTATATAATTTTTATGTAAAAAAAATGTGATTCAATGTTTTGTTTGGATAAAAATCCAAAGGAATAAATATATTATGCCAGTGTTGTTGACAAAATAAAAATGCGGTAAAACGTTTAAAATGCGACTAATTATTTACAAATGTTTAATAAGTCTCAAATAAAAAAACGGATTATATAAATATTGGGTGTGCTTATATGTATATATTACGTGCGTCTTTATTTAGTGTAAATTTATTATTTTTGTGTATTGTTTTTTTTTTGTTTTGTACACATTTATTAAAATGTAACTGAATAATTACTGAAATTCGCAAATAAGAAAAAGAACACGAGTAAATGCCAATTTATGCCTGTACTATCTAATTGTGCTAATTGACATAATTACTAACCTTTTATTTTTATTATTTGCTTATTTTATCACCATATCTTACTAGCTGTTGCTCTCAACTTCGCCGACGGGGATGATATAATAATATTGCCTTCCTGGATAAATGGGCTATGTGAGTCTGAAAGAATTATTCAATTCCGATAAATAGTTTATGAGATTTAGGGCCTGTTTCACAATCTCCAGTTAAGTGCCCAATAGGCTATCGGCAACATATTTGACAGATACTCCATACTCTATCTGTCAAATATGTTGCCGATAGCCTATTCGGCATTTATCTGGAGATTGTGAAACAGGCCTTAACGCATCCAAACAAACAAACTCTTCAAATTTATACATTAGTATAAGATTACACACTTGCAATATTTTAGGGGCAATAGTTTAGGATTTTTAAGTGGATTAATATGAATTCTGATTTGGATTATAGAGTAATAACCTTCAAGCGACTAAAATATATTTTTTATATAATTTTCGAGTGTGCGTTTCTTAACAATACAGATACAATCCGATGCGATCGATAAACTTAAAAAAGAATGTTAAGGTCGTCAGAGTAGTAAAAAAATAATTAAAAAAACAACAATAACAATTCGTATCTCAGTAAATGTATTTTTTTCTATTAATCACGTGACTTTTAAATAATCAAACGACTTTTTAGCTGAATTTACTAGATTAATGTAGAGTTTACCTGTAAAAGCTTTATTTCTTTTATAAACGAACTAGAAACAGATGTCAATATAAAGAAGTATGATATTCCTTGAATAATAAATAACAATAAGTAAAAAAGACATTAACATTTTTTCAATAAACCAGTAGTTTTTATGTATTGTAAAATGTGTTTACATGTTTTGTGAACGTTTCATGCTAGTGTACTATTGACCTTTCGAGGGCGGCCTCAGTCAATCCTAATGCCAGGCTCCACAGATTCAGCAATCACAATAATTATATGATAATTATACTCAAAGCTATGTAGGTACAGTCACGTACAACAATGCGTACATCATATGTAGTACTTACATTTTAAAATTTCAAACGGTGTTCCAATTAGTAATAAGCTTCCTAAAAATGTAAACCTAAATAAAAATGTATAGACAACTACGACAACATTTATAATACACAGTACACACTACACACCACAGATTTATTAATATAATATAATACACACAAAGTGTTACCTTTTTTCAATTCTACAGGAGACAGCACACTTTATTTTAGTGTGATTTTACTTAAGATATTTTATTTTGTAGTTAAATTTTTACTCTTTTTTATTGTACATGGAGAATTGCTAAGAACAAACAAATTATTAAATATTTTATGAATTATACATTTACCTACGTACACCATGTGGCATGAATTGATTGTCAAATATTTCATGCACTTTTTAATACCGCGTTTCAAAATTATGTAATACTCGTAGGTATTTATTTAAATTCTTATTCTAATTAGAGGTTTTATGCCGTAATTATTTATGAAAGGGACTGTGCCATTCCAGTACTCTACATTCCGCGAGTTTTCTGGAATTCTCTACCACTGTGTGTGTTCTGTGTATCTGGGATTATATTATGTATGTATAATCAATATTTTTATCATCGTGAACTCCACACCATCTTAACCTTAAGCAGTTATGCCCATTGCAAGGATAAGCTTCCTCCATTTCAAGTAATTCAACAATTCTGCTGCTTAACAGCTTTTGTTTATTAAAATGATAGTTTACTTTAGCCCACTTATAATATTAACCCACGTGGGTTAGAGGACTATCGAAAGAAGAGATGTAAATTAAGGATGTCCTCTGACTTACATGACAAAAAGGCTGTTTCAAGTATTGGGTGTACCTATGCTGTAAATATTTGCTGACCTTTTTTATTTTTTTATTGCGTCAAATCAATTTTTTTTCGACTTCAAAGTAGGTACATGCTTAAAAATTACTGTTCATACAGGCAATTAAATTAAGCAGCATTAAAAATGTCTTTTTGCCCGCTGCTGATCGTAGGCTGCGGTCTATTGGCAAATCCATGTGACACCATTGGCGCACGACTCAATGGATTCGCATCAACGGCCCGCATAACATGGTCAGTTCCGGTCCGTGAACCATTAGTTTCCATGCTATTGTGTTTACATGAAACCACATGTACCATGTACATACAATTAAAGGTTTTTTGAAAATAAACACGTGTCTAGTTAGCTAAACTATAAATAATAATACAAGGTGAATTGAGCGTCTTTCAAAACAAGTTTCTAGATAATATATTATGGTTTAAACGTAGACTTAGTTTAATCAGTCTCCCAGAATTCATGTATGATTCATATTTTTTAATTTAAATGTATTGATGCTTATATTGTTGATGTCCTACTTGAAATAAATAAATAAATTTACGTTCAGGATAATAGATGTCGTGAAACAAACATTTACCTATTTGAGCACTATTTTCAACTTATGTTTTAGTGAAGGGTGGAGGGTTATTTTTTATTATATGGCAACCGAGCAGTCGAAACCTTATGGAATGGACTTACTACATGACCATGCTTTATGGTCACTACCTAGTACCTACCATAGACTCGACACAACCGAAGGTTATACAGATTACAGATGCGTTGCTCTCTTTTTTTCAGTGCCCTCCAATGGGCCACTGAAAAATCACAAACGTATAGGTATTATGCCCAATACGGCTGTATTACTAATACTATAATAATATTAATAAATAAATGAATAATCGAATAATTAATGAATTTAGTTTAGTGTTTTATGTATTTAATGTACTTAACTAAAATTAAAATTAAAATCCTGAAATCCTCAATTATTGTTATCATCATTCTATTCGCCTCTGCTTCCATATATTTCAATATTATTATTACAGAAATCTACTTTGCAATGTAAACTGGACCAAACTTAGTCATTTTTTTTACAGCAAACATAGTAACATGCTAATTACACTAAGATATTTTGTCCTGGGTGGGAATCGAACACACGATCTTCTGGTTAGCAGTCATGGTCACTAGCCACTATACCAACATAGCTAGACCATCAATTATAGTTATATAACAATACAAATAGTGTTCTTTTACTACTATTACGTATCATAAATCGATATCAATTAGCACTTGTATTTAATTACTGTTTATACATAACACAGGATTGCAGGCTGCAGCTTCTATACATAGATCTGTAGCAAGTTTATAATATAAGGTAAAGAGGAAAAGAACTAGGCATATTTGTCTATATTTCTATCTAGTAATAACTATTTTTTTTTAATAATAAAATAATTAATATAGTAGGAATCTGTGGATCTCATGAATTTCATCATCCGTGAAGTCACGTTTATGAATGATTTTATCGTGAATTCAAAACTTGACTAATATAATTAATAATTCTAATTATACAGCAAGTATAGATTGAAATTGGAAATTTTAACGACAATAGAACAATAAAAAATTATAAAGAGAACCTTAGAAACACTGAGCACATAATATAATAGTGTTTATTTTAATAACACCTAAAGTTAAATTAACAAAAACAGTAGACCTAATTTTTTTTATTTAAGTAACATTTTTTTCTCTATTTATTTTAGCTATCTCTTACAAAACGATTGCATCAACCTTTGTGATAGATTTGCTTTGAGTGACATTTTTACGCTGATTAAAATATGAATTTGTTAGAGAAGTTTATACTTAGCGTTTTCTGGAACAGTCTCGAAAAGTTGTAAATCGAGCTGTATTGAGACGTTTGCGCCGACGGGAGACGGCGACGACGCGACGCCGACACGACACGATGTCGCGACTGTACGGCGCTGGTACCCGCATTCTTGCACTTTCACCGTACATCGCCGTACACCGACGTCCAGGCGACCAGCACCGTTACGCAAACTTTGCGTGATGTGTCACATGTAATTAACATTGTCATAATTTATTCTCTTAATGTGGTCTTAAATTATGTGATGTACTAGAAGACTGCTATTTAATCTATGTATTTAATGATACAGTAAATAATAAATGAAATTATTGATACAGCTGAAGCCTTTGTAGCGATGAAAGAAAAATAAATTTAAAATTGGAATTGATTTTTAGGTGTTCGAAAGAGGGCGCTGGTCCTAATTCTATAGTCGATCTGGGCGTTTAGGACTGCCTTACCTTCGAATTTTAAGTGGTTGTAACTTGGTGGACCAATGTAGGTCCACCAAGTTTTAGTATCAATTAGTATCACGGCAGAGGCAAGCTATAACCTACCCAAAAATTCTTATACCGTTTTCATTGTTTCTTCTTTCCACAATTGGTGTGTGTTATTTATTTGTCCGTCACCCATTTCTATAGGAAATAATAAGTCGAGTTACGTAAATAGATGCTGGAAATTTCTAAGGCGATATCTACGTCGTCGCACTTCACCCTACCACCTGGCACCTACGCAATCGCTCCCGCCCACGCCGAAGTTTGAAACGAGAGCATTTTTACACGGCGCGACCTTTACATAATAACATCACACACAATAGCCTTCTAGAAAAAAAATGTCTTGCTTATAGAAAATAATATATTTTAAGGTTTAAAGAATTTATTCTCATAAAGGATAACATCCTTTTGCTATTGAAAGAATTTATGTTTTGGATATTTTTGGGTAAGCTATTATAAAAATATATATTTATTTCTACAGGTTATAATATCCCAAGGACAATTAATCCCGTATATTTAGGTTAATTTAAAATAAAATGCAGTGCAAAATACTTATATCCAAAGCACTAAAGTTCGCTGAACATAAAAAAGTGGCTTACGAATGCGTTATGCGGACTTATGCGCATGCTCACAACTCTTTACCTAACTCAAATATCATATTATGTAGGTCTTTAGTCTTTACCCGTCTACTGCTGAATACATGCCACCTGTAACAATGAACACCAAGACAACTTATCTATTAAATATGGCCAAGAGAAATCGCACATACTTTTACAGATATTAAAATAAATATTAAATACATATTAGAACAGGCAAACTTACAAATGGTAAGTATCAGACTTACCATTAGAGCGTAGCCCAGGAATTTACGACAGACACTAGCTTTCACAGTTTATGAGTTGCCTAAAATGAGACTTAAGAGTTACGCCCAAATTCTTAAACGCCACTTAAATATTTGGGAACTCCTTAAACTACTAGGCACGCTTTAAATCCGAATGTCATCAAAGTGTGAGCAACTCCTAAATTTTTGGCAGATCTTAAATTATGTAATTTAAAGTGGTAATTCGCATATTAAGATGGAAAATGTCGGTGCCAGAGACAGTTATGCTGTTCCACGACAGTCTGAACATGGTCGGACGCAACACAACACATCCCACCGGTAAACCGACAGAGATATATTTCAACATTTCATGTACTCGTGTAGGGAAGTAGACACGAAGGTTATCATTAAACCATACAAGAACGATTTAATAAAGACATAATTAAAGTCGACAATGCTTTGTATGACGTAAATTATAGGACACGACGTCTACTTAGGTAGTATTGTTAGAAATATTGTATTTTGTGTTTTCAATTTAAACACGTTTTAATGAGTCTGTTTTATGCTTGTCTCTACTCTGATTACATCTGATTATATAAGAATTACGTAGAAGACGCGGATTACAGTTTCGGATTGAATGTATCTGTTTCAACCGGTTTCGCTTACAACCTGAAATTTTTCTCATTTGGGCTTTGCAAAAAATAATTCTCAATTCCGACTTTCGGAATGAAGGAGCAAACAAACAAACTCTTCAGCTCTATTTTGTTACAGTTGTTCATAAGATTTAGCAAAAGGGAGTGCCATGGTGCTTTGCAGTCAAACTGGACCGGCACGACCGGGGAGGTATCTCTCGCTCACATAAAATCGGCGTAAAGTGACAGCTAAGCTGTCGCGTTTCCTGCGGTTTGTGAGTTCCCTGTGGCCCATTGGGGTTGAAAACAAACCAACCAACACAATATATTCAACCATCTAAATTAATGTTCTGTGCATATATTTTCACTTTGACATAACATTCAATAAACGGATGTGCTAAATATAATAATCGCTTTCGTTTATCTCGATGCAAAACATTCTAACGTTCTAGTTCTGATCGCAAACACCCGATATTGACTTTGAAAGTCTTCCGCGAACGCTTTCTGGTTTGTGCGAGGTCGTTGAGATTGTATGCTCAAGCCTTGGTTTCCTTACTCATCGCATGCTTTTGACCGTGAGCAAAGGATACCAATATTTGTTTAATGCATATGAATTGTGAAATAAATGCTAATGCGAATTGACCAATTTTGTATAAAGTTTATTGCTGCTATGTATCGTTTAAAAAAATAGTTTAGTGCAACTAGCACTGGAAATCTGTACAGAAAAACTACACATTTTTTTCTTAAGTTCGGTCGTCTTGAGGTTCATTGAGGAAGGCCTATGTTCAGCAGTGGACGGATGTTGATGAAGAAGTCATTTTTTAAGAAAATTAAAGATTTACGTTAGTTTGCACAAAATTATATGTAGATATTATAAAAAATATTATATCCTATAAAAATTGTATGTATTATATCCTATAAAAATTGTATGTATTATATCCTATAAAAAGTGGCAATTTTCGACGTAGTCATTAACTTCGGTAGTGAAGTAAAAAAAGTGAATACAGGTAGTCTTTAAAATATTTCCAAAATAAATCCAATATGTTTTGGATTTATTTAGGTATTTGTATGGACTCTTAGCGTTTTGTCCAGGTATTTTGTATACGAAAATCACAAAACAGGGAACAAACCTGATGGTAAGTGACAGCGACATCCATAGGTACCCACTACACCAGAGGATTAGCTGGTGCGTTGCTGAAGTTAGCTGACGTGACGTCACTTACGTTAGTGGTATAACGTCAGCTAACAATCGAGTCGAGCTATCGCGCGTACTAAGTTAATAATATTCTAATTTTAATTTAATTATTCTTTGACGTTGTAGTTTTTTTTGTAATATTCCCTTCTTTTTGGTCTCTATTTTAGTTGTACCGTTTCTCCTTTCCCAGATATTATTCCGGCGCGTTTCAACGTGGCCCTCATGATGTTCTTCGCGTGCTGGGTCAACTACATGCTGAGGGTCAACATGAGTGTCAATATTATCGCTATGGTGCCCGACGACCATTCGTCTTCAGCGTAAGTCATTTTTGTATTATAGGTGAAAAGCTTAGCCATATTCTTACGCAGATAGGATTCGAAACGAAGACCTCCGCCAGAGAACTAAATATGCCGATGTCACGCGAAGAATAAGCTCGTTGAAGTGTAGTTGCGGTTCTGTTCAGTCGATGGCTCATCTCTTACAGTGCCCTGACTGTCCCATATCATGTACCATGGAGGATTTGTTTGGGGCCACCGACGGCAGTAGATTTGGCTAAGTACTGGTCAAATCACATATAAATAAACTAACGCAATAAAGAGTTTTAGCCATTTCGACTCGACAAGAAAAAGAAGTGGGGGAACACTCAGAAGTCTGGATGGCTGATTAGTTACAAGGTTCAAGAGTGGTTCAAGTGTTGGTCGGCCAGTTCAGAAGATGATTTCCGTGCAGTGGTCGGTCGGTGTTAGATGCGAGTGGCAAGGAATCAGTCATCCTGACATTAATTGAGGCCTTTGTTCAGCAGTGGATGGATTAAGGCTGATGATGATATATGATGATATGATGATGATAATAGTTGAATAGGCAAACGAGCAGTCGAGCGATACGATGGTAAGTGGTCAACATTTTCCACGAACAACTTTGACGAGAGATAGAGATAACCTCTACATCGAGTATATTCTCGATCAACATGCGCAAGCGCACCCTAACATGTGCACGAGAGTATCCTTTTATCTCTTCTATTGATGTAACGAGAATACTCGCTTGCACTCGTGTTAGCTACTGTAGATACTAGATATAAAACGATAACAGGAGAAAAGGGATAGACAATATTTTGTTATGTCTACGCACGGTAAGCCAGCGGGAAAGTTATTGATGTGTCGCCTTGCTTGATATTGACCGACACACAGTATAGCTGTTTTACGAGTGAAATGAACCAGGTGGTACCCATGCAGCCGGTAGCGCGGCACAGCGCATCCCTGCCACCAATAAATGTAAATGGTAATGCTAATGATCTAAGTCCACAATAAACGTTTGTAAGACAAGGAAGTTTGCGGTATAATTTATGATTTTGAGTTATTTCATATCCGTTGCTTTATTGTTTGGTAAAACGTATGTTGTCTAATAAGAGGATAATAAGGGTCTTTTTATGATCTCATGCAACGTATCTTGAAACACGGAATAACCAAATAATAACCTAAAACCTAAAATAGCGTTATAATGGAAAAGGATTTTCTGCTTAGAGCTAATTTATTATTATTATTTATTTAATTATTAAGACACAATTATATCTATATCTATACTAACATTATAAAGAGGAAAGATTTGATTGTTTGTTTGTATTGAATAGGCTCTAAAAATACTTGACCGATTTAAAAAATTCTTTCACTAAACATTAAAGAAGTTAGGGGACCACATTATAACTTAGTTAACACAGGCGAAGCTGCGTGCAACAGCTAGTATATAATAAAACAAGTTATCAGTATCCACGATGAGCCACAGTCACTTTAATCGTTGATTAAATTTAATACACTCCGGAATTATAATAAAAACAAAGCATACTTCAATTATTAAATAAAAAAATAAGACTTGACCAGTCATGGGATATTTAATGATTGTTTTAGTTATCAAGAAAAAAAGTAATCTCTGTTGTCAATCTGTGATTATTTATCGCGTACCTATAGGAACTTTTTATCCTGTATAGTGAAGATACGTACTACGATTATTATTATTTACAATCATGGCTTACTTTAATAAGTAAGCGGTTTTCGGTGATTCATACCGTGGGGCGAAAAGGCGAAGTACCAAACAGCCATGCGTCGATTCATACCACGGGTGAAATACTTCAAAATTGACGGACAGGTTGTGGTATGAATAACAAGACCTGTATAACCTTTTTTTTCTTTAACGCCGGGAAATGCACTGACGCATCCCGCATGTGGGCCTCGCTGCGCCCGAAAGCTGGTCAGTGGACGCAGCTCTACCCACTAAAACCCGGTGAGTGCCACCAATGCCGCCTTTGGTGAGGCGCGCCGCTCAGGGGGCCAACGCCACCTCCACAGACGGGTTGCCCCGCACCACAGAACAACCCCTCCCACCGTCAGGACAGTACAATGAGTTTCTCATCCTCGCCCCTTGCCCCCTGCTCTTTTGCCCCTCTTCTTATAAGCGGGGTACAAAGAGCCCCGTTGGCTCAATCAGCTTCGTCCAAGGTGTTGGGCTCACCCTGGGCTACTGAGCCCCACCGCCACGACATGAGACCTGTATAACCTAGTGCATACTCTTCCAATGGTAATATTGCCACATTAACTTAATTATATATCATGACCGTGTTGGCAGTTTAATTCTGCTATGAACTTCAATGTTCCAATCAGTAGCCAGTACGACCTCCATTACACAACAATAGTACCACCAATGTCACGATAATAGTTGTAATTATAAAATCCTATTTTAACCCGCAATTGCTTTTAGAATATAGAGAAATCTCTGTTGCAGGGCTAATTCGAGCGTTATTATTATCAATGTATCAAAATCCTTATGCTAATTTATCTAAAAAAAAAAACAATATAAATATTTATAATTTACCTGTATGAAAAATTTTATTTCATCAAATTTTTTACTTAATACCAATCAGCCAACTAAATTTCATCCTTTTTGCTGTAAACCCGCTGTAAACTAGCATAATATTCACATTAATAAATAATCAAAGTTTTACCACATTTGGATTGATGATGATGATGATTAACTTTACATTTAGTAGTGAAATAAACAAAATACTAATAATTATTATTAAATGAGGTGCTTTTGAAAACAAATATTAAAAGGCACGTCCCCGTTTTTAATGCTTAAATCGTTGAACTATGAGAAAACTTTTATTACGCTTGTCAATTTTTTAACAAGTATATAATATAGTACATATAGTATAGTATATGAATGAACGATAAGATAGCTGAACAACGATAAGATCTCGTGCCACAAACAAAAGCCAAAACTATTTGCGACTCTATTTTTTTTAATTGACGAGCTTTAAAATTATCAAGAATAAATTAAGGTATTTTAAAAGGAAAGATAGATAATTTTTAAACCTGGTAAAATATAGTTTCTAAGCTCGTGATCGCCAGTAGTCATTATATAGCCAATTTCATTTGTTTGACCTTAACAGTAATTACCTAACTCATCGGTTTTTTATCCAAGATCTTCACATGTTTCAATAATTTACCTCTTTATTTGCTTCACTGAATTCACCCTATAAAAAGACGATTAGAATATTCTGGAATTCAATTATACAATATTCTATTTATAATTCATACTTACGTTATTAATTGTAAATTACATTGTAAACTATGATATTATATTTTAGTAATTGCAGTTTTAGCCATAAATTTAGTACCTATTTGAATTTTGGGTGTCCAGATAAAGTCTCGAAAGCGTTAGCGAAGTTCGAAATGATAAAATGTATAGGATGGACCACGTGATTAAGCGCGGCCTTGTGTCAATCCCATGCATTTTATCATTTTCGAACTTCGCTAACGCTCTCTTCATGGCATTTTGACTAGGCCTTGAGGCTTATTATGTTGCATTGAATATCAGCTTCCACTCATGGCATATGGTATGTGAACACAAAGTAAGGTACTATCGCCCGGTTTCTGAAACGTTGGTCAAAGTGTATGTCAACTAACATGGCTGTTAATGGCGGCTTACATGCGATTCTAGAGTCAAATTTGACAGCTTTTCATTGTAGCGGCTATGTCATCTGACAACTTGCAACTCATTTGACACTTAACAAGAGACTTGACAGTTGATTTGTTAATTTTTGCGTTGATCAACCTTTCGGAAACCGGGCGTAAATTAAGCATTGCTTATAGATAATTATTTTTAAATCACAATTTATAAACAATGCTTAGCAATTTATAGTTTAAAAACTATTTTAACCATCTAAGTTACGCAGGTTACTTACCTATATCGTATGAAATCGTGCTTTATAGTACCAAATAAAGTAATTAATTTAATTACGTACTACATGTTTGTGTATTAACCAATCATATGCCCTTGGCGGGATGTGAGCCCACGATTTCATGACATTTCGTACTCATCTAAACTTAGTTTGTAATCTTGATTCAAGTTTAAGTAAACTCGAGAACAAGGACGTCGACATCTCGAACATTAAAAGTGTTGCAAAAAGCTGTGCTATGCAGGAACTATTTAAAGAATACTTATTGTAAAGGTTATCATAATATATATACGCTAGGAATGTCCTCCTCTCACATTCTAAAATAATAAGAGATATGTAAATCTAGACACGCGTTAGCGTGTAAGGCCAAGTTCGAGTAATAGAACTGGCAAGCGCACCGTGTGTTATAGTATTGTGTGAAAAATTTTGGCGCGCCTTGGTCGTGGCGGCAATATACGAGTATTTATTGATTTTTATTTATTATCTTGTTTTGCACAATGCTCGTCCGTTTCTCTGTCAAGCGTTTGAATCAACTTTAATATTATTATTATCACCAATAATGATACATTTTTTTAAAATGGGTGGCAATGATGGACCTTCATATTATAGTGTTGAAAAAAATATATATGTTGCAGTCAAAACTCTTAACCAGTTAAAAGTACTTTTGACTAGCAAAATCAGTCAAAAGTACTTTTGACCGTATGCTTTAGTCAATAAATTTTGACTAAAATAACAGTTAAAAGTACTTTTGCCCAATGGAGCTGGTTAAAAGTACTTTTGACTAAGTGATTCCTTCAAAAGTAGTTTTGACTGGTTTTATTAGTCAAAACTCTTAAAAGTTAAGGTGTCTGATAAAAATAACGACACGCAGAAATAAACTTTGAAATGTAATGACAAATTAAAAATTTGTAAAGCTTACAATGTCTGTGGAAAACGCGAAATTAAATGAAAATATGACACCACTACAACAGTACAGTAAACTAAAACGCCTTAACACCATTGAAGTTTGTGGTATAAATTGTTACAAACAGACGCCTACCTACAGAACCTGTTAAATATTTTTTGCCGGCTGAGGAAATCTACGACATTATTGATGCTGCTCATATTTCTACAGGCCATGGTGGTCGCGATAAACTTAAGGATAAAACGGCGTAAAAGTACGCTAATGTTACAAAAAAAAAAGATTAATTAATACTTCGCACATTGATAAATATGTATTTATCAACTTGCGAAGTATGCAAAAGAAATAAAAATACACTGAAATGAACATCGATCTTATTGACGTGCAGTCGCAAAAAGATCGCGGAATGAATTTATCATGGTTTGACTAAATTTGTAATTTTGAAACCACTGACATGAAAAACTGAAGTTACATATCAATTAATGGATATTTTGATATAATATATGATTTTACCTTTGGAGCAGTATTTGGAGCATGTATTTTGCACTCAGATAATGGTAGAGAGATATTTAAATTTCAATTAAAGTTTAAGATTATTGAAGCATAGCGATTAACGTAATATAACTAATATAGGTACTGTTTTTTCAACCTATGAATTTTCTAATTACCTATTTTGATGTCAATTTTTAAGTGTATGTTTTTCCTGTATTGATTGTAATGCCAAATTTTTCCTCATAAACGATTTCACATTTAATAAATATCTTTTCTTATTCACATCTATCGATTTAATAGTACTTTTGACTGATACTTTATTGCAGTTAAAACTACTTTTGACGAAGAGTGTCAGTTAAAAGTACTTTTAACCGCAAATTTGCAGTCAAAAGTACTAATAACCAATAATTTTCAGTCAAAACCACTTTTGACCATCCTGTTTAGTCAAAAGTAGTTTTGACTGATTTCGCTAGTCAAAAGTACTTTTGACTGGTTAAGAGTTTTGACTGCAACATATATGTTAGGTTAGGTTAGGTTAGGTTCAAACTGTTATACTACCGTTTTATAGTATTCTGACTTGCGAGTAGTAATGCAATATTAATAATATGACATAATAATTTGTAGAATAACGATATCTAATGATGCTAAACAATGCGACGATTAAACCATGAGAGTTGCTCGCAATACGACTTTAATTCATATTAAAATTGTTTTAAGGTAATTTAAAAACACTTTAAAAAGAAGTTTTTTTATAGGCTTTAAAATCTGATTTATTCAGTTTGTAGCATATACAACAAATGTAAACGATGACAATAATATAATATACAATACATATAATTAGTTCAGGAGTAAATAAAAGATAGACAATTTTCAAAACAGTTCTAACACGCCAATGAAATAATGCTAATTGATTGTGGCCTGATGCCATCAGAACTTATGGGTTATGCCGCGAATTTTTATAGACTCCCTAAACTAGATTTCAAAAAAAGCTGTTAGGCTCGACTATCCCATGGTTAGTTTTTATTTTTTCCATAATGGTTCGGGCCTTGTCGTGGCGGTGGGGCTCAGAAGCCCAGGGTGACCCCAGTAGCCCAGGGTGACCCCAGTAGCCCAGGGTGACCCCAGTAGCCCAGGGTGACCCCAGTAGCCCAGGGTGACCCCATTAGCCCAGGGTGACCCCAACACCTTGGGCGAAGCGAATTGAGCCGAAGGGGCTCCCCTCGGCTCAACTCGTACCCCTCTTATAAGAAGAAGAAGCAAAAGAGCAGTTGGCCAGGGCGAGGACGGGAACCTCGCCTTATTGTACTATCCTGACGTTGTTCTGTGGTGCGGGGCAATCCCTCTGTGGAGGTGGCGTCGGTCCCCTGAGGGACTGACTAGCCTTCGAGGCACTCACCTGGTTTTAGTGGATAGAGCTGCGTCTACTTACCAGCTTTCGGGCTCAGCGAGTCCCACATACCCGCCTGGGGAGACCTACTCCCCCGCGGGATGCCTAAGCGCGTTTCCCGGCGTTAAAAAAATGGTTAGTTTGTTTTTTGGCTAAAAATGGTTAGTTCAAAGTCACATACCAAGATAATAATGGAAAATCACCACCGCACAGGTTAGTGAACGCTTGTATGAACACGTCAATTCTCCTTAAGCAGATATAGCACCTATAATGGTTGTCTTAGTGTCTCACTTTCGAGAACGTTCTACTTGTTGTTTTTGCTCCTCGGCACGTGAACTTGATTTGCTTCTATGAATTAGATATGACTTTCGAAGTGTCAATCTACTTGCCGCTAATCCCTACTAATATTATAAATGCGAAAGTAACTCTGTCTGTCTATCTGTTACGCTTTCACGCCTAAACCACTACACCGATTTTTATGAAGTTTAGAACACATACACCAGAGCTATATAGTCTATCTTTTATCGCGAAAAAAGGCTTGGAGGGGTTGTTTGAAGGCGCTAATCTCAGGAACTATTAATCGGATTTGAATGATTCTTTTAGTGATAGCTTATTTATCGAGAAAGGCTATAAGGCTATATATTATCCCGCTAAGTTGCCGTTATAAATCATAGTTAACGCAGGCGAAGCTGCGGGAAACAGCTAGTTCTTATCTAATTGTGTTTAGGACGGCAATAGTGAAAATAAGTTTTAAATCATGCTAAGTCTTCTGCTACGAGTACGTTGAAGCAATGTTGCAATCTTCAATGTACAAACGGACAATCACTATTCGCGGTGAACCTCGTCTCATCTAGTTCAAGGTGAAGCAAAAACGGTATTTAGTGACAAAATAAACACAAACATTCATATTTCATAATTAATATTTTTATTAAAATACCCATTTTGTGCCTTATTATTTTAATTCGTTATTTCACATAGGAGAATAATTTATAGAGTGAGAAAAAAACAATATTTTTTTCTACTTTCTTTTTATTTATAACCTTCCTTCGATCTCTTTTTTATTAATTCCAACAAAAGCACAAATATGTCGTGTAACGTTTTATTTATTGTAATACTTAGTCTTTCTTAACAGATCGAGTTTACATCACTTTCAACTTATCCATTGATTTTATATTCCGCTAATTATAATTATTATCATTGTTCGTTAATTAACCTTATCTGTACTGGAAAACAATGTTATTTATAACCTTCGCCTGAATTTATGCGATATTAATATGAAAATCGCGTGGCTGAATCTTTACCTAATCTTTTTAGAAATCCATTATATATTCGGTTTCGTGTTAGTTTTTCTACACGTCCAAATTCACTAACAAAAAATAATTGTCTCAAGAGTCGTTATTGTACCCGGCGGTCGAGTACGTACAAAATATTTTTTTTATTATTAAATTCAGTAATTTAACTGTATTAGGTATTTTAACTAGCGTTTATTAGGCATTACTATCGTTTCTCAAAATTTCGAAACAGGAATAGTATACAGATTTCAGTTCAAGCTTAGCAAAAAAAGAAAAAAAATGGCTACTTCTTTGGAATGAAAATCTATCGGGGAAATTTTAAGTAATCTTGTCATATTCCTTTCGGTTACAATATTTATGATGACAAATAACAAGAATTTCATTCACGTAGTTTACTTACTTTGCTTACAATATCGAAAGGTACGTTGCCAAAAATTCGGATGCCTCGGAGAAATAATCATTTTTTTATATCAAGTATGTCAAATAAATTGAATCGTAAATGACTGACGAACGAAACAAAAAGAAAGTATCTATATGTGTAGATAAAGACAAAAAGTTGGAGCAAAAAATCTAGTTATCTAGTCATTCATTAATATTCTAAACTAGTTTTCAAGATTAATGTTAGAATCTATATCTATCTGTACTGAAAGCAATGGTTACATCGAATTGATTAAAGATGCATATTAGATTCGCGATAATATCGCATAAATATTAAACAGTTTTCATTAGTCTAAAGCAAAGTTTAATATTTACCTACCAGCTATACATTGGGTTAACTGTCAGACGATGCCTGGTTGTCAGGCTAGTGTGACGTTGTTGGCGTGGCTTTGCAATTAAATAATTTGAAGAACGACATTTCACTGTCATAAGTTCGTTTAAGCGCTTTTTATTGGGCGGTAAAAAAGCGTTGGAATGAGACAATTAATGGAAGTTCATGTATTTGTTCACACGACAGCGTTTTTAAGTCGCGGAGCGAATTTCGAGGTTGAGCGTAGGACGGTAGATCGAATTGAGCATGCGGAGATTGCAACTCAAGCCATCGTTGAATTGAAACGCGACGCTTATTAAGCGCCCGTGCGAACGGGTCCTTACATTGTTTTACATCTGGCGTGCGTTTTTTATCCAGCCTAACAACTTTAACCACAAACCCGTACTAAGTTATTAAACTCGATTGGTGTAAACAATTGTAATTTAATATTTACCTAAATGTATGTTATAATTGTTATAGGAAGAACAAAAGATAAAATTTTATTACAAACATATTAAGTTTCAAAAATTTAATTGTTCTAATACTCATGAATTAACGTCATAAGTTTTACTTTTGGGGATCAAATAATGAAAACCTATTTTTATGAACGATTTGTAAAGTATAACCAGATTTTTAGCAGACAAAAAATATAGTTTTTTTTTCGTCTGCTGATCAAAAAGCAAAATGTCTTGAACACTTTTTACACAAAATTAATTAACTGAATAACAATTTATTTTATTTATCTAATAATATACTTTGATTTATTATTTGTTTATTTATTTAGCGATGGATGCGAGTAGCAAGGGATCGGTAGTCTTGGCGTTCATTGAGGAAGGCCTAGGTTCAGCAGTGGACGGATAAAGGCTGATGATGATGATGATCATGACCTTACATAATGAGGACTTTCAAGGATCAAATTCAGCAAATCAAAGAACAGTTTTTATTGCGGATTGGAAATTTGCTCCATTTGATATATTTACATTATGAAACATTCAATAATATTAATATGATACTAATTAATCATTATGGCATAATACAGGTGTGATAAACGATTAATTTTCCATTAATTATTTATTAAGTACAATTCTCGCTATAAATATGTTTCTATGAATATAGGATAATACAGTCTGTAGATATTTCTCAGTAAACTCAGCTCTAAGCAATACACAATCGTAGTAGTTTTCATTTTGTATTAACCTAAATATTATTATAAATGTAAATGTTTGTAGTTTGGATGTTTGTTGGTTTTGAAGGCTAAACGGTTGAACCGTGAGGTTATTGAATTATAAAACACATTCTAATTTCAATAGACAAAATGAGTGGCATTTACGTCTTTCTATTCCATTCCATCTTATTATCAAAGTAAATACTATCGATATCCAAGTATAATACGCCACAGATTGAAAACTCGGCACTTAATAGGACTATTTAAGCAGTACATTGATGCTTTACATGATGGATCCTTTACACCGCACCTCTCCCGTGACCATGGTTGCTGTAAAATACTCGAATTTGCTAATTGCTTTAAATTGGCAAATCCTTCAAGTAGCCAAAGTAAAGGAAGAAGAAGAAGAATTGCTCTAAAGCATAGAGTAAGGAAATACAACGGAGACCCTAAAGGCTAGATTTTGATCATTTAATAAATACACACATATTATTTGAATAGGCCTAGGTTTGACTCTATCTGTGTACTCACAAAAGATGAGTTTTTAATGGTAAGTTCAACGAGCAAACAACCGAACGAAGCCGAACAAAGGCGAATGTGTGCACAAGCTGCCGAATAGTCCATGCGCTAGTGTTCGTTGCCGTAGAATATGAACACAGAATTACAAATACCTACATCTTAGATTATTAATATGTCTAGATGGAGTTTCGCCCTACAGTCAAAACAAAAAGAACATGCCAACATTTTCGAGCATATGTTCGTGAATAGTGATACCAGCTACTACATCTCTCCCATAATCATCCCTTTTAATCTCGTTACACTTCAACACAAACCTTCATTATAAAAATAAAAAAACAATAATGCGTAACAATTCATGCGTATTCTATGACAGCGGGACGGATACTAAACACGGAGAAAGCATTTAGAGGCCAACAGTTGGTTTCTATTTTTTTGGACGTGTTTTCCGCGCGACACTCTAACTAGACATATTATTGATCTAAGACTTACATAATAAACGTATACATTTACAGGTAATAATATCTTTACCGTAATTGCCATAACGTTTCAAAAATATTAGTTATAGCAAGTATTGAGTTTCTTTGCAATAATTTCGCAGAAATCCTTAAGAAACTGATAACGTCTCAGAGAAATAACACGTATGTGAAATAATATGGTGTGTTTATCACGAACAGAGATATACTAGAAACTTCAATACCTAATTATAGAAAAAATACGAACATAGCATTCAAACATTTGATTAGCATTGTGATCTATAGAATATATTGTAATAAGAGACGCGCTTGAAGCGACGGTGGTCCAGTGGTGGACGGACTCGGCCTCTCACGCGAGGGGCTCCGGGTTCGATCCTGACCTAAATTTCTACGTGCACACGAGACCATCGTTCGCTCACCGGTGAAGGAAAACATCGTGAGGAAACCTGCATGCCTGTTGAGATTGAAAGTCTTTGAAGGTATGTGAAGTTTACCAACCCGCACTGGGCCAGCGCGGTGGACTATTGGCCCATTACACTCCTCGTTTGATTTCGAGGAAGGAGACTCGTGCCCAGCAGTGGAACGTATCCTTATACGTCCCACTGCTTAATCCTCGTTGATACTTTAAGAGACGCGCTTAGGTACATCAAGGCTTATGACACTATTTATAAAAAAAATATTAGTCGAACGGACTGAAAAGTTGAAAACGTATATATTTTAGAATTATAAATTTCAAATTTCAATATCTACAAAAAAATTGAAAATCTTAAATTGGTAGCGTTCGGTGACGATGACACTAGTTCCATGATTTTTGTTCAACCAAAAAGATGGTAAGTACTGAAAAAAAAAGAAATGTTTGATGAAAGACTTTCAACTTCTTATTCCACTCCACTTGATCGAATGAAAGAATTTCATTTACAGATGACATGGTATTTCATGACGAATTCAATAAGTCCAGAGGGGAGCGACTATGCCACTTGATTTTACTGTTTATGTTTGAATAAGCTATTTTACCATAGTTTTATGTGTAGGAACTAAGGTAGAACTGAAAATTAATATTTATCATAAAATATTACAAGGATCTTGACCGCCTCAGAATACCTAATATTCTGATGCGGTCGAATAAAACAAGACAAAATACCATTTCCAAGAAACCCATTTAGTTAAATTCGCAATTTACTTAAAACCGATGGCGTATGCTCACTCAATTTACCACAAGCTGTAGCTTTAATAAGAAATGTTTTATTTCCCGCTGAAAATGTCGTAAACAAGGCAATATAAGTAAGCTAGAACTGATTGAACGTAAATCGTATTGTATAGATTCAATGGACACTTTCAACAGCAACAGATCGAATAGATAGGCAAGTCAAAATACGGCCCTGTTTCACAATCTCCAGATAAGTTCCGAATAAGCTATTCACAACATATTTGACCGTAGAAGGGTGAAAATTTAGGGTTGTATGTATTTTTGTATGCTGTATCATATAAAAATAAAAACAAAAAATTTCGTCCAGAAAAAAAAAAAAAAAAATTTGGGGTGAACTACCCCTAACATTTAGGGGGATGAAAAATAGATGTTGGCCGATTCTCAGACCTACTGAATATGCATATAAAATTTCTAAAGATCGGTCAAGCCGTTTCGGAGGAGTAGGAGTAGGTAACTAACATTGTGACAGGGAAATTTTATATATTAGATAAATAAATATCTATGAACCAGTGTATACATCTACATTCATCATAATTACAATTTATCTGCACTTGGCGGACCCACGACTACTGCGTAAAGTGTCGAATAAGCCTGAATCGAACAGGCCCAGTGATGATGATGATAATATATTGGGAAATATTGTTGAATTTCTGTTGTTGGAAAACAAAACAAAATCAAGGGACACGCGGCAGAAGTTATTTGTATCTTAGTACAGTGTAAACTCTATATAACGACACCGAAGGGACTGTGCATTTTATGGCGTTATATAGAGCTGTCGTTAAATGGAGAGAAGAGCTTGGAGAATTTTTTCTTTGTTGTTCTATATTGTGGATACGGTAGAGCGACTAAATCCAAAGCGTTTGCCAACATCACTTATCATCTCTTCCGTTTCTATTGCGCGTATCAATAAAACTTTTTCGTCAATACACAGTAATTTTCTTTTACTAGCCATGTTTACAGTTTGAAAGTTTGTGAGCAACTGAGAATATGATAACATATACATAATCCATGACTCTAGTCATGGTCAAAAACAGTCTACAATCTACACGTGCAAGCAATCCCAATTTGAAAACAAAAGAACGAATTTCTTAGAAAGTTCGGTATGTACGATGTCGAGTTGCAGGCTATATCCTAGCCTAAAAAAACAAGCGAAAAAAAAACGTACACAAGTGCGCAGTTTTTAGCAACTTAGTACTTTTTATTACTTAATTTTTGTCGTTATTGAGAGTGGGTGTGATGCTATGTAGAGTGTATCGTTGTATGGTAGACAAGCTAAACCAACCAAAGGAAATTGATTTCGACGCTTTAGAGAGTTTGTCGTTAAATCGAGTGTCGTTATATAGAGTTTACACTGTATTTTAAAATTGGAATTCATCATCATCTATAGATAATATTATCCATTGTATATATACATGCCATCTGCCGTCACGGCATTAGAATCGACTTTACTATCAAGGCATGCTCATAGATGTTCACATCTATGAATTTAGTAGCATTGCATGAGACCAGAACCCTACCCTACTCCTTCAGAACTGTTAGTTCAATACAAAAAGATTTTTTTTTCGAAAGGACCTTTGCTGTTGGGCTTAAAGCTACATCGGAAAAGTAGATGAACAGATGGCTCATCTAAGAAAACAAAACACTGTTTTGGTGTATTTACACGCTTTTTATTAGTTTTTTAGCTTCACCTGTATGTATGTTTATAATCGACTTCTTTGGGCGCAATTTTCACCCATATTTATAACAGCCAGATTTCGTACAACTTTGTACTTCTATAGGACCGATGACAATACACTAATTCGATAAGATTATTCCATTTTTAAATTTAAAAGCGTGGTTTTTTAATTTTTTCGAACTATTAATAATTTATAAATAAATACCGTTACAATATACCGAAGAATAAGATTGGAATTCATACGTGAACTAGAAATATACGTGACCGCAGTGTATTTAAACATTGATATTATCTATCTGCATTGAGATGATTGTATACGTTTTGTTACAGAGAGAACAGCGAATGCAAGGCCATAGCGACAAACGACAGCCTGCTATTCAACGACTCCAGCGAGGCTGTGAGGCGAGAGTTGCAGGTAATCACAGTTAATTGTCTATTCCTAGTAGTACCTGTCACTCGGTACATGGTTCTTAATCGCATTTTGAAACTGTATAAAAAGTTTTAATGTGCTGCAGAATGTATTGTTTTGTCATTGTAAATTTGACGCATAGTATTAACAAAATATAGTATCTATATTTCATTAAAGGGTGTTATTTAAATGACTAGCATAATATTCGTATTTTTGTGAGCAGAAAAATATAATCTGGTAGCAGAAATAATTAATTGAGCGGCAACTTATGTTCAGCAAACATTTTAAAATCAAACAGCAATTTTGTGTCATTCTGGATGGCTGTAATTATTTTCGGATGGCATATTAATTGAATGAGGGGCAATGTGCTGTCCCCGTTTAATAAAATTTTGGTAAGCACTCAAAGGGCAAGCAAAAAAAATCATTTTGTACTGCATATATAAGTAGCATGAATATAACTTCAAGCAACTTTCTTTTTTATTCAATTCTGCGTTATAGCCCACTCCACAGGATTTGATGACGTCATGATTTTAATTAATTCCCTGGTCCTTTATTAAGAATGATAATATAATTTATTAACTTCTTATTCAATTTTTATACAAAATTTTAGTTTGTAAATCGTATTTATAATTATTGTAATATCAAAAAATATTATTTAAAAATGTATAAACAAACAAAAAAAGAAATGTATAGGTAATGGTATGTAGAGGATTTGAACTTGCGAACGACGGCGTACGGCCTGAGCGCGCGAGGACAGTGTTAACCGTAGAGCTGTACGTCTTGTTACAAATAGGTTTAAAATTGTGGATCCATTCTTGCGTATTTAATGTTTTGATTTGATTTGATTTTTTTAGGTAATGATTGAATTGAATATTGCAAGTTTTTGAACTGCTTGTTTATTTTACATACCACCTACAATTTTTAATACCTGTATAATCTGTCTACTATCTACATAAATCTACGAAACTGAAACAAAATAAAATCTTAAAGAAAAAAATTTCATCATCATATTATTAGCCTTTAGTGGACGGACCACTGCTGAATACAGGATTTGACGACGTCATGACCTGAATTAATTCATTAGTCTTTAAGAATGATAATAATATAGTTTATTATTTTCTTCTTCAATTTTTATAATTTTGTTCAATAACATACTTACAACACCATCTAGCGGCAAATTACGGCAAAAAACCTACACCGGTTTGCGCCATTTGCCGCTAGATGGTGTGAACCAGGACATAAAATATAATGCAATGAAATTGCATATAGGTAACTTCACTCGCTTCTAGTTCGTTCTACGTTAAAAGTCATAATTTTTTTGTAAAGTCGTTTCGTTATAAATATAAAATATACATTTGTAAAGAAAGTAAATAAAGCATTCACTGAAAAGTACTTTTGTCCTCAACAAATAGGAAAGAGTAGATCCTCAATTTCTTTTATACAATATTTTAGTTTGTAAATCGTATTTGTAATTGTAATTAAAAAAAAAAAACCAAAAAATATTATTTAAAAATGTATATTAATAAACAAACAAAAGAAAAAAGTCGCCTGCAGCTACATATATATTCCTCATCATGTTTTTAATAGGCACAAAAATCAAATATACTGCTTGTAGACATGTTTTTCTACCGAGCAATATTTAAATCTTGCCGTTCAAGTAGTTATTTTGCTAGGCGAATGTTTATTATGCGAGCTCATAATATTGTAAGCTGCCTATTTATGATTTAATTTTTGACCAGTATCAAAATTATTTGCGGAACAAGAATTGCTACCACATTTATTTAATTGCGTACAAAATCTTTGTATGCCAACAAAATTATTTAAATGCCAATTTTTTTTGGCCCTGCGAAATTTATTATTGCCGTTCATTTAATTACTTCCCTTCATTAAATAGCAGAAAAAAAGTATCAACCATTATATTATGTCCCCGCTGGCCACGGCCCTTTTGTTAATTTATGTCAGCAATATAAGAAGTGAATTATTAATATATTAACAATAATAATACTTATGGACGCTTTTACACCACGTCATGTCCCGTGCTAAGTTTCCGAAGAACCATATCATCAAACCAACGGAAATATATTTAATACTAATACATATATTTAAGCTTTTCGGTTTATTATAATACACATATTTAATACACATGACATGACCCAGGAACTCAGAAACTTTTCCTTGACGAGATTCGAACCCGCTACCACCGGGCTTGAGCGCCAACGCGCTAGCCATTGAGACACAGAGGTCGCCAAACCTTGAATTGGCGTCGCCACT
Source organism: Lycaena phlaeas (assembly GCA_905333005.2). Classification (NCBI taxonomy): domain Eukaryota; kingdom Metazoa; phylum Arthropoda; class Insecta; order Lepidoptera; family Lycaenidae; genus Lycaena; species Lycaena phlaeas. The sequence continues at coordinate 7,430,107 of HG995181.1, forward strand.
GTATCATATACATAGTATAGTCCATACATAAATTGGTTTAGAAAATTTCTACAATATGACGAGGGTTTACATATACCTGTTTATGAGTTATCTATTACTCCGTGTTGTGGCACCCCACAGGCTTAGGTGTATAGCCTTACTGCGACAAATCAAACAAAAACTCACAATTACTAACAGGATGTAATTAATTAGCAACGTTAGTGACTTCGTGTAGCCAAATACGTGTATCTGCATTTGTTTGTTTTTATCCATAATCGTAAAAAATCGAACGTTTCAACAAAAACACGGATTAGAAACGAACCTAAGTCTCTGGTTATTTAATTTGAAATTTAAATAATAGGGATGTTGTCATTTTTTATTTGATTTTATTTGATGGATATGCCACAGGTTACACGAAAAAAGACTTTTGTGAAGAAATACGTCCATTTTTTACAAAAAAATATATAAATAAAAAATTGCTGCTAAAACGCTCCAAGTTGTCATATAGCCGTGATTACGTCACAAGCCAATAAATAAACTTCGCGCTCTGTCGAAGTTGATTGAATACCAGTAATACTTGTTATGAAAAAGTTTAATAAAAAATTGTTATAAATAATTAACAAATAATCTAAATAACACCCGGTAACGCTATAAGTAATGGTAAAGCTTGGATTATGTTATGAGTAATGACAGTTCGTACTTAATTCACTGGTCAGTGACGTCATCGCGCTATATTAGCGTTTGCAGTCACGTGATAATGCATAACAATAACACATTTAAAATTAGTTTTCTAAATTTTAAGACAAACAAGTAAACTGTCAAAATGTTGTTTAAGGTTTTCAAATACTGTATTTAAAATGTAAAACAGCTTTACATGAATTTGTAACATGTGTCAACATCCCTATTGTTTTACCATGACAAATCTATAAACAACGCATAATAACATTCTTAACCAAAAAAAAACATAGCAAATTATGAAAGCTACTATACATATTAAAAACTAGCTGTTACCCGCAGCTTCGCCCGCGTGAACTTAGATTTACGGATTTATCATGTCTGATAATGAAAATTTTCTATTTTAATAATGACTAAGTTTTTGTATCAGTATGGATATATGTTATCTTGAACATAAAGACATTATATCACTTCGCACACTTTCTGTAGGCAAATTTAGGATACATAAGTAATAATATATTCCATCATAATATGTTGATCATACATCTATCAGAGTTGATACACTACGGCCTTAGAAACCAGACAACCGCCTGATCGAATCACGGCAACACGATTTATTTTCTTGTGCATTATTTTGATTTTGCCGTAACTCCTAAAGTATTCATTTAATTTGCATGATGTAAAGAGCAAAAATAATCTTCATGATGTGCTCAAGCCAATTAATTAATTTAAAATGATAAGGATTCATACCTTATTTGTGTAAATAACTTTCAAACTATTGCGTAATAATTGCCCATTTTTTTAAAGTATTAAATGTATATAGTATGATATCCCTAAGAGATAGGCATATGCCATCGCGGACTTTTTTGTAGACCTATTTAAGATACACAATCCCACCATACATTATTTTGTTATATGTCAAAGGGTTTAGGCAGCGTTTTCGTTGAAAACTCCCAGACGGCCTATTTTTTTCCGACACCTTCAATAATTATTGTTATATCTTAGCCAATGTATATTAAAACCTAATAAATTATGTACATAAACCTTCCTCTTGAATTGTCCTATCTATTGAAAAAAACCGGTGCGTATCAAAAATCTGGTGCGTAGTTTTAAAGATTTAAGCGTACAAAGGGATATAGGGACAGAAAAAGCGACTTTGTTTTATAATATGTAGTGATGATAATATTTTTTATAATATCTACGTATTATTTTGTGCAAACAAACGTAAATCTTTAATTTTCTTAAAAAATGATTTCATCATCATCATCCATCCACTGCTGAACATAGGCTTTCCTCAATGAAAGTCAAAACGACCGGACTTAAGAAAAAAAATGTGTAGTTCTTATCCCTTTACAGATTTCCAGTGCTAGTTGCTCTAAACTATTTTTTTAACGATACATAGCAGCAATAAACTTTATACAAAATTGGTCAATTCGCATTAGCATTTATTTCACAATTCATATGCATTAAACAAATATTGGTATCCTTTGCTCACGGTCAAAAGCATGCGATGAGTAAGTAAACCAAGGCTTCAGCATACAATCTCAACGACCTCGCACAAACCAGAAAGCGTTCGCGGAAGACTTTCAAAGTCAATATCGGGTGTTTGCGATCAGAACTAGAACGTTAGAATGTTTACATCGAGATAAGCGAAAGCGATTATTATATTTAGCACATCCGTTTATTGAATGTTATGTCCAAGTGAAAATATGCACAGCACATTAATTTTGATGGTTGAATATATTGTGTTGGTTGGTTTGTTTTCAACCCCAATGGGCCACAGGGAACTCACAAACCGCAGGAAACGCGACAGCTTAGCTGTCACTTTACGCCGATTTTATGTGAGCGAGAGGTTCCTCCCCGGTCGTGCCGGTCCAATTTGGCTGCAAAGCACCATGACACTACCTCTTGCTAAATAAATCTTATGAACAACTGTAACAAAATAGAGCTGAAGAGTTTATTTTTATTTTTTTGACTCTTTAATGCTGAAAGTCGGAATTGAGAATTATTTTTTGCAAAGCCCAAATCAGAAGTTTCAGGTTTTGTTTTCTTATGTTTACGCGAACTTCACTCATTATAATGAAACAACTTTTACGGATTTTATCGCGGTATATAAAGCTTTTTATATGCCCGACGTTTCGAATGTACTTTACAGCAACCATGGCCACGGGAGGACTACATAGTCCTAGTTGTAAGCGAAAACGCTTGAAACAGATTAGAACATTTAATCCGAAACTGTAATCCGCGTCTTCTACATAAGTCTTATATATAAGTAAAAAAGTAAAGTATCAACCCTTTACTGCTGGACACGGGTCTCCTCCTCGAAATCAGGCGAGGAGGGTAATGGGCCAATAGTTCACCGCGCTGGCCTAGTGCGAGTTGGTGAACTTCTCATACCTTCAAAGACTTTCAATCTCATCAGGCATGCAGGTTTCCTCACGATATTTTCCTTCACCGGTGAGCGAGCGATGGTCTCGTGTTTGGGGTGCATTTAGAAATTAGAAAAAACCCATTTCAAGGCACACACGGGAAGTCAGGATCGAACCCGGACCTCTCGCATAAGAGGCCGAGTCCATCCACCACTGGACCATCGCGCATCGTCGCTATAGTCGCTAAGTCTTATATAATCAGATGTAATCAGAGTAGAGACAAGCATAAAACAAACTCATTAAAACGTGTTTAAATTGAAAACACAAAATACAATATTTCTAACAATACTACCTAAGTAGACGTCGTGTCCTATAATTTACGTCATACAAAGCATTGTCGACTTTAATTATGTCTTTATTAAATCGTTCTTGTATGGTTTAATGATAACCTTCGTGTCTACTTCCCTACACGAGTACATAAAATGTTGAAATATATCTCTGTCGGTTTACCGGTGGGATGTGTTGTGTTGCGCCCGACTGCATGGACACCACCATCCATGTTGAGACTGTCGTAGAACAGCATAACTGTCTCTGGCACCGACATTTTCCATCTTAATATGCGAATTACCACTTTAAATTACGTTTGAGGGGACATAATTTAAGATCTGCCTAAAATTTGGGAGTTGCTCACACTTTGATGACATTCGGATTTAAAGCGTGCTTAGTAGTTTAAGGAGTTCCCAAATATTTAAGTGGCGTTCAAGAATTTGGGCGTAACTCGTAAGTCTCATTTTAGGCAACTCATAAACGAGTAGGCTGGCTAGTGTCTGTCGTAAATTCCTGATCATGGGCTACGCTCTAATGGTAAGTCTGATACTTACCATTTATAAGTTTGCCTGTTCTAATATGTATTTAATATTTATTTTAATATCTGTAAAAGTATGTGCTATTTCTCTTGGCCATATTTAATAGATAAGTTGTCTTGGTGTTCATTGTTACAGGTGGCATGTATTCAGCAGTAGACGGGTAAAGACTAAAGACTTACATAATATGATATTTGAGTTAGGTAAAGAGTTGTGAGCATGCGCATAAGTCCGCATAACGCATTCGTAAGTCACTTTTTTATGTTCAGCGAACTTTTGTGCTTTGGATATAAGTATTTTTCACTGCATTTTATTTTAAATTAACCTAAATATACGTGATTAATAATTGTCCTTGGGATATTATAACCTGTAGAAATAAATATATTATTTTTATAATAGCTTACCCAAAAATATCCAAAACATAAATTCTTTCAGTAGCTTTAAGCTTTTGTTATCACAACATGTCATTAAAAATTGTTAATCTTAATATATGTATTCCTAACCTAACATTAGAAAAATTTGTATTGTAATAAGTAATTATTATGTTCGAACTATACTGTTATAAATAAGTTTATTTGTTACTAGCTGTTGCCCGCGGCTTCGCTCGCGTAAAATTTGGAGTAGCGCAGTTCCCCTTTCCTGATTAAGAACAAAGAAGACAACTCGGAACAGAATATTATTTTAATAAACTATTGTAAACAATATTATATATTGTCTTTCCATTTGGGGATAGAATGTAGACATTCTGGGCATTGGACACACGCGAACATGCTACATACAATTGTCAATTAGAAAAATTGTCATTACATAGTCTCTGGGCATCCAAATTTTACATGAGCATGACTGGGACACCTAGTTTTAATTTAAGCTTTTGTGAGGGTATATCTGACAGCTCAAGCGAATTTAGAAACTCTACGGGATATGATATGCTCTTTTCTGTACCATAACTGTGTCTATTGATAAATACTCTGTTGTACCTGTCCTGGTACTTTACTCTTACTTATATGTCAGGATTTACTTAGTTGATAATATCATTTTTAGGTGCTAAAATTGCTTTTTCACATTAATATTGATTTTCTTGTATATTGTTTTGTAAGTCTGGGTAAACACTTGCAACTAATTCTAAGCCACTGTGTACTAATTGAATCAGCCCTCTACATTAGTTTCTAGCCAACCATCTCCTATTTTAAATAGTGTTTCGGCATGGTTGCCAGCATTTGTGTCATCATATTTGTAGTCAAACTGAACTTCATTACGGTGGCCCATATAGTGAACGACTTGAGACATGCTTTAATTTCGTCTGCAAGTGGCCCCTTCTGAATGACTGCTAACGTTTGGCGGAAATCACCAGCCAATAAAACCACCATCTCTCCCATAAATTAAAATAACATAGGTACTGTTGCGCAAATCCCGGAGCGTTCAATTTAGTGTTTCTACCCCTTTTTGTGCGCCATAGTACTTTCATCCCACACCAAGATTTTGCACTGACGTGCAATAGCATGCCATGCGCTATTTTTACTAAAATTACAGATAGGTGAATCTTCCTGGTTGAGATCAAAGAGTAGCGCGCCATTCCCAGGTTCTGTTAGCTGCAACACTTCGTCAAATATTCGTTTTTGTTCTGGTAGTAATTTGGGTATCAATTCAGCTACTTGCTGCTGCAAAGTTGGTATGTCATAGTTTATTTCTCGTATAATCTCATCTGATAGTTCATTTTCGTTCGTTCTCCGAGGGCTAATCATTCCAAATTCATTCAAACGCTTACCCACTATAGCCATTACTTTGTCTTAAATTTTTCCAGGGGCTTCGTTATGCTGATGATGATAAATGTGTTCATTGTATATCATGTCCGTGTGTGTCTAATGTAGCACACGCAAAATGTCTTCCGCCATGTACTCTTTATATTTGTTCCATAATTCATTAGCATAAGATAGCTCGCAAGATGATAATATTATAAGGGGTTGCATAAAGGTCTCTGATTTTGGCTGGTGATTTGCACTGGACAGCTTCCTTTATAGTTTCGTCTCAGTGATTATCATTCTCTAACAGACCCAGAGTTTCACATGCTTCTCTATATGTTCCGAATTTCTGGCCGTTAACAATTTTAAGATCATTATAGCTTATAGGACCCTGAATTTGGTGTAGCAGCAAACGTAAACAGAAACATTCAAAATTAGTATCGTGGACGGTGTACACATGACCAAGGGCATCAGATGATTTCATTCTGGGCCAATTTTCAACAGACATTGAAAACGGCGTTCGCAGTCCTTTGTAGATGTGTTTCAGGTATAACAACGGGAGATTTTAGCACAGAAACACATTTTGGCAAAGGAATCGCCCTGACAAAGATGGAAAAAGGCTGTTAATGTTGTTTTGGGCGGTGTAGATACTTTTTCTTGGAAATTGTTCTCGGTAAAATATATGCACTCTTCATTTTCTAATTGTACAGCAAGATAGGTTACTGTTGGATGTCTTTCAGGCAAGAGGAAGCTAAGGAGCCACCACGCTACTTTATTACTGCTGACGTAACGTCCTGCTTGAAATGTTTGCACTTCATTCAGAAGATGTGCTCCACCTTCATTCCTGAGATTAAATATTATAGCCTGTCAATTCCTTTGTTTATACAGCTACAGGCTTCTACATTAATATGAGCATTGAAAATTTTATATAAAATAGTCAAATATGGGACGTCTAAGGTTTCGTTCGCTCCAGATCGAGTCTTAATTGTAACTGTTCGGCCATCGTCTTCGGGCGCTGTGCGCCTGTACAACGGGTAGCCATTGCCATTTTGCACAGTTTCTTTTATCAACTGATTAGTGAAAATCCTTGTGCATTTTCGAATGTTCATGTATTGCGAGGCTGAATTTCTAACACCACAGGGACCGTGTACCATGTTTTGGATAATAGTGTCATACAATTCTTTATCTATTTGGATGGGCCGCATCTTCTTTTTTAAGCTTTATTAGAACGTGCACATATAGCAGCCCCCTTTTTCCATTCAATAACATATAATTAAATAATTAAATACAAATAACAATACATGAAACATTGTATTTCGCCGAATATATTAAGAACATTAACGAAAGCAAAATTCTATGAACAAATCGAAATTGTTACAGCTGAAAAATGCCCTCACGTGTCTGCCTGTCCGGGTAGCAATACAGCGACATTTCCCCCACTACGTCGCACTGCGCCAACGCAACCCAGATTTTTATTTGAACTACCCTAAAAAATTTCATCTTGTATGTAATGCTCATATAGGCGAAAACCTTAAAAACGGTGGAACAATTAATTAATCATGGTTATTTAATTCTTATTAAGTGCCTAAATACAAAGTTTTAAGGCGTCATCTTCTATGTATAATGACAAACTTCCATACAAACTTTCATCTCCTTTTTAAACCCCCCTAAGCTTTTTTTTGCGATAAAAAATAGACTATGTCCTTTTCCAAGCTCTAGTTTATCTCTGTACCAAATTTCATCAAAATCGGTTAATTGGTTTAGGCGTGAAAGCGTAACAGCCAGACAGACAGACAGAGTTACTTTCGCATTTATAATATTAGTAAGGATTACTATTCCTTTCCAACGTTTTAAGGTTTTAACAAAATATAATAACAAATTCGTTAAACTTAACAAATAGGATCAGATACATGCAACGCCATCTGTTGACAACCTACATACCTACTTATAAGTCGGTACTGTAAATCGTCAATAAGTCGGTACTATAACGGCGGCTTTCAATATCCTATCTTAAAATTTTCTTATATATCTTAAAATTTTGACAGATTTTCTAAGAAAATGTGTCAAAATTTCAAGATAGATAAGAAAATTTTATGATAGATAGGATATTGAAAGCCGCCGTAAATGGTCAATAGATGGCGTTGATCTGATCCTATTTGTTGAGTATCTTATTTAGCTACATTTCAAATACATATATCTTTTGATAGAGTGAAGCGATTGCGATGAAACAAAAACTAAATGTTACCCTAAGTTACGCTAAATTTTTATGGATAAAATTTATATACACTGGTTTTGTAGTTTTCACGTGATGCGTGCACAACTAAACAGACAAACAGACAAACAGACATACAGACAAACAGACAAACAGACAAAAATTCCAAAAATGCTGGAAATGGATTCTGTTAGTAATCCTTTATCACCCTGGCTATTCTTTTTTTAAATATTTTTAATGTACAGAAACGACTCCTCTACAAATTTATTATATGTATAGATATGTATAGTAGCTTTCATAATTTCTTATGTTTAGTTCACGTTTCTTAGCTCAAAGCTCTTAAAAAGGCGTTTTCATTCTCAGGTCCTTTAGCCTGGGAGCCTGAATCCTAGAATGTTCGAAAAACACCAGCATGTTGGATGCATGTTTATAAAATATTATTGTATAATAATATAATGGTAAAACGCATATGTATAATGTAAATAAAATATTTATATTGGTAGTATAATGATCATCATCAGCCGTTAGACGTCCAGAACATAGACCTCCTTCAATAAACGCCAGCACGACTTTTCCTTGCCTTCCTTCCTCCACGGAGATCGCCTTCCCATCTGGTCAATGGCCGACTAACAAACATATCGCTTACCCAAATGTATGGTAGTATGTAATTACATAATTTCTTACAGGGGTCGAACACATTTGACTGGACAACACAACAGCAAGCATACATTTTGTCAAGCTACTTCTGGGGTTACGCGATCACGTGTCTCGTGAGCGGGACAGCCGCGGAGTTATGGGGTCCGAGGAATGTGGTGTTCTACACAATGCTCATCAGCGCCATCCTTACCATACTGACTCCAGTGTGCGCCAATCTGCACTACCTCATGTTGGTAGCGGCAAGATTCGTCATCGGACTAGCAGGCGTAAGTATGATTTTACTAGCTGTATTTTTTATATTTTTCGGATAGGCTCAAATGAGTGACCCCCAGAGAGTACGGGCTTGGTCTCTACGACGAGAGGATCCAGGTTAGATCCTGATCTCCTATCTTCTCTTGAAATGTTTTTTTTTTTAATTTATAGGTGCACCCTTGCAACTGTATTAGAATTGTGCGATATAACTCTGAACATGTTACGGAAAACACTTACAAATATAAACTAATGATGTTATAAATGAGAACATAAACAAAGCGCATTTTAATTATTATTATAAAAAAAATATTAATTAACATTCTAAAGCCTTTGTCTGTACAGATTAATTTATTTTAAATAACTAAAAATATGTTCTAAGTCCACCGGTACCAGCTTAATAATCATTTTAAGTTCTTGAAAACAAAATTTTTAGAATTCATGTACCTATGTATATGTATATCATATCGCAGAGTTTAAAATAATCTAATAAAAGTAAATAAAGAATGGTGTATATCAAATTATCAATCAATTAATTAATCACTTTTTTAAAATATAAATAATTTTTAAGAAAGTGATTAATTAATTAATTGAAAAACCCATCAAAATTCAAAAAACATTTTTTTAATTTTGACGGGTAGCGCTAACTTTTGAACGACAGGTCGTAGTATTCTTTAACTTTGTTGTCAAAGTAAAAACAAAAAAAAAAATATTTACGGTACCCACAAAACAATTATTATTAAAAAAATATAAGAACTAATCTAAAAATAAAATACTTGCTGCTGAAAAACGGTACAGTTTTGATCGCCAAGGTTTTTTGTTCGGGACAAGGTTCACCGAAAAACTAGACGTCTGGTCACTTTATCGATACGCTATTCGTATAATTCATAATTGCTCTAAGGTAGGGTGTGCCCTTTAATAGTTGTGTGGTCATACTATTACGAATTGTATTTCCTGCATGTCATCTTTATTTACACAGTTCATAAGAACTGTCTGTATCGTGACACCAAGTCTAGACAATGAGTCGTTAATACCATATGTGTGAATGTATGCAAATCACAAATATTATATTGCTATTATCTTCTTTGATTATAGCCACTGAAGTCTTAACGAATAATAAATGAGATCATTGATATTAATCATCTTATTTCTGCAGTGCCAACTGATAAGTGATGACCACAACATCAAATATCACGTTTTTTGTATGGGAGCCACCCTTAAATATTATTATTTTGTTTTTAGTATTTGTTGTTATAGCAGCAACTGAAATACACAATCTGTGAAAATTTCAACTGTCAAGCCATAACGGTTCTTGAGACAGACGAACGGACGGACAGAAAGTCTCTGTAATATGGTCCCGTTTTTATCCTTTGGATACGGAACCTTAAAAAATAAGAGCATAGGTTTTACTATAGAACGGATTGAATGTATCGTCGGTCCTCGATGGGAATAATTCATGTTATAGCCACTACAATAAAAACTTTTTTACACCTATATATCCACTATTTATTTTATATACCTGATGATGACTTTGCTGAAACCGGTCCTTTAATTTGTGTGTCTTTACCATAGAAATCTAAATAATAAGGTTAAATAGAAATGGTTTATGCGCGGTGATCTATCGAAACGCGTGTCGCCAGTGGGCAGGGTTACACCAAGGGATAAATGATTATTCATTGCGTAATCTATACGGTGCTCTTCTATTAGCATCGAACATAAGAAGCAATGTATTGAGTATGATACAAAAATTGGTGCCATCTGCGTCACCTGTTGTGGCGACAAGGTCACGCGACTTAGCACTTCTATTACCTTATTATTTAGATTTCTATGGGTTTTACCAATACCCTAATATATTTAGAATTAAAAGGCATTCACAGAAGCATGTAGTTATCAGTTTTATTTATTATGCATGCGTATTTCAATGTGATCGTTTATAGCATAGGATACGGTATATAAAACGATCTTCACCGAGATGCTTATTTGATGAAACTTATATTATATTCAATTTAATATGTCGATAAACACGTTGCATATGGGTTGCCTACAAAAATTCAGTCCAGGATATGATTAATTAATAATTTAAAAAAATATTTTTTTTAAAACATTTCTCTGGTTTGATTATTTGACAAATTCTATAACAATCGAAAGTATGAAGCCCATAGAATATGCTGACATTAGGTTGCCTATTATTTTCTGGTCACAACTCTCGGGTTGCCACGTGTAAACAGGTAAATCGATTTGCACCGGTCTGATTATTGAATTGAAATTAAACGATATCAAAGATTATTTCATTATGAATACGGTGGTAAAGGATTGTCAGCGAAAAATCAGTTCCGAATCCCGGTTGACGAATTTTGAAAATCCATATTCTGGACTGAATTTTTTAGGCAACCCATATGCAATATGTTTATTGACATATTAATTAAATTGCATATAAAACAAGTTTCATCAAATAAGCATGTCGGTGATGGTCGTTTTATATACCGTATCTTAGGGCCTGTTTCACAATCTCCAGTTAAGTTCCCAATAGGCTATCGGCAACATATTTGACAGATAGAGTATGGAGTATCTGTCAAATATATGTCAAATATGTTGCCGATAGCCTATTGGGAACTTAACTGGAGATTGTGAAACAGGCCCTTAGCCTATTAGCGAGTGCGTGCGGCTAAAGGATATCGTAGCCGCTTTCATTTGATACTTTCAAGTTTTGTCCCACGCTGATCATCGAACCGGTTACATGAAACCGACGGGTTTAAACCTACCCTCTCGTGATATTATTATCGTTTAATGAAGTTTTTACTTTCTTAAGAAAAAAAAAAGATTAAAAGTGATATAATTTTTAGCCGTGACAGTTTCATAATAAGCTATACTTGTTACATGACTCATTTAAGAAATCTTCTGAGTTTGAAAGTAGATATTTATTTCCTCAATTCTTTATAAAGTAAGCTAAATATGTTATGACTTGTGAGTGCCACTTGTTTTCCACTAGTCAGTACGTACCTAGTACCTACCTTAAAAACTCTGTAGATTCTTGGCTAACTATTAACTATTTTATATTAACTATTCTAACTTTAGGTTTGCATCCGAGATTAGAATATTAACGTAATTCACAAAAATCTTCTATCGCGGGCCTTGAGCGCGGGGACCGAATCCAGAGATTCCGTAACGAAAAATACCTCACGCTCCCCACTCCGACGGGCACGGAGGTGTGGCTTGAAGGCCGTGCATTGTCTAACGTCGTTTCTTTTCGGCAGTCTTCGACACGGTGTTTGTGTGCGTACTGCGTGCAACTAGACATATTGTACGACTCTACGAAGCTCGTACGAATAACAATAAAATATAACACATGTATTGTAAAATAATAAAAATATTTTAAACAATATTAAATTAAATTTATTAAATAAAAGCAAAAAAATGATTTCTTATCGGTCACCACGCTCAAAAAGTGTAACTTGAATTAATATTATAGAAAAAGAAATACTGCATAAATAAAATAAATAATTATAATTGCATAAGTTGATACAAAATGCTATGCAATAGCTTTACCGCGGCAGTCCCCGAGTGCCACACGTCTTTTTTTTTATGAAATGTAATAAGGTATAACATTTAGTCCCGGATGGCCTTTAAGCTCAATCGGTAGGTCTGTGAGCCGATGGCTCACCTAGAAATTAGTTATTATTCTTGCTATGAGTTGGATAAAAACATGAACGCCTAGTTCTTGTCTAATAAATCATATTATTAATTATGCTACAACCTTGGTAACTAGAGAATATTAAACAGTTTTATTGTTATAATTAGCACCGTTTTTAATTTAGCAAGTATTGAAGATTTTTTTTAGCATGTACGAAGCTTAACGAACTAAAATAAAATTAGTCATTTTATTTATTGATTTATTTTGTTCCAGGGTTTTATCTTTCCTTCCCTTCATGCTCTTGTAGCCCACTGGGCGCCCCCGGCTGAGAAGGGCAAGTTTGTGAGCGCGTTGCTGGGTGGCTCAATCGGTACCGTGGTCACGTGGTCACTGTCTGGTCCTCTCATAGAGAACTTTGGTTGGAGTTGGGCGTTTTATGTGCCAGGTAATTAACAATTTGGAGAACCCCTTTTCCCTATTGTGATCAATGCTTGTTTAGTTAAAAGAATGTAGGTTATAATAATAAATATCTCACTTTTAATTTTCTTACTTATCCCGGTTTCTGAAACGTTTGTCAAAGTGTTTGTCACAAACGATTCTAGTCAGTTCAGTAGAGTCAATTTGACAGCTTTTTATTGTAGTTGTTATGTCAACTGACAGGTTGATCAAATTAAGCAATTTAACCATGCTTCTAGCAACTCAATTGCTCTCAGTAGACTCGCTCAACCAATTACGGCAAAGCCCGAGAAAGCCTAGGTATTTTTTCTTTGAGTCTAGAAAGGTCAAGAGAGCTAGAGTTATAGTGCAATATAGTTAGCATTATAATGAAACAAATTTATGGATGTTTGGTCACGGCAGGACCATGGTTGCTGTAAAGTATCCGAAACATCGGACTTGTATAAAACTTAATAAACAGCCATAAAATCCGTAAATTTGTTTCATTATGATGAGTGAAATTCGCGTAAACATAAAACAATAATATAGTTGCTAACTATATTATTGTTTTGTCAGGTGTAATTGGTATCGTGTGGTGCTCATTCTGGTGGTTCCTGGTGTTCAATACGCCGGTGCAGCATCCGCGCATTTCCCCCGCCGAGAGGGACTACATCGTGGAGGCCATCGGCGACAAGGTCCAACAGAGCACTAAGGAAAACAAGGTTAGCATCCGCATCACTATTTACATAAAACCTATTTTGATGCCTGCCACGAGATATAAGCCAGCCAGGATCGACATCGGTAACCGAATGACCAGTTTGAGACGATCTTAGCAATGGGATAGGTATGTTAAAACTGAAAGGTAAAGAACTTAAAAAAAAGTATCCACCCTTATATGTCCCACTGCTGGGCACGGGTCTCCTCCTCGAAATCAGGCGAGGAGGGTAATAGGTCATAGTTCACCGATGTGCTGCCCCAATGCGGGTTGTTGAACTTCACATACCTTCAAAGATATTCAATTTTAACAGGCATGCAGGTTTCCTCACGAATCACGATGTTTTCCTAAGGAAGTAAGGAACTTAATCTTAAGAATTTAAGCCCCCTTTCGCACGTGCGCTTAAAAACCGTCGCGGTAAAACCCGACATTGGCTCAAGTTGCGAGTTTGGCATGCTCAATTCGATTAACGTCAAACACACAACGTCGAAAATCCAACAGTGCTCGATAAAAAAGCGTTCCGTTTTAAAAACGCCTTTGTGTGAACAGATATAGTCCTCGTCACTTTAGAAGTCCTGCGACTAATGCCTGAACTAAATTTGACAAGATTGACATCTTGACATCTGTCTGGAGTAAGAAGTTGTGATATTTTAAGTTGTTTTACGTGAAATATGGAGCATATAATATAAAATGAGGTGTAAAAAGTGAAGGCCGTATATTGATCGTTAAAGTGAAATAATTTTGTGAATTAGAAACTAAAAATAAACAACAATTAACCCCGTTAAATAATAAGTTTATAAATGTCACAGGCATGACAGGTAAATTTTAGAGATGCCAGAGTCACTCATTTTTGCCTAATTTATGGTTAAAATATTATCATTAACTCTATACCTACATTTATCTTATGATATTTTATATGAATATAAATACAAGGTAAAAGGATTAAAACATTGTTAGATGAATTATGTTTTTTGGTGTTTCTGTAAAAAAGGTCGAATAACAAAAGAAGTAACAATGGCAGCAATTACTTCTGAGAAAATCGTGATCCCTGCCAAAAGCCGAACACAACCGAAGAAGCTTGTTTTAGATGTATTCTACAAATCGGTTATACGTAAAAAATCAAACGAAATATTAAAAAAAATGTTATATTTTACTAAAACCTGGCAGGAAGGTTTTTTTTGTTGCTATAATTATTTTTATCATTATTATCATCATCAGTCTTTATCAATCCACTACTGAACATAGGCCCTATAATTATTTAAATTTTTTATTGTACTAAACTTGGTGGAAAATCATTACACTAGAAATTGGCAACATTGAGTTATGAGACCGCAGCGCCGCGTCTATCGGACTTCTAAAGTGGCGAGGACTCTACATGAGTGTCCATATTATGTCTCATTAGACGGTTTTTTACCGCTCGGAAAAAAAGCGCTCGTCAAACGGGGTTTTTATAAGAGCAATAGCAAATATAATTAACAGAAATTGGCTCTGCATAAATATTTATCCTTATATGAAAAAAAAACGTCAAAATTGATCCAGCCATTTCAGAGATTAGCAGGAACAAACAGACAGATATGAATGTAGTAAAAAGCGGTAATTTTAATATTGCGAACAGACACTCCAATTTAATTTATATGTATAATTCGTCTTGCACTATTAGAGGTTGAACTGAACCCACTATGCAAGCCTGTTCCATCATCTGAGTACGGGTCTACTATCAAATAATTCTTTTTTGATAGTAGTATAGATTCAAATTAAAAGTATATTTATAGGATTTGGCACAGATTTATAAATAAAGACATATAGAGCATGCCCTACGCCGGAGAGACGCTTCAAAGCGAATACAAATTCAAAAGCGCTCTCAAGTGCTTGACATATAATAATAGCGTCGTCTCTTAGCGTCTATTAGATTGTATTCGCTTTTGCATTTGTATTCGGTGTATTTTGTATTTGGCTTTGGTGGCTTCACTCGCGTGTTCGGCATGCTCCATCTGTCATTATTTATAAATGTGTGGGATTTGGACTCTATTTTACTACTAGAACGTAATTTTTCAAGCTTAAATTATTGTTTGGAACGTTTATTACGTTTTTATTAGTATATTTATGTTCATAAAGTCTGTTATAAATATAATAAACAAGCAAACATTATAAGACCTAAATAAATATAACTACTACTATATTACTAGTATACTAATAGATACTACTAGTACAAGATGTTCCATCGTAAAAAGGGCAATAAATTAAGTATTTAAAGATATGATAAAAAAATAATATTCGCATCCTCGCATCAAGGAAAAATACGTAATTTTCTTTAATCAAGCCGTATGGGTTTTCTTCCTTGACACCAAATCATGTTTAAGGAAAGGGTATTTTAATTATCATTTCTGTTAATAAAGGTCAGATTTGGCGACGATGGTCCTGTGGGTAGGTACTTGCTCGGCCTCGTGAACGAGAAGCGGGTTCGATTCTGATCGGTATCAGCGGTGAAATGGATTTTTCTGAATTTCTCCGTGAATGAACAAGTGACCATTCACCATAGCTTGCTTGCCGATGAAGTAAAACATAGTAAGGAAACCTGCATGCTTGATGAGATTAAGTCTTTAAAGGGGTGTATTATAGTTCCAACAACCGGCATTGGACCAGCGGCGTAACCCAACACCCTCCTCGCCTGTTTTCGAGGAGGAGACCCATGCCTAACTAAGTGGAACGTATTAGGGTAGATAAATGATATTATTATTATTTTTTAAAGGCCAGTTTCATTACTTTGTTTAAATCGCATCTTTAACATCCGCCTCATTTCTCAATGACCTTGGCGGGATTGGAAATCGCGACCTCTGCTATAGACTTTGTAACATTTTGTATTGTTTGGTAGTTGATGCATCATCATCATCATCATCATCAGCCTTTATCCGTCCACTGCTGAACATAGGCTTTTTTTTTTTTTTTTTTTTTTTTTTAACACAGTGGAAATGCTTTGCGCATTCACCCGGGGATGGGTCGTCCCCGGAGATATGTGGGACTCCCGGCGCCCTCCCGACCAGCGCCGGTATACCGCACTAAAACCACTGCGGATTGCCATCAGCCGCTTGATAGGGAGTATCCCGGATCTGTCTAACACAGGACACCCCCCGCGACCGGCCGGTTCGCTCAAGGCTAACCGGGCTTCTTCCTAGTATGGGGGAGCTCCGACAACCTGGATCACCCCCGCCGACACCGGAACCTTTCTACCGGGGCAGGTTCCCAGCCTTACCCCGAGTTCCGTTAGACGGGAGGTAGAAGGTGCGCATAGCGCCTCCTTCGTGCTCCCGTCCTACGTCGACGGAGCGGGACGGATGAGACGTCGTCTTCTCTATCCCGCTCCGCGGCCTCCTTCTGTGAAATAACGGTTTCGCAGAAGGTGACCGCCGCCTGCCAGGCCTCATCGCTCTCGAGCATGCAGCGCACCATACTCGAAAGCGAGAGGTCCTCTCCAAGCACTGCCACGAGATCATGTCGCTGTGCGGCCCATCTGTCGCACACCTCTAGGGTGTGCTGAGCCGAGTCCTCTACAGCGCCACACTCGTGGCAGGCTGACGTCGGCTCTCTCCTGGCTACCCGACACAGGTATGCACCGAAACAACCATGTCCGGTGAGCACCTGTGTCAGGCGGAAGGTAAGGGGTTTCTTCCGGCGTGTGCCTCGGCCGTACGCTGGCCATACGGCGACTGCGCCAAGACTTCCCCCCACCCTCGCAACAGCCACTGTTGCCCGAGTTTCCGCACACGCGAGACCTCCTCCCAAGTCGGTGACTCGCCAAATAGTGACCTCCTTTGTGAACAGAAAAGGCGCACCTCGGCGAGCACCAACGCCACGAGCTCCCACGGTGGATCTCCAGCCAGGGCAGTGGCTGCCACCCAAGAGACCGTACGGTAGCCTCTGATTACCCTCACCGCTATGACCCGCTGCATACTCCGCAGTAGAGCCTTGTTCTTAGTGGTGAGGGTATTCGCCCAAATTGGGGCTCCGTACATGGCTATACTCCGGCAGACTCCGGAGTATAGGCGCCTGCAGGCTTCACTGGGCCCTCCTACGTTAGGAAGGAGTCGGCCCAGCGCTGACGCCACCCTTATGACCTTCGGCCCTAGTTGTTGGAAATGGGGGCCAAAGGTCCATCTCCCGTCAAGAGTGAGCCCAAGATATTTCATAGTGGGACTCACCCTGACCTCCTTCTCTCCGATAAGGAGTCGTGCTCCTGGAGGGGGCCCCTTCCTCCCAGCCCCACGGAAGAGCAGAGCTTCGGTTTTATCGAATCGGACCCGAAGCCCCAATCGCTCTATACGGCTGACTACAAGGGATACTCCCACCTCGGCCAGCCTCCGTGTATGTCCGACCACGGGATAGAATGAACGTGTCATCTGCATAGCAGATGACATCCATCCCGGGAAGGAGGCTGCACCGTAGGACCCAGTCGTAGCCGACGTCCCACAGGATTCTGAACATAGGCCTCCCTCAATGAACGCCAAGACGACCGATCCCTTGCTACTCGCATCCAACACATGAACAGTTGATGCATATTGCATACCTACTGTACCTTTTTAATCCTTTATTATTACGGCGCTCCCCAACCATCATAGTTACCGTGATAGTTTTGCTGTATTTCGAAGACACTACTAGCTTACTTCCGATTTGAAAACAAAATTTGAACAATGAATAGACAAATTGAATTCTTTTGCGTTTCTTAAAAAACATTAGTATGAGAAATTCATGTGTAGTAACAGTTATAATGAAGCCGTTAAGAAGTGTATCTCTAGTCTCTACAACTAGCTATGATTAGTTTCTAGTAATTTGTAGTGTGCGGGGAAACAAGTAGTTAACCCAAATAACTTAACAATATTTAATCATTCATTAACTTCATTGTTATCTTTACTGTTATCGTTCTTGAAATAGATATAATACAACTTAAAATATTTATTGCTTAAATATAATATCTACAAACTAGATTTCGACGAAAATCTGCTGTATGTGGTTATTGCTAGTCTGTTTTAGTCTACACACATTAAAATAGAATTTAACCTTACACTAAATATCCAATATATATTTTTATATGAAGAACATTTTTGTAGTATAAAATTTTATGCTCTACAACTTTTGTTTGAAGGCTTTTCTTCTAACACTTACCGTTTCCCCAAAATTAAGAAAAACCCACTTTTATTTTTTTTACCCCTTCCCAGGGGTGCAATAAAAAAAACTTTCACAGTTCATTTATAAATTCTTTAAAGTAACATATACTTAATAAAACATTCAAGCCTTAACTCGAAATTTCGATTTAAAGACCTATTTTATTGGGCAACATACATTCATTCTTACTAAGTATAATATAAATCATGTTATTGGAATTGCAGTCTAACTTCATGATGTTATTTTCAGATCGTTCCACCGTTCAAGGAGATATTCACGTCGTTTCCATTCCTCGCCATGGTGGTGCTGCACTACGGTAACAACTGGGGTCTGTACTTCGCCATGACTGCCGCGCCCAAGTTCGTCTCCAGCGCGCTAGGTTTCAACCTTACATCGGCTGGCACCCTGGCATCTCTGCCGTATCTGGCAAGAATGATATTTTCACTTATCTTTGGTGCTGTGGGCGATAGGTAAGTTTAACTGACAAATACATTATTTTTCATACATAAGTATAACATAGGTATTTTTTTTATTCTTAATTTATTTAGGGGTTTTATTCTTATGAATATGCCAACCCTATTGTACCCCTACCTAGAGGTAGAGTCATTGCGAGGGCTCGGTAACCATCCGACACAAGTCTCTAGCTACCTCTGCTGTTGGTAGAGTACTTACAGAGTTAGCGTGGGAACCACCTACAAATATTTATTTCATGAAACAGCTTTGCTATATTTCCGAAATATGGATAAAGGACGGTATCTTCGCCCATCGGCTTGATAAGGATTAGTATCGCATTATTGAAATTATTATTTGTTACTCGGGATAGTACTTGGAATTTGGATATCCCTATTCAGAGTTTACGCCTGAGCTCCCAGCAACCGGGATGAGATAAGACTTTAGACTGCGCGGTGAACTTGTCGTGGAAAAAGTTGACCACTCCGGTAATTCGGTTGATAGACTGCCTATAAAAATCACATAAGTTAACGCCCTTAAATACAAACTGATTCTGTAACTTATACAAAAACTAGCTGGCACGACAAACTTCGTTCTGCCGAAAGTCCTAATAATGCTATTAAAAAATAGGGGTTGATATAGAAGGGTGAAAATTTAGGGTATCATAAAAGAACTAAAACAAAAATTTTGTCTAAAAATTGTAAAAATAAATAGGCGTGGACCAGCCCTAAAAATTAGGAGGATGAAAAATAGATGTTGGCCAATTCTCAGACCAACCCGATATGCACTTAAAATTTTATAAACATCAGTCGAGCCGTCTCGGAGGAGAATAGGAACGAAAATTGGGACGCGAAAATTTTATATATTCGATAACAGTATAATCATTTGTTTTAGGATCGTGAAGCAAAATATGGTATCGACCACATACATGAGGAAGTTTTTCTGCCTTTTCTCACACGTGCTGCCGGGTCTACTCCTGATAGGGTTGGGCTACACTGGTTGCGCACCCATATTGTCAGTGGCGTTGATAACCTTCTCCATGGGTTCCAACGGCGCGGCAACCCTAACCAACTTGGTTAACCACCAAGACCTCGCTCCAAATTTCGCTGGCACTCTGTATGGCATCGCGAATGGCATCGGCAACACGGCTGGCTTCGTTACTCCATTGGTTACGGCATACTTCACTAAACATGGCGTAAGTACATTTAAATATTTTTGTATGGGGGAAAGTATGTTAGGAATTCGTGAAGTTAAAGACAGAGAGAGAAACAGAGAAAAAGAGAGGAAAGGAGAGAGAGAAAAGGAGGGGGAGATTAAGATAGAAAAAAATGCGTTTTGGGGTTAATTCGATTCCCCAGTGTAATGACAACCATCAAAAGTGTTTATCACAATAGGTGCGCCAAGAATTCTTTTTAAACCTAAAAAGTATCACAAAAGTTTTAATGAAAAAGTTATGAAATTCTATTTTTGCAAAATGAAAATTGTCGTAGGTTAGGTAAATTTACTTCTTCTTTTCTGTTACATGATTTCCTATTGGAACCTCCTTCATATAAAACAATATATTATATAAACTACAGATTAAGTTTTAAAACAAACACTATGATCGCTCCAGAGTCCTGATTAACAAATAACAAAATAACAATTAAATAACGATCAACCAGAAAAAAGGACAACCACTTGTCTTATTCGGTTCTACATGACACATATAGATGGGACTGGTACACAACGTAGGTGTTTATTCATTAACATTTGTTCAAATATTTTTCAACATCATAACACGATTTCGTTAAAGCCAAGTACCACAATCTTATGGAAATTACAAACTTATGGAAATGTTTACTAAAACTTTATGAAGATTAAAGGTTAGCTCTGCAACCTTATGAATTCAACATTAATGGTATGTGTAGGGAAAAATTCTACTAATAATAATATAACTATATAATTGGTATTTAGCAATAGGCAATTATGAATTGTACGATGACAATGTTTTTATATTTAAAACAATGTATTATGTTGCTGTACTTATATTTATTAAATTTCAAAGCTCTTGGTTGCCAGTCACTTCGTCTCTCCAATCGTATCACCACGAATTAACTTAACTTTTATTTAATTAAGTATTTAAAACACAATTCATTTTAACAAATTTAATATATAAAAAACATTGAAATCGTAGTTGACCATTGTAGTTAATTTATAGTATTTTTATTGCAAAAATTCTCTGGAATATCTACGGAATGTCTTTTATGTCTTTAAACTAACTATTTCACGACCTGGAATATTATGTTAAAATTCTAAATTTTACCCACACCACCTCCATGTCTGAAAATCCACAACAACATTTTTACAGTATTTTTAAATCGATACCACTCAGAGACCATCACGAAAAGAGTAAGTATACCTATTTGAAAGGCCGGCAACGCACCTGCTAATCCACTATCGTAACTTAAAACCAAAATATTTTTATTAAAATAATATTAACAATATGATGGGAAAATTAGTTAAAACAAGGAAATAAAACCTTAATTCCATTTATATTAGGGCAAATACGAATGCTCAGACAATGTGAGTTTATCGTTAAAATGCTTTAACGATAAAAAATATTGATGTAAATACATAGTTATGTGGCCATAAATCATACATAATATGATAATAATACATAAAAATGTATATATATTGACTAGCAGCAATTAATATAATAATTATGAATCACTTTTAGCTTTAAGTACTTATGTATTATTTAAGGAATGAGATATTTTCTGACGTACCTATAAGCTACATATATATCCTACTAATATTATAAACGCGAAAATATATGTTTGCCGTAATTCTTGAGTGGGTGAACTGCTTTGGATGTCGGGTTTATGCGAAAGCGGATTTTTTATCGGTATTTTAGACGTTTTATCACAATCGGTTTATCCGTTTCGAGGTCAGGTTTTAATTATAATATTTTATTTATAATACATACTGTTTCTTGCAGAACGGTTTTCTGGAATGGCGTCCTGTGTTCCTGACGGGAGCGTCTCTGTATATCGCATCAGCGTTATACTTCATGTTGTTTGGTACCGCCGAAACGCAAAGCTGGAACTACGTGCCTCCCGTTGAAGACGAGAGGGACAAGAGGACCAGCACCACCTCCAACGACACTACCGTCACTATACCCGTTAAAACATAATTTTCCGAAATCTTATCGACTTCAAATCGAGAAGAGGTTAAGATGTAGCACGAATGTGATCTCTAATATTATGACCTGGAATAATTTTGAATCTTGATATCTATTAAAGTTGGTAATTATTTAATAATATTATAATTTTAAAAAATGACGCCTAAAAGTGAACATTTATAGGTTTTAATATATTTTGCATGAAATGCTTTCATATAATAAGAACAATAATGTCTTTAGCATAACTATAAGCTAAGAATGTTGAAAAAAAAACATTGCATGTAAAAAAATATATAAGCATTTATAAAATGTACACATATTACAGAGCCCTATAGAGTATAGAGCAATTTAAAAAAAAAATAGAAGAACGGCTTAAAAAGGGTTTGAATAATAACTTTTTTGTTCTATTTACAGGATTATAAATTGTAAAGTCCAGTTTTAATAATTAATGTACCTACAATATACATCGTAGAAAATATAATTATTATAAAGAATTACAAAGCTAATTTATACTATTTTTTTATTAATTAGACTAATTTAATATTAGAATTAAGTTTGTAAAATTAGAATAGTTAAAGTTAATATAATTTTTGTAACGACTTTAAAAGTTTCTGGCAAAATATACTTAAGTATGTATAATGTATGTAAATTCGTATAATAATTTAATAAAAACAAGAAAAATTGAATCTATTTTTTGTGACATTTTAAAGAATGAAAGTTATTTATTTATACTTCAATATTTTTTGTGTAAATAATCTGCCAAGCAGCCTGATGAATTATAATTTTCTAATTATAAATAATATACAAATAATTTTAAATTAGGAATATAATTGAAATGAAGAGTATAAAATATAATATTTTACAATTTTACGAATTACGATTTTATTGATTCCGTCCATAAGAGTGAGAACAATAGTAGTATTGTATAGGTTTGTAATAAGTGAAGGAAGTGAAGTATGTCTGTGATGTAAGCGACAGTGGGAAATAAATGATTTTTTATAGTTTATAGACTTTTATTTTTAATTTATCGCGCTTATTTCATCCGTTAAACAGCTGTACTCTATTAAAAGGCAGGTTGCAGGATAGGATTATTCCCACCAACATGTCTTAAGCATGTCCTAAGCTAGCACACCTAATTACACTGTCTCATAATTATAGACAGTGAGTGAAGTGTTCATATAATTGAGGAAGTAAATATTACATACAAGCAGTTTAATTTTTAAACGAATAGGTTTGTTTTTAATGTAATATTTAATACCACTCGCATGTAAAAGTTTAAAGCTTGTATATTTATATTATATTTGGTAATTTAAATAGTTTATTCATATAATATTAGGTAACACATCATATGGAATAAAACAACAGAGACATCATTATAAAACATGTATTTAATCATTCTAGTTGGTATATTATCATACATTATATACACATTTATTTCTGTAACATTCATAATATTATATCGTTTAAAACTCTAACACAAACATGACACATGGATTAACATAATATACTTTAACAACATATATTTAGTGCTATGTACTAAAAAGTGTTCAATAATTCTATTCTAATGTAATTTCAAATTTATTTTATATATGTACATAATACATTATGTACGCACTATTCTTACTTCTTTGGAATTACATCACCGAATAGCTCAGGTTATGGTCACATGTTATTAGAGCTTAAGGCGGGATTTACAGAGTTAAAAACTAATATTAAAGTACCGTAAAGGCGTTTCCAAACAGTGATACGCCTCCACGCATCTTTTACGTATATAAACGTACATAGTCATATCGATAAAATATAAAAATCTATAGAAACTTGCTCAAACGTAAGATTCTGATTCCGTGTCAGACTCGGAACATTCTAGAGCGATGCCGTTTTGGCCGTTCTTGTCCGTGCCGTTGGGGGGATCTCTGTATACCGGGGGCACGGATTTAGACCGAGATTTATCTTCCTTGACGTGTACCGGCTGGAACTTCTTCAGAACCCTCTGGTATACCATCTTCCGGGGCGGAACCGGCGGTGGAACATGCGGTGGTTTTTTGTTGTTATTGGGTTCCTTTTCCGTATATTCTGGCTGCACGGAAGTCGGAGTCGCTTTGTAGATGTCTGACGCGAACATAGCGGATTTTTCTTCGTGGAATATGTCCCGTCTGCGATTGTATACAGAGGTGTACAAGGGTTCAATGTATTGAGTTGTGTAGCAATTCTCGAAGGAGTTCTCGCTGGCGGGTGAATCGGTGGAGCGTCCGTTGAAGGAGTTCTGGGGCTGGTACAGAGTATCACTGCTACTGGAGTCCGTCTGCAGCATTATATTGGCGAGTGATTTAGATTGGTTCAACTTGTTGTTGTTGTAGTTCCTCAGTCTTGTCTTCTTGTTCTCTTCCGAGCTGTTGCTGTACACGTCGTCTATGTACGCGTAAGTGTTGTGCGAGTTGACATTCTTCTCTCTCTCCCTGCAGCTGTTGGTGCACATGTGTGCGGGATCGAAGCGCCGCTTCTTGCAGTTG
Source organism: Lycaena phlaeas (assembly GCA_905333005.2). Lineage (NCBI taxonomy): Eukaryota > Metazoa > Arthropoda > Insecta > Lepidoptera > Lycaenidae > Lycaena > Lycaena phlaeas. Next base: position 7,454,908 of record HG995181.1, read on the forward strand.
ACGCTAATTTCGTAGTTTGCGTTGCGAGTTCTATCCGCGACCTGGCCGGGCCCATCTTCGTTCACTTCCAAACTCTTCGTCCTCGCAGCTTGACGAGACCAGTCATTTCGTGTAAAAATGGTGGCTGCCGGTGTTTTCGAATCCGTTTTGCTCTGCGAGGTTTCGCCCTTTTTGGCGTGTCCGTATATCTTGTCGCTCGAGGACATCTGGGTGTTGTAGTTGGCGCTCTTCTTCTCCCAACCCGTGTACACGCGGGAATAGTTCATGTTGGACAACATGTCCGCGTGCGTCTGGTATTGGTTCTGCCTCTGAATGTTTTCCGTGAACATGGCTAGGTCGTGGATATTACTGTAGACGATGTTCTCCTGGCTAGAGACCAGGTCACGTTTGTCGACCTCCTGTTTTCCTTCTAGGAGGTTATCGGAGCTCTTCGCTCTGTTAAACGTTTTGTTGGTCACGTTGTCGGCGTCCTGGGCCTCCGAGTACATGCTGTACACTTTAGAGGTTCGCGCCGCTTTGGACACGTTACTGCGCGGTGGTTTCTGAGGTTCCAGGCCGGTGATATATTTCGCAGGGCTCTGGCCGTAAATATCTGCGGTGGATCGTTGAATGGCCGTCTTGGAGACGTAATTTCTCTCGTCGATGCCGTTCGCTAAACCTATGTTTATTGTGTTGTGGACGTATCTCTCTCCCATGTATGGATTTGTGTATAATTCTTCGTTCACGGTGCTGTATATTTCAGCTTTATTGCTATAAATACTTTTTTGTCGCTGATTTATCTGCGGCAGTCCGTTGACGTTATGGTTTTCTGTACCGTACCGGGGCACCAGTTTTGAGTCCGGCTGTAGGTTGCACGTTGGGACAGACATGCTGTGTATGATGTTTCTAGGTGCCGGGCTGTTGCCACCATTACTGTTAGAATCATCTTCCGATAGTGTCAACCCTGAGTCCCTGCTTAGCGACAACTTCTCCTTCCGTGGAGTGGACAGTTCCATGGAGTCCAGCGATATTCCTACAGAATGCAGGCTATCGCTTTCCTCGGCGCCCGAGTCTAGGAGTGCGTTTGAAGACTCAGGATTGCCGTTTCCAAGGAGACCGACGATTTGAGGTCCGAACAGGGCCTCGGCTTTCACTATGAGCAGTTCGACTATCATTGGCACAGCTTTGGGAGCTTTCTCACAGGGCACACTGGGCCACAGCAGGCTGGGGCCCACACACACACCCAAGTTCATGGGGCACATGAGGTTAATGTTGGACTTCTTGGCGATCGCTTGTAAAAGACAAACGAAGTATGTCAACATGTTGTAGTGCGGCTTCGGTAGTTTTAGTAACAACGAACGTACGGCTGCCACTTTCTCGGTTTGTGGTAAGCCTGCAATAGAGAAATTTGAACTTTATTTACTTTACATCATTATCAACATTTGTTCTATAAAAATATTTCCTTGACATAAGGACTATATTTACTATTCACAGTTATTACTAATTTACTACAGGAAGCGACTCACAAATAAGTAGTCTAGGGTCTGGGCCCAGAAAAAACCCGAGTCCTTTTTCCCGTATTCCTGTCGAAGTACCATAAAAACTAGTACTAACCGAGAACTTGCAGCCAGGCGGGGTAGAGCTCGGAGAGTAGCAGCGGCTGTGGTAGCGCGCGGAAGAACTCTTTCACGAGCGCCGCCAGTAGAAGAACGGGCGCCCGGTCCAGCTCGGCGCGTGCGTCCGCCCAGGGACCTAGCGCGTCCAGCTGTTGACAACGACAAATTAAAATATATATCTTAGATGCAGTTGTTGTAACTGATATAATAATTTTTCCTCAGATTTACTCAAAAATTAACTCCAATGAGTAATACAAATACTCCAATACGAAATAAAATAAGTTTTTACTTTTTACCTAAAGAAATCGAATGCTAAATTTTTATTAATTAATAAAGTAAGTTATATATTATGTTTATTTTACCTTATCTCTTAGAAGTCGCAGCGCCTTGGCGTTGGCGCTGCGTCTGAACACTCCGTGTGTGCGCGGCGCGAGCGCTCGCAGGCGGCGCAGCGCGTGCAGCAGTGCGGGCGGGGGCGCGCCGCCGCACAGGCGGGTCAGCGCCGCGCCGAACATGCGACCGCTGCTGCGACGCAACAGCCGCAGGCCTCGCCCAGACGCACTGTAAAACAAATAAACATTAATAAAATACAAAACGAAAATATTCCGTGGCGGTTTTCATTTATTATAGTATAGTAATTGCTACGGTTTTAAAATTAGCATATTTATATTTTTTAAATTAGAATTTAAAATAACATATTTAAAAGAATGTGTTTATTGTTTTTTACTTTTGATTTGCGCAGCTCGATATTTAAATAATGTCGAGGAATACCAATGTGAAAAGACATTGTAAACATCCCGTTTTTTTTACGAATTAATTAATCTTCTAAAATAGCTGCTATATTAATTCGTATAAAAACAATATTAGTCGGTAGGAGGGATGCGCTGTGCTGCGCGCAAACAATTGGCTTGTTTATCCCGTGTTACAGATTTTCTGTATTTCGGAGAGCAGAGCCAGACGGCCAGTGCAATTACTGACACTGAGGCTTAACATTATGTTTCAGGATAGGCAACACATGATTGAGTTCCATGGCCTAGTTTCAGGTAGTCTAGTTTACGTACCATCAGGTCACACACACGTGTGCCAGTGAGCCTATCTGCGTAATATAAAAAAGTGCGTGCGTACAAAGTATACATGAGGGAAGTAAAACTTTAATTTCTAATATTTAAGTACTAAACGAATACACCAACCAATAGCATTGCTTCATGCTACGTTCGCCCTTTCTCACTCTCTCTCTATCGGTTTCAAACGCTATCTCCCTATTCTTTCACAAAAACGTTGCACATTATGAATATGCGCATAAAGAAGTTTCACTTCAATTATTTTTTTTGCTGTTATAGTAAAATCGCCTAAATTATTGCACATGAGTCCGGCAAGTAGTTCCTTATGCGTTGCCTATTCAACGTTCAATGACAGGGAAGTGGACAAGTTTGTGAAGTGAAACTTAATTAGTATGTCGCTGTCTCGCCCCCTGTTACGTGGAAATTGTAATTAACTTCGTTCTGAGTGACAAACCGTTTAGCGTAACTTATATAATAAGGTCGTTATGGCCAAATAGTTATCTAACAAATTCACTAAGTTTTTAAACAAACTTATAACTAAAATGAAGGATATTTTTAGCTCACCTTTTCAAGCCTAGGTTTTTCTTCCTCAGTTCGAAGACTAAGCCACACGGATTATTTTTCGCGTTGACGTGCTCCAAATCGAAACCATCTTCGTTCGACAGAGTTTGTCGTATTCGTGACATCTGGAGGAAAATGAACTTACATTATTAAAATATAATACAAATTACGCGAACAAACAAAATTGGTATTAATACGAGTACTATTCGATTAATTTAAAGTTTTTCAGCAAAAGTTTTAATACACATATGCGTTATACATCATGAATACCTAACAATAATAATATGTAGCTCAAGAATGCAAGTTATTATGGCTTTATTATTTCTATGTTTTTTCAGAAGTGAAAATATTTCACAAATTAATCGCAATTATTTTTTAGTAATGCTCTAGTCTTTATGTTAGTTGGGCAAACAAACTGTCAGACGAGTTAGGAACATGTTACCGGGACTGCTATGAGTCCAGGCGATCCGTCATTACGTTGTATAAAACGTAACAGCTAGACGGTAGTGATTAAGATCGCTGTCAGTAATTAACCTGTCTTGCCCTAGGCTGCGGAAGAGCTAGGAAAATATTGGATACATCTGCATCAACGAATAGTACCTGAGTTTAAGAAAACTAGTATTTTAGATTACTTATCAATTAATCTTGAATGTTTCTGCGAAATCATTCTGGCTGCTTTGTTGTACGTAACGTCGGACATGTAGTAATTTAAACAGACTATCATAAAAGCCGTAAATGTTGTTTTAATAAATCTTGATCATTTACCTGTATAGCATGAGGTCGTTCGATCCCATGCATGGGTGTGGAGGGCGCATCCCTCCCCGTGCGTACACAGAGTGTGAAGTCGTTGGCCGCCCCCCATTTCTCATCTCCCTCCCCCTCAGGCTCGTGGTCTACTTCTCCCCCGGTTTGTAACACGTGGAGAGCTTGTTTGACCACACACCGCGCGCTCATTTCGGGACTGACCGACACTGTTTTGCACTGAAACAAAAAATAATTTCTTAAGTGTCTTCTTCCGTTAAGGGTTACCTTTACTCTGTATGAAACGAAAACTACTTAGTTTGATGCTAATAAAATACATAGTTTGCAATCTCCCTAAGTGCGTTCAGATAGACGATTTCCGAGCACCGACCAGTAGGGCTATTCTGTAAGGTCGTTTTTGAATCTCGAAAGCGGAATCCGCGGTGAAATGACGAATTACGAATTTGTATTCTTTAAAACTCGACTTTCTATCTATGTCAATAAAGGTCGCTTTCGAAGTGAGCGTAAAGTGAGCTCTATCACTCAGGTGAAGCTCGATATCGAAATGGTTTTTACAGAAAAGCCCTACAGTCCGTGTAGAATGCGAGTGGCAAGGGATCGGTCGTCTTAGCGTTTATTAAGGGAGGTCTATGTTCAGCAGTGGACGAAGGCATCAATGATGATGATGACGATTTTGAAAGTCCATGAAAATGGAATGGCAAGCTCAATGAAAAGTTCAGAAAGCATATTTAGATATTTTGTATCTATAAAATTCCAGCCTCTTAAAACCATAGGCACATAGGAATCGGCACAATTTACATTATAATGTAAAAACACATAAACAGCGTCGCGTGTCGCTGAGGCAAAACATATTTCACTTTCGAGAAATACTTGCATTTCTCATTCGGACATTGGCACGTGATTTGACTAACAACCGGTGATATATAGGAACGGACCACGAAAGTGAAAGAGCTTTCCCATAAAGTCGGCAAGCGCCAAAACGAGATACTTACGAATTCAATGGAGCTAGCCATGTCTTTGTAGAAGACCTGTATGTTCGTCGACTTTGGCTCCGTGGCAAGTTGGGCGTTTAAGGAGTTTTGTATTTTCCTGCAACAAATATGGCCATTGAATCACTCACTCAATATAGCATTAGTTTATGTTGTATCCGGCTTTCAACTGCAACATTCTTTATACAAGATAAACAATACATCAAGCAAACCTCAATGTTTTAAAAACTAAGGACGTTTAAGGCGCGGTGAATAAGCAACTTTTAATTTGTTATACCTCAATAGGTATTTTTGGGGGGTGAAAGAAACGAAGTGGGGGGACAATTCGTTCCCTAAAGTTATACATATAAAAATTAAATGGAATCGAAAATACGCCGCGATGGTACGATGTTTCGCTTGGATCGTTGGACTTATTATTATTATACTTATATGTTTTTCATTAAAAATCTATCATTTTGATCGATAAATAAAAACAACAGTTCCCTTTATTATCCTTTATCAAACCACTGTCTGACTTAATTTCATCAAGATTTGTTTACAAATAATAAAGATAGTTGCTAGAATGTAAATCTTAAAGGTTATCTAATGATTTTTTTGGTTTTTCAACGAGAAGGGGAGTGAAAGAGTGACGGCTGTGTAGTTACTGGCTTACAGAATCAACATCTTATGTCTCAGAAGAGGCCACAAATAAATGAGTCGTTATTGCTATATTTTTTTTGTCCAACATAAAAATAAATCTTTATGTATGTCGGACAGGAAAAAGTGTATAATAGTGGTAATATTATACATACCTGTACCAGGTATCTCTGGCAGCTTGGGTGGGATAAGTGGCGAGGTAGTTGGTGACGCCCGTGAACGTGGGCCAGCCGATGAGAAAGCCGGTGTCATCACCATCCGGCATGGACAGCCAAATCTCAGCAAGCCTAACGCTCTCCTTCAGTTTGAAGCAGTTGGTCCCCCTCGACTTGCCTACCAGGAGGAGGTCGTTGAAGAGGAAGAGATGGCGGTCCAACGGTGGGGAGGTAGATCCAATGGGGCACAGTTGGACAGGCGCTTCCATGATGAAGGTGCGTGGGGTGAGAGAGTTGGTGTTCGCGGTGACGTTGCCAATCTCCAGGCTAGGCCTTTTACGGAGGCTCTTCGATTTCTGTAATAATAAATTACACTTAGTTATATTTTCTTTATTATTTGAAATTTCTAGTCTTGTGTCCGTGTGCATTTAAAACATTGCAAAGTACGTGATTTGTATTAATGCACGTTTTTAATATGTAGACACTCTCACTTATTATTTTAAATGTTGGTCCTCTAAATATTTCTTTCCAAAATGAAGATTTGCCATAAGATTTTATTAACTTAATTCATTTTATGCTTATGCTTTATAGACCTCTTTAACTTTAACTAGGGTTACATTCTTTCTTCTTTCTTTTGATGGTATCAATGAATTATCATCTTTTATTCGTTTAGGCGTTAAACTGTAACATATAAACTTTTACTTTAATCACAGCTGCCTTACCTGTGCATGGTGCGAGGCGAGCGCGGCCGGGGCATCAGCGTCGTGCAGCGCGAGGTAGTCGTGGGGGAAGAGGTCCTGCACCCTCTCCAGGTCTGACAGGCGCGCCGCCCTCCGCCGGGCGCAGCCTCCGCCCACCAGCCGCTCGTACTGAGCGAGACGTTCGATCTGAAACAACACAACAATCAATCATCTAAGTAAAATCACGACTAGGTCTTTCGATTTCAACAGACCTGTATACTTATACGTATTAAACGATACTAACTCATTGATAACTTGACGTGGAGTTTGATTACAGTAATTTTTATTATCATAATGCCTTCATCATCATCATCATCATCAGCCTTTATACGTACACTCCTGAACATAGGCCTCCCTTAATAAAAGCCAAGGCGACCGATCCCTTGCTACAAGCATCCCACGCGGACCGGCCACTGTGCGTAGATCGTCTTCCCACCTGGTTAATGGCCGACCAACACTTCGTCTATCTGAGCGCGGCCTCCGCTCTTGAACCTTAATGGCCCATCGACTACTGCCATTTCAACGTGCTTATTCTTCACGTGATATCGGTAACTTTAGTTCTCTGGCGGAAGTCTTCGTAACATAGTGCTTTAGGCAACCTAGACTTTACTGCTGGGCATGGCAAGGGTATTCTTTTAGAATCAAAGTATATCCAAGCCATATATATTGTATTGAAATATAGATAACCAAAGTCTTGTTATGTGTTATTCACCAACCCGTATAGGCAACCTATACGGGTTGGTGAACTTCACAGGCCAAAATCTCTTTAATCTCACCAGGCATGAAGGTTTCCTCACGATAATATATTTCACCAGTGAATATAGGTATAAATATATTATAGTAAGTAAAGGTAACAACAGTTGGATGACAAAGCATTCATAATATAGTACAATAGACAGGGCAGAAAAAAGTGTTAGGTATATGAAATGGTGGACATTTTTATCTGCAGTTCTATCGATACTATTAATAGCACTATATCAACAATCCAGTAATGGTATTTCTACTTTACATACACTTGTGATTCTTTGTATATCGTTTAAGTCTACAAGATATACAGGAAACCGTAAATTCCAACATGTAGTGACATTCTATATCCTATACGTCATATCTTAGCCAGTGCAAATAAATGTATGAATAATTTACATTTATGGATTGTAAACTAAGTGTAAAATGGCTAACGATGGTATATGTGTAATGATTTTAAGCGTGAACGGTGCAGCATGATAATTTCCATCCTATATATTTCACTACACCATATTTTGATCCCCAATAGTCAGTCAACTGTGACAGGAAATATCGTGGAGGAGTTCTTGTTAAGGAAGTCTTTGAATCAAATAAGCTGCTAATGAGACAGTTGCTTAACAGAGAATAATAATATGGTTACTTTTACAAAATATGTACGACATATATATGACGAATAATATACGACAGTAAATATTTGTTAATACAGAAGTGTACTATTTTCTAATGTTTCCGCGATTTTCACTTATTATAATGAAACAACTTTTACGGATTTTATCGCGGCTAAGTTTTTACATGCCCGACGTTTCAAATACGTGACCATGGTTGCTGTAAACTGTAAAGGATCCGAAGCGTCGGACATGTAGTAAAACTTAATAAGCCGCGATAAAATCCGTAAAAGTTGTTTCATTACAATAAACTTTTTTTTGACCCGCCTCCCCCGCTACCGGGGGAGGGGAGGGCCGGCCCTCACGATAGGTTTCTAACGTCACCCGTTCCAAACCAGTCAACCGTAGCTGACCAAGTTAGGTACAAACCCGACGCCATGAACATGGCGGGGGGCAACCCCCCAAATTTTTAACGTCATAGGATGATCCAACCGGATCACCCCATTTCCGATGACGCATAACGGTCACTAGGACCATTAGCATAGATCCAACCGAAAAAAAAAAAAAAAAAAAAAAAAAAACTTTTACTTTCGTCTATATTATCGGGCTAGCCATATTATTTGTTGCAACGAAGTTATTTGTTTTGATAAAGAGCACATATTTAAAGTTCGTGAACTAAAGCTTTGGTTTCTGCGAGCTTAATAAAAGTCAACATAAACATCTCCAGAACGCTGAGGTCTCCGACTCCGTAATCTAACGTAATATATTTGTGTAAGATGAGGCATTGCGCACACTTGAACTGGAAACGCGTCGGTTGCGGTAAAACGCCGGCGGCACCGTTTGATGTATCGCGATATTTTAACTATGCGCTCGCCCCGAGCGAAACCATTACTTCGAATTATAAGACCCCTTAATGTTGGTTATGATAAACAAGATGTATATTATATAAAACATGACTGTATGTCGAGCTTTTATGAAAATATTTACAAATCTATCTGTATTATTAACTCCTTAAACTGAAGACAATCAATAGGCTATTATTTTACAAGTTACAACCAAGCCCACAATAATATTATATACGATTATAACAAAGGCTCATTCCACATCAATGAACTCGCTTTGACTATAAAATATAAAATACGTATTCGAAGAAACACACATAAAATCGTATAAGAATGTTAATTTCCGTTTAAGAAGGCATTATGTTTCATTAAGCAGTGGCATTGTGTGGTAGCGATACTAATCTATATTCTAATAGCATAGTCCTGAGGGAGCCTTCCCCCGGGTTGCTCACGATGCTCTCTGGAGCGTGGCAACAACAATGGGATAACGCGACAGACACCGTGAGAGCTTTTGTTGAACATTGTATGCGTATAATAATTTCAAATTATAGTACGCACCAACGCTACTCATTAGCGCTTTGTTGATAAAAATATGTTTTATAATTATAATGGACTAATTTAAAGGTATAAATAAACTAGCTCTTTCCAGAGCTTTCCCCTTGTGTATTGTGATTTCAGTGTATCTATATAAACATCGTCAGTCTTTATCCGTCTACTACTGAACATAGGCCTCCTCAATAAACGTCAAGATGGATAATCCCTTGTTCTAAATATTCAAGATGATCTTTGTGTCTACATTGTTAAATATATTCTATGAAATAGCGAGTCAATAATTTAAAAAAAAAACTATTTTATATGCGCTAATTCTACCGATGTATAAAAAACCTATATAATATCGGATATAGAGCTATATATATTCTTCTTCTCTTGCTGTATAAATTCTAATACGTTCAGCCGATTTACAGACAAGCCAATAAACTTTCCCAATTATAAAAGGACTAGCAGTGTCCCGCAATTTCATAAATAATGCCTACCTATGTCTTGCTTTGATGTGTTAGCTAAATTATTGTAACATTTCATCAAAATCCATTCAGTAGCTTTTGCGACAACGAGCAACCAACAAAAACGCCAAACTTCGAAACCCTTATAATATTTAGATTTAAATGAATATAAATTTTACTACGCTATAAAAATTTTTGTACCCTATAAAATTATATAAGCTTATTATTAATGAGAAATATATTCCATGTAAGAATATGTTTATTTCTAATCCATACGAAACGTAAGAGACTTATTGTTTGATATGACGAAATCCTAAAAACGTATTTTGAATCACAATAGTTCGAATGCACTTTTAACATTTCACAATCGAATAACCGTATCTCATACAAACAATACTGCATCTTAACTTTACGTCTATAATTAATGATGCACCAGACTTCATATCACAAAGCTTCACGTGTGACAAAGCCTATGCTCGGCCATTGAACCTTTGAGTACATCTTAGCATTGCAATAAATTATCAAGTGCATAAGAATTTATATCACTATAAACAATTATAGAGAAAGCGTTGAAACAGATCAACGCGTAGATGTAATAATAGTTCTTATGTCAAGTGTTTACAGAACAGATTACATCTGGACTTTCATTGGTGAGCTTTTTACGATTTACGTTACAATAAAACTAACTCGTTTCTGTTTTCTTATTCTATTGTTTTTAGGACTACTTTATTATATTTTACAACTCATAATAAAGTAATATAGGCTTTACATTGGCTACATGTTTATAATGTTAATTTAACATCAATTATTCTTAATTAAAATCTTATGAGACCTGTTTTATCATTGAAATTATTTACATGATTAATCAGGTTTTATAAGATTTTATAGTTACTGAGACAGTTTATTATAGTTACGTTACATGAACGGTATCATTGATACGGAGAGCTTTGGTCTAAAGTTAGGCATGGCCTGGTCTTATCACCGTGCTTACCACAAATATGGCCAGGCCCGCACGTTCTTAATATGAATCAATAAAGTTGAGCACTTACCTAGCATATCTCTTAAATTAAAAGCTCTAATTACGCAATCAAAGCTAAGTGGATCAACACTTTGTTACTCAATCATTTAATCTTGAAAGGATATACCATCGTGATTGACTGCCCTCGATTAGATCTGGAGTCACTACGAGACAAACCTGTCTTCGAGTTTTTGCTAATTATACATTCAATGAGTCATGGGCTTAATGTATTCGAAAAATTGACAGCGCCAAAAAGAGTAAGTATTATAATGAAGGATAAAGTTCGGAGTTATTGTGTCGTAAGTAATGAGTGGGCTCAACCGCTGTGATGAGACGCCATGAGACGGCATGAGACGTATGCGAGCGGACAGCTCGACATGGGCCCGCTACACGGTCTCATTCGTGGTTACATCAGCGGCGATAAGTGTGTTAGTTTTTAATAGATAGTCCCGTGTTTACCGCGGTAAGTGGGCGCTCTCGTTTCAAAGCCATAAAGTTTTGTATTTGTTTTTTTTTTAAATTTATACAGACAAACTATACTATTAATTAATGCTAATTTAGGCAATCAACGGAAGTTCTTGAAGTTGAAAGCCTTGACAATTATATTGGGTGTCAAACCAACGCATACACAAGTAATTTGAGATTTCAATTTTGACATATTACGTTTGTAACTCAACAAAAAGAAACTCTAGTGTCAATCTAGATTACATTTTTTTCGAAAACCAAATTTCTTTCTGGTCATTATTTGACTTTATCTTTAAAACTCTCCATTGTTACGTCTTTACGACATAATCGTGCGCGCTTTAAAAACCTTTACGTTGACAAGAAACCACTTATCTCCAGATTAGACAATGGCTTAATGGGTTCGATAAAAAACTCATCTATCTTAAGTATAAGACTTTATTTACTCCCTGGACTACGGGGAATTCGGGCCACAAACGTTCACTGCGGACGCTACACGGAACAGCACTTTCTAAGTCAAATGTTTACTCGCGTCGGGACGTAAGTTTTTAGATAATGTATAAACTGTCCTAAAGTACGATACTGCGGTGCTTTACGAACTACAACAAATTAGTCTTATCTGTTCTCTAGTTTCCTGTTCGAGTGGACACGCCTTGCTCCTGATATATTTTAAACTCTTTCGTAAGTCTATACAGTATAAGTAAGGAGGCCGCGTTTAGGTAGATGAAGTGTTGGTCGGCCATTAACCAGATGGGAAGATGATCTCCGTGGAGTGGCAGGTCCGCGTTGGATGCGAGTTGCAAGGGATCGGTCGTCTTGGCGTTCATTGAGGGAGTCCTATGTTCAGCAGAGGACGGATAAAGGCTGATGATGATGATAATGAAGTCTATACGTTTATTCCGGGTTCTAATTAAAATTATATGAAATCACTTTTTCTAATCGTTAGCTTTGAAATCTTTACTTATGACCAATCTAGTAAATAGAACCCTATTGTCATTTTTATATTCAACATACATTCGAAATTCTATCAAGTCTGGTTGGTCTAGCAAACAGCTAGACGTACTAGTATTTCTCACTATGACAGATAAATCATCAAGTGATCACAATTTGCGTTTCACTGTTCACACAAGTCTCGAGAGTGTTTTAAACATTTTAAATGAAATATCCGATCGCGACCTACTTCAGTGTTGAAATCATAGAATTTTAAAAAGTTGTGTCTAGTTAGCGTTTCCGCTTGACTAGATTATGTTCAACTGTCCACGGAATACGCAATGTGAAATATCTCTAAATTGGGAATGTCTATAGTGTACGTGATGTTGGTTGTAATGAGCTTAGTTTGCTTTCTTAAAACAAAATACAACTTGTAACCAAATTACGAATGTATATATTTTCACAATTTTATGTTAATTAGATAGCCAAACTGGCAGAGCAGTAGGAAAATGGTTACATTTGGGACTAGATATTATCTAGACAACAACATTAGTTGCCTATCTTGAGACATAATATGTCGGTGCCAGTTTTAAGACTGCCTGTTCTGTTCTGTCCTTCTCTCCGAAACATGTCATATGTGTTTTGCGGAAGAAATAAGATTTAACGATACATATTAGTGGCCCTCATACTAAACTATGCATCTCTCCTAGTGACGGTGGGGCTCAGTAGCCCAGAGGTGAGCCCAACAATTTGGGCGAAGCGAATTGAGTAGAGGGGCCCTTACAACCACTCTAGAGATGGCTTTTTTTCGAAAGGTTTAGGTCTGACGGCCTTAAGGGCTCACTAGCCATCGAGGTGCCCTGTGCTACTAAATCCGGGGCACCTCACCAAAGACGGTAATGGTGGCACTCGCCGGCTTTTAGTGGGTAGAGCTGCGCCCACTTACCATCTATCGGGCACAGCGAGTCCCACATACCCGCCTGGGGAGACCCCCTGCAGGATGCCTCAGCGCATTTCCCGGCGTTAAAGGAAAAATGCATCTCTACCATTGATTAAATAGACATTAGGCACTTCATATTAATTGTGAAATCCTAATTTTCAATACAAGTCCGATGCGAAAGACCTATGTTTACAATGCACATACATAATCTAATGTTTTTAATAATATGAATATTATATTGAATACATACATTTGCATGTTATAAAATAATTAATATATATTAATTATGCTTGTGGGCTACTTCGGTTGGTGTTTGTCCTCGTAGCAAAGGTTAAGTCCAGCGTTGGGTGATGGGCTACCGAATACGGTATTGGAATTCACATTATCACTAATTAATCACACTTAGATTATATTAAGCCTTCGCTCTATGTAAATGGTGACCTCAATAACTTTCTTGTTCTCTGAGATTCTAGGTAAGCCTCTTTTTAGGGATCAGCAGTAACATACGTAATAACTACGTGCTATAAGACATGTTATGGTTATTATTAGGGGGGTCTACTTAAAAGGTTCTATTTAAAAATATTAAAAAATCTAGTTATTATTATTCTGTCGACAGTAACAAGTACTGTAGACAGTAGCAATTGTTATAGAGCAGTGTTTCTCAAACTTTAGGTTCCACGAACCTTTGTTAAAATTTCCAGGTGACAGCGAACCCCGAACTAACCACCCCTAACCTCTAAGGGTTCCCGTACCCCACTTTGAGAAACCCTGTTGTAGAATAGTTAACATTCTTAGGTCAAATACCGTATAACTTACAAGTAACATTTGCTAGCTTTGAATGCCAGGATTTTATAGCTTTGGTATCCCGTATTATTTACCGCTGGGTACCTCCTATCTTGTTTGTCTCCCTTGATACAGTTTTGCTGTGTTTCAGAGTGAGGAGGAAGACAGGCAGTCTAATTGCTAACACCGAGACTTAGCATCTTGTTCCAGGTACATAAACTAGGTTTTGTTTATTGGCGATTTCGATTACTTACGATTAGGTACGTTTGCCGGTTGGCCTATGCCATAGGCATGCTAGTGCATAAGAAATGGGAGGATTTGGTTGATTAAGTTTGGTATGGTTTCGAATATTATAATGACAGATCTATAGTTTAAATGACCGTTAGTTAAAGAACTAAACCAGCTAAGACTAACAGATACCATCGCTGGCTTGCTCTAGTAATCGGTCCACAGCTTTCACTTAATCGTAACAAACCCTTCGTTTACTGATATTGTACTTTATTGTCATAACAGCGTTGGAAAGTTGACACACGCAACATTTGTGGGTTCAAGTGAAAATGTTTGTTAAAATAATATTTTTCCGCAAATATTGGTACAGCATCGAGGTTACTTTGTGTATTGTGTTTTATTCTCATAATAGATTTCTCATTTCTTAATGTACGATTATCTATCTTAGCGTTTGTTGTAATGTATAATCTCTTTTGTTATCTTTGCATGGAATTTGCCGAACCGCCCTTTGTGTATCTTTTTTATTTCGTTTCGTTTATACATGCTTTCTGTTGCCACTTCGAATCTTTATTTAAATATGTTTTAAATAAAAATTAAATCTAGAAGTCGTTCAAAGATCGATTCGATCTCAATTACAAAAAAGTGTCTACTGCACGGCCGCCACTAAGCAGCCATTCAACGTCCTTTATCAAATACTAATCACAATTTACATTACAACAGCTCGGAGGGTCTTTAAGGCCAAATAGGGCGTGAATCAGCGAGCAACGTGCGAAATGAAGAATGCGGCCTACAGTGGAATTCAGTGGTACTCGGCATAGATAACATTGATTTAAGATTAGGAAACAACCGGTTAAACACAACTTGTATACGCAAATACTTAAGCTAAACCAGGTCATACAAGCGTCAAGTATAAAATGGATAAAAAATATATTCAACTTCACTCACACGTATAAGATTCCTTAAGAATGATTACACAATAAAATCATAACGTAGAAGTAGAAACTATAACTCTGCTTAGTTCTAAACACATTATCTTATCCAGAATATTAATGACTAGCTGTTGCCCGCAGCTTCGCCTGCGTTAACTAAGATTTACAACGGGATCTTAGTACGCAGAATAAGTAACTTTTCTGGTTGATTTTTTACACCTATGAGCCTATTCTTTACAACCAAACAAACAAACAAAGTTTTCCTCTTTATAATATTAGTGTAGACAATAATGATATTTGCCAAAAATAATCAAATATTACAAAGTAGTTAGTATTTGATGGACCTTGTATAATAAAAACAAAATATCAGCTACTTATTATAATGATCATGTTTTGGTTAAGATGATTCACGTTTAATTTCCATTAAAGCTATTCTCAATTCTTATAACTCTTTTAGGGTTTCATATGTAGCTATAATACGATTTATATAAAAATACATATTAATAAACCAACAAATGACATCATCGGGTCGTCCATATTTAGTAAACTGTATTTTATTAAAATCGTTAGATTGTTTTATATGTTAACGTTGTTTTATTAACAACTTTGGAACAAACTTTTGACAAAACAAATAATCCTTTCGGAATGACTGTAATATATAAAAATATACACGAATATCTTTGTCTTAAAAGAAATATGCAATGATACGCCGATAAATCTGATACGGGGTTAAGAGATTAAGCGAAATAAATGTGCTTTTGTTATCACAGCGACATCTCCAAAGGTCAGGACGCGGTGGGTCGTCGCGACACATATTTACCGACATTGTTCTGCACATCAAACCGCCAATTCATCTTTGGTGAAAACAAAACTCCCAAGATAAGTACGATAACCTTCACCACTTCAATAGCTTGATATCATGACCGGCCTCTCTACCAGCGGTTGAGCTTTCGCTATTACACTAACCTATCAATACTATACAGACAACTACAGACGTTTATGCGATAAAAAATTAATGCCAGTATAATTTAAAGTCAGCTAGCATTATGCATGTCATGAGAAGAACTAAATTAAACTATTCAAGACCTTCCAATTGGTTCTAGAGCTTATAGATCTTTATAAAAGTTTAAAATGTATGTGTATTTATGTACTAGCATATAATATGTACTAAAACTATGGAAAGGACGAGATGACCCCTTGTTATATTTAAGTAAAAATATTAAAAACATCTGAATGATACATACATCAAAAACACCTTTATTTAGCATTGCTAGTATTTCAGTCTATTTGTCCACAACGGCCATACAAATAAAAAGGCCATAAACAATGTCAGTACGTAATTACAATGTGGAGCAAGATCGTAAATCATAAAGAAAGCACCGAAGAAGACATCAAGCGTGGAATTTTCGATTGGGAATGATGTACGGGTATGCTTCGAGCCGAATAAGATCGGGGTCGGTGACCCTCTTACCATTTACATATAAACCCATGTTCATCTCAAAGGTTATATTTTGCCGTCAGCTTGACTAATTGCACGACTCCAAAGGATTTAATTAATGTAATCCAGCCATAAGTTTCAACGCAATTTTTTTTGCGTTTAAAATTTCTTGCGGTGTTTGTTATTAACGTAGAGATTTTTAACGACTCCCATAAAAGGGAGATGACGTCGTTGGTAGTAATTTGAATATGTAAATTTACTAATAAATAATAGCCCGATTGTCATCACTGATTACAAAAAAAAAAAAAAATAATGTGATTTCAAACTGCCTAAAAATTACTAAAATTATTTCGATAAAATTTATTTCACATTATTTCCATTTTCTTCGACAAACCCAAAATCATGTTTTTCATAAATTCGATATTGCTCAATACTACTGCTACTACATACTACGGCGATATTACATAACGCGCGATTCAAAAGCAGCATTTATCTAGAAAAAAGAGACTACTTTGTTTGATTGTGTTAAAAAACACACACGCACACTAACGTCACGGAGTAATCAGATACAATATGTTAACTCATTTGACCCCGGTTAGGTCGATGAGCATTTTATGTTACAGATCTTTCTTTTGGTTGCGTAATTTTATATGTGTTTCTATGTTATTTATAACTTGTATGGCATTATAAAAAGTAAAAGTATAATTTATCTATATGACAAAAATGTTTGTTGTTGTTTTGTTTGGCTTTTATTAAAATGTTTTAATATGTTCCTATGTTAGTTGGACGGGTAACCTGGCAGACGTGGCGTGGAAAGTGGTCGACGTCCATGTACATAAAGTCAAAGTCAAATTTTTTATTCAAAATAGTACAAGTACAATCAAAGTATCTTTTTGAAAGTCAATTGAGTCTACCACATAAAATAGCCCAGACAACTCATGTGTTGTACATAATTAACACAATTAGAAGAACTAGGTAAGTATGTTTCGTTTTTTTTCTTCACAAACAATTTTCAAGTCAATGCTTTTGTAACTTAATTATTATGACATAGGCTTTAATTGAATAACCGCATTAATCCAATACCATAAAATTATAACTTACTAGCTTTTGCCCGCAGCTTCGTCTGCTTCAACTAAGATTTAATACTTTTTGAAAATTTAATATAGCACATGTACACCGGGTATAGTGTAGCTTTGCAACAGTGAAAGAATGTTTCAAATCGGTCAAGTAGTTTCAGAGCCTATTCAATACAAACAAACAATTAAATCCTTACTCTTTATAATATTAGTATAGACAACAGAAACAAAGTAAGTGATATGAAAACATTCCCATCAGAATATTCCCAAACAACATTTTTTGTAACGTTCAATGAATGACACTTATGTGTTGTAAGTGTTGTAACCATCTAAATTCGCTATTCATCATCAACTTTTGGCACATGGCTGATGTGTTACCCAACAATTAAATGGCATATTATCAGAACGTAATATTTGATGATATTGAATGAGCGAATGAGTGAGTGAGTGACGGGGCATCAAACGGTGTGATGTAACGATGAGGGCAACAATGGTGGCGTCAATCATGCGTTGGAGACGATTTTAAATAAGTCTACGGGAGAAAGTCATTGCCTCGGGTTGTAACGCAACTGATTATAGCTAAGGACATGCACACACTCCCACCGTGCACGTGATTACGGGTTTTGTAAAGAATTATATTTTTTTAATGACATAAACATTCATCAAAAAAATTTAAATCACTTGCTCTATATTACTTTAGATATAAGAAAGAGACGAGTAAAATTTTCTTTAAATAGTTTCTAATTTTGACGTATCAGGAAATAAATTATAACATAAATATAAAATCATATGATATTTTCGAATTACTAGGGACTCGAATTATATTAATAATAAGCTCGAAACTATGATGTGCCGACCAATTTAACACGCGATGCCAGGGTTGCGTGTTGAACGAAATTGGTAGTAACCTGCAACCGTCAAACTGTGGGTATACAGCCTTCGAATCCTGTTATTTTTCTCGAAATTTATATGACGTATCTAGTAGGCGTTTACAATGGATGTTACAAATAACATGAATATTGATGTTTTGTTTTCGATTATCCCGTATACGTTCCGCTTATTACGGCTTGTAATTACTCTTTTAGGGATTTTTGTTGCATGGGATAAGTTGTCTTGACGTTCATTGAACGAGACCTATGTTCAACAGTGGACGGATAAAGGTTGGTAATGATGATATTGGATTTTGTCGGTGAAGTTCTAACAGTGCGTACCTCAAAAAAGTCATTTTTTTGACTGTTTTGAAAGTTGTAATTTCATTGGATAAAGGATAAAAAGGCGCATCGTTTCCGCCAATTAAAACACCACGACTGACCATTAGAAGTCCATTATTAAAAAAAATTGTAACACCGCGTAACAATTAAATAAAAGATTACACGTTTTTATGAAGTCTTTTTTACCCTTCTGTAAAGTAGCTATTTTTCACTTACGCACTGTAAGAACTTCACTGAAAATTTATAAATTGAAAAAAAAAAACGTCTCATCAAATAAAATATTATATTGAAACAAGACTTGTCCCAAAAAATACTGGAATAGTGTGCGATTGCCTTTTAGATATGTGGCGGCTGATTGAGGCGGATCGGAACCTCTCCCCTTTTCCCCCTCCTCCGGGTCACTCACGGCGCGGCCGGCGTTGATGCTGCAACACGTCATTACGTGAAACCGACGCGATTGCATCGGTCACCCAATATTCTATTGGGGATTTAGATGACAATCGTTTTGAAACCGGTCCCAATATTTTGACAATCAATCATCCATGACTTCTTTCATCATCATCAGATTGTTCGGCTGACAAGGGTCCATAAATGCCAGCACGATTAGCTTGTATACAACTTCAACAGGCTATGGAGCTTGACATAATACATGGTAATATGAATGAGGTCGAAAAAATAAACACTATTCATGTGCTAGACACAACATTCATAAAATAGTACCATCAAATTTTCTTCTTCAACAGTTAGTTTATAGTGTGTATTACTTTTTTGTTTTATATGCATAAATATCATACAGGATATAAACAGCGCTTGTATAAAATGTTTATAAAAATAACCAAATAAACCAAGCAAACTTTGACTTGACTTCTAACATACCAAACCATAACTTATTCAAAGCTCGAACAGAAGCTTTCATGTCACCATCGGTTTTGGTGTGGTATGCAATAATCGCATTATTATAAATTACCGCCCGAAGCTCGGAAGAGCTTTTAAGAGCTTCCATCGTAAAATTTGAAGGGATTTGTGTCATCCGGTGATACATTACTCGGTTACCCCACCACATTTAAGCTACTGTCACTTGGAATTCTTTGTGGCTATAATGAGATTTTTACCCATTATTAGACAAACGCGACATTCTTAAGGTAATTTATACATCCTACTAGTATATTGTTGGGTAAAAATACCATAGCTACCACTGTGATGTGATGTCTATTGTCTACATTTAGATATTTTAATATGATTTTGTTTTTTTTTGGCATTTATTTATGGGCTTTTGTTTGGATTATCTTTGTATCTTCCAAGTTTTTTTTAAACACAAATAGTTATCAATAGTTTAGTAAGTATTAATCGGAGCGGAAAATAGCTTTTAAGTTTGGTTTACGAAGGGTTATAATTTTTGTGCAACGGAAGTTGTGTCAAGCGGTGTCACAAAATTTGAAAGTTAAAAATTAGATTGACCATCAAAGGATCCGTTATTAGAACTTCTCACGCGTTACATACTTTTTTTAATAAATTGCTTAACCTAATATTTTTTCTTGAGCAACACGTTTTATGTGAACATAAAAAAGAAGACATATCGCTCCCACAGTTTTTTCTATTCACTGCCTATGTTGTGACGTAACCATAAACCAAGTTTCTTAATATTTTATTTCGAGCGTTTAATTATAAATTAAATAAATGATAAAGAGCACTACAACTATCTCAGTATATCATTGAATCCTAGAATTCTCAAGACCGTGAAATAAATAATGAAATTTAAGTATACCTAAAACAATAAAACGCAGTATATTTATTTATTTTATATTTATGTATGATCCTACAGTTTTGTAGCATCCGAGCCCGGCACCTTTCGAGGACATCAGCCCAACTTTCTACTTCACCATAGCATCACCAGTTAAGAAAACAGTAGAGATTCACTTTTCCACAGTAGCGTTGCGTTGGTAGTTCATTTAAAACTTGTCATAGGCGTCACTAACCCTGTTCTGAACTGCGTAAGTTTTCCACTTTCTCCTTACGCAATGTTTTTCCTATGGTTATGTTTATGTCACCAGAAACCAAACATTTTCGCTTTAATGGCATTTAAATTTCATATAAAACAAACGATCGTTAATGTGGGAAAAGAAAATCTAATTAGTATTGAAGTATGTATATTTAATTATGTTCGAACGTATTATTTATTATACGTAAAGTTTCATTAAAATTTCACAATTTCAGACTTTCTTATAATTTGTTTTAGCCTTTATTTGACTTCCTAACTTCTCAAAGTAAAATAATAATCACAGGAACAGTGATTGTTCTTTTTACTTTGATAGATTAAAATTTGATAGGAATAGAAAGTCTAACATTGTCAAATTTTAATGAAACTAAGATTTTCCAGACACTATTATTTTTAGTTTAAAATGAAATCGATTTGAATATAGTATATATTATAATCAAAAGCTTCTAGATGCTTCTCGACGTCAGGTAAATGGATTTGGCTCATAGACAATATCATTAGAATCACAGTCGCTGTCCCGTCGTATAAGATTATTTTTAACAATGCGCCTTTTCTCGACGTAATTCATGTTTCCACATAAGTTCTCACAATAGAATAATTACTCAAACCAGTTTTTTATTGTTTTTATTTGCTTTTTAATGAATTAATTGATGTTATTAACTACAAGGTCAAAATGTCGTCCCTTTGAACACGTGACTTCCTCTTAGAGTCTTAGACCTTTACAACGACTGGTTTATAGTATCAAAACAGGAACAGAATATTACAAGATAAATGCGCATTTTTAATATTATGAATATTTTGTAAACAACATTCAACCACTTGGCGTCAATAGCAGCTCATCGTGCCAATTTTACGCAAATTACCTCACGTGAGACTGCAAAACGAAATTACTCAAAAATTATGGCTGACGATAGATACTAAAGGTAGAAATCGGCATATATAATATGCTCATTCAAAATTCAAATGCGTAAAATAACAGTTAGATGAAGCGAACTTTAGGAAATTCTGCAAGCAGATTTGCTGAACCCGTGTCTCGGAAAAAAATTCTTTATTTTCCCAATCATGTTCAAGTAATGACGTCACACGCGACTTGTGTATATTTTCACTTAGGGAAATCGCATGCGAACCTCTCAAAATGAAATACATACATACAAACAAAACGATTAAGTTGTAGTTGAGGTTTGTCAGTGGTGGTCTGTGGTATGTACGGTATTCTAAATATGTGGTGCAAAATTGAAATCTTTACACACGATTCGTTCGCTGACCGTATCATATCAGAAGCACCAATTGAATAAGGAGATTTCATTGGGTGATAACAGCGTGCACGTTTTTTATGTAACGATACTTTTGCTATTTATTAACGCTATTGTTTCGTGAGCAGAGCAATGGCCGAATCACATCTAATTCTAATATAGTTGTACTTACGTAATAGTGAAAAGTGGCACAATCATTATAACACACTTATGCGTTTTATCAATACTTTCTCGATAGATCAATATCTGGATTTCATAGAACTATTACATCGCATTACCCTCCTCGCCTAATTTCGAGGGGGAGACCCGTGCCCAGTAGTGGGACATAAAGGGTTGATACTTTACTTTTTTTTTTTACCTCCAAGTTGAAGAAGCTTGATATAAAGCGGTTTTGTAGCATTCGGCATAAGTATTAATACTCTATTTTGTTCGAAGTAAAATGGAGAATCAGCAAATGGAGAAGGTATAACCATAATGACATGTTTTATGAGACCATACAAAAAGTCCAATATTTGTCATCAATTTACCTCTCCATTTTAAATGTCAATTTTGATGGATATGCTTCGGGGTTGCCATCTGACCTCAGTCTGTATAAAGTAATCAATTCTGTATGGATGGGCCACTCCTGTCCTTCATAGCGACTACAATTTGTATGAGACCAGTCTATGAAACATAACCTGATCCATTTTTATACTGACAAGTTTCATTCTTACGTCCAATTTTAATCTTACTTCTTACTTATACCTAAAATATTATAAACGTGATAGTTTGTAAGTATTGATGTTTGTTACTCTTTCACGTAAAAACTACCGATTGGATTTTAATAAAACTTTACAATAATATAACTTAAAGATCAGAATAACACACAACACACACATATAATTTATCCCCGTCTCCCACGGGAGTGGGAAACCGCAGGGCGCTGCTAGTGGTTGTATCAATTTTTTAACGATGTTAATAAGTAGGTAAACGAAATAAATAAACCTCCTTTATATAGACTTTATCGTGGTTCATAAGAAAACAAACATTCATATTCTCCCCAAACATACAATGTATTTTTTTTTACAGTTTCGGTAGAGTTATATATAAACTCTTTGAGGCAGCTTCCTCGACTTTGATAGATACGATGTTTTTACATTGTATAAACATGACAATATTGTTTAGGTTAGCGGCCCACGGCCCGTGCTTCCCGGAACTGAACCGAAACCCCAAGCACATGCAGCGTGACATTTTTTTACTAGAGGACAAATTCGGGTCTATTTTTTGCCTACGTACATAATGACTGGTAATTGTACAAAAATCTTCGCTCCAAATTAAATGTAATTATTTAATGGACGTAAATGGACTAGTAGTTGACATGCAATGAATATAATTAAAATAGTTTTTTTTGTATGAATAACTTGTTTTATGTGACTCATTTAAATATTGGAATTTAGGAATAAAATATATTTTTTTTTAAATATTTTACGAAAGAATATATTAATAACATAATTTAAAATAATTATAAACATAATGTAATATCTTGTATCCATTTTACCCAGAAATTATATAACGTTAGTAAAATATTTTTATGTCATGGATTAGACACTAACATTAATAATGTGAACATATCTAACACTTATTAACGAATGGATACATTATTAATTCCAAATAAAATAACTGCATTATTAATTATGTCTGTATATAATTAATATAATATGTTACATGAATTTTAACCGTAAACTTACATAACGAAATTATTGAAACTATCATCAAATATATTTATCATGCGTCTATTGAAAGCTTCTTCATAAGTATTCATGGCGATACGAGAAGGGCTTGTTAATAAGTGGTCAATTTAGTATTTTATATAAACGCAGTCAATAAATGATTACAATCATCAGGCAGGTGCGTCTATGACTAAACAAGTTAATCCTCGAGCATTTGAGCGATCGATTTCTCAATTGTAAGCTATTTATAAAACTATGAATGAAGAAATTCACACAGTAGTGTAAGCTAATTTTTTTTAATTTAGTTTGAAAAAACTACTTATGCAATATATTTTTTTGTTTATTGTAGACTAGCTGTTGCACGCAGCTTCGCCTGCGTCATGTAAGATTTAAAACGGGTCCCTAACTTTTTGAAAATTTTATATAGCCTATGTTCAGTGGGGAGTGTAGCTTCCCAACAGTGAAAGAATTTTTTCAAATCGGTCAATTAGTTTCGGTCGGAGCCTCTTCAATACAGACAAACAATCAAATCTTTTCTCTTTATAATATTAGGATAGATTGTTTTAAGAATACTACTGATTGCTGTCGAATTTAAAATGACTACACACAATAATTAAATCGTAAACCAGGTTAATACATTCCTTATTTTATCATTTTTTTCACTACTAACCCCCAAATTTTAATAAAACTCAAATCTACCGTTATTTCATTCATTCTCTTATGATCAGAAACAATGAGGCAGTAGAAACAACGGAGAAAGGCGCAGCAGGCGATATTACCGTGCTACGTGATGACTGAACGTGTAATGAAAAGGCGCGAAAACACGTGTTCGAAAACCAGATGCTGGATCTCCTTTACATAATCTTTATATTTGCTTCTTTTCACAGATAATAAAATACTAAAATAGCTTATGCCTGCCTGGTAGCTTGGGCGTGTACAGATTTTAACGAGAAGAACCGGTCATTTTATGAGGTCCGACAAAATTCATTTCATAGAGGTCTATGGTTTAAACTACATAATAGAGAATATTCTATGTTATAGAATAAGAGCATACTATATTTCCATAGGCTAGAATAGTCTATAGGAATTGACATGCACAAATATTAAAATTATTTGAAGCCGCATCTGGAACGCAACAAGAGCCATGTTCCGCGAACACAGAACAATGGTACCCACCATTTTGTAATGTCTTCTCATTACCTATGCACGACGCAAACCTGTACAAATTAACCCTTCCATGCGTAGACGCACACAGGCACACAACTGCGTTCATACGTCATAAATACATAAATATGATTTTTTATTAAAAATGCAAAGGTTTTTATAGTTAAGCAATAGACACGTAAGTGACCTAGGGCTCCATGCTTGAATAAAACTTGTTAAGTAAGTTACAGAACATAATCGTGAAATTGAATTTATAAACTAACACCACCAAAGTAAAAAGGTTTAAGTTAAAACATGTACTATATATGTGTAATAAACCCATTTTATGTAAATTATATTGTTATAATTTTAGAAACATTTTTCTATAAGCCAGAGTTTCTTAAACTCTTTTAGTAACGGACTGCTTTTAAAATTTAATCTATTATTTTTTTAATCGAGAATTCGATAGATTGGAGGCAGTAGCGGATTTATACATTTTCCAAGTATACAGAAAAGACTTAGCCGACTTTTTTGTTATGAAATATTACAATATTTTATTCGTATGTCACGGATCCCTAAAAACCCTTTCATGAACCTATTAAAGACAACCAGTTTTCTGGAATCCTAGTACTTGTTTTGTGAAATTTGTTTAAACGAAAGAACGAAATTTTGCAACAATCGATAGTAATTTTCTTAAGCTGGTAAGCTTATTGATAAGAATCTAGCTAATCTCCAAGGTGATAATAGTATTAAGGTTCTACTAGTTTGTCAGGCTACAAGGCGTTTCGCAAGCCATTAAAATATAATGGGGAGTATGAATAAAACAGCGACTTCTCTAATAATATACCATTGAATGATAATTTAGCAAGCACGATATAAAAACACATTGTTTTGTCATACACTTTAACGCTGTTGGACAATAGTAACCCAAATACA
This sequence comes from Lycaena phlaeas, assembly GCA_905333005.2. Lineage (NCBI taxonomy): Eukaryota > Metazoa > Arthropoda > Insecta > Lepidoptera > Lycaenidae > Lycaena > Lycaena phlaeas. Next base: position 7,480,651 of record HG995181.1, read on the forward strand.
TGTTGTATTTACACGCTGTTTTTTTTTCTACAAACACATGTTTCGAAAACGGAAGATGGAACGGAAGCTATACCAGGCTGGGAGGTTTTTGGTAATAACGCAGTTTCAAATAGTGACCTAGCATATGTATTTACACTAGCAGCGCCCCTTACACTACGTACTTCCCATTCCCTTGGGAGTACGGTGATAAATTATAGCTTATGTGTTATTTTGATGTATAAGCTATTATATGGTAAAGTTTCATGACAATTCAATCACTAGTTTTTAAGTGAAAGAGTAACAAACATCCATACTTAAAAACTTTCGCGTTTACATTAGTAGGAAAGTAGAAATCAAATCCTATTTGACGTAAAAAAGTATTAAGATTTTTCATTTTGACTTTTACATACGAGTTCAATATGTCACGCATATAGGTATGTTGATGATGATGAGCATACTGACTGAACGCGTCATCTTTCCATGAACGACAAAACAACACCCGGATGTTTTGAGTTTCATGTGGGAGCGGTCCCATGTAATTGCTACCATTGATGTGCCAAGTAAACCATGCGGTACGCGGTAACGCTGTTAGCAGCCACCGTTCCTCTGGTATTAATTACATGTCTGTCTCCCTGTCACTGCCAGGTATCAACTATTAGATCCTGTCTACTACGCCTTAATTTAAACATACTTATAACGTGGACATCACAGGCTAAAAATAATAAACATGACTTAAAGGTTGTCGATGCATTACAATGTCGCCGTACTAGTAATTATGACTGACTTGAAATAGCATGTTGGTTTTTAGTGCAATTTTATGTCAAACTAGTAACCCGGCAAAAAATGGTTGTCATGAACAAGGTGGATACGCGAAAATATTCATGGTATTTAAATTTTGTATGCTTACTTTACCTATTATAAAAGTAAAGGTATCGACCACAGATACTTAATATTTCTATGGTATCAACCCTTAGATGTCCTCAGAGGAGCCTCGAAATCAGGCGAGGACTTAACCTACTATACCCTACTTTATTTTATGGAGACAAGTTACAATTAGATTACATTACACCCATTCCTGAAGTGGTAACCCTCAACAGACATAAATATAAATTTTATTCTTTCATTAAAAAAACCAGATAACTCCACTGTCCTGATTGGATGTATGGTTTATCAATATCACCTAAAACTTCAAGAAACCAACACTCATCCAATGGTAACATATGAGTGGGTGAATAATAAAATGATGATGATGATGAACTTAGGATACTAATCATATATAAATAACCGCCTTAAAACCATAGCAGGTGCGTATTCAATATGGACGACATAATAAGATACAATTTGTCCAATTCAGTAGACCTTTACGATCCTAGACAAACTCCTTACTTAAAATTCTTTAGCACTCGTGTTGAGCAGTACATCTGTCCATGTTACGATCAGATGAAGACAGAAGTTGTTTGCTGTGGGCCAGAGCAACATTCGCGTAACTGCATTTTGTGCCTTCGTAAAAAAACTATGTAAACTAGTGAAATTATAACTAATGACGATTTTTTGCGGCCCATCATAAGTGTGAAAATGAGTGATGTTAACGTAAATATTTTGTTTTTTTGCCTAACACTACACATACTCTTAGGATGGACAAAAAAATGGCATAAAAAGTGTTCGTTATCTTAATGACACGTTTACTCAAAATTTTTGGTCAAACGATAAGCCTTCGTTACCTTTTTACGCAAGAATTCCAATGATAATGGACATTGTCAGACGTTTATTCATATCTTGTTTCTAGGAAAATATGCCTATTTGTAAGTGGAACATGTTCAACATTATTAAGCACTTTTAATCGATTACAATGTTTTATGGATCTCATTGGGATTTTTTTAAATTTTCTACATATTATTATGATCAATAAAGTCTACTTGTTCCAATAGGCAACATCTTAATATACTGCTGTTCTAGAGGTAGACACGAATCCTTCTCATGTTAATTCCTTAATTCCACATTCCATTTGCATATTCACATCGTCATCCTATCTAGAAAATCTATGATCACTTTTCCCATTTACATTCGAGAACCATAGAGCTCCGACCAATCAAAAGGCAATATGTTTGATAATTATTAAACATAAATAACCTTTAATATGTACACACAGTTAACAGTTGACAGGCTGAATTAATAATAAATTAAAGGATAATGTGTATTGGTATCCTGTAATTAAATACCAATTAAAACTACCTCTACTAGTATTGGTCCCTTGTTTAGTCGATTCACTCATAATTTATGACCCTGTAATATACCTCCGATGTCTACTAAGCAGTCATTATCTTCTATCCTTATAATATCATAATATCATTGTAAAGGAAATGGCCTCTAAAATTATGAATATTAATAGGATACTAATAAAGCATTTCCTTTTTGTATTAAAGAAAAACGTAATAATATATACAGTATTAATAATAAAAAGACACATATTTTGATGTAGTTATTAAATGTTTGCAGTGTTGACAACCCTACGGTATTAACAGTAGATTTACTGTTTTCACTATGTCCTGTTTTCTGTTTTGATATATATTTCTATTGTTTTTGATAAACGATATGTATTCTCTAATGCGTGTCAATTCGAATCAAATCAAATCGTCGAACGATTAATTATTTAGAATAAGATTACAACAAAACCAAAAAAATTGACAGTCATAGTTAAAAAATTCCTAATTTCAGTGATAACAGTTAATAAAATAAATATAAAAATAAGCATTTCGTTAAACTATGTCATAATGCCACATTAGAATTTCGGTGACGCAAAGCTTTCTTTTTCTTACCAAAAAGTGCTCAACGCAGCCAAAGAAGTTTTCACTTAAAAAAATAATCCTTAAAACTCGCACTTGAAAATTACAATTTCCCTGTTTTCTATGTTTTTTTTAAATTTAGATTGCTCTTTTGGTTTCCTAAGGTTGCCAACATTGCGCCTTTGTCACATGTCTGTTTACGACATTTTTAAATACTAAAAAGCTATAAAACGCCGGGAAAGGGGCACGACAATGGTATTAAAGAGGGTAATTGTTTTGTGGCAGTTTACTCGATTTCGTTGTAAAATACTTTTATTGAAAGAGAAATTATTATTTATTGTCCCATACGTTTCTGTGTATCGTAAACAACGTTTTCTCCTGAAACATAGTAAGGTCGTCATAACCGGCCTGCAGCCTGCTTACTCGAATCCCAATTGAAAACTATAAAATACACCGTATTGATAAATTTTAGAAACGTTTAGAATTCAACTGCAAGTGGATTAAATGTCTCGTATTCTTAAAGTATTGAGATTGAATTGTTTTAATGATTAACAATAAAAGAAATAAATGTAGAAAAAATATACTTTTTAATATTCTGTTAACCCATGCGAAGCGCTAAATATTTAATAAGGGAAATTATGAATTAAATATACCTATATTACTATTTATACAAACACTTTTTACAGTCCATTCCTAGTAAGTGTTAAAAAAATAAAAACATTGGTTCCAAGAAACTATGTAAATAGAAAACCCGTTACCGCGCGAATTTTAAGTAATATTTTATTTACATTCGTAGAGCCTCTATTACATGACAAACGAATCGTTCGTAGAAGCTACAACGTCAAAATTTTCAAAGATTAGATTGTATTTATATACATTTTCTCAGTATTCTTTGCAAATTGGCGGGAAAACTATGATGACGAAAATTTTAGTTACTAAATTGTCTTCAAACACAATTTTTTGAAAGATTATAAAACAAATCAAATAAAAATTTTGAATGCTTCATTTCAAACTTTTGTATATACATATATTAACTTGTATTTTAATACTTTCGCTCCACTTAAGTTATAATTAATATACACTTACCAACGAAATACCTATTTGACCTACATTATGTAACTGGTGGTACAGATAAAAACAAGCAGGCCACATAATTATCCCATTTCGTTGCTATGGGTCTCATTAAGTAATTTGTTAAGTTATCTTTAAGCAGCGGTAGAAATGAGGTTGACTTGATACCGCCCTTTGAAAAATACTAGTCGAATTAAGAATCATCAAATAAAATTATGCCTATTTAAATAATTGTATACGTAAAGAATGTATGTTTCGATAAAATATAATAAATAATAGCGTCTATATTTGAAAGGAATGTAATTGGATAAACAAAGCGTAAATCAAAGAAAAAATCCTGTGATTTCTATTGTGTTTTATGTATCAAAGACATATAATATAAATTATGAGACATAACATGAACAATTACAAAACTTCATCAAAAAATTCAATAAGAATACGAAATTTTAGTTCATGTCATAAAAATGTAAACAGAGAAAGCTCCCGTAGATATGATTACGTTGACTTGTCCAACAGACGACTTCCTTGTCGGAAAACTAAAATAGTTTTCAGTTACATCTACTCACATCCCATACTTGAATATTACATAGACGAGACCACACCCGATCTTGTGCTATTTACGATTCTCGGATGCCTATCTGACTTGCGACGTGATAATGGCGCGGGTAAGATTGCGACAGCGTACATAATAATAGGAGGATCTTAGCGCGGCCGAACCCGACTCACAAGACAATAGGGTGTACAATAACAGCTTCCAATTCATACAAACATCTTAATGATATGTGTTATACGATTCTGAGTAGGCACTTGTTTTAATTGTAATTAGTTCTTAAGTTGCAATAGTGTCTGTTGGACAACGTTTCAAAACTTGCAATAAACCTAACGTCAACTGACTTATGCTACACATTAAACTAGTGTTATGAAGGTACTTACTTAAAAAAAAAAATACTGCGATCACATTAATTATATTTTAGCCACTTTTATTTCTATATTAAATATTTTATTCCTATAACAAACATTTTATAAAAATACTAATATAAATAAAATTATTAATAAAACTTACATGCATGATATGTAATAAAGCGCGTAAATAATGGGATAATAACGCACTAGCACGAAAACATCACGGCGTGCGAGTCACTTTTGACCCTCGTTGTTTACACTGTTATTATAATTTGTGATATAAGGAATCAGACGTGCTTTCGCACGCGCTGCCCGATCAGGACTGGCCGGCGGCCCGCGTCCGCCGCGTAGCCTGCGCAAGCGCATGCACTCAAAGTTTATAAATATTAAGAGTTATGTTTTATATTGCACTATTAACTATTCATCGTTTTTCATCGTCGCGTTTTAAGTACTTAAAATATCAACCAACACTATTGTTTTACTTAAATCGGACTTACATTATAAAATCAACACCTAACGTTTTAACTGATTTTAAATTTAATTTTAGACGACAAATATGCTGATGATGTTAATGATGAATACAAAGCAGTGCTAATTACATCATAGACGCCGTTAAAGTGGAACGTGGTAACGTAGTTTTATAACAAAAGTTGGAGCTGTAATAAAATCATTTAAAACAATAAGAATAATTGAATCTGGTTGCGACTAGAAGGCCTAGAGTAATTCAAAGGAATACAATCGCGGAGTGCTTTATAGTCATTGCAAACACAGGCTTATCAAAATCTATCAGATATCTGGGATCAGCCCTCAAAGAGTGACAAAAGCAGCATAAATCATTGTTGTAATAGATCTGCGGAGCAAAATGTAGAGAATTTAAGCCGCGCTAACGATATAAGGCGTTCTACACAAGGAATGCTTTACCTTTAATTTTAAACTACAAAAATATAGAGAAATCTAACATTATGACGATACGAAAATGATGAGAATGAATGTTAAATATATAAGTTTTGAAAAAGTTTAGAAATTGCCGTGAAAATAAACGGAGAAACAAATAAATTGTTTTATATAGCAAGGATAATTAGAAATCGTATTATATTGAATACATAATTCTTTATGAACTCAGCTACAATAACTTTAACAGAATTTAGCAGTACCTTCTTTTATAATGATAAAAATTTACGTAATGGCATAGAATTGTGCTACAAACCATTTATTATCCATTAATATACATTAAAAATGGATAAGAATTTATATTTGCAAGAAACAATAGTACCAAATATTAATAAACATTATTAAAATTGCAATAGTTTTTAGCAGAGACGCTCGTTAAAACAATTCAAGTGAACATTTGTATGATCTATAAATACTAGTGGCAACTGTTATACTAAATAAAGCCTGACAGCTGCAAATATCTGGAAGATGCAGACGGCGAGGATCCACCTAACGAGTTGAGAACAAGATCCGAGTGAATTTAAACGTAATTGCATTTATTTTTATATATCGAACACAAATGGAACAATATCGCCTCGTCCTTGTAAATTTGTGGCTAAAGGCGCTAACAGTGGATTTAGTGGTTCTTGTAATGACAAGAACTGCCTGAACAACTGGAGTATTTTATTCAAGTAGTAGAGTAAATTTCTTCCATAATTCTGAGATTCAAGAGTTTGGGTATCTAAAACACGCAAATTTGTAGTCGATTATGATATAAAACACTGCAAAATTCTAATTCCTCATTTAATAAATCGCATTGACTTTTCAGACATTTCTTCAAAATAAAATATTTGGTCGACAAAATAAAAAAAAATTGTGCAGGATTTATGTAAAAGATAACTTATAACTTCGTCAAAATTGTCATCACTGATGAACTTGGGCCTTCTGACCTCAGAGACCTACGATAGTATTATCTTTAGTACTGAATATTTTTTTGCTTTAACAAAATTGAATCCAAAAGTTTTATCACTCATTTTAGCAGAAATGGTCAAGCTACTCGATAGTCAGGTAGAGCCATTTTTTCAAAACTTGTATTTATTTGGAGCTGCAATTGAAATCATTTTTTAAAGGCAATTAGGAAATAATTAAGTATTACAGAATTTTTTACAGAAATTATATTTATTACAACGTAAATAAAAGTATAAAATGTGTACTGTATAGAATTCAATTAATTTTATTTTTCTTGACATCGCCTTAAAATTCGGCGTACGATTGGTGACCGCATTTTCCAGTAATACTTTTAGATGCTGGTGAAATAATACTGAACGGTGTTTGGATTTTACGAATATTGAAATAGAATAATCAAATAATATTTAATTTTAAATGGACTCTGAAAAAGAAACAGCCGATTTTAAAATATTCTAGTCCTCGAATCAATTTTGGAATTCCTTCAATATTCCTTCGAGTTTAATATATTGTATTTTAATAATATTTTTGAATATATAATATACAAAAAAATGAAAAGCTAACTCTGGTACATTTTTCCTACAAGGAGCCGCGTGTGGTTCGCGACGAACGTTGGCCTCACAGCATTATAGCATAGCAAGGAATGTCACGCCACCATAAAGTTGGCACAGATTATACCAATCAGGCCATGTAGTTTAAAATATAACTTAAAATATGACACAGTAACACAAAAAAATGAGTGTAAAAACAACTTTACAAACATTTGTATTTCAACTCGAGATAAACAGATTTTGGTTATAGGTTTTAAAACAAAAAGTTGCACGATAATAAATACATTTGTTTGAGTGTTGACAATTCAGAAAGAAGAAATAATCTTGTAAGAATAAAATATGCTTAAAAACTACAATATGCCATAAAAACCTAAAATATTAACTAGCCTTACACAACCATAAGTAGAGCTTAATAATAAGTATATAATTAGAAATATCTAAAATACGAAGCAACCCGCAGATTCGCAGCCGTTCTTTTTATAAAGGTACATCGTTCCTATCATTGAGGAAGGCCTATGTTCAGCAGTGGACGGATAAAGGCTGATGATGATGATGATATCGTTCCTATATCATTTACATCTGATATTACACTTGCACCAAACCTGTGCGCTAAACAAGTCTGTGCACTGTGCAATGCTGCGCAGGTGATGTGATATATCATCCATGTGTCGCCAAGCGTAGGCGTTATCTCAGCGGCCATTAGGTAAGCTCATCTGCCCATTACCGGTAGAAAAATTAAACCCACGTCCACGATATCGTATTATTAATGTACTTCGAAAATAATTTGCATAATTTGTGTAACCGAAGCATAGGTGACGAAACTTCCTACAGCTTTCGTCACACATAATCAAGCGCGTTTGTAACTTGGCCATTTTAGTTGAATAACTATATATAAGTATTTTTTTTATGTAATACCTTATAAATATGTTATAATCCGAGTTGTCAACCGAAATGTAACCATGGAATTAATAGCTTTAAGCTTTATTATTTATTAAACTGCTTCCGATAGTAGCCAAGAATTACATTTGTCTAGATTACGTCCGTCATCATTGATTTGTAACCTTGACTTAAAGACCTTAACTTTTGAAAAGAAGTGTGAGAATGGAACTCTGTAGTACAGGTTTAACAGATGAATACATTATGTTGCAAGTTTTTAAATTATTCAAGGATTTACTGTGTACTTGTTATGTTTGTTCTATGGTGGTTGAGTTGTTGAATTTTTAGCAGACTTTATTTTGAGTTTTTTTTTAATAAGCTTTACTTTAGCACTATATACATTTTGAATATCATAGTGAAATGAAATCAATAAATACGCTACCCAAAGTAGAATATATTTTACTAGCAGCGCCTCGCGGTTTCAACCGCGTTCTTCACATTACCGTGGGCATACGAGGATAAATTATAAATATAGCCTATGTCACTCACAAATAATGTAGCATTCTATTGGTAAAAATATTTTCAAAATTAGTTCAGTAGATTTAAGCATACCCTCTACAACTTCACTCTCTTTTTCATTAGATTAGACTTGACATTGGATTGACTAGGCTTGTTATTAATATTTGTAGTGTTCATGATTAAATATAATAAAACAAAGAAGGCTAGATGTAAAACATATTTTATTTTTATATTTTTTTTTAACAGCATATCAATTATTTTAGCTTTACAACATAAATCACTGTACATAGATGGATATATAGGTTTATGTTAAAAATGCGTATCTAAAAATGAGCGGTAAACATTTTTAACTCTCTTGTGTTGGCGGTAATCTGAAAACAACTAGTTAATTGATGGCACTGCCCAAACCTGTACACTTGGAGTCATAAAATCAAATAAAACATTCAATTGGCAATGTAGGTCGTTGTTAAATCTTTAATTACTGTGACTTCTGAAAGTCTGTCATGACCCGAATTACTGTTTACAAAATGTGACCGATCAGAGAACCAGTTCAATTATTATATCATAGTCTGTCGATAGTAATATAATTATCAACCGCAAAATACGTTACCGCATACGTCCGAAAACTTCTTGATACTTGAGTTTTGATTACAGTATCAAATTTAACTTATCCGGACGGACAGCTACTGAGCGCACATGATATGAAAACATAAAATTGTTGGCTACTTAAGTACATTACACTTATTACTCTTTTCCTAGGAAAATTAGCCAATAATAATGCGTTGATTTAATAAACGAAGATTTTTAAATATTTAAATGATACTAATCATTAAAACCTTAGCCTACTATAAGCTTTTTCAATTAACTGGCGATAGATCTGACAAAGAAATTGGTACCCATCTTGGTATAGACGAACAAACTAAAAATCTTTTAATTCAAATCAAACATCAATAAGTGTATTGTTTTCTTATGTTTACGCGAATTTCACTCATTATAATGAAACAAAACGGATTTTATTCCGGTTTATATTTTTTTTTACAAGCCCGACGTTTCGTATACTTTACAGCAACCATGGTCACGGGAGGACATGGTCTTAAAAACTAAATAAACCGCGATAAAATCCATAAATTTGTTTCATCATCATAAATAAGTATACCATCAAATGGACATAAAACCGAAAATCGTATGAAAAATACATACAAAATCGCATAAAAAACACAAAGTCACACCTTTCCACCACAATCATCGTTTTTATTCTCTTTTGGTATTGACTAATGACAATTGAAATTATAGTATCAATTATGCATTCCTTGCACATAATATATTTATTATCACATATAAGCAGTGGAACATGTGTCATAACCAAACATATCGTGCGAGTCAAACGAGCTGAATCGACAAGTAGCGGTAATGCAAATTTATTGTATTTTGGAGCATTTCCTATTGAAAAGTACAAGTTTTCAATATTAATGACGTCAATTTAGGTGTTATTCTTATAGCGGACTATTTTGGTTTATTGCGTTTATAGTTGAACAAATCTAAGACAGTTTTTCTGGGTGCTTTAGCGGTGATAATATTATATTCGAACAAAAATAATTATAACGAAATTAAATTATGGTAAGGTGTGTTTTGGTAAGTATAAACAACAAATTTGGCGAGTCCGTCTTAGTTTTTACTAAGCTCTAATCTAACCCAAAATTTTTACTTTTTTTATGATTTTTCTATATCAGGATATAGGGGATATATGGGACTATATGTGTTCTACTTTGAATGAAAATTAATTTTCTTTTTCTAAAACTTAATAAAAGTTTTATAGTGTACGTGTCTTTAGACAGGAAGGTAGTAATTTCAAGATTTAATTCCTCCAACAACAAAATGAAAATCATAAACAATCGAAAGTTGACGTCGTAAGGAAATCATAAAGAAGAAAGTATTTTTTATATTTTTTTTTATTTTAATAATTTGAATGTGGAACACGAACATTTAAAATGTAACATTTCAAAATGGCTGACTTGCAGTGGATAATGAAACTGTGAAATATCTCTGTCACGACAGTTGGGAAACGTCATCACGAAAATTTCCGCGAAAATATTTTAACGCGCCGTAATAGTGTTTAATTACGACACCAGTTGGGCAAAAGTAATATTTTTTTATTTTATTTACAATTTTTTCTAGTACATGGATGGCCAAAGTGACAGTCCTTCCCCTTCCGGTAAGTGATCGCCACTAACCAGATGGGAAGACGATCTCCGTGCAGTGAGACCGCGTTGGATGGCGTTCATTGAGGGAGACCTATGTTCAGCAGTGAACAAACGCAGTGAACGCTTAGCGGGATTCGAACCCGTGGGCACCGCTTATATTCCTCAATCAGCTGACTGTACCAATCACCAACAGCGGTTACAAAACGGTCACAGAATAAACTGTTCCATCGCTACGGTACGGTTCGGACCAACATTCGCACCAGTAACACACATATTATTTATAAACCGCAGACAATTCCAGAAATATGTCTGTGGGTCCGAACGGTATTATCTACGAGGTCCAATTTACTATTATTAGTGTATTATGTGGATCCTGGTGCGTGATCGAGCGCCCACACGCAATACTCTTGGCTATTTTGAAATCACTTATACCCAGGGCTGCCATGTATTTCACCATGCTTGAAATGTAGGTTTATGACGTAGCTCGTTTAGCCAACCTTTCGGATTTAGATCGGATCGGATGGCAAGAGGTTGAGAATGATGGAAAATTAAACTGTGTTAAAATTTTCAAGCGACGATGGTCCAGTGGTAGACCCAGCCTGCCAGATGGACTCAGCTCTTATGCGAGAGGTTCCGGGTTCGATCCTGACCCCCCGTGTGTGCCTTGAAATGGGGTTTTCTAAATTTCTAAGTGCACACACGAGACCATCGTTCGCTCACCGGTGAAGGAAAACATCGTGAGGGAACCTGCATGCCTGATGAGATTGAAAGTCTTTGAAGGTATGTGATACCTATATCGGTGAACCATTAACCCTGCTCGCCTGATTTCAAGGAGGAGACCCGTGCCCAGCAGTGGGACAAATAAGGGTTGATACTTTACTTTTTTTTTTAATTTTTAAAGTTTATTTATAACCTACTAGTCCTACTAATATAATAAAGGCGAATGTTTTTATGGATGTTTGTTTGTTACTCTTTCTTACAAAAACTACTGAATGCATATTTATGAAACTTTACAATAATAAAAGCTTACCTATCAGATGCTCCCTCGGCAATGGGAAATACGCGGGTGAAACCGCGAGATGCTGCTTGTGTCAAATATATTGAAGTAGAGGTCCCGAAGAACTTATTCAAGTGTAGGCCTAGAAGCTTTCGGATTATGATATTACACTGTACACATTTGTTAAAATAAACTGGCAACCCTATCAAGACAACGAACATACGTTTTTTCTATTTATATTCAATATGTACTTGGTAAACTTTAAAAACCAATAAGATTATGAAATATCAAAAAGAGTTTATGATTAACTTTCTCGTTTTGTATTTATAGGTAAATGATCAAAGAAAGCATAAGAGCTAATGAATTTCTCAGAACCTATCGCCAACATTGTTTCTATTATAGATTGTTTTCGTGTATATATAAAAAAACACAATAGCTTGTTCTTTGTGCGAGTCACGGTGTGCCAATAATATAATAACCGTCAAATGATCGCTAGTGACCCTGTTGTGCCGCTTTTTGTGGCCCAAATGAGTTCAATATTGATAAAAAATGTTTTTGTTTTAACATCTAGGTGGCCCAAATTGAGCATAGATTATTTATTATTTGGGCCAAGATATTATATACATAATATAAGCGAGCCACATAGAGAATCCAATTTTATAGATTGTGTTTAATAGGCAATCACAATCATATCACAGAAAATCATGTTCTCGATGCTTCCAGAGATATGCAGTTAGTCATCAAATACTTAGCAGGTTAATACCACTAAAACGTAAACATTGAAATCAGATAACGTGTTTTTCAACATTGAAAAACAATAATGACGTTTTTATTGTGGATTCAAAACTAATTTGCATTACTTAAAAACACAACAATGTTTAACACTATAGTAAAAAACCCATTTGTTTCTAGGTTTGAATGTGTGACAATAAACAGTTTTGATTTGCTAACCTAATGTGACGTCAAACGTCTGTAAACAAGCATGCACAGAGCAAGTATTAAAAAATTCTACGTAGTGTGCTATATTTATTATTTATAGACGCTTGACGACATCGACACACACATAGAAAATTATACACATAGTATATTTTCTAAGGCTTTTTTTTAAACAAAAGACTTAACAAATTACAATCATTATTAATTGTGTGATCCTCATAGACCAATAAAGAATATGATATGGATTTTTGAAAGAAGTCATTTAGCATATTGATCTACCTATTACTACTATTAATGTAAGTAATAATAAATGAAGTTTATGTAAATAAAATGATAAAAAGTAAAAATATTTTTGTCAATCACTAATGTTCGAAGTATTACCATTAATATCCCTAAAAGTACCCATTATCGGTTAAAATTACCTATAATATTAGTTGCACGCATGTAAGAAAAGTAATCCTTTTAGAAGTGAAACTTAAAAACCATTTGATAGTTTACCAAGCCACTATATTTTTATTTAGCCACAATCGAGATAGTTAGCTTTTAAACGTTACAAACTAAGGATACCGACTCTACTTTCTCCAATAAATAAGATAAACACAATTAACTTTTACCGGTAAAATACTAAAGTACATAAAATACGTTGAAATTATTACCTTTAGATTATCAGTACACATACAAAAGGCTATAAGAATGTGACAAGGAAGTATTGAATACAAATAAGGCAATAAATACAATGTTTTTGATAGTGACGCGAGTGCTCATCATGTAGCGCGGCTGCGTACGCGCATTACGATGCGTGAGGGGCTGCGGTACTGTCGATTGTTTACAGAACAACCACCGCGACCGACGGATATGCGAACCTAAACCCTATCACAATGGCCTAAGACCTAAGGCAATAGGCTGTACCTGACATTAATATGACCATTTGTGGATTTCGGTCACGATCGTGTACGGCATGCCAGCGTATTCAATGTGAGCGATGATTATGACGTTAGAATAACTTTGAATAGCGTAATTAAGTTATATATCCGAATGCCCACATATCCAGTAGGACCGCTGATGTATGGTGATTTATTATTACGCCAAGTCATTAGTGACTTGATTACACAATATTCCCGTTATCATTATCATCATCATTAATAACATGAGGTCAAAGCTGCCGTACCCCCGATTTTCCGGTAGAATAAATATTGGATTTACCGGATATGTTTGTGCGCGAGTGTCGCCATCTTACTTATTTTTCCCGCCAAACAGTATTTATGTTCCGGATAGAAAAAGATTTTTTTTTTGGTTGGAGCTATGCTAATGGTCCTAGTGACCGTAATGCTTCTTAGGAAGTGGAGTGAGCCGGTTGGACCACTCAGTGATTTAGAAAAAGTGCTACGAGCATGTGCTACGGGCATAGAATTGGAAATTATATATTGTCTCATATTTGTCTCATTGCAAAAACACCGGACTAAATGAAACAAACCAATGACGTAGACGCCGTCGTATATTTCGATGCGTCCTTAATTGACCAATGAATTGATTGCATTCGATCATAGTTCTACCTCAACAGTGTTCTTGTAGGTATATCTCCACAAATATTTTAGAGGAAAGATTTCATTGTTGTTTGTTTGCATTGAACAGGCTCTGGATCTATTGGACCGATTTGAAATTTCTGTCACCTCATGAACGAGTATGTATGTGTTCGCAAAGCCGGGACAAAAATAATGAATAACGAATAAGCTATAATTCATCCCCGTAAAACCACGAAAATGGGAAGTACGCGAGTGATACCGAGGGTCTCTGTTAGTATCTAATATAGAAAGTTTAAGCAGGTTGGTGAATCTAAGCTGACTTTGACGGAGTTCGGTACAACAGCAATAAATTACCGAATCTGAAACAAAATTGACTCACGCTTTCCAACTTTTCCCAGCTCAATATCACGGAGCCTAAACAGGATCCTCGGTACAAACGTGATTAGAAATGAAACAATAGTTTAACACAATATATAATCAATGTCGGTGTATTTGTAAATAGTTAATTATAATATTTATATTCCATTCACAACTCCAGTCTTTGTGGCTCTTGAACATTCAAATATTATGATTGAGAAATAAACAATTTATTGATAAGCTCCGTATAGCGGTCACGTTTCTATGATCCCTGTGATATGAGTAGTCGGGGGTCTTAGGACTCCCTCCCTAAGACCTCCGGACATATCGTTTGATATAATGGAAAAAACTAATCATTAGTGTTAAGCTGCCGTCTCCGTGAAGTGGTCGATCCTGGTTGGATGCGGGTGGCGAACTACCGCTTTGGCGTTCATAAGAAGAGCCTATTCCCAGCAGTGGATGGATTAAGGTTAATAATGATAATGATGAAAGAATACAGTACTCGAACATCTAATAGAGAACTTAATAAAAACAAGCTTTATTCTTCTTTTATAATATTCAGCTTATATCTTCCACAAAGCTTTCAAATGGTTATCATCATGTAGTTGATTCAGAATAGATCTAAATGAAAGGTTTAAAAAAAATATTTAGAATTTAGCGAGACCTGTGACACATTAACGATGATGATGATGATGACGATGATGACGAGTATCCATTACGATACAATACATTCCATCCTCAAAAGCCAGATCTCCATTTTAATTATGTTTATCTCCGAGCGCATTCAAATAAGAGTTTGATAAATGTGTACTCTAAATCTTAATGATAATACGCACTAAGGACCGGCGTAATCCATTATTATTACGTCACGGGACTCTCCAGAGTCCAGAATGTTCCGGGCGGGTAATGGCAGTCATTTGTCTGACCCATCTCCCCAATAGTCGCTTCACGGTTAATCAAATAAATATATCACTTTCACTTTAAACAACCGTGAGTCGAAATTGTAATAAGTTCAAGTTCGGTACGTATCGAATTGAAACGCTTATGTATATTTAAAATTTAAATTATTAATTTCGATTTAAACGTTTGAGTTGACTTTCATTTTTTGTTTTGAAATCATAGACCCTACTGGTTGTGTTTCTTTTTTTTGACGCAGGGAAACGCTTTACACGTGTAGCCAAGAACGGGGTAAGTTTTGACCCTATGTGGGCTTACACTAAGCTGTGTATACTCAAATATCTATGTGAACGCCTACAGGTTATTTTTGAGGTTCCCGGATCCGTCAAATCGGTTTTCAGGTAAATTGGACCGTCATGACCAAGGCGATACCTCACTGTTAACACCAAGAGATTCACTGTTAAAGGAAAACATCTGATAAGTTTATAAAGTCTTTGAAGGAGTGTCAAATTCACCAACCCGCACTGGGCCAGCGCATCGGTGAAGTGGGCTAACACCCTTGTCTGATTTCGACAAGGGTACACGTGACATCTTATAAGTAATATAATGTTACAAACTAAGTGGACAAGTTATTGTTATACAAGCAAATATTATACAGTACTCTCCGCCATTCTGGTGCGATATATCGAAATCAATATGAAAACAAAATTGCATAATGACTAGGTAATATTTAATGATATCTCATTATAACATACCTACTGCGTTTTATGTAAACGATCATTAAACATAGTACATAAGGTTCGATAGCATTTTACGCAACATCTCGTACCGCTGCATGTTAATTTTTGATTGTGACTTCCGAACCTGACTTACCATATACAAGATCGAGTTTGGTAGCTTCTCAACCCACTTTAGTGAGTAAAAGGCCGATACGACTTTTTACATTACGTAACAGTGTGTTGACATTTAGATAAAAGGAAAATATCGTTTATATTGACTTACTTTTACCTTTTCTTGTTCGAATCAGTCATAACAGACATTATATTGAGACATTAAGAAAAACATAAAAAATATACTAAATATCTACACATAAAATAAAGGTATCTAATTCAATAAAAATAAATTTCTAAATATATTGTTCCCTCGCCATTGGATCAAAATTGTATTGACATTGAAAAAGCCACAAAACCAAAAACCGAACAAATATAATTTGAAATGATATCGATCAATGAACTGTGAAGTTGGTGATGTTTCATTTGAACAAGTGATCGAAACAGGCGGTTGTCATAAGGAATAACTTCAGACGAATCAATCGGGTATACAGTCATTGGTTTTTGGATTAGGCATATTAAACCTTCATGCTCCCTCGGTTACGTCATCACAAGTTATCCCAAATAATATGATGATAATGCTTCGCTCACGTTTATTCTTCTATCGTTCGCTACGACTTTTCACGTCTTTAAGTGTCTTGAAAGTTAATTAACCATTAATAATTTCTATTAAAATATAATGTTCTTAGTACTTAACATTGTGGTTAAAATCTAATCGCTTTTTATTTGATTAGTTCATAAAGCATGCATGAGCATTATTGTGTGTTATTATTACGACTTAAGTTTTAATAAGCTGCAAATTAAAAAAACACGTACTTAATATTATAAAAATATGAGATAAGGTTAAAAAAATGCGAGCCTACGTCTTGAAGAAAGCAGATGCTGAGAGCGATTATAATAAAATAAATGAGATCTGATAACAATCTCTAGCTGCGAAATGGATCCACCGGAGGTCGGATGTCTTGGCGTCATGTACAACTTTTAGTCTGGTGTAATGCGGCATGGAACTACATGCCATACTTGGCATGCCGCAAGCTTCATACTAGCCAATGGCGGACAAATAAATTAACGGTGGTGATAGAGTCATGTATTTCTATAACTTGCATCTAAATGTACCTAATAAAGAAAGCTAAGTAAGTAACCCTTTAGTTGTGAGTGTAAAGGATCGGCTGTCTTGGCGTTTATTAAAGGAGACTTAGCTGTGTACGGATAAAGGAAGATCATGTTGAGGAACTATTAGCAACAAAATTTCTTTCAAGTTCAACGCGCGACAAGATTGTACTAAAAGTGCATGACGTATATTCTTACGAAAAAAAAATTGATTTTAATCTAAATTATAAAGTGAAGAATTAGCATTAGCAAACAAATGCGATGATGACTGAAGTATGCCAGTATGCGAAATTAACACTCAATTTTTTGCCGCTGTTAATTTGTAATCCTTATTACAACAAATAACAATTATACAGTAAAAAGTAATTCGATGGAATCCACTACAGTGTCACGTAACTTTTTATGAACATTTCATCACTTTACGGTTGGTGATGATGCACGTAATTACATTTTCGCGTAACTAAATCTGCGCGCGCGCAGCCGCGCCGCATTTTTACCGTGCGCGGCAAAAACCCCGCATTCCCCATGGTTTCGTTAACCCACGTAATTAGTACCATTTAGTGTACTAAACACCTATGAGGACAATTAACTTTGTGCGGACAATGTTGCGTACTAAATACTAATGTAATATGAAATGTCTCAATGCTTACAAAACTTATATCGTTTCTGTTTATATAAGTCATGGTGTTTTTATGGGCCTGATAAGATATGTTGACCAATAAAGCACAGCGATGGCCGGATATCCGAAGTGTGTTATGCAAGTCAAAGGGGATATCGTATATCTTTTATGCGTATCAAAATGTCCACAGAAGATTATGTACGTTAGAGGCGACGAAATAAAATGTCTTCAAATGTGAAAATACAAACAAAAAATCGGTTGTCTGTAAAGTCGGTTTACTGACGATAGTTGAACGTGACAACGTCATAAGAAAATACTGATGGGCCGATTGTACCTCTTTGTCGCTTGTTCCGCGCTCTCGCTTGCACTTCAAGCCTTAAATGGAACGCATCATAGCGAGGTAACGCCGCACGAATCATCGTAGGTACAGCCGGCTCCATCGAATTATAAGACATCACGTCAAAAAATGTGAAATATTTTTGCTTTAAAAATAAACCCTCGCTTGCAGTACTAGAGAAGAGTAAGTTCCTAGACCGAATAACTACACAGCATTTAACACTACAATTTTATGTTTCACAATAATATATCTAAAACACTTAAACAATATTACTAACATCAAAGAGAAATTACCATTTAGGGAGAACTTTCTCTGATAGTGTTCAATATCAATTTGACTATAACCAAATTACCTTTCTCATATTAATCGCGTCCTAGAACTTTCTAAAGATAAATAGGCCCTTATAATTGGTAGGGCCCGTAATGAGACAGCCTGACCGGAGTTCGAGACATATCTTAGATGGATGGTAATCATTACGCCGTATAGTTGTCCTACCACTTACAATTATAAGAACGGGTTTCGCTTGTCGCTGCGTACATCAATGTTTACGTATAATACGATTTCACTATGCGAAATACATTTTTATGTACCGTCAGTATTTACTCTAATAATCGAGTAGCATTAACGTTAACATCTTATGGTAAATCTTTAATCTAGATAGAATATACAAATAATATATGACTTACTTATAGAAAATAATAACTGAAATATAATATTATTAAAAGGAATCCCTTTAGGCTTAGGTTCCAAAGATACTGACAGCGTTCCCCCTTTGTATAGCGAGACTAATTCTTTGTCCGAGGTAGCTACTTTTATGTTACATCGTCTTGGCTCTTATGTAAAAACTAATCAAAAGAATAATATAAAAAAAGAAAATCTATTGTAATAAATAATTAAGTTATAATAAAATATTATAACGTTCAATAGGAGACGCCGTATTATGGTAGACGACTGACGAAGTGTTCTTCGGTTCGACGGGAAGACTTCGTGCTTTGGTCATTCCGTATGGGATACGAATGGCCAGGAACCGGTCTTCTTGGCTTTTATTTGGTGATAATGGACGGAGAAAATGAAGCTGATTATGATGATGATGAAAATATTTTTAATACGGATAATATAAGTAATTAATATCGTATTTATTACATCTTACCAAATAATCAGTTGAAGTGACAATGTCTTACCTGAAAAAATAAAAAGATACAATTAAATATTTAAAATTAAAAGTATTTATAGCGTTTTTAATCTTATTTGTAATAAATTCTTATTAATATTATAAGATAAGGTGTTTTTTATCGAAAGTATTTTTTTCAATTATTCAAGACGATTTAAAGATAATTTATACTTATATTGCAAATTTAAATTCTCATTTGCCTTGTTCATCCAACAGATCTTTGATAAGACGCCAAAATATCAACAGATTTACTTGACATATTATTATTATTTGTAAAAAATAAATACGATTAAATTAATAAAGCACCGACGAAAAAACGTCCCAAAAATAAAAATGGAATATTAATATGTGAAACTATTCCTTCAATTATACATTACTTGTAAATTCTACTCAAGCATGATAACTACTACTCTATACTATAATTACTATGTTACTATAATACTATAATCACTATTCTACAATTACTATAAGTAACATAGAATACATTAAAAAAAGGGATTTTTTTTGCTAACGCAGGCAAAGCCGCGGGCAACAGCCAGTAGTATGATATGCTATACGTTTCGCAACTCGAGTTGCACTAACATCCGTCCCACGTGACACACTTGCACGTGCTACTATTTTTTACTCTGCTATAGGCGTGATTGTGATTGCAAATCAATGACCATTTCCTGTTGCTAAGATTTATCCACTTCCATGTAAAAATCGGTCATTTTTTTACATGTAACGGAAAATGTTGACATATCGTCTACGAAGAGATGTCTCTTATATTATACCTTTATTTTTTTAACGTCCGGAAATGCGCTTAGGCATCCCGCGGAGGAGTCGGTCTTACCAGGCGGGTATGTGGGACTCGCTGCGCCCGAAAGCTGGTAAGTGGACGCAGCTTTACCCACTAAAACCCGACGAGTGCCACCATTACCGCCCTTGGTGAGGTGCCCCGGATGTAGAAGCAACGAGGCACCTCGACGGCTAGTCAGTCCCTCAGGGGACCAACTTCACCTCCACAGAGGGGTTACCCCGCACTGCGCCTCGCTACTGAGCCTCACCGCCACAACCTCCTATATTATGCCTAAACTAGCTGAGGATTTGTGTATGCCGATAGCTCGGCAAGGAATTTACGTAATTCTTAATACGGTATTTTCATGAAGTATTACTTCATGACTACAAAAATTGACTTCAAAGTCAATTGACTTCACATAAGCTACGATGGTCCAGTGGGTATGGTCTCGACCTCTTATGCGAGAGGTTTCGGGTTCGATCCTGCCCCCCGTGTGCTTTGAAATGAGTTTTTCTAAATTTCTAAGAGCATCCCAAGCACAACAGCACACAGTTGAAGGAAAACATTGTGAGGAAGCCTGCATGCCTGATGTCTAGGTATGTGAAGTTCATCAATACGCATTTGGCCATCGCAACGGTAAACTATGGCCCATTACCCTCCTCGCCTGATTTCGAGCCGAGCCAAGTGGAACTTCAACGATTATGGCGGATATATTAAAGTGACATAGTTTTTCGTGTTTATTGCGGCCAACAATTATACATATAAATCATTTTACTATGTATAAGAAAATCATATCAATTTAATATGGTGACAAACATTTACTTGACGATTCACATTTAGGATAAATGGTGGACAATTGTAAAAGAGGTTTTAACGTTGTTCGTAATTGACATTAATTGATTCTTCGAATGGAATACCATAGTATCGTAGAATTAGTCGAGATAGGAAATAATGAGTTCACATTTTATTATTGTAGAGGGGTCAAACAGACAGTCAGTTCCTCTGGCGGTGAGTGATCGGCGACACGCATAGTTACAAGAAAAAATATGGACTTTTCTCGAAGGAATAATCTCTACTTCTTCCCAGTCGTGCGCTCTTAGCAGAGCGATCGTGGTCGTGTTTCGGTCAAGGCACGTCACAGCTTCTCTCGAAATGTGGCGCTATGTAACTCAATTCTTTGTAGTCTTTAATATAGCTACCAAATATCTAACAAAAGAAAAATAGCTCATAAACCTTTAGTAAAGGTCCTTTCGACTAATAGTCAGCAAGCCAAGTTATAAGCCTGAGTAGAATACGTCGAAGATGAAGCATACCTTTGACACTAAAATAAATCGTATCATACATTGCGTTGAATGCATGGTAACAGCAATGGTAGATGTTATATGGTGAGAGCAATGTAAATATATTCGTTGGTTATCAGTGATATAAATTATAATCATAGTCCCAACCATCGTAATGAGGAACCGGGTACTGTGAAGTAGGAAGCACACGCCATTACATCTCATAAACAGCAACCTGTTAGCCAAGTTAGATAAAATTAGAGAAAGCATTAAAGTGATGTAATTTTTACCGTGCAATATATCACCGGCTCACAGTTACGATGAATTGGACCAGTTATTTTAACTGTGGTCGGTACGTTTTATAACAGCCCGGTAAACGTGTTACCGTTCAGCTCGCTCGTGCTCATGAAGGAGACATGATATATTATAATCATCATCAGCCTATATCCGTCCACTGTTAAACATAGGCCTTCCTCAATGAACGCCAAGACATACGATCCCTTACCACTCGCATCCAACGCGGATGTGCCACTGCACGGAGATCGTGTTCTCACCTGGTTAATGGCCGACCAACACTTCGTCTGCGTCATCGCGGCCTCCACTCTTGAACCTTATTGGCTCATCGGCCATTCGTTCATCTGAGTGTGTGACCAGCCCATTGCCACTTCAACATGCATATTCTTCGCGTGATATCGGTAACTCTAGTTTTCTGGCTGAGGTCCTCGTTTCAAAATCTATCTACTAAAGAAACACCCAGCATATCACGCTCCATAGTACGTTGAGCTACGGCAAACTTACGGACCAGTCGTAAATTAAGAGACCACGTTTCGGCCCCGTAGGTCATGACGGGGAGAACACATTGGGTGAAGACTTTCGTCTTCAAACTCTGCGGTATAGACGACACGCGACGTGAGAATATGAAGCTTCCTAAAAATTGTCCTTGCATTATATGTGATTATAATTTGAAGTTAAAAAAGTCTTCTAAGGCATAATAGATAATTTTATGTATTCCTATCAAATTGTCCATAAAAATACGCGAAACGGCAGCGACCGCGGTCGCGAATCCGCGAAATTTACTATGACAATGGTAAAGTGACAATAAACGTTGCGATACAGATTTGTTTATCGCTAGACTACTACTAGAAACTAGTACTAAGCATGCAAACAGCATTTACTAGTAATATATTATGTATTTATGTAATATTTCAATGTGAAGTTTATTTAACGTAAATAAAACTTTGAAAACACTTGTCAAACGAGTCAATACAGTTTATTTAAAAATCCGTTATGATAAAGTTATTATGTCTATATACGCTCTCTTCATTCCCAGACACATCGGGGTCAAGAAAACGAGGAATGTTAATAACTTATCAATAAATAAATCAACAATCTTTACCATCGCGTATTTTCTTCTTAATCTCGTAATGATGTTTCTTATTAAATTTTCGTCTGTCATAATGGGCCACTTGTGAACTTTGTTGGGATCCGAAATTGTTGACGTTTTATAAAAACATACATATAATACGACACAATACATAATACTCATTTATTCATAATATTAAAGTCCTAGAGTTCATAGAAACAACAGGACTTGGACCGGAGCTGTAAATAGTGTCGATCACAATAGATTAACCCTGGTCGCAGTGCTACGAAGGCAGGCCTTACCTGGAACAGCCGCTCTTTGAATAATAATAATACATAATATTTCACATACTCCATATATATGAATAAATAGCTATTAATTTACAAGTATGTACTTAAGTGTCTCGACAAACCTGATACAATTTTTAAATATAATGTTCTTAAACCTGTTCCAGTAAAAGCTAATATAATTAATATAATTATTCTTTAACACTAAAGCCTTTTTGATAATATACGTTTTTTGTAAAGGGTTCATTTGTCATACGCTACCGACATATTTAACTTTCACTGCATTGAATAATAATACAATATAAGATAATAATTACGGAAGTACAATATCCATAAAGTTTTATTTAGACGCATAAGTGGTTATTGCTTTTTGGAGAACTCAAATACTTTAACTTCTTCATCATTTTTACGTCCTCTGTTCAATACGCCAACTGAGATCTAGGTACTTAGTCAAAACAGCTTTGAGTTGCAAATTATTTTTTTATTTTTCATTCTAGTCAGAATATTTTATGATTCAGGATTCATAATGAAAATATATGGTAAGAAATAGCTTTCCTTACCATATATTTTCTAAAATTCTAAAATAAACTAGAACAGAACAATAGTTGTATGTGTCATTTACATGGATTTATAAAGAAACAGTGGTTATTTAGAAGAAAAAATCCATAGTATAAAAAAGTGATTTCTCTGTTAAATATATTTTTGATCTACATTGTAATAAGCGGACAATCTTACGACACGATAAATTTTATTAAAGCGATATCTAACATTACTCCATTTATTACATATTACACGACAACTTTCTTTTCCGATATGACATGATAAAGACAAAAATAATTAAATACATTACAAAAAGTCGTTAAATTTATTTTTACCGAATGTAAATTTAAAAGAAAGTGTTTTTGTGAGGAACAAAAACTTGTATTTAATGACTAATGAATACGCTCAGGTTTCAATAAAAACAGCCTCCTCATCTTACATTACGTCATTAATCTTATTTCGTTCCTAACATATGCTTACCATGCCTGATCATTTTTTAGTTACGATTTAATAACAACCTTTACCCAACTATTTATTTTATAAGTGTTAAGTTCAGAACGTACGGTGGGTTATACAATCATACTTAACAATATAAAGCTAAATGAATTTGAATTCAACTTTCAAGATTAAGAAGAAAAGAGTAAGAAAAAGTAAGCTGTAATTAGTTTTTGTTTTATTAAATCAAAAAAAAATCTTAATAGAAAAACTAAATAGACATTGGCTTAAGCCTGTACCATCAAGTTCTGCTTATCTGCAGAACCATGGTCTAAATTAGTTTGTATTACAAATAAACCGTGGTCTTCTTAGT
This sequence comes from Lycaena phlaeas, assembly GCA_905333005.2. NCBI lineage: Eukaryota > Metazoa > Arthropoda > Insecta > Lepidoptera > Lycaenidae > Lycaena > Lycaena phlaeas. The sequence goes on from HG995181.1 coordinate 7,505,263, forward strand.
ACCGTCATTTGAACCATTGTTTAAATACAAACCACAGATGTATTAAAATATCATTCGTTCACGATGATATCATTATATTGCAACGTTTCGTTTCTCAGAAAAGAAAACGTGTTGATAGTACGCTAATGGTTCAATTTTAGATGATGTTTAAATGATAAGAATATTGAGACTTGGTTATTTTGCTTGGATATAAATAGGGTTGCTATGTTGCCAAACCTTAAAGCCGAACAGAACAGCCTGGCCGGACATTTGGGTAGAAAGACCAGACACCCAACATTATTGAGGATTCCGTCTCAGTATTTATAGGTACGACAAGGAAATTGTACTTATGTAAAATCAAAAAAAAATATGAGTATCATACATTTTGTTACATTCTAGTAAACTTATAGAAAAAATTGAATGCCAAGAAGTCTTAGCGTAAGACTAATTTTGCATCGCTCGTTTGCAAAATGTTAAACATCTAACAAAAGCCGGACACCGTTTATTTTGGCCGGGCACGCAATCAAAAAGCCTATGTCCGGCTTTATCCGGACGCCTGGCAACCCTGGATATAGACAATATATTTTAGTTATTAAGTCCATTAAATTTTATATAGATTTAAGCTTATTACTTAATGTATTAATTTCTTAAAATATGCATATCGAAACGTAACATTATCGCGCGTTATATGAAACCATAACATTACACTAAATCATGTCAAGGTGAACAAATTTCATTTAGCTTTGGAATTGAAGTCTACAATTGAAACTAGAAAAAACGCCATTCTTTACCTTCCTTCGTAATTTTAATGATTTAATGTGATGTACCAACAAAAAAAACGATTTGAGAATTATTGGAGAGCCGAGAAAAATTAGGTAGCAATTTCAATTAAATCGACTATGGTATACATTTTTGTTTTAAAACAACATAACTCATTAAACAGACGAAATAAACTTTTTCAGGTCCGAATAAGTGATTTAGACTATCGTTAAACTAAGGGTCTCTCAGGAATATATAAAATAGTCCATGGTTTATCGGAAAACTACAATTTGTAAAACACTATTTGTTTAGAGGGTCCCTAGCTCAAACTTTTTTTGTCATAAAAGAGTAGAGTAGAGACGTTGATGTTAGCGATGAGTGAAACTAAAGTATAAAGTTCACCAAACGCGTTAAACACTTTTCATAATCTTAATATATATAAATCTCGTGTCACAATGTTTGTCCTCAATGGACTCCTAAACCACTTAACCGATTTTAATGTTTTTTCTTTTAAAATGTGTGCTTTTCTCCAACTTAAAAGATAGGATAGTTTATTTCTCAAATTTGAGATTGCAATTTTATTTATTGCAAATTAATTGTTTTGACAGAACGAAGTCTGTCGAGTCCGCTAGTATACCAATATGGACAAAAACGAGAGTTAGAAATAGATACAAGTTTGAAAAGAAAATGATTCTGTATAGACGCGCTTAAGCAGCTTATCAGGTTCCTTTAAGAATAACAGCTTTTCTTTAATACTAATAGGGAATTAAAAGAAACTCGTTTAATTGGCGAAAGTTAGAATATGCTTCTTTTAAATTTTAATGGCCTATTATCGCCTGTAACTTATTTAATAGCTATTTTTTTTCGTGTGGTAAGCAAAGTATACCGGTGGTAAGTAACTAAACCGATAGCCTATTCGGCACTTATCTGGAGATTGTGAAACAGGCCCTTAATAAAGTAATTTAAATATTAATACTCTTACACCCGAAGAGGGGTTTACAAAAAAAGATACAAATTAATAATAAAACCATGAAAAGTAGTATCAAGTATTTCAAATTTTTAAGTCACTTCTTTACTTTACTTGTTCTAAATATTTCTAAATACAGTTTTGTTCGTTTTGTGAGAAATAAAATGCTTCAATTTAATTTACTATTATGATCGACCGTCACCGTAATCCACAGTCCACTACTCAATACCTATAACAGAAATGATTGAATCTGTAATTTATTAAGTATAAAATATGCCACAAATCATAACCTAACGGTACAGGTTACTGGCCATAGCTATTATAAACGTTTACTTCTAAATTCATAGAAAATGTTTAAGTCAAACATCAATAAGCACTCGAGATAACTCGAAGACACCAGCTATTAGCATAACTTATAATCAACTACGTACCATTACAAGGGACCCGCTAATAGAAATATATGATTGAAATTTCTCTTGTAAACGCGAGACTTAATTCATTGCGCCGTAGGAACACAACTAAATTGCGACACTTGCAAAATCATTGCAAATAATACATTACACCCTGTATAGTATGAGAAGGAAAATGGAATGAATTGAATTGCGCCGATTAAATACTGTTTTCTAATGTTTATGCGAATTTAACTCAACTTCAAATTGATTTAATTATAATTAATTACAGTTAGCACTTTATATGTAGATAGGACTTATTAAAATAGATGTATGTAGGATAGTTTTAGAGTAAAATAATTTGTAATGTTGATGTCTGACACCTTTATGCCTAAGTCCTAAGAGGACCAAAGTATCCGAAACGTCGGGATGTAAAAATTTCAATAAACCGCGATAAAATCCGCAAAAGTTGTTTGATAATAAAGTGGCGATTACATTTAAATTGTTATAATTTGTTAGGAGGAAACGATTTGACATGTAGGTACACAAACCGGACGCATCTAATGCAGTTTCTCCAGTAGCGGTCAGTTACCGCGGGCTATAGATAGAGAAATTAGCTCTGAAGTGCGAGTGAACGCACTCGTCGCGACCCCGCCCACTCCATATACAGGGCGCAAACAGCGAGATAGATTACCACTAATTACCGCCCTCGCCAGCTCTCCCTGAAATATTACCAGCCCCATCTCGATAAGCGTTAGCACTCATCACAAACACGTATTTAAATGGCTGAAAAACATTCCGAGTTAATAATCTTTGCAAACGTAGCTCTTACTATATCGTGATAAAGTTAAACATATTTTGCGGCATCTATTTTATTAATTGGCATCGTTTATAGTTGTTCATTTGAAACGAATAAAAACACGTCAATTTTTACAATACACTAATAAGGCAATTTGAAATAAATCGCTAACGAATATAGAAAATTCCAAATTGTTTAACAAAGAACCGTGTAAAAATTAGTATTCTTGAATATGCAGCAAAGAAAGACTAGATTACGATTTAAGCTATTATGTAATAAAAATATTACCAGAAAACAGATAAGTTAAGACTTATCCTACAGAAGTTATTTATTTCAATAGTGGCATTATAACCTGCAAGTTTATACAGGTATTTTTTTTTTAATTTCATTTCAGTGCAACAAATTAGATAATTACTTTTTGTTGTGCTTATTATCGCCAATACAAGATTTGTATTAAAAATTCATTGGTAAGCATTCATGTTGGATAAGAGCCAGACAATGTTAACCGGGTTCAACTTGTCGTTTATAAATATTAATTTATGCTATTATATTAAGAGCCTGTTTCACAATCTCCAGTTAAGTGCCCAATAGGCTATCGGCAACATATTTGACAGAAAGAGTATGGAGTATCTGTCAAATAGAGTATGGAGTATCTGTCAAATATGTTGCCGATAGCCTACTTGGAACTTAACTGGAGATTGTGAAACAGGCCCTAACATACACAGATTGTTCTCGTAAAAGTGATCACTGACCCGTACTTAACATTCATCTGAGCCAGTTGACGCGCACCGTGTTAGCTCACTGCACATTCAGTTCAGTATCGGCTTAGAAAGCAGAGACACGAAAACACGCATGCCGTGTACGCACGATATTCAACACCTCGTGATCAACCGTGATAGATGTGATCAACCTCATGATAGGTGTGATACGAAATCAACGAATGGTCAATGTTGAGCATTACCGTGCGTAACGTGACTGATGTGTTGCCAATTTTTATACAAGATGGTATGAGTAAATGAGCTGACCTTTTTCGTTTGAGGCATAGAAAAGCTGTTTGACAAATAAGTAGGATAACGAAGCTTAGGCCGATTACGGCCACGGCGACAGATTCAACTCCACAACGAACTATTATATGCTCGTGTACGCTAGTGTAAAATTTGAATGAATGAAATATTGTTTATTGTGCACTACATAATACAAATACTAACAAGAAAAAGATAAAATAATAAATAAGTAGCCAATAGGTCACAAAGACGGCTTTATCACTTAAATAGTGTACAATTTGTTAAATCTAGTGAGCAAACAGTTTAGACGCATAAGTATCCACTAGGAGTCGATATAGCCGAAAATGTTAGCCATTTAAATTAACATACGTGTAGATATAAATGTTATAATTTACCTATTGTTTGTAATCTTAAATTCATGAATTCTTGAGACATGTCTCAAGTCTTATGCTTACATTTCAAAATGAAGGTTTCGTGAACAAAATATTTATTTCACCAAACCATTTATTACGTTAGCATGAACATGGTATTAGCACTAAAGCCGATAAACATGACTCCTCCTTGGGAACCATTAAGAGATGTTTTAAAATAATCAAGATTTTCTGTAATGCGATTTTAATACCATGCTGTAAATAATAGGCGCGCCTCGCTTAAGGCCCACGATTAGCATACATTTATCTTGATCGACAAGAATTCGTAAATAAACATGCATGCCGATTCATAGAAAACCATGCAATGCGTGCACGTAGACTACAAATGAGCACAATGGTTGCTGTTCTAACGCTCAACTCCCATGGGTTCGATAATGAAACTAAATAACTCCACCGGTATCTTTCTTTATCTTTCTGTACTTGCATCTAATTATTCAATTTTGTGAATACGAAAGTTTGCAAGAATAAATTTATGATACAATCCCTCAAAAACTACAAAATAGACATGTGTTTTTATTTGTTTGAACTAAAATAATACAATCTAATGTTAAACTATATAGTAGGATAGTTAATAAACTGTAATTAAGGTAATTCAGGTTTATGTTTATTGTAGTTGTAAAAGTGTTACCAGATGTAAAAAAATAATGTTTGCAATAAAATAGAAACGGCACAATCTCTAAGCGACTGTCCCGAAAAAAAAATCAAAACAAATCTAAACACAGAAATATCCCTGCATTCGCGTTTATAATTATAGCAGCAGTACTTAGATCTTAATCTTGTTTATTTAATATAAATAAGTGAGGCATCCTATGATACACAAGGCGAGGCGAGGCAATAAATTTACTACATTTGGTCTTGGATCAGATAACCTCACTTTAATCAACTGATATTTTTAGTACTCTCGCTTATTTCTTTTAATTTTATTGTTTTATTCATTTGATATCCTTAGGTCAGAACTTCTTTATTAAGACGTATTATTAGTAATAAATTATAAAATGTAGATATTTTGTATGTAATGGGAGATAATACAACAAAGTTAATTTAAAGCCAGTCATTTTCAATTCATTTATTAACACTTGTAAGAGAAAAATTTGATTTATTTGCTTATAGCAAACAAATTTTTTGCATTGAATAGGTAGGATGCGAAACTACAGGACCGATTTAAAAAATGTTTCATCTTTAGAAAAATTAAACATTAACAGCGAATAACATAAGCCATGTCATAATATGGCTTACATATTATGTTATTCGACTATAGTTCGATGTTACATATGCGAAGTCGGACAGGCCACTGCATGGAGTTCGTTTTCCCAACTGGTCAATGGCCGACAAACACTAATTATTATTCTTCCTAAACACTATACTATACGAGGGGCGTTCAATGTATTCTCGGTATCGGGGTGATTTGCTAATAATATGGGTAATCTAATTATCTCATTTACTAATGACACTATCTGAGGGTATAAATATAAAATTTCACTAATTTACGTTCATTAGTTTTCTAATTATCTGCAGTCAAAGACGATCAGAATGACTGACGCCACAATGATTAAGAAAATCGAGCATCGCGCTGTTATAAAGTTCCTCACTAAGCAGGGAAAAAGTCAAAAAACCATTCACGAAGAGATGGTTGCTGTTTACCAAGACTCTGCCTCGTCGTTATCCACCGTTCAAAAGTGGTCAAGTGAATTTAAAAGAGGCAGAGAAAGCATTGAAGGCGACCCTCGCTCGGGTGGACCCGTAAGCGCCCTCACTGAAGAAAATATTAAAAAAGTGGAGAAATTGGTACTTGAAGATACCAGAATAAAAATCGAGATGTTAGCAGAGATGATCAACCTATCTGTGGGTACCATACATGCAATCCTTCATGACCATCTTAATATCTCAAAGGTCAGTGCAAGATGGGTGCCGAGAATGCTCACCGCGCCTCAGAAACAAGTGCGAGTCGAGTGCTGTAAGGAGTTTTTAGAGCTCTGTGGAGAAGATCCATCGAGTATTTTCGACCGATTGGTTACTGAAGATGAGACGTGGGTTCATCACTATGACCCTGAAAGTAAACAGGAGTCCATGCAGTGGGTTAAAAAGGGTGCACAGCCTCCGAAGAAGTTCAAAGTCACCCCGTCCGCCGGAAAAATAATGGCCTTGGTCTTTTGGGATTCTAAAGGTATTTTATTAATAGAATACACTAAAAAAGGCGAAAGCATCACAGCAGCATCATACGCAACCACTTTGCTTAATTTAAGGGAAGCAATTAAAGAAAAGAGGCGAGGAAAACTAACAGCGGGGGTGTTGCTGCTTCACGACAACGCGCCGGTTCACACGGCCCGCATGGCGAAGGCTGCTGTGCGGAACTGTGGCTTCGAAGAAATTAATCATCCTCCGTACAGTCCAGACTTGGCCCCTAGTGATTACTTCCTATTCCCGAATTTGAAGAAAGATCTTCGTGGAAAGCGATTTTCCGACGATGATGAACTGAAGGCAGCAATTAATACCCATTTTGAGGAGAAGCCAGAAGAATATTTTTTACAAGGTTTAGAAAAGCTAATTCTTCGATCTAACAAATGTATTGAGGGTCTAGGGGACTACATTGAAAAATAGAATTTTTCCAAATTTTTCCGAGTTTTCTTTCATGCCTATACCGAGAATACATTGAAAGCCCCTCGTAAGTAAAGTTATACTCATAGTAAATAAGAGTACAATAAAAAGCTATTAATATTTCAGTCCCGGTACATAATAAAAGTCTATCTATGCAAAGCTTATAATTGGCGCGGCTTATTTCCCGTTATGCTCGATGACAGTTTTCCGTACCGTCACCGCCCTACAACAGAACAACACTAATGAAACAACAGACTTCCTCTATAATAAGTAACGCGCACGATCTCAGACGGTTACAACAATTGACTCGCGCTAACCGCAAAGATATGACTTCGGAGGTATCATCACCTTTTTCTACCCGGAAGGACCGAGTGGGGTCTAAGATACTGTTCTTTTTAATTCAAAATGGTTCGTACTCGTAGGTGACGCAATCGTAGTAGGAAGTAGGTACGTGTATTTTAAACGCATCGGTTTAAATGTTGCAATAAAAAACTACATTACTTGCAAATACTAGATCGGATAAAACTTGATGAATGACGCTATGTATTTAAGATATCAATTTATTGACATGTTAACATGTTAACAGATTAATGTTAATTCGGATATACAACATATGACACGTGTTTTTAAATTACAATTTAGAATTTGATTCACGGAGGGCGGGATGCATCGATTTGAACGAATATGTAATCCTTAAAGATGGCGGTAACGAACGTTAGTGACCAAAGAGCGTTGTTTTTAACTGACGTTAAAATTTATCGAAGTCTCTTACGTTGACAGATGATTTGAAACAACCGACTCGGAGTGATCTTAATTAGGTAAAGATTTTGATGCTTTGTATACTTACTCTAGGAATCCTGCTTAGTGGGACGAAAACTAAATAGTTGTTGCCTTTTTTTTCTATACTTTTTTATAATGATATATGCATCTTAAATATTAGTGACATTACTTAACCAGGAGTTGAGTCAATAACGATTACTTTCAAAATAATTTCGATATAACTAATACAATGATTATACAAAAACTTTCTAAGGCTAATAATATAAGTGCCAAAACACATTTCTAAATCTGGATTGCTTAAGCCAGGCACGTGTTTCTAAATTTAATCAAATGTTCAGATAAATCTTAATTTTGACAGCCAAGTATTATTTATAGTAACACATTAATATAATAACAAAATGTTGCCCGCGACTTCGGGTGAAATTTTAAATGTATTAAAAATTTCTAATAATATTATTATTTGAATCTATTACAATTTGACTTCTGCAATAATTCTTGTATTAACTATCGATGATATATTTAATACCTATAGCCTATTAGGAAGTATGCATTTCATAAAAGTCGTAGCTATATAATTTAAACGAGCAATTCTTGGATATAATAGTTGGATTCGAGTTAGATGGCTAGGAATCGGCCGTCTTTGAATTCACTCTGAGAGTGGGCTTTTATCCGTCCACTAATGAAGCTAGGCCTCTCTCAATGAACAAGAAGACTTAAGACAACCAATCGGGCAATGCACCGACATCGTCTCACGTAGTAAATCCGATCACTAGTTTCGAGATTACCTCTAACATACAAACACATTTCCTCCTAATAATTTAAGTATATAATATAATACTTCATACTATGTATTCTAACTATGGAACCTCAATTCTATATTGTTGATGCGGTATCAGAAGCACCTGCTCGGAAGATGTGCCTTTCACTTGAGCATCGAAAGTGCAAATTTGATGCAACTATGACCTGCGCCCTGCGGCCTGCGCAATCTCGTCGTTCTCAGAATCATAGAATTTAAGGTCACCATGATATTGTGTATTTTATGTGAAACCTTTGATAACGTATTACATATTTTACGATTTAATTATAACCTGTGATTTTAAGATTAGAAAAAGTGATTTTGTATTTTAGATAGAAACTTATTTTAAAGATACTGAAAAAAATTCTCAAAGGAAGCAGGCGGATATTTGGAGTCCAACTAAACAAGAACGACCTTATCGTTCTTTCAAATTTTAGTAAAATAAAATGAAAACACTCAATATTAATAAAACAAAAACTACATATTTAAAATAAAATGTAGAGAACTGATAATGAGGCACCTTAACGGCGTTAAAGAATAAAGAATTTAAAAAAAGACTCAAATTCCAAAAAAATACTCATACAATTAACATTGTTTTAGGAGGATCATAAACGATTGTTTTAACTTAAAAAAAATGGAATTGGTATTTTTTTAACACATCTTTTTCTTCTTTTTGGGCAACTTTTAGAATTAGCACGTTGAAGCGAAACGGGGTCGCTTTCATATGTCGGAAACATGAAGGGCTTAGAGCCTTTAGGTTTAAATACAGAACATGTTTGCGATATACAGTGCTTTTAACAACCTACACTTATAATTTAATACCAGTGATAGGTATGTACTTATAAGTTTTTTCGTATGGTATGTAAACTGCAAATATTTAAGAAGAATTAACATTATAGTGTGTGGTTACTGTCACCCACGAACATAAGTGTTCCACCCGCGACTGCCCTCTCTCATCATAGCTTTATTGACTTGCTTGGCAAGTCAATATAGCTATGATGAGAAGTAAGACAGAGTCTCAGTGCCTGATATGATGCGCCCGTCTGTACAAGTACCAACCGCCGTTAATACAAGCTCATGTACACTTAGGGCTGCCAGGCCGCCAAACCTAATAGCCGGACAGACCAGCCAGCTTGGCCGGACATTTAGGTAAAAAGAAAACTAACTACCTAAAACTTTTAGGTAAAATCGAATGCCAATATACAGTCTTAGCCTAAAACTAATTTGGCATCGCTCGTTTGCAAAACGTAAAAAGTCTAACAAAAGCCGGACTCCGTTTATTTTGGCCGGGCACGCAAACAAAAAGCCTATGTCCGGCTTTATCCGGACCCCTTGCAATCCTATGTATACTGCTTGTATCAATGGGCAGTTGTGATGATGTTCACCTTGTTATATATAACACTGGATATAAATAGGCTATTGATGATATAATCGATCTGTTAACAAATTAATAATCGTGTACTACATGTTAAATAATGTTGCCCAAATAAACAGTGTACTCAGTGCGTCATATTTTACGCTATAAGCACCTGGGTACATAATATTCAATGGTACAGGTATAAACAAACCAAATAAGAAAAAAAATGATGTCTGTGAGATTCACATACGATAGAAGTGAAACACGCGTTAAATGCACAAATACAAGCAATTATTAATAGTGTGCAATATACATACACATCGACATTTGCTCTCTCGCTCTTTTGTATTTGTGTCTCTTACCTGTCGTTTTTTCCGTTGCATCCGGTTTGAAATCACAACGATTCTAAAGAAGTTTCACTTAGAGTATGTAAGTGCCGAAAAATAATGTCTATAAATATCATACATCTCTTTTTTACAATAGGTATACGCATTGTAAATTAAAGTTGGCGGTTTCCGCGATGCTTTTTAAGCGCTTATGCGTACGTAAGCTTAACGATTTGATCCTTTCATGAATACCAAAAAATATTATAATATGCATTACATTTAATAATTAATGATAGCTAGATTGTATATCTAAGCAATCGAAGCTTTTGTCTTATTATCAATATTAATATTTCTCTCTTAATCTCTATCTTAATATCTATTAATATATCAATATTAATATAACAATATTAATATTTCTCTCTTCTCGTGGACAAACGCAATGACTTATATTTCACCTACCTTCGAATTTTATAAGCTAGAATAATTTTCCAAACACAATCAAATCATATTCGACGACGTACTGAATTTTCAAGTCAGCTTGGTATAAATTCTAAACACATATGCAATGAAAAAGCACCCCATTATAGGGAGTGAACATAATTTTTGTACATGATATATCCGATTCCTAATGCATTCAGTTAACCACCTGTCAGATGTTGCCATTCGGACAAATGGTGGGACCACCAGCCGTGAGCAATCGTAAACATGCAAATACATAACTTACACCAATGATGTAGCACCAGAACTCAGTAACATGAGCGCAAAAAATATTGAAGCTATTGATTTCATGTTATCCGTCGAAGGTTTGAATACAAGTACATACATACATACATTCAAATATAATGGTGAAGTCAATAAACTCTTTTTGTTTAGCGATAGGTATAAATTAATCCGATCTTTATGAAGTACATATTAAGGTTAAATTTTATACTGAAAATATTAATAAAGAAAAAAATGTAATATTGGCTCGTTTCTCGTTATTTTCGTGTCAACACAGAGATGCATGACTTCGGTAGAAATATAATACATTCATACAAATCATAATACAGTCATACGAATTGTATTCCCTAGATTTGATCGCGACATTTGAGTAGCCAATTATCTGATCAACAACAAGCAGATATATAATCAAGCATATTTCCAATGTTAAGCCCAACTATACTCACTACTTAGCCTAGTTTCAGCTGCACTGCAATAAACTAGAAATTCTCGACTGACCCACGCTTTACCTACAATCACGGCAAGTAGTCCATCTGTCAAGTTGTCCGACGCCATGATGACGTAATTTGACGCCGTTACCATCTCGACACTAAAACCCGTGGTAAACCTGTGGTAAGCCTCAACTATTAAATACGCCAAGGTAGTTAATGGTTATTTAAAAATAGGTACTAATAATTATGACCTTAGCTTATACGTATGTATTATGAAGCTATAGTAGTTTTATAACTACTACTAACTTAAAACTACATCATGGTAAAGAACTTAGGACGAAATAGGTAAGCTTACTTATTTTACCTAGATAATATTTCTTTTTATCTTTATGTTACGCAGAATTATTATTCGTTTAAGCGGAATTCGACCATGAACGTGGCAAATGCTGCGGTGCCAAAATAAAGAAATAAATAAAACAAATTAGGTGGTTACCTGATTAATCATGTATTAAACTTCAGGAATATTAATAATTAATAAGGAAAAAACTTTTATCGTAATAATGAATTTATAAAAAAATAACTTATATTTCACTGATTAGAATTTACTATATGATGCCCGCAATTCCGCCTTTGTCAAAATAGATAGGATCAGAGAGCAGTATCCGAGCTACCAAACCTGGATTTCTCGTGAAATAAATTCCCTGCCAAAATCAAAATCCGATCAACGTTTTATGAAGAAATAAAGTTATCTCTCCTAATCACTGTATGGCATCTTATAAATATGTGAAGATATCCAAACTTACAAATTAGTTTATAGCTTTTACGGCTTTTATCGTTGTCTCAGGATTTGCATACTTTACAGAAACCGTTGTCACGGGTGGTCTGGGAAGGTAACTGACTTATTGGTATAGATAACATTAAAAGTATACCCTCTCATTACGCAAGGCACGCGGGTCCCGTTGCGGAAGGGCCAGCAACCTCCGGGACTCCATTATCCCGTACCATCTGATGGGCATGCCGGGCGCGATTCCAGATATGTGAGCTCATACAAATTATGATACGCTTAACATGCCGACTCATGTAATTGTTAGAAACATGGGATATAATTTTGCCTACATTCCGTTTCTCAAAATGACAAACGGAACAATTATACGATTACTCTGTTATTATTCGGTCTATGTGTTTGTTTTATATGTGTATAAAAATACATAAAAACAGATTTATATTCATGATTATGTCATCACTAGCTGCCCCGGCCCCCGACAGACTTCGTTCTAAAAATGTACGGTTGCATGTATTTTTGTAGGATGTATTATAAAAAAATAAAAACAAATAAAATGGTCATAAATATAAAAATATAAATTTGGGGGTGGACCACCCTTAACATTTAGGGGGATGAAAAATAGATTTCCGATTCTCAGACCTACCTGATAAGCACACAAAATTTTATCAAAATTTGTTCAGCCGTTTCGGAGGAGTTCAATAACGTACACCGTGACATGAGAATTTTATATATAAGATAATTATAGGATAATCGATGACACATTGTCCTAATACGCGTAAAAAATTCCAGCATAACCGTGTATTTAGGATTCAAATTAAGGTATCATTAAAATAAAGAAAAATCAAGTACACAGGATGTGGAATGGTAAAAAAAGGTTGATCCTTACAAACATCCGGGTCGTTAGTACATTTTCAAAGAAAAAATATTAAATATAACTGAGTATGTGATGATTTCTTTGTTTTGGTATTATGATTCTCTCAGTGTCTATGAAGGTAGTGTCCTAGGTACATGCTTTAAATCTATAGCTCTATACAATTTAAAGGGGTATTTATTTATATTATTTTTCATAAGTTACACTATCATGACAGATGAACCAATTCGACAGTAAGGTTAGAAATATATTTAAGTAAATTGCGCATACCGTAGAGTGGGAAGTCTTTTCTCCATATTGTCAATACGCATAAAAACCCACAAAGCCATGTTGCCCTAAAAATGCTAGCCTTAAGTAACGTTACCAAATAATAATTTCGTAGGCGTAATATGTGTACGAAAAGATATACGTGAGATAAAACTAATTTCACTTTCACGAATTAATTGGACACTCGCACATAATGATTTGAGTCGAGTAAAACGGAAGTTTTGTTGATTTCTCTGTGATTAATGTCTGATCACACGCGCTGTAGCCATAAAAGACGTGTACAGGTGATTACATTTTATTTTAGAAGTGCATACACACATGAAACTGTCACTATAACTTTCCATTTAAGCCAAGACTATTCTTGAGATTGAGCTTAACTTGACAGACTACACCCGTATTCAAGAAGCGTACTTGGCTAACTAATGAAAAAGCGCTATGCAAACAACGCTTCTATCTATGCGCTCGTGTCCATAGTCGGGTTCGACAGACTCACAGTGGCGAATTTCAATAAAGTATTGTTAAGACCCTATGCGTTCGGCAGTACTGTGACACCTCATAGTATTGTGTGTGAATACAGGTGTAAGTCAAGTAGGGTAACCATTTTATTTGACGAACGGTTTGATTGTCTTATTCCATATAATCTACCTATATAAGTCCAATTCGTTGTTTTGAAAAAGGTGGCGAGTAAAAAGATATTTAGCTTTCGTAATAACATGCCGAAGTAGATATAGCCCAACGAGGCTAATGTCGCATACCGTCCCCCGTCTGCATTTGTACCATCATCCTGTGTGTTGCTACCGGAAAATGGCTTTGCTGTTTCGGGGAGAAGGGCAGAACAGGTATCATTACTGACAGAGACCCAGCATGTCTCAGGGTATGCAATACTTCCCGCGGGCGACGAATAGGAGTGCACAGGAGGCGCTATGTCACTGCGATCGCGGTCGCAAGCTGTTGAAGGTCTATTGAATAACTTTTTTATTATCTACACTAATATTATAAAGAGGAAAACTTTGTTTGTTTGTTTGGTTGTAATGAATAGGCTCAAAAAGTACTGGACCGATTTCAAAAATTCTTTCACCATTCGAAAGCTACATTATCCACAAGTAACATAGGCTAAATTTTAGTCTGATAAAAAATAGGGTTCCGTAAGATATTTTGGTTTTTCGGACACAAGGTGTAAAAAATGTTATTTTGCGTACTAAGATCCCGTTGTAAATCTTAGTTAACGCAGGCAAAGCTGCGGGCAACAGCTAGTAGATTATAAATGACTGAGATGAAGGATTTGGGCAAGAAACTCTGTCATTTAAGGAGATAAAAGAACACTTAAAACCAACGTTACGAAAAGGGCGGATACGAAAATTAATTATCAAATGTTTGGAAATCCTTGCGTACAAGCGGGAGGTCTGGTATATAATAACGTTTGATAAAAGCACACAAAAAGCAATTTACAAACGACCGCTTCATAATTAGAGTCACAAAAACAACGTCTGTACTGTCAAATATCAATCATTCGAGACACACACACAATGATCATAATCAATAACTTATCATCATTTAGTTATTATCAATTAAAACCTTATCATAGTACCTTAGTTTTTAATAAGTAAATTAACCTTTTCAATTTATTACATAGAAAAATATATTTTCTTTTATACAACTCAATAGGTAACTTATAATTATTATATCGACAATATTTCAATAGTGTCATAAACAACAAACTATAAAAATGCCATTAAAAAAGCGTTAGCGAAGTTCGAAAATGATAAAATGTATGATATTGACATAAGGCCGCGCTTAATCACGTGGTCTCCATCCTGTACATTTTATCATTTTCGAACTTCGCTAACGCTTTCTTAATAGCATTTTGGCTAGGCCCCAAGGGCTCATGGCAGGGCTATGCGCATTGGCGCAATATCACACTTTTCATACAACTAATGGACAACAGTTTGCTATGCATACAGTTCTGACGAAATTGTATAGCTAATCGAACATCAACTTGAGTACAAGACCACCAGTAACCAGTCAATAAAGTAGAATCAAACAATCAAAGTCTTAGTAATGCTACATACGATAATCACTACAGATGATAATAACGTACATAAAGACGTAACAGCACATGGTGTAGCCTTCGTTTGATAACGCTAAGTGGGTGAGCAAACCGTGGACTATACGTTTGTTTACCCAAAGTGTCGTAACACCAGGCACGTGGCCCAAACCACAACACGTAGGGTTGGCAAACTGCACCTAGCCTGTCGTAACATTACGAGAATTTCATCTTATGCGAGAGATGTAATTTTAAATGATAAAATTCTATGCTAAGCCATTACGAGTAGCAAATAACGGGCCTTAAAGTTGGTCAATCAGCGAGGTATGATAAAAATGTGTGGAATTTGTGTATTCTATTTAGTATTTAGTATACTTTTCTACTAAGAATGACATCAATAAACGTCAAATCTACGGCTACGTGAATGTCTACACAAAAAGAATTTGTGGACAAAAAACGGTACAATTAACTGTTGAATCAACTTTA
Source organism: Lycaena phlaeas (assembly GCA_905333005.2). Classification (NCBI taxonomy): domain Eukaryota; kingdom Metazoa; phylum Arthropoda; class Insecta; order Lepidoptera; family Lycaenidae; genus Lycaena; species Lycaena phlaeas. Next base: position 7,521,048 of record HG995181.1, read on the forward strand.
AAGCATTAACCAGGAAAAATGTCACTAATAAAGCTTTATTAGTATCATCGACATTAATTTTCCTATTAAAATTGCGACCGAATCTTTATAATTCGTTAAATGAGTAAAGCTTCTTCGAATCGTAAAGGTTAAATCAAAACGGTTATTATATACGGAACGTGAGATGACTCACGGGCTTGCTTATTATACTCAAACTTATGACTTGGTAATTTGTTACACAAGACCCATGCATATAATCAATATTCAAAAGCTGACGAATTAAAAATTATGCGACGAACAGCTTTTTAAGTAACGTGGTTGTGGCTAATAGTCATAGAAATTATACTTAGGGAGAATCTATCCAATTTGGATCGCTTGAGACGTAATCATGATATGAGTTACAGAAATGTCACAGAAAAGCTATGCCACTTATGCATAGTGAGAACACATCTATAAATAGTATAAAACAAAGTCGCTTCCTTTGTATGTATGCTTAAATCTTTTAAAGTACGCAACGGATTTTGATGCAGTTTTTTTAATAGATAAAACAATTCAAGAGGAAGGTTTATGTTCATAATACATGCACAATATATTATCCCGCTCAGATCCCGATCTTAGTTAATCCAGGCATACAAAAATATTTTTGAAACAATCTAGCATTATTGAATAATGTTGCAGTTCCAATCCAAGGTAAGCCCATAAAAAATTCAAGGATGTAAAATATTAAACAGAAATTAAATTTAAAAAACTTACAACCCCGGCACTGAAATTGTTTTTATAGACTGACCAGAAATATATAAGCCCTGAATTGGTATCGCCACTTTATATTTTCATATCGCCATACAAAAATAATTATTTTCCGATATTTTCTGCTATAAATATGGCGAGGGTTTTTTATTTTTTTGATTAGGCTTTCCTGGACATATCTAAGTTTTAATAGAGATTTGAACCGGCGATATGTTTTTACTTATAAACCCCTTTATTACAGGGCAAATGGACAATCGCTCTGGTGGCAAAATGATAAATGTTTTTCGGTTTATTTCACACAACGCATACTTTGCTAATAGTCATCGGGTTCGTACAATAATTAATACTCGATAGGGTTGTGCAAGCTAAAAAATTGGCAATGCAATTAAATGGCTTGTTAAAGTTTCGCCAATACGTTACTCAACATATTTGTGTACGATGGGCAAAAAAAATGCACCTGCCTGCCCGGTGGCAGTTCGCTTGCTGTCGTTACGTCATTACCATTATACCACATCGATACAATCGTTACTTATATTATTTCATTATGAACTCTCTCTTTTTCCCACAGTTTTAACGGATTATATAATTTATAAAACAACGTGTTTTTCAATTCAATACGTTACTATCCGTGTTACCAGGGAACATACGTTTTAATAGTTATTGCGTTTGTATATGCTATCATATAACAGCTCCTATCAATGCGCAGTTTTCTAAAGTATATTTTATACTAGCTTCTAGCTAGCTTCGCCGACATTCACTAAGATTTACAACAGGATCTGAGCGGAATGAAATATACTAATATAGCCTATATCCTTTTTTGATAAATGGGCTATGTAAAATTGAAAGTATTATTAAAATCCTAGGAATAGTTCCCGAGATTGGCTACAACTTATAACTTTAGGTTTATATTTTAGTAAAGGATTTTTTAAAAAACTTTTAAATATAAAATATTTTGCGCAAATCATAAGATAATCAATAGATTCCCATTTCGTCAACCTTACTTCTAATTCTAAACTAACTGCGAAAGTTTCTTTAAAATTATATCTTTTTTCTTTTCAAGATGAAAAAATTCTTAAACAATTTTAATAGTTTTTTTAACTAGTGAAATTGGTTCTAAGGTATTGATAGTTTTTTATTGTTATTAACTACAATGTTATATATAAGTACTTAAATAAGCATTTTATTATTAAAGTTAAGATAATGCGATACTCTGAGCAAATAGTTTTATTTGTTTCTAACATACGTGTCAAGCTAATATGTATGCCTCTTTCACTTAACACCCAACAATGTGCGTAACGTACCGCGTACGCAGCACGTTGGGTCGCCGAGAGTAATAACCTCGGTCGCGGTATGCCGCGCGTGCGCAGCGCACAGGAGGGCCGCCTGGCCCGAAATACGTTACGGGCGAGCGATTTTGTCGCTTATTCAGTCGCCTTTACTTATACGGATGCTTTCATAAGTCGCTTGTATTCGGTAAGCTAAATAATGGTAGTCGGTATATAAAGCGTAATATACAGACAAATTATTAATATCTTTGCCCAAATTCGACTAAATTATGACATAATAATGATGAGGTACCTAGATAAGTGACTGTAATGATAGGTGGTGGGTGGCTTGGTGATTATTATAAAAATAAAATCCCACACCAAAGTTAATTAAAGGCTTTTGTCCAGCAATTCAGAAATTAGTTTAATATGGACGATGTGAAACGTACTAAACACAATAATTTAATATGCAAAAGATTTTATTAAGTTTATTTTATGTCCGAGCATGTGCGACTGTGAGCATATTGTGTTGAAAAAAAAATACAAATCATGAACTGTGCATCTCTGCTTCATAGGTTACATAATTAGTGGTATAAGCAAAATAATAAATAAGGAAGTCTCAAGTCCAACATTCTAAATTTTATTATTTACTTATAGGTATAGCCAGGATAGCTATACTAGGATAGCTATGTCGTGACTCGTGTCACTCGATCATGACATGTATAATCGCCATTAATATACCAGCAGGCCTAAGCCATGTAAGTCGTATCAACGTTCTGTATGTAGAATCGAATAAAGAAAAAGCATTTTTTTATCTAAAGCGACAAAATCGTCTCGACACGATCGCACGATTCCCATCCGGGCCCTACAGGGTACAGGCTACGCCACGCAAATTCCACGCCACACCAAGGACGACTGTCGAGCAAGCATCGCCATTTAAGCATTTTTAAAGATGCACTAACGGGACAAAAAATATCTTAAACAATATTTCAAAACCAGAAATTAATTACTTTGGAGAAGTAGTTTTTACCCCCGTCAAGGTGAAATAGCGGGAATGCGAAAGTCATTTATAGATCTCGTTTTTACTCGAATGACCATTATAGGAATGAGAGAAATATAGTTTAAGTTTTTTCTGGCAAGTCGCTTATTTTTAATGTCATATATTGCCTGTTAGTTGGTGAATATAATAATATCATTTTCAACGTACTAAGAAAAGGAAAGAAAGCTTCTGTCATCTCCATTTAATTTAAAACAACACAAAATCTAGTTTAAACATTTAAAAAAAGAAATAACGAAAATTGAATTCAAGTGTAATTAACGCTATACACATTATTTTAATGAGTACAAATACATTTAAAATTAATTCGCGTTGCATGATCATTATTTCTTTTAATTGAAAGTTCACCAAAGTGATTTCGATTTTTTTCCAAAAAATTTCTTAAAAAAAATCCAAAAGTCATTCAATTAAGGGTCAATACATTTACCATCGTAAATTCTCATTAGTTGCACTTTCTGTGAACCAATTTTAAGTTTGAACTTTAAGTCAAATTACTTTTTAGCTTTATATCAATCATTACACTATATTAAATTTCATTCAACTAATTAAATTCCTGACCTTTGTAAAGAGGTATAAATCGATCCGTCAGCCATTGCCAAAGCGTCGAAAACAAATAAGAATGGCATTTGTAAGGTTAACGTAAGTAGGACGGAGTTATTAATTATTGACACGGCCCAAACAAGTTTCGTACGGACCCGACACAATCCGACATCGATCAAGCGTGAATGCTTCATAGTTGTAAGCCATTTATTAATCCTAGGACGGACGATTTCGTAAGATTTACACACCTAAAAAGAGTTTGCAAATGCAGTTATTGAGAAAGTTATTGAAGTGAAACTTCTTTAGAATCGTGGTGATTTCGAACTCTATGAAACGAAAAAGTAAGTCCAAGAGAGAGGGAGAGACAAAATTGGTTTTGAAGTATTCTTCTACTGTGTAAAAATATATAATAATGAAGATTACTGAGCTATTAAAACAAAAACCGGATAAACTAATATTTTGTTTAAAATCCAAGTTTGTATCCAATAAAAAATTAAATTTATTTTAAAAACATTCCGCTCAAATAATAGACGTATAATTATTTTATCATTTGTTGTTTAAAGTGCCCATTAAATATCAATCTGGCTTCACGGCTCACTGGCCTACAGTATAGGCCAGGTAAGGCCAATTAACTTATAAACTGTAATTAAGGCCTCAACAATGCGCTCTATTCATCTCAATATTTCCGTGGATTTTTGCGTATAAGTGAATAACTATGAAATAATTTGCATACTGTATTTCCTTGTTAACTCCATCATAATTACATTGGCACAATAAAGGTACGTTAGTAATAAGCAATTCAATCTTATTAAAAATATAAACGTAATTTCAGCCAAATTTATGCCCGGTTTCTGAAACCTTAGTCAAAGTGTATGTCAACTAACATGGTTGTTAATTGCGGTTAACATTCTAGAATCAAATTTTACAGCTTTTCATTGTAGTGGCTATGTCAACTGACAGGCTGATCAAAATAAGTTGGTAATTAAATCAGGTTTCTAGCAATTCATTTGAAACTTAACAAGAGATTTGATATTTGTAATTTTTGAGTTGATCATCCTTTCAAAAACCGGGCGATAATATCGCAAATTTAAAGGAGACCCATTGTATGTGCTTAATAATATTTTAACAATTTTAATACCAACATTTTAAACTGATGCCCATAATAATAATATTTGATTAAAATTATAATCACAACAAACTACGTAGTATCTCTTTGTACTTATTAATTATTTAAGAGAAACAGTGACTGAACCGAGGAATCGTTCACGGTTCGAATCCCAGCCATATTGTTTTGAGACTGTCTAATAACGTTATAGATCTTGCGCTCGCTGACGACAACGTTCCGTTAGCTGACTTGGGAAAATTACCACCAGCGTCACTGTTGCAAAAACTGATCGTATCTCACTTTGAAACTAACAATTAATTTGCTTAACAAAACAGAAATATTCCTGATGACACATTCGATTATACTGAAATATTAGCCTACTACTCACAATTAAAAGGTACTTACATAGTATACGTGTATACAAAATCACCAGCAGAAGATATCACTTCTTAGATTACCTTGCTGATAGATATGTTTATAAAGTATAGTTAATTTAATTAATTTTTCATTAAGAATGAAGTAAGCTAAAAAAATATCACCTTAAAAAAATCTAGCAGAAGTCATATTTCTTTTGAGGCCTATCTAAGAACACTCGGAGTTTGGACTAATAACACGAATCTAATGATGCCTTAATTTAAAAAAATGCTCGGTTTGAATAAAGAACATTACATACAAACATAGGCGCGAAGTAGTCCTTATATCCATACTGATAAGTTGAAGTTATGGATAAGTAAACCGAACATTTGTCTATTTTCGGCATCTAAAATAAACCGGTCATAACTTAAAAGTGCAAAATAACATCTCATCAAAACTATTTTAAACCGGAATAAACGAGTGTAAATACCATTTTAAAGATACGGGTCTATTTATAAATGATAATGCACACTGATTACAAATCCCCTTAATATAAGGATCCACATATCGTACCTTTCAATTGCATGTTAAATTGAAATCAATATAAAATGATCCTATGCATCTAATGGTCAATAAATATGACCATAATAACGAAATTAATTGAAACAAATGCCTAATGAAAGCCGTCTGCCCTGATAAATAATGGGCTATAACGTTTTTTGTAACAGCCGCCTTGTTTACAGCCCACGGACAAGCAGAAATGGACAGGAAATTGGAGACTGAAGTTACTCAGCTTTTTAATTAAGCTTCTGAGTTATTATAATTACTTTGTGCTCCTTTTCTATCTTCTACGGATTGATTGCGTCCTATGCAGTTCTTAGTAATCCTTTGGAACTCCACAAGTGTCACAGCTGACCCTTTTAGCGTCTTTAAGATGCATTTAACAATCGGCAGAGGATAAAAAAGGCTAGAGTTTACTAGCGGACGGTAGTCGACAAAGACCTTAAAACTTACTACAAAGCAAATACTAGTAACTAAGCTGTAGCACAAGTACCTACAATATTGACATATAACAAAATAATCCGCGTTTATAAAACTCCTGCAAACAAACATCTACACAGGTAGGCTTTAAAAAAGTGTATATTTTTTTAAACGCAGCTGTTTCTACTCATGCGACACACAAAAGGCGTTAACGCGTTGAGATGGTTCACAAAGACAGACAGATGCGCACGCCGACGTGGCATTTGCCTGTAAATCACATGGACAAATAGCACGCACACAACCGTGCAATGGTGTCTGTGTGTGGGTGCGTCAGTCAAGGTTGAGCGTACCTGCCTCTACCTGTCTATCGCATTCTTGCACTATCTGCAGAATATCAGAGGTAACGGTACAAGCTTTTGAGCTTATCTAGTATTCATATTTGAAATTTGATTGACAATGTAATTGATGCAAAATCATTGTTTAATAACCTTCGCGTTATCTCTAATATTATGTGAGCTCTTGTGAAATGTGAATATTTCAATGCCATGTAATATCAGAGTTAATATTAGCTCTTATCTTGTTTGAAATTCTATTAATAATTTTATTATAAATTAGCTTCGATCTTCTTAAAACCTTTTTTTTAATGTAACAAAAATATGTCTAAGGTAACCTAATTTGTCTTTATCTTTTACACGTAATAAATGAGCTAAATAGTGCTTGAGTTATTCAAAGCAAATTAAGATTAAAAATAAAATGCAGCCCCTGACAATTATAATATTTGATGTTTATATATTTTTGTGATAAAACAATAGTTAAAAAAAATAGTTAAATTTTTTAGCTTGAAAAAGATACGCTACGTGTATTATACACTTTGTCATGAAATTGAATATGGTAGTGTAAGTCTCATGAATATGAAGATTTGCTAAAAAAAAATCTAACAATCGCATGAAAATCGATAGCCGTGTTTTATCGACTTGAACAGTATTTTAGCTTGACGATTTTTCTTTGATTAATTCATATTGATATTCAGGTTGAATAGAAACACGCACAGGTAACTTTCACTCTCAAACTCAATAATACTAGAGTTGTATTAGGATATCCAGTATCATAATTTCTCGCGCCGAAACAAGATATTATTTTTACTATCTGTAGTATACGCATATATTAAAACCTCTTTTGAATGCTACCGAATATTCTTTCCTATGCAATAATCACAAAATATGCAGCCAGATAACATACAAAATTATAAAATAAGAATTCTGTTTGCTTTTGTTTTCTTTTTTACGCAAGAGTAGTAGGTACGGACTACGGGGTATTAGGCGTAACGGTTATAAGGTATTAAGCCCTGCAACGGTGTCAGTGCAACTATTTTGGTAAAAAAACTCAACTTTCGGTTAATATAGGAAGTTTCTCTTTTGTTGACGGACTGAGTCCCTCATTATAAATGGTATTTGGTTTGTTTTATGCAAAATCGAAAGCACCGTTAGAGGCTTCGGTGATGTTTCGTACAACTTCGTAAGTTTGTTTTTGGATACGCGAGCCTCATAAAACGAACTGAAGAGTTTAATATAGAAGCTTGCGAAATGAAGCGTTTTATATCTGAAAAGATTCTGGAACAATGCCATCATATTAAAATACACATTGTTTACTCACCTCTTTTAGACCGTCGAGTCTTCCGAGTGATTTTGACTGTCGTAGAGGAAGGAAGGCTTTGAAAGCGTCCATACGAGAGGTTTTCTCCGGTTCGCCATTAGTGACCGCTGTGAGGTCGGCGCAGGATAGCCGTGCCTTTCTACGCTTGTCTAGAAGCTGCTTTGCCGTTCTGGAGCGACGTTGGACTGGTTGGGCCTCTTCTTCGGGCTCGCTGCAAACCTCCCGTGCTGCGTGCACGGTGTGCCGCCGCCGCGACACAGGCGGCGACGTCAGCCGTGATACCAGCGACTCGAACATCACTCAGCCGCTATGGTACTTGGACGACCAATCGCGAGTATTGCTCGCGTTTTTTAAAGCCATTCTCCGTTTTTCAATATATCTTGCAACGTCGGAAGCCTAAAATGAAAAAACCAATTGGCGACATTTTCTCGAGTCGCAGGGACTCGAGGCCTCAATAATATCTTTACGATTTGCATCGATTGCAGATACCTCATTGACCGCGTTATATACACGATTTCAAATGTTCCAATACCATATCAGATATTTACAAATGGCGCGTCAACCGTAACGTGTTGTAACTCGGGATGTACACAGAATGTTAAAAGTCAAACGGAAACAGCATTATTCATATGAGCCAAACTGGATTGCGCGTTGATTTTCTCACGTTAAATGAAAAGAAAATATAAGTTCATTAACCCAGTTACCGAGTTTTGGATCTGAGATCGGCGGGTCCTAGTGTCGCAGCGATCGCGTCGGTCGCGTCGGTCGCGTCGGTGCGACGGCAAATTCGTGGAAAGTGTGCCACGACGGCTACACCCAAAAACATTGTGATGGCAGAGTGCCACGCACCACGAAATACACAAGGCCGATGATAGTGAAAATAGAAACAGATTGTTCAATGGCAATTTCTTTTGAGGCCGGACGTTTTCGATTCGTTATGCATACCTTGTGTCAAATTTTGCCACTTTATATTTCTGGCTCAATTATGATAGGTTGTTTAAGAGCTGTTTTATTCAAAGCTCTTTATCATTTGTAATACGTGTGAGCGAGAGGCGAATAATGTCTAACAATATCGTACGTATTTTGCAGAATCAATGTCATTTAGAATTTAGATTTCGCTTTCAATGCGAAAACAACGGAAGAAAGTGTATATGTATATTTACATAATGTAAATAAATCTGTAGTTTATACAATATTCTACTCATATTGTATAATATAATGATTAAGGTTAATGATCATTGACAATGCAGTCGTTTTCATCTACTGTTCGATATACGACTCAATTCCAATAACAAAAGTCTTATAATGCCGCTGGCCTACCAAGTTAGCAAAAAAGCTGACCAGAATGTGTGTGTGTGTCAATTGTATAGTCAAACTGGCAGACGTGATATGAAGTGCTCAGCGTTGCTCACGAACATTATCCCGTTTACCTGAATCTAGCCCGCGCATCTCATTCACGTGTTCCATATACTGAGACATAGGATGTTAAGTTCGCAATGCTAATGAATACACAGCCTGTATCTCTACTAGAGAATGACAGAGCGGGGCACGCTCATTCCTCCTACCTGAATTTTGCTTATTGACAGATTAATAGAGAGAAGCATTGATTTCCCAGAGTAAAAGCCAAAAAATGCAGTCCGGTTTTGGTTGGTGGCGATATCCGTAATGGCGTCTATGAAAGATGACATAATGATCATGATAAAATGAAAGAAAGAAAGGATGTGCTATAAAAGGTGTAAAACTCTTTGGATAAATTTTAGCTAAAATTATGAAATAAAAGCCACGGGCTTAACAGAGATTTCTCCACTACAAGGGACAGTGATTTCCGTCTAGTTCAGGTTTTTTATTTTATTACTTTAGAAAACTTACACCTTGTTTACATATAGAAAAAGTAATAGTAAAAGAAGGCCAGTCATAATGTGCAATATGTTATGTCTGCAAGGCTCATCGAACTAGGTGTCTACCATCACCTTGGGCGAAGCGAATTGAGCCGAGGGGGCTCCTTGTACCTCTCTTGTAAGAAGAGGGGACAAAAGAGCAGGGGCAAGGGATGAGGATGGGAACCTCACCTCATTGTACTGTCCCGACGTTGGGAGGGGTCATTCTGTGGTGCGGGGCAACACCTCTGTGGAGGTGGCGTCAGTCCCCTGAGAGACTGACTAGCGGTCGAGGTGCCCTGTTGCTTGTAGATCCGGGGCACCTCACTAAATACGGTATTGGTGGCACTCGCCGGGTCTTAGTAGGTAGAGCTGCGACTACTAACCGGCTTTCGGGCGCAGCGAGTCTCACGTGAGGAGACCCACTCCCCCGCGGGATGCCCAAGCGCATTTCTCAGCGTTAAAGAAAAAAAAAAGGTGTCTACTGTCTACCATCACTAAATAACACGCATGAACAATGAAATAATATTTATAATCGCACTGGTTACTAACCGCGCACGCGACATTTATTAAAAAGCTGACACCTGTTGAGTTGTGTAAAAACCACCCAATCCACACGAGCATTCATAAAAATGTCAACTCTTATTTATTCGTGTTCAAATATAAACTCATCGAACAAACACGTAATTTTCGTGTAACAATAATATGAATATCTAATATCACAGACAACTAAGCAGTTCTAAACGCGATGATTCTGCACTAACACACTTTTGTTTCGCAACTTTTATTTACATGTCACACGTAATCTGCGTTTTTACTTTTATCTCCATAGATCATACATTAAAAGCAGTTTACTTTTATGGCGGTATAAAGATAACGTTTAGACATTTTTCTACTTTCCACAGATTATAGCGTCGATACGACGGTTACAAAACGCGCACCTGTGTCAAGAGCGATTGTTTCTTTTGTGAGACAAATACCAAACATGGGACCAGAATTGTAATTGTTATAACAAACTCACATCGCCAATGTACCAACACATATGTGGTACCTCCATGTAAGGCTGCATAATGTTTGTTCAAAACCAACAATTCGATAGCATTTGAATATTTGTAGTACATCATTATCATCATCATCAGCCTTTATTCGTCTACCAAGATGACCGATCCCCTGCCACTCGTATTCAACATGGACCGGCTACTGCGTGAAGATCGTCTTGCCACCTGGTTAATGACTGACCAGTAATACTTTGTCTACCTAAACGCGGCCCCCACTGTTTCTTTTTGGCAAAAAAGGACTCGGTGTCAAGAACTGAATATTTTAATGAATGGAAAGTGGAAACAATAAATCGGTCGACTTGGCGTTCATTCAGGGAGGCCTATGTTCAGCAGTGGACGGATAAAGGTTGATGATGATAATGATGAAACAAAAAATACGATGTTGACTATTTTATTTTTGTCTCGCACGTGCTAGAATTTTGAATAACGCTTATTGTATAAACATTCATTTTTAACGATTTGATTATATTCTCTCATCGCTTTCCCATTAAGATGAGACCAAAACGCCCTCATTTTTTCCCAACCCTTTTTTGCCAGATTTTCTAAAGGTTATTAAAAACCTTTTAAACAATGTTATGAAAAGTTGAGAGTTGTTTTCGAGCGTCCCATAAAGCGCAGCAGAATACAGTTAGTTTTAAATGCAGAAGCAATTATAAACGTAATTTATTATTTAGCTTCGGTAGCCGATACGATCGTACCAACGAACGCTTGATAAACTGCTAATAAGTAAGATTTTATTAATAACGCTTAAGATCATTACACGTATCTCAAATTACTAGATAAAGATTGCACCTAGCGAGGTGTTGTAGGCGCGGGCGCCCCAGGGCTTCGGCTCGGTGGCGATCGTTTGTGGAGCATGCCTCAACTAATGAAACGGTTAGTCCTAAGCCGTCGGTGATGGCGGCAAACCGGTAGAGCGACCGCCCCTCCCCTCCCCCCTGGCCTCGCGCACGCCGCCCCGCACGCCTCTAAAATACACGCATCCATATCTTATCAAGTCATAGCTTAGCTCGTCCGCTCTTCTATTTCACAGCTGGAAATAGCTCGTATCGTGTAGCTCCGTAATTCAATATGAAATTAGCGATCCGACTAACCGCAGTTTATATGGGAATCGAGACGATGCAAACAAGACTTTCCACGTGAAAACCTATTGATGTAATATATTGACTATGAATTACAATATGAAAAATAAGCGTTGCGTGCAAAACAATTGGCGAAAGTCTGGTGATACAAGTTAGCCAATAAGCGAACGCAGTGACAAAGGTAATGATTAGAAAGTGTGTTGTGTTGTATTTCAGACAGCCCGTGATACGGCGCGTGCGCACGCTCTGTTTGGCGCCCTATCTGTTAATCTGTCACAACTACAGCACCACAACACAACACAACACTACACCAGAGCTCACCGGAATAGGCCACAATCAACGAGAAACGACATTGTTTTTTTGGGCCACATCTCGAACACCACAAAAACTATTTAAACCTCTTACTTTCCAATGGGCTTACAAGTTACAAACTAATGATTTAGAACACGTTTGAAATTAAAATACCCAAGGAATAAAATTACTTGTAAAAAGGACCAAATAAATACAACTAATAATCTCAGTGAAATGATAAAAATAGGTAAGTACATACTTGAATTAGGCCCGTTTGTCAAAACAATTCCACGCAGTATTTTCAAAGCATGACTTCGATTCAACGGTGGCATCCTCAATAGATTCCTTAAAACGGCAAAACAAGATTTCCCTTTGCAAATACACGGAAGGGGGATTAGGAGGTCAGGCGGTGACCTTGACAGAAAGTGGGTCGGTCGTGAGGCTATCGGGTGTCAGATGGAGACGTCACGCTCGGTCCACCACGCATCCGACGTAAATGGACAGGTTACTCGGACATCTTAGTACATAACTAGCTATAATACCTGGTAACACTACATTATTCTGAATAATACCTATAGTGATTCTATCCATACATTGACGTGAATTTCGCTCAATATAAAACCAATCTTTACTTTTGTCGCGGTATATAAAAATTATATTATTATACCACGCAGAAGTACATTACTAATACAGACAGGTTTAGCGATTAAAATAAGATTATTTCTGAATAATGGTAAAGATTAGTTGGTCTGGGTTTTCTTTCTTATTTTCGGGTGTTTTTTTCTACGGCTTAAGCGAAACGGGTTCTAAGGGTCGGTAGTTTCAAATCATCTGTTATCGTAAGAGACTTCGTTAAATTTTAACGTCTGTTAAATACAACGCTCTTTGGTCACTGACGTCCGTTACCGCCATCTTTAATTACATATTCGTTTAAATCGGTCGATGTAACCCACCCTTAATCTCGTCTCTACAAATAATATCTACATTATAAATGTTTTTCCGACTCCCAAACCAACTTGTACTGACCACGTCTTTGTTTACTGTTGAGCGGGTTTAGCCCCTGATGTTAGTATTGTTGCCCACCGTGAAACATCTGCTTAACGGATAGACTGCCCTTGAATTTAAAAAAAAATGGCCTCCATTAATAGCGAGCACAAAACAGTGACAAAACGTGAGTGAAAGCCAAGGTCTTACCTTAAGCTAATCTCATTTGAAATTATAATATCACAAACATATAATGACGACATGACAGACAATTAGATACGGGGACTATGTATACTATTTCCTTACTGCATATTTTTTATTGTTTTTACTAGTATATTTCGTGTTACGGCGCCATTTAAATTAGATTTCCGCACTAAAAAGACATACGTTTCGCCATAACCGTCAGTGACTCTATTGCGACATTAAAATTATGATTGATCATTAATATCACGTTACAACTTACTGTCAGACGGAAACCTCATTCAATTATAAATTATAACAAATGATTACTCTGATCAAATCGAAGGTGCTTGCACTTTTACTGCAATATGTGGCTACAATAATGGCTACCATTACTATTCCGGCTACGAAATATAGCGCGAAAACATAAACCAAAAAATTGTCGTGACTATGTTGGGCAGGGCCTGTCTGTCGTTGCCGGCAATATTGCTGTCATTGGCGACAATATTGCTGGACTGTTGCAGCTACACATTACAGTAAAACGATTGTCGTGTAGAAGCACCTTAAAAAACCACATTACACCTACATCTTATTTTATAAATAAGATGTAGGTGTAATGTGGTTTTTTCTGGTGAGCCTATTATACTTTAGCTAATTAAATTTTATGAACTTCATCTTGTCGAGATTTTGAATATAATGAAATAGCAATGAGCCCAGTTAAATGTACCAAATAACTGCTGCATAGGGTCCCTAAGGTAATGTTAAGAGAAAAGGCGTCAATCAACTTCCGAAGGTCGTCCAGCTAGTTTGATAACAAAAAGGGCCTTAGAAAATCTTTCATTGAAAAGTGCTTCTAGCACCACAATAATGATGATTCGTCATTTTAAAAGCTTCATTCTCGTATTTACGGTTAAAGCATTTCCAACTTTCAATACATAATCAGATCATGAAAGAGGCATACATTTTCTCTATTCATATCATAATCCATGGAATAGTGTCGATGGAGTAGTCTTGAACACAAGGCTTTTGCCGTTATACAAATGATGTGCCCTGCTATTTGTTGTTCAAGGCTAACTGTAGATGGCCCGAGTAAACGACTCGAGGGTTCTTCACTGATGATCAGTGTAGTATTTGAACATACGTCGAATTCACTATACTAGTACATCTTGGAATTCATTGAAAGATGTCTTACTAGTCCTACTAAGATTATAAACGCGAATGTTTGTAATTATGGATGTTTATTACTCTTTCACGTAAAAACTACTGAATGGATTCTTATGAAACTTTACAACTATATAGATTATACATCAGAATAACACATAGGCTAATTTATCACCGTACTCCCACGAGAATGGGAAATATGCGGGTGAAACCGCGTGGCGCTGCTAGTGCTTTATAAATGCAGACAAAATATATATATTAAAAATATGTTAAGTATTTTTAAAAACTATACAAAATATTTACGAACAGAAATTAGTTCCGATTTTTTCCGAAATGTGGTGGCGGTTTTTTTTTCTGGTATTTGATATTTAAATGTGAATGTCTTAAAATATTAATTATTATAATTTAAGTTACTAAATAAACCGAAACTAGTTTTTTAATTATCATTAACCAGTCGCTTAGGTATTTTTTTATATTTCTAAACAACTGCATATTATGTAAGTAGTTTATGTAACTATCTACAAACTACAAAAAATATATAGGTATTGATTTTGTTGATAGAGACATTTTGTTGCAACTATTTTTTGCGCTTCCAAAATCCTAGTAGGTACCAGAAAATTAGACACCAGGAATACAGCCTACATTATAAGAATCTAGGAAACATTATTATGTAACAAAATTTCTGTAGACATAATTTTTAATTAATAACTTTCTTTTTATGTGGACATAATATGAATATGCATGCATATGACGTTCGTTACGTTTGCGAATTAATTATTTAACAAAACGATTTAACTGGTAATAACTTTTTAAAGTCAAGGCCAGAATTTTAAGTTATATGTAATTACACCGCCTTATACGGAAGTTAATATTTTTGAGTTATGTTAAGGATTTTATAGTTTTTCTTTTCACAAAAACGTTCATAAAATTATAGTAGTATTTATAAATTATAATCCCAAGTCGACCTCCTGCGGCTAAACTCCTGTGTAGCGAACAAAGGACCCTTTGAGAATATGATCTGAAAGAGCCCGGAGCATATCTTACAAGAGACCTTGCAAGATTCAATACTAAAAAAAGGCCAAGTAAAGAGATGTCAGTAACTATGAAATTAAGCCTGCTACTGGTGTATGAACTCCTGGTATTATTTAAGCACATTTAAAAAGAAATTTTGAAATTTTATTAACCTTCATTTTAAACATTATTAGCAAGTTACAAAATATTGTTAGATGATTTCTAGAACATTAATAAAGTATGTGATCGGTTGTCATGGCGTTAATTGAGGGAGAAGTTCAGCAGTGGACGGATAAAGGAATCAGATGATGATGATGATGATGATGTTATTACTAATTCAAATAACTTTTAATTGATTATTTTAATAACTGTCAGCTTAATATCTACTATTTATATCTTTATTTTATGATTCCCGCAAAATATATTCCCAACTTGCACTTCTTTTTTCCGCCACTCGCCATTGACAATTCAAACAGACTGCCAATCACAGAGATTCTTAAAAGTATTGCCAGAATAGGAGACTCTAAAATAGGTTGTAACTTGTAATAAAATAGCCGAATTTCGAGTTATGCGCTATACATTCATCTTAATTTACATAGAAACTAGCGGACCCCACAGACGTTGTCCTTTAGATACGAATCGATAGTGGCAGTACAGATCAATAACCTAGATACCGACTGCAGCGCCATCTGCCGGTCTGATTTGTGAATCTAAACCATCCTCGAATCTACTTGAACACACACAAAGAAAATCACTCAAATCGGTCCAGCCGTTTAGGAGGAGTTCAGTCACATACACACGCACACAAAAAATATATATATTAAGATTTGTAATTTAACACTGCACTTGTCATTGCATCAAAGATTAAAAATTAATACCGAGAATAGCCAGAGACGACCAGCTGGTCGGGTGGTCAAGCCAATGCGGGTTCGAATCCCGCTAAGTGCTGATAATGTGTATGATGAACTAGCGGACCCGACAGACTTCGTTCTGTCAAAAAGATTTGGTATGTGGCAGTTTTTTGTTCCTACCTATTTTTGTTTTTAATTTATGGTGTGGGGGGGGGGGGGACAAGCCTCACTGATCTGGAGTTATTATTGTGTACGTAATATGACCTTTCTTAAATAGCGATAACGTTCATATTGACTCTACATTTTAGTTAGAAAACGTTTGTATGGGAAAAAGAAAAGGGCTGATTTAGGGCTTTCTCGGCAATTATTCGAATTTTTTTCGCCGGAATATTCATCCTTGGACTTCAGCGAATATTTGAAAAAAAGAATTGGCAAAATTGGTTCAGGCGGTATTGAATTATGCGCTTACCAACACATTTTGCGATTCATTTTTATATATAAAGAAGATATAGATGTACAAATTGGGTCATGGGTGATGTATATACCTATTTATATACATTTCTAGTCTAGTTTATGTACCGACCGGGTGACGTCGGTACATAAACGGTCGACACCAATCTCCAACACGTCGGCCAGGTTATCCCAAATGACATAAAAAGGAGCCTCAACCTACTAGTTTCAAATGTAAACTTACGAAACAACGTAAGCGATATATTAGGGCTAACAATATTTACTCCTCGATAGTGGGACGCGTAAAATTTGATAATTACCAACAACAATTATCTTATCTTGCCCCATTAACTCCACCCACTTACAACAAGTACTTCTGGCTCAGGTAAGCGTTGTTAAGATCGTCAACATTTGTCCAGCTATTAGTATTAAACTCTGATATCATCAGTATTTATCCGCCCAATCCCTACCACTCGCATCCAACACTGACCGTTCACTGCACGGAGATCGTCTTCCCATCTGATAAATTCTATCGTCATCATCATTATTAACGTGTTTCGTCCACTACACATTCAATGAACGACGGGACGGAATATTCCAAATAACTCATAGTCCAATATCACGTTTCCATACGACATGGAAAGAATTTATTTGCTATTCATTCCCAGACCCGCAATAATCACTTATACTATATCCTAAAACCTTCTACTACAAGTACTAATCTACAAACTGTTAGATTATTCATTAACTTAAACAGTACACAATGGCACAATCTTAAGCTATTTTCATACAAGTACTTAAATGTTACAGCATCGCATTATCGAAACAAATTGGCATTGCTATAAATACTTTGCGATAAGACATTATTGCACTCTTCTATTATCTATAATTGAACTATGTTCTGTGTAACTATCATCAAGACGCCACCAAGTTATTTATTCTGTCAATCATCTTTTCCCTAAAAGGCTCAAGTAATTTAGAT
The DNA here is from genome assembly GCA_905333005.2 of Lycaena phlaeas. Taxonomy (NCBI): domain Eukaryota; kingdom Metazoa; phylum Arthropoda; class Insecta; order Lepidoptera; family Lycaenidae; genus Lycaena; species Lycaena phlaeas. The sequence goes on from HG995181.1 coordinate 7,538,656, forward strand.
GTTTCATCACTTAAGTAGTACTTACGAGACCTATAATGTTTACAGATGACGTCTAATGCCTTTTTCATCATCAGCTTATATCCTAATAATATAAAAATGTACCTAGCAATGATTAAACAAATATACTTACATTTGAAAACAAAATTCACTATGGCATTACAATCTTAACGGTGATTACGTTTGTACTAGGTCAATGATAAAAAGACAAAAACTTAATCTCTGCATTATTCAACTGGAAAAAGAATAACGACAGGCAATTATATTTTCATGTTGATTATCATCCATCTAATTGCAGTGAGATATAAACCATATAAATATCAACGGTTACCCAGAAGATACGTAAAGTATCAAGCCTCATATATCTGCGTGCAGGTTTCCTCACGATGTTTCCCTCCACCGGTAGGTAGTAGAAGACTAGGAGGTAACAGGAATCGAAATTTAAAATAATTCGGGTAGGTGGGGTCGAAAAAGAAAACCACAAAAGTAAAGAAAGAAGAAAGCCTTTCTTTCTTTCAAAATGAAACATGTCGACCAGTACCTTTTAAAGTATTTTTTTATTTGCCTATTTTTGTCTCCATAAATTGTTACCATCACAAGCATATTTAAATAGACTCTATAGACTAGAGACAGCAGAAATACAATTTGATACCATGTAATGACAAAAGTTATAAGTGCTTACATTTTATAACTATAACAAACAAAACTGTTACCAGGCAGTTACACAGACTTAAGATTATCTTCAACACCTACGCCTGCTCAGGAAGCCCTACCTTACTAACCCTGTTTAAACAAATAGACATGTTCTATTTCACATCAATGATACACATATTGTAGCACATTGAGAGGCGATCTAATATAATCTCTGACCGATTACTGCAACACTAAAGAAAATTATACTAATGATTTAAACTAAAGATAAGCCATTAGAATATATTCGAAACAAAATTGAAAAGAATTTTATTAACTAAAAAGGTGAATTATTTCGACAAAAGAGTTGGCAGTACCTTCAATGCTTTTGCACGAATGCGCTATTGAGAAAAAAAATCCACAAAAATAGTCAAAAAATGTAGTCAAAAAAAATTGCATTTCTCTTACGAGAACGACAAAATTATTCAATTTTTTTTTGATAAAAAACTATAGGAGTAGCCCTATGGAAACATAAAAGACCTTAATATACAGGTAGTAGAGCCGAAAATAACTTACTCAAAATATAAATGTTATATTAAGTACTTGAAAGAAGAGAAATTTAATCCTTTAAGATGTAAATCTGAGTCTTCCAATTTGCCAGCGACTGTGAAGCAGAAGAATACTGAATATACAGTATTCTCTTAAACATATCGACTACTGTATCAATATACATCAACTAACTCTATGCGGCCAAAGCCGTAGTCAACAGCTAGTAATATCTAATTGAACGTAAAACCGTTTCCAATTGCGGTCCGTTTGTAAAACGAAAGCGAACCAGAGGTTGAACAAGTGTCAAGTCGGTAATGAGACTTAATCAGTTCTTCCGGCAGACATCCGCTCGACTAACTTTCTTAACGTTACGTTCATATTAAACACCTGATTATAACTTAATTGTTAACAAAACTGCTGACTAAGCATACGTTTCAGACTATCATCATCATCAAAGGTAGAAATGACATGTTTTTTGTTACTTTGTTGGATGTTGGCAAGACCTTTAATGTTCTTCATGATCATGAACTATGTGGTCTATCCGAAGATAAAAGCTAAATATTGGGGCCAGTAACTACCGAAAGACAGCAAAATGGAAAAACTCCACGGGAGAAAAAAGCAAGACTGTGGTTTCCATGCAGCCAGGAGCGTGGCAAAGCGCAACCTTCCCACAGGTAGAAATAAAGTCGAATTTGTGTCCGCATTTTTTTCTACTGTTTTATTTTCACTAAGCTTTTTTATTGTTTCAATTAATTATTATTTACTCTTGCCGTCCACTGTTTGATATCACTCGCACTCACTCGATGAACGTCAAAACGGCCAATCTTCGTGCAGAAGCAGGTATTTACTTTTTTAGCAAGATTATCTTTCTTTTGATAGATAGTAAGTGGCAGGGGATTGGACATCGCGGCGCTTATCGTTTAGAGTAACACAGCATACTAAAGGTATGCTGTGTTTTAGGAGTAAATGAGAGCATAATTTAAATATTTTTAACGACTGTCTTACTAACCAAGTAACAAGAATGGTATAAAATAAACCAGGGTGAGATAAATAATAGTTAGTTAAACGAGTTCAATACTCGTTTATAAATTTTAATTGTTTTGGAGCTTGATAAATTATTCTCGTTATTTAAAAATACGCGAACATGATTTGCATATTTTGATCGTTTGCATATATTAAGCTGAAAATCTGTTGTCGTCACAACATCATCATCAGATCAAAGCCACATGATACTCGTTACCAACTCCAAGGACAACTCCTTCCAAGAACTGATCTTGGCATGACTAAGACACATGATAAGTATGCAGTGGATCGGATATCTCAGCTATACTATTCTATAGCTTAGCTAACAAACATGAAATCGTTACATTGATGGTAGGTAATCGCCGAAAATACACCTAAAACCAGGATGACAGGTGCTTTGAACTTTAAGAAATGAGTAAGTGTTTTCTTGGCCCTAGAATCTTGTTGCTAGGAGTTCTTGTACTCTGCCTCTTGTCTATGGCAACCTCTATATCATCTATTATAATTAGACTATAATTATTACTATTATCATTATACGTATGTTCAATATGATCTGTGACTATAAATTAAATGATGGTCTAGTTAGTTGGTATGGGCTGGGCGTATTGAGGAAGAATCGTTTTCAATCCATAAATCCATAGTCCCGTGGTGCTAAGAAACGACGATTTTCTAAATTTCTACGTGCATCCAATCGTGAGACCATCGCTTGCTCACCGGTGAAGGAAAACAACATGAGAAAACCTATATGCCATGAGATTTAAATACTGAAGATGTGTGTGTGAAGTTTACCAGCCTGCATCCATTTCGTAAAGACCCGTGCCAGCAGAGGGACATATTATATTCATACTTTATTCACACCATCATGGCAATAGGTCATGTTAAAATTACGAGTAGAAATTATTAAATGCTTGTAGATTGTAGGAATTAGATGTCCAGTTACTCCAATATTCTAAACCTAGATCCAGAAACCCATCAGGTATTGTATTTAGTGTTTTTTCCTTGAAGATATTATTGAATGAATATCGCGGGCCGCCAGAATTCGTTATTCTGTGTGACCTTTTGTATGTATACCGGTTTATTTTCGTTTTGTACGACAGGGTCGAATATTTTAGCTTTTATCTAGACAGCTTTGAGAACCTGTCCGATGCGCTTTCGATGATCCATCAGCCCATAAATCCACGTTAGAAATTTTACGACTCGTTTTCGAGAACTAGTCTCGTTTCTTGCCGTCTTATGAGTTTGTTTAGATTATTGATGATAATCACGATAGAAGTTGCCTTTCTTTTAAGGTATCATCATCATCATCACCATCACCCTTTATCCGTCTACTGCTGAACATAGGCCTCAAACCAATCCCTTGCCACTCGCATCCTACACGGACCGGTCTCCGGATTACGGAGATCGTCTTCCCACCTGGTTAATGGCCGACCAACACTTCGTCGACCTAAATGCAACGTGTAGATTTGTAGAATTCCAGGACCCAGGCTCGATTTAAATGTGTAGAACCTTCAAGGATTGACCGTATGCATAACGATCTTATAAACCGGAATATTTTGAGTAATACGCATTACGCACACTAGCGAGATAATACGTGATACATGTGATGTATATTGAGGTCTTCGTGGATGCTGTGTTATTCACAAACTTTGTTGATAGATCAACAAGTTTTATCTATTTTTATTTAGAGAAAGCTGATATTTTTCATAGAAAACTCGGTGGCGAAATAATCTAATCCAGATAGGACTAGGGAATACTTCTTGAGTATGGAGGGTATATGCCTTATAACAAAATTTGACATCGTTTATAAGGTCATAAACTGGTGGCACGGCCTTTAAGACAGTTAGGTCGAAACATCACTTGGGCTAGTTTTTATATTGACAAGAACATTTTCTTTTTTATTGTTTTAACATAACCGCAAATTCGTCACATTGATAGAACGTGGTCAATGAAGTATGTCTACATCTACAATAGCTAACTTTATTTTCATTATTAACAGAACGGTAGACGTTATTATTGAGGCCATAAAGAGTCACCCGCTAAGAAACAAAAAAAAAGTTTATTCAATGTAAATTATATTTACCGCCTGGGATAGTACATCTCCAAGTCCAGTGTGTACAACAATAACTTCATTTATTTAGTTCTTTCAATACAAAAATGTAGTCACTCACACACGATCACAACGGCCAACGAGTTCTGCATGCAATCCAAAACAAAAAAAGCACAGTTTTATCACCGAGTCTAACTTTGAAAACTTGTTCTTCTATCACGTTCATACACAATTCACTCGTAATAAGTTTGAATATCACTTCAAAATTAAATCGTCGGTTATTTATGACGCGGAAAAGTTTGTTGACAGATATCTTGCGCAGACAAACTGCCGAGACGTTATCGCCGCTCTCGCGCGCACACCGGTGTGAAGTCGGCCGCGGGCAGCGCGCGCTCGGGTTTCTTCGATCCAATTCGACATCACTCGGCCGGAATGCACGGCACGCAAGCTCGGCTCCGGGCTAGAGGCTGGCCAGATACGTTCCAATCTACGTGGCCTCTACCTCGGACCTCATACTCAAAATATAATTAAATTGCAACGATCGCTATATCATCGGTATAATGTACACTAGCCCAAGTCAGGTTCTGTCCAAAGTTGGCATTAAGTCAACGGGAAAGTACAGTTAGGTGCAAGCTCGGGAATGCGTAAGCGAGGTCACGGAACTAGTTGTAAAATGACAAGCTTTTGATAGAAAACGCATTTTACACAAATTGCTGATGTTATCGATGTGTGTCCTTATAAATGTGCGAGTATATTCAGGGACCAGCGCACATTCAAATGTGAGTGCCTGAACTGTTACAACGAAAATTAACATTCGTGTTTTCTGCAGAATGCGGATCCACAACTTTTGCGGGTCATTGACGCATCTCCGCCCACTTAATTCCTGATCAAGCCTTGAACAGCCTAAATTCCAAACATCATATTAAATTAGACGTTCTGTACATGAACTTGATTTTGATTTTTATGAAATTTAATAAAGGTAATTGCTATCTTTATACCTACTGACTGTCAGGTATAAAGGAGCCGAAGTTCCTACTTATATTTGGCTGATGGCTCAACCATAAAGGAATTGTTTAACCCAATTTGACTTGGTATATTTAATTTTATTTTAGCGTAAACTAAATAATTATGATTTTTTTATATAATATATATTTACTAAAATTTATAATAATTCAGAAGAATATTCTTTAGCAACTACCATCATTGTTATTTAAATGCTAAGACTGTAAAAAATGTTTTTAATATCTGTCGGTCGTCTAAGCTCGTCTAAGCACGTAAAAAAATCCTCGCCATATAGCTAAAAAAATCGGAAATAATTTCCGTATGTTCTGATTTTTTTTTTATTTATTAAGAGCTGGATACAAGCGAATGTTCTGACTAAACTATGTATTGTCATATAAAAGAAACAGTGGCGACACCAGGTAGTAGTGTAGCTACATCATAATATTATATATTATATAAAATGTGTATCACGGAAGTTATTACTTTTAGCCTAGCTGTTGTCTAGGCTTTAGATTAGTCTGAGTTCTACGGTACCTATATACAGTCAAAAAGTCTTTGTTTATTTTGTGGAAACGCTTAACGTTTGTCAGAATCTTTTTTTTAAAGAAGTCCAGTTTCTTATTGAAATTGAGTCACTAAATTTACTGTGAAATGGGTTTTATTGTTTATTGAGTCTCTTAATCCGGTAGTATGCTAGTATTGGGACCCCTGGGGTCTCATAAATAAGAGCCCTCGTAGCGTGGGTGGACTTTAGGAGCATTTGCTGTGGGCACATTCTTTCCACCATACCGTTAGCAATCGGTACTTAACAGAGGTTAATAATTAACTAGACCTTTGACGTTTTAGATACTTGTCAAAAATGATAAAAAATCATGTCATCTTTCAATTAGATTTATAATCTGTCAAAAAAAAGCTCTTTCATTTCCATATTTTTACAGAAACCCACAGACATCTACTTCACCGACACTGGAAGGTTTGCAGGCTAGTTTCATATTAAGTTCTTCACAAAGAATTTTTTTTTTTAATTTTTAATTATCATTTTACTATTTTGCCATGGACTCTGTCATAATATGTACCTATATTAACTGAATTTAATAGATTAACTACACAATAATTTACTGAATTAGAATGTATTTTCACAGTACATATTTTAATCTTCTAACACATGTATAAAGCATTGAATTCGAAACTTTTAAATTTTAGTCAGTAAAAACATTTTTTGAATTCATCAAATGGGCCTCAAATTCTAAGGTCAATTCAATATAGCAGTGCATTCGCAATGGGACCCGCACAAAGGACAGGAAGTTGCATCACGAGTGGACTGAACATAATCGCCAGCACTTCCGGCAGTCATTGTTTACATGACAACAGTCTAGTTCACGTGACAGGTTATCATTAGGTATTTTGATGAAATTGTAATTCATCATATGCTGGACATACAATTCATAGTGAACGCTACTACTTCGAAGTAGTATCAAACTTCGACATCTAGTTTTATTTCATTACCTTTGCTTTGATGAGTTTAGAATTTTTTGAAGGTGTTTGAACTTCATTAAAAAATTACTATGGCAAAATACACCCTCCCCCTCCCCCGTGCGTGATTTCGATAATAAGACAGTGGTGGAACATATATGGGTAGATACAAATAGATACTTAATTATTTGTACGGAAGAACATAGGAAGAATGAGGAAATTCTTCTATGTATAGTGTATGCAAAGCAAGCAAAACCCTTAATCGAATTCCATATCCTACAAGTCGATAATCCATATTCACTTTGTATTTTTTAAATTGCTTCCTTAACCATAAATAAACACGATTAATATCTTAGTTTAACGTACGTTACGTTTTTTTACAACGTAAACATGTAAATCAATACATATAAGTAGTTGCATAACATCGCTACTTCTGAATCTTACATAAACCTTACAAAACGCATCCAACTTAGATAAAACGTAAACACATGACGAAGCTTCGAGGTTAAGCCCATTCCCTTAAAGGCACATATTCTACGTGAAGGTCTCCTAACAGGTTGTTGGAAATACAGTCACGATACTACTGCCATTTTACTGATTTAATGATGTTTTAATGTTTCCACAATAATTATTAATAAATCCATCTAGACTACACATAAAACTGGAGATCGAATAGATACTCTATGTTTCGGAAGGTGCCATAAGAGGCAGTGAAATTACTAATACCGAGACATACCATCATGCATCTCTATATTATAGGAAGTCAGGAATAAGTTGCCAGGGCGAGACTTGTTTATGTACATGGGCGACGCTAAAATATTTACAACATTTACAAATGTAGTATTGGCGTTCTTCAACGAGCAGCTAACAATCCATATATATAAATGTAATGTTGACGTTCTTGAACAAGCAGCTAACAATCCAAGAGACATAAATGTGATGTTGGCGTTCTTCAACAAGCAGCTAACAATCCAAGAGACATAAATGTGATGTTGGCGTTCTTCAACAAGCAGCTAACAATCCATATATATAAATGTGATGTTGACGTTCTTGAACAAGCAGCTAACAATCCAAGAGACATAAATGTGATGTTGGCGTTCTTCAACAAGCAGCTAACAATCCAAGAGACATAAATGTGATGTTGGCGTTCTTCAACAAGCAGCTAACAATCCATATATATAAATGTGATGTTGACGTTCTTGAACAAGCAGCTAACAATCCAAGAGACATAAATGTGATGTTGGCGTTCTTCAACAAGCAGCTAACAATCCATATATATAAATGTGATGTTGACGTTCTTGAACAAGCAGCTAACAATCCAAGAGACATAAATGTGATGTTGGCGTTCTTCAACAAGCAGCTAACAATCCAAGAGACATAAATGTAACATTGGCGTTCTTCAACGAGTAGCTTCGTTGGCGTACCCTAAATAGATCAGGACTCACAGGATTATACAAATAGTTACTTTCCGTCCTGGGCAAATCAATATGGCCACTTGCAATGGGCTTGTTAAAGCTGGGGCAGATCTTTTGAACTTCATCTAACCATACACTCGACGACCAAACGGACACCCCTGGTTCCCTCTTCTATCGCACGGTTCTCTCCTATTCTATCTACGTAACTGAGCCAAGGAGGTCTAGCTGCCTAACTTTCGCCATTGACGTTTGGTTAGGATACTAACTCTTCTCTTTCAGCCTGTTTTTGTGACTCAGTAACTTCCATCATCTCTTGAAAATTGGATTGGCCGAATGGAGATCACTACCGCATCTCTGTTGACGATATCATGTCATGACATGGGCAGATAAGTTGATTGTTCAAGAATACTTTTTGACTTTTAAAAGAAATTCAATGATATAATATATATTTGGCACGATTTTACGAAATAACATCGATTACTATGAATTTACAAAATTCAATTTTGGATTCAAATCAAATATAAAATTAAGAATTCAAAATAGAACGTCCTCAGATCATTTATAACTTTATTTCAGTTCAAGGTTTGGTGTTTATTTTAGTATTAAGTGTGCGACGGTAATGCGTTATATGTGCAAGTGACGACTTCATTACAGCTAATATGATTTATTATTGATCGTATACTACATAATATTTACAATACGAGCGTTTAGTTCTTAATAAACAAAATTTTTCTAAAATATTATTATGGTAGAAAATAATAAAGTTTTTGTTAAGATTTCTAACTCCTAGAATCTTGATGATTATAATGACGATATTAAGAAAGACGTGTATATGCTATACGTGTATAAGCTGTTGCCCTCAGCTTCGTCTGCGTTAACTAATATTTATAACGGCATCTTAGTGGGATGATATGAAGTCTATATTATCCCGCGTTCCCGTACGAGGATGTATATAGCCTATGTGTTAATCTGATGAATAAACTATATAATTATGAAGTTTCATCAAAATCCATTCAGTAGTATTTGCGTGAAAGAGTAACAAACATCCTCACAAACTTTCGCATTTATAATAATAGTAGGATTTTATTTTAAATCCAAGAAGTCACAGTGACGCATAAACCTAGCTGGCACATACTACACAAAATTGTCTCTTAACCAAAAAAAGTATTGTTTTTTTCAAATTAGCTACAGAACAGGTTACTTGCTAGCTTGGTGAGTCAAACATGAGTCACCGGGCTTGCGCCAGCAAAGAAAGCCTTTACATTCTTACGTGTACTGAAACAGCTCAAGAATCCCATTGTAAGTGCCGAACGATTTACGGCCCTATCTAGCATTGCTTCCACAATAACGATTGTTATAACAATTGTCTAAAAACCTTACCTATATAGTCATATATATTATGTATATTAGAGAATTTGTGCTAAACTATAACTATCCAGCGACCGCGTCAACATTATATCATTTAAAATAGTATCAGGATTGATCATTATTGGATTAGTACCTCATGTCTTTCGATGGTCCATAATTTGATCAGATGTTCAGGCGTTAAAAGGATACATATAACTAGTAGGTGGGTGTGTATCGCATTGACCTATATATAAAAATATAGAATAGAATATAGAATAACTAGAAAACTATAGAATAGCACTATAGAATATTAACTCGACGTATACGCAAATGATAAAATTTATTAAACCATACGCTACTTCTTTTAACATAAAAAATAATCCATTAGAAGCACAACAACATAGATCTTATTAGTAATCAGTTAAATGAATCGATAAATATTTGTTTACGAGAGAATTGGCTGACATATGCCAAAAACTTTTAAACTAACAAATTTCGTAGATTTTCAAAAACAAATCCAATATTGACTCTAAAAATAACGTCCCTTTGATTTTAGAAACAAAAGTTAAAAATACATTGTATAGGGCTCATATTAGACATACAAAATTAAAAGCAGTGGGTACCTTTCCAATTAGCATGCATTTTCGGCAAAGCTCAAAAGTATTGTCTCCATAAACAGCGACAAAAAAGCAATGCCGAGTAACCACGAGCAACAGGTGCTAAAACGGCGGTAAGTCGTGAAAATTCGCGTGTGCACAAAAAGCGGCGCCCGCGCAGTGAAATCGCGTAGAAAGCAGAGTTGGGAGGGGCGCGCACGCACTATTAAGCCCCTGATACAATACAACGCCGATTCATATTTAAATTTATGGATTATTACTTAGCGACAATGACCTTATATACTTCTTCAATTTGTTGTTTTTCTGTGTTTTATCAACACGTGCCTCGATTTTGAATTTATTGGAATGTAATGTTTTGCATAAGTATATATTTTTGTTTATTTTTCATTGTTTTATTTATATTTTATTTACGCAGGAAACTGTTTTTCAGCTAGTGCTATTATAAAATAAAAAATAATAGAAAATAGAGCCCATTAGGTATATAATGATAATATATTGTATTATCTTATTGTAAATGTAACATACATGTGCCATGTGCTAGTAAATTAAATAATAATTATGTTATTGTGATAAATAAATTCTTAAAAAATATAATTTTAAGTAGCTAAAGCATTTTATATCTTAAACAATATATTATGAATCTGTACACAGGAAAGTAATTTTTTAAGTTAGATTATTTTATTTATTTAATTTCATATCATGTATATACATACAAGCAAATGGTTTAAGGTAATACATAATATGTTAAAATAATCAGTCCTAAGTTATATCACAGATTAATTATTTATTTATTACTTTATTACTTTTAATACAATGGATTTATAAATTTGTTCAAACAATGCAATAATGCATTTTAAAATTACTTAATTTAAAACCTACTTCTATATCTATTAAGTTGATAATTATTAGGAACAAAATCAGTACAATCATCTTTATATATCAGATACCAGAAGGTATCTTTTGTCACGTGCAATCATCTTATTATCATTAAAATACTTACTATCATTTATTTCTTCTACTTAATTATAATATATCCTCTATGCACCATATATTCATATATGAACGACGGAAAAGACGTAAACCATCGTCTTCATTCAAAATTAAAAAAAGAACTACAAGCTTGTATTAAAAAAAAGGGTGTTATTTAAACGACTAGCATAATATTCGTATTTTTGTTAGCAGAAAAATATAATCTGGTAGCAGAAATAGCTAATTGAGCGGCAACTTATGTTTAGCAAACATTTTAAAAACAAGCAGCAATTTTTGTCATTTTTTATGGCTGTAATTATTTTTGAAAGGCATATTAATTAAAAGAGGGGCAATGTGCTGCTCCTGTTTAATAAAATTTTGGTAAGCACTCGGAGGGTAAGCAAAAAAAATAATTTTGTGCTGCTTATATAAGTAGCATGAATATAACTTCAAGCTACTTTCTTTTTCATTAAATTCTGTGTTATAGCCCAGTCCACAGGATTTGATGACGTCATGATTTGAATTAATTCCCTGGTCCTTTATTAAGAATGATAATATAATTTATTAATTTCTTATTCAATTTTTATACAAGTTTTAGTTTGTAAATCGTATTTATAATTATTGTAATATCAAAAAATATTATTTAAAAATGTATAAACAAACAAAAGAAGAAATTCATAGATAATGGTATGAAGAGGATTTGAACTTACGAACGACAGCGTACAGCCTGAGCGCGCGCGGACAGTGTTAACCGTAGAGCCGTACGTCTTGTTACAAATAAGTTTAAAATTGTGGATCCATTCTTGCGTATTGAATGTTTTAATTTGATTTGATTTTTGTAGGTAATGATTGAATTGAATATTGCAAGTTTTTGAACTGCTTGTTTATTTTACACACCACCTACAATTTTTAATACCTGCATAATCTATCTACTATCTACATAAATCTACGAAACTGAAACAAAATAAAATCTTGAAGAAAAAAAATTCATCATCATATTATCAGCCTTTAGTGGACGGACCACTGCTGAACACAGGATTTGACGACGTCATGACCCGAATTAATTCACTAGTCTTTTATTAAGAATGATAATATAGTTTATTAATTTCTTCTTCAATTTTTATAATTTTGTTCAATAACATACTTACAACACCATCTAGCGGTAAATAGCGCAAACCTACACCGGTGTGAACACAGGACATAAAATGTAATGCAAAGAAATGTGCCGCTCAAGTAATTATTTTGCCCGATGAATGTTTATTATGCGAGGTCATAATATTGTAAGCTGCTTATTTATGATTTAATTTTCGACCATTATCAAAATTATTTGCGGAACAAGAATTGCTACCAGCTTTATTTTATTGCATACAAAATCTTTGTATGCCAACCAAATTATTTAAATGCCGATTTTTTTTTTGCCCCTCCAAAATTTATAATGCCGCTCATTTAATTACTTCCCTAAAAAAAACTCCCTTACATTACTTTAATACTCATAGAGTGTATTTTAGAACGCGAAGATATAATGTTGCCTATACGTTAAAAATATAATAATTAAAAGTCACTGGACGGCTATGAATATTGATAAAAATGTAATATCTACATCTTAATTCACCACTTAAAAGTATAATGCGTTATTAGATTACAGAGTGAAGGTAGCTGTAATCTATAATGGTAACAACAGTATAACATACATAAATTATGCTCTATCACGAGGTATTAAGATAAGATAGAAATAAAGATCAATTAAATAAACGATTACAAGACTACTTTTCTAAAACAAGCATATTGGTACCATAGAAATCTTAATAATAAGGAACCTTATTACCTTCATCTTAATTTATCATTTAGATTTCTATGATTGGTACTTTTGAAAGCACAATCATGACTCCTCCGAAAGTGGGGACTTAATTCGTAAGATATGTCCTTAAAATTATCGAAGAAATGAAAAATCTTTTATTCCTTACCTAATAAAATACCTAAATATCTCAAGATTTCTGACAAAGAAACTCAACTAATAGGGATGTTGGCAATTTTTTTTATTGATTTTATTTGATAGACAACCACCAATAAATGAAATATGTCCAATTTTAACAAAAAATTAAATAAACAAAAATAGTTTTTAAAATGGCCGTTAAAATGCTCCAAGCGTCATTACGTCACAAACCGCATTCAGAGCTCGCGCTATGTTAGGTGAGTTTGTACTTAGCTCAATGTTCAGTGACGTCATCGCCTTATTGGCGTTTACGGTCACGTGATAATGCATGATAAATAACGCATTTTAAATTAATTTTCTAAATTTTAAGACGAATAAGTAGACTTTTTAAATGTTATTTTAGGTTTTCAAATACTGTATTTAATATGTAAAACATAACTTTACATGAATTTGTAACATGTGTCAACATCCCTATTGTGTTTAGTCAGTTTCTCAGAAACCTAAGTTTACATAACATAATGATTTGAGGCTATCAGATTTATTACAAGAACTTGATTAGGTTCTAAAGTCAAATACATACACCAATTTATCCAAAAATATGTGCTATTTACCTATAATAGACTTGTTTTGCATTTTGAGATTTTCACACATATCCAAAAAGATATATGCGAATTGACTAATTATTCAACGCCAAAGATGGTGTGTTATGTGAAATTACTTATTTTATAACATAATATTATACATAATACTGCATGATGGTATATAATTGCAAAAATAGAATTTCTTATACATTCTATTAGATATGAATGCCAACTATGAAATTTGTGGTATGCATGCATAATCTTAAATTCATTCATGGGTTTGGTATCGCCGTGGGAAGCGGTGTAGCGGTTTCCACCACTTTTTATCCGTGTACGGTACTCCAGGATAAGTGGACGTGAAGGTATCCCGCTGATTGCTTCCAGTAATGCAATGGCTGGTATTAGGTTATCAAGAAGTAAGAGCACTTACAAGTAGAGACCACATGAGTGCTTGTGAATGCAGTGTTTGTGTAATTGTGTGAAAGTTCTTATTTCGCTGTTCAATAGATTAATCGAATGGCTGTTATAAATAATCGATACATCGTTTGTTATAATATATAATATTATAAAAATCGTAATCGCGAAAACACTAGTGATTTTTTTTATTTCAAATCGTTTGCTTTTCCTTAGCTTTGCTTCTAGGGTTCATTTTTGAGGCAGATTTTTGAGAGAAGACCTTTTTAGCCCATCATCTTGCATATGGCCGGATAGAGGTGTAATGTGAGCCATAAAATCCGAAACTAGTAGTGATTTCAGACTCATCATTTTATCACTGATGTATCTTAACTAAATCAATTCAATCATCAATGGACATAAGTTGTCCAATTAGGCACGACGCCGCGTCGCAGCACAAATTTGGCGGAATTTCTTTTCATCCAAAAAAATTTACAGTACCGCTCTTATGCTCTATGTACTATGGGAACCGGACCCATAGTACATAAGTCTTTAGCTACGGTAAATATCATTCAATTCAATTTAATCTACATTTAGAACTATCATAACCCGATATGAAGCAAAAAGTATTAAGTGGGTTATCCGAGAACTTTGAAGTTACAACAATTGCCATATATGTTTTAGTAGGAATCCCATAACCCGGTCACCGTGCCTCTTAATCAAAGCACATACGAAGGCTAACAGTAAACACATAACTACATCATTAGTAAAGTCTAAAAATGTGTCTTTAGCCCACGTGTACTTAGTGTCAATTAGTATTAGCCATTAGATAAGGCAGGAACGATTGAGAGCTAATTCAATTATAAAAACAGGAGCTATAAAGTATAGAGGTGGCAATGGCACATAGATTAACACATAATGACTTGGTGAGCTTATAAGTCCCTGAAATGGCCATGTTTGGGAAAGTGCTGGGTTCGTTGCTCTCTGATTAGATATAATGATTGAACCAATGATTAATGATTCAAGTTATGTACCGAATGTTTGTGCGGTTATACAAAATTATTAGGCAGCTGACGTTGATGAAAGTATTACTTTACTATAGTAACAGGTGTGTGTGGGAGAGTTCGGTAATGCGATGATAATCCTAGAAAGTATAAATATTATTCAATAAAACATAATCTCTATGACGTTTCATATAGATATGGATTATTTCTAATGTAAAGTAAATTATGCGCATTGGTGCATATGCATGCAAATTATATAACATGCATAAAAATAACGGTAAAAAAGTAAAGTATCAACCCTTCATGTCCCACTGCTGGGCACGGATCTCCTCCTCGAAATCAGGCGAGGAGGGTAATGGGCCAATAGTTCACCGCGCTGGCCCAATGCGCGTTGGTGTACTTTACATACCTTCAAAGACTTTTCAATCTCATCAGGCATACAGGTTTCCTCACGATGTTTTCCTTCAACGGTGAGCGAACGATGGTCTCGTGTGCACTTAGAAATTTAGGAAAACCCAATTCAAGGCACACACGGACGGGTCAGGATCGAACCCGGAACCCCTCGCATAAGAGGCCGAGTCCGTCCACCACTGGACCACCGTGCTCGGTAAATAACGGTATTTTGATTAATTTTTAAATAATATGTCGACATGATTATCAAATTAAGTTTTATAACAAATAACTAATAAAACATTTCGTCTCGATTTAGGTTTTTCAAAAAATATTATAACAAAATTCGAATAAAATTCTTACGAGACAGAATATATTTTATTATTTTTTTGACACATTTAGAGTGTGGCTTATTACGAGTTTTCGAGTTCATATATTCCAACGAACGTCTGCTATAAAGATGTAACGTCAGATTAAAAAAATCTTGATATCATCTTTTAACTCCCAAAACCATTAGAATAGATTTATTCCTTGTTAGATGGGGTCACCTTTTATTTACCACTGCATTTTATGATTAACATTTACAAACATTCCTTGGCATCATAGTCATTATCATCAGCCTTTATCCGTCCGCTGCTGAAGACAGGTCAAACTCAATGAACGCCAAGACAACCGATCCCTTGCCACTCGTATCTAACAGGGACCGGCCACTGCGATCTTCCCACCTGGTTAATGGCCGATCAACAATTCGTCTACCTAAACACGGTTTCCACTCTTGAACATAAAAATATGTTATATCAAATAAAAATACTTCTTAATACAATTTAAGACTTTTTTTAAGACTTTCAAATCTCATTTTGGCAAACGAATGTGATACAACGAACTTGTCCAGCTTTTGTGACGCAAAAAGTATAATAAGTTTGAATATTTGAAGGGGATGCGTTTTCTATGAAAATCGCTTAAGCCGTTTCAAGATCTCTTTTCACATCATTTATCTTTCTTATTAAGTTTATTCCTTGTTGTTAAGTAAAAGACCAAGAAAAATGTACCTAGCCTTTGAACTTTACATTTTATGCAAACTAGCAAAAGACTTGCGGAGAAAATGTCAATTAAACAGGCTTAATCACAAAGAACCGCTAGACGGATATAACTAGGTATGCTCTATGCCCTAAATACCTAGATGAAGCTTGATATTATAGTTTAGACAAATTATAGTAACACAAGTCTCTTAGAGAACTTAGCCCGGGACCAGATTGACGTGGTGTAAAAGCGTCCATAGATATAGCGTATCACACTATCTTGGTCACCCTTTTTATACGTCATTAAGACTAATTATTTATGGGTTTCCTCAGTTAAAATATACCATCTGCATATGAAATATACTCAATAGTAACAAGTACAGTCGTGTTAAAAGTATATAGAAGTGATAAGTTCCTATCCATTATAAAATACTAGCTGTTGCCGGCAGCTTCGCTTGCGGTAGCTAAGATCTACGGCATCTTAGCGAGATGATACATAAGCCTTTAGATTCATCCCGCTTCCACGATAAATGGGCTATCCAAAACTGAATCTTTCAACCTGTAGGTCCTGAGATTAACACGCTCAAATAAACTACACAAGACAAGGTAAATTATTTTTACTATCAGCACTTTTAATTGATGAATTCTTTAGCATCTGCAAATGGACAAATTGTTTATATCAAAGACAAAGTCACTTTTTTTAATTCAAAATAGTACAATCAAAGTAACTTTTTGAACGTCAATTGAGTCTACCACCGGTTCCAAAGCAAGCTCACTGAGAAGAACCGGCGAAACAAACTCAGTGGAACTAATCTTTTCATATTCTGTTACAATATTAGTATAGTAAAAAACTCTGTTGGGTTGCTCTTTTCGAAATATAGTTAAGAATTTTATAAACATACTACTACTACTTACTGCACACTAGCCTAAGATTGATAAGTAGGTAAATTTAGACCCCGCAATACAGAAAACAAACTAGAGGATGTTGATGATGAAAACTAATTTACTTAACACCATCAAATATCACGATAGTAGAACTTTCATATTTCACGAAATGACTTGTCTATAATACACATTACATCAGAAATAGCGTTATGACATAGAACGTCTAAAACCATGTAGACATGCCAGGAATGTCCGACTCGGAAGTGAGAGGTTGGCAAATTATTTGCAGAATTCTACGGCCGTGCTATCGATCAGTGCATTGCACAATATTAACTTATATAATTAGAAATTATGTTGAATTATTTCATCATTATCATCATCAGCTGTTGAAATATACGTGTACAATCACAACCTCGAGCACTCTACATCGGACAAACGATAATTGTAAATCGGTAAAATAATAAATAAATCGTATTCATAAATAAGAAAAAAAAATATTAATGATGAATTCGATTCTGAATGATATGAATTCTAAAATTCTTTGATCCACTGGACGTAAAGCGCTACATGACTTAAGAACCATAACTGTAGAAAAACTAAACTTACTTCTTCCTTCTATCTACTTCTTCCTTTCATCTCCTCGAATCCTATGAAAGTGGAATAAATATACTATTAAACGTATACAAAAGTCAATGATAATCATTAGTAATATTATAAATGTGACAGTAGCGATGTTTGTTACGCTTACACGCGAAAACTACTCAGCTGATAATCATGAAACTTTGTACACATATTCCCGAAGGTACTAGAAGTAACAAAGGATAGGTACATTTAAAAAAAGTTTTTTTTAGCAGCATCTAGTAGATTATAATTATTTTTTTCTGTATTACGGTGATTCTGATACATCGACGTCGAACGAGTACGTCGACTATGTAAATTTTAAATCGTTAAAGTTCACCATTTCGTTTAAAACCGTGAAAACTACTGTTAAGCTGCAGACACATTAGTTTGTAGATAAAAACGATAAGATAAGCGTTTACTTTGGCGACGTTTATGACCTAATGTCGTATGATTTATTCATAAAGCAATTCTTTTGTACCCAGTTGCTTACGGTATAAGGAATTAAGTATAGACCAGAAAGAATCTGTAACCGACATATAAATGCGGTAAGGACGCACGCACACTAATGTCGTCAATCTTACTAATATTATGAATGCGAAAGTTTGTATGGATATTTGTTACTCTTTTACGTAAAAAATACATAATAGATTTTTATGAAACTTTACAATAATATAGCTTTTTCATCAGAATAACATAGGCTATAATTTATACCCATATTCTCACGGCAATGGGAAGTACGCGAGCGAAAAAGCAAAAAAAAGCGAGCGATGCTAACGTGTTATAAACTAGGTATCGTGGCTTACGCACTTATTGGTAAACGTACGTACGTAGGTATAAATAAGAAAACAACTAAAAATTATAAAGAGCTTTTGGAAGTATAGTATAGTATATAGTTGAATGAATCGACTATTATCTCAACGAACGAACGAATTATGTATTATTAATATATGTCCATCAGAGTAAAGTTAAAAACGACTTTGTCTTCAGTTCTATTGACCAAAAAAACATACAATAACGGTCTTACATGTTAAACCAAATATAACATTAGCACTTGACTCTTTGATGATTTTATTATGCTAATTTCTTTGTGAATATCGCATTTGCAAATTGTCTAAATGGCCTAACCTTGTCTCATAACGGAAAAAGAGAACAGGCTTGTTGTGGAGTGGCTTCAATATATGGAGCGTCACAAAGAAAACAAAGCCTCAAAAGAACATGAAAAATATATTGCCATTATTAGTTTTAGCTCGATAATGTTTTATGTTAGTCGGATAGGCAAGTGGGCAGACGAGTCAGTAGTCAACGGCGACCACAAACAAAACAGGTCAGTCCGGGTTAACTTAGATGTCAGTAACTACGTTGCGTGTGCTGTTCTCCTGTCCGAAATACAGCCATGCTGTTTCACGGGAACATAATCAAGATGGCGTTGCCTATGTAAAAGAACATCCCTCCTCAAAAAGGAGGAATTTAAATAAGGAATTATTAATGTTATTAATCATCATCGTCATGACCAACTACAATCTCCTTGTTTTAAGTCACGATTTTGTGAGATTTCTGGTGGTCTTTCTTGTTACTCACTTTTTCAACAGTTGCTCGCCAGTGCCAGCAAATATTAGGAAACCTGTGAGTCAGATAAAATTAAATCTACAATGGTTATTATGCCAATTTCGTCAATTAAAATTGTATCAATACATAAACGCAACACTCTTGTCCAATTACGAGATGCATAGAGAATGACACAAAAGGGTGGTTTATAGATGTTTATACATCATCATTTAAACCATCGCTTCATTGGAAATTCCCACAGCCCTGCCAATCCAGAACAAACTACGCCGGATCATAAAGAAAACAATATATTATATATAGGAATGTTAAATAAACCCCTAAAAATATTTGAACCGTTAGTCAAGATTGTATATAGTGTGGCCGGACGGACCACTTGAGCATTCCAGCCACGCTGAGTCGCCTCGCAATCCATTCACACTTGCACGTAGCGGGATGGAAGATTCAACCGAATTTACACGACTAACAGCAGTTGTATTAAATGGCTTTTGAAAGTGAACAAATCACGACAAATATGCATTTATTTTTGCTAATATTGATAACCGTTAACGGGTGTTAAATAAAACAAATATCTATAAATACTTCGTACCTTTAACATTTTTTGCCACCCACCGATGGGCAAAATACATTATCGATAATAACTAAAATAGTATTATTATAAAGCGGTAAAGTTTATGAAATTGTGAAATTGAGAACTGATTTTGAAAATTGTTTTACCAATATAAGACTATGTTATTTGTGAGTGACATAGGCTATAATTTATCCTTCGGAATGTAAAGAACGCGGGTGGAACCGGGGGAGGCTGCTAGTTTACACTAATATTATAAAGAGGAAAACTTTGTTTATTTGGTTGTAATAAATAGGCTCAAAAAGTACTGGGCCGATTACAAAAATTCTTTCACCATTCGAAAGCTACATTATCTACGAGTAACATAGGCCAAATTTTATTCTGGAAAAAATAGAGTTCCGTAAGATTTTTCGGTTTTTCGGACACAAGGTGTAATCAATCAACCAGAAAAGTTACTTATTTTGCGTACTAAGATCCCGTTGTAAATCTTAGTTAACGCAGGCGAAGCTGCGGACAACAGATAGTACTATATAAACCCGGACGAAGCTAAGGGTAACAGTTTGTTTTCACACAAATATTCAAAAAGGTGTTAAGTCTAGACTAAAGATAAGTTTTGAGTTTGAATGTACATGTTACTGGGTGATATAGAGTCTAAAATATCATCATGAATCCGTAGACAGTTGTAAATCAAAGCCAACATTTAGTGGAACAATAAATATAGTAATATTATATAAATAAGTATTTTTTGTAAACCAATGTACATGGTTTTTTCATATTTTGCAACATTTAATTCGTTCTAGTCATAGAAAGACTTATCCTTTGCCAGTAATCACAGATAATCTTGGTAGCTCTACCTTTTCGCGTTTCGTAAGCGTATTAGTTAAAATCAAAACTCTCTTAATTAGCTTTTAGAATTACGATCTCGGAACTAAGACAAGCTTAAGTCCAAAAGTAGAAAATCTGACCATATAAAGTAAGATACAAATACGGAAAGATATAATTAGTAATTTTATAGCGCTGAACAGGTTTTATAGTAGGCAGAAAATGTATGAAGATAGAACACCGATTGCAACACTTGTCTGGTAATACAAGAATCATACGTTATTAAAGCGTATAACCGACTTCAAAAAAAGTTCAAAAAAGAAGGATCAATTCGTCTGTATGTTTTTTTTTTGTACGTTTGTTACTCGATTACTCCGCTGTTCGGGAATGGATTTTGGTGATTCTTGTTTTGTTAGTAAGCTTATGTTTCCGAATTGGTCCCATATTAATTTGATCGACATCTGATTAGCGGTTTTTAATTTATATTCAATAATTATTGGTTGGTTTTGTATACCCAGACGATTTTCTCATTTTATTACTTGTCGATGTAATATGAATAATATGAACAAAAACCACTGAATAGGATACTTTGGAAAGTATCAAAGTATTGTGAGGTCATCATCGTCAACTTTCATCCGTCCACGGCTGAACGGATCCCTCGATAAACGCTAAGACGACAGGTCCCTTACCACTAGCATCCCACACAGATCGGGAACGCCAAAAATTTTGCAAGTAAAATTAAAAACTATATTACTTATGTATAAAACTTAAAAGTACAAAATAAAATTAAAAAGTACAAAATAAAATTAATTTTAAATAAAAAACCAAAAACCGACTTCAAAACCATACCTTAATTAATGTACAACTAAAAATTTTAAAATAATATTGAAATACTTCGAAGTGAAGTAGAAGACGTATACTATTTAAAATCGGGTATTTTTGGAGTCGGTACCAGCCAAAACATGGCTGCCCTTCACAGGCATATTCTCAATACTTGGTGTATGTGATTGATCATTAAAATATCCTCTTTGGCTGGCACCGACTCCAAAAATACCCGATTTTAAATAGTATACGTCTTCTACTTCACTTCGAAGTATTTCAATGTTATTTTAAAATTTTTAGTTGTACATTAATTAAACCATACCTTAATTAAATTTAATTTGAAGTCGGTTTTTGGTTTTTTATTTAAAATTAATTTTTCTGGGATCAAAAGTATCCGAAAATAATTTTGGCGAAATCGTATAGAAACTTCCTTGTTTATTGAGATTACGATTAAACCTTGTATAACCTTAGCCAAATGCACGAGAAACAAAGAACGTAATAACTTAACGACATTCCCATCCTTGGAAATAATATCTAAATAAATGTATACGAACTATTAATTAATTCTAAGTCAAATAGATTTGTGTATTTGTCCCTTGCTTTTGGAATTTACCTGCGATGTGTAGTTTGAACTTTGAACAGTTTAATAAATTCAAATGTTTCGTAAAAAATTCAAAAAATCGTCGTAAATGTATTTGTATAATAGGTAGTATTGGTATTTGGTAGTTAGTAACTTGTCTTCTAAGATTTGAGTGAACCACTCATTTGTAGAAAACTATTTGGCAGATAAAAATAAAAATTCAAGAATAAAACAAATGAAATAAAAAATTAAAGAATAATAAAGAAAAGTAGTTTTTTTTTTCATTTGCTTCGACAAGAAATAAAGTGATACAGTATAAGAAGTTTGACTTGGTCACATTATCAAACAAAGTTTGTTACATAGATTTGAACAAGCGCAAATATTATTACATTTGTTTATAAGAAATATCAACGTCACTCTTAGCTAACTTCAGTACCTATAAGCCTTAATTATAAGTAAGATTCAATAACATTTCCAAGCTCTTTGAATTCTAGTTAAGTAAAGTAAAATTAATTAAAGACATCTCCCGCTTAAGAGAGGGCTGTTTATATTATTATACTTATATTTACATTATGAATACCAGGAAAATCTGAAATGTTGTCATGCTAACAAAAACATACCTTAAATTTAGCATAATCATCGGTTTCAATTTACGTTCAAAGTCACCTTAACTTTGATGAGACTGATCCAAGATTGGCTAAATAGATATAATGATTGATGGCAAAATCGCTGGTGTGGTCTTATAATAATAATAAAAAAAACAGTACGAATAATTGTGGCTATGGTTGGTAGAGGAATAACGTGATTCCAAATTAATGTTTATTTTTGAAAATCCTAGCGTTTAAACCACGTTTTTAAATTATGTGTATCCGTTTATGGTAGCCCTTAGGAACAAATTGAATAATTTTCTTAATATGTTTATGAGGCAGATTCTATTGAATGTCTATTGGTATTCTATTACAACGCCGATTCAATGGGATCGTATTCGCAATGCGCGAGTGAATTGTACCAATTTGTATAGCACCTTTGATGTAGACATTAGACGCGAACAAAATACTTAGACTTAGGCAGGAATATAATGATTTACAATTATTGTAAGTTTGAAAATGGAATTTACTTTTAAAATTTTAACATTGTGGTGTTTATCTTCTTAAATATAAAATTAAAAAGTGGTTCGTTTGTCTCGCTAAAACTCGAGAACGGCTTAACCGATTTGGCTAATTTTAGTCTTGGTATATTCGTGGGAGTCCAGAGAAGGTTTAAAGGGCGATGAAATGGAAACAAATGCGAGAAAAATTAGGATTTAAAGTATATAAAATAATGACACTATAGTGACACTTGGCTCAGACAGTCACAGATGTTGACAGATGTTTTTTTTTTCTAACGCGGGCGAAGCTGCGGGTAACAGCTAGTTGTATATATATTTTTATAGAAGACGGGCAAAAAGAGTCCTTTCAACTTTTGTTAAGTAAAAGGCGACATCCATAGATGCAGTGGACACTCATTTATTAGTCATCAGATTCGGTTTCATAATAATGAATATACTTCGACAGCCCATCTCGGCACTACTTGCACCTCTTGCTTAGGCGGGCATCTCTGGTGCCAGCCTAAGCTAACAATATTTATAGAATAAAATGTTTATTTATTTTATTGGCCTGCAATTTTGGACATAACTTGTTACAACCTAGTATAGTCTAGAGACCAACAGTGACATTATCATCTTGATCTTTCATTTAAATTTGAATATCGAAAATTTGTGAACTCAGATAAAAAGTCTTTAAAAATTTATTCATGTGCTCTCATTATGCCACCAAATATACATAATATGTAACCATATAGTTATACAAATATACATAATACGTACCCAAGTGGAAATAGAGTCAAAATATATTTTTTTAACATACTAATGAAAACATGATCATTGTTAATTTATGTAAACGGTTTATAACAATAATATTTCTTTAAAAATTCCATCACAATATATTGAACCAAGAAAAATATTATTAATAATAATGACTTGGACCTCTCCGTATGTACATACGACTAAAACCCATTAAACAACACGAAGCAGAACCAATATTATTTTAATAATACATTGTTTTAGTGACTTTGAAATCACACGATCTTAGAGCGTCGTGCTAAAAGAAACGTGGCTCTTCATTAGACATAATAATACCTACAAAAACCTATTACATGTGATTCTCACAATAGGGTTTGGCAATTGTCTTAGACCTGACCTTCGTGAAATTGCAGACCTGGCATTTGAATTTGGTCCGTGATGACAATGACTGGTGGGCGACGATTGTGTCAGCCTCCACTTGATCTACAACTCTATTAATTATTACGTCATGTGGAATATCATCATCAGCTCGAAAGTTGGATAATCTCGCCTTTTTTTCCTTTAACGCCGGGTAATGCGATTAGGGATCCCGCGGGTAAGTGGGTCTCCCCAGGCACGTATGTGGGCACCGCTGCTGAAAGCTGGACGAAGCTCTACCCACTAAGAACTGGCGAGTGCCACCAATGCCGCCTTTGGTGAGGTGCCCCGGGCATAAGCAACAGGGCACCTCGATGGCTAATCAGTTCCTCAGGGGACCAACGACGCCCCTCCACAGAGGGGTTGCCTCGCACCACAGAACAACCTCTCAACCTCAACGACGACGTTGGCGTCGGGATAGTACAATGTGGCAAGGTTCCCGTCCTCGCCCCTTGCCCTCTGCTCTTTCGCTCCCTCTTCTTATTAGAGGGGTACAAAGAGCCCCCTCAGTTCAATTCACTTCGCCCAAGGTGTTGGAACCGTTGTGGGGGATATAGTCTCGCCTTATCGGACCGATCTTGATCGTAAGACTAGTGTTGGAATAAGAGGTCCAAACATGGCTAAGCTTTAAGATTTAACAATGAATGTAGGTCAGATTATAGAAGAGTATGCTATTTTTGGAGACTGAAACAGGAATCCTTTACTAAACTAGATAAATCCTTTTAAACTTATGATCGCGAAAGTTTGTAAAAATGTGCGAGTATGTTACTCTCTCATGTAAGAACTACGAAATGGATTTTACATATCAAAATAAGATATAGGCTACAATTTATCTCCGCAACCCTGAAGTACCTACGCGGGTGCAACCGCGAGGCGCTTCTAGTACGCCAATAATTACAAGACAACAATGAAAGTTGGTCTGAAATTGTGTAGTTATTATAGGTATTAAATGAATGGCTGTAAAATCTTCAGTTCGGGCTCCGTTTAAAATATTATATCCTTTTAGTAAGTTATCTAGAGTATTAAAATGTAAAATTCCCGAAACTCAGCGGTAAAGTTCGAAAAACTTTACTTTTCAAACTCAGCGGTAAAGTTTGAGAAACTTTACTTTTCAAGAAAGACGCACTTAGGATTTTTAAATAATACGGCCGGTCTGATTTTAATGTTCTTCCTCATTCAAAAACCTTTATTTTTATGTCCTCCCTTGACCTCGAAATAGTAAAAAATACAACTCACGCGCAAGACTACTGGGCTTGCTGACAAAAGGGACACGGGAGTCACACGGCACACCAGAACGAGTTTTTCTTTTCATTGTCAGGATCGTAAATGATCTTTGATTTATTTCCAATAAAAAAATATGTCTTAGCGTGCTTCTCGATTTTAAAATACAAACTAAAGTGTTAGATTCGTATTATAGAGTTTGTGATAGCCAAGACTAATTAACGCTGACTTTGATTTGTACTTTTACCAGTGTTGTTTATTACAAAAGTTTTTTTTGGAAATTGGAAGAAAGAATTTACTGATGGTAGGAATACGCTGTACCGCTCTCCCGGTTGTATGTGTACCAACATCATGCTTGATCTCCCGTGTAACAGCTTTGCTGCTTCGTAGAGAGAGGGCAGTCAGTGAGACGTATCAGGCAACACATAAGTAATTGGGATAGCTCTATATAATCTCAGAGGTCCAGGTAAACTAGGTTATCTTCATGTGTTCGAGCACTTATCATCAGGTGGCAGTCTGCTAGTTTTCCTATTACGGGGAGTAGTAGAAAAACTGGCAGAGTCTAAGTACCATGGTTTAGGCCTTATCATGGAGGTGGGGCTCAGTAGCCTAGGGTAAGCCAGCGCCTTGGGCGAAGCGAATTGAGCCGAGGGGGCTCTTTGTACCCCTCTTATAAGATGAGGGGACAAAAGAGCAGGGGCAAGGGGTGAGGACGGGAAATTCACCTCATCTTACTGTTCCGATGTGTCCTCTGAGTCCGTCAAGGCTAGCAGTTCGAAGGCACCAAAGGCGGCATTGGAGGCCCTCGTCGTGTTTTAGTGGGTCCACATACCCGCCGGGGAGACCCACTCCCTAGAGGGATGCCTCACTGCATTTCCCAGCGATAAGGGAAAAAAGGTGGCACTCTGCCATTTTTTGTATTAAAACAATAAGTAAGCGAGACGCAAAATAATAAAGAATGGAAAACTTATTACTGATTTAACTCGATTTATACTTCCATAATAGGCATACTTTAAACCGAGCACTTCGAAGAGTAGATAAAAATGACCTCTGCTGTAACATACGAACAAATGCAATGACTATAACAATTTAATGACCGTCATTAATTCGTTTTACAATGCAAGAAAATCGCATTTGAATAGTCAAGGGCTATATTGTCCGGACAACTTATTCTACATTGTGTTTTCTTATTAAAATTACATTATAATTAAATTATAATATTCCCTTCTGTTGCCGGAAGTCATGATGAATATTATACATTATTGTATTTATTCTTCCAACTTACTGATATTTAAAACTGATTTAACACATGTACATATAAGTACTGGAATAAGAAATTTTATGAAAATATTGAAAAAAAAATATATATAAATATCAGAACTACCTATTTATATTTTTACGTACTACGTACATATTTTTTAACTTTAATAATAGAATGTCGATTACACGTCTCGAGAATATACATACATACATAAATATATACAAACATACATATAGAAGATGATATTATGGACTAAATACATATACGGTTTAGTTTAAAACATTTGTGTGAACGGGGACAATAACCATTTTTATATCTTTGACCATTCTTAAGTGTGAATTAGAAACAATGAGAAGTGCACGAGATACAATGAAAGTGAATTAATGTCAAGAATTTCATGCCTAATTTTTATGTACCAACTTACCATCTGATGATAAATCAACGTCCATTAAATAAAGAGTTAACTAAAAGAGAGATTATGCCGGACTCTGGTAAGTTATCCAGGATTTGCTAATTTTGAAACATAAGGTACAAATAACATAATATTTTGACCTCTGTGCAGTCTTCTTTTCCAGAAAACGGAACGAAACGCGAAAGGAACAGCCACCTTAGACAAGTGGCACAAACTTTAAACGAATAGAATAGAATACTTATTGTGTGGGAATGACACTAGCTGTCAAACTACATGTCGTAAGCTAGTGTAATTCCTATACAATAAGTATTCTATTTTATTCTATTCGTTTAGCGTTTGTGCCACCTGTCTAGGGGGGCTGAGAATGCAGATAAAAAAATCATAGGTTAGATTAGTTGTTTTGTTATTCACAGTATAATTAAAAGGCTAGAGGTTTTTATGATAGTGGTATTATTAAGATTGTAAAAGATATCCATTTCACTCTATGGCCTTAAGACCACAGCATAGGACATTACGAAAAAAAAAGATATAGAGTTGTCAACGTCGACAACCCTGGGCATCGGGTCCTTTATAGTTTATGGTATCATTGAAAACGATGGTCGATACAATCAAAATCACGAATACGTTTCAAGCATCCAAGTTACAAAAGGTTTCATATTTATTAAAACGCACGTGATTTTGTAGGCCGTTCTAAGCGTCGTAACTAACGTTGGCTGTAATATATGAAGAAATTATATTCTCATTTGCTCACATTTGTCAACCGGTGGACAGGTTTAAAAGTCGTTTTTGAGTAAAACGAGCGGATTGCCTTTTTGCGTCATAACTCATACATCAAATTTAAGCTGCAAAAAGTAAATGGTAATGCCGTTTGATGAATGTTGATCATAGTTTTAGCGTTTGTATTTTTTGTGCATATAAATCCATATCTTAATCAAAATCTTGCGCATATTTTAATATGTTCGTTAAATTATGATGACCGGAGTGGCGTGGTATATTTCGACTCCTGAGCTAGCCAAAGGAAACTCAAAAAATGTGTAAGGTATTGCCGTAAACACACACTTACATGAAACAGCGATTATTTGAATTTGTGACGTATCTACCTCATAGTAAGGCTTGAACGTTGAAGGTGAAGGTTACGCGGTGATACTACTAACAAAATTAAAAAAATCCTGAAATCTGTCTGAATGGATACTGTGAACTAGTAATGACTTTTAGCCAATGAGCTCAACAAAGTTTTGACATTTTACTTATATAACACAAATTCAGGTGACGATAATTTGGGCTTATGCCAAAGCATGTAACACTGATGGAGGAAAAACACTGTCGATGTACTCCTGCATACGTGACAAACGACACGAATAAGAAGATAATATAGTATAACCGTATTTTTGAAACTGAAACTGCTTTTTTGTTATCAATGAAATAATCTTATGAATTTTTAACTCTAAATCACTGAAACAGCAAAGGTGTTGGGAACAATGCCTGTAATCACCGAGAGAGAGTTACATGGGCACTCTTCCGGTCCATTAGCATTGAATGGCGGCGCGTGCGCAAGTCGCCGCGTATCATCGCCACCGCCATCAAACCCACTCTCAATCTGAACCAGTCCAATGTTCTCCGTCGCATTGTTCTCTTTTACCCACCGATTAAACGTAATGGCCACATTTGATGCGTAAATTCCTGGACCAATGAACGCATAGTTCATCCTTTTGTAGTTTCTAATAGCCCCTTTACACGTAGACATCTGTCTACGATACGTACCGATTACGTCTACCGATGCATCTGCATCGGTAGACGTAATCGGTGGACGTATCCGCTAACGTGTAGATGGGATATTGCTTGTCGAACTTAGGTATTCAATGTCAGCGGATGCATCCGCCACAAATTCGTTTGTCGTCTGTTTTCGCGGCACGGGTCAGAGAGTTTTAGTACGAACGTTTGGTTGGATTGGAGGTATGGACGCACATCGGTGGATGTCGCCATGCGTCAGCAGACGTCGGCAGATGCATATCTCCACGTGTAGTCCGTGTAGAGGGACCTTTACATTATACCAGCGTTATGCAATCACTGACTCTGTATTGTTAATCGTTGTAAACAGATTGACAATATAAAACTGGTTATACACAGATGAGACTTCATAAAACATTTTTAACAACTAACGAACGTAATAAAAAGTACGATTGCGCTACTATCAAACACACTTAAGGCTATATTCCAAGCAAAATAACATTTTTAGTTAAAACAACATAGTAAAATAAAAATAGAAAAGTGTAAAAACTTGTTAAAACTATGACTTACCGGTAATTCCAGATAATCTCGTATTGTGTACTTGGCGGCGCCTCTTCGAATGTCAGCGAGGGCTGTAAAATGCTCATCACGACGCGCTTTTCTTCTCAGCAGGGCTCTTGCATAGGGATACGCAGACATGTATTCTCCATAAGCGTCCATTAATTCACCCATAAACAGTTGCTTCAATAGAATTGTGCTTTCGTTTGACGCGCTCTCGTCTGGAGGCGGTGGAAGTTCACGACAGTTAAGACTATTGGCTATAATTTTTGGAATTAGAGAGCTAATTCCACTAGTTGATTCACACGACGTATAGGCACCAGTCGAGTCACTGGAACCACATTTTGAAAAATGAAACGCGGACGAGATTCCACTTTTATCACTGCTAGCGGAACTCTGCCGGGTTGTGCTTGCTTTTTCATAAAAATCTGGATATGGAGGTTCGGAGTGACCCTCTATGGATGGAGAAATTTCTTCTTCAGCATTACTATAGCCAGAATTCTTGATGCAGTCGTATAAATCTTCTATAGACTCATATGGAGTCATGCTTCCACACGATTCTTCTTCATCGTCATGTAGTTTTTCATAAATTTCTTCAACTTTGCATTGAATAATCGGTGTGATAGCTGATTCAGATCTACTTCTTTTGACGCTTGGAATTTGATCATAACCAAAGTCAGCAGGATTTAAAAAATCCCATCTAACATTAGACCAAACATTTTCTGTAACGTCAGCTGATATTCTATGATCAGCGCAACACTGTCCGCTACTTCTTATCGTGACTGTAGTAACATTATCAATGCTTTCTATGATAGAGCTATCGACTTCATTTTCGCAGGTTTCCAGTGGAATATCAACAATAATTTTACGTAGAGAAGATCCAATAGATGAAACACTTGATCTATTGTCATCTTCCGTTTTAGAATCATTTGCAACGGAGCACCGTCCGTTACATTCTGAATTTGTTATTTCTGATGACAAGTCAATATCCTGCTGAGATAAAACACCTTCTTGGACTAGTTCAGTTAAAATACTTCTTGATTCATCATCTTTTTGAGATTTAATTTCAAAAGAATCTTCATCTTCATCTTTATCAACGTTCGTCTTGATCAAACCTGAATCAATATATTTCCTCATTCGCTGAGTTAGAGCCTCGCTAGCTTCTGATACTGATTCTAAATAATAAAAGAGTATGTGATATTCTTCTTTCGTTATCACAGCTGCACGTAAAAGTGGTTTTCCATAGAGCTCCAGTGCCGAAAACAGAGTAGATGCTGAAACAATTGATAAATTATTTTAAAAACATTAGCATGTCAATGCGACTATTAGAAACCATCAACTTGTTAGCAATTCATATTTGTGTAATCCGTCGTTATTAACTTATTTTGCCGATAATAATATAAAGGTATTTAAGTAAGATTAAAAAAAACAAATACAATGACTTAAAATATGTCTGCTAGACTATGAAATAAAAAAGAAGTAACAACGTGAATACATTATTATGAACTCGTTGCATTTTTATTTAATGTTCTAGTAGTAACTGCGTCGACCTTTATAAAAACAGCATATTTGAGCGCCCAGTCCTCATCAAGCATGAGGATCACGGCTTCCACGTCGGGTTTGCATGCAAGTCGTTTCTGCGAAAGATTATCGGACAATGGCGTACGCGTTTCGTTATTGCCAAACCGCTTTCTACAAACATCGCTAGACTGCTAACTGAATACGCAATACATTATAACGAATGATTATTGCAGAGTAAAGATTGGATTGTTGGTTTTTTTTTCCTGTCCATAAAATATATTTAAGTAGTTACGTGATAAACGAAATGGGTTTTGACTGAAAGAGACATTTTTTAACAGCAAAGAAAGGTTAGGAAAAATTGTAATGATGATTATGAATAGAACCTAATACTAGCGGATGCCCGTGGCTTCGCCCTTTCGCGCTTTTTTTGAAATATGGTATCGTATGTTACTTTTAGTAACTCCAAGAATATACACAAAGTTTCATGAAGATTCGGTTGAGTAGTTTTCACGTGAAAGCGTCACTACTATTTATTAAGAATTAAGGATTTACATATTTAGCACATCATTAGTTTTATTTAAACCTGGCGCCGCACCGCGTACTTGACATTATCGAAGAGTACAGAGATAAATTATAGCTTATGTCGCTAACGATTACGAACCCTTTATTAATAAAACAAATCTCAAAATCGGTTCAGTAGATCCACAGATCCCTACAACCTTAAACTAGCCAACTTTACCTGTTCATAAAATTGGTATGAATTTTGGGATATTTTAATTTCGTATCTCTATGTATTATTGGTTGGAAATTCGATGGACGAACTCACTATAGTAGAATAATTTAAAAGTGAATGAACGAGCGTATTGAGGCGGACTGATAGCTAACTGATTAGCATAGAACTGGTGTTAGTAGTTAGATTGCTTAACATATTTCCAAATAACGTTTCTATTTTCATTCATGCTCAGTCGCTCTAAATTTAAGAATACTCCAAGGCCATATTTAGCATTTTTCTTGCTTAGATAACATGCATGTTTAATGTTATAAGGAAAATTGTAAATACTTATAAGAATATTTGATATGAAAGTTTGTAAATAAAGGACAGATTCTAATGCCCCGTTTAGTCGAGCGCTTTTTACCGAGCGTTCAAAAAGCGTTTGAACGAGACAAACGGATACCCATATCTGTTCATATAAAAGCGTTTTTAAATCGTGACGCTTTTTTATCAAGCTCTGCAGGATTTTAGACGTTGAGTGTTTGATGTTAAATCGAATTGAGGATGCCCAACTCGCAACTCGGGCCAACGTCGGGTTTGACCGCGACACTTTTTAAGCGCTCACGTGAACGGAGGCTAAATGTCTATCCACTATAGATATAAAAATATGGTTACCATAAATTTTTTCCCAGGATAGAAAAACTTCTAAATCTTTCCCGTCCCATTGTGGCGGTTCGTGTTCCACAACAAGCACTTCTCCTTCCAAAGACATAGCTGGTGCTCTAGGTTCAACTGGTGCCTTCGATCCTCCAAGAAAAAGAAGCGCCGCTGGTGGTGCTTTGGTCAACTCTGGGAGAGGCAGTGGTTCTGACAGTGGCAACGGTAGAGGTGCCGAGAGTGGACCAGTGGGCAGTCCAGCCACGATAATACCAGCTTCTTGTAACGGTTGACCAACTACTTCTGCGACTGTATTATTTCCCCACACCATCACCTGAAAAGACGAAATATACTCTGGTTATTTGAAATGTCTTTTTACAAGCTAATAATTTTATTATAGTGACAATGGTCCTTTGGGTATGGAGTCAGCCTCTTATGCGAGAGGTTTCGGGTTCAATCCTGAACCCCCGTGTGCCTTGAAATGGTTTTTCTAAATTTCTAAGTGCACCCCAAACACGAGACCATCGCACGCTCGCCGGCGAAGGAAAACATCGTGAGGAAACCTACAAGGAACTAAAAGTATTTGAAGGTATATGAAGTTTACCACCCCGCATTGGGCTAGCGCATCGGTGAACTATGGCCCATTACCCTCCACGCCTGATTTCGAGGACCCGTGCCCAACAGTGGAACATATAAGGGTTGATAGTTTGATACTTTACTTTTTTAAATATTATTGTTGCAAAATAAAATACAAATAAATCAACAGGTATCAACCTTTTTCAGTGCATGAAATTACTAAAAATCAATACTGACATCCCGTTACTAAAATACGGGTATTTTAATTTTGTTTTTTGATTATCCTAGGGAAAGTCCACTTATAGCTTATACCAAGTACAAAACGTATACAATACTTGCGTCACGATCACGAAAATACTACATATTTGTATTTACTTCTTATTTGGGAAGAACATAGCTTTCTGTGTTTACGGTTGATTGCAATATAAATCTCATGTAACAGAAATAATATGTATAATTATAAATCAAATAATAAATTGAAAAGACCTGCCCTTTTCCCGAATATGGCCACGACAGTCGTTAATGCTAATATAATTGCTAAACATGTTGCACAATGCGATTCAACATGGTCAAATCTTGGATGTTTAAATACTCATTCATCTAAATATATATTCTACGATTACAAATAAATGTATTTGGCTCGTAATGGCCTTAAGATTTCTGTACATAAAGTGCGAAATCCTATTACAAAAACTGGGATGCGTCGGTCTGCACACGTTTATTATTATTATTACCTCATTTGTTTATAATTACCTCATTAATAAATCCGTTATAACTTGGTAATATTTTTTTGCAGAAAGTAGATATTATATTAGTACAGTTGGTACCAACTACAATTACACTAATGAAAAATGTATGTGTTGCTAGTTTTTTTACAATTCTTTTTATTTTTTGTCCGGGTTAATCTCGTTATAATCCGTAAAATTATTTTTTTACAAAATAAATTAAATCCGCGACAATAATAGAAAATAAAAAGTGGCAAGTTCTAGATAAAAATCGCCATATTCATTTGATACCTATGGGTTTTGTGTATTTTTTCAACCGTGCATCAGGCACCATGGAGTTGGACGGATGGTCTTTTGTCTGTCCGTCAGTGTTGTGACGGGGTCATGTTATATGTTTATACGGTGTTAGTACATGTTACGACCAATCGCTCATGTTTTTTGTTGTGTGAAAAAACTGGCATGTTCGAAAGACACGAATGAAGCAATCAAATATTGTTGACGCACATGCGCGGCCGTTGGCGATAGACGTAGATGACGAGATGCAACGAGATGGGCCGAGCCAGAGCCGACCATCGTAGATGCTAGAAAACGTCAAAGACGCAAGAAAGGATTCTAATTTTGTTCTGTTCTTGTTATAATGTAATTTTTAATAAAATTTGTAATAATTATAGTATTACTTTCTTTTGTACAAGCCTGTGGCGTGTACAAAAATTGGCGACCGTGACAGGACACGGGGCACTAGACGAGTGTGAAATTATCACTGCAACGGAATTTCACATAGAAATTTTAAGCGACAGTTACGCTACGAATCATCAAAGCCTATGGAGTTCCGTGGCATCATAATAGCAAGATTTCATCCAGAGTCCAGGGGAGTGCTCCGTCCTTAATTAATGTCATTAATAAATATCTCTAAGCATTCTCGTTTTGTGTCGAGGCGTGCGATAGCTCCAAGTAAGTGATGTTATTGTTTTTCGTGTGCATTTTAATGCCGTATATATAAGTCAGAACAAATGCTCTTAATACTATGCATGTTCTGATAATTTGGCTCACTTAACTGGCTTTCTACATTCTCTTAATATTAGTGTTTTGCAAAAGTGTTTCCTTAAAATCAAACACTGCTTAATGCTATGAGTGTAAGCAGGCTTACATTGAGCACCTACCCATTCCATCATTCTTAATTAATTTGGTTCACTTAACTGACCTCCTACATTCCCTTAATATTAGTGTTTTGCAATAGTGTTTCCTTAAAATCAAACACTGCTTAATACTATGAGTGTAAGAGGGCTTCTATAGAGCATCTAGATACCTATCTTTATATTTATCATTCTTAAGGAGCTAGGCCTCGCATTGATAAATAATTAGGTAAATAATTAATTATTGACACCGCGTCATATCCAGTGTCATCGTGTTTACTCATCGATCATTCTGTTGAAAAAAGGTTTGTGTTTATTTTCCTTGCTTAATTTATTATTTCGCCTTAAGCAAAATGTCTACTAAGCCGAACGATGATATGACCGGTTCTTCTTCTAGCATTATTTCTGAGATGGACAAAAAGAAATTAAAAGAATTAATTAAAGCACGGGGATCACTTAAGAGTCGCTTAACGAGATTCAAAGATCATGTATCCGTCTTAAATTCAATTCAAATAAACGTCATTAGTGACAAGCAAATAAAAGAATTAAAATTACGTTTAGTTAAAGTCGAGAATTTACTATCCGAGTTTTATGAAGTTCAGTCTCAAATTGATTTGTTATCTAGCGAGGATGATAGTGAAATCGATGTTTTTGAGAACTCGTTTTATAGTGCATTTTCACTTGCACAATACATAATTGATTCATACGATAAGGGTCAAGAAAAAGATGATCTACATTCAGCGAGGTCTGGATGTTCGGATATCTGTAGTCATAGTAATTTTAATGACATTGCACTACCAAAAATCAAACTGCCATCATTCGACGGAACTTACTTAAAGTGGTTGGAGTTTAGAGACACGTTTGACTCATTAGTGAATTCAAATGAAAGGATTCCCAATATAAATAAATTCCACTATCTGCGTTCATCACTTGAGGGCAGTGCTAGTGTTTTAATAAAATCTATAGAGTTTACTTCAAAAAATTATAGCATTGCATGGAGTTTGGTTTGCGAACGTTATGATAATAAAAAAGTTTTGTTAAACAATCACTTAAAGGCATTGTTTGAAATACAACCAATATACAACGAATCTCACAAGGCAATCCGGTTTGTGGTTGATCATGTCTCAAAAAATCTAAGGGCTCTTGAAACTTTAGATCAGCCCACCGATAAATGGGATGTCTTGATCATTTATTTAATTTCCACAAAGTTGGATCCCATTACTTTAACTAAATGGGAAGAATTTAAACATAATTCAAAAGACTTACCTGAGCTTACTGAATTTATGCAATTTTTGCGTAATCGTGCTGACATCCTTGAAACAATGGAAGTAAGCAGAATTAAAGGTGAGAAACGCGAGCAAAAATTTACAAAATCTGATAATAAATATAAAGACTATAATAATAAAACAATAAAAAGTTTTGTGGCTTCAGATAGCGCAAAACCATCCTTATTGTGTCCCTGTTGCAATCAGCAACATAAAATTCAAGATTGTCCTTCATTTGAGCAGTTACAACCAAAAGATAGATGTAGTGAAGCCTTAAAACTTAATCTTTGCTTAAACTGCTTACGAAAGGGGCACACAGCAGCCCAATGCCGTTTATTGGGTTCATGCAAAGTATGTAGAAAAAAGCATAATACATTACTTCACGTACCTGACGAGGAGAATATACCTGAAGCTGGCACTTCATTTAGTCATTGTAGCTACATACCTGTGTCATTGTCAGCTCAGTCTTCAAATCAAGTTCTTCTGGGTACTGCAATTGTTAAAATAGTCAACCCTGAAAATAGGAAAACATACTTTGCTCGTGCTATGCTCGATGCTGGTAGCCAGTCATCCTTTATAACTACATGCTTAAAAGAAAGAATGGGATTCATAAGTAGGAGTACAGATATTTTATGCATTTCCGGTATGAACGACTCACGATTGCCCATTTCTGAAAGTTGTAACATGACCATCCAGTCATGTGTTAATTCATTCAATACTAACCTTAAATGCCTAGTAGTTCCAAGAATTACGGGCTTATTACCGAATGCCTTAATTGATATTTCAGCACTTAATTTCCCACAAAATATTCAACTAGCGGATCCTAACTTTTTCCGCCCTTTAAATGTTGATTTATTATTGGGAGCTGAAATATTCTTTGACATTATGTCGCCTGATCAAATTAAACTAGGACCTAACATGCCCATTCTCCAAAATACCAAACTAGGTTGGATAGTAGTAGGTCCTCTACAAACAAGTGATTTGAAACCTAAGAAGCTAGTTAACTGTAACTTTACTCGAGAAATCAGTGACCAATTAGAAAGGTTTTGGAATCTTGAAGAAGTGTCATCCTCTAAGCCAACTATGTCACCTGATAATGAATTCTGCGAACGCTACTTTTCTGAGACTACTAGACGCCTAAATAATGGTCGATTTTCAGTAATGATGCCTTTGAATGAGTCTCCCGAAGGTGCACTCGGAGACTCCCTCAGAACTGCAAAAACACGTTTTCTAAATCTTGAGAAAAAATTTCGTAAAAACGCAGAATTAAAAACAGAATATAGAAAATTTATTGACGAATATGAAAGATTAGGTCACCTGACAGAAATAAGTAGACCTAAATTCGGATATTTCTTACCACATCATGCGGTCATCAGAATCAGTAGTGAAACTACAAAGCTTCGTGTTGTTTTTGATGGCTCAGCAAAAACAAGTTCCGATAAATCGTTGAATGATATACAATATGTTGGCCCAGTAGTTCAAGATGAATTATTTAACATATTAATTCGATTTCGTCAACACAAATATGTGTTATCAGGCGATATACAAAAAATGTATAGACAGGTTATGATTGACAAGTCACAAAGACATCTCCAGCTTATTTTGTGGAGAAATGAGGAAGACATGCCTCTTAAGACGTTGCAACTTAATACAGTTACTTACGGGACAGCTTCGGCACCGTACCTGAGCACTAGATGTCTCATTCAGTTAGCTGCTGAATGTTCAGACCCCTTAGTAGCCCAGGTAATAAAAAATGATTTTTATGTCGACGATCTGTTGACCGGTGCCTCCAATGAGAATGAGTTGGCGCACATACATAAAACTGTTACCGATGTACTTGCTTCTGCGTGTTTTCCCTTACATAAATTTCGAACTAATTGTCCTCGAATCTTTCAGAATACCACTGAATCTAACTTACATTATCTTTCAAATGAATCTAGCGTCCTGGGCATATTATGGGCACCAATGTCTGACAAATTAAGATTTCAAATAGACGTCAATGAATTCGGAAAACCAACCACTAAAAGAGTAATCTTATCTAATACTTCTAAAATTTTTGATCCGTTAGGTTTATTAAGTGCATGCACAATTACCCTTAAAATACTTCTTCAACAACTATGGCAACTCAAGTTAGGTTGGGATGACGAGGTTCCTAAGAATATAAAAAACACTTGGGAAAAAATCACTGACAATTTAAACGTCTTACATTCTCTTTCAATCCCAAGATATGTTCTGTGTTCTTCACCTGTCATCACTGAGCTTCACTGTTTCGTTGATGCCTCACAAGATGCTTACGCAGCTTGTGTGTATTTGCGTTCATTAAATGCTGATGGTAACATCATTATAAAGTTACTATGTGCTAAAACTCGTGTAGCACCATTAAAGCCTGTTACGATTCCTAGGTTGGAGCTCTGTGCAGCTCTTCTTGGATCCCGGCTTATAGTTAAGGTTAATGAAGCTCTTCGTTGCAAAATTCATAATATAACGCTTTGGTCTGATTCTACAATTACATTAGGTTGGATAAGAACGCAACCAAAACTCTTAAAAGTTTTTATTTGCAACAGAGTAAATGAAATTCGTGAATTGACAGACATAAAATCATGGAGGCATGTTCCGACAGATGTTAACCCAGCAGACCTAGCATCAAGAGGCGTCGATCCTAGGTCACTAATTGATTCTTCTCTTTGGTGGAACGGACCCTCTTTTCTAGCAGAAAAAGAGTCAACTTGGCCTCAAGAACCAAATAATTACACTATGTTGCCTGAAACTAAAGTCCATAATGCAAAACTTGTTAAGGAACCTAAGTTTATTAATTTCGAAAATTATTCCAATTCCTTAAAATTAAAAAGAATATTCGCTTATATATTTAGATTTGTCAATAACTGTAGAAAAACTAGACCCAAATTAATAGGTTCCCTTAATGAAACTGAACTTCATCATTCTTTAATTTACCTTATTAAAGTAGCCCAACTAGAATCTTTTAGTGAAGAGATAGCTGCAATTATTCAAGGAAATCAACTTAAACTTAAATCTGATGTTTTGCAGTTGTCTCCCTTTATTGATAATTTTGGTGTTATGAGAGTAGGTGGTCGCTTGGAAAATGCTAATCTTAAGTATGAAACAAAACATCCAACATTGTTACGCGGCACTCATCATTTTACAAAAATACTAATGACAAGCGAACACCTGCGATTATTTCACGCAGGCCCTCAATTGCTCCTCAGCTCATTTAGAGAACAGTTCTGGCCTATTGGTGGCAGAACGTTAGCCAGAAGTATTGTTCGTAAATGCGTTACCTGTGCCAGAATGAAAGGCAAAACTATTGAGCCTTTGATGGGCAATCTGCCCTTAAGTAGAGTGTCAGAACAATATCCATTTGAAATTACTGGCACTGATTTTGCTGGCCCTTTCATGATTGCTAACAAAAAAGGTCGTGGCAGTAGAATCACTAAATGCTATTTATGTGTTTTCATATGTTTCTCCACAAAGGCTGTACACCTTGAAACGGTCAGCGATCTCACCACTCAAGCATTTATTTCATGTCTTAAAAGATTTATTGCTAGAAGAGGAAAACCATATGTTCTTTACTGTGACAACGGTAAGAACTATGTCGGTGCAAATAATGAATTGTGCAAGGTGTTGCGGTCCAATGTTAGCTCCGTTAACGATTTCGCGGCTAATGAGGGTATAAAATTTGTATTTAATCCACCATATTCACCTACATTTGGAGGATTGTGGGAAGCCTGTGTTAAGAGTGCCAAACATCATCTCAAGCGTATCGCAGGAAACATTAGTTTTACTTACGAGGAGTTGAGTACGCTCTTTACGCAAATCGAAGCGATTCTCAATTCCCGTCCTTTGACCCAATTATCATCTGACCCTACTGACCTTTTCCCATTAACTCCGGGGCATTTCCTCATTGGACGGCCACTAACGTCATTACCTAGTCCACAAAAAACTGAGATGAAGATCCGGACGAGATACCAACTCATTGAGCAATTGCGTTCTACGTTCTGGAACAGATGGAGAAAAGAGTATCTGGCTGAACTACAGCAGCGAACAAAATGGCGCTCTCGTCAGCCAGAAGTTAAGGAAGGAGATTTGGTGGTTTTCAAAGAACCAAATGTACCGCCACTTAAATGGAGACTCGGTTGAGTTCTGCGTGTGTATCCTGGAGGGGATGGAATAGTGCGCGTGGCCGACTTCCTTACGTATCGAGGCACTGAGCGTCGTGCCGTTAATAGAGTCTGCCCTTTGCCTATCTTGACGAAGGAGAAAGAAGGCTTGGAAAAATCTGCTGCTCTTTCCAAGGGGGGGGAGTATGTTGACGCACATGCGCGGCCGTTGGCGATAGACGTAGATGACGAGATGCAACGAGATGGGCCGAGCCAGAGCCGACCATCGTAGATGCTAGAAAACGTCAAAGACGCAAGAAAGGATTCTAATTTTGTTCTGTTCTTGTTATAATGTAATTTTTAATAAAATTTGTAATAATTATAGTATTACTTTCTTTTGTACAAGCCTGTGGCGTGTACAAATATTATTTATTACAAAATATATTATCGCTATATAATATTTTTAAGTGTTTTCATATTAATATGGTTTGTAAATGATCTATGCTTTATTAATCTTCAACATCATCAGTCTGAAGACATCCTATTCCGTTCTGATCCAGACGTCATCTTTAATTAAGTATCATCATTATCATCAACCTTTAACTGTCCAGTGTCCTCTGCTCATCATAATGCTCTATAATGAACGCAAAGACGGCAGATCCCTTGCCACTCGATACAAAAGCCGAACCGGTAAATTCAAATAATATTACAAATTTAAAATTGTCTCCTAAAAAGTAACACAATATTGTGTTCAGATTGAAATGACTTGACAGAAATTCGTCCTGAAATAATCTTTTGATACCAAAGTGGGAATAGAGAAATGGAGTGAGCAATATTGTTTTTTTTGCACATAATATTCTAAAGTGCTTCACATACTTAATCTTTTAAACGTTAGCTACTATGAAAACATTTGATTTTTTTCAATATTAAAAAAGTCTAAATGTTTTTTCAGTCTCTACATTGTAAAAAAGTTTTATGTTTGTATTTATGTGTATTATTCTTAACGCATATAAAATTGGAATAAGTATTTTTGTTGTTTTCTGATATTATATGTCAAAAAAAACAATTTCTTAAAATTTTCTACGTCCTTACTCCTTAGTAGTTCGTGGTTAGTACCTTATTATAATTCTATGTTATTTTCATTTTGTTTCTATTTTATTTTCTTTGTGTCAACAACGACCTTATCCCTTGAATACTTCATCATTATTATAAAAGGAATCAAGCATTAAAATTATTGTAATGACGTGTCGCGTAAGAGATTCTTGAAACTAATCTGCCCGGACAATCTCGACACGAAACAAAAAACGGAGACCAGAGATATCTGTAGTTTTTTCCTCGAAACACGTACCGTTAAATTGTCAGTCTACGATCCATTTGTATGGCACATCGAAAAAAAAAAACATTCGAAATTATTTGTAGTATGCATTAGATTTTATCGTCATACCTAATGATACATAATTTACCTACATGTTGAGTCTATCTAGATCTTCTAGATGTTATTTTACAAGGCAAATTACCTGAGTGTTGAGTCTCTCTCGATTTATATTTATTTATTAAGTAGACCAAATTGTCAAAGCATCAGACAAAATCAGAGAATTTTCCACAATTGGCATTTATAGGCACGAATTGATATTGAATACTTTTAATGTTCTTTATTTTTTCAAGTTTTAAGATCTATTTAATAGAGGCTGCTATCATAAAAAAGGTGGAATGTAAAATACACTAAGTACCGTCACTTCAAAGATAGATTCTCATATAAAACCTTTATACTGATCCAAGAACCAATTGATCTCATTACTTTATGAATCCTTCGTTAATAAAATACGGAAAAACCTTTAACATTTAAAATAAGATCTTAGTTGTATTTATAATTGAAAACTTCGTTTTGGTGTAGTTTTGATTACTATCTAGTGTTAAACACGCTTCTTCATCAAGCCAGGTTCGATTTTGGTCGAAGGATAAAAAAATCTTAAATTAAATTACCTTTACTAATTCGTTAATTAAATACCTGCTACATTACACTATGTAGCAAATAGTAGTATTCCAAGCCATTTATGCTTACCGATTTC
Organism: Lycaena phlaeas; assembly: GCA_905333005.2. Taxonomy (NCBI): domain Eukaryota; kingdom Metazoa; phylum Arthropoda; class Insecta; order Lepidoptera; family Lycaenidae; genus Lycaena; species Lycaena phlaeas. The sequence goes on from HG995181.1 coordinate 7,581,116, forward strand.
AATAATCTCATCGCCACGTCTGTACAAAAACCCATTCATCATCATCATCATCATCATCTACAACTGTAACAACCCTTATATTATGTTTCATTGTTTGTTAAGGATCTCCTCTTAGAAATCATTTTGTGTAAAGGGTGTTGGGCCCTAACTCACTAGTGCTCTGGCCTAATGCAGGATGGTGAACTTCACACACCTTCAAAATTTGGCGTCATCATCATTTTTAAAAGCATTTCTTGGCGATAACCAACACGAGACCAAAATGATAATCTAATTTGGCGCAGTTGTTATGAAGTTATGTGCGTACAAGTCTATAAAAATGAAGGCTCATATGCCCGTTAATAATATAGCATTCTTATGTTCCATGGTTTGTCTAGTTTTAAAAATGCAATGTGTAAAAACAATTTAACATCACCCTTATAAAAAGTCGCAAAGCCTGTATATTTTACTGAATACTTTCATGTAATGATCAATATGTTATTCAAACCACACAAGACATTAAACAATTGAAAAACATCAATGTCTTGCATTATTTATATTTTATATTTGAATCTTTTGAAACACATTATAAAGTTAACGTGATCGTATATAACCGTCCCCATGAATTCAAATTAGTTTCTTACAAAACCTTACAAAAGCTCATTACAAAACGTTTTAATCAAGAAAGCACTACTACTAAAGACTTGTGTGAGGTATATTATAAACTATTAAAATTCACTATTTCGAACTGTCAATAAAAAAATGGCAAAAATCCTGTTCAGTTTAATTTAACACATAGAACATGACTATAGGCAATATAATTATAAAATTTAACACCTTAGTTTAACACCTTATAGCATTTTTTATATGACAAACAAAAAAGATAACTCCACAGTTTGTTAACTGTAATTAAACTAACGTTGTGTTTTGTAAACAGATATGACTTATGTACAACATCCCACATGTATCAAAACATTTATTTAATTACAACAGTCAGCAATCGCGAGAAGAATCACCGAAACATTTTGGTCGTACATTTTAATTATACATTTGGTATACATTGCGGTACGGCGCAGTAACTGGACGAAATAAATAAAAGTAATAAACAAACGCGCCCGAAAAGTTCCAAAAACAAAAAAATATGATATCGCGAGATGTTCGAGATATACAGCCAATAAACATGGACAAAATATATAAGGCCTTGACTCGAGTTCATGGAGGTTTTACTCCGCGTGACGTCATGCAAGAGATATGCACGCTCCTTCCAACCGCGCCCAAAAACCTCCTACAGGATAATACAACAAAAAAATGAAATAAGAAACGAACAAGACGGTTTTACACGGCCAACGCGTTTTGATATTGAGCAGCGTAATGTCTATTTTTGTTTTTCTTGTTCCTCCGTCAAAACTGGCCTGTGTTTTTTACTTTTATATAATAAATATTATTATGTTAATGTTTAGCTTATGGATTATAAATTTTATATATGATTTTATGACCATGAAAATTGTAGATAAATATCTAATAAATATCATATGTTATAAAAGTCGTTTTTTGACGGATAATATAAAATTACTACTTTTTGCTAATAAACTATTTAAATTCGCGTCAATGATCTATTAATTAATTGCAATTATATATTATAAATATTAAATTGGTGCTATTTTAAAAAGGGAAGTGTTTGTTAAAAGAAACATTTATAATGCTTAACAAGTAACAGCTCAGCCTATCTAAGCAGAGCCTAGTTTTGGCATTCGGTTTCGTGTTGTTTCGGCGCGAGATTAGAATTTCTATCTAATTAAATATTGTTCCACATAAGTCAGTCTCGGTCTGCCTCTTCCTCTTTTTCCCTCAATCTTTCCTTCTATAATATTTAAAAAAAACGGGTCATATCGTATCAGGTATACATACATACATATTTCTTATGTACATATTTCTTATGAACTAATTAATCAAACTCATATTCTATGTCGAGATAACGTGTCAAGACTAGATTGTTCTGTCGAAAGTATAAAAAGAGTAAGGACTTTTGGCTTCTTAATTTAAAGTGAACATAATACATTGATTTATGCGTATAATACACAGACGGACAGACTGACTGACGGCCCACCTGATGTTAAATGCTATCCGTCAACATTTCAAAAATCTCGTTAAATTAATCATGCTTTCGGCAATAAAAAGATAATCAACGAGTTCTTATGTTGCTGACCGTACCTACTTATTTAAATGACGCCTTTTGAATTAATTTTAGTTGTTTTTCAAAAATATTATATACTAGCTGTCGCACCCAGCTTCGCCTGCGTCAACTAAGATTGAAAACGAGTCCCTCACTTTTTTTGAAAATTTAATATAGTCTATATTCACCCGGGGATAGTGTAGCTTCCCAACAGTGAAAGAATTTTTTAAATCGGTCAAGTAGTTTCGGAGCCTATTCAATACAAACAAACAATCAAATCTATCTATAAATATTACATGTATACATACTGTAAACGTATCACAGAGAAATAATTATATATATTTTTTTTAATAATCGAAATTATGTTAAATAAAATTCTTTAGATGGCCGATGGGTCATTAAAGTTCAAGAGTGGAGACCGCGTCTAAGCGCGGTCTACCTAAGGTAGGCGAAGTGTTGGTTGGCCATTAACCAAATGGGTAGATGATCTCCGTGCAGCGGCCGGTCCGTGTTGGATTCGAGTGACAAGGGATCAGTCGCCTTGGCGTTCATTGATGGAGGCCTATGTTCAGCAGTGGACGGACTTTATCCGGCTCATTAACTTATCATCAGCCTTTGCTGATGATGATGAAAGTTGCTTTTAGTTTTATTGGTCAGAGATTTAAATTATTAAATAACAAGCAGCGTCCCGCGGTTTTACCCCAGTATTTCTCATTTCCGTGGGACTACGGGGATGAAATAATAATATAATTATATGCAACACTATCATGTCTGCGTGACATACACAACCTGCCATCTGTTGCTGCGATTTGAAACTAAGCCAAATAAAAGCGCCACCTAGCACATAGAGCTAGTACTGATACAACGATACACTGTTTATTGCAGTTTCATTAATTGATCAGAGATGGCGCTTTCGAGAATTGCAAGTAATCTAATTTTCACTAAAAGTTTATTTAAAATAGTTATATTAGTATTTTAATGTAAATATACTGACTGGCGTTTGGATACTTGCATGAGACATAACGTCATATACAAACTAATTAAATTATTTTTTCGGTGTCCTGAAATAACAAATGCGGAAATAATTATCGGCACAAAAAAGAAACTATCTAACAATATGGAAAAACTTAAGCACTTATAAATAATAAAATAAGATATTGAAATCATAATAAAAATAGTAAGAATAAAAACATCGCGAACGTTTTACTGGTTTTAGGTTTGAACTAATATGGCAGTAGTAGGATAGGCCGACCGGTTGCTAGCTCGCTTCTCAATCCTCACTCCTCGCCATACCTGTTCCTGGAATTGCAATTCCTAGAAGGTCCATCGTAAAATATATTAACTATTAATCCTTTTTCCTTCTTTCGTTTTTATATCCTACACGTTTAATTTCAACCCAAAAAAAATCATAATATAATAAGGAGTGTCTCTATTTTATATAATTTTTGGTTATAAATTAGTTATTTACTTTACCCGAACACAACAAGGGGTCCCCCTGATGCAGGAAAAGTTTGAAAGTGGTCTATGAAACTAAAGAGTTTGGGAACCTCTGGTTTATCTGAACGTGCTTATCTCTGGAACAACTAGTGATAGATCCGATCGAAGGAAGATTATTTTTAAAGCGCAGGTATAACTGCGGGGAACGTCTAGTGCAATACGTAGGAGTCAAGTTGTGACATGTATTATCATAACAGGCTGGTGGAGCTGTCATGCCCATACCTGGTCATCAAGTACACCTGGTGAAAGGCACCAGCGAGGATACAGTCGACATTACTTCACTTCCTTCATACCCTGGCCAAGTTCGCCCTAAAAGTAGGAACATGTTTTTATTATTGCCTTAACATTTGACAAATAAGGATACGGTTATTAATTATTACACAAATAATTTGACCTCTGTGGCTCAGTGGTTAGCGCGTTGGCGCTCAAGCTGGAGGTAGCGGGTTCGAATCTCGCCAGGGAACTTATTCTATCGAATAAGTGGCTAAAGTATTCTAATTACTGAAATAAGCAGCATGCAAATCAGAAGGTATTTATGTATATTGATAGTGACAAATAATTAATGATGTGCGTAGTCAATGTTAAAGAAACAATAAGTAACTTTTGGAAGGAGTAACTTCTGGGATTATGGGGGAAAATTTATGGGACTTCCTTATTTTTAGACTTGAATATATGACTGGTCACTGATCCATGGTGAATTTCGTGACTACGATGAGGTTCTTACTCGTTAAAGTCGCCAAATTAACCATTTCAATCTATTTTTTTTGACGACACAATATTTACTAGAAATAATTGATGTATTATATACGGCAAAACAACGTTTGCCGGGTCAGCTAGTGAGGTATAAACAGAGGGAAACCCTACAATGATAAACTCGTTTACCATAAATAAAATATACCTTAAGAAAAGATAGTTAAAAGAATCCGAGCATAAAATCTATCACGAATTTAACCGACGCAAATAAAAGGATGTCACGTAACGAAGACAATGTAACCAAAAATTAGGTGAATGACCGATTTTCGCGTTACGTTTTACGGAAACGTAAGGAAATGTTTAAACAAGTTTTGAACACATGTTGCTTAAAGTATTACAACGATTGCGATGAATGACACACTTGTAAATTATGTAGTTTATTTGTAAATACATTAAAGTTAAATCGAAACAAGGAAGGAAAGTTAAAGCAATGTCAGTTAAACATATAATCATTTTAAAATACTCATACTTTCCTCATCAAGTCATTTTTAATAAATATTAAATTATATTAAAAATATATATATATTATAAGGGTATTTTTATTTTACAACAAATAATGTTATTTTTGTTATAAAATAAAAAAGTTGGCCTAGGCAAAATGCCATTAAGAAAGCGTTAGCGAAGTTCGAAAACGATAAAATGTATGGGATTGACCGCGCTTAATCACGTGGTCCATCCTATACATTTTATCATTTCGAACTTCGCTAACGCTTTCTTGATTTTTTAAAATGCATTTTAGCTAGGCCCCCTTTTTTTTTTTTTTTTTTTTTTTTTTTTTTTTTTTTTTTTTTTTTTTTTTTCGCAGTGGGATGGGTCGTCCCCGGGGATATGTGGGACTCCCGGCGACCCCAGACTCCTGCAGACGCCGGTATACCTCACTAAAACCACTGCGGGTTGCCTTCAGCCGCTTTTTGAGGAGTGTCCCGGATCTGTCTAACACAGGACACGCCTCGCGACCGGCCGGTTCCCTCAAAAGGGCTAACCGGGCTCCTACAAGTATGGGGGAACTCCGACAACCTGAAGCACCCCCGCCGACGCCGAAACTTTTCTACTGGGGCTGGTACCCAGCCTTACCCCGAGTCCCGTTAGACGAGAGGCAGGAGGTGCGCATAGCGTCTCCTCCGCATTCCCGTCCTACGTCGACGGAGTGGGACGGACGTAGGGTCGTCCTCTCTGTCCCGCTCCGCGGCCTCCTTCTGCGAGATGACGGTTTCGCAGAAGGTGACCACCGCCTGCCAGGCCTCATCGCTCTCGAGCATGCTAGCTAGGCCCCCTGTGCTAGCTTTGTTTATAGGTTTACAATGCTTAAAATTTTAGCTTAACGAAGCTTAAAATTTTACTGAAATTACGATAATGACCGATTATAATTACAAAACAAAGAACGCTTTATAATTATTATTTTAGGTTTGATGTTCAGATGGGCGAGGTGAACTTTGACATTTGAATGATTCAACGCATATATATGATACAGTCAAACGTTTCTCTGTGTAATAATTTATTTATCTATGACTTTAATATTTACTTTACGGATCTTTATATAAGAAAGAATATTTAATAAAGTATTTCTAATCGGATTACTTGAAGCATCGCGTCGTGATGCTACTAGAGAATATAATCACTACGTTTAATCCTCGATTCGACAAACCTGGTGATCGTCAAGAAATAACGATAAGTAATTAATAATTATCGTGCATCTTTGAATTTCGAATTTGTTGATTGTATTTTAAATAAATTTCTCTTTGAACAGAACAAAAACAGTTTGAAACTGTGGCTAAATTAGGTATTTTTATAAGTGTCCCGATTTAAAGCAGTTCAATCGTTAAATCTAAGCGGACCAAAAACTTCTACTGAGGTATGTAAATGCATTTTCGTCGCATCTCATAATATAGAAAATTCCAGTTAAAAAGTTGTCTACCTTGAGATATTAAATAAACTTATTAAAAACTCGGTCAGATTAACTCGGCACGAGAAAACTTATATGTTTATAATCCAACTGGGATGGGAGCATAATGTTATATCATTTTGATCGATGTCATATGCACTAAATGTACGCAATAATCAATAAATCGACGAGTCAAAAAAGGCCAATGACGAACTTTGATCTTCTTCACACCTTTATGATGCATGAAAACAAAAGAACATTTCCTTTTCAAGCACATACTTTGATTAGGTAATATAAAGTTCACGACACTAATAAAGGCCTATTTAAAAAGGCCAACAAATATTATCATCGCAAAAAGGACGTCATAAAACCACTCTCACTAATGTAAATACGACGAGCCGGGCAGATGGCGGCTGGCACACTTTCTATCGCTATAATATATCACATTCGGGGTCGATTTTGGTTTCAATAGTTCACTTTCTGCGACTTTCTTTGTAGAATTCCTTTCATTGGACCGGATAAATGCTTATTTAAAAAAAATGGATTTGTTGCACAACATTCTGGAAGACCTAATAAAGAAATTAGATGATACAACCTTCTAGCAATTTCGAATCAAGTTGTATTATTTCTTACTATCAACGCCTAGCGCTTGACGCGATATGGTTAGTACGCAATCTCATGCCTGGATCTGCGAACACTTTTTCTAGAAAAGGGATAAATATGTGGTAAAATTGTTTCTTTAATACAAAACGTAATAGCGTATTTCACGAAATAAGGAAATGGAGTCGATACAAATTGTTTCACGTGAGTAAGAACTATTACGCGTATCCATGCATAATAAACTATTACTGTGATAAACGCTTCTCTATCTATTATACCACACTGTACTTAACTTGTTATGCTCTACATCATAAGTTGAGCTCTATTAGCTTCGTAACTTAAGTACCTATATAATAATTATAGTATTTATTCTGGTTTACAACAAAAAAAAATGTCCGCCATGGGACGTAAGCAAAAATAATGAACACATTTCCACATAGAAAGTTTTGATTTATGAAATCTGTGGTCGAAAGACATAACGACGTGCTATTTGTCGTCACGGCAGTCAAGTCGATGTTACCACAAGGCCAAATGCGATGCCGCCCTTGTGTTAGACATCAACAATAACTATTAAATAATGAAGTATACTTAAGTATATCTGAAAATTATTGTAAACCTGAAAATATTTTAGGGCAAATATAAATGACAAATGTTATCGCGATTATAAGAAGCTTTTCTGTTCCACTCACATATATTACGGCTAGTTTTTTAGAGCGTAAAATAGTCCAAACATAAAACTTCGTATTATATTTTAAGTGTACTCATCGTTCTTGCTCCTAGTAGAGCTTAATCCATCATTTTCTTACTTAATATAAAATTTGCACCGCGTTCATCTTTAATCAATGATGCATCATTAAATAAAGCTTTAGAATAAACGTCACCTATGATGGATATTCGCATCTTTCATTTTTTTATTACTTTACCGTAATCTGCATATTTTGTTTTCGTTGAAATACGATTTATATTTTAAATGGAACTAAAGTTCATCTTTTATGTTCCATATTTGTAAATTAACAACCATAGATTAAAAATGAGATTTGGTCTTCGAGCATTATTCTTTGGAGTTGTTTAGTAATGTCATATCACTTTCCATCTTTTCTCTGCTCATTACATACCACAGGGAAGTAAGTACTCTGAGGAATTGTTCGGAATAATACCTGCAGTAGAATTCTGCCACCGGACATTACGTCAAAATTCCAAATCTCACCCACACCACCTCTATGTCCAGAAATCTACAACAACGTGATTTTTCTGCATTCCCTGCCTCGCACAGACACTACATTGACTCTACAAATGATACTACAGATATAATATAATGTTCTTAATATTTCTATGAATGATAATGTCTATATCATTTTATACACTACTTCAAAGTCGTCGGAGTAAGTAGATATTTTTTTTTATATTTCAGGTTTTGGTATCGAATTTCACTTACACTTTTTTAATGAACCTATATTTATGAATATAATCGTGGCTTATTAAGATTATTACGCGTCCGACGTTTTGGATACTTTACATTTTACAGCAATATCGTCACAGGAGGACTGAAAGATCAAACGTCCTAACGTTACAAATTTATTCGATATTCCTAGTTCATACTATCAAATGGCTGAAAAAAAAATTCAACTAGCCCGCATGACCGTATTGAAGGCTAACTATTAGCGACTTCCCGAATGTAGCAATTTCATCAACTCATTAACCTATCAGCCGTTTTATATTTATTTATCGCTAGTTGCAAAGTCTACTTTATTTTGACCGACAAGACGGGTTTTTTATATTGTTATTACTATTTTGTCGGTTTATTAAGAGCTGTGCTTTTATTGTGGGTGAATATGATTGTAACTGATCGAAATAATCAGACAAGATACCTAAGTTTTGATTGATATTTAAAGCTGGCCAGATTTAAACATGGGACTACTCTAACACTACTCTCTACTGTAATAATACCAGTCATCTTGTCATTTAGGAATATTATTGATTTCAAACGTATTTTATGTGTAACGCCAAGACGACCGATCCCTTGTCACTCGCACCCAACGCGGACCTGCCGCTGCACGGAGATCGTCTTCCCACCTGGTTAATGGCCGACCAACACTTCGCCTACCAAAACGCTGCTAACACTCTTGAATCTTACTGGCCCATATTGTAACATAATATTTACAGAAAAAAAATTACTTAGTTAAAACTAACACTAGTAACAAGTAAAAAGTTAACTTAGAAATTGACTTAAGTTAATAAGTGAAAACTTGACTTAGAAATTGACCTAAGTTTTAGAAAGATAAAGTGTCGATTTAAGTTCATCCATCCTGCCGTTCTTTGACTGAGGCCTAGCATTGGAATACCGACTGATAATGATGATAAATCGAATATTCAGCTAGTGGAGGAAAAACGTAATATCATGGCCTTGGTAACATGATAGACACGGCAAGATTACATGACGCGGTGTCTACATATTCTCACTGTAATTTACTGCTATTGCTGAACGCTAGAGGCGTGAATTATCTGTTTTGTTTTGTTATTTCGTCGTCCGTACATGTTTTTACTGTCCGTACTGAAAAGTTTTGTACTAAACCTGCTTTCTCCCGTCAGCTTTTCTGTCTTTGCAGGACAGGATTTACTGTTATCGATATTTAACATCTTATGTCTCAATATAGGCAACACAGATGAGAAAAGCAAGACGGACGCTTTCAGTAAAAGCCAAAGAGTATGTAAATCTATAGCTGGTAACATCCCTGTGCTCGTGTCGGGCTCGAGATGGGTACCCGGGCCTCGCTAGACACGACGTCGTGGGGACTGCTTTATAGCGGCCGGGCAGTCCCCCTAATTGGAGAGTCTGGCTTTTGCTGGGGCCAGTCTGTCGCTGAGGTGGTCCTAATGGGACACTCGCAAAGCAGCTGAAGGCACTCGCAGTGGTTTTAGTGGGGTATGCATCTCAAATTTGAGTCCCCACACAGGTCAGTGTACTCACCCGAGTTCCTTGATAGTCTACACTAATATTATAAAGAGGAAAACTTTGTTTGTTTGTATGTTTGTAATGAATAGGCTCAAAAAGTACTGGACCCATTTCAAAAATTATTTCACCATTCGAAAGCTACATTATCCACGAGTACCTAACATAGGCTAAATTTTATTCTGAAAAAAAAAAATAGGGTTCCGTAAGATATTTGCGTTTTTCGGACACAAAGTGTAAAAAATCAACCAGGAAAGTTACTTATTTTGCGTACTAAGATCCCGTTGTAAAAATTAGTTAATGCAGGCGAAGCTGCGGGCAACAGCTAGTAATCTATAAATATGTATCAGCGTGGGGATAGCCGTTTTTAACATTAACACTACCAAAAAGAAAATGTTTTTTCAGCATTATAATAACAAAGTACAATAAGGAGAGCTTGCCTCGTATTATCCGGTTTCTTCGGCTTCGTGGTTTTTTTGTTGTCCAACTGACACGCGCGCTAAAAACGATGCTTGATTTATATTTTTCCTTTTTATTCTTCAACCTGTTTCCCGACTTACGGCGGTTTTCAATATCCTATCTATCTTAAAATGTTCTTATCTATCGATAAATTTTGACACATTTTCTTACAAAATCTGTCAAAATTGTAAGATGGATAAGAAAATTTTAAAATAGATAGGATATTGAAAACCGCCGTAAAGAAACATTACCATGTCCCCATTTTTATTAATCATCATCATCATCAGCCTTTATTCGTCCACTGATGAACATAGGCCTCTCCATTATTCCATTACGATACACATAAGAAAAAAAAAATAGTTTTCAGTTTTCACACATGAAAGACTCGAACAAGTAATGAGACTAACAAGTAATGAGTAATAGATTATTAATATTTTTATATTAATGCCTAGGTTAATTCCTTGTTCATACCCTAAAAATACACAGTCATAAGCATAATATTATAACTAGGGATATATAATATAGAGTACTAATGGGAGCTATAAAAATCAGAAATATAGTTCATATTGATTGGCCTCTGACTAGTTGGAATAATTACAGCGCACACTTTTATGAATTTAGCAGCTTTTTGTGTCTGTTGAATTATTAGGCTGCCAGAGGTGCCAGTGTATTGTAAACGGTCAGCCTCACCCATTATCATAAGCGAGTTTGTCTGGAGCTATTCATATGTGCTTTTCTGTAACCTTTAACTATTCATTTGACTATTATATAAGCCTCCGTGCCAGTCATCGAGCATATCACCGGACAGGGGACGAATGTTAGCCATAAAAACTGGTGAATGATTTATCACTGACGTAATAGCAATACAAGCAACTAATAATTCGTATGTACGTTCCATTGACAAATCACCCATAAACGGGCATCATTCAGCCAATCAGAACAGGCGAGCGTCGCAGCACAAATGCAAAATTTATTTTTATACTAAAAAGGAACCTTTAAAGTCCTATAATAGATGATCTGGGGGCTTAGTCAAAACGCCATTACGAAAACGACAGCGAAGTTCGTTCGTTCGTAGTTGTGATTGGTTAAATCATGTCGTCGATTGAACGGTCGAGCGATTGACAACGTAATTTAGCCAATCACAACTTCGAACGAACGAACGAACTTCGCTGTCGTTTTCGTAATGGCATTTTGGCTAGGCCCCCATATATCCAACTTTTATTATCTGTCACACAGTATTAATGAGTATCAACATTAAATCGAATAATCCATAAAAAAATGAAATACTTACTCAATAAGTTACTAATGAAAGTATCACTATAAACAGACAGAAGTTACGATTAACTGTGATGTTATTGACTAGTTTATAGGCCTGTTTCAAGTAGGCTTGCTAGTTTAACGGTTTTATGTAGATCTACTCAAACTCATTGAGCGTTTACGTTAATATACATTATACTACGGTTCGGTTTGTATCGGTTAAAAAACTGACAAGTTTTGAGACTTTAGTGAATTGGCCTGATAATTATTGCTACTGTTTATAATTTGGAAAGTTGAATTAGAAACCGTTGATTGCAGACATTTGGGTATCGTCAAGGGTCGTTGCTGGTTAGGCGCTGGAAAATCGCTTCCGATCTTTGTCAACCGCTTTCTAATACACACAGTGACAGTTGACACACATTTCCACTCAGTATAGTTATGAATATATTTACATAAATATTTTCAAGGTTATCTCGTTTGGTTGAAATGATGGTTTAGCTATTAATATCATCAGCAAAATGGATACAGATGTTGTTAGCCTTTTAATCGAATTTTAATATACATTAATCACACGATTTCATTTACAGAAAGTTAGTTTTTGATGGTATACCTACCTATATTAATTAATTAAACTTAATATTTTAAAAAGTAATAGGATTGTTACCGTCTTTCGACCTTTTGCTGTTGTATTTAGTCTGCTAATTCTTAGCGTTCTTACCGTCTTTCGACATTTTACTGTTGTGTTTAGTGTGCGAGTTAATAATGCTCAGACCTAGTTCATTACCTAGACTCAGATTAACCTAAGTCAGATTTCCTAGTTATCATCATTTTCATCATCAACTTTGTTCTATCCACTAGAGGACATAGTCCGCTTTGAAAAAAAAGTAAAGTATCAACCCTTTATGTCCCACTGCTAGGCACGGGTCTCCTCCTCGAAATCAGGTGAGGAGGGAAATGGGCCATAGTTCACCGATGCGCTGGCTCCGTACGGGTTGGTGAACTTCACATACATGCAGGTTTCCTCACGATGTTTTCCTTCACCGGTGAGCGAGCGATGATCTCGTGTTTGGGGTGCACTTAGAAATTTGTAATAACCCATTTCAAAGCACACACGGTTCCTGTAAGTATAATACCACAATCAAGATATTGGCAGTGACAAAAAATGTTTTGCGCAGTTCCTTGTCGTAGGTACTTTCGAAACTTTCATAGGCCGCATTGGGTTTGATTCCTATGCAATATGTTCGAAGATAAAAAGTATATTAGCATACAATAGTTTATTGCGTACATGTCAATGAATGAATATGTCTTTAAATGTTATTTCTTACGCATCGGGCCTGACTCACTCGATCGGAACCTTGTCATAAAATCTATACTATGTCAGTTACTTACTAACGAGCTCTTAGCTTGTGACTAGCACTCATAGTCATACCAGCAGTGCTATTCTGTAAAAACAATTTCGTGTCTCGATGATTATAATTAAAATTTCTAGCATATTAAGACTAAGATACTAGCAGTGCCCCTTGGTTTCACCCGTTTTCTTCCCATCCCCGTGGGAGCACAGGGATAAGTCATAGCCTATGTGTTATTCTGATGTATGTGGTATATTATTGTAAAGTTTCATTAAAATCCATTCAGAATTTTTTACGTGAAAGAGTAATAAGCATCCATACTTACAAACTTTCATGTTTATAATATTAGTTAGATAGAGTCACTGTTTTCAAGGGTCAATTAGCCTCCGAGTTTACTCTCCTAGAACCAAACCATAAAGTTGTCGAAACATTTGAAAAAATATGGTTGATTATTAAACAAAGCCTAGCGTATCTTTTATTTCTAAAACTAAGACAATAAGCAGGCCTTGACATTTGTACTCACTATGTGCAATATAAAATTGAATTTGCCTTCACGAACAACTTATTCTACATTTGTATTGTAATTAACAAATAAATAAAATAAAAATTTGCCCAATACCAAACCAATAATGAACATAATACTTACTAATAAAAAAAACATCTGTCCATCGGGGTGAAGGGATAACCTTATTCATTCTTAGGGAATGAAGTGTAACATCTTAAAATAGTAATAAAAAACCCGGTTTTATCGATTTAGATAAATTGTAGATTCCATAGGCCTTCCTCCAAAAAGTAATTACACTTTATTTATTACATCGATATGTTCCTAGTTCCTACTTTACATTTGTACAACGTACTACGTAGCTTAAATATAGATGTAAGATAAATGGAAAACCTCAAATGATAAATAAAAGTTTATTAGGAAATCTGAGGCAAAAGTGGCCCTTACAATTTACAATATTAATAATAATAAATAAATTTAATTTTAGAAATAGTTCTATATTACCACAAAACAATTAGAACTTTCGTATTATAGAAATGTGTATACAACAATAATATATCGTAATACTAAGTAAATTGTATTCTTTGTACTTTACAAGGCGCTCGAATTTCTTTGTGAGTCACACAAATGTGATATGACACCGCTAATAAATATGCAAGACTTGCTTCTTCTTGAAGGTTGCGAAGTCGAGTAATTTTCTCTTAGCTACACACCTGAATTTCTGATATTTGAACCTAACAAATTAAAAATCGGTTGTCCGTAATGTCAGTTTACTGACGATAATTAAAACGTGACAACGTCATAATAAAATACTGAAGGGCTGATTTGGTCACTTTGTCGCTTGTTCCGCGCTCTCGCTTGCACTTCACGTCTTAAATGGAACGCCTCAGAGCGAGGTAACGCCGGATGAGTCATGTTTATTCGTGCGTGCAGCCATCTCCATGGAATTATAAGACGTTGTCACGTCAAAAATAAAAAGTAAAGTGTGTGTAATAGTGTCATTCATTTGTTCAACCATTCATTATTTTCGTCCATTCATGTAAAGTACTTTCCTTATTATTACCAGGCGGGTTATGTCATAGAGCTTTCGATGAATAAATAACATAAAATGTTATTCATTATCCATTATTCGGGATATTATTCCGAAATAGCTCAGACACTGTTGGTGGGCTCGGCCTCTTGCGCGATAGGGTCCGGGTTTGATTCTGACCTCCTGAGATGCCTTGAAATGTTTTTTTTTAAATTTCTGAATGCATCCTAAACACAATGTCATCGCTCACTCGTTGGTGAAGAAAAATACCGTAAGGAAACTTGTATGCCTGATGAGATTAAAAGTCTTTGAAGGTGTATGGAGTTTACTAAGCCGCATAGGGCCAGTGCAGCGCCTCGGTGAACTATGATGGGATACACCGCCTCGCCTCATTTCGAGGAAGAGACCCCATAGTCCCACATCCTGGGGAGACCCACTCCCCAGCGGGATGCATCACTGCATTTCCCGGCGTAAAAGAAAAAAAAGGTAGGAAGACGATCGTCCTGTAATTCAGTGCAAGGTATCGGTCATCTTAACGTTCGTTGAGGGAGGGCCATGTTTAGGAGGGGAAGTATAAAAGCTGATGATGATGGACAAATTGTTAAACTCCTCTAATTTATACCACGGTGCAGTGTTTGAAAAACATTAGACAGCATAGATTTATAAATGGAATTTCAATCATTAATCTTGTCTTATTTACAAAAACAAAAAGTTTTTTACAAAACTTTGAAGCATGCGATACATTATTCAACATCGCATTGTTTTATGGAATATCGCTCAATTATCGCTAATATAAATCGATTTATAAATAAATGTCGAGATGATTGATTCGGTTATTTTAGATCTAGTTGAAGGTTACATCTTCCAAAACGCGGCCTTCCGCGACCATATGGCTGATGGCAATTACTTCATGATAACAAAAACACATCACGCAAATAGATCGTACACGATATGACGCGTATCAGACAATTATTTCGCGTGGAATAATGTGTATTACATGCAACAATTATGTATTACCTGCCATCGAACTGTTAAAAATGGATGTTTTTTATGTTATAAGGTGGCAACAGAGAAATTATTATTATGACGACGTCCATTTAAATAACCAAAGTCTATGGCGATGCGTTGCCCTCCTTTCCTATCTATTGAATGAAATAAATATATATGAAATTATTATATAGCTTATTAAGAACTTTTTTCGCTATTTGTCAATCGTGAAACGGAAACGTCGTTATGTGGTAAATATTTTGCAAATAGCTTATTTGGAACTTTATTCAGGAATTGCGAAACAGGCCGTAAGTATTATATCTATACTTTATTTATCAAATAGTCGCGCGTTGCCATAAACAGGTATATTATACTCTATTAAAGAGTACCGTGATAAGCTCGCGTGTTTCTAAACGACATTCACGAATAGCTTATCAAACTTGGACAAGTCGATCGTGTGTTTCCGCGTAAGTCACTTTAGGCGCGTAATCCATTCGACTGTGTGCGAGAAAACTGAATGCATTAATAAATCAATTATACCAATAATTTCAATGTCTAATCCAGTATTTTTTTAAACATTCCAAGCATAAATAGAGACAGACTGTATTTCGTAATTTGTACTTTTTAGTTCCTTATTCGTTGGTCAATGTTTTCTTTACATAACGGTTATCACTGTTTTTTTTTCTATTCTATTGTAAAAAATAGAATAGCTTTATTGAACAGTGTTCTGTTAAGAGGAAACATTCAATTTTTTGGCTGTGTACCTTTTACCGCTATTGTAAGCAACGTAAGTTATATTTAGATATTATATTACGTATTGGTTTTATCGGTCGGCCATTAAGAAAATGGGAAGACGATCTCCGTGCAGTGGCCGTTCCGTATTGAATGCGAGTGTCAAGGAATCGGTCCTAGGTCTCCCTGGAGACCTATTTTGGGAAGTGAATGGTAAAGGCTGATAATGATGATTATATGTGTTCGATTATTACCGCGTTTATAATTTCGGCAATGTTTTAATCGCGCGCGAAATATCGGGATCTCAACAAAACTATAAACGCCGTAAATTCCCAATTTAAAAAAAAAGTATGAATAATGATCGCGCTTGTTTATAACAATGTACATTCTATCAATGTTTTTTTTCTGAAAAGTCTGGAACTTTCTGGAAGAAAGTAAGATGGTGCCCATGCAGATGGGCGCAGCGTTTACTGCACGTCCTGGCTAGTGATGACAAAAACCCATCGATGATTGAGGACAATGATTACGATGGCTGATGACGACGCTGATGAATAATGACATTAAATAACAAAACACCGGCTTCTCGGTAGCGTAACGGTGTTTAGTACGTGTATTGAACGGGAAAACGAATGGACTTATGACGAGAGATATATGATTTGCATACGAGTATGACAAAATGTTACGCTTAAATATTTAACTGTCGAATAAGACCGTGGTTGTGGAAGATACGACTGATTACAACCATATATTGTAATGTAAATTATAGGTAACTCTTTTAATATTTTAAGGATTTGATTTCTAGAACGAGTTAAATCTATATTCTAGATTCTAGGTGCTAAGGTCCGTGGTAGTCAGCTCAGCCCCTCTAGACAAGTGTCAAACGCTCCGATTCTATGCAGTTACGTTTTCTCGTTAACTCCATAGGGTTGCTGCAAAATTATGAAGAATGTTTATTAAGACACATAAAGTATATGGCTTTGCTTATAAAAACGACAATCTTTTTCGACGATGGCAATTTGATTAGGTATAATTTTAGTGACCGAACCGAGTAAAATAAGTTGGCTCTACTGGCAGCCCTGAGATTTGCCCGTACTGCCCTACGATCGCTGGTAAGCTACATGGAGAAAACGAAGTACTTTCTGAGCATAGAATTTCGCTGCCGAATTTTGTCGAAATCTTATCAAAGGTTTTAGTTAGAATATTTAGTTTGCTTTCTAAAAATTTACGCTTTTACAATACACGACAAAAATTAAGAAATTTTACATTTTTTTAGGATTATCTATATTCTCTTATATGCTAAATAATTATCTATAAAATGATGACTCAGCGTCTATTTAGTCTCAAAGGATATTACACAAGCATACGGTCGTCCCACTTTCAGACACTGGTTAACGTAAAAGGTGAATACTATTTTGCATTTAACCGCTAAAGGCAATATGTAGGCGTGAAATAAACAAACAAGGCTTGGCAATTATCTTATATTTACAAATAAGTTTTAATTTATAAGGATAGATAATAAAAAAGAAACGTCGCTGTTTAGGTTTATTTGCCAATTATCTTCTAGGCCTTGGAAATAATCCTATATCTTTAAACGAGTAATTCTTGTATATACATGGGTAAAAAACGGCGGTAAATCGATCTAGCTAGGATAAATTTTTAGAAAACTTTTTTTTATGGAGCATGGTTCGTATCTCCTTCCGATCACTTTTTTGTTTTTTTTTCAAGTTTCTTTTTTTTTAATAAGTTTTTTTCTTTCTTTTTATTACTAAGGGTATATAAAACAAAACAAAAAAGAACCGAGCAAATGCTCGGTCAACCAGGTACTATGTTATTTATATACAAAGTTTTTCACGTTGATATTTTATTGATGAGGATGATGATGATGAAAACTACCTCTACCTCATCCCGACAGGGAATAACAGGTACAATTCGATTTTTATATATATAGATAGATATAAAATATTATTATTTGTAATAAACAAAATCTGTGGATAAACCTGCGCTATGTAGAGTAAGGTTTCTTAGATTGTTTCAAGGTAACCAGCGCCTGGCTAGACCTTTGTAAAGTCTAGATTTAGATACAATTATAATTTTGAAGGTTACGCCTAAAGTAACCACGTGCTATTGGCCTCCATTTTGACAATTCAGAGCGTAACGAAAACACTACTTAATATAAGAATTTTAAATGCCCCTTTACGCTGCAATTTAAAATTGCGATCATGATTAATTGCTTTTTTTATTTTTTATGACAATGAATGTTTCTATGCCAGTGTTAGATTTATATAAATTTGTTTCGATGACAATTAAAAAACGAACAAGAAGAAAACGATTAATTTTAATTAATATCAGTTAGGTATGTGTGATAAAATATTTTTCATAACAAGTTCTTTGAATAAAATAACCAGATAAGTCCTTAAGATTTTATAGAACATACTATTCTTGATAAAATTCACATCTATTTATTAATTATTCCTAACAATACTCAAAAACTTATTTTTTTTAATTTTCGAACAGAACACATTCTATAATATTCGGTCAAAGCTATAAATAAGCAATACAAAGCAACGTTACCTATTTATAGCTTACTATTTCTGGTGCATAAAAATACTCACAATTATTTTGAATTGCCGCAGTTCCAATTAGTTGAAGAGTTCTCGCACTAGGCAGGTCACTAGTGTTCTCTATTAACCTACATGCACTGCTTTAACGATAGCTATGAAAGATATCGTATACTATACGCTATGATTATCGTGTGAAGGACATCATTAGGTTTCCATCTTACTATAATTGACATCAGGCTATGTGTGGCACTTTCCATGTCTTGATATCTAATGACTTTGGGAATGTAAGGAACTAGACAAAAATAAATTTTGATCAATGTCTCAAAATGTACCCATATTATTCTTATTTAAAATGTATTTGTGCATAATTGTCCCGCTGAATTAGGTTGTTTCGAAAAGGTTTAATGTTAAACCAAATTACTTATAAATAAAAACTACAATTTGTTAATTAAAACATATTTACCGCGGTCAAATCGATTTCACATATTTGTTCCAAAGGCAGAAACACCTAAAACGGAGCACAAATATTATGTTATGTAAATATTATTTTGGAGTGTTTTGCAACATTTATTCATGAAGCACATTGACAAAGTCACACACAGTAATTAAATTATTTTATTGTCACATAGGATTGATATTTTTTTAACTTCTACACTAATTTCACTTACTTTACTGCTCACTGCTCAGTAAAATAATCCAGTAATTAAGAAACTAAAGGTATAAATAATTACTGATGGGAAGACGATCTCCGTGCAGTGGCAGGTCCGCGTTGGATGCGAGTAGCAAGGGATCGGTCGTCTTGGCGTTGGAGGGAGGCCTATGTTCAGCAGTGGACGGATAAAGGCTGATGATGATGATTTAAGATTGTCATCAAACAAAAACTAAGTAAAAAAGGATATTATAAGATTAATGAATATTTCGATGACGCAAATCCTTGGGATTGAACTGCTCTTCTATCAAGCTGTATTTATTTAGAATGTATATCAATTTTGAGCCTGCAGTATGATAAATTAAACTTGTATTAAGGTGAAACGTATGACACGTCATGCTCGCTTATGCCATTGCAGTGGTGGCGTTGTGTGATGGGTCCTCCACTTCCCTCTAATATGTGGAAGAGGTTGACGCTGGCACACGCGTCCTGGCCTATGTGAAGGTGCCGCTGTGGTGGCTGGTCGTGTTATGCAGTTTCTACCTCGCTTGGTTTTTTTGTTTTCTTTTTATTAACATCCTCTTGTTTGTTTTGATATTGCGGGGTCCAAATTTATTTACTTATTTATTTTAGGCAAATGTGAATTAATTTATGTAACTAGCATGTTGTTATTATTTATATGTATATTAGTATGTTGTTATTTTGATGTATTTACAAAAATTGTAAAACTATATTTTAAAAAGAGCAATCCTACAGAGCTTCTTGCTAGATTCTTCTCTGAGGAAAACTGCTACTTTGCGAATCTAGCATTAGCTTATAAAAAAAAATGACATGTTTCAAGTGCTATGTAATTTGCCTACGAAATAAATATTATTTGATTTGATTTGATTTGATGATGATGATGATGATGAATTACTGTCAATTTTGGGACAAAAATAATGCGCTCACAAAGGTTTACCTGAAGCATTAATTGCTCTAACGAGTCCCGGCAGTTACCTAGAGTCTCTCGTTTTTAGGATTCCTCAATATGACGAAACGGAACTCTTGGTTTGGATTAATCGGTTTTCCCTCTGTCTCTTGGTCTGTCAGTTCATCATCATCATCATCAGCAATGCATCAGAATGTAGGGCTTCCTCAAAGAACGCGAAGACGACCGATCCCTTGCAGTGGCAAGGGATCGGTCGGTCGCTGCACTGTCAGTCAGTCTACCTAAACCTATTTCACTTACATTGATATTGAATTAACAAATTTTGTAAGAAGATAGGTATCATAAAATAATGCGCATAGAGTAAAGGAAATCGTAAATTTTTTGTAAGATGGCTCTAATAATTTACTTATTTAAAATTGTATAGGAGAAGAATGCTATTTCTGTTTGATAGCGCATCATCATGTATCAGTTTTGATTTGATTGATTATAATATGAGCGAAGATGGTCCAATGGTGGATGGACTCGGCCTCTTATGCAAGAGTTCCGGGTTCGATCCTGACCCCCCGTGTGTGCCTTGAAATGGGTTTTTCTAAATTTCTAAGCGCACCCCAAAAACACAAGACCATCGCT
Source organism: Lycaena phlaeas (assembly GCA_905333005.2). Taxonomy (NCBI): domain Eukaryota; kingdom Metazoa; phylum Arthropoda; class Insecta; order Lepidoptera; family Lycaenidae; genus Lycaena; species Lycaena phlaeas. Next base: position 7,602,031 of record HG995181.1, read on the forward strand.
CGCTCACAGGTGATGGAAAAAATCGTGAGGAAATCTGCATGCCTGATGAGATTGAGTCTTTAAAGGTATGTGAAGTTCACCAACCCGCACTGGGCCAGCGCGGTGAACTATTGGCCCTTACCCTCCTCGCCTGATTTCGAGGAGGAGACCCGTGCCCAGCAGTGGGACATGAAGGGTTGATACTTTACTTTACTTTTATGTATCAGTATTTATCCGTCCACTGCTGAACCCAAAGGAAATGATAAACGTATAATTTTAATATGATTTATTATAATCATTTTTTTTGTATGACTAATCCTTTATTTATTAGTAAGCGGAATTCTGTCATGGCGTCTCTTACATATGCAACCTAGTTTGTATGTATTCGCTAATATGATACTGGCAGTGTCAATTGTATACACATTACCTGGCCTACATTTGAACAAAACATTACTAAAGACAAAACCGTTTTAAATTATAACTGTAGTCTAAAGTATGTGCAATTTATCATTCTTTAACATATTGTCACCTACACAGCTATTATATGCATATCTAATCGTAGTTAGCTACTTAGCTATGTTATGTTATATAGCTATAAGATCTGTATCGATCAATAAAGCTATATGAAAAACTTAAATCGAAATCCTTATTGAATAAAACTGGCCTATTGGTATAGTTACATTATTACTAAACAGCCCCTCTAGACAAATGGCAACTCAGTTGCGATAAACGCTAAAAATATAACGCCATAGGGTTATCGCAAAATATTTGACGATCGTTTATTCACACACATACTTAAAGTAATATACTTGACGTTTTAACAAACAAAACCCTATGGTTTTATTTATAAAAAAACGTGTAAAAGGGTATGTAATTCGTAATAAAAAAAGAAATATTTGCGATTTCACTATGTATAATTTTAGGGAGGTATCGTATGACACACATCGGAATATAAACCCGCTAGACACAAATTTTAAAGACATTAACTACTTTCATAGCGGTTTTCACTTTCCATGCTGGCTTTCATTTTTTCGGATGCTCTAATAAATTGATAATTTTTGAAATATTTCAAAGCTCTCGAAATAGGTTTACTTGAAGGCGACCATGGTCCAAGTAGGTACGGCCTCGGCCTCTTTAGCGAAACAGTCCTGGTTCGATTCTAAAGTGAATACATACCCGTAACATTATTTTTATCGAAATAATAAATACGTTATGTAATTTATATAATAATAAATATTTAAATTTCAAACATATCCCATGGTCTATAATATTTTGTTGTTAAGTGACTGCGACTGGGAGATGAATGAGTGATCTATTTTAACCGTTTTTTTTTTTTTGTAAACTATAACCAGGCTAAGTCGCAATGCATGATTGACTTGCCAGTCGCTAGTAAATTTGTTTAAAGGTGACAACTAATACTATTTAAGTGGCAAGGTGTAATTTATTTTAATTTTTTTTATCTAACATAAAAACACAAACTGCCGAACCGATTTCGATTCAGTTTATTTTGTGCTGAAAGATTGGAGTACATGTTCGCAATGAGATCCCGAGCTGGACGGCGTCTAGCTGTTCCTTGGGGCATAAGGCTAAGAATGGGGGCGTGGTATATCTCACTTATAAACTAACTCCTACTACTCCCGAATTCTTCTGATTAATTTCGTTGCGGGTCCCAAGATAATTTTAACGTCTCCCCGGGACTTCCGGAGATCGTATCAAAGTGTCATTTGGTGGTTACCGTCGATCCCGGCTATACAGGAGTTGCAGTAATGAAGCAGCAACAACAAAAAGAAACACACCCGCCAAAGTAGAGCCCGCAAAGTCATCCGATGACAAAGTTATGATAGTTTTTCCTACCCCCCATCATCATGACCCCGTCAACGCGGCACAGGGTTATCATGGCGTTAGTTAATCCTATAAAACCAACTTGTATGAATATAATTTTAGATTTAAGAAAATTCGTTCTGTCGTTTGAAGATTGTTTCATATTTATGAAATAGCAATTACAATTTACAATACACGCGAACGTTCGGCCTTGACATCAAATGATTGATGCAAAATAGTGTCCATTTTAAAACCATGTACGACTTATTATAATGAAACAACTTTTACGGATTTTATCGCGGTTTATTTAGTTTTTTACAAGCCCGACGTTTCGGAAACTTTACAGCAACCATGGTCACGGGAGGACTGAGGTGTCAGACGTCCTACTGTTACAAAGTTATTCGAAACTACCCTATGATACAACAATATTTTATTTAGTCCTATCTATGCAGAAGGTGCTAACTAAGTCTTTAGTCTGTGACATGTTATGCTTGGATTTTGATTTTATTATATTTATTATGGGATCCCAAGCAGGTGGTAATGGCCAGCCATCTTCTCTATTGAAATTAGGATGTTTTTTAATTTCAATAGCCTCGCGAATCATCCTTGGTTGGAATCGGTGTTCTTTTGCGAGGACTTGTGGTTTATCAAATCTAATATAATGGCGAGCGTTGTCTAGGCTATGGTCACAGATTGCTGACTTAGTATAGCGACGGTGTTTTAAGTCAGCTATATGTTCTTTAACGCGAGTTTTTATTGATCTTTTTGTTTGTCCTATGTATGAGAGACCACAGTCACAATCAAGTTTGTATACTCCTGCATCTTGTAAGGGTATATGACACTTGACAGATGGTAAGAATTGACCTATCTTTTTTGGCGGCTTGAAATATGTTTTAATAGAAGCTCGCTTTAGGATGTAGCCAATTTTGTCAGTGACTCCCTTCATAAACGGTAGCACAGCAGGTACTCGCTCGACGGTGGCTGGTTTCACACGTTCACTGCGATGGAGCCGGGGTACCCGAACTAAATAAACCGCGATAAAATCCGTAAAAGTTGTTTCATTATAATGAGTGAAATTCGCGTAAACTTAAGAAAACAATACATGTACGACTTAATTCAGGGACAATGTCAATTTTGTGCTGATTCTGTTTAACATAACAATAAAATCAGCACAACAGTTTATATGAATGACAATACATTTTGAAATAAACGTGGACAAAACACAAGAGTTCATTGAATATAACCTCAACTATTGCTAACAGAAGCCACTGGAGGTACCCACGTGTTTTTCTCACAATTTTAAGAAAATATAAATAGAAAATGGTGTAACGAAATAAGTGCTAGGTGAATATTTTTCTTATATTCTGAACTTGAAACATTTTGTGATAGATATCATAAACCCACTTTATTCTTATCACAGAATAAACATAGGGGCTATTAGTTTTTATGTTCTTATTAAAAATATATAAAAAATATATTTATAGAAATCAACTTAAGGCACGATATTTTTATTTAAAAGAAATATCTGATAATTTCTATAGCAGCTAGCTATGTTGTTTTATAGTAAGTGTTTTATATCTTTACTTATCTATATGAAGATGTACCTAATTCTATCTCAATAGATAATTTAGTAAGGGTTTAGTAAGAGGTAGAGCTGCTGCACTGTAGCCGAATCCGAACGTTTCGTATGGTTTGTAAGTTTCCAATGATCCATTTGGGGAATATAGAGAACGAGAGCAACGCATCTGCATAACCTTTGTTTGAGCGTCGATAGTCGACAAAAGGCTTCAACTGCTCGTTTGCCCTCCTATGCTAAATAAAAAAATATCAGGACAGTGAATAACGAATCAATAGTAAAGTGCAAGTAAACTGCCCATCCTGTCCGTCACTCCGTGTTCCGTAATACAACAAAGCTGTTTGTAAGAAGCAAAATGGTACCACCATTTCCATGCAGACTAAAGTGCGGCACAGCACATCCCTACCACTGTAGACGAAATCAAGTAATAAGGAACTCAAGGGAATGTTGGCGCAGGTATTACAGAAGTGACGTCGCAATATCTATTAAAAAAAACAACAATTACACCGCGTAATGTCTTGCGCTTGCGACTCGTAGCATTGGTCTGGGAAACAATGAAGTATCAAGTTTATTGACTATTGTTGTGTAACCAATGTTTGTTTTGTGGTGTATTTTAACTGTCAGAATACTTAATCGCCATTATGTGTGCCCATGACCAAAAAACCTTTACCTGCCTACAAGGTAGTCCTATAATCAATTTAGATTCTAGAATAGCCAAGACCTTAAATTATAATACGCATTTCTAAATGCAACGTTGCGCGCGAAACTAAGCGTACTTGTTGTCTTTTTATGTCGATGTTTTACTGCGTCCAAAGTTGAGCCGAACTATCTATTGGTAGACTCAATTTGATGGCGAGATTTAATAATCGATTTAGTTTTTGTATATTACACCTGAATATCAATTTTACGTACCCTTTCATTCCATATAGAAAAACGACCATTTCGACAAAGTTTACCGGATAGTCTCGAATTTAAAATGCTGGCTTTAATGTCCGGATGTTAAAGTGGAATATAGGTGAGGTTACCAAATATTAAATAATATTCAAGACATAAAAAAGTCCTCCCTCTAAAAGTTGAAGCCCATTAAAAAGTTCTTGAATATTCCAGAAATCTCATTAAATACTTCTCAGCGTTCTACTTTCGGTACAAACTGTGCATTTCTTTGGCCAGCTAAATACTATCGCTGTTAGCACCTGCATTGTTCATTCATAATTGGAGCTTGAATACGTAATAAATGCCTGGTTCCTACGCTATCATTACGCTAGTTTATATCAAACTTTATCGGTCTTATTACAAAAAACTAAATAAACCTCGGCTTAAACCAGAGCTATCAAGACCAGGTTTATCTGTAAAACCATGGTCTAAATTTGTTTGTATAACAAAACTTGTCTGCCTTATTACAAAAAGCGGTACTATACCTATAAATCATGGTCTAAGTAAAAATGGTATTACAAAATGTGGTTTAGCGATAAACCATGGACTAAACCATGGTCTAACCTTAAACCTCGGCGCCCCTAGTTTAACGATGGTCTAAATCACTAAATCTGCTGTGAAAAACTTTCTCTTTTACGCAATATCATCTTTTCCATTTTATATTGTTGTTTTAATTAAAAAAGGGATATTAATATGGTAAATTTAATTCATATTGCTAATTACATGTTTTTTGTTTAATGTTATGGTATAATATTTTGACATGCGAGAATATTACGTTTCGATACACGTTCTTACTTTAAAAATTAATTTGACAGAATAAGTAAAATTTTTGAACCTAAACAAAGCTGCAATCGACATAATAACTAAATAATGTTTATATCTAATCAAAATAACCAGGTCTCAATATTTTTGTTCTCGTAAACATCACATAATCATTAGCGTATTATTAAAACTTTTTTTTTTGGCAAAAGGAACGTTTTAATATAATGTTGTCATAGTGACCGAATGACATTTGTATGAAATGATGGTACTAAGAAAACCACGGTTTATATAAGTTTTGTAATACAAACATATTTAGACCATGGTTTTGCAGATAAACCACATTTTGTAATATTATTTTTACTTAAACCATGGTTTATAGGAGTTTAAACCATGGTTTTTAATTAAACCGCTTTTTGTAATAAGGCAGTATATCTTCGTAATATGAACGAAAATCGTTTTCATTTGTAAATGGCGCACTGAGAGATTAAATAATGAATATCAAACTATAGTTAGCTATGAGCTCCTGAAAGTTCATAAATACGACTCGTACCTTAATTTAATCATGTGCTATAGGCATTTGCAGAACGGCTGTTTTTTTATAAAACTACCAGCTGTCCCGAGAGACTTCGTTCTACTAAAAGGACTCTAGTTCTACTACATTGTTAAAAAATTATGGGAGTGATGGTGGGAAAGTGAAGATTATTTTATTGTGTGTATTTCACACAATAAAATAATAAATAAAAAACTTTGACGGATATTTTTTTTTTTTGCGTGAGCCACCTTTAACACTTAGGGGTATAAAATAGTTATAAACCTATTCTCAAATAATAAAAAAAAAGACTTGGAAAAGGAGAAATGAAGAAATGATTGTCTGTAAAGTCATCGACTTATAAAACCTTATTACCCCTGAAGAAAAGATTTTTCCTTTTCAGAGTTATTATTTTATAGTTGTCTAGTCGATACTATCACATCCGCATTCTGCACACGTGGTCTTTGATGTCAGCATAGTTACGAATCTCCAACTTTTGAATAGTAAGTAAACTCTCAATAAAATCAAATCTTGAGACGAGGCAGACGATGTGTTGGTCGGCCATTGACGAGATGGGAAGACAATCGTCGAGTTCTGTACAAATAATGCAAATGTATTTAATGTAAGCGATTCCTGACTTTTGTACTAACAATTACCATAGTCTGAAATTACCCTATATTATTTCTTTACGTGATCAATAATTTTTTTCTATTTCGCTACGAACAATCGCCCCACCATTTGTTGATGCCAGGTAATTGGTTCCCAAGAGAATATGATTGGTTCTCGTATCGTTCAAACGTCACGTTGGCTTTTACGGTACGTGATTACTTGTAGTTATTGCAATAACTAGTTGCCATAATATGCCAAATTTTATGAACTACGTATAAAAGAAAATATAAAAAAATATAAATAGACTAAGTGTTATTATAGAAAAAGCAAATTCCTTCTCTATCCTACTTATATTATAAATGTGAAAGTTTGTGAGGATGTTTGTTACTCTTTCACGCAAAAATTACTGAATGGATTTTTATGAAACTTCATAATAACGTAGCTTATATATCAGATTGACACATAGGCTATAATTCATCTCCGTATTCCCACGGGAACGCAGGGCACTGCTATACTATATATAGTTGCCGTTATAAATCTTAGTTCACGCAGGCGAAGCTGCGGGCAACAGCTAGTAGTCTATAATTTAAGGCCCATAAAGAAGGATAAAAAGTAAAAAAAGTATCAGGCCTTATATGGCCCACTGCTGGGCACGGGTCTCCTCCTCGAAATCAGGCGAGGAGGGTAATGAGCCAATAGTTCACCGCGCTGGCCCAGTGCGGGTTGTTGAACTTCACATACCTTCAAAGACTTTCAATCTCGTCAGGCATACAGGTTTCCTCACGATGTTTTCCTTCACCGGTGAGCGAACGATGGTCTCGTGTGCACTTAGAAATTTAGAAAAACTCATTTCAAGGCACACACGTACGGGTCAGGATCGAACCCGGAACCCCCCGCATAAGAGGCCGAGTCCGTCCACCACTGGACCACCGTCGCTCGTAAAGAAGGATGCAACATAATATATATTTTTTTACGTTGTTTGAGACAGAGAGAGACTGATGATCTTTATGGAGCAACTTCAGCTATAGAAAATCATATTATGCGTAATGCGACGTCCCAATAACATGCAATCTGTTTACCTTTTAAACAATTATTACATGTACAATTAAATATAAACGCTTGTGCGCCCTTCTGGGTTTTAATTAGTTAAAATCAAATCAAAGGAAATGAAATCGCGGATCTACGCTTATTATATTACTTAATGCATCCTGCACTAAAAATGTACATTGCACGAATTTTTGATCATTACAAAACTATAACTTGATAGTTTTTTACATAGCATAAAGTTTGAAAATAGAATAAAAATAATCACTGAGTGATAAAGGCTATAAAAATGATTGTCATCACTTCACATTTAAATCTAAAATAACAAAAACTTCAGCACTTTATTTAAAACCTAGATAAGTTCAAGTGTAATTTTAAATCCGTCTAAAATAGGTTGAAGCGACGTGTGACGTGTCTCTACACCCTCATTAAAAAATAAAGGAGAAAATCCTATCTAAGTCGATTAACACTAAATTAGCAAATGATAAATTTAGATTATGGCCTGTTTCACAACCTCCAGATAAGTGCCAGATAGGCTATCCGCAACATATTTGACAAATACTCCATACTCTATCTGTCAAATAGGTTGTAAATAGCCTATCCGGCACTTATCTGGAGGTTGTGAAAGAGCCCTTAATATATTTCCTTAATGTGACCTTACAGGGATTAGTGAGCAACCAAAGGTAAAAAATATACATATTTAATTAACGTGAAGGTTAAATATGACATAATAGGACGCTTACTTATCTTGTAGGGCTGCAGTGAAGTTAGGTTCGGTGACCATTACGGCCCTTTAGCATAAAAAGTATCAACCCAGATATTACGTCCCATTGTTTGGCACGGGCACGCCTCGAAATCAGGCGAGGAGGGTAATGGGCCATAGTTCAACGATGCACTGGCCCAATACGGGTTGAACTTCACATACCTTCAAAGACTTTCAATCTCTTTAGGCTTGCAGGTTTCCTCGCGATGTTTTTCTTCACCGGTTCCCTCCTTTAGCATATATTAAAGCCTAATAAACTGTTGCCATAAGTTCCAAGTATTGTTCACAGTGGTTCTTTGGTCTGTTTTATTTTAGTATCAGCTTTTTATGAGACCGAATTTTTGGATCCTCTATTTAGACTATTGAGTAAATGATTATAAATCATAATTATTAACGTTCATTATTCGATGTATTTTAATCGAATACATTCCGAGAGCGATTAGACAAATATATGCAAAAAATAAAGAAATAGTAAATCTTCAATCATACTCTACACATTACTTATCATAAGTGATTACTACTTATTTATAAATGATTATTACTTATTTATAAGTGATTATTATAAAACTTATAATGTGGCCGTACAATAGGTTACGTAACCTTGCCACAATATGCTCATGTTTGCCCACGTTACCACACCACAAACATTTGTGGTTGTTTCGCCCCAAATGACGAAATTCTCGCATCAATGGACAACCTTATACTCATTATTGTGAACACAAATCGGTCCAGTCTAAATTTTGTAATTGGAATTCACCAGTTAATGAATGTAGTATATTAAGATGATTTTTTATGAATGAGTAGTAAATCGGTTTGCTATAACTATCCAATCTAGAAGAAAAGTCACAGGGCTTTTGGGCTGCAGCCCAAATGCTCTTGAAAACAATACGAAATAGCATCTATTATAATAAAAATATTGAAAATTTTGCTATCCTGAGATTTTCACCAAACTTTGTCGTTACTGTTTAGCTTTAAGGTCCTTTAAAAAAATAAGTAATTAGTTATGAATTAAAATTACAATTTGTTAATAACGTCGGCCCCAGGTGGCCCAGTGGTGGTTAGGCTGTCTGAGAACGATAGCGATACCTTGTCTTTGTAATTCACTTCCAGATTCACTGCTTACAAAAATTAGTTTTTACGTATTTGGGTTTTGTGTTTTGTTTGTATGTTGTTTAAAGCTTAGACGGGCAAACAAAGTTGTAGCCTTTTGACTATCGATACCCATAAACATCCACACACAATGCTTATGCAAATGCGTTGTATAACCTATAGCTAATAGGATGAATAGACAGCATATCTGTATGTATTTTATGATGTTCTCTCGTGACTATGTCTAACTATGGCTATAACTATAGTTAATAAACCACGATAATCAAATCCAAAGTAATGTAAACTGTATTATAATGTAAAAAAAAGTAATTTAAATGTATCGTAATCAAACTCGCGTGAACATTAGACGATATTATTATGTAAGATATTAGCTTATGTGATACTTATATATCCTAATAATGGGCATCTGTTGCCTAAGACCACAACTTGTTTAGGTATTGGCACAATGCGTTTTGGTTGGCAAATGGCAATATTATAATCTATACTACTATTACAAAGAGGTATAATTTGTGAGGTTGTAGGAGTAATCCCTGGATCTACTGAACCGATTTCAAAAAATATTTTACCCCCGTACTCTGACAGGGTTTCAAAGTATGCGGGTGACATGGGTAGTCGTTGGTAACCTTTATAATGTCAGTATAATACCCATAACATTAAAAAATGGATAAAATACTTTCAGAAATATTCTTTAAGAAATGACTGTTAGAAGTTACATCATCACATACCCACTTATTTTAATTATCCAGGACAATGACACCACAATTAAAAATTAATTCGAATACGACGTGCGAACAGAGATTGAAATAAAGAAATGTATGAATTAATCTAATCTCAGACCGTAGCGGCGAGTTCGTTAATCAACTATTAAGATTTAATGTTGAAACCATGTATTTATCGTGTTACGTGTATATCTATATTTATTACGGACTTATTATGTCAAGCTTGCAAATTAGTTGGGAAAGAATGATGTAAGATGAAAATCTTAACTCACATCCTGTAATATAAACTTAACTACTGTAGGGCTATTCTGTAAGGTAGTTTTCGAATTTCGAAAGCGGAATCCGCGGTCATAATAATATGACGAATTTGTATTATTTGAAACTCGACTCTCTTTAAATATCATTAAAGTTCGCTTTCGACGTGAGCGTAAAGTGAGCTCTATCACCTCAGATGAAGCTCGATATCGAAATGGTTTTTACAGAATATCACTACTGTAACTAATGATGATGGCCCGAATGGGCCCGATGGGCCGAATGGCTCTGAAGGGCCCTATGGTAAAACTTTCGACCATGAAACGGGACCCCGCTGTAAGTTACTCTACTCAGATGACTTTTGAAGAGAGAAAAAAATTTAGTCTTTGGTTTTGAGTTTGTCTACTTGATGATGCTGAATGGTATTGCTGTTGAAAAAACCGGAGATGCTGTACGCATTTTTTACGATTTTCGCTATCGTTTTCTAATTACGGAAATTTCACTCATTATAACAAAATATTTTTCATGTAGGTATTTTATCGCGGTTTATTGAGGTTTTTACAAGCCCGACGTTTCGGATACTTTACACTAACAATGGTCATGGGATTTTGGATTTCAAACTAATTTCAGATCTTATTTGGAACAATTAAAAAATAACACTTTAGTTTAAAATTATAATTCCTACATACATTCTTAAGAAATTTTCACAATATTTTGCTTATGACGTAGACTTTAGAGAATACAATAATTGAATGGAACAAGTTATTGTGCAGTGAATAGATATCAAGTAGCCAACTGGCGGCAGCTTGTCCGACCTTGGCCGAAGGGGCAGTGTTCATACTGTGCAACGCTATACGATTGCTAAACCAAAGGTAGAAGTGGAGCGGTTTCTTTAAGGTCGCCTTTGTAACGGACCATTATTGGTAGCATCTCTCTATACTTTCCCTTTAGATGAAAATTTTAGATAGTCATGCCACCTAGTGACTATTAATGATCATCGTCGAACTTTAGAGGAATGATTGGCAATAGACCAGGTAACTCATCATCACCACCATGGTTCTGTGGCACAACCGCTCTGTGGAGGTGGTGTCGGTCCCCTGAGGGACTGACTAGCCGTCGAGGTGCTTGTAGATCCGGGGCACCTTACCAAAGGCGGCAGTGGTGGCACTCGCCGGGTTTTAATGGGTAGAGCTGCGTCCACTTACCATCTTTCGGGCGCAGCGAGTCCCACATACCCGCCTGAGGAAACCCACTCCCCAGCGGGATGCTTCAGTGCATTTCCCGGCGTAAAAGAAAAAAAAGGTAACTCATCATATCATATCATCAGTCTACTTTGTGGTTTCCTTGACTGGAGCACAGGCTTAACCTAAAGACATGTTCAACATAAAAATATGTTGTCAGTCAGTTGGCTGTGTCTCGGAAAACACGCTAAGCTGTTGGTCCCGACTGTCATTCGTGGATCTTTGTCAGTCGAACCCAAAAGTCTGACAAATAAACTTACTACAGGGTACCGTAAAATTCAGGCAATTTTAGTGGTCAGATAGGCAAACGCTCTATTTAAAATATTGCTATTCAATTTTAAGTTGCTTTAATCAAAGTATCGAAATCGGCAAAAAAAGTATTACGGCTAACTGATTAATATTTATATATTTAAAATGTTCTACGTCATCGTATCTCAGAATATAATATTGTCTTATCTTTGGTCTCATCCGTATGAGACTACGACTTTTCCGCATTACAGCCAAGTTCACGCTTTGAGCAATAAAGACTTCCACGGGTTCGCGACGCGACTCACAATCAATGAACGTTCTTCCGTTGCAAATGAAACGGAAACGAATGCTTTAATTGGTGAGATGATCCAAGTGTCAAAGTTGATACCTTTTCTCTTTTAAATGCTTGTTTGAGAGATCGAAAATTAATACTGAATAGAAAGTGTTAATCGCGAACATAACATCCATTTGCGAATCGTATTCAAATAGTTATAAGGTTATTACCATGCCGTTAGACAGTCAACTATCGCCCGCTCATAAAATAGTTTACCTGTTTGGGAGGTCAAACAGTAACTAAAGTTGAATGGCCCAATCTTAACATTTATTATTTCGCATTTACACGCTACATATAACAAGGTTTTAGCTACTTTGAATATTATTATAATTATTATAAGTATTTTATTTTTGACTAAAATTTATTTATGACTTCAGTTACACCAAATAAGTTTTTCAGCAAAATATGATGATTATAATTTTTATCCTGCACAACTTCTGACCAGTCATCAACCCCGAGCTCACGCAGGTCAGCGATATCAGAGGTCCAGGTCAGCGATATCAGAGGTCCAGGTCAGAGGTTGCGCAGGATAGAGATCGTTGGAAGTCTCTCGTTTCGGAGGCCAAGACCCACTTTGGGTCACTGAGCCGCAAAAGTAAGTAAGTAGTAGTAGTATAATTTTTATAGCCCATTCCCCGAGGTTAATTTGTGCAGTTCTTAATTTTAATAATTTGATAGTGTAACATAATAACAGTTTTTACTTTCGTTTGTACTTTGTAGGCACAGATTTATAAATAAAGACAGATGGAGCATGCCGAACACGCAAATGACGCCACCAAAGCGAATACAATATAATATACGTATGTTATAGTACGACGCTACGTCAAGATTGTATTCGCTTTTGAATTTGTATTCGCTTTGGTGGCGTCACTCGCGTGTTTGGAATGTTCCACCTATCTCTATAATTCAGTGTTTGTAGGTATTTTATTAAAGCGGATAAACTTTATGAACAAAACCTGTATGTTTTTTATGTCATAAACAGGTAACTGAGATTCTCAACAACATTATATAATAACAATGAAATAAATAAATAAATTAATTAAATGTTAATTAGATTATGAAACTATAATATACTTATTGAAATAAAAAAAATAAAAAAAAACTATGACACTAACAAGATATTAAAGAGGCTTCGAAGCTTAATTCATATTCAATTAAAGAATGTAAATTTTACATCCCTGTGTCTTGTACAGTAGCAGCCTATGTGGAATAAAAAAGGATCGTCTGATATTTTAAAGTATAAGTTCCCACGACCAAAAGTGTCGTATCAACATTTATCTGTTCGATATGATAACCTTATCTGGACGATAAGCTTATCTATAATGCGCTAATAAGTGGCTGATTCTCATATTTGTTAGGATTCATAATTGCCCGATTTTGATGCTTTGAGTAAAACATCCTAATTGTGCTATGAGTTAAAAACAAGATGCAACTGAAGACCAATATTTTAAATAGACCGACTGCCTATCCGACCTCTACAACCCAAGAACTATGTAATACTGTATATTGGTAAATTTGATTCTCAGTTTTGCAGGCTTTGTATGAACCGTAACGACTGTCAAATATCCTATGTAAATACATAATATCTCTGGTTATGTGGATGTTAATAGGCGTCGATAGTCGCAAGGTTTCGACTGTTCGTTTGCCCTTCTATGATATAAAAAATATCCACGAGTTGCAGCAGTATTCAATAGCTAAAAGTGCTTTTCGAGGCTCGGAGGAGTCTCGGTATGTAAAGATGTCCACCCATCCACGGACCAACCCCGGCAAACGTCGCTGAACCTAATGGATCCCTTTCGGCTGTTATCACTGAGCCACGAGCTCTTCTTCATCACAACTCAATAACATGATAGTGGTTTAATTTCAAATTAGGAATACTCGCTATATAATAATAATAATAATAATAATAATAATACATTTATTTCAGATTTTTAAAAATCCATATTTTGTTAGTTACAAAAATACTTATGAACTATGTTAGTGATTGCAGACATATCTCAATATAAATAATTATCTTATTTTATTAATTTTAACATTGAGATATGCGCCTTCGTCCATTGTCTCCAAACTGGACTTTCAAAACAATCAACTAACACTTTCAGAATACTGCTGGTGCTGCGTCTGACACGTCGCATTATGGAAGCAGTTCTTTTCCGCATATAAGTTTCATTCTATAACTCGTGTCAAGAATTTTAAACCTAAACGGAATAAAAATGTCAGCATAGAGCCCTTATGAGGTTAAAATAGTAAAATTAAAAATAGTAAATTTTTGAAAAGTTTTGTTTTGGATAATGATGAACAGAATGTTTTTATAAGTAAAGCGTACACGCCTTGATATTATTTTAAAAAAATCTTGTTAAATTTTACTTACGCTTTGTAGACCGACCGATTAGACAAGCGGAGTTACGTTCGCATTTATCATATTAATATATTATATTAATTGACTGATAAACGTTCTAAACTATTAATACTGAATGTACCTTAGGTTATTAATTATGAGTTTTGTTGTTTTTGAAGTGGCTAACCGCTTGCTAATCGAATGTTCATAATTTTTAAGTATCCAACGGTCGATGCAAATGCGATTTCATATTGGTTGACCTCTGACTCGTTTGAATAATTGAAGCGCGCCGTTTTATGAATTTAGCAGATCATAAAAAAAATTGCCTTTTGAATTATTAAACTGGCAGACGTGCCAATTGAATGTAAACGATCAGCGTCACCTATTAATATAAACGAGTTTGTCTAGAGCTATTAGTTTGAGCTAGGTGCACTTTAATTGAGATATAGGGTTTATTAGAAGGAGGCCTATGCCGAAAGGCACACCAAACTTAGGGATCCTTTACAATCAAATTTCAAATCAAACTACTTTTAGTGTTAATGGTTTTAATAAGTTCTTGAATGAGGGGCTTTATTATTACATATAATTATTATGTATTTGCTTTATTCTTTTCTTTAACTGTAAGCCGACGGGACGAAGCCAGTGAGCCATAAAACCGGTGAGGGAATTGTCACTGATGTAATAGTAATTCAACCAACCAGTGATTTGTGTGTAAGTCGGCCAATCAGTGCGCAGGACAACCGCAGCGTCGCAGCATAAATTTGGCGGAATTTGTAAAAAAAACATAACATTAACACTTTATTTCTGCTATATGCTCGATAGTGCCAGTAAATGCTTAATGCACTGAAAGTCCTGCTCTTCTTTTCGAAACACTAAACTCAGCTATCCTACCCACCGATTGATAAAATATGATTAACATGACAAACAGTGCGTTTGATGAGAATAGCTGATGAATGGTGTGGTGTTTAGCAGTTTGTTACCAGTTGATTGATAAAAACTCTTATTTAAAACAGGCTATCAAATATCATAATGAGAGACATCAGAGCTATACCGAGTTCAAATCGACTTGTGATCTTATTAGGATTTATTTAACACTAGCTGTTGCCCACGGCTTCTCCCGCGTTAGCAAAAAATAGTCCCTTTTTAATGTATCCTATTTTACCTCTAGTGCCTCCGAGAATATGTGTACCTACAAGGTCTCATGATGATAATCGGTTGAGTAGTGGAAGCGTAACAAACATCCTTTTTACAATTATAATATTAAGTATAAATTATGTTTTTAATGTACAAATAAAATATAGTAAATATAGGATAGACTAAGATTGCCATTTCCATACTTTATAATCATACGTAAACTAAATGATGCAACACTATTTATATCAAATTACAGATTATAAATTAAAAATATTATTAACATGCAGCCCTGGCAACTTTTACGTCTTCTTTGGCATGTCAATATTACTTTAGCTTAAGTAGATTTGCCCACTTATCCGTAAACTCGCTTATCCTTGAATTTCAGGAACGTTCAAAAATACGAAATCGTAAATAATATCGTTTATAATCTTACTTCTGCTGTCACCATAAATTCAAACCCTGACCGTGTTATCTCGGTGACAGCGTAACGTGATTATAATTATGACATGCCAAAGAATATGACATAAATATTTGTGGCCGGTTGTCAAAATGGTTGGTATTTTTGTGATTACGCGAGGCGTGACCCAAAACCGCCGAAGATTCGTCGTGTCAAATGTGTCACTTTCTCTGGCCGAGATCTATTTGTGATTTTGGGGCTTTCGTTAAAAAAACCGGCCAAGTGCACGGTATACATGTTAGGATTCCGTAGATGCAGTAAAAATATCTTATGGGATAAAAACGTCAAGTATTCATTTTGAACTTGAAATTTTAAAACTTGAAGTAATTTTAGGACATCAACAATAATACAAACGTATTATCTACAGAACAAAATATCAGCTACACCAATTTACTACTGGTATGTGTCATTTTTCAAAAAGGGCTTTTTGAAAAAGTATAATGCGAAGCTAACGAAGAAAGATATATATATTGTTTTCTTATGTTTACGCGAATTTCACTCATTATAATGAAACAACTTTTACGGATTTTATCGCGGTTTATTAAGTTGTTTACAAGCCCGACATTTCGGATACTTTACAGCAACCATGGTCACGGGAGGACTCGAGTCCGAAGAAAGATATAATTCATGCTTAATTATAAGATTTTTACTATATCATATTATATACATTTAATACAAATCCATGACTTAGGAACACAAAAAACTTTTTATACCCTGGCGGATTCGAACCCGCTACCTCTGACTTGAGCGCCAAAGCGCTAAAACCATTGAGCCACAGAGGTCGTCGTATACTATATTTCTTATTCTGCGCAGAAAATTCAAAAGAAGGGCTGTTCTGAATTTGTTTCATTTTTATGAGTATTTGTCAAACGTGTGATTGATATTATATTCAAAAACTAGACAAATATAAACAATTGCTTTTGATCGGATTTGAATCCACGGTCTTTCATTATACTATATAGGTACGAACTATTCCACAAAAGGGTAACTAGGGAAGCAAATGTAAGGACATTTCAGTTTAAAATTACCGGGACCCTGTGACGTCCCTGAAAGCCATTGGGTCGACATTGATTTCACGATTCGATGCACATCAAAGAGTTCCGCTTGATCGGCAATCATCTATATATAATTGATGAACGAACGAACTGTACGTAAATATCCCACCATGATCTCAATCATTTACAAAATATCCCTAATTTGGTAACGTTCAAAAATATATTATCATACGCGACAGTTATCACGTATCAAACTATAAATCACAGACTATGAAATACGTTTTGAAATCTTTTCCGTGTAAAAGGCACGTTTCAGTTCACTCTCGATTGATATTTACGTATTTTTCTCCGTTATCCCAGAGTTTCGAAACAAACGAATGATAGTTCTCTCAAATACTATTCGTACTCTCGTTATTTTATGGAATTGGGTTGAAAATTCTAGAAACTGAATATTAGTTCTAGATACTTCCATATCACGCTTATTACTGTGTACCATCTCCATGGAGGCAAGATTGTGGCGCTCGTTCTTTTCCCTTTAAGGCTTCCTGAGCACATAAGGGTGTGTGCACATAGTGCCTAATAATAAATTATTTATTATTATATGTAGGGCTTCCCGCGCCTGGCGGATTCTTTAATAGGCCACTCACAGGTCTTTTACTGTGTGTACTCGACAGTGCCACCACTTGAAACCATCGTGCTCTACTGCGGGTAGAGTCACCGGTGTGCTCCCTCTCAATTTCCACCTCTTCCTTCAGTACTCACTCCTACAATTAAGGTGCTTCAAATTGGTCGCGCGGACTTGGTTTCCGTGTGTATACTATACTGTGATTATTATGTATGTAGTAGACTTAATATTACGTGCAAAAATAAAATATAAAGTTTTTAGCACGTACATATTAAAACATATTTATATTGTTCTATATTAATTTATGCTAAATTTAGTATAATTCTTTTTTTTATATAAAAGCTAATATTGAAGAAGAGGAAAAGACATATTGAATTAAGTTTTTAGACATGGACTTTGATTATGACAACTGCTGAGAGGAACAACATTATAAAATATAGATTGTATGTATGAGTAACCAAGCTGGTTTGCAATAACTCATAAACATTATCCGACACACAAAGATTAGAGTATAAAGAATAAACTACGTATGCAACAGATAATCTCATTTCAACTTGTCAAATTCCGATTGTCAATTCATATCACGTACCTACAATAACAAAAGTTTAGTTCATATTTCATGCGATGCTTTGTTTAATGTTAATATATCATTTAAACGAGTTTATTTTTGTTTTTTTTTCAAAACATGTCGGACAATAAAGGCAGATCTTTTATTGTCTGTCATGTTAGTCACAGCCATGCAAATACAGAAAAAACGTTCAAACAAAAAGCTCTTCCGCCAAATGAACTGTACTGTTTTTTATTGTTAATAAACAAAAATGGTAACAAACAATTTATTGAATCACAGAAATAGAAGCCGTTAAGCAAGAGACGAGATGCGAGATGATAAAAGCAGCGTATTTAAGTAGCGTATTGTGGCCATGCTGCATTTTTTATTGCATTTCACATGTATCCAGGTTACCCCTGGTAGGTTGCTAGAGCTTTATGGGCTCGCACATGGGAGTGCATCAACCGAACTAAAGCACCTTCGGGGCGCCTTCAGCCGCTTTGTGAGGGTCTCCGATATGCAGGCATGATCACCTCAGGGACACAAGTCTATGGACTACGTAAATAACGCCCGGCTTTCGAAAGACTGAGCAACGCAAAAATTAACACATCAACTGTCAAGTCTCTTGTTAAATGTCAAATGAGTTACTAGAAGCATGGTTAAATTGCTTAATTTGATCGACCTGTCAGTTTATATAGCTACCATGGATGTAGTATAATAACAGGATGGCTTACTCGGAAAAAATGTATTTACGAAAGTGAACACTAACTCAACGCATTAAGTATTATATTCTAATGGGCATTACACAGATGCTGATCCGAGCCGAGCGGGATAGCAATATGTAAGAAGTGTGTCTCGTTCTTTTATCTTGCCAGCTTAAAAATGTATTTTATTAAAAATTTGGGCTAATCAAAAATTTCATCGAAAAAAAATGTCTTTTTAATATTATTTTGACAATTGTATGTCAAGAAATTGTAATTGAATTTATTTATTTAAATATATTTCCAATTCAAAAAGAAAACATAAATTATTATTTTGCTTATTTCTTTTATTTCTTATGGTAGCCCAGTTAAGTGTCATCTTGACATTTTGTATTGTAATGGTTGCTATGGTTACTTAAATAACATAATTAGTCAATCAAACTACTATGGTGACCATGATTTTTTGAAACGAAGTTCCTTACGGCAGGCTTGGAGGGGAATAATAGCAATGCGAAAAGCAATGGTCAGAACGTGAGACAGAGTGACTCCGTACTAAACTTCCCACGTTCCTAATTATTTTAATCAGTTTGAATCCATGGCATCTTTAATTGTTTTGTAATCTTAATTCAAGAATGCGTTATAATGAGAGTAAACCTAAGATTTGCAGTTAATATTTTGGGATGATAATGATAACTCGACCACCTGATGACGGATTCCTATCAAGTCTGTAGTATGGAAGTATTTGTATTATGTATTTCGTAATCCATCTACTATTCTTCAGATTTTAACCATTGCTAATGTTGGTATTTTCGTTTATAAGTAAGTATAATACTTGTGTCAGATTTTTCAAGCACCCTAAATGCATTCAAGCTAACTTGCGATATCTGCCGGGGCTAAACGCGCCTTTTGAAGAACTTAAAAACTCGAGATTTATAATATTATGGCAGACGTGGTAAACTCATGCAGCTTAAAACTGCATACATCAAGTATGTACTAGTAGGATATAAAACCTTACAAAAAAAAACCAATAAAAAAAATTAAAATTAAATAAAAATTTTCAATACCCATTTCCTGACAGTTTGAATTTTTGAAAGACATTTGTCCCACCTGTCAAAATCTTATTGTCACCTTATAAGAAAGGGACACACTCCCTAACACTGGCTATCTCTGTCGGCTCGTTTTTCTGTTACGAGTGCTCGATCCTGTTATATATTATTACGTCCATTATAGCTACTAAATTGAAAAGCTGTCAAATTTGACTCTAGAATCATATGCTAACCGCCATTAACAGCCATGTTAGTTGACATACATTTTGACCAACGTTTTAGAAACCGGGCGTAAGTCTAGTGTAATATGGTCGATGGTCACGAAAAAATTCAAATCCAGAAAGGTTGTAATTAAAAAAAATAATGTATAGACGGATCTCCGATCGAGTGGTCAGACGTAGCGTTCGCGCGTTTGAACCCCGCCAAGTGCAGATAATTTCAATGATGACTTAACATATTTTTGTAATGTAACAAAAAGTGATATATAAATTTCTTAAATTTAATTCCGTTCCTAGTGCCGGTAACACAAGTTCCTACCAACTAACCACGATTAACGTGGTGTACTTATTGTATAAAAATAATTTATTTATTTATTAACAACTATAACTGTATTAACATGCCAATAGGTCAATTTAATATGTATATTTAAATATACATAGTACGTTTCAAAGACATACCTATTGAATTAAGCTTAAAGGCCTTAAGGCCAACAGCATAGGTCCATTCGAAACAAAAAACCTATTGAATGCTTATTTTACAGCCGTAATCACAGGGCAGGGCGTTATATTTTTAAAACCGTAATAAAAGATAAAAATAGTAACGCGCTCTTACAGACTTATTACATATTTAGCTATAGAGTATAGACATAATAATGATCGATGCCCAAGATATAATAAGGGTAGACGTACACTTTAAATATTGGAAATACTTGTGCATAGAAAATGATAAAATCTGAATATCTAGACATGCATTTTAAAATGAAAAAAAAAAGATGTGGTGTCGACACCAGGTAGGAACGAAATTCCTTCGGCTAAAAAGAAAGGTATTATTCACTACTCGCTTGTGTATGCGACTGTCGCGCCTGCGCACGTCTCATTTAACGCTTTTATTCCACGCACTTTTTCTTACGGTTTTACTATCACATTTTTTCAGTTCGGTCGCGCACCAAAATCCCTATCCCCTCCAAGCCTGCCGTAAGGAACTTCGTTCCAAAAATACACACACACATACATTACTGTTGAGTTTTTGTTGCAAAAATATGTAACACTAGCTGTTGCCCGCAGCTTCGCCTGCATTAACTAAGATTTACAACGGGATCTTAGTACGCGAAATAACATTTTTTACACCTTGTGTCCGAAAAACCAAAATATCTTACGGAACCCTATTTTTATCAGAATAAAATTTAGCCTATGTTACTCGTGGATAATGTAGCTTCCGAATGGTGAAAGAATTTTTCAAATCGGTCCAGTACTTTTTGAGCCTATTCATTACAAACATACAAACATACAAAAATAGGTAGAAATCTTTCCTCTTTATAATATTAGTATAGATTGACAAGAAAAACAAAAAACAATAATTGTGAAAATAATTTTGTCACAAAAGCAGCGAAAGCATTACTAAAACGAAAATCAAAGAATGTTTAATTATTTAGCAATTGATTAGATACTTACTATAAATCGTTGCTGTGATATAAACTTATATCTTTCTCATCTTATCTGGTATAGATACCTTTTGAAACCGTTACAGATATCTATCTAATATTCATCCAATCTATCATCATTATTTTATGTTTAGCCGGTATTGTATCAGTCACATTATTCTTCTGAGCATTTATTCAAGTTCATTGTACGATAGATGCTTAGTCTCTATTGTTGGGCCTTGACCTTTATAAGCGTCATGAGTTCTAATGACCTTGTATTTTAAACGATCATCATCATCGTCGTCATGCTTTTCCATCCACTGCTGTCCACGCGTCTTTCAATTAGCACTCGGTTCAAACCAGAATCTGCACCGCACTGAGATCTTACCACTTGGTGGCGTGTATCCTCTGCATTCCCAAATTTTAGGGCCTGTTTCACAATCTCCAGATAAGTGCCGAATAGGCTATCGGCAACACATTTGACAGATAGAGTATGGAGTATCTGTCAAATATGTTGCCGATAGCCTATTCGGCACTTATCTGGAGATTGTGAAACAGGTCCTTAAAAGAATAAAGTTGATATCCTTATTAGCTTTTAAGAGGTAGTGCCATGCTGCTTTACAGCCAAATTGGGCCGGCACGACCGGAGAGGATAATCCCGCTCTCATGAAATCGGTATAAAGTTGTCGGTTTATCGGTGTAAAAAGTTAAGTTGTCGCGTTTCGTGTGGTTTATGAGTTGCCGGTGGCCTGTTGGGGGGATAGGGAAAAGGAGGGCAACGCATCTGCATAGCCTCTGGTAATGTGTATGTTAATGGGCGTCGATAGTCGCAAGGCTTCTACTATTCTTTTGTACTACTATGTAATTTTAAAAAAAATTGTTATATTTCAAATATGTATTGGTCTTCCAGAAGACGGTATTTTGATGTCATTCATATCGCTTAGAAAATAATCCTTCTGACATGAAATACATACTGTTACATGTTATTTATATACGAATAAGGTTTATAATTAATCCACCTAGTCTGCTTTATGGAAGAAAGACTGATAAAAACCTACACGACGGTCTGAGCTGATAAAACCCTGACTTTCAATTTATTCTAAAGCTATCAAGCATTAATATTTTTCCGGTTAATTTCAATGTTGTTTGTGCTGTACCTTATTATTTAAGTCCAGTTCGCAATCCCAGATATGAAACCGGTTGCCTGATACAGAAAAGTGATAGTCATCATGCCTTGAAACCTCGCCTTATTGGTTTTTATGCGCCTATTTACGCATAGCATTCTACTCGGTTACTGGAACCATGAAAGCTTGATGTTCATAGTTTCTTTTACTTTCCAACGAAACTAATGTGTGTCAGGAATGACATTAATTAAATACTATGTCTTACAACTGTACCAACGCTTAAGACCACGCCCTGAATTAAAGAAATAAACGAGCCGTAAAGTCGTTTTTATATATAAAAAGTATTGAAATGAAACCTCTGAGTATTGCATCCTACTAATATTATAAATGCGAAAGTTTGTGAGGATGTTTGTTACACTTTCACGCAAAAACAACTGAATGGATTTTGATGAAACTTCATAATTATATAGTTTATACATCAGATTAACACATAGGCTATAATTCATCCCCGTATCCCCACGGGAACGCGGGATAATATAGACTATCCCGCTAACCCGATATCCACTTAAAGAACACATTTCGGTTTACAAATGATAAATTTAAAGACTAAATAATACATCTAAATACATAATAGAAATCACACCAAAGATTGGTGTAATTTCTCTATCAACTTCGTAGTTTCTACCCGTTGTTAAAATAGTACATACCGCTTGTTTATATACCTAATACTAGCTGCCCCGACAGACTTAATTCTGCCAAAAGTACTAATATCCCTATTAAAAAATAAGGGCATATTTTTGTATGCTGTATCATAAAAAAATAAAAACAAAATAAATAGTCATAAAAATAAAAATATATATTTTGGGGTAGGTCACCCTTATCATTTAGGGGAATGAAAAATAGATGTTGGAGGACTCTCATACCTACTGAACATGCATATAAAATTTCATAAAAACGGTCGAGCTGTTTCGGAGTATTTCAATCACACACCCCGTGACACGAGAAGTTTATAATATAAGGGCCTGTTTCACAATCTCCAGATAAGTTCCGAATAGGCTATTCACAACATATTTGACAGATAGAGTATGGAGTATCTGTCAAATATGTTGCCGATAGCCTACTGGGAACTTATCTGGAGATTGTGAAACAGGCCCTAAGATAAATTAAAAACTAAATTTAGCACTCTTATTTATAGCGTATCAAAACGACATTGAAATCTTATTATAAGCCATTGTTTGGACGTCGACGATAATAAATTCTATATATTGTTTCCTTGCCAAAAATTTTAGCCAAAAATAAAGTATCCATTGGGCATCAATACGGTAATAACATCCTTCGACGATACTAAAAGCATACTAGCAATTGACGAGAAAATTATGTGTTTACGGAAAAACAAACGTATTATGATATACATACATACATGCTAACAGAAAAAAGCAAAAAAACTACGTGTTTTTTTTATAGCATAGGAGGGCAAACGAACAGTCAAAGCCTTGCGACTATCGACACCCATTAATATCTACTTAACCAGGGGTTATCCAGATGCGTTGCTCTCCTGTTCCCTATCCCCCCAATGGATCACCGGAAACTCACAAACCGCACGAAACGCGACAGCATAGCTGTCACTTGACACCGATTTCATGTGAGTAAGATGTACCACCCCGGTCGTGCGGTTCAATTTGGCTGCAAAGCAGCGTGGCACTACCTCAATAATAGTTTCAAGTGAAAGCAATCAAAAAGTACATCGATAACTTTATACAAGAATTTCTCTTAGTTGATGATAAATTTTATAGTAAATAAATAATAAAATGAAACCTTTAACATTTGACCCCCACAACAGTAATTAAATGCTTGTAATGTGGATGTATTCTTTCAAATCTATTTGATTAAAAGACTTGCCTGTTGTTCTAGCGGTTAGTGACCCTGACTGCTAAACCAGAAGGTTGTGGGTTCGATTCCCACCCAGGACAAATGTTTGTGTGATGGGAATGAGTATTTGTTATGTGTTTGGCCGTAGTTTGTTTGTTTGTTGTCTGGTTGCCATAATACTTACACCCATTATTCACAAACAATACTTTGAGATGTCATAGTACTTCCGAACGCATAGACCTTAGCATTCAAACCAATACTTAAATGAAATCCGCCACTGTGCGTCTGTCAAACTCATATAAAACCCAACTATTGATACCAGGAGCGCATAAATAAGAGCGTTATTTGCATAGTTATGCATTCAGAAGTACTGTAACACCTCATAGTAATATTTGTGAATGAGTTAGCCTAGTTTCGAATCAGGTTGTCCTATGTGAGTTGCCCCAACATATAAGTCTACCTAGGCTTTTCGCAATAGTAACCGCCTGCCTATCTGACCACAACCCAGTAATACGGTGTCCCCTGGTAAGACTTTTTGTCTTTCGGGCTTCTGATGACCCGTAACGACTGTCAAAGACCATCGGCTTAACATGCTTTCCAAAGCACGGAGGAGTCTCGATATGTAAAGATGGTCACCCATCCACGGACCAACCCCGACAAGCGTAGCTTAACCTGATGGATCGATCCACGTGGCTCTTATTACTTTACCACAAACTCTCTGTAACTATTATTGTTATAAAGATAGACATAACTCCAAATAATCAGTGAAAGTGTTTATGAAACTCATCTCAACATTAACATAATAATATTTTATAATAAAATGTCATGAATAATTCTATTCTGGTTGCTCGCATTTTTCGCCAAATATCATCATAATCATCATCAACCACTCGGTCTCTTATGCGAGAGGTTCCGGGTTCGATCCTGACCCCACCGCGTGTGCCTTGAAATGGGTTCTAAATTTCTAAGCGCACCCTAAGCATAAGACCTACGCTCGCTCACCGGTGAAAGAAAACTAAACCAGCATGCCTGATGACATTGAAATTCTTTGAAGGTATGTGGAGTTCACCAATTCGCATTAGGCCAGCGCATCGGTGAACTATGGATCATTCTATTACCCTCATCGCCTGATTTCGAGGAGGAGACCGGTTTTTTTTTTTTTTTTCGGTTGGATCTATGCTTTCGTTGGTCCTAGTGACCGTTATGCGTCATCGGAAATGGGGTGATCCGGTTGGATCATCCTATGACGTTAAAAATTTGGGGGGTTGCCCCCCGCCATGTTCATGGCGTCGGGTTGTACCTAACTTGGTCAGCTACGGTCGACTGGTTTGGAACGGGTGACGTTAGAAACCTATCGTGAGGGCCGGCCCTCCCCTCCCCCGGTAAGGAGACCGGTGCCCAGCAGTAGGATGTATAAGGGTTGATACTTTACATACTTTACATCCTTAACCATCATCCACCTTCTGAATATATAGTACCTTCGATGAACGCCAAGACGACCGATATAGATCGACTCATATCCAAACGGACCGAGGCAAGAGCAGTGTTGGTCGGCCATTAACCAGATGGGAAGACGGTCTCTATTCCGTCTAATATAATAATAGTATATTTATTTACTTTCGTCATCCCCAAATAAACATAATTTAGATTGGTATATTTTTGTTATTCATTTAAGATCAAAGAAATTATATTTCAACTCGTCTCAGTACATGTCTTACTTGGTCGATTAATTAATCGCAATAAATAATAAAAGTCCATCTTACACTAGGAAAAGGTAGAAAAAAGAAAAATACATAATATTCTATAAATTTATTACACCTGATACCTGTTTATACTGAACGCAAGAAGCTTTCTTTCGCGCGAACTAACATTAGTTAAACATTCATTTTATAGCTGTAGTGATGTTTATATGACAACACTTTGCTAATAATTATCATGCTAAGTATAAAATTTACTTATCTTTATGTACCGTAATTCAGCTTATATTATCTTGTCTTAAATTACATAATACTCTTCGCTAGTCACCTAATGAGTCAATTACCTCGTGTGAGACTTTCATCTAAATAAACAGCGTTTTGTAAATGATATTTAAATATTTTTATTTATGACTAGCTGTTGCCCGCAGCTTCGCCTGCGTTAACTAAGATTTACAACGGGATCTTAGTACGCGAAATAACATTTTTTACACCTTGTGTCCGAAAAACCAAAATATCTTACGGAACCCTATTTTTATTAGAATAAAATTTAGCCTATGTTACTTGTGGGTAATGTAGCTTTCGAATGGTGAAAGAATTTTCGAAATCGGTCCAGTACTTTTTGAGCCTATTCATTACAAACATACAAACATACAAAAATAGGTACAAATCTTTCCTCTTTATAATATTAGTAAAGATATAGATATAACTTTCGTCTAGATGGTCGGGTCTGCGACAAGAACTGATTTATTTATTTATTTATTAGCTATTCGTCTATTCCAAAAAAGAAAAGTATTCAAAAACTTCCAAAAGGCTTCCTTAGTAAGAAGTTTAAATTAGTATTTCGTGTGGACGGTAAAACAAAAAGTTTTTGGAATAAAAACTGTTTTAGTCGCATTGTGCACTTTTTAGGAGGGAAAGGGAAAAAGAGAAATCTTATAGATTCCCGCCACTGACATGCTAATATGACCTTATTACGTCATTAGGAGATTCCAAATATTTGATATTAAAATTTGAAGTATCATAATATGAATAAAATTTTCACTAAAAAAGTCCCATCTTTCTCTAACATTCTATTTTTCTGAAACAACCAAAATCATCATCATCATCATCATCATAATCATTTTTTTATCAACCTCTTTCTGCCCACTGATAAAAATAGACCTTTTTAATAAACGCCAAGATTGCCGTTCTGCTAGTAATATCAAAACTAAGACCCAAAACTATAAGTTTGGATAATTTTGTTCATAGATTAAAAAATGCCATCCTCAAAGAATTAAATTATAAGTTGTTCTATTGAATCTGCTATTATTAAGTTCTTCTTTCCTTCTATTGGGCTTAACTAAGCTATAAAATTGAGATTTTATATAATTGGATGAGTCCAATCAGGCAATCCGTTTGTCATCTTGCAAAGTAAATTAAAGTATCAACCCATATATGTCCCACTGGTATGCACGGGACTCCTCGAAATTAAGCGAGGAGTAGTATCGGGCCATGGTTCACCGATGCACTGGCCCAATGCGGGTACATGAACTTCACGCACCTTCAAAGATTATCAATCTCATCAGTCATGTAGGTTTCCTCACGATGTTTTTCCTTACCGGTGAGCGAACGGTGATCCGTGTCTAGGGTGAACTTAGAAATTTCACAGGGGGTCAAGATTGAACCCGAACCCTCTTGCTTGAGAGACCGAAGCCATACGCACTGGACCACCGTCGCTCGTCATCTTGCTGTGTACGATCGAATTCATACACGTCATACCTATACTTAAAAGAAAGTGCCATACAATTTTTATCAAGGTCTCTTATAGTATCGAATTAAAATTTCTAATAATAAATATACTATGGACGTCACGGACAGCTAATTGTCGCAAGTCCTAACGTATGCGGAATACACGCGAGCCCGCGTTTGCGAAATAACTTTCACTGCCAATATATTCTATGTCACCTATTATACGGCGTCGCATTATCATATTCCAAATTTAAATTTAATGTTCCTCGTGATCATTTAATATTTTTGATTTTGGCATATTAATAAAATTCGAATTCAATTAAAAAAAAATCTAATTCAAAATTCAATTCTTTTTTAATTCAAAAATCTTGTAGGATTTCTTAGTCACTATTTGAACCTTAATCGAATCTGAGTCTTCAAATAAGTTCAAAAGCGAGCCCACTGATGAGAACCGGCGAAACAAACTCAATGGTCTCTTTCTCACACACAAATTCAAATCTTTCGAATATTCTACATTCTAATAAAGAGCTAATAATTCAGCTCATTTTTTGATAATCATTTGTTTTATTGGGACGAACTTTATGGTTAAAGACAAATTCTAAACCAGATCACTCGACTGGGTAACCACTTAATGAATATATATTTTATGTTCTATTTTTCATTATTGCATAAGTGCATAACAAACAGACAAGATATTTCTCAACATAATGAAGTTATAATACGTTGATGTGCCACTTCCTGGCTCGTAATCCTGCGCCGTCTCCGATGCAACTGTAGGCGTCCTTCCTCATTTACGCTAAATACAACAATCTGTATAACTATTGGGTTCAATATTCTGTAATTCGAAGAAGGTGTAATCTTCTAATAAACCCTCCAGAACAATCCATTTTGAAGTCGTTCGCCCATTTATAAGATAAAATTTCTTGTTTTCATTAATAAATTTAAGATACTTATTTATTTAAAAATGTAAATTAAATGTTCAAGTTAGCAAGATGGTATTTCATTTTGAATATTGCGATATATTATTTTGGATTTCACTGAAAAAGATTGGACTTAAATTATATAAAAGGTATGATAATATCATACTGTTGAAGTCTTTTCTTTTTTAGAAGTGTGGCCAAACTGATAGTAGGTTCATCTAAGTGACAATGACATCCCTAGACGCCCGCTACACCAGAGGATTAGCAGCGCGTTGCCGGTCCTTCATCTTTTCTTTCGGCTAGTTAGGTGTAATAGAGCAAGAGCCCACGACGGCCAGACCTTCGTTATTTTATTTAAGTTGAAAGTTTCTCTGTACATGTCTCCTATACAGGTAAGAACGACCAGCGACGACGAGTTTGGGTTGTGGTTACCTGGGCAGGTAACAGGTAGTAAAGTTGTATAAGTAAATAGTAAACTGTTTGACGTAAGACACGAGCAGAATTGTGGTACCCATACAGAGATACAGAGTGCAAGTGACACAACCTATCTCTACCACCAAGTTGAATGAATGTATCATAGTAATCAAAATCTATGTTTGTTACTCTTTACTCAAAACTACTGAATTAATTCGATGAAAATGAACAATAATATAGCTCACATATGTGAATAACTTTGGCTAATTTAAATCCGTATTCCTACTGTGCGGGTGAAACCGCAGAGCACTGCTAGTACGATAATAATGATGGACAATAGTAACATGCAATTTAAAACAAGTAGTATTGGTTCACTGTGGCCTTGATAGTAAATGCCAGTCAACTGTGGAACAATCAGCGAGGTCTCTCCGCGGTCCGTAGTGTCACGTACCTTTATTGCTTGTTTGAGATAAAAGTTTAACTTGTCTTAAATATTAAAATGCTACTTCTGCTCTCGATTGTTATAATGGCAGATAAGAAAAGCAAATTAAAAAATATATTTACTCCAAACAAG
The DNA here is from genome assembly GCA_905333005.2 of Lycaena phlaeas. Taxonomy (NCBI): domain Eukaryota; kingdom Metazoa; phylum Arthropoda; class Insecta; order Lepidoptera; family Lycaenidae; genus Lycaena; species Lycaena phlaeas. Next base: position 7,631,760 of record HG995181.1, read on the forward strand.
GTAATAATCTTATTTTCATCCTAAATATTTAACGCTGACTACATGTCACATGATCTTAAAGAAATTATAACAAAACACAGGTTAATGCGACTCCTCGAAGTCGTTGTTTAAGTGCCTTTTTTCTCTTTCTCAAACTTAAAGATATTTTTTTTTGTAGATTAGTTACCAACTCATGCTCATGTTCAAGCTTTAGTGTTTTATTTTTTTATATAGCAACCGTAAGTGAAAACTTTTTAATTGATGTATATTTTTTCACTGTTTGTTTTATCACTTTTTGTTTTCCAAATAAAGTAAAATTAAATTAAATCTCTTTACTCTTTTGTGTGTAGGGACACCTAAAGAGGTTATGAGTAGGTATAATGTATATTTTGTAGTTAAGAATTAGTAAGTAGCTAACTGAACATTTCAAAGGTGTTTCAATGCAATGAAATGAATTATGCACACGCTAGTCGTTGTTATAAAGTAACTTTTTTGCACTAAACTAAAAACAATTTTCAGCACGATTGCTTTGCTAATTAACTAAAACTATTTCCTTGGTTTGGTGCGCAATTAATGAAATTAAGTAATCGTCTGCCGGAACAGTTTCACAGAGGTATTGCTTTGAGGAAATGATGTCGAGTTATTTTACTTTTCGTGATCAATGTTATGAATACAATATATGCGTCTGCTGTATGGTTATAATAATATGACTTGTATGGATTGTAATAATGAGAACAATTGAGGCCCCATGCTATGGTCGAATCGTGAAATGTTAACTTTTTATAGAAGCGGGCACACTTGGTAGTAAATTACATTATCAGCGACATACATCATATCAGTATTTTTCACTGAAGATTAGTCAAGTGAATAGTCGATTCACCTAATGGATAGCGACTTTCTTGGACAGCCGCTACACCATAGGCTTAACAGGGGGCCTAGCCAAAATGCCATTAAGAAAGCGTTAGCGAAGTTCGAAAATTATAAAATGTATGGGATTGACATAAGGCCGCGCCTAATCACGTGGTCCATCCTATACATTTTATCATTTCGAACTTCGCTAACGCTTTCTTAATGGCATTTTGGCTAGGCCCCCAGGTACGTTGACGGTCGTTCAAATATGAGCATGCCCTATTTATAGTTTCAGAAATACTGTGGGTTGCAAATGGTTCAATTAGGAAATAGTTGGTTTTAGAGTGATAAGACTACGTTCAAATTCGGCCGGTGCACTCTAAATCGAGTTTATGTGAAATATTGTATTGTGCACATCTTTTCAACCTGAAAACCGGTACGCTTAAAAGTCTTCTAAGTTAGTTTTATATAAGCCCAACACACTCCTCGCCTAATTTCGAGGAGGTGATCCCGTGAAAACATACATCGCTTTGATTATTCTATAGGTACATGACTAGGGCGTAGTCTGTGTACAAAATTTCAATTGAATATCTCCAATAGTGTAGCCACAGCGAATGATTTATTTGTAACAATTTCAATATGATGATCAGCCGTCATCATCAAGGACAGGCTAACAACCCGGCGTCTGCTGCCAACAAAACTCAACTTTACAAATATTTCCTTGTGTAGTTCAGTTTGAGACCTCTAGTAATATTTATGCCATTTACTTTCTTATTTCAGATATTTACGCTTCTTTGTAATCGATAACTAAAGTTTTGAGGCATGGAGAATAGAAATTAGGAAGAACTATCTCTGTATGTGAAAAGTGTCCGTCGAAAAGTGACACATTATCAAGTGGAAGGATTTAAGCATCTACGGTACGAAATTTTAAAAAGGAATACTATTTGTTCAATATCTAGTTAATTTTAAAGTTTACTATCTATGGCATAAACCCGTAATAATAAAGAAAATAATTAAAATAACATCCTTTCTTCTGCACGAAACCGCTTCTGGTTTTAAGATTATGCAAATTAGTGTTTATTTGAACAGCTTTGCGAATCTGAATATCAAAATATAGAAAACCTTATTAGCATTAATGTAAGATAATAATATGAATACTTTTACTTTTAAGACGCCATGTTTGTCTATAGAATTAAATATTAGCATCTAATGTTAGAGATAACATAGCTGTATATGCTAGCTATATTAGCTGTCCCGGCACTCGTTATTGGATATGCTTTATAAGTCTTATCTTATTATACGAGTAAATAAAATAAAGATGACGAGTTTGTTTCGCTAATCTCAAGAACTATTGGTCAGATGTGAAAGATTCTTTCAGTGTTAGATAGCCCATTTATCGAGGAAGGCTATAGACTATATACCACCCCGATAAGATGCCACCCGACGCCATGAACATGGCGGGGGGCAACCCCCCAAATTTTTAACGTCATAGGATGATCCAACCGGATCACCCCATTTCCGATGACGCATAACGGTCACTAGGACCATTAGCATAGATCCAACCGGAAAAAAAAAAAAAAAAAAAAAAAAAAGATAAGATGCCGTTGTAAATCTTAGTTAATGCAGGCGAAGCTGCAGGCAACAGCTAGTTATTTATATATGGGGACAACTCTGTCACACACCCTAAGGCATCTAGCTATAGGAAATATACTTTACGACCTGTTTCTCATACGTATTAATAACTAATCTATTAATTATAATTTTTGGGATATACCTGAAAGCCCCATAGGGAGATCCATGACATCTAGCAAATTTTAGAAGTAGTAAGTAATATCAATCAGTGTAAGTATATATATACTCGTATAGCGCAGAACTGAAAACTTCAATAGCGCGATTCAGGATTATGGTGTGAATTGGTCCAACAAAAATCGATAAAAATCCGTGGAGACGTTTCGGAGGAGTGCGATTGTAAACATCGTGACACGTGACATGTGATTTTGACACATTACGTACTTTTAAATTTTTTATGTTTACATGTAAATATTTGACTGTTTCGTACCTTGTACTCTAGATTGAAGAGCTGTTTAATTGCATATTTTAAGAGAGTATTTAACATTAAAATGTAAATATTTAAATAAAAAAAGTAAAAGTAAAGTCAACGTGTACATGCAATGTAATATTGAATGAAATATAATTATAATATTACTTCATGTGAGCGTTTAATTAATTTTACTTGATAATATTTAATACAAGCCATTCTTTGCGACGCTTATGATGCTGTGCATATTAAAATGGGCTTAATAAAACAGATTTTTATCTTGGTTATATTTATGGGTAAAACAGAACAGACAGCTTCATTACAAATAGCATATTATAATACCTCTATGTCTTATTAGAAGTGCATAGAGATTGTAACATAAAGGCATATACAAGCATATTCACAGGATCACCTGATGAAAGTCATTAACTACATGCAATTAAACAATTGAAAACAATATACTGGTCATAGTAATCATTTTGTTAAAACCCTCGTAGGTAGATCTAGTTATAGCAAGAAGTATTTATAGAACCCCAACAGATGTTACTATTCCGTGGGTGTGTGTTGTCTCTTTATTTTTTACCAAAAATATGTCTCATCTGGTTATCAGATCGGTGAAGGACGATCTCCCACGGTCTCTCCTACTATAACGTTCTTTCACGTAAAAACTACTGAATGGATTTTAATGAAACTTTACAATAATATAGCCTATACATCAGAATAACACATATACTATAATTTATCACCGTACTCCCAAGGGTACAGGAAGTAAATGGCTGAAACCACGGGACTTTGTTAGTATTGTATATTTTTTGATACGTCTTTGTAATATACATAAATGGACTTACTAATATTATTGCATTATGTCAGGATAATTTAAAAGTAGAAAAAGTATTGCACACTTTGATAATTATCTAATAGGCTAGTAGAGCAGTTATGTAACATGAACTAAACACATATTAATATATAAGAACTCTAAAAATGATAGAATTTGTATAATATCTCGTCTTTATGACGCAGTTCTTTTGTACTAAAGTGGTGTGTACTGTGCAGGGATAGGAGCACCACGCCACCACGACGGGCCACCGACCACAGCCTCTGGTGGCTGGCACACACTTAACACTACAGCACTTTTTTTTATTTAACGCCGGGAGATTCACTTAGGCATCCCGCGGGGGAGTGGGTCTCCTCAGGCGGGTATGTGGGACTCGCTGCATCCGAAAGATGGTAAGTGGACGCAGCTCTACCGACTAAAACCCGGCGAGTGCCACCACTGCCGCCTTTGGTGAGGTGCCCCGGATCTGCAAGCAACAGTGCACCTCGACGGCTAGTCAGTCACTTGATGAGCTTAAGCCATCATTAGGACCTAAATTCAAAATAGCATCATAAAGATGCAATATGATGCAGTTTGAAATTTACGCTCGGCATACGTCCGATAGCATGACGACGTAACTGATGCACGTATGTACACGCATTTATAGATGCATGTACGTGCATATAGATGCACGTGAATGCATGTAACCGGGTGGGCAGTGGTTGTAACTTATACGATGCCGACAGTGTCATGTTCTGTTCCGTGTTTACGTATTTAAATAGATCTATCTAGATTTACATTTTTATTATTTATTTTAGTTAGAAAAATAATCAACCCACATTGGGACAGCGCATCATGAACTATGATTTCGAGGAGAGCCGTGCCCAGCAGTGGGACAAATATAGGTTGACACTACTTTTTTGCTTCACTTTAGATACAAAACCTGGCAAGCGTGCCATTTGTTAATCAAATGCCACAATATGACATAACTTAGTGTTCGAATTACAAACTTCTGTTTGCTTTTTCTTGAACTTACATAAAATGAGTTCAGCGAGAAATAAAACATGTATTATATGTACTAATGTTATAAAGAGGAAAGATTTGATTGTTTGTTTGTATTGAATAAGCTCGTTAAGGAGCCTATTCAATACTTGATCGATTTGAAAAATTCACTGTTCGGAAGCTCAATATCCATGGTGAACATAGGCTATATTAAATTTTCAAAAAGTTAGGGACCCGTTTTAAATCTTAGTTGACGCGGGCGAAGCTGCGTGTAACAGCTAGTTACTTATAAAGAGGAAAGATTTGAATGTGTTTTGGTATTGAATAGGCCCCCAAACTACTTGACCGATTAGAAAAATTCACTGCTGGGAAGCTACACTCTCCCCGGTGAACATAGGCTAGGTATATTATTTTTTTTATAAGTTAGGGACTCGTTTTAAATCTTAGTTGACGCAGGGGAAGCTGTGTGCAAAAGCTAGTGAGTGATAAAAAAGTAAAGATTTAACCGCCATGACACTTGCTACAACGATGTATCGGTATTTTAACATGAATAATAATTGAAAAATAAATTGATTTAGTTGTAGTTTTCTTCATTCGTTAGCTTATTAATAAGACACACCACTGTACCATACAACAAACTATGCATGGTATCAAGGAACCAAGGATAAGGAAAAATTTAATATACATTGCCATAAAAACCGTAAACAAATGTTATTAATGAGTAAAATAAGACTCACCATTAGAAAAAATAATATGATCTATTTTTAAATTGCCAAAAATTCAGCGTGAAGACAAAGTATCAAATTTCATAAATTGTTTGTTCCAGACTCCAGCCTAGTTTACTGACCCGGTTTTGACAATAAACGTGTTTTGTCTTAAAATCCCAGTCGTGTCATACTTCATTTATCCATTTCAAAATGAATCGCGCTCTACATAATAAACACATGCGAAATTGCGATTAACATAAGTCGCCCCGTTTTTTAAGACAAATTGACTGATATTTTTAACAAGAAATATTTTTTTGTATCACCGCTGTATAGAAAATTAAAATGTTATGAAATCAAAATCATAATATTTTCTAAGATGCTCTCATTTTTTTTGCTTGCTTAAATATTGAAATATGCTTAAATATTGAAACTGATTGTCATATATTATTAGTATCAGTTAGAACATGTCTTCGAAAATCAAATGTCAAAAAGGTCACGTTAAACAAATCCTATGATTTGTTTAACACGACCTTAAATGGAGCTTAAAGCAAGACTCCACAGCGGCTCCCAAAGACGCGTAGCGTAAGTTTGTCAAGCTATGCTTTACAAAAAAATGTACTTGACTACGCATTAATTGACATTTTGACACCTGTGCGTTGTAATAATGGCTGGCCAGTTGGTCGAGTGGATACAGTGGACCAGGGTTCGAATCCCACCAAGTGCAGATAATTTGTAGCATAGATATCTGAACTGGTTCTCATAAACGTGTATATATAAATGTCTTATATTTATTACCATTCCTGGCACAACACAAGATCTTACGAACTCACCATGGGCTTAGGTGTACGTGGTGTAACTGTTAAAAAAATAATGACCTTAAAGAATTATTGATCAAGAGGTCACAGAAATTAAGAAATCGGAGACTTGCCAGCTTAAACGTAGACTTCACACTTCAATTCTTAGGCTGTATCAACTACTTAGTAAACCAAAGCTCGCATACAATAAACGGTAGCCAATTGTCCGGCAGCCAGACAATTACGAGGTAAAAAGCGCAATTCACCTACCCACTAACAATGGCAAACAATGCCTGGCGACTGCCAACGTTTATCAATGGGGAAACCAAGGAGTGGGCGATCGAATAAAACGCTTTGACGCTCTAAATGGTACCAATGACAAATTTTCAATACAATTTCATCTCTTTCTCCACTATTTCTTATATTTACTTAATAATATCTTGTCTAGATGCTTGGTGAAATATTAAAAAAAAAATTGTAATGTAAATTTTAAATTTTATTGTCATTTCAACACGACAAACGATAATTATTTTTTATTAAATTTATTTTATTTTTCCAAAACACAGTTAATATATTTGCCTAAAAAATAGAACGCGATATAATAATAAATTTCCTTACATTGGATAGTTTAAAAATTAACATATTTTCTCAACCTTTATTATTTTTTATTTAAACTGATATTGCATAGAGATTCATCAATAAAAATTACTCAACCAATATTCACATAATCTATCGCTAAATATAATATCAACAGAGCATTATCCAACAGTGAATTTGATTGTAATGCCATTTGATACAGCCGATAAGTTAGGTTAAGGAAATTCATTGCATAGAGTCAACTGTGAATGAAAATTACGGTCCTTACGTAATCATGATTGTTGTAGAGTATCCGAATAATCGGGCATAAAAAAATATTAGGCCGCAATAAATTCCGTAAAAGTTGTTTTATTATAATTATTAAAAAAAATACGGACAAAACTTTTTATCTTACAGAATGTGCAGTAAACAAACAGACTTGCGTATTACCGTACTCTACGTAATCGATGTAGAGCGACGATGGTCCAGTGGCGGATACGCGAGATGTTTAGGGTTCGATCCTGACCCCCATGTGCCTTGAAATGGGTTTTTCAAAATTTCTAAGTGCACCCCAAACACGAAGCCATCGCTCGCTCATCGGTGAAGGAAAACATCGTAAAGAAACCTGCATGCCTGATGACATTGAAAGCCCTTGAAGGTATGTATGTGAAGTTGACCAACCCACATTGGGCCAGCCCAATGAACTATGGCCTATTACCCTCCTCGTCTGATTTCGAGGAGGAGACCCGTGCCCAGCAGTGGAACTGCTGGAGGCATTAAAGTGTAAACTTTATTAAAATTGAATAATCCACTCAACTAACTTTTTCATCATTACTTTGGTTATTCCCTACTTCATTGTCTTAACTCTTAATTAATATTATATTTTAAAAATATTGTTGGAACCTATAAGGATGTTTGAAAAATTAAAAAATATTGTTAACATTAAGTATAATCAAAGTTAAATTTAAAAATGGCCTTAGATTAAATCACTGAAATAAAGATATTTAGTAAAATTCATTGAATAGAGCCCTTGCTAGATCAATGAAGTTTAGCCTTGTTAGACTCTACAGCTATTTCCCAGCAGCGAAGGCTAAAAGGGGCGAAATATTTAATATAATATTATGTAAAAGGCACAAGGTCTACTAAAATTATGAACACTTATTGTTTTGCTTCATACCTACTCTGTAAGATAAGTTTTAGTACGAAAACCGTAATTATGTAGTGTTAGTTTATCTACAGTAATTACAATGTTGACATACACGTAAGTACTAGATTTCATCTTGAGAACTCTTTTATTTTTTTTGAGTAATTACTTAGAACATTTAATAAGGGTTCTCTTGATTCATAATGACAAGGTAGAGCGAAAAATTAATCAAAAAGCTATGGAAATTAACCGCTTTCATCATCATTATCTTGTCATCTGATAAATACATTTCTATTTTAATGAAAAAGACTTTGAACATAGAGTTCACAGGTTAACCGCAATAAAAATTAAAAACATATTTTCCGAAAATTTTGTCAATACAAAATCTTTTATTCTTAATTGTTCTTATTAAAAAAAAAGTTATGAATAAAAAATGTATGGGTGCACTGTATGTCAGCTAATTCATAAAAAAATATACTACACAAATAATAATTTTAAAACGAACATTAAGCTTCAAAAGTGTAAATATCCCAAAAGTAAAAGTGTTATATAAAGTTGACGTACATGCATACAAATAAACAAAAAAACACCCCGCATGTTCTATTTTCGTTCATATTTTCGTTGTTGTTGTATCTAACAAAAAGTAAAGTACCAACCTGTTTTTGCGTTTTGTCCGGCAATATGATCGACAGTTCGAATGATCTGTTCTTCTTATCTCGACTTCCCGTACGCATTAATTTCGAGGAAGTGCGCGTTATGTTATGCGCCTTCTCCGGCAATTTTAGCGCCACAATCGACATGCTTCGGGACAGCCTCCGGCCTAACTTGCGCGTGCGCATCGACATAGAGCCGCTCAATCCTTTCCGGCTCTTGTCGACAGACTCCTCCACACTAACACCATCCTCACTAACACCAGCCATTGTAAGCCAAGTTTAATCACATAGCAAATCACTACACTAGTCACTAAATCATTTTCGTCTCGAACTGCACTTGTCAATATACCACCATAACACTAAGATCTGTGGTCAAAAGGATCAGATCTCCGTTTTGTGTCGTCTACGTTTTAATATAACGTTATATAGAAAGTTGTGATAGTTAATAAATTCGCTGTCGATTCGACGTAAAGTTTAAATAGGGCGCGTTATCGAAAACGTCTGCGAGCGACGTGCGGTCTGCCGTTCGCAATCGGAGCGACTAGTCGGTAGTGAGACGGTAGAGTCGCAGCGACGAGCGAACCGCCCCCGCCAACATAACCACAAGCTAGACTAAAATCCAATTACTTATCGAATCATTGTATCCGCGAATACGGACACTTAACAAATGTTCTTTTGTTCCGCACGCTGTCATATTACGCTCCCACGAGATTTTTGACTCTATCATCCACGCAGATTTAGCGGAAATCATTAAAACCTGGATTACATACACTGTGATTACATTCTTTACTATAATTACGAAATAAATTCAAAAGAAATTTGCTTAATTATCCCAGTTGATTATGTTTATCTACTTTATTTTTATTCTCTTTTATATTAAAAAATATGAATAATGCTTATCCGCAAAACTGCAAATGTGTTCGCAATGAGTGTAGGAGTAATGGTTGCCGGTTTTAGATGATATAATTACTGCCTGAGGCAGTACATAAATACTACCAGGATTGTAACATTATTGTCTACATAACTGCGTAAGTCTCTTCTGTGTACATTTTTAACTTATTATTTTTCTGATAGTTTCTTAAAAAAACATACAGTCAAATTGATAACCTCCTCCTTTTTTTGAAGTCGGTTAATAAAATTAGTAAGTAGTTATCACGGATATCTTTTTTACGTCCGTGGTAGTTATATAACGTAAGTTTTCTAAGAACGAAATATTCTGTATCAAATTCATATAAAATCTGTTTATTATTTTTTATTTATTTTAATTGCATTTTAAAGTAACTGTATTTTTATTATTATGAGTATTAATATTAGAGAATATTATATAAATTAATTAAAATATATATTTAATTAATCACTCAGAGTCGAAAGACGTTGTACTGTAGAAAAGATTTTTATTTAAATTGACTTGAAACCAAATAAGCCATTAAAACTAGTCCAGCCATTTTAGAATGACAGAAAATCATATTATATAGAACGATTGTAAATTAAACTCGTCACGAGTAAAGCTGCGGGAAACAGCTGGTTCAAATTAAAAACAATATTAATAACTGATAAACATTTTACCGTAATGACAAGACAGATACGACAATATTATGTCATGTCATATTATTTCCTTTTTACTAACACAACAAGCAATGTCAACCAAAAAGTATTCTCTACATTTACTACATCACTTATATAGAAAAATATAAGGGCCTGTTTCACAATCTCCAGATAAGTTCCGAATATCTATATATCTGACAGATAGACTATGGAGTATCTGTCAAATATGTTCCGAATAGCCTATTCGGAACTTATCTGGAGATTGTGAAACAGGCCCTAAGTCTTATAATAAAAAACATAGTAACAACAAATTTAAAAAACAAGGATAGATTCCAAAATTAAAACAAAAAAAATGTGTAACATTGTGACTCATTAAACAAGCCCAAACTCAATTAGGTTAATATCAGTCATTAAAAGTTTTTGTGATGAACATTCATGCATAAATCACGGTCAGCTCTAGCACTATACATTTTGTAACGGAAAAATATCTCCGTCTAATTACCAACGATAGAATGGTATGATAATCATCTATAGAGGATCTACAGAAAAAATCTTTGATCACAGTGCACTTACAGAGGCTGTTTTTCATGAGGAGTAGTTTGGCCTTTTACCAAGGTCAGTCTCTAGTTGAATTGCTTCTGTTGCCTGCAGATCTGGGATCCTCAAAAAGCGACTGAAGGCACTCGCTATTGTTTTAGGTTGGATTGTAAACTACCTTTGTGTAAACCTCATATTTGGACCAGGAGCCCTATACGAAGGGTATCGATGTGAAGGTTGCGTGTCGTGCTCTTGTCTATAGAAGCACTACCAAGCTTATTTCTTCCATTAAACACTTTTTCAACTTTCCTTTGTGTCGTAGATGAAGGCAGAATAGGTAGCGTAACTACGCGTGTAAATAAATGGCCTGGGCCACGGGGAAAGCTTTACTCATTATGAGGTGGCTTACCTGCCAGCTTACTAATACAACTTAATAAAGATAAATTAAAAATTGTTTTGTTGGGTTATGTGGTCGATGTTTTATAACAAACTTTTTTATATTATTATAATAACAGTTTTCCGTTCCATAAACATAATATAAAATCTCTTTCACTTTTATATCAATTCATCATGCATAATGTCATATTTAACTGACTGTTAAAATACAATTTTATAATAACATGCAAGTAATAATAGAATCACTTAATAGTTTTTACAAGTTTACGCGCATTTAATGTTTATTTAAATTATTAGAATGCTGTAAGTTGATTTTAAATTAATTTAATCGTCAGTAGAAATAGAGATTAGACAATGTCTTCCCAGAGGAACAGTTGTTGTTTATTTTTTATTAGTGGATTTAATATAATAATTTTAACTTCTAATTTTTTAGTAATATTTATAACCATTTAAGATAACTTATCAAGCTGCTTTTTTTCTCATTTCATTGTTTTTGATCTAATTAAATACTAACTTAATTATCCGAACAAAAAATTAACAACACAAAAAAATGTGTCTCGTGAATCGAATGTTTTTATACAACAAATAAGTCTTGGATCAATATTGAAATGGAAAGGCTATTTTCGAACATGACGTCATACGTTGTATTAGTTCACGTTTAGAAACCCTTTTACTTTCAATTAGCCGAGCCATTGTTGTATGCACGCGTTTCCACCTCATAGCCTATTTACCACAACCTAGTTCTCGAAATAGATTTATCAATTTACAGTTTTAGCGTAGTATTTTCCTGAAAAAAAAATATTTAAGGAAGGAACAGTAATGTTTTATATTATTTTTACATAATTCAGAAAATATCCGCTAGATAATACGGCACAATTTGAACAAAACAAAAATGAAATGTTTATGTAAAATGAGCATAAATATTATAATAATTGACACTAATATATTTTTTATTTACGAACTTAAACATTATTAATTAATTGCTAGTATTATTTATTGAGTAGAACATCATCGTCAGTAATCTTCATTTATGTTTTAAACAAAGCATTTCCTTGGTGAGCAAATAGTGCTACTTAATTTGGTATAAGATTGTACCTTGAAATTAGGGGGCTAATTATTAGAAAGGGAGCAAAGTTAATATTAAAAAGGGAGGATAATTCCGGGTTCAAATTATCCTTGGTTAAACCGCTTGCTTGCTAGCAAAAGAAATCCCTGCGATCAACCTTTCGTGATAAAAATAATAACTCTTTCCAATCTTGGCTGATTTTGAGGAAATCACCAAAACACAGATAAGACAATTTTTATGTTAACCTAATTAAGTGGTAATTTTTTTCATTAGACACTCGTAGGCCAATAAAAATTATAATTTAAGAAATTTGTACATATATACTCACTACCCCAATCTTTGTTAAAGATTAACAAGACAACATTCACAATTGTAATTCAGCTGTCCATCAAAGTTCAATCTTATTGGCTATTTGCCAGAAATTAGTACGTGCTTGTACATGTATTGTTAAAAATATTACCATTGTATTCATATTATACATGTAAATTTTAGTGCAGAGTTAAAGGAGCGGTAAATAAATGACAGGAAATGGACTGTAAAAGGAGGCAACACTCAGTACCAACACAAAATGGTTGAGACAAAAAAAAGCGCGCTTATCGTGTCATATACACTTCAATCTTTTTCCTGTCACAGCTATTAGATGCTCATGTTATTATCTAAGTACCTGTTTGACCGAGCATTTGCTCGGTACCCTTAGTGATAAAATACGATAAAATTTTTCTTCCAAAAAAAAATGATCTTAAAAAAAGGAAAAAAAAATCGGACTGGAGATTCGAACCAGGCTCGTTCTTATTTCACCTATCTGCCTAATTTCACCACAAAGCTACCATGACCTATCATTTGACAGCGAAATTTACGTTCGTATTCTAATCATATTTTATCGATGTCTCAAAACACGGATAAAAAAAAGTTTTCTAAAAATTTATAATAAGACAATAAATGAGGCAACATTTAGATTATGAAAGAAAAATAGTTACTTATGTCTTTTTAAGTGGCGTGTATTAAATTTAGTATTATAGAGTCCATTGTTATATGTACTAAAGTTGAATATGTGTATCTTATTCCCATTTCGTAATAACCAAAATACTTTGTGATTCACTACTATGTACCTGTTACTGGATTTTACAGTATTTAACGTAATGATAATGTATGTAATGTACCTTCAAGGAAACTGATAAAGAACACCAATTACGGTTAAAGAAGGCTTGTCAAGATTAACCGTGACACATACCAAAGGTGTCGTTTTCTAATGTTTAGGCATTGTTTAGGTAAATAACATTCATGAAGCGCCATGAAACAACTATTCATGAATTTCCCCGCGGCTTATAAAACTTACATTCCCGACGTTTTATATACTTCACAGCAAAAGTCATGACTGACTGATAGAAACCACGAGTGTGTAAAAATATTAATAAAACATGATAAAGTCTGTAAAACACTATGATAGTGGTCAAATATTTTAATATCTTACATCTTATATCCAGATAGAAAAAAAATATTTATAAAATACCTATTGCTATTTTTGTATAGATCATATAGTTAAATAAGTCAAGAGTGGCTGGAGAATATTCATTTTTCATACTTTCAAGTTAAAAAATAATAAAAAGCGTATTTTTTATGGAAGTTGACTACATTTTTAACTTACATCTAAAATGTCATTAAGTTACAACTTAAAATTTAATCAATTAAATATATTTTATTTCTATTAAATTTGTTTTTTACCGGCACCCAGTGAGCCGCAGACGAGACGCGCGGTATGTCAGTAAAGTTTGAGAATGAAAGCCGAGATAAAATTGAAGTTTCGGCTCCTGTCTAGACGATGTGACCTCCGACTGGAGGTGGTGTCATTCATACTCAGAAACACGATACTTATCGTTTATGGAGATAGGCATACAATGGATATTTTTGTAACGTGACAGTTAAGCTGTCGCGTTTCGTGCGGTTTGTGAATTTCCGGTGGCCCATTAGGGGGGATAGGAAAAAGGAGGGCAACGTATCTGCTTAACCTCTAGTTATGTAAATGTTAATGGGCGTCGATAGCCGCAAGGCTTCTACTGTTCGTTTGCCCTCCTATGCTATAAAAAAAAATAAGAAACCTTACAATTCATCATTAATATGATCAAAACCGCCTTTTGATCAACACCAAGGCAATAGGTCCCCCATCACTCACATCAAACTTGGCTCTGAATTTAGGTCATCAACTAGTCTAGGTACAATGTGAGCGATTATTTTTCAGACATCTTATGAAAATATTAATGGTGGTAAATCCTACTACCTACTAATATTATAAACCTGAATATTTGTAAAAATGTATGAATAAGAATGTATGTTTGTTAGTCTTTCACGCAAAAACTACTGCGTAGATTGTGATGGAACTTTTCAATATTATATCTTACGCATCAAAATAACAAGAGTACAATTTATGAGGAACGGAAAGTGAGGTGAAACCGTAGGGCGCAACTAGTGTTATTCTATTAACTATATTAAAAAAGTAAATAAAACCGCATATAATGTACCGTGTAGTACAGACAAACGTCTATCGGCGGCTTTCAATATCCTATCTATCTTAAAATTTTCTTATCTATCTTGAAACTTTGACACATTTTCTTACAAAATCTATCGAAATTTTAAGATCGATAAGAAAATTTTAAGATGGATAGGATATTGAAAACGGCCGTAAAACCGCAAAACCTATCCGGCAGACGTTTTAAATAAGTCTAAGAATAAGTTGCATATTCTTTGGAAGCATCTAACGTTGTGTTTAATTTTTTTCAGGAAAGTGGATTCAATCTGGAGCAAAAATGACGATTGGAAAACACGATACAAAAACTTTTATTCTGCACGTTTTCAGCGGTGAGTAAAATTTAAAAAAAATGACGTATATATTTATTAAATGACATATTCGGAGTATGTGATTTTTCATTATATACATGATGATGATGATGATAATGATGATGAAACGTTGCCATAACCACAACTAGGAAAACAGCGGGATGCAAAATGTAACAAATTATATAATGTAGAGCGTTTATCGAAAACGTGTCATGGTTTTTTGCGCCCACGTCGCAACTCACTAACCCAGTTCTTTTGTTATACCCTTAATCATCATCATCTTTATCACCATCACCAACAACTAGCCATTGTTGGGTCTCGCCTGGAGCAGATGCCATGATTTTCGTGAAGACGAAGAGTCCCGTGTAGACGAAGTGTTGGTTGGTCATTAACCAGGTGGAAAGACGATATGGTGCAGTGGCCGGTCCGTGTTGGATGCGAGTGGCAGGGGATCGGTTGTCTTGGAGGGAGGCCTATGTTCAGCAGTGGACATACTTATGAGCATTAATTAATTATTTTTCCTAGAACTATCTCGCGCAACTCATTGTGTATTCCCTATTCTGAGACATAAAATGTTAAGGGTCTGTTTCACAATCTCCAGTTAAGTTCCCAATAGGCTATCGGCAACATTTTTGACAGATAGAGTATGGAGTATCTGTCAAATATGTTGCCGATAGCCTATTGCGAACTTAACTGGAGATTGTGAAACAGGCCCTGAGTCTCAGTAGCTGTTGTTATACTGCCTGTCCTGCCATTTTACTCGAAACAATATCATGGTATCCAGTTGAGAGCGTGCCACATCGCATTCCTTCCACCGGTTAAATCTGGTTGCTCTAGGACTCCGTTGAAAAAACCAAAAACATAAAATATATACAACGTCGTTTAAGGCGCTCTGAATAGACCACTTTTAAAACTATTTCATGGGATTTTTTTTAGGAAATGTGTATTGAGTACAACAGTCTAAAAAAATGAGCGAGCTTAATTTTTTTAGCTAAGCCTATTTTGACTACGCACAGCGCCTTAAAAATGTAGACCATAAAACATTTACACATTACTTTTACTTTAAACTACTTTTTAAGAATGTTAGAACGGTTAGAACTTTCGGTGTTATGAATTTATGATGTAAAAAAAAGTAAAAAGTTAACTGTATTTATAATCTCAAAATAAATACGCTAAATTTTTCATAACCACAACAAAATAAATATTACTTGTAATCGCCCATTACTTTTAATACCGACAATTCGCCCTTTGGTCGTTTTAAATAGATAATTTGCTTTCTCTTGATGCCGACATATTGTTACAATACAATTGAGAAGTACTTCATAGTCGCGACAACAAACAACGTGGGAGACATCACATCCTACGTGTAACATTTAGTCTGATACGTACTATGAATCTAATCGCAACGGTAATTTTAAATATCGAATGTCTACATAAGGGTTTCGCTTGACAGTATTTTAACATGTATTCATCACAATCAATAATTATAACCCCCTGTTCAGTTTGGACCTCCTCCACAAAATTAAGCGAGAAAGGTCTTGAGTTCACCGATACGCTGGCCTAATGCGATTTGGTGAACTTCACACACTTTCAAAGACTTTTCAATCTGATGATCTTTTCAATCTGATGAAGACTTTTCAATCTGATGATCTGATGTTCTTATGCTAAAATGTACGGAAAATTTTTGAAAAACCCATTACATGGCATGGAAGACGCCGATCCCGAACCCTAGACTATCGTCTCTCATACATTATACTACCGGCTCCTCGTAGTTTTTCCCGCGTACTTCACATTCCCGCGGGAGTATAGGGATAAGTTATATTATGTATGTCTTTAAAAAAATAAAAAGTGTGTGTCAACTCCGACGCACGACTGGAGTTTACTCCTCAAGTACGAGTATCTAACCATACACAAAAAAAAAGTTTATTCAACTGAAAAAAAAATTATAACTTCACAATTACAATGTTAATTATTGATATTTATAACAAAAAGAAATAGCAATATAAATACATCGACACTAATAGAAACAAACAAGCCCAATAACATATAGTATATAGGTATAGTCGCCTATACAGCATACCCTATGTACGTCTCAATACACTCACAGCTAAATTAGAAAGTTGCGCACTAAAGGTGCGCACCAAAAACGTGACACTTTTTCGTTAGTTCAGTTGGTTTTACCCCTCGGATTTTTCTCATACCGGGCGCCTTATATATGAAAATCGATTCTTAAGGAGTAAACTCCAAAAAAAAGTTGGTTGTAAAGTCGGTTTCCGGTCGGTAGTTGGACGTGATAACGTCAAACATTACATACCTCTCCCTCGTTCGTGCCGCGCTCCCGCTTTCGGAACACTACATGACGTCATCTTTTGCGTGCATGCTGCCCGTAATATCGAGTTATTAGTTGTTGTCGCTTTAAAAATGTAGCCTTCGATTGGTAAAAGAAGTTTCGAAATCAGTGCAGTAGATCCAGAGATTACCTCTGCAACGACATTAGCTCACAAACTAATAATAAGAAATAAACAAATAAAATATAAATATTTTCATTTAATATTTGAAAAGATTAATTCCACTGAGTTTATTTTACCGATTATTCTCAGTAGGCTTGTTGAAGCTTTAGGCGTAAAGTCACAGACAAAAATTTTAAATTCGGAATGCAAAGGTTTACAATTTTTCAATTATTTTAATTTCTCGTTCGAGCCTCAAGGCCTACTGGTAAGTCAACCGTTTACGGCGAACTGAACTTATCAAATATCGTGGACTCGTGAGTCATTAGATGAGTCACGGATATTGAGAAGACAGAATTAACATTTACCGCCTCAACTTAACGACAAGATAGTTTGGACACTTTTAATAAAACATCTCACTTTTTGCAATTGTATTATGGAAGCAGTATCCAAAACTTTTTTAAAGAAACTCAAGATCGGTATTTATGCTTAGTAAAGTACAGTCACAGTAATATTTTACGAAAAAAAAAATATTCAATATTTACAAATAACGTATTCGTGATGTAGACTTTTTTACAGTATAGTTGAATATGAACAACCACTTGGAAAATGTACTAGAAATATTTTATGATTAATTTTTATAATTTTTATACTGGCTCATTTTCACAATGTATTTGTATTAAGCATACGAATTGAATTGAAATGAAAATTGAATTTATATTTATATAAATAAGCAAAAGAGGAAAGCGCTGCAGTGACAGGGACAAAAATAGAACGAATAATATTTGCGATAATTATACTTATATATTTAATGGCGTAAGTTGCTAAAATGATTCTGCATATAACTTTATAATAAATGCTTGCAATAAGAATCCCCTAAGTGAAAGTCATGTGATATCAAGGGCGTTACATGCTTTGGAATTGGCTGACTCGGTTTACATTGGACTGAAGTTTATAATCTTTGTGTCAATTTTTTGACTGCCAGTGGATCACAGTATTTATCAGAAAAACATAACAGTTTTACTCTGAATACTCTAACCGGTGTTCAAACATACAATCCCAAAAGACATCTATTTTCAAGGCCAACTGTACCTAATTGGAGCATCCGTGAATATCGATTTTTTGTTATAGCTTAAAATATGAGAACTGAAAAGTCATTAAAGGTTTTGAGTTACAATATTCGTAACTGACTGTACTCAAATGTAAGTCGTAATCGTATTTTACATGACCGTACAGACAAGCTTTAACTAATTTTTTACACAGCTCATTTATTACAATCAATCTTAATGCCATGAAGGT
Organism: Lycaena phlaeas; assembly: GCA_905333005.2. Taxonomy (NCBI): domain Eukaryota; kingdom Metazoa; phylum Arthropoda; class Insecta; order Lepidoptera; family Lycaenidae; genus Lycaena; species Lycaena phlaeas. The sequence goes on from HG995181.1 coordinate 7,650,438, forward strand.
AATGTCGGTGCGCAATTTATGAGAGCCTGGTACAAAAAACAACAGTCACTGACTCAGCATACTCAATAAGCCATGTCCAAAAAGATTCTTGAATAGGATCCTCTAAGGGGGCTACTTGTTTGAAATGACCTTCGCCTTTTTTTTCTACAACGCCAGGAAATGCGCTTAGGTATGCCGCGGGAAACTCTGCGCCCTGCTCGCCCGAAAGCTGGTAAGTGGACGCAGCTCTACCCACTAAAACCCGGCGAGTGCCACCGCCACAGTGTTTAATAACATCTATACATACTCTGGATTAGTAGCTGTGTTGCCGACCTTTCAAATTTGAGAAAGAGGATTCTTTCTAGAAGGTTAGGAAGGTCATAATTATCCAACTAAGATCTTCTATTGGACAGTGATCGTCATATATTATATGTACTTATAAGTCGACATACCCTGCATACATACATGTGTTACTGCCATGATATTCTTATAAGTTCAATATCTTACAGGCCCAGAGAAGAACCTCAGCGCATTTCCTTCATGAGCAATGACTCTACACCATACACTACACTACTGATGAAGCTACGAGCAAGCCAGTGCGATGACGACTTGGCTACACCGTTCCTGGAGAGAAGTCAATCTGATAATCGCCAGGATAGCTGTTTGTGAGTACAAAAAAAGTAAAGTACCATCTGAAAATGTCCCGCTGTTTCACTCCTCCTCGAAATCAGTCGCCATAGTTGATCCTATTGAGCCATAGATGACCTATGCGCTGGCCCAATGCCTCTTTGCCAAATTGGTGAACTTCACATACCTTCAAAGACTTTTAATCTCATCATCAGGTATTCAGGTTTTCTCACGATGTTTGCCTTCACTGGTGAGCGAGCAATGGTCTCTTTTTTAGGGTGCACAAAAAATTAGAAAAACATAATTTTAAACCACCACAATGGGTCAGGAATCAGGATCGAACCCGGACCCCTCACGCAAGAGCATAAGGTCTCTGAGGAGAATACGTCGCTCAGTTTATTAGTGTTTAGATTTAATTATACTAACTTTTCTGTAGTTGACAAGCAATGTATACGAAGTTATTATAGATAAATAAAATCTTAAATATGTTTATTTTCATCATCATCAGCGATTAGTATACTAATAATCATAGAAATACTTATTTCAAATATCTGTGGTGATAATAAATAAAAAAACCATTTGTATTTGAACACTATTAAAAGTACATTCTCTTATGTACGTTAAAATTTAAACCTTAGGCAATAAAAAAATTAAAACACGTTTTGAAGCTTTTGTAAGTATCTAAATTATATCATCCGTTGTAGAAACAAAAAAAGGATATTATAGTGGACTTGGAATCGCAACTTTCTAATTATATAATTTAAAAAACTCTCTACTCAATATTATTTTCAATAGAAATAATTAACCACATTCTAAATTTAATCGTATCACTTTATCATAATCAAATTACCATCTATTAACATATTGTGGACAATCCTTTCCTGTGATACAATATTTTTGTGATATTCTTTCCATGTTTTTCTCGAAACTACAAGTCAGGGCTCGGGGCACGGGTATCGAAGGATCGTACAACTGGCGGGTTAAGCTGTATTTTTTCGAACAATCCACAGTTATAAAAGCTTATTCCATACATGGCTAATTTTCTCTAAAATGACATTTTGAAAGGATGCGTTGTGCCATATTGGTACCACCATCTCCCCCACTATGGTTCAAGCCTTATCGTGGCGGTGGGGCTTAGCAGCCCAGGGTGACCCCAACACCTTGGGCGAAGCTAATTGAGCCAAGGGGGCTCTTTGTACCCCTCTTATAAGAAGAGGGGGCAAAAGAGCAGGGGGCAAGGGGTGAGGATGGGAACCTCGCCTCATTGTACTGTCCTGACGGTAGGAGGGGTTGTTCTGTGGTGCGGGGCAACCCGTCTGTGGAGGTGGCGTTGGCCCCCTTAGGGGACTGACTGGCCGTCGAGGAGCCCTGTGCTAGTAGATCCGGGGCGCCTCACCAAAAGCGGCATTGGTGGCACTAGCCGGGTTTTAGTGGGTAAAGCTGCGTCCATTTATCAGCTTTCGAGCGCAACGAGTCCCACATACCCGTCTGGGGAGACCCACTCCCCTGCGGGATGCGTCATTGCATTTTCCGGCGTTAAAGAAAAAAAAATGGTACCACCATCTCGATTATTCCGTGAAACAGGTTTGCTGTCTCTCTCTCTCTGACATAAAATACTGTCTCGGATAGGTAACACATAAACTAATTATCTTGACTAGTTCCAGGTAAACTAGGTTATGTTCATGGGTAACATAGATAATTTACCAACTGCACGTAAGTTGGCACGTCTGCCAGTCTGCTAAGTAACTAATTTCAAATTCTACAAAATAATACATTTCCCTAGACGAATTGAGAACCTCCTTTTTTAAGTCGGTTAAACATAATAAACACTACAACCTCAGACTGTGTAAAATTCATCATCTTTCATCATAATAGTCAAGTTAGATAGAGATATATTTTCTATTCTCAAGTGTCAGTTACGTGTCTGCAATTGATTAGCACCGTATACATTACTGGATGGAAGGAAACATTGAATGGTTAACTAAATTGAGATCAAGGTAACGTTAGCGCCAACTGCCAATAAAAAATATAGTCACGTAACGACATTCAAGTCATGGTAAATAATTGGAACCAAGCCAAATTAAGATATAGGTGATAGGTTTTTATGCCATATGGCGGCAAACGATTAGTCGAAGCCTTATAGTTACTACAGACTCCGACACAACCGCACAACCAAGGTTTTTTCTCCAATGGGCCATCTGCAAATGAGCAATGGACAAAACTCGCGAACCGCACCAAACGCGTAGTTGTTACTTAAACTGAACGATGATATTATGAGCGAGAGCTTTTCTTTGACGCAAAAACTCATAAGCAATTTTATTGTAAAGTTCCATTAAAATGCATTCAGTAGTTTTTGGCGTAAAAGTATAACAAATATTCATCAATACATTCTTACAAAAACCTTCGCGTTTTTTATGTTAGTACTTTTTTTACTGTTCTCTGTGACAGACCTTAAACTTTTCAAAATCATCTGATATTATACCACGCAAAATCTGACCTTACACTAGCGAAACCAGTGAACGAAGCTGTACAGGTACATGTGGCATGTACAGGATATTTATAAAAGACTTTCTCACACACTAAAAATAGCATCAACTTCATTACACGCTCGATCAACTGAAAATGCGTGAAAATAATTATCCTCAATATAGTTACTACGAGTATGTACCCATATAAGGCGAGACACCCGAAAATAATTAATTAATTTCCACTGTCGCTCCGCTCATTTCACACAGTTTCGATGAAAAGAGACGACAGGCAGTGGCGCCGTTAATGAGCACAAAAACGTAGGTAAGCGGCATAAACCCCGAAATTGTAAAAAAATCAAATATAATAAACTACCCAAGAAAATTACATGATTTTCTTGACACCTAAGTATAGTATTACTATGATTTTTTCATTATTATATGTATATTGTATATTGTATCGTGTACTAGATTAGTAGTTAGTATTACTATAGATTCTGAAAATTCCGTAGCACAAATACATAATATCATTCCGGAATAATACTAGCAAAAAAAAACAAAAACATGGACGCTCCTTTGGATTGTCTATCGAGGAAAATTATACGAGTCGTGTATTCGGATCTTATTATACGATCTCAATTATTAGAATATATGACGAAAAATAACATCGAAAATCATTCACGTTTACAATCTCGAAATATACAACGCCAAAAATTCGAATACACATATTAACTCTAGTAGAATAAGTCTTTTCATTAAATTTATTAGTAGAAAATTCATTTATTTAAATAATATGTAGAAAGGTTTGTGCATAATGCAGCATTTATTTATATTGTTTTGGAATAATATACAGAAGTATAGTTTTTGTTTATGTCGAATTTTTCTCGTTTAATATCAATCAGTTCTCCTCCTTAAAATCAGGATGCAGTTTTAAATGCTGTATTCAAATTTTATCTACTTATATTACCATTTCCCCGGTGAATGTAATTGTGTATGTTATTGACATTTTATTACGTAATATTTGTTACTTGTATATAATACTAGCTGTTACCCGCAGCTTCGCCTGCGTGAACTTAAATGTACGGATTTATCATGTCTGATGATGATCATTTTCCATTTTAATAATGACTAAGTTTTTGTATTAAAATGGATATATGTTATCTTGAACACATTATATTCCTTCGCAGACTTTCTGCATGCATATTTACTATAGCTGTTGCCCGCAGCTTCGCCTGCGTTAACTAAGTTTTACAACGGGATCTTAGTACGCGAAATAACATTTTTTACACCTTGTGTCCGAAAAACCAAAATATCTTACGGACCCTATTTTTATCAGAATAAAATTTAGCCTATGTTATTACTCGTGGACAATGCAGCTTTCGAATGGTGAAAGAATCGGTCCAGTACTTTTTGAGCCTATTCATTACAAACATACAAACATACAAAAATATGTACAAATCTTTCCTCTTTATAATATTAGTATAGATTAATCTTTATTTCAACTTTTTTGTTCTTGACTTTTATCATCTGCCTAGGCTTTTCCGAACTTTTGGTATCGGCTTACAGTCTAACCGGATTCAGCTGAACACCAATATTTTATATAAGGCAACTGCTTGTCTGACTACTACAACCCAACTGGGGTGATACGGTACCCCGTTGTAAGACTGGTTGTCAGACTATCGGCATTCTGACGACTCATAACGACTGTCAAAGATCCACGAGTGGCAGCCGGGACCAACATGCTTTCCGAGGCACGGAGGAGTCTCGGTATGTAAAGATGGTCACCCATCCTTGGACTAACCTCGGCAAGTGTTGCTTAACCTGGTGAATCGATCCGCGCGACTATTACCACTGAGCCACGAGCTTCACCTTTTTTGTCTTTGAATTTGTAATAGGAATAATTGCAGGTCACGCAGCTCGGATATCAACGACACCGTACTCCTGGACATGGTGTGCTCACACAACCGCGAGCTGGCTGACGAGCTGCACGATGTACCGGAGCTGGCCAGGGTTGACGATTTAGAAAAGTCAGTACTAAGTACTTGATGTGCCATATTTTACATAAGCCTACATATTAAGTTCAGTAGTTCTTTTAATGGTCAATGTATACCTACGTCTTGACAATAGGATTCCAGAAAAGCTTTCAATATTTAAACAGTTTCAAAGCGTTTGTGTGGTAAAGCATATTTTAAAATAAAAGAATATATCAAAGATGCCATCTATCTTGTGAATAAGACGTTTGCTATGAGGCTTTAGTTATTTTATAAAAATATTTAAAAGATTACTTAGATTTTCAGTGCGTTCTTTTCACTGGTTGCAGTAGTTGGAGTTGAATAAAAACTTTACTTTTTACCTTTACTTTATGGGTATCGAAAGTATTAAGTATAACTTCAGTACTAAATAACACACTATTTAATTAATTAATTTTATATGAATTTAATGTGCTCACGAGCTCGTATCTCTAGCCATAACGTTTTACTTCCAAAAGTATTAAAAAATAAGATTTTTTATAATAACGGTTTAGATAATAATATACTCCAATAAGTAGAGTAATAAAATAAGAACAGCATAATATATCATTTAAATATTCCATTAGAAATCTTACGGTAATTTAAATCAAGTATTAAAATGTATTAATAAGAAAATAAATAATAAATGTGCAATATATCGATCTTTGTATACATAATTAAAAAGATTATTGAGTAAGACCGGTAGAAGAGTGAAGAGCAAGCAAAACACGCAGGGTAATTAACAACTTGCAAGGATAAATTAAATTTAAAAATTAAAGAGGCCTATCATGTACAGCAGTGTATTGTGTTGCAGTGGAAAAGGTTGATAATGGAGTTGGTGATGAATATGATAGCGGGATAAAGGATCCCCACCATGGTTCAGGCCTTGTCGTGGCGTTGGGGCTCAGTAGCCTAGGGTGAGCCAGAACCTTGGGCGAATTGATCGCCGGGCGTCTTTGTACCCCTCTTATAAGAAGAGGGGTACAAAGAGCAGGGAGCAAAGGACGAGAACCTCGCCTCATTGCACGACGTTAGGAGTGGTTGTTCTGTGGTGCGGGGCAACCCCTCTGTGGAGATGGCGTCGGTCCCCTGAGGGAATGACTAGCCGTCGATGTGCTCTTTTGCTTGTAGATCCGGGGCACCTCACCAAGGGCGACATTGGTGACACTCGCCGGGTTTTAGTGGGTAGAGTTGCGTCCACTTACCATCTTTCGGGCGCCTCGAGTCCCACATACCCGCCTGGGGAGGTTCCCACTCCCCCGCGGTATGCGTAAGAGCATTTTCTGGCGTTAAAGGAAAATAAAAAAGTGGGATAAAGGATAAGCCACCAGGGCCATGAACAAAAGGAAAAAATCCCAAAAATATTTCTTTTTAGACATATAAATTTAAAAAGGTAGTTGGGGTGTTCTATTATTTAGGCCTTATAGTCTGTCTATCTCGTCTTCCGGTTCACCGGAGCACCCCTTTGCTCATGTCGGACCCCGCTAAAGACACGATGTCGTGTGGACTGCTTTATAGCGATCGGGCAGACCCCTATCTGAAGAGTCTAGCCTTTGCCGGGGCCTGCCTATCCCTAAGGTGTTCCTGTCTTGCCTTTGCCAATTCGGGACCCTCAAAAAGCAACTGAAGGCGCTCTCAGTGGTTTTAGTGGGGTTATACTTATTATAAAAATCAACGTCTCTTGCTTGACAAATATTGTATTTTATATCTGTATAATATGCGCCCATTTGCGTACGTGACATTCTTACCATATTTTCATGTGCTTAGGATCTAGGTAACACTACCACATACTTACCACATTTTAGAGAGTAAAGGATACATAAATGTATATAAACAAATCTATAATATATAATTCCAGTGTCACGATGTTTGTCCGGGATAAACTTCGAAACTACTGAAGCGATTTTAATGTTTTTTCTTTTAAAATTTGTGCTTTTCTCCAACTTAAAAGATAGGATAGTTTATTTCTATAATTTGAGATAAAATAGGTACGTGAACAAAAAACTGCTACAAATCCTTTTTACAGAACGAAATCTGTCGGGTCGGCTAGTATATAAGAAGTTATAGGTTAAGAAAAACAAAAATATCGTAATTGGTTATCGTTACGTAAAAAAATCTGACCTCTAAACTCTTTATAAACTCCCTTATTACGATAGCATAAAAGTAAAAGGAATAAGCAAACAATAAAAGATGTCGTTATTCGTGAATTAGCGTTAACAAGTCACAATGCAAGAACACGACATAAGATTATAAAACCATAAAGAAAAATGTTTTTCTCTTACTTTCACTCAATTCAATTATGTCATTATTACTTTCTCACAGCTCATGTACGTTGCTATTGTGATGAGCGGTTACAAAATGGTAGTTTGAATTTGATTAAGGTCAAAAACGTATTCATTTAAAAAGAGCTAGACAGAACGAATATCTCCGTAGTAACTAGTCCTAGTTAGATAAGTGTCGAGAGGTCGGCCATCTTGATGTCTCTTGGATGAGACTCATGTCCACAGTCCAGCAGTGAAGAGAAAATGTGTGATAAATATGATAATTAGTAGAGCCGAAAGAGTGCCGACATGACTAATTAATTTTTGTTAAATTTTTATTAAAAAAATATTTTTAATTTAAACGAGAAAAGAACTTAGAGGCGCTCTTTAGTCAACAAAATAAAATAAAAAACATAATTTATATTAGATACGTCATGTAAAACCTTAAGAGTTCATGTCTTATTCCCAAGGTGTGGTATCTTCAATTATATCGTTTAATATCATATTAACTTTATATTATACCACTTATACCGACAAAATGAACACGTGTTATTTTATAATTACTAATGGCTGAAAGGAACTTCGAGAAAAGACCATATTGTAAACAGAGTAATCACTCACATTTTTTTTTGTAAGCAGTCAAAGTCAAGAGTGTTATCCCTATGGGGCAAGTATGCGGACAGAGTGCAGCGTATCCCGGTCCCGGGTGTCCCGAATGTCGACCCGACGTGACATGGACATTCCGTCCATCTTGGCGTTCACAGCGTCAGTTACAACGCCGGTAAAATTTTACTTACATACTACACGAATCGCTCTTGTTGCGGCTAAATAAAACCGTAAAAAGTAGTTTTATTATCATACATTAAAATAATTATTTAATGAGTATTAAGTGTCACATGAGCGACGGTGGTCCAGTGGGTACGGGCTCGGAATATGGACAAGACCATCGCTCGCCCATGGCTAAAGGAAAACATTCTGAGGAAACCTGCATGCCTGGTGAGATTAAAAGTCTAGATACCTCTCCTCGCTTGATTTCGAGGAGGAGACCCTTGCCCAACAGTAGGATATGGGTTGATACTACTTTAAGTTTTAGTGTTACATTATTGATGTCATAAATGAAAGAAAACGTCCTATAATGTTGTATAACGCGTTTTTTATCTAAATCAAAATCCTCACAACTCCACACATTCACAAAAAAAAAATCCAATGGCCGAGTATTATTATTCGAAGTATGCTTTTAAGATTTTTGCTTCACGTGTTTTTACTTCCTTTTATGAAATTGCAATAAAGACAAAAATCTTATCGATTTTTCGGATGTAAGGCTCACATTTTTTTTATTAATAGCCGATGAACACACAAATCTATTCATTTAAATGATCTAAAAGGCTTAACCTATTTTACACGCTTTTTATTAGCTTCACTTGTATGTCAGTTTGTCAGTTTGTCAGTTTGTCAGTTTGTCAGTTTGTCTGTTTGTCAGTTTGTCAGTTTGTCAGTTTGTCAGTTTGTCAGTATGTCAGTATGTCAGTATGTAACTCTCCGTGGGTAATCTGCGCGCCTGCGGCCTTCCTTGGTTCCGGTAGCCGTTTCTCAGGCTCCCTCTCCGAAATCGAACTGTGATTCCCCGTATTTATAATATTCATAAATAATTACTAAAAAGTAAAAAATAAATAATAGTTTAAAAAAACTAAAAACACGCTTTTTATAGAAACCCAAACTAAAAAATAGAAAATAAATTTTAATAAATTTAAATTACGAATAGTGTTAAAAATTTCAATAACTATAAATTAATAATAGTGTAAATAAAAAAAAATATTTTATTTTAAAAAAAGCGTGGGGTGCATGGTGTCAATATAGTTATAAATATTTTATTGACAGATATGAGTAGAGTGATTATCATTTTTTTGATAATATCTTAAAAAGCACCCCACGCTTTTTTTAAATTAAAATGTATTTTTTTTATTTACACTATTATTAATTTATAGTTATTGAAATTTTTAACACTATTCGTAATTTAAATTTATTAAAATTTATTTTCTATTTTTTAGTTTGGGTTTCTATAAAAAGCGTGTTTTTAGTTTTTTTAAACTATTATTTATTTAGGTTCACTTGGCTCATCCAGCGTTTCAAAAAATTGAAAACCAACAAACAGCAGCACCTCGGTGGTCAATTCGACGGTCAGTGTGTCCAGTGTGCTCGCAGAAATGGCGGGATAGAAGCTCCATATTGAACATTAAGAATTCCGGTAAACATTTATGGGATACGTAATACAACACGTCGAAATCAAACGACTATCGACGCTCATCAACATCCATATTAAGGCTGCGTTTCCACCGGAGATGAGCTCAGCTGCGTTGCGAGGAATGTGTTTTATAAGAACCAATAGAGACGTTGCCCTGAACGTGGTCAGGCAAATTAAGCGTTTCTATTGGTTCTTAAAAACACAATCCTCGCAACGCAGCTTCTTAACTCAGCTCCGGTTGAAACGCAGCCTAAACCAGAAGTTATGCAGACGCGTTGCCCTTTTTTCCCTGTATATAAAAACATAGGTGATTGTCTAAATTATATTCTTATTCTTTTTGATTATCTCAATAATAATTAGGATCAATTACAAGAATATAATTTAATAACGCTCAGACTAAAATATTTTTTTAATTTCTTAAATTTATCAAGTAGGTACTAAGATAAATTTACGTTTATTCAACACTTTGTTCTCCGAATAAAGGTATACTGTATAATAGAATTTTAAATTCTGTCATATATTTTTAGACGGGGTCTGACGCAAGAGTGAGTAGGGTTCTAATAATTATATTTCTTTTCAAAATATTTTAATATAATTGAGTAAATATTAAAACTGATTTAATGTGTTATAATAAAACAATTTTTATGTATTTTATCGCGGTTTATTAAGTTTTTTATGAGCCCGACGTTTATGATACTTTACAGCAACCATGGTCACGAAAGGAGTCTCGCAATAAAATCCGTAAGAGTTATTTCATTATATTAATATAATGAGTGAAATTCGCGTAAACATAAAATAAAGCGTATCTAGTCTACCTTCTAAAACTAGCCGAAACATCGTCGAATGAAAAGTAAAAATAAAGCCTTAATATCGCGATTTTACGGTTTTAATACTGTATATAATCGTTTCGTAGAATTAGATACATATTTATATAATCTCATTTTGTCATCTAATTGCAGGTTTAAAGAGAAACTCATCAGCCGAACTGCCGTCAATAATAGCACCTGCGCGTTTGCGCTCGTCCATCACAGTGGGATAGTAAGTTCCCGTAACAAGTTAAAGTTTCTAGAACTATCTAAAAATCCCTCTTAATTCTAATCAAAATTCGCAGAGAACTACAAAGACCTTAAACAACGTAAAATAAAAATAACTGCCACTGAAAAAGGACTGATTTCCTAAATATATGCATTGCGGATGTCTCGCACCATGAATATAAAGAGCAGTCATTACTCATGAGTCATAACACGCGTCTGATACGGAGATGGGGTTCTTGCCTCCCAAACATCACAGTCAAGACACCGAAGCCACCACGGTGAAATAGGTCCCCGTATTGCTGGTACCTTCTGCCGGGCCTTCACTTCGGTGGAAGCACTCGATAGTCCGCCTGGGGTCTCATTTCATCCGACAGTGGTGGGGCATGGACCCGGGGCATCTCCCCACCCATCACAGGGTGAAGCCAACCGACTCACTTCACATCCAATGAAGCATTACCACCACTAGGGTCATTAACATAGCTCCAACCGAAACAAAAGAGTCGTAACTGCTAATTCTGTGGATATTTGATGTAAGAGCATCTGCTGCATAATATATTATTAAAATGATTGATTTTGGTAATAAAGATTACCGTTTTCTTACAGTAAACCACCACCAATTACACCGGCAATTGAGAAACATTCAAGCGTTTTAAAAGGTGGCGTTAAGAGTGCGAATACGTCCTGGCAGTTAACACGCGCCAGGCGACTGAAGATGCCCAAACCTCAAATACCGTCTCCAGATGTTAATGCTCCTCCTAGCTGTAGCGCACCTACGGCTATAAAGGATTTGGATTCACGTATATCTAAATTCCTTACAGATGACTTCTGAACGCAAATAAAGAATATTTTTTAAATTTTGTTTAGTTACATTTTATTATTATACAACAAGGAATTAAAGACGAATTAATGCAGTCGTTTTTAATACATATATTGTGTGGGTTATTTTAAATGACGTAAATGCTTATTAAAAATCAAGAGCAATATTATCGTTAGTCGTTACTCGTATGAACATACCACACGTATAGGATCAAGGATAATATTCATGAAGTATAGAATAAAGATATAAGGAGTCCGAACGATATGGGCTTTTAGTATTCACTATTTATCACTATTAATACACAATAATAAACACAGATCTTAGTTCTTTTGTCTGCCGCTGTCTGCTCTAGGATCGCTTGCGTACCGACGCTATTGTAGCGGACCAATCAGCGCCACAATACTTCCCGCGTAAAGATTTAAACGAGTAATTAATAAAGAAGGCGTGCTCTACTGGCAAAATATCTGTCCCCTAAATTGCGACCATTTGTTCAACATTACGTTCGGACTCCTTATATGTATATCTGTATTCCGTAAAGTTGACTGACCTGTTGGTCTAGTGGTTAGTGACACTGACTGCTAAACCAGAAGGTCAGGGGTTCGATTCCCATCCAGGACAAATGTTTGTGTGATGAGCATCAGAGCATGATCATTTGTTCTGTGTCTGGGCGTAATTTATCTATAATATGTATATATTTAGAAATACATAAGTATTGTATCAATTGTCTGGTTACCACAAGAACAGTCTTTGCCTAGTTTGGGATCAGATGGGTATTGATTACTCCGGAAAAGCCCATATCGTTCGGACTCCTTATATTATGGGTGTTATTTAAACGACTAGCATAATATTCGTATTTTTGTGAGCAGAAAAATATAATCTGGTAGCAGAAATAGCTAATTGAGCGGCAACCTATGTTCAGCAAACATTTTAAAATCAAGCAGCAATTATTGACATTTTTTATGGCTGTAATTATTTTTGAAAGGCATATTAATTAAAAGAGGGGCAATGTGCTGCTCCTTTTTAATAAAATTGTGCTGCTTATATAAGTAGCATGAATATAACTTCAAGCAACTTTCTTTTTCATTAAATTCTGCGTTATAGCCCAGTCCACAGGATTTGATGACGTCATGATTTGAATTAATTCTCTGGTCCTTTACTAAGAATGATAATATAATTTATTAATTTCTTATTCAATTTTTATACAAAATTTTAGTTTGTAAATCGTATTTATAATTATTGTAATATCAAAAAATATTATTTAAAAATGTATAAACAAACCAAAGAAGAAATTCATAGATAATGGTATGAAGAGGATTTGAACTTACGAACGACAGCGTACAGCTTGAGCGCGCGCGGACGGTGTTAACCGTAGAGCTGTACGTCTTGTTACAAATAAGTTTAAAATTGTGGATCCATTCCTGCGTATTGAATGTTTTAATTTGATTTGATTTTTGTAGGTAATGATTTTATTGAATATTGCAAGTTTTTGCAATAAGCAACAATTTTTAATACCTGTATAATCTATCTACTATCTACATAAATCTACGAAACTGAAACAAAATAAAATCTTGAAGAAATAAATTTCATCATCATATTATCAGCCTTTAGTGGACGGACCACTGCTGAACACAGGATTTGACGACGTCATGACCTGAATTAATTCACTAGTCTTTTATTAAGAATGATAATATAGTTTATTAATTTCTTTTTCAATTTTTATAATTTTGTTCAATAACATACTTACAACACCATCTAGCGGTAAATAGCGCAAACCTACACCGGTGTGAACACAGGACATAAAATGTAATGCAAAGAAATGTGCCGCTCAAGTAATTATTTTGCCCGATGAATGTTTATTGTGCGAGGTCATAATATTGTAAGCTGCTTATTTATGATTTAATTTTCGACCATTACCAAAATTATTTGCGGAACAAGAATTGCTACCAGCTTTATTTTATTGCGTACAAAATCTTTGTATGTCAACCAAATTATTTAAATGCCGATTTTTTTTTGCCACTCCAAAATTTATAACGTCCGTCCATTTAATTACTTCCCATAAATACGGTGTTTGACAACATTCAAAATACTCTATGAAATGTGGACATCCTGCGAGATAATAGTCTAAAGAAAACCATTATCACTTTTTTTGAACAAAATAATGCATAAATTTTGCATAATTCGCAAAATAAAAATGATATTTTTTAAAAATTTTGATGTGAATCAAAACGCTCTGTGATTGGTTGTAACACTCGTGACGTCACACGCAAGTAAACAATATTTTGTACTACTGATTGTCGTTCGAGTTTAATGTGTTTTGGTTATTATTTTTACTTCTGAGCTATTTTTAAACAAATTTTAGACATTTTTTATAACTAGTCATTAATAGTGGTAAGTATATCACAAAATGGAAGGAAATTTTGTGATAGCGATGGTGCGATAACAGCAACCTTGAACCTACATAATATGATGACGCTTTTATGGTTGCACTTTTCTTTAAGAATAACGCTGATTATTATTCAGCTGAAGCTTAGGGGTGTTTGTTACGCTTTCACGCGAAAACTACTCAACCGATCATCATGAAACTTTGTACACATAATCTCGGAGGTACTATAGCGAAGTATATAACGATTTACAATACATTTAAAAGATTATGAGGGAATATTTTATGCAAACTATTTTTTTTAACAGCAAGTAGTTATAGTAAATAAATATAAATTTAAGAATGATTAGTGTACTTACCTAATAATTTAATTTAAATAATTCATGTTATTTTAAACTTATAATATTAATATAATATATATTTCTTGAGAATTATATATAAGTAATATGTAAAAAAAAAGTATCAACCCTTATATGTCCCACTGCTGGGCACGGGTCTCCTTCCTCGAAATCAGGCGAGGAGGGTAATGGGCCAATAGTCCACCGCGCTGACCCAGTGCGGATTGGTGAACTTCACATACCTTCAAAGACTTTCAATCTCATCAGGTATGCAGGTTTCCTCACGATGTTTTCCTTCACCGGTGAGCGAACGATGGTCTCGTGTGCACTTAGAAATTTAGAAAAACCCATTTCAAGGCACACACGGACGGGTCAGGATCGAACCCGGAACCCCTCGCGTAAGAGGCTGAGTCCGTCCACCACTGGACCACCGTCGCTCAGTCCGTCCACCACTGGACCACCGTCGCTCAGTAATATGTAATCTATATCTATATTAATATTATAAAGAGGAAAGATTTGTACCTATTTTTGTATGTTTGTATGTTTGTAATGAATAGGCTCAAAAAGTACTGGACCGATTTCAAAAATTCTTTCACCATTCGGAAGCTACATTATCCACGAGTAGCATAGGCTAAATTTTTTTCTGATAAAAATAGGGTTCCGTAAGATATTTTGGTTTTTCGGACGCAAGGTGTAAAAAATGTTATTTCGCGTACTAAGATCCCGTTGTAAATCTTAGTTAACGCAGGCGAAGCTGCGGGCAACAGCTAGCCATATATAAATATATATAGATTATATATGATTCTATAGAATCATCTTCCCACATAAAAACATTTGTATGCATCGAAATACTGTTTGGCTCTCTTCGCGCCAATCGTAACCACAATTTACGTTTTTTAGGATTCGTAGGAACAGAAACAAATAATTTTTCCGGAGTTTGTATAGACGTATTTGTACATTGTGGTACTACACACCATTTATAAGCCATTTCTTCCAATAAATACTGAAATTTGAAGAGAAAAAAAAGCAATACACCTTCAGAAGTATACAAGATGGATTGGTTTACTAGTGTGTGACGTCACATGCGTCACGTGACCGGAGCCATTACAAAGACGTCGTTTTTGCCGCGATTTTTACAATTTAAATTTTAACATCGTTTTTTATCCTATATACTGTAAATTTCACAGAAAAAATATTACTGTACGTTTATTATATACTAAAAGAATCATTTAAAACGATTTCCAGAATTAGTCAAATACCGTATTAGTCAAATACCGTATTATGATCTGTACTCCGCGGTATATAATATATTCTGTGGTAACAACTGTCACTTGTCAGCTGTGAGCTGTCACAAATATCAAGAGATGTCAAAAAGATTTTAATTTTAATTTCCAGATTAAATATTAATTACACACAAAAGTCAAGATATCTGTAGATTACAATTTCCATAATCCATAGTTGTATAATTTTATCAAAAATGGCGAATCTTAAAATTGCTATAAATATTTTAAATCCTTTAAAATATACCCAAATCAGAAAGACATTTACTAGAAATTTAGTTTCAAAGCAGCTATTTTACAGTGAATTTGGTGAACCGGCTGAAGTCGTAAAATTAAGAGAATGTGAAGTTCAACCACTAAAAGGACAGGAAGTTCTTGTGCGGATGCTGGCAGCGCCAGTTAACCCCGCCGACATAAACACTATACAAGGTAAACGAACTGGTAATGAATACAATAAAATACCAAAAAAAAATCTCCTTTCCTTTTAAATGTTCATCCTTCATACCATACCTATTTTAAACTGAGTATTACTTTTAGGGAAGTATCCAGTAAAAGTGAGTCTACCATGCATACCAGGAAATGAAGGTGTAGGTATAATTGAAGAAGTTGGCAAAGAGGTGCAGGGTCTGTCTCCAGGTAATAGAGTTATTGTTACAAAGCCAGTACAAGGAACCTGGAGAGATATTGCCGTGTTCAACAAAGATTATCTCCGAGTGGTACCTGATGACTTAGGTTTAGTTGAAGCAGCAACTCTAACAGTAAATCCATGCACAGCATACCGCATGCTGTCTGATTACAAGCCGGTAAAAGAGGGTTTAGTAGTTATTCAAAATGGAGCTAACAGTGCATGTGGCCAGAACGTTATACAAATATGTAAAGCTTGGGGTGTGAAGAATATAAATATTGTCAGAAATAGACCAGAGATTAATGAATTGAAAAAATATTTAGAATCATTAGGAGCAACATATGTTTTGACAGAAGAAGAGTTACGATCTACAAATATATTTAAAGAGAAAAAGATTGATAAGCCATCACTAGCTTTAAACTGTGTTGGCGGTAAAAGCTCCCTTGAAATGTTAAGGCACCTCCAACATTCGGGGAAGATGGTAACTTACGGAGGGATGTCCAGAGAACCAGTAACCATTCCAACTTCTGCATTTATATTTAAAAATTTGTCATTTTATGGATTCTGGATGACTGCCTGGAATGACAAAGCGCAAAGACATGAAAAAAATGAAATGATTGATGATATTGTCACCATGATGTGTCAGAAAAAGTTACAAGGTCCAACTCATAAAAAGATTAAGTTTGAAAACTATGAAGAGGCTCTGTGTAATGCACTGTCATTAAAAGGCTTTACGGGATGTAAATATATTTTAGATTTTAGCTAAGTTCAAATATTAATTAAGAGTTTTATTTAATATACATATATTATAATAATATGTAAGGGTATATTATTAAAATTTAAAAAATTCGAGTATTTTTTTTTAAATTAAAATCATTAAAAGTTTAAGTACCTCCTAACCTTTAAATTCTTTGTAAAACTAATTTTTAGGAAGGAAGGACTTCTTGGATATCAAAAAACCAAGAATTACAGTATGATAAACCTAAATAATGGTATTATAAAAAAGTAATGTCTTAATTATTTCATGAAATGTATCTTCAGGCAATACCTCATAAAATGAGGTATTGCCTGGAGATCACTAATAAAATCAATAATAGAAATGTATATTATACATTTTATGTTACTAGCCAAACCCGATTTCAGGACAAACTAGTTTTGCCTAAGTTAATCTAATTCTTCTAAAATGATTAAGTACCCTTTTTTTCTTTTCGTTTACGCTGGGAAATGCGCTGAGGCATCTCGCTGGGGAGTTGGTCTCTCCAGGTGAGTATGTGGAACTCGCTGCGCCCGAAAGATGGTAAGTGGACGCAGCTCTACCCACTAAAACCCGGTGAGTGCCACCAATGCCGGCTTTGGTGAGGCGCCCCGGATCTACTAGCACAGGGCTCCTCGACGGCTAGTCAGTCCACTTAGGGGGCCAACGCCACCACCACAGACGGGTTGCCCCGCACCACAGAACAACCCCTCCTACCGTCAAGACAGTACAATGAGGCGAAGTTCCGGCGAGTGCTACCGCCGCCGCCTTTATTGTGCGCCGCTTTGCACATAGGGGCGACGCGGCTCTGTTTCAAGACACACGAGGGGTCAGAGTTAAACTCGGAATCTCGTACAAGAGGCCGACTCCATAACCACTGGACAATCATCGTTCTTGTTTGTACATTATCAGTTATCTTATTATTTTATCCTTAATGCCCCAAAATGTATTATAGATAAAGAATTGTTTTATTTTTGTATAATATTTAGAATAGAAAATAATATTATTAAACTGGTAAATAGTATTTAACTCAAACAACAAAATATGACCATGCTCGTCACACAAACATATTTTATCCTGGGTGGACGATCTTCTTATTTAGCTTTTAGTTTATCTAGGATCGCTAACCTCTAGTGACTAGGCCAACAGGCCATAATTATTATCATTTATTCTTAAATTTAAACCCTTTCTTGATGTAACAATTTGGTCTATTTAAATTTGTAAATTGGTCAACCGGGCAATAACGTTCTAAAGTGAAGCCCGCGTAAACGAAGTGTTGGTCGGCCATTAATCTGATGGTAAGACGATCTCCTTGTAGTGGTCGGTCCGTGTTGGATGCGACTGTCTTAGCGTTCATTGAGTAAGGCCTATCTTCAGGATTTGAGGGATACAGGCTGATGATGATGAATAATTGTTATAAAAATGTATGCGCAGTATTTAAAAGAAAAGAAAAAAAGTTTATCACGCTTCCGTCTTCTGTCATTTTTGTTGTCACTGTCATTCAATTTTGTCATTGTCAATGCTGATTACTGTCATCATTTGTCAGTGACTACTGACTCGATTATTTTATATTGTTTTAAAAATTTGGAATTACGGTGTTTACTTGATAGTAATTTTATTATTTCAATAAAAAAATGAAAATGCATTAACATAATAAGTAATAAGTATCTACAGTTGCCTAATTTTTTGCCATTGTTTAAAAATCTATTGAACATTTACTTTGTAGGTAACTGTCTCTTGCTTCACTTGCTTTATAATTATAGTAGCCTTAATAATGGATAAAAATACCTATGAAACCTATGAATTCCTAGCGGCAGATGATGACGATAACCAATTTCTTGTTGTTCAAGACGATGGCACATTTTTGAGTGAGTACAGTTAAACGTAACTAAATAAGTTGAATATATTATGAAGCGATTTAATTTGGCACCAATAAAAAAAGGCATACCATAACAAAAAACCAAGCTAATCATAATCGTAAATGGTCCAGGGGTTTATACCCCATCATTCTTGGCATAATATGGTTGCCAAATCTTCTCAAAGAAAATTACTTTGTTTGTAAACATAGGCTTTGTTGTTGATAGTTTTGTTATTCACTAAACGATAGAGAAGAACAAGTTAAAAATGTCTCACATAAGAAATAAATTTGAGTAATCGCAATTTATTATCATTTACATGTGCCATATTTTGTATAACTTAGACATGATGGTCATGAGAGGACTTTGTAAAAATTGGTAAATTATAATCATCTTAATCCCAATTTTAGTTTTCCTATAGTTAATCTTCTCTTATAGTAAATAGGCCAATACAGTATATAACCCAAGCCCAAGACGTAAAAGGAGCACTTGAGGAGGTTGAGCCATCCACTGTATACGACGAGAGCTCTCAACAATTCTTTGTAAATGCAAATGACACAGAGGAGTTAATAGCAGGTATGTATACATAAGACCATCTGCATTCAGTGGATGGTCCATGCATCAAAGAATTCAGACACACAATTCTTAAGGATTTTTTGTGCTGACTTTATTGGGGATATGTCCTCAGTTCGCACTTGCTCACTCTCGTAGGCCCATATGCTGGGGACATTGTGGTGTCCCTCTCATCACACCGCCAAACGGACCTTTGCATCTCAGAAATTTTGTCCTCAAAGTGCTCATAAGAACTGTCCTTCTATATACGTCTGAATTCTTTGCTTTTGGGCAATTGATTTATGGTTTTCTTGGCATTTACTGAGGGAGGCCTATGTTCAGCTGTGAAAGATAAAGGATGATGATGATTATCAATAAATTGACTTTAAAATCTTAAAGTTATTATATTTCAATTTTCAATAATTACAATTAAATATCTTGTTTTTGAATTTTTTTGTTTACTTTCCGTATTGTGAAATATACTGAAATCAATCATTATATTTATTACAGATCAGTTTGTTGTACAAAATTCTGACAATAATGTTTATACAAATGGTTTCTTCTTACAAGCAATTGAGGATTCAAAAGATGACCAAGTAAGTGTTGTATACTAAGACATTTTAATTAAGTTGAAGGGTTTTACAAATAAGAGTTTCTTATTTAAAAAAAGTAAATTATAGAAATAGAATTAAAAAAGAAATGTGGTGTCGTGAGACACCAGGTAGGAACGAAGTTCCTTCGACTAAATAGAAAGGTATTATACACTACTCGCTTGTGTATGCAACTGTCGCGCCTGTGCACGTCTCGTTTAACGCTTTTATTCCACGCACTTTTTCTTACAGTTTTACTGTCACATTTTTTTCAGTTCGGTCGCGCAGCAAAATCCCTATCCAAGCCTGCCGTAAGGAACTTCGTTCCAATATCTTATAAACACAGAATTAATAATTAGGTTTTCTGCCTTCCTTTTAGAAGTATTATTAAAATAATAATTCTGAATGGTCTTATGGAACATTTTGACTAGCTTATTTACAAAATACTCAAAATTATTTCTGTTTATGCTATTCCAGATACAGGAAAATACTAATGAATATATTGAAGTACCTGACAATAGTGCAATTAGCACAGAAGAAAAAAATAATGGAGACTGCACGGAGGTATATAACATTAGTTGTTGTAATTATTTTGTCATTATTATTATTACTATTTCTTAACTTTGAAATGTATGCTATATTAGTTTAAAAGTTTATATTAGTTGTAAATATCTAAAGGCATTCCAATTTAAAATTTATAAAACAATCTGCTTCAAATTAAAAAAAGGCTGTCTAGTGACTCTTAATTTATTCTCTTTTTGTCCGCCGACATTTGTTACGTTATAAATATCAATTTTTTTTATGCATCATATATTTCAGATTACTTTAAGTGATGAACAGTATCAGTTATTACAAGAGAAAGGCTGGATACTGCTGGAGACAAGTGACAAAAAATATCTATTGGATTCTGTTGGTCTTCATGATATAACAAATAATGAAAGTATGTTCAAGTTGTAATAATGTCATATAAATGTTTATTTAAAAATCTGTAAAGTGAATAAACTTTTTATACCCTTATAAATTATTTTCAGAATTAATAGAAAAATTAAAAAATGATGTTGATCAACAAAACTCTGAGGAGGGGGTTATCAGGTTTCTATAAATGTTTCTTTTTATTTAAATACTAATTTAGTTTCAATCTATTATTATGATAAAAGGACTAAAATATTTTCAGCTCACTGGAGAATGAAAAGGAAAATGAATCTAATATAAAACGAGAGCCTGTCTGTTACGTGCCTGCAGGAGACTTGATGCAGGTTGAAGAGGAAATACAAGAAGTATTAACTGAACCTATGCAAAATAATGAAGGTATTAATGAAATTTATTGCCAAAACATTTTATTGCCAGAGAATAATAGTTGAAGGTCAATTAATTCTAATAATAATTATAATAAATAAAAGAAAAATTCTAATATTGAATCTATGTGTACTTTTTCTTGATGTTATTTGAAGATAAGTACTTTTTTCGTAACTTTTAGTAGGTAAAACTGCAATGTCTAGTTGTAGCTCTTGCAAGTTGATTAAAAAATATATAAAGAAGATTAAATACATAAATTTTTATAGAGAAAAATAAATAAATAAATAGGTTAAAAACATTATGTATATTATTAGACAAATTTCTATTACAGATTATTCTAAGGTAGAAGTAAAAATAGAAGAAGAGAAAACTGATAACATTTTAACATTGTCACAACCAAACAATGCAAAATCAAAGAATGCTAATGCAATCCAACTTGGTCATAATCCTATAAAAATTAAAACAAAACACTTATTTAAAGGTAAGTTAAAAATATATCGAAATATGCGCTCTGTAACATTAGACACTTCAATATCCTATAAAAAAATGGTTATCTAAGTTGTATCTTTGTGCCAAAACGTCAGAAAAAACCATCCTTTATTAGACAACAGATAAACTTTAAGAACTTCTTTGGGTGTATTACCCAGTGAAAGAAAACATTGTGAAGAAACTTTCAAAGACTTTTAAACTCATCAGGTAAGCACCTGATGAGTTTAAAAGTGTTTGAAAGTGTGTGAAATTCACCAATCAGCATATCAATGAACTATGGCACTAGGCCACAGTTCCTTGATATGCTGATAGCCTTCTCCTCATTTGAGAAGGAACCTGTGCCCAGCAGCGGGACTTATAAGGGACTATATTTACTTTTTTAAACTTTTTCATCTAATGTCTGAAGACATGCAACACATAAAATAATGAGTTGTCTGTGCTAGTTCAGGGTGAATTAGTTTTATATGTTCATCAGCATAGGAGTCCATTTACCATCAGTTGGACATCTCATAGTTTGCCTATTAAACTAGTATTAAAAAAAAGTTATTGTGTAAAGTTTTCTAAAATCTGTTTGTATAATTTGTAAAATGCCGGAAATGTGTGCGTTAAACATTATATCATTTTCAGATATTCCACCAGAAATAGTTTTAGGTAAAACTATAAATGGCAAGAAACTTGTGGCTAGAGTTGTCAAAGTAAACAAACCATTGTGCAATACAAGTCTTAGTAAAACTGCTAATGCAAAACCACAGGAACAAAGTGCACAATGTGAGTAAACCTATTATAAAGTTGAGAAAAATCTAATAAAGTTTTGAGATCACGTAGCTGTGGCTGTCGCCATATCAAATCTATCCGATAATAGATGCAAAAAAATTACTTATATCTCTGTTTAAACTGTTAATCATTATTAGCACTATTACCAATCTTTTTTGATAAACGTCTTAGTTAATTCTTTCAATCTATGATAGATTGAAAGAATTAACTCGAAGATGGCTGATTATCCTTCACTCAATTCCAAGTATGAATGTGTTGCATAGAGATTGTTCTTTCATCTAGACAAAGTTTGACCTGTTTAGAACTTCACTAGCCCATCGATTCTACCTAATATGTTACTGATCCATTCCCACTTAACATTAATACCATATATAATTTGTATATAATTCTTTAACATATCTTCTTAATTAATATATATAAATCTCGTGTCACAATGTTTGTCCTCAATGGACTCCTAAACCACTTAACCGATTTTAATGTTTTTTCTTTTAAAATGTGTGCTTTTCTCCAACTTAAAAGATAGGATAGTTTATTTCTCAAATTTGAGATTGCAATTTTATTTATTGCAAATTAATTGTTTTGACAGAACGAAGTCTGTCGAGTCCGCTAGTATATTATAAGATTCAATCTTCATGTATTCCAAAGTTTGTTCCCTTTTGTAAACTTTGTATGCATAGATATTATAATACTACACTTTATTTCAGGTAACACGGGTTTGAGTGAAATAAAATTTGAAAGTCTAATTCGACAGAAGCTGAATGATACGGAAAACATGTGTACGGGCAAGGACATAGCCACTGCTGCGATCGTGGTGGGTCAGCTACTGCGGGTACCGGCGTTCAAGCCTGTGGTCATGGAGAGACAGCTGGTCGTTACCAAGGTAGGGTATGACTTTCCAGTGGATTTGATGCTCCTATGCTACGCTTATGTCTGTGTGCGTACCATTGTCCTGTTTGTTTTTTGACGTAATACAGCGTTGCTGTTTTGGAAGCAGAAGACAAGTGTAATTATTGACATAGATATACATGCTTACCACTCCGGATAAGCAATGTGTGCATGATATGCTTGGGCTAGCTACAAGTTACATGTTTGTTTTGTGAGCAATGTTACTTACAAGCATGCGACTTGTCTTCAGGTTTGCCTATCCAGTTAAATGGACATTGTAAGCACTTATAAAATACCTAACTGGTCTAACATTGGTTTGTTTGTTAACTATGAAGGAGTGACTCAGCCATTTTTGTGATAATAGTTTTAGTATCAAAACAAGTGTATCAAGATAGAATGTAGCTAAGCACCTTAACAATACCATGTTCAAAAACCAAGAACAGTCCATTCAGCAAGACCCGGCGCCCTGTCAAAGCTCGATCCACTCCATCGACCACATAACCCATAGACTCCTAATAACAGGGGAACGGGTTCTGGCAACACATCAACAAATTTACGTAAACTTATGTTTTACATATTAAATACAGTATTTGAAAACTTAAAATAACATTTTAAAAGTCTACTTATCTATCTTAAAATTTAGAAAATTTATTTTAAATGCGTTATTTATCCTGCATTATCACGTGACTGCAAACGCTAAAATAAGGCGATGACGTCACTGATCAGTGAATTAAGTACAAACTGTCATAACTCACAACATAGCGCGAGCTCTGTCTAACGGTGTGACGTAATCACGGTTACATTACAGCTTGGAGCGTTTTAGCGGTTTTTTTTTAATGGTAAAATTGGACATATTATTTCTTTACAAAGGTTTTTTTTTTGTGTTTACCTGTGGTATATCTATCCAAGAAAATCAATTTTAAAAACTAGTCAACATCTCTATTGACCCCAGTTTAGCGGACTATATTGCAAACGATGGAAAACACTTTTGAATAAGCTGTATATACTATAAAGTTTTATAATAATATATTAACTTAAGATTTCATTGTTATTCCAGCAATATATAATATGAGCTGTAATTACATCGAACACCTACCCGAAGTTATTATTATAATAATGAAAGCACGTCTAATTTGTTTGTTTTACTGAGTCTAATTATGTTCCAGACTGTTCTCCTGGAGTCAGTCCTAGACGACACGTACCGGGAGAGCACCCGGATGCTGGTGACGGGGCGGGTGACGCAGGACGGACCCGAGCCGCGCTTCACGCATGTACCCGACATGCTGCACAAGCTGCTTAGAGATGGAGGTGAGTTCATAGGATGTACAACCCTATATATAACTAGCTGTTGCCCGCAGCTTCGCCTGCGTTAACTAAGATTTACACCTAATGTCCGAAAACCCCAAATATCTTACGGAACCCTATTTTTATCAGAATAAAATTTAGCCTATGTTACTCGTGGATAATGTAGCTTCCGAATGGTGAAAGAATTTTTGAAATCGGTCCAGTACTTTTTGAGCCTATTCATTACAACCAAACAAACAAAGTTTTCCTCTTTATAATATTAGTGTAGATGTAGATTTAAAGAAATTTTAAATTCAAACTTAGTAACCGGTACCGATCACATATATCTAATAAAATTATTATTACAAGCCTTAATATCCTAATAATTGTGCAATTATTCGTTGATGTGCGTAACATTTTGATTGTAACAATGTTTGTTTGTTTTTATCATTTTTGTTTGATTTATTGTTTTCTTATTTTAACGCTAATTTCACTCATTATAATGAAACAAATTTACGGATTTTATCGCGGTTTATTAAATTTTACAAGCCCGACGTTTCGGATACTTTACAGCAACCATGCTGTGAAGTGTGTCCGGGAGGACTCCAATTTCTATCTATAAACTGATTACTATTTTTCTATTGCAGAAGCAATATTGTTTTTTAGAAAAACAAAAGACGTGAACGAAGGCAGTTTTCTCCATATACACGTGTGTGAACGGAAGGGAGCCGACGGCATTGTGAGGATGTCCATCACATTAAACAAAAGACGTAAGTTATAACATATTATGTCATCATAGTACTCGATCATTTGGATCCACTAATATAAATTGACTACATACATATTTGAATAGAAATTATTAGATTTGATATGCGTTTCTGCCGCGCGCATCCATATCCTATGTGTTCATAGTTCTGCTTTTCTCCCGTTAAAAAGCTCTTATGTGTTTCGGAGAGGTCAGTACAGGCGGTGTAATAACCGTTATTGAGACTGACCATCTTAAGCCCCAGGAGACAGGACTGTCAGCGCGCGACGAACGAGTGAGAGAGGAGGCCGCTGGCGGGGCATCCTCCCCGTAGACGACGAACGAGACGTCGGAGGCGCTACTCAATGCGCTTCCCGTAACACCCCCCATGCGGGCCCCACACGACACGACATCGTGGGGACTGCTTAATAGCGGTCGGGCACCCCAAACAAAGGGGGACCTCTTTATATGAAGAATCTGGCTTTGCCGGGACCAGTCTATCCCTGAGATGATCCTCACAAAGAGGCTGAAGGCACTCGCAGGTAGTACACCCCGATACGAGTCCCCACACACGCGCGCGAATGAGGTGCCTATAATCTAATGGTAAATTATGTTTATGGGCGATGGGTAACAACAACCACTTGCAGTTACGTGGCTTATAGCCAGACCAATTGCCTACCCAATTACTATATAAAGTACGATAAATTTATTCGAAATCGAAAATTCAATAGTAGGATATATTATATTTCAGATTTACCGCTAAAACTAGTGAGTGAAATGAAGACACGTCAGAGCACAGTATTCGCATGTAGTTCCTGTGCAGCGGTGTTTAATAGTGAAGATGAGCTGAAGGAACATCAACAGGTATATATGTTATCTGTAGCCCGTACATGTTAGTGTTAATATTCCTATTAATTCCTATCTTACGATGACTCAGAGACAGAATTTTTGTATTTTTATATTTCACTACTCAAAGTGATGCGCTGCGATGTCCCGGCTGCATGGAAACCACCATCTTGTTTGTTTCTCTCGCGAAAGAGCTTTGCTGTGTTTCGGAGACAAGATATGCAGTCAAATTACTGGTACGAGACTCTACTTAAACATATCCAAATAACATTAAAAAAATATGTGTGTGCAAGTCACATATGATAGAAGTAAAACTTCTAAAAAGTCTCTGAATAAAAATACTTATTGAAAAGTATTGAAAAACGTTATCAATTACAGCCGCACCTAACAAATCATACCTGAACTGTTACTGACAGTAGTAGTGCACCAGCTTTAGCTTCTTGCCGCTAGATGGCTACATCCTCTTGCCCTTCCCCCACACCCCGAACGTCTTAACGTTTATCTCATTTTCTCGCCGGCTGAATCCTATACATGTTTGTCTTTCTCTCTCTCTCTCTCTAGGACTTACTTTTTCGTTTCAACGAGTTTGAAATTACAACGATTCTAAAGAAGTTTCACTTCAAATCTAGTTTTAGTTGATTAAATATTTGATATTTTTTTAGGCTGAGTGTATGGATGTAGATGATGCTTTAATTATTGTAACTGAGAACACTAAGAATGCTTACACTGTCATCAATACTGGCAAGGAAAAACGATATGTCTGTAGCCAATGTCAAGTAAGTGAGATTTTCATTTGTATTTTATCTTTATCTAAAATTATATAAAGGAATTGTAATGAAACACATTATGGATCTTAACCTCGCTATACACATTAGTATAGGCTCGGTACTTAGAGTGAGAGGACCGGGAATCGATCCTGTCCCTGTGATGCCTTGAAGTGGGCTTTCAAAATCACTTAGTTCACCTGCAGCATGAAACTATCTCTCGCTCACCAGTGAAAGAAAACTGCATTTCTGATGAAATTAGAATAGTCTTTGAAGGTGTGTGAAGTTCACTAACCTGCATGGGTTGAGCTGTGAGCAAAATGTCCCAATACCCTCGTTTGCTTGATTTTGAAAAAGATACCCGTGACCAACAGTGTGACGTATAATGATTGATAAAATGTATTGTTATATACATAGGTTATTTGGTGCCAACTTCAAAACCTTGGTTTTATTTTAATATTTCAGATGAGTTTTTCGAAACTAAACAACTGTCAAAAGCATGTGAAGACACACTTTAACCTAAACAATGAAAATGATGAATTGGAAGAAAATTCTAATGAAAACAAAGTGGAAAAACCTGTTTTTAAATGTAAAATGTGTCCTAGTACATACTTTCACCCGGCAACATTATCAAAACACATTGTCTCTAAACATATTAAAGTTCGGACTAAATCATGCAAATAAATGACCAAGGTAGGAAAGGTGTTTTATTTCTTATAAGAACTTTTCCTTAGAGATAATAAATAATTTATTTTAAACCTGTTTTTAATTTCAAAACATTTCATCTGTGAAGGCACCATCCAAACCGTCTAATAAGTCAAAATTGGTCTCTTCCAAATTAGAGGAATTATTTACAACTGAAACAAACACTCATCAGTGAATAACATGTAATGATGTTTTTCTTATGATCTCTCATGTACATTGTACAGTATACATTAACATGATATGTTTATATATTATATACATGATTAGAAACAGGAAAATGACAGGTGACACCCAAATCTCTTTGCGGGAATAAGGTGGAGGAGAAAATATTCAGGTATGCATACACAGTACTAATGCTTGTAGAATTTCAGAGGATTTTATTTGTACCAATGATGATCAACATCAGCAAGCAAAATAAGATAATTATTTACTTTTCCCTAACTAGATTTTGTCATGTATTGATAGTATAATAATCTATTATAAAAAATACTTATTTTAGACTGATGTGTATGTTGGGAATACATTATATTTTATAATATACATAAAATGTATAAAATATATATCTATATTTGCTAATAAAGTCTATAATATTAACCTGAACGATTTGTTGCTGCTATAACCGTGAAACCATCTTCACAGATCCGTTGGAAGCCTTCAGGCAATTCATCTTTGTCTTTATCAATTGTAGAACTATAAATTTTTGAAATATTCTTTAATGTGATATTCAAATAGTGCTTTTTACATGTTGTGTTCCCTGTTGTAAGTATTGTAGGCTTGGATAATACGAAGGCACAATATTGAGACACAATATATGTTGAGAAAGACTTCCAAGCATCTCTATGTAAAGTTGATTTTATTTGCCCTGAAAGAAATATTTTTATGTAGATATTTTAATTTTATTTACTGTAATTATAGAATAGTTTTGAAAATATGTAGATATTTATAAGTAAGCTTTTTTAGTTGGTGATGAATAATTGCTAAATTGTATACCTGTTGAATCTCTTAGTGTTATAAGAGGATCGGCAGCAAATCTGTCAATAGCTTCCACAACTGCTATCACTATATTTGCTTTCTTACTGTGGAGTTTGCCACGAAAACCTTGTTCTTTTATTGAATTTATTGTATTTACTCCCTTTAAGCTCTTGCTGTCTTCCAATAACCTCTTCCACAAAGGTGTTTCCAATACATCACTAAATAGATGATTAGGTGAAAAATCTACATCCTGAAAAATTGTTTTAAATGATAGATATTTAGTAAATAGCATCTCATTCCTATCTTAGTATCTTTATAAACAAAAATTAAAAAATTATAATAAAACATGCTACCTATGTTTTAACATAAAATTTTAATACATAATGTTTCGAAGATATTAATTACTGTATTTTAAGAAAGTGTAGGAAGATTATGAGTTTGAATAAAATAAAGTTATTGTAGAACTATGACAATACAAGTACCTGAGAAAGTAATTCAATATGAGAGAGAGATTTGTCTTTAGTTTCTTGTAATGAACCAGATAAAAGGCCAGCTGGGCCAGGAAACTTTCTTTTCCCACTGTGGTCGAAGTGTGTGTTCAGAAGTTTTCTTTTTGATGGGTTTGAAGCAGAATCGTAATTCATGGAACTACTGAAATTTTCTTTGCCTGTATCATTCTCACAAATCCTTGCATTTCCAATCAATATTTCTGTATTACTTGAGACAATTTTATCATTATTTACATCATTTGTACCAGTCCTAGGATTAGTGAGTGTCTGTTCCGTTTCTTTTATAATGACTTCATTCACTTCATTAGACTCTTCTGGAAAATCTAGTTGTGAAAGAGCCTACAATATAGACAAATATTATTTTGTAAGTATAGTAGAATCAAAATGAACAAAAACAATTAAAAATAATTAATTTTATTTACATGATCGTAATCATCAGATTCAAACATATTAATTCCAGCTTAATTATATAAAAATAAAGTTTAATGAACCACTTTTTAATATTGAATTCGATTAAAATAATTAGCAGCAAGAGTAAACTTGCTATCACAAGTCACAACTTTGAATGTAAAATAGTATTATTTTAAAAAAAATCAGATTTGACAAAATTAAAAACAATCACCAACACAAGGCATTACATATTAATTATATCAATCTATTAAAATTTTAATTCTTAAATTGTTATGAAGACAAGGTAAATAATATTGAGTGACAACTTGACAAGTGTTGACTGTTAAATGTCAAATTATCAAATATGAAAAGTTTTTTTATGTTCCTTTTAGGACAGGCTAAGACCTGAGATCAACCTACCATATCTGTCGCAATCTTTTTTAGTGTCTAATATGAGAAACGGTGGAAAATGCCAAGGGGCGCGGTGTCGCCCTTCATGTCCCCATCAATCAACTATCACTTTCAACTCCACTCATCCAGAACAGTCCACCACAATATTATCCAACAAACCACATTTTATATGGATTAATTCTTTAAAACAAAGGCTAAAGAATACCTCTTCGCTGTCGTATACATTTATTTACGGCAGTTTAAAGTATATCGTAAGTAAAAGGAAAGACTTCATTTTTGGTTTGCTTACAATAATTATAACGTAGAAGCTAAGACATACGTCTTCATCAATTTACATTAAACAAATGTGATAGATAAAAAATGCTTTTAATAATATGATACAGTTTATCGCTTATAAGTTACAATACACACTATTATTAAGTTTCGTTTAAGACACCTGGGTCTGTAAACATTTTAAGACAAAAAGTATGTATAAGGTTCCTAAACCATCCTGTTTGTCATAACAATATTATAATATTGTCAAATTGGAAATGTAGATCTTATTTAGCTTAAATTTATAATTAATTAAGTTGTATGTTGAAATTAATTGTTTTGATGCCTACGAAAATAAATGGATCCCTTTAATTTGGTACCAAATGTAACAATACATTTTACTGAAGAACAATTAGCCGAAATTTCCCATTGGTTTGATAATAATTCGCTTCTTAATCTAAAAATTAACGAGGAAGAACCAATTTACGTCATTACTATAGAAGACCTTGTGAAATATTTGCAATTAAAGAAGTAATATTAAATTATTGAGAAATACATGTAAAAAATAGTAATATAAGTAAAAATGTTAACTATTATTAATAATTATTCTTACAGAATTTTTACTTTATTTTTGTGGTTTGACATTATCACCATCTTCGTCATCACCTTGATAGTTAGCAATCATTGTAATACTATGCGTTTATATGCCTATGTATCAATGATACGTTGCCCCTGGGTTACAGGGACTCTCAAATGTGAAAGAAAATTCCTAAGACTGTCCAGAATAGGTACCATTTATACATTTTGACGGACAATTCGATACGGGACCATTTCTAAAACAAGCTACCTACGCCACTTTGAAAAGCTATAAATTTTCATTCAATATAATTTTAGATTTCATAGGCGAAATTTTCACTATCCTACCTACATGGAAATAATGACAGAGGCTGAAAATCTCAAAGCAGGCGTCACACGAATGCTCACTAAAGAACAATTTATATACATGCTTAACAAATGGAACATATTACCAAATATTAAACATGAAATACAGTTGGCATTTAGTGTAAGTAACAATGAATTTTAAAAATGCAAAAGGACTTTTCGAACTGAAACTTCTTTACGCGCATGAAGTTAAATTTTTTACGCATGAAACGCGTCACAAAGCTGTGCAATTTTGCCGAAGAGGAAGAGAGCGATTGAGACCGATTTGTGTATTCGTTTAGAAGTTAAATATTAGTAATTAAAGTTTCACTTCTATCAGGTAAGTATACTTTTTTATCAGTTCCCTCTTCTCAACCTAAGCAAATTAACAATTACCTAATGCTGATACAAAACAAATATATTCTAGGTGTTCGATACAGAAAAAAGAAGCTTCCTAGACGTCGATGAGATACGGAATATAGTTACAATTTATGGCAATGCATTTAGTGAAGCGGAAGTGCGAGAACTGCTGCGTGATGCTAATGTCCACGGCCATGGAAATGTCTTCTATAACGACTTTATTGACAGCTTATTCAATCTAGCTCCTGAGTTGTATGATCTACGGGTAAATTGTAACCTACTTTCAATATTTGCAACAAAGAAGCGAAATAAAATTTAGGAAATTATTAAAACTCTGTTTAAAAGTATTTATTAACTTTTGCCCAGTTCGCACGTTCGCTTTTTCATTCAGAGTTAAAACAACGCTTAAAAGACACAAATGAATACCCATGTGTTTATTCACATTAATAAAGCGTTATTAAAACTTTACGCGTTATTAAAACGCTTTATAATAAAGTGATTTGATCGACGTTGAGCGTAGGAAATTAAATCGAATTGACCATGTGAAACTCGCAACTTGCAGCTACGTCGGGTTTTAACGTGACGCACAAGAGTTTAATTATTTTATTGTAGATATCTATCGATACATCTAACATATAATCTTTTTAACGAGAAGGAGGAGTTACATGTCGGCGATTGGGAACGCGAGGACGAGGATGAACGGTATTTACGATAGATATAATATTATTTTTATGGTTTTAATTTTTAGGTTGAATACTTATACGATAACCCCGATGAGGATCCATCGTTACCGCCCGAACCTGTGATAGTTGAATCGATTACAAAGTTGCCTCCACCACCGCATTCATCATCACCACCTAAAGATAAGAAGAAAAGAGGAAAGAAATAGATTTTGTCTTGGATCAAATGATTTACTTATTTATAAAAGCAAATAAATGACTTTTCACATACTCTGTCTGAAAAACATACTCCTTTTACAAATACAAACGTTAATACTGAAACAATAGTATCTATTCCTTATAATTTAAAATGAATAAAGTGTTCCACTTAGAAAACGGGAAATTTGTTTTTATAGATTTCCCGAGAATTTTAAGAGATTTGGTTGGCAATCACTGAATCACTATTGGGGCTTTGTAGCGACCCGGAGCGCTGAGACCACATATGAATCATACGGCTGATAAGGCTTAGTATCAATTTACTCTATGGCTATAGCTTCCCTTTATAGAATCTAATCACGAGAATATATAAAACACGAGAAGAGATCTACATACGTGAAACATGCATATTTATTAGCTATGTAAAAAGTTAATCTGTATAGTCCCATAAAGAGGTAGTTAGTAGGTAATTCTTATTCATTATTTTTACATAGTATAAATCCAAATTGCAATTCGTGTTGATCACTTTGTGCATCAATATTGGATTGGACTGGATGGATCCAATAGGAACAATATACAAAAAAAAATTGTCTATGTCTTTCACAGTTGTCTTTGTCACCGTGACTGTCGAGTGTTGACTGTCGACTGTCGAGATTTTTTTGACTATGATTTCTGAATTGAATTGTCAGTTGAATCGACTGGATATAAATTAATGAAACCTCGAATTTGTTATTTTATCCTTCTAAACATTTTTATTTGAAAAATACTGTTTCTATATTAATTCGCAAGAAATACGTGTATTTATGTAGTATTACGTGTCTATAAATTACTATCACGAGCTCTATTGCTTTTTACTGAAAATAATAACAAAGCAATGGATCTTGAAGATAATGCATTAGGCCTGACCCAAGAACAAACCGATAAAATACTACAGTTTCAAGATTTAACGGGTATTGAGGATATGTCAATATGTAGAGACGTATTGCAAAGACATCAATGGGATTTGGAGGTAACTAATACTTCTATTAAATTCTAATGTTGAAACAATAATAATGTTAACAAAATATCTAGGTCGAGTTACTCTAAATCAAGCCCTGATATAAAAAGTGCACTATGTTTACGAATTTTAAGTAATTTATGTGTATACTATTTTATAAATTTGTACACATATACATTTAAATTTGACCTCAGAATCATAAAATATTTATTAAATTGGTTTTCAGGTAGCAATACAAGAACAACTGAACATAAGAGAGGGTCGCCCATCAGTATTTGCAACTGAAGCGAGAGCACCCACTGTTGTTCATGATCACATAGCTCAGCACATATTTACAGATGAAGGCCCTGATAGGCCAGGGGGTGTACGAGGGCTGCTCCGCTATGTTTGTAATTTAGTAGTCTCAATGTGTTATAGTACAATATCATCAGTGTTGAACTTGCTGCTCAGCTTTGTTCGAAATGATAACCGAAGGTGTAAGTACATGTTAAAATGAATGTTAAAATTTTAATGAGATTGAACTAAAGTGGCATTCTACATATTGTGTCTTGTTGTTTTTAATTGGCTTGGTTATATGGCTATTAGTATATCCTACCTATAACAAATTCCAATATCACCACTAGTATTTTTGTACTTTGTATTAAAATATTCATGAAAACTGTAGAATTGATGTGAAAGAAAATAATATTAGAAATACATAAAATTAGCTTACTTTTGAATAGGTGATTGGTTACATTATTAGGTTAGGTATTAACTGAAAGTTATTAATAATAATAATAATACATTTATTTCAGATTTTAAAATCGAATTAAGATGAATGTTAATGATGATATGATTATGATTAATGATTAGGTTGTTGCTGCTCATATTTTATGTTTTATTTATTATCATTTCAGTGGCCACAGATCCCTTGGAAGATGTGATGGCATTTATAAATAGTTACACATCCAAATATAATCCTCACCCTGTATTCTATCAGGGAACATATGCTCAGGCTCTTAATGATGCTAAGAATGAGCTGAGATTCCTAATTGTGTATCTGCATTCGGAATCGGCCACAGAAACGCAAAATTTCTGCAGGTAGGAATATAACATAACATTTTTGTAATCAGTGTATGCCTTAGTGATGTATTATTTATTTTATTGGTTATTCCAAATATACTATAAAATATAGTTATTTTTGGCCCTAAAATAATTTTTTTTTTTTTTTTTTTTTTTTTTTTTTTTTTTTTTTTTGTTTATGTACATATCTATCTATAATCCTAAAATAATATGTACATATCTATCAATAATATGTACATATGTAAATTAGTCTAAGTTTCTCATATATGAGGTAATTTTGAATACTATTTCTAACGTGGGGTTTAAGCTATATGAATAATTTATTTTATTGCTTGTATCTTTATTAAAGTATTAATTTACAGGACAACTTTATCAGAACATGAAGTAATACAATATATAAATACACATGCCCTATTTTGGGGATGTTCTGTAGAGTCACCGGAAGGTTGGCGAGTCGCTCAATCTGTGGGTGGGAGACGTTACCCCCTCCTCTGTGTATTGTGTGTGAGAGATCATAGAATGACAGTGGTGGCACGAAGTGAAGGTTCATGCTCTTCACAACAGTTGCTTCAGAGATTGAGAAGAGTGGTGTCGGACAATGAACCACATTTAGCAGCGGCCAGGGCTGACAGGTGATTTAAACTACTTATTTATGAATTGATAATTATTCATAATTATTAATCATAACCAAAAGTCAAGTAAAACTAAAAAATCAATTACGTTTATTAACGGTGATTATTAATAATGTAACCTAATAGTAGGTAAATGTACTGATAAATGTAATAAACTATGAAGATATATGGCACCTTTTTTCCGGGCCTGTACTGTGAACATGGTTACTAACCATTATGGACAAATTGACCCTGATTTGTAAAGAGATCCTTAGATACCCTGAAGCCATGAATAAAATAATGAATATTCATTTTAAAGCCAACATACTGTCTTATCAATGGCCATCACTTGCATAAAGAAGTGCGAGTTAGTTAATCACTTTTGCCTTTTTAGTATTTATCCTAGAATATTTTTTTTCTCTAACGACAGACGTCATCTTACTTGACTTTACTTATTAAAGCGTATTGCTGGTTCCGTCTCTTGTTTTTTGACTTTGACTGCCGAGGTTTGTATTCCAGGGTGGAGCGTGAGGTGACGGCGCGGCTGCGCGCGGCGCAGGACGAGGCGTACGCGGAGTCGCTGGCGGCGGACCAGGAGAAGGAGCGGCGACGAGAGGCAGAGCGCGCCGACCAGGACCGCCTACGCCGCCGCTCCATCGAGCGCCGCGAGCAGCTGCTGAGACACGAGCAAGAGGTATCGACCTTGTTTTTAAAATACTCTTCATTTCATAAATGTCATATAACCAGAACTTATGCAGATGCGTTGCCCTTCTTTTCCCTGTCTTCTGGGCCACCGGGAACTCACAAACCGCACGAAACGCCACAACGTAGCTGTCACTTTATGTCGATTTCTTGCAAGCGAGAGGTTCCTCCCTGGTTGTGCCGGCCTAATTTGGCTGCATGGCGCTACTCTTACTACTAATACTTAATTTTATTATTTTTCTTAAACGTTTTATTGTAAGCCTCGAACGTAAGAATACAGCTGACTAGAACGGCAATTCAAACAATAACCTAAATCATATCAAATAGTCGATTGAATTGACTACTTCAGTGACAAAACACTGATTCGTATGTTTTTTTTTGGGTCACATTACTACTCCATCCGATTATACGCTCCATGATGACCACATACTTTTGATTTTCATTTAATATATTTATATAAAAAACTATACATCCGTTAAATTGCTTGTGAAAAACCGCATTTCACTTGCGATTTCTTGTAGCAGTGTAATTTTGATAAAACTTACTCATTTGTGTACGTACAGGTGAAGGAGGCGCGTCTGGCGGCGCGCGCGCGGCTCGGCGGCGAGGCGGCGGCCGGGCCGGGCGCGCTGGCGCTGCTCGTGCGCCTGCCCTGCGGCGAGCGACTCACGCGACGGTTCCGCCTCGTCGACACCACCGAGGTACAGACGCTCACAACAGATGTGTAACATCATGATCATTTTATAATATATGGCATGTATATATACTACATGACATATAATACTATGAGAAGTAGAAGAAGTAGAACTAATGCGAAGCGACCGTGTTACATTTCCAAGTGCAGCCTAAAAGACATCAACAACCATCGCTCGCTCACCAGTGAAGAAAAACATCGTAAGGAAACCTACCTACCTGATGAGATTAACCCTTTAACCGCTTACGTCGGATTTGTCGGACAAATATTTTCGGGTCCATTTCACTTGCGTCGTATATCTCCGACCGAAATACCACAACTCGTTTAGTGTGATTTTTTATTTATTAAGCTGTTTCCCATCAAAAACGATATTTTTAGTTTCACAGCGCCGGGCGCTGGGGGCACGACAATTGATTTGAAGCCGGGCGGTTAAAGGGTTAAACTCTTTGAAAGTATGTAAAGTTCACCAACACGCATTGGGCCAGCGCATCGGTGAACTATGGCCCTCCTCGCCTGATTTAGAGGAGGAGACCCGGGCCCTACAGTGGGACATATTAAGAGAAGAGTTGTCAACATAACCAAATCACATCGTCATGCCGTTTAACGTCACGATATGTGCTTTGATTTTACTGCTTTTCGTTGTTAAATAAAAGTGAACCCCTTTTCAGATACTATACGACTTCGTGTTCAGCCATCCGCAGGCGCCTGAAGAGTTCGAGATCACCACCAACTTCCCGAAGCGCGTGCTGGCTCGCGGCAACGAGCAGCTGCTGGAAGTAGGGCTCAAGGACCGGGACGTGCTGTTTGTGAATGACACCAACGCGTAACGCAGACCATCAAAGTTATCGCGGATCACCAGCACATAAAGCGTATTACCAACGCATAACATGGACCGCAAACGCATAACGCGCACCTCCAACGCATCACTCGGATGAACAACGCGTAACGTGAACGATCAACGCATAACGCGTACCATCAATGCATGACTTAACACATCACTGCACATGTCCAAGCAGAGTATTCGGAGCCATTCATAAATTACGTCATAGGGATTTCATGTCGATGTGAAACATATATTGTAGCGTCTTGACAGTCAAAACTACTTCAATGGTGTGACGGTGCCATGTCACGCATTGTTATTTTAATTAATTATGAACTCCAATGCTGCATACATTATCACATCTGATTTTATTTAATGGTTCCTAATTCGCTTTTTAAAAATTTAAATATGGAATATGGACATCGGTGTTATAATGCGACATTTCGTAGGTCACTCCCCCTCTCCTTAACGTGTGACATAATTTATGGATGCCCCCCTTGGACCGAGAACTCGCATTTCTATGTTTTTGCTATGGGTGCTTGATGAAATTTTGTCTCAAATCATAGTTGTGTGGCGGCCAGAGAATTTGAAAGGAATTTGAGTATTGGTAAGTAAATGTACTGTGACCTTACAGGTTGAACCATCAATTTAATATTATTATGACTTTAACACATAGCAGATGAGTTAAATATTTATAAACGTATACACATATGAAAATAATCTATAATAAAGACAAAATATAATATCATAAGTTAACCAAGCTGTTTAGCATCACCTTGTATTTCTTATGTTACTTCTACTTAATGTTTACTTTTTTTAGGGCAACCATAATAAAGGTAATTAATGTGCATTTGGAGCCACTAAACTAAAATTCCTTTTGTTTGAGTCAGACGATGTTCAAGTGAGTATGGACTCGGCTTCTTGTGCGAGAGGTTCCGGGTTCAATCCCTGTGGTGCCTTGAAATAGGCTTTTCTAAATTTCTAAGCGCACCCTAAACACGAAACCATTGCTTCCTCACCGGTGAAGGAAAATATCGTGAGGTGACTTAACCTGCATGTCTGATGAGATTGAAAGTCTTTGAAGGTGTGTGAAGTTCACCAACCCGCACTGGGCCAGCGCATTAGTGAACTATGGCCCATTACCCTCCTCGCCTGATTTCGAGGAGGAGACCCGTGCCCAGCAGCGGGACATATTATATGGGTTGATACTTTACATTACTTTGAGTCAAATAAGTGTGCGTTCACCTTAATCCGCCAACATTTAAAGCGCTGTCTCAATCTACAGGCAGATACTAACAATGTGTTCGATTTACATAAACGATTGTAAAACTTTCGCTTTCCACAAGATGTAACAACCGGTGTCTCCATAATACAAAATAACCTACTTACCAATCGATTGAACTAAAAGAAAAATTTTGGATTGGCGCAAAATGTGTAAATTTTATGATAGATTTTATTTTCTAAGTATTTTTTAGCAAAAAGCATGAATAACACTTTTTTATCGATATTAATTGCATTCCTACGGAGAGTTTATTATATGTATATACTGTATAGTCTGTGACCCAAAACAGCACAACCACAAAAAAACATTGCCTACCAAGCAAGACACTAACCTTTTCAACAATAGTTTTTACTATTTGTTTTTATTAAAAGTGTTGGTGTGGAGCATTACAACCATTTCACGTAAACGATTTTATCGTTTACGTGAAATGGTTGTAATGCTTAAGAAAATACGATCTATGAAAAAGTACAAAGTATGTGAAATACTTAATAATGGACGTAAGTCAGTTTGGATATGGTAATAAGTAATATTATAAGTGTTAGTAATAAATATCAATATCAAAAATATTTTAAACAATTTTTTTTTCTGATATTGTCAACTTTATTCCGCGTTATTCGATTTCTCGGCATTTTCTACTTATCTTTGTTTACGAGACTGGTGAAATGAAAAAAAAAATGTCCCGCTTAAACTCAAGGAGTCGTTTTTACTGCGCCATTAATTGAGCCATTAACCGATCTCGTGAGCTTAGAATTTATTATTTACCGCAGAAACGCTATCGCGGTGGAAGCGGATAAAAACCGCTTTGTTAGTTCTTAGCCTTTTACGGATTTTATCGCGGTTTATTGAGTTTTTAATATGCCTGACGTTTCGGATACTTTACAGCAACCATGGTCATGGTATCCGAAACGTCGGACATATAAAAAACTTAATAAACCGCGATAAAATCCGTAAAAGTTGTTCCATTATAATGTATTAAAAGTTTTTTGAAAGAATCTTCAATAATAATTAAAACTATTTAAGGCTAAGAACTCACAAAGCGGTTTTTATCCGCTTCCTCCGTTTTAATATAATTTTCTGAATGAGCACTGCAGTAGTAGTACTAAAACTTTGTATATTATATGTATTTAAACTTGGTCAATATGTTATATATGTGTGTAGAGTGATTTCTAAAGTTTCTGTAATATTTCCCTAAGTCATGTTTTACGTCACACGTATTTTAAATGTTTTTATAAATATTGACGAAAATCTTAAAAAAAACCTGTATTTTTATGTCTTAGTTTTAATACTCTGTTTCGCATAATATAATTTATTTATTATAACATAAAAATATCGAAGTGTATGTAGTTTCCATCGATGGATGGATGGATGTAATGATTTATTTGATTCTCCTAAAGATATCAATAAAGACAGTAATACTTTAAACCGCCCTATAAAAATTGTGTGTAATGGAATTATCCTTCAATGTAACATAATTAAATATTAATTATTGTTAATACTTGTTCTATTCCAAACTTTGTGTATTATTTATTTATACTGGTGTTTTTTTTTCAATTTTTTTTATAAAATAATTTGTAAAATTATTTAAATTGTTTGTTCTTCTAAATTTTATAAAAAATGTGAATATGAGTAAAGTGAATAATAAAAAATATCAAAAAAATTATAATTCCCCCCTATGTTTATTCGTTTTTTCATTCAGAGTTTAGTTTTTTGTTTGTTATACATCTGTCATCGCAAATAATTTGTATACTTTTATATTATGCAATTTTGCTATATTCAAAAAAATATGAGTGTAGGGAGAGTTTATTATTTGCTGTTATTAGTAATGCTTCGCTATCGTAGCGCTGCTAATAAAACGCAATAAGTTTATAAGCAACACCACGGCAATGTAGCATTACTAATAAACTCAGTGGTACTACCGGTTTCGTTTACAAGTAACTGCAGAAGTTTTACTTCTTTCACGGGTGTCGAGTACCTAGCAACATATTTAGGTGCAAGTTATGTGTTGGTTGAATACAGTTTTGTGAGGTGAATATAAATTATAAGGTTTCAACCTGTTCGTTTAGATTTAACAGAACCGGGCAGAATTATTTTCTTTCGTTATTTAAAATATTATGTTGTCTGTTTAAGTATCTACAGGGTGATTTTTTGAAGAACGGACATAATCAAGGACGTGATAGAACTTGTTTTCACCAAACAAAGGAAATTATATTGACCAAAAAAAAACCACAAATAACAAAATATATAGACAAATGTAAGTAATGCATTGTTGGACTTAGAATATGGTCACCCTATTGTATTATCACGTGCACTTTGCCCGCTAAATTTAGACAGACGTTAGTGGCGTATTTGATGCATCGTATTTTACCTATAACATAATACATACTGTGTATACTTTAATAATTCAATTGTGAAAGATAATTTTGAAAAAAATTAAGTCCCCACTTGTGATATATTTTTGGAATGAGGATCGTTAGCTCTATACGCTACTTAAATATGTCCGTTTTTCAAAAAATCATTCTGTATAAAAAAACAAAAAACTTTATTCTATACGAATAGTGAATACCATACAATATGCACTGATAATAATTAAACTATGTTGAGTGTCCTTAAAATTGGCTCCGCTAACTACACGAGGTTTTTTATCGTTTCAACTAATTTCACTGCATTTTACTTGCTTTTAGAATCCCGTAATGTTTACTTTTCTGTAGTAAGTGGTGATGAAGCGTGCAAAAAGGGTCTGAAGTAGCATTTATTTCAGATTGTATGTAATATAATATATTATGTTTTGTTGTAATATAATTGTTCCTTGTAAAATGAAGTCTTATTTATTTCCTCAATTTTTGTATGTTGTGGTACTTTTAACACCTTTTTTATGTTATTAGGATAGGTAACGAGTCATATGATGGCAAGTGGTTAGCGTCGCCCATCAACATAAGTTAATCTACATCGACCACACAACCTATAGACTCCTAATGTTTGATTTTTCGTATTAAATGCATTCTGGCAACTAGCTGAGGTGAGACGAAAGGGGTTACAATGCTGTGATTAGCTAATTCAATGTCATACATTACCAATCACGGAACGTTAAAAAGAAATGGATATATTTCGCAACGGGAAAGAATGAGACGACACGATAGTTTGAATACATTGTTTACGGCTTACATCGGAACTATAAGTCAGATGTGTCGCCAGAACCCGTTCCCCTGTTATTAGGAGTCTATGGGTTATGTGGTCGATGTAAATCTAAAACTGGCCCAGGCAACTCATTCACGCTTTACAGCGAGATCTCGGTACCAGTTTCACATTAAAAATACTGCGTATCCTGCCCTTGTTCCTGCTTTTGAAACAGCAAACCCTGTTTCACGGAAGAAACAAGTGGTGGTACCCATTCATTGGGAGTGGAACACAAGCATAATATATCTTCTGATACGGTGTAATTTGACCGAACATCCTTAGATTTTTAATAATAATTATGTAAAATAAAGTGTCATCATTTTTAACGATTTTATTTTGCAATTCTGGGGCTAATTTTCTATTTCCGTGTTTAGTTGTCCGAAACAAGCTGAAATCATCATTAATTTGAATCTTATTTTATGGTTATTTAATTATGACTGATTAAGTACAGGATAACCTGTACTTAATCAGGTAGTAGGTACTTATAGGTATAGTACCTAATAGGTAATTAAAACACAGTAAATATTTTATATTTTATTTAAAATAAAAACAACTTAAAAACATTAAACAACTTACAACAACCCTTTTACCTGGAATGTAGGCACTTTATTATTTTTAGATTTTTAAATAATTTAAATAAAGTATAAATAAAATCGCGCCTATTATACATAATATCCGAAGTCCGAACCAAACAGTGACGATTGGAAATGGCGTAAAAGCTATCTTTTTTGTTGCCAGGTCATTATAGCTCGGTCACCATTTGAATAAAACAAAAACCAAACAAATTAGAACTAATTCTAAAAAGCCCACCCATTTTTTTTTACAATTTATTACACATGTGCATTTCTAGGCACATCCAATTTCTCAGTTAAAATTAACGCTAACACCAATGTCACAATCTGTTGTGTA
Source organism: Lycaena phlaeas (assembly GCA_905333005.2). Lineage (NCBI taxonomy): Eukaryota > Metazoa > Arthropoda > Insecta > Lepidoptera > Lycaenidae > Lycaena > Lycaena phlaeas. Next base: position 7,692,976 of record HG995181.1, read on the forward strand.
GAAACATATTGTAAAGTGCGATGTTGCTCAATCAGCCCCTACTAATTGGTTGACACGATGCTAGTTCACGCCCGAGAAATGTTTTTCGAACGCATTTACGTATCGTGTAAATCCTTTGACGAACGCTTTACCAAAGCGAGTTTTCTCGTTCGTTTCTCGTGTCAACCAGTCATAAATGTTCAGATATGTCTTACTAACTCTCTTCTTTGGGTCTAACTTTCAACCTACTTCTTTTATGGGCCTTTCAACATTCGTTATGTTGTAGTTAACGTATTCAGAAGTAACAAAGAAAGGCGGCAGATATGTAGCTTGGCAGTTGGCAACACAATCCCAATAATACATTCTTAATACCATACCAAAGAGAACTATATCATAGAGAAGATAATTTAAAAGTTTAGATGTAATTAATACTTTAAAAACCGTCCACAATAGAGCTGCGTCCGTCTTTACCTAAGTATAGCATACTTAGGTAAAGACGGAGAAAGTGTTGTAAGTAATAGCTTTTTTATTAGACAAATTAAATGTGTAGGTATATATGTATAAATAAATGTAGTGAGTGCACCCACACTTGGGCATACAAATGATAAATCCCGCCACCACTTGCTACTGTGGCACACCATTATTATATACTATACTGTGTCGCTGCTCTTATTCAACGCTTTTTGACGGAGGCTTTTATACACAGACGTCATAGTAGTCTTCACTTCTACACTTCATTAATTTTATGACAGTAGCAGTAAAGACTTCCTGCCGTCATTGGCAACGTACTAATTTAGCCCATAAAAAGACAGTATGGGATAAACTTGATCTGAAAGCTGTCATTCTGATGTTCAACTAAGGCCTCTTCCGGACACGGCGACAATCGCCAAAATATAAATATTTCATTGTAAGAAAGCAGCGTTCTATGTTATTTTTGTATTTTTTTAACAAAAGCGGAAGGTGCACAACAAACATTTTTGCTGAGTTAATTTCCCAGTTAATAGTTTTTAAAAAATACGAGGTATAATGTGTTCTAAATATTACAAATACTGTGTAGTACCACAATGTCGAACCACTAATATTAAAACGTGACAAACGGTGACAAACTTTGCATTACAAACCATGACGTCACGAGCTGAGTCGCGTTTATTATCACGTGTTACTTGTATGTCCGATGCTGTTGTGCGTTATCAAAGTAGAAACATTTAAATATCAAAATATTTTTGGTATCTAGTATTCTTTACAGGTCTTTTTAGGTTATGACCTATTTAGAATCCACTTCAGCTGGTAGGATTTCAGCTGCATTTACAATACGCAACAACTAAAATTGTCAAAATTGTCCTTCCTACTTTGTGATATTTGCAAGACGTAAACGGCGTAAACCGAAAGTGCCCTAATATTTTTTTTATCAATCTATCCTAGAACACACATTTGCTATTCTCTAGATCAGTGGCTCCTAAACTTTAATTAACGGAACTTACTACTTTAAACGGAACACCAATCAAAATACCTCTTATTTTATAGAAACCCCTATCAAATGATTACAAGTCAACAATGAAATTTGCATAGGAACATTTTTCAAAGAAATATGCATAATTAAAATATTATTCTTACATAAAACAAACGATTTCGTCTAATCACATATTTAGCGCTATTTGGTAACCGTGCTATTATTTAAAAGCTGATGAAAAAGGTATTAGTGATGGGTTAGAAATGGGTTCCGTGGAACCCATCCCGGTTCCGTTTAGGAATTCCTGCTCTAGATATTTTACGTTCAAAGAAACATTTACATTTAGATTTTAGATTATTAATATGTCTAGATGGAGTGTCGCCCTACAATCAAAACAAAAAGAACATGCCAACATTTTCAAAATATGTTCGAAATTAGTGATACCAGCTACTACAGTTCTCCTATAAATACCTTCCATAATTAAAAAATAGACTAATAAAAAAATATAAGTGTTAGGTGGTTGTCATTATATTCAGTTTAAGTAACACTATTATTTTTATTAAATATAATGTATACTTTCTTATATAAATAAAAAGTACATTACTAATCTACTTTAATCTAACGCATTTGTATGTGTGTGAATGTTGTATTAAATCTGCTAAGTTAATTAAATTAGTATAACAATATTTAGCTTTATAGGCAAATGCAGTGGTATTTAGAAACATGAAGCAAAAGATCACAGATATTAAGGATGATTTTTTAATCTATACTAATACATAACTATAAAGAGGAAAGATTTGATTGTTTGTTTGTTTTCCTGATTTGAAAAATTCAATCAATCAACCAATAGAGATTCATATCATCAGCTAGTAACATAGGCTATATTATTATACATATATTTATTCCCGTATTTACACGGGTGATATCGCGGTACACGGCTAGTTGCAAATAAGAATGTTAAAGAAAGAAGTTTTTGAGAAAAGGAAACCCAATGTTTTATGAATTGCAGGTAAAGCATGTTTAAAAAAAATATCTCCTTAAAGGTTGTAGACCATGTTGACACACTTATAATGTCCACCATAAATGCCTTCGAATATCAACATAACAAGTTTTTATTGCACAATTTAAAATTTGTATTTACAATTTGTATAACAAAATTTTAATTATAATATAATATTAAAATGTTATATTATGATTATAATATTATTATTGTCATTTTTATTGTATCAATAAATAAATAAAAAAAATTAAACCTTAATTAGGGAGGGAATAAATTTTAATTAGGGAGTTCTGAGTATGAATGTGGCAACACACACGCGCCAATGGCGTTTAATGAAAAATGGCGAACAACAATAATATTTCATTTTCCAAAAAAAATTATTACACTATTCAGCTTGAATGATTGCCATATAATGATAAAATATCGATGGTAAGTACTTTCTTCGTAATTTTTGATCATCCATTTTAATCTCGGCACACTTCTATCACACAACTCGACATTGTAAACAAAATAATTGTGCGTAGCAAACTCGAATGTATGCGATGACAGCGGGAGTGATACTAAACACGGAGAAAGCATTTAGAGGCTAACAGTTGGACGCTACTTTTTTGGACGTGTTTTCCGCGCGACACTCTATCTAGACATATTAATGATCTAAGCATTTACATTGCAAACTAACGTAATAAAATCTTAATATTTTCTTATCTATCTTGAAATTTTGACACATTTTCTTACACAATCTGTCAAAATTTTAAGATAGATAAGATATTGAAAACCGCCGTAACACCGACTACAAGACTTCGCTTGATCTGGCTAGTTAATACGAAAAAATACTGGTACAAGTTTATGTAGGAAAGTACTTAGTTATCAGCAGTATGATCATGATTAGTGTTAAGAATTTAATTTTTTGAAATAAGAAAAGATACACAATTTTTTTTCACAACTATCCCTTCTAATTAGATCAGCATATTTTAGTCTCAAGTCCTACTACAATATTATAAATATCACAAAATAATTATTAAAAACTATCACAAAATATTTCCTAATACCATAAAAGTTACCTTGCCCTTAATCTATATAAAAATATCTACATTAATTTTTTTACATCACTATTATTAATAATGCATCAAAATAAATTAATTAAAAAAAATGTTTAAGTACCTACATTGTTAGAAAAAAAGTAATTGAAAACGTCTGTAAAATATAAACGACAAAAATTGATTTTTCAGAATTAAAATGTATAATATTATTTGTATTACACCATCTACATTTTATGTACAAAAAAATACAAGTTCTTATTCTGGAGAAACAATAACAAAGACAAAGATTAATTATTGAATATTATTAGAAGAAAAGTAATTTGCACGACTTACAGAAATTGTTTTTTTTTCGATAAACTCCGTTTATCAAACAACTTTTACTTTTGTACAGTGGTTATTATTCGAACATAAGCAATTAATCCTTCAAAATAGAAATATTTACAGTCATTATTAATATGTTAAATGGATTTTTATTATTAGTAACATTAAATTCTAACGGACGTACGCGACTTGTACAATAAATACGTCTAATGAGAAGTAGATTGAGACTACTAGCAGAAAAATATAAAATTTTATACCTACATAAAGAGTGTAAATACTAAATATTACCTAGTATCTAGTTAGTTACAAAGTTACCGTTTTTCTCCTTCTCAGTCCAGGGACGTGTTTTTATCTACATATTTTGGTTATTTAAACTAGTGATTAAATATAAATTAGTTCCCGCAACACATCAGCGACAAACATTTACAAATAACCCAATATTTTAAATTTTTGTAATCTGAATGTGGTATTTTTTTTGATAGTCTAAAAGAAATCAAAGAACACCAATTACAATGAAAAGGTTTCAGTGTTCTTTTATTACTTTGAAACTATTTGTATTTTGCCTTATTTGTATAATTTATAAAACTTATAAAATGTATTAAAAAAAAATCTCAACATAATAAACATACCATCAAAAAATTCTTTATGTTGTGTTTTTTTCATAGAATTTTTGTGGTACCCTAAGGCCCCGTTCACACGAGCGTTAAAAGAGCATTTGCACGACACAAATAGATACCCATGTATCTGCTCACACAAAAGCGTTATTAACGCGCGCGCGTTTTTTTTTATCGAGCACTGTTGTATTATCGATGTTGAGCATTGGACGTGAAATCGAATTTAGCATGCGAATCTCGCAACTCGCGCCAACGTCGGGATTTAACGTGACGCTTATTGAGCGCTCGTGCGAACGGGCCCTAAGACGTTTTTAACATAATTTATTTAAGTCAAAACTTAAAAATGCCTGATATACATTTATCCAATAAAAGCGTGTATACGATTCTCTTTGACGCCTATTTTTTTCAACAAGTCCACACCGTTATGCGTGAACTCCGTAGGCCCGCAGAGGCAAGCAAAGTAAGTCTTCTCGTCACTATTGGAGAGAGAGTTTTTGTCTATGACCTCGCACAGCACCTCATTTGATATTCGTCCTCTAAGCCCGGTCCAGGACGGCTCAGCGTTTGATAAAATATGCACGACGTTCAACCTGAAAGTAAACAATGTTATTTTAAACATATGTACTGATATTATGTAGGTAGTATAGTTTATTCCTGTGAATTTTTAAACAAATTATTTAACGCTGCTTTTTAACCTAATTCAAAAAGGAGGAGGTTCTCAATTCGTCTGTATGTTTTTATCGTATTGGATTATCGATATAAAATATTAAAATATTAATTATGTCCGTTTGTAACTATGTAAAAATTTTGATCCTGAAAAATCTACTTATGCAATATTCGAACGTGTTCAGCAGTGGACGGATAAAGGCTGATGATGATGATGATGATTTATTAATCGTGGAAATGATTTCATTGTGTACCTAAATAAGTTAGTTGAGTACAAAAAGGGACGGGTAAAAGCGATAAATATTGTACAGAGTCGGTACGTGGGTCACTCGTACCCGGCACGAATTTAAAATAAGTTTTAGCTTGTAGCTTTTGGAGTTTAGTACGAAAGCTCAACATAGCACTGCAATACAGATTCATAATGTGGTCGTCCATTAATATTCCCAATTACCTAGATGAAAAGAAGTCTAAATTGATTTTCTTATTTATTTACTAATTTCGTGGCTTTGTCTGGGTCAAATCGCGATTTAATTTACAACAATGAATCTAAAATAATTTATTATTTATTATTATAATTTATAAGGCTGGCTCATTTTTCTTATAAGTAAATTAAATTGGAGAAACTGTTTGTAATATTAAAATAACCGCTTTTTACTACATGCATACCTATCAACATATACATATACAAATTTTTTTTTTACATATGTTGTCTATCTGTTTATTCCGGCTAATTTCTGAAATAGCTTTACCCATCTTGACGGATATTTTTTTGGCAGATAGTTGATTTATATCAATTTTATTGTTAAAATGTTGTCACAAGTACCCAAAAACCAACTAATACAATATAACTATTAATAATAAGACGACCAGGGAATGAAAATAAGCAGAAATATAAAAATGTTGCGAGTACAGCTAAAAAGGGCTTGCTAGTGAAGAACCCTCTCTTTAGAGTTTATGCTAATATTGTTCAGTATTATTAAACAAAAGGATTCAGTGTTATGATAACTGAAAACAATGAGAAAATAATTAATAACTTTAATGTTAATTTAAACTTGGTTACAAGAAAACAGACACGAAAAAATATTTTTATATGTTTCATTTCTTTTGTTATTTTATCTAAAAAATATTATTTTAAAAACTTTCCATTGTTCGAATTTTATGTAAAGTTTCAGCAGTTATTTTAAAAACTGAATCAATTTTGACAAAATCTGGATTACTTTAGATTTCATTATTTCAAAAGCTTCGCTATGTTTTTGTAAAAGTTATTATAAGAAAGTTGTGAGTAATTAAAATATTATTTAAAAAAAGGTAAAAAAAGTACGGAAAATGTAGAAGTAAAAAAAGTACGGAAAATGAAATGCTTACCTTTCGTCTTGGAGCCTTAGTTCTTCTAACCTTTCTCTGAATATGATGTCTTTTTCTGTTTTGTTAAAGAATAATAAATGTAGACGTTCGCTGTAAAATAAACACATTTGAATAAATAAATTTGAAACGATAAATCGTATTTTTCTTCAAAGGATTCATTCCCAAATTTAGAAGAGATGGGTTCTATCTTACAGCTACCTATCAACAGCTTTGCAGATGTCTTCAAGGGATCAATTAAAGAATCTTTAATTGTCCAACAAATTATTGAAGTACCACTCATTTGTGAAACAAAATAGGGTACTTTATCCAATGCCTTAAAACTACTGGCCGTAATTTTTATGTGTGGCGTTCGCTAAAGGTGGCTGTGTGTCCAGTAGTGAATAGTATCTGTATTGCCCACACCATAAGGATACAGTCGTTTGCTCACCCATATTACCCAGGTGTGCAGTCTCACTAGGTTTACTTTATAACGGCCAGTGGGTCCGCTGCCAGTGCTCTTGTCTGCTTGGGTACACTATCCTGCTTGTCTCTCACGTGAAACAGCTCTGCTGTGTTTTGGAAAGAGACTGTGTAATTACTGGTATAATAATATATAATACGACGCATAATTTGCCTGGATCTTTCCAGGTCTCGTTTAATAGCTGATGCATCTGCCAGATTGCCTATCCAAGTAATTTAAAAAACATTAAAACATAAAACCCATTTTGATAGAATCGATTGGAATCGACGCGAAATCTATTTAAAAATTTACTTTGTCAACATTAATATAGCTCGTGCAAATAATCGATGTTATGAAAATAGCTCAGTCTCGAATCGAAGACGACTAAAATAGAATAGAGCAATCAAATATTAAAAAAGTAAGGTGCAAATATAAAAAGAATCATATTTCGAAATATGAAATCTAGTAGGATTGTATCAACGTAATCCTACTATCCTACTAATAAAGTAAAATAAAGTTTGTTAGTATGGGTGTTTGTTACTCTTTCACGAAAAACTACTGAATGGATTTTAATGAAAATTTACAACAATATAGCTTATACATCAGAATAACACAAAGGCTATAATAATTTATCCCCACACTCTCACGGGAAAGGGAAGTACGCGGGTGAAACCACGGGGCGGTGCTAGTAAAGTATATTTTTCATGTATTGTGGCTGGTCATGTGGTCACGTAAATGGACACCTTATGCAAGGGTCGCTAGTTCGAATCCTTTCGAATGCGGAGAGTTTGTATGTTGATATTTAAAGATATGCGTGAATCTGCACCAGGTTATGCTTATAAAAAATTATATAATATTTATTTCCATTACTAGTACTAGTGATATGTGGTGATATGAGACTTGGTGTGTCAGAAACATAATATAAACACAAATACATGTTTTCTGGTAGCCCGGACTGGGCCGGCGCATCGGTGTACTATGGCCCATTACCCCTCGCCTGATTTCGAGGAGGAGATCCGTGCCCAGCAGTGGGACATAAAGGGTTGATACTTTACTTTTTTACATGTTTTCTAAGTATGACTACTCTAACTTACCATCTGGGATTAGACCTCGTTAAGATAAATCTTAGCAAGCCCAGCATTGGAGTGATGCCGGTGCCAGCCGCTATCAAGTAGGCAGTCTTGACGTGCTTCAGCTGAAAGAAAGACGTTTTAAAAACGTTAGTAAATGAATACCTACATAGCGATTAACACGTCTTCTTATTCTATAGCTGTTTTTTTACTCATTCAAGCAAGCTGAATGGATTTTAATGACTTTTTTTCGAATGGACCTATGCTGTTGCCCTTAAGGCCTTCAAGCTTCATCCGAAAAGTAGATGAGCAGATGGCTCATCTAAGAATGTTTAATGAAATTATATACCTTATACTTAAGAATAACACATATGGTATATTGTCATATATACGGGAACGGGAGGTAATAAGGGTGGAACCGCGGGGCGCTGCTAGTTACAAATAAATCCTACTAATCTAACCATTATAAAGTACTAGCAGCGCCCCGCGGTTTCGCCCGCGTATTTCCCATTCCTGTGGGAGTACGGTGATAAATTATAGCCTATGTGTTATTTTGATGTATGAGCTATAATATCATAGTAGTTTCATGAAAATCTTTTCCGTAGTTTTTAGAAGAAATTTAAATAATTGCGGTGACTTTTTTGATAGTCTAAGATTATTAATGTATGTATAATAATAACTAAAAGCACCGCCGCCTCTCCGTAGACACAATTTAGGGAGCGAGGTTGCATTCCAGCGGAGTGCACAGTTGATTCGTACGAGTTATACAATTAACATTTAGTTATTAATAATCATCTGATTAAATTGAATATCTTTTGGAAAAGTCTGAAGAAGAAGAAGAGTCTTCACTGAATTCACACAGGCCGTCTACAATTTCTGCACCGGCTGACGTCCATCGGTGCGTATTATTGGTTTTATGATTTTAGGAATGAATTCATCGTTCATTTTGCCAGGATGAATTGTGGATTTACCTTCTTTTATTCTTTCCTTTTTTATTTGGATGGTAGAATTTACCCTGATTGATTTGGTTATTGGTAAAATATAATTTCTAACTTCACTGCTGAATGTTTCATACTATGTTTAACAAGACTAAGGTAAAAATTCTAATAAATTTACGTAATCTTAACAATTTTTGATACTCAATTGTGTTTTGGCGTCTTTTCCTCAAAATTACAAAAAGGGTACCCTTATAAGAGCCCCTTTGTTGACCCCGTCTAGTATATCCGCTATCTGTTAAACCAAGTTCTATAGAATGTCTTTCCTTGACTACAAAAAAAGCTTACCTTCTTATCCCATATGTTGTAACGTTATACGTACATAATTTATTTTACTTCATAAAAATACACTTAAATCTAATATATACATTACCTAAAACTAATAAAAATCACTATTAAATTAAATCATTACATCACATTAAAATCTAAAAGTTTAAAACACAATTTTATTATAGCTTTAACATGAGCGATGCAACATTTTAGCGCTCCAAGTAGATCCTTTGTTTTCACGAAGTTAAAACTCCAGAGAAGACAAAAATGCGAAGCTATTAGCGAACGAGTCTTTAGCTCTTATCTGGTTTTTAAGACATTTCACTTGTATACGTATTTCAATAGCTTTTCCTTTTTAGCTTTTCTCGATCAGCTTATTTGCTTGAATGAATGTAAGAAAATCCAACAAGGCAATTAGCGAGGTCAAGGGTTTTAGCCCGCTTATACAGTCTGTTCGGTAAATACCCTTCAAATGTCTACAGGAGTGCAAAAAAAAAATATATAGCCAATATAGTCGTATCTGAGACATCTATATTTGTGGTTTTCATTTACTTTACTTTGTTTTTTACACTAGGTTTTAGTGTACGAGAATTATCTGCATAGCCACAAGCTCTATCATAGGAATTTTATGATTACGAATTTACCAGACACCATGTATTTTGTCCCTTCGTTTTATCAACAAGTAGTATAAGAAATGTATCGATTCACGGCCCCGGATAAAAACCCGCCTTTCTACGACCTGCCTACAGCGCATTATGTCCTACATTGGCCACATAATAAGGAAGGGAGATAAGAGCCTCTGATTGTTGTTGGGAACACGGAAGGTAAAAGAGGCCATGGACGGTTCCAGACGCGATGAAGCGATCAAGTAAAAGGCCCATCTTCTCAAACGTTTAACTCGTTTATCAGAGACGCGAAGGATAGGCACAGATAGAGGCAGATTATGTTGAGGTGTGAACCATCCACATCCATAGATGACCACTATCCTCAGTCATGAGGGAGCGACCAGTGAGAGAGAGAGAGACAGAGAGTATAAGAAAACAAAATTTCAGAATTATACAAATAAATATAACCTATATTATTTGCTAAAATAGAATAATTATACCAACATCTGCATCACAATTTCTGTAAGACGAAATTCTCTTTTACGTTCGTCCCGAAAACAATCCATCAACAAATGTTACACATACCCATTTTAAAATTAAAAATAAAAGTTACGCAAAAAACCTGCAAGTTTAAAAGCTATAATATAATAATCATTTGTCAGCTTTAGGTTTGCTGGACTTAGATCTCCTAGAAATCAGATGAGGCGAGTATTATATGGTATCTGTCCTTGGTTGTGAATTACTGAACATCACACGCTTTTCAAGCCATGCTGTCTTTTAAAAGTTGATAATTTCCTATAAGTATATCAATACTATACAAACTATCTAAAATATCGGGTATATGTAGAATATTTCTACGTTTAGCGACGCCGTCAATATTTATTTGCGGAGCGGATAAGGCGGAAAAAAGACAACATTGCATCACGGATGTTTGAATTTCGATTCTGAAATCGCTTCGTTTATAATCCTCCCAAAAAAAAAAAACAAAGTTTTAAATCTGATACAACTACTAACTATATAAAACCTTTTTTTGTGCTTATCTATATCCATTTATTGTACTATAATTTTTATTGCATTGGCACAGAATAATAAAAACATTATTGTTGTAAAACACATTAGTATTTTTTTGAATTCGTTAGAGCGCATTAGACTGAGGCATCAATAAGAAGGGCACACACAGTCCAAGAGCCTTACATCATTTAAACAGTCTACACTAATATTATAAATAGGAAAACTTTGTTTGTTTGGTTGTAACGAATAGGCTTAAAAAGTACTGGACCGATTTCAAAAATTCTTTCACCATTCGAAAGCTACATTATCCACGAGTAACATAGGCTACATTTTATTCTCAAAAAAATTGGGTTCCGTAAGATATTTGGGTTTTTCGGACACGAGGTGTAAAAAATCAACCAGAAAAGTTATTTATTTTGCGTACGCTGCCTAAACTATAAAAGATAGAACCATAAAATGTTCTAATTAATTGTAGATTTTATAAATATCTACAAAAAAGTCCACGACACTATACCTATCTATGTTGAGTGAGGCACAACAACCATATTTTATTCAGAAATTTTGATTTTTTTGGACTACATTTCAACGAGTTTATTTTATGTTTTTAATCCTTAAGATATGAAGCTAAAGAGTTTGTTTATTTGAACGCGCTAATCTCAGGAACTATTAGTCGGATTTTAATGAAACATTTCAGTGTTCGATAGTTCATTTATCGTTAAAGATATATCATCCCGCTAAGATCCCGTTGTAAATCTTAGTTAACGCAGGCGAAGCTGCGGGCAACAGCTAGTAAATAATAAAATGATACTGCCAACATACAATCGGTTCACTCGACAATCGCCTGAATCTATAGACACCCTGTAGTTTCTGGTATAAAATTAGGCTCAAACTTACCTTCTGGAGTTCGAAGTTCCCGTAAGGCCCGGACACCGTGACCAGATCGCCCACACCTACAGTGGCGAGGTGCGACGACATCACTCCTTGGTCGTACTTCTTGATGGCCAACTTCAGCGCGGAAAATTCATTGCCGTATTGATCCCAGCTTTCACCGATCGGCGTATACGATCGGACACATTCGGAATCTAAAAAGAAATTGTTTTTTAAGTGATTGAAAGAGTCATAATGTTCAGCAGGGGATGAAAAACGTTGATAATGATCCTTTGAATCAGGGTAGGTGAGTTAACCCGCGAGTCTAGGCAGGATGTGAATGACGCATGTAATCAAGGTATTAAATCCTTACAATCTTTTATCACAGAGCAAGTGACAGTAGAATAAAATATGCAGTCTCATAATGATAAAGGTTAGCGATGAAAAACTTAGTCTCACTTCGCATTGTCTCAGACATGACTAAGAAATCTACACTAATTGTAAGGGGTAGTGTCATGCTGCTTTGCAGCCGAATTGGGCAAGCACGACAGGGGTATACCTCTCGTTTACATGAAAACGGCGTAAAGTGACAGCTATGCAGTTGCATGCGGGCGTGTTGCAAGGCTTTGACTGTTCGTGTGTCCTCCTATGCTATAAAAAATATATATTAAAGAGATATAATTAGATTGTTTGTTTGCATCGAATAGAAGAAATGACGCACACACACATACGCATTAGCCTATATACATACACAAGCAATCCTCTTACATGCTACTCCAGCGCCATTGTGGACTGTTTTGAAACTGTTGTTTGGGGCTAATTTTTATGTCATGTTGTCCACTACACAAGACGTAGAAGTTTTTACGTCTATTCTTCATGATTTCAAAGTGCCGTTATATCAAAAAGTTGTACAAGTACTTGAATACGAAGAGTTGGTTACCCTATACCTGGGATGTGAGGAGCAGGGATTATTCGACTTGGCGTAGATTGGTAGACATGTACAGCATTGGTAAAAGTTGATAGTGTTGATGACGTTAGGCTGTCTGAGAACGATTGCGATACCATGTCTTTGTAATTCACTTTTGTATTCTTTCCCGCCATGACCCATGTCCATCTTAATTATAAGAGAAATCTTTCAAAACCTTTCCGACAGGTTGTCGTGTGCCGATCGAATTAGATGAGAAATTGTTAGGAATAACATGTGACGTGGATTTTAGTTAAATATTTTCAGTGTTGACGTACATTGTATATCTCATACAATAATCTCTATTTCTTTGAATAATGATATAGATTAATTAATAGAATAAGGGAAACTTATGTTATACATTTATAGTACATTTCTTTTATCAGACGTATACATTAGATTCCACGAATTGTACAAAAAAATGTAGATAGAAGTAGGTCTCTATAAGGATATGAAATAACAATATATCTTTAATTATAGGAGTGATGCGCTATGCGGCGCTCCCGGCTGCATTGGCACCACCGTCTTGCTTGTATCTCCCATGAAAAATCTTTACTGTTTCGGAGAGAGTACTTAAAAAAAATGGGCAATTATAACGCGATAATTTGAAAGTTATTTACACAAACACAGTATATATCCTTATCAATTTAAAACAGTTAATTGGCTTGAGCACTTCATGAAGATTATTTCCTCTTTACATCATGCAAATTCAACGAATACTTTAAAAGATATGGCAAATTCAAAATAACACGCAAGAAAATAAATCGCGTTGCCGTGATTCGAACGGGCGGCGCGCATCAACGTATGGTGGAATATAATATAATAATAGTATCCTAAATATGAATATAAATAATAATTTAGACATTTTGGCCTTTAATTTTGAACTAGAAAGAATCATAGGAATCAGGATACTCCTAATTATTCCAATCAGCAATCATGGTTTAACTTCCTAAAATTGTCAATAGATCATATTCTGATATAAATAACGGTGCCCCGGATCGCGGGGCCCTGGGCAGTTACCCAGCGTCCCCAATGGAAAAGACAGGCCTTATTAAATAAAATTAAAACAATCAAAATCCATCCCCTGGTAAGCTAAGCTAAACTACAGATAAAATATTTAATTATGTCTTAGCTAACATTAACTAGTACAGGAAGATGATATTCTGGATGTAATCCCACAAGGGTGTGTAGGATAATAGGGATATATATAATCAAAGAGGATTATATGTCGGGTAACTTCAATATGGAGTAAGTTCTCAAAGGTCGACGTTAATTGGTGCGAACATTATTAGACACGTTCAAGTTTGTACGACTTGATTTAATTAAATTTCACAGTACAATATCAAATACTTCAGTATAATCGCTTTGAATTTCACAAAATCATCAAGCCCACGTAGATTTAGTTTACACTTAATTTTCGATTTGACTTCAAGAATTACAGCCTCGACGGTAACGTCGAGGCTGTAATCATAAACCTTTAACGTGTTTTACGGATGTTTCAGAAAGTAAACCAAATTATTTAATTTTTTGTGTTCTTAACATTTTTGGCTAATGGTCCGGGAGCCAGGTGAAAATTTGGTCAATCATTTCCTCCCGCGAGATACTTCGTGAGACGTATCAGAGAACAGTATCATAAAGCCTCGTGAGGGAGGCTCCCACCCCTCATCCCACCAACCGCGCGCCAGCTGACGTCCACTAGGCTTTATAATACTATTCTCTGATACGTCTCACGAATTATCTCGCGAGAGGAAGTTGGTCATGAAGACCTGTTACTGGCTCCCGGGCTATAATTATCGGCTTGAATGAGGAACAGCAAATGGTAAGCGTAAATAGCGTTGTTACCACACGTACTTTGATTAATTATTATAATTCTTGTTTTAATATTATTATATCAGACCTGCTACAAAAATTTATCTATTCCTTACTTTTAGATAAAAAAATCGGTTGTCTATGAAGTCGGTTTATTGACGATAGTTGAACGTGACAACATAAGAAAATACTGATGGGATGATTGTGCCTCTTTGTCGTTCGTTCCGCGCTCTCGCTTGCACTTCAAGCATTAAATGGACGCCTCAACAAGGTAACGCCGCATGAGTCATGTATTTTCGTGCGTGCAGCCGGCTCCATCGAATTATAAGACGTTGTCACGCCAAAAATACTTCCTCTCCTTCCTTCCGTTCCTCATAGACTATAATATGTCTGTTTCAAAGATAAACCCCTCGTAACAAGCTCCAAAGTGATCGACACACAGTCTGTCTTGTTAATTACCCGTCCATCTTCCTGTCACTATGAGATTAGGGCTGTCGACGTGTTAAGCCGTTACTCCAATACGCCAAAAAATCCTTTGCTTTTCTTTGGCTGTCATTGATCTTCCGAATCTCGGTCGGATCTATTGTGTGGCCTAATTTTTTACTTTTGAAAATTTAAACTTAGATTTTCTGAAAACCATTGCGGCTAGATTTGACTACGTATCTTTGATTTATAATAATAATAAATATCTATAAAAGCTTTTTACACCACGTCAATTGGGTCCCGAAGAACTTTTAATAGACAACGGAAATGCAAATATTTAAGATTTTTATTATATTATACACATAATACCTGGTTGACCGAGCATTTGCTCGGTACCCTTAGTGATTAAATACGATAAAATTTTTCTTCAAAAAAAAAAAAGTGATTTAAAAAAAAGGAAAAAAAATTCGGACTAGAGATTCAAACTAGGCTCGTTCGGATCTATCTGCCTATTTTTTCTATTATAAGCTATCATGACATACTATTTGACAGCGAAATTTACGTTTGTATTTTAATCACATTTTATCGTTTCCTCAAAACACGGATAAAAAAATTTTTTCTAAAAATTTATCCTAGTTAGATCGATTTATCTCCGTTTTTAACCCATTTATACAAAATTTGAAAAAGAATTGCTCGTTTAAAGGTATAAGATTTAATACACATCAATGATCCAGGAACACAGAAACTTTTTTGTTCTCTGGCGAGATTCGAACCCGCTACATCTCGGCTTGAGCTCTAACCCGCTAACCATTGGGCCACAGAGGTCGTCATTTTTCATGATTTGATTACTATCGTAGGTTATCAATCGAATTATATAAGTGATTGTTTATGATCATTAATAAGTGCGGTTTCACTGGAGTATCTGAGAATAATTCCATTTATGTCGTATTTTTATTAGTAGTAGTATGTAGCTATATACTTATACACCTAGATGAGCCAAACCAAGAATGTTGTCGTATATTTCAATGTCTAGCTGCCATTGCCGGCAATGTTGCTGGCAGGGAAATCTATCCTGTTGCAGCCACAGATTGCAGGGAAATGATTGCCTCTTAAGAAGCACTTTAATAAACTACGGACATACTCAACTCTCAAATTACAAACTAAAAACATTCTTAGATACACACACACACACACACAAATACATACCATTAATTTTGGAATGTATTCTGACATGATGACCGAGCGGTACAATGACAGGACCAGAACTGGGCACCATGACCAGCAGGGAGGTGTCGTGGGAGACCTGGCCCACGTGCATCACCCGGCATTTCATGGTCCTCGGCGTTTGGACACGAATGGGGACGCTGAACGATGTGGTACCACAATTTTTCCATACTTTAGTCTCTTCTTTTAGAGCTATTACCTGGAATAAAATGGCATGGTGAATAATATAATAATATTTATTGACGTTTTTACACTACGTCAATCACTAGGTAAGTTTTAGAAGAACTTGTATTACGGGTAGATACTAGACAACGGAAATACACATATTTTATATTAATACGTACATTTAAGATTTTTATTATATATTACAAATATTTAATATACATCCATGACCTAGGAATGCAGAAAGTTTTTGTACCCTGGCGGGATTCGACTCCGCTATCTCTGAATTAAGGCTAACCATTGAGCCACAGAAGTTTTGTCAAAAAATGAAAAAAATATTTGAAATAAATTGCACCTTTCACCGGGTGTATGTTACAATATAGACTAGAAGAAATAAAATTTTTATACAAAAAAATATTTTTGAAATGAATTCGGTACCGCATCTATTGAAAATAGCAACGTTACATAAAAAAACATCAGAAAGATCGTTAATTAAAATGAAACAAATTTACGGATTCTATCGCGGTTTATTAAGTTTTTTACAAGCCCGACGTTTCGGATACTTTACAGCAACCATGGTCACGTGACTATGGTTGTTGTAAAAACTTAATAAACCGCGATAGAATCTGTAATTTCCGTAAAAAATAATGAGATATATATAGAAAGATCGTTAAATTTGATGATACACAAACAAAAGGATTAATAATAAGATAAATTATCCGAAGCTTTGAACATGAAATATAGCGTTAAGAGCATTTCAGATTACAAAGCATTTGGAATTGAAACATAAAATGAGATTCGCTACAAAATTTAGAGCACCATGGTCTCCCTTGATCATGGTAGTTATAATATATTGTTGTAAATCACAATAAAATCCGTTGTTTCATTATAATGAGTGAAATTCGCATAAGCAAAAAAAAATACACAAAATTTACCTCAATTTTTCCGCTTTCAGAGAATATTCTAAATTGCAACGGTTCCCTCAACGCTTCTTCGGGGATTAGTTTCACTGTTCTAAGCCAACCGTTTGTCACTATTTCTATCAATAGGACTCCATCATTTAGGCTGACGCAGCCCCCGGGGTTCGACAGGGCCCCCGTGTAAATTGATATCGTCAGCTTTATCGAAGTTTGGATCCAATCAAACCGTAACTGCGGGGGAGTGTCTTTACTTTTATCACATTTGAGTGGAGAGCCCGCTCTTCTACTGATCGAGACCGGCAAGTCGCTAGACTGAATTAAACTTTGCATTATTTTACTCGGGGGACTTCCCTTAATGTTTTCCTCGCTCTTTGCCGTAATTTTCTTTTTAACCGGCGTTATGCAATTCGCAAGGTTTTCCATCGATTTTCTAACGAGCTCCTGTGCTTTGGATGGTTCTCTGAGGCGGTCGGATTTTATACTTGCTGTGTCGAAGATTTCCTCTGCATCCGGGACGTCGTACCTTAGGGGTCCTACGAGGCATTTAGCTAGAAGCGAGTCATAATTAACCCACGCGTGCACTTTGTTGAATAGTTCGGTGGCGTCCATACCGGCACCTCGCATTAACTCCTCTGGACCTAGAAAAAAAAATCTTCAATTATGTATTCCCCGTCATCATCAACCTATAATATATAATATCTATAATATCTTTTTATTAATATCTTTTTACAACACCCCCGATAGCTTAGCACCTAATAAGTCTAGGTTACCTAAGAATGTCATAACCGATCCTGTTGATAAAATCACAGAACTGTTAAAGCGCGACGCTGAAGCGCGACGTAAGCTACAACACACACTCAGACATAACACAGCCGGTGTTAGGCACACATTCACACCGCATGGGCCCCGGGGTCGTATGCGACGTCGAACCCTACACTCCGTTGACCAGTTGATCCGGATCAACCGCGACAGCATAGGCTCAGATCAGCTACGAGTCGACACCAATATAGACCGTGTAATCACCGATAGCACTCTGCTATCGGCAGCTTGCTCGGGTCCCGCGCTTGACCCGCCTCCCCCGCTACCGGGGGAGGGGAGGGCCGGCCCTCACGATAGGTTTCTAACGTCACCCGTTCCAAACCAGTCGACCGTAGCTGACCAAGTTAGGTACAAACCCGACGCCATGAACATGGCGGGGGGCAACCCCCCAAATTTTTAACGTCATAGGATGATCCAACCGGATCACCCCATTTCCGATGACGCATAACGGTCACTAGGACCATTAGCATAGATCCAACCGAAAAAAAAAAAAAAAAAAAAAAATCTTTTTACACCACGTCAATCTGGTCCCGTGGTAAATACATATATTTAATATTTTTTATATTAATACTTATATTCAAGATTTTTTTATTATATAATAGACATATTTAATACACATCCATGGCCCAGGAACACAGAAACTTTTTTTGTTCCCTGGCGGGATTCGAACCCGCAACCTCCGGCTTGAACGCGAACGCGCTAACCACTGAGCCACAGAGGTCGTCAAAATATATGTCCTGTCGGTAGGTAGATCTTTTAAAGGATTTTAATCTCATCAGGCACTCAGGTTTCTTCACCATGTTTTCCTTTACCGTCAAGGAAACGATGTTCTCTATTTCAGGTTTTTAGGATTCCAGTCAGGAACGAACTAGACTCGTTCAAGACGCTTGTTCGTTTAATAATAATCACTATGCACTACGATACTTTATATAATTTTATTATAAAACGCAATTAACATGAAACCAGCTAATGGGAAATTATAATATGCTATAGTAACATGTTAATTAATTAATATGTACATGTCGTGTGTAGTACACTTCATGAACAGATAATTAAATTTATTGTGTCTCTGTCTATATAATATCTTCATTTTTTTTCTCTCTCTCTCTCTCTTTGTCCCTCTGTCTTTTGTTAATATCTTAATGTAGAATAAAAATAAACGAATAATGTATTAGTATGTATAAACAAAAGTAAGTATACATAAACCGAATGGGACTACATGAGTCCCAAAGAGTAGATTTTTTTTTCTATATCCTATAGATACTTTGTAAACTCAAGAAAAGAGAGAAGCACTTACCTCCAGGGTGGTATGGTAAATAGTGGGTGATGTTATAAACTCGTCCTCGAATCGCCAGCCACGCGTCTTCTAAAAACAAAAGTTACTACTATTAAGGTACAGTAAAGTCCCTTCACAAGCAACAATTTACTAACACGTTATTTATCTGACGGTGGTGAGGCAGAGATCCGCCACAGGAACAAACCCGACGCCATGAAGCCGTGGAAGTCACACTCCCGGTTAGTGTTAGTTAGTTAGTGATACCAAACGGCTCACCCCACTTCCGACGAAGCATTAGGGCCATTAGCATAGCTTCAACCAAAAAAAAACCAAAAACTAACACGTGTATGATCCTTTTTTTTTATAAAAAAATACGTATTACACGACCAAAACAACTAGGCGCATGACAAGGGAGAGTCTTCTTCTTTTGAACATTTCGGGTCAGCTTCCACTCTAACCAGATGCAGCTACCAGTATTCTAAATGAAGCAACTGCTTATCTGATCTCCACAATCTAGTAAGTGGGTAATACGGTATCAGGTAGTTAGGATGGCTGTCAGATTTTTGGGGCCTGTAACAGCTGGCAAAGGTCCAACGGCTTAACGTGCTTCCCGAGTCGCCTATCCATGGATCAACCCTGCCAGGGTGTAGCTTAACATGATAGATCGACCTGAGCGGCTGTTATTACTGACTGAGCAACGAGCTTCTTCTTTCTTCATTCAAGCAGCGAAGGTATGCTAATAATAAAAGACATAGAGGTCTAATATGCTATTTGTGCTAATTAAACTGTCTGTCCTGGCCTTTCTCCGTAACACTTTAAAGATATTTGTCAGGAGAAAAAAAACAACGCTTAACGCTGCTCCCGTTTATCGTAAGCTGACAATGGTTGGTTGCCCTGTGTTAGTAAGATCCGGGACACTCCTTCAAGTGGCTGAAGGCAACTGGCAGTGGTTTTAGTGGGGCATACTGGCGTCGGAGGTAGTCAGGTGGGCCCCGGGAGTCCCATATATTCCCGGGGATGACCCATCCTCGGGTAAATTTGCGAGACATTTCCAATGCGATAGCAAAGAAAAATGAAAGATCTGACAGTGGTCACCACCAAAAGCCCCAATGTAGTGTGAGGCTGTTTTTATGCTCGTAACGTACTTTGCGTGTTATGCGTAGCCAGTTCAGCCGGTGTCACGGAGCGCAGCCGCCCGCCCACACCCGTCAGATCCTTCCCGGAGTTGCCCAGGCGGATCCAATCCATAAGACTGTGGCCCGGCTGGAGTGCGCATTTGTTCCGAGGGTTGCCTGTAAAGAAAAAAATATTTATATTAGATGTTCCGAAAAAAAAATGTTTTACTAGTTTTATTCCCCCTTAAAATTAAAATAAATTACCCTGGCCCTGAAATATATAGCTTATAATCTTTATCATGAAACTGTATTTTACGTATTTAGTTGCGGTTCTTTATTTTTATACGCTGAAAGTTTCAATTCAGTAAGAAAGTTTAATTCTTATGATTTGTTTTAAGCGACCCTAGGTAGTAATAAATACAAAAAAATTCAAGTGTTTGCTAGTCAAATGAAGACTGAAAGATGCCTATGCTCGAGGGGCAGACTGATTTAATTAGAAATAACCGGAAATTGGGACCCTTATTCGAATTTAACACGAAATTTTTTGGGAATTTTGGGAAGAGGACAAAAATATTTATTTGAAAAATTAATTGTGAAAATATGTAAATATTTACACAATTAATTTTTCATAAACTAACATATCACCGTCTGACCTGTTTAAAATAATCACCTTACTATTTAGATTTTTATGGTATCGTCACTTTTTATACTTGATGAAATAATCATGATATTAGTTTTAAAATATTGCGCGATATGGCGAATGTTTTTAATTTTCTAGCTACATACTTAAAAATCTGGAGGGATATTTTTTTTTGGAGAAAAAAGTGAATGGTATAAATTTATTTAATACGTAATTTAAATAATTTTTGTAAAAAATGCAATATACACTTACCCTACTCACTTTTAAGATACTTGGCAAGATGCGAAAATGTTAAACAGAAAGTAAGAAAGCTACAAAGAAAATCCATCTCGAACGGCTCGAGCCTTCGTCGAATGATGATAGATTCCATTATCGTCAAGGCTATGCGTCTACTTAATGCAGTTATTAGCTCGTCAATTTCTCTCCTATCTCAGGGCTTTTGCAATTTCCGTTGTAGATTGAAAGTCAAGTAAGGTTTTTTTGAGAATTTTGCTCAAATTAAGACCATAAAATAATAAATCGCTTTTAGCGAAGAAAACTTTAGGTAACGGCCTATGGATTCTTCACAAAAGAGTTAGCTCGCTTGCAATAAATTTATAAGTTGTATCTTATTTTTAAGCTTGTGTTTGATTCATCTTATGCATTGAGTTAAGTTATGATATTCTTTAATTTTTATAAGTCTATAAAACGAAGATTAAAACAGCGAAACAGCAAATATATTTCTGATACACATGAAACAAAACTTTATCATTACTTAAATTTAAATGTCCTAATATAGATTAAATATAATCTGATATTCCAAACAATAAAAGGCAGGAAAATTTAGAGGTAAATTGTGCTACCCAGTCACAGATAAATAGGTCAAGCTTTACATCAAATGAAACGAGAAATTCAACAATTGTGATAGCGGTTTAAGGTAATCGTTGTTACAATGCACGTCTCAATTTCACTACGTACAACGCTAAAGTAAGATTACTATTGTGATAAGGGTTACCTTATATCGTTGTCAGTTGTCATAATCATTAGCGACAACCATTACTTTTTAAAGCGTTGTAATTCGTCACACATTTAAAATTTAATTAAGAATTATGATGTCTCATACTTTTAATGCGTAAAAACTTGCGAACTTAATTAACTTAAGATTTTTCATGAAGTTAAAAGAAAAAAAAAAAATCAAAATTAAGCTTTACGAATTGTCCTTCGAACAAACTTGCTTGTTGTACGAAGTCTTTCAGGAAAAATATTTAATAAGAAGGCTTTTAGACTCTTCTGTAGGATTTAATTTTTAATACCTCATCAAAACAAACAACTAGACTCTTATAAAAGCAAATAACTTTGCGAAAAAAAATCGATTCAAAACAAACCTGCAAAAAAAACCGTGAAAACTAAGAGATAGATTTGGCTTCAACTAGTTATTTACGTAATGATTTTATTCTCCTTTTACCTTTTCCCGTATGAGGGTAACCTAAAGTACTGATGTTACGTTAATTTAAAAAAAAAAAAATCTTTTGCACGAATTTAACATAAATTCAATTAAGCGTCAAACAATGTTTTAATTTACAATGTCCAAGCGACAACAACGTCTCTTATCGTCTCCCAAACTATTCTGTCTCCAATTTTGAGCGAACTGAACACAAAGTGAAAACATTAATAAAATTAGTACAACCTCTGCAACTAAATAAATGAATTGCACACTAGCTGTGTGTGACATGAAATATAGACATGACAAATATATTTAATATTATATATTTCCTTAAATATCTTAAAAAATCAGGTGAGGAGGGTAATGGGCCAAAAGTTCACCGCGCTGGCCCGGTGCGGGTTGGTGAACTTCACATACCTTCAAAAACTTTCAATCTCATCAGGCATGCAGGTTTCCTCACGATGTTTTCCTTCACCGGTGAGCGAGCGATGGTCTCGTGTTTGGAGTGCACTTAGAAATTAGAAAAACCCATTTCAAGGCACACACGGGGGGGTCAGGATCGAACCCGGACCTCTCGCATAAGAGGCCGAGTCCATCCACCACTGGACCATCGTCGCTCCTCGCCTGATTTCGAGGAGGAGACCCGTGCCCAGCAGTGGGACATAAAGGGTTGATACTTTACTTTTTTTACCTAAAAAAAGAAATAATAAGAGAAGTATAAGGCACATAACTAAGATTAATCCCAGCGATTCATTCCCAGAAGCTTCTGGGACTTGTTATAACTAAAATGCACTGCTCTCGATTTAGCAAGGACAAACCGTCGGGGAAATTACATAAAGGAGCGTCTTGACCCAAATCTTAACGACACACCTCATAGCTCCGGACTGCAAACGTGTTCCTGAAGCGTGGGCGCTGCTGGCGTCCCATTGAAGAATAATTGCTTTAGTTTTGACAACACACTCAGAAGGGTTAGAGAACACTTTATGCTTGTATTTCTATCTATTTACCTATACCAGAACAGAAGTCTTTGTATGATATCGGTTAGACCTAGGTAATTTATAATAAGTATCAGCTAGGCACAGATATATAATATTATATATTATATATGTACTTAGTTTCTTATGAGTTTCGCAAGATCATGGATTACGTATGGTATTTAAATAAATCAAAAGAAATAGACAAACGTTTAAAAAATATTAAACGTTTGTCTATTTTTCTATTTTCTGGATAATCTCTACGATGGCTTTTTCCATTTCGACATGACTTTCACAGGCAGAGGCAGGAGAGTAACTTAGGCAGTAACACTTATTATCATCAAACCCGATACGCCTGTAAATCCCATGCGAAGCTGTAGGCAACAGTTGTGAAATCAACAATGTAGAAAATAGTAAAAAGATCTTTAAAACCTCTCCAATAAAATACCGTTTAATAAATGTGCTATCTTGTTTAAAGATAGTTTAAATAAGCCTTTGACTTCAAAGGAAATGAACTTTCATCGACGAAATAAACATCCTGGAACTTTGAAATATTAGATAATATACTAATCTCTAAAATTTTTAATTTTCATAAATTTAATCATTTATAAAATATTCATAACATCACCCAGTGTTCGCGAGAAGGCTCTGTTCTTAATCGAGAGTCTATGAAACATGAATATCAATATCGTTCAGCAAAATTGGAAACATTATCTTATATCACATATGCAGGATTTAAAGAGAAGCTGTCAGCACATGGAGATTTAGATAAGCTTACATCGATATATTTTGAAAATCTTTTTAGTTATCAAATAAATAGACAATTATTAAGTACTGAATTAGTAAGACTACATCTTACTTGAACAATCGTTATTATTAGCCCATAGCCCAGGGATAAGCTCAGATCTCCATAAATTGGTTACTATACGGAGACAGTCATTGTATTGTTTCAAAGTTTAAAAAAATATATTTATTTTCGTTTCTTGGACAAGCGAACGAGCAGATATGCTAGAGGATGGTGAGAAATCAGCGTCACTCTTAACAATGAACCTAGTTTTTTAGTCCAGGCAGTTCATGTTTTGCCAATCCTGAGATAGAAGGTGGTAAGCATTGGTGGAAGTAATTGTACTGTTGGAGTGTGGGCACTTGCAGGATCCATGGAGAGTTGCGGAAAAAAGTAGTTAAATTTTAGATAGGGACATACATACATCGATATAATTATCGAAAAAACTAAACTAATTACTGGGAATACAGAATCTTTTAGAAAAGGGTTTTAAGATGCCAGACACGTTTCTTAACGATTTCGTTAAACGAGGCACCCGAAAATAATTCCCACGCTAGCACCGCCCATTCCAGATACGAGTAGTTTTGATAACGTAGCTTAGTTCTCTTTCGTGCGCAAAAAAAGATATGTAAGACAGACGACAGACACACGTAAGAGAATAGGCGCTAATGAACATACAGGCGTATGTGGCATAAGTCCCGAAAGTTTAAACAAAATCAGTTAAAAAAACTACACACGTAAATATCATGATTTTTTTCGCTAGATGGCATTACTATCGTCTACGAAATTTTGAAGTAAAAATATATAAAAAATTCCGCAATAAAAAGAAAAAAAGTAAAAAATAAACACTTTGTAATAAAAACCCGGGACATTTTTTAAATCGTGTTTTTCTATCCTATTTCGATAGAATATATAATAATAATTAACTTACACACTGCCACAACAGTAGACCAAACACAGTTGACCTCCATTTGATAGCTGTGTTGTTAATTATTATTTATTACCAAGGAAAAAAAGGATGATATCAATTTAGTTTTCAATAATACCATTAAATAAATAACTAATTTTGTATATACATAAATAAAATATTAGGGATTTTTTTATGCTAGACAAAAAAAACTTTTTTTACGACACTAATACAAGTCACCATTATAACTAAAAAAGAAACAGTTCGCAAAATAAAAATATCTAAGCTTTCGAACCCTTTATTCTACTTCGTTAAATGCAACGTGTATTTCAATATTTCGAGTGTACGTGTATTTCCTCTTTTTACACGGGCACGTAAAAATTAATTGGATGTACATAAACATCCATGTTCCAGAGGGCAGTAAATTGAAATCGCTATTATGCAGGCTTCTGTTATTTGCGTAAATCAATAATATTACAATTGGACACTTTTATTATGAATTCCCCTAAGGAAAAATGTTGATTTCACAATTGTTTTTTTAACGATTTTTAAGCAAGATGTTTTTTATTAGACCGGTTTTCAGAGATTATTTTACTCTTGTATTCGGAAAAACATTCTCGTCTATTTCGAAAAGGGATAAGAATTTCCCCAAACCTTCCAGTTCTAACGTGTCGTCGATCCTTATATGCCCGACTGCTAGGAGCGGGTTATCTCCTCGAAACCAGGCGAGGATGGGCTAGCTCAACTCGCATTGAGCTTCAAACACCTACAAAAACTTTTAATCTCATCAGGCATACAGGTTCTTTAGAATGTTTTCTTTACCGGATTTCATTACTAACTACTTACATGAAATTAAATATTTATACTTAAGTTTCTATCTAAAGAATTTTAAATTATACGTTTAAGTTGAATGTAAGCACACCAAGAGACGCAATCTCTTTGCATCTCAAGTATATATATACTTGTTTACTACAAGTACACGTCTCTTTCCTGTCCAAACAATACGTTCGCTTCGATAGATCGTTTCAAAGTTTAAATAATAGTTTCTGATGTAGGTATAGAAAGCAAACGCTGCAGTTTCTAAAGGGTTTTGAGTCCATGCACTTAAAGATCGCGTGGGTAGATCGCTTCGCATAAAGTGTTTGACATTGAGTAAAGAGTATTCAGTAGAGATATCTGTACAGTATATTTTTCTATAAAATATTTATGTTCTTAACTCACACTTATATCGAAAGGTCCAGGGTATCCTTGGCGTTTTTTTAAAGTGGTAAAATAAGTAAGTAGTTTGTAAGAGGTAGTGCCTTGCTGCTTTGCAGCTGAATAATGCGGCACGATCAGCGTGGTACTTCTCAGTTGCATATCACCGACGTAAAGTGACAGCTTTACTGTCGCGTTGCGTGACATTTGTGAGTTTTCAGTGGCCCATTAGCGTAGTCTTTGGTGGTGGGGGTTTCTATGGGCGTCGGTAGTCACGACAAGGCTTCGAGTGCTCGGTTACGTCCTGACATCAAAAACATACATACCTATATTAATATAACAATTTGAATGTCCTGAGTCTTAATTTTTTAGTCTTAATTTTCACATTTTAAAACGTGAAAAACTAAATACATGACCCGGAAAAGGCTTTAAGCGCTAGTTTTTATTATAGCATAATTAAAAAAACTATAATATTTTGCGTAATTGTTATAGCAAATATAAATTATTATTTTAGGTATCATCATCATCATCAGCCTTTATCCGTTCACTGCTGAACATAGGCTTCCCTCAACGAACGCCAAGACGGCCGATCCCTCGCTACTCACATCCCACACAATTACATATATTTCTATACAATTTTCGGCATAATCGTTACTATTCTTAATGATCACATCTCATAAAACACAGTTCATTTATCTAGATATAAATCTTATTGTAATACACGTGGAAAATTTATAATGTATATTGTACAAGTGACTTTTGTCTTAGCACGCGCTTCTTCGAAAGAGACGTGTCATTGTTAAAGCGAATTAAGCGGAATAACAAAAAGTTTCCTCCGTAAAGACGAGAAAATGTTTTATCGCGAAAAATATAAAGGCGGACTTATTATCTTTATTAAGGTACGGCCTTATAGCGCCACCGGTTTTATAGATAAGAACATAAGACAAGTAACGTTGGGAAATACTTAGGGCCTGTTTCACAATCTCCAGTTAAGTTCCCAATAGGCTATCGGCAACATATTTGACAGATACTCCATACTTTATCTGTCAAATATGTTGCCGATAGCCTATGTAAAAAAACTAAAATATTAACGAGTATATTATGTCCCACTACTGGGCACGGGTCTCCTCCTCGAAATCACACGAGGAGAGTAATGGGCCATAGTTCGACGGATAAAGATGTAAGTATGTGATTCTTATTAATTAATAAGTTTTCTGGTAATCTATTATGTATATGTAAGCCTGTATACCCCCTGGGTTTAGAAGATCAGGGTTTACTCTCTAATTAAGAGCTAAGACTATCGATTTGAGCTTTGTATCGCACAGATGTTGCACAGCGACTTTATTTTTCTTAATGACAAACACTCTTTGCAAAGACAGATAGGTAATATTCGCAACAAAGACGAAATACAAACATATAAGAAAATTTTTTGTTACTAGATAACGGAATAAAAACCTTGAGAGCTTAGTGTTTGGAAGTCAAGTTAATAATTGACACATCTTATTTAAGTATCCCAAACATGGGATTATAAAATCTTATCAATTACAATAAGTTATGTAAAATTGTACACTGAAATTCACAAAAAGAAAAAAAAAACATAGTTTACATTATCAAATTCGTATTACAAGAATATAATATTTTATATCCCTTTTTTGAGATCTTTGTGAATTCAACATTACAAACAATAAATTCAGCCATTAAAACATATTGATGTATGACCTAGGGCGTGCGAGGATTTATCCGGACGTTGTATTTCCTCAGCTAGCGAATCCGGATAAGCCAACTGTCGCAGGAAAACATATTACAGACACATGAATCATACAATAGCACCAGCGCACACTAATAATGGTAAAGGTACAAAAACTGCAGGGACACGAAGCGAAAGGCGAAAGCTAAAAAAAGCTAAACCCTTTACATAAACTCTTTTTTTCTTAAAGGACCTATGCTGTTGTCCTTAAGGCCTTTAAGCTTCATCTAAAAAGTAGATGAGCAGATGGCTTATCTAAGAATGAACAAATAAACTCACACATATGGTCATTCTATGGTAGAAAATTTTATATCTTTAGTTTAACTGACACATTTGGTCGTTCTATGGTAGAAAATTTTATATCTTTAGTTTAACTGACACATTTGGTCGTTCTATTGTAGAAAATTTTATATCTTCAGTCGATAGAATATTGAAATTGAAGAAAAAAGTTCTGAGATTTTATAATTTTAATTACTTATATTTAATTTATATTTAACAATGAAAAAATAGAAAACTACTGGAAGGAGTTGGAGGAGGCCTATGTAGATATATAGATAAGAGACATTTTGTGATTTTTAAGATTTCTTTTATTATTATTTTTGTATTGTTTTATCATTTTGAAATATTTGATTGAGCTTCATTGCATGTTGATTCATCCGTTGCATGCTAACGCTATAACTGGTTTATATTATTTTTTTCGCAATACCATAAGCCTGATTTAATTTCTTAACCACTGTCAACATATTTTTTTGATTATGATAGAAAAAGCGAAAATAAGAAGCCTTTCAAAACATGAATGATCGCGTAATAATTTATATGTTCACATTACGTACGTATGTCCTGGTTTCATATTGATTGTCATATGAGTCAGCGTAAATAGAAAAAGGACATTTTTTATAACGTCCATAATAGTTCTAAGAATAACAAATAACTAAGAAGGTATGTACAATGTAAAAGTATTTTAAATGAACGTGGTTATTTTTATTATTTAAACTATTTAAAACGGGATATAAGGAATAATGTCCATGCATGGTAAATATCCCGTTTTAAATAATGTAAAAGTACATAGCTTAAATACCCTTTTTTTCGCAGTGGAAATCTTAAATACCCTGCCTTAACTACCCAAGTACTATAATTATTAAGATCTTATAAAAAAATGTGCAATCTTGTTTAATTCAAAATATTACAAGTTCTTGCCTTTGGCTACCAGGCTACCGAAATGCTGATGATAAACCGTCCATCCAACATCTTTCCAATCTCTTATTTTAAATGTGTGCTTTATTTTTAAATTAAGCTTAAAATTTGTATATTTCATTTATTCAACGAAATTCATAATACAACGATTTAATGATATGATATAACTAATGGTGTAGATTAAGTTTAGCACTTGTTTAAACCCTATGTGGTTTTTTGTTGCTAGTTATATTTTTTGTTGTATTTTATTGCTTTATTTGATAAATAAATAAAAAAAATGATGAATTAGGCATAAATTGCTTTTCGTAAAAGATTTAAACAAAATATTTTGAATTCAAGACGAAAACATTAAGGACTATAGGACTAGGGTTATTTAATTAAAAAGTAAGCCTACTTACATAGGTAATTATGTTTTCTGTTGATATTTTCAATCTTAATTAGTCGAACACTTGAAATGCTGATTTTTAATTAGTTCTTATTCATACATTAATAACCGAATTAATTTCCTTCTTAATCTTAAGGGATTGCAAGGAATGACTTGCTCATAATCGTGTCAGTCAAAATTCAATTTGAATTTTGTCAAATTTCGATTCCACCGCTGCGAAATTAAAACCTGCTTCCTTCCATCAATATCATTCAATTTTCGATCCAATCATCATCAGATAAAGCGGTTTTCAAATTAATGCAGGGTGCATTGGAACAACACATTGGTAAAGGATTGCCCACCTACGCCTGATTTTAGGGAGGAGACCCTTGCCCAGCGTAGACATATAAGGTTCTTTGATTATTGAGTAAGAATTCCATACGAGGTTTATAAAATAGTCCGATAATTGTATACCTTTTTTAACGTGACAACCGTGAGCCGGCTGCACGCACGAAAAATCATGACTCATGCGGCGTTACCTCGCTCTGAGGCGTTCCATTTAAGGCTTGAACTGCAAGCGAGAGCGCGGAACGAGCAACAAAGAGGCACAATCAGCCCATTAGTATTTTCTTATGACGCTGTCACGTTCAACTATCGACTTCAGTTAACCGACTTTACAGACAACCGATTTTTTCAATTTATTTTTTGCAATTTATTCAGCTGTGATAAATGCTGCTGAGGCTGCAGATTAAACGCTGCTAATTGCATTTTGGTGTGCGTGAAATGACGTCGTTAGCTCTAGAGGTGTGACTAGAGGTGTGACTCTAATTTCGGCAAAGGATATTGACGAGAGGATTTAATATTTATCTATTTGGATTGATGTAGCTAATATGGCTGTGGGTGGGCTAGCATTTTATTTTTATTTTTTGTAGCCCTGGTCCGACGTCCGAGGCCGGCACTTGGTATAGGAATAAAAAAAACGGGCTAAGTGCGAGTCGGACTCGCGCACGTAGGGTTCCGCACCAGCAAAAATCGCCAACAACTACTCTGTTGTATGGAATTATTATTATTATTCTGATTTATTTGTTGTTATAGACACAATAAAAATACATAATCTGTGCAAATTCCAACTATCTAACTATTATGGTTCTTTAGATACAGCTTTGTGACAGACGGACGAACGGACAGCGAAGTCTTAGAATAGGGTCCCGTTTTTACCCTTTGGAATATAATATGACTCTTGTATAAAAAATATTTAGGGAAACCATAAACATATATTATGGACCAGATTGCAGGTAGGATAGGACCCATCACCCAACGATTGATTTCAGGGACCAAGTTATATAGACTTAGGGCTTAATTACGTAGGTGTAATCTCTTCAATCGTGTTTGTTCGGGCTCCGAAACTATTTTTAACTATTAGCTTGTTGTTTGAATGAAGTCCATAAATATTTAAGGAATGCTTGGATCTGCTTCATTTACCTTTGGTGGTAGAATAACGATCGAAGTGGACCAAAAAACAAAATAGTCAGTAGAGACCTTTCTTTGGGTTTAAAAAAAAATAACTTTGAAGACTACCTTTTTTTAGCACAGTGCATATTCAAAATATGCTTGACTTAACAGTTTTTTAGGGAAATAAATACACTTGAGTTTCAACTCCTACGAATTAGCCCTTGACGACATAAATAAAGAGATAAAATGAGAATACAATTACATCTTATTTTTACAATTCCGTAGTATATAAAAGGATATAAAAGAGGTAATATAAATATTCATACTTTGTCCCCGTTATCTTTTATACAGTGAAATATTTAATTTTAATGCAAATGAAAAGGGTCGATCTTTAATGCTGGAGTATTTTTGGTATAATTTCATTATAAATTGAAAGCATTATGTAGACAATTTTAATTTAAACTGGGTTTAAAATATGACAAATTACATATAATACGACCTTATGACCTATTACTATGTCTTATCCTGTTCTTTGTGAATATAACGCTCGATTCTATTCCTTTGCGTTTTCTCGCTAACTCCATAGGGTTGCTGCAAAATTTTTGAAGAACGTTTATTAAGACGCATAAAGTATATGGTTTTAACGTTTAAAACGTACATTATTATTATAATATTTCTTGATTTTTTTTATTGTCTTAGTGTAATTTCCATACAATAAGTATTCTTTTCTACTATATTCGTTTAGCATTTATGTCACTCTTCTAGGGAGGACGAATTATATACGTTTTAGACGTTTTTACAAACAACACCAGGTAGTTTATGTGTATATAAACGTTCTTCAAAAATTTTGCAGCAACCCTATGAGTTAGCGAGAAAACGCAAAGGAATAGAATCGGCGAGTATGCCACTTGTTTAGGGGTGTTAAGCTCGCGTTCGAAAAAATGGTTTTACGTCGAAAATACGTCTTCTAGACAACTAGTTGCGATCTCCCTGAAGTGGCTGGTCCTAGTGGTATGCAAGAGGGAAGGATCCGTCATCTTGGCGTACATTGAAGGGGTCTCCTACAGTGAGTGGGAAAAGGCCGATGACGATCATGAAACAATCCTTACTTATATTATTTAAAATGTGAAAGCGTGGATGTTTGTTACGCTTTCACGAAAAAACTACTCGACGAATCATCATTAAACTTTTTTCACATATTCTGGGAGGTACTAGAAGTAATATGGAATACTTTTTATTAAAAAAAGATATTTTTTTTGCTAACGCGGGCGAAGCCGCGGGCAATAGCGTAGTACTGAATCAATGTAATTACAATGATATTTGAAATTTGTGTTCAATGTTCTTTCTTTCAATTCCAGTCTGAGTGGATTTTGCTATTACGAGCGAGCTCAAAGTTTCCGAATTAAAAATGGTAAGTCCTTTGATTCGAGCCTTTCCTGGTCGTTAGTAAGTTTTCTTTGTGTTATAATTTATCGAGGATATTCTATTTGTTACGGCATCTACTCGTTAATGGAAGTGTTTTTTACTGTAAAATACTTTGACATTACTTTTTTTATATAGACTGAGGTTAACTATAGGTATATAAGATATATATTTACAACACCGCTAAAACATTGTGAAGAGATCTGCGTGGTTGATGAAAATATAATCATTTAAGGGTGTCACTTATGCTATTTTGTATTAGAGGAACACAATGTTGTATTTTAAAAATCAGTTTTCTGTCTGATTCATTACAGACATCTTGTTTTGTTTCTTGTTTTAAATATTTAAATACACTTGTGATTGAATGTTCATTTGTATATAGTTTTAGTACCTTTATTCTACTTTACTTTCATTTTGAAACAACGTTGAATCTTTTAGAAAAAAAAACTGTGAATATGAAGACGTCGTGAAGTCATACTCCATAATTAGGTATTTATATATTTCAGGCCTCGGCTAGGTTTTCATGGCATTTAAACATTGAAGAAGATAAAAAAACTTTTCTTGATATTTTATTAAAAAAAATAAAATCTGAAGCTTTAAACGCTTAGTTTTCTGAAAGTCTAAGCATTTTAGTGGAATATTAGTTTAGAAACTTTTTATATGAATCTTAAAGAGGTATTTTAGTACCTACAAATATTTATTACTCAATAAAATCGCAAATTACAATTTTATATTGAATATAAAAGCGCCACATTATTTCCTTACATTTAGTACCTTCTCTTATGTGACATCGCTATGACCTTAATCGCTTTTAAACCAACATGCTTTTGTAACTTGTCATAATTTCAGTTTAGACGAGCTTAAATAAAAACATTTAAATGTAAATAAAACAATTACTTTTTTTATACATACAACTACGAGAACTTCAAAACACTAAAAGAGAAGAAAAATAAAAATAAAATAAAATTGCTACTTTATTCCCTTCTTGGAATTCAATAATGCCTTTTGCAATATTTTCGTCCAACGTTATAAAAATTCCTACAACATAAAGTGAGAGAGAATACTCTCTAATATACATTTAAAACTTTTATTAGATTAAGCGCAAACTTTTAAGAGATGATTAAAAAACTTTACCAACTTGCTGACGTAATAAGGTTTAGCGGAGCACATAATTCCGTAAAAGCGTTTCCCTTTATGATTAAATTTTAATACCTTAATACGGGCTGCATACACTTGGGCGGGGGATCTTCCGAATCCCTTATACATGAACTAAAACGATACTTACATTCGATTAAAAGTATGCTTAAATAATATTAGAATTAAATTGGTGGCAAAATAATGGTACATATTTTATATATAAAATATTACTCAAATTATCGTCCATTACTAATTAAATTGTAGTTAAATCAGTAGTTACTTTAAAATAGAGCTTAATTAGGCATTAAAATGTAATTTGTAAAAACATGGCTATTTATAAATTTTAATGTTACGCGATAAAATATCTGAATAGTAAATTCATTAAAATAGTTAAACGCGCGTAACTATTAATAAAAAGTCATAGAGCTAAGTATTAATAAAAACGATTTAGATTATCTGATAATACTCAAAATATTAAATAGTACCAGGTGTGTAACGAGCTGTATTATTAACTTTATTAAACTAATTAATACGATTATATTAAGAAGCTAAAATTTCCTTGGAGGTAAATATTAATATTTTTAATGTTGGCGGTTATTAAGGTTCGTTTAATTACATGGCAATGTTAAGGGCTATAAAGATAACGCCAATCAAACGACCGTGTTAAGGTTTTATTAGATTAGAAACATCATACAGCGTTTTATCATCACTACTGACAGCGGCTTTTTAGTAATCCATTTGTCCATTAGCTTCTTTCAATCAACGCTAAGATGGCCGATCCGCTCTTCCGTAGAGTTTTGCTATCGAAATATTATACTTAATATTCGTTTGTTAATTCGAATTTCGTTGATCAACAAGACGTGCTCTATAACCTAAAGGCTTATCTTCTAATTTTCTTTATCTTTCGTAAACACGTACCAAATAAGCAGAGGAAATCTCATTTACGTGAGATTAGTTGTAATGTAATATTTAGAAATTCCACTTTGTTAGCTTAAATTCTTGGATTCGAGGAGATTGAAGTGACGAGACAGCTTATCAAATTTAGCGGTTAGTAACGAGCAGATGTTTCCTCCAAGTTAAGTGTAGGGACCACACATAAAGTGCATGCTTGCATTTTTATACTTGTGTAACATGTTAACGGTAACTAGTGCTACAGTCTCTCCCTAACCTCCGCATAAGAAACTTGTGTAAATTATTATAGTGAAACAATAAATAATTATACCGGGACCTAACGTTTATTTACCCCTTGCTACGAATTACTCCACATTGGTGACCCTCGACAGAACACGCCTCCTTCTGGAATTACATCATCATCACTCCCCCCATCCCTCCGCACCACGCCAGCCAGCTTCAAGCCTCTTCGGGTACTTCGACCACTAGCCTCAACGCACCGCGGCCTGGTCGCACTACCACGACCGGTCAGCAAGCAGAGCACTCATCTCTCCTGGTCAGCAGCACGTAGTATCAGCCCCGCACGGCAGCGGCACTCCGACTCACTGGAGCCCCGTGCAAGCAGCAGCACAGTTCCGACTCACTGGGACTCACTGGCACTGGCGACTCAAGCAAGAAGACTCAAGAATCCGACCTCCGGTCTTCGGGGGGGAGTGATGTGGCGGACCAATCACAGCGCCACAATCCTGAATCGCGCTATCGGAATTCTACAGTCCGGTCGCTATATATAAAACATCTGACACGCTAGCTAGTGGGCTTCGGCCTGGCCGAGCATTGCACCTCGCTCGGTCGGAGATCTCCCTTTGGGGCCTATCACCATAATCCCACATTAAGATTACTGACATTTTTTATATACGCCTACTCTATAGTAGCATCTACCTATATGCTCTATATAAAATGATTATTGTAACAAAAAAAATGTATGCATAAACGGCTTTACAAGACCATTTAATACGTAATAAGATGAAAAATAGAATAATATATAACTAATACTATTAAAAATAAATTGGTTTTTTTTTAGGATCATTCCTAGAAAGTCGGAAATTAAAAGTTGGTATATATTCGTAAGATAATTAGTTTATATTCGATATCTAAGTACCTACGTCTTATAAGTTTCATTAGAGAGGTTTATGTAACAAAAAGTTATTCTCCCATAGTAAGACAAATGACAAAGAAATTGGATCGACTACAAAAAATTTACCTCATTTATTTTTAGTCTGTCAAAAGAAGTGTTATTACTGCAATGCAGCTGTATTGGGACGGCACCTCTAGCTCACAATATAATACCTTATATAGTCACAAAGTGACAGTTATGCTGTCGCGTTTTGTGAGTTTCCGGTGGTCCATGGATGGATAGGATAGTCATAAAAAATCTTATGACATAAAAAATCTGCTTATGTCATTTACATTCTGGACTATACTATCGGATCGACTGAGCTATCATTTAACAAAGTTGGTGAAGAAAAGAACCAAGTGTCAATATATTTGAGGTTTGTTGCATAATTTTCGGAGTGACGAAAGCATAAAACTAAGAATGATTTATTTTGAAAAAATACGCATTAACGATAATCTACTGCTAAAAGCTAAAAGATAAGTACACCACAAAATGACATGTCTATGAATTATGTATGATTCATAAATAACTTATTAAAACTTGGCGAACGAAGGCTCTTTCATGTAAAAAATTAATGAAGTTTGTAAGTTATGAAAGATCTTCCTCAGAGGTGTCTTAAATAGTCCTATGTAATAAAAATATTAAAGTCGCAGAGTTTTCATCAGTTCGCTTTTATGAATCTAGTGCTTTTTATTGTGCCTGTTATAACAGGATTTGACAGTCATGTGATACTCAGTAAATGTGAAATATTAAAGTTCAAATAATAACTAAAAATGTATACCGAAAGATGATATTTATTGCCACGTTATTCGATTTTACTAAGGCGCAATAAAAAAGCATATACGGTCGAATTGAGAAACGTCTCCTTCTTTGAAGTCGAAGTGAAGAATAAAAGTGAAGAAAAGAAGTGAAGAAAAAATATTTTCACCAAGTTTTCATCATCGCTGTCCTGCATCAATGAATTAATCGCCAATTAATAATGGGGACATCTGTGTTAATTTACTACTGATTATTTATAGATCTTAGCAAACTTCTTTGCTTACCTTAGATCAATAATATGTCATATTAATAATCTAAGGCTATATCAATACCTATTACAGAATATAGAAGGCAATAATACTTTATTAAACAGATTTTGCTTTATCTTTGTAACAAATTGTTTTTTATCTTAAGCCAAGCTAAAATAAAAGGGTAAAGTCGTTACATCTTTTTCCCTCAAGGGACGGTCTGGTATTTGTAATTATTTTAAAAATATCTTTTTCGAAACGATTAAAAGGTATTTCTATTCAAAGAATTTTATATATAAAAGGTATTTATTACAAAGGATTGTAGATGCAGAAGTGAATGGAACCGTTACGATAATACGAGTATTTTAGAAAATAGCGACCATGGTCTAATAGGCTAAGCCTCTGAAGTAGGGCCTCCGATGCCGTCTTTGGTGAAGTGCCCCGGATCTGCTAGCAACAGGACACCTCGAAGGATAGTCAGTCTCTCAGGGGGCCGACGCCGCCTCCACAGAAGGGTTGTCCCGCATCACAGAACAACTCATTTCAACATCAGGACAGTACAATGAGGTGAGGTTCTGTCTATGAACAACAAATTATTTGATAAGCTCTATGATAAATGTAGTAGCAGTAAATAGAAAAAAATGTTATCGAACCTGATAATAATGATGAAAAAAAAAGAATTTCCAAATTTAAGTCTTCTATTTTTATAATCAAAGGAAACCTCTTTTTATAGCGGCGCCTCATTACACAAAGGCTTAGTTTCAAATTTTCAAGATACATATTTTAGAATTTATTTTTTATAAAACTAATATTTTGCTTCTATCATTTTTTACACAGTAATAACATTTTTTATTTGAAGTGAATTTTTAATATATTATTTTAACTAGAGCGCCCCGCGGTTTTACTCGCGTACTTCTCATTCCCGTGAATTGCGGTAGGAATGGTCCCGTGATCGCAGTTGCTGTAAAGTATCCGAAACGTCGATCATGTAAAAATCTTAATAAGCTGCGATGAAAACTGAAATGTTATTAATTATTATATTATATACAATTAGGGTTGGGTTCAATTTAGTTAATCTCCGGAACTGAATGTTATTATTGATGTCATCAAAATCTAACAAATTAATAATCGGAAAATCGAAAAAGATCGTCGTAATATAAATCGGATAATCGTAACTTGATCAAAGAAACAAACGAATACGAATCGAAAATCAAATTGAAATGGCATCATGTGAAATTCGAAGAGTTTGCTTATATTTTCCTTTTTTTAATATTGAAATATTTCCTGTTTCGGGTTTCTCCTGAATTTTTCTGATTCAATTTGTTTCGGCGGGTTCTAAAGGAAGTTTAAAATAGGAAGCCATTAATAATCTATAACGAGAAATAAAAAAAAAATACACAAAAAAGATCCAAATTGGCCCAAGGTAATTACGATATGACAGCGTCACGGCATTAAGCCTCCACAACCCAGTCACTGGGTGATACGGTGCCCCGTGGTGGACTGGTTGTCAGGCTCACGGGTGACCCGTAACAACTGTCGAAGATCCATGAATGACAGCCGGGACCAACGGCTTAACTTGGTTTCCCAGGCACGGAGGTGTCTCGGTTTGTAAAGATGGTCACCCATCCTCGGACCAACCTCGGGAAGCGTTGCTTACCCCGGTGAATCGATCCGCGCGGCTTTTGCTACTGAGACACGAGCTGAAATCAGATTTTTCTCAAAACAAAATTATAAATAGACATAAATAAATGTACCTGCATAAAAGTGTAAAAATAACGTACATTTGAAAGTTAACCTTTATTGCTTTCACTAAATTTTTGGTTTATTTTTCAGAGATCGGAACTCGAATGCTTCCACTCGCATTTTTCGTCACATATTAGATTTTTTTGTCTGTGTGTTTACAAATGGATTTTCTTTGTATATTGTAACGTTTTTTACGTTGTGTAAAAAATCGGTTGTTTGTAAAGTCGGTTTTCTGACGACACTTGAACGTGACAACCCTGACAATACTGATGGGCCGATTGTGCCTCTTTGTCGCTCGTTCCGCGCTCTCGCTTGCACTTCAAGTCTCAATGGAACGCCTCAGAGCGAGGTAACGCCGCATGAGTTATGTTTTTTCGTGCGTGCAACCGGTTCCAGCAAATTATAAGACGTTGTCACGACAAAAAAAAAATATTATTGCCGAAAATATCACTTTTTTTTAGATAAATAATATGATGATGTTTATAAATAATAGCGAAGTCTCAGTAACAAGACGTCGTTGGTTTCAACAAACAAATTCCCCATTGCAAATTCGTGCCACCGAATTCTAAAACGGCAAAGGTTCACAAAAAATATTAAAACGATTTATCGATGTATCAGATGAAATCCAAACCCGAAATTCAATTATTTTAAGTGTAACAGGAAATTGGTTCGGGAATCAATTCCGAATACTTATGTGTTATTTAAATCAACCCCTTCAGAAGTAATGAATGAATAAATAATAATGAATCTCGCGAGTTGTCATGCCATTCCTGAATCTCGATTAACTTTAGTACAGATAAAATTATGTAAAAAGTAATTAGATGTATTTCGTACTACCTAAGAATAATTATAAAGGAAATGCTATATAAATATATGGATTATGTGTACTAATATACACTCGATGGTAAATATTCTTATATCCAATTTTTGGTTCATTTTCGTCATGGTTTTGCGGTGCCGTGCGGTATGCTGCGGAGCCGGAGGGCTGTATGGCTATGTTGCTTGTTTCTCCCTTGAAATAGTTTTGCGGAGAGATCAGAGAAGGGCAAGGTCGAGACTTAACATCTTATGTCTAGGACGGGCAACATATAAATCGAGTTACCTGGACTAGTTTCGGATACACTAGTTTATGACTAGTTTAAGTTGAGCGACGTCGAGGTGGCACATCAGCCAGTTTTACTATCAACTAACAAAAAAAAACACACACACACACACACCGCACTAGTGGTAATTAGCCACCCGTTTTGAGTCAATAAATAAAAAAAAAACATCGAGCAGTGCTAGTTTCATTTTGGATGCGAGTGGCAAAAATTTATAAAAAATTATAAAGGGAGGCCTATGTTCAGCAGTGGACGGATAAAGGTTGATGATGATGATAGATTACACAAAAGGAATGTCATTCATTTATTTTTTTTGTCATTTCTTTTATTTAATTGCGTTCTCTATAAATACGGAAAATAATTTTTTAATGGCCTTTAAGTTAAAAAATTAGAAGTTGTATTTCATATTTTTAAGCCCCGTATCATTTGTTTATCCCAAAATTTATTTAGAAACCTGCCAAATAAATTCCCGTATTTAATTAAACACAAAGTTTAATTTACGACGAAAAAAGTTATAAAACGTTACCTCGAAATAGGCTGTATATCCCTAAAAACTTTCAGGACTTCCTTAATTCATCCAAATCATAATTCACCAAGTTAAATGGAGAAAGTTGTATCAAATAAGTTAAATTACGCAAGATGGTGGACCATTTTTTCTTACAGCTTATTAAGATAATTCCTATTTACTGACGTAATTCTTTAGGCGGTAACCATAAATGCTATAAACAGGTCTAAATTAGGGATAGTCGTGAGAATGTGAATATTCTGGAATAGTATTACGATTGAAAAGACCAAGGATTTGGACGTGAGGCGTTTGGATGTGACTCAAATCGACTGCCTTAACTTTTCCTAAACAGCCCCAAAAACAAGAAATGTACGTTTGTAGAATACAAAATGATAGAAAAATCAATGCATAGGACTGACATTCGCTCTTGTGTTGAAAGCGAACGTCCTCTCAAGAATAATTTGAATCAACAAATAGATTCACAGCTCAACTGCTATCAAATATTGATAAAATTTAGGAGTTCGGCAGAATATGTACGTATAAAATGACTATTAAAGTAGGTATATAGGCCAGTCTATGATTATATTTTAGATATTCTATAACATTATTTTGAGAATTACTAGTTGCTTAGCGCTCTTTATAACTTTTCTGAATTGTGACGATAATATCATGTATATCATCATACCTATCTTTGCTAGCTTTAATATGTGCACAATGTCATTGGAAGTAACATTGCTACTTCATCTTTTATTTGTTTTAAGCATCGAATCAAGAAAGAATATAAAACCGTGGACAAAGACGTGTGTAATCCTAGTTGTAAATAACTTAAAGTTTTCTGTGTGCTATTCCAGAAATTACTAAAACTAATTTCCGTCTCTAAGTGCTTTGTGTTTAAACAGATGAGTATTTGCAGATATTACATAAAAGTTCGACTCGTTTGACGCTGAAAATATTTTTAGAGCTAGTAAATAATGCTCACAAATATGTTTTTTTCCCAATTTTTTACTTATTTATAAATCGAAAGGTAAATAGTCAAAATTATTACAAGCCAGAATTTAATCATTATCATCATTGTTACCATTTTTCCGTCCCCTGCTCGAAATAGGCCTCTTTCAAATATCGAGACAAAGTAGTAGGTATGACATAGATATTAATATAAATTAATATTAGGTTTATGTTCTTTGGTCATTACCAACTATTTAGCTAGAAATAGTTTGAACATACCAGTATTGGTAGAAGTTACAAGTTAAGCTCGGATAATTAAATTGGACCGAGTTCATCTCACTTTATGTCCTCATAACATAGTTTTGCGACAACAATTTAAATTCTAGATAGTTTCGCCGTTAGCGGTACAACTTTACACAATATATAGTTGAGATTGATCAATTCGTTTTATATTATGTGAGTGTGGAAGTTTCAGTAATTCGTGGACATTGTTGGCTTTAACATGTATTAATCTTTAATAGAAAATTCATGATTATCTAAATTTATAATAAAAAAAGACTAAACTAAGTAAAGAGTTACTTCATCAGTACGCATTTTACAGTATCAGTATTTAATAAATAAATATCAGCATCCCATCACACCCCCAGCCCAGTAATCTAGTCCCATGGTTCGTAAGAACTTGTAGTACGTATAGGTAAAAAGAAAGGGAAAGAAAATTTTAAAGCCGGAACCGCACGTTTGCCGAGGCTTGGCAAGCCTTCACAAATTCAAACGTGCGGATACAGAAACAACTTTTACGGATTTTATCGCGGTTTATTTAGTTTTTTACAATCCCGAAGTTTCGGACACTTTACAGCAACCATGGTCACGGGAGGAGTCCTCGGTCACGGGAGGAGAGTTTCATTATAATGAGTGAAATTCGCGTAAACATAAGAAAACAATGTGCGGATACAGAGTTTGTCTTGGCTTGCGTAGGCTTGCAAAGGTTTGTGGCCGACTCGACGAGTGTCGGTATTGTGCACAAGCCAAAGGGAACCAAAGAGAATTTGCCGCAAGCGCTTGCGAGGCGTCCGCATGCTTGTGACTTGTGAAGGCTTGGGGCTTGCGGCAAGCCACAAACGTGCGGTTCCGGCTTTAGACAACATAAATACACAATATCATACACACGTCCGTGAACCGGTGTAGACTTCTATATTCATC
This sequence comes from Lycaena phlaeas, assembly GCA_905333005.2. Taxonomy (NCBI): domain Eukaryota; kingdom Metazoa; phylum Arthropoda; class Insecta; order Lepidoptera; family Lycaenidae; genus Lycaena; species Lycaena phlaeas. The sequence goes on from HG995181.1 coordinate 7,735,186, forward strand.
ATACAAATTATCTGCGACAAGCGGTATTCGATCCTACTGACGCTGCGTAAAGTATCTATTCGCCTGACCACTCGACCAGGCGGCCGTCGATTGTGAAGCTCTTTAAGCACCGAACGATAATTGGATGAGAGAATATTATTAAGATACCAATCACATATATTAGACAAGAAATATTTTATAAATAAATAAATATATTTCAGACAGTCATTTTAAAAATATAATTTAGTCATATTTAAAATATAAACAAACTCTATGTAGGTACTCCGCATATGTGCCATACATTTACAAGTTGTGCTAAATAAGAAAACGCTATATTAACTTATACCTAAAATACCTCTTCTATTTGTATTTTAGGTACATAGCAATAACTTGTATGTAGCAGGCGATATTTGCGGATTGCCTCGGGGTTTCCTATAATCTAATAAATTAACTCCAAGTTATAAACGTATCCCTCACATCGTTAAAGGCAGTTGCGTCATAACTATATAACTCTATTATCCAATTCTCTATTGATTTAGTCTAGATTTTAGCTTTTGAATTGATGTGACCTAGACTGGTGGTTGGTTTATATTTACTAATTATCACCTGTGGGAGAGAAGGGCAGATCAGGCAGATTAATTGCTGCCATCGAGATAGGATAGGTGTTGAATGTGCGTTGAAAAATGATAGCCGGTAGCCCCAAAGAGAGTTCTCCAAGCGAGTGAGACTTTATGCTCTGCTAGACCGAAGTCCACTTGCCATCCAGCTATTGTATATATGGGAGCCGTAATGTGAAACTACAATAGCGCGATTCAGAATTGTGATTGGTCCACCACATAGGCAACACGTGAAATTTTCTTGGGCTAGTTACATTTTTACTTGTTTAGTTCATGGGCGTCGCTAACCAGTTATCACGTAGTCCGTCTGCCCGTTTGTCTGTCCAATCAACATAAAAAATCTTTATATTAATATAATCGCCAATCACTTTCCAAAAGCTCTTTAAGACGCGTCAGCTTATGTCACTCGTAGCGTAGCGAGCACTTGTTATACGTTGACTAATTGATAATTTTAATTTAAGCGCCGACATTCATAAATTCGTAACAATAAATTCACATCAACATCAGATATGCCAAAATAAGAATAATCTTTATATTTCAGCAAAGGACAGTTAAAACAATTTAAAACATCTTTACTAATATTATAAATGTGAAAGTAGGGATCTTTAAGCTTTCACGCGAAAACTACTCAACCGATCATCATGACACTTTGTACACATATTCGCGAAGTTACTAAAAGTATGCATTAATTCTTTTTTGCTAACGCGGGCGAAGCCGCGGGAAACAGCTAGTCTTCTATAATTTTACCCTGGCGCTAAAAGATTAGTTAGTAGAATCAGCCGGTGTTACAGGTACTAGAAACGCAAATAATTTAAGAAACTTATATAAGTAAATAATATTCACGGCCATGACTTGGTGCAAACATCAGATTATCTGCATTTGGCAAGATTTGAACTGGCAACCGCTGCGTAAAATATCCAGTAGACTGACCATTCTACCAACCTGCCGTTTACTACTAGTATTTATATAATATCTCAAAATTAAATATTATATAATACATCTTGCTCAGCTGCTAGAACGTAACGTTTAATTATATTCTAATTTCGTATGCAGCTCACTTGAAACTAAACAAGTCAAACACTAACTGGTCAAAGCTAAAACTGAACTGGTCGATATTGTTCAAATATGTGTAACTTATCGCATAAATTCATTATGCTTTTACCATTACGCCTGCGCAATGAAAAATCAAATGTCCTCAATATTAAAACTAGAAGGTAATGTTTAAAAAACCTCTCACACAATAGCAAAACAGCTGTCTTTTAAAAAGACGAAACTTGCTTAAAAAAAAAGCACCAAAATCGATAATAATTATGTGATACAGTCAGACATATAACTGCAAAACACCTAATTCTTTGCCTAAAGAGTCAAGAGTTAAAGGAAAAAAAATTACACCAATAGAAACACATTTTTTTATTTACAGTGTAATTAACTTGCAAAATCCTCAAGATCTAGTAGACATGCAGGCTTCCTCATGATATCTATTATGCAAACGAGCGATATTGCCAATGGCAGGTGCGTTTTGACGACCTCTGTGGCGCAGTGGTTAGCGCGTTGGCGCTCAAGCCGGAGGTAGCGGGTTCGAATCTCGCCAGGGAACACAAAAAGTTTCTGTGTTCCTGGGTCATGGATGTGTATTAAATATGTGTATTATATAATAAAAATCTTAAATATAAGTATTAATATAAAAGTACTAAATATATGTATTTCCGTCGTCTGGGACCCGTAACACAAGTCTCTTCGAGAACTTAGCACGAGACCAGACTGACGTGGTGTAAAAGCGTCCATTTCTTTCGCGCCAACGCGCTTACCACTAAGCCACAGAGGTCGTCAGAAATATGCCATATTTTAGGAATATATTATTCTTTCTAGTTATAAATAATGATTATACCAAAAATACATATTAAAATTAAAATATGGCGCCTCTAAACTATAGACGTGGCATCGACATTAAAAAGGCTTTTCAAATTGAAACTGGGTCGGTGTATATTTTTTCGTCATTGTGAAAGTTATATTTTTTTATATTGTTCCCGGTAATTTTTTTATTCAGACAACGGAGATGGTTTTTTTTAATGATAACAAAAATAAGTAAGCAGTGATAGCACGTTAGCATAGTGGTCTCACGAAATATATAAGTTTTAACACTAAATATACTATAACCAAAAAATTAACGCATAATGTTTAGTCTATAATATTTATATCAAAAGGTTTTCTCATTATAAATTCTAAGAAAATCTCGATTTTATAATTTTATATCAAACTAGCTGTTGCCCGCAGCTTCGCCTGCGTTAACTAAGATTTACAACGGGATCTTAGCGGGATGATATATCTTTACCGATAAATGGGCTATCGAACACTGAAATGTTTCATTAAAATCCGACCGATAGTTCCTGAGATTAGCGCGTTCAAATAAACAAACTCTTTAGCTTCATATCTTAATGATTAAAAGCATGAGTAAAATAAACTCGTTTAAATGTAGTCCAAAAAAATCAAAATTTCTGAATAAAATATGGTTGTTATGCCTCACTCGACATAGATAGGTATAGTGTGTCCTGGACTTTTTTGTAGATAATTATAAGATCTACAATTAATTAGAACTAACTTTTCTGGTAAAGAAGTAACTTTTCTGGTTGATTTTTTACACCTCGTGTCCGAAAAACCCAAATATCTTACGGAACCCTATTTTTTCCAGAATAAAATTTAGCCTATGTTACTCGTGGATAATGTAGGTTTCGAATAGTGAAAGAATTTTTGAAATCGGTCCACTACTTTATGAGCCTATTCATTACAACCAAACAAACAAAGTTTTCCTCTTTATAATATTAGTGTAGATGTAGATGTAGATAGATAGATTTCGCCATAACTTCAAAACCGATCGTCCAATTTTAATCATTCAAAGTCGAAATATTATCTACATAAACTGTTCTTTGTGATGAAATAATTTGTTTCGATAAGGATCCAAAGCATGAGTAAAATAAACGCGTTTAAATGTAGTCCAAAAAAATTCAAAATATCTAAATAAAAAAATGGTTATTGTGCCTCACTCGACATAGATAGGTATAACGTGTCGCGGACTTTTTTGTAGATAAATATAAGATCTACAGTTAATGAGAACATTCTATGGTTCTATCTTTTATAGTTTAGGCAGCGTACGCAAAATAAGTAACTTTTCGGGTTGATTTTTTACACCTTGTGTCCGAAAAACCCAAATATCTGACGGAACCCTATTTTTTTCAGAATAAAATGTAGCCTATGTTACTCGTGGATAATGTAGCTTTCGAATGGTGAAAGAATTTTTGAAATCGGTCCAGTACTTTTTGAGCCTATTCGTTACAACCAAACAAACAAACAAACAAACAAACAAAGTTTTCCTCTTTATAATATTAGTGTAGATAATAACCAAAAAGAAATCGAATCTCGAAATAAAATGAGTTAATTTGTATATCAACGCAGCTAATTATCGCTTAAATTGCTTGACGTGTGTGTATACAATTTAAAATAAGGATATGCTTGTAAAGAGGTAAGGAGGCTTTCAGTTAAGTGACGGAATTGTATTGCGTTTGAGTTTTCGGGCATAAGCATATCAAACGGAGACTTACATTTGAATAAAATACGAGCAGTATTTATCCATGAATATACATTTTCATATTCATCATATGAAAATGTGGATTTGTATAAAAATGGGAATCTGACATCGGGATTCAAATTCGAAAAGTTTTCCTTACTCGTGAAGAGGCATCGAAACTTTACGGAGGTCGTCGCTATATTCATATTTTATGCTTGTTAAAGTTAAATATAAAATACTACATATATTACCGGGGATTTTTTATTTGGAAAATTGGTAGAAGTTATTATTAGGAGTGAACGTCGTCCGGCTGCTCTTTTAGCCCCGGGTCTCCCAAACCTTTGAATCTAAATGTCTACCTATTTTCAAAACTAGGCTTAAAATATTTTAAAGATCACACGCCACATAACGTGTGATTTTATTTTTATCAGTTCCAAAAACGAATCAAAAGTTTTAGAATAAAAAACATGGTTAGTAAATTAATTGATTTTCTGTAAGAGTCTTGATAATAATAAAACGAATCATCATCATGAACATGGCGTTTAATATAAACGATAATAGCATAAACTTTATCACATCACTTATTTGCAATCATACAAATTAGTAAAAATGTATTATTAAAAAAAATATACATAAAAAACTAATATAAAACTATACACATCCTGACAACTCTATAATTGGTGTAGAACTTAATTTGACCCAGCTCTTGTATATAGTTCGTAATGAATAGATTAATGAATGTATCATTGTTAACAAGACGTACGGACGGATAATTAATCTAACTCACATCGGCTCTACCGTCAACATCGATTTAATAATTAATTAATGTAGCGATATAGTTGTATATATGTCGCAGTCATCTGGTTAAATCAGTCATTTGATTGTATCACTAGCGCGTTAGTCGAATGACGACATTTAATTGAATGACTAGGCCGAACGCTGATTAAACAAGCATCGCTCAACGTCCAACAAGATAGCGGATTGTAACATAGCCCTTTGAACATAACGGACGTAAAATCAGTCAGGTGATTGTAATATAGTTCATTTTTTTACCATCGCGGCGTTAGTTGTCACCAAAACAAATATGGCGTAGAACAGCTCACACAGATACCACTGCCTTGATATTTTTTTGACTAAATTTATATTTTTTACTATTAATTTACCTTTTAATTTACCTATTAATACGCCGCCGCCGGCTACTTTTAAAGAAAAATTTGAGATGAAACTAACTGTATACGAATAACATAACCAAGGTCAGTTGAATGTTATGGCTCAGTTTATGTGTGAGAATTTGGGCTTTGTAAATTACTTGTTGCCGTGTACACAATTACAATTTATTATGATTTTATATTTATGTCCTCATTATTTTTATGTAAAGGAACTCGTAAAACTTATGGGCGTAGTCGGGTATATCCCATTCAACGACAATGCTAAATAACGTTCAGTCAAGACGTTGAACATTACATTCAACAACTTGACTATTTGTCCTTTAGTCATTCAATTAAATGTCGTCATTCGATTAACGCGCTAGTGATACAATCAAAGGACTGATTTAACCAGATGACTGCGACATATATAAAACAAATAATTAAACATAAAATTGTGCTGCCATTACAACAAGTTCACAATTATTGGGTTTAAGTTATGAGTTCGGAGACTAAAAAAAAACATACAGTCGAATTGAATAACCTAACCTCTTCCTTTTTTGGAGTCGGTTAAAACTGCGAAAGTCGACATAATTATTTTTCATGTTAGTCGGGTACGCAAACAAGCTATCAGGTCAGCCTTAGAAAAACACCTGCTACTAGCCGAGGTCCTCTTGTTTAACCTGATAATTATGATGGTGGGCTTGGTGTCAGTATTTACGCTGCCAGGCCTGGTGATTTTCAAAAGCACCTACCCAAGCACTAAAGTTACAGTGAGTCACACATGCAGAAGGAATGATAGCTCATGAGTCTTCACTTAAAGATCAGTTGCTGAAGAGAAGTTCATGTTAGTAAAGACTATGTAACCCCTCTTATAAGAAGAGGGGGTAAAAGAGCAGAAGACAAGGGGCGAGGACGGGAACCTCGCCTCATTGTACTGTCCCGACGGTGGGAGGGTTTGTTCTGTGGGCAGTGGAACCCTTATGTGGAGGTGGCGTCGGACCCCTGAGGGACTGACTAGTCGTCCAGGTGCGATGTTGCTTGTAGATCCGGGGCACCTCTCCAAAGGCGGCATTGGTTGCACTCGCCGTGTTTTAGTGGGTAGAGCTGCGTCCACTTACCATCTTTCGGACGCAGCGAGTCCAACATACCCGCCTGGGGAGACCCACTCCGCCGGGAAATGCAGAAATTTCCCGGCGTTAAAGAAAAAAAAAAGGTTTTGTATTGTAGTTATTTAATTTAGTCATAGGCCCTTTGATAGGGTAAATAAGGGTTATGTAAGAAATTATAAAATCACATAATACCACACGAGTTTCTCCATTAAAAATGCCACAAACCATTCCCTCGTTGAATTCAAAAACCGCAAATAGCCTCATGTTTTAGCGTTGCGGAGTTGTACACTTTCGGTAATCATTTATCATCTGGCTGACCTATTTTAGAATGACAAAACATTTTCGTAAAAGTTATACTTTTTTGGGGTTCCGTTCCAAAATGACGAAATAAGATCACTTCGTTGTCCGTATGTCTGTCTGAGAAAGCAATCTTCGTAGGGTTCTTTCCATCGACATAGTCATATTATGAAATTTGGTAAATAGAAGCCTTTCGACATTAGAGAGGGAGAATTTATGATGCCCAATAGGTAATTCTTAAGTAATTTATAAATATTCTTTTATCTTATATATATATTTATTTGTAACGATTTATTTACTACACTGATCATAAAAAATATTTCACTATTAAGGTCCACATGTCTGCATCTTAGTGAGAGAGGAGCTCGTGGCGCAGTGGTAACAGCCGCGGGGATCGATCCACCAGGTTAAGCAACCCTTGCAGAGGTTGGTCCGAGGATGGGTGATCATCTTTACATACCGAGACTCCTCAGTACCTCGGAAAGCACGTTAAGCCGTTGGTCCCGGCTGTCATTCCTGGTTCTTTGACAGTTCTTACGGGACACCCGTGAGCCTGACAACCGTATACAGTATCACCCAGTTACTGGGTTGTGGAGGTCCGATAAGCAGTCGTTCCATGTACAATACTGGTATTCAGCTGAATCCGGTTAGGCTGGAAGCCGACCCCAATATATAGTTGGGAAAAGGCTAGGCAGATGATGATGTCTGCATCTTAGTATTTTACTTTTAAAAAACATTGTATTAAAAGTAATTTTGGTAATTCACTGATCCCCACCGTAATTTAAGTGTTATTTTGTATATTAATAAATTAGAAACCGTGATGCGAAGCCCTTATTCTCACAGGAACGACAATTACGCGGGTAAATACACAGGGCGCTGCTAGTATTCCATAAAACATTTCGGAACCCTCAACGCAAGAATCAGACTGGTACTTGTTTTTTTTTTTCATAAATCCTTGTGGTGAGTACTAGGTAGGTACTTCAGAGCTGGAACTGTAATTAGATTAGTTTGACTTTATGAGACTGGAAAAGAAGAATAACAAACTTTGATTCCAATTACAGTTTCCAGGAGGATTTAAACCTTTTAGATACGATTTAATAATTATTTTTTTAACCTTGTTTTGTTTTCGTGCATTACTTAACTAAGATTAGAATCAAACTAACGTGGTTTTGCTTGACAAACGTCCAATGTTATCTATCTATCTTTCCATATAATATACACATATAAAAGGCAAATAATATATGCATAGCCAAAACTAGGGCAACTATTGTACCTAGGAACTTGAAATTTGGTACTTATAGGGGTTCCTTTCATGAGGTAAATGAGCACTTAGAGGGGATTCTTGAAATTCACCTCCTAATGGGGTAAAATTTAAAAGAAAAAAAGGGAGGTAATATTTGTATGGAAATCTCCTCATTACTGAGCTTAGCTGTATGAAAATTGGTATAAAGAGGCCTCATCACCGCACAGCGACGTACTAGTTATAGTAGCAAAAAAAGAAAGTTTGAGGAAAATAGTTCCACACGATATTTTGGAAAGAGAAAAGAAGCAAAATTAAAAGCCCTATATAACCGAAGAAGAAATATGATTCGCCACTAATCCTTGTTATGTTTTTAAGAAATAAGAAGAGATAGACAGGGAAGAACTTACAGCACATTAAGGAGAAGATCGTATTGTGTAAAGAGATGAAGGAATTGGCAAAGAGCAGAAACTAGAAAGGATTAGAAAGGACTCCACCGATAAGCAAAGTTCTTAAATAAAGAGAAATATATCATCATCATCGTCATCATCAGCATTTATCCATCCACTGCTATAACATAGGCCTCCTATAGCTAAATACATACTGATAAACAAAATTTTAATCTGAGCTCATTATTCTCTCACTAGATAAAGTTAATTTAATAGAGTCCACACTTCCTCCATTTAATAGAGTCCACATAAAAGTACTTCACGTAGTTCTAGCTTCGGTGCCTTGTATTTTCCAAGTAAATAAAATAAACAAAATTTATGGCGGTAATATTTTCGAAGCACCCAATCTTCGTTAAAATGCACATCAATTTTTAATGGCGGTTCGGTTTGTTTGTGGTCTTCTAGCGGAACATTTTTATTTAAGACGTGATAGATGATGGTAAATAAATAAATTTTGAGAATAATCACACAATTTTAAGCTAGAGTTAAGTTCGTATGCGCTCTCCACACTCCCGCAAATTTCGTAAATAGAACATTGGGTACAACAAGTACAAACATTGATACTGTCTTTTGACAATATGTATACGGTTTATTCTCTGTGTCGAATTCTTATAAAATTCTGGCTACATTCGAAGCCACGACCATCGAATGAAACATATTGTATATCAATAGTCATCATACCAATAACTCTTATTTATTTATTTATTATTAGGTTCTCCAACAAAGGATACACAGTACATGCAAAGGTAAATATAAAAGTATTTGGCAAATTGTGCTCCTTCAATTATAGGAGAACACATCAAGCATACAACATCGTTTCATCAAAAATAAGAAAACTAACATATTTCACATAAGGATATTAACTTACATATTGAGGTAGATAACACGAGTTAAAAATAATACATTGATATTTTACGTAAGCTTAAAATTCAAAACAAACAAAGTTTAAACTATTTAAAACATAACACAAGATAACACGAGTTAAAAATAATACATTGATATTTTACGTAAGCTTAAAGTTCAAAACAAACAAAGTTTAATCTATTTAAAACATAACACATAAAACTATAGAGATAACAGACAGATTAGAAATTATTGATAAAAACAAGACAAATAAAAACTACAAGATTGTCTCTTAAGTTTATTTCTTTCAAAGATAAATAGTCCGAACAGTAGCAAGTAAGCTGCAAAACCAATAAACAAACAAACAAATCATATTTGACAATCATTAGTAACTTTCGAATCGCTACGTTTTCCTCTTAAATCAGACCTATTGTCAAACAAACTTCCCACGCAAACAACCTGTCTTTACAAAGAGAAACATAACATACACTATCTATACAACATTGACGTTAAAATTGTTTACGAATCGAGGACTCCGCAAATAAATAGATAGGAATATTCATAAATAAATTATGTATAAAGGAATTATATTACGAATTTCAAAGCCTTGGAAGACTAATTAAAAGAAAAAGCTTTCGAAATTCGAACAATAAAATTAATATTTCCAACGTCTGGCTTCAAAACGAATAGGAATTTAGAGAGCGGAAAATGGCCAAAAATACAAAATTAATTGAAATACGAAAGCGACAGCAACATTATTAATTTAATCATCATCATTACTTATATATTTATGTTTTTAATTATTAATGTTTGGTAAACCACCAATTTGCATACACTCGGATGATGTCTGCTTAGTGCTTATTAGTTAAGTTTGCTGTGTTTTTCAAACAAGAATAGAACAACCAGTGAAGATGTTTTAGAAGTTTTTCAGACAGTTTCAATGAGATTGCTTAGCTTATTTCCGTGCGCAAAATAAGAGACGAAAGACATTGGCTCCTCTAATGAACACAAAGGCGTATCCTGCATAAGCCCCGAAAGTGTAAAAGAATTCAGATAAAATAAACTACCCCAGTAAATAACATGATTTTTCCCAACTTGCTAGATAAGTATTATCTACTATCGTTTCTTAAAAGTTTAGAAGTTACAATACATATAGTTCCAAAATAATTAATAAATAAAAGAAAAAAATCGGACACTTGTTTCCGGTTTATTCAATAAAAAATTTACGGGAAAAAATTTACCGTTAAAATTTTCACTAATAGGATTTTACTAACCCAGTTCGTTAGAATATACGATGAAAAATAACATACAAAAATTTTATTACTTTGCTTACAATATCGTAAGTTACAATGTCAAAAATTCAAATGCCTCGTCTGAAATTACATCGCGACTTACGATCTTCCGTCAAGGGTGGAAGACATGAATAAGTGTATGGGTCTGTTGGCTCATGTGTTTGTTTGTTTATCTAAATGAATAAATAACATTTTCTTCTCAGCAGCACAAACCTCCCGCTTTTGCTGCGAGACAACAGTGAACGAAACTCGATTTTGATTCGAGCGTGGGTCAATGTAGCTTTTTATTTTTTAATCTTCAGTGTCACGAATTGACATTGTTCAGCCATAAATTTAAAACATTCGAATTTTACTGTGCCCTGTCTCTTTCAGTTTTAAACGTTATTTCAATCTATTCCTGTTCATTTCTATGCCTCCTGAGTAGAAGTATTCTCACTACTGAGATGAAAAATTATGTGAGCAACAAGAGAGTAAATTTTTTGCATCTCGTGCTGTTGAGTCCCTCACTACGCTCAGGATTCTAATTTTGAATCACTCGCTACGCTCGTGAATCAAACATCCTTTGCTTGCTTGGGACTCAAAATCAGCACTCGAAACAAGAAACAACTTTGCTGTCTTGTTGCACAAATAACTGTTTTGCTTCTGTAGCACTTGAGGTTAAGGATTATTGTACTATTATAGATATTATATCCATATTTTATAATAAACAAAACTTAAATACTGAGGGAGGTCTATGTTTGAGGGAGGCGTATATTCGGCAGTGGATGGATAAAGGCTGATGATGATGATGAAAACTTAAATATGCCTATTACTGGTTCCTGAGGATGGAGGATATCACGGAGAAATGGCAACGTGTTGTGATGCTTGCGGTCATGGCTGCAACCATTCTGTCAAGAATGATACTGACAAAGAAGATTGTTGTACTTAAATTACAAACGCCAAAGAATGGCGGATGAGACGGCTAAGCCATAACTTACGTCAAGTAAACAAAAAGGGGATCCTCACTATATCACTCCCGGGTCTGTCACAAATGTTTTATACAAGAACTAGATAACTTTGACTTATCTTACTTATAATTTTAAGGATAACCTTTAAAATTATATGGACTAAATATAATCTAACGATTAAGATTATTAAGCTAAGTAGGCACTAGGCTTTTTCAGCAGTGTAATGTACAGAATAGTATAGAATATAATAAAAACTAGCAAAACAAGTGATGACTAAAATTAGTCATGGTATTGCAGTCTTGGTCTTAGCATAATAAACAGCCAGACTTCTCATTTCAGTCCTAAGGGTCAGGTCAGGACCTAAGGGTCATAGTATTGTTTAGATGACAATGGAACACAAATTTGTGTAGGTAATATCTCTCCTTCAAATTCATTTTAGCTATTGACGTAGCAACTCGAGGATATAGCTAGTTCATTATTTAAAAAAACATTTTTTTTTCATTAAATTCTTGAACATTATAACGAGTATTTAATTATAACGATCAGAGTAATATTAATTAAAATTTAATGAATACAAACATTAATGTACATTTCATCAAGATACGCGCTATTTTCGGCGTAATGTAAGATGGCGGGAAATCATAATATTACATTTCATTTGTTTAGTGTGGATGTAAAACATGGCGCCGACGAATATTGCTCCTGTGTCGTAATGAAGTTTACTAGGAATGTTTGGAAGCAAAGTAAGGGCTGTTAAGGTTATATAGGTTGGAAGCAGTGAACTAAATTAGCCGCCGCAATTGCTAGGAGGTTCTAAAATAATTTCTACTCACTACAGAGTGTTATTTATAATTTTTCTTTTGATTCTTGTTAAGTTAAACATATCTTATCGATTTAAAATTAGTTATAAACAGTACACAAGTACATTTTTACTCTCGCTACATATAAGTAAAATATAAAAAATAATAATTTAAGTATATATTGCCTATATTATCGAGCGCGCAAACACTATCCCAACAGGCAAATATAGGCAATATACTATATATTGCCTATATTTGCCTGTTGGGATAGTGTTGTCACTTTGCCTTTAATTTAAGAAATGAAGTTATTGTTTTTTTATAAATTAAAATTCAGATTATATTAAAGGGTAACCCAGAGATTAATGAATATTTTTTTTTTAATTTTAAAGTGTTTCTAAGGTATCGCAAAAAAATATTATTTGTCCTGACATTTTCCACATATAAGGTTATTTCAACATTTTTTTATGTTATATTTCATATCAAAATCAATATTTTTTTCATTTTAGTTACGAGTAGACTATATAATGATATTATATTTATTTTTTTAATTTTCAGAATATTACGTAGTTCTTTGTTCAGGAACCACAAACATCACTCGCTCGTTACTTTTGCGGAAAAGGGATTTTGAATATGGGTGATTGCCATTAATATATTCATTATTTCTTTTTAAAAATTATCTTGTCGACAAGAATAAGAACTCTACTCATAAAATAATGAAATAAAATGTTCAAATCTTTCTCACCTTGCGTACAAAAGATAATCAAAATTGTTCAAAATGAGTTAAAAAGGTGAAGGGGCTCTTAAGTTAACAGTTTATTGGTAGAGTTTTGTATCTTGAGCATGCCTTGATGTCACGGCGGAACAAGTCGCATATGTAGTGTGGAAATGGGTGCTTTATACATATGCACAAGTGTGCAATCACCTATATTTTTTAACCGGGCCACCGGGAACCCACAAACTGCACGAAACGCTACAGCATAACTGTCACTTTACGCCGGTATTGTGTGAGCAAGAGGCACCACCGCGGTCGTGCCGGCCCAATTTGGCTGCAAAGCAGCATTGCGCTACCTGTTTTCGCAGGTAGTTAGCGCTATTTAATAACTAACATTAATAATTTAGGTCTCATTAAATTAATGTATACATTGTACTTTCTAAAGCTCAATTTCGTAAATGTGGTGCTATTTAATTATTCATATAGTTGGCAACACTGTACAAATAAACAGAGCGTACGTTGAATTTCTGTTTTGCCAAAACCATTTAGTAAATGGGCCTGACAAAACACAAGCTACCTGTGCGTTTTGGGGTTTATCAGCTTTCATGAATTATCACTTTCATCATCATCATCATTATCAGCCTTTATCCGTCCACTGCTGAACATAGGCCTCCCTCAATGAACGCCAAGACGACCGATCTCTTGCTACTCGCATCCAACGCGGACCTGCCACTGCACAGAAATCGTCTTCCCATCTGGTTAATGGCCGACCAACACTTCGTCTACTTAAACGCAAATTTATAACTTTACTGTAAATTAATTTAGCACGGTCGGTTTTTTAGCAGTCTTGTGTTAATTAATTAAAATACTTTGTCCAGATGTTGATGATGCTGATGCATGATATGACGATGATTGATGCGATAATATCGAATAATAATTAATGCATATTTTTTATATATATTTTTATATTCATTGTTGAAGTATAGCGTATAGTGACTACCAATACAACAAATACACATAATATCCAAGAAAACTAGTAGTACTATAGTAGATAAATATTTTACTAATAGTAACACTGTCAAAGAAGAAATGTTAGGCAAAAAGCATTTCTATTCGAATGATTCCGATTGTCGTGTCATTCAAAAACATTTTCCTCGAGTTGGCCTTGTATTGTTTAAAGTTGTTCGATCAAGTTACATCCATCCATTGTAGTTGTTCCCACGATCAACTCGAGTGTTTATTTTTCAGTGTAGATGTTTGTTGTGTTTATTTCAAAAGGAAATCTATTTGTAGAAGAATGTTATCAATAAATATAAATTAAAAACTAATGCTCGTTTTGTGGGGCGGTGACACCGCGGCGCACGTGGAGACTATAGACGTATCTTAAGTTTGAAATTTGTATGCAATTATACCACTGCAACTCACGGGTGAGAGCACGCTACAGAACTGTCATGATTGTGGGCTTGGTGTCACTAATTACGCTGCCAGATCAGCAGTGCTATTCTGTAAGAAACGCAGCGCTGTCGCAACGCTGTGACAGCGCTGTGAATTCAACTTGGTATTCAATAAGCTTGTCAAACCATATCAAACACCCTAGCGCCGTCAACGCTGTGGGCACGACGAGCTCGTCGTGGCGCACAGCCTAGAAAATGAATCTTAGAGAATAGCACTGCTAATGAATTTAAAAAGCACCTACCCAAGCATTAAAGATACAGTGAGTCATACATGCAGAAGGAATGATAACTGATGAGTCTCCACTTATAGATCAGTAGGACTATTCTGTAATGTCGTTTTCCAATCTCGAAAGCGGAATTCGCGGTGATAATATGACGAATTTGTATTCTTTAAAACTCGACTATCTATCTATATGAATAAAGTTCGCTTTCGAAGTGTGCGTAACTATCTATCTAAAACCCAGGTGAAGCTCGATATCGAAATGGTTTTTTACAGAATAGCCCTACTGCTGACTACTGGGGGCTTAGATAAAGTAACATTTTTAGCGATTACGAAGTTCGATAAGAATAATATGTATGGCATTGACATAAGTCACGATAAATCACTGTAATCTTAATAAAATAACGAACTGTCTATTAATATCGATTGTTATTGTCACTATCTTATTGGTTAGGAAATTGTCATTGATAACTCAGAGACGATGACGAATTTTGGTATATTTCCGCTACGAAACGATGTTACTTTGTCTAAGCCCTCTGTTATTCATTTGGGGTCCACCATATCTGTATCCACTGTTATAAATTTAAATTTCACGTTATAGATATTAGTTTCAATATTAATATCATAACCATTAAACAGTCTTTATTGTCTACAATCTTCCTTATTGCTCCCGTAAAACAGCTTTGCTGTGTACATTTATTGTCTTTGGATGGACCACAAAAATAATTTGCCTGGCCTAGTTCTTACATTGAGCAGCATATAGTCGAACTATGGAATGCACTTTTTATTTGATTTCAAGCAAACTTCTGCTTAGCACTGGCACATATATGAATCACTCATAATTTTATAAATCTCACATTTATTAAAATCATAATTTTAACACTACTGGAACAATAAACTTCAAATGTTCTATTAGGCTCCGTTCGCACGTGCGTTTAATAAGCACCGCGTTAAATCCCGACGATTGTGCGAGTTGCGAGCTCCGCATGCTAAATTCAATCCAACGTCCAACGTCCAACGTCGAAGATGCAACAGTGCTCGATAAAAAGCACCGCACTTTAAAAAAGCTGTGGTGTAAACATATCTGTTAACAACACAGCGTTTTTAAAGAAACATTGGTATCCATAATTTGTCTCATACAAACGCTTTTTCAACGCTTGATAAAAAAAGCGATAGTGCGAACGGTGCCTTATGTAATGAATTAAACTATCATAAAATTGTTTCACTACTTACAAGGATCTCTAACATTGTTTTGTATTTACTGAATAGAAGTGGTATTTCGGAATGCAATATGAGAATATGAAGTATGATTACTATTTGTGTAAACGTCGTGGAGCTAACTGTTTTACTTCAAACTGTGAGGTATTTAAGATGAAGTTGCTTTGTTTCTAACAAAATATTTAGTATTCCAACAAGACTTCGTAATTGTCGTTGATGAATGGTACTTACTATACGTTATAGTAAAAAAAAAACCGTTATAACAAATCAATTTTGTTCACAAATTAAAGAAAGTATTTTATTATTTTCACTTTTAAAAACCTTCTAGTAGTTTTAGTTTTATAAAAAAATACCATATCTCTATTTGCATAAAATGCACTATCGGAAAACTAACAAGAGCGCTACTGTACGGATAAAAGTATTATTGATATTTGAATGAATTTTTCTCATTATTGCCCTGGCCCACACTGGGGCCAATTATTTTTGTCGCAACCGAAAAAACTAAGAGAAAATACGGAAAGGAAATCATTTTTATCAGTCCCAAAAAGCCTTTCTATCATCTCATCTAAAAACAAATTATACAATAACGATACACTAAGGAAAAACAAGATTTTATCACGGAAAAGACGTAAACAAACCATGTTTATGCCACTGATATAAAAAAACACATTAAAGTAATTGTTAGGGGTATATAATATACTTTCCCCTTCTCACGCAAACATTAACGAGCAATTTCACAGCTCGTATACTGCCTCAGATAAGGATACTGTCTTATCGTATGGCCCAATATAACTCAGGGCATAAAACGAATATAAAATCCTAACATTTTGATAGCATTTGAAAATTGTACACCCTGTAGCGAGTAATAATGTTTTCATTCAAGAATATTCGGCGCCAGTCGTCACGTAAGGAGGAAGGAGGTCTGCGTTGCTTTATGGTCGTCACGGAATACAGACAGAGTGGGTATGTTTCAGATCGGGTTGCCAGGTCGCCAAACCTAATAGCTGGCCAGACCAGCCAGCTTGGCCGGACATTTGGGTAGAAAGACCGGACACCCAACATTATTGAGGATTTTGTCTCAGTATTTATAGATACGACAGAGAAATTGTATATAAAATCAAACTTTTTTATAAGTATCATACATTTTCTTAAATTCTATTGAAGTTATAGATAAAATCGAATGCCAAGACAGTCTTAGCCTAAGACTAATTTGGCATCGCTCGTTTGCAAATGTAAAAAGTCTAACAAAAGCTGGACACGGCTTATTTTGGCCGGGCGCCCAATCAAAAAGCCTAACTATGTCCGACTTTATCCGGACGCCTGGCAACCCTAGTTTCAGATAAGGATGAATTAAATTGGTTATAGTAGGTACTTGTAATATCGTGTGGTCAACGCGACGTTTTCCGTGAAAACAAATTAGTCCTGAGACATAAGATGTAAGTGTCACTGCCTGTAATTACACTGCCTGTCCTGCTCTTCTCTTCGAAACAGCAATGCTGTTTGACGGGAGCAGCAGGCAGGGTAGTCGTACCCGTGCAGGCAGAAGCGGGACACAGCGCATACCTTCCACCGGCGAATTTTGTGATCGAGTGATCTTAATATGAAATCATACATACCACATGGATGCATGTGAAAATTTTAAAATATTTCGCATTTATAATATTAGTAGGAAAGTAGTAGGATACCTACATAAATAATTATAATTTCTATATTTATTGTTATATCCTATTAATTAGCAATAACAAAAAATAATAATTTATGAAACTTAGCAAGTAATATACATCAAAGTAATTTTATCGGAGAAGTTTATATTGAATTCTAGTCTACAGGTTTCTTTTTGTCTTGTTTGTTATTGAGTTACGGAAATATGAGGACGGTCAATAAAGATGATATCAAACAACTTTTAAGTAAATAGAAATCTTATCATCATATAAAAAGAAAAATATTTATCATTACGTTTACGCAAACAAAGATAAGGATTATTTTTACTGTTGAAAAGTTACTATTAATATCATAATAGCTTTGTCAATATAAAAAAAACAAGTGCGATAGAGCGATAGTTCACAGTAGTGCAAGCCCAATGCGGGTTGGTGAACCCTTGATCCTATTGCCTGCGGATCCGGGACTCTCACAAAGCGGCTGAAGGCGCTCGCAGTGGTTTTAGTGGGGTAGTGGGTTTGTGAACGCTTGTTGCATGCACGAGTGACCATGGTCCGGTGGGTATGGGCTCGGCCTCTTGAGCGAGGGGGTTCGAGCCTGACCCCTGCCTTGAGATGGGTTTTTTTATTTCTAAGTGCACTCTAAACACGAGACCATCTCTCGCTCACCGGTGAAGGAAAACATCGTAAGTAAACCTGCGTGCCTGATGAGATAAGTCTTTGATAGTATGTGAAGTTCACCAACCCGCATTGGGCCAGCGCATCGGTTAACTATGGCCAGATAACCTCCTCGCCTTAGTAGTGGGACAAAATATATGGATTGATACTATACTTTTTTATAAAGAATGCATCGATATTTTTTTCCGGTTAATTAAGTTGTATGGAGAACAGTGCGCTCTTGTGACCATGGTTACTATAAAAAAACGTCGGTATAATATGAACCACCAACCTAATAGAATATCCGTGAAAAATGTATACATAGGCTGGCACATGTCAAGGTCTTTTTTATCATCAATCAACCAGGAGTGCCGAATTAAGGACTGTTGATCGGCAAGATAAGGAACGATATAAAATAAAAATAATAATATTATTACCATCACTTTCTATGCTTTAAATTAATAATTATTATATTGGGATAACTCGTACACGATGAACGATACACGTGTATGAGTTATACACGGCCATCTGATCCAAAACCAGATAGAGATTGTAACTATCTATATTATCTAGTTTTTCTACGCACCTAAATTACTAACTCAAAAATCAAGAATTTCGAGATATGTCATCCTTGCAGCAAATGAGCGACATGTCCCCGGGGAAAATCCATCAACGGGTGAATTCATAAAGCATTTACACAGCCACAGCAAAAAGGGCTTCTTATATCCAACAGTGAAGCATCAGAGAAGGATGATCATGACGAAACTAATTTACTTCCGTGCCTCTAATGCATTGAAGTACAACCCAAACAATTAATCTTGTTCAAATTAGTCATTGGAATATTTCCAATTATCAAGCAAGAAAGTTTCCATCATTAGGAAAATCGAATCATATAGGTTTATTAGGATGTGCTATTTGAAACAATTCATCAGATTCATGATGCTTAAGCGGATTTTTTTACGTTGCTAGGCAACTGGCACACAAACCACCTGATGACAAGAGAATCTATCGCTGATGATCATGATGATCTTAACACGTATATTATATTAGTAGTAATAAAGTAAATGTCTTCATTATATTTCTGATCAAACCATTTATCTCATTCTCTTTGTGATCTTTGGTCGTTATTATTGATTAATTTATTAATTACTCAAGGTAAAATATCCTGCTCCTTCCATTAACGTGCTATTTAGATATGAATGATTACCTCAATTAGCCCTAGTTAAGACAGGGTTTCAGAATCGCGTGGGTACCGCGCTGGTTTGATTTATATGTAAATATTCATTAGGGCTATCTCAGACACGCGCTAACCACACGATCGGATACAAGTCGTGCGATTCTGAAACCGCACGCTTCACGGTTGTCTGAACTAAGGCTCTTTAGGCTTAAGTAAGCCTAAAGTCTGAATGCAATAGGTACTGACTAGATTGTCAAAATTTTTAGATTGCAATAGGTACTGTCTATTATCTTAAGAAGCACTAGAAACCCTAACATAGATGTTCCATTTTGGGAGATGTTAACATAATGTGTGGCAAATTGTCCACTCAAGTTTTGGATTTCATAACCTGCGCGATACTAGCAAATTACATACTTAATTATTACTTCATCGGCAGGTGGTGGAAGCCATCACCTGGTAATATCCGGCATACTGTCACTAGCAGATATACAGACACAAAACTACTATTAAAAAGCATATATGGTAATTCCTTAATGCAAGTTTTTTTTAAATGCAATTAAGCCTAGTGTATTTTACGATGTTTTATGTACAACTTCGTGGATTCGCCGAGACTCAATAAGTGACTACGCACGTGTGTTAAGCTTCGCAATGCACGAAAATGTCAATAAATGCGTCGCGTGTCCGTAGGTTGCAGTGAAGACCAGCACATACGAGTACATTTCCGTATGGCGAAGCTTGACAAACGTGCCTAGCTTCTTCGTGCGCCAGAGTGTAGGTGCACCATAAATCATTAACGTATATAAAACATAATACGTGAGCTATACAAATGGTATACACTTAAATTATCCAGGAGGTACTTTTAACCTAAGTGAAATTGTCACGTAGCTTATCTTGTTTGCATAACGTAATATAGCCGACCTTGTTCTTAACTCTTCATGAGACTCGAAGGTCACTATACTCTCAAGGGGAACGTAGTAGGACTTCGAGTGCCGAGTCAACAAAATAAAATATACCTTGCCTTAGGGGAAACTTATTACCATTTGCACACATAAAACGAAACTATGACGAAGTCGTATGTGTGTCATGGAAAAACAACACTTAATTTGGGAGATGTTAACATAATGTGTGGCAAATTGTCCAGGATAATTAGTTAGGTTTCTACAAATATAAAATAATATTGCAATGCTTGTAAAAGGCGCTAAGTTTTAAGTACATACTAATATAATATTTAAGAAACTTTTCACACTTAGTAGCAATAAATTTGACTTTGACTTTGTCTTTGAAATACAGATCTCAAGCTATTACTCTAAAAATATTATAGACGCGAAATTTTGTATGAATATAATATATATGTATGTTTGTGTGAATTTTGATAAAACTACAGTACCTACTTTAGCATACAGATCAAAATAACACATAAGCTTTAATTCGTTCCCGAATTCCCACGAAAAAGAGAAGCAAGCGGGTAAAACCGCATGACCTGCTTGTGTTATTAGAACATTATCGGTCCAATGCTGAATATAGGCCTTCCTCAAAATCCAAGACGGTCGATGTGTGCAAGTGCCATCCGAAACAACACCTATTTCTTAATTTAATTAATCATTTACTCAAAAGGTGGGGATGATCCATTTAAACAATATTATACAAAACTAGCAGAGCTAGTCTCAAACGCCTAAGAAAATGTGACTAAAAGTCCAATCAGATAATGTAGGGAGGACCTTGACCAGCCATTTTTTTAAAGATGAGCAGACCGGGGTTTTCTTTTCTTTTACGTCAGAAAATGCATTGATGCATCCCACTGCGGAGTGGGTCTCCCTCTGGGGTATGTGGACTCGCTGCACCCGAAAGATGGTATGTGGACGCAGCTCTACCCACTAAAATCCCTTCGCTTCGCCAAAGGTGCTCAGCTGCTGAGCCCCACCGCCACGATAAGGCCCGAACCATGGTGGTGGAGACCGAGGTTTGCCCGAACTGCCCTAACTATACATGTCTGCGACGACGAGGCTCATACCTTCCTAAATGTTAGTGAGTTTGTTTTAGACTTTAGCTAAACCATGGTGGTCTAATGCTAATTTTGGAAAATAGCTTTTTAAAACTACGATATAAACATTTGAGAGGAAATTCAAAAAATGAAAAATATGTCCCACAGAAGATAGGACGTAAATAGAATGATATAAAAAAAAAATATGAGTACTTAATATTAATAGTAGTGGCCGCGTTTAGGTAGATGAAGTGTTGGTCGGCCATTATCCAAGTGAAAGACGATTTGCGTGCAGACTGCAGTGGCCGGTCCGTTTCGAATGCGAGTGGCAAGGGATCGGTCGGATCGGTCGTCTTGGCATTCATTAAGGGAGGCCTATGTTTAGCAGTGGATGGTACAGGCTGATGGTGATGATGATGATCAAAATGAATGAAACTATATCTTATAAATTGTGTTTTAAATAAACATCACTAAAAAATATTTGTATCCTTTTACTCATTTATATAACCATAGCTACCTATAAAAACTTTATAAGGTTTGGGCACAATATGTAAGTAAATACGCTATATTATTCCTGTCTTGGGCAAATGCGATAAGCCAGGACGACAATACAATAGGGATGTTGACAAATTTTTGTAATTGATTTTATTTGATAGGTATACTATATATGAACACGAAAAAAATACTTTTGTAAAGAAATATGTCCAATTTTAACAAAAAATTAAATAAAGAAAAATGGTTTTTAAAATCGCCCTTGAAACGCTCCAAGCGTCATTACGTCACACACCGCATTCAGAACTCGCGCTTTGTTAGGTGAGTTTGTACTTAGCTCAATGTTCAGTGACGTCATCGCCTTATTGGCGTTTACAGTCACGTGATCATGCATGATAAATAACGCATTTTAAATTAATTTTCTAAATTTTAAGACAAATAAGTAGACTTTTTAAATGTTATTTTAGGTTTTCAAATACTGCACTTAATATGTAAAACATAACTTTACATGAATTGGTAACATGTGTCAACATCCCTATTTGGGCTAACAACGAAAATAAGAGCAGTAGCCTCCGCTTATAGGCTTCGTATGATAAAATATTACAATAAAGATCTTATTAGTGAGATATTTCACAGAAGACTTATTTTATCTTAGATAAATTTTTTCATAACTCTTTTCTGATACATAAATATTGACCTAACCTGTTTGTTATACAATGTGGAGACGATCATATGACATTAAATCAAAGTAGCAGCTACTAGTCCATACTAATATTTTGAATGTATCAGAAATATATCAAAAAAATTTTTTTTCACACAAAGGAAATAGTACAAATATGGAAATAAAGTATCAACCCTTATATGTCCCACTGCTGGGCACGGGTCTCCTCCTCGAAATCAGGCGAGAAGGGTAATGGGCCAATAGTTCACCGCGCTGGCCCAGTGCGGATTGGTGAACTTCACATACCTTCAAAGACTTTCAATCTCATCAGGCATGCAGGTTTCCTCACGATGTTTTCCTTCACCGGTGAGCGAACGATGGTCTCGTGTGCACTTATAAATTTAGAAAAACCCATTTCAAGGCACACACGGACGGGTCAGGATCGAACCCGGAACCCCTCGCGTAAGAGGCCGAGTCCGTCCACCACTGGACCACCGTCGCTCGGAAAACACAACAAAACAAATATGGAAATAGAATAAAACAAATTGGTTCACTAACCGATAACGAGCTGCTTAAAAACAATCACACACAATCAGATATTTTTAAATAATTTTATTTCTACAGACTCTTATGGTTGCTTGACATACGCAGTTTAATTTTATGTTATATCGTCGTCTCCAAGTCTGTATATAAGTTGTAACCCAAACCAGGGATATATGTGCTATACCTACTTACTTACTTACTAGAATTATCAACAGACCTAATCCGTTCACTGCTAAATGGGCTTTCAACTATATAGAAAACGGTATTTTATTTCCTCGCTAAACAAATGTAAATTGTTTTACTATTACTGATAGTATGTAATATTTTTTCACTATTAGAAACATTTTCTACTAACTGCCGTCTATGATGTCCTTACTGCCTTCCACATACCAGAAAGATAAAAATGCAATAAATAACAGCACTATCTTCAGTATCTATCTCAAACATCAAATAAACAAAATTTTAATTGAAATCTGTAGAGCGGTTTCGAATAATAATTACTTTCAAATATTGAAATAAATGTCGGCAATGAATACATTGAGCGGCGATGGTCCAATGGGCATGGGCTCGGCTTTTTAAACGAGAGGGTCGGGTTCGACCCTGACCTGGTGCATTGAAACCGGTTTTTCTAAATTTCTAAGTGCACCCTAAACAAGAGACCATTGCGCGCTCACCGATAAAGGAAAACATCGTGAGGTAACATGCCTGATGCGATTAAAAGTCTTTGAAGGTATGTACAGTTCATCAACCCGCATTGGGCCAGCGCTAATCTATGGCCCGATACCCTCCTCGCCTGATTTCGAGGAGAAGACAGTGGCAGGCAGTGGTACATTTTTTGTGTGTTGATACTATGTATAATAAATACATAATACATTTCTAGTGAAATCCATTAAGTAGCTTCCGAGATTGACTTGCAAATTTTGAGTTAAATGTCAAGTAGAAACAGCACAATGTGTCATAAATTCTCTGCGTTTAACGGGACTCACTGCTGCCCTCAGTTTCAACCAATCAAAATCATGACAGTCCGCCAAAACAATGATAGTACCTATAGGTTAAAGGCTTTCCGGCACAATTCACTGGGGACTTTGAAACCCCTTTCAACATCTGTACAACGTTTAAGCCCGGTTTTAAATGTGGGTAACATAAAAATAAAATATTATTTAGTCTTTGTTTTTACAACGTTTAAAATGTTTGAACGGGATAATCAGCCATTCTGCAAAAAAACCTTTTCTATATTTTTAAGCCTGGTAAATATTAAAGAGTTTTTATATCAAAGGTCACACCACCGACCACATAACCCATAGACGCCTAATAACAGGAGAACGGCGTCTGGCGAAATTCAAAAAAAGTGTCATTTTGAAGTGAAACTTCTTTAGAATCGTTGTGATTTCAAACAGGATGCAACGGAAAAAACGACAGGTAAGAGCCACAAACACAAAAGAGCGAGAGAGCAAATGTTGGCGTGTATGTATATTGCAGACTGTTTAATACTTGCTTGTATTTGAGCATTTAACATGTGTTTCACTTCTATCGTGTGTGAATCGTACACGCACCTGTTTTTTTTTTATTTTGTTACTTATTCCATACGGTAGTATCCCTTAGTAGTTTGTGCTTATTCCGGAACTATATCTATCCATACTTCAAAATCTTTAGAAACGATAATAATGCTAACCATAGTACTACTGATACGAATTAGGAAAAGCCAAGTTATTAACTTGTATAGTTTATTTTATATCATTTTTCATTTTCCCGCTAATGCTGCACACGAATTTGTCTCTCGTCTCTTTTATTTGCGCTACATAAATTAAGCTAATCAAAACTATGAGAAATGAACGGATCGCTCCGTGACCCGTGGACCAGAAAAAAATTAATAGTTGACATAAACTAATTCACCCGAAAATAGTCTTCATACTTCCCAATTCAGGCAACTCTCATGCGGCTGATGGTTACATATTTATTTACGTAAAACTAACAGAACCGTTCTGACGCAAACAAGTAAAAACACGATGTAGTTAGATAGCGCTGTCTAACAATGCCAATTTGTAAACGAATTTTCGTCCATTTCAGTAAAACGACCTTTGTAAAGTTTGGTAATGTTTTTTTTTTCTTACGATAGCTCTTAGTAAGACAGTCTAAATTACACTTATATGTATCAATCTGTATATAAGGAGGCAAAAACAATTGATTGAGTATCCTTTCTTCTATGTTTGTCAACGTATTTTTGATATCATTATTTGCTTCCAAAAAACACGCGTAGTTACACGTAGGCAAACAATAAAGTACTTTTTTCTGATATGACGTTTTACGAGCTTTTAATAGACAATTATATTTCAATGTTTTGTAGATAGCTAAATGCTTCACTTTATTGCAATAATCATTATTATAAAGCAGTCTCAATAAACACCACAAAACAAATCATACAAATAAGACTTATACTGGAAAAGACGGATACTGGTATAAAACAATAGAAAAACAACTTACAAGAAAGGCTCGAATTTGAAGAGTCGCTTGAAGTAGTATGTTTGGGAAAAATACAACAGAACATAACTTCACAAAACCAGTTGACTTCGCAATGTACCCAATCAGTATGACAACCGGTACGTATTCTATTCAAAACTGTATTTGGATTCGCAACGTCACAATGTTAGTTATGAATCAGATGCACCAAAGCGTACAACAGTATTCGCTAAGGAAGTACGTTTCCTGTGCAATATTCATTTCACCAAAACGTTTATGGAAAAATAGCATTTATTTATTTATTTTGCTTTATTTGGAAAAGCCATACTCACTGAAACCCGGTGAGTGCCGTCAATGCCGCCTTTGGTGAGGTTTCCCGGATCTGCTAGCGTGAGCACCTCGACGGCTAGTCAGTCCCTCAGGGGACTGATACCACTTCCACAAAGGGGTTGTCCTGCACTACAGAACAACCACTCTCAACGTCGGGACAGTGCGATGAGGTGATGTCCTGTCCTCACACCTTGCCTCCTGTTCTTTTGTCCCCTCTTCTTATAAGAGGGTTACACAGAGCCCCCTCGGCTGAATTCGCTTCGCCCAAGGTGCTGAAGGTGCTGGCTCAATCAATGTTAAACCTATGATGATTTCCTCTAAGAGGACTAGTTTGGATTGGTTATCACTATGAGACCTCCTTTAATTAATAAAACCTAGATTTCAGCTGTGACGTAATAGCAGACTCGAATGAAATTCGCCGAATATGAGAGCCTTGTAAATATTGACTAGTTTACCCCGTTTCATTTAGTTATACTACTCTCATGGGACAATCTATTTATTCTGAATCTCACATGTAGTCTTTATGTGAATATAATTCGACCCTTTTACGTTTCAGGGATTTTTCTGAATTGCCCCTTATTTTTAGCTATACGCTGTCCGAGATAAGGTCTACCATAAAATGTCTTATATAATAGCTGTATAGGAAAACCCATGAATACAAATATGTTAAGCTGAGACTTGCCCTGGCAACTCTTTCAAGTGTTAATCATCCTCAGATATAAGGATAAATATTTGTGCCGGTAATTACACTATCTGTTCTGCCCTTTTTCCGGAACACAGCAAAGCTGTCACTAGTAAAGCTGGTACCAGTAAAGCGTATCACACGGCACACCTCGTTTATTGGAAGATGACTGTAGCTTAAAAAATATATTACTTATTATTTATTTATTTATTTATTCTTTAGTTTACAATAATCATATAATAACAATTGTATTGAAGACATTGTTAACAAGGTGTACTTATCTCTATCAGGGATTTCTTCCAGCAAAACCTTGAAAAGTTGTGGGATACTCCGTCACTTAAAGACAAATATTATTATGTACTGGCTGTTGCCCGCTTCGCCCGTGTTAGAAATAAAATTCCTTTTTGTTATGTATCCTATGTTACTTCTAGTACCTCCGAGAAAATGTGTAAGTACAAAATTTCATGATGATCGTTTGAGTAGTTTTCGCGTGATAGCGTAACAAACATCCTACATTTCACATTTCTTGAACCTTATTGAAACAATAGAGAATCGTAGAGGAAGTATGATTGATCACCTGATACAACATGAGTCGTTTTTAAAAATATCATAGAAGGAAGGATTAAGGGAAAAAGAGGAAGAGGTAGACGGAGGCGGACTTATATGGAAAGTACAGGTTATGTCGTATCAAGAGGTGAAGGTGTTGGCGGAGAAGAGAAATGAGTGGCGAATACTCCACCGACAAGAGCAAGGCTCTTACATAGAGAGAGAGAGAGAGAGAGAGTTAGAGAGAGAGACACGGATAAAGATCCGTCTACTGAATATAGAGCTCGATGACGACCGATCTCTTGCCACTCGCATCCAACGTATTTCTTATTTTGGAACGAAGTTCCTTACGGCAGGCTTGGAGAAGAACAGCCGGGGTTGACCGTAGCAGTCTCTGCTACCGCTGCGGTCAACCCGGGCATAAGGCGGTTGACTGCACTGCCGCCGCACACTGTGCGGTGTGCGCGGATGCAGGAAGGCCGTCAGGCCATGTGATGGGGGGCATGTCATGCAAGCCCCCATCTACCCGCGGGAAGTTCCTCCTCCAGAAGACAGGGGGAAGTCAAGTGGTGTCGGCAGACGCTGAGATGGCTGAGTAATGCCAAGGCATCTCAGCGTCCTCCAGGCGAACGTCAACCACTGCGCTGCGGCTCAGGACCTTTTCCTGCAGTCCATAGCGGAGTGGAGCGTTGACGTTGCGATCGTCGCTGAGCCATACGCTGTCCCTTCAAGCCCACACTGGGCGGGGGATAGCGACGGTTTGGTAGCGATCGTGGTGCGGCCTGGAGCCGGACCCCCTCTCGCAGTTAAAGCGAGAGGCCGCGGGTACGTGGCGGCGGTTCGGGGAGAAGTGGCTTTCGTTGGAGTTTACTTCTCTCCGAATCGCGATTTGGCGGCCCTGGAACGGTTTCTCGACGTTCTGGGGCCGCTGGTGGGGCAGCTAGCTCCCCTACAGGTGTTCGTCGCCGGAGACCTAAATGCCAAGTCCACGGCTTGGGGCAATCCGGTCACGAACCCGAAAGGGAGGGAAGTGGAGGGGTGGGCGCTAGCTGCCGGGCTGTCCCTGCTCAACAGAGGGACAGTCCAGACGTGCGTGCGTTGGTCGGGAGGTTCCGTGGTGGACGTCACTTTTGCCACGCCGGCCATCGCACGCAGAGTGGAGGGGTGGAGGGTGGATACGGGGGTGGAGACTCTCTCGGACCATCGTTACATAAGGTTCGAGGTGTCTCCAGCTCCCGTGAGTCCGGCGTCATCGTCGTCGTCGTCGTCGTCGTTGGGCGGGAGGCGAAGCCAGTTTCCCCGTTGGGCACTTACTAAGCTCAACCGGGAACTGGCGGAAGAGGCCGCCATAGTGGCCCGATGGAGCCTCCCGTCGCTGGCGGAGTTAGGGGTGGACGAAGCGGCGGACCGTCTCTGCGACGCTTTCACGGCGATTTGCAGAGCGGCCATGCCGCCTTGTAGGCGTCCGCCCCACAAGAGGGCGTTGTATTGGTGGTCAGCAGAGA
The DNA here is from genome assembly GCA_905333005.2 of Lycaena phlaeas. NCBI lineage: Eukaryota > Metazoa > Arthropoda > Insecta > Lepidoptera > Lycaenidae > Lycaena > Lycaena phlaeas. The sequence continues at coordinate 7,763,762 of HG995181.1, forward strand.
TAGCTGACCTCCGGGCCGCCTGTAACGGGGCTCGAAGGCAATATACCCGGAGCAGGCGGCGGCGCCCTCAAGACGTTGACAGGGACGACAGGCTGCGTAGGGCCTACGTTGAGAAGGTAAAGGCCCTGCAGCAGGCCATTTGCCGAGCCAAGGAGGAGGCCTGGCAGGAGCTCGTTGAGGGTCTCGATCGAGACCCCTGGGGCCGACCATACAAGTGGGCGCGGAACAAGCTCCGCGCCCAGTCAGCCCCTATCAACGAGACGCTCCCGCCAGACCAACTGAGAAGGATTGTCGGGGAACTATTCCCCGACCCACCTGGGGGGTTCTGTCCCCCCAGGATGGCTCGGCAGGCGCAGACGCCGGATGAGGAGGGTGTTCCGCCACCCGTCACGGAGGCTGAAATGGAGGCGGTTCTGGCCCGCCTCCAGAGTAAGAAAAGGGCGCCGGGTCCGGACGGGGTGCACGGGAAAGTGTTGGCGATTGCTCTCGTGCACCTCGGAGATGGCCTTCGGGAGCTGTTCGACCGCTGCCTGCGGTCCGGTCAGTTCCCGAAGGCATGGAAGGAAGGTCGGCTCTGCCTTATTCCGAAGGCGGGGCGACCTACGGACTCGGCATCGTCGGTGCGACCGGTGGTGCTGCTGAGCGAGGCTGGGAAGGCTCTGGAAAGAGTGGTGGCTTCCCGGCTCGTTCGGCACCTGGAGGAGGGCCCGGGACCCGGACTTTCAGAGTCCCAATACGGGTTCCGGGCACACCGGTCGACGATTGACGCCCTCAAACGCCTGCGGGCGGTGACGGGTGAGGCGGAACGCGAGAGGGAGGTGGTGGTCGCGGTGTCGTTGGACATCGCGAATGCCTTCAACAGTCTCCCGCACAGTGTGATACTGGAGGCACTGGCCTACTTTGGCGTGCCTCCCTATCTCAGGAGACTGTTGGACGCGTACCTCTCCGAAAGGAGGGTGGCTTGCGAGAACCGGTGTGGGTCCATCGAGTGGTGGCGAGTCGGCTGCGGTGTCCCGCAGGGATCGGTCCTTGGTCCGATACTGTGGGACATCGGGTACGACTGGGTCCTGCGAGGCCGTCTCCTCCCCGGGACGGGTGTCATATGTTATGCAGATGACACCCTAATGTATTCCCGGGGAAAGACTTACAGGGAGGCGGCGCGGCTGGCCGAGGTTTCGCTAGACCTCGTGATCAGCCGCATAGAGATGATAGGGCTTCGGGTCAGACCATCTAAGACCGAAGCCGTTCTCTTCCGCGGGACCGGGCGGAAAGGACCTCCACCGGGAGCTACCCTCCAGATCGGAGGGGAGAGAGTCAGGATGAGCCCCCACATTAATTACTTGGGACTCATCCTTGACGGAGGATGGACCTTCGGCCCACATTTCAAACTGTTGGGACCGAAGGTCGTTAAGGTGGCGAGTGCACTGGGCAGACTCCTCCCGAACCTCGGAGGACCCAGCGCCGCCTGCAGGCAGCTGTACTCTGGTGTCTGCCGGAGTATGGCGATGTACGGTGCTCCGATTTGGGCGGGTAACCTCACTGCGAGCCTTAAGGCCATGCTGCGCTCGGCGCAGCGGGTTATCGCGGTGAGGGTAATCCGGGGGTACCGCACAGTATCGTGGGCTGCAGCAACCGCTCTGGCCGGCGATCCCCCGTGGGAACTCGTGGCGGAGGTTCTGGCCGAGACATACTCCTACGTCTCGGGTAGGAGGTGTCTGGGCTTGACCCCTTCGCCAGACGGATTCCTACGGGTCCGCCGGCTAGGGCAGGAAGCGTTAATGCGGAGGTGGGGGGAGGACCTGGCGAGTCAGCCGTATGGCCAACGCCTAACGGCTGCTCTACGCCCGGTCCTTGAGCGGTGGATGCGCCGTAAGCGCAAGCCCCTCACCTTCCGTCTGACGCAGGTTCTCACCGGGCACGGATGCTTTGGTGATTTCTTGTGTCGGACGGCCCACAGGGAGCCGACGACTGAATGTCATGATTGTGGCGCGGCGGTGGACTCTGCCCAGCACACCCTCGAGGTGTGCCCGAGATGGGCGGCGCTGCGTCATGATGTGACGTCTGTCATCGGAGGCGACTTGTCTTTGTCGAGCGTCATCACTGCGATGCTTGACTCTGACGAGTCCTGGACGGCAATGGCCTCTTTCTGCGAGACAGTGATGTCCCAGAAGGAGGCCGACGAACGGGTGAGAGAGGAGGCCGCTGACGCAGCCTCCCCCCGTAGACGACGAACGGGGGTGCGTCGGAGGCGCTATTTAATGCGCCTTCAATAAAGCCCCTGTGCTCGTGTCGGGCTCGGGATGGGAACCCGGGCCCAGCTTAAGACACGACGTCGTGGGGACTGCCAAGTCGTAGCCGGGCAGTCCCCCTATTGTGGAGAATCTGGTCTTTGCCGGGACCAGTCTGTCGCTGAGGGTATCCCGTCGCCTGCACAGATCCGGGTCCCTCAAATATAGCGGCTGAAGGCTCACGCAGCGGTTTTAGTGGGGTAGGGCACCCAAATGCGAGTCCCCACACACGCCAGCGCGCCTACCCAGGCCCTGGTATGGTCGTAAATGATTTCCGCTGCGTCATCAAAAAAAAAAAAAAAAAAAAAAAGGCTTGGAGAAGATAGGGATTTTCTTAGGTTTACGCGAATTTCACTCATTATAATGAAACAACTTTTACGGATTTTATAGCGGTTTATTTAGTTTTTTATGAGCCCGACGTTTCGGATACTTTACAGCAACCATGGTCACGGGAGGACTGAGAGTCAGACGTCCTACTGTTACAAAGTTATTCGAAACTATGATACAACAATATTTTATTTATTGTTTTCTTATGTTTACGCGAATTTCACTCATTATAATGAAACAACTTTTACGGATTTTATCGCGGTTTATTTAGTTTTTTTACAATCCCAACGTTTCGGACACTTTACAGCAACCATAGTCACATGGTAAAAAAACTAAATAAACCGCGATAAAATCCGTAAAAGTTGTTTCATTATAATATTTTATTTAGTCCTATCCACTACTACTATAAAAAACTAAATAAACCGCAATAAAATCCGTAAAAGTTGTTTTATTATAATCAACGCATTTCTCTTCAGAGAGGCTCAATTAAGTATCAAGATGATAATACTTGACAAAAAAACGGATGTTAAAAGTTCCGAAGCTAATAGAGTTTGTCTGTGGCAATTTAATTAAGCTGGTGAAAATGTTCGGATACGGTTTTGTTTTATGAAAATTCGTTAGTGTTTCAAGGTCATCAGTTTTTTTTCTTATTACGTTGGGGTCTTTAAGTAAAACTTTTTAAGGTTTATATTCTATCGAACATTACTTGTAACATAATTATTACGTGAATATAACCTTTACTAGCAGTATCAATCTTCAAATCTCAATATGTGAAACTCGGTCGGTCGCAATCATCCATGACTTGCCATTAGATCACTGATCGATGACAGGGTTGCTGGTGCGTTTCAATGGCTTCGGCCCAAGGGACCTCATCGAGCAATATTTCATGATATTGCAAAATATCCATTCTTGTCAAAGATTTATTTCATAGGAGATTATCTAATAATGATTATTATTATTAAAAGGTTATGAGTCTTACTTGTTTGATTTCTGAAATTAGACGTTGCTAAAAAAAAGGCCCGAAATACCATCACCGCTAGGTAAGGTACAACACCGCCTACACGGAGAGAGTCTACAGAGGTTTAAAAACTTTTTTTTTCTTAGACCTCTTTCAAAATTTTACTGTTTCCGGCGGACCATGGTTTAAAGACCAAAGCTTTTACGAATTGTGAGCCCCATGTTTATCTCTTCTAGGTAGAGCCCCGGCCGAGGCTTCAGTAGACCCCTAGGGTAAACTACCTGAATCATTTTGAGAATAAATGGTCTGCGCGGTCAGCTGTTTTCGCCCTCAAATACGCTATTCAATCTTAGAATGTGTTTCTTATCCCTTGAGCTTCCGATGCTGATCCAACACGCGAAAAGCTAACAAATTTTTTTTAGGCTCTAATCTACCTAACACCTGACCTTACTACAGAGCTATCTCCGCTCACAATAATTAGAAGTATCAGTCAAGTTTCGTCGCCATTTTCTGGAGGATAAGTAGATGTCATTAATCATTATCAACCATCAATCGCCCACGTTCAATTAGATGACCGAAGAATGTTCTGGAACATGGAAAAGTGTTATTGCAAAGTTATTGCTTGGGAAAATTTTAAAATGTTCGAAGGTCGCTTAAAATTTTTTAAATTCAATGTTGTACCTAGTCTAGGTCTATTGAAGTATCCTATTGAGTGCTTAATAAACTCTACTGCCGGTTCCAAAACTAGTCCACTGAATGCCGGTACAAACGTGGACAAATTCTTTCCCTACTCACAGATATTTGAAATATAATATTTCTATGGCCCTACTCATAAAAAATAATGTATAATTAGCATGTCTTTACATTAATGTAAATTATTAAAAACGTCACGGAATCCGTTAAAAGTTGTATCATTATAATTAGTGAAATTCACGTAATCATTAAAATTAATTAATTAAATTATGATTAACTTTGCTTAAATTTTCTATAAAAGCTGCCAAATGTCAAAATGCCTTTAGCGTAAAAGTGGAACTGAAAGCTTTACTAAGAAGACGAAGTAAAATTTTCATGGCGCTAATGCAAAATGTAGTATAAGGATAAATTATTTAAAGCGATAATATAAGTCCATTGAGTTAAGTGGATAGCGCCGCGTTAGTACTAAGTACGTAGTTACTTAGATAAGTATTACAACTAGTGATTATGTGTACATCATCATCACAATCATCATCACCATAAGCTTTTACCGTTTACTGCTGCACGGCATATAATACGTGTTATCAATGCATAGACTACCCAACACCCTTCATCATCTTCACTACAAGGCGATCGCGGTTACGTCAATCTACTTACTTACTTCGTGAAATTCCATGTTTTCTAGAGAAGGACAGGGAAATTACTTCCAAAGAGACTAAACATCTAAAGATAGGCAACACTTGAATGAGTTGCCACTTAACATCTGGTGGCACGTCTGCCAATTTGCCTACTCAATCATCATTAAAAAATAGTGCGAATTTAATTTTGCTATCACAGCACACCAAAAACGTCTTTTACTTATTATTTTTTTAAATGTATCCTATGTTCTATCTAGTACCTACGAGAATATGTGAACAAAGTTTTATGATGATCGGTTGAGTTGTTTTCGCGTGAAAGCGTAACAAATATCCCTACTCTCACATTGATAATATAGTTCTAAGGATAACTAGATACAACAAAAGAAATATGAAAACTCGTCTATAATGATTTAGAGATTTTGGAGTTTTGGAAAGGATAAACTTAAAAGACTTTCAAAAGTAGGTATTTCATTAGTTGCTAGCAGCGCGGTTCACCCGCGTAGTTCCCATTCCCGTGGGAATACAGGGATAAATTACATCCGAATTCCTACGTATTATTCTGATGAATAAACTATATTATAATTGTAAAGCTTCATTAATAATCATATAGTTTTTGCACGAAAGAGAAACAAGCATTCATACATAAAAAAATCCCATTTATAATATTAGCAGGTTTCGAAAGAATTTGCGCCGAATTCTATTACTATGTATCTGCAGGGATATCGGTGTTTGGACTGTAATTTGACGGTAAAAATTAAATTACCACCCAATAAAGTACACACAGGTGTAACTCAAAGCGAACACACAAAATAGGCTTGCACATAACCTGACAAACGTAATAAGACCTTCAAAGAGTAAAAGCAATCTCTTTACCTCAAAATTTCGACGTAATCAAATTCGTCACTCCAACCGCCAGGCCCTTTCGAGTTTATTTCTGGACTGAAATAACGAATGTAGACAGATAAACGACGGAGCGAATATAAACCGCCCAAATTACCTCATAAAATACATTCTTATGACAAGCAACGTAAAACATTTAATAATGCCCCGATAATAATCGTGAAAAAGCACTTCAAATATATCCTCAATATTTATTACCTATTCCATATTAACGATCCTAGTAGACGATAAGGATTGATTTGAATAAAATTTTTCCTTATAGCCACGTGGATCTTTTTTGAACCATGTAAAAAGTGCTAAAGAAACAAATAATAATGTCTACGGACGCCTTTACACCATGACAATCTGGTTCTGTAATAAGAACTGTATTTAATACTTTAATACTATACGTTTAAAGATTTCTTTTATGTAATACATATTTAAGAATAAACAGGCTCAGGTACAAAGAAAATTGTTTGTTACCTGGAAAGCACTGTATCCCGCTAACTCCGACTTGCGCTAACGATTGAGCCACAGAGGTCGTGTCATAGTGCACAGGGCCACTATATATATTATTATGGCTTATTATTATGGCCATAATATATATTATTATGGCTTATCATTAACGCTGTTTTCAAGGTACCTCTAGGTTGGGCACATAGCATTGTGACATATACTTGGATCTGTAAATTATGAGGAGCAGTTAGTGGACAATGTCACTGCTAAGAAATGAACTAGTTCAAAATGTTGCCAATACTGAGAAAGGAGGGCAAGTCTCTGTCTATTATTTACTTTGCTCGTGCTTCCTTCGGTGAGTATAGCAGTTGGCACAAAAAAAAAACAGAAACCTATACTGAGATGCTATTCATTTTTTTTTCTTTTTTTTTGGTAAAAAAATATAGTAGGTATATGCAGTTTTCTGAGACGGTTAATTAAGGGAATTAAACGGAATAAATTTTTGGTAAAAAAATTATAATGAAACAACTTTTACGGATTTTATCGCGGTTTATTTAGTTTTAACAATATAAAAAAATTATAGTATTTGTTTCGTTGGCGCCATATTTCACATACAACATAAATGATGATATCTCCATGATAGATGAAAGCAGATATTTTATTGTTTTTTTATAGCATAAAAGTTTATGGCCTAGTTTTTATAGCGGACATTTTACGACCCATTTAAGTGTTAAATATCGCACAAATATAACAACTAGCTTAGCCCCGCGGTTTTATGCGACTTCTTTTATAGTTGTTTATTCAAACGAGCAGACGACGCATATGATGGTAAGTGATTAGCGTCGCCCATCAATATTTTCAAGTTCATCTGAGACTAGCCTTAGCAACAAGCAACTCTACATCTTTTGCCTATCTTCAAGAGACATAAAATGTCAAGTCTCTGTGACAGTAATAATTACACTCTGATATACATATATGTAGATAGATAAATAGATTGATAGCTAGATAGATAGTTAGATAAATAGATAGATAGATCGATATATAGATAGATAGATAGATCGATCGATAGATAGATACATAAACTTTATATTAACTACTCCACATTACACATACAAATTAAAAAACAAAAACTAAAACTAATACATAAAAAATAAATGTTTAAAGTATTAATAACATCACATTAAAATACAGAGTATGTGTGCTGTAGAGTCGCAAAAAGGTATATAACTCAGTACTAAAAGATTAATCCAGAGACAGGTCGACGGAATTTCAGTTACTACCTGTTACGGTGAGAGAATACAATGAACTCTATCGGCTAGAACTGGAACGTGATTGGCCTTGGAATAGTCGTTTTGGCGACTGTGTAAATATACTCGTATATCACCAAGACAAGTGGAAAGACCTCCAACTAAAGCTCTATGTAACAATGTCTCAATGTTACGTAAGAATCCTACATTACATTACTTTTCTGATTTCTCCTAAGAGTGTTGTTTTCAAGAACAGCCCCCTTAGACGAACGAACTTAAGTATGATGAACGAATAGTACAGAATAAAAGGTGAATTAGGTAGTTTCGTCAGGGTTGGGTCCAATATTCCGTCTTGACAGCCCGCCTAGACAAGTGGTACAAATGCTAAACGAATAGAATAGAATATAATACTTTGTATGGGAATGACAGTAGCTTAAGACATGTAATTTGACAGCTAGTATTCGTTTATCATACTTATTTTTCACAGTGGACAGTGTTTTGTAGCATAAAAGAGAATTAATAAAAAGTTATGAAAGATGAGGACGACCTCACATCAGAATCGAATTCACATATGCACAAACTATATACAGAACTAAAAATATGAATTTTAAATTAACATTTTCATTACTAAAACTATTTAAAACGGGATCGAACGAATGTCTTGTTCGCGAGACATTCGTAGACAATGTCGAAATATCTTTGCCAAATAAACATAAAAACGTAGTATAAATAGTTGTATTACGATGAAATTCAAAAATTCAATAACTATACGTTGGAAGCTCGCTAAAAAATAGTGAAACAACGAACAGACTGTTTTTTACTAAACTTTTTGTTAGAAACCCTGTTTTGCCTAACTCGCATATTCAATCCATAACCATGTTATTATCATACTTTATCCTACTAATATTATAAACGCAAAAGTTTGTAAGTATAGATGGATGGATGTTTGTTACTCTTTTACGTAAAAACTACTCAATGGATTCTCATGAAACTTTACAATAATATAGCTTATACATCAGAATAACACATAGGCTGTAATTTATCTCTGTACTCCCAGGGGAACGAGAAGTGCAGGGTGCTCCTAGTATGATAGTAATAATAATGTTCAGAAGGAAATTTTATTTAATTAATTAGTACTCATTACGTTTATTACCATCAAACTCGTAACCAGTAACGTATCCATTTATAATGATGTTGTCTTAGGCAGGTACTTCATTCATCATTAAAATGTAATTAATCGAAAAAATCTAATGTGTGCTGAGAGTCATAGTAGAAGTGAAACTTCAATGGACTTACCACGCGATAATATATCGACTACGCCAAAATCCCAATATAAGAAAGTCTACAACTTTTAAGTAATATAAAAATAAATATGTGAAATATCATTAAAAAATTAACATCCATTAAACGGGTAGAAAGACGATCTCCGTACGTTGGCCGGGCTGGTCTTCTTGGCGTTTATAGAGGGAGGCCTATGTTAAACAGTGGACGAATGAAGGCTGATGATTATGATATTATTATTATATAAATTTATTTTTTAATATAAGATTCCATTCATTTACCAGTGTAGCGTTAATATTTACTATTGAATAAAAAATATTTGTATGTGTGAATTCAAAAGGTAATATGGTAAAATACTCATTCAAATAAGAAGAACATCTCTAACAGCTGAATGCTACGTTATCACTGAGTGACACGAGTTAAAACAGTAGTCAGTTCGGGCAGGGTTGTAAATTTAAGATAACACGGAAGAGACTGCGGCCGAAATCTGTTTGTGTATTTTTTAAGTTAGTTGGATAGGCGTAGTAAGCTATCGTTGCCTATTAATAATATCTACTTATGGGCACTTTTACACCACGTAAATCTGGTCCCGTGCTAAGTTCTCGAAGAGACTTGTGTTACGGGTATCAGACAACGGAAATATATTTAATGCTTTTATTCTATTATATTATACATATTATATTTAATACACATCCATGACATAGGAACACAGAAAAATATTTTGTTATCGGGCGGGATTCGAACACGCTACCACCGGCTTGAGCGCTAACACGCTGACCATTGAGCCACAGATGTTGTTACCATACCTAAACTAATTTACCTGGAACTAGCGCACGAAACTAATTAATGTGTTAACTATCCCGAGATAAGACGTTAGACGCTAATAGTTACACTGTCTCTTGCCCTTCTGTCGTAAACACAGCACGCTGTTTCACGGGATCACAATCAAGTTGGCACCCATAAGGTACCTCAGCAGGTAATTAATAGCCCATGGTAATAATGACGCTGCCTGTCTTCCACTTATGGCATCCATGCCAGCCGGCTGAGCACAGCGGATCTTTTCCACCGGTATTTCGGTATTTGCCTTGTTCGCAAATATAAATTGAAAGTACCATTTTTTAGGCTTAACAAAGTTAGTAAGTACTTCTTTTATGGGATAATGTATACGCTTTTACAATAGGATCCCAGAAAACGTTCAAAATCATTCCATTAATAAATTTAAGAAAACTGTTTAGGAACGTTTGTGTGATAGTCTATTACGAAATAAAAGATTTGATTGAAGATACCAACCCCTTGGAAATAAGACATTCACTCCTAAAACAGAAGATGTATCAAATATAAATTACTTATTTTATTTTATTGACAAAAGAGCAACCCCTTAGTTTTTTCTAGTTTTTCTTAGGGGATCCTGCATCTCAAACGTTTTTTTTGGGGTTTTTACTTTTTATTGACTTTTTCTTTTGACGTATTTCAAGTGTACAAGTTTTTACCAACTAAATAAAGATATTTTGTTTTCTAATGTTTACGCGAATCTCACTCATTATAATGAAAAAACTTTTACGGATTTTATCGCGGTTTATTTAGTTTTTTATATGCCCGACGTTTCGGATACTTTACAGCAACCATGTTCACGGGAGGACTCCATGGCTCTAAGATATTTTGATTTGATTTGGTTAAAGTTTATTTTATTTTCTTTTATGGAAGAGGGGCAAATGGGCAGTCGGTTCACCTGACATGGTGCGACATTCAGCTACACCAGACGATTTGCAGCGCGTTGTCGGCTTTTCAAATACGAATATTCTCTTTTATTGACAGTCAAAAAGCTAAATGAGACAATGGCGATCGATTTCTAAGCTAATTAAATAGCCACACATAAAAGTGACCTTCCAGCAACCAATCTCATGTACTCTCAATGACCATCATTTTGGCTTATAATTTATAAATGTCAGGGACGAAATTCGAGCAAAAACTTGAGGCAATTTTAATATTAAATGCTGAATACGAAGCTCTTGAACACTGAAAATGTTCAAGGTCATTGGCAACAAGCTTATTTGGGTTATTCGGATCAGGTGTTTTTGTCATTATAATAAATAATGATTTCCCTACAATATCAGAATAGCTTTCCCTAGACGTTCTACTGTGGGGTTAACGTATAGAATTATCACTAAAAGATCTAGCTACAGAAGGACTAGGAAGTCTAGAATTATCGCTAGTCCAATCGAGTTTAAAACTATTTTTATCTTTGACAATTTATTAATATAAGAAATCCTCATTTATCAACACTCACTTATTACATCAATAATTTAGACTCCAATCTGGCTTATGATACTTTTAGGAATAACCTACATCAACTAGACCTATCGACGCTAGAGTTAACAAGCGTATATAAAAACAAATAATATATCGGCACAGATAGATAGTTATAATATGAACCTAATTAACCGAATGTTAATTTGCCCTTGCTGCGTAATCATTAGTGTCTCTAAATCAAGATCAACTTAAGTACTACGATAATTATCTTGATAACAAACACTCACTAAAACAAACGTAAACTTTCACACAAACAAAACCCAATCAAATATTGACAAAACAAATAACAACCTGCATTAGAATCGGGAGGTCGATGCCTTTGTCTACCATTCCACCAGCATCCACAACACGGCATTATACACACATATATTTATATGTCACACATATTTATGTTTTTTATGATATGTCTATACGTAAACCATACAGAAACATAGAATAACATGCCGCGCGTCCGCTGCCAGCGCTGGTTTCCGCTGAACTGCGGCTTTTCGTAGAGGGTGCTACGTATCGGCGGTTCTACTGAATTTATGATAAACTTATTTCAAACATGCATAATATATTGCCTAAAAACATTGGATTTTACCTTTTTTAATATAAAACGGGGTGTTTTTGATTTTTGTCCAACCGATCGGGATTAATTGCAATTAGCGGAATTTCGTACGAATTAATGAATGCGGAGTTTTAATACTATATTAAACACTAGCAGCGTACCGCGGTTTCACTGATTACTTCTCTTTCCCGTGGTCGTATGGGGATTTATTATAAATTATGTGTTATTGTAATATATTTTAGCTATAGTAGAGTATTGGAAAACGTCAGGCATGTGAAAAAACTTAATAAGCCGCGATAAAATCCGTAAAAGTCCTTTCATTATATTGAGTGAAATTCATATAAAAAACGAGATCATACTATTATTATTATTATTGTAAATTTTCCTCGAAATTCATTCATTAGTCCATGCATTAGTGTCAAAACATATATCCATACATTCTTACAGACTTTCCCGTTTATAATATTAATGGAAATTTACAGTAACATAAGTACTTTTAAAGAAAATAACGAAAACTATAAAGTTAAAAGTTTCTTTCTATGTTAGATTTTCTGTAAAAAAAATATTTACTTATTTAAATTAATACTAACAAGAACATATTTTATACCATAAAAATTGTTATTCCTTTGTTGTTGATAATTTATAGGGAATTTTAAAAAGAATTATAATAGGATGCTGAAACCACTTTCAGATTGTGCCTTGGATATTTTTGTATTATGAATTTAAATTACAAACCATTCAGTATTCATTCATTCACTCAGTATTGTGCGTTTTCTTATTCATGTGAATATTTTTACTGTTCAACACTATTCAAAACGGTATACAAACGATAAACAGTATTTTAATGAACGTAAACATAATAATTCTAATATGTCTCTGATCACACACTCGTAAGAACGGACGACCGGTGGGCCATGGGTAGGCAGTGTTGGTAAAACAAAAACCAGGTGCAGGACCTCCGTGCAGTGACCGGTCCGTATTGGATGCGAGTGGCAAGGGATCGGTCGTCTTAGCGTTCTTTAGGGAGGCCTATGTTCAGCAGTGGACAGAAAAGAACTGATGATGATGATGATGATAATGTAACAAGATATTTGTAGTACTTGATATAATATAATAATTTAAATGTGTTACTTTAGTTAATACAAGTAGTAAGAATAACGCCCGGTTTTCGAAAGGCTAATCAACGCAAAAATTAACTAATCAACTGTCAATTGTCTCGTTAAGTGTCAATTGAGCTGCTAGAAGCATGGTTAATTTACTTATTTTGATCAGCCTATCAGTTGACATAGCCACTACAGTGAAAAGCTGTCAAAGACTCTAGAATCGTATGTTAACCGCCACTAACAGCCATGATAGGTGACATACACTTTGACCAACGTTTCAGAAACCGGGCGTAAGTCTAACATAAATGGGATTTTACTGATAACTGTTACGCTGAGCCACCGAGCCTTCTCATCCCTGAGTCCAACCAAACGTCGAGTGGGCATTGCAGTGAAAAAATGGGTTTTGATATTTTTAGTATCATCATCATCATCATCAACATTCATCACCTAAATTAATCCACCCTCTGCTGAACATAGGCCGGGAAAACTTTGTTTGTTTGTTTCGTTGTAATGAATAGGCTCAAAAAGTACTGGACCGATTTCAAAAATTCTTTCACCATTCGAAAGCTACATTATCCACGAGTAACATAGGCTACATTTTATTCTAAAAAAAAATAGGGTTCCATAAGATATTTGGGTTTTTCGGACACAAGGTGTAAAAAATCAACCAGAAAAGTTACTTATTTTGCGTACTAAGCTCCAGTTGTAAATCTTAGTTAACGCAGGTGAAGCTGCGGGCAACAGCTAGTATAGTATAAAGGTACTGCAAACTGGCTTGATGCTTATCATCATTGATGGTATATAAATTGAATTTCACAATGAAATGCACTCTAACCGTGAAATTGCTTTATGTGTTCAAATTGGTTTTTATTTTTACATTGGAGTATTATCAGATTCTACGCGCGAAAAGCCGACTCAATTAAAACATCAATATGATATTTTTATATTGTCTGGCGAGTGGTGGTAACTGACTAATAAACAAGCAAAGGTCGCGGGTTCAAATCCCGCTAAGCGGTTAATATATGTATCCATGTACATATATCATAATGATCATCAACGTGTATTCGTCCACTGCTGAATATAGAAATGAAAGAGCTCAAACAACGCTAAGACCGTCTAGTATAAATACACTAGAGTGAAAACTTTTTTACACTTTTTTCACTATTTATTTGATATATTATTAATCATCATCGGGTTTTCATTGTAGTGGCTAAAACATGAATTTTGGTTATAATATAAAACACTCAATTATAATCTTACTAGCAGAGCCCCGCGGTTTCACCCGCGTACTTCCCCTTCCGTGGGTCTACGGTAATAAATTATAGCCTATGTGTTATTCTGATGGATAAGCTATACTATTGTAAAGTTTCATCAAAATCCATTCAGTAGTTTTTACTTTTTACGTGAAGAGTAACAAACATCCATACATACAAACTTTCGCCTGTATAATATTAGTAGGAAGTATAAATGTTTTAAATGCAAAATATTTAAATAGTTACAAATATAATCGATTTTTTTTAATGAACGCACTAATCGTTGGAACTATCGTATTTCTACTACTACTAGTACATATATAAAACTCATAAAACTCGTAGTATTGTTATTACTAGTCTATATAACTATATAACTAGTCGTATTGTTTTTCGATTGACGGAGTTATAGAGAAAAGGTACAAATTTATAAATTATAATAATTATTGGACAAATCAGTTCGGTGTAATAACTAGTCAAATCACAATATTAAAGTCACATTTACTCACCAGTAGCTGATGCGGAACCCGTGTTAAGCAGAGGTTTCTTCATATTTTCTTCTTCAGAGGTTTTAGAAGGCTCGTCCAAGGAACGGTTTGTGCGCGTTTGAAGTGGCGCTCTTGTGAAAGGAGTGGGGGATGTCGGCAAAGATAAAGGGGAAGACATCCTCAAAGGAGACGTCGGTGTGCCGAAATTAGATGGCAGAGACAGTTTGGACTCGGAGGACACGATCACATTCGTTTTATGTGTCCCGGAGTAATCTGCGGGCTCTGTGCATAGGACCGTTGGTAAGGTTATGTTTGGGCATTTGCTGCGAGGTTTCTCATCTGGCGTGTCGGACATTTCGATCTGGAACAAAAAGATAATTATATTAAATTCATCAAAAAGCTTTTCATCAACATGCTTTTATTTATATGAAAAGTGGTTTTATTTATGTAAATAATGAAACAATACTATAAAAATAACGCTTCTATCTATGCGTTCCTGGTATCCGCAGTCGGGTTTTATATGAGTTTTGACAGACGCACAGTGGCGGATTTCATTTAAGTATTTCTATAAATTGCATATTGTCCTATTCAGATGACAGATGATACATGAGAGCGACGGTGGTCCAATGAGTAATGGGCAGATATTTAATTCTCATCCATGACCCAGGAACACCGACACCTTTTGTTCCCTGGCGGGATTCGAACTCGCTCGAGTCTCAAGCCGGTTTGAGCGTCAACGCGCTAACCATTGAGCCACAGAGCTTGTCAAATTACTTGTGCTGAGGTTGCTAAATGAGATGGCCATTTTTGTCAAGTCAGTCCAAATAAATAAAGGTAGCGAGGGATTCACCTGTAATTGATTTTTATAAGGTTGTTAGTCAATATAAAAAAAGATATTAAATTATATATTAATTAGCAATATTTCCCCAGAACTATGCAGTCTTTAAAGAAAGTGTGTAAGTGCACGCATATGCATGCATATAACACCGCCCTCGTTTCCCACACTGCATATGCGTACACTCGCATGCACCACCACCACACACTACAATAAAAGACCACCACCATAAAATCTACGCACGTTTCGCCCCGACACCTAGGCATCCTCTACATCCTGAGGTATTTAATATCTTTTTTTTAAATGGATTTCCGCAAAGTAACGCCCGAGTCTATTGGCGCTGTTTAAAATAATCTGATAAAGACAAACAAACAAAATAACTTGCAATCATTAAAGGACCAGCAGGCTGAGTAGGCTGGATCTTAGATCCGAAAGTAACTCGAGAAGGGTTTTGGTTGACCGATGTAATGGTAAAGATTCTGCTGTGTGTGTGTATGTCACTGAACCTCCTAAACGGCTGCAACGATTTTAATGATTTTTTTGTATGTAAACTTGAGAATGGTTTTTTATATACAATTTGTTTAGTTACAGGATGTTTTTCAAAGGACAACGTCGGATCCGCTGGTGTATTATATATCCATTGTAAAAGTATAGCCTTAGAAGTTATTTTTATAGACTGCGGTTATGGTGTCATTTACATAGTTTTATGTCCTTGCTAGACTAGTGTGTGAAACCTTCATTGCAGCAGTTAATGATAGTGCGCTAATGATAAAATTGTTTTTTAAGAGATCTAGAATTACCGGCATATTGGCTTTTAAGCACAATCGGTACTATAGAAGATGAGCAGATGATCTAGAAAAAATCGATATATATTAATTTTTTCTTTGCATGGGAAATCTATAGTCTATACATAACGCTAAATAAACAAGTATCTTTTAAGGAAATCGGGTCTTAAAAAGTAAGGGCCAAGGGGTGGCAATGACTGTAATCTATTTTTATCATAGTTTCCCTTAATTTAGCAAAAATAAATAAAATGTAAACAAGTGAAACTATTATACAGTAACATATTTTTTTATTTTTTTTATTTTTTTTATTTTTACATATTACATACATATGTACAATTTTCATTATATTTTATCTTTAAAAATTAAATTAGTAAGCTGAAACCCGTTGAGTGTGGCGGTAAAACAACGATAGAATTTTACAATCTGTTAAAATGAAAATAATTGTCTGAGAGAAGGTTAAAAGGGTCGCCCTTTCAAGGGATTAGTCGCTTTAGGTTTAGGTTTTTTTTGGTAATGGTTTCGATACGTTTGTTCTTTTTTGACATTTCCTGACGTAACGGATAAGTGACCGATTTGTTTCTTTTATTAGAATATATTTTACTTTATATATGAAATTATTGAAGGGTGGTCTAAGATTTTCAAGGGCAATTGGAATACACGAAATATAAAATGAAAGAAAAAGGTTAAATATATCGATAGCATAACTTACGAAGCCGTGCAAGAGTATATCTATCTTGGACATACTTTACAGGTAGGTAGACATAGCTTCGAGGGGGAGCCTAAAAGATTCAAATGGGATGAGCAGCATTCAGGAAGCTTCAGCATATTGTCACGTCATCTATTTTGCAGGGTTCGAAGAAGAAAGTCTTCAACCAATGCATACTCCCCATGATGACCTACGGGGCCGAAACATGGCCTCTTAATTTACGGCTGATCTGAAAGTTTCCTGTGGCTGAAAGTGCTATCGAGCGTGCTATTCTGGGTGGTGGCAGATAGAATTAGAAATAAAGACAGCCAAAGGACTAAAGTTACCATCACGCGAATAGTGAGCGCGTTAGAGTAGTAGTGGTCTAGTCACAAACTCAGGAAAACGGACCGCCGATAGGCCAATAAAGTTCAAAAATATTCACATGTAGCATGAAATAAAACAGTTAAAAATGGAGGCCTCGTTTAGGCAGACGACGTGTTGGTCGGTCTTTAGCCGTGGGGGTACGATTTCTGTGCAGTGACCGGTCCGTGATTGACGCGAATGCCAGGGTCGTCTTGGCGTTCATTGAGGGAGGCATATGTTCAGCAGTGGATAGTTGAAGGCTGATGATGATGATTTCAGAATCGAAAGCGCTGTTTATAATTAGAATAATATTAGCTATACGCAGTTAATATAATATAATTGAGTTACAGCTTGGCTCAGTAAATAGCAAATTTAAAGTAAGTAACTATAATGGTCGCTTCTTCTAAAGAAGTGGTAGATATAAAATAGTCTTTGTGATAACAAGCTAATGGTAACCCTGGGATATTTCCATCAAAACCAGTGCAGTTTTCAGTTTACTAGTTATTGCATAACAAACAAACCATACATATTCATAAACTTTATAGATGATGAAACTCACTCTGTATATTAAGTAGACATAAGACATCCTTACTAATACAAATTCTATGGACGTAATGTATCACGGATGCGTCATAATATAGCGAGCAATATGGAACTGTGACGTCATGATGATAATGCAAAATATTAGGCTTTCTGCTTGAGTCAGAATTTACTATCAGAGATAAATTTAATTAATATCAGGGTTAATATTTCACAATATAATAGGTATATGGTATGTATGTATCAATTGGTGTGGCCTATTTACAAATTCAAATATGTTTTATTTTATTTTAACGGTATTTTATATTTTTTAGAAAAATCCTATTATTTACGTAAAAAAATTAAAAATCTTTAAAGTTGATTTATTTTATTATTACTTACTTAATTAAAAATTACAATTTAGAATCGTCTATAATAATCACATTTAATTTTAGTTCCAATCAAAATATTACATAATTATTAATACTTGTAACATTGCTAATGCTCCCTTTAAATATTTACAGGACAATAAAAATAGGTTTTGTTACAATTGTATGACACAAAATAGATCTTACCTAAAGTCAGATGCGTATCAAAAAACCAACGATGAATTTCCGTAAAAAAATAAAAACTACTACAAGATTATCGAGCAATAAAACTGGTTGTCTATCAGGAAACCACTTTGTTGCCGTTGGCGTCGACTTGGCGTTGCGAGAGCGAGACAGATATATCGCGTGGCGATTATTTATTTACCATCCTCGTACTTCGTATACACGCGGTGACTTCAGTCCGTGCAGAACAGTGCAAGGAGCTACATCTTAAACAACACGTAAATTACAATTGATACAAAAATGACAGACATAGCTCAATCGCCCGTTAGTTTTAAAATAAAAGTGTTACACGTGTTAAGACTAGTGTTAGCCACCGTCGCCAGGTTTTTCTTCAGCCTATATTATGGAAACGGTGGCGAGAAATTGCCACCGATAACCGATGATATTCTCAAACAACCGGCAATTGAAGTGGCAAGGAAAATACGATCTAAAGAGGTACGTATCAATAAGTTTTTAATGAAAGCAATCCAATTCTAGAACGTTTTTAAAAAATATTCGCATGTCATACATGTATTTAAATGGTGTTTTTATCTACAACTATAAGTAGTGAGTAACGAATGTTTAACAACTATAAATTTATATGAAAATGACTCAATTTGTTACTCAAAATTATATGGGTATTTCCTGTTGTTGTAAGAAACTTATGGTATTCTCGTTCTCCCATTTCAAATAATAATTTGTGATGTAAGCTCCCGCTAACACGTCATCTATGAAAATAAGTTTGTGTACATGAAAAAACCACCGGCCTCTGTGTTTTGTACGTAATTCAAACAGGTTACAGTATTCATAGATTGACCGATACGCTGATAACGGAATTAATGTAATGATTGTATAAAAAAAAGATAGCGAAATTATTAATATCTGTGGTTTGTTCTGACCAAAACAGTTGTTATCAGTTAACTAAAAGATTTTATTGTATAATAAAACGTACTATTATTATGTACCCCTATTATGTTTATTACGCACACAGAGTAAAAAAGACGTTAAAGTTTTATAGGCAATGGACAGACGAATCAGCTGTTGGCAAGTCGTCTTTGTCGCCCATGAACCTAGGACAAGTCCAGGCAACTCAATGCCTATCCTTAGACAAAAGATGTTCTGCGTGCTAGAAATTACACTGTCCCTCTTACTTTGATTAGAAGAATTATAGGAAAATCTGTAAGAAGTATCTACATACCTATTTTGCGTATCTAATATCTATCTATTGTTTACAATTCGCACTCGTGAGTCGTGACTCGTCGACATCAAACATAATTTAATAGACACTTTGTTCCACATCGAGGACATAACCGGAATAGAGCGGTAATGTTGTGTTTTGTATGAAAACAAATCCGCCAAATTCGTGCGGCAAGGCTTCGATTGTTCGTTTGCCCTTCTATGCTATAAAAAAGTATAAGTAGGCAAGTCTGGCCAACATTAGCGGATAAACTAACATTTAAAAAAGGTCGGGACCCTCTCAGGACCTCTGATCAAGGATAAATATGCACATTTATCGCTTGCCATTAAAACATGCTAGCAATAAAACTATTTTTAAAAGAACAAGTTTTTATGTTGTGAAATAAATTTATTTGTATGTTACATAGTTATAAATAGGTATATCTACATGTATTCATAATATCTCCTATATGTGACTAGGATAGCCAGGTCGCCAAACCTAATAGCCGGACAGACCAGCCAGCTTAGCTGGACATTTGGGTAGAAAGAACGGACACCCAACATTATTTAGGATTTTGTATTTGTAGGTACGACAAAGAAACTGTATGTAAAATTAAGCTTTTTTTATGAGTATTATACATTTTGTTAAATAGTGAACTTATAGATAAAACCGAATGCCAAGTCAGTCTTAGCCTAAGACTAATTTGGCATCGCTAGTTTGCAAAATTTAAAAAGTCTAACAAAAGCCGGACACGCAATCAAACAGCCTACCTATGTCCGGCTTTATCGTCCGGATAAAGCCTGGCAACCCTATATGTGACCCTAGCTTTGCCCGCGTGGATTGGATTTATAACGGTCCTTAGCAACGTAATAATTACTATTTATTACTAATCGCACCATGTCAACCTAGTATTGGTAAATTCAACTTCAAATTAACTTTCTTAAATCAACTAGTAAGAGTAGGCTATAACAAAATAGGCACTAGTAACGGAAACACACCTATAGGCTATAGGTATTGGTTTCTTTGGTTTACGCGAATTTCAGTCATTATAATGAAACAACTTATAACGGATTTTATCGCGGTTTATTTAGTTTTTTATGAGCCCGAGCGACGTTTCGGATACTTTACAGTAACCATGGTCACGGGAGGACGTTCCTGTGATAAAATCCGTAAAAAGTTGTTTCATTATAACGGAAGCATATTTAGAAATTACACACATCCATGGTTGGTAACGGAAGTCTATAGTTATTTTTTACGGCAAATTAAAATTGAATCGAGGTCCAATTGCAGTTTATGGTTGCAATTGGACGAAACGTTTTATAATGATGACAATGATAAAAATTAAGTAACAACTGATCTTAGTTATCTTATCTAACTGATCATCCACTTGGATAGAATACAAAAAAAAGTCATAATAATAAATTCATTAAGCATCATAAGTCGTAACTGATAAGGTTATAACTTATAAGTAATTCCTTTAAATATTTTCAAGCAGGTATATATTGTATTACGTTGTAGTTAATATAAGGAGTTGTAGATAAGAAATTTTAATTATACCAGCATATCTGTTATTGCATAATTAATTATATTTTGGTCTTACATAAAACGCTGCGTACAATTGATCTTTTTGTTCAACGACCGTATACGCAGTTATAAAAAGCAGATAACATTAACAGAGTTCTTCCGTGACCATGGTTGCTGTAAAGTATCCAAAACGTCGGGCTCATAAAAAACTTAATAAAACGCGATAAAATCTGTAAAAGTTGTTTCATTGTAATTAACAAAGAAATTTTAAGGAAATTTTTGTATTTCCTTAAAATTTCTCTGCGCATAGCAACGGCATTTACATTTATGTACTTAAAGGTTACTTGTTTTTTAGGATTCCGTGTTTAAAAATAACAAAATCTGTCTGTCTGTCAAAATAATACTTATTGGGTATTCATCATTGATTTTGATTGATTGATTCGGAAATCGAGGCCCCCCGCGACTAGCTTGCCTGGCTTTTTTCCACTCGCTCAGTTAATATTCATTCAGGCATCGATCAGGTGGCCTTTTTTACTTTCATAGTAGCAAAGCCTTAACTTAATACACGTATAAGACAATCACATTTCCTTTACTACTTCCTACAAATATTATAAACGCCAAAGTTTATAAGAATGTATGGCTGTATGTTTGTTACCCTTTCACGTAAAAACTATTGATTTCGATTAAACTTTACAATAATACAGCTTATACATCAAAATAACACATAGGCTATAATTTAGTTCCGTACTCCCACGGGAATGGGAAAAACCGAAAAATTCTGCTAGTAGGTATTACATTAAAAGGTGGATGGTGATAATGTCATCACTAAATGAAGATAATGATGATAATATAATAAATTACATATACAGATATGTACTCATATTCAACCTCACAAAAAGTCCAAGCAGGATTCAAACCGAGCCCTTACGTGTCATGCGACTTGAGGCCATCAAACTTGTATAAAACCACAAAAAACCAAAAGATTTGGCTCGAAAATAAAATACACGTTTTACACGTTGTTGATATTATCGATATGGATTATATGACTTTGTCGAAGCTCAATTACAACAGTAGGTGAGCAGATGGCTCCCCCAAAAATATATTCGAAAGAGGGGGATGCGGGACGCGCAGGGGGCCCCCCCTGCGCGTCAAGCATCGGGGCTCGAAACCTTGGCTTCTCCGAACGGTATTATCTGAAGAGAAAACAACAGAAGGATATAAAAATAGCACAGGTTATGCAACTTATTTTTGTGTAAGTTTACTTATTTGTTTATACCACTACCGTATTTAATCTATACTAATATTATAAAGAGGAAAGATTTGATTGTTTGTTTGTATTGAATAGGCTTCTAAGCTAATTGACCGATTTGAAAAATTCTTTCACTGTTCGAAAGCTACACTATCCCCCGTGAACATAGGCTATATTAAATTTTCAAAAAGTAAGTGGCCCGTTTTGAATCTAAGTTGACGCAGCTAGTATGCTCAGAAGTACTAGCATGTTCAGAAGAAAACGACTACTGTCATTGATTCCTATTTTATTTTTCATTTTTTATGCTATTATTAATTTCATCATGCACCAGACATCGTTAACACTTGACAGGCAACAGTTTATTCCTTCTTGTCCCCTTACCTTACGAGGAAGGTTTTATTGGACTTTTTTACTTAAGAACTAAAGATTACCCTTATAAACTCATACTTATTTCGTGCTGACATTAGTGTACAAGACCAGTAATAAAATACACGAAAACCTCCCAAGCGAGCGATGTAGCTACAAAAATATAACTGTGTAAGACAAGAAACCGTTTATTCTATAATGTATTCAGAAGTATTATTATTTGAAAATTCCCCTAAACGATTACAATAAACTGACCACCCAAGGGAACCGACCCAAATAGTTCATCAGTCTGCTATGAATACATTGATTTTATCGCATCTAACATAATGTATAGTTTATATCTAGGTAGTTTTACTGAGCCAATAAGGAAGAAAGAAATGTTCAGAACCTTTCTATAATCAAGCGTAAATATTAAAATATATAAAAAACTCAAAAATACAATACACGCATATAAAAGATGCAGAAATATAAAAGTATATGATACTATTATAAAGGTATATAAAGTCAAACATTTAAAGACCACACCTTAGGAAAAGGACGTCCCTCCGAGTTTAAGTGAAAATAAAATGTATGATGTATTGACAAAATATATTGAACACCTACAGTAGGTTATCCTACCCTCCTCCCACCTACGTCAATGATTTGTAAACAGATTGAAATTAAAAAAAACATGCATGTGTGTGTGTGTGTGTGTGTGTGCCTAGGAATAGGATAAATAATTTAGCTCTTAAATCCTACTTGTTTGGAAATAAGCGAGGTATATTCGCTAAGGCACTTTGCCGAGCTAATGATGAAGGAAAGAGCTATTTTAATTGACAATTATTAATTGCTTAAGATTATTTAATACTAGCAGTTACTCCTGGATTTACACGGGTAAATAATTTATAGCATAATGTGTCGCTCGCTGATAATGTGGGTTCGTATAGGTGAAAGAAATGTTCAAATTAGGCCACTAATTTCAGTATATTTAATGCTAACAAACAACTTTATATTATTAATAGTATAGATTATTCAAAGCGATGGCGTAAACAAAGGAAGGATTGGTTTTAATTATTCATTATTACTCACTAAGGAAGATTTCTTAAAAATAAGAAATAAATACTAACTTAAAAACACTTCGCGTTATCCTAACCAAGCGATAATTCCGTGAGAGCTTGCGTTACGTCCTGTAGGGTTATTCTGTAAGAAACTATATCAATATCGAGCTTCACCTGAGTGATAGAGTCACACACACATTACGTCACTTCGAATATGATCTTTATTAATATGAGTTGAGAGTCGAGTTTTAAAGAATAGAAATCCGTCAAATGTCATATTACCGCGGATTCCGCTTTCGAGATTCGAAATAATATACTGTAATAATAATAATAAGATACGAAATAGAATACTGGACTCGGTGCGAACATAATATTCATCATACAAATTATCTGCACTTGGCAGGATTCGACCACTGCATGTTCAGTAAGCCTGATCACTCAAACAGCCAGCCGAAAATAGCCCTTAAGAATGATGGTAATAAGCGCGAAAGTTTGTAAGAATATATACATATTTGTTACTCTCTCACGCAAAAACTACCATAATAAAACTACTAATTGACTTTGATACATATGAACGCTGTAATAACTAATCCTTGTATTCGCTTTGTATCAATGTATTTTATATAAGTATTAAAATTATAAAGAGGAAATATTTGATTGTTTGTTTGCATTGAATAGGCTTCGAAACTACTGGACCCATTTGATAATTCTCTTACCATAACAAACTTACATTATCCCTGATAAACATACGCTGTAGAATATTTTCAAAGTTAGAGATTCGTATGATACTTGGTTAGTTAAATTGTTTACCATGTAAAGCCGAATCTGACCATTAGTGTCTAATAAATTGCAATTTAGTATAGTAAATATAAATATCTGAACCGTTAAAAAATACCTATCAGTTTTGTCACCTGATACCAGGAAGTATAAGAAGCTTGAGCTTACTTATTTTGCCATGGGACTTGTTAGGTAAAGGCTTCGATCAACAATAACAACTTTTGTTATAGTTGATTGAAGCCTTTGATTCAGGTTTCAGCCTGAAATTATTATAGACGATCGAAGGGTAAAGGACTAGGATCGAATTACTTGGCAATAGTTCAAAAATGTTCATCAGCGAATAAGTAGTAAATAAGCTGATAACAACGCGAATGAGGCAATTAAAACATTTATACATTCGTAACAAGCTAATTACAATGGCAATTATAAAACTAGTTTATATATGGGACTACCAGAACAAACAATATATGTACATGAAAATACACACATTACAATTCAAAACATACTTATCATTTATTTATAAAATCGCCGATACGTTTTCAAATAAATTAAAATAAAATATTTTTTTATAGATTTTATCGCGGTTTATTACGTTTTTTTAGTGCCTTTCGGATAATTCGTTCGTTAAAACGTTTCAGATAATTAACACTTTAAAGTGTAACGTAAAGTGGTCCTTCCTTGGATCACGGTCGTTCTAATATAAACGAGAAATTTCATAACGAGATAAGAGTCATTTAAAGTTGTTTCCGTATAATAAGTGAAATTGTAAAGGTAATAAAACAAATAGGTATAATAGGAGTGCGAGTAATTAAATCTCACACAAACATACGCTGGTAAACCCGCGGATGACTAGTAATCTATAAAAAAGACGCGCAATTGTTTAGATACATCTTTCAACAGATACAGTAGGTGTTCATGTACACTATTATCGTAGTATATATGTCGCAGTCATCTGGTTGAATCAGTCATTTGATTGTATCACTAGCGCGTTAATCGAATGACGACATTTAATTGATTGACTAGGCCGAACGTTGATTGAACTAGCGTCGCTCAACGTCCAACAAAATAGCGGATTGTAACAAAGCCCTTTAAACAGAGCGGACGTAAAATCAGTCAGATGATTGTAATTTAGTTAATTTTTTTCCCACCGCGGCGTTAGTAGTCACCAAAACAAACTTGGCGTAAAACAGCTCGCGCAGATAGCTAGATATTGATCCAGTGATTATAGATTTTTTACCGAAACTCTCATTTCACAAGGTGACAAAGACTCTAGTTAACAATTTTCTGGAGTCATAGAGACTTCCATATTTTAATACATTACTTTAAAAAAAATATGATATATTTTTAGCCTATTTTAAGACTTAAAATGCAATATAAAATCATAATAAGGTGTGTCATGTCATGTCCTCATTTTTGTTATGTAAAGGAAGCTACCTTTTGAGTTGCGAACTTATGTTCGCAACTCAAAAGGTCCCATACGCAAAAGGTCCCTTCGCAACCATAAGGTTATTTTAAAAAACATTACAAAGTCGGCTATATCCCATTCAACGACAATGCTAAATGACGTTCAGTCAAGACGTTGAACGTTACATTCAACAACTTGACGAGCTGTCCTTTAGTTATTCAATTAAATGTCGTCATTCGATTAACGCGCTAGTGATACAATCAAATGACTGATTCAACCAGATGACTGCGACATATATAATATGTAGAATCGAACACTCTCAACAAAATCATCATCTTCCTAGCCATTATTATTCCCATTCATTTGGGTTGGCTTTATATGTCTTGTGCCTTCACTTCGGCCTCATACTTGTGAGTTCCCCCGTCACTCCACTATATCTCACCAAGGGGAAGGGGGGGGGGGGGGGGGGGTCGAAAATTTCCCAATTCCTCGCGTAAATGGACGCTCCCTTACCATCAGGTGGCACGTCACAAGGAACATATTTAAAAAAATGTTGCCAGCGCATGTTCGTTATAGTGTTTTAAGTTTTATCATGTTATGTACTTTAATGCTTTTTTGAATTTTAATATTCTAGCCGACATAAAATACAAAATGTATTTATTATTATACAGTCTTTTCAACAATGTCTTATGATTCTTTATTACATAGGTTCAGCATTTTTGCTGGGTCATAATTCCACAGGGAGTAAGTACTAAGTACTATTTAACTAACAAGATATTTTTTGGTCAGCTTTAACTACAATTAGAGACGGATTTGGTATTCAATGCATATTTGGCTAGAATGGTGTGGGACGACGATTATGTGAGATGAGCCAGTATTGTCCGGGCACCGGGCAGTCAAACGCGACGGAAATCTCTCGTTTAGGTACCCATTGGCCTAAACGACTGATTCACGTGCTGATGATTATTAATCATAATGTCAATGACCTATGTATTATGTATGTATTAACTGTTCTCGATATGTTACCTGCACTAAAACAGAAAATCTATGTTTAAAAAAAATTAAAATTCTCTATGTTCAGCAGTGGACGGATAAACGATGATGATGAATTAATACATTGACAACTATGTAATTGTCTATCTACATTTCACGTATTGTTTCAAACATGTATCCTTATTATTTGTGTAACAAATGACTACTAAATAAATATAGGTTCAAATGAATAAGAAAATGTTATGAATAGACATAGCCTTCATAGCGAAGTTCTCCTCTGTTATTATTCGATTATTTTCAAAGTATATTATATAAGTAGGTATATTGATATTCATACAATCGAATAGATGGAAATTTATTAACATGATAATTGTCATGTCTCATATATTAACTTAAGATCTTCTATACAAATGTAAAGCTATTTCAAAAATATTTTGACGTGACAACGTCTAATAATTCGACGGAGCCGGCTGCACGCACGAAAAAACATGACTCATGCGGCGTTACCTCGCGTGGAGGCGTTCCATTTAAGGCTTGAAGTGCAAGCGAGAGCGCGGAAAGAGCGACAAAGAGGCACAATCAGCCCATCAGTATTTTCTTATGACGTCACGTTCAACTATCGTCAGTAAACAGACTTTACAGACAACCGATTTTTTTATTTCGTTAGTAATTACGATTAAAAAGAAGTACTAAAAACAAAAAGTTTGCATCATTCACTATGAGAATCAAGAATTAAATATAATATGATCTGTAGATTGAGAAAGCGGACTACCAATTAGAGCTTGCATAAATTGCATAGTTTATGGTATTGATTCAACTGGAGGCGTCAGAAAGCACTTAACAAAATAGGCTAGCACTTGACTATATTACGTTTTTCTTAGCCTTGTTAAGGCGCGGTCTTAGCTCAAAACTCACAAAACTGGGTTTTTTTGACGCTCCGGTACGAGGAAACCCAATGAATATAACTAATGCAAAAAATACAGACCATAGAAAAGGGTCTAAAGAAAATGTGTACGGTCATATAATATTAAATATTTGTTTAATATATCCAATAAAAAAATCGTAATTTCCTTCTCAAAAATAGACTTAGACGTTGGAGTTCTCTGTATTTTCAGCGGTAACAACATATTTTTTTATAAGAATATAATTAGAATATGGTTTTATTAATTATTTGGCCCAACAGATATTGAATTTCATGCGTATATTCTGAGTTATTAAAGAAAAACCCGCAAATTAAATGTTTATTTGCAACAGGGTTACACTTCTGCTTTGCAATTTTTAACCTTATTCAATGTGTGGTAAATGTAGCATTAGATTACGCGGTCATGTTCAGATCTCGGGCGACCCCCGAGCTGGAAGGTTCTGTTACGGACGCTCGTCTTGTGACATAAAACTTTGTGATTTATGCGTAAATTGTAAAAAATTATTGGAATATTTGGGAAAGTATAGGATGGATAATAAGGCTATAATGTTTTTTTGTTGAAATATACGATATTGTGTAATTTGAGTAATTGCACAAACATAACATTCTAAATCCAAAAACATATTGTGGCATTCTATTTATATGCGCATAGAATACATATTTGAATGCGCCAGGTGCAAGCGTGGTTTGTCTGCTACGTCGATCGACCATATCGGTCATGGCTTGCATAGTAAACGTAACATAAACGAAATAATATCATGTTTTCTTTTTAAGATCAACAAAACGAATCATCATCATCCTTTATCCGTCCACTGCTGAACATAGGCCCCTTCTAATGATTGCCAAGACGACCGATCTACCGATCTCTTGCCACTCGAATACAACAAGAACAATATACCATCATCATCATCAGCCTTTATCCGTCCACTGCTGAACTTAGACCTCTCCTAATGAACGCCAAGACGACCGATCTACCGATCTCTTGCCACTCGAATACAACAAGAACAATATACCATCATCATCATCAGCCTTTATCCGTCCACTGCTGAACTTAGACCTCTCCTAATGAACGCCAAGACGACCGATCTACCGATCTCTTGCCACTCGAATACAACAAGAACAATACACCATCATCATTATCATCCTTTATCCGTCCACAGCTGACAAAATACAAAATATTCAATAAACCAAATTTGATACTTTGCAATCATTTTTTACCACAATAAATTTTTATGGAATTGGTTTATTTCACATAAGTACATAGGTAGACGAAATGTTGGTTGGTCATTTTAACCAGGTGGGAAGACGTTCTCTCTCAACGTTTGCTCACTTATCATCATCATCATCAGCCTAAATCCGTCCACTGCCGAACATAGGCCTCCCTCAATGAACGCCAAGACGGCCGATCCCGTGCTACTCTGATCAGGCAGAAGTGCCGTCGATGCGACTTCATCATCATCTGCGATTGTCAATCCGCCTGCTCAGCGTGGCAGTTATGAGCAAAGGCGAATTACAGATAACAGCTTACTTACATATAATTATTGTAAGTAAAAATTATACATCTTTAGTAGTGAAGTGTTTGCTAACTCATCATCATCATCATCATCATCAGCTTAAATCCGTCCACTGCTGAACATAGGCCCCTTCTAATGATTGCCAAGACGACCGATCTACCGATCTCTTGCCACTCGAATACAACAAGAACAATATACCATCATCATCATCAGCCTTTATCCGCCCACTGCTGAACTTAGACCTCTCCTAATGAACGCCAAGACGGCCGATCCCGTGCTACTCTGATCAGGCAGCAGTGCCATCGATGCGACTTTGTCATCATCTGCGACTGCGACTGCTGATGGAGGATTCAATTAGGATGGGCAGCATTTAGAAAGCTTCGCCATATTCTCACGTCGTCTATACCGCAGAGTTTGAAGACGAAAGTCTTCAACCGATGCGTTCTCCCCGTGATGACCTATCATCATCAGCCTTTATCCGTCCACTGCCGAACTTAGACCTCTTCTAATGAACGCCAAGACGGCCGATCCCGTGCTACTCTGATCAGGCAGCAGTGCCATCGATGCGACTTTGTCATCATCTGCGACTGCGACTGCCGATGGAGGATTCAATTAGGATGGGCAGCATTTAGGAAGCTTCGCCATATTCTCACGTCGTCTATACCGCAGAGTTTGAAGACGAAAGTCTTCAACCGATGCGTTCTCCCCGTGATGAGCTACGGGGCCGAAACGTGGCCTCTTAATTTACGACTGGTCCGCAAGTTTGCCGTAGCTCAACGTGCTGTGGAGCGTGCTATGCTGGGTGTTTCTTTGGCAGATAGGATTCGAAACGAAGACCTTCGCCAGAGAATTAAAGTTACCGATATCACGCGAAGAATAAGCACGTTGGAGTGGCAATGGGCTGGTCACGCACTCAGAAGAACGGATGGCCGATGGGCCGTTTAGGTTCAAGAGTGGAGGCCGCACTTAGGTAGACGAAGTGTTGGTCGGCCATTAACCAGATGGGAAGACGATCTCCGTGCAGTGGCAGGTCCACGTTGGATGCGAGTAGCAAGGGATCGGTCATCTTGGCATTCGTTGAGGGAGGCCTATGTTCAGCAGTGGACGGATAATCATCATCGGTTGAACTTTCGTCTTCAAACTCTGCGGTATAGACGACGTGAGAATATGGCGAAGCTATCTAAATGCTGCCCATCCTAATTGAATCGTCCTATCGGCTTATTTAGGATACTATTATTATATATTCCACCATACTTTAATAATATTATTACACCTATCAGAGTTGATACACCATGGCCTTAGACATCAGACCATGGGCGTAGCCAGCTTTGGGCTCAACGTGGGGCAATAAAGGGTTTTTTTTAATTAAGCCGTTTGGGCTGCATCTATGCCAATTTGTTAATGTATAAATTTTGAGGGTTTTCGGACCCGCTTTTTGTTTTGATTAATTGATTGATTTAACATAATAACAAAACAAAAATTATGATTGTTGTTAATATTAGAAAAAAATATTTTATGTTTAATTAGGCAGCCTATAGGTGCCAGGGTGGGGCAAGCGCCCCAGCTTGCCTCAGTGTGGCTACGCCCATGCACCAGACAACCGCCAGTTCGAATCATGGCAACACGATTTATTTTCTTGTGCATTAATTTGATTTTGCCATAACTCCTAAAGTATTCATTTAATTTGCATGATGTAAAGGGCAAAAATAATCTTCATGAAGTGCAGATGCCAATTTACTCATTTACAATGGGATTCATACCGTATTCGTGTAAATAACTTTCAAACTATCACGTTATAGTTGCCCATTTTTAACCGACTTCAAAAAAAGGAGGAGGTTATCAATTCGATTGTATGTTTATAAGTGTTACATCATAACTTTTGACTGGGTGAACCGATTTTGAGGATTCTTTTTGTATTAGAAAGCTGATGCTCCCCATGTGGTCCCATTTTAATCTAGTCCAGTTCTGATGATGGTATCCATGAGAAAACCATAAAAGTCATAAATTTGCATTAGGCATGTACGCGACAAATAGATGAATAACTGAATATCACGCCAACCGATTTCGATGATTATTAGTTTATATGAAAGAATATAGTTCAAGGATAGTTTGGTGAAAACTTGGTTAGGTTCTGATCATGGGATCCATAATAAAGTGACGGAACTCTTCAATTCTTAGGAGCAAATTAACGATACTCGGCTGAATTTTTTATAGGCCATCAGGATATTTGGCTAACGTAACGTCTTTATGGTCCAGTGGTCAAGTAACTGTCGTAGCCAAACATGATGATCAACTCCTTAACGGCTTCCTGTAAGGATGCGGTCTGTGGCAGAAATTCTAACTAATTTGTGTATGCACTCTGTAAAATTGTGTAAGTATGCAAAACATAAAATTATCATCATCATCTCATTGTCATTCTCTGATCGGTCATTGAGGGAGGCCTATGTTCAACAGTGGATGGAGAAAGGCTGATGTCGATGATAATATATGTATTGCATACAACTTTCCAAATCGCTTTTGGCTGTGTGTTAATTTAAATCCTTTCTTCGTTCGTTTTTCATTAAGCCTTGATAAATTTGTGTAAGCCCTCTAAGAAAGTTTACTAGCCTTACTGGCCCTATACTTAAAATTAAAAAGTACAAAATAAAGTTAATTTTAAATGAAAAACCAAAACCGACTTCAAAACTATACCTTCAAATTATGTACAACTAAAAAATTTTAAATAATATTTAAATACTTCGAGTACTACTTTTTAAAATTAGTTATTTTTGGAGTCGGTACCAGCCAAAGCAAAGATAACCTTAACAGACATCTATTCAATACTGGGTGTACTCGTATGAATACAAAATCAATAATTGCAAAGGAATTTATAATAGATGTGAGAGTATAATATTATGTATTCAAATGCTGTGAATTGTGATTAGACTGTCCTTATTGGCTGGCACCGACTCCCAAAATGATTAATTTTAAAAGTAGTACTCGAAGTATTTAAATATTATTTAAAAATTTTTAGTTGTACGTAATTTGAAGGTATAGTTTTGAAGTCGGTTTTGGTTTTTCATTTAAAATTAACTTTTTTAAAGTATTAAATGGATATAGTATAATATTCCTAAGAGATAGACATATGTCATCGCGGACTTTTTTGTAGGCCTATTTAAGATATACAATTCCACCATACATTATTTTGTTATATCTCAAAGAGCAATTTAGGCAGCGTTTTCGTTGAAAACTCCCAGACGGCCTATTTTTTCCGACACCTCCAACAATTATAGTTGTAACTTAGATAATGTATATGTCGCAGTCATCTGGTTGAATCAGTCATTTGATTGTATCACTAGCGCGTTATTGAAATGACGACATTTAACTGAATGACTAGGCGTTTATTGAACAAGCGTCGCTCATCGTCCAACTAGATAGCGGATTGTAACATAGCCTTTTGAACAGAGCGGACGTAAAATCAGTCAGGTGATTGTAATTTAGTTCATTTTTTTCCCACCGCGGCGTTAGTAGTCACTAAAACAAACTTGGCGTAAAACAGCTAGAAACTGATCCTATGATTATAAATTTTTTGTTTTTTTTTACCTAAACTTTCATTTCACAAGGTGACAAAGACTTAAATTAAAAACTTTCTGGAGTCATAGAGACTTCCATATTTTAATACATTACTTTTAAAAAAATATCATATATTTTTAGCCTATGATAAGACTTAAAATACAATATAAAATCATAATGTTCATTGCTCATTTTTGTTATGTAAAGGAAGCTACCTTTTGAGTTGCGAACTTATGGTCACTCTTAAAACATTACAAAGTCGGCTATATCCCATTCAACGACAATGCTAAATGACGTTCAGTCAAGGCGTTAAACGTCACATTCAACAACTTGACGAGTTGTCCTTTAGTCATTCAATTAAATGTCGTCATTTGATTAACGCGTTAGTGATACAATCAAATGACTGATTCAACCAGATGACTGCGACATATATAAAAACTTAATAAATTATGTACATAAACCTTCCTCTTGAATTGTCCTATCCATGAAAAAAAACCGCTTCAAAATCCGTTGCGTAGTTTTAAAGATTTAAGCGGTTTTTTTTAATAATATGTAGTGATATGAGTAGGAAATGTCTGATTACTTTGTAAAAAAAATAATTTTATTTTTTGTTTTATTTAACTAATGATTGTAACTATCTATTATAAACATAAAAGTGTATGCATTTATGCTGGTGGTTACGCTTTTTTATTTTGAATATAACACCCATGTTTACTCTGCTCGTTGCGTATAACCATGCATCTTTCTGTGAGCAAAAATGGTTGATGGCGCGTGTGTGTGTGTTACCGTATCGCGCGTAGATATGCGGTTGTGTGAGTGAAATCGCAATTTCAAATCGTACTAAGACCGCGCCTTAAGATTTATTACTTCAATATTTGGCAAAATTCCAACGCGTGGGATCCTTACTTATACAACCTACTAAATAAACTATAAGAAAAACATTATGAACTTCAATAATAATGTATTAATATTTTTTTTTTGTTTCGACTTAAGCCTCGTTTACTTCTCCCTTGACTGTTTGGATATGTTATAATCTATCTCCTAATCAAAAATAATGTTATAATCTATCTCCTCAAATATAGTGGCTCGTAGGTTTGCCTGTGCGCTGAAGGTTCCTTTTAGGCGTTTGCTCAATTTTTGATACATTTATTTAAGTTTGACTGTCTTTAGTCTACATAGTCTTATTATCCTACCAATTTCATGTAAAAACTACTTAATGCATTTTCACAAAAATTTAAAACTATATAGTATATATAGCTTATACCTCAAAATAACACATGGGCTATAATTTATCACCGTACTCCCACGGAAATGGCGAATACGCGGGTGAAACCGCGGGGCGCTGCTAGTATATTATAAATGTAATGTTTGTTAGTTTATATAGAAAATAATTAGTAGTAATTTGATGTAGGACGGTAGGGCAATTCTGTCAGGGTGCGGGTGAGAGTGGAGGCCACCGACACGGCTTTTCCCTGCAGGCGACAAACGAGAGTGCGTAGGAGGCTTTAAATAATACATAACACACATAATACGCCTCCAGTAATGCCCCTGTGCATGGTTCAGGATGGGAATCTGGGCTCAATATGTGACAGTCTCCTCATACGGGGAGTAGTCTAGTTTGCGCCGGAGCCAGTCGCTGAGGAGCTATTGTTGCCTGCAGATTTGTAACCCTCAAAAAGCGACTGAATGCACTCCCAGGTGCCAGTTTCATAGTCAGGTTCCACCCGAAGATCCTAGCCACATACATAAAGGATTTCGCATCGTTATAGAAGTGAGGACAAGCTACGCCCCTGCTCCTTCCATTACATTTGTTGACAGACACATCACACAATCTATATTGATTATCTACGGGTCACTATCGCCATATTTGTATCTACTCTATTGTTTTCTTATGTTTACGTGAATTTCACTCATTATAAATTATAATGAAACAACAGGAGGGAAGTCAAGACTCACATCCTCCCGTGACCATAGTTGCTGTAAAGTATCCGAAACGTCGGGCTCATAAAAATCTAAATAAACCGCGATAAAATCCGTAAAAGTTGTTTCATTATAATGTATCTACTCTGTTAGAAAACATTGGAATACAAGTAGCTCATGCTGCTAGGGTCTCCATCAAGCTAGGTCGAGGTGTCGCGTGACATCTATCATAAAGTAATTGCTTAATATAATTGGACGCCTGACCTCCTCAACGGTTGTTTACACGGGTCTGTAAACACTATGTAGGTCATATTTATTTACAAATTACATGTGTTTTTGAAGCTTTTGTAAACATTTTGAAGTACGTTCGAATAAAAACTATAGAATCAATAGAATAGATGATTACAACGTAGAATTAATAATATCTAATACTTTACTTTGTATTAAATATAGTGCAAATAAAATGAATTAAAACAACGAGTGAACGGTTAAAAGATGATGATGATGATAATGTGAAGTAATTAGGTCTTAGAATGTTATCTACAAATATCGCAGTAATCAAAATGAATGATAATTATTAATAAATATACAAATAAGAATACTCACTTTTATAAGACATGATGATAATTAGATTGAAACTAGTAGCGCCCCGCGGTTTCGCCCGCGTACCAACCATTCCCGAGGGCACTCCCTCGGATGTATTCCGAGGATCCCGAGGGATAAATAATATAGACTGTGTTATTCTGATGTAGAAGCTATATTATTGTAAAGTTTCATCGAAAATTATTCAGTAGTGAAAGAGTAACAAACATCCATCCATCCATCCATCCATACATTCTTACAAACTTTCGCGTTATAATATTAGTAGGATTATACACAAGTTATATTACGCGCCCGATGTTTCGGCTACTTTAAAGTTTAAAGCAAATAATGAACTTAATAGTAATTGAAATACGCGTAGACATTAAAAAACTTATAATAATAACTGCTTCGAATCATGGTACAGCTATGCTACCCCGACTATCGCCTGTAGCAAATACCTATCAGAGTCTGATTGGTCTAGATAATTAGACCTAACTAGGGCAACTGTCAAGGGCTTTGAATCCTAGATATACATAATCATCATTATCCCCAACCTTCAATCAACACGAGTTTACTAATACAAAGATTAGTAAACAAGAAATAACGAAGTTAGTTTTTATTTTTCTAGATTTAGGGATAAAATGGAAATTAGGGCCTGTTTCACAATCTCCAGATAAGTTCCGAATAGGCTATCGGCAACATATTTGACAGATACTCCATACTCTATCTGTCAAATATGTTGTGAATAGCCTATTCGGAGCTTATCTGGAGATTGTGAAACAGGCCCTTAGAATAACTGAATTGTTGTTTTTCTATAGTTAATTTATTATTTAATGAATAATAAATAAATCATCGTAAAAATAACAATGGACCTCTGGGGAAATCACGTTTGTTTTTGTGGCATACAATTACCTATTGTAATAATTTATATCTTACTTGCTGTTCCCCGCAACTTTGCCTACCATAACTTAGATTTATAGCCACTAGAATTAAACCTATAAAATTATTCCTTATAAAATCTCTCGCAAAAAAGTCTCCGTCGAAATCGGCACAGCCGTATCACAGATTATCTGAAATAAGCAGACAGAAAGAAAAAAAAATATTTTTAACTAGCTGTTGCCCGCAGCTTCGCCCACGTTAGCAAAAAAAGAATTTTTTTTAATGTAGCCTATCATACTTCTAGTACCTCCGAGAATATTTGTACAAAGTTTCATGGTGGTCGGTAGAGAAGTTTTCTCGTGAAAGCGTAACAAACATTCCCACTTTCACATTTACTTATAATGTTAGTAAGGATGCAAGTACCGTGTATACTTTCATATGCAAGCTGTTAACTTAAAATTACAAACCGATATTTCAATTTATTTATTTGTATGGATGAGCAGTAACTATGTAGGTATAAGCTGTGGAAAGTTTGTCAAAGATCATGTTAACATTAATTATATACTTAGATGATACTTCAGATATCACAAGTTTACGAAACTTTTAATAGGAAATGTTTCGTAAGTACCTACTACAGAAAAAACTTTAAAGAGTAGTAAAAGTTAAGAGTAAAATGTATATGATAAGTATGTCCAAGATTAATATTATGTATGTTGATTTCCAGTACCTATAATGAAAGTGGAAAATAACTTATACAGTCGTAAAAAGAAATACTCGAGCCTTAACTAGTTATAGCTCGTGGCTTCACTCATTTGTCTCCATAGTTGTCTGTCTCAATGTTTTCAAAACTGCTGTGTTTAACCACGTTTCCAACGTTTCTAATGTTAGGTAATCTGTATTAACTTATTTAAAAAAAAAAAAAGTAACTTTGATCTACCATGACTGCCTTGTATTGTCGGTGGTTAGTGGTTGTTTTTATTCTCTTTATTTTTTCTAAGCTTTGTTAACTGTCTCTTTTTGTTTGCGAATGCTGTGACACCTATATGCAGTGCAATATATCACGAGAATATTATGTTTTGATAATTTACATATGTAAGTATTTATTGTAACTGTAACTGGCTGTCCTAAATAAATAAATAAATAAATAAATAAATAAATAAATAGTTTGGTAGGAATTGCTTAGTACTTGCTTTATACTTGCGTACGTCTAAATAATTCAAAATGAATGTCTACAATATAAGCAACAACATATTTAAAAAAAACTATTACACGACTAATAAAAACCTGGGTGGCTTAGATAGCTTTTAGCTTTGTGTCATAATACTGCCTGAACTTCTATTCGAAACAGCAAAGCTATATCACGGGAGGACAAGCAGCTTGGTGGTACTGTAGCAGACCGGTCAAAGTTTAAGAAAGAAGTAGTGACATGCCTCTTTGCAGCTGAATGGGGCAGCAAGACCTCTCGCTTACATGATACAGGCGTAAAGTGGCAGCTATACTGTCGCGTTTCATGCGGTTTGTGAGTTTCCGGTGGCCCATTGGGACAGTAAGGAAAAGAAGGGCAACGTATGTGCACAATCTCTGGTTGTGTGGATGTTTGTGGGCGCCGGCCGCCGATAGAAAAGGCTTAGACTATTCGCTTACCTTCCTATGCTACAAAAAAGTATTTTACAGCTTTTGTTGTTTTGTATTATATTTTTATCTGTATTTTAATATGCTATATTTATGCGATGATAAAGACACATTCTGGTATGTTTTGTGCCCGCTCAACTGGAAAGGACATTATGATTCACCAATCAACGATGATTTATAACAGATGTAGACTGACTTGTACAATCAGTCGGGATATCGTTATCACATGTCTGGCAGTGGTCCCTATTAATATGAATTTACATACATACATATTTATATGTTACATACATTTTTCCAATATATCTTATAGGATTTAAGGATACCTATTTGTAGGTATGTATATTATATTTTTCCAATACCTCCACAAGTTTTTTGTATACTGCAAAGATGGACGCAACGATTTAAGTATACTGCACAGATTAGACCAACATCGTGTGATTGTTAAAATATCACCTACTTAATAATAAAACAGAGTTTGAGCCTCTTTTATTTTTAACCGACTTCAAAAAAAGGAGGAGGTAATCAATTCGACTGTATGTTTTTTTTTTCAAATCAAATCGGGCAGTGTCTGAGGTTACTGCGTTTAAACAAGTAAAAACCTTTTATTATACTGAGGCCCTGTTTCACAATCTCTAGATAAGTTCCGAATAGGCTATCGGCAACATATTTGACATATAGAGTGTGGAGTATCTGTCAAAGATGTTGCCGATAGCCTATTGGGAACTTATCTGGAGATTGTGAAACAGGCATATAATATATTAGCTGCCCGGACAGACTTCGTCCTGTCAAACGTTAATATGCATTGCGTTCCCGCTAATTATTATTTCTGCTATTAATTCCCTTTAACACAGTTTTGTACATTAAGCGTTCCGATTTTTTTTAACTAAACTACATGCCCTCGGAAGACCTTAAGGGACATACAAAAAATAGTCGAATTAGTAGAATCATTTTCGAGTTACGCGCTTTCATTTTGATTATAGAAGATTACCATAGATAAATGGATTACGTAAATCCACAAAGGAAATGCATGTAAGTATATAAAAGTACAACGCCCTGTAATAGGATTTACACAAGCTATGGCCTTAAAATAGGAAGTCCACAATGTGAACATAAACTGAGCGAATTCAATAAAAACTTGACTAACGACCTCTTGTATGCAAAAACACCGGACTTTCAATTAAGTTATTTTTATATTGCAGATTACTTAAACGTTTATGCATTAAATTTTAAAATGTATTTTTTACTTTGATAAACTTGATTTTATTTTAGGTAATTGTAAATGATATTTTTTGTATTATTATATATTCTGTATATTATTATGTTGGTGTGGTAGTTAATATTATATTATAGTTTTTTTCCCATGTACTATTTTGAGAGTGTTTACATGCCTAGGTATTTAGTGATAGGTAACGATGCTAAAGACTTGTTGAAAAATTCGGTTGATATTCGATGTTTGGCTGTTGTTATTAAATTCGGCCGAATACCAAATAAGAACATTATAATTTTTAATTTCATTGTAGTGACATAAAATTTGGTAAACTATTTTATTTCTCTATTAATCTAATAAATAGATAAATAATCATTAATCAAATTAGTTAATGATTCATGATTATCGTCTGTATGTCTTATCTACATCTGTTCTATGAATTTGAGATATTGTCGTAATCAAAATTAGTTTATGGTGTAATATGTATTACATACATATTACAATTTGATGACGAACTAAGTTTTATTCTAAGACTTCATCAACATCATAAGCCCTTATCCGTCCACTGCTAAACAAAGGCCTCCCTCAATGAACGCCATAACTAATTTTATTCCTATTATAAGTATAATATACTGGCAGCGCCCCGCGGTTTCACCCGCGTACTTCCCATTCCCGTCGGAGTGAGTCTGATGTATAGGCTATATTACTGTAAGGTTTCATTAAAATCCATTCAGTAATTTGCACGTGAAAGAGTAACAAAAATCCATTCATACAAACTTTCGCGTTTATAATATTAGTAGGATTATACTTTAAGATTGTATATATGTAATATGTATTATTAAACATTTCCTTCAATTTAATATATTATTATATATTTCTAGATAACCAGCGTGGAAGTACTCGAGACATGCATCCGAAGAATAAAAGACGTCAACTCGGCACTCAATTGTTTCGTTGAAGATCGCTTCGAGTTGGCATTGAAAGAAGCCAAGGAGGCTGACGAGATAATACGTAGTTCACAGTCAATTGACAAGTTAGAACAAGAAAAACCATTATTGGGCGTTCCGTTCACAACCAAAGACTGCATAGGTGTAAAGGGTATGTACTATGTACCATAATTTGCATAGGTGTAAAGGGTTTGTACCATAATTATAGTTTCTTAGATAAGTCACATAGGGTCAGCGCAGACAGAGAGGAATAATCCCCGCGAGTTCTCGGGCATTTTCTTTACGGATCGCGTATGCTCCGTGTCTGTGGCTCTCGCGTATCTTCGAGGACGCGCGAGCATTTTTTGTCAGGATCAAGCATTTATGCACTGTATTGTAACATTTTAAAGTTTATTTTCAAGTGAGTCAGTAAATCCTCGTCGCTGCGCTCCGTTTTGTCTGTGCTGACCCTTACTTTTCCGATGCAGCTTAAAGGTCTTAAGGCCAACAGCATAGGTCCATTCGGAAAAAAAAAACCATAATTATATCGTGTTCATTTTGTGAAAATTGTGTGACATTTACATTTACCAGTGGGAAGCGCTGTGCCGCGCTCCCGGCTACATGGGTGTCTGTATCTTACTTGTTATTTCTGTGAAACAGCTTTGCTGTGTTT
Organism: Lycaena phlaeas; assembly: GCA_905333005.2. Classification (NCBI taxonomy): domain Eukaryota; kingdom Metazoa; phylum Arthropoda; class Insecta; order Lepidoptera; family Lycaenidae; genus Lycaena; species Lycaena phlaeas. The sequence continues at coordinate 7,804,345 of HG995181.1, forward strand.
CGGAGAGAAGGGCAACACAGGCAGTGTAATTACTGACACAAAGACATCTAATGTCTTAGTAAAGGCAACACAAATATGTCTAAGCTAGTTCCAGCTAAACTAGTTGTAGGCGTCCTCGACCACTCACCAGGAGGTGGACCATGAAACGACAGTGTGCCTATCCAATAAAGATACAGTAGGAATAACAGGTTATGAAAAGTGGTAAATAATTTTTTCCCATGGCAAATTTCAAATTTTCAAATTTCTATTTCAAATTTCTAAAAAAAATAAAACTTTTGATATAAATTATATTCAGTATAGTACTTAAAGTACGTAAAGGAGGCATATGTATAGCAGTGAATGGAAATGATGTGGTGATGATGATAAATGGTAACGGATACCTAATAATAAATGTGGCGGTCATGATAGTGGGTACGTACTACGTAGGTACGTTATGTCGTGTTAGTCACTGTGTTTAATTATTCATAACAAAACAATCGGATTCGGGTTATATTATAAAGTAGAGGAATTATTTTTCCTCTTATTCTGTATTGACTATTGAACGTAATGAAACAACACTAATTGGTGTAAGGGACGTGTTTTTTAAGCGCACCCTATATCCCGTTCCGTAAAATTTCTAACTATGCAACATTTCTAATTGATATGTTCCAAAAATAAACGATGTAGTATTAGAGTAGAGTAGTATATTCATCGCTAAGCCTGGCCTTACACCAAACAGAGCTATGTTGGGTCCATCATTTATCGAAGTCGCCAACCATCCCATCATCATCCGACCATCAAATCGTACGTCTGTCGGTCAGCCTATTTTAAATATAGAAAACGATTGGTATTTTCAACGCTATGTCGTAAAACTTTATTCATTTTTCTTCACACTAGTTTTCTGACACACAATGTTTATTATTTTATTCTTTCCATGTGGACATAACATATATTTATTATGTGTATTTTATTCCGTATTAGACGCGAGTATCAAAGAATCGATTGTCTTGGCATTCATCGAGGTGGCATATTATGTTCAGCAGTGGACGGATAAAGGTTGATGATGATGATAAAGATATTCTAACGAAACTCTCGACTGCAAAATATTAAACTTGTATTCATAGCAAACATTTACTCAATCATGGCGGAACAAGATAGTGTTTAAAGAGACATGAAGGACACAAGCAATGTAGTTTATGGTATTCAAACATCGATTAGTACCAGTGCGAAATCACTGCGCGAAAATTACGAATGTAATAAAATGTAAAAAAACGTCAATTAATGGATAGCGTGCCCTGGGTTGCAGCTATGGGGGATAGAGGTAAGGAGGATCACCTCTCATGGGGGTATAAGGGAAAAGTGTCGGGCTAACATAATTAAATCCAAGTAATAGTTCAAGAACTGACCAAAGTGGCGTTAGAATAAGAAGAGAGTATGATATGAACTTAGCAATAGACGAGAGTGAAATGAGTTGATTAAAAATAGAGGAAGTGTGATAAGTTTATCGTGATCTGTGGTGTAATTTTGCGTAGTAACATTTTTATCAACTTATTAATTGTGAAAAGCACGCCATTGCAAGCGGAAATATTTTCTCATTGTCTTTTCTAATTTTGCCGCTTTCTTTAAAATTTATGTTGCTAAAATGGCGCCACCCTTATTTGATTTTCGCGGACACTTTTCTATCCTAGAGAAGGTTCTTCTTACTTCTTCACTCCATACCTGCAGTGGAGACCATCAAATAAAAGCAAGCGAAACTTGACAAACGGGCGTAGTGTCTCCGTGTACTGAGGTGGAGCCACACTCTTATTGTCATAAAAAATTATGAATTATGACGCATCTAACTACATATATTTCTCCATGCAATTTCATCTGTCTATGTTTGTGGACCACCTGCCAAATGATACAATTTGTATGGAGATTAAGCAATTGGATGACTTGCTATCAAGATAGTGTTTCTCACTAACCTACGAGTTACATCTAATAACTAACCCTTTTTTTGTCAAGAGGTCTTAAAGATCATCTAATCTCTTCAGAGGAAGAGTCTAGGGTATATGGAGATTTTTACCCACCAAAACCCCCGATGGACTACCCCTCGTGAAAAGCTCTGGGATCTCCATCGGAACTTCAATCGACAGTCAAGCATAAGAGATTTATTCACCCACTATCACTGACATCTTCTGTTGTTTGTCCCTTCAACGGAGGTTCAAAATACGAAAAATATGACAATAAGTACTGGCTAAGATTCTATTAGCTTTTCTATTCGTGACATCATTTAAGTGACGTCATCGGTTGGGTTCACAGAACACACCCACGTCAGTACACTCGCACTCAACCGACCTTGTCCATGCCCTATAGCGTGACTGGAAACAATTTACAAGCTTTGACATGCCAGACCTATGAATTGGGCGAAATCCTTTCAGTATCATCAAACACACCTACAAACGGGTTACAGCGATACTTTGCCCTTTATAGTTTAAGGCAATTTAGAAAGTTAAGAAACTGTGACATGTTTCGTTTAATTCAAGAAATATACTCGATCTGTCTAAGAGCCCCCAAATGCCAGGCCTTCGTTAATAAAATCTAAAAGTTTCTCTGTGTATGTCCAAACTTTACAGTATAGGTCCCAGCCAGATATATAGTTGATATATGTACAGATAAAATTTTAGATTTTATTGAAGTGAAACTTCTTAAGAATCTGTGATTTCAAAGAATTTGTGATTTCAAACCGGATGCAACGAAAAAAACGTCAGGTAAGAGACATAAATACAAAAGAGCGAGAGAGCAAATGTCGCTGTGTATGTATATTGCACACTGTTTAATACTTGCTTGTATTTGAATAAATGCTCCAATTTCTATCGTATGTGCATCGCACAAACACCTTTTTTATTATTTAACGGAGGCCTGGCCGTTGCGGGCTCTTGCTCTATATATAGAAATCGTATTATGGCAATAAATCGTATTCATACAAACTTGAATCAGTACCCGTAACATGTTCTTGGAACCTTTTGAGAAGAAGAACGCGCGATTTTCCTAAATGTTTTTAATTCATTAAACATTGTTTTTATTATAGGTCTTCATCAAACAGCGGGTGTGGTGATGCGAAGAGATTACATCTGCAATGAAGACGCCGATGTGATAAAACTGTTACGAGAGAAGGGAGCCATTATTATAGGTTTAACTTGCGTCCCTGAAATGTGTATGTGGTAAGTGTATTTTCGTCATAACATTTTTATTCATATTGTTAGGTCATTCTTAATGAACGCCACAAAGGCGGGCTTTCATACTTCTTAAATGTCACTTCTTGGAAGACAAGTGACAGGCTACTTTTTTTAGAATTCTTGGTTTGCAATCCTACTGCGTCTAAAATGTTTGTGTATAGTAAAATCTGAGTGTATAGTAAACAATTTAAAGAATAATTAATTATTATTTGATCTAAAAAAAAATCTGTTTTTTTTTCGTACTTCGTTCCACTTGCTCGGAGTTAACATTCCTAAAAATCCTGTATTGGCTTGCTCAGGAAGTACCCATGAACAAGCCAATACGGGATATTTCCCTTTTAATCATATACACAGCAATCTGCTTAGCAGAAAAAAAAATGGTACAAAAGAACTCGTAATATCTAATTTTAGCCCGATTGATTAATTCATTGCAATTATTTTTCAAGGATTTTTGAGTTTATTTTAATCAATTATTTTTAACGTTAACGTTCTCTTGATTTGTTGTTTATTTTACAAACGAATAAGGGATAAAATACGTAAAATGTAGTTTTATCTACACTTCTAAACTAATATTATAAAGAGGAAAACTTTGTTTGTTTAGTTGTAATGAATTGGCTCAAAAAGTACTGGACCGATTTCAAAAATTCTTTCACCATTCGAAAGCTACATTATCCACGAGTAACATAGGCTACATTTTATTCTGAAAAAATAGGGTTCCGTAAGATATTTGGGGTTTTCGGACACAAGGTGTAAAAAATCAACCAGAAAAGTTACTTATTTTGCGTACTAAGCTCCCGTTGTAAATCTTAGTTAACGCAGGCGAAACTGTGGGCTTAAAGCACTCCTTTGTGGTGCCACCTCTTTATAGCGGTCCTAAAATTTTATCTATAAAGCAATTCTAAATTCTTGGATTTCACTAGTGTTTATATATCTTAAATATTTCACGTGTTGTCGAATAGATGTATTCTTTAATTGTATAGTTTTTCAGTTGAATGTTTTAATAATTTTTCTTCAATATTTTTCAGGTGGGAAACCCATAACCACATCCACGGTAGAACCAATAATCCGTACAACACCACAAGAATAGTTGGAGGCTCGTCAGGCGGCGAAGGATGTCTACAGGCGGCAGCTGGCAGCTGTTTCGGAATCGGTATGTCATCAACTAAATGATAAGAACATGGAGGTAGACGAAGTGTTGGTCGGCCATTAACCATATGGGAAAACGATCTCCGTGCAGTGGCCGGTCCGTGTTGGATGAGAGTGGCAAGGAATCGGTCGTCTTGACGTTCATTGAGGGAGGCCTTTGTTCAGCAGTGGTAACAGTATAATGCGTTCAAGATTAGAGACCTACATTCGCAGTATAGGTATATGACTAAGTAATAAGTATGAATTACAAAACTTGTATTTAAACAATTATCTGTGAATTAGGGTAAAGAAGGCAACGCATCTGCATAATCCTTTGGATGTGTGGATGTCTATGGGCGTCGGTAGTCATTATATGGCTCCGACTGATTGGTTGATAATATCAGAATATTTTTTGTAAATAAATAAAATGTATGAATTTTTTATTGTTATTAATGTTCAACAATAGTCAGAACATGTCAAATACTTATGAAGATTTATTTCGCTGCGTATTTTAATATACCTTTTTTTTTCGATTTTTCAGGTTCTGACATCGGAGGCTCCATTCGGATGCCAGCTTTCTTCAATGGAATATTTGGACATAAGCCATCACGAAACATTGTCTCGAACGCAGGACAATACCCTATTCCTCAAACCGAATTACTGAACTCCTTTTTGGGTAAGAAAAAAGTTTGTTTTTTGATCTTTTATTAGTAACTTGTAAATATTTTGTGTTTTACTTTCGGAGACGCTAATATCTGTCAACCGTCTTGGAAACTCATTCATGGGGTGATCTGTTTATTATTACGCTGTCCAACCAGAGCCGCCATTTACGGCTCTGGTTGGACAGCGTAATAATAAACAGATCACCCCATGAATGAGTTTCCAAGACGGTTTCCAAGGCGGTGCCACCGGTGCCCCGGCACAGGGCGTAGACTCTGGGGGGCGCAGGAATGGCCAGACAAGGCAGGACTATTATTTTTTCGGTTTGCTAAGGGCGCAGTTATAGAAGCTCGCACAGGGCGCAAAAAAGGCTATTGACGGCTCTGTGTCCATCTACCTTCCTGTGTCCATATGCATTTTTCTCTAATCTAAAGTAATATTAACTATTGTTTAAATTAAAAAAGATCTTGTTGTAATAATTTAATTATATATTGTTGTGGGGGTCCGATAAGCAGTCGCTTCATGTAAAATACTGGTATTCAGCTGAATCCGGTTAGAATGCAAGCCGACCCCAATATATAGTAGGGAAAAGGCTAAGCAGATGATGAGGATATTTATATTATCTTCTTATTAATAAGATATACTGATTAAATTATTGTTGCAGGTGTGGGACCAATGACACGACATGCAGTAGATTTAAAACCACTTCTCAAAATAATAGCCGGTGAAAAGGGCGAAGTGTTGAATTTAGATAAACCTGTAGACGTTGATAAGCTTAAAGTATTTTATCAGACAAGCAGTCATGCCCCTCTCACAGACGAGGTCGATCCAGATATTAAGAAAGCCATGGAAAAAGTTGTTGAATATTTAAACATAAAACACAAAATCAAAGCAAACGAAGTGACGATAGATCGGTTTAAAAAATCGATGCCTTTATGGTTTGCTACAATGAAGACTGATGTTCCATTTGGCTCCCGTATAATGAAAAATTCCTCAAGCTTTGATATTATAGTCGAAATCTTTAAGAACGCTATTGGTTGTTCTGGAAACACTCTAATAGCTCTCTTCACCGCGTTATTCGATCAAGGTGGATTACAATATGGAAGCGAAAAGTACAAGAGGTATTTGAAAATTCGAGATGAGTTGGAACAAAAAATCAAAGATATGCTAGGTGATGACGGTGTGCTTTTGTACCCAACGCACCCAACACCCGCCCTTTATCACAACGAACCAGTAATGAGACCTTTGAACTTTTCGTACACGGCTATTATCAATTGTCTAGGTTTTCCGGCAACTCACATACCCCTGGGATTAAGCAGAGAAGGTCTGCCTATTGGTATCCAAGTTATAGCCAATCACAACAATGACAGGTTATGTCTCGCAGTCGCAGAAACACTAGACAAAGCATTTGGTGGATGGAAAGAACCATAAAGTATTTTTTTATCACAATGGTACGGGGAGCAAATGTATATTGTTATAAATTATTAATTTTTAAATAAAATATAATATTTTATAATTATGAAATGATGTTGTTTAGTTTATCCTATAGTCTATACTCAATTTATTATTTAACTTAAAGCTAGATTCCTTCTGAAATATTTTTTACAATAATTATTTACATTGACGTTATAATTATAACGAGCACATTAGATAATATAAAGCCCCAAAATGTATGAAGTGACTAATAAGAATTTGATTATAATACATAATATTAACAAAATAAAACAATAATCATCATTCTGAATTGTTATAATGAAACATTTTTTATGAATGTTATTGCGGTTTAATAGGCTTTTTACGTGACCAATGTTTCAGATACTTTACAGAAACTATGGTAAAGTGAAGACTCATTATTAATCATTTTCTGTTTCTTGCAGAACATAGGTTGCTTTCAATGAATGCTAAAATGCTGCTACTTACATGCAATTAAGACCGGTTTATTAACTTTTAAATAGCTATTAATTATAGGTTTTCTATAGAATTATTTTTTTTATATAATTATTTATAGAAGAAAAATGCTTTAACAGTTATTACAATTTTAATAGTTTAACAAAAAAACATTTAATCTATGGCTGGCAACATTATCATCTTGAAGACAAGTTTTGTATTAAGTTTAGTATTTCTTTCCTTTTAGCGACATGGTTTATCTTTATTGACATATCACAAGAACCAATCTCCTTGTGTTTATGAGCATAATCTGCCAGCCTTTCAGTGTTACATATAACATGCACCCCACAGTCATAACCATTGCTTTGCTGTGCACATTCTTTATTGATAAAATTTATGGAACCTGAAAAAATATAAAGGTTTTTACTTTGTACTACTTTTTTTTATTTACAATATACAAAATATATTTTTGTTCTTGTCTATTTGTGAGCTAGTTTTCATAATTTATTATAATTTAATCATCATCAGCTTTTATCCATTGAATCGGGCTTCTCTCAATAAATGCCACTTTACCACTTGCATCCAACATGGACCAGCCACTGCACGGAGATCGTCTTCCTACCTGGTTTATGGCCACTTAACACTTTATCTACCTAAATAGGACCTCCACTTCACTTATTAATTTGAGTAAACAAATAGTATAGTATAATTCAATATAGAAATGTAGGTATTTAGTTCCCTTTCCATTCATATTTAAATAAAAAACACATTTTCTCCTTTATTAATAATATATATAATAATTATTATGTAATTTTAAAATGAAAGAGGAATGATTTTATGAGTTATCTCTAAAATCAACAACACTATAAATAATAACAATACATATATTGCCGTAATATAGGTAACAAACCTTTTAGATTTTTGCAGGTCATTATTATTCATTAATTATACATCATCATCATCTGCCTTTATCCGTCCACTGCTGAACATAGGCCTCCCTGAATGAAGGCCAAGACGACTGATCCCTTGCTACTCACATCCAATGAATGGTAATTAATAAAATAATCATTAATTGTACAGTGGTGTTATATTAAAATTACATAATTAATTACTATGTTAATCTAACAATGTTAATTGAAGACAAGTTATAGAACCTAAAGAAAAAAAAATTGATACAGAAATACTGATTAAAAGATCTACGTTTCAGCTTTTTATATGATAAGGCATATTACATGTAAACAAAGTTATACAAACTCTTGACAAAAGAACCCCAAAATAAGCATAGGTATAATTATAGTTATGATGAGTTTCATTTATACTATATAGAGACAGAATATAACAAGTTTTAAATTATGATAATTAAAGAATGGTAATGATTTTAAACTCTCCGACTAGATATGTTAAAAATTAATAATTAAAGGATGGTAATGGACAAATATTTTATTTACATTTAGAAAATTCTCACTGAATGATTTTAACTTAGTAATTTAAATAAAAATCATTGCAACTTACCTTTTGATAAATAGGACATTAAATGACTAGAAAAGTCCCAGGCCACATTATGGTTACTGCCCGAAGAAGAGTCAAAGTGAAAAAAACAACCTTCCGTCTTGGAATAAACTAAAAGACTCCAATGCGAGCCCCCAGCTGTATCCGGTGAGTTGTTATCATTGAGGGCGAAAAATACGAATTTCTTGCTGTGTATGTTTAAAGGCTCCAAAAATATTTTAATTTCATTGGCTTCTACCATCTTTATACATTGTGTTACTTCGGGTGATATAAATAATAACTCGTTAGCATTACGAAATGTAACTTTCTCCAAATATTCAAAGTAAAATGAAATTATTGTATCATTCAACCAAGATGGCCCATTTAGCAGTTCAATATCAGACTGGTGAAGTAACACTTCATGAAAACTCAACACAACTGATGTTTTTGCCATTATTTTTAGGTAGTAAATAAATATGAACTGACGCAGCTATGTAAGGGTTGTTTGATCTGATAATTTGAATTAATTATTAACAACACTTTCTACGTAGAATATGTTCTATATTACTGTCACGAATAATCGAATTAATTTATCGAACGTACAACTTACCAGCACTCGCAGTCATTAATAATTTAAATGATCTTTTACACTGAAAATAAGATATCACTGGTAGGTATGTAGTTTACTTTAGCACAATCAGAATTGTCTGTATTCAATATGACTAAAATCACGCATAAGAAACGATTATTTATGTCCACCCAAACGTTATAAGTGTTTTATTTAAGGTTAATACAAATAATTTCAAAATGCAAAAGTAAATCTGCCGTAATTCACAGGCTTGATGAATATCAACTGTGATTTAAGCTAAATGCCAACGTCAATGTCATTCTTACTGCTAACGTCAATGTCACGAAATATGTTTTTCATGGACTGTACTTAGTGCAATGCCAATGACGAATACCTATCAAGTCTGTCGTAAAATGTCCTAAAGTTTGTAATATAGAGAAACGGTAGAAAAGGCCAAGGGGAATGGTTTCGCTTTTCACGTCCTAATCAATTACATCACTTCCATTTGCACCCATCCAGAACAGCCCACCACAATATTCACCAACCGATCACAATATAGCGATATACAGATTTAGTTTTTAAAATAACCACAAAATAATATTTAATTAAAGACACAATAGCACGCACTGGCATCGTACATGAAAACAACTTAATAAATTGCTACAGAAACCGTAAAATTTAGTCTGTAATATTGAGGAATGGCGAGAAACCCTAAGGACGCACGCATTACACACATTACACACACAGCAGCGGTTGTTATGTTCTGTTTCTCTCACTAGATACTTGAATCAGTTAAGTAAATAATAATAATTATTACTATTATAAGTTATTATTACACATTCAGAAGAAGGCATGGTTTTAAAGGCCAATATAACTGTATAATGTACAAAGATGTTTTATTATTCCGGAAAAAAGATGTAGACAATTTTACAAAACATTTCGTTTTAAATCATATAATAAATATCCAACAAAGACTTAAGCGAATAAAATGTTTTGCATAAATACGTTATACGTCTACTACATATAAAATCTTGTATATTAGAAAATGGCTTCTATGTTTTATTTTTAAATATACCGCGTACGTAAAACGATCCCAAAAGAGTTGCAAGCACTTACGTCTTAGACACAATATCTAAAACGAATTTCTTTACAATTATTATTGTCTGCTATTTTCCACGAAATCTATAATTTATTATATTCCTAAACTCTTATCACCTACCTAGTCTTTTCCCAACTATATATTGGGGTCGGCTTCCAGTCTAACCGGATTCAGCTGAATACCAGTATTTTACATGGAGCGACTGCTAACGGACCTCCACAACCCAGTAACTGGGAGATACGGTACCCCACGGTAAGACTGACTGTCAGATTCGCGGGCTTCTGACGACCCGTAACGACTGTCAAAGATCCACGAATGACAGCCGGAGACCAACGGCTTAACGTGTTTTTCGAGGCACGGAGGAGTCTCGGTATGTAAAGATGGTCACCTATCCACGGACCAACCTCTGCAAGCGTTACTTAACCTGGTGGATCGATCCGCGCGGCTGTTACCACTGCGTCATGAGCTCCTCTAATTATCTAAAATAAATATATTCCTAAACTCTATGGTTTGCTTTTGAACAAGTGAGTAGTGAGTAGTGACGTCATTTCCGTTTGTTGTCACGAGACTTATTTTAAATTTTGTCTCATTTTATTTATTAAATAATTCAGTTTTCTTTTTTTATTTTATTATAGAAAATAATGTTTTACACCAAAATCGTGCTTTTATATTATGAATACTGTTAACATCCCAATTAAAATAATAGTCACAGCTTTTCTTAAGCTAGCAAATTGCAATTTACATTTTGCATTATTTCATAGTTCAACTTAGTTTAAGTTATCACTTCGGTTGTCCATCTCTAGATAGATACGTTTTTTTGATACTTAGTTTCATTAGTCAACTCATACCTATTAAGAAATAAGTTCTCTGCACTCATCCTCATTAGAATCGATCTGTATGACTATATCTGTCCACTTCTAGGCACATGAAGTTTTCAATCAACAAAATAGTTGTCATTACCTCGATACATCATTATCAGCCTTTGTCTGTCCATTGCTATACACATTCCACTTATAATGAAAGCCAACAGCATGTCTTATCGTCTGATAAAAATCTACATACCAATAGTATATCTGCATAGCCAAATATATTATAAGTTGTCACCTAGAATTTATCACCTTGCTTATTCTTTGCATTTCAACACAATTTTCACCAATCAATATAGGGCTATAAAAATAATTGTATAAGAAGCAAAAACTCTTAGGTGGATTAAATAAAATCAAAACTATAAAACAACAAAAAAAAAAACGAACAAATTTGAAAATCTATTCAATAATTTATTTGTTAATTTAAATCTATTTATCGGTAACATGAGAAAAATTTCATAACAATGTGAAATATTCACAAATAAGAAGAGAAAACAAAGCTGTTATTAATTTATTTGTAAATTATACACAACATTGTCACTCAAATAATTTTGTCATACATTAAAACATGTACACACCCAGACACAACTGCCTTATCTATGAAAATGGTAGTGATTAGTAACACAGTATTGTTTCTTTGAAACTATTAAATAAAATAAATATACAACACAGATACTGATTGGGCTAAGAAAAAGAAGGTTCTATTTAATGGAACCATTTCTTTTTTTTTTAATAATTTCCTAGTTACATTATTTTTACTTGGTGGCCTGCTTTAGATATGCGATAAGGTCAGCGCGTTCATTAGCTTTCTTCAAACCAGCAAACACCATCTTGGTTCCAGGGATGTATTTTTTAGGATTTTCTAAGTACTCAAATAGGGTATCCTCACCCCAAGTGATACCTGAAATATAATAAGGAAAAATGTTAAATAAATATTAATGTTAAAAAAAAATATTGGATTACAGGTTATCATTGGCTAAGAATTCTTTCATAAATCTTATCATTTATCATTTAGTGGTGTTACGTCAATTTTGATATCTATAGTTACAAAACATAGATATGAGTTATCTTTTCAGATTCTTGACAATGAAAACTTCATGTTTATATGACCTGTTTATAACAACCATTGAATCAGTTTTATCCTTTTTATCATTTATCCATCTTCTAATGTAAAGTATATTCTTCTAGACAGTGTAATACTAACATACAATATAATTTATTCACTGTGTATTAAAGTAATTAACTTCTTGAAGCCTTCATATCTTTCAAACTAGATTGTTGTACTGTATTTATCAACAGAAATCTTTCAAATTTATTGATTAAAAGCTTACGAAAAAATTTAGCTTTAAGGAAAAAGCAACTTAATTTCTTTTTTATAATTTTATACTTGGTCAAATGAATATTTTGAAACATAAATTTTGACATATATGTATTTACTTAATATTAATATTTTGTCTATGAAAATGTTTTTGAATCATTTTCAATTTAATCAATTTTTGATACATACCTTTAGCCTTGTTGGCCTCTGAGTATGAGAATCCAGCTGCTTGACCGGTTTTGCGGCCAAAGAAGCCGTGGAGATTGGGTCCTACTTTGTGTTTGCCACCCGCTTCAACCTGTTAGTTTGTAAATTAAATTATAAATTTCTGATTATGTAAGTAAAATGTATTTTAAATATTTATATACACAAAAAGTTACCATCACATTTTACGATCTAACTAAAAATGAATAGATGGAAATAATGAAAGAAAGTTACTAATACAATCACTGGAATAGAATTGGATATATTATAATATTATGATTATTAAATTGTAATAAACATTAACAAGTATAAAGCGCATACTCACAGTGTGACATTGAGCACAACGTTGCACAAAGATCTTTTTGCCATTCTCAGCATTTCCAGCAGGGACACCCATGGTGATTCTGTGAAGATCAAATCGCAATGAATATGGGTTTTGTATTTATATAATATTTTTTTCTGTTGTCTGAGCACGAGTAATAATTATATTATGTAATAGTAATTTCAATTCTAAGATTTAAAAAATGACTCAACAAAAGTGCATGTGATGTAATACTTAATTCAATATATTATGTTATAATTATAACTTAGGGGAAATGAATTACATTTTGCTGAAATAGGTCACGATCAAATAGATCAATGTCAGACAGGAATGGCAAAGTACATGTGTGATAATGACATTATTACGTAAGCATTGACTATTGTAAATCAGGCAATTTAGAGATTTTAATAGACTCATTAAAATTAAACTAAAATCAATTCGAAATATTTCAAGTTACTTTTTGATTATTTTTAAAAAAGCTTTGAAGGTAAAATTAAAGGTTATGCCATTGAAGTTGAAATTCAAACTTTATTTATTAAATTCAAAAAAATACCAACATATCATTTAAGATTATCCCTTTTCCTTACCTTTTATTTTTGTGTAACTATAATTTAGAAATTGACAGTGATTTTTTTATCGACCGAAACACTTCACGGCACACATACACTGGTCACGGAGCGAACACGCGATGAAATACGAATTGCAATTTTACAAAATGTGATTGTGTGTTGCCAAGTGTCAATAAAATATTACCAGTAAATTTATGGAAATTGTAATATGAACCTGGCAACTTTTATCTCTTGGGTAAAAAGAATTAAAAAATAACTGTTACCTATGTCCTATGTTAAATGTTTTGCAATGTTTACCTGTGTAATAAAACGATTAGCAGGCAAAAGACAGTTTCAAATATAGACTGTACTTGTGAATTATCATATTTTTATCTAATGCAAAAATTGAAATTATTAATTAAGTACTATAATATTATTATTAAGAAGTTACATGGATAATACCTAATTAAATACGTAAGTTCTACGTAATTATAAATGTTTACAAGCTATAACCAATGGCACCACCTACATTTATTGAATATTTAATTTCCCATATCTCCACTTTCACAGAAAAAGGCGTTTATGTCTACACTAATATTATAAAGAGAAAAACTTTGTTTGTTTGTTTGGTTGTAATAAATAGGCTCAAAATGTACTGGACCGATTTCGAAATTTCTTTCACCATTCGAAAGCTACATTATCTACGAGTAACATAGGCTAAATTTTATTCTGATAAAAATAGGGTTCCGTAAGATATTTTGGTTTTTCGGACACAAGGTGTAAAAAATGTTATTTCGCGTACTAAGATCCCGTTGTAAATCTTAGTTAACGCAGGCGAAGCTGCGGGCAACAGCTAGTGTATATTATGAACGTAATATATTATAAGCACATTGTTTATTGTGTTGTTCAAATTCAGATTTTATATTTCCATTAATCATTATATTTATACATTTATCATTATCATATTGTAATAAACAAAAGACGTGTGGCACTCGGGGACTGCCGCGGTAATGCTATTGCATAGCATTTTGTATCAACTTATGCAATTATAATTATTTATTTATTTTAATTATTAATGCAGTATTTCTTTTTCTTTGATATTAATTCAAGTTACACTTTTTGAGCGTGGTGACCGATAAGAAAACATTTTTTTTTCCTTTATTAAATAAATAAAAAAATATAAATATTTTAAACAATATTAACTAATATTGTTTAAAATATTTTTATTATTTTACAATACATGTGTTATATTTTATTGTTATTCGTGCGAGCTTCGTAGTGTCGTACAATACGTCTAGTTGCAAGCACACAAACACCGTGTCAAAGACTGCCGAAAAGAAACGACGTTAGACGATGCATGGCCTTCAAGCCACACCTCCGTGCCCGTCGGAGTGGGGAGCGTTAGGTTTTTTTTTCGTTACGGAATTTCTGGACTCGGTCCCCGCGCTCAAGGCCCGCGATAGAAGCTATGCAATAGCTTAATAAGTATTTTTTTATTGTTTGCCTATTTTAGGGGAAACAGTAATTTATACTCTGGCATAGTCTGCAATGTGCATTGTATTACGATTTACGACTTACGTACACGAGCCTATGTACAGTAAAAATTGCGATATTGATATTAAACGATGATTATGAACTGTCGTTGTATATAAACAGTTCTATTTACCTACGTATGACCAATATTTTTAAAATTACAGAAATTATGCTTGCTTACCGGATTTAAACATTAAAAAGTGTACGCAAACTGGGATAGTAAATAATGTTTTCTATCTCACTCTTCCATATTATTGACTACCAAAGTAATACGTCCTTTTTACTATTTATTGTTATTTTAGCGCCTAATCTATCCTCTAGTTTCTTGTCTATCGACGTCAAATATAAAATTATATAGGTAAGCATTCTCAGTGGTCACACCCACATACAAAATATTTATATCTCGCTTCTCGTGACTCGTGCGTATCCAATAAAGAATGAAACAAGTACTTATGTACCAAGAATTATACGGTGTGACGTAAGTAGATAAGAATAAATAAGTACTCTAGTACTTACCTATATAAATAATAGCAAGGACTAAGCCATCTTTAAAATTGTATGAATTGATTAATATGTTTATAAATGCGTTGTTAATAAAAAATATACAATCAAAGAAAATCAAAGTAAAAAATTATGATGGTGACGAAGTTGTTATAGGGCATAAAGTAAAATAATTCCAACAAAATAATACAATCGCTGCCCTCTAGTAGACTTTTCATACAACATAGATGTAGCAAATTGTGTTGTAGCCAGCAGCTTCTCTCGCTGTGATGAAATTGGTTTTCTTAGAAAGATGGAAGCACTGTACCGTAGTAGCTGATGAATTATTATCGTAAATTGAAAATTTTCAAAAATAACAGACAAGAAATACCTCTTGAATCACTCCTTCTAAATAACATTCTACATTCCGTTGCTAGTTGCAATTAATGTTACAACATAATATAGTCGGATATAGTTTATTGTGATAATAATAATTAATAATGCGAGTGGCAAGGGATAAGTAATATAATAATAATAATATCTAATAATATCTATGGACACTTTTACACCGCGTCAATCTGGTCCCGTGCTAAGTTTCCGAGAAGAACTTGTGTTACGGGTACCGACAACGAAAATACATATAAGTATTTTTTTTTTAATAATATTTAATACACAAATTAAATACACATCCATGACCCAGGAACACATTTTTTTTGTCGAGATTCGAACCCGCTACACCTCCGGCTTGAGCGCCAACGCGCTAACCACTGAGCCACAGAAGTCGTCTTTGTGTTTATTGAAGGAGGCCTATGTTCAGCAATCGATGGATAGAGGCCGATGATGATGAAGATGAATAATCTTGATAATATAATCACATCATCTTAATTTACTTAGGCTAAAAAATAATAATCATCAATCCGGACACATTCAAAAAACTAAGTTAACGCAAGCGCAGGTTTTTTATAACGCAAGGGATTGCATTTACGCATACAGTATCAGGGGCTCGTCACTTGGGAGTACCCCTACCTCTAACTAAACTACCTGCAACTTGCAAGCGCCATGAGCCACTTTTCTAAGCACGAGGTTCCTGACTCTATAGGCAACAAAAACACGTCAAGCGACAAGCTGGTCCCAGCGAAAGACCAGACTACTCTTCGTAAGGGGAAACTGTCAGCCGCCACATGTCCCGACGATGCCGTGCCTATAATTGTCCGATTACTATCTTAGCCTGGCACAAACATGGGGGCGTTATTGAGGTACATTAAGTGAGGTACCGTGCGTAAGCGCAGGCCTCGTCAGCGGCCTCCTCTCTCATCCTCCCGTCGGCCTCTTGCTATGACATAACTGACTCGCAGAAGGAAACCAGCGCCGTCTAAGATTCGCCATTATGGCTAAATTTCTCGACAGAGAGTGGAGAAGGCAGCCCATCTCGGGCACACTTCGGTTGTGTGCTTGGCCGAGACGTTAATCTAGTCTTGGTTTAGTCTCGTGTAATTGGAATGATTCGAACTCACGACCACTTCGTGCGGCGACAGTCACCACACCTCCTCAGCAATGTCGTCTTCTAGATAATATGGTCTATTTTATTACGATCATTGTCTAATGTGGTAGGTAAAATTCTTTCTCTTTGTAAAAAAAAATCAACTTCTATGTGTTATCACAACTCGAAAAGTAACTCTCAGATTAACTTGTTTTTTTTTTACAAAACGTGTTTCTATTAAAGAATGTCAGATATAATTTATATCTCAAAGTTTTCACGAGAACGGTAAAGCTATAGGGACGCGTGACCAGACTCGACTAAATATACAATATACACGCCTCGTTGTATGCAGTTGTATGTTTGCTTAAAGAATGATGTGTGCAGATTTTTTTCAATTTTAATTAATTTCTAGTTCCTAATATATCCCAAATTAATAGGTACTTCTAGGAGCTTCTAGCCAGGGGAAGTAGAATAGAATAGAATAGAACAACTTTATTCAGTGCAAAGATACATGATGATACACAAGTTATACAAGAACAAAAGTAGGTAGTGGTGGATTTTGAACCGCCCATCCTTATGTCCCCACATACGGAAGGTAGACTAAAAACAATAACTTTTGTGAAATTCTAATCTAGATTCAAAGATAATATTGATAGGAAAATTCAACATTTTGGTTCTTCACTATCGAAACCAAATTAATTTTCATGGACGATTGTGGACCCCCATTTTTTGTCACGCATCATGTACATCATGTACATCATCATGTACCCTTCGAGTCTTCCGTGGATACCTGAAGGTATCTGGACCACTTTGGGAAACACTGCTTTAAACCGATTTAAATCTTTGTCTAGAGTCGGTCAACTTGCATGCAACCTTTAAACAAACGATTAAAGCTTTTCGCATTATATTAAATAAGTTTACATAGTGTGATTGTGCTAACATAAATATTTATTTTATTATAATACTGTTAACAATACAAAAGAGTTAAAGTATGCAACCTTTATCTAATTTCCCCGGAGAGAGTCACTTGAGCTTGTTGAAACTTATATATTGCTCTACCAAAATAGTCCCGAGGGACTTACTAGATTGATCGGGATAAAAGAAGTCTGATATTTTATTGTCAGGAATAACCAATTCAATACCTTCCCAAGAGCATTTACCTGTAAATAATATTAAGATTACTTTTTTCTATAATACAACATAAATATATGAAAGAATCTTATTTTTGTGTGAAATTGGTGTGCAGAGCAATTGATTAGCTGATGGTAAGTATCCGTTGGTCGTTGATATGTGCGAGTTCGCTCATGATTTGCTCTCATAGCCAGGAGAGTAGAAATGACAAGTACCAGTGTGGTAATTAAGCTACTTAGTACCTATCTCTTTTCTAGAAAACGAGGCGGCTAAATGGTATTATTGATGCAGAATACTAAACTATTTCTCTATGTATGGTTATAATTGATTGGACTTTCAGGCCGTCCATTAATATTTTAATAACGATTCAAATAACAACTTTAGTTACGAATTGCCGTGTTAATTGTTAGTTAACACAAAAAAGACAAAAGATTTTTTTGTCCAAGAAAGATACTGTGCGCGTATTCTAAAATCGAGGTCAAGACATAAAAATGATCTTTGTTTATTCAACTCATTGAGAAGACAAATTGAGTGCCTGCTTTTATACAACAAGAGATCAATAGAATGTTTTGATTGCTCGCTTTTTTGCATAGCTTATTGTTTCAGGAATTACATTTCTATTTTCGTTCTATATTTACACCGATGAGTGTTGTCCTGTACTTCTTCCCTGGCATATTGCATATTCCTTCTGTAAATAAAACTATGCTATTTTTCGGACAGGTAATGTAATTACTGTCACCAAGACTGGGACACAGAATTTCGAACAGGCAATGGATAAATTAATTGTCTATGTTAGTCCTAGGTCAATTTGTTTCTTAACTGGCTGAAGAGGCCGCCATAGTCGGCCGATGGAGCCTCCCGCCGCTGGCGGAGCTAGGGGTGGACGAGGCGGCTGACCGTCTCTGCGACGCGTTCACAGCGGTTTGTAGAGCGGCCATGCCGCGTTGTAGACGTCCGCCCCAGAGGAGGGCGCTGTATTGGTGGTCGGCAGAGATAGCTGACCTCCGGGTCGCCTGTAACGGGGCGAGGAGACAGTATACCCGGAGCAGGCGGCGGCGCCCTCAAGACGTCGACAGGGACGACAGGCTGCACAGGGCCTACGTTGAAAAGGTTAAGGCCCTGAAGCAGGCCATTTGCCGAGCCAAAGAGGAGGCCTGGCAGGAGCTAGTTGAGGGTCTCGATCGGGACCCCTGGGGCCGACCGTACAAATGGGCGCGAAACAAGCTCCGCGCCCAGTCGGCCCCTATCAACGAGACGCTCCCGCCAGGTCAACTGAGAAGGATTGTCGGGGAACTTTTCCCCGACACACCTGGGGGGTTCTGCCCCCCCCAGAATGGCTCGGCAGGCGCAGACGCCGGACGAGGATAGTGTTCCGCCACCCGTCACGGAGGCTGAAATGGAGGCGGTTCTAGCTCGCCTCCAGAGTAAGAAGAGGGCGCCGGGTCCGGACGGGGTGCACGGGAAGGTACTTGCTATCTCACTCGCGTACCTCGGCGATAGCCTTCGGGAGCTGTTTGACCGCTGCCTGCGGTCTGGTCAGTTCCCGAGGGCGTGGAAGGAGGGCCGGCTCTGCCTAATACCGAAGGCGGGGCGGCCCACGGACTCGGCTTCGTCGGTGCGACCGGTGGTGCTGCTGAACGAGGCTGGGAAGGCTCTAGAAAGAGTTGTGGCTTCCCGGCTTGTTCAGCACCTCGAGGAGGGCCCGGGACCTGGACTCTCAGAGTCCCAATTCGGGTTCCGGGCACGCCGGTCTACGATCGACGCCCTCAAACGCCTGCGGGCGGTGACGGGTAAGGCGGAACACAGCGGGGAGGTGGTGGTCGCGGTGTCGCTGGACATCGCGAACGCCTTCAACAGTCTCCCGCACAGTGTAATACGGGAGGCACTGGCCTACTTCGGAGTGCCTCCCTATCTCAGGAGACTGTTGGACGCGTACCTCTCCGAAAGGAGGGTAGCCTGCGAGAACCGGTTGGGGTCCGTAGAGTGGTGGCGAGTCGGCTGCGGTGTCCCACAAGGATCAGTGCTAGGTCCGATCCTGTGGGACATCGGGTACGACTGGGTCCTGCGAGGCCGTCTCCTACCCGGGACGGGTGTCATATGTTACGCCGATGACACTCTCATGTATGCCCGGGGACGAACATACAGGGAGGCGGCGCGGCTGGCCGAGGTCACACTAGACCTCGTGATCGGTCGCATAGAGAGTCTAGGGCTTCAGGTCAGACCATCCAAGACCGAAGCCCTTCTCTTCCGTGGGACTGGGCGGAAAGGACCCCCACCGGGGGCTGCCCTCCAGGTTGGAGGGGTGAGAGTCAGGATGAGCCCCCATATCAAGTACCTGGGGCTCATCCTCGACGGAGGATGGACCTTCGGCCCACACTTCAAAACGTTGGGACCGAGGGTCGTGAAGGCGGCGAGTGCGCTGGGCAGACTCCTCCCGAACCTCGGAGGACCCAGCGCCGCCAGCAGGCAGCTGTACTCCGGAGTCTGCCGGAGTATGGCAACGTACGGTGCCCCGATTTGGGCGGATCACCTCACGGCGAGCGTTAAGGCCGCGTTGCGCTCGGCGCAGCGGGTCATCGCGGTGAGGGTGATTCGGGGGTACCGTACGATTTCGTGGGCTGCAGCATCCGCTCTGGCCGGCGACCCCCCGTGGGAACTTGTGGCGGAGTTCTGGCCGAGACACACTCCTACGTCTCGGATAGGAGATCTCTGGACTTGAGCCTTTCGCCTGACGGGGTCCTACGGGTCCGCCGACTAGGGATGGAGGCACTAATGCGGAGGTGGGGGGAGAACCTGGCGCGTCAGCCGTATGGCAAACGCCTAACGGCTGCTCTGCGCCCAGTTCTTGAGCGGTGGATGCGCCGTAAGCGCAAACCCCTCACCTTCCGTCTGACGCAGGTTCTCACCGGGCACGGATGCTTTGGTGATTACTTGTGTCGGACGGCCCAAAGGGAGCCGACGACTGAATGTCACGATTGTGGTGCGGCGGTGGACTCTGCCCAGCACACCCTCGAGGTGTGCCCGAGATGGGCGGCGCTGCGTCAGGATCTGACGTCTGTCATCGGAGGGGACTTGTCTTTGTCGAGCGTCATCACCGCGATGCTCGGCTGTGACGAGTCCTGGGCGGCAATGGCCTCTTTCTGCGAGACAGTAATGTCCCAGAAGGAGGCCGATAAACGGGTGAGAGAGGAAGCCGCTGATGTGGCCTCCCCCCGTAGACGACGAACGGGGGTGCGTCGGAGGCGCTACTTAATGCGCTTCCAGTGACACCCCTGTGCCCGTGTCGGGCTCGGGATGGGAACCCGGGCCCAGCTTAAGACACGACGTCGTGGGGACTGCCAAGTCGTAGCCGGGCAGTCCCCCTATTGTGGAGAATCTGGTCTTGCTGGGACCAGTCTGTCGCTGAGGGTATCCCGTCGCCTGCACAGATCTGGGTCCCTCAAATATAGCGGCTGAAGGCTCACGTAGCGGTTTTAGTGAGGTAGGGCACCCAAATGCGAGTCCCCACACACGCCAGTGCGCCTACCCAGGCCCTGGTAAGGTCGTAAAGGATTTCCGCTGCGTCATCAAAAAAAAAAAAAAAAAGAAAAAAAGGTCAATTTGTTTCTTACTATCGAGAACGACCTTCTCGAAAGTAGACAAGTCTCTAAGGGTTGGCAACTTTTAATAAAAGAGTATATTATCTGATTTTGAATTTATTTGATTCTGATTATCTGATTCTGAAAGAGTATCATTTATTAAAAAAAAGGTATGTTTTGGTGCTTTTTGGCTCATACCAGTTTTTCATAGTTTTAAAACGAATTATATGAATCAAAGCAATTCAACACTGAGTTTACATCTTAAGCTCATTTTTTCTTGCAGCAGCTCATTTTTAATATTTTTCTCATCCCGCCACTGGTTATGGTTACGATAACAGACCTGCATAATATATTATGTGATTGACTCTGATGCAGTAAACATTGTGTTAAAAAAGAATATTTGACGTCCCCTATTAGTGTTTAGAGTATGCCTATGTGATATAGATAATACTCGATTTTAGAATACCTACTGTTATTAACCCTAATTATGCTCCAATACCGAATCCTAAACATTTAAAATTTTGGTCTCAATCTTCAATATAAGCCATTCATCCATTATGTAATTGAGTTACTCGTTGCGTGTAAATGACGAAAGATGTGACGTAAGATCGTATGTACGGACAGATTTAGAAAGAATGTTCTTTTGTATTACAGCTGAATATTTTGGTATGAGCGAACGTGGCTACCGATTGGTTCTGTTATTGCCAACTTGCTTTGGCAACAAAGGCCCTATCACCATATTCCGGTGTGTTATTAGTTTTAGCAAATCTCTGCTGAAAATTCCAATTTCTCGCACGAGCTTTGTCAAAAGTGAAACATATTCTGTAATATTTGTCGACCTCTGTGGCTCAGTGGTTAGCGCGTTGGCGCACAAGCCGGAGGTAGCGAGTTCGAATCTCGCCAGGGAACAAAAAAAGTTTATTTGTTCCTGGGTCATGGATGTGTATTAAATATGTGTAGGTAAAATAAAAAGTATTAAATATATTATGTATTTCCGTTGTCTGGTACCACACACACAAGTCTCTTCGAGTACTTACCACGGGACCAGATTGACGTGGTGTAAAAGCGTCCATAGATATTATTATTATTATAATATTAATATACTACGTACATATTATTATTTAAAGCTTTTTGTTAAATGAACTTTGAGTTATAAATGTTCACAAAATAACATAACTATTCGCATCGCTTGACGCTTCATCTGTTCGGCTTATAGTCTTTGGTGATAGCGGGAAAATCATTCGTATAGATCATATTATTTAGATTTAGAAAAAAATCACAACTACTTAATCATAAAATTAAGTTTGACGGTTCTATGTTTATAATGTTATTTATTTAATGACGTAAATTTTATCTAATGAGCGATGATGAATTTTCAGTATTAGTAATAACTAATACCTATAAACTTGAACAGTACTCACTCGTTATCATAATATTAAATAATGAAGGTAATTCGGAAATATAAAGATTGTGACATGTATATAATTTTAAGCATATTTTATGGACCGCTGAGTCCTCAAGTGGATAAGATAAAAATTAAGTTGGATTTGAGAGATTACCTAATAAAAGTTAAGAAATGGTCAATATTAAAGAAGTTTAAATAAGCTTTAAATTTGAGCGCTTAGAAGTTTTCAGGCTAACGATTACTTGTACTGTTTCTACTAATATTTTAAATACAAACGTCTGAAAATTTATGATTAAATAATGAAATTTAGATATCTTTATCTTGTTGAACCCTTATTTTATTCGGGATTTGGACAGCTGAACTACGAGTACGTACCACATTATAATATGTCTCGCATAAATTGTTATAAACAAATCATTAAATTCACATTAATCTGCTTTTTTTGGATAAACTTCATGGCTTTATTGAATTGGCTAATGGCTACATGCATTGAACAACATATTTCAGCAATTTACATGTTTTTAAAAGGACTTGAAACTTATGGTAGAAAACTATATCGGAAAAAATAAGTAAAAGTTATTCAGTATGGGTGAAAAGTGAAATAACTTTCATAGATAAAAAAAGGCAAAAGTTCTATTGAAATGGTTGTATATTCCGGCTATAGGTTGGAATGTGAGCAAAACCTCGCCATTTGCAATAATACGGCAAAAGCCGGCAACAATTTGGAACTGAATTCAAATTGTTTCCTTAGTTGTTATACTTAATGTTGCAGTTTCTAGATTACTAGCACATAGGGAAGTTATTGTGGGAACTCAACTATATATTTTATATACAGCTGTTGTGTAGAAGTTCATGTGTGTTCGTTGCGTAGTTGCAGCTTTACCGTAAAATTGCCAGTGCAACAATCAGCGAAATAATAGTCAATAGTTGAGTACATAGTAATTATTGGGTTTTGTAAATTTTCTTAAAATTTTCTTGTGATAGTGGGAAAATCATTCGTATAGATCATATTATTTAGATTTAGAAAAAAATCACAACTACATAATCATAAAATTAAGTTTGACGGTTCTATGTTTATACTGTTATTTATTTAATGACGTAAATTTTATCTAATGAGCGATGATGAATTTTCAGTATTAGTAATAACTAATACCTATAAACTTGAACAGTACTCACTCGTTATCATATTAAATAATGAAGGTAATTCGGAAATATAAAGATTGTGACATGTATATAATTTTAAGCATATTTTATGGACCGCTGAGTCCTCAAGTGGATAAGATAAAAATTAAGTTGGATTTGAGAGATTACCTAATAAAAGTTAAGAAATGGTCAATATTAAAGAAGTTTAAATAAGCTTTAAATTTGAGCGCTTAGAAGTTTTCAGGCTAACGATTACTTGTACTGTTTCTACTAATATTTTAAATACAAACGTCTGAAAATTTATGATTAAATAATGAAATTTAGATATCTTTATCTTGTTGAACCCTTATTTTATTCGGGATTTGGACAGCTGAACTACGAGTACGTACCACATTATAATATGTCTCGCATAAATTGTTATAAACAAATCATTAAATTCACATTAATCTGCTTTTTTTGGATAAACTTCATGGCTTTATTGAATTGGCTAATGGCTACATGCATTGAACAACATATTTCAGCAATTTACATGTTTTTAAAAGGACTTGAAACTTATGGTAGAAAACTATATCGGAAAAAATAAGTAAAAGTTATTCAGTATGGGTGAAAAGTGAAATAACTTTCATAGATAAAAAAAGGCAAAAGTTCTATTGAAATGGTTGTATATTCCGGCTATAGGTTGGAATGTGAGCAAAACCTCGCCATTTGCAATAATACGGCAAAAGCCGGCAACAATTTGGAACTGAATTCAAATTGTTTCCTTAGTTGTTATACTTAATGTTGCAGTTTCTAGATTACTAGCACATAGGGAAGTTATTGTGGGAACTCAACTATATATTTTATATACAGCTGTTGTGTAGAAGTTCATGTGTGTTCGTTGCGTAGTTGCAGCTTTACCGTAAAATTGCCAGTGCAACAATCAGCGAAATAATAGTCAATAGTTGAGTACATAGTAATTATTGGGTTTTGTAAATTTTCTTTTTTTTTTTCGCCACAGTAATAAGCTTATTTTTATAAATATAATATAACAAAACATTCTATAAAATCAGAATTTTCTATTTTGTTTATATTTAAGCTGATTAGTTTAAATAGAAAAAAAATATTGATACGAATTTTATAAGCTGAAAGTACGGAAACTACAAAAGCCTTGCACTAGATATTTTAATTTATAAATTAATTACCTTCTCTTTTTAAATGTTAGTTAGATAAGCAAACTAGCAGACGTGCAATCAGATGGCAAGTAATCGACGTCGCTCATGAACATAATATCCTAGTTACTAGACCAGGCACCTTAATTTATCTGTTGCCTACCCTGAGACACAAGATGCTAAGTCTCAGGCCAGTAATTACGCTGCCTAACTTGCTATTCTCCCCGAAACACAGGAAAGCAATTTCACGGAAGAATCAAGCAGGATGGCGGTACCCAGCCGGGAGCGCAGCCCAGCGTATCCCTCGCATCGGTATCCAGTAGTTCGGATGCAGGCGTGAGTGCGCCACAGTAATTACTCCCGAAGTTTCCAGAGATTACTACCGGTTCTTTTTTGAAGAGGCTACTGCAGGTCGGCTTTTCTAAACCTTACATTATAAAATCCTGAAAAAGATACTACGATGCCTAAACTAGTACGATAAAATATTTGAAAATTATCGTTGGTCATAGCTGATAGCTGTTGCGTAAAATATATACTACAGCGGATAATAAGTATTAGGTTTAGATAAGCCATAAGTATGTCATTAATGATGTTGATTTCCGTAATCTGTTTTCGATGTAGTACGATAGTTTGATGACATTCAAATAAATTGGGCATTATGTATCCGTTTATGAATTTTGTAATAGGTAGTTTAAGTTTACTAATATTATATGATATTTGTTACGCTTTTACGCGAAAACTACTCAACTAATCATCATGAAACTTTGTACACATATTCTCGGAGGTACTAGAAGTAACATAGGATACTACAAGAGAAAAGGAATTTTTTTAATAGCTAATATGTATTTTAAAGTCTATTAATTGTGCTTGAAGATTCAATAGCATAATAGTAATTATTATCACACTATAAATTGCCAACATTACCATGACGTATGTATTTTATGCCTAAACCTATATTGTAAATGTTATATTTCTGTATCCAATATAATATTCGCATAATATCACAGTAATAAAATATTTTTTAAGCATAAGCCTAAATTCCTTCCACTCCACAAACTAGACGTATTTGTAATGTAATGCGGCTCTGTCAGGCCTTAAGTTCCTACAAAAAGCCTGTTATGTACCCGATGGCTTGCCGGCGACAGCTGAGCAAGTGGGTTTTGCTGAACAAAATTGAACTGACAGATCCGATCGTAACCATTCGCATTGCTAAATTTAATTTTAAAATAGTTTATTCCATATTATTGCAGGCCTTTTCTGTATGAAATGTTGAGTTTTTTGGCTGAGGAGAGCCATGCTGCTTTGTAGCCGCATTGGGATTTCTCTTAGGGTACCTCTTGCTCACACAATACCGATGTTAAGTATGCTATGCAGTCATGTTTAGTGCAGTTTGTGAGTTTCCGGTGGCCCGTTAGGGGGAATGGGGAAAGGAAGGGCAACGCATCTGCATAACCTTTGGTTGTGCTGATGTATATAGACGTCCGACGAGGTTCCGACTGCTCATGACAAAGAATTATAACAGCAATAGCAGAATCGGTCCAATAGCAGAGTTCATCCACAAGCTTAAAGCTGGACTAGGGACCTGTCGCATTCGTCGTCAACCGGGTGATGACCATCAGTGAGAGCGCATGGAAAGCGATCCTCTCGGCAGTGAGGCGAAAAAGAGAGCGCAATGGCACCACTTCCCCAGCCGAGCGCACTGTCGAGATGGATATGCGCGCAGCCGATTAGAAGATCCGCCACGCGTGCGTAAGTCCCGAGCAACAAGGCACTATGTGTTAGGTGCCTTAAGCAGAGAAGGAGGAGGGAACTCCACTCCAGTACTGCCTGACAGCCCGCTCCAGGGTGCCAAATGGCGCACCGCGTGTCGAAGCCCCGTGAACGTATCCAGTTCCGAACACCGCTGAGGTTTAGTGGCTAGAATGCCAGTGAGTTTGGGTGTATGTTGATGAAAGGGTCTTATGTGAATAAGGATTAAGGAGTAACCAGTGGATTTGGCATTAATTTGGAGAGACTGTGACGCAGCCAGACTTAATATAATTAACAATTAAAACAATACGAAGAGCAGTTCTACTGACGACCGCAGAAAAACGCCTAATCATTACAGGACATCTTAAAAAAATTAAGTGAAAGATGCAATAAATGTAACTTCGAACTCAGTCTGTCGAAAGTTTTTCTTCCATGATGGTACTAATAATAACTGTATTTGGTATTGTATTTGTATGTAATAATATGGATATAATGTCGTTTCAGATCGCGCTACATCTGTGCACTAGGTACTTACTAAATTTAATATAAATATTTAAACGGAATTAAGAATAGCAACTTTTGTGGAAGTAAAGAATAATTTTTCTTTATAAGTGCATCTCTATTCTTCACGAGATCCTTTTATATTTTAATTAAAATTTTTACTTTTGAATAATTAACTCTTTGCTCAAGTATATACTTAAAGAAGACAAGCTAATAATTTTTTACCAAGAATTTGCTGTTTGTAACTACAAATAGGTTTAAGTTATTTATCCACGGTTGAAATAATAGATATTTAAATATTATTGATACAATAATCCTCACATTTAGTATCATCAGGCGTGACGGTTTTCTTGAGGTGTATTGTTCCACTGTTGTTAGCTTTCTTTTATTAATCCACTTATCTTTAGCTTAGATAATTTAGCTTTCATAATCTACTTGCTTTTGTCAATATTGATATTATTTATATTCCTGTAGTAACAAGGTCAAATGGATTTATAATATCAAAAAGCATAAAAATGGAGTATACAAAAAAAATTGTCTTGAGATCGATCCCTCACATCGTGGCAAAATTCAATGAAAGTGAATCTTGTTGACTTGATTTATTTATTGTAAATATTATAGCTTTCCTTTTATTAGCCTATTAAACAGTAAATCCTTTAGCAGACCTCTGTTGTAGTGTAAATGATCTCTTAACTTCAGGTCAGGACACAAAGTGCGATATTGCCGACAATATTTTATTTAGTGAGTTAGCTAGTGAAGGTAAATGTTACAACAGAATTCTCATTTTTACGAGTCATCAGATTCTGCCTATTCAGAATTTTGTCCTACGTTAATCCAAACGATGCTAATTTCCGCAATCATTAAAGCTAACGAAGAAGAGGCAGGTTGGCAAGATACCTTATAAAGTAATTGTGATTGGATGGACGCGTCTCAACTCGAAAGAAATAATAATCATTAAAAAAGCGAACTTAGAATTATTATTTAAATTTAATACAATTTTAATTATAATTATTATAAGTGACAGGCAGAGTGCTCCTGTTGCCTGCAGATCCAGGACTCCTAAAAGATGGCTGAAGGCGATTGTAGCTTTTATTTTGGATAAGCACTGCGAATGTGAAGAAACTTGGATACATTCGAACTGCATAATTATCCAGGTAACTATAATAATTATCCGGTTTTTCAAATAATTTTTTTTACACTGCGAAATCAGCTTGTTCAGTAGTTTAAGTGAACATGGTCGTTTGATGGAATATTACAATCGTTATAATATTTGCTAATTATCAAAATTCGACGGTATGTTAGTTTGTCACTGAACTCCTCTTAAATACATCGGGTGGTCTCTGAGCATTACGACAAAATATAATATAATGTCATTGTCTTTGTCATTTCGAATGAGCTGTGAACGGGGCATGACATTAGAGTTGAAGACTCCGGTACACGTTGGCCAACGTGCATTTCAGCCTTTACATTTATCTCAGTTGAACCGTTCAATTTTGTTATTTGTACGGGAAATGAACCGCCTTTGGAAATCATACTCAACAGTAAACACAAGCTGCGGGCAACAGCTAGTCTACTATAAGCAGATAAATCTTTGTATTTTATATGTTTGTTACGACTAACATTTTAACTGAAATATGCTGGAGCGTTTTGAAAAATTCTTTACAATTATAAAGTTATATTTTACTAAGCACCTTATGCTATAATAACTTAAGATCTGCTCGTTGGATGTCGATCAAACTAATATGGGACCAATTCGGAAACATAACAAAAAAAATCATCAAAATCCATTCACAAACAGCGGAGTAATCGTGTCAAAAAAAAAAATCACAGACGAATTGCTAACCTCCTTTTTTTGATATCGGTTAAAAATAATCATCATCAGCCGGAATGACGGTTGCGAAGCTGCTATTAGGAGGTTATAATATAGGCCTTTCATTGATGAAAACGTATATTTGGTTTATATAGTCGATTGCAAATATTATCTTAAAAAAAAACCTATAATTATTTTTTTTTGTAAAAAAATTATAATTGCGCCAACGTGAATGCAACCCGCACTTGGCCGGTTTTTGGTAATTAATGACTTCCTTTAAAACCATTTTTTGCGTGCATAAATCGCAAAGATACATTGAGACATTCAAAACTAATGAGCTGTGAATGTTGGAACGTTCGTGGACCTGATGAGGCAGTGGCTCCCGGGGGTCCATGAATAATAAACTTCGTTATGGCATTTTGGATTTCTGTGGATGAGATTCATTATTGCGTTCTTTGTGATATGGGTAAAGGTAGAAAGGTAAAGCTTGGGAGTGATGATCGACTGCTATATTTGTAAAAATATCGTAGTTGTAAAAGACTTCTTTTTTCTTCTTTTTTTTCTTTTACGCCGGGAAATGCGCTGACGCATCCTGTTGGGGAGTTGGTCTCCCCAGGTGGGTATGTGGGTCTCGCTGCGCCCGAAAGATGGTAAGTGGACGCAGCTCTACCCACTAAAACCCGGCGAAAGCCACCACTGCCGCCTTTGGCGAGGTGCCCCGGATCTGCAAGCAACAGGGCACGTGGACGGATAATCAGTCCCTCAGGGGACCGACGACACCTCCACAGAGCGGTTATTCCGCACCACAGAACAACCACTCCCAACGTCAGGACAGTACGATGAGGTGAGTTTCCCATCCTCACCCCTTACCCCTAGTTGTAAAAGACTGATAATTTTACATACCAACTACTTATACTATTACTATAGATACTTTTTTTTAACGCAGGTAAATCTTTATAGATAAAGCCAGGTACCTAGGTGGTTCTTGACCCTATGTGGGACTTATGTGCAGTACATACATAAACTGAAACCATTGAGAGGGCATTCACCTATTTTTCGAGGGTCCCCGGAGCCAGAATACCGCAGCTACAGGCTCGCCCTGGCGAAAGGCCAGACTTCTCTTAAGGGGGACAGTCGGCAGTTACTAAGCAGTCCCCGCGACGTTTCACATCTGCCTGTTATTCGCTTATGGTCCGATCCCTCGTCACGCTTCCTATCTCATCAGCTCGTCGGTCTCCAACAGGAGTGCATAAGAGCCTTTGATAATATTGAAAATAAGTACTTTTTGTGTTCGCTTTTTGAATAACCGAATGTAGAGTTCGCAGATTATGTCTTTCTCAGCGTCCAGAAACTGGTTCCAATATTTTAAACTTAGTGACCAATATAGAATTCCACCAATAATAATAACGAAAAGAATTGATAACAGCTTTGTTTTGAACGTTTCAATTTAACTGTTGGTCGTGAAATATATTTTTTGATATATTTCTTTTATACCTTACAGTGTTTCCAGAAAATAAAGTACCAGAGTAGATATTGTAACGTAAAATAAGCGAAGAATACATCCATGTCACTCAATGTCTTTCTCGTATTTTTATTAAAACATAAAGCAGTCGTTACAATAGAGAACGGCTTCATTTGCGGAAAGCTTCAGATGACACAGAAAAGGCTGTTGCGTCTTTATATGAATTTCAAATTGAACAAACAGCACACATGTGCAGTGATGAATACGTCAACGCTATCTTGGAATAGTAATAACATTGGACTCATTATATCTTTTTTTTTTTACATTTATAGTAGATATCCAACAATTACACGTTAACCCATCCCGTGCTAATTTCGTAAGAACTGATAGGTTGTTACTATGAAAAGAAATAGATTTAAGGCATTATATACATATAATATATTCACATCCATGACCCGGTGCAGAAATCTATATTCATCATACAAGTTATCTGCACTATTATCACTTGTCCAATTAAATTAAATTAAAGCTTCCACCAAAAACTATATAATATTTACACGAGCCTAAAAGCAGATCAGATGCAAATACATCGTTTTTAATGTCTTCGTATATATATACGGGAGGACTGTTCTCCCGTGACCATGGTTGCTGTAAAGTGTATCCGTAAATTTGTTTCATTATAATGAGTGAAATTCGCGTAAACATAAGGAGCTAGTGTCATTCCCATACAATAAGTAGGTATTCAAAGTCAAAGTATTTATTGCTACTAAGTGAGAAAAGCTCTATTTATTCTATTCTATTCGTTTAGCTTTTGTGCCACTTGTCTAGGGGGGCTGTAGTTTTATAAAAGTATAAATGAAGGCTTAAAATTATTTTTACAACGTTTAAATTGATCGGAATAAATTAAATAATCCCAAAGGAGCAACCCTGCAGTCTCCACTTGACGAGACGAAAAAACTTTGACAGTTGAGAGTTTATTGAAACGACGTGGATACTGTTTCGAATATATTTATGGTAATAAATAATATTCTTTATATAAAAGTACCTGGTTGACCGAGCATATTTTGCTCGGTTCTTTTTTGTTTTGTTTTATATAACCTTAGTAATAAAAAGAAAAAAAAATATTAAAAAATGAACTTAAAAAAACAAAAAAGATCGGACTGGAGATACGAACCATGCTCCTTTCGAATCATAACTGCCTAATTTCACCACTAAGCTATCATGATTCATGACGTACTATTTGACCGCGAAGTTTACGTTCGTATTCAATGGAGCCGTTTCAAAGATTCAAATTAGGTATATATATATATATATATATATATATATATATATATATATATATATATATATATATATATACATATATATATATATATATATATATATTAAAGGTATAAGATAGATATTGTTGACTGAAATACGCGAATTATTTGTGCAGATTTGTATAAAGAGGTAATATGAAGTGTTTGTGACAGAGACCAAAATCCAAATTTCAAATTCGAAATTACAAAAAAAAAATGTATCATAACGTAGCAGATTTTTTAAAAATGTATCGTAGTTTTATCATGATAAATATTAAAAAAGTCGGGAATGTAAAACAAATATATATTTTAGTAAAAGCTTGTTCCATTATTTTTATGCGAAATTTACGTCAATATTAAGAATGAAACTAATAACATATTGTACAATTAATTACAAAATAACACTATACGTTAATATGTTATTTTTTCTATTGGTACGTTGATAAATGGTAGTGGATCTACAAAAACAATCGCACTTGGTTGTTCCCGTGAAAACACAGGGACAGTTTGTTCGTCCTTTGTTTTCTCATTTTGTTATATTACGCGAAGGTTCCCGTTATTGACACTTGAAACTTTCGTGACATCTTATATTTTCGACAGAAATACGTACGGGAAAGCAGCCTAATGCCTTTGTTTACTCATCTTTCAAATGTTATATACTAAATCCGGGATCTAAACGGCTTTGGAATCAAAATAATTCATATCTGAAATAAGCCAACTGTACTCTTAATCATTATTATCATATTTTTTCAATTTCATATTGGTAATAGGCCTCTTTCAGTGGTCGCCAAGATGGCCAAAAAATTTGCAAGAAGGTTGTTGTTCTATTAACATTAATTTCTTCGTAAATAGTGTAAATACTGAAAGAGTATAGAACAGTATTAGTACTAATTAGTACTGGTATTAAATTTTGTTACTTCGATCATATCAATTTAAAAACACAAGTTTTACTTGCATTCCACGACAAAATATTTTTTTATTCTGAATAGTTAATTTAATTAGTGCTTTAGAATATTTAAAAAAATGTATTTAATTTTATACGTAGACTCATGAAATAAACATACTTTTATCATTGCTTAAGAAAGAGATATTGTAAGATAATACAATTGTGGAAGGAATTCTATTTTATCATTCTTTATTAAATTTATATCCCAGGAGCCCGCGAAGACGTGTGACAAAAAATGAATATCTTAGGATAAAGACAACACTAACGAACCGTATATTCTAAGTTATTCATAATAGCATTTTGCTTCTCATGTATTATAATATATCAGTTATTTTAAACAAAACCTAAAAGGGAGACTATTATCCTACTCGCTTAATGCCAATTTTCTCAGATTCTATAAAAGGATTGTGTCTACATAAACTTCATGGTGAAAAAAAAAACTAAAAACAGTGAGTTGAAAATTACTACTAAAAGATTTGCTAGAAGTTTTATCTGTTGTAAGTTCCTACTGCGGGAAAACTTTTTGCTAACATGCTACGGAAACCTAGTAACCAATGATACGCTTGTTCTCTATGTAAAAAATAATAAAATATTTTAATAATGTTGGCCTTTACGGGTTACACAATACATGTGTAACTTCTATTTATATATAACAATTTACTCACAAAAAATTAAAGTAGGACTGTTGTCCGCGGCTTCGCCCACGTTAGAAAAACTTTTTTTTTCCTATGTTACTTCTAGTACCTCCGAGAATATGTGTACAAAGTTTCCTGTTGATCAGTTGAGTAGTTTTCGTGTGAAAGCGTAATAATGACGTAACGTGTAACGTTATAGCCTAACGTAAAATATATACCTATTCTTTTCTATGATAGCATACGAATAAGGATGTGGTGTAGAAGTAGTTCAGTGTCGTGAACTACGCATTTGAATTAGTTTTACTACCTAGATAAAATGATAAAAATAAGACTAATCGGAAGTGACGTCAAAGATTAATTGTTTGAACAGAAAATAATGAATAATAAGATAAAAAGATTTTTACACATACCTTCAGGATTCGGGTAGTATTGGAAGCGTCGTGAAGCCTGGTTTTAGCTGTGATTGCATTTTTGAAAGTAGAGGCCCGAACCTAACAACGTCACCCCGCACCCGAATGCCATCAGCCAGGTGCCACGGATATTTCGACAACAGGGCAACAAATTACCCTTTTTATACCAATTTATTCCTTTTGAAGGATTGTATATATTTTCCTTTAAGCAACCACAAACCAGTGTTCTTATGTTAATGGGGGCTTAACACGCGTACTCGTACACCTTATTATGACGTACGATTACCGGTCCTCTGTTAGAGGCGAGGAGCAAAGCTTTTAGCGGAGATTTATAGTGGAGTACCCTGAGGTCAGGCGCTTGGAAATTACAACCGTGCGGGTTGTCAAATTTGATGTGAATCTACCCACATTGTTGTGGACCGTTATTTCGTTTGATAATATTTGTATGTTGGATTCATTACTATTTAAATATCCAGGAGGCCTAATAGCGAAGTTCGAAAATGATAAAATGTATGGGATTGACATAAGGCTGCGCTTAATCACGGGGTCCATCCTATACATTTTATCATTTCGAACTTCGCTAACGCTTTTTTAATGGCATTTTGGCTAAGCCCCTTGGTCCTACATGAAATTTTCTGGATGTATGTTGACACCAGATGGTGGCAGGTTCAAATCTCGCCAAGTGCAAAGTTCTTACCGACCACGTTTAAAAATTAAAAATAAATAGCTTTTAAAAAATATTATTTATTTATTGAAGTGTAAACTTCTTTAGCCCCGTTAAGTTTTTGGTAGGAGCATAGGTTCGCGTTTCGGACGTGCTAATGTTAACAAAAATTACACAAATATTCATAATGTACTTCTTTTTTTTTACTTTCCATAAAAAGTGCGTAAATTTGCACCTACATCATTTCAGACAATTACAAAAGAATGTCTCATGTCCTAATCTTCCGCGGGCCTGGCTGTGGATCTTAAGGGAATTACTTCGTGGCGGATAGCTTTCCCATTTAATGTCTGACAAAATTACGTTATTTATCCTGGGATATTTTATTGTGACGTGGCTTATGAGAAATCCTTGTCACAATGTGTTCTTATATATATATATATATATATATATATATATATATATATATATATATATATATATATATATATATATATATATATATATAGAAGTTCTTTATATTATGATTAGCCACTACTTTTCCTTAAAAATTAGGCTACCAAGCAAAAAATATTCAAAAAATACTCTCTTTACTATATTTTTTACATTACATAATATGTTACCTAATTAAAATTAAGTTTTACTGCCTGTGTGCCTTAGTAAAGTTTTTTCAATACTTATTTACTTCGCGTTTTATTAAGTTCAAAGGTATTTAGAGGGGGAGGGGTAAACCTTTTCAAACCTGTTTAACGTTTATTGACTTTTTTTAACTAAACTCCTTTTTTTATGCACTTAATAGAATTAGTTTAATCCAATTGTGTTTCTTAACAAATCTAATATGTGCACATTTTTCACTTTTAAGAAATGGTGCCTGCAAGACAATTCTGATATGTGCATCAAATGGCAAAAAAATAATAATAGGGATAAAAAGCACATCGTTATCATTTTCTCTTGTATCTCAGTTCATACATAATATTTTTTGCCACCATACTGCGTTTTTAATTTGTTGATAAGTCCATCAATCAATAAATAAAATAGTTTATTGTTTCCCCTGACAACTTGACTTGAGATAGAGAGACTTGACACATAGAGGTTTTGGCAAGCGCAACGACGATATTTTATTTACCTAATCAATTTGACAGTTTCAAATTGATTAAATAAAAAGAGACTCGGAAATTCTCAAGACAAATTGCTAAGGGCCAAAAAGCTAAGAAATTCAGATTGACAGGAACTGAATAACAATGTTGCTTAATAATTGCATTTCTGCATCCACATGCATTTAAACGCGATATTAATCTATTCCCGTAACTAGGAATTAAGGGCATCTGTTCGAAAATGGAGATGCATATTTCACTCGATAAATAACAGATAACAAAAACTAGACGGCTATGGCGCATGCTGTTCAATACAAAGCCGTGGCAAAACCATACCGACGGACACCAATGATTTTCTCTCGAAATATCCTATACGAAATTTGGAATACATTTAGATACTAAGGTGATTCAGTTTTAATTTCCATTAGACTTTACTTGCAGATTTGCCTGTCAATTTAAAATCAGAGCAGCTTCCGAGGAGATAATGATTAATTGGAAAGGATATATAGAACCTTCGTACATTGTAGTCCGGTTTATTGGATGCAATGTGCCGCGCTCTCGGCTGCATGTGTACCATCATCTTGCTTGTTTCTCCCGTCAAGCAGCTTTTGCTGTGTTTCCTAGAGGAGGGCAAGACAGGCAGTGTAATTACTGGCACTGAGACATAACACCTAATGTCTTATAGGCAACACCTAATGTTTCCTTGGCTAGTTCCTCTTGGTACTTAATTTACCATCGGACGGCAATTCCGTTAGGAAATCTTTCGCCTTGCTAAATTTAATCAAAATCAGCTTGTGCGTGAAGGATACATTTGATTTGATAATGATACATTGATACACCTAAAAATATGCTTTCCCATTGACTATTTAAATATCTCTTTCCTTTGAAATCCTTTTTAAATACCTTTCCTCCTTTTGTCTAGAAATAGGTATATAAATGTATGGCCTACATAATTCACCCTGTGAAGTTGCTTGCGGCGTATCGTTATGTACAAGGTGTTTCGAAACTGTAAACTATGTGGCCACCCCGTACAAAGAGACGCCCTGGGGACGCACTCTACTAAGATTGCAAGAGCTGGCACAGTCATCTGCAGTTTACAATAATAAAGAACACCGAGCATGCATAATATAGTGTCTTTATTCTTTTATACTTCTGTAAATGTATTATTTATATATTGGTTATATTAAAAATCAAAGGAAGGAAAACATTATGAAGGAACCTTCATACTTAATAAAGTTTTTGATGGTGTGTGAAATTCACTTACCCGCATTAGGTAAGCACTTTGGTGAACTATGGCCCAAACTTCACCTAGTCTGATTTCGAGTACGTGGTTTGGGCCTAGCAACAGACTGGTTGATGGTGGTGATGATGATGAATAAGTTTAATCGTGCCTTTATTTTAATCATCATAATCTTTGGTAGGGATGTTCTCTTGACAATCATGAATTTAAAGTGAGCTTTAAACAATTTACTTATGGTCTCTATTCCATTATTAAATTTTTGTTAGTTGCATGGGCAAACTAGCAGACATGGCCACATGGTAAATGGTTGACGCCGCCTATTTTCTAAATATTGAAAAAAAAGGTGTGTGTGCGATTCACACACGATAGAAGTAAAACACATGTTAAATGCTCAAATACAAGTAAGTATTAAAGCAGTGTGTAATACATACACACCGACATTTGCTCTCTCGCTCTTTTGTATTTGTGTCTCTCACCTGTCGTTTTTGCCATTGCATCCAGTTTGAAATCACAACGATTCTAAAGAAGTTTCACTTCAAAAAAATTACGCCGCGAAATTACAATACTAGTCTTGCAAAGATGTGTCCCCATGTAAGCCGGGAGCACAGCATGGCGCAACCCTGCTACCTGTAATAACTTTAAAAAGTAAAGAATTCGATCTTCTAAGTAAATTTATTCTCCTAAATAAATGAAATAAACTCTAAAAGCAATGGTAACGTAAAAGCGATTCCCTCGTTTAAGAAACCATTTTTGTAAAAAATTACGGCCATCGTTTCTTGGGCCAGCAATTTGGATGGTATCGAAGGTAATCTAATAAATGATACAATCTTCAAGACGTCTTCCTTTTTATGATATTCGAAGAAATGTTCTATTACGTCGGTAATTTACTATCATTCCTTCCTCGATGCTATGTTCTACTTTATCTTTTTAGCGTTTGGTTATTTGTGGAGACAACGATTCAGAATTTTTTGGTTGCGAGTATGACATTTATTTGTACTTGTTTTAACTGACCAGAAACCTAATATATAATGAAGTTCAAAGAACAATACGTCATAGTATATAATTGGGTAAAAGTAGCACTATAAACAAGAAAAACTAAAAACCAAAATCAAATTTTACTATAAATTACGGTATCATATTTGTTGCGAATGAAAAATGTTAAAGGACTTAAAAATTGCTTTGTCACTTAATATTAACTTTATTAAACTTTTGTATATCACAACTATTCCCAATTATATTTTCCTTGGTTCCGACATTGCAGCCTTCAGGGAAGAGGAGCCTTTAGTCCCCTACATCTAGAATATAGTCCTCCAAAGCCTTAGAAACGATTGCAGTTGTTGTTTTAATTTTGTAATAATTTATAAAAAATAAATTTATATTAAACTTGCGGACCCGATAGACATTGTTCTGTATAACCATTCTTAAATCCATTTGAATACACACAATAAACATTGAAATAGGTTCAGCCGTTTAGGGAGGAGTTCCGTGACATACACACGTACAGCGAAATCAAAACATTAATTATTATATATAAAAATAATCAATACATAAATGGAAGCAATTCAATAGATTTTTCAGGAAAACTAACGCCCGGTTTCAAAAAGACCGATCAATGCAAAAATTAACAAATCAACTATGAAATGAGTTGCTAGAAGCATGTTTAAATTACTTAATTTGATCAGCCTGTCAGTTGTCAGTTGATATGGCCACTACAATGAAAAGCTGTCTACTATAGAATCGTATGTTAACTGCTATTAATAGCCATGTTAGTTGACATTCACTTTGACCAACGTTTCAGAAATCCGGCGTAAGTCTAATATACATTTTAGAATCGACGAGGTTATGTAAATGAAGAAGTTGGAAGATATTAAAAAGTATCGGTTCTCGCGCCCAACGTCGCGCCGGGAATGAACACGATGTTAGAATTTTGTATCAATTTGTTATAATTATGGAACTCAAAGAATATTCGTAAGATTAAATGAACGTCATTGTTTACACATCTAATTAAAACGGGGTGTTTTGGCTAACCTTTTTGTTATTTCCTTAAAAAGCCTTAATGCGCTAGGACCCCACAAAACAAGGGTCTCGACTCGTAATGGGACGAAATCATATTCAGATTTTAGACCGCTGTCGAAACTATTTACTACCACGAAGACAATACTACAATACTATTTAATATAAGCATGTTAAATTCAGAAGTGCTATATAGTATAATATTAATGTATAATTCGTAAAAAAAAAAAATACCAGATGCAGCATACAATAACGTGCGACAATATTCAGAATGCCAATTATTTTGTCAAGATTCCGCCATTTTTATGGGCACATACAATAAATATAAAGTATTTTATTTCAGGCAATTAATCCACTTAAAATATGGGTAAATTCGATTGCGTGTGGGACTAATTGGTACGAACTATTTTTAATTATCGTTTTGGGTTGCTTGTTTTTATTTTGTAATTTTATATCTGGTTATCTCAAATTGATTCTTGAAATCCTACTAATATTATAAATGCGAAAGTTTGTGAGGATGTTTGTTACTCTTTCACGCAAAAGCAAAAGCACATAGGCTATAATTTATCCCTGTACTCCCACGGGAATGGGAAGTACGCGGGTGAAACCGTGGGGCGCTTCTAGTAGTTATATAATTTAGTCGGCATGCGAGTCTTATATAACATTAAAATAGCCTAACTATTAACATTAACGAACTTACTTGTTCGCTGCAGTTTTGCATGTGTGGTCTGAGGTCTTACAAAATACTGCCTGGTGTAGTTGTAACTTGGGTTTCATAAAGCTTAAAGTAAGCTTTAACGCGGGAGATAGCAGGCTTCAAAAGTTTCAGTGTCATTTCATAATCATTGAATATGAAATGACACTGAAACTTATTAAGCCTGCCTTATGAATGACGACCTCAGTGGTTCAATGGTTAGCGCGGTGGCGCTCAAGCCGGAGGTTGCGGGTTCGAATCCCGCCGGGGAACAAAAAAGTTTCTGTGTTCCTGGGTCGTGGATGTGTATTAAATTTGTGTATTATATAATAAAAATCTTAAATATATGTATTAATATAAAACGTATTAAATATATGTATTTCCGTTGTCTGGTACCCGTAACACAAGTCTCTTCGAGTACTTACCACGGGACCGAAACAACACGGAACACGGGAAAAAAATGCTTAAGTACCTAATTTTTAAATTGTCAGTATTGTAATTAGTAAGTAAAGGTTTTTAACATTAAAGTTTTCAGAGGATTCTTTCAAAAGTAAAAAAATAAAATAAAAGTATTATATTTTTACAATTGGGTCATGAGGATTCACCCATATCCACACAACATATTATGCCCTATCTATAAGGGCTAAAGCTATATGAGCTGTGATGTATTCGATATAAATACATAAAGAGATGCGGGGAGGAAGGCGCTATTCCTGCGCTTACCTGTATAAATAACACTGTCCTTCTTATTTCTTCAATGAAACATTCAAGATAACATATTGTTTTCTTATGTTTACGCGAATTTCACTCATTATAATGAAACAACTTTTACGGATTTTATCGCGGTTTATTTTGTTTTTTAAAGTATCCGAAACGTCAGGCTCATAAAAAATTAAATAAACCGCGACAAAATCTGTAAATGGTTGCTTTATTATTATTCAGGATAACAGTTATTTTAGACACCGAGACTCAAATCCTAACATCTTATAATAGTCAACGCGTGAACAAGTACCCAGTGAATTTGTTTGTGTTCAAGGGTAAAGATTAAACCTACTTATATGTGGCAAAAAGACATGTTGTAAAGCTCGTAACACAGCTCAGACGAACTGTTTAATAAATCTTGTCAATCATTTGGGCTGCATGTGTTGAGCGCTGTATACTCTGTAATGAGAGCTCGCTGTCAAACGGGAGCTTTTGACAATCTATGCACGGCTTAATGAGTTTGTAACTGCTAAGGAAAAGTATGGATTTAATGAGAGCTTTAATCAATGGGAAATCACTGACCGATGTATTTCTAGTAAAATGGTTTCATCATCATATTTATCAAATATTTTGCTTTCAAATGCTGAACATACGCCTCTTCCAAAGCCAATTATATGGTGGTATATAATACAAGTCATGTAATTTTTGTTTGAATGAATAATAATAATAGATAAATTTTGTCTGAATAATAAACTGATGAATAATAATGACATAGACAATATATTTAACAAAAATATTATTTAATACAAAATAGATACACTAAACAATCAAATTTGACTCCTGTTGGACTAATGCGTAAGATGTGCTTTTTATTTCCTAATTCCTAGTGGAACTTTCTTGTGGATAATATACATCTAAATGTTTTATGTATATACGTAATTTTCTAGGGGCCTATTTTGTTATACATAAAACACGCTCCAACTTACTAGAGGTCTTTATGGCTCAGTCAAAGATAAAAGGGTTGTGCCATGTCAGCGTGTAGAGCTTGAAGGAGGATTTTCTCCTCACACCGGACTGAGGGCGCTAGTTAAGGCTACGTAGCGTAAGTGTTTGTGATAAAAATGCTATTTACGCACATTTTACGGTTGGTTAATATAAAAGGAAGTAAAGGAAAGGAGAAATCTAGAGATAAATGCAATAAGTTTTTTTTACTTGCATTTCAAATTGTTAGCTAACCGTACATAACAAAATAATTTTATTAATGTTCTACATTAAAATATCTTATTAAACGTTTAATGGTGTCTACCAACGGGCAGAGGCTGGCCATTCTTGCGCCCCCCAGAGTCTACGCCCTGTGCCTGGGCACCGGTGGCAACGCCCTATTTACGGCTCTGCTAACGGGTTCAAAACTAGCCCATTGTGAAAACCGGCGTACTAACTATATTAATATGTTAGATAAATCTTAATATATATAAATCTCGTGTCACAATGTTTGTCCTCAATGGACTCCTAAACCACTTAACCGATTTTAATGTTTTTTCTTTTAAAATGTGTGCTTTTCTCCAACTTAAAAGATAGGGTAGGTAGTTTATTTCTCAAATTTGAGATTGCAATTTTATTTATTGCAAATTAATTGTTTTGGCAGAACGAAGTCTGTCGAGTCCGCTAGTTATAATATATATTTAAATAAATGTAGCAATCGCCTTATGACCAAGATGTGGTAACATCAATAAATTATTTTATTTTGTTACTAGCTGTTACCCGCAGCTTCGCCCGCGTGAACTTAGGTTTACGGATTTATCATGTTTGATGACGATCATTTTCCATTTCAATAATGACTAAGTTTTTGAATTAAAATGGATATAATATGATATCTTGAATATAAAGACATATTATATTCCTTCGAAGACTTTCTGCATGCATATTTACTATTTAGGATACTATTACATATTACACTGCCCTCTCAAATCACGGCAACACGGTTTATTTTCTTGCGTATTATTTTGATATTGCCATATCTTCTAAAGTATTCATTTAATTTGCATGATGTAAAGGGTAAAAATAATCTTCATTAAGTGCTCCAGCTAATTAACTAATTTAAAATGATAAGGATTCATACCGTATTTGTGTATATAACTTTCAAATTATCGCGTTATAATTGCCCATTTATTTGAAGTATTAAATGGATATAGTATGATATCCCTAAGAGATAGATATATGCCATCGCGGACTTTTTTGTAGACCTATTTAAGACACACAATTCCACCATACATTATTTTGATATATCTCAAAGGGTTTAGGCAGCGTTTTCGTTGGAAACTCCCAGACGGCCAATTTTTTTCCGACACCTCCAACAATTATTGTTATATCTTAGCCAATGTATATAAAAACTTAATATATTATGTACATAAACCTTCCTCTTGAATTGTCCTATGTATTAAAAAAAGCCGCATCAAAATCCGTTGCGTAGTTTTAAAGATTTAAGCGTACAAAGGGATACAGGGACAGAAAAAGCGACTTTGTTTTATAATATGTAGTGATGTTATTTATCACACAAACGTTTTCTAACAGTTTTTTTTAGGTAGGTTTTTGATAGATATAAGTTTCCTGGGATTCTTTTGTACAAACGTCTAAACATTGATTTGTTTTGCTGATGATCAGGACCAAACAATTCTTTAATCGACATGTGTATATGGATATTGCTTTCACTTACCATCAGCTAAACCGGACAGTTCACCGGTTTTTCATGAGTTCAAAAAAAAAATCTGGTACTAACTTAAAAATGCATTCGGAGTATTTACTTACTTACATATTATGTGATTCATACCCTCCTCGCCTGATTTCGAGGAGGAGACCCGTGCCCAGCAGTGGGCCATAATATAAGGGTTGATGCTTTACTTTTTTACTTTTTATGTGATTCATAGGTTCATTCAATTTCCGCCTACAAAATTCTCGAGTGAAAATCTTTCATGTCGATGTGGCTCTGCTCTGCCGCTGTATTGAAGAGCATACGTCAAGGCTGTCCAGTTTTTGGCATCCGCTATTCAGCGAAACGAGTGAAATATGCATCTGAATTCTCCAATAGCTGCCCTTAATTCATAGTTGTCGGAACTAATCGGAAATGCATTTGGTACCGTAACGTACAAGCTTTTGTTCTAAATGAAAATCTAATTAACATCTCATATTATACTTTTTTTTGTTTGATCGAATTTTAGTTAATTGTTCTGCTATTGTAATTTAATACTATTGATGGAGCTCTTCCTGATAATAGTAGTTATAAAATATCCAAGTATAGAGTACCCATGTTTCAATTTTAAATAGTCGTTTCTCCGATAAATTTATTCTATCGACCACACAACCTATAGACT
This sequence comes from Lycaena phlaeas, assembly GCA_905333005.2. Taxonomy (NCBI): domain Eukaryota; kingdom Metazoa; phylum Arthropoda; class Insecta; order Lepidoptera; family Lycaenidae; genus Lycaena; species Lycaena phlaeas. Next base: position 7,848,111 of record HG995181.1, read on the forward strand.
CCTAATGTTTGATTTTTCGTATTAAATGCATTCTGGGAACTAGTTGAGGTGAGACAAAAGGGATTGCAATGCTGTGATTTTTAAGCTAATTCAATGACATACATTACCAATCACAAAACGTTAAAAAGAAATGGATATTTTTCGCAACGGGAGAGAATGAGACGACACGATAGTTTGAGTACATTGTTTACGGCTTACATCGGAACTATAAGTCAGACGTGTCGCCAGAATCAGTTCCCTTGTTATTAGGAGTCTATGGGTTATGTGGTCGATGGTTTATCCGAATCTGAAACTAAATAAAGATTTTTTTAGAACCTGACTATGCTTTGATCACTGGTATTAGAAACATCAAAACATATCTCATAAATCTTCGATCAACACCAATTATCGCATAACCTATTCGAGAGTTCGTTATGTTATGGAGAAAAATGGGTCTAGACTCTACATAATAAGTCTGAGTTATTTAATATGTAGTGTTGCTAATATTTGTTTACGTTCCACCACACAATATCATTGGGCTTCAGATACCTATTATGTTCCTGAAAATCCACTGCATTCGAATTTTACAATTAATGTGTTTATCCGGCTAATAGTTTACAAAATATCACAAATTTAAATGTTAACTTCATCACACAATTACCGTCCGTACCCCGTTGTGTTTCAAACTAAAATGGCGCGTGCAGATTAACATAAAATTTGACAACTGGCGCCGCCATTGTAATTTCCCAGGGGCCCTCGAGGTGACCACGATAAATCACAGATAAAGGCTTCACTCCTAGCTTCCCCTAACAAAGGATTTGTAATCCTACACCGTAATAAGGTGTGCGGGAACATTTAATGACAACGATGCTGTACTACCAATATTTCAAACGCCTCTATTCGTTCACCATCTAATAACAAATCAAAATTAAGTATTTAATTTAATCTGTGAGCTTCTATGAGATTATAATTCCTAAAAAGTTCGTTGAAAACATTTTCATATAATCCTACTCCATACTAATATTATAAACGGGAAAGTTTGTAAGTATGGATGTTTGTTACTCTTTCACGTAAAAACTACTGAATGGATTTTAATGAAACTCTACAATAATATAGCTTATACCTCAGAATAACACTTAACACATAGGCTATAATTTATCCCCGTACTCCCACGGGATTGGGAATTACGCGGGTGAAACTGCGAGGCGGCGTAAATTATAAATGTGAAAGTAGGAATGTTTCTTACGCTTTCATGCGAAAACTGCTCAACCGATCATCATGAAACTTTGATCATAATATATTCTCGGAGGTTCTATAAGTAACATAGGATACATTAGACAGAGGATTTTTTTGGTCACGTGTGTAAAAGCTAGTATTTTATAACATATAAATATAATTGACGACTAAGCAACGATTCGGTATCGCAGTTTGTTGATGCAGAATATGCTCGAGTATCAAGTTGAATGAACTTATAATATGAACTGTCACAAAGAACTTCTGTTGGAGACATTTCTGGACAAATATACATCCTACTACTATTATAAACGCGAAAGTTTGTAAGCAAGATGGATAGATAGATGGATGTTTGTTACTCTTTCACGTAAAAACTTTGAATGGATTTGTATAAAGGTTTACAATAATATAGCCTATATATCAGAATAACACATAGGCTATAATTTATCCCCATGCTCTCACGGGAATGAGAAGTGAGCGAGTGAAACCGCGGGGCGCTGTTAGTGCAAAATAATTGATTATATTGTACAGGGGGCTTAGACAAAATAACATTAAAAAGGATGACGAATAGAAATTCAAAAATAATAAAATGTATGGGATTGACCTCAGTCGCCTTAAATCACGTGGTCAATCGTTATCGTAACAAAATCACAAACTGTCTATTGGTTATCGATCGTTATCGTCAATATCTTATTGGCTAGGAAATTGTCATTGATAAATCAGAGATGTCGAATTTCGGTATCTTTCCGCTACGAAACGATGTTACTTTGTCTAAGTAGTTCATTTTGTAGTTGTATAGGAGTTCATAATGATGATAATTAGACTTTTCGAGAACAAATATAATATACCTAAGACCTAAGTATTCACAACATTGAGAAGCAAGCAGATACGGATTTAGCTAAAGGGAACCTGTTGTACTTTGGACAGTTTTTTACACTTTGATTTAAAAAAAAAAAAATATTGATGTCAAGATTGAACAAATATACACATATGTAAAGATCAGTTATTTAATTACTTATTGCATATATCAAATGATAGATTTTTTAGTTTAGTTGGGAGTTTTAAGCTCCTGAAGAAAAAAGGGAAAACTGTCACAGGTACAACAGACTGGATGTACCTTGGACACACAAAGTCTGAATCAAGAAAAAGATTGTAATTTGCAATTACAGGTTTACTTTTTGCTATATTAATAATAATTATTATCATATCAACACTAATTAACAATCAGAATAGTTAAAGATATAACTAAATTGAATACAGATGAACAAGCCAAATTCGGTTTCTGGTTTACGAAGTGAAGGTTCATCCTTAAAACGTTTCCTTAATAATCGCAGCCAAAAAAAAATGTATATTTGTTACATGATAAAATAAATACAAATCAATAAGAAATATTTATTGTTCAAAGTACAACTGCCCTGATGTATCTTGACCAGTGTCCAAAGTACAACGTCAGTTGGGTGGTCAAGGTACAACAGCGGAGGGTTCATTTATAATAGGCTTCGTAAGCACACTTTGAATTGCGGTTAGGTTTTAATGACCACAACATTTAATAGAGGAATAAACCAAGAACAAATTGCAAACAAAGTGTTTTTGACAAATAAATATCGTGTTAAATAAATTGGCATGCAGTTCTATCTAATTATCGTACTTTTTAAGCAAAAAATCAATAATTGTCTTTTACATAAACACTGACGTGGTCGTAACTAACTTTACGCGGGAGTTGACAAATGATGTTTTAAATGCCATATACAAAATTGATTTACAGCACGCGATATTTTCAAAATAAACGATTGTCTTAGGTTCAAGGTACCACAGGTTCCCCTACTAATCATTCATAAACATGGACGAGAACTGGCATTCCTACAGTTCGGTTTTGGTTCATATATTGTCGCCTCTATATTAACTATATATTTTTTAAATTATAAATAAATACATAGATAAATTCCCCTGTAAAATGAATAAGACAGAATCAAATTAACTAAGTTAATATTGGACTTTACACTTCCGGAAACTTTAAATAACTTTCATCACACCTGAGGGACTCCTAACTACTACGGTCTTTAAATATGACGTGCACTTATTGTTAAAGTACCAGAGAAATAGAAGAAAATAAAGATAAGTTATAAACTTTAAAATCTCAGTACGACGCAACCCTACCGTAACTTTGTGCATTATTATTTTAATCGCGATATCGGGAAGTGTTATATTGTTAAGTCATTATTTTGTTCTTTCTTTGCTCATTTATTACATTTTTTTTAAATATAACGTTTTAATTATTTTATTTACCAAAATAAGTACCTACCTATATAAGTATTTAAATCATTATGTTTATTATCATAATGTACTGATTCCGACTTTGTAAAGGAATTATAAGAATTTAGTTTGCCTGGGGAATTAATTAGGGCATCTACACCTACCCTAGCTATGACATTAATGAAAAAAGGATACGAGAAAAATAGTGCGTTTGTTCTTAAAAATTCATAAATGGTAGTTGTAGAAATTATTTCAGTCTATGAAACTATACGGTAAAACGCATTTTCAAACTCTTTCACATTTTAATGTACGAAATAATTTTTCATTCAGCTACACTCGGTAAAGGAATGCGAAAATAAATATACGTTACTCAAAAGAAGTAATGTGTAGAGAAAAATTTGATCTCGTTTAACGTAAAGAGTAAACCTTTAAAACTATAGTTTTAAAGCTATTTTCATATATTTCTGAATTTTTATTATTTTTTTCGTCACCATTATATTATATTTTATAATGGTGACATCATTTTCTGTTCATGAAGTAACAAATTAATTTTACACACGCGACAAAATCTTCATTCGGTTAAAATTTTGTTATCTGTAACTAACTCACTTAGCGTACTCGAAGCTACAATTCCGCAATATTAATACATTTACAACTTAAAACATGTAATATTAACCTTTGCGTTATTAATTTAGATCTAAGCAATAAAGTATTCTTCACAATTATTGTGTAACACGTATAAAATGTTTTTTTAAGCTATTGCATAGCTTCTATCGCGGGCCTTGAGCGCGGGGACCGAGTACAGAAATTCCGTAACGAAAATAAATCATAACGCTCCCCACTCCGACGGGCACGGAGGTGTGGCCGAAAAGAAACGACGTTAGACGATGCATGCATCGTCTAACGTCGTTTCTTTTCGGCAGTCTTCGACACGGTGTTTGTGTGCTTGCAACTAGACGTATTGTACGACACTACGAAGCTCGCACGAATAACAATAAAATATAACACATGTATTGTAAAATAATAAAAATATTTTAAACAATATTAGTTAATATTGTTTAAAATATTTATATTTTTTTATTTATTTAATAAAGGAAAAAAAAATGTTTTCTTATCGGTCACCACGCTCAAAAAGTGTAACTTGAATTAATATCAAAGAAAAAGAAATACTGCATTAATAATTAAAATAAATAAATAATTATAATTGCATAAGTTGATACAAAATGCTATGCAATAGCATTACCGCGGCAGTCCCCGAGTGCCACACGTCTTTTTTTTTAATTAAAATTTAATGCTCTACGTTTCTAAACATTACTTACCATGCTTCGTTATTAGTCATAGGTATCCGAGCAGCGATGGTATGGTGAGTATGAACTCGACCTCATGCGAGAGGTTCAGAGTTCGATCCTGATAATACATAAGACCATCGCCCGCTCTCCGTTGAAGGAAAATATTGAGAGGAAACTTGCACGCCTGATGAGATTATGAAAGCCTTTTCAGGTATATGAAGTTCCTGTACCCGCATTGGTCCAACGCATCGGTGAACGATGGTCCATTAATCTCCTGGCCTGATTTCGAGAAGGAGACCCGTGCCCAGCAATGGGACATATAAAGGTTGATACTGTAATGTATTACCATTATTAACATTAGGTGACATCGCGGTGAATAGCATCATCATCATTATCGTCACCTTTTATCCGTCCACTACTAAGCATAGGCCTCCCTCAATAAATGCCAATAAATTGCATACTATTTTAAAATAAGAAGTGGAACTATGCAAGACACTTTGCACTTTATTCCAGAAGTCCAAAGTATGTCTCCTTTGATTTTCTCGCTTTATTCAAGTTCTTTTGAGACGGGAAAGGTATAAAAAGTTTATGGAAAACATGTTTTTCATTTAATCGTAAAGTAGTTCATAATGCAATTTTTTTCTTTGACTATAAATTCTTCTGACAATATTTTATACAATGTAAGGTAAAGTAAATTGTGTGTTAGTATGTTCGTAAAATAAACACTATTTCCAGGTTGTATTGTGTTCGTGAGCAGGTGTGAAGTTTGTCGGCTGCGTTATCGACCAGCCACAGCTTGTTGCGAGCTAGAGCAGCGAGTTGTTTACAACACCCTTCTTGAAGCACTTAAATTATTGCATTTCAGCGCGTTTTCCAGTAACCAATAAATAATATTTCTTTTATGAAGTAGAGTGTAGATATTTATCAGGATTGGCTCAAATGCACAAAACAAACAACAGTAACATCAGAACAGCACACGCCAGTTGCATTGACTTTGTCAAGCCGAATAATAAAGTAGTTTTAGATTCTACTGACCCCTGAAGAAATGGGTTTTGCATGCGATTTGATATAGACATCAATCTCCAACATTGTGTAGGAGCCTTAACGTCAGCCCCTCTAGATAAGTGGCTAAAATGAGTGCCTTTCTTCTAACCCCTGGCGTATTCCCCGGGCCGCTCCCCAACGGCTCCCAAAGGCTATCGCTGAGGTGCCCGAGAGAGATTGCAAGAACCCTGCCGTCCACCCCATCTGGATCCTGCGCCCTCTTCTTACTCTGTTGGCGGGACAAAACTGACTCTATTTAAGCCTAAGTGGCAGAACCATCCTCATTATCCGGGAGCGTAGAGCAAGAGTGTGTAGGGAGAGATTTCTCCGATGATTCTCCGGTTAAGTTCAACCTGCATATAGTCAGCGTATAGGTAAAACATGATTTGCCTTATCAGATTATATCTTCTCTAAAATCTTTACACACTATTATAGACTGGACCAAACAAATCTATACGCAACTGAAAGAAGTTGCCTGGTATCGTAAAAAATTTAGCCAACTGACCTCCGAACTTCAATATGAAGATGGCACCTGATGATGATGAAAGTCTTTACTCTAGATGTGAGTCTCTTAATGACGGATGACAAATTAATAATTAATTTATATCTTTAAGAAAAATTAGCTGTAATGGGCTTTAATAACGCAAATGCATTACAATTTACAGTAAAGCAATAATAGCGTTAATGACCTTTTGATTTCTATAACAGTAAGGGGCAATTTTAGTTAATGACTTATTTATAATATCTAACGAAGGGCTATAGTGAATGGAAACGGGGGGCGATGATGATGATGATGATGTGTCTATAAATAGTTCCCAGACCATAACACATTGCACGTGACTGTATCACGAACATTAGCACGTCCAGTAACTTAGTTCGTTATGTTTGGGAGCGAGAACTTTTATCTATTCTACGAGTAAATTAGTTGATTAGATAATAAATAAAGTAACAAATTACTTTCGGTCGAAGTAATGACCGCTACGTTGAATCATTTACCGCGGCGTAGAAAAGTGTTTCTGATCTTATAAATAAATTGCAGCATTTAATTTAATTATTCTTTTTAAGCCGAGTACAGTGAAGTTAAAAGGATTAAGATTTTAGTAATACATGTAACCAATGTGCCACTTACCTACAATTTTATTTGGTACATCACTAAGCAACACTTTGTAAAGCATAGGGTTTTCCTCATGCTATCACTCAAATGCTGCATTTGATGCTACACTTAACAATGAGCTTACATTGTTAAGTGTAGCATCATTTAACCAACTGAATAGCCGAAATTTGCATCAGATTTTAACGGTCCGAAAATTTACAAAACCTTATTAATGTTAAGATTTTTGTATAATAGCTTCTATCAGATAGTTTAATTGTTCGTCTCGTTAACACTGTCGTGTAATTGTATATTTCAATTACTGTAACTTAAGAAGTGTAAATGCAATGTGGCAATGGGCTGGTCACGCACTCAGAAGAACAGATGGCCGATGGGCCATTAAAGTACAAGAGTGCGCCGCCACAAGCAGGCCGCGTTTAGGTAGACGAAGTGTTGGTCGGCCATTAACCAGATGGGAAGACGATATCCGTGCAGGTCCGCGCTGGATGCGAGTAGCAAGGGATCGGTCGTCTTGGCGTTCATTGAGGGAGGCTTATGTTCAGCAGTGGACGGATAAAGGCTGATGATGATGAATAAGTGTAGTAAAATTATAGTCTTAAGTTTTATCTGTTGTTTTTCTGTGGCTGCTTTGCTTATCTTTACGCTTGCAAAATTGTGCCATTTCACGTAAAGAACACTTATCAACATTTGTCAAATATCAATTGTAAGGCAAATACAGTATCATCATAGAAATGAATGCACCTGCAGGTACTGAAATTGCGTCAGCGTGAAATGGAACGACATAACAAGATGAATTCAATACCCATTAGGTATCACGTGACACATTTTATAGTATCGTTTCCTTTTTATTCTAACGAAATAACAAATAATTTAAACATACCTTTACTAGCAGCTATAAAAGCCTTGTCTTACAAAAATACTAAATAGTCGCTAAGACAAGCAGCACCCCGTGGTTCGCCCGCGTACTTTTCAAACTTGATAAATTGTAGTCAATGTGTTATTCTGTTATATTAGCTATTATATTATTGTAAAGTTCCCATTAGATTAATATCCATTCATTAATTTTTACGGGAAAGAGTGAAAAAAATGAATGAAATGTGAATCATACCAACTTTCAGTTTATAATATTAGTAAAGATCTTTAAAGAAAGTATTTATTTCAGAAGAATAAAAAATTAAGAAGACACATACATAATAAAAGTATCGATGCATAATATTTATTTTAGAATAAAAGTGCAATCCTATAAGACACATGAGACCGAATATAAATTTTCATCAAAATTCTTATTGTAGTAGGTTTGTATGCGTGTGTGTTTTTTAATGGTATATGAAGGCCAACAAGTAGTCACGCCTTAGGGTAACTACCGACGCTCATAGACATTCGCCCAACCAGAACCTTCCTTCTCCTTATCCTCCAACGGGCCACCGGTCACTTACAAAAGCGCGACAGCATATCTGTCACGTTATATTCTATTACACGTTCACTTACCTACAAATGAATTATTAACTTTAAACATTAATCAAATCAAATCAAATTATTTTGTATGTAACAACTTGTAATATTATGTCAAAAGAAGTAACAAAAAAACCCCTTTGAGATGCAAGACTCCCTAAGAAAAACGAAAAAAAAACCTTAGCGGTTGCTCTTTCGTCAACAAAATGAAATATATAATTTGTAGTTACATCATATAAAACCTTAACAGTGACTTATTCCCAAGGTGTGGTATCAATGAAATCTTTTATTTCATAATAGGCTTTACCACACAAACGTTCCTTAACAGTTTTTTTAAATTTATTAATGAAAAGATTTTGAACGTTAATAAAACTACAATAGATCATACTTTTCCACATATTCCGTGTTCATGATCGTTGAGATCGGGAACGCGGGGAGTGATTCCCGACACACGGAAATGAGGTCGATCTTCACGTACTGAAGCTCTCTGTCACTTTTTGTTCCGCACCTAAAAACTACAGCTTTGTCTTGCAACTCGGAATAAATAGAACGTCTATACCGCGCATTGAATTACAATGAAAGGCGCATCTTGAAGGTATATTTTATATTCATTAAAAAATTTGTCATGCATTTAATATTATTTTTAACAAATTATAATTTACGAATTAGTACTTAAATTTTGATTTAGCAGAAAAGTGGACAAAAAGAAGTCATTCAAAACAATATTTGTTCATTTGCGATGTTTCGGTCATTTATTTGACCTTCATCATTCAAACGACTGAAACATCACTAATTAACAAATAGTGTATTGATTGACATCCTTCTGTCCAAAGGACATACAAAGGACGCAACTGTCAATTGTAATAAAAGTTTAACCTTGTGTCTACAGGAACTAGTGCTGGTAACCATCATCCTCTGAACCATGCGATTGCCCAAAACACGTGGGAGCGTAGAGTCTTCTACTCACGTTTCGCTCTCCATCCGGCCCTCTTCCTTTGTAGCACTGTGGTACCATAACGTGAACGGTGATCAACGCCTCATTCCTCAAATTATCCGAATGTTAATTCGGCTTTGAATCTCCTCGGCACGCAACCACACGATTTGGATTCGAGATATTTTGTGACGGTTTTTGTTATCGAGGTTTCCTAAATAGGTTTCTATCTTTTTCTTCTCGGATCTTATTAGTGCGTCCGCACTATCCTGTGGTTAGCACCTCAGGTATTAAGCCCCACAGCCACGACTGGATTCGGATTCATGATAGGGAATTATAACAAGTGACTTTGGTTCACTTATATTATTCCCTATCATTGCTACAATGCCCTGCTACGCCAACTTAGCACGGATACGAACTTAGTAGCTTACCGACTTATTTGCAAAAATATCGCCTTCACATATTTAAACTACATAAAGACGTGCAGATGGAATAATAAAATAGAATAGAACACGGCGTAGTAGTATCATGACAAGATAGCGTCACGCCATTTTCCGTCACGGTTACCCCCTCCAAAAGATGGTTCACGCCCAAAAACTAAACCAAGTCATAAACTTTCATTCAAGTCTAGAATTAATGTATAAATAAATAATGTAATTAATTGACGATGGAACTTTTATCATAACACAAAATAAGTCTATTTTAGTCAGGAAACTTACAAAATAAATATACGTAGCTAAATATAGATATTTTATACTTATCTTGATTATGTATATATTTGCAGAGCTTTGTGCTGCTGCCAGCAACGATTCAATTTAAATAATTGGTTTTGATCTTAATTTAAGTATAACAAAGATTTGGGCCTATCAAGTCCGTAGATTTAAATTGAAAATCAAAATCGTTTCTGATAATGTAATCACAAATAAACGAGTTTTGCTGTCGCGTTTCGTTCCATTGTATTTAAATTCATTTTAGTTTAAATAAACATTGTGTACGTTTTGTAAATATTTCAAGCTCTGTATATGTGAATGTGTAACGCGTTTTAAGTAATTTTGTTTATTTCCATTTCATAAGCTGTTTTATTTAATTTGAAATACTGTTTATATTTATTTTTGTAATTTTAATAGTATTTAATAAAGAAGCTTTTGTCTTTTTAAATGACGTAAAAATGTTGTAAAAAAAATTAAAGCTTTTTTTTGTAAATACGACAGTAAATGATAGTGGATAAACGTTGATGCTGGACCATATCCACTTCCTCACGAGAAGCTTACGACTATCCTGGGATTTTATCTTTAATGGCGGCTGTACATTCTCCCCGAGGCAGCTCAAGGCAGGATAAAAGCAACAGTGTAGAGCAAGTAGCATTCGCCTTTTTTTTTTCTTTTACGCCAGGAAATGCACTGACGCATCCCGCTGGGGAGTGGGTCTCCCCAGGCAGGTATGTGGGACTCGCTGCGCTCGAAATATGGTAAGTGGACCGGCTCTACTCACTAAAACCCGGCGAGTGCCACCACTGCCGCCTTTGGTGAGGTGCCCCGGATCTACAAGCAACAGGGCACCTCGACGGCTAGTCAGTCCCTCAGGGGACCGACGCCACCACCACAGAGCGGTTGTTCCGCACCACAGAACAACCACTCCCAACATCGGGACAGTACGATGAGGTGAGGTTCCCATCCTCACCCCTCCCCCCTCTTCTTATAAGAGAGATACAAAGAGCCCCCTCGGCTCACTTCGCTTCGCCCAAGGTGTTGGGGTCACTCTGGGCTACTGAGCCCCACCGCCACGACAAGGCCTGAACCATGGTGGGGAAGTAGCGTTCGCCTGCCTCAATTGCCGTTCGTCTATCATTTATATATTATTAGGCGAACCGAGAGTCTTCGAGCAAGACAGCGATTTCTCGCGGCCGAGAGTGCAGAGCCGCAAAAACATGGTATTCTGTACCTGGTATTTGAAGTGGGAGCATTGGTTGCGTCACCGTTGCATAACCAAATCAATTCCGAGAGGCCTTTGAGCCTTGACAAATAGAGGATATTAATTTAATTAATATGCGTGTAAAATGAAGTACGTAGCAAAACTACAGAATCGAATATTCATTGTAATTTAAACTCTATAAGCTGTGTACCGAGGTTTATAGTAATGTTGCACACGGAACAGAGATTGATTAAGGTAAATTAATAGTCACTAAACAGAACACGGCGGTTTGTTGGACGTTGATCATAGAATCTGAGCAATTATGATCTGGTGGAATATTTTTTTGACTTCAGAGAATAACCTAGAATAATAATAACAGCTCATAATACCAGCCACAGTAGGTAGGTATTTTAAAGACGTATTCATGTGTATGCCCATTTCACATCAGACAAGAGAATCCATACCATATTTTTACTACAGGAGTTTTTGTGTGTGTTAAATTTTAAAATTCCTTGTATTTGAATAAATCAGTATTTTCTTTTGTGTCGCATTAAATAATAGGGCAGAAGATGCGAATAAGGTTCCGGCCGCGCATCTAACTCGGAGATAAGTTGCCTGTCAATGTCTGCCGCTTCCTGTGGCGCGCTTTCTGCCGCTTTCTGCCGCATCCTGTCTCGTTCGCTGCCATGCAATAATACAACTGTAACGAGATATAACTTTTTACTTAGAATGACTCTTGCCAAGAAATCCCAGTTGTGGGTATTGTTATGATAACGTGTGGGAATATTTTGATATTTTCATTTTGATTTATTATTAAGACGTTTTCAGTTATTGGGCTTATTATATATATATATATATATATATATATATATATATATATATATATATATATATATATATATATATATATATATATATATATATATTTAACCTCCCCATGGTAAATATTAATATTATTTAACAAAGAAACTAGGTTAACTTAAAACTGTGGTTCGTAGAAATTTGAATTTCCTTGATTAAATCAAATCCAATTAAAATATCAATATTGCGTTGATAACAGCCTATACACTTGAAATACGGCAAGGGGAGTAAGTATATAAGGAGTAGGTAAAAAAACTCTGATTATGATGATGAAAGTTTGTGGATTTTTGAGATTGTAAGAACTGTCTGGATTTACTGAAATGATTATAATTTTACCAATAGAAGGCCAAGTGATTTGTGAGGGAGATAGGCTGTAATTTTTTACCGTACTCCCATAGGAAGGTGAAGATTGTGTGTGATAGCGCGGGCGCTGATAGCATTAAATGAAAAGAAGATACGAATGTGATAGCCTAAGTTAATCTAATGCACCCCACCATGGTTCAAGTCTTGTCGTGGCGGTGGGGCTCAGTAGCCTAGGGTATATTGGTAGATTGAGCCGAGGGGGCTTTTGTACCTCTTTTATAAGAAGAGGGGGCAAAAGAGCAGAGGGCAAGGGGAGAGGACGGAACCTGGCCTCATTGTACTGTCTTTTCTTGGACTATAATTTATGGCATTCGATTTCGTCAAGTCATCGTCAAGGCGCGGCAATTGAAGTCTCATATAAAAAAATCGATAAAACGGCACAAAATGTAATTAGGGGGTCACCCCCTAATTACATTTTGCCACCGCGGTGCAAGGAGAGGCTACGCAGGGTTATCAAGTTTTGCTTTGCAAGAAAATGTTTGTGATTGTTCCTACTGCAACACGTGTCCATGTGTGGCAACGCGTCAATTGACATTATCTTGCAATTAACATTATATTATGAAGTCGTTTAAACGCAGTGGCCTCTGCGTGCGCCACGGTGGGGCCGCGCCTCCACCGTTCTATAAACATACAATCAAATTACTAAAGCTAGCATTACACTATCCGACTAATATACGCTTAGATACAGATTAGCAGTTGTAGGATTATGTGGAGTTATTACTAGTTGAAATTCAATTTCCATATTCATCGTCTTTAACATGACCCTAGGGATTAGGGTATTCATAAAACGTGGTGTAGTGAATTCATGCACCTGAATTTAGAAATGTGATTTGCATTTTAAAATGCCTCGTGTGACATAGTTTCAGATTTTTATATTCAAACAAGATAAAGTTATATTTAGACAAATCGGTGCCTATTTAACATATCATTTATTATTACAGCTTATTGGTTGCGATTTATTATTTACCCTTGTACAGTTATATTTTTGGTATATACCTTTTAAATTATAAATACATTTATTTACCTACTACATACCAACTACACTTTATAAGTATGTAGTTCAGACAGAGAAAAATAGAAAACGCATATGCGTGCACTCACACATTTACTGTAAAGACTGCACGGTTCGTGGGATATTGCTGATTAATATATAATTTAGTATCATTTTTTAAATGGATTTTCGCAAAGTAACGCCTGATTCTATTAAATATCTTAGAAATAGAAATGATCTATTATATTATTTTTTTATTGATGAAATATTGAGTTCGATAAGATATTATGTAAAATGCTTCTAATAAGTAATTTAACTTAAATAAAGCAATGCTTCAGTTGAATTAAGCGTCTACGTTAAGCATCATGAATGTAGACCCCTTTTCTAAGCAACCATTTGTATAGCGTCGAGAGAAATCTTTTAGTGAGTTGAGTTTGTGTATTTGCTAACATAATCCTTTGTCGCAAGTACTCGCAAGTTTGAACACAATTGTTATTTTAAGTTAATACTTAAGTTGTCTATAAGCTGACCTAAGTCACGCGCTAAATCACGTGGTCAATCGTTATCGTAACAGATCACAACCATATTGTTTATCGATCGTTATTATCAATATCTTATTGGCTAGGATATGGTTATTGACTTATGGTTATTGGAACTTAGAGACGATGACGAATTTCGGTATCTTTCGCTACGAAGCGATCTTTTTTTGTCTAAGCCCATTGGTAGTCTATGGTTACAGAGAATAGATTGCGCATAGTTCAAGCCACATATTTAATACGCGTCATGCGAGGGTAATATGTCTACATCTACATGTCACGACGTCGTCAACGTGCGACATGCTGTGTTGCCTCGACGTGTCATTGCATGGTACGGTAACGTCGTTGTGGACGCGTCTGACGTCGTCCTAATACGATGTGTGGCTACCTTGCGCTCGATCAGTTAATATTTTATTATCTTAGCGATTATTTGTGAAAAAAAAGCTGTTAGATTGTTTGTTGAAGAAAGTTCAGTAAGGTATTATAGTATTCTGTAAGGTCGCTTTCGAATCTCGAAAGCGGAATCCGCGGTGATATGACGAATTTGTATTTTTTAAAACTTAACTATCTATCTATATCAATAAAGTTCACTTTCGAAGTTACATAAAGTGAGCTATCACTCAGGTGAAGCTCGATATCCAAATGGTTTCTTACAGAATATCCCTACTGTACTATACCGCACTGTTTCACGTTGACGACGTCCTAATATTGAGATGTGATCAGGCCTTATGTGGATGGTAAGGTTTCAACACGATATTCACTTCTGTTATTACAAGCAATAACATAACTGCGAACGTACACGCAAGTATCCAAGATCACTAAAAGGATTTTCTCGCGGTTTAAGCAGGTAGAGTTAAGCTCATTTAAGAGCAATTTAGGCAAAACAATCTATTGTGTTGCCTAAGTGTTACATTTTATTAAAATCGAAAGAACTGTGTATATTTTTGCTAAAATTATATTATGTACGAATGTAAAAATTACCGGTAACGTATCCTTTGTAAATAAATTTACTAGGTGTAATATCATAAATAAATAAAGCAAAATATTGTTTATGTCATAAAAAATCAAATTTTTATGTTTTGGTTATATAAAATGTATAAATAATTATTGTGTTTTTGCTTACTTAAATTGTTTTTTTTTTTAATCGGCCGTCTATATTTGCTATTTTACTTATTCTACAAATATTATGAGTGCGTAAGTTTGTACGGATGTTTGTAAATCTTCGCACGCAAGCAAGCACCCACGTAAAAACTACAGAATGGATTTTAATGAAACTTGGAATAATATAGACAAATATAAAACACGTAGGCTTTAATCCACACCGTACTCCTACGGGAATGGGAAATACATGGGTAAAACTGCGGGACACTGCTATATTATATACATACCTGTAATTTAGAATGACAGTTTAAGTCGAACAAGTCCTATGGCAGTGCCTTTGTGATTGCATTAAATTATAATTTCGAGAATATAAGTTAGTCCTAGTTTGGATACGGCAGGAACTGCACGATTCCCTTCGTACTGAATTAGGTATTAGATATAAAATTAGGGAAATACTCCATGTATCAGGAATATTTAATTAGTAGTTGGATATAAATTCCAGGATGGTTAATAGATTTTTTATCTTCTTATCATTATATTCATCATCATATCATTATCATAGATCATCTCGATGTTCATTTAAGTTAGCCAGTGTTCAGCAGTTGACGGATTAAGGTGATGATAATGATATTAAAAATCGTGACGTTGATGATAATTTTTTATTGAGAGTAATTACTGAAGTTAGCAAAGTTACACTGGTTGTCTTTGTAAATCAACTTGAAAAAAAATTGTGTAACCAAAGTTTTGTAACTCCTGGCGTTTCAAGTAAAACAAGCAAGGAGTTGATACCGATAATTAAAAAAGTTGCGACTCGCAAGTCATAAATTACTTTCACAAAAATTTGCCAGCATATTTTGTAAATAAAAACTTTTATAATATCATTTTTCTGCTTAATTTCCCAACCACATTGTTTTTTTTTCGGGGTATTTATTTTATGAATGTTTTACGACCAGCAGTAAAACTTTTATGTGATAAAATAAAATTTCTTAGGATTGTATTCTAGATTTTTTAAGGAATTTTATTAGTAAATGTTTTTACTAAAACTAGTCTCGACTGCACTGTAACGCACGCAAAGCATTGAAAATAAACATCGTGTGTGTATGTACATCATGGGCCTACCAGATATTTGGCAACTTTTAACATCACCGTGAAAGATAATGACACAGAATGATCATGATGAAGATGAAAGAAAAACAGGTTGGCCCCAAAAAGGTTGCTGGCAAGAAATTATATACTTTATTGTTAGGCCATTATAATCGAAACATAAACGGATGGATAAAAGCTGATGATGATGATGATGATATATATATATATATATATATATATATATATATATATATATATATATATATATATATATATATATATATATATTACGTACAACTTAAATATCAAATGTCGTTTCCAGACACACAATATTTTACAACATATCCACAATTCAGCATAATGTTATCATTATCAGCAGCTGTACAAAGGCCTAAATACACAATGGCCGGTTTCTTAATTATAAATCGACAATCATTAGGGCGAGCTCAGACAATGTGCCCGGCTCATTTCCTTAATATCTCACTTTGTCACAGCGATCTACCGACCTGTATAGGCCATTCTAGGCGAATAATGTCTAAATGCAAGTTGACTCAGAGTTTATATATATATATATATATATATATATTACGTACAACTTAAATATCAAATGTCGTTTCCAGACACACAATATTTTACAACATATCCACAATTCAGCATAATGTTATCATTATCAGCAGCTGTACAAAGGCCTAAATACACAATGGCCGGTTTCTTAATTATAAATCGACAATCATTAGGGCGAGCTCAGACAATGTGCCCGGCTCATTTCCTTAATATCTCACTTTGTCACAGCGATCTACCGACCTGTATAGGCCATTCTAGGCGAATAATGTCTAAATGCAAGTTGACTCAGAGTTTCGTTGAAAAAATATCCTCAATACAAGTAACTGGCTACATCTGAACTTCAGAAGTATTGGGTCTTTTTAGTCTACTTTATGAATATTTAAAAAACTGGCTTAGCTTCTAAAATAAATGGTAGCTTATTTATTTTTTAATTACATTACTTTACTATTGTTTTCTTATTTTTACGAGAATTTGATTCATTATAATGAAGCAACTTTTACGGATTTTATCGCGATTTATTAAGTTTTTTTTATATGCCCGACCTTTTGCATACACACCAACCGGTCACGGGAGTCCTGCCGCGCATATAAAAAACTTAATAAACGATAAATTCTATAAAAGTTGTTTCATTATAATAAAATTACACTTATTTATGTCCTTTAACCACAGTTAGACAGACAGACGGACGAGCCACAACGTAAGGGCTAAGCGTCGCTCATAAGCATATACAAGTAACCTATATTGCTCCTGGCTAGCGTCTAGGCAACTAATTTATATGTTGCATTTATGTATTCTTCAATGAACGCCAAGTCGACCGATCCCTTGCTACTCGTATCTAATTATTATTAATTCTTTGACGTTTGAGAAGTCTGATCACTCTGCATCTCCTTCTGCATCTACTGGTAGTGTACCAAAGAATTTTTTTTAAACTTTGTCCACTATTAAGACAAAGTCAGGTTTGTCAAAACTAGTCGTTTAATTTGTTATTGTAATAATATATAAAATAAATAGTAGATAAAGTGAAAAAAAGTTTTTATTATAGTGTCTATCAATCTTATCCACTTAGTTTTGTAGACAACTTCTTGTGTACGTGACATAATATAAAAAATATTTGCAAAACATAGAACTTTTACCCATTCACATGCAAATATAGGTGCGGTTACTGACCTGCCATTAATAACACTACATGTTTCACATTTCTGGCATAGATACTTTTCATTCACTCTCGCATTGTATACATTTATTCATAAGCCTGTATTTGAATTTCAAACTAACGAGATCACTGTTCATTTTTTAACCTTAATTGAAACAAAAGTCTGTCGCGGTGCTTAATTTTTTAAATTCCTAATTTTTTAGCAATTACCGGGAGACTAAACACTATCCCTCTCTGAAAACTGTCATATCGAGTAAACGTTAGCTCATTGAAATAACATTCGAATATTGCGAAATTTTTGACGTGACAACGTCTAATTACTTGATATTACGGGCAGCATGCACGGAAAAGATGTCGTCATGTCGCGTTCCGCCAGCGATAGCGTGGAACGAGAGAGAGGTATGATCGGCTCGAGCAATCGGCTCAGTTCGATTCGTGCTGCATGTAATGTTTGACGTTGTCACGTCAAACTACCGTCTGTAGACCGACTTTACAGACAAACATTTTTTAAGTTAAACAATTTCACTAACTCCAATAACTAATCTGGGTCTTAACAAAAATAGTACGAAAGCAACACAAAAAGCTACACTAGAAATAGTTAACTGAATTGGAATTGCTACAAATGTAACGTAACTTTGCCCGTTGGAATCTGCCAATGTAATTGTATCCACAGACGCCAATTCTCGATCTAACTGACCAACCCTATTTGCTTAGCAAAATATGGATTCCGGGAGAAAAGAGATCGTATCTCGAATAAGTATATCTATCCTTTAATGCAAATGTAAGTAGCAATTTATTAACTTTAAGTTTTAGAATAAAAAAATGATACTATAAATATAACAATAAATTAGCTATATCAATAATGCTAAAAAAATATGCAACTTATTTTTTAAAACCGAATTACATAGTGCTACTAAGATTACAACCTTTCAGTTTATATAGATATTTGCTACACTTTCATGCATTCATCAAAAAATACTAACTGGATTTTAGTGAAACTTTTCAATAATATAGCATATATAATATCGAAATAACACGCACACTTTAATTTATCCCTGACTTCCACAAGTACGCGGGCGAAACTCCAGGGCGCTGCTAGTAATAATAAAAAATAGACCTTGTCGTACACAAAATTTAAGACGAAAATCATACTGTTAATAAATCCGTAGATAAAACACCACAAAATCCATTTTATATTGTCATTTACAATAAAAACTTTCACTATTAAAGGAACAATACCATAAATATTATAATGTCATAAAGTGTCAGTTCCGTGTCGGGATACAAAATTTTCAGAAGGGTAGTTGTAACAAGGCCAACGGTTCAGTGCAGGTTGGCTGAAATCGCGGGGCGCTGGGCCCGGGGCGGCCTCTAGTCTCGCGCCCGCCGTCACCGCGTCAACAATCCCGCGTATGCCCGCGATTGTCGTGCGATTCCCGCGATTTATTTGTTCTGTGATAGTGTTGTGCCATAAAAAAATATTGGCGTTTTTGTGTGTGAGTATTTTTTATATTTAATTTAAATAAATATTAGGAATGTGTAATATAAAAAAAATATTTAAGTAAAAATGTTTTTTAAGCAATTTTAAATAATTTTTACTATTTACTTATATGGATAAAGATAATGTTGAAGTACAAGATCGAATGAACATGAAAATAATCTAGGCAGTGAGGTCTTGAGCTTGATAAAGAAAGAAAGCTCTTTTTTTACATAGATAAGATGAGCCATTTGGATGGCGAACGGTAAGTAACTCTCAAGAATATCAACAAGTCCAAGACAGGCTCTTCCTGAGTCAGAGCCGCTTATCTGTATTATAACTCGTCAGATAAAAGATATTATGTATTAGGTTGCAATATATTGCGTTTAAAATTAGTTATAGGAAAAATTCTTTATTTATAAATATGTGGGAAAAATACTTTAAACAAATATTATATATTTTTTAATCGTTTTGGCATATTTATTATAATACTATTCATAACTGTATAAACTTGTAATTTCATTTTCGTTTTTGTTTATCATGATATTATGTAGTGTCTTTGTGGTATTTATGATAACCAGGAATGAAATCTGAATACCTAATAATAATCACAACCTCCATCACCAATCTTGGTGCGGTCAATGTCGGCTCATATTTGTTAAATAGATAAAGAAACACCATGAGAAAGTATACGACTAGCTACAACTACCTACTAGATTAAATGAAAATAAAGAAAAAAATTCTATACAATTTTCTCTTGTGTATTATAATTATAAGTTCTTTGAGACTCAATGCACACTAGTTAATAATTATAATGGTTTTTAAACAAGTGCCGGTTTTGAGCTCTTTTGTGTGGTATCAATGCTTTAGTTTATTTTCGTCAGGAATATAAGTAACTTATTGTTTTCTTATGTTTACGCGAATTTCACTCATTATAATGAAACATATAATAAGCTTGTAAAAAACTTAATAAACCGCGATAAAATCCGTAAAATTTGTTTCATTATAACATAAGTAAATGTTTCAGGGTTAATAGACGTCTAGTAATTTAGCTTTATATTTTTTTAAATTTTAGCTAGGTAGGCGAACTGGCAGAAATGCCACCTTTTGGTAGATGATCAACGTTGCCTATCTTGAGCATAATACAATATTATGTATCGGTGCCAGGAGCTAGACTCCCCGTCTTGCCCTTCTGGAGAGAAACGTGCTAGATTGGTGGTACCCATGCAGCCGTGAGCGTATCACAGCGCATTTCTCTACCAGTAAACATGTATTATATTATAGGAGCGACGATGGTCCAGTAGTGGATGGACTCGGCCTTTTATGCGAGAGGTTCCGGGTTCGATCCTGACCCCCCGAATTTAGAATAAAAAAAAAATTCTAAGTGCACCCCAAACATGAGACCCTTGCTTGCTCACCGGTGAAGGAAAACATCGTGAGGAAACCTGCATGCCTGATAAGATTAAAAATCTTTGTAGGTATGTGAAGTTCACCAACCCACACTGGGCCTGCGCGGTGAACTATTGGCCCATTACTCTCCTCGCATGATTTCGAGGAGGAGACCCGTGCCCAGCAGTGGGACATAAAGGGTTGATTTTTTAAACAAATCTCTGGTTTGTATAACAACGAAACTCATCAACATACTGCAAGGCTGATAGCATGATTGTTTATTTTTAAGGGATGCAATAATTAAACACTCGTAAATCCAAAATGATACAAACATTTTTTTTTTGTTGTATTAAAGCACATGCGCTACTGTACATGAATGCTATGCTGTGTTTTTAATGTTAATACTCAATACCATTCTATCAAAAATGTGATTTTTAGATTATCAAAATCAATTTATCGTGGACAATTAAGAATGCAAATATTTGAATCGCTGCATTACTAAAACACTCTTTTTTTTATATAAAATATAGCAAAGCCGACAGACGTTGTCATGTACACAACGTTTTGTAAAATAGAAGAAAGAAGAAAAGAAAAGAAAAAAGAACAGAAGTATACTAAAGAAAGAGTTGAGTAGATTTGGTAGTAGGTAATAAAATTCTAAACAGTTCTTTCAATCCAATACACTTTTTTGTTTAACACATAAATTTCATTAAAATTGGTCTAGCCATTGTGATATTCAGTGTCATACAGACGCCTAAAAACTGTGCTTTATAAATATACTAGCGGACCCCACAGACGTTGTCCTTTAGATACGAATCGATAGTGGCAGTACAGATCAATAACCTAGATACCGACTGCAGCGCCATCTGCCGGTCTGATTTGTGAATCTAAACCATTCTCGAATCTCCACGAACACACACAAAAAATTTCATCAAAATTGGTCCAGTCGTTTAGGAGGAGTTCAGTCACATACACACGCACACAAGAAATATATATATTAAGATAAAGATGTCTTCCTTACTCAAAACATATTAATACTATTAGTGTACTCGTAGTTATCGCCAATTAATGCTTATTGAAAAAAAACCACCTCAATTCTTACTCAATAATCTCAGCATATCAATACTACGCCAGAGAACTAAAGTTACCGATATCACGCGAAGAATAAGCACGTTGAAATGGCAATGGGCTGGTCACGCACTCATAAGAACGGATGGCCGATGGGCCATTAAGGTTCAAGAGTGAAGGCCGCGTTTAGGTAGACGAAGCATTGGTCGGCCATTAACCAGATGGGATGACGATCTCCGTGCAGTGGCAGGTCCGCGTTGGATGCGAGTAGCAAGGGATCGGTCGTCTTGGCGTTCATTGAGGGAGGCCTATGTTTAGCAGTGGACGGATAAAGGCTGATGATGATGATGATCAATACATAAACGTAAGAAAACTATAACAATACAACTAAAAAGTAATATATATAATAAATATCGTTACACTACTGTCTAATCGGAATCCGGAAGCGATTACATTGCTGAGTTTATTCGATGTTTCTTATTTTATTGCTGCCTTCAAATTAATAGCTCTCTCATTTGGTGCGTAAATTTATTACATGTAGCATGGAATGTTTTTGTATCACCAATTTGTGTAATAGTTCTCTTATTAAATATATTATGTAGATTACTGTCATATTAGTCAGTCACATAACATACAATGTATGATTATGTGACTGATTAAGCTTTGTAGTCTGGATTTGTATTTTAGATTTATGCAAGATAGATTTGTAGCGATAGTTTATTGATACAGCAATATACATTCTGACGTTAAATTTGCGTATATGTTAATAATAACATGATTTTTTTTCTTATTTTTATATTATTATGAAAACGATAAAATGTCGTACCACAGTATCAATCTTGAAAATAAATATGAAAAAGTTATTTTTTTACGTGGTAAATGGGTGGTTTAAACGTAGCGAACGATGTCACGATTTACCTACGTTTTCAAAGTGAACTTTTATTTGATGCGAAAGCCTTAAGTACTGTCCTTTTCGAGTTTGTACTCATTCTTTCAATTTAGTTCCTTTCCCATATAAAAGTTCCATTATTTCTAAATTAACGACTACCAATTGTCCACTGTAACTGTGTAGTACCTCCATTAGACCCTTACGTAGTTACGGCCAGCTCCTGTCGTTTCATTCTATTCCCTCCAGCCCCTTGGTAATTGCACCATTGTGGTAATTACCAGTAACTACGTCGTTATTAACTTTGGAGATACCTGGGGAAAATCTTACGCAATATGTTAAGATTTCTGGGGATTACTTGGTTTTAATTTTTTAATAATATTAATTTACTATTTAATGAATTTCAACAATATAATATAATTATACATATACATAATACCAGCTGCCCCGATATACTTCGTTCTGCCATAAGTACTAATATTGCTGTTAAATAATAGGGGTTGATAGTAGAGGGGTGAAAATTTAGGGTTGTTTGTATTCTTATATGATCTATCATAAAAAAATAACCAAAAAAAAATGTGTAAAAAAAATAGGATGGATCACCCTTATCATTTAGGGAGATGAAAAATATATGTTAGCCGACTCTTAGCCCTACCCGATATACACACAAAATTCCATAAAATTCGGTCGAGCCGTTTCGGAGGAGTATGGTAACGAACACTGTGACACAAGAATTTTATATATTAGATAATTTTCTTTATTTTTTTCAATTCTTATTCGATAATTACTAAATTGGAAATGAATGGTGATGACAGCTTTAGTTAAAAGTTTGTATTCTGTTTAAGTAAATAAATTTTCTCAATTTACCTTGGTGGTAAATCCTACAAAAGTGTTTAGAAATTTGTCTTATAGTAACTTAAATATGGTCATTCAATCGCAACTAAGAATCCTGAAAACGCGGACCTGCCACTGCACGGAGATCGTCTTCCCATCTGGTTAATGGCCGACCAACACTTCGTGTACCTAAACACGGCCTACACTCTTGAACATAATACATAATATATATACGTATAAAAACACAAATTGAAATAATAATAAGTATTATCTCGAAAAAAGTTTTTTTTTCTTGTGGTTTTATCTTTCATGTTAAAATAATGGAATAATTATCTTAATAAGGGTGCTATTAAGTTGCTTTTACTTGTCCCTCGTTCCGTCTGAAATATAACTTAATTTTTTCTTTGCAGAGGCGTCCATTAGTAAAGCTAACGTTTTAAAATATAATCTATTTATTATGAAATAAAAAGTAAACGTTAAATAATTATTTGGTAACATAATATAATGTAATTATTATTTGACAGTTTTTTGATCTTATTGTGCTTATAAGTTCGTTCGGGTGTAAAATTAATTAATAATATTATTATATAAATAATAATAACTGTAAGTAGAAAAAAAATTATAGCATATTGAAGTTATGTATTTAACAGTTTTTATTTAAAGTAAATTAATTTATAGTCTGATCTGAAATACAGAAACCCAGTATTGGTGTCGCTATTGTATTTTTTATACGGCAATAAATATTATAATATTATGTCCATACAGTATTTAGTTACGATGTTTTCCGCAATATGGCAGGGTTTAAATTCAGGTCAGTTCTGGTCAGGCTATAAATGATATTCATCACCGTCATATTGATTCCAATATTATGACACAACTGCTGAACCCTATGTTCAGCAGTTGTGTTTTTTTTTTTTGACGTAACGTCTTATAAATTGGTTTGCCGGGTGACACTTCAAGAAACTGCGTTACGCTCCGCTCACGTTATGCGCTCACAATGAGAGCGAGTGAGAGGCACGCGTCATTCTTTGTATAAATTAATGTTTTAAATATAATTCTTTGTATAAATAAATGTTTTAAATTGTTACTATTATTTGATCCTTCTTCCTACTATACGAATGAATATTAACATTAAAAAATACATTCGGTGCGTGTCCGCCAACACGTACAGACCTACCGTCCCTACGCTCTCTGCGCAGGTACAAGTTCTCGCGCTCCATTGTTCTCGTAGACAAAGGCTGTGCTCCAGTACTGTCCTTTGTCTATTGTTAGAGTCAGTGTTGCGTCATCCTAGTGCGTTTCGTACAGTTTACAAGTGCTCTTAGATATTGAGGCCGTCAGACGACTCAATCGCGTTTAAACCCGTCCGTTATATCGCGCGCTTAGAACCGCGTTCGTAATTACGTGGTGTTCCGGTGCCACATAGTCGCGTTCGTTGTGATAGTGCCGCGTTATTAATCGCTCGCATAGCGAAAAGTGTGTTCCCGAAGCCGAACACGTAAGTTGTTTTTCGTTATTTACACACCTACTTGGGTTGCGTCCCGGTACCTGCCCAGGTAGACGACCGTATTATTTCCTTTGTCACACACCTCCCGCCAGGCGGGAGGGTAGGAACACAATGGCGTCTTAATGACGACCGGTTTTTTGTTTCAAAACCATTAACAATATAACAATGGCGGATCTCATGAATGACATTCCGAAAGAGGCCCTTATGGCTTTCCTGCGCGAATGCATACCAGACGTAGATGCGAAACTCAAAGTTTTCATCCAAAAGTCAGGCAGTAGCCAAAGCAACAAAAAAGTGAGGAGGTTCTCGACCGACTCACTCGCGTCCCCCGCCGCGTCAATCGACGACGGCACGACCGAGGCCGGATCGGAAATCACGCGGACTTCCCGCTCGTCAACTCCGTCAGAGGAGGAGATGTCGGTAGCCGGCAGCTCCTCCGAGGAGGAGACCACCAACAGCGGATTCACGGAAGTCCGCAACAAAAAGAAGAGGCGGCGCCCGGACACCGGGTCCGCGCCGTCCTCCGCGCCATCCCCCCCGCCTAAGGCTCCGAAGGTAGGGACCCCGCCCCCTCAGGGCAACAAGGTTAAAGCGGCATCATCATCATCGCCGCAGGTCACCAGGCGCGACCAAGTCGCGTCCCCCGCGCCCGGTACATCGGCGTCCACCCCGAACGAGGGCATGGACACCGAAACGCGCACGAAAGCGCCCCCCCCGATAGTCGTCCAGGACACAAAAAGCTGGACTATAGTCTCGAAGGCTATTTACGCGAAGCAGATTTTATACAAATCTGCACGTTCGTGCGCAGACGGCATAAGAGTCCAAGTGGCGGACTCTAATGACCACCGTAGGTTGACCGCTTTCTTAAGCGCCAACAAAATAGGATACCACACGTACGCGCTCGAAGATGAGCGCGTACTGCGTGTTGTCATCGGCGGTGTCCCTCGGGATATGGACCCGTCCGAAATCAAGGAGGACTTGATCCTCCAGGGATACCCTGTGGAGGAGGTACATAGGATGTACCACCCCCGCAACAAATTCAAGTACAAGATGGTACTTGTCATCCTGCCGCTAACGCCGGCGGCGAAAGCAATATTTAATGTCCGGGCCGTGTGTAACATGACCGGGCTAAAGGTAGAGTCCCCCCGTAAAAGGGGCATCATAGGGCAATGTCATCGTTGCCAATTATATGGTCATTCGGCAAGAAATTGCCAGGCGCACCCCAGGTGCGTTAAGTGTCTCGGCGACCACGGGACCCCCGACTGTCCCCGCGATAGGGCCACAGCTACGGAACCACCTAGCTGTGTCATCTGCAGAGGCCAAGGGCACCCGGCTAACTACCGCGGCTGCCCGAAAGCCCCCGCGGTGGTAAGGAAAGGGAGGAGAGCCGGGAAAAAACCTGGTCCTGCTCCCAGATCCACCACCCGACCCAGGGAGGAGAAGTATGTTCCCGCTCCGCCCCCTAAGACGAACGCGTGGCATGACAGAGCGGCTTCCCAGCCGTCTGCACCCGCAAAACCCGCTCCGGGCCCTCCAAGCCCCCCATCGGCAGTAAGCAGGCAGCAAGCCCCCCCTGCAAGTACGAAGGTACGAGCAGCCCCCAGCTGTCCCGCTTCCCCCACCGACGAATTCGGGATAAACCTAGCGTTTGTCTCTCAGGCTCTCTGCGGTATAGATCCAGAAGAGCTAGCCGTCCTGGCCCGCAAACTACGCGCCGCCACCACCCTACAGCAGACATGCCAGGCATATAGTGAACATGCCACCCTGGTCGCCAAGATTAGGTCCCCCCCCTCTCAAAGCCCTTAAATGGCTACCACGGCTAGGACAAAACCGCGTTCGCTCCGACTAGTGTCGTTCAACGCGAACGGCATTAGCGCGAATTTAGAGGAAATTCGCATTTTCGTAAAAAAATACGATGTTGACGTCCTCCTTGTGCAGGAAACGTTTCTAAAACCATGTAATAGCAATCCGCGTATCCCTAATTATAACATCGTTAGGAATGATAGGTTGCGATCCCGACTCGGAGGTACACTAATTTATTACAAAAGAACACTCCATTGCATCCCATTAGACACACCGCCTCTAGCTTCACTGGAGGCGTCCGTCTGCCAGGTGAGCATGACCGGCCATCAGTCGATCATCATCGCCTCGGTATATCAATCGTGCAATAAAACATTACTCTTCAGCGATCTCAAATCGCTATTAGAACTAGGCAACGCCGTCTTTATAGCCGGCGACCTAAACAGTAAAAATCAGGCATGGGGCTGCAGAAAAAACAATAAAAATGGTATAATTCTCTGCCGCGCCGTCGATGATCTAGCCTGTACAGTAGTCGCCCCAGATGAGCCAACACGCTACGACTTCGCAAACAGCGATAGGAGTAATGTGCGGCCATCCATATTAGACATATGTATAATACGCAATGTATCCCTTCTGGTGCGTTCTATTCAAACAGTACACGAGCTTAACTCAGACCACAGACCAGTATTAATTCAATTAGGTAACCCCGAGAATAATACTAAAAATCTAAAGAAAAAGATCATCGACTTTAAATTATTAAATGAAAATTTAAATTCACTTCGCTCGAGTCAACTCGACAACATCCCGGACACTATAGATAGTCCCGAGGCGGCCATTGCGGCCAGTTCCGACCTTACCGACCATCTGGTAGCGACGATGGAAAAGTCATCTAGGGAGATCTCAACGTCCAGCGATGGACACTGGGAGCTCCCGGATGACATTAAAGCACTCATACGCGCCAAAAACACCGCAAGGCGCAGATACGCTCGCTACCCGGCGGACGAGTATCGTCGTGACCTCCGTAACCTCGAAAGAGACGTTAAAACACGCATCTTAGAGCACAAAGCCGAAAAGTGGGATCGCCTCCTTAGTGAAATCTCACCCTCCCATGTGGCCTACTGGCCACTCGCTCGTTCTTTTAAAAAGAAAACGGAGGCATCTATGCCGCCATTAAAAAGACCAAATCGCGCGCCTGCACTAGAGGACGCCGACAAGGCGGAACTATTAGCCGACACACTAGAGAGCCAGTGTACCCCCAACATCACTACCCCCTCACCCTCCATAGGCTCCCACGTAGAGGAGGTAATTAGGGTAGTAGAGTCGAAGACTTCTGCGCCGCCGGAGGGGGATCCTATCCCTCCGACGGATGTAGAAGAAGTCCAAGACATTATCAAACGACTTCACTCCAAGAAGGCCCCCGGGCCGGACGGGATTTCCAACAAAGTCATTAAAATACTCCCACCCGCTCTTGTTTACCTCCTGGTTAGCATTTTCAACGCCCTCCTAAAGGGCTGTAGGTTCCCAGACCAATGGAAAGAAGCTACGGTTATCGGCATACCTAAGCCCGGCAAACCGGGCACGGAACCGTCTAGCTATCGGCCCATCAGTCTACTAAGCTCGATTGGCAAAATCTACGAACGGGTTCTGCTTAAGCGGCTCAAAGCCGTTATAGGCGAAAAGAACCTGTTCATAGACGAGCAATTCGCCTTCCGCGAAAACCACTGCTGTCCAATGCAAGTCCACCGTATGACCGAAGACATACTCAGAGGTTTCAATAAAAAGAACTCCCGCGATACGTGCGCCGTATTTTTCGATGTAGCTAAGGCCTTCGATAGGATATGGCACGAAGGCCTCGTGTACAAACTGTACAAGCTAGGAATACCGGATAGGCTAGTCATCATCATCCGCGACTATCTGTCAAACCGGTCATTTAGGTATAGGGTCGAAGGCACCCTCTCTTCCCTGAGACCTCTGAGGGCCGGAGTCCCCCAGGGCTCCGTGCTGTCCCCAACTCTATACAATCTGTACACATCAGATATCCCCAGACCTCCGGACGTCAAACTGGCTCTCTTCGCTGACGATACAGCTCTATACGCTACCCACCCTAATGCTAATAGAGCATCGCTATTTCTCCAACGTGCCGTCACCGAACTAGGCAACTGGTTCGCAAAATGGAGAATAGCTATTAACCCCGATAAAAGCGCGTCGATTCATTTCTCTCGTAAGAGAAAGACACGCTTACCTAAACGCAGACAAACATGGTTCACGATGAAACCAATCTTACTAAATAACGTCGTTATTCCCAGAGTTAGACAGGTCAAGTACCTGGGGGTCACCCTTGACAGGTCGATGTCGTTTAGACCACACATCGCCGCGATTTCTAAAAAAGCCCGTTTCGTCAGTAGTAGACTGTACTTCCTCATAAACAAAAAGAGCAAAATGCCCCTCAGGCACAAGCTCACCCTCTATAAATCATGTATCCGCCCCATCATGTCATACTCCTGTGTGGCATTCGCGCATGTGCCTCAGTATAGACTCAGAGGCCTCCAAACGATCCAAAATAAATTCTTACGTGTGGCAACCGGTTGCCCGTGGTACGTAAGAAACATCGACCTACATCGCGACCTCAGACTAGATTCGATTAGGGGCCATTTCAAAGCGATGTCAGAACGTCACTTCGAAAAGGCACTTCTCCACCCGAACCCACTCGTCGTGAGTGCGGCAAACTACACCCCCGATAGCTTAGCACCTAATAAGTCTAGGTTACCTAAGAATGTCATAACCGATCCTGTTGATAAAATCACAGAACTGTTAAAGCGCGACGCTGAAGCGCGACGTAAGCTACAACACACACTCAGACATAACACAGCCGGTGTTAGGCACACATTCACACCGCATGGGCCCCGGGGTCGTATGCGACGTCGAACCCTACACTCCGTTGACCAGTTGATCCGGATCAACCGCGACAGCATAGGCTCAGATCAGCTACGAGTCGACACCAATATAGACCGTGTAATCACCGATAGCACTCTGCTATCGGCAGCTTGCTCGGGTCCCGCGCTTGACCCGCCTCCCCCGCTACCGGGGGAGGGGAGGGCCGGCCCTCACGATAGGTTTCTAACGTCACCCGTTCCAAACCAGTCGACCGTAGCTTACCAAGTTAGGTACAAACCCGACGCCATGAACATGGCGGGGGGCAACCCCCCAAATTTTTAACGTCATAGGATGATCCAACCGGATCACCCCATTTCCGATGACGCATAACGGTCACTAGGACCATTAGCATAGATCCAACCGAAAAAAAAAAAAAAAAAAAAAAAAATAACATTAAAATTATTTTACCACTCAAAGTCGTTGTCACGTAAAACTTTCGCCCGTATACCGACTTTACAGGCAACCATTTTTTTTTTCTTTTACGCCGGGAAATGCACTGACGCATCCCGCTGAGGAGTGGGTCTCCCCAGGCGGGTATGTGGAACTCGCTGCGCCCGAAAGGTGGTAAGTGGACGCAGCTCTACCCACTAAAACCCGGCGAGTGCCACCAATGCCGCCTTTGGTGAGGTGCCCCGGATCTACAAGCAACAGAGCACCTCGACGGCTAGTAGGCCTGAGGGACTGCCCTCAGGGGACCGACGCCACCTCCACAGAGCGGTTGCCCCGCACCACAGAACAACCACTCCCAACGTCTGGACAGTACGATGAGGTGAGGTTCCCATCCTCACCCCTTGCCCCCTGCTCTTTTGTTCCCTCTTCTTATAAGAGGGGTACAAAGAGCCCCCACGGCCCAATTCGCTTCGCCCAAGGTGTTTGGGTCACCCTGGGTTACTGAGCCCCACCGCCACGACAAGGCTTGAACCATGGTGGGGGCTGAACATAGGCCTCCCTTAATGAACGCCAAGGCGGTCAATTCTAGGGATGGGTCGTCTTGGTGCACACGCATCCAACACGGACCGGCCACTGCGGGGAGATCATCTTCAAATTAAAATTCATCTACTTTTGTAAATATCACCTCTCTACTAAATATCGATCTCTACTAAACGTAGAATATAATAAAAAATAAAGAAAGCGTTAGCGAAGTTCGAAATGATCTAATGTATAGGATGGACCATGTGATTAAGCGCGGCTTATGTCAATCCCATACATTTTATCATTTTCAAACTTCGCTAACGCTTTCTTAATGGCATTTTGGCTAGGCCCCCTAGGCACACTTGAACTGGTTTCAGGTTAACTTACTTATGTTATTACCAGCATGTCGCTCAACCGTACGTTTGTCTATACAAATAACAAAAAAAAAATACAAAAATTATATAAAACACCCAGCCGATGTTTAACTTTTGAGAATTGAAAAGATTATGAATAAGCCCGTAACTGGAAAATATGTTCACGCTGGACTGACGTACCGTAATAACGCGACTAAAATTAATTAAGCTAAAAGGGTAAAACGCCTAACGGGATAAACAAATTCATTTGATAATATTCATTAAAGATTGCTATCTATATGAAAACATGTGAAATTAAAGCTCAGCGACCTATTGCGATTTTATGGTGAAAGGAAATTATTTGTCATTATATTGAAACAACTTTACGGATTTTATCGCGGTTTATTAAGTTTTTTACAAGTCCGACGTTTCGGATACTTTACAGCAACCATGGTCACGGGAGGGCTGAGGTGTCAGACGTCCTACTGTTACAAAGTTATTCGAAACTACCCTATGATACAACATATTTTTTATTTAGTCCTATCTATGCAGAAGGTGCTAACTAAGTCTGTGACATGTTATACTTGGATTTTGATTTTTTTATTTATTATGGGATCCCAAGCAGGTGGTAATGGCCAGCCATCTTCTCTATTGAAATTAGTATGTTTTTTAATTTCAATAGCCTCGCGAATTGGAATCTTGGTTGGAATCGGTGTTCTTTTGCGAGGACTTGTGGTTTATCAAATCTAATATAATGGCGAGCGTTGTCTAGGCTATGGTAACAGATTGCTGACTTAGTATAGCGACCTCAGTCCTCCCGGTACCATGGTTGCTGTAAAGTATCCGAAACGTCGGGCTTGTAAAAAACTTAATAAGCCGCGATAAAATCCGTAAAGTTGTTTCATTATAATGAGTGAAATTCGCGTAAACATAAGAAAACAATTTTTTTGTCTTTTGTATCACGGTATCTCTTTTCAAAAGCTGGGGTGGTTAGTTATGATTACGAATTAGGATTATGAGAGTTAAATAGGAATATCATCTCTACCTACCAAACCCTATCCAGGATTGGTAACACGCGACGCCGCTTGGCCTCGTCGCCTCTATCCCAATGTGAGCCCCACATAGGCTTAGGAACCACTCAGGTACTCATAAAGATTTCCCTGCGTCAACAAAATTAAGACCCAAGCCAGGATTCAATAAATGTATTAAACGGACTTAAAAGTTTTTATCGATGTCTACATTTACTATCAAGTGATCCATTTTGAACATTTTTTTTAAATTGATATAAAATATTTCAAACCAAGTCCATAACGCTATATTGTTAGTTTTACAGAACCTTAAAAACTACCATCATCTGCCTTTATCATCCACAAGAGATAATTTAAAAAACGATAATCTCATAAAACAGCCACAAATAAATTAATTACAATGTTGGAAAAAAATAAGAATAATGATTTACAAAATCGCCATTTATGATGTGTCGTAAATTGCTTCTCTTAAATTATTATTAGTAAGGCTTTCGAATCAGACATCTCTATCATCCTAAATCGTCTATGTTCAAATGAAAATCCCATAAACCCATAAATGTCCACAAACACTAAAGATTTTCCAACAAAAACGAATTCTAAATTGAATGTCACTGCTGATATTATAACAACGCTACAAAAAACTGTCACGCAGAACGTTTTTGTCAAAAAAATATACGACACAGTTTCATAAAATATATTATTCGCTTGTTACAGTGGCGTGTCAGATGGACAGCGTCTATGTTGTGCATATATTTTCTATAATATTTATAGAATATTTTATAAGTAGAGATCAAAGTGAGAAAGCTTACATGCCTGAGATTAAAAGTCTGTATCATGAATACGTTCATACTGATGGTTTTTTTTTTGTAAACACAGGGAAATGAATTGGACATACCATCCAGATTACCCCGGGTAGGTTCCTGGGCCCTATGCTCGGATTTAGAGCAGGTTGAACGCTACTCTATTGTCAATATCGTTTTATCCATTGACGTAATTATTTATTGTAATTCTTTTCTAATAAAAACTTGTGATTGTTTGTAAGGCACAGAAACCTTAGTCGTCTTCTTCAAAACATAAGACACGTGGTCCAATACGGATACCTACCGATTGAGCTTAAAGGCCATCTGGCCTAAATCTCTAGATTTTTCGAAATAAAAAAAAAAACAATACGGATAGTTACGACTTGAGAAAATTTAGACGAACGACGTTTGGTATCAACAAGCTTGATTGATTACCATATTGAATACGAACAAGCATCTCTAATTCACATTCACTCGCTGCTACAGAAGTGCAGCAAGATTAATGATCCTGAATGCACCTACAAGGATATGCATCGACGGACAAAAGACCCTGTATTATATTAATGTAATAAATTGAACGGCCGCTATAATAGTCAGGTGATTAGAAAATACAAGTATAACGGGTGTATTCGGAACGCTTGGAAAGATTTAAGCCTAATAATATACTATTTGTATACTATATAATGCAAATAACCATTTATCACAGAAACGTATTTTTAAGAAAATTTTAGCACTTATGTATTTTGCATTCCCGCGATGTATGCATACACGCTGGCGCTAGTCCCGCACGGTGTGAGAATACGTACACCTCTAGCGACGCGGCTGTGAGTCAGCTGTTACATTTCTGTTTTATTTAAAAAAAACGATTATTTTAAAGCATTGTAATCAAATGTCTGTATCATTATGGTCTTATTTACCAAACTGGGTTCTTGAAAAAAAAAAGTTAAAAAGACAACCAAAAAAAAAACCCGGTGGTGTAAAGTAAACTTCTAAGTGCACCCTGAACACGAAACTGTTGGTGAAGGAAAACATCGTGTGGAAACCTGTATGCCTGATGAGGAAAGCAGTTGAAGGTGTGTGTAGTTCACCAACCCACATTGGGCTAGCATCTCGGTGAACAATGGCCCAACCACTTGACTCGCTTAACTTACTTTTCTACTTTACTTTGCTTTATTATGTAAGGGCCTGTTTCACAATCTCCCTTTAAGTTCCCTATAGGCTATTGGCAACATATTTGACAGATGTTTGACAGATACTCCATACTCTATCTGTCAAACATCTGTCAAATATGTTGCCAATAGCCTATAGGGAACTTAAAGGGAGATTGTGAAACAGGCCCTTAGTATAATATAATACAAGTGTTATAAGTGTATAATGTTAAAAAATGGATAGATAGAGGACGATGAATTTATAAATTTCAGAAAAGACAGGCGATGACTGTAAGTTTTTTATACTACTTAGATAGTGTTTACTAAACCGGGTTCTAGAATAAGTCCCACTGCTAGGCACGGGTCTCCAGTTTTAAGAGTTGCGCAATAATACAAGTATTTGCTACATGAAATGTGATGAAATTGTAATATACATTTTACAATGACTTGTTATGATTTTGACGTTTCATAATAAATATTTATACTTTACAAGATACACACGACGCCTCATCGAAATTCTATTGTGATATTATTTATGCCGCGAGCGAAACCTTATTCGAGATGGAAATAATCCGAGGAATGTTCGAGTTTTCTCGTAAATTGCAAATGACACGTCTTACTAAGACCCCATTCAAATGATTATAACACAAGTGTAGTTACAATACGCTGTTCCACTTAGATCTGCCGTCGTCAGAACGCTCAGCTGCTCATTTTACATCGTGGAATTGTTACCGAGCAGATAAAACCATTCTAATATCTGAGACATTTCAAGAAAACTAATTTTATGAAGATCTTCGTTGCTCAGTCACAAACTAATTTATTAATATGATTTAAATGGAAAATTGTATTTCATTTACCATGAATAACTAAATGTATTAAACTTATTATTTATGAGTATAATTTTAAATTAGTTAAATTTGACTTTTTTATATTAATTAATCATTATCCGGTTAAGCCGTATAGCCAGGATCGCCAGTGGTTACCACCAAATGGGGATACGTTAAAAACAGCCTTAAAATGAAATTAATCAGAAGAATTCAGGAGGAGTAGGAAATACACCAGTTCAAAGTAGGAGACAGTACAGGATTGCAGTGACTAACTAAAGTCAAGAAAAAGACAGCAGCCAGGTTAAGCCAAGCTGCAATGCACAGAGAAATAAATTTAATGTCTACAAATATCTAGCATAGTGCGAATAATATACCTATATGTGTATATTAACTATGAGTTACCTATTGTATAACTTTGTGTTATATATATTTGAGGTTAGGTTAGGCTTGAGTTTGGGGACAGGGTTTGATCCAGACCTCGGATAGTGCTTTGAGTTCACCGCTCCCTCACCGGTGAAGGAAAACATTGTGAGGCTAAATGTGAAATAGATTACTTACCATTTGGTAAGTCAGAATCTCAACTTTATTAAAGTAATAAAAAATAAACCGAAAATCAAATCGTCTATAGCCTAATAAGGTAAAAGGAATGGAGGCCGCGTTCGTGACAGGATCAGACCTTCGATTTAATAGGATTACAATCTTCGTACCCGGATCAAGATGAGTGCGGGACGGGCGGTTGCTTATCTAAATATATAAGCTAGTGTCCGCAGATTCTTCGTAATCTCAGAATACTTTAATTATCCGGATCATTGGTGTTTATTCACCGGATGATGAGTTATGAAGATTTTATCTTACAATCCAAACTCACTAATATAAAAATTAAATTATGCCTATGCAATAAATAATAATATCTATGGACGCTTTTTACACCACATAAAGCTGGTCCCGTGGTAAGTACGCGAAGAGACTTGTGTTACGGGTACCAGACAATGGAAATACATAAATTTAATACATTTTATATTAATACTTATTATTAAGATTTTTATTATATAATATACATATTTAATACCAGGAACACAGAAACATTTTTGTACCCTGGCGGGATTCGAACCCGCTACCTCCGGCTTGAACGCCAATGCGTTAACTATTGAGCTACAGAGGTCGTCAAAATAGCTAGGTAGATGTAAGTATCACGGTAAACCGTGAATTTTTTTGGTGAATTGCAGCTGGGATTCTAGAACTTGGCTGCGATCTATATCTGGAATTCTTTACTGTCTCCCGCTTTAACTAGAAAGGCGAACTGAAAATATTTCCTGCTCGTCCTGAATTCTTCTAATTAATTTCGTTGAGTGTCCCAGGGCAGTGTTTAACGTATCCCCCGGGCTCCCGGACATCGTATCAAACGGACATTTGGTGGTTGCCGCTGTCGATCCTGGCTATACAGGAGTTGCAGCGGTAGGAACGAGTTTTACCCGTAAAATATGTTTGTCGTATTTCGGCAAATATCCACCTTACCCGAGGTAGCCTGGATAAGTGCGAAATGCATTTACATGAGTTATAAAAAAATGTAAATATCTAGTTTACAAGATAGTTTACGCGTATTTTTTACTAATGCCATTAGCTAACGCTTCGTAGCCGAGTAGAATTTCTACGAGCACCTGAACATAAGACTTTCGCGTGCTCTCCGGTGTAAAAAAAACATCGTGGCGAAACCTGCCATGATGAGATTAAAAGTGTTTGAAGTTCTTCAACCTGCGTTCTACCGAGAGCGCATCGATGAACTATGACCCATCACTCTCCTTGTGATTTTGGAGATGTGACCCGTGCCTAGCATTGAGACATCCATAGATACAAGCTTGTAATATTGGTATATTGGTAAGGTAAGGTAAGGAAATAAGTTTTGAATCATGATTAAATTTATATTATGTTGAAATAGTTTTAGATATATTTGTATTATATTCTTTTCTCAGTGTCTGCCTGATTGTAAACTCGAACTGAGTAGAGGAACATTGTAAAAAATATGAGAATATGTTTATATTCTATCGCAGAATCAGCTTGGTCAAAATTGGTTGGGTTGGCCATAAATAAGATGTCATCTGATTCGTCCGACTCCCGCGTGGATTCTACAATATGTTTTCGTGAACATATCAAATATGTGTCCAAATGTCCCCTTTATCTTGTTAGACATAATATTTTGATATATGAATCGCTGTGATTTATAAGTACCTATTATATGCTCGCGTTCACTTTTATTCGCAGGACGAACTGATTGATGATGATGATGATGATGATGATGATGATGATGATGATAATGATGATGATGATAATAATAATAATAATATTAAGATTTCGTTTTTTCAAAGATTTTTTAATCGAGCTTCGACTGAATCTCATACTATCAAATTTTTAAACAAGTCACGTTACGTACGATTATTTACGTACGCAAGTACGTTGCATACGATTATGTTAACGGTTATTTCGAGTGACGTTTTTGATAATGGGTATAGTTTTAAAGTTTTTTTTCTCTGAAGAAGTTAAAATATGGATTAAGGAACAAGAAAAACTATTTTCTAAGTAAAAATAGAAATTTTTATAAAAGTAAAATCAGATGTTTAGTCTCGGTTCCAGTTGACTGCCTCTCTTAATATCTTCTCCGCATGCAGCCGGGGAACGGCACAAGGCATTTCTCCCACCTGTAATGATTTCATAACAGTTGATCTTCAGATCTGTAGACTGTAGTGGTAATTAAAATTGATATATTCCAAGATATTCCAATATATAGTATTCCTTAATAGTTTTCTACTGTCTCTATCTCTCTCACTCTCTCTCTCTCTCTCTCTCATAACTAAATTAAAAAAAAAATAAGCACGATAATGGAATTTAGTAACAAAAAAACAAGAATTCATGAAAAAATAATTTCCTTCACACAAAGTGACAACCGGAAAAGTTATTCGCGAAAACAAATTACCCGCGTGAAAATGACGTCGCAAAAAGAGGATGTAACGAGAGATTACGAGGAAAATTTCATTGTGATGATCAATAGATTCCTTCACAGAACGTTCTGGATTTCTGGAATAATCGCCATTTCATTGGTTTATTTCATTTTTTGATAGGATTTAAGTCCTTATTTCTCGTTTTGTTAGGTTGACTTTTGCTATTGACAAAAAGTTTTTGTTATGGGTTTTGCCCTCCTTTTCATAATGTACCTCCGGCAACTAATCGTTCGAAACGTGACAGCATAACTGCCACTTTACACCGGTATTATGTAAGCGAGAGGTACCACCCCAGGGATGCCAGCTGCAATTCGATTGCAACTTCTGCATTAAAACTGCAACTATTCTACATAAAACCCTTCGCGCGATCCCTATATACACATATATACATTCCATATTTTATAGCCGTAAAATATATAATTTATCAAATTATTATTATTATTAACCATTCAAGATACGTTTATGATGAAGTGGAGGTGGAAGTGTAAATATTGTTTTGAAACATTATTAGGCCAATTTATAAGCAAATCGTGACATGCCTTGTGACAGGCGTCGGTGACGAAGGGTCGAATACGGCGAAAATGCCCGGGCATGAGCTTTGCCTCGGGGGCGTAACCCCTCTGCCTTTTAGGGAGGCAACGAAAGATCTATTGTTGATCTTACTCGGTGTGTTCCTTGATAACCCATGCCCAACAGTTTATCTTCTACATAAAGGACACTAAAAGGTTTTTTACAGTTTTATAATGTATTCTAAACCAAGTGTTCGGTGGAATAAAACAATTTTTCGTCATGTTGATATAAAATTATGCGAGCGTGTAATTCATTACATCCCGAGGGTGGAAAAAGTCGCGGGCATATGTGCCATTTATTACGTGTTGAGGCCCTCAAGCGCTTTTTTATTTATTTTCCGGCCCTACACGCAAACACTAAAAAAGGTAGGCGTTACGCGGACTCTGCAAAAAACATTTTTGTCAACCATTCTATATTGAATTTGTTTTTTTAATTATCTTTTATGATTGTAAAAAAAACCATTGTATGAAATGTGAAATTATTCGCCACAGAATACGGGACACGATGAACAGTTGATTACGGGATATGCAAATAATTCCCATTTAAGTGTGAACGTGATATTATTGTTTATTTTACGTGAAATGAACATTAGCTTTGCAAATAAATGATATTTCATATGCAAATATAAATATCATTTATTGTGTTGAGAAATATTTAACCAATCGATTGTATTATCATAATTAATTTCGCCTTCGGTCGTCATGAGTTTATTGGAATGAAGTTACTTACGGCAGGCTTGGAGGGGATAGGGATTTTGCTGCGCGACCGAACTGAAAAAAATGTGATAGTAAAACCGTAAGAAAAAGTGCGTGGAATAAAAGCGTTAAATGAGACGTGCGCAGGCGCGACAGTCGCATACACAAGCGAGTAGTGTATAATACCTTTCTTTTTAGTCGAAGGAACTTCGTTCCTACCTGGTGTCCCACGACTATCTTTATCATCATTTATACGTAAACTTTGAATATAAATATAAAGTTTTTATCTACATAATAGACAAAAAATATTCAACATAATAACATCGCAAGATAAGCAAAGTGCATGTTATTTCGGGTTTTATCCTCCTATTTCATTTTTAAAAGGAAAATATA
This sequence comes from Lycaena phlaeas, assembly GCA_905333005.2. NCBI lineage: Eukaryota > Metazoa > Arthropoda > Insecta > Lepidoptera > Lycaenidae > Lycaena > Lycaena phlaeas. Next base: position 7,887,583 of record HG995181.1, read on the forward strand.
AACGATGTAAGCTTGATAGTGAACGGTTATATTAAAAAATTACTAGCGAGAATATATTTTTCTATATTTTTCTTAAAACTCGCTGCTAGGTAAGTTTACTTAAGATGTATCGGTTCATAAACTGTGAGCTTCGTTGATGGAAAAATACTTTCGTCCCATTTTATTATATTTTAGTTTCACTTTTATAAGAAATCTATTTTGGGAGAGATTTATATAGAGTTCTTTTGACTTGAGGAAAAGAAAAATGATGATCTAGGAAAGCCATGAAAGGAACGAATGATTTGCTTTAGATACGATTCCTTGATGATTCTTCCTTCTTTAAATATGTTGTTTATTCAAGCAGCTGAGTTCCCTTTATCTCTTTACCACCATAATCATCAGTTGTTCGCCAAGGTTCCCCACTTAATTCATTCATTAAATAAGATCATATCTTACTTCTTCCTTCTTTGACAACGGGTGTGAATTCGCCACACTCATGCACTGTTTAATTAGCGTAAGACGTCGCGCGTCGTAAGGAAATTTGTATGCTTGATGAGATTAAAAGTCGTTGATGGTGTGAAAAGCTCACCAACCGGCATTGGGTCACCGCGTCGAAGAGAAATCGAAGGAGAGAAATATGGCTCACAATCTCTCAAATCTGATTTTGAGGACAGTGGGACATTTATGCGCTGATATTATTATTGTATTGTATAATATTTGTTGTGTATGCGCTTACCGCTATAGCGATGTCAATAAACCAGTGTGCAACTAACTATCTTGTTTGACTGACGTGTACCGCTCCGCTATAATATCTAACACGTGGCGACGATCGACTCACGTAAGCGTTAAAAATGGCCTCTGGAGGAGTATTTGGTGTTCTTTCCACCTTCGACCACCTGACACAAGAGTGGAGAAGTTATAAATGCCGTATAAACCAGTGGTTTATAGCGAACGAGATAGATAACGAACGGGACAAATTAACCATCAAGAGGCGGGCCATTTTGTTAAGCGCGTTAAGTGAAGCAAGTTTTAATTTAGTTAGTGACCTGGCGTTACCTCGTAAGGTGGATGAGTTGCGTTATGAAGAAATAATTACACTTCTCGACGAGCATTTTACGCCGAAAAGGTTCGGTTTTGCCGAAAAATCCATTTTCTACTCCGCAACTCAGCGCACGGGTGAAAGCCACACTCAATGGGCGGCCCGGTTAAGGGGATTAGCAGCACACTGTGCTTTCAAAAACTTGGAAGAAGCCTTGCTGGATAGGTTTATCATGGGCATGGCAGCGGGACACGAGCGCGACAAGTTGTTCGCCCAGGATCAACGGGAGCTGACCTTAGCGAAAGCCATAGATTTGGCAGAAAGCGTGCGCTGTGCGCGCCGGACGTCGTCGATGGCAGTGCCGGGGGTGAGCAACAGCACCGTGATGACTCCGGACGGCGTGTTCAACATCGCCAAGAAGGAAAAGTGTAGTGTGTGCGGTTTTACTAATCATAAATCTAACCAGTGTCGCTATAAAAGTTACAAGTGTAAAAAGTGTAACATAAAAGGCCATCTGCGCAGAATGTGTCAAAACGATGGCAAGGTGAAATACGTCGAGGAAGGTACTGTGGATGACGGAGACGACGGTGAGTGCTTATACAATATTCGATGTGTGATGGGCAGGCCGATGATCGAGAGCGTTAGGATCGGTGGGCTGATTTTAGAGTTTGAAATAGATAGTGGCTCAGCAGTAAGCGTAATTCCCCATGAAACATATTTATTGTATTTCAAACGGTTACCGTTGTCAGTCACCAATAAAAAATTATATAATTATACTGGCGGAAATATTGAAACCGTGGGCGTAGTTTATTTGCCGATATCATATAAACAACGCACGCGAGTTTTGTCCGTGTTTGTCGTGAGAAATGGCGGTCCACCGCTGCTGGGGCGCGATTTCATACGAGAATTTGATCTCGAGTTAGTGATGACGCGCGAGAGCACACCCGTGCACGCTGTCTACACGCATACGCGTAAAGGAAGTAATATTAATGTCGCAGAAAATTTATTTAAAATGTTCCCTAAAGTTTTCTCTAATAGTCTCGGGTCGTTAAATAAATATACAATTAAATTGCACTTGAAGCCTGATACAAAGCCAATATTTATTAAAGCGAGACCGGTGCCTTACGCATTAAAGGAAAAAATAGATAAGGAAATAGATCGATTATTGGGGTTAGGTATTTTAAAACCAGTGGAACATTCGCAGTACGCATCACCTGTGGTTCCGGTGTTGAAAAAAGACGGTAGTATCCGCTTATGCGCCGACTACTCGGTTACAATTAACAAACAGTTAATAATAGATCATTACCCTTTGCCTACCGTTAATGATTTATTATCTAAGTTGTATGGAGGCATTAAATTTAGTAAAATTGATTTGTCTATGGCATACAACCAGCTTAGGTTATGCGATGAGTCGCAAAAACTCACATGTATAAATACACATCGCGGTCTTTTTAATTTCACTCGTTTGGTTTTTGGGCTGGCAAGCGCACCGGCCATTTTTCAAAGAGCTATGGAGTGCTTGCTCGCGGGAATAGACGGTATAATTTTCCTATTAGATGACATATTAATCACCGCTGATAATGATGACCAGCACAGACACCGGCTGATCACCGTGCTGCAGCGATTAGATGACGCAGGGCTTACAGTACAAAAAAATAAATGCGATTTTTTCAAAGATGAAATTTCATATCTTGGCCATATCATAGACAAAAACGGGATAAGGACATCTCCTCAAAAAGTAAATGCCATATTACAAGCCACTAAGCCGGAGAGTGTCTCACAGTTACAGTCGTTTTTGGGACTTACGAATTATTATAGGAATTTTATACCCGACGCGTCGTCTGTGCTGAGCCCATTATATAATTTATTAAATAAAAACGCGACGTGGGAATGGACTACAGCTCACGATAACGCGTTTAAAAAAGTAAAAAATATTCTTGCGTCTGATAGGACTTTAGCGCACTTTAACCCGAACGCTAAGATCATTTTAACCGTTGATGCGTCGCCGACCGGGCTGGGAGCCGTATTATCTCAAATCGATAAAGATATGATTGAAAGGCCGATATCTTACGCTTCTCGGACGCTTTCATCGTCAGAAAAGAATTACGCGCAGATACAAAAGGAAGCGACAGCTATTATCTTTGGCGTACGACGGTTCCACCAGTACTTATACGGTCGGTCGCAACCCTTCGTGTTAAGGACTGACCATAAACCTCTGCTGGCCATATTCGGACCCCACAAGGGAATCCCCGAAGTATCCGCCAACCGTCTCCAGCGATACGCTATGTTCTTAGCCGCTTATAATTATAGTATCGAGTACATAAGTAGCAAGCAGAACGTAGCGGATTATTTATCTAGGGCTTGTGAGATTACCGATACTAGTATACAGCCACAGGGAAGTATGTCAGGCGAGCTCGTCAATTGTGAAGAGCGGGCAGCCTATGTCAATTTTGTTATCGACGGTGATCTACCGGTCACGCTGAGCGACCTAAGGCGCGAAACCGCCACGGACGATTGTTTGTCGCGAGTTAAAAGTTATGTTTTAAACGGATGGCCTCGAAAAATTACTGATGTTAATTTAAAACCTTACTTTAATTGCCGAAATCAACTTTCCTACGAAAACGGATGTCTGATGCGGGGTCATAAGATAGTGATTCCGACTAGTTTGCGAGACTCTGTGTGTACGGAAATGCACAGCTCACATTTCGGGGTCGTGAAAATGAAAGCGGAGGCTCGCAAGCGGCTATGGTTCCCGGGCGTGGACAGTGCGTTAGAGCGGCTGGCCGCGGCGTGCAGCGTGTGCGCTCAGCTGCGCCCCGTGCCGCCGCACGCGCCACTCGCACCCTGGCCGCTGCCGCCGCTTCCATTTTATAGAATTCATTTAGATTTTCTGGGTCCGATTAACAGTTATATATTTTTAGTTATTGTAGACGCTCACAGTAAATGGGTCGAGTGCTATGATATGACTTCTTCTTACAATTCTAAAGCTGTGATTACTAAATTATACGATTTTATGTCGCGGTTCGGAGTTCCACACACTTTGGTGAGTGACAACGGTACGTCTTTTACCTCACATGAATTTAAGCAGTTTTGTCTAGTTAACGGTATAAAACATGTATTATCACCTGTTTACCATCCTGCTAGCAATGGGCAAGCTGAGAGCTTTGTAAAAATTATTAAGAGGGGGCTTAAAACTATAATTTTACAAGGTGGTAATAAAAAAAATATTGCAGAAAAGCTGGCAAAATTTCTATTTGACTATAGAAACTCTAAAAACAGTACCACCGAAAAGTCGGCCGCGGAAATAGTATACGGTCGTACATTGCGATCGCGGCTGGACCTTTTAAGCCCGGCGGCACTTGCCTCTTCATCGTCACCCGCAGTACTCACACGAACCGTCGAACACAACCAGTCCTTACAGGCTAAACATTATAAAGGTACAAGGAGACAGGACTTCAGGGAGAACGAAACAGTGTGGGTTACTAAAAATTTAAATAATAATAAAATAATTTGGATCGAAGGAATAGTTAAGAGGAAAGTTGGACAAGTATTATACAAAATATATGTGCCACATTTAGATTGTGAGATTACAAGACACATCGACCAAATCAGATTGCGATTATGCAACACACACACAGATGACAGATGTTGGGACCCAGACGTGGTGCCAGATTTAATGTCAACGGGTGTTTCAGTCTCCCAATCTGTCGCTCATCCAGAGTGTGGAGGAGAGCCTCCGATGGAACCACCTCATGAGTCGTCTGCATCGGAGGAAGTGACTGAAGCGCCGGTAACACCTCCTTGTACCATCCGTACCAGGCGCCGGGCAATAAGTCCGGTTTTCTCAACACCGACTTAATAGGTTTAATTATTTAGACTAAGTTAACAATGTTTTTCTCATGTTGTCCTAGCTATAAGAGGGAGAGATGTTGTGTATGCGCTTACCGCTATAGCGATGTCAATAAACCAGTGTGCAACTAACTATCTTGTTTGACTGACGTGTACCGCTCCGCTATAATATCTAACAATATTATATTATTTCATGTGGTTATAGTTTTTAGTCCTCGATGCAAAAAAACTTAGATGCTATAAGTTTGATCGCCTTGTATGAGTTGTATGTTTGTCCGAATAGCTGTTAAGTGAGTTGTATAAAGATCTTAGAATTCAATACTCAAGCCTTCTTAAACGTAATACATGATCATTTTGACGACCTCTGTGGCTCAGTGGTAAGCGCGTTGGCGCTCAAGCTGGAGGTAGCGGGTTCGAATCTTGCCAGGGAACAAAAAGTTTTCTGTGTTCCTGGGTCATGGATGTGTATTAAATATGTGTATTATATAATAAAAATCTTAAATATAAGTATTAACATAAAAATATATTAAATATATGTATTTCCGTTGTTACGTATCCGTAACATAAGTCTCTTTGGTACTTGATCGACGTGGTGTGAAAGCGTCCATAGATATTATTATATTATTATTATTTCATACTTGTAATATTTTAATGAACACGCCAGCTGCCGAGAGTCTTCACTTTTTAAAATCAATATCATCAATCAATAAAATGAACATATTTACTTTCAATTTTTAAAAGGAATAACATTATTATTATAGAACTTATAATCTGTCTATCTAATATCCATTATCCATCGCTGTACGAATACAACGTACCTCTCTCTCAAATACAACGAATACAACGTACCTATAACGATAAAAAAGGAACTAGAAAAAGTATCTCAAGTCGTCTGCAATTTTAAATTGAGTCTCTAAACCAGAACATTTGTTAGGAACCTCGTAATGAGCACGTGCTTTATAGAAGCGCTATAATGGCTGTCCAATATCCATTTGGGTAAATTAATTATTGTACGATATACGTTTAGGATATCGGCTATTCTCACCCCAAGGATACATTATGGGAGAAATAGTCATTCAATGCTATAAGTGGTTACTTTTATTGCTATTCATATTCATAAGACATGGTTGATTTTTTTTGTATATAATATTTAGGTATGAGTCATTTTTATAAGTCTCAACGTTTCAAAATTCTTATTCTATTAAATAATAGCGTTTTTCCCTGCGCAGTATTAAATTTAAACTTATAAAAATCGGTTGTCTGTAAAGTCTGTTTACTGACGATAGTTGAACGTGACAACGTCATAAGAAAATACGGCTGGGGCGATTGTGCCTCTTTGTCGCTCGTGCCGCGCTCTCGCTTGCCCTTCAAGCTTTAAATGGAACGCCTCAGAGTGAGGTAACGCCGCATTAGTCATGATTTATCGTGCGTGCAGCCGGCTCCATCAAATTATAAGACGTTGTCACGTCAAAAACTTAATAAACCGCGATAAAATCCGTAAAAGTTGTATCATTTTACTTTAAACTTAATCACGTAAATACTTTATAATATTATAGTATCGACAAAAGGTTTCATTTTGCATGTTTTCAAATTTCAACATTTAATACTTAATATTATAGCCCGGGAGCCAGTAACAGGTCTCCATGACCAACTTCCTCCCGCGAGATATTTCGTGAGACGCATCAGAGAATAGTGTTATAAAGCCTAGTGGACGTCAGCTGGCGCGCGGTTGGGGGGATGAGGGGTGGGAGCCTCCCAATCATGTAGAAAAAACAAATCAGTCATTTCCTCTCAGCTAAAATATTTGTTAAATTGTAGTTAACTCAATATCTCAACGAAAAAATAATAATCAGCTGGTTATAACATGGTACCTTGTATGAGTTGTACGTCAGCTAGTGACTAGAACATTATTTTTTTTTTCACTTTCAGTGGAGTGGTTTATATGGATGATAGCGTAATATATAAAGATAATATCATCCATATAAACCACTCCACTGAAAGTGAAAAAAAAAATCATGTTCTAGTCACCAGCTGACGTACAAGGTACCATGTCATAACCAGCTGATTTTTTTTTCGTTGAGATATTGGATTAACTACAATTTAACAAATATTTGAGCTGAGAGGGAGTGATTGAATTGTTATTTTATTTTTCTTTATGCGTGGTCGGCTCCCACCGCTCATCCCCCCAACCGAGAGCCAGCTGACGTTCACGAGGCTTTATGATACTGTTCTCTGATACGTCTCGCGAAGTATCTCGCGGGAGGAAATGATTGACCAAATTTTCACCTGGCTCCCGGACCATTAAGCAATTGATTGCTTAGACTTTCAAAGTCTAATATATTTTTGGAATCAGTGTAAATTTACTTAAAGTGAAATTATTATTTATTAAAGTAAAATTTGTATTTTGAGTCGACATGCGGTTCGGATGCAGCTGATTATAAGTATTTAGCGCGACTGCCTATCAGACCTCCACCACCTGGTAACTCAGTAATATGATACCCCGTGGTAAGTCTGACTGTCAGAATTTGGGCTTCTGACGCTCCTTAACGACTATCTTTTCTGTCTTCCATGAATGACCGCCGGGGCCAATGAACTTGGGTGCTCTTCGAGAAGTTTCGTTACGGTCACCCATCCACAAACAAACCCCGGCAAGCATAGCTTTACCTGATAGATCGACGCGCGGCTAGTTATTGCTTAGTCACGAGCTCCGCCTCGTAGGCTGTAAAATGCGTATAAAACTTTTGGACTTCTAAAAAGTCTTTTAAAATCACGTGTCTGTGTTGTAAAATATTAAAGGCTTAGTTTACAAAAATCTGATTCTGCTGTTGACTCTTTATTTTGGCTCATTACTCAAATGCTATGATAGGTTTCATAATATTATTCTGTATCAAATAACCTGATTTTATAAATGATTTTTTTATGTTTACTGATTCGCGTCATATAACAGTGAAACCAAATACATATCGAGTAAAATATTCGCATGAAAACACAGCGAATAAAAATGTTCAGCTGTTAGATGACAAAGCTTACCGTATTATTAATGAAAGCGTGTTTTATTCATGTGCTATATTACATAGTCGTTCAATCAAAATCAAATATTAAATCATTATATTACATAATCGTTATAATATTTATCTCGTATGCGTCTACTGAGATACATAGGTTCACCATCTCCTAGATACAAGTAGGACGTCGAGGAGAGTGTTTTAGTTGAAATGGTGAATGTTTAATTTGAAACAGGCCTATTTAAAGAAGCTAACGGAAAACTTAAAGATAACCTTTTATTTATTGGTTTTATAATCAATAAAGTGACGGTAATTAAATAATAATAAAAAATAAATAATAATATGTTGGAACAACTCACACATGCCAATTTCATAGCAAGAGGCAGATGCTGTATTATGGCAACTGATACATGCTTATTTATTTCTAAATACACACACATTCATACATAGGCTTCACCGGTGGCTGGGATGCGCTTGTGCTTTGCTTTTATCTGCAAGGTTACCACCATCGCTTATAATTCATCTGTGTTTTGGAAGGAAGGACAGGACACACAGCGTAATAGGCACTGAAACATACGACCTTATGTCTTGGGATAAAGGGAACACATAAATAAGTGTCCTGGGCTAGCCCTAGACGAAATTTTGAGGCTTATGGGCAACGCTGAACACTTTCTATTATGTAGGCTGTCCTTCAGTTTGCCAGCTTAAGTCAAATAACAAAACAAATGAAAGACAAAATTGTCCTATAATATTAGTAAATCAATGTCACCGTCTAAGGTACTGGCGCAGAAGTTTAGCCACACCTGGGTCTTTAATTTACATGTTAATTGTATTTGTTTAGGATGCATGAACCTATGTTTAGAATACTATATTGGTTTATAAAGTGCATAGGGACTTGGTAAAAAGCATTTGCACATCTAGCGTAGATAATATAAATACTTAAACATTATTACCTGTATTTGTCTTTTTTTTTTTGTTATTTTTATGAGAGTGGAGATAACCCCACTCTTATAAAATATATTATAATATATAATATAAATAGAGTAGTAGTATATTTAAAATAACATCTATTTATTGTGTACATAAAAATAATAACTTTTGAAAACTAGCAAACTATTGATGTAATTCTCTTTAAAGCCCTTATTGACAATGACGATGGCTAAAACAAATTTACCTATAACTAATAACACTATAACTAGTAACTTGTAAAAAATACAATGAACCGCGATAAAATCCGTAAATTTGTCATTATAATATAACTAGTAAAATTAGTTCTAGCATGTACCATGCTTTATTGCCATCAACGTCCAGTAACTTCGATTGATTGTAATATTATCGACGGCACAAGATGAATGGATCTAGGGAGAATCGTTTCCCAGAGGAATATAATGCGAACATGTATACATTTGCCTTACAAATTAACTAAATTAATTTACGTGAGGGATGAGCAAAAAGCTATCGACAAAATGTATAATATAATTTTTCTCTTTTCCTTCCTCGGGAGTTCGGAATGGAATCGAAATTTAAATATTCAAATTCTTTATTGAATTGAGTAAATATTAAAAACATTTCGGGCTTTTTTCTAATACGTTTGTAGCCACTGTCCAAAAGTGCTTTATTTGTCGTATATTGGAAAGCTATTGTCTATACTAATATAATATTATAAAGAGGAAAACTTTGTTTGTTTGTTTGTAATGAATAGGCTCAAAAAGTAGTAAACCGATTTCAAAAATTGTTTCACCGTTTGAAAGCTACATTATCCACGAGTAACATAGGCTAAATTTTATTCTGAAAAAAAATAAGATAAGATATTTGGGTTTTTCGGACACAATGAGTAAAAAATCAACCAGAGAAGTTACTTATTTTGCGTACTAAGATCCCGTTGTAAATCTTAGTTAACGCAGGCGAAGCTGCGGGCAACAGCTAGTTATGAATAAATTGTGTTCTGCTATGAAAGCTTCATTACTCTTTGGGCATTTGATGTCCTCTTAACTATTATCATTAATATTGATACTATTAAATGTCCACGTCATCAACTATCTAGATAGCCGGAATCAAAAGCCGTGGCTTTCAGGATAATTCATGTGTTTGTGGCATCGCACAAAATTGACCATTCAGAGGATTTAAAACCAGTTTAACAGGATTTGTAGTTGGGAATGCAACTTTGTGTATAAGCCAGGGTTTATCTAATTCAGTAGTATTATATTATATGCCGGCCAAATAGTGTATACGGGCGATAAACTGCTAAAACAGCTAATTAACAAGAAACATATTTTGTTTATTTTGAATGCATTTCTGTGGCTCGATTTTTTTAAGGAGACGAAAGAATTAGACGACCTCTGTGACTCAGTGGTTAGCGCGTTGGCGCTCACGCCGGAGGTAGCAGGTTCGAATCTCGCCAGGTAACAAAAAAAATTCTGTGTTCCTGGGTCATGGATGTGTATTAAATTTGTGTATTAAATAATAAAAATCTTAAATATGTGTATTAATATAAAAAGAATTAAATATATGTATTTCCGTTGTCTGGTACCCGTAACACAAGTCTCTTCGAGAACTTAGCACGGGACCAGATTGACGTGGTGTAAAAGCGTCCATAGATATATAAATAAAAAAAAATTAGAAGGCAAAGCACATAAGAGGTTCTAGGAGGAGGGTATGATAAGTCATAGTTGTTCTTTGTAACTTGCCACTAGATGATATTAAATCGATCTAAATCGTACAATCGACGCATCGATCAAATATACCTCGATGAATCGACACCAATAATAGCCGTATAACGTCAATTCATACAGTAGATGGTAGATTTTTTTTATTACTTCTTATCACAGATTTATCTTATGGACTATTTCTTTTGACATAATATTTCAAGTGTATACGTTGTTACCTACGAAATTAGACATTTTGATTTGAAGGCATCTGGCGTATGACTGAGGATGTAGAAAGTACTTGACTAGTGGAATAAAAGGTATAAATTAAAAAGTATCAACCCTTTTATGTCCCACTTCTGGGCACGGGTCTCCTCCTCGAAATCAGGCGAGGAGGGTAATGGGCCAATAGTTCACCGCGCTGGCCGAGTGCGGGTTAGTGAACTTCACATACCTTCAAAGACTTTCAATCTCATCAGGCATGCAGGTTTCTTCACGATGTTTTCCTTCACCGGTGGAATAAAAGGTATATAAATATTATATTCCAAAGAAGCGAGTCTGCGAAATAATATTTCGTAAAGTACTCTGTGTTCCCTTGAGTTTACTTTACCTGAAATATCAATAAAAATGTAAATGCCGGTGATACAAAATTACGCTGTGATTGATGGATGTATTTCAGTTAGTATTCGGGATGATCCACACTTTTATTACAAAGGCTTTATTGGAATAAATAAGATATCTGTTGGCGGATGATTTAGAAGGTTCGTGATTCTTTTATTCCTATTACGTCGTGTGTGATTGATATGGAGTATTATCGCCATCAGCGCTGAAATGATTACACGAATATAAAGACGGCACTACAGAGTGACGCACGAAGATGCTACACACGTTTGTCAAGCTTCGTTTTGCAATAAAATGTATGTGATTTTCTCCACCGCAGCCCACGGACATGCTATACATTGATTGACATTTTCTTTCACATACGTAGCCACTGCTTGCGTCGGGGTGGAATCGCGCTTTATTGCCTTTCTTATTTTCACTGCGGGCTCAGATTGTCTAGGTCTTGTGTTCGATTAGGTTGATAAATTAGAAAGACGTACATTTTCAACAATGTCAATCCCAATGTTTCTTATTTTAATTACATATAAACATTATTAAATTATTAATTATTACCTCATAGGTTTAAGGGTCTGTTTCACAATGTCCTAATAAAGTTCCAATTAAGCTATTTGCAACATATTTACCACATAACTACAACATTTTTGTTTTACAATTGACAAATAGCAATATTTGGCTAATAAAGTTCTCTGTAAACTATAGGTCGGATCAACTGGCCATTAGCAAATTCATCTGTCAGATAAATTAGTTGACAGATATATACGCATTGACAGCTTCACGACATTTGACAATTTGACGTTCCGGTAACAGTAATATACAAAATAATTTAAATTGTGTTTTGATCGTTTAATAATTAAGGGATAACATTATATACAAGGTCTATGTAAATAAAAGGTATAAAGATGGTATGATACATACAATTAAATTATAAAAACATATTTTCATGTATATTTACGACATGGAATGTTTTTCTAAAACATATTTATCGTAAAATGGAACTATGAAATGAGAGGTTGCCAAGCCTACTAACCAGTAAGTGCCAAATAGGGATCTGCCAAATAAATTTAAAGGGAAGATGATGGTGAAACCCAATCAAGACTAACTAGAAGATTCATCTGTCAATTAATTTATGTGTCATATAGCTATAGGGTACTTTACTGGTACATTGTGAAACAGACCCTAAACATATTAAATAACATTCGAGCTGCATCAGAATTAAGATCAGCCAGGACACTATGTAACATACCATCATAAGATACGCATATAATTAGTATGCTACCTTCTTTTCTAACTATATCTACCAACAGCTAAATGGCAGCTACATTCGTTTTACATATTTTGTGAATAGATATTATTTTATTGTTACGATATATATTACAGGATCAGACACAAGTTAATACTGTTTCCGTGTACTGGTGGATAAAGGCATCCTTTATTAAACGCCGGTCGCCCAGACGGACGAAACCCTGCCGGCCGCCACTCAAATCCGACTAGCACCGATGACTCACGGAGCTATTATGTATATCGAATCATCATCACCGTCATCATCAGCAGCTTGATGTGTAAGCTAAATCATTGTAAAATTTCATTATCATCAATTCAGTAGTAAACTTTCAGAGTAACAAACATAATATTTCTATGTTGGATACATAGAAATATTTTATTACATATTTATTACATTCTTACAAACTTTCGCGTTAATAATACTTTTATGAAAAAGATATGAAATAACAATAGTAGGAAGAAGCTTACAATATTAAACGTATATCTTGTACATTATACTCCCGAAAGCTTATTTTCCTAAGTGGTTTTTGCACTTGAAAAATTAATAGTATTGACCCAATTTTTAGTTTGTTTTATCCCCAATGGTGATTTAAAATGTTAATATCTCTTACGCTACATTGAATTTTCCATTTCATAAGTGAAATGGCATTCATAAATTAAAACTAGTTCGTCCTGATGCCCTCCTCGATGCCCGCTGGAGTGTTCTCAGAGCTATTAGGTCACCTCGATGGGTTCAGCTCTCGAGACATTAGGTTTCAAGTACTAAATCATGTCCTAGAGATTGTCTTTTCGTAGTTCCCAACGCTGTTCTCTTGTAACGCGTTTATATTTTCATTGATTGTATACTGTTGTCGTTGTGTGTACATCTACTGTCCACATTTTTATAATTTTTTTTCACTGTTATCTAGCTTGCATTATTTTATTATTTGGGAATCTGAAACATCATCATCATCAGTCTACTGCTAAACATATGCCTCCCTTAATGAAAGCCAAGACGACCAATCCCTCGCTACTCGCATCCAATGTGGGCCTGCCACTGCATCATACTGTTCTGAAACATACTAACGTGAAACTTGGTCCCGGATCTACAGCAACAGGTTAACATCGGCTCAGGCTGTCCCCGGTGAAGGCTAGACTACTCCTCAAAAGGGTCCGGCCAAGTCAGACTATCTTCGCTCGCATTCTATCTGTAATGTTTTTAATTTTTATGCCTGTATTTTATTTAGGGGAAGACGATCTCCGTGCAGTGGCCGAACCGCGTTAGATGCGAGCGGCATGGGATCGGTCATCTTGGCGTTCATTGAGGGAGGCCTATGTTCAGCATAGGAGTGAGGAGCAGTGGACTGATAGAGGCTGATGATGATGATGTAATTTTTTATTTTTATATCCTTGATACCTAGTTGTATGAAATGAAGAATTGAAGAATGAAATGATGACTTTAATGAAGATAACAGCCGTGTCGATCCTGCAGGCTCCATACCGAGCATCTTCGTGGACACAATGTTTGTTCGCTACTTTGTTTGTTCTTAACAAACAAAAGTACTTTCCACAAAGAGTACTTCAAACAGGATTCACTTGTCATTTTGCGCTCGGAAAATAAAAGTTTTACTTTTAGTTCAGTTGCTATGAAATACGAAAATATTGTCGTGTGATACACCATGCGCAATTTTTCATATGCTAAGAATAGACAACGTTTTATTTTTTTATTTTATTTGGATAGGCAATGGGCATAAGTCTACAATGGTAAGTGGTCAAGTCAAAGAGGTCGCCCATGACCCATTAACAAATTCACGTAGGACCAGCCCTAGCGACTTAGTCATCTGTTACTTACACCTACTGCCCTTCCTTGCCAGACAGTAAAGCTGTCTGTTATAAGAATTGAGAAGGATGGTAACCATGCAGATGCATGCATAGGCGTAGGTATCACCGACACCGGTAAATCTCCAAGGGAGTCGTATCATGGTTTAAAGTAACAATGATTCTGGCATTCTTTATTTAAATATTCAAATGCAATCTCCATTAATTTCAACTGTCAGCGCCAGTTCTTTGGGTAAATGATCCAGGCTGGCGAAACTCCTATACAAAATAAACGATGTATGAAACGGACGTCCTTTTAATGGCTGCTATAATCCGATAAAATTAAGAAGAACATTATTAACTTTGGACCTACATTTACCGATGGCTCTTCTACATATAGATGGATTATATCGACCGCCATTTTGATTTTTGACAGTAAAATTGAAAAAGTCAAAAAGTGATATAAGATGGACGGTTATTGCAGATAAAAGATATTGTGTTTTTTAAAGTTATATTTTCACGTGTTTATTACATAAAAGTGTAATATTAATTAGTTATAGTCATTTTGTGAGTGATTCTCAGAGATTCAAATAGTGTTTCTGTAAAACAATATGAGAAAAGTAGCTTGTGAGATTTGTGGTATAAAAACATGCCGGGTTGGTAACAAACGTATTTTTATGGTAAAATATCCATTAGATAAAGATCGGCAAGCTAAATTACTTATTTAATCCATAAAGGAAGTCAATTCTAGTAGAAAATATAGAGGTTTAATATATTTTAACAACTTAAATATATAAAATAAACTTGTTATAAAAACTTCTTGTAGTGCTTACCCAGCAATCAGAATTTATCGACATCGATGTATAAACTCAGACTAATTATTCTATTATAATATATTATAACGTAAGCATTACATGCTGTTTGAGTCATTTAGTTAAATTTTAAGATTCAACTTATCATTCACTTTAAAGGTGTAAACAATGGGTCAAAGTGATATCTTATTTCAGATTCCCAAAAGATGTTAATTTAAAGAATACCTGGACCCTGATTGACAAAAATGCATATTTACTTGTAAAAATTGTTATAAACTTATACGTAAATTTAAGAAACAAACATATTGCTAAAGAAAAGCGAAGTAATATTTCTAAGAATTTTTTTTAAATAAAAATTATAGTGTTTGAAAATAAATGATTTTGTGAGAATTTGAAGTTTCTTTTCCGTTAATTCGTTAATTATAGATTTATTAAAACAATCTGTGTATCATTTACCCTTCATTTGTTTATGTTTTTAAAATAAAATTCGCACTATAACGAGTCTTTAAAAAGTCGATATCGATAAATTTTCACTAGTCCTAGCCCAGTACTAACTAGTTATGACATTATGTTGGCAGTATGTACCGCCAGGCGCCATGGTTCTGTCTGTTAGGTTGGTATTGGTTTAGAGTGCACGTTCATACATCGTTTTTTTTGTATGGCAGTCCCGTCTCTTAACGTTAGTTTTACATACTCTTTGAAATGATCTACTGTCACTTGAATGTATACAGTCGCATTATATTACGAATATTTCATTCTATCACGCTGTAACGTTGCGCTTGATCGTTACATAATTTTAGGTTTAAATTAAAAATTCAGCAATAGGTATTATGTTTAAACTAAGCATACTAATGACATAAGCGCCATCTATCGTTAACTAGTGTCAACTATTGACATACTCTATTGGCTCGCTAGCGACCATTCTAAAATTCAATAACTGTTTGCTTATATCTTTTTCTCAAATAAAAATAATTTACCTCTTGTAATTTATAATAATAAATATAATAATTTAATCTAATCCCTAAACCAAATTACAAATAAACTAAATTAAAACTTAATTAATTATAAAGTCTGTTTGACAATTGACTATAGAACTATATTGTTTATGGAACGATAGACAAGCTGTGATTAGGGACCTTTTGATTTGCTGTCACTTCTAACCGACCTCTTGGCTCTTTCTTGTCCTGACTTCGTGGCTGGCGGAAGCCGAGGCTAACCCTCGTCTAATTTTTTTGAATTCCGCTGGGAGTTTGCGGAGCACATTGGACATGCTAAGTATCCAAGCTTGAAGACCGAACAGCCGGCCGGCTGAACCGAACGGCTAGTGTGAAGACCCAAGCAGCCAACCTACCATCGCCAGGAGTCCAGTCAGGCCAGTGATTCCTCCCTTATTACCCCAATATGCTGTCGGAACGTGGGCCAGCCAAGGAAAGTTTTTGGCTCGCGATAAGGTAAGACTTGTCCGAACCTACTCTACCGTAACTAACCTGCTCGCTGGGGGCATCTACCACCCCCACGCGACAACGCATATTTTATTCTATCACGCATATTTTATTCTATCACGCACATTTTATTCTATCACGCATATTTTATTCTATCACGCACATTTTATTCTATCACGCATATTTTATTCTATCACGCATATTTTATTCTATCACGCATATTTTATTCTATCACGCACATTTTATTCTATCACGCATATTTTATTCTATCACGCACATTTTATTCTATCACGCATATTTTATTCTATCACGCATATTTTATTCTATCACGCACATTTTATTCTATCACGCATATTTTATTCTATCACGCATATTTTATTCTATTACGCACATTTTATTCTATCACGCATGCTTTATTCTTTCACGCATATATTTTGGGACACTTACCCGGCGTTTGTAGATAATGTGCACAGTTAACAGTTTGTTACCCTTACCAAAGATTCGTTTTGAATAATGAAACAAATAATTAAGGCGAAAAATTCAAGCATATTTTCTTTTTGAAAAGTCTTTTTCAATCTGCAATAAGGCGATTGCTGATTTATTTTTCAAGTATATCGATATTAAATATGTATATTATATCAAACACTAAATAAATGAAGCTTTATATCTCTCAATTCTCCGTTTCTCAGGTTCGTAAAGTTTAATTTTATTACGGTCCCTTGAATCTGTAAATCGGGCTTTAAGTCAACGAAAGTATAATATTATGAACCTTAAAAACATAACCTTTAAACATTTGTGGTACTACGAAATCCTTTTAACATTTAATATTAACAGCTTGGGAGAATATCGTAGTAATAAATGATTGTAGTTTTAGTAATAATACTGAACTTAGAGCACATGGTTATACAGTGATGAGAAACTGTTTTTATGTCAACTGAGTGGTATGGTAGGTATGAGCTTCTGAAAAGTTTTTAAAAAATTACGTCGATAAATGAATTCTTATGATTAGCTTATGAAAACATGGCAACTTATAATTGACTAGCTGTTGCCCGCAGCTTCGCCTGCGTTAACTAAGATTTATAACGGGATCTGAGTACGCGAAATAACACTTTTTACACCTTGTGTCCGAAAAACCAAAATATCTTACGTTACCCTATTTTTTATCAGAATAAAATTTAGCCTATGTTACTCGTGGATAATGTAGCTTTCGAATGGTGAAAGAATTTTTGAAATCGGTCCAGTACTTTTTGAGCCTATTCATTACAAACATACAAACATACAAAAATAGGTAAAAATCTTTCCTCTTTATAATATTAGTGTAGATGTAGACAAGCAGCTCTCCGGTTTCATTGTATAGCATATGCCACTCAAAAATAACTTCTATTAAAAATAACTTTCAAAATTCGTTCAGTAGCTCCTTAGATTACCTCCTATCACTTCTCAAACTCACAAACTTTATCTTTTATAATATAGATAAGTAATCAAATAAATACATGAGATTTAATCCGTTTCCTTATCAAAACGAATACAATTTGAAGAGAATTCAAAATAGGAAACTTAATTTAATATTGAAAGTGAATTGTTTTTGAGCTGACACACACAGGCATGGCAATAATATAATCTTTATATATATAAACGAGCAATTCTTGTATATATATATAGAATCTGAATCTCGGAAACGGCTCCAAAGATTTTCATGAAATTTTGTATACATGGGTTAAAAATGGCGATAGATCGATCTAGTTAGGATAAATTTTTAGAAAAGTTTTTTTTATCCGTGTTTTGGGCAACGATAAAATATGATTAGAATGCGAACGTAAATTTCGCTGTCAAATAGTATGTAATGATAGCTTAGTGGGAAAATTAGGCAGATAAATCCGAACGAGCCTGGTTCGAGTCTCCAGTCCGAATTTTTTTTTTCCTTTTTTAAGATCTTTTTTTTGGAAGAAAAATTTCATCGTATTTTACTAAGGGTACCGAGCAAATGCTCGGTCAACCAGGTACTAATAATTAAATTAAGGACTATGGTCCAGTGGTTATGGGGTCAGCCTCTTAAGTGAGAGGGTCCGGGTTCAATTCTGCCTCCTGTGGTGCCTTGAAATTTTTAAGTGTATATTACTTGAAACCATCGCTCGATCACCGGTGAAGGAAAACATCGTGAGGAAACCAGCATCCTTCATTAGATTAAAAGTCTTTGAAGGTCGGCGAACTATGGGCGAATACCCTCTGCGTCTGATTTCGAGGAGATCCATTCCCAGCAGTGGGATAAAGGTTGATCATTTTTTACTATTAACCTACATTTTATAATGTGAAAAATGTTTATAAACGACTAATAAAAGGTAAGATTGTATTACAGATTAGCTGAGCGAGTGAGCCTATATTCCTGTCTCCTTCTTAATTAGAATAAAGCAGTTATTTTACTTGCTATAATAGACTGCTACTTTTACATTAACCTTTTTAATGAAACGAGAAAACTTCGCAGCATCAACACTTCATTTAGATATCAAAAGAAACTTGCAAAGTTTTAATGCTCGACTCGCGGTTTTCCAAATTAAGCTTGTTCATTTAAATTTGTAATTATCAAACTTCAACTTAGTTTGTTCTGTGATATGTAGTGCAATTTATTTGCAATACAAACATGTACGTTTAATGGTTGAGTCCTCGCCTAACCATGCTGTAAAGTATCCGAAACGTTGGGCATCAAAAAAACTTAATAAACCGCTATAAAATCCTTGAAAGTTGTTTCATAAGCCTGTAGTTTATAGTTTATTCCATATTAGTTTCATAGTTCATAATAGTTGAAAAAAGTTTAGTTAATTTGGTTAGCCAGTAAATAAACTTTTTAAACGAAAAAGACATCAAAAATATTGTAAAATTGAAGCTTTTACTTTCACGTTAAGCGGCAAACCCTCATAGAAGTTATGACAGCAAGAGTTGTCTCAACTGAGAAAAATGATTCCCATTTTATCGTGTGTCCCCCAAATTTCGCTATTAACGGGAGTACTTTAAAAACGAGTTTATTTACGAATTGAAATAAACATTTTCTACAAACGCTCAACTAATCTCATACCCGAAAAATGCGAAGCTACCTTTAAAACAATTTGAATTCTTTTTTCAAGCATTTGAAAGCATACATAATTCCAGTCCGTCTTAATATGTGGGTGGCATGACAAATGTTGATCTTTTGTTTTTATTAAAAACCTACAAATGTCAGACGTCACATACGTAATTAAACGGAGTTTCATAATTAGCTTGTCATTTTGTGTAGAACAAAGACATTGTTTTTTTTTCTGACATTGTATTTTTCTATAATTGAATTTGCTCAGCTTAAACACTATGTTTAATGTTATCTATACACACGTGATGCGTGGAATTTTATCACCACTTTCATATTTAGCCGTCTAACGCAAATATATTTTTAGTGTAGACAAGTGGATATAATAAAACAAAACCGCGTTCTTGACTTACTAAAAACCAAAATCAAGACGACCGATTGAAGAATATTTACACGATGGTTTAATCCTATCCAGTTTCCCGAATAAAATTATATGTCTATCTTTCATCATCACCATTATCACCGTCAACCTTTATCCGTCCACTGCATGCGCCAACTAATGAACGCTAAGACGACCACCACTTCGTCTACCTTTACAATAAGATTATTCTTAAACCAAATCCTACATAAAACGCATTCTATAAACATCAGGTAACGAATATTCAATGCAGGGGAATTCCCCAGAGTCCCTGACAGTCTGTGTTAAAAGTGAGTGTAAACTGCGGATTCATTACATACAACCTCCGAGCCTGTGGGATCTCCTGGATAGTGTCACTAGTCTTATATCTATAATAGCGACAAGATTAACTTTCCGATACATTACCCAGTGTGAGCTGACTTCACTGGTATTTTTATATGATCGGTCCTCGGTAATCTATGTCACATAACTTAAGATAATGATAATTATGCGTTATTTTCTTACGCGCACAAGAAATCCAGCCGCTTCATCCAGTTCTATTAAAACTATTTAAGGCGGATTGTTTCGGTCTTGTCTTCGATAATCTTATTGTATAGTGTCATTTATTATCAGAGAATACTCTGATAATAAATGACACATACAGCAACGCTGCCGGTGCCGCTCCGCTGTTTTCGAGAACCGGTCCATTTGATTTTCACGCAAAGATCCTGCCGCTCCCGCGCCGCCACCGCCGCCGCCCCGCTGCCCGCTAAATTCGAGGCAGAGGCCTTACGGTCAGACATGGTAAATATTTAAAAATAAAATAATAAAATGAAATGTCAATTTCAAATCTTAAATTATTTTAATGTATCATCATCATCATCATCATATTAATCCTTCTCTCTGTTGGGTACGAGTCTCCTTCTTGAAATCAAGCGAGGAGGATGTTGGGCACCTAGAGCACAACCACGCATATATTTTTGAATACATACACATCGTTAATAAATTACGGCTAGACATAAAAAAATGATCATGCTCATCACACAAACATTTTTCCTGTCTGGGAATCGAATCTGCGACCATCTAGCTTAGCACTAGTCACTAGCCAAACAGGCTAACTATTCATCCCCACCGTGGTTCAAGCATTGTCGTGGCGGTGGGACTCAGTAGCCTAGGGTGAGTCCAACACCTTGGGCGAAGCTAATTGATCCAAGGGGGCTCTTTGTACCCCTTTTATAAGAAGAGGGGGCAAAAGAGCAGTGGGCAAGAGGCGAGGATGGAAACCTCGCCTCATTTTACTGTCCTGACGGTGGAAGGGGTTGTTCTGTAGTGCGAGGCAACCCGTCTGTGGAGGTTGGCCCCCTGAGGATACTAACTGGCCGTCGAGGTGCCCTGTGCTAGTAGAGCCGGGGCGCCTCACCAAAGGCGGCATTGGTGGCACTCGCCGGGTTTTAGTGGGTAGAGCTGCGTCCGTTTACCTTGTATCTTCGGGCGCAGTGAGTCCCACATACCCACCTGGGGAGACCCACTGCCCTGTGGGATGTGTCAGTGTATTTCCCGGCGTTAAAGACAAAAAAGCTAACTATTCTTAAATTCCAGATTCATACACTGAGATAAACACAACTAAGGTAATCTTTAAACGCCTGAATAGATCTGGCCTTCGAATAAAAAATAGGATCTGAATCCCACTTGAATGCCGCAAACAGTCGGTTTCAAACGTTTTCCTTTTTGCGTTGCGAATGAAAATAGATTCCTCGAGTGCTAGTATTCAATACAATCTGTTTTTATTAAATATTCTTTCGGGATTGTTAAAGAAATTTATTAATAATAATATTATCATCATCTGGTATTACAATAAGTAATTGTATTGAATAATTGGAATTAAAAAATGCCAAATGTGAGTCAGACTCGCATACTTCGATCAATTATATAGGGTTACCTATATATAGGGTATAATTGATCGAAGCTCGCATGCGAAAGATTCTGTTTACTCACGAGAAAATACTTTTTGAGGCAGTATAAAGTAGAGCGGAGGAATCGAGGCCACCACCGCCAGTTCGGCTCCAGAGTTAGAAATCTATTATGTGTAACGTGTGTCCATTATATTGATTAGGTATATCTTTTCTGTACATAGCATTAGGCTAGTGGTAGCATTTTGTGTTGGTCTCTTTGTATATCGAAATTTTCTTACTTAGGTACTCTTAAGAATTTGATACGGCTTTCACTGTCATCTTCGTAATGAGTTATTAATTATTTTCTTAAATATTAGGTTCATAAGTTCACATTAACGTTTTTATTAATGTGTTGCTGTGTGGCTACGAATTAACTCGAAAACTACTCGACCGATATTAAAATCTACTTAACCGTTTTAATTTAAAGCAAATTTGACATATATACCAAATCGCAATTAAAAAAAATTAGACAGTCTGTTTTATCTTCGCTCCGAAACTGGCCAAGGCAAATCGTTTACTAATCGTAATCGTTAATATTAAATAGATACTAATTTTTAAGGTAAGTCTCAGTGACAAAAATTTCACTGCTCGTCTGGCTCTAATTTGCGTAACACAGAAAAAACATAGCTGTTTGACAGAAAAATAAGCAGGATTTCTTTTATGGTGTAGAAGAAAGTGCAGCACCAACACATCCCTACCACTAACTAACGTCACGATAGGGTATAAAATACAAATGTACTAGCAATAGTGATAAATGAAGATGTCCGTAACACTGGCGGGTAACGTATTTCAAGAGCATTTCGCTAGAAATTGAATATGCACTCAATATGTTACCGCTGTGCCTTTTAATGTCTGGAATGTTCTTCGTATTTGTGCGCTGGATTTGCCTAATCGGAATGTGTATTTGAAGTGTTAAATTTGTCATCCATTTTATATGCAGCGACGATGGTCCAGTGGTTGGTGGACTCGGCCTCTTATGCGAGAGTTTCCGGGTTCGGTCCTGACCTAAGACTTATGTGGCTTGAAATGTGTTTTTCTCAGTGCCCTCCAAACACGAGACCATGGTTCGCTCACCGGTAAGGAAAACATTGTGAAGAAACCTGCATGCCTGATGAGATTTAAAACAGTATGACATTTAAGGGTTGATACTTGAATAAACTTATATATATCTGTGTAATGTATTTATTGTGTTTTTAATTGACGAGATAAACCCAGTGTAGACGGTCATTCGGTTTATCAGGACACCGATGTCCACAGCCTAGCATAGTGGGTTTTGCTCTTGAAAATCCAAAAGCTCATTTAAAAAGGCCTGCTAGTCCATACGAGTTCGGCCTTTTTAAATGGGCTTATAAGAAAGTTCTTGTGTCAGTTCATAATCTTTTCACGCCTAAGCCGCTCAACCCATATAAACATGTTGCTTTTACGTTTATAGTATAGAACAGAAACATCTATGAATGAAATTGAACACTATTTTCATATTGAAAGTCAATCAAAAATATTTTTTTAGATTAATTCTTATATTATTAATAACTATGTATTGTAATGTAATAAAGTAATATCAAAAATATAAAAGCCACTAGCCCAATAGGGCAAATTTCGATAATATTTCGTCATGATATTGACTATATCCTCAGGAAAAGCAAGATATCTAATTATTAATAATAGTACGTGGCATGTATACAATATAAGATAGTAAAATTAAGTCAAGAACAGGCAACAGCTAGTCCATAACATCGGTAGAATTCCATATGTACGGTACTAAAACGAACCAAATTATTATTTCGCCTAGCCGCCTGACCATAAAACGCGAATGTGTTTCCTTAAGCAACATAATTTCAATTTATAGTGGAAATCATATTGCGTTGGCCGAGTGCCAGACGTCAGTTTTGCCGCTCATGAGAGCAACGGTTCCTCCATACATTCGCTAAAGCACATTAAAATATAAGTTTGAGTAAGTTACGAAGTTAATTCTCAACGTGTTTAGCGTTGAAAGAAATGTTAATGAGACCATAAAGTATAAGTTTTATTGTTTTCATGCTAAGAGTTGTTCATGTGTTACATGAGTATCTTTCATTGAGTTTTGGACGTGACAACGTCTTATAATTCGATGGAGCCGGCTGCACGCACGAAAAAACATGACTCATGCGGCGTCACCTCGCTCTGAGGCGTTCCATTTAAGGCTACCGATATTCAACTATCGTCAGTGAACCGACTTTACAGACAACCGATTTTTTAACGGGACTACCAATCGGACTTTACGGGTGCTATAACTTCATGAGAACAACTTAATTACGCTATCAACACCGAACTAGCCCGGCGGACGTTGTGTATTGTATTGTGAATCTTAACTATCTTAAATAAACACTAATAAATCGGTGACACAGACAGAAGAATTATATTTTTGCACTAACATTATAATCGCAAAAGTAGCTTTGACTTTCTGTGATCGCTTAATTCGCGAGAAACCTGCTTTCAGACCGCTATCCAGGATTTTTGTAATATACATATTATATACATGGTTATTTTGTAATATACATTCTCATTCATCATTTAATAATGTATGAAGCAATAAGCAGGTTGTGACCTAAATTAGTTATTGTGTCCAAAATATAAGCGTTCACGTGCTCAATATATTTATTTAATGTTTTTTTTATGCAAAAGAGTCTAGTATTATTAAAAAAAAAAAAAATAGTTACCAAAAATTTAATAATTTAGAATTGTAAACATACTCACCCCAATAACGCGCCATAATTAATTCGTCGCACGTTAATTAAATAATAATCTATGCCAGAGGTTTCTACTCAATTTACCTATGACGCCATACTTTTATCAAAACGGCAATGTGTAATCAAAAAATTTGTTGCAATTGAGATGTACACGATAAGATTTATATTACATCTAATTATCTCGGTTGTGTTGCAATGTTTAATCCATTAGTCTTTTTGACGAAAGGGAACGAGAAATTCTAGCGAGAATTCCTAGCAAATAGCCACTGACTAAAATACAGTAGTTTGTTAATTAAAGCCGTCGTCCGCATGCCATTATCCTGCTTATGAAGATACTTTGCGGTGTTTTGAAGTGAAAACTTCTTTGGCGCACCGCACACAGATTTTTTGTAGGCTGTGAATGAGGCTGATCCGTCACGCTCTTAAGTGAAAGGCTTGATACGCTGAACTCGTGACCACCAAATGTATCCAAGGAAGATACAGTCAGTTACTCTTTGCGTGTGTTGCTAGTTCTGAAATTATGTGTGTTTGTACGCACATTTCGGGTATTAAAATTTATATATGTATACTAGCTGTTGTCTGTAGCTTCGCCTGCGTTAACTAAGATTTACAACGGGATCTTAGTACGCAAATAAGTAACTTTTCTGGTTGATTTTTTACACCTTGTGTCCGAAAAACCCAAATATCTTACGGAACCCTATTTTTTCCAGGATAAAATTTAGCCTATGTTACTCGTGGATATAATATGTGGTTTTCGAATGGTGAAAGAATTTTTGAAATAGTTCCAGTACTTTTTGAGTCTATTCATTACAACCAAACAAACAAAGTTTTCCTCTTTATAATATTAAGTGTAGATCTGATATTAAGTGTAGATAGATTAAACAATGCTTATGTAAAAATTTACATCGAAATGAACACCGGGTATTATATTGTATATCTTTTGTAAAATTTGTAACTAGTATATCATTTCAATCGCCATATTCGACCTCCACTGAATCCTCCCAAATGTCTCTAAAACTTTACATTCGGTAAACTGAACGGAGATATTTGATATGTTTATGAATACATTTTCTTGGCAAACATCGCTTGGCTCCGTATTGTATACTATAATTTAGTATTAACACAATCGAGAAACGCCATATGAATAAATATTAGACTGGAATCGATTTGACTGGTTCTTTCTTGTGTAATTGGATTTGATATATTGGAATGTATAAAGAGTTGGCGTAAAATGTTGTCATCTTCATGACAATTGTCATCCATCTTATTGCATCTCCCGAAAGGATATTATTGTGTTCTGTGCAAAAAGAGGGACTAATGAAAACGGGTGCAATGGGGTTGGCATATTCATATGAATAAAACCAAAATACATTCCTAGCTCGCTCCGCCCACGTCACATAGTTTCAATGAGATTTTAATTTAGAAAAAGGACTAATTAACACAAACGCGTATGTGGCATATGTGGTGAAAGTAAATAAATCTATATTATACCAATAAACAATAAATTGATTTTTCCCAATTCCCTTGATAAGTAACATCACTATCACTTCTGAAATTTTCGAAATATCAATACATATAGTTTCCTAATAAGTAGAAAAGAAGACACATTTTAAATTAAAATCTATTTTTATTTTTAATTAAAACTAGCTGTTACCCGCAGCTTCGCCCGCGTGAACTTAGATTTACGGATTTTTGTATCAATATGTATATATTATGTTATCTTGAATATAAAGACATATTATATTCCTTCGCAAACTTTCTGTATGCATATTTATATTGCGTTTAAACAACGGCAACAGGATTTATTTTCTTGCGTATTATTTTGATTTTGCCATATCTCCTAAAGTATTTACTTAATTTGCATGATGTAAAGGGGAAAAATAATCTTCATAAAGTGCTCAAGCTAATTAACTGGTTCAAAATATTCGTATTTGTGTAAATAACTTTCAAACTATCGCGTTATAATTGCCCATTTTTTTAAAGTATTAAATGGATATAGTATGATATCCCTAAGAGATAGACATATGCCATCGCGGACTTTTTTGTAGACCTATTTAAGACACATCCATACATTATTTTGTTATATCTCAAAGGGCTTAGGCAGCGTTTTCGTTGAAAACTCCCAGGCGGACTATTTTTTTCCGACACCTCCAACAGTTCTTGTTATATCTTAGCCAATGTATATAAAAACTTAATAAATTATACATATAAACTCTTGAATTGTCCTATCTATAAAAAAAATCGCATCAAAATCCGTTGCGTAGTTTTAAAGATTTAAGCGTACAAAGGGACACAGGGACAGAGAAAGCGACTTTGTTATAAAATATGTAGTGATGATGTGCCGGGGACTTTTTATAATTTACATCATTAAAATATCACAATAATTTCATTTACGTACGTTACTTACTTTGTACAGTAGCGAAGGGTACACTAGTAAAAATTTGAATGTTTCATCTTAATTATTGACCCAGGGAACATACGGATGAGGTTACCCGACCCGACTGCCTTAGGTGAGGTCATTTGTGTTAAGCTCCCGAGACTGTGGCCTATTACAAACCGACCTTATTTATTTTAGTTACAAACTTTATCGTTGTAGACATTTTCGATACTTTTTAGTTTGTAAAAATCAAATACTTCTAAAGGCTATATAGAAGAAGTGGGAAGAAATAATAAAGAAGATTGTTGCTTAAAGCATCTCTTGAGAACTTGCTGCTTATTGCAACGCAAAACCGTCACCCACAAAGACGTAGGTATACGGGTTGCTGCAAACAAATGTTCCCTAGACATTATGTAAATGAATAACATGTCCTTTTCTTGGGGATTTATGGACGTCGTCTACGTATCAACCCGCATAATGATGCTTATAAATTCCAAGCTTCCCGAGAATTCGCCACAAAATGTACGCATAATTACGTTGCTAGTTTCTCTCCACCTGCGATCTCTAATGTAGTTGCAAGCTCTAAATAAAGTAGTGTCTTGTTAGTAGTTCCATGTCATTTTGGCTGTTGAATATTTATAAACTGTTTTCCGCTTCTTAAGCTGTAGATTTTGTTTTACAATCTTAGTATACGGACTTAAGTTCTAATTATAGAAATATGTAAAATATTACGTATGTCCCAATACCAAAAGAAATCTGAAATAGGTGTAGCTTGTAACTGGGTGATTTCCGATCCCACGTGGGACTCACACACCCAAGTGTGCATACCCAAACTAGTCACTTTGTGGTCCTGGCTTTAGGATCACCTTATTTTTCAGCGTCAGACTGATCTGTTGGAAAGCCAGACTTAGTTTTGTACGAGGGACTACCAGACCGCTACTAAGCAACTCCTATCGCTATTCAAATCAATCAAATCAATAATATCTTTATTTCGTAGGTAACAACTTGTACACTTGAAATAAGTTGAAAAAAACTAGTCAAGAGTATCTAGGTAATAAAAAAAAAACTCGTTTGAGATGCAGGATCCCCTAAGAAAAACGAGAAAAAATCTTAGGGGTTGCTCTTTTGTGAACAAATGATACATAATATTACAATATAAATACAATATATTGTTATAACAAGTAACATCTTAAGAGTGAGTGTCTTATTCCCAAGATGTGGTATCTTCAATAAAATATTTTATTTCGTAATAGGCAAACGTTCCTTAACAGTTTTCTTAAATTTATGAATGCAAAGATTTTGAACGTTTCCTGGGATCCTATTGTAAAAACGTATACATTGTCCCATAAACGAAGTACTAACTTTATTCAGTCTACAGAATGGAACATTTAATTTATTTTTGTTTCTAGTATTTATATTGTGGTTGTCGCATTTTTTTACAAATTCATTAATATTTTTACGGACATACATCACATTAGCAAAAATGTGTATTGAGAAGCTACAGTCAAGATGGCAATTTCTTTTAATTTATCTTTTAATGATACTGCTATATATTATCTATACCGCTATATATTACTATTATTACCGCTACCATACAATGAAAATTCAGAACCGCTTACAAATTAAAGAAATATTATTAAATATGCAACTAGTTTTAACCGAGCTTAGATGTTTAGTTTCTTAGGGACGTCCTTTATAATCCCTTCAAAAATGTAGTGGTAATAAATCTTGGAAATATTTCGTTCATTACTATTAAAAACATAGAAATACGTACACATATGTTATACGTAGATACTAAATCAAATTAATATTGGAACATATCCACGGGTTAGAATAATTTATTTACGAGTGCCGTGACAATCCTTTTAGAGTACAGTTCGGATGTAGGAATGATCAATCACACGAGATGTTCAGACACACGCGCTATTTTTTTAATATTAAGGTTAACAGAGATGTAGGTGCCTCATATATCAAGAATGGTAGGTGATGAGTAGACTCGATATTCTGTCACGGTGACTATAGATTTCTTAAATTGCATTCATACATTCATTTTATTCATCTTTAGCAATTTAGTAATAAAATGATTCATGGCGGCGGGTTTGTACCTGTGGCGGATCTCTGCCTCACCACCGTTGGATATAACACAGCTACTTCCCGCAGCTTAATATTTGAACATTGTCCACAAATGACTTGCTCACAAGATTAAATAAATATCAAGCTCTTTGTAACTAAAATAGCAAACAAACAACATCTAAAATTTAGATAGTTTTAATAGTATAAAAAAAACAGCAGTTTAATCTTATGTTACTAATCTTACTATCTTTTTTTTTTCTAATGGTTTCGAAAACTTTTAGGCTAGATGGCCTTTAAGCTCAATCGGTAGGTAGGTGAGCATATGGCTCACCTAGTAAAATAATCTTACTATCTATTAATGTTTGTGAGTATGGATGTTTGTTATTCTTTCACGTAAAAACTACTAAATGGATTTTCATAAAATTTTACAATAATATAGTTTATACATCAGAATATCACATAGGCTATAATTTATCCCTGTACTCCCACGGGAATGAGAAGTACGCGAGTGAAACCACGGGGCGCTGCTAGTATTAAAATAGACTAATCCTTTTATAATAAATAGTGCATATCACTATATACATAGTTATAGAGATAAGGAGATATCTTAGCAGTAATAAATTATTTGCCAAATTATAAGAACGTCATCTCAATAACTCTGCTGTTTTGAGACGACGTTAAGATTTTCTGCGATTACTGAGAGAGGCTTATCTTTATCACTATCAAATATACTGATATGATAATGATTCAATTCAATCATTTATTCACATGAATGTAGTACATAGGTGATATTAAAATTAAAAACAAGTTTCATACATTCTACCATGCCATGGTGTGTGAATTTGTGTGAAAAATTAATTACATAGCATTTTTTTAGCTTTACATAATAACATGAAAATTGAATAAAGTTGATAAAACTATTATGTCCAAAAATATTAAAATATTAGATATTATATAATTAATAATAATATGTAATTACATTTTACAATCATTGTTCATAAATATTAAAATATTAGATATTATACAGTTTAGAAATAAAAATTATGTCATTACAATAATTGTCCATAAATGTTAAAATATTAGTTATTCAATTTCGAAATAATTAATTATAATAATTGGAAGAAGTCACATTTTAACATACACAATTTCAATTATATTTTGTCATTTTCCATGAATAACTCATTTAGAACATAAAAACATTTTTCTGCAAGGCACGCTGTTACATTTTTTTTTAATTTAGGAAATGGCAAATCTTTAAATTTATCAGGTAAAGAATTATATATTTTTATTGCTTGTATGTATGCATTGTTTTTATAAATATCTCAATTACATAGCGGAATATATAACTTAAATTCATATCTTTCATTCCTTCATCCTACGTCTGACTTAAGTTTAAAATATTGGGGATTTAACTTTACAAAAATACAAATGTCCTTTATATACATACATGTTAGCGGCAAAATGTTGAACTTTTTAAACAACCATACAACATTATAGTACCAACAAATCTATAGCTACCAATTATCGATTCCTTCTCACAAATTTGATTACAGCTACTATTAAAGCCACATACGGTATACATATACATTCTTCTTGATAAATCTTTACAGGAACCCACCATAAATAATCAACCAAGATTTATAAAACATTTTAACTTCGAATGGCTATTTTCTAACTCCACTCTATTCAACGAGTCGAGGAGTCTCGTGAATAGGGCATTCGTAGACAATGTCGAAATGTCGAATTCCCGATAAGAAAATGGAGAAACATTGTAAATATCCCGATTTGAACAGATTTAATCAAGTTTCACACTTCACAGGGTTAAAGTAACGGTACTGGTACACGCCAACTTCTTTTTTTATAGCATAGGAGGAAAAACTTAGATGCGTTGCCCTCCTTTTTCCTGTCCCCCCATTGGGCACTAGAAACTCACAAACCGCACGAAAGGCGGTATAGCTGTCACTTTACGCGGGTATCATGTGAACGAACGATGTCATTACGTCTTCAAATATTAATTGTGTCCTACTGACTGATTAAGGTTCTAAACCAAAGGCTTTGATACAGGTCAGATTCTGCATCATCATGGAAATGTTCCATTCAGGAGCATTGAGGTGTTGGAACTTAATTGAGATACAAATTAACAAAAACCTGCATACAGCGCTCTGCTTTTATCTCGAACGGTGTAAAAAACCATCTGTTTATTTTTTATGATCCTGCATTATGGAATGTTATGAAAGTTTACAGCAAATGTGTGCGGTGTGGTAATAAAGTTGAATGGTGCAGTTTTTAAATATTTTATGCGTGAATAGCTAAATATGTAAAATGCTGCAATACACTGAATCCACTATCGTTTTGTAAATGCGATGCCAACTGAGGTATTTTCGAACATATTTAACTCAGTAATCTTGCAGAAAAGAACATACTCATAATATATGGAACGTCGGAAACCCTCAAGTCTTTTGGTGGAAACGGGTGATGATAACTTACAGCGTCTTGTTCGACCAAAGAAGTGGAAACTGGTGAGAGGCCTCATTTGTTTCTGCCATGAAACAGCTTTGCTGTGTCTCTGAGAGAAAGGCGAGATAGGCGGTGTAATTACTGGTAATGAGACTTAACACTTTTTGACGTGACAACGTCTGCTCGATATTACGGGCAGCATGCACCAAAAAGATGACGTAATGTAGCGTTCCGAAAGCGAGAGCGCGGCACGAACGAGATAGAGGCATGATTGGCATTTGGCTCGACCTATCAGCTCAGTTTGATTGGTGCTGCATGTAATATTTGACGTTGTCACGTCAAACTATATACCGTTTGTAAACCGACGTTACAGACAATTACTTACTTACCTACTTTAAAGACAAGAAAAACGTGTTATTTTGGTAAAATCTTGTTGCAAATTCGGCTTGTTAATTGGTGCTATAAAAACCTAGATGTTTAAGCAACCAGTGAAGGTAAACGGAAATCCACAAGATGAAGTAGGAACATTTAGGTATATCCCTCACGCAAAGAGAACCTAGACATTATCATGTTTCAGGTTGGGCAAAACATAAATGAGTTGCTTCAGCTACTTCCAGGTAAATTAGTTTATGTTCTTGGGCAACGACCACTTACCGGTTTGCTTATTCTCTGCCAATTTGCCTATCCAACATTAATTATAAAAAAAAAAAACAAAAAGAAGTTTTAAATAAAATTTATGGTGAGCTTACAGTGTTTTGTTTAAATATAAATTAACTTTTAATTCTCTTAAGCTGCCCGGATTAAAAATGTACGTACATGTGAGAAAATCAAGTTTTTTGATCTCGGCTTCCAGGAGTTGTTAGGAATGGAAGACGAGGTAAATCCGATTAAAAAGTTCGTTCCCGACGTTTTCTCGTTTCATTCATGGAGTATTCTGAGTAGACTAGATATTCCCAGTGATTTTCCCGCCCTAAAGCAGTTTTTCTTTCAAAATAATTTACCCATCATCATCATCATCAGCCTTTATACTTCCACTGATGAACATAGACCTTATTCAATACATCTCGTCTGCGGTGTCATCACAATTAATAATTGTTACTTGTGTAAGTCTGTAAGTTTTGAATGTGCTATTTTGAGTAAATGAACTTTCGAATTTGTTAAATGCTACATGCTAAAAATATAGAAAGATATTGGGGGAATAGGGCGAATATATTATCTTATGTATTGTGTACATGGACTATGGAAACAAATTCCGCCAAATTTATGCTGCGACGCCGGTTTTGCGCTGTGATTGGTGATTGATGGCCATTGATGTATGATTGGCTGATGGCACTTACACAAAGATCACTGATTGGTTGACCTCATCATTCAGATTTTATAGCTCATATTACTATTATATACAATTATGTGTTTAATGAATAGAACACAATATACAATACAATTGAATATAATATTCTAAACCACTTTAAGGAAAGGAGTAATCAATGAATTTGTTAACGTCATAGGATGATCCAACCGGATCACCCCATTTCCGATGACGCATAACGGTCACTAGGACCATTAGCATAGATCCAACCGAAAAAAAAAAAAAAAAAAAAAACAATGAATTTGAATAGAGACGATTTTTTCATTCCGTGATTTTTTTTGTTATTGACCCTCTTTGTTCCTTTCCGGCATATTTTTTACTAGCTGTTGCCTGCAGCTTCGCCTACGTTAACTAAGATTTACAACAACTTAGTACGCAAAATAAGTAACTTTTCTGGTTTATTTTTTACACCTTGTGTTCGAAAAACCCAAATATAAGTTTTTTTTTTCAGAATAAAATTTAGCCTATGTTACTCGTGGATAATGTAGCTTTCGAATGGTGAAAGAATTTTTGAAATCGGACCTGTACTTTTTGAGCCTATTCATTACAACCAAAGAAACAAACAAAGTTTTCCTCTTTATAATATAGTGTAGAATGTAGATGTAGATGTAGAATTAGTGTAGAAAATATTAGTGTAGAAGTGTAGATGTAGATAACCGGCTAGATGGCTAATCTACTGCTTTTACATAATCTAGCTGTATCTGTCTGTATTAGTCGATAACCCATTTTTTTCCGGATATAATACATAATATGATGTAATTGTTAAATTTTGTACAATTATTGTTATGTCATGCTCTATATAAATAATGTTTAAATAGTACGTTAATTTATTTTAAATTAGGTTTATTGTAAAAGTAGCGTTTTCTCGCAGCTTCATTTTCATGTCAACTTTCCTGGCGTACTGAAATAACTTTTCTTAGAATCAGTATTCCTGGCGATCAACAAAACAGTATTACATTTAACAGTAAAAGCGTGTTCTGAGGACGGAGAAAAGCCAACTTTCTCAATATTGACTTTAGCGTGTAGTGTGATTGACATAGATACAATTCGAGCGGCGAGTGCCCTCCATCACCCCGTTGCCAGGCAACCGTTGGAGATTCGAGGCTATTAGGAAGCCTGCATAATCACTTAGTAAGTACTCTTTAAAAATAAGGTCGCCCTCACGGATATCCGAATCTCTCTGATTAATTTAAGCTGCTGAAAATACAATAGGTAGGTAATCTTTAATTTATATTTTTAGATGTTTGTTTACTCAGCTCATTTTAGGAGCTGATAAGAATGCAGGAGTATAAGAAATTATAGATCTGTATCAGTCCAAGCGATTCATTATAAAACAAAGATATTGTGAGGATTTTGAATCCTTTCAAGCGGGACTAGAAGGTAACTCAGATTTTTTCTCACAGAAGTCACGCTCATTCTATATTCAAAAATAGTAACTTACATTCCTTGTGGATATATTATGTCAAATTATTATTTTCTACGCTTCTTACCCTATACGCCGAATAGTAGCTTTAATAATTACAAGCAAATTTTTTAAAATAAAAATACAATGGTTTTAAAAATTGTTTCAAATTGAGAAGTAATATTTTTTTTTAATCTCCAAATGAATCTTTTACTTGTTTACTAGTCTTTACGCGAACTTCACTAGTGATAAGTTTTGTAGTTTTCGAAAACATGTATACCTAACAATGCAGGATATGATGATATGATTTCGTAGCAGTTGTCAATTTGTTATGTGGATGCGTCGATCACGCGCGTGCTGTTGACAAGGCGAGGTAATTACATTTACACCCTCTTACATGACATGTTTGTGAACATAAAAACAACTATATATGTTTGGAATAAACATAGTGATTTTTTTAAATTGCTTTCGTAGGTTACCGCGAATTACACTTCATTATAATGTAACAATAAATTGAACAAATTAAAGGCTGATGATGATGATAATGAAACAACTTTTATGTATTTTATAGCGGTTTTATTAAGTTTTTTACATGTCGGATTTTCGGATACTTTACAGCAACTATTAGAGGACTTTTTTTTAGAAAGCTTAGGTTGTGTATAGGGAATTGTATTCCTAATTTAATATCTTAAAATAATATAATATTAGACCACCGACTTTATCTTATTGCAATTTGGTTAGACCCAGAAAGAGTAGAAAAATTGAATTCTGAAAAAACTGACAGTGGCGTGAAACGGTCGTGTCGAGTATGAAAATATTATCAAAGTAAAGTCGCACTATAAATTTATATTATCATAGGTTAAAAAACATATTTTAAATATTTAAAAAAAAACGTACAGTCGAATTGAAAACCTTCTCCTTTTTTTGAAGTCGGTTAAAAATACTTGGATCAGCTGGGACAGCGTTGAACATGAAATTTCTACAAGTAATTTCCTTCTAATCTAATCAGAGTGTACCAAATTTTTGTAATCATGCCTATAAATTAATATAATATAATATCATTTATCATTATAAAATTAGACACGCGAAGTGGCACTTCCAAGATGAAGTGACTGTTTCTTAGTCAGTCAACCAATGAATATCCACTCAATCTTCTACCTCTCATAATAGGATGCTGAGTATCTCAAACGCATCAATTCTTTTGCCCGAAACCCACTTAACACTCCATCAAATTTAAATTTAATAATCCATCAAATCGAGATTTTTCGTCACTGTAAAAAATTATCCATTACAAAAAAGGGACGAAATATTTTTACAAAGAAAATTGTAATTTAAATGATAAATGTTAAGCCTTTGTTCGCCTCTCTCGGGTATAATTTAGAAAAGGGCTATTTTTAATTTTACAGTAGTTATTTTATATTTTCATGGAAAAGTATAAAAGTAATTTTATGAAACGATGAAATGTTTTAATTTGGATTTATGCAGCGGCTTGGCGTTGCTAAGTAGATTTAAAAGCCAATGGGGATTCCTTTACGTCTATTCAAAAGAACACCTTTTCAGAAGGAAGTAGAACTGTTTTGACAACCTCTGCGGCTCAATGGTTAGCGCGTTGGCGCTCAATCTAGGACTGGGTTCGAAACCGGGGATCGGGGAACAAAAAGTTTATGTATTATAAAACAAAAATCTTAAATATATGTATTAATATAAAAAGTATTAAATATGTGTGTTTCCGTTGTCTGTTACCTTTAAAACAAGTTCTTGTGAAACTTGCCACGGGACCAGATTGACGTGGTGTAAAAGCATCCTTAGAAATTATTGTTATATTATTATGTCCAACATTAGACTGAAATCATAATCATGTTAATGATATGGGAAATATATACCCCAAAGTTTTTCTTTTGAGATATATATCTTTTCCATCTAAAGAGGTAAAGGTAGAGTAGAGAGTATTACTAAAAATAACGCCCATTAAATTTAAGTTCACAGATACGATCAAACTTTTTGAAGTTTTTTTTTCATGATCTCAAAAGTGGTATTTTTTATCTAATAATTCTTTTTCTGTTTTCGCGAACTCGTTCCGTCGTAATTCGCGTATTTAATGTGAAAATCTATTAAACTTGTTGACTCACTTTATACATTCTATATTTAAATGTCTGATTTTAGAAACTGTGATTGTATAAATAGAATTATTAGCCCATTAATGTTTCATGGCATAGATAAAGACAATTTACTATCATCATCAGACAATGATCGTCTAAAACTGGAAATTGGTCCTATTGGTCGACGATTTTAGACCAATTTTGATATTAATTGGCTAGGCATGCTGGCAGACGTGCCACTCATGGTGAATGGTCTTTGTTGCTCACGAAGAAAACGAGCTTACCTGGAAATAGCCTTAATAAATTCTGGAAATAGCCTACATAAACCTGGAAATAGCCTACATGTTTTGCCTATTCTAAGACCAAACTCATTCTCTGTGCTAGTAGTATAGTATTTGCCTTATCTCCAAAACCGAAAAGCTTCACGGCAGACAGAGATATGCAGACAGAAATCGTCATTAGGCTTTATAGAGTGATCTGGAATCTCAAAGCAAAAATTATGTAGCATTTTGGTTTGTTTTATAGCAATGATAAATGAGCAGGGCCGCGATGGGCTATGCCGGAGCGATTGGGCACTTAGGGTTTGGGGACTCTAAATAAGAAAATGCTATGAACATCTACAACGTTTTTAAATTTTTTGTACTTTTGCCGAAAAGAACCGAGCGAATCCGAGCCCGATGTTCGAGCGTTTCACTGTGACGCATAAAGAATTAACTTTAATAATGCGTAATCTTACTAATATTATAAACGTGAAAGTTTGAAAGTATGAATGTTTGTTACTCATTCGCGTAAAACTACTGCATGGATTTTAATAAAACTTTACAATAATCTAGCTTGTATATAAGAATAACACATAGGCTATAATTTATCACTGTATTCCCACGAGAATGGGAAGTAGGCGATTTAAAAGGCGGGACGCTGCTAGTTTTATATAAAATAATCATTTTGAATTACGAGCACAAAAAACTCGTAATTCAAAATTACCGGCTTATTGCTAAATGCATAATATAAAAGTATATACGTTACTTACATCTCCTTCTTTTTTACTTATACGTTTTATTTATAAATAAGTTTTTTAAACACATTTATACACACACTCCATCCACTATTCACTGTTCAAAATTATTTATCATAAGACCGATGTTCTTAATTGTAGGTGCTCAATAAGCGTAGGCTGTCTTATACTCGTACGTATATTCGACAATACTGCATCCTCGTAAGCATGACCTAAAAACACGAAAGCTCTAATAGTCATCCTTTTGTCGTGTGAGCACATGTGACTTTCAATTCTAGTCTAATCTAGCCCTCGAATTTTGAATATGGAATCACTCGGACTTCATCGTAACTAGTTCAGATAATATACAGATTTGATTTGATTGTGTCAGGTCATCTAATATATAAAATTCCCGTGTCACAATGTTCGTTCCCATACTTCGCCGAATCGGCTCGACCGATTTTTATAAAATTTTGTGTGCATGTCACCCGATACCTACCCAGGTTTGAGAATTGGTAAGCATCTATTTTTGATCCCACTACATGATAACGGTGACCCCATTTTTTTATATTTTATAACTTTATAGGCCTTTGGGCAGCAGTGGGACAGCATAGGCTAATAATAATAAATAATAATAATTTTATAATTATCGATTTATTTTATAATTTGTGATATTAGTACTTTTGATAGAACAAAGTTTGTCGGGACAACTAGTTGATATATAATACATTGTGTTTATACATTTTACATGCTTAAAAATTTGCTTTACTTGTACGTATGTTTGTAACTGACTCCTTTGGGTGCAATTATTACCTTAAAAGGCCAGATTTCGTTCGAACTTTGTATAACCATCAAGGAGCGATGACAGTAATATACTAATTCGATAAGATTTATTACATTTTTCAATTTGCTTTTGCAAAAGCATTTTTTTAGTTTTCATGAATATATTTATGTTCTCAACTCGTGGTACAAGACCTTACGCTAACGAAATATAGTACACGAGCTCTCCAGATAAAGCAGTGGAGTGCGGCGGCGTAGTATAGGAATCACGACAGCAGACCGTTTGCTGTCACGGCATTATACGGCATAAAAATATACAAAAGATTAAAAAAAATCGAATGCTCTCAACGTAGTATGATATATTTCCTTTAAAAATAAACTTTAAAGAACTTAGATAACCTTAAATATGTATATGTATCTATACTGCTAACTCTTGATTTCAAAATGTTTAGTTTCCTAAGGCTCCTAACCTTGGCGTTTGCATAAATTATTTAGTTGTATATATAGGTAGATATAAAGTAAATAAACAACAGATCAGCACTGTCTTGGATCTGCGATTACATTTAGCTCAAGCGAGCTGTTGCTCCTTCCGCAATATTCACCGGGCTCGATCAATTATCTCACTCAGCGTCTGCCGATAACAAAGTTCGCTGGAAATGTTTATCGGAGCTTATGAAGTGAATGTATAAATTTAAACTATTTGTATATACTAAATATTCACGTTACTATCCAAAGCGACTCAATGAATGAATGTTTTAATTAATAGAACACCTATTAAAAGCACAGGTTTATAAATAACGGCAGATGGAGCATGCCGAACACGCGAGTGACGCCACCAAAACGAATACAAATTAAAAAACGAACACAATCTATTAGACGTTTAGGGTGCGACGCTATGTCAAGCACTTGAAAGCGCTTTTGAATTTTCTTTTTACAAATCTGTGATTAAAAGAATAACAAAATAGTAGCGCCCCGCGGTTTCACCCCCATATTTCGCATTCCCGTGGGAGTACAGGAATAAATTATAGCCTATGTGTTATTTTGATGTATAAGCTATTTTAGCATTTTATTACTATGAAGTTTCATTAAAATTCATTCAGTAGTTTTTGCGTGAAAGAGTAACAAACATCCTCACAAACTATCGCATCTATAATATTAGTAGGATTTAAAATCCCAGTTCATTTTATGTCAATCCACCCGTCAGCAAAAGACGCTAACGGGTAATAATGATCGTCCTGGCATGTTATTCAACCGTTGTCCATACTTAGGTGGTGGCTTCGGTGTAAGTTTATGTTTGTTCTATACGACTTTTTTACATCACAGCAAAGCTACTTTTGGAGTATGAGATAGTGGCTACTTTATTGTTTTCATCATCATCATCATAGTCATCATAATCAATGTCACCATCGTCCTTTATTCGTCTACTACAGAACATTCTCCTTTGATGAACGAATTGACGGCCAATCCCTTATTCTTCGCATTTAACACGAACCGGCCACTGCGTGGAGATCATCTTCCCATCAAGTTAATGGCTGACCAAAACTTTGTCTGTGTCGTGACCTCCGCTCTTAACCTCATTGGCTCATCCGCTTTCCGTACTCAATAATATAATAATGTTGAAAATCATAGTAAGCTAACATTTACAAATCTTGGAGACTTTTTTTTAGAAATGTCCGATGCTGTGGCCCGAAGGCCTTTGAGCGAAATCGGAACAGTGGGTGGGCAGATGGCTCACCCAAGAATAATGACTGTCTCTTGGAGACTCATGCTCCTAATAGAATGTAGGCTTTCGATAAATTGTGATTCCGTTCTCATTGTAATGACACTGTAAACTCCGGCTGTGTGAATGCAGCTCTGCCGTCATTCGAGGCAGACATCAAGATATGTCATCAAGCCTATGTCTGTCTGACCCACCATCATGGACATAGTACAATATGAAAACGCTTGACTAATTTACCTTATTTTTTGTAATATAAAGTGTTCGTGTGAGAAATTTTAGTAAAATGGCCTACATTACTACTTTAGCAACGAAAATATCTGCTTGGATATTATTAGCAAATCATTGAATAGCTTTGAATTCTTTCCATGCTAGGCTTCTGAAAGGAATAAAACTTTTACGCTAAACAACTTGTAATGTAAATATCAAATACGCCCCTGAGCGAGAAATTTTCATATGAGAAGTCACGTACGCGTACCTTATACATAGGAATCTTATTAAGCTCATCGCTTGGCGCTTTTCTGGGCATGGATCTCCTTCTTACAATAAAAGAGTACAGGACATTAAGCTATACGCTGGTTTATGTGGGTTTGAAAACTTTAAGTCCTCTCTCATATTAATTCTCTTCACATTTTTAAGTTCTTCCATAAAAGAGGTTCGAACTCAAATTGCGCTCACTGACTCTTGCATCTGACCTCTAAGTAATAATATTTTTACGAAAAATAGGTAGCTTACTTTTATGATTTAAAGTGTTGCCCGATTATAAGGCTTTTAACAAAAAGCTTCTAAATTATGAATCAGTAATATGCCCTGAAATCTTTAAAACGACAAATTCAGTGTAAAAGTACCTACACAATATGTCGATATCATAAAACACAGGCCATCGCTTATACCCGTGTTATTGGAAAGGCCAGCTCATATATTCCGTTACAAGCGTAATCTGTAGCGCGTCACTTTTTGTCACGGATTTCGTCGATACAAGACCTAAGGGGTAATGGTGTGTGAAATGGAATGGAATAATTTTGTACATTCTTTCAGGCGTAGCATTTAA
The DNA here is from genome assembly GCA_905333005.2 of Lycaena phlaeas. NCBI lineage: Eukaryota > Metazoa > Arthropoda > Insecta > Lepidoptera > Lycaenidae > Lycaena > Lycaena phlaeas. The sequence continues at coordinate 7,928,499 of HG995181.1, forward strand.
ATACGTGTATCTTGAAGACCTTTTTAGGCTTCTATATGGAACTAGAAAGGAAAAAAGGAACCGGTATGGAATCGCCCGTTTTTATGCCTATTTAGACATTATGCTTGGGAATTAGGATATGAAATGCTTAGAAATTTCGTCATGAAGGTGTACTAAAATCTTGCTTAGTTTGAGTAATAAAAAAAACATTTTTATTGGGTATTCTAATATTCGAAATTAAATTCCTTTTACCTACTATAACGGAAACAAGTAAAAACTCATAAGCAATACAAAGATCCCATAAGCTCTAGCAAATGATACTGGGCTTTTCGTTCAATTAAGATAACGCTTCAGATTAAGACGCTTAAGGTGTCAAAAAGTTGTAAACTCTTAGGCAAGAAATATAGAATCTTTTGACCAATGAAAAAAAAACGCTCACCCGGCTCGAGAGGACCAATTTTTTCAACCACCGGGTCACTTCGATAAATTACTTGTACAAAATCATTGACGCGTAAGTCTCACTCGCCTGATTGTTTATTCATCAATTCAACCAACGCATCTAACCATTATCATCTAAATCACCCGTGAAATAATATTTATTACGAATGGCTTTATTTAAGATATAAACAGACCGTGCAGTTAATAATTTACCACTATAAATTACGTTACATTTGGTCTACCTAAACTATATCACGTGCATTATGAGTTATATACCTCGCAACGCCGGGCAAGCTTCCAATCTGTCCAGTGATATAATCTCAATTTTATCAACGCCGGTGTAAACCCTACGTTACTTTGTTCCGTACAATTCATCTCATTTTATCACTCCACTGATATGTAGGCCGGTAATCCTCTCGGCAAAGATTTGTTGCTCCTATCAATTTTGTTTTGCGCAATGTATATAATGTGCCAGTGAAAACTATGACCTGGATTTGATTTGGCGTCTATTTATAAGATTTTAATCGGTATATTGCTCTTTGGTTTGGATTGGCTGAATTCATTATGGCCGAAAAAGATGGCCGGCGGCAATACGTTTAATTTTAATATGAAAATTTCTGGTCTCTATATTATGACAACATCCGTAAAAATAAGTTTCAATAAAAATGAAGAGTGTTCAGTTTGCGTTGGAACCAAGATATTTACGGTGCTTTTGGTGAACAAACGTATCGTTCATAATTTCGAAATATTGAGCTTCCCGAAATTGTAGTGGAAAGCGTCGTAAATATCCCATTTTAAACAAAGCTCCTCACTCAATTACTACATGTGATGAGGGTTTTGGAAAGTTCTTATAAAATATTTTACTTGGACTTTACTCGACGCATTCCCAACCTAGGATTAAGAAGGATCATTCCCCTTAATTCCTTTCTCTCCCTCAACAAGGATTTTATCGGACATAATTAGGTTTTTTATCAGAATTAAGAATAAGGAATCCATAGGCTTTAGATCGCTTATCATCAGTTGTGCTAAACTAAGTAGTTGAAGTGAAAAAAGCTAATAAAATATAATGATTGTTTCTTTATCAAAAGAGTAAATGCAACAAATAACAAAAGAGCTGATAAACTAGATGCGATTTAGCGGATTATAATATTTTTTTTTTTTGGCCAAGTTTCTAGTGGCAAAGAGAACTTCTTGATAAAACAAACGTAAGTTTTTCCAACATCAGTGTCGCAGAACCATAATATTGTTTTGGTTTTTTATGTCAATGAACTAATGTCGAAGTTTGTTTTTAAATATTATATTATCTAACAAACGTCAAAGTTATGTTTAATCTGTCTGTTCTTCTAGACTTTATATTAGTTAAATAGACGAACAAGCAGACAAGTCTATTATGCTGTTAGCTTATTATCATATTATTATTAAATTGAATCAAAGTCAAAGTCAAAAAAAAAAATTTAAAATTCAATCAAAATATCTTTTTGAAAGTCAATTGAGTCTACCACCGGTTCCAGAGCAAGCCCACTGAGAAGAACCGGCGAAACAAACTCAGTGGAATTAATTGTGACTACATCACTGAATTATCTTTTGTTTAGTTCATGAAACATGTTACTATATTTTACAGTTCAGATAAATTACCTGTATTATCGATATCATTACATAATATCGTATTGAATTACGTTCCGATTACGTTGCGACTATACAACCTTAAATAATGGGATTTAAGTGAGTTAATTATACAGAAAGCCACCCGATACAAATACAATTTGTATCCATTTTACATTACTATTTTAAAATTACATAATTAAATGAAATAATTTTGAGAACTCGCCATCCTTCCGGACTATAGTTATTTTATTGTCTCTTCATCTTCGGGCATATGAAAATCTTAACTAAACCGCTGTTAATTTAAAAAAAATACAGTAAAATTGTTTTGCTATAAATAGAGGTCCCAGCGAACTAAATTCAATCTCAATAAAAAAAATCATTCAACTTAAAAATAAACATTTTGGCATGACCTTAAAACAATAATAATAATATGTTGGGAAAACTCACACACGGCCATCTAGTTCCAAACTAGGCAAAGCCTGTTCTTATGGTAACCAGACAGCTGATACACTACTTATATATTTATAAATATATACGTATTATAGATAAATCATGCCCAGACACAGAACAAATGATAATGCTAATCACACAAACATTAATTCTGGATGGGAATCGAACCCACGACCTTGTGGTTTAGCAGTAAGTTTACTAACCACGAGACCAACAGGCCAGTCGCTATGCTTCAAAACTTCTATACAATTGTGAAAAAAAAAGTAATACGTCATCATGTGCGACTCAATGAACGCCAAGACGTCGTAAAATTCGCATGATATTGAAATTACTTCCCACGTAATATTATTTTAGTTCAAAGATCTCCATACTAATATAACATTCATAGCCACTGTTTGTTTGTTACGCTTTCACGCCTAAACCGCTTATCAGATTTGAATATTTGGCACAATATAAATATCACATATATAAGGATCTATAGGCTAAAATAATCATAATCTGCCGATAGGATTGTAAATTATAGTGAACGCAAAACTCCTAGCAATTTAGGTTAATAAATCTTTATATTATGTATCTATGCTAATATTATAAAGAGGAAAGATTTGCACATTTTTGTATGTTTATATGTTTGTAATGAATAGGCTCAAAAAGTTCTGGACCGATTTCAAAAATTCTTTCACCATTCGGAAGCTACATTATCCACGAGTAATATAGGCTAAATTTTATTCTGATAAAAATAGTGTTCCGTAAGATATTTTGGTTTTTCGGACACAAGGTGTAAAAAATGTTATTTCGCGTACTAAGATCCCGTTGTAAATCTTAGTTAACGCAGGCGAAGCTGCGGGCAACAGCTAGTATTTTATAATTGCAATGCAAGATAATAATAATTATATCTTTAGTTCGCGAAATTGTTGTTAGGATTTTTTTTATTTAATATAGATTAATTTATTTGTATAGAAAATTATTTGTATAGACAAATATTATAAAGTTGAAGAGTTCATTTGTTTGCTTGAACGCGCTAATCTCAGGAATTACTGGTCCGATTTTAAAAATTCTTTCAGTGTTAGATAGCCCATTTATCGAGGCGCCAAAAAATAATAATAGCCCATCTATTTAATATCATCTTAGAAGACGTGTTAATGTAATTGTTGTAACGTGTAAATGTTAGTTAACGCAGGCAAAGCTAAAATATAGCTGAAAAATAGCTAGTGTCTTCATATAATTCTTCTGCGCTGAAATCTTTCTACACGACTAGATTGATTGTGATCATTTTTTTATGAGTTCAAGTTGATTCGAGAATGGTTTAATTAGATTCGCAATTTGGTCCACTACAGTGTATTTTGTATGGAAAAACGTGTCGACAATATGAGAACGTCGTGTGAACACCGGCTTTTACGGACCATCCGATTATCCGGTCTTACAGAGAATAATCTAAATGCCTTCTGTAGTATCAGTGTCATTTATTTCTGAATCACAACGCGCTAACTTTACCCGTGGTACATTAGTAAGAACTTGTGTTACGGGTATGTAAAAAAAATGTAACATACACATAACCTAACCCAACGAAGACATCTATAATAATACAAAGGAGAGGGTCCAAAATTGTATGGGACGTTGGTCCACTTTTTTACAGATTATGATATGAAGGAAAAGAAATATTCAAATAGCTTTAATTTGTTCAAATTCATTAATTATTTTCAATTCCCGCGGAAGCATGATTTAATATTTCCAAGATAATATGCAACACTATGTGATATAACAATGGCGTATGGATGTTTTATTTGGCTTTTAGCAATAAATCCATGTCCAAATAAAAAGGCCAAATAACTACAAAAACGCAAGAAAAACATTTACGAGTTAATAACTCCACAATAAAGCTTAAAATAGATACAACAAATTACAAAATTAAAATGAGTGATGCCATTTGTCAGAAATGACGTTTAAGTAATAGTATCTTTGAGTGGATTTGCTAATACTATATGAAAAACTTAAAATTGATTTTAATTCTTTGCTTGTAACGAATTACGATAAACAATATATTTTATTTTTATTGAAATCTATGTATTTTTTCCTTTATTTATGGTATACTGTACAGGACCTGACTAGAAATGGACCGCCTCCTTTGCACCTGACAGCACTCAAACCAGTGACCCGTCTGACCACCTCGTATCCTATGTACATATTGTGTGTACAATCGAATTTAGGGACCCAACAAAATGAGAGCCTTTAAGCTTGGGTCTTTAAAATGATTTCGTTTGTAAATATCCGGCTCATAGCCGCTACGTTAATTAGCGGATATTGAGATACCCGTTTAAAACAGATACGTTCAAATATAAGCTTATATTATTATTACATAAAGAGAAACGTGTAGAGTTTGTTTTGTGTGGAGTGTAAGTTTTGTTAGGATGTTGAAGGAGAAGTGAAGATTATACAGATAAAAAAACTTCTAAAATTAAATATTCTATTTAATTATGACTTCGTCGGAAAAAATATCTCTAGCTTATTACAATATACATAGTGTTAAATAAAAATATGGGGGCCAATTTTCACAACAATTATTATTAACGTGATTACTTATGATCCTTTTATGCAATGATAGAAAATATATCGCATGTTTGAACTTCATCTTTATATATATATATATTACTCAGTGTTTTATGAGATAGGGGGTATATATAAATGCTAGCGGGCCCGCAGACGTTGGAGACAGAACACAGATGAATTATATATATATATATATAAAGATGAAGTTATATATATATATAATTCATCTGTGTTCTGTCTCCAACGTCTGCGGGCCCGCTAGCATTTATATATACCCCCTATCTCATAAAACACTGAGTGAAATATTGACTGCTAATCTCAAGTTCAATAATAACGAAGCGGAATTCGAAACACGTCCGAGTAACAATCAATTTCAATTTATCTATATCGATTCTATCTAATCGATTTTGTTTAGCCTCTACCATGGAATATTCTAAAAATTTATTGTTATTTATAATAATCATCATCATCATCAGCTATTATCTATCCACTTCTGAACATGGGCCTTTCTTAATGAATACCAACACGTATTTTAATCATATAAACAACGTAACAAAAAGTAAAACTGTAACTATTAATATTATATCAATAAATAAAAAAAAAAAAAAAAAAAAAGTAAGACACAATATTAGCACAATATATAAGGCTTTTGAGGTGTGGAATGACAATTAAAGACTAGTATTAAGATGTATGGGAACTTGATACATTGATGAATGACAAATATTATACTATTAAAATGGCTTTATTGAATCTAATCGTGAATTAATAAATTAATGTAACAAATTACGAGAAAATTCTCACAAAAAACTCGAAAATGATTGACAATATTTAAATTAAGAAACAGTTTTGAATGCGCGTATTATTTGCGAACGGCGAAGAAATTCTTATATTCCGAGCACAAAAGATGCATGTTTCGAAATTCCCCGCGGCGTAAGGCTTTGCTACTCCTTCGCGCTGACCCAATAACAGTTCGCTGTGATTTTAACAATAATTGAAATCGTCGCCTGTAACATCAAATATAAAGTTTTATATTAAAATGCAAATATTTTAATACTTCCTTACTTACAAATATTATAAATTGTAATCGTTGGTTTGTCCAATGAGTTGTGGACCAAGTAATACAGACTGGGTTCCATTAAATAGAGTTCGAAGAGGCGTTGAAAAGAAAGGAAGTACTAATCTTACTTAATATTATAAATGTGAAAGCGTAGATGTTTGTTACGGTTTCACGCAAAACTACTCGACGTATCGTCATGAAACTTTGTACACATATTCTGGGACGTACTAGAAGTAACATAGGATATTTTTTATTATAAAAAGGGATTTTTGTTGCTAACACGGGCGAAGCCGCGAGCAATAATTAGTTTTATATAAAATTCTTTTGTAATGTCATAATTATGGGCTTATCACTAAATGCACATAAAAGTATATTTGGTACTTACATCTTCTTTCTAGCCTTTTCCCAAATACATTTTGGTACGCGGTAATTAAAAAAGACAATTTTTAAAATGTTTGTGCCTCTTGTGCCGGTTAATCTATTTAATAGCTGACCGATTTTGATAGGATTTCCACTGCCAGATAGCTGATGTTTTAAGGAGTAACTTATAAAATTAACTATGATCACTCCTGATGCGGCTCTCAATCTAAGTTAACGCGGGCAAAGTTGCTGGTAACAGCTAGTTTGTGTATAAACAACGCGGTATCCAGCTTCAGTGTTGCGAATAATAAGTTATAATACAATTTAACGGGCGTGCATTAAACATGGCCATCGATAATGGCTAATAAAGTTTTCTGATGATAATTACTTTGCGAAAGGCAATTTCGCTACATTTTATCGTACATGAATTCGGCCCGTTAATGCTCGACTTATGTTTGTTCTAACAAGTTAATTAAATTGCGGATTAAGTATTATTTGGATAAAGTGAATTAGTGTTGTGCTTTTCGATTTTAAATTAAATTAATTCAAATAAAAATCTCTATTGCTTTTTTATCGGTGAAAAAAGAAATTAAAAAAAGTGTGTCCTAGTAATACACACATACATAATTCACATATTACGCAATGTACACATTTTAGATACACAAAAAAGAGTTTTGTAAGCGGTAGTATCATGTTCCATTGCAGCCGAATTAGGCCGGAGCGACCTGCACAACCTTCGATTGTGGATGTTTATGGGCGTCGATAATCGCCAAAAGGTTTCGACTGTTCGTTTGCCCTATTAAAAATGGTAGAGTAACACTATTGTACTACACTACTGTACAGCACGTTTTTGCAGCAATGTGTACAAAACTGCCCAGAACATAGCTAAATATAGATTCTTCTATTATAGAGTACCGAGGTAATAATAATAAATAATAATACGATAATATTATTTTATTACTCTATTAATAATTAAATAGTGATGAACAAAATAATTTTAAATATTTTCAACAATTTAGTTTCTCCTGTTCATTGGATTTTTTGATTGGTTTTCATCATACTGTTTGCTTGTTTGTCTATCTTATATTAAAATACTGCCAAAATTAACCGCAAGCAAATTATCAACCTTTAGAAATATTTAAATTGCTTACAAGACTACGTCTCTATCTAAAGAATCTCTTTACAAATTGCCTTTTAAAACTAAACAGTATTTTAAAAGCTTCATCCCTCTCTTATGTATCATTAAGGGTGACTGAAAGCCGAAGGCTTTTTGCGGCTTTCCTAATGAATAATAAATTCAGAAAGTTTGTTTAAGATTTGAAAAATCTTAACATTTCATTATAGCATTTTAGACAATTATATTGTTGTTTTCTATTTTACTAAGTTTGTTTCAGGTTATATTTCAGGAGTATTTCAAAATGTTATAGCTTATTTTTTATGAGCATTAGTTGTATTTAACCAACTCTCACGAATTTTATTAAGTTCTTTTACATACTATATTCGGACATTTTACAGTAAAGGCAGACACATACTTACGTGTCGTGGCGTGTCGTGACGCGCCAGAAGCATATCAGTTTCATACATTTAATATGGTTAGAGACATATTTGCACGTCGTGTCGTGTAGCAACGACACGAGCGCGTACTTTTAGTGATAAAATACGATAAAATTTTTCTTCCAAAAAAAAATAATCTTAAAAAAGGAAAAAAAAATAGAATTCGGACTGAAGATTCGAACCAGGCTCGTTCGGATATAACTGCCTAATTACACCACTAAGCTACCATGATATAATATTTGACAGCGAAAGGAGACGGTCCATTTTTGGTGTAGTCTTGTACAGTATACTATAAATAAATAAAAATACATAGATTTCATTAAAAATAAAATAAATTCGTTTATCGTAATAAGTTACGTGCAAAAAAATTAAAAAATTATCAAGTTTTTTAAATATTAGCTATTCCACACAAAGATGGCGGCTATTACTTAAACGTCATTATTGAAAAATGGCGTCACTCATGGTACTTTCGTAACTATTTGTATCTATTTCAAGCTTTGTTATGGAGTTGTTAACTCGTGGATGTGTTTTTTGCATTTTTGTGGATATTTTGACGACTTGGAATTTTTATTTGGATATAGATTTATAGCCATAAACGCCAAAGAAAATATTCATACGCCATTGTTATATCATGTAGTGTTGCATATTATCTTGGAAATATTAAATTATGCTTACGCTGAAATTGAAAAGAATTTATGGATATGAACATATTAAAACTGTTTGAATATTTTCCTTTATATCATTATGTGTACAAAAGTACACCAACGTCCCATACAATTTTGGACCGTCTCCTTTACGTTCTTATTCTAATCATATTTTATCGATGCCTCAAAACACGGATAAAAAAAAGTTTTCTAAAAATTTATTTATATATATTTATAATTTATTTATATGGGCCATAGTGCCTGAAATAAATGATTTATTATTATTATTCCATAGTCAAGTAGCAATGGGCTTGGTCATGATACAAAAAGACCAATCCTGATTCTACTGCAGTATTTTAAAGCAGTATTGTTGACCGCTCGGCATTGGATAGCTTGCATGCCTCTAATAAATAAAAAAGACATCTAATGTTTCACTTTGTGTTCACGATTCTTTTAAAATAGTTGCAACCATTTACTTTATTTATTCGTCGCAATGCAGACAGAAGACAAATGTCGGCATAGTAATGATTACCACAACGTACGGCCATGTTGCTTTTAAAATTTATCTGATTCTTATTCAGGAGAATAAGTTTTTATCTGATTTTTATTCCACAGAATTGAAATTGTTAATGTTTATTAAAAAAAACAGTCTTTTATCGTGGTTGAATTGTATTTTTGTTTTAATTTAAATTTAAAATTTATAATAATTTAATAATATTTATAGGCAGAGTACAGACACACTATGGCTTCTTATTTCCTGTCCAATTTCGGGAAGAGACCTGTATCTCATCATAAGATTTAGGTTCTAATACTATCTATGTTTTAGAAAATATAACATTAATAATATTATTGTTTTTTTTTGCAAGTATCTATTTTTGCCTAATGCAAATTTTGCCCTTTTGGCATCATAAAGTGGTTGGTTTCTATCCCTATCCTGGCAATACCTGGTACGATTTAAACTTAATTAAAGGGCACTAAAATGAGGCTATTGAATAAACAACCTTTCGAACCCTTTTTAAATTAGTGAAGGGTCGAACGAACTTGTGGATTCGTGCTCTACCTACGCTCGAGATGATGTATGAGAGTTTTTCGTAAAAAAACAAAAAAAGAATTTTTAAAATTAATATTGTAATAAAAAAACAATAATTATGAAATTTTTGCTATATAATTATGATTTAACTTGAATACTGGGTGTCTGGCTCTCCTCGGTAAAACGTATTTCGTACGTTGAGATTGTGTTACATGTTTAATACTGTAGCTTGTATTGCTAATTTAAAAGTCTTGCGTAATTTTTATACCGAAATTCAGATAAAAACGAGCTTACTCTTCAAATTTCGAACAAACTAAAAGGAAAAAATCATATTTGTAAGGCCGGCAATGCAGTTGATAATCCTCTAGTATAGTAGCTGTCTATGGATTTCATTTATCACTTCCTACCAGTGAATCGATTTTTCATTTGCTCTCTCACTTAAATAAAAAAGTGATTATTTCGTCAAAATCTTGACATATTTTGACATTGAAATAACCACTTTTTTCTTCATTACTTATTTTAAAACAAATATTTCTACTTCATAATGTAAAGCCACGTTTACATTATCAATTTTCAAAATGCACATTGGCCACTACTAGAATCTAAATAATTCCAGAACGGACATTTATATTAATGGTTAGATTTCCACTCAGAGAAGCTGCTGCAAAGTAAAATATGCAAAAGATTAATCAGAAATCGTTAAATAAAATATCACAACTCTATTTATATATATATATATATATATATATATATATATATATATATATATATATATATATATATATATATATATTTTATTGCTGTAAAAATATATGTATATATCAATGCTAAAATAACAAAATTACTAAAGAGATTAAACGGATATTAATAAAAAACACCATTTGGAAATATAGTAGCTTTCAAGGTAGTTTCGAATAACTTTGTAACAGTAGGACGGCAGACACCTTAGTCCTCCCGTAAAAAGGAGGTAAAACAATCCTTATCCTTACTATCCTTACTAATATTATAAATTCGAAAGTAACTCTGTCTGTCTTTCTGTCTGTTACGCTTTCACGTCTAAACCACTGAACCGATTTTGATGAAATTTGGAACAGAGATAGATTAGACCTTGGGAAAGGACATAGGCTAGTATTTTGTTGCAAAAAAAGCTTTGGGGGGTTTAAATAGGGGATGAAAGTTTGTATGGAAGTTCCTCATTATACATAAAAGATGACGCCGTCAAATTTTGCATTTAGGCACTTGATAAGAATTAAATAACCATTGATAATTATTGTTCCACCGTTTTTAAGATTTTTACCCATATGGACATGAAATAGGAGATGAAAGTTGGCAGGGTAGTTAAAAAAAGATCTGGCTGTGTTTACTATACGTACGTACGGAACTGCACTACTCCGAATATAAGGCGAGCGAAGCCGCGGGTAACAGCTAGTTATGAATATAAATACTAGGTAAACTACATACTATGTACTTTATTATGACGTCACCAGTAATGGCGGCTCGATTCAATCTTAATTCACGAGTATAAAGTCGAAACCGTCATAATAATATGCAGACTGCATTGTCGCAGGTGCGTAGGAGCCGTTTGTTCGACAGCCATTGTTCGTGAGGAGGTGTGGTCGCCACGCCTCCTATTCTATCGAAACTAGATCAACCTTTTTCTGGATGATTCGTTTTTAATTTAGAGATTTATTAATGTCTTTCACATTGCATAATGCAATACAAAATCATCGTCTTGCCTTTGCCCAACTATATTTTGGGGTCAGCTTTCAGTTTAACTGGGTTCAGATGTTTCGATGTTCTTGTGTTTAGGGTGCTCATAGAAATGTAAAAAAAAAAAAACATTCCAAATTACTACAAGTGTCGGAATCAAACCCGGGCCCTTTCGTTCAAGAGGCCAAGCCCATACCCACTAGACCATCGTCGCTAATTCGTTTCATAGCACTTATTATTATATACAACACTAGTAGCGCCCCGCGTACTTCCCATTCCCGTGGGATGCGTTATTCTGATGTATAAGCTAATTTCATCAAAATCCAATCAGTAGTTTTTACGTGAAAGAGTAACAAACATTCATCCATCCATACTTACAAACTTTCGCATTTATAATATTAGTAGGATTCTCAATTCAACGTTGAATGAATGAATTAAGAAAAAAATTATTTCAAATAGTGATGTTGATGGTGTAAAGTGTGTTGAAGTGAGGCTTATGCGCCAGGTTTAGAGGTCACGAATCCGAATCGAGGACAAGCGAGCGGTGCCGTTCAATTTATTTTCATTATCTCCTATTCAACAGGAATCTTGAAAACCTGAAATATGACTGAAAAACCTTCTATGAATAAGTACTTATTTTGATCACCAGATCTATGCTCAAGGGACTGTCGTGAAATCTGTCCTTTCGTCTCCTTTATTATAATATAAACAAGTTTGACTTTAATGTAAAAAAAGTAATTGCTACTTTACTACCCACAATATAATATAATATTATATACCTACTTAGAAATTTAGAAAAAAACATTTCAAGGCATCACAGGAGAATCGAATCAGGAAAGAGAAAGAGGCATCAAGAAAAGGGGCTCCAATCTATCTGTCTATGTTAATATTTAAACTAAACAAATGAAAATCTAATGAATTATAATAAAAAATCTATAAGGTTATTACTATCGCGCAGTAACTTTAATTCTCCAACTCTAAATGAGCGATTCTGGCACAATCACAGTTTCATGTATGATCTTACAGTTAGCATTATGTTGATGATAATGATTATGATTATAATTATGAATTTTGTTATCTTAATATAGATTTGCGTTTACGTTAGAAGTTACCAAGATACAACAAGTTCGCGGAGAAATATTGATACAATCTTGTTTTATAAACAATAAGCTAAATATGTTAGCAAGAGTTTGGTAACAAAAGTAATAAGATTTGAATTGGCAATAAACTGCGTCCCATAATTATGTAAATACGTGGAAGAGCGGCCATTTTGTGTTTGCCATCTTGTATTTACTCTGCGATCGACATTATACAACGAATTGGCTTTTTTAACGTCCTTTGTTGTGAATGTTTACATATGATGAATATATATTGTGTATTATAAGCCTTAATATTAAATAAGGCTTTGCAAATTAAGGGGTATACTATCAATCAGAGACAGAGAGAGAAAGCCCTGATTTTTTTAAATGGAATTTATAATATTGTAATACAATTAATAATGTATACAAAACTATTGTAGGATGCGCTTTTTATAACGAGTTTTGAGGAGGTGATTAAGATTTAGTTGACTATAATTTCTATTTAAAATCAAGTGTAAATTGTAAGCCGTAATGTCTTGTAATTCTTTTTAAAATCTTTAAATATTTTTATATAAAAAAAGCTAAAGGCTTTTTGTGAATGCATCTTCTTTGAAAATATCTTTTATATGTTTCAATGCCAGTAATTATATTGCTTATTCACTCTTTCCCTTAGAAAACGCTCGTCAGAACCAAAGCAGAATGGTAGCAAGAAGAGAAGGATGCTAAACCATTTCTTAATAGAAGACACAGTTGATTGTCAGACCAAATAAAGAGAATGTCAGTAGAAAGAGAAACCTCCTTCGTTATTCTATTCAAACTATAAATCCATTGAACAATATACACACAAACTACAGTGCGATGAAAACCTTACCAAGACTAATGGGCTCCACTTCCTCGGCTAGATAATAACCTATAATTCACTGTAGCCTTATCTGAACTATTAAATTGATTTATAACTAAACTAATCCATTGAGGATTTGATCCTATATCGATGTTCGATGTCTCATAAATTCATTGTCTTGTTGTATTTGGGATCATGTGAGATCTTGACTTATTCGATAAATATCATATTTAAGATATTTGTATAGGTATTTTTAAAAAGCTGGTGGGAAAAACATGGACGAGACGGCCATGGCAAGAAAGGAGACATAGACAGTGGACAATAAAGTCCTGACGATGAGATGAATATTAAATTTAATTTTTGTTTTAATATCATGTCTTGATTCAATAGTATGATATCGTTTCAGCAGATAAATAATTTAAGACATACTTATTTCTTCCGTTTAAGTTTTGTCGGCTTTACATAAAACTTTTAGAAGTACTAGCTATAATTAATGACATACAATGAGTATGCGCAGAACAAATAGTTGATAATATAATTTTACGTCATAACGTCGTAATACGTCACAGGCCGAACGCTTTGGCCGATTGTGCTTCCATATTGCTTGTTCCGCGTTCGAATACGCGCTCGTCTCGAGTGGAACGTGAGCACGATCCATGCTTTTTTCAGGGTACAGACTACAGAGACCTTATCACGTCAAATCACTACGACATAAGTTTAAGCACTATTAATAGGTTTTCACATAATATGGTACATAAATTAGCCAATGCAAATCTATGATAAGCAAAAAAAATACAATATATTTTGTTATATAATGTAAAACCTCATTAAATATTATTTAATGATAATCAATGAATTTCATAATAATAAGCGTTTGTTACGGGCGATTATGACGGCGAAATGACAAAGCAGGATCCCGGTATTAACCTATATCAACACTAATAAACGCTAATCCCACCCGTAAAAGTATGCATCTAAGATTTTAATATAGTTGCTCAGTCACGTACAAACATATATTACACTGGAAAATTCTGGAAGAATTCATAATCATTATCTGCTAACCTCTACAACCGTCGGATGGGGTACGTGTACTTTTTACACACTTTATATTATGACTGCTTTTTGTGTACTTAAAAATTGTAGAATCTTGGCGTTCACTGAAAGAGGCATGTTCAACGGTCGACGGATAAAAACTGATGATGATGATGATAATGATGATGAGGTTGAATAAGGAGATGATGATGATAATGCCGATTTTAAAAATTTACAATATAATGTACGTTAACTGTATGATGACCGGTGGACTAATTACGAAACAAATATTATCCCTGGTTTCCATTTTTCTATGTGTTAAATATCAAAACCTCTACATCAACTAAAGCTATGTACATTGATTGACTGTGGTGATAAATTTACAATGAGGTAGGAGTGGAATCTAGCCCTAGATAATTAGCGAATGCTCCGAAACTATTCAGTTGCGATAAGCGCTAACGCCATAGGTTTATTTCAAAAATTTTGAAGAACGTTTATTCAGTCACTAGTATATGTATTTTTTTTTATGTAAGAATGTCTGCCAATCAATGTAAAAAGCTAGTGTCATTCTCATACGATAAGTATTCTATTCTATTCTACTCGTTTAGCGCTTGTGCTACACAATTTCTGTGCAGTGGCAGTCTTGATGTCAGTTATATTTGAGACGGGTTTAAGCAGTTAAGTAATTTTTGTAAGCACTTTTAAGCCTTAAAGAAGTTTAATTTAAAAGAAGTGTAAAAATGTATTTTTCATAGTATCACTTATTGCAATTGTATTGGAAACACACAGAGCCTTCCTTAGCTATATAATATTAGCGTTTTCCAACTTGTTAACGAGAGTTTTTGGTATTATTTCGCGGAGTTCGATATTTCGACATTGTCTACGAATATCATGTTTTCGTTAACTTTAAATAGTTTAAATAATTGCTAACGAGATTGTTTGAGGTACCTGTATAATAAGCTCTAATTTAGACTTTTATAGAACACCTTTAGTAAAATTGTAGGTTAGATAATATCTGAATTCTGAACACAAAAATCGTCCTATTCTAGAAAACATGAACCCTGTCGCGAATAAGATAAGAAAGGCAAATTAATTTGCTTTTAAATCATAAATTCTTGAGCGCTCATAACAAAGCTTAGAAATGCCGCCTTGTGTTAGCACTTTCCTTATATTTTCATAAAAATAATAGCGTAATCCATTCTCCGGTCCTAACGCCACTGATTAAGGTTTATTTTTACTTAACCGGCGAGAGTATCGATTTAATCTTGTATCAAGTGCCTATTAAACGTCAGAGGGTTTATTTCAAGGTAAATATTCTGCAAGGCGGCTCAAAATTTGTGGAATAAATTTGTATTACACAGTCCAGTTTTTAAAAACATCTAAACTTATTTTATTCCGCAACGGAGCTGGAGGAAGTTTTAAGGTTATGTTTTTTTCTGTTTGTAGCACTGTTGCTCATAAATAGGTGAACCAAATTGCTCCCTAAGCTTTTATGTCCTTATATTTTCAAAAGTTCAATATTTTATTATATTCAGCTATTATATAGCCCATATTTTAAATAGGGATTTTAATGAGTACTCTGAACTTGATAAATGCCGAGAAAAATATATACCCGATGCCCGAATGAACTGAACCGACTTCTTCTTCTTCAGTCAACACACGAAGACGAAATATTTATATATTATGATTTCAAATTGGCATGGCTATTTTCATTACTAAAACTATTTAAAACGGGTTATTTACCATTTTTATTTATCTTTATTTCGCAGAGCTCGAGATTTCAAAGTCAAAGTATTTATTGCAACTAAGTGTACAAAGTTTATTAAATATTAAAAAAGTATTATAATGAAACAAATTTACGGATTTTATCGCGGTTTATTAAGTTTTTTACATGCCTGACGTTTCGGATACTTTACAGCAACCATGGTCACGGGGGGGCCGTAAGGTTTCATTATAATGAGATGAAATGAATGCGATGAAATTCGCGTAAACATAAGAAAACAATATTATAAAAGTATTTCGAAATTGTTTCCGAATGTCTTGTTCATTTCACATTTATTACGAGGAATATTTATGTTTCTTAAATCTATGTGACGAGCAGGTACAGGATATTATGTAAGCCAACTTAATACAGTTCCAATCAAATAGTGCAATCAAGTTACCGCAAACCGATTGAGTTAATTTTGCAGACACGGGTTTCCAGCCGTGTAGCCATTTGAAATTAATATGTGTGTGTAGTGTTCCATTTACAGTATACACTAGATACGAATACTCACTACTATATTTGCTATCACCTATATCATCATCATCAGCCTGTATCCATCCACTGCTAAACACTTGAATGAAAACCAAGGGTTTGAAAACCAAAAAAACGGTTTTTGAAAACAAAAACAAAATGTTTTTGAAAACAAAAGAAAGGCTTCTCTCTATGAAAACCAAGTTAGCTAGTGCCGGGTTCATTTGGTACGTACATTTTTTTGTTATTGTTATGCCTGTTGTAATAACAGGTTATGCTGCTAAGATATGTAATATTTAGTCAGTAGACAAGTAATATGCCTAAACAGTCGAAAACTCTAAGCGCCCCTTAGAGTTAGGCTATGCCCTTTCAGTCCCTATCAAACAAAACTTCCCACTCTATCCCCCTAGCATAGTCCAGTAGTATAGTATGCAGTTCAACCAATCACATTATATACAGATTAAGTTTTTAAAATAAACACTTTAAAAAATCGCCAGAACAGACCTACTAAGCTCCAGAACCGTCTTCCACAATATTCGCTAGTCAATCATAACATAATACGGATTAAGATTTTAAAACCAACATTTTGGAAAACAGCTCCAAATTGAGAAAACAACAACCAGTGTCAATCTTATATATACATTATACATGTCCCAATGCTGGGCACGGGTCTCCTCCTCAAAATCAGGCGAGGAGGGTAGTGGGCCTCACCGATGCGCTGGCCCAATGAGTGTTGGTGACTTCACATACCTTCAAAGACTTTAATATCAGGCATGCAGGTTCCCTCACGATGTTTTCCTTCACCAGTGAGCAAACGGTGATTCCTGTTAAGGATGCACATTGAAATTTAGAAAAAACCATTTTTTGCACCACAGGAGGTCAGGATCGAACCCGAGCCGTCTTGCTTGAGAGGCCGAGCCCTTTACCTACTGGACTTCCATCGCTCAACTCAAACAACAACCAATTAGGTAATGGGAAACTAAGAAAACACAACCGCTCACCCTTATATTTCCCGCCGTTCGCACATCCATAGACTCTTAGTTTGTCGTCTTCCTAAGTACCATAAAAAAATGTTAATAAGGCCTTCCACAAATGTGATAAATGATTTATACTTACATGTAAGTTGGAAAATATATTTCGTTCTCGTTAATAATAATAGGATATAAGTAGCGTAGAATAGAAGAAACTGTTTCGTGTTGTTCCTGGCAGTAAGATGCTCATTTTATACTGTTCTATTATTGTTTTTAAATTCCGAACGTAATGGATATTACACCACTGGTCCCGGAAAAAGTTGTTTCCTTAAAACGATTCCAATTTCGAAACTGAAAAAATATGCGATGCGATCAAATCGAAATCGTGATATAAATGTATATTTAAAGATAACGTCGAAACGTTCGATCGCAATTATGATCAAAACTTCCTAGATAATAAGAGACACCTGTGCTTAATGTGTGCTGGGCAACCCTGGCGAACGGCCAACATCGACGCTATAACCAAGTTAAACTATGAAAGGGGAAACTTTGTACTGAAAGTATTTTAATAATTGTCGTATTGAAAGTTTCGGGTTATAAAAACTAAGTTTTATCTACGCGTCACTACGTGCCCGTCTGGACACCGCTTCTTACCGGATATCTATTTCTTTTTTTTTTTAGTAGCAGACGTGTTGCTCATACATACCTACACGAGTTTGCCAGAAACTACCCCGGATTGGCGCCTTTGTACCAATATGCTACTGCGTGTCCTGATTTTCATTCTGTAATTTTTATGTTAGATTTGTACGCAAATCAAGTGGTCAGCGAACACATGAACATAAACTTCACCTATTATATGGGTAGGCTAGGTAACTTGTGCGTTAGCCGGGCAGTATTGCGGAGAATCTGGTCTTGCCGGGACCAGTCTGTCGCTGAGGGTTTCCCGTTGCCTGCAGATCCCTCAGATAGCGGCTGAAGGCTCACGTAGCGGTTTTAGCGGGGTGGTGCACCCAATGCAAGTCCCCACACACGTCAATGCGCCACCCAAGGCGGTAGGGTCTGAAAAGGATTTCTGCTGCGTCATCAAAAAAAAAAGGCAACTTATGCGTTGCTTATCTCAGATGTAAAATGATAAGTATTGGTGCCAGTATTACACTGTCTGTCCTAATATTCTTTCAAACAGCATGAATGTTTCACGAAATGAATAAGCAAAACAATGCTACCCATACAGATGGTATACACCCCCTCACCCCCACTCCCTCTCCTACAGATGAACTTTTCTTATTTCAATATCTAAGCGTCATCATATATAATCTATCTCCTCCCATTCACTGTACAGAATGTTTTAAAAGATATAAATGTCATATATATTACCAAAGTACCAATATCCACTCAGGCGAGGTTGCGGTCCACAACTAGTACATTATACGGCAACATGGAGGGCAATTTCACAACTGTCAAGCTGATGTCGTCACACGGCTGCCCCCTGTCGCAACAACGGACATTGATGCGTGAACATTATTAGAAGTCCCTATCATAAATGATTGTGTGTAATGTTTTATAGCGTAAATATTAGCTTTAATTATAATAGACGATGGTCCAGCTGGAGCGACGATGGTCCAGTGGTGGATGGACTCGGCCTCTTATGCGAGAGGTTCCGGGTTGGATCCTGACCCCCCCGTGTGTGCCTTGAAGTGGGTTTTTCTCATTTCTAAGTGCACCCCAAATATGAGACCATCGCTCACTTACCGATGAAGGAAAACATCGTGAGGAAACCTGCATGCCTGATGAGATTGAAAGTCTTTGAAGGTATGTGAAGTTCACCAACCCGCACTGGGCCAGCGCGGTGAACTATTGGCCCATTACCCCTCCTCGCCTGATTTCGAGGAGGAGAGGAGCAGTGGGACGTACAGGGTTGATACTTTACTTTTTTTCTTTTTATAATATACTTACGTATTATCTCACATAGGGTCAGCGCAGACAGAAAGGAATAATCCCCACGCGGACTCAGGCATTTTCTTTACGGATAGCGTATGCTCCATGTCTGTGGCTCCCGCGTATCTTCGAGGACGCGCGAGAATTTTTTGTAAGGTTCAAGCATTTATGCACTGTATTGTAAAAAAATTAAAGTTTGTTTTCAAGTGCGTATGAAAAATCCTCTCCGCTGCGCTCCGTTCTGTCTGCGCTGACCCATACTTGGAAGAAACTTCAACAGGCGTTAGTCCGACTCGCGCTCAGGGTTCTGTTTTAAGATTTTTTGAAGTGATAACTTCTTTAGCAGCTAGGAGTCCATGGCTCAGTGATAACAACCGTTCGGAGCGATCCATCGGGTTGAGACGCGGTGAATATACAAATTTAAAATGTATTCGAGTTTCTTTTATTTTAGAATATATAACTGAGGACTGGGAGCATTGACCTGATAGCTTCTATAGCATCACAATTGAACATGACATGACATACGGCAAGGCAATGAGCAAGAATAAAGTGTTTATTATCACAAACTAAATACAAAATATTAAGATTACTATAACAATAACAAGAAAGCTAGCATACAATTACGTCCAATGTAACATTAAGCGTAAATAAGTGTCATTGCAAAAACCGCATTTAAAAAACCATCGTTGAAAAGTATTTGGTAGCCCCCAACTTTTATTCACTTTAACAAAAAGGTGGAGTGATAAATACACAACAGTCAACAGCTAATGTACTTTTAATGACTGTTAGATGATAAGATATTAAAGTTAAACATAAAACATCCTCACAAACCTCTTCGAGTTCTTATTTTTAGTAAGCAAATAATTTTATCTGCTGTACAAACAAAATGTCAAAACATATATGGACATAAAGCCTTTTTTAAATAGTGTGTTCAAAAAGAAAATCGCTAGACTACGTTTAATTTTGTTCGTTTATTTATGCGATTTTAGCAATATATTAGAACTTTAAAATAATTTTATTATGTTTGATCAACATTTGTAAACTTTCAGCGATTCGGAAGTCACAGAAACCATTTTTCAATCAGTCCTACCGTGACCGTGGTAACTGTAAAGCGTCTGAAACGTTACAGTAGCTCAAATGAGCCGTAGCAATCTTTAAAAAGTAGTTCTATTACTAGATGCTTATATTTGTTTCATTTAAGCTGATAAATATCTTCAAAGACGCGTGTGTTATTTACTTATTTATTTTAGGCAAATGTGAATTAATTTATGTAACTAGCATGTTGTTATTATTTATATGTATTTGTAACTATATTTTAAAGAGAGCAATCCTACAGAGTTTCTTGCTAGTTTCTTCTCTGGGGAAAACTGCTACTTTGCGAATCTAGCATTAGCTTATAAAAAAAATGACATGTTTCAAGTGCTATGTAATTTGCCTACGAAATAAATATTATTTGATTTGATTTGTATTTTTAATTGATTTTGATTGAATTAATTTGTATTTTTAATTAATTTATTTACATTATTCTTTACTTCAACGATGTAATTTTAGTGTAGTAAACGGCTTTCTGTATTTTTTCAACAAATTACTTGTATCAAATATTTGTGCGAAACTTCGCGATTGTACTTAAGAAGCCCATAAATAGATTTCCTCATATTAGTTGTTATCCGGGTCACACTTCCTCCCCTAATATATGCAGTACCGGGTATAAATATACGGTCTATACGACCAAACCGTCGGATGACGATTTAGAAATCGACTGTCATTTCCGTTTATACGACTAGAGACGCATAATTTTACTTTCTTTTCATCCTTCGCAATGGCTTTGATAGATATATTATTTTCTGTTTTACTTCTTATATTTTGTGGTGCCAATAAAAAAAGATGGCGTTATATTACGCACGGCAGATTTGAAGCATCTACGTTATAATAGAACAAGAAATTCAATCCTTCGATAGTAGTGTTTTTTTTTTTTAAATTCATGTCTTTATAGAAGAGGGAGCATGGAAATCAAGGATAGCCCAAGAGTTTTGGAACACGAAAGAGGCTTTAGGCCTAAATATAAGGGACTTAGGATAATTTCAAATTAAAAATTTAAGCTTTAAAAATTGTTGCAGATGAGTCGAGTTGAATTAGCAGTTGCGCTACTTAAATATATAATAATGTATAACCTAACCAGAAATATAGAAAACCTACATAAGTGTCGTCACTGTAAGTATATTATATCTGCAATATGGTGAGGGTGTTCAAATCATTAAAATCAATTAATGAGTCATTTAGGACTAGGCTGACCAGAAGACCGCAAAACCGTGCTCAATAAATAAATTATTATTAGCATGGCTAATAATTTGATAATTAATATAATTTGTGTCAAGGCTTAGCTTTCATATGTAATGAATATATTATCATTACCTATGTTCGTTGTATTAGTCTTCCTTTTACGAATGCTCTGATGAACAATAATACTCAAGAGTGGAGGCCGCGTTTAGGTAGACGAAACGTTGGTCGGACATTTTAGTTTATATTTGACAGCCCAATTCATTCTTAATAATTGTGCTAAAGGATATATTATATAATATATTACGATAAAGGCGTCTTTTTTTTTCAGGTGAACAAAATTGTGAGGAGCAATTTACACAAGTAGATATAGACACAACTTTACGGATTTTATCGCGGTTTATTAAGTTTTACACTCCTCCCGTGACCATGGTTGCTGTAAAGTATCCGAAACGTCGGGCTTGTAAAAAACTTAATAAACCGAGATAAAATCCGTAAAGTTGTTTCATTATAATGAGTGAAATTCGCGCAAACATAAGAAAACAATACAAGTAGGATTGTCTTGGTATTTATTAATATCAGAGGCTCAGAGATTAAAATATTGATATATGTTTATGACCTTTTATCTCTCCTCTTCTTCTGTCTTTTGTTCTCTCGTCTGCAGCTGAATTACCTTGTTAGTTTAAAATGTTATATAGAAGTAGACTCACAATATTGTACTCGTGTTATTGAAAACACTTTGTATTAATATATACGGTGAAATAACAAGCCAATTAACGAACATCGGACATTACCATACGTAATGAAAGCGCCCCGCTATTTAAAGATCAAGTTAGTTAAACTTACAAGAGGTAGGAAACTAGTGAGTGTTTTAACCAAGTCCCAAAATATTTACATTTATATGTTATGAAATAATTTCGTTGCTTTCGTTGGAAGGCTTGAGACCACCATTAGATAGATATTTTTATACATAACTTCGATTATGCAATCTTTTTTTGGTAAAGTATTTTATTAATAAGCATGTTATTATTGCGATTGTATCGCAGACTCCTCCATTCCTCCCGTGACCATGGTTGCTGTAAAGTATTCGAATCATCGGACGTGTAAAAACTTAATAAACTGTGATAAAATCCGTAAAAATTGTTTTATTATCATAATAATAATAGTTTTTTTCCAATCAAATCACCAATTACCGTCAATAACATGTTTTCTATTACCGTACAACTACAGATAAAGTGAGTTTAATAGCGGTTTTATCTATTTTTTTTTTCAAATCAAAAAATAAATTTGCGGTAGGAAAATCTGTTCATTATTAATATAAAGGTTTATTTTCTTTATCCTATCTAAATATTTATTATTTATCCTTCAATAAATTTCAAACAACATTTAACGCGCAGATTGTTACAAAAAAGAGATCACAAGTGCGACATGAAGGCGTCGGTGTTGTCTTTGAATAATGCTTGCCATAAATTACTTTCCATCCTTGCTCTGCCCCTTTATAACTCCACTGCCCCCTCCACTGTCCCCTCCACTTAAATAAGACCCAGTTAGATTAATTATTCATATAGCATACATTTTTACAAAGTGACTATAATATTTTTACAAAGTTGATAATGGCCGAGAATGTTCAAAGCTTCCAGAATTAAGACATAAAATAATAAGATTTCAACTACGAGTAAGTCGCTTACTCGCACTTCTCTAGCGAGAGGTTCCGAGTTCGATCGAAGAAATTAAGAAAAACCCATTTCATGACACCACAGCCCCCTGTGGTAAGATTTCAAGGAGAAGGCCCACCATGGTTCAAGCCTTGCCATGGCGGTGGGGCTCAAGAGCCTAAGGTAAACCCATGGTAAACCATGGGCGAAGCAAATTGAGCCGAGGGGGCTCTTTGTACCCCTCTTATAAGAAGAGGGGGCAAAAAGCAGGGGAAATGGGCGAGGACGGGAACTTCACCTCATTGTACTGTCTCGACGTTGGGAGGGGTTGTTCTGTGGTGCGGGCAACCACTCTGTAGAGGTGGCATCGGTCCCCCAGAGAGACTGACTAGCCGTCGAGGTGCCCTGTTGCTTATAGATCCGGGGCACCTCACCAAAGGCGGCATTGGTGGCACTCGCTGGGTTTAGTGGGTAGAGCTGCGTCCACTTACCAGCTTTAGGGCGCAGCGAGTCCCACATACCCGCCTAGGGAGACCAACTCCCCCGCGGGATGCCAAAGCGCATTTCCAGAAAAGAGTGAAAAAAGATTTCAAGGAGCCCCACCCACGCCCGTATACCTACGCACAGGATTGCTGTAGTATTTAACCACATTATACTCCAAGTTGAAATACGTAGATATATATGCTCGATTCGCACTACCATTATCGTAGCGGAAGATCTAGATTCTAGAGTCTAGACCTATTTACCTGTTCAATGAGCAATTCACAAGAATATCTCTACATTATGTGTTAAATTCGGGATTTAAAATATTAATTGTAATAATATTAATAGGTACTTTGCTGTCGCATTGGGCACGCCTGTAATGATTGATGTTGCTTGTGATTGATAAATAAATAATAATTAATATTCCGACCTCTAATAAAAACAACGAAACAACGATTTTGAAATTATATATTTAGATAAAATTAAGGCCCCATGTATTGCGGGACTCTGGTCACCAATCGACGTGCCCAGTGGAGAATACCCGACGTCTACCTCTGATATTTGAAACGAAAATAATCAAGAAGTGCATAAACATTTATTACAGTTAAAACTTCTTTAGCCGCATTGAGTACTTTTTGGTAGGGAAAAATCTTACAGGTCCGCCTCACCGACATTCTAATGTCACGGTATGACGTCATGATGAAATTTCAAATATATTGTATTAAAATTATGACATTATCATCATGTCAGCCAAACGACCCCCACTGCTGGGCATAGGCCTCCTACAAGGATTTCAACAACATTATGAAATGTCATCATTTTAAGTTATGAGTTTTCACTTCTACACAACAGCTCCTATGGCTATCATATCTATATTGTTTTCTTATGTTTACTCATTATAATGAAACAACTTTACGGATTTTATCAAGGTTTATTAAGTTTTTTTATGAGCCCGACGTTTCGGATACTTTACAGCAACCATGGTCACGGGAGGACTCCTCACATTATACCATTTCTATGTTTTTAACATGCTTAGTTACTATGTTTAGGTACTCTTCTCTAGTCTGAATATCAGTACACAGATCAAAATTGTTGTTTTTGTTGGGGCCTATTTATCAGTGCCTAGGGCTCTAGAAATGTTAAAAAAGGGCATTGAAAAGGCCCCTTTCAACATTTCGCGTTAGAAAAATATATAAAATATTAAGAGATTTGAACTTGTTTTAGACATAAGCAATATGAAACTTTAATCATTATAATTTAATTATGATTACTAAATTAGAATTACTAAACTAATTCTATCTGCAACTATTCAACCAATTTTGAGATTCATTTATTCTCATTAAGAATTAAAAAGGTCAATTAAGTCGTATTTAAACACTCCACGAAGCACTTATCTTAATAGCTACCAACAGAAAGTTATTTTTGGACCTTGTTACTTCTTAAAGCAGTTTTCCTAATAAGTTAAAGATGATTTTTGGAGAGAAACTTGTTTAGATACGTTAAATTGATGACTTGATGATTATTGAGCTTGACAAACTTTCGTAGCATCTTCGTGTGCCATGGTGGAGCCACGCTTTTATCTTTAACCTTTTAGTTTGTTTACAAAACAAGACAATTTCATACAATATATCGAATGTGTATATCATAATAAGCATGCGACCGTAAGAGCTTCCAAACAGGTGTTCACTTAGCAATACTTTGACAAGGTTTTATTAAGGCTTTTACGATACGACTGCGCTCGCAACGCTATGTTCATACTTCGAATGGGTACTCATTTGCTTATTAAATTATTTGGTACCGTCGTTTGTAATAATGTTATAGCATGTGTAAAACAATATAATGTGTATTGTTTCAGCTGAGATGATTTGTTTGGGAGGTAATTGAAAAGAAAGTATTTCGTGAATTGTTTCTCAAAGTTGAAAGAAGTTTATGAAACGTTCTTTCATCATCATTATCAGCTTTTATCCGCCACTGCTGACATAGGCTCCATGAACGCCAAGACGACCGATCCCTTATCACTCGCATCCAATACTTATAATATTAATCTTTTAATTTAGTTTTATTTATGGCAAAATTTGCGCCGAAACTGAATCAGAACGTTCGATCGGTCACTATTTTTTTCATTCTAGCAGTGGTAGATGAATATGAACTGATATTAATGCAAATAAATGAAATCGTGGTTTTGTAACTAACATAAAAGATTTTATTATTTCTGAAACTATCAAGAAAATAATACTCAAATGATAGAAACCGACTGCGTTTGAAATTGTGAAAGTATTGAAACAATGTATCTGAAATAATATCGCAGCGTACTGTTTGTTTGTAGAAATGTTTGCAGTACAAACCTATTAGGAACGCGCTCAAGTTATGATTTTCATTAGATTGCAGTTCGTAGTGAAGGCATAACGTCGTTTTACAATTTTCACAGTTTAATCACATTAAGAGCTTAAGTATTGTACAATTTTTTAATGTATAATGGAATTATTTTTTACTTTCACTACTTTTTTATTATCTCTTGTCCGAACCGAACGCTGACAGCGTTATCTAAGATTGACAACCGTATATGGCTTGATTATTATAAGGATGATTTATATTTTACCATTTTAAATATAAAAATACTATGATTTTTTACCTTAATATTTCCATATTAACTTCGAATATTTTATTGCCGTAAGTGATAAGTAGGTAATTAGTATCCTTATAGGTATAGGATTTTTCTTTGCACGTGCAAGTGACTAAGCTCCACGTGCTTACGTGGATCTGGATCGCTTTTAATGAATTTTTTGTTCAAAAACCCGAGATTTACGTTTCGGTCCACTCGAAAAAGTTTTGTACAGGACAAATTCTGTTTTTTTTCGAATAGATCTGTGCTTTTTGCCTGTTGGCCTTTAAGCTTCATCGGCAAACTGGTCTGGTCTACAAGTATTTAGGTATATACTTATCCTTAGCTTAGCTTAGATTTTGTAAGAAAATGTGTCAATATTTCACGATAGATAAGAAAATTTTAATATAGATAAGGATATTGAAAACCGCCGTAAATGGTCAAAGTATTCTTATTGATTTCTCATA
The DNA here is from genome assembly GCA_905333005.2 of Lycaena phlaeas. Lineage (NCBI taxonomy): Eukaryota > Metazoa > Arthropoda > Insecta > Lepidoptera > Lycaenidae > Lycaena > Lycaena phlaeas. The sequence continues at coordinate 7,955,448 of HG995181.1, forward strand.
TGATGTTTTCTTTGTTTGCAGATATATCACAATGAGAACAGAGTCACGTTGCAGTGATTAGACCGGGGGGGAGTTGGAAGTGTGCTCAGGAGCTGATGATGAGGCTGGTGTGACGGCTGACGGATGCGTAGGGGCAGCGTGTACAGTGTGAGCGAAGGGGTGGAGCGCTGCGCTTGTACGAGGTAAAACTTCCTCATTTTCATAAGCTTAGACGACCTCATTGACTCAGTGGTTAGCGCGTTGGCGCACAAGCCGGAGGTAGCAGGTTCGAATCTCGCCAGGGAACAAAAAAAAGTGTTTGTTCCTGGGTCATGGATGTGTATTAAATATGTGTTTTATTACTTACGTACTTACCACGGGACCAGATTGACGTGGTGTAAAAACGTCCATATAAAAAGTGTCAACCCTTATATGTCCCACTGCTGGGCACGGGTCGACTTCCTCGAAATTAGGCGAGGAGGGTACTTAAAAAACGTCAATATATATTATTATTATTATTATAAGCAGGCTTTAAGGCATAATGCCGAAATATTAACCTCTATATATTTTTGTATAAAGTAGTAAATTATCAACCCTTATATCCCACTGCTGGGCACGGGTCTCCTCCTCGAAATCAGGTGAGGAGGATATTTTTGTGTGTACGATTATATTTACGTATATCCCATCGTAGCGCCTAAATTACTAACCCGATTTTGATGCATAAGATATCACTCGAATTATTTAAATATATCTTCGGTGCTTACCGCGGTATTTGTTTTATTAAGGTCCCGATATTTCGGCAATGTTTCAACTACCATGATCACGAGAAGACTGAGTCTTCCGTCTTCCGTTGTATCTTTCCGAGTGATCATGTTAGTTTAAAACTCAATTTATTATTATAGTTCGAATGACATAAGTAAGATTTTGAATCAATGAGGAGTAAATAATTTCATAGGCAAATAACATTTGAGTGACCATGACTAGTGAGTATGGGCTCGAATCCAACAACCCAACACTCGTTTCATTTCGAGACGGAGCCCAGCAGTGGGGATGTTTCATACTTTTTTTTTTTTGTTGTTAATAATCATTAAGGAACACCGGCACAAAAAGGCTTGCTAAGCCGAGCCCATATGGGTACCACCATCCTGAGTAGGTATTTCTTCCTCGAAACAAAGTTCCATTTGTTTACCAGAAAGGATTAAGGATTAATTTGCAATAAGGGTAGTGTGATAACGGTATCTCAAGACCGAATAAATTATGAGTAGGAATTGAATGCGCATAGTGAGCGCTAGTCTCCCGTGAACTCATTTATAATCATGGTAAAGTATCATCATCATCGACCTCTATCCGTCTACTGCTGAATATCCATCAACGAACGTCAAGACGGCCGATTAATTTCCACTCGCTTCCAACACGGCGTATACCTTCGTCATTCGATCGGTTTGCTTAATTCAAATCATATTTTTATAAAGAATCCATCTCAAAGTTATTTTAATACAAGTGGGTATATCATATGTGGAATAATAGCATACAAAATAAATAAAGGTATATTTTTTCTGTATTTGTGAGTCGTTTATATTCAGGACGTTTTAAATTCTCCATCGCCAGCATGCCAACTTCCGCATAGCGTGTGGAATGCGCAATATTTTTATTCATTTTATGCGTAAAATCATGTTTCAGTAAATATTAAATGTATTTCAAGTTTTGTGAATTATTTCTATTATTGTGAAATATTGTCTTATTTCCTAAGATCATAATCCATAAGCTTAGCATACTTGCATCGTAATTCATAAGCTTAGCATACTTGCGTTGTGTGAAATCATATTATATCATATTTGTATCAAATATGTATTATGTTATGTTTAGCAGTGGACGGATAAAGACTAATGATGATATCTATATATCTATGGACGCTTTTACACTACGTCAATCTGGTCCTGGGTAAGTTTCCGAAGAACTTGTGTTACGGGTACCAGACAACGGAAATACACATATTTAATACTATTTACATGAATACATTTTATATTTAAGATGTGTATTAAATGTTTAAATATATATTTTAATACATATCCATAACACAGGAACACAATAACTTTTTTGTTCCTTAGCGGATACAAAATATTGGCAGCTGAGAAAATACATTATAACTTAATGCCAATGAAAATTAGTACAGAAAATACAAGCCTAAATGAGATTAAATTTAATATTTTAGTAAGTATACAAAAAATAAATATCATCATCTTAAGCAGCCTTTGTCAATCTACTGCTAAGCATAGGCCTCCTTCAATGAACGAAATAATTAGGTCCATGTATTATTATGATACAAATTGTTTACGCGAATTTCACTCATTATAATGAAACAAATGTACGGATTTTATCGCGGTTTTTATCGCGCGTAAATTTATTTCATTATAATGAAAAAATGTGCTTGACTTGTTAAGCCAAAATATTTTTTATAAATTAAATTGTGACAAAAAAATCTCGAAACAAAGGAATTCCACTCACACATGCCAATTCTGATAGGAAAAATTCCTTAAGTCGTGATTTGATTTTCATTTGATCTTTTTTCATACATAGCACCTAAAGTTGCCCGCCCCTTATAAGCCCGAAAAGGTTGACAAAGGGACGGAGAGATCAAGCTGGAAATAAAAGAAGGCTACACGTGTCGAATTGAAACGCGTTGACATCTCAAAGCGCAATAGTGCTGACATCTTTTTTTTTTTTATAGTATCTTGCAATCAGTCTTTATTGACTATGAGCAGATCGGTTGTGGGAAGATTGACGGTGAGCTGTATTCCCTCATGGCTCATATACTGCCTAGCTCTAGTGTTCGCCTTCGTTATAGCCGAGTGATGCAGTCTGGCAGAGTAAGCTGCTGGGACAGCTGGTTAGTGTGATTTTCCAATCTGGCCCTACATCTTCTGGCATGTGCTACTTTCCTTTACTGTTGGCATGTTCAGATGTTCGTGGACCTCAGAGTTTCTTATGAACCAGGGAGCTTTACTTATTTGTTTCAAGATGTTATTCTGGGTTCTTTGAAATTTTGTTTTACTAGAGGCATATGTAGCACCCATAGTTGTATGCCATAGATCCAAACTGGTTTTATGCAGGACTTCTATACAAGTAGTTTGTTGCCTATTGACAGTTTGGAGTTTCTGCCAAGTAGCCGGTATAAGCCTCTGTATTTATGATTTACTTCATTTCTTTTGACCTCGATATGGTTTTTCCATGTCAATCGACGATCTAAGTGCAGTGCTGACATCTAATAAGATGTCACACATCAATATTCATATGTTACTTTGCACTAGGAAATTATACATCAAAATGCGCTGATGTATGATTAATGTAAGCTCGCATGCGAGTAGCGTAACGACGTAACTACAGAGAATATGTAAGGATTCGCGCGATTGTTCTGTAATCTTACAAATTGGTTGTTGTAGTACGCTAACATAATTATTATTACTAGCAGCGCCCAGTGGTTTCATTAGTCAATGGGTGAAATTAATTTATAGTTAACCCAAAATCTCTCAAAAAAAACATACAGTCGAATTGATAACCTCCTCCTTTTTTTTTTGAAGTCGGTTAAAAATAAACAACATCAAAATCTATCGTATTTTATAGTATTGTATACATATATAAAATTCATATCAACTCATATGTAAACCATGGAATGTGTAACCGGATAGACTAAGGGTCTGTTTCACAATATAAGCTATATGACACATAAATTAACTGACACATAAATCTTCTAGTTAGTCTTGATTGGGTTTCACCATCATCTTCCCTATAAATTTATTTGGCAGATCCCTATTTGGCACTTGCTGGTTAGTAGGCTTGGCAACCTCGCATTTCATAGTTCCATTTTACGATAAATATGTTTTAGAAAAACATTCCATGTTGTAAATATACATGAAAATATGTTTTTATAATTTAATTGTATGTATCATACCATCTTTATACCTTTTATTTACATAGACCTTGTATATAATGTTATCCCTTAATTATTAAACGATCAAAACACAATTTAAATTATTTTGTATATTACTGTTACCGGAACGTCAAATTGTCAAATGTCGTGAAGCTGTCAACCGCGTATATCTGTCAAATAATTTATGTGGCAGATAAATTTGCTAATGGCCAGTTGATCCGACCTATAGTTTACAGGGAACTTTATTAGCCAAATATTGCTATATGTCAATTGTGAAGCAAAAACGTTGTAGTTATGTGGTAAATATGTTGCAAATAGCTTAAATGGAACTTTATTAGGATATTGTGAAACAAACCCTTATAAAATAAAAATATTAAATAAATAATAAATATAATAATAATAATATATAAATATAAATATATAAAAATATAGCCATAAAAATCGTAGCTGGTAGTGACTTGTCACAGACCAGCAACGATTTTTTACGATTGCTATTACAATTTAGCCAATTAAGTTGTGTGTACGTCCATAGCTTATTTATGGCCAATCAGTCCACCAGTCAGAGCGCAGAAAAAGGGAAAAAAGTGTAAAAAGTTTTCATGCAAAACTTGACTTATAAATGTTATGTGCCTTACTGCTATCGTCCGCCTAACTTTTCCCAACTATATTTTAGGGTTGACTTCCAGCTTAACCGGATCCAGCTCAATACCCGTATTTTTAATGGAGCGACTGCTCATCTGACTTCCAAAACCCACTAAAAAACCAAAAATAACTAAATGATACGGTACCCCGTGGTAAGACTGGTTGTCAGACTCTCGAGCTTCTGACAACCCGTAACGACTGTCGAATCAACGAATGACAGCCGGGAACAATGGCTTAAAGTGCTTTTCGAGGCACGTAGGAGTCTCGGTATGTAAAGATGGTCACCCATCCACGTTCCAACCTCGGCAAGCGTTGCTTAACCTGGTAATATTGATCCGCGTGACTATTACCACTGAGTCACAAGCTCCTCATAACATTACTACTCTATTCCGATTATATTATGCTCTATTAGACAAGCCTACGATTCGAATATTATTATGCTCCTGAATTATATTCGTCAGGTAAACGCCTGAGCTTGAAGTCCTTGGAAAACTGATTATCAAAGAAAGATTGAATCATGGTATATACCCTCAACGTATATAAACGTACATAATTATAAATTAATACGTGTTTATTAGCTGACGTGCCTATGTAGCGGAAACTTTGAACTTTTAGCCACTTCAAGACGTCAGATTAAATTCAAACTTCGTACACTTTTAAAGTGCCGATGACAATACAATTAAAGATTAAAATAAAATTTAATAAGTTTGTTTCAATATTGTTTGTTCCAACACAGAGAGCGAGTTTTTTTTTACTTTTTGTAACTACAATTTATGATAGAGTATCATAAATTGTAAGTTTTTTTTTTTTACTTTTTTTTACTACAATTTATGATATATTATTACTTTTATCCGGATAGGCTCCGAGATCTATGTGGGACTCGCATTGGAGTACAGTGTACACTGCTTGAACCAAATCATCTGCGAGCACCTCCAGTCGCTTTCGGAGGGTCTAGATAAACAGACAACAGAAAAACGCCTCATTCAATGACTGCATCATATCTTTTATCATTTTTGGAGGGTGGGTCGGAAGGTATTGGGCCATAGTTCACCGAGGCGCTGGCCCAATGTGGGTTGGTGAACTTCACACACTTTCAAAGACCTTTAATCTCATCAGGCATGCAAGTTTCTTCATGTTATTTCCTCCACCGGTGAGCAAGCGATGGTCTCGTGTTCAGTAGTTCAGCGCTCATGTGTTATATATTCAAAAGAAAAAAGAAGATGAAGGATAAAATCTACTTGTATATATTGCTTTTACTTCTATCGTTTTATGTATTCAGTCCTTTCCGGAGTTGATGTACTATGTAAAGCTAAAAAATAAATATTTTCTTTACATAAAACAGCTTTGTATATTATTTAAAAGTGACTTGGTCACTTAGCACACACATATGGGTACGTACAAAATAATACAGATACGGTTTAGTTTGAAATTATTTATTGAAAGCTATCTTACACCTAGTTATAGCTATACGTACAAGCTATAACAGAATATACACACATATATCTTATCTTCAATCTTTACGTCTATATTCACAAAGGTGTATTGTTGTTCCCATCCCGGACTTATTTCCGTATAACATAAATCCATGTAGGGCAAAAATTTATGTGTATTCTTTGACCGTTGTTAAGAAAATGGGACTCGAGTAACAATCGAGCTGTTACATATAAGCTTATCTGTAACATGTACATGTACTCAACAAAACAAATTGGTACTACTGTAGGTTTTTATAAATCAATGGGAACTTTCAGAATAGCAAAAAAGATGTTTAATAAAGATAATATTGAGTAAAAGGAACTCGGTTGTATAAAAACCGTTCAGCTTGATAATAGAAAGCAAATTTCATCTTGGAGCTTTTATAGAGATTCGTTGAAATATTTTTAACTCATCAAACAGAAACGTATATTAAGTATATTTTATAATAATCTATTTAAACTAAAGTGAAAGATATACAGACTTCAATATTGTGTATCTTAAACTTATAACTAATCAAAGAAAATCCAAGATTCAAAAAATGATTCTAAAGAGTTTCCATTATCTTGAAAGGGTTTTTTGTCATAAAGAGGTAAACGGCAGCCCTTCCGGCTTTGCTTATGGTGTCTATCGACGCCTACAGACATCCGCACAACCAGAGGGTATGCAGATGCGTTGCTCGCCTTTTCCCCTATACTCCCAATAGGCCACCGGAAACTCACAAGCCGCACGATACTCGATACAGCTGGCACTATTTTCCGATATTATGTGAAAATGGTATGAAAGGTCGTGCTTGCTGAATTCGACTGCAAAGCTGACTGGCACTGCCTCTTACTAATGTAATCTATACTTTGTACAAACATACATACAAACCTTTCCTCTTTATAATATTATATTATATATTATTTTTAGGTCTGAACACGTTAATCTCAGGAACTATTGAATGATTCTTTCAGTGACAGATAGCCCATTTATTGAGAAAGGCCTATATACCATCCCGCTAAGATGCCGTTGTAAATCTTAGTTAACGCAGGCGAAGCAGCGGGCAACGGTAATAAGTAAAAGGCAGTCTCTTAATTCATTTTATTATATTAACGATAAAACCTGAAACCGTGTAGCAGAAGTTTTAAATAACCGCGACTATAAAATATTTGATATTTTTATGACTTAACAAACTATAAGACTAAGCAGTTATGTGTCTAAACTTAATTAGCTATTAAAAATGAATAACGTATATGAGAGTTTGATAGTAAGCCTCCCGCGTTCAGAACCTTAATTAGAAAATTCCAAACTTTTAAGATGTGTTACAAACGCGTTTAATATAGACGAAACTCACCCGGGTCTAGACGACGCGACGACTGAGGAATGAAACGATTTACGCTTGACGATCCGCTTTGAAAATTTTACAAATGAAATTCTGTCGTTCTTGGCCTTTAATTATATTTACGAACGTTTTAGTAACGACGCTTTTTTTCTCGATAAAAAGAAGTAAAATTTCAAGTCGAATTTTACGATCAAAGGCGATTTCGATCAATCAAAATAAATGTTGCTTTGATTCAAGTTCTACACTCAAGTAAAATCTAGATAAATTAGGAAAAACTCGTGGATGGAGGAATTATAACTTTAGGAAGCGAGTTCTTCGATGTGCTTTTCAAGGCAGTGCAGTGGTCTAAGTAAGAAGTTAAAAAAAAAAAAAAACGCTTTCGCTTATGGGTTTTTCGGTTTGAGTTTTTGTACTTCTGAACTCCATACTAAATATTATGTTAAGAAAAATAATTACATTTTATTTGTATGTCGCAGGTAGCGCGGGCGAGGGTGCGGGTGCGACGGCAGCCATGGCCGGCTGATGGACCCGGGCTGGTGGTCACCGTCGCCGTCGGCCTCCCCGCCGCCGCCGCCCCGCGCCCCGCCGCCGCGCTGTCGCTGCCATAGACCCATCTCAACTAGCTATAACTGCCTACCTCATTACGGTAAATATATGATTCCTTGCGACAAAACGAGACTCTAGAGAAAGTGGTTACTTACTACATCTGATCTGAGTTCATACCGAATTCGTCAAAATATAAATTAAAAAAAAAACTCTATTACTGCCCCGTTGCCACTCCATGCGTTTACCCTCCGACTAATGGTTTAACTTCATCCGCTAATGACTCGTCGACCGTATTGGATTTGACTAGCCTAACACTAACACAGTAAGTGTTAGTGTTAGGCTAACTCCAGAGTAGCGCGTGCGATATACCGCGTCCCCTACAGGGCACGGAGGGGGGCGCCCCCTTTCGAATTTTACTCGGTAAGCCTGCTCACCTACCTACCGGTTGAGCTTAAAAGCCATCAGGCCTAAACGTCTAGGCCTTTCGAAAAAAAAAACCAAAAAAAAAAGAACAATTCCTGCGATCAAAACTATGACTTCTTTCGTCGGTGATTAGTAATATCTTAAATTGGAAATCACAAATAGCGGAAAAAATGGACGAGGGAAACGGATCAAGTGTGTAAGATAACAATCAAATTGTTCTATGATTACTTCGGAATGTATTTTAACTGATTCGGATGGAATTCAGATCCGATGTTTCTTAACCGACATAAAGTTATCTATGAGCTATATAGAAAAGTACTTTGCCATAAAAAACGAGCAATGCCTGTCCTGACAAACTAACTTTAGAATGTAACTTCACAATGATGAATAAAGTTAAACGTTTTATATTATTTTGTTATCTTTATTTCTAAATATTGAAATTAAGGTGTAAATTTCAAGAATTAGGAAATAAAGGTACTCAAACGTTGAATAGTTGGCAAATGGAATTTACAATTTCAAGAGTAATTATACCGAAATCACGTGAAGAATAAGCTGGAACGGATGGCCGATAGGCCAATAGGATCAAAATGGACCACTTAGCAGGTGGTACGACGATTTCCGTATTCTTGCCACTCGCAACCAACTCGGCCGGGCTGTGTTGGTTGCGCGTGGCAAAGGATCGGTCATCTTGGCGTTCAATGTGGATGCTGATGATTATGATGATGACGTCACTCAAGCTATTTTATATAAGGATGGTTTTTACGTTTAAAAAAAAATAGTGTATTTGATAAATTTTCTAGGTCGAATCCACCGATACAAATCCAATTAAATTCAACTCAGATATTATGTGATTATCTCGAAATAGACTTTTTCATTTTCTAATTAAATTTTAGTAAATCCGTGTGCTATTGAAATTGTCCACAGTAATCTTAATAATTGTTGAATTCAAATTTATAAAATGAATTTAAATAAAATCGAATGAAAATACATAAAAATGTAAGTACATAATACAGTAGAAATGCATTACTGTATCGCAATCACGGAAATACGGGCTGCCAAAGAACTCTGCAAGTTTTGGCTTTGTGAAAAACCAGAAACTAAAAAGTCAGCAAAGACTGAAAGTTGGCCCGGCGAGTTCTTGGACAAATTCTATAATTGCCGCCAATTCTATTATTTGAAAGTCTACATTTTATTGTATTTTATTTTATTTTCATACAAGCGAATTACCTGGTTTTTAGGTATTTGTAGTTTGTTCGGTTATTACTTAAATTCATAAATCTAGTCATATAATTATAAAATGCCTATTAAATATTATTTAGTAAATAGATAGATACACCGCCTTAGACTTATTTTTTAAATATTATCAACCTTACTTTTACTTTACTTTTAATTTTTAAATACTCGTACTTAACCGTAACTTCATGTGTGCAAAATTTCATACCGTAAGTGTCCGAATCCTACTTCCTACTAGTCCTACTATCCTACGATTATCCTACTAATATTATAAGCGCGAAAGTTTGTAAGTATAAATGGATGGATGTTTGTTACTCTTTTACGTAAAAACTACCCCAATAGATTATTATGAAACTTTATAATGACGTAGCTCATACGTCAGAATAACACATAGGCTATAATTTATCACCGTACTCCCACGGGAATGGGAAATACGCGGGTGAAACCGCGGGCGCTGCTTGTCTTAAATAACTTTATTACCTTAAACTATAAAAAGGACATTGAAAACCACCGTCGAAAATGGTGTCCATTAGTGTATGAGAGCATGTTGACTCGTGTAAAATGCGTCCTGTACGTAGATCGTGTGCGAAAAGGCTCTAAGGGCCAATTAAGTTCTACTATTTGGGGATATTCAAAACCACAGGACGACGAGCAAACGTTCGTATAGCAAATATTGAATGTCTATCCCGCGACTTACCCTTTGAAAAGTTAGTAATTTGTATCTTTTAAGCCAATTTTTTACACGATTGTACTTTAGCATGAAAGTATTACAATAAATTTGAAATTACAATAAGCTAAGGGAAATTTTATTCGCTTACGCTCGGTATATTATGTTAATCTATTTCGTTTTTTACGGATCAAAGTGAAGGACTGATAATGTTGGTAATGTCTGCCATAAAACATCTTATGTCTCATAGGTTACACATGAATTTGTCTGGGCTAGTTCCAGGCTAAGTCGTTTATGTGTATTTACAGCGGTGGATTCACAATAGGGGCAGTTGGAGCTAGTACTAAGCTAGGGCGGCAAAATTTGGAAAGTAAAATACTTGTCTTGGTCTGGGCTTAGAATCTGCGTCCACCTTACCATTCTTTCTCAGAGTGTTCCACATAGCTAAATGGGGGCAAATTTTTTTCGGTGCCCAGGGGTGGCGATTACTTTAAACCCGTATAATTCTGTAGATAGTTGGCCTGACCCGGGGGACATCAGTAAAAAAAGTATTAATTCTGTAGATGGCTTGCCAGACCCGAGGGACAATCAGTAAAAATTGTATTAATTCTGTAGATGGCTGGCTTGACCCGAGGGACAATCAGTAAAAATGTATTAATTCTGTAGATGGCTGCCTGACCCGAGGGGACAACCAGTAAAAAAAAGTATTAATTCTGTAGATGGCTGGCCTGACTTGGAGGATGAGTCCACGGGCGGTGCGCTCCGCGAGAGGGAGCTGCGTTCTCTGCACCGCACCGTGCCCGCGCTGCGCCGGCGAGAGCTCGACACCCGCGCCATCAAACACCACTACTACCCGGAGGGGGGATGGGGGTAAACTGCCTATTATATTTAAAATAACTATCATAAATATAAGTAGCATTAGCGCTTACATCCGATTACTAGGCATTCTTCTTGAAATCAGTTCAAGAAACCTAATAATCCTATACGGCATATTGTAGCCTGTAGTCTTGGCGTTCATTGAAAGAGGCCTTTGTTAAGCAGTGTTCGGTTAAGGGCTGATGATGATGATGATGAAAAGAATATATTTTATCTTTATTCCGATAGTATCTTATACCTTTAAACGAGCAATTCTTGTATATATATATATATATATATATAGAATCAGGATCTCGGAAACGGCTCCAACGATTTTCATGAAATTTTGTATACATGTGTTAAAAACGGCGATAAATCGATCTAGCTAGGATACATTTTTGGAAAACTTTTTTTTATCCATGTTTTGAGGCATCGATAAAATATGATTAGAATACGAACGTAAATTTCGCTGTCAAATAATATGTCATGGTAGCTAAGTGGTGAAATTAGGCAGTTAAATCCGAACGAGCCTGCTTCGAATCACCAGTCCGAATTTTTTTTTTCCTTTTTTTAAAATCATTTTTTTTAAGAAAAATTTTATTGTATTTTATAACTAAGAGTACCGAGCAAATGCTCGGTCAACCAGGTACTATTACTTAAAGCGCAAACTAATTACAAAACTCTATTAATAGTTATTTATAATATTATAAGCTTCATTTGCTAATGATGGTTCCTAAAATAGATATTCTAACTTGGCTCTAAATTTAAGCCGCATTTCTCCTTATTAATAATAACGCTTTCATCTGCTCTGCTCTCATACGCTTAAAAGGTACATTTCGCTCATGTCTCTAGTCTCTACATATAATATTAGTTAATCCCGTAAGCCGGGACTGAAACCTGTTGAATGACTAATTATGGCATACTCTTCAGTGCCACGTTCCATTCACTGGCAATCCTGTTAGGAGATAATTAGAAACTTTACTACATCCACTACACGCCTCCGCTGAACGCTCATTACGTCACGTGATTACACCTTTTATGTACAATAATTAATATAATACAGGAAGGGTAAAAAAGACTGCATGTCTTGCTCGTTGTAAATGTGGTAGTGACATTATAATGAAACAACTTTTATGGATTTTTTCGCGGCTTATCAAGTTTTTTACAAGCCCGACGTTTCGGATACTTTAAAGCCACCATGGTCACGGGAGCCCTCCCGTTGTTGTTTTTCATTATAATGAGTGGAATTCGTGTAAACATAAGAAAACAATATAGTGACAGATATGTAGTGACAGATACAAATCCGTCTATTCAATATGAGTAACCTTAATAAATTCAGGCTACAGATTTTTTCAGTTGATAAATTGGATTATGTTCTGACACAATCCAAGATTATTATATGTTATACCAGAATTCTAGTTTTGTCTTCTCCATATTTTCTTTCCGTAATTCTTTAGGAGTGAGCCTGCTAAAAATCCGACTCGTACCTTAAATTATATTAATTAGTCTTTAATTATTAGATAGTTGTCAAGCTTTCAGATTCTAATCGGTTTTACCAGCTTATAAGAATTGAATAGGTAACTGAAAAGCTTTTTTAATATTTTAAAGATAATAAATAATATTATATTTACGAATATTCATACTTTTATGATGAGATGTGATAAAAGCCAAAATAAATCCATCCAAACAAGATAGGAGTATGGGTCTCATTCATTATCTGGTATTTACTTAATTAAGCACTTGAATTTAACCAAATATATTACTTATTCTGTAGGAATAGCGGACATTTTCAGTTGCCAAATTAAATTGTGACTGAACGTGTCTTCCATTTAATTTTTGAATAGTCGAGGACACTTCGCTGTAGCTGACTTATATCAAACAGAGTTTTAAAGCTGAAAAAATGTCAAAAAAGTCACGAATTATGTACACGTAATACTTAATTTGGTAAAAGATTTATAAAGGCCTATTTCTGACACATAATCAACAGACGAGTTAAGATTGTGTTTCATTAAGATAAGCGTACATAAGCCCTCATATTGTTTACCCTCAAACGCAGTAATGTACAAAGTAAAGTAATCTTTATTATAAGGAAATCTAAAATAGATCATTTGCCACTCGCAAGCAACAAGCGGCCATTAAAGCTTTCAATTTCCATTGATTTTGTTTTTCACAATTTTTTCTCACATAATGATCTCTCGTCAATCAAAATCAAGTCCTTAAACACAATTGACGGCATATTTTTAACATGTCTTCAATAATTTACGCATGAAATAATTTCCCTCTCAACCAATTTAATATGATAAGGGTGTAAATTGCTGAAGAGCAGAAAACCCATATACCTTCAATTTCCAAGGGTTTTGTAGAGTACTGTTAAAGATGTAGGTAGAAATGTCAAATAATGTTCAACCTCGTTTAATGTGAGAAGGGTGTAAAGTGTCGGATGGCAGAAACCTTGTACGACTCAAATTTCAAAGCATTCTTGAAAATATTATCTTCAGACGGAATCTATGTTGAAGTCTCCGACTGGTAAAGATACATTCCATTCTCGCTATTTTCTTGTAAGGGTGTTTGGTAACACAATACTTCTATTACAGTCCTAAATGTCTACGAGGCTTCTAAGTCTAATAATAAACACAATTACAGGGATAATTTATCTAAAACTTTATACTTATTAAAAAAAAGTACTGCAATTAGAAAAAACCTTGTAATGGCTGAACTGATTTGAATAAGACGTGTCTAAAGAGCAATCGTTATAAATTCTAATTTAAATAAAATAACTGCATCCAAATCGGTTCATCTGCATAAGCTCACAAACGAATAAACTAAGGACGTTTGACTTTTCCAGTCTTAAAATATCATCCCTTTTATCTCCCACTGCTGGGGCTTTTCCTCCTCGAAATAAGGCGATGGGCTACTTGCCCAATGCGGGTTGGTGAACTTCAAAGACTTTCGATCTCATCAGGCGTGTTTCATAACGATGTTTTCCTTCGCCGGTGAGAGCAATAGTCGAGTTCACTTCCTTTTTATTTATTTCTAATATGAGGGGGGAAGGAGGGGGATAATAGGTTCACCTTTGTGTGAGTAATAAACTCCACGAGGATTGGCAGGATGGAGGAGGAGGAACGAAGTGAAAAAAATTCTTAGAATATTTTTTGTTATAAGGTTCCCTTTTTTGTTTGCTTATTTTATATTAAATCTATGATTTGTGAACATATTTGATATTATTATGATTATCTTCACTATCAAAACTATTTAAAATGATACTTTATATATATACAAATAAGGCTTTTCTAAATTATGCTGGAATATTGAGCTCCGCGAATAAAATTTAAAATATGTAAAACATCCCGTTTTGGGATAGTTAAAAAAAACGATAATACTAAAATAATTATACATTTATTTCAAAGTCAAAGTATTTATTATACTTGTACAATTTACATTAGACATACATAAGAATTTCTTCAAAACACAAACTCATACCTTTACCCAGTTTACAATCATTATCATCATATTATAGCATCATAATAACTTATCCTAAAATTTGTAGATAGTAATCTTAATCCTGGGGAACTTATTAAAATAAATCTTTTACCTGGGACAGAAACTCTAAAAAGGTCTGCTAAATAATTGATTTCTTACGCTTTGTGCAAAAGTTTGGTCATTATGTTAGAAGTTAACCGGCTGAAACCATTCTGTTAAAAATTCACCCGCCGGAATTAAAAACCGTTTAAATATTCAGAGCTCCTTAATTATTTCACCCCTGCCCACAATTCGGTTAAGACTGGGTAGTAACTTGCGCAGTACTCTCCAATTATTGTTATGCGGATTTCGTTACGTCTTACCAAAGAGGTCAGCAAACTTATTTAGATCCTGGAGTGAAAGGAAAAGGATGATTATCATAATAATTAAATAATCTACAATAATAATTAAATATTCGCGTTGGATGCGAGTAGAAAGGGATCGGTCGTCTTGGCGTTCATTGAGGGAGGCCTATGTTCAGCAGTGGACGGATAGAGGCTGATGATGATGATGATGATGAATAATTATTTTTAAAAATTATAATTAAAAAATATCATTGAATGTCAAAGAATTCCATTTCCAATGCTAGTGGACTTGAAAAAATCGGAAGCTCCTATAAATATCTTGCAGTATATAATTATTTCAGAAGCCTTGCAGCGAACGTCTTATTCCCAAGGTGTAGTATCTTGAATAATATTTTTGTTTTCAATTTTCAATATTTTAATTCATGTCGCTGATATTATGCCAGCTGATAGAGCGGATTTAATAGTCTCTGCTAGCTACGTTAATACCGTTCTTAGTATCTGTACGCACGATATAACACAAGTTATGTCGAGCTTACCTTGCGGTTAGGCCAACGTGTTATAATTGGCAACTAATAGTATCGTTAATAATGAATATACCTACTATATTAAGTTAAGGGCATTGAGAATGATGCCTTTTTTCAGAAGTTAAGTAGCAGCCTATGTATGTCTCACTGCTGGGTACGAGTCTTTTCAATCAGGCGAACATAGTTCACCGAGGCACTGCCTCAAAACTGTGGCCCTTCTTCGTCTGATTTCGAGGAGGAGACCCGTGCCCAGCAGTGGGACAATATGGGTTGATACTTTTTATGTGTGAATGTATGACTATAGATGAATATTAGATAATGTTTGTTTGTATATGTGATGATTGTACGTAGGTGGATCGTATGCGGCGCCGCGTTCCTCGCCCATCTCCTGTCGACGGGGCTGCAGCTGGCGTACGGAGCGCTGCATGTGTACGCGCTACGTCACCTCGGACAGGCCGCAGATCACGCCGGTGAGTCAAATTAACCGAATAAAGTGTAATTTGAATTTTCTAATGTATTCGTTGTAAAGAAATTTTTTGGTGCGGATTTTATAGTGGATATTTTAATGATTAGGTTTATGCACTTCAAATTGACAAAACTACTCTTATAATATCACTCTGCTGTCCATTCGCCTGTCTGTCTCTTGGTCTATAAAACTAAAGATTATTTGATACTTTTCATTGACTTAGAATCATTTATTTTCCCTCGTGGTCGACGAACAGGGATGCGTCGTAGGCGCTACCTACTCGTGTAGGGCTCGGGATTAAGTCACTAGGTCATGGGGACTGCTTTGCGGTCGGGCAGTCTGGCCTTTGGCAGCGTCAGCATGTCACTGAGGTGATCTTGTTGCCACCAGATTCAGTAACCTTACAAAGCGGTCTTGTTCTTTTAAATAATGATTTCGTACTTATGAGAATAACCTTATAGTATCCAAAATTTGGAGTTAGAATATAAGCCGCTTATTAGAGAGAATTTACCATGAATGTAGATTATATGGTCATTTATGTCAGATTATGTTTATAACTTTTAGAAATTTGTCAACTGATCGTACATAGTAAATAAATAAAAATAATATTCTTCTTTGAAACGTAAGTACGCGTAAAAACTCGGCTATCTTCAAAATACGGCACAAAACTGGAGCGTTTGAACATTTTGATGAAAGCGGTCAAACTAGCGGATAATTCAAAACTTGGTCATATTTTCTAAAGCTATTTAGGACCAATTCAAAAGTTTTGCTAACATGAAGCTTTTCAGATTGAATTTCATGTAAGAATATATTAGCATAAATTAAAAGTCTTTACATTTAGGAAGAATCTATTATATGCATGCAAAGCATAATATTAGTGAAACGGTATGCGTAATTACTTTCAGGGTGCGGACGCAAAATTAATTAACTACGTTAAAGAAATTCCAGTATCGAACATTTTCTCCGCTGTGTCTCAATTGTTTTACACTATATAACAACCTCTTTCTTTTTTTTTTTTTTTCTTTTACGCCGGGAAATGCACTGACGCATCCCGCTGGGGAGTGGGTCTCCCCAGGCGGGTATGTGGGACTCGCTGCGCCCGAAAGATGGTAAGTGGACGCAGCTCTACTCACTAAAACCCGGCGAGTGCCACCAATGCCGCCTTTGGTGAGGTGCCCCGGATCTACAAGCAACAGGACACCTCGACGGCTAGTCAGTCCCTCAGGGGACTGACGCCACCTCCACAGAGCGGTTGCCCCGCACCACAGAACAACCACTCCCAACGTCTGGACAGTACGATGAGGTGAGGTTCCCATCCTCACCCCTTGCCCTCTGCTCTTTTGTCCCCTCTTCTTATAAGAGGGGTACAAAGAGCCCCCTCGGCTCAATTCGCTTCGCCCAAGGTGTTTGGGTCACCCTGGGCTACTGTGCCCCACCGCCACGACAAGGCCTGAACCATGGTGATGGATATAACAACCTCTATGCTAACTACCAGTAACTAGAATAGAGTCAATAAAACATTATATATATATATATTGTTACATGAATAATGTTCCCAGTATATCTAATCGTGGTTGTTGGCTGTCTAGTAAAAAAGCGTCATTTGGAAATCTACAATCCAGAAAAAATTATAAAACCTCAAAGATAGTGGAAAACTACGTCAACCTGCGCTGGACGAGCATAGCCATAGAAGAACTATGTTCCTATACTTGAATAATCATTACATAAGTAATGGCCTAATGATGAAAGGGCCTAATAATGTAATGGCCCAAAGGGTCGATGACGATCACGATAACTCGGCCTATTGTAACATACTCCAACAGTGTGACAATATGTTTTATCAACACATCCACATCACATATCAGCAGTGAATGAAGCTCTGTGCTTTGTTTCAGTAAAATATAGAATTTACCGTTTTTATTAAACCAGACCTCACGTAGTCACAGCATGAATCGCATGCATAAATTATGATGAAGCTCGACTTGTTTAATTGCTTCTTTGTCATATGGAAATGCAGACCAAACCAGATTCAATCCAATATTTGCATGTGTCAAAAGTTTTATTATTAATTTATCTTGCAGCGAACGTCTGTCTACTTTGAATTAATTAAAACCCGCGCAATATAGCCGATAGTAAAAAATATTACTGTGAATTCCCCTCGCCTGCTGAGGAAGGGAGAGAATCCACTTAAAGTGTTGTTTAATGTAATATAACCGCAGAGTAATAGTTTCAGATTTTATCCTTTATTATTACTACATCTAAGCTTCGGCCCAAATTTTGTGGGTTGTATACATTTACTAATTTTACCCGTGGGAGGAATACGCTTTTCCGCGCTCCCAGTGGCGTGGAGTACTATTTTGCTTGTAATAGCTTTCCTTCCCCTTGAACTAGCTTTCCTGTATTTCGGAGAAAAGGATAGGCAGTGTTATTAGACACCGAGACTTGATAACATCTTTTGTCCCAGAACAGGCAACTCATTAATGAGTGGCCTGGGCTAGTTCAAGCTAGGTTATTTTCATGCAGGTGGCTTTCTGCACAAGTAATCTATTCTTGTCCACTAACATAAAAAAAAAAAAAATCAAGCCGACAAGCGCAATGGAGTATTTCCTAAAGTGTTTTGTCATTTAAAAAAAAACCCTTAAAATATTTTCAGATCAGATTCAGGCCTAGGGCTGATGATATTCCAATTAAAAAACCACGCACCAATAATAATAATATCCTTTATTTTCTACCAGACAATAATATAAAGGGTGGCAACATAAACTTAAAACTAGGAGTTTGCACAAAAATGGCGGTCTTACCGCTTCAAGCCAATGAGCTTATATTATACATACATATAATATCATTGCTTCAAGCAGTCTCTACCATACAACCAAAAGTATGAAAGAAATATATCAATCATTTTATGCAAAATAAATAAGTCCAGTTTTTTATAAAAAGGGTAAATGGAGCTTTACAGTAAAAAAGGAAAATATTTATTCAATCTAATCTCTACAATACTAGAGGTTTATACGGTCTATTAAGTAGGACTTTACGAAAAGTGTTTAAAAAAGCGATTTATAATTGATTGAGCAGAAATTCAGTTGGTATTTTTGATTGATAATATTTTTTAATGCATATGCAAAGCAATTTGTATGTTTTTTTAAATAATTCAATTAACATACACTTTCTAAATTAAGCAAGTAGCAAATGGGTTTTTATTGAAAACAGTTAATCTACTTAATGTTTATTAGTCTTTTACGCAAAACTAAACTGACTGGATTTTAATGAAACTTTACGTGAGCGAAACTGCAGGACGTTGCTTGTAGTACAAGTGTGTGTGATTTCCATCATTCTATGTCCATTTAGCTTCATGAAATTGAATTTGGCTTAACTAACCATTGGATAGTGAAAATTTTATTTTATGACGTTCATCATTATCATCATCAACCTTTATCCAGCCACTGCTGAACATAGGCTTCCCTCATGAACGCCAAGACGACTGATCCCTTACCACTCGCATCCAACGCGGGCCGGCCACTGCACGGAGACATTATATTGAATCAATGTTATTCAACATCCGGGAGATTTCGACCTAAATCCTCTTTCATCTGACGTAAAATGCCATGAAAAAGATTAGATCCGTCGCTGCGTGTCCGGTGGCAATATTTCAAACTGGACGTTCAGCGCCTTGTAACCGACTGCGGTGCCGCGACCGCAAATTAATGTGGATTGTGACAAACCACGGCCTCCGTTAGTCTATTTGTGACTATTCTGATTTTGTAGCGAAACTCGAATATCGCGTGCCGTGCGTCCATTTGGACGTTACTTTTACCGCACACTGATAAATGTTACGTAATGGAAATTCCCTTACGTTACTATTTAGTTGTTCTTTGTCGAAATCGTTTATGACTACTTGGTATAGAACAGGTAGTCTTACTACAGGTGCTGTTTAGAGTAGTTTAATTTAGTTGGATAGACAACTGATAGATGTGGCACCTGTTAAAACCCTGTTAAAACCATTTCGATATCTAGCTTCACCTGAGTGATAGAGCTCACTTTACGCTAACTTCGAAAGCGAACTTTATTGATATAAATAGAGAGTCGAGTTTTAAAGAATACAAATTCGTCAATCAAATCACTGCGGATTCCGCTCTCGAGATTTGAAAACGACCTTACAGAATAGCCCTACTGATGGTAAGAGGTCGCCAATGAAAATAAAATAGTTTACCTGGAACTAGCATAAACAATTAACGTATGTATGTTACCTATCCTGGGCCATAAGATGTTAAAATCAAAATCATATTTTTTTATTCAAAATAGTACCACTAAAGTATCTTTTTGAACGTCATTTGAGTGTACCACCGGTTCCAAAGCAAGTCCACTGCGAAAAACCGGCCAAACAAACTCAGTGAAACTGAGTTAAATTGGAAAAAAACTTGGCACCAGTACACTACACACACAACACTGCCTGTTTTTAAGTGTTGGCGCCAGTGCATTATACAAACAACACTGCCGGTTTCCTCTGTCTCTGTATCTGTCCGAAACACAACAAAGTTTCACATAAGAAATATTCATAATAATGGTTGGTATGCAGCCGGGAGCGCGGCACAAAGCAGTCCTCCCGTCGGGAAAATTAACGATTATAAGGACTGCATCCTTTATAATTTGATATACGGTGAAGGATAATGAAATTTTGTACCTATGTATTTCAAGGAATATGGATGAGTTGCGGACAATCTCATATTATATGCTAGACATAAACAACACGCGCTATAGGGTTGCTCGCCTGTCGATTAATTAGCAACTAAAAAGTAAAAACTTCGAAAAAACTAACTTACATATTATATACCTTGGCGTGAGTTTGTATTTAGAATCAAATATGACGGCTGGTTGTCAATATAAAATTTACTCTTGGAGTGTCCTGACATACAAAAGACGATTGTAACAGTTCTAAAAGAATCTTATTTTTAAGATATTAAGATCTTGATTTAATTAGACAATATATTTCATTAAGACATTAATAAATCCTACATCCTAGTCACGTGGTCTATCTGCTTCAAGGTTCTTAAATGTCCATTGAACTTCTACAATCTCTATCTGATCTCTAACAAACAAAGAAACCAACAAACTTACAAACTATCACGTTTATCATATTATAATGGTATACGTTTTCCTCTCGTACTCGAATTTCTGGTGTGTTTGATTAACTTTGATATATCTTTTCGTAGGAAACTGTCACAAAGTAGCATACTCGCCTATATAGGTATATATTTCCTTAATAGCCTTATTCTATCAAAACTTTTGAAATATGCAGGACTTTTCCTTATAGCTTTGATTTTTCTTCCTCAAGGCCAGAATGAAAAAATGAGATGACTTTCAAGGTCTATCACAAAAATAATCACTTCGAGAATTGTATTTGTTCTCCTGACCAAAAAATATATTATTTCTTTCCCAAAATGTATCTCTTAATCTTTATTTTCTTTTAAATATAAATATGCGAACTAAGCTAGTATTCACATTAAATATACATAATACAGACATCATTTCATTATTTCAACAAAAATTGCCTCTAACGCCGTTACGACAAATGACAACATCATGCTATTTTTAATCGACGTTTACTTCTGTTTGTTTTTTTCTTTATTTGATTCCACCCTTTTACATAGTTATACATTTTCATTAATCATCGATTCTAATAATAGCTTATGATTTATATCTAACTTATTTTATTAGACAAGACAATCAAACGCGCTCGGCCTCAGCTATAATGTATCAAGCCGTATAGTCACAATATATTTCAATAATAATAAAACCTCCGAAAATAAAACAACTAAAATCTATTGTAAATGCGGTGGGCCATTACAGTAATGGCCATTTTCCTGCCTACGATGGTAATATATTACACAATGACAAATGGCTCGGCATCAGATGTTCGTTATAAATATATTAATTGGTGGATGGGTTGTTCCAAAGGCCATTATACGGAATAATTGGGTGTCATAAAGTACATGGTCCCAATTAAAGTATTTTAAGACCTTCGCGATCAAACGGAAAAAGAAAAACGTCGCATATTTCTCAATGTAGACAAAATTGCTAAAAGGCCATAAACGTAACTTCAATTAGAAAATTGCACTCTTTCTTGGCGATCTATAGCTAAGCGCCCAGCTTAATCCTTACTTAGTAATATAAATTTGAAAATAGGTATATTTGTTACACTTTCACGCGAACACTGCTTAACCGATTTCAAATTCTCGTAGGAACATAAAATACATTAAAAATGAGTTTTTTTTTTGCTAACGCGGCCAAGCTGCGGGGAATAGCTATTTTTTTTTTCTTCGAAAGGTCTAGACCTTTTGGCATGCTGTTCTTTAAGCTTAATCGGTAGGACAATAGCTTGTAATAGACTTCCAAAAGTAAGCAATTCTTTAAAGGCAAACTGTTATAGATACGCTTTTACAATAGGATAGTGGAAAACGTTCAAAATCCATTAAACATACAAAAAGTTATTAAAGAGAGTTTGTGTGTTTAGGATATTACAAAATAATTTCACGGAGGAGGATTTCATGGAGATACCTTTCCTCCCACCTCCTCAAAGGCATTTCAGCATAATATGTAATTTTTTTATTCAATATTTGTACAGATTAGTTCCACTGAGTTTGTTTCGCTGTTTGGTACCAGTGGTAGATTTAATTGACACACAAAAAGATTGTCGAAGTGTTTATAATAGCTTACTTAATTAGTTATCTCATTACTGTTACACTATTTTATTTATGACCTGATGGCTCACGCATCATAATAAAAGTAATAAATAAGGAAAATCTAATTTCTTTTATAATAAATAAAAATAGATTAGACAAGGCTAATAAGAAAACAAACAGATAAATGGATTAAAGAAACGGAGTAGGAAAAAACGGAAAAATAATCCACCACAACGGATAGTACGCCAACATAAAACGATGAAATGAAATGAAATTATTTTATTCTAAAAACAGACTCAACTATCATCATGATCATCATCATCATCATCATCATCATCATCATCATCGTCGTCATCTCGTCGTTGTTATGGCAATTATCGTGACTAGCAGTAGTAAAAGTCATCATACAAGTGGAAGTAATAATAAAGTTTCGTATATATACATTTTTTGTAATTGCATTGTCGTACAAGCATATGAGTCTCTTGGTGTTATTGTTCAGGTTGATTGCAAGTTTAATTTGCTCGACAAAATTAAGAGAGAGTATCTACATCAGGTAAGGTATAAGATTGCTTTTGGACCAATAGAGCTTTGAGGTCGTTTCATACTGGACGAACCGATAGTCAAGTCGACTTGACTTTTTTATATTATTGAATGCCTATTCACTAATACTAAACTGCCTGACGTGCCACCTAATTAAGTGGTCGAAGTCGTCCATTTACAAGTTTATCTGGACCTAATCCAGGCAATTCAAGTGTTGCCTATCCAGTATACTGAGTTTCAGTGTACTCTGAAACACAGTAAAGCTGTTTCGCAGGAGA
This sequence comes from Lycaena phlaeas, assembly GCA_905333005.2. NCBI lineage: Eukaryota > Metazoa > Arthropoda > Insecta > Lepidoptera > Lycaenidae > Lycaena > Lycaena phlaeas. The sequence continues at coordinate 7,978,827 of HG995181.1, forward strand.
AACAAGCCGGATGGTAGTACCCATGCAGCCGGGAGCGCGACACAGCTCAACGCTCCTACCGGTAAAATGTTGACGTTTGACGGTCATTGTCAATCTGAATATAATAATATCTATGGACGCTTTTACACCACCTCAATCTGGTCCCGTAGTAAGTTCTCGAAGAGACTTGTGTTACGGTTACCAGATAACGGAAATTCATATTATATTCAATACTTTTAGTATTAATACTTACATTTATTTTTTTTTTATCATATAATACACATATTTAATACGTATCCATGACCCAGGAACACAGAAAAAAATTTATTCCCTGGCGTGATTCGAACCCACTACCTCCGGCTTGAGCGCCAACGCGCTAACCATTGAGCCACAGAGGTCGTTGAAATGACAAGACATAATATTTCTAGAAGATGAAAGATTAATAATAATTATGACCATATTATGACACTGATGATGATAGTGAAAAATATTATCTTTTAATAATTCTTTGCCAACGGAAGCGTTTACATAATGCAAAAAGAACTTTTATCTCTAGATTGTTAGTATTCTTAATTAGTATGCCCTCTCTTCACCCAAGATTAGCTTTGGAAGGGGAAGGTTTTTATCTCGCTCCTAGAAGCGAAGGAATTAAATTATCCACCATAACGAACGTTGATATAATAAAACTTAATAGATAGCTGAAAACGAAGTTTCGCCATAAAATTAAAACATAAATTCAATACTGAACATATTTAATATCCTAAATGAAGAATTAAGAATTAATTCGATATAATACAAATATCCGATCTACATATCAATCTGTTAATATTTTTATGCAATCTGAATTGGCTGCCTTGGCGTTCATTGAGGGTCGTTTATAATTTGACTGATCCTGTTGCCTGCCGATCTGGGACTTTTTTTATTGGGCTTTGCCCATCACTCGTGCCCTCCGCTGCTACTCCTGTATAGCCCGGATGGACAGTGGCAACCACCAAATGTCCCATTGATACGACCTACGGGAGCCAGGGGGATACGTTAAAAACTGCCTTGGGACCAGCAACGAAATTAATCAGGAAAATTCAGGTGGAGTAGGGAATATTCAAGTTTCCCTCACCGTTCAAAGCGAGAGATAGTATAGAAAAGTCAAGAAAAAGACGGAAGCCAGGTGAAGCCAAGCTGCAATGCACTACGGTGAAACCCGTGCCTGCCTGTGAATCCGGAACTCTCACAAAGCAGTTGAAGGCGCTCTCAGTGGTTTTAGTGGGGTATATATAAATGTGAGTCCGCACATACGCCAGTGTGCCTACCCAAGGCCCTGGTAGGTGCTACATGTCCCTGCGTCACCTAAGAAGGCCTATATTCAGCATTGGATGGATGGAGCCCGATGATGATGTAATCTGTATTAGAACTATTATTTACTAAAGGAGCTCTCGGTTTCACCCACGTATTTTTCATTTCCGTGGAAATACTGTGCTGAAAGATTTTTTGATTCAGCGTTTTACGAATGAAAGTGTTAAAACAGACTTCCATTTGTAATATCAGCCCCTCTGGACAAGTGGCACAAACGATATACGAATAGAAATAGAATAGAATACTAATCATTGTATGGGAATGACACTAGTTTACGACATGTAATTTGACAGCTTTTCCATTTCCATACAGTAAGCATTCTATTCTATTTCTATTCGTTTAGCGTTTATCACTTGTCTAGAGGGGAAGTAACGATAACACAGTATGTAACACAATCATGTTATTTAACCAAGAATGTCGATCAAATTTGTAAAATCAATTAAGCCCGACGAGTTCCTAATAAAGGGGACGCTAAATCGATTCTGGAATCACCTACATCGGTAATTTTAGTTGATTTATTGAATTAATTTCGTAAGACCAAACTCGATTTGAATATTAAGAGGTTGGAATTTTGGCTGAACGCTTTGTGAGGTGAAGGCGGGCCAAAGGCACATAACTCTATCACGTCTTTGTCTTTTAAATTAGAACATGGATTTAAACATGAACTATGAAGGTAAATAATTAAGTAGGCGACGGTTCGATGGATATAGGCTTAGCCTCTTGAGTGAGTGGGTCCGGGTTCGATCCTGACCCCCTGTGGTGCCTTGAAATAGATTTTTCTAAATACCCTAAACACTAGACCATCATTCGCTCACCGGTGATGGAAAACATCGTGAGGAAACGCGCGCCTGATGAGATTGAAAGTCTTCGAAGTTGTGTGAAGTTAACCAACCCGATTTGGGCCTGAAGGAATATATTGGGCCTATGGGTGAACTATGGCCCAACATCCCGCTCGCCTGATTTCAAGGGAGAGACCCGTGCCCATAATTGTTTCTTTCTTTCTTCTCTACTCCATGCGTCTCTGCGTCAGTGAATACGTACCCTTACAGGTTATATTGCCATTACTTGACTATTAAACCAGCGGGCCATTATGACTGTTATATATAATACTAGCTGTTACCCGCGGCTTCGCTCGCGTTAAATTTTGAGTAACGCAGTTCCCCTTTCCTGATTTAGAACAAAGAAGACAACTCGAAACAGAATATTATTTTAATAAACTATTGTAAACAATATAATATTATGTCTTTCCATTTGAGGATAGAATGTAAAGATTCTGGGCATTGGACACACGCGAACATGCTACAAACAATTGTCAATGGGAAAAGTTGTCAGTACATAATCTCGGGGCATCCAAATTTCGCATGAGCATGACTGGGACACCTAGTTTTAATTGAAGTTTTTGTGAGGGTATATCTGACAGCTCAAGCGAATTTAAAAACTCTACGGGATATGATGTGCTCTTTTCTGTACCATAACTGTGTCTATTGATAAATACTCTGTTGTACCTCTCCTGTTACTTTACTCTACTTATATTATGTCAGAATTGACTTTGTTGATAATATCATTTTTAGGTGCTAAAATTGCTCTTTCATAAATAACAGGTTCAAGACATACCTACATTTTGGCCTAAGCAACTCATTTGTGCTATTATAAGGATTCTTAAAAAAAGGAAATTCACTAAACACTTTTTAAATTTATTAATTTAAATACCATTTACCATTTATTTACAATTACCATTGGGCCAGGGTATTGGCGACCTATTATGGCCCACTACCCTTCTTGCCTAATTTCGAGGAGGAGAGCCGTGCCCAGCAGTGGGACATAATATAAGGGTTGATACTTTTCTTTTTTTTCAGTGCGTTGATTAAAGATAAGAGAATAATAAGGAGCAGTAATTATACTGTCTGACCCTTAATATGTGGATTTCAATCATGGCAGAGGCATTTTTCCCATGGTAAAACAGAATTAACAAACTGAGCGAAGTTTGTATAATTTCGGGCGCTTTTTGTGTTTAATATTGAATGTACACTTGTCACTTTCACGTGCTTTTGATTAAATTAATTAATGTTTTGGTTAGTTACGCCTAAATCATTGTACTGTCATTTCCATACCTGCCCTGGTTCTGCGTGTTACTGGATTTATATAAGTATTGTTTCGAACGTATTTAAATGTATATTTATTTGTGTGCTCCACATTCATATGTTTGTAAAGTCCCCGATATTTCTCTAGTCCCGGGAAGACTCAAGTATGGTAATGTTAGATGGCGACAGATGAGAAAAATCTGAAAATCTGTCTATCCTTTTTCTTCTCCATTTTGCACGACTAGTTTAAGCATGCGGACGCAAATATTCGCTACAATAAACCATACTGATTTTAGCACCAAGTTTTATCTGACCGTGTGCTCTAGTAGTTAAATAAATTGTAACTCATAAGATAATAATATATTTATAAACTTAATTATGTACAACATCTCTTTTCAACGACTCGATACAATCTATTAAATACCATATTAAAAATTGACATTATAAAATTTAGAATTCATAACAAAATTTAAATACTATACTATTTTCAAAATATTTACAATTTAGTTTTTTACAATATTTACAACCTCTTTCTTCGTGTCCCTACACTGATATTGTCCTTTTTTAAAATTGAGCAACGAATTGAAATAGTAATGCTTACGTTCTACTAACGAGCAAGCATAATAGTCTATGCTTATTACAAATGACTTGTTTATTAATTATCTTCCCGCGCTTGAGCATCGGCAACAAAAAAAATTCGACATAATACAATAATCATGACCGAATCTTCCCTATAGCATAATTTATGTAAAATATCTGAAACTTCGGAATTGTATTATGTATAAAAACCACAATAAAATCCATAAAAAATAATTTTATTACAATGAGTAAAATTCGAATAAATATGAGAAATCAATATACAAATCGTTTGCGAGCGATGTTACGTTAATGCTTTCGAAATGTTATATTTTTCGCCTTCACGTGTTTTTGTTTTAAATTAATGTTATGATTAAATTATTACTTTTTCTGCCAAAACTAATAAATGGTAATTGTTTCTGTCAAAATTAATATCAATTAATTTGATACAAATACTTGAGCAGGAGCATTTTTAGGGTCCATTAATTTAAAATATAATCTACTTTTTCTGTCATTACTGTGTCTAGTAAAGACGTAGACTTAGATGTGGACTGGAGCTCATAAGAAGTGTTAATAAATTACAATCTAGTGGGTCTTAGCCGATTTGTCTATCTTATATTTTAAAAAAACCATCTGTAAACTTAAAGCCATTATTATATTATTTATATGGATAACCTCCACTAACATCAGGTGAACCGACTATCCGTTTGCCCCTCTTCTATAAAAAAGAAGAATTAATCACCTATAGGTTTTGATTTCTTTGATACAGAAACGGACAACGGAGTAACTTTATGATGGTTTAATTTTGTCATTTATAGGAACGGAACTCTAAAAAAACACATGCCAAAATCAATAAAAAAAATATATTCAAAATAGTACCATCAAAATATCTTTTTGAACGTCAATTGAGTCTACCACCGGTAGACATAATATAGATGTAAAAAATATAGTATCAACCCACTGCTGGGCACGGGTCCCATTATGTCCCACTGCTGGGGTCCGGTCTAATCCTCGAAATCAGGCAAGAAGGGTATAGAGGCGAGAGGCCATAGTTCACCGATGTGCTGGCCCAATGCGGGTTGCTAAATTTCACTCACCTTCAAAGACTATTAATCTCATCAGGCATATACCTGCTTGGATGAGCCATCTGCCCACCACTGCTCCGATTTTGCTCACCCTTTTGGCCTCAGCATAGGACTTTGTGAAAAAAAATCGGTTGTCTGTAAAATCGGTTTACTGACGATAGTTGAACGTGACAACGTCATAAGAAAATACTGATGGGCCGATTGTACCTTTTTGTCTTTCAAGCCTTAAATGGAAGGCCTCAGAGCGAGATAATGCCGCATGAGTCATGTTTTTTCGTGCGTGCAGCCGGCTCTATCGAATTATAAGACGTTGTCATGTCAAAAAAACATAGACTATATTTACTCAGATGAATCCATCACCTCTATATGAACAATAGCATATTAGAGATCCATTATATAGAAACGTACATAAAAAGCCCTCGAGGCAATCTTACAGCTTCTCCGGCTCCTTGAGTACAATACGTCATTTCATATAATAAAAAATGTATTTCTCTCAGATGATTTCCTACCAATTGTAGCGGGTACAATGCTCGCGTAAATGGAAACGAGCTTTCCTTTTGTTAAGCTCTCTATGGCCCTAAATTATTTGTCTCGTAACTAGTGCATGTAGAGCATATTTATATTAAAAAAGGCGGCAATACACCTGGTGTACGAAGAACTCTGTGGCTCAATGGTCAGCACGTTGGCGCTCAATCTAGGAGGTGGCGTTTCGAACCCCACCATGGAACAAAAAGTTACTGTGTTCCGGGGTCATTTATAGTACCCGGATGACCGAGCTTTGCTTGGTAAAGTTGATTAAAAATACAAATAAAACGACATTTTCCAAAAATAAATCCCAACTATATATATATCGATTTATCGCCCCCGAAACGCCATGTATACTAAATTTCACGAAAATCTTTTCAGAATATTTAATACAAGAATTGCTTTTTTAAAGGTATAAGATATAGTAGATGTAGTTGTATTGGACGTGAGTAGTAAAATGTAAAGGCCGCTGTACAGGTTGGCAACATTGGCCAAAGCAGCCGCGATTGCGTTCGGCCCTCCTTCCAAACCCTACTGGTTTGACGGGACCCATACCCAATAGTGGGATATATAAGGTTCTTATGACGGTAAAAATGATGCATTTTGGTTAATGAAATGAAAAAGTCTATCTCGTAGGCACATAGGCAAGGCGAGCACCACACCCTCGCTCACGCCGTATACGCTGTCACATAAGGATTGGTTCATAGGCATGCAGTACATTTTGATCTAAAAACTTAGATGTTTTACTTCTTTAAATCGATATAATATGATGATCAAATAATCGAATAACTATATCAGCACTCTTACAGTATCGTTAATCTGATAAATATATTTTTAATATAAAGACTTTTGCGTTTGAACAAGAGTTACAACAAAATACTTCGTGTATTTGCTGAACAAAACGCTTTGCTGCCATCAAAAAAGATTTGTGAACAAACAACTTTTAACCTTAATTTTCCCGTCTTTATTTTTGTTAAAATACAAATAATATTTTTCCGAAACAAACTTCAAAATGCTGAACTGCATTTAAGCTTCTACTTGAAATAATGATTTCAAAATTTTATGTAAGAGCAGCGGGACGATTCGAAGTGGATGAAGTTGAGAGCAGGAATTGATTTTTGTGTTAAAATTTTATACATTGAAGCATTTTATTTTTTTTTTTTTTTTTTTTTGATTTACAAGCATTTTAAATTTTTCACCACACAATATCACCAGGAACAAATTTGACTGTGTTTGAACATCAGTTGAAAACTTTCGGTGTTTGGACTGTTTTGTGACTGATTCTGACTATATAAGTACTGTGATCTGACTATATAAGTATCTTATGTAAATATTGACTGCATAATTCATGGTATCATTATAATAAAAAATTCAAAGTTAATTAAATAGGACTTACATTTGGATTAATAAAATCGACAAAACTTTATGTAACAATGTTATACAATGCGAGTAAACGGATAAAGCCTCATGATGATGATATCTTATATGATAACATACAGGACTGAAAATTTATCATAACCAATAATTAATAAAGTTTCTTACCAAAACAGTGTACATTCCATCATTAACTTTAGATGATAACTACCAATCGGTAAAACTTGATTCGAATTTCAAAAATAATTTTAATATTCTTTTTTCGTAAACGCCTTGATCTGTCTGTCCAATTACAGTTAATTTAATTGTAGCATAAGAGCTCCTTCATACTAACGTTGGACCAGCGTAGGCGTTTAATAAATTTTTGCGTAGCCGAAGCATATGTTAATAACTGTATGAAAGGGCTCTTATCAGAGGCCCTAAGCATCTCTTAATTACTCTACAATTAATTTGGATGTCATGTGGGCAAAGCAATTGTTGGGATTATGGTGGAAGGCGCCAAAGGTTCTGACCGAGCGATGTGCAATGCTCGGCCAGACCGTAGCCGCTTACGTTCGTGTCAGATGTTGTATAAATTGACTGGGATTCTGATAGCGCGATGAAGGATTGTAGCGCTGTGATTGGTTCCGCTACATAATAAAAGTCTACACAAATTTTTCTGTGTTTGCCCCAGCAAAGATGGCGCGATAATGCGACGCATACGTCCATAGAACGCCTATGCGCTATCGCTAGTGTGTAAAGGCTTTTAATGTTATGTTTTCCTCAGTTTGGGCGGGTGCGATATGTGTGGGAGTGTCACGCGCGGCCGGCGCCCTGGTGTCCGCTAGGAGGAAGTCACCGAGGCTGGCGGCCCTCCTCGGAGGTCTCCTCTTACCCCTCGCCTGTCTCTTCACGTCATTCGCTACGCAACTCCATCAGATGCTTTTGAGTTATGGTATGTAATCATTTCATGTTTTTTATATTCATATAAAAGAGCTCTGACATTTTGAACTTTACTTACGTAGTGAGACTTAGCTTCTTACAATATTTTTTTTGATTCTATGCCAATAACCTATAGGTTTTGGTTTGACCAACTGACCGACAGACAGACAAATATATAGAGATATACAAACAATGAAGTAGTCTTACAAGCGTTTTGAAATTTCAATAAAAAAATGTCATTTTCAGTATAACAATAAAAAGAGTTTTCTAACACGATAAAAATCATCATCCATTCCGATTTATAGGTGCTGATTATAGTTCTAATAAAAAGCTTTTACATCAAAACATGGCCTTTCAAAAGTTTGTATTATAGTGATTATCGCCAACATTAATCACAGTAGCTTTGAGCATGACTTAATTTTGATATTATTGGCATTAATCTCTGTCGCAAAGCAAACATCGAGCTAATAATATAGAAACTAGTATATTTGGAAGTTGATTAGTAGAAATAAAAAAAATATTGATGGCCATTTTTTACTTATCAGCATGGTGATCATATTTTATTTTTACATAAACATAAATTAAAAAAAAATGTTAAAGAAACTTAAATAATATGACTATTAAAAGATAAGATCTGTTTCGAACCGCTAATTCTGACCCTCTAGCGATTTTCTTTCATGAATAATTTCCGTTTATTTAAGTAGTCGGGTCTCACCCTATTAATCAAAAGAGGACGTCAAAAGTTAGCACGAGTTAAGTGAAATAGCCTAATATCTCTCCAACAGGTGTGGTCCTGGGCGTGGGCTGCGGCCTGGTTCGGGAGTCTGCCGGGCTCGTGCTGGGCACATACTTCCGCAAACGCCGTCAGTTCGTCGAGCTGGTGGCGCATGCTGGCGGCGGTGTGGGCATAGCTTTATTTAGCGTGGCCTATAAGGAAGCTGTAGGGTATGTTGTAAATCTGCTAATAATCTAATCTGGGTCTAGCCAAAATTCTATTAGAAAGCGTTAGCGTAGTTCGAAAGTGATAAAATGTATAGGATGGACCACGTGATTAAGCGCGGCCTTATGTCAATCCCATACATTTATCATTTTCGAACTTCGCTAACGCTTTCTTGGTGGCATTTTGGCTAGGCCCCCTGATCTCAAACAAGGCTGAGGGTGGGTTGCATCGACCAATTTTAACAAATATGTAACCGTTAAAGATGGTGGTAACGAACGTTAGTGACCAAAGAGCGTTGTTTTTAACAGACGTTAAAATTTAACGAAGTCTTTTACGTTAACAGATGATTTGAGTCTGTATTTTGGCTACCAGATAATTGATAGATACATAAATGTTTCTAAAAACACACATATCATAGCTAAATTACGCCCCGAGTCAGAAAAAATATCATGTTCATAACACAAAGATTTGTCCTGGGTGGGAATCGAACACACGACCTTCCAGAGTGAGATCACTAACCACTAGATCAACAGGTCAGTCAATAGCGAGCCTTACTTTAGAAATTCATGACATTTTATTTTATATATTTAATATTTGTTAGCACTATTCCATGCAATCTCATACAAATATGTATATATATGGGAGGGGTGCTTTATGTGCTCCTCAAACAAACAGTGCTAGCAAATATATTATAATTTATCGTAATCCAAAACTATTTGCTTATGTTATTGGATCGCAAAATTTAATTGAGTCAAAGTTTAACAGAGTTAAGTTTAAATTAGTGGCAATACTAATTGATGGTTGGGCGAAGTTCATTAGGTTTTCATAATTGACACGCTGAACTAAGAACTAAGTTTCCGACACAAAGAAATAATATCTATATTTTCTGACGGTGGATAGGTGGATGGACCACTGATATACAGGGTGGGCGGTGTGCTGTGCCGCACTCCCGGCAGCATGGGTCTATCCGATTGATTCACAGCTTTGCTGTGTTTTGGAGAAAACGACAAGACAGGCAGTCTTATTACTGGCACGGAGACTTAACATCTTATGTCTCAGAATAGGCAACATATGAATGAGTCGAGAGAGTTACAGCGAAACTCGTTTATATTCATAGGTTCGACCACTTACCATCATATGGCACCTCTCATTTCATATATACATCTTACAACAAATATACTACATAAAAAAGTACTGCAATTGAGGTTCCGAAAACCATTTTCAAAAGTTCACTAATATATTATGAACATGTCTATTCAGGATTATTGTCAATTGTAATTACAGATAAACAATAAAAAGGCTTGAAAGTCAAAAATTATATCTTATCACTAGCTGTCGCCCGCAGCTTCGCTTGCATTAACTAAAATTTACAACGGCATCTTAGCGGGATGATATGGTCCACATTATCCCGTGTTCCCGTGGGAATCCGGAGATGAATTATAGCCTATGTGTTAATCTGATGTATAAACTATATAATTATGAAGTTTCATCAAAATCTATTCAGTATTTTTGCCTGAAAGAGTAACAAACATCCTCACAAACTTTTGCATGTATAATATTAGTAGGATTAAAAGATTCAAATTCGACTTTAGTTTCACGTTTTTTAATGATACACGTAATTTACGAAATTGGTTGAAAGAAAGAAAGAGAAGAAGGCATTCAACTGCTTTGCGATATTAAATGCTGATGAAGTAGGCAATGAATTTTAAAAAGACTTCACAAAATCGTATTACGCGAAGTCTAGACCTATAATATTACACTCATAAAATGCTTAAAGCATTTTAAACACATGGCTGCGCTCCGAGTCTTTGCCAGTGGCGAGATGAATACAAATGAATGTACAAAATTTATGGCCGTTTTTAAAGTAAATTTACTTATTCACTTAGTTTATTTAGAACGATTGATCGAGTAAAAGATAGTGCCAAAGAGATGGTCATCCCCAGTGAGACGCGTACGGGACAGTGCCGACAGCATATTGATTATGATTAGACTGGATTGTCCGTACATACGTCACTGTAATGGGTAGCATGTCCCACCTGCACCTTTCATCAGAACATTGTGGTTTTATGATCATAATTATACTAATTGATGATTATGATGATGATTATACTTTTTTTTATTGATTATATTATTCATAACACATTATGAACCTCGTGCGTGGAAAAAATAATTTGAATTTGAATTGCTCCATTGCAATCGAATCGGGCCTGCACGATCGTACCGAATTGTATCGTTTGTGAGTTTCTGAGTCCATTGAGGATAGGGGAAAAGAGGGCAATGCTTCTGCATAACCTCTGGTTTTGCGCATGTCTATGCCTATAATCTATGTCTATAATCTATGTGTATTCTAAATTTCAACCGTCATATTTTCAAATAGCACAGCAACAGTTAGTATTAGGTAAGAGGTAGTGCCATGCTCCTTTGCAGCCAAATTGGGCCGACACGACCGTAGAGGAACCAATCGCTCACATAAAACCGGCGTAAAGTGACAGCTAAGCTGTCACGTTTCGTGCAGTTTGTGAGATTCCGGTGGCCCATTGGGAGGTAAAGGGAAAAGGAGGGCAACGCATCTGCATAACCTCCGATTATGTGGATGTTAATGGGTGTCAATAGTCGCAAGGTTTCGCATCTTCATTTGCCCTTCTATGCAATAAAAAAAGAAAGAAATATCACATTTCTCATATTAATTTAAAAAAAAAAAGATTGCAAAATACTACCTTACTTGAACGTATCACTTAAGTATAATATGGATGTTGAACATGGCGCATTGCAGATCTCCCTCACATGCCCTCAATATTTAAATATTATCATCGATATCTTCAGTAACCTTATCGACGAAACGACATATACATGAAAATTGAAATTACCATAGCGCAATTTCTTACCTGCCGTGAAAACGGACCAGCATAATATTTAGCTCCAACTAAATATGCTCTGGTGTACTTACAGAATCAAGAAAACCTGATCGGTTTTCTTACAGCAATACGGTTTTTGCTTACTTATAGAATCCTTTCATTTATGTGAACCAGAATTTTATTTTGCTATCATTTTTCTAATAAGCCATAAAGGTCTGAAGTAGTAGTAAGAGGTGGAAGACCGATTTGGAATTTTGTTATTTAAAAACCTGAGTTTTGAAGTGACAACGTCTTATAATTCGATGGAGCCGGCTGCATGCACGAAAAAACATGACTCATGCGGCGTTACCTCGCTCTGAGGCGTTCCATTTAAGGCTTGAAGTGCAAGCGAGAGCGCGGAACGAGCGACAAAGGGGCACAATCGGCCCATCAGTATTTTCTTATGACATTGTCACATTCAACTATCGTCAGTAAACCGACTTTATAGACAACCGTTTTTTTTTTTTAGTTTGTAGACAAGAAGGGCAAATAGACTATAAATTGTAATTTGGAAATTACAAGAAATATTAATATACTATAGTGAAAAATTAACAAAATTATCAATTTGTATGTTTTTTTTATAATATGACTTTTTAATAAAGATGTATTAAATTTATGACTTCGTGTTCAACAGGAAACTAGGATGGCGACTGGGGTTGCAAGCGGTAACGGGTATATTGGTGTTGGCATTTTTTTTAAGTGCAGTCTATCGAAGTGCTTCCCTTTACCATCCGCAGAGAAGAGCAATTTTACATTTAAAGAATCAACGACGTAAGGTGAGATTATTATATTGAAATTTTTGGTTTCTGAAAGGCTGATCAACGTAAAAATTAACTAATCAACTGTCAAACCTATTTTAACGTGTCCAATGAGTTGCTAGAAGCATGGTTAAATTACTTAATTAGATCCGTCTGTCAGTTGACATAACAACTACAATGAAAAGGTGTCAAATTTAACTCCAGAATTGTATGTTAACCGCCATTAACAGCCATTTTAGTTGACATACACTTTGACCAACGTTTCAGAAACTGGGCGTTTGTGTATAAAAGACGATCTCCTTACAGCGGCCGGTCCATGTTGGATGCGAGAGCAAGGGATCAACCGTTTTGGCGTTGATTTCATTAAGGTTTCAGCAGTGGATGGATAAAAGCAAATGATAATGGCGATGATATAAAGTGTTTTGTAGATAAATTTATTAGATCGATGCGTATCCATAGCTTTCCCTTTTCTATTTATAATTATCTGACTGATCAATCGGTTTGCCTCAGGTCAAAGAGAAGAAGGGCCTCAGAACATCTCCTCTGATCGACCTGAGCCCTCTCCACTCGAGACCCGCGAAGGTGTTGTTGTTCGCCGCGGGCATGGCCGCCTTTGGACTTTATACGCCTGTGTTTTTTCTGGTAAGTAAATTTTGTTTTATTTTATAAATGTATATATGCTTTTTATTCTTTTCATATAGATTTTATTGAAATAGTAAAGAATAATCATTCAGGTTAAATTCTTATATTTATTACATTACCTTAAAAATATTTTTAGCGAACTTTATTTGACGGAAATGAAATAAATATTTAACCGTTTCATACATTCGTTCACCTTTAAGTCTTATTATTACTGAAAGGTCACATACAATATCTTTATGTATTAGAATATAAGCTAGCATGCCACTTTTCCTATCCAACTAATAGAAAAACATAATAATTTTTATCACTAAAACTATTTTATTACTGAATATTTACCACGTCTTTCACTTTATTACACGGAGATCGATATTTCGACATTGACAACGTTTCAGTGTCGAAATATCGAGCACTACTGAGAGCTCTGCAAAATTATCAGGAGTGGATAACATTCATTGAGGTAACAACATAATAATAATGCACTTACCTGGCTCTGTAATAGTATCTGGTGTTAAATTAAAAAATTAAAAATGTGGTGTCGTGGGACACCAGGTAGGAACGAAGTTCCTTCGGCCAAAAAGAAAGGTATTATACACTACTCGCTTGTGTATGCGACTGTCGCGCCTGCGCACGTCTCATTTAACGCTTTTTATTCCACGCACTTTTTCCTACGGTTTTCCCTATCCCTATCCTTTCCAAGCCTGCCGTAAGGAACTTCGTTCCAATAAAAATATATAATTCAAGTTACATGCTAAGTAAAGCGGTAACTGGTAAAAGTGTTGAAGCTTACATCCATCTAATAATCACAAGGGACTATTTACTGCTGACACATTGCGTATTTATCCCAGTGAGGACTGGACTGATTTGTATGTGTACATTATCTGCGAACACATCACGTTCAGTAGCCTGGCGGCTGGCTATGATAAACAGTATGTTCGGTTGTTTCAAACGAATTTTCAGTTCCATCTATCACTTGGCAAAATCATTGATTAGAGATATTTCGTTTTCCAAACTATACATAGATATATGTATGTGTAGTATACGAATAATATGACTAAATAATATAATATAATAACTACAATAATAAACTAACTAACTTAACTAACTGTTGTGTTGTGTTTGTGTGGTAACTGCTAAATTGGGTCATAATGTCCCGTAATGTTTTTAAGAAAGTAATAGTGTAACGTTACTAAACTTCTCAGTAGCTGCATTTAGTACCCCGCCTCCCTTGTTTATTATGTCAACTTAGATTGTGTGCGCCTGCATATTAAGATAACGTCTATCTTAAAACAACAACAAAAAGGTAAATAAATGTCATTGAAATGGTAAAATCTGCTACGGTTTAAAATTCGGATAATTATGACCCACCATGCAGTTTTAGTACCGTTTTCCTACCATGCTGACGCCGGGTTAAAGGAGTCGCTTTATGCAAGGTTCCGAAGATACTGGCAGCGTTTCCCCATTATTCAATAAAGCTAGATTAATTCTTAGTCTTCTCTTCTGTCTCCTATGATGTCGGCCTTTTTGCTATTTCCACTATCTATTACTAAATAATTCAAAAAAAAAATTGCATATAGCTTACTATACCAATGAAGAGATTTTATTGTATTTCTTTACAGGCCCTCCAAGGTTTTCAAGAAGGCTTAGAAGAAAGCGCGCTAGTGCTGCTGCAGACGTTTCTAGGCTTCGCTGTGGTGCTGGGATGTGCTGGCTTCGGCCTGGTGCTGGTCCGGCCATCGGCGCAGTGCCTCGTCTCCAAACAGTATCTATGTCAGACGGCCATGCTAGGAATAGGTATAATCTACTCATACTAATATAATAAGTATTATGTAATTTATTGAGCGACGATGGTTCAGTGAATATGGAATCGGCCTCTTAATCGAGAGGGTCCAGGTTCGATCCTGACCCCCTGTGGTGCCTCGAAATAGTTTTTCAAAATTTCTAAGTGTACCCTAAGCACAAGACCATCGCTCGCTCATCGGTGAAGAAAAACATCGTGAGGAAGCCCGCATGCCTGATGAGATTAAATTCTTGGAAGGTATGTGAAGTTCATGAACCTGCATTGATGCATCCACAGCAACTCGGTGAACTATAGTCCGATATCCTTCTCAGTGAGTAACTGATTTTAAGTCACATAAAATATGTTAAAGTACTTAGTAGCTATTTTTGAACTTTTAAGCTGTGACTGAAAAAATTCTCAAAATTAATCCTGATGTACCAAAAACTCAAAATATATATCTAGCGAAACGCCCAAAAAAGTATTATATAAAAGGTTTTCCCCATTCCTTTTGAATTGTGGGTTCGATTTGATTTGGTAATATCTAAATTCTGCACTAACAAGAAATAAAACTTCAAAGGCGTGCGAAATTCGCCAACCCGGCAATTGTGTACGTAAAGAGACCACCCCTCGAATAATATCGAGGAAGTAGCGCCTTACAATGACTCGCTTGTAGCTATATTATATAAAGAATTGCGAAGAAACGAATTTGTATAGTACAAAACATTCACCTGCTTATAAAGAAGTTATATTTGTTAGGTTTTGGAATACGAAATCTACTTTTATATTAACTAAAAAACCCTTTATTCCTCAATTTTATTTACTTTCATATTTAAGTGAAACTTTTATATCATCGACTCAAACTTTTTCGCTTGTGTATTGCATGTCGCATGACGGTCGGCCGCTGAGTATACAGACTAATAGACTATTACTCGTTTTTTTATACCCCTAGTGGAATATTATTTCGAAAATGATTAGTTAAATGTCAATAATTTGAAAAAAGTTTCACTTTTACCGTGATTTTATAAAAACACACCATCCTTTTTTTTGAGACATATTTTAATCAATAAATTTATTTGATTTTATCAAAACACTTGTGTTAATCCGCACTATATTTTACGATATGTATCCTATAGATACCTCTCTTCGAATAAAAACAAGTGATATTACACAATACATTATTCTCTAACTTGTGTCGCCAAATTATTATCGTCAATCAAATCGCCAAATCAAAGGGGCGATCCCTTTGATTTGGCTTCACAGGGACTTTAATTACTTTAACATCAGTCGCAGTACTAGTTTTGCTCTATGTAAGGCAAAACTGTTTGGAAGACAAACGGACAGTATGATATGGAAAAAAAAGGTGTGTGTGCGATTCACGATAGAAGTGAAACACATGTTAAATGCTCAAATACAAGCAAGTATTAAACAGTGTGCAATATACATACACACCGACATTTGCTCTCTCGCTCTTTTGTATTTGTGTCTCTTACCTGTCGTTTTTTCCGTGGCATCAGGTTTGAAATCACGATTCTAAAGAAGTGTCACTTCAAAAATTTCTTTCTCATTTTTAGTGAAAATACTTTAATAATTACTCAAATAACAATACTATGTGCAAACAAAAAAAATGCTTAATTTTTTTTTCCAAAGGTATATCAATGCTGGCTCTGAGCAGCGTGGAGGGCTACCACGGCTACGTGCTGTTCGCGTGGATGTACGGCCTGTGCCTGGGCGGGTTTTTGTATTCAATAAAGATGCTCACAATGGAGCGTGTCAGGGGGCGGCACTTCACCAAAGTTTGGAGTGAGTAAGAAAAAGTTTGAATCGATAACGTTAAAAAGCACTCAAACTTCACCGAATGTGATCGAACTTTTGTTAACAGGTTTCGTTCAGGGCGCCGAGGCGATTCCCGTAATAGTCGGGGTTCCTGTGACGGGATACATTAACCAGCAGGTACCGAGAGCCGGGTTCTACTTCTCAACAGCTGCGACCCTGACCGGTGCCTTATTGTTGTTCTTCGTGGGGTTCTCTAAGAGAGAGCCGGAGGCGCCGCCTCCAGTCCCCGCGCCGACCATATCGGAGTCCTGCTTGTGTATGACTCCTCCTCGGTGTGAGCCGGCGTGGTGCGCGTGCAGTGCTGGCGGAGCGACGGCATATTGCGCCTTTCCTCGTCCAGCGTGTAGTATGAGGCTTCATAAGTCTCTTTCGTACGCTGCACCCCTGGACCGGCCGTGCTGCTCCGCCCTCCACTACCCTGAGTGCTGCAGGAGAGCTGCTACTCTGAGGCCAACCCGCAGCGTCCCCGAGGGTCTCGCTCGTCGAGGCAGCATGTACAGTCGGACTGGCTCGTGTCGGATGCCCTGTCACCGCCGCGAACATCACCTTATAGAACAAATCACAACATCTGTATGATATTTGAAAATATTTTTAAAATATATATACTTATGGTCATGCAAAGATATTTAATTTAATAGCGAAGAATACGATAGATGTATAAAACAAAATTATTTTCTTATTATTTTTATAGCCTAATTTAAATCATTATTATTTACAAAACGATTCGCAAAAGCGTCAACTTAAAATATATTATGTAACATGAAACTGCAAAATGTTTCACTTTCTTATTCATGAGTATTGGTAACAAGTGAATGCGCACTTTAAAAGGATCTAGAAACCTTCCCCTACAATATATGTAATTGTTTTTGTTCTTACTTCTTTTTTAACAATGTAGTTGTGTTTTCAATAAAATAATCTTTTGCGGAATTGAATTCTCCTTGTTAAGACCATAATATGTAATATATTAATATCGATTTAAGTTTATAATTAAAAGTAAATCCAAAGTATATCAAAATTTATGCAAATGTATTTATAAAAAGGCAGATTTTTACCAAATATTGTACATTCTAGTAGATCGTTGAAGGGTAGGTATATATTAAGTAAAGGCAGTAAATGAAACTATGACGGATATCCTAAGTAAAATCTGTTCCCCTTACATTTCTACATGATAAACTTTACGTTCTAAAAGTTTTAAAAACATATTTTATCTTCCGATTTATATCTTCTAAAAACTTAAAGAACAATAAATGAGGTTATATATTTTTAAGTTTGTAAAAGATATATTAAAGTTTTAAATCAGAGATGGAGAAAAATATTAATACTTATTTTTTACAAATAGTAATTAGTAATTGAATAGTTGCAACTTTCTTCAAATATTGAGTGATTTCATCTGATTTCTGACCCGTACCTGTACAATAATTTTATTGAATGGTTTTTGCCTTGGTAATTTTATAATAATAATATAGCTCTTACGACAGACAAAGCAAAATTTTGATTAAAATAAATTAATTTTATTTTAATAATATTGAACAACAGAAAAGTGTGGCTCTGTATCATGTTTTTTTCGACTACTTTACATGTAGTAAAAATGCTGTAATTTTTTTTTTTTACTTACATAAAAACAAAATAACTTTAAAGGAAATATCGAGAATTATGACTATATTATAATGGAAGGTTGGTAACATTTTGATTTTCTTGAAAATGTGCTCAACGCGGCTAAAGAAGATACGCTTGGTAAAATATACAAAAACGTTTACACGTACATCCTAAGTAGGTACGTATGTTAAAAAATTGACTTTAAAATTTAAATGTACCGATACATTTTTATACCTATTTCCACTTGTGTGTATATTGAGGTCTGCGTTTTAGTTTACACTAAACGAATTCACGAATTGACAGTTAACAATACCTTCTAATTATATGAATTAAAATCTATTTATATCATAGAGGTTTAGATTTAGTAATAAATTTAAACAATTCTATAAATATTAAAAGGCTATACTTAAAAATATCCCCAATGCAAACAAAAGAGATGTTAAACCAATTTTGATGAAATATATCTATGAATTATTTCCTAATTCTACTATCAAATTACAAAACCGTATCTTAATATAATATATACAGCGTGATTTCTTGAAGAACGGACCTATTCAAGTAGCGTATAGAGCTAAGAATCCTCATTCCAAAAATATATCACAAGTGGGGTCTTAATTTTTTTCAAAATTATCCTTCACTGTTGAATTAAAGTAGACACAGTATTGTAATACAGCTAAAATACGATGCATCAAATACGCCGACGTTCCAGCACGAGTCATACCTAAGGCCCCGTACGCACGAGCGCGATTATTTTATACCTACCACTAACGTATGTTTAAATTTTGAGCGAAAAGTGCACGTGATAATACAATAGGGTGGCCATATTCATTTATGTGGTTTTTTTTTCTTTTTTTGCTGAGTATAATTTTCTTTGATTGGTGAAACCAAGTTCTATCACATTGTTAAGGCCTCGAAGGGGGTTATAAAAAAGAGTGGACTGTATTTGAATATAAATGTTTATTGTGAGACAACGAAATGCCCGTATGCTGGTGCGCAACAGCTGGTGGCAGTCTGGCGGCCGAGCGATCGTGCGCCGCTCACCGCTCCTCCCGTGCGTTGACCCCGCTGTCGCCCTGTCGCCGCCCGACGAGGCCCGAATAGGCACGATAGGCGCCGACATACTCCCCGGGTTGACGTCAGTCGTCAATAGGTAGAGGACAGAGGCAGTTGAAGGCACGACGAATGGTTCCTTTCTTCGTCTTCACCTCTGCTACTCTTGTGACTCCGTCCACGCCCGGGTAGGTCCTGGAGACCCGACCGAGGCACCACAGCAGCGGCGGTGTCGTCTTGTCCTTGATCAGGACCATGGATCCCGTCTTCACTTCACCTCTGGAACTGAACCACTTGCATTTTTGCTGAAGTGAGGAAATGTACTCATTATGAAAGCGACGCCAAAAGTGAAGCTGGATGTACTGGATCCGCTTCCATCGTTCCAGAGTCGTTATTTTGGCGTCCGTCGTCTGAGAGCATGGCACAGACAAGAGTGGCCGTCCAATTAAAAAGTGAGCAGGTGTTAGTGCCGAATAATCAGTGGGATCGGATGATAATGGAGTAAGAGGGCGCGAATTTAAGACCGCCTCTATAAGAGAGAGACAAGTGACCATCTCCTCGAAAGTGAAATGTACGAGATGCAATAATCGTTTTAAGTGATGCTTACATGATTTTACAGCGGCTTCAGCCAATGAATTAAAATGAGGACTGTAAGCCGGCGCAAAGACGAATTCGATACCCTCTTGCGCGATTTCAGATGCAACATTTGATGAACGTAAGAACCTGTAGATTTCGTTCGCGGCGCCTATGAAATTTGTCCCGTTATCAGACGTGATACTTCGAGGTTTACCCCGACGTGCCACGAACCGATTAAGAGCGGCCATGTAAGCTTCGGTAGTAAGATCAGTGACGAGCTCCAAGTGGACGGCTTTTACTGCCGAGCAAACAAAGATGCACATATAAGATTTTGTAAGTTTGCAGCCGCGTCCCTTGCGATCGGCCAAAAGTACTGGGCCAGCGTAATCTACATAGCAGTTCAAAAATGGGAATTCGAGACTAGTTCTTGAGCTAGGTAAATGACCCATTATAGGCTGTATGTTTTGCGCCTTGTGTCTGAAACATTTTATACATTTATTCACGACAGACCTAGCTAATATTCTACCGCCTAGAGGCCAAAACGACTGTCGAATGTGACTTAGAAGTAATTGAGGGCCAGCGTGTAGAAGTTTTAAATGTTGCATTTGAAATAATTTAATTGTGAAAATGTGCTTACTACATACTACGATGGGATGCTTGGTACTGAAGTCGTAGGGGGAGTTATCGAGCCTCCCGCCCACGCGGATGAGATCATGATCATCAATGAATGCTGATAAACGAATGAGTTTACTATCACGAGCCAATTTTTTCCCAGATTTTAAAGTTTTGTAATCGTCAGGAAACATGTCTAGCTGAGAATAATGAATTATTAAATTAAATGAATTTTGTAGTTCTTTTGTCGACAGATTGCCACTTAATTTATTTTTATGTTTTAAATTGTAGATGAATCTTTGTAAATATGAGATTATGTTTTGTACCTTTGTTAAAGATGAATGTTTTTCTAATAAATTATATATGATTGATGAATGATTGGTGACGTCTGAATGATGAATATTACATGAATGATTACTATTGTCACTAATGAAATGCGTTACTACGTCCGGCAAATCGTGTTTCACTGTATTAGGCATTTTTGGCCATTCGTTTTCGCATCGTAATAAAAAAGATGGTCCGGACCACCACAAAGATGAGTCTATGATATTGTTGGCGGATAGACCACGGGAAACAAGATCTGCCGGGTTGTCCCTCGACGGTACGTAGCTCCAGGTATGATCACGCGTGCTCTCATGTATCTCGTTCACTCTGCTCCTAACAAAAGGTTTTAACTGGTTAGAAGGAGTGGAGAGCCAGCCCAGGACTATTGTTGAGTCGCACCAGAATTTACATCTAAGAATGGGTATGGTAAGCGATTCTTGAACCCTAGTACACAACCTTGCACCTAACAAAGCTCCGCAAAGTTCGAGTCTCGGTATGGTAGTTGACTTAATGGGCGCTACACGGTTTCTAGAGACTAGAAGTTGTACGCCTATGCAACCCATTGTATTGCGTGAACGAATGTAGACACAAGCACCGTATGCCTTTTCTGACGCATCGGTAAAGACATGTATTTCGTGCATAGTAGAGCCTTCACGCAAAACCCAACGGGGAATTTTTAAAGTATTTAATGCAATTACCGTTTCTTCGAATGTAGACCATAGATTTTTAATGTTTAATGCTACTTCGTCGTCCCAGTCGTATTTTTCTATCCACAGTCGTTGCATAAGGATTTTTGCCTCAACAATACAAGGACCTACAAGGCCCAGAGGATCAAAAATCTGACTGATGACAGATAGGATGTGTCGTTTAGTGACTTTAGTAGAAGGTGTAATATTTATACTATAAGTCAGGGTGTCAGAATCACAAACCCAGTTAAGACCTAGAGTTTTAGATAGAGAAGAATTTAAACCTTGTTCAGAGAAATGCAAAATATTATTGAAATTGTCGCTATTTGAAATTTGTTTTAGAATGTCTGGATGGTTAGATCTCCATTTCCGAAGGTTAAATTTAGCAGACGCCAGAACCGATTGAACCTGCTTTGAAACGTTGACAGTCTCTGCTATGGTACTCCCTCCACTTAAATAGTCATCTACATAAAAGTCCCGTCTTATGGCAGATTGGACTTGACTATCCGCAATGTTGTCAGCCAAGCTCACTAAGCATTTGGTTGCTAAGTAGGGCGCAGATGCAGTACCATAGGTGACCGTATTTAACGTATAGATCTTAAGGGGCTCTGACGGATCAAACCGGAATAAAATTTTTTGCAGAGGTCGTTGTTCTGGAGTTAACTCGATTGCCCTGTACATTTTTTCGACGTCACTGGACACCACATATTTATGTTGACGAAAACGTGTTAAAATATTAAAAAGATCGTCTTGCACTACGGGACCGACCATCTGAATGTCATTCAATGACACTCCCGAACTAGAAGAGGACGATGCGTCGAATACTACGCGTAGTTGAGTAGTAGTTCTAGAACTACGAATAACCCCATGATGAGGTATATAATATTTTGTTATGCTGTTATCAATAGAACTGCAAGAGTCTAGTGTCATGTGGCCTAGACGTTCATATTCGCGCATAAACTCGATATATTTGTTTTTAAACGCGGGATCACGCTTAAACCTCCGCTCTAGTGACAGAAAACGTTTTTTAGTGTTTTCATAAGATTGTCCTAGAGTGCTGGGATCCCTTTTTAAAGGCATCGTGACGACGAACCTACCATCATTTTTACGAACGGTAGTTTCATGAAAAATTTGTTCACACATTCGTTCCTCAAGAGAATGTATATGCTTAGGTGACACATTGTCAAGCTCCCAAAATTGAGTAAGATCGGGAGTGACATTGGAATGGAAGCATGGAGTATAAGAAAAATAAGACCTACTGTTAGGTTGTAGGGAAATACTACCTGACACTAACCATCCGAATTTGGTTTCTGATAGTTTTGGAAGATTTTTGCCTAAGTCAATAGTATTGTTGCATAGCACATTCCAAAATACTTCTGCCCCTACCAGGATATCAACGGCCGACGGAACATTAAAGTTCGGGTCCGCTAATTTAAGACCTGTAGGAATAGGGACATTATTGATGTTCACGAAAGAACACGGCAGCAATTTTGTTATTTCGGGCAAAATGTAACACTCGATATCAACTTTGAAGGCACAGCATAAAGACTCTATTGTGAGATGACAAGACTGTGTACTAGTGGATATGTGATTATTAATACCCGTTACCTTGGTGCTCGTACCGCGTCGTGACAAACCCAGTGTATCCGACAAGCTCTTAGTTACGAAGTTCGCCGTACTACCGTTGTCCAGCAATAGACGTGCAGTGTACTTCTTACCCGTCGCGCTGATCACGTTCACGAGCGCTGTGGACAGTAAAACATGCGCAGAAGTAGCAAGCTGCATAGAATTGGCTGATAGCACAACATTAGACGTAGAAGGCGAAGCCGAAAGCAAAGCAGATGGCAAAGGATCAGCAAATTTATTGGGTTCATGTGCTTCTAAGTGTAAAAGCGTATTGTGTTTTTTATTGCAATATTTACAATGTGAAAGCTTGCATTGTTTAGCAAAATGTCCAAAGCGTAAGCAATTTTGACAAACATTAAAGTCATTAATTTTTTGTATGCGATCTTCTATGCTAAGATTTCGAAACGACTCGCATTTAAACAAAGCGTGACCTTGGGAGCAAAGAGGACATTTATTTAATTTATGTAATTTTGTATTAATTTTTTTGTTGATTTGAGTGAGTTTTGAGTTGTTTGTGTGATTATTATTTAAGGCAACAATTGATTTATCTTGATAAGTATTCAACGTTTGATTAACTCGAGCTGATGATGATGTTGAACTAATATTAGATTCAACGGATTCCAACCAGTCCGCTCGTCTATTTAAAAAGGTACAAAATTGTGATAAATTGGGATTATCAGAGGAAAATGTATTTCTGTGCTCTTCCCAATCTCGACTGGTTGTCACGTCTAATTTTTTAACCATTACATGGATCAATATAGTATCCCAGTGTTCAGTCGGTTGGTTTAAGGATGTAAGTGCCCTGACATTCTTATTTATTACGTCGACAAGATTGCGTATTGCAATACTCGACTCCCTGCTTATTGGCTCGGTATCGAACAACGCTTGAATATGGTTACTGACAAGAAGACGATTATTATTGTATCGTTCGCACAACAAATCCCACGCAATTATGTAGTGGTCGCCTTTAAAATCTATATTTTTAATAATTAAAGCTGCGTTGCCTTGAAGTGCAGCGCGCAAATAATGAAACTTGTTTATATTATTAATGCTAGGGTTGTCGTGAATTAATGACTTAAATGTGTCTCTGAACTCAAGCCAGCACTGATAATTCCCATCAAAATGAGGCAAGTCGATTTTTGGCAAACGTACAAAATCATTCCTATTGGAAATATGTGCACCTGAATTAGCGTCTCCGAAGCCCGCCTCGGACCCCGCACCGTTCGATGAAGCACCGAGCAGGCTGCGCGTGAGTGCCACCAGGTCGAAAAACTGACGGTCGAAATCTTCACGTTCCGCAAATGCTGCATCGGCATCGTCGGCAAGAATTTCAATGTGGGTCTGTAAGTCATCAAATTCTGAATGTAGGGTTTCGAATTTGTTAAAACGCTCCTGTAAGCCTAGCCGCTGTAAATCCGATACTTCGGGACCACTTTTAATTAAATTTAGAAAATTATTATAAATTGTAAGCTTTGATTTAATTGAACTACGTTTTTTAATTAATGTTTTAATGTTATCTGCCATTATTTAGGTAAATCGAATGTGAAAATATGAATTAAATCAATAAAAAATAGTAAATATTAAAAGTAGGTCACTTGAAATTCCTTGTCTAACGGTCAATCGTCCGTTACAATGCAAGGACAAAGGATTGCGGTCAAAGTCACGTTCAAGGACACGACAACTTACTCGATGCGTATACGACTGAACTACACAATGAATTTGTAATGCATTCAAGTTATTAGTAATATTTTATTTGTAAATATTTTAATTTCTATGATTTAAAAGATAAGTCACTAATTACTTTCGGCAAAATATAGAAAAATAAAGGGAAATAAACTTTTTAATTGGAACGAACTCACTCAAATACTGTAAATATACTCCCAGAGAAAGACACCAGCTTCTTGAATTGTTGTCTTGCTGCAGCTACGGGAACGACTTCTCTGTTCTCACTTGCTGTGTTCGTATTTTAACGGTCAAATCTGCCGATGTTGACGTTCCAAATTTCAGCTTTCGCGTCGAAAACCCGAATCCTCTTCAAGGGCTCGAAGGACCAATGTTAAGGCCTCGAAGGGGGTTATAAAAAAGAGTGGACTGTATTTGAATATAAATGTTTATTGTGAGACAACGAAATGCCCGTATGCTGGTGCGCAACAGCTGGTGGCAGTCTGGCGGCCGAGCGATCGTGCGCCGCTCACCGCTCCTCCCGTGCGTTGACCCCGCTGTCGCCCTGTCGCCGCCCGACGAGGCCCGAATAGGCACGATAGGCGCCGACACACATTCTTGATTATGTCCGTTCTTCAAAAAAATCATCCTTTATATACCACGCCTATAATACGCCACGAACAGACACTTAGTGGTCAAATGTAACACTCCTCTTTTTGCTTTGGGGGTTCAAATACTGTACATATTATAACATGTTCTCCTAACTCTTCGATTACCCGTGGGACCTTCTTGTAGTGTTAGTTGTTTTATATTTTAACTGTGAACTTCAATCTTTCTGTAATTCAAAATTTTCTCATTACAATTAAGTAGAGTGTATGTGTAAATAGATACTATGTGTCCAGCAAATGTTGACTGAGTCAATTTTAGTAATTAATTTGTTGTGTGGGTGTGTGCGCATGGCCCTTAAAAACTAATAAAATATATCGATATAAATCTTTAATAATGTAATATATCTATTATATGCATTTATGTGAATCTGAAAAGATAGATATTACTTTTATATTGATACTTTATATTGTTGTTCCTCCATACAAAATTATTGCATAAATTTTATGTGGAATTTATCAGAGAATATAGACGGATCTTTCTGTGAAATCGGTTAGTTAAGAAAACAAAGTTTGTAATAAGTGATAAAATCCGTAAAAAGTTATTTACAAACAATCCAGCGTTACGATAAAAATAATATACTATTAAGTACGACTTCAAATATCAGTTTTTTCAACGTTCAAAACCTTAAGATGTCTAGTATAGGTATTTTCAGGATAATTATGTTTAGATCACAACCAACTACTCGACTGACAACTACGAAACAAATAAATGTTAGCAACACTTTCCCGGGTATAGCTTGTTTTAACGCTGAGAGGCCTACGACAGGCCGACAGTATAATGAAGATTAATTACTACATAAAGTATTCGGAGACCTGTCTTTGCGTCTCTTTGTAGTACGAATAATGGTGATCAAGTATTATAGATATGATGGTTAGATGCTAGGACCCATGTGCATACAGCCTAGTGTAAAATGGTTTAAAAGGTTTTATTCCGTTGATATTACATAGTATTTTACGTATGTTAGAAGTCTGAGTGAATCTGATGTTATGTGGTTTGTTACATTGTTTTTTACAGGAATATAAATTACGATTTAAAAAGAAATAAACAATTTAGGAAATATGCATGACTATTATTAAATTCCAAACCCAATTAATTTAAAAAGATGTTATGATAAGTTAGATAAGATATCAAGCCTACTAAGCATCGCGGTGATGACGCTGGGCAGAGACAAGACAAGACAAGTCCCTTTCGATAACCGACGTCAGAAAGTGACGCAGCGCCTTCCATCTAGGGTGCAAGTAGGACTCCACCAAACACAGAGGGTGTTGGGTGGAGTCCTACTTGCACCCTTGGAGTCTACGTTCGTGGCGTACTCACCAAAGCAACCAGATATATCAACCCGTATTACGCCAATGCATAGATGAATCATAGTTCAAGTTACTCCTCATCTTATTTCGAGAACGGGATCCGTACCCAGCAATACATATAAAATAAATAAAAAATGTAATGTAATCAAATTAATAAACTTGATGAAAAAAAAATAAAGACTAATGAACAAAAAGTGTAAAATCTTCGAGAAGAGCATAGAATATTATCGCGTACTCGACAAGCCTGTCCAAATAAATTTATTATCCACTCATGTGAAAAAACTGTCAAAGCCGAGCACATCTAATAGCTCGCTGGAGCTCGACGATGTCTTAAGTAAAATTATAGATAGATTATTATAAATGACTGGGTGACTATGGTCCAGTAGTGGGTGGACTAGGCCTCTTATGCGAGAGGTTCCAGGTTCGATCCTGACTCCCTGTGCTTTGACAAGGGTTTTTCTAAATTTCTAAGTGCACCCCAAACACGATTTCATTCGCTCACCGGTGAAGGGAAACTCACCGGAAAACATCGTGAGGAAACCTGCAATGCCTGATGAGATTGAAAATCTTTGAAGGTATGGGAAGTTCACCAATCCGCATTGGGCCAGCGCATCGGTGAACTATGACTCATTACCCTCCTCGCTTGATTTCGAGGAGGAGACCCTTGCATATAAGGGATGATACTTTACTTTAGTTTACTTTTTACGGGGTTTATAAGTGAAAGTCCGGATAGCTACTAGCACCGAAAATGACTTTTAATTTTACTTTTCAGGATTTACGTTAGTTTCATAGACCTTTTTAATGTTCAGGAACGACTCTGATCTCTACGCATCGAGTGGCTCGGTTGCCAGGTTGTTGTCCAACATAAAAAATAGAAAATTGCATTCGTATTACTATGCAATACAAATAGCGCATCGAGCGTAGGTGTGAGGGGTTTTTGATTGAACGGCAAACACGCTACGCAAACGTTTAGTTAGCTGTACGCTAACGTGCTCATGCCGCCGGACTTAGGAGCGCTTGAACTGTGTGTCAGTGAAATATATACATCCGAAAATATACTTCAAAAATACTTATGTAGCATAATGAGTCATCATCATCTTCCTAGCCTTTTCCCAACTATATTTGGGGTCGGCTTCCAGTCTAACCGGATTCAGCTGAACACCAGTATTTTACATGGAGCGACTGCTGTCGGACCTCCACAATACAGTAACTGGGTGATACGGTACCCCGCGGTTAGGCTGGCTGTCAGATTCTCGGGCTTCTGACGACCCGTAACGACTGTCAAAGATCCACGAATGACAAACGGGACCAACTGCTAAACGTGCTTTCCGAGGCACAGAGGAGTCTTGGTATGTAAAGATGGTCATCCATCCACGGACCAACCTCGGCAAGCGTTGCTTGACCTGGTGGATCGATCCACGCGGCTGTACCACTGCACCACGAGCATGTAGAATAATAAGTATGCCTAATAATTAGATAGTGACTGTCCCGCTGTGCAACCTCGAAAGCGGACGCATTCCCTTAAAGTCTTTTTAATATTATCAGGTTTTCGTATATTTTTTTAAGCGAATTCCACTCTCATTGTAAAGGGACAACGGGAGGACTGGTAAAGTATCCGAAACGTCGGGCATCCAAAACAAACACGAATGTGATCCGTAAAAGGTTGTTTATGTTACATTACAGGTAAAGCTAGAAACAAATTCATTCCTTTAACAAATTTTACAGCTTGCACATTAATTTATGTAATTAAATTAATACGTTCCTATTATGTCAATAATCATTTCATTTTTAAAGAAAAAGAATTCAAGCAGAAACCATTAAGATCAAAAACCCGAAAATATTTTCCACGCCCATCTGACATACTTTCCATGAGATAGCTTAATATACTGTTGTGCGCAAAAAAAGAGACAAATGACTAAGAACACATCCGTATATGCGGCATAAGTGGCGAAAATATAATATAAATCACACAGATTTATAAATAAAGACAATCCTTATCTATAATAAAAAAAAATGTGATAAATCCTTAGATCAATAATATGTAATTTATAATAATACATATTAATGATCTTAGGATAAATCATATAAAATAAACTACAAAAGTAAAGAGCATGTTTTTCCTATTTGAAAGTATGTATAAATACAGATAAGTAGCAAAAAATACACGAGGGATATTTTTAGATTTTAGGTTTTTAGGAATTTATCATCACAATATTCTTAAGAAATTAAAACTCTTATCCCAGTTCTTCAGATTATTTGATGAAAAATAACATACAAAAATGTAATTTACGTAGTTAACTTACTATTAAAATTAAGTGCTTACAATATCGAAGAATAATACCAAAAATTTAATCCCTCGCTATAACCAAAAATATGTTTCATATTAAAGTAGGTTACTTTTACGAGGAAAAAAATAAAAAGTAATCCTTGGAATTAAACCCCTGGAAACAATAAAAACCAATCCTTGGAATTAAACCCCTACTTTGAAATTCGGATGTCAAGTTAGGACTATGAATTGGAGCCGAAAAGTTGTTTGAAAAAATGTCTAATAATTTCAATACCTTGACAACCGGAAAAAAAGTTTATCGTATTTTAAAATAAGAGAAAAATCCCCTTGTTAAGTAAGTTTCGAGGAGAAAATTCCAGTAACCAGCTAAGCTCGAGATCGGCCAAGCACAATATCGATTCCAAGTTATCTTTCCGATACCGAACACGTTTCAAAGAAATCCCGTTTTGCGTCTCTTCCATCACAATTTAGAATAAAGAATCCGTTCTATATTCAAAACGAAATACTGGGGGTAAAATTTACTTCGCAATTTAACAAGTTGGCCAAATTGTGATTGGCGCTGACGAACATATAATCACAAATCGTCCCACCCTAGTTAGGTGTTCAATTGATTTGTGAAATTGAAAGGGAATTTTTGCTTATACATTTTTACGCGGGAATTTGGATAGATTATAATAAATAATCATATTAATTACATTTTTTTATATTAGTTGCATAGTAGGGCCGAATTTAAACTAATCGCCGCACCTGGGCACCGGAAAAAATGCCGCCTCATTTTGGTAGTTATGTGGCATTCTTTGAAAAATGATGATAATGTGGACGCAGACTCTAAGCCCAGACCAAGACTGGATTTTTTACTTTTCAAATTTTGCCGCCTTGGCTTAGCCGACTGCCCCTATTGTAAAACCACTTCATAGTATCACTCATACTCTGTAGATGTATACTTAAACTGTTTTACCCGTCTGTCCAAAATAAATACAAGCCAAATTTTAGGTACCTATTCAATAGCACGAAAAAGGATATTCCTAACAATTTTCTGAATAAATAAATAAATAAAATGAGTAAACATTTTTAAGCCAAACTTTAGATAAATGTTTTATACTTATAACAATAAAGCACAATTTTATCACTTATAATAATTTATATCATCGTCAGTAGCACTCAAAGAACTGCGATACAAATGGTCTTCTATAGTTTCTCAGAAAGTATACTTTTCATACAGTAAATAAATTTCCATTTGTTAAAAATAACACTCCGATACTCTTCTGTGACCTTGTTCAGATTTCACAATAGAAATGGCGCATAACAAGACGTTGCTGAGAGCTCTTTATACAATCATTACACTTTAAAACAAATTATTAATATTTCCAACGGAAACACATTTCAAAGGGATTTTTGCATAATTGCTTTGGAAATATTTATGAAGTAAATTCTCTTAAATACAATTGGATATTAATTTATTGTTTTAAACCAACGCGGTAAGCATCCGAACTAATTTATATAAACATGGATAATAATTGTTGCATAATATTTATAGTAATGTTTACTTTACTTTACTTTACTTTAATATTTATTAACTAATCATTAATATACGCCATAACGCTTACAAAAACTTCAATTTTTATGTTCGTTGGATATGCAAAATGGTATATGTGCCACAATTAATTAACTAGAATTAAGTCACCGGAAAACACAAACTAGTTTACCTGGTAATAACTTTTTGGAATGAAAAGCCTTTTGACAAAATTGTAGTCATCACAATTATTATTCTTAATTTATTATGATCTTTGCCACTAGTAATTGCAATAGTTCTTATTTGCCACAACGATCAAAACACGTTGGTCGTTACAATTTACATAATATACTCAAGATCAATGCAATTTACTTAATATTACTATTTTTGAGATTTATAGAATGAGAGTTACTTCCATCACCTAAAGAAATTTTACAAATCACTATTTTAAATATGGGACACTGAACGTTACTTCCGTCAGATGAGAATCTGAGTCCCTAGTCACGCCTAAAAAAGTTTTACTTGAAAAATTGCTTAAAATTGCGAAATCTCTAATTTATTAGTTACATTTACTTAAAGTTTGTTGATATCTGTGCTGAATTTTAATATTACCCATTTACAGACATTTATCATTGAGACAGACATTAAATCTCTTCTAGCATTATAAATATTATGACAGTCCCATCGGCTTCTATGCAAATATTGAAAATATTCATATATCATCGGTCCGATGAGGTTCTTTGAATATGTGCTTAATACCCATTTCATGAACTATGTGGGTTGGCCACTTTGTTAGCTTTAGGCTTAAGCTTCAAAAGCCGTCCTCGTGATAACATGCTATTTTGGACCTTATATGGTTTCATTATTTTAATATGTTTTTATTTTTCATTTAGCTTAAATTTTTAAACATTTCAAAGACTGAATCCCCATAAATAAAGAAACTGTAAAGTAGGAAGGAAATTCAATAAAAAGTGGTATTGTGTAGGCGTCAAAATATAATTAATTCTAAAACAACCAAGCCAACCGTATTTAAACAGCTATAGAAATAAACAATCAAATTTTTTTAGTGTCACCTTCATCATCATTGTCAGCCTTTATCCGTCCACTGCTGAACATAGGCCTTGCTCAATGACCTCCAATACGACCGATCCATTGTCACTCGCATCCAACACGGACCTGCCACTGCACGGAAATCGTCTTCCCATCTGGTTAATGGCCGACCATTACTTCCTCTACTTAAACCCTGCCTCCACTGTTGGACATAATCAACATTTTTTATAAAAAGAAATGTATTTAATAGCAACTAAGGCCGCGTTCGCAGGGCATATTGACCGAGCGTTAAAAAATGCGTTTTTAACGCTTGGTGAAAAAGCGCTCGTGTGAACAAAGCCAAAGTGTGTTTTGTCAAGTGTTGTTGGATTTTCGACGCTGAGCGCTGGACGTTAAATCGAATTGAGCGTGCCAAACTCTCAACACAAGCCAACGACGGGTTTTAACGCGACGCTGCTGATCATAAGCTGTAACATTTAATATATTGGCCAGAAACACAATTGACGATACCATATTTCGGACAAAGCATGAACAGTGCCAGATTAAATAAGGAAAGAAATGGCGCATTTGATAAGAAATGACATGTTATTGTTAGATTCAGTGAATCAGAAACAGGGAGATAGATTCTTTGTGCGACGCTGACGAAAAGGGATTTGTCAGCAACATGTAACAAGCAATGGTTTGTAGGAATGTATTAAAGAAATAATCCACACATGGTTTGGAAATGTACTTGTATTGCGGTATCTATATTTATTGTCCTTGTGTGTGTAATTTACTTCTCAACGGGTTGTCCAATTTTGATGATTCTTTTGTATTTGAATGGATTTTGGAAAAGATTTACACTTTGATCGATTACAATTTGTTTAGGACGTCTATCAGCTCCGCTAGTAAGCATATATCATTAAATTTTAATTGTTGTCGTCCCATCTGTATCTGTCATATTTGTCGGTTGTAATGAGAACGAAGATACAAGGAAGCACAATTCATAACTATATTTAAATGATTACGTAGATACCTATATTTAAACAATAAATAAATCTTAAATCAAAATTCAGTTCTCCCTTTCGTAGTTTAACATACAAATTGCTTTCAACAAAAACGACATAACCCAAACGCGTTTGATAAATTTCCATAAATTCGTTACTTTGCACCGAATCGACAAATCGTGCCACAAAAACTGTTACCTTATCTACCATGGATTTTGGTAATTTCATCATCAACTTCATCAGCATTTACCTGTCCACGGCTGAACATAGGTCCCCCCTGAATGAACGCCAAGAAGACCGATTTTGCCACTCGCATCCAACACAGATCGGCCACTGCACAATTACTTACTCGTACCTTCAAATACCAAAATTAGTACAAAAACTTACCACTGAGAGTAAGGTACTTCATTGGTCAAGATACCTTTGTCAAAGCACTTTATAATTTTTAAAGACCTTTGAACTTTTCCAGTCCAGACGAAGTCGCGAGCACCAGCTAGTTATACATATTTTCTAACATTTTGCAAGCGCAATAATCAGTCGTTATTTATTTTCATTAACAACGACCTAAGCCTAGTGAATATAAATATTGAGAAGACTTAAGTTACACGCTTCGTTTAAGCCGGCTTTTCTTTGAAAATAATGAAGCTTAGAATCTGAGATGGTTTCGATATTAAAAAGCATTTACTCGTATAAACTAAGTCTGTAATCATATTTGTAGGATGGATCACATACATTTGAGGAAAAAAATGTGTTAATCTCGACCGTATTTTTGAGTGAACTGTTGTGTTCTTACAGATTTTGAAAAAAAAAACATCTCTATAGTGAAAAATCATAAAATACCCATTAAAATTTACATTCAAGCAATAATTATATCTGTATTTTTTGTTAACAAAATCTCGATAAAATTGATAGCAGTGATGTATTGAATGATATTAAAGAAACTGCTGTCTTTATTTATCAATTAAAAAAAGATATAAGTGACAGTTATGCTGTCACAATTCGTGCGGTTTGTGAGTTTCCGGTGGCCCTTTGGGGGGATGGGGAAAAGGAAGGCAACGCATCTGCATAACCTCTGGTTGTTGATGGGCGTCGCGTGTCGATAGTCGCCAAAAGGCTTCGACTGTTCGTTTGCCCTATGCTATAAAAAAATCAATGCCGTGTTTTAGATATTTCTGGTCAGGTTATACAAATAAAATATTTGAGGTCCAAAACAATATACGACAATTATGATGACAAATTACATAGCGAAAGAACATTGTTAGCGGAAACAGATACATGTTTAAAATGTTTCATCGCCATGAAATAAACAATGTATTTCCTGTATACGTTCCGAGCCGGACGCTAACGTTTCACGGTGAAATATAGATGACAGTATCACGCTATCACACAACATAAGGCAATACGCATGAGTAAAAAATGAATAACAGTAATATTAGCTTTTATTTCGTATCATCATCATTATCAGACTTTATCCGTCCACTGCTGAACATAGGCCTCCCTCAATGAACGCAGTAAATATGAGAGTATTGCATTTTAATACAACTGAATGTTTATTCTGTTGAGTATGTTCCATCTATAAGAGTACACATCCATTACCCAGGAACACAGAAACTTTTTGTTCCCTGGCGGAATTCGAAAACGCTACCTCCCGGTTTGAGCGCCAATACGCTAACCATTGAGACACAGAGTCAAACACATACGTGTATTACTATAGACGTGTAATAGTTTTAAATATTTATCGTTATGTACTCTTAGGTCGATAAATATCGCACACAAAAACATGGAAAAAAATTAACAGGATG
The DNA here is from genome assembly GCA_905333005.2 of Lycaena phlaeas. Taxonomy (NCBI): domain Eukaryota; kingdom Metazoa; phylum Arthropoda; class Insecta; order Lepidoptera; family Lycaenidae; genus Lycaena; species Lycaena phlaeas. The sequence goes on from HG995181.1 coordinate 8,013,308, forward strand.
GTAGATATATTATACAATCTTAGCATAGCAATGCCTGTACGTTGCTTACTAACTTGCGTAAAACAGTTTAAACAGAAACTCAATCTGTCTAAATCTATACTACAAATCAAAACGTTAATTCTCACCACGCCTGATTGAATATCGTGTTAGTTTAGTTGAAACGCAATAGCGATATATTAGTTTTGAGTGAGGCTTACCCGTAGATTCACTGCTTCTGAACTGAGCTAACTGATAAATAACTTCAGTATATGCTTGTATGTTTTACTCTCTTCAGTGAATGTTGGATCAGTTCAAACTGAAAGTTGAGGAGGTTTTCTTACACAAGTCACATGAAACATTATTTACATGGGTAAAGTCATTTGGTAAATAATTATTATATATTGTATTTTTATTCGTAAAACACTACTTGCCACCTGGCAATGCTACCTAGCATTGCCAGGTGTCCGGATAAAGTCGGATGTGTTGGCATTTTGTTTGCATGTCCAGCCAAAATAAACGTTGTTAGGTTTCTGACATTTCGCAAACGATAGTAAATATGAAGCATAAAAAACAATAATAGTTTCAAGAATATGCTTGTTTAAGCCCGAAAGTTATTATAAGAATAATGCCATGATATTATATTCCATGGCCTAATAATGACAACACACTGTAGCATATAAAAGAGCATATTGGACCTGTTGCTACTTGAGCATAGATTATGAACATGAAAATATTTGTGACTCTGTAATAAAAACAAACGCATAAAGTTCCGAAATTTTACGATAATAGGTAACGTTAAATATTTTATGGTCATTGGGATGTACTACTTACGTTCAGTGAAATGATATAATAAGAAATAACGTTTTCAACGCTTGTTGCTTGTTTATGGAAGGCATCATGAGTTTAAGCTACCTTATTTACAACACTATGACGTCAGAGTGTGAGTTTATGATATTGCACTTTACTCGTTTATCTGTGGAATTTCTGTGGATGACTTTATGAAAAACATTTGCTTGGTTGACACTCCAAAACAGTTCTTGTAAAAACGTCATCTTATTATAATGAAACAACTTTTACAATTACCTACTATCGCGGTATATATATATATTTTTTCATTAGAAGGACATTCTTAACGTTTCTAATACTTTACACCAACCACACAATGGTGCTACTATATGCAACTGTTGCCTGTGGTCTATCCAATATGACTTAGGACTTTTAAGCAAGAAGGATACCAATATTTGAAATCCCGACACATACAAAACCTCCGATATTTAGATGTGATCACCAGGTAGTGATAAGTGACCACCGGGTACTCAGACTGTTTGTTTGTCGACTTTAAATTAAAAAGGGAACTTATTCATTAACACATCGAGCATTATAACATCTACTAAGACACTGGCTTATTTGGAAACTAATAAAAAGAAAAGAAGAAGAAGTTTTGTGTTTGTTGCATGGATATAGTAATACTTACTGCGGCCATGGTGTGTAATAAAATAATGGACAATGAAATTCATCATCATCTGCCTATCCATTTCCCAACTATATATTGGAGTCGGCTTCCAGTCTAACCGGATTCAGATGAATACCAGTATTTTACATGGAGCGACTGCTGTCGGACCTCCACAACCCAGTAACTGGGTGATACGGTACCCCGCGGTTAGACTGGTTGTTAGATTCTCGGGCTTCTGACGACCCGTAACGACTGTCAAAGATCCACGAATGACAGCCAGGACCAACGGCTTAACGTGCTTTCCAAGGCACGGAGGAGTCTCGGTATGTAAAGACGGTCACCCATCCACGGACCAACCTCGGCAAGCGTTTCTCAACCTGGTGGATCGATCCGAGCGGCTGTTACCACTGCGCCACGAGCTTCTCATACTTTCATTGTCTATTATCATAATAGACAATGAAAGTAACAAACCACAATTAGTGACAAAATGTACAGTCTTCGGTTTAAGGTCGTGTAGTCTCCATTATCACTTTAACTTTCCATTATCTCAGGATATTAGTATGTTTCCTTACTATTATTAAGTTTTAGTTATTCTTTCTAACGTGGAAGCATAGCGGAAGCGCTTCTATTTCATTTTCTTTTAAAGCTGCAATATTATAAATTTGCTCCCATGTTCTATGAAAATTCTTTAGTCTTCGTTTCATATTCTATCATAAAGGTTTTATTGCTTATGTTATTTTCTTTAAAATCTTCTTGATATCTAATATTTTTCTAATCCTATTTCTGATCTAAATAAATATTGCTTTGCTTTAAAATCACAGTAAGTTTTATTTTAGCCTACTATCTTCCCTTCATTTATTTATATTATTTAATCCTACAAACATAAATAACAAAAATGTTATAAATATTGAATCTCATTCATTGCAACATCCGGAAATTTTATTTATGAACGAATTCACGTTCACGTAATCGTCGTTTATTACGCAAAATACATATTGCTGTGAAAACCCACAGATCACATTATGTCTCTGCTTACTCATTCATTATTTCCTTCATTCGATCCTTCTTCTTTCACTAACTCATTCACTCACTTATTGATTAAATCATTCATTGACTTTGAGCTCAATCTACTAATAGTCAAAGGTTTCTTCTTCTATCATAAATGAACTGGCATAGAAATTTCCAAATTGGAAGTGTATCGTATTTTTAAGCTATTGCATAGCTTCTATCGCGGGCCTTGAGCGCGGGGACCGAATCCAGAAATTCCGTAACGAAAAAACCTCACGCTCCCCACTCCGACGGGCACGGAGGTGTGGCTTGAAGGCCGTGCATTGTCTAACGTCGTTTCTTTTTGGCAGTCTTCGACACGGTGTTTGTGTGCGTGCAACTTATTTATAACACAATATTAACTTTTTATTTATTTAATAAAAGAAAAAAATTGTTTTCTTATCGATCACCACGCTCAAAAAGTGTAACTTGAATTAATATCAAAGAAAAAGAAATACTGCATAAATAAAATTAATAAATAATTATAATTGCATAAGTTGATACAAAATGCTAAGCAATAGCTTTACCGCGGCAGTCCCCGAGTGCCACACGTCTTTTTTCGATGAACGATAACTGTCACTGTTGCGTCACTTGGTTCCTTGAATTCACTAACATCTTGCAGCCTGCTGTTCTGCACCAAACAAATTTATTGTATTCCGCCTGAAAAGGCAGACTATTACTTATAATAATATATTGGGACAACTTACACACGGCTAATGCCAAACCAGGCAGAGCCAGTATTATAGCTATCAGACTACTGATACATACACATGTATTTCTAAATACATACCATATTCTATATAAATTACACCCAAATAGAACCAATGAAAAAATTCATCACTCAAATATTTTTCCTGGGTTGGAATCGAACTCACGACCTGCTAGATGGTTTAACAGTCAGGGTGAATAATCACTAGAGTCTAGACCAAACGGCCAGTCAAAATATAAATCTAAAGATTATATAATTCTCAAAGATGATCACGTTGTGGTCTGACGCAAGATGTTTAAGTATATCCTTAGATTATACGTGAATATTTATAGGTGAATATTAATCCTCGCCTGATTTTGAGGAGGAGACCCGTGCCCAGCGGTGGGACATAAGGGTTGAAACTTTACTTTACTTTTATCTACAAATAATTTGGTGTCAAAAATATTATATCCAATTAGTAATTATATTATGTAGAATGTTGGTTGATTATTATTGAATAACTCCCACGTATTAACCATCAAAATTGATCACAATTTATAGCGGTCGGTTTGGCATTCAATTACCCAAAATTATATTAATAAAATATTTAATTTTAACCAGCCCGAATAGCGCAACGTGCTACATTTAAATTCCTAAATTAAAATTAACACTAATAAGCCTAAGGGTATGTTCAACAAAACTTTGACCGCTAATAGCGTAACCTAACAGAAGTTTCGTAAAACATTACATAGCGAAAAGTAAAAAGCTCTGAAGCATGATTCGAGCTTTCTTCTTTTTTCTTTTGAATGATCATCTTTGAACAGGCACAGACAAAACCTAAAGTTATATTAGAATTAGACTAACTACTTACTAATTAAAAATTAGACTACAATAACAAAAGAAATCTTGAAAATAAATGTTTAATCATGTGAGTTGCCAAACAGCCCTGTGTACTTGGCAACTGGCGAATATACAAGTTATGTAAAACACATTAACAAAAAGTAAAAAATTCGCACAATACAATAAAAAATCATTCGATTCCAAAAAACTAAAACACTTTTGATCGACGATGATTCAGTAGAAAAGGTCCGGGGTTCAATCTTTGAAAAGAGTTTTTTCAAATCTTCTAAGCACAACCTAAGCCCTAGACAATGGCTCGCTCACCTGTTAAGGAAAACAACGTGAGGAAGGAGAAAATACACTGATTTTCTAGGGGGAGTCACTGACTGTTACATTTTAATAATACTACACCTATTTTGAAAACTAAACAGATCACAATTTATAAAACTGGAAGCAGTGAAACGGAAAAATATATATTTTTAGCATAAGAATAGCTGTAATTTTGTATAGAATGCAAACGGAATCTCCATTCATATTGTAACCAATACATTGCGACATGTTGTTGTCGCTTCGTTAATATTCCAGATCGCAACTTACGAGGGAAACATTGCGTGTACTGCATCTATATTGTATATTATATAATACTATCATGATTTAAGATACGTCGAGATTTGAAATACATTTATTTATTATGAGAACACAATATAATCATTGATTTACAAAATAAATCTTATGTAACATAAGCTGATTGAAATACTGTTAAATTAAAAAAAAAATAATTTGTAAGTAACATTTAGAACATAAGAAAATTGTTTCATAATTTGTATATATTTCTATACAATAATAATAATTTATAGACTTGTTCGAATTTATATTAGAAGATAGAAATCTTAGATAAGCCTTAATCTAGTCATTTATCAGAGGGTAGCCATCCCTGCCGTCCAGTTGGTAGGTGTGAAGATTAGGATGAGCTCATCTGTACGAGAGGAAGGTAGCTAGCGGCTAACTGTAAGCGCAAACCACTCAACCTCTGTCTGCCTCAAGTGTTTACCGGGCATGGTTGCTCTTGTAAGTACTGTAATAACGGCCTATAGAGAGCCTGTCACATCAAGGATCGGCCGTCTTGGCGTTCATTGAGGGAAGCATATGATGTTCAGCAGTTGGTGGATAAAGGATGATGATGATATTGATAAGAATCAAGTCAGTAATTTTTCCAAAATATGAAAGACACCAGTCACGGGGATTAGATGATAGATCCAATACAATATTATAATATATACAATGTTACATATAAAGAATAAACGTTAAGCAAAAATCCAATAAGCGATTGTCTCATAAGCCGAGGTGACTAAGCGAATGAGAGTGATAAAAATATTTGATCATGAAATATAATAAATCACTCATTTCTTACACATATAAGGAAGATCATAATTATTATTATATATTGATTGATAAAATATTATATTGGACTGTCATGGCTTCTGTATTTCTTTTACTCAATTATAATATAACGAATGAACTATTATTATTATTATGTTAATATTAGCGACGGTGGTTTCTTGAGCAAGAGGATCCGGGTTCAATCCTGACCTATTGTGGTGCTATTTAATGGGTTTTTCTAAATTTATAAGTGCACACTAAACACAAGACGAACTATGACTCCATATCCTCTCAGCTTTATTTCGAAGTTAATACTTTCTTATGTTACTGGATATTTCCGCGGTTCTACTACTTGACTATATAACAATATTTTTAAATATAGCCATTATCAAATTTTGACATGTTGATGGCTGACTAAATTTCGTCCGCCGTCTCAGTGACGAGTATTGCATCCATTGAGTCCTGGAACGCGCAGGACATGGCGTGACTTCATCGATTGTTTGAACAGCACCTCTTATGCACGCTGCTTTTTAGGGATATCTGCATCTATAGGCTAGAGGTACAAACGCTAAACGAATAGCATATAATACTTATTTGTATAGGAATTATTATATTCATTTAGCCTTTTTGCCACTTGTCAAGGGGGGTTGAATTCCCACACTTAACCTTGCCCTGGAGATCAACATAACGCTCAATCAAATTAACTTTTACACCTCATGCATTGTTCGCACGGGCGTTATTTTTCACCGAACGTTAAAAAACTTAAAATAACACAAATGGATACCCACGTGTTAATCGATACGAAAGCGTTTTTGATGTGCGACGCTTTTTTATCAAGCACTGTTGGATTTTCGTAACTTGAACTAGGAACTTGCGCCAATGTCGAGTTTTTAACGCGATGTTTATTAAACTCGCGTGAGAACTAGAGCTTACTGTTCTATATATAGTAAAGATGAGAATTTAAAAATATAAAAAGTGTTTTCCGTGGCCCCTGGGAAATTTATAATAATTATTTAAAACAATCTATCAATATTTAATATTTCAATAGTCTAAATCCTTTTTTAATCACATCATTTTAGCTGTATAATGTAGCAGTTATACGCGTGTCTGTTTCTTTCTAAGTAAATTGATCTCCATCCATTCTTTGTTCTGTATTTATCCGACTAAATTTTCTAATAAGATTATACGCGCTTAGGAAATGAATAAATACGAGAATAAACATCAAACAATACGATTCAGCAAAGTAAACACAATTAACGTTAACAAACATAAATAAGCGGCCATAAACAAAGCATACGTCTACGGTTTGCTCTCGTCCAATATTCTGGCTTTGGATGGGTTTCGGCAACTCTACTGGCTCAGATCATTAACCAGAACACAAATATAATATCAACAAAAAAGATCCCGAACTCAATACTCTGGTAAGCGGAATTAAAACTCCTAAAATATAGGATAGGACTTTTAACTATCGTTTTGAAATATACTTTACAACCTCTAAGTTTTTTTCTCGTTTTTCTTAGGGGATCCTGCATCTCAAACGAGTTTTTTTTTTTTTTTTTATATATACTATTACTACTTATTGACTACTTATGTTTTGACTTATTTCAAGTGTACAAGTTGTACCTACGTAATAAAGATATTTTTGATTTGATTTGATTTGATTTGATTTGAACGATATGTCACACTGCGGTGGTGGACCCAGATATCTTAATTTAAAGCACCCGATGTTCAGTCTTCGCTCTGAGTTCGTAAGGTTCTATAATTATATTTTAAAAATAAGTTTGTTTGAAATGATAAAAAATAAACTCAATAGATTATTAAACCTATTATTAGATTGATTGCCAAACGAAAGCCTGTCTACGTAATGGCTGTATATTTATTTAACTCAATAATCTGGCTCGATGCGAAGAATACACTCATTACTCCGTAGAATTTATAGATAGAAATGTTTATCGTTTATTTTAGGACACGACTAAATCTAATCAAACGCTAATGATAAACGACAATGATTTCGTTGAGTAATTACATACATTAGATTTTTTTAAGAGCCATGTGAGACGGTATCTCTCGCTCACATAATACCGGCGTAAACTGACAGCTGTCTATGGCATCGGTAGTCACAGGACTTCAACTGCTCGGTTCCCACTTGATGACGTAATAAAAATTAAAAAGATAGAAAACTATTTTGTCCTACGTTAATCGTTGTTAAACGGGTGATATGAACTCCTGGCTGTATAATGTGTATGATGTAGCCTCATTGTATGCTCTATGATGAACGCAAACATGAGGTAAAGCCTAAACTCCCCAGTGTTTGCGTTCACATACCCGCATCCACAGAGATACCTAAATTTTAAAGTGTAGCAGCTAGTGCATAAATATGATCTGGTATAGAGGTTAAAATGAGTTGAGTTTTGATGTCATTATGTTTTCTATTATTTAAATAACAACTTCAAATTAATCTAGCCCTACAAGAAGTTCGAAAGAACTTAAAGTGATGGAAATTAATTAAAAATATATATATATAATATTCACATCCATATTTCGGTACTGGCATCTTATATTCATTTTCATCACAATCATCATCAGCCTTTATCCGTCCATTGTGGAACATAGGCCTCCTTCGGTGAACGCCAAGATGACCGATCCCTTCATCGAATACAAATTAACTTTTTGCAATTGACAAAATTCAAACTCGCTATCGCTGTGTAGAAAGCCCACGAGCCTGAAAACGTGACTGACCTGTCGACGTTACAGCTTCTTACAAACTGAAGATCGCTCTGAGATTGTATACAGCAATCCATGAGGATAAGAAGCGTATCACGACAGGCCATCGACAGCCATAACTTCGAAAGTAGATGGTAAGAAAATATGAAATAGGAATGCAGTAAATAAAGAGTAGTGGGAATATATAGGAAAAAGACTAGAATTTATCCGAAATTCGAAAAGTACCATTGTACTGCACCGCATTAAAATCAATCAGCATTTCAGTCAGGACGCGCGTAATTACAAAACACTGAACAAAATCAATTGGTATTTATAATTAGTAATTAGCATTGCGGGTTCATTGATTACAAATGTCAACAATTGTAAAATCAATTAAAAGTGCTATTTTTAAACCTAGTTTATTTACAATGAAAGCGTTTTAAATGTTTTATCAAACGTTGCATGCATAATTAATAGCTTTTATTTTAGCATTGTTATGTTAGTTAACATAAACTATTTGGGAAACGAGTGTGAGAACGTATAGTCAACGTCACCCATAAACGAAAATAGATTATATTTTGAGCTGAGAATATTAATTTATCTTTAAGGCCCTCATGATACTCAAGGTCATTAAGCCAAGCCAATAGATAGTTTATGATTTCGTTACGAATATTGACATTGTCTACCAACTCGCGATAACGATAACTATTGAGCACGTGATTTATCGCGATTTGTGTCAATACCCTACTTTTTTTTTAACTTCCTTACCGTTTTTTAATAACTTTGTCTAAGCCCCCGCCCCATTTTCTTATCAAAAAGTAAACATAATACAGCTATAACGAAAAGAATTAAAGTCATTATACAATGCTTTAATAGCTTTTTTCCACAGCGTAAAGTTATACAAGGGTTCTTAACAACTTTACCAAGCAAATTTGCTTAAGATAATTTCTTTATAAATAGTTTATGTATACTCTTATACTTTTATCATTACCGTCTTCAGCTCGTTTCTATTCTCTACCGGATTACCCTTAATGAACACCAAGACTGCCGTATCGTTGAATCGTTCGTCACTTTATAAATTTTTTGACGTGACGTCTTATAATTCGATGTAGCCGGCTGCACGCACGAAAAAACATGACTAATGCGGCGTTACCTCGCTCTGAGGCGTTCCCTTTAAGGTCTGAAGTGCAAGCGAGAGCGCGGAACGAGCGACAAAGAGGCACAATCGGCCCATCATATTTCCTTATGACGTTGTCACATTCAACTATCGTCAGTAAACCGACTTTACAAATAACCGATTTTTTTTTCTACTCTTGACAAGTGATTATTGGAAGACACTATTTAGCCACTAAATATTTTCTCTATTAATTTCTAAAAATCCTATTCTAGCCTCTATCTTCCGACAAGTCTATAAATACTTGTAATTTTGGTCTCATAATTACCAATATTGACAAAGCAATCAATGACAAAGGATTTGTAATTATCCAAAGAGCCTACAAAGCTCAAAAGATAAGCTCACTCTTGGTAACTCCTATCAACTATTGTTAACGATTTCTATTGAACGACAGTAGAGTCTACTCGGCAAAACTAACAGTGTTTAGAACTTTGTGATTGGTGAGTCATCAGCGAGGTCAGGCCAGGTAGTCTGTAGTAGTAGTTGACAAAGATAAACGTTGCAATCTGAACACCAAGTAATCTGTGAGTTTGTGACCCGAAAATACGTTAAATAATGAAAGTTTGAAAGAAGAAAAATTCGTCATTTTTTCAAGTGGTTGTTCTGTGGTGCGGGGCAACCCCTCTGTTCAGGTGGCGTCGGTACCCTGAGGGAGTGACTAGCCGTCTAGGTGCCCCGGATCTACTCTACAAGCAGTAGATCCGGGGCACCTCAGCAAAGGCGGCATTTTTGGCACTTACCAGCATTCGGGCGCAGCGAGTGCACATACTCGCCTTGGGGAGACCCACTTCCCCGCGAGATGCATAAGCGTATTTCCCGACGTTAAAGACAAAAAAACGTCTAAAAATACGTCTAAATTATATAAAAACAAGGCATTTAAAAATTAGGTTACGCTATATACCCACTTAATACCCAGTGTTCTTTATTTTTAAGAATTCAATCAATTTCCAATAAGACCATCAAATCTCCACAACAAACTTCCCTGCTTACAACTTTGCGTTGGTAGGTACTAAAGTTATTTAATAATTTTCGAACCCAAGGAACCGCTATAAGTTAGACAAAGAATCGATAAATAATAAATGCATTATCTCGTAGCCCCCTACCTCTAAGACTTTACCAAACGAACTTGTAAATTCATATATTTTTTAAGAAACGGAAATATTGGAAGATGATAATATTTTTAAGGTAAACGGCAATACTTTTACTGGTAAAGAAAGGCTATCAAGAAAACATGTAACAAGCCGTCTTAAAAACACAACGTCCTTGCAAAACATGTGAAATTGCAAAACTTGGAAGAGCCAACCAAAAATGTTGTCGTGAGTATATTGGGTAGCCTAGCTGTCTTTGTCAGTAATTTTGTTGGCAACACTGAAGTAGCCACACGTTTCAATGAAACGATTGTCCGTCTAGAATCATCTTTAAATCAACAATATATTTTAATTGGTACTCTAGTAATACGTAACACATTAATGTATTTACGCGTTTTTTTTTTGGAATTCATATTATAGTAATTATAATAATTATTGTCAAAATTATTATTATTGTATTAGTACTAAGTGTGTTCACGTAACAATTTAAGGTTAAAATTTTTGAGATTTATCTAATTAAAGGCTTTGATCGAAAAACTTAAAATACATGGAACCTTTTCCAGCCAGGTACAACGAACCTCTTTCATTGACGAGGGCAATTATTGGACCCAAAATCAACCGGTAATACCATGAATAAATACCTGTAAGGTAAAAAGTTTTTATTCAGTATTGTATTAACAATGTCTTAAATATCAGAGTCAAATATCTCTACTAATCTAAGCTTCCCTATACTTATATTATATTATATACCCTATACTTACGACCGCAAAATACATAAATATTTTTAGTCGACCTAATTTTATTCCTATTTATGTTTATTGTTAAAAATAAAAATTATCATTTTGTCCGGCGCTTGCACAGGTTAATTTATGAAGTCTAGACGTATATGACTTTAATCTCTTTATTGGTTCCATGAGTGTCTTTTTATATGAAAAATGTATATTTGTTTTTTGTAATACATTCTGAAAAATGACAACTTTTTAATAACGCATGGAAACAACGAAATGAGTATGAAAACTCTTAAAAAATTTAAGTTTTTAATTGGATTTCTAAACGAAAATTCCTATGGAAAATGAATGCATATTCTGTTTTTTGAAGAGGCCGCCAATTAAATTAATATCTACATTTTTACAAACTAAAATTTGAAAAGAGAATTTCAAACATGGAGCAGAAATATTCACTTGGAAAGATTTTTATTAAATGCCCTAGAGTAACAAAATTTCAGTTTCAAACGTTACCATATAAATACTATATTACTGCTATATTTCGAGTTGCGATTATTTCTCTCAAACGATTAAGAAAGACAATAACCATTATTTTTTTATTCTAAAGAACAACAAGGGCTTTGTCGCATACGCGAACATGCCGCCCTAACCCATATTATTTATAAACCTTCATATTCCATAAGCAGGCCCCAGCTTCATAATACAACGATTACTTGTAAGGTATTGTCTTTGAAACTATACCTAGAATACTCCATCAGACAGTATAGGCAGATTATATGTTATGATATGTTCCTAGAACAAAGGTCTAGTATTTTGTATCTAAAAACAATAGCATGGGATGACATACCCAATCTTGACATAATAAGAGCTAGTCCCTACCTAGTAATACATGAATTCTCATAGTACATGAAGTTCTCATAATACATGAAGAACGTAAACCAATAATTATTATACCTCTACCTTTTAGTGACTCATCTGCAAGATTGTATATTAGGCATAGATAGTAACAAATAAACAACTTACAATAAATATTTTGATGTAGTACCATAAGACAATTCTTACGTTTATTTTTGAACTTAGTCAAATTTTTCTCATCCTTGATCTATAGCTTTTTGCACCACGTCAATCTGGTCCCTTGGAAAGTTCAAAGATGAACTTGTGTTACGCATACCAGACAACGAAATATTTACTAATTTTATATTATACATACATAATATATTATTTAAGATTTTTATTATATAATACACATCCATTACCCAGAAACACATAAACTTTTGGTTGCCTATTGGGATTCGAACCTGCTACCTCCGGCTTGAGCAACAACGCGCTAACGACTGAGCCAAAGATTTCGTCAAATAAATAAAGGCTACGTATGAACGTGTAATATTTTTAAATATTTATCGTAATGTACTCGTAGGTCGTTAAATATCGCATATAGTAAATCTTATAAATCCTACCAGATGGCGCGGCTAGTGGGGCGGTGTTATTATGCGGTGTGGAGGGCCCATAAAAATGTTTATCTTTTATACGCCTTTCTTTAATATCACTTTTAGTTCACGTAATGGTCAATACTTGCTTATATTAATAAAGTAACTATTAATAACGAATTAAACAAAGTCAAGATACCTAATACAAAAAATGTAGTATCATTTTTTAACTCTCAATTTTTAATTTTTTACGTATTTGAAATTTTAAATTTTGAATTTCAATTTTTCTTCTTTCTATCTCGATCCTTCGACCTCAATCCTAGACCCCATAGTATATTTACATCGTTTTGACTTGTTTCTATTTTTTATATTCCTCGAGATGTTGGCGAATTTTTCATTCAAAATTTATCATGAAGGCATAATTATGGCCTGTTAGTCCAGTGACTAGTGACCCTGTCTGCTAAACCAGAAGGTCGTGGGTTCGATTCCCAACCATGACATATGTTTGTGTGATAAGCATGATCATTTGTTCTGTGTCTGGGCGTAATTTATCCATGATATATATATTTAGAAATATATAAGTAGTGTAGTTTCAGGTTACCAAAAGAACAGGCTTTGCCTAGTTTGGGATCAGATGGCCGTGCGTGAGTTGTCCCAACATATTATTATTATTATTATTATTATAACCTAATAATAAACCTATTTCAATAATCCTTTAAATACACTAAATACACGCTTTAGTGTATTTAACGCAAAAAGTTTAACACAACAGAAGCTCAAAAACATTTTATCCTTAAATCCTTTTGTGAAAAAAAGCCCTGCACTGCGAAATGTCGCTGTCGTTTCCTCTTTACTCTGCTAACTCCGGCCTCGTATTTTTATTGCGACTCTGAGTTGGATACGACCGCTCCTTTCACTCTTAATGTTCCGGTTTTACCAACTTGTGTGTCATAATCATTTGCACCCTTGGATTATCTATATCTATACTAATATTATAAAAGAAGAAAGATTTTATTGTTTGTATTGAATAGGCTCCGAAACTACTTGATTGAGTTGAAAAATTCTTTCACTGTTGGGAAACTACGCTATCCTCGGTGAACATATTAAATTTTCAAAAAGTTAGGGACCCGTTTTAAATCTTAGTTATCAACAGCAGGCGAAGCTGCGTGCAACAGCTAGTATATAATGAAATTGGAGTGTCTGTTCTTAATATTGAAATAGCCGCTTTTTATGCACACACACACACACATGCATATTAATATACCAAAATAACGTAGGAATATGCGCCCGGTACGTAATATCCGAAAATAGCATTTTTTGTTTGTCTGTTTGTTTTGCTTATCTCGGAAATGGCTAAACCAATTTTGACGGGAATCAGCAGGCAGCTATCATAATAAGGAGTAACTTAGTAAATTGTGTTATTGTTTACATATGTTTTACTGAATCCATTTTTACATCTATATTCAATTAGCAAGACATTTATAGGATAGTTTAAAATGAGAAATATCATAACTACACAGTATAACAAACTACATAGATTTTGATCAGCATTTTGACTGTACAGTTTCTAAGCGAAAACATCCTATTCAATTTAATATAAAATGTTCATTAAACGGCATAAAATAGCAAAATATTTAATGGAATTGACAATATTCATGAAATTCAATATTTCCTTTGAAACTAAGCGTGCTGCAAACCTAGTTAGGCCAGCTAACGATACCGAACTACCCAATTAGGAGGCTTTGCATCTGAACGCCTACAGCTGCGGATCTGGCGTACAGAAATTCGGAATTTACGAAAACATTTTCCACGAAGATGAAAACAGGTCTCGAATTTCTTTTAACTTATAATGATAAAATGTTGATTGTTAAAATTATAAAAGTGATATCACGTTATATTAAGCTATTGCATAACTTCTATCGCGGGCCCTGAGCGCGGGGACCGAATCCAGAAATTCCGTAACGAAAAAAAACCTCACGCTTTTCGGCAGTCTTCGACACGGTGTTTGTGTGCGTGCAACTATCCACGTATTGTACGACTCTACGAAGCGCGCACGTCGAGACGAGCTGCTCCGAAATCGGACGAATACATAAGCAGCTGTTTATGAGAAAGTATATAAGTGTATAGGTATTTTTTCTTATCGGTTACTACGCTCAAAAAGTGTAACTTGAATTAATATCAAAGAAAAATTAAAACATGCATAAATAAAATAAATAAATAATTATAATTTCATAAGTTGATACAAAATGCTATGCATTAGCTTTACCGCGGCAGTCCCCGAGTGCCACACGTCTTTTTTTAATGTTTGTTGGGTGTTGCAGCAAACGAACAGTCGGTTTACCTGATGGTAAGTGATAGCGATATCCATAGAGACCCGCTACAACAAAAGATTAGCAGGTGCGTTGCCAGCCTTTCAAATCCTACTTTTAAGTATGGATAGATGGATGGATGTTTGTTACTCTTTCACGTAAAAACTATTGAATGGATTTTAATGTACATCAGGATAACACATAGGCTATAAATTTTCCCCGTACTCCCACGGGAACGGGAAGTATGCGTATAGTTCTTTCCTTGAAGGTTCCTAAGGCCCCGTACGCACGAGCGCTTTATAAGCGTCGCGTTAAATTTCGACGTTGGCTCGAGCTCCGCATGCTTAAATTGATTTAATGTCTAAAGCTTAATGTTCACATGAAATCATTTTTAAAGCGCAACTCTGTTTTATCCAACACTTTTGGATTTTCAACTAAAACTCCGAATCATACTCATTATTGGTGAAAACTGCATTAAAATCCGCCGAGCAGTATAAAATACCGAAGCAAACCAGCAGTGGAAGCGACTTTATTTTATACCAACTATATCTATATAGTTCAAGTTTAGTTTAACAAATCTTTTCTTTAGAAAAGTTTTCTTTAGAAAAGATTTGTTATTAATCAATATATTTTCAAACGTATATATGTTGTAAAATATTGAAATAAATTGTGGCAAGCTAGTTCCGAAGGTAAGTGTGTCAGCGCGGGAAGACGGTGCGCCGGAAGGAAGGGAACCTGACACATTTTGGCTCTCTTTGGTGGAAATTGATATTTTTGCGCTTAGTCCTTGCTCAAATGAAATCTTTTCTAACACTATCTCGCGAACAATAATTTAATACTGTATATTAATAATATTAAAACGAAAGTTTGGTTGGAAGTGTGCTTTCTACGTAGACAGGACTAATAAAATATTGTATCATAGGGTAGTTTCGAATAACTTTGTAACTGTAGGACGTCTGACACTTGCCGTGACCATGGTTGCTGTAAAGTATCCGAAGTGCCAAATTTCGGAATCCGAAATGTGAAATCCGAAATCCGTAAAAGTTGTTTCATTAAAAGAAGGTTTGTAAGTTTTCGAATATTTTTTGCTTACACTCAGAATAAGACATAGGCTATAATTATTTAACCCCATACGTACTACCTATGCGTATGAAACCGCGGGGCGTTGCTAGCTTAATATATGACCTTATAAAAACTTTATGAATGTTATTTTCTTGATTGATGATCCGTACTTATCTAATAAGGGGGATATGTTTGTCGGCTTAAGTGTTGGTAATCTACAAAATAGCTCATCTGATTTACAATTTTTTTTTTCTAGTATTCTTCGCTGTCCGTCGTCGTCCACATGCTTAAAAATAATTATCATCATTATCATAATCATAACTTCTATCCATCCGCTGCTGAACACAAGCCTCCCTCACTGAACATCAAGACGGTTGATCCCTTGTGACTCGCATGCAATACGAAAATAATTAAGCTGTTATACGAGTATAATGGAAATGCAAATCCAAACCACCAACTAATATGTCATAAAAAGCGGCTTAGGGTGAATTGAATGGTCATTTCATTTCACGTTTTAGTTCAGAATTCAGCTAGCGATCGCACGTAGTAAGCCACTACCGTAGTACAACGTAAGCCCTGATATTCAAAAGTTAATCTAAAAAGATCGCCGACTGACGATAACTTACAGATAGATACAATAGTACTATTTTATATTTTACTATTCGTGTTGATTTATTTTTAGGAGAAAAAATAGGTTGCCTGTAATTAAGTCGTTTTACTGACGATAGTTGAACGAGACAAGTCATAAAAATACTAATGGGCCGATTGTGTCTCTTTGTCGCTCGTTCCACTCTCTCGCTTGCACTTCAAGCCTTAAAGGAAACGCTTCAGAGTGAGGTAACGCCGCATTAGTCGTGTTTTTTCGTGCGTGCAGCCGGCTCCATCGAATTATCGACGTTGTCACGTCAAAGAATGTTAAATATTTGACTTGAAAATACGGGTAGGAATAGGGGAATCCATACTGACGCTACGGAAATAAAACACACGAAAAACTTCTCCCAAACTTTGAACCAAGTAAGACCTTGAAAGTTTATGATGATTAACATCAACAACCCATGGACCAACGTGACAAAATTACTCTAACAAAGGAGCTTCCCGTGCCAAAAGGACGTGACACTAATATCTAATATTCACTCACAATTTTCTGCACGTGTACAAAAAACCCGGGAAAATTGTTTTCCAGAATTTACCTACGAGGGTATTTTATCTGTTACACGCGCACTTTCACACTAAGATAGTGAAAATGTCGTTTATGTAATATGTTTTGAATACAAAATACTTGTTTAAAGTTTTACTTGAAATTTTTTATTTTAATTAGAAGTCAATGATTAAAAAAATATATATATGTATCTGTTATTATTATACTAGCTGCCCCGACAGACTTCGTTATGCCATAAGTACTAATATTGTTATTAAAAATTAGGGGTTGATCGTAGAGGGATGAAAATTTTGGGTTGTATTTATTTTTAAATGTTGTATCATAAAAAATAAAACCAAAAAAAATGTCTAAAAACTAAAAAATATCGTTTTAGGGTGGGTCACCCTTATCATTTTGGGGATGAAAAATAGATGTTGGTCGATTTTTAGACGTACCCGATATGCACACAAAATTTCATGAAAATCGGTCGAGCCGTTTCGGAGGAGTATGGTAACTAAAACTGTGACACGAGTATTTTTATTATTAGATTAAAGTAGGCAATATTTTTTTCCTTTCACCAAACTTAATTACTGAGGCGTTATTTTACAGACAAAGATTTAGAATTAACCTTCTTGACGTATAAACTTTATTTTATATTCTTGACGTATAATATTTATAATTAATAAACCGATAAACGCCGTCTGCACGCACCAAAAAACCATGACTCATGGTCACGTTTCACCCAAGCTGACTGTGCAAACAAGAGTTCGAAATAAGCGATAGAGAGGCACGATCGGCCTAAGCGTTTAGATTGTGACCCATTATCTGTTATCATGTAAAATTATCGCCCGTAAAACAACTTTACGATAATCCTTTTTAATAGTAAATAGCTTTTAATTAAGAGCAGCCTATGTTCTGCAATACGATCAAGGCTAATAATGGTTATGTAGAAAAAATTACTTTTCATGTTACCATAAATCTATTTCTTTACATAGACAAGGTATATCTAAAATTGAGTCCTTTTATACCAAGATTGTAGGTTCTTCTTCTTATGGTTATGCCAATTAACATAAGATTATATACATATCTTACATATCATACAGGACTTTGAATTAACATGCTTATTTTCATTATTAAAACTATTTAAAACGGGATATTTGCCATGTTTTTTATGCTCATCAGTCTCGTGAACATGACGTTCGTAGAAAATGTAGAAATATAGAGCTCCGCGAAATAACACTAAAAACATGGTAAATATCCCGTTTTTAATAGTTTAAATATATATTTATATATACTAAATACCTATAACATTAATCGATATTGAACTATTGAAGCAAAAATAGAATTAGAAATGAGAAATTTCAAAGAAACCGTATTCTATAAATTGCTTGCATAATTTAATATCTTTCAGTTAAATTATTCCAATAGAAATAGAAAACGATTCTATCTAAGATTATTATTGTAAATGAAAACGACGCGAACCCAACTAGGGAATTTCTTAATCAACGTGAAATTTTAAATTAAATTGATAAGGCCAGATAGATTTCATTATAATTTAGGTAGAGTTTCATTATTAAATATCCCGGTATTTAAAGGGAAATGAAAATTTACATCAAATTATGTCTTGTTAAATCAATATTTATTGCTTTTTCTTTAAGCTTCTACATGATCAGTACAGCCCTATTTATTTATTCATAGAATTATCATATTCTTATAAAACTTTACAAGGTATTGAGTAAAACTTTAAGGAAGTAACTAATACATATTACTATACACACACACATAAGAAAGTAAGTTTCATTGTTCTTGTATATTATATTATACACTTAAATATGTAGTACCCGGATGACCGAGGAAAACTCGGTAAAGTTGATTATTAAATATACAAATAAAACGACATTTTCTAAAAATAAATCCTTACCAAATCGATTTATCGCCCCGGAAACATTTCATGAAAAACGTTGGAGCCGTTTTCAAGATTTCCCAGATATTTAGAATATATAGAATCGCTCGTTTAAAGGTATAAGATTTTATTACTATTTTATTAATCCAAATTTTTTATCTTTTAGCGTCTATTATAGTTAGAAAGTAAGCAAGTAAGTATAACTAAATTTAATAATAAAGCGTGATTAAGTTTTCTTTCTTACCGACAGAGAAATTCTTTATTTAAGAAACAAGTATTATACTGGTTTTAAACACGGACACTAGGTTTAAAGTGCCTACCTTCTACCAGACATGCAAATCAAACCAATTATATTATTATCATAAAGAAATTTTGGCGGAGAAGAGGAATGAGTGGCGAATACTCCACCGACAAGAGCAAAGCTCTTAAATAGAGGGAGAGACAGAGAAAGAAAATATTTCACCTATATAATGTAAATCATTATGATGGTAATACAAGAGTAAAGAACCTCTAATACACACTCAAGTAGTACGTACGTGCTTAATTCTACCGTCTTGGAGATTACACGTGTGTAAAGGCTTTTTCAGCCGGCGCTCTCTTGGCCTAGTTCCCTCTTCCAGTCAGACAGCTTTACGATTCAAATAATGTTTACTCTGAATACTCCATTGGCTGTAGAACTTACAACTTTGCAGGTTTGAATTTTATCATTGAAATATTGATATCAAAGTTATATTATTGCACGATCGAGATAGAGTCGAATTATAATTTGCAAGTTGGATTCTCAAAAAGGGCGGAAATTGTTTATTCTTATTTTTAAGTATAAGTTAGTATAAGTCTAGAGTATAGTCTAGAGTAATAATAAGTCTAGAGAATTAACGTTACCGATATCACGCGAAGAATAGGCTCGTTGAAATGGCAGTGGGCTGGTCCCACACTCAGAAAAACGGATGATGGTCTATTAAGGTTCTAGAATGGAGGCTACGTTTAGGTAGACGAAGTGGTGGTCAGCCATTAACCAGGCGGGAAGACGATCTGCGTATTCGATGGGAGTGGCAAAGCATCGGTCGTCTTGGCGTTCATGAGAGAGCCCTATGTTCAAAGGACTGATAAAGGCTTATGATGATGATGAGAGTATACATATAACTGCATTTTTGTTCTTCACTTTTATTCGCGTCACAAAATTGGGAACTTAGCTTGAACTTAATTGAATTCAACCCAGGACATCACAGTGTGGCATTTCATAATCATTATACTCAAGAAAATTGATACGCCGCTTCTAAAATATTAGCGTCCTGAAAGGTGGTCCAATTTTTAATAGATCAAAATCAGAGATAGCGAATAGTGGATGTTTCCAATTCCGCGGAGTGCTTGGACGAACGCGGGCACAAGTGTTTTTATTTCATTGTCTGGAAGAATGTAAGGAACATTATGATCTAGCAGTTTAAAAGAAATATTTATTTTAGAACTATTTAGGGATGGTATTGAATACCATCGATATAATTTAAATACCAGCTAATCCCAAAAATCTAATTATATCGATTAATACCAGATTTTATTCACAGACCATTTTTATTTTTAATTGAATATTTTATTGGGATAGATGTGTTTAATATTTCGTAAACCTTATATACTGGTAAAATCGTTTTATTTTAGTCAGGACAACTTAACGAGTTCCCGCAAAAATGCCTAATAAGTAGCCAATACCCCGGCAAATATAATAATCCCGGCATTTCTTATTCTCTAACTGTCTTTAGTTAGAGGATAAAAATTCCGGGATGACGGAAAGAAATGCAGGATAGGGTTTTTTTAATTGGATAGGCAAAGAACAGACGAGCTCCTTGATGAAAATTGTCATCCCAACAAAAACAATATCGTCCTTAAGCTATTAATTTCTAACCTATTCAGGGATTCTGCATCCCTGAATAGGTTTCTTTCATTCATTTCACTTTCATTCTTTTCACACACAGAAACACAGAAAAGCTGGTTAGAGAAATAAACAGCATGTACCTAAGCAGAAGGACAAAAGGAACAAGAAGATTTTCGAATGCCACAAAGCCTATGAGAAATCGCATAATCATTATGAATTTGATACAAAATTACCAACATATTATAAGCTGTCACAAATATGCCTCGAAGTATTGGATTTGGAGGGACAAAGTGTAAATGGATAAACCTGAAAATTAATTTGGTGAAACACCGAGGCATTTTAATCGCTAATGTCAATATGCATTTGGATCGAGGCCAAGAGGCGAGGCTCTTATAAAAAGTTCATTAATCATCTGAGCGCCTCGAGAAAATTGATTTTACGCGGAACTGTTCCAGGCATCAATAGATAAAATAAATTTTTATTACTATTAATAATGTAATAAAGTATTTCATATTATTAAAGATTTCTTTATTATTAAAGAGTTTTCCAATTAACATCTCTGCTATAGATTATGTTAAATATGTAACGATCTTAATTCTACCATAATACTCAGCAGTGTATTTATACCGACTTTAGCAGATTTCAAATTATTATATAATATGGACACATATTTGAAATACAACTATAGGAATAATATAATATATTTCAAATAAGTGTCCTTAATATTATGAACTAGCTGTCGCAAGCAGCTTCGCCTGTGTTAATTAAGATTTACAACGAGATCTTAATGGTATACAGCCTCTTCTGGTGTTCCTCGATAAATAGGCTTGCATCTTATTTTATCATAATCATTTAATTCTGACCAATCGTTCCTGAAATTAATGCGTTCAGACAAGCAAACTCTTCAGCTTTACAAATTAGTGTATCTAGCCTATAATAACCCTCCTCCCTTCTCTAATAAATGGGCTATGAGTAATAATCCTGAGATTAGCGTGTTCAAACAAATAAACTCTTTAGCTTTATAGATAAGTATTTATTTATTTATTTAACAATTTATGTACACAATAAAATAATTTGTATATACTAACTGTGACAAATAAAATTTAGAGTAGGTACAAAGGGACGGCTTATTCCATAGAGGAATCTCTTCCAGCAGACCTGAATATGATTGTAATGAAAGTATAAGATTAAACTCAAAAAAATTACAATTAAAGAAGCTATTTAACTATTTATTATCTAAATAATTGGCGGGCTTAAGTTATTTACAGATAAAAGTATACAATTTTCTTTCATATAACATGGTTCCTCCTTATTTCCATACTCAATGGTAAAGTACTTACGTTCTTACCGCGAGTGTTCTAATTTATCGTCGCGCATAAGACCGTCGGAAATAAGATCGTCGTTTCCTGGGGAAGATTTGTATAGGGGTGCGTGTACTATTGTAATTTGTCTAGTTGTTATTTGAACGGGAAGGAAGTGAGAAACGATTTTTAGTATCCATAACGGTATCTAGAGATCCATGGGGATATTCCTTGGCTTTATGTAGACGTTTATCAGAATAGGGTACAGTCATGTGATATTATGTGCATCACTATCATCATAATCATCAGGGTCAACATAGGCCTCTCTCAATGAACGCCAAGACGACCGCTCGCATTAAACACGGACCGGCCGCTGCGCGGAGATCGTCATCTTACCTGGTTAAAGGCCGACCATCTAAAAGCCTACACGGCCTCTACTCTAGAACCTTGATGCAAAATCGGTCGTCCATTATTTTTATGTGGTTAATACTAATTTGAACATAAAAAAATCCAAAATATGTAAGTATGATACATAAAGATATTAGGAGTTCACGACCTCTGGGGCTCAATGGTTAGCGAGTTGCCGCTTAAGCCCGGAGGTAGCGGTTTCGAATCTCGCAACAAAAAGTTTCTGTGTTGGATGTGTATTATCTGGATATGTATTAATACGTGTATTATATAATATAATCTTAAATAAACTATGTATGAATATAAAAAGTATGAAATATAGGTATATTACGGGTACCAGACAACGGAAATACATCTCCGTTGTCTGGTACCCGTAACAGAAGTTCTTCGGAATCTTAGCACGGGACCAGATTGACGTGGTGTAAAAGCGTCTATAGGTATTACTATTGTTATTATCAATAACGGCATTTTTTATATCAAATAATACGTACCTATATTGTAAGTAAATATACACCTTTCATTAACGTACACTTGTATCCTAAATACCATAGTTAAATAAGAGATATCTATCTTTTTCAATCGAAGCTTTTATACTATACTAAGCCTGTGTTTCTCATATTACCTGCTATTATTTTTAATGTCCAAAAATTAGTTCCGTAATTATGATCCTTATATTTTCAAAAAGCAATAATGACGAAAATTGCGCTGTTGTAAAGGACGAATAACAATTGCTGCCTTCTCCTCATCCGTAAATCCTGACTTTGAAAATCTTTTACGCCGTTCCCTTTGTGGTAATTAGCATAAATTCTCCATTAAAATTTTCGCAACATTATTAAGTAAAATTTACTCAATGTGAAACTCTTGTGTATATTATTCATTAAGCTTTTCAAAATTCATATCACAATTTATAGTACACAAACTCTTCTTGTGTTAAAACTGAAGGTTAAAAAAGCCCATACATTACAGAATCTTCCAGTGACATGTTTTCATATCATATTTTATTATTCTACATTTTTTTGCACATGCAAATGATCCTCAAAGGACGCTACGCTCTGAATTCTGTCGCATAAGAACATTTTTCACGTAACAGAAATAGCGTAAATGGAAAATAAAATTCGAGGATGGCTCATTCATTTTCGCAACCACCTTACATTTTACTAAACTTTTTATCATATTCAGTAGAATCAAATAGTACTTTTGTAATTTTATAAAATTCTAATTCTGATAAGAAATAATAATGATTGAGTAGAATCATAAAGTAGGTACTTTTATAACTCTATACTTATATGAATATTATAGTTATATATTTATATAAAATTTTATTATGTATTTGACAAGGAAAAAAAAGGTTTTGCCGTCATAACCTCCAATTCGATTTTATTGAAAAGGTGCGTCAAAAGAATTTTCTCATAAAAATGTTTGAAGCTTTGCATGATAAAGTAATTTTGCAATTTGGAAAATGCTGATATTGAGTAAGATAAATTAAAGCAGTAACAAACGTTATTACAGGTACATCGGTCACAAGACACGATCCGTCTTCGTTAGCTCGGCCTACGTATACCGTGGCCAAACATTCATCAACACCCTGTCTGTCTGTCTGTGCCCATTCCAACTTTCCGTACACGTTGAAAAATGATCACATAGTTTTGGGAGCTCACTGCCTAATAACTTAGAACAAAGTGAAAAAAATCCTTAACTTTTTTTACTATACCGCAAAGTTTGAAGACGAAAGTCTTCCTCGTGATGACCAACGAAGCCGAAACGTGACCTCTTAATTTACGACTGGTCTAAAATTTGGCCGCAGCTCAACGTGCTATGGAGCGTGCTATGCTGTATGTATCTTTGCCACATAGGATTCGAAACGAAGGCCTGCGCTAGAAAACAAATTACCAATATCAAGTGAAGAATAAGCTCGTTGAAGTAGCAATGCGCTGGTCACACACTCAAAAAAACGGATGGTCGATACGCCAAGAGTAGAGGCCGCGTTTTGGTAGACGAAGTATTGGTCAGTCATTAATCAGATGGGAAGACGATCTCCGTGCAGTGGCAGATCTGCGTTGGATGCGTTTGGAAAGGGATCGGTCGTCTTCCGTTGGGTGCCACCAACCTGCCTATTGTACATGTATAGATTATGATCCAGCAATGGAGAATCGGGAATCTTGATATTCTTTAGTTATAGAAAAAGTGTTGTTCTGATGATGATGATGACTGATTCAACTCCGAACACGTTCAAAACTAGCTATCTAAACGTACCACGGTGATCGCGTTACCTACAGAGTCAAAAAACCAATTGCTCTAGCAAGTTGTTTTAGCAAATTGGATACTTCCAATCAGTGTTTTCTATTGCCTACTGTCGTCAAAAAAATAATTGGAATCGGAACATACTTTCGAGGTTCCGTCGTCTAAAGGAAAATAACTAGTAGTTTCTGTTAATTTTTAATCAATGTCGAGGAAGCCAAACGCTGAAGATCAAGAAATCACTCTCTTTTACAATTTTACACGGCTGAAGTTAATCTATATTATGTTATAATATTAGTTAATATATGAAACAAATTTACGGATTTTATCGCGGTTTATTAAGTTTTTTACGAGTTGCGTATTAGAGATAGAGGTTGATGATAGGCTATTTTTTTTCAATTCGCTATGAGTGAAGCCGCGGGCCAAAGCTAGGACTAGTTATAATAAAAAATGCTTTGAGCACGCTATACAAAGAACAAAAAACTAACGCAGTCGCTCTGTCCAAGAGAGAGATTGTTTGTCTTGTTGTTTTTAAGATACTTAAATTATTAATTAGTGCAAACTCATTACTCTTTATTTATGTGCTCATAGAATGAAAAACTAATGATATTTGATCTTTTGTTGTGATGCAAAATAAAAATACATAAATGTATAATATATACTTATTTTATTTCGTATCGTTTTTAGCAAAATTATTCTCAATTATACATAATACCAACGCCTTAATATACTTACAATGCACTCCCAAAAAATGTTACACATGACGACAACTTTTAAAATAATTAAAATTACAAAAAATAAATTATATTAAACATTAAATAAAAAAGAAAGCATAAAGTGAATGCTCAGAAACAATCAAATTAAATTGTTAAATTGTAACATTATGATCAGATAATATATGATAAAACCCACGTACTTAAACGGCAGCGCCAAGTTGATGTCGAGCATGTGGAAAAGTGATAACGTCATATCTTGAACCTGAGCTAGTTCCAGAAAATTCCGAGCAGAACTCCGATTTCGCTTGTCTGTAAAAAAATATGAATGAATCAGTGTGAATAAATACGTGAATATTCTTTCATTATGTACATTTTAAGGTACACAAAATAAAAACTAGTATGGGTTTTTTAATTATTAGATTTTAACTGGATAAAGATGACGGCCATCGAACCCTAGCTATATATATTTAAAGCTCAGATTTAAAGTATAAGACGACTATGCATTAAACATTCCAGCTTCTTCTTCTTAGCTTGGGCTACCTTAATTTTATCAGCCCAGAACTTGGCCACGAGTATTCTTTCCTCGGTAGCGTCCATAAGTCCTGCAATGAGCAGGTGATAGGGCACCCAGGACACGACATGAGATAGTCCATTGTTTGTGGGACGGCAACACATATCCCATGTGACAGACACATTTTAAATTTTATACGTTACTTTCCGTCAAAAGTACTAATATCGCTGTTAAAAAACAGGGGTTGATCTTAGAAGGGAGAAAATTTATGGTTGTGTGTATTTTTAATGCCAAAAACAAACAAAATTAAATCAATATTTTGGAGTGGGTCACCCTTCTCATTTAAAGGGATGAAAAAAAATATCGGCCGATTCACAGACCTACCCGATATGCACACATAATTTAATAAAAATCAGTCAAGCCGTTTCGGAGGAATATGGGAACAAAAATTGTGACGCGAGAATTTTATATATTAGAAGATATTAATTAATAAATGTTTTTAATTTTTCTTAATTTTTTCGTTCTAATTTGGAAACCCTTCATCCGGAGGTAATCAAGGTGAGACTTAATTTACAGAAACTATCCTTGCATGTCCCCCGGTGAGCCCGGGTCTCCTCCTCGTAGTTAGGCGAGGACAGTGTTGGGACTGCTCACGAATGCGCATTAAAGCATTATATTTCGTTAGGTATGCAGGTATCCTCATAATGTTTCCTTCATAGAAGCAAAAGATGTTCTCATATTCAGACGCACGAAGAAATTTGGAAAAACTCAAATTTTTGCCACCAAACTGGATTAAATCCAGACCCATCACTTCAGAGCCCTTTTTTTTCTTTTACGCCGGGAAATGCACTGACGCATCCCGCAGGGGAGTGGGTCGCCCCAGACGGGTATGTGGGACTCGCTGCGCCTGAAAGACGGTAAGTTGACGCAGCTCTGCCGCCTTTGGTGAGGTGCCCTGGAACTACAAGCAACAGGGCACCTCGACGGCTAGTCAGTCCCTCAGGGGACCGACACCACCTCCACAGAGCGGTTGCCCCACACCACAGAACAACCACTCCCAACGTCTGGGCAATACGATGAGGTGTGGTTCCCATCCTCACCCCTTGCTCCGTGCTCTTTTGTCCCCTCTTCTTATAAGAGGGGTACAAAGGGCCCCCTCGGCTCAATTCGCTTCGCCCAAGGTGTTGGGGTCACCCTGGGCTACTGAGCCCCACCGCCACGACAAGGCCTGAACCATGGTGGGGATCACTCCAGAACCCTAGGCCATACCTATTAAAATTATTGTTTATATGCACACAATCCTAACACGTAAAGTACAATATCAACTGGCTATCCGGACGTATCTGACGAAGAGGGACTTTGACGAAGATTATACCACTAAAAAGAGTATAGCTCGTTACCTTTATATGTACCACCGACTATCCGCTCCTTCATGAGTATTACCTCCTTATGTATTCTATCAGCGGATACACATAAAGTTAAGATAGGTATGAATAGGAGTGTTAGAAGTCCAACGTGAATAAGAGGATATAATATCAGGATCGTCTGCAAATTCATAACTCATGAGATAAAAATGTTGTTAATAATTACGTTATACTGGCTAACTTTTTATCGACTAAAAAATTATAGCGTAATAAATAATAAATAATAATTATAGGTTAATGGAGTAGCCTCAGACATCGTATTTTTTTTTAAATTATAATATTAATGATTGCATTGCACACATTAATAATGTATGTGTTGTGCATGACATACGACACCCGACTAATTATTGTGGTCGAGTAAAACGATATTGATTTTTTTTCAAATCCTATAATATATTTGTATATTATATAATTACATTATA
Source organism: Lycaena phlaeas (assembly GCA_905333005.2). Lineage (NCBI taxonomy): Eukaryota > Metazoa > Arthropoda > Insecta > Lepidoptera > Lycaenidae > Lycaena > Lycaena phlaeas. Next base: position 8,041,111 of record HG995181.1, read on the forward strand.
AATTAGGAGTATATATTTGACGATTAATTTTAGACTGAACCAGTAAAAAAAAGAGGAGGACAAAATTCTTCTACTCCATTATACACCATTTTTTTAAGACGCTAAAAATGTCTGCCACTATATTAATTTCAATATTAATAACTAAAGGTGTGCCGTGCCTGACGCCTGTATGGAAAAAATATATAAGCCTTTACGTTACAATATAAAACTTGACCATCACGGGACGCAATGCAGAATAAAACAACTAAGTATATTACAACAAAGAATTCTAAAATTCTTAGTACTTAGTTATTCTTATGGACCAACTATACCAAGAAAGCCTACAATGCCCTACTTGTTCAGTATAATAATGCCTTTAGGATGCGGATGCGGCTGCCGCAGTTCTGTAGCGCTTCTGCGATGTTTGCTCTGGCAAATGTCGATGGCTTTGAAGCTATCTTGCGCAAAAAGACCGCGTCATTGCTGAACAGAGTCCGCGGCAGCGGCCACAGGCCACAGCGTCCTGAGGGAGATTGTCGACAGTGGGAACTGTCCGCTGATCGAACATATGTTAAGTATTACTGAATCCCTGCTTAGAATAGAATATTATTTTTTTACTAGCCGATCAATAATTAAATTAATAAATAATAATTATAATTACATTGTATGGATCTATAATATCTGAAAATAAAGATTTATTATTATTATTATTAGTAAAAAATCCCCAACTAAACAATATCATAAAAAATATACAAAACCGTAGAAATAATCAAGCTTTCTACGTATTACATAGTTCGTTGAATCTGTTATTTTTACTTACTTTTTTATTAATTTCCAACACAATATTAAAACAATGCCTCAAAATATAACAAAATGTAGATGTAAAAAGATACAGCATCTGAAACGTTAGTGAGTAATATTGAAAAACATTTTAAAACTACAATTGTATCATGATAAATTTCCTTTTGTCTTGAATGGGTTTTTCTAAAATTTCTGAGTGCATCTTAAACACGAGACCATTTCTCGCTTACCGGTGAAGGAAAACATCGTGAGGAAACTTGCATGGCTGATGAGATTGAAAATCTTTGCAGGTATGTGAAGTTCACCAATTGAACCCCCGCATTCAGCTTGTAAGGATGTAACGCGGACCGCGTTGCTTTATGCCCGCATTGGGCGTGCGCATCGATGAACTATGGCCCATTACCCTCCTCGCTTGATTTCGAGGAGGAGACCCGTACCCAGCAGTGGGACATATAAAGGTTGATACTTTATTCATTTTATTTATTTATTGTTTATGTACATACAATTTATTACACCTAATAAATAAGCGTGTGATAATAGGTGTGCTTATCTCTATAAGAGATCTTTACCAGCAAACCATAAAGAGTGCGTGAAGAGAGCTTAAAACTTTACTTTTTTCTTTACTTTTAAATTTTCTGAAATAAACTTTTAAAAAAAGTAAAGTATCAACCCTTATATGTCCCACTACTGGGCACGGGTCTCCTCCTCGAAATCAGGCGAGGAGGGTTAATGGGCAGTTCACCGATGCGCTGCGATCCGATGCGATGAGTTGGTGAACTTCACATACCTTCAAAGATTTTCAATCTCCTGAGGTATGCAGGTTTGCTCACGATGTTTTCCTTCACCGGTGAGCGAACGATGGTTTCGTGTGTGCACTTAGAAATTTAGAAAACCCCATTTCAAGGCACACACGGACGGGTCAGGATCGAACCCGGAACTGGACCATCGTCGCTCGTCTAAATAAACATTTACTATAATAAAAATAATATAAAATTCCCTATATTTTCTAACATTAAGGATTTGCATACAATTATAGTAAGTCCAATTTTTAACGGCCAAGCTTCTCAACAATATTTTAGTATTATCTCATACGTACCTGCCATTTAATGCTTTCATATAAAAAATCAAATGCCCTGGTCATATTATAATACAGATCCATTAAATCTTCCATTTCTATCCTAAAAAGTGTTTTCCCTCTCCTCGGCAAACAAAACTCTTTCTCAACACAAACACCGTAGTCAACTATATCTTCCTTTAAATGGAACAATTTTATGTAGTCCGATATTAATCGCAATCTTGGAACCAAAAGCCCGAGTAGATGACATATATAGTGAACTTCCAGAGTCACCGACAGATTCTTTACTAACAAAACTAAAAATATTGGATTATGGGATAGTTCATGAGTAATTATATCACAAACTAATCCAATCAATATATTTAATCCCATCAGTAGAATGTTATATTTCGTCAAACTTTTCACTGTAGATCGATATCCAGTTGCAATGTCAAACATATTTAGTTCTTCGTAAAAGCTTTCCATTTTTTTGTTGGTCAAATAACCAATAGTCATTACTAGCATGAAAAACATCACATGAGATAGAAATTGAATATCTTCAACAGTACAAAACATCCGGATAGAAATAGAAGTTAGAGTTAAATGGAACATAACAGTGTAAGAATTCAATAAATGTTTATGAATACTCTTTATGTTTTTCCCAATCAGTGTGAGTCTGTTATAACCAACGATAAAGCCAAAATAAATAAAAAAAATTGAAATAGAATCAATTGTTTTTTTATTCTTCACAAGCATGTTTCAGTGTACACTGTATGTTTGACTGTACAATGCCTAGATTGAGGTACAATAATTATGTAATAAAAAAAATCAATTTCTTAGTTATATGACATCAACATAGAAATAATGCAATGATTGAGCAATGATAGAGAATTTAATTTATATAATGACATACATTATATTGATGAAAAGGCAACTGTGGTTCTATCATTACCCTCCTTACTTACTTACTACTTTTTTTTCTCTTGAGGTGTCAGAAGGAGAAATCAGAAGATTCCAGGTTCGAATCCTGGCAGGTGTTGGTTGAAAGGTCAATAAGAAAAGTTATGTGGTGTCCATACTTTATTGATGTCTAATACAGACTGCCTATAAAAATGAACTTAACGTTAAAACTACAATATTGTTTACTTTACATTATTGTACATTATAATATGATATTATTACTATAAAGGAACATACAGTTGTAACTTATATATAAAGGAACTTACACACTACACTCTCCCCACTCTCACTCCCCACTTGAACGAATTTCTAACACGTTCACTTGTACTTGAAGCCGACAACTCATTCATGTTAATTATCCTGAGTGTAAGTGTGTAAGCCTCGACACTAGTAATTACAAGGCTTGTCCTGTCGTTCTTTCCGAAACAAGTGAAGCAATTCGATTAAAGTTGTTAGTAGAAGCCATGCAGCCTTGCGTGCCTTATAGGGTATCGCTTCTTTATCTTCTCATTATTGTTTTGCTTATCTTTTAACAAAAGTTGGTCTTCCAAAAAACTGGCTCTTCATGAAAAGCGGAATTAAGCCCGTCACAGACTTAGTTTATATATTAATATTTTTATAGCTAGGCATATTACTATATATTTTCTATACTAATTTTCGCGTGACCGCACACTCAGATATAATATATATTTCTGTCACCAAGCGATACCGTAATTAGTATAGAAAATATATATTAATATGCCTAGCTATAAAAATATTAATAATATATATTATAGCTAAGTCTGTGACGGGCTTTAGTCATCAAAGTCCATAAACGGACAGACCCCGTTTCGCTGACATGCCGTAAAATATCAATACCTGATATTAAAGTCTCAATAAAAGCGAATGCTTAGTCGTGCACAATCCATTAATCATAAGCTATTGCTATCCTTGTAATCGAAGCGTAAATATTAAAGCAATATAAATATGAACTGCACAAAAGCTGCCGACTAAAAAGGCGAATGCTAACTTGATTTATGATTCGTCATGTCCTGTAGAAAGGTGCATTTCATTCAAAAAAAAAACTTCAGCTCTCATAGTGCATGCGAATAGTAAAATAACCAAACTAAAAATAAAATACTTATAATTTTAAGTCTTGTAAAATTACATCCAGACTGCACTAAGTTTTAACGAATAAAGTAGTTTAGGAGCTACATAGTAAGACGTATGCATTGACTTATAAAATCATAGTGCCTTTGATAATAATTCAAAGAGAAATTAAGTACTGATTGTGGACGTAATAAAACCATTAATTTTGGTACTTTATACAATATCCAATAAAGCAAACTGTCTAAGCAGTTGGCAAAACATAGTGTCCAAAGTTTTAGATATAAGACGTGAATACTAACTAGTTTAAGCGTTTCTCACTAGATTTAAGTTACAATCTTGAATTTGCATATAAATTCATAACAAATAGCATAGGATAGGTATATAAAACGAACTACATCGAGACGCTTATTTGATGAAACGTATTTTATATTCAACTAGCTGTTGCCCGCAGCTTCGACTGCGTTAACTAAGATTTACAACGGGATCTTAGTACGCGAAATAACATTTTTTACACCTTGTGTCCGAAAATCCAAAATATCTTACGGAACCCTATTTTTATCAGAATAAAATATAGCCTATGTTACTTGTGGATAATGTAGCTTCCGAATGGTGAAAGAATTTTTGAAATCGGTCCAGTACTTTTTGAGCCTATTCATTACAAACATTCAAATATAGGTACAAATCTTTCCTCTTTATAATATTAGTATAGATATAGTTTTAATATGTCAATAAACATGTTGCACATGGATTGCCTACAAAAATTTAGTCCAGAATATGATTAATTAATAATTAACAAAAAACATTTTTTTAAACATTTCTCCGGTTTGATTATTTGACAAATATAATTTCAATCGAAAGCATGGGGCCCATATAATATGTTGACGTTAAGTTGCCTATTATTGTCTGGTCACAACTCTCGGATTGCCATGTATAAAAAAATGCCAAGGTAAATCAATACTAGAGCATTTTGCACCGGTATGATTATTGAATTGAAATTAAATGATATTAAAGATTATTTTATCATGAACATAATAAAATAATCAACATAAACAGACAGACCAAACATAAACAGTAAAGGGTTGCCTGCGAAAAATCAGTTCCGAATTCCGGTAGACGAATTTTGAAAATAAACCCATATGCAACATGTTTATTGACATAATATTACATTGAATATAAAATAAGTTTCATCAAATAATCATCTCGGCGAAGGTCGTTTTAAATACCGTATCTTAGACTTAAAATAAGAAATTCAAAATACAGATGTACAAAACAGTATTATTTTTATTAAAAGCCTATATTTTCCAAACTAACACTATATAACTAAATGTTAATGCAGAGTTACATCCTACTGTCATTTAATCACAAAGAAGAATACTTTATCTTTATCCAAAATTTCGCGAGCTAGCTCTTTTCTATAGAAAGCAAAGGAACCATGAAATTGGTTGAGGATGATCAGAAGAAAAAGTATTTTTAAGCATATTAATATTCTTCAATGTGGCCGTTATCATTTTAACATGAAGGTTTGCCTTTTTATGAAACCCAGAGCATAATAGCATAAAGAATAATTATATTTTCTGTGTAAGCTTTAAATATTACTGACGGGGGGGTTGCGCTGTCCCGTGCTGCATAGGCTACATCATTCTGCTTGGAACTCCCGTGACACAGCTCTGCTGTTTCAAAGAGAAGGGCAAGACAGGCAGAGTAATTACTTCCTGTGTTTTATATTACTATAAACAACATAAAAAAAATAATTTTATTATTCGGCATAGATAAAACTAACTCTACACACAGATAATATTATAGAGACACTTTATTCACGTAGTTTTTATTCACGCAATCGATATATCGTTTCGTTTCACTGTGTGCTATTCGATTCGAATTGAATACCGAAATATCCGAAGATCTGTGACAAATAGAATAAAACGCGTATAACAAGAGTACAGATTTTTACGAATTCAACGTCCACTAGTGCTTTATGTGAGTTTTGTTCATTCCAACAAAACTACTTACGTGAGGTATTCAAAGATACTATTAACAGACAATACTTGGTCACTTGACTTTCTGTGTAGATCCAACTCAAAATAAACTTACGCCCGGTTTCTGAAACGTTAGTCAAAGTGTATGTCAACTAGCTTGGCTGTTAATGGCGGTTAACATACGATTACGACGACGACAGCTTTTCATTGTAGTGGCCATGTCAACTTACACGTTTAACAAAAAATTTGACAATTGATTTGTTAATTTTTGCGTTGATCAGCCTTTCGGAAACCCGTTGTAAATGTCTTAAGTATAAAAGGCTGTAGATATGATGCTTGTGACATCATTTGTAGAAGTGATGTGCTGAATACCGTGCACCCGTCTGCTTAGGTATCATGATTGTTTCTTTAGTGAAGCTTTACTGTGTTTCGTAAAAGGCAGAACACGCAGTGTTTTTTTTCCACTGCCGAAGACTCATATTTTCAGGTTGCTTAAATTCATCGTACTGTCATTTGTTTAGTACGTCTATCCGATTATTATAAAAAACGTGTGACACCTCAGTCACAGTATATCAAAATATGGAAATTATACCCACACAAACATGCGCATCGATGCGCTCGCCGCGTGACTTTCACTGACAGCACTGCGAAGTAGGTAGGTTTTTCGACCGTTTGTTCATAGTTTTCGTATTATACCATATTTATAGTAAGCCCCAGTATTTCCGCTATTGCATAAAATATATTTATTAAAACCGCGACACGTGTACGTTTAAATTGTTATTATATTTGTATAAAAATAATCCGGTTTCAATATCATAATCTTCTTCAAAAATTGAGTGTATAATCTAAATAAAATTAAAACAACAAATTCACAAGTGAACACGACAGTGTGAAATGAATTGTTGATTTTGTCATTTTATAAACCTGTTTGAGCATGTGAAGTTTTAGCTGAAAACGTTTCTAATTAAGTAACCCTCATGTATTCCGACCTCTAACCACTTTAAAGTGGCCGGGACGTACATTTTGGAGACAAAATAAGGGTTTCTCTCGGAAAGGCAGGTAGCAAATATTACCATATTATGTACGAAGGAAACTGAAAGCATTATCAGCAATTATTTTAAATAATTTACTAGAGGGCTATATTATTTTACGGCGAAAACAAATTTAGTATTTATTGGCAATATTTTTTTTTTATAAATTACATTGAAGGTGGCCAATCAATGGATGGATAAAGGCTAACAATTATGATGGTGTAAGCTTTGTACTTTTGCATACATCATAGGGTGAAACCAAGTGGCTCACCTTACACCAGGGTTATTAGGGCAATTAGCATAGCTCCAACCGAAAAAAAAATGTACTTTTGGTATCAAAAGGCAATGTAACGGCTCGAAAATAAATATACAAGGTTTAAGTTCATTACATTCATTTTATAATATAAATTCACACATAAGTCACCATCGTCCAACATCGTCATTTCTCATTAACGACGTTTCGCATGTTTTGTTCGATGCAAATTGAATTTTATCCATACGAATTTAAATTCAGTGGAGCCTGTTATCCGTATGCTGCCGTCGTACCTATCGAAAAACTTAACTAAGCCCTGTCACAATACAGCGCGATACGATAGTTAAATCGCTTTGGTATACAGCTGCCAATCGAATGAATAAAGCGTTTATAATTTAAATTTAACTGTGTCAAATTAAAAGATTGTAATTAAAAAAATAACAAGAGTTGAAGATTTGAAACTGGTTGAAGCATTTTTGATAATATATGTCTGAGAACCGTCGCTGGAAAATTTACATTCAATTTTAGAAACCGCATCCAATTCGGTTGAACCGTTTGAGCAATGTTTTAAGATCCGTCTTTTTAACCGCTTTTTTAAGCTGGTTTAATTTTTGTGTTTGTGAAGCGATTATTCCGCCTTGGATGGATTGAATATTTTCGAATGGAAATTTCTTTTGATGCACCACACGCCGATTTTTGTAGGCTGTAAATAAGGCTGATCATGCTTCAAGTGGTCCATTTATCATTTAAATAATTAAAAAATAGTTCTTTCCATATTTCAGACAAATGAAATTAGTTATCTTCTCTTGTATAAAAAATAATTAAAACCGTCTACAAAAAAATCTCAAACGTAATAATGAAATGAGTTTCTACTTTTTTGGTCCAATTATTTTATCCAACAAAATTATGGCTAAAAAGTAATTATTAGAAACCATGGTTGAAGGAGTACTACTATAAAGTAAGCCCCGTAGAGTGAGGAAAGTACTCCGGTCCTGGTAGACCGGAGAGTCTGAGAGATCCGAGATGCTCTGTTGCTGATAAGTTAGGGCACCATTACATGCATCCGAAGGCATCCGTAGTGGTTTTTAGTAAGTCAGTCTATATCGAGCCCCACATAACCTCCAGATCCCACCGAGAACTGGCGGTATACCATTTATCACTGCGGAATAAAAATGGCACTTTAGAAAATCTATACAAAGATTCATAAAACAAATGACATTCGCAAAAACATTAAAAAACAACATTTACGGGTGATTTATGGTATGCATAGCTTTATAATTTTTAAAATTAATTTGTTGTTTATTTTAATGTAATATTTTAATCCCTAAATGTAAAAGCACTCTTAAATCGATTGGGTACATTTTTATCACTTTCCGTAAACAGAAATTCTATTTTAAGTGTCTGTTTCGTGAATTTCGTATACAAAAGTTGCCATTTCATTCGGCCAATCGTAAATTTTATTACGCAATTTCTCAGACCCTATTTCTGTATTTCGAAATAGAGGCACAAGATATTAAATTGTTTAAGATAAAGGTTGCTTATTCATATCGGATGCGCTTAGTGCTGCATAATGGGTTCCTTACTGCTCATCCATGTTGAAGCTTCCAAATTCTGGGATAAAAGCAGGAGCGACAGCGTATAACTGACGTTAGATTTAGAACGTACTATTATCTCAGGGTGAATGACTCTTTACAGAAGAGTCATTGGCGAGTCGGCATCAACGGCGACATTGTCCATTTCTCTGTTGTACATAAAACATATAAAAATATTTCAAACTGTTAATATGTAAAATCAGCGTTACGTGACAGCTAAGCTGTTGCGTTTCGTGTGGTTTGTGAGTTTCCGGTGGCCCATTGGGGGTTAGGGAAATGAGGGCAACGCATCTGCATAACCTCTGGTTATGTGGATGTTAATGAGCGTCGATAGTCGCAAGGCTTCTACTGTTCGTTTGCCATCATATGATATAAAAAAAATTATAATAAAAAAAACAATATGTTTTTTACCTTTATTTCAATTAGCTTTGTATAAGTTATTGACCAAAGCATTAAATATCGGTCTCAGCGAAATAGAGGTGTAGAACATCATATGAATATTTAGAACAGCTTTAATACGAAATTAATGTTAATCTAAGTTTGCACAGATGTTTTCACAGATTGGTGAAGGAAAACATCGTGACGCAACCTGCATGCCTGATGAGATTAAAAGTCTTCGAATGTGTGTGAAGTTCACCAACCCGCAATGGGTGAGCGCCTGGTTAAACTATGACCCGATACCCTCCTCACCTGATTTCGAGGAAGAGACCCGTGCCCAGCAGTGGGATATATACGATTGGCTACTTTACTTTACTTTTTCTACAGATGTTCTTGGCTTTGTTTCCCGAATACAATTTTAGTTCTGAAAACCTTTAATTTACATAACCTATGACTCCCGACCACTTTAGCAATATTCCGCAGAATTTAGCTCCGCTGGAAGCAAACATCTCGGATGCACTAGCCGGTTAACCTCAACAATACTCTGAATAATATCGTATTACAATCCTCGTGGCTCCTCGTAAGACTTTCCTAAAACTAAACTTCAGTAAAACATTTTGAAAAGTATTTTCAATAATAAATATATGCTTAAATCGTTCAAAATACAATCTAATAAATAAAAAAAGAATAATTTTTGCTTTGCAATGTTTACGCGAATTTCAGTTTTTGTTTTTTTTACGGTTTTTATATAGCATAGGATACGGTATATAAAACGACATTCACCGAGATGTTATTTGATGAAACGTATTTTATATTTAATTTAATATGTCAATAATGTTGCATATGGGTTCCTAACAAAATTCAGTCTGGGATATAATTAATAATTAAAAAAATATGTATAAACATTTCTCATATATACCACCTAATATATAAAATTCTCGTGTCACAGTTTTCGTTGCCATACTCCTCCGAAACGGCTTGACCGATTTTGATGAATTTTTTTGTGCTTATCCGGTATCTATGAGAATCGGTCAACATCTATTTTTCATCCCCCTAAATATTAGGGGTAGTCCACCCCTAAATTTATTTTTTATTTTTTAGGCAAAATTTTTAATTTCTATTTTTTTATGATACAACATACAAAAATACATACAATCCTCAATTTTCACCCTTCTACGATCAACCCTTATTTTTTAATAGCAATTTTAATTTTGGCAGAACGAAGTCTGCCGGGGCAGCTAGTAATATATACTAATCGAAAGTAAGAAGCCCATAGAATATGCTGACATTACGTTGCCTATTATTTTCTGATCACAACTCTCGGGTTGCCACGTGTAAACAGGTAAATCGATACTAGAGCATTTTGCACCGGTCTGATTATTGAATTGAAATTAAATTATATTAAAGATTATTTCATTATGAATACAGTGGTAAAGGGTTGTCGGCGAAAAATCAGTTCCGAATCCCGGTTGACGAATTTTTAAAATCATATTCTGGACTGAATTTTTGTAGGCAACCCATATGCAACCTGTTTACTAACATAGTATTAAATTGAATATAAAACAAGTTTCATCAAATAAGCATCTCGGTGAAGGTTGTTTTATATACCGTATCTTAAGCTAATAGTTGTCTATGATTTTATTGTTGCTGACAATTGAATATTTTATGAAAAGGAGGCAAAATTCATTATGGATAATAATGAAGATAAAATGACCTTATAACGTTTACCGGTGGGCGTTTTCCGGCTGCACGGGTACCACTAGCTTGCATCAGAAATATCGGAAATATCATAAATATTCGATAATGTTTTCAACGCCATCTAACAATCTAGTGAAGTTCCAACTTATTCAGGGATGAAGTGAAGCGTCTCAAAACAAAGAAAGGCACATGATAAGGTTCATAAACCCTACATAATAAAGCACTCTTATTTTTCACAGCCTTACTGCCGCTCGCGTGAAGAAAACTTCTATTTATAAAAATATGAAACGGGAGCACACACTATCATTTTTATTCCACTTATATTCGTATATTATTTTCATTTTCTTCATTTATATCACCCCTGTAAAGTAAAAACAGGTAATGTGCATTTGAAAATTATTTGACATAATGTTATGTATAGGACTAATGTAATTGAGAGAGGCCTATGTTCAGCAGTGGACGGATAAAGGCTGACGATGATGATGATGATGATGATGAAATGACTATGCTTTAAAGCAGTAATTCCTAAAGTGGTCCAGGTCGACCCCAGGTCCAAGGAAGACTCAAAGCGGGTCCATGATGAGCGTGACAAAAAATGGGGGTCCACAATCGTAAGCGGGGGTCCATGAAAATTAATTTGGTTTCGATAGTGAAGAACCAAAATGTTGAGTTAATCTCCTATCAATATTGTTAAGAGACTACTATTATAATGAAATATCTTTAACATCACAAGCAATTCTTGAAAAGAAAATCTCAGCGTGTGGTCCACCTGATGCAGGAATATTTTGAAAGTGGTCTATGAAACAAAAGAGTTTGAGAACCTCTACTTTAAAGTTTTTTTACAATCCGTGAGAGGGTTGTGATGTGCCGCGCTTGCAACTGCATGGGTGTGATACGTGTATGGGTGACGGCGACCCCATCATCAGGTGACACGTCTACAAGTTTGCAAGTTTACCTACCCAACGAACATGATAAAGAACATAACCAATTGTGATTTTATAGAAACGGTTCCCAAAATATCCCTCCTAACTTTAACCTCTAATAAGCTATGTAAGATAGTTGACTATTAAAGATAATAAATATTATAAGCGCAAATGTTTGTTACTCATACACGCAAAAACTACTTAATGAATTTTGATAAAAGTCTTCATCATCATCACCATCAGTCTTTATCTGTCCACTCATGAACATAGAAGTTTACAATAATATATCTCATTCTGATGAATAACATAACAATAACATGGGCTATAATTTATCACCCGTGGGAGTACTCCCACCCGAAACCGAAGAGCTCTGCTAGTATTAGATCATTTTATGACTTAAGGTGGCTTTCATAATGGGCTAATGGGAATGTTGAAAATCCCTGTGCTATTCATGGCGATGTCTTTGCAAAGTAGAAGACTGGAATGTTCTGTTCAACTGTCAACAGAACATTCTAGACTGAATATTAAAATCTGTTCAAGCTACTGGATCCTTTACGCTGTAGTCGCGAATTCGATTCCCGCCGAGTACAAATAGTATATTGTATTGAATACAAATGTCTGCACCGTGTCATAGAGAGTAGATAATATATTTATTTTTAAAAAATCATTTTTAGTATTCGTAAAGCTCTACAAGTTCTTAAAAGAACTGAAAACAGAGCTAATTGAAAGTGATGTTATTGTTGGTTAATATTAATATTTACTGTATGTTGGATCATCATCATCATCGTCACCATCACCACAATAATCATCATCATGTTGGACCATCTAGTGAAATGTTACAATGTGGTGTTTTTATTTATTAGTACTCAATAAATAAATAATTAATTGATAGCAGCATAAATAAATAAACATTTTATTGAATCTGTAAATACATTATTACTTAATTAAAGTAATTACTTTGATAAAACATTAATTTATTTAACATACAAATTGTTTTCAACATGATATCTCCCAAGCGGCTTTTAGAAAATTTGCATAAATCTTTAACAGTGAAAAGTAATGTTTTATGAACGTAGATCTCTTATTAAAAGATACTTGAAGTGTAAAATTGGTTTTTACTCTATTATCTTTGAACAACGTGTATCCTAATTATTCAGGTAAAATATAATATAATATGCTAAGGATTTATAGAGAAACTTAATGGATACAGTAAAGGTAATATTAAAAAGCCAATTTAATGATAAATATTTATATTAGTCCAAATCGGTTTTAATATAATATTTTCTTAAAATACTATAGAACTAGCTACATCGAAATGTCATATATATCACCTTAAAAAATATAAACCTGTTCGCACCAGTTAATTAAGTAGGTTTATCTTATTAAAAATATAATTATAAAAGTGTGATATGCCATACTTCTAAATTGAATATCGAACACAGGTTTTCTTTCATAATATTCTGAATTACTGCTGTATTGCGTTTATTATTAACGGATATAAACTACACAAAGAAAACTAATTAGCTACCGCTTCCATAATAAGCTTACAGCTTACAATTTTCAGCTATATTGTCGTAGGTACGGATTTTAATCATGTTAGAACATTGATTTTCAGTGTTATTTTATATTTTATTGTAACTACACTAACGACTTATAAGATTTTTACTATTATTACATTAGTGTAAGGCAAAGATGAACTGGATTATATTAACCACTTACCATAATATTTTGATATCTATAGGATAATGTGAATAAGCTAAATTCAACACAAATGATGAAAATAGTAAAGTACGGTTGCGCCCTGCGGTAAAGCCCGCGTACTTCCCATTCCCGTGGGCTATAATTTATATGTACTTCACTTATAAATTATAGCCTATGTGTTATTCTGATGTATAAGCTATATCATTTTAAAGTTTCATTAAAATCTATTCTGTAGTTTTTACGTGAAAGAGTAACAAACATCCATCTATCTTGCTTACAAACTTTCGCGTTTATAATAGTAGTAGGATAAATTAGATCCAATAGTGCTCTATTGGATCTCTAAAATTGATCACATTGAAATTCGAATGTTGAAAAGAACAATAATTATTATAATCCAATCCATAGATATAAAAACACAACAAAAAAAACAAAAACCAATCAAAACATAATGTTTCCCATTTTTTACGATAACAGGTTCGGCTGTTAAATCTTTTATAGTTATTTAAAGGTAATTCTTTTTACGCCCTCGCCCAGGAGTGAGACAGAGCATTCAGCTTGCGTCTTCTCGGTCCTCATTTATTTTATTATTCGCATCATTGTGGCTTCACTGGTTTAGAAACGTCTTGGTTTAATTGTTCAAGACATAGTTATTTTAATTCGTGAAATTTTATAGATAATAATATTTTATAGATATTCATAAATATCTTAATAGTAATCAGGGACCAGCCCCCTAGACAAGTGACACAAAAGCTAAACGAATAGAATAGAATGCTTATTGTATGGGAATGACACTAGCTGTCAAATTACATGTCGTAAGCTATGTCGTAGTCATTCCTATACAATATTCTATTCTATTTTATTCATTTATTGTTTGTGCCTAAAATATTGTTAAATTAAAATGATTATATACGGTAAACGGACAAACTCTACAAAAATTCTGCCCTATGTGCAAGCACTCTGCCTAGGAAACTCACTTCTCGACTAATCTACCCGTATTCCTTTCTATTAATTATATACAAAACAGTAACATAATATAAGTATCAAATAAACGTATTGAGTATTGAATTGTATTTTTACCACTTTATAACTTTATACTAACCCATACCGAGATAAAGGCCCTTTAAAATAGTTTGCTACGGGCACCGCGCTTGCTTAATTCGGCAATATGAACGGTACTAATGGTAATTTCTACACAAAAGAGACGAGTCTCTTAAAAGTCAATACATAATACTTATTTATTTATTTATTTATTTAATAATTTATGTACACTAAGAAACATATACAGTGAAATAGTGATGACAACCACTGGTATAAAGGTACTATTTATTCCATAAATGGAATTTCTTCAAGTAGTCCTACTACAGGAGAATTTAATAAACAATACAAAATCAGTGTGCACATAGCAACCTAATAAATACTCTTAATACAATAGAAATAAAAATAAATACACAGGTATTAAATAAACATACTTATCACATACACACATATACATACATACATACACATACATATATACACATATATTTATATATATACCTATTTATATGAAACACTCAATTAGTAAACTTACTTACATTGAAAAAAATATATAAAATAGTATACTCAGAACACGGCTACAAAATCCTGTATTTAACGAGAGTTATTTTACAAGTCCGTATTATGTGTCCGTCAAGATCTAATCTTGCTATGATTGAACAATATTTTCAACAATAATAATAGCTTACAAAAACTGATATATTTCTTGCGATCCCAAGAACGGTCGAGCTATATTTATTTCCGAGGGGTAAATCTCGGCTGTTGTGTTCTACTATGTTTAAGAAAATTTGTACAAGCCTTTTATAGTATTAGTAAATACTGTTATAGTGCAATTTGAACTAATATTTTTACAAAATTTTTAACAATTTATAAACTGATTTTTTATGCCTGTATACTCGTAATATAGAATTAGACAGTCAAAGATTGGAAAACAATTTTGTATAGAAACAAATAGTAAAGGAGACGGTCCAGAATTGTATGGGACGTTGGTGTACTTTTGTACACATAATAATATAAAGGAAAATAAATATAAAATATTCAAACAGTTTTAATATGTTCATATCCATTAAGTTCTTTTCAATTTCAGCGTAAGCATAATTTAATATTTCCAAAATATGCAACACTACATGATATAACAATGGCGTATGAATATTTTCTTTGGCGTTTATGCCTATAAATCTATGTCCAAATAAAAAGTCAAAGTCGTCAAAATATCCACAAAAATGCAAAAAACACATTCACGAGTTAACAACTCCATAACAAAGCTTGAAATAGATACAAATAGTTACGAAAGTACCATGAGTGACGACATTTTTCAATAATGACGTTTAAGTAATAGCCGCCATCTTTGTGTGGAATAGCTAATATTTGAAAAACTTGATAATTTTCTAATTTGCACGTAACTTATTACGATAAACTAATTTATTTTATTTTTAATGAAATCTATGTATTTTTATTTATTTATAGTATACTGTACAAGACTATACCAGAAATGGACCGTCTCCTTTAACTAAGCGCGTCCCTGAACATTTTATCCCTATTCGGAGCAGTATGACCATTTCCATAATACATATTTATGTAAACTCTCGAACGAAGGCACTCGCTATGTCTCGCCCGAGGGCTCTCGAGTCGGATCTACACTCTCGCGCTCGCCCTGCCTCGGAATGTCTCGGGGAAAGTGTACAACCACCATTACAAAAACAAAACATCATCATCACAACTATCATCATCTACCTTTATCCGTCCAATGCTGAATATAGACCTCCCGCAATAAATGCCAAGACGACTGATCCTTTGCCATTCTCATCCAACACGGACCGGCCACTACACGGAGATCGTCTTCCCACCTGGTTAATGGCCGACCAACACTTCGCCTACCTAAACGCGACCTCTACTCTTCGCCTTCGCCCATGGACCATCCATTCTTCTGAGTGTGTGACTAGCCCACTGCCATTTCAACAAGCTAATTCTTCGCGTGCCTCATGGTAACCTTAGTAAAACAAACATAATTCTAGTTAAATATAATAATGTAATTAATTTCCTACTTGAAAATTTGATTTAAAAAAAAAGTAGTTTGTCTTAGATAATGATAGCTACAAATATGATGGCGGAGGGAAGAATAATATGAAATATTGTAGATACTCTTATGGATTTTCATTCTATAGAAAATTGTAAACTTAAACGGTTCTTTGTAAAATAAACGCGGGCAATCTCATTGTATGTTCCTGAGGGAGAGATAGTAGCTACCTATAATCACTCGCACTTAAAAGCTCTTTGCAGCTTTTCTTCAAAAGTAATTGGTTTTAGAAATTTTCCCAGTTATTTTCTGATCATTTTCATTTCTGATCATCAAAAAAACAGTTGTAGCGGCGTGTGTATAGCTACATATATGGATGTAATTTTTGTACTAAATCAGCCTATGATAATTGGTATGTTAGAAATAAAAAAACTGCTTGATGTGCTCAGTGCATGAGAGTGTATATTAACGATTAACGAACCTTTTACAATATTCGAGGATAGAGGGGTATGAACAATATTGTAATCCAATGGATGATCCTGACGTCGCGTATACGTCACGTTACGTCATTTTTGTAGAACGCGATTGGATATGTCGTAATGGTACGTTAAAAACGTTTCGTTTCGCGTTATATTCGGTTAAATACCAAACATGCCCGCGGCCTTGAAAGCATCAGCTTACAACAGTTTCTTCCTGTTCCACCATAGGACAAATATTCGAATATGACCGTCTTACGATGCCCGACGACGTCCGAATGTCAGCTACCCTTGCGATGCCATCGTTGCCAGGAATCGTTCTCACAACGCGACCGAGTTGCCAACGCAAAGGTGGAAGAGTCACGTCCTTGATTAAAACAAGCGTGTCCGGTTTTAGTTCCGCTGTATTCTGCTTCCACTTAGCTCTGGTCTGCAACTCCGAGATGTACTCCCTAGCCCAGCGCCTCCAAAACTGCTGCCGAAGCTGTTCTACCCTTTGATATCGGCTCAACCGGTGAACAGGTAAGTGCTCAATATCATCTTCACATACAGGTGCTGTAAGAGGTCGGCCAATCAAGAAATGTCCAGGACTGAGGGGAGTGTAATCCGAAGGATCCGAAGACATTGGTGACAGCGGCCGTGAGTTAAGTACTGCTTCTATTTGTGATAGTACAGTAGCCAGCTCCTCAAATGTCAGATGAGCGCCGCCTACCACTCGCCGCAAGTGATACTTGCACGATTTGACCCCCGCCTCCCACAAGCCACCAAAATGCGGGGAATATGGAGGTATAAAAGAGAATTTAATATTTTGACTCCTAGCATAATCGACTATGTCTTTACTACGCGATGATAAAAACTGAGCAAAGTCGTTATTAAGACCCACGAAATTGCGTCCATTGTCAGAAAATATTTGATTAGGTTTACCACGTCGTGACACAAATCGTTTGAGTGCAAGCAGGTACGCGTCAGTAGACAGGTCGCTGACAAGTTCTAAGTGGATCGCGCGTGTTGTAAAACAAATAAACAAACAAATGTACGATTTTGTTAATTTTGCGCCTTTACCTTTGCGGTTTAAAACGAACACTGGCCCAGCATAGTCCACTCCTGCGCGAATAAAAGGAAAATCAACCGTTAAACGCTCCTTAGGTAGGTTGCCCATAAGTGGGCTCAATGTTTTACCCCTAACCCGTGTGCAAATAACACACTGATGAGTCACCTTCCGAGCTAGATTCCTACCAGACAGCGGCCACCAATGCTCGCGCAAGCGGTACAGCAGCGCCTGCGGCCCGCAATGCATAGATTGATTGTGTTCGTGAATAAATAACAGACGAGTAAAATAATGCTTAGAACATAAAAGAATTTGATGTTTTTTATTAAAATTAAAATCGTCAGAATTTTTTAACCTGCCCCCTACGCGAATTAAATCGTTTTTATCTAAAAATATATTTAAACTAGAAAGTCTGTTACTCGACTTTACATTTTTTCCACTCTTTAGTAAATTGTACTCTAAGGAAAATGACTCCTTTTGTGACAATCTAGCTAACGTTATAACTGCACGTCTCAATTCATCGACACTGATCGCGCCGGTCAGCTGATCGGTTTCAATGCGCTGCCTACAGTTGTGAGCGAATCGTAGTACATAGACAACGGCGTGAGTCATGCGATTAAAATTTGAAAATCTGTTAAATGGAAAAAATGTTTCGTCCGAAATACTATTTTGAAAAAGAAATGAATTTATTGCGTTTAATTTTAGTTCAGGCAAATTATCATTAAGGAACAACTCTTTGCTGTCGGAATTTAAGTGTGAATTTAAATTATTATTCCAATTACATTCGTGTAAAAACATGGGACCTTCCCACCATAGCTTAGATAACGCTAAATCTTCGAGACTAACTCCTCGCGAAACCAGGTCGGCCGGGTTATCCTTGCCACTTACATGTCTCCATGTGAACTCACTCGTCAGCTCGTGTATTTCGGCGACTCGATTTTGCACAAACGTTTTAAGTAGATTAGGTGTCATACGCAACCAGCCTAATACTATAGTCGAGTCGGTCCAAAATATGATGTTATCGAATTTACGAGTAAGTGAACTGCTAATTTTATTGTAAAGCTTAGCACCCAGCAACGCGCCGCACAATTCCAACCTAGGTATGCTAACAGGTTTTAATGGAGCTACCTTACCCTTTGAAATTAACAATTTAATGACAACACGGTTATCACATACGGTTCGCACATAAGCGCAAGCGCCGTATGCTGTCTGTGAGGCGTCAGTAAATATATGCAGCTCGGTTTGTGTGGCGTTGCATTGAAACGCATAGCGCGGTATCTTTATCGTTGAAAGATAAGCCATACTGTCAAGGAACCGGTTCCATGTGCGTAAGATGTCAGTAGGAAGAGGATCGTCCCATTGTAACTTTAACAACCAAAGTCGCTGTAATAACACTTTACCTATAATAATTGACGGACTTAGCAGCCCTAACGGGTCGAATATCTGGGAAACGGTTGATAAAATAGTGCGTTTTGTTACAGAAGTGCTGCCCTGCTGTAACTGCGTATTAAAATAAAATTCGTCGGCGAAGTTACACCAACCCAAGCCTAAAGTTTTACATTGACTATTTTTACCTAAATTTAAATTGTGAAACGTATCACGATTGTTGTCATTCGCGAACGTAGGATATGAGTCCTCACTGAGGTCAAAATTAAAAACCCACTTGCGTAATGAAAAGCAACCGGACTTTAGCGCGTCAACGGTTCCCTTACAAATGTTTAAAAGTTTGACCTTGTCTTCACAAGAGGTCAAAAGGTCATCTACGTAAAAGTCGTCATTTATGACCCTCTTTACCTCAGGGTCAGAACATTCAGCCGCTAGTTGTTTAAGACAGCGTACGCTAAGAAAAGGTGCCGATGCTGTGCCGTACGTCACAGTATTTAACCGGTATAGCTCGAGCGGTTTAGACGGATCGTCACGCCATATGATCAGTTGCAGTTCGCGTTGTGACGGATTAACAAGGACCTGACGATACATTTTCTCGCAGTCGGCTAAGGCACAGAATCTGTACTGTCTAAAGCGCAACAGGATACCTAGTAAGTCTCCTTGAATGGGAGGCCCAACGAGCTGAATGTCGTTGAACGAAATCCCGTTATTAGTCGCTGCACTGGCATCGAACACAACGCGGAGTTTGGTTGTCGTGCTGTGTTCGCGAAACACCCCATGGTGCGGCAGAAAATAGTTGGGTTTCGAGTAAGTGTCGACCTTAGTCATATGACCCAATTCGGCATACTCTCGCATGAAATCTATATATAGCTGTTTATAGCTAACGGGTGCGCGTAACAACCGTTTTTCTAAAGCTAGAAAACGGCGCTCAGCCTGGGAGTAAGATTCGCCTAAGACCTCGGCTGATGTTTTGAGCGGGATGTTGACCACAAACCTACCATGATTATTGCGTGTAGTATTTGTTACGAAATTCTGTTCACAAACCAACTCTTCATCTGTGTGCGTATTCCGAGGCTGGGTTATCTCTTCGAGCTCCCAAAACTGACGTAACTGATCGTCTATGGATTGACTGAAGTTACATTGGATATGTCCATATTTTTGCGTAATATTATGATTGACAGGACCCGAAATTATCCAACCTAACTTAGTATTTTGTAAGAATGGACCGTTTGGTAAGCGCATCTTGCCGTCGATCAGCAAGTCCCAGAATCGGTCCGCTCCTATTAAAATATCTATATTTTGTGGCCCTAAAAATTGCGTATTTGCCAACTGCACGTTTTCAGGGACCTTGAATTGCGTATTATGTACCTGAACAGCGGGCAATGTGGGCGCTATTTCATTTAAAACGAAACATTGAAGTCGCATCGAGTAGGAATTTATGCGCGATTTGACTTGTAATTCACACAAATGTGTCGAATGTGATACAAGATTACCTACTCCACGTATTTCTTTAGTGGACTGTATTAGCGGAATATTTAATTTTTTGCAAAACGAATGTGTTATAAAACAGCTTTGGCTACCACTGTCGAGTAAAGCGCATGCGGTATGATATTTGTTATACCTATCGGGAATCTCGACTAATGCAGTGGATAGCAAAACTGGTTGCACATTTATGCAGTTTAAATCTGTGTGCGTGTTTGCGTGAACATTGCTAATTTCAAAGGATTGGCTCTTATCGCTTCGATCGCAACTGGCTGAGTGGGGATGCATAGGTGCGTCGCCTGCGCTCGCTTCCGACGACGCGGACACAGTTAATGGTTTAGCGATGACGCTTGTAGTGTAACTGTCATATGGATGAATTAATGAATTATGTTTTAAGTTACATTTTTTACAAGGTCCGAATAAACAGCTGCTTATCGTGTGCCCGGGACGTAAACAATTCTCGCATAGGTTGTGTTCTTTGATAGTTTTAAGTTTAGATGTTAAGTCCATACCAATAAATTGTGAACAAGTGTAAATTGGATGTGAAGCTTTGCATACGACACATAACCTGTGTGAACTGCGACCGGCCGGCTTATTCGACGATATATTGCAGTGTGTTATGTTAGGTCGAACAGCTGAACTGCCTTTTTTATTAAAATCAGTGTTAGTGTTATCTTTGCTGTGCGATAATATTAAAGTTTCGAGTAGATCGGCCCTAGTTTTTAGAAATTTTATTAAATGATCAACCTTTAACGTTATTTTAGAGTTAGCGTCAGACAATAATGAGCCTTTATGTTCCTCCCATTGCCGTTCCGTCGTTTTATCTAATTTACAAGTGACTATATAAATTATAAGCGTGTCCCAGTGGTCAGTGGGCTCACCTAGTGTTTTTAAAGCGCGTAAATTATTAACAATAATATCTATAAGTTTTCTAATTAGTGATGACGACTCTTTGGGCAATGGTTGTATAGAAAATAATGCTTTAACATGACTTTGAACTAATAATCTAGTGTTATCATATCGATTAAGCAAAAGTTCCCACGCCACAGAATAATTTTCGGATGATATTTCTATTGAATTTACTACCAATTCAGCACTACCTTTTAACGAAGATTTAAGGTAATGAAATTTTTGAATGTCACTTATATCCGTCGAATTATGTACCAAAGATAAGTATGTGTCCCTATATTCTAGCCAGTGCTCGTATAACCCGTCAAAGGTAGGTAAAGTAATGATGGGTAATTTTACTGACGAATTTTTGTGAGAACACACTTTAGAACAATCAGCGACCTCTCCACCGACACGAAGAATAGATTCTGCCTTAGACAGAGTGCTGTAGTAACAGTCCTCGAACTGCTGACGCTGATCTAACTGGTCATCGATGTCACAGTCAGGGACAGTGTCTTCGAGCTTTGTCTGGATGTTATTAAATTCAGAAAAAAGCATGCCTACCCCATCCATGCGCAATTTTAAATCTATCCTTGACTCTGATCCTAACGGCGTAATAATACTACTCAAATAAGTGGCGAATTTTGTTAGTCTGCCCTTAAGAATGCCGCGTTTTCTAATTAAGTCGCGCATGATTTGCTCAGTCTTATCATCGGTAACATTTTTATAAGGTGACTTATCGCGAGTTTTGCTACCCTGACCATCCATATCCCTATCCATCAAAGGCATCACGGTGGCTTATGAAAAAAGGGAGTACTCACGTAAAGTAGTCACTGCGTGAAGGTAATCAGCTGTTGCGGGCTGTCGTAACTCCGAAGTGTGCGATTTCAATCCTCTCAGGTAGCGCTGCGTGGCTGTTGGTACTTCTAAACGGTCGCCTTTGTCTCCGTTGGTGCGAATTTGAAGACAAATTCTCGATAAATATGGCTCGAAGGTCCAGATTATGTAGCGGCGTGTGTATAGCTACATATATGGATGTAATTTTTGTACTAAATCAGCCTACGATAATTGGTATGTTAGAAATAAAAAAACTGCTTGATGTGCTCAGTGCATGAGAGTGTATATTAACGATTAACGAACCTTTTACAATATTCGAGGATAGAGGGGTATGAACAATATTGTAATCCAATGGATGATCCTGACGTCGCGTATACGTCACGTTACGTCATTTTTGTAGAACGCGATTGGATATGTCGTAATGGTACGTTAAAAACGTTTCGTTTCGCGTTATATTCGGTTAAATACCAAACAACAGTAATAATGTTTTTTTTTTGTATATTTTAGCCTTTATATTTTCTACTAGCGCTAACATTGATTTGAAACTGTATACTTATTGATGATAATTGTTTCTGTACCTAATGTCACTTCGTGTTATTTATCATCTTAATCACAGATTTATAAGTAAAGACAGATGAAGCATGCCGAACACCCAAGTGACGCTTCAAAGCGAATACAAATGCAAAAGCGTTCTCAAGTGCTTGACATAGCGTCGTATTCTAAAGGTCTATCTATTAGATTGTGTTCGCTTTTGAATTTGTATTCGCTTTGGTCGTATCACTTGCGTGTACGGCATGCTCCATCTGTCTTTTTTTAACTCGGTCCAGTCGTTTCAGAGACTATTCAATGCAAAAAAATCATAAAAGAATCAATTTTTTCCTGTTTATTATATTAGTAAAGATTAATTTCCTAAGTCACAAGTCATTCAAGTAGCTGTAAAATAGAATCTTTTCAATATGTACTTGACATGAAAATGACTAGTAAGGCATCTCACATGAAACCTAAAATTAGGTCCTCAAAACCTCCAATAAGAAAATTTTGTATTTAAAAACATGAATATTATTGTAATTATGCTCTTGGAAAGCCATTAAGTGAACATACATACTTGCCTTTAGAAAAATCCCTTGAAATTGCTTGTAAGATTACATTTTGAGGTCAGTCCGCAAATGGGAGTCGTTATCGTGCAAAAGCCGTAAGAGAAATTGCTGGATATATTTTTGGATTAAGATCCTTTGCTTCATACTTGCATCACAATTTTGATAGCATTCAATGTATGACTCGACTAGAAGATTCTACGAGTCGAGTTTTGAAATAAGAATTGTTTCTTGCTTAAAACGCATTATTAGTCCTGCCCATAGAGCAACACCAAGACCTACTTCCGGTGTCGGAGGTTAAGGATTAAAAATTAAAAAAAAAGGTGTGTGTGCGATTCACACACGATAGAAGTGAAACACACGTTAAATGCTCAAATACAAGCAAGTATTAAACAGCGTGCAATATACATACACACCGACATTTGCTATCTCGCTCTTTTGTATTTGAGTCTCTTACCTGTCGTTTTTTCCGTTGCATCCGGTTTGAAATCACAACGATTCTAAAGAAGTTTCACTTCAAAATTATAACACTTTTTCGCTGGCGAATGCGTTTAGACATTCCACTGAGCTCGGAAGGGCCCGCATGTTGTGAGGGACTCTGCGCCCGAGACGGTAAGACTCTATTCACTAAAACCCAACGGTATTTTCCTTATCGTCTGGCCGGCCCAGCGCAGGAGCTGAGGTCCGTGGGGTCTAGACGGCGTTCCATCTTGAACTCTCCTTTGGAGACAGAGGGGGCCTTCCCCTTCTTCTTCTACATTTAAAGCATTATATATAAAGGTCTTATCTAAATATATTTATATTATATATAAATATATAAAATTAGTTGAAGCTTAGGCAATCTTGCTACCTGGCGGAAAATCGTCAACGTCGCACATGAGCTAGTTTATCTGAAACTAGAACATGTAACTCATTTATGTGCAGACAGCACACTCCTGAAACATATTAAGATGTTTAAATACCAGTGATTACGCTGCCCTTACCCTTCTCTAAGAAACACAGCAAAGCTGTTTCACGGAAGAAACAAGGAAGTGGTTACCCATGCGGTAGTGAGCACAATGCATGTCTTCCGCTGGTAAATATTAACTTATTATAGAAATCATAATTACATTCATTAAGAGACGTTAAAAATAATCCAACACCTATTTCAAAACTAGCGAACATTCTACCAACTTAGTTCAGTTGAATTGCGTAGCTATAACGTAGCTTTAGCCAATTAGAGGACTTTACGCTTCAACACCTAGAGATAGATGGGGAGCAAAAGTTTGCAATCGCATGTGCTTATAGTAGGAAAACAGATTCATATTCATATTATAATCTTCATAATCATCTTAAGGTCTATACTTTGAGGATACATTTTTGAGTAAAACTGGTTGGTTGAAAAAAGGTGCGATTCAGCTTGTCGCTGTGGTGCTCCTGTTGCCTGTAGATCCAGGACCCTCAAAAGTAGCTCGTAGCGGTTTTAAAAAAAGGGGAGAGCAGTGGACGGTCACAGGCTGATCATGTTCTATTCTTCCTCTCTTTTGCTCAAAACATATCCATAAAACATATTACAAAGATTTTGTGATAACAAAATCTTTGTAAGCAATACAAAAAATATAAAATATTTATTCACACCAAGTTTAGTATCCTACAGCCTCGTACGTGATGCGACCCAACAAAAACCAGTCACGCAAATACGTGAAATTAATATCTTACGTTTGACTATTTCCTACACCGCCTACACGTACAATGGACAAAGCCTCTTTTGGCTTTGTGTTTATTGAAAGAGGAAATACAGATCATGATAATTTAAAAAACGAGACGAATTTTGCCTGAAAAAAATTGTAATTAAAAGAGGTTTTATTTTGCTTTTTTTTTGTTCGTTTTGTAACTGGTTAAGACTAGAGACCATGCTGCCAATTCTGTCATAAATAATATTTAGTCTCTACATTCCCCTATCAATTAATTATCATTGAAGGAGCTGGTATTATTGATTAAAGTTTTATTTTAGTAGTTGAAATAAGCGAACTGGCAGATATGTCATAAAAATGTGCTTATAAAGCAAACTTTCTTCCTTTAATTGATCTTAATCACAAATACCATCAGAAAATAACAGAATAATCAGAAAAACAAATACCATCGCCATATCGCGGAAATTTTTGGAACTAATTTTGGTACTATGGACTATACTATGTGTTACGTAGTGTTACCATAATATGAAAGACACAGTAGCAATGCAAAACAAGGCCTATAATATATTTCTTGTCAGGTCTAGTCTATAAATAAGGATATATATACGAACAATAGATATTAGCGATGAGAATGATGCGTTTATTAACATTAATTTCCAACGCGTAATTCGCTCATATTTACTCACGATTTACTACAATTAGTACGCCAAAATGTTGGAGTGATAAATTAATTTAAACATCGAGGATCATTGTGTTTATTACCAGGGTGTCCAGAAGATCAATATTCGGTCGGACATTTTTTTAATGTTAGTAAATTAGGCATACTAACAGTTGGCCTTTTTAACTAACAGACATTTCACGTGGTCAAAGTTCACGTCACATCCGAACATAAACGAGTTTATCTGGTACAAGCTCAGGCGAACTATTCATGCATTGCGTCCTGACTCCAGGATATGTTAAGATGGGCAAGTCTCGGTGCCAGTAATTAACCTGTCATTCAAATTAATTTAGTTTTAAAAACATGGAATTCTTTTTTCAAATGTAGTCACTTATTCATTGATTAGTGCTATATTTTCATCACTTTTCAATCTTTTTCGTCATTATGGATACGTTAAAAATGCGAGTAATTGTGGAATAGGAGTAACGTTCGCGTCGTGGTAGCAACATCAACGACGTTTACGGAGCTAACACTACAAACGAACGCACCACCTATTATTGGTTCTGGAAATGATGATTGAAAGACGATTGTGGAAGCATATAATACATAATCTATGGCTGAATTGACAGCAGCTTTCGACGTTAGCGTCAAAACAATATTAGTCCATTTGTGTCAAACTGGCAATGTAAAAGACGCTTGACAAATGGGTGCCCCACGAACTCAATGATTGCCAGCGCGAAGTACGCGTCGAGATGTGCCTTGCACTGCTCAAAGCACATAGCTTCAGAACTGCATCAAATTGAATAATATTTTTCGCTTTTTTTTTACTAATATCGATCTACACGTGATGTCATTTACATAGGGCATGGGCAAATGGACAATCCGCTATTTGCATAACTCATGGCACCCCTGTGTACTAGTAGTGGAAACTGAAATAATTTTCGTATCAGTTCATTGATTTGGAATACCAAACAGCCATTACCGAGGTTTATGTCTATTCAATACCTTGCATGTAGAATAATGTATTGATAATTATTATTATCACCAACCAGCTATTCTTCGTATATAATACATATTCATTCATAAGCGAAAATTATATTATGTCTCGTTGCTCGGTAAATCAGAGATGGAGGGTTTCACAGTTCTTGTGTGCGTTGCTGCTGCGTACATTTACACTTGTATTCGGCTATACCACTGGGTGATACCAACCTGCTCACCCCACTTCCGACTAAGTATTAGGGCCATTAGCATAGATCCATCCGAAAAAAAAATTCGTATTCACAAACAATACTTACAGTAAATAATGAAACAATACTATGCAAAGAACGCTTCTATATATGCTGTCCTGGGGGCCTAGCCAAAATGCCATTAAGAAAGCGTTAGCGAAGTTCGAAAATGATAAAATGTATGGGATTGACATAAGGCCGCGCTTAATCACGTGGTCCATCCTACACATTTTATCGAAACCATTATTTCGAATTTCACTAACGCTTTCTTAAAGGCATTTTGGCTAGGCCCCTTGTATCAATAGGTTAAGTTAGAAATAGGGTAGGTTTTATATAGGTCTGCACCATCAGCAGACAGCCGTCAGCAGAGCAGAGAGCGGAGAAACCGCCGGGTTTTAGGGGGTAGAGGCTGCATCCATTTACCATCTTTCGGGCGCAGCGAGTCCCACATACCCGCCTGGGGAGCCCCTGCTCCCCCGTGGGATGCGTAAGAACATTTCGCGGCGAAAAAAAAAATTTTTTATAGGTCTGACAGACCATCCATTGGAGGACCGCCACCTCCGCCGGAAACTCACAAACCGCACGAAACGCGACAGCTTAGCTGTGCTTTACGTCGATTTCATGTTACCGAGAGGTTTCTCCCCGGTCGTGCCAGCATGGCACTACCTCTTACTACAGAATAACGGTGCCACAGACAGTTTTTCCGTGTTTTAAACTTATATAAATGTAACTTAATTATTTAATATATTATACCTGTTTATTCTCAGAAGAATCTATTCCATCATTCGTGTTTAATTAAACGTCGCTACAAATCAACCAGCTGACGGAAGCTCTATTCATAATATTGAAGGGTCTCTTAACTTTGGCCCATTACATTATCAAAATTTTCAACTGAAGAAAATTTCATAACTTTAGAAAATGATTGAATGACATTAATTTATAAAATCATATATTCAAATAACGATGCAAAATGGGGCTTTTATCTGGCAAACACTCAGATAGGATTAGGAGAAACAGATAAGATTCGAAGGCATACGTCAGAGAACTATAGTTAAAAAAAGTTAATTTTTTTATGACACTGGTTGAAAAATGTTTTTTGACTCGCACTTGGAAAATGCATTCAACTAAATCAGTCGCGTTTTAACGTAATCCGCTCTATGTTACAGGCTGTGCAAGTCGCACAGTCTGATGGCCTTCTGCGAGAGTGCAATGTTTAGAAGAAAAACAAGTCTCTACTCTCTACCAAGTTTGGCCTGGTTTTTTGTTTGTTCGGTTTGGTTTGGTCCTGTCTTTCAAGAAATAAGCAGTTGTACAGAAGACGCGGTACAAGAGCATTCTGATGATAATCATTTGACGTGAATTCAGAAAACCGTTGATAATGCCAATGATGAAATACAATGGTCCAAAACATAATTGACTAATAATTTTATTTTGCCTTTGCCATTTATGACGCATAATAATCAATTAAACATCAATTAAACATCAATTGCAAAGTATAATAAGTTTTTTTAGACGCATTGAGCACTTTTTGGGTGAGCAAAAATAAGAGAACTCGCGTCATAGTCTTCTTCTTCTTCTTCTTCAATATAAGCTTCCTATAGGATTTGCCAATGTCAGAGTGGGTGGAATATCGTGTCCGCTTCCATAATCGCTACCGCACATAATACGATGTCACGTTTTTTTAGTTTATAATATTGTCTAGGTTGGATGAGAATAATGCAAAAAAAAATGGAACGCGGATAAATCGTGTAAATGTTCATTGCATGAGATCTTTGCCCAATGGTGAAAGGTCACGGACTGATATGAAACTTCTATGAAATAAAAATATTTCAATTAATTCATTTGAATATGGATAATGGAATTGTAAAATTAGAGTAATATAAAGTTTTTTCGTGTATCCACTGAACGACCTGCGAACTCCAGTCAAACCGTGGGAGTAGAATTAATTAACTGTCGTGGGCGAGGTAAAAGGTAAAAAGGTAAAACATTTTATATAAGACTAATTTATAACCCTTAACATTTCAACAAAGTTGGAATCAATTTAAATTTAACGATCGCACGTGCTCGATTTTACTGCTTTGGTATTTTTATATTAATTTAACATCATCAAAATAGCATATCTGAACACAACGATTTTGATGAAATAAATTATATTAGTTATATTATGATATTCAGGATAACTAATATACATATTGTTTTTTTTATGATTACGCGAATTTTACTCATTATAATGAACAAATTTACGGATTTTATAGCGGTTTATTAAGCGTCCACCACACCATGGTAGCTGTAAAGTATCCGAACAGTCGGGCTTGTAAAAAACTTAAGAAACCCCGATAAAATCCGTAAATTTGTTTCATCATAATGAACTAATATACACTTAAGAAACAACATCAATTTAGATGAAGAACGAAAAATTAAGATGAAGAATGATATTTTTACCATATTTTTAATTTTCATTTTGCGTTTGATATTTTATCATTATCTACGAATGCTTTGTTGTCTCGGTAAAAATCCCGTTAAATTTGTTCTAATAGTGAAAAAAAAACTAAAAATGAAAATATATGTTCATAAAAAGTAAAAAAAAAGTAAAAAGTATATTCATAAATTTACAGAAAATTCAATTACAATCGAATTCATTTGCCGTCCTAAAATATTCCCCATATGATTTCCGCAGCACGGACTGTTGCAGACGCCACAGGAATTTAAAAGTTATTGAACTGTACGGTAAGCTCGACTGGCTTAGATCGCGAATAAACTACCACGAGAATACATTACTATACAAATTATATGATCGATATTTAAATTAATTATTATTATGAATTTCTGGCTATCAATCTTATGACAAGAGAATCCTAATTAATCGTAATTTCGATCTACGGAAGCTAAATTTTATGAAACTAACAAAATATTATATTTATTCATAAACGATAACTGGTGAATCCGACAGAGGTAGTCCTCTACAAAGCATCTTGTTATTGTCTGAATTGTAAATCTAATTCTACGCCGTTCTCGAATTCATTTTAACACACAATAAACGTCAAAATCGGTCACAACCCGAGCAATAATACTACAAGTTTATATTATTATTATTGTTTTGTTTAAGAATTACGCAAACCACTATGATTAAGGAAGAAAAAACGCCCCCTTTTTGCTTTATTGAGTTCACTTCTAAAGTAAAATTTATATTTTTATTAAATTTTTGAATTGAAACTTTAAAAAAACTGTTATAGATACATAAATTAAAAATTTGACTGAAACTAAAATGTCTATGGCTCATGATAATTAATAGAATGCACTTTTTTATGATAAACAACTATATTTTTCTTAAAAATAGCGGAAAAACATGCATGTAATTTATTTAAATCTTATTTCTGATAAATCATCTGTAATAAACATCGAAATGTTGCATAATTTGAAAACTTATGATAAAATATTCATTTACTAATGGATACTAAAATAATATTCGCTCTGAAGAGAAGGGACGACATTATGAAATGAGTTTGCCTACAGCATCGTCTTGTATATTTTTCCTTTTTTTATCAATTCGTATTAAGTTAAATTCTTAAAGGCAACATAAGAACATAATAAAATTACTTTAAAGTTTATTTAATTTTATATTTTTATTATTGTATTAAATTTATTTTATTCTTTTCCCACTTCACGTGAATTTAATTCAAAACAATTGGGAATTGATTTTATCGAGGTGAGGTGAAGGCGACATTTAATTCTTTTTATTTTAAAATTAGTTTTTTTGTTACTTTACTCATTCATTAACACATTCGAAAAACACACATATTTCTAGATTTATTTAGAAAACCGTATTGTATTAAATATAAGCCTGAAGGCTAATAAAATTCCCTTGTGATATATTGGATTACGGTTGATATGTGAACGCAATTACACATACACGATTGAGTAATGAATCGACCGCAACGAGTTAGTCGTAGCTTCATAAACTGCCGTAACCTGGTTATAATAATTTCACTCTATGAATCCCATAATAAATAAAAGAGTCATCATTCATAACACAGCTTCTTGAAATAAGATGAGGAGAAAATGGTATTATAGAATAACATTTTTATCAAACACTTAGTTCTCAATGATCTGAAAAAATTCGACGACCTAACTAACCTTAGTTAGTCAAGTCACAAAAAAGTTCGTGTGCTCCTGGGTCATGGATGTGTATATGTGTGTATTATATAATAAAAATCTTAAATATAATATGTATTAATATAAAAAGCATTAAATATATTTCCGTTTTCTGATACCCGCAAGTTCTTCGAGAACTTACCACGAGGCCAGATTGACGTGGTTTAAAAGTGTCCATAGAATATATTATTGCATTGAATAGGATTTTTACATTTTACTAATGCGGTATTCTCGTGATCGTTTTACATTGGGCAACGCTGTCTACTTACCAATAGGTTAAGTATAACGAATAAAAAGATCAGCGTAACTCTAACTCGCACGAGGGTTTAAAAATGGGTTTGTATGAAATATAACAACAAATCAACGGCTCACAGATTTCCTTTACTTATGTTGTGAGACCTAGCTTCATACAAAAATTTAAATATTATATTTCAATAAGAAGTTGGCTTTAAGTATTGGGAGTTATGACTTTTTGGAATTGGAGTAATATTATCAAGTAAGTTAAAAGTAGACCCATAAAGTTAAAAGGGAGGGATATATCGATGTTGAACATATTGAATAGTGAGAATGATAAGTCGCGGGTTTCCGCCAGACTCAGGAATGCTTGTGCAGCCACACGACTTGTTTTATCTGGAAAAAGACATTACTAAACTAAGATAAAGTTTTTATTTAGTGCATAAGTTTATATTATCACTGAACGTTTAATAACACTAGCATATTATGTCCTAAAGCTAGCACTGAGTAGAATGGGAAAAACAAACTCAGTGAAGCTAGTCTTTTGTTCCAATAAATTATAATATATAAAAGAGCTAGCCACAAAAATATTCCTAGACAGTTTCGAATTTGTTATTGAATGCATACAAAATTCTCACATGCAAATAACTTAGATTTTTTAAAATTCTACTGGACCAAAATATTGTTTTCGCAAAAGCTATTTTTCATTTTTAACGGATTTCCGAGTTTCACACCATTGAAGAAACTGGAAATCACTTTCAAACAAGACCAAAAAATAAATAAAATTGAATTGCCAAATAAACTTTAGTGATTTATAAATAACTTTATCAAATACCCTAGATTTCTAGAAGTTTCTGCATATATTTTTCAATAGAAATGTAAGTAAAACCATAAAAAAGTTTACATACTTACCTAAACTGTTCTCATAAATACTGCAAGAAAGCATTTGCCGAAGCTTATGGGCTTCTCCGCACACTTGATCCGCAAATAGACAAATTGCTAGAAGCGGCAATAATTCCAGTAACATGAAACTTATGTTTGCAAATAATATACCAATATGAAACTAAAACAATAATATTTATATTACCCATATACATAAGGAAAACAATATTAAATTAAGTTTGTGCAAGGCAATGTTTAATGTAGACCAGATCGAATAGCCGCATCTATCTTCAGTAAAACGACTTTACTTTCGGACTGTACACTGAAGGACTGTGTACAGACTCCCTACAAACTTTTTTGAATTTGCAAAAAAGTTCACGGACAATGGATTTTATTCAAAGTCAGAGAATAGAGTATCGATACAAGGAAAACCACAAATACCACTTAATTTTTTTTTACAGTAATACTGGAGTAGCAAATTAAAGTACTGTTTATGTATGGGTTTATGTGGTCATAATTTCTAGACGTTCACGTTTAAAATTCTTTAATTTGCTACTTGTGGCGCCATCTGTTATTTGTCACATCACTTTTCGACGGACACATTTCATAAATTAAGATGGTTCTATTTGCTCTCTATACTCCATGCTTCAGAGTTATCTACTTGTTTTAAAAAAAGAACAATGACTATTTTTTGTCTGGTCATATTTTGACGTGACAACGTATAATAACCGATAATACGTCAGCATGCACGAAAAAGATGACATCATGTAGCGTTCCGAAAGTGAGAGCGCGGCGCGAACGAGAGGGAGGCATGATCGGCTCGAGCGATCGGCTCAGTTCGGTTCGTTCTGCATATTCATGTTTGATGTTGTCACGTCAAATTACCATCCGACTTTACAGACAACCATTTTCTTTTTCTAAACTTCTCTTTACTTGTTCGACTCTAATAATAATAACAAATTGCCTATCAGGGTAGAGATTCTTATTAATGATAATAAATAGTTCATGATACAACAAATACATACCTCTCCTGAAATGATGCTCATCGATGAACTGTAAGCTACACCCATACTCATGGCAAACGATGACATGAGAAGAACGAGGAGCTAAAAAAGATATTAAAGATATCAGTTACTCGGCTTGATGAGATTTCTAGACCATGTCCTTTATATTCCGTATTCGTCTTAACTCTATAAATCTATTCCATATATTTTTATCTACCCCTATAACCCATTTTTCTGATAATTTTAAAAGTATGAAAATACCTGGGCAACGAATAATATAATTACTATCAAAATATTCTGCCATGGCTTTTAGAAAATTACAATTAGAAGTGAATATATTCGTGAAATACAATAAAATTAATACTTTCAGTGATCACGTTTAGAACAGTAGGTAACTAATTTATATACCTATGTAATAAATAAATATATATGTAGGATTTAAAATTAACATGGTTTTTTTATAATTAAATCTATCTAATACAGGATATTTAACACGTTTCCTAAATTAAATTTTAGCGGACTCGACAGATGTTATCCTGTGCAAAACTGAAAACACTTTTAGCGGTCTAGATTGTGAAACTAAACCATTCACGAATCAGTTTGAACAAACACCTGGTTTTGTCAAAATTGATCCAGTAGCTTAAGAAAAGTTAATCGACATACACATAGAATATTTTTGTATATAAATATAAAACATACCTGCCATTTCATAGCTTCATTTAACAAGTCGTATGTCTTTATTATACAATAGTACAAATCCATCAAAACTTCCATTTCTATTTGAGGTTTCCTGTTATCTTGCTTCTCAAATTTTGAAAAGGCTTCATCATTAAATGTTGGGAAAATATTATCATTAT
Organism: Lycaena phlaeas; assembly: GCA_905333005.2. Classification (NCBI taxonomy): domain Eukaryota; kingdom Metazoa; phylum Arthropoda; class Insecta; order Lepidoptera; family Lycaenidae; genus Lycaena; species Lycaena phlaeas. The sequence goes on from HG995181.1 coordinate 8,075,495, forward strand.
TATTCTTCTGATAAAAGAGTTTTATGTAATGCGTAATCATGCGAATTCTGGGCGCATGTAGGCCGATCATATGCCCTAAGTAATGAAGTTCGGTTGCATGTATTATTTGCATGGGCGAAAAGAATATCAAATTTATATAATAATTCAAAATCTCCGTCGGACATACAAATGTGAAAATCAAACTCAAAATAAAAGTCAAGGACATTTGGAGGATGTTATGAATGGAATTTCTCGAGATTTTCACATCGTATCCAATTTCTTTGTCGAAGACATTCAATTTCTTGTAAAATTTCAAGAGTCGCCCACGCGAGGTATACGCGAGGACGCTACAAAAGGTATACTTTAGTACGTCAACAAGAAATAGGTAATTCATTGTATCAAAACAGATGTAAGCCGACATTGTGATTATAACTGCGGTGTACGCTATAGAATAGGCGAGAGAAAAGTATAGCAAATTTTTTTTCACATCTCCAATTATGCTCACACGATTAATGCCAAATATGAGTTGGGATATAATGAATATTTTGGAAATATTATCGACATGTTGTTTTTTAATGAACGTATTAATTTTCAATACTGGCGCTGACATGACCTCCATCCACTACAGGATTAATCAACAACTACTAAAGACAAGTTGGCGTTTCATTAACATAAAAGCTAAGACTGTCAATAACTTTTTATTCGAGTAATAACGTGTCATGAACATTATGTATTGAAATTATGAATTTAATAAATTGATCGGGTTGATGGGTTTTAGAGTTAATGAATAAGGGCTGATATAAATAATAAAACATATTGCTTTCTTATAAAGTTTATTAGACATTCGTATGACAATATATAGTCCTTTCTGAGTCTAGGGAGAGAATTACACAGCTTGAGAAAAAGATATTCTTTTTTTAATTTTTTGAGTAATTCCCACATCGTGATTTACCATCTCACGTCTCAAGATAAGTAAATAATGGATACGTTGCCTTGGCAAGAACAAAAAAGGGTAATCTCGGAACTTGATAGACGAAGTTAACTCCTAATCATCTGGTTTGATTGCTTACGTACTTATGCATTTTCAAACGCTGCAATCTCAGAAACAAATTTACTGTATATAGTAAAACCACAGTGTAGATAAATGTGGTAAAACATAGATGTGATAATATATAGAGACCGAATAAAAGATTGAGACCGTTGGTAGTCTCTCGTTTTGGAGGCCAAGACCCACTTTGGGTCGCTGAGCCAAAAAAGTAAGTAATAAGTAGAATAAAACATGGCATTTTCTAAACTGGCCAAATTAAATAAATCTTCCGTCCAAATTAGCACTAGCTCGCGTTAATTGTATTTATTGTTTTCCCGTAAACCTATCGGCTCGACGAATCGCTGAATGTAATTGGGAATTCCAGCTGAGAACTGCCATCAATCCCCATAAGGTCCGAATTTCCCCCAAATCGTTTCTATTAACAAGAATAATGTTTGTTGGTTTTTCAAAAATATTTTAAAAACGTGCATTAAACTCGAAATTGCCTTAGGAAATGGGTCATTCAAACACATCATGTTACAACATATGACGTCATCTACCTGTTTTTCGACTGAAAGCTGTGCGATAATTACCATAGACAGCTTATTAGGATTTTGAACAACCAAAAACAATTTACAAATAACAACAACAAACCTACATGTTTAAAGTCAAATAGAATCAATTAAATTATTTTTAACCAGCAGTGCTATTCTGTAAGAAACGCAGCGCTGTCGCAACACTGTGACAGCGCTGTGAATTCAACTTGGTATTCACTAAGATTGTCAAACCATATAAAACAGCCTAGCAACGTCTACGCTGTGCGCCGAGACGAGCTCGTCGCGGCGCACAGCCTAGAAAATGACTCTTACAGAATCAGGGGGCTGTACCGATGTTATGAAATATTTTACCCGACTATAAGGATCTTATGACATTGCAATATTTGCCACCTAAAAATCATTTTTCAAATTTTATTTTATTACTAGCGGACCCCACAGACGTTGTCCTTTAGATACGATAGTGGCAGTACAGATCAATAACCTAGATACCGACTGCAGCGCAGATTAGATAGATAGATTCACAAATCAGACCGGCAGATGGGTCTGATTTGAGAATCTAAACCATCCACGAATCTACTTGAACACACACAAAGAAAATCACTCAAATCGGTCCAGTCGTTTAGGAGGAGTTCAGTCACATACACACGCACACAAGAAATATATATATATTAAGATGTCAATTTTGCTGATCTTAGTTTTATCTCAATATTTATTGTGTGAAAACTCCTTATTAAGGGATTTAAAGTTGGCTTCATACAAATTGCAATTACTCTGTTTAAGGCTGCGTCGTATTCTTTAAATCCGCGATCTGGGCGTTAAATGAGAAGGCTATTTCATAAAGCCCGTGCTTTCAGGATTCCCAAATATATTATTCTCTCTGCCTTCAAGCGCTTATTATATTCTCCCACTTTGATTCTATTAAGTTTAAATAAATGGGTAGGTAGGATTAAAATTAAAATAAAAGATGTGTGTGTGTGTGTGTGATTCACACACGATAGAAGTGAAACACACGTTAAATGCTCAAATACAGGTAAGTATTAAGCAGTGTGCAATATACACACACAGCGACATTTGCTGTCTCGCTCTTTTGTATTTGTGTCTCTTACCTGTCGTTTTTTCCGTTGCATACGGTTTGAAATCACAACCATTCTAAAGAAGTTTCACTACAAAAATGTATGATATGTAAAGAAATCTTATTAAAATTAATAGCATTCATGTAATAGATGATAATAAGGGGAACTATTGTTGTATCGATTTAATTAAAATGTTTGTTAAAAATAGTAAATTGCATACTAGAACGATTTAAATAATTCCATTTGATCGTACAATCGCGGCGTCATTTCGCTTCTCTTTCATTTCTATTTAGAATGACAGTGTCTTCGGAGTGCGTATCATCCCGCACTTCATTAACTTTAAATATATTTCGTAGTTGTTTTTTCACCACACCTCCTTTATCAACGAAATATTTGTTTGATGGAAAAAGCAACGGAACAACCTAATCACGTTGACCCGAACACTGGTTTTGTACAGACCGAATATTATTTGACCTATTGGCCTCCAAAGCTAGCACACAAAATGACAGCTTTCAATGAGCAATTGTAATTACTTAGTTGCAAGTAATTAAAAAAAAAATTAAAATTGATGTAAACATCCATTACGAAATCCCTCTTCGGAGACAAATTGACGTGAAAATGTCGCATGAATTTTGAGATTTTTTTCTGAACAATAGCTAACGTCCCAAGCACAATGGATAAAGCTCAATCTCTCGCAAATTCTTTTTGATAAGCTTTGAAAACATCTCCCCGAGGATTTCTTTAAGTTGCGTAAATAAAGCCCCTCTAATCATTGCTACTTTCGGAGTAACAATATTTTAGCGCGTAGGTATTTCGTGCGAGATGTACCTATACAGTGTTTTGGACTTTCGCGTAAAACCCTCGAATCATTTGAATTGTAAAACGTAACAATAACAAACATGTCCACATTTGTTGTCTCCGACTAGTGTCGTTCAACGCGAACGGCATTAGCGCGAATTTAGAGGAAATTCGCATTTTCGTAAAAAAATACGATGTTGACGTCCTCCTTGTGCAGGAAACGTTTCTAAAACCATGTAATAGCAATCCGCGTATCCCTAATTATAATATCGTTAGGAATGATAGGTTGCGATCCCGACTCGGAGGTACACTAATTTATTACAAAAGAACACTCCATTGCATCCCATTAGACACACCGCCTCTAGCTTCACTGGAGGCGTCCGTCTGCCAGGTGAGCATGACCGGCCATCAGTCGATCATCATCGCCTCGGTATATCAATCGTGCAATAAAACATTACTCTTCAGCGATCTCAAATCGCTATTAGAACTAGGCAACGCCGTCTTTATAGCCGGCGACCTAAACAGTAAAAATCAGGCATGGGGCTGCAGAGAAAACAATAAAAATGGTATAATTCTCTGCCGCGCCGTCGATGATCTAGCCTGTACAGTAGTCGCCCCAGATGAGCCAACACGCTACGACTTCGCAAACAGCGATAGGAGTAATGTGCGGCCATCCATATTAGACATATGTATAATACGCAATGTATCCCTTCTGGTGCATTCTATTCAAACAGTACACGAGCTTAACTCAGACCACAGACCAGTATTAATTCAATTAGGTAACCCCGAGAATAATACTAAAAATCAAAAGAAAAAGATCATCGACTTTAAATTACTAAATGAAAATTTAAATTCACTTCGCTCGAGTCAACTCGACAACATCCCGGACACTATAGAGAGTCCCGAGGCGGCCATTGCGGCCAGTTCCAACCTTACCGACCATCTGGTAGCGACGATGGAAAAGTCATCTAGGGAGATCTCAACGTCCAGCGATGGACACTGGGAGCTCCCGGATGACATTAAAGCACTCATACGCGCCAAAAACACCGCAAGGCGCAGATACGCTCGCTACCCGGCGGACGAGTATCGTCGTGACCTCCGTAACCTCGAAAGAGACGTTAAAACACGCATCTTAGAGCACAAAGCCGAAAAGTGGGATCGCCTCCTTAGTGAAATCTCACCCTCCCATGTGGCCTACTGGCCACTCGCTCGTTCATTTAGAAAGAAAACGGAGGCATCTATGCCGCCATTAAAAAGACCTAATCGCGCGCCTGCACTAGAGGACGCCGACAAGGCGGAACTATTAGCCGATACACTAGAGAGCCAGTGTACCCCAAACATCACTACCCCCTCACCCTCCATAGGCTCCCACGTAGAGGAGGTAATTAGGGTAGTAGAGTCGAAGACTTCTGCGCCGCCGGAGGGGGATCCTATCCCTCCGACGGATGTAGAAGAAGTCCAAGACATTATCAAACGACTTCACTCCAAGAAGGCCCCCGGGCCGGACGGGATTTCCAACAAAGTCATTAAAATACTCCCACCCGCTCTTGTTTACCTCCTGGTTAGCATTTTCAACGCCCTCCTAAAGGGCTGTAGGTTCCCAGACCAATGGAAAGAAGCTACGGTTATCGGCATACCTAAGCCCGGCAAACCGGGCACGGAACCGTCTAGCTATCGGCCCATCAGTCTACTAAGCTCGATTGGCAAAATCTACGAACGGGTTCTGCTTAAGCGGCTCAAAGCCGTTATAGGCGAAAAGAACCTGTTCATAGACGAGCAATTCGCCTTCCGCGAAAACCACTGCTGTCCAAGGCAAGTCCACCGTATGACCGAAGACATACTCAGAGGTTTCAATAAAAAGAACTCCCGCGATACGTGCGCCGTATTTTTCGATGTAGCAAAGGCCTTCGATAGGATATGGCACGAAGGCCTCGTGTACAAACTGTACAAGCTAGGAATACCGGATAGGCTAGTCATCATCATCCGCGACTATCTGTCAAACCGGTCTTTTAGGTATAGGGTCGAAGGCACCCTCTCTTCCCTGAGACCTCTGAGGGCCGGAGTCCCCCAGGGCTCCGTGCTGTCCCCAACTCTATACAATCTGTACACATCAGATATCCCCAGACCTCCGGACGTCAAACTGGCTCTCTTCGCTGACGATACAGCTCTATACGTTACCCACCCTAATGCTAATAGAGCATCGCTATTTCTCCAACGTGCCGTCACCGAACTAGGCAACTGGTTCGCAAAATGGAGAATAGCTATTAACCCCGATAAAAGCGCGTCGATTCATTTCTCTCGTAAGAGAAAGACACGCTTACCTAAACGCAGACAAACATGGTTCACGATGAAACCAATCTTACTAAATAACGTCGTTATTCCCAGAGTTAGACAGGTCAAGTACCTGGGGGTCACCCTCGACAGGTCGATGTCGTTTAGACCACACATCGCCGCGATTTCTAAAAAAGCCCGTTTCGTCAGTAGTAGACTGTACTTCCTCATAAACAAAAAGAGCAAAATGCCCCTCAGGCACAAGCTCACCCTCTATAAATCATGTATCCGCCCCATCATGTCATACTCCTGTGTGGCATTCGCGCATGTGCCTCAGCATAGACTCAGAGGCCTCCAAACGATCCAAAATAAATTCTTACGTGTGGCAACCGGTTGCCCGTGGTACGTAAGAAACATCGACCTACACCGTGACCTCAGACTAGATTCGATTAGGGGCCATTTCAAAGCGATGTCAGAACGTCACTTCGAAAAGGCACTTCTCCACCCGAACCCACTCGTCGTGAGTGCGGCAAACTACACCCCCGATAGCTTAGCACCTAATAAGTCTAGGTTACCTAAGAATGTCATAACCGATCCTGTTGATAAAATCACAGAACTGTTAAAGCGCGACGCTGAAGCGCGACGTAAGCTACAACACACACTCAGACATAACACAGCCGGTGTTAGGCACACATTCACACCGCATGGGCCCCGGGGTCGTATGCGACGTCGAACCCTACACTCCGTTGACCAGTTGATCCGGATCAACCGCGACAGCATAGGCTCAGATCAGCTACGAGTCGACACCAATATAGACCGTGTAATCACCGATAGCACTCTGCTATCGGCAGCTTGCTCGGGTCCCGCGCTTGACCCGCCTCCCCCGCTACCGGGAGAGGGGAGGGCCGGCCCTCACGATAGGTTTCTAACGTCACCCGTTCCAAACCAGTCGACCGTAGCTGACCAAGTTAGGTACAAACCCGACGCCATGAACATGGCGGGGGGCAACCCCCCAAATTTTTAACGTCATAGGATGATCCAACCGGATCACCCCATTTCCGATGACGCATAACGGTCACTAGGACCATTAGCATAGATCCAACCGAAAAAAAAAAAAAAAAAAAAAAAAAAAAAAATTTGTTGTCTTTTATTGTCAAAACGGCAAGCGACGCACTGCTTCCGCTTCGAATCCATAAAAATACAAATTTGGATAATTCTCTTTCCGGCAACGGGTCATATCAAATTGAATCAAAATCTACTATTCAAGTGATTTCATGAATACTTTAGATTCACCATTCGGTCCTAAACAAAATAAGTACTCCATGTAAAAGTAAAAGTAAAGTAACAAACCGAATATGCCATTACTGGGCACGGGTCTACTCCTCAAAATCAGGCGAGGAACGTATCAGGCCAAAGTTCACCGAGGAGCTGGCCAATGGGTTGGTCAAATTTACACACCTTCAAAGACTAATCCATCAGGCAGGTTTTTCACGATGTTTTCCTTCATAGATGAGCGAGTGATGGTCGGGGCGCACTTAGAAATTTAGAAAAACCCATTTCAAGGCACCACAGGGGGGAGGGTCAGCATCGAACCGGGAACCTTTCGACCAAGAGGCCGAGCCCCTTACCCACTGGACCATAGCAATAGGTGCGATAGGTATTATTTAAAGAATGAATATGTACTCAATGTATATACTTGTAATGGCAAGTAAAAGCGATCACACCAATATGATGAAAGTCATCTCTTGATACCAAGAGGACCTGCGACGTCTGGAACTGGAAAATCATAATAACCCTCTATAAACCAAAACCACTAACGCAGAGGTCGTTTAACTTAATCCTTACACTGGTAGCACAGCTTACCTGGAACTATCCCGATCTTCCCTGGGGTAAAAGTCATGAAAGTCAAAGTCAATTATTGGAACGAAGTTCCTTACGGCAGGCTTGGAGGGGATAGGGATTTTGCTGCGCGACCGAACAGAAAAAAATGTGATAGTAAAACCGTAAGAAAAAGTGCGTGGAATAAAAGTGATAAATGAGACGTACGCAGGCACGACAGTCGCAACAAGCGAGTACTGTATAATACCTTTCTTTTTAGCCGAAGGAACTTCGTTCCTACCTGGTGTCCCACGACACCGCATTTTTTTTTATTCAATATTCAATTAATAGTACAAACAAAGTACCTTTTTGAACGTCAATTAAGTCTACTATCGGTTCCAAAGCAAGCCTACTGAGAAAAACCGGCAAAACAAACTCAACTTAACACCTTAATAATAATCGTATCCTATTATATTCGAAATCTATACCAATATAAAAAATCTGAATAATTACTTTTTACGCGCGCTTTTCTACAGAACCGTAAGTCGAAATTATAAAAAAAAATTGCCAGCCTTACGATTAAAAAAGTTTACCGGCTATTTATTGCAGAGTATTTTATGCGGCTGAAATCGCGGAAAAAGCTAGTTGCCTATAATAGTAATACCTGATATTAAAGTCTCAATAAAAGCGAATGCTTAGTCGTGCACAATCCATTAATCATAAGCTATTGCTATCCTTGTAATCGAAGCGTAAATATTAAAGCAATATAAATATGAACTGCACAAAGGCCGCCGACGAAAACGTCGAGCGCTAACTTGATTAATGATTTGCAAATCGTACCTGTAGCAAGGTGTTGGCAGAAAAAAATCTCCATCAATAATATACAAGGGCGCTACACCTTTCTTCCAAACATATAGGGTTTTGTGAGGGCTTGTGGCAAACTAATAGCGCCCTGCGGTTTTACCCGCGCACTTCCCATTCCCGTGGGTGTTATTATTAAGCCTTGTTTCGGACATGACTGTTTTTGTTATTGTTATTCATACATACAAAATGGGATTCCCGTGGGTGTACGGGAACAAATTATAGCCTATATGTTACTCTAAACCATATCATTTTAAAGTTTCATCGAAATCCATTCAGCAGTTTTTGCGTGAAAGAATAACAAACATAAGTATATCCATACATTCTCAAAAACTTTCGCGTTAATAATAATATGGTATATTCAATCCTATTAAAGCCAAGCCTATTAATTACAGCCACATAATAAGCATAAAATCCTGGGAAAGGGAGAGTAATATTTGGTAAAGATTTCTGCTTATCATCCATATTCATACTTTTAAACTAAATCAAATCAAAATTTATTTATTTCTTAGGTAGCAACTTGTACATTTGAAATACATTAAAAATGTAGTCGATAAAAAGTAAAAAACTCGTTTGAGATGCACCTCTAAGAAAAACGAGAAAAAAACTTAGCGGTTAATCTTTTGCCACCAAAATAATATGCATAATTTATATTAGATATAAAAACCTAACCTTAATAAAACCAAACGTTATCTAATTAGATTTTTCCTGGTATTCCACAGGTTATTTGATAGAGTATGCCTCTTTGGATTCTACTACCTCAATTGCTACTTCAAAAACTGTAAAGCCTACAAGATCTCATAATAATAACTCCGTGTAACATCAAATATTTCTTTTTATCGGTTTATAATTCCCGATCATAGGACAATTAAACAAACATTTTTTTTTTATCTTTATGATATCAAAGATTTAAAAAATATAGCGTATTAAGATTTAAGGGTGTTCATCGCGGGATATCGTCTATGTTGCAGTTAATTGTTTATGTGTGCTATTACTTCATTTGTTTGCCAAAACCTCAAATAAATGAGTTATTTCAATCACGTCGTAACTGTTGTTTATACGTGTTTTATGAACTTATTTGAATAATGCCCAATTTATACCGAACCCTTTCTAATTAACTAGCCTTTATGTGATGACTCAAAGGTACTGTCCTGGTTGACGATAAAGACTATTTTGTACATAACATAACTTTGTTAACGAGCTGAATTTTCATTATATACACAAGGTAATTCTAATTTTTTTTTACGTTATTTGTCTTCGGTGAAGGCGTATATTTAATTCATCGAAGTTAGCTTAATTGACTTGTTGATTTGTTTGTTTGAATGTTTGATCCAATTTGAAAAGTGTATCCTATACATTGAACACTGACTGATAGACGGCATTGTTGTCTCTGACAAGTTGTCTCCCTGGTAAATATATGTACTTTTTAGTTACTTTTTAACGGCCATATTAAAAAGTTTTATTTTTTTAAGTTTTAAAATAAAAAACACAAGCATAAACAAAGGTGTTCTGACAAAATACACAAACCATGACTGACACACAGTCGATTCAACTTCACTATAATTTTAGGTTTAAATTCAAATCAAAAATTGGTATCACTTATAATAATATTATTTACTTGTTACAAATGTTGTTGCATAAACCTAAATGTTTAAATACTATATTATTATATCAAAAAGCAGTTTATTTAAAAAATATGCAAGCACTCTACTTTCATAAAAAAAAACCTTTTTTGGATTCATTTTTGGAAGGTATAAGATAGCTGCATCCACAGGCTGCATCAGTTAATGAGAACTTGGGTTCTCTAACTTAGGTCTTAGAACCAAAATACTGTATGCAATCAATCCCCTCAACTCACATTTACAGACGCTACAACGCTAATATCCACTCATATAATTAAACTAGACAAAAGAACTTGCTTACAATTGCTAAATGTGCACTATTAGTGCATTGTTTTTTTTTTCTACATGTCCCGGTAAGAAACAGACCCAAGGCGTAGTTTTAATTATCAAGAGAGCATAAAACAAATGGGTTGGCATCTGGATTCTGGAGCAAGGCGAATTGAAAATATCTCCAACAGAACGAGTTTCGATTGTTTCAAAATTCCCTTTTGTTACCGAGTGCTTGAAGCAAATATATTTTATTACAAAATTGATTTTAAATCTGAATTTAATTACAACATCTATGGAAATATTAATAATATTATATTATGGGCGTAATATATAGTAGTACAAAAAAAACCAATGCCACCTTTGGTATGGTGCCCCGGATCTGCTAGCAACACTCAACAGGGCACCTTGACGGCTAGTCAGTCCTTCAGGGGACCGACGCCACCTCCACAGAGGAGTTGTCCCGCACAGAACAACCCCTCCCAACATTGGGACAGTACTATGAGGTGAGGTTCCTATCCTCACCCCTTGCCCCCTGCTCTCCCCTCTTCTTATAAGAGGGGTACAAAGAGCCCCCTCAGCTTAATTCGCTTCGCCCAAGGTCTAACCCTGTGCTACTCAGCCCCACCGCCACGACAAGTTTTGAACCATGGTGGGGACATACAGTAGTACAAGCGTAACATATCATGGAAGCTCTTCCGGCTGCAAGTAGGCTCTCCTACAATGGACCTTTCAAAGGTTAATAGTCATTTTTCCTAAGAAGTTTTCATTACACCATACGCATCATTTTACGACCAACTCGTAAATTTTTCAGCGTATCTACAGAGCTAATCTCGATATTATCTGCTGCCTTGTTATTTCAGTATGAAGCATTTCACGCATAATGTTCACTGCTCTATATTTAAATGAAGTACAGCATGGTCATGGAGGGCTTTTTGTGACTGCAAGGAAATGACGTTTCGCGTGTATACCCGGGGTATATTTCGGGATTGGGTCAGGAAATGTAAGGTACCAAACTAACAGGCTGGTCCTAACGAAGGTCAGACTTCTCGTAAAGGGGGGGGGGGTGCTGCCAGTCGACGGCCCTGACTTACTGACGTACCTGATGATGACATTGTCGAAACCGGTCGTGTTTAAATTGTAACTGTTATAATATCTACATCTACACTATAAATATAATATTATAAAGAGGAAAACTTTGTTTGTTTGTTTGGTTGTAATGAATAAGCTCAAAAAGTACTGGACCGATTTCAAAAATTCATTCACCATTCGAAAGATACATTGTCCACGAGTAACATAGATATTTGGGTTCCGGTTAAAAATCAACCAGAAAAGTTACTTATTTTGCGTACTAAGCTCGCATTGTAAATCTTAGTTAACGCAGGCAAAGCTGCGGGCAACTGCTAGTATAAAATAAATAGTGGGAAAGTTGTATATAAAGTTTCATAATAGTGGCTATGTGACGTACAATAATCAAAACGTTGGACCTTTAAAATCCGAGGAAGTTGTTTCAATATAATTAGTAGCAGAGACCCGCCACAGGAACAAACTCGACGCCATGAAACCGTGGAAGTCATACTCCACAGCTGGCAGGGGGAAACCCCCCACTAACTATATCACTGGGTGAAACCAATCGGCTCATCCCACTACCTATGGGCCATTAGGGCCATTAGCATAGCTCCAACCGAAAAAAACTTTCGTTTGTCAGATGTACTTACTTCAAAATCCAATTAAAAAATTCAAAAATCGAATTAAGGAAGACAATCCTCGTAGCTCAGCACAGCAGTAGAAAAGTTTTTAATACTGCTCAATCACTAGTAGCTGTAACAGTAGCAAAACTCTGTAAAACTTTACTTTAAAAGGAAGCTTTGTCTTGCAAAGTATATACTATTTTAAAGTGCACCTGACACAGTCTTTATTTTAAGTAAGCTTGAATTTAAAGTCTGGTGTTTGAGTTTAACAGATATTGAAGGAGTGCGATAGTGATAACTATAAATATAATAGCAGCGCCCCGCGGTATCACCCGCGTATTTTCCATTCCCGTGGGAGTACGGTGATAAATTATAGCCTATGTGCTATTCTAATGTACGCGTATAAGCTATATTATAATTGTAAAATTTCATAAAAATCCATTCAGTAGTTTTTATGTAAAGGAGTAACAAACATCCATACTTACAAACTTTCGCGCTTATAATATTAGTAGGATAATTTTATGTAAAACAGCAGTTGCAGAAGCTAATGTAATCAGAAGGGCTAGGTGTAGCAAGCAAGCTGACTTCGGTTTCTTAAATTATCTTATATTATTCCCTAATTTAGACAAGCATACATAGTTACCATCTAAATACGATATCATATTATAGATTACGAAAATATTTGTTTATTATAGATATTTTAATGATTCTATATCTTTTTTTATCAATAATTTCTCCCGTATTTTTTTTATTCATTTTAAAGTATAGTATAGAGTAAGCGGGCATGTCTATGTACATAAGTAATAGATAAGCTGCATTGACGCTATTTGGTCAGTACTAAGGTGGCTGCTCTTTGGCAATTGGCCAGGACAATTCGGTTATTGACTTCCATGTGAAACGATCTCTGAATTCGAATGGTTTCATTAAACGACTCGTTTTGCAAGATACTCTGCCACGTTCCTAGATTATTGATTATTCATATTCAGATCTGCCATTAAGTAACATGTAATCAAATAAGATGTGCCATTTATGAAATTCGTCTTGCTTTGGGCTATTCCTTCTCACTCAGACTATTACTTAAGTGTTGTTTTTAATGATAAAACAATCCAAATACCCAAACTTATGAGAGTAGCCAACCTTGGCCTCAGCATGGGGCACTGCTGCTCCAGCCTACAAGTAATTTTTTTTGTAACGTTTGGGCTCTTTTGTTATTTTTTAATCTGTAAATTTAGAGGCATTTCGTGCGCGCTTTCTTTTTGTGTAACTTTCTTACGAATATTATGATTGTAGTTTGTATAAGAAAAAAAAATTGTTTGACCTAGGTCAGAGCCAGGGAGGAGCAAGCGCCCCAGCTTGCCCCAGTGTGGCTACGCCCATGCCCAAACTTAATGACAGAACCACAAAAATTCTTAAACTATCGAAGATTTCATTCATGCGGAAAATGTCTAATAATATCCGTGAAAATGAGTCTTAGAGAAATGGAAATTGACAGGATAGTGGAAAGTTCGCTGAAAAGCAACGAAGTATAAACAAAAAGTATGGAAATTCACTCGAATAATGTACTTCATAAAAATTACTCGTACTGTTTTATATTGTAATAAGATGTTGATTTTTAAGTATATCTACAATAGGAACTTCAAGATGAGCTAAAGAGATACTGTAAACTCCGCGATGTTTTTCTTCCAAATTATATCTCCAGATTCGAACCCGCGCCTCTTATGAAGTCTAGCATCGACTTCCACGTTGTCCTGTACCTAATACATTCAATTTATAAAGCAAAGCAATAAATTAAATGAAGACTGCAGTACAAAGCCAATTGCAGATTACACGGGTTATATTATGCATTAAATATTGAATTCTCCGGTTTCGTTTATTAAACGAATGCTAATTAATGATATTTGATTTACTGCAAAAACGGACAACAAATATAATTACGTTAATACCGTGGACAAAGAAAATTAAATTCATTGATCATTTAAAATTAAATGACTATCAATTCAAAATCCGATATCTCCAATGTAGTAAAAAATGATATGATTAACACCATCTTTAAAACTTCACAGCCCTTTAGGCAATTGGCTTTTACGTTTATAGAATAGATAGTTTACAGAATAGACAACTGATGATGACTGTCAAAACCAGTCGTGTTTAAATTGTAAATGTAATAATATATAAAATAAATAGTGGAAAAAGTGTATTTAAGGTTCTATTATAGTGGCTACTTTATAGAATAGAATAGAAACATTAATGTACGAGATTACAGTTCGCTTTCGAAAACGTTATCTTTGTGTGATTACAAGCCGAAGTCATGGCATATTAGGAAAATAGCTAAATTACAAAGTGCTTTGAAATAAAATGTTTCAGCCTTCAGTGTGATTTATGTATGAAAGTGTCAGACTTAATAAGAGCGTTGTTAGATTATTTTGCATGGAACCCACCAACTTTTTACTAAGTCCCAAACTTGACTTCATTTTTCCGCATGACATTATCATAATGGATTTTTTCCCGCCAAAATTCGTCCTACTTCCTAAGTATATCCAATTTCAATATGCGTACCGTTCATCTATTTTGTAATATGAAATGAAGAAATTAATAAATTTATATATAACTAGCGGACCCGGCAGACTTCGTTCTGCCACAAAGATCTGGTATGTGGCAGTTTTTTGTTCCTACCTTTTGAAGAAAAAAAAATAGATGAAAAAAAAGTAATAGATGATACAGAAAAGAATGAAATACTGTAAGTAGTAGTTGTATTAGTAGTAGTAGTAGTAGTAGTAGTAGTAGTAGTAGTAGTGGTAGTAGTGGTAGTAGTAGTAGTAAGTCATTTTGTAGGGACCCGATGACTAAACGATTTGACTGTTAGAATATATTATATACTCATCATACAGGTAAAGTAAAATATTCTTTTATAAATAAAAACATTGCCTAAATGGACTTTTTACTCTTTTTAATAAAATATTTTAGTTATTATATGATTTATGTATTTTTAAGGTTTTTAGTTTTAGTTTCATTTCTTGTAGTATTAATAACTATACATAGTAATGATATAAAGATAAAAAATTATAGGTAACAGAAAAATTTCATTCCATTTGTATACATACATTTTTCATATATACAATAATTATAGACTCGCGTACAAATTACTAATAATTTTATAATTAATAAAAACGGTTAGCTATATTAAAAAATAATAATGTCATGTTTCGTGCCTTGACAAACGTCACAATAAACCCAAAATTTACAAAATGAGTTCAGAAAATGATAACAAAGATATACATGAAGATGAGAAAAGAAAAGATATTAATGAACACTCGGAATTTTTTGAAGTTGGTAGATTTTATAATAAGTTAAACCTAACTTCCAACGAAGCTAATGAAAGCCAGAGGAACTTGCGCTTCAATAGTGTGCTGCAAGTATGGATGGACTGTTCGAAAATAAACTACGTATCGGCAATGATATTTGAAGATATATCGAGAGGTATTTTAACATATTATCTTAATAATATATTAATCGTGAATAAAACTATATATCTAATAATATATATAAGATAACTCTGTCGAGCAAGATTCAAAAAAAACCTTATAAAATCTTTGCTCTTAGAATATTGCCTCCTTATTTTTTTATGTTTAAGTATTATAATTATGTTTCTCAGATCCCCTGTATCGAAGCATAAGATTTTCCAGTCACGACTTATTAGATTCAAAAAAAGATGCTGCTCTTGGCGAAACTGAGGACAATATTCTTCCGATCGAAAAAAAGGTAATTATTAACTGATTTTATGCTTACGCTACTTACTCAAAACTATGTCATTAAAAATGCCGTAAAGCGCATACTCTATATTTTTTGCCGCATGGATAAAATATTGTCAAAGACTGTTTTCCTATGCAGACGGCCTTGCCACTTATATCGAACATAAATAAGAACTGCACAGAAATCGTCTTCCCAGCTGGTTAATGGCCATGACAGTAGTAATTAATTTGAATAATTAATAATTAAAAGTATAATTCTTTGGCGATTGCCAATAATATTTCACCACGTTCTTCCCTTTCAACTCCTACAAATAGATTTAATAAAAACTAACACAGTTATAAGTAACAGTCATTTTTTCCGCAGGGAACACAAAAAATATAAATAAGATTCCTAAGGCCCCGTTCGCACGAGCGCTTTATAAACGTTGCATTAAAATCCGACGTTGGCTCGACTTGCAACTTCGGCATACTAAATTTTATTCAACGTCTACGTCGAGGAATTAACGTCGAAAGTCCAACAGCACTTGACAAAAAAGCGCAACGCTTTAAAAATGCTGAAAATCTATTTTGTCTCATTCGAACGCTTTTTCAGCGCTCGGCTCTTTGTAGATAGAATTTCTCACAACACCAGTTCTTACCTACAACTTTAAAGATCCGTCCATAAAAATGCCGATATTGTTTAAGTTTGTATAAAAATCTAAATCTCTGAAAAGTTATTTACCGAGTTTTGTTTATAAAGGATGATAAAAACGGCACTCAGCATAAATATTAAAAGTTGATAAAGATTCCTTCAGCGCTGTACTTCCCCGAGCCTAACGTTATGAATATTTTATCAAGCGCATCAAACGTATACTTTCCACCTTTTATTCATTCATAATATTGTTTCTTTAATAGTTACTATTAGGGATGAGCCGTAACTCGTTTTACATTCGGCTAAACCGAATTTCGGTAGCACGTAAAAATGCGACACCATAATAAAAATACCTATTTGCACAATTTTTACTAATAAAATTAATATGAAAGCCGGTAAATAAAATGAAGCCGGTTAAATATTTATAAAACAAATGAATGGAAACAAATGTATTTCACGAAGAAGATAAGCGGACTGATCGTAGTGAGTGCAACCCGGCAACCTTTCAAAGTATATTAGTATTTCTAGCACAGGTCACGATGAAATATTTTCTAATATACAATGTGAAAGGAAATCTCGGAGACGTGACAAATGGTCTGGACTCAAAGGCGTGTGCCGGCGTTATTCTGCCGGGAATAATAAATGCGTTATAAGTAAACACCTTTGTACTCGTCTGTGCAAATCGCTTTAGTACGCTTTATCGTTCACCGTCGATAACGTATTGTTACTTTTTACAGAAGTATGGCAGTAGAGAACACTTGTCTATTCTTTTTATTTAGGCCCCCTTCGCAGTGCGCTTTTAAAAGACGTTTGCAAATAGATACCGTGTATTTGTTCACACAAGAGCGTTGTAAGGCGCTTTGATAAGTAATCGACATTTAGTGTTGGATTTTAGATCGAATGTGAATGCCGAACTTGCAGCTCACTTGTGTTAACGCACAACAAGTGTTTTAACGCGACGTTGGCTCGAGTTGCGAGTACTTCGCTCTAAACTTTAAAACCAGAGAAAAAATCTAAAAACAGTCAACTTTTTAGTTTATTACTTTGAACATGTATAACCTCGAAGAAATCCACTCCTACATAACAAAATTTCATCGAAATTAGCTTAGACGTATAGGAGGAGCTAAGTAAGATACATTTGAAATAATAATAATAATAATAACTTTACTTGCGAAACACGCCGCAGTACATAAATCACACAGACATGCAAAATAACCAATAAAGAAAAAAAGAAAAAATAAAAATAACAAGCTTTATAGGCGGCGGCGCATCCCACAAAAAGGTAGGTCCTCGGCTTGAGTTGGGATTAGGCACAGTATGTTCTAACCCCAACACCGATTTTCAGGACCACCATTGGCTGTTTATTTTATTTTATTCTGGCGGTAATATTTGTAATACTTAATTGAATTCATTAGATTTATTAAAATCCTTATAAAAAATATTTCAGTTTTCAATACATCTAACTCCGCTGACGAATGAGAGTAACTTATGGGGATGTTTCTATAATTTCCCGGAACTGTACAACAATATCTACTCACCGGTGGTGCGGGTCAAGACTTTGGACAACATTCCTGCGAGCGGAGACGGGGTATTAACTAAAGACATGGTGGCCGCTTGCCTCAGTTACTTAAAACGCACTCCCATTTTGGGCGACTATGTATACATCAAATTGGATCTTTCTTTGAAGGTAATTTATAATGTTAGAAATTAGAATCTTATTAATACCGATTTTTTTTTTCGAAAATCAGCGGTTTTCGGAAAAATATTCGGATTCAGATTTTACCAACACTCTTGGAATCAAATATTTTACGGATTATAGTGAAATAACTTTTACGGGTTTTATCGCTGTTTATTAAGAATTTTCCACGTTAGAGTAGTTTTGAACATTGTAAAGGACGTCTGAAACCTCAGTCTTCTTGCGACCATGGTTGATGTAAAGTATCCGAAATGCCGGGCATATAAAAATTATAATAAGCAGTGATTGAATAAGTACAAAGTGTTATGCAATGAGTGAAATTCGCTTAAACAAGCAATAAAAGTAGTATTGAAGTTGAACAGCGCTTGTTCATTGTACACCGATCGTAAAGAAAAATGCACCGTCGTGTTGTAATGAAAGGCTTTATAAACATTTACATCGTCTGACGCTTGACATGTAAACGGAACATCGTGTTCCATTTACATGACGTTTACAAGAATTATGTTAACATGACCTTTTGTAATCTGCAATTTATTCGTTTCATGGCATGTAAAACTTAAAAGAATATTTTGTAACGGAGACAAGGGCGTAGTTACCGCACTATCTAAAATTTAACAGTAAATTATTATTATTAAAAAAAATCTATGTAGAATACCATTTAAAAGTTTGGCCTTGTCATTTCGTGGCCTCGCCAGCGTCAAGACCCAGATACTTCACTGGATGGACGGATGATAATTTTATCAGTGGCAATAATCAGAAACAGGTTTAACGCCTGGTTTCCGAAAGGCTGATCAACGCAAAAAGTAACAAATCAACTGTCAAATCTATTGTTAAGTGTCAAATGTGTTGCTTGAAGCATGGTTAAATTGCTTAATTTGTCAGTTAACATAGCCATTACAATGGAAAGCTGTTAAATTTGACTCTATAATCGTATGTTAACCGCCATTAACAGCCATGTTTTTTGACATACACTTTGACCAACGTTTCAAAAACCGGGCGTTAGTATCAGGCAATAGCAGTGTTCACTAAAATTTGACGTTTATTTAACGATTGATCCATGACCTAGTGCAGACATCTATATTCATCATACATATTAACAGCATTTGGAGGTATTGAGAGAACCCGCGACTACTGCCAAAAAATTCAGACGTATATAGAAGGACAGTTCTCATGAGCACTTTAAAACCAAACTCTGCGATGTAAACGTGTGACAAGAGGGACACCGCGATGTCCCCCGCATATGAGCCTACGAGAGCGAGCGAGTGCGAACTGGGGACATGTTCCCAATAAAATCGGCACAAAAAATCCTTAAGAATTGTGCTTCTATGTACGTCTGCATTCTTTGCCATTGCGTAAAGTGTCCAGTAGCCCGGCCTCTCGACTAGCTGGCTGTCATAAATTGGTATGAATAAAAAGGAGATTTTAATTTTTTCACATACATTTTCAGCTTCTCGTCAATATAGACGTACTCCAATATTATAAGTATATCGTATACCTGGATCTGTCTTCTAACTCCTTGTGTGAAATAAGTGTTTTATCTCGCTTGCCGTACCTGCAATACCTGTCGGTGGACTTCAACAGGCTCCCGTCGGTGCTGGATTACGATACACGTGAGTGTTTTAACAACTTTACAAATGCAACTAACCGTTACCAGAGCGCGCTTTAACTTAGACTAAACTTGCGCCGTAACTTAGCTTTACATGCATTAGTCGGACTGAAGATATATTTTAAAATGATAAAATATACGAGACCAAATTGCAATATTATTTTTGCGCCTAAACTCGTGTAATATAAAATTTGGAAAGATTGTTTGTTTAAGCGCTTATCTCCGAAACTACCATTCCAATGTAAAAAAAATTGCATTTGATTGCCCTTTTACTATAGAAGAAGCTATGGTTATTATTGGATACTTGTAAGGAACATTTTGATAATTTTCCTTTTGTGGAAAGTCAAACAGCGTGTAACAATTTAACTATAATTTATGAAATTTATAATATACAAATTGGTACATAATTTTTAAGAAACAAAAGTGCAGCACGTGATTCCACGTCTAAGGTTAATATACATAATTATACTAAATTTATCGTCCGTTATGGTTGACTTTATCACAATTTTCACTGTACATTTGGCATGCACAACAAATTAATTTATTAACCATTCCTTTTTTAAATATTTCAGCGCAATGGTTTTTGACTGAAGTGCGGTACAGATATAATGTGGTGGCGGACATTCGAGATCTGACTTCGTTCTGGTCCATAACTGTACTTGAATTGTCACACAATAACATCAAATATATAACCGGACTTCAAAATTTAAGGTGAGTATTAAATACCCGTGAACAGATAGTTTAACTCAACTTTGCGCGCGGCACTATGTGTGCGTGCGCTTGTCATTACTCGACTTTAATTTGTGTGGCAGAGACGTGGATGTCACCTTCATCATTCACTTCCACCTTAATAATCAAGCATATATTTATCGGTGGGAGAAACGCGTTGTATCCCACTCCCGGCTGCATTGGTATCACCATCTTGCTTATTTCGCCCATAATACAACTTCGTTGTGTTTCGGAGGGAAGGGCAGTACAGGCAGTGTAATTACTAGCACCAAGACTTAACATTTTCTCAACTCATCTGTCACAGGGTAGGCAACTCATATATAAGTCACCTGGACCTGTTCTAGATAAACTAGAATAGCCTAGTTTATGAATATAGGTTCATGGACCACATAAACCACATACCATCTAGATGGCACGACTACCAATCTGTCTATGTTAAATTGAAAAAAACACATACATTATAATATGGCCATAAAGCCCAACTTATGGAAATTATGGGGAGTAAAATCAGTTAACAGACTGTATTTTACACTCGTAGCACTCGTAACTCATCCACTACGAGTGCTACGAGAATCCTTTCATGTGAATGTGATACGAGTTCGTAGCGGTAGTGCGTAGCCGAGCTATGTGTTGCTCTCCTATATTTATGAGTAGATTATATTTTTATATAAATGGATTTACACCTTAGCTCCAGTCATGCGTCGGAGGCCGAAGCTGACACACACTTTTTTAAAAGGAGAGAAGACCCGGATAGGAGTCATATAAAAGTTGCAAGAACTATGCTTGTCCCACATATGCGTTTCGTTTGTAAGCTACTTCACCAAACGGACGATCTTTCCTCATGATTATCTTTATCTGTATTTCTCTTTTAGGTACTTGCGACGTCTAGATCTCTCCTTCAATCACATACAGAGAATGGAAAATCTCAACCACCTTCGTCTGCTGTGGCTTGACGTATCCCACAACAATATATCCAGTTTTGATTGTGGCCCAAATGTGGGACTGTGGACACTTCTACATCTGGAATACTTGAACATAAGCGACAACAACGTCAAGTCCTTGAAAATAGTCTCAGGGTGTACACGGTACTTATATTCTTTGTGGAACCACTCCACCAAAATAATTAGACGCATGACTCGCGAGGTCACCCCGCCCTAGACCCGCGCTCCTCCTATTACGGGAGCAATATCTTTGTTCGGTCGTCGAATGAAGCAGAGTTATTTTAGTGAAATGTTCTTAAGTTGAATCCTTAATCCAAATTCGAATCGAAAAGTTGGGATGATTGCTTCATTTAAAGTTACAAAGATTGGATACTTCTTTATTAACTTTTTAGTAATATAAAATAAACCAGGTGAGAAGACGATTTCCGTGCAGTGGCCGGTTAGAGTTGGATGCGAGTGGCAAGGGATCGGTCGCCTTGCGTTTATTGAGGAAAGACCTATGTTTAACAGTGGATAGATAAAGGCTGATGATGATTTTGAATATATAATTCGTCTGTGTGAGTATATGTCACTGAAACTCCTCTTAAACGGCTGTTAAGGTTTTCAATTTTTTTATGCGTGTTCAAGTGAATTCGAAAATAGTTTAGATTTACAATTCAGTCCCAAAACATCGTGTGCGTTACGTCTACCGCTAGGATTATTGTATATTACAGATTAAGGGAGTTGCACGCTTGTAACAACCGGTTCAGCATGTTACTAGAAGTACCCACCTTCATGAAGACACTCCGACGGCTGATCATCTTAGACCTCCGCCTGAACCCCATATGCAAAGTGAAGGGGTACATGGATGTCATTGTGAATACCCTCCCCGTTATATTCCAAGTGGATGGTGCAGTTTTGGATCCTGTAGATATTGTTAGTATGACTTTATATGAATAAGGTTTAGGATTAAATACAAATTGTTTAAAAATGGAATTATTTGTGTCTGCCTCTATTTGCCTCGTTTGGGAGACTCGTCTTATCCGTTTTTAACAGCTACAATATTTAAAATAAAGTATAAATTACAAGTAAAGTATCAACCCGTAAATGTCACTCTGCTGGGCACGAGTCTCTTCCTCGAAATCAGGCGAGGTGAGTATTGGGCCATAGTTGGCCAAACGCATGCTGGTGAACTTTACAACACACTTTCAAGGACTTTCAATATTATCGGGCATGCAGGTCTGTTGCAGTTTTCATTTACCGGTGAGTGAACGATGGTTTCGGGTTTCGGAGTGCACTTAGGAATTTGGCAAAACAAGAGGGGGGTCTGTATCGAACCTGAACCCACTGGAAAATCATTGCTCATTGAAAATAAACAAAAACAAAAAGTATTTAGTAAGTTTATTAAACGACAAGTATTTTTACCTTTACTCTGAATATAATTTGTTTTCAATATATTTCATAGATGTTTTTATATCAAATTTTTTAAAAATTAAAAAATTAAGACGAAATCAATTTTGAGAATCAGTGACGACCACTACGATTAGGAATTCGATTCCACGACATATTTATGTCGTGGAATCGAATTCCTTTGTAATAAAATATATAAATACATTTGTAATGTATAAATACATTTGTATTCCGCCATTAGACTTGATAAACATTTTGTGATTGTTGTGTGCAGTTTTTGTTTATCATAGTGGTTCATATTTGGTTTTTCTCTACTATTTGTTTGTACGCGGCCTTAACTTTGGATGCTCAATAAGTATACGAATTCAATGCTAAATATAAAATTATAGCGAACAGCAAAAATGGATATGGCGCCTGATGTAAGCACATTCGCGGGCCACCGTCTCCTTCGATTGCTGTACATCCAGCTGCTGTCAAGGGCGAAGGTGTCACCCTACGTCCCACCAGCGGATACCAGGGACGTACCTCTGATCGTCCTCGTGGGTCAGAAGGATATCGGCAAAGGTCAATAAAAAAGGATCATAAAATATAAATATAGAATGTAATACTTCAGTTATCTTCATCAAAGGTTGTGTTGTGTGTGCGTATGTGCGTGTTTTAGTCTGTATGTGTGTGTATTAATGATTTGACACGGACGAAAAAGCTAAATGACGTCATAAACGTTACGTCGAGATGTTCCACACAAAATGCTTGACGCCGGTATTTTTACGTTATTTGTATAGACAATGAAATGGAAAGTGGTCAGTGGCCAGTGTCGACCGGGACCAGCCAGGGTACTAATTCAGGCGTTGACTGTTCCAATACATAAGATGGCAACTCTCGGTACCAGTAATCACACTGGCTATTTTGCCTTTCTCTAAAACACAGCAAAGCTGTTTGGATGGTGATACCCTGCAGACGAGAGCGCAGTATATCGAATTCCAACCAACGATATTGAAACTCTGAAAACAACTTAAATCCAGCAAATTTATATTGACTATGGCCAGTCTAGAGCCTGTGATCCATTGGGGGCATATGCATAATGCGCGTAATAATTGGATGCGAGTCGCAATGAATCGATCGTCTTGGCGTTCATTGAGATAGACCTATGTTTAGCAATAGACGGATAAAGGCTGATGATGATGATGTTGATGATTCACTATATTTTTTTTTAATTATAGTACGTCAGTATCTTTTTCTTGTATTAATATAATCTCGTTAATAAAATTTATCATTAATAAAAATTATTATTATTAATAATATTATCAATAAGACGATATCTTACAATTATATTATATTCATTCTTCAGGGACTTTGGCTCGTCGTTTAGCAGAAGAATGTAATACGAATGTGGAATTAGCTGTACAGCACACAACCGCGTCCTGCCACTTTTTACCCGACTACAAAGTTATAACAAGGACAAACTTCGACAATATGCTGGTCGCGGACGAGTTTTTAACTTACAGTGAAATGGACGGCCAGTCATATGGACTAAGTGAGTTATTAAAAATGTTTAATAAGCACTAAAGCCAGTGGCTTTCGCGTACTTTTATGTATGGGCAAAAGTATTTCTGCTTCGTGAAAATAGACCAGTGTAAATGCAATGAAAGCCTGAAACAACTTTGACATTGAGACTGTGAGGAAATGAGAATAAAGAATGGCGAGGAATTTTTCGAATTGTGAGGAAGTCGGAATAATAAAAGGGAGGAAATGGGAGTCTAATTAAAATTGTAACGAACGCAGCTTATAAACCTTACTCGCTAGTGCATAATATATTATTTATTATTATTTCATTAATATTACCTATTCATCATCGAAAGAGGTAGTGCCATAGTGCTTTGCAGTCGGATTTTACCGACACGACCGGGGTGGTACCTCTCGCTCATATAATACCGGCGTAAAGTGGCAGTTATGCTGTCGCGTTTCGTGTGGTTTGTGAGTGCCGGCAGTCCATTTGGGGGATAGGGAAAACTAGAGCAACACATCTTCATGACCTCCGGTTGTGCTGATGTTTATTTTATTTTTTAATAATTGCGATATTTAATTTAAATCAAATTTAATGTTTGATTTTATATAAATTAAATATCGACATAGTAAAAAAACAATTTGAAATTTACCAAAAAATGGAAGTTTGAATATAGAAGTTATCTCGTGTTTTTTAGGTCGGGAAGAAGCGTTTGTAAACAATGGAAAGGTGAAAATAGTGACGATGGACTTGATAGGGGCTCTCATGTTGAAGCTGCGCGGCTACAGGCCTTATCTGATATTGGCCTTGTATTCTGATAAACAAACACTGAATAAAGAACAAGAGAAAACGAAACGGTAAGCCTTTCAGCACATTGTACGCGTATTTAGCGATGAATTCCTGTTTATAATAAATTTAATGGGAGCCCAAAATATGTGTCTGATAATAATAACAATCAAAGTACCATATAATTTGTCCATAAGACATGGTATAGTATAAATTTCGCCAAAATTAATTTAGTAAGAATCCCATGTTATGTAGAATGGGCAGCAATAGCTAAAGGTAACTTATTCCACAGCCGAAGAATAGATTTCTTAGGATTCCTGTGTATATTGTCCACTTATTTATTAATAAAGACAAATGGAGCAAGCCGAACACCCGAGTGACGCTACCAAGCCGAATACAAATTCTAAAGCGCTCTCATGTGCTTGACATATCGTCGTACTCTAAACGTCTATTAGATTGTGTTCGCTTTGGTAGTGTCACTCGCGTGTTCGGCATGCTCCATCTGTCTTTATTAATAAGTCTGTGATATTTTCTATAAACATGACTAATGTAATAAAAGACACTGTTGCAACTTATATATTAATAATATAGTAGAGTCATGTATTGCCGTGTGTTTGGGGCGAATCTACATGCTCACTTTTTTTAGCTGCAGTCCAGGACCCGTTAATATAAATGGTTGACATTATGTCGTTGCTATCGAAATTAATTATGAATTCAAAATTACAATCACTACATATTATAAAACAAAGTCGCTTTTTCTGTCCCTATATCCATTTGTACGCTTAAATCTTTAAAACTACGCAACGGATTTTGATGCGGTTTTTTTTAATAGACAGGACAATTCAAGAGGAAGGTTTATGTACATAATTAATAAAGTTTTTATATAGATTGCCTAAGATATTACAATAATTGTTGGAGGTGTCGGAAAAAAATAAGCCGTCTGGGAGTTTTCAACGAAAACGCTGCCTGAACCCTTTGAGATATAACAAAATAATGTATGGTGGAATTGTGTATCTTAAATAGGCCTACAAAAAAGTCCGCGATAGCATATGTCTATCTCTTAGAGATATCATACTATATCCATTTAATACCTTTAAAAAATTGGCAATTATAACGTGATAGTTTGAAAGTTATTTACACGAATACGGTATGAATCCTTATTATTTTAAATCAGTTAATTGGCTTCTACACTTAATGAAGATTATTTTTGCCCTTTACATCATGCGAATTCAATGAATACTTTAGGAGATATGGCAAAATCAAAATAATGTAGAAGAAAATAAATCGTGTTGCCACGATTCGAACTGGCGGTTGTCTGGTGTCTAAGGCCGTAGTGTATCAACTCTGGTAGACGTAATATTGACATTCGGTGCGTGTCCGCCAACACGTACAGACCTACCGTCCCTACGCTCTCTGCGCAGGTACAAGTTCTCGCGCTCCATTGTTCTCGTAGACAAAGGCTGTGCTCCAGTACTGTCCTTTGTCTATTGTTAGAGTCAGTGTTGCGTCATCCTAGTGCGTTTCGTACAGTTTACAAGTGCTCTTAGATATTGAGGCCGTCAGACGACTCAATCGCGTTTAAACCCGTCCGTTACATCGCGCGCTTAGAACCGCGTTCGTAATTACGTGGTGTTCCGGTGCCACATAGTCGCGTTCGTTGTGATAGTGCCGCGTTATTAATCGCTCGCATAGCGAAAAGTGTGTTCCCGAAGCCGAACACGTAAGTTGTTTTTCGTTATTTACACACCTACTTGGGTTGCGTCCCGGTACCTGCCCAGGTAGACGACCGTATTATTTCCTTTGTCACACACCTCCCGCCAGGCGGGAGGGTAGGAACACAATGGCGTCTTAATGACGACCGGTTTTTTGTTTCAAAACCATTAACAATATAACAATGGCGGATCTCATGAATGACATTCCGAAAGAGGCCCTTATGGCTTTCCTGCGCGAATGCATACCAGACGTAGATGCGAAACTCAAAGTTTTCATCCAAAAGTCAGGCAGTAGCCAAAGCAACAAAAAAGTGAGGAGGTTCTCGACCGACTCACTCGCGTCCCCCGCCGCGTCAATCGACGACGGCACGACCGAGGCCGGATCGGAAATCACGCGGACTTCCCGCTCGTCAACTCCGTCAGAGGAGGAGATGTCGGTAGCCGGCAGCTCCTCCGAGGAGGAGACCACCAACAGCGGATTCACGGAAGTCCGCAACAAAAAGAAGAGGCGGCGCCCGGACACCGGGTCCGCGCCGTCCTCCACGCCATCCCCCCCGCCTAAGGCTCCGAAGGTAGGGACCCCGCCCCCTCAGGGCAACAAGGTTAAAGCGGCATCATCATCATCGCCGCAGGTCACCAGGCGCGACCAAGTCGCGTCCCCCGCGCCCGGTACATCGGCGTCCACCCCGAACGAGGGCATGGACACCGAAACGCGCACGAAAGCGCCCCCCCCCGATAGTCGTCCAGGACACAAAAAGCTGGACTATAGTCTCGAAGGCTATTTACGCGAAGCAGATTTTATACAAATCTGCACGTTCGTGCGCAGACGGCATAAGAGTCCAAGTGGCGGACTCTAATGACCACCGTAGGTTGACCGCTTTCTTAAGCGCCAACAAAATAGGATACCACACGTACGCGCTCGAAGATGAGCGCGTACTGC
Organism: Lycaena phlaeas; assembly: GCA_905333005.2. NCBI lineage: Eukaryota > Metazoa > Arthropoda > Insecta > Lepidoptera > Lycaenidae > Lycaena > Lycaena phlaeas. Next base: position 8,103,142 of record HG995181.1, read on the forward strand.
GTGTTGTCATCGGCGGTGTCCCCCGGGATATGGACCCGTCCGAAATCAAGGAGGACTTGATCCTCCAGGGATACCCTGTGGAGGAGGTACATAGGATGTACCACCCCCGCAACAAATTCAAGTACAAGATGGTACTTGTCATCCTGCCGCTAACGCCGGCGGCGAAAGCAATATTTAATGTCCGGGCCGTGTGTAACATGACCGGGCTAAAGGTAGAGTCCCCCCGTAAAAGGGGCATCATAGGGCAATGTCATCGTTGCCAATTATATGGTCATTCGGCAAGAAATTGCCAGGCGCACCCCAGGTGCGTTAAGTGTCTCGGCGACCACGGGACCCCCGACTGTCCCCGCGATAGGGCCACAGCTACGGAACCACCTAGCTGTGTCATCTGCAGAGGCCAAGGGCACCCGGCTAACTACCGCGGCTGCCCGAAAGCCCCCGCGGTGGTAAGGAAAGGGAGGAGAGCCGGGAAAAAACCTGGTCCTGCTCCCAGATCCACCACCCGACCCAGGGAGGAGAAGTATGTCCCCGCTCCGCCCCCTAAGACGAACGCGTGGCATGACAGAGCGGCTTCCCAGCCGTCTGCACCCGCAAAACCCGCTCCGGGCCCTCCAAGCCCCCCAGCGGCAGTAAGCAGGCAGCAAGCCCCCCCTGCAAGTACGAAGGTACGAGCAGCCCCCAGCTGTCCCGCTTCCCCCACCGACGAATTCGGGATAAACCTAGCGTTTGTCTCTCAGGCTCTCTGCGGTATAGATCCAGAAGAGCTAGCCGTCCTGGCCCGCAAACTACGCGCCGCCACCACCCTACAGCAGACATGCCAGGCATATAGTGAACATGCCACCCTGGTCGCCAAGATTAGGTCCCCCCCCTCTCAAAGCCCTTAAATGGCTACCACGGCTAGGACAAAACCGCGTTCGCTCCGACTAGTGTCGTTCAACGCGAACGGCATTAGCGCGAATTTAGAGGAAATTCGCATTTTCGTAAAAAAATACGATGTTGACGTCCTCCTTGTGCAGGAAACGTTTCTAAAACCATGTAATAGCAATCCGCGTATCCCTAATTATAACATCGTTAGGAATGATAGGTTGCGATCCCGACTCGGAGGTACACTAATTTATTACAAAAGAACACTCCATTGCATCCCATTAGACACACCGCCTCTAGCTTCACTGGAGGCGTCCGTCTGCCAGGTGAGCATGACCGGCCATCAGTCGATCATCATCGCCTCGGTATATCAATCGTGCAATAAAACATTACTCTTCAGCGATCTCAAATCGCTATTAGAACTAGGCAACGCCGTCTTTATAGCCGGCGACCTAAACAGTAAAAATCAGGCATGGGGCTGCAGAGAAAACAATAAAAATGGTATAATTCTCTGCCGCGCCGTCGATGATCTAGCCTGTACAGTAGTCGCCCCAGATGAGCCAACACGCTACGACTTCGCAAACAGCGATAGGAGTAATGTGCGGCCATCCATATTAGACATATGTATAATACGCAATGTATCCCTTCTGGTGCATTCTATTCAAACAGTACACGAGCTTAACTCAGACCACAGACCAGTATTAATTCAATTAGGTAACCCCGAGAATAATACTAAAAATCTAAAGAAAAAGATCATCGACTTTAAATTATTAAACGAAAATTTAAATTCACTTCGCTCGAGTCAACTCGACAACATCCCGGACACTATAGATAGTCCCGAGGCGGCCATTGCGGCCAGTTCCGACCTTACCGACCATCTGGTAGCGACGATGGAAAAGTCATCTAGGGAGATCTCAACGTCCAGCGATGGACACTGGGAGCTCCCGGATGACATTAAAGCACTCATACGCGCCAAAAACACCGCAAGGCGCAGATACGCTCGCTACCCGGCGGACGAGTATCGTCGTGACCTCCGTAACCTCGAAAGAGACGTTAAAACACGCATCTTAGAGCACAAAGCCGAAAAGTGGGATCGCCTCCTTAGTGAAATCTCACCCTCCCATGTGGCCTACTGGCCACTCGCTCGTTCTTTTAAAAAGAAAACGGAGGCATCTATGCCGCCATTAAAAAGACCAAATCGCGCGCCTGCACTAGAGGACGCCGACAAGGCGGAACTATTAGCCGACACACTAGAGAGCCAGTGTACCCCCAACATCACTACCCCCTCACCCTCCATAGGCTCCCACGTAGAGGAGGTAATTAGGGTAGTAGAGTCGAAGACTTCTGCGCCGCCGGAGGGGGATCCTATCCCTCCGACGGATGTAGAAGAAGTCCAAGACATTATCAAACGACTTCACTCCAAGAAGGCCCCCGGGCCGGACGGGATTTCCAACAAAGTCATTAAAATACTCCCACCCGCTCTTGTTTACCTCCTGGTTAGCATTTTCAACGCCCTCCTAAAGGGCTGTAGGTTCCCAGACCAATGGAAAGAAGCTACGGTTATCGGCATACCTAAGCCCGGCAAACCGGGCACGGAACCGTCTAGCTATCGGCCCATCAGTCTACTAAGCTCGATTGGCAAAATCTACGAACGGGTTCTGCTTAAGCGGCTCAAAGCCGTTATAGGCGAAAAGAACCTGTTCATAGACGAGCAATTCGCCTTCCGCGAAAACCACTGCTGTCCAATGCAAGTCCACCGTATGACCGAAGACATACTCAGAGGTTTCAATAAAAAGAACTCCCGCGATACGTGCGCCGTATTTTTCGATGTAGCTAAGGCCTTCGATAGGATATGGCACGAAGGCCTCGTGTACAAACTGTACAAGCTAGGAATACCGGATAGGCTAGTCATCATCATCCGCGACTATCTGTCAAACCGGTCATTTAGGTATAGGGTCGAAGGCACCCTCTCTTCCCTGAGACCTCTGAGGGCCGGAGTCCCCCAGGGCTCCGTGCTGTCCCCAACTCTATACAATCTGTACACATCAGATATCCCCAGACCTCCGGACGTCAAACTGGCTCTCTTCGCTGACGATACAGCTCTATACGTTACCCACCCTAATGCTAATAGAGCAGCGCTATTTCTCCAACGTGCCGTCACCGAACTAGGCAACTGGTTCGCAAAATGGAGAATAGCTATTAACCCCGATAAAAGCGCGTCGATTCATTTCTCTCGTAAGAGAAAGACACGCTTACCTAAACGCAGACAAACATGGTTCACGATGAAACCAATCTTACTAAATAACGTCGTTATTCCCAGAGTTAGACAGGTCAAGTACCTGGGGGTCACCCTTGACAGGTCGATGTCGTTTAGACCACACATCGCCGCGATTTCTAAAAAAGCCCGTTTCGTCAGTAGTAGACTGTACTTCCTCATAAACAAAAAGAGCAAAATGCCCCTCAGGCACAAGCTCACCCTCTATAAATCATGTATCCGCCCCATCATGTCATACTCCTGTGTGGCATTCGCGCATGTGCCTCAGTATAGACTCAGAGGCCTCCAAACGATCCAAAATAAATTCTTACGTGTGGCAACCGGTTGCCCGTGGTACGTAAGAAACATCGACCTACATCGCGACCTCAGACTAGATTCGATTAGGGGCCATTTCAAAGCGATGTCAGAACGTCACTTCGAAAAGGCACTTCTCCACCCGAACCCACTCGTCGTGAGTGCGGCAAACTACACCCCCGATAGCTTAGCACCTAATAAGTCTAGGTTACCTAAGAATGTCATAACCGATCCTGTTGATAAAATCACAGAACTGTTAAAGCGCGACGCTGAAGCGCGACGTAAGCTACAACACACACTCAGACATAACACAGCCGGTGTTAGGCACACATTCACACCGCATGGGCCCCGGGGTCGTATGCGACGTCGAACCCTACACTCCGTTGACCAGTTGATCCGGATCAACCGCGACAGCATAGGCTCAGATCAGCTACGAGTCGACACCAATATAGACCGTGTAATCACCGATAGCACTCTGCTATCGGCAGCTTGCTCGGGTCCCGCGCTTGACCCGCCTCCCCCGCTACCGGGGGAGGGGAGGGCCGGCCCTCACGATAGGTTTCTAACGTCACCCGTTCCAAACCAGTCGACCGTAGCTTACCAAGTTAGGTACAAACCCGACGCCATGAACATGGCGGGGGGCAACCCCCCAAATTTTTAACGTCATAGGATGATCCAACCGGATCACCCCATTTCCGATGACGCATAACGGTCACTAGGACCATTAGCATAGATCCAACCGAAAAAAAAAAAAAAAAAAAAAAAAGACGTAATATTATTATGATCAACGTAAGGTGGAATATATAATAATAGTATCCTAAATAATTAAATATGCCTACAGAAAGTCTGCGAAGGGATATAGGTATTATGTCTTTATGTTCAAAATAACATACATACTATTATATAAATTTTAATACAAAAATTTAGTAATTATTAAAATAGAAAATGATCATCACCAGACGTGATAAATCCGTAAACTAAGTTCACGCGGGCGAAGCTGCGGGTAACAGCTAGTTGGTTAATAAAGTGTACCACACGTAGCCCGCTTACTCGTGTAATGTTCATAAAAAAAATCCTCTAAATTACGAAGGTTTAATTTTTTTTTTCTATAAGTGAAACAAAAAGTAAACTAGAAAAAATCGAGACGCATACAACTCTGCAAGTTCTGCTGTCCGGTCGAATCATCATCAATGGAATTCTGAGAGATATTATAGAGGTATGTTACTAGATACATAAACTTTTTATTCACAATTTCACATTACACATACCTACAAATTAAAAACAGGAAAATAACGACATTTTCGTAACGTACAATTATTTTGGTAAATACTCATTAATAAGGTCATATTAAAATACAGAGTATGTGTGCTGCAAAATAGCAATAACATATGTAACTTAGTTCTAAAAGATCAATTCGAAGAAAGATCGACTGATTTTCAGTTACCTGTTACGATGAACGTCGATGGTCCAGTGAGTGCGCTCGGCCTCTCTGCGAGAGGTTCCGAGTTCGATCCTGACCTGAGTTTTTCTAAATTTCTAAGTTCACCCTAAACACAATACTATCGCTCGCTCACTGTCGGCTCGCTCGTTTGCACGTTTGTTTTCACAGATATCGGTGAAGGAAAACATCGTGAGGAAACCTGCTTACCTGACAAGATTAAAAAGCCTTTAAAGGTATGTGAAGTTCACCAATCCACATTGGCCCATTGCATCGGTGAACTATGGCCTATTACCCTCCTCGCCTGATTTCAAGTAGTAGACCCGTGCCCAGCAGTGGTACATATTTCGATTGATACTTTACTTATTTTACGTGTTACGGTGAGAGAGCACAGTGATGGGTGTTTTTTCATCACAATTAATTAAGATAAAAAGTCGACGCCTATAATGTTCACGATTGCAAGACCATCGCATTCGGCATAGCAAATTTTTCTTATCTAAGACACGCTTACATCAGAAAAATTTGCTTTTTTATTTCGCTACAATATACTAAAAATACTTACAATAGGAACATGAAAATATTATACTTCATCCTATTGATCATAATTATTTAAAATTTAAACAATTTAAATGTTCTTTGGTAGAGTATTCTCTACAATGTAACGTAGTAAAGCGTGTAGAGTTACACAGAATGCTTATTGAGTTAATAATTTAATAACACAGAAAATAACATCCGAAGAAACCCTTGAAAATAAGTTTATCCTGGACTCGGATTGTTCACTCTTGATGGAGAGCGATTCGCGAACGAATAAAAAAGTCACGGGCGCCGATAAGATGACTTTAAATTCTGTGAGTACAGATTTCTTTATGTATGTATCTTCTTTATACGAATCAATACTTTTTTACAGTTGGACGTTGGGAATCCTGATTTCATTTTTTGATAGTAGATTACCTGTTGAATAACGTAATAATAAAAACACATTATTAAAATAAATAAATCAAAATCAAAAAATAATATACTACAGACTTAAGTCTCAACAGTTTCTGCGTTAATACGAGTAGAACTAACCAAAACATTGATGTATCAAAGGCTAGTTTTAATGACCATTCTTGTATGTGCGAATGATTTTGTGACTGATATCTTAATAAACCGCAAAAACAGGTGCGTGTACGATTCACACACGATAGAAGTGAAACACATGTTAAATGCTCAAATACAAGCAAGTACTAAACAGTGTGCAATATACATACACACCGACATTTGCTCTCTCGCTCTTTAGTATTTTTGTCTCTCACCTGTCGTTTTTTCCGTTGCATCCGGTTTGAAATCACAACGATTCTAAAGAAGTTTCACTTCAATAATATCTGTAAAACTTGTTTCATTATAATGAGGGAGATTCGCGTAAACATTAGAAAACTCTATTTCAGAGTAGCACCAATACTACACAATATACAGATCGGAGTGATGGACCGAAGAATTCAAGTCTGTTTTCAATCTATACGGTGTCTCCAAGCAGGGGTCAATACGTCAGCGACACGTATGGCCTACAAGACAAAAGTGCACACAAAAGGTAGGTGTATACCGGGTGTATTTTGAACGCTATGAAACATTTAAGCCTAATAAAGATTGAAATTGAAGAAGCCTAATAAAGATAATCCTAATAAGATTGGCATTATTTATGCTAGTTAGTTTGTTAGAAGACATGAGATGTAAAGTCTCTGTGCCAATAATTTCACTGCTTTTCGTTGTCTTTCCGTTCTCTACACGGCTGTTTCAAGAGAGTAACAAAAAATATAGTGGTACCCATGAACCGCAAAAACCTTCCACCGATAAATTGATTGGCCTGCCCTTATTAGATGTTGTCATCTTAGCAAAGCCTTTAAATATACGGTAACCTCATGTTTCTTATTCTTTCAGAGGAAATGACACAAAACAATATAAACCGAAAAATGAGAAAGCCTGTGCAAAAAGTTCTAAAGGTAATTAGCCTGTGTTTTTTTTAAATACAACATGCACTTAGTCCAAAATTCAGGGTCACAGAGCTCAAAATCGTTTTTATCGTCAGTGCCGCATTATTCAGGCTAGGGCTCCCGATAGGTTATAAGGTAGAATAATACGCAATAATAATTCAATTTCTTCAATTTATTTATTTACTTATTGCTATATAATACGCACCCACATAAATCAGTAATCGAACAAACAGAAGAAAATCTTGAAAATATAATCTATGTAACTTTCTTGAAACTAGTTCATTCAAGAAATCAAACGATTTGTTTAATAATTTTATCAATAAAGTTTTCTTTTTTATCATTACGATATCTACTTAGTTTCTGCTATATGGTTTTACCGTAGATGTGAAATATTTATATATTTCATATTGATAGGATAAATTTTATAAGATGCAAACACTATATTACCCTTAGTATAATATAGTGTTTGCATTTTTAGGAGTCCTTTGATTTCACTCACGAATCTATACAAATAAATAAAATTTAAGTGTCTGTTTGTAATTTAAGATTAACAGCTTTTCATTTAATACTTATATATAATTACATGAAGCAATCATAGTTTTTTGTCGGTCTGTCTGTCTTTTTTGTTTCTTATCTCTGAAATGGCTGAATCGATTTTGATCAAGCCGATATTGTAAGTAATAGCTTTGGCTACAAATATAATCATTATCACTCAGCATGCGGCTGTAAATCTAAGCTTACGCGGGCGAAGCTACGGGCATCAGTTAGCAGTGTAGTATCACAGTGTAAATAAATTCATACAGTGGTCCAACGTCTTTGAAGTCGCGCAAAATGCCGCTTTTGTATAGGACGTAGGTATACGTCATTGCTTCAGGGTTGTCACAATGATGTGTTTTATTATAATCTGTTTTACATTTTGTGTATTCGTAGTATATGTATGTAGAGTACTAGGAATAAAACAAAAAAATAGATATTAGAAGAATAGAAGTATTATTAAGGAGTTTTATTATAAAACATACAAATGCGTATACAAAAGCTCAGGGTTCGCATGATATACCTATATATCAATTGATATTTTATACTTGACATATATATATCAAAATTGATATTTATATTTAAATGTAAAATAATGTTTTAAATGTAAAAAAAATAATTATATAATAAATTAATACTTTTTTTTCTTCTGGTTAAAAAAAATGGATTTAAGACTTAAATTGATATTCAAAAGTATCTATCGTTGATTTTTAATTTATTTGAAAACTTTGAATATCAATAATAAATAAATGAGTTTAATTTTACTTCCCTGTCTTCAAATTATCAGACATACAAATTATTACGATTCAACTATTGCGAAAAAAACATATTAGTGTCAAATTTGTATGTAATTTGAAAATATTAAAAATAAAAAAATATCTGATATTCAAACGAAACACTATCGGTCGCAAAGCACTTAAAATAATCGAATTAAAATGCGACAACCCCGACTGACGTGACCCAAGCGAGTGTATGGCAGCTTGGGCTCGCTACCGCGCCTCTCTCACCCCGCACGCCCCGCACGATTGCTCTGTCTAGACGTATTCGTTGGACAACTGCATGAATTTATTTACACTGAGATATTAGGTAGTTAGATCCGAACGAGCCTGGTTCGAATCTCAAGTCTGATTTTTTTTTCCTTTTTTTAAGGTAATTTTGAAAAAAAAAATTAATGTATTTTATAACTAAGGGTACCGAGCAAATGCTTGGTCAACCAGGTACTGTCTATAATGTGAAAAAAAGATTCACTTTTGCCGTAGTTTCATAACACCACGCAATATTTCAATTAATATCATTGAATTTTATTATCAATATATTTATCTATTTAAATGTTTCAGCTGAAAATAATATTATACAAACTGCCACGCCTGCACATGAACTACAAAGCAATTCAGAATTATGGACGGCGTTTCTTCGAGCTAATAAAGGTCAAAGTAGTGATACGAATTTAAATATAGGCAAGTATTAGATGAAGTATTTGGTCGTCTTGGCGTTCATTGAGAGAGGCCTATGTTCAGCCGTGGACGGATGAAGGCTGATGATGATGATTAGATGAAGTGATAAAATTAAATATTTTCCGATAACATGAGAAATTTAAAATTTGTATTTCCAGATGCGTCATCTTTTTCGGAATATATTACGAATAGTTTAAAGGTAGATACGTTTTGAGTTTGTTTAAACCTATTTTATATTTTTGAGTACCTGCCTACTTAACGCATTTCTTCCATGATTAAAGCAACACGAGACTTTTACGCCAAACATTGGAGAGGATTACGAAAATATTCATCGCAACTACCCTGGCTTGTTCTGGGATACAGTGAGTATAAAGTTTATTATTATTTTACGATGATTGAGGATCATTGACGAGGAGGAGGATCTGGTAATATATATTTATATATTATATTCCCCCATATTCTTTATCCCGTGTTGATTTCGAAGACCGATGCCTAGCAGTCCATCATATGTATGAATATCATCATCATCATCAGCCTTTATCCATCCACTGCTGAACATAGGCCTCCCTCAATTAACGCCAAGACGACCGATCCCTTGCCACTCGCATGCAACGCGGACCTGCCACTGCACAGAGATAGTCTTCCCGCCTAGTTTATGGCCGACCAACACTTCGTCTACCTAACCCCAGTAGTCTACCTGTTATATACATTATGGTCTAATAATATAAAGCATTGCAGATTACAATGGATGATCATGAAACAGCATTTATAAAATTAAAGAAAATTGTCAAAGGTATAGTCAATGATCAAAAAAAATTTAAATCATTGTTTGGCATTGACTTCATTTACAACAATCATTACGAGATCATTACAAAAAAGGCAAAGAGTATATCACGTCAAATCGCACCACAACAATTGTTTTATTAAAAACACAACATAAGAAAGGAATTGTTTTATTTTAGTAATTAACCTATTATTAATATTTAATACATAACATAAATCGCGGACAATGTGTAAACGGGGACAGAAATGCAAGTACTCTTTTGTATATATTTATTTGTTTTTTTTTTAGAAATAATTTGACTGTCATACAAAATTATTTAAATACCATAGTATCGAGCATAGCGCCTAAAGACTGCACTATGTTGTTAGCCATCAATATATCCACTTTCTCTTCCAAATGCCTCTTGGGGTCTTGTTTACCAACATTCTTGATTGCTAATTGTTCAGGAGTCATTTTCTCCTCATCTTCCAACGCTTTGTTATAGTTCTTGGCCAACTCAAGCATATCAGTCACCGTAGTCTCATTTATTAAACAATGTTCCTTGTAGTCGGCTAAAGAAAGACCATCCATCCATGACTTTTTATGTAGGTTCAAAAGCATTTTTTGTTCAAGTTCGTTCTTTCTGTAATTTATACTGATGGAATAATAATGCCGGTTGAGACCATGGATCAAAGCTTGTACTGAAGGCTTTTGTAAGTGACCTAAGTTTGATGTAGTCTGCCTTGGTTCCTGTCCGAGAACCATCATGTTTGGGTTTATGAGACGAAAAGCGTCAATAACAACTTTACCCTTCACCGATTGAATAGGATCAACCACGACAGCGACAGCTCTTTCTGAAAGTGCTTCAAAAGACTGCTGAGTGTTTATGTCAACTCCGGATAACCAACACCCAAACCCAGGATGCGAGTGATACCTGAAAAATATATCTAAGTATTAACTCTGTGCCCAAAATTTTTTAGTTCATTTGGTTTCGCCCATAATAACTATATTCATGGATATATCCATACATATATAACATTTTTCTTTATACCTATATCCCTAAAAGACATACAGCAGTTCTGCTCATTGAGCTCTCAAGCGGTTTAAATTTTTCTGACTTACAATAAATAACCTTATTGTATAATATAATTATAAATTGGTGAATGGACAAGAGTTAAATTCTCCCTAACCCGTTTGGACTGGCTGTAAATAAATGTATTAAGCAAATAAGGGAGTGTATGATTTGTTTGTTCAGTGCATAAGTGAGTAATAGCACTAATGAGACATTTTAATTATACATGCAAACTAAATAAAACTTTGTCCTACCTACGAGTTTTAGCAAATAACAATAACAATTACTCTAACATTGAACACAGCCAACTGAATGTATATCAATTTGGACGGTCACATGCTACTTCCAACCAACATTAACTACTACTAAATAATATTATATTGCTCCTTTTGTACAAAACACTATATAACTGCTAACCTGAAGTAATGAAGAGCCAATGCTAGCAAACAAAGACAGGTCCCTAATATAAAAATGATTGCCATTCTATTATTATAATTATAAACGACTAGCTGTTACCCGCAACGTCGCCTGCATTAACTATGATTTAGAATGGGATCTGAACGGGATAATAATATATTGTGAATGTATTATGTATATAAACTTACCTTTTGAATTGTTCTATCTATTGAAAAAAACCCATCAAACTCCATTGCATACTTATTAAAATTTAAGCATACATACAAAGGAAGCAACTTACTACATACTATGTAGAGAAAAGATGTAGCACTTACCATCCTACTACCATTTCTGGACGTCCAGTCTGCTTTAGCATATCCAACATTTTTGCCTGAAAAACAGGATCAACAGCTTCTACAGAAACCCCAGTACCAGTTTGAGGCATGGCAAAGACATCAATTACTCTTACAGTATAGTCATCCACAAATTCACCTGAAAGTAAACAAACAAGCTGTTGTAATCTTTTTAACATTTCCTGTACCCTTGCTTCTAGATTGAACCTATAAGTAGGAACAGATCATTGTTAAATTAGGTGGCAATCTACTGTTTACAATATTTTTGGAAGATCTAATATTATGTAAAATAATGCACATAATATTAGGATAATTGTCCTTCTGAAATATGGCTCTAGACTACATTCTTAAATATTATAAAAAGATAAATTGACATACCTAACATGAGACCCATAACCTCCATCGGAACACCAGCCCGACCGTGTTTTAACATTTTTAATAGAGCTAGTGATGAAATATACACCTGCTCCGCTGTATCGACAACCGGAGCATCGGTAGGTGGAGGCGGCTGGGAAAGCCCCGGCATACCTCCTCCAAGTCTTAGAAGACGATCCATTATTTAAATAAAGCTGGTGCTGCAAACAGGGTGAGAACAATTATGTTACAACTATGAAATGGGTGTAGTGAACAACGATTTCCTGATTTAAGTATACTTACATTTTCCTAATTTTATATAATTACAAAATCGTTGAGATGTTATTATAATATTAAGTATGAATCGGCATAAAATTTATTAGTTACAAATTACAACAAACTAACACAAACGATGACAAAAGCTTCTTGTTATTTGACAGCAAATGTCGTCCGCGTCGAAAATGCAACCTCACGAAGATTATGCAAAACTAATGTTACTATAATAAAATAATAAAAATTATAAATAAATGTGGAATTACACCATGTGGAAATAAAAAAGTGGCTATGGATCTTTTGGTCGTCTTGGTATTCATAAGGGACCCTCCCTTAGTGTTCATTGGAGGACGGATGATGGCTGATGCCAATGTGGAAATAGCTCAGAGAAATCAACATGGAGTCCCCATGTCTCAATTTTACAATCAAATTTTTCACGCTATTTTTTGGCATGGAACCAGGAGACTATATTACTCACCGCGAAGTATAGATATAAGAAGTCCGAATGATATAGGCCAGGGTTTCTCAAAGTGGAGTACGCGAACCCCTAGGAGTTTGCCATTCACGACAAGAATTTTGTTTTACTTACCCTTTACTACAACATACTAATTGTGCGAGAGTGACTTTTCACACCTGACCATAATCAAAACTAAATAGAATCATAATTATTATCCAAAACTACTCCATAAATTGAATCCATTTGTGACAAAAAACAAGCACACCCATCACATTAGTATTAAAAAGATATTTCTTTTATTTATTTTTCGATATTTCAGTCAAACTCTGTATCCAAACCTTTACCGAGGTTTACCAAGCGTGCGGATGCCGCTCCAAATTTACAGACCAAAGAATTTAGCTTACGACAGATTTGGTACTCGATATTGGCAAAACACTAAGTGCAGTGCATAAAAAAAACTATATATGTCAAATATCAGTGACAGATCACAGAAGTCAAGAATTCAAATGTTTACCACAGTGAAATAAATTTGAATGAATTTATTTATTACTTAATCGTATGTAAATAATAAATCATATTGAAATATTCGTATTACCTTAAGTCATGCCTGAATCGACAGTTTTACCCAAAAAGTTTTCTGACGGACCACTCGGCTTAGGTTAACATACTTTCCGTTTTTAATGTAAATTTACGCTATCTTAACGAATACTGGTATATTCTAATGATTTATTTTCATATTTTAGGAGATCCGGATGATAAAACCCTTAGGAAAGTTGAAGTAGAAGTTTTGATCCCGAAACTTATTAGAGACAAAGCTAAAACAGAAAAATGCATTGAAGAAGTTGCAAATTTTAATAAATGTTGCAAGGAATCATCTGTACTTATGGTTGTTACGTGTAGAAAAGAGAATTCTGCTCTTAAATCGTGCCTTGCTAATTGGTATCAAAATGAAGATTTTAAAATGCAGTGTACTGATGAATATTTAAACCAAAGAAGTGAATATAGGAGGACAGGAATAAAGAAACCAATGAAAAGGGCTTAGAGAAATATTTGTTTTAATGTTAGAATCATGTTATGTAAATAAAATAATAGATTATTCATCATCATTATTTATTGTTGCTGGAATGTTTCTCGTCAAAACTACTTCACGTACGGAATATTCACAAAGATTCTCTGGCAATTTGATGTTGTCTTTATCAGACCTCACTACTTCGGCAATCATCACCTCCTGAAATATAAATTTGAATAATCAAATTTATAGTATTAGAAATATAAATTAAAAGGAGCAAAAGACAACATCACATAACAAACAGTGAAATATTATTTACTGTAAGTTTATATTGTTTTAGACATTAATTAGTGGATGTCTGGTTCGAGCAGTATAAGCCTAATCCTTTGTTATAATATACAACAATCCAAGAAAAAAAAAGGTTATAATGAAAATCTATATGAACTATCAAAATTCACATTAAATCCACAATTCTTATATCTATCCTAAAAGAACAAGGGCCACACAAGAGTTTATTCTGTGGATGCACTATTTTATTCAGTCATTCTAATTTCAACATCTTAAAAAAATAAATTTGTATTCTACCCACCTTTACTGTAGTATTAGCCATTCTAACATGACCCAACAATGAAATCCAGTCAAAATTTTTAGCCTCATGTTTCACAACTACAATATAGTCAGCATGGTTAACTCCTGGACCCTCCCTATATAACACTAAAAAAATGTCCATTTAAAATTCTTACTCAATAATTAATATAATATTAATTAATTAATAACTTATTCTTTCCTTACAATAGTCACCACCAAATTTGATTCCAGGCTTAACTACATAACCCTTAGATCTCAAATAATGATAGACAACATATTTTTCAATAAAATATGGTTCTGTTTCAACAAATAAGTCCCAACATTCTTGTGTACTTAATATTTTATCCACATTTATAATTTGTAAACATCCTAATACATATACAAGAAAGAATGCTTCTTGTAATGATAGCATTAGTTTTTCTTCCAATTTAACTTTATTAAGACATGCTTCAGGTTTCATTGTAGAAAAATAGTCTTCATCTTCTGAATCGCTGTTGGGAACTACAACAGCTATATCTTGTTTGATAATCATATTGTTATAATCCACTCGACTTCCTAAACTAGAGTTATCAATATTTTCCACATCCTCATTATCATCATCTGTTGATACCAAATCTATAACATCTTTTGCAGATCTCTTTTTACCGTCACCAACAAGCCTGGTCATTAGTTCATCAATATGCTTAAAGAATAAATCTCCATCTTTATTTATTTGTGAATTCACAAATTTTTTATACCAATAATTCCTTTTATGAAATTGCCTTTTACGCATAATGTGTGGACTGGGATTTTCTTGTACCGTGGTAGGTTGAGACCTAGAAACACTGCTCTTTCCAAAACATCCTATATGGTACAAAAATCCAATCTCTTCAAATGATCTCACCTCCACTCCCAGTCCATTAAAATGTCCCGTGAACAAAACATGCATAGAATTAACTAAAGGAAATTTCAATAACTCAGTTTCCATAGGATGTGCATTATTAAGGTTAATACTTTGACAATTATCTGATAAAGTAGTCATGACAAAAGAACTGGCCACTTCCCAAAATTTATTTTTAGCAGAATGTGTCACAAGTGCAAGCAGAAATTATTAATCTGTACACTGTAAGTCTCTGTAAATCAAAAATTTAATAAGTACTATGATTCTTGATATAAAATTCTAGCATCAATACGTTTTTATAGTTCACTTTAATATTTAGAATATGGAACCTAGCGCGAAATCAAAAGAAAATGAAGTAGAAAGATTTAACCGTGAGTATATTAAAGTTAAAATTGTTTGTATTTCCAGTTGTAGCTTATGAATGATAATAAAAACTAGATAATAGGTTTACTGTTAACTATTGAGCAACATTTCTTTTACTAATAATTATTAAACATCCTCTGAAATATCTGCAGTCTCACATTGCTTGTCAATAGTAAACACTAATGAATAATTTTATGCCTTATCTCCATAAACATAAGTCATAACTTACGTCAAATTCTAGAGACAATTGACAAATGTCATTTAAATTTTTGACCGAACTGAAGTTCGTCCGTTTTTGACAGTTCTATAGTCTATAGCGATTCAATTGTTAAAGTATTACTTTATGGC
Source organism: Lycaena phlaeas (assembly GCA_905333005.2). Classification (NCBI taxonomy): domain Eukaryota; kingdom Metazoa; phylum Arthropoda; class Insecta; order Lepidoptera; family Lycaenidae; genus Lycaena; species Lycaena phlaeas. Next base: position 8,118,827 of record HG995181.1, read on the forward strand.
ATAGCACTTGTTACAAAACTATCAGCCTTATGAATCATATTTTCTTTCACAATTAAAAATATTTCTTAAGTATAAATTATAATGTTTGCTCATTTCGCTTTCATCACTTCTTAGTATAAGGAAAATCTTTAAGTTAGCGTCACTGATATGCTAATGTGGCAGTATGATGTCATAAGTACTTTCATAATGGGCATTATATTATTTCTAAGTTATAAGTTTTCACTTTTGTAGGCGGTCCTTTTATCTTTTACAATTATAAACAAATATCGTCAAATCGTTGCTATAATAACTTTAATTTAGACATATCATTTTTCTTTTCTTTTAACATCGAAAATACTGATCAACTGCACTATACACAAAAAGATTTCTCAAATTAAAAAGTTGACGGCCAAAAGACATGTATAGGTAATGAAATTTGTATTACTTGTATAATACTGTATATTTTATTTACCAATTTCCCTCTGTAATAATAATTTTTAGTAATTAATACTACAAGCTAAAAATAGAATATTAAATTATCGATTTAGCAATCTCTAGAATAATGACACTTATATTCTGAAGGTTTGCTAACATGTTAATATTACAGTGTTGACAATCGCCAAATATCTAGTACTGTCTTTTTCTTTTTCAGCTTTCAAGGCATACGTAAGAGAAGGTAAGCGACATATTCGTTTTACTATAACTAACTTCACTTTATATAATAGTCACAAGACCTCTCAGCTGAGGATCTGTCATCGGAGATACTGATTCTTGAAGAACAATTTTTTCAAAATCCATTTTATTCCGGAGTGGTAATTTTGGTCCAATTTAATAGCCAAAATGGCTAATTTAAGCGAGGAGAATGTAACCAAACTTATGGGTGATGAAAAAATTGGTAAGAGTTGTACCTTTAGCTACCACCTATTGTTGTTTAATTGCAAAATCTTAATACGCCTTTTAATTTTTAGACATGATTGCCGCTACCAGTGTTCTTCAGATCAGGGCCAGTGAGATTCGACAAAGTCAAATAAAATGGCAATCTTATCTCCAGTAAGTTTTTTTCTATATTATATCTGGTAGTTTTACATGTTACACCTTACAGTCATCTATTTACTCTTCTTATTTCAGATCGCAAATGATTACTCAGCGTGATCATGATTTCATTGTAAATTTGGATCAAAGAGGCCAAAAGGACCTGCCCGACAAGAACCCAGATGCTTGCGCTGATGTATTCCTTAATCTTCTTACTCACATTAGCAAAGACAATACCATTCAATATGTGCTTGTTTTGATTGATGATATATTATCGGTAAGCTACTTTTCTTTGAAAGTATTGCATATACACAATAAATAGATTTTATTGTATACATATATACATGTCTTCATAAGCTGCAAATTTTTAGTACTGTCTAATATGAATAATCTTTTTAATACTAACAGACATAGGCATTTAATATTTTTTTGTTGTGTACACAGTTTAGCTGATATATGTTTTTTGTTTTTACAATTAGAGATTAGAGAGAGATATGTCTCATAGAGAGAATTAATTGAATAATAAGAAAATTATAGCACTTTCCAGATATTTCCCACTGGATGAATTTTCTTTTTGATGTAAGACCATCATAAGAGGAGTTTAAATTGTTGTGTTATATTGTAAAACTCATTATTCACAATGCTTAAAGGTATCAAAATATGCAATTTTAAGAGAATTGCAGTGGCCAATTGGAAATATGTACTAACAATACATATATTTGAGTACTTCCAGATTTAACAGATATTAGATTGTATGTAAAATTCCTGAATATTTATTCGGTCATTCAAAAGAGTATAATATTAACATTATAAATGATATTGTTTGCGAACATTGTAACTTAAATGTCTTAATTATAACACCTTATTTGTACTTATGTTCTGCAAATAAATGATTATTATTATAAATGTTGAACAATTCGAAAGTTACCTTTTTTTTTTAATTGGTTTTATTTTAAGTGTGTAGTGACACAATTTCAATTACTCTTCAAATTTTTTATTATTTTTTAGAGAAAAAACTTAATTGTGGTATTATTTGACTTACTTGACAAGATAATTTTCATATAGTAGTCCATTTATGATGTGATCAATTAAATATACAGTAATTTTTCATTGAAAGTAAATATTTTTATATACAGACTAAATGCTATAATATTAATTCTAATTAGACATACTGCACAGCCTATCTCATAACAGTATTATAGATGAATAGACAGGTATTTAAGTCAATATAGGACTGCCTATGCCCATCTTGAGGCTTCAAGCAGTCGTCATTTTTCACATTGCTTATGATAAAATAAACCTTAAAATTATGAGTATATTTAATTGTAAGTATTTTTAATAATTGTTAATATGGACAATGTTTTGCAGGAAGACAAGTCCAGGGTGAAAATATTCCGCAATGCAAAACATGGTAATGTTTGGCAGCCTTTCCTTAGTCTGCTCAATCGTCAAGATGAATTTGTTCAGCATATGACTGCACGCATTATCGCTAAACTTGCGTGTTGGCATCCAGTGTTGATGGAGAAGAGTGATTTGCATTTCTATCTGTCTTGGCTCAAGGACCAACTTAAAATGAATGTAAGAATATTTTGTATTCTATTTTATCTTAACAATTTATTTATCTCTTGCTTTGTATTTACTCAAGGTTTTTGCATGATCCAGTAACAAACAATTAGTTCCTTACTCCCTTACTTATAATTTTTATTAATACTTGAATAGGAAGTTGATTCATGTATGATTTTATAAGCATGGGTAATTGCAATATCAAAGTTTTTGCATGGCTTTTAATATATGATGTATAAATTTTTAAGGGTATATTGAAGGTGATACTTACAAGTATGAATCTTATGGATGTGAACACATGATGCAAATTTTGTTAGCAAACATCAATGACACTCCTCACACCTGTTATATAATTGATATGTCTTTTTTATTTAAAAAAATATGTGAAAACTTGTTTTGTTAGCATCATCAGTGGTGTAGCTTGTTCCAAGGGGGTGCCATATGCACATGATGGAAAAATATATATTTTAGGTTTTAAAAATCTTCCTTACAAACTGGGGTCATACAGCTGATGCAGCAGTTAATACGCCCCCTTTCGCCCCAATTCGTACGAGCGTGTTTTTTTACCGAGCGGTAAAAAACCGTTTGAAAGAGACAAATGGACACCCATGTATCTGTTCACACGAAGGCGTTTTGATAACGCAACGCTTTTTATCAAGCACTTGGATTTTCGGCGTTGAGTGTATGACGTTAAATCGAATTCAGCATGCCCAACTCACAACTTTACGATCTACCGCGACGGTTTCGAATCGCTCGTGCGAACGGGGGTTAGTGTTTTTATTGTATAAAATATAATAACATTTACAAAACTCTGAGCCGCTAGCTGTGGATCTGTAAATTGTAAATAATAAAGAAAGTGGAGACTTCCACTTTCTTGTTCCATGTTGAATTAATGCTGGAAAATGACTAAATTTAGAAATGTGATTCTTTTACAGTACAGTTGAATATTTCAGTACCTTCATAATCCTATTTCAGTGCATATAAAATCTAATTAGATACGTAAAGAGATAGTAGATAACTGATATATTTTAATAATTAGTTATGACTTGCTTGTAAAATTATGAGTTAGTAATTTATATAATGCTTACTGCAACCTCAAACATAAGAATATTCTCTTTCTGTTCTTCGATTACAAGACAGACTTTATTGTAATAGATTTTTCATGTCTTTGAAACATGCAAGAAGTGTATGTTATAAATAAAATTGTGCAAGTAACAAGCGGTACTGGTAAGGAGAAAATAACTAAGAGGTTTGTTTTCTGGTAAGGCCGAGAAAATGTCTGCTGACTTAGAGCATGCTGAGCAGGTTATGTTGGAACATGAAAAGCAACATTTCTCTGATAAACCCGCGAAACAGCACAAGGAGAAGGAAGGGGATAAGGCCGATTCGGACCCAGAGAAATATTCGAGTCTTTACACCTCGTTCGATGTTCTTAAATCTCACGAGGAATTCCTGCTAAGTCATAAGGTATTATGTGTTGACACAACAGCTGCAACACGCGATTTTGGACAACAATGTTGAGATGTAACTAAAATCGATGTCTTTGTCGTACTAATGTTTGTGAATAATATATATTTTTTTATAAATCAAATGCATGCTTCGACTAACTACCCTATAATCCCTGAGTAGTAGCTTTTCATATTGCAACGCAAATATTACCGTTGTGCTTACGCTGTTGAACAATACTTAATGCCTTATAATAGTGCTACTCACCTACGCAAATTGGTGTTATTTTTATAATGTATCAGCGAGTACAGATTTCACAAAAATGAAGGCGGCAATTATCTTGTTTTATTTTTCGAAGACTTGGATGAAGAGATGGTAAGAAAATGGACATTTCAAATGTTCCTTGCGAACACATCTAACATTAGTATTATTAAATTTTTGATTTTTTTGTTGATAATTAATTTCTAGATTGATCAGCAATTTAGCGTCTACTGCTGCAGAATGCAACTTCTTATTTTTTTTATTCACCTTTTAAATGTTTAAACTTTGTACAGAACAATGACTACATCCAGTCGGTTGCACGTTGCCTGCAAATGATGCTGCGTGTGGACGAATACCGTTTCACGTTCTTGTCCGTCGACGGAATATCGACCCTGCTGTCCATCCTTAACTCGAGGGTCAACTTCCAGGTATTTTTTTTTACAACTTTTTTTACATAAGCACTGACAAATAGATGCAGCCATACTCGAGATAAAAAATGTTTTCGAAATGTGTTCAGAATCCTCTTGTAAATGATTTGTGTATTAACTAATTTTCTACAATTACACTTCAGTTTTAATTGAAACTGTCCAAAATAATCGATTGCTTTGTCTATGAAGTGGGTGTAGCATCCTGAAAGTAGGGCCATTAGCATAGCTCCATCCGAAAGAAAGACCGATCCCTTGTCACTCGCATTCAACACGGAATAGCCTCTGCACGGATTCGAATTCATCATTATCTGCGATCATCAATCCGTCTGCTCAGCGTGGCAATAATGAGCATATCGCCTCAATGGATAACAGGCTTAAGAAACGCCCTCTAGTTTTCGTTAAAAACTAAATTGACACCGTGATTATTGTCTTTAATCTTTATCAGTAAACGTGGTAATCTTAAAGTCAAGGTCAGGCTAAGGCATCTATGATCGGTTTTCACTTGTATTTTTAACTCCACACTATATTAATAACTATTTGCTTGGCCCGCTTGTAATACAAATATTATAACGCCAATGAAACACTAAAGTGTAGGTAAGTAAATGAAAAGATAAGATATATTTTATAATTTAACCATTTTGACCTACGACAAATAGTTAAATTAAGGTTATTTACTATCTTAAGTACTAATTAATAAACGCGATTTTTTAAAAGAATAATAATAAGAAAACTGCGGAATGGATTTATTTAGATGAAACTATACAGTAATACAACTTCTCGCATATTAATTATTATTAGATAAAATATTTTTTTTTCATAATTAATTTTTTGCATAAACTAATGTACAAACCAACAGCTGATTTTTTTGCTATTATACCTCTGCGCTACTGTCCTGTCCTGGACCACCAAACACTAGTCTAGCCGTCAATCAGTGGTATGTTGAATAGATGCTATAAAATGTACACGATTACAGGTGCAATACCAACTAGTGTTCTGTCTGTGGAGACCCACAAACAAATAGTTAAATTAAGGTTATTTACTATCTTAAGTACTAATTAATAAACGCGATTTTTTAAACGAATAATAATAAGAAAACTGCGGAATGGATTTATTTAGATGAAACTATACAGTAATATAACTTCTCGCATATTAATTATTATTAGATAAAATATTTTTTTTTCATAATTAATTTTTTGCATAAACTAATGTACAAACCAACAGCTGATTTTTTTGCTATTATACCTCTGCGCTACTGTCCTGTCCTGGACCACCAAACACTAGTCTAGCCGTCAATCAGTGGTATGTTGAATAGATGCTATAAAATGTACACGATTACAGGTGCAATACCAACTAGTGTTCTGTCTGTGGGTCTTGACCTTCAACCCTCTGTTGGCGGAGAAGATGAACAAGTTCAATGCCATTCCTCTCCTCGCTGACATCCTCAGTGACTCCGTCAAGGAGAAGGTCACCCGTATCGTTCTCGCCGTGTTCAGGAACTTGATCGAGAAACCTGAAGATCAACAGGTATACATTATTAATAACAATTTCATCAACTTTCATTGTTATGTAATATCTGTGCTTGTTTTTGAAATTTCCAAATAAAATTTAAAATTAGAATGCTCCTTTGTTTTAAACACCTGATTGTTTTTTTTTTTTTTTTTTGAAATTTTGCCAATGTCAAAATTTTAATTAAAAAATTAAACAATATTTTTTTACAAAGGGAGTTCTCTATATAAAATCAATATTACAATTTATAAATTAATCATATTTTTTAAAGGTCGCCAAGGAACACTGTATTGCCATGGTACAGTGCAAGGTGCTCAAACAACTGTCCATCTTGGAGCAGAAGCGGCCTGATGATGAAGACATCATGAATGACGTGGATTACCTTAACGAGCGCCTCCAAGCCTCTGTCCAGGATCTTAGCTCCTTCGATCAATATGCCACCGAAGTGAAGAGCGGACGGTAAGTAATACTCTGATGAAGGAGGCAGACTCGCCTTATACACGGTAACACGGTGTATTTGGATCGTTTGAAAAACGGAGAGGTATGATAGTGTAGGCGTGGCCTGACAAGTGAAAAAAACACGAAATTATATATTATTATTTTTTTGTTTTCTTTTTTAACTTTTTTTTGTAATAGTCCGGTTTGTTAAACATAATGATACAGACATTTGATGACAATGCTTTAAAATTAAAGAGAAATGTTACAGCTGCCTATAATAATATATAACGTAATTGTATATAGAATAAGGTATAATGGGATTGATATTGTCTTTTATTTAAGTAATACTTGATCTACTGACTACTGCCTTGTCTTTTTTGTACTCATAATTATTAGCAATTCGCGATACAGTGCGTTATCGAAGCTGACGCGAATGATGTCGATCGAAAGAAGTCTTTTTATCTGTCTATATAGTTTCAATTTGCTTCCCAAAAAAAAAAAATCAAGAATTTTTCAATACATTTTTTTTTTTATAAACAATCAGTATGTAGATTAATGTGCCGTGATAAAAGACGTCATGAATTACAGTCTGGAGTGGTCCCCCGTGCACAAGTCTGCGAAGTTCTGGCGCGAGAACGCGCCGCGTCTGAACGAGCGCGGGCAGGAGCTGCTGCGCACGCTGGTGCACCTGCTGGAGAAGAGCAACGACCCCATCGTGCTGGCCGTCGCCTGCTACGACATCGGCGAGTACGTGCGACACTACCCGCGCGGCAAGCAGTACGTAAACACTCTTATATATTATTATTACTTATAATTAATCTTATACCTTTAAAGCCGAGCAATTCTTGTAATATATATTTATATATAATCCGAATCTCGGAAACGGCTCCAATGATTTTCATGAAATTTTGTATACACGGTTAAAAACGGTGATAAATCGATCTAGCTAGGCTACATTTACAAAAAAACTAGTTTTATCCGTGTTTTGAGGCAATGATATATATATATATATATATATATATATATATATATATATATATATATATATATATATATATATATATCTTTAGAATACGGACGTAAATTTCGCTCTCGCTTTTGGAAGAAAACCTTTATCATATTATCACTCAGGTCAAAATTACACTAAGGTATTCAAAATAAAACAGAAAAACCGAGGAAATGCTCGATCGACCAAGTACTTATTAATTAACTTTTAACAAACATTTGTATACGGTCAAATTGAATAACCTCGTCCTTTTTTTGAAGTCGATTAAAAACTATCCTAAAAATTATCTCAAATTCAACGTTTTTAAGTTATCACAACATCCACAAAAGGAAACGCAACGCTAATACAAGAAATACTGTAATTATTATTGCCTACAAACTGCTTGAACAGTTTGGCGATTGATTGATATGAATAACAAATGTATGTATAAAGTGAAATAAATAAAAAAAAAAAAAAAAAAAATTAATACTAAAATAAATCATAAGCTTCAACATCGAACTATACGACCACTGCTGAGTAGGTTCTCCTTGATATCAGACGAGGAGCGTGTGTTGGGCCATAGTTTACCTGTGTGCTAGCTCACTGTAAGTTCGGGGCAAGCTACAAATACGGTGTTTGACAACATTCAAAATACTCTATGAAATGTGGACATCCTGCGAGATAATAGTCTAAAGAAAACCACTATCACTTTTTTTGAACAAAATAATGCATAAATATTGCATAATTCGCAAAATAAAACAGATATTTTTTTAAATTTTTGATGTGAATCAAAACGCCCTGTGATTGGTGGTAACACTCGTGACGTCACACGCAGGTAAACAATATTTTGTACTACTGATTGTCGTTAGAGTTTAATGTGTTTTGGTTATTATTTTTACTTCTGAGCTATTTTTAAACAACTTTTGGACATTTTTTATAACTAGTCATTAATAGTGGTAAGTATATATAATCACAAAATGGAAGGAAATTTTGTGCAAGCGATGATGCGATAACAGCAACCTTGAACCTACATAATATGATAGACGTTTTTATGGTTGCACTTTTCTTTAAGAATAACGCTGATTATTATTCAGCTGACGCTTAGGGGTGTTTGTTACGCTTTCACGCGACAACTACTCAACCGATCATCATGAAACTTTGTACACATAATCTCGGAGGTACTATAGCGAAGTATATAACGATTTACAATACATTTAAAAGATTATGAGGGAATATTTTATGCGAACTATTTTTTTTTTAACAGCAAGTAGTTATAGTAAATAAATATAAATTTAAGAATGATTAGTGTACTTACCTAATAATTTAATTTAAATAATTCATGTTATTTTAAACCTATAATATTAATATAATATATATTTCTTCACAATGATATATAAGTAATATGTAATCTATATCTATACTAGTATTATAAAGAGGAAAGATTTGTACCTATTTTTGTATGTTTGTAATGAATAGGCTCAAAAAGTACTGGACCGATTTCAAAAATTCTTTCACCATTCGGAAGCTACATTATCCACGAGTAGCATAGGCTAAATTTTATTCTGATAAAAATAGGGTTCCGTAAGATATTTTGGTTTTTCGGACACAAGGTGTAAAAAATGTTATTTCGGGTACTAAGATCCCGTTGTAAATCTTAGTTAACGCAGGCGAAGCTGCGGGCAACAGCTAGTCATATATAAATATATATAGATTATATATGATTTTATAGAATCATATATAATTTTATTTTTCCAGGTACTCACAATAGTGATCTTTCCACATAAAAACATTTGTATGCATCGAAATACTGTTTGGCTCTCTTCGCGCCAATCGTAACCACAATTTACGTTTTTTGGGATTCGTAGGAACAGAAACAAATAATTTTTCTGGAGTTTTTATAGACGTATTTGTACATTGTGGTACTACACACCATTTATAAGCCATTTCTTCCAATAAATACTGAAATTTGAAGAAAAAAAAAGCAATGCACCTTCAGAAGTATACAAGATGGATTGGTTTACTAGTGTGTGACGTCACATGCTTCACGTGACCGGAGCCATTACAAAGACGTCGTTTTTGCCGCGATTTTTACAATTTAAATTTTAACATCGTTTTTTATCCTATATACTGTAAATTTCACAGAAAAATTATTACTGTACGTTTATTATATACTAAAAGAATCATTTAAAACGATTTCCAGAATTAGTCAAATACCGTATTTTGGTTAGATAAAGTAATTTAAATTTAGGGCGTGTGTTATTTTTTATAAATTGCTACTAAATATTTTTACGTTTGTTGATGTTAGTGTTGTTTTCGTGAAGAAACGTATATAATATTATGTTTAAAAAAACACCAGAAACTTTAAAGAAAATATTGTTTGTCATAGCATCATCGAACAATTGGGAGGCAAACAGCGCGTGATGTATTTGCTGAGCCACGAGGAGCCCAACGTCCGCTACGAGGCCCTGCTGGCTGTTCAGAAATTGATGGTTCAAAACTGGTATGTTCAACAATTGTTTGTGTAGAAAACAGTGCCTGATACGCGTGTTGTAGACGCGTGTTCTATTTACAGACCTCCTGACCTTAAGATAAATGTATAATATATGTAAAATAATATTCATTGCGTAATACATTTCTTTTTGTGATTCAATTCTCTTCTATTAGCATCAAACACTAGAAGCAATATATTAATTATGATGAATAAAGTCGAAAGTAATTACACGTTGTAGACGAATTTGAACGTTGGGAAATGCTGCAAAACACCATTTTTAATCTCGTTTGCTATGACACAGTTCTGTTAGCGACTAATCGTTAGTTAGCTCGTTGGTGCCATTCGCGTCACCAGTGCGGCGACAAGGTCACGCGCACTTAGCACTTCTATTACCCTAATATATAGATTTCTACGTTTGACTCCCATTCCTAGTCTGTGTAATACGGAACTAGGGTAACGTGGTGGGAATGTAAGTTGATATTTATAAAACTGTATTTCATTACAGGGAGTATCTTGGCAAGCAATTGGAAAAGGAACAAATAGACAAACAACCCGGTGGTACCGCTGTTGGAGCTAAGGCATAAGGAAAATATAATATAAATGTTAAACTGTCGTTGTTTATTATATAGCGTTTTTCTGGGCTTTTAATCTGTTTGAAGCCATATAGTATTAATGTAAATAAATAAATTTTGTCCGCAATGGAATATTTTAAATTTGACCACAATTTAACGCTTCTGTGTTTCAAATGCGTGAAATCTATTTATTTTAAATGTCCGTGAGTATTAAAATCTTAAATGATGATTGTAAATAGAAAAACCCAGTATAATATCTATTTATTTATACAAATGTTATTGCTAAAATTGTAAACCACATCTGTTTACTATGTATTCACTATACTACATTCCTAAAGTTTATTTTTGTTGTTTAAATTTCAATATAATATGTACTATCTAAAAATGTAGAGAATGTCATAGAATCGGTGTCTTTAAAACGCCAATAAAATGTTCATATTATATACTTGTGTTTATTATTTTATATTCTTTATAAATTCAGGAGGATTATCAGCTGAAATAAAATTGTTCAACCAAAATGTCAGCCTTAGCTGCAAACTATGTACTTATTGATTTTTTTCCAACTTTAGTGGACAAACCCACTTTTACTCCTACAGTAGTGTTGTCAAGGAATCAAGATGGTGAACTGCTATAAGCTAATTATTATCGAATGCTGTAAAATGTTGGACATCCAAGAATCCTTAATCCTTACTAAAATTAAAATAAGGATGTTTGTTACGCTTTCACGGGAAAATTACTCAACCGATCATCATGATAATTTGTAATATACATATTCTTGGATGTATTAGCAGTAACATAGGATTCATTTAAAAATAAAAAAGGATTTTTAGCATACGCGGGCGAAGCCGTTTGCAATATCTAGTAACATATATTTTGCAGTGATTATTGAACGATATGAGATGCCAAGTTATAGAACTTCATTTCAATAAAATATTAGAAAACTATTCAGATATACCTAAATGAGCCATGAATATAACAAATATAAAGTGGATAAGTTCAAATCATTTATATAGATTGAAAAAGCAATAGCTCTTACATGTTATGTAAGCTTCAACAAACCCGTTTTACTTTTACTCTGAACTCTGAAGGAGGTAATTGAGCTGAAGAGGGAGTGGCCTGGTCAGTGGTCACATTCGCTGATAAGTAGATGGACGAATGGTCGGTAGGCTAAGAGAGTATGCGAGTAGTAGAATAAGGAGTAGAAGCCGCATAGGACGCGTCGTGTTTTCATTGAGATATTATGTGCGAGTGCTTGATAGTGATCACGAGGAGTCACTGACAATCAGCGTCTCACTATTACTGTAATGGTGTGACTAATGCTGAGTGGCTGCGTCTATTGTTCACAATATTAATACTCTATATAAGCTATTTAAGTTTGCCGTAGCTCAACGTGCTATGGAGCGTGCTATGCTGGGTGTTTCTTTGGCAGATAGGATTCGAAACGAAGACCTTCGCCAGAGAACTAAAGTTACCGATATCACGCGAAGAATAAGCACGTTGAAGTGGCAATGGGCTGGTCACGCACTCAGAAGAACGGATGGCCGATGGGCCATTAAGGTTCAAGAGTGGAGGCCGCGTTTAGGTAGACGAAGTGTTGGTCCCAGATGGGAAGACGATCTCCGTGCAGTGGCAGGTCCGCGTTGGATGCGAGTAGCAAGGGATCGGTCGTCTTGGCGTTCATTGAGGGAGGCCTATGTTCAGCAGTGGACGGATAGAGGCTGATGATGATGATGATGATGATGATATAAGCTATACATGGGTGTAATGTGTGTTTTATGTTAGTTTTAATTATTTTGTCTTGATATATTATGTTGTTGTGAACAATTTGTTTTCTTTCTTCTAATCTGTACTCTGTAGATTTTAGTCTGTGCCAACTGCCAACTGCCATTTAATGTCAAATGTCACATGTCACCGGAAAACCGGCCTTAAAATATTTAGTAAATAGTCTAGAAAAGAGAAATAAATAATACTGTATAAACATGGAAGATGTTTTAGTATTAAAAGATTATAAGACAGTACCAGATATTGTACACGAATATGCCCCAACTGTTAAATTCGGCCACATACCGTTGGTTATTGACAATGGTATAACTAGTTTTTGTTTACATGTTTCATTTCCATTGAATTTTATGATTTAAATAATATCTTATATTTTAGGATCGTATCAGTGTAGAGTCGGATGGTCAATTAATGACGAACCGAATCTTATATTTAAAAATTTAATCGCTAGACCCCGAAAAGACAGATGTAAAAAAGACGCTGAACCTCCAGTCACACCTCCGATACAGATAGGAAATGATATAATTAACATTGAAGCAGTAAGGTATGGATGTCATATTTATCAATTTTGCTTATTTAGTATGAGTTGCTATTTACTTACATATTTTCAGTTTCAGTTGCTATGCTTAAATGGCAGATATGGCTTTATAAATAATATACATATTTTTAGGTTCCAGCTAAAGACACAGTTTGACAAGAATGTAGTGACTCATTTTGAAGCACAGGAACTTGTGTGTGATTATATATTTTCTCATCTAGGTATTGACAATGAAGGCAGTGTTCCACATCCAATTGTGATGACAGAGGCATTTGTAACACCTAATTATTGTAGGCAATGTAAGTTAATTATATTAAACCTTTTAAAATGCAACAATGAAATGAATACATTTCTCAATAAAGTTCTTAAGTATCTTATTTAACACTAAACTGAATGTATCATATTAAGCTTTTATTAGTTAATAATTATACTATTTCTATTTCTTTATTTTCTCAATGACAGTTCTAATTTGGTAGTTGTAGTGTTGTGACCAAATAAGTATCAATATCACCATCATCATCATCATCAGCCTTTATCCGTCCACTGCTGAACATAGGCCTCCCTCAATGAACGCCAAGACGACCGATCCTTAATGATATCGAAAGCATAAATTTATTATATTTTAAACAAAGGCAAATTCAACAAAAACATTCAAATATATTTTTTCGTTTCGTTTCATTGTCAAGTGTCGAGTGTCGAGAGTCACAGTTTTACATGAGCTACGAAAATTTTAAAGAAACTGTCATTATCAATCAAGAATTAATATGTGTGACATCTCGTAATATAATAATTATTAGTTAGTAAATTTGTACAAAAGTATCCGGCAGCAGTATAGTTTTTACATCTTGTAAAAGAATATCGGGTTTGTTATCATGTTACGTTTATCGATATAGCTCTATCCCTATAAGTTTCTCCGACTCTGGAATAACCTTGTACGTGTGAAAACGTCATATTTTTATAAAATAATGCATAAATAATGTAAAAAAGACGCTTGTTCAAGTTTTTACAGAATCTGTCATCGAGAAAATAAAGAAATGGAAATAGTATAAGGCATACAATTTATAAAAGAGCATGTCCTCTTTAGCTGCAATGAATAAAATATTCATTATTTAAAATTAAATAAAAAATATATTAATATAATATATGTATATTATGATTACAGTAATGTCAGAACTACTTTTTGAGGGCTATGGTGTACCAGCTGTAAGCTATGGAGTGGATTCTTTATACAGTTTTTATAAAAATGATATTGGAGACACTGGTTTGATTGTTAACTGTGGGTATCATACTATTCACATAATTCCTGTAATAAGAGGAAAAGTAATTGCAGAACACGCTAGAAGAATTAATTTAGGTAAGAAAAATTGAAATAGAGCAAAAGAGCACAATTTTTGTAATGTTTAAAGTTATAACTTGTTACTAAATCTTAGTTACCTGCTTTTAAAGTTAACCTACTATAAATCAATATTATTTATAACTTCTCAGATCATAATAACTTGTTTTTTGCTAGAAAGGCTTTTGTGTAAGGTATACACATATTCCATATATAAGTTATTGTGTTTTAGGTGGAAGTGAAATGATATTTTATTTGCACAAATTGTTACAACTCAAGTATCCTGTGCATGTAAATGCTATTACAATGTCAAGAATAGAAGAGATTCTCCACGAACACTGCTCAATAGCTCTTGACTATCAAGAGGAAATAAGGAAATGGGCCAACCCTGATTATTATGAAGCTAATGTTAAGAGAGTTCAGTTGCCATTTGTACAGCCTACCACTTCAGGTCTAACAGGTACTATGCTTTACAAAATGTCAAAATTAATATTGCTGATATTAACCATATTTATTATAAGTTATTACAATAATAAGTTGGCTAAAAAGATTAACGAGAAAATGTGGTTATACATGTCTGTGTATATTTTGAATATTAATTATTATAATAATGAACATCATTTTTTTTAATTTTTCGTTTTTATTTTGACTATCTTCTATACTCTGTTTCGGCTTTATTTTACGTAGCAATCTTAAAAGGATACTCTGAGGAGGATCATAAAAGTCACAAAAATTTAATAACAAACTATTTTTTTTTTTGCAATAGCTGAGCAACAAAAGGAGAGAAAAAAGGAAATGGCCCGACGTCTTTTAGAGATAAATGCGAGAAAACGAGAAGAAAGACTTGCAGAAGACGAAGAGCAACTAAATCAACTACTAGCTATTCAGGTAAATGTTACATTTTGCATTAAACATTACTCAATAAAAATAATTTTGCTCTTAATAAATAAACATAATAAAGCTGTCTAAAATATATCTATTTATTGTTGTGAATTTATATAATTTAAAAGGAATATATTTTTACTTGCTGGCATAATTATTTGCTAGCAATTGATGAATGATACTTTTAGGATTTCTGTTAAATTTCTTGTAGCATTATTATAATGTTTTATTTAAGTTTATAGAGATGCCGAATTTTGGTTAATTGCTTTCCTTAATTCCGTTTTCATAAAAATATATGTTTTTTTTAGGAATTGATAGAGGAAGGTAGCACAGAAGAATTTAATGAGGCAATTAAGAGTTTCGAAATCAAGAATTACGGCGATCTTCAGGTAAATTATTATTGATATTATTTTCGTACTTCAGAAGTGGGCTCTTCGAGTTTTTCAGTCTTCTTAATTCTAATGGTCTAGGTCCTAGAAAGTAATTTTTTTAAGAAATAGAAATTTTGACTGTAGCATCTCAGTATGTAATGTTTGTAATTAGAAAATTTTTACATATTATAATAATTTATAAAGCTAAAAAGTTTGTTTGTTTCAACTCACTAAACTCAGGAACTACTGGTCGGATTTGAATGATTCTTTCAGGGTTAGATAGCTATTTTATAGAGGAAGGCTGTATATCATCCGCTAATATGCAGCTGTAAATCTCAGTTAAAGTTGTAGTTTGAAATTTGCAGAAGCAAGTTGCGAATTTGAACGCCAGAATAGAGAAGAACAAGCAGCGTATTTTAGCAGCGGCGAACAACGAGGAACCGCTGGAGACCAGACCGACGGGCCGCATGCAACCACCCACAGACCCTGAAGCCTTCCAAGTGTGGCTCAACGACACACGGACTAAGGTATTTAATGGCAAAAAAGAGTTAAATTAAAATAGATAGAAAAAGAAAAACAATTTGTATACTTTTTTCTAAAATTCCCGCTTGGGTAGACTTTAAACTTGAGTTTGATTAAATATACACAGGGTACTGACATAAATTTAAGTTTATTATTTGTTCAAATAAAAAAAAAACATTGACTTATTTAAAAAAAGGTAATAGCTTTACCTTATAATATATTATTTTATTATAACTACTTAATATAAAAAAAAAAATAACCCGAATGTTTAATTTGATTATAACGTCACTGCTATTAGTTAGTTTAAAACACCGACACCGTAAATAAAATTTAATACTGGATTTCCTATTTCAGCCTGAGGTAAGCTTGTAGCGCGTAGGTATTATGACTATTATGTTATAGCAGATTATAGCAATGATTTCTCTATGTGTTATAGGTTTTACCTACCTTTTTATATTTGATACTATATAAAAGATTTTTTTATCTATCATTTTAGTATTTGTTTTAATTTTGTATAGCTAAGATTTTTTTAGATTAGAATCTAAGGTTTTTTTTAATATATTTTTTATTATATTTTTAAATGAATATGGAAATTTTGTGTTATTTTTTTTTTTATTTTGTATAAACGATCAATCGTTATTTGTAGTACCGCGAAATACTGTCCCGACGCGAGGCGCGGCGTGCGCGTCGTGCGGCCACGGCGCGACGTCGCACGGTCGCAGCGGCG
Source organism: Lycaena phlaeas (assembly GCA_905333005.2). Taxonomy (NCBI): domain Eukaryota; kingdom Metazoa; phylum Arthropoda; class Insecta; order Lepidoptera; family Lycaenidae; genus Lycaena; species Lycaena phlaeas. The sequence continues at coordinate 8,135,680 of HG995181.1, forward strand.
GAGCGCATGCGTGCGATATCACGCCTCGCCTCTGCCGGGGACGATTTTGGCGCGAAAGACTCTGACTGGGACGCCTACAAGAGGTATCAACTATAAAATTTATTTTTTGAATGTATCGAACATATTTATACAGATGAATAAAGTTGAAGTGTCGGCGTTCAGCCTGCCCGTCTTTTCCATTGGGTACATTGGGCCCAGGGCCCCGCAATCCTAGGGGCACCGATATTTATATCAAAATATGATCTAGTGATAATTTTAGGAAGTTAAACAATGATTGCTGATTAGAATACTTAGTAGTGTCCTAATTACTATGATTAGTCTTTCTAGTACGAAATTGAAGCCCACTTATGTATAAATTGTTATTTACATCGAGGGTCCATTGCCCTAAGTGCTCAGGGGGGCCCTGAGCACGATAGGTTAACTGGGCTAGAGTTTCTGTTTGAAATATTAAAATGACCACACAAACGGTACAAGTATCAAAACTATTTTATTTGTCCTTATTACTATTTTTTGTTTTGGCTTATCTCTGAAACGATTGGCTATAAAAATAATATTTAGAAAAAGTAATTAGGTAGTAAATTTTGTATTTACATAAGATGTATGTAAATAAAATATTTTTCATTAGAAAACTGTATAAAAAACCTTTGAAAACGTTTTAATAATGCTTAATTGTAGCAAACCTAACTAATAAATAGGAAATAATTTTTAATATAAGAATTATAATATGTAGGTATTAACAAAAAATGGAAATGATTATTTAAAAAAAGAATGTTATTAGTATAAGCCGGGACGCGGATTCAGACTCGGACGCCGACGGCGAGCGACTCGTGGAACTGGAGGAGGCGCTCCGAGAGTACGAGCCGCAGCAGCCGTCCGAGCAATACCACCAGCTGCATCTGGCTATAGAACCATTCAGGTGAGCATGTTCACGTCGTATTTCAGTTGACACATTCCAGCCAATATCGGTACGGTATGGTAGTTATGTAAGTGTAGTATGTAGTGTTTATCAGGTTCAGAGCCGTAAATAGAGCGGTGCCACCAGTGCCCAGGCACAGGGCGTGGACTCTGGGGGGCGCAGGAATGGCCAGACCAGGCAGGACTATTATTTTTTCGGTTTGCTAAGGGCGCAGTTATAGAAGCTCGCACAGGGCGCAAAAAAGACTATTTACAGCTCCAGATCAGGTTATTTGTAGATTGGAACTTAAAAGGTAGTTAATAGCGTAATTGCATACACACACATAACAGTACAACATTCGGGGTTAGGTACTCAGTCACACCGCTTGGGCTTCGGGGTCGTGAGCGACGTCGGGTAAGATTAGGTTCGAATCCGATACGAGTCTACACTAATCAAAACCGCGAAAACACCGATAGCACTTTGCTATCGGTCGATTGGACGGGTTCCGCGCACGACCCACCTCCCCTGTCAGAGGGGGAGGGGAGGGCCGGCCCTCCGACTAATAGTTTAACTTCATCCGCTAATGACACGTCGGCCGTATTGGATTTGACTAGCCAAACACCTACTCTCCAGAGTAGCGCGCGCGATATACCGCGCCCCCTGCGGGACACGGAGGGGGGCGCCCCCCTTTCGAATTTTACTAGGTGAGCCATCTGCTCACCTACCTACCGATTGAACTTAAAGGCCATCAGGCCTAAAAGTCTAGACCTTTCGAAAAAAAAGGGCGTAATTGCTGGTATTTTCCGTGGGGAGATATGAGTAGTGCCGCGGTCCTGACAGTTTAGTACCTAAAGAAGCACCTTTTGTTTCTTGTTTCTCGTGAAAGAATTTTGATACGTTTCTGAAGAAGGGCAACATAGGCAGTGTGATTTATGGCATATTTGGTTAGGCGATAAATACTTTAGTAAGTTGCCTAGGCTAACCTCGGTTCCCCTCTAACCTGACTCGGGGTACGGTTAAGGTACCTGCCCTGGTAGAAAAGTATCGGCATCAGCATCGTGTTTTAGGTTGTCTGATATCCTTTTCGGTTATCCAGATATCCAGTTCGGTTAGCCCTTTTGAGGGCCGGTTACAGGGTCCTGCGTTAGCCAGATCCTGGACAATTTCTATGTAACTATAAAAATAACTTTTTCACCCCCCCATCAAGGGAATAAAGGCAACTTGCAGTGGTTTTACATGTCTTACTTCTTCAGGTGTCATCTTCCTATTTTTAGGTCGGAGGTCAGATCTTGTTGTTTCATCAATCAATCTAAAATGCATATCATTACAGGGCTGCAGAACTAATGTTCCAACCTTCAATGATGGGAAATTTAGAAGCGGGTTTAGCGGAAACTATGGAATACGTGTTCAAACACTTTTCACAAGAAGACCAGTTGCTTTTAGCAAATAATGTATTTCTTACTGGAGGATGCTCACAATTTCCAGGTAAATATATAAACAATATTATTGAAATATTTTTAAGTTATAACTTACCTATAGGTAAATGACTATGGAAATGAAAATATATATATATATATATATATATATATATATATATATATATATATATATATATATATATATATATATATATATATATCGGCTTTACCCTTGAATTAGATAGTGTGATGATATAAATGATGGCGCTGTTTTTACAACATCGTTCTGTAGCATTGCATTTTATAGATTTATAGAGAAATTAGGGAAGAAAATTGGAAAAAGCTTAATCACGTGAATCCATTGGTCGTTTAGACCGCTAGTTACATACCCGATACACACGGTCATGGTCTGCTGAGAAAATGGTAAACATCCTCCTACATGGTTGCCATCACGGTTGCAAATATCGTTTCCCTCCCACAATAGGTCACGGTTGATTCCGAAATCTACAGGTAGTAAATTAAAAGCCCCGCGCTCACCAATCCGTATATACTACGGTGAGGTACTTACTAAGTAAAAAAAACACGATGACGGACTTGGTCAAACGGTCTTACAAGTTTATTTAGTAAGTTGGTTCCACTACCGGTTCTACGTTTAAATGGCCTATCCTTACGACCTAATAAGACCTTATCCTTCATAGCTTAAATTTTAGGTACATAATCATTTCAGGCTTAAAAGAAAGATTAGAACGAGAGCTGCTGGAAATGCGACCGTTTCAGTCCAGCCACAAAGTGGTAATGGCCGCCAATCCTAGTCTCGACGCGTGGTACGGCGCTAGAGATTTCGCGTGTAGCAACGAGTTTGAAAACTGGTGTATATCTAAGGAGGATTACTACGAGATGGGCGCCGAGTACTTGAGGCAGCACCACGCCAGTAACAGCTACTACAAGAGCCCCGCGCCCATCGTCATAGACAACGCGCTCGCGCCGGCCGGCGACGCTAATGTCGTGAAAGAAGAAATCGTGGTGGATTGTTAATAAATGTTCTACCAACATTTTCTGTATTATGTAATTCAAATATGTAGTTTTTTTTTTCGAAGTAGCAGTGGAACTATTTGCTTACTACATCCGTTACCTACCGACGTCCTATTTTTGAAACATTCTCGGCGATAGTAAGTCTTTTTTTTTTTTGCAGACTAGCTCATGCCACTCAGCTAAATAAAATTAGACCATTTCCTAAGTTCGTATTTTAGCGAATTGGGTATAATCAGTGCGTTAACACTGAGCTTTCATATTAATAACCAACGTGAAAATTCTTTCATTTTTATGCTTAAGTTTATGAAGGTTTTGGATTTAGCTACAATGAAAATTGTTTGTTGGGGATTGTAAAGGAGACGGTCCAAAATTGTATGGAACGTAGGTCTACTTTTGTACAGATAATGATATGATGGGAAAATAATATTCAAACAGTTTTAATATGTTCAAATCCATAAATTATTTTCAATTTCAGTGGAAGCATAATTTAATATTTCCAAGATATGCAACACTACGTGTTATAACAATGGCGTGTGGATATTTTCTTTGGCGTTTAGCAATAAATCCATGTCCAAATATCCACAAAAACGCAAGAAACACATTCACAACTTAACAACACCACAAATAACCGGAAATAGACCGTATCCTTTGCGACATTTAAATTCGCTTTTATCTGATATACCAAATAACATGATAATATATAGGGCGATCAACGGGCAAGGTAAGATGAATTAAAACAACGTAAATAGCCACAAATATCATGGCACGTTTATTTTTCTCCACTACATGGCGATCTCTAAAAGAATCGTGACTTGTTTGTTATTTTGCGTTCATATAGTTTCTTTTTTAATAGAGCTCTAAACAAGAGCGCTAATGAATAATTTTACAATGTATATTTTTCATAAAATTAAATAAACTCTGTATTTATTGATCTCAATATAAATCACTATGAACTCAAAAAAAATTAATAATCCTTTTGTTAGTTAGCTAATTATTTTGATTGACAATACTATTATAATAAAGAGTACATTTAAAAAATCACATTAAAGCATATACATAATGCTGACTACATAATCGCCCTTACAGCCTCTTTACCCATAAACTTGTCTCTCAAAGAATAACGATAAACAATATTAAAGAATAAAATAGTAAGATTTTTAATGTAAGTAGATGATAACACCTAAATCGGCAGCTGCGCCTCTCACTGGCGACATCAGTCTTAGGAAATAAGATAATAATATATTTATCAAACTAGACGTATACTTCATATTATAAGAATAGACACGAGACTGTCACGTCAGGCCTCGGTGGGCCCCTGCACGAGATCAGTTTAAGTGTTACCAGCCGCTTGAACTTATAATAATAATTTATCACATATGCTCAGACTATAAATAAACAAATATTATCACGTAAAGCAGGCTGTAAGGAACCATTTTCACGTGCAATTTAATACACCACAATTAACAAATCTAACTTATTCGATAAAATATAAACTAGCCTAAAAATTTTAACAATAAAAGAAAAAAACAGTTGCAGATAAAAATATTGGTCAATAAAACTCTGAAGAGCTATGACTAAATGACCGCGGTATTAAACTTATCATGCCATGATGTTTGTATTGATAAATTTCAATTAAAATCATGTAAAATACTCCAAAAACGTGTTCCGGCTTAGAGCCATTTTGTTAGTAATAATTATTATATAAACTACAAATAGTAAAAAAACAGCGACTTAGAAATAGCTCTCAGTATATAAAAAAACGTTAAAATCCTTAGGCTGTACTCTCATACGATTATGATGTAAGCAACGCAATATGTTGGCAAAGCGGAAATTCGCGTAAATCTAATGATACAATAGAACTAAATATTTATGTACCTTAGACATAATGATTACACAAGGCTCATAATTTTCTCGAGTTCGGCGACAACTCGATGAGCCGTCGAATGTTCTAGCATTCGAGTTGGCGCCGAGATCGAAGATATACCGGCAGCCCCGGACTAGTGCTGGCCTCCACAGCGGAGTAAGTATACGTAGTATATGCACGGGAGAGGATATGTACGATTCCATCGAACGAACAATATGACTGGACCCCTATTGCGACAGTTTTCGATCGTTCCATTGGAGTTGCGACGATTTTATATGAAATAGTGAAATACGCCATCTAGTATTCAATAGGTGAAACTTCATATAACTCGCGCGCACGCAATCGACAAAAACCTCACAGTAGGGGGCACTGGTTGGTCCAACACCACAACCGATCTGAACTCTATAAAAATAATTACATTGTATAATTTTGCCAATTTTTTGAGTATTCTTTTTCGAATGTGGTAGATAATTTAGAAATTCAGTCTTTTCTATGGTTGAAAATAGAAAAAGAAAAGTCACTTACACCAAATATTACCACGTAAATAAAATTCATAGCTCGGTATTAACTTCTAAATATAGTAACTAACATCGGTATGTAAAATATGGAAGTTGAGACTTACAAATCTCAAGGCCCTTTTTAAAATAAAGAGTACACATTAAATTTGTGAATCTCAACTTGTTACCGGTCCTAAACGTTTACGAAACACATTTTCACAATTACAACAAACACATTCCGTAACCCGTTAGGACCCTATCTTTGTTTTCGACTTCTCTCTCGACCCGGCTAATATAAAACAACAATTCCACTTAAGAATAGGCAATATAAGAAAATATGTAAAACAATATAGAAACGGACAACAAAATATAAAATAATAATATATTTCAAATATATTAAAGAAGTTAGCCGAGCGTCGGGCAGAAGTCGTACGCTATACATTAATATATTTATGTCCCTAGTCACTATGTTGGTGTCTCTATTCCCATTCATAATATCTATTGATACCGGTACCGGCGTCGGGGCAACGTCGCTACAACTATAGGGAAATAAATTTTAAAGGTAATTTAAAATTGGTAATTCAAGATTTATTCTACGATTAAAACCAAACATCTAGTTTCTCTAAATAATACTGTTCTCAATGGCTTGGTAAGAAACTTAATAAAAATTTAATCTTGGTAAATAATTCAGATGTTACACCTAATTGATAACCTTCGCTCTCTGGGCAACTAAATGCATCCGTCATGTTGATTTATCTTAAAATATCGTGTACATACATATTTATATCATATGTAAATGATAAATGAGATATTGGCCTATTTTCTCATGTTTCAAATACAGAACTATCAAAATATAAAAAAATATTGAGGACTATCAAACAACATTTATATGTATATATTATTATCATTATGTATATCTACAAGGAAAATTTTGATTTTATACCCAAAGTATACTTCTGCACTAAATACTCTATGATTAATTCCAATAAATTTTTCCTCAGTTCGTTACGCTATGATTGTAGAAAAAAAATTCTACAAATCAGACATTCTTACTTCAAAATTTTGAATCATATAACTCCACATCATTCGAATAAATAATCCCTACCATATGTACAATGTTCGACCCTCAGCTCGTGGACTCACACAACACCATGGAAATGAGACAGCGTACGCGGAAACGCCCACTCGGACGAGCGAGCGTCTCGGTACAATATGTCATTTCCAATACTACCCTGACCTGCAGACTTAACTAAACTTACCCTACCGCTTCATTTACATAGAAATGGCACCAATCTATCTTTGATATCAATAATGGCAAACCATAAGGAACCCCACCATAGCAGCGGACACTGGCCGCACGGCTCTCCGCGGTGCGACGACGTCAAGGTATTGGAAGACTACTGCGCTATACACTATTCAATAACTATCATACGAATAAACGGCTATACGAATGATTACTCGACTCCGGACTACATCCCTAGTAACCGTGTGAAGCCTCGACTGGACGTCGCGACTATGTGCCGTTCGGTGAAGGAAATGAGGTGATCGATACTGCCTAACGTCGCTATATGCTAGAAGGCACACAAAGTTATAGTAAGAAGCTTCACAAATTATACGCTCTGTATACGCCAGACCTCCTATCGCGACAATCACTCGAACACGAACTCAATACTCGAACGTAATACGTTTAAAAAATATTGCCAAATTTATGTTGCAACAGGCACTTCTCTGGATTTCTCCAATAAACATCATATTATTAATTATTTTTGTGAAGCCTTCATTATTGCCTCCGAGGACTCTGCTATGTTTCCTTTGTACTTGTGTTTCTTGAACCCGAGTCGTCGAAGCGTATTCGGAACATTCGGGGAGCCGGCCGCGTCCCGACGTACGACCATCGAACTCCATCTACACCGACACGTCTAAGTTAAAGCATCGCAATAAGAATTCGTTACCACTACGACTAATGAAGACGCGGATGAAAAGCGTGACTAATCAAATTTAGAATTTATAAGTCGGAGAGTAAATCACAATACCGAAAAGTTATCACTAAGCAAATTAGAATATGAGATCAAAATTTAGGCCTACGATCTATATGAGAGTTAAGTATCGATTTATATATGCCACCACGATATACCGTGTGGTGGTATGGATAAATCACAGCTGTGGATACAAATCACAATGCGTACATAATAGGCGGTACCGCTACGTCACTACAGACTACTCGCGCCGGCGTCTCCGTACGAGCCGGCTTCTACTCTACTTATCTACACTTCCACGTACAGAACACGTATCACATGCAAACTTTAGAACACGTTTCGCCTTCGAGCCGAATGGAAATGTAAAAAACGAATCAAAATTTTTGACTTTCTTTTGTTGCTCATTTGTCAACAACATACAGACAATTTGGAATCCAATAAATATAATATATCAAATGACTTGTTTGCCAATTAGGCACTACTTGGATATACTTTATATGTGTTGCTTTGACATCAGCACATTCACAACGGCCCATAGTAAACCCTCTTTGGTCCGCTCGGCTCGTACAAAGACTAGGCGCTGTGATGTCCACCGATGCTCCGGTGCTCTGCCTGAGGGATTCCGCAAGCTACGACCACTGATATTCCACGTTCCACGTCACGGCCGACGAAAATAAGTGGGTAAATAAATTATATAAAATAAAGAATTTGATTCATTTTACGTCCGGGGACGACATTAGCTGCATTCAAGATGGCTGCCTACGTATATTGCACAAGGGCCACTCGCTGGTTACACCAGGGCTGCGGAACGAAAGCTTAATGTTAGTATGACATGACAAACTCACTGTGTATTGACTTACAGATATGACGCAAACATGATTTTGAAATATTATGTAAATTTAAGTAAAAGGTACCGGTAAAGGAAAACATTTTAAGGAAACCTGCATGCCTCATGAGATTAATAATAATAATAATAAATAACACCCTCTTCGCCTGACTTCTAGACACCCGAGCCCACGAGTGGAACATAAAATTATAAGGGTTGATAGTTTTTTTTTTTTAAGTAAAATAGTTTCCCATTGTATACCGAATTAAAAACTGTAATTATGTTAAACGAACCTTTCCAACAATCAATCTGAAATACGCATCTGACTGGACATCTGCGGCTGCGGTGTGGGCGTGTGCGGGGGAGGGGGGGACGCTGAAAGGTAATACATTCAATTTATTACTCCATTAAGAAGCTGTAAAAACTATGGTATCCAAGAATCATATAGGTATGCCATTGACTTATTGCTGACATTGCAACAATAACATGTTAGGGTCAGGGCCAAAAATAAAACATTAGCAGGCAAAAGGTTGACGCTTGTCAGGATAAGAAGTCAAGTTCAACCTTTGATATGTATAACAGTTACTGCTTACCAACATTGAAAAACTTTGTAGTCTCAATTTTATATACAAGAACCATAAAAACAGAGAACCGGGAAAACTCACAAATGGATGCGATGGATTGTGGCGACATGGCGGACATTTTGTTGGTGTCTTGCATCGACACCTGCGTCCCTTGCGATGTCATGTAACGATTTACCATTGGCACAAAACTGTAAACAAAGATTTAAATTATCATAATCATCAACATGCTCTTGTGAAACAGCTTATCTGTATTTCGAAAAGAAGAGGAAGCCAGTGCAACAATGGGCACCGAAACTTGACTCATCTGTGTCTTAGGATAGGCAACATAACGCGTTTAGGTAGACTAAGTGTTGGCTGGCCATTTAATAGGAGGGAAGACAATCACCGTGCAGTGGCCGGTCCATTTAAATGCGAGTGGCAAGGGATCGGCGTACATTAAGAAGTCCTATGTTCAGCAGTGGACAGGTAAAAGTTGGTGATGATAAATCATAACTTTTTTAAGAATTTATAATCAACTTTTAACACACCTTGGGGTATTACACCTTTGTCCAGCACTATTGTTATTACGGTTTTGTTAGTACAATCCTTTACTTAGGTACCTTAAGTCACAGACGCCGGGCGAGTCGTAGTTGCTGTTGGAGCTGTTGGCGCCCGTGGCGCTGGTGATGGTGCCGATGCTGTTGGCCGACACGTTGCTGTGGTTCTCGCGGTGCACGCGGTTGTGGTGCCTGCCAGTTAACACATCATGTAACAAAAGTGTATTTTATGAAACTGTATTCTCTTGGGAATTACACGACATTTTTTCATTAAATGTGACGCAAGTTAAAAGATATTTCTTCAAATTTTGCTTAGTTCAAATATGATAAAGTCGGAAAATTACATAAATTTAGCAAACTGTCTTTGTAATAGTCTCCTCGTTTGCCTAATTCTTGATATTCAGCGAAATTAATATATCGTCTGGGGTGGTTTTAATGCTGCTCGAAAAAAGAGTCTGGTATTTGCCATAAGCAGTATATTCCATAAAATATATACGTACCGTATGAGGTAGCTGTCGCGCACGAAGGTGCGTCCGCACACGCTGCACTCGTAGCACGGACCGCTGGCGTGCGTGCGGATGTGCAGCGCAAACTGGCTCTTGGACGTGAATGTCATCGAGCAGCGCTCGCAGCTCAGCGGCTTGTCCGCCACGTGCGACCACCTGCGCGCAAAGGGCACCATTGATATAATATACAACTAAAAAATAATAAAATAGTTAGCCGTCTTAAGAGGACAGGCAGTTGTTTTTTAATGTTAGTTGTATAAATAAACTAGCGGATGTGTAAACGGGCCTTAATGTCATGTCAATTTATACGCTAAGATATGGATCTCACCTGTGTGCCGTAACGTAACTTTTCACAGCAAATCGTTTCTGACAAATATCGCAGGCGTATGGACGTTCCCCTGAAATTTAACAAAACAATGAGCAAATATACAAAATCAAACAAAATAATGAAAGCTCAAAATCTAATAGCAATAAAAACAAAGCATGTTAAAAAGACGGCAAGATGCAATTAGAATGGTGCATGTAATCTGAAATTAATGATTGGCAGATTAAATTATAAAAATGATAGAGGTACAAAAAAATAATGATGCAGCGGATGATAAAATGATATAGTGGTTGTCGGTGCCACATCATTCGATCCTGTTAAAGTTCTTGACATCGCAATTTGCCGTCTTCCGTTACTTCCTCCAAATGCAACAGCGTTATTCACACAAAATTAAAATCTAGTTTAATAAGCCTCGCGTAGTTATACAACACGACGAATAGCATCAGCGCCAGGCTACATTTACGTATCCTTGGAATATTTTCAACATGTTACTGAACATATGATTGAAACGATGGGTCTGTTTTACATAGCTTTCGCTTTTTTGTATTAGTAATAAGGTTTCCTGCTTAATGCCAATCGTCATATTGAATATCAAGCCATTAGCAATCACACGCAACAGTTCGCAACATACAAATTAACCCTTTTAGCTCTCGCGGAATCTAGAAGCGTTAATTAACTGTTGTGGACAGTTTCAGACCCGACAAATCACAATGCAATCAACTGCGCGTCTGGCATACCGGTATGTATTCGCTTGTGAATGTTGAGCGTAGATTTCTGGGTGAAGCGTTTGAAACAGACATCGCACTCGAAGGGCCGCTCGCCAGTGTGCGTGCGCATGTGTATTTCCAGGTACGGCTTGCAAGTGAACGCCGCCGGACACTCCATACACTGATACGGCCGCCCTTGCACTAACCATCACGACACGTTAGTCACTCGCTCGGGGCACGAGTATGCGAGTACTCACGATAAGGATTACAGTTCCATATGTGGCACCGACAACATGAATAAAAAATAGGATCGACTTTAACGTAAAGCTGAGAAGCGATACAATAAACATGATAAAGATACCTGTGTGCGTTCTTTTGTGTATGTTGAGGGTAGATTTTTGCGCGAATCTCTTGAGGCAGACGTCACACTGGTAGGGCCGCTCGCCGGTGTGCGTACGGTTATGTATCTCGAGATACTGCTTGCAGGTGAAGGCGGCCGGGCACTGCAGACACTGGAAGGGCCGGCCTTGCACTGTAACGGAGCACAGCGTGAGAGTGACGCAAGCCCCGACCCCGCCCGCCGCCGTCGGCGCCCCGCCCACATCGCGCGCCCGCCACGTACCTGAGTGCGTCCGCTTGTGTATGTTGAGACTCGACTTCTGCGTGAAGCGCTTCAGGCAGATGTCGCACTGATACGGTCGCTCGCCGGTGTGAGTGCGCGTGTGTATCTCCAGGTATTGCTTGCAGGTGAAGGCGGCGGGACACGACAGGCACTGGAACGGTCTGCCCTGGACTGGTGCCCAACATATATATTATAGCGGCGACGAGTCCGAGAGGACGCCACGCGCGCCCTCGCTCTACCGAGATCGCGGCGCGGACTGGTCGCCGCTCGCCGCTAACTCCGCTCCAAATCTTGACCGAGCTACTCCTAACGGGTCGCGATAATCGACACGGGCGCGAAAACAAAATATGAGATTTGGAGAAGAGAGAGACAACGAGCGGAGAGGGCGGGGCGGGCGAGGGGCCAGTCCGGCCCGCGCTTTCACCCACCTGTATGCGTCCGCTTATGTATATTGAGGCTGGACTTCTGCGTGAAGCGCTTGAGACACGCGTCGCACTGATAGGGCCGCTCGCCTGTGTGCGTGCGCGTGTGAGTGGCGGGCGGCGGAGGCCGCGGCGCCGTGCACTGCGCGAGTGCACACACAAAAGCGAGTAACGCACGTCGCCGGTTCGCGCCCTACCCCGCCCTGAGCCGATCTGCCCAAGCCGCAACCGTTTGTAGGGCGGCCCCAAATATACCCCAATTTTGATACGACACTAATTCAGATATCGAAGCGACGACTGTTTGCGTCGTCGCGGCGATTGCATTACCGCTTTTGTGCAAGAATTAATATTAATGAAAAATGATGATTACAAAAATGACATTTTTTTAGATGTAAGTTGCGGAAAGGAGACAGCGGGCCGATGATGTTCGAAGGATTAAATGGGAAATGCAGAAGTACGTAAAGCGCGCGTCGTTAATGAGTTAACTGAAATCCAGATGTTAGTCGAAAGCAACGAGATGAAAGCTGTTGAGTATTAGGAAACAAAATCAACGGATCAGGCGGGCAACGGAAAAACGGGAAATAAGCGTGACGCGAAATGAGATATGTATGTGTGGCGACTCGTAATTTGCTTATCGTACTGATAGAACACAGCTCGTATAATGTATATATGGGCTACTAACCCGTATGTATCTTTTCGTGCAAATTGAGCGCGCACTTCTGCGTGAAGGACTTGAGGCAGACGGTGCACTGGAACGGCCGCTCGCCTGCGCCGCCCACACGGACGCGGGGGGACAGAGAAACAAAACAAAACCACGATGGACAAATAATACTACTCAAACTTACACCAATAACATCTCGACAGCTACCATGAGGGAATTTCGATCGCGTCATTTATTTGTCCATCTAATATTTGCTCTCCTAACATAACTTAACAGAATCCTCACAACGTTCACATGCTTTACTGTTAGTTTTGTGAATAGTTTTTGAGCGTGTTTCGCGAATTTTTAAACGATGCCGTAAAATAATTTGACGAATATACAAAAAACACTTACATCATCCACTCGCTAATCCAATTGAATCGAAATGTGACTTGGGAGCCCTTAAACTATTCACAAAAAGGTGTCAAAGCCACAACAACAATAGCCACAGTAAAAATATAAATGGAAATTGTGACTTGGAGACCGGAAAAAGTAAATGAAATATCAAGGGACCCACCGGTATGTATACGTTTATGAGTGCCAAGGCTGGACTTCTGAGTGAACCGCTTGTCACAGATGTCGCACTGATAGGGACGCACTTTGTTGATCAGCGATTGGATGTGCTCCTCTAGAAATAGCAATAACATTCAGCTTCAAAACACCGTTTTTGTCGGGTGACTTGTAATGAAGATAGTGCCTAATAGCGTGATCTCTAATTTACTTAAATCATTGTCTACATAAGGATTTTAGGGCAAAATGCCTACCAGTGTGTATCTTTCCGTGACGGCCCAGGCTGGACTTCTGAGTGAAGCGCATAAAACAGATGTGGCACTGGTACGGCCGCACTTTCTCTAACAGGGCTCGCCTGTGCTCCTCTATAAGTTACACGAGTTTCGATTTACAAATCTTTAACTCTCTCAAACAATATACCTAACAAATGTGAGTCGCACATTTCCGCGAACTCAGGGGGAGGGTTGGCTAAATCATGTTCTACAGTGCCATCTGCCTCAAGAAATTACGTCACACATAGGCCAGAATACTTTGAGGCCAAATGTGTATTCATATCCGAGACGGTTAAGCGGACATTGGATCAAAACGGGGAAAGCAAATCATACATCGATTGGGCAATTTAACTCAACTTTGTAAAATTACGTTACAGATAAAAAATTGTATCGGTTCGGAATCGAAGAAATTATTACAAAATGTATGATAAAAAGAGATAATCAAGAAGAAAGGGCGGTGCTATAGTGAACCCACCCGTGTGTATTTTCTTGTGTCGGTTGAGGCTGGAGCTCTGCGTGAATCGCATGCCACAGAGATCACACTTGTGTGGCCGGTCCTTCACCATCAACGCTCGCATGTGCTCATCTAGAACCCACATTCCTTCCAACATCACTCGATATCACGGGGTGATCGGGGTGATCTAAGCCAATGGGAACTCACAATGGTCGTATTCCATACTCCAGTGTGCGTCCCCCGCCTCCCCCTGTTTGCCTGCTATCGAAACTCACGCCCTGATTACAAAATACGTGGCACAACTCAAAAACTATTCACATCTCCATGTTAAGCATATGTGTTGTCGTACTGTCGCGAGCGCCGAGTCGCACCAGTGTCATAATTGTCATAATTTATCTTAAAATAATTATAAGTAGGGTACAGATAATGAAATATCATTTTATTTCCAAGCATTGTCCATGGGCTCGAAATAATGGTGCGTAACGTGTGAAGTATTATCGGAGAAAATAATTATTTATATAATATACAATAACTAACATGTCGTTTATCAGACGAACACACATACCTACAACATTTTATAAGATTTATATACTTATAAAAAATACAATACATAAAACGTGTTTATCAAAAGTAAATGATATCAGGGCGTCAATATTGGAAGAAAAGTAAATACAATAAAATAAGCAGCCTTTTATAACGTATAAAAAAAATGTGTAAACGGAAACAGGGGGAGGTTTGACCGGATACTCTTTGGTAAATCAGTTTCATAGATAATCCCCTCATGGTGATAGCATGGGAGTGAGGACATATCAGCCTTTAATTTTATTCAAATGTAACTTCCATACCTTCGTCCTTTTCAAAGTTTTTGTATATTAGATTTTAAGCCTTTTGCTATTACTGTACACTATATTATACACTATGGAAGTTACATTATTACTGACAACCTATATTTTCATACAGCGTAACTTGTACCACTGCTAGCTTTATTTTATTTCAATTATTGTTTTTTTTTTTTTTTAATAATAAATTATGTCTCGTAACATTCTATTAAATTTATTACGACGTATCTAAAATGTTAAATAAATAAACCTTAATGTATTATATATTAAAATACTTAATGTATTCTCACTTCAAATACGAAAATTATCTTTATATTTTTTCTTGACTTTTTTTTCTAATTTATAATCTACAATTGGATCATAAGAAAATTTAAACCAGCAAATACATTTTCAGGTGTTACACTTTCTATGACATGTCTTATTCACTTGGAAAAATTTCAAGGCTGCCCATCACACATTAAGCCAAACAATTTATTTAATATTTCAATTAGACATGGACTCGAAACATTCAATTTCTCATTAAAAATGAAGCTAATTATAGCGTTTTAAAAAGCTTCAACTCTTCAAATATCTTAATTGATGATAATAAATACTACTACACTGTTCATATGTGAATTATTGCAAGGGAATTAGGAACGATACTTTACTAAACACAACGAAACTACATCATGTAAAAGGCATAAGTTTTGTCAAGCTAATAAAAATGTTTTGATAACTATTATGTAACAAACACACTTATAATTTGGATTTTGGATAAAATAACAATAATATTGTGATTATTGCAATCAAAACAAAAGATCACGCACACAATATTCAGAACTTTGATCAGATTTTATTATGTAGATTTATCAAAATTCAAAATATGTTTGAGCAGCATTAATATCAATTTAATTGTAATCTGTTTTCATTTCCATGTCTCATTAAAATATTAAAATTGACACCTCATAGTCAAAATGCTCCGTCCGGTTCTGGACATTGTACAATTTAATGCAAAACTCACCAGTATGAACGCGTTTGTGCGTATTGAGACTTGACTTTTGAGTGAAGCGCTTGAGGCAGAGGTCGCATTGGAACGGCCGCTCGCCGGTGTGCGTACGCATGTGCACGTCCAAGTACGGCTTGCGGCAAAAAGCTGCGTCGCAAACCTATAAAATAACAATTAATATTATTCAATGCCCAAACAGAGATTATACAATATCCATCTTTTGGTACATGTTTAGACAATTATTTTGTAATGTAATAATGCGCTAATATCCAATTAAAAATATAAATCGTAATACAAAATTCTTTTTGTAAAGAACAAGTAATGTTTCAGCCATAGATCCACTGTCAAAGACATACATTAATTTAAACCTTATAATTTTCAAAATTTATAGCTTCGAAAATTCTAATATAAATTAATTTAGAATATAAAGATTATCGTTTCATAATATCATTACTTACTGTGCATTGAAATGGTTTGTTTCCTGAATGTAATTTCATGTGGACGTAATATGATGAAGCGCTCGAGAGCACCTTACCACATACCTGCATTCATAAACAAGGATTTAAATTATACTATTTTACATTTAAAAAAAAATTGTCTAGCTTGAAATATAAAATAACTATACCTACCGAGTGTATATATAGTAAATCGGTAATACCTTACAAGCTTGAGGTTTTGAGCGTGGAATAGATTGCGGGCCACCATTTGATATTTCCATTTTAGTCTGAATTGATCCCATATCGACACCCATTCCCTGCAGAAAGAAAATATGTACTCAATCAAAATTGAAGATTTATCATATTTTTACATCATTTTCCACAAAACTTATAATAAAAGTCGATTAAAAATATACCTGCGAACATTGTCTGCCATCCATATCCATTTCCACTCCTTCGTCTTCCATTCCTTTGAAGCTCAACTGCAAAAATGTTTAAGTATATTAAATGCAAGAAGCCATTTTAATATGTCATCATTATTGTTTATCTCTTTGCCAATAATTTTGGGCATACTAAGATTCTCTTCCTTTTTTTTACTGTCTTATCTATTACTTAATAAATTATAAACTGTACAATTTTTAATGTGGGTCTTGTAACATAAAATGTTTTGAAATTTTAAACAGAAAATTTTGACATGGGGAAGGCAAGGGGGTAAACTAATTTAGATGCGATTTTTTTGAAGCAGCTTGCCTAGCCATGGTTCTAAGATTATATAAAGGAATAGACACGGAGACTATTCTTACATTATCCACATCATCGTCATGTTGCATATCTTGGTGCTGATCCAGCAGCTCTTGGTGTTGTACTTGTTGTTGTACTATGAGACTATCCTTAGAATCCTCTTGCGGGTGATGTTGGTTCATAATGATGGCATGGTTTGAGTCTGAACGGATTATCGTTGGGGGGCCGGTGTTGACATGTGGATGTGTGTAAAAGCTGCAATGCAAATGTGTCACTTTAATCTTGTTGTTAATAAGAGTTCATCAATGTAAAGTTACAGCATTAAATTGTGATGCAGATAAAGACCAACGTCACTCAAAAAAAAAAAATTAAATAATTACATAAAACTCAGTGTTAAAAAACAGCCATTCGTTTTAGGCATCCATTTTAAAGTAGTCAATTATTGGTATAAAAAATGTCATACCTCATAGGCTCAGCCTTGATTTGCTGTTCGAACATGGATATCGTGGCGAGTAGGTCGCCGGGGGGCGGCACGGGGACCCCCACGCCCCGTGCCACGCCCCCGACGCCCACGCCCCAGTGTGCCGGGAAACTAATGGCGAATGGTTTCTTGCTGCCCCATCATCAGCCTCCACCACCTGTTACAAAATAGATGAAAACATAATTGATGTATTTTTGAAGTGAAACTTCTTTAGAATCGTTGTGATTTCAAACCGAATACAACGAAAAAAACGACAGGTAAGAGGCACATATACAAAAGAGCGAGAGAGCAAATGTCGGTGTGTATGTATATTGCACGCTGGTTAATACTTGCTTGTATTTGAGCATTTAACGTGTGTTTCACTTCCATCGTGTGTGAATCGCACTCACACCTTTTTTTTAAATATACATAGCATTAACATAGGAAATGTTGCATCGTCATACGTCAGCTGGGCAAATCTTAAAAACCTGACGGGGCTAGATTATGCTAATGTCCTGTCCCAATTCAGATAAGTGAACCTTACTTGCTCTAATAGTAATAATTAATTTTATATTGATCAATTATATAAGTTTCGAACTTCAATAATTCTTCCAGTATATAGGTACGTATTATAATAGATTTCCCGCCATCGATTCACGGACTTAAGTAGATATATGTATACATAGTATTGCCAATATATTGCTAGGATGGATTGGGAAAATCTTTTACAGATTAAATTGAATAATATTACTTTTTACGTCCTCATTTCAAAACGACTAGATGAAAAAAAAATATTTTTTAAAATGAATGTAATCTATTAATACACAAATACCGAATATCCCTGGACATTTGTATCGACATCAAAGTATTTTGCACTGTGCAGCTTTAAAGCAGACGTTCCCAGGTGGTTTTTTCTTATTTCATTCGAGATTTTACTGGTTCTAGGATGTTCTGTAAAATTTCTTCCGTATTTCCAAAATTCGACAAACATGAAGATCGGAACTGTGGGTTGCGATCTTCATGTTTTCTAAAAATCGTTTCGTGAGGATTGAGTGGTTACTCAATAGATTCTGTTGTGAGTAGTAAATGATAAATTTTATAGACCCTCCTACGAATTGTGAAACGAATTTTTTTTCACGCCAAAGTAGTTTCCGTCGCATCTTTCGTGGACTGTAGGTTTCCACGGCTCCTCCTGGACCACTTTGGGATAGTGTGAAGCCAGAACGAAGTATAGCTAGAGATCTGTTTTTCTGTTTACGTGTCACTTGACGGACATAGTGTAAATAAATATGCTGGTATGTAAGTCCATGACATTGATCTAAAGTGGTAATGTTTTTACGTGCACTATAATTTAATTTCGCCCGCGTTATTTGGATTTACAGCCGTATCCGAATATATTATGATAATTATTTTATAGCGTATGTCACTCAAAATTAACAAGGCATTCCAACGATAAAAGATTAAATTGGTTAAGTAGATTTTAAATTAATTTGTAGCCAATAAACAAATTATTCTTAACTTAGATAAAGATAAACAATGAAATGATGAATCACTCTAGATTCAATCAATCTTCATCATCAATCTAATGACCAACCTACCGTGAAAGTCGTATCAAAATCCGTTGAGTACCTAGTTTAGAAAATATAAAGACAGAGAAAGCGACTTTAATCTATAATATAAAGTACAAATAAGTAAATTGATGTGAAAGAAGAAAAAAATAACTGAAGTGTCTGTTTGTAATTTAAAACACAGCTTTTCACTAAATGTACGATACGACGGTCTGTTTGTTCCGGCTAATCTCTGAAACGGCTGAATAGATTTCGATGGGAATTTCACTGGCAGATCGCTGATTATGTAAGCAGTAACTTAGGATATTAAATAGTAAATCTAGGTTATTTGTTAGTATTAGGCAACAGCTAGTTTATAATGTAAAGATTACGAACTAAGAATATTTTCATTCTAGCTATGTGCATAATATGAGGAATCTGTGTAGCGATAGTTCTAAATCTTTATGCAGATTTAAGAGCTTTTATCAAGAGACAAAAACACCCGGCCAAGTGTGATACGGACTCATGAACGAACGGTACGTGGGTTACGATTTCTCTGATTTGATATCATTCCAATAGGTGTCACTTTCACCAAATTTTTTGTATGGGATATTTGTATAAAAAAAGTAAAGTATCAACCCTCCATGTCCTACTGCTGGGCACGGGTCTCCTCCTCGAAATCAGGCGAGGGTAATAGGGCTGGCCCAGTGCGGGTTGGTGAACTTCACATACTTTCAAAGACTCAATCTCAACAGGCATGCAGGTTTCCTCACGATGTTTTCCTTCACCGATATTTGTATACGGGGGATATTTCGTTTATGTTAATATAAATAAAAATAAATAATCTTAATTTATTTTTAAAGCAAATATGAAATAACTATATGTATACTGTGTATATTTCCTGTTTCCGATCCGATTATTCCGATTTTCTCTTTGGTAACGAAACCCAAAAAAAAATCTATAAATGGTGGGTATGTCTTATGTCTGGTTTTTATATATTATATTTATGTATTTCTTAGGCAGTTTTCTGATTACAGAGTACCTAATTTGAGTGTTGAAAAAATTGTGAACAAAAGTGTTTTTATTGTTATGTAGAATAAAACATTGGCAATGTTTATACCTTCATCTATCGTATCTTCTTCACTCTTGTTTTCTGGTCTAATTTGACTGGACCATAAAGCTCTTATTTGTAGGTCTCTGCGCGCGGCAGAAGTTGGGCCCTAAGTTGAGTCATCTTTTACAACAAAAAGCGTTTTTAAAACTTCTGCTTGCAATGATTTGTTTGAAAAAAAAAGGGGTTGGTATATTTATATTTTCTTTAGCAGTATTTTTAGTCTTTATCTTGTATTCATAAGGTTTGGTAATTTTTTAATACGAAAAATAATTAAATATTTTATTTCATAATATAAAATAAAATATTATGCCCTTGATCAATGAAACTATAATACTCATTTTGTACTTACACCACTAAGGGCCTGTTTCACAATCTCCCTTTAAGTTCCCTATAGGCTATTGGCAACATATTTGACAGATGTTTGACAGATAGAGTATGGAGTATCTGTCAAACATCTGTCAAATATGTTGCCAATAGCCTATAGGGAACTTAAAGGGAGATTGTGAAACAGGCCCTAAATATCTTACTTTAATATATTATGTACTCTCAAGAATGTCATGTTTGTGGTAAAATGTAAAATTTATGTATATTTATAGCAATTTTTATTTGTTCTATGTATAAGTTAGCTGTTATAAAACCATGACCTTTGCAAAGATCATGTCTTATATGCCCTTTGAAACATATACATTAAAGGATGTAATATTTTACATTTTAATAGGCAAGTCTAATCAATTTACAACAATAAATATATAGATGCCAGTCTCATAATACTCAACATTTTTTCACTTTAGCTAAATATTGTATTTTGACACAAAGCCAGGTTACAAACAAAATAATGGTGGATCACAGGTTGAATATATCTGTTCCAGACAAGTATTCACCTGGCATTAACATAAAAGATATTAACAATGATAAAAAATAGCACAAAGAAACTGATATGACTTTCATAGTAACTAACAACTAACAAAACAAATAAGTAACAATGAGAGGATTTAATACTATAATTATACAGTAGAACCTCGTTAATCAAACCTTGATAACTTAAAAACCTCTATAACTTCAAAAAATAATATGTTCCCATCCCTTAACCTATCACTAATATGACCCTTGATAACTTAAAATATTTTGTGTTTCCCTTGGACTTATTGAGGTTCTACTGTACAATCCAGATGCAGATGTTCAACATATAAGAAATTGTATTTGTTGGTAAAATTAGTGGTAGTCGGTAGAAATTTCATAAGCATAAGTAAACTAATGGAATTACTGTAGTATTAAGATTGTAAATAAAATTATTAGATACTAGTTGTTGCCCGCAGCTTCGCCTGCGTTAACTAAGATTTACAATGGCATCTTAGCGGGATGATATATCTTTACCGATAAATGGGCTATCGAACACTGAAATGTTTCATTAAAATCCAACCGATAGTTCCTGAGATTAGCGCGTTCAAATAAACAAACTCTTTAGCTTCATATCTTAAGGATTAAAAGCATGAGTAAAATAAACTCGTTTAAATGTAGTCCAAAAAAATCAAAATTTCTGAATAAAAAAATGGTTATTGTGCCTCACTTGACATAGATAGGTATAACGTGTCGCGGACTTTTTTTGTAGATATTTATAAGATCTACAATTAATTAGAACATTTTATGGTTCTATCTTTTATAGTTTAGGCAGCGTACGCAAAATAAGTGACTTTTCTGGTTGATTTTTTACACCTTGTGTCCGAAAAACCCAAATATCTTACGGAACCCTGTTTTTTTTCTGAATAAAATTTAATTTTGAGCCTATTGATTACAACAAAACAAACAAACAAAGTTTTCCTCTTTATAATATTAGTGTAGAATATTGTAATGAAATTGACCATTAATATGTTGATCTGAACATAGTAACTTAAATTTGTATTAGATATACAAACTGTATTCTAATTAGATTCATATAAGTGTGTTACTTATTATTTTATATATATTTTTGTATGGGTCAATTTCTTTATGATTTCACTTACAAAACTTCAGTAGCAAATTAAGGAGTCCCTAAAAGGTTTTGCCTAATCACATTTGAAGTCACATAACTACTTTACAGACAAAAAAAAACAATACACTCAGTATAATAATGGCATGCAGGGCAATGACTGTATGAATAAATTTTCATTAATCATGCAGAACATTAATAATAAATAGTCTTATAAATATTTAATTTATATATAGTATATATAGTGCGCCTATTTACGCATATAATTATTCATGTAAAATTTTGTGTATACAGCTATTTAATACAAACAGCAGGATGTAAACAAACCATAAAAACATGCAATACACGTTTTAAATAATGTTCGAAATTTCTATTGTCTCCACCCAGCTTCCCCCCCTGCCATCAATAAAATGGCCAATTCGTTATTGAATTTTGTCCCTCTTACTTTACGGCCGAGTTGCGCGACGCCGGTTGTTATGTATAAAATAATTAATGATCACTACATTTGTAGTGTAAACAAAACTAAACATATAAGTTCCACATTAATCTCGGTAAGGAAAGTTATGTCATATCACAAATCTAAATATGCGGAATACATTTTGCGATATTTTTAATCGCCGAATTAATATAAGTAAACAACAACATTGTCTATTTTCGACTTACCTTAGTTTAGAATTTAAAGTTTATCAATTTGTTTATGTAGGATGAGACACTACACATTTATTTGGAAAATAATCAAAATTTTCATGCAAAATTATAAATTTATGCTTATTGTCTAGCGGTATATATAGCAAAAACTATGATTCTACTCACATTAGTAAAGAAACACCTATAAATAGTAACGTGTGCAGAAACACATAAATTAGAACACTAATTACACAATTTCATTAAGCTTGGCCATTCGAATTATGTTTTTCTTAGCCACCGACATAAAATGGCTGCTACCTCATTGTTCTGCGCGTTCGTTCGTGCGCATAGAAGCCGTGAACGCTTGGGGACGACTTCTCCGCCAATTAAAATTATGGCGCGAAATTTAAGGCACTTTTAATGACTGTGACATAATTAATTAATTGTCTACTCAACAATTAATATTTTGTGATCGGGATGTATTTGCCGACTAAATAGAAAAAAATAAATGCTGTCAAAAGTATTAAAGCAAAAACAGGAATGTAAAAAACGAAGTCAATCTCATCGCTATTTGTATTCGAGTCTTCTTTTTTGCTATCGCGAATAATTTTCTTATATTGATGTCCAACTCCCTCCAAATGTTGATTAAATTGGTGGCTGGAATTAGTAAAAATGTCACAAAGTGAACAATACCATCGGCGACATTTCATGATATTTTTTGATGATTTTATCCCTTTTTCTTCCATGTTTTTTATTGATAAGATCTGAAAGATAAGAGAAATTAAGACGAAAAAATATTAAAAACTTAAATGACCTGTATGTTGCAATTTTAATAGTTATATTCATAAATAAATATTACTTTGAATAATCCTGAGTATAATTAAATTTATTATGTAATATACTTTTGTACCTATATGCCAAATACTGGTACAAATTTTTTTATTGATCCCTTTTTTATGGCGCTATGTTTGTGTCACTACTGATACTATAGGCCAAGCAGTTTTTCTATGGTTACCCCCAAACAAGGCGAAGATAAATTACGAAGTTATCTTACCCGATATAGGTACTTTATTATTTTTATGCATTGTGCATCTATTGTAGACGGTATGAAAAAGGCATTTTTAGTACTTTTACATACATACTTACATAAATTTATTTTTTGTAAGTATGTAAACTTTTATCTATTCTTGGTATTTATCTAAGTAATTATTATTTTTTTGCTGCATAACATTATTTTGAATCGTGAGACTGCTAATATAATAAGTAGGTAACTTATCTATCTCATATATGCTGACTTTATTTTTTCTCATTTAAATGTTATTTAAGCTTTTATATATTTTACAGCGGTTCACGGACGACACATCCGAAAATAATTTCCATGCTCGCTCCGTCCATTTCATATAATTTGACGTGCGCAAACAAAAGAGAAGAACATAAACGCGTAACGCGTAATCAGTAAAAGTTCCGAAAGTATAAAACGAAACATAAAAACTGGCCAAGTGCGAGTCCTACTCGCGCACGAAGAGTTCCGTACCAGAATAAACGGTTAAAAAGTACTTTTGTTGTATGGAAGCCCCCCATAATTATAATTTTAATTTTATTTTTAATATTTGATGCTATTGTGGCAAAAAAATAATAATAAATTTTTAACCTCCTTGCTATTACGGTTCATAAGATACATCAAAAAACGCCAACAACTACTCTGTTTTATGGGAGCCCCCCTTTAATAATAATTATTATTTTGATTTTAGTATTTGTTGTTTTAGCCACTATAAAAATACATAATCTGTGCAAATTTCAAATGTCTAGCAGCTAGCTCATAGAAATATTAAAACAGGACTTATTTTAAATATCTGTGGTCTAGCTGTTACGGTTCTTAAGATCTAGCTCGGCGAGTGGTAGATATGAAAAAGGCCTAACATATTTTTTTTTTGTATGGTAGCCCCCCTTAATTATTATTATTATTTTGTTTGTAGTATTTGTTGTTATAGAGGCAACAGAAAAACACAATCTGTAAAAAAATACAGTCTAGCTATTACGGTTCTTGAGACGGAAGGACAGCGAAGTCTTAGTAATAGAGTCTCATTTTACCCTTTGGGTACGAAACCCTAAAAACTAGGCAACTAAATAACACGTTTTTTTTCAATTAGAAAAAAGATTAGCAACATTACTGGTCAGAGGTTGCGCAGGACAGAGACCGGTGGAAGTTTCTCGTTTCGGAGGCCAAGACCCACTTTGGGTCGCTGAACCACAGAAGCTTAAGTTTTAACATTACTATCGTTTTTAAGTAACTATAATATAGTCCCGGATGAAGTAGTAAAAAATTAATTAAAAAGGAATTTCTTTGGAATTGAAAACTTTCGGGGACATTTCTACTACTCAATCTCGTTTTTCTATCCCAGTTCATTGTCGTAATTCTGAAGTTATTGTTGTGGTAACTAAAGGGTTAAGGAGCATCCTAATATTTAAGTTTTAATAAATTTCGTTTTAAGTAATAAAAAGGTTTAATTTTCTTATCATGTTAAAATTGATAAATATATATGTCACTAAGATCATCTTATGTGGATCACTAGGTATTCTTTACAATACTTACTAGAAATTGTATTCATTACCAAGCTCAATTATGTCATGGATAATAACATTTACAAAGAGTATAATATAAACACTACGTTTTAAAATTTATAATATTTTATACATTGCCTGGAAGTCCTAGGTATACGGTATACCATACGCGACATAATTAAAAAAAAAGTATCAACCATTTATGTCCCTCTGCTGGGCACGGGCAAAGAATTCAGACGTAGATAGAAGCACAATTCTTAAGGATTTTTTGTGCCAACTTTATTGGGGACAAGTCCCCAGTTCGCACTCGTCCCTTTCGTCACGTCGCCAAGCGGACGTTTACATCGCAGAGTTTGTCCTCAAAGTGCTCATAAGAACTGTCCTCCTATGTACGTCTGAATTCTTTGGCACGGGTCCCCTCCTCGAAATCAGGCGAGGAGGGTAATGGGCCATAATTCTCCAGATTGGTTTTGGAAGTTTTTCAGGATTGTGAAGTTTTCACATACCGTCAAAGACTTTCAATCTCATCGGGCATGCAGGTTTCCTCACTATGTTTTCCTTCACCGGTGAGCGAGCGATGGTCTCGTGTTTGGGATGCACTTAGAAAAGAAACACATTTCAAGGCACTCTCTCGCATTAGAGGCCGAGTCCATCCACCACTGTACCATCGTCGCTGTAACTACATAATATTATGTATTGTTTATAAATTATAATTATACGGATTCCCGGTAACAGGTAAGTACCATAGCTGGGCACCGTTAATCAAATAGCTAACTTCGTTAATCGTTAATCCCCTACAAAAATATTTAGCTTCCTTAAACGTTACAGCGCTACATTTCAGAAAAAACAACGCAAGTTAACGTTAATCGTTAATCCGTTAAAAGTGTGAAATTGCATTTTTATATAGTTGTGTTAGCAAACTTATAAAAACAAAAAAAAAATTAATTAAGGTATTTTACACTACTCGCTTGTGTATGCGACTGTCGCACCTGCGCACGTCTCATTTTTTATTCCACGCACTTTTTCTTATGGTTTTACTATCACATTTTTTTCAGTTCGGTCGCGCAGCAAAATCCCTATCCCCTCCAAGCCTGCCGTAAGGAACTTCGTTCCAAAACATCTATAGATTGGGGGACAGAATTGAAAGTCTTCCTCGTCATCATCGTTGTTACTAGCATTCGTCGCCGCCCGGCACTTGTCGTTTCTTATTTGTCTGAACCTGTTACTGGTAGGTAAATAGTAGGCATTGTATTTTGCATATTAACGGAAATTAACATGTCCGTTAACATTTTAAAAAGTTTACTTAAAAGTTAATCCGTCAATCAAAATGTTATCTTCGATTAACGAAACCTAATGATTAACGGATTAACGAGCTAACGCGACCAACTATGAATATGCCTAAGCGCATTTCTCGGCGTTAAAGAAAAAAAAATGGTTCAAGTTACGCCACTACTCTACCCTACAGCTGGACTAGTCCCATTGTTACCGTATTTTCTTACTATATTTATAGTCATACCATTTACCTCATATGGATGGATGGTAATGCAAGGTATCATCTAATTAATAGTTTATTCTTCCCTACTAAAATTAGGAGTTAAAGTATATTTTGTACCAAATGAAAAATTGATATTGATTTTTTTTATTTAGCATATTTATTAAACAAAATATAAGGATTATTATTATCTATACATTTTTGCAATCTTATAGGAAGGTCATTATGCCTTTGCGGTGGAGCTCTGGTAATCTAGATTTGACAAACTATGTGAAAGCATTTTGTACTGTCTCCTGAGAAGATAACTTTTTATTACTTACATAGAAAATTGTTCAAATCAGAAAAAAATGGTAGTCCGTTCAAATCAGAAAAAAATAATTTCTAATTGGAGTTCCTGTATAGTTAAAACGGTTTCTCGTGCTGTATGAGGTTTCGCGTTATCACAAGCAACCTACCCCTATAGAGAAGTCGCAAAGGCTCAGAATCTATTCTGCCCCCCTAGAGAAGTGGCAAACGCTTCGAAGTTATGTTTCGATAAACGCTAACGCCATAAGGTTGTTGCAGAAACTTTAGCGAACGTTTACATTGTTACTTTAGGGAATAGGCT
This sequence comes from Lycaena phlaeas, assembly GCA_905333005.2. NCBI lineage: Eukaryota > Metazoa > Arthropoda > Insecta > Lepidoptera > Lycaenidae > Lycaena > Lycaena phlaeas. The sequence continues at coordinate 8,163,203 of HG995181.1, forward strand.
GCACTGTCTACATAAATGCTTTTGACGTGTGGGCCTAAGGATAAATTTGGACAAGGCGAAAACCATGCTTAATGAATGCGTTCTCCCTAGGCCCATAAACGTCAATGGCATAACTCTCTTCAGCCGCGCTAGTATATATATTTTGAGCATACTTTGCAGGTAGATTGAGATAGCTTTGAGAAGTCAGCTGATATGAGAATTGCATTCAGGATGCTTAGCTGCATTCTTACTTCGAATGACGAAAGTTTTAAGCCAATGTGTTCTCCCATGAAGATGTGCGGGACTAAAACATAGCCTCTTAGCGTACGACTGGCTTAAAAGTTTGTCGTAGCTCAACGTGCTATGGAGCATGTTAGGCTATATTCAAATTCTAAAATCTTTCAACAAACGAAATTGAGTACGTTACGTAATTCTTGTTTTAAAATTCGAGTCAGACAGAAAATTCCAAAAATGAACCCACCCAATGACCCAGGAACACAGAAAACTTTTTTGTTCCCTGGCGGGATTCGAACCCGCAACCTCAGGCTTCAGCGCCAACGAGCTAACCATTGAGCCACAGAGTAAAAAGTAATAAAAGTTTGCCTACTGCATGTAGGTAAGGTAGGAATTCTAGAAAAATCTCTGAGACATATTTTAATCACTCGTGGTAATGCTTATTTTAATAATAAAAATGGCCTGCCAAAGTTGTTTGACAGTGTTTTTAAAAAATTAGTTAATTCTAATGTATTTGCGAAATTAAGGGATCACGTATTGGAACAAAGTCCCCTCGACAATCATCTGTCGTTGTTAATTAAGGCAAGTGTTCTTAGATACCTTGAGGTGAGAATTCATTTCATTATGAAAAAAACATCTCAAAGTGAAGAGAGAATTAAGAGCATGCATACCAAATTAGTTTTATTTAAAGGCCAGTATATCATACAAGCTATTTAAAAACGTGTATTTTATTTTTATTGCAAAAAAATTATACTATAATGTGTACACGGTTACAGATCAGGATATAAATTTACGGCTTAAAGTGACCTTACTCATTTACTTGTAAAACCTACTTGTACTGAGAAAAACCCTCTCTATTACCGAAAAAGAACCGTCTAGCGTAGTATAAACATTTCAGATAAAAAGTAAGAGTGTCCGAATTTATAAATAGTAATATTAATATCGCAAGTCGCAAGTATTCATTTCCCTAGTCTAGTGACATAGCATACCACCAGGTGACTGGTCGTTTGCCTAATATGTAATAAAAACATACAGACACACAAAACTTACTGTACCTATGTAGAGGTTGCAACAAGTATTGGAGTAAAATTATTGAAACTATATAATATGATACCTAATAAATACTAAAAATTAAATTTATATTTAATAGTAAAAAGTCCAAAGTGGTCAACTCGGGCTGATGTCGTACGTACATTTACATAAACTCCCCTAATTACCCACCATTTGGGAAAATTTCCCTATATGGTCACACTGAAAAAAAAAATTGCTGTTTCTTGTGCGGTCACGCTATGACGATCTCTGTAGGTACTTACTCTTAGGTTACGAGTACTCGGTCCTGTTATATATTATTACGTCCATTTTAATGGTATGCTGTGTCCACAGACCACCTAACCTATAGACGACGCGTTACGGGGGACATGCTTTCGCCGACGTTATGCTCTGACACTACATAGCCGCCGGCCTCGCCCACTTCACGCTCCTCATTCCACTGCCGACTGTCGCAGCGATATATCAAGTCAAGGTTTTAAAAGAAATTAGCCGTTTTATTTTGTAAAATTTAGTGAAAAGAGCAGGAAAACATCAAGTATTGCAAAATATGGTATTACATTTCACAAAATAACTATTTACAAAAAATAAAACATTAAAAATGCTCGTGTTTAAGTCTTATTTGCATCCCTTTCTTTCGTGTTTAAATTCATATAAAATTATCTCGCTCTCTCTCAGTAGTAATGAGACACAATGAAATTATTATTCGATTCTTCGATTATTCGATATCGTTAAATATTATTAAGTTCTGATATACAATATACTATAACAATATATTCTGATATACAACATATACAATGTTGTTCTAAAAGTTTCCCAAGTGCCTTGAAGTGAAAAAAATGAATTAATGCTAACAAACGAGATGTTAATTGGTTTGAATGAAAAAAAAAACTTATGATTTGGTAATAAAAATATGCCGATGGTGTGAAATTATCATGCTTATGAATAATTAGAAAGTAAATAAACCAAAGAGCTGTCCAATGTATCTTTGTTCAAAAACATTGAATTCTTTAGAAAACCAAGAAGTATTACATGAAAATTCCATTTGAAAACGTCAATCATTTGATTAATTTAATAAAATTCGTAATTAATAAATATATATCGACATACGTCCGGCTTATTTAACAAAAAAAAACGAATCAATATCAATAAGAAGAGATACAGAGAATATACAAAATTAATACATTTTAGACGTCAATAATTCATCAATAATCTTTACTTTTAATTAATGATTGTTGAACTTATATTAAAATTTTATATGAAAATTAACATGTTTATTTATTTTTCCTTTATACCATAAACTTTATAGACAATTGTCGATAATTTTTAGTTTACTCCATCACTATTGCGCACTCGACCGTTATTAAAGAAATGAATTAGGGATGGCGATTCTTTACGAAAAAGATCGATTTTTAAATCGATTCGAATCGTAGTCTAATGAATCGATTCACGAAAAAATCGAGGCCTACAAAATCGATTCTCAAAAAATCGATCTTTTTTTCAAGTTTGCGTTTACATTGTAAATTTGTATCAATTTTACTAAAAACAAGATTAATATTGCAATTAACGATATCTTATCAATAAAATCAGGGAATTCAAAAATAACAATTATTTTTATAACTATAAAAAAAATAAGTATTTATATACTGAATGTTTTTATTGATTGCAAAAAAGTAAAAAATAAGGTAATAGTTAAAAGTTTTAATATTAAGCATTGGGAAATATAATTGGGAACTATAGTTCCCAATGCTCAATATCTAAACTTTTTAAAAACAACAGTCTGTCAAGCCTTTTGGGATCCAAGCGGTTACGCTCATCACTTGCGATGTTTCTAGCAATTGAAAACAGGCGCTCACAAGGAACGGATGATCCAACGATACTCATATACATCATGGCGATTGGGTGAACGTGATGATAAATGGATCTCTTTTGTTCTTGCCAGTAAAGTACAGAAATCAATCATGAAAATACTTATATTACGCTAATAACATTAAACGACAACAACAAATTAATAATGCAATATCAATCGTCACAGATTATAGATACATAAAGTCAATACTAAACATACAGCCATCGAGCTTATGAGTAGTTAACTCTTTAACCGGCAGCACTCTTATAATTCAGGCACATTCAACTAAATGCAAATAATTGTATGGTTTATACCAAAACAGAAAAAATCGAATGTCGATTTTCAAGGGTGATATATCGATTCAGTGAATCGACACAATACCTTATATCGATTTAAAAAATCGATATTTTCTGCTCGAAAAATCGATTCTTCGATTAATCGATCTCAGATCGCCATCCCTAAAATGAATGAATGTGTCAGTGTCCTTGAAGCGTCCAATCACAGACCACACATACGAGCTACACATACACCTAACGGGCCTCCAATGAGAACTAGCCGCCTGCCCCCGTGCCCCGCCGGGATTGAGCGATTTTGTTTTCATATTAACATTAGTGGAAGCGTCGTCTATATAGTCCTCGCCACTTTTAAAGTCCTGCGACTAATGCCTGAACTAAATTTGACAACATTGACATCTTGACATCTGTCTGGAGTAAGAAGTTGTGATATTTTAAATTGTTTTAGGTGAAATATGGAGCATATAATATAGAGTAAGGTGTAAAAATTTAAGGCCGTATAATGATCGTTAAAGTGAAATAATTTTGTGAATTAGAAAGTAAAAATAAACAACAATTAACCCCGTTAAATAATATGTTTATAAATGTCACAGCCATGACAGGTAAATTTTAGAGATGCCAGAGTCACTCATTTTTGCCTAATTTATGGTTAAAATATTATCATTGACTCTATATCTACATTTATCTTATGATATTTTATATGAATATAAATACAAGGTAAAAGAATTAAAACCTGGTTCAGATGAATGATATTTTCAGGTGTTTCTGTAAAAAAGGTCGAATAACAAAGGAAGTAACAATGGCAGCAATTACTTCTGAGAAAATCGTCACTCCTGGCAAAAGCCGAACACATCCGAAGAAGCTTGTTTTAGATGAATTCTACTAATCGGTTATACGTAAAAATTACGAATGAAATATTTACAAAATAATGTTTCATTTTACTAAAACCTGGCAGGGAGATTTTTATTTTGCTGCTATAATTATTTTTGTCATTATTATCATACTTAGTCTTCATCAATTCACTACTGACCATAGGCCCTGTAATTATTTAAGGATGTTATTTAAATGACTAGCATAATATTCGTATTTTTGTGAGCAGAAAAATATAATCTGGTAGCAGAAATAGCTAATTGAGCGGCAACTTATGTTCAGCAAACATTTTAAAATCAAGTAGCAATTTTTGTCATTTTTTATGGCTGTAATTATTTTTGAACGACATATTAATTAAAAGAGAGGCAATGTGCTGCTCCTGTTTAGTAAAATTTTGGTAAGCACTCGGAGGGTAAGCAAAAAAAATAATTTTGTGCTGCTTATATAAGTAGCATGAATATAACTTCAAGCAACTTTCTTTTTCATTAAATTCTGCGTTATAGCCCAGTCCACAGGATTTGATGACGTCATGATTTGAATTAATTCCCTGGTCCTTTATTAAGAATGATAATATAATTTATTATTCAATTATAATAATAACTTATTCAATTTTTATACAAAATTTTAGTTTGTAAATCGTATTTATAATTATTGTAATATCGAAAAATATTATTTAAAAATGTATAAACAAACAAAAGAAGAATTTCATAAATAATGGTATGAAGAGGATTTGAACTTACGAACGACAGCGTACAGCCTAAGCGCGCGCGTACAGTGTTAACCGTAGAGCTGTACGTCTTGTTACAAATAAGTTTAAAATTGTGGATCCATTCTTGCGTATTGAATGTTTTAAGTTGATTTGATTTTTGTAGGTAATGATTGAATTGAATATTGCAAGTTTTTGAACTGCTTGTTTATTTTACACACCACCTACAATTTTTAATACCTGCATAATCTATCTACTATCTACATAAATCTGCGAAACTGAAACAAAATAAAATCTTGAAGAAAAAAAATTCATCATCATATTATCAGCCTTTAGTGGACGGACCACTGCTGAGCACAGGATTTGACGACGTCATGACCTGAATTAATTCACTAGTCTTTTATTAAGAATGATAATATAGTTTATCAATTTCTTCTTCAATTTTTATAATTTTGTTCAATAACATACTTACAACACCATCTAGCGGTAAATAGCGCAAACCTACACCGGTGTGAACACAGGACATATAATGTAATGCAAAGAAATGTGCCCCTCAAGTAACAATTTTGCCCGATGAATATTTATTATGCGAGCTCATAATATTGTAAGCTGCTTATATATGATTTAAATTTTGACCATTATCAATATTATTCGCGGTACAAGAATTGCTACCAGATTTATTTTATTGCATACAAAATCTTTGAATGTCAACCAAATTATTTAAATGCCGTTTTTTTTTGGCCCCACAAATTTTATAATTGCCGTTCATTCAATTACTTCCCATTATTTAATATTGTTCGCGATAATAATAAACTCATAGTGTTAGTTCAGTGATTAATAGTGTAAATAGTGTGAATAAGTAAATACAGTGCTATAAGTGCCTCATAATAATGAACAATTGAACTCTTATTGTGTTCTTATTAGAAACTTAATTAATCAATCCAATTAGAATTGTGTAATTTGTTAATCTTATTAGAAATAGTGAATTCATAATTGTAAAATAGTAAAACACTGTTAATTGTATCAAATGTTTATTCAACCAATAAAGATATGGCCGGGAGCGCAGTGATCCCACCCCCACTCGGTTGCGAGCCGTTCCGAGCCAAATAAATATAGGCCTCGGCGGCCGCCTCTTCACTTCGCTCTACGCTCCGACACCTTCAACTTCAAGCGCTCTCGGCGGTGATTCAAGAAAAGTTCTTTTATTTCTCAGTCTGAACCTCCGGCCTAATAGTCAATAGCAGTTGTGCTAGCCAAATAGCCAACATTGTGGTCCTTCGAGTGCACCGGATTACTGAAAATAGAAGACATAGTGAAGAATCTCTGCCAAATAGGAAGATAAATTTTGTGAAGAAAATTGAAGAAAATCGCGAACGTAATTCTGTTTCAATATATCGAATCACTGCGATTCAAAACAGCAAGAATAGAACGAATCGCTGCCCGTGTGAAGAGCGAAGTCAAGACCGCCCATAGAAACGGATCGCTGCCCGATTCAAGATCGAAACGGATCGCTGCCCGATTCAAGATAGAAACGAATCGCTGCCCGATTCAAGATAGAAACGAATCGCTGCCCGATTCAAGATAGAAACGGATCGCTGCCCAATTCAAGATCGAAACGGATCGCTGCCCGATTCAAGATAGAAACGGATCGCTGCCCGATTCAAGATAGAAACGGATCGCTGCCCGATTCAAGATCGAACACTACAAGATGCCGATCACAAGAAGCAGGAAGTCATACAAAGTGAATACCCCGTCAGCTACGCCCACCGATAATTCCGCCACCGACGCCACACCCACAACAAGCGACACCAGCGCCACCACTAATACGAACAGCGGTACTACGGAAACCACTACCGGCACGGAAGAATCAAGAACGACCGTCACCCAGCAAGAAATCCCGCGTACCCCGAGCGCACCTCGATCGAAGGCCTCAAGCATCAGAAGAAAAGAACTCGCGAGGGCACGAGAGGAACTCTTGAGGAAACAAGTGGAGCTGGCAAGCGCGAAGGTCTCACGCCTAATGGAAGAAACCGACGATGAAGAATGTGAAGACAACGACACCGTGCGTAACGAATGGACGGAAGACTGGGTCAAAAGGAACGCGCTCGCGATTACGATGAAGCCGCATGCTGCTAGTGAAGAACCAAGAATGCCACCACCAACGGAGAACAGCATCCGGGAACAAGATAAATCCGACAATCTACAAACAAGAGAGCGAGCAACATACAACTATGAACAACCGCGTGCGACGGAGATAACAGGCATCGAGCGACCACGTGCGACAGAGACGGCAACATGCTTCGATTATCAAGAACTCGCTACAGCAATATCGCAAGCCGCAAAAACAATGACGAACAACTCAAGTCGAAACATAGAATTACCATTGTTTAACGGGTCTTCGAGCGAGTGGCTACCATTCAAGACTGCCTACGAAGAAACCGAGAATCAACTTAGTGAACAAGAAAACTTGGCAAGACTGAGAAGATGTCTTCGGGGTGCAGCCAAGGACGCGGCCCACTGTCTATTCGTCGGAGCAACGACAGCCAGAGAAGTAATCAAGCTCCTGACCAACAGATTCGGAAGACCGGACGCTTTAGTGATGGCCGAAATGAACAAGCTACGCACACTACCAAGACTAAGTGAAAGCCCGAAGGACATCTGCATTTTCGCGTCAAGAGTATCTAACATCACCGCTACAGTCAAGGCACTCAACAAGCGGCACTACTTGTACAACGCAGAAGTGGTACGAGGCGTCGTCGAGAAGCTACCATCAGCGCTGCGGTACAGATACTACGACTTCACAGCAGAACAGCCGGAAGACCAACCAGACCTCATCACGCTGACGAAGTTCTTAGAACTCACGGCAGAGAGGTGCGGCAGCTTCGCGCCCGCCGAACTGATCACAGTCGAAGACCGGCGGGAGGCCCCAAATAGAAGAATGCGAAGCTATGCTGCCCTTGAACAACAACAACACGTCAACCCAGTACCTCAAGCCTGCGCGCTGTGCAAGAGAGAAGGTCATCAGTCGTCAGCCTGCTACAATATGAAGAACGCCGACATACCTACGAGGTGGGAACTCGCGAAGAAACACCGGCTATGCTTCCGCTGTCTGAAGATCCGCAAGTTCAAACACACCTGCAAACCAAGACGCTGCGATGTCAACGGATGCACACATCTGCATCACCCGCTGCTGCACTCTGCAACATCGCCGACAACATCAGCACCACAGAATAATGAAGCCACCGCCCACGCCGTCGAGCAGACACCCATCGCAACAGTTACATCCACGAGAGAAACTAGGAAGACTGCTTACCTGAAGATACTACCAGTGCAGCTCGACGGACCTAAGGGCACCTACCACACCTACGCGTTGTTGGACGACGGCTCTACGTGCACATTGATCGAAGCAGCGGTGGCGGAGAATATCGGGGCATACGGACCAACCGAACCATTCTACATAGAGGGCGTAGCTGGCGCGCGCGTCGACGCGAATCTATCAAAACGGGTAACGATCAAGATACGAGGAAGGAATAGTGAAACACATGAAATATCAGCGAGAACAGTCGACAAGCTGAAACTCTCACCGCAGACCGTGCCGAACGCGATCATCGAGACCTGCATACATCTGCAAGACATCGAAGAAGAACTAACCTACTCAAGAGGTCAGCCCACGGTGTTAATCGGTCAAGACAACTGGCATCTGCTTCTCACACACGCAATAAGAAAAGGAGAAAAATCACAACCCGTCGCCTCGCTAACAGATCTAGGCTGGGTGTTACACGGCACAGAAGCGGCTACGATGAAAATCCCGAAGTTCACGATCAGCCATGTCACCGCGACATATGAAGACGAAAAACCCATGGAAGAATTAATGAAAGAACACTTCTCATTAGAATCACTCGGCATAGAACCCCGAAGATCATACACCGACCTCGAGCGACGCGCTATGAAGATATTAGAAGAAAAAACTCGTCGCCTGCCCTCTGGCGGATACGAAACGGGACTACTGTGGAAGAGAGACAGCATGAACCCGCCAGACAGCTACGATACGGCACTGCGTCGACTTCACCACATAGAAAAGAAATTAGATAGTAATGAAGACATGAAACGCAGATACAATGAACAAATGAACATTTTATTAGAAAACGGATATGCTGAGATGGCCCCCGCATCAAGAAACAAACAACATTGGTACCTGCCTCACTTCGCGGTCATCAACCCACAGAAGCCGGAGAAACTTCGCATCGTTCACGACGCCGCGGCGAAATCAAGAGGCACAAGTCTGAACGACATGCTGCTGTCCGGACCTGACCTGCTCCAGTCGCTGCCCGGGGTGCTGATGCGGTTTCGCCAAAGGAAAATAGCAGTCACAGCTGACATAAAAGATATGTTTCTACGGGTGAACATACGTGAAGACGACCGAGACATGCAACGTTTCCTGTGGCGGGGCGATCGACGTACGGGACCACCAACCGAATATCGAATGAAGAGCGTCATCTTCGGAGCCACTTCATCACCATGTACCGCTATATATGTGAAGAACAAGAATGCTGAAGACTACAAACAACAATATCCGGAGGCGTCTACAGCGATAATCAAGAACCATTATGTCGATGATTACCTAGCCAGCTTCGACACCGAAGAAGAAGCGACCCGCATATCGAAGCAGGTCGACCACATACACCGTCAAGCCAACTACTGTCTACAGCGATGGGCGTCGAACTCTCGGATAGTACGAGCCGAGTTCAACATGAGCACCTCAAGACATCCCGTCGAGTTAGACTCCGAGAAGATACTAGGCCTGGTGTGGCGACCAGAGAAGGACAGCCTCAGCTTCAACATCAATGCACACAAGGTACCTCCGAACATATTGAGCGGTGAAAAAACTCCTACCAAGCGAGAAGCCCTCCGGACGGTGATGTCCCTCTTCGACCCATTAGGACTGGCCACCCCAGTCACCATACAAGCCAAGAAAATACTTCAAGAGACGTGGCGAACGGGAATCGAATGGGATGAAGAACTTCAACCAACTGAGATGGAAAAATGGCGCAGCTGGATAGAACACATACAGAAGCTGCCCGGGTTGACAATACCACGAAGCTATCCACACTTCACCACGTCCAGATCGGTCGAGCTACACACCTTCGTCGACGCCAGCTCTTCGGTATATGCCTGCGCCACCTACTGGAGAAGCATAGACCACCACAGCGGCGAAGTACACGTAACGCTGGTAGCAGCCAAGGGAAGAGTAGCACCCATCAACAAGCTGACATCGATACCACGCCTCGAGCTACAAGCTGCCGTGCTGGGATGTCGACTGGCGAAAACCGTCATCGAAGAGCATGATGTGAAACCAACACGTCGTGTATTCTGGTCCGACTCCCGCACCGTGCTCACATGGCTTCGGACCGGACCACGGGCATACAAACCGTTCGTCGCACACAGAGTAGCAGAGATATCCGAAGACACGAAAACAAAAGAATGGCGATGGGTGCCCACCAGCGAAAACGTAGCCGACGACGCCACGCGTGACACGCCGAGGGACTTCGACACGCACCACAGGTGGTACCGGGGACCGGACTTCTTGTATCAACCGGAAGAGCAATGGCCACAAGAAAAATCCGACGATCCCGTCGATCTTCACAACGAAGAGGCCGCCGACGAAGAAAGAGTGAACATCACCACCATCACCACCTGCGTATCCTCGAGCCTGCCAGACCCGACGCGCTTCTCGAGCTGGTTGAGACTGATGAGAGCGACCGCCAGAGTTATACAATTCATCGAAGAACTGAAGTCCCGCAGAAAAACACGCTGCGCCGCCATTCGCAAGAGATATAAGAAGAATGAAGGCGCCGACCCGACCTGGCGACAAACACGAATCGTTAATAAAAAGAAGAAAGAAATAAAATTGACAGAAAAAAGAAACATCACTTACCTGCCCGTCGAAGCTCAGCATATGAATCGCGCCCACCGCCTATGGCTACGCGCGGCTCAGGAAGACTCCTTTCGCGAAGAACTAAAGTCGCTGCTAGAAAATAAGAACGTACCTCCATCCAGCCGCCTAGCCCACCTGTCGTTGATACTAGACGACGAAAAGATAATACGACTGAGATCCCGTATCGCCGTGACTACAGATATATCAAGCGAACAGAAGGAACCACCAGTCATCGACGGCAATCATCCCTGGACGAGGCTGTACATCGCGTGGACACACCGACGTCTACATCACGGAGGCTTCGAGACTACAGCAAACGAAATACGTCAATCACTATGGGTCATACGCCTGCGACACTCCGTACGCAGCGAGATAAAGAAATGTCTCACCTGCCGCATAAGAAACGCAAAGCCGGCACAACCATCAACAGGCAACCACCCAAGAAGTCGACTCGCTCATCATCATCGGCCGTTCACCTTCACCGGGCTTGACTACTTCGGGCCGATGAGCGTCACCGTAGGACGCTCCATACAAAAGAGATACGGAGTTCTCTTTACATGTCTCACAACGCGGGCGGTACACCTGGAGCTCGCTCACAGCCTCAGCACGGATTCAGCGGTGATGACCATACGCCGTTTCATCGGACGACGCGGTTGCCCTACCGAACTGTGGTCCGACCAAGGGACCAACCTCAAGGGCGCCGACCACGAGATGCAACAAGCAGCGAGGGATGCCATGAAAGAAGAAGCCTCAGCACGTTTCATCACCTGGCGCTTCATCCCGCCCAGCGCGCCATTCATGGGAGGCGCCTGGGAACGCCTGGTGAGGAGCGTGAAGACTGCCCTGGCCACAACCCTGCATGAGCGTGCGCCCAAAGAAGAGGTGCTCGCGACGCTCCTGATAGAAGTCGAACACACCGTGAACAGCCGCCCGCTCACACATGTATCTACAGAAGCAGACGAAGAAAGCGCGCTCACGCCCAACCACTTCCTGTTGGGCGGCCCGTCGCGCGTGCCGTTACCCGGCGCCTTCACCGAGGGAGATGCAGCCGGGCGTAAAGAATGGCGCGCCAGTCAAAGACTGGCTGACGCATTCTGGTGCCGCTGGGTGAAGGAGTACCTTCCCGAGCTTCAACACCGGCGGGAGCCACATGCACGAGGCGAGATCAAACTGCACGACCTGGTGCTCATCGCCGACGGAACACTACCCCGGAACTCCTGGCCACGTGGGGTGGTCATCGCCACCTACCCGGGACCCGACGGCGAGGTGCGTGCGGTGGACGTTCGCACCAGGAAAGGCGTGCTGCGGCGACCTACGAAGAAGCTGGTGATCCTGCCCACGGTGACTACAAACGGCGCGAACGACGAGTGACTTCAGCTGCGAGAGCTGCGGCGGGAGTGTATGTTCGCGATAATAATAAACTCATAGTGTTAGTTCAGTGATTAATAGTGTAAATAGTGTGAATAAGTAAATACAGTGCTATAAGTGCCTCATAATAATGAACAATTGAACTCTTATTGTGTTCTTATTAGAAACTTAATTAATCAATCTAATTAGAATTGTGTAATTTGTTAATCTTATTAGAAATAGTGAATTCATAATTGTAAAATAGTAAAACACTGTTAATTGTATCAAATGTTTATTCAACCAATAAAGATATGGCCGGGAGCGCAGTGATCCCACCCCCACTCGGTTGCGAGCCGTTCCGAGCCAAATAAATATAGGCCTCGGCGGCCGCCTCTTCACTTCGCTCTACGCTCCGACACCTTCAACTTCAAGCGCTCTCGGCGGTGATTCAAGAAAAGTTCTTTTATTTCTCAGTCTGAACCTCCGGCCTAATAGTCAATAGCAGTTGTGCTAGCCAAATAGCCAACAAATATTTTTTTTTGTACTAGTCTTGGTTGAAAATCATTAAACTATAAATTGGCAACATTGAGTTATGAGACCGCAGCGCCGCGTCTATCGGACTTCTAAAGTGGCGATGACTCTAGGTTTGTATGTCTGTGGCTATGTCAGACCGAAGCCAAGAAGAAATTATTACATAATATAGATAGGCTTATTGTTTTAATAAGAATATTCGATGTTTTGTCAGTGCAGATCATTGTTTCAATTCAAATTATCCTTTTGAGGACAGCCTTACTGTCGCAATCAGCTACACATTTTTAGTTTTTACTGTACTTAAGGGAATGAATTACTACCATCACCAGTTTTACTATACACTAATTAATGTTTTTTTAATTTATATTAATTTTAAACAAATAAATTTTGGATGGTAGTTTATTCATCTGTTAAAGCTGTATGCTATAATTCTTTGTTATAGTGACTAATGAAAAAAAGATTAACTTTTGACGTCTGTCTGTTACAATTGACGTTTCTATATTTCTTTTAGATATTTGTAATCATGGCGGTAGGTGTTTTGCTTAGATTCATGAAACGATATCTATTTAAATCCTAGCAAAAATACACTCAGATAAATTATTTTGTATAATATACTATCGTTTAGAAAATTATTTCCAATATATGAGTTGTATTTCAATAAAATTTCATGTATTTGTGCTCCTGTTAAGTTCTAACCTCAACTTGTATAATGAGCCTATTAGTGAAATTATATGTGAAAGATTGCAATATCTTTATTGATTCCAGCGTGTACCACCGCCCGCGTTTAAAAAGGACAAGAAGGAGAAGAAGGTCCCTAAAGATAACTCCAAAAATGTTATGAGAAATCTGCACATCAGAAAATTGTGTCTGAACATCTGTGTTGGTGAATCCGGTGATAGACTGACTCGTGCTGCAAAGGTAAATATTCGAATTCTTATACAGTGTTACAATATGAAGTGACTACAACGTGTAAGATAAGTAAAGTGTACTTACTTATTTTACAATGAGTACCTTCATTATCATGAAAACATGTTCAGCTATGTATCATTGATTGAATAAAGAAAGACAATACATTCGTCATTCCTTTCTTATATAGACTATCGTACTAGATTATTATTTGTATTACTTACACTTGGGCACTATTTTTCAGGAAATTAGATTTACCTTTTACTATAAATAAAACTAGTTTAAAATTGTAATCATCCGCTCACTATTATTGTCAGAAATTAGTATTAATGAGCATTCGCCTTGCTAATTTTGGACTATGAATGGTAACTGTTATTTTAGAGACCATTTAATACTTTCAGGTGTTGGAACAACTGACTGGACAACAGCCTGTCTTCTCCAAGGCTCGGTACACTGTGAGGTCTTTTGGTATTCGTCGTAATGAAAAGATTGCAGTCCATTGCACAGTCCGTGGAGCTAAAGCTGAAGAAATCCTTGAAAGGGGTTTAAAAGTAAGTTATTATAATAATTCTTTTTTGAGTTTACATATTTGCATGATTTGTTCAAGGAATACAAATAATTTGTATTTTCTTTGTAATTTCATGCTAGATTAAAGCATTTCTATTTGCAACTTTTGGGTACTATTTTTTACTACTCAGAATACTCAACGAAACAACATTGATTTTTAAACATGTGGTTATAATAATTTAATATAAAATACATATAATATAATAACAACTTTAATGTAGTTCTTTTTTGTTTATTTATAAGTAATTTATTATTATTAACTCTGAGGCCAAAGAGCTGGCAGCTAACTCAGATAAAGAATAAATCTAGCTATATAAAGAGGTAATGCTGCCTGTAACTTCGGAGCCTTGCCTAAAAGGACTCCTTTTAATAATATATATTTTATTTTAGTTATTAGATTATATTTTATAAGTAAGTTATATATCATTTGTATATGTTATTATTTGATTAACAGCATTAACTTGAGTCAAATGAAATAAAAATTAGTAAACATATTTAGTTCTTATTTTGACTCACCATCAGTAGTTTGTTTTCAAAGAGTTTTCTTCATTATATACTCGTATATTATGACAATATTGAGCCTATAAATACAAGTATGAATAATTATGCATACACACAAAATAACTACTATCATATGACTATTTTCAGGTCAGAGAATATGAATTGAGACGTGACAACTTTTCAGCTACTGGCAATTTTGGATTTGGTATCCAAGAGCACATTGACTTAGGTATCAAGTACGACCCTTCCATTGGTATCTATGGTCTTGACTTCTACGTAGTGTTGGGACGACCAGGTAAATAGATGTAATATTTATCAAATTATACTTATAATTATACACTTAAAACCATATATTACTGTAATATTAGTATGGCCTATATTACAGTAATATGTTGTTTTAAAGTAACACAATCACTATTAGACATATCTAAATATATACCTGTTTGTTCAGATGCTTACCACATTCATGATTTTATGGAAGTCCCACTATTTTGGGAATGTTACAATCATCATGTTAATGTGGGATCAGTTTGTCCGTGTTATGTGAGCGAGAGGACCTGGTTGTGCTGGCCGAGGTCAGTTGCAATGCAGCATGGTACTACCTCTCACCTCAATAAAACTATAAACGCATTAACTTTACACATGTTAACATAAAATTGAAATAAATATTGAACAATGCTGCTTATACTACACAAAGTTATTTAGTATCAGAGGCAGAGACCAAAGCAATTTTATCATAATTGGTTACCAATAGACTTATTATATTTATTACAGTTATGCCTAGTATTACATCAAACTTAAAATTTTCTAACATACAAATGTTAAAAAACTCAAATAAGAATTCAAGGACTAGGTCATAGTTGGTCATTTTAAGTGCTATTTTTAAAAAAAAAATTTAATAAGGAGCGATTTGTATAGCTGTAAAAAAAAAAAGATATCTAATACTAGCAGACAGTATGGGTATCCAGCAAAACAATGAATCTGATTTGAATATAAATTGAAGTAGTAATGTTTGCAAGCTTAAATCTATGAAACTACTTATTTTAAAAAATTCTTTCATCATAGGCTATAAAAATTATGATAATCAATATTTAGAAGTGATTTCCCAAAGGGTGTAGAATTATTATTTTGTGAAAACAAAATAAAAAGCTGACACTAAAGTAACTAAGTACTTGTAAGACGATTTTATATAAAAATAATTTAACAGATATTATGATAAGAATTGGTCACTTTGTGATTACCACATATTGATAGTGGAATTAAAAAAAATATATTGCTTTCTTATGTGACGATCTAACCAATGCACATTTGTTCAAGAATGGAAAATTATAGTGACTTCATTCTGTAAAAGATGTGCTAAAGTAGCTTTTATCTCACTTGGAACCATAGCATATAGTTGTAGTTCTTCTAGAGAATAAAGTACATATCTTTTAGTTTTTACCAATACAGCATTTTGTAGTATGTTGTTACATGTGATTAACTTTTATAATACTTTTAAGCTAGTTATTAAAAAATTGCCTTGTAGATAGCATAAATTCATGTGTTGTTAATATTTTCAGGTTTCAATGTGGCACACAGAAGGCGCAAGACTGGTAAAGTTGGGTTCCCCCATCGCTTGACTAAAGAAGACGCCATGAAGTGGTTCCAACAGAAATACGATGGTATCATCCTTAACAGCAAAAAGTAAATATAAGTAATAAAATCTAATAAAAATACATGTGTTTTAATCATAGAATGTCTTACTGTAGCCCACTAACTTCCTCCTTGAAACCAGTGAGGAGGGTGCTTGGCCATGGTTGGTTCACTGATGCCCTAGCCCAATTCAGATTTGGCATGAATGCTTCCTTCGCTGGCCAACAATTTGTGGTCATATGTTTATGTGCATGCAGAAGTAAAAAAGGGGTTTTCTACTCATTTTTAGGAAGGGGCAAGGAATTGAATCTGGACCTACCACTTAGGGGTTGAGCACATACCCACATTAGACCATGGATAGCGAAACAGTGGCACGCGTGCCTTAGCTGCACACGACCCAATATTTTGGGCATGTATCCATGAAGTATTACGTAGAGACTTATTGATCATCATACAACCCATTGGTGGGAAAAGTGACTCAATAATAATCGATGTTTTGTGGAGAATAAAGAGTTGATAGTATTTTGTTATTAAAAAGTTGTTCCAAAAAGTTAAAATTATTTGATGCATGCACTAATTGCGCAAAAACACTACATCTGCAACTGTATTCGAATCATATTGGGATATAAGGTTTTAGGTTGTTTAAATTATTTAAATATCTTATCCCTTGAAATTGGACATACCACAACCTTTCTCACTGTGTGGATGAACTTCTATTATTGAACTTATTTTAATGAAATTCTGCTCATTCTTCAGTTTTATTGGTATGCACTATATCCTGCTACACTCTGCATGGGTTCTATGAAAGATGTTGCTTTTTATTTCTTCGGAAAGAAGGATTCTACAGGAGGGTAATTACTGGCAATGGATCTATATTTTTCACGTAGAAACATTAAATGCTTTAATATTGGAGCCACGAAAAAATACTAGCAAAACTGCAGGCATATAAGCTTATTATCAGCACCGGAAGGAGTACAGTGTTGCTTTATGTTATCAGCATTACAATTGGGTTAATATCGAAAAGTGTACATAATTCATATTGATTATTCAATTTTGATTTTGTTCACTCGATGTTTATCTTTTACTACATGTACATCCTTATTTGTTGTGCAAGGTAAATAATTTCCATATTATCAAATTACTCTATGGTAAATAAGTTACTGGTTGTCATGGCAATTGAATTGTTAGAGCTTGTTACGCACTTAATTTATCAAACATTTTTTTATATAATAAATTACAATATGGAGACTGCAGGTTTTAATAGTCGCGATGATGGTGAGGAGGATGTCCTTGCTCCGAAAGAACCACAAATTACCTCCCAACTTCCCGAGGAAAGGAAGGCAGCTAGGGCGCTGCGTATAAAGAAAAGACAGGAAGCTCTTAGAAGGTATTTTCATTTAAGTAGCTTATGTGATTAAAAACCACAGATTTACAGATTTGATTTACAAATAAAGACAGATGGAACATGCCGAAAACCCTAGTGACGCTTCAAATCGAATACAAATTCAATTGCGTTCAGAAATGATGACATAGTGCTCAGATTTTTTTTCAGATATAGTATCAGCCTTTTAAGCGTTATTCAAGTTGGTACATTTCACAGGTTTTTTCTCTCCATGGGCTTGTAGTCCATAAGTATGTACGGGTAAGTACACACGAAATGCTTAACTACTAATAAAATATCACTTCTGGCGCAGTACAGTAATATCTAATCTAATATCAGTTCATGTTTCCATAATGAATTTGTAATTTGTATTGCGTATAGAGCCGAACAACCTTTAGAAGACATACTAAAGGATGAGGAGCCCAGTCTCATAGAACGGGCTACCACCTCCGCTGCCGAGGAGCTTCAGCGCCTCTCACTAGATGGAGCGGCTAAAGTAACAAACGTTAAAGTGACGACGGACGAACGAGAAGTCCTCCGACGCGCATTGTTCTCGGATAAAATGAACGGTGAGCATCCTGTAACTTTTCTTTTTTCGAAATGGCCTATGTATAAAGATCTTTACGCTTAATCGATTACGGCGGCTTTCAATATCCTATCTATCTTAAAATTTTCTTATCGATCTTGAAATTTTGACACATTTTCTTACAAAATCTTTAATAATTTTAAGATCGATAAGAAAATTTTAAGATAGGATATTGAAAGCCGCCGTTAGTCTATGAGCGAATGGCACATCTAAAAAGGTTTAGGGTGGGGGACTCCCCCGCAAGTCGTGAGGTCATCAACCGCACGGTCTTCATGCATCGGATCGGCATCCTGTACGGTGTACCTCTAAAATACTTATAAGGTGTTGTGCATCATTGAAATTAAAATTTATTGTGTAAAAAATTTAATACTAATAGATTGAACTTATTCTAGAACCCAGAGATGTAGAATAATTGTAAAATATCTTGTACACTTGGTATATATGAACGTAATCGTAACTTAGCCTAAACTACCCGCCTGAAATACTTAATTGTGGGCTATACCCACTGTTAGAGACGTGCGGCACACCGCACTACATATTATAGTATACACATAAATAATGTTGTAATATGTAATGCTGTTGGTGTACCTTATAACAATAAATAAATAAAATGAAGATAGAAACTACGTTAGCAAAATAACTTTAATTGCAGATTCCTTAGCAAAAATAGAAGCAGAAGCGAATGAAGCTCAACTTCAATACGAAGCTATAACGACTAATTGGGACGTAATGCTCTCTATTAAAGACCCTTTGGAGATAGATGCTGAAATGAAGGAACAAAGGCGGAAGTGTGATGAGCTCTTAGCGGAGAAAAATAGTTTGATTGATGAATTGAAGTGTGATTTGAAAGAAATGGACCAAGCATATTACGATGATCTGGAAAAACAGGTAGGAGACAGTATAAATTAAAGATATAGAGATTAAGAAATTAAATAGAAAAAAAGACAGGGCGCTAAAATGAACATTCAAATTATATTCATGTTTTAGGATAAAGATATAAAAGAACTATCCGACAGGATAGAGAAACAAATTACCATAATGCAAAGAGCGTATGAAAAGCAATTGTATTTAATAGAACAAGCTATTAATATTGAGAGAGAAGCCATGGTTGATCATAACAATAAGAGATGGGATGCGCTTTACAAGCAAAGAGACAGAGAGGAGGTGGCGCATATGGAGTATAAGTTTGAGAAGGCAAGTCAATTTGATTAACATAAAAGTATTTTTCATTATGATAAAATCAATAAAAAAAGTTCAACCTTTAATTAATTTTATTAATAAAATAACCTGGCGAATAAATGGCGACAACGGTCCAGTGGTGGGTGAACTCGGCCTCTTATGCGAGAGGTTTCGGTTTCGGTCCTGACCTGTCCGTGTATGCCTTGATATGTGTTTTTCTAAATTTCTAAGCGCACCCGAAGCACAAGACCCTCGCTCGCTCATCGGTGAAGGAAAACATCGTGAGGAAACCTGCATGCCTGATGAGATTAAAAGTCTTTGAAGGTGTGTGAAGTTCACCAACCGGCACTGGGCCAGCGCGGTGAACTATGGCCCCATTACCCTCCGTCGACCCGTTCCCAGGAGTAGGACATTATAAGAGATGATACTTTTTTTTAAATAAAATTTAATATGTACATTTCTGTTTTTTTTTTCTGATTCATTGGTAATGTTTTATAGTTGGAGGAACACAAACAAGAGATGGAAGTTATAATGTGGGATCACCACGCGAAATATAGGGAAGCCAAAATAGAACTTGAAACACTTATACAAGAATTGCAAAAGGAATTGGAAAAGTTGAAAGCTACGTGCATAATCAACACTGAAAAGATTGGATACAATTATCAAGTATGCATTTCTATAACTAGTATTTTTGATGTTCGAAAGTCAAAATTTAAAATATATATGTTTCTTATGATGTAGGTTCTCAAAAAAAGAGAGGAGGAAAATGTTTTTGTGAGATCACAACAAAAACGAAAGCTAAATAAAATGTCGGATGTTGCGAACGCGCTTCGTTCGAAAATACGAAAAGCAGCTGAAGATGGCGCCCTAGAAGAAATCAAAGCAAACACAGAAGTTGTAAAGTTGATGCAAGCGATGGAAGAGTTGGAGAAGAAGGCTCGTCATTTCTCCCACGTGAATAATTATAAATTTTGTCAGGTACTTGTATTTTCTATACTCTATGCGCAGATATGAGGCAATAGTTCTCCAATTGTTCTCCTTAACCTCTTTTGTATTTGAACACGATGTGTAATGAAACACGTCGGCCAACTTGTCCGCTTGAACTTAAAGCTTGCGAACATGAAGAGCTGTTGTTAACGCCTGTTCTTCGTCCGCGTTTTATTTTTAATTTTACCGCCAATTTTAATCATTAAAATGAAGAAACTTTTATGGATTTTATCGTGGTTTTTTTACAAGCCCGACGTTTCTGATAACCGTGGTCACGGATAAAGCATGATAAAATACCTATCATACTGTATAGTTACGACACTGGCTCATGTCTGTCAGATAAGTTGAAACGGATCAAGTTAATCATTACTTATTGAATTCTTTTTTTTTTTGTTTAGGGCCTGTTTCACAATCTCCAGATAAGTTCAGAATAGGCTATTGGCAACATATTTGACAGATACTCCATACTCTATCAAATATGTTGCCGATAGCCTATTGGGCACTTAACTGGAGATTGTGAAACAGACCCTAACTGTAAATCATACAATTATCTATAGAAACACGTAAAATATATGACTTTTAATTGGTAATCTGTTAACCTCTTTGATAGATAAATATCCTTGCGTAAATTTATGGACGCTTATAAGAGTTTCATTGTATTTCATTACAGATACTCCATACTCTATCTATCAAATATGTTGTGAATAGCTTATTCGAAGCTTATCTGGAGATTGTGAAACAGGCCCTTAGTTTATCATTCTCTATGATTGTGATTTCACTCATCACTGTGATACTATTGTGGTAGGTGTGGCGCATGTCCTCGAGTCGCTGCGGCGAACTGGCGCGCGACGTCCGCCATGCCGAGGTAGCGCTGCACGCACACGTGCTCGCACAGCCGCCGCCCCCGACGTGCGCGGCTCCGCCCAAGAGCCCGCTCACTAAACACGGTGTTCAAATATTTGCTTGTTTATAATGTCAATATTAAACAATTTTTTTTCCTAGAGTCTATATCCTGAATATGTCTTAAGTGTCGCGGCGAAATATAATAATATATAATATAACTTAAAATGGTTCAATGGTTTATCATAAGTCGGAAGATTTATATTCAATTTCTGAAGCAGTTGCCAATTATACTCGCGGCACGATATGATGGCCGTTTTGACACATTAAAATAGTGATGTAAATGTCAATTTATTCTCGATTTTTTTTAAATCAAAACTGTAAATTTTTATTGCAAGCAGTATCTGGTTAAATAGTTTTAATGAAACTATATCACAATCGCAGTGCGCTCACAGTTTGTACTTTTCGATGCAACGTCAGGTTGAAACTGTTTTGTTTTGCATTGAACATTGACGCGAGTTTGCCGAAGGTAGTAATTGTGTTGGCCAGCGAACCTATTAATTCTTCTATGTGACGATCGGATTAATTTCATTTTTTTAAATTTTGATTTTCGAAAAAGAAATGCCGAGATTTGTGGTAAACAAGGTGCCCATTTATTGTAATCTTATAAAAATAAAAAATAAATGTTCGCGGGACCCATAATACATATAGTAATTTATAAAGAAATTAAATAAATACATTTAGTTTCCTAAAATTATACATTCGATAAATTTTATGATTAGCCGCACGTCACTATTGACAATAAAGAACAGCAATTTTCTCCTTCAAATTTAATTATTATAATTATGAATCTTCATGAGCGGACAAACGTCAAAACGGCCTTCTTATCGTGCCGCGACTATAGTGAGTAATGCCAAAAGGTGCCTGGAAGTTTTTATTATAATTTGTTTTTTAGATTACCGGGAATCGAGAAAATCTGTTGTTTTTGATGAAGGGTCTACTGTCGCGGACAATAAAGTAACCCAAGAAGCGAAGGACAAATTGGTTTGTAAAATTACTGTCTTGTGTATTATACAGTCTCATATACAAGTAATTTATTCATATTTATCTACAAAAATACCAAAAAATGATTAGACACTGTGATGTAGGCAATATGTTTTAAATTGGCATCTATGAAGCTAGTTATTCTGGTAATCAAAGACAAAGTTTTTTAGATTAACATAGAAATAAATTCTCCTCTGATTTTTTTTTTTTTTTTTTTTAATCTTTATTTAAAGGACTTGGTACACAGAAAGGACTCCTCTGATTTTATTTTTAATTTTACTATTTTAGTCGTAGCTAGTAAGCTATACTACTATAATTAATTGCAGGTTCGTCATATTTTGCAACTTGTCGCAGATAACACCGGGTTTTTAGTAGAAGATCGCTTACTTAAGCTTATTGAAAAATATCAACCAAATTCTCAAAATCTGTGCACGCTTGATTCAATTTTTATGGTAAGAAGCTACACTTCCCCCGGTGAACATAGGCTTTATTAAATTTTTAAAAAGTTAGGGTCCCGTTTTGAATTTTAGTTGACGCAAGCGAAACTGTGTGCAACAGCTAGTTTATAATAATTTATAAATTAACATAACATTTTTAGGCTTTGGAGATACAAGCGGAAGAAGATGTGGAACTTTTGTGCAAAATATTTTTAAATTACGCGTTTTGTCCTCTTTGTGTTGACTTGGAAATGACTTCGTTCACTGGAGAGCCGTCTGTTACAGGTGTAAGTAGATCTTTATTTTGTTTCGTAACTATAATATCCTAAATACTTTGATGTTACAATCAAGAAACGGTGAAGTGATATTTTATATATCAAGATTTTTAAGACATTAAATTATATGATTTTTTATATTCAGAGAAGTAGGTAAAATATTCTTCTAGTGGAAAATAAATAATTACAAATAATTTTTATTTTCAGATGCCATTTTTGCCAGAGTTTCATTTCTAGATAATAGTCTGAAGTTGTAGGAGGCAATGATCTTGTTTCCGTGTGACTGCGCAGGTAATGTGGGTAGTTGAATTATTTTGAAAGGACTAGAATATTTGCCCTATTTTCCTTAAAGCTAGTAAAGTAGGAGAATAGATAGATCCCCACCATGGTTCAAGCCTTGTCGATGCGGTGGGGCTCAGTAGCCTAGGGTGAGCCCAACACCTTGGGCGAAGCTAATTGAGCCAAGGGGGCTCTTTGTACCCCTCTTATCAGAAGAGGGGGCAAAAGAGCAGGGGGCAAGGGGCGAGGATGGGAACCTCGCCTCATTGTACTGTCCTGACGGTGGGAGGGGTTGTTCTGTGGTGCGGTGCAACCCCTCTGTGGAGGTGGCGTCGGTCCCCCGAGGGACTAGCTAGCCGTCGAGGTGCCCGTTGCTTGTAGATCCGGGGCACTTCACCAAAGGTGGCATTGGTGGTACTCGCCGGGTTTTAGTGGGTAGAGCTGCGTCCATTTACCAGCTTTCGGGCGCAGCGAGTCCCACATACCCGCCTGGGGAGACCCACTCCCCAGCGGTATGCGTCAGTGCATTTCCCGGCATAAAAGAAAAAAAAAGGTGAATAGATAGATCATCTCTAAAAGGGAGAACAAGTGAGAACTTACCGCTTGAGATTTTTGACAGGCATTAAAACTTTTACCAGTTAGTTATTCTCTTCTATCGAAATGGATTAGAAAAACATGTTTAATAAAAAAAATCTCCGATAGATTTTTATTCCAAAAAGGCTCCATGTTGTTTATTTTTTTTATATCATAAGAGGGCAAACGAACAGTCGAAGCCTTGCGACTATTGACGCCCAAACCCATCGACCACATAACCCAAAGACACCTAATAACAGGGGAACGGGTTCTGGCCACACATCTGACATATAGTTCCGATGTAAGCCGTAAACAATGTACTCAAACTATCGTGTCTTTAGCGTTGCGAGATATATCCATTTCTTTTTAACGTTTTGTGATTGGTAATGTATGACATTGAATTAGCTAATCACAGCATTGCAACCCCTTTCGTCTCACCTCAGCTAGTTGCCAGAATGCATTTAATACGAAAAATCAAACATTAGGAGTCTATATGTTGTGTGGTCGATGCTCAAACCAGAGGTTATGCAGATACGTTGCCCGCCTTTTCCCTATCATGAGCATGATTTGTTCTGTGTCTGGGCGTAATTTATCTATAATGTGTATGTATTTAGAAATATATGAGTAGTGTATTAGTTGGTGTGGTTACCATAAGAACAGGCTTTGCCTACTTTGGGATCAGATGGCCGTGTGTGGGTTTTCCCAACGTAATAATAATAAAAGTGATTAAAATTTCCCTTCAAATCTTGTGTTGCTTGTTGTTTAGGAGACAAAGCATTGCTCCGTTCTCGCTCCAGTATTGGCCGAAGTCTGTCGGTCAGCACCTCCCGCTCAACACACGTCGGCTTCAGGTAACCCCAACTCCATTTCCTCACTCCTTTTGACATTTGTCGGCAAATGTATCAGTGTTGAGTGAGTGAGCGTCAGAGAACATCAGTAAAGACCGTATGATTATTTTGGTTCAGATAGGTCCAGATAAGTTACACGATTATAAGTCTTATGATGATTGTTAAAAGATGGTTTTAATATAGCCAGGATACGAAGTAAAACCTAGCCCGCTTTTCCGATTGATCACCCTGAACAGGTGTCCAAGACTCCACGACCTTTGATTATTTACTCTAGAGTAAATCATCAAAGTCCTATCAGATTTTTTGTACCTATTATTTCTATCAGATTAGACTTAAGACAGTCAATGATTGTTGATAATGAATGAATACCCTAAGTTATTTTTCTCTATTCCAAGGCTCATGGTCACAGACGTCAAACTTTTTTGTGAGGATTGAGGATCCCCATTATCGCTGTGCCCAGGGCCTGTAATAGATTTAAGACCATAGAGTAAATAGCACGCGAGAATGACACGTGAACCACTGAAAAGCTAATTAAAAATCCATTTACATATTCCGTATAACATTTATTGCTTTTTATGTATAGACACTGGTCATATCTGACTGTAAGATTGCATTGGTCCAACTTGTAGTGAACTGAAATATCCTCTCTTGATTTGAAGGATGACTGGCGTTACAATCGGATATCCTTGAAACTTGTAGGGGGAATTCCCTTTAGATTTTAAAATAAGCTTTAATTATTCTAGAACGATTGAATTGTCGCCTTCAGATCAGCTTCTGATTGAGGAGGCAGATGAGATATTACAGAAATGTGGAGATCCCAAAGGTTTGTATTGTTATATTATTTTCTAACGTTTACGCGATTTTCTCTCAGTATAATGAAACAACTAGGTATGCCAAACTATTTAACATAGGTATTTGAACTCAAATGCTGTAAAGTAAGTATCCAAAATGTTCGGCATGTATATATTTTAATAAACCTTATAAATAACTAGTTAGTCAATAAAACTTTGTTTCATTATATATATATAAGTTCCGAATAGGCTATCGGCAACATATTTGACAGATACTCCATACTCTATCTGTCAAATATGTTGCCGATAGCCTATTGGGAACTTAACTGGAGATTGTGAAACAGGCCCTTAAAGTAATAGTTTATTTCATCATCATTATCATCATCTCAGCCTATAGCTGTCCACTGCTGGACATAGGCCTCCCTATAGTTTATCTAAGATTTTAATTACTGACACAGCTTCGGTGCCTGCTGAGATTATATCTTCCGACGGTTCAAGCTCGCGCCGCACGCACGGCCGGGTCACCGTCGCCCCTCAGCCCAAGCTCGGGGGCTTGAACGTGCGACAAAATCCTTTTTTATGTCCTCGTAAGTTGATCACATGTATCTCTAAAGGACGTGAGGTAGATTTATACAGGCTAATGACAAATTAAACAAGTACCGAATTATTTAGGAGTGTAATACTACTAGGAGTTTTGTACGAATGCAATACACATAGCTGAAACAAACTCTTTATGTTAATAAAGTTCTCGATGATCTCTTGATGATTTTTTGAGATCTACGCTGCTTAGGGAATCCCGACTTGATTAAATATTAATATTAAAGCATCGAATGACGAAACATAAGTAATGGTCATTTTACATTTCGTACTTGAGCATAAATGATTTTATTCTTGAATAATCCTTACCTAAAAAGATGACTAAAAATTGATCTTAAGTTGATTTAAAATACTTTACTTTTTAGAAGTCTTGGTTAATTTGGTATCACTATCTAACAACATTAATTTGTGGCGGGTAATCCCAAACGACTTTGTATCAAATAGGCGCGAAAGACACACATAAAAGTATTGTGTACTATATTGCACTTAAGTTTCAGGTAAAATTTATTTCATTATTTGCAGTGGGACACAATTTGGAAATTGTTCCAACGAATGTGCTGTCAGCATTGAATGAGTTTATGTCTGTTTTTGTACCGCCCGAGAAGAAGAAGCTTTACACAATTATGTGAGTTTGTCTGCTCTGACTTTTTACCAGTGGTTATCATTACCTTGCCTATTTCTTTCACGAAACTACTTCCCCGTGTTTCAGAGAGAAGCTAGGCCAGATAGACAGTGTGAGTACTGGCAATGAGACTTAACATCTTATGTCTTAGGATGAGTTGCCTGGCCTAATTCCAGATAGACTAGATTAGGTATGTCAATGAGCAACGTAGCACGTCTGTCAGTTTGCCTGTCCAAATAAAAAGAAGAAAGAAATGTGCAGGAAGTAAGACATCTCCGCCTGACATTGGTGCCCACGAAGTATAATAGAAGTAAGATATAAGGAGTCCGAACGTAATGTTGAACGAATGGTCGCAATTTAGGGGACAGAAGTGTTGAGCACACCTTCTTTAATAAGTACTCGTTTAAATATTTACGCGGGAAGTATTGTGGCGCTGATTGGTCCGCTACATAGCATCTGTATGCTAGCGCACACAGCGGCCGAAAAAAGAACTAAGATCTGGGTTTTTTACTATTGTGTACGTGAATACTACGGAAAAGCCAATATCGTTCGGACTCCTTATATCTATACTCCGTGTTGGTGCCAATGGTGGAACCTTATCTTGATTTTAACGTATGCCTATGATTTTTTTCGAGTTCCACCAAACTAGTCCTATGATTTTCATGTACCTACTAAGCTAATTTAGATAGGAAATATTTTTTTAACTGGTATCGCGGAAACGTTTACATATTTTAGTGCTAATTTATATTTGCTGGCAAAATAACCATAACGTTCTTTTAGGGAAAATGTCAAGCCACCAGATTTTACGACTCCTTCCAGAAAACTGAGCGCCACCGAAATAGATTCGTATTGGGCGCAATGGAAAAATCTATTTCCCCCAGAAAAAGATCGTTTTTGGGATGGCTTGATCTCCGGCCTCAACGACTATTTGAATATATTACAAGGTATATAATATTAATATAGGTCTAATTTTACATATTTGTGAAATCATGAACGTATTTCTTCAATAATGATGATAGTCAAATATCAATAAAAAATTGATAGACTTTGTCTGTATCGTTGTAAGTTAGTTTTTTAAAATAACACATCCTTATTACCCTAAAGAATTCAGACGTACATAGAAGGACAGTTCTTATGGGCGCTTTGAGGACAAACTGCGATGTAATTTGTAAACGTCCGCTTGGCGGCGTGACGAGAGGGACACCGCGATGTCCCCAGCATATGAGCCTACGAGAGCGAGCGAGTGCGAATTGGAGACTAGTCCCCAATATAGTCGGCATAAAAAAATCCTTAAGATTTGTGCTTCTACGTACGTCTGAATTCTTTGGTTTAGCCTATAAATCGTCAAAACTAGTAAAATTGATATGTATAGTGGCGGATTAAATTTTAATATTTAATCACACACAGATTTATAAATAAAGAAAATGGAGCATGCCGAACACCCGAGTAGCGCTTCAAAGCGAATACAAATTCAAAAGCGCTCTCAAGTGCTTGACAAAGCGTTGTACTCTAAACGTCTATTAGATTGTGTTCGCTCTTGAATTTGTATTGGCTTTGGTGACGTCACTTGGGTTTTTATAGGTCGCTGGTTCATATCCGGCTCGAATGACCATATTAAATTTGTGTGGACTGTATAAAATAAAACTGCTTGTTCTTATGAAGACCAAAGGAAGACCATATTCGAGATAAAATACAAATTACAATTCGACTATAATGTCAAATATTTCAAACATACTTTTTCTTATAAAATTATATTGCCTTTCCAACAGGCATGTTCCATCTGTCTTTATCTATAAATTGCGTAAATGTGAATAATTTAACTGTAAGTATGTTTCATTGGAATCTTCGACAACTACTACACTACTACAGTGACATCTAATATAATATAACGAAGTGGATAAAAAAATATGTATGCATATATTATTTTTGGATGTATCTAAATGTATATTAAACGTGTTTTTTTATATTTTATAATGTTTTGTTTTTGTTATTTTATAATGTAGAACGCGAACGCTTACATGAGGATGTAGTCCAATTGAGACAACGAAATGCTGCACTGCGACGTTTGGTGCGTGGGGAATTGCCAGAGCTACCAGCTCAACGAATGCGATATCACCAGCCTTGTCCACCCGCCTTCACAGCGTCTGTACCAGATACTGCTCGATTGCCCTCTGAAACACTACCACGTATATAATAATAAAATATTTAATCAGTATTTGTGTTATTCTAAATAAGCCTATAATATGTATGAACTATGGTATATGATAATAGCCAGTTGTTATATTTGTCTTTTTTATTCCACATCTTAAAATATTAAATTAGAACGTTAAATAAATAAACGGTTATCCATGCATAGACGATGAAAGAGTAATATTAACATTAATTATTCACAGTTCCACCCACGAAGTATACGTAGCTAATGACTTGAAATAATTTAAAAAAAAAATGCGGAACAGCAGGAAATATCGAACCTCACGTTTGTACTTTTTTTGTTCATACTGATCGATTTCTATACTGTTTTCTTTAAAAACTTATTATAAACGATTAAAATGTGATTGATTGACGAATATTGTGGTGGACTGTTCTGGGTGGTAGGAGTGAGAAGTCATAGTTGATTGATTGGCACTGGTGGGCCAAAATAACGCGCCTTAGGGATTCCCGGCATTTCTCCATACTACAGACAGCTGACTTGGTAGGTACTCTGGTCACGAGTTTCATCAAGGATAAAAAAACTGCCAAGTGGAGGGAAACGTCAGCGGGCGCGGTTGTGTTTTTTTCTTTTTCCCGTTAATTAATTGTTATTTTCTATTTATGCGTTCGAAGTGGTTTTCTATAGTCTTTGTTTTAAAAACGCGATTGATTTATACTGTGATTGGTTGGCGAATAATGTGGAGAATTGTTCTGTGGGAATGTTCAGGTGGTTTTCTGTAGTGTTTGTTTTAAAAACACAATCCATATTATGTGATTGGTTGGCGTATATTGTGGTAGACTGATCTGGATAGATGGATTTGGAAGTGATATTAATTGATGGTGAAGTGAAGAGCGAAATCGTGCCCCTTGGCGTTTCCCGCCGTTTCTCCAAATTAGACAAGAGAGAGTTTCTTCTTCCTCTTTAAAGATAGATTACGATAGACTTGATACTCGACATTGGCAATGCACTAAGTGCTGTCCATACAAAAAAAACTGCCGTCTAGTGTCAAAGTCAAAATGACAAGTCAATATGTCAACTCAGCAATTTCAGCTTTCCATGTAGATGAAAGCAAAAATTTAGTTTAGATTTAATTAATTTTATTCCATTGATTAAGTATTTCGGCCAGACTATATGGGTCACAGATATTCAATTTCAGCATTATTTGCAATTATTTAATGTGACAGATAGTAATTTGCATACCAACCATAAAATTACTGTATTTTGAAATAATACATTACATTAGAAAATACTACATCAAAAAAAAAGTATTATAAGTGGTTTTGAATAAAATAAAATAACAGTATGTTGAAGATTTTGTTCCACCTTGTTGGCGCTATACAATTTTTTTATGGCTGCTATTATGATTACAATTATGTAAACATACCACCTACACCTAAGTCTGCAACTCCGTTTGGTGGGAAATTTAAATATTTAACTTATTTAAATGCCGTAAGTATTAAAGGCTTTATTTTTTAAATTAGTTTCAATTTGTTCACCATGTGATTGAATCTAACTTTTTTGCAGATGCTTCAAACATTATACTTTACTGTGGCATTCCTAAACGATGTGATTGGTAGTGAAGAAACAACCCCTTCAGAGAAGCCTTTTATCAGACGAATGAAAGACACTATTTTTAGCGCATTGGCATTCCCTCTATCATTGTTTGTCTCTATTACTTTTTGGGGTATATATGCAGTAGACAGAGAATTAATTTTACCAAAAATGATGGATGCCTATTTCCCAGTTTGGTTGAATCATATAATGCATACAAATATTCTTCTATTTATTATTGTTGAACTTGTTACCTCATTTAGAATGTATCCTCAGAGAAAACGTGGTTTGTCAATATTATGTATATTCATGCTTTTTTATGTTGTCTGGGTTCATGTTATTTATTTCAAAACTGGAAGCTGGGTCTATCCCATTTTAGCTGTTTTAAGCTGGCCACTAAGAATAATATTTTATATATTTAGCCTTGTCCTTGTGTTTGGGTTTTACACTCTTGGTGAGACTTTGAACAAGTCTGTGTGGTCTAAAGAGGTTGAATCAACAGTTAAATCTGAGAAGAAAAAGGCAAAATAAGTAAATAGATGTTATTTTAACATTCCAAGTGATTAAAGTGTAAGGAAAAAAAGAATATGTGGAGTGGTTTAGTAATACATTTATAAAATTTGCCTTTACTTAAGTTGAAGGTGAATAGGTGTTAATTAAGAAATGAGGGCTCAATGTGTAAGTTTCTTGAAATTGTAATAAGAGATGCAATTTTAGCATATTTCTAGTGTAAAGTAGAAAAATTACATCATGTTAATTATCTACCAGCTACCTAATCACCAGTTTTAGTCCTTAATATTTATAGATAAAATGTTATGTAACATATTATATCAACTGTTTGTGATTATGATACAAAAATGTATTATGTTCATGCTAATTACACAAATGTAAACATCCCAACTCCCAAGAGTGGCCATCTTGAGAATACAGTTGATGTATTGTTACAACCTACCTGCATAAAACCAAAAAAAAAAAAAAAGATTCCACTTATTGCATTAATGTAGTTGATTATATTATCCTAGGCTGTTGTTTGTCATAGCATGACTAAAGTAATTAAAACAATGAATACTACTTAGAAAAATTTATTCACTATTATACATAATATTATGTAACACAAGTCCTTTTTTTTACATTTACAATTTTAATTATTTAAGGTGATTAGCTATTACAATTCGATGATACTTAGTAATGCTAGTTTGTCATGATGATTATACGTAAATAAAAGTGTGAGTTTGTGAAATATAACTTTTTCCTGATCATTTGGGCTTCTTGTTGGCCTAAAAATATTAATAACGACATTATAAGCAATTTGAAATGTGATATATTGAGAAACGTCTTGGCACAAAACACCCCAGTGTAGAAACATATTGCTAGTGTAATGTTCTAGTTAGCAACTATTTTAATAAGTGCATATTCAAAATACCAAAGTCTAATTTGATTGTAATTCCTATTAAAGGAATAGTCACCATATGTAAATTCGATCGAATTACATCAAAAATCTACATAAATTGTCCCACCAATTGTTTAACAATTTTTACAATATTATGATCTAGAATTTTGTTTTGCTTAACGGATTGATACTATAAGCGGATGAATTATCTTAATATGATCACTTAAAACTATATTAATATGTAAATTAATTATGCTTGCTTTGTATTTTTAATGAACGGTGTTAAAGCAATAAATTTTTATGAAATATTTCTTTGTGTATTTAAAAATATGAACACCATCACATCTTAAAAAAAATGTATAAATGACAGAAGGTAAGCAGAAGACTAAATATACATTTATATACATACATGTGTATACGCCCAGTGGAACAGTTGCACAATCTAGTTCTAAAAAATTTATGGAATGTGATTTTTTTCTTCACGTAACACACTAAAATCTAATGCTTTTAGTGAGTAACATGCTTTTCCATATAGTAATCCATCTAAGGATATGTCAAAGTGGAAGAAGTAGTAGAATGATTTAAGGAATAAAAGTTAAATAATGACATAAAAATGTCGTAATATAATTAAAATTAACAATAAAATTTAAACTGGAACATTTTATAAATCACTAAAATTACGACTAGAATAATATGCTTATATTTTAAGAACTGCATTATATTTTTTATGCTTATAAATTAATCCACTATAGCTAGAGCTTGGTAAAGATCATTCCAAGGTACCAAGGAATGATTTACCTGTGCGTTTGTGACGCTAGCATATTTAAACATTTTTTTAATAAAACTCCTTAGTCTTAGAAGAAACATAGTAAGTACATAAAATAAGATAAAATATACGTTTTCATATATTGAAACAATTTGTCTAAAGTTTTAATAAACTGAGATAAAATAATACTGAATTTGTTGTAACATTAATTTGAACTAAGATAGAGCAGAGTTACAGAAACTGCAGATTTTGCCGAGTCAACTCT
Source organism: Lycaena phlaeas (assembly GCA_905333005.2). NCBI lineage: Eukaryota > Metazoa > Arthropoda > Insecta > Lepidoptera > Lycaenidae > Lycaena > Lycaena phlaeas. The sequence goes on from HG995181.1 coordinate 8,196,202, forward strand.
GAGAGTCGTCATGACACAAAATCTGGAGAAATGTACACAAAAACAAAGTAAATTGTATATCGTCAATCATTGTTGTGCCATGAAATAGATACAATGTCATCTTTTATGGCGTTATTTGAGTTTATGTATAGTATTTGTTTTAAAACCCCATACAGAATAAAGGTACTAAGTATGGAGGATTGAAGATCTGATCGAAGTTATGTGAAATGGGCTGAGCTAGTGTGGGAATTACTTTTGAGTTCCTAAGAGGCGTGTATATGCTAACATGTGTTATTTGTTTATAGTTGTAACTCCGCGTTAAACACTTTCCACAGTATCCGGGTTTAAAAATACCATTTCAAGGATTATCTACTCAAACTTCTCAGCATTCAAAATGATTTACAACTTTATACAATTTGTGTAAAATATATAAAATAAGTACTTAAAAAAACTATACTTAAAAATAATCATAAATATATGCTCATAATAATATCATAAAAAAATATTCTATATAAAATATTATATGGCAAAATTATATATTAGTCATTGATATATAATAGTATTAGCAACATTGATTATAATTCTCCAATCAGCGCATAATATAAATTTTATAAAAAAATATTTAAAAAAAAATGGTGATGCTTTTGCACAGCAAGCACACTGAAATATATAATTTTTTTTTTTTTAAATTTAATTTAATAGATTTGAACATATTTTTGTATAATTTGATAACATGTGTTCTAATCTTAGCTATACCAATCCTCGTAACTACATTTTTAGAATCATAATAGGAAACAAAAACATAAAAAATAGAAGAAAACATTGATTATAATATAATATATCCTTAGTCCTGTCACAGCTTTTATTATTGTTAGCTTTGTAAGTTTATTCACTTAGGAAAAGACATAGACTGACCTATCTTCATTTAATCTTTGTTCTTTTAACTTTGACAATAATTATGATTTAATGCAGCATTCTGCCTTTACTATTAGGCCCCGTTTGCACGAGCGCTTTTTTACCGAGCGATAAAAATCAGTTCGAATGAGACAAATGGACACCCATGTATCTGTACACATGAAACCGTTTTTAAAACGCAACGCTTTTTTATCGAGCACTGTTGGATTTTCGACGTTGAGTGTTTGACGTTAAATCGAATTTACCATGCCCATATATAGCCAATGTCGGGTTTTACCGCAACGGTTTCGAATCGCTCGTGCGAACGGGGGCTTATAGTGTACGATTTTTTAGAACACGTGAATAAATATAATTGGTTGGTGTTACACGGATCTCGAGTTGAGGTTATATTTATTGTGTAAGTATACATTTTAATTATCTATCACAACTGACCGTTACACACGTGGAGATACCACGAGGCGGGAGAGCTACGTTTTGATCTTCCTCGATATTTTGCTATGTCCATTTTTCTTCCAGCCGTTTCCGTGAGTCAGCTCCCCGTTGACGGCGCGGGGGGCGAATGAGGTGGACTTACTTTTCGTCTCGTAGAGCACGTCCGAGTCTGTGTCGCTTTCCGATATATCTTTGTTGACAACTAAGAGACAAGAGTAAGTGTTTTAAATAGTTACCTTTTACATTAAAAGGAAATAAAATCAAGAATCGTTTACAGGTATATTATCTAAGTACTCCCATTATGGATATTTTTTAAATAGGTAATAAAAGTTGTGTTAAATTAAAATTATTATTATATATTATTAACTAAAATTAGATTCGAAATATGGATTTATCAAGTTATTAGTCAAGACAATAGTCGTATACTTACATGGCTTCTCATCGGCTAGCGGTAGTAGGCGGTAGGCAGGGCGCGCGCGAGGTCTGCGGGGCGTACACGCGCGACGCACCGCCCGCACCGCGCCCCACCAAGCGCCGCCGGCCGCGCACAGCAGCGCCGCGCCGCCTACGCACGCGTACACCACCGACCAGTCTGTCACAGACATGCATACGATTTATCCTTCACTTTGTGAAGTTTAGGGTGACTTTAAACCTATGAAACTTTACGAAGGCGTAGTAAAGATTATGACAAAGCAGTTATGTTATTAAGAGCGACTGTTTGATTTTTTATTTAAATTAATTCCGTCACTAACGAGGCAAATTGGATATTTTTATTTCATTATATAATAATAGTATTGCACAAGTACCGCAATCGGGCATCGCGTCCGGCTGGAACTGTGTGAACAGGCTCTGCATCCAGAAGGCGTCACAGCGACACGTGCGCGTGGCCTGGTCGCACACGCCCCGCCCACTGCACGTGCTGAGGCAGCGGCGCGAGCGCACACGCACCGCGCCCGCACCCACCGCTGCTGCGCGCGACGCTACCAGCGCGCTCGTACCCTCCATAGCCTCACCCTAGTGTCGATGGGGTATTTTTTCTAGTAAATATTTTTTATTCTAATTTTCGACAAGGTCTTAGTTTACAAATAACTATGCGGACCTTGTAGTTCCAAAAAATACACGATACATTGATACGCTGTAGAATTGTCCGTAGGTTCATATGTACGGAATAGAGTGCTTATCACGATCTATAGATTCAATCGATGTTTTTGTCAGCAATTATAGTTGATATAACTTATTGTCATTAATGTATTTAATTTTCGATAAAAAGGCTAAGGTAAATTCATAAGAATATATCTTGAATAAATAAAATAAACAAATACTACTTCTAGTCAGCACTAACTTTGAATGAAAGAAATAAAAAAATGTAAAAGATAACAACTTACCTTTTCTGACAAAAAGAAGACAATAAGAGTATTTTCCGAATCGATTTCACCACGTATATCCGTCACGTTGACTTTGACATCGTCTTTCAGCAGTAACGTCATCTTTTGGATTAGGGAATCGAGTTGGCCTTTGGTGAAAGTGGATATTGGTATGTTGAGTGTCATTTCTAGAAGTTTCTTGTCCAGCGGGTCGGGTTTTACTTGGACGCTGACCGTGTCCCTCGCGGATTCCCCCTGGTCGTCCGTCACCGTCAGCTCGAACACGTATCTACCCGCTTCTATATTTGATAGCTGTAAATGTTTATGAATAATCGTATTACATAAATGAGGAAGACCCACTTGGCACAAAACTTAGCTTTGATGTGGGTTTGGCCCGCCTGGTGAAGTCACACTTTGACAAGATGTCAATTGGTGTCTTTAGGAAATCTATCGAGTCTAATAAAATGATGTGCTAGCTCATTATGATGCGATGTCGTTTAGATTGAAACCGATTTTAAAGAAGTGTCGCGTTGCGTAATAGAAGTCCTACTTTACTTACATTTTTATAGCATAGAAGTGCAAACGAACAGTCGAAGTCTTGCGACTATCCACGCCCATTAACATCCACATAACCAGAGGTTATAGCAGATGATTTGTCCTCCTTTTCCCTAGTCCCCCAATGGGCTACCGGAAACTCATAACCGCACGAAACGCGACTACTTAGCTGCCACTTTACGCCGATTGAATGTAAGCGAGAGGTACCACCCCTGTCGTATCGGCTCAATTTGGCTGCAATGCAGCATGGCAGTATCTTTTACTAAACTAATTTATATGAGGATAAACATTACCAGCTATTATTATATATAAAAACAATAGCAAGATATAAAAAACCACTCACCATTAGAACGGGTTGCGTGTCCGAATTGAGTATGACAGTCCCCGCGGCGAGGCCCGACGCCGATCGAGTCCACTTCCACGACACGATGCGGAAATCGTCCGACGACTTCGACCCGTTCAGAATTAGAACTGGCACTGGTAGATTCAACACTTGGTCACCCCCCGCATCGGCTTTCGGTGGACTGTTTTTATCTGTAACGAATAACCATATATTAATATACTATTTGAGAAATATAATACATAGATACAGCGATAAGCAAATAAAACTCATGTCTATGAGAAATAATAATAAATATTATATGAACATATTTTACAACATGCAAAAATATTCCACAACAAATAAAAAAAAAACAACGAAATCACACATGCATGGATTAGAACATGTTGACTCATCCTCAATCATTACCATGAATAAAGAAAAAAAAACAACAAAAACGAGTATTTAATATAATTCGCCACAAAAGATTTATACGTGATAAGGTTTTTGTCAAACCCATAAAAGAATCAAAATATTTCTCCAATCCAAAAGTCCAGTATCAGAGTATAAAAAAAAAACTTTTTTTTAATATGGGATAAAAACTACAGAATTATAACACGCCACAATGCAGAAGCCTAATCAAATATATACTTACTCTGTGTAACTGTGACGGTGACGTTATCGCTAGCAGAGTTACCATTGTCGTCGAGAACAGTGAGAGAAAATACGTATTGGCCCTTAGTGAGGGTGGTGGCGTTTGCGACGGACTCGTTAAAGTTGACGATGTTAGAGTTAGTGGGGCCGGACAGGCAACGCCAGGTGTACGCGACAATCCTGTGGTCGTCGTGGGAGGCGGATCCGTTCAGGACGACCCAGGTTTGCGGCAGGGATATGAACTGTAAATAGAAACTATGACAACTACCACGAGAATACTTATAGCGCTCAGTGTCTCCTGCAATGGCTACAACCACAAAAATATGCGCATGACAGACGACGTACGAACCCCGAACAAACGCGGGGTTTTGAGTTTTGTGTTTAAGAGTGTTTAAGAGCTTACACCTTTTATGCGCAATAGTGCGCGGTCAAGTTTAGGTATTTCACGGCCACTTTTACTGACACAATTTTTTTTTTTTTCATTTCACTGTCTGGCACAACTGAAAACGATGTATTTTAATGCTTAAAAATAAAAAAAATGATTCGAACGCAGCGTTTTATTGTAGTTTTAAAATAATTGTAAAAAAATAATAGGAATAAATAAAAAAAATGATCATGGGTTTTTTTTAAAGAAGACATCTATTATTTCAAGCTATTATTATATTATTCAATTAAAGAAGATAAATAGGTGAAAAAATTTATCTAATTTCTGGATATTTTATATTGTTTACAAAAAAAATCTTACTGTAATATCCCTAAATTTAAAAATCTTTTCAGGCAACTTTTACCTCAAGATATTTGCTATTGATTAATAAAATGGGTGTTATTTAAATGGCTAGCATAATATTCGTATTTTTGTGAGCAGAAAAATATAATCTGGTAGCAGAAATAGCTAATTGAGCGGCAACTTATGTTCAGCAAACATTTTAAAATCAAGCAGCAATTTTTGTCATTCTGGATGGCTGTAATTATTTTTAGACGGCATATTAATTAAAAGAAGGGCAATGTGCTGCTCCTGTTTAATAAAATTTTGGTAAGCACTCGGAGGGTAAGGAAAAAAAATAATTTTGTGCTGCTTATATAAGTAGCATGAATATAACTTCAAGCAACTTTCTTTTTCATTAAATTCTGCGTTATAGCCCAGTCCACAGGATTTGATGACGTCATGATTTGAATTAATTCCCTGGTCCTTTATTAAGAATGATAATATAATTTATTAATTTCTTATTCAATTTTTATACAAAATTTTAGTTTGTAAATCGTATTTATAATTATTGTAATATCAAAACATTTTATTTAAAAATGTATAAACAAACAAAAAAAAAAAAAGAAATTCATAGCTAATGTTATGAAGAGGACTTGAACTTACGAACGACAGCGTACAGCCTCAGCGCGCGCGGACAGTGTTAACCGTAGAGCTGTACGTCTTGTTACAAATAAGTATAAAATTGTGGATCCATTCTTGGGTATTGAATGTTTTAATTTGATTTGATTTTTGTAGGTAATGATTGAATTGAATATTGCAAGTTTTTGAACTGCTTGTTTATTTTACACACCACCTACAATTTTTAATACCTGCATAATATATCTACTATCTACATAAATCTACGAAACTGAAACAAAATAAAATCTTGAAGAAAAAAATTTCATCATCATATTATCAGCCTTTAGTGGACGGACCACTGCTGAACACAGGATTTGACGACGTCATGACCTGAATTAATTCACTAGTCTTTTATTAAGAATGATAATATAGTTTATTAATTTGTTCTTCAATTTTTATAATTTTGTTCAATAACATATTTACAACACCATCTAGCGGTAAATAGCGCAAACCTACACCGGTGTGAACACAGGACATAAAATGTAATGCAAAGAAATGTGCCGCTCAAGTAATTATTTAGCCCGATGAATGTTTATTATGCGAGCTCATAATATTGTAAGCTGCTTATATATTATTTATTTTTTGACCATTATCAAAATTATTTGCGGTACAAGAATTGCTACCATATTTATTTTATTGCGTACAAAATCTTTGTATGCCAACCAAATTATTTAAATGCCAATTTTTTTGGCCCAACAAATTTTATAATTGCCGTTCATTCAATTACTTCCCTAATAAAATTAAGATTCAAAGTTTTTTTTAAATATTTTTATAAATCTCAATTGTCAAAACTAACTCTCTGAAGAGGTATTTTTTTTTTTCGGATGGAGCTATCCCCATGGCCCTAATATGCTTCGTCGGTAGTGGGGTGAGCCTGTTGGTTTCACCCTGTGATAAATATTATAAAAACCTCCTGTAAGTTTTCTTTGTAGTTGTAAAAATCGAAATACAGTAGAAACTCGATTAACCGGACTAATTGTTGTCGTTAGGCATTCTGATAATCGAAAATCCGGATAATCGAATGTATGAAGAATAGCGGGGCTTGCGCATATGCAGTACATAATGTTATGTGTTTATTAAAAATAACAAATACATATTAAGATTTATTTGGTTTATAATATTTGATGATTATCATTTGACGGGAGTCCTCCCGTGACCATGGTTGCTGTAAAGTATCCGAAACGTCGGGCTTGTAGAAAATTTCATAAACCGCGATATAATTCGCGCAATAATTTACTGACTAAAACAATCATGAATGACGTGATCCCGCGGGGCGCATGCCATCTTGGCCGGACATTTGGGCAGAAAGACCGAACACCCTACATTATTGCGGATTTTTCTCAGTGTACGGATCCGGTCGGTCGGTAGTCCGGATAATCGCAAATCCGTATAACTGATATCCAGATAATCGAGTTTCTACTGTATACTTTTCAGGCATTATTTAGAATAAGGAATTTCCTAATACATATTGTGATCTTAATTAATGTAATTTAACATAATCCGCTAATGGCTTAAAACTGGTTTAAAAAGTACTGATTTGCGCATAAAAGGTGTAAACGCTCTTAAATACTAAAATACATAGTAAATCAACAAAAATAATATTAGTAAGTCAAGTTCCCTTACCAAATTATACCTTACTCTTACCATATAACATGCATCGATTTTTTATGAAACTTCCACCAACTAACATTATGTTTAAATATTAAATTACTATTTGTCGTTAGCCAAATGTGTCGCATTCGCCGATGATCAAACCGTTAAAAATCATTATTAAATATATTTACACCAAACAATTTGTACAACCCTTACGTTTTAACGGAAAATAGTCACCTGGCTGTGTGTTGTGTGTACTGATACTCACATCTTCAGGGCCTGCTGTTTATAACAGTTATCCATCTCTGGTATAAGTGTGTTCTTTTTGTCAAGTCCGGCTGTGTATATTGGTGACAGGGTGTGTGTATTTGTGTGTACTGATACTCACAGCGTCGGCGCCGGCGCTAGCGACTGGTGGCGTGTTGGTCGGCGGTTTGACGAACACGTGCACCTCGGCAGTGGACGACTGGCCCGAACTGTCCGTCACCTTGAGCACGAAGGTGTACACACCCTCTGATAGGTTGGACAACTACAATAGAAAGTTATAAGATTTATACCTATACAGTCAGTTTTAGTCGCGTATTCAGATGTATTCTCAAGTCAAGCTATTCAGTTTAGTGGTAGTAGTAGTTTCATTACAATCCATTCAGGAGTTTTTACGTGAAATAGTTACAAATATCCAAACTTACAAACGTTCGCGTTAATAATATTAGTAGGATTCTACAATCTACACCATTTACACTAGCTTTTCTTATTGTATTAAAAGAAAAATACATTTTGTGGATAAGGTAATTGTACAGTTTGCGTTGAACATTGCCAGCTTTTCAGTAATTATTCTTTCTCGTAATGGAAAGATAACTCTAGTCGGTATTAATAGTGATAGTCGACAATATTGATTTTTTCCTCTGTCACAACCTGATACTAAATTATATCTAAAACTGCTTAAACTAGAACACTTACGCCCGGTTTTTGAAACGTTGGTCAAAGTGTATGTCAACTAACATGGCTATTAATGGCGGTTAACATACGATTCTAGAGTCAAATTTGATTTGAAGCTTTTCATTGTAGTTGTTATGTCAACATGATGATGATAATAATGACAAAAATAATTATAGCAGCAAAATCAAAATCTCCCTGCCAGGTTTTAGTAAAATAAAACATTTTTTTGCAAATAGGAGTGACGATTTTCTTAGAAGTAATTGCTGCCATTGTTACTTCTTTTATTATTCGACCTTTTTTACAGAAACATCTGCAAATATAATTCATCTGAGCAAGGATTTAATTCTTTTACCTTGTATTTATAATCATATAAAATATCATAAGATAAATGGAGGTATAGAGTTAATGATAATATTTTAACCATAAATTGGGCAAAAATAAGTGACTCTGGCATCTCTAAAATTTACCTGTCATGGCAGTGACATTTCTAAACATATTATTCAACGGGGTTAATTGTTGTTTATTTTTACTTTCTTATTCACAAAATTATTTCACTTTAATGATCATTTTACGGCCTTCACTTTTTACACCTCACTTTATATTATATGCTCCATATTTCACGTAAAACAATTTAAAATATCACAACTTCTTACTCCAGACAGACGTCAAGATGTCAATGTTGTCAAATTTAGTTCGGCCATTAGTCGCAGGACTTTAAAATTGGCGCGGACTATATGCTTCTAGCAACTCATTTGACACTTAACAAGGGACTTGACAGTTGACTTGTTAATGCTTGCGTATAAACTAACGTTAATGCTAACAAATAAACTAGAAAACTTAAAGTCACTTAATGTCACCTGCAAATAAGGTGAATGTGTATTCTGCATGTCGACAGCTTTATTTTCGTCTTCCGTGGCCTTCGTCCATTCCCAGGAAGTGATCTCGTGATCGTCGGTGGACAAGCTGCCGTTCAGAGTCAGGTTGTTGTTCGGTAAATACAATATTACGTCTTGCCCTGGAAAATGTAGAACATAGGAAGTGAATCTTCTTTAGAATCGTTGTGATTTCAATCTCGGTGAAACGAAAAAGAGAGTCCAAGAGAGAGAGAAAGAGACACAGACACGTGGATGTGTAGGATTCATCCGGCGAGAGAATGAGGTAGAACATATTAGACGTACAAGGTGCGAGGGGGAGCTCAAGTAGATGTAGCAATCTAGCGGCAAGAAGCTAAAGCTGGTGCACTACTACTATCGGTAATAGCTCAGGTATGATTTGTTAGGTGTCGCTTGTAATTGTTAATTTAATTCTGTGATGTGTATTATTTGCAAAGGCGACTGCTCCTTTTCTTCAATACTTATCAATATGTATTTTTAATTAGGGTCACACATTACACACACACTTTTTGTTTTATTAACTATATTAAAAGATCCAGTGAAACTTATTCCTTTTTTTGTGTCAGGAGTTATCAGCCAAGCTAGTTTGCATAAAACTTTACCTGCATTTGCTTCTGGAGGATAATCAGTATGGTTCAACACTGTCATGTTGGCTGTAGTGGAATTCTTCACGTGATCCGAATCTTCTACGGTGAGCTTGAATGTGTAGTTGCCCGGTAGTTTCAGGTCATTCAGTACCAGTGTTGGTCCATCCTGTAATGGTGGCTGATATCCGATGGGGCCAGCGGTCAGTTCCCAATGCCAAGATATTATTGCATCATCGTCCTAAAAAGGGGAAAATGAAAATAAATGAAACCACTTTACTACACCTTACAGATACATTTTTATTCATATCAAATCTCTAAAAATAATATCACGGTTAACTAAGACTTTTATATTCCATACATTTTAGATACTTTCAGATTATATCTATCATGCTGTGATTATGCGGACCAGCTAATGCTGGAGGACAGCGTCTATGAAATGTGAGCTAATACGGTCAATTATGGATGGCTTGATTTGAATAGCAGGTTTGTGTGAGTCTCCAATTGCACCTTTGAAATCTTTCAAAAATTTTCCCTAGTTTTGTTAAAATCGCATGTTAACCAATAGGCTAGTGTACTAAAAATCAAATATTAGTTATAAACTAATATTATTACCTTATTCATTTTTAAGCCCAAAATATGTATTATTTTGAAAAAATGTTGTGTTAATATTGTGTATTTTAAGTTTTAAAAAATCAATTTAAAAGTTGCCGCGACAACACCCCAAACTGTCATGGCGTTCTGAAAGACGCCGTGCAAAACAAACTTGTTCTGTCCTATGAAAATATCAACAGCAACCATAGTGTTTCGCACGACGTGACGTCACACTTTCTGATCGGTGTTCACGGTCACGTGAATTACTGCCTTATTTTGCAAAATTTATTTTGTAAAAATAAAAACAATTCTTCATTTTTACATTAAATAAGTTAACTTTTTACTATCTAAATACTATGCTTTATCATTAGAAACCCTGAAAAAACCGATTTATTCTTTGTGGGCACAGGCCAATTATCTTAATAATCCGCCATAGCATATGCACGCTTATTTATTTCGTTATAATGAGTAAAAGTTGCGTAAACATCTTATTATATTAGTATATTATAAGCACTGTTTCGAATGGTTTTCCTTTTTCTTGCAAAAACTACTAAATGGATTTTAAAGACACTTGACAATAATATAGCATCAGAATAACATTCATCCTTTACCTCCCACGGGAACGGGAATTACGCGAATTCATTTAAAATCTACTTGTAACATTGTGCACAAACATATTACCTTACTAGCACTTCCGTCCAAGACTGCTCCTGAATTTGGCAGTTTTACTGTTTGTGTCTGTGGCGTGATCACTACTATGGGTGCCTTGTTGATCCGCTTGGGAGGCAGTACAGTCACATTTGCAAAACCCTCGCCATACGAGTTGGTACCATTCACGGTTACCTTGAATTTGTATTCACCTTCAGATAAATCCGTTAAAGTTACCGTGCCACCGTTTTGTATCATGTTTCCTGAAAATCAGTCAAATTGTATTCTTTATAATAATATCTATGGACGCTTTAATAATAATATCTATGGACGCTTTTTAGACCACGTCAATCTGGTCCCGTGGTAAGTACTCGAAGAGACTTGTGTTACGGGTACCAGACAACGGAAATACATATATTTAATACTTTTTATATTAGTAATTACATTTAAGATTTTTATTATATAATAGACATATTTAATACACATCCATGACCCAGGAACACAGAAACTTTTTTGTTCCCTGGCGGGATTCGAACCCGCAACCTCCGGCTTGAGCGCCAACAGGCTAACCACTGAGCCACAGAGGTCGTCTATATAATTGTTAAAAATTTAAATAAAGTTTACTGTATTTATTGGCTTTTACGAGACAATTTATTTTCTTGTAATTATATTATCTAAAATCTAACCCTAGATAGAGTCCAAGTTAATAGAATTTATTAAATGATTTTTTTGTACATAGGGGTATTATTAACTATGTTAGGCTCGAACTGAAGGATGAGGGGGATTAAACAGTGTTGTTACTACTTGCCAGGCAAGTTTGCCCCTGCCATGCGTAATATTTGTTTTCTTTAAGGTTTCCTTGTATGAAGCTAAATTTTCCAAAATTTTATCACATGATACTTGTATTTAAATATGATATTCTGAAAATATCCGTATTCTTTGTACTAAAAATATACATGATTTTGACTAGGGACGGGAGGGTACTCTAAAACATTCCTATATATCACCAGAAGGGGGAGCGGGTTAAAGTTGCTAAAAGCATCACATGATTAATGGACAGCCTCTTATTATTATTTCAACAATGATGATATACACAACAATGAAAATTGTTGAAATATGTCTGATTATAATGTATGTGTCCAATTAAATAGTTTATTATACTAAAATGGCCTTATTTTTCCAGTTTCATATTTTTATACAACTTGGTTTGAATAATAGTTAGAAAGACTTGAAATTAACAATCACACATACAAACACTTACCAGTGAAACTACCACTGGGTTGATCAACAATCGTCCAAGCGTAGTTGTAATGGCTTCTTGTAGCTGTTTCATCGGGTATTGTATATGCTGCTAAAGTCACCTCATTTTCAGGTAATTGTACCTAAAATTTTGTGTAAGCTAGAGATTACATTACATCATTCATATTATATAAAAAAAATAGAATCTTAGTTGACCTACCGTCTTAGACGAAATTGAAACAGTTAAATTTTGTCTCGGCATATTATTATCCAATTTTAAGCCATTTGATTTATTTTCAATGAGATTGTCATTTTTTTTAATAGATTCAATTGGAACTGTCGGTCCTTTAGAGAATGGTCTGTGAGCAGGTATGCAACCTCCTTGGGAGCTTTCTTCCATGCCTAGTATACATTTACAAATACCACTACGCATTTTGTGACCCAAAGGCACGCATTCAGAATTGTATGGACAATCATCTGCACCAACTTCACAGGATATTTTGTCTAGAAATCTAGATGCTAGCATCATTTCATTGTCAGCACTATCACTATACTTGTCGAAAGATTGGGGTTCATCATCATTCATATTTGGTAAATTGTTGATAAAATGTGTTTGAAAATTAGATTCTTCATCATCTGGTAGATCGTTATGATGATTTGTATATGCATAAATTGGTTCATCTTCAGGCGAATAGTTATTGTTTAATTCTCTAAAATTTGATTGTTCTAAAATATCTGCCCAATTCTCTGTAACAAATTGATTTCAAAATTAGGACACAAAACATATCATTAACATTTATATTTTAAGATGTATATCAAATTCAGGTTTCCGGTTCCGACGTCGTACTAGTGACACACACGAAAGTGATCTCGTCAAACTTAATTCTAAAATAGTGTAAACTAGTGTTTTAAAAACCCACTTTGCTAATAAACAAAAGCCTAAAAGTTCAATAGCTTCGAATTTCAATAAATCACAGTGAAAAAGTGCGTTAAACTACGAAAATATGAATCGACAAATTTTGTATATTCAAAAGTGCAAGTAATTAGTCATTAGTACAAAAAGTCAACGATCACAATATTTCAACATCCGTCCAATAGTGCCAACCTTGAAGAAACAAAAAGTGCCAACTTGAAGCAATCAATTGACTTCTAAATGTCATTATCGACAATAATAGGGTTGCACACATAAAAATAAACTGGTGTTCCCCTTGCGCAAGTGAAAATTACCCTAAAAATGGATATAAATACAGACATTCTGTTATCAAAATTAGAAGAAAAACTAAATCAACAAACACTAATTATCACTGCTGCGGTGAAGAAAAATGTTATGGAGGCATTGGAAGAGAGACTAGCACCAATCATAGAGGAAAATAATAAGTTAAAAATAAAAGTGTCAAGCTTAGAACAAAAATTAAATGTAATAGAAAAAGAAAAACGAAAAAATAACCTTATTTTCTTTGGCACCGACGAAAACGGTAAAAATGAAGCAGAACTTGTTGACCACATCAAAGAAACCATTTTAGACACAGGAATTCATTTAGATAGTCAAGAAATAAGTAACATTTATCGTATTGGCCCATTAAATTCTAAAAGTCGCCCTGTCGTTGTTACTCTTACCACAACTTGGAAAAAGCATTTGATTATGAAAAACAAACCAAGCCTTCCATCGGGCATCTATATAAAAGAGGACTATCCAAAAGACGTACTCGAAACACGTAAACAATTGCAGTCAAAAGTTGACGCAGAAAGGAAAAAGGGGAACATAGCTTTTATAAAATATGATAAATTAATAGTAAAGTATCCAAACGATCCAAACCGCGAGAAGAGAAAAAGAGAACAAAGCGGATCACCTAAATCGTCAATACAAAAGAAACAAAATATAAATACTACAGACAATTCAGCAATTACATCAAAGCAATTAATAAAACCAAACATGCTAAACTATGTGTCATATGAAAGATCAGCTGTATCAGAAGCCTCAAAAAACAAATAACCGCCTCCAACTCCCGGAACCACCTATACCTGAACAATAAAAACAAACAAACAAAAACAAACCGCACCCCAAGCCGGCTAGTCACCGTGGGGGAAGCAGACTACTACCCTCCAAATCCAATCCACAATTCAGTAAAAACTATAAACGAAACAAACAAAACAACTATAACCCCAAACGTGATTGATCAATACAACAAGATCTCACCTCGCTTACTCTCAAAAAGAAACCAACAATTAAAAATATGCACCTACAATGTAAGGTCATTATCATCAACAGAACGACTCCTAGAATTAACTCATGCCCTCAAAAACATTGATTATGACATACTAGGACTCAGTGAAACTAGAAAGCTGGGCTGCAACATTGAAGAACACCAAGATTTTATACTCTGTTATACAGGAGAAACAAGTGGGCTCTATGGAGTAGGTTTCATAGTCAAAAAAATTTATAAACAAAATATTGTCAATTACATTGGTATATCAGAAAGGGTAGCTTTATTAAAACTAAAATTTGGAAATGAAACACTATCAATAATACAAACTTATGCTCCCACTGAAAAGGCAAGTGATGAAGAACTCAATAATTTCTATGAAGACCTGAGAACAGCACATAAAAACCAAGACAAAACAGTACTAGTTATAGGAGATTTTAACGCTAAAGTTGGACACCCCAAAAAACATGAAAACTTAGTAATGGGTAACTACGGCTATGGGAAAAGAAACAGAAGAGGCGAAAGGCTTATCCAATATGCTTGTGAACAAAAACTATTTATAATGAACACATACTTCAAAAAGAAACTAAACCGCAGATGGACATGGTTGTCACCAGATCATAAAACAAAAAACGAGATTGACTTCATAATGTGTAACAAGCAAAAAAATATAACTAACATAGAAGTATTAAATATATCATTTTCATCAGACCACAGATTATTGAGATCAACGTTCACACTGAAATCTCCTAAGCTAAGTAGAAAATCATTCTGTTCCCTACCAAAGACACCTAAAACTGATACTGAAATAACTACATATTTAAAAAAACTAAATGAAAACATAAATACAAATCTTAAACCGTTACAAAATACCAATAACATTCAAATCTACTATGACAAATTGGAAAATGCTATTATAGCTAGTCTAAAAATGGAAAATACTAAAAAGGAGTCAAAAATATTAAGCAATACAACAATAAATTTATTAAAGAAACGCGCAGAACTATTGGCAACTAAAAACAAATCAAAAAAACTAAAAGAAGAGTTAAAAAGTATATTCAAATCAACCAGCAAGGCCATAAAAGAAGATTACAACAAACATAGAGAGAGAATCATAGAGAAAAACTTGACTAAGTACAGAAGCTCCAAACGGGCAAATAAGGAACTATGCACACACAAAACTTGGATTCATAAACTTAATTATGCTCAGGAGGAAATAAAAAACAGGGCAGACATTTTACATCACGCAACAATGTTTTATACAGAACTTTACAAAAAACCACCGGAAGACCTATTTGAAGAAGAATCCACAAACAGTCAAGACATAGAGCAAGAAAAAATAGAACCTATAAATACAAATGAGCTGTTAAAACATATTAAAAAATTAAAAGCGGACAAAAGTTCTGGTCCGGACAACATAAGCAATGAAGCATTAAAAGCCGGAGCACCTGTCTTGTCACAACACTTAGTACAGCTGTTCAACATAGTGCTAGAAACGACAAAAGTACCAAAGCAGTGGTGTAGTTCGGACATAATACTTCTCTACAAGAAAGGAAACCCAACAGATATTGGTAACTACAGGCCAATAAGTTTACTATCTAGTATCTATAAGCTTTTTACTTCTATTATATTAAGCCGCATATCTCCACAAATAGATAGCAAACAACCAATTGAACAAGCAGGCTTCCGTTCTGGGTTTTCCACTACAGACCACATGCATACATTAGATCAAGTACTTGAAAAATACAAAGAATATAACAAACCCCTGTATTTGGGTTTTATTGATTACTCAAAAGCATTTGACAGCATAAGTCACAACTCCATCTGGAAAGCTCTTGTCTCATGTGGAATAAACACAACATATATCAACATCATAAAAAACATATATCAGCAAAGCACAAGCAGGATAAGGCTGGAAAAGAAAGGAGAAAACATAATAATTGGAAAGGGCGTAAGGCAAGGTGATCCTTTGTCCCCTAAACTGTTCATAGCTGTGCTAGACGAAGTATTCAAAAAAATAAACTGGACAAGTAAGGGACTTAAAATACACAGCCAACACCTAAGCCACCTCAGGTTCGCTGATGATATGGTTCTCTTTGCAGAGTCAGCAACCGAACTGAACCAGATGATGCAGGGCCTGGATGACGCAAGTAAAGAAGTAGGATTGCGCATGAACACAAGTAAGACTAAAGTAATGACAAATCATACAAGAGACCAAATATGTGTATCAGGAACCTGTATCGAATATGTTAATGAATACATCTATCTTGGTAAACAGATATCCTTTAATACTAAAAGAAATGAAGAAGAGGTGGACAGAAGGATCACTAATACCTGGAAGAAATTTTGGTTACATAATGAGATTTTAAAAGGAAATTACCATCTTAAGTTTAAAAAAATAATAATGGACTCCTGTTTATTACCCAGCCTAACATATGGAAGCCAAACCTGGACATACACAAACAGGATAAAAAACAAAATTACAGCATGTCAACATGCCATGGAAAGAAGCATATTAAATCTAAGGAAAATAGAGAAAATAAAAAATGAAGATATAAGGAATAGAACAAATGTTACAGATGCCCTTAAACACGCTCTACGCCTTAAATGGCAATGGGCAGGCCACATTGCTAGATATAACGATGAAAGGTGGACATTAAAAACAACAAAATGGTCTGGACCAAAAGGCAAAAGAAATAGAGGCAGACCATGTAAACGATGGACAGACGACATCATTGAAACAGCAGGGAAAAACTGGACAGAGATTGCTCAGGATAGGGAAAAATGGCTTGGAATGGAGGAGGCTTTTACCCAAAAGGGTTCCATACCCAATACTAACAAACACTAACAAAAGGTAATGAAAAGAAACATACTAACAAAACTAACATGATCTAAAAATTGGAATGGAACAAATAAAGCTATATTATTATTATTATTATTATCAAATTCAACCAATTTGTAGATTTCATTTCCTTTGTTTGGACACTGATTGCATCGGCATAATATATCAAAGATGATATAAAAATGGTTTTGATTTATAGTTAACCTGCATAACATAATCATATGAATTAAAAATATATTACCAATTATTTTCATAATTCTAATCTCAGGAAATTTTAAAACTTTTAATAAACTTAATGTAAAACGCTTAAAATATTTGACAAAACTTACCATTAGGTAAGACAGGTTTCACTAATATCATTGAGACATGAGTGTCCCATTTTCTACTGCCAATTCTAGGCAAGGGCAAGCACAATTCATCAGCAACACATTCAACATGGTAGCACCGTGATTCAACAATAAAAACAATGTTACATGTGTTTTCTGTACAACATTCCATCACACATTGTCTCAAACCTTTAAGATCCTTTTTCTCCGTAAAGTTGCCGGCTGTGAGATTACCTATAAAATTTTGACAAATGTATATAGTTTTACTTATTGTTATTGTATAAAAAATAGAGTTGGGAGTTTTTGTTTTACTTAAGTAATATTAAAAAAAGGTCTTGTTTATTATTTAAGATACATAATTAAAAGTAAGGTAATCAGTTTTATCTAATATTGTTAGTAGCAATCGACAAAAATGGTACATAATCAAGAAGTTATAATATTTTATCACAGAAGACATTTGGATTATTGTTAATAAAAAACTAGATTAACAATAGTCAATGTTAATTATCTGAATTAATAAAGGTCTTTGAGGTAAAAATATAAGGTTTATTACATATTTACTAAAGGTGCACACTTACCAGATGGCATGTAGTTATCGAAGTTTTTAGGATAAAGTTTAGGGCACTTGTTGTTTTCGTATTTTTCATTCCATGGTTTACTATATATGGATTGTACTAACTTAATGTTTATAAAAAACAGTATAAATAAAATTTTAAGGGTAGCGCTGTACAACATGGTGATATTTTAGTCTTATTAGTAATTAAACAACAATATGTTGTTCTACATAAAAGCTAAATGCGAATATTTCATACTCTGAATCTTAAAACTTATCAAATACAGAGGAAATAAAGAGATATGTGATTTGCGTGGGTTTAGAGATAAGTGTATATTTGATTGTCATTTCATGAATTCTATGATAATTAATTTACATAAATAAACACAAACGATGTTCTAAATCGAATTCGATTCTTCGTTGACGTTTTACAAAGCTGAGAGCAATTTGTCATATTTTGTCAGTTGTCATCTCAATTGTCAAATCAATCGTCTTTTTTTTTAATGGACTGACCTGAGTGCATTGCCAATGTCGAGTATCAAGTCTGCCGTAAATAGGGAATGCAATCCTGCAGCAAAATTTTCATCCCGGTATTTGCGGGACTGAGAGGTCTTAGTCCCGCGGGATCCTGGTATTTGCGGGATCCCGCATGTTTTTGATAGTCATTGAGAAAAGAGAAAAAGCCTGTGTCATTCATGCATCTAGAACTAAACATATTTGAAATAATGTATTGTTTTATATACATATAGATTAATAAATCTCTAATCAACTATCACTTCCAACTTTACCTATTCAGAATTACTGTCCTCCAAAATATTCACTACCAATTACATTATATGGATAAAGTTTTTAAAACAAACACTATAGAATCGCCCGGACAATCCTTTAAAGAAAACCGCACCTCAACAGTTATCTGAGTATTCGCCAACTGATCACACTTTATAAAGATTGAATTTCTCAAACAAACACAATAAAAAGCCTTTGTGAATGAATAAAATACAAAATGATAGTTAATTATCGAAAAACAGAAATAACACAACAGTGCACTCCGATGTCCCGTCTCTCTCCCATAATCAAACTAGTGTAATTATTTGACGCTTCATTAATATTTTAACTATAGCTAATCCTTTCAAAAACCATCCTGGAAAAGACGAAGTATATCCTTATTATTCAGTGATTATTTGTTATGATCGTGAATAAGAAAAAAATATTACTTGCCAACTTAGAATCTTATAAAAATATGTCTATTTATATATTTTTTCTAAATCTATACATACTGTAACATCTTATGTTTTTTTGAGCAAGTGCCGGACCTAAAGCCGGGTAGCAAGGTTTGTGCCGGCAAAAAAGTTATAAAGGTCAAAAGGTCAAGAAAATTAGTTTTTTGCAAATATCTCGCAACCTATTGCTCGAAGGTCAATAGCAGTAATAAAAAAATTGTTCCGTGTAAAATTGCATTTTTCTATAAAATTAACCATTTTCGAAGTAGAGTTGGGTATCCATTTGTCTCATTCAAACATTTTTTTGACAGTCAGTAAAAAAGCGCACGTGCGCAACTTACTTTTTTGAAGTGAAACTTCTTTAGAATCGTTGGGATTTCAAACCGGATGCAACTGAAAAAACGACACAAATACGAAAGAGCGAGAGAGCAAATGTCGGTGTGTACTTGGTGTGTACGTAATATGTATATTGCATACTGTTTAACACTTGCTTGTATTTGAGCATTTAACGTGTGTTTCACTTCTATCGTGTGTGAATCACACACAAACACCTTTTTTTTTAAATAAAAAGAACCTATTTTGAGAGCGAGCTGAAAAGTCATCTTAGGAAAAAGATTTTTAAGATTTTGCAGAACCCGCTCAGATTTTTTATGTTCGGTAAATAGAAAAAAATATATATTTGGCAAGATTAATCATTTGATGGCAATTTGTCGAAATAAGGAAAAAAACTCCTTATCAATTCCCATTGGCTAAGCCCACAGACTACTTAGTATATACTAAGTTACTGGTTAAGCCTAAGTACCTAATGACGCTGAGTTGGGAGTATGTAGATTTTTTTTGTGAAAACTTTGAAAGAACGGGTCCGAAAGTTAATCACATCCTTGCCAAGGAAAAAAAATTCAGACGTATATATAATATATATATAGCTGACGTACAATGTGCCATGTCATAACCAGCTGATTATTATTTTTTCGTTGAGATATTGGGTTAACTACAATTTAACAAATATTTCAGCTGAGAGGAAATGACTGATTTGTTTTTTCTACATGTTTGGGAGGCTCCCACCCCTCATCCCCCCAACCGCGCGCCAGCTGACGTCCACTAGGCTTTATAATACTATTCTCTGATACGTCTCACGAATTATCTCGCGGGAGGAAGTTGGTCATAAAGACCTGTTACTGGCTCACGGGCTAACAATTTTTATTTATTTTCTTAGTTACATACACGATGGTGTTCAAGAAATTTTCGTTAAATTTTTTATGATGATTTTGTATTTTTATTTTGTTTGAGATTATTCTATATTTTAATAATAGAGCATTTAATGTTTTGTTGATGATAGAAGTTAGATGAAGTTTTAGTAAATGCGGATATTTTGTTTGTTACAAATTTAATTTTATTTTTAACGAGTGATTTAAAATGTCGGCCTTATATGGAGTTCCGTTCGTTGGGAGGCCGTTTGGAAGAGCTTAATAAAACTTAATTTAATAAAATATAAATTATTACATACATCTAGATTCTAGAATAAAAAAAGTATTTTATATGTTACTCAATAAAGTAAACTTTTGCCTGGTAATTTAGTTCTTTAACTTAACCTCTCAATAAAATTATTAAAACAGTTTATTTGTTAAGGTGGCCTTCCATAGTCCACCCACCTTAGTCTTGTGAAAGTTCTCTACCTTCTCATAACCAAATTAAAAAATGTTAACTACATTATCGTGTGAATAAAAATCACTGGAGTAAAAAAAATATTAATTAAATCGTGAATCAATTAAAGTTGTTTTGATTTTTGATATCGCTTTCCTTGAAAGCGTTACACCAACGATCAACAAATCATATTTATAAATATATACGATTTTTCTAGTTAAAATTATAATGGGCGCTGGACAAATTGGAGGAATAGCTACCTTATGTAAATATATGTTATGATTCCTTAGTTGTTACGTAAAGGTGTGAATATACTGGACAGCAGCGGGTCAATGTGCGAAACATAAAAGGAGATGAGACAAGTCATTTCATAAGTCTTTACGTCACTCAAATAGCAAAAGAAAGACACTTATAAGTTCATCCGAAGACAAAGCATGGAGTACTGGGAGTAGAGAGGAACTTTTATTTTCTGTCAATCTCTCTAAAAATCTCGTTATGGTGTCACTAAAACTTTTGTCATCAGCTATATTATTGTGGCCAACTACGAATATATATTTATACGAGCATTAGCAAAAAAAATATTTTTTTAAAAGTATCCTATGTTACTGCTAGTAGGAGCTAGCTAGTAGGATATGTGTACAAAGTTTCGCGATGATCGGTTGAGTAGTTTTCACGTGAAAGCGTAACAAATATTCCTACTTTAACATTTATAATATTAGTAAGGATGTCGAAACAGTTGGGCCTAGAACTAACTATAAACGACTGGTATCTGATTTAATATCAATATAGTGTAGGTAGTTAATTGTATTTACGAATGTTTTAGTGGACATCGATTTCGAAAATGCAGCTGGATTTGAAGGGGTTCCGGCGAAAGTCACCGAAGCACAATTTATGGCAAGTTTGAAACTTTTAAAGCAATAGTATTTTTTTGTTTTTTTCAAAATTATAATATTAAACGATATAGGATCACTGATTTGTTTTTGTGTCTGTCCATCAAGACAAAACATTTCTTTTTCACACAGGGAAGTAACATAATATAGAATACGTTCAAAAAAAGGAAATATTTTTGCTATCGCCGTCGAAGCCGCGGGCGACAGCTAGTGAGTGATATGTATATAGGTTAATTTAGGGAAAAATTAAAACCGTCAATGTGCTCTCCCTCTCTATCTTATACTCTCTGACCGATCCTCATACTTGACTTTTTTAAATAAAAAGCTACAATAAATCATTTTATTTTTCTAGGTATATTATATGTCTCAAGCAATGATGTTCTGTGCTGGGGTGTTAATAGAAGCAGACGTTATACTCACTCCAGCTACGTGTGTGTATTCAGAGAGACATAGATTTCAAGTGTTTGCTGGATCTCATAAGTTTCTAGAAAACGCTGGAACGCCACGCGTAGTACAGGATATATGTGTTCATAAAGGTACTTAGATTTAGGATTTGTGACGATAACTTTTACTATAAGCAAAAAATCTAATGATAAAAGTAGCAACCCATATATTTATCCCACTGCTGGGCACGGGTTTCCACATCGAAATGAGGCGAGGAGGGTAATGGGCCATAGTTCACCGAGGCGCTGGACCAATGCGGGTTGGTGAACTTCACACACCTTCAAAGACTTTTAATCTCACTAGGCATGCAGGTTTCCTCACGACGTTTTCCTTCAAAGATGAGCAAGCAATGGTCTTGTGTTCAGGGTGCACCTAGAAATGTAGAAAAACAAGGCACCAAGGGGGGAGGGGGGACCCCACTCCCACTAACCATTGGACCATCGTCTCTCCACAAATTGCAAACGCAATGGAATTTCATCAACATCGCGCCAAAATTTCAAATTTTATCCATATCACCACGATGTCCGTAAAATATACACAATTCGATTTTTACGGAATTCCACTCACGGTATTTTCGAATCGATACAAGTCAGGGACCTTAAAGGAAAGAGCATACTCCTATTTGAAAGGCCTGCTAATTTTCTCGTGTAGGTGTCTATGGTTGTCGCTGTCGCTTACCATTAAGTGAATTGTCCGTTTACCCCCTCTTCTATAAAAAATCTATTAGATAGTTTTGACAATCAGCGATCATAATTAATATTTAAGACAAGCAGTGGTTCTTAACAGGTGTGGGTGGTGGGTGGTGGGTGGTCCCTGGAAGCATCCGAAGTGGTCCGTCCTCCGAGCCATCCTAATAAGATAATAGTGACGAGTCAACACAACGCGATCCGCGCGTAATAGATTGATTAGAACAACCCTTCTTTTATTTACATTTAGGGCCTGTTGCACCAATTCCTGATAAGTGCCGGATAGGCTATCGGCAACATAATTATTTGACAGATACTCCATATTATATCTGTCAAATAAGTTGCCGATAGCCTATTTGGCACTTATCAGGAAGTGGTGAAACAGGCCCTTAGGTACTTTATAGTCAATTTATTAACCAACTTGGTGGTCCACAGCAAGACAGAAATTTTGACAAAATTTTAACATAAGCTCATGACTATAAGGTTAAGAACCACTGCTCTAGAGTGAACAGTGACAGGTGAAGGAACTACGAAAATGCTTTAATATTTGAAAATATAAAAAAAAAAATGCTACGAAATAGTGTAAACTGTGTTTCGTTCTCTTCACCGGCTATTAGATCGACATTATAATATACCTAAAAAGAATCATGTTAAATGGTACGTAAGTTTGAAGTGCTCGTATGTCATACGGCAAATATCAACAAACGTCTATTGTGATAATTGAACACACTCGACAGCAAACATGTGTAAATGCTGCGCACAAAATGTTGTCGATATTGAATAGAACAAATATAATAAAATTACGTAAACCAATAGACCGGTGCCAATGCCTTCAAAAAAGGTAAAAAAAGAAAGAAAATCACAGTAGGATGAAACTCATTAGAAAAGGAGGGGAATATGATAAAAATGAAAGGAAAAATAAATTACGGGCGATCCGAGTTCGGGAAGAGGGATGGGGTGGGTTTTAAGGGGGGAAAATGGTTTATCTCGATTTACGACAAAACTACAAGTCCCATGGAAACGAGTTACATGACAAAGTTGTAGGGAATAAAAAGATCTACAACTTTTGTTTTAACAATTTTTTTACATAACCTCAAAATTCATGTGTAAAATTCAAATAACCAAGTTTTTGGTTTTTTATTTTTATCATTTTCAAAATAAAATATTTTTTATAGGAAATTTGGTAAAAACTTACCTTATTATGTTCTAAATACTCTGTAATTGATTAGATTTAAAAGATTTATTTTTTCACCTTATTTCAACCTAATATCTGAAAAGGAAGACTGTTTTTCAATCGAAAATTCTCCTGTCAAAATATTAGCTTTTTTTAAAATATCGGTGGCTTTTTGGTTCGTTAAAATCTCTACTTTCTGATGGTGTAAAAAATATATACATTATCATAGTAGATCTCGAATACTAGCTAACGGTTATTACAGCTATTACGAAATAACAGGTATGTAGTTATGCCCAAACCCTCCTAGCTCCATCCCCACTTCTCTAGAATTAGCTAAAATTTACCGTAGGTCACTCAAGTATATAAATTATCTTAAATGAGCAATAAATAGGCATCTACAAATATTATATAAGGCATCTAAAACTTTTACGTACCTGTTATTTCGTAGCAGCTGTAAAAATCGTTAGCCAGTATTCGAGATTTACTATAATAATGTATATATTTTTTTTACACCATCAGAAAGAAGAGATTTAAACGAACCAAAAGGCCACCGATTTTTTAAAAAAGCTAATATTTTGACAGGAGAATTTTCGATTGAAAAACAGTCTTCCTTTTCAGATATTAGGTTGAAATAAGGTGAAAAAGTAAATCTTTTAAATCTAATAAATTACAGTGTATTTAGAACATAATAAGGTAAGTTTTTACCAAATTTCCTATAAAAAATATTTTATTTTGAAAATGATAAAAATAAAAAACCAAAAACTTGGTTATTTGAATTTTACACATCAATTTTGAGGTTATGTAAAAAAATTGTTTAAACAAAAGTTGTAGATCTTTTTATTACCTACAACTTTGCCATGTATCTCTTTTCCATAGGACTTGTAGTTTTGCCGGAAATCGAGATAAACCATTTCCCCCCCTTAAAATCCACCCCCTCCCTTTTCCCGAACTCGGATCGCCCGTAATTTATTTTTCCTTTCATTTTTATCACATTCCCGTCATTTTCTAATGAGTTTCATTCTACTGTGATTTTATTTTGTTTCAAAAATTATCGACACTGGACTACAAGGAATGAGTCGCTTTATAAAATGACGCCCAACCTCTGAGAGTCAATAAAAGGTTTTATAAGCTTCGGTTTTTGTCAGTTCAACTGAATGGTAGTCAAAATCTACAGACACACACCACACAAAATTTTGTAATGTTTCATCAGCATCATCATCATCGTCAGCCTTTATCCGTTCCCTCAATGAACACCAAGATGACCGATCCCTTGCTACTCGCATCCAACACGGACCGGCCACTGCACGGAGATCGTCTTTCCATTTGGTTAATGGCCGACTAACACTTCGTCTACCTAAACGAAGTAATGTTTGCTAAAGCAATATTTTACATTCGATCAAAAACCAAAATTTGATGTATCCCACAACACCACAGGATTTACACTGTCACATTTTATTGGATAGACAAAAGAGCAGACAAGCAAGACGATGGTAAGTGGTTACCATCATCCATAAACAAAGAAAGAAAGAAAAAAAGTTTATTAGTGATACACATACATTTATGACAAAAAACAGTGATGACAGAGACAGTGAATAAAATAAAAAGAATAAGGAAACTCATTCGCGTGTTGTCTATTCTGAGACGTAAAGATGGCAAGTCTTAGTGCGAGTAAATACACTGCCCGTCGTGTCCTCTACTCCCTAGACAACAAAGCTGCCTGACAGAACAAACAAGCATAATGGTGGTATCCTTGCAGACGGGATTAGACTGGACTTATTTAGACCGAATAAGCATACGAGATACATACTTTTCCATGATTCCATTCTCATAATATAGAATCTACATCCCACAAATTATTATGTGTAGTGACTACTTATTAGCTGATAAAATAGCAGGTCGCTTACGCTGGTATGGGCATTTTTGACAAAAGAAACCGGGGAGGAGAAAAGGGTCTGGAAATCAAGAGAGGGAGGAAGAGAGAGAGAGAGATAGAGTGAGAGTGAGGAAGAGTGATTGAGGGGCCGGGGGAGATAGAGAGAGGGATAGAGACAGAGATAGAGAGTGGGATAGAGAGAAAGTGAGTGATAACGTGATTCCTATTCAATACTCTTTACTTTATTCAGGTTACAACAATTCCGTGCGCTGGGAAGAATGTACTTCGGATAATTTGGCATTACTGATACTCGAAAAGCACTACTCCCTCCACCATCGGGAGATGGGCAGTCAATTTAGCATACAGAGGGCGCGTTATGGCGTACCATATGACCCATTGAAACAGGAGTCAGAAATCAATTGCCGCTACTACGGATGGGGTAGCAGAAGAAATGTAAATATCTTTCCCCCATTTCCATCGCTGTTTCATGATTGCTAGAATGCGTGTTTTAGATTTTAACGTGCCCAATAATATTTGAATCTCTAGAAGTTATGCGCATATACTTATCAGTAAACACAGCATAAATCATGTTTATCAACTAAAGAGTGTATTGAGGTATAACCTCCTTTTTTGAACTCGGTTAAAAATAGGGTAAACTTGCGACAATACGTAATCTATCCTACTGAACTGTGAACGCGAAAGTTTGTAAGTAGGGATAGATGGTTTGTTACTCTTTTACGTAAAAACTACTGAATGGATTGTAACGAAACTTTAGAACAATATAGCTTATAAATTAGGATAAATAAATAAATGACACATAGGCTATAGTTTATCCCCTTACTCCCACGGAACGGGAAGTTCGCGGGTGAAACCGCAGGGCTCTGCTCGTATGTATATAAGCGATAAATAATATAATAATAATATTATCATATAAAATGCAGAGGCCAATTCTAGACAGATGTGAAAGCAGGGATCAATCGTCTTGTCCTTCACTGAATAAGGCTTATTTTGAAGTGATTCGATGCAAATCTATAATTATATTTTCAGGGGTACCTTATACCACTTCTTATAAATCTCTATCGAGTGGACGCGAATTTGTTGCCTTCATCTCGCTGCGTTGAAATGTGGAATTATGATAGTAAATATCTGTGCATCCAACAGCCGCCGTGTAAGGTGAGATATTTATTAATTAGAACACTCATCAACAAACAACGATGACGTATTTTCACACCTACGTTATTTAACTAGTTGTAGACAAATATGTTAGCTTGGTTGTTAGTTTCGTATTCGTTTGTTCATAGAAAATCCTTGGAAACAATGGCTTAGCGGAAAGTGACTATATTTTATACTCGGTTTTCATTATCTGCTACATCTTTTCACTGGTATCTCGACAGCATGCAGAATAGGGCTTATCCTACCTAAGCCCTATTATTACGGTTCATCAGACGGTGGTGAGGCCGCCACAGAAACGAACCAGACGCCAAGAAGCCGTGGAAGTTATACTCCATGGCTGGCGAGGAGCAAGCCCCTTTTTTTCTCATCACAGGGTGAAGCCAATCGACTCACCCCATATCCGATGAAGCATAAAGGCCACTAGGGCCATTAGCATAGCTCCAACTGAAAAAAAAACTATTCTTACGGAAAATGTTGACTATAATATGACATACCTGCTGGTTATTATCACAAATATAAAATAAGTACAGCGGCTTATACTAGTAACGACGACAATATAATATTACTAAATAAGTATGGTAGGTACTAGGTAGAAGGCATTATAAAAAATACATATAATTGTGTTATATTAAAAAATATGGCATTTAATTTAAATAAAAAAGAAATTAAATATCATCTTATTAACGATTTTTTTATGTAACTTAAAATAATTTCAAATTCGTTTACAGTCACAAACACATGGTGCACTATGTCCGGTAAGTAGTACATAATGAGTATACCTTAATAATTCTAAATCGGTAAATATTTGTATATAACCATACCTTAGAAATTTTTGGTGTGCTCAAAAGAACTTGGGTTTCAAATCCTTTTCATGTGGCAATCAGTCACTTGACCACCAAGCTTGGCTCTTAACAAGCTTTTAGCTGATGTATACGACTTTACAGGAGTATGTATAAGGGTATATACACGGCTTTACTTCTGAAGATGGCAGATGGAAACTGTTATAATATATTCACACTAAGAGGACATCATATTAAAATGAAACAACTTATAAAAGAACTGCGGCTTAAAAAAGTATCGACCCATATAATATGTCCCACTGCTGGGTACGGGTCTCCTCGAAATCAGGCGAGCAGGGTAACGGGCCATAGTTCAAGACTTTAAATCTCATCAAGCGTGCAGGTTTCCTCACGATGTTTTCCTTCACCGATGAGCGACCCATGGTCTCGTGTTTAGGGTGCGCTTAGAAATTTAGAAAAACCTATTTCAAGGCACCAAAGCAGGGGTCAGGATCGAACCCGGAACCTTTCGCATAAGAGGCCGAGTCCATACGCACTGGACCATCCACAAAGAATCATCTAATGTCGTAACATTACCCAAGCAAAACCACATACAAGAACTAGTCCAAGAATGTCACGAAGAAAAGCAAACAGCCAGCTAGCTGTTTTTACGTTGAATGCAAATATTTAGTACTTTAGAAGTAAGCAAACACTCGTTGTAGGAAGAACCGTGAACGTACTCGTAATGTAGGACGGAACCAAGGAACTTATTTATTTGTCTGTTTGTCTATATTAAATAATTATATGTGAGCAAATATTTTAGCGGCAAGGTTAAGAGTTGCGATATTTTAAGCGATAATTCAAGACTTATTGAGCCCTACAGTTTATCATCGTGTATTTATATTATGGCATAATCATGGCGGACCATTATGTCTATTTTTTTATTAAATAGATTTTCTGTTTTACTGGCATGAGACATCAATACAGCCTACTACTACAAGACAAGTGGCACAAATCCTAAATGAGTATAATAAAATAGAATACCTACTTATTGTATGGGAATGACTCTAGCTGTCACTACATGTCGTGAGCTAGTGTCATTCTCATATAATAAGTACTCTATTATATTCGTTTATCGTTTGTTCCACTTGTCTAGGGTGGCAGATTATCGGCATTAACATATTACTTCCTTGCGTCATAAGATAGGAAAATACCACCACCGTGGATGGCTCCAGTCGCCTATGAGATGCCCCAGATCTCTGTACAAATGACGTAGACTACTTACTACTTACAGTACAATATGAAATAGGCTTAGGGCCTGTTTCACAATCTCCAGATAAGTTCCGAATAGGCTATCGGCAACATATTTGACAGAAAGAGTATGTATAGCAGTATCTGGAGATTGTGAAACAGGCCCTTAAAAATACATTTCCATTCAGGATGATATGGGTTCAGCGCTCATATGTTCCGGATATATTTACGGCATGATGACATCACGGGCGATCGACCGGCCCTGTGGCACCGGGTTCCTCGACTTGCGCCCCTACACTAAGTTCCTGACCTGCGGCGTGGACGACACCCGCGACGTGGTAGACCTCGACAACTTCCTGCTGTCCTACGATTACACGTCCAAGGTCATGACGCCGTCTGTCATCACGGCGCCCCAGAATGTCACCGCAACTGACGTTTGAGAAAGGGAAATAAATTATTAATTTGGTGTTGCCTTTTTATTTTTTCGGATATACTGTGCTACCATAGCCACGTAGTAGACAGTCACAAACAGTCAAGTTTGCCTTTCCATTGTTCGTTCGTTTCAACCAATAGGCACAGTATAAGAGCACATCCAGTAGGTAAGGAAACTACGAACAAACGCACGAAACGGTCTTACACAGACAAGCTCTTCCAGGCGCCCCTTTCGCGGCACTTACTACTAACAGCACCGCGAGGTTCGCTTAGAAATACTATAACAGTTTATAGAACATAAAATAACTGATTAGACTATTATTTACATGAACTATTCTATAAATCTAAGCTGTTATATTTACAGACGTGTTTCGGACAGTTTGCTGCATCGAAATGTTTCATGATATTCCGACGATTGTAGCCAATATTATACCTAGTCACATTTGCTCTAAAAACATAAATTACTAATTCGGCCGAGCGTTAAAATTTTAAATCATCTGTTCTGTATAATATAATGAGTAAAATTTTCGAGAACAGAAAACGTATGGTAAAGACATCGACCACACAACCTATAGACCTCCTAATATTTGATTTTTCGTATTAAATGCATTCTGGCCACTAGCTGAGGTGAGACGAAAGGGGGTACAATGATGTGATTAGCCAATTCAATGTCATACATTACCAATCACGGAACGTTGAAAAGAAATGGATATATTTCGCAACGGGAAAGAATGAGACGACACGATAGTTTGAGTACATTGTTTACGGCTTACATCGGAACTATAAGTCAGATATGTCGCCAACCCGTTCCCCTGTTATTAGGAGTCTATGGGCTATGTGGTCGATGGGTAAAAAGTATAGTGATACAAAGTGTTGTATGCTAATGTATGAGTTGATATTTCTTATTATTGTACTATCACTACACATTCATGGCGTGAAACATTTGTCTGTTTACATGGCGATTGCGTAATGTTTGCTGAATTAAACTTTATATGGTCATATCGATGATGCCATTTTATGTATTAGGATATTAAGGATTAGTATTTCTTAAATATTTTATATTGGTATCCTACAAAAAAACAAATTGGATTTTATGTATAAATACGCTGTTTATAGATGTTAATAAGAAACAAGAGACGAAATGCTGCTGGGACATTATTGGTTTCTATTTATTTTTATGAAATTCCGTTGCTAAACTGTGCGACGACACTGTAGCCCCAGCGCAGATCAGTAGGGGCGATGTCCGACATCATGTTCCATAGAACATTCTGATACTGATGACAACATGCCATCTGCTGGTGCCGTTTACAGTCGCGTTCGAAATCATAGCTGCAGCTACAGAACGCAATGACGTGTCGTGACCACGTAAGGTTATCTGCTTGCAGCTGCTAACTTGTACCTCAATTAAGTATTTCTAACAATTATTTCTTTCTTCTTTAATATTATTTGTTTAGTTTTTAAACTATGGTACTTTTTTAATCCGTTCGTGCGAGCAATGACTTTATGAGGCATATCTTTATTTAATGGCCACCGTACCATTATTTACGACCATTGACCAGTCTCGAACATTATTTGTTTATAGATAATTTGTATTTTATATTTGCTAATACATATATTCATAACTTCATAGATATGTTATGGTTAAATACTCTCAAATCTCACAGGTCATCGAACCAAGACATTAAACCTTAAACTTTTATCCATTATATATACCCAGGATTGTCAGCGGTAACCACCATATTATTATGACCCTTGGATCGGTTGTGTCGCTGACTATAAACCAGCCCTGGGTCTACAAAAGTAGTTAGTACCCCGTAGGTACCCCCTTTAAGATTAGATTGAATCAAAAATATATTAATTAACACTCGATTATTATAAAGCTTTGTGTTATTTCGATATGCCCGATTTGGCTAGCGTCATCCATGAACATGAAAATTGAATGTAGCCCCTAATCCCTATAGCTCGTTTATGTGTTGCCCTGAGACGTGTTAAGTCACGGTAACAGTAATTAATTACACTGTCTATCTTGCTTTCTCGCCGAAACACAGCAAAGCTGTTTCACGAAGAAATAATCAGGATATTGGTGCATGCACAAGCATTCACCCCACCAGTAAAGATTATTTATTTCATGATCATAGAAAATATATTTTATTTATTCTTTATGCACATACAATTATTAAGAACTTATATATTAATATTAAATGGATGTATTATGTACATAGCTGGTGTGCTTATCTCTATAAGAGATCTCTACCTGCAAACTATAATGAGTGCGTGATGCGATTCTAAATCTTTATTATATTATGTAATAAATATGTAAAAAGTATCAACCCTTTATGTCCCACTGTTGGGCAAGGGTCTCCTCCTCGAAATCAGGCGAGGAGGGTAATAGTTCACCGCGCTGGGCCAGTGCGGGTTGGTGAACTTCACATATTAGGTACCTTTAAAGACTTTTAATCTTATCAGGCATGCAGGTTTCCTCACGATGTTTTCCTTCACCGGTGAGCGAGCGATGGTTTCGTGTTTGGGGTGCACTTAGAAATTTTAGAAAAACCCATTTCATGGCACACACGGGGGGTCAGGATCGAACCCGGAACCTCTCGCATAAGAGGCCGAGTCCATCATCCACTGGACCATCGTCGCTCTAATAAATATGTGATCGTCGACAAGGTACACGCGTATGTTTATAATTCAATGCGCTTTGCACTTCAATCTACACAGACATCTTTTTCACCGAGTACGTACACAATACACATGTCATTATGTAACCAAAGTATATTGACAAGCACAAGTATAATATGCACAATTATTATTTCTAAGCAGTTCTCAGTATTTTGTGCTACGAAGATTTCTGACGGGTGTACCTATATAGTTGACTTTTTTAAAGCATAGGTGGGCAAGTCAAAGTGGCTATCGACGCACATACCTAAACATCCACACAACTAGAGGGAATGCGCACGCTCTCCTTTTCCTTATTCGGGAGGACTATAATGGGCCAGCGGAAACTCACACACCATACGAAAAGAGCATAGGTGTCAATTTACGCCGGTATTTAGTGAGCGAAAGGTCACTCAGTTGTGCCGGCTAAATTTTGCTAGAAAGCAGCATGACACTACTTCTTACATGAATAACATTAGGACTGGCAGAAATGCCTTTAAGATACGTCGTCTGTTTCTCAATAATGTCTGATACACAGATTTCTAAATAAAGACAGATGGAGCATGCCGAACACGCGAGCGACACTACCTAAGCAAATACAAATTCAAAAGCGAATACCATCTGAGAGACGTGTAGAGTACGACGCTATGTCAAGCGCTTTAGAGCGCTTTTGAATTTGTATTCACTTTGAAGCGTCATTCGGGTGTTCGGCATGCTTCATCTGTCTTTATTTATAAATATGTGGTCTAACAGTGATACTGGTTGATATTGATGAGGAATAGAACTATTTTATTTGTTAAACATTATATGATCCTTTAGTTTGTTTCTTGATCAACAAAGTAAAAATATTTCAAGAGACATTAATTTGCCTTTTTTTATTGAAATTTCATCAAGTTTCAATAGAATTTTGTTTATTTCAAAATAGTTACATTCTAAAATAGATCTCTAAGTGTATTGGATAAATTAGGACTTCAGGAACTTCACACACCCAGACATTATTTTTATGATAGCTGCTTCGAATCATATTATAATGTGATCAGTGATTTTATTTTTTTTTAATTTTAGATTCTAGAAATTTCAACACTAAAATATAAATGACGTTATATCTTATTATGCTGATGAGATAGTATATGTTATGCGACTCTGTTTCCCAAATGTGTATAGTTTACGAAGTAAATAAATATTTACATTAAAATCTCGTGACTACACAGCACAGCAAATGTTTGTAGATACACAGTGGAAGTTGCCAAAACATGATATTGAAAAATAAAGTGAACTTAAGACACCGTTTTTTATATTGTTCGCAATATCACTAGGAAATAATTTGTATCCTAAGTAGAAGACAATGAATAATAATTTGTTTTAATGGTTACTGAAGTGGCTACCATAATTTCTAAAATAATAAACTACATAATTTATTATTACATATGTATTTCTGCTGCGAAGAGGATAAAACTTTGTAACGTTGCGTTTGCACGATACATAATTTTAGGTTTAAATTAAAAATTCAGCAATAGATGTTTAAACTAAGTATACTAATGGCATAAGCTCCATCTATCGTTGATTAGTGGCAGCTATTGACACATTTCAATTGTCTCACCCCACGCGACAACTTAGTTCGACAAACTAGATACTACCTATGGATTTTTAAATCTACAACACAAACTTCGTCATCATCATCATATTTTATCCGTCCACTGCTGAACATAGGCCTCCCTCAATGAACAACACACACTTATTATTATAAAATAATGTGTCAAGTTTAACACTTCGCCGCGATGTACCTAATACATACAAAATCTAAAATCATATCAAGTGGGCTTCAACCTGGCCGAGCATACCATGGGGCCTAGCCAAAATGACATTAAGAAAGCGTTAGCGAATTTCGAAAATGATAAACTACTAGTACTAGTCTCCAATAAAGTCGGTACAAAAAATCCTTAAGAATTGTGCCTATGTACGTCTGAATTCTTTGGCCCGGCGGTAAATGCTAGAAATCACAGGTAATTGTAATTAATTAAAAATTAAAAGTCTTCCACGTCTTTAAACATTTACTATCACTATTATTGCATATGATACGATAAAGTAAATAGTAAATATTATGCTTGATGATTGTAATTTAAGTTTGTATAATATGTACATATAACATGTATCATATTTATTACCGTGAATTCGGTCTTTGAATTGAAGTTCTTATGTAAAACTGACGAGTGAGTTAGTTTATTACACAGACAAATTTTCATGTTTTTTTATATAAATTTTCCATAAAGTTTTTACCATAAATTAATGATAGAGATAAAAAAATGGAGCATAGAGAGTTTTAAAGAAAATTAATACCCATGTGAATAAAATAAAGGTATGATTAGTATTTTTCAACTGCCTTTTCAAAGGCTGCAATGTGGGAGCCGTCTGGATCGAATTTTGTCTGGAATTGTTGAAATACTTCGGGAAACTTCTTGAATGCGTTCATGAAGAGGTGGCCGTAGTGCTTCTGCACTGTATCACATTTGTCACAGTCGCTTGTTATGATTTCAAATGTGTGCTCTACGAAAAAAAAAAACAAACTCAAGCTTTGACTGGATTTTATTACGTTGAAGACAAGATAATATTATTATTGTTAAGATATCATATTTAAATTAATGTAAGTCGTAAGTATAAAGTTAATAAACATTAGTTACTTTAAAAAACTTGTACAGTTTTCTATTGACATACTTATACGTTGGAAATATATTAATCAGTGAATACATTTTAAATAAATATCTTATTGTTTTTCCATTTCTAGTATTCGTATTAGGTACAATGATGGATGGATGGATGGATGGATTAGGTACAAGTTTTTACCAATTTACCTCGAGACAACATTATTGTGGTACTGTGATCTTTGATTTATGTAAAACTACCATAAGCCTACGATATATGTATAGACGAAGAGTTGGTGGGAAGACCTCTACGCAGTGGCCAGTCCGTTTTGGATGCGAAAGGCAAGACCTCGGCCGTCTTGTCGTTAAGGTCAACTGTGGATGGATATAGGTCGACAAGGATGATGTTGATGAGGAGCAAAAAGGATCAACCCAAGTATGTCTCGCAGGTGGCTAGGGGTCTCCTCCTCTAAATCAGGCGAGGAGGGTATTGGGCCATAGTTCACCGATGCGCTGACCCAATGCATGTACTTGAATTTAACACACCTTCAAATCTCTCGATCTCATCAGGCATTTAGGTTTCTTCACGATGTTTTCCTTCACCGGTGAGCGAACGATGGTCTTGCTTTGAAGATGCAATTAAAAAATTAGGAAAACTCATTCCTAGACACCACAGGGGTCAGGATCGAAAATAGACCATTGTCCCTCATCTGATGAAGAGTGGCATTATGATATTTTTTAACATACCTTTAATGTGTCTTGCATTTTCAGTACACGAATGTTTGTCAACAATACACTCGAAAAAGTCGCGCAGTCTCGTGGCGTTTTTCAAAAGGCCTTCGTAATCATACTTGTCATCGATGTCGTCATAGGCTGCAGCTGTTGCGAAAAATATACCAAATATTATGGTCTTCATTATTAGTTCAACTGACTCTGAAATAAAATACTTCCATAAAAGAAGAATTAATACTTTCACTTTGTCATTTATAAAACAACAGAGAGCTTAGACAAAGTAGCATCGTTCCGAAATTCATTATCGTCTCTGAGTAATCAATGACAATTTCAAAGAAAATAAGATATTGACAATAACGATCGATAACCAATAGACAGTTTGTGATTTTGTTAGGATAACGATTGATCACGTGATTTAGCGCGACTTATGTCTATCCCGTACATTTTATCTTGTCGAACTTCGTTATCGTTTTTCTAACGTTACTTTGTCTAAGCAGTTGGAATGGATGGAAGAATTAAGTGGGAACCCCACTTAATTCTTGGATGAATGAATTGGATGGAAGAATTAAGTGGGGTTCCCACTTAATTCTTGGATGAATGAATTGGATGGAAGAATTAAGTGGGGTTCCCACTTAATTCTTCCATCCAATTGGGCATTCTAAATGTTTCATTATTCTGTACTTATAGCAAATTATCGTTACGACTTTTTCTCTCTTTTAATATGGTGCAAAAATATTACGGTCATAGCAGAGAAACCTGTACAAGATTAATATCCTTACATTATAAATGTAAAAGTTGATGATGATGAAGTTAAAGATGTTTGTTACGCTTTCACGCGAAAACAACTCAACCGATCATCATGAAACTTTGTACACATATTCTCGGAGGTACTAGAATGAACAAATGATACATTAAAAAAAAGGGATTTTTTTGCTAACGCGGGTGAAGCCGCGGGCAACAGCTAGTAAGATTAGATATGGATGTCGCTTGTCATTTACCACCAGAATCGATCCTTCGTTTGCATTTTTAACGCCCGAGGTAGGCGTGGCTTTAACGTTTCCTACGCTTTTTATTCTAAAGCTTTACTTCTTTCGGGCGGCCTAACTGATTTTTGTCCTTTTTTTCTGTCTATATTTTTTCACTGATATAACTACCTTAGCTGTCTTCCAAAAAGAGATCGCTGATAAAGTAACTTAAGCAGTAATATAACTTTTAACATACCTCAAATATGAATTCCGACTTTTAAATTCTCATTGCGGCTAATTCTCTTTTAAAGCATACGGTAATAATAATCCTATCAAAAACATAAATGTGAAATGAGAGCCAAGTTCATTATTAAGATGTTATATGCCTTGTTGTTGACTCCAACGACAAAAGAAGTGAGATCTAAATGGGTGCCAAGTTCAATGGTCAATCCTGAAATTTATTTATAACAATATAAAGTATCACTTCTTCTTATAGCTTAGGATAATATATTGTAGCCTAAGGTCTGACTTGGCTAGTTCTCATACCTATACGAATTATTATGTTCGATGGCTAGTTTCTGCCAACAAGCCAAATTTTCGGAATAATAAAATAAGAACCGACAAGTAACTGGCATAGAACTTGCGAAAGCTACAATATAATTCGTATAGGAAAACTCCCCCCCCCCACCCCCTCTAGCTACAGCCGTGCCTGGGCATTACGATAAGAGGTCCCGATGCAAACAATGAATGAGATCTGTGAGCCTGAATTTTAGTGTAAGAACAGTAATTATTAGGGTTCTACTAAGTATTCTTATCTGCAATGATTGTTTGATTTTCTTTGAATTATCACTCAATGATATTCTGATGGAAAGCCTAGAAAATACACATCGATAAATTTATCTTGTTTTATTTGAATTATTGAATATGCAAATGTTAAAAAGTACGTGCTAGTTTAGACAGATATAGAATGAGTAAAGCGAAACAATGTATTATATTTTCATTGCGAGTGTTATGTGAACATAAATAAAATAAACAGTACGTACTACGTATGCAGTACAAATTAGTTTGTATTATTTATGAATAACTCTATTGGTGACGTAACACGTTTGCATTGGTTTACTGCGTCATTTTTCTTCTCTCTATTAAGCTCGGAGAGTACTTATTATTATAATATAAGTGTAAGAAAATGTCAATTAAGCAAAGCGTAACTCGGCGAAACTTGTGAAGCCTCCCTATAATAACGCGAACACGAACGAACACAAGAATGTAAACGGCCTGTTCGCCTGTTTGCTCAGCGTTCGCCGTTGATCGTGCGAATGTCGGACGCCAGCTAATTTCGAGATTGTGATGCGCGTCTAAATGCGCCATTAGTTTGAGGATAGAGGTAGATAATGGATTTGCAATAAAATGCATTCATCGTTATACGAAACATTGAATGACCTTCTAGAACCTTTCCGCCCCAGCGGCCATCGATTCCCGCCCACTGCCACTTCAACGATGCAAACCTTCGAGCGATGTCGGTCGTTTTGGTTCTCCTGCGGATCTTATCATTTCTGATTCGATCGTGCAGGGAAATACCAAGCATCGCTCTCTCCATTGCTCGCTGGGTGACCTTGAGCCTTCTTATGAGACCCATAGTAAGCGACCACGTCTCACTCCCATAGGTCATCACTGGCAACACACACTGGTCAAAGACTTTCGTCTTGAGACACTGAGGTATTTCGGACTCGAATATATGCCGGAGCTGCCCGAATGCTGCCCATCCGAGCTAGATTCGACGAGAGATTTCTTTGTCGAAGTTGGCCTTACCTAACTGGACTGTCTGTCCCAGGTACATATAGTGGTCAACAACTTCGAGTGTAATGTTCCCGACGTTAACTGGAGCGGGTGCAACATGGACATTTGATATGATCTTCGTCTTGTCCATGTTCATCTTAAGACCCACTCTTTGGGAAACAATTTTTTGGGGTTTGCCATAATCGCCATGCTTGGCAGGCGGGATGGCGATCGCAGTATGGCATGCTGTTACATGGAGATGCTGCTGCCCACCTCCTAATGGCAGTTTTCCCTCAGTCGACTCTTACGACACCCACGGGAAGGGGGTAGTACTATTCTTTTTATGTGCCGGCACTACACGGCAACGAAGAAAATGGTTATCATAATACTTCGTAATTCTTTATAGTTTAGTTTATCCATATTTAAGTACACACTTATTAATTTAACGGTCGTATGATATAATACTCGTCTTTGAACTCACCACAGTGTTTGATGGTATTCACTCATCGATCAATGGTGTTCTAGGTGAGCTATCTCCCCACCATGGGGATTATCTAACTTAACTATCTATCTCCTTGTACCCCTCTTATAAGGAGAGGGGAAAAAGAGCAGGGAGCAAGGGGTGAGGACGGGAACCTCACCTCATTGTACTGTCCCGAATCCCGACGGTGGGAGAGGTTGTTCTGTGATGAGGGACAACCCCTCTGTCGAGTTAGCGTCGGTCCCCTGAGAGACTGATTAGCCGTCGAGGTACTCTGTTGCTAGCAAATCCGGAGTACCTCACGGCGGATTTTAGTGGGTAGAGCTGCGTCCACTTACCATCTTTCGGGCGCAGCGAATCCCACATACCCGTCTGGGGAGACCCACTCCCCAGCGGCCACTTTATGTAGCAGAAAAGTTTGAACAAGTTATATGGACTTTTCACGGGAGGAATCACTTACGTCCATAGGCAACGTTGACTTACCGCCATGCACGTCTCCCGAATTGTCAATATTATCATACAACTTCTACTTGGAAATTATTTTGTGATTGGAAAACCCTTGGTCAGCGAACAAGCATCTTTCAAGTATAGAACCATAGTTCAACGCCATTATCCTCATCATCATCATCATCAGCAGTAGCATTTATCTGTCCAGTGCTAAACATAGGCATTAATGAGCGCCACTCGCATCTAACACGGACAGGCCACTGCACAGATCTGGGGGAACGGCAGTGCCCCCGCCAAATCGAGCGCGAAGCGAACACTGGCGTACCGTCTTCTTTAGAACCCAAGGTACTGGTACCCAGTGTCGATGTTTTGACGCGAATCTAATAATAACTGTGCAACATTTATTTTGTGTATAAAAAACACGAATGCGGATATTTATATTGAGTTTGTTAGTTTGCTAAGATTTTAACACCTACGTCTTCTATACATACGAACCCTTTACGTACATGATTTTTAAGCAATTGCGATTGTTAATTTGCTGGTTTAGTGTCACTTTTGGTGAGGCGATGAAAGATGCGCTAATCTTGTAACTAGCTGTTGTCCACAACTTTGCCCGCGTACATGATTCCTATTTTTAACGATTATAGTTTTAGTTTTGGAGCGAAGATGCTCCAGTGAGCGACGATGGTCCAGTGGTGGATGAACTCGGCCTCTTACGCGAGAGGTTCCGGGTTCGATTCTGACCCCCCGTGTGTGCCTTGAAATGGGTTTTTCTAAATTTCTAAATGCACCCTAAAGACGAGACCATCGCTCGCTCTATGGTGAAGGATAACATCGTGAGGAAACCTGCATGCCTGATGAGATTGAAAGTCTTTGAAGGTATGTGAAGTTCACCAACCCGCACCACAATGGGCCAGCGCCTCGGTGAACTATGGCCCATTACCCTCCTCGCCTATTTTCGAAGAGGAAACCCGTGCCCAGCAGTGGGACATAAAGGGTTGATACTTTACTTTTTTAGTTTTAGACCTTTTGAAGTGACCGAAAATACTGCTCGAAGATGAGCTTAATATAACGCACAATGCACAAGAAAATTATCTTGTAGATAAAGAATGATAGTTTAACATGATAGAAAATATTACAAAATAAGAGTGGACAGGATTACACCCTTAGTTACATAATTTGAAGTGTCACAGTAATTCCGAAGTCCAAACGCATAGGGTCATACAAACCAATACTTAAATGAAATCCGCCACTGTGAATCTGTCAAACCCATATCAAACCCTACGATTGATGAGCGCATATATGAAAACGTTTTTATTTATGAGTTCTGAAATACTGTGATACCTTATAGTATTGTTTGTGAATACCGGTGTTAGACATTACCTTTCGTTGGTCAATGATATTATGACCAATATTTTATGTTCATTAGCGCTATACCGCGAACTACACAGTCCATAATATTATTGTAAATGTACAATTTTACGCATAATCATGTCCAAAACACCTCTCTTGTTTCAGAAGGATATAATAATATATCGATACACACATGTGGCACAATTTGACATACGTTTCGCAGTTCACCAGATATTTCTTTTTTATAGCATAGGAGGGCACATGACCAGTGGAAGCCTTGCAACTATCAACGCCCATTAACATGCTCATAACCAGAGGTTATGCAGATGCGTTGCTCTCCTTTCCCTATTTGGAGGGGTCCATTGGGCCACCGGAAACTCACAAACCGCACGAAACGCGACAGCATAGCTGTCACTTTACGCCGCTTTAATGTGAGCGAAAGGTTCCTCCCCGGTCGTGCCGGCCCAATTTGGCTGCAAAGCAGCATGGCACTACCTATTAGGCTGTCGCTTTCATGCGGTTTGTGAGCTTCCGATGGTCAACAAACAAACAAAGTTTTCCTCTTTATAATATTAGTGTAGATGTAGATGTAGACTAATATTATAAATGCGAACGTTCGTAAGTATGGATGTTTTTTACTATTTCAAGTAAAAATTACTGAATGGATTATTATGAAACTTTTGTATAATATAGCTTACACATCAGAATAACACATAGGCTATAATTTATCCCCGTAGTCCCACGGGAATGGGAACTACGCGGGTGAAACCGCGGGACGCTGCTTGTTTTTCATAAAAGTATCTAATGTTACTTCTATCACCTCTAAAAATGTGTATCCGGTTTTATTGATGATCGTACAAGTAGTTTTTGCGTGAAAGCGTGACAAACAAACTTACATTCACATTTATGAATCACATAGCAATCACGAATAAGGGGGCCTAGCCAAAATGCCATTAAGAAAGCGTTAGCGAAGTTCGAAAATGATAAAATGTATAGGATGGACCACGTGATTATGCGCGGCCATAAATCCCATAAATTTTATCATTTTCGCACTTCGCTAACGCTTTCTTAATGGCATTTTGGCTTTTGGCCATTTTGGTCCCAAGGTACCTTTATTATGTTAGTAAGTACTCAGCAACGTCACACAGAAACAAGTTCACGTAGACAAGGCTACTCATTCACGCGTTGCCTATCCAGTGACATAAGATGGTAGTTAAGTCAATGCCAGTAATCACGATGGATATTATCCTTCCTGCAACCCTAGACAAGTGGCGAACGCTCGATTCTATTCCTTTGCGTTTACTCGCTAAATCCATAGGGTTGCTGCAAAATTTTTGAAGAACTTCTATTAAGACATAAAGTGTATGGTTTTTTTTGTAAAAACGTCTAAAAACTTATGTAATTCGTCCCCTCTAGAAGAGTGGCATAAACGCTAAACGAATATAATAGAAAAGTATACTTGTTGTATGGGAATTACACTAGCTTACAACATTAAAAAATCGAGAAATATTATTATAATAATGTTCGTTTTAAACGAAGTAGAGAGGTTGTTAAACGTTTTTACAAACTAAACCATATTCATTAAGTGTCTTAATAAACGTTCTTTAAAAATTTTGCAGCAGCCCTATGGAGTTAGCGAGTAAACGCAAAGGAATGGGATCGAGCGTTTGCCACTTGTCTAGAGAGACTGAAACACAACGGAAAGGCTGCACAGCGCCTCCCACCGATAATTATGCGTATATTTTTATTGTTTTGAGTCGAAATCCCTCTTTGAAGTTAAACAAACTTGTCTTTAAACGTGCATCTCAATAAACTAATATTAAAGTTCACGCAGGGCAACAACTCACTCCAAACAATATTTGCTCGCTCGTTTAGTACTTGCGTAATAAGCAATAACTAACAAGAATGACCTTAGCCACTGTCAAGGCGTAAACTGAATTTCGCCATTTTAGAATTTATAAAGTCATTTACCAGGACATAATATGTTTATGCGCTTACATAATGTCATCTAACTGGTGTAGCCATCATTGCCAGTAATAATAAACCTGTCGTAATCTAACTCAGATGATTAACCAGAAGATGATTTCTATGAAGAGTCATATTCTAGTAGGCAGTAGAGGCTAACTGGAGGTTAACCTTGAATGTCTATGGTGGTCTAGAATAAGTTACTCCATATGTCTTATGTACTTGTGCACTCAATCTCATCCTGGGTCTACTTACTAATAAAAAACAACTTAATAAATTGAAGATGAAAGAATAATACCAATATTATTAATGCTTTCATATTAGAAATGAAAACCAAATATATTATAATATTTAATGCATTTAAAGAGAAGTTGCAGAGCATTTTTAATTATAAAAAGGTATGTGTGCAGCGACTTTGTAAGTATGAGTATTATCTAGTAAAGTAAAAAAGTTATTTTATAGAGCAAGTAAACTCGTAGCAATGTCAGTACGTGGCGTAGCAACGCTACAAGCACGCAGCTTGGCCCTACGATTGCGTGAATCTGTCACATATATTTATTTATAAACAACGTTCTTAATCTTTTTATGGATGAGCTACACTTTTTTTTTTTTAAAGTAGCATTTAATGCTAAATTATGATTTTATACGAAATCCCGTATGGTCTGCCTATATAATTTTTTCACATTTTTTTTATAAAAGCTCTGACTGACTAATTTAAGAAAAACAACCTCATCGTTTTAAAAAAATATACTCAAAATATCCTCCACATAATCTCGAATAACGTTTAAAATATAAAAGTTAGTAAAGATACAATTTTGGTACATTCATTTGACGTAAATATTCTCCTTTAGCCTGAGTGTTGTTTATTAAAGCACTTTGAACAGGCGTGCGATACCATTTATATAATAATAGTTTGCGTTATGGTACTATCAAGTCTCATAACTATTCGCGCCTTCTATCCGTACGGACGCGCTTGAAAGTATTAAAATGTTAATCCTACTTTTGTTTGTGATATTTTCTTGCATATACTATATACATTACCGGCGCATACGCAAGCCTCTGTATGAATTGTCTGATAGTCTACCGAATATTGGATATCTTCCTGTAATCGGACACACGCACTGGTTCGTCGGTGGACCTGAAAGTAAGTCAATTTTATCTATAATAATTTCTCATTAGTACAAATATTTTTTATCATAAAATGAAGGCCGCTCAGTGTGAACAAAAATTTGCATGTCACGTGAAGGATCGCTGGTTCAGGTCCCGTCAAAGACTATTTGTGAAATCAAAGAAATCTAGAGTATTTTAAAGTTTCAAATTTAAAATACACTAGATTAAAATTCTTTCAAATTATTTAATTTGAAAGAAAATATTGTTAAAAAAAAATTGATTGGAATTTACTAAGGGAAAGAGGATATAGAAGGGAGGGAAAGGCTAAACCTCTAAGACAACTAGCGATTCACGCTTATGTATACAAAATAATCTCGTCTCTCCTCAAAATTGTTGAACATAATAATTGTATTTAAAAAAAAAACGAAGCATTTGAATTTGTGGCAGTGTACCTATCGATATACGAAAATAAATTGGGTACTAAAATTTCATTCACTTAATCTTTTTTCTTACTTTGCTACTGTGAATGTGAATACGTCAATGAAATTTTATTATGTTATAACTTATATACGAACTGATATA
This sequence comes from Lycaena phlaeas, assembly GCA_905333005.2. Classification (NCBI taxonomy): domain Eukaryota; kingdom Metazoa; phylum Arthropoda; class Insecta; order Lepidoptera; family Lycaenidae; genus Lycaena; species Lycaena phlaeas. The sequence goes on from HG995181.1 coordinate 8,240,493, forward strand.
GAAAATAATTAGTAAAAAAATATCCCGATAGATTTTTAATCCGAAGAACTATTAATTTTTTTTACTAGTTACTTCGGACCTATTTATATTTATACTTCGAAATTTTATGAAGCGACATTTTGTTATCTAATTTATTTTTTTATTTTAATTTTAATGCACTTTCGGGACTCCTACCGCATATTTACGCTTTGTTATCATTAGCAGTGCCATTGTGTTTCATCTCTTAATTTGCACACGGGTGTAAATTAAGTTATCTCATCGGAAATATGTGAAATGGGCGAAATGATCGTGGAAATCATTTTCGGGTACCTTAATGGGAGCTTAAGGCCTTTGCACTTCATCACACCTATCTTTTATAGTGGAAATAATTTTGCAGCGAAATAATATACAATCTTGTTTTCTTATGTTTACGCGAATTTCACTCATTATAATGAAACAACTTTTACGGATTTTATTGCGGTTTATTGAGTTTTTTATGTGCCCGACGTTTCGGATACTTTACAGCAACATGGTCAAGGGAGGACTGAGGTATCAGAGGTGTTATTCGAAAACGATATGTCGCATCTATAATAATATTATTATGTTCCAGTAGTGCCATCAATATAATAATAATATTATTATGTATACCATATATTTCTATTGCAATAGAACAAACACACGATGGCGGAGATAGCAAACGCTCGCGTTTTAAAAGAAGTAGAAATAAGATTGGAATAAGGACGAAATTTCCGGTGATACCAGTTTTGCTATCGATAAAATTAACTAAGAATATGGTATACTACGATGACTGGAGTTTTCGAAAATAAAGCAAATAGCAAATAAAATAAATAAAAATATTTATTGCTTAAGAATCTATCAAGATAAAATAATTTGATTTTAAGAATAAATAAAGTTTAAATATTATACAGTTTTGATATTCGAAAAATGCTATAGGTACCAATTTTTGGGGCAAAGCTTTGGGGGCATCAAAAAACTTGCCTTTATTTTGAACTTTTTGACTCTAAAGTTTCCAACTCTTCTGGACCTTGGACTTCTATTTTAACATTTATGTTTTTAGCGGTTTGTTAATAGTCATTACATATTTTAGATATTCCGGAACAGTGCAGCTGTCTAAAATTACAGTAAATGTTTGGTAGTTCCTAACTATCAGCCTTTTTCTATTTTTTTTCAAGAAACTATGTGGACTATGTGTATATGTATGTCAAGTCCATTTGATACTTGGGATTCCAAATAAAAAAGTATCTGAGTAGGTACCTAGGACCAATCCTAGGTATTTAGATACTCTTCTATTTGGAATTCCATACACCATAAAATATATTTGTACCTCAACATACTGACTAATATTAGTAATATTAATAAAATTTTCAATACAATAGGCAATTTAGAGACAATGTTATTTCTATTGCAGTAGCAATAAATTTAACAGTAAATTATGTTATTTGTGTAAAGTAAGTAAAGTTATAGCACTTAAATGATTCTAACGGTCGTTTATGTTATTTCAGAAGTCTTGAACAATATACAGGAACTTGCCCAGCGAGTAGAGAAATCGGGAGGGATCAGTAAAATATGGATAGGGCCAACGCTTTACGTAGGTAAGTATTCAAATACGATCCGTGTTTTCTGCTTATTTTATTAGCTAGCTAGCTAGCTAGCTTATTTTCTAGGAATCTTGAAAATGCGAATAATACAAATTTATTCAGAAAATTGGGTTTTAATGACCAAATTACGTGAATCTCCAAAAACGGTTTTACGGAATGGAATATAAATTAATGAAAAAATAATAAGAAAATTTTATTCTTCTACAACCCTAAGCAAACCGTTAGTTAATCGAAGATATTTAAATGCTACACATAGATTACTCGTAGATGTAACTCAATGTTTTCAACTCCGGCCTAGTTCACAAGGAGTAAGCGATAACACGGGTTCGAATCCCACTCACGCGTATGAATAAGAAACGAATCCCGGAATAGATCCGGGATTATGTGATCTTTATAATATACAGAATTCTTTTATGCTTGGTTGCTGACATCCTCCGAAGCGGACAAATTGATTATGACAAAAACATTGTGTGTTTTTAAGTTTATTAATGTCAATTATGCTACCTCAACAAAGAAAATATTACTTAATTATATATTTTTTGTCTTTCTAGTATCGCTGAATCCGCCTGACATTCAAAAAATTTTGGAAAACTGCTTGCAAAAGGACTCGTCGTATAAATTCTTACGGAATTGGCTGGGAAATGGACTTTTTGTAGCTCCAGGTTAAAAAGTTTTTTAAAGAAATATTAACAAATTTTCTGGAGGAGGTACTTCATCAAACTTCTGAAAAAAATAATATGTTTTCATCCACTTTGCATTAAAATTTTATTGAAAAATCGATTTAAAGAGAACGTATCATTTACATATATAATTAATATACGCCGTTAAATTTTATTGGTTGTTTGCCTGCAGCAGAACTGCAGTCCTGAGCAGTTCTGCTGCAGGCAAACAACCAATAAAATATATAGAAAAAAAAATATATATACAACAATATAATTATTGATTTTAGTGGATGTGTGGAAGAGCCACCGTAGATTGCTGCTACCAATATTTAACAATCGATTTATAGAAGATTATATTCATGTGTTTGGGGAACAAGCGAATGTACTTGTAAAGAGGCTAGGAGACAATTTGGGCAAACCTGAATTCGACGTTTATAAGTACATCACCTCATGTATGTTGGATATTGTGTTTGGTGAGTAATATTTTTAATCTTTAAATTTATATTAGCCCCTTTTTGTGATTATATTTTTCCAAATATTTAAAAATTGTAGCAACTTTACTTAAGCCTACAGGTTTCTTATATTATCTATAGCCGCCAAAATTCAGAAAGCATTTCATTTAGTTGGAGATAGAGAAAACCACAATATAATAAAACAACTTTTACGGATTTTATCGTGGCTTATTAAGTTTTTTACACATCTGACGTTTCGGTTAATTTACAGCAGTCCATGGATGTAGTATAATAACAGGATGGCGTACTCGGAAAAAATGTATTTACGAAAGTGAACACTAACGCAACGCACTAAGTATTATATTCTAATGGGCATTACACAGATGCTGATCCGAGCCGAGCGGGATAGCAATATGTTAGGAGTGTGTCTCATTCTTTTATCTTGCCAGCTTAAAAATGTATTTTATTAAAAATTTTGGCTGATCAAAAATTTTATCGAAAAAAATTGTCTTTTTAATATTATTTTGACAATTGTATGTCAAGAAATTGTAATTGAATTTATTTATTTAAATATATTTCCAATTCAAAAAGAAAACATAAATTATTATTTTGCTTATTTCTTTTATTTCTTATGGTAGCCCAGTTAAGTGTCATCTTGACATTTTGTATTGTAATGGTTGCTATGGTTACTTAAATAACATAATTAGTAAATCAAACTACTATGGTGACCATGATTTTTTGGAACGAAGTTTCTTACGGCAGGCTTGGAGGGGAATAATAGCAATGCGAAAAGCAATGGTCAGAACGTGAGACAGAGTGACTCCGTACTAAACTTCCCACGTTCCTACTTATTTTAATCAGTTTGAATCCATGGCATCTTTAAATGTTTTGTAATCTTAATTTAAGAATGCGTTATTATGAGAGTAAACCTAAGATTTGCAGATAATATTTTGGGATGATAATGATATCTCGACCACCTGATGACGGATTCCCGTCAAGTATATTATACCTGGAAGTATTTGTATTATATATTTCGTAATCCATCTATACTATTCTTCGGATTTTAACCATTGCTAATGTTGGTATTTTCGTTTGTAAGTATAATACTTGTGTCAGATTTTTCAAACACCCTAAATGCATATAAGCTAGCTTGCGATATTTGTCGGGGCTAAACGCGCCTTTTGAAGAACTTAAAAACTCGAGATTTATAATATTATGGCAGTCGTGGTAAACTCATGCAGCGCTTAAAATTGCATACATCAAGTATATACTGGTAGAATAATCAACCTTTCTGCAATTAAAATTTTCAATTTTTGTAAGACAAATTTGAATTTGTCCCACATGTCAAAATCTTATTGTCACCTTATAAGAAAGGGACACACTCCTAAACACTGGCTATCTCTGTCGGCTCGTTTTTCTGTTACGAGTTCGCGGTCCTGTTATATATTATTACGTCCATTCTGTTGACTGCCGGGTGGAGTTTTCCCTCAAAGGAATCCTTTTAAATATTCAAGATTCTCATATCTGAAATCACTTCCGAATGCTCAAGTACTCGTGCTAGAAACCATACTTACATCGACAATTCGCTGTGTGTGATAGGTTGCTCGCTGCGAATGGTGGTCGCTGCAGTGGTTATTTCATCGCTGCACAGATACGGTTGTAATATAGTATTGAAAAGTCAACCAAAGAAACATTTTAAAAATATGTGGAGCTGCGGGACACAAAAAACAGCATTTTTGTTATAGCGCAAATTGCGCCGCAAAAGGCTGTTAAAGCTATGGCATTGATAGAGTAAAATTAATATTTACTTTAATAATATTACAGAGACAGCAATGGGAGAGAAAATGGACGTGCAACACAACCCGGATACTCCATACCTTCGAGCTCGGAACATCGTGATGTCCATCATCAGCATGAGACTGTTTAAAGCGTGGATGCAACCAGACGCGCTCTTCAATTTGACGCCCTACTCCAAAATACAGAAAGAAGGTATCGAGCTAACGCACAAATTCACAGACGAGGTAAATATACTTCTATTCCTTCATTAAATGATTTAGGGCCTGTTTCACAATCTCCCGTTAAGTTCCCTATAGGCTATAGGGAACATATTTGACAGATAGAGTATGGAGTATCTGTCAAACATCTGTCAAATATGTTGCCTATAGCCTATAGGGAACTTAACGGGAGATTGTGAAACAGGCCCATAATATAATTGTATTTGAGGCAGTTATACACTAACCTGAAACCACGGTATGAAAACTAGGAACAAAATTATTTTGTAGTAAAAAGCGACATCTAGCCGTCAGATATTGTACTAAATGGATTGTTTATATGGTTGTACTAAATTCCCAATTGTAATTAAATAGAAAGATATGGAATAACAATTATGTAATTTAAGGGAAACATTTGTTGTTAATTAAACAAGAAATCGTAATAATATGTAACAAACCTTCATATTTTAGGTGATAAAGAGAAAGAAGAAGCTTTTCGAAGAACATCAGAGAAAAATACAAGACGGTAAGTTATTCTTGTTCTTGTGATGTTTCTAGAATTTTAGTGGTGTTCTTAGACATGTTATCTAGTCTTGGTCCTGTCCTAAGCTTAAGTTTTTATGTTATTGGCGTTGGAAGTTTTAAATTTCTCATTATATAAGTTAATTACTTAAATACAGTTCCTGTTAATATATTGCAGGTCCTCGGGACATGCTGGAGCTACTCCTGGAGCGGAACAAGAGTTTCACGGACGAGCAGCTGCGGGAGCACATCGACTCCATCACCATCGCCGGAAACGACACTACGGCGCTCGTCATCTCGTACGCGCTCATGCTGCTCGGCACCCATCCCACGGAACAGGAGCATGTTTATCAGGAGTAAGTTTATCCTCGAGCAACATCAATTGACTACGTCTAAGGGTCGGTTGTTTCAAACCATCTGAGACGTCGTTAAATTTTAACGTCTGTTAAAAACAACGCTCTTTGGTGACTAACATTCGGCCGTTAAAATCGGCCGATGCAACCCGCCCTAAGTCGTTTTCATTCAAATGTTTTATTTTCTATGTTTTTACAATTAAAAACTGTACGATTTTTTTTACTTGTAGTCCAGACTATACTAAGCATTATATTCTTTCGGTCATCCATCATTTACAGTTCTTAATTACCAGCAGACAGGACTGAACACAGTACTGTAACGAGCAGGGTAGCACCAAAAGAAGAGAATATGTTCTCTTGCGTTAACTTTTACCGTGTATAAGTCCATGCAAATCCTGCCCCCCTAGACAAGTGGTACAAATGCTAAACGAATAGAAATAGAATAGAATACTTATTATATGGGAATGACACTAGTTTACGACATGTAACTTGAGCAGCTATTGTAATTCCCATACATTAAGTATTCTATTATATTTCTATTCGTTTAGCGTTTGCCACTTGCTTAGAGGGGCTGAACGGCGGTTGCCTCCTTCTGTGGAGTAATAATGTCCTAGAAAGAGGGGGATGAGAGAGGAGGCTGCTGATGAACAAGTGTACATAGGAAGCGCTACTTAATGCGCCTCCAGTAACAGCTCTGTGTTCGTGTCAAGTTCAGCCCCCTAGACAAGTTGCACAAACGGGAATGACTTTAGCTTACGCCATGTTATTTAACAGCTAGTGTTTAAACAATCAACCATACAATAAGTATTCTATTCTTTTCTATCCATTCAGCGTTTATGCTACTTGACTAGGAGGGCAGGATAGAAATCTGGTCCCAGTATGGCACGACGTCGCAGGGACTGCTTGTGACAGCCGGGCAGTCCCCATTACTAGCGTATTAAATACTGTCCACAAATGACCAACTGAATGGAATATCAGTAAATCCTTATAATTGATTAATAAAAGTTTTTTTATAAATTTTATTTATAGATTACGAGATATTTTCGGTGATTCGATGAGGGCTCCGACAAAGGAGGACATCAATAAGATGGATTACCTGGACCGAGTGTTAAAGGAGACCATGAGGTTATATACTGTCGTCCCTATCATTGCCAGAAAGACAGAACGGGAACTTAAACTTTGTAAGTAAATAATATTAGTTTTTTTTGTGTTTGTTATACTCGTATATGTCGCAGCCAACTAGCTTATTAAGGCTGACTTAGCAATATAGCCTAGCCTAGCCTATTTAATAAACAGCGCCGTATCACTAGGGACCTGAATTATATTCAGCCCTAGCGTCTGTCACAATAAAAAATATACTGGCTGGCTAATGCTTAAGCCAGTAATGAAAAAAGGTAGTGAGTGGTGAGACAGAAATAAATAAGATAAAAAAATTAAATTGCTCGAGTCTGTTACTGCACATTATAATTGTCACTGCCCTCTTCAATTGCATTATTTTTCATTAAATTTTAGGCACTAGGTGGCGAAATGTTGTATAAAATTCAAATTAACAAGGTAGGCAAGAAGTTAATCCTTACCCCAAGTTATTTTCCTAGGTGGTCAAATATCATTCAAACCGCTAGTTGAATGGCGCTGTTTAGTAAAGAGGTTAGGCTTTTCATTGAACGGTAGGCTATATTTTTTTTTCTAATAAAACATAATTTATTTTTCAGCAACGTGCACAGTACCGGCAGGAGTTGGATGTGCGGTAATACCATTCGTATTGCACAGATCAAAGAAGATCTGGGGTCCAGACGCTAATGAATTTAACCCAGACAGATTTTTGCCGGAAAACAGCTCGACACGACACCCATGTGCTTTCATACCATTCAGTCATGGGACGAGAAACTGCATAGGTAGCTATTTAATATACCTTTTTTATTATACTAATTCAATGATTTATCAATTATATTTTATACTAGTGGCAAACACAGTCTAAACAAGTGGCAAACGCTCCGATTCTATGCAGTTGCGTTTTCTCGCTAACTCCATGGGGTTGCTGCAAAATTTTTGAAGAACGTTTATTTAGACACAAAAAACGTTTACAAACGTCTGTAATTCGTCCGCCCTTGAGAGTGGCATAAACGCTAGAGGGGCTGTAATAGTCTTGGAGTTAATCGAGAGAATGGTCTGCTGAACATAGGCATCTTTAGCAGTGGATGATACCGATCTACGAGTCGCTAATAAATATTATAAATATTCTATATTTACTTACTAAAAATAATCGGACAAGGAAAATAATCGATCAATATCAATAAGTTAGTTATCATGACGTGTAGAAGTAAGAATCTATCTCCGTATATGAAGTATCTGTCTAAAACGCTTCAAAGAAGGATACAGTAGCAAGTTACTTTAGATGTATGTGAGCCAAGAAATAGCATAATACTACATTACGTACTTCAAACAAACTTTTTTTTGCAGGCCGCCATTTTGGAATGCTAGCAATGAAGAGTATACTTGCTGTTGTGCTAAGGAATTACAAAATAACTTCAAAACCATGCGACAGTCTCAAGATAGAGATATTATTGTTCCCGGTGTCTGGGCATTTAATATCAGTAGAAAAACGGTGATTCTTACTTGTATCAATTAATTTATTTATAATGTAATAAGTTGATTAAATATAAATGTTTTCTAAGTTACCAACGGGGCGGTGGAATCATATGAGATTTTTATTGGCACATTGTCAATCTTGTCTGCTATAATATGAGCATCTACCATGTTATTAAAAGAATTATGAAAATAAAATTCATAATATTATATAAATTTGTTGTTTTTATTTCAATTTTTCGTACAAAAACTTTGTAGGTAAATTGCTAATTAAAAAATTAATGAATAAATATTGAATACGAGAGGAAGAGACAGGGTTCTTGTACCAGTCCCGTTTTTAATAATTAATTAATCCTTGTGATTATAAGGCAGAATTCAAAGCTAGCCTTAAATATTTTGACTAGCATAAAACGTAACTTGGATTAAAAAAAGAAAATCTATCTAAAAGGTAGGTGTGCTGTGTCATTAATTCATACCATTTTTTTCTAAACTACCTCATCACTTTTTTGTATTCGGAAAGAAAGGTGACGATGATCACTCTTGATCCCCAGGAGAACCATGAAATGGGTTTTTCGAAATTTCTAAGTACACCCTCACTGGAGAAGGAAAAACATCGTGAGGAACCCTACATGCCTGATGAGATTGAAAGTATTTGAGGATGTGTGAAGTTCACCAAGCCGCATTTGCCCAGAGCATCTGTGAATAATGGCCTGATTTTGAGGAGACCCGTGTCCAACAGTGGGACATAATATATGGGTTAATACTTTACATTTACGTTAAAATATAACGCGCGACATGAACTCGCTATTCCCCTTGCCGTCATGGCATTTTGGTAGGTTTTACTGACAAGGTGCGCCGATGGATGTATGATGATGGATCTCATTAAAAATATTTAGTCAAAAGCGAATAAAGAGCTCACATACACAGAGTGATATCTCTTTATTTTATATGCAGTTAATTAAAAGTTGAGTCGAGACTCTAGCGGTAAGCCAACTTGTGTAAAGTGATGTATTAGAAGTTAACTATAGGAAGGAAGGCGTCGCGAACATTAGGCTTCTAATGCCTAAGCCGGATCTGGTCGTGATGACTGATGTATCTCTTTCCTACAACGGCTACAACTGCTGTGGAAAAGCGTACGCTATTTTTTTGTACATAAGGAAAATGTAACCAGAATACATTACCCTGTTTCATATCTCTTGTCCCGTCCCGACTCCTTTTTTCATCTTTTTTTTTAACCTCACCATTAAAACAGTTATGCAATGAAAGCTTTATATTGTGGTCATATTTAGGCGTGATAAACGCTTACTATCCTGGGGGCCTAGCCAAAATGTCATTACGAAAACGACAGCGAAGTTCGTTCGTCTGTTCGAAGTTGTGATTGGCTTAATTACGTCGTCGATCGCTCGACCGTTCAATCGACGACGTGATTTAACCAATCACAACTTCGAACGGACGAACGAACTTCGCTGTCGTTTTCGTAATGGCATTTTGACTAAGCCCCCTGTAAATAAGACGTTTGCTTATGTTTCTTATATACACGAAAGTACTCTGTGCTTATGTTTTAGGATAATTTCATTCTCATTTCTCACACTCGTTTTTTTTTTCGATCTCCTCTGCACAAAGAGCTTACTCAACAGACAGCCACATACTGCTCGATGCTTAGTATTTGTATGAATTTAAAAAAAAAAGAAATATTAAAGATGGCTGCTAGCTGACTGGCTGTTTAAATGTTAGAAGTAATATAATTGTTTGATAACTCTCTTATAAATGACTATGGATGTAGATAAAGTCTTGTATGTAGCTGTTGATAATTACATATTAAAACACGAATGAGAGTAATTTATTATACAACAGTTACACATTTTCGTTATTTTGGGCGGTCGATGGCGTTGATCACGTTGAAAATAGCCCCGCAGATTTTAGAATGATTAATTTTACTTAGAGCAGACACTGTATGAACTCTCTATTGGCTCTGTAGGGATAAGACAGCCAATAGTGAGCCAATAGAGAACTATTGATATCTCCTATTGTTACCTTATTTCTTATGAAGGAAAACTCAAAACAAACTCGAACAAATCTAGTGTTTTATCAAGGCATATTTCAATGAACACAACGAGCGAACCCGCTCTTTCATTTGCAATTTTATTTATTTTTGTCTTGATTTACTTTTAAAACCAATAATTTTTATTTTACTGAAATTTAAAGTGCGTAAGTAAAAAAAACAATAATAAACAGTTTAAAATGAATTATATTTCAATAATTCTGTTATGACACCTTTACAAGAAATCCAAGTTGGAAACTATCCCTATTGTGTTTTTCCACCACCCAGTTAATTAGAAAACAATCATTAAAAGCTATTTTAAATAAAATTATTATATACATTTGTTTGTCAATATTTTTTGCTGTATATGCGGATAATTTTGGACCAGAAACATGACGTCATAGTTTGCATGATAAAACTTTTGCTAAACAACACTTCATAATTAGATGATATAATTATTGAAAATAGTACTGAAAGGTTGCACTGTTTTTATAAAGTACAATTACAATTTTATGGATTTGTGAAAAGTCGCATAAAATTCAAAGCATGTCTACCAGGTCCGTTTCATTTTATGTAACTTTAATCAATAAGTAATATTATCATCGTTTCTCTATTGATATTAAATGCCCAGACACTGGGAACAATAGTATCTCTATCTTCAGTCGTTCGCACAGTTTTGAAGTTATTTTGTAATTCCTCAGCACGGTTGCAAGTATACTTTTCATCGCTATCATTCCAAAATGGCGGCCTGAAATGAAAACACTAAACGTTTATTAAAAATCTTAACTATAGAATTTAAAGACAGATTGAATTTCTTAAAATCCTATCTTAGTACTCACTTACTTATCCCCTAAATTTTAATATTAGTGAAAATTGCAAAATAATATGATGTCACATTAAGGACAGGGTGTCCAAAAATGTGAGACTGTGACACTGCCCTCTTAGACAAATGTCACAAACGCTAAAGCCTAAATTAATATAATATAAATACTTTTTATGTGGGAATGACACTAGCTGTCTTACATGTCGTAAACTAGTGTCATTCCCATAGAGTAATTTGATACTAGAGTCATCGCCACTTTAGAAGTCCGATAGACGCGGCGCTGCGGTCTCATAGCTCAATGTTGCCAATTTATAGTGTAACGATTTTCCACCAAGTCTAGTACAATAAAAAATTTAAATAATTATAGGGCCTATGGTCAGTAGTGGACTGATAAAGACTGATTATGATAATAATGACAAAAATCATTATAGTAATATATATTATAAATAAAACATTTTTTTTTAAATATTTCGTTTGATTTTTTACGTATAACCGATTAGTAGAATACATCTAAAACAAGCTTCTTCGGTTGTGTTCGACTTTTGGCAGGGATGACGATTTTCTCAGAAGTAATTGCTGCCATTATTACTTCTTTTGTTATTCGACCTTTTTTACAGAAACACCAAAAAATATAATTCATCTAGCAAGGTTTTAATTCTTTTACCTTGTATTTATATTCATATAAAATATCATAAGATAAATGTAGGTAATATAGAGTTAATTATAATATTTTAACCATAAATTAGGCAAAAATGAGTGACTCTGGCATCTCTAAAATTTACCCGTCATGGCTGTGACATTTATAAACATATTATTTAACGGGGTTAATTGTTGTTTACTTTTACTTTCTAATTCACAAAATTATTTCACTTTAACGATTATTATACGGCCTTCACTTTTTACACTTCATTTTATATTATATGCTCCATATTTCACGTAAAACAATTTAAAATATCACAACTTCTTACTCCAGACAGATGTCAAGATGTCAATCTTGTCAAATTTAGTTCAGGCATTAGTCGCAGGACTTCAAAAGTGGCGAGGACTATACGGTCCATCTACGGTCATTCCCATACAAATAAGTCGATCAAAATAATCGATGGTGATAGCTTCCCGTAACACAAGTTCTGCGGAAACTTAGCACTTGACCAGATTGACGTGGTGTAAATCGTCCATAGAGGACGTAAAACCAAGGAAAGTCACGATCCCCAGCAATGAGGGTGCAAGTGATATAACTAGAGGAGTTAGTCACTATGTTTATCGTAGCTCTATAATATGTAATATTATTACAAATTACAGTTTTCATCGTCATCATCATCAACATCAGTTTACCTTTCCACTGCTGAACATGGCCTATGTTCAGCAGAACATTCCTCAAATGAACACCAAGACTATTACAGTCAAATCATTGAATTAGTAGAGGTATAATAAAAATGTATATTAAATAGCTACCTATACAGTTTCTCGTCCCATAACTGAATGGTATGAAAGCACATGGGTGTCGTGTCGAACTGTTTTCCGGCAAAAATCTGTCTGGGTTAAATTCATTAGCGTCTGGACCCCAGATCTTCTTTGATCTGTGCAACACGAATGACATGACCGCACATCCAACCCCTGCTGGCACAGTGCATGTTGCTAAAAAAACAGACTTTCTTAACAGGAGTATTATTCGGTGAAGGGTAATTTTAGAAACCTAGGAAAAGCCTAGGACATCGTTAATAGATAGCAGTGGTAGTCACTGCATTGGAACTTTGCCTGAAGTAACACATTATTACTAACTACATAACTATATAAGCCTCTTTTACAGAAAATAGACTTGAAATTTCCATTACTGTCTACTCTAACTGCCTTAAATATATTTATTTTAAAATAAACTGATGATAATTAATGGATTGATAGAAAAACTAGACTGACTGAAGAACTGCAAACTTTATAGCACCGTACATCACAAGAAAGAAAAATAAGTATTAATACTTACAAAGCTTAAGTTCCCTGTCTATATTTCTGGCAATGACAGGAACGACGGTATATAACCTCATGGTCTCCTTTAACACTCGGTCCAGGTAACCCATCTTATTGATGTCCTCCTTTGTCGGAGCCCTCATCGAATCGCCAAAAATATCTCGTAATCTGTTAATAAAATTATGTACACCTAATTTAATATTTCCTTTTTTTACGGCAGACTATTGACGTCCATAAACGTCGACGTAACCAAAAGTTATGCAGAAGCGTGGTCCTCCTTTTACCTGTCCCCTCCACGGACCATCGGAAGCTCACAAACCGCATGAAAGCGACAGCCTAATAGGTAGTGCCATACTGCTTTGCAGCCAAATTGGGCCGGCACGACCGGGGAAGAACCTCTCGCGCACATGAAATCGACGTAAAGTGATAGCTAAGCTGTTGCGTTTCGTGCGGTTTGTGAGTTTCTGGTGGCTCATTGGAGAGGACAGGGAAAAGGAGGACAACGCATCTGCATAACCTCTGGTTATGTGGATGTTAATGAGCGTTGATAGTCGCAAGTCTTCTACTGTTCGTTTGTCCTTCTATGATATAAAAAAGCCTAGCTATCACTTTGCGAGGGTATAATGCGGACATAGCGGGAAAACTGCCAGTCCTCCTATGATCGAGGATGCTAATTCATAAAATCCGTAAAAATTGTTTCATTATAATGAGCGAAAATCGCGTAAACATCCAGGAGACCTCCCGTAGCCATGGTTATTGTAAAGTCTAAAACGTCTGGCACGTAAAAAACTTAATAAGCCACGATTAAATCAGTAAAATTAATTTCATTATAATGAGTGAAATTATTTTAAGCGGGATACCTACCAAGTTGTTTCAATACGATCACGTGACACGTAGGGTAATGGACATGCGGGTAAAATGGTATAGGGGAAGAGGAAGACCGAAGAAGAGATGGCTGGACGGGATAAGGAGAGATATGGAGGAGTGTGGAGTGACGCGGGAACTAACAAGTATGAGGCCAGAGTGGAGGCACAAGACGTAAAGCCGACTCCAAATGAATGGGAATAATAATGGCTAGGAAGATGATGATTTACCAAGTTGTTTCATTTATATATCGTAGACATATAAAAATACATTCGTAGACAATGTCGAAATATTGAGCTCCGCGAATTAAAGATAATAGTTATTTGTGCAACAAGAGAGCAAAGTTATTTTTTGTTTCGAGTTCTGATTTTGAGTCCCGAGCAAGCGAAGGATTCTATGATTGATTCACGAGCGTAGCGAGTGAATCAAAGTTAGAATCCTGAGCGTAGTGAGGGACTCAACAGCACGAGATGCAAAAAGCTTTGCTCTCATGTTGCACACATAATTTTTCACCTCAGCAGTGAGAACACATATTACTTAGGAGATATGGAAATGAACAGCAATAGATTTAAATAACGTTTAACACGTTACGCTATACGCTATTTTTAGTTTTATTCCCGCTATTTTTTAAATTGCATTTTAATACCGCGTCCTGGTGTTTATTTTTCAAATATAAAAACTTATAATATATTTTTTTTAGCTATTATTTTTAAGATTTCTCCTTCTTCTTCTTCTACTATAACATTGTTGAATAAAAATGTATTGGTTTTATATCAATTTTATACTATTAATCAGACTCATTTTTATTAAAATCCAATTATAAATTAAACATAAAAAATAATATTGAAAAATAACGTAATTTATTTATTAGAAATATATTTAAAGTTATTTTTCATTCAATCTAAAAGGAAACTCATAATACGCGTATTACGCCTTTCCGAACGTGTTTTCTTTGAGTTCGAATTCCAAAATCAAATTTCGAAGGGGTTTGTTTTTTCACTCGCTTTTTTATTTGTGTTCTGTCTCTTTCACATGCATGGATGTGAATGAGACAGAGCACAGTAAAAACTCGATTTTTTCAAATTTATGGCTGAACAACGTCAATTCGTGGCACTGAAGATTGAAAAATTAAAAAGCTACTTTGTCTCACGCTCGAATCAAAATCGCATTTTGTTCACTGTTGACTCGCAGCAAAAGCAGTATGTTTGAGCTGCTGAGGTGAAAAAAACATTGTAAACGTCATCAATAATTTTAGTATCGGATACTTACTCCTGATAAACATGCTCCTGTTCCGTGGGATGGGTGCCGAGCAGCATGAGCGCGTACGAGATGACGAGCGCCGTGGTGTCGTTTCCGGCGATGGTGATGGAGTCGATGTGCTCCCGCAGCTGCTCGTCCGTGAAACTCTTGTTCCGCTCCAGGAGTAGCTCCAGCATGTCCCGAGGACCTGCAATATATTAACAGGAACTGTATTTAAGTAATTAACTTATATAATAAGAATATTTAAAACTTCCAACGCCAATAACATAAAAGCTACCTTGAGGGATGGACTGATTTTGTTAGGAAAACATGACTTAGAACCACCGGTGCCTGAAGAAATCAAAACTTGCTGTTAAATAAAAAAATAACAGCCATAGAAATATGATTTGCTTAAAAACTTAACTCACAATGGAATTGAGATATTATATGAAATGAAACTCCCGTAAAATACAATTTCAATTGTATATTATCCCTTTGGTAATTTATTTTAACAATTTAAAGTAACAAACACAATCAGAAGTTAAAAAAATAATTTTAGAGTGGGGTAGAAAAATATGATATTCTTATTTATAAATGTCCTGTAAAACTAAATTAGTATTTGTTGCTTTATCGTCACCAAAGGCGCTAACACTAATTTTAATTAAAAAAAATGTCTATAATGACGGCATATTATAATATTAGAAAGTCGTTTGCTGCCTAACGTCTACTACTACTATTGCTACAGCTGCTGGACTACCAATAAGCGTACAAGTTGACTAAAGTAGATATTGCTTGAAAAAATAGCATCAAAATCAGCTCACCTGTTTGAAAACTACGGTGCCACAGACCGACACACTCAGTAGTCAAACTTATAACGAAAATATGAAGAACTTACCGTTCTTAATTTTTATATGACGTTCGTCTAAAAGCTTCTTCTTCTTCTTCTTTATCATCTGAAATTATTTAATGTTTAAATTCCTCAAATATTAAACCATTTAATAGAGGAATAGAAGTATATTTACCTCGTCTGTGAATTTGTGCGTCAGCTCGATACCTTCTTTCTGTATTTTGGAGTAGGGCGTCAAATTGAAGAGCGCGTCTGGTTGCATCCACGCTTTGAACAGTCTCATGCCGATGATGGACATCACGATGTTCCGAGCTCGAAGGTACGGGGTATCTGGGTTGTGTTGCACGTCCATTTTCTCACCCATTCCTGCCTCTAAAATGAGTGAGAATTACATAAAAATTAAGGATCGAGGTCGAAATATTGAGGACCAAGAAATGAAAATAAAAACGGGTTAAATTTCCTATTTTAAAAAGTTTATTTTAAAATTATACTTTTAAAACTCCTACCTACACTTTTTATTTGTGGTTGGAGTACAAAAAAGCTAGCAAAGATGTTTAACTATGCTCTATTGTTTTTCTAATGATTATATGATATAAATTATGTATATGTGGTTGTTTGGTAGGAAGAAACACTCACCAAACACAATATCCAACATACATGAGGTGATGTATTTATAAACGTCGAATTCAGGTTCGCCCAAATTATCTTCTAGCCTCTTAACTAACACACTCGCTTGTTCCCCAAACACGTGAATATAATCTTCTATAATTCGATTATTAAATATTGGAAGCAGCAATTTACGATGACTTTTCCACAGAATCACTGAAATCAAAAGATATATTGATTTTTTTCGCTCGATCAGAATAGTGAAAGAAACAGGAACAAGGTAGGATATTTTTTCTTCTATGTTTAAAGAAAAAAAATCCGCCAAGTAGTATCTATCTGTGATGCTCGGTATTGCGAAGGCGTCATGATGCTCGCTCTTCAGCGTGTGATCGAGCAGGCAGGACTCTTCGTTGCTGTTATTCTTTGTTGGTTATATTGGAAGCCTGCACATGTTTCTGTGAGTTATATTGCTCTGTGGGCCTTACTATTATCCAACCACAAAAATGTTAAATTGTAACTAATACTTGGATTAAGCAATTTATAAATAACATAAATAATAATAACAATTAAAAATTATCTTTTTTTTGTTTCAGTCACTAAATTATAATATTTTATGTAAAACTTTTTACCTGGAGCTACAAAAAGTCCATTTCCCAGCCAGGCCTGTAAAAATTTATACGAGGAGTCCTTTTGCAGGCAGCTTTCCAAAATTGTTTGAATGTCGGCCGGGTTAAATGTTACTATAGAGACCAAAAAGGTAATTATTGTTAAAGGTAATTTGTTTGACATGTTGGTAGGCAAGTTCTTACTAGAGACGATGGGGCGCGTGAAGAGTTTTCCGGCAGACCGGGCCACCTCGTAGTAAGTAGGCGACGTGACCCATTAGCAGAACATAGTTTACGGGGAACATAGCCCGAAAGCGCGGCACAGCGCAACCCCGTTATTGTCCTGTCAAAAAAAGGATACGCTACTTCTTGCATTTAAAATTGCACTTGGTTCGTAGGGTATTTGCGTAAAGCGACGCGTTATTGGGTATCCTCTTTATTCGTTTTGTAATAAGCCGTTGAGGTGCCCTTTTGCTAGCAGATCCGGGGCACCTCACCGAAGGCGGCACTCGCCGCCTGGGAAGACCTCCGCGGGATGCCTAAGCGCATTTCCCGGCGTTAAAGAAAAAAAAGGCCTCTTAGTCCGCCTAGTACTAGATACATATATAAATGACTAGCTGTTTTAATACGGGTCCCTAACTTTTTTGAAAATTTAATATCGACTATGTTCACCGGGGCTAGTTCTAATTGGGTATCTGAATTAAGATTGAATTTTAGATTTCTTACCTACGTAAAGCGATGGCCCTATCCATAATTTACTGATTTGCCCCGATTTTTCCACTCGTTCGGAAAATTCTTGTAGGTTGCTCAATACTTCTGAAACAAGTAATAGCCGCAATAAAATCAATAATATAAATAATTAGCGGTCCGTTCCGGCTTCACAGATAGACAATCTATTAATTATTATAATATGTATTATACTTTTTAAAGCGGTCCACTAGTTTCAGAGTCTATTCAATTAATTAAAACAAGCAAACTATCAAATCTTTTGTCTTTATAATTATGTTTTAATAACAAAATAGACAAAAAATTATGTAAAATTTTGAAACATTGAAGTACCTATAATAACTACCTAAAAATAATTTAGAAAAAATAATTACAAGCATGATAGCCTTGCCAATTTTTTCTACTTAATATTAGAATTGAATGAATATCATAGAAATCACATAATTAATTTTTTTTGTTGTTAAAACAGTCACGTTGTTAATGAGTAATTACATACAATGGGAATATTATGTTACGGTAAATGGACTTCAATCAAATGATATGAAGTTAAAGAAGAAACACACAGTCGAAAGTGATATAAAAATACATAATTATTTTCAAGTAGGTAATTAATAATATATTTAAATTAACAAAAATATTCTACAGTTTTAGAAGCTAATTCTACACTTTAGGAGCTTAAAATTATTTGTTGATATGATCATTGTGTGAACTTTGAACAGAACAGAAATCCTATTACTCTTAAAAGTAGAAAAAAAGTAAAGTAAAGAATCAACCTTTAATATGTCCCACTGCTGGGCACGGGTCACCTCCTCGAAATCAGGCGAGGAGGGTAATGGGCCATAGTTCACTGATGCGCTGGCCTAATGCGGGTTGGTGAAATTTACACACCTATAAAATCTTGCAATCTTATTAGGCATGCATGTTTCCTCACGATATTTTCCTTCACCTTTCATAAAAGCAGTGAATATTGATAATGTACTGTTTTCAATGCCAGGTCTACGTAAGAGTGCCAAAGGCGGACCGTGCATTTGAAGGGCACTGGGATACTTAGGACGCACTTTGTTATTTCGAATACATAAAAAATTCTAAACTAACTGCAAAATAAAATGTTAATTTCAATATCGCCATTTTTATTGATATTTTTTTTGTATTGAAATTGAATTTGATTGAAAAACCTTAAAATCACTATGCCCTAACTTAAAAATACCAAAAACGGCGGTTTATCATGTTTTTACATGCTATATAATAAATCGATGATATTTTTTTATCTTCCGCCCTACCTGTAACAAATGCTGCCCTATCCCTAGAATTTTGTGAATTAGAAATTAAGAATAAACAAATATAACAACGGGGCTACCGTTGAATAATATGTTTATAAATGTTACCGCCATGACAGGTAAATTTTAGAGATGCCAGAGTCACTCAATATTGCCTAATTTATGACTAAAATATTATCATTAATTCTATACATCTATCTTATGGTCTGGGAGCCAGGTGAAAATTTGGTCAATCATTTCCTCCCGCGAGATACTTCGTGAGACGTATCAGAAAACAGTATCATAAAGCCTCGTGAACGTCAGCTGGCTCTCGGATGGGGGGATGAGCGGTGGGAGCCCACCAGGCATGAAGAAAACTAAATAACAATTCAGTCACTTCCTCTCAGCTCAAATATTTGTTAAATCGTAGTTAACCCAATATCTCAACGAAAAAAATAATATTTTATCTATGTTAAACGGCAGTTTCTTTAATTAGTAATAAATTTATTTCAATTACACATTTATATTAATAAGAAATAGTTTCTATATTATATAGGTAGGTGTATATGAAAGCATTGTGGGGAGAGTATTGGATTACTAAATCACTTGTATTGACATCCTTTCTTTTTTTGCCTTACTGCCAATTCTCCCTTAATCATTGTTTAGTCTGAAATATTAAGAGACGGGGGGATACCCCAAGACGCGCGGATTCGCTTTTCCATCTCTCTTCCATCAATCTCTCATTCCCCACTTCAACCACTATAACAGTTCTCCACCATTTTCGCTAACCAATCACAATATATACAGATTAGGTTTTTTAAACAAACACTAGGTATGTACAATAGCTATAGAAAAAGTTTAAGTGTACATAAATTGTTAAATAAATAAATAAATAAAACTACAGAAAATCCCTTCGAAAGAACATAATTACAATTAATAAAAAAGAAACCAAAAGGCAAAAAGAAAAAAAACTACGGGCCCGATATTTTCCGCCGTTCCTTTTTTAACTTACTTTCAGGTCCACCGAAGAACCAGTGTGTGTGTCCGATTACAGGAAGATATCCAATATTCGGTAGACTGTCAGATAATTCATACAGAGGCTTGCGTATGCGCCGGTAATGTATATAGTATATGCAAGAAAATATCACAAACAAAAGTAGGATTAACATTTTAGGTATATTTTTAATGATACTTGCAACTCCGCATGGATCGAATGCACGACTGTGTGATATTCTTATTGTATTTATAATAATAGATTAAAATATGGGAAGTAATTAAATGAACGGCATTATAAATTTTGGAGGGGCAAAAAAAAATCGGCATTTAAATAATTTGGTTGGCATACAAAGATTTTGTACGCAATAAAATAAAGCTGGTAGCAATTCTTGTTCCGCAAATAATTTTGATAATGGTCGAAAATTAAATCATAAATAAGCAGCTTACAATATTATGACCTCGCATAATAAACATTCATCGGGCAAAATAATTACTTGAGCGGCACATTTCTTTGCATTACATTTTATGTCCTGTGTTCACACCGGTGTAGGTTTGCGCTATTTACCGCTAAATGGTGTTGTAAGTATGTTATTGAACAAAATTATAAAAATTGAAGAAGAAATTAATAAACTATATTATCATTCTTAGTAAAAGACTAGTAAATTAATTCAGGTCATGACGTCGTCAACTCCTGTGTTCAGCAGTGGTCCGTCCACTAAAGGCTGATAATATGATGATGAAATTTTTTTCTTCAAGATTTTATTTTGTTTCAGTTTCGTAGATTTATGTAGATAGTAGATAGATTATGCAGGTATTAAAAATTGTAGGTGGTGTGTAAAATAAACAAGCAGTTCAAAAACTTGCAATATTCAATTCAATCATTACCTACAAAAATCAAATCAAATTAAAACATTCAATACGCAAGAATGGATCCACAATTTTAAACTTATTTGTAACAAGACGTACAGCTCTACGGTTAACACTGTCACCGCGCTCAGGCTGTACGCTGTCGTTCGTAAGTTCAAGTCCTCTTCATACCATTGATCTATGAATTTCTTCTTTTGTTTGTTTATACATTTTTAAATAATATTTTTTGATATTACAATAATTATAAATACGATTTACAAACTAAAATTTTAATAAATTATATTATCATTCTTAATAAAGGACCAGGGAATTAATTCAAATCATGACGTCATCAAATCCTGTGGACTGGGCTATAACGCAGAATTTAATGAAAAAGAAAGTTGCTTGAAGTTATATTCATGCTACTTATATAAGCAGCACAAAATTATTTTTTTTGCTTACCCTCCGAGTGCTTACCAAAATTTTATTAAACAGGAGCAGCACATTGCCCCTCTTTTAATTAATATGCCTTTAAAAAATAATTACAGCCATAAAAAATGACAAAAATTGCTGCTTGATCTTAAAATGTTTGCTGAACATAAGTTGCCGCTCAATTAGCTATTTCTGCTACCAGATTATATTTTTCTGCTCATAAAAATACGAATATTAAGCTAGTCGTTTAAATAACACCCTTAAAATATTATGCATAACATGATTATGTCTTAATTATTATTTTAAATCTGATAGTTCTGTTTATTATAATGTAAATTTAAATTAATAAAAACAGAAACATTTTAAGATAATAATATATTTTTTATATTCAATACATTAACTTGAAGACAATAAATATTTCTAGTTTATAGCTATAGTCTTGATGGAAATTAATACGATTTTACATAAATTTCATTAGCATGCAAATTATTTAAGCATAATATAATAAGGCCGCGCTTAGGAAGGCGAAGTGCAGTTGGTTGGCCATTAACCAGGTGGAAAAGCGATCTCTGCGCAGTGGCCGGATCATCATTATCATCGTCAGCTTTATCCGTTCACTGCTGAACATAGGCGTACCTCAATGAAAGCCAAGACGACTGATCCCCTGCAACTCGCATCTAACGCGGAGCGAAAAAAAAACGGAGAAATGCTGATTGATTATGATCATTTACTTAAGTATATTATGTGCCTGAAATTAACAATCTAAGCTTTTTTTTCACTGTTCAATATACATGTAACATAATGTCACAGTTTAAAAGCAGTTACTGTATGGCACACATTTTTTTTTCGAAAGGTCTAGACTTTTAGGCCAGATGGCCTTTAAGCTCAATCGGTAGGTAGGTGAGCAGATGGCTCACCTAGTAAAATTCGAAAGAGGGCGCGCCCCTCCGTGCCTCGCAGGGGGCGCGGTATATCGCGCGCGCTACTCTGGAGAGTAGGTGTTTGGCTAGTCAAATCAAATACGGTCGACGAGTCATTAGCGAATGAAGTTAAACTATTAGTCGGAGGGCCGGCCCTCACCTCCCCCTCTGACGGGGGAGGTGGGTCGTCGGATTCGAACCTAATCTTACCCGATCGATCCGGATCGATGTATTTACCATGTGTAGGGATCGACGTCGCTCACGACCCCGAGGCCCAAGCGGTGTGACTGAGTACCTAACCGGATGTTGTATTGTTATGTGTGTGTATTCTAGCTTGAATTTCACGTCGCGCTTTTACGTCGCGCATTAATAGCTGAGATATTTCGTCAGCCGGATCGGTTGTAACATGTTTAGGTAACCTAAAACTCTTTGAGACTGACCTATCAGGGACATAGTCTGCCGCGCTTACTATGAGCGGGTTTGGGTGAAGGAGTGCCTTTTCAAAGTGACGTACTGACATCTCTTTGAAGTGGCCCCTAATCGAATCTAACTTGAGGTCCCTATGTAGGTCGATGTTTCTTATGTACCATGGGCAACCGGTTGCTATGCGTAAGAATTTGTTTTGCAATATCTGCAAAGGTTTGAGTCGACTCTGTGGCACGTGCGCGAACGCAACACAGGAGTACGATATAATCGGTCTTATACACGCTTTGTATAAGGTAAGTTTATGCCTGAGGGGCATCTTATTTTTCTTGTTTATCAAGAAGTATAATCGACTCAAAACGAATTTGGCCTTTTTTATTATGTTATTTATGTGCGGCCTGAATGACATCGACCTGTCTAACGTGACCCCCAGGTACTTCACCTGCCCTACTCTGGGGATTATGGTGCCGTTTAGTTTGATTGGCATCATTTGCAGAGTCGTCGCTCTGATTGAGCGTGCCCCTTCTCTTTGTAAACTGAATTGATTTACTTTTGTCTGGGTTAATCTCTATTCTCCATTTAGCAAACCATTCACCTAGCTCGGTGACGGCTTTCTGAAGGGAGCGAGATGCTGTCCTTGCTGACGTATGGGTCACATATAGTGCAGTGTCGTCGGCAAAGAGTGCTAGTTTTGACGCAGGGTTTCTGGGTATGTCGGACGTGTACAGATTGTACAAAGTTGGGGACAGCACGGAGCCCTGAGGGACTCCGGCCCTCAGAGGTCTCAGGAAGGACAGAGTGCCTTCCACTCTATACCTAAAATGCCGGCCAGACAGGTAGTCGCGGAGGCACACATTTATGGTAATAAACACCTTATTAATACCTATCAATATTTTTTAAATGTGAATTTTGGACCGGTCTCATGAAATTGCTATTTTTCTGATCTAAAGTCTTTAATTACGCAACTTCCAACTTTGTAATATAATATACTAATTACTATACTATATTTAGGGCCTGTTTCACAATCTCCAGATAAGTGCCGAATAGGCTATCAGCAACATATTTGACAGATAGAGTATGGAGCATCTGTATAAATGCGCCCTTAGCAAACCGAAAAAATATAGTCCTACCTTATCTGGCTATTCCTGCGCCCCTACTTCCTTATTACAAAAAGCGGTTTAATTAAAAAAACCTGGTTTAAACTCCTATAAACCATGGTTTACGTGAAAATAATATCACAAAATGTGGTTTATCTGCAAAACCATGGTCTAAATTTGTTTGTATTACAAAACTTATATAAACCGTGGTCTTCTTATAAAATAGTACCATCATTTAATACAAATGTCATTCGGTCACTATGACAACATTATATTAAAACGTTCCTTTTGCCAAAACAAAAAAGTTTTTAATAATACGCTAATGATTAGGTGATGTTTAAGAAAATTTAAAATATTGAGACCTGGTTATTTTGATTATTTAGTTATTATGAAGATTTTAGCTTGGTTTAGGTTCAAGCATTTTATTAAATTTTGTCGAATTAATTTCTAAAGTAAGTACGTGTATCGAAACGTAACATTCTCACGCGTCAAAATATTAAACCATAACAATTAACAAAAAAGCAAATAGCTAGCAATATCATTTTAGATTTACCATATTAATATCCCTTTTCGAATTAAAACGACAATACAAAATGGAAAAGATGATATTACGTAAAAGAGAAGCTTTGTCACATCAGATTTAGTAATTTAGACCTTCGTTAAACTAGGGATCGCTGAAGTTTAAAGTTAGACCATGATTTAGTCCATAGTTTATCACTAAACCACATTTTGTAATACCATTTTTACTTAGACCATGGTTTATAGATATTTTGTAATAAGGTAGACAAGTTTTGTAATACAAACAAGCTTAGACCACAGATTTACAGATAAACCTGGTCTTGATAGTTCTGGTTTGAGTTGAGGTTTATTTAGTTTTTTGTAATAAGACCGCTAGAGTCTACGCCCTGTCTGGGCACCGATGGCACCGCCCTATTTACGGCTCTGGGTGCCATGATCTTGGTTGGTTTTCCTTCCTTGGTTGGTACGTTTGTCTGTCTGTGTAACTACTAGACTTCATGACTTATTTGTTACTAGCTGTTGCCCGCAGCTTCGCCTGCGTTAACTAAGATTTACAACGGGAGCTTAGTACGCAAAATAAGTAACTTTTCTGGTTGATTTTTTACACCTTGTGTCCGAAAAACCCAAATATCTTACAGAACCCTATTTTTTTTTTCAGAATAAAATGTAGCCTATGTTATATGCCGTGGATAATGTAGCTTTCGAATGGTGAAAGAATTTTTGAAATCGGTCCAGTACTTTTTGAGCCTATTCATTACAACCAAACAAACAAACAAAATTTTCCTCTTTATAATATTAGTGTAGATGATAGGTAATATATAATTCATAAATAAGTTATAACTGATTGAATGTACAGATAGTCCTTGATGGAAATACATATTTTATAATAACACTGAATAATATATCATATCAAATAAATATTTACTGCAAAAATTGAATAAATGTTTTCACTGTAGTGTTATTATGTTATTATAAAACATAAATAGCTCACCCGTGCCCATGGTTGTAAAGTATTGTAAGTATTGTAAAGTATCGAAACGTTTTACGTCCAGCTTGTAAGAAACCACGTTAATTATTATAAACATCAATGAGTTGCCTTTTTTTTTTGATGACGCAGCGGAAATCATTTACGACCATACCAGGGCCTGGGTAGGCGCGCTGGCGTGTGCGGGGACTCGCATTTGGGTGCCCTACACCACTAAAACCGCTGTGTGAGCCAAGCATTCGTGCCCGGTGAGAACCTGCGTCAGACGGAAGGTGAGGGGTTTGCGCTTGCGGCGCATCCACCGCTCAAGGACCGGGCGCAGAGCAGCCGTTACGCGGTACCTCCGCATTAGTGCCTCCATCCCTAGTCGGCGGACCCGTAGGACCCCGTCAGACGAAGAGGTCAAGCCTAGACACCTCCTATCCGAGACGTAGGAGTATGTCTCGGCCAGAACCTTCGCCACGAGTTCCCACGGGGGGTCGCCATTAATGAGTTGCCTGGGCTAGTTCGAGGTAAACTATATTGTATAACATAGATTATGTCCATGAGCGACGTTGACCACTTACCATCAACATAACAGGAAGCTAAAGGAAAAGTTAGAAATCGCACAAAGATTTAATATTGAGTAACAGCGTAATTAAAAAAAAAAGAATTTATTCAATCATGATAAACTGAATTTTGCCAGTGCTAAATTCCTACTAATATTATAAACGTGAAAGTAGGGATGTTAGGATCCATTACAAAAAAAAAACCATTTTTTTTTTGCTAACGCGTGTGAAGCCACGGGCAACAGCTTGTGCTAAATAAACCTCGAAATAATGTTCCAACTTCCAAAAGATAGATCCGACGTTTCATACTTAATAGCAACCATGGTCACGGGTAGACTCGTAAAGAAATCAATAATAATAATAATAAAAGCTTTATTTATTTTATACAGTAAGTTAGTTGGGTTAGGTAAAACAGTTAAATTATAAACTAATATACATGTATATTGTTATGAAGAAATATTACATTTTTTTTTTATAAAATTAGAATTTTGTGTTACATATTAATATTAGGTATAGTTAAGACTTTAGTATGGACCCCTTTGGGTAAAAGCCTCCTCCAATGAATTCCACTTTTTCCTATTCGTGGCTGTGGTTAGCCAATTTTGACCTGCCGTCGCTACAATCTCATCTGCCCATCTGGCACATGAACGGCCTCTCGCTTTGGAACCTTTTGGTCCAGACCGCTTTACTGACCTTATGGTCCATCTATCGCCGTCCTATCTGGCCACATGACCTGCCCACGTCCATTTCCGTTGCAGAGCAAAATTAAGCGCGTCATTAACTTTAGTTTTCTTTCGGATTTCTACATTTCTTACCTTGTCTTTTAATTTTATACCTAGGCAACTTCTCTTCATTCTCCTTTGAGTAGTCTGGATTTTGTTACAAGTTTTTCGGTCAAATGTCCAAGTTTGGCAAGCCATAAGTGAGACATGGTAGAATAGCTGAGTCCATAACAATTTTTTTAGTCGGTAATGGAAGCTGCGACTTAAATATCTCTTTATGAGCCCAGTACTTGTTCCATGTAATGGCTATTCTTCTGTCTACTTCTTTCTTCTAAATTTCTGTTCTTCTTGAAAGAGATTCGTTTTCCTAGGTATATATACTGTTGTACGTACTCGAGTTATCGACCTGTCCAATTAAACACCATGATAAACGACCTTCATCATGTTAGTACTAAAGCTGGGCTACAGATGAACCTGGACAAAACAAAAACTATGAACAATTTCCACGCGGCACCCAAAGAACTCAATAAACCAAAATAAAAATCCATAAAAGTTGTTTCAATTTCTACCGAAATTCTACACTAAGGGCCTTTTCCAATTACAGCACAAACGCGCATTGTGCGGCACAATGCTCAAAGTTGGTGTTCCAATTACAGCATCGCATCGCATTTTTGAGCTCTCTTAAAAGTAGTGCTTTCGCGAAATGCGTGCAATTGGCCAACTGTGACAAAAACTTAACAAGTGTTTTTTGTTTAAGTTGTTCATTTATCGAAATGTTTTATTTAAATACTATCGTTAATAATATTATTTATTGTTAAAAAATATACGCGTACGTGCACAAAAATATTATTATAATGTTTCAAGTTCATCTACAAAAACGTTTTAGTAATCTTACTAATATTAAAAACGTGAAAGTTTGTAAGTATAGATGTTTGTTACTCTTTCACGTAAAAACTCTGACGAAAAGAATGGATTCTATTGAAACTTTATAATAATATAGCTCATATACACCAAAACGATACATATAAGCTATGTAGTACAGGCATAAATCTTATACCTTTAAACGAGCAATTCTTGTATATATATATAGAATCGGGATCTCGGAAACGGCTCCAACGATTTTCATGAAATTTTGTATACATGTGTTAAAAACGGCGATAAATCGATCTAGCTCGGATACATTTTTAGAAAACTTTTTTTTATCCGTGTTTTGAGGCATCGATAAAATATGATTAGAATACGAACGTGAATTTCACTGTCAAATAATATGTCATGGTAGCTTAGTGGTGAAATTAGGCAATTAAATCCGAACGAGCCTGGTTCGAATCTCCAGTCCGAATTTTTTTTTCCTTTTTTTTAAGATCATTTTTTTTTTGGAAGAAAAGTTTTATCGTATTTTATCACTTAGGGTACCGAGCAAATGCTCGGTCAACCAGGTACTCATAATTTATGCCTGTACTCCCACGGAAATGTGAAGTATGCGGGTGAAACCGCGGGGCGCTGCTATTATATTATATAGTATAAATGCTTAAAAGTCCAAAATATGAATTCTTAAAATACGTACATATCAGATGATATGCAATAGTTGATAAAGAGATGATTTAATCGAAAGGTATATAATTGTTTTAGAACTTATTAAAAAAAAGAAACATTATATTAATATTTCTGTGCACGTACGCGTATATTATTAACAATAAATAATATTATTAACGATAGTATTTAAATAAAACATTTCGATAAATGAACAACTTAAACAAAAAACACTTGTTAAGTTTTTGTCACAGTTGGCCAATTGCACGCATTTCGCGAAAGCACTACTTTTAAGAGAGCTCAAAAATGCGATGCGATGCTGTAATTGGAACACCAACTTTGAGCATTGTGCCGCACAATGCGCGTTTGTGCTGTAATTGGAAAACGCCCCTAATAGTCTAGACTCTAGACCTTTCGAAAAAAAGAAATTAATATCGTTTTGTTTGTAATTTTACAATTTTACTGATATAAGTAATAAACAAAATAATAATAAATAAATTAAAACCAACCTGGCTCAATTTAATTTTATGATAAAGTGGAAAATGTATACTTATAGTACGTCTGTGAAAATGTAATTTATTTTTTCGTATTCGTTTCATTTATCTGTAATCTCAATCTACTCTGTTCTGACTTTTGTATATTATCTGTGAAAATAAACATGGATAACGCAAGCTTGGCATTTGGCATTTGGCAAGCTTGGTTTGTTGGCTCTCTACTGGTTAGGCAGTAATCTTTTAATTTTGTAGTATTATTATTGTAGCTGTGATTGTTAAAGTGCATCTTATATTAGTCTAAGTAAATTATCCCAAGTAAATGTGATTTCAATCGGTGTCATTCTGCATGAACAACGTATAATGTCATACTGCATTCTATGAAAACAAGGTAAGATTATAAAGGACTGCGCCTTTTTACCTGGCAAAACAACATGTGCATAATAAAAAAATAGATAATTAAATTATTTCTCTAAATAGGTATTGAAGTAATCATGGATTTCGGAAACCCACCCCCGAATATGTCAATGCCTCCGCCCGGCATGGGTGGACCCATGGGCATGGGTGGACCTGGTCGAAACAACATCAGGCACAATTTTAGGCCATTTAATTATCAGTTGCGTTTTCCACCCCAAGGTCCTATGAACATGACACAAGATGATTTTGATGGTAAACGTTTACGAAAATCTGTCATGCGTAAAACTGTTGATTACAATTCATCTTTAATTAAGGCATTAGAAACTCGGGTTTGGCAGAGAGACTGGAGGGACAGACATGCATTACAACCTGATGCTATGTACACTCCTGATTTACTTCCACCGCCATCATATCCTGACAATCCTATTAACGCAGTTACTACACGGTTTGTCAAAACGGCTACAAATAAAATGAGATGCCCCATTTTTGCAGTTGCATGGACACCAGAAGGTCGTAGGTTAGTTACTGGTGCTTCCTCGGGAGAGTTTACATTGTGGAATGGACTAACATTTAATTTTGAAACTATACTCCAAGCTCATGATTCACCAGTGAGGTCTATGGTGTGGTCACATGGTGAAGGATGGATGGTGACTGGAGACCATTCTGGGTTTATAAAATATTGGCAAAGCAATATGAACAATGTAAAAATGTATCAAGCTCACAAAGAAGCTGTGAGAGGGATTAGTTTTAGTCCAAGTGATTCCAAGATTGTAACATGTTCTGATGATGGTACTTTGAGGATATTTGATTTTTATAGATGTCAAGAAGAAAGGATACTTAGAGGTCATGGAGCAGACGTGAAATGTGTTCAATGGCATCCATCTAAAGCCCTTATTGTATCTGGTAGTAAAGACAACCAACAACCCATTAAACTTTGGGATCCTAAATCAGGTACAGCTTTGTCGACACTTCATGCTCATAAATCTACTGTTATGGATCTCAAGTGGAACGATAATGGTAATTGGTTAATCACAGCTTCTCGTGACCATTTGTTGAAATTATTTGATATAAGAAAACTCGGGACTGAGCTACAAATATTTAGAGGACATAAGAAAGAAGCTTCTAGTGTTGTTTGGCATCCAACACATGAAGGTTTATTTTGTTCTGGTGGTTCTGATGGGGCCATATTATTCTGGAATGTTGGTACTGACAAAGAGGTAGGATGTATAGAAGGTGCACATGAATCAATAGTTTGGACTATGGCTTGGCATCCTCTCGGACACATATTATGTTCAGGTTCAAATGATCACACTTGTAAGTTTTGGACTCGTAATCGTCCAGGTGATCTAATGAGAGATAAATATAACTTGAATACTTTGCCACCTGGGGTACAAGATGAAAATGAAATAGAAGAAACTTCTGCTATACCTGGAATGGGCCCAGAAGACAAAGTTGAAATATTTTCATCAGATACTGATAAGGTTATCCCTGGTTTAGATTTAGATACAACATTTGTTCCTATGGAGTTTGAAAAGAAAGTGAAGAAAGTTCCTTATAGTAAACCCATACCAAGGAATTTCCAAGCACAATGGAATCACGGTCTTATTGTTGATGATGCTGCAACTGAGGCCTTGACACAAGCTCTGGTGGAGTCTGTACCAGGGGCAGTACCACTACAACAGTTAACTCCAAATGCTATATTTATTTATGGTAAACTTGTACCTGTGGAACCTGGATCTAAACTGGAAAAAGCT
Organism: Lycaena phlaeas; assembly: GCA_905333005.2. Taxonomy (NCBI): domain Eukaryota; kingdom Metazoa; phylum Arthropoda; class Insecta; order Lepidoptera; family Lycaenidae; genus Lycaena; species Lycaena phlaeas. The sequence goes on from HG995181.1 coordinate 8,271,306, forward strand.
ATTATGGAAGGCCCAATAGCTCTTAAAAGATACATTGCTACAGGTGAGATCGAAGAACTTGAAGATATGATGGCACATTTGGAAGAGGATGCAGATGATGACAATTTTCCACCATTTGAGTATCCAACACCAGATAATGACAAAGAGAAAGATGGTTCTGGCGACGAAAACAATGAGAAAGAAGATTATGACAATGAAGAGTATTACGATAATAATGATATGGACTCAAGTGAACCAAATAACCAGAAGGAATTTAATAACTATGAAAATGGTTCAGATGTGAATAATGTGATGCCAATGGGTAATATGCCACCAATGGGTATGTTGCGGCCACCTATGAATATGGGACTCATAAGGCCTTTGATGGGTCCTCCTCCTATGGGTATGCATATGCCTCCGCCTCTTATGCCTGGAATGCCTCCTATGGGATCTATGCCACCAATTGGAAACATGCCACCTATGGGGAGTATGCCACCTATGGGCAACATGCCTCCAATAGGAAACATTAATTTCCCAGATAATGGATTTAGTGAACCTAATTTTGACTCCAGTTTTGACAGCAATAATCAATCTTTTGAAGATGGTAATGATGATTACAATGATGATAGTAAATTTGACCACAGCTATGAAGAGGATAATTATAATGATGAGGAAGATGGTCATGAAAACTATGGACGAAATCAGAGATGGGGTGGAAATTTCAGAAAAAGGAATCAAGATCAGAACAGAGGCCAAAACCGAAGTAGGGGCCAAGATCGTGGAAGGGGTCAAGATAGAGGTAGAGGTTGGGGAGCAAACGGATTCGGTGGGCGAAACAACCGCAGGGGTGGTTCACAGCGTGGAACGTCATGGAACCGTCGTGGGTCCGGAGCAAATAGACAATTTAGGCGGGGTAGTAAACAAAATAATTAAGTTTATGTATGGAATTGTTTTAATATCTACTTTTATTGTTAAGGAACATTATGGCTTGATTTGTGAGTATTGGCAAGTGGCACGTGTAAAGACATTGAAGTGACAAAACTTGAAGAGGTTGTATATAATTTTTATTTACAGCTTGTATTTTAATAAAATAAGATGAAATAATAAATATAGATTATGTTATAAAAAAATTTGAATTCACAGATATATCCTTTAATTGCTGAAAATGGTAAGTTGTAGACTTTTACATGTATTATTTTATGTTTAACTATATTTTCATATTATTCATGTTTTAACAACAGGTAATATATGTTCACCTACATTAACTCCGTACTGAATATTGAAGAAAGAAATTTAATGAAACAACAGACATCAGCGTTCACTCTCTGGACATAGCAGTCTTCAGCAATTCACATCATCCTTAGAGTAAGAGTCTGGTATTTTTTGTTACGTCAATAAAGTTGATATTTTCTTAAATAAAGTGATACCCCCATTCCCTTATTGTAAAAATGTTTTGTTTATGTGGGATTAAATAAAATAATAAAATAAAAAGGAAATAAATAAAACGAACAATTGGTGTCCAAGCCATAGATCCCTTCCTAATAACCTACCTCACGTCAGTACACATTAATAGTTTTGGTGCCTAGATTGTCTATTGTATGCTTAATAAATATGTCTGCTTAAATTTTTTGATATTTGAAACACTATATATTTAATTTTGCCATATTAAAATGACTGACAATATTACAACTATATATGACTATATAATAAGTAAAGCTAACACTATTACCAAAAAAATATACATGTCTAGCAAATCAAACAGCGTGGAATCAGCAAAGGAGAACTGCTAAAAAAAAAAACAGATGACTAATTTTTCAGAACAATCTGTGATTTCACCAATTTAAATTTCCTAACAAAATAATACAATTGTTGTTGGTTTTTGTATTCCCCTATGTGTCTTTATTCAAAATTATTAAAATATGTTTAGATCTCTTAAAAATTATCAAATAATCTTCTTAGTCCTTACTGAAACACAGATTACGTGTACTGATTTAGACATCCTATTCAATGTGCATCCTATTTTGAGCTGGACACAAATTTCTATGACTTAAGATTATATTCTTAAAATATAAGAAAAATTCTGGATCAACTTTGTAGTGAAATAAAATTTTAAATAATATTAAAGGGTTTCATTTAACTTTGCCCTTCACCTACATAAATAAAGGATACTTGAAAATATAATGCAGTTTTAATTTCAATAGATTAAATATACCCTGCTTATGCGTTTTGTTCCATCAATCAACAGTGTTTCATTGTTACAGATGCGCATGTCCAGATGGGTGCTCCGGTTGGCAACTATAGCAGTATGTTACGCAAGCCAGTACGACACTGGTGGAGACAAAAATGCCTTGACAACGGCTTCGAATGAGAGCAATCTAGAAATCAGCCTTGAAGCTGTAAATGGAACTCCAAATTATCGATTAATAAAATCAGAGAAAGGAACCCAATGGTTTCCGGAGAGGGAGCTCAAGTTATACAGCTGTGTGAGGAGAGCCCGATGTGAACCGCTGAATAGAACCACATGTTTGGGTGTGAGGCTGCCCTACAATAGAACAAGTGTTCATCTGACATTCTACGACAGCCAGCACAAGATACAGAATCAACTGGAATTGTATAAGGAGTTGATTAATGTGCCAAAATGCTGGGCGGTGATACAGCCTTTCTTGTGTGCGACTTTCATGCCGAACTGCGAGAAGATACTTGGACATGACATGGTCCATCTGCCGTCTTATGAAATGTGCAAGATCACTATGGAGCCGTGTGCGATATTGTACAATACCTCGTACTTTCCGTCCTTCCTTAAATGCAACGCCACGTTGTTCCCGCAGAAATGTGAAAATGCTGCCAGGGAGATGAAATTTAACACAACTGGGAAATGTCTTCCGCCACTCATACATACTGACAAACCGCTGCATTTTTATGAAGGTATGGAATTAATAGTGTTTTTTATGTTATTTGGATAAGCAAACTGGCAGCCGTGCCACCTCATGGTAAGTGGTCGACGTCGCCCATAAAAACAATCTAGGCTACCTGGAATGATACCTTTTAGGGATGGAGGCACCAATGCGGAGGTGGGGGGAGGACCTGGCGCGTCAGCGGTAAGCCTAACGCCTAACGCAGTGGGGTAGTGCACCCAATGCGAGTCCCCACACACGCCAGCGCGCCTACCCAAGGCCCTGGTATGGTCCGAAAAGGACTTCCGCTGCGTCATCAAAAAAAAAACCCTCCTCGCTTGATTTCGAGGAGGCGACCCGTGCCCAGCAGTGGTACATACACCAATATTTATATAATTATTTATATAATATTATAAAATTAGCTATATCAGTCGCGTATCAGTAAACACAATACAGAAATAAAAAAAAAGGAAAATCGTTATTAAAAATAATCCCACATTATATGTACCTAATTGTTGGACAAATACAATAAAATATTTGTGTACGTAGGCGCCCCCAACACGTAGTGATAACATTCATTGGGAATTTGTAGCTCAAGACTAAAAAAATAAGCAACGAGTTTGCGCGGTATGAGACGACGGTCGGACGGCAGGGATGTGTATATGATGTTTATGATTAGTGAATTGTGGGTAGTCTACATACTAATCGCCGAGCGCCAACGGTATGAAAAGGAGCGCAATAGCTTACTTCTCGCTTGGTTTTCATTAATAAAATGACATTGTATTTTTTGTTGTAGAATTCTTGTCTATTCTGTCTGTATTTTGCATTGAATATAGGAAAACTTTAACATTTTATAACTTCGTCATTGTTGAGTAAAAAAAAAAACAAATATGACTACATATATACGATTAAGTATGTCTTATATACATACTACCCAATTTTTTTTGGTAGTTATAAAATAGTGGTGTATAAGGGTTGATACTTAATACATTGTTAAAGGTATATCCGGCTGCGGTATCCCATGCCGGGACCCCCTGTACACGGAGGACGAGCACGAGCAGATACACCGTCTGATCGCGTGGGGCGCCAGCGTGTGCCTCGCGCTCAACCTCTGCACCGTGGCCACCTTTCTCATCGACTGGCGCAGCGCCAACAAGTACCCGGCGCTGGTCATATTCTACATCAACGTGTGTTTCGCGGTCGCTTCCATGGGGTGATTTTTATTTCATGTTTATAAGTAAATAAGGATTTCAAAAATCTTTACTTGAACACAAATTAGATTTTTACACTCAAGTGCAGCAGATAGACATGGAGAAGACGCTTACCTATGGTGCTGAGTACCGCCACAACATACACAATGTTTGATTCTTTCGATAAATCTGATATGTGGCAAAGATGTTCGACTAAATCAGTGATTCCCAAAGTGGTCCAAGTTGACCCCCAGGGGTCTACGGAAGACTCGAAGGAGGTCCACGATGAGCATGACAAAAATGTAAGCAATTGTAAGCGGGGGTCCATGAAAATTAATTTGGTTTCGATAGTGAAGAACCAAAATGTTGGCTTGACTTCTCCTATTAATATTGTTAAGACAATTTTACTATTATAATGAAATATCCTGAAACGAGCAATTCTTTTTTTTTCATTTTCAATTCAATTCTCAAAAGCAAAAAAAGCTCAGCAAGGGGTCCACCTGATGCAGGAAAAGTTTGAAAGTGGTCTATGAAACAAAAGAGTTTGGCAACCTCTGGACTAAATCGTCGACGACGTATATGTTCTCAACTTGCCTTATTCAAATTTTACAATGTGTTTCCACGTGTGTGCCGATGTTGGATTGGGGTAATGTTTCAATCGGCCTTCGTATTTGCCGTTGCGTTGTGTACCGTTTGCACACTTTTTAATTATATTTTTTTTTATTTTTCATGTTGAGGTATGGATCTCAGAGTTTCGGAGTAATTTCATAGTTATTTAAATAAACCGTCGTTTTCAGATGGTTAGTTCAGTTCGGCGTAGGGTCGAGGGAAGACATAGTGTGCTCCAAAGACGGCACCAGACGGCAGGGGGAGCCCTCGGCCGAGGAGAACCTGTCGTGTGTCGTAGTCTTCGTACTGGTGAGAGTTTTTAAATGTATTTTATGAACTTATAGTAACACAACAATAGGGATGTTCACTATTTTTTTTTTGATTATATTTGATAGATATACCATAGGTAAACACGAAAAAAATACTTTTGTTAAGAAATAGGTCAAATTTTAACAAAAAAAGTATGTAAAGAAAAATAGTTTTTAAAATTGCCGCTAAAACGTGATTACGTCACACGCCGATAAACAGAGTTCACGCTCTGTCAAAGTTGAGCACTCACTACTTGTTACAAAAATGTTTAATAGAAGCCGTAAAAAATTGTTATTAATAATTATAAAACCGTCAAAATAGCTCCGGTGACACTTTAAGTAATAGTATAGCTTGGTTTGTGTTATGAGTTATGATAGGTATAGTCATCGCCACTTTAGAAGTCCGATAGACGCGGCGCTGCGGTCTCATAACTCAATGTTGCCAATTTATAGTGTAATGATTTTCCACCAAGTCTAATACAATAAAAAAATTAAATAATTATAGGGCCTATGGTCAGTAGTGGATTGATAAAGACTGAGTATGATAATAATGACAAAAATAATTATAGCAGCAAAATGAAAATCTCCCTACCAGGTTTTAGTAAAATAAAACATTTTTTTGTAAATATTTCATTTGTATTTTTTACGTATAACCGATTAGTAGAATTCATCTAAAACAAGCTTCTTCGGATGTGTTCGGCTTTTGCCAGGAGTGACGATTTTCTCAGAAGTAAATGCTGCCATTGTTACTTCCTTTGTTATTCGACCTTTTTTACAGAAACACCTGAAAATATAATTCATCTGAACAAGATTTTAATTCTTTTACCTTGTATTTATATTCATATAAAATATCATAAGATAAATGTAGGTATAGAGTTAATGATAATATTTTAACCATAAATTAGGCAAAAATAAGTGACTCTGGCATCTCTAAAATTTTCCCGTCATGTCAGTGACATTTATAAACATATTATTCAACGGGGTTAATTGTTGTTTATTTTTACTTTCTAATTCACAAAATTATTTCATTTAAAATTAATTTTATAAATTTTAAGACTTTTGTCTTAAAATAAATAGACTTTTAAAATATTATTTAAGATGTCCAAATTTGCTTGTTGTGAAAGAAACTTGCCAAATATAAAAAAATGTGTTTTTTTTAGGTTTACTACTTCATGATGGCGGCTTGTGTGTGGTTTGTGATATTCACATACGCCTGGCACATGAGCTTCAGAGCACTTGGTAAGTTTTTTTTTTTTTTTTTTTTAGTATTACACATTGATAGCTCGTTTAATTTTGTATAAACGAAACCAACTATTGGGCAGATAGTCCATGGGTAATCACGTAATGAAAATCTTTGTCCAGTATAAAATCAGTTTATTGAATAGTCATTCATGGCCTCTGTACTTTTGATTAATGTCGAATAACAATTTAGATAATTCTAAACGAAAAACATTATCTATGAATGTGGCAGAAAGAATTCATTTTATTAAAAAAAAAACTATGTTTTTACTTTTATATTTTGTTCAGGTAAAATACAAGATAGAATAGATAAAAAGGCGGCATACTTTCACTTGGTGGCCTGGTCGCTACCTCTCATACTGACCATCACAACCATGGCCTTCGGTGAGGTGGACGGTAGCAGTGTGACGGGGGTCTGCTTTGTTGGTTATATCAACCATCCAATGAGAGCCGCGCTCCTTTTGGCGCCATTGTCCATTGTTCTGTTGCTGGGAGGATACTTTTTACTGAGAGGTGAGTAATATCAAAGTATTCAGTCTTAAAACAACTAAGAGAATGTTGTTTGTCTTATTCATACTAACAAAACTGCTATCTATATCATGTCAAAAAATCTGTTAATGTTTCAATAAAATCAGTCATATTATGGTATAATTATATGTATAACAAAATATTAAAATTTGATCAATAATCAATATAATTACACAGTGTTATAAAAAGGTAAAAAATAGAAAAATAATAAAAAAATAAAACAAAATAAATGCACAAAAATTACTTAGTGTTCAATTTGAACGCTTACCTCTTTAATTTCTATACATAGATAAGATTTATGTTTCGGTATCTTATTATAATGTGACATTTTTTTATTGAATTTGTCGCCATTTTTTAGGATTTTTGTCCGATATAGCTAATACTAAATTTTAATTATTATACATAAAAAGTTGTATTATTATAGTGACATATTATTATCGGTATTTGTTTTGGGTGTGTCGTGCGCAGGCGTGTTCTCGCTGATCACGGTGCGCGTGTCGGGCCGCGGCGTCATCTCCCCGCGCGCCGCCGCCAAGATCCGCCAGACGATCGCGCGCTGCTCGCTGTCCGCGGCGCTGGTGGCCGTCTTCATCTGCGTCACCGTCGCCTGTCACGTCTACGAGTTCCGCAACGCCGATGCCTGGCACGACGCCTTCAGGAGGAATATCATGTAAGCGAATGTATCTTCACAAACTCTCAATCTATAGAGCATTGATTTCCAAAGTGGTCTATATCGACCCCTAGGGGTCTATGACTACCTGCAAGGGGGTCTACGTCAGCGAAAAAAAATTTGGGCGTCCATGAAATGAAAATGCGGGGTCTATGAAAATAAACAAAAAAAGCTCAGTCAGTTTGGAAGGGGGGGTTTTGGAAACACTGCTATAAAGTCACGACTCACGTTAGCCAATATAATTCACTGAACAATATTCCACTCATTCAGACATTGGAAAATACTTGAGTAAGCTAATATTGAACAAGAAGAAGAAGAAGTTTAATATATCATACATTTCTTTAATATTCAGGAAACTAACAGTCATACAATTAAAAGAATACAAAGAAAATATACGAGATTAGACTTAGAGTTCCAAGCAAACGAATATGTGAGAATAGATATAGAAAAAGAAACAATTAATTATATGTATCTTCTAAAACCCTTTCAATGTCTTAAGCTAGTAGTCTTGATCCAGGGGACCTCTTCTAACATCATCTGGACGATTTAAATATTATAGGTATTCCTTCACGGTAAGTCTAAAATATCCGACATATTTTAGACTTACCGTGGTTTAGAAAAGATGGCAAAAATAAAATTTTGCTATTTTGTTTGTTTTTTTTTTGCGAAGGCTATCTCCTCTTGTATTATATCCATCATTCCTAGACTTACCCTATATGAATACCGGTGGGATAAATGCGACGTGACGCGCGAGTAACATCATTCCGCCTCCAAAAAACTTTGGTATACTTTGCAAATAAGGGCAGGGTAAAATAAGGCTTATTACATATATACCAGACTAGACCTCCATATATTGGTTACAGTTGTCGGCTAGAGGCGCTGCGCGACAACAGCGTGGAGTGCGGCGCGCGCGCGCGTCCCTCGGTGTCGGTGCTGCAGCTGCGACTGCTGTGCTGCTTCGGGTCCGGCGTGCTCATGGCCTCGTGGACGTGGACGCCCGCTGCAGCAGCCGCCTGGAGACGGTACATGGCCAAGTGAGAGCAAGTCTATTATTAATTCAAGTCGGGCTCTGGAGATGACTAGACATGTCTCAATATTTAATACATAAGCATGGATGGCCACAGAACAAAATAATGTAAAAATTATCTTAATTATAACTATACATTAGTTAATATAATAACTAGACGTATGTTCGTTAGAAAGTGCGGATGTTCGGTACAGCCGGAGCTGACGCGGCGCGCGCGCAAGCACGAACTGATCGCGCGAGCCTACCGCCGGCGCAACGAGTTCCTCACGCGCGGCCGCCTTTCCATCTCGCTGGGCGGCTCCAGGCAGGACCCCGTCGGCTTCTGTCTCGACAACACCTCGCCCATCGACTACCCCGAGGACGGGAAACACGAGAGGTACCGTGGGATATTTTAAGTGAATTACTATTGAGTATTGACACCCCTAGTTTCTGTGTGCCGCTGTCCCTAAAATCAACTTCAATAAAAAAACTATGTGTGACAAAATAAGGAAAAGTTTTAATATATGTATTATGTCTTCAACATAATACATATATTAAAACCTAAAACAGAGTCTCTATAAGTAACGAAAGTGAAAATTTTCAGAAAACACTATTATACATTTGTAATTTTAACAAGATGTTTTCCTTTTCTTATTTGTGGTAATCAAATGACGTTTGTGTTTTAATTTCACTTCACTGGTATAATTCATATATTCTGAATCTGTGTCTGCAATACTTAAAAGCTATATTGCAATTGCAGTTTGGAACTGTCATCGTCGTGGGCGGCAACCCTGCCGCGGTTCGTGCGACGCCGCGACGCACTGGTGGCGAGCGCGGGAGCGGGCGCGGCAGCGGGAGCGCGCCACTCGCTCTCGTCGACGAGCTGCGTGAACGAGCGGCGCACGTCCCAGGACTCTCAGATCAGCATCAGCCTGCGGCACGTGTCGGTGGAGTCGCGCCGCAACTCGCTCGACAGCCAGCTGTCCGTCAAGATCGCCGAGATGAAGACGAAGGTGGGCCGGCGCCGCACCAAGCACACCAAGGCTAAGCGCAAGCGAGCGTCGCGGAAGGAGAGCACGCCATCCATCGAGAGCCAAATCAGCCGCTACTGGCTGCAGGCACTCGCCAACGACCCGGAGCGACTCGAACGCCACGAACGGGAGGAGGTACATTTTAGCTTTGATGAATGATTTTTGCTGTACCTACTCATATCATACTTACAAACTCCGATGACTTGGCCTCCGATGCTAAATGGTGCCATCGCGCGCTACTCTTACAATCTTCCATCAAAATGATGATGACTTGTTTTTATATATACTCATAAGCTTAAGTTGTCCATAGTTGTCAATGTGTTGTCTTTTCATTTTCACAATAACAACTACTTCTGTAGCTATTGTGTCCGGTAAGAGTTTCTTTATGTACATTGCTATATATTTGGATTAAAAAAAAGGAACAACCGCATAGTGGTCATATCATATTTGCTTTAAATATTATATGACAACACAAGACATGTGACAACATATGCTACTTTTTATATATTTCTTCTTCTCTTAATATATATCTCTTAACAAACCAACATTTATAAAATTCTCTCTATAATCAAGTCTGTTGATAATATTTTATATTTCTTATCTTTTTTAAATTCAATTTTGTGCAGCTATTTTGTCTTTTTTGATCCGTCCATCCGAATATGAGAGAAAATATGAATCTGAAAATCTCATATATGCTATAATGTCCCAGTGTCTTAATTATTACTTAATATTATTCGTCTAATGAATCTCAAAACAAACTTATGTGATGAACATGGAATATGAGACAAGTGATAATAGTACGTCCATTGTGGATGAGTTGATTGAACTGTTAACCATGAAAATGAAGTGCATGGTTGTTGATGAAGTTGATGTTTGTACAAGCGTAAAAATACAGAGCCTGATTTTAAGCGACAGCCTATATTTTTCCATTACATGCATTCAGCATTATCAGCTTTTATCCATCCCTGCTGAACATAGGCCTAATTATTACTGTTCTAGAATATCAAAAAATAATTAATCCTTAGCTCTGACAGATAGGTTATTTATTAATATAATATTTTTGTTTGTTGAAAATACATTAAGTCAGGCGCTGTATTTAGAACTAATTGTACAAATAGATCAGAATCCAAAGTTTATTTTACGACTGTGAATATTTTAACTAGTATAAGTTGATTGTTAGATATTAAGTGTGTTTATTTGCGATGTTATTTATATTGGAGAGTGGCGAACAAAGTGTACGAAAAATTATTGCTAGCACCTCACACAACCAAGTCTTCGTGTGTAATGGTTTCCTCTAGGAAATAGCCAGAGTGTAATCAAGTCTAAAATCTTATGACGTCATTTCGCTATAAATGCGATAAACTTTGGTATATTTTGATGTCAACTCCAATTTAAGATAAGCTTAACATGACATATCCGCATTTCTTATAATGAATGCTTTTTGGAGATATTTTTTTAAACAATTTTTGATACTACTTGTTTTTATTGTATGAAAATGTTTGTTGTAATTTTAAGACTGATAGGAATCTCGATAAACTATTAAGACAGCTTAATACCACCTCAAAATGATTGTGCCATATTTGTAAATACATTTTTGTATTTTGATTATTGTATTTACTAAACATATTTAGTTTTGAGCCAGAATGAAATAGTAATTCTATAATATTTTAGTGTGGAAATTGTGTTCAATTTTAAAATGTAAACAGTCCAAATATATTATATTTGTATTAAATTAGCTTTAATGGTATAATGCCTAAAATTTATAAATTTAAAAAGTTATAAAAGTACAATACTTTTTATTGAACGAGTCTTTAGTAAGTGGCACTTAGGGTGCACTATACTTCCAATTGATTATGTTTAGATTTTAGAAGACAAAATATATAATAAGTAATTAGGTAGTGGTAGTAAATGCGTTTACTATTTTCTACTACTCCGATAATAATTATTTTTGATTTTTGAAATATAAATGTAGACAAATAAAATATTTATCTCATATTACAATACCTATATCAAATACCTTAATTCTTGTCTTCCGTCTCATAGAAGTCAGTTTGATATTTTACTGATCTTTGTTGATGTCTGATGAAATTCATTACAGTAATTTGATTATAAAAATAACTTTATAATGTATATGCTAAGTGATTTGTAAAAAGCATTTATTATGCTATAATCAGCCATGCGTAACAACCGGGCTTAGCCATAAATATTCTGTAAATAAAAAAAAAACTTTAATTTTTCTGATTATGTTTGGTTTTTACCTTTTTTCTTATTGAATAATTATGACATGAAATAATGTACAAAAGTGCAATCGTGGTTGTGATATTCTGATTAATGAGGCTAAAGCAATATAATTGGCCTAATTCTAATATATACAATACGCGCATTTTTTATTGACCGGAACGAAGTAAATTTTTGCATATAAAACATTTTGCGACGTCAATTATGGATAAATTTATCCCGGCTAAATTAAATCGTGCGTATATTGTGACATCAAAACGTTGTGTAAGAAATAAGTATAATTTAAGTCAGTATTAGCTTTAAATTTGTAATGTCAATAATACATTTAATTTTTGTAATACAGTTTTTGTTTTATTTTAAGGCCCCTGGTATGAAATCTTAGTAGATTTTTTTCTCCTTTAAGTAATTATTTCAGTATAATTTTAGTATTAATTTTTGAGTTATAGTAAATCATTGAATTACAATTATAATGGCCTCCAATGAAAACAGAAATGGGTCCAAACTTCGGGCCGCGTTAGTATTAAATGTTAAAGCAAGTTGAAAGTGTGTCACGAAAAAAAAGCATAGAGGTAAAATGTGTCGCGGCAGACCTGAAAACATAAGTAAATATTTCACAATATTTTGTAATTAATTAAGTTTAAATAAACCATATGGTTTTTTTTACTAAGAAATCATTTTGTTTAAGTGCTCAGTGTTGTCTTAGTTGATTGTAAAAATATTTAACCACATACCTATTGCTATTTATTTATTATTGTTATTTACTAAATAGTTAAATTATCAGCGGCCGAATTATTTTCCGCTTTTGGGAAAACTGCACCTCTACTGGCAACTTGTGTGACTCAATTTATGCTCCGAACTTCGAAGATTGGGGAGGCGGAAAACTTTCGAGCGCGCGTGGACTATTCTGGATGTGTGGATTTAGAAGTAATAGTTGATTTATGGGGATTAATAATGGGATAATTATATTTCACAACAGACATGGAAGTATGGCCTCTGGCCTTAGCCTGTTTTAAAAAAAATAACAATGTAAGCATGCAGTATAGATATAAGGAGTCCGAACGTAATGTTGAACGAATGGTCGCAATTTAGGGGACAGGTTTTTTTCTGTAGAGCGCGCCTCTTTTTAAGAAGTACTCGATTAAATCTTTACGCAGGAAATATTGTGCCGCTGATTGATCCGCTAAAATAGCATCGGTACGTACTTGATTCTAGCACAGCCAGTGGTAAAAAAGAGAACTAAGATTTGGGTTTATTCTTGGGTACATGAATTCTAAGGAAAAGCCTATACCGTTCGGACTCCTTAAATCTATTATACTTCGTGAATGTAAGTTTCAATTTTTAAAGAGCGCGTGTATAAAGGTTATAGTTCTGTTGTTATTACAATAATATAGACTCAATACACTACAATTACGTTATTAAAATAAACTTTCGTTCTTATAAGTTGTGGCAACCATTAACCTAAATTGTAGCACGTAGTAGATTAAAATTTACGCCCACACACACTCGAAACAGAGTGCGGTGCTTGTATCTAGTTATCTTTGATTCTTGTATTTAGGGAGGTAAAAAAAACAACAATCATCTATATCTTGGATTCTTTATTCAACAAAGTAAATAGCAACTCTATGTCACAGTTTTATAGAAATCAAAGTTAAATTAGCAGTACCTACTACCTATTGCATTATCTATCTTTGTTTAGGTATATATGCATGATGTATAGTGACCCGTCACTATATTAAATACTTCAACAAGTCATACTCGGGAGAGCTTTTTATAAATTATTGCAGGTACAATAAAACATATTCTATAGTGAACTTAAATTATAACAACTAATAACTGCCTCGCAAAATTCTGTGAATTTCATAATGAGCTAATTATTATCTTACAATTACCATTGTTTCACTACAAAAAAAGGATGGAATAATAAAGCCTTTAACATCACAGACTACCATATTATAAAATTGAACATGAATTAAGTACATAATTGTTGATTTTTCAGTAGTAAATATTTAGACTGTAAATATATACCTAGTAGTTTTGCCAAATATAAGTAAAACTTGTATACACCTCGGTCACCCACTCATATAATGAAATATGCGAGTGTGCACATGTAAATATTTTTGTACAACACGTCGGGTATTCGAGACACACAATACACTCTTATATCTGTTAAACCACACAAATTATCTTACAATATGGCATCTGTGATAATGATACCATTACAAGCGTCTTATTAAGAATGTAAAATAGAGCATGTATAATGTAACTTTTATATATTTTACTAATCACAGATGTAGCTTATAAAGTGGCAAGATAAAAGTCGACCAAACATTAGAGTATAATAACTTTAAAGACAAATTTTATTGTCACGTTGGGACGGGTGACACATTTTCATGGTATTATACTTGTGAAAGAAAAATTACCTTTAAAGTTAATATAGTAACTACCACAAATATTTAACATGCAAAAAAATAGGAACAAAATTTTATTAATTTAAAACACTTAAATAAAGCAAATAAAATATGAATATAAAAACAAAACAATAGTGTACTTTAAGTAGTTGTCGAAATTGCACAAATAGAAAGGAATGTCTCTTTGGTACTTAAACTAAGTAAAAAAATCACAAAATCACGTCACGAAAAATGATTTTACCTAGCAAAATCATATGAACCAATTAATTATGTTTAAATTAATGTGCAAATATGCTACACTGTACTTAAACGTAACGCCTATATCCTGATGTTTGAAGTAACGATCGAGATCCAAGAGTGAATCACAAAACTGTCTGTCAAATTACTAAATTTGTATAGTGATGTAGGCATTTGACAGATCGTTTAGCTACCAAATACCGATTGCTACGATTTAAAAGCGATCGTCACTACACCTGTCAAGACGCGTATGAGGGCTGATGTGCACTCAATTTAATTAAATAATGTATTACCTAACAAGTCCGCCGGACATGCAACAATTATTAACTAAATATGAACTATCACAACGTTCCCCCAGCCTTACGTCGGCCTTGCTTTTCTTATATTCTTCTTCTCAGTCTCAGTAAATCCTAGAATATTTTCTATCGCATTAAGGTGCCCTTGATGATTCTCCGGGTCCGTGAGAAAATAATATATAGCTGACTTCAAGAACTGCAAAGTGACCTCCGGGTCTATATTTGTCTTAGTACCCTTCTGTGACTCAACAATGCGACGATACATAGCCTGCAACAGGAAACGACACCCTTTTAACAAACAATAAATGGTCGCAACACATCTATTTACACCATCATGCACCTAGAAAATAATAATGATTGCAACTAAACATATCCGCCTATTAAAACTCACTACTAGTCAACTAACTATTGCCGGACATAGACAAATAAACCGAAGGTCTAACCACGAAGTATAGATACAAGGAGTCCGAATGGTGTAGGCTTTTCTATAGTATAGTATTCATGTAAACAATAATAAACCCAGATCTTAGTTCTCTTTTCTGCCACTGGCTGCGCTAGAATTTGGGACGTACCAATGCTAATATCATTATTACCTAATACCTACACGCAAACACGTATTGGCTCGCGAATGTTGAATTTACTTAATTTAAGTATAAAATATTCATTTATATATTATTATTATTATTAACTTCCTGGGATTTAAATGAGTACTTCATGCAAAATGGCGCGTTCTACCGGCAAAATTATGTTCCCTAAATTGAGACCATTCGTTCAACATTACGTTCGGACTCCTTGTATCTATACTTGGAGGGACTAACTTTGATTGATCTTTCAATATCTAAAAGTTTTGCGAAGCGTCGTGTAGTATTTCTGTAATAGTAATTGCAATTTTAATTCTAAAGCACTAAAAAATAAAAACGTTTTAAGATTTATAGCCAACTGCCTTCTGCAAAGCTATAACCTAGTGGTTTTAGACTTCACTTACCTCACTTAATATTGAACTAGTTTTGGAATAACATTTAAATAAAAATAAATTAATTTCTAATTATGTAATTTTATTTTTAGTAAAGGGTACCGGCGTTTTTGAAAGCGCTATTGATAGATGCTTGAAAGGTGCGGAAATCGCGCGTTCATAAACCCCTTGTCCGTATTTGGCGTTAGTTAATAATTGTCGAATACAAAATATTTTCAATATGAAATCTTTTTTTTAATGTGTGTGTGCGTGTCAGCTACGACGCACGATTGCATCTTACTCCTTAGGAACGATTGTCTTTGAACGGATACAGAAAAAAGGGTTTCTAGCACAGATTTATAAATAAAGACAGATGGAACATGCCGAACACCCGAGTGACGCTTCAAAGCGAATACAAATTCAAAAGCGCTCTCAAGTGCTTGACATAGCGTCGTACTCTAAGCGTCTATTAGATTGTGTTTGCTTTTGGAATTTGTATTCACTTTCGTGGCGTCACTGGCGTGCTCGGCATGCTCCACCTGTCTTTATATATAAATCTGTGGTTTTTAGACTAAAAATAAACCACAATGGCAATATTAAATCTTATTAATATCAATAAGTATTCAAAAATGAAAAGAATACTATATAGTATGTGGATACAAAATGCTATACATATTTACTGGACACCTTGTATGAAAATCAATTCTTAAGGAGTAAACCATAGATTCATGATTATTTAGTTGAAAAACCTTCACCTTTCCTGGCACATGACAGGCTCCACATAAAAGTTATCTACAAACTTATAAGCTATAGTAATGGCAAAACATGCTTTATAATTATTAATGTACCTTAAACCATTCAAGAAAATTTTGCCTTATTTATAGAGGCCGAAATAAGATATCAAGTACAAAATAATTTTCTATGACAAAAAAAAAAATACAACTCACATATTATATATTTTGATAACTTAATATTTCTAATGATTAAAACCTCACGCAGCTCGTCCCAAAAAAGCCAATGCATCCCAATAAGC
Source organism: Lycaena phlaeas (assembly GCA_905333005.2). Taxonomy (NCBI): domain Eukaryota; kingdom Metazoa; phylum Arthropoda; class Insecta; order Lepidoptera; family Lycaenidae; genus Lycaena; species Lycaena phlaeas. The sequence continues at coordinate 8,287,924 of HG995181.1, forward strand.
CATAAAAATAATTTAAAAATGGTACTTTATATTCACATTATTGACTAACAATAAATTTGCTTAAATATTATTTTCATCCACTAATCGAAGTTGGTAATTGGATGTATTTATAATACATAACTTTTTTCATATACAAGGTGGAAATTAAGGTAATTTGAGTGAAGCTTAAGATTCATACTGCCAGTAGTTACATAAAAATTTAATAATATGTATTTTTCAATTTTATATAACACTGTTATAAAAACTACTTATTTTTGCTTTCTTGTTTCCAACTTGTATAATATAATAAAAGTAATTATCTAGTAGCATGCAATACATTCCAATGTAAATATTGCTATATATTTCCTGTGCGTCTAAGCAAAGTGAATACAAAAGAGTTTTAAACAATAAGCATGGTCCTTTTGATGGTAATTTCCGACCTTTCGAGCTCCTAGGACCCATAAAGACACAGCCTCCTTTGCACTTAGAAGTACTTGAGACTTTGTTGTTCGGTCCGCTTTGAATTCTGTATCCTGTAATGCACTACATGTTAGGCAGATCTGGTTAATTGCGTTTACATGCACCTTCTATGGTTAAACCTTTATATTTTCTTTTTATAAAAACTAGTAATATGTTTTACAGAATATGAATTTTGTGCATGACTTAGTAGTAAATAAAAATAATTTACGTGAATAGAAAATATTCTCATAAAACACTTCTATAAATTTTAATTGGTTTCAATGTTTCTTTTGGATAGTAACAAATTCATAACTATACTTTAGTTTTAAAACAATAATATATTCTTTTATTTACTGATTTTAAGTATTATAAATTAATATATTTTGAAAATCAATTCATGAGGTGAGTTTTGTTATGGTTAAGATGATTGTCTAACTAATGATGTTAAATGATTTGAAATAAACAAACATTTAGCTGATTTACTTACTCGGACATTTTCAAGCTCAGTTTGAGTTATCTGCAGTTGCTCAAGTAGTTCTTCAACTGAAACTCGGTTTAACTGACTTGGTCCCGCTTCCGGATCACCTTCCTATAAGAAAATACGCATATTAAAAAAACTGATTGGCCTGTTGCTTAGATACTTAATGTTAACTTATGTAACATTCAAGAAGTTATATTTGCTAAAAAAAAAGTTGTGGTGGTCTTTGTCAATCACACTAAAGCCAAAGTGCTCTCCAATCAATAAAAGTGAACCACTGTCTAGGGGTTAGTGATCCTAGCTGCTAAACCAGAAGGTTGTGAGTTTGATAAAATAACATAGAAGAAGAGAGATAAGAAGAACATAATTAAAGGCATAATTTATCTATAGTATTATGTATTTAGAAATATAAGTATGATTCAGTATTTAGTAGCCTGTTTGTCATAATACATGCTCTACCTAATTTGAGTACAGATGACTGTGTGTTTGAATTATTTTATTATTGTATATATTTACAAAAATAGCTACTATTAACATCATTATCATCAGCCATTTATCACTACTATTATGAATCAATTCAATTTATAAATAAAAAAGATATTTAAATGCTTTTTATTGATCTATTATTATGGAAAGCATTGAATTTTATAAGTATAGTAGTACTACTAAGCTTGCAGAAACTAAACTACAATACTAATGTAATAAAAGTGTGGGAGTTAGTTAATTACTGTGTCAGTCTATAAAAAGTGAAAATATAATGTAGCAATTTAATTACAGTAAGTAATGATATTGTAAGTTTATAATATAATTATTATAATGATAATAAACTATTTGCATGAATTTTGAGTACATTTAATCATCTATTCAATCATTACAATAACATAAATATAACGGATTAATTTGTTGATTAATTGTTATAAATTTAAAGGTATTTTTAATAATAATATTAGACAAAATAAATAACAACATACCTTTTCTAATTCAAATTTGGCAGCTTCTAATCCTTTGTTGTACATCTGTAAATACACACTGCGGTGTCTACTTTCCTCATCTTGTAACTGTTTACTAGCATCCTCTAATTGTTTTTCTAATAAATGGATCCTTTCTTTTGCTTGCTCATAATTTGGTAGCAGTTCACAGTATCTTGTATTTACATCTGCTAATTTCTGTAATAATGATTCCACTTTGTCATTATGTGCCTTCTTCAATTCTTGTGTCTCACCCACATGTTCTCTCATGACATCTTCAATCTTTTTCTCATAAAATGAAATCAAACTACGACGTTCCTCATCACTATCACCTACGTCTGTCATACATGAAGCATCATGAGTAAGCATAAGTACAGATTCTTTCGAATGTAAAGAAGAGTTTGTGAGATCATCGAAGTGACCAGAGTCAGTGAAGGAACTTTGCATTTCATTTCTACATCGGGTTGGAGTTTGGTGTTTGTAAATAGGGCTGTCAGTGACATCAAATGGCCTGTGACTATCATGACATTTACTGCGTTCGTCATCATTTGCTGTATCTTCATTATTCTCTTTTATAGTCACAATTTCACTTGAATTTGACTTGTCATCTGGAGAAAATATTGACGCTTTATACAGACGTAGCTCAACAACTTCCTTAGTAAGTTGAAAGATTTCACTGTCTTTCTTCTCCAGGTCTTTTTTGGCCTGGCTAAGCAAACTTTTAAGGCGACGTATCTGTTTTTGGGCTCTCTGCGTGGGCGTTAAGTATTCATCTCCAGCTAATCCGGCATGGGATGAACAATGCAATACATATCGCATAGATCGGCCACTAAAAGTGGTTCCATTGAAAGGAGCATAGCCTGCATCAATGGAGGCTGCTGTAGCTGCACTGCCATAGCTATGTAGTGATTCATCGTCTGGCAAGTCTTCAGGAGATCCAGGTGGTGTGTGTGCAGAATCTGTCATGCTTAAATGTCTGTTGGTGCAGTCTTGGCCCTTTAAGCAGGTTTTCTTTGTTTTTGTTTGATTGTTACAGTTGAAAGACTGAAAAAAGAAAATATGTCAATAAGTTTAATAAAAGTATTTTTTCTCTTTTCACTGAAGATTAAAATTTCTATTGTACGTATAACAATGACATGGCCTATTTTGAGTGCATTATCCCTCGGCTTAGTGACGAAAGTAAATAATATAATTTAATTCTTACATGGCTACGTGGACGATGGCTTGGCTCTGGAAGTCGTGAGCCATCGTTTCGATGTTTCTGATTTACACTTTCCGTGATTATAGGAATTAATTTTCTTGTAGCCAGAGGTGATCGCTGCACCATTTTTTCACCGCGCAGCCGCAGTGAAGACGCGCGACGGAAATTACCAATGACATTTCCTGTGCAGCAATGTTCGTCTTCAAAGTCGCCGACTTTCATATTATAATTCTTCTTCATTTTCTTTATAATCACATTGACGTAGCGTGCTGCAATAACCAAACATATGTTGTTAATATGCCAATTGCCAACACCGATTTTGACATTTACGAAATAAACAAAATACAAATCGATACAGATTAAAAATGTCTGTAACGCACAAAATATTAATGTGTCGAAATCTTACTTATTTCAATATTCTACATATTTATTAAAACGTTAAATATATACTTTGAAAATAGTGGTAAGAAATAAACAATTTACAGAATACCGGTTTTTACTAATTTGCCTTGCGCCGCGCGCCCTTCCCGGCTGCGTTGATACGGTAGTCAGATCTAAAGTGATCTTGCTTGATGCTTGTTTCTTTAGTGAAACAGCTTTGCTGTTTCCGAGAAAATGGCAGGAGAGACAGTGTAATTACTGGCACCGAGACTTAAGGTCTTATATCTCAAATAGGCAACTGATGCCGACGGGGGTAGTTCTGATTGGCGGCGATTAATGGGCCCCGTTGACCACTTACCATCAGGTAGCACGTCTGTGAGTTTACGTATACAACTAACATTAAAAGTATCAACCCTTGTATGTCCTATTGCTGGGCACGGGTCTATTCCTCGAAATCATGCGAGGAGGGTAATGGGCCATAGTTCATCGATGCGCACAACTAACATTAGATAAATAAAATCCATCCTGCTTAATAATAATTAATACTGTAATGTACATTTGATGTACTTAGTTCCTTCTTATTCGGTGTCATATTGAAGCTGTATTGAAGTTAAAAAAACATTTAAAATATTTATTAGTCCTATATTATATCAACTCATGGGATGATCAATAAGTAGGTACATACTAATATGTACTTATTTTATACAACGTACCTAGGTTTACGGACTACGTTTTCTCGAAAGTAACAAAGTTAACTTCAACGATAATGACTTAAAGATTATCAACGCTGTGGCCTATAGCTAGCTGTAAAAGTTGTGTAATGAATTTAATACTTAAGTATTTGATCGCAATCGATAACGATTGCTTAGATAAATGTTTATTTTGTCACGTCCGACGTCGACCAATCTGGCCTAAGCTAAGTACTGATATTTCTTATGAACTCTAAGCGACATCTGAATAAAGAAACCGTTTGGTCCCTCGGTCATAATTCCATCATCCACCTAGCTATAATTTAAATGCATAGAGCGTAGGCACCTATGCAATAGTTATTCATCCATAAAAGAACTGGAGGAAAAAGTAAAAGCGTTATAAGTACATAATTAACTAGGAGCTGAAGTGAAATTATACCTAAACGTCATCCCACGTCATCCAAACACGATAAGGCCGCTGCACCATATCGTGGCATCTTATACTTTTTATTAATGCCATGTTTAACGTAGGTATAAATTATTTTATCTGTCAGAAAATAAATTATTTTATACTAGAGGTTGGGGGAGGCCTTTGCCTAGCAGTGGGAGAGCATAGGCTAATAAAAAATAAAGAATTGTCAGAAGCTTTTCGCTCTAACCGAAATCGGCTTGGAAAGCATCGCCATGAAATTATTTTGTATAATAATATACAGTACATTTTTATACTAAAGTAATGTAATAAAATTTTATTAGCTGCGATATTCCTAAACATAATAAAGTGAAATTTATGCCAGTGAAATGTATTTGTTTATTGTTTTGTTGTTTCTTACGAAATTGTAGAAATTCGTACCGGTAGATGGGCGACCTGAGTCATCGCACTGCGCTGGCAAAAGCTTCTCCCAGACAAACTAGTTTTTTTTCACTTTGATATACTTTAATTAAGTAACTCGTCTGGATGATTATCGTAGATTAAATTACCACATTGGTATGCATTTAACCCACATAGGTTAATGTATATTTGTCGCGAGTATTGTATTATTAACCACGTTTGTGGTTTCCCGCGAAACACAATTCCACAGTTGAGAAATCTCGTGTTCCTACGAATTAACGGAAATTATTGAAACTAAAATCACCAATAGGCAATATTATCCCGCGACACACCAATGCTAGGCACTGGGCACTAAACACAACTGATAACTATAGATAGGTAGATAGAACATGTTATAAGAATTATTTACATACATAACTAATTTCATTATAATAAATTACAATATGTTACATATTGTTGGAATAGTCTATATTCTTAAAGATTAGGTAACACGGCGCTTTCTATTTGCATTTCAATAAAATAAATATGCCTAGTTAAAGGAAAAATATATACTTATTCAAAATATCAAAGGTTGATTTTTTCGTGTCCTGATTTGATATTCATAATATGTATAACATAAATCATGATCAGAAAATGACAGCCGTTTATTTGGAAGGATTGAGGATGATATCTTTAGAATCATACACTATGGTGCTTATTCTAATACATATTATCAATTTTTTTCACCTAAAAGCTATTCCAGAAAGGTCCAGGAACGGTAATAAGGTGATGGTAATTATAGGTGGTATGAAAAATCTATTCATACAAAATAAATTAGATTTTCATGTTAAAGCTTTTTTTTTGTCCGCAATCTTAAGTTAAACGTTTGAGACTTCTAATAAAATATTAATATAGTTTCTAGTTATACTTAGACACAAACTTATTGTGTCAAATGCCTACTTCTTACGAAACCATACAAGATTTAAATACTTAGACGAAGAATATTATGATTTATGTTTTTTAACACAAGACTGAACTAAAAATATAAATCTATAACTAACGCACTACTTCTAGAATAATGTGCAATTCAAGATTTATAACATTTGTTTTAAAGTTATACTTGACATATTTATATACACGTTTATTAATAAATCGGCGGAAAAACCAGGCTTATAATATCCAATTATTATTTATAATGAGTAAGTACTTCTATTATAATTGCTCTTTAATATTATCGTTATAAAACGAGCTTAAACAGTTGTAACGGTGCAATATACCTATAACGTTATCTTAATGTGTACAGCTGTATTTTGTAAATGCGGACTGCGGCAGGCATTGCTAGAGTCTCAGGGAATTAATTGTTTTTCATAATGAAACATTTCGGGTTCAAAAGACTAAGTATAAGACATACAATACTATGTGTAAATTTTAACGTTTTTGTGTGTAATTGATGATAGGCACTAAATTACCTAGCTATTTTATTTTGTCATAAATATTGATTTTCTAAGCTTTTAATCTTAATATTAAATTTAAATATTTATATAAAACTAGAAGCGCCCCGCGGCTTCACCCGTGTACTTCCCATTCTCGTGGGAGTACAGGGATAAATTATAGCCTATGTGCTATTCTGATGTATAAGCTATATTATTGTAAAGTTTCATTAAAATCCGTTCAGTAGTTTTTACGTGAAAGAGTAACAAACATCCATACTTACAAGCTTTCGCATTTATAATATTAGTAGGATTAGTAGGATAATATTAGTAGGACAAATACGAGAACTTCAAATAATTACATAATAATTATTAACGTATAACCCAATCATAATTATACAATTCACGATTAAACACGTGCGATATATAAATGTATATTATACTTTTTAACGTCATATTACCTACATAAGTAGCACATTACAACATTTTCATGCAGTTGCACAATTTTGCGAGGCAACAGTTTCTCATAGAATAACGTAAGATTGAACAATCTACTTGGCAAGCTAAGCAACCTATTTTTTATACTTACCAACAGTATTTCGTGTTTGTGTTCGTAATGAGGACATTCCTCATACGAATTGTTGTAGAATATTTTCAAGTAATTCAGAATGTTAATGAACAATAATATTTTTAATATTATGTTGGTTAAACATCTTTTTTTTACATTTATGAAAATCCTCTGGTAATGATTCAACTTTTTATGGCTCTTGTCGAGGAAACTCCTGTAATCCTCAATGAATGTAAAGTATCCGAAACATTGGGAACTCTACACTCAACAAGAACAACTCTATTATTTTACGTATCGGTGTTTAGGAGACGTTTCGTCTTTTTAGTTTGACAATTCAACAATTAGGTGCTACAAGCTTCTATAACTGCGCCCTTAGCAAACCAAAAAAAAATTAGTCCTGCCTGGTCTGGCCATTCTTGAGCCCCTCAGAGTCTACGCTCTGTGCCTGGGCACCGGTGGCACCGCCCTATTTACGGCTCTGGTCCCTACTTCAAATATTAATCATAAATTAATTAAAACACTATTATGGTACAGAAAAACACTGTACTACTTTCCAATTATCTAATACACCTTTGTTGGCCATGCCCCTATAAGGAAAATTACCATTTTGAAAACGATTAACTGTTCTTATCGTATACTACCCTATTATTGTTTACAAATAAGTAATTATTTTTTTACTAGAAATTAAAAAAACTGGAATAGGACATATTTTTTGTTAATATCGTATGGTCGTTCTAAATAAATGTTAACAGTGTAGGTATTTTTACGAGTGTTTTGTGTTCTCAAGGTTGGTAATTATACTCGTAGATACCAACTACCTAACATTGGCTGTTTCTAATGCGAATGTAGATCGCGCAATCTTATAATTTAAGGTATATTAGGGTTCCAAACCCAAAGGGTAAAAACGGGACCCTATTACTAAGATTTCACTGTCCGTCTGTCACCAGGCTCTATCTCAAGAACCGTAGTAGCTAGACAGTTGAAATTTTCGCAGATTGTGTATTTTTGTTGCCGCTATAGCAATTAGCAACAAATACTACAATCAAAATAATAATAATAATTAAGGGGGCTCCCATACAAAAGAGTAGTTGTTGGCCATTTTTGCCGTAACCGTAATAGCAAGAAGGCAAATTTTTTTTTCAAGGTTTTCCATACAGCAAAAGTATTTTTTAAACCGTTATTCTGGTACGAACCCTTCGTGTGCGAGTCCGACTTGCACGTGGCCGGTTTAAAATAATATGTTTAAAGTATGTAGTTTAAAAATACTTTCAACATATTATGTTTACACAACTCAACTGCTTTAAAAACACTGGCGCTAAATTTGAAAACATGTCATAATATATATTTTTTTAATAATGTTATAATAAAATAGAAAACGAAAGTAAACATAGGAATTAAAGATCCAATTTGTAGTTCTAACAGGTAAAAAAATGTATAAATCAATATCTAATATGAAATTAAATTAAAACCAGGTACACAAAAATACTGTGTGCATTAATATAAACTGAAAATACATAGCTAAAGGAACTGTATATTATTTTACTGTTAGAAAATCGAAAACATATTGGCGACGCGACAAAAACAACAATAATACTCACAAATGAATGCCTCTCGTGTGATTTTTCCAACAATCCATTTAGTTCCGTGAAAACTTTAGTGACATTATCTGTGGCACTGCACTGAGTATCGTCGTCGATTTCGTTTGCACTTATTCGATGGGGCAATTAAAAGAAACTCCTTGCAAATTGTATAGAGTAAACCATCCACGGTAACTTTTACGCTAAGAATGTTGCAGTGAGTACACAGTGCTTGGTCAATGCTTGTTCACGCTAGTTGCTGTCGTCGCTAACGCCCCGTCGCGGCTACGACGGCGCAACTGCAAGACTAAAACAAAAATAATTCAAATATACTTGTGTATAATGTTACGAAGTACGGCCATCGTTTTTTTTAATTATGACAGTTCTTGTATGTTACATCAGCTCAGCGAATTAGATTGGCAATTGAAAGTTGGTATAAACTGCCATCTAGTGGTGGAAGGAAGTAACTATTTAATGATGTTTGAACTGAATATTTTAAAAAGACAAAAAAATATATATAGGCTTGTTTTAAGAGGGTACGGTAGTCAATTTAAAAAGTTGGAATATCATATTTTCTGTTTGACGATCTTACATAATTTTCAAATTGATGTTATGAAAAGGTACAATCGGCTACAAAATATGTAACCATAGGTTTGGGGTTAGTTAAGATTTTTAATCCATCAATGTCTAACATTTTAAAATAGTAAAATTATGTATTATCATATTTTATTTGTTTTGCCTATTTTATTATTCTATTAAATATAGCAAATGTGGAAATGTATGACTAAATTACCTCCTGAAAATTATTAACGCCTGTAATGCAGTGACGCCGACATGTGGTGATGCTTCAGGTTATATACCACAATTAATTTAATTCCATTTTTATATTTTTTTATGTTTAAAAAAATATACTTACACGCCACGCTACCCGTATTTCATATTATGTTAATCTTGTAGTACTTATAAGGAGAATGGAGACAACAGTTATATTAAGTCAATTTAGTTTCATCATCATCAACGTCTTTATCCGTCACTGCTGATCAGAGGCCCCTTTCAATGAATTCAAAGACGACCGATAGCTTTTCCAATTAATAAATTCAATTTTGTTAAGTAAAATGTAACTTTTATCTCTTTTCCGCTTATTTTTCTTTATTTTTTTCACTCATTATGCCATTTTTCCGATTATTATCAGCCTATACAAATTCAATAAACTTTCTTTATAAAAATTAACTATATTCATATTTTTCTACTTCTGTCTCTGATTATACCTATTGTTTGGCAACTATTAACCAATAGAAAATCAGTGGCAGTAGCAATGCGGATGGAAATGGCGCAGCTGTTTTTTTAGATTGCTGGCAATTATTACGACATACTCTGATAACGACCAATACATGCGCGATTTGATTATATCAAAGTTTTCTAAAAAAGAAAATTCTACGAATTACTCAAATACTGATCGATCGTGTGTATTGAGGAATATTTGTGATTTCGTCGCATGCAATGCTTTAAATTAAATAATATTCTGTTTTAATAGAGTTAAGGGGCTCCCAGACAAATTCGATCGTTTTCATATTCTTAAAAGTATACATTAATGTTACGTTAAAAATACCAAATAAATATATGTTGTAACTTGGTTTTAGTTTATTAATGTTACTATTAGATAATTTCACAAAACTTTCAAAATAAAGAGTAATAATTATTTACCTGAACCTCTTTTCGCATACAAAAATCGAATAGGATTTCTAATTATACAACTCACAGTAGTGAAATATTTTTTTGTTAGTGAGGAATTATATACTTAACAATATTTGAAAAGTCGTTTTTTTAAATGTGCAGTTTTTAATCAGAAAATCGTAAAAATCTAATTTTTGCTTTGAATTCGTGCACGGGTGACGGCCGACAGACGGCCAGAGGCCTCCGAACGAGGAAGTCATGTCCGTTGTTGCTCTAAATCGCTAATTTATTTACTGCTTTTATTCATTATTACATTTTTAGTGATCATTATTCATTATAATATATCAAATGGGAGTATTTTAAATTATGTTGTTTTTGTTTAAAAACCAATATGGTGTGTAATGAAAGACAGTGCAGTTCACTCGTGATACAAATAAAACCTTAATAAATGTAAAGTTAAATATGAAAGACGAATGTGGAATTTTTGGAGTATGATAACTGTAGGGTTTTTATATTGAAAATATTATTAAATATTATAAATATGAGAACAGAAAGGTTTTAACAAAAACAGCGCCATCTAGCAATAGTTTTCTGACACGTCATATACTGCCATCTATCAGATAATAGATAGAAGCTTTTGATCATTATATTTATTTACACTAATATTATTATAAAATATAAAGAGAACAGATTTGTATTTTGTATTTGTGTGTGTTGTTTATAAATGTTTCTAATGAAAAAAAAACTCGAAAACTACTGTGTCTGCTATCAAAAAATTCTTTCAAAGCGTACACAAATTCAAAAGCGAACACAATCTAATAGACGTTTAGAGTACGACGCTATGTCAAGCACTTGAGAGCGCTTTTGTATTCGCTTTGAAGCGTCTCCTCCGTCTGTCTTTATTTATAAATCTGTGATAGCATGTATCAATGACTACAAAAAACGTTATGTCAGAATAGAAACTATTTACATTTAAAAATTGATAGAAATAATTAGTATAGCACACCGTACATCATTACAATGAAATAAGTAATAAATATCCGTAACATAATAATATGGATGTAATAAATTATGATGTTCATATTATACGTATGGATGTTTGTTTGTTTCTAAAACTACTGAATAGATTTTGACGAAACTTTATAATAACATTATAACGTTTAACTAGCTACCTTATACATATAATAGAACCACACATAGCTTATAATAATTTATCCTCGTACTCCCTAGGGTATGTCAAGTACGCGGCTGAAACCGCGGGACACCACGTCTAGTGACAAATAATTTGCAATAAAAACATATTGAGATAATATAAACTATTTTATCTTTCAAGTTGGATCAAACTGAATACTGTAGTTATTTCTTCAATAACAATAATCCTTACTAATATTATAAATGCGAAAGTAACTCTGTCTGTCTGTCTGTCTGTTACGCTTCCACGCCTAAACCACTGAACCGATTTTGATAAAACTTGGAACAGAGATAGATAGTAGGTCAATAAATAGGTTTACAATACATGTTCCAACTTCCAACGATAGTCTAACCAAATTGTAAACTTATTTTGCATTTTTTCGAAAATTATACATTTCCGCAATAAGTTTTTTTATATCTAAAAACGTTCGTAATAACCAAAAAAAAATAGATAAAATCATTTATATTTCTTCTCATCCCGCAATACTGTACATAAATTATATTATTTATGTTAGAGGTACTTTTGTTGATATACTCGTCTCTCACTCATTTTCTCAATATAATAACAAAAAACTACTCTTCGATAACATTTCTCAATCAATATCTGGAATTTGGAAGACAGCCGACCTATTAATATTTTATGGGAACAGTTGCTATATATATACTAGCAGCAAGAAAAATTTCGATAGCGCGATTCAGAACTTCGATGATGAAACTATATTATTACTAACTATAAAATTGGTTCATGCTACTTGAAGATTGTTCAGTGTATCAATAATTATCTAAAAATGTATAAAACACAGTCTGTTTGTAAATTGTTTTTTTATGTTTTAAAACATTCATTTGCATTTTGTATTTATAAAGAACTGTTCATCTATGATTTTATAACATTAGCTTGCAGTCGGAAGGCATCTAACTTATTAAATATTTCGTAAGAACAGTTTGTATATATACTAGCAGCAAGAAAAAATTTCGATAGCGCGATTCAGGCCTGGGATAGTGAAATTATAATATTAAATATTGGTTCAATATTTACTTGAAGATCATTCAGTGTAGCAATTATCGAAAAGTTTATTATTCGGTCTTTTTTTAATTGTTTTTTATATTGTATAATATTCATGTGTATTTTGTGTTTATAAAGTAAATAAACTTATTATAAATATTAAAGTTAATATTTTTATCTTTATTTTACGGAATGGTAACATTACTTTTTGTCCGTGTACATGTTCTAGTAGTACAAGCTATTAGCCGCTAGACGGCGATGTTTAGGTTATTGAACTGTACGTAATATATATGAGGGGTTCGCGGGTGGTCGGGAGCTGAAGAAAACAAAACGCGCAAGGTCATTGAGACGGGTGAGCCCCTTAATAAAAAACAGTTTGTATGCAGTGTAGAGGGCAAAAATGTTATAACTAAATATATATTTAATAGGTATATTTAGTATTGTAGTCTAGAGCTATATCTAATGCTACTATGATTATGACTAGGACTAGGATTATACTAACTATATAGCATAATATTTTTTTACACAATAATTGTTTCAGTATTATGTAATATAAAAAACTGAAGGTGTAAATATCATTTGAGAAAACCAAGGTTATCTACTTCAAAGTCAGTTATTTGAAAAACGTTACCGTTCATTTTATTACTTGTAATTCGTCTTGGCGATAAAACGTAACATAAAAAGTCAGCCAAGTGTGTCCGACTACACAGTCGTAAAACTAGCTACGTGCACCATACATTTATTATATCTGAAAAGAGACATCTGTTGGTGAATTTGGTTCGGTTTGGTTTTGTTTGCACATTTTTGTTTAAATGTGCAAACTTGATTTTTTCCTTAATTCACAGACAGAGCCGTAAATACCCTATTTTGCGCCCTGCGAGCTTCTATAACTGCGCCCTTAGCAAACGGAAAAAAATAATAGTCCTGGCTGGTCTGACCATTCTTGCGCCTTCCAAAGTCTACGCCCTGTGCCTGGTCATCGGCGGCACCGCCCTATTTACGGCTCTGTTACAGATTAACATAAGAGAGATACAATATTGCGGTGAAGAAACTAATCAGCCATGATTTTTTTCCCTTTTTTTTAGCGGTATATTCACAGTACACTTTGTGGTTTTGGTCTCAATAGTTTTTTATTTAAATTACGTGCGCGTGGAAAGTATTTAGATCATTTCCGTTTTTTGGCAAATATATTTTATGGTAGCCATCCTTTTTTAAAAATGTATACCTGCTTATATTGGAGTTTTATCCGCATAGTTTAGAATTTAAAATTACAATGTATACGGGCTGATAGCATGTGACTGAATAATATTTTTAAAGTGAAACTTCTTTAAAACCGTTGTGATTTCAAACCAGATGCAACGGAAAAACGACAGGTAAGAGACACATATACAAAAGAGCGAGAGAGCACATGTCGGTGTGTATGTATATTGCACACTGTTTAATACTTGCTTGTATTTGAGCATTTAACGTGTGTTTCACTTCTATCGTGTGTGAATCGCACACACATCTTTTTATATACTGTATATAATAATAGAAGGCTGTAACTTGTAGATGTTTTAAATACTGCTGATCGTGTAAAACATTCAAAGACAATGTCGAATTATCGAGCTCTGTAAAAATAATATGTAAAATACATGTGAATATCACTTGAACAAGGATTAGTAGTAAAATGACCGTATTAACTAAAAAAACATGTTTGTATAATATTATGTAAATGAGCTTACTGGCGAAATAAAATTTAACTATGTCCTAAGCACAAAATGTCTGTCTAATGTATCGCCGTGAAAAATTCCATTTATACATCCTTGTAGTACTCAGACTACAATCATGATGAATAGAGAGAGAGAGAGAAGCTTTTTTTTCGAAAGGTCTAGACTTTTGATCCTTGATGGCCTTTAAGCTCAATCGGTAGGTAAGGGAAAAGCCTTATATAGATTACCGACACTTATTATAGACATCCGCACAGCCAAAGGTTATGCAGTTAGTAAGTTCTTTTCCCGAATAATGGGCCACCAGAAACTCCCTAATTGAAACTAATATAGGTACTGCTGGACAGACGGACAGAAATTATATTATATAATTATATTTACTCTTTATATGTATAAGTATATGCGCATCCCGCATAACTTTTTAATTATATTATAAATCTAATAAATTAAGTCATAAAATTTTGTGTTCATCACTATCTATGCAAACGAAGTAAGAGAAAGCATCTTCTACGTATTTCACAAATTATTCCACTCGGAAATTATATTATTTAAAACCCATTTCATGTTTTATTCATAAAAAGCAGTCAAGCTTAAGTCGGGCTCTGGTATAAGGTTCTTTATTTACCAAAAAAGCATTTATGATAGACTAGTTCTATATCATGATCTACAGATGAAAAATAATGCAAGTTTCCCAAGCTAGGTAAAGATAAATTAAAGATAGGAAAAATAGTAAGATTTTTAGACTGCTATCCGATACACGACCCCTGTGGCTCAATGGTAATAGCGCAATAGCGCTCAAGCCGGAGCTAGTGGGTTCGAATCCCGCCACGCCACAAAAAAAAATATATTTTTTCCCGAGTCATGGATGTGTATTAAGTGTGTATAATATAATAAAAATCTAAAATAAATGTATTAATATAATAAATATTAATATAGAAGTATTAACTACAAGTCGCAACCCGCGGTTTCACCCGCGTACTTCGTAAATTATGGCCTTTTTTTTCGGTTGGATCTATGCTAATGGTCCTAGTGACCGTTATGCGTCATCGGAAATGGGGTGATCCGATTGGATCATCCTATGACGTTAAAAATTTGGGGGGTTGCCCCCCGCCATGTTCATGGCGTCGGGTTTGTACCTAACTTGGTCAGCTACGGTCGACTGGTTTGGAACGGGTGACGTTAGAAACCTATCGTGAGGGCCGGCCCTCCCCTCCCCCGGTAGCGGGGGAGGCGGGTCAAGCGCGGGACCCGAGCAAGCTGCCGATAGCAGAGTGCTATCGGTGATTACACGGTCTATATTGGTGTCGACTCGTAGCTGATCTGAGCCTATGCTGTCGCGGTTGATCCGGATCAACTGGTCAACGGAGTGTAGGGTTCGACGTCGCATACGACCCCGGGGCCCATGCGGTGTGAATGTGTGCCTAACACCGACTGTGTTATGTCTGAGTGTGTGTTGTAGCTTACGTCGCGCTTCAGCGTCGCGCTTTAACAATTCTGTGATTTTATCAACAGGATCGGTTATGACATTCTTAGGTAACCTAGACTTATTAGGTGCTAAGCTATCGGGGGTGTAGCTTGCCGCACTCACGACGAGTGGGTTCGGGTGGAAAATTATGGCCTATGTGTTATTCTGATGTATAAGCTAAATTGTTGTAAAGTTTCAATACATTCAGTATTTTTTACATGAAAGAGTAAGAAACATCTATATTTACAAACTTTTGCGCTTATA
The DNA here is from genome assembly GCA_905333005.2 of Lycaena phlaeas. Lineage (NCBI taxonomy): Eukaryota > Metazoa > Arthropoda > Insecta > Lepidoptera > Lycaenidae > Lycaena > Lycaena phlaeas. The sequence goes on from HG995181.1 coordinate 8,303,768, forward strand.
ATATTAGTAGGATATGTATTTCCGTTGTCTGGTACCCGTAACACAAGTTCTTCGGAAACTTACCACTGGACCAGATTGACGTGGTGTAAAAGCGTCCAATAGATATTATTATTATAGACCTTCCTTTCATGAACACCTAGATGGCCGATCCTTGTCACTCGTGAACCTTTTTATTACATTACATTATATTATACTATTTATGTCACTTTTGAATAGGTACCTACTGTAGCTTTTGTTACTGTGCTTCCAAAGATTACTTCCTATAAACATAGAAACAATGTTAAAAAACTTTACATATTTTTTATAAATCCAGATAATATTTTATAATAAACAAAATCTTGATGAGGCTGCTATATTACTATTTACTTGGATTTATTATTCGTAGTACATTCAGAAAAGCGTTCTAATCTTATTTTGTTTTTATCCTATATGACCAAGGATACAAAGGTCGATCTAGAACCAGTTGAACTAATTACGACTATTGTTTTCAGCGTTTAAGTTCAATGAACCCATTCCGTCTATCACACCGGAACCATGGTTAGTGCACTTGGAGTAAAAAAGAGGTAAATGTCTTATTAATTAATGGACGTATAGCAACACTGCAAAGTATAAAAATAGCATGGTTCTCTACATCTTACTAATATTATAAATGCGAATGTTTGTGAGGATGTTTGTTACTCTTTCACGCAAAAACTACTGAATGGATTATTATGAAACTTTACAATAATATCGATTACACATCAGTATAACACATAGGCTATAATTTATCACCGTGCTGCCACGGGAATGGGAAGTACGCGGGTGAAACCGCGGAGCGCTACTAGTTTTAAATATGTTCCAATTGATATGTTTGTATGGCGTTTGCTATCACTATCATTGTTAGTTATAAAATAAATAATAATGTTTGTATGGGTATCGCACCTGGTGCTGCTAATCAATGTAGCGGTGTTTATGGTTGTGGCTTATTACTTGGGATGAGGTGAACAGACTGTCTGTTTACCCCCCTTTCTATAAAAATAGACGAGGTATTTAGTTTTAAGGGGTCGTCCATTAATTAGGTGAGCCTCGAAAGGCTCCTCCTTTCGAGCCTCACGTGATTCATGGTAGGTAGAAGAAAATCACGAAATATTACAACTAGTCCCTCCCTAGTTGTGATGTTTTGAGATTTTTTTAATTGGAATATCACGTGTATTTATTTTTCGTTGATAACTCAATGTCTGTCTGGACATTTCTTTGACAATGCAAAATTTTCCAAAATTTAATCACATGAAATATCTTATAGGTATGTATTTAAAGATATTCTGAAAATATCAATATACTAATACATACTAAAAAAATACACGCAATTTTGCCATGGGTAGAGGGTAGTCTAAATCCTCACTACATATTACCAGAAGGGGTGAAGGGGTTAAAAAGTTGGTATGAAACATCACGTGATTAATGGACGGCTCTTAAAAAATGCGTTTCAACTCTCAAGCAACACGCATTCCTTGATAAGTCCGATAAAAATAACTAGTCCCATGAGCAAAGTAGAGCATATTTTACCATAAGGTACATAACTTTGACCACTTATTCAATCTCATGCGATTTTTTTTACTAGCCTAGATATCCTCCCCCAAGCTCTTCAGCGACGATGGTCCAGTGGTGGATGGACTCGGCCTCTTACGCGAGAGGTTCCGGGTTCGATCCTGATCCCCCGTGTGTGCCTTGAAATGGGTCTTTTTAAATTTCTAAGTGCACTAGAAACACGAGATCATCGTTTGTTCACCGGTGAAGGAAAACATCGTGAGGAAACCTGCATGCCTGCATGCATAAATCTCATCAAGATTTAAAATCTTTGAAGCGCATCGGTGAACTATGGCCCATTACCCTCCTCGCCTGATTTCGAGAAGGAGACCCGTGCCCAGCAGTGGGACATAAAGGGTTGATACTTTACTTTTTTAAGCTCTTCCACATATCGCATTCTATCAAGCAACTTACGATATCTTTACTTACGATCCAAAAAATAGCAATATTCATATTATATGGTTTGGTGATCTGTTATATCTCCAAAAAAAAAAAAAATACAGACTTGACTGTTGCCGCAAGCGACACCATTTGCTAAAACTTTGCCTTGAATTTATAACAGGCGTTATATAAATATAAAATCTTCTAGATCTCATGTCTCTGTAAATAGATTAATATCCTAACGTTGATTTGTGATTCAGATAACTCATAGCCGTATCAAATTAAATTATGTAGTTGTAGGAGTTTAATAAAAAAGTATGCCTTTAAGATAAGAAGTGATAAGTTATAGTCAAAGACCCCGTATGAGATCGACCCATCTGATAACGAGATGTGGCCTGTATCACTATCACTACATAGTATAAAAATCTTTAAAACTATGCAACGGATTTTGATGCGGTTCCTTTTAATAGATAGTTTAATTCAAGAGGAAGGTTTATGTATATAATTTATTAGGTTTTTATATAAATTAGATATAACAATAATTGTTGGAGGGGTCGGAAAAAATGGGAGTTTTCAACGAAAACTCTGCCTAAACCCTTTGAGATATAACAAAATAATGTATGGTGGAATTGTGTATCTTGAATAGGTCTACAAAAAAGTCCGCGATGACATATGTCTATCTCTTAGGGATATCATGCTATATCTATTTAATACTTAAAAAAAATGGGCAAATATAACGTGATAATTTGAAAGTTATTTACACAAATACGGTATAAATCCTTATCACTTTAAATCAGTTATAATTAACTAGCTAATGCTTGAGCACTTTATGAAGATTTTTTCCCCCTTTACATCATGCAAATTAAATGAATACTTTAGGAGATATGGCAAAATCAAAATAATACGCAAGAAAATAAATCGTGTTGCCGTGTACCGAAAGGGCGGTTCAGGCCGTATTGTATCAACTCTGTATGGTGGAATATAATATAATTAATAGTATCCTAAATATGCCTACAGAAGGGATATGTCTTTATGTCCAAGATAACATTTAAATCCATTTTAATACAAAAACTTAGTCATTATTAAAATAGAAAATGTCATCATCAGACATGATAAATCCGTAAATCTAAGTTCACGCGGGCGAAGCTGCGGGTAACAGCTAGTTTTATGAAATAATTTTAATTTATATACACACCTTTTTTGCCTATCGCAAAGTGTTCATAACTATTTTTAATTAAATTTATGTTTTGAATATTTGTACAAATACAAATGTCTTACACTAGGCGTAGCCTGTCCTGTGGGGCCATTCGAGACGATGTTATAGAAAGGGGATTGACATATAGAGAAATTTATTTGTTAACGGTATTAAGTTAAGTATTTTGCATTAGGTACATGTAGAATCTTAATACTATCCTTAAAACTACAGGGATAAATTAGTTGGTGTGTGTTGATAAGATACGTACAAAGTTATTTTATTCTAAGAAAGTCTCAATTAGGAGAAGTCATGTTCCAATATTTTGAATTATTTAATACAAGAACAAAAAAAATATATATACGGAACTCTGTGTACTTTTTTCTAATGGACCTATGCTGTTGGCCTTACAGCTTCATTGGAAGAGTCGGTTGGGGAGGTCTTCTAGCATTGGATCGAAGAACTATTTGGAACAATTTTTATACAATATTTGGTACATTTTTTCTTATAGCAAAGGAATGTATGGAAGCTTTGAAGTGGATGTTGCGAATTTGGAGTTTCATCTGGGACATATTCTTATCAGTCATACGTTATCAATCATCTCGACAGCCTTCACCGCTACGAAAACGGCATTGACATAGTCTTAAGAAAACAATTATCTATTTAACAATGTCGGTAATTGTTGATAGAGAACAATTGAAATAATCGATTTACTTTTAGTAGAATCTTGACAAAATGGCGGACCGCGAATTAATGGGGTTGTGACTTGTGGGCTACTGGTATTTTATCAAATCTAAACTTTTTATATACCCATTAATCCTAGTAATATTATTTTTAAATGCGAAAGTTTGTAAGTATGGTATACATCAGAATAACACATAGGCGCGTGAAACCGCAGGGCGCTGCTAGTATTTTTATATAAATTACGCATTTTATATATAACCTAAACAGCCTACATATATAAATGTATCTTTAGGTTTTAGATAAGTTAATTTGTCTTCATAACAAATTACTGTTCGTGGCTAATGTTTTCTTAGGCTTATGCGAATTTCACTCATTATAATTAAATAATTTTTACGAATTTCATGGCGGCTTTAATAAGCAAATCGAATAAAAAAATCTGTTACAAGTGTCCTCAACTGAGGCCTTAATACGTCACATAAGCCGCCTACGCTTGTACCGCAGACTTAAAACTTAATATAATTCAGAAATTTATTTAAATATTAAAACCACAGATTTATAAATAAAGACAGATGGAGCATGCGGATCTCGGAATTGACGCCACTAAAGCGAACACAATCTAATAGACGTTTAGAATACAACACTATGTCAAGCACTTGAGAGCGCTTTTGAATTTGTATTCGCTTTGAAGCGTCACTCTGGTGTTTGGCATGTTCCATCTATATTTATTTATAAATCTGTGATTAAAACAATATGTTATTGACGTATAGCCCGTAGGTAACACGAGCTCACTTTAGCCGCACCACTGAGCACGCTCTCTCGCGATTTCTCGCTCGGTATGCTTTTATTTGCATGCTAGTGCGGCCAATTATAATTAAGTACATCAGATAAAATTAACATCACAGCTTATATTAGATGAAGCTGATGGAATCTCCTTACGTGAATAAAGATGTGGCTAATTACATTGGTACGGCTTTCCTTCTGTAGATATCACTACATATTATAAAACAAAGTCGCTTTTTCTGTCCCTATATCCCTTTGTACGCTTAAATCTTTAAAATTACGCTACAGATTTTGATGCGGTTTTTTTTAATGGATAGGACAATTCAAGAGGAAGGTTTATGTACATAATTTATTAAGTTTTTATATACATTGGCTAAGATATAACAATAATTGTTGGAGGAGTCGGAAAAAAATAGGCCGTCTGGGAGTTTTCAACGAAAACGCTGCCCAAACCCTTTGAGATATAACAAAATACTGTATGGTGGAATTGTGTATCTTAAATAGGTCTACAAAAAAGTCCGCGATGGCATATGTCTATCTGTTAAGGATATCATACTATATCCATTTAATACTTAAAAAAAATGGGCAATTATAACGTGATAATTTGAAAGTTATTTACACAAATACGGTATGAATCCTTATCATTTTTAATCAGTTAATTAGCTTAAGCACTTCATGATGATTATTTTTCCCCTTTACATTATGCAAATTAAATGAGTACTTTAGGAGATATGGCAATATCAAAATAATACGCAAGAAAATAAATCGTGTTGCCGTGATTCGAACGGCAGATCTAAGTTCACGCGAGCGAAGCTGCGGGTAACAGCTAGTTGTTAATACAAGAAGGAGAATAAGTTAACAAAGTATTGCTTTGGTAGTTTATATGCCTAATTTCATTCGGATTTTTTAATGTAGATAATAAGATAATAAATATATTAAATAGCACGTACCTGATATAAATTACAATATATATCAGTCTTTTCATATATCACGTATGAACTAGTTTTAAAGATTTTTGTTTGTAACCTTCTTGCACTTAACTCAATATCATTGGATAGAGTGTAAAATAATGTGAGCTATGAAAATAGGAAACCAATCAGTGTCTTTACACTAACGTTATAGCAATTCAAGCAACCAGTGATATGTGTGTACGTCCTATCAGCCAATCATCAACTCAATCAACTCATAACAAATCACAATGGCCATCTGTCGGCCAATCAGAGCGCAGAACCGTGGTAAAGTCGCAGCATAAATTTGGCGGAAATTTTTCATACAAAACACATAACATTGCTGCTTTATTTCGATGATATGCTCGATGCCTTCTTGTTTAATTGCAAAGTACGACATTTTGTTGCTTTAAATGAATAAATGAAAAATCGTTCTAGTTAGAATTTGCCTTAACCTTTTTATCTTCCCGATTTATCATCTCCGTGAACTGTCCGGTGGTGGAGGAGTACTTGGATGATAGTGGCGAGGGATCATTGACGTTTAAGGACATCGATAGCAAACAGTGGTCGCAGAAGATTGACATTGATAAGCATTACGACTAAGTTTTAATTACCACGCGCTGTTAATGTAATTAGTAATTACAGTAATATTTCGATGCATATACTTTTTGCTCATAAAGCTGGTAATGTATTTGCAGTAACTGGTTGTACGAATGACTCATCTCTACTTATCTGACAATGACCTTACCTTGCTTTGTCTCGTTATATTTATATATACTGACCTACTTACTTATCATTTTTGGATACTTTCAGTTTTTAAATAACATTAGGTAAGTGTGTGCCTTGAAATGAGTTTTTCTAAATTTTTAAGTGCACCCCAAACACGAGACCATCGCTCGCTCACCGGTGAAGGAAAATCTGCATGCCTGATGAGATTGAAAGTCTTTAAAGGTATGTGAAGTTCAACAACCTGCACTGGGCCAGCGCATCGGTGAACTATGGCTCATTACCCTCCTAGCCTGATTTCGAGGAGGAGACCCGTGCCCAGCAGTGGGACATATAGGGTTGATACTTTACTTTTTTTTACGTGTTTAAACAAAATATGCCTTACAACAGTATTAATGAATGAATGAATGATTTATTTTATTTAAGTAACAAAGACTCATTATGTTAGTAAGACATAATATAATGGTTACGTTCGTAAAATTATTGAAATTTAAAAAAGTTTCGCAGAGGCCGCTCCTGTACCTACCATCCCTCTGACTAGGGCAGAGCAATGGTTTAATGTTTTAGTATAATTGATTAAATGTACTGTCGGTCCTTGATGGAAATTCAGGTTATAACTTCTATAATGAAACTTTTTTACACATTTTTCCACTATTTATTATATATATTACACTATTTATTATAACTGTAATAAAATATTATAATTAATAGTGGAAAAAGTGTAAAAAAGTTTCATTATAGTGGTTATTAAAGTTTTAGAACTTTAAATATATATTTTATATTTTTAATAATATTTTATAGTTAATTTTTATTGTTTCAGCAAACTCAGAAGGCCAATTTATACCCTGAGACCGACCAATTAGTTAATTCTTCAGTGAAACAGCTTTGCTTTGTTTCAGAGAGAAAGAAAAGACTTACAAGACAGACAAGGCAGGCAAGAAGAATATATTTAAGAGCAGTGATTCCCGTTTGTAGCATAGTTATACCTAACAACTGTTTTCTATTGATGGCATACAGAATATACCTACAATAGTTTTTTTCGGTTGGAGCTATAGAATAGAATAGAAAATCTTTATTTCAGACACAAGTATGCCCATATTATTGTTAGTTTGTTAGTTACAATATTAGCTTATAATTATGTTAGTAGTGTTAGTATTTGACAGGAATACAGATTATCATTAACATTACACATGTCCAGTGACTACCCTTACCCAATGTTCTTGGATATACTAATGGCCCTAGTGTCCTGCTTAATCGAATGTAGGGTGAGCCGATTGACTACATCCTTGGCTACATATGTCCTGAGAAAATATGGGGGCTGCCCCCCGCCAGCCGTAGAGTTTGAATTCCACGGCTTCATGGCGTCGGGTTCGTTCCTGTGGCGGGTCTATGGCTCATCGCCGTCGGATGATAACCTACTGTAGTATTTGTAATTACGTGTTAAGTAATTAAGTAAGTATCAAGTGGATTATAATCTGTGGCAATTTCAATATGGCAACAAGTTGTGAATGTTGTGTTATCATCTTGTACACCTGGAGCTTAATATGCATCACGAACATATATAAAATCGCAGCTGCTGTGACTTGGTCCATTGCAGGTGGCTTACGAAATGTAAATTATTAAGTATATGAGAGACTAGTCACACACTCAGAAGAACTGATGGTCGATGGGCCTATAAGGTTCGAGACTTGAGACTTCATTCGGGTAGATGAAGATTATAGTAACGAATAGGATGTCTTGGCGTTTGTTGAGGGTTGGAGGACCTATGCTGAGCGGACGGATAAAGGCTGATGATGTTTATTATGAATGATATGAAATATTTTTGTATGCTACTTAATTACGGAAACCGTCAGACGTGACCATTGGTATGTGGTCTGCCACGTCTATGAACATAAGATCGTAATAAGATCGCCAGAAGTTAGCCCATATACTTATTTAAGTTTAGTAGGATGTCAGAGACGATTGCCTCTAGTTGCACATTGACCGGTGCGAATGGCCATCGCTCCTACAAAGAAGCAGTGCGATGAGGAGAATACCGCCGGGCTTAGGCGGGAAGAGCTATGTCCACCATACCTATTTCGAGTCCCACATATCTGTCCTGGGAATCCCTTCTTGCCCGTGGGATGTCTAAGAGCATTTCTCTTCTTCTTCTAAAAATATTCTTTATAAAATGATGATGACGGACAGGACAACTTCAGCCCGGTTCAGCTTTTTAAATACAAATATAAGATACAACATATCTTAAGTATTTCATAACTACGAGATACTTCTCGCGGGCTTTAGACAATTTTTTTTGCCAAGCTTCTTTTACTTTTTAACTATCCCATAGTTAAAAAGTTATAGAAATAGTGTGATTACTGGTAGCACGCACTATTTTTGTTCTTACATGGGCATGTCACAGTAAAGGTGCGCGTGGTTTTAATTAACATGTGCATACCGTGACGTTGAAGGTTTGCTGGTAGGTATGTATAAAATAAAAATAAAAACTTAAAGTCACGTTCAAAATCGAATATTTCGTAAAATAAATAGGTTAAAGATACCAAATCCATTTGTGGTCAACCATAGCCTACTCAATTTTCAACCCACACACTGAACGCGACAATTATAAAATATTTCAACATACCTCTGCAAATGCAGGCTATCGCTTACCCTAACATCGTAAGGCCCCGGTCGCTAGAGCGCTTTATAGCGAGCGTTAAAAAAGCGTTTGATTGAGACAAATGGATATTATGTATTTGTTCAGACAAAAGCGTTTTTAAAGCGCTTCGTTTTTTATCGGGCACTGTTGTATTTTCGACGTTGAGCGTTGGACGTATCGTATCTAGCATGCGGATCTCGCGATTCGCGCCAACGTCGAGATTTAACGTGACGCTTATTAAATGCTCGTGATAATGGGGCCTATCGTGGATATTACAGAAAAAGCCATTTTAATTTTAATTCTATTTCAGTCTGTACAGAATGACTAAGGTATATGCATAACAAAAGGCACAACACCAACCACTGATAACGGCAAAGTGAAAGTCAAATAAGCATTAAATAAGGAAAAACGAATGCTAGAACATAATATAATTCCGTGGAATTAGTAAATCATCGAACACTCGCTCGGCTAGTACACTGAGTTATGACAAAGCCGCGGCCCTAGCTCGTCGCACGCAGACGCATCATAGCTCCGATCCGATGCCAGAAGACCGTGCGGTCGTTCTCGACTTCGCGGCTGGCGGGGTCTGATGATAATTAGTCGACGTTATTCATGAACGTGAACTAGTTAACCTGGGACTAGTCCAGGTCATAATTTTTTCCCCACCATGGTTCAGGCCTTGTCGTGGCGGTGGGGCACAGTAGCCCAGGGTGACCCCCAACACCTTGTGCGAAGCGAATTGAGCCGAGGGGGCTCTTTGTACCCCTCTTATAAGAAGAGGGGACAAAAGAGCAGATACAGCAGTAGCAGCAGTACTGCCCAGACGTTGGGAGTGGTTGTTCTGTGGTGCGGGGCAACCTTTCTGTGGAGGTGACGTCAGTCCCCTGAAGGACTGACTAGCCGTCGAGGTGCCCTGTTGCTTGTAGATCCGGGGCACCTCACCAAAGGCGGCATTGGTGGCACTCGCCGGGTTTTAGTGGGTAGAGCTGCGTCCACTTACTATCTTTCGGGCGCAGCGAGTCCCACATACCCGCCTGGGGAGACCCACTCCCCAGCGGTATGCGTCAGTGCATTTCCCGGCGTAAAAGAAAAAAAAAGGTCATAATTATTCAGCTGTGTCAAGTCTGTGTCAGTAATTACTCTTGTCCTAGTCTAGACTTGCCCTTCTCGACGAAACAAAGCAAAGATTAAAAATTAAAGCAGTAAGCGGTGGAATACATGTATTAGTAAGTGTAGAATATAAGGAGGTATGTATTTTATTTCTTTTAATTTGTCTCAGAGGGGCTAGCACGACCATCATGACTCATAAAACGAATTAATTCTATATGCGAACGGCGCCAAAAAGAATGAGCAAATGAGTGGTTTCTGTCCATGTATCACCTAATGACAATTTTAGTATAAAATAAGGCCATTTTTATATCTCATTTACATTACTAGTTTATTTTTAATTATTAATTGACAGCGATAGGAAATATTATGTTTGTGTTCTGAAGATCAAAAATTAAAAGGAAAGAAAAATAATAATATGTGTCATATTATTATTATTAAATAGTATTTGTTTCCTTTAGATTCAGAATCAAAAGATACTTTATTAAAAGTAATAAAAAATACTGGCCGAAAACATTTTGTTCATTCATTTAAAATTTTAAAAACCATTTTCAAATCAACTCGAACGCACCCAAAAATATAATTAAAATTGGTCCAGTCGCATCATCATAATCATCAGCCTTTACCTACCATCATGTATGGATTCGAGTGGATATGAAAATGGTTTTTAAGAGTCAAAATTTGTAGACCGAATGAAAAAAATGTTTTCGGCTATTATTTTAATAGAAGCCTGGAAGTTGGTTGTTGTTGGTATGGTTTTATATACATTCTTCTATAATTGGTGATCCATTAACGCAGAAGGTCATGCTAGCTCCAACGTTTTTATAATCTAGAGTTTAATGACCTCTGTTAAGATCAAACCGGGCCCCGCCAATAATGATAGCTTATAGCAAATTTACCATCTATTTAAGTAAGTATACTATAATTATATATACATACACTTTAAAACTGCAGATGTGTCCAAATTTATATAGTAAAATAGATAACGTCATTAGTTTTGTTAGTACTTTACACTTATCAATAAAGATATTGATAGTAGGTAATGATTACAATTCCTTTAATTTTTCTCTTAATTCATAGAATTCTAATACATGATAATAAAAATATGATTACGCCTGAGATTGAAATAATTTGTTCTGATATACTACTCGTATTTGACCAAAACAATTAGGCGGATCACGCATGACATGCTACCATCGACCACACAACCTATAGACTCCTAATGTTAGATTTTATGAATTTTTTTGTATTAAATGCATTCTGGCAACTAGCTAAGGTGAGACGAAAGGGGGTACAATGCTGTGATTAGCCAATTCAATGTCATACATTACCAATCACGGAACGTTAAAAAGAAATGGATATATATGTCACAATCTGGATTAACTTTTCATTATTTACAATATATTACTATGACGAAACGAAAGCTATAACTTTTTTTTTTGCAAGAATAAATAATAACTTCAAACGATATTATGTATAAATAAAATGGCGATCAATAACAACATTTAAATAAAAATACTTACCTACTTACTTACTTAATTTTCTGCTACTGTATCACGGAAAAGGACTATTTTTGATTGTGCGAAGCGATGCTGTAATAATTTGGAACATCAACGTTGCGCATTATGCCACGTAAGGCGTTCTTATGCTGCTACTGGAAAACACCTTTTTTGCTTATTTTTGATAGGCTCGCTAGTATTTACTACACACATGATATATATCATACCTACTATATATTATCTACTATATAGTAGACCGACGTTAGACCGCGACGCAGCGCTACCCATCTCGAGCTTACCGGGTCTGCTCGGCAGAGTCCACTGACGTGCCACAATCGTGACATACCGTCATCGGCTCAAACAGAGTGGGCCGTCTGGCACAGATAGGTCCTCTCCAAAGCGACCATGCCCGGCCCGCCTGTGCCAGAGGGAAGGAAGTATTCCCCATCTCTCCCTCCTTCTTTATCTCCGCATAAATGCCTTCTAGTACCTGCTGCCCTAGTCAGCGAACCCGCAGAATCACGTCCAACGCGAGGCTCTCACCTCATATATTAGAGTGCGTCACGGCAATAACCTTCGCCCCGAATTCTCACAAGGCGTCACCGGCCAGAGCAGTGGCTGCAGCTCACGATGTACAGTACCCCCGAATCACTGTTGCCGCGACAATCCGCTGCTCGGCGCGCAGCTAGGCCTTACTTCTCCATGTAATTGTAGTTGGGTGGTAATACTAGTTGGGTGCGATTATCGGTTTTTGTGTAATTAATAGTCTTGAATCAGGTTGATAATAGTAAAAATGACGTAAAGCAAATATTCTACTAGGTAATCCGTACTCTACAGACAGTATATTCTTTATACTAATTGTTTGCAAATAGTATTCTAAGACGCGATTATACCAACCAACCAAATAATAACAGATACCACACAATGAATCCATTTTTATAATATGTATTTTTCTACGTGTTCCAAGATTCGAAATCAATCGATTAATTAAAACGAGCTCAATAAAAAGCGAAACAAGTGCTCAAATAAACCAGTCCATTTCTTTAGGCCCCGAAATTTCAAAATTGGCACCTGTCAATGACTTTTTACAGAATATAGAATTTAGTTTGGAATTGTAGTAAGTGTGAAACATTTTTAATTAATTGTTCGTGTAATAATTAATTATTATATTCATTTTCAGAGATTCAATATTCATTTTTTGGAACGAAGTTCCTTACGGCAGGCTTTGAGGGGGTGAGAGAGGAGGCCGCTGACGTAGCCTCCCCCCGTAGACGACGAACGGGGGTGCGTCGGAGGCGCTATTTAATGCGCCTTCAATAAAGCCCCTGTGCTCGTGTCGGGCTCGGGATGGGAACCCGGGCCCAGCTTAAGACACGACGTCGTGGGGACTGCCAAGTCGTAGCCGGGCAGTCCCCCTATTGTGGAGAATCTGGTCTTGCCGGGACCAGTCTGTCGCTGAGGGTATCCCGTCGCCTGCACAGATCCGGGTCCCTCAATTATAGCGGCTGAAGGCTCACGCAGCGGTTTTAGTGGGGTAGGGCACCCAAATGCGAGTCCCCACACACGCCAGTGCGCCTACCCAGGCCCTGGTAAGGTCGTAAATGATTTCCGCTGCGTCATCAAAAAAAAAAAAAAAAAAAAAAGGCTTTGAGGGGGTAGGGATTTTGCTGCGCGACCGAACTGAAAAAATGTGATAGTAAAACCGTAAGCAAAAGTGCGTGGAATAAAAAGCGTTAAATAAGACGGGCGCAGGCGCGACAGTCGCATACACAAGCGAGTAAGTGTATAATAAATAACCTTTCTTTTTAGCCGAAGGAACTTCGTTCCTACCTGGTGTCCCACGACACCACATTTCTTTTTTTATTATTTATTAGGTGGCTATGCTCATAGAATTGATTAACGTCGCTTATTAACGCTCCCAGCTTTAGCATTACATAACAAGTAGATAACATTGTTTTTTATGTACCTGCTAAAAAACTGTGGGAACAGGTGTCATCGAATAGGAATAGGTCCTGGAATATATCGTTTATGTACTATGCCGAAACCCGAAACAAAGCGTGCGTACTTCATTGAAGATTCAAGAAAGGAGATATCGAGGCAAACCGGACCAGCCCAAATCGGCTGTGGCTTTACGGGAAGTACAGAGTACTCACCATTATTTTAAGTATTTATAGCCAGGTCATGACGGAAAAATTTAAACAGTTCATGAGGGATATCCATACATACATCCATGACCCAGTGCAGACGTTATCATCAATACCCAACGACTAGACGTAAATTTATTGGCATGTTCGTATTGGATGCGAGTGGCCAGGGATCGGTCGTCTTGGCGTTCATTGAGGGAGGCCTATGTTCAGCAGTGGACTAATAGACGCTGATACTTATGATGATGATATGATATTCAATATATTGACTACTAGCTGTTGCCCGCAGCTTCGCCTGCGTTAACAAAGATTTACAACGGAATCTTAGTACGCAAAATAATTAACTTTTCTGGTTGATTTTTTACACCTTGTGTCCGAAAAACCCAAATATCTTACGGAACCCTATTTTTTTCAGAATAAAATTTAGCCTATGTTACTCGTGGATAATGTAGCTTTTTTAAAATCGGTCCAGTACTTTATGAGCCTATTCATTACAACCAAACAAACAAAGTTTTCCTCTTTAAAATATTAGTTTAGACAAATAGCATTTAAGTGAGTTTCAGCGTTGCTTGGGTGAGCCACCTGCCAACCCACAGCTCCGATTTCGCTCGAATGCCCTAAGGCCACAGCATAGGACATTTCGAAAAAAAAGTTTCAGCGTCCGCAGTCTCTTGTCTTGTTTAAAAAAGTAACAATTTTACGCATACAATAGTAATGTTCATGCAAAGGGGATCTTAAGGTTCGCTGGTTATGGCCTTAGGGAGTCACGCTAGTGAGTTATTGAAATATTTTACGGATGGTGACTCCTGTGTGTTACTTCCGTTGCTCATCACCAGGTGCGCGGACAATGTGCTTTATTAAACGAAAAGCTGACAAAAGTATGAAGTTTTAAGGGTCGGTTTGAGGTCACAAATATGTACATACCAGTCAAAATTAAAAAAAAACTGACTGAGTCGACTCGACTACAAAAGTGTCTAAAGTCGTTTGAAGTGTCTCTCTCTTTCAAGTCCTAAAGCCTGCATGTAGTCAGAATCTTTACTTTCAATATTGCATTGAGAAAAATATTAGCTGTCATAGGGTCAACCGTTAACGGCGGTCTTCAATATTCTATCTGTCTTAATGTTCTTATCTATCGTTACATTTTGACACATTTTCTTACAAAATCTGTCAAAATTGTAAGATGGTTAAGAAAATTTTAAGATAGATAGGATATTGAAAACCACCGTTAAACTATACTAAAACTACTACGATTGTACACGCTAATTTTGTATTTGTTTTATAATTTTCCTGTGGCAGGACTACTAGAAGAGATTCCATCATGGGATAAGTAGTACCTTTGTACCAGCATTTTTTTTGTGTTATTTTTATTGTAACATTTTTAATGTACAAAAATTGTTAAATAAATAAATAAAACTAAATACAGATTTTTTTAATATTCTAAAGCACTAAGCCTGAGAAATTTGAGACAGTCGTAGAATGCAAATTAAACTTGTGCTCCTAAATTGATATGGTCAAAGTAACAAAATTTAATACCAGTAGTAGTTAGTACTACTACTACTCTATACTCTATACTCTGTCAGTATTTACGAAGAAATTTATGATAATGGGACAACAATCTTCTTGCATTATTTTTAATCATTCTTATAAATTATCTAAGGATTCAGTTTTTCATTTAGTAAAAAAGGTTTTTCTCTCTTTTCCATATCTTGTGCTCCTTTATATAGACAGAGTATTTGGCTATAATAATTTTATTCGTTGTCCAAATGATAGTTGGCATTACTTTAAATAATTACTAATTATCATCTCTATTAGAGTAGGGAAAGAATCAATATTAAACATATTCATTCAATTCATTCTATTATATTACAGACACCAGATGTTTTTGTTCCGAGCAGGTGTATAACCCGTTCCATAGGGGCCAACGATACGAGATGTCGTTTGATAAACACAGGTCACTGCTACTTGTGCAATAATGTTCAACAATAATATGAGATGGCAGCTGCCTGGTCCGTTAGTCTGTTGCTTGAATCTCCTTATTAAATTAGGTCGACGAATTTTACAATATACATATGCCAACAAATCTTCTCACTTTATAGAGCTTTGTTGTTGTCTATCAATACTTTCACCTAATAAGATACGACCTGTGCCTTTTCCTTTATCGCTTTTTATCTTTAATGCTGGGAAATGCACTGAGACATCCCGCTAGGGAGTGGGTCTCCCCAGGCGGGTATGTGGGACTCGCTGCACCCGAAAGCTGGTAAGTGGACGCAGCTTTACCCACTAAAACCCGGCAAGGGCCACCAATGACGCCTTTGATGAGATGCCCCAAACATCTTCACCTGCTCTTTTACCCCCTCTTCTTGTAAGAGGGGTACAAAAAGCCCCCTCGCCTCAATTCCCTTCGCCCAAGGTGTTGGGGTCAGCCTGGGCTACAGAGCCCCACCGCAACGATAAAGCCTGAACCACGGTGGGGTTTCCTATACCCTTTCTCTATAGATTCTCCTCAGCATCTTCCACTCTTTCCCTTAATCCAATCAATTCTTTTATGATACTTACAAAAAATATTTGTGTGAGTAGAGATAGGTAGGTAACAATCTCGCTGGACCATAAATTCACACGACACTAACCCTTACTGTGTCAATATAAGGCAAGTGATATAAGTATTACCTGTATATGACGCGAGAAGTGAACTCTAAGTGCCAAATTATAACTGCATGTACCTACTGAAATTCACATGGAAAAATTTTATTATCAGAAAGATGGTAGGTACTTATTGACGATTGTAAGATGTAAAGGGATTCCCCTGTAAGTATAAAAATAAATTTAAGATTATTCATTATGAATAATACTTAACCTAGCAGAATACAAAGAACCCCATCATGGTTCAAGCCTTGTCGTGGCGGTGGGGCTTGGGTGAAGCGAATTGAGCCGAGGGGGCTCTTTGTACTCCTCTTATAAGAAGAGGCGGCAAAAGAGCAGGGGGCAAAAGGCGAGGATGGGAACCTCGCCGCATTGTACTGTCCCGACGTTGAGAGAGGTTGATCTGTGGTGCGGGACAACCCCTCTGTGGAGGTGGCGTCGGTCCCCCGAGGGACTGACTAGCCGTCGAGGTGCCTTGTTGCTAACAGATCCGGGGTACCTCACCAAAGACGGAATCGGTGGCACTCGCCGGGTTTTAGTGGGTAGAGGTGCGTCCACTTACCAGCTTTCGGGCGCAGCGAGTTTCGCATCCCGCGGGGGAGAGTGTCTCCCCAGCGCATTTCCTCGCGTTAAAGATAAAAAAAGATAAAAAAGTCTCCCAGGGATCATTTCCCCTGCACTATCCCTTTTTCACATGACGTAAAGTTCTTTATCCCATTTAGAGTATCAACTACCAAATGCTTTATAATACCCATATCTTTCTTTGGTTGGTTCTTCATGCAAATTTCACCGAATATGATTAAAATGTTGAAAAAAATTCAGCGTATATGGAGTCAGGAGTAAGGATCGCGTCTCAATGCCTTCGAGTATACCACATTTATAAGACTATTTGTGAACTAATTAAATGTTGCTCCAAGCCGGAACACCTACGTGAACTAAAGTCCTAGATTCCATATTTTATGATGCAATTATTATTGCAATTGTTAGTATTCTAACGAGAAACAATTTACAAATGCATGTTGTGGACACACGAAACTGATCCTTATATTATATTCAAACTAGTAGCGCCCCGCGGTTTCGCCCGCGTACTTCCTGTTCCCGTCAGAGTACGGTGATAAATTATAGCCTATGTGTAATTCTGATGTATTAGCTATGCCATTGTAAAGTTTCATTAAAATCTATTCAGTAGTTTTTACGTGAAAGAGTAACAAACATCCATACTTACAAACTTTCGCGTTTATAATATTAGAAGGATTTACTACATGTTAAATCGTTTACACAATACATTTATATATTAATATATAAATGTCTTTAGAATATATTTTACTGTAACTTTTTACAATGTTTAAAACCCGTACCTATTCAAGCTAGGAAAATGAAAATGACGAAAAAGCATCAATCGACATCTGACACGGGTGCTAAAACATAAATGTACATTATGACTTCCTTTATAATTTAAAAAATAAAGGTATAATTTATAATAAACTAGCTGTTGCCCGCAGCTTCGCCTGCGTTAACTAAGATTTACAACAGGAGCTTAGTACGCAAAATAAGTAACTTTTCTAGTTGATTTTTTACATCTTGTATCCGAAAAACCCAAATATCTTACGGAACCCTATTTTTTTTTTCAGAATAAAATATAGCCTATGTTACTCGTGGATAATGTAGCTTTCGAATGGTGAAAGAATTTTTGATATCGGTCCATTACTTTTTGAGCCTATTCATTACAACCAAACAAACAAACAAAGTTTTCCTCTTTATAATATTGGTGTAGATTACATTTAGAGACTTAGGGACTGTTTCACAATCTCCCTTTAAGTTCCCTATAGGCTATTGGCAACATATTTGACAGATGTTTGACAGATACTCCATACTCTATCTGTCAAACATCTGTCAAATATGTTGCCAATAGCCTATAGGGAACTTAAAGGGAGATTGTGAAACAGGCCCTTAGTACCTTTTAATCGATCTTATTAGCTATGATAAATCCATAATAACGGCCTCTCACACTGCCCCAAATTTAGTAACTAATTGCTACTTTTTTAAACGATATCCAAAACAGAAAAAAAGAGGCTTCATCTTTTTTAGTAATCGTTGTTTCATAATTTTATTTGATCATCAATCAACTTACGAATGTCACGACGAAAGAAAGTTGATTGTTTCAGTTAAGCGTCTGATAACACTTTCCCAGACACCTGGTATAGAACAAATTAAAGCAGTCTTAAACACTCTGTATATGCTACACAATACATAATACGAATAATTTGGATTCCTCATTTTATAATATATAATGACTATAAAAAGCTTCGCCAGGTGATCAGAGATACGAAAACATTGCCACCTGTCAGATAAATATGACCTTGATAAACAAATTCTGAATAAGCTTATACTTTTCATATTATACAGGTGAGAATTATGCGCTTCGTCTTTTATTTTATCGAACTTAATTTTTAAGTTATTTGGATAGAATAAGTTGATAACTTATTATATAACATACATTGGATAAGCCACCTATGATCTAAGTGGTCAACGTCGCCCATTAACATATACCAAAATCGAATAGAATAAAGTTTACCTAGAACCAGCCCAGACAAATAATGTATATGTTGCGGTTTCCAAAAGACTGATCAACGCAAAAATTAACAAATCACTTGTCAAGTTCTCTTGTTAAGAGTCAAATAAGTTGCTATAGGAGCATGGTACTTAATTGTTCTGCCTGTCAGTTGACATAGTCACTACGATGAAAAGCTGTCAAATTTGACTCTAGAATCGTATGGTAACCGCCATAAACAGCCATGTTAGTTGACATACATTTTGACCAACGTCTCAGAAACCGGGCGTTAGTCTCGGTTCCTTTCCTTCTCTCCGGAACTAAGCTGATAAGCAAGATGGAACTAATGGAGCCGTGAGTACGGCACACCGCATCCCTTCTTCCCCCGCACCGCATCCATATTCTTGCAAATTAAGATTATGCATTGTAAGATCTACTATATCCTATCTCTAGGCTAGGGCTCATTAATAAAAACCCATTCCTCCCTGTTTGTTTTTACTTTTTAGTCCTTTGGGTCAGGAATATATAAACAGACCCGTGTGGTTCCATGTCCTGCTAATGTTCTGAATGATTACCTCTTCTTGGTAAATAGGAGTTAGCGCCGTAACGTCGAGATTATGTTCATGAGGATATAATGGATATGTGCTTGACTTTGCACATGCACCCTATCTAACAAGGACATGTTCGTCTCAGCTAACAACCATCGACGTTTGCCTCAAGTCATCCGTCGGCACGCCTATTTAATAGGTAATTCCTGATGCCTTTACCGCCATTTGCTTGAAGTCTCTCTCACCGTCACCTTGGTATACGTCGCATGCTTCATCAGTTCGCCTTGTTAGCCCTTGATGAATGTTGAAGTCAACGCTAAATTAGACAATTTTCCGCCTTCCAAGGCTCAGTTGGAAATTAGAATATTATAACGTCATTTCGAGGGATTTGTAAGTGACGATGTCTCGATCTTTGGGTTCAATTCTGACCGAGTGGCACCAAAATTTGTTTTTCTAAGATTCGTGCATTTGAACATGAAAATATTGCTCGCTGGACGATTGATTTGATGAAGGAAAGCATCGTGAGGAAGCATGTATGCTTGCATAGTTCATCAAGCCGCATTGAGCCAGCGCATAAGTGAATTATAGCAGCTTAACTGCCTCCTCCCCTGATTTCGAGGAGGAGACCCGGCAGAGACAACTTAAGGATAAGCGATGATACTGATGATTTGATAAATATTGGGATTATACACTTGGATGTTACATATTTCTAATAGATTTACACATTCGTGCCGATAGTTTGATCGTTAACATAATTGATCGGTATATGTGAGTTCGTGATTGTGTGTATTTGTGTGTCTGTGTGAGTTCATGTTCGTGTGTGCGTATAACAATACTTTTCCGTTATTCGTTCCGGTCGTGTAATTCTCAATGTTTTGTACATTTGCACTTAGTTTTAAAATCATCCTATTATGTTTTTTTAAAACTGTGAACTCTATATTATATAGATATGTCTATAATATCTGTGAACACAGGTTATAGGCACCGAAAAAAGTAAAGTATCCGAAACGACGGGCTCATACAATATTAAATAAACCGCGATAAAATCCGTAAAAGTTGTTTCATTATAATGAGTGAAATTCGCGTAAACATAAGAAAACAACACATTAATAACCTTTATAATTATAATACTTTTAATAGGTTGCTTGCAATGTCCCTTTCTATAGTTTTTATTATTCCGTAAGTGACAGTTGGATTCAAATGTATTAGGGCCAAAATCCAAAGGGCTAATTAATGGATGAGGTAAATCACCAAGTATTTGTCTGCCTTACCTGTATTTTGTAATTATCTAGGGCCGGGAAGTACCAATATCTTATCCAACATACATCGTGATAAGAAGACTGTCAATTTGTTAGTTCTTCATTAGTCATACCGCACACGCCAATAAGGTAATCTGTTGTCTTTACAATAGCCTTATTACCCTGAATTACAATTCTATACAAGGCTTGTTAATTATTTATAATCATCGAAATCCATTCGCAAGCAACGGAGTAATCATGTCACAAACATAATAATTATTAATAGTTGAAAGAAACAAAAAAAAAAGATTTATGACTAGCTATTGCCCGCAGCTTCGCCTGTGTTAACTAAGATTTACAACGGGATCTTAGTACGCAAAATGCTTTTCTGGTCTTTTCTGGTCTGGACTTTTCTGGTAGATTTTTTACACCTTGTGTCCGAAAAACCCAAATATTTTTTATCAGAATAAAATTTAGCCTATGTTACTCGTGGATAATCTGGCTTTCGAATGGTGAAAGAATTTTTGAAATCCGTCTAGTACTTTTTGAGCCTATTCATTACAACCAAACAAACAAACAAAGTTTTCCTCTTTATAATATTAGTGTAGATGTAGATGTAGATGTAATATAATATTATATTATATTATATTATAACGCAGGAACGGCATTGCACATAATATTATTTTGATGTTCTCCGGATATGTTGAAGTATTTTAATGAGCGAAAAAATATTTCTAGGTGGAGATTACATCTGAGATTATTTCATCATTATGATCATCATCAGCCTTTATCTATCCACTGCAAAATGTAGGCCCCCTTCAAAGAACGCTAAGACAGCCGATCCCTTTCGGGAAAAGGGGGGCAATGCGTGGCGTAGGTAGTCATCATAACACACCGACTGCTCGTTTGTCTTCTTAAGGTATTTAAGAAATGCATTCTTTCGTTCGAACTTCTTTTTACATTATAAACAAGCAGCATCCTGCGGTTTCACCCGCATATTTCCCATTCCCGTGGGAGTACGGGGATAAATTATTATTATAATGTTATTATTCTATGTGTTATTCTGATGTGTAAGCTATATTATTGTAAAGTTTCATAATAATCCATTCAGTAGTTTTTACGTGAAATAGTAATAAACATACATCCATCATCCATACTTACAAACTTTCGCATTTATAATATTAGTAGGATTAATGATTTCGTAAACCTCACTATTTTTAAACAAGACTTGAAAGAACAAGTTCATCAAAATTCATAATGACAGTAATGATGTCATTAAAAGAAACAGTCACACATCTCGTATTTTATGTAAATGTACTATTTTCGCTGATAGGTGTATAAACTAGGTTATCGTTAATGTAGGTTAAAAGGTCTCTTAAATTATATAAACACACAAAACACTTGAGGATACCATCCTAAAACGAACAATAGCGTTTGATAAGATAAGCTCTTATCACTGTACCGTGAGATCGATCGTCCTATCTTATATGTAAGGAAGTTTTAGTTCCACAATATCGGCATAAGAGTTCATAGAATTCATCTTCTCGTGTTTTATGTGGTTAGCGCGTTGGCGCACAAGCCGGAGGTAGCGGGTTCGAATCTCGCCAGGGAACACAAGTCTCTTCGAGAACTTAGCACGGGACCAGATTGACGTGGTGTAAAAGCGTCCATAGATATTATTATTATTATTATGTTAGTTGGTTTGGCAAACTGGTACACGTACCACCTGATGGTAAGTGTACGACGTCACCCATCAACATAAATTCGTTTACCTGGACTTATCCAGGCAACTCCTTATATAGCGGATGTTCTTACAGTGCACTGTCTAGGACTTACGGCGAGAGTCTTACGTTCGACGGGATCCTTCGGGCCCGTCGACTAGGACAGAGGAGCAAATGCGGGGATGGGGGGGGGGGGGGGTTACCTTGCGCGACAACCGTTCTTATGGCTGCTTCTGTGTAGGAATTGACAGAAACCATCAAAAGATCCTTGATATTAGGGAGCGTAAAGGGATACGTTAAAACTGTCTTAGTATCCACATTTATTAAGAAGAGTAGGAAATATAAGGAGAGAGACGCTATGCCATGCTTCCGGCTGCATAGGTACCACCATCTTGTTTTTTTCTCCCGTGAAATAACTTTGCTTTGCTTTTGCACCCATGCTTACATAGAATAAGGCTCTTGAATCTCATCAACCTCGCACTTGGGAAATGCACTACACCAATAAACCACCTGTGAGCGCCGTCAGCCCCTATGTGAGGGTCTAGGATGTGCAGGCAACAGGTAAACTCAACGACAATCTGGCCCCGGTGAACACCAGACCTCCATTCGTCTCAAGCCTTCTCTCTCATCCGTTCGTCGGCATTTCAGAAGGAAACCATCGCATCTAGAACTCATCGTCATCGAGCATTGCAATGATGCCGCTTGGCAGAGACAAGTCCCCTGTTTTTTCTTTAAGACCGGGAAATGCGCTTAGACCTCCCGCGGGGGAGTTGGTCTCCCCAGGCGGGTATGTGGGACTCGCTGCGCCCGAAAGATGGTAAGTGAACACAGCCCTACCCAATAAAACCCGGCGAGTGCCACCAATGCCGGGACAGTACAATGAAGCGAGGTTCCCGTCCTCATCCCTTGCCCTCTTTATCGCCCTTCTTATAAGAGGGGTACAAAGAGCCCCCTCAGTTCAATTCGCTTTGCCCAAGGTGTAGGGGTCACCCTGGGCTACTGAGCCCCACCGCCACGACAAGGCCTGAACCGTAGTGGGGAGAGAGAAGTCCCCTCTGATAACCGACATCGTGTCGTCCTCGATATTATATTGTCCTCATGTGTTTTATGTTAAATCGACTATACGCATGTAAACTAGTTTTATACGTCCCACTGCTTTGACGCATTCTCGGAATAAGGAGAGAGGGGTGTGAAATAGATAAATAAAAAGAGAGAGATAGAGTAGCTATAATACAGAGAGAACCCTCTATGAAAAATACTTATTATTTTTGTTCCATTCTACTTTATCAGTTGGTATGCACTAATTCATTTCTAAATAATCAAAATGTTTATTTAAAAACGAAAAATACAGTACACCTACATAAAATCTTATAATTTGCCAGTTATAATATTAAACGAATAGATAATTAGTATTGTTCACATGCTGACCTAGTACAATTCTCGTAACGAATCATCATAACACATTGAGAAATGGTGCATTTTTATATAATCTTTTATACAACTTACTCGTTGCAAACTTACATTACTTGCAATTACATAACACGTACGGAAACTGTAGCTGTACCAATTTTAAGGACGCGTTTACAAATTTGATAGGTACAGAATCGAACAACTACATTGAAAAAGTCACGCACACAAGCGCACCCGCACAATACGCACGCTTGCGTGCGGGAATAGTAGTCAAGTAAACGGATTTGATACTTTACAAATATTTGTTATTTTTATTATTTATAACACAAAATTATATTTTATTTCTGTTTGTTTTTACTATTTATCTTTTTACTTAGAATTAGTATATTAAATATATTATATATGTATATATATAATAAATAATTATATATTATAATATGTAAGTAAACTGATATCTGTAATTCATCTTGAGAGAAGGGAGGGGGGGGGGGCTCATAATTGCCACGCTGAGCAGGCGCATTGGCGATGGCAGATGATGATGAAGTCGCATCGGCAGCACTGCTGCCTGATCCGAGTGGCACGGGTTCGATCGTCTTGACGTTTATTGAGGGGGGCCTATGTTCGGCAGTGGATTGATGAAATTTGATGATGATGACGATGATGATATCTATTTGTTTGCGAGTGGCAAATGATCGGTCGTCTTGGTGTTCATTGAGGGAGGCCTATATTCAGCAGTGAACGGATGAAGTTTGATGATGATGATGATGATATCTATTTGTTTGCGAGTGGCAAGGGATCGGTCGTCTTGGTGTTCATTGAGGGAGGCCTATATCCAGCAGTGGATGGATGAAGTTTGATGATGATGACGATGATGATATCTATTTGTTTGCGAGTGGCAAGGGATCGGTCGTCTTGATGTTCATTGAGGGAGGCCTATTTTCAGCAGTGGATGGATGAAGTTTAATGATGATAATGATGGTGACATCTATTTGTTTGCGAGTGGCAAATGATCGGTCGTCTAGGTGTTCATTGAGGGAGGCCCATTTTCGGCAGTGGACGGATTTAGGCTGATGATAATGAAGTCGCATCGGCAGCACAGCTGCCTCATTAAAGTAGCACGGGATCGGTCGTCTTGACGTTCATTGAAGGAGGCCTATATTCAGCAGTGGATGGATGAAGTTTGGTGATGATGATGATGATGATATCTATTTTTTTGGGAGTGGCAAGGGATCGGTCGTCTTGGTGTTCATTGAGAGAGGCCTTTATTCAGCAGTGGATGGATGAAGTTTGATGATGATGATATCTATTTGTTTGCGAGTGGCAAGGAATCGGTCGTCTTGATGTTCATTGAGGGAGGCCTATTTTTGGCAGTGGACGGATTTAGGCTGATGATGATGAAGTCGCATCGGCAGCTCTGCTGCCTCATTAGAGTAGCACGGGATCGGTCGTCTTGACGTTCATTGAGGGAGGCCTATGTTCGGCAGTGGACGGATTTAGGCTGATGAAGTCGCATCGGCAGTACTGCTGCCTCATTAGAGTAGCACGGGATCGGTCGTCTTGACGTTCATTGAGGGAGGCCTATGTTCGGCAGTAGACGGATTTAGGCTGATGATGATGAAGTCGCATCGGCAGCACTGCTACCTCAGCATAGCACGGGATCGGTCGTCTTGGCGATCATTGAGGGAGGCCTATGTTCGGCAGTGGACGGATTTAGGCTGATGATGATGAAGTCGCATCGGCAGCACTGCTGCCTTAGCATAGCACGGGAACAGTCATCTTGGCGTTCATTGAGGGAGGCCTATGTTAGGCAGTGGACTGATTTAGGCTGACGATGATGATGATGATGATTATGATGATGATGATGATGATGATAAGTGAGCAAACGTCGAGAGAGAACGTCTTCCCACCTGGTTATAATGACCAACCAACATTTCGTCTACCTATGTAATAAACCAATTCCATAAAAATATATTGTGGTAAAAAAATATTGTAAAGTATCAAATCCAATCCAAAGTATCCAATATCAAATATAAATCGCGATGTTTTTTGAGTCGAATTGCTGCTGACGGGCGACGCAGTGTCCACCCAGAACCGCGGCCGAGCGCGGACTGAGTTCTCATTTCAAAAATGTAAAAGAAATCAAGACAGAGACAACGATGAAATAAACCTTAATGCAATGGAATAACATTCATCTTTGGTAGCAAAATTGGTAAAAAAATTAGTTATCTTCTTTATTTTTTTTAAGACTATTTTTAGCATTTTTGGGTTATTTTCTTGTCCTTTATTTAAAATTGAACATATTTCCCTGCTCCTACTATTTTTTAAAAACCTTAATAAATGTGGATATTAGACCAAAAGGGTACCGTAATTCTAATCGATTTCGTTCGTTTCATGGAAAATGGTAATGGAAGAACGTTGATTACTATATAAAAAAGCAACATTTATCAAAAAAATATGCGTTACCCGTGTAGATAAAGAACCATTCTATATGAAATAAATAATTTTTATATATGATTTTGTGTACTTTTGTTACAAACGGTACAGAAAAACAGCATAATTTCGTCTGATTCGTAAACGCGTCCTTAACGCAATTACATTCTAAGTATAGTAATAAGAACATAGAAAGATGTTAACACGATAAAATACTTATCTAAGGGCCTGTTTCACAATCTCCAGATAAGTTCCCAATAGGCTATCGGCAACATATTTGACAGATACTCCATACTCTATCTGTCAAATATGTTGCCGATAGCCTATTGGGCACTTAACTATAGATTGTGAAACAGGCCGTAACTCTGCTTGTTCATCTTTCATTGTTACAATAATTTTGGATCACAACATTAAATTAATGCGTAAAGCTCGAATCTGCCTCTTACACGCAAGTTTGGACACGTTTTTTTATATTTAAATATTAATTTATTTATTGAATTAGGATTTAAATTACACACACAAAAAATAGTTAACATTAGCCAATACCTGAAACTTTAATTTAATAAAATTAGCCGCGATTATTTAATTTCTTAAGAAACTCTCGTATTTGATGGAGTTCTTTGAAGAAGGTATAATATGTTCAGCAGTGGACGGATAAAGGCTGATGATGATGATGACAATTCATCTTCGGGACGTACGTGGTGTAAGTATCTGAAATAATAATATCAATAATTTACCAAGGAATCTTTAGTGTTAAACACTAAACCATTACAGTTTTTTTTTTGTTTTTTTTTTGTGGTGAAGATTTCGAAAAGCGGTTAACTCTTTATAAGTTTGTATATAAAACAAAAATAACACAAATTAATAGGATAATTTTATTGTAATATAGAGTTTTCGACAGTGCAATTCTAAAGCTACGAACTTTAGGCCTTAACAAAAACTATTTGATGCCGTATCTATGTTGTAAAATAAAAATTATCTTTTCAAATAGATGCGGCGTCCATTACATCCTAAGACACTCGGTAAAAAGGTGTACACGGGCATCGGCGGAACGAGGAATTTATTTTTACATGAACATGTCTCGCTAGTCACTGGCCGCGTCGAGGACGGGCGGCGCCGGGCGGCGGCACTAGCGTGCGGGGGCAACGACCATCCAGTACTTTTTAACTGTCATTGCCCTACTATTGTACGTCACTCTACAATTTACATTGGTGTGAATTGACTCAATTGTTTGTCAACATAACTCCTAAACTTGACACAAAATTGATAAGTGTTACGTCAATCTTGTTATGTTAATACATTGTATCTCTTTTAAGTAAACCAGACCATGGATATATTTGTTTATTTGAGTTCTAATGGCAATATAACAAATCTTTTTGGCATTTTCTTACTATCGGAAATAAAGTTAAAGGTTTTGGCAGAAATTAGTAGAATCATGAAGCGTATTCTACAAACTGATTACAAAGCGGTATGGTGGAATACATAGTAATAAGGCACATTAATACACAGACACACACAATAATATTATTATAAAAATAATAGTTTAAAAAAACTAAAAACACGCTTTTTATAGAAACCCAAACTAAAAAATAGAAAATAAATTTTAATAAATTTTAATTAAGAATAGTATTAAAAATTTCAATAACTATAAATTAATAATAGTGTAAATAAAAAAAAATTATTTTATTTTAAAAAAAGCGTGGGGTGCTTTTTAAGATATTATCAAAATGATAATCACTCTACTCATATCTGTCAATAAAATATAATATATTGACACCATGCACCCCACGCTTTTTTTAAAATAAAATATTTTTTTTTTATTTACACTATTATTAATTTATAGTTATTGAAATTTTTAATACTATTCTTAATTTAAATTTATTAAAATTTATTTTCTATTTTTTAGTTTGGGTTTCTATAAAAAGCGTGTTTTTAGTTTTTTTAAACTATTATTTATTTTTTACTTTTTAGTTTTAACAATACGGGGAATCAGAGTTCGATTTCGGAGAGAGAGCCTAAGAAACGGCTACCAGAACCAAGGAAGGCCGCAGGCGCGCAGATTACCCACGGAGAGTTACATACTGACATACTGACAAACTGACAAACTGACAAACTGACAAACTGACATACAAGTGAAGCTAATAAAAAGCGTATAAAAATAAGAGTGAATACTCCTTGTATTCAGTATGCAATATCAAATCATTCCTGTATGCAATCTAAGAATATCTGTATATTTATTCAAATTGTAAATTAAATGTAAGAAGCAGAAATAACTTATTTCGACATTAGATACATCACATTTTACATGCTGTTTATTGAATTGGAAAACATTTACTTGAAAACACTAATTTAAACCGAAGTGATGATCTTAACGGAAGTTAAAATGAGGTGTTCAAATAATTTAGCAATATAGAGCTCTTCGCCTGATATCGCGGAGCAGTCCTTTACCCAGTCGTAGGATGTATGTATGATGAGAAAAACGCATACTGCATTTATCCTACTTCCTACTTTCTTACTTATATTATAAACGCAAAAGTTTATAAGTGTGGATGAATAGATGGATGTTGTTACACTTTCATAAAACTTTACAATAATATAGCTTATACATCAGAATAACATAATATAGGCTATAGTTTATCCCCGTATTCCCACGGGAATGGGAAGTACGCATGTGAAACGAAATTACTCTTAGTGTCTCTTACATTTTTCAATAAAATTTGGTAACAAGATAGATTTTATACTTCAAACCTAACGTGGACGAAACTAAGTGCAACAGTTGGTGGTTTACATTTTTGGAAACAAAGCAGTGTTAACCAAAAATAAATAGCTTTAAAATGGTAACTAAAAGGCTTTTAGAAAGTACACTGAGTAAGTATACAAAATTACTTTTTAACGTTTTCCTAACAGTACAAATCGTTTTTATGAACTTTAGAATTTGCATTAAAAATACCGCATTCAGTTTAGTTGAAATATATTATTTTGTGAACAAATATTTTATTCGTATTCACTTGCAGTTACGTTTAGAAAAATATGAATAAGTTATTTGTTTTTTAAATATGATGATGATACATGTACGTAACACGCAAATTAAATCTTATATCTTAACGAGCAATTCTTGTATATATATATATAGAATCGGGATCTCGGAAACGGCTCCAACGATTTTCATGAAATTTTGTATACATGTGTTAAAAACGGCGATAAATCGATCTAGCTAGGATACATTTTTAGAAAACTTTTTTTATCCGCGTTTTGAGGCATCAATAAAATATGATTAGAACGAACGTAAATTTCGCTGTCAAATAATATGTCATTGTAGCTTAGTGGTGAAATTAGGCAGTTAAGTTCGAACGAGCCTGGTTCGAATCTCCAGTCCGATTTTTTTTTTCCTTTTTTTTTAAGACCATTTTTTTTTTGGAAGAAAAATTTTATCGTATTTTATCACTTAGGGTACCGAGCAAATGATCGGTCAACCAGGTACTATTACTTATTATTACAAATATTGCTTACAAATTGTATGTAAGTAAAATGTAGACTATAAAAATGTAGAATGTAAAAATGTATACAAGTATAAGATTTTCAAAAGATATAGATTTATGATGGCAATTAACAAACGAAATTTTTATTTTAATACATAATAATATGTTATAGGTGCTCTACTTATACATACTATGGGATATTTTGTAGAGGATCCTCTAGAAACACTATCTTTACAAAATATTATGTACAATATCGTTTTATACTCAAATCAAAATTCTAAAAATCGGAATCCGATGTTTTAAAAAATGTAATTATATGCACATAAGCTATGAATGTAAAAAATAAACTCGAGTATTCTATAGTTCTCTTACTTATACAATACTTAAAATAGCCTTTCAAACATATTTCCCAGCATTTCCGCGTCACGAACTTCATTATTTTCATACAAAATGTTATTATGACCTTGAATTTTTACTCTCATCGCACACAAAGAGGTTTTACTTAAGAACGAATTTTCTGTAGTTTTTATTACATAAAGTTAAGTACTGCTTATTATTGGTAGCTACACGACGAATCGTGTTCAGATTAACCACATATAAGACCAGTTTGGCAATATATATTTTTTTAAATAACTTAATTTATAGAAATTCCTGAGACCTTCTAGGAACGGAACGTGTTCATGCTGGTATAGGGTATCTCTGGGTGTTGCTATCCACAACACCACCAGGTAATCCACCTCGTTTGGCCCTTAAAAAAATACTAGCAAGTTTTTTTTTCTAAAGGCCTAGACTTTTAGGGCACAGCCATGTTTACGAGGCCTTTAATTAACGTGTTCATGCTGGTATAGTGTATCTCTGGGTGTTGCTATCCAATACACCCTTAAAAAATACTAGCAGGCTTTTTAAAGGCCTAGACTTTTAGGCCTGATGGCCTTTAAGCTCAATCGGTAGGTAGGTGACTCACCTCGAAGTTAACTAGCAAATAATCACAATAACTAGCCATAGGCTATTTGTTAGTCCGTGCACTTATCTTAATATGAAAAGACCTACATTTCTAATAGAAAGCCAGCCCAGAGGAGTAACTCCGAGGACGTATTAGAAAGCCTGCGTTGATGTCTTTACAATAAGATGTGACGTGACTGTATTTTAATCAAGGAAAACTGTGTCGTAAATTAATAATATAAGTGAGTCGGTTGAGTTTAGGGCCTGTTTCACAATCTCCAGTTAAGTTCCCAATAGGCTATCGGCAACATATTTGACAGATATTTGACAGATACTCCATACTCTATCTGTCAAAAATGTTGCCGATAGCCTATTGGGAACTTAACTGGAGATTGTGAAACAGGCCCTTAATGATGGAAAACTATCGTGGTGAACAAATAAAGTACTTTTATTGTTTATTATTGATGTTTATATTAATTTGAGTTTGGAAATTGAGATTAACAATGTCTCAGCTAATGATGAAAGATAGCATTTAATTATGAGTTGTATTCAAGTGTGAAGTTAAAGGCGGGTGGAGTTCACCAACCAGCATTGTAATTATGGCCCAATACCCACCTCGCTAGATTTTGAAAAGGACACGTGGGCCCAGCGATAGGTTGATATTTTCTTTTGTATATACATACCTATATGTAGAACGTCTTCTATGGGTATAAGGCAAGATATTATTGTACTACAAATTTTAAATAATGTCGTTTTTTACACTTTTAAATCAAAAAATTAATCGCTTGTTTATAGAATATTTTAAATTCTTTATACTTTTATATATTTTAATTTGTTACATAGTTATGAGAGGATAATGCTTAATCTACGGTCTAGCATTGGAAGAATTATAAGCTAAGCGCGTTTTTAATGTACTATACTATAATAGGCCATGAGTCCTAAAAGCCTTTCGAAAAATATAATAATTTATAACGGCCTTAGGTGTCATAATAAAATCCCAGTTAGACATAGTCCCAGTAACGTTATAATTAAATTATGGCACCAAAGTAATTCAATTAATGTTCAAATACTTGTACAATATTTTTAATTGTTTATATTATGTATTTATAAAAATTGATGTAGATTTATTTTAAACAAAACACGCTAATTAGGATAGAGCCAAGAAGAGTTGGATATAAAATTGGTTGCCTGTAAAGTCGGTATACGGGCGAAAGTTTTACGTGACAACGACTTTGAGTGATAAAATAATTTTAATGTGAATATTCATTCGTATAGTAGGAAGAAGGATGAAATAATAGTAACAATTTATAACATTTATTTATACAAAGAATTATATTTAAACTTTTTATGTCTGTCTCTCTCGCTCTTAGGCGGGCTAACCATGCCCGAGTGGAAGGGACGCGTGCCTCTCACTCGCGCATTGTGAGCGCATAACGTGAGCGGAGCGTAACGCAGTTTCTTGAAGTGTCACCCGGCAAACCAATTTATAAGACGTTGTCACGTCAAAATGTCTTTGCATTAATTTTTCATACTTTTATATTTTTGCTTTCTCATCGTGACAGTTTCTAGCATATTATATTATATAGCTAGCTAATATATACCAAAATAATAGTATAGTCATGAGGATAGATTGATCGCTCTCGTTCATACTCCCCCATCGAAAACGTATTGACACACTATGTTCTGATGATGACGATGGTTTAAATATTTTCCATTCGCTAACCATGTTATCACACTTTATTTATTTGTTTTTGTTTTTATAAGTCACGACAGACTTTGAATACATACCACTAGTGTAATATTTTTACGGTTTCATATACTGATCACTGATGTAAGTAATAATAAGATGATAAATTTATTTCTACATATTATTAATACTGTGTAAAGTTCAACGCAATATTGATTTATTTCTTATATCGTAATCCAAATATTTTTTAAGTCCGTATTTTCTAAATATTGGTTACTATAACGCCTTATTTTTGTGTACCATGCCTTAATATATAATAGGTATTCAATACTTATATTGTACTAATATAGTTAATTGATATGGGTTAATTGTAACCTAGTTTTTTTTCTAATTGTATCGCTTTTTTGTGCTAATCCTCGTTCAACACATTGTGCTGCTGTGATTAATATTGCATTGCTCTTCACGCTCATAAACCAGAAAAAAACGAGATCGCTACAACATGACAAACAATAAAACACATTTTTATGATAACAGCTAGCAGGTCTAGGTGAAAAAGAAGATAAAATCAACCAGTCAATGGCAACATTGCGCAATTGTTAAACTTTTGTGAACGTTAAACAAAACCTGTTTTAAGTACAAATAAATATATTATAAACGTTAGCGATAATATTAATTATTCGCAATTAATAGTCTTAAATGTGAATTCCTCATTTATCTATCTTTTACATGTCGTTTTTTAATATGATGTACCTACCTAAGACAATCAAGAAGAGATTTTCGTAATTGATATAAATAATATTTGGTATATGCTGATGACTCTTACAACAAGAAGCTGGTATTCAGGACCTTTTGACGAAAGTGGCTAAAGTAAATGAGCTCATGGGATATCTATCAACGTCAGTAAAACAAAATCAATGTTTATATCTAAATATAACATGTTAGACTCGAAGACAAACAGATTGAACGTGTGAACAATTTTTTTTACATCCAATTTATGTCTCCTGGAAGAGGTGAAGTGTAGAATTGAACAAACAAAAACTGTTTTCCTCTATTTATGTGTTTTTAAAAATTAATTTTGTCCAAATACACCGCGTCATGAGATGCTGTGTTTGGTCCACTCTCTTGTACGGATGTGAATGGATCTTAAAAGAAACACGTGAGCGGATACTGGCGTTTGAAATGTGAACATTACGTAGGATGTTAAAAATTCCTTGGACCAGTCTCACTTCAAACGCTAGGGTACTTGAAAAGGTACAGGAGGGCGTTGGTGTCATTTATATTATCATTACATGTTGTCATTCATTTTAAAACGATAAATATATGACACTAATGGAATTTGTTTATTTTTTTAATACGATATTGACTAGCTTTGCTATTATAAAAAGTTTTTTTTCCACTTCATTGTTGCCTGGCATTTGAACAATTAATATATTAACCAAATAAGCATACCTATTGCCTTGTAATTTAAGATTGCCTTGCGCTTGGGGCTTCTAAAAAAAAAAAATTTATGTAGCGTCTTGTCGGATGCTGTAGTTCAAGCCTATTGTCATATTAACTGTAATTTCCTAATTTTATTTCGCTACTGTAATTTTGTGTCAAGCTGTTACAAATTAGGACTATCATTTCTAATTGATTTCTACGTCAACTTATTTCAATACTAAATAATTTGGAATTTGAAGCCTTCAATGAACGCCAAGACGGTTTTTGGATGAGAGTGGCAATGCCCGAGGGATCAGCCCTCGGGCATTGCCACTCTCATCCAAAATCAACATCTGACAATCGATAAATAGAAAATTAGCATAGGTCTGTGTTAACATGATTATTTTAATTCTGATATCGCAAACTTGTTTGGTCAGCATGATATTTATTTAGTCAGTTTGTGCGATTGTTAAAATCTATGACTATTGATGATGATGCAAGATTTGATCATCATTATCATCAGCCTTCATCCGTCAACTTCTGACTTCCGACAACACAGGCCTCCATCAATAAACGCCAAGAACGCCACACGCATCAAACATGGACCGGCCATTGCACAGGACCTCCGTGCAGTGGCTACTACCACTTGCAACACAGAAAGACACTTCTTTCTTTATAAATAGTATAAATTATAGTCGCTTTATGTTTTGGTCTGTTTAAGCTTATTTTCCAAACTATTCAATGGATTTTGTCATGGTTTTCACTGCAGGCAGATTATGATCTGAGTCAAATTTAAGACTTACGACTTAATAACAAAATAATATACCCCTTATTAATATAAGTGGTAATAACTAAATAATATACCACTTATTAATATAAGTGGTATATTATTTTGTTATTAAGTCCATCTATGCGTGTGTATCAACGACTGTAACGATTTTTAATGGAATTTTGTGTGACATATATAAAAAAACATTTTGAATATGACAACATCTATCGCCTTACCTATTTTTCTGTTATAAACTACTTATTACGTTTTTAAAAGGTTTGGGGGAATTTCAAAGTCTTGTCTTATATAGTGGTTGTATTTGCACTATTGTTTAACCTTCTGAAAATGTTAAAACTCCTTCAGAACCTCTCAAACTTTAACCTTTCTCTTTTCTTCTCCTCGTAGTATCTATTCTTTAAATGTTCTAATCAGTTCATCGTTACTTTATTTTTTTAAAGACTCATTTATTATAATAAAAACAAAACAATGCATCCAATAAGCACCTGGGCAATTCACAAGTAAGTAGAGCGCGAACAAAACCTCGTTTTATTATTTCGACACGAAAATAATTGCATGTGCTAGTTAATTGTCATTAATGCGGATTATAGAACTACAGAATATGCTAATTTTAATGATAATTATCAACTACTTGATACATAATATGAGTTACCGGTTACGGTATTGAAGAACGATAAACGAACAAAGCACGGACGTTTTACGATTTTCGGCCATCCGCTTATACGTTACATATAAGGCTTCGAAAATATAGTACAGCGTTGATCTCGCTCGCACGCGTGTTGTGCGTCCTTTGCGCACGCGCAGTCGACGTCATCGCAGAAACCAGCCAGCCAATTGACCGGTATACAGTCAACCTTCAGTTTTTCTTTTATTTATAACTCGCTTCGCCTGGGCAAGTTATGCTTCGTTTGAACTTGCCAGCTACTTGTGTAAGCGCTTCACATCGTTTCTGTTTCTGTCTGTTGCCTGCGGCTTCGCTCGCGTTAAATTCGGAGTAGCGCAGTTCCGTACGTAACGTGTATAGTAAACACAGACAGATTTTTTGAACGGCCCTGCGAACTTTCATCTCCTATTTCATGCCCATATAGGTAAAAAGTAAAAACCTTAAAAACGTTGGAACAATTATTAATGGTTATTTAATTCTTATCAAGTGCCTAAATGCAAAGTTTTATGGCGTCGTCTTCTATGTATAATGACGAACTTCTATACAAAATTTCATCCCCTATTTAAACCCTCTAAGGTTTTTTTCGCAACAAAAAGTAGATGTCCTTTCCCAAACTCTAATCTATCTCTGTTCCAAATTTTATCAAAATCAGTTCAGTGGTTTAGGCGTGAAAGCGTAACAGACAGACAGACAGAGTTACTTTCGCATTTATAATATTAGTAAGGAAGTAAGGATGGTAAGGATAACTTTGAGATGAATATTATTATAATAATAGTAATATTATTTATGTTATTGAAGGAGATGTTTATGTTTGTCCAGCAGCAAACGGAGAAAGACTAATGATGATGATGCTGATGATATAATTATAGATTTCAAAAAAGGCGTCCTTTAAAGTAGGAAGTCCTAATCTAAGAATTTATCTACCTTTGCTAATTCAATTGCATTTATTCACACAATTCCATAGAGGTTATCAACAGTAAAACAAGTATTTTATTAGAATTTAGTTTCCATTGTATAATTAATGTATATTTACTCTTATTCCATATAAAGTTAATGGGCGTTTCATGTGAAAAGTATTGCAAGAAATTATGAAATTTTTATTCACAATATTTTATATCCAGAGCGATTTTTTACAGGACCTGCACATATTCAATGTTGGGCATTAAAAATGTAATGTTTAAAGAAGTATGTTACTCACAAGGCGCTTTGAAAAATCTAGACTTTTAGGCCTTTAAGCTCAATCGGAAGGTAGCCCAAGGCGCTACTCATTCACCTCTCAAGCATTGTGCTTGTTAAGCATTTACCAATAATAAAAAAAAAATTGCATGCTGCTGAATTAACATCATTTATGAATAGCGAATCTAATACAGCCCTTATGCTTATAAAATCGATATGCAAACGATAAGATACGATCAAGTGGCTGATAAAGTCACTCGACTGGCAAGTCGATACAAGTATACCATGTGGCAGTTTAATAAACGGACCACGATGGCGGCAGCGCGCGGAGTGAATACGGCGCGCAGTCGGCCTCGAGCTCCGAACGGCGCGCGCGCACCAACACGTTCCGGTGAAAGGACGCATGACTCACAGCGACGCCAGACATGAACGAGTACGCCGAATACGACTGGAGACTGCACCAGATGCAAAATGAACGCCTCTGCGATGGCGTTTCGAGGAAGAGACTCACAGAAGGCGACAAACAGCGGGCTCTCGACGGGCTAAAGGAAGCCGTTGATTCGAGCCTCAACTTAGCCTTAAGGGACAAAAGTCGCTGTCAAGATGACAGCTTTTTGCGGCGGTTTTTGTACGCGCGAAAACACGATGTGCAACAAAGTTTCGAATTGTTAGTGCGGTACCATCAACATAGAAGGGAGCATCCTGAACTTTGGGCCGCTGCGGACGGTGGTGTGTTGCGGGCCTTGGCAGATGGCTTGCCGGGTGTGTTGGCGCAACGTGATCGGCGCGGCCGCTGTGTGCTCCTCATGTTCGCCTCCAACTGGCTGCCCCATGCTTGTCCGTTGATGTCAGTCTTTAGAGCTCTGCTACTAACATTAGAACGCACGTTGTCGGATGTGCAAAACCAGGCGAATGGATATGTGATTATCGTCGATTGGACTGAGTTTACATTCAAACAATCGTGCAGTTTACAAGCAAAAGTGTTGAAGATGATGATCGATTGCCTTCAAGATTGCATGCCGGTGAGGTTTAAAAGTATACATTTCATCGGCCAGCCTTGGTATGTGGAAACCGCTCTCGCCGTAATTAAGCCATACCTTAGAGCGAAGACTCGGGAGCGGATAATGCTCCACGGAAACAATTTATCGACGCTACACGACGCTCTCCCACTCGACATTCTCCCGGCCGAGTTGGGTGGAGAGGGACCGTCTTATAACTCAGAAAGATGGGTTCAAGAATTCTGTCGATGCGATAACATAGATTCTAAACCTGTGACAGTTATTAAAACAGCGCCTCCATCCGATAATGATATGCCGAAAGCTAAGCTAGATAAGGCATATAAACAGAAGGACAATCCAAATTTCTCATACAATGGTACAGAAAAAAGTGCAAAATCAGAGTTACTTCGGGATAAAGACTGATTGAATAATAGTGATGTGCTGATGGCAATAGACAGTCTTGTTACTGAACGCATTAAGGCGTGTCGCTTCGTTGTTTTAGACTAAGTGCATGCATTTGTGATATCCTAATTATGTTTAGTGGATGGAAAAATTGGACTGTGATTTGTGTTTAAAGTTTTAAATTATGAGTCATGTAGATGTGGGTGTTGGGCTCATCCCTGCGTCCGGCGAGCGGTGCTACTGGGTGCATAACGGTTTCATCTCTCGATTTGAGTCACCCGCGAATCGTGTCGTGTCTTGTTATATCGCAACAGTCTGCATTGATGCATTTAACATTAACTGTGTTACAAACAATTATTGTATTTATTGCATACCTAAAAATAGCTAAGTTAAATTGTAAATGCTTTAAATTTTGCGAGGCTTATACGCATTTATTAAGGTTTAAGTTGCAAATCCTAATCGCGAAACCTGTTCTTTTTTTTCTAACACAAGACAATGGATGTGTTAAGAAAAACACGTAATATTCGCGAAAACAATCGTTTTATGTTATTTATTTCATCATTTATATGTCATTTAGCTCTCATACATGCTCTCTCATACAAATTATGTTTTTTTCTTTGCATTATCTCTAATTTTAATGTTCTTAATTATATATATGGCCTGTGTGAAGGAACACACAGAATCTGAATAAAATAAACGTATGAACATATTAATTGTTTTTATTTATCTACTAACTAGCAGTGCCCCGCGGTTTTACCCGCGTGCTTCCCGTTCCCGTGGGAGTACGGTGATAAATTATAGGCTATGTGTTATTCTTATGTATAAGCTATATTATTGTAAAGTTTCATTAAAATCCATTCAGTAGTTTTTACGTGAAAGAGTAACAAACATCCATACTTACAAACTTTCGCGTTTATAATATTAGTAGGAAGTAGGATATTTTGTATGTTTACATTTATTGTATTTTTTAATTATTTTGCCCCAATGGGGAATGGCAGTATGTTTACATTTTATTATCTGTCACTCATTCTCCACATCATTTGAAAACACTATCAAATGGTCACTTAATCTTTACATCTTAAATTAACGCACCCGACGAAAGAAGCACATTCTAGTAACCTGAAAATTATTATTGGTCAAATGAGAAAAGTCAACAGAATCAATAATTACTGTAATAACACTGGTTCTAATTAAATTAGAGACGCACCTTCGCAACCAACTCCAAAGTTACTAACTACTTTGGAATCTCAAATAATGAAAGTCAAATGACATACTTGTGAATATAGGTAGCACTTATTATTCTTTCAAATAAGTTTTTGGCAACTAAATTTCAATTTGAATAAATAAGCAACAAAATTTAATTTTCTGACGGTACATTTATAACATAGGTATATGTTATCTGGTTGTGAGGCTGATGATAATTATGCATAAATTATAGTTCTTTATAACATGATTTATATTTAATTGGTTATTTTTATTCTAAGATTAAAAGGCACATATAGTAATAAACATAAGACAAAAATTTATAACATACAATGTAATAAATAAATAAAAAATATTTTTATAACCAGTAGCAAAATTTTATCCGTTACTTTTTATTTCATTTATTATTATTTATAAGTTTTTTTTTTATTTGGTTTCACTTTCATTTCGTCGTCATCATCCCGCCATACTAGGGTCTTGAGGGTCTCTATGTGTCAACTGTCAAGATTTATAATATATTATGTTTAAAATAACTAACACTAACATGAAGGTCTGTCTATCAGCTTTTACGTCCGATTATATTTAGTTAAAATCTGATATGATGTGTGATGAGAAAGCCACTCACTATTATACGGATTTAGTATTTATATTTGTACTATTATAAATAGGTGCGTGGGCGAAGCCAACGGCTAGCAGCTGGCTAATATTTTTAAAACAAGCAGTTGATTATTATGAAAGCCTTTAAAATCCTTTTAATTTTTTTTTTGTTTTTACTTCTCACATATTTTTTGATTTTTCATATAGGTATTTGCATGTAAAAATTATACGAAGCAAAGGTTAAATTTATGTAGGTACGTCCGTAACCTTGTAAGATAACTCATGCCAAACCATCATTACAACTAATATATTACACCGCCTCACCTGCTGAGATAAATTTAATCATTACTACATAATAGTACTTAGTTTGAACATATTATCTTCAATTAAATCTATCTACCCGAAGAGAAGGTAAAGGAAATCTATCCATTAAATCATAAGAGCCAAACTATTGAAACAGATTTGCGACAACTCAGAATGGTAGTTATAAGCATGTTCGCATCCAAACATAATTCTGTTCATTGAAATAAATCGAGTAAAACAATTTTCTTACGGCCCTAAGGTTTAGTTAAACCTCAATATACATGCTGGTTTTTATAAACCGCAACCAGAAGGTATAATGAAAGTAAGAAGATACTTTTGTCTCATAGGTCCATGACTAATTTCCGCAACTAAAATTTGAAAATAGAAAACTCAGCCCCGATGAGATTTTTTGAGGCCGATCACTTTCGCCTATTAGCCGATTCAATCATGTTTACCTTGTTTTATTTTTCTACATTCATAGAAAATTCTCCATAATGGATTGCTAAAGTATATTCGTTGTAGTGAAAATTGTCAAAGTTACCATGAGTCCAGTCCAAGATCCAGAAGTCCAAAAAGGCCATATTATAAAGCGAAACGTCACTGGAGATCCGGCATATGAAACTTTTATGCTAATATTAAAATTCATGGATAATAATAATGTAAAAGAAAAATAATGTTGACCTGGCGTATCCGATCACGGCATTCGAGTCGATTTTACTGCCAAGGCGTGACCATAGTCCAAAAAAATTATCTGGACTTGCCGATCTTAATTGTAAACTTGTTGTCGTAAAACAAGACCAAAATTGGTCCCACTCATATAGTAATGGTGAGTAAGACCAAGTTTGGTCTTGTATCCACGTGACATAAGTGTATAAACTACGATTCTCGTTACGAGCTGCACAAATACGCCATTGTCTATCCTCGATCACCATAAACAATGACTTATATAAACGGACGTACCATGTGGAACATATTTCTCATCCATTCATTCTACATTTAAAAAGGGTACACTGGAATATTTTAGTGTTTAGATCCTCTATAATTTCTGTAAGCGATACTCCAATGCTTTTGTTTGGTCAAATATATTTCGGTCAATAACAGTAAGGACAAACAAACATTACAAAAACTTATAAGTGAAATCCGATGCGTTATTTTTCTTACTTTGTGTCAAATATATAATAGCTAGCTAGGATCATGCCTGATACCACAAAGAAAAGATTGAGATAGAGATTGAGAGACAGATATTAGGAACTGAATATAAAAGGCATGACAAGTACAAGTCTAACATATAACTAAGAGTTCCCAAAAGAAACTATTTTTGATGTCCTAATCAAAAAAAAAAGAAATTAACTATTTTCAGAAATTGACGCGCGGCAGATCGCGGTTTATTGTCTTAGTATGTAATATTTTGTTAGTGGTAAAAAATACTAGAAAGGCACGGCACTGCATCTGTGGCACCGTACCGATCCAGGGTGACGACGTGGTTCCATCCGTGATGATGTGGACGTAGGTACCTACTCGACGTATGTCAGTATTTAGGGTTATCGGAAACCCAAACATAGATTTTTGACTATGGGCCATCATAATCAAAAGTTATGACAATGTTCATAGGGCCAGTCCATATTTGTATGGCACAATAGTGTATGAGACAATAGAGCGACCCAGGCGAGGCGACGTGAATCACGAGCTTCCGTCGCCCAGCGGAAGGCACCCGATATCGACACATAATATTATAATCCTTAATGAAGCCTTGTATAAGGCGTTTAGAATTTTAATGTATTGATCCACGTACGGCTTTAGGCGTTATATTACTTTCATTACTGGCCAGTCGAAAAACAGTGCAATTAAGAAATATTACCATCATCTGTTCCCTAAAGACAATAAGCAATATGCCTTGTTTTAAACTGACACGATCACTTATCATATTTTATATTTTACTTAGTTTCAGGCTTAACGTTTATTGAGGTCCCGAGATTTCGGAAAAGATGGAACAAATATTATATTATACATATTATCAAATAATATCAGAATATACCTACTTACAGAGATACAGCACCTAAGGTTTTATTGTGTACCGCCAAAACGTGATTTCGCTAGGCGACCTATTTGTAGTGTATGTACATTATTTATATACAAGTGTAGAACATTCCCACATACGTAGTGATTGAGCAGAAATTATGCTTTCACTAATTACATGTACTTAAATAAAAATTGATCTTCTTATACTAGCTATAGTCGTTCTTTTTAAACTAGATATAGTATATGTGAAGCTACAAGCCCGGGATGCTATCGTGAAGTTACTAGCTTGGGATGCTATCGTGAAGATACGAGAGCTGGATGCTATCGTGCAGCTGCTAGTCTGGGATGCTATCGTGCAGTTAATATCCCGGGATGTCACTGTGCAGTTACTAGTCCGGGATGCTATCGTGCAGTTACTATCCTTGTTGGATTGTATTGAATCGGTCGTCCTCTCATTCATTCAATGTGTGGAAGAAATGATAATGGTAATAAGTTTATGCCATGGATATAGTTCAAGCATATCTCAGTAAGCCTTCGTGTTTATAATGCACATGGTCGTTAAGACAGTCATTAAAAGTTGTCTAAAAATTTACAAAGAATAATGACGCGTCTTGTTGATGTGTGAGTGGAATATCTATGTGTGTGTTTAGGGTTGCTACCTTTAAAATAAAATTAACAATATTTAACAAAAAAATACTATAGACCTGTCATATTTTCAATAAAATAAATATTTCCTTCGTTCCCCCACATTACATTATAATATATACTCGTATATTAAATTTCATCAGTCTATATTTTTTTTATGTAGAACAGGGAAAGTATGCCAAATACTGTTTTTTGGGTTCCGTAGCCAAATGGCAAAAATGTCACTGATACGTCTGTCTGTCCGTTTATGTCACAGCCACTTTTTTCCGAATCTTAAAAACTATACTGTTGAAACTTGGTAAGTAAATATATTCTATGAACCGCGTTATGATTTTCACACAAAAAAAAATTTTTTTTCATTAAAACCATGCGTGTGCCCATAGATAGGCTATGGATAGGTATCCAAAAATTATACCATTAAGGTTAATAACATAATTTATTTATCTAAACTGAATAGTTTGCGCGAGAGACACTTCCAAGGTGGTAAACTTCCCTTCCTCCCTTACCCCCTCCCCTTCCTGTAACTTCTAAAATATGAGAATGATAAAACTAAAAAAATATATGATGAAAATTGGTTTGAACGAGATATGGTAAGTAGTTTTTTAAGCGGCAATTTACCTTTCATTCAATCAACTCAGATATAAAAAAACATTTAATTTTGTTTTCTTATGTTTACGCGAATTTCACTCATTATAATGAAACAACTTTTACGGATTTTTTTATTTAGTTTTTTACAAGCCTGACGTTTCGGAAACTTTACAGCAACCATGGTCACGGGAGGACTCTTTTAATTTTACTAACGGAACCCTTTTTTTTCTTTAACGCCGGGAAATGCACTAACGCATCCCGCAGGGGAGCTGGCTACCCACTAAAACCCGGCAAGTGCCACCAATGCCGCCTTTGGTGAAGTGCCCGGATCTACAAGCAACAGGGCACCTCGACGGCTAGTCAGTCCCTCAGGGGACCGACGCCACCTCCACAGACGAGTTGTCCCGCACCGCAGAACAACCCCTCCCAAACTCGGGACAGTACATTGTGGCGAGGTTCCCGTCCTCGCCCCTTGCCCCCTGCTCCTTTTCTTATAAGAGGGGTACAAAGAGCCCCCTCGGCTTAATTCGCTTTACCCAAGGTATTAGGGTCAACCAAGCCTACTGAGCCCCACCGCCACGACAAGGCCTGAACTGTGGTGGGGTACTAACGGAACCCTTCATGGGCGGTACCGACTCGCACGTCTTGATCGATTTTTTAACAATACGGTTGGGAACCCTATGTGTATGAGACGTCATTAAAATTGTTACGGTTTCTGATGTCCGTTGGCGTCCTATAGCGTGTTGCATTAATGTTGATACTATACTCATTTGTACGTGTATGTACTCGTATATGAAAGCTAGAACTATTGATACTTGTAAATATTTACAAATAAAAAAAAATATTAAGAAAATGTTGTCTACACAATCGGCCACGTCCACTACGCCGTCGCCTACTGAGTACTGAAGTCATTACTTTATTATGAACTAGCTGTTGCC
This sequence comes from Lycaena phlaeas, assembly GCA_905333005.2. NCBI lineage: Eukaryota > Metazoa > Arthropoda > Insecta > Lepidoptera > Lycaenidae > Lycaena > Lycaena phlaeas. The sequence continues at coordinate 8,347,817 of HG995181.1, forward strand.
CGCAGCTTCGCCTGCGTTAACTAAGATTTACAACGGGATCTTAGTACGCAATATAAGTAACTTTTCTGGTTGATTTTTTACACCTTTTGTCCAGAAAACCCAAATATCTTACGGAACCCTGTTTTTTTCCAGAATAAAATTTAGCCTATGTTACTCGTGGATAATGTAGGTTTCAAATGGTGAAAGAATTTTTGAAATTTGTACAGTACTTTTTGAGCCTATTCATTATAAGCAAACAAACAAAGTTTTCCTCTTTTTAATATTAGTGTAGATATATAGTATAGATAGATTTCGCCATAACTTCTTAACCGAACGTCCAATTTTAATCATTCAAAGTCGAAATATTATCTACACAAACTATACTTAGTGATGAAATAATTTATTTTGATAAGGTTCCAAAGCATGAGTAAAGTAAACGCGTTTAAATGTAGTCCAAAAAATTCAAAATGGTTATTGTGCCTCACTAGACATAGATAGGTATAACGTGTCGCGGACTTTTTAGTAGATATTTATAAGATCTACAATTAATTACAACATTTTATGGTTCTATCTTTTATAGTTTAGGCAGCGTACGCAAAATAAGTAACTTTTCTGGTTGATTTTTTACACCTCGTGTCCGAAAAACCCAAATATCTTACAGAACCCTGTTTTTTTTTTCAGAATAAAATGTAGCCTATGTTACTCGTGGATAATGTAGGTTTCAAATGGTGAAAGAATTTTTGAAATCGGTCCAGTACTTTTTGAGCCTATTCATTACAACCAAACAAACAAACAAACAAAGTTTTCCTCTTTATAATATTAGTGTAGATTATAAAAAAAACGGCAAATGTGTTGTGTTAGGAATTTTGGTAGCAGTGATGATTTATTTAGAGGGGAGGAATTCGCTCTTTTCTATCTTACCGTGCGCAAACCGAAGGCGTTTTTGTAGAAAAATAAGTAAATTATCATCTTTTCCCCATTAAATTAATAACGTACTTTTTACGTCACAATTATATTTTTTTAATATAAAAAATAACAATTATTTATTAAAATATAATATATAAGCGCGAAAGTTAGTAGAAAGCAGAATAACACAGGCTATAAAAATATATGGTTTATCTCTGTACTCCTACGGGAATGGGAAGTACTCTTTGCTTTGCTACTTATTTATTTTAAAATTCTGTTACCAAGATCCTAAAATGTGTTAAAAAGCAAAGAGTAAAAAGTTTCTAAAATTGCTTTTGAGCACATTTTAGGATCTTGGTAACAGAATCTTAACATAAATAAGTAGCAAAGCAAAGAGTTAAAAGTTTCTAAAGTTGAAAACCATTTAGCCAGTATTGGAAGGTTAAGTGGGTGAATCAATGACCTGGAAAGGTAAGTATGGGTTGGCTTAGTCACGGGTGAGCAATTGGAGCATAATTTGTTATGAACCTTCGGAACGTTCTAGAGAGTTTCGAATAAGCTCAAATACACAAGGCTGTTGAGAAATTATTCAATCTTAAGCTATAAACAAAATAATAGTAAAGTATGTCGTACAAATATAAATTATGTATGCATCTTAGCTGCTTGGACTAACCATGAAACTGGGTTATCAATGAAGGAAAGAAAGTACATTTGTCTTCTTCCTTATATCAAATAGCTGCACTTCTGATAGAATCTCATTACCACCTTAAAGTCTCCGAGTGTCTGTACGAGTAATTCCAATTAGCCCCGGACTTTTTTTTAATGCTTACTTTTTCTGTGACCATAATGATAAAGGAAAAATAGGTATGTTTTCTACCGACCATGCGGAAGAAAAGTCGAAACACCATTATAAAGTATTAACCCTATAATATGTCCCACGACAGGTCTCCTCCTCGAAATCAGACGAAGGATATTGGGCCATAGTTCACCGATGTGCTGCCCCAATGCGGGTTAATATATACCGTTGATAATATCAGTATGTGGAATTAGCTTCATTACTATGCACATTATGATGCAACATTAGCACACGCATTAACAATGCACCGCTGATAGTCTGTATCTTGGAGCGAATCGCAAAAAGCTGTCTTTGTGTTCTCCGTGACTAATAACCACAAACAATGACTCCTCTTCATGCCCACTTATCGCTTGCGATATGCTAACGCAATTTTTTTTATTGTTTCGAGATCAACTGATGACAGTATGAAATTTGATTGAGTAAAATAAAAAAAAACTTATTTTTGAAACAACTTACTTTTATTTTATGCATCCCTAATTGGCAAATGGCGAAAAAATAAATAAATCCTTTTTTAAACTTTAATTTGGCTCATTCCTCCGCTTAATTCTTGCCACTTCAATTTCTAACAGAAATATCAATGTTTTTCTAGCTAAACTAATCATTTTAATTACCTACTCCATATCCTAAATCCGGACATTTTACAGTACAAAATTAGAAAGAAGTCAGAAATCCACGTTGCCCATATTTCAAGTAGTAGACCATTCTACCGCACAAATTCCGTGCATCTACTTAATTAATCTCAGATGGATATCCATCGCTCCAGTGACAGATTGCGCTTGACTAAAGCTCTATCCATCACTGTCAGAATGAGTGAAGTCTGGGTTATCAGGTTGTCATGGCGTTGATCACGGGGAAAACAATCTATTCCGGAATCGCACCGAGTTTTTGCGAATATGGCAAATGTGGTTTGGAAAATAAAAAAGTAACGGCATTGTTTATGATTTGATGGTTCATGGTACAATGAATATGCAGACATGTTTAGAAATATCTGTAAATGCATCCTACTAATATTATAAACGCGAAAGTTTCGATGTATATTTGTTACTCTTTCACGCAAAAACTATTGAATGGATTTTAATGAAACTCCCAATCATACATTTTATTCATCAGAATAATACATAGGCTATAATTAATCCACGTATTGCCACGGGAGTGGGAAGAAGAGAACCGCGGGGCGCTGCTTTTACCACTATACAGCTATACATAAAATTTTCTGATACTCTATCCGCGATAAACTAAGCAATTAATTACTGAACCAAATTAAAGAAACATTTTCTCTCTTCAGGTTTGGTAAATTAATTATTGATTGCAGATTTCAATAAGATCGGTGACGCTGTAGCAGAAGGATTGTCTGTCCAGCTGAAGAGTTTGTTCGTTTGTTTGGAACTATTGGTAGGGTTTCAATGATTCTTTCAGTTTTAGATAGAACATTATCAATAGCATTTATTGAATAAGGCTATATATTATCCCGTTTAGATCCTGCTGTAAATCTTAGTTAACGCAGGCGAAGCTGCGGGCAATAGCCAGTTATTAAGAACAAGCAGCGGCCAGCGGTTTTCTCCGTGTACGGGATGTATGATTTATATGATTTCTCGTGAGAGTATTTATTTATTTATTTATTAGGAACAGCAACAGTTAACAAACCTAGACAATAAAATTAAAGACATTAACAGTTTACATTTTAAGTTTGAAAACCAATTAAAGCTGTACACAACATTTACAAAAAAGAAAAAAAAAAGGAAAGAAAATGCAGAGAACTTAAAACTACAACATAATTACTTTAGACAATAAAAACATAATACATTTATCAATACACATGAATTATTAGGAAAGCTGTTAGTTTACAATGTTTTGTTTTAAAAATTTCTTGTATGCATAGAAGCTGCAGTTAAAAATATCAATTAGAGCACATACATCGTTATGGTGAGCACACATGCGCAGCAGCGGGTTGTTTTTAGAGACATTATTATTACTTTGTGAAATGTTAAAGACCTGTGGAACACGCATGGATCGAGTTGGTACTTTTAATGAAAGTTGTGTCAAAAGTTTATCACAGAAGCCACCCTGCAATAGTCTGTATAATACACAATGATCTGCTATCTTTCTACGTTTCGCTAAGCTCTCAAGTTGAAACTTATTAAGACGATCCTCATATTCGGCTATCTTGCGTCTGAGGCCAAGCCTAGAACAGAGAATCCTCAGAAAACGACGCTGAATAGCCTCAATTCTAACACTATGGATGGTGTATATCGGAGACCAAACTGGTGCGCAGTACTCCAATACGCTTCTTACCAAGGAAGAATATAAAAGAATCAAAGAGATGGGTTTCTTAAAATCAATGCTATGGCGCATAACAAAACCTAACATTCTGTTTGCTTTAGTGCAAATGTGATCATAATGTAGTCGGAATGATAGATCAGAATCGAATATTACACCTAAATCCTTGATAACTGTTGTTCGAGTGAGAGAAATATCATAGATATTATAATTAAATATTAATTTTGATTTTTTGCGCTTACTAAAGGTAATTAATCTGACACTTTTCGGTATTCAATTCCATCAGATTTTCATTGCACCAGTTGGTAACTCTGTTTATATCGTTTTGGAGTTTTATACAGTCATCAATGCCGTCTATCGTTCGAAATATTTTTATGTCGTCAGCGTAAGCCAGACACTCACTGTCCAGCGAGTTTAACAGATCATTGATAAAAGTTAAAAACAGTAATGGTCCCAAATTAGAGCCTTGTGGAACACCAGAAGTTGCGAGATAGGGCACGGACTCAAACCCATTAATAGTAATAAGTTGGGAACGATTTATCAAGTAGGAAGTGAACCAACGTAGAAGGTTGCCATGAATTCCCAAGTGATGCAATTTTTTCAATAATATGGAATGATTAACTCGATCGAATGCTTTAGAAAAATCTGTGTAAACAGAATCAATCTGTGCACTGCATGTGCAGTACATGTATGTATGTCTTATTCTGATGTGTAAGTTTAATTATTGTAAAGTTTGATCTAAATCCATGCTTTATTTTTACCATGAAAAAAAAACATCCAAACTTACAAAATTTCGCCTTTATAATATCATATTATATACTACTTTGATACCAATGGTAATATAATCACAAAAATGGAACGTTAATGGCAACACTACGAACACGTTTACAGGACTCTGGTTTGCGGTGAGACAAGGTATGTGACAATATTATGTATACCGCACGACCACATAACTGTTAATTATTAGTTCAAAGGACAAAGACACAAATATATAATAAAACCCTGCATTGGTGTTGCCGCTGTATCTTTTTTTCTAATGCCATACTGTTGGCCTTAAAGCCTTTAAGCTTCATCAGAAAAGTACACGAGCAAATGGCTCATCTAAGAATCGCACTGTATCTTATACGGTAACACATTGTATATTCTTAGTCCATGCAGAAGTTAGTTGCAATTTTCCGCAATATGGCGAAGGTATCTTATTCATTAATTATTATATCTCATTGACATAATATTTATTTTATTCATCAATTATATCTCATTGTTGTTTTCGACGATTTTCACTTTCTATAATATTATTTAAACACATCGACCACACAACCTGGGTAGTGGGTTATGTGGTCGATGTTTCAACAGTAGGGTCTATAGGTATTCCGAAGTGGATACGATTCTCAGTCAAATACTGTGAGTGTTAAGAAAATATGAGCAGTTTCATAATTACCGTCGTCATCACATCATCTGATGATGATGATGATGATGACGATGACGGTAATGATGAAAAAAATGATGCCTTTATCCGTCCACTGCTGAATATAGACTTCACGACATACGACTGCTCAAAGTGGCAATTTTGAGTAGGGTAAAATAGGCGTTCCTTATTTTTTTCATTTAGCAAAAGGCAATATTACAATATTGTCCTCTCACAAACAAACTAAATCTTCTTCTCTTCTTCTTTCTCTTTACAGTTATAGTTTGATTGTAATCTAAAATATTTTATTAAATTTAATAAAATTCTCAAACATTATTTACAAGGCAAAAAATATATAAAAAGTTAATATGGAATTTAAATTAACAGTTAAAATTTATAATAATTTAAGCCATATTTCATAAATTATATTAATTGCCCCCATAAAATCCATACGTATGTACAATATATTCCGTTAATAAGGAGATTCAATGAGGTTTCGAAACTTTTAAATAATTTCAAAATATTCTTTCTTTTTAGAGAGAGTAAAATAGGTCAAAGACAGCATGTGAACTTTAAAGTACTCCATATATATATCCAATACCTGTAGGTGTTCCGCTGTGCCGCGCTTCCGTCTGCAAGCATGGGTACCACCATCCTACTTAGTTCTTCTCTGGAAAAGCTTGTCTATGGTTTTTAAACGGCAGGACAAGCAGCATAATTACTGCCACAGAGAGTTGACATCCCGTGTCTCTGGATTGGCTACACATTGAGATGCCTTATTTTTGACGCAAGGACATGTAATTAGCACCTACCAGGACACAGGTAGGTACACTACCTGTAGGTGTACTACACTGGCTTATGGGAAGACTCACATTTGGGATGCATAAAAGTAAAAAAGTCTTTTTTACTTTTATGCATCCCAAATGTCCCACTGCTGGGCATGGGTCTCCTCCTCGAAATTAGGCGAGGATGTTTTATTTTCTCGTGAACATGACATTCGTAGACAATGTCGAAATATCGAGCTCCGCAAAACAATATTAAAAAACATGGTAAATATCCCGTTTTAAATACTTTAAATAGGCGAGGATGGTCCAGTAAGCGACGATGGTCCAGTGGTGGATGGACTCGGTCACTTATGCGAGAGGTTCCGGGTTCGATTCTCAAGTTCGATCTGCAGGCAACAGGATCACCTCCGCGAGAGGCTAGCCCCAGCAAAAGCCAGACTCAAAATACGGGAACGGAGGTTAGCGGAGCGCGGATATTAAACCCGAGCCCAACACGAGCGAAGGGGGTTACTGGAAGCGCATTAAGTAGCGCCTCCGACGCACCCCTGTTCGTCATCTACGGGGGGAGGCTTCCTCTCTAGCCTGTTCGTCGTCCGCCTTCTGGGACATCAATGTCTCAAAGGAGGAGGTAATTGTCGCCCAGGAATTAATGAGTTACCCGTCTGCCAGCTTGTCTATGAAACTAATATAAAGAAACGTTGAAGTAAATATAGATAATATTATATTACTATAGATATCTAAGGACGACATATTTTACATTATAATATTAGTGTAGATTTCTTTAAAGAGTAAGGACATGGTTTGAACTAGGTACTCCAATACCGAAACCTAGCAACCATGACTCGTTACTTTGTTTGTAGACGAAAGGTTTAGATGAATATATTTTGTCTTAGGAATATTAAACATACTTGATAAAACCTTATTTGCTCTAGTCTTTAGTCTGTATTTCGTATGGCTTAGAACTTCTTATCGCTTGTTACAAATAACAAATATCTTATCTGTGTAAATTTGCAAAGATTTTCATCTTATGACTCAAATAAAACTAGATCAGACTAAATAAACGAATACTAAATTTGCGAATTAATTAGTCCAATTGTAAACCTTTACGGATTTTATTGCGACTTATAAGAGTTTTAGATTTTAGACCATCGTTACCAAAAAGTATCCGAAGCGTTGGGAATGTAAATATCGTAACTAACTAAATTTGTTCAATTCGCTTCCTTATAATGAGGGGAATCTACGTAAACATTAGAAAATGGAATTTATACTCTGGCTAAGTTTTTCCCCAATTCTTATTATGTCAATACCAAAGAAATTCTTTTAGAATCATTAGACTTGGCATTCTAAGCAAAAATATAAACACAAGTAAAGGAAGTCTGAAAACTGAAAAAAAAAATCATTTTTAACATTTCGATTTAAATATTATATTCTTCCGAGATGCTCAATATGTTCTTAACATTCTATTTTAATAGGGCAGATATATCAATGTCGGTCTGATAAGATAAAAAAATTGACACCAGAAATTCCTGAAAACTCATTTAAACAATCTTTTTTTGCTACGGCCAAAGAAAATATTCCTATAAGTATTTGTTATACTACGGATACATAAGACATCATGTCTTATGTATCCGTAGTATATTGTATTGGATGTACAAATAAATGAAATAAATACAAAACCAATAAATACAAGTTGTAACCGTATATTCATTATATTCGTACAGATTAGCTGTATGGGGATTCGAACCAGTTACCGCTGCGTGTAGTATTCAGTCGTCAGACCACTCGATCTGCAGGGAGTCCATAAAATATTTGGACAACTGATTTATTACTAGACTACCCACGATCGTTTATCGATACGTTCGCGTCGATGACGTAACCTAATAACTTTTTTTAGTATGAACCTTTTCCTAAAAGCCTGATAGATTTTGATGAAATCGATCGCTTTTATTCAACAAACTTCATAGTACCTAGTTTATTTTTATAGCTCATGCGCGGATTTTTTTTTATTCGGAAATCGTTTGAGTTATGACTGGCTTTATAGCAGGGAGTCGGGAGTCAGGACTGTGAATAAAAAAGCAGGACCGAAGGCGATCTGCCATTAATTAATTATTTTTTTATAAATATTATCCAACAATTACATCGCGTTAACCTAGTCCAGTAAAAGGTTTCTAAGATCTAGCGTAAGGAGGAAGGAGATCCGCGTTGCTTTATCCTTACTATATAATATTATAAAGAGGAAAACTTTGTTTGTTTGGTTGTAATGAATAGGCTCAAAAAGTACTAGACCGATTTCAAAAATTCTTTCACCATTCGAAAGCTACATTATCCACGAGTAAAATAGGCTAAATTTTATTCTGAAAAAAAAATAGGGTTCTGTGAGACATTTGGGTTTTTCGGACACAAGGTGTGAAAAATCAACCAGAAAAGTTACTTATTTTGCGTACTAAGATCACGTTATAAATCTTAGTTAACGCAGGCAATGCTGCGGGCAACAGTTAGTGTATGATACAGATAGTACTTAGTGGTAACGGAAATTTAAATAAATACTATTATATCCATGTCCCGCTGCAGACATCCAGACATCCGGGATAAAGAATACACACTGTGGTGCCCAGGATGTTAAAGTAGAATTATACCAAGTTTCCTCCTAATCAAATAAGACAATACAATTTTTTTTATCACATATTTAGTTCCATATCAACCTGGCACCCCAACTATTAGATATTTGTTCTTGAAATTTTTTCAATATACAAATTTAACACTTTTACAGACTTATTTTAAGTACTTAATAGATTTTATTCTAATAGATTAGAATACGTAAGGATTTTTGTTAAAGCGACATAATATTATCTTATGTTTTAAGTAAATACTGTTAAAACTTGGTATTTTTGAAAGCGTTATAAGAATGTCACAACGTTAGCAAAGATTTTTAAGATCGCAATTTGTCGTGTCAACTGATAAGATAAATAAGAATCATGATGGACAGAGGAACAACAGTTTATCTATGATAATGTTTAGGAAGATTTTGAAATAAGAAGGTTTGGTATATATAGCTGCTGATATATTTATATGTACCTACATGTCTCTAATGAAATGACTAATATTTAAATTAAGAGTCTCAATAATACTCATAGTTATTATTATATATAGTTATTAAGTATTATTAGTACTCAGGTAATTAAGGTATCAGGATAATATGGGCAATCTTTAGTCTAACATATTGCACATATTCTCTTAACACTAAACACTAGTTTTGCCCATATTATCCTGATACTTAAATTACCTAAGTCCTTAATATTCACCCTACCATCTGCTACCACCATTTAACACCACGTTGGCCTAGCCAAAAAAAAGCCTCGTAAAATTATCCTCACGTGTGATGTGTGTATTTCAAGTGTACAAGTTATTACCTACGAAATAAAGATATTGATAAATGTTGTTATATTGTAAAAGAGAACAAAATATTATATTATATCTACGTAACAATATTAACAATAAACAACAATATCAAACTAAAAACTTATAATTAAAAATTATCTCTAAAATATTCATATAAATATTCACAAAAAGAATATGTCATCCAAAATTTCAATTTGGGGCATGGTACCCAGAACACTGGCAGCATTACCTCGCTGAATAGCTAAACTTATTCTCTGCGCGAAATAGCTGCCAGCCTTCTGATCACCCGATGAGAGAATCAGTCGATTCGACATATCCTTCATAAACCGCTTCATGTCAGACGACCACGGCCCTAACGTTTCGAAAGCTAACGCCGCAAACTCATAGTCTTCAGTTATAGAAGAGTATTTGCGACGCTTGAGAAACTGAGCACGATCGGCTGCGGCCCCAACTTTAGTACAAGTTTCATGTACATAAGATGGGGCCAGCGTGTCTACGCAGGTTACATCCCACACCAAAGTGCGGCCCAGTCTCCACGGTACAAGTGTAGCACCGTCAGGTCTCTTGCCATCATCTCTAACTAGACCACATGGTTCTAATGTTGTTGGTATAGAAACCGTGGCAAGAGCTCTACGTACCAAATCATTAACCGTACCGTGGCGATATAAGCGACCAGCACTTCTGGAGCAGGACAAGCCATGTCGACCCAACTGATTCACAAACTGCCCACAGGAACACAAATGAGCTTCACATACTTTGGCACCAAGCCGGAGACTAATGGAAATTCTTAAGGTTGCAGGATCTAAAACTGTACCAAGATTATGTGAGGGAAGCACGTACAACCATTCACTGGAGTGTTCGCTGGTGACTGCTAATAGTCTCGCTCTCTCTGCATTGTCCATTTCTTGGTCAAGGAGACAAGCAAACGTCAATTTTTGTCCAGGCATGTCCCAAATTTTTTGTTTTGTTTTGTCAGTTGGGAGATTTTCCATCGGAAACATAGCCCTCCAAACATCCAAAGCCTCACCCAAGCCCGTTACTTGAAGATCAGCTTGTTGTATGTTTAAAATATTGCTGATGAGAGTAATCGAACTGTGAGTAGAAGCTAAGAAAGCCGGCAGAGCCACGCTTGAGGTGGTACGAATTCCCAACCCGCCTAATTTAACAGGAAGGCAGGCCTGTCTCCAAGTGGCGTCTTCAAACTTTAAATTTAGAATTTCAGATACAATTTTCTTCAATAAAGAGTCTATGTGACCGGTAACCAAAGGGAATTTCCACATAGGACAACACCGAAGCAGGTACATAAATTTTGGTGTAAATAAGCAAAGGCGAAGAAAGTAGATAGCCATGTGTGGTTTCAATTCCAAAAGGCGATCAGAAAATTGAAGAAAAGTTTCTAATTTTGAATTTACTATAGATTGTACTGCATCCTCGAATATTGGAGCGCCTAAAAGATTTAAATTTGATTTTTTCATTACCGAAATGTTTGGTGTTAATGTACTGAATTGATGAATTATTTCTGCAGAATGATCTGGTATGATATGGTTAGAAATATACAATTCACATTTTCTATGATTAATTTCAAGCCCAATTGCGTTAAATTGATCAATAATTATTTTGAAATCATCAAAAACCGAGGATACAGTACCAGCTATACAACCGTCATCAAGGTACCATACATTAAATTTAGATTTCAACTGTGAAATAATTGGATTAATAGCCAAACTGAAAAGAACTGGACCAAGAGGGTCACCTTGCTGACATCCTACGGTGGACTCAATTTCGTCATCACCAAACATTAATTTAGAAGGGGTACCATAACATTGCCAGATGTATTCAAAAATATCAGGTATTTCTTTTTTAATTTCGTTTAAGAAAGTACCCCTATATACAGAATTAAAAGCATTTTTGATATCTAATTTTAAAAGAATGTTGAAATCAGCTCCGTTGACAAAAGAACGTGCTGCATGTACAGCTGCCTCACATCCTCCTTTAACCCCAAAACCGAGTTGTCGAGGCTTAAATTTAGAGGTTAATATTTCCCGATAATGGCGACAACACACTTTTGAGGCTATTCTTCTGAACGTGCTACCGACCGCAATAGGACGAATACCTCCATCTTTTTTTTTAAGGGCAATTAGATTAGCACCGTATAAAATGGGCGCTATTGCATCAGGAACTTTTCCTGACAACATTAAATTAATTAATGCAGTCATTTCTTTTAAAAGTTTTTTGCCAACATCACCGTTCAAAGGATTCGTTAGATCTTTTAAATGTTGAGGAGAAATACCGTCTAAGCCAGCAGCAGAACCATTTGGGAATGATCGTATAGCAAACAAGACAGCATCCTCCCCAACTGATAGAGTCTGAGGATTGGAGGTACGAGGAATATTTATCAGCTGTGTGTCACTATCAACCGTAGGATGTTTATCACGAAGCACAGTTAGAGTTTCCGATGTGTGTGTAGCTAATGAGTCATCTGAAAATAATAGATTTGCAGCATTTTTGAAATTTCCATCTGAAATTTTGTTTTCAATGTTTGATATTAAATTATAATTTGTGGAGCCAGAATATGTTCCGTTTTTTTGTGCATGATCTGTGTATGTTGGAAGATTACCTGCAATAGTGTTGCTTTTTATAATATTTGATATATTTTTATTTTTAATATTACATTGTATATGAAAGGATTTATATGAAAAAGTTAATAATTTCTTCCAAGCAGCAAGAGAATTTTCAGATACTACATTACTCACACAATCAGAAAAACATTGTGACACAGTAACGCGCGCTCCCCGCGGAATACGTTTAATAATCCGAATTTCTTTTTTTAAACGCGCTAAAGTCTGATGAAGTGATTCATCACAAACTGCCCCTACTGACTGAACAATTGAAGATCTATCTGTAAAATTGGAAGCCGAATAAGGAAATATATCCGTTCTTGGAACATGGCGACGGCTACAATGGATTGCCAAACCGCGTTTTCCCTTGTAAAATTTGTTATCACAACAAATGGAGCAGCGTGTTAATGAATCGGAAATTATGGATGACATATATAATAGCAAATATTTTATATAAACTAAGCTTAGCAATAGGTACTAAGAAAACAATTAAATATAATGAATAAATAAAACCTTGTATGTTACGGTTTCTTAACTACACTAAATAAAAATTAAAAACTAAAAACAACAAACTACCTCACAAAAGAATCCAAAACTAAAATTATTATTTAAATACACTAATAGTTCAAAGAATGTTATTATCAGTTATTATATTCACATAGAGGTATTCACTATTCACTTATCCATTTTAAAGATATTGTGATCTTTTTGGGATTCGAACACGCGACCGCGAAATTGCCCAGCAGCCTGACCACTCAAACGGCCATCGTTTAGGTGATTTAATTGTATTTTTAATCAGACAAATTTAGACTTTTCCACTATCACATACCATGTACAGCAATAAAGACATTTAACATTAAAAAAAACATTTATCGAAGCTTTAGTTTTATGTAGAATATATTCTGTTCAGTAGAACTACTGCCAGAACTATAATGTAATTCATGACAATGTGTCCACTCCATTCGTGGGCATTCAAGCGTGAAACACGGAAGTATATGTTGTCTCGACTGTAATAAACTGTATTGTTTGTCTAGGTATACCAAGAAAACTAGATTTTTCTTCAGAATTATCATTACTATCAGCCACATGAGCTCGTGGCTAAGTTATATTATAAGATTGACGACCTCTGTAGCTCAATGGTTAGCGCGTTGGTGCTAAACCCCGGAAATAGCGGGTTCCAATCTCGCCAGGGAACAAAAAGTTTCTGTGTTCCTCACAAATATTATACTTAAATCGTTAAATAAAAACAAGAGTTTTCCTTATTATCATATTACATTATATCACAGTTATTAATTTCATCAAGATTTGTTTAAAAATAATACAGAATTTTTCCTAAAGAGATGTTTTGAACACAATAGTCCACCGATAAAAATAATCAAAATTAACATGTATATATTTGGTGGCCCAGAAATTGTTCAAATAAGCATATTTTTACTATACACAGTGCCTTAAGTACCGTTGGTCCCAGCTATCATTCGTCGATCTTTAAAGAATGTGGAGGAAATGTTGCGTCAAACAAACCAAACAACATAAACACCTTTTTACGGTTTTAATAAACCGCGACAAAATCCGTAAAAAGTAACAATGAAGACTATTGCCGAATACACCCCCGACACTATCGTGGAGTCTGGGTATTTTTTTCTAAACTCATAGTTTTTTATCAGTTGGTAACCAAGTAGACGCTATTAATTTCAACGATTTGTATTAGATTCATCTTATTGCCTTGCCCTCCAAAGCTAGTGGGAGTTTTGTGTATAACTTGAAGTCCACAGAAAATAAAACATTGGGCTCCAAAAAAGAGTTTTTTTTTGTGTTAGTTATGCAAACTGGCACGCGTGCCGTCTGATTGTAAGTGTTCGACTTTAAACAAGGACGTAAATTACTTTACCTAGAACTCCAGGCAACTCATTAATTTCTATCCTGAGACATAGGAATGTTATGTGTCTACGGCAGTAATTACACTGCTTGTCCTGCCCTTCTCTCCGAAACACAGCAAAGCTGTTTGACGGGTGAAGTAAGCAAGATGGAACCCATGCAGCCGGGAGCGCGGCACAGCGCATCCCTCCCACTGGTATTGACCACAGATTGTAAAAAATTACCTGCCATAAAAATATGTAAATTTGTGTGTGGATGTAATGTACATGCTTAACCTTTAGCTTCAACGGATGTTAGAAGTTTATTATTGATTAAATTTGTCTTTAAAATCGTTGTTATGCAACACAACCAACACAAAATTTTATAATGCCAATATTATGATAAAATATTATAGGATGCTAATGGTTTGATATTATAGGATAAATATAATGTGGTATCATGGGATAAATGACATGCATATTAATTTAGTCAAGGTAAAAAAGAAAATAATTATTCGGGTATAAAATATATTTTATTTTATATCTTTTATCGACTTATAGCAGACATCATGTAATTTTAATCAGATCGGAAGGCGATCCCCGTGCCGTTTTGGATGCGAGTGGCAAGAGATCGATCGTCTTGGCATTCATTGAAGGAGACCTATACTCAGGACTGGATCGATAAAGGTGATTATGATCATGAGGCCCCCTTGGTCCAACGCATTGTCCCTTAGAGAGCTTCGTTCCAAAAAAAGAAGGATAACACTTTCTGGATAACCGGATGCGTACAAACTAGTTAGAAAATTAAAAGCCTGTAATTACGATAGATATCTCTTATCCCAGATATGTCCGTAATGACTGCACGTGACAGGTTCTGCGATGTATCACTATGTGCAATTAACTAACGGGGCATAATATACCGTTGAGTTAATATGCGGTGCACTCAATTTTAAATTTTTATTGTTCAAGTTTGACGCAATCGTTTTTGAGAGGACAGTTTGAATTTATCGTTAATATTGTTTTGTACTGTTTTTTTTTTGTAACAACAAGCTTTCACTATAGTTATAAATTAAATTGTATATTTTAGTACAGCCATTTGATTCCTTGGAAATCGCGTTTATACAATTACCGATTTCGCATGATTTGTTTTGAATATATACATAGTTTTTGTTCATTGAGGGAGGCCTATGTTCAGCAGTGGACGGATAAAGGCTGATGATGATGATGATGATACATAGTTTGGTAAGGATTTTTTATAACAAACACATTGGTGTCTTACAATCTAAGTCAACGCGGGCAAATTTTACAAGAATTCTGAATTATACTGACTTTTTGGAATATTTTTAGTGTCATAAGTGGGCAACCCCACCCAATGGTGACAGTCAACGCCCATGATTAGACATCCGCACAACCAAAAATGCCGATGCTTTGCCGATTTTTTCCCTATTGGCCACCGGAAACTGCACAAAACGCGACAGCATACTTCTTTACCTACTAGTAGCTTAAATACCAGTATTATGTGAACGAAACGAAGCTAACACCCCTGTCGTGTTGGCCCCGTTCGGCTGCAAGGCAGCATGGCATTAAATAAAACTCATTTTATTATAAAATCAATATAATATAAAAATTAAAACATTAATCATCATAAAACTAATTGGAATTTTATGAAATATATCGCCAGAAATAAAATAATATTAATTTTCACATATGTGTTGATGCTTTTTTTTAGTTAGAAAAGCAATAATTAGAAACTATACACATTTGATAGCTGTATGGTATTGTGTATATAGTAAATACTAGCTGTTACCCGCGGCTTGGCTCGCGTTAAATTCGGAATAGCGCAGTTCCGTACGTACGTATAGTAAACACAGACAGATTTTTTTTGAACTACCCTGCGAACTTCATCTCCTATTTCATGGCCATATAGGTAAGATTTTTACCTATATGGCCATGAAAAACGTTGGAACAATTATTAATTGCGATTTAATTCTTATCAAGTGGCTAAATGCAAAGTTTCGTGGCGTCATCTTCTATGTATAATGACGAACTTCTATACAAACATTCATCCCCTATTTAAACCCCCCTAAGCTTTTTTTCGCAAAAAACCTAATCTATCTCTGTTCAAATTTAATCAAAATCGGTACAGTGGTTTAGGCGTGAAAGCGTAACAGACAGACAGACAGACAGAGTTACTTTCGCATTTATAATATTAGTAAGAATTAATACTTCATTTAAAACGTAGCATGTAAAATAATAAATATTGTTATCAGTGTCATCGTTATTAAGCTAACAATGTTAGTAAGATATAATTATATTTAAAAAAATCAGGAGACCGACGACAATCGTCAGAGCGTATGGTTATGTTTTAATGTTCTGTTTTCCGTTAATTAATTATTATTTTCTATTTTATTTGCTCAGAGTGGTTTTCTATATAATGTTTGTTTTATATTATAATATACAATCTGTTTATTTTGTGATTGGTTGGCGAATATTGTGGTGGACAGTTCTGAATGGATGGATTTGAAAGTGATAGTTAATTGATGGTGACGTGAAGGGCGAAGTCACGGTCTTTAGCGTTTCTCCATAGACTAAATGTATTTTACGACAGACCCATGTCTGACGTAAAATACATTTATGATTTAATGAATCCCGCCATCAGCATGGCCTCTGGTCTTCGCCGGTTCCAACAGGAACTAATAAAAATAAACAGGGGAATTTCGGGAAACGTCAATGCTATGGGATGGATGGATTTAGGGGTTTTAATTGGTTGATGGTGGCGTAAAGGACGGAACCCTTGGCGTTTGCCGTCATTACTTCTTCCCCACACAGACTAAAATATGTAGTTTACGTCATACATGGTAGCATGGCATCTGGTCTTAGCCGGTTTCAACAGGAACAAATATACAAAAAAACAGTTTTCGCAGGTAGTTAGGTGTTGGCATTTCCCGCCGTTTCTCCAAATTACAGACTAGAGATAGTTTCTTCTTCTTCTTTAAAGATAAATTACCATAGACTTGATACTCGACATTGGCAATGCACTTTGTGCAGTCTATTAAAAAAAACAGTTGTTAGCTGCAATCAAAATGTCATTTGGATGTCATTGTTAATTTGACAGAATTGACACTGACAATTGAACGAACGAAACTCAAAAAGGCAGTCGCTAATTTTAGTTGTTACTTGTTACCAAACTTACATGGGTGGGATTTATACCAGAATTATTCGGCCTACCACAATGGCAAATGCACCAGAAATTCAAAATTTCATCAAGAATGCCGTTTCGCAAGATAAAGTTGTTATCTTCTCAAAGACATACTGCCCTTATTGCAAATTAGCTAAGGAGGTAAATATTTAATACCGTTATGTATATTCTAATAGAAAGATATAGGTATTTTACATAATACTTTGTTTATTTCAGGTATTTCAAAAGATTAATCAACCCTTTAGAGTTTATGAACTAGATGAACGTGACGATGGTTCAGCGATACAAGAAAGTTTACCTCAAATTACAGGATTTCGAACTGTGAGTTTTATTTTTTCTATATCATGACTCATTGAATCCTAAAAGGTCCCATTTATTAAGTTCATGTCATTTCTGTTATTGCATCATCAATATTAAAAAAAAATGTGTGCTAAGCCAATGCCTATTAGTTTTGTTGATATCTTATCATATACTCATATCACATTAAAACTATCTGGTGGTTTATGTGGTTAGTTTATGGTTCATATCACATTTTATTTTCATATCATTTCAACATTTACTACAATGCTCATGATTTGCTGATCACTAGTAGATAAAGTGAAACATAAACTTAGGTGATATTATGGTATTCAGTATTATCATGGTGTAATTTGTTTAGCCTTTGTCAAATATTCATATAAATTCCTATCAATGTGTTTATTATTACCCAGTAGAACAAGATACTTAATGAATCTATGGCTAATTTAATCACACTAACAAAGTATCTCATAATGAAAAACTGCACCTTTCAAAACTTGTATGTAATTTTAACTTAATGCATTATAAGCTGTAATCAAGAATACCAAGCAGTGTTAGTTTTATAAGCAGTCGCCTTTCTAGATTTTCAATATAAAAAAAATACAAATCCTATCCATCTTTTTAGTAGGACTAAAAAGACAAATAGCATTTGTAAAAATAATTATTATTGCATGTCTACTTTTAGCTCTTCCACTGCTTGACATAGGCTTATTTTAATTAATACAAGGGGTATGCATCTTTTTTATCAGATTATTAAGTATAAATTGTGTGATATTTAGGCGATTTCAGTATCAAATGTTTACTTTGAAACATATTCCACTTTAAGGGTTCAATTTCTCAAATGATGAATGCAGAACCCTCATGGGATTACTTCTGCCCTTCTGTCATACCTGGGCATATAAAAGGTGGATCTACCACATGGGCTTTTAGGGCTGCAGCCGTGGGCCCTGTGATTATAATGGTTCCCATGTTGGAGACAATATGAATTATAAAAATATTGAAAATTTTAATAGATTTTATGCAGAGGCAGGTTGGATGCGAGTGGCAATGGATTGTTTGTCGTGGCATTCATTGAGGGAGGCCTATGTTCAGCAGTAGATAGATAAAACCGATGATGATAATGAATCCAAAGAATGTCTTATCTTTCAATTTTATCTTTAAATTATTATCTTTCTTCCCTCTAATTCACCATTCAGCACTTCCTATGATTTATTATAGAGGATGGAGATTCAGCTTAAGCATAAATGAGTAAGCTGTTGATTTGTTGTTGTAAAAATTTACTTTTTATTTAAAAATCTCTTTTTACTGGATGCAATTGAATGCTTCTGTTAAATTAAAAATACATATTTTATTTTTCTTTTCTAAATTTGATTTACCCTAAATTTCAGGTACCTCAGGTGTTTATCAATGGCAATTGTGTTGGTGGCGGAAGCGATGTAAAGAATCTACATGATATGGGAAAGCTTGAACCTATGCTTATAGGCTAAATAAAAAATGCAACCATCTCAAGAAGCATATTATTTAATGATTTCCAAAATTAAAATTGTAATACTATAGCTTGAAAAGTTAATGATACAATTATTTTTCATTTGCATTTCTATTTAAATTTCAAAAAGAAAATCAATGGTCTTATATGATTGATTGGCGTGAAGTAATGTTTGAAGCTGATTGATATGCACAATTTTTGTCTTAGTGATGACTTATGTGATATTCTCAATTGTAATGCTTGTTGTATATAATTATTATTTTTATTAAAACTATATTTTATATTTGATTTGTTACTTATTGAAGGCTGTAAATGAGTGAATTTTATCAGTGCATACATAAATACGGAAATATTATTTCGGTATTTAGTTGGCAAATGTTATAAACAGATTTATTAGTTATATTAGTTCTCGTATTCTTCATGCAGTAATTAACTGTGCTTTTTATTTACTGATTGTGATTTTCATTTTATATCTTTTGTCTAAAGTGATGATAAAATATGAAGTTAATCTCAGGATTGCTAAATATATTATCATTTTCGATGTTATTTTTTTTTATATAAATATTTCATATTGCTTTCAACTACAATCTTTAAATTCATAGGGCCCTAGGCTGCAGCCCAAAAGCTGCCTCTATTACTATGTGTCAACATAAATAATATTATGTCGCCAATACACCATTTTTTTTTCTGTGATGACAAATTTCAAAGTTAACTTGGTATTTGTATCAGAAAAGAAATAGATGTATAGCTTACATTGACCATGCATAAAATAGTAATTCTATTCATGATCTTGGGCTTAAAATTTGTGTGTTTTTTTTCTTTTTTATAGCATTAGAAGGGCAAACGAACAGTCGAAGCCATGCGACTATCGACGCCCATTAACATCCACATAACCAGAGGTTATGTAGATGCGTTGCCCTTCTTTACCCTAATTTCCCCCAATGGATCACTGGAAACTCACAAATCGCACGAAACGCGACGGCTTAGCTGTCACTTTTCGCCGATTTCATGTGAGCGAGAGGTTCCTCCCGGGTCGTGCCGGCCCAATATGGCTGCAAAGCAGCATCGCACTACCTCTTACTAAAAGTATGTTTTAAGTTTGTAAATTAATAGATATAAGGTATTACAATTACAACTACTTGAAATTTATTTCATTTGTATAATGCTATATTATCACTGAGTAACAACCTATAAAAACAGTAATTTGGCTGCAAATCTAAACACTAGCAAATCGCATATACATGTATATCATAACGCAGGTATTTAAATATATAACTATATCTTATACTTAATACAGAAAGCTGAAAAGTTCATTTGTTTGAAAACGCTAATCTCAGGTACTGTTAGTCGCATATCAAAGATTCTTTCAGTTTTAGATTTTAGCCCATTTATAACAACTTTTCATTATATATAACAACGCCATCTAGGCAAAACATCTCACAACTACAGACGCAATTGCTTTGATTTTTTTAATGCAGTTGGATAGGGAAACGGGCACATGAGCCTCTTCAAACAGATAGTATTGACGATTGCGGTGCAATCGTAGGTACTTGTTAATGCGAATGTAACATTGCTTATAATTGCTTGTGTGATAAGACGTGGAAGAATAGTCGCTCATGAACATAAGCAAATTAATCTGAGACTAGCCCAAGCGACTTATACATGTGTTGCCTTCTAAGACATGATGTCAACTCTATGCGCCAATTTTCTATGTTTGACGAGAGAAAAAAACAGTATTATACCCATTGTTACATCTGAATAATTAGCAAAAACCGTTTCCTTTATATTGTGTTATTGTTATGGCGTATCTTTATATTTTATTTTAAGTGTTGGTCGGCCATTAACCAGATCTCCGTGCAGCGGCCGATACGCGTTGGATGCGAGTAGCAAGGGATCGGTCGTCTTGGCGTTCATTGAGGAAGTCCTATGTTCAGCAGTGCTAATGGATGCTGATCAACGATAATTTAAAGTCTTGTATAATATTTAGTTTACTATTTGTATAAAATTTTAATCTCATTTTAATATTGAGCTCATAAAAGTTTGATTCATACTGTTTGTAATCGCCTTACAATAAAAATGTTAATCCAAGAAGTATAATTTTTTTTTTTCACCATCTATCAGCGACTCTCCCACCAGCTAAATGACGGCTTTTTTAGCAAAAATTAAAGTGAAAGACGGTTGATTTGAAGCATTAATTGTTTAATGTATATCCTACTAATATTATAAGTTTTTAATAATTTAGTCTTTTACACAAAAATTACTGAATGAAATTTTGATGAAACTTTCCAACAATATAGCTTACACATTAGATTAATACATGGGCTATAATTTCTTCCCGTACTCCCACGTGAATTTGACGGACGGAGCGCTGCTAGTCATTCATATGATAGAATTCATATTAAATCAAATCTATACAACATAATATTACTAAGCATCAAACAAAGTTATAAAATTTAGTACGGCTTATCCGCGTACAGCACGTTACAGGCGGTGTAGTCGTCGTGCGATGATGGTATCACTACATTTTACTGTTACGGCGCGAAATTAGACATTTTATTAAAAAAATAATGGAGTCATAGGTCAGGCACAAACCTATACCCCTTACTTCAAAATTTAACAGCTACATCGTGGCTTACAAATAAAAATATGTTATACTATCAATTGTAACGTTATTACAATCTCACGGTGTCCCTCAATATACACACTCTGAAAATAATGAACCTATCAAGCGTGCTAGACGCTTATGTCCTTCAAAAGCCATCCCTCCTTATGTTTTATTGCGCAGCCGTGATAGAACCATCAGGTTCACTCAAGGCCACTACGTGCAAGGCATTTGTCTCTTCCCTATACCATTGACAAACGTGTCATTTTTGCGTAGCGTAGGGATGAAATTCCTGAGCGAGAGGTGAGATCACCCTTGCTGTATGTAGTTCCAGCATTCGCCGCTAGTTGGCGCCCGTGAGCTGGCCCAAACTCATGTTTGGATACCTTATTTTTGTAACGCGTAAACAAACCGATTTATGTATGATAATTAAATAAAAACGTTTGCTAATGTTTTTTAACGTAGTTTTATAGTAAAGACAAAGATGGTTTCGTTTGGTGTGTGTGTGGAATCTGTGTAGAAGGTAAGATTCGCATTGTTGTTATCACGTGTACTACGAAGGGATTGCGGATAGTAATTTATTGCTCCTCGTGCGATCTTTTACTATTTACCAACTGAAGGTTTAATATATTATGAAACGAATAACGAATCATCAATTTTATTTAATGTTTTGTACATACCTTCGTATATATCTATCTTAAGAGCTATTATTTATTTTAATTATAATTATTTACGCAAGCAAATTTATTTTATGATGTCAAAAGAAAAAAATAATACATCTCAATTTTTTTTCATTTTATTCACACAACTTATGCTGGAAAATATAAATTCTTTTAATTGTGGTTTTGTTGTGTGTACTGTATATAATAAATTACGTGCACGAGTAAATAATACGGTATAAAAATAATAATCACCTGAATATTTAAAATCGTTATCACTAAATACAATTACAAAATATAACCTTCAACAATATTTTTCTTTTTTTTTCTTAAGGAAATGTCCATATTACTTTTAGAAATAATATGTTATCGCAAAATGTTCCACAATATCCCAGGCTTTGTAACAATATTATACAAGACCATAAATTACAAGATGGCCAAAATAGGCTATTCTTAAGTCAAGGAAAATATCTCGGAAGCAATTCGGCTGGCGAACAAGGATGTTTTACGAAATGATCATCTGGGGGGTGTTTCGGCGGGAACGGCATGTTTGGGCGGGCGGATTTGCCAGGGACGATATAAGGCGGGCGGCAGTTGGGCGCCAGGCAGAGCGGCTACGACTCGCACCGGCTACGTAGCGGTGACGCGACCCGCTACGAGAAACTTTTGTTGCTTTTCGAACAAACAACTATTAGTGGCGGAATAGTCATGGAGCCATTTGATTATGTTCGTTTCGTTGGTAAGATTCCATTTTTAAATTATATTTAGAAAATAAAATTAAATTGAAAAAATCATTTAAAATTATTAAGATAACATATTATATTTTTTATCAATATGATGACAATTTAGACAAGAAGGGATAATTTAGATTTAGCAAAAATAAATAATAAAATTTCACGTTACAAACTCTTTTTATGTATAGGTATTGTGTGTTTTACGTCTGACTATATCACAAGAACAATTCTTAAAAATGTCGATATTTTTCTAAACTAAGCCATATAAACTAATGTTAACAAAAAAGGTCGTAAAGTATCGTAGTACATAATACAAAACAAATAGTAAATCTTTTTATAATGACTATTTCCATTGATCGGTTCCGTCTATAAAAACGAGGGAAATAAACAAGATATTATCTGTAGGCTTACGTTCGATAGAGCAATAAAATTTACCTTTGCGGGCTTATCTTAGTCATCTTTTTACCCCCAATTTTACCCACATAAAATAAATCAAATGTTGCGCCGCGAATAATAATAGTTTGGCCAACTATTTATTCCTGGTGAACTAATATTAGGGTGAATGTTGAAGTTTTCCTTATGATTTATTTCCTACTTTGTACTTAGAGGTTACAAACTTCGTCGAAAAGGATTTAATGTTGATCGATTAAAAATATTAATGTTGCCCTTTAATAGCAAGATTTTTTTTTTTATATTTAGAAGTACTATTTTATTTATCAGGACAAGCAAGGCTTATTTGAGTCTAGCAAGTCGAGACAATAAGAATTCATAGTATACTCGCGACCAATGTAAGTTAATTTTGAATATAGAATACTTACTTCGTTCTTTTTTGCTTTACTTCTGTCAGAAAAATATCTCAGTTACTTGTAAAAGTATTCTTAAATTACTTGATCGCTGGAGTAGCTGGAGGATTTTGCAGGAGATGCTGCACAGGCTAAACGTATTCTCCCGACCTGTAGGCCTTAGGATGAACTTGGACAAGACGAAAGTCATGTTCAAACAACCCGTTCTCCCTAGGCCTATGGCATGACTCTCAAAACCGTGCATGAGTATGTCTACTTTAGGCATACTTCTTGCAGCTACGTCGACATAACTTCAAGAGGGAAGCTGATAGGGGGATTCATTTAGGATTAGCAGCATTTAGGAATCTTCTCTATATTCTCACGTCGTCTATACCGCAGAGTTTGAAGACGAAAGTCTTCAACCAATGCGTTCTCCCCTTGATGACCTACGGGGCCGAAACGTGGCCTTACGACTGGTCCATAAGTTTTCCGTAGCTCAACGTGCTACGGAGCGTGCTATATAGCGGCAGGTCCGCGTTCGATGCGAGTGGCAAGGGATCGGTCGTCTTAGCGTTCATTGAGGAAGGCCAATGTTCAGTAGTGGACGGATAAAGGCTGATGAGAATGATAAAATTACTTACTGCACTTCATAAATTAATCATTGCAACATACAGTGTAGACGACATCGTGTAATTAATGTAAATTACATGATATGATTACAAACGGTACACTTTTTTAACTTTACTATTAATTAAATCTATAAAGATAACGATGAGGTACAAAAATCATTCGCAACAATTTTAAAAGATTACTTCTCGGGATTGTTTATAGTTATTATGTATATTAATCGGAAATTTCGGAATTCATAATCACCCTAGAGGTGATTATGAATTCCGAAAGGGAGAAGATTCGATTCCAAGCCAAGGGACTACCTCTCGTCCATTCATTTATTATATGCTAAATATGCTGCTATAATTGATCATTACAGATAAAGATGCATATATATAATAACAATAGCGTCATCATCATCATCATCATCAGCCTTTATCTGCCACTGCACGGAGATCGTCTTCCCATCTGGTTAATGGCCGACCAACACTTCGTCTACCTAAACGCGGCCTCCACTCTTGAACCTTAATGGCCCATCGGCCATCCATTTTTTATTTTAATAATTTAAGTTATATACATAACTATTTCACGACGAAGGTCCAGTGGTGAGTGGACTCTTATGCAAAAGGTTCCGGGTTCGATCCTGACCCCCCACCACCGTGTGCCTGAAAATGGGTTTTTCTAAATTTCTAAGTGCACCCCAAAAACGAGACCATCGTTTGCTCACCGGTGAAGGAAAACATCGTGAGGAAACCTGCATTCCTGCATGAGATTGAAAGTCTTTGAAGGTATGTGAAGTTCACCAACCCGCATTGGGCCAGCGCATCGGTGAACTATGGGCCATTACCCTCCTCGCCTGATTTCGAGGAGGTGACCCGTGCCCAGCAGTGGGACAGAATGTAAGGGTGGGTACTTTACTTTTTTTTTACTTTACATAACTATTTAAATTATATAAATTAAGTTAAATACCTTTTTTAGTAATTTATTTGACTAACAGACTTTAATCAACCTTTACCTTCATGTTTCGGCGATATCTCGCGTTGTTTGTGAGAAATCTCTGTGTGCCTACATTCTCCGAATTAAGCTGGCGTGATAAACGTATATGAATTCACTTTAAGAATTCCGTAACGCGGTTTTACGGAATGTAATATAAATTTGCGGCTACGGAACCATAAAAGCATTCGTACTTACAGTTATAATAAGAAATACTAAAATATGATTTGTAATCGTACTCGTTTAGAAATACGTTCATGGATTTGGAGATGGTTCATGGATGGATGTAATTGGATAATTTTTTACGAATTTTATTACAGTTGGCTATGTGCTAATATAGCTATGACCACGGGGTGACTGTTCTCTCTGTTGTGACCATGGTCGCTGCAAAAACTGTAAAGTATTCCTAACTTGCGTGTAAATAACTTAAAAAACCGCAATGAAATGCGTAAAGATGTTTGTAGGTGCGTTATGCGTAGTGTAGATATTTCTAAGCCCTTAAATCCAAGGTTGATCCGTGGATCTTCACATACCGAGACTTCAGTACCTTGAAAAGAACAAGGCCGTTGATCGCGGCTGTCATTCCTAGAACTCTGACAGTCGCTACGTGTAGTAGAAGCCTGAAAGTCTGACAACCAATCTACATTGCGTACTTAATACCTACTTTTTGGGTTGTGGAGGTCAGATCGTCCATTTAATATACTAGTATTTAGCTGCATCCGATTAGACTTAAAGCCCAAATATTATTAGGAAAATGGTAGCAGAGCCGTGAATAGGGCGGTGCGACCGGTGCCCAGGCACTCTAGGGGGCGCAAGAAATGCCAGACCAGGCAGGACTATTATATTTTTCGGTTTGCTAAGGGCGCAGATATACAAGCTCGCACAGGGCGCAAGAAAGGCTATACGGCTCTGAATGGTAGGCACAAGACGACTTTTTAAACCCTTTAATAGTTCAATCGAATACATACTCTATGCAACTTTCAAAGAGAATTTAAATAATACAACTTACAAAAAAAGCCGACGATCTGACGATGCCGTTCTCTGATGTTCTCAAACTCTTCACTCTCTAGACTATTATAGAGAAGATTAAACCACGAAATCTAATTTTCTATCAGGACCGTTTCTAATTTCATGTCCAATTTGCATTTTTAGTGACAAAATTCAGTTTAAGTTTTAAAATACGCTTTATTATATAAAAAACCGCTTTGACGTCGAGACGTTTGCAAAAAGAAAGTAAAAAACGCTTATCCTCGCATGTCAACAAACCCCGCGTAGGGTAGACTCGAGTGCCTATTTGTGTTCATTTATGAGGATAAATTATAAAAGTTTGTTCTATCCCACAGCCTGTTCGCATTCACATCAGACAACATTTTAATTATACGAGAGAATCTTTATTTTACAATATGTTTAATTCTTCATGTCTTGTAAAAAATGTGGATCGATGAATGGATAGATGAATTCTAATCTGCCTCGTAACACTAAATTAATAGAATAGAATACGTATTTTATGGGAGTGACAGTAGCGTACGACAAGTACTTTGGCAGCTAGTGTCATTCCCATACAATAAGTTTTCAATTGTATTTGTTCAGCGTTTGTGCCACTTGTAAGGCTATTTAGTAAAAATAGTTCAATTATTAATATCAATATTTTTATATACATACACAATTGACAAGATTGACAAGAGCTAATAAGATAAGAAAAGAATAAAAAAATGAATAGTATTCCACGATCACACTACGTTACAAACGCAGGATTGTAAGAACTAATGTTACGGGTACTTAAGAATGGTAATATATTTAAAAAAAATACACGTCTACTACGTCTCCAATGTCTGCACACGTCTATATTCATCGTACAAATTACATGCAGTTGGTGGGTATTGAAGCCGGGACTGCGCAGTGTCCAGTCCAGTCCAGTAGCCTGACCACACGACCAGCCGGTCATTAAGAATGTAATCGATTTGCGCAGATTATAAAGATTATCCTGGTCTTATCCGAAATAAACCTTAAAATTAATACCTGCGATTTCTTTAGAGGAAAATAATAGAGTGCAATGACCTAAAAAAATTAGCTCATATTATTTTTTTTTTTTTTTTGGCTTTGACACATGGGTTTGTGTATTTTGCCATAGACAATAGCTCATATTTAAATTAATTATATCATAATTAAAGAAATTCGAGTCTATATTTTACAGGTTTCGATGGACTCTATAAAAGCACATCTATTATTTCACTGAGCTTTGAATCCAACTCGTTAATTACGGTAAACATTCCTTCCCAGTTAAATATCCCCAGAAAACTTGGCTTATTTGAATATTACAAAGTTTTGATGGAAAAATGTATTAATTAAACGCGTTGTATATGTTGAAGACTCATCAAAAATGTATAGAATTCGTATGATTTGCATAAAATTCATTTTATTGCCCCGAAAGACAAACAGAATGGGATATTAGCTGTTGAAATAGATCCAACAGTGCGGTGTAAAGTAAATTGCGGACTGATATTGCGTTCTAAAGTTTTATTTCACTTTTAAATCTAAATTGAAAACGGAATTTAAAAGTCTCTTGTAATCTGTATCCTTAGTTGTTTGTCAAAATGTCAAACATGATGAATGAAATAATAAAACTGGCATTTGACAAGTAGGTACTCTGACATTGGCAAATCCTTTAGTAAGCTAATATTGAAGAAGAAGAAGACAAGTAAGTAGACTAAACCATGGACGTAGTAGTCATTCTTCTCAAGTCCATGTACCTAAGTCATTGCCTGAAATCTTTACCTTAAATCACAGATTTATAAATAAATTTATTAATCTCAGCCTAAAACATATGATTTTTTAAAATATGAATTCATAACAAATAGGAATTTATCATCATCATCATCATCATCAGCCGTCCACTGCTGAACATAGGCCTAGGAGGCCTATGTTCAGGAATTTATAATCCATTTCAATTTTGTTTTTTTTTTATCTGGCTGTTTCGATTAAAAATCTTTTTTAGTATTTTATACTCTCAACAGTAATAAGTTAGAATTACTCCTAATTTTGTAAACTTATTTCATAAAAAAAGATAATGGAAATGCCAAGAAATGTTTAAGCTACAAATTTGCGTAACGAAAATTGATAGGTTAGGAAAAATTTCAATAATTTTGATATAATTAAGCGTAATAAAATTTGACGCGCATTTTCCTCCCCGCCTGTTGTTCCATAAAATATTTATTTCCCTTTCAAATCAATTCAAAATATCTTTATTTCGTAAGCAAAAATATATTGTACGCTTGAAATACCCCAAAAAGTAGTACATATACAAGTTTATATTAAAAAATCAATCAATTCGAATGCAGGCTTCCCATAACAGAAACTAGAAAAAATCTTGAGGTCTTATTAAAAAATAATACATACTAACTAGAATTTCTTCAAAAAAAATTTATATTTCATAATGGTAATAAATACCTTTTTGAATTTATTAATTGAGAGATTTTATACTATACTTACCCTATACTAGATTTCACTTTTTGATTCGATATTCCATACAGTGATTTTAAATTAAATAGTATTATATCTTAAGTTAATGATATAATATTAACACATTAAATATCATATTTTTATCATCATCACTTGCATATTACTCCTTTCTCTTTTCTACAACTTACCACGGGACCAGATTGACGCGGTGTGAAAGCGTCCATAGATATTATTATTATTATTCTATATAATGAAAATGTTTCTATTGTTACAGATGCTAAATCGGACGTTCCAACAACCCGTAGAATGTAGATAGTCCGCAGGGTAAAAATACTAGTACAAATCAGTCGAACTTATTCTTTACCTTTATTTGTAAGGCACGCTTAGTTCTAACGCGGCAATAAATTAGAGATAGCGCTATCTCGCAGTTTTACGGGAAAACAATGCCAATGCTTCTCATAAAACATCGGTATCTCGGTGGGTCTAGGGTGTAGGTTGAGCGTATTATGTGTGATAAGGAGGAGGTGCGAAGTGAGGCGACGGCGACCCCCAAACGGCTGTGCTGGCCCCGCCGCCCGCCCGCGCCCTCGCCGGACACCAGGGGGCTCTGCTGCGCCAAACTGCTGAGGAAAAATGGCAAATCGAAAAAGGTAAGTTTGTGTACGAACGATTTCCTCTATTTTTTTTAAGGAAGAAGAAAAAGTTAACTAAGCCTCTAATATCCATCCTCTTAATATTGCAATGCCATAATTCTAAGTTATAAGTTTTCACTTCTGTTAATTTAGTCCATAATATGAATGTTGTCAAAAATTTCATGACTAAAATTATTCAATGTTTTCCTTCACCGGTGAGCGAACGATAGTCTCGTGTTTGGGGTGCACCTAGAAATTTAGAAAATCCTATTTCAAGCCATCACACGGGGGTCAGGATCGAATCTGGAACCTCTCGCATAAGAAGCCAAGTCCACACATCACTGGACCATCGTCGCTCATGTGTGCATACAACAGTTATATTTAACGCCCACGCATCCCGGGATATTACTACTAATATTTATTACAATTCTAAATAAGTCTTTACAGAATAATTACATTAAAATCATTATAAGTCAAAGCTATTTAATATAATATGGCTGTAAATCCGGTACGATTTAAATTACGACTTAAGTTTATATTTGGTGGTGTCACGTCTATGCGCCATTAAAGTTCCAAGTCCCGTCACAGCGGGCGAACCAACAATCATAAGAAATGGAGCAACCCGGTTGTGATTTTATATTATAGATCCCATTTACCGCCAATTCTGAATTATACCCATAAATACATAAGAAATATACTAAAAATTATATTACCTGGCAACTAATTACTTATTAATAATATAATTTTAGAATATAATTAATTATTATTAATTAATAATATAATTTTAGAATTATTTATTAATAATATAATCCACGATGAATAGTGTGAATGGGTACCAGTCCTGCATATTTCATTGTGAAACAGCTGTGCTGTGTTTCGGAGAAAAGGGCAGGACAGGCAGTGTAATTACTGGTATCGATACTCATCATATTACGTCATAGACAATATGTGAATGGCCGGGGTTGGTTTTAGGTTTGCTTGTTAATGTTCATAGACGAAGTGACGTGGCTCATCTGCACGTTTGTCTACCCTTTTTTTACGTCGGGAAATGCGCTGACGCTGCTCGCGGGGGAGTGGGTCTCCCCAGGCGAGTATGTGGGACTCACTGCGCCCGAAATCTGGTAAGTGGACGCAGCTCTACCCATTAAAACCCGGCGAGTGCCACCACTGCCGCCTTTGGTGAGGTGCTTCGGATCTACAAGCAACAGGGCACCTCGACGGCTAGTCAGTCCCTCGGGAGACTAACGCCACCTCCACAGAGCGGTTGCCCCGCACCACAAAAACAATCCCAACGTCTGCCCCCTGCTCTGTTGTCCCCTCTTCTTATAAGACGGGTACAAAGAGCCCCCTCAGCTCATTTTGCTTCACCCAAGGTGTTGGGGTACTGAGCCCCACCACCACGACAAGGCCTGAACCGTGGTCTATCCTATTCTATATGTATTATATGCCCTACTGCTGCTTATCGATCACTTCTTAGTAGTTAGCTTTAGTTTACTAACGTGCTGGCCCAATACGGTAATGAAAATATAATTTTATCACGGTATTTATCATTTCTTGATAAACTTTGAGACGAAATACACGGAGTCATAAAATGATGACATTAGCAGAAAATCCACACAAAAAACTGTTTACCAGCTAACCAGAAGGTTTACATAGTATATTCATCTGGCAATAAGCCCTGAAAAACAGATCCACACTGTAAATATAAGCTCCTGTATATTTAATACTGAGAGTGCTCTGCATTTATGTATATTATAAAATATTAGGAATCTAAATAAAATATATCAATCTCAGTGATGGAAAAATCGCGAACGAATCATAATATAATGTGAATATGAATTCATATTCGAATATATTATCTTTTTATTAATTATAAGAGAAAGGAAAGAAAAAACAAATTAAAAAGCTTGTTTTCAGCAGTAACTAAAGGGAACTTTAATTATTATTTAATATAGTAATTTTATTTTTGCATTTTACCTATATTTTCACGTTTCACGTTTAGTTTCAGGATATTATCACCAATACTAATGAATAAATTATGTACAAACTACAATTATTATAGTCGCTAAAGTTCTGTGTTCGATTTGAGGTCTTTTATGTTCATAATTGCGGAGAAATAATAAATAAATTAACTAATTTTTCATTCACTCTTAGCCTTTCCGCTTTTTTGCGAAGATAAGTTATAATATGTACATAAACTCCTTTCTCTTTTTCCTGGAGGAACGTCAGTAATTGCGTACAAGTTACGACTCACTCAATTCCCATCTCATCACTTCCACAAAGCTAATATTATGTAAATTGTGTTAAGGATCATAACTAGTAAGGCAAATAAGTTGGTCTCAACTTCGGATCAAATTAGTTTGGCTGACACCGCGCTTCTTCAACTTTGATTAGCCCCCGAACAAATGAACGAGCAGCGGCATAATAAGCGAGGAAATATATTTTAATTACATCGCTGGTTTTGGTTTGTTTATTTTAAAGTACTAACAAAAAAAAACTTTTTTGTTAACACTTCAAAAACAACTCGAATTGTATTGCGGCTTATTTGGATTTTTAAGGGCACCTAATAACGTTACTGTGTTTTGTGTAAAGTATCCAAAACGTCGGGCATGTGAAAATCTTCATTAGCCCCGATATAATCCGTAAAATTACTGTATTAAATATGAGATCACTTTTGACCTTCATTATGTTTTTTCATAAAAGAGGAGTCAAAAGTCAGCACACGTGGTGGCAAGTAATCGAAGACATCCGTAGACAACTTCTATGCGTGGTGATTTCGAAATCGCTTTTGATAAGCATCAGAAAAATCATCATTGTCTATACTCAGCACCTTTTTAAAAGATTTTTCTGTTGTTGATTATTATTATCATTTAACATTATTATTAATTCACCACCATCACAGTATACATGGTCAAATAGACGCCAAATTGAAGTCAAAATAAAAAAATACCCAACATTTAATATAATAAAATAAAACTCAAAGGTTTTACCAAAACATCTATATAAAATAAATAATTTAAGTAATGAAACAGAAATAGAAATATCAAAAAATCCAAAGCACAAATTGAAGTCCCAACATAGTTAAAAAGTATATTCAAAATGTATTTTGAAAGTGCAAACGACAGTGTTAGTCGGGAAATAAATTCAATTCGCCATCAAAGATAGTGGAAAAAAGTATTTCCTTTGAATCAAACGTGGTGCTGTTTTGCAATTCTAAGTTCAGATAGACATTTCAATCGCACTAATGTGTCTGGTACCTATGGGTGGAGTTGTCTATTTCCGCAATACTCAAGACGCTTCGGACAATCTGTCTAGAATATAATGGATGTATGATTGAGCGGGAATAACCTTTACTATAATAGATGTGGTGTATGGTTTTATGTTATACCTTGTAATTATGGAGGGTAGAGATAAGGAGTACCATCTCATATGGGGAAATAGTATAAAAAGTATCCAGCTGTATGCTTTAAGTAACAGTTCAAAAACCGTCCGAAATGGCGCGAATTGGTATACATATTTATGTATGTGCGTGATTTCTTTGTGCACACACGTTTAAAAGTTTACCCTTTTGCAACTGTGGCGCCACCCTTATTTAACGCTTTTCGACGGAAGATTTCCATACACAGAGATGACACTCCTTACCTCTACCCTCCATACTTGTAATAAGACACTTTTGGCATCTAATTATTTTTTTTATTGTGATAAGATGATGGTTGTCACACAAATATAACAAAGACACGCTTTAAGCGGGAAAAATCTTCATTTTGAACAAATATTATTTATTCAAATGTAAACTTTTCCTGCGCCATCTTGCTTTAAGAAGCTGTTGTTATTATGTACATATGGGCGCTGTATTGATTTTAATGATAAAATGTTAAAATGACGTCACATCCGAGCTAATATTAAAAATGTTATAAAAACTGTAATGTATGTAAAACTAGTTATAAGATTAATTTCAATTTATTTTATATAAATATGTTTATTTTATACACTCGAATCAGAATTTAAAAAGATTATTTAGTAAAATCAAACTTAAATATGATTGTCATTTGTTAAGGTATCGTTCCTGTTTAATATGAAATAAATTATCCTACG
The DNA here is from genome assembly GCA_905333005.2 of Lycaena phlaeas. Lineage (NCBI taxonomy): Eukaryota > Metazoa > Arthropoda > Insecta > Lepidoptera > Lycaenidae > Lycaena > Lycaena phlaeas. Next base: position 8,381,442 of record HG995181.1, read on the forward strand.
GGAATTAAATTGTAATACAATATTTAAAAATCATGTCTGATTTAATAACATGTAATTATGTTTATTTTATATCGAAATATGTTTGTTTGTAAAAGTGCTTTGTTTGTAATTTTGTATAAAAAGGCGAGTACTGTCCACAGCAGGTGAAGTCGTTTAAAAATTGTTGAAGTGTAAACATCTTTTATTTTGTGCATACGTTATATTTAAATATAATAAGTATTGTAAAACATCTGTGTTTTATATCTCCGCAAATATGGACCCTGAAGACTCGTACCGTGACGGCACGCCGACAGCAGCGGTGGGATCCCAATCTCCCATTTTGGGCACCTCACGCACCGAGAAGAAGACAGAATCGACCTTTACGCTACAAGACGTAATGAGCTTGATTTCTTCTATAACCAGTAAGGCCGCATCAAGCGCGGTCACTGCTGCATTGACTGCTAACTCGGCAGGAAATACAATACGCGGTAACTTCTACCTACCGCCGTTTGATCCCGACACGCGCTCTCACGACATCCGTGACTGGTGTGCAAATGTCGACGAGACAATTGTGGCCTTCAATATATCACCGCAAGAAGCAAGAATGAAGGCTATCCTTCAACTGAAGGGGAGAGCGAAAATTTGGGCAGACACGTGGTCGCTCCAATCAACCACGTGGGAGCAGATAAAGGACGACCTCATACGAACCTTCGGCAAGGAGTTTCGATATGCTGATGATGTGCATAAATGGCGCAGCTACACTTCTGAGCAAGCTGACAACTACGCAGAGTATGCAACAACGGGCTGGACGCTGTTCAAACGTGTGAGACCAGAAGCTTCAGACCCTGAAGTCATCGACGCCTTGATAACAGGTATTTATCCCGAATTTATTAGGTCAGAATTATTAAGGAATACGCCTGATTCCCTGCCTAAATTAATAGCCATTTTAAAAACATATCGTAAGAGAAAATCGGAGCGTTCCGAAGGCAATAGTAAGCTAAGTAAACAGCCGCGAGTAACTGAATCATTTGCAAAGCCATCTATTACTTGTTTTAAATGTAATAAGCCAGGCCATTATTCCCGAGAGTGTAAGGAAAAGCGTCCACCTGTTCCATCTGCCAAGCCTTTTTCTTCCAACACTCATTATCCTTCTAATACAGTTAAATCAATAGAATGTAATTATTGTCATAAGTCAGGCCATTCTGAAAAGAATTGCTACCGTAAACTAAATAATGAACGTACGGGATTAACAAACAATCAAACTATTAATTTCTGTACTCCAAGAGATCGTAGTATAACCGATATTACTATAGATAATAAAATTTACCAATGCTTATTTGACACTGGCGCAGATTGTTCTTTGATTAGAAATAAGATTGCAGGTTCGATTCCTGGAAAGCGAAAGGTTGTCAATGTTGCTTTTATGGGCATAGGCGGTTCCCCGGTAGTTTCCACACAAAGTATCGTGACCAAGGTTGTGTTTGGTGGCGTGTGTATAGAAGTAGAATTTTATGTGGTTGGGGATACTCAAACCCAGTTCGACATCCTGGTAGGTTATGATATTGTAAGTACGCCGGGGCTCAGCGTAACTGTTAGTAAAGAGGGGATATATGTTAGGCGCGAACTACTTATCAATGAGTCAACTAAATTAACCCGCTATAGCTTCAATATTAATAGTGAGATTAAGGACCCCGCGATATTAAAAGAATTGCATAATGTTCTCGAGAATTTTAAATCTAGCTTTACACTTGGTAATTGTGTTTCGCAAATCAAGACTGGTGAATTAACTATAAAACTTAAAAACCCAGATAAAATTGTTCAACGCAGGCCCTATCGCTTATCACCGTTAGAACGTGAAAAGGTCAAATGTATTATTAATGACTTAAAAGAAAACAATATTATCCGAGACAGTTGTTCACCTTTTAGTAGCCCCATTCTTTTAGTAAAGAAGAAAGACGGTTCGGATCGGCTTTGTGTTGATTATAGGGAGTTAAATGCAAACACCGTCAGGGATAACTACCCTCTTCCACTAATTGCTGACCAAATTGACAAACTAGGTAAAGCTCGTTACTTTAGCTGCCTCGATATGGCTGCTGGGTTCCATGGACTTCCAATTGCAAAAGATTCCATAGAAAAGACCGCCTTTGTAACGCCAGATGGCCAGTTCGAATATCTTCGCATGCCCTTTGGGCTTTGTAACGCGCCTTCCGTTTATCAACGAGCAATAAATAAGGCTTTGGGTGATTATAAAGATAGTATAGCCCTAATTTATGTCGATGACGTCATGGTCATGTCAAGGTCAATCGAAGAAGGTATATTAATAATTTAAATCTTGTATTAAAACGACTAACCGATGCTGGGTTCTCTTTAAATATATCAAAATGTTCGTTTCTACAAACTAGTGTAGAATATCTCGGTAATATAATTCAAAACGGCACAGTAAGACCTAGTCCTAGAAAAATAGCAGCTTTGGTTAATTCTGAAATACCCAAGAACGTGAGAGAACTTAGGCAATTCAATGGTCTTGCAGGTTACTTTAGAAAATTTGTCCCAAACTTTTCAAAAATTATGGCACCTTTATATGAGCTCACTAGATCAATCATTCCCTGGAAGTGGTCTGAAAGTCAAGATAAAGCTAGAAAAGAAATAATTAACCGTTTAACTTCTTCACCTTTGTTAACGATATTTGATCCTGATTTGCCATGTGAACTACATACCGACGCTAGTTCTCTTGGTTACGGCGCTGTCTTGATACAAAGGCGAGACAAAAGTCCTCACGTAGTCGGTTACTTTAGCATGCGAACAACTAGCGTAGAAAGTAAATACCATTCGTATGAGCTGGAAACATTAGCAGTCGTAAAAGCTATTAAGCATTTCCGTCATTTTCTGCATGGTCGACCTTTTAAAGTTGTAACAGATTGTAATTCACTTAAGGCATCAAAGCATAAAAAGGAGCTAAGTCCCAGGGTACATCGTTGGTGGGCATTTCTCCAAAACTTTCAATTTGACATAGAATACCGTAAGGGGGACCGGTTGGCACATGCTGATTATTTTAGCCGAAACCCTTTGGATCAAATAAGCAGTTCAAAAACTAGCAATAGGACATCGGTAAAAATGGTTTACATTTATTGATAAATTCTTCAAACCTTGACCACAATTGGCTTCTCATAGAGCAAAAGCGTGACCCAGTACTAAAAAATATTGTTGACCAATTAAGATCCGATTCCATTCCGCAAACAATAGCAGATACCTATGTAATTTTACAAGATAAGTTATTGAGACGTAAGGTTCAAATAGATAATAAAACTCGCAAACTCATTATTGTCCCACAAAATTATCGGTGGAACCTCATATGTCACTATCATGACTCTTTGCAACATTTTAGTTGGGAAAAAGTACTAGCTAAAATACGCGAACAATACTGGTTCCCTAATATGTCAAAATTAGTTCGTAAATTTGTAGAAAATTGTGTAAGTTGCAGAATTCGTAAGGGATTTTCAGGGGCAAAACAGGTATTACTACACCCGATAGACAAGGTCGCAATACCGTTTCATACTGTGCACGCCGATATTACCGGGTGTATGAACGGCAAACGCAGTCTGGCTGAGTACGCATTTGTTTTTGTAGATGGTTTTACCAAATATGTTCATTTAGTTTATACTAACGACCGCACATCCTTGTCAGCCATTAGGTGTCTCCGTGAACTCATAACTATATTTGGTACCCCGACGCGTCTTATAACGGACCAAGACAAAAGTATGACATCAGCCGAATTTAAAAATTGTTGTCATGAGTATGGTATCGAACATCACGTGGTAGCTAAGGGAGCTAGCAGGGCAAACGGTCAGGTGGAACGCATTATGAAAATAATTAAAGATAATATGTCTATAACTGAGCTGACTAAACCGTGGCACAATGCTATTCAGGACTTGCAGTTGGCGATTAATAGCACTGTCTGCAAAAGTACTGGTAAAAGTCCAATGGAATTGTTGTTTGGTAAAAAGTGTTCACCACCAACCATTAAACTTTTACAAATTGATGATGATGAAATGACGGAGGATTTGACATCCGTGAGATCTTTGTGTAAAAAGAGGATGGACGAGCGATCTTTTCAGGATAAACTCAGGTTTGACAAAGGCAAAGCCACCATAAAAGCATTTAAAGTTGGGGACTTCGTCCTCATGCGCCGTCATGAACGACATACTACGAAACTTGGTTCAAAATTCGAAGGACCCATGGAGGTCTTAGAGGTATTGCCTAACGATCGTTATAAATTAAAACACGTTAACCTTCGTGGGTGTAGTGAAAAGATCGCTAGTCATGACTCTTTACGACCAGCACCAGTAGCTCAGGCGGACCCTTTCTTTGATGAAGAGGGTGCCGTATGGGCGGATGAGCAATAATTATCAGACTTTTTCAGCTACCCATCCTAATTTCCTTCCTCAAACGCTGGCTGGCCACCACGCGTATCCTTGTTACCTGGTCTTGTGTAAGCTAGATCCCGTAATGGGTGATGCTTGTGTGTGAGCTAGATCCCGTAATGGGTAATGCTTGTGTGTGGGCTAGATCCCGTGATGGGTGATGCCTGTGTGTGGGCTAGATCCCGTGATGGGTGATGCCTGTGTGTGGGCTAGATCCCGTGATGGGTGATGCCTGAGTTTGCTAAGGTCCCGTCATGGGTGAAGCATTGTTTGTTAGATCCCGTGATGGGTGATGATGTAAGAAATCTGTTTGTATTTAGTTTAATATAGATTAATTGCTTATTTTGTAACTGATTACTGATCAGCGCGAGGAGCGCGCTGGATCAGAATGGCCGTATGGGCGCTGTATTGATTTTAATGATAAAATGTTAAAATGACGTCACATCCGAGCTAATATTAAAAATGTTATAAAAACTGTAATGTATGTAAAACTAGTTATAAGATTAATTTCAATTTATTTTATATAAATATGTTTATTTTATACACTCGAATCAGAATTTAAAAAGATTATTTAGTAAAATCAAACTTAAATATGATTGTCATTTGTTAAGGTATCGTTCCTGTTTAATATGAAATAAATTATCCTACGGGAATTAAATTGTAATACAATATTTAAAAATCATGTCTGATTTAATAACATGTAATTATGTTTATTTTATATCGAAATATGTTTGTTTGTAAAAGTGCTTTGTTTGTAATTTTGTATAAAAAGGCGAGTACTGTCCACAGCAGGTGAAGTCGTTTAAAAATTGTTGAAGTGTAAACATCTTTTATTTTGTGCATACGTTATATTTAAATATAATAAGTATTGTAAAACATCTGTGTTTTATATCTCCGCAAATATGGACCCTGAAGACTCGTACCGTGACGGCACGCCGACATACACGTGGCACATGCCGTGAGTAACAGAATTTTTAGATAACATAAAAAGATACCTAGACAAAACGTAATAAGGTAAGAGGTAATGCAATTGCATTGCAGCCAAAGTCGACCGGTACCACTGGTTCTTCGCTCACATGATAAAGTGACAGCTATGCTGTTTCGTGCGATATGTGTGTTGGATGGCTTGGGGGGGGAAAGAAGAGCTGGGCGTCGGTAGTGACCATAAAGTTTCGACTGCTTTTTTGCCTTAACATTAAAACAATATATGACGAGTAAAATATATTTTACTACATATTTATAAAGTAAATTATTAAAAAAACATGTGATAACTAAGGAAAAACTTGTCCCTTCAAACGTCTTTGAAACTTGTCCCTTAAACCATTTTGTTTCCCCTCTTTAATCACCACAAAAAGTGTATTACTTTTTTCCTAATTTTTATGCATTTTTTTTACTTTGCTTTCGATAATGAAAGTACCAAAAACACTTCTACTTAAATAATAGAGTATTGATCATCACGTGCAGCCAGTACCATAGTCGAATGTAAGGAGCATGAAATATTAAGAACAGTTACTTATTTCAAACTTCGAACTTATTTCAAATATCTGTGGTAAGGAATATCAAATGGATTGATTGACGTCCGGTTACTAACCTTCTTTAAATGCCTCTCAGAGTATCCTACTAGTTTAAACTGTATCTAATAATCGATCATTTTTTTTAACATTAGGTATACATATAGGTAAACTGGCAGGCGTGCCATGTGGTGGTAAATGGTCGACGTAGTAGCATAAAATAGTTTACCTGGAATTAGCCCCGGCATCTCATTTATGTACAGGCAGTACATAAATGAGATCCTGAGACATAACATCTAGTCTTAATGCCAGTAATTACACTGCTTATCTTAATTTACACTCTGATATAGCATAGCTGTTTCACAAAAGAAACAAGCAAAGATAAGTCAAAGTCAAAGTCAAAAATTTTATTCAAAATAGTACTATCCAAGTATCTTTTTGAAGGTCAATTGAGTCTACCACCGGTTCCAAAGTAAGTCCACTGAGAAGAACCGGCGAAACAAACTCAGTAAATATTCAACTCAGATAATACCGACCATTGACTTATTGTCAATGGTACCGACGCAGAAAGCGCGGCACTGCTGCGCATTCAACTGGTAAAATAATACGCGAATTTACCGCAATTATATCCATTATTTTTTCATCCATTAATTATTAGGATATTTATTATTTATTTTACTATTATTTCGCAGAGATATTAACGCATTGTTTGTGAATACCGATTTGCAATCTTCAAGAGAAATTTTGAGAAATTTTGGAATTTTAATAAAGGCGCTAACATAGACTCACATAACATACCCACAAGCTTATAGTAATATGATATGTTTAATAAAACGGTTTTAAAGAAAAATGTATATCATTCGCTTCATCCCCTCAAATACATTTAAAAGTGGTCTTTTTACCGCACCTTACTGACCATGCTATTTCAAAATCTTATATCCTTGTAATTTCTTCAGGTGATCAATGATGCTGTTTTATGTTCCGTTACATGTATTGTATGTATATAATATTACAATATCAAGGTCACATTTTATTTAAATATAAAAATATCCATTAAATGTATATTCCTCATGAGCTTTTTTGATAGTCTGAACATACATGAAATGAATAAACATTTTTGAAGCAAAAATATATAAATCGAACCATTTTAGCAAACTTTTCAAATAGCTCTCTTGACGATTAATGAAATGTAATAAAGAGAAAAATTGTAGAGCTTTGGACATTTTTTATAAAAAAAGTATCATACCCACCTATATATTTTTATTCAACATAAAATAAAAGCGCTAAAACAGCTTTATGTATAACTGTAATGAATTCTATATTTTTATATCTATTTCTCCCGTGAAACAGTTTTGCTGTGTTCGAAGAGAAGGGCAGGACAGATAGTGTTGTTTCTGGCACAGAGACTTAACATCTTATATGTCTATTATGTCTAGACTAGTTTAGGTGATGACATCGAACACTTGCCATCAGGTGTCCCGCCTGCCAATTTGCCTGTCTAATAAAACTAAAAAAAATTGGTTGTCTGTAAAGTCGGCTTACGGACGGTGGTTTGATGTGACAATCTCAAATATTACATGCATTCGAACTGAGCCGATCGCTGGAGCCGATCGTGCCTCTCTCTCGTTCGTGCCGCGCTCTCGCTTTCTGAACGCTACATGACGACATCTTTTTCGTGCATGCTGCCCGTAATATTGAGTTATTAGAGGTTGTCACATCAAAAATTTTCGCAATATTCTTCATTCAATCATCATTATTCAGATGATTTTAATAGTTATAGTATTTATTGATTTCTAATATCTATGCGAATTTTACTTAATTTAACAAAACAACTTTTGCGGATTGTTTCGCGGTTTATTAAGTTTTTTTACATGCCCGACGTTTCGGATACTTTACAGACTATGCAAACTACAAAGCACATATTTGAATTAAAAATCAATCTTGGATAGTTACATTATAGAACGATATCTTGATACAAGCGCTCTTTAGTAATTAATAATAATAAAATAAATGGCTATACGTGGTAAAATATTATGGGTATGTTTATTTGAAGTTGCGAGAGTTTTTAGTCATATAAATTAGTAAATACGACAATAAAGACAGTGAAAATATTTTCACAATCACATCAATGTGTTATAACACAATTTAACAGCACGTAAAACGTCAAAATTTATCTCTATTCGTGAGACACGACTGGGGTACTTTTCTCACGAAATTTTATAATAATATTATCTGTTACTGTTGTAAATTTTACGAACATATATTGTTAAGTAAAGGCGATATTTACGTTAAAAGTGCACTAAACACTGCTTAATTTGGTTTTTTTTATCGAGAAAATTTCTAGAAAACGTGTTTTTGACTTTTGAGTAAACTTAGAAATATGATGAAGTTTAACATATATTTTTATCACGACCGCAAACCGTGTCAATTTTGCTTAAAATATGTTTAGGTAAAGCCTATTTGACCCTGTTCAGCGCCTTAAGATGCATCAAAATTACCGTGCGGTATAGGTTTCTATAGTTTATTACTCTATGCATGTATGCTACGTGATGGCTACCTGAAAGATCCAACGTCGCCCGCGGACACAGTACTACATTTTATACATCGGGTATTACATTTTGTATGTATGGTTTCTCCCCAGCACAGCTAAACACCACTGAAAAGCAAGATGGTACCTCTAAAGGTCGATACTAGCGCATACATAACAGAGAAAATGCACCATTTATTATCTCACGTTAGATACACCCGTCACTTACAGATAAATAAGGCCTGAAAAACTCGGAGTTAAAAGTATGCAAATACGCGGCCTCCATCAACGTACGAGAAGCCTGCCGTATGACCTACATTCCATGTAAAAAGTATGAGAGAAATGAGGTTTTAAAATATTTTTTATTATTAAGTGATAACTCGCTCATAATGGAAGAGGATACGAAGTTCCAAATGCATTTACAGGCTTATTGAAGTTCTTGATGTTCATTAAACGATGATATACGAAAAGGACGGATATGTGCTGATGATTATCATAAAATAATTCAATAATTACTGTGAACTACTAACGATAGTGCGAACTGGGACTTCCTATTTGGCAAATGCTGGCAGCCCGAGTCGGATAACGTTTTGAGTTGTATCGATAGAGTCAGCTAGTTATGAATATTACAGAAACTCACAAGTTTAAAGAACACATAATAATATAATGATAAAGCTGCATGTATCTGCTTTCGTACAAAATAAGGCTAAACTTACCCTTACTCTTGTGACTCAAATATGTACTTAGGAACACTATTGCTATAGATCCTTTAGTCACTTCGGGGTCTTTGGTGTGTAAGATCGATTGAAGACTTTAAAGTTTTGCGACCGCCGGACTAAGGTTTCTTAAAACTCTTCATGCCTAATTTGACTGGACGAGCGCCAATTCTTTGCTAAATCCAGAACTCTTACAAGTGTAAAATGTGAAAAAGCTATCTTAAAAAGTGTTATTTTATTATTAAGTAGCAGTAAGTATCAATTGTTATATACTGCTGGCCACGGGTCTCTTTGAAACCTGGTTACTCCTGGGCCATATTTCACTGATTAATGGACCCAATGCTGTGTGGTGAACTTCACACACATTGAAAGATTTTTAAATCCCAACAGGCATGCAGTTTTCTTCTGCATGTTTTCCTTCACCGGTGAGCGAGCGATAGTCTCGGGTTCAGGTGCCCTTAGATTTTTAAGCCCATTTTAAGGCACTATACGGGATCGGGATCGTACCTGGACCTTACTTACTCAATAGGCTTTTTAGATATATTTCGCTTTTAGACTTTTTATCTTTTTAAAACGAATAATGAAAGAGTCATCACTACATATTATAAAACAAAGTCGCTTTTTCTGTCCCTATATCCCTTTGTACGCTTAAATCTTTAAAACTATGCCACGGATTTTGATGCGGTTATTTTTAATAGATAGGACAATTCAAGAGGAAGGTTTATGTATATAATTTATTAAGTTTTTATATACATTGGCTAAGATATAACAATAATTGTTGAAGGTGTCGGGAAAAAATAGGCCGCTTGGGAGTTTTCAACGAAAACGCTGCCTAAACCCTTTGAGATATAACAAAATAATGTATGGTGGAGTTGTGTATCTTAAATAGGTCTACAAAAAAGTCCGCGATGGCATATGTCTATCTCTTAGGGATATCATACTATATCCATTTAATACTTTAAAAAATGGGCAATTATAACGTGATAATTTGAAAGTTATTTACACAAATACGGTATGAATCCTTATCATTTTAAATCAGTTAATTGGCATGTGCATTTTATGAAGATTATTTTTGCCCTTTACATCATGCAAATTAAATGAATACTTTAGGAGATATGGCAAAATCAAAATAATGCAGAAGAAAATAAATCGTGTTGCTGTGATACGAACGGGCGCGGGTGGATGTCTGGTGTCTAAGGCCGTAGTGTATCAACTCTGGTAGACGTAATAATATGATCAACGTATGGTGGAATATATAATAATAGTATTATATATCCTAAATATGCCTACAGAAAATCTGCGAAGGGATATATGTCTTTATGTTCAAGATGACATATATTCATTTTAATACAAAAACTTAGTAATTATTAAAATAGAAAATGATCATCATCAGACATGATAAATCCGTAAACCTAAGTTCACGCGGGCGAAGCTGCGGGTAACAGCTAGTTGGATATAAAAAGAGGGTAGAGAAATATTTGTGATCTGTCACCTCTAATCTAAGCTTTCAATCTTTATAATACTCTTGATCAGTTCCCCCTTGATCATGACAGATTGTCAAAATATTGACCTAAAATACAAAATTATACTAATATACCAAATATTGAAAACAATTTTATATTGTTTCAATTTTTTTCATATATTTTAGCTAAGTAGGGTGAAGTAATTAAATCTTTCTATTTTCTTTTGATTTCTTTTAAAAATATTAGGATTTTCCAAAAGGCTTATACTAGTAATACTTACTACATCAGCACATTCTAGCTAATAATAAGCTTAAATAATTATAACATAGGCTTTAAAAATCATCATTGGGCCGATCACGTCCGTAACGTAAGCGAAACTGCGCGTAACAGATAGTTTTTAATAAATATTATCAGAATTAGAAATAAAAAATTAAAACCTCGTTAGTTCTGATGAAACAAAACATTTCAATTTTTCCGCTGTAAAGTCGACACGAGATATTTTGAAAGGGAAAATAACTTTGGTACACGAATTTCATAGTTCTTTTGTTTGACCGGGAAACCCCCGAAATGGAACGGCCACCGTTTGTTTTTCATTTCAAACGTTTTAATTCGCGTATAAAATATGCATGTGAACGGTAGCGTCTGACTAAATTCGGTTCAATCATATTTTAACTTTCGTCATTATCATAATCATCATTTATTACAAATATCATTAGCACGAGTTAAAAATAATGATATACGGGGAGGGATGAGCTGTACCGCACTCCCGGCTGCATAGCTGGGTAGCACCATCTTGCTTATTTCTCCCGTCAAACAGCTTTGCAGTGTTTCGGAGAGAAGGGCGAGATAGGCGGTGTACTATTACTGGCATAAAGATTTAACATCTTATGTCTCAGGATGGGCAACACATGAATGAGTTGCCAAAGACTCAGGTTAACTTGTGTTGATGGGTGACGCTGAGCACTTGACATCATGTGCCTCGTCTGCCCGTTTGCCTTTTCGACTAACATAAAGAGAATACAAGGATGTACAAGGTATCCTCCATAGCTGGAGTTTTCTTAACTTCTAACTTTAATAAACAAAAAAGGTCAATGCGTGTCCTAAAATTCGACTTGTACGGATAACTTATCCCTAAAAGTTGGAAACAAAACTCTTCGTTCTTCTGAATTTAAATTATATACATGAAGCGAGCTAGAGTTCTCATAGCTTTTAATTTAGCTTAGTTATCTTTTGACGCCACTCGCATCTAACATGGACCGGTTAGTGCACGAAGATTGTCTTTCCATCTGGTTAATGGCCGACTAACACTTCATCTGTGTCAAATTGTTCAAACTATCATTCGTTCTCATGTGTCCTCAAGTGCAAAGTGGCAAGGAAACAGTCATCTTGGCGTTCATGGAAGGAGGCCTATGTTTAGCAGTGGATAGATAAAGGCTGATAATGATGGCGATGATAATCTTATAATGGTCAAGAGAAGGTTGATCCACCCAACCCCACAAGATATTTTTCTTTGACATTTCTATACTACAACTAGAAGGCAATTGGAGGTAGACCTTATTTGTAGACTACTATATAAAGAATATAATAACATATCTAATTTAAAAGGACATTTTTCCCAAGGGGTAGTGTAATGACGTCATCGCTGTGTTGAGAAAAGGCCCATCGACGATATAATAGCTGGTAATAAAGGGTCATTTGTTGCCTCTATGATAGTGGAAATCCATTCCATATCAGTTTGGTATTTTGGGAAACCCGGATCTATGATTTTTTAGAACCAGGGGAACAATTCGGTCGAGCTTTGATAAACAATTTTCTTGCTTTTTGATGCTATTGAGTATTTTTGAAAACACAAAAATGTATGTAGACGGTAATAATTTTATGTGATAACATAATAATGTGTCACAAACAAGCGCTTAGGCCGACCGTCCTTATCTATCGCTTGTTCGACGCTCTCGCTTGCACGCTTAACTCTGGCGTAACGTGAGCATGAGTCATGTTTTCTTGTGCGTGCTGGCTAAACCTTATCACGTTAAAATGATTTGTATTGCTCTCAATTAAACTCGGAGGTGTATGATTGTTCGTTAGATATTAAGTGCCAGTAATGGCTTTCAAGACAGACTACTATTATCAACCCACTTGCTTGGGGATATCTTTTAGCGGTAGTGTATGAAAATATTAATTTTTGGCCATAGTCAACAGCAACCACTAGTGTATAATAAAATTTAATCCAACTTTATAATATCCACTGAAACCAACCCATTTTGCATTTATATTATACATGTTTAATAATTTTCAATATTGCATTTCCAATATTGTGAAATCAAATAGATTTTTTGATTGTCCAACTAAAACATTTAAATAATTCAAACCAAATTCCCGAGTGGGAATTTTACACATAACCTGGCGTGGCTCATTTGTTCTGGTAATGTATTTACGTAACAGAATATAAGCTGGTATTACCAGCCAGTAAATTGCGGGAAAACAGGGCGGTGAGAGTAATAACTTACCGTCCTGAGTGGCGTTTAAACGATTCGTTCAGCCGTTTGAAGTCTCAGTGTTAATACCTGACTCCTTGCAAAATTCAGGGGATATAAAAGATTTTACGGCGGAGCATACCGATAACTGTGAAATGCTTTTTCAGGAGCAAGAATTATGTTTATGTGATCCTCATACTTTATCCATGATGAAAACTGAATAATTTTTGCGGTTCTGTATGGTAGTATTAAATCTTTAAGAATACGTAGACAAGCAATTAAAATCGTGATTTTGGCTTACGTTTGTAAATTGATAAACTAGAACATCTTCTTACTATCTTATTTTACTATCTTACTTTTGTAAGTATGGATGTTTGTTACTCTTTCACGTAAAAACTACTGAATGGATTTTGATGAGACTTTTCAATGATATGGCTTATACATCAGAATAACATATAGGCTATAATTTATATCCGTACTCCCACGGGATTGGGAAGTACGCGGGTGAAACCGGCGGGCGCTGCTAGTAAGAGATATATATCTTCACTCTTCACTGTACCGGAGAGAGGGTTACGCTGTGTCGTGCTCTCGTCTGTGTGGCTACCATCCTGCTTGTTCTAAACAGCATTGCTTTGTTCCGTAAAGAAGGGTATGACTTGTCCTGTGTAATAATTATAGTGAATTCAGTGTTATTGTTTTCACAGATACTATGTCTCAGGATATTCTGACGACCCCTGTGGCTCTGTGGTTAGCCCGTTGGCACATAAGCCCGGAGGTGGCGGCTTCGAAAGACACCAGGGAACAAAAAAAGTTTATGTGTTCCTGGGTCATGGATGTCTATTAAATATGTGTATTATATTATATAATAAAAATCTTAAATGTATGTATTAATATAAAAGTATTAAATATATTATGTATTTCCGTTGTCTGGTACCCGTAACACAAGTTCTTCGGAAACTTAGCACGGGACCAGATTGACATGGTGTAAAAGCGTCCGTAGATTTTATTATTATTATATTCGTACATAAATGAGTCGCCTGAGCTAGTTCAAGGTGAACTAGATTATTTAGTTTATGGGTGACGTCAACCACGTTCAGATGGCATATCTGCCTATCTAACTAATATGAGAAAAATACAAAGGCCAAAATGATTATAACAACGATACATGTATAAACGAAAAGAAACTAATAAACATAAATTACAGGGTTACTAATAAACATAAATTTTATTGTGTAGTCATTATGACATAGTAACCAAGAAAAAGTCTAATTTCATAAGGAATTATCCGTTTAGTAATAAAGATGTTTTTATTTGGACCTTTATCTAGACAAGAAACGCGTGCAAACTTTGCGAGAGATATTAAAGAAAGAGTCGTAAGTCTCAAAAGATCTCTGCAAGACATCTCCCTGTCACCGGGGCTTAGCAGCATTAACTAGGTACAGTTGATGTCAACAAGCTGTTTAACGTAGCTTCTAGAAACTTCGGCGTCCAGCTTAAAGCATCGGTTAAGCTCAAACGAGTTGAAACTGAAACTTGTTACAACTTTCTTAAAGTTCTTTCTAGTGTCGAAACATATGAGGCGCGACTTCAGACCACAGATGTAGTGAAATTTTAAATTGAAATATTTCCTTCCGTGCTAACTTTTTGTGTTATATTACTTATTGGTGCTAGATTATTTTAGTCTATAATCTTTTTTGGACATATTAATAATCTAAGCTTTTTTGGTGAAATAGTCATATAATAATTATTTTTATTTTATTAATCACTAGCTTTTGTCCACGGCTTGGCACGCGTTTGCAAAGAAATCCCATTTGTTTAATGTATGTTGTAGTCCTTTTAGTACTTCCGAGAATGTGTACAAAGTTTCATGATGATTGGTTGAAATTGCTGACAAGGTTACGCGCACTTAGCACTTCTATTAGGTACCTTATTATTTAACTCCAATTTGGAATTCGCATTAGGCCACAGGAGGTGAATTGTGGCCCAACACCTCTCGTCAGATTTGGAAGAGACCCGTAATAATAATATTTTAATGTTGATATTAATATATCTTTTTTTATTTATTAAAAAAGCTATACACCTATATAAGGTTAAGCCAGCTAACCCTTATCATTGACATATAAATGTTTTATTATAATTTTAGAAGTTCACAAAATCGTTTGATGGATATGTTATGAGAAAATCGTCTCGTAAGAAACAAAAGTAAGAATAAATGTACACAACAAATTGAAAATAACAGAAATTGAACGCGAATCGTGAAAAGAAAATAGACAGTGTGTAAAAAATGCAATATAAGAGCAGCGTCGAGCGCGGCTATGGCACGTAAAAAGCATTCCCCAGCGACGCTCGGGGACTGCGGGCTGCCTTATATACTCAAACAATCATGTTATCGTATACACCAGCCATTTTACTATATCTATGAACGGAGGATTCCGTAAAAACTCTATCGATATAAACCTAAGAAAACGGTTCGATATTAATACGACGCGCGATGACAACATTGACAAGCTTTCTTTGAAATGGTGGGTCTTATGTTGTTTTCTTATGGTTTTCCAAGTATTTCGAATACTTTACTGCAACCATGGTCACCCCATGACATTGGTTGCTGCAAAGTATCCGAAACGTCGGGCATATAAAAACTTAATGAACCGCGATAAAATCCGTAAAAGTTGTTTCATTATAATATTGGGTCTTAGATAACACTCATGAACAACAAACGTGTCATGTGCAAGAAAACTTAATTTTAATCCTGTTGTTCCACTTGGATTGTCCAATAAATTTATTCCTAAGGGCCTGTCCCAATTCAAGCGATTAACGCGCGTTTTAACAACGCGCAATTCACAATATATTGCAACGCTAGCATGTGCACACCTTGAACAAAATGCATGTAGTTGTAAACGCGCTCTAAGCGATTGTCATATTGTGAATAGGCTCTAAGCCCTGCTACAAATTTCAAAAAGTAATATCTATTGCTATCGGTGTACCCTAGGGAAATATGGATTAAATATTTATTAATACGGCGTTAAACGAATAACTGGTTATGAGAATAATTTCAGAGCTCTTATAAATAGTCTTCTAGAAGGCCATAGGTTTTTCTGAGTGTGTGGCTAGCCCACTGTCAATTTAACGATTTTGCCATTGGAAAGAAAATCTCAATTTCATTTATTTAAATACATTATCCTATTTAAACAGAAAAATTAATAGGTTATGGGCCCAGGGCAAATTGAAGATCAGTGGATAACAATCAAGTATTTGGTAAAATAAATTAACTAAAGATAAGTAACCTCAAAATGGACACGCGGTCAATGTGTGTGGAGAAGTTTGAAGGTAACAATTTTCGTCAGTGGAAATTTCAAATAAAATGCGCTTTAAAAGCCAAAGGTATCGATATATCCGAGCCAAAACCAGAAATAAATAGTTCCACATGGCTAAAAAACGATGGCATGGCAATGTTCATGATAACGTCAAATATGGACTTGAAACAAATAACCCTAATAGAAAACTGTGAAACCGCCAGCGAAATAATGTCAAAACTCGAGTCAATATATGAACAAAAAAGTGAATTAAACAAAATGATGCTACATGAAAGGTTTTATCAGTATAGGATGTCACCTAATGACACAATTGCTCAGCACATTTCTAAAATAGAAAATCTATCTAAGCAATTGAAAGAAAGTGGGGAAAACTTGAGTGAAACAGCCATCATGACCAAAATTCTTGGTACTCTGCCCGCAAAGTATAGAACACTTCGTCAAGCGTGGTTGTCGTTAGATCCTTCAATGCAAAATATCATTAATCTGACTGCCCGCTTACTTGATGAGGAAGCAAATTTATCTTGCGAGGAAGAGCAAGAAACAGCCTTGTTAGTCACTAATTCTAAAGGAAAAAGTCAAATAAAAAGAAATGAAAACAGCAGTAATAATGCAAAACAATATAAACAAACCAAGCATCGCTTTGAGTGCTACAATTGTGGTAAGCGAGGACATTTTTCTAAGGAATGCCGTGCCCCAAGAAAATTCATAAGAAAGCCTGGAAATATGCTGGCATTTAATGTTGAAGATAAGATTGAATTAAATGATGAAAACATTTGGATCTTGGACAGTGGTGCTTCAGCTCATATAACCTACAAAAAAGAAATATTTTCACACTTAGAAGAATGCAGTCAAAAATCATTGACTCTGGGAAATGAACATTCGGTTGAAATATACGGAATTGGAAGTATAATGATAGAAAGGTTTGTCAATGGACAATGGCATTCAGGAGTATTAAATGATGTACTATATGTTCCAAGTTTAAGGAGAAATTTGTTTTCTGAGGGTGTAATAATGCGTCAAGGCTATTCACTTATCAAAAAGGGAAATAGTGCATTAATTTATTTGAACAAAGAAGTAGTGATGACCGCACAAATCAAAACAAATAATCTATATGAGTTGAATATTAAAACTGTAAGCCCTGCAAAATGTAATTTAGCACAAGAAAGTATTGACATCAGAAAGTGGCATGAAAGACTAGGTCACATAAACTTGAAAGATATTAAAAACATGAATGCAAGAAATGTGGTTGAAGGTTTTAAAATAAAAGATAGTACAGTAGAGAACTACACCTGTGAAGCATGTGCTTATGGCAAACAACATCGTCTACCTTTTAATAAATCTTCAAGAAGTGAAATACAGCCAGGTGATCTGGTGTACAGCGATGTGTGTGGCCCACTAAGTCACACATCAGTGCAAGGTATGCGGTATTTTGTATTGTTTAAAGATGCCAGGACAAGCTACAGGCATGTGTATTTTATGAGAAATAAAAGTGATGTATTATATTATTTTAAAATCTATAATGCCATGATTAAGAACAAATACATGCATAGTGTTAAAATTTTACACACTGATAATGGAAAAGAATATGTCAATACTGCATTTAAAGAGTATATTGAAAAAGAGGGCATAATACATGAGTTTACAGCACCCTACACTCCAGAACAAAATGGACGTGCAGAGAGGGAGTTTCGAACCATAGTTGAGAGTGCTCGCTCTATGTTATATGCTCGAGATGTGCCACTATACTTATGGGCTGAAGCGGTTAATACCGCTGTGTATTTACTCAACAGAACTTTGTCGAGTCAATCCCCCATTAAAACGCCTTTTGAATCATGGACTGGAGTCAAACCTCAGATAAGTCACGTGAGGGTGTTTGGAAGTGAGGGATATGTACATATCCCAGATCAACTAAGAAAAAAATTAGACAAAAAAAGTGAGAAAATGATATTGGTAGGATATGACAACAACAATTATAGAATGTTCAATATAAAGAACAAACAAATAAAAATATCCAGAAATGTAATTTTTGATGAGGATAAAGCCCCAAAATTAAAAGAAAATATATCAAAAATTCTGATAGATGAAGAAGAGGGGACGTACACTGAGGGTAATGATAATGTTGTAGATATACCAGATGATAATGAAAATATCAATGACACTTTGTCAACAGAAAGTTCAGCTGAAAGTCTGCATAGCTGTCATGATAATGATGATCCTAGTTATGAACCATCTCAAGAGATAGGAGATTTTGAAGAGAGACAAATAAATTTAAGACCTAGATATAACAGAAATTATGAAGCAAACTTTGTGGAATTTACAGTGCCATCTACATATGAGGAAGCCATGCAGGATCCTCAAAAGGATAAGTGGTCTAAAGCTGTGAATGAAGAACTTGAAGCACATAAAGATAATAAGACCTGGACAGAGGTCAAAAGGACAAATCAAAGAACTATGACCACTAAATGGGTGTTTGCCATCAAGAGGGATGAAAAAGGCGACATCACAAGATATAAAGCTCGCTTATGTGCACAAGGATTCAGGCAAATAAAAGGCATTGATTATGAAGAGATATTTTCGCCGACTATAAGATATGATTCCATTAGAATTATTCTTTCTCTCGCAGCTAAATACAATTATACAATCAAGCAATTTGATGTTAAAACAGCATTTCTAAATGGTGATCTGAATGAAGATATATATCTGGAGGTCCCAGAGGGAGTGTCAGTGAGTAAAGGTTATATTTTAAAATTAAATAAAGCTCTTTATGGCTTAAAACAAGCGTCCAGATGTTGGAATAAAAAATTTACAAATTTTCTAAAACAGTATGGTTTTATACAGTCTCAGGCCGACAATTGTATTTATATAGGAGAATTTAATGGCATAAAAATTTTCTTGTTAATTTTTGTAGATGATTGTCTTGTAGTATCTCCAAATGAAGCCTTAATTAAACAAATTATAATGTTTTTAAAACAAGCTTTTAAAATTAAAGATATGAATTTAACTTACTTTGTAGGTATGCAAATAGTTAAAGAAAGTAATTACATTCTCATTCACCAAAGAAATTATATTGAACAAATCATA
Source organism: Lycaena phlaeas (assembly GCA_905333005.2). Taxonomy (NCBI): domain Eukaryota; kingdom Metazoa; phylum Arthropoda; class Insecta; order Lepidoptera; family Lycaenidae; genus Lycaena; species Lycaena phlaeas. Next base: position 8,400,928 of record HG995181.1, read on the forward strand.
AAAAGATTTAATATGAATGATGCCAATCCTGTAAAAACACCATCTGATGTTAATGTAATAATCTCAAAGAATTTTGATGAAGAAATTGTAAACTTTCCTTATAGAGAACTAATAGGTTCACTCTTGTTCTTATGTTCTGTTTCACGTCCAGATATTAGTTTTATAGTAAACCTATTGAGCAGATATGTCAACTGTCCTAAAAAACAACATGTACATGCCGCTAAACGCATTGTAAAATATTTGATTGATACTAGGGATTTATGTATTTATTATGGAGAGAGCAGCAGTCTTTCAGGATATTCTGATTCAGATTTTGCAAGTGATGTAGATACTAGAAAGTCTACCACTGGATACATATTCTTGTTAAATGGAGGACCAGTCACATGGTCTAGTCAAAAGCAGAAAACTATTGCTCTCTCTACAACAGAAGCAGAATTTGTGGCTGCTAGTGAGTCTGCAAAAGAAATTATATGGATAAAGCAATTACTGTCTGATCTAGGTGAAATAAATGATTGTGTTACTCTACATGTAGATAACCAAAGTGCAATTAAGTTGATAAATAATCCAATATATCACAAAAGGACTAAACACATAGATGTTAAATATAATTTTATAAGAGAGAAAGTAGAAGAAGGTATAATAAAAATTAAATATATTTCCAGTTCCAATCAACTGGCCGACATTTTAACAAAGTCTTTATCAGCTCAGGTATTTATATTCTTAAGAAATCATTTACTATATAATATAAACAGTTTTTCCAATAGTGGTATGTGAGAATAAAATTATAGAGAGGGTGTTAAATATATAATTTTATTTAACATTAAACATTTTAGTTATTTAAAGTCAGGCAGAAGGGCTTCACTAGCAGGAATTGTCTTTTGTATTATGTTATATAAAAAAAAAAAAAAAAAAAAGGAACTATTATCTATGCTCACTCGCTTACTTGGAAGCTTATTAAAAACGTGATTGTAATAAAGAAAATCTCAATTTCATTTATTTAAATACATTATCCTATTTAAACTGAAAAATTAATAGGTCGTCCTGGTGTTTATTGCGGAAGGCCTATGTTCAGCAGTGGACGGATAAAGGCTGATGATGATGGCGATGAAGATTTGATGATGATATGGATTTAATCTACCTCTGTAATGTTTAATCTGAAAACACTTTCATTACTCACTAAGGTAAGTACTGATAACATAGCAAATAAAAACCCCTAGCTACCTTTGTTTTACCAGATTAATTTTCTCAGCACTCTTAACTTGCTCTCAGGCTTAATAAGGATTTTTAGCTTAATTGCAAACTACTTATAAAGCACTACCACGCTTATCCATTCTTTAAAACTTTTTGTTATTATATGAAATGCTTTTTTAAAATACTTAGACTTTTTCCTCGTATTTATTAATTTGTGAGTGAGAGAATAACATTTCCACTTTTTCTCCCGGATTAAATAGAAACAACGCCGCAGGATTTAAATGTCCGAAAATAAATAATTGCAGTAAAAGGAGTACTAAAAATGAAATTATAATGAAGACATGTCTTTGGTCCTTAAATCCGGATGTCATGAGTCAAATGTCAAACTTGCATACAAAAGACTGTAGACTATAAGCTACGTCAACGTCTTCAGTTATATTCTTAAAATAGGTGTTTGTGAGATGTTTTGCTACAACGTTTTCTATTGTGAAAAAAAATATGTGGATAAAAATATATAACTAAATTTTATATGCTGGTAACAAATGTGCTCAATATAACTATCTTTTACCCTTGTAAGAGGGAGAATGTATAAAGCTCAAAATATTACAACAAATAGTATATATGTAAACAAATTAACGGATTTTATCGCGGTTTATTTTTTTATTTTTATATAAGCCCGACGTTTCGGATGCTTTACAGCAACCATGGTCAACTCTGGTTTTAGTTTAAGTCAACTCCCTTAACAAACTTAATAAGTCGCGATAAAATCCGTAAAGTTTCGTTAAAAACTACAGCAAAATACCTTAATATTTGCATTAGTATGATTTAGTGCTAATGTATAATAGAATTTTCTCCAACACAGTCATAGCCAGTGATATATGAGCTCAGGTATTGGCTCCACTTGGGAATGTCTTCGTCGGCTGCGAATCTCTTTGCGAAATGAAATCACTGACTACGTGACTTTAAAACCGATCAGAGGATTCTCAAATAATGTTTGCTTAAGCTCACGTATCAGCTCCCTTTGGACTTGAGCTCAAAGGATATGTGAAGTGGATATTACTGTTTATTGCTGATATATATACTATTTATGCTGAACGATAGTCTAGTTGGCTGGGATTCGAAGATGTATGTCTGTCTGGTTCGATCCCGACGGTTGCACCTAAAATGTGTAACAAACACCAAAACAACAAATTTACTGAATTATTCCTATCAGGATCTTGAACCATTTTATAGTGCTTATGCTAAAGTTTCCAAAACCTATCAAGTGGCCTTCCATTGTTTTTTCTTTTTCCTTTTTCTTTTCCATTTGTTTTTTCTTATCAAGTTTTGGGACCTTGGAAATACTGTATATAAACAAAAAATACTTATTAGTCAATTAATATTATCCATATTATATCCTTAACATCCAAAAAAACAATCCCATCTTTTCGGATATTACCTTATACGTTTTGATTTTTTGAACACTCAGACGTTAAGTCTCAAATTATAATAAAATGCAAAAATTGTATTTGAGTTCGTGGTACCTTTTTGATAGCTTTTTGCAACACTAACAAAAAATCCTTCTTAAAGCCAGTTAATATTATGCATACGATATATCCTTAATATCCAAAAAATCCTATCTTTTGGGATATAGCCGAATATATTTACAAGATTTTTTGGACGCTCAGGTGTATAGTTAAGTCCCAAATTATAATAAAATAGGAAAATTGTATTAGAGTACGTGATACTGCGCAAACCTCTGCACTCGCAACGGAATGATTTCACGTCGATACATAGGAAGCCATCCAATTTGTGTTTCCTGTAATAAAATATTTTTTTTATATTCCTTTTACGATCAGCCCTAAAAAGGAAAACAAAGAAACCCCCACTTGTTTTATAAGTCAAGTTGCTAAGTTGCTATAAACTATATTTATTTGTCAAATAAAATACCAAAACTTTCGCAGATTCATCATATCATTTCATTTTAAGCATCACAATCGTAAAAATCGTAAAAAAAACCAACGATACATTCATTTTTCTACACTAATATTATAAAGAGGAAAACTTTGTTTGTTTGTTTGGTTGTAATGAATAGGCTTAAAAACTACTGGACCGATTTCAAAAATTCTTTCACCGTTTGACAGCTACATTATCCACGAGTAACATAGGCTAAATTTTATTCTGGAAAAAATAGGGTTCCCTAAGATATTTGGGTTTTTCGGACACAAGGTGTAAAAAATCAACCAGAAAAGTTACTTATTTTGCGTACTAAGATCCCGTTGTCAATCTTGGTTAACGCAGGCGAAGCTGCGGGCAACAGCTATAATTAATAAAAACACATGATGATGACTTTGTCGAAACCTTCTGTATTTATATAACTAAGATTGATGTAAAGTATCCGAAACATCGAGTATGTGAAAATCATAATAAACCACGTAGTGAATACTGTTTTTATAACATTTACCATTGCCTTGCGTGTGATTGGGTTGATAACTTTTGGATAATATTATTTCCATCCGTTATTTGGTTATATGTCCTATTATATAATTTACTTTTCAGTATACAATCTCAGATATAGGTCTTACTTTCTCACTTTTAGGTCTTACACAATATACAACAGCGATGTAATATAAATTAACAGTTATACTTTATTTATTTCATGATTGTTGTCAATGGGAAACACCCTATAGGTTTTAGTTTAACAGGCCGACAAACAAAACGAAGTGATGCTATTAGAAATGTATTATATTAAAGAACGGTTACCGTGAAAAGTAAATAATTATTGATGCACTTGGCTTAAGTATCCCAACCTCTGAGCACAAGTCACCTTTACACGATCCGGCCATTATGTCACAGTCGAAGTAACTTGACATTGGAGAGACTATCTGATGTCAGGAAATTCATTAAGCCGCGTCCTCGAAGTGCCATTACGCCATTGGACGTGGAAAACAAACACTCACCACCCAAGCCATATATTGGAACTCGGGCTGTGATTACATATTTAGAATGTTAGTGGTGAAATGAATTTGTATCATATAAATATGATAGCATACATAATATGATTATTGAAAAGATTATATAAAAATAGTTTACATGATAAAAGTGTGAAATATTAGTATAGAAATTAACACATTTGAAGTACAGTCAGTCAGATTGTCCTTAGCACCCAAAGTGTTCAAAAAGATCTGACCGACAGAAATTCAATATTATCTAAGTTCAAAGTTGTCATATTAATGTTAGCATCTAAAGTGGTCAAAATAGCAAAAATAAGTAATAAAAATTGTCTTATTAATTAAGTTTACTTAAACGAATTGATGATGTTCATGATGGTAAACTGACAAAGTTTAAATTTAATTTAATTTTACATTGACATTATAAAGCGGCGATAGTCAAGTGGGTATACCTATGCTCCGCCTTTTGAGTTTCGGATTCGGTACTGATCCCCTGTGGTGCCTTGAAATGGACCTTTTAAAAGTTCTAAGCGCCCCTGAACTCGAGACTATCGCTTAGTCACAAGTGAAGGTAAACGCGGTGAGGAAACCTGCATGCCTGATGAAATTTTAAGTCTTTTAATGTGTATAAATGTCACCAACCCGCATTATACAAGCGCGTCGGTAAACTATAGCCCGATACCCACGTTTGATTTGGAAGACCCGTGCCCAGCAGTGGGGCATAAAAGGTTTGATTCTTTATTTTACTGCATATTTTGTTGTGATTAAAACATTTATATAGATTTGCACGTTTTATTGAATAAGGGACAAGCGAGAATACAGATTAGAGTGCACAGACAAAAAATGCTGAAAAAAAAATGTCATTCTAACATACAATTTTGCCACTATAGGTGAAGGCGCCAATTTTACATTTATATAAAAAATATTTAACGATATCATTGAATCGACTCGAATGAACAACGAATCAACTGAAAAGATATATGAACCTATTAATAATCAATACAATAATCGAGATCTCATAAAATATTTAATAAAACACATTAAGCAATTTGACTTCGGAGGAACGAAACTTGAGAGAGTAAATTATTCGTAGACACGATAAGCCTGTTAATGTCTAAGTAAATCCATTAAGGATAGCTTAGGAGGCCTTTTAAATCGTATAATACTTGATGCCTTAATTTTGCTTTAGTCAAAAGCCGTCATCTCGTTATTTTTTGCGAGGAAATTCCTTTTCCTCTCGGGTATTAGACAGCACGCAATCATGGTGGAAAAATGAGCACTTAGGATTTTTACTCCTTTTTTGCCCTTTTTAACCTTTTAAAAATATATTAAGTTGAATATTTTCTTTTAGAGCTACAAATTCCTAGTAAGAGAACTTCAGAAACTATTAGAGGAAACGTTCTACAATGAAGCCAAACCAGACAAGTGACTCCATGTTACTGTCATGTACTTAACTGCCTGTTACATTACTGTCTTTCAAATTCCAATTTGAATTTCGTACATTTGGAATATATGGAATTTCGCTACTCAAGCGCGTAGCGTTCAATTTTTATTTGTTTTATTTGTCATTTCTTGAATAAGTTTTGAGTAAGAGGTAAGAATGAAAGAGCTAGCATAAGTATTATCAAACATTGTTACTTTTTGCCAGTTAACTATGTTATAGTTTTATTGATTTTTTTATCACTTAAGCTTTTGTAGATGCGACTAATTCTTATTACCCAAAAAAAATGTGGACAAATTTCGATTTTTGCGAAAACTTTTAAGTACATCTACGTCTCAACTGTGTGTTTTTTATTTTCCTTTTCTAGTGCTATAAACGCTTTTGACCATAATTGACAAAATAGAGAAGTAAGATCCTACAATATAAATAAAGAAAAAAGTTTAAGAAATAAAAATGCTCAAAATTTAAGGGCGCCCCACACTGACGCCAATTGAGATAGTATTCTGAGTTGTATGGACGCTCATAGAATTTATTTTGTATATGTAATGATACGGAACGCTTTTAGCTGGAGTCCGAATCACACTTGTCTGGTTTTTTTTAATGTAAAAGCCAGAGGGAAACTAGATTTTTATAAATGGCGCGTAAAGATTACAGGTACATTTTTTTTTATTTCAATTATTATTTATATTACTTTATATTACTTATTTAAGTAAAAATTTTATATAAAAACTATTGTAATGTCAACAAATAAAATAAATACAAACTTTATATTCAAAAAGCAGCGAAATAAGCTTCATTAGAAAAACTGCATTGTCATTGTTAGTTATTTTAGAAACCATCGTAAGGAAAAGTTCTCCCTAAATGGATCCATTGATTGATGATGTGGATCTCTATGCAAATGCCTTTTAATGTGCACGATTGCCTACCAATCGTCAGAACAATGCTAAAGAACCAGACACAGTTCCCGAAAAATCATGGCTAACGATCAACTTTATGGTTGAAGGCGACTGACGGCTCAGTCAGTGAAATAACATAATTTACACACTAAAAATACATATACAATCATACAAACATTAGGTACATATGTTTTGTAAGTTAAGATATACAAAATCTTCTAAAAGGTAGTGGCATTTTTTTTAAACGGATGCTTAGCTAAGAAGATTCGGATCGTTTCCGATTTCAAAATTTCTAAATTCTTTCACACGTACACTAAAATATTTTTATACAAAGCAGACTATAATAATAAAAATCGATAGTTTAGGCCTGACAATAGGTATTTAATGTCTGCAACTTGGAATTAGCACAGACGAAACTGCAAGCAACGGTTGATATATTTATGATATTTATAATTTTCAGCCTAGGTACTCTAGAATATTTCTATCAGATATTTCAAGAACCTACGCTCTCTTCAACAATGATGACGTACCACTTAACCATCAGAGCCGTCAGAATTTATTACAATAAAGACATTTTTCATTCTCCTCAAGCGTAACCAATCGAACTTTTTTGCTGAGAATTAAAATGAATCGATTGGAGCAGTCGCGCTTCCTTCGAACTTCATTAATTTCTATGGAGGGTGAAATAGTGGGGTCTTGACAAAGCTGTAATTAATTCCGCTGCAAGTAGCGGATCAGTTCAGTTGAAGTAAGAGATTGCAATGAAATCGTTTATTACGTTTTCTTCCACTGCTTCAAGTGATTTATTTAATACAGCCACTACAGTATATACTTTTAAAAACAACTTAGTTACTTGTGAAGTGGTATTTTGTTTAAATCTTCGTGTCCATTATAAAGTAATTTTTTAAATTGGTTTTTTAATTTTGTTTAAGCTCGTACTACTCAAATTAAAATAACACAGATTTAGTGATCGCCACTGTTTGTTATAATATAATATTTTAATAAATATTTGGTTGATGACACATTACATAAATAAATAAGCAAACAAATAAATAATTTAAATAGATTAGGCAATAAATAAATAAATTATTTATTTACCATAAAATATACTACTTCATGTATCGTCACAGATTGTCTCTGATTGAAAACCAGATTATGTAGTCAACGAACAGCTGATAACGTATGGTTTATAGTTTGGGGTAAACAAATAAACAAAAGGGTAGTAAAAGCCGAAAGATCCAAAGTAGACCAACTAACATAAAGTATTTTATGTGAAGAATTTAGCGTTGAACTTTTTATTATATTACATTTAACTTAAGATATTTCAAATCATTCTATGTGACAAAAGTATTAATAACAATTCAACGCAAAGAAGAGTTTTGCAGTGCTTTAAGGCACAGGTATATATTGCTGCTATTATATTTCTTCAATATAGCTTTACAGTCTTACAACTAAATAACTCTAAAGCCTAAAATATATTACACAAAATATATCCAGAAATGTACAAGAAGTTCATATAAAAGGTGATGTAAAAAAGCCGACATTTCTTGAATTATTCAATAATATTTTCGCCTCGGTATAAGCAACTACTTTATTCAATAAGAGTTTATATGAAAAAGTTTTATGCTTATGTAACCTGAAGTCGGCGCGTCTGATTTGCATTCACGCGTGGTACAGTGAAAGTGTTTTCCATTGTCCCGTAGCTTCTCGTTGCGGGACAGAAGGGCCTTTTTGTTGTGGCCTTCAGCTCACTGAACCCTAAACCTACACTTTTTAGTTTCGTTTTTATACGCATGTAAAAGCATCAAGTTGATGGACTTCACTATTGTACTTTTAAATTCTCTTCGTCCTTTTTGTTTTTGTCTCATGAATATTTTCACATGGCATTTTTAACACTGATTTAGTTACTAGTTTTGCAAGTTGGTAAGTGCTTTGAGTAGTAAGTTATTTGACTTGTAAAATTGTTTCCAGTTTTTTGTTTTATAACTGTTTACTATCGTTTGGTCCTAGATTCCTCTTTCTCAGGATTCTCTTTTAATATTTTCATTCTTGTTTTTGGCGATTTGCCAGTGATTTAAAATAGAGGAAGATCTTTTGCTATGCTGACTTTACCTTCATTTTTTTCTACGTAGCCATACCGGATTGGTATGGCTTAGTATAAAAAAATGAAGTTGAAGAGTTAGAAATGATCTTCAAAAAACTTGTAATATAAAAACTTCTTGCATGAAAATGTAAAAGATATAAAGCATTTTGGCGTGCAAATATATTACGCTCAATAAAACTTAGGGATAATACTTTTATATGAAATAATGGACATTTTAATTTTTTCAACGTTGCTTTGTTTGCTAAGTCGAAAAGTAACCGTCGAATAAAACCGGAACATAAAGAAGTCCCTGTAGAGCTGGGGAACGTCGCGATGCTTTGAATTTTTTTGAGTCTATAAAATTCGACATTTTACAATTCAAACCACGCGGCGACCGCTAATGAAAGACTTACTTAAGTAACCGACGAAGAGAATTAGCAACTTCCAAATACAATTCAGTCCTTAAACGAAGTTCATTTTGACGTCGGTAAAGTGGAAAACTTTGAACGTCTCCTTTTTTGTCGAAACATAAAGTTTTTAAAGATATACAGTTCTTGAAACGGTACGGCGTTGATGGTTTATTTAAATATAAAACTCTTAATTTAACTTTTCCATGTAAAGTTCTAGATACCCAGAGGCAACCAATTCCATGTTTTCATTCAGTTTGGCTCTTAAATAAATGATAATAGAAGGGTAAAACCTGAGTTATCTACGGAGTAATTAAAAAAATAAAACTTGGCGGTTTTTTCTAGCGCCCCTAGCGCTCTGATTGCTAATTTTGCGACAAAGAACTTTATTCGCTGCCTCATTACTAATGAAAAATTATCTTTCCCGCCCAAAGGCTGAGTAAGAAAAAGTCAAGTTGCAAATCTTTCTTAAATTAAAAATATTAAAAAAAGAACGGATAACTAATAAAAAATTCCGTAAATAGCAAAACTTTTTTTCAAGCGGTAGACGGATAAAATATTTTTTTTCTTTGTGAAACCAAAAGTCTTGTCATTTCTTACATCATACACATGCATAATATGTGCTGTCAATGACTCTTACACGAGCTTCGGTTTTCGAAATCAACAATAATCAGAAATACATTCTTATCTATATTAATACTAGTTATTACCCTCAGCTTCGCCTGCGTTAACTAAGACTTAGAACGGGATCTGAACAGGATGACATATTGTGCATGTATTACGCATATTAAACCTTTCTCTTGAATTGTCCTATCTATTAAAAAAACCGCATCAAAATCCGTTGCGTACTTTAAAAGATACATACAAAGCATACATACAAAGGAAGTGACTTTGTTTTATACTATGTAAAGATGAACATGATATATAAGTTTGTAAGGTTGTAGGTAATCCAGAGATTAGACCTACTGACCCTTCTACCTCTATTGAACCGATTTTGAAAATTCTTTTACCTATAGAAAGCTAAGTTATTTGTGATTGACATAGGATAGAATTTATATTCGCAATTGCCCAGGGTTGTGAATTGTGCGGGTGAAACCAGGATGTGGTGATAGTAAATTTATAAAGAAATTTTAAAATGATAAAATCAAAACACGACTTATTAGACAGACTATACACTACTTATGACTTTTCAACATTTCACGACGCTTCAGTTCGTTTGTTGAATTTGCTTTATTCAAAATCAGTGAACGCAGACGAAAACGAAATATGAATAATAACGCCAATTTGGCTTAGAGCAAATTTTGTCAAGCAAACACAAACATGTTTATTTCTTGTCTTGTCTACGGGCATGTGACTTGAATTCAAATTGTTAAATTGAATGCCAAAGAATGAGAAATTGATGAATGCAAATAGGATATAATCAAATCTTTTGAAATGCACAAGTATTTTTAAGGAAAGTAGTAAAAACAATTTTATGCAGAATATTATTATACAAATATTTTTAATTTGGTAGGAACATGTATACAAATTTCATGTACTTTAATACTGAAACTGAGTCAAAAAGGTACGTGTACGGTGTAGGTAGCCTACACGTGCCTTTTTATACTCAGTTTATGAGCATTATTTTAAACTAGCAGCGCCCCGCAGTTTCATTAAAATCAATTCAGTAGTTTTTACGTAAAAGAGTAAGAAACATAGTAGAAGTAGGACTAGTAGAATAAGTTTAGTTCTTTATTATACTGACACAACTTTTACGATTTTTTTCGCTTTATTAAGTATACAGATAGATACTTTACAGCAACCACAGTCACGGGAAACGATGGGTATGTAATAAACATAATAAACCGCCATAAAATCCGTAAACAGTTATTTATTTATAATGAGTGAAATTCGCGTAAACATTATTATGATTCTGAACATAGGCCTCCGTCAATTAACGCCAAGCCGACCGATCCCTTGTCACTCGCATCCCACACGGACCGGCCACTGCTCGGAGATCGTCTTAATACTTGGTCATTTAGGCCTATGTTCATGACGGATAAAAGCTGATGATGATGATAATGAAGCTTGATTCTTATATGTAATATGTACAAACGAATATCGATAATTTGTTTTTCACTTAACTTTTAACTAATCGCACATAAATAATAATCCGTTAAGCCCAAATACAACCCAAAATATTGTTAAAGATAGGCTATTCCTACGCATCATTTAATAAAAATGGGCTAAACTTACGGAAATCTCATTTCGTTTCCAATTTGCATTCAGGAAGGATGCTGAGCACGAAGGGACTAAATCGAATCGCGATCTCCTTTCTTAGTTGGAATTCACAAATAAAATGTGTATTACATGACTCCAATAAAGTTGACACGGTCCACCTGAAATAATAAATACACGGAAGGTCTCAAACCTCGTGTGATATGCGACTTCTGAACATGTCCCTATTTAGTTAATAGACACAAGTGTTACTTTGAGGAAATCCATTTTAAAAAGATATTAATTAGCAATATTTCGCGAACCATGCAGTCTTTTCAAAAAGTGTGTGGGTGCACGCATATGCATGTATGTATATAGCTCCTCCTTTCCCACACTGCATATGCGTACCATATATATATGGCAAGAACCAGCACCATACACTATTATAAAAGACCACCTCCATAAAATCTACGCACGTTTCGCCCCGACACCGAGGCATCAGGATGTAGACTCTACGATTAGCAATCGTTAATCCATATTTAGGGTTTTTGGGCATGCATTATTAATAAATTCAGTGGTAGAAAAAATATCTGGACTCTTCAATGGACGCCAAAACAGGCCAGGGCGGAAAGACTCTACAAAATGGATACGAATGTATAAAATATTATGTTCATATGTTTATAGAAAAAGTTATTTCTGAGTAATTTCTTTTTCAATTTACTTTGTTTTCCTTCTCATCATGTCTCTATTTTATATCTACGTAACAATATTAACAATAAACAATAATTTCAAGCTAAAAACTTATCATGAGAAATTAACCCTAAAATATTCATATTAATATTTAAAAAAAAATGTTATCCAAAATTCCAATTTGGGACATGGTACCCAGAACACTGACAGCATTATCTCGATGAATAGCTAAACTTATTCTCTATTTATTGTATCAATAAATATATAAAAACAATAACAATGTGTCCGTAAGCCAGACTATGATATATGATCGTGTTATCCCAGTAATAGGCTCCTAAGGGAACCTACGTTCCTATATTATTTCACTAAATATTTAAAGACAAAAGAATGTACAAAACATTTTGTAGTGAACCAAATCATAAATCTAAATAACCGAATCTACTTCAACACACAAGAAATTGTTTCAAATCGGCGCAGCCATAGGTTAGTAGGCCTAAATCTACTAATATTATGAAAAGCGGCTTTATCCATTTGATTTTAAAATTCTTTTACCATTAGAATTCTACGTTAATACCAAGTGAAATAAGGCTTTAAAAATAATCAACATCCACCAGCTAATAATATGCCTACATATAAAATACATATAAATACATAAACCCATCATATACCGAGCCAAATGTGAATCAGAGGTAAAGCCGGGGGCAAAAGCTTGTTATTCCATATTCATTTATTATTTATTCTCAATCGTTTTAGACTACATAAGAGACTATATTTATTGTTTTTTTCAACATCATCCTTTATTCATTTTCTTCTGAATGCTTATAGTTGTTTTCATTCAAAATTTAAAACAAGTGTTGTTTTTTTTCGTAACTTCATAAAGATTTCTTAAAAAAGGTAGCGTTTTAATTTCAATATTAATTAAATAGAAACTCAATATATCAAAGTAATAAAAATAAATACAAAACTATCAAATTGAAAATGGCAATATCTCAGATAAGTTTTTGCCGGCCATAGCGAACATTCCTATTGGTCATCTCTCACAATAATTCAAAGGAGCTGCCGTTTGAATGAGAGAAAGATTTTTTCGACGAAGATGGATGAATCCATTTCCAGTTTCCATACCGTTTCGTGCCCCATTTGGCATCGTTTTGTACGGAAATATATTTTCATATTAATTACTATAACAAAATATTATTTATTTCTGAGATCATACTCAAAATACACCACACATTAAGGAGCAGAGAGGGGGTCGACCAAGTGAGACATTGTGTGACAAGAAGTGCGAGGAGACTTAAACTCAAGTTTTCACATTGAATATTCTGTAAACACCAATTACAAACTGATAGTGAAAAATAAATTCAAAAAGAATACCACTACTAATGTGGCATTCATCATCATCACCTTTTATCAGTCCACTGCTGAACAAAGGCCTTCCTCAATGAAAGCAAAGACGACCGATCCCTTTAGCTTTCGTCATAATTCATTAAAACTGGATATTTCGACATTATATAAATATGTCTCTAGTTCACATAGTTCTGTTGTATAAAATCTAACGCCTTAACAATTTATCAATGCAATACTATCTGTGGACATATAGGACAGCGTTTGCCACACAATCACTCAGCAATAGCTCAACGGATTACTATCCGACACTTTACTATGAATCTGTCAGCCCGTTGAAGTTTCCATGGACCACGTAGGCCTCTTTTGACAAATGTAAGTAATCTATTATACAGGTGACAGTATCACTCACATAAGCTATCCATTCGATTGCCAATCTAATTAAAAGAAAAAGAAGCTAGCAAAACATTAATTTACTATCGACGACTAAGCCAAAGAAAACTAATTTAACCAATAATTATTTGATAAATAATTTTACGACTACCAACTAAGCAAAAAAATTATTTTATAGAGAATCTGGCAAAGCATTTTACGATTGACAATCAAGACTTTGTAAAAAAAGAATCAAAACAAATAAGAATGGCAATTTTAATTTTGTAAATTAATATAAAATATTAATGTAATTTTAACCAGATTCAGTATGAAGGTATTTTCTACAGTTAAAATAGTAATGAAACAAAATTTTATTCAATATGAATTTTTAAAAATGTTTGCAGGAAATTAAAAAATTCAAATGAAATTTCCAGAATAGTAAATATTTAAGGAATTCAATATTTTATTACATTGTTACATTTCTAAATAAAATCCGTTAAAAACACTAAATTTCTTTTTATAAATAAATATGTAGTAAGTTTCAAGAAAACAAAGAAAATTAATAATAGAAAAACAAAACAATATATTACGAGATAGCCTGTGAAATACGAAAATACGTGTAATATTTACAATAGTAAACACGGCAAAGAAAATTCTAGAATATAGAATGCTTGTGTATTTCAGTCACAAAGGGTGGTTGAATCACATTACGAACGCGTGAATTGTAAATTGGACATTACTCGTTACACCTCCCCGAGGTCTAGCGAACTAACGATAGCAATGACCGGGTACACTCAGCCAGTTGTTTTATTATCGCCTTATCTTTATTACATATCATCATCATTATTATAACGGTACGTTTATTTCCTTTACCGTAACAATTTCTGGCAGAAATTATATTTATCTGCCAGAAATCACTACGACTAACTTATATGTCAAAGCCCAGCTACTGTATGCTACTGTAGCCAAACTACTCTATCTTAACTTGAAATTTAGTACAAAAGTTTATTTTATGATGTAAGTGAGTAGTGGGAAAGGATTTTCAGAAATGCAACCCCTTAGGATATAATATGATAGCAGATAGGATTCGAAACGAAGCCAGAGAACTAAAGTTACAGTTAGAAATGGCAATGGCCGATGGGCCATTGAGGTTCAAGAGTGGAGGCCGCGTTTAGGTAGACGAAGTGTTGATCAGCCATTGACCAGGTGGGAAAACGATTTCCGTGCAGTAGTCGGTCCGTATTGGATGCGATTGGTGAGTGATCGGTCGTCTTGGCGTTCATTGAGGGAGTCTTATGTTCAGCAGTAGACGGATAAAGGCTGATGATGATGAAGGGGGGAAATAAGATGTTTTGAAGTTTATTTAGAATTTTCTCATTTCTGGACTTAAAAGTATGAAAATATGATGTATTCAAGGTCCTGATTACAAAAATTAATTAAAATAAAGAGTAGCTTGTCACAATCATTGCATATGCCCAGATAACCAAAGCGAATAGCTAAGATGAATTCCCGGATTAATGAATTGTAACAGCTTGTAGTGCTCAATATTGTACATTCATTGTTCGTTCATTCGAACGCCAATTAGGCTGAACGGAAATATATTTCTCATAACTATTACCCTAATCAAACACGTTAGCAATCACAAAAAGTGTTTTTTGTATGATGGTTATTATATATTAGCTTAGGATATGCAAGCTGGCAGACGTGCCATTTGTTTAGTTTCCGTGCCAGTAAAAGCACTGCCTGTCTCGCTTTTCCCTCTGAAAGTTAAGTTGGAGTGTACAAAAGCCATAATTCGTAACTAACAAACTAGTTTTGCCTAGTCTTGAACATGAACCACTTACAAATCAAACTAACACGAAACCTGACAGTGAGTAACGAAAGTTCCATTATAACATTTATAATATGTAATGAGTTTGTTCTTATATTTGTGCTAAATAAATAATTAATTATTTTGCCAAATATTTTTTGTTGGTTCTTTTGAAGTTCTGAGTAACATAAAGCTTTTACATGATAATATTAAAGTTTTTGCGTTCACGAAATACTAACATAATGAAATATATAGAAAACAAACACACGCTTCTGTAGACTTATCATCTTAATATCTTTCCGACTTTCAGCATAGACCTTACATTCCGGATTAAAACTCTGGCATGATGACCTTTAATGGTTGGCTGGGTGTACAACATTTTTTTTAGTCTTTAAATAAAAGTGTTATTGTATATTTTTGTAAAAAATATTTAGAGATATCCATTAAGTTTGGCAATGTAAAAAAATGGAAATAATGACTTCAAAGTAATATTATTTATTAATCTTGAGTAGTCCGGTCTATTCTGTACAAAATACATATAATTAAATAATAATAACAAAATATATGAGTATAGCCAGCTATTGTTAATATTTATTTATTATTAGCTTCCTTTTATACTTTTATTACATATTAAAATGCTTTTTACTTTACCCTGAAAGTTATAGCTTTCAGTCTCGAGCCTTTTAAAAAGGTCAGACTTTATAGGACTTATACTGTCGCTGCCGGATTACCACCTTTTATTTCCTACGGGTTTGGAAATGTTAATACCCAAAAACATATATAAAAGGATTGCTCCATAATTTTCCTCGTTTCTTATATCCTACTTCCTACTAATATTATAAACGTGAAAGTTTGTATGGATTCATGGATGTTTGTTACTCTTTCACGTAAAAACTACTGAATGGATTTTAATGAAACTTTATAATAATATAGATTATACATCAGAATAACACATAGGCTATAACTTATCACCGTACTCTCACGGGAATGGGAATTACGCGGGTGAAACCGATGGGCACTCCTAGTCGTTTAAATAAAATTAAATTTGTTACATTTTAAATTATGTAACGTTTGTAAATATAAATGTAGTTCGCTCATTATTCTGCTCTCTCTTAAATTAAATATAAAACATGGCAAATATCCCGCTTTAAATAGTTTCAGTCATGAAAATAACCATGTTAATTTAAAATGCTTTTTAAAGAAATCAATCTTTTTTAAATCAATCAAATAAATTATTTCTTTTTATGAGGTAGTGCCACGCTGCTTTGCAGCCGAATTGGGTTGGGGAGACTGGGGTAGTAACTCTTGCTCACAAAATACTGGTATGAATTGACATCTATGCTGTCACGTTTTATTCCGTTTGAGAGTTCCTGGTGGCCAATGTCGGTGGTCACCATAAGGCTGTGACTGCTCGTCTTACTGCTCGTACTTCTACTTAATGATAGAACCACTAGGCACTAACTACTAGTTCGTTAGGTTCGTAGTAACGCTTACAATTCGAACAACTCTTCTGAAAATTTGAAATTTATAACCCTTCGCTGTTGCAATGAGCATATTATTCACACAATTTTGAATATTATATTAAAAATGTACAATTTATTAGAACGCAACGGCAACTTAAATTTCATTTTTCATTTTCACGAGAGCGGTCGTATATAAAATATATTTCGCAACAGATTATGTGCGAGGTAATCCATTTAAAGCAACAAATAAAACAGAACGGGCCATGACACAACAGGAATATAGTTTCACAGGCCGGCAGGTCGGAACAATTGAATTATGCCCGGCTATTAAATTCATCTCTTCGAGTCCAGGCCGCCTTCGCTAATCTGTGGTGTTTAGAGCGGCCATTTTGATGACCGCACATTATTCGATTTGTTGTCTATGGATTTTGAATGTATAGAAAATGTACTTAAATTTTGCAACTACCTTTCAACATCTATATTAAAACTTTTTATAAAGATAAAAATTACTTTATTTGGAGTTTGTCGCCTCTTTTTAGTGCCATGGTTTTAGTTATTATCTCCATGCTTTATCCAAAACTTCGAGGAAATCTTAATTAGATAACCTTTAAATATCTTAACTGCTTAAAAGTGCTTTTATTACAGTTACATTTAACTAATACGACAAAGATTGTTAACTAGATTCTAAAGCTGCTTGTTTCATCATCATCATCATCATCATCATCATCATCAGCCTTCATTCGTTCACTGCTGGACGTAGGTCTCAATTAACGAACGATCACTTGCCTTGCTGTAGGTATAGATAAAGATTTTATAGTGTACTCGTATGTCTTTTCGACTTAAGCTCCGCAAGATATTTTTGTATTGCTCCTTTATACCATGACAGTGCGAGAATAATTTAGAAATAAAAATGTTCTTAGTGAATTGGATTTGTAGTATAGGTAAGAAAATATAATAAATGCGAAAGCTGGTAATAAAATAAAATAGACGATTTATGGAATAGACAATAATTTAGTACTTCTAGAATTATATAGAGAAAAATGGGTATCTAAGTTTGACGTAGTGGACAGAGTTTAAAAATATTTATTGCTACGAATACTTTTATATTTTCGAACCTCTTCTGTTTGAGCGCTTGAAATTTCCATTGGTATTGAAAATTATTTTCACATTTTTATCTTCGTTGTACCGCAGATGAACCGGCGACTTAACGCCCTTTGTGCATTACTCCCGCCCCGGGCGAACCATGTCGGGCGAGCGGTGTAAGGCGAACGATGTAGGGCGGATGGGGCGGAACTCGTATCTAACATTTCTAAATTCACCTACTTCATCGAAAACGAAGCTGACGCTTACAAATGTTACCCGTGTATATTTCAAATATTACTTTTAGAATATATGTTATTGTTTACGGTAGTCTTGAGTAAAATAATCCCGTAAAAAGGTTACACATCAAAATCAATGGCTAGAATTTGATTTGATCTGGCAAATACTATTTAGCTGTAATAATCTAAAAGCCTTTTTTAATTTTTTAATCGCATATCCAATCATGTCTTATACAAATAGTTGTGGAAATTACATTGTGTTTACTTTTATAATTAAAATCAAAGCAAGATTACGAGAAAACGAGTATTAATAAAAATAGAATTAGTATCACATTTTTTTATTATACATGATAAGTTACTTTTGGTAGATTTTTAGTTTAACGAGACAAGGAACTCATACTTAGGAACTTTAGGTTAAACTAAGTTTGTGTTAGCTGCTGTTTGCATTGTGCTAGTTCAATGCGGGATCGCAAACTTTACCTGCAATTAAAGCACTTTTGATTTTGGCCTTTTCGTATGTTCTTCTGTATTCTGAGAGACCTTAAAAAATAATATATTTTAACATTATAATGATCCAATATTTATGTACCAAATATGAAAGAAAATATTGTCTAGGTAGCTTATGTGGACACAAACGATTGAAGCTATGTTTCTCCTTGCTGATTTTCTTTACAGTTAACCAGAGAAATACAAATACTTGGAACCACAATTAGAAATCACAAATTCATTCCTAGCAATTAAAAAAAAATATTTTCCTTCCTAATCCGTATCAAATTCAATATACCCAAATAAGGATATGGTAAAATTCAAATTTATTTTAATGAACCTATTAACGAATAGCTTAGCAAAGCTATATTATTCCCTAAATCATATTTTTTTAAAGGATAATGATATCATTAAGATTATTATTTAATTAATAGATTATGATGGCAAATAATAAATATCTAAAAAAATTATTCATCTTGATACGGTCGTGCTGAATTCTAACTTCTGGACAATTAAGGCAAATAACTGTGGAATAAAAGTAATTACTTTTTTTAAATATTCAAGTTTTCCCGCCGCTTGGGGAGATGGGGAGAGCCTTATATTTGTCATTGTTATATATCATAATATTATGTATAAAAAGAGTAAAGTGGTACAGAAAGTATTACGGCTGCTTTTGTGATTGTCTTCATTCTTCGAACGGAGAGATAAAAATGAAGTACCCCAATTTCCCATTTGCACTACTATAATATATTACGTAGTAGGTACTTACTTGTCCCAATATGTTTTTTATTTTATTTTATAACTCTGTATATTGTTTATTTTCTGTACAAAGACTACTATTATGTAACCGGAGTACAATTCAGTCGGATGCTGTCCGTACACAATTTTTGCGCTCAGTGTTGTCAGTTAATTTCTCAAGATAATTAGGGTAAGGGTACGTAGAGGTGATCAATAACTGACTTTTATTTAAAATGATCAAACCGAAATAAGATTGCATCGTTTAAAATTTGTTTTCGCTGATTTTTTATTTTAGAAGGAGCTATTATGATGGAGTAAGTAATAATACACCTAACCTAACCATGTAAGGGCGCTGCCCTAACGCAGCGCACGAATAGGTTACGCACGATTGTCAAGTTTTGCTTCCCAAGAAAATATATGTGACTAGCGGACTCGACAGACTTCGTTCTGTCAAAACAATTAATTTGCAATAAATAAAATTGCAATCTCAAATTTGAGAAATAAACTTTCCTATCTTTTAAGTTGGAGAAAAGCACACATTTTAAAAGAAAAAATATTTAAATCGGTTAAGTGGTTTAGGAGTCCATTGAGGACAAACATTGTGACACGAGATTTATATATATTAAGATTATCTCCAGTTGCCACCAAGTGACACGCTACGTTATCTATAGACACTTTCTTGTGTTCTTGCAGTTGACATTTTAACACGCGTTCGTGGTCCGCGGTGAAGCTGCGGCTGAATATAATCTTACACTTAAATCGTAGACATATTGGCGAAGATTTCGATACCTATGCTATTTGCGTATCTAATAAATTTATTGCTTAAATGATAACAAAAACACGACAAAATTAAAATTGATACCTTGTCTAATTCCGTTGTATTCAGATGTTTAATGTATCTTGATCATATCCTCACTCTCTCATTTTAATAATAATTAGCTTGTATGGATACGTGGAATGATTTATTTTCTAATAAGGCTGAAATATATTCTCGCATTCATTTTGAGCAGTCGAAACCTTAGGGCCTTTACCAACTAGTAAAGATTCCGCGCAACCAAAGGATATGAAGATACGTTGCTCTCCCTCCCTTTCCCTATAACCCCCCTCCTTCCCCACTGGAAACTCTCACACCTCACAAAACGCAAGAATTTACATTGGTACATATTATGGGAGTGAAAGACACCACCCTGGTTTTGCCGGTCCAATACGGCTGCAGCATGACATCTTAACATCTTAACAAGTCTAATAATCATTAACATTTTTCCACTTCTAACAGGATTTCTGTTTCAAAACATTATTAATTGTATGTGACCGTTTCGCCTTATTTATAAATTTTATTTTCCAACCATTCCAGGTATGTTTTTATTTTGAGTTATGAGGGAGTAAAAAGTAACCAGAGCCAAGCCAAATGGTTCGCGTAATATTACACACGGTGCGCTCGTCAGTTCTGTAACTTGAACTTGGCTCGATACTCTACCGCGTGTCTAGATCTCAACATTAATACATTCATTATTCGCAATAACTGCCTAGTCCATAACATAAACGGGGTAACCGATAGTAACTTAATTCATGTAAGTTAAGAAACTGAACGGGAATACCTAATGGGGGTGCAACCTCCCCTCCCCCTTTAAGTTTATGAATACTCGATGAGCCGGCATTAGTTCCCAGTTCACATCCCAGCATTACCTTTGTACTGTCATTAAAATATCTGTGATATGTTGATGTACTCCCGAACTCCATGTAAATGTAAATTATTAAATGGAACAACCGCGAATCTGAATACTAATTTGTTTATCTGAATTATTTAAATTGGAACTACACTGGTAAACGCCATTAGACGTTACGATAGGGGGTATGTATAATAACGCATAGAGTAACTATACCCTGGGGCTTCACGCGTCTTAAGACATAATTTTTAATTGCCTATATCTTATTCTTGTCACGAAGCAATCCTACTAATATTATAAATGCGAAAGTTTGTAAGTATGGATGTTTGTTAATCTTTCTCGTAAAAAAAATTGTGAATGGATTTTTATGAAACTTTACAATAATATAGCTTACACATCAGAATAACACATAGGCTGTAATTTATGCCCGTAGTCCCACGGGAATGGAAAATACGCGAGTGAAACCGCGAGTCGCTGCTTGTACTTTATAATATTTAAACCTGTATGTTTATTTAAAACACAACTCTGTGTGATGTACAAGCATATAATAAAATCGTACGATTTTTAATTACTGAAATTTATGCCTGATGATATTGTATGATGTGGAGTATATATTATATGATGTGAAGTTCACCAACCCGCATTGGGCCAGGGCATTAGTGAACTATGACCCATTACCCTCCTCGCCTGATTTTAAGGAAGAGACTCGTGCCCAGCAGTGGGACGTATAAGGGTTGTTAACTTATACTATAGTGGCTATGAATGGTTTACGAATAATTTATAAATAGTATTACCTAATATATTTAGATAATTCACACACAGCTATATACCAAACAAGGCGAAGCCTGTATTATGGCAACCAGATAACAGATACATACTTAGGTATTTGTAAAATACATACATATTATTGACAAACTACGCCCACACACAGAACAAATGATCATGCTCATCACACAAAAACTTGTCCTGGCTTGGAATCGAACCCATGACCTGCTGATTTAACAACCAGGGTCACTAATCACTAGGCCAGCAAGCCAGTCTAGAGATTTACACCCATATTCAAGAAGGTACTTGGCTAAGTAATGAAAACTGAAAAGAACGCTACTATCTATACGCTCCTCGAATCAATAGTCGGGTTCGACAGACGCACAGTGGCGGATTTCACTTAAGTATTGCCCATAAATTGGTTTGAATGACCCTATACGTTCGGGAGAACTCTTACACGTCAGTATTTTTTGTGAATACGGGTGTATTTCTTGTTACCATTATGGTCCTCATAATGAGAGTATCGTAGCACAAGATCAGATTAACGTGGTGGGCCCGTTAAGATTGCCTCTCCATCACAACCGCAACCATTCAACCGGATCCATTAAAACTTTGCAGCATCTAATTAGGTATTAGGGCCCTCCCAAATCGCCGTAAGTCGCAGTCATACTTAAATATAATAGTCACATAATATTTTAAAACTTTTAAATTTGTTTCACTGTTTCAGCTGTTTTCTATTTGCATTAAGATGTCTTTTTTCTCGTTAATATTTTAATTAAGCTGACGAAGTTTCAACGAACGACGATGAACGTCTTGTGTTCTTAGTTGAAGTGATGATATTTTGTTATTGTTGTTGAGTTTGTAATGGTCTAAGAGCCGTGGAAGATCGTCCTTCACCGATCTGATAACCAGATGAGACGTATTTTTTATCAAATATTTTGTATAAACAAATATGCCTATATTTATGCCTATCCAAAAGTGCTCATGGCTATCTTTAATTAATAATACTTTAATTACGATTTTTTGCAGACAAGTTTGTATGTCTGATTTTGTAATAAAATAATCTAAAATTTGATATAACTTTCGTTAAGTTATCAAATCGATATAGTCACCTATATTAACTTACCTGTTTTTGTTTACATCTGCTTGCCAGGTAGCCATTCACAGAAATGAGTAGGCAAGCCTACCTAGGCATATTCTGTGTGTTATAAACTATCAAAGAAATAAATTTCATGTGGTTATCAAAAGTATGAAAGTGATGAAAAAAATCGATTAAAGTTAATTAAATTAACAATAGCCATGAGCACTCTTGGCTAGGCAAGTAATTATAGGCATATTTGTTTATACAAAATATTTGATAAAAAATACATCTCATCTGGTTATCAGATCGGTGAAGGACGATGTTCCACGTCTCTCCTACTATGATTGTCTACGTTTTTGATTTTATAAATTCTATTGGGGTAATATCTAGGTTATTTTACTAATAGAAGGCTACGTTATATGTCAATGACATAGTCGTAATCTATCTCCGCATTCCCAGTGGAATATGAATTACGCAGGTGAATCCAGTGGGCGCTGCTAGTGTGTAATAATAACGAACACCTAACTTAATGCCGTTCCTTTTACTGGTCTTAAGAGATGATGAAAAAACATATTTGCTCATAATATAAGATGTATCAATTGAAATTGGTCGACGTCATCCCATCCTATGGAAAGATAGAAAGACAAAATTAAAGAAATTACAAATCACAGATTTATAAATAAAGATCAATACATATACATACATACATAATATGTAATATTATGACGTCATTTTGAAATTCGAACCCTAATTTTCAATTTCGGTTTTCACTTCTACTTTTGTTTTTTTTATTTTTTTACTTCTACATTAGTATAAGGACTGTTATTTGTTTTAGCTATACGTTTTTCTTTAGAGCCTTTAATGTGGTCTTTAAAATACGCTTCTCAAGTATATCGCGATACATCATATCAAGTTGGACACTCTCGTATTCACTCGACTGGCAGTCAATTATCTGATAAGCCGCGTCACCCTTCTTCTGAAATCACGTGTTGTCACTCCGTTTCCATGGCAACGCCGCTAGAAAAATAACTTCGCCCAATAGAAATCGACTCGTAAACGTAATTACACCGTACCACCCTAGCCTCCATTGATTGCAGGAAATTAATCCATATAGGGCCTATAATATTCACAAATTGCTCACGTATACTGTAAAGGAATTTCATACAAGGACTTTTGATAGTTACAATTAATTTCAACATTTTAACCCTACTCGTCCGATTTAGGTGAAATTTGGAACAAAAATAGGTTCGGAAATCCAACAAAAAAAGCAACTATGCAGATAACCCCCCGAGACTCTCAGATGAAAATCTTGTCATCGAAAACGCTGCCTAAGCAATTTGACACATATTGTTTTCTTAGGTTTAAGCGAATTTCACTCATTATAATGAAACAACTTTTTACAATGGTTGTTGTGAAGTATTCGAAACGTGGGACTCATAAAAAACTAAATAAACAACGATAAAATCCGTAAAAGAAGTTTCATTATAATTTGTCATATTACCTATAATGAAACAACTTTTACACAACAGTTATATAAAATTATGAGTGGTGACATTGTGTATCTTAAATAATTCTACAGAAAAGCTTGTGAAGGATATATCTATCTCCTAAGGAAAACACACTAAACATTTTATATCCAGTCTAAAACCCAATAAAAAAATAATATTTTGAATACATTATAAAGCCAAAAACTTATCAACTAGAATAACATTTTTAAAAACTTGGTTAATTATAATAGACCACTGTCAATCAATTACATAATTATTCTCAAATGTTTGATTGTGTTTCCGACAGCTTTTGTACGTAATTGAAAGTCCAATCAGCTCGATCTTTGGTAATATTTATTTTGCTCTTGTTATCATAACGACCCTCCTAATAATAATAAATAATAGACCGCCGACGAACGCTTCGTGAATACCTTAAAATTACTTAATTAAAAGCGATGGAGAGAGAAATCAAATTTATATGCCATAGCTGTAATAGGAGGGATGCTTTTAAATGTTGCTAATATATTAAAAGTTATTTTTTTAAACAAATTCTTTAGATTTTGTAATGTTTTATTTATGTAAAGCTTTATGAAAATTCAGGTTCTAATTTTAAGGGTAAAAATTACATTTAGCCATTTACAAAATAAATTTTAAACATATTTAGTGGAACATCGGTATTATACTTTTATACTTCTTGTGAGCATCACGCCGATTTCGAATCGATTCGATTTTTTTAAACCGTACATCGTGCTGCAACGTTTTTATTGGTTACTGTATTTTTTATATAAACCAATATTTTCTGAAGGGCTACCGCCTACCCCACAGATTATATAAGATAAGATGTCACACATTTATATATTGTTAATATTATTTGTGATAAGTTACTGTATTATGAAAAATGAGTTTTAGTAATAAATTTTATCTTAATCTCTTTGAACACCTATAAATAGTCAATATAAACGTACATATTATATAAAAATATATAATGACTCTGTAATTAAATATTTATTCGGTGGAATCGTTATATATAATAATATAATATTTCTTAATTTGTAATTTGAAGTCACTTAATTTTCTACAAGAATTAGAAAATAAAATTATTTGATTTTTGAGATGTTATATGACCAGCGAAAAGTTATAGTTAACTATTCTAAGCTTCCAGAACGGAACTTATAACAAGATAACTTTTTGAGTTCGCAATAAAGAATTTCTTTGGCATACTGAGCATAACAAGTGAGAAGCGGGTAGTTTAGGTTGTTATTTTTAGGTTTAGGTTGTCATCCAACAATCTAGAAAAATACCTTTGAATAACAAAATCAAAAGTACTTGAAATAAGTCAAAACATATGTAGTCAATAAGTAGTAATATCATACATATAACATGTAACATCATAACATCTTAAGAGTGAGTGTATTATTCCCAAGGTGTGGTATCTTTAATAAAATCTAATAATATGTTGTATTATAATATAATAACTTTTAAACCTTTTATACCTAACAAAGATTAAGAGGCCTTGGTAGGTTTGTGTACTTTGCTTTACTTAGTTGGAACGAAGTTCCTTACGGCAGGCTTGGAGGGGATAGGGACTTTGCTGCGCGACCGTACTGAAAAAAAATGTGATAGTAAAACCGTAAGAAAAAATGCGTGGAATATAAAACCGTTAAATGAGACGTGTGCAGGCGCGACAGTCGTATACACAAGCGAGTAGTGTATAATACCTTTCTCTTTCTCCCTCTTTCTTTTCGTTCTCTCGTCCCTTCTCTTTCTTAACTTCGTTCCTACCTGGTATCCCACGACACCACATCATTTTTTAGTAGATTTCCGACAAAATTGCCCAGTCTCTCTGCGCGCCGTGGTTCCACTCGCAATAAACACGCCTCTACACGGAGATCGTCATCCCACCTGGTAAATGCCCGGTCAACACTTCGTCCACCTAAACGTGGCTTTCACTCTTGAACCACAATTCACAGTGTTTACTTTTATTTCCTGGAAAATTCGTGATTCGCGATGTGGAAACAGTAATACAGTAAATATCTCCGTTTTTGTCAGATTACGATGGTTAACAGGATATCACGAAATGCGCATAAAGTACGAAAGCCGATTTTTACTGCCAATTAAATAAGCGTATTTTATATAATTTTTCCAAAATATTTTATGACGCCACTAGTAATTTACGCAATATCTCATATTTGAAAGTCTGGGAACGCAGTTGTTATTGATGTAAAGGTTGTCTACGGATGTCGCTAATAGCCTACGACCTGCTGAGCCGACTGTCCGTTAGCCTTCTCTTTCATTAAAAAAAACCAAAAACATCTTAAAATCATATCTTCTACTTCTTAGAGTTCCATCACCTGCCACCATCAGCCATCATTAAAGTTATTTTTGCTTTAGAGACCGCTGCATGGAACAGAGATCATGAACTGTTGTTGATCTTTTAAATTTATTAAAATGAAATTAAAATTATATTATATACACACAAATGAGCGACGATGGTCCAGTTGTGGATGGACTCGGCCTCTTATGCGAGAGGTCCTGGTTCGATCCTGACCCCCCCGTGTGTGCCTTGAAATAGGTTTACCTAATTTCTAAGTGCATCCCAACACGAGACCATCGCTTGCTCACCGGTGAAGGAAAACATCGTGAGGAAACCTGCATGCCTGATGAGGTTGAAAGTCTTTGAAGGTATGTGAAGTTCACCAACTCGCACTGGGCCAGCGTGGTGAACTATTGGCCCATTACCCTCCTCGCCTGATTTCGAGACCCGTACCCAGCAGTGGGACATAAAGGGTTGATACTTTTTTATACGTACAAATGTATCGCCGATAAAAAACTCAATAAGGCTAATGATGCCTCTTATAACACGCCAGACGAAATGACAGAATGCAAACTCAGTATTCGAGCTGAATATATTTTCTATCCGCTTCTATTTCTATTCTTGAAATCCTCTAACAAACGACGCCATCTATATTGAATCAAACGAATTCGCTATAATCTCAAATTGACTTTGAATATACCTTGAGAAAATCGCGGAAGCTTCTTTCATAAAATATACATGGAATAGTGGTCTTTGTGAGCAAATTGCTTGTAGATATGGAATTGAGTTGGACCGGACGAAGCGGTTCGAATCTGTGACCCTTTCATCAACTACAAATTGGCAGTTTAGTTTGTAGCTGTGGGCGATTGTTACTGCTTCTAAAAAACTTTAACCTCAAGTTTTGCTTTCCGTATAAGCACCCACTTTATGTTACTGTTATTACTAACTGCAGTTCTAAACTTTCCTAAAGATAAGTTTAGAATTTTTAATATAATTGACATTTTACTACATCATATATTTTATACTTCCCATTGCCGTGTCCGTAGTACGAGGATAAATTATAGCATATGATACTCTTATGTATAGTCTATATTACTGCAAAGTTGCATTAAAATCAATTCAGTAATTTTTGTTGAAAAGATTAACAAACATACATCCATACTTTCTTGCAAACTTCGCGTTTATAATATAAGTAGGACAAAAAGTTTATTTTAATAATTAAAACTATTACTGCGGTATTTTTGAAACATAAATATTTACCGCTTATATAGTACAGCTTGGTAAAAAAAATTAGGGCGCCACTATTTTAATAAGTATATCACTATACATCTTATCATAGACGGAAAAGATCAAGAGAATTTAATGAAATCGTAAAAAATAAATGTAGAACAATAAACGTTACTCAAAATCTAGGACTCGCCAGTTAAGAGGGCCTAGCCAAAATGCCATTAAGAAAGCGTTAGCGAAGTTCGAAAATGATAAAATGTATAGGATGGACTACGTGATTAAGCGTGGCCTTATGTCAATACCATACATTATATCATTTTCGAACTTCGCTAACGCTTTTTTAATGGCATTTTGGCTAGGCCCCAAGTAGTGTCAACATCATAGGTTCCCAGTTAGTACAATATTTAGTTACACTTATCACCACGTCTCGACGAGCGACGAGCGACACAGTCTCTTATGCGATAGGGTCCAAGTTCAATCTCAACCTGACTTCAACCCCCACTCTCGCGGTGCCTTCAAATCGGTTATTTTAAATTTCTAAGCGCACCCTTAAACACAAAATCGTCGCTCGCTCAGAGTCGAAGGAAAACATCGTGAGGAAACCTGCATGCCTGATGAGATTAAAAGTCTTTGAAAGTATGTGGAATTCACCAACCAACCACCACCAACCTCCTTGGCCTGCTACCCTCCTCGGCTGGAGGAGGAGGAGACCTGTGCCCAGCAGTGGGACGTATATGGGTTGCTACTTTTATCACCACATCATACCTTTTTTGCCCAGCTGTTCTTGATATAGAATATAGACAATTTTTGAATTTTAAATCAATACGAAATATGAGCTGAAAATACATTTGGAAATCATAAATATTTAAATTGGTCCGATCCAAATAGATACAGTAAAATTGGAATGGTATGATGTTTACCTAATCAAGGAGTTGGCAATGAAACCCATCGGCCTGTCACACCTCACCAGGACCCCGGGCTTAATTAAATCCTGACAGCTAGTTAGCTCAGATATTAGTTTTCATCAGCCGTTTGACTGGAGCTCGCACTTGATTATGTGGTGACAGAATTCATATATTCCATTTTACGGATTCCACAAAATTGAAAAAAGAATGTTATAATTGGCCTATACGTTTCACCTATACCTACCTTATTACCCTATTATTTAAAAATTTCCTCTACCCCAAGGTTGCCTGGTAGAAATCGCTACCAAAGCTATAAGGCCGCCTTTGTGCATATTATTTTTTGTAAGTTTAGTTTTTAAGATATTGATTATAATTTGTAAATTTTATGCACAATAAAGTATATTCTTCTTCTTCTTTTTCTATAATTGTATTATGTAATACAAGAAGAGTTTTTTTTTTTTAATCTCGTCATTTTCAAATTACTTTGTAGTGTTGGAAAAAACAAACGAACAAACAATTCATATTAGTAGAGCTATATATAATATCAAGTCCATACTAAGACTTGATTTTGAATTGTAATAATAATATTTCATCAATATGTGTTTATATTAAAATGATATCCCATAGAGGTATTGGCTATTACTAAAGCATATTATAACTGTAATAATATATATAATAAATAGTGGAAAAGTGTTAAAAAAGAAGCCTTTGCCAAATAGAGATTATAATGTAAACTTACTCAAACGATTATGGACGTTTCAAGTATTGGCGGTCTTAAGCTAGTGATCGACATCGATCGACGATTTAGCTTTCCGATTATCAAGTCACCGATGCGAGTGAATGCGAGCGAAATCTACGAAAAAGTATGTTTAGGTTTTTCATTTTGACTATTCGTGTCCAGGTTGGATAATCGACAATCGTTCTTGGCTTATCCTAAAGACTTGGTTTTTTGTAGTTATGATATTTGCTTAAAAAACGTATTTGCTGTTAAAACGTTTCCTAATGGTCACAATATGATCAAAATGTTTTAACGATAATAATGAATTTTTTTTTTTTTTTTGTTTCGAAAGATCTAGACTTTTAGTCCTGATGGCCTTTAAGCTCAATCGGTAGGTTCGTACCTACAGATTGAGCTTACACGAGTAAGTAGTAGAAATTGGTACTGCAGTCCAATAAATGCTAATAAAAAAACACTTGGGCAAAAAGAAGTAGTAATGTATTATTTTTGCCCATTTTTACATTGATAGTAAACTGTGAACAAGAAGGTTACTTGTGAACAAGAATATTGCTTTTATGATATTTTCCAAATTATTAGCACGTCTTAATCTTCCACCCAAGTCACGTATACAAAAGCTACAGTCATAAATCAATTTTTACAAGCGCTCGCCCTCAACAAACCCCACTAATCGAACAAACAACATGTACAATATGACAAGGGCCGCCCTAAAACATAAAAAAAAAATCAAAATTACAAAAACAAAATGGTAGAGATTTAAAAAATATTTTTTTTTAGGTAATTCAATGAAAACATATTATATAGTTTGAATTTCTGAATTTTAGAATTTTAAAACCCCGGGAAAATAATACGGAAAATGCAATAGGACCTATGGTCCTAGTATAGCGATATCGTGATTTAGGACATATTTTTATAGGAATTTTGGATAGTTTTAGGGCTTCTGTCATATACACTGGTGACTGGGGTATGAGGCCACTAACGGCGCTAGCTACGCCCTAAGAAAATATCTAATTATGTTATATATTATTATGATATTACTAGCTGTTGGACGCAGCTTTGCCTGCGTCAACTACGATTTAAAACGGGTCTCTAACTTTTTGAAAATTTAATATAGCCTTTGGTCACTGGGTATAGTGTAGCTTCCCAATAGTGAAAGAATTTTTTAAAATGGTCAGGTAGTTTCGAAGCCTATTTATTCAATATAAACAAACAATCAAATCTTTCCTCTTTATAATACTAGTATAGATTAGCTAGTATGATTTCTTCTCAAGTAGTAGTAAGTAGGTAGAAGTAATTAAAGCAACCCTGAAAGTAAATACGTATATAAGAAAACGTATTAGTAATAAAATTTTATTTACTTCTCGTTCAAAAATAACAAACAACTTCAAAGAACGTAATTAGAGAATGTCTTAGTCTTTTGGAATGTAATGAAAGCTTTGATGTGAAACATCTGATGGGCGTTTTGATAAGAACATTTGGGGTCCACGCTATATGCTATTTGACCGGTCTAACATATTTAAATCTTTGCATGATATAAATTAAAACATTAAAGCCTTTTTTTGGGTCTATGCCCACAAATACTATCCTATTTTTGTCAGTATATCTAATAAAAAAATATTATATTGTCTTATTATTGATTTCATATTAAACGAGTAAAAAAATAAAGAGATGTATTGTGCTTAAAAAGTGTGCGTTAAACTATTTAATATATTCCATTAAAGTATTTGCGACGGGATACACTGGGACTGATCCGCGATCGTGATGACATTTCTATTTTAATTAAGATATAAGAAACTATAAGAAAACAGTTACCCCAGACAGATATGATACACCAACTATACTATATTATAATATTATACATAATAACAACGCTCCGCGGTATAAATTATAGGCTGTGTCATTCTCATGTAGCAGCTATGTTTTTGTAAAGTTTCATCAAATTTCATTCAGTACTTTTTACGGAAAAGAATTACTAATCCATAGAAAATATCATAATTAAAATATTAGTAGGACTACTAATACTTACGACGAAATAAATAATGAAATTTTTGAGTAAACATATAATTCGACATTCAATGGGCATTCAATTTAATAAATTTTATTTGTGAATACGAGTAACATGCTCACATTTTATTTGTGTTCTCATTGTATAATAAAAAAATGATGAGGAAGGAAACGTAAGGGCCATCCCCTTTGTCCTGAAGTCCCGTTGTGATTGAGAAAATGGATTGAATTTGAAGGCAGATATCATTGGGCTCATAACCAAACGTCATTTCGTTTAACAAGCTAAATGCTTTTATTAGGGTCTTGTGTATGAATATTTGTATAGATTTTTACTTTGCAAAACTCTATCTACTCATAAAAAACTCATAAAAACTATCGTGTCATCTCGTTCTTTCCCGTTACAAAATATATCCATTTCTTTTTAACGTTCCGTGATTGGTAATGTATGACATTGAATTAGCTTATCACAGCATTGCAACCCCTTTCGTCTCACCTCAGCTCAGCCAGAATGCATTTAATACGAAAAATCAAACATTAGGAGTCTATAGGTTGCGTGGTCGATGTTTCTAACATTATTAAAAGTATATAGAGACAGAAAAGTATTTAATATATCATAGACTCCAGCACGAGCAGCGTTAGTGGTGCTGACACTTTTAATACAGCCGTGACATCGGAAATCTCTTAGGCGGTAGTAATCCTCACGTCGTATTCCAAGTCCAGACGAAATCCATAATCCAATTACGAGCGCTGCTCCGACATCACGAGAGGTACTGCATCTGGAAGCGTTTACTATCACATTTTTATTATAGTGTAAAACATTTTTACTATTTGAATATTTTTTACTTTGCAAACCTTGATTGAAATACGTCGTTTTCGTCAAAAGTTGGTAAGTGGACTTACTCAGAGCTAAGGCATTCGTGGACAATGCGAAAATTCAAAATAAAATTAATGCCTGAATAATATTCTGTTTTAAATAGTATAAATATCTATGGTTGTAATATATATGCATTTAAAACCTTATAAAACTCACTTTCTCGAGCAATTAGCTTAAAAAAAACTGCATTCAACTTATACACCATCATCTGCCTAGCCTTTTCTCAACTATATTTGGGGTCGGCTTCCAGTCTAACCGGATGCAGCTGAACGCTGCGACTGCCTTTCTGACTCTGACCACAACCTAGCAATGGAGTTTTACGGTACCACACGGTAAGTTTGTTGACTTTCGGGCTTCCGACGACCGTAACTACTGTCAAAGATCCACGAATGACAGCCGGGACCAGCGGCTTAGCGTGCTTTACGAGGAACGGAGTAGTTTCGGTATATAAAGATGGTCACCCATTCGCGGAACAACCCCGGCAAGCATTGCCAGATAGATCGATTTGCGCGGCTTGTTATTATTTACAGTTTCTCTCTAATGAACATATACACCAATGGTAATAATAACCACCCAATAATTCAAGGGAGGGAAGGGTGTTGCAAGCCATTTTTTTCTTTTACGACTGGAAATGCACTGAGGCATCCCGCTGGGGAGTGGATATTCCCAGGCGGGTATGTGGGACTCGCTGCGCACGAAAGAAGGTAAGTTAACGGAGCTCTAACCACCAAAATCCGGCGAGTGCCACCGATGCCGCCTTTGATGAGGTGCCCGGATCTGCTAGTAACAGGGCACCTCGACGGCTAGTCAGTCCTTAACGGGACCGATGCCACCTCCACAGAGGGGTTGTCCCGCACAGAACAACAACTGCAAATGTCGGGACAGAACGATAAGTCTCCCGTCCTCACCCCGTGCCCCCTGATCATTTGTCCTCTCTTCTTATAAGAGGGATACAAAGAGCCACCTCGCTTCAATTCGCTTCGCCCAACTGCCCCACGACTATGATGAGGAGGGTTGCAAGCCCTGCATCAGTACCACTGTGCAAAAAGTCCACAAATCTACCACGTGTCTATTATATTGTTAGGTCAAGCACATTAGTGATTCCTATCTTCGTTCTCGATATACTAACTAATGAACTACTTGATACTAACTTTTAACGTTGTCTCTAAACTAAATCAATTCACCCAAGAATACCTGAAACAAAGAATTCAATTAAACTATATTAATTAATATCGCTGAAGGAAAACATCGTGAGGAAACCTGCATGCCTCATGAGATTGAAACTCTTTGAAGGTATGTAAAGTTCACCAACTCGCATTGGGCCAGCGCATCGGTAAACTATGGCCCAACACATTCCTCGCTTGATTTCGTGGAGAAAGCTTATAATTTCACCATGATCAGCCTCTATCCTCCCACTGCTTAACAAAAAAAACAAACTCAATGAACGCCAAGACGTCCGATCCCTTGCCACTTGCATTTATATTTATTTATATTGATAGCTTTAGTTGTTTTAATACGTAAATAAAATGTATAAGAGATAGATACACAATCGTCTGTACCTATTTCATGTTAAAAGAACAACTTCGTGAGCGTGAAATATCGTTTACCCATCCTCTAAATAACTTTGAAACTCTTTAAGAACTTTCATTCATTGAGTAGAAACTCTCTTTAGAACTTTCTTTCATCTATTCATGGAAACTTGTATTGGCTGTTTAGGTAAACTAATACCCAAAGGAATCCTCTTAAAATGGTGCATTATCTGTTATTTTATCAGATTGCAGATCAATAGTGGAAATATAGTCATTATCTTCTTCGTGTGCGTCTCTTTTAGCTTTTCTTCTTCAAGTGCGATTCATTTTATTGTTGACTATAACATTCAAACATCCAAACAACTTTCAATAGCAAAATGGCCAATACCTGTCTCGCATTATGGAATACATTATAAATAATATTAAAATTATAAATTCTTCTTTTCTTTAGATTTCATCCAAAAAAATATATTTACTATTTTAGACCACAATCGCAAAAAGAGGATTCACATATAGGTTTCGAAAATTTTTTTACGTAAAGAACGTTTTTACTTGGAAATGTAAACTAACAGACGTACCACCTGATGGTTAGTGGTCGACGTCGCCCATTTACATTAACTAGTTTACCTGAAACTAGGTCAGGCATATTCTGAGAGATGTTAAGTCCCAAGAAAGTTATAAGAAACAAGCAAGATGGCGGTATCCCTGGCGCCGGGAGCGCAGCACAGCGCATCACTCTCGCTGGTACATATTTTAAATATTTTCTTTATAAAGGCAAAAGGTGTATCCAGTGATTTATGACATGGTATTGGGTATTCCGTTTAAACGCAGTACCGGGCTCAAGCCCGAGCAGTCAAGTAGTGTCGAGTCCTCGGACGTGCCCTCGCCCTGCGGCTCAACGGCCATGTTAACTGCAATCGCATGCGAAACAGATTCAAACAATATTCCGTGCGTCTCTTGTATGTCGGAATTTAGCAAATTGTGAACATACAACCATTTAGGTTTTAATTTATTCAATTGTAAATAGAAGATAATATAATCAAATATCAACATAGCACATAAAAGTAAACGTATTCAAATTATAATAGAAATAACTAAGAAAACATTACAAGCATCCCATTTGTATTACAAAGGGAAACCTATTTATTATTGACCTCATCACTACATATTATAAAACAAAGTCGCTTTTTCTGTCCCTATATCCCTTTGTACGCTTAAATCTTTAAAACCACGCAACGGATTTTGATGCGGCTTTCTTTAATGGATAGGACAATTCAAGAGGAAGGTTTATGTATATAATTTATTAAGTTTCTATATACATTGGCTAAGATATAACAATAATTGTTGGAGGTGTCGGAAAAAAATTGGCCGTCTGGGAGTTTCCAACGAAAACGCTGCCTAAACCCTTTGAGATATATCAAAATAATGTATGGTGGAATTGTGTGTCTTAAATAGGTCTACAAAAAAGTCCGCGATGGTATATATCTATCTCTTAGGGATATCATACTATATCCATTTAATACTTTAAAAAATGGACAATTTTAACGCGATAATTTGAAAGTCATTTACAAAAATACGGTATGAATCGTTATCATTTTAAATTAGTTAATTAGCTGGAGCACTTAATGAAGATTATTTTTACCCTTTACATCATGCAAATTAAATGAATACTTTAGAAGATATGGCAATATCAAAATAATACGCAAGAAAATAAATCGTGTTGCCGTGATTTGAGAGGGCAGTGTAATATGAAATAGTATCCTAAATAGTAAATATGCATGCAGAAAGTCTGCATAGGAATATAATATGTCTTTATGTTCAAGATAACATATATCCATTTTAATACAAAAACTTAGTCATTATTGAAATGGAAAATGATCGTCATCAAACATGATAAATTCGTAAACCTAAGTTCACGCGGGCGAAGCTGCGGGTAACAGCTAGTTTCTTTATAATTCTATATTATTGTATGTAATAACTGAAACGCTGTCGGTTCTCTAAATAAATAAATAAAAAGGGAGTAACATAATATCTATACTACTGTTTATAGTGTGTTTTTTTTTAATCTTGCATTTGATTGCCCCTAATTTTATTATTCAGGAAGTTTATAGTTGTTATTTTTGCAAAATTTACGAAAGTAGAAATCAGCATGCGAAGTTAAAAAGGAGCAGAAAAGAAGATTCACGAAACACTAGTAATTGAGTTGCATTATGCATATTATGAGTAGGAATACTCATACTAAAAAAATGCATAGTCCATACACCGCATGACCAATATTGTTGATGAGAGCTCTAGACTAGAGACGCCACATAAACCTAAAGACAGGAACCACTTAATGCCGCTTAATCGTGTCTGTGCTTAGTGCGTCGTTACATGGATAATACACCTACGTGATCATGTAATCACTCGCTTGTTTAATGATCAATGTAGAGTGATCATTGATTATGATTCAAAAATTTGGCAACGATGACGCTCGGCAGATGCGAGACGAACTTTAATACTAGAACTTATCAGAATAAGTAAAATTTAAGTGTTTGTTTAAAATTTTATAATTTAAAATTAGCAGCTTTTTACCAAATGTATATGAAAATATATACAGTAGTTGTATATTAAAAAAACATTTATTTTGACGTGACAACGTCCTATAATTCGATGGAACACGGATGGATTACGGAGAAACATGACTCATGCGGCGTTACCGCGCTCTGAGGCGTTCCATTTAAGGCTTGAAAGACAAGAAGGTACAATCGGCCCATCAGTATTTTCTTATGACGTTGTCACGTTTAACTATCATCAGTAAACCGACTTTACAGACAACCAATTTTTTATTTTGTCTGTCTCCTTTTTGCTCCGGCTATGTAAAACGGTTTGGCTGATTTTGACGGCAGATAACTGATGTTATAAAGAGTAAATTAGGCCAAAAACTCATCAATCCGTATGGGGAAGTATTGTAACGCAACGTTAACGTAGTACAGATAACGCAGATTTTACTGATACTTTTAGATAAAATAAGTCATTGCCAAACTAGGCCACTCGTCCCAAAGGTAATCATGTAAAACTAATAATATTTTCATAATTACTTTTCCTAAATCCTTCGCACCTCTACTAATTTATATAATCCTGGCTAACACGCTATACGACGTATTTATATAAAAGTTAATTTCGTTGGTCGGCTCCCGAGTCCCGTGGCTGAAGATCTTATTATGAACCTACAAAGGAACAGAACTTAGTTTCATTCTTGAAACGTATTTTCATTTTATCTTTTCCTTATTAAATAATACCAGGTTGGAATGTATTTATCTGGTTTGTAATGTTTCATCATTATCAGCTTGTAATAGCTGAGCTGAGCTTTTTTTTGATAACGCAGCTGGCAAAAGAAGCAGGGGTACTGATATAGTTTCCTGACTCTAAGTATGGAATACCTGCGAGCGCCTTCAGACGCTGTTTGAGGGTCCCGGATCTGTAAGCAACGGGATCACCTCAGCGATAGACTAGCATCGGATACTCCTCATATATACTCTACTCATACATACTCCACATTGCCACTAAGTAGTCCACGCAGCATCATGTCTAACTACTCAGGTTCCTATCTTGAAGGCCGACACGAGCACTATAGCATTACA
This sequence comes from Lycaena phlaeas, assembly GCA_905333005.2. Lineage (NCBI taxonomy): Eukaryota > Metazoa > Arthropoda > Insecta > Lepidoptera > Lycaenidae > Lycaena > Lycaena phlaeas. The sequence goes on from HG995181.1 coordinate 8,438,503, forward strand.
AGAGACGCATGCTAAAGCGCCTCCTACGCACCCCCTGTTCGATCGCGGAGAAAGTCCTCATCGCCAACCTCCTCTCTCATTCACTCACCAGCCTCCTTCTGTTACTGCTCGCAGAAGTAGATCATCGTCGTTCCTGAGCATTGCATCGTGGCGATAATGCTCGCCAAAGTCAACTGCCCCTGATGAAAGAGAGTCGAGAGTGTCGTCATAGGTCATCACGACATGACAGCGTCATACTATTTTCCGTCACGCATCAAGTCGTTTTTACAGGGAAAAGAAGCCAATAAATGAATCACAATATGAAAAGAGGAGTGCTTCATAAACATGTCCAATACATACGAATTGGTTTCATACGGTGTTAATGATTTGATTGACAAGTGTTTACAAGAATGCCCCTTAATTGGAGGACCCTCCATCAGCGTGACAGATCGATGAAAAAAGTGTCTGGTCCCGAGTTTTTGAATTTTAAATGCTTTTCAAGTGATTCTGTCTGGAAACAGCTAAAAGTGCACTTGAACTGAACGTTAAAAATTCATTTTCTATTTCAATCAATTATAATGAATTCACAATATTGTGTCTTGGATTTTTAATATAGAAATAGAAAAAAAATCATAAAGCGCTTTAAAGACTGTTGGTTTGATTTTTTTAATTGTTTTATTTTATTTAAGTCTTATTTCTTCTTATTCTTTTATTTTATTTAAGTCGGCATACACTTATTGACAAAATGAGTCAACATCGACGTACTTGCTTTATCTTTTGTGAAGTTGATATCAGTTATAACTTTAGGATTCTCAAAAGCATAATTTTCATTACTTTTCTCTTTTCTTACCTTCAAATGGTAAACCGTACCATTTGTTTGATGTATTGATAAGAAACATATTAGCTCTTTCTTACTACCCATTCGCTGATTCTTTATCTTCTGTCTTTTTGTTAACAATAGCTTTTTTATACTTGATCCTAAAATAATGGAATTCGTGACGAGGAGAAATCGACGTCATATTTTTTGTAAAATAAAAAAAAATATGATTAAAATATTAAATGTACCTAAAATATATTATTTATGACGAATAAAAAGGAATAAGTATTCCCGAAACAGTTTTATTTACATTCAAACGCAAATAAAGAAAAAACATTGTCTCCGCCATTTTGAATTTTAAATTTGTTAACATCGAAACGCTTTTAAGTCCATTAAACAATAGTAGCTCGTCAAAGGGTCGATGTCGGGTGCGGAACCAGAGACTATCCTTTCGAGAAACGTCCCCGTGTCCGGAACTCAATCATTAGTGTGCTCACTCAACGTGAAACCGATTTCATCCCTCACGAGTGCGCCTCTTTGAAACTGGCGCAATATTCGAAAGGAAAACTCGGAAAAAAATTATTGCTCAAGTCGCGACCGGGAAAATGAGAATGGAATGTCGAGGGCAATCGAGCGTGGAAGTCTTACCAGCCAATATGCGAGTTTACGTTATCGCTGACGGGGTACACTTCGGAAGGACGGGTTAGACTCCAACCGCCCGCGGTTATAAACGAAACAACTTCGTTACAGCTCCGCTGTTTTGTTTCCACTCGGCAATATTAGTTTTAGTCAAAAAGCTATTTTTCAGTCCGACGGCGAAAGGCTTGAAAGTTTTCTAATTTAGCAAATTTGTACAAAATGTTCCATGCCGCGCTTTTGATAATACAAAGAGTGTTTGTTGCTTGGAAATGAGTTAGTGTTTAAATTTTACAATCTTCTTTGGTCCTCCCGTGACCATGGTTGGTAAATAAACCGCGATAAAATCCGTAAAAGTTGTTTCATTATAATCTTCTTTATTTTAGTTTTACATATACCATGTGTATGTGTAGAAGGCAAAAAATAAAGGGATATTTACGAACTTCATCTATTTTCATAATTTTTCCGAAATTTATTTATACATAAATATTTCTCGACCTCGACCTAATTCTGGTAAATTAAGAAATCATTTATCATCTTCTGAATCTTCACTTACGTTAACCTAGTATTGACTATATGTATACAAGTACCAGTTTGAAATACTAATGAGCTTAGGCATCTACATAAACACTAAACTATCGTTCGCTCACTGGTGAAGGAAAACATCGTGAGGAAACCTGCATGCCTGATGAGATTGAAACTCTTTGAAGGTATGTGTAGTTCACCAACACGCATTGGGCCAACGCATCGGTGAACTATGGCCCAATACCCTCCTCGCCTAATTTCGGGGAGGAGACCCGTGCCCAGCAGTGGGACATAAAAGAGTTTATACTTTACTTTTTACTTTTTAGGCATCTACGTATAACAAGGCTTTTTTAATCTACTAAACTTTTAATTACGAGGCAATGTGAAGGGTGACAAATTGACTTACTAATAATTTTTTTATTAGTAAGTCATTGACTTACACAATATTATTTTTTTGTAATATTTGTAATAACACTGATGATCAGGCGTTATTCGTTGACCACTTTGTATCTCGACCAATACAGTTGAAATGAAAGCTTCTTTGGTCACTTTTTGATTGGAGAAAATCTTATAGGCTAGCGTTACCGACATGCCAATGTGACATTATGCCGGCATTATAATAAATAATAATTTTAGCATTTAAATTTTTATTGTAACTTGTAATTTTTTAATTTTATCGGTAGTCTCCTATAGCATAGAAGAGCAAAGGAATAGTCGAAGCCTTGCGATTATCGACACCCAGTAACATCCACATAACCAGAGGTTATGCAGATACGTTCTACTCCTTTTCCCAATACCCCCCCCCCCTCTCCCCCCAATTGGCCACCGGACACTCACAAACCGCAAAAAACACAACACCTTGGCTGTCACTTTACGCCAATTTCATGTCAGTGAGACCATGAGTTCGTGCTCCTACCATGACTATCATGTCTTTTAACTTATTCACTATCCGCAACTCCACATATATGAAAAAAAGCAATTTTAAAGAGTAAATAATAGCTCAGATAGAAGCGAAATATATTTTCAAATTTCACTAAGGTCGTTCGTTGAAGACATTTTTAAAGATTGACACGGTTATAGGAACATTAAATTATTAAAGAGATATTCGAGATACTTATCCAGCAAGTCTATGGATATTAATAGTGGCTCACGAGACGTATTAGAAGATTAAGTGACAGCTATTTAAGTAGCTGACTCTAAGCAGCTTGAAGGATGGAGCAGCGTAGTTTTAAGCGGATACATTATAGTGATGAATCTCGTGTCGTTAGTTACACTTTTGTTCACTTACACTTATAAAATGTAAGTGACTCAAAAGACCAAATATATAAAACATCTTTAAGCGCAAATTTAATAAATTCTTGAAATATTAAATATTATTTCATATATTTATATTATTCTTAATAACATAATTTGCATTCCTTTACAAATTGAAATTACATAAATTTTGTTCGTGCGTAGACGAGGGAAAATAATTTAATAAGCTCATACTGAAAGTCTATTTTAGGTAAATACCTGAGCTCGTAAATGAAATCTCCGTACTTTAATTTATTTAATATTCATTAAGTCTAATTTTTTTAATTTAAATTAGCAAAAAGTGCGAGATAAATTTCCCATAAATATCTAAAACTTGGGAAAATCCCTCAATCTTTAAAAAGAAAAACTCGCATGTATGACATATGCATGGACTTATGTTCATGCCATTCTATGAACAACCTTTTAAGTTGCACTCGGAATATGACAGTGGTATATATATACGCAGATGGTAGAAAATTAGTCTAGAACGTATATAATATATCCACCAATAGAATGCTGCTCTTCTTTTCTTCATTTGTTGCCGCAACAACTATCTCAAATATTCACCATCTATACGAACCTGTTTTTCTTCTACCGGTGAAAAATATATTTTATAGCTTTGCTGTGAGTGAGTCTAATACATTTATTAAATTAGTTTGTATCTTGTCCCAGGTTCTATTGTTCCCTGAGGAAGGCTGGGCGAGAAGCGCTTCGTCGTCGTATTGGACGCTACAGCCTTGCTGGTGGCGACGATCGAGGTGTAAAGTTGTCGAGGTCGCCGGAACGCGAAGGTGAGCTACAAATTCAACGATCAAGTATTGTAAAGGAGACGGTCCATTTCTGGTCTAGTCTTGTACAGTATACTATAAATAAATAAAATACATAGATTTCATTAAAAATGAAATAAATTAGTTTACCATAATAAATTACGTGCAAAAAATTAAAAAAATTATAAAGTTTTTAAATATTAGCTATTCCACACAAAGATGGCGGCTATTACTTAAACGTCATTATTGAAAAATGGCGTCACTCATGGTACTTTCTTAACTATTTCAAGCTTTGTTATGGAGTTGTTAACTCGTGATGTGTTTCTTGCATTTTTGTGGATATTTTGACGACTTGGGCTTTTTATTTGGACATAGATTTATAGCCATAAACGCCAAAGAAAATATTCGTACGCCATTATTATATCATGTAGTGTTGTATATCTTAGAAATATTAAATTATGCTTACGCTGAAATTGAAAAGAATTTATGGATATGATCATATTAAAACTGTTTGAATATTTATTTTCCTTCATATCATTATGTGTACAAAAGTACGCCAACGTCCCATACAATTTTGGACCGTCTCCTTTAAATGTCTATCTACCTTATATATATAGAAGTATTTATAAGTATGAGAAATAGCCAAAGTACCATTTCAGTATAGGTTCACTTGTGAAAAGTAAATCATATTCAAGAAGCATTGCAGCATGCATTGCAGCACTATATTAAATAATCTGAAGAATTTATTTGTTTCTTCTCTACTTTTATTAAAGGACGTTAAGAGCTATTTAGTTTGGGACAGGTTAAACACCGGGGATAACTCTCTTTACTTGATCCTTCAATGAGCGATTTGATATTTTTTATATATTTGATATCAAAACATAATCAAGATATTAATTTGTATACGACTACTACTTTCAAATTGATATGATTTCGATTCTTTTGGTTATATGAATTTGTAAAAAAATGGCATATTATTATGCTTAATAATAATTTCTACATTCGCATTCATTCTATAATCACGTACGTAACTGAAGTATGTATTATATTCCAACGGTAAAACCCTAATAAATTAATTAAATGGAATTTGGATTTAAATTTCTTTAATGGAAAATATATATTAAAATTCCGTTCTTACGTGTTTAATATACAATATTAATAAGCTTATAATGACGTGATCTGGCGTATTTTGTGAACAAATAATTAAAACGTTGCTAAGGAAACACAAAACCCCACATTTATGAAATATACTTGGACATAATTCAAAAACGAAATTAAATGTCTGTTAAGGTAAAGTACGGAAGTAGTACATCATGTTGTTGGACATTAAACATGCTTTTCGCAATTAACCACGGCGGGGACCAGGTAAGTGCTGAGCTGCGGTTTGACAAACGGCCGGCGTGGCTGAGGGCGCCACTATCGCCCAATCACAGCGCCGCCGTACTACGCGGATGATGTACAGACAACGATTACGCAAAATATTAAAAAGGAATATTATTTTTTCGATATGGATTTAGCTGCTATAAGCTAATATCTCCTATGAGATACTTTGAGAGATTTTTTGAGATCAAACAATAACACTTTACAATGTTCAAATAATTATTATAGCTATTACTAAATGATCAATCGATATTCAAGTCAAAGATAGAAATGACTGGATGAATAATAGAGTGGCTTTTTTTAATATTTGCTCACAAAATTAGCCTTTCATATTATTTTTTATTGAGATAATTTTATTACGATATAAATTTAATATGAACATATTTTATTCATACTTTCATTGATGTTTGTTAACAAGATTTGTACATACATTGAAATGTGGCGGAACGTGCCGTAAATAAAGATGGCGGACGCTAGAAAGGACTTGGCAGGAATGAGATACTATTTATTAGGTACACCACCTCCGCTGGTTCGTAGAATATTTTAGCTTTGCTTTATTAGCCAGTATTTCTTGTACGTTTGTGATATTACAACCGCTCTCGGCGGGGACGGGATCTCTTTGGCAAAATTATTCGTGTTTTAGTCTTTTGAATAATATATATGATATTTGTTTTGTACAAAGTTTACATTGAAAACATTTATTTCTCTTAAATAGTTATGAAGCACAGATTTAATTCTTGAACGGTCCAATCTAAATTTTATCCTGACCTAACTTTACATTTGACTTTTTTTTACTAAATGGAATAAATTGATTTTTCCATGTTCGGTGAATCATCGTGTAATAATAGAATAAGGTCTTCGAAAGTTATGCTTCGATAAAATCTTGCAGTTAGCGTGATTCTTGAATAGGTATAAGACCTATGTAAAATATAAGTTTTATACATCGCGTCTCTAAATTTAATCGTCTCTTGGTCATTTCAGTATTTTTTTATTGTTTTCAAATAGACAGACCTATTTCGTATTTAATATTTATAAAATGAATTAAAAGTTTTTATTTAAATACGACACAAAATCGTATTATTTTTACTAGAATGTTTTATTAATTTATGTTTTAATCATCTAGATGTAAGTCAGTTCATTTGTTTGTTCTGGCCAGTGAACACGAAGCCTTGTTAATTACTTTGCCATTCATTTATCATCATTTACATCTGCCCTGTTATTGGAAATTTAATGAAGCCCTCCCAACTTCTACAATCTAAACGCCAACGAAGGATCACTATAAGAAAGAATACAAATTATTTCAATCTTCACAATTTCATCATCACCAGCGTTATGCGTCCACTGCTGGACATAGGCCTCCTTCTATGAACACCAAGACGTTCCCGTATCAAGGGATACGCTACTCGCATCTAACACGGATAATAAAAACTTGAAACTTTATTATAAATTGTTTTATTGTTTACATTTTTAATAGTAAGCCACGGGCCAATGAAGTACTAGTGAAATCCATGTAAGATTTTTTTGACTCCTAGAGTAGAGTAGACTTACTCTCTCCTAGAGACTCCTAGAGTGTAATGGTTTTTTTTAGAAATGGATGGTAAGTGATAGCGACATCCATAAACACCCGCTACACCAGAGGACTAGTTTCCTGTCCTTTTCTTAAAAGATGATTTTAGACTAGGAAGGATACGTATAGTCAAATTGATAAAGGAAATTTATATCAAGCTAGTTAGGTACACTAGTTAGGTAATATTTAAGGTTATTTCTTAAATTATTTGTAGTCTTTTTCGTATTCATTTGTTTATGAATTTTATGTGCCTATGTGTTTTATGTACCGAGAAACCGCAGTCACCATATCACGTATCACCAAGACGAGATGTTCAATTCGGCGTTGCTTTTTACTATTTTTCCTAAAACCCATCCCCGAATCAACTGACCGAGGTATTTCCGAGCTAATACGATTTAGGGTTCTTCAAGAAACAGCCTACTCATTCCTTAAAGGCTGGTAAAGCACCTGCAAGCTTTCCCGTATTATCAATTATTATATCATTCAAAATATTGATAATGAATGATGATGATAAATCGGGCCCCCTGATTCTGTAAGAGTCATTTTCTAGGCTGTGCGCCGCGACGAGCTCGTCTCGGCGCACAGCGTTGACGGCGCTAGGGTGTTTTATATGGTTTGACAAGCCTAGTGAATACTAGGCTGAATTCACAGCGCTGTCACAGCGTTGCGACAGCGCTGCGTTTCTTACAGAATAGCACTGCTCAATATCGGCGTTGGTAATTACTTTCCCATCGGGTGATTATGTCATTTGATGAGCTATAAAAATACAGATTTTATTTTATTATTCAATAAGCAATAAAATTTACATTTTTATCAAACAAACGCTAAACGAGAAAACAATTATTACATTTTTCAATTTTCCCCTAATTGCTCGTGATGTGAGATTCGAAAACTAAACCGTCGAGAGTTAAATGAAACTTAACGTTAACGATTATTGCCACCCGCCCGGGTATTTTGCTTAAACGACTCGTATATCATGATAAAACCACTCGTAACATCTCAACACTACTGCCTGTTAATGCTCTGAATTACAGCCTCTACTGCTTTAGGAAATTAAAGAAAGATACGAGATAAAATAATCAGATCTGAATATTAGCTTCTGTTGGACTGTATTTATGTATTTTAGTATATCTTTGAACATATATTTAGCCTGTCTTTATCTAGTTTATGTTTTTAATCGAACATTATTTTATAAAAATAATTTTAAGGCATATGCATTTTGACCATATTTAGATAATTACTTTGGATAGTAAGAAAATATATCGTTTAATTAACAAGTCTAATCAATTGTTTAGCAATATAATATTGAAAATTCATACGAACGGAACTTAGGGAAAATTTACATTAATTTAACATTTCATATTATAAATTAAGAAAAACCTAAAAAAATTACATGTTACATAAATTGTTTAGTGACTAAGTAATATTAAAAAATTCGCTACGAAATTTGACGCAGAAGTTGCTGGTCTTACGTGTGCTCGTCGCGTTAATATGTCGTTTAGGGTCGGAAAATTCGCAGATTTATTTGAAACGTAGCGAGAAATAATCCATTACCGTGATATGACAGATTTCATCATATCAAATAAGGGCGAATACACTCTTGTACGTTTTGATATCAACACCACCGGCGATGTTATGCGTTTGATAATAGTAGTCTATGACTTTTACCACATCCCATTATCCCATTCATATTATTTAACTAGCGGACCCGACAGACTTCATCGAAAAGATTTGGTATGTAGCAGTTTTTTGTTCCTACCTATTTTATCTCAAATTCGAGAAATAAACTATCCTATCTTTTAAGTTGGAGAAAAGCACACATTTTAAAAGAAAAAAACATTAAAATTGATTCAGTAGTTTCGGAGTTCATCCCGAACAAACATCGTGATATTGGAATTATATATAATAAATAGATGGTGATAAATATAGTATACATATAAATTATAAAAACATATTTTCATTTGTATATACAACACGGAATGTTTTCTAAAATATTATATATTTATCGTAAAATGGAACTATGAAATGCGAGGTTGCTAAGCCTACTAACCCGTAAGTGGCAAACAGCTGTCTGCCAAATAAATTGACAGGTTAGATGATGGTGGACGTATTCAAGCCTAACTAAAAGATTTATCTATCTAGTAATTTATGTGTTAAATAACTACCAGATACTTTACTGGTACATTGTGAAGCAGACCCTGTAAACAAAATTTTATATGACTAATTTATTATGATGAATTTTTTCATTATTTTGGATTGGCGATCGAAGAATTTGCAAATTGTGTTAATAGCACATACATAAAATTTGTCTAACCTACGTTCCATTCAACGTAAAACATGTCTTCATTATTCCAAGTATTATTAAGTTAATTACATTACCGAGTCTTACAAGTAACAAAGAGCAGACCATGTCATTACCGAAATAACTTTAGCTTATAAATTACGTTGTTTATTGTCATTTCAAATTATCAAGAAACGAAAAATGCAGGTTTTATTTTTCTATTTCCGCACGCTGCGAAAAACAAATGGGATTTTGTTTTATTCATAATTAAGTTAATATTAGGCTATTGTCAAGGCGATATTTGCACTTGATGCCTTATGCTAAGGAGGTAAGAGTTTTTACGGAGGGTAAGTCTGAGGAGTTCAAATTCCATTTGAGCAAACTTTTTGTATGCTATACATATTATACTAAAGTTTGTTCCAAATCATCGAACTTTATGTGTTTATTAACTAGTTTTTACTAAGCGGCTGGACCAATTTTCTGAAAATTTCTGCTTAAAGATTAAAACCCTCGTATGTTTTTAAATACAATTGTACTTGGTTGATGATGTGGAGAGGGCGTTTTTTAGAAACAATTGAAATTCTAAAACACTAACTCTCGTAAATATCACTAAAAGTACCTTCTCCGACACAGTGAAAAAAAATTCATAAAAATTATGCGTAATATGATTGTTAGTTATTATTTACGATATTCTTTGAATCTTCAACCTTCACCATCGAAAGATTGAATCAAAGACTTGTATATTAAGAATGTAGCGGGCCTTGTGTATGTTTGTTCAGCTTTATTGACCCATCGGCCATTCTTACGACCCAATTGCCAGCTTTTGTTCTTTGACGGGCTCCTTTGTTTGGCATTCTATTTGCCAATGGGACCCCAGGCTTAGAACATGACGTTCCATAGGGTTAATAAAGCAAACTTACGGGCCAGAATCCTTGATAAGCTCCATATGAAAAACTCTTATTCAATATTCTTTAACCGTTTTAAAGGCGGAAATCACATTTCATAATGCCCCGCTTAAAAATGTGTCTCTTATCACCCGCATCTTGATAATTAAATATTTTAGTTATTTTATTAGTTTTATTTTGAAGGTAATATTGCAATATTGAAAACTAATTAATCTTAATTGAATATTAATCCTTATTAAATTGTCAATGGCCTTGAAACGAGATCAAACATAATATGAAAATTGAAAAAAGTTTTGGAGGAAGTCAAAAATGTCAAAGACTGTAATATTTAAAAAAATAAAATAAACATATCAATAAGTACAAAAAGAAATTCTCATTAAAATATCTGAAATTACGTTCGTATATCTTGTACTTACTTCTTATTCAGCAAAACGGAATTGCGAGAGAGAGAGAATACGTCGTACATTCTAGAATCATTTCTATTTAGCTCTGGTCGCCTTTGTCCTGAGTTCCATTTACCAGGTTTGTTAACGTGTCGCCAGTTAAAGAGCTTGCGAAATGCCACGTGATTTAAACTAAATGTATCTCTGCTTAAAATATTTAAAAGTATCTTGCTAAGTTTTAAAGTAAAATAAATAGTTTAAAGTAAAATAAATAGTTTTATCTCGTTTTTTGTATTTGTAATACTGACATAACTTATGGTTCTTAAACATTATTACCATTTGAATCTAAATGACTCTATCTAAAGTCATGTAAACGTGAGATGTCTATGTTACAATAATCTAATCAAAGCCTATCACTGAAAAGGCCATCAAAATCGGACTAATTAGTAGTTTAGGAGTTCTCTTCTCACCCAAGTCCCAAAGCACATAATATTTGTAACGGGTAATAAACACCTACCAGGCAATGATTGCAATTGGTTATCCGTGTTTTTAAAGCTGAAGAAAAGATTAAGAAGAAGAAGAAAAAAACAAAAAAGAGGAGATTTTTTACAAGATTTTATAATTGAAAGAAAGCATTTTATTATTGTTTTAATTATCACCATCATTTTTATAGCTGTATCCGTCCGCTGCTGAGGTCTACTTCAATGAACCGGCCATTGCTCGGAGATGTTTTGAACATATCTAAAAAAATGTAAGATACTAGCTGATTCTCACAGATTTCTCACCACAGAGATGAATAAAAATACTTTCTTTTAAAAAAGATGACCCCTTCTCAATTCTCCTTAATAGTTGAACACCAGTGCAGAAAGAGTATTTCAAATCCGGCTCACAGTAATTGCGTAGATTAACTCGTTACCCCACGTAAAAACTCCTTATATCAATATAGATAAGGGTTGCCCGAGCTGACAACCCTACGGGTGACAGCACAAAATTGATTAAACGACCCAATCACTTAATAGTTTTCTATAAGCTCACCAAAAACTTCGACAAATAAAATTCCTTTAGGTATATCATTACGGACTGAACAAAATTACCGTGCAATTACTAGAGAAGATACAAAAGGAAAATAAAGCTTTTTAATTCGCTCGTGGGAAATTGGTGCGGGTCTAAATGTTTGGGGGCACTAACGGCCTTCGCCATTACACGCTGTTAGGGCTGCGAACGTGTCAGATCTGGCCAGACGTGAGCCGCATACCATCGCCATCTGCGGAAAAACGATACAACGCTACATCACTAACAGCGATATTAAAGTAATTAATATACTAGGAAGAGGAACTACTCGAGCGTTAATAAGAATCACAACACGCGCTCATATATCAAAGGAAATATGACGTCATTGTCTTCAGCGTTTACGTGGAAACGGTTTGATTTGAAGAAAAGGGATTCTAGTTTTACAGTGTATCTTACGCTAATGTAAGCAAAGTGAGTTAGTTACTACGCGAATGGAATTTTAGTATGTTATTTTTTATCATATTATATTCTTACTACCAGTTAGTTAGAATATAAGGAAAAACAATTAGTAAACGTTTCCCAATGAAATTGCAAAAATTCCTGAAAATTTCGTTTTTTTTCAGAAAATCGTTTCTGTTACTTATTTAACGAATTGGGAATAGTCATGTTGTTTACCTTACATAGCGTTTATTTTATTTATTTCATACTTATGGCACATACGCCTTTATGTTCATTAGCACTGCCGCTGTTATGGGCCGCTTTTTTGCAAACGGAAATAAATTTAATAAATTACTACGTAATGTGATGATGTGATGTAAAAATCAATCAATCAAAAAATATGTTATTGTCTTTGACAAAATTATGGGCCTTTGAAATATGCATATTATATAATTTAAATTACAACAATTAATAGGATATTTTTGGGAATAATAATTTCTATTTGGCTATAAAATATATTTATTATATCTGTATATGAGATCAGTATCGTTTCCTTATTACATACATCATCGTTTCCTTATCACAAATCTTCTGATGATTCACCAATTTTCAAAATACATAGGTATATTTATTAAGATTCAAACTTAATATATTAAACAGATGTATTTTCGCAGGCATACTACCCAAGCTCGCATGGTTGTGAGCGGAGTCAACGCGGTCTACATCGTCGGCACGTTCAAGCACTCCGGCGCCGATGCTGATTTCAAGGTATAATATGATATCAAAACCACCTGTTGCCAAGTGGTAAGTGATTCCGAAAAGTCCGTGACATTAATGATAAAACGATTGATACCTCTCCGATCTTGCTATTGGTAAGCGAAGAAGTGAAATCGAATAATATAATAGAAATTAGTTTAAGTATTTATTTTAATGTATTTTCCTAGTTCTAATTATATTACTAACCCTTAAGTTTTTAGATTTATTCTCATTTTAAACATGTACTACTAACCCATGGACCAGAAGATTACACATCTTGAATAAAGAAATTTGATTTGATTTGAAAGCGAAAAAAAAGTCGTGTCCACATTTCTGGCATTAACTATAAAATTGTTCCAGCTCTATCTGACAACGAATGTGACCCAAGCTGACTTCAACATGGGCTACACGATGACCGGTACCCTGGAGCGAGGCAGCCGCTCCACTAACACCTTCCAAGTGACCCACTTCGCCGTCCTGCGCCGCTGCGACCATGAATCTCATCACCTCAAAAACTCATAAAATATTTTACATTCTATCACATTATTTTTGTAAAACAGAGTCTAATCAACATTTTGCTCCTTCTAAAGTATGAATATTTTTCAATTTTTCTTCACTTTAGCCTGAGCTAGGCTACTTTAAATATATTATCTACGTGAATACGAGAGTAGGACAACTTTATTTCAATTATCGTTACATTCGAAGTATTCCTCCATTGTTAAATAAATTCGGAATATGTTTCGTGATAAGACTAAGTAGATATTTTAATTATCAAAATACATGTGAGAAAAGGAAAGCCATGGGCTACGAATTTCTAAAACTAATGCTACAGCACTGCAACTAATTGACTTTTTTATTAAATTATAAAACTCTGCATTTTTGAAGACGTTTGTTTTTTTATCGTTTCGTATATTTTACAGAGATATGCGAAACGTAATTTTATATGAAAATAAACCACCTATGAAAAAAAGTCCGTTAAATTGGGTCAATAATACTTTAACCTTAAAAATCTTATGTTGTTGAATTTTGTTTATCTATATTCTAAACAATAATTTTTCATTTCAGTTAAAGTTTATAAACTCTATTAAAAATATAATTAAAAACTACTACTACTTCAGAAGCTTAACGGATTAATTTAAAACTTTTAGCATTATGTGTTATGACAGCACATTAAACAATATGTGAACTTTAATATCTAGTCCGACCTAGTTTTAAGTATACAATGTCTTTATAAACATGGGTAAAACCGCTGCATTCAAGCTTAAATAGGTTGTATATATTGTAAGTCTAAAATTGCTAAGCGAATTTGTGATCCTAACAATGATTTAAATGTTAGCAACTTACCTAGTTAATATAAGATAGTTATTATAATCTTGTAATAAAAATTTCCATTCTATCTAACGCTTATCGTAGTTAGCTTCTGACTAGTCTACATACGCCGTATTTTTATAATAATCTAAGCATTATATTTTAATAAGTACTGAACCCATGTAAGTGGAAATCCCTGTATTTTTATAAGCAGTCAACTAATTAACTGTATTAAGTAGTCTTTTATGAACCCTCATATCGTTAGTTTCAAAATTGCTACTCTTTGAGAAGCGTGTAAAGTTTTCTCTGAAGTGTGCCAAATATATTAACTCATAATTACATAGTAGTCAGTCGCTTCACGTTTTAATAGTTGTTACGGAACAGTTTGCTAGAAATCTTAATTGTGTATTTTGTCAGAAAATAAGAATCATACCTCTAATAAAAACTTTTTGCATTTAGTTTAGCCTAATAGTTTATCTCAATCTATATAATTACTAAGTATCTATTTTCATTAAGTCTTAATAAGTATTTAGCTTGTAACTAAAAAATCCGTCTGTCTATATTTGTTGTTAATTTAATTAATGTTACTAATAACAAAATAGCGCTAAATTAATATCGGGAGTCATGGTACCTGTTAAGCACCACTGTGCGTATTATTGTAAATATTAATATCATTCGTGATCGAGAAATACCGCGGTTCATTACAAGATGGCTGCCACATAGGTACTCGTATGTTTACGGTTCGACACACAAAATAATAACTCAAAACGACCCGCAGGAGCATAGGTATTTTTAAAAACTCTACATTTTATTTCGATAAATCGTTTGCCATACGTTTTAATAAAATATTTTAGAAATTAAACTTGATAAGTCCATCTATAGTAGATTTGTCTTTTGTATGTGTAATGCATAGTTAAGAACTAAAACGTCCAGTATCACACTCCCTCCAATAATCTACACATCAATTTTGTATAATGCTATTTTACTGATTGGCTTTAGGTAAGATATATTAAGGAAAATAATTGTATAAGTCAAATTATCTTTCAATCTTGTAGTAAAGAGTAAAATTCTGATGTCAGAATATTTGAAACTTGTCTAGAATGCACTATCGTGTCTACATTTAACGTAAATTTTGACGATTTTAACGTAAATTACATCACGTTTTAACTATAATAGTAATCGTAGAATCATATAATTCCCGATTTGATCCACGATGATCATCTGGAAAGTCGAGTTTTTCTTACTTGAAAACTGACGATTATTTTGATAAAACTGTGATTTTCCTTTCAAGATTCTACATAGAATTTTCGAGAAAAAAACTTGGTTTTTTAAAACACTGACCTCAACTATTATAATATTATAGGTTGCTGTTTTATGTTTGTTATGAAAAACTAATTGGTTGTGAAATATCGCTGTATGAGCATTTACTAGCCGTCTAATTTGTATTTACGAATAATATAATTAATAACTTGTATTTCTCTGAGTAAGTTTATTATGAAGTAGAGTCAACAAAAAAGGGTATTTGTAAGGACAATAGCCCGGTCAAAGTGTAAATGATGGATACTGTGCCATTTTAGAGCTAAATTTCACAGGCTAACATATTCCCCTAGAATAATTATACTACATATTTCATAAGCTATAATTTAAATTCTAGTCAAAATTAACTTTAATAAAATAATAAGTGTGTTTTCGTTTTTGTCGTTTTTGTTATCATAGAACATAGCGATATATTTTTATGATTTTTTTATGTATATTTTTCTAATATACTTAGATATAATAAGAGGATTTCGGTGATATCAATGTCCTTCGACTTTTACTACTCGACTATTAATAATTACTACGTAGGAAATTGTCAATCATGACGAGCTAATTGATGTCGAGTCATTGTCATGTAAGTTATTAAGAGCAGACTAGCGTTCATATTTGTGATGATATTATTTATAGTGTAAAATTTTTAATTGATTTTCTTGTTAAGTTCAGCTCATTTCATGTATCATATAATATGGTGAAGTATCCTATAAATAGAATTGAATAAATTCAAAGTTCGTCTTTCAAAGATTTCGTTCCAAATACACCGTGGAATGTCAGAAATGTACCTTATTAACAAAAATTTGGTATATCAATCACAACTTTGACTCTGGATTCACGTCTAGCTTAGAAATTGTAATTTTGCTGATTTTGTTGTAAAATTGAAAAGTTAGAATAATTATTATTGAGGTGATATTTAAAATAGTTTTGAATTCAAGATTTCTGCGGAAACTTAACTATAATATTTCGTAAAACTTACTTAAGATAAGTAAAATAGATGTAGATTTTTTAATAATTGCCATTATGTTATTTTAATGTGAGTTGCCATCACTTTAAACCAAAGAAAACTATTAAAGTTTCGTTTAAAACGGTAAAGCTTCGTTTGTGTTTAGATTATTAATTAAAAGTGCCAATGTTAGGGAGCTTCTAAATTAAGTAATGAATTGTAAATATTCGCTTCTTAATGTTGTCAACGCATACTGAACGAAACGAAATAAAGTGTATAGAAAAGGCGTGTTTTATTTCGATATCCCGTCGATGCTAATCCAATTGAGAATTGCCTCAAGGCTGTTTCAGCACAGAGCAATGAATAGTCCGTAGGCATTTCATACATTTATGTCGATGATAAAATGTGGACCCGTCGCCAGGCAGAATAAAATGATAAATGGTGGTTTGAAATACGTAAAGAATCGTCGACATTTTTGCGTAACCAATATTGGATTTTTTGAGATACTGATACTGCTACATTATACTAAAGTTATAAGTCTGTAGTATTGTAATACTAATAGATAGATAGATAAACTTTTTATTCGGAGTTCCACATTACACATACATAAAAGAGGCAAACAAAAACTAAATCTAACAAACAAAAAATAATATAAATCTTTACAACTTTAATAAGATCACATTAAAATTATGTTTCGTATATAAATTATTTTTGGTTATCATATGAGTGAATTAGTAATCTCATCATCATCATCAACCTCCATCCGTCCACTAGTGACCATAGGTTTCCCTTGATGAACACCAAGACGGCCGATTCCGTACCACTCGAATCCAATACAGACTAGTGGCTGCACTACACGGGATCGTCTTATGGTTCCTAAAATTCAAAAGTCAAAAGGGGCTATTGGGGTGAGGTTGTGGCTGGATGATCTACAAGTAATTATGACTAGCTGTTACCCGCAGCTTCGCCTGCGTTAACTAAGATTTAGAACGGGATCTGAACGTGATAATATATTGTATGGGATAATATATATTATCCCATACAATAATACATTGAGCATGTATTATGCAAATAAACCTTCCTCTTGAAATGTTCTATCTATTTAAAAAAACCGCATCAAAATTCGTTGCGTTCTTTTTAAGATTTAAGCATATACATAGGCAGGGACTTTATTTTATACTATGTAAAAATGATCTCTGTATAGTGCCTCTCCAGGTTTAAGTCACTTGGTATCGGCCGTCTTGTCGTTAATTGAAAAAATCATATTAAGTACATGATATGCTTCTTAAGGCCACGATGCTCGATCACATCACCCAAAAGGATATGCTATTAATAAAGGTATTTCAAACATATGTTCATAAGTAATTGAACCCGGTGGAGACTGTGCCGCGAGGTTGTATAGATACCTACCACGTGCTGGTTTCACCCGTGAAGCAGCTTTGCTGTGTTTCGCAGAGCGAGACAGGCAGTGTAATTACTAGCGCAGAGACTCAACATCTTGGGATAGACCACAAATAAGAGATTTACCTGGGCCCAGGTCTAAGGGTCAAAGTCCAGTGACCTAGTGAGGTCTAGCCAAAATGCCATTAAGAAAGCGTTAGCGAAGTTCGAATATGATAAAATGTATGGGATTGACATAAGGCCGCGCTTAATCACGTGGTCCATCCTATACATTTTATCATTTCGAACTTCGCTAACGCTTTCTTAATGGCATTTTGGCTAGGCCCCAGTATTCGTTAATGGGCGACGTCGATCACTTATTATCACGTAACATGTCTGTCTGTTTGTCTATCCAAGTTTCCAACATACCACAACAGATCAGCTTACACCACACGTGCGGTTTCGCTCTGTTACCTGTGCCACAGATTAATGAAATAAGCCATAGTAAAAAAATACATACATTTTTATGTAAAATACCAATTTCCTTAGCTTAAGCGTTAAATATTACGCAATCTTAAAGGTCGCTTATCTTTTATATCTTATTACTAATAAAAATCCCTTTTTTATCCGGCAGATTGAACCCAATGAAACCACGTTTCTTTTTCGAAGGTAAGATTTGGTAAGACATCGGTAAATTAAGCAAACAAATATTGTCTTTGAATTGGGACAAAGCTTAAAGTTGTATATGATCGCTGTATTTAGGAAATGTCATTCCTTACTTAACTTTCGAATCTAAGTTTAAGGTGTCTTTTATGGCTATTCGGTTTACTAGTTGGACGATTACATCGCAATTATACAGTTAGTCAAAGTCAAAGTCAAAAATTTTATTCAAAATAGTACTATCCAAGTATCTTTTTGAAGGTCAATTGAGTCTACCACCGGTTCCAAAGTAAGTCCACTGAGAAGAACCGGCGAAACAAACTCAGTGGAACTAGTCTTTTCAAATACAATATTACAAAAAATAGTAATACAAACAATACATAGTACTATACTAGTATAGTACATAAGAAGAATTCAGCAAGAAACTCTGTTGGGTTGCTCCTTTCAAAATATAGTTTACAATTTTTTATAAACATACATAATTACATACACTTATTACTATAACACATTTATTACAGATTCGGTGCGTGTCCGCCAACACGCACAGACCTACCGTCCTACGCTCTCTGCGCAGGTACAAGTTCTCGCGCTCCATTGTTCTCGTAGACAAAGGCTGTGCCCCAGTACTGTCCTTTGTCTATTGTTAGAGTCAGTGTTGCGTCATCCTAGTGCGTTTCGTACAGGTTACAAGTGCTCCTAGATATTGAGGCCGTCAGACGACTCAATCGCGTTTAAACCCGTCCGTTTTATCGCGCGCTTAGAACCGCGTTCGTAATTAAGTGGTGTTCCGGTGCCACATAGTCGCGTTCGTTGTGATAGTGCCGCGTTATTAATCGCTCGCATAGCGAAAAGTGTGTTCCCGAAGCCGAACACGTAAGTTGTTTTCGTTATTTACACACCTACTTGGGTTGCGTCCCGGTACCTGCCCAGGTAGTCGACCGTTTTAATTCCTTTGTTACACACCTCCCGCCAGGCGGGAGGGTAGGAACACAATGGCGTCTTAATGACGACTGGTTTTTGTTTAACATCGACAAACAATAAAACAATGGCGGAACTTAATGACATCCCCAAAGAGGCCCTTATGGCCTTCCTGCGGGAATACGTCCCCGACTTCGAGGTAAAAATAAAAGCCTACGCAAAAAAATCAGGCAGTAGCCACAGCAAACAAGTGAGGAGGTTCTCGACCGACTCACCCGCGCCCCCCGCCGCGTCAACGGACGACGGCCCGCTAGGAACCGAGTCCGGCACAACCGATGCCGGATCGGAAAACACGCGGACTTCCCGCTCGTCAACTCCGTCAGAGGAGGAGATGTCGGTAGCCGGCAGCTCCTCCGAGGAGGAGACCACCAACAGCGGATTCACGGAGGTCCGCAATAAAAAGAAGAGGCGGCGCCCGGACACCGGGTCCGCGCCGTCCTCCGCGCCATCCCCCCCGCCTAAGGCTCCGAAGGTAGGGACCCCGCCCCCTCAGGGCAAGACAGCGGCATTATCATCATCGCCGCAGGTCACTAGGCGCGACCAAGTCGCGTCCCCCGCGCCCGGTACTTCGGCGTCCACCCCAAACGAGGGCATGGACACCGAAACGCGCACGAAAGCGCCCCCCCCGATAGTCGTCCAGGATACCAAAAGCTGGACAATAGTCTCAAAGGCTATATACGCGAAGCAGATTTTATACAAATCTGCACGTTCGTGCGCAGACGGCATAAGAGTCCAAGTGGCGGACTCTAATGATCACCGTAGGTTGACCGCTTTCTTAAGCGCCAACAAAATAGGATACCACACGTACGCGCTCGAAGATGAGCGCGTACTGCGTGTTGTCATCGGCGGTGTCCCCCGGGATATAGATCCGTCCGAAATCAAGGAGGACTTGATCCTCCAGGGATACCCTGTGGAGGAGGTACATAGAATGTACCACCCCCGCAATAAATACAAGTACAAGATGGTACTTGTTATCCTGCCGCTAACGCCGGCGGCGAAAGCCATATTTAATGTCCGGGCCGTGTGTAACATGACCGGGCTAAAGGTAGAGTCCCCCCGTAAAAGGGGCATCATAGGGCAATGTCATCGTTGCCAATTATATGGTCATTCGGCAAGAAATTGCCAGGCGCACCCCAGGTGCGTTAAGTGTCTCGGCGACCACGGGACCCCCGACTGTCCCCGCGATAGGGCCACAGCTACGGAACCACCTAGCTGTGTTATCTGCAGAGGCCAAGGGCACCCGGCTAACTACCGCGGCTGCCCGAAAGCCCCCGCGGTGGTAAGGAAAGGGAGGAGAGCCGGGAAAAAACCTGGTCCTGCTCCCAGATCCACCACCCGACCCAGGGAGGAGAAGTTTGTCCCCGCTCCGCCCCCTAAGACGAACGCGTGGCATGACAGAGCGGCTTCCCAGCCGTCTGCACCCGCAAAACCCGCTCCGGGCCCTCCAAGCCCCCCAGCGGCAGTAAGCAGGCAGCAAGCCCCCCCTGCAAGTACGAAGGTACGAGCAGCCCCCAGCTGTCCCGCTTCCCCCACTGATGAATTTGGGATAAACCTAGCGTTTGTCTTTAAGGCTCTCTGCGATATAGATCCAGAAGAGCTAGCCGTCCTGGCCCGCAAACTACGCGTCGCCACCACCCTACAGCAGACATACCAGGCATATAGTGAACATGCCACCCTGGTCGCCAAGATTAGGTCCCCCCCCTCTCAAAGCCCTTAAATGGCTACCACGGCTAGGACAAAACCGCGTTCTCTCCGACTAGTGTCGTTCAACGCGAACGGCATTAGCGCGAATTTAGAGGAAATTCGCATTTTCGTAAAAAAATACGATGTTGACGTCCTCCTTGTGCAGGAAACGTTTCTAAAACCATGTAATAGCAATCCGCGTATCCCTAATTATAACATCGTTAGGAATGATAGGTTGCGATCCCGACTCGGAGGTACACTAATTTATTACAAAAGAACACTCCATTGTATCCCATTAGACACACCGCCTCTAGCTTCACTGGAGGCGTCCGTCTGCCAGGTGAGCATGACTGGCCATCAGTCGATCATCATCGCCTCGGTATATCAATCGTGTAATAAAACATTACTCTTCAGCGATCTCAAATCGCTATTAGAACTAGGCAACGCCGTCTTTATAGCCGGCGACCTAAACAGTAAAAATCAGGCATGGGGCTGCAGAGAAAACAATAAAAATGGTATAATTCTCTGCCGCGCCGTTGATGATCTAGCCTGTACAGTAGTCGCCCCAGATGAGCCAACACGCTACGACTTCGCAAACAGCGATAGGAGTAATGTGCGGCCATCCATATTAGACATATGTATAATACGCAATGTATCCCTTCTGGTGCATTCTATTCAAACAGTACACGAGCTTAACTCAGACCACAGACCAGTATTAATTCAATTAGGTAACCCCGAGAATAATACTAAAAATCTAAAGAAAAAGATCATCGACTTTAAATTACTAAATGAAAACTTAAATTCACTTCGCTCGAGTCAACTCGACAACATCCCGGACACTATAGAGAGTCCCGAGGCGGCCATTGCGGCCAGTTCCGACCTTACCGACCATCTGGTAGCGACGATGGAAAAGTCATCTAGGGAGATCTCAACGTCCAGCGATGGACACTGGGAGCTCCCGGATGACATTAAAGCACTCATACGCGCCAAAAACACCGCAAGGCGCAGATACGCTCGCTACCCGGCGGACGAGTATCGTCGTGACCTCCGTAACCTCGAAAGAGACGTTAAAACACGCATCTTAGAGCACAAAGCCGAAAAGTGGGATCGTCTCCTTAGTGAAATCTCACCCTCCCATGTGGCCTACTGGCCACTCGCTCGTTCTTTTAAAAAGAAAACGGAGGCATCTATGCCGCCATTAAAAAGACCAAATCGCGCGCCTGCACTAGAGGACGCCGACAAGGCGGAACTATTAGCCGACACACTAGAGAGCCAGTGTACCCCCAACATCACTACCCCCTCACCCTCCATAGGCTCCCACGTAGAGGAGGTAATTAGGGTAGTAGAGTCGAAGACTTCTGCGCCGCCGGAGGGGGATCCTATCCCTCCGACGGATGTAGAAGAAGTCCAAGACATTATCAAACGACTTCACTCCAAGAAGGCCCCCGGGCCGGACGGGATTTCCAACAAAGTCATTAAAATACTCCCACCCGCTCTTGTTTACCTCCTGGTTAGCATTTTCAACGCCCTCCTAAAGGGCTGTAGGTTCCCAGACCAATGGAAAGAAGCTACGGTTATCGGCATACCTAAGCCCGGCAAACCGGGCACGGAACCGTCTAGCTATCGGCCCATCAGTCTACTAAGCTCGATTGGCAAAATCTACGAACGGGTTCTGCTTAAGCGGCTCAAAGCCGTTATAGGCGAAAAGAACCTGTTCATAGACGAGCAATTCGCCTTCCGCGAAAACCACTGCTGTCCAAGGCAAGTCCACCGTATGACCGAAGACATACTCAGAGGTTTCAATAAAAAGAACTCCCGCGATACGTGCGCCGTATTTTTCGATGTAGCTAAGGCCTTCGATAGGATATGGCACGAAGGCCTCGTGTACAAACTGTACAAGCTAGGAATACCGGATAGGCTAGTCATCATCATCCGCGACTATCTGTCAAACCGGTCATTTAGGTATAGGGTCGAGGGCACCCTCTCTTCCCTGAGACCTCTGAGGGCCGGAGTCCCCCAGGGCTCCGTGCTGTCCCCAACTCTATACAATCTGTACACATCAGATATCCCCAGACCTCCGGACGTCAAACTGGCTCTCTTCGCTGACGATACAGCTCTATACGTTACCCACCCTAATGCTAATAGAGCATCGCTATTTCTCCAACGTGCCGTCACCGAACTAGGCAACTGGTTCGCAAAATGGAGAATAGCTATTAACCCCGATAAAAGCGCGTCGATTCATTTCTCTCGTAAGAGAAAGACACGCTTACCTAAACGCAGACAAACATGGTTCACGATGAAACCAATCTTACTAAATAACGTCGTTCTTCCCAGAGTTAGACAGGTCAAGTACCTGGGGGTCACCCTTGACAGGTCGATGTCGTTTAGACCACACATCGCCGCGATTTCTAAAAAAGCCCGTTTCGTCAGTAGTAGACTGTACTTCCTCATAAACAAAAAGAGCAAAATGCCCCTCAGGCACAAGCTCACCCTCTATAAATCATGTATCCGCCCCATCATGTCATACTCCTGTGTGGCATTCGCGCATGTGCCTCAGCATAGACTCAGAGGCCTCCAAACGATCCAAAATAAATTCTTACGTGTGGCAACCGGTTGCCCGTGGTACGTAAGGAACATCGACCTACACCGCGACCTCAGACTAGATTCGATTAGGGGCCATTTCAAAGCGATGTCAGAACGTCACTTTGAAAAGGCACTTCTCCACCCGAACCCACTCGTCGTGAGTGCGGCAAACTACACCCCCGATAGCTTAGCACCTAATAAGTCTAGGTTACCTAAGAATGTCATAACCGATCCTGTTGATAAAATCACAGAACTGTTAAAGCGCGACGCTGAAGCGCGACGTAAGCTACAACACACACTCAGACATAACACAGCCGGTGTTAGGCACACATTCACACCGCATGGGCCCCGGGGTCGTATGCGACGTCGAACCCTACACTCCGTTGACCAGTTGATCCGGATCAACCGCGACAGCATAGGCTCAGATCAGCTACGAGTCGACACCAATATAGACCGTGTAATCACCGATAGCACTCTGCTATCGGCAGCTTGCTCGGGTCCCGCGCTTGACCCGCCTCCCCCGCTACCGGGGGAGGGGAGGGCCGGCCCTCACGATAGGTTTCTAACGTCACCCGTTCCAAACCAGTCGACCGTAGCTGACCAAGTTAGGTACAAACCCGACGCCATGAACATGGCGGGGGGCAACCCCCCAAATTTTTAACGTCATAGGATGATCCAACCGGATCACCCCATTTCCGATGACGCATAACGGTCACTAGGACCATTAGCATAGATCCAACCGAAAAAAAAAAAAAAAAAAAAAAAAAAAAACATTTATTACAGTCTTATCCTAAGATCTTTATCCTAAGAAAAGTAAATAAGTAGATAAATTTAGACCCCGCAATATCCAAAACAAACCAGTGGATGTTAATAAAAAAAAAAGAAACTCAGCTAGGTAGAAATCGCATAACACGACCAGCCACCACAGCAGCACCTCCACATAGGCCTGGACGCGTGAGCCAGCGTCAACCTCTACCGCATATTAGAGGGAAGTGGAAGACCCATCCCACAACGCCACCACTGCAGTAGCGTAAGCGAGCATGACATGTCATACGTTTCACCTTTACACAAGTTTAGTTCAACACACTGCAGGCTCAAAATTTATCTACATTCTAGATAAAACAGCTTTATAGAAGAGCAATTTAATCCCAAGGTTTCGCTTCGTCTAAATAACAAATTATGAAATTTATAATTTATACATTGTATAAAACCTTATGAGTGAGTGTCTTATTCCCAAGGTGTGGTATCTTCAATAAAATCTTTTATTTCATAATACGCTTTACCACACAAACGTTCCTTAACAATTTTCTTAAATTTATTAATGGAAAGATTTTGAACGTTTTCTGGGATCCTATTGTAAAATCGTATACATTGTCCCATAAAAGAAGTACTAACTTTATTAAGTCTAAAAAATGGAACATTCAATTTATATTTGTTCCTAGTATTTATGTTGTGATGGTCGCATTTTTTTAAAAAGTCATTAATATTTTTGCGGACGTACATCACATTAGCAAGTATGTACTGAGAAGCTACAGTTAAGATGGCAATTTCTTTGAATTTTTCTTTCAATGATACCCGGGGGCCCAAACAGTATATAGTTCGAATAGCTCGCTTCTGCAACAAGAAAATCGTATTAATATCCGCCGCATTCCCCCACAGTAGAATGCTGTAAGACATTAGACTGTGGAAGTAAGTTAAATGCTGAAAAAACCTCAAATTTTAAGCATTTAAGGGAAAAAGTTAATCTACGTTTCATCATCATCATCTCCCTCTATTTAATCTATGTTTCCGGAGACTTATTAAGGAATATATTTATTGATATATGGTAAATAATAGAAAAAACGAAACTTATGCAGATATGAGGAAGAGGATTTGTTTGTACATACTGAGATATTGATTTTAATAGTTTTCTTCTCATCACAATCACTAGTATTATTAATTTAATTATACAGCTCCTAGAATTATACAGGCTAATTAAGAAAAGATGAAAACTGAATTATGCTACAGAAAAATCATTTTGAAAAAGCAGCATTACGCATTGGGCCAGCACGACCGGTGTGGACTGTGGCACCTTTGCTCACGTCATAATACCATCGTAGAGTGACAGCAATGCTGTCACATTTCGTACGGTTAGTGAGTTTCCGCTGGCCCTTTGACATAATAGGGAAAAAAGTGGACAATGCTCTGGTTGCGCGGATATCTGTGGATTTTGGTAGTCACTATAGCCTTCCCACTGCTCATTTGCTTGTATGCCACGAAAAAAAAAATGGAAAACATCTCAATTATTAGAATGAAACTGGAATGGAACATGAAACTCTTAAAATATAATATAATATAGGACAGGACTAGCAATCACCTAGACTTACCTCTAATACCTCTAAATATATATGACTAAAATATAAATAATCAGTTGTTATCATTAATAGAGATAACGGAAAAGTTACATTCGTCGACTAGGGTTGCGCGTAAAATTACTAAATTCTATGATTTTCAAACTCTACCTCCGTGCAGCTCTAATGGGAAAAATCTTTATGTGTACTTAGCCGTACTTGCTAATTACAAGTTTAGCTTCTGCCTTGTTGGACGGAAGATTATGAGGTAATAATCATTTTATTACTATTTATTACATTTATCTTAGCATCATTGCCTCCGAAGATGCCCTTGTGCTCGCATTTAAATAAATAATTCACCGTCGCCAATATTCGTAAAGCTATCTTTTTGGATTTCCAGAGCCATTCAAAAACGGAACCTTTATAAATTCGTCATGTCCGTCCGGCGATGTATCTGACCCCATTTACTTGGTATCCGCCGGTATTTTATGATATAAAAGTAATCGTAAATATATTATAATAAAGTAAAAAAGAATCTTTGAATACATAGTTTGTAGAAAAATACAAAAAATTGGAGTGTTTTTTAGATAAAAGTGGTAAGCATTAAAAATCTATATTTATATTCACTCTTATTTTCCTCTTATAATTATTTATATTTATAGAATGAATGTTCATTTGCCTATATAAGATAAGTATTTACTATAATAGAAAGAACTAGTTATAATTAGAAAAATAATAAATGAACTTTTATCTTCGCTACGAAATAGGGAAATTAACTTTGAATTAAAGTATTTAAAATATTAAATATGTTTTAAAATATTGATGTTTTCTCTATAGATGATTAATCTGTATATTGACACTGTACGTTCTATAGGTCTCTTTGTACATTAATAAGTCAGTTAGCCTACGACTCGCGAGCACAATGCAGTTCGACGGTAAAGTGGTCCTCATAACGGGAGCCAGCGCGGGTATCGGCGCCGCGTGTGCCCTACAATTTGCAAAACTTTCAGCGAACCTCTCCATGGTGGGCAGAAACGTGGACAATCTTGAAAATGTTGCGAAACAATGTGAAGATATAAACGGGAAGAAACCACTCACGATCATCGCCGATATATCCATAGAAGAAAACATACGACAAATCGTCAGTGAAACAATCAATCGCTTTGGCAAAATAGACGTTCTTATTAACAATGCTGGAATATTACTTCTGGCGGGCGTACGAGATGACATATCGAATTTGGATCAAATGATAGCGACCAACGTCCGCGGGACATATATGATGACGCAGCAAGTCATTCCACACTTATTGGAGAGTAAGGGCAATATCGTAAACATTTCGAGTATTTTATCGACTCATCCGATACCCACAATGGCACCATACTGCATGACAAAGGCGTGTATTGATATGCTAACACAGTGCACCGCTCTAGAGCTGGCCCCCAAAGGAGTGAGGGTGAACGCTGTGAACCCAGGTCCTGTGAATACTAACTTATTCACGAGGAATGGCATCAGCGAAGATATCAATGACAAAATATATGCTGGAATGGAAAGCGCGATGCCGCTGAAGAAACTGGCGAAAGGCGAGGACGTGGCGAAACTAGTATGTTTCCTCGCCAGTGATGATGCTAACTGTATCACAGGCAGCTGTCATGCTCTCGACTGTGGCTTACATCTTGGTGATCCAGTCATTCGAGCTTAATTCCATATAATGTACAAGAAAAATGTAGAATTTCACTAGAATTCTATATTTAAATTTACAATGATCAAAGTGTTTGTTATGTAATAAATAACAGAAAGGTTCTTAATTCTTCATATTTTCGACTTAATTAACATTAAGAATCTTGTCTGAAACAAAAGGATATCAAACATACTAACTGTTGCCTAGAGGAAGATTAAGTGTCCGCGATACGATTCTGTACAAAGGCAAAACAAACAGAATTTCCTTTGCCCTTGTATTTTCGGCTCCCAAGTCCCACCTGAATCTCATTCTTTTCGGCAATTGCGGTAATATATTCAGTTATCTTGAGCCGTTCATCGTGTCCCAGATGCGTCGTTAACTCAACGTTATCTCGCGTTAATTCCCGGTTAATCGTCTCATAAATTGATTGTACTCCCCGACGAATATTAAATGTTACAGGTATTTTTGTACAATAAATATCACCGATTGTACTCGGCGCTCTAGGGTTTAGGCGTAATTATATATGTCGATGTATAAAGTGAACATGTATAGAATAAAAAATATATTATATTCTTCGGCATTGATTATTTAAATGAAAAATTATTAATATTCATATGTGCAACAATGTTTTATATCTACATCTACACTAACATTATAAAGAGGAAAACTTTGTTTGTTTGTTTGGTTGTAATGAATAGGCTCAAAAATTACTGGACCGATTCCAAAAATTCTTTCACCATTCGAAAGCTACATTATCCATGAGTAACATAGGCTAGATTTTTAGTAGGATATTTGGGTTTTTCGGACATAAGGTGTAAAAAATCAACAAGAAAAGTTACTTATTTTGCGTACTAAGATCTCGTTGTAAATCTTAGTAAACGCAGGCGAAGCTGCGGGCAACAGCTAGTTATAATATATAAGGAAGAGCGACGGTGGTCTAGTGAGTAATGGACTCGACCTCTCAAGCGAGAGGTTCCGGGTTCGATCCTGACCAACCCGTGTGTGCCTTGTAATGGGTTTTTCTAAATTTATATGTGCACCCGAAACAAGAGACCATCGCTCGCTCACTGGTGAAAGAAAACATCGTGAGGAAAACTGCATGCCTGATGAGATTAAAGTCTTTGAAGGTATGTGAAATTCACCAACACGCAGTATGCCAGCGCATCGGTGAACTACCAAAACCCACTACCCTCCTCGCCTGATTTCGAGGAGGAGACCCGTGCCCAGCAGTGGTACATACGGGTTGATACTTTCTTTTTTATATAAGGATATACCTAGTTTACAATAATTATAGAAGTCAAAGATTGGAAAATCTCAGTGTACTGATGACCGTTTAACTATCTCGATCAAGCTGGTACCTCATAGTCTGTCCGTCTGGCCAGGTTTTTCTAAGAAATGCAAATATTATCAAACTGAATGTGTTCGCAGTATATTATTTAACAACATTGATCACATACGTTTAGAAACTTAATTTTTGTTTCAATAAAAAAAAATTAAATTGGTCCCATGCAAAGTAAAATCATTGTTTCAACAATATTATACAAGAATTTATTGTTGTAGTTCCCAAACAATATTTTCATTCAAAATTTTATTTTATTTACTTTCCGCAATGGCTATTGGAACAGTAAACAATGTTTATTTATGTATGTGCGCCAATTTGTCGTAAAATGAAAGAAAACACATCAAATATTTAAAATAAACCATCAGGGCCGCCCTGGGCACAGATTAACTATATATTTTATGTCAACGTCGCCCATGGCGCAACATAACATGAACTAGCTCGAACCAACATGAACTACCGGAAACTAGCTCGAGCAAGTTATTTACGTATTGCTTATACATAAGACATTAGAAAGAAAGAAAAGAAAAAAAGAATAAGCTTTATTTGACACAAAACAAACATATATAATTGGGTGAAATACAAGGCAAAAAAGGTCAAAAAGGCAGTCAGCTCAGCATATGCGACTGCACTAATGGCAGACGCGCTGATTTTCAGCTGACGCCTGAACTTAATATATTAACAATACTTTTTTTTTCTAAATAAGTTGCTTCGGTGCTTTAGCTGCGTGTACCATACAGCTGTTGCTGTTTTAACTGCTTTCAGTTGAGTGTTGAATTGCTTATTGCAAGTTCACTGTTCACATGGGTACACGCTGCCGTTGCGAATTTTATTTTTTCATGAGTTGGGATTTTTTATTGTTTTGATGAGATGGGTGATTAACAAGTTTTTTGATGTTTGATGGGAGGACAACATTAACATTAACATTAACAATACTTAGGTTACTAAATTATATCCAAGTTTATTTTGTTTTACTTTAATAGTCCCAAGGCAGTTTTTGACGTATGGAGAGAGTCCAGGGGAGACTACCGGAGATCGTATCAAAGAGTCATTTGGTGGTTGCCGCTGTCGATCCTGGCTATACAGGAGTTGCAACGGTGTGAACAAGTTGTAAGCCAGGACATTAAACCTCGATGGTAGTAATTACACTGACGTCTTCCCTACTCCCCTAAACACAGCAAATCTGTTCCATGGGAGCAACAAGATAGATGGTTACAGGCGGAAGGGCGATACAGCACATACCTCTAGCAAATAAATGATAAAGCTAAGTAGGCTAGCACTCCTTTGTTTGGTTTGGTATTGGTACTTCACCCACTATAGCTAAGTATTAGGAACGCTGCGTCTGCCCAAAGACGAACAAGGTCTAAGTAATACCACTATACCTAATACCCCATCAATTTGTTCTGTTTGAATTTGCATTCAGCACTTAAGGATTTGAACTTGGACTATTTGTATGCAAATATCAATTAATAATAATTTCCATTCGGCTATGAAGCCTTTGTAGAACAAAGCACGACTGTATAGAGTTAGATCCTTGTCTCAGCTACCATTTAGTATTTTGGGGTACACAATATTATTCGCATAATATCAATAATGCCAACCTAACGAACGCTTTGCCAAATGTTCTCGTGCTGATTTCAATTCGATGCCTCTTTCAAAAGACAACTCTATTGAAAACAGTATTCAATAGACTGGTGCTAAAATATGTCTGGTCGTTTTGCCCGCCAAAATATCTAAAACTTTTAATGTGTATTTCCGTCGCTTTTTAACTAGAGAGAACTATTGACATTATAAATACAAAATATATACGGAATTTATAAATTACGTCTTCTATACTAAAACATTATAAAGAGGAAAGATTTGATTGTTTGTTTGTATTGAATAGGCTCCGAAACTACTTGACCGATTTGAACAATTCTTTCAATGTTGGAAAGCTACACTATCTTTGGTGAACATAGGCTATATTATATTTTCAAAAAGTAAGGGACCCGTTTTAAATCTTAGTTGACGCAGGCAAAGCTGCGTGCAACAGCTAGTCTTATCTATAATTGTCTTAATTCTTTCTAAGCGGCGGCGATTTTGACAAAATTGTTTGTGAGTATTCGAGTGGCTTCGAGAAGAGAAAAATTTTTATACACAACTTCTTTCACGACCTCACCTCCGTCCATACCTGCTTCACACGAGGTTACTGCGCTTTTGCTATCTCCGGCCATCCTGAGATGGTTGTGGACCTTGACCCTCTTCCTCTCACTTTGGCAGTGACTACAAGATTTTCGAGGTTGTTCCCGTCTTTTCTGGCAATATGTCCGAAGTACTCGTTACTCGTACTAAGTGTCACGTTCGCTGGTATGTTATGGAATTGTTACTTTATAGCAATAATTTACACATAGAACTATCTAGAACTAGTGATACTAGGAGAGAATTGCTATTCTAGTATCCAATTGAACTTGGTTAAACTTGGAAGATCAACCCTCGGGCGAGTGAGGGAATCAATAAATTATTTTCAAGCGTTAGTCTAGCTCAATGTATTTGTCTTTATCTCGTAAACGTGTCTGAAATATACATTTGAGGATATAAAGAGAGATTATAACTAATTGACTATAGTCTAATGTGTAGAGAAGGCCTAAAGTGGAAGGTGTTTCATCTTAATCGTCGCATTCAAAGTAAATTTGTGTAGAAAAATAGCGCGAGTTATCCCTCCTCTGATTTCAATGAGGAGTCCTATGCTCAGCTGTGGTGATGCTCGCTGATGATGATTTCACGGGGTTACATGGTAAAAGTTTTTCAAGGTTTTACTTCCACTTCCTAAATCCACTTAATCCATCGAAACAAAATCGTTTAGGGAAGAAGAGGCGCGGCTTACGAATTACCCATAATGACAACTGGGTAAGCAACGGTTGAGCGTTGGATTTACTTACGGTAACTTCGATGGTTTCATGCTAAGCTAACTCATCAATAAATTTAGATATTATATCACGGCAAATCAAATCGATTTGGGTAAAAGTTGAAATAGTAATGGCTTATAATTGGGTTACATGTTACATTTTATCTACCGGAATCACATTTACCTGCATCATCATCATCATCGTTTATCCGTCTACTGCTGAACATAGGCATCGTTCAAGATTTACCTTTAATTACATAGTAATTCATAATTACGTGAACAGAAAAATCTTATGGTTTTTTGTAACTCGCAGCGAACAAAGTCCCGGGCACCAGCTAGTAGATTATAGTGTAGTAGCCGTTGCCCACGGCTTCGCCTGCGCTAGCAAAAAAATCTCTTTTTTTTAATGTGTCCTGTGCTACTTCTAGTACCTCTCAGAAAAATAAGTTTTATGATGATCGATAAGCATAACAAACATCTCAACTCTCACGTTTATAATATTAATAACGATGGAATAGATTATAATACTAGTTGTATTTCCTAGGAACTATTAAATATAACGCACTCATAACTGTTGGCTTAAAGATGTCGTCCTAGTTATGTTCCTACTACCTGCCATTAACAGATCACGAATAGTGACAGAAATAACATCGATCAAAATCATGGACTGAATAGAAACCACACAAGTGTAGAGGTGATATAGCATTACTTTATTGAAGGCGTAGATGAGATAAGCCGCTTAGTAGAGTATTACTCTGCTCTATTGTATGATTGCAGTTCAACCCGAAGATTAGCATACCAAGTGACGTCAGGAGTTGATTTGACTAGCCAAACACCTACTTTCTAGAGTAGTGCGCGATATAACGCGCCTACCGCGGGGCGCAGTGGGGGGCGCCCCCCTTTCGAATTTTGCTCGGTGAGCCATCTGCTCACCTACCTACTGATTGAGATTAAAGGCCACCAAGCCTAAAATTCTAGACCTTTCGAAAAAAATGGCGTCAGGACAAGATGAAGATGGGTCATCCAATCGGTCTAACCTCGTGCCGTACGCTGCTTTGCTTCTTTTTGCTGTCATAGTACTTCGAGGGGTCGAGTCGTGCCAGAGGTTATGTGAAACCCAAGGCACGCCTGGTAATACTTATGGTAAAACTTATAGCACTGGTAAAACTTATAGCACTGGTATACAGCTATATCATACCACTGCGAGTTGCTTGGAAGAGTGTCCCGGATCTGACGAACACAGACGGGTCTATTCCTGTAAAATAGGATCGATAGCGGTAACCCCTAAGACCTGATGCCTGAGGGATACGTTAAAGCCAGAGACGCACAACGAGATGAAGCAGAAAAGTTAAGGAGTATACATTATGTTCCATTGGATTATCAGTCTAAAAACCTTGACGCCACCATACAGTTGCCACTATTCTTGGTCTCCAACCGTTCTTCTTGATTGGCAACAGCACAAATTCTTATTATGAAAGAGCCATTTTGTTTGTAAAGTTTGTTGGAGTTTTCTAGATTTATTTTAAATATAATTATTCTAATATATTTCAAAAGTTTATTTCGGGATGAACCCGTAATTTTTTTGAAACTTAGATATTTTCGTAGCTAGTGAGCAATTTTATTAAAACTGATATTTTTTCTAATAATGTTTTGGCCAAAGCTTTATCAAAAAATAGAAAAAAAAAATCTATGTTTTAACAAATAATACTATGCCTAATATGATCATATTTTCTTAGGATCGTACGAACCTTAGAAAAATGTTACCGAGAAAACATTATATACTCTACCCTTGAAAGTATCCAACCTTGTCTTTCTATATATAGCGATAAGATTATTTGTGCATTGACAGCACACGTTCTATTAACGTCATATCAATTTCAGCGCACGTGGGGCTGTGACAGTAATCTCGAAGGCTTGTCCGGCACAAATATATTGGGGACCAGGGCCCCAGAGACCTGGTGCGTGCTTACTGGGCACCAGAAAACGCTGATCGATACCCAACTGAAATAAAATCACGTTAGGGTTTATAGCTGGTATGATTTTCGCCAAATTTTCTGTTCTATTTTAAGCCAAGTAGTGTTACTTCATAGTGTCTTTCATCCTGATGGACTCACGATTTTTAAATATACTTTATATTTTTGTCATTTATCGTTATTAATACTACACTGTGCTTGAAGTAATTGAGGCATTCGATTTTTATTTATGTATTTATTTAATAACCTTTTTGTGATATGCAATAATGAAGCAAAATAATTCTGATGTGTAGACCTTTGTAGGTGACACAGCGTTCACAATATTATGTCAAGTAAGTTATAATAATTATAATTAATGGTAATAAATTCAATGCAACAATAATTAATACTAATAGATAATTAATAATATAATAATTAATAATAGATAATTAATAATAATAAAAATATTACATAATAATTTCGAAGGACTAATTTGACTGATTGATTTTAAATTTGATTTTAAAAGCTAAAGACTTATTTAGATATTATCAGCTACCGAATATGAATTATGAAATGCTTCTGCGAGAGGCGAGAGAGAAATAATTCTGTCTTAAAAAATTTAGGAGGATCGGCTTCGAAGTTAACTTGATTTCAAGGAACCGTGTCGAGCAGTGGGACATACCAAAATACCTTTAGCAAATGCCTAGATAATCTCTAAGTATATCTAATGAGGATTTTATTATTTATAAAGTAAAAGTAAAGTAGCAACCAGTATATTATGTCCCACTGCTGGGCACAGTCTCGGAATTGAATTTATTACTTATATAAATTAATTACTTTTTTTAAACGAATTCGAAGAAGGAGACGCTTCTCAATTCAACCATGATATATTATGTTTTATTTTTATATACTTTTGATAGTACTTTTAAATTTCAATATTAACTATATCTTTAAATTATTTATTTTAACTACTTATATACGTGCATGAATTCAATCACGGCCACAGGCTACTAAAAAGTTTATATTCCTCAAGTTTCCGAGGGCCGGTACAAGCAATAATCTCGCGCCATCATATTTTATAGGGGCGGCCATTCCGCGGTCGCACCCTTCAGCTCATGGTAAAGGCTATACCATCGCCCTCCCTCTACTATAAAACTTATCTAAAGTATGCACTTTGTCTTTACATCAGAATGTTTAGCTTTACAAAGATGTCGGTTACTTACTTTGGAAAGTATCAAAGTATTGTGAGGTCATCATCATCAACTTTCATAAGTCCACGGCTGAACATAGGTTCCCTCAATAAACGCTAAGACGACAGGTCCCTTACCACTAGCATCCAACACAGATCGGGAACGCCAAAAATTTTGCAATTCTTATGTATAAAAATGAATCGCAAAATGTGTTGGTAAGCGGATAACTCAACAACGCCTGAACCAATTTGGCCAATTCTTTTTTTAAAATAATCGCTGAAGTCCAAGGATGGATGTTACGGCGAAAAAAAATCGAATAATTGCCGGGAAAGCCCTAAAAACAGCCCTTTTATTTTTTCCATACAAACGTTTTCTAACTAAAATGTAGAGTCAATCTGAACTTTATCGCTATTATATAAAGCTCATATTAGATTACAAACACTCATTGTTGTCTAAGCTATGTCATATTAATAATTTCGTCGTAGACTCAATCTAAAAGTTACCTAAATAATAAAACATAAAAAACTAAAGGTTTCGAGTCGACAACATATATCCCCAAAATTTGGATTGTCGAGTATTTTGTTAAATCCTAATGGTGTTGACAGACAAAATATTGCAGTCCATTAAAATACAATGACATAATTGCATATTATCACTGTCATTGATAACGGGCGACATCTACTTTTTTTTAACATCTACGCTTTTCTTCCTTCATTTATGGCAAGGAGTATTTACTATTTGCCAGTGTC
Organism: Lycaena phlaeas; assembly: GCA_905333005.2. Taxonomy (NCBI): domain Eukaryota; kingdom Metazoa; phylum Arthropoda; class Insecta; order Lepidoptera; family Lycaenidae; genus Lycaena; species Lycaena phlaeas. The sequence goes on from HG995181.1 coordinate 8,474,209, forward strand.
AAGTTTTGTTTTGTATTGTATTACGAAAGGGATTATTTAGACAAAGAAATAATATGATCAGGAGAATTAATAGGTATACATTCTGTTCCAACTTGACGGCCCAAGAGGAACTGGAAAAACTTTTGTATTTACAACTATTATACATTTTAAGATCTGAAAACAAAATATGCCTGCCTATAGCATTTACTAGGATTGCAGCAAATTTTTAGATGGCGGTAGAACAGATCACTCGAGACTTAAAATTCCAATTAATTCTGATGAAGTCTCTACGTCTTACATATTGTCATAAGGATTCAGGCAACGGATCATCAAATGAGGACGCTGCTGACCATAGTGATGCATTGTAGATAATTCAATTGTAGACCATAATATGTTTGATGTGTCGCTTGACACAAATGATAATAAAAATTATTCTATGGAGACGTTACTTACTCCTCAAAATGGAGATTATTTTCAATTGCACGACTAAGTTGTTGCAAAAACCTCCGGTGTGTTTAAAATTTAAGAGAGTTATGACGCTGTAGTTGGGGACGATCATAATGATGTTTTAAACTATCCCGTAGAATTCCTAAACTCGATATAATGATTACAGGACTACCACCACACATTCCTTAAATTAAAAGTTGGTTGTATAGAAATGCTTTTAAGAAATTTAAACCCCACTGTTGGGTTGTGCAATGGGACCCTACCGGTCTTATTATTAGATCGTTAGTTATGTGCATTGAAAATCAAATTTCACCCGCGCAAAGTCGGAATTTCATTTATTCTATCAGAACAGTGTGCGTTTGCTGTTGGAGGGTCTAATGTCGTGTCCCGAAACTCAAAAAGGTGATAATATCGCGAACCCGACCAAATTACATAGCCCCAAAATTTACGGGCTATGGTTCATTAGTACTGATTCTCAATTTGGTCGGTTTTGCGATATTATTTCGTTTGTTTTAGTTTCGGCACGCGACATAAAATGCATCAGTTTCAGTCTCATAACATCAATCAAACACAAACCGCGTTACCAAGAGGGTTTTATTATTTTTAATTTAATATCCCTGTTTGTGCAAAATTACTAAAATTATTATATTATTGAAAAACTTTACACACATGTGATTACTTACATTTAAATGTATTTTGTATATCTTAATATATATATTTCTTGTGTGCGTGTGTATGTGACTGAACTCCTCCTAAACGACTGGACCAATTTTGATGAAATTTTTTGTGTGTGTTCGTGGAGATTCGAGAATGGTTTAGATTCACAAATCAGACCGGCAGATGGCGCTGCAGTCGGTATCTAGGTTATTGATCTGTACTGCCACTATCGATTCGTATCTAAAGGACAACGTCTGTGGGGTCCGCTAGTATTATATAGTATCGAAAACTTATCTGTTCGGGTGGATTGTGCTATAAGCTATTGAAAATGAATAATTTCACTACAGTTTGTGCATACACATGAAGCCATCTGTCGAAGATTAGGACCGCTTTTGGCGCGACCGTTTCTTCTAGGCCGGATCTTATCGGAGATCGGGGACTTCTATAGCAAAATGGTACGCGTCCCATGCTCCTCAACCTGTTACCCAGAACAACGATCTGCGTGCCAGCCTAACACGACACCTCTCCGGCGAGCTTCCAAACATCAGATTAGACGTGGTTAGTCTGGCTCTTAAGCAGCCAAGAGGGAAGGATTTAGCACCGTAGACCACATCCACACTATAAGGCAAGTTGTACAGAAAACCCATGAGTACAACCAGCCACCGTGCCTTGCTTTTGTGAACTATGAGAAAGCTTTTGACTCTATTGAAACCTGGGCTGTTTTGGAAGCTCTGCAGCGATGTCAGGTCGATTGACGAAACATCAAAGTGATGAGAGGATTGTACAAAGCCGCTTTTATGTCCGTTCTGATTCCGGGAGGTCAAACAAGACCAACCCAATTGCATCGAGAAGTGCGACAGGGGGATGTTAATTCCCCGAAACTGTTCACGAATGCTTTGGAGGATGTCTTCAAGACTTTAAATTGGGCAGAATGTGGCATAAACATTAACGGCGAGTATCTCTCACACCTTCGTTTCGCCAACGATATACTTATATTGGCCGAGTCACTGGAGGGTTTGCAGGAGATACTGCACAGTCTAAACGAATCCTCCCGACATGTGGGCCTTAGTATGAACTTGGACAACACGAAAGTCATGTTCAACGAACACGTTCCCCTTTGGTCGGTTAACGTCGATGGCATACTCTCGAAGCCGTGCAAGAGTATTACGACTGGTCCGTAAGTTTTCCATAGCTCAACGTGCTATGGAGCGTGCAATGCTGGGTGTTTCTTTGGCAGATAGGATTTGAAACGAAGACCTTCGCCAGAGAACTAAAGTTACCGATATCACGTGAAGAATATCCAGTAACAAATATAGGCTGGTCACACACTCAGAAGAACGGACGGCCGATGGGTCAATAAGGTTCAAGAGTGGAGGTCGCGTTTAGATAGACTAAGTGTTGGTCGGCCATTAACTAGGTGGAAAGACGATCTCCGTTCAGTGGCAGGTCCGCGTTGCACGCGAGTGGTACGGGATCGGTCATATTGGCGTTCATTGAGGGAGGCCTATGTTCAACAGTGGACGGATAAATGCTGATGATGATGATGATGTACCTATTATAAACAATACCATCACAAGAACGTTACCAAAATAGATGAGTTTGTGTTTTGTAATAAGTTGTTGATTATTGTAGGTATGCTTACTAAATCCCCATGACTTCCTTTCCAGATCATAATCTCCACTGTATGAACGAGTCACCCACTTTTTAAATATTTGTCACCTTTTGGTTCACCACGAATACAAAGTTCGCCTCTTAGTCTAAAGCCCAAGGGCAAACATCTCAGTCGGGGTTTTAAGTGGGTCCCAGAAAGGAAGAGGTCAAAGTTCATGGAAGCCAAGATCCTTTGGCCACCCGAGCTAAACCCCACACCACCCTATCACCAGGGTGACAGTTTTGTTCAGAAAAACTTTTCACGCCGACTATAGAAGATCCGACGGTGGTGAGGCATGCCTCGCTCCAGGAACGAACCCGACGCCATGAAGCCGAGGAAGTCACACTCCACGGCTGGCGGAGGTGCCCTCCCCCTCCCCATTTTTTCGCATCACAGGGTGAAGCCAACTGGCTCTCCTCATACCCGATAAGGCATTACGGCCACTGGGGCCATTAGCATAGCTCAAACCGAAAATAAAAGATTAGTCTTTTATTTTATTCTTCAATAGGTAGGAACAAAAAACTGCCACATACCAGATCTTTGTGGCAGAACGAAGTTTGCCGGGTCCGCTAGTTAAAAATAAAAACTATATTAGGTACTTATGTATAAACTTAAAACTAAAAAGTACAAAATAAAATTAATTTTAAATAAAAAACCAAAAACCGACTTCAAAACCATATCTAAATTAATGTACAACTCACAATTATAAAACAATATTGAAATACTTCGAAATGAAGTAGAAGACGTATACTATTTAAAATCGGGTATTTTTGGAGTCGGTACCAGCCAAAACATGGCTGCCCTTCACAGGCATATTCTCAATACTAATTGGTGTATGTGATTGATCATTAAAACATCTTCTTTGGCTGGCACCGACTCCAAAAATACCCGATTTTAAATAGTATACTTCTACTTCACTTCGAAGTATTTCAATATTATTTTAAAATTTTTAGTTGTACATTAATTAAGGTATGGTTTTGAAGTTGGGTTTTGGTTTTTTATTTAAAATTAATTTTATTACACCTTGTGTCCGAAAAACCCAAATATAAGATATTTTTTTCCAAAATAAAATTTAGCCTATCTTACTCGTGGATAATGTGGCTTTCAAATGGTGAAAGAATTTTTGAAATCGGTCTACTACTTTTTGAGCCTATTCATTACAACTAAACAAACAAACAAAGTTTTCCTCTTTATAATATTAGTGTCGATAAATCTCTCCTATGGCTGATGTCTATGGATGTTAGAGATCACTTCCGTTTGTTTGCGCGATTTTCTATAAAAAAGGTTTGACGTAACGAGACTTACCATTAAAATTGGTTAACAAAGTATGAATATACTCAACATTCTACCTAAATATTGATACTTATCAAAATAAAAATAATTATTTATAACATAAATTGTAGATTTAAATGTAGATTGAAACGCAACAGAATATATAATGGACATTTAATATTTACTCGACGATATCGAGTAAATATTCCGACACATTCCAACATAATTATTAAATCATTAAAAGACAAAGCGCCAAAAAAAGGCCTGGCTGATTTTTTCAATTTTCTTCTATCAAAAATTTATTTCAATGAACGTCGAGATGGCTGAGCTTGATATTCATTGAAGGATAAAGAAGAAAAAATTCTTGAATTCAAAACTCTTTTTTGTGAAATTGTCGTGAAGCAAAAATATTAAAATTTTTGCCAACTGTAATCAAACAACACTGAGTAGGTAGCATTAATTAGTCTTGTAGAAAATTTAAATATACTTTGAAATGTTGAAAATTTTCCTTCTGTATTTCCTGATTTAACTTTTAATGATGTATCATTTAAATCAGATAACGAAACAGCATTTCTGGTATGACCTACTTTATGTTTTTTTTATTTACTCATTAATCGTATTACGTATATAAATGAAATGTTAGGTCTCGTAACCGAAGCTTTTTATATTACAATTTATAACTTTTTTTTAAGACAAACTATCTAATAGTAAGTGATCATAGTTGCCTATAAACATTAATATTCAACTTTCACTCGGGACTAGGCCGAAAACATCCTCCATATCCAAAAGTATGTTTTGGATATGGAGGATGTTTTTAAAGCTGTTGTAAAAGCTTTGTGTGTGTGTGTGTGTGTGTGTGTGTGTGTGTGTGTGTGCGTGTGTGTGTAATGTATATGTAAGAAATATTTATGATGGTGGTACAATCCCCCCCTCCCTTCCCCCCTGATTTAAATTATAGTTTACTAACTGGGCCCCGCGACATCGTCTTTACAGAATGCACTTTTGGACAAATCACACAATATTTGTTTCAATTAAAGCCTATATGCTTCTAGAGCCTAATCTTATGTATAAGCTACATTATTGTAAGCTTTCATAAAATTCCATCGAGTAAATCTTGCGTGAAATAGTAATAAACATCCATACAAACTTTCGCATTTCTAATATTTGTAGGATAATATTATTATAATTTTTCGACCTTTATCGCACTGTGTCTTACGTGACAAAGGATAATAGCAACATAATATAATACAAAGTATGCTACAATAAAAAATATTGTAGGTATATCTTGTAAATCTGAGTGACATAACAGAGCTTATAGGATTCAAAGATTTATATCTCACTGTTATTAATAACGACTAGCGTTCTCCAAGAACATCTCAACTAATGAATCCTAGGCAAAACCTAGAAGGTTGCATTAGAAGAATAAACACGCAAACAAATTAACATTTTTCCAAACATAAACACATTTAGTGCCTATAACTTCAGCATGTATATAACTGAATTAAGAATTAAACGGGTGTTGTCTTTATTATAACATAACTCATTAATAATCTCCAAAATTTTCGCTCACGTATAACAAGGTAAATTATGTCGCACAAAATTAATATAACAATATCACCGGAACGTGACCACACCTTGTTAACAGGCAATAACTCAATCAAACGCGGCTTAGCCGCCGTGTTTACCAAACACTCGCCCAGCTTCTGACGACCATACTCACAATTTATTAAACACTGCTTCACACGAGCAAACATTTTGCATTTTGATTATTTCATAACATATGGAAAATGACACGTTACATAGTTATACTTGTGGTGTATAGAATTATATTCAGTTTATGTAGAGACGAAGAAAAAATTTCGAAAGGTAATTGATATCTTTTTTACAGTTGTCTTTAATAAATGAGGCTACGAATTGAAAAATAGAATGAGGTTAATATTGAACCATATCCGTTTAATTAAGCATATAGAATTTATTATATACTTAGTTTTAATTACTAGACTTTTTTTAAATGTAGCATGTAAATTCGTTTACTTTCATTTTTTATACAAAATGCTATATTTGCCGAACAGATAGACTGATGCAATTTGTTACTATATTTGAACTTACCAAAACAATTACCATGTTAACGTAATTATGATTTTTTTAACTCCAACTTTGATTAATTTTTACGTAATATTAATAAAATATATTAATGTGAAGATAATAAAAGTATATTAGTAAAGTAGTAAGTATCCTATGTTACTTAAAACTCTTAAACTCACCTATAATTTAAGATCGGCACGGCCAGGGCGTGTCTAGTTCTAAAGTTGCCCCGCTGGGAGTAATTATAGGTGTGAGAAACCGTTTGAGATCTAAGTAATACTTTCCAAAAGAAAATTTACTACTTTTTAATGTTTCCACGAACATTAGAGAGAATAGTGTTTTCACGTTTCGTTTATAAAGCAAGGTTAACTACTGTATTTTTTAAAGTGTTGAATGTTGTTAAAATAAATATTAATATAATGGAATAACTCAAAACTGTAAGTTTTATTTAAGCTACATATAATACCTTATAATTATAAAAAACATTTTAAAATAAACCAACATATACAACTATTAAACTACTAACTATAAAACAACCAACATATATGTATATGAAAACGTGATGGAAACTGTAAATAAAAAACCAACCAGTGAATCTGTACAGAATATCTTGCCGTGCAAATCACTTTCAGAAAGAACAACCTAAAACGACATTACTATTTTTTATATTTATTCATACAATAATAAATAAAACTATTATTAAATTATAACAGAGACCACGAAGATGTGTGCGTTTACATTAATCACGTTGGAGTACAATATTTGGTGATTTACCTAAATTAACCTAATTAACGAAACATAAACAAATGACTACCAAAACTATAAAATATCTATTACCCGTAACCGAATCGGTTTCTAAAGCTTACATCCTTCAGCGTGCTACTGGCCGAACGAAGTATACGAGCCGTGCTTCGGTGGTTGCGCGGAGATATCGTGCGACAACCCCCGCAACCATCTGCGCCCCTGTTACCCCTACTGCGAGCCTGGTTGCGTGTGCGAGGAACCCTACGTCAGAGATGACCGCTCGCACCAATGCGTCTTACCGCAAGATTGTTCTCCGTACGTATTATAAATTAATCAGCGTCTTTCATCAGCCTTTTATCGTCCACTGTTAAACATAGGCCTCTCTTAGTGAACGTAAAAATGGACCATACTTTTAGAATATTGAAAACTATGATTGGCTTACGCCCGGCTTCTGAAACGTTAGTCAAAGTGTATGTCAACTAAATTGGCTGTTAATGGTGGTTAACATACGAATTCTAGAGTCAAATTTGACAGCTTTTCATTATAGTGGCTATGCCAACTGACGGCCGATCAAATTAAGTAATTTAGCAATGCTTCTAGCAACGCATTTGACACTTAACAAGGGATTTGACAATTAATTTGTTAATATATATTTATAAGGAACAAGCCTGGTTAGTCCTTTTGAGGCAACCAGTCACCGCGGGAACTGTCATGTGTTAGTCAGATTTTTCAAGCGACTGATGCTAACCTGCATATGGTTTTAGTGGTGGTGGAGGGTGGCGGGAATCCAACATATCCCCAGGGACAATCCATCTCTGGGTGAATGCTCACAACATTTTCCACTGCACAACAAAAAAGATTCTTCACCAATACGAAAAGAGATGGCTTATCATTTATCAAAAAATCGTTTTACATAGCAGTTTTATTTAAAAAATATGTATACTTATAAAATTCCTTCTAAATTTATCCTCGTTGCTGTGCTGTATCCTATTGCCTGAAAAAACAGGATGTCCTTGTTCAGGCACTACTGTTATTATTATAGAAAAAGGATATTTTTTATGTTGCCTGTAATTTACCATGCATGCATTTTGAATAAATTATTATTATTATCTAAATGAAAAAAGGATTAACAATGTGAAAATCCGTCTCAAACCTATTTAACGTTATTCATGTTTTTAGAACCCAAATGGGAATACCAGTGCCACCAAAAAAGCCACCCAAACAGCTGCCACCTCCCATCGGTAACATCCCAAAGAGTTATTACAAGCGGGACGATGCGCAGGAGTTGAATGAGAACGAAGTCCTCAACAACCACGTGGACGAGGTGAAGAGGAGCGCTGATATATCCAGGATGGGGAACTACTTCAATATCGTGATCGCTCCACCGCCAATCAAAACGCTGCAGCCGAGGAAGATACTCGCCAATGATGAGCCTTTGCAAAATAAACGATTGTGAAATGCCTACAAGACTTAATAAAGCGCTTTTGTATTGTCTCAAATTTGATATCTTTAAAGATTACAAGATGTTTTTTTTTTCGAATGGATCTATGTTAATGGCCCTAATGGCCGTAATGCTTCTTCGGAAGTGGAGTAAGCCGGTTGGCACTACCCAGTGATATAGTAAGTGGGGGGTTGCCCCCCGCCAGCCGTGGAGTTTACAAGATGGTATCCGCGTTGTGGTGGACCGGGTTGGATAGTGGCAAGAGATTTGTCTATTTATTATTCTTATTTTTGTCTATAAATATAAAGGCTAATACTCTGTATGTGCTATTTATTACTAAAATATGTTTTTAAATCAATTCTATGCCGAATGAATTCATAAATATAAATGATGGGGGGCTTAGATACAAATGTTAGAAGGGTAAAAAAAATCTTTGCATCCTCCTTTTGTATTCATCATAATCATCATCATCAGCCTTTCACAGTCCAATGCCTCCGATGAACGCCAAAACAATCGATCCCTTGCCACTCGCATCCAACACGGTTAATGGCCGACCAATACACGGCCTCTTTCACGACAAAACGGCTAGACTTAGAAGTTCCTACGGGAATTACATACCATAGTAATTCATAGTTACGTCTATTGAAATGTCAGACACGACGTAATTCTCAAAGGCACAAAATTTATGAACTTAGGTAGTGATTGGCTGGTACTCGAAAGTTTGTACTGATGTATGTTATTCTTTCTCGCAATAAATGTTAAATGGATTTTATTAAAGTTTCGGAACAGTATAGCTTACACAGTACTCCATGGAAATGGGAGAAACACAGGCGTAACCGCAGGCCACTGCTAGTATAGTATGAGTAGAGAGTTACACTAACACGTTTTGTAATATTATTAAGGATGAACACTACTCATTTGTTTGTTATGATATGATAAGTATTGTTCTATCTCAGATAGATTGGTAACTCCAAATAGGCTTCCATTGGTACCCAATGAGTACGGAACCCTAAGTAACCATATCGATAAACCAATGCCTACGGTGTAACTTAGTCACCGTAACGCCAGTGAATATCGCATTGTCGCCTCGCATTGCATTACATGAAGTGTAATCCCTAATTCATTATATATACTTATTATATAAATGTGAATGTAAGTTTATTTCTTGCACTTTTACGCGAAAACTACTCAGGCGATCTTCATATTCTTAAATAAGTATATTAAAATACTTTTTACAAAAAAAAAGTTTGCTGACGCCAACGAAGCCAAAGGCATCAGCTAGTTCTATATTAATAAGTCTAGTTTCTTACAGTCGCCTGTGTATCCAAATACATACCCCTTTCTCTCTCTCTCTCTCTCTCTCTCTCTCTCTCTCTCTCTCTCTCTCTCTCTCACTCTCTCTCTCTCTCTCTCTCTCTCTCTCACTCTCTCTCTCTCTCTCACTCTCTCTCTCTCTCTCTCTCAAAATATATAAAAGTAGTGTATAAAAAACTTAACAAACATTTAAATCATTTAAATCAATCAAAAAATAAATCACAATAATATACACAAAGGAAAATGAAGTTATTAAAAAACAAGCTTGTTTTATAAACATTGGTAATCGCATCTTTTTGTAATGGCGAATCAACACATCCGTTCCATTTCAGCTTTTTTATTAAACAATCGAACGAATTGCCCCCATTAAGAACTGCTCGTTCGCAAACATCCAGATCAATAACACTATATTTCTGAACGATGGCATAAATAAAAAAAGAAAATGCGCCTGTTATTGCTATTAGCTCTTTTATTGTGTGAGTACTTTATTGGTTAACAATAAATAACAATAAGGATAAAAATAAATAACAATAAGGATATAAATAAATAACAATAATATAACACTTTTTATTACAGACAACATTATTCTTAACACATCCAGGCAAATCAATTATGATTATGCTGACGCTGATGTTGCAAAGCGACATTCTTCTTTAGATGACAGACGGAATTTAAGGAAGAGAGTCTTGATGAAGGGTGCCGATCGAGACTTCGAGGATGGGAGATACGACAGGGAGAAACCAAGATATTTGGACGAAGGATCGCGATCGATGGCCATGATTGATAGACAAAGGGGGCTGGAGGTGTCACCAGGGGCATACAATGGACGGAGACATTACGATGGAGACAAATTGAGTCTGCCAAGAACAAAGAGCGTTGAGATGCTTCATGATAATTTAGCGTACGTAGATGATTACTAATTATACATATACTCTTGTATTATTTTATATTTTGTTACAAGTTATTCAAATAATCTTTTGATTATAGAGAGAAATTGGAGGAGAAAAAAATCCATTATGCCATGAGTTGCGGACGTCCTCACGAACGGTCTGTATGGAGCACTACAGCCTGGGAAATATAGTTTAAGATAATAAATAAATATTACCCAACAATTACCTAACAAAAATACAAACTAAATTCGTAGCTTAATATTACTGAAGTGGGTGTTAATGTGACTATTTCCATTAAGCCGCTGATCATATATTGATGAAGTTTGGCAAATAAAACATGCTGAACAATGATATAATATGCACTATATGTAATTGTCATCAATCAGGATAGCTTTAAAATACTGAAGCAAGCAAAGAACATGAACATTGAACAAATAATGAAATAGATAATATCGATAAGTATAGATGGTGCAATGTATAGAAGAAATTTGTTAGAAAAACTACATGCACGTAAACCAACAGAAGGAAAGATGCGCTCTTCTTGGCGAAAACAAGTAATATTAATTGAGTTCCCTTCATTATCTGTAAGGTATATAAACTGATCATATAACAGGAATAGAGTAGTAGTTATTTGTTTTGTATGAAAATGTAAGCCAAAGTTATGCTGGGACGCTGCGCCCGTTCTATGCTCTGATTGGCCGACTGATGGCCATTGATATATGATTGGCCGATAGGACGTTCACACAGATCACTGGTTGGTTAAATTGCTATGACGTCAGTAAAAAATCACTGACGTAATAAACCAGTTTTGCAGGTTTTATAGGTACTCAATTTGTTTATATGCTCGATATATATGACATATGATTTAGTGTTCATTAAAAGAGGCCTATGCCCAGCATAACGAAAAAAGGTTGATAATAATGATGGAGGCATGTACAACAGATACGAGGCGTGCTTCGCGGGTTGCGCGGCGGTGTCGTGCGACAACCCGCGCGAGCGTCTGCGGCCGTGCTACCCTTTCTGCGAGCCCGGCTGCGTGTGCGTCCACCCTTACGTGCGAGACGACCGTACGCATAAATGCGTGTTGCCGGATGACTGCACCAAGTAAATACCTTCTACTTTTTAGGGTTACATGTTCTTAGTTTTAGATATACTCCTCAGTCTTTTAAATCAACCTAGTATAGTGTACTTTTCATTAGAATCATAAATTTTACAAAGAAGCAAGATTTATGGCACAAAGTGTAGGTATAAAAACTAAAAGTGTAGGAATGAACCCGAACGTTTGTTAATACTAGACTAGCTCTCGTTTTGATGTGAACAGTTACAGTTGGATATGATTTTTCCAATACGATGATTCGGGCAAATTCAGGCGACTACAGTTACGTTAGATTCTATCCACAGGTTTCATGGTTGTGGATGTTTGTCGGCGGCGGTTAAATCATTTAAATTCTTATCTCTAAATCTATAATATACTTATCCAAAATCTAAATGTTTTGGATAACGTGGAAAATGATAGTAAATATTCAAATGTCTTTTTTATTTCCAGGGGCCTAAAAGGTATTCCTGATCTAACCGACGAGTAAAGAAGAACAAATTATTCTGTAAAGTAATTTAAAAATAGTAAAAATTGTAATAAAGTATTTAAAATAAAATGTTACAAAAGTACAAATAAAGAATGTAATTCATGTTTTGTAAACCTTGCAATGTTTATAAAAAATTAAATATTAAAAAATAAATACATTTTTTACTTCTTATGATATATCATATTAAAATTTTACACAATTTTGCCAGGTGTTTCCGTAACACGTGATAAAAAACAATATTTAATCATGTCAAAAAAAATAAAAGCAGATTACAATACGCGTATTGTTTGCTAACAATGAGAAATGAAAGAACGAAACTATTGTTCGTTTTGAATAACAGACGACGGCGAAATTTCGAATGGGCCTGCGAAAAAGTTGAAACGTTTTTTTTAATTCAATTAGAAATATTGCAAATTATGTGTAAATATTGTTATTGGTAGCAATGTTTGTAAGTTTGTTTTCGTTTATGTTAGTGCTGATACCAGAGATAACGTTGAGCGAAGGACAATATGGTATGTAATGTTTACTCAAATTACTCAAATACCCTTTACTCAAATCGAATGAAAAGAAACTTTTTTGATAAATTAATAGTAATTAATAAAGGAACGATATAAGTGACATGATTAAACTCATTACTATTTATTTATTACGATATAAATAAATAACATCTGTAGATATTTTATTGAAACGCATTTTTAATTTAAAAGAATTTAATTTATTTTTTAACTTTATCAACTACAGATACGCAGCTCATCTTGGCAAATTCCATTATCAACAACTTCATCAGCTAGAGTCTTAATTTTTCTTAATAAATTGCATGACTTTAAAATTTGATTTTGAGATTCATATACCGTAAAGAGCCACATTTTCAAATGAACAGTCTAGTAGAATTAAGCCCTAATCAAATCGTTACTTCATTATTTATAAACAAAAAATTGTATGTAGAAACGAACAGGCCGACCTGTGTTTTACTCATTCACTCACACTTACATGTATTCAAAAATTATCCTCTCCGGCTGATTTTAAAAAATTTCAAGCAAGAGACATAGTATTTACTTATTTGTAAATTGAAAAAAATTGCTTTATCTGTGCTCTACATTTAGCAAACGTTAACCGTTTGTTTTAACAACTATTACTACAATCATTAAGCAACCTGGAATCTTCTCTCATCTTTATTTTTATAAGGAACGTTTGTATGATTTTTACTATTTTAGTATGAATATAATTTTGTTACTCTCTATTGTAGAGTGCGGCGAACATGGAAGATTTGAATATTGCATCGACGAGATTCCGGGCTGTGTAATAGGCTGCCACTGCCACCCAGGCTTTTACTTCGATACAGATACTAAAATATGCGAACCGAAGTGAGTGATTTTTCTCATTTCCATAACTGTTTAGTATTATTGGACCATCTCATTTAGGATCATATCTAGTATTCCGATATTTAGGATCATCATATTTAGGATTCCGACAAAACGAAACCCTTAACAGATGTTGTTTGTTGTCTGTTTGTTGTTCGTCTGTCGTTCGGTAGACAGTCCCGTTGAAATGAATAATGCAATTTAATAAGACGCCTAGGTCTTGCAACATAAATATACCAAATATGTGAAAGCCTTTGATGTTATGAGCACACAAAAACTGGAGTCTAGAGTTTTTTACTTTCAGTTTGTTCCCAGATCAGTTTTCAGATAATTTTACCATTATAAAATGTACGCATATCTAAATTACGTCTAATAACTTTTCAGTTTAAAATTATTGGAACACCACAATCGGCTTAAACAAGTAAAACCAACAAGAAGGCAAATGGAAAATCCCACATCACCGTCATCGGAACAGAAACCGTCACCCACTTCAAATATCGATGATCAAGTTAGAGAAATAAAAAAAGAAACTGATGATTTAGGAGATTGGCTGTACAATCAATTTTTTAATGTAATAGAAAATCAAGTTGTAAACAACACAAAAGATTTAGATTTGCCAACAAGACGAACGAATGCGAACGCATTTGAAGAACTCAAAGTTAATAAAAAACAAAAGTCCTTAAGAAAGAGTAAGAAGGGAATTACGAAGAAGAAGCTGTTACGCATTACCGAAAACGACAGTGTCTTCGATATGAGCTCTTCTTCTGATACAGACAGGAGTGACTCAGTATCCCGCTATACTTCTGACACAGATAGTGACGAAGATGATGATGATGAGCACGGACATAAGAAAATTGTGATGGTCAAGAAGAAAAATAAACCTTTGCCTTCCTTCATTTTCTTACCGAATATGAACACCCCTTTCTACCCCCCTTTAGGTCTCCCCCCGCCGCCTGTGATGCCAATGTACCCAATGGTACCCGTACCTCCAGTTGTACCGATGTTTCAAGTACCAGGTTTGTACATTTTAAAATCTAGAATTTCAAATTCATTTTATTTTAGTTTTAATTAAAAATTTATTTCATTCTCTTGAATACTTCGCTTTTTTTCGTTAAATAAATAAATACTTTTAAAAATATTTTAAAGTCAAAAATATGTTACTAATTCTTAAGGAGATTTTTGTTTTCACATTATGCCTATTGTTATAACTACTAAACAATTCAATCCCGATATGCTCTGAATCTAATGTAGTGCGGGCAAAGCAACGGATAAAGGCTGGTAGCATATCATATACTATGCGGACACTTTCTTAGACATCAAAAACACAGTACATTTGTCACAGCAATTTGCAGCGTCCTGTAATTTTAGCCGCATACTTTCCATTCCGGTGGGTCGTGGGAGTACGGGGATAAACGATAGCCTATGTGCTATTGAGATGTGTAGGCTTATTGAAAGCTTCATTAAAATCCATTCAGTAGTTTTTACGAGAAAGAATAAGAAACATACATACATTTTTACGAGAAAGAATAAGAAACATACATACGTACACACTTTCGCGCTTATGATATTAATGAAGTATAATTTCACAGGTTGCCATGAAGAAACAGACTCTACAACTCACTCGCAAACTACCGAGACTTCTCTTACAAGTACTAGAATTACAACATCTACTACGACTAAGCCTGACCCTAGACCTCAACCTGGACCTCAACCTGGACCTGAACCTGGACCTGGACCTGCACCAGGGCCTGGACCAGGACCAGCACCTGGCCCTGAACCTGGCCCTGCACCTGGGCCTAAGCCAGAACCTGATCTTCGTATGTACCCTGTGGAAGACAATTTAGATTACCCGTTCTTGTAAGTAAAATATTATTGTTATCATTTTTTGCAAAGAAGGACAGGAGTCAGGACACTGTGCTCACATTTAGCTTATGAATTAGTGTCCTTCAAAAAGTAACAAATTGAGATGGCACCACAGTAGCAAGTGGAAGGATTTATAAACGCGTTTGCACCGAGACACACACACACACACACACACACACATTTATCGATACAAACATTACACACATGTTCGGACCAAAACAATCCATCCCCTTGCTACTGTAGTGCCATCTTTATTTGCCACTTTTCGAAGGACACTTTAAAAACTGAATGTACATAAAGATGTTTCTCTATATTCCATGACAGGATACAATGTAATTACTGGCGTTTAGTTGAGACTTACCCTCTATACTTACCTCTGATTAGGAACTGCGACTAGACCTAGGTGAAATTGTCTTTAAGTTCATAAGCAAAACTAACTACTAACCATACGACCATCTGGCTCTTAGACCATCTTGTATTACATATATCTATTTTTTTTTCAGCGGTGGCTTCGAAGTGCCTCGTGTCACACCGACAAGAACAATAGACAAACAGCATCATAAAATTCCAAAGTAATTAAATATTTTAAATATTTCTAATAAAACGTTTGTATCATATTCATCTTCTGCTGGTGCGCCTATCTCAATGAACACCACGACAAGATGGCTAATTAGAATTCAATCAGCTCTACTTGCAATATTTTTTAACTACATTAATGCCAGTATTTGCTATGTATGAGTAAATAAAATATATTTCTTCGATCTGAGCGTAGCAATGGCTAAACAAGCTTCATTTTAATATGTTGTTATCATTTACTATAACTTATCAATAGACAAATTGTTATTTTTTGTCGTATTAATCATGCGTTACTCTTACTTTTTAGGATGAATGACAAGGTTAAAAAAGCAGCTCGCCAAAAAATTGTAAGTTTTAACTATTTTGTCGTCCGCAATTACGTAGATGTAAGTTATACGTGTTTGAGAATTGGTATAATATGTAATCAGAACACATTTCAACAGCATCACTATCAAGGCTATATCATGTATTATCTAATAACAAATACGGAAATGTCAGCGCTTAGCAACAGCATAATCTACATTTAATTTTTTATCCATCCTATATATAAAATTTTGTATTTGAATTACTATCATAACGATAATAGTTTAGAAGCTATTTAAATAAAGAATAACATAATTACAGATGCTGACTTTAAGTGATCGAGTAACTGACCAGCTTTACCAATTTAATTAACATAGTAATAATTGTCGACTAATATTTGGAAAATTTCAGATACAACGTCTAAAGGAAATAAGAGCTAAAAATAAGGGTTTATCTCGTCAACCATTGGGGCCTCCTATAAATCCAATTAATGTATTTCCAGTGAATGAAAACGATAATGATATGATAGGAGCTGAAGCTCCGATGATGGAAAATGCTCCTGAAACATTAACTCCAATAAACAACGCAGAAACACCATTGGCTGACAATGTTGATTTTGAATTCATATCAGAGCTCATTCATAAGGTTAACATGACAGATAATCAAAATAACAATGAGTTAAATCCGTTTAATAACTATGCGCAATATAGAAGATCAAACCTCAGGTTTCCGCAAAATAATATCAACAATATTCGAAGATTACATTCCCCAATAACAAATCAAGAAGAATCATATTACAGCAATATAGGGAGACAAATAGCTTCGTTAATTAGAAATATAGATACGCAACGAAATAACCAAGAAAATGTTGAAATACATGGCGCAAACAATGAAAATCACGATACTTTGTATTTCAAAGAAAACTCCCCATCGTCATTTTGGGAAAGATCTGTCCGATCTCCACTTACTTTTTTGAATTCCTATAAAAATAAGTTTGAATATTTGAAAAAAAGTAACGAGTTACTCTTTAATTTAGAAAACAAGGTGGAATTAATTGCAACCACACCGGGGACCCTAGATTTACAAGAAATTGAGAATATTGTTAACGTTATAGAAACAGCTAAGAAGCAAATGGGAACAAAGGAACAAGATATTCTTAAAGATTTTAAACCGGTAAACAAAAATTTCAACATTAACTTATGGCCACAAGAAACATATCAATCGAATAATATTATAAAAGGACCAACGCTTAGCAGAAATGGAAATGTTAATAACAACATATTGAAATCTAACCCTCCTCATGATTTTATTGATGCTAAATATTTTGATGACATAGACAGAGTGCATATTAAAAACACCAGTAAAATAACCGTTTGGCAAACGGATAAACAAAAAAACAAAGACTCAAACGATCATAAGACTCGAAATATAATTTTTTTGAAGAATAAATTGAATACTTATTTTCAAAATAGTACAATTAATGATAAAATAAAATCATCAAATATTAAGAAAGACAAAATTGTAGAATTTTCGCCCAAGCAATTGTTAAATCGACGTAAATCTAATCCAAATCAAGCAAGCAATATAAATTATTACAATCGATACGCTCTGAGTAACATAGAGGTTGGGGTGTACAGGAGAACAACCTACAGACCAGAAAGGTACTTTTACCGCGCAAATTATTTTCCTAATGATATGGAGTCATTTTGATTATAAATATATATTTTTTCCTCCTAGTTTTAATGTAAATTTATGTAAATTTCTATCATCATAGCTAAGCGACTTTAATGGATTTTTATCAAGATTTTTGAAAAATTACCAATTTTTTTTTCACGGGTCTGTCATGATCATTTAATCATTTTAATTCATGATTAATAGTACAAAAATTGTTTGTAAGTTTAGTTCCTACTGAGTAGGAATCAAGTAGAATGCAGTATTTGACTCCTACTAGTGTGAAAGTCTTTTTAAATTTTCCAAAATAACAAAAGCAATAAATTTTAACAAATTAAGAGTTTTATTTATTTTTACTAGTAGTTGAAATTATTTATTTTCATTAAAAAGTTAACATCGTTTATTTTACTGCTTTAGCACAGAGATAAAATCTTTTATATTTATTTACCTAATATATTTAACAACCTTACCTCAATCTCAGTTAGCAACTAAATATTTTTAAACTATAGGAGAAAAACTGGTGGTGCTTTTGATATTTCAAATACCTGTACAAATACACCTAGTATGTTCTATATACGATATTCATAACATCGAATCAAGCTTACAAATAGAGCTGAAATTTATTTGGCTCGGTATGGAGAGAGCGTTTCCAATTTTCATATTTCCCGCCATGGGACGCCCCTATCTGCCTCCTAAATCTCGTACCGATATTTTTATGAATCGTAATTGATTTGCAACCCTTGATATATCGACATCGGAAAATGTATTTTTCGCATTCCTCCGTGGAACATGACTGTTTCTGTTCTAAATTTAAATTGCCTATTTCGACGTAAAAGAATTACAGCATGAGATGTTTTACTAATGTTAATGTTGTATCATCATCATCAGCCTTTATCCTTCCACTGATAAACATAGACCTCCCTCAATGAACGCCAAACCGACCGATCCCTTGCATAATAATATTTAGGGACAACAAATATTACTGAAATAAATTACCTTGCTTATTAATTAAATTAATTGCAGCGATCTCCACTATAACCACTGACTGCCACTAGCGGCTGATGGTGTTCAATAAATTCTATAGCATAAAATTTTAGCCTCATCTTAAAAAACCTCTGTCATTAAAAAAATCGGGAATTTTCTTGTTATCATGTTCTTTATCATCTTGAACGTTCACGAAAAGATAAATTACTTTACACGAATCGTCAACATCTTTAAAATTTAATAATTAACCTGAGAATGATGTCCACAACTGGAAGTCTTTGAAAGCAAAATATTTTAAGGGAATTTATACTTGAACTACCAACAGATATTTTAAAAGGTTCCTTGAGTGACAGGGTTGGAATTGATTGTTCATTTTTAATTAGTTCGGGTCAATTGTGCCCATAATTTGGGCAGTGCGTGCCGTCCCGGGGGCCCCCTTTCATTAATGAATTTGCCCCCGGATCAAATCCTCCAACAAATTAGGATTAGACGAGAGACCTTGTGTTTTTAGGTCGAGCCGTAAATGTTGTTTCAATGGTGTACCCGTTCCTAGTTTTACTGAGGGTAATCTGGTTTTGGAAGGTCACCTTGATTAAATACAATACACGCGTTTGTAATTTATTTACTTGTCTGACATTGTTTTCTCGATTTCAATCAAAGTTTTTTAAATATTATATTCGTAGGAATATATTGATTCAATTTCGTGTACGTAGCTTCTGCAATACAGCTAGTTTTTCACGAAAATATAGGTATAGCCTCTACAATGAAACTTTTTACACTTTTCCACTATTTATTCAATAAATATTCAATATAAATAAATATTGGAAAAAGTTTCATTGTAGTATGGCTGTAACATGAATTTCCATCAAGGACCGACAGCACATTCAATCAATTATAAAATATAGGTAGTTAGTTATGTATTAAAGATACAATTGTCAAGTTTATGTTTATATAATTTTTTTCTTAATTAATAATAATTCTAAGAATCCTTGATTTGCTTTTTGTTTTTCAGTCCCCGTGCGAGAATGGAAAGTACGTACCTACATACTTATTGTCTGTGTACAACAGTATCTACATATGTATTTACATTTGGACACAATAATCATATTCAGATTCACTGAAAGTTTTTATTACTTTATTATTGTTATCGTCGATTCACTCACCTGAAAACATTTCCTTTTATAACCTCTAACATTAATTAACATATCAAATGCAAAATGGAGGATTATTCAAACAAACAAAAAGTTCAGCTTTATTATATCAGTATTTGTAGAATGTTTATATCACTATTATATTGATCATATATATTAGTATTTAAGAATTATCATTTAAGAATTAGCATAGATACCTACTGCAGTGCCATCTGCTGGGCTGATTTTTTAATCTAAACTATTCAGAGCATCATCCAAACGCATACAATGTCGTTTACATCATTCCAGCCGTTTAGGAGTTCAGTGATACTCACACGTACAACAGAATTGAATACATAAGGATTTAAAGATTAAGCAGCCTCTTCAATTTTTCTATGACTTATATCATGGAGTCCGTATAAGCTGTAGTGTAGACGCTCTGCTCCGGACATGTCATTTCTCGCTATATACTCTCGAGAGCTAGATTTAAAAATTCCTTACCTATGACTATCCTAAAGGCCGCTTTGGAGTAGATTTCACTAAAGTCCCGTCGTATTATTATTTTAGATTGAATGTCATAAATGTGTTTTGAAAAATAAAAATTTACTTGAGTTAGGTAAATAGATATGACCTCTTGTATTAGCGAGAGCACCTTTTATTAAGATAATTATAAGGATATCGCACAATATATATCTTTATATATTATATGTATATGTATAATTCGTGCGTGTATACGTATGTGACTAAAATTTTTCTAAACGGCTTGAACGATTTTAATCAAAATTTATTGTAGGTACACCCAGTCGTATCACGCTCTAGTCAATTTTAAAAAGGTTCAGATTAACATTACGGTCATTTAAAAAGTGTTTTGTGCAGGACAAGGTCTGTCGCATCCGCTAGTACTATTTAAATGCTTGATTAAAGCACTCTTTAGCTAAATTTTAAAATCTTTGTTTATTCATTTGCGGAGTTAACTTTTACTGACTGCATCTACAGACTCTAAGGTATACAGAGAAAAAGGAGATAGAAGATAGCAATATGAGTATGTCAATTTTTTTTTAAATAAATGGTAGGGAATACTTTATTTTATTAGTTATCCTACTAATATTTTTAAATAGAAATATTAAGAACAAGAACCTATTTCAAATATCTGTTTTAAACGCAAAATAATGTATGCATGCTTGTTACTTTTTCACGCGAAAACTACAACTTATTAGAATTAGATTATGTATCAAAATAAGATATGTGTCATTAATTCCCGTTATCCCATGGAATGGGAGGGAAGCGGTCGAAACTTACTTTATTGTAACAATTAATCTAGCTCATAAACTTAACGATAAAAAAATCTACAAATAAGCGAGCATTACAACTTTCGTTTGACCACGAGGTCCCACAGGATCCAAGGACCAGTGACAAAACGGGGCAGTTTTAGACAAATTTCCCAACTTGTGACACATACTAATAATATCTCATATGTTTTAAGTGTGCATTTCACCTTTTTGGCTTAGCAATTCTTGACATTATTTAGTTATTAAAAATATCTAAACAACTTCCCGTATAGTTAATTTAATCTATTACATATTAGGTATATCCAATCTTTACATAGTATAAAACAAAGTCGCCTTTGTATGTATGCTTAAATCTTTAAAAGTAGGTACGCAAAGGATTTTGATGCGTTTTTTTTTTATAGTTAGTACAATTCAAGAGGAAGGGTATTGTTCCATTCAGATCCCGTTCCAAATCTTAGTTAACGCAGGCGAAGCGGCGGGTAACAGCTAGTAAACTATAAATAAAGGCTAAGGACTAAGGACTTTTACAAAATTATGCCAAAAAAATTGTTGATTTTTTTAACTTAGCCGGCCTGCTTGAAAATGAATACTTTTAATAAAGATTGTGCTAAACAAGTTTATTGCAATGCTTCTTAGTGACAAGAATATCAATTTTAATAATAATAAAACTAAAATAATAATAAACTTATAAGAAATACAATAATAATTATGAAAAGTACCATCGGTATCGAACCGTATCAGCACAATAGTGGGTGTACTTATATAGATGGGAAGCCACTCGACGCAATCCGCCTGAGACACGCCGCACATAATTTTCCCCGAACGAAAGTTGCCTTCGGAATACGAAGCGACAAGATGAAACGTCGAAACGGAAAAACTGCTTATTTTATTACAGCGACGAGCTGTAAAGCGGATAGGATAGGCCTCGGGCGGGATTGCAGAACCCCAATTAGAGGCGAGCATAGGCGTAGTGGAGCATTTTCTATTATACGCTCTTGGAATATGCGAACGTCCCTACACAGCTATCAGAATACAACCTTTTTACTTTCATTTGTCAAATAGACAAAACTCTGCAACGGAATTCTTTTTGTACGCTTACTATATTGGCCATTATGATAAGCCGAATTGCAACCACTACTAGAGTTTATGAAGTATATTCCTACGTATATCCTTGAAGGTTTTGTGTGTAATACACGATTTAAAAAAAAACACGTTGAAATAAAAATGATAGCCAATGAGCAAATAAGGTTCTGAAGTGACCGGGTTCGAAGCTTAAGGCATAGTAGACATAGTGAAAATTAGTCTAACTATACCGGTTTTTTTATGTATATATTTTATTGTTTGAGAGCAGCAAGAGAGAATTGGGAGCATCAAAAAAATATTAGTTAATCTTGATCATTGAGTGGACTATTGTGTTAAAAAAACTAAAATAAAAATGAATGATATCGTGGAGCTGTCTTGGCGTTGATTCAAGAGGTTTAGCCAGAGTAATAGTACATCTATTATTGCTCCACATAGGATAATAATGATCATGACCATGCAGGTCGGATATCACAAGTAATTTACTAACGCTGTTTCCAAATTACACAAACATAATAATTTTATATCTAATATGAAAAAGAATTTATCCCGTATTCTTTTTAAAAAAACATACTTACATGTAATATTTGCTAAAATAAAGCAAATTTGTAAAATAAAAACTGTGGGTAACCTTTTAATATTTCTGTGATGTTACCCCGTCACATAAACGTACCTCATAACATTTCAGTATAAACCTTATGAACGATATTTTGCACGAAATCGGGCAGCTAATAATTCAGTAAATTACTGCCGGTTCGATAGACGTAAATAATTAGACCGCTGTACTATGTATTTGCGACAACATCGAATAATTAGTACCTACTACATACTATACCATAGTAACATTAAACATAATATATTGAAAACAATATTAAGCAATATAGGTAAATATATATTGTAATTACTTTAATTAAACAGTGTTTAATTTATTTTATGTAAATTATTAAACTATATATTTTAGTGTATACATGTAACATTTATCAAGATAATGTAATTTTTACAACATTTTACATTTGAAATCAATTGACTCTTGAAGGATTAACTATCTTTAGAATACTTAGTGAAATAATTCTTAGACTTTAGAATAATTAAAAGTAGTAATTTCTAAAGATATTTTGTTAAATGTCCAAAATATGGCGATCACCGTGTGTGTTTGTTAATGTACTAATCAGCACAGATGAAGCCGACACGCACAGACGGGCACGAGCTAGGCTTAATCACTTCTTATGTAAGTAGTCATGTCGTCCTAATTTTATTTTGTACAACTCTTTTTCATTTTAGTTTTCGTTGAATTGAAATAAACATTTTTTTGTGAGCAGTATTAAAATGTATTGACTACTATGGCCATTTACTGACTACAATCTGTAGTCAGTACCTAAACAGCTTCTAAAATGATAAAGTTTAAAAGTAATCATGGTAATAGCAGACATCAACAATTTTCTAAGTGGAACATAACATAATATAGCCTATTCGAACTGTCTGTAAGAACAAAACTTTTGAAAAGGAGGGTCCGAAAGGGCGACCTGTCCGGAGGGTCATGTCACATGCATGATGTTAAAGTCTTTCTAGTTTGATTTCACCTAGGGACCTACAATTTGATAAATGACGTAGATATTCATTCAAACAGGAAAAAGTACACGGATACAGTTTTATTACCATTATTATTATGATACCATTTTTTTTTTTTTTTTTTTTTTTTTTTCGGTTGGATCTATGCTAATGGTCCTAGTGACCGTTATGCGTCATCGGAAATGGGGTGATCCGGTTGGATCATCCTATGACGTTAAAAATTTGGGGGGTTGCCCCCCGCCATGTTCATGGCGTCGGGTTTGTACCTAACTTGGTCAGCTACGGTCGACTGGTTTGGAACGGGTGACGTTAGAAACCTATCGTGAGGGCCGGCCCTCCCCTCCCCCGGTAGCGGGGGAGGCGGGTCAAGCGCGGGACCCGAGCAAGCTGCCGATAGCAGAGTGCTATCGGTGATTACACGGTCTATATTGGTGTCGACTCGTAGCTGATCTGAGCCTATGCTGTCGCGGTTGATCCGGATCAACTGGTCAACGGAGTGTAGGGTTCGACGTCGCATACGACCCCGGGGCCCATGCGGTGTGAATGTGTGCCTAACACTGGCTGTGTTATGACTGAGTGTGTGTTGTAGCTTACGTCGCGCTTCAGCGTCGCGCTTTAACAGTTCTGTGATTTTATCAACAGGATCGGTTATGACATTCTTAGGTAACCTAGACTTATTAGGTGCTAAGCTATCGGGGGTGTAGTTTGCCGCACTCACGACGAGTGGGTTCGGGTGGAGAAGTGCCTTTTCGAAGTGACGTTCTGACATCGCTTTGAAATGGCCCCTATTTATGATACCATCATATTACAATAATTAGTAAGGATTGAAATTATAATGGCTTAAATATTATAAGCCCGAAATGTGTTGCCCCAAAAAACCAATCGACAGTTAATCAGTACGAAGCATAATATTGACGTTTATATCAAAATCTAAAGCTAAAGGGATCTAAATCCCTACACTTCGCGAAGGCTTAACTGAGTCAAATACATTTTCAGTTTCTTTGAGTATCTGATTTTAGTAACGAAAAGAACCAAAATACCATGCAGCCTTTAATATCTTTATTCTGAATATGCTTCGATCAATTATATTGATCGAAGTAAATATGTAAAGCTTTTCGGTGATCTGTCGTCCAGACATTCCTCAGTGGACGTAATTAGATTGATTACATGATGAAAACTTTTCAACATTAGATTGTTTTACGAGAGAGTGTAAACTTTTCTTTATATTGGAACGAAGTTCCTTACGGCAGACTTGGAGGGGAGACGTGCGCAGGCGCGACAGTCGCATACACAAGCGAGTAGTGTATAATACCTTTCTTTTTAGCCGAAGGAACTTCGTTCCTACCTGGTGTCCCACGACACCACATTTCTTTTTTTGAAATTTTTATCCAAATAAACCTAGTAGCAAGTTTATTACTTAAATTTTATCCGACGATGGTGCGCCACAGGATCAAACCCGACGCCATGAAACCGTGGAAGACACACTCCACGGTTGGCGAGGGACAACTCCCATCCATCTTCATCCAATGGTGAAGCCAACCGGCTCGCCTCACGTCAGATGAAGCATTAAAGCCAATAGAGCTATTAGAATAGCTCCACCTGAAAAAAACATCTTAAAACATTTTAATGTAATTGAAGATAGTATCCATTATTGAGTACCTCGAGAAATCCACAAAATAAAACAAAATTTAGGTACTTGAAACAATAAACGACAGTTATGCTTGTGTAAATCCCACACATGTATAAACTTTATTAGCGCCCGGGTTAGTACAAGTAATGTCTAATACTCAGGAGCAACTATTTTCATAAATTGTAGCTGCTAACACCTGCTCGTACTAACGTTACAAGCTCAGGCCACCACTTAGCCTTCATTTGTGTTATAAGAAACTAATTTTATCATAAATTATAAACACGAGCTACTAAAACGAGAACTTTTTGATTTAAAATGTGTTATAAAGAATTATATATTCAATTAGGTAAGAGGATTATCTGTATTAAACCAGGGCTTTAATTCAAAGAAACGTAAGTCGATGCTTCAAATGGATCATTAAAATCGACTGCCATCATTACTATCATTAGCATAATCAGTGTTGTATATTAATTAATATACTAGTTACAAAAGTTCAAGTTTATTTCAAGAAAGTCTGCGCACAGAGGTTTTAATTTACTCTATGGTTTGTATGGGAAAAGAAAGGTGTTGGTTTCTTTTTTTCCTTGTAATTTTCACACCTCCTTATTTATTATTATTTTACTAAATCTTAGTTTGTTTGTGTGTTTCGAACGGCGGATTGCAAAACATATTTTTGCATTTGATAACCTAATTATTAAAGAAGTTTGTAAGCTGTTAATTTTATTTTTTATAGATGGCCTGGCGACAAAAAAACGCAGTAGACATCTAGTCTTACATGTTTCCATCGCCAGTTGCTCGAGATTTAATAAAGGTATCAAAGCATCAGTTGACGAATACAGAATAAACTCCTAATTGGCGATAAATAGCAATGTTTGTACTACGGTTGCTAATCGACCTTTTTACCATAAGTTACTCTGAATTGATATCATAATGTAGGGCAAGTACGGGAACCTCGCCTCATTGTACCTGACTACTACTACTTCTACTACTACTACTACTACTATTACTACTCTCCCGACGTTGGAAGGGGTTATTCTGTGGTGAGGGGCAGCCCCTCGGTGGCGGTGGCGTCGGTCCCCTGAGGCACTGACTAGCCGTCGAGGCGCCCTGTTGCTTGTAGATCCGGGGCACCTCACCAAAGGCGGCATTGGTGGCACTCGCCGGGTTTTAGTGGGTAGAGCTGCGTCCACTTACCAGTGGTACTGCGAGTCCCACATACCCGCCTGGGGAGACCCACTCCCCAGCGGGATGCGTCAGTGCATTTCCCGACGTTAAAGGAAAAAAAAGGAGCATATTAGGTCTATTAAAATAATAAATCCCAAATCGATACAAACATAATATTAAAGCCAAAAGGGATTGTTTGGTTGAATGCGTTAATCTCTGAAACTCCCATTCGAATTGGAAAAAATTCTTTTTGTATTTTATAGTTAAATTTTAATGGAAAAGATTATAAATTATTTATAAATATTTGTGTTGCAGAGAATAAAACAGTGGAAAACAGCTTGTAAATAAAGACTTATATTGAAGCAAACTTATGTAAAAACATTTTATAATCGGAAAGATTCTTGAAAGCCACTTTAATACAATATTTTTTTTCCTTATATATCTGACTGCTGGGCACGCGTTTCCTGCTCGAATTATTGAGAACTACATTAGAATTATTGAGTTCTTAATATACAAAACAATTGGAATTTTAAATTTTCATAATTTGAATCTAAAATTACTTACATCAAATTTTAAAGTACAAAGTTTATGATTCTAAATATTTGTTACAAGACACAAACAGCACAGCGGCACCTGATAGGTGTCACTAACGAAGACTGGTTCATCCGTAATCAGTTCATCTGTAACTCGGCCTGACCTATCTTTACACACAAGAATAGATGTCGTCTTGCCCTCAGGAACACAACAAAGTTGCTCAGAAAAATTTATCTCTCAGGAATAGTTTTCTAGCAAGCATGATTTTTTTTTAACTATCAACTGTCGTAAAGAACAAAAGGCTATGTATTATTTATAGTGAATAACCATCAGCTTTAACTTCTTTTGAAATCATTTAACAATAAATAATATCTATTAAATATAATTCCAGTGTCACGATGTTTGTCCGCGATGAACTCCGAAACTACTGAACCGATTTTAATGTGTTTTCTTTTTTTTTTTTTTTCTTACATTAAAGTGCTTTGTCGCTTTGCGAATAAGTCGCCCTGGTAAATAAACACTATAGTAAACTTTAACACTATAATCGATTATTATCGATAAGTTGTAACAGTATTCTAATTCTCTCAGACAGCTGTGTTTTCTTTTAAAATGTGTGCTTTTCTCCAATTTTAAAGATAGGATAGTTTATTTCTCGAATTTGAGATAAAATTGGTAGGAACAAAAAACTGCTACATACCAAATCTTTTTGAAAGAACGAAGTCTGTCGGGTCCGCTAGTATTATTTATAATACTTTACTTTCTATAAACTTTATTTAATTATTTATTTCAATATGAAAATAATAATATTTTATTAATTAGTAATATACATATTAATAAGTGAACTAATATGAGATATAAGACTGAACGACAGATGTTGCTTGGCCCGCATAATTTACCCCGCGGATAACGTGCCGTCTGCGAGCATCATAATTAATCTCCTCAATCAAAATTACCAGAACAAGTGTGATACACAAACAAAACATATTACTTTCTGTAATTACATTGTAACTCAACGATTTTATTTGGATGTAGAGAACTAAAAGTATTTGTGAAAACAACGTATTAAAATCTTACGCCCTGTTTCTAAAACGTTGGTCAATGTGTATGTCAACTAACATGGCTGTTAATGGCGGTTAACATACGATTCTAGAGTCAAATTTGAAAGCCTTTCATTGTAGTTGCTATGTACATACCCCTCACCTACCTACCGATTGAGCTTAAAGGCCATCAGGTGTAAAAGACTAGACCTTTCGAAAAAAAAACACCGGAAGGAGTACCGCGCCTTCTGTCTGTATAAAATAGGACAACATTTTACCGATTTGATTATTATAGGTATATTATTAAGACGAGACATTAGAATTGTTGGCAGTGTGGCCACAGACTATTTAGTATATACTATTACTACTACTGCTGAGTGTAGCCTTCGATATTGTAACCAAAGTAAGTTAACTACGTGAATGTGATTTAAGTATGTTATTTTTCATCATATAATATTCGTAAGAACTGAGATATGAAAACAACTGAAATATGGAAATAAAAAATTTCTATGGTAGATTTTATTCTAAAAAAGTGTCCATTTTATTCTTATTTTGCTAAGTATTCCGAAACTATTTATACTCTCTTTTTTCTCTTTTAACTCTAGCGAATTGGGGAATGTCATATTGTTTACTTGAGTAGTTTAATTTATCTGATTTATTTAATACTTATTTATATAATAAATTTTGTGCCTCTGTGTTCTTTACCAGCGCAGTATCTTGCATCACTTTTTTTGCGCACGGAAGCAAAGCTATGTGAAATGGACGGAGCAAGCGTATGAACCATGGGGTACCCCTGTCCCCAACCCCACGGTTAAGGGTTTTAAGGGTTCTGCATATCCGACGATTCTTATAAACAATAGAAAATCACATATTTAATATAAGTGTATGCCGTGTATATTATGAGCCTTGAATACATCGGAGTAATTTTATGCACCGACGGCGGTTATTGCCTGCTGGTACAAGAACCTGCCAAACTTTACCCATCCAGGTTTAGTAAGGCGGGAGAATTTGAATTTTTCCACCGTTACCTGCGCCTATAAATCAAGCGCAAAGTCGTGTAAGCTCTCCAGGATTGCGCAGCCGAACACCAGAACATTTTAAAATTCAAATTACACAGCCCTTGCCCGCAAGCATAATATTACTCCATAGATTCATATATTGAAAAATGAAGATCGTAAAATTTTAAATAGAAAAATTTGGATGCATATGTGAAATTCATATTTGGTAGTTATTTAATATTCATATGTAATTTAAGTCATATAAGTGCTTTTTTTTGTAATTTAAAACAAAACCAACCAAAAACCTTTTATGAAAATAAGTTAAAACACACTTTCATGTGTATGTGTCATTTAGTTCAAAATTTTAAATAATAAACAGTCACTCTAATTTTATTCATTTGTATAGATATCTTTTTTATTTACGAACATCAATTTGAGATAATTTAATATCTAATTACAGATCAGAATAATAGGAATTATAAGTTAAGATTTATATGAAATCATAAATATTTCAAAAGAAAATAACTTCATTGGGTTTCCGTAAAAATATATACTCAGGAAATCTAAAGTTTGGAAGCTTTAAACACCTTTAAGATAGACTTATTACAGACGCCAGTTAGGCGGCAAGTTGTAATATTTGTTTGAATTTTCACCACGACAATAACGACTTTGTACATTATTCAATGTTGACCGCTGAATACAAATGACATTTATTATCATTATGATAAATATTCATCAGCAATTACCCCACGTTAAACCAGTCTTGTAAGAATTCAGAGGAACATCCTCTAAAATAAATAAAAAAATGCTCAAATACAAGCAAGTATTAAACACTGTGGAATATACATACACACCGACATTTGCTCTCTCGCTCTTTTGTATTTGTGTCTCTTACCTGTCCTTTTTTCCGTTGCACCCGGTTTGAAATCACAACGATTCTAAAGAAGTTTCACTTCAATAATGGAGCAAAAATCTTATAAAACATACCGAACATGCATCGGACATCCCTTCACGAACGTGGAATAGCCTGGTGGAGGTAGTCTGGGGCACACCACATGTTAGACGGGATCGCGGATGTCTCGCCAGCTGATACGGCCACGAAAGGCCCACCTATGGACCAACAGCATTCCGATACTTTCGGCCGGCGGGGGTCGACCCCTCCTATTTCTTGCTTGGGAAGCTACCTGCCAACCCACAGCTCCGATTTCGCTCTAAGGCCTTAGGGCCACAGCATAGGACATTTAAAAAAAAACATCGGACATTGAACCCACAAGCACTGGGCGGTGCCGGCCACTTGTCGATTTAATATAAGGATAATGACAACTTTTAAACTATTCTCTATACAAAACAATCATCAAATGTTTTTGATTGGAGACTGAAAATTCGAATGAAATAAAAATCTCCTCAGATTGCCAAGCATGCATATGATAAAAAACTATTCGGTTTTGCAGAAAGCACATAATAACTGCCGCATTATGAAAATGTCAGACGTACAATGTAGCAAGCCTGGAGTATGCACTCCACTTATGAGACATAAAACGTGTAAATAAATTACGAATATATTTTGTAACGAGCTGGCATAATATAAAAGCTTGTTTAAATCATACGGGAATAATATGTCAGTTACATAATATGTGCAATATCAGGAATCACTATTTGGATGTTAACTTTCGTTAACGTACTTCAGTATACGAAAAAGAAGTAGTGTCATGCTGCTTTACAGCGGAATAGGGCCAGCATGACCGGGGTGGTACCGCTCGCTCACATAATCCCGGCGTAAAGTGACAGTAATGCTGTCCCGTTTCGTGTGGTTTGTGAGTTTCTGGTGGCCCATATGGGGTGATATGGAAAAGGAGGGTAAGGGATCTGCATTGCCTCTGGTAGTTTGGATGTTTATAGCATATCTATCTAGAGCCAATACCCCTTCCTACCAAACACTTCTAGATAACAATTATAAGTAGGTCGTTTCGCAACAATTTACATATTAATTTTGACGGGCGAGGGATAAAGCTACTGTTTTCGAATCCCACCAAGTGCAGATTCTTCTTTCAAAGTAAGTTGTCTTAGCTAGACCTGTGCGAGCTCGTTTATGTTCCAGGAAACGCTTACTTAGCATTGCTTATCAGTCTTGTCGGTTTGCTTATCCAACTTACACAAAAAACTGACTCATATCTATTTATTTATAACAAATAAAATTGACCTTATACCATATAAACTTTTTTTTAATTCTATTTTTTCTAGGTGAGCCATCTGCTCACCTACCTATCGATTGAGCTTAAAGGCCATCAGGCCTAAAGGTCTAGACTTTTCCAAAAAATAATAATTTGATTTGCTTTTACTAATATTTATTATTTCGATGCTGTAGAAATAGATAAACGAAATATCCAGAAACGTTTATAATATGTATATTAAAAAGCGCTATCTGGTCGGTAAACTTCATTACTAACAAAAATGTAATGTAGAGTCATACTCTAGTTAAAATGCTATGAGCGAGCTAACGTATGGACTGGCGTATTTATTAGTTCAACTATACATCGACAGATGGCGCAGCATTAAATAATAGTTGAGGTTTCTTTAAAAATAAAATAATGTCGCTTTGTGCATCAAAATTTTCTGAACTACTCAACGGATTTTTTAATACGGTTTTAGTGTAGGTAATACGGTTTTAATGTTTTTTGCCTGGAAATCAATCTGGATACGAACGTTAATTTAAGTTGACAAGGGGCAAGCTGTTATTAAATCTTAGTTTGATCTAAGAAGTAATTTAAAAATATGTATGATTAAAAGTGTCTACCTACTTTAAAAACGGTCACATTTTATACACTCTTCATAATAAAATGAAAGTGTTTTTTAAACAATATAACATACTTATTATGAAAAGGCGAGAATATAGATTCGTTTCTTGATGATTCAACAATTCAAGTTAACAAAATATCAATTTTTAAACTAAAAACTGTAATTAACTAGCAAAACATTTGGCAGGCTCACAGTCACTGAAACCTTCAAAATAAACGCCTTTTGTTCTATTCAAACAAAACTAACATAGCCCACATGTTTTATATAAGACTCAGTAAGTAAATTTTAATGCAATATAACTATAAAAAATATAATTAAAAGGCCCAAGAACTCACTAACTTATGGCATAAAATAATTGCACAGTTTTTACTACAAAGAAGTCGTAGGTGGATTCCCGAAGGAGTAATAAATTACATTCAGTAATTTTATAGCTGTATAATCCTAATCCATATACTGAACGTTTAAAGCGTAATAAATTTATAAAAAGTTACAGTCGTCCGTGTAGGTAAATTAAATAAGTGTCCAAAAAGAGTGTCACCTAATTATTTCCTTATTTTCGTCCTCGGGCAATAACATAATGTGACCCAGTTTTCTTTTATACGCATTTAGTAGCGACTAGCGACAATGCTTTTTTTATTTCGTATAAAATAATTTAAGTCAGCTGTGAACATATTATTTACATTTTTTTCTTATTTTTTTTTAAGATATTTATTATATATTTTATTTAAAAGATATATTCATTATTCTTGCATAATATTATGTGGTCGAGATTTTTGCGATTATAAAAATTTTCTTTATAATAAGTTATCTTCTTTAATCAAGTTTAGATCATAATCTGTAATCGTTAAATAATATTTCTTTTATCGTTGCTTAAAGAAAGAATCTTTCATTAATCTTAAACGACTTATTATATTCTATTGAATGAAAAACTTCAGTTAAAACTTTTGGTGTGATTCATGGTGCTCGCATTGAATTTCAGAATATTGAACGGCTTTTCAGCTACAACCATTAATACGATGTGTTGAATTAACGAACAGTCTTGATATTCATGAAAATAATATTAATACATACATGCCAAAACAACCCTTAACTCGTTGGGTTACGGAACAAAGTGTTCTGCGTTTAATAGTATTATAACATAGGGGCAGATGTTCAAAAGAGTTACTGCGCACTAGGGCAAGCCGCATTGGCGGAGATCACTGCTAACCCTATTCCAACCCCGAGTGGTCGCACTTTTAGTTTGGAAATACTAGCACTAAATTATATTCAAAAAGAACCCACTAATTCGCAGACAACATCGATCACAAGGTATATATGTTTCTTCTTTATAATTGAATTAGACCAAAAGTAGTCGACATTTTTCTTATCAGTGTTAGTTGATTATGGCCTATTTTCGCTGTAACGAGCTCGAATCTATGTAGAGCTGGTAATCTATCTAGATAATGATATTTATCTTACCCTTTCATAACTATGTTGAATAATTGCAAAATATTTAGTTTACGGGATAAAGAGAGGTCGACGACCTCAACGGGTGCGTAGTGAACATACTTTGAATACTAAAGACAAAATTGGTTTCAAAACGTGACATTATTCGACGCAGGAAAGACAACAAACAGTTTTTGAGAAACAATAGTGAAGGTAACCGTAAATGCATTCTTATTGTCAATAAATTATCGAGTGCTAAAAATGTCGCTAAGACCTACATCACCTATACGGCTAGGTGCCTAACACCAACCCAATTTGATATTTAGGCTTAAATTTTAATATTTTGAGTTGCTAAATACTGTAAATGAGTAAGATTTAGTAGACTAAATAGTTAGTCAGTAGTCTTGTCTATTGATGTTTTTATCATCCTTTTTACGCCCAAAACCTAGATTCAAATAATATTTTTTTTTGACTTATCAGTTAACCAAGAGGTTTATTTTTTATAACGTTTTTTAGAAATATTTACTTATTATTACGGTGTATATCAAACAAGTTTTAAAACACTCAATAATTTTGTAATTTCATTCTTTGCGATATGTCAAAACTGTTTTGCATGTTACAAAATATTAATTTAATGCTAAATAGAAAATGTCTCTCAATGCCACGATCATTTAACCTATAAACCTATCGTCAACGGACTGTAGTGTAGTGAGGACGTATTTTACGTACGTACGGACAACTAAATTTACGTAATTATACTTACATACACCTGACGGCTGACGACTATCAGGCATACTTCAGGCAGTGTTTTCAGACTGATTGTGTTTTTGTTTCGCTCTCGAGGTGAGTTTGTTTATGTTGTGCATATTGGACACGAATTCAAATTTAATTATAAAATTTTTAAATTTATTTATTTTAAAATTTAATCATAGTAAATTAATTGTTAATAAGTATAACAATTAATTTACTTGGGAATAGTGATCATTAGTTATTAATATTTTTTTTTCATTGAAGATAAATAATTATATTATTATTGACATACTTTATTTTATAATAATTTGATTAAAAAATATTAATTAATAAACTAAAGCTAAATCATATAAAATAAAATTATTTAAAGCAATATAATTAATACAAGATACTCCATGGTCAAACACAAGAACTAGTATAATAATGTGATTCTAAAATCATGGTCATGAAAGTCTGCATTCATGAATATAATCGTGTTTAGTTCTTAGACTCTTAATTAATGGCAGGATTTTTAAATTTTATGGCAGGGTTAGGGGTAGTCTATGGCGCGTCCCCGGCTCTATGGGTCTGGAACAGCTTTGCTGTATTTCCTTGATAACGATTGCTGTATTTCCTGTATTTCCTAGTATGTGTTGATGGGTGACGTCGACCACTTACCATCAGGTGTCTGTCAGTTTGTCTATCAAACACACAAAAAATTATACATCATATACTATATTTTTGATACACATATTATAGTGTACAAATTAAAGTGACTCAATAATTTATAGAAAATTGTGTATTGATGTGATTGTATTCAGTTCCTTTACTTTTTAATCATATAAATGACTAGCTGTTGCCTGCGGCTTCGCCCGCGTCAGCGAAAAAAATCCTTTTTTTATGTATCCTATGTTACTTCTATTACCTCCCGGAATATGTGTATTGTGTACAAACTTACAAGGTTTCATGATGACTAGTCGAGTCGTTTTTGCGTGAAATCGTAACAAACATCCACGCTTTCACATTTATAATATTAGTAAATATAAATATATAGCTTGTATACAAACTATTATCATTAGCACTCTATTTATATAGTTTTCTGTTTCCCTGGTTCAATGGATTACGTCACTGAGCTTCCCATTTTTCGTCACTCGTTCTGAGTATCAACCGAATTGTAACTGGGTCGCAGAATATCACCGCCCACAGCAGGCCAATGACCTACTTACGTAAACCATGTATATCCAAAAATATACACGTATACAGAGTGCAATTTTTTTCTACGATAAACGTCTTTTATTTTAATAAAATGTGTAGTGATCGTTGATTATAATTTATTAAATCACATCGAAACGATTATTCAGGAGCAAATGGACATAAAAGGGCTTTTTGTATAAAGTAAAGTCTCCTAAACCTCTCATATAAAGGGGTGACATAAAAGTATCAACCCTTATATGTCCCACTGCTGGGCACGGGTCTCCTTCCTCGAAATCAGGCGAGGAGGGTAATGGGCCAATAGTCCACCGCGCTGGCCCAGTGCGGGTTGGTGAACTTCACATACCTTCAAAGACTTTCAATCTCATCAGGCATGCAGGTTTCCTCACGATGTTTTCCTTCACCGGTGAGCGAACGATGGTCTCGCGTGTGCACTTAGAACATTTAGAAAAACCCATTTCAAGGCACACACGGACGGGTCAGGATCGAACCCGGAACCCCTCGCATAAGAGGCCGAGTCCGTCCACCACTGGACCACCGTCGCGCAACGGGTGACATAAGATAGAAGTAAATTTAGGGCCTGTTTCACCACTTCCTGATAAGTGCCGGACAGGCTATCCACAACATATTTGACAAATACTCCATACTCTATCTGTTGGATACCTGGTGGATAGCCTATTCGACACTTATCAGGAAGTGGTGAAACAGGGCCTTAATGTACCTACTCTTAACAAATATACGGCATAAACTTCCACAACTCTTTATTTACATATGAAATAGATTAATTAATAAAAACTACTTAAATTCAGTAGACTTCCTCGTGTTTATTCAGTTACGTATACGACATGTGTAGTCAATAATATTTGGAAGGGGTTCGTAAGATATATTCAATTTTAAAAGTGGTCAGTTAGGTACCACAAAAATTTAAGTAAACCTGAAAAAAAGGTATGTTAAAACTGAACAAAATTGATGAGAATGATACATAATTTGATTATAATATGGCTACTAGTAGTATTACTAGTAATTAGGTAGGCCCCTAAATTAACCCAGGGCCCCTCAACAACAACTAGTCCCTATAATCATCGTTATTGGTTCATATCCGTGCACTGGGCACAAGTCCCCTTCAATTATGTATTCTCTGTGGTCATCTGGCTTATTTACAACAAATAACAATGACCTCTAAATATGACAATTAATACTTCCTACTATGCTACTAAATGCGAAAATTTATAAGAATGTATGATTTATGAATGTTTATTACTCTCACGCAAAAACTTTTATATGTTTTTTGATGAAAATTTGCAATAATATCTAATTGCTTACCTTTCAGAATACCATATAGGCTATAATTGATTTACGTGCCCTCACGGGAATGGGAATTACGCGGGTAAAACCTCCGGGCGCTGCTAGTAATATTACAACAAATAATATTGAAGTTTATTTACGATACGAGATAATATAATGATAAACTTGGACTCATAACTAGTATTATGACTGCCGATAATGTCGAGAAAGCCAGAAACGCACGTGAACATAATAATGTAGAGTAAAATATGCATTTAATTAATATCTACAAGTTGTTAGTTTTTTTATTGATGAGACTGTTAAAATATTTAAAGTAAAACTTGATTAAACATAGGCCTCCTATGTTGCAATGCACGTACAAAGGAAGATTATGATGAAAAGTAAAAATGTTTTCATTCGGTATCCTACATAAGAATATATTTTACCTTTTTTAACGTTAAATAACATAACAATTGAATGCTAATCCACTGTGAAGAACCGGCGAAACAAACCCAGTGAAACTAATATTTTGAACATTTAATAATAAAAGAAGCCTGGTGGCGAAAGCCTTATTCAACAATTCCCAATGGCAGACATAATAAGGACATACTCTGGTTTTATGGATAGATTGCAGTTAATGCGGATGAGGCATTACTAACGCATTTTTAAACATACTTAGTATTTAGTATAAATTGTGATTTGTGTGGGCTTAGCATAATGTACCATTTCATTCGCTATATCGTTAGCGTTTGCATAATGGTTGTAACTAAATCGTACAAACATTATATTATCACATTTGATTGCGACAAAACCCGTCATAACAGATGACCTTCTCTATTTACCTTTATGCGCGCTTCTATCAATTATTGTATACATGGTCACAGGGGCCTACAGTTGTGTAATTACATACTTTTCCGTTGCTTGTATAAGGGAGAATCGTCTTGATGAACAGTAAATTCATTATTATATATCAGCGAACATAGAAAAGGTATTCATTGTAATTCTATCACTAATACAATACCTGACTTATTACTGTTACTGGTTGAAGTAAATAATATTTATTTATAATCCTTAATTAATTCTTACAGCGAGAACTAGTGTTATAAATAACATATAATAAATTTGTACTCGTAGATAGTTTGGCACATCCATACAAACACACCTGCACGCGCAAAGCAAAGCGAAAGGAATACCTACTCCTTGCCTACTGGACTTGGACCGGAGCTGTAAATAGTGGCGATCACAATAGATCAACCCTGGTCGCAATGATACGAAGGCAGGGGGCTTAGTCAAAACGCCATTACGAAAACGACAGCGAAGTTCGTTCGTCCGTTCGAAGTTGTGATTGGCTAAATCACGTCGTCGATTGAACGATCGAGCGATCGAAGACGTATTTAAGCCAATCACAACTTCGAACGGACGAACGAACTTCGCTGTCGTTTTCGTAATGGCGTTTTGGCTAAGCCCCCTGGCCTTGCCTGGAACAGTCGCTCTTTGAATAATAATAATACTCTTTGCCTATGGTGTAGTACACAGATATTTGAAATAAGTTCTGTTCTTAATATTTCTATGGTGTAATATGCCGCTCTTCCAGCCGAAACATCGGCAAGTGATACTGACCACAAGCAATAAGCTTCAGTATCTTGATGTATTAGCCTAATACATTAAGTTATTAAGCCAGCCTACTGTCGAAACTTTTACATAATATTTTGTAATATTTTTAATTACTTAACCTGATTTTGTGTGAACTTAATTAATAACTTAGCACTAATGACGGAGGTGGGTCTGAACAAACAGCTATAATAATTGTGATTTTGTCCCCTTTTTTTTTATTTCGACACTCTAAAATTTTATAATATAATTCACAGCAAGCAAAAAAGGAAAAAGTTGGATATCGGTAAAGTCGGTTTACTGAAGATAAGTGAACGTGACAACGTCATAAGATGATCAATACTGATGGGCCGATTGTGCCTCTTTGTCGTTGGTTCCGCGCTCTCGCTTGCACTTCAAGCCTTAAATAGAACGCCTCGGAGCGAGGTAACGCCGCATGAGTCATGTTTTTCGTGCGTGCAGCCGGCTCCATCGAATTATAAGAAGTTGTCACTTCAAAAACCCGGCACGCTCCTCGTGAAGAGTTAATACAATAAGTGAAATTTACGTGAAGAAATCGCTATACGATATAGCACTTCATTCTATTGCAATATATCTATTTATAGTGTACCTTTATTAGGTAAAGGTAACATTCAAGTCTAAGTCAGACCTCAGATAACCTTTACCTTGCGATCAAGCCATCTAAGTCCGGTAGTTAATTTACAGTAGTAACTATTGTCTATGCGACAGGCGACTAATGTGAGACATACCACCATCACGATGAGAATGATGTCACGTATTTTAGTTACTATGTCGTGTGTTTGTACATAAAATGTTGCGACTTTAGAGTAGAGTCCTTGTAGTTGCCTATAAAAAAGATATGTCAAGTGTTAATAGATAGGTATATTATATATTTATTTTACTTTAATTAATTATAAATTAATAAAAAAATAAAATAAACGTTAATATTAAGAGTTTTGTATGAAAATAAATTATTCCTCCTAATTTGTCCTGCGACGCTGCGCTGGCTCTACGCTGTTTGGCCGGCTAGGTAGCCTAGACTTACAAAGTTCCTAGGTTTGTTGATTTGCTGACTCTCTCAGTCACTGACCAGTTTCGTATTTCTAATGCCTCACTTTACTACTCTATCCAGTTATAATATGCTCGATGCGTTTCTAATTATACCATAACTATGAATTAACTTATTATAATATAATAATGAGAGGAAAAAAACATACAGTCGAATTGATAACCTTTTCCTTTTTTGAAGTCGGTTAATAAGAACAAATAATTAATTTTGTATACCTAGATATCAGAGTCTGTAACAATGACAACATTTTAGAGATCTCTGCAGAACATTCTTTATTTCACAGATTTCGTACTATAATTTTTTATCAACTAGGTTTTAGGGTTGTAAAAACCGGTTGTCGTGTTTGTTTAGAGGTAAACCATATGCTGACGTAACAATTTTTGTTACTCGTTTGACCTGTCTCTATTTAACCTTATTGAGATTTAGATAGGTAAGTACTTAAGATGACCTCAATAATTCACTTAAAGCTAATTTAAGAGTTGGACATCGTACTTGAGAAATATTATGAACGACGCGCGACGCGACGCGACGGTCCAAAGATTGACTGAATAACCAAGAAATAAACATTGTTATAAGGTTAACATAAGGCGATCGAGAGATCTTATTGACGAAAAAAAGATAAGCCACAAGCCAGAACTTTTATTTATACTTAGTTATTTTTATTTGGATATAAAAAATCTGCGTACATTTCTTTCTGCAAAAGTCAAAAAGAAGCCATCGGCTCCACTAGAAATTTTCGAACTAAACGTGCTTAATATAATTATAAGACAATACCCCCCCAAATAACATAAAACCCAAAATTCCAATAAATGTTGCACATAATAATATTATACAACAGGCATAACAGGTATAACGAATTTGAAAACTTTAATAACATATCTGTTGTAATATATTGTTTTCTTCTCTCTCGTTCTCTATACCTAATCTCTCATTATAATAAAAAACCTTATTGGATTTTATTGCGGAAAACTCCTGTAGTGATAATGGTTGATGTAAAGTATCCGCTACGTCGGGCAAAAAACTTAATAAGCCGCGCTTACTTTGGAATGTATTTGATAACCATCGAGTAGGTCACGGTCTTATCTTTCAATATCTAATCAATCAATCAATCATCATCTTCATCATCATCATCATCAGCCTTTATCCGTCCACTGCTGAACATAGGCCTCCCTCAATGAACGCCAAGACGACCGATCCCTTGCTACTCGCATCCAACACGGACCTGCCACTGCACGGAGATCGTCTTCCTATCTGGTTAATGGCCGATTAATTAATTAATTTATTTATTAATCAATCAATATCTAACGATATTTTGCATAATTCACTGTCGTAAAAGAGTCAATTCAATAGACATCTTCAAGTGAATAGATAGGTGCCTATTATTAGAATTTAGAGGTTTTGGGTAAATGAAATACTTGATGTAGTGAACGCAAAAATAAAATTATATTCAATTATTTAAACTATTTGAAAAACGCACGTGTCTGACATGAAGAGAAACAAAAAAGTAATAAAAAGTATATGTGAGAAATAAAAGAGGTTTTACTCCATAGATTAATTTTTGCTATTTTAATCAAACATATCAACACGCCCCCTCAAAAATTAATCATAACTAAACTTATTGACTAAATTCGTCTTATCAGAACACGCACATAGTTTCAAATATTTTCTGGGAAAATACAAACAACATGGTCCAACATTTGTTGCATGGATTAGGGAAACCCAGTAAAACCTAATCAGACCAGTAAAATAAAATCAATATGAGTTCAACAGTAAACAGTAAATCTTAATTTATAACAATTAAGTTTAAAACAGTAAATAAAATTTAATGCTTCTAAAGCCAAAACATATTATTTCAACCCCATCTTTTCTCTCATTGATTGAAAGCTAACTCCAGGTAATGACTTGGTCAGGGCGTCAGCAAGTTGTTCACCTGTGGGAATATAATTTAATTTGATTACATTTTTCTCAATTTGTTCTCGAGAGAAATGATACTTAGTATCGATATGTTTTGTCCGCTTATGACTTGTTGGATTATTAGCGATACTTATACAGCCATTATTGTCCTCATATATAATAATAGGTTTATCAATGTTTATATTTAAACTAGCTGCTAAAGATTTTAGCCATAATGCCTCTCTTACAGCTTCAAACAACGCCATGTATTCAGCCTCAGTCGAAGAAGCTGCTACTGACAATTGTTTTCGAGTACTCCAGGTTATTGTACATTGGTCGAAAAGTTTAAATAAATACCCGGTTGTACTTTTTCTGTCATGTGCATCATTACCTCCCCAATCGGAGTCTACATACCCACATAAAATATCACTGTAATTACATCTCACATAACACAATTTTAAGTCAGTTGTGCCTTTTAAGTACCTCAGTACCCTTTTAAGACATTGCCATAATTCCTTATTATTTTTATTTGTATATCTACTCAGTATGTTAACACTCGCGCTTAGATCGGGCCGAGTACATAGCATAATATACATTAAACAACCAATGATATTACGACACGGAGCATCATATCTCCTCAGAATTCAATGCATCATAATTCAATTTATTTTCTAAAGGAGTGGATACTGGCTTACAATCATGCATATTGAACTTAGTAAGCACCCTTTTTATATATGCACTTTGATCTAGAGTCATTTGATAATTGTCTCTAATAACTCTGATTCCCAAAAATAATTTTATTTCATTTAAATCACTCATTTCAAACTTATTCATTAAATACTTTTTAAAACTATTCATTATTTGAAGATCTGCACAAGCCAGAACCAAATCGTCAACATACAGCACAATATATATATTTTTACGTATATCCCCATTATCCAACATGTAGATACATCTATCAACAGATGAATTTTTAAAACCTTTATCTTTCAATGACTGTTCGAATACTTCAAACCAACACCTAGCTGCCTGTTTCAAATCATATAATGCCTTTTGTAGTTTACAAACATAACCCTCTCTGTTACAAACACCCTCGGGTACTCTCATGTATATTTCCTCTTTTAGTGAGCCATTTAAGAAGGCAGTCTTAACGTCTGAATGATGAACTAATAAATTAAATTGATTTGCAAAACCAATTATAAATCTAAAACTAGCTATTCTAGCCACTGGGGCAAACGTCTCATTGTAATCAGTTAAATATTCTTGACTAAATCCTCTGGCAACTAAACACGCCTTATATCTTTGAGGATTTCCAAATTCATCATGTTTAACTGTAAAAATCCATTTGCAGTCAACTATATTTTTACCAACTGGTTGCGGGACTAAAGTCCACGTTTTATTTTTATACAAAGAATTAAGTTCATCTCTAATCGCATCTTCCCATCGAGTTTTATCACGTAGGGTCTTAATTTCATCATATGATTTTGGTATCTCACACATATTGTATGACTGTGCACATATTAAATAATCGTCTTTACCGTAAATATGTTCATATGAATTAGAGGGACGATTTTTTATTCTATCACTCCTCCTAACTTCAGTATTTATCTCAGTGTTTTCAGATTTGTTATCAATAGAATCATTGTTTGATTTCTCCGGTTCAACTTCTGTACTATCATGGTTTATTTTGCGAATTTTAAATGGACGTTCAACATGCCCATCAGATTTATGACCATCTGATTTTGTATCAGAGTTCTGAAACTCAATCGACACTGATTTTAAGCTAATATCATTATCAGTTTTGTCATGAGAACTTTCAATATTCTTTTCCAGCTTCGATTTAGGCCTGGATTCAATAAAGTTGGTCTCATCTACAATAACGTCTCTGACAACAACTTTTCGCAATCAGGTTTCCAAACTTTATAGCCATTAGGCTCATAACCCATTAGAATACCTTTCCATGATTTATCATCAAACTTTCCTTTAGCAGTTTTGTCATGTACATATACCGTTGAACCGAAAACTTTTAAATATTTTATTTGTGGCTTTTTACTGTGCCACATTTCGAATGGTGTTTTTGAAAATTTAATTGCCTTGGTCGGAGTTAAATTTATCAAATAAACAGCAGTCAGAACTGCTTGACCCCAAAAAACTTTATCTAACTTAGCACCGCTAATTAAAGAACGAGACTTTTCTGTAATAGTCCTTATCATTCTTTCAGAGACACCATTCTGTTGTAGAGTCCGAGGTACTGTCAAATGATAAGTAATTCCCCTCTCAGAGCAATAACTTTTCATTTCAGTAGATAAATACTCGCCACCATTATCACAATATAAATTTACTATCTTTAAGTTAAATTTCGCTTCGCTTTTTGCAACGAAATCTTTAAAGGCACCAAACAAATCTGATTTATATGTTAACAAATATGCAACACAGTAATGAGTAAATTGATCAACAAAGATCACAAAATAATTTCTAGTATCTATAGTTATAGGAGTGATAGGACCACATTCATCCGAGTGTACAACATATATAAAGGTTTATTAATATGATTTTTGTTTTTAGCCTGATTAAACGGCAGTCGACATTGATTTCCATTTATGCATGCTTCACATAAATTATCATCTTGTACTACTAAATCAATCTCTTTCATGTCCTCAAACATGAATTTATTTTTAATTTCTAAGAATTTACTTTTACTTATATGTCCTAATCGCTGATGCCACAGTTTATAATCTTTACTGTCACTGTTAAATGTTGGTAAAACAGATCGACTGTCATCGAACGTAACAAACAAATCTATGGTAATTAAATTATTGGTAGACATACCTCGCATAATGACTATACCATTTTTGCAAACTTTCGCTCCATCCCTGTCAAATATAATTGTATATCCAGCTCGTT
This sequence comes from Lycaena phlaeas, assembly GCA_905333005.2. Classification (NCBI taxonomy): domain Eukaryota; kingdom Metazoa; phylum Arthropoda; class Insecta; order Lepidoptera; family Lycaenidae; genus Lycaena; species Lycaena phlaeas. Next base: position 8,518,384 of record HG995181.1, read on the forward strand.
GCATCTTTGTAACCGATAGTAAATTATAAGGAATCTGCTCACAGAACAGCACCTCCTCTAAGAAGAGAGAGAAAACCCAAGTCACCTGTAACCTGTAAAGTACCTTTTTTTGTGGCTGAAATAAATTCATTATTTTTAGCAACTAAAATTTTGAGTGGTGTAGATAAACTTGAATAATTAATAAAAAAAATCTTCTCTATTAATCATATGATCCGAGGCTCCAGAATCCAACAAAAATGTGAGTTTATTATTTTCGCTCTTCTTTTGATTATCGCCGGTCATAAAAGCAAATCCAGTAAAATCATTGGATAGTTGGTTATTTATTTCCACTGCTTGTAGAGTCCTTGTCCTTTCTTTGATTTCTAAATTTCCCTTTTGATGGTTTATTCTTTTAAAATAATAACAGTTAATTTTCTTATGGCCTTTTCTTCCACAGTGATAGCATTTTATGAATTGTATATTTTTCTTTTGTTTCTTATTATGAAAACTAATATAATTTCGATAACTGTTTAACCTTTTTTGCGGTCTAAAATAATTTTTGGTTCCTACGTGTAATGCTTTTGTAGCATTATCACTTAATTCATCTCTTAACTTTACTTCATGATCAAGAAGTCTAGTTTTTACAAAGGCTAAAGTTAAGTTATCTTCCGATAATGTTTCGATAGCTGTAATAACGCCATCATAACTTGAGGGTAAGGTAAGCAGTAAGTTTGCCACTTTATCAGTTTCTTCTAATTTAGCACCCGCAGCATGTAATTCCGAAATGAGGTCATCAAATATGGTGAAATGTTTTATTAATTGCATATCACCCCTTAATTTTAGAGCTAGTAATTTTTTTTTCTTAACGCTAATTGCGTCGCAATGCTTTTACGTTCGTACAACGCATCCAAACTCAATAATATGTCCCTAGCCGAACTATCATCCTTGGCGAAGCCGAGAAAAGAATCGGATAAATACTCTACGATCGCACTTTTAGCTATTCTATTTTTATATTGCCATTCTTCATTACTAGGTAAAGGACATTCGTCTACTACTTCTAAAACATTTAATTCGTTTAGTAGGGCTCGCATTCTAAATTTCCAAACCGAGTATCTCTCACCATTAAACGGCACAATATTCCTTTTTAATTTTGAATTTTCCATTGCAGCCAAAAAAAATATTACTTCTTGAAAAAAAAAATGTATAAGTATAATATTTTTTTATTTAATATTATTACTCACGTAATCTGGGCCCATAACCTATTAGAATTTAGAGGTTTTGGGTAAATGAAATACTTGATGTAGTGAACGCAAAAATAAAATTATATTCAATTATTTAAACTATTTGAAAAACGCACGTGTCTGACATGAAGAGAAACAAAAAAGTAATAAAAAGTATATGTGAGAAATAAAAGAGGTTTTACTCCATAGATTAATTTTTGCTATTTTAATCAAACATATCAACACCTATATTATATTTATTTTACTTTTATATAAATTGAAACACTAATAATTAAAAAAAGTATTTCTTAATTTAAATAAGTCTCTAGTAAGTCGTATATCGTATTTCCATGCTAACAAAACGTAATACAATATTACGGGAAGCTCGAAAAACTTGTAGTGTCACCAACAATAGCAGCGGCTAACATTACCTGCATGTTTATTGCTGTGATCCGTTAGCTCGGGTTACAAACATGCTGACAATTTATAATAGAAGTACAATACTATCTTGTTGAGTGGACACGTTTATTTAAAAACCCTAAATAAAAACTCTACTAGTATGAGATCCGTTTGTCTATTTGATTGAGATTAGTTTCATAAACTATTATAATAATTAAGTGGTAATAAAAAGTAAAAAATAAAGTATCACCCCTTATTATATGTCCCACTGCTGGGGACGGGTCTTCTCCTCGAAATCAGACGAGAAGAGTAATGGGGCCATAGTTCACCGATGCGCAGGCCCAATGTGGGTTGGTGAACTTCACATACCTTCAAAGACTTTCAATCTAATCAGGCATACAGGTTTCCTTGTGATGTTTTCCTTCACCGGTGAGCGAATAATGGTCTCGTATTTAGGGCGCACTTAGAAATTTAGAAAAACCCGTTTCCAGGCCGAGTCCACCCACCTCTGGACAATAGTCGCTCATTAAGGGGTAATATTAAAGGTTGGAGGTAATCTTCTAAAGTATATAATAATCATCAGGCTGGGTACGTACAAAGGCTAATCACAGGCGTCTATTTTGTCGTAATGAAACAAATACGACTTTATCTTCCGCCCTACCTGGAACACATGCTGCCCTACCCCAAATTAGACTCTAGCTACAGGCCTGTTCTATGCTAAGTTGTTTTTCTGTAGCCGCAGTACTGGATTTATAGATTTTTAATTTTAGAATTTTCATTTCATTTAAAAAAAGCTGTTCATAAACCCCCCCCCCCCCCCTCGCAGCCACTAGCCTGCGGCCTATACGGCCTGACTAATCCAAGACTAGACAAGAAAGCATTCAATATATAATGAAGTTAGAGTCCCAAAAACAAATCTAAGCATACTACTTGATAACATAATGCTGATCAAGCATCTTTTGTGTATCTTCACGAAAAATTGCTCATTGCTATATCTTTCTTTCAGAATGACTTCACCGGCAATCAACAAATCTCCTGAAAAACAAAAGAACGACAGCAAGTCGCCGTCACATTCCGAACAAAATGGGGAGCAAGCTCACAACGAACAACCATCCACGTCCAACGACCAGCAATCCGCCGACCCCTTCAGCTGGCTAAGAATCTTCAAACTCGCTGACCTGATGATGAAACAAGGATGCTAGATTTAATATTATACTGTTAGTTGTTTGAAGTAGGCTGAATTATAATACGTAGTTTAGCTAGAATAGAAGTTAAAACTAGAATATCAGCTAAAATATCTAACGTTAGCGAGTTAAAGATAATAGCAAAAATGGATAGACATTTTAAATCTCATGGAAGACCTCATCAATTTAAAGTTAACATAACATAATATGCAATAATATTATGTCGTAGAAAATTAATAATTTTTGAGCAATAAAAAGTACCATGAGATTTAAAATTTACGATATCTATTCAAAATAAAAAAATCTAGGACGTTTTAAATTATCCTAATAACATATAACTTAGATGTTTCAAATGCGTCGATAACACGTGAGTTTGTAGTAATACAAATTAATGTAGTAAATAGAGTAAATTCACATTAAAATTAGCACAGATTTATGAAATCAATAATCCAACCAATGTGCATTTATAATATTGTACTTTCGGTAATCAGTACCTGATTACCGAAGATAGTTTTTGTTTGCAAAAATAAATAATGTGAAAAAACTAAATGCATAACACCAATGTAGTTTAAGAAAAAAATATATTTGTTAGTTTGAAGATATCTAATATGAAGATATATGATATGAATGGATAATCTTCGAAACGACTACGTTAAAAAATCCCTTAGCAGTATGCTATGTTATCTCTTATCACTGAGTAGAGGATATAGAAATAATAAGCCGAAGCTACGGGCAGATAACGGCTGCGGGGTACTATTTATGTATGAACCTGTCGAAAAAAAGTCTTTAATATGCATATCGCCGATATATATTTTAAAGAATTTAATCTTTAAATGTTGGTACTACGGCAGTAATTTATTTGTTTAAAGAAAATTACTTTGTTAAATTTTAAAAAATATATATTTATTTGGGGAAATACAAGAAATATTAATTATATATTATTGTTAATGTTATAATGTTGAATTTTATTACTTTGATGTAAATATACTCTCTTACAATGAATGCTTTGTTTCATTTCTTTAGATCGGAGTCAAATAAAAACACAAGTATGTATTATTTTTTAATAGTATTGGTAGGAGGTACATAACACGCAGGGTTTTCAGTTTGGGATAAGGGAAGTAAAGATACAGTACTATTTTCAATATGTACAAAATATACAATTATCTAAATCCTAGCATTTTAAACTTAGTACTTACTAGTAGAAATATGATCACAATATTCTTTTAATATTCTTACGACTAAGTTCAATTAAACAAAAGAGCGGGCGCGCCGCTTGGGCCGCAGCCGCGCCGGCCGCCGGCTGTTTGCCGCGATCACGTTTGCTGCACACTTGAGATCAAATGTTAATTTTACATTATATTTAAACTCTATCCACTCACACTGCTGATTGCCGTACTGTCTCGAACGCAGCACCTCACGCGACGCCCGTTCAACCGGCGCTACTTCTCATACTGCGCGAGTATTTCCGATCCGGTCCGCCTACGCGCCATCTAGCGACCCTCGGCTGCGTAAGCGCATCGAAAGAAAAATATCAACGGCTAAGAAATGAACTTTATATAATGCATGTGAGGAGCTCGTCCGCACAGTACAGAGACCAGCGGGTCGCCGGCGCCGCGCCCGCACCGAGCTCGCCCCGCGCCCGCCACGCGCCGCCACGCGCCGCAACCATATTATACTTCTCACCGCTCACGTCCTACCGCTACCCATATGGCTAAGCGTTCGATTCGTGAAACGAAAACTATCGGTCGACTATCGCTCCCGGAACTAAACGTATAGTTATGTATTAGTAATTGACATATTTTGACGGCGATGGAGCGGACGCGGCCGCTCGCGGCTCGCGCCGGGCGAGCGATCGCGTCCGCTGCGGACGAGTACGAATTTTTCCACAATAAATATTTTTATAACTCTCATGTTGTCTATATCGTAAATTTATATCATATCAAATCTAAATATTGTATCGCTATGTTTAATGATGATCTATTTACATTGATTTCCTTTATAAGGAATTTAAATAATAAGTGTACATAATATGGGTATATCTGTTCAATAATAAAAATATGTTTTAAAATTAATGGACGAAGTGACAGTTCGTTAGTATTCCTCTTAGCTAAGTCGAGAATCGTTTGCGACGGAAACGTGACAAAACATATATCTTTTATGCATCTATAAATACACTAAACCTTAAAAAGAATATACACGTCATCTGTGCCGTTATTACTATATCGTACATATTATAAAATTACCATACATAAAATATTTTGTACTTTGTTACGACAAACGTCGCATATTCATCTAACTATACAATGCGAAACATCGTCTGATTGCTGGATAAGTGTCGGCGAAACTAAAGTGCACACTCACACGGATTAAACAGATTCGATGCAGACTATGAACATTATGAGAAGTACAATATTGTTAGTTCGTGCAACTACGGCCGGCGACTCAAATATTGAGTGGCTATCACGGAACATATTAAAGCAAAAGCAAAGTAATCATGAGGAGCCCTTGCATTTACAACGGCGTTTCTAGGGCAGTCGTCTACTAGAGTAAAAGAAAACAAAAAAAAAATGTAAACATCAGAAATGTATATAAAAACAAAATAACTATTAAATCACAAAAAATGAGCATTGGGTAATGTTAAAGCGTAGTACAACATGTTATAAATAGAAGTATACGGTAGGCGACAGCCCTAGACGCTAGTTTAAAGAAGTGTTGGGGCCGCGAAGGCGCGACCCGCGCACGCCTTTACACCGAGAGTAGGAGCACGAGGCGGCTCTCGCGTGGAATGAGACATTATTCATAGAAACATTATGTTATGCGCAACGGCGATTGTCGCGTCGCTTAAATTAACGCTATCGTACAAGTAAACGGAAGTAACAAACTATTAAACTAAAAAAAACTAAAATCTATAAATTTGGAAATTCTCTGACAGCAGATGAAGTTCTATTATGCATTGTATAGTTGTACATATGCTGATCCGAGCGAGATGAGCACGTGTGCAAAGTACTTCGCATCTATACAGTATTCATATTAAAAGGCAATAGAAATCGGTTGCCGGAAAATACGGGCGGTAAACTACAATAATGGAAAATCAGTTGTTCTAGTGTGTACTATTTGAAATAATTAAATATCGAAATCGTAAAGAGACTATGTGTATCGTATAACAATTGCAATTCGTCAGTCACTAGATACGATGTAGTAGTCCTGTAGGATACTATAGCGTCCGTCTGTCCGTCCGCAGTGGACGCGACGCCGCACGCGCCGTTGTTCACACATTCATTGCTCAGTATACTTCATAACACTACCTATAGCCTACATTAAAAAGTCAGAATCACAGTTTATTTTTAACGTGTATTTTTCCTTTTTTGTATACTCTCCTCTAACTTACTTTATACAAAGAAAATGTTATCATTCGACCCAGTTACAATTTTCCATTACCTACCGTAACGATCTAAGCGGATTGACCGTATTTTAGAACGGATAGACTGTATTTACAATTTTTAAATTACTTTAGACACTAGGCTTAAAACAAAATAACAATTTACACTAACAATATAAAATGCTCGATAGATCGTCACCGTCTATTCGGAACCCAAATTCAATATACTCTATCAACTGACTGCTCGCTATCATACTCTTACAAATGTTAAACTCCGAACGAGGCCGATCCCAGTCGACCGTAACAAAAGAGGCTTATCCTACTTAGTACTTACTCGAGTGGCCGCGGCCCCGCTGTACACGCCGCGCCATAACAATAAATTACAGTTACACTAACGTTACACTACACTATGGCGCCCCTCCGGCGCTCAGTATTGCAGAGGTAATCCGACACAATTCCAAAAAGTTTATCTTTAAAATATCAAACTTCTCCGGTGGCTTCACCAGGTCGATCAATAACTATGTTAATAATAAAAATTAACTTTCACAACCTGGACATATTTACAATTTTTTTTAAATAAAATAATCGTCTAAAGGTCCATTAATCGGCGTTGGTGTTGTTTCCGCGTCACTTGTAATATTATAGTCGAGTCCGGTATGGGGTCGAGTCCGGGATAGGGTCGAGTCCGGGATGAGGTCGAGTGTGGACCCGCTTACACGATGGCAGTGGCGATCACTATGAGGAGGTGCGCGATGTTCGCGACACGGTGCATCAGGTCCGGGGCAATGCGGTTCAGATTCTCGTTGGCGAAGTCGCACGACGGGAATATGTGAACCGTGTACATTGACTGAAAAAATATTTAATATTTAGTAATAATATTTTACAATATCTTCTTTTCTGTCTAATGCAAACTGTATTTTATTAACAAATATAAATATTTAATAAATAATGAAATAATTTTTGTAATGCAAAATTATTTTCTTTTTGAAAATAAAAGTTAATAAATTTGAATAAATTATTAATTTTTCCCACGTCAAGTAATTTAATTGTTGTATATGTACTTTATTTATGGAAGCTTGGAGAGGGTGTGACCTTCCTCGTTTGAATTCAAGGAGACCTGGGCCCCTGCAGTTGGAGATAGAGGGTTAACATTTTTTTATTTAAGGAAACGAAGTAGATCCCTTCTGCCATGTGATTGATTGAACATACTCCGTGATGATGAGCATGTGTGTGTAAATGTGTTTGTAAGTGTGTGTGTGCGTGTGTAATTGTGAGCGTCTGCGTGTGCGTGTTACCTGTTGGTGTCCGGGCGTGGGCGCGACGTTGACGATGCCGGCGGCCTGCTTGCGCTGCAGGTAGGTGATGAATCCGGCCGTGAGGTTGGTACTCTGCTGCAGCACGTCCATGTGGTCGCGCCCACATGGCAGCGCCAGCAGGATACAGTGTTCCAATTCCAACTAAAACCATATTGAACTTGTAATCGTCGCCACTACCCTTGAAGGCTCTTGATTAATAACAGTAGGGTTTCTCGAGCTACTAGGACATGTGCGCCAATACGTGCTAAACGTGTCCTACTTATAAATATGTAATAATAATACTATGTTGAGAAACCTCACACCGAGTCTACTGACCCCAAACTAAGACAAGCCTTTGTTATGGCAACTGTCACTCACTTTTATATTTCAAAATATGTATATACATATTATAGATAAATTACACGGAGGACAGATCATGCTCGTCACACAGAATTTTCCTGGATAGGAATCGAACCTACGTCCATTTGGTTAAGCAGTCAAGGTGACTAACCACTAGATCAGCAGGCTAGTCAAAGTACAGTAAATACAGATCTCGTACCTTCATTTTCCTATGTACTTGGTCCAGCTGCGCAGGTTCGAGGCGCATGCGCTGCGCGATGCGCAACAGCGAGGCGGGCGAGCCGTCCGAGTTGCGCGACAGGGCGTCTGCCGCTACGGCGGGGTTGCCTCCGACGAAGTGCATTTGCACAGCAGCCGAGTCGTTCTTTAATGCCAGGAGACCTTGCCACATCACTGGGTAACGCTGCGAAATAAATACAAATATTTGATTATCATACAAATCAATATCAATAAAAAATGTATGTTAATGTGTGACTTTTCTCTCCAAAAGACCCAAGGCTGCCCTTGCAATAACATTAAAGTCAATCGGCATGGTATGCATACCCGTTCAAATTTGTTTCTAAAGTTGACTAATGTCGAGAGGACTCAATCTTCTATCTAAAAGACAGGACTGTTAAATGAACCTGGAGGCTGAATTACTACTTAATCCTAACTAATCACTGTACCATTAGAAATAATAATACTATTAGTACGTACCCGCAGCAGCATCTGCAGCGAGTCGGCCTCGCGCGGCACCTGCGACGCGTGCGGCGGGCCGGGCGCGGCGGGCGGCAGCGCGGCGGGCTGGCGGGACGTGCCGTGCGCCGGCGGCGGCGAGCGCCCGCACCGCACTCCGTACACTGTCGACACATACACTTTAGCATAAACACTTCAAATAGTTTCAGTCCTTTACAGGTTTACGATTCCGTCTATCGGAATGGCAAAACTTCACTTTGTAGTTCTTTTGCCTATCTATCAAACAAAAAAGAGTACTTCTCATTGACGTAAGATTTGGTATAAATCTAGGTATTATAACATTCATCATCATCATCATCATCATAAGCCGTTATCCGTCCACTGCTGAACAAAGGAAGAACTGCTGAAAAAGAAAAAAAGAAAAAGAGTCAATGAACGCCAAGACGCCCGATCCCTTGCTCTCTCTCTCATTATTATCATAGCATTAGTAAAGGCATAGAATCTTGAAACTATGAACTTTTTATAACATAAAAAATATTTTTCGAATGTAGCGCGAGTCAGACTCACGCTTCTTGTCTGTTTTTCTTTTTTTTTTTTTGGAATAGGCCTATGCTTTTGACCTTTAAATCTACATCAGTACAGTAGGAGTTCCGATGACTCAGTATAGTTTATATGTATCAATGTACTCACTTATATGCCGGTCGGCAGGCGAGGGCGAGTGCGCGGGCCGAGGCACGCGAGCCGAAGGCGGTCGCCGTAGCTCGAGCGGCGGCGTCGGCGCCTCTGAACCTTCCGCCTCCAGCGCTCTGTTGATGAAACAACATATGTAAATAATTTTACTATATTGCGAATACTGCGACGGCAATTTGAGACGTTAAAACCCTTGAATATGACTAAATAGTGACCATGTTTCAGCATAAATTGGGTATTGGTTTTTATCATAATATTTTTACCACTTAGTAAAATGTAAATAAAAAAACGTACCTTGTGAATGGTGTAGGAGGTGTCCGGTTTTCGTGCTGCGTAGCTCGAAAATGTTGTTGATACATCTGATAGTGGTGATGCGAAAAATGGGAGTACATGCCGTCGCCCTGGAATAAAAATATTCTCGTAAATAAAAAATGCTAAATAGAAGGCAGTGATTGACCATTACAAATAATATTACATTATGGTATACCGAAGTTATGGGAGATGTTTGCTGGTGAGCCGGCGGAGGACTCCTGACAAGATCCGTAGACTGTTCCGGGTAGCATAAACAAATTAGTCTCATGTACTTGTTGGTATAATAATTCTGCACGTATATCTTACTCTCTCACTTTAAATTAATATTCCTCATAAATATTTAAAAAAATGCTCACCATAGGTATTTGACCCTGAGGGCTGATCGAGGGCACACTTGTTATGGTCACTCTCGAAGCTGTAACAATGTAAAAAGGTTAAGCTTATATTTATAAAAATTAATTTAAATCTTATACTTATATTTACTAATATATAAAACTGAAGAGTTTCATATCTGTTTGAATGCGCTCATTTCAGGAACGACTGGCCGGATTGAAAAATCCTTTCAGTCATATCCCATTTATCGAGAAAGGCTACAAATTATATATCATCCCGCTAATATCGTGTTGTAAATCTTAGTTCACGCAGGCGAAGCTGCGGGCTAACAGGTAGTAATTCTATAAGAACGCAATGTATTTTCTGATACAACTCAATCTAAAGAGGCCATCAGTATGTAATTGTACCTCAAAAAATTTATAAAAAATTAATTTTTAATTGCACATAATATTATGTATCGCATTGAGTTACAGATTAGTTGAGATAATTGTGAGCGAGGTCGTACCAGGATGATGGTGCGGACCGATGACTGCCATCTGCTTGCTAGGCGCATGCACGGGGTGGTGGGCACCTCGCGGCAGGCTGGCGGGCCCCGGGTAGGCGCCGCGGAAACCCCGCGACGCACTCGCCCCAGCACCCACTCCCCCCGCAGCCAATGCGCCCGTCGTCCCGGCTTCGCCGTCTCCACCCCTATAGAAACAATTTATTTTGTTTAAAAAAAAGTAACCCTTATAAATTATCAAATAAATAACAGAAATTATTGCAACAAATTATTTTTTATATAATACTTTAACAGAAAATGGGAACGGGTGAATTGAACTCACCTAATGAGAATCGGTGTAGCACGGTCGGTCGCGCGATGTGTTGATGGCGGCCTGTGCGGCAGAGCGGGCGACTGCACGCGCGCGTCTGTGGCCTCGGTAGCGCCCACCGGCATCATGTTCGACGGTACATTGTCCACCAGACGTCTAACGTGCGACATATCAGCAGATGACATTCCGGTTGTGATGACTTCACCCGTCGCAACAGGAAGGTGATCAGCGACATTTGACTGTTCGATGTTTCTAATGTCACGGGGTAAACAATTTTTGTCTACCTCCAACCGTTCCTGTAAAGACTGCCCGAGACGTTCTGGAACAGTGGGCGACACACCACCTGCTTTCGGACTTACGTTCACGGGTGTGTCGAAAGAACATGCAAGTTTTGCACTGATCTCGGAAATCATTTTCTTTGGAGGTTTCATAATAGGCGTCGAATTAACAGGGGGACAACTAGATACTTGTGTGACAGTATTAATTGGTTTAATAGTGGTGGTCGTTTCTTGTTCCATCTTAGAAACCACAGGTGTCTCTGATAATTTAGGTATCTTAGGCTCACTACATGCATCTTCCCTTTTATATATATTATCCTCATTGCTGTCAATAGATGCGTTTGATAGACTTCTATTTCTTGGTCTTTTAGTTCCCCTTGGCGATTTACGTGTGTCGTTTGCGAGAGATTTATCGTTATTTGATTTAGCACCAACTTGTCTGGTAGGTCGTTTTTTATTGGGTTCCTTGTTATTTTTACAAATAACGGATGAACTTTTAATCACATCATCTATGACATCATCAACAGTTGTTCTCTGAATATCTTTTTCTTGTAGACGTCTAGACTTTCTGGTATTTAATGACGGAGATGCAAACATTTCTGCTTTATCTTCCTTAGGTTTGTCAACTTTTATTTGTTCTTTTTGCGCTATGCTCAAAGTTGATGTAGCTGTTGCAGTAGAATTACCTGAGAGTGGACTTTTAATTGTAAGAATTAAGCGTGGTCTAGCCTCCGTTTTATTGGGAGATGCGGATGTTTCGTCTCCAGAATCTTCATGGAAATCATATACATCCCCAGGGATATTATTGGGGCTACTATTTACAAGATTTTTTATTTTTTTATCAACTTTACATCGACCCCTGCCACGTTTGGTAGCATTAGTTCCACGTGAAGGTTTCGCTATTTTACGTGTCTGCACTCTGTCTTGATTTTTTTCTGCTTTCTTTCCGCGACTATTCCTACCTCCCCTTTTACCAGTAGTAATAATTCTTTGATTCATTTCATAAGGATCATCTTGACTATGGTCATTATGTAAAGTTTCTAAATGTTTTACTGGCTCTATGTCTTTGTATTTATCTTTGACTTCTACAACTTCGTCCTTTGTGTCTTTCAAGGGTTCAACGCCTTTACAATTTAAATCAGAGTTATTAACTAGATGGATTTTATCTTCTTGACTATCGTTGCATAATGAATCTACCTTCTTTATAACAGATTCTATGTTAACATCTTTTGCCGACCAAAAATCATTATCATCGCCATTCTTTCCATCACTATCTTTATCACTTTGTGATTCACTGTGGCTGGCTGGTAAAGTGAAAAGAGACTTAGAATCACTATGTTCATCCTTTTTAACGATATCTGGAATTAAGTTCTCAGATATATTGACATTAATTTTGTCAGACAGTTCTTTGCAATCGACATTTATATTTTGCACTAATTCATCTTCAATCTTAGTTTCTTTTGTCGTTATCTGTTCTTTTGTTTCTTCTGGTTTTTTTGTATTGTCAGTAGAATCTTCACTTTTAGTTTGTATTGAATTATCATTTGATTCTTTAGGTAAATTAGATTCCTTATTTTCTTTTATATCATCATTTAGCTTGGTTGGCAGGTTTTGTGAAATCGTTGTTAGTGTCTTCCCGACATTAATTTCAAGTTTTTTCTCGGGATTATTTGTTACCTTAATTTCATTAGTGTTGTCTTTTAACAATTCTTCAAAGTCAGTTTCACATTTAGTTATATTTTCTGGAGATATGTGGATATTAGGTTTTGGTGGTTCTGCATTTCGAGGTTGATTTTTGTCTTCAAGCTTGAGTCCAGAATCTTTCTGACTACATTGAAGTGTAGTAACACAAGAACTGTTATCAATATTTTCACCATCATTTCTAGCATGTAATCTAATAGTCGCTTTTGGGCTGGTATTAGTCTTTAGTAAGAGAGGGGTCATTACAACATTTGTTAAGCTGGAGGTAGTCACAACTGGATTTGTCGATTCGGACTTAGCAAGAATTGGCGTGGATCTATTGGGAGCCATTGATAAAACCGACGTTGAGCCTTTGTTCGAGTCAAGTTGTATGACATTTGTAATAGGGCTAGAAGTAATGAGCCTTTGCGAGTTAATAGTGTGTATTACATTTGAACCTTGTCCTCTGTTAATCGGACTCGGATCAGTCACATTGCACACAACAGTTTTTGAACTACTTTGAATAATTGAAGCATTTGAATGGCTCACGTTTGCCACTTGTAAAATGGGTGTTGGGACAAACGCTGGAAGATTATTATGTTCTGACTTATAAAATTGATTTTCTCTTTTATCTGTTACTAAATTTTTATTATTTACCAAGACTTTATTTGACAAGTGAAGTGCTGAGTTAAGGTTTCCAACGTGTAATGCATTCTGCATAGTTATAAACCGATTTTGTGCCACGATAGTGGAATTTGTGTTCGTGCTATGTTGAAGTCTAGTGGGCGATAGTATTATTTTCGCATTTTCAATTACATTTTCAGGTTTTCTACACTCTCCAATCTTTTGCTGGTGCGAAACCGGTGAGGTATTAACACCGCTAATTTTTGCCACTGGTTGTATCAAATTATTAGAACTTAGATGTTTTGTAATGGGAGCAAGCACCGGTGTCACTGGAAGACGGTTCAAATGAATAGGTGCACCCTGTGTTTGAACAAGCACTGAATTTGGTCTATTCGGGGATACCACTGCTCTAGCTCCATGTTGTATATTCAAACATTGAATTGGACTAAGTGGCGGCTGTTGCATTCGCACAACTGTTACCTGTCCTGGTGATCTTTGTTGTACTGCAGGAGGCGAAGCCATTCCAACAGAATTAATATTTTGGGATGAATTAGTATTAATTATAGTCATATTTGCGAGGCGTGGCGATGACAAACCATCTGGTTGTAGACTTGACTTGGGGCTCAAAAGTCTGGTATCACTGGGCATTCTAGGTGAAATAACAATTCCTTGTGGCTTTTGGTATATAATATGAGGTTCAGGAATTTTAATAGTTGGTGGCTGCATATTAGATACTTGAGGTCTAATCACTTGATTAATAACTTGATACGGCGCTGATACCCTAGTAGCATTAACTGTTGGCCTAGAAGTATTACTAATTTGGACACTTTGACTTTGTGGAGACTTTATTTGCACTATATTTGCTGTTATGTGTGTTGTTTTACTTTCATTATCTCGGTTAGGAACTTGACAAGGTGGAATATTTATTACCCGTGGTTCTAAAATTTTCTTGTTAGATAATGTCCATGAAGTTATTACGGGTGTAGCTGTAGATGTTACTTGCTGTATTGTGTCTCTTTTTATAATTGGAGATTTTAGCTCATTATCCTTTTCAGCTTTATTTTCTATGTGAGCATCAATTGGCAGGTTCTGCTTTTCTAAAACCTGTGCCTTAGACACAATGACATTAGAAACATCGGATGACGGTGCGACACTCACGTTATTTGGAGTGTTAAGAGATTGGTTTGTAGCTATAATATTAACTGGAAGTCTCTCAATTGCATCTTGAGTATTATCTTCGTTCTCTTCGGTGTCAGTGTCTATTAATAAAAGATCGTTATCAGAGACTGGGGTATCTGGTTTCATTTCCATTTCACATGCATTTAAATTTTGTACGGCTTGTCTCATCTCCTCGGCATCTTCTTCAGGTATAATTTCATTCTCTATTACAGTACTTTCAGTTACAATTTGGTCAGTCGAATCGTTTTCGCCTTCTTCATAACAATTTGGAAAAATATTTACTTTGCCACCAAAACTTTCTCCTAATAGTGCAGCAACAGCATCTTCAGTTTCTTCCTGAGAAATAACAGCCCTAGGTTTTTCTTCCACTTTCTTATCCACCTTCGCAAGAAGGGATTCGTTGTTCAATTTTTGTTTGTCCTGATCATCTAAATTAGATATACTTCGAACGGCATCCTCATTGGAATCGACTTCAGATTTATTTAAATCATAGTCATTGGAAGGTATACTTTGTTGGCAATTTTCAGAATTAATAGGCGGATCTTTAGGCAAAGGAACCTCACTTATATCTTGTACAATATTATCAATAGGCGGAGGCATTGGTATTTCATCCACTTCAATTGTTTCGTTAACATTATAGTTTACTTCAATTATATCATCTACGACTAAACGATTTGGTGTTGCGTCATCATTTGTTTTGCAATCAGTATTCTCGTCGGATTGAATAGTAAATGCAGGACTATCTGTTATTCTTGGTAAACTTGGAGATTCTGAAAGTGACTTGCTATCATCAGACTTCTCGGAAATGTCATGTTTTTGGGCATCGGTAGGTAGAGGTATTTCTAAAAGTTTCTTAGGAGATAGTTCAACATTTTCAATGTTATCAATTTTGTCATTGTTTTCATGGTGGTAAAAATGATGATGATTTTTCCTATTACGTTTATCATCTCGGCTGCGTTTCTTTTTCTTTTTTCTATCCCGGGAATCTTTTTTTAATCTATCAGTGTGTTTATTATTTAAAACTGCTTCTGATGTTACGCTATTATCATCTTTGAAATTTCCTTGATCCTCTGTTGGTAGACCATCTGGTAAGGGTTCTAATTTTATGCGACTATCATCTGTATTCGATGTATCAGCAAACAAGCGAGCTTCAATTGCTTTACTTACGGCATCAACATCAAGACTATTGTCGTCTTCCTTGATAAAATGTTTTTTCTCTCTTCGCTTTTTCTCTTTCTTCCGTCTATTGTCATCTTTATGCCTATTTTCATCACAATTAATGACAGCCATTTTATCATTATTAGCGGTTATAGTCGTCACGTATTCCAATAAAATATTTTCTGTTTTACTACTCAAAACCATACTAGGATCTTTATCAGACTCGTCTGATAATGGACCAAAAATATCTTCCATTCGACCTTCCTTTTTTATAGTATTAGATCCCATGTCAGCTAACGAATCATATGGAGGATTTGGTGATCGCTTTTTATCCAATGTTTTAACTTTTTCATCACGAAATTCTTCATTATCAAAGCTTTCGCGGATCCTTTCTTTACGTTTTTCCTTCTTATTACTATGTCGGCGAATTTTTTCAGAATTTTTATGTTTATTATCCAATTCTAAAGTTATTTCCTTATTACTAACTTCATTAGTACTATTTTCCAGTTTTATGTCTTCATCAGACAGTAAAAATTTGTATTTCTTTTGTTTCTTTTTGTGCTTTCTTCGCAGCTCAGAGTGAATACGATTAGACTCACTTTCAGAAGATAAATCGTTAGAAAACGATTTTATATAAGACATCCTGAAATCGTTATGAATGTCTTGGCTTAGTTTATGTCGATTTTCTTCACTATCACTTTTACCAAATAAATTTAAAAGTGAAGTTTTCTTAATTTTATCTTCACAAGATTCTTTTAGTGAAACGTCAGAATCAGTGAATTTATGTACTGTTCCAGATTCGGCTAACATTTCCTTGTTTATATTATTTATAAAATCAGGGCCATTACTGTCTCTCCTTGGTTCATCGTCATCAGATGTGTCAGAAATAATTCTAGTCCTCGAATTCTTTCGCGACAATTTGTTTCGGAAGTCTTCATCGTTACTTGCGGTGTTAAAGAAATCATCACGGCTTCGATCGTAATCAAAACTAGAACTAAGCCGTTTTTCTCTCTTTTGAGATGTTAGATCATCTTCTTCAGAAGAACTATCCATCGATGTCTTGTGAGTTTTTGTTCTCTCCTGCTCTGAATCACTATCTTCGTCCCAACTAGACCTCTTCTTTTCTTCTCGCTTAGCTCTACTTTGCTTTAACTGGCTGAACTTTGCTTTAATTTTTTCTTGTCGCTTTTCTTCTTCTTGTTTTTGCATATTTTTGCAGGAACGCGCTTTCACCTTATCGTACATAGTATATGTAGGTTCATCATCGATGATATCAAAAATTGAGTGCTTTTTAGGTTCATCAGAATCAGAGGTGTCAGTACTTTGGGTTTGTTTTCGAGGTTTTCGTCTAATATGGTCACCACTCCTTTCATCTTTACTTTTGCGATCTGTTGACATACGCTTTTCGCGAATGGCTTCTTTTTTCTTATCATCAGTTTTCTGTTTTTTATCGTCTTTAATTTTATTCATCAGTTCAGCTTGTTGCAAGGCGTCTGCCTGTTGCATTTGAAGCTCTTGAATTTGTTGCAATTGCTGAATCCGTTTCTTTTCTTTCATTTCCTTTCTAAGAGCTTTTTGTCTTTCATCCTCTTCGCTTGATCTTAACTCTAACGTAGCAAGAAAATCAAAATTGTTTTCTAATGTTTCAGATACAGTGTTTATACTTTCTACTGTTGTTTCCTTGGGTTCATCAGGAGAGATCTTTTTCAATGACTTAGTTTTATCTTCTTTTCCATCGCTATCTTTAATATTCGAGAAAACTTCATCCGGAGGTTTGACTTGATTCTTTTTGTCATCTTTCGTTTTACTTTCAATTAATTTGGCAAAATGTCCTTTGTTAAATTTTGTTGATTTTTGCCCTGGATTTCTTGAATCTTTACTGTCACGTCTATCGTATTTTATATCATTTCTACTTTTCTTAGTTTCATCACCAAAATAGTCAACGCTTTCATGTGAAGACATCCTTCTCTTGTGGCCAATACTAAGTGGCAAACTTGAGCATGAATTCAGTCTTTCTTTTCGCTTTATCTCAACACTTGGAGAATCAAGAGAGTAATGTCTCTGCTTTTCTGTATCTCTACTTTTCAAGCTTTCGGAGTTATTGTCTGTTTTTACTTTAGTATGGTAGTCCCGAGCATCTTTATCTTCTTTTATCTCGTTCTTGATTTTTAATTTACTCTCTACTTTGATGTCAAATAGTTTAAATTCCTTTTCTTTTTCGTTGTCTAACTTAAAATTCTCCAATTTAATTTTATTAAGTTTGAATTCTTCCTTAATTTCAACTTCAGTTTCTTTTGATTTGGTTGAGTCGTGAGATGCCCGTGACGTTGACGAATCTGTTGAATCCTTACGACCAATATCTCTTGAAGATTCGTCTCGGGAAGATTTTCGTGTTTTATTATCTATATCCTTTTTGCTTTCACGCTTGGAATCACTACTCTCTCTTTTTGATCGTTCATGTTTATAACGATCTTCCTTTTTTACTTTATTTTGTAAACTATCTGCATCCAGTGATTCCTTTCTTTTATCTTTTTCAGATTTTTCTTTCTTGTGATTTTCATGTCGCGATGATTTCTCGTCGTGTTTGAATTCCCGCTCTTTTTCTAAAACTTTATCATCATCTTTTTCTAACTTTATTTTACCTATTCTTTCTTGATGACTTTTATTGTTCGCTATATCTTCTTTGGGCTTTTTATCTTTTTCACTTTTTTCTAATTTTATCGTTTTTATATTTCTTGATTTTTCTTTCTCAATGTCTTTATCTAGTCTTTCTTTTGATGACTTATGTTTTTCTTTATCGGTTTTGATACTGTCATCTGTATTTTTTTCCGTATCAGATACTTTTTTATCCGGTGGAAAAAACGCATTGCACTGCTTTAGTCTATCTACATATTTATCGGACTCCAAATTGTCTTTTTCAAAATTTTCCAGACGAGAATTAGGTGTTGCTATATTTAACTCGTATTTGTCTTTGTTGTTGATATTCTCATTACTTTTGCTTTCTGTACTGTTCTTAGGTAATTCAATACAATTTAATGAATTTAAAAATGTAGTATCTTTGTGATTATTCTTTTCTTTGCACCAATCAGACTCTTTTCTTTTCGAAGAAACTAATTCGTTAGCTTTCGGTTCATTCTCTACTTTTATTTTAGATTCATCTTGTTTCATATCAGGTTTCGAGTTAAGTTTTAATTCACTCTTTGAAGTATATTTTTCGGTAGATGTCGTCATAACATTTAATATGGAATCTTCTTTGGAAGAGTTCCCTTTAATGATTTCTTGAACTTTTGATTTTTCTTCTTCATGGTAAGATTTAATGTCAAAGTTATTTACAAGATAATCACTCGATTTTATTAAGGTCTTCTGTTCCACTACGCTTTCGGTTTTCATGAACGAGCTTTTTTCCTCTGAGCATGAAAAACTGTCGTTCGAGTAACATTTTTCTTGTAATTCCATAAGAACACTGTTCTCGAATTGTTTGTCAGATAAAGATTTCTCTAAATTACTTTTTTCAATAGACAAACAAGTCTTGCTTTCATCATTTGTCACGATAGAGTTTCTCCTTTTTCTGTCTTCTTTTTCGAGTCCAAAACAATCTCTATCGACAGGTGATTGTTTTCTATCGTTGGATTCCAGTGGAGTTTTATCAGTTGACGGTGTTCTTAATCTAATTCGCATTTCAAAACTACTATCTGTTTCCATTGATTTCGTGAGCCTGTCGATAGGAGAGGGACGACTTATCCGGGGGTCTACCGTTTTTTCCGATTCTTCACTATCCGGCAACGGTGGAGTATGTATTGGCTGAGGCACTTGTGTTCCATGCGAGGGAAATGGATAGCGCAATGTACGCGGCACGGCAGACGTTAGTGAACGGGGACTTCCACCTGGACTTGGCGCTCTTGTTGCTACTTCCAATCGTTCCGAGTCTTCATCAAAAACTGATCGTTTTGCTAGTAAAGAGCGGACCACTTCCGATGGTTTCACCTCATTAATATCCAACTCTAAAAGCCGATGACGTAGTCGAGCGCGATCGGGAGCTTCTATGTGAGCTCGTGACCCAGTCCAACGCTCATATTTTTCGTCCAGAGATCGGATACGTTCCTCTAGGGAAGGTGAATGTGGCGCTGAACCGCCGCTCGAGGAGGACGCCGATGGAGGTCTTGGCGGGGACGCGGGTGCTGGTGGTGGAATAATGCGTGGTATAGACGGTGCGGCTCGCAAAAGTTGCACAGCAAATTTCGGCAGCGGTAGGCTCATAGGCAAGGGCGGACGCTCCCTGGGCGTGCGTCTGGGTTCGGTTGGCGGTGCGTCTAATTCGTCTCGGAGCGGAGTACCAGCGCGAGAGGTACGCGAACCTCGTGATTCAGAGCCATCCCTCCGCCGCCGATGTCGTCGCTTTACGCCATGCCTTTCGCCTCGTGACCCAGACCGCGATCGCCTCGAACTTCCACCGATGCTGCGATGTCTCTCCTAAAATATACAAGATTCTTTAATTTTCTGTTAATCTGGTCATGCATTTCGGTAGGCTCCAGGCTTACTTAAGACTAAAGCAAAATACTAGCAAATGGAATAAAAACTTTGATGAAGAGTTCGTTTGGCAGGTATATCACATTTGTTCTTACCTTAGAAAGTTTACGGTCTTCGGGACTCGAATCGCGGCGGTGTTTATGTCCACGATGAGGTGAAACGACGACCGACTGCAATCTGTCCTCGTAATTTGCCTCGTCTGTTTGAGGACTGGAACCTAATTCTTCATATACCCTAAAGAAATAAATAAATCAGATAACTCGCTTCATATAGTATATGTCCCATATATGTCCCACTGCTGGGCATGGGTCTCCTCGAAATCTGGGAAGGATTTTAGGATATGGGGTGTATGTTCACCAAAGCCGCTGGCTCAATGCGGGTTGTTGAACTTCGCACACCTTCAAAGACTTTTAATCTCGTCAGGCATGTAGGTTTCCTCGCGATCTTTTCCTTCAGCGATGAGCGAGCGGTAGTCTCGTGCACTTAGAAATTGAGGAAAAACCCAATTCAAGGCGCCACATGAGCGGGACACGGGGACGAGCCCATCCATACCCACTGGACCATCGTCGCTCGCTCTCTACTCTCTTCATGTATTTTATATTTATTAAAATGTTTCAATACATACCTGTATCTTCTATCGGCGGCGTAATCGGCAGGATCGTAGACATCGTGTGATGTATAGCGTGGGGTCCTTGACGTGGAACGACCAAAACTAGGTGCTCGAGATCGCGATCCGCTCGCATCGTATCTATGAATTTAAATGATGCATTACATACATTTAAAAAGGTGCTATTATAAAATTGAAAAATCATAATACAATTCTCACCTCAGCGTATCGTGTCTGGGTGTCGGCAAGTAGCGACCTGTCAGTTCGCTGCCTACTCTTTCCCCACTGGTCAGAGTCGATGATCCTCCATGTTTCTCCAATTGTTCGTAGAAAGCCTCCTAGAGTTAAAAAAAAATGTATCAATTGGTAATATAATGGTCAAATAAATGTTTGATCTTTTCCTTTAAAGTTAAAACGAGAATCTCACCTGACACTCTCTAGACGCGTAGTCGACGCAGAGGCGCGGGTGGTCGGGCTCGGCGGCGGACAGCATGGCGGCCACGCGACGCAGCTCGCGCACGGCCCCTCCCGCCGCCGCCGCCTGCTCGAAGTGCACGAGCGCCGCGCCCGCCGCGCGGTCCACGCACACGGACGTGGCCGCGCCGCACCGAGACACCGCGCCCAGCACCTGATAACCACACCCATTTTATTTTCTAATATTAACGCAAAGGTCACTCATTATTTGGAAACCACTTTTACTGAATTTATGGCAGTTTATTGCGATATTTACATGCCCAAAGTTTAGGATACGTTATCCAAGTACCCTAGTACTCAAATTTTAACCGTCCAAGTCCTCAGTCCGTCCTTAACCTCGATTGCTTTAAAGTTTTCATAACGTCGATCTTGTACACATTTAAGAAACCACAATAAAATCCATAAAGCTTCTTTCATTATAACACATACATAATATTTTAAGGCAATTATATATTTAACAATTACCTCTTCGAAATATGCAGCCCTGCGAGAAAATTTTATAGAAATTGTTAAAATTTTACCTTAGTTTCATAAATATCACTAGAACTATAAGGAGACTTACATTACTTCACATATTGAAAAAAAATCTTTTATAACCTTCGAAAATGTCTAACTTTTTATCACTTGTCATTTTTTTTTTTTTTGTAGCCCCATCCTACAAAAAAATTGACAAGCGATGTATTCGGTATCTTTACGTCGCTCAATAACAATACGTATTGTGTTTGAAATATTCAAATATGCACCAACGAACCTGCTTCTCGGTATGTTCCGTGAGGCCGTCCACCCACACGCATGTGGTTGCGACGGGTTTCCCGAAGCCGAGTTTCACCCGCGAGCTCCCAACGTATTCGCCGTCCATGGCGCGTATCGCTTCCACCACGCTCGATATGGACGCATATTGACAGAAAGCATAGCCCGCACCACCGCCGCTACCCTTCTTTATGTCGATTTCTATTATTCTGCCAAAATGTTTGAACTTCTCCCGTAATTGCTGTTGCGTTACATCTTTTTCTAAGTTTCCAATAAATAACGTTCTAGTCGCCTGTAATACATAAAATATTATTATCCAACATGAATCACAAATCGTTTATCTGCGGAGATAGGTGAACTGGCAAACGATAAAAGTTTTTATAAATAGCCAAAGGTCGCTCATGCACAAAATGACCATACGTTGTCTATCCTGAAATGGAAAAATGTCCTGGTACCTGGCGTTAGGCTACTTGACGTTTTTATTTTTGTGGAATACAGCAAAACTCAAGTTGAGATATAAAGTGGCATTCGATAATTAAGTAGCAAGACTTATCGGCAGACATCGATGCCTGTGTCATTTAGGGGACCTACATAGTAGGGAGATAACCATTTTGTCTTCACAAACGTGCACACATTTGGACTCGTCCTTGAGAGAACTGTCAAAAGATTGACGTGCATCCTCTTTTTATTCTATGTAGCCATATCTAGCTCTATCATGATGGTGAACTCATCTGTAGTCTAAACGCTAACCACTACCCATCGCGTGAGTCGATCCCGGCTACCGTCGCCATATGGATTCGCCTCAACAAGGAACATAAAAAACACGTGAAGGTAAACATATATCTGACAACAATAGGTTGTTATCTTCTATTGTTTCGGCCCATGTAACGGGAATACAATGGTAGTACTATGGCAAGGATAGTTTAATGACGCAGGTACTGTACAATACTAATGCTGCAATCTATACTAATACTAGCAGCGCCCCGCGGTTTCCCATTCCCGTATGAGTACAGTGATAAATTATATCCTATGTATTATTCTGATGTGTAAGCTATATTATTGTAAAGTTTAATCAAAATCCATTGAGTGGTTTTTGCGTAGAAGACATATGCGCACATATATAATTAATAGGATTATAAAGGGGCTTAAAGTTTGTGAGTTTGTGGGACGTTGCCAGTGTTGTAATAAAGCAGATGTCAATACCTTGGGGTGGTACTCGTCGATATCAGTCTCATAAGGTTTCGCAGACTCCGCGTCATCATCGCAACTTTGGTGAGGTGCCACTGAGATCTTGCAACCAAAAAAAAGTTTATCTTGAGATACTTCAAGTGCCTTGTCTACGTCGGACGGTTTTTTAAAACGGACCACCGCATACCGATCAGCATTTTGACCGACCACCTTGACCCACACCACTTTTCCGTGTTTCTTATACTCGTGGTAAAGCCCATCTTTTAACGAGCTATCGGTTGATCGTGTAGGCAGGTTTCGAACGCAGATTGCTAGGGGTCGCCCATTGGCAGTGGATGGCCACTGTTAACAAAGAAAGAATATTCATTGATTATCTAAATATCTAAGTCAAATTAGATAACTTTCAGTTTTGAATTGTATAATAATAATGCTATGATTGTATTACGTTGATCGGACTTAAGGTTGATGGTCATCAAAATAAATCTTATATTTAATAAGAAATTTCTAAGTTCAAGATCTAAATCTAGAAATCAAATTCTGAATAGAGGTTGAAGAACTTTGCAAATTTTCTTGATAAAATAAAAATATTTTAATGCTGGGGACATTATAATATAACGTAGTGGTTTTCCTTATTACAAATAAAATGTACAGTCTCATCATCGCTGTCGTTACTGACGCAGCCTTGACGTACAATTTAATTGACTCTCTGGAGGTCATATTTTATGTTATTTGACGATAAATAATATTGTTATCTATAAATCTACCTTACGTTGATGTCATAAACAAGTTACATTCACATCTTTTTGTGTGTGAACACCAATTATAGACCCAATAGTCTTTTAAAATGGTTAAATTTCTATGACCTAATCTATCTTCTTCAGATCTTGCTATCCATGTTTACCTTTCGTCATGGCCAATAAATATAAGTGAATCATTTCTTCCCATCCATTGCCCTTTCAATAATGTTAGTTTAAAATTTAAAGCAGCTAGCCGAGGTAGTTTTAAGGGAATTTATCAACTTACATCTTGAATCTAAGAATTACTCATACAAGTGGCGTGGCTACGACGATGCGGAATAGTATAATTCGATACAATATGATATTTAACTATTTTCTAATAAGCATCTTATATAGTTTATTGGCATGTATCGACCATACAAATAATATTTATATATAAATTTCGTTTTAGAAAATATTACAAAGTATACTGATTACCGAGTATCTGTGCTGTAAAAACGCTTGCTTCAGCAATAAAACGTAGTCAGTCTAGTGACGTCACATGTCAGTAAATAGCGTACTTAATGCTTTTTCTGTGTATGTTTACACAGGTTATACATGCTGGATGTCACATCACATTAGCCAATCATAACAGTTTATAGGCATAACGATACAGCCTTAAAATAAATAATTTTATTTCGAATATTTTAGTGATATGCATGATTTTTTTTGTTATAATCACTTTTCAAATCCAAATTCTTCGTGCACGGCAATTTTTAAAAATATTAACTATTAAAACTGTCAGATAGCCTATTATACCTCGTTCTTAAGCTATCTACAATATAATAAGTCTACTTTATTTGATACTTGACGAAGGTGGGTACCACAGCAAACGTCTCTGTATCATTTTACACCAGTAACCAGCCACTTTGATATAATCTGCTACAAAGCATTAAACAAACCACACATTGAAATAAAAAAATCGTATTTCCTTCCCCTTCTATTTTACTGAACTCGAACTACGTAAAGTCTTGGGTTTGAATACTACTTCCGGGGTGTTAGCAACGGTAGACATACCTGATGCGGGTGCGTGGGCGGCGTGCGGCGGGCGGCGTGGTGGGGCGCGTGCGGCGGCGGCGCGGCCGGCGTGGACGCGCGCGACGTGTCGCTGGGCTCGGGCGAGCTGGACTCGGAGCGCGACCGTGACGAGCCGGAGCCCGAGAGCCGCCGCCGCCGCTCGGTGCCGCCGCCGGGCGTGCTCGGCGTGCTCTCGCCGCCCGCACCGCTCGCATACCACCGATGGTGAGGCGTTGTCCTGTAAATCAACAATTGAATATGTAATCTTTTATAATTACGTGAAAACAGACGATAAATATACTTTATAATACTATTAATATATATTATGAAGCTTTATCAAGAATCATATTACGTGCTAATATGATACAACCAAAGATATCCTTTGCCTTTATTATAATCTCTACTAAGATTACTTTTACTACATAAAAAAATATAATTTATTCCGGTGCTTAAAAGTTATCATGGACTGACCATGTCTCATCGCGTCTGAAGTTCACAACATCCATTCCATCAAAATCATTCAAGCCAGTCAATATTGACATTACAATTCACAGAGAAGACCTCCACCGCGTTTGTCTGTCTGCCTGTCTGTTTCGAGAAGCGATAAACTTGAAAATTACATACATTGCTCGATGAAGGTACATGATATGTTAGACATAACTGAAACCCCGCTTAAAATAGAATACTAACATAGGACTATCGTTACACACAATATTGTAACCAGTAAGATATGTAATATAATCTCAGGGATCAGAATCGTGGTCACATATCGAGATTGTGATTTTAGATCGGAAAAGTTCAGGCACTTTAGGTTATTATAGGTAGAGCCAATCCCCACCATGGTTCAAGCCTTGTCATGGTGGTGGGGCTCAGTAGCCCAGGGTAAGCCCAACACCTTGGCCGAAGCGAATTGAGCCGGGGGGCTCTTTGTGGAATACAAATACTAGTTGCTAGCAGATCCGGGACACCTTACCAAAGGCGGCAGTGGTGGCACTCACCAGCTTTCGGGCTCCAGAGGCCAGGACGCGCTTAGGCATCCCGCTGGGGAGAGCATTTCCCGGCGTTAAAGAAAAAAAAGGTAGTCTTGGCTCCAGAGGCCAGGACGCACTTAGGCATCCCGCTGGGGAGAGCATTTCCCGGCGTTAAAGAAAAAAAAGGTAAGAGTCTATCTAGGTCTACCTATATGTTGAA
Source organism: Lycaena phlaeas (assembly GCA_905333005.2). Classification (NCBI taxonomy): domain Eukaryota; kingdom Metazoa; phylum Arthropoda; class Insecta; order Lepidoptera; family Lycaenidae; genus Lycaena; species Lycaena phlaeas. The sequence continues at coordinate 8,544,471 of HG995181.1, forward strand.
ATACGGTCCGGCTAATAAAAATCTCTTTTTATATTTATCATTATTTGTAAGTGGTGGCTGTTTCATTGCTAACGACTTTTACTTACGACTTTGTTTCTGATCAAATTACTCACGCGAATCTGAAAGCCAGAGTCTTTAGTGTTCTAGGGCCGGTGTGTGTAGCCACGTATAGACTTATGAAAGTCAGCCATCAGTCAGATCGAGTCTTTCTGAATAAGACCAAAACACTTCTTATTCAGTAGATCGAAAAGGAACATCTTGCTCGAGATATTGTATATTTTGTAAAAATAGGTAAGAGTGAGTCTTAAAGTAGTTGACCTCATCTTCGATAAACGATGAACGACGATCGGACTTTCAGACCGCAATTCCGACGGTGGTGTTAAAACATGTGATGACGGCGATAGCTATGCCTTCTACCTAATTTTTGTAATTCTAACGAGTATGTAGAACCTCTAAAAGTGCAGTAGATTACCTACATACATTAAAGGACAGAAAGCTGCTAATGTAGAAAGATCGCTCGATTACATGAATCATCCAATACTCATTAAAATATTAGCTTTACAGTTAAGAACACAGACATAGCAACCTAGGTTAGGTGGTCTGTGGTTAAGAAGGATTCAAGTGGGTGAATTTAAAAAAAACGGTTAAATTAGCAAATACTTGGCTTATAAAATATGTATTTTTACATTTCTAAGCCCTTATATTAATTGTTTATTTTCTGAATTTCCGCGCGTGGGTCATATCTAAACAGACGTGTTAAACATTTCATATTTTTTGAGCCATATATTTGAAAATGTGTTCTCAAGCAAATTTAGTAACTCTCTCACCGGCTTTAATAATGTAAAAGCATCAGGAAAATTTACCTTTCGACATTTGAAGGTGGTGTTGTTGCATACGGTGCGGTGGAGTTGTTCCTTTGGTACCGACCGTAGGCGGCCGGGGTGTTACCACGCCGACAAAACTCTGTAGCACTATCGTTGGTACCCCGCCATGTCGCCGGCGCCGCAGCTGACGCGGCCATCGCACATGCGTTTCCCGCGCTCTCCTCACCCCTGAAACAAATATAAAATACGTTTAATAAAACATACATCTTACATAGTCAATATACTTTAACCAATAAGTTTACGTTAGTACATTAAACATAGATTTTATTTATAAGATGTCGAAGATCGTCACCTCATGTCGTTATAAAGCGTCCGATCTACTACGTTTTTCCCAAGGTCTTGCCCTCCAATCCAAAACTTTCAAGATCACATCCGCTGTTCTTCGAGGCGTGGCGACCCAACACATTTGGTGGAAAGACGGTAGAATAAACCATAGCATTGTTTAGTTTGTTTTTCTTTACGGAATTATGTGTCTTATGTTTAAATCACCCAACACAACATTCGTGCGCTTGCTTTTCTGTTTTAGTAGATACAATTGCATACCCAATATTAACCAGGCGTTAACTGAAAGAAATATAAGAAATTTGTCAACTGCCATTGGTCAGGAAGAAATCCTTAAAAGTCCTTAAACACTGAATGCAATTTTGTCTATAAAATTACAAGAAAGACTATTACATATAAAGACACTATAGCTTTATTGAGTATTCTATCTATGGGCAAATATAGTTATAACTTAGCCACGAGCCCCCCTAGGAGCCGAGTTTATTATAACTATGATGTACATTTAATATAATATGCCACTACATATTTATATTTACAGTTATAAATATTTAACCGATATAATAATAACCAACTAACTAACTTTATTCGCTCCTGTATACTATTATGAAAGTACATACAAGTATTTTATTATTACGTAGACATTTAACACTCAAATTTGTAATGGTAGATAATCCAAATTATTATTGCCGTTAGTCATAACATAATAATTAATATTGTATTTCGTGGTGTGTCCGAAAAGAGAACACGCACGGCGTCTTATTTACACGTCTTGCGACTTGCATGCAACGTCGCGCCTCGCCAGTTGCAACCAACGAACCCACCCATGTCTGTACACGAACGCACTAAGTAGGTCGAGAATATTTCTTGCTATGAAATCCGTCATAACACATTGTATAAAATATATGAACCAATGACCAAGCATCAAGATTTTTATCAGTAGGCTGTGGAGGTCAACGAACCTAACCCACTAATGTCTGTGTCTGTACATGAACATTAATACCGCACTAAGTAGGTCGAGAATAATATTTCTTGATAATTAGGAAATCCGTGATAACACAGCGTAAAAAATTAAACCGATATCAAGAGATACAGGTTATTGAACCATTTAATGGTATTAGAATATTTCCTAGTCTAATGCGGTTGACAACATTTTGAATTTTAAAGTGTTTAGAAGTACGAAGTTTCGTATTTGTATACGCTATTATAATAATAAAATAATATATTTTGTAAAAAGTAGCGTCGTGCAGCCGAATTGAGCCGGCACGTCCGGGGTACCTATTCCTCACGTAAAACCGCGTAAACAGACAACTACGCTGTCGCGTTTCGATCTGCCTGTGAGTTTACCGTAGTCCACAATGTGGAAACAAAGAAACAAGGCAACGCATCTGCATAACATTTTGATGTCTATTTGCACCATAAGTTTTATAAATTGTTAAAACTTTCTATTACAGACAGAAACAAATTAAAAGTCGGTTTTGTATGATTTGTGGTTTTGTGTTAAAAAGATCTTTAAATTAGCAATAAAATTGATAAAACTTGAGATTCATGCAGGCATTTGTATTTTAACTAGTTTTTGATTAGTAAACTAGTTTACCTGGATCGAGCCCGGGAAACTTATTAGTGTTTTGCCTATCCTGTAACATAAGATGTTAAGGGCCTGTTTCACAATCTCCAGATAAGTGCCGAATAGGCTATCGGCAACAAATTTGACTGATAGAGTATGAAGTATCTGTCAAATATGTTGCCGATAGCCTATTCGGCACTTATCTGGAGATTGTGAAACAGGCCCTAAGTCTCGGTGCCAGTGATTACACTGCCTGTCTCGCCCTTGTCTCCGACATAATATAGTAAAGTCAATTCACGGGAGAAACGAGAAAGTTGGTGGTACCGATGCAGTCGGAAGCGGTTCATTCGGTCCTCCCACCAGTGAGTTCATTTAAGTATAATAAAGCGTCCTTGAGAAAGAAAACTATATTTTTTTATATAGAAATAATATTCAAGTTTTTGGTTTATATACATATTATTTTCAGAAATTTCACCAAGTTTATAGTAAATAAACTTTGTCTAGATGATTTTATTGAAAGACTAGCTGGTAGTTCCTGCAACCTCGTCTAAGCTGAAGTCAAATTTTTTTAAATCAAATTATTGGGTGGTTAGACCGCCCGTGCGGTTTACTCTTTTGCCAACAATCACACATGCGTGTAATAACTTCAATATACATTATATTCGTGTAACTCCAACCGTTTTCTACGGCACAAGCCAGTAAAGCTCGCAGATGAAAGATTTTTTCCTACTTACTTGAAACTTATCGTTACATTTTGGGAAATTTTACAGTATAGCTTTATAAGTTATAGCCTGTATTATTCTGATGTATAAGCTATATTACAGTGAAGTTTCGTCAAAATTCTGTAGTTTTCCGTAAAAGAGTAACAAACATACACTCGTACAATATTGCAAACTTTTGCGTTTATAATACAACTAGGTACTTTATATTTATTATGTACACTTTTAATATATTTAATGTACTTACAAAATTTAGTATTATACTTTATTAATTTTATTAACGAAATAGTAGATTAAATATTGTATAAAATAGAAGCGACGTATACCCACTACGCAGCATTAAATACAGCAGCCACGCAATAAATAAACATAAATGATATAAAACGGGATGTTAACCATGTTTGTCATTTTTATTTCGCAAAACTTGATGCTTAGTCATTAACAACGAATGTCTTACCCACGTGAGTACCGTTCGTTTTAATGCGACGCCCTAAAATTTTAATTAAAAGCGGTAGTGCCTGCGAATACAATTTGCAGCTGGTGTCGACTAACATATTCTGTAATTTTATTTATATGTACTATTTAAAATATGTATTTAAAATAAATTAACAATGAATTTGAGAAAGTTTTTATATTTATTCAAATATTCCAAAATCTAGAAAGTAATGTTGTTATAAAGTGTCAAAATAAAGTCACTTTTAAACAATTTGACTTATAACTTGGATTACTTAAAAATTAGACGACTAGACAGCTTTTGTGCACGGTATGTGCGTAGATTGCCTACGGCTATAGATTATGTCACCAGCGGGGTGATTATGGTGATGAAACTGACTTTAAACTGATTCTAAACTTTTAAGTTGACTGGCTTCGGGTTGATGATTATTAAAATGAACTAAGGGGCTTGAAATGAAATACTGAACACTGATTAACTATTGAGAGTACTATTGGAATGAGGCAGGGACTAACTTTAACACTTTATAACTTTACTAATTACTTTCTTGCTTCGGAGACTTGTATCGAATGAATTTCTACGATTTTGTCCACCCTTTTATACCATTTCTATGAAACCTTCTAGAATGTTCCATGCCTCACCCCCTTAAGTGGTTTTTACTCAATATCTTTATTCAATCCATAAACAATTTACATACAATATACATTAATATAACAATATTCAGTTTTTACATATTTTAACCTATAAGACATCACCATCCGAGCATGCATGTGGGACTGACGATCAAAAATCTACATTTTACATATTTATACTACCTCGTCCCCCGCGGAATACTTCCGGGTACACCCACATCACTTCCTTTCTCTTTTACACAAGCATGTCTCGGTCTAATGTCTTCCAGCTTGACATTTTCTATTGCTGTCTCCCTTATCCAATTGGATTTATAGTAACGGACATTTTACTAACCCAATTGGAATTTCAAAATAAGATTGCAATGGGAATTTTCTCATAAACATTATACGTTTCTTTACATATTAAATATTTTAAACTTAACATTATCTTAATATTTCTTCAATTTAGCAACGATTATAAACTATATTCTAAGTATTATCCAACATGTTTAATATAAATTGCGATTAAGTTAATAAACTATAAGGTAAACAATGTACTGTTAGAAAATTACAATAAGTCTCACAAGTATGCATTCTTATGTGTTTGCTTTTTAAATTAGTCTTATCTTATTAAATGTGTACTTAAATGTTTATGTTTAAATCAATATTATTTACATCATTCTATTGTCGTCGTGAACATTTCTCCCGCCTGTCACGAAGGTGACACTCCTGGCAGCACGACGATCTTCTTACAGGGACGCCGAAGCACATGTCCGTTGCTGGTTTCCACATCGACGACTCGCACCACGTTGTCATGTCCGGGATACAGCGCCTTAACTCTTCCTTTGGGCCAGACGTTTCTAGGTAGGTTCGAGTCGCATATTATAACGACATCGCCTATCTTCGGGGTAGAGCCTGTGGTATGCGGCTCCCGCCTGTGTTGAAGTAGTGGGAGATATTCTTTCACCCACCTCCTCCAGAACTCGTCGGCTAGGTGCTGGGCGCGCTTCCATAATTGGCGCGTTGAAGCATTTTCTTCAAATTTTCCTGGCGCAGGCACGTGGCTGTTTGACCCCAGAAGTATGTGGTTCGGGGTCAAAGCTTCGGGTTCATCCGGATTGACTGTCACGTGGGTTAGCGGTCTCGAGTTTATTATGTTCTCGGCTTCTACCAATAGAGTGTAGAATGTTTCGTCGCTCGGGTGTTTTTCATGCAGTGTGACTCGGAGTGTTTCTTTTACACTGCGCACCAATCTTTCCCAGGCTCCGCCCATGAATGGAGCGCCTGGAGGGATATATCGCCAAACGATATGTCGAGCGTTTACTTCGTTTTTGTACTCTTCCCAAGCTTCTTTCAATTCTTTCTCCGCAGCTTTGAAACACGTCGCGTTGTCGCTCCAAAGCTCGGTCGGTTGTCCCCTTCTCGCGACGAATCTCCGGAGCGCGGCTATGGCCGAGGCCGCGCTGAGCGAAGTGACGACTTCGAGATGTATGGCTCGCGTCGTTAGACAGGTGAATAATGCCACCCATCGCTTTTCTCTGTGTCGTCCCACTGTCACTTCAATCGGGCCGAAGTAGTCGAGTCCCGTGAATGAGAAGGGACGTGCGTGATGCGTTAGCCGGGCCGCGGGCAGATCTCCGGTGGCCGGACTCATTGGCTTGGCTTTCCGGATACGGCAGGCTTGGCAGTTTCTTATGACCCCTTTTACTGTAGGTCGAATGCGGGTTATCCAAAACCGCTGCCGAAGCTCATTGACAGTGAGCTCTACGCCCCCGTGATGCATTTCGACGTGTACATGTTGTATGTACATTCTCGTATACTTGTGCCCGCCGTCCAGTATCACGGGGTTAGTCGTTTCTTGTTTTATATCCGCGGCCGCTCCGATACGGCCTTTAAGCTTTATTAAGCCATTTTCCATAAATATACTCAGCGACGCGAGGCGATCTCCCGCCGTTGAGGACTTAGTTTTTCCTTCCATTAATCTTTTTCTTTCTTCGGCATAGCATTCCATTTGGACTTTTCTCAGCCATATTTCTTCGGCCTTTATTAAATACTGTGCCTCGAGAGTTATAAATTTCGTTCGTCGCGGATTAACGCGGGGCTTTTCTTTATTTATTTTTGGCGTTTTCCGCGGACCCCAGGTTGCGTCGCTTTCCTCGTTTTTCTTCGTTCTTTTCCTTGTCGCCGCGACGGTGTGTTTAATGCGACATAGATCGATAAACTGTAATACTCGACCCGTCGCGCGTATTAATGTCCGCCATTTTTCTATTCTCTCTATGTCTGGGAGATAACTTTCGTTTGTCGCGCCGCACGTCGCATTACATTTTTCTTCCCCCGTGTGGATTTCGCGATTACTTTTTTCTTCAGTGGGCCAGCAGTCTTCGGTTTTTCTTAAAAACTCCGGGCCATGAAACCACCTGTGTGTGGCTCCGAAATCCGCCGGGGTTTGTCTCGTCGCGTCGTCAGCCACGTTTTCATTGTTTTGTTCGTTCGTCGCGACTGTGTGGCCGCAAAAGCCTACCGGGTTGTCATGTGAAGACCGGTAGCCGTGTAATACCCAGCCTAGTCGCGTGTGAGATGCGACAGGTTGGTTTTTCTTTCCCGTTCTCGTTTCCATCGCCACTAAGAGTTCCCAATTGTCTTGTCCAATGAGAACCTTAGGGCGAGCGTTCTGGTAGACTAGGCGGTCTTCTATATCCCTTAGATGCGGACAATCTCGGAGATCTTTCTTTTCTATACGTTGGCTTGTAAACGCGAGCTTTTGTACCGTGCGAGCGTTTTGAGTGGTGTAATCTTTTTTATCGTAACGCCCTCGGATTTTGAAGTCGACCCTTTTGCTATTTTCATGCTTTGCTGTTTCATTAAGGCCCTGGACCCACATGTTATCTTGTGGGCCGTCAAGCTCCAATATGTCGGCGAGCCCTTCGTCGATCAAGGTGACGGTGCTGCCGTCATCCATGAGCGCGTAGGTGTCGACTCGGGTATTATTTTTCCCGGTAATCGTGACTGGGGCGATCTTCAAAAACGCTTGTCGACTCTTCATGCAGTTTGCGTTATTCACCACTTCGACGGTAGCAGTCGCTTCATCAGCCTGGCGTGGCAGCTCAGCAGTCGAAGACATCATAGGCGGCTTCTTGTGGTGTAACAGGCGATGGTGAGCCATACTACAGCCCTCTTGTCCGCATCGCTTGGCGTTACAGTTGCCGCGGCGATGTGTGCCTTTTAAACATTGATAGCAGAGGCGGTGTTTTTTCGCGATTTCCCAGCGATCACTTACTTGAGTGTTGGTGAATCGCTTGCAGTCAGGAAGATAGTGATCCTGTCTGCATATCGGACATTCTTTCTTTCTTCCGACCTCTGTTGCGTATGTTCTTTCAAATCTTTTTCTCGGCACTCTTTCTAGCTGCGACTCGCCAATTATGTCCTCCGGTTGTGCATAAGCGCCGCATTTATCTGCTTCGAGATTTAAAAATGTCGTCATTTTCTTCAAGTCTGAAGTATCTTCTTTCATTGTTGCCGCATAGTCATACCATTTATTTTTCAAGATAGGAGTTAATTTTTCAACTATGTTCTTCACTAACTCAGGATTAAAGAGATAGTGAATTTTCTTCAATGCCTCTATAGTGGCAACAATATTCGCTATCTTATTAGCAAATATGCACAGGTCGCGTGGGTTATCGTTTAGTTTACCCAGCGCCTTAATCTTTTGTATTTCGTTCATCGCCAGTGTGTCCGGACGACCAAATCTTCTCTCGAGCGCTTGCATAACAGCTCGCGGGTCCGGCTGGCTAATAAGTAGGCTGTTGACCGCTTCAAGGGCCGCACCTCTCAGGCTTCTTCTAAGCCTAGTTAAATTTTCCGTATGCGAGAACATTTCTTCTGTCTCGTAATAGGTAGCTCTATATGCTAGCCACCCTGAACAATGCCCGCTGAATACCGGCAGATCTTGCAGGAATCTCGGGGCATCTCTAGACATTCTCACCGCTTGCGTGAGGGCCGCGGCCAGGGATGTGACCTCTGTGTTCTGTGGCCGCGGTATTTCTTCCCTCTTTTTCTCGTCGGCTTGAGCCTGCCGTTCTAACCATTCTTCCACTGGGCTGGTCTGCTCTCCATCATTTTCTTTCGCCGGGGGTTGCTGGTCTTCATTGTCGACCCCCCCAACCGCAGCGAGTTGTGAGGCTAACTTCGCTTGGGCGAGCGCGAGAGACGCACGTACCTCTAATAACTTCAATTCGGCGACTTTTTCCGCGGCTTGTAGCCTTAATACCTGTGTATTTTTTCCATTATTATTTTCCGTTGATTGACGCGACGCACGCTTGTTCTGGCGCGTGTCCTCCGCGTCCCTCAAAGTTTCTTCCGTCGCTGAAGTATAGGTAGTGCGCTCCGTGTCTGTACTCGTCGCCGTTGTGCCTTCGGACGTCACTGCGGTGCCCTCTGAGGTCGCCGAATTTTCCTCCGGCGCCTCTTGGATTACTGACCTAGCCGAGCTTGTACCGCTTCTCGTTCTGACCCCCGCCAGACGTGGGTCAGGATTCGCCTGGGTCTCCGTAGCATCGGCTATGCTTCCCTGCTTCGATCTTGCCTGTGACATGATTTAGCCGGCACTGGATTTTTCTTAATTTCTTCTTTCTTCGGATCCTTTTCCGTGGATCCCGGGTCGAAGGACCATAAAATGTGCACGGTATGTGCGTAGATTGCCTACGGCTATAGATTATGTCACCAGCGGGGTGATTATGGTGATGAAACTGACTTTAAACTGATTCTAAACTTTTAAGTTGACTGGCTTCGGGTTGATGATTATTAAAATGAACTAAGGGGCTTGAAATGAAATACTGAACACTGATTAACTATTGAGAGTACTATTGGAATGAGGCAGGGACTAACTTTAACACTTTATAACTTTACTAATTACTTTCTTGCTTCGGAGACTTGTATCGAATGAATTTCTACGATTTTGTCCACCCTTTTATACCATTTCTATGAAACCTTCTAGAATGTTCCATGCCTCACCCCCTTAAGTGGTTTTTACTCAATATCTTTATTCAATCCATAAACAATTTACATACAATATACATTAATATAACAATATTCAGTTTTTACATATTTTAACCTATAAGACATCACCATCCGAGCATGCATGTGGGACTGACGATCAAAAATCTACATTTTACATATTTATACTACCTCGTCCCCCGCGGAATACTTCCGGGTACACCCACATCACTTCCTTTCTCTTTTACACAAGCATGTCTCGGTCTAATGTCTTCCAGCTTGACATTTTCTATTGCTGTCTCCCTTATCCAATTGGATTTATAGTAACGGACATTTTACTAACCCAATTGGAATTTCAAAATAAGATTGCAATGGGAATTTTCTCATAAACATTATACGTTTCTTTACATATTAAATATTTTAAACTTAACATTATCTTAATATTTCTTCAATTTAGCAACGATTATAAACTATATTCTAAGTATTATCCAACATGTTTAATATAAATTGCGATTAAGTTAATAAACTATAAGGTAAACAATGTACTGTTAGAAAATTACAATAAGTCTCACAAGTATGCATTCTTATGTGTTTGCTTTTTAAATTAGTCTTATCTTATTAAATGTGTACTTAAATGTTTATGTTTAAATCAATATTATTTACATCATTCTATTGTCGTCGTGAACAGCTTTCGTACTGAGAGTTCCGAAGAACGCGTATTTTATGTAAGATAGCAACAATGTAATCCTATAAGGGTTTCATTTTGTCATTCGGGCAAAAGAAAAGAAAACCCCTGAGAAGGGTCCCGTCCCATTTTTATAAGTAACCAAAAAAATCGTATCAAGCTATTATCAACCTAAATGACAGAACCGAAACTAATTTGGTATGTACATCAATTTTTCCTAAATTATACTTTTTTATTATTATATTTTACATTTATTTAATATATTATATCATACAATTTATTTTTTATACCAATAATCTAGATAGGACCTAATCGGAAAGATTATTTCTAGATGGTTATTAATATGAATATAAAATGAAATTAATGATTGTCTAATAATGAGCTGCAACTATGTCTAAATTTTCACGATTCTGTAACTAATATTCACTTTATTATAATGACTACGTCGTTTACTTAAGACCTTTGTGTCTGACTTTTGGATACTTTACAAATAATAATAAACACGAACTGGCTAAAAATCTTAATTAACCGCGGTAAAATCCTAAGGTGCGGTGAATTCACAACTCATGAATTTATTTTTCGTTTGAATTGTTCGGGCATAGTATTTTTTTACAATATTTTTTTTGGAATCGATAGAAAAAATAACAGTCCCCCGTATTGCCATAGGTATTAGGTATTGATAACAGTTATGTATTCACTGTTATCAGTTATATCAAAATTTGTTTTCAAATAATACTATTACATATACAATAATACTAATACAGTTTTGCTAGAACTAAAATTTTAATGGTTATTATATTATTATGATTTTTAGTCCTCAAGTTTTTTTTTTTCGAAAAGATTTTGACCACAATAGTCCACCCATAATATGCTATGCCAACTCCTAGGTATATAATATCAACATACCGTGTATTTTTTGAACTCTCAAATGTAATATATTTCCCTAAAAACTATTTCGACTATTTAAAGCGCCTTAAGAAGCTGTTGCATTATAATGAGCGTAATTCCAGTACACTACAAAAAACGATTATTTACTTTTCATCAAATAATAGATATGTGCTTAAGTTTAAAGGTCTATAAAAACGTCAAAGTAAAATACTACCGTTTGAATAATGATTATATAGAACAAAACTCATTGTTTTTCTGTCCATGGAATAAACCAAGAAGATAAGAAACATCAGGAAGTTGCCGCATAAGAGAAGGACACTATAATTAATTGTAATTGTTTTGTGCAATAATACATAGTATTACAATCGTTTCTCCAATATACAAGCAAACCTTTGTGTTAGCAGAAGGAGGACCACTTTTTTGTTTTGTCCGAAAATAACATACATTTGATAACACTGATATAGCTATCTTGAGACAAGTTGTTTTGTCTTGTAGACTAGGTCTCTGTCTAGTTATTACACTCCCTATCTTATCCTTCCCTCCAAAACACGTCAGAGCTGTTTCACGAAGGAAACAAACGAGATGGTGTAACGAGTACTCATACAACCGGGAGAACGGAAATAAATTTCCAGGACGATATTTTTTCAAGCACTTTTCCTGTCACATACAGACATATACCTCTAACCACGCACGTTTTTATAAGATTATACTTAAAACGAGTCACCGAAAAATAAATCCCAAGCTCTCTTACTGCCGTGCGCAAAAAAATCGACGAAAGATAGTGGCGCCACTACAGAACACGAATGAATACTCATATAATAAATCTGAGAAAATCTGACTGCCTTTAGCCTGAACATAGGCAATTTTTTTTTTGTTTGTTACCCTCAGCTTCGCCTGCGTTATCGAAGATTACGAACGGTATCTGATCTTATAATATATTGTGCATGAATTATGCATATAAACTTTCCACTTGAATTGTTTTATCTATTAAAAAATACCGCATCAAAATCAGTTGCGTACTTATGATTTAAGCATACATATTGCATACAAAGGAAGCGACTTTCCTTTATACTATGTAAAGATAAAGATGTACTATCAGTAATATCAAACTAATTATTATCAAAAATTTATCGCGTAGATGATAAACTTATTTATACTAACTTATTTCGACAACTATTTTAAAAGTTAAATAAATAGCAGTTTTAGGACGATGAGTGTAATATTGTTTAGCGACGTAATGCTAAATGCTAAACGGCGTCAATGTACGATCCTGCTATCAGTTCGCGGCTTTGCGTTTTTTATATACACGTTTTTACGCAGATCATAGTATTTACAGTCGAAGATGAGACAACTTAATGTCTAATGTAAGGAAAGACACATTAGCCTATGCCCTACACGAATGAATCCAGTATACAATAACTATCTTTATTAGGGTTCCGTATCCAAACTCCAAATGGTACCAAATGGAACCCTAAGAACAGAAGAAGAATAGACATAAGAATTACTTGTAGACTAGGAGGTAGGGTAATGATAATAATAATATGTTTATTGCCAGAATGTAGTGTTACAGAGATCTTGAAAATTCTATAAAAAATTTCTTGTACATTCTGCCATACAGGTGGCGTGCAATTAAAAAATTAAAAAATAAAAAATATTATTACAGTTCATTACAAATTATTTATATATTACATGTTTCTCATGACAATGATTTTATAATATTACGTCGGTTCTATATGAGACATGTATTCATTTACACAATAGAAGCAGTGTTTTAGTAACCATTTATATATCTCTCTTTTAAAGGAAGTAGTGGGTAATTCCTTAAATCGATTGGGCAGTTTATTATAAATCCTGATAGCACTAACATAAGCATTGCGTTTGAATATTTCGAATCTACATTGAGGTAAATATAGTTCAAATTTATTTCGTGGAGCGACGTTTCTATTGATTCCATCAGAGTTTAGTGTGAAATATTCAGGATTTTGTTTGACAAAAGTACAGATACCTCTGATGTACATACAAATCAATGGTAAAGTACGAGATTTATTAAAAAGTGGTTTACAACTATCCAACGACCAAGCACCATAAACTGCTCTTAAGCATTTCTTTTGAACACTGAAAGCTTTGCTAAAGTTCACGGAATTAATTGCCCCATATTATAAGACCGTATGATAGTGTTGAGATCACGTACGTGTGGTAAGCATTTAGTGCAGTTTCTATGGATACCGTCAAACGTAGCAAATACGAATTTGTCTAACCTATTACATATATTTTCTACATGCGCTTTATAGTCACAATGTTTGTCCACCATTAAACCTAAGAATTCTGTAGAGTCAACTTCTTCAATTTTGGTGTCGCCGTAGCATATGTCAAGATTATTAATCTTGACATATGCTACGGTTGGTCGTCTAGGATTTAAAAATTGTAGTGTTTTCGTCTTACTTAAGTTTATTTTTAAATTATTATTATGTAGCCATTTAAGAATTTTTTCAAGATTTTTATTAATTTCATTTTGGTATGTTTCATTTGGTAGGTACATGTTTTCACATTTATATTATTAAAATTATGGGGAGTAGAGGTTTTATTTTATTCTATTAAATAATACAAAGTGTTAAAAAAAATCATGGAAATAATCTCAAAATTGTTTTGAAGACAGTAATATGGGACTTTACAATATTTTGAAGCACGGTAGCAACAATTGACGGCCATTTTGTCAAATTGGATGATCGACAAAATTAAAAAGGAGGCCACGTAACATAGTAGGGGTGAGAAAGACAATATTTACAGAACGAGGAACGAAATTTGTGGGACCCTCCTGTCAGCGTATGTAATAACATGCAAAACTAGTAGTTGATAATAATAATAATAATATCTATGGACGCTTTTTAGGCCACGCCAATCTTGTCCCGTGGTAAGTTTCAAAAGTACTTGTGTTCGGGTACCAGACAACGAAAATAAGCATAGTTAATATTTTTATATTAATACACATTCATGACCTAGGAACACAGAAACTTATTGATCCCTGGCGGAATTGGAGCCTGCTACCTGCGGCTTGAGCGCCAACACGCGAACCATTGAGCCACAGAGGTCGTCAGAATAGTTGAACTACTGGTATTAAGACCTATCTTGCTGTATCCGAATATTTAACGAATTTATTATATACAGGGCGTCCCACGGCTATGCTACCTACAGGGAAAGTACCTTGAATATTTTAGATGGAACATTTTGGTAAAAGAAGTCATTATTTGAACTAAAAAACAAATTAAACTGCATTCATAGATATTTCAATAATTAGATTGTTCAACCGGGTATCAAACCCGTTACATGATAAAAATAATTAACCTATAGCTTTATCATACCGATCGAAGGGCTTTATCATAAGGATTATTTTTTGCTACGTAACATAGTGTCAGAAATAAAAGGAAGGCCATGAATTTTAACATTTTTAATACTAAATTTATCAAATTCTCAAAATGAGTCCCTTTCACGGAAATTATCCATTGCAACCGTTTCATAATAAATCGAGATGGTATATTTCTATCAGGATATCTTCTGCAGTGCCATTAAAAATTATTATTATGTTTTGGCGGTTCAAAAAGTATGCTTTCAGTGATGTCGAGCTGAGCGAGTGATCGCGAGGAGTCAGCGTCTCACCATTGCTGTAATGGTGTGAGTTGTGACAAATGCTGAGTGGCTGCCTGTATTGTTCACATTATTAAGACCGCAAGCTGTATTTATATTATGTTGTTGTGAATAGTAAAAATATTTTTCTAAAATCGTAATAAAATATTCTATCTACAATATTCAAACCACTCTTCCTCCGTGTGGCATAGCCACCTGTATACGTAGACTCATTGACCATCATCTTCTTATCGTACCGGTTTTTCTTATCAGTTTAGCGCCTGTTTCACAATCTCCATTTAAGTTCCCAATAGGCTATCGGCAACATATTTGACAGATAGAGTATGGAGTATCTGTCAAATATCTGTCAAATATGTTGCCGGTAGCCTATTGGGAACTTAACTGGAGATTGTGAAACAGGCCCTTAAGATTATTAAATTACATATTAAATATTAATATACGACAGTTATGAGTGAATGATTAGATTACACAGGAGCACGTCCAGCGCCCGCACTGCGATCATGGGACAATCTCCCACGCAATTCGACGTACGCCCTTGTAGCACAATTACGCTGTTCATTTACCATTTCGTTACGAACCCTAGGACACCGAAAGACGTAGTCGAATTGAATATAGGGTCGAGGACCTATTCTATATCTATCTAAATCGATTGGAAACAGAATTGATTTAAAATAAGTATTACTATGTGCGTCCTTCTTTAGTAATTTCCATTATTTAATGCGATGGACACAAACAAAAACTGCGAATTGGAAAAAGTAACTAGCAATTTCAATATCTTTATATTTATATCCATTTTTAAATTAACAACACAACACTATGGGAACCACGATATTACCAAAGAGACAATTTGTCAGATCAGATTTAGTGATTTAGAACATTGTTAAACTAGGAGTCGCCTAGGTTGATATAGTTTATCGCTAAACCAAGATTTTTATTTAAACCGCATTGAGGCAGTAAAAGATAATTGATACAAAAACAAATTTGATTATGTTATCATTAGGTATTTTAGTCACGACAGCGCCCCGCGGTTTCACCAGCATTCCCGTGGTAGTACGGAAATAAATTACAGCTTATATGTGTTTATTCTGATGGGTTTTTTGCTGTATTTTATGAACCACAATAGCATGAAGGTTAAAATTTTCACAGATGTTGTATTTTTATTGCGACAATAATAACAAATACTAAAAATTATATTTAACCCATTACATATAATTTTCTTAGACTTCCATACAGCAAAAGTAAATTTTTTTTCACGTTATTAAGTAAGGATAAGATAACGATATTATAAACAAAATTTGCAAATGCGTACTTTTATTAACATGTTTTTCTTTTAACGTTGAATGTTTGTAATAATAACAAAATATATATAATGAATCAAAATAATCAAAATGTAACGAACTAAATTTATAATTGTCAGAATTTTCATCCATTTGTTAATTCACCAGCGCGGCTGTTTGTTGATGGGAAGTTTTCCATCATATATTGGTATTGAAATACTTATTTCAATAATTTCATAGTGTTTAAAAATTATACTGTAGTGAACCTGAACCTGGTTAGGTTACAAATTATAGAGATTTTAAGTTATAGTTGTGTAATTAATACTGGCCAAACAAAGCACGTGCGATTTTTTTTAAATGTTTGTAAGCAATAGTGCCGAATCCTTTTTTTATCACAGGGAAATGTTCTTAGGCATCGGGGATTCCCCAAGCGGGTAAGAGGGATACGAGCTCCACCCACTGAAACCTAGCAGTGTTCTTTTCGTCGTGCTAGCCAGGTGCGGGAACTATGATGGTCCGCACCGGCCATCGGCCACACAACCTATAGACTCCTAATGTTTGATTTTTGGTATTAAATGCATTCTGGCAACTAGCTGAGATGAGACGAAAGGGGTTGCATTGCTGTGATTAGCTAATTCAATGTCATACATTAGCAATCATGGAACGTTAAAAAGAAATGGATATATTTCGCAACGGGAAAGAATGAGACTACACGATAGTTTGAGTACATTGTTTACGGCTTACATCGGAACTATAAGTCAGATGTGTCGCCAGAATCCGTTCCCCTGTTATTAGGAGTCTATGGGTTATGTGGTCGATGGCACCAGCAAAGTTGTACCTTGAGAGACTCTCCTTAGGATGTGCCCAAACCTGTAGTACCGTGATAAATTGTCTTATAGAGGTAAACATCGATAAAAGTCCTAGAATCTCATCTAAGGAAGATCGAAAACTACTATAACTAGAGCTCATTCAATATCTCAATCAATACCGAGGTATCTTATTAAATTGCCACATAACGTTTATACGTGAGCCTATATTATTAACAAAGGTGTAATAAAAAGTTTTCGTTCTTATCAGTTTTAAAAAATAAATATGACGAACTTTGTATGAATGAATTTTGTTATAGCCAGATTATATGCCTTCAATTGCAAGAGATAACATTAGTACTGATCTCGAATATATTACGAAGTGTATTCAAAATATTTTGTAAATTTGTAGATTTTGTAAATAAAATGTTAATCATTTAATAAAATAAAGTAACAGTACGTACATAGGGAAGCCGAATAGATAATTTTTGGATTTACTCGAGCTCGGCAGATCAAT
Source organism: Lycaena phlaeas (assembly GCA_905333005.2). NCBI lineage: Eukaryota > Metazoa > Arthropoda > Insecta > Lepidoptera > Lycaenidae > Lycaena > Lycaena phlaeas. The sequence goes on from HG995181.1 coordinate 8,561,789, forward strand.
GTAGGTATGTATAATATAACTCTTTGCTATGGATGTTTGAAATAAATATCAGTTGTTAGACACTAATCGTCTTTATTAATAAACCTACACTAGAGAATGGATAACTTTATTCTCCCCACCATGGTTCAGGCCTTGTCGTGGCGGTGGGGCACAGTACCCCAGGGTGACCCAAACACCTTGGGTGAAGCGAATTAAGCCGAGGGGGCTCTTTGTACCCCTCTTATAAGAAGAGGGGACAAAAGAGCAGGGGGCAAGGGGTGAGGATGGGAACCTCACCTCATTGTACTGTCCAGACGTTGGGAGTGGTTGTTCTGTGGTGCGGGGCAACCGCGCTGTGGAGGTGGCGTCAGTCCCCTGAGGGACTGACTAGCCGTCGAGGTACCCTGTTGCTTGTAGATCCGGGGCACCTCACCAAAGGCGGCATTGGTGGCACTCGCCGGGTTTTAGTGGGTAGAGCTGCGTCCACTTACCATCTTTCGGGCGCAGCGAGTCCCACATACCCGCCTGGGGAGACCCACTCCCCAGCGGTATGCGTCAGTGCATTTCCCGGCGTAAAAGAAAAAAAAAAGGGATAACTTTATTCTAAGGTTTAAGTTTTAATTATTTAAATTCCATTTTAAGAAACATGGAGTAAGGAGGATAAATAAATCCGAATATAAGACCAGAATAGAAGTTCATCCTTGGTGCCACGTGTGACGTGGTTAAACGATTGGTCAGGCATAATAGATGTCAGATGTGTACAAACCTAATACGACCCTATTCCTATGAATCCATTAGAAGAACTTCAAGAATCAAAATTGAAATACAAGTAGGTACAGATTTTCCCGATCTTCTGCCGTTTTTATTATCGACATGCTAAAAAATTACTAAGTTGGTTATGCAAGGATTTATACCACCTCATATAAAAGTTCTGTCTGCAATAAGAGCATGGCCTCACGGAGCGGTAAATAAAGCTATCATCAATATTTAAGGAGACCCACATCTTCCTCTACCAATTGTTTTAATAGTTGTTGAATTTCTTATTTAAGATTTATTTATGTATTTCGACAGGTTCAAGATAATACAGAAGACGTAAGTGAAATGAGTCAGGCTACAATATCAATTGTATGTAAACGAGTTGCGCTAGCCCTAGTAGCACAAAGAGCTGAATGAATTATGCTGATTCAGACGCAAGTAATAGGAGCTATTGACTGTGCAATGTGCATATATTCGAATTCCGAATGTCGGTGGAAATTTAGGACAATAACAAATTAACAAAAAAGGATAGGTACATTTAAAAATGTACAGAAAGTTTGACGTTTTTAACCTCGACCTTGGTAGCCCTTTTTTAGTAATATCAAAATAAATCGAGTGATTTCACCCGTTTTATCATATTAATAAAGTCATTTTGTACATTGTTCCAGGTGGTGTCAAATAGTAATTTACATATCATGGACATAGTGGCTCATTGGCGTAGCAGCACACACGACAACAAAGATTTTTTTATAAATGTCGTGAAACAAAGATTTGGATAGTCACAAATTAAAGGAATCCTTATTTGTTTACCTGTCTATTACATTCCAGTATACAAGCATTTACTTAAATGCTCACCAGCTCCCTAGGTATCATTTGCTCGTACTTCGCATCGATAGGCGTTCGAATCAATACGACAAAATTTTATTGATAAACCAAGGTCGTATGTTGCTGCATTTTTTATCTACAGAGCTTTAAATCTATAAAAAACCAACTCAGTACAAAATTATTTGCTTGGTTCGTGGTCGTTATTTGCTTTGTTCGTGGACGTCTATCTTATTTTCTTCGTTATCAAAATGGTATTACCATTTTGATAACGAAGAAAATAAGATAGACGTCCAGGGCTCTGCATCTACACAAGGTAGATGAAAAAACGTAAATAAAAATTGCTCTAAATCTTTTGCTCATAGCTTTAATTGGGTTCATTATATTCATTAGTACCCTCTAAGAACCAAAAAAAAATTGGCAGACTTTTTACTTACTGACTTAAACTATTACAAGCTCGTTGAAGTACACACATAGTACACGCAGGGTTCCTTCAATCGCACGTTTTGTTTACGCGCTTTTCTGGAATCGCTTTAAAAAATTCTTAAAACTCGAATTACTCCAAAACTCCTATTTAGTGTTTTGGAGAACTTGTACTTCTTGTGTACGAAGAATGACGCTTTAAAATCAAAAATGAAACCTACGGCTATAAGTAGCGAATGGTAGCTGATGTATACAAAGAGGCATTTATCTTAGTATAGCAACTATTTATTTTTATGTTATGGCTTTGCTTATCCTTAAATAGGTTTTAAAAAATGGGAATTTGACCTTATTAAATTTCGAAGATAAGATGATTAAAAGAAGAAAAACACTGTTACGTGAAAATATCCGCGAGCGTCAGACACTCATATTATTATGTACTTGCGGACCCGACAGACGTACTGTACAAAACATTAAGGCCCCGTTTGCACGAGCGCTTAAAAAGCGTCACGGTAAAACACGACGTTGGTTCGAGTTGCAAGTTTGACATGCTCAATTCGATTTAACGTCAAACACTAACGCCCGGTTTCTGAAACGTTGGTCAAAGTGTATGTCAACTATCATGGCTATTAATGGCGGTTAACATACGATTCTAGAGTCAAATTTTACAGCTTTCTGCTAATAGAAACAAACTACTAGACGTCACCTAAGACTAAAGGGACGGTGCTAAAAGTTTGGTTGGTTTTGCCTAAGCATAAAGGTGAACCGTGGCCATGTAGATAAAGAATAGACTAGGGTCATGGTGGTGCTGTTTTCTTTCGTACGTTTATTGGAACCTAAGACTAAAGGTACAATAAGGTTACGCGTGCGAACGAAACTAGCACCAGCCTAATAGAAAGTCATGATAATCGAGACGGTTTATGAGCAACAAACTAATTTGTGTTTCTATACTAATATATTTCTTGTGTGACTAGATGTGAGGTAATGTCGTGCCTGAGGGCATGCACGATGCAGGATGGCCGTGTTAGCAACCGTAGCGCCATCTGGCGGCTATAAGTCGGAAACGGGGAACAGGTTCCAGTTACCTGCGTGTGGCGTGACGTAGTCGTTGTCAAAGTGTGGGTAGGACGGCCGAGCGTTATGAAGGTCATTAAGTTTGCCTTTAAATAGTGGGGTATAATTATTAGAGGGGTCATTCGCGTCTGTGAGTTTGAGGAGGACGAAGCTCTGCCCGAATCGTATTGTAAGGTCACGTAAGCCATTGTTTATTTTAATGTGTAAAGTGTTATATATACATTGCAGTAGTTCATGTGAGTAAATGTATGGGCAGACTGAGTAAGAATGTATCTTAAAATATGTACCTGTGAACCTTAATATTATTATTATGGATAATATAATAAATGTCTATATTTAAAACGCATTTACACTTCTGATGTTTAAATAAGTATGATTCGCTCGTGTGGCAGACTTTTTAAATAGGGATAACTAACTATACGATACAAAAAATTAAGGACCGCTTCTGTTACCATAGTAGCGCTGCCTTGTGAATTGAAAGCCTCTTAAAAATGTAAAAATATGTATGAAATCTTGGCAAAATGAAAAATAAACAAAAAGGCCATCTAGGACTCTGACTTTAAAAGTTATGATTTTTTAGAGATTTTTTATATATTGCTTTCTTATGTTTACGCGAATTCCACTCATTATAATGAAGAAATGAGTAGTTTCCATGGGCGTAGATCTGACCTATAAGGTCAAACATTTTTTTTTTTTATACTAACAACAATCATAATATCCGTAAGAAAGTTACACAAAAAATTAATCGACATGAAATAAAGTGCGATCAAAACAGAAAGCGCGCACGAAATCCCTCTAAATTTACAGATTAACAAATAACAAAAGAGCCCAAACGTTACAAAAAAATTACCGCAGGTTGACTGCCTCACCCTGAGCCCAAGGCTGGCTACGATCATGGTAGTTTCGAATAACTTTGTAACTTGTTACGTCTGACACCTCAGTCCTCCCGTGACCGTGGTTGCTGTAAAGTATCCGAAACGTCGGGCTTGAAAAAAACTTAATAAACCGTGATAAAATCCGTAAATTTGTTTCATTATAATGATTTTTTTATAATTTAAAAAAATATGCATTAAATGCACGCTTGGCAGAAATGCAGTGTACGTTTAAAAACCCTGTGAACGACCACATAACAATAGTCTGCCACCATCGTAGTGCTGTGTTTTAAAGTGACAGCTCTTCAAAATATAGACGAAAAAAGTGTGCCATATAATTCGTTTTTACCCTCTTGGACGGTTGCTTATATTGCTTACTAGGTGTTACCCGCAGCTTCGCCTGCGTGAACTTAGATCCCCCGTTCGAATCACGGCAACACGATTTATTTTCTTGCGTATTATTTTGATTTTGCCATATCTCATAGTGTTTATTTTTGAATGTTCAATTTGCATGATGTAAAGGGGAAAACTAAAGATTAGTTTTCCCGTCATGAAGTGCTCAAGCTAACTAACTGATTTAAAATAAGGATTCATACCGTATTTGTGTAAATAACTTACAAATTATCGCGTTATAATTGCCCATTTTTTAAAGTATTAAATGGATATAGTATGATATATTGTTTTCTTATGTTTACGCGAATTTCACTCATTATAATGAAACAACTTTTACGGATTTTATCGCGGTTTATTACAGCAACCATGGTCACGGGAGGACTGAGGTGTCAGACGTCCTACTGTTACAAAGTTATTCGAAACTACTCTATGATACAACAATATTTTATTTAGTCCTATCTATGCAGAAGGTGCTAACTAAGTGTTTAGTCTGTGACATGTTATGCTTGGATTTTGATTTTATTTATTTGCATGAATCATAAATACTTCTATGAATTCTTTTTAGTAAAACCTCCGTCGTTGGTTTTTTTTTCGTATATTTGTTCCTGTTGGAACCAGCTAAGACCAGAGGCCATGCTGCCATGTCTGACGTAAACTACATTTAGTCTGTGTGGAGAAGGAATGGCGGGAAACGCCAAAGGGAGTGGGGGTGGTCTCCGTCTCTTACGCCACCATCAATCAATTATAACCTCTAAATCCATCCATCCCGAAACAGTCCGCCACATTAGTCACTATACAACACCGCCAAAACAGTCCCATACAGAAAACAGCCCCAGAACAATTTTCCGCAGTATTCGCGAACCAATCACAATATAAACAGATTGCGTTTTTAAAACAAACACTATAAAAAACCACTCCGAAATAATAAAATTGGAAATAATAATTAATTAACGGAAAACAGAAAAAACACAACCATAGCCGTTTCCCGAAATTCCCCTTTTTTTCTTTTTAATAGACATTATTTTGACAATTCGGAAAGAGAACCCACGAGTTCGTAAAAGGTAAAGAAAAAGCGCGAGTGCGTTATAGCCCACTTCCCGCACGCTATACGTCCCTGCAATACGCCACTTTTTGAGCAACTGTATTAAAATATACTATTATGATTTATGGTTTAAAAAAAAATATTCGTGTGGTAACAAGTTTTCTCTGACTTTTTTATCAGATGATAATCCGAACTGCATATTTGTGCGTTTTGACGCGTTTGACTTTGTAAAAATTGAAGTGACTAATTATTCACAATTAGAATTATGTGACTTGCCTAATCTGAAAGGTGTCATTAAGAAGGGAGATCAGAGAGTGGGTTACACTTTTAATCTCCTTGGCGAAAATTTCCTCAAAATAAACAATTTCAGCTTAAAAATAGATATATCATTAAATTGAAATCGATCAAAAAAAATCGAATAAATCGTACTGACAGTCTTATCGTATCGTTGTGAATTTACGTAAAGTCTATTTTTTAGAAGTGTCCAATTTAGTAAACAAACCCTGTCAATACGTAATTCACGATTTTCGACAATTATCACTCACTTTCACGACACATTAGCTTACGAACATTTGTAGAGGTGATTTTATTTATGCGAATGAACAAAATGAATACAAAAGAAGGCCGTATTCTTTACACATATTTTAAAATTCCATCAATTACAATTCATTACTAGATTTTAAAACACTGTTACTGTAATACAATTTGTTATTACGTTGTTATATATACCGTTATTTTTTAATGTTGAACGCAAAAAATGCTTACAAAATATTACAAGGTAGATAAAATCCCGGCTTTGCTCGGGTGAAATTTAATTTACAATGCACATGGTATGGTTTTGGTTCACAACCCAACAGTAGGGTTTAAATTTCTTAAGGCTTTACTATAAAACCAACTTTTAATTTAAGGAATGTTTGGTGGTACTCCTGCAGGCGTTATAGAATTTAGGAATAGTTTAAAACATCTGCTATGCTGCTTTAACTACAGCGTCAGAACTTTCTTAAATTTTAAACATACCGGGGGTTTTTACGACAACTTGATCGTTCAATTGAAAAAAATCTTCGTTTTTAAAAGTAAGTAAAGTTTTCATTAAATAATTTTATAATCATTTGTTTCAAGCGACACATCAAATACTTAGTCTACAATTGAATTATCTACAATGCATCGCAGTGGCAGCTCAATATGGTCATCACCATCCTTATTTGATGATCCATCGCCTGAAACCTGATGACCCTAATGACATATAAGACATAGAGAGTGATCTGTTTTGCCAGCATCTAAAAATTTGCTGCAATAACTGAAAACGCTATAGGCAGGCATGTTGTTTTCAGTTCCTCTTGGGCCGTCAAGGTATAACAGATTTCTCTCTGTGGAAGCTTTTACAGCTTTGATACTTGACATTGGCAATGCACTAAGTGCAATCCATAAAAAAAGTAGATGTCACGCGGTACGGGTGACAGGAGCTTGGGAAACATCAAGGCGCGCGGTTTTGTTTTTTCTATTTTCCGTTAATTAATTGTTATTTTCTATTTTATTCGTTCGGAGTACTTTTCTCTAGTGTTTGTTTTAAAAACGCAACGTTTTTATTAATATTGTGATTAGTTGGCGAATAGGACTTTTCATCACAAATTTTTTCTTGTGCGCATGAGTTAGAATCAGCCATTTTTTCGTACAGTTTTTTGTAAACAAACGTTACGCGGGTAGCGTACTAAAAATTAAAATCGATAAATATTAATACAAGTATATTTTTTATGAAAGGAAATGCAAAGAAAACAAAGTAATAAGTGTCTAAATGTAATAGACATTTTTTACCGACTATAATAATGTCTGTACGAACGGTGTTGTTACTTGTTATGGAGTATGAAAAAGTGATACATGGTGTAAATTCTTCAAAACCAATACAAATTATTTTATGATTTTCCCAAAGCCTTGTCTAGAGCATTGCAAAACATTCAATAAGTCGTCAAGTAAAATACATATTTAAATATGTGCAAAATGTGCTATATAGTGTGACTATTTGTTCACTACATTTTTCTGGATAAAGTGGTCCAACTGAACAAAATGTTGATCTTTTGTTGAGCTACCAAGAATTTCAAAAAGTTGATAAATCAAATTTTTACCCAGAATATTAAATTAATAAGTGTTGCTTTCTTCATTTAATATTACTGCAACGTATGATCAGAAATGAAATTTTAACTCATTTAAAAATGTCATGTTGATCCTCAAATTATTCTATTATTTAAATACATAAATAACGTTTCATTAATGTATATTATGTTAATTAAGGTGCTTCGACAAGTAAAATTAAGATTTTTATTTATTTTCTTTTATTTTTTACAAAAGTAAACAAATGTTTACTAACCTAACCTCTCAATCAGATCACATTTTTTTCCTTGTTGTGTACGTATATATCATATATGATACTTTAACCACCTTGAAAAGACCTATACGACAGAGAAATGTTCTATAGGGTTTTTCTACTTTCTTGTGATGGACTGTTCTGGATGGATGGATTTGGAAGTTATAGTTAATTGATGGTGATGTGTAGGGCGAAATCGCGCTCTTGGCGTTTCCCGCCGTTTCTCGAAATAAGACTAAAGATAGTTTCTACTTCTTCTTTAAAGATTTTGATACCTCGAATATTATAACTGCCTCGTGGCTGATAGTTTACAAACTAATACCTTAAACAAAACAAAAAAAATATCGGTGACAGTAACGTTTTGCTAGAGTGGTCAATATGCGATGATGTCGTTGTATTTCATTGGACTGTGAGCTTGTCTGTCAGCACCATTAGAATTTCACAAAATACTCGGCAATCCGAATTTTTCGGATTCTCCTTCTTCTTAGCGTGTCGATGGCTACCTAAATTTTATCCGCCCAGAACTCAGCTACGAGTATTCCATTCTCATTAGCGTCCATTAAGTCCTGCAATGTGCAGGTGGTAGGGCACGCAGGACACGACATGAGATGTTCCATTGTTTGTGGGATGGCACCGCACATGCACTCCATATTGGCGGGGTCTGTGAATCCCCACCGAACACAGTTATCCTTGCTCCGGCCGACCTGAGTTCTAAGTCTATTCAAGCACTTCAGGCCGGCCTAAGATGCGCGCCACGACAAAAAGACATATCTCTTCCGAAGAGAAACTCGTCGAAATTTTTACTTAAATCTTTAAAACTACGCAACAGATTTTGATTTGTTTTTTTTTTTAATAGATAGGACAATTCAAGAGGAAGGTTTATGTATAGAGTTTATTAAGTTTTTATATACATTAGCTAAGATATAACAATAATTGTTGGAGGTGTCGGAAAAAAAAATCCCGCCTGGGAGTTTTCAACGAAAACGCTGCCTAAACCCTTTGAGATACAACAAAATAATGTATGGTGGAATTGTATATCTTAAATAGGTCTACAAAAAAGTCCGCGATGGCATATGTCTATCTATTAGGGATATCATACTATATCGATTTAATACTTTAAAAATTAGAAATTATAGCGCAATAATTTGAAAGTTATTTACACACATACGGTATGAATCCTTATCATTTTAAATCAGTTAATTAGCTTCAGCACTTCATGAAGATTATTTTTCCCCTTTACATCATGCAAATTAAATGAATACTTTAGGAGATATAGCAAAATCAAAATAATACGCAAGTAAATAAATCGTGTTGCCGTGATTTGAATGGGTAGCGTAATAAGAGAAACCTAAATCTACACTAATATTATAAAGAGGAAAACTTTGTTTTTTTGTTTGGTTGTGATGAATAGGCTCAAAAAGCACGGTGCCGATTTTAAAATTTCTTTCGACATTCGGAAGCTACATTATCCACGAATAACATAGGCTAAATTATATTCTGAAAAAAAAGGGGTTACGTAAGATATTTGTGTTTATAATTTTTCTCGGCCCTTCTCGTCTATATATGTATTGACATCGAGAAATTTCTCTTATTTAAACGACAAAATTCAAAAGAATTACGATGTCATGTTGCGTCCGTAGACATTAGTACATTATGTCTTCGATGTAGACATTATGTCTCTCTCTCGTGAAGAGAGCGCATGCAGGCGGGCTGGTCGACTACGGCAGCTCGTGTCCAGGTGGGGGACTCTCGGACGGTGAGACAAATGGCGTAGGGAGCGGAATACTATCTCGCCACAGTCGAATTCTAGTTTGGGATTGATTTCCTGAAAGAGGGTGAACACAACTGGCGAAACTGTTGCGGCTTTTTAGCCTTTGCGGCACCGGGGTGTGATGGTGCATAGGATGTCGCGTATCCTTCTCCATATTAACCCTTTCTCTGGTGGAGCTATTCCTGCCAGCTTTGGGACCGGAGTTGGCTTTAAACAGCAAGTGATTATGCGGCATGTTTCATTTAAAGCTGTATCCTGGGGGTACTGGGGTGCTGGGGTGCATGAAGGGAACCTCCCCGTGTGACGTAGCCCAAATTATCCTACGTCCGGCGCACCCTGGGCAATCAGGGAGATATATACCCTGATTGGCTAATCCTTTCACCACGATGGCATACCAAAGTCCACCCCTAAAGCCTACGTGTAGTCTCGGTTAACATCGAAGGGTTCTCGCGGGACAAAGCGGAGATTCTTTCCGACTTGTGCCGCAAAACGCACTTCGATTTTCTTTGCGTGTAGGAGACCCACCGGGATGAAACCCAAAGTCGGCCACACATCCGTCGAGCACGACTTGAATTTGATCAAGAGCATAAAGATTGGACGTTGGAGCAGTGGAGTAAAGTACTCTTCACTGATAAGACAAGGGTGAGTCTACATGGAAGTGATCGACGTCAGAGAGTATAATATCGTTGCCCTGGAGAACGTTATTCTTAGTGTTGCACCGAAGAAACTGTTGCTTATGGTGGAGGATCTGTAATGGTGTGGGGCGGCATCTCATTAACAGCACGTACAGTTTTAGTTTTCATTGAATTGACGGGCCGTACACTTGAATTGACTTCTCATCGCTATATTTCTGAAATCCTCGCTGATCATGTGGTACCTTACGTGGGATATATCGGGCAGGATATGCTGTTGATGCATAATGATGCACGGCTTTACGTTGCTTATGTGGTTACTCAATATCTATGCAACGTTGGCATCCGTACTCCGTCCGTACAACTGGCCAGCTCGAAGCCCGGACTTGAACCCTATATATATTATGGGATAGGCTGAAACGTGGGGTTCGAGCCCGGGTACCAACAAGAAGCTTCCAGAGCTGCGAATCGCAATTCAAGAGGAGTGGAATGCAATTCCGCAAGATTTTATCATCAGGCTTGTAAGATCTAAGAATACGAGGATGCTATCAGTTATCAGAGCAAGAGGATAACAAAGAATACTAATCAAAAAAAATTTTATGTTTTACTATTGGGGTAAGGTTTTGATTGAGTCTACCGTACCCTGCACGAAATTATTAATGTATCTGTCAATCTTTTACATTAAAGTTTTAAATGTAAACGTTTTATTTTATATTATGACTATTTCTGAATATCAATTACACCCTGAACATTTAACAATATCCCATATAATCTAACACCTGTATTCATAAACATTACTTTGAGGTGTCACAGTACTCCCGAACGCATAGGGTCATTTAAATCAATTCATAGACAATACTTAAATGAAATCCGCAACTTTTTCGTTCTTTACAGAGTATTGTTTCTTTAGAATTCATTTTTTATTTTGATTCGACTAATGATTTCATAATTATATATGTATATAAGAAAGGAGAACCAGATGGGAAGACGATCTCCGTGCAGTGGCAGGTCCGCGTTGGATGCGAGTAGCAAGGGATCGGTCGTCTTGGCGTTCATTGAGGGAGGCCTATGTTCAGCAGTGGACGGATAAAGGCTGATGATGATGATGATGATGATGATGATGATGATAGGAAAGGAGGTCTTCACTTTGGCCCAAACGATGTACCGAGGTACAAAATATTGGAGTAAAATCTTTACATTAAACTAAAACCAATGGTGTCTCAATTATTTTTAGAATCATCATAGTTAGCTAGCAAAAAAAATATTAAAATACAACAGTTCTACCGACATTTCACACAATAATGCCTACTCAATACTCTGTATTGTTTATGACATCTGTCAATTATTTCAGTTTTTGTATGGCAAGCCGCATAAACGAATCGAAATGAAGTTAAGATTATAGTCCGCGCCACTTATGAAGTCCTGCGACTAATGCCCGAACTAAATTTGACAAGATTGACATCTTGACATCTGTCTGGAGTAAGAAGTTGTGATATTTGAAATTGTTTTACGTGAAATATGGAGCATATAATATAAAGTGAGGTGTAAAAAGTGAAGGCTGTAAAATGATCATTAAAGTGAAATAATTTTGTGAATTAGAAAGTAAAAATAAGCAACAATTAACCCCGTTAAATAATATGTTTATAAATGTCACAGCCATGACAGCTAAATTTTAGAGATGCCAGAGTCACTCATTTTTGCCTAATTTATGGTTAAAATATTATCATTAACTCTATACCTACATTTATCTTATGATATTTTATATGAATATAAATACAAGGTAAAAGAATTAAAACTTTGTTCAGATAAATGATATTTTCAGGACTTTCTGTAAATAAGGTCGAATAACAAAAGAAGTAACAATGGCAGCAATTACTTCTGAGAAAATTGTCACCCCCGTCAAAAGCCGAACATACCCGAAGAAGCTTGTTTTAGATGAATTCTACTAATCGGTTATACGTAAAAAATACAAACGAAATATTTACAAAAAATGTTTTATTTTACTAAAACCTGGTAGGGAGGTTTTTATTTTTCTGCTATAATTATTTTTTTCATTATTATCATCATCAGTCCACTACTGACCATAGGCCCTAAATTATTTAATTTTTTTATATATAGTCTAGTACATAGACTTGGTGGAAAATCATTACACTAGAAATTGGCAACATGAGTTATGAGACTGCAGCGCCGCGTCTATCGGACTTCTTAAGTGGCGCGGACTCTAATAATGAAGTCGTTGTTACTCGTCGACATGACACATGTCATTGAAGGCGTTACGCATTACGTATAGGTTTTTACTTTATTACTACTATTTTCAAAATATTACTAATTAAAAAAAGATATTAAAATAAAATAGCCATTCATTGGTATTTAATTAACATAATTTCATCACAATAAGACACTATTATTCTTTTTCTTTTGTTATTTTAGTAAAACAGTGTACTCAATATTTATTTTATTGAAGGTCAGAGTAAATAGAGATTTAATAATAAACGCAACGCAATGCTACCCTACATTGCCATAACATGCAGTGCTGCAATATGTAAATTACTTTGGAAAGTTAATTTTGGGCGGTACAAATGCAGTAAAAAATCCAATGTATTTTTTTATAAAACAATTCATTTTTTCCTTCCAAAATCAATTTTTGTACCCGAGGTACATCTCTTGCCCCTAGTTGTATGGAGAGATAAACGTGTCCCTTATCGTATTAATCCTTAATAATTCTTAATTTTGTAGTTCTAATAATTCTTGACAAAAACATAATCCTTAAATATTTGAATGTAATATTAATTTGACTTTCATCTACGGTTTATTATAATATTGTTCATTAATTTGCTGTTTGTGTCACTTCACTAAACTAAAATATACGTATTTATTTGTCTGTGGCCGGAAGTACATTTGTTTACCATTATAGACACTTCTAAGAAAATTGATTATATTAAATATAATATATTATAGTATACTTCGTCAAGGAAGTAGCGGAACTGAATGATTTGTTTCTGGTTCCAAGCAGTTTGGTTTCCTTCTTAATTGGCACACCTGATTTGCGTTTTGGGGCGAAGCTTGAGTTGCATACGCTGTTTATAATTTATGTTAAATATAGTGCTGTTTAGTGGCAATGGGCTGGTCACGCACACAGAAGAACGGATGGCCGATGGGCCATTAAAGTTCAAGAGTGGAGGCCACGTCTAGGTAGACGAAGTGTTGGTCGGCCATTGACCAGATAGGAAGACTATCTTAATGCAGTGGCAGGTCCGTGTTGGATGCGAGTAGCAAGGGATCGGTCGTCTTGGCGTTCATTGAGGGAGGCCTATGTTCAGCAGTGGACGGATAAAGGCTAATGATGATGATGATGATAGTGCTGTTTTTAGTAAATATCTATCTATACTCCAGTCAATCTCTATGTAGAATGTTTGATAACATCTCGTTGCTAGACAACCGCCCGACAGCAGGGGTATTTTTTAAAATAAATGTTATTTTTGAACAAGCCTTAGAAAGTCTAAGATATTGATAATGCATTTATGACTAAAAAATTTAGTCTAATATCGAAATACCTAACTTTTATTGTTTTACTTAATTGTTGAAAAAACTTGTATTGTTATGATGCCATTAATCGAGAGTCAACAGAACTATTATGGACTGTGATCTGTGATACATAATAAAATCTGAAAGTTTCTCTGTCTATGTTCCCTATAAAAATAAGAACGATCCCAGACTATGAAACTTGATTCGCGGTGGCTTTGGTAGGTGACAGATAATAAAGGTTAAGAGACAGCTATTCTGTCGCATTTCGTACAGATAGTGAGATTCCTGTGGTCTATTATTTTTGGGAAGAGAGCAATAGGGAAAAGTAGCGAAAAGGGCAAAACAAGTGTATAAAGTCTGGTTCTGTGGATGGCTATAGGCGGCCTGTAGTATACTGTATAATTGTGAATGGACAAAAACGTCTGACATAAAGTTGGTTTTTGGTATTTATTAGAGGTTAGTATATTTATAGCCACGTGGCTGTGGTTTAGGTTTAAAAAGTGTAAGTTATGGTTTGTCATTAACAAACTACAAAAACTGACTTTTAGTGTTATCATTTCAACATTACACTTTTAGTTTAACCCAAAAAAAAAATCAGACAATTCATAGTTTGAAATTTAAAGTCATGTAAAACATAAAAATTTGAATAACAATCGCTTCAAATCGCATGTAAGTGTAAAATTTGTTACATTTGTTTTACGTAATTTTTCTTAAATGCACACTATGCCATCGATAATGCATTCGTAATTTTTTACAAAGAATATAATAATAATAATACAGTATTAATATAATGTGTATTCTATTTTGGTTATATTATTGAACTGACCTTACACGCGAACTGCGTCAGGCAAACGCTGTACAAAGTATACTCTCTTCATTTTCTCTAAAAAAAATGTTTTATTTATGTAGCCGTCTCATCTATTTAGTGATTTGTATTGGCCGCGGATTCTGTCCGGTCTGGACATCCCTGATTTATAATAACATCTCATACCGTCCCATACAGCCGGTCATCTTTATTTAAATAAGGTTTATTTTTCAATTACAGTTTAACCTTGACAAAGATCACACATAATATTATCATTCCGCAAATCTACTTCGTAAACAACAGATTCCATCATTATTATTTAAATATGTGAACATGTCTTTATAGTTTAGACACTTAGAACGTGTCTTCGCATGACTCAACGTCTAACAATTACAAAAGCAAACGTATCCTTATACAAGGCACGGGTAAGTAGTAAACTGAAATCATATGAAAACATATTATAGTCCAGTGATTCAGAGGTCCACGGAAGACTCGATGGGGTCCACGATGAGCGTGACAAAAAATGGGGGTCCATGAAAATTAATATTGTTTCGATAGTGAAGAAGAAGCTCATCAAGGGGTCCACCTGATGTAGGAAAAGTTTGAAAGTGGTCTATGAAACAAAACAAACGAGTTTGTTAGCCTGTTATAACCCAATGTTCAAAAGAAGGAAAATAAATTTGTAATATTTCTATCATGAAAGCACATAATAAATAAAAACTGTCAAAACAGAGGTTTTAGGATTTAAATAAAGTCTGAAGGCCCCGTTTGCACGAGCGCTTAATAAGCGTCGCGGCAAAACCCGACGTTGACGCTTATTAAAGTTCCCGTTATGTATTCCTACGAACGCTTAAAAACACTGTAAAATAGTACACGCTGCAGTATGTACGTGTCGTAAAACATGCATTCAATACCAAAATTATTGGCAATAGCGATCCTAACATCTCGGGATCGAACACCCATGTCGTCATCATATTGGCGCATTATAAAATAACTATAGTCCGGCTGGTGAGAGAATGAATATAATGGCCTGTATTTTGGCAACCCAACAACTGATATACACTTATATTTCTAAATAATACATACTATAGAAAAATAACCACCAGACACAGTATTTAGGAAGTAATAAAAAAAGGTAGTTATCGAAACCACGACCTTCTAGTTTAGCAATCAGGTTCATTAGATATTAGACCAACAGGCCAAACGTTGTTATTATTTTTAACAACCTACCAAAAGAAAAAGTTTCAACATGTCTTTAAGAAAATTAAAATGCATAATATGAGAGTGCATAACATATAAAAAAATAGTTAACACAACCAATAGGTAAGTACATAATCGCAATAGACAAACGAAAGAGTTTAATCTGATTCTGATTTACTTGAGGAGCGGCTTTCCTTATCACCATATTCGCCTAAATGTAAAGATATAATAATATAGTATCTACGGACGATTTTACCCCACGTCAATCTAGTCCCGTGGTAAATTCTTGAAGAACTTGTGTTACGGATAGCAAACAACAAAAATATGTTTAAATACATTAATACTATAAATATATTTAAATATTATAATTTTGTTATAGACATATTTTATACATACCCATGACCCAGGAACACAGAAAACGTTTTGTTCACCGTCGGGATTTGAACGCGCTACATCCGGTTCGCTAAGCGCTCGTGAGAACAAGGCCTTACCAGATTCAGAAAATTAACAACGTTAGTAGTCTTTTTTATGTCTCAGTGGAAATCCCTTTCGGACCTACCAGGGCTTCAGGTATGCACTTATAATAATAATAATCGTTTATTTGCAAAAAAATCTACTACGAGCGCCTTCAGCCGCTTTGTGAGAGACCCGGATCTGCAGGCAACATGAAGCCTCAGCGACAGACTGGCCCCGGCAAGGCCAGATTCTTCAAATATAAGGGAGCTGTCCGGCCGCTACTAAGCAGTGCGCACGACGTCGTGTCTAGCGGGGCCCGGGTACCCGAGTCCGACACGAGCACAGGGGTGTTACTGGAAGTGCATAAAGTAGCGCCTCCGGCGCACCCCCGTTCGTCGTCTACGGGGGGAGGCCACGTCGGCGGCCTCCTATCCCACCTAAGTAGTCCTTCCGTGACCATAGTTGCTGTGAAGTATCGAAACGTTA
Source organism: Lycaena phlaeas (assembly GCA_905333005.2). NCBI lineage: Eukaryota > Metazoa > Arthropoda > Insecta > Lepidoptera > Lycaenidae > Lycaena > Lycaena phlaeas. The sequence goes on from HG995181.1 coordinate 8,578,381, forward strand.
GGCATGTAAACAATATAAACTGCGATAAAATCCGTGAAAGTTGTTTCATTATTGAGGACCACTGTGGCTCAATGGTCAGCTTGTTGGATAACCAGCTTGTTGGACTCAAACCCGGAGGTAGCGGGTTCGAATCTCGCCAGGAAACAAAAAACTTTACTGTGTTCCTGGGTGATGGATGTATATTATATAATAAAAATCTTAAATATATGTATTCCCGTTGTCTTGTACCCGTAACACAAGTTCTTCGGAAACTTCCATAGATATTATATTATTATTATCTGTGAAATTCGCGTAAACTTAAAAAAAATATAATAACATAAGATTAACAGAGGAACGGATTTTTGAAGTGTAATCGTAATATAATTTCACCAATATAACAACAGTTATTAATAAATTTGAAATTTACTCTTGCGTTGCGATTGTAAATCTAAGATGTATATGAAATTCTCGTGCCACAATGTTCATTTCAATACTCCTCCGAAACGGCTCGACCGATTTTTATTATATATATTTGTGTGCATATCGCGCAGGTCTGAGAATCGGCCAACATCTATTTTTCATCCCCCTTTTTTTTTGATGACGCAGCGGAAATCCTTTACGACCATACCAGGGCCTGGGTAGGCGCGCTGGCGTGTGTGGGGACTTGCATTTGGGTGCCCTACCCCACTAAAACCGCTGCGTGAGCCTTCAGCCGCTATATTTGTGGGACCCGGATCTGTGCAGGCGACGGGATGCCCTCAGCGACAGACTGGTCCCGGCAAGACCAGATTCTCCACAATAGGGGGACTGTCGACTACGACTTGGCAGTCCCCACGACGTCGTGTCTTAAGCATTTTTCATCCCCCTAAATGATAATGATGTTGGGTGACCCGACTCAAAATATATTTTTTATTTTATTAACCTAAGTAGATATATCAAAACCAAAATAATGAGCAAATGTGAAAATTATCGTTTAAGCTTCAATAGTATAACAAAAATAAACTAATAAAACAAAAGTTCTTGACTCGAAAAAAATTCATGTGATTTGTTATTGATTTATTGATATTTTTTTATGATTAACTTGACTTCTAATCTTCATATTATGAATATTCACAATGGTATTTAACGTAAAACTATTAAAAGTATGAACTTATTTAAAAAAATATGATGGTTATCAACCCTAAAAGTCAGCTGTTGTTTGTTTACAAACATTCTACGTCAAGTTTGGCTGGAGTATAATATAAATGAATAAATTAACTTATTTAATGTTATGCTTTCCGCCCTCTTAAAGAAGTAAAAGTGTATATCGGCATAAAGTTCTTGGCTTCATGGCCAAATTAGCTAAAACAACTACAAAGATTGCTTCTCTAAATATATTTATATACCATTAAAAATATAGTGAGTACTAACCTCGCATTAATTTTCAGATTAATTTTTTAAATTAGGAACAGGTTAATATAAAGGTTACTGATTATAAAATCACAAAAAGTTGACAGGTCCAGATAGAGCTTCTAGCGCCATGTGTAAACATATTTTGGTCGATATTTCGGAAACTTTTGCAATTTAAGGTCAAAGTTATTAATATTAATAATTTATACTATTGAAGACTATAAAAGGCGACGTTCCATTTTCCAACCACATCATGTTGATGCGCACATCAACATGATGTGCGCATATCCAAAATAACGTTAAAAATATGGCTATCACACTAAAATACGAACACATTCGGAGTTTCATTTGGGTAAATTATTAAATAATATAAGTATAAAAATAATTATTATTGGAAGAGTCGGAAATATGTAATATCTTACACTTGAAAACGCTTATTTTTCGTTTAAGTTTCGTTTCGAGATTTACAAACAAAAATAGTAGGAAAATGATCATCATCGGCCCTGATACAATCTGCAATCAATGTCAATCTTGGTTGACGCGGGCGAAGCTGCGGGTGTTGCTAGTAAATTCTAATAACGATTGTTAAGATTACTTAATGGGCAAAGCCGGTAAGTAAAAGATAAGAGTGACGTAATTGCTTAGAAATATGCGTCAGCGTCACTCGATTTAATTATGACTTATGACCTTGAGTTTTTACCACTGTTACCTAACAATCGATAATTGACTATTGTGTATTTAATTGAGCATAATATTATGAAATATGAATAGTGCTCGATAGTATGACGAGCTAGTTTAAAGCGCCGCGGCCGTGTATAGTGAAAATTACAGTTTTTTTTTAAGGGAAATGTCAACCATGAAAAATATATAATATTATGTTAATTCTTTTTATTCATATTTAGGGGTGGACTGTTGTGTACAAAAAAAATATTGAAAGAAATTTTGAAATTTGAATCAATATTTTTCATAAAAATTTCGATGACAAAAAATCATAAAGTAAACATTAACATTCATATTCCAGTAAATGTGTCTGTATTATTAATCTTGATGAATTGGATTAGTGATATAATACCTATGTGTTAATAAGAGACAGCTGTCGTTTTTATTTATCGATTCAAATTATTTAATTTTAAAGAAATAATGCTACTATCCTAGGGATAGTATCCTACTAATATTATAAACGATTAGAACGATTGATTTCGATAAAATTTACTTTAATATTGCTTACACATCAGAATAACACATAGGCCATAAATAATATTTTATAAATGATAACCATCGCTACGTCTTTTTGCTTCTTTTCATTTCTACGCATAGGAAACGCGTTGCTCATACTAGACTGCTGTTGAAATGTAATGGTGTAAACCGTTTCGCCGACAATCTACACTAATATTATAAAGAGGAAAACTTTATTTGTTTGTTTGGTTGTAATGAATAGGATTAAAAAGTACTGGACCGATTTCAAAAATTCTTTCACCATTCGAAGCCACATTAATATCCACGAGTAACATAGGCAAAATTAATAATAAAAAAATAGGGTTCCGTAAGATATTATATTGAATGTTTCTTTCAGTGTTAGATAGCCCATTTATCGATAAAGATAATATATCTAAGATCCCGCTAAGATCCTGTTGTAAATCTTTGACCAAGATTGACATTGATTGCAGATTGTATCAGGGCCGATGATGATCATTTTCCTACTATTTTTGTTTGTAAATCTCTAACGAAAAATAAGCGTTTTCAAGTGTAAGATATTAAATATTTCCGACTCTTCCAATAATAATTATTTTTATACTTATATTATTTAATAATTTACCCAAAAATCTTGGTACATTTAATACACTACACGTCATTTCGTGTAATAAACCTTGAACTGACGATAACCAACACGAAAAAAAGAAAATAATCTAATTTGGTGGTTCTTAAGTTATGTGCGTATAATAAATACATTTTGACGATTCATTTTTATTTAGATAGCTTGTCTCAGGATTTACTGTCGTGTTGAAAACAGCATGAAAAATAATAATTTTCTGAGTTCATCGTTTACTGATAGACGGACAGAAAGATGCGTTTAAGGACTAAGCTCTCTGTAATTTAATGATGGGAAGGATTCGTGTAAATGACTTTCATATTAGCGCTTTATAATTAGTTAGGTGGTATGTTATCATGGTTAATGAAATGATATAATGATTATAACATTATATGATAATTGATTACATACTTACTACCTATATAAAACCCATTTTAATAGGTACTTAAAAAATTCAAAGAACAAACATACATTCTTACAAACTTTCACATTTATAATATTAAAAGGACGATAGCACAATTTATTCCTGTGAAAAACATTCAAATCATTCATCATTGTCGTTATAACTGGCACGTTATGAAACGGCAAGACTATAAATTCGTCTGAACGTCTCGGTGATCTCCGAACATCTCAGATTGTTTGTTGAAGAGATATTTTATACCTAAGCCATATGACGTTTATGACTAAGCGATTTTGGTCCATATGAAAATTATCCTAATGTACAGTCAGCGTCAGATTGATCTTAGCAGCCAAAGTGCTCAAAAAGATCTGACGGACAGAAATTCAATAATATCTAAGCATTCAAAGTTGTCATATTGATATTAGCATCCAAAGTAGTCAAAACATCTAAGCAAAACATTTTCCATATTTATCGGAGCAGCCAGAGTAGTCATATACATCTAAGCATACAGACTGTCCAAAGGTATCTAAGCATCCAGAGTGTTCAAAAATATCTTGGCATAACAGGAAAATCAATCTTATTACCAGTACTTAAAGTGTATGTGGCTTATATTGATGGCAGACGTCAGTCGTAGATATTTAATTAGTATCATCTGTCTTTATTTACTTAAACAATTTTTAATAAGCTATCCCTTTCCTTCAATGTGTTAGGTTCTTGAAATGTCATTTTTCTATTTCAGAATTTGTTGAAAGCAAATATTTTATATAATAAAACATTTATGTGATCATAAAGTGTGTTACACATTATCGCCAAAATTAATTATAATATAAGTATTTAAGTTTATCAAACACAAGAGTTCGCCTATTCGGCAAGAATTGACTATGTAGTATGTGTGTAATTTTTGTTTGTGACCAAATCAGAGGACTCTTGTATTACTTACATAAAACTAATATAGATATTTAAAAATATCGATCAGCTTATATGAAAACTATCTTTAAACTTGTCGCTAATGATAAGTATATCATCATCAGCCTTTATCCGTCCGTCCGTCCACTGCTGAACATAGGCCTCCCTCAATGAACGCCAAGACGACCGATCCCTCGCTACTCGCATCCAACGCGGACCTGCCACTGCACGGAGATCGTAAATAAAATAAATATAATAATAATATTAATCGATACGATAAATATATGTTGTAGTATATTACATTACAAAAAAAACGTGCATAATATAACGAGTGAAAAAGTGCTCTGAACAAAAATGTGTAGAGCCGACCCAAACTTGTGTCTCAGAGTAAAGTACGCTCGCTGAAATCTTTTGTCGAGAATGTAGAGCGTCCTTAACAATTACTATTTTGACAGCATAAATGATTTATTAAAAACTAACTTTTTATCCATTATCATCATCAACCTGTAGCCGTCCACTTACGTAAGCCGACATGTATATCTGAAAGTTGCTTCTTACCGAAAGATTTTTTAAAATTTACAATAAGCATCAAACCATTATCTAGGCATGTGATCGTCAATCAAGTTTTGAAGGTTAACTTTCTTACTGACTACAACTAGAACAAGTCTACCTAAACGCTAGAATGTCCCACTAGAAATAGGGTGGAAACTGAACTACGGAAAACTTTTGGACCAATTGCCTGTTATTGGTCCGACTTCTTAGCTCCTTCTATCATATTCATCTGATCTGAACTGATGCTAAAATTGCGATGCATATTTGAGTAAGTCAAGTAAAAATATTATTATTACTATAATTGCCTATACAGTTTATTTTATTTTATTATTTATTTATTAAACTTATAAGAAATCAAATTCAACAAATCAAAGTTAACAAGTAAACACAATATATACATAAAATAAGCGATGACCAGCTAAGGAAATAAATAACACAGCAAAAATTAAGAGTTGAAAGTTTAAAATGTATAATAACAGAATAAATGATGACATGTACTGTTGTTTCTTTACAAAAAAGGAATCGAGAAAAATAGATACAAATTTATATAGACGACTGATCTTAATGCTCATTGAAAAAGGCCTATGTCTGGAAGTGGTCAGAAAAATAATAATGATACAATAATCGCGTGTAGCCGCCATCAAAGCGATCAGATTTAAATGTCTGCTTTCGGAAACATAAAAGGTTTGATCTAGTCTTGCGTTGTGGAATAAGCACCCGACTTGCATGAACGTAATCAGCTGGTCACCTGGCTAAACGTAGGTATAGTCTTGGTCTCTTCTGGAGTGAGGGCTCGAGGTTCAATCATGACCGTATGTAGTGCTTTGAAACGTGGGTTTCTAAATTTTTGATTACACTCTGAGCATAATACCATCGCTCACTCGCCTCTCGATTCACTAACCAGCATTGAGCCAAAGCATCGGTGAACTGTAGTCCAATAGCTTCTTCGTCTGATTTCGAGGAGGAGACCTGAGCCCAGGAATAGGACATATTATATGGGTTGACACTTTACTTTCATTTATGAATACTCCAGCTCTAACTCCGATAAAAATGTTTTTTTTGCGCGTCTATCTTTACTGCTATAAATCGCTGGAAGGCTTGCAGAAGATCCTGCAATTTAAGTGAATCCATAATAAACTTGGACTAGACAAAAGTTTGAATTTCGAGAGGGAAGACCTTTGGAATGGTGCCTGTTCTATGGAAGCTCAGTCATATTCTCGCGTCGTCTACACCTCAGAGTTCCAAGAGGAAGGACTTCAACCAATGATCATTCACCGTGATGACGTACGGGGCCAAAATGTGGCCTGTAAATATACGACTTACCAGAAAGTTTGTCGTAGCTCAAAGTTCTATGGAGCGTGCTATGATGGGTGTTTTTTTGACAGATAGGATTCGAAACGAAGATCTTTACCAGAGACCTAAAGTTACCGATATCACCCGAAAAATAAGCGAGTTGAAGTGGCAGAGAGTTGATCAAAAACTTAGGTACCGGGTTGTCGATGGGCCGGTAGGTAAGGTTGGACAAAGAGTGGAGGTTGTATTTAGTTAGACAAAGTGTTGGTCGGCCATTTGCCAGGTGGTAAGATGATCCCCGTGCACTGGCAGTTTTAGATGCCAGTCGCAGGGGATCGGCCGTCTTGGCATTCATCAAAGAAAGCTTATTTTCAATAGTGCATGGATAAAAACCGATGATGATGATATTTTACGTGACAACAGCAAGATGACAAATATGAATGCTCAAATAATATAGAAGTACCAGTTTGACCGAGCAAATATTTGGTTTTTATTTGTTTTGTTTTGGATACCCTTATACATTATGATATTAAGATAAAGGTTTTCTCCGGAAAGAAGGAAGAAACAAAAAAAAAAGAAATTTATTGCACTAGAGATACGAACCAGGCTCTTTTGGATTCGAGATAGTTGGATTTTCTAACTGAGCTACTCAATCTTAATGTTTAATTGCGAAATTTATGTTTGTATCCTAATGACCTACCTGATAACACCTGAATTACCTGATAACACGAATAAAACGATATTTTCCAAAAATATATCCTAGCTAGATCTATTCATCGCCCCTAAAAACCCGCGCATACAAATTTCATGAAAATCATTGGAGCCGTTTCCGAGATTCTGATTATATATTATATAAAAGATATAGAATTTGTGTCCATTACATATTTATTTTGCTATTTGGTAGAATTTCATGTTCGCAATATCGTCTGTTGATTATTATCTAAAATATAAATTTAGACAAAAACATCGAAGAAAAGCAAAATTCTTTATATTACAACTTTGACAATCAATAGTAAATATTGTTTGTCTTAATTAATTTTATACTCTAACTACGTCTAATAAGGTAATGTTTTCCTTTTAACAAGACATTAATTGTATATCCACGACTGACGTCTGCCATAAATATAAGGCACATACACTTTAAGTACTGGTAATAAGATTGATTTTCCTGTTATGCCAAGATATTTTTGAACAATCTGGATGCTTAGATACCTTTGGACAGTCTGTATGCTTAGATGTATATGACTACTCTGGCTGCTCCGATAAATATGGAAAATGTGTTGCTTAGATGTTTTGACTACTTTGGATGCTAATATCAATATGACAACTTTGAATGCTTAGATATTATTGAATTTCTGTCCGTCAGATCTTTTTGAGCACTTTGGCTGCTAAGATCAATCTGACGCTGACTGTACATACGTACGAACAAGTTGGTGACAATAAATAAACATATTTTCCTTAAAGTTACCTAATCGGATTGAATACCTATAGTCGCGGCACGATAAAAAGGCCGTTTTGACGTTTGTCCGCTCATGAAGTTTCGTAATTATAGTAACCAAATTTGAAGGAGAAAAATGCCGTTCTTTATTGTCAATAGTGACGTGCAATTAATCATAAAATTTTACGAATGTATATTTTGAGGAAACAAAATTGATTTATTTAATTTCTTTATAAACTATGTATATTAGGGTCCCACGAACATTTATTTTTTATTTTTATAAGATTACAATAATTATTGGGGTACTTGCTTACCACTCAATTTGGCATTTCTTTTTCGAAAATCATTTTTTTTTAAAATGAAGTCTAATACGATCGTCACATAGAAGAATTAATGGGGTCACTGGCCAACACAAACAACTACTACCTTCGGCAAATTTGCATTCATGTTCAATGCAAAACAAAGCAGTTTCGACCTGACGTTGCATCGAAAAGTACAAACTGTGAGCGCACTGCGATTGTGATATAGTTTTATTAAAACTATTTAACCAGATACTGCTTGCAATAAAAATTTACAGATTTGATTATATTTTTTTCGAGAATAAATTGGCATTTACATCACTATTGTAATGTGTCAAAACGGCCATCATATCGTGCCGCGAGTATAAGAATATCCGGTACTTAGTCAACAAGTTGAAAATTTGTGAGAATAGAGATAAAATATGTAAAATTACGTGTTGCGTTGATACGGAATGACACCTAAAAAGCTAATTAAACAAATATTTCGCGTATTCAAGGAATTAAGTAGTTCACAGGACATGGCAGGATCCTTGCTTGACCTCCACGTTGTGCAGATTAAACACCTCTCGACTATTTACTGTGGAAATATATGTTACATGTACCCAAACTAGAGCTATGATTTTGATTGTACATTTATGCTATTTATGTTTGTCTGTACATTCCAATTTCCAAAGTAGACACTTGAAATATCCACAAAGGAGACGGTCCAAAATTGTATGGGACGTTGGTGTATTTTTGTACACATAATGATATGAAGGAAAATAAATCTTCAAACAGTTTTAATATGATCATATCCATAAATTCTTTTCAATTTCAGCGTAAGCATAATTTAATATTTCCAAGATATACAACACTACATGATATAATAATGGCGTACGAATATTTTCTTTGGCGTTTATGGCTATAAATCTATGTCCAAATAAAAAGTCCAAGTCGTCAAAATATCCACAAAAATGCAAGAAACACATTCACGAGTTAACAACTCCATAACAAAGCTTGAAATAGTTAAGAAAGTACCATGAGTGACTCCATTTTTCAATAATGACGTTTAAGTAATAGCCTCCATCTTTGTGTAGAATAGCTAATATTTGAAAAACTTGATAACTTTTTAAATTTTTTGCACGTAATTTATTATGATAAACTAATTAATTTTATTTTTAATTAAATCTATGTATTTTTATTTATTTATAGTATACTGTACAAGAGTAGACCAGAAATGGACCGTCTCCTTTTTAAACGACTTCAAGGAAGGAGACGTTTCTCAATTCGACCGTATATATGCTTTTTTTATGTTTGTTCAAGGCTTATCGACCTTTTTTTATGAACCGATTTTGATAATTCTTTTTTTGTTGGAAAGTAGATATTTCAGAAGTGGTCCTATTTTAAGGAAATCAGGATCTGATGATGGCAGACCAGAGAAATCGAGGGGAACTTTCAAAAATCGTATGGATTACTAGTGCGTTTCTAAGTTTTTTCATTAAGTATTTCAAAGCACTACAATTCCATAAATGTTTGGAGATGATCTGATGATGGAGCCGAGAGACAGTCGAGGGAACTCCTCAACGAACCACGACAGCTACCTCGTGTTTGAGCTTGATTAATTAGCATTGATAAGTACTTTGTATCTAGAGGGGTTGTGACTGTCATTAGCGATCTGATGATGAAGAAGAAGGACAATTCAGGGAACTCCTTAATAGTTTGGAGTAGCTATCTTGTGTTTGTACTTAATTCGTTTATATTGATTAGAACTTTGCAACCATATAGGTTATAATGCAGTTCTGATGTGATGATGGAGCTGAGAGACAGTTGAAGGAACTCCTCAACGATTCACAGCAGCTACCTTGTGTTTTAGCTTTATTAATTTGCATTGATAAGAACTTTGCACCTAGATGGGTTTTAACTGTCATTAGGGGTCTGATGATGAAGACGAAGGACAATTCAGAGAACTCCTCAACGCTTTAGAATAGCTATTTTGTGTTTGGACTTAATTCATTTATATTGATGAGAACTTTGCACCTATATTATTTATCGGTCTACCCATCACTTAAAAGGGTAAAATAAAATAATTTTTAACAAAAAAAGAAACTAGGTACTTCAAACGGTAAACTAAAAACCAAAAAATAAATTTACTTTGCACAAAGTAATACGTATTTTTATTTAGTTAAATCAAAATGAATAAATAATAAATTATTTTATAATTTTGAAGTCGGGGCCAAGTAAAACAATAACTGTGTATAGATATTATCAATCTTTATAAAACTTAAGATAGTAGTAAAATTCCAAATAGGCCACCATTTCAACAGGACAACCATTTCTTTTAAACACCCAACACATGGCGTGATTTGATTTTCTCGTTCGAAAATAAACCTAAACACTATCCACGGACCACGACACACCTATGACGTTATCGCTCAATTCGGATATTTATGTATTGGTGGATTAACATAATAAGTAAAATACACATAAATCACCTAAGACAAAACCTAAAATGCTATACCGGTAGCTCTGCTGGGTAGTTATGGTTTCGCACTAAAATTCAGATGCCTCTGAAATTTAATTCATTGAATTAAACTACACGCAACACTATAGCTAAGTAGGCAGCAACATTCTCGGCAACGACAGTAAGACTAGATACATAATAATATATACGATATTTTTGGTACATGCATACGATGCGTATGACGCCGATCAAACGATCGATGCGTGTCGGACAGTTGCAGTACGATCGCTCGCCAATCGTTATTCGAAAATGCATCCTGCAATATTGCTCTACCAGCCTTATTATTGTTACGTTTTGTGGCGTAGGGTAATCCTTTTCTAATGCTATTTGAAGGTTTCAGTGTTGCCCATTGAGTGGATCTTCCAAAACTGGTGATTTGGACTCTCCTTTTAGTGACGAATAGTATATATTAGTGAATTGTGCATTTTATATGTTTAGTAAAATTTAATTTTACAGAAAACACGATCACTCAACCTATCTCCCTCGTATATACTCGACTATTATAATACTGCCCTACCTTATACTACCCTTATAATACTGCCTCATTCTAATACTGATGCTAGTATACTATTTAGCAGTTTAAATTTAATAAAAAGATGTTGAGCAATAAAATAAAGATAAATTATTGTATTCGTAATTCTTGACTATCTATATCAAAATTATAGCGTCTATTTAAATATGATCGAATCTACATACTTGTCTTTCGTTTAAAGTTTATTCATAAAACAATATTTTATTTATAAAATAATATTTATCTCAGCTGCTGCGAAGCATATTTCATCAGGTATACTATACCATATTGACAAAATACACACATACACACACATATACATAATTTCCAGATATGTTACTGCTTTGAATAACGTTTTCGTGATAGTCGGGCTATTGTTGCTTAATAATTGAATACGTCGAGGAATTTATCTATTCGCATCAAAAAATATATATTTAGTTTTTACATAATTGACTTACTCTACACATTACTTTAAAAAAGTATTTTCTAAAAATTAAATGAATCATTATAAGGAAATAATCAATATCAATCAATAGTGGAAAGGTATCTCCGGTTTTGGAATTTAATAAAAAGTCTTACGATGTTTTTGTTGTCGGAAAACTACACTGAACATTTCCTTCTAATTTAAGATACACAAATAAGGTAACCGTTTAATTAATATTTAACATTCGTTTTATGTATCACGTGACGTATATAATATTCAACATTCAACGTTCATTTTGATACCGGTTTTGATAAAATTATGAACATCTGGTTTTTAATGGCCATTCTTTTTATTAATCGAGGCTAACGAACAAGACATGAGTCTGCTTTAGTAACGAAATTAGGCATTCAGATTATTGACGCAACAAAAAAGTAAAAATAAGAGAGCAAAAGACATTGCAGATAAAAGAATGAGAATCAAAACAATATTAAAAGAATAACTATCCAATACGATACTGGAATCTCAAGTAACTTTATGGTGGATATATTAAAAAGAATAAGGGTTTTCTTTCTTCAATTTTCTGATTTATAGGACACCTGCTTGAGATCCATCTAGTCCAGTATATATTATTATATAAGCCAAAAGCTTGGTTTTATTTTTCATTATACATATAATATAAAATTAAAAAATACAGCTTATCATATTGACTCACTTGATTTTCTGCGTAGTGTAGAATTTAAATTATTTAAAATTATTAGAACTTTTAGCCATTACACTTCCATGCTCATGGTTAATGAAATGTAAAACTCCACTGGCAAGTCATAAAAGTTATATTATTCATTAAATTTCTTAGCATTTACTGGTTTACTTTGATAATAATGCAATAGTAAAACTGTAATACATGATGTACCGATATATTTCTTACGTCAATTAAAATAATACAATTTATCATGAAAAAGTATCTCCCCTGTCATATTTCCCCTGGCAATATAACTGTCAGGAGAGATACTTGTTGACCAGGGAGATAATTTTAGTGCAAAAAAACTTAGATATAGCATATTTTTATCAACCAATAGTTTTAAATAATTTTGGTAAATTCTTAAAACTGACAAATAAAAGTGATTTCAGTTCATATTGTTATTTTATTATAATCGAATATTGTATTATAATCAAATATATGTGTATGAATCCAAATGCACTTTTGTTTAAAATTTCAGAAAATGCTGAAAAAATATGGCATGTTGATGTTTTGGGAAAAATTATAGTCTGATTCTTTGTTAAGTACGATATTTGATTAAAGTTTATTTTACTAATTTTGTTACTTTTACTGACAGGAATTCTCTCCCCTGGCCAATGTATTTACCCTGGCCTCCTAAAAAGTAATAAAATGTATATAAATTGACTTGCCCTTTCGTGAAAATACACATAAATTGGACTCAAATGGTAATAAAAGTGTTTAATAAAAAACGACTTTTCTCCATGGCCGTATTCTCTATAGAGTGTGAACCTCTTATCGTAGAACCACCCAAATATGTTTTCTTTATATCTGTTGAGCTATTTTATCATACTGAGGGCCTGTTTCACAATCTCCAGTTAAGTTCCCAATAGGCTATTGGCAACATATTTGACAGATATTTGACAGATACTCCATACTCTATCTGTCAAATATGTTGCCGATAGCCTATTGGGAACTTAACTGGAGATAGTGAAACAGGCCCTTATTCAAAAAATATAAGTATTTGATAGGATATTGCTACCAAGGTTAGCATTACGCGACGAGTTCATATTAATTGATGGATTTTTTAACAAAATATCAACTTTTGATGATTTTATAACGGTTTTCGCAGCTAACAAGCTCATTTGTGCATACGGGTAACGAACTTTAAGAATATTTTTTTAATGTGAAATGTTTTGTTTCTTATTGAATATTGACGTTGTATGAACAGTATGGTAACTGAACTTTTATGGTTGGTGTATTTACGTAATGAGTAATTATATAGTAAGTCATAGAAATTATTGATCAAGAAGTGTTTCGTTTTTTTTTTTTTTTTGTAATATTTTTAATGAATTGTTCCATAAGACAAACTTGAATCTGAGGTCTATGTGCTTCAATAACATTAGACTATAGAAGCCGACATGTACAATAAAATAAGTAGTACTCGTGCGGAGATTCATAGTCTTGAGTTTGATTTTATTGAAATTTCGACAACTAAAAATGACATCCATAGTTTCATCAAATTTAAACTTTACTCTGAAAAACTTTAATTTGATAAGTAAAGACTAAGTAGCCGAATTTAGCGATTTTAGAGCTAAACTTTAATATGTACGGAATGAGTACAATAAAGGTAAAATACAACGTATGATTCATACAACGTCAAGACTTCATAACATGTTCGAGATAATATGATGTTAAGTCTTTAATTTGACACTCGCAGTTGAGAATTTTAAATTGTTTTGCTTGGGAATGTGTTATTTTTTAAACGACTTCAAATGAGGTGTTTTTCCTATCTACCGTATATAATATATAATATGCTTTTTTATGTTTGTTCGCGGGTTATCATCGTCGTTTATGCACTGATTTTGATAATTCTTTTTTTATATCATAGATACTTAAAATACATTTAAAAGAAAGAAAAATAATTTCCAGTTTATATAACCAAATAATAGAATGCAAGCAAATTATTTTATTTAAATGATTAGAGACATATTGACAAAAGGAACATGATACGGAAGACATTTAGCACGACATTGACAAAAGCATTTTGTATTGAAAAATGCGATCGTGCTCACAACTACACACAAAGAACGCTGCTACAACCAACAGAATATAAACGGAATATTCGTGTACAATATAAGGTGACTTCCAACTAATTTTGAAACACCGTTAATCGCAAAGAAACGGGAATATATAACTTTTTATGTTAATTAAAGTTTATTGATTGGTTCAATAGACTCGGTATTAAAATTATTTCTAGTATAATTTTCTTCGATTCGGAAATTTCTATAGTATGTCTTATCAAAATATTATTTATAGTCAAGTTAGATAGGTACGTGTGATTGCGACAATGGCACATGTTTAGACCGCAGGTATATGATTCACAAATCACACTGGATGATAGGAGCTCACCGTTCACCGCCCACCGTCACAGGGGACAACGTGGTTTTTGATTTCTTTATTTTTGTCAAAAATGAACTTTTTGATTGATTGAATTGATTTATTCCTTCTATCTGTAGCTAAATTTAGATTTATTTTAATTTTCAGACAATATGTACTTGATTATTGCTCGATGTCAAAACACGTATTCTACGAGTCCCTGTATAATTGATACGTTAGTGCCAGGTTTCTGAAAGGCTGATCAACGCAAAATTTAACTAATGAATTGTCGAGCATGTTTTAGGTGTCAAATGAGTTGCTAGAAGCATGGTTAAATCACTTAATTAGATCAGCCTGTCAGTTGCCATAACAACACCAATGAAAAGCTGTAAAATTAGATTCCAAAATCGTATGTTAACCACCATTAAATCTATCTTCGTTTGTCTATGTTTGTGTATTTCGTCTGAAATCTATCTGACATATGCGACAGCCCTATTGGTATCTAAACATACATATATGTATATAATAAGTTGGACATTTATAGCTTGTTCAACCTTTCAATAAATGCCAAGCCACCCGATACCCTGATACTAAAATGGAGATTGTTTTCAAGTACGCAAACACATAAAATTATTGTACGCCAATACTTATCAAATTTAAAATTAAGCACTCTTCAATTTAAAATTTAAAAATATTCCTACATATATAAATGGAATCCAGTGAATGTAATGTCTCTCACAAATTCTTGTTTTACTACACTCAATTCTAATAATGCTTTACTGATGATTTTTTATATCCATAGGTGGAGTTTGTTACAGGGAAAAAATATTATTAAAATTATTTGCTACTAATGCCTTTGAACATTTCATTACGAATTTTGCATATTTATTTAATATCATTAACGGTTTTTATAATTTGTCTGTATAATGTAATATAATGACATAATGAAACCATCCACGTGACGTAATAAATATTCAATAAGAACCAGTTTCGCACGTTCTACTCTTACAACGTTTATATTAAACAATAAAAAATGAATCGCATAATTCAAATATTAATACGCAATATCACCCAATACGTAACATACACATTTTTGGAGGTTGTAGAAAGTAGGTAGGTAGACACAGAGGATTTCGTATATTTAACAGAACATTCAACACAAATTAGGTTAAAAAACATGTAGATACACAAATCAACAGCGTTATTAACAAGGTGCATACATAAAAGTAGGAACCGCCGCCAGCCACAGGCAGTCGGACACGACCGACTGCGTGTCTGCATGTCTTACAATCTGTTCACTGCACTCCATCACAAAGCACGATAACACCGCATCACCACAATTGTCACTGCACTAAGTCACTATCGGGTGTTTCCCACTGCAATCCAAGCAAGTCACTGCAATCCATTGACGATTCACAGAGGTTCACTGTTATGGCGGCGGCGGCGTCCTAACGTGCCAGGACTAATGACAGACATGCTTAATCTAAGATATTATTTTTGGAGCTTAGATAACAACAACGATTTAAGCTTGAAGCGAGTTTTTCTGTCGTATAGAAAAATTACTGCAGGTGTTGTGTGTTAAATAGTTGTAAACAAAGGCATACGGGTAGATGGCGACCGTTACCGTCTACAGGTACGTCACAGCGAGAGAAATAAGAGCCATCTGCAGATATCATGTGTATTTCGAGTGTTTTATAATAATAATAAATATAGCGTAATTCCCATTTACTATAATGTATTAACAGTTAAATATACTTCTATGAAACTACAAATACAGTTAACAAAACGTATAAGCTATTTTGCTTATTATAAAGATATAACTTTCAAATTTTATATTAATCCAATAAATGTATGTATCTTATGTCTAAAACACTTAACGATCATTAAACATTGTCAATAGTATCATAATGATAAAAATCGCATTAAGACATGACATGGTTTAACAGCATATGTGCTATAATAGCATTGAGATTTCCACTAAACTTATAAAATATTTCATATACGATTTTACAATATGCATCATTTGATAACACAACATTACACATAGTTACCGACAATAGCGCGTTACCTGCAAATGACTCTTGTAGCGAAGAAAAAGCAATACTCACGAGAGGTGGTAGCGCGAGGTGGAGACAGGAGCGGGTGCAGAATTCACGGAGGATGAAGAACCTGAGTAGCCAGAGCCGGCAGGCGACGAGCCGGCAGAGGGGGCACCCGCGGACGATGGTATCGCGGCTGGCTCGTAATACTCAGTGGTAAGAGTTCGTTCGTCGAGCACGTGTTCCACGTTATGGGCCTTCGAAGCAGACTTGATGTCCATAAAGGCAACAGTGGCACAAACACCGCTATTAGCGCCCCCGTTTGAACTTGCGCTCGCGCTCTCCATACGACCCAATAACTTGACATTCTGGACTCGGCCATAGCTGCAAGAGACGAAGGAAATAAATAATCTAAAAAAAATGAAGCAAGAACGAAGATAGTAAGATCAAAGAGAAAATAAATCAGAGAACTTGAGAGCATATTACATAATATATTCACACAAGTTTACTTATTTAATTTTAAAACTATCTTATCTCTTAGTATTGTCTTAATCTTATATAATTATAATAAAAGCTAAACAAATTGATTACAATAGTCGTATTTTTATATGATTTAGTATAGAGAATACATTATATAAAATAGGATAGCATGTACAGGTTGTTTAGATTTGATACAGTAATGAAAAACATTATTATTATCATTGATACATGTGTATATTCGTTTATATTTTTTTTAAGAATTAGATTTTATTATTATTATTAAGAATTAGATGTGTTCGTTCAAATGAATGTACCAAGCATATAAATCCGATCAACTATCGAGTTGAAAAATGGAACACAAGTTAAATAATATTGCGATGTAAATAACTCCCATTCAAACTCTATGTAGAATATTTAATGACAGAGCGTTGCTACGCAAACTGCCCGACAGCAGGAGCGAAAACCATTTTTGTTAAATGTTTATTACAAAAAAAGCTGAATAAAGTGTTAAGATACTTATAAATATATATAACTAAGAAACCACGTGTTTAAAGTTTAAACGGTTCAATATTGCAGAAAACAC
This sequence comes from Lycaena phlaeas, assembly GCA_905333005.2. Lineage (NCBI taxonomy): Eukaryota > Metazoa > Arthropoda > Insecta > Lepidoptera > Lycaenidae > Lycaena > Lycaena phlaeas. The sequence goes on from HG995181.1 coordinate 8,596,078, forward strand.
TTTTATTGACTTCTTTGATAATGTATAATTTGATTGACAAATTTCGACGGAACTAATATGTTTCTAATATTAAAAAATTTATCAAATTTATTCATTATTTCTACAATACACAACAATGCATTTACTCGTCAAACCCTCACAGTCAATCACTTAAATTTTATGTGAAGTTCATTTTTTTAGTGATATATTCACATGATGCCGGTTATTTGTTCAATTATACAGGTTTTCCTGGCAAGGAAGGGGTGGATGTGGTGGCAGGGGGGTAATAACTCGCGACACTTTTTGATGGGTAAGTTGCAATGGACTCGTACTCGGTACCACATTACATAGTTTATGAAATGATAAACTTATCGAGATCCCACAATAACAAGTAACAACCTTTTTAGTGTCGAGGCAAACCTACACTTGATACATAAACAAAAATTTAAAAAACGATATTGGGTGGGAACATGGTTATTTTCATTATTAAAACTATTTAAAACAGCATATTGAAAACGTTTTTTAACTTTATTTCGCGGAGCTCGATATTTCGACATTGTCTACGAATGTCTTGTTCTCGTAAATACTCGTAAAGACAATGTCGAAATATCGACCTCCGCGAAATAAAGTTAAAAAACACAGTAAACATTCCCCTTTTAAAGAGTTTCTATAATAGACTACAGATATTTAATAATAATTCATACTAACTCATAGTGCCAAATTCATCTTAGTCATCTTATGGACTGCCAAGGCCGCTCAAGGCATCATTAAACCTTATTTTTTCGAAGACAAGAGAACGTGGAGTAGCTGTAAAAAGTCTTATGTCACAATAACGATCACATTGTGACATGTGACAAATCTAATACCTGTAGGGCTATTCTGTAAGGTTGTTTTCGAGTCTCGAAAGCGGAATCCGCGGTAATATGACGAATTTGACGGATTTGTATTCTTTAAAACTCGACTCTCTACCTATATCAATAAAGATCATTTTCGAAGTGACGTAATGTGAGCTCTATCACTCAGGTGAAGCTCGATATTGAAATAGTTTCTTACAGAATAGCCCTACTGGTTCCAGAATGACGCCACTAGCTACACTGCCACTGCCTATTTTTCGTTCGTTCTATTTTCTAACCCCACACTCCACCTTTCTCGCCTGGACCAGCTTGTATAATACAAAAATAAGAAACATGTTCTTGATTTCTTCCAAAAAAATTAAGGATGCAGTAAGGATGTCATTGTTTAAGACTATGACAACCTGTGTTAAATAAAAATTTGATGAATGGTCACTTAAGCGTGATTTGAATCTGTTTTTTTTATTTTCACAATTCATAATTCATGTTATGAACATGATTTTAAAGTAAAATTATTAAAAGTGTATAATTATGAACAAATAGAACTCTTGTGGTTTGTTTACAAACATTCTACATCGAGTTTTGCAGGAGTATAGTAAATACTAAATAGTATTGCTAATTTCGAGTCAAAAAAAGCATTTGAAACTCGTATATAAAAACTGTTGTCAAAAAAATTATAAATAGACATAATTTACACATATAATGCACATTTACAAATTTCATTATACAAATTGTGGCATCTGTGTGTAAAACTATATATCTACTATATGGAACATAAATGTTAGTACTAAGTTAATATATTTTGTATTATACAATAAACTGTGTATAAATCATTTTCATGTTTGAAATTATTAGATCTACAATTTAATTTTTAAGAATATAATAAACCTGAAGAGTGTTATACATATTTTTAAACGCGCTTATCATCGAACCTAAAAAACGAATTTAAAAAAAAAATCTGATGAAATGTCCACAACAATCACAAGAAAATAAAATGTTACAAGATAATCCAGTAAATTCATATGGGAGGAGGCTCAATCGTCGGACATCCGATCTTACAAAACTACAATTTTGTACTCGAGCAAGGCACTCGTATTCGTTAACAATGAGATCCTTTTCTAACATTACTGATCTACCATGTACCACTGCAACTTTTATTCGAAAGCGGATCATAACGTTGAAAATTCGATCTGAATACCAACCACGTCACTAACACCTTAAATATAAATTATACATTTTAATAAATAATGTATGTTTTGTCACATTTTAAATTCAGGTAACAAAATTTAAGGTATATGTGTTTTAAATAATATAGTCTAGTGCTACTATTCGGTGTGACCGATTAAATATGTATTTTACATGTAAAACTTTAAATAAAAATAACTTCGACATCTAGGTGTTAAATATAAATTGACTAGAGATCTAAAATAAACTATATTGGACTCAGTTACACGAGTATATGAGAAATTAATTACAATATATTACACCAAGAGTCACTGTTTATGTCTGAAGCAGTTTATCGCGTCTGACCTTTGGTTTTGTGATAGCCGAGTGTCTTAAGAACAAAGTTACCCTTTACAATAAATATGCATAATAAAAGTAAAAATAGTTTTATAATACAACCTTATCACTTTTTATCAATCCAAACAAAATGTATGCAAGTGCGAAGACGAATGTAATGGTGTATTTATTATAATGTGATTCGATTCGATTTCAAACGTGTTTTTATGCAGACTCAAACTCAAGATAATGTTTCAAATACAGTACAGAATCATAAAAATTTATATTAATACGTAACGATTCCTATTACGCATCTCGATCTGTCATTGATACAAATTGGCGGATGCATTATAAAATATCGAATAAATTAAAAAATGTCAACAACTTCTCCGGATCTAAAATTACGTCTATAAATAAACGATTTACGTGAACTTCATATTCCTTACACTAAAATATTAAAATCTTTACATTAAAATATTATTTTAATCAATTTTGTTACAAACATTTAATTTTTAGACACAAAACTGAGCATAAAACCAGTTATAAACATATGTAATATGTATACAGAGACCTTATGTGAAGAACCATAGCTTATAGAATTGAATTTATTATACAAAAATATTCACACGGAAAAGTACTGCATGACCACGTCTGACCGCCAAGCGGGTTCGCCCGTCTCACCGACTCGAGCACCTCCGCGCCGCACCGGGCAGCGCGCGTCGTCATGACACGACCAAACTACAAAAAATGCGCAGTTGCCGCTTTTATCGCTGTAGCTGTATCGAACAACATGCGCTGTTGCCGCTTCGTCAGACTTGCTTTACTACATACTTCATTATATTATTCGTGTTATAATTCTTCATATAAGTAGATGAAGTTTTGTACATAACAGGCGTATTTATAGCCGGTAATGTATATAAATGCGTATGAGTAAGCATTAGAATAAGGTATATAATTATCACCGAACAGCTGAGTTTTAGGTTTAATACTAATATAATAAAGGGCAAGAAAAGCTTTTAAATAACAACTTATTTAAAAGGCACGGGTTATTTTTTAAAGCCGTCGACGATAATATATTACAATATTATTATTATTATAGTCACATGTTAGTAATTATGATTATTGTAGGACATAAGAAACAATAAAATCTATATAAATGTAGTACCTACAATTAAAACATTTCAAATATATTATAATAATTATATATTGTAATATTAAATTATAATTAAAACTGCTATATTTATAATTAAAATTACGCCATTTATGAGCAGATGGTAGATAATGAGAAACTTAGCAGCGGCTTCGGCACCGAAGTGATTAAATCGGTCGATGTCTAGTGCGACGTTGCCAAGTTTACTCTTACAACATGGCCGCGCCCGCTGTGCCCGTTTCCGTGTGAAACCGACTCAACTGCGTCTGTGTATAGAGGCATGGGTACGAGCAGTGGTGCGACGACGATAGCACGTAGCGAACCCAATAGCAGGATGTTAGAGGGAAGGGGAGGGGTAGAGGGGAAGGGAGATACCGGCACGATGACGTCAGTCTACTTTCTGAATAACTACTTCACTTTGTTATGCTGGCTTCGGCTACGCTGCTTAATATATTTCTATGTATAGCAATATAACGCGAAGTTTGTTGGTTTGCTCTATTAATATTTTTACATTTATTCACCATTAACTAAATGGTAAATTATTTGGTTAAAATTAATATTTAAAGTTTAAATATGAGGTAAAAATATATTCTTAAATGTACAGACTACAGACTACTCATGGTCTCTTGAGGAGTGATTATTTTATTAATAAATTAAAGTTATTATTATTTTGTAACTAAACAGTGTTATTACAAACTACTATTGTAAATAATTTCACCCTTAGTAGTTTTTTTTTATTACGACTAAAATAAAGCCTTGATTTTTTATAAATTTGATTAATAAATTTAAAATAGATACAAAATTACGTTTTAAATCATGAATCATCAATCATATAATTTGTTAATTGCAACTTTTTCGCCTTTAAAATAGTGGATACTAAACAGTTGCCCTCTGCTGACGTACATGCAAAATCAGTTATACAAAATAAAACTTGCGTCGTATGAACTATGAACATTACATTATAATTTCTATTATACCCGCAACAATAATGCGTTTAGTTTACATAGTTAATTCTAGTGTTTACGGTAATGTAATAAAATAGGTATATTCTTTCAATGGATAAAAATCATTGGCTATTGTCGGTAGAGCACAAAATCTAATGTAGAGCCTAGTTAATTTTGTATACCAAGTTTAATATTATTTATTGTAGTAACTATTTCAGATTACTCATCGTTTAATGTTATTCGAAAGGTCGTTGACTTCAATATTTTGACCGCTTGTAAAAATTGTATGAAGTATTTCAACTTTCACCAAGCTGCAAGCAAGTTACATTTCGTCAGCTTTAGGTCGTCTGTTGTTTTACAACGAATAAGCAACTATGTTAATTAACATGCTTCATTGCTGTCACGCATGTCTTAAATCCCTCGTTTTAGACTCAGCCGACTCACTCTTGGCTCGATTTTGTAAATAAATAAAATAAAATCATTATACCAGTCTTCGATAAAAATTATTCTCTTTTTATGATTAAAGTTTTTAAGCGTCTCTCTTGTAGGTGTTTGTGCTTATCCTTGCTTTCTATTTTTTTTTTAAGTTTTTTATTACTTACAGTTATGAGTCATGACTTATAAGTCTGGTTGCGAAGCAAAGGCGCAAAAATCATAGGGAATAAAAAGTAAAAAGTTTAATATAAATAAAAACTTTTATAATTCTATACTTAATGAAGCTTGATTTCTGTAATGTTATGTTGTGACCCGCTGGACATTTTCTTTAACACTTCAACCGTAGGTACTACTTACTGTATTTATTGTGAAACAAGTATTTAATAATAATAATTAGAGTCTAGTTCACCTTAAAGAAAAATATGGACTAAAAATGTTTAAAATAATCGAACGCGCTTAAAGACAAAATACGAACATTGAAAAAAATATACGAGGGCTAAAATAATGTGGGTTTATTTTTATTTGCGTACAAAATAGGTAGGGAGTTATTCGGCGCCCATGAGTCGAATTGTATAAAATAGCCGGGCCCGGCAGTGATGCGGGGAGATGGAGAGGTGAGGGGCAGGGCTGGGGGTTCAATCCGGTCGGGTCGGTCGGCGAGCCTGCGGCGGCCCGGGCTGCTCGCGCAGGTCGATACAGCGGGGCCGCGGGTGGGGCAATACTGCACGGGGTGGTGCCCTCGCTAGCACCTCGTGAAAATTGCATAATACGTTACAGCGAACATCGATACGACTATAAAACGTATATAATATATATGTTTAACAAAACAAATATCATAAATTTATAAACATTTCTTCGTTCATTTTAAAGTTTAAAGCTTATTCCAGGTTTGCATACTTTTATAGTTGCGGCACGATATGATGGCGGTTTTGACACATTAAAATAGTGATGTAAATGTCAAATTATTCTAAAAAAAAATATAATCAAATCTGTAAATTTTTATTGCAAGCAGTATCTGGTTAAATAGTTTTAATGAAACTATATCACAACCGCAGTGCACTCACAGTTTGTACTTTTAGGTGAAACGTCAGGTCGAAACTGTTTTGTTTTTCATTGAACATTGACGCAAGTTTGATGAAGGTAGTTAGTTGTGTTGGCCAGCGATCCTATTAATTCTTCTATGTGACGATCGGATTAGATTTAATTTTTAAAAATTTTGATTTTTGAAAAAGAAATGTGGATTTGTGGGAAACAAGGTGCCCATCTACACTAATATTATAAAGAGGAAAACTTTGTATATTTGATTGTAATGAATAGACTCATAAAGTACTGGACCGATTTCAAAAATTCTTTCACCATTCGAAAGCTATAGTCCATTTTTATAGAAGTGACCAAAAGTGTAAACAAATATGGCGTACTTCCGGCCATAGACAAATAGAGTAATAGTGTAGCAGTGAAGTGACACAAAGAGCAAATTAATGAATAAAAATAATAAGCCATAGACAAAAGTATAATTAATTTTATATTCTAATATTTCAACGACACTATATTGCTAAAATTATTTCAAAAACTTATAATATATTATTATTAACTCATAATATTTTTTAAGAATTAGTAGAAGTACAAAATTATATAATAATAATAGAAATAAGTTGCTCTTCGACTGGAATAGATAAATAAACTATTATAACTGATTTATTTATGAAAATATTAAAGGAAAATACTAGAATACGTAAAACGCCAATAAGGAACTTAGTTATTTTATTTTTTATTAAATGCTGTTCAAACTTTCTGATGAATCGGAAGAGTCTCCAGAGACGTGGATATTGAAGCCTGGGGCGTCTGATGCAGCATCTATAATTCCGTCAAGCTGCATCATTTTATCTTCTTCTTTTATTACATGTTCAATACTGTTCCTCCATGACACCGCACTTATTTGAGTTAAACTTTATATTAATTTTATGGGGTTTAATTCGCAATAGTAGGGCAGAAGACGTAAGACAATTTTATTATTTTGGGCTGCCATTTCGTCAATATTTTTTTGTCATAATCGTGCTTATTAAATTTTGTTAAGAGTTCAGCTTTTATTTCAGTTTCATGGTAACTTATATTATTTTCTAGCAACCACGCTTGTATGTTTGCTTTCCGCCAACTCATGTTAGGCACTTTGACAGAATGTCTTGAGTGGTACGGTGCATTGTCTAAAAATATTACTGACCCAGGCTCCACTTTATTTAAAACAGTATTAAACCACTTCTCAAAATAATGAGCATCCATTTCACGGTGGTAATCCCTATCATGTTTTTTGGCCTCAAAAATCCACTCTGCTCATTCTAAAAATCCATTTGCGCTGCCGATGTGCGTAATTATTAATCTTTTACCTATCTATTAATAAATTGCATTTATGAAATTTTAAAATATGTGTAAAGAACACGGCCTATTTAATTGTTCATTTTGCTCATTCTCAAATACACAATCACCTATAAAAATATAATGATTAACAATAGACAAAAGAAAGAATAATGTTTTTTAGGAACACGTGCAATTTAAGCCTTTCACAATTTCTATAAGATAAGGAAACAAAAGAGACGCTAGTTATTTTGGATGCTTATATGTAAAATGTCATTATGTGTTCACTATTGATATTTGAATACAATAAGACGGCCTGGCCTAGAAAAAAAAGTCAACCCTATTATATTATTTGTATTTACTATGGTTAAAAAACCTTGCGCCAGCGGCGCTCTGTCTCCAACATCGAAACCAATTAATGTCTGCTAACATTGTTTTTCGCATCCTTAGTCTCATCCTAAAGTTACAAAAAAAATTCCTGTGAACTATCGTGAACTTTCATGCCAGTGCTATATTTTTATATTATCTGGGACATTGTTAAATGTTTAAGCTGAGATATTCAAAAATATTAATATTATAAAAATATAAAAACTAAACAATTTTATGTAAAAGATTGACCTTATTTTGTTATATTTTGTAAGCATTTTTTGCTCGCAACATTTAAAAAAAATTGAACGACTTAGTAACAAATTGCATTGTGGTAACATTGTCTTAAAAACTATCAATAAATTGTAATTAATGGAATTTTAAAATATCTGTACTACAGAACACGGCCTGTTTTATTGTTCATTTTGTTCATTCACTTATACACGATCACCTCTAAAAATGAAATGACCCCATCCCTATTCCTCTTCTAAAAAAAGTAAGATGAAATGTCACATTCAAATTTATTAAATATCTGTGCACGCGATATTCGTATTTTATAAGATTTTAAGTGTTTTAATGCTAGATTGATAGTTGTTTTTAGTGAAATAAGTAGTAAATGGAGTGTTACAAATGTCCGTAAGCTAATTTGTTGTGAAAGTGAGTGATAAAAGCCGAAAAATCGTAAATTACGCATCGACAGGGTTTGTTTACTAGTTTGGTCACTTCTAAAAAAATGGACTATACATTATCCACGAGTAACATAGGCTAAATTTTATTCTGAAAAAAAAAAAGGTTCCGTAAGATATTATAATGAAACAACTTTTACGGATTTTATCGCGGTTTATTTAGTTTTTTACAATCCCGACGTTTCGGACACTTTACAGCGACCATGGTCACGGGAGGACATGGTCCTCCCGTGACCATGGTCGCTGTAAAGTGTTTCATTATAATGAGTGAAATTCGCGTAAACATAAGAAAACAATTCCGTAAGATATTTGGGTTTTTTGGACACAAGGTGTAAAACATCAACCAGAAAAGTTACTTATTTTGCGTACTAAGATCCCGTTGTAAGTCTTAGTTAACGCAGGCAAAGCTATGGGCAACAGCTAGTTAATTATAATCTTATAAAAATAAAAAATAAATGTTCGCGGGACCCTAATACATATAGTTTATATAAAGAAATTAAATAAATACATTTTTTTCCTAAAATTATACATTCGATAAATTTTATGATTAGCCGCACGTCACTATTGACAATAAAGAACAGCAATTTTCTCCTTCAAATTTGATTATTATAATCACGAAACTTCATGAGCGGACAAACGACAAAACGGCCTTCTTATCGTGCCGCGAGTATAAGTACATATTACACTAAAAAGTATGTATGGATGATACAGGAAATAGTTAATACTTAACAAAAATGTAGTGTATACAATAATTGATTTTTGATTGTGATTTTTATTTAGATTGTGCTTGGTACTAGGTAATCTAGACAAGACCTAGGTCCCCCGCATGAAAATTTTCATGTTTATTGTTTGCGTGAGCTACTTATCTAGATAACTCGTCTTCAATTTCAAAATTCATAAAGTAACGTGGTCGTCAAAATTTTAAAACAAATATATTTGTTTATTAATTGGGGAATATATTTTTTACCGGAATATCAAATGTAATCCACTATAGAAACATACTATTATGTCTTGAAAAAAAAAATAGTTGCAAAATTGCTACCGCGCACGTGGCCGCTACTTCATCTTAGCCTCGAGTAAACGGCTATTACTTTTTTACGATCATTACGTATATTCATAATTTATATTGTACATTAAATCAAAGCTTAATTTATTTTTCGTGTAAAATTTCTTCATAAATCGGTAAAGGAAAACATCGTGAGCTGGTAACCTGCATACCTGATGAGGTTAAAAGTTTTTTATGGTGTTTGAAACGCACCAACTCGCATTGGGCCAGTGCAGTGCTTCGATGAACTATGGGCCCGACTACCTCCTCGTCTGATTTTGAGGAGGAGACCCGTGCCCAGCTGTGGGACATAATATATGGGTTGCTACTTTCCTTTCCCTGTATAAATGTGGCCGAAAATAGATGTTGCTAGCTTGATAGCTAGCAACATCTATTTGCGGATCATAGATCTGATGATCTAAGATTATGATAGACTAGATGTTGTCCGCAGCATCGCCTACGTCAACTTAGATTTAAAACGGCATTTTAGCGAAATAATATATAGCCTACTAGCTGTTACCCGCAGCTTCGCCCGCGTGAACTTAGATTTACGGATTTATCATGCCTGATGATGATCGTTTTCTATTTTACTAATTACTAAGTTTTTGTATTAAAATGGATATAATATGTTATCTTGAAAATAAAGACTTATATCCCTTCGCAGACTTTTGTAGGCATATTTAGGATACTATTATTATAATATTATTCCACCATAATATTATGTTGATCATATAACGTCTACCAGAGTTAATACACTATGGCCTTAGACACCAGACAACCGCCGCGCCCGTGCAAATCACGCCAACACGATTTATTTTCTTGTGCATTATTTTGATTTTGCCATATCTCCTAAAGTATTAATTTAATTTGCATCATGTAAAGGGCAAAAATAATCTTCATTAAGTGCTCAAGCTAATTAATTGATTTAAAATGATAAGTATTGATATCGTATTTGTGTAAATAACTTTTAAACTATCTCGTTGTAATTGCCCATTTTTTTAAAGTATTAAATGGATATTGTATGATATCTCTAAGAGATAGACATATGCCATCGCGGACTTTTTTGTAGACCTATTTAAGATACACAATTCCACCATACATTTTTTTTTATATCTCAAACGGTTTAGGCAGCGTTTTCGTTGAAAACTCGAAGACGGCCTATTTTTTTCCGACACCTCCAACGTTTATTGTTATATCTAAGCCAATGTATATAAAAACCTAATAAATTATGTACATAAACCTTCCTCTTGAATTGCCCTATCCATTAAAAAAACCGCATCAAAATCCGTTGCGTTGTTTTAAAGATTTAAGCGTACAAAGGGATATAGGGACAGAAAAAGCGACTTTGTTTTATAATATGTAGTGATATACCCTTCCTCGATAATTAGACTATCTAAAACTGAAAGTATCTTTCTAATCCGACAAGTAGTTCTTGAAATGAGCTTTATTTTGGCTTACATAATTGGAGTATTTACCTGACTTTATTGAAAATTTAATATAACCTATGTTCACCGGAGATAGCTGTGTAGCTTTTCAACAGTGAAAGAATTTTTCATATTCAATACAAACAAACAAATCTTTCGTTTTAAAAATACTAATATAGATTAATACAAATTTAGCAATTCAAAATTATAGCATAGGTATAATTTATATAAGTATATTTTAAAAGGTAGATAAAAAAAGAACTAAAATATTTGTATAGCTTTTAGAATTTTTTGTCGATATTATCCACCTAAACACATAACTAGGCTTGACTTCGAAACGGATATTAATAGTATTGATAATTAAAATATTTTTTTTTTTTACGACTCAATCTTATCAAAAAGCAACCTGCACGACCAAAAGTCCAGGCATATCTGCACATTGCACAACCATGTTCTAAATTACTCGGTATTTCAAAACTTAAATAAACCAAGGTCCTTTTAGTACCGTCATTTGAACCACAGATTATTTACAAATATAGTTCGTTCACCATTTTATTCGACCATATATTGCGACGTTCCATTTCCCAGAATTTAAAACGTTTTTATTATGCATGGATATTCTTTTTTTTAGTTACGACGTCAATTGCAGTTGTTTCAAGGTTTAAGCATATTACTTATTCATCATAATCAGACATCATCATTATCTTTTCTGCAACCTTTATCCGTCCACTACTGAAAATAGGCCACCCTCAATGAACGCCTTTGATAATTATTTCTTAGTTAATACATCATAATCATAAATAATGAATGTTTATTTCTTTTTTAAACTAATTCAACATCTACAACTATTTCTATATTTTTAACATGTCATTTATATTCTGCCTGAGAATAGAGTTTGATAAGGGGGGACGCAATTGTAATCCTCTAAGGGCCGGTTGTTTCAACCATATGTTAACGTAAGAGGCGTCGTTAAATTTTAACGTCTGTTAAAAACAACGTTCTTTGGTTACTAACGCTCGTTACCGCCATCTTTAAAGATTACATATTAAAAATTGTTAAAATCGGTCGATGCAACCCGACCTTAAATGCTATTCTTTGAACAGAACCTCAATTGCTAATTACAGTCACTCTGTACACACATGCACAAAATGGGTTGCTCTCTCTCGTTGTATCTTCATAAACTAGAGGTTAAAATTTTACCTTAAAAGATTTTAATATTATTTTTACATATTTTACAAAGTAATTTGGCAAAATCTTGTTTATGAACGATGTTTGTTACTCATTCAAGCAAAAAAACTACTCCAGGATTGTGAATTAAGAAGAGGTGGGATGCTACTAGTATTATAATAATTATAATTATCTTTAAAAATAAATCACTCCTGAGACGATTGTTAATAAAAGATTGAGGGTAATTAAGTGAGTGACTAGACTATGAATTTTATATGCTCGAAACGTCGGACATATAAAAACTTAATAATCCGCAATAAAATCCGTAAAAGTTGTTTCGTTATAATGAGTGAAATTCGCGTAAACATAAGAAAGCAGTATATAAAAGAATGTTAAAAACACTGCAAAATTAAAAATCACAATGGAATTTGAACTAAGTCTAAAAACAAAGTTATTTAGATGTAGCTCTTATAAAATATAATTACGCTTAGACTACAGCGCAATTTTAGCAGCACTTTGCAATTCAAGTACTAAAAAGGCCACATCGTACGACTTGAGAAGTTAAGTATGCCATCTATGCAGGCGCGCACTCGCATACTTACTTATATTGACAGCTTTAAAGTCTGTTACAGATGACCTTTTAAAACAGAATTACAGTTAGAACTGACATTTTGCCCTGCGTTTAAAACGGATTCGTTTTATTTGTGGCAGGTGACGGCCTCGGAAAGTTGTATAGTGAATGGAAACATTTCGAGCAGCTTTGCTGGCACCAATGAACAAATTTTTATGACTAAAAAAATATAATAAATGGTATTTTTACCGACTTCAAAAAGAGAAGGTTTTATATACGTCACACACGATTACTTCGTCAATTTTGAATGGATTTCGTTGATTCTTTTTTATTTTAAAGTTTGGTCTCATTGGTTGGATTTGGTCTCATATTCATTTGATTAAAATCTGACCAGCCGTTTTTGAATTATGTTATAACAATGTTTGTTTAGTTGACTTATGCCCGGTTCCTATACTCACGAATCGTCGTTGTAGATTAGCAACGGACCGTTTGTCTACTACGAATAAAGACCCGCCATAGTCGTTCCTATACATTTACTCGCTCTCTACCGAAGACGAACGGTTGTTCGTTTTTTGTTACCAGATCACCGAAGCCCTCTTCTAATAATTATATGCAAGAAACCAATATAAAATAATACATTTAAAACAATTTGAGTCCTTTGAAACTAAATACAAATAGGTAAGTTTTTTCATTTACTTCAGAAACATTTTATTGGCAATGATTCTAAATAGAAATGTAAAAATATGTAATGACTTAAACAATACTTTAATTTTAATATTTAATTATGATAAATAATACATATGATATTATGATGAATAATAATATTATATACGAATTTAAGTATGATTTATCCCGTTATCCTTTATAAAAAATTAAAACAAGTAAATCTTTTAGTCCTAACTATCTTTTAGTCCGATAGTAAAAGTCCCAAAATACGTACTTAGTAATAATCAATAGACTACACTCGAAATTAAAATATTATAAAAGATTAGCACTTCGATGTTTGGATTTGATGACCCCGGTGAAACGAAATCAAACAAAGTATATTCTTCTATCGACATTCGACAGTGCACAATCAGCCAGACACAAACGCTACTTCTAAATAGTCTGAAATTATATATTTTACTGTAGCACTAGAGGTGCTGTGTAGTGTGTGTACTTGTCATCTTCATCAGAATGGAACATGGTTAGAAAACCACTAAAATCAATGCGACATAGAACTTTCGTCCAAATATCCAAGTCCAAAACTCATGAAGCCATGGGGGATCGGTACGATTGTGTAACTTTGAGGGGGGATAGAAAAGTCGGTAACAAGGACAAAAAATGTATTTTTATTAGGAATCTCTATTGCCGCCGTTAAATAAGAAATACATTATTACTAATGCTTCAACAAATTCACTTTATACTTTATCAGCAAAGATAACCACAATATCAAAAGAAATATAAAAATTATACAAGATTATCTGTATAATATCTAATTATCACAGATAAATTCCACGGCAAATTTTACATTCCCTACCAAACTACCACAGTAGCACACACACACTAGAAAAAGACTTATTCATATCAGTACAATAACCCAAAGACTAACTTTGGCTGCAGATAACGCGAATTTATAGCAATATAACTATGTAAAACAATTAGTAGGAAATAAAAAGGCTTAAATATTTTATTTATTTATACCTAAGCAATTACAAATTAATATGATCAACATCCATACTAATATTCTAAATGGGAAAGTGTGTGCGTCTGTTTATTTCCCGTCTTTCACGACAAAACAGAGCGAATAATTATCGTGAATTTTTCAAGTAGAAATAGTTACAGGGATGGAGAGTGACATAGGCTACTTTTTGCCTCTTCTAGGATTCTTCACTTCACTAAAATGGGGGATAGAAGTTTGTATGGAGCATTCCACAATTTCCAAGGTAGAAAGCAAAAAATTGGTATGCAGACTATCTGTGACTAATAAAAAATCGTGCATATTTTTTTATGGAAATCCGCCCCAACCCCTTAAAATAGGGGTGAAATTTTATATTGAACAGTTTTCAAGGTAGGAAGCTAGAAGTACGTGGATAAATTATTTCCTGTGTTAGTCTTATGTGTAAGCTAGGTAGGTAGGTGTGTATATTAATATCCATTCACTAGTTTTTGTATTGTAAAGTGACAAAGATCCATACCGTTTATAATATGTATTATTATGTATAAAAAATATAATATGATGGCACAACGATTAATCATTCGTGTAATAGATCATTTATCATCGTCAGAAATACAACAATAAAGACTGAAATATGTGCCTATGAAGTAGGGTTGCCTAAAAATTTGTAAAACAGGACAAGACGCGTGAAAACCCCGGATTTTGGAGTCCGAAAGCCGGACATATCAACAAGATCTTTTAAATATATTCAATGTAATAAAAAACGGTTGAAAATGTCATAAATCACCTTTTTTATTCATTCATTATTTTAACAAAACAGGATCAAATTACAATTTGTTACAAATGGTTCAATTTTTTTTTTATTTTTTTTTAAACTCGGTCTACAAATGAAACCTTCCCCGGACGCTCCCCTAGGACAAATCCGGGGAAACCCGGACGGATGGCAACCCTACTATGAAGTGATTCGCTTTCGAAAAGAATGTGAGCAACGTCTATACAAATAGTTTAAAAAACTAAAAAAAAACACGCTTTACAAGTCTCTCCGAGTTCGCGGACTAGCTCTATCTCTCTTACCCGCATGCAAAGGATGCGGAAAGGAATTAATTAATCCTGGCGAATCTAATTGGGATAATCGGATTTTGTAATCGAATTATTGCATTGTCATCGGTCTTTGACAGGTGTGCAAAGTTTGAATTAAATCTGATCGTTCAAAGTAGGACAAAATCGAGCTAAAAGGAGTCGATTACAAACATACAAACATACAGGTAATGCTAATAAAAGCGTGTTAAAAGCCCTACACGAGACGTGCAGCCCGGGAATGCCCAAAAGCGAAGATGTAAAAGTTTATACTACCTTCTACATCTTTTAATCCTTTTCTTCATCAAAGAAAAATTATCATAACCTTTTTATCGTCCAAGAAAGCTTAAAAAAATATATTTTTCAATGCCGAACCCTAGCTTAATCAATCATATTAACTTTATAAAGGTTAATTCTTAATCAAAAATAATGTAATAAGTGCATACGTGTATCTAAATACCAACCTAAATAACGAATACTAAAAATATCAATGTCAATTCAACAAATCCTATATATTCAAACGCGACCTTTATGTAGAGGCGCCGAACAAACTGAATATACGTATACAATACAATAAATTATATTTACACCAAACTTGAAACTATCTGGCCTATAGATAGTTATACGTAGAGACCGGTATCACATCGACTCGTAAAACATGCGACGTTGCCACTCCTCGCGTACCACTGGGCGCCACTACATTTACCCAAGGCGAACTGAGCCGTGAGGTGTGCCGTGAGTCGATCGTTGGTTTAGTTGTCCGTTGAAGTAACGACGAGTACCCAGTTTATAAAATGTAAAATCAAATGAAAAAACAGACGTGAAGAATTGGTTAGGAACTTCAATCTTTTATATTAATAATTCAATTCTTGCCTTTTATATTAATTCAATCTTTTATATTAATAATTTTTAAAATATCTTCACTAGTAACCATCAAAATCCGTTAATTTTATGTAGAGATTTCATTTAATGCCTATTATGTATAAAATTTGGTGTTACACTATGATTTTGGATTTATTTTTTTGATAATATCAGTATTTGTTTTATTTCATTATTATTAATATATTTCAAATAATGAACATTAGTTCAATAAGGGGTGTATAAAATACGATTGAACTTATCTTGTATTTAAAATAGCATGTCTTATTCGTCTTATAATTTTGGAAAACAACCACTACTAACCAAATCATTTAGTGTCAAGTGAAAAGTAAAAACAAAATCCAACAATATAAGTACTTATAAATATTTATTAGGTGTATATTTGTTTACATCTTTGACGACGTTATTAAAAAGTCGAGAAAAGAAATCATCTCGACGGTACAATTTCGCTGGAGGTCGACGACCCGACACCGGCCTCCGCCTGCGCACCCATGCTGCTTTTGGAGCGCGACATTGCAAAACAGTAGTGAGGCAATGTTCAATTTACTGAATATATCAAGTACCATATACCATTGTAGAATGAACATTTTAAAAATAAAATAAAATGTAACGTATTGTTTTCGCGCGAATTTTACTCGTTATGATGAAATAACTTTTACGGATTTCACATGCGCAACCATGGTTGAGTTGTCTTACAAGAAAAGAAACCGACGATGCAACTTTCAGCGTATTAGTAAATAAAGGAAATATCAATTAGACATGGACAACTTACAGTTTAGACAAAGTGGAAGTAGACTTAAAAGGTAAAACCTAAAGCTCATTTTATATACGTAAATAACTCTTGGCCAACAGCAATACACGCCCACGTATTATAGACGTAGCCATTAATGTCTTTATACGACACAAAAACTAATGTAAAAAATTAAAAACAATACATAAGTTATGTAATTAGTACTAAGTATATATAAAATGTTACAAAATACCAGCTGATTGAATTTTTTAAGTACATGCACGTATAGTAAGTTTTCGATAAATATAAAATTACGGCATTTAAAATTTAACACAAATGACGGCAAGAAGTCGAGATAAACGGTCTTGGGTTTTCTTCGTTTATTTTTAAACTAAAAAAAAAACACACACAGATACTTCAAATGTGACTTTCAAAAACAAAAGATTTGGTATCGTGTATTTGGTGAAATTTACCATAAACATATTCACAAGACCCTGAATTCGCTGAGATATCTTATTGATATTATTATAATAGATTTTTTGGGCGCTAGATAAAATTTGCTTTAATTTTTGCATTTAAATCGCGATCTATATTTGCTTGTTTACTTAAAGTTTAAACAACCATTACTTGCATACTAATAAGTGACGTTATAACAGCGACTGTTATAAGCTTACTTGCTTTTATCACAGCTATTTTACATCAAACTCAATTAAATTACGGATTTTATCGCGGTTTATTAAGTTTCTTATATGCCCGACGTTTCTGATACTTGCAACCATGGTCAGTCCTCCCGTGACCATGGTTGCGGTAAAGTTTTCGAAACGTCGGACTACGCTAATTGCTCTGTGGATGTTTATAGCCCGGGAGCCAGTAACAAGTCTTCATGACCAACTTCCTCCCGCGAGATAATTTGTAAGACGTATCAGAGAATAGTATTATAAAGCCTAGTGGACGTCAGCTGGTGCGCGGTTGGGGGATGAGGGGTAGGAGCCTCCCAATCATGTAGAAAAAACAAATCAGTCATTTCCTCTCAGCTCAAATATATTTTGTTAAATTGTAGTTAACCCAATATCTCAACGAAAAAAATAATAATCAGCTGGTTATGACATGATACATTGGAC
This sequence comes from Lycaena phlaeas, assembly GCA_905333005.2. Lineage (NCBI taxonomy): Eukaryota > Metazoa > Arthropoda > Insecta > Lepidoptera > Lycaenidae > Lycaena > Lycaena phlaeas. Next base: position 8,614,009 of record HG995181.1, read on the forward strand.
GTCAGCTGGTGACAAGAACGTGAATTTTTTTTTTTCACTTTTAGTGGAGTGGTTTATATTGATGATATCTTTATATATTAAGCTATCATCCATATAAACCCCTCCACTGAAAGTGAAAAAAAAAAATCATGTTCTAGTCACCACCTGACGTACAATGTACCATGTCATAACCAGCTGATTATTTTTTTTCATTGGGATATTGGGTTAACTACAATTTAACAAATATTTGAGCTGAGAGGAAGTGACTGAATTGTTATTTTAGTTTTCTTCATGCGTGGGGGGTCCCACCGCTCATCCCCCCAACCGAGAGCCAGCTGACGTTCACGAGGCTTTATGATACTGTTTTCTGATACGTCTCACGAAGTATCTAGCGGGAGGAAAAGATTGACCAAATTTTCACCGGACTCCCGGACCATTACAGATGCTTGACGTCACATTATATAATTTTAACTGTCATTTCAACCCTCAATACAAATAATTTTATGTTTGATTATTTGGTAATTATTTTATTTAATGTTTAAAGTTTTAATGGAAGTTAGTTTTAAATAAATAACATTACGTAATCTACGCAAATGTTAATGGAAACAAAATTATTTTTTTATACTGAAAAATAGCCGTACATTTTCGTTGTATTTTGGTTGCTGTATTGACATCAAAAACATAATGCAATACATATACAATTTATTTGCGAAGTGCGAACCTCTTCGTGCTAATAAGTGGTCCCCAACGATTCAGAATCTCGTACTACGTACGTACGTCAGGACTAATATTACATACAACCGACTTCTAGAAGTTTTAATTAATTAAACGGGCCTATCACTCCTTCGCATTACCACTAACTGGAGAGGATCGGAAGCTACCACTATGACATGATATTAGAAAAAAATGTGTCATGGAATATGTGCTAAAATTTCAGACAGAAAATATAATAGTCATAGATTAAAAGGAATAAAGTTCAGTGCAATGTTTGATCTTGACTAGTATATTATTAGTCTTAATTAGATTTCAGAGAGTCAAATGTTACTCAATGGATAAGTTAAATGAATACAGGTTTTTTTTTAAGATTACAAATGTGGAATTTAGAGATTGAAGGTTTAAATAAAAGATTTTTTCAATATTACCCATTGATTTCTGTAGTCGTGAGAAAGTTGTGTATAATGTATATAATTCACATGGCGAAAATTCAAATTGATTTGGCATAGTTATGTTAGACTCATCGATTCATCGATGGTATTCCATTGACAAGAATTTGAGCTTATTTGTAAAATGTAAAAAAAAAACTATTATTTGTTACTGACGAGTTATCTTTCTACATAAAACACCAACAATCGTAAAAGCGGATCATCATTGTGATGAACATCAGCTGACGTAATTTACGAACATCAAACCTGAAATTTGAATACATCAACGACACGTCAATCGTCACCCAGTAAAAAATTAAGCATTTTGTTTCTAAAGCTCTATTGTTTTACAAATTTTAATTTATCATTAGGGTAAGATAAGGGTAAGAAAATAGCCCCAGCCCTTCTATACACACGCGCGTGTGTGTGAGAGAGAGAGAGCGACACAAAATAAATAGTGTTAAAAATTGATGAATCTCTTAAGGAGTTATATTTTTAAAAATGTATAAATTGCTATCATAATAAGGAAATAATTAAAAGTGATCGTAACGATAACAGCTACCACCAAATTCTCTCTTATCTTAGTGTTGACTAGTAAATTGTGCGCAGACATTAAATTATAAACAAGAAACAAAAATACAACAATTCTAACCAATGATTCAAGCCTGAGACAAAACTAGCTCATAAAGTCGTGTTTAATCTTAAAAAAATATCTTAGATATTAACGGCCATAGTGAAGAAAATGGTATTTTATAATGTATATTATGACAGGTAGTGTTTTATTGGGCTGAGATGTTAATATTTTTACAAAAGATCGATAATAATTTCAATTATTCCTCGTATTAAAGAAGATATTGTCGCTTTGGCGAAATGTATTTTAAACAGCTAGACTTGAGAATACAATTTAAAATTATTTTTTATTAATGTAATTTCTGTTAAATAAGTTATTCTCGTATTGTTTTCTTGTGTTTACGCGAATTACACTCGTTATAATGAAACAAATTTACGGATTTTATCGCGGTTTCTTAAGTTTTTTACAAGCCCGACGTTTCAGATACTTTACTGCAACCATGGTCACGGAAGAAATCGTAAAAAGCGTAACGTCGGGCCTGTAAAAAACTTAATAAACCGCGATAAATTCCGTAAATTTCTTTCATTATAACAAGTTATCCTCGTGTTTACTTTTTCAAGTTTTACCTCTAACCTTAATATATTTGCTAAAATTTTATCATAACACCTTTCAAACGTTTGTAGTATGTACTTTCGTCTACATATTGCAACATATTATTAGTGCGCTTTAAATTTATTTCACAAATAGCTCTAATTTATACTTTTATATCTTAAACGAACGCCCATGACAGGACATATGATATCAACCTTATCAAATGATAACACTGGAAGCAGACTTGTAGCTCGTGACGCCCCGAGCTTGCAACGGCTTTTGATTACGGCTAAATCACTATTTGATCCATTTGTGGTAAAGTACACATAATTATTATATGTATCCAAAAGGGGAAGAACCTATTTCTATATTCTAAACATTTACACAAGACTCAAGGCATTGTTAGTTGTTAATTATTAGATATTACCAAATTTAAAGTTAATGGTTATGGAGCTGGCGAGACGGCCTCGACGCTTTTCTAAGACTGGCGTCGTGTAGGTATCGATAGAGACGTGTGGAAAATAGACAGGAGGTCTTTACACGGCGGTGGATAACGTAGCGCAGTAACGGTTTGAAGGTAAAGTGAACATAATTCCAGCATATTTTTCGCAAGTTGTCGTGAAGAGTCGCAATTATAAATTTGAATGTTTAAATTAAAATTTGTTTTGATGTTTATTGGGAAAGACCTGTGTTCAGCGGTGGAAGTATAAAGGCTGATGATAATATTTAAATAATAAAAAACTTTTTTGTATATTACGCAACATACATAATGTAACTAACTATACGACTGTGTACTCGACTACAATTGCCTTGAATCAATAAAAACAGCAATATTTTGTATCTTTGAAGTGGCTACAGGACAACAACACTTAGTCTACGCATATGTTTTATATTTATAGTTTTTACTAGCGAAACCGACACCGATGGCCATGTACACATTTTGTAGTAGACCGTATTAGTAATCTGAACCACTTAACACACACAAAAACTTATCAACATGGGTCCAGCAGTTTAGGGTCACTTTAGTCACCTAAGAATTACCTAGGTATATAAATTTATATTGTAGAGATAATAATTTAATTATATGTAATCCATTTTCTATTTGCAGCTCACGGCTTTTGGCGGTGTAGTAGGTATCTATATTCTAAAATCTATACTGATATTATAAAGATTTGATTGTTTGTTTGTACTGAATAGGCTCCGAAATTACATGACCGATTTGAAAAATTCTTTCACTGTTGGGAAGCTACACTATCCTCGGTGAACACAGGCTATATTAAATTTTCAAAAAGTTAGGGATTCATTTTAAATCTTACGCAGGCAGGGCTGCTTGCAACAGCTAGCATTTTTTGTTATGGGTTGGTATTTCGTGCCAGTATAATATCGCAAATTAAAATGACTGGATAGATTACTTTATTTTCCTTTAAGCCCATTGAGCTTCACCAGAGCGTTTTCATGTAAAATTATTAAAAAGATCTTTAGAAAAAAAATTAATCGTAATATGTATTTTTATAGTGTTTTGTATAAAAACAGCAGAATATGGGTAGTCATCTGAATGACGATTGTTTTGGTTTGTCATTGTGCAACTATAGAATGTAGATATCCAAGCTCATCGTTTAGACATATTATCATGTACATAAGTTTTTTTACACCAACATCATACCAATATCCTACCTACATGTCGTAATAACCTTCCTATATTGTAATTTTACTTTTACACATATTTAAAATTACAATAATAATACATTAACACTAAGCTTACAATTTATAGGTATTTATTATAATATTTACAATCTTAAAATGTATTAATTATTAAATACTAAAAAGGCTATAAACTATAGGAAAAAACAATAAAGCAACGTAATCGTCCTATCACTTTTCAATGAATATCCATTACATAAGCGCTCCAACATTAATTATAATTCGTACATATAGGGTACAATTCACATGTTACATATTTTACTTATATTAACTGTATTTGTAGTTTTTAATGAATAATATCTATTCAATACAATTACGTTTTAAACCTCGATGAAAAACGTGTCGTGAAAAAAAAATCGGTAGCAATCGATTTTATTTAAAAAAATCAAGTCCTAAGATAACAATTACATAATTTATTTAAAATTTACAATATAATGCATAGCACCACGTGGATGTACCACGTGGAATATTATTGACATTTCCGATGGTGCAGTCAATGACTTCCTCTGTTCTTCAAGGAGCTCATTCTGATTTCACATACAAAAGGACAGTTGAGCATTGACTATCCATACACTTCTTAGAATCTCATACCTCTAGTGAATTCATATAACATGTAGGGAGGATTTCGAGTGAGTCAAATGTTGTTTTGTATTCTGCTGCAGTAGTGTTAGTTAATGAGTTAATTACTGTTCTACGCGTTAATATTATGTTAGTTACTTTCCCACTATTCCCCATGATTTTTTGATTAATTTCTCTTCTGAAGGTTAACAAAAATAAGATCAGACCAACGTAAGAGCTCTATTTATGACTATTTCTAAATATACCCCCAACTGTTCGGGCATTGGAGCTTTACTCAACTAAGGAAACAACAAGTTTATCATAAAATGCAAATTATTTTCAAAATAAAGTAAAAAATTACCATTTGAGGATTTTATTAATACGCAGGATTATGTACTGGATATAAATGGATGCAAGACATATTTTAGAATATGTTTACAAATAGTTTACGAAGGTAGTGTAGTGAATACATGTTTTGTTTTATTTGAAAAATTAGTTAATGACCAAGACGAACATTAATTGCATAGGCCATTAGCAGTGTTACTGTTTTAAAGGAAAAGATTATATTATATTATATGGAAAATGTGGTGTGTATAAATTATGTAAGAGTGTGCAACTTGGAAAAATACAGTAAATAACGGATGACTGATGTGTTCTCTTTCCCTCCTCTAATTTATACGGAGTATAATAAATTATACTTTCATTACATCAATGTATTTTAGCTGAACATCGACCATGAAGCAACATATATACACAATCTACACATGCTCACATATATGTATAAATATTAAATTTACAGTATATTGTACAATAGATCATAGCATCGTCTATACGTACCGTTTAAAATGCTCTCTTATTCGGTCTTCGCGAATGTTATCGGGTAAATTTCCAACCCACAGGTGCCGAGTCTCTCTAACCATCTTGCTTCGAACTCCACATTAGGAATCATTACCCGTTCGCGTCACTACGTGGCAAAAATCAATTTTGCACACCACAGTGCGGCACACATTTTGATGAAAACACTTTTTAATACACTAAAAACATTGTACTGATGACACAAACTTCACTTCTTGTTTTAACTAACACAATTTTTCACTTCACGACATTCGAAATTTCTTCACAGAACGCACTGCACTATAAACACACTACGTAATAACGCGAGCGTACACTTCGCAGCTCTCGAATTGACAGTGAAGCCAGCCTCGACGCGAGTTTGCCGATAAGCTCCGCCTTCTGACCGCTGCCGCGCAAAGTGGAGTAGGGTATACAAGTCCAAAGATAAAAATACCACTTTGTTTATCATTATAAGTATAAAATAATAAGAAATAGTTCGGTATTTTAAAACAATGAAATAACCAGATAATCACTGTTTTATTTGCTTGATTGCTTAAAACTATTAAATTAAAAACTGAGTTAAATTTGACATTTATAAATAAATAATTATACAAAACAAGGTGAAATTGGTATTAGTTTGTATCGATAACTCAAATATATTTTTATGTAATAGTATTTCTTAGTTAATATGATATAAACATAGAGGTGATGGTACAGATACAACGCTCCGCTGGCCAGCTTACCCCAGATATACGCCTTCTCTCTCATATGACGCCGGAACCTTCTCTGTCTATCGCATTATGACCGGTATTAATGTTGCAGCGTAATAATTTTTGCGTTTAATATTGGTAAATAGTTGTATGAACATAATAAATTTTACAATTTGTTTTTTACGTGTTACATTTACAAGGACTGGTAGAAATAAAAAAACGACATATTAGAATATAGTCAAAGAATTCTAAAGGAATTAGGTTTGAATATTAATTACAAAATTTTGAGTATTACAAGTATAATGATATGAATTATTAAATTATTGTACATTTTTGGCCGTTTTTCGTCTGTTAAGCCGTTAAATCATTAATGTAAATTTCATTTAATAAATAAGATTTAATAGTTTAACACAAAATTTTGTAGTCAAAGTCAAAGTCAAAATTTTTTAATCAAAATAGTACAATCAAAGTATCTTTTTGAAAGTCAATTGAGTCTACCACCGGTTCCAAAGCAAGCCCACTGAGAAGAACCGGCGAAACAAACTCAGTGGAACTATTCTTTCTAGTAGTAGTAGTAGTAGTAGTAGTAGTAGTCTTGGTAGTCCCGTGATTTGCTGGCGACATAATATATATATCAAAGCTACATAACAATCGTGTTATTTTACATAAAGTTTTAGCTAGTTAATAGATATTAGTTGATAATTGGGCATACAGAAAATATTTTGTCAGAAGGACTGAATTGCACTATGTAGATTCGAGAGTTGGACATTCCATAATATAACTTGCTGCTGTCTATGCATGGAAGATATTAGGTACTTGCATGACAAAAAAAATATGGGAGTTTTTACCAACATCATACTCGTAGATCCGAATATTTTCTTTTATTTTTTTCGGTTATATTTTTCTGTGTTCTATAAATCTGAATATTTCTGAATTACATAGAACCTACTTAATATTATATTTATTAAAATGTATTTATAGAGTAAGAGCGTTTGTTTGTAACATTTTCACGTCTAATCCACTGGTCAGATTATTGATAAAATTTCATAAAAAAAAAATAGAGTAAGAGATAATAATGTCGTCAGTTCGGATATAATTTAAGATTATGTGAACATAAGTTGCTGTTGTGGCCGACTGCAGGAACTAACAAGTCAATCTGATAAATAAAGCAGTACAGCACAACTGCTACAGTAACAACTACTACCATGACAATAATAATAATAATAATAAACTTTATTGCACACAATCATACATAATTTATAAGTACACCAAATAAGATAATATAAAGTAAATAAGTACAATTGGCGGCGGCGGAAGTTGCTCTTCGGACGTAAGGTTCCTCAAATCCCTTTGATGGAGTATGTCCCACTCGTGTTGTGGAGTTTATGCCTAGTGATTGCGTGGGCCAGTCTAACATTGACATGTCGTGCTACCGAAGCCAGCTGGCTACCACTTGCAAGTGTAGATGGGTTCATTTGGTGGTAAGTGGAAATGACATCCATAGTTACACCAGAAGTACGCACGTGAACTGCCCAGACTTCGGGGCTCAGGAACAGACCTTGAGTCTGCAAATCTAGGAGGGATTCCCTGGTGTTTGAGCGACTGGTCGTACTTTATTTATACTGTCATGACGTGTCGCATGTGTATTAATTAAACTACAAAAACCTAAACTAGAAATTCAACCATTAATGGTTGTTGTGCAACTCCTGACGTCACACGTGATGGCTTGATAGATGACCACGTTTTGAAGCGAAAATGTCAAAAAGTTTAAAAAAATGCGAAAATAACATTGAAGGTGGTTTTTTCAAATCAATCTACACTAATATTATAAAGAGGAAAACTTTGTTTGTTTGTTTGGTTGTAACGAATAGGCTCAAAAAGTACTGGACCGATTTCAAAAATTCTTTCACCATTCGAAAACCACATTATCCACGAGTAACATAGGCTAAATTTTATTCTGAAATAGGGTTCCATAATATATTTTGGTTTTTCGGACACAGGGTGTAAAAAATGTTATTTCGCGTACTAAGATCCCGTTGTAAAACTTAGTTAACGCAGGCGAAGCTGCGGGCAACAGCTAGTTATTTATATTTTGGCTAAATTAAAACGTAAGGAATATTTTGAAATCACTTTCCAAAAATTGTCAACTACTGTATTATGTGGATGTTTTAGAGCGTCTATAGCCTTAAGTCGCATAGTTGTATGCTTTAAAAAGAAGAAAACATCGATATCAATAAATCTCCTGGTTCATGGCTTAACACACGAAGTATAGATATGTCGCAGTCATCTGGTTGAATCAGTCATATTTTGATTGTATCACTAGCGCGTTAATCGAATGACGACATTTAATTGAATCACTAGGCCGAACGTTGATTGAACAAGCGTCGCTCAACGCCTAACTAGATAACGGATTGTAACATAGCCCTTGTAACAGAGCGGACGTAAAATCAGTCAGGTGATCGTGATTGTTATTTAGTTCATTTTTTTCCCACCGCGGCGAAAACCAAATTTGGCAAAACTAAAACAGCTCGCGCAGATAGCTAGAAACTGTTCCTGTGTTTATAGATTTTTCGTTTTTTTACCTAAACTCTCATTTCACAAGGTAACAAAGACTTAAATTAACAATTTTCAGGAGTCATAGAGACTTCCATATTTTAATAGATTACTTTTAAGAAATATGATATATTTTTAGCCTATCTTAAGACTTAAAATACAATATAAAATCATAATATGGTGTGTCATGTCATGTCCTCATTTTTGTTATGTAAAGGACTACCTTTTGAGTTGCGAACTTATGGTCACTCTAAAAAACATTACAAAGTCGGCTATATCCCAATCAACGACAATGCTAAATGACGTTCAGTCAAGACGTTAAACGTTACATTCAACAACTTGACGAGTTTTCCTTTAGTCATTCAATTAAATGTCGTCATTCGATTAACGCGCTAGTGATACAATCAAATGACTGATTCAACTAGATGACTGCGACAGATATAAAGAGTCCGAACGGTATAGGTTTTGTATATAGTCCCCGCCACTAATGAAGTCCTGCGACTAAAGCCGGAACTAAATTAGACATGTTTGACATCTTTGTCTGGAGTGAGAAGTTGTGAGATTTTAAATGGTTTTACGTGAAATATTGAGCGTTAAAGGATAAAAAGTGAAGGCCGTATGATGATCGTTAAAGTAAAATAATTTTATAAATCAGAAAGTAAGAATAAATAACTATTAACCCCGTTGTATAATATGTTTACCGCCCGCTCAGATCTTAGTTTAGTGTCGAGTACGTACCGATGCTATTGTAGCGGACCAATCAGTGCCACAATAATTCCCGCGTAAAGATTTAAACGAATACTAATTATTAGAAGAGGCGCTCTCGACCTTCAAGAATTTTGTCTCCCTAAATTGCGACCATTCGTTTAAAGTTGAGTGTGTGTTTAACAGTGAGCTTTTAAAAATCGGCACAGTGATGCCACCTACGTATCAGCAATTAACAACATTTCAATTTTTTAACCTGCATATAATATTATGTCGAGTTGTGAATATATTATTATAATATCAAAAAGAGTCGAAAGTTGATAATATTAACTCTAAGCAGCGTATCGAGTTGATAGTAAAAATTTTAGTATATTGGGCGCGTTTAGCCAAAGTAAGTACTTACTAAATTTAGTAAGTCGCTCCCTATAAATACAAAATATGTGCTAACGCAATAAGCATGGCTTAATTATTGTTAATATAAGACGTCATTTTGCCAATTTCTAGTAGGTATAATGATTTTCCACTAAGTCTAGTACAATAAAAAATTAAATAATAGTAGGGCCTATGGTCAGTAGTGGACTGATAAAGACTGATGATGATAATAATGACAATAATATACATAGTAGCAAAATAAAAACCTCCCTACCAGGTTTTAGTAAAATAAATCATTTTTTTGTAAATATTTCGTTTGTATTTTTTACGTATACTTAACCGATTAGTAGAATTCATCTAAACCTCACTTTATATTATATGCTCCATATTTCACGTAAAACAATTTAAAATATCAAAACTTCTTACTCCAGACAGATGTCAAGATGTCAATCTTGTCAAATTTAGCTCGAGCATTAGTCGCAGGACTTCGTAAGTGGCGCGGACTATAGTCAGCCTGTAAGATTTTAATTTTTTTTATGCTTACTAGCTTACTAAGTTTAGTGAGTACATGTGCACTTGGCATTTGGCATTGACAATAATAAGAATAAGAAAGAATATCATCTTGTTGAATATTATCTTCCTTTTCATTTTATGTATAAATTATTATTATTTTAAACTATGTGTGTGCAATAAAGTTATATTATTATTATTATTATTATTATCTTGTTTGTCTGGCAAATCCTAGAGAAAGCTAAATCTTAAAAGAAGAAGAAGTATCTAATTTGACATTATGCTCTCATCTAAAACATTGGAAGCTAAGGCAAAGGTAACAACTACCTCATCCCATCATATATGTCACTTCATCACATATTTTTTGGTTTTCATTTTTTTTTTCTCAGAAATGAAGAAATATAAAAATATAAAAAAATATTTACACTCAGGATACGAAAATAAAGAAATAGTATTTTTATTTTCAGGTCATTTCAGTTTTGAAATGTTGTCAATTCAATCAAACTGAGCAGTAATGATTAGTGGATAGCGCTAATCAGTTACAAACAGCTAGCGGTTGTCAAATTAGAGAGCAGAACACTGAACAGGCGTACAGTTACAACACTAACTTATTGGAGTTGATTTTTATACAAAACACATAATATTAACATTTTTTTGGTCGTAAATCGTAATTCTATTATGTAAAACTGTCTGTTTTTGGTCTGAGCCAGTTTCAATAGGAAACAAAAAAAAACTCATGACGTCAAAATGACAAATACAACAAACTTCAAAATATTATTTTCTTCAGTTTTGTAATTTGAATGATTCTAATACATTTCCAATTGTTATACAATGTGATTTGAAATATTCTGGTGATTTTTATTTTATTAAAATGTTTTTAAACTCAGCAAGGAGGCTCAGAGCTATTACAAATAGCTATAGCATCTTAAGAAATAAAGAATTCTCAAGCCAAAAAGCACAGATCTCGCAGAACGACGCAATAGTTTTAAGTGATAGTTGTGTACAAAAGTTAAAACAGTTGTGTGAAGATAATACATTCTTAAGACTTTGTGTTGAAAGCGGGGGATGTTCAGGTTTCCAATATAAGTTTGATTTAGATAACAAAATCGGGGAAGATGATAAGTAAGTATTTTAAAACCATTAAAAAGACACTGAAATATTAAAAAATATTAAATTAAAAAAAATTAAAAATTTCAGTTGACTATCATGGCTGCACTTGCCATGATGATGTGGAAATTTACTTTAATTTTCCTTCCTTAAGTTATTGTACTATACCATTTCGGACCAATAAAAAAAAAATTATCATTATGTAATTAATAGATTTATGATGTAATTAAAATAAGCTAACATTGATTTTCTTTTTTTTGCTTTTCAGAATCTTTGAAAGAGAAGGAGTGAAGGTTGTGATAGATGAAACATCATTAGAATATATAAAGGGATCAACTATAGATTATCACACAGAACTCATACGATCTGCGTTTAGAGTGGAGAAAAACCCTAATGCGGACATTGGTTGCTCTTGTGGGGCTAGTTTTTCGATTAAGATTGATTAAACAATTGCTGTGTTACATAGTCATGAAGTAGATACTATTATTTATTTATTTGTATATAGTTTTTTCTTGATAAAAATTCAATAAAATATATAATTTAAATTTGAAATTGTTTTGTAGTTTTTTACTCATAATAAATTGATAATTTTAGTATTATGTAAGTATTTATATTTCGTAAATTTACTGTTTGCCTAACATAACAGTTTTTTTTTTCTTTTTTTTTTAAGGCTTTGAACACTTAATGTGCCCATATCAGCCTTATAGGCCATCAGCCTATACAGTCTCCTGCACCTACTCAACAAACATACTAATAAATTTATACAGGGCTATAGCCTCTGAAGCCAGAGGGTCTGCCAACATACAATTGACCTGTCCATTGTACATACTTTTAGAATCCTTCAAGACTCTGCTTCTCAGAGCTGCGTTCTTGCCACATTCCAGTAATATATGAAGTAGGTCGTCCGGATTTTGGCATACATCACACAGAGTTGACGGTTTGATGCCCATCATGTAGTAAAATTTGTTTGCTGGAATGTGCCCAGACCGCAATCTGAAGGCTGACACTAATATTTTTCTAGGTATGTTAGCAGCATCAAACCATGGTCGCCGTAACAGTTAAGTATGAACATGTTTAAAGTAATGAAATTTTTTTTATACATTATTTGACTGCATTAAATTTTTATCATAATATACAGATTTACATATATTATAGATTGCATGCCTGATGAGATTAAAAGTCTTTGAAGGTATGTGAAGTTCACCAACCCGAACTGGGCCAGCGCGGTGAATTATTGGCCCATTACCCTCCTCGCCTGATTTCAAGGAGGAGACCCGTGCCCAGCAGTGGGACATAAAGTGTTGATACTTTATACATATTTACATTGTCCCATACAGGGACTTACCATACTCGGTATATTAGTTATATTATGTAGTCTAGTATACCATATATAAATCATGATGTTTCTAGTTGGTCAACTTGTGAATGCTTATGAGTGACGCTGACCATCTTCCTCATACTCCTCCTCCATCCTCACCAGGGAGGCCTGTTTGCCCCATAGAAATAGATATCAACTTATATACAAATGTTTGGTTTGCTATTTTAAGTTTATAGGAAGCCTTCCTTTAGAAATTTCGGACGGTCTATGTATTATATTTTTTTCCTGTTTACCTATAATAATCAAATAATTCAGTTTAAAAATTTGTCAACATACCTATTAGTGCCACCGTTTTAAATCGCCCTTTCGTCCCAGAATCCGCCGCGTATATACTATCAAATACAGTGTAAACGCCCATGTAACGTCACGACAAACTCCCTAAACACTCCACACAACTCTATATAGCCTTACAATCACTCTCAATAACGACAAGAATGGATGATGATGATGCCCCAATATCGCACGATATGCATAGAAGATGTAAACAATCAAATTAAAATTATTTTTATGTAATAATTACTAACATTGCTCTGAAATAATCTGATCCTTTATTTAATACAGATTTAACTTCTCTCCATTTAACGACAACTCTATAACGTCAAAATGCGCCCAGTCCCATGAGTGTCGTTATGTCCCATGTCCCAGTCCCATGAGTGGGTTTCGGCCAGAACAAGGATACCATCTTGCTCGGTTGGAGATCTCCCTGTGGGGCTTCCACCCTCCATCCTCCCACATTGGTAGCCCCAACATGATTTTATCTAAATCTCAACCATTGTCTTATGGTATATATAATACTAGTATATACCATTTATACCAGTCCATATAATATGATATACCCAATTGAATTATACTTGTTGAATCTTTACATTTTAGTTAGAGATAGTCAATAACTTTGGTTACACAAAATGAAAAAATGTATGTTTTTCTTTTAATTATCGTATACTAGCTGTTACCCGCAGCTTCGCCCGCGTGAACTTAGGTTTACGGATTTATCATGTCTGATGATGATAATTTTCTATTTTAATAATTACTAAGTTTTTGTATTAAAATGAATATATGTCATCTTGAACATAAAGACATATATCCCTTCGCAGATTTTCTATAGGTATATTTAGGATATATATATTACTATTATTATATATTCCACCATACGTTGATCATATTATTACGTCTACCAGAGTTGATACACTACGGCCCGCCCGTTCGTATCACAGCAACACGATTTATTTTCTTCTGCATTATTTTGATTTTGCCATATATCCTAAAGTATTCATTTAATTTGCATGATGTAAAGGGCAAAAATAATCTTCATAAAATGCACATGCTAATTAACTGATTTAAAATGATAAGGATTCATACCGTATTTGTGTAAATATCTTTTAAATTATCACGTTATAATTGCCCATTTTTTAAAGTATTAAATGGATATAGTATGATATCCCTAAGAGATAGACATATGCCATTGCGGACTTTTTTGTAGACCTATTTAAGATACACAATTCCACCATACATTATTTTGTTATATCTCAAAGGGTTTAGGCAGCGTTTTCGTTGAAAACTCCCAAGCGGCCTGTTTTTCCCCGACACCTTCAACAATTATTGTCATATCTTAGCCAATGTATATAAAAACTTAATAAATTATATACATAAACCTTCCTCTTGAATTGTCCTATCTATTAAAAAAAACCGCATCAAAATCCGTTGCATAGTTTTAAAGATTTAAGCGTACAAAGGGATATAGGGACAGAAAAAGCGACTTTGTTTTATAATATGTAGTGATGATGTGATGAAGCTAGAATGAAAGGTGTTAGATTTAATTTTACATTTACTTTTTGTAAAATATTTCACATTGAGATGCAGTTTCAATACTTAAATTAGTCAAAAATTATTTGGTCGTCCTTTGTTGTCTCTTGACAAACAAGTTTATAAAGGGTGGTCCTCTATAAACTTGTTTGTCAACACTGTTGAGTGTTGACAACTCCTTAATGTCCTGTCTCTTATGAGACAAGATTTTGGTGCTTTATTATCTATTTTTATACCTTACTCCTCACTTCATCTCTTTGTAAGGTAGCAGAGGTACATCTTCTGTTTTATTTTTATATATTCAATAACTAATTCAATGGACATTCAATAACCATGTTGGATAAATTTTAGTCGAAAATTTCAAGATTTTATAATTGCAAAGAGCCTGGAATAATAGTTTTTATTTTTATTTTATTTTATTAATAATAATTATCTATGGACGCTTTTACACCACGACAATCTGGTCGCGTGCTAAGTTTCCGAAGAATTTGTGTTAGAGGTACCAGACGATGGAAATACATATATTTAGGATTTTTATTATATAGTACACATATTTAATACACATCCATGACTCAGGACCACACAATTTTTTTCCCTGGCGAGATTCGAACCCGCTACCTCTGGGCTTGAGCGCCAACCCGCTAACCATTGAGCCACAGAGGTCGTCAATAGAAGGTTAATATGAACCAGATTATAGTTTTTTTAATATCTTTATTGATTATACAGTTATAACCACACATCCCTTGCAGTGGCTATTGTCGATATAATAATATAAATGAAAAAAAAAATGTTTAATGAAGAAAAGCATTACTTGTATAGTCTTAGAGATTTTTATATTTTTTCCTCTTAACACAACGTGAGTATGAAAATTTAATATCGCAATGTCTTTATAAAGCAATAATCGGAAGCGAAAATAATAATTTCAATGAGATTGAGACACGTTGATGGTTGGCCAGACATTCTCTAGCTTGGCAGTTGTCAGAGTGAGTTTGGCTTCACCCTTAGCGGAATTGGCAGCGGATCTGAAATTGTAAAAAAGAAATCATAAATATGTGAATGTATCAGCAAATTTCCATACTATTCTCATAGTTCATACATTACTTATATACATGTATTTATATAGGTACGACTAAGGTTGCCAGGCTGCCAAGCCTAAAAGCCGGACAGACCAGCCAGTTTGGCTGGACATTTAAGTAGAAAGACCGGACATCCTATATTATTGAGGATTTTGTCTCAGTATTAATAGGTACGACAAAAAAAAGTATGTAAAATCAAGCTTTTTTGATTTACCTAAGACTGAATTGACATCGTTCGTTTGCGAATTGTAAAAAGCCTAACAAATATAAAATGCCGAAAACGAAACAAATTGTAAAAAGCCGGAGACCGTATATTTTGGCCGGACACCCCCTCAAATAGCCTAACTATGTCCGGCTTTATCCGGAAGCCTGGCAACTCTAGGTACGACGATTAAAATAAGTCGATAATATGTACCTATAAATGGCGGGAGACTAGTCAATATTTTACTTTGGCAAACTTTTTCTGAGAATAAAATGCAAGGAAACACTCGACTAACAAACAAGTGTCCTCCGCAGCATGTGTCTGTCTGTTCGCGATAATTTAAAAATTACTGACTGGATTTTCATGCTTATATACAGTATATGATGATGAAATTGGTGATTTGGTTGTTCTGATCTGGTAGAAGCTCGGCCTCTTGAGCGAGGGGTCTGATTTCGACCCTGAGCCCTGTAGTTCCTTGAAATGGGTTTTATAAAATTCGAATTACACTTGAACATACGGCCTAATTATTGTATACCGGTGAAGTAAAACATCGTAAGGAAAGCCACACGATGCATGCACGATATTTAAAAGTCTTTGAAGGAGTGAAATTAACCAATCCATATTGGGCCATCGCATCGTTGAATTATGGCCCAACAACCTCCCCTGATTTGGAGAAGGCGACCCGTGCCCAGCAGGGGGAGTGGGGGACATGGCTTGATATTATTAGGTATTATTAACTATATTGATTAAATTAAAAGATACTTCAACGACTCACATGATATCATCACATGATAACATTTTTAAGTTAACTCAAATAAATAGAGGATTGTTTTATTTCCCCGCCAACTAACACATAACCTTCTGTGTTATCTAGTTTGAACAGATAACAAATGCCACTACTTTGTACAACAATTTAATAACATGAATACCAACATTACTTAGTATGGACATTAGATAAATTAAATAAATATAATTAAAGGTATTCAAGTTATTAAGGCCTTAAGGGAGGCCTATGTTTATTGTTTAGCAGTGGACCGATAAAGGCTGATGATGATGATGATGTTGAAGTTATGAAGTATAATATCACAGATTTAAAAACATAGACAGATGGAGCATACCGAACACGCGAGTAACACCACCAAAGCGAATACAAATTCAAAAGCAAACACAATCTAATAGACGATTAGAGTACGACGCTATATCAAGCACTTGAGAGCGCTTTTGAGTTACCAACCATCCAACCTCAACCACCATAGAAAAGCTTAATCTTATATCCTGTTTTAATAAATCAATAATTCATACATAGATTACAATATACATTTGCTGTGAAATTATAAATATCATGCTGCGATGTATAACTTTATAAATTTGCATACAGAATAGAGTTCCACTTTTTGATCCACACATAGAAATCAGACCTGCATTTACGCAATAATAACAATACATACGTAAACAAAAACATATATAAAACCGCCATTTTAGATTTTAAGACCTCAATAAGTCAGATGGTAATGCGGTCGTTGTTAGAGATGTTATTATACATTAATAAATACATTGTAGTGTATATCATCATACAAACTGCCCGCATGTCTGTCGAACAAGGCGATCCTTAGATGATTGTAATTGAGTAAAGACAAGTTACAACTCCTTAAAGAAATATTTCCTAGTAAATGGTATAAGTTTAAGCTGTTTAATAGAACCTAAAGTATTTAAAAAACATGCAATACAATAATTAATTAAGAATAATTGAACGTGATTGGAAGTATAACGGCCGTCTGGCAGATATTAAAAAAAAATGTAGGTAAGGTAAGACTAACAAAAAGCAGTACACAATTTACACAATATATAAATAAAAGTAGGAAAATAAAATGTGATCTTTTTACACTATAGTTTTTTGTTTTCTTATGTTTTCGCGAATTTCACTCATAATGAAACAACTTTTACGGATTTTATCGCGGTTTATTAAGTTTTTCAAGCCCGATGTTTCGGATAGTTTAACGTTTCATTATAATAATAATTTATTGTTTTAATGTATGTCAATCTAATATGGGTAATCATTTTACTTACGGCCGCAATTCCGCGTTGAATGAAAATGCGTCGTTTACTTTCTTGACGTTGTGTGGCGAGTAGCGGTTGTAGTAACCCCAGATGCTGTTCATCAGCTTACTGTTGTATTTCAGGGGTGTCAGCTCTAATACTGTAAAAGAAAAATAATTTGCATCGGTACATTAGAAGAGTAGTCGGTTAAATCCATTTATTCTGGATTTTTGTTTTGCGGGTTAGATTATAAGGTAGCCCTTATGCTGCATTGCTAAATGCTGTGTAATGGATAATAATGGATAATGCTTTAAGGTTTTTATCGAAAAAAGTATAATGAAACTGGTTAAAACGGGACATCTATAGATAAATCCTACATAGAAGAGGTTCTACCCCAACTACAGTAAAAGTTAAAAGCATTTTTAGTTTTAAGAATATAAGGTAAAAAAATGAAATAAAAAATTTAAATTATGTACCTATTATTAATAATAATATCTTATATTAACACTGAACTGCTGAAAAGTTTGTTTGAACGCGCTAATCTTAGGAACTACTGATCGTATTTAAATGACCATTTCAGTGTTATATATCGAGGAAGGCTAAAAATCACCCTGCTAAAATGCCGCTGTAAATCTAAGTTAACGCATGCGAAGATGCGGGCAACAGCTAGTAAATGATAAAAAAATTCTTTAATTTTTTAAACTTTGACTTTAATATTTTTAAGACAAACTGTAAAGCGATAGCTTATCTTGTCCTGGAAATAGGTTAAAATATGTTATCACATTATTTATAATACCTACCGTCTGCTAAAACTAGGAGTGCGATAAATCCAGCTGCGCAGTCCTTTCTCTGAATACCAAACTTTATCAGTGCAATGACTAAATAACATTTACAAATGTATTGTTGTATACAATACTCGAATGCATATTATGACGTCACACAAATAAATAGCATTATCTACGTCATATTTAAATAAATAATATTTGAATGGAAAAATTATAGATTATAATATGATTACTCTGTAGACACGTAATGTATTGTAGATACGATTTTAAATAAACAACAAAATAACACCGTAACCTCATAGCAAAGTCTAACAATGTGTCACTGTT
Organism: Lycaena phlaeas; assembly: GCA_905333005.2. Lineage (NCBI taxonomy): Eukaryota > Metazoa > Arthropoda > Insecta > Lepidoptera > Lycaenidae > Lycaena > Lycaena phlaeas. Next base: position 8,632,950 of record HG995181.1, read on the forward strand.
CGATGGTTTTTTTTAATGTTATATTATCATAAAGAAAAAACGATACTTTTGTTGTTCTATCTAATAATTATAAATCTAAATAAAATAATTATGAAATGCTAATTTAGCGGTTCACAATGTATTCGAAAAAGATTTTCTTTTCCTAGGTCTAGGTAGGGTTTATCTGTTATAGTTAGTTAATAGGTACTGCAATTAAAACTCCCAAAGTAAAACTCACACAAACACTAATAGTAAAACTTTACCCGTTTATAGCTTGTCGACCGTATCGGCTTTGACAAGCCAAACTCCTTGAGTAGCTCGCACGATACATGTATAAAAAAAGCTTCTACAAAGTCTAAGCTCTGATTTACTTAACTAGCCATTGTATTAGAGTACGGACAAGCTAGCGCTTGTCAGTTGCCTGGGGTGGCAAACAAAATTTGTCTGGGACTTCTTTCCATCGTAAAAGCCCAAACAGAAAGACTTTTATATTTAATTATTTCAGGCAGTTTGCTACGCACTGTTCTATGTATTGACGAAATCTTGGATCTTAGTTTCCACATTTTCGAGGGATAGCATAGATATACATAACTAGCCACGCTCTGTTCTAAACTTAATATACTTGTGTTGAAGTTCGTATACTATCCCATATTCCAGAGAATCTTTGTTGGCACTTACAATTAGTGTTAAAGTACTTCGAGGATTCGTTCCCTTTCTTGACGTTGCTGATCTTCATGTTACGCTGTGTCTCCCTGATCTTGGCAGCGGAGAAAGCGGAAGGCGGTATGGCAGCCATGCTTCTCTGACACTCTAAAATGAAAAAAAAAAGTTAGGATTGGAAAGAAATCAAAAAGCGTTTTTACTATGACAGAATAAAAAACAAGCACGTAAGAGAATATACGAAACAAAAAGAGTTTTGGTCAAACTTAGTCCCCTTATTGATCATCATGACTTGTTGACGACTGGCCCTCACGATAGGTTTCTAACGTCACCCGTTCCAAACCAGTCGACCGTAGCTGACCAAGTTAGGTACAAACCCGATGCCATGAACATGGCGGGGGGCAACCCCCCAAATTATAACGTCATAGGATGATCCAACCGGATCACCCCATTTCCGATGACGCATAACGGTCACTAGGACCATTAGCATAGATCCAACCGAAAAAAAAAAATTGTTGACGACTTTCAACATTTTATTCTAAGCATTCGGTGGTTTTCTCTTAGCTTTATTTTTTTAAAATTTTAACATAGTCAGAATGTGTCACAGGTGGCAAAAGTTTCGAGAACATCTATCCTTTATCTTAATCATCATCATCAGCCTCTTTCCGTCTACTGATAAACATAGGCCTCACTCAATGAATACCAAGACGACCGATCCCTTGCCACTTGTATTCAACGCGGACCGGCCACTGTACGGAGATCGTATTCTTCCCCAGAAAAATAAATAATTTTTTATCTTACCTACGTTCTTTACGACAACTACATGACGAACCGAAAATCTGTATTATAGCAACGGAGTATTATTTTTTAGTAAAAGTTCGGACTTTTATGTGTAATGCATGAATTAATTTTCGCTGCTATTTAGAAATTTTAGGCGTATTGTTTAATTTTTTTGTTAGTTTAACCTCAATGTGCAACGTATTACAGTATATCATATTGTTCTCACAGATGCTATAAATTTTCGTAACGATTTTCGCGATCAATCCACACCGTCGAAGTCTTAGATGGACAAGCAAAGAAATATGGCAAGTACGTGCCAAGCTTTTTACGGGTAAACGGCGAATAAGATCTCTCCATCTTTTTAAAATAATTCTACTCAAATCGGCCTCACGTCACTAAACTTAACGGATGCTAAAGACGATCTCTAGATTTCTTAATTTTGAGTGCGACTGTAAACGATGTACCTATTCAAAAACTTCGTTCGTCATACTTTGTACTAAGGTATTAATGTATATCGCCCTGACATCTCGAATATGAAATAATTTACTTAAATATTATTTTACATATTCATCATCCGTCCACTGCTGAACATAGGCCTCCCTCAATGAACGCCAAGACGACCGATCCCTTGCTACTCGCATCCAACGCGGACCTGCCACTGCGCGGAGATCGTCTTCCCATCTGGTTAATGGCCGACCAACACTTCGTCTACCTAAACGCGGCCTCCACTCTTGAACCTTAATGGCCCATCGGCCATCCGTTCTTCTGAGTGCGTGACCAGCCCATTGCCACTTCAACGTGCTTATTCTTCGCGTGATATCGGTAACTTTAGTTCTCTGGCGAAGGTCTTCGTTTCGAATCCTATCTGCCAAAGAAACACCCAGCATAGCACGCTCCATAGCACGTTGAGCTACGACAAACTTGCGGATCAGTCGTAAATTAAGAGGCCACGTTTTGGCCCCGTAGGTCATCACGGGGAGAACACATTGGTTGAAGACTTTCGTCTTCAAACTCTGCGGTATAGACGACGTGAGAATATGGCGAAGCTTCCTAAATGCTGCCCATCCTAATTGAATCCTCCTACCGGCTTCCCTCTCGAAGTTATGTCGACCTAGCTGCAAAGTATGCCCAAGGTAGACATACTCTTGCACGACTTCGAGAGTTTTGCCATCGACGTTAACAGGCCTAGGGAGAACGTGCTCATTGAACATGACTTTCGTCTTGTCCAAGTTCATCCTAAGGCCCACCCATTTTACATATTATGCGCAAATAATAATATGTACTTCGTATTGTACAAAGTCCCATTAAAATAAATTCATACGTATAATTTATAGGTACCTACAATAGGTATGCACACTCATTACCTACACAACTTACAACTATGAAGGGTAGAGACAAGGAGAATCATCTTATATAGGAGATAAGTAGAGAAAGTGTTGTTAAACAGTCCAAACTGCCTACAATGACGCTTCTGTGGAACGGTACATGATGTTTGTAATTTGTATACTTAATGTATGTATGTGTGCACAATTGCTTAGCGCACACATGTTTAAAAGTTTACACTCTTGCTACTGTGGCGCCACCACGCTTATAGACGGACACCTTTCGTATACAGACATGATACTCCTTACTTATATTCCATGCTTAAAAAGTATTTGTAAAAAGAAATAAAAATAGGAACATTGATCTTATGACAAACTGCACATAATGGAAAAAATATTACATATAAACTATCCATCACTTAGGTACCTGTTCACAACAATAAGAAATAACCATTTCTACTCTTTAAAACACAAAAGATGGAATATATTTTCCCTCTGCTGAAGTGACATAAAAAAACAGTTTACCTTTGCACTCTTGAGCGAACAGTTCCCGTCCAATCTTGCTTAAGGCCGCAATGTTTGAAATATTGATACCGTTGCAAGCGAACGCAGAAGAACCAAATGGCACCATGAAATCACGAAGCGATAAAGGGAAGAAAGAAAGAAGAGATCCGAAGACAATGCGCATAACAAACGCAGTGAGCAGTGTCTGAAATGTGACTACTTAAAATGGCTGCGAAATGTGTACGTCCTCTTGTAGGGGTTATCTATTGTCTCTTGCCTATTGGGTCAATTACAGATAACTCGGTTTCACTTCCACCGATGTTGTACAGCAATTTTAGCGTTATAAAAAATATAAATTACTAAATTTAAGATTAAGATGAAAATAGTAACAACAATAAGATTGTTATTTTTCGATTTCGGTTGTTAACCGATTATAAGTTATTTTTAACGATGTACAAAGTAAGTGATACCAATAATAATATAATTATTTTGCTATACTTAATAGTTATTTTGCTATATAGTTGAATGTTTGTACAAATTATGAACTATAGAATATAATGCTTCCAAACAATGTTGGCCCAAATGACTGGTTAATTATGAGCACCCTTTACTTGAATAGCAAGGAGTAAGGACATGGAGCACGTTTAGGTTTAAGATGGTCTTAATTTCTATCTGATTTTCATTTCATTTCATTCTGATTACTTGATAATTCTCAAACTTTTTGTCTTTGAATAAATTACATAAGTATACAATACTGGCAACTTATATACCTTGTAAGCGCAACGTTTGTATTTGTACCCTTAGACTGACACCTACCTAGGGGGCCGAAACGGCCTCTAAATTTGTGATTGCTCCGAGTTTGTCGGAGCGTGCTATACTGGTTGTTTCCATGGCAGATAAAATTCGAAATAAGGACTAGCCAGAGAAGCCAGAGAAATAATACCGATAACACATCACACACACAGGATAACGGATGGTCATGGACCAATAAGGTTCAAGAGCCGAAGCCGCGTAAACGTGTCAGTTAGCCAGGGTTTAATCAATCGTAAAGTCGATCTCCGTACAGTGGTGGTTTTGTTGGTTGCAAGTTGATGACACTAGTTGGCCTATGTGCTGCAGTGGATGGATAAAGAAGTACGTAAATACTGTATGGTCTCTACTTAGTTAACTTAGTGTGGGGCCTATCTACTATTACCCTATTCTAAATTTGGACCTAGGTACATACAACATATTGATAGTCTCAATTTCTCCACCATTATTTAACGATGGTGCCAGTCCAGTCATGCGTTTCAAACAAAACAAAACTTGTGAAACTATCAAATTCTTCCTCGTAGTTCTGTTCTCGTAGTTGTGTCTCATAGTTTCTGTTCTTTTTTTAAATTTTCTTTTATCTATGGTTTCGTCATCTAACGCGCGTAAGCTCAATACGAACATTTTGGACTGGTAGATAAACTTTTGTTATGGACAAGTTATAATTCCCGCTAATTGCTACGTATTATGACGTGTTAACGGGGGCTGTTATCTCGGTACAAGTTAACATATAGTACCTATGTCAACTTACGTCAACTGCACTAGAAAGGAAATCTCCATTATACATAGTAAACAACAAGAATAAACTAGGTAACAGGTTAGGCGTCTTACGGCAAGCAAAGGTATAACAAAAAACTCCGAGACAACAATTCACTGCAGCCCGAGGCCCGAGATTTAAAACCTATTTAATTTATATCTTTTTGCCAGTTCGACTATCAAACTAATATATGCTAATCGGGATACATTATTTATTTCTATTTTTACGTTAGCATAGAAGGAAAAAAGCAGGAATGTAAGAAAAAGATGAGATAGAGATTTTATTTTTGAAATCAAAAAGGGAAGAAGATATTTGATTTGAACTTTTGAAGAGATAGTTTTTAGTTTTTATTAAGTACTTACAAGAAAATAAAACGGTTCAATTTTTCATAAGAAACATTTCTTATTTTTATTAGAAAGAAAGAAACAAAAGAAAAATATTTTTATTTTTCACTATACTTACACAACATAATAATATTATATTAAGACAGAATAATTAAAAACTAACTTAAAATAGACATTGCAGCCAACAATAGGGGCAGGTGTCACACAGCATTTGTCACACCATTACAGCAATGGTGAGACGCTGATTTTCAGTGACTCCTCGTTACGTTTGTTTACGCATGAATTATTTAACTTATAGCTAAGTTTCTTGCATTTATAAAAAACTGGACATTTTGCATCTCGGAGTACTCTTTCAGGACAAAATAACGTGACAGGATAACAGGATAGTCCCGTTTTGAACGGGACTATCCTGATTCCTGTTATCCTCACGGAGTGTATATTTGTATCTAGCGAGTGACAGAACCATTTTGATGGTTCTAGTCTCTTGAATATTTGATTTCTCAAATCTTATATCTTACACTAATATATAAAGTTGAAGAGTATGTTTGTTAGAACACGCTAATTTCAGGAACTGTTGGTCAAATTTAAATGATCCTTTCAGTGTTAGATAGCCCATTTATGGAGGCCTATATTATTATATCATTGCTGTTGTAAATCTTAGTTAACGCAGGCAAATCAGCGGGCAGCAGTTAGTAGGTATATTGTATACGTAAATATTGCTTAGTTCTAAGTTCTACAGTTTTTAGACAGAGGCAAAGAATTCAGACGTACATAGAAGGACAGTTCTTAAAGATTTTTTGTGCCGACTTTATTGGGGACGTGTCCCCAGTTCGCACTCGCTCGCTCTCGTAGGCTCATATGCTGAGGACATCGCGGTGTCCCTCTCGTCACGCCCCCAAGCGGACGTTTACATCGCAGAGTTTGTCCTCAAAGCGCCCATAAGAACTGTCCTTCTATGTACCTCTGAATTCTTTGACACAGGTTACATATCATTTTGTAGGCAACAATGTTTAAGACAGGCCAACTACAAATTATTCATTCGAATGATAACAAGCCCGTCTCATAGTGACAGACTATCTCACTGTCACTATGAAATATTGTTCTCAATTATTCTTGGTATCTTCGTATCGAGCGCACTGAGTCACACGTACGGGTATCTAGACACGCTTTTGGAATGTGCGAATTTATTTTAAAGTATTTCCTTGTATATACATCGCTACCTACTAGTGGTTGTTTAAGCCACGGGATGAAATTTGACCATGATATCATCATCATCATCAGCCTTTATCCGTCCACTGCTGAACATAGGCCTCCCTCAATGAACGCCAAGACCACCGATCCCTTGCTACTCGCATCCAACGCTGGTCACGCACTCAGAAGAACGGATGGCCGATGGTACAAGAGTGGAGGCCGCGTTTAGGTAGACGAAGTGTTGGTCGGCCATTAACCAGACCATGATATGGCGATTTAAATTTTAACATATCTGAAGGACACCTAGCCCTCCTTTTTAGATAAAGCCGTTATCCGCTGCAGTGCCAAAATCAATTTTACATATCTGACGGGCAGGTGTCTGCTGACGGTTTTTAATTTAGGTATATTATTATAAAGTTTAATTAAAATCCATTCAGTAGTTTTTACGTGAAAGAGTAATAAACATCCATACTCACAAACTTTTACGTTTATAATGTTAGTAGGATATCTAACTCAACGTGTGCACGGGTCGTACCATCAAACAATACCTTCCCAAACAATAGGTCTGCTGTTCAGGAGTTTAATCACAACGGAAACTTTCCACTCTATTACCTACTCCCAATATTTTGGCAACAAAGTAAGCCCATCTGAGACTAGGTACCGCGAACAAAGGGGCTATAAATACATATAACTGTAATGTTTTTGTACGAATGTTCCGCTGTATACCGGTAGCAGGTCTAATCACTAAAACAGCGGTGCACCTCGGCCAGTGACCTGTGTTCACGGTTGTCCTACATGTTTTACTTTCGTTGCACCTCACGGGTCATTGACCTGTCTCGTACACTGTCCAACATGTTTTATTATTGTCTACACCGTCCTCTGGGACGCATAGGCCCTTCTGATGAATGCCAAGACAACAATTCTCCAGCATCGCCTCGGATTATATCGAATGTAATATGTTATATTTCGAGTAAAAAATGTTGTACTTAAGTATATGAAAGTTTAAAATTATCATGTGCTTTATATGTGCTATAAAAATATCTTTATTATACGAATGGTAGGTATGTAGTAACCAGGCAAAGATTTTATTGAATTGACCAGCCATTTGGGAATAAATAATACACCTGTTGAGAAACGCCGTATAATCTTGTCATTGTTCAGAAACGGTAATAAAGTTTACCAGTCTTAATTAGATTATCGGATATAATATGGATTATTGAATCTTTTACTTTCGCTAAATTAGCTTTCCATGGAAATTTAATAAAAGGGATATAGATTCAAACTGCATTTTGGTGTTAGTCTGCAACATACACTTTTTTTTTTCTTTTACGCCGGGAAATGCACTGACGCATACCGCTGGGGAGTGGGTCTCCCCAGGCGGGTATGTGGGACTCGCTGCGCCCGAAAGCTGGTAAATGGACGCAGCTCTACCCACTACCCAATGCCGCCTTTGGTGCAGTGCCCCGGATCTACAAGCAACAGGGCACCTCGACGGCCAGCTAGTTCCTCGGGGGACCGACGCCACCTCCACAGAGTGATTGCACCGCACCACAGAACAACCCCTCCCACCGTCGGGACAGTACGATGAGGCGAGGTTCCCATCCTCGCCCTTGCCCCCCCTTCTTATAAGAGGGGTACAAAGAGCCCCCTTGGCTTAATTAGCTTCGCCCAAGGTGTTGGGCTCACCCTAGGCTACTGAGTCCCACCGCCACGACAAGGCTTGAACCGTGGTGGGGCTGCAACATACACTTAGCTTTTTTGATTGAACTCGTTTATCTTTTAAATTAACTGTAGGAAGAAAATCATATTCATGGTTGTCTAATTTTATAGATTTATATGTTTAGCTTGCTGCCCTTAGGCATTAACAGACTTCCAAAAGTACTATTTATTAATTCTTATTAAAAAATTGGGGTTGATCGTAAAACGGTGGAAAGTTGATGTTGTAACTTGCTAAAAAATTTCAATGCTAAATCATAATAAAATAAGGATAAAAACAATGTCAATAAAAAATACAAAAAAAAAAATATATACAAAAATCGGAGTTTGGTATCAAACACGTGCCACATAAAAATTATAAGTATGTTAGATTTATTTTTAAGGAGAATCATTTTGATCTCCAGTTGTAAGTGTGTTCTCCTCCATGAAGTAGCGACGCCAGCATGCCATTATAAAAACACATATTATTTATGTCAAAATGAGGCAAAAGAGCAGTAGCCTTTCGGTAACTACCGACGCTCAGCGATATCCGCAGTGCCAGAGGTTATGTAGATGTGTTAACACTTAGCCTCCTTTCCCTATATTATTCACTAATGTCTCACCGAAAACTCACAAACCGCAAGAAACGCGTCAGCATAGCTGTCAGTTTACGCCCGTATTCGTATAGCGAGAATTCGTCTGCAATACAGTTTGGCACTAAAGAAACAACAAGCATCTTACTCTTGAACACACCATACGTTTGACGTAACTGAAGATTTTCAAATGAATTTAACGTCGCAGCGCCCGGCGCTGTACTAAAAATATCATTTTTGATGGGAAACAGCTTAATAAATAAAAAATCACACTCAAAGAGTTGTGGTTTTCGGTCGGAGATATACGACGCAAGCGAAAGGGACCCGAAAATATTTGTCGGACAAATCCGACGTAAGCGGTTAAAGGGTTAACCCTTTGAGGTGCGGAAGACGCCCATCGGCGTCGCGACGAAAACCGTCCCCGCACCTGGGTAATAAGTGTAGTTTTTATTGCCGCATGGAATGGGCTATATCTATCATATACGTATCTATCGAGTTTCTCGATATACTTGAAGTGTAATAAAACATAGCCAAGCTTGCTTAGGTTTATATTATAAACTCGTCAACGAATTCTAAAAGCAATTCTAAATTTGGGAATTATAATACATAATATGCAGCAAAGGAAAAATAAAAACAACAATATGATTATTGTAAACATTATATATTTGCACTTATCATCTATATGATTTCAAAAATTATAATTTCGTTTAATACTAAATTGTAATCAATTTAACTTAATTTTTAAAATCGATTTGAAATAATTTCGCCATCAAAATAAATTAAAATATTAATCAGTACTACTTGAGGTAGAGCTAAGTTTTACATTATGTGAGAGGCACTAACACTACCTTAAGTACTGGGCTGCCGTCCAAGCTTCCCTTATCATATTATAAATGCTGACAACAATTGAACTTTAAGTATCGAGTAAGCAGCGGGACTAAATTTTAACTTAATTAATTAGGTTTTATTTAATAACAGTTAGAAGTTGTTTTGTAAAGATTACATATATAGTTTTTTATTTTATTTTAGATGGACTATGGATCCGCGCTTGTATCAAATTGTAATTTTTAAAATTGTACATAACATGGTAACATCTGGCAATGTGGGCTGTTTTGTTAGCTTGAGTATTACAATCAAATTGTTACGCTTGCTAGTATTAACTAAAATGATTAAATAATGATATAAATAACGTCGTTTCATATGAACAAAGTCGGGCCAAGCTGAGGACAATACTGCTTTTGTCAGCACCGCACTATCTAAAACAAATATTGTTTATTGACTATAATCTAACATTATTATAAGGTTCGCTTGTACTCAGTTGTGTTGTAGGTACTTATAGTTTTATTAATAAAATTTGATGACTGACGGTGAAATTGTATTTTTATATTATCATCAACAGTGCTATGGTTTGAAAACGAGATTGTATCATTTAGTTACCTTAAAATAATATCACTGATAATATCAAACAAACATCACAAATTGCAAAGTGAAATTTTGTTTTTTCATGATTTCTTCATACAGATAATAATCTTGATTATTTTATTGTACTCTTAACATTACAATCAACAAATATAAGAAATGTAAGAAAATGTAAATTTATAAAATTTACTCACACGAGTACAACGGTTTTTATAAAGATTATTAATTCATTACAGACTGACACACAAAATATCGACAAAAATTATTTACACGTTACGATTATTATTCAGACTATATTTTAATACTCTCAATAATACATTGAAATTATTGCATAATATTAAGTGTCAAATAAATTACAACTTTCATAATTGAATACTAAATCATTTAAAATTATCGATAACTCTTATCGACAAGGGTAACGGCACTGAGCCTGACCGTAATGGCTGCGAGTGCGAAAGAGACAGATATATTCGCTGCACTTCGGGCCGTTACATGGTCGGTTTGAGCCTCCCTTGTAAAAGAGATTCGCTACCTTCCTTTGATATATTATTATATACGGGTCTGTTATGTATTAATAATCTTGATATTGATGATAAGAATGTATATAATATGTAATGGGATAATATGCGTGAGGATAATGGCGGTTTACTTGTCTAGTAGGTGCGGATCATGGGCGGCACGGTCTTGCACTCTTGCTGGTCAAGCGTGTTGTCGATGACGGGGCGGTAGCTGAGTTTGGTGGCGCCCGTCTCGGGGTCCGTCTCCGCCACAGTGTGCTTCCTCCAGTGCTGTTCCATTGGCAGCTTAGTCTATACACAAAAGATATCGTACATGAAACAATATAGAAGATTACGTATTTATAATGATTATGTATTTATAAAAAAAGTTATCCAAAAATATACAATAATAAATATTAAGTATAGTGGACGGATATAGGCTGTTGATGTTGATTATGATGAGATATAAAAAACCTTGCAAAAATAAATCCATTCAAAAGTTTGTTTGCGGATACCGCAGACTCGCACCGAGGTTTTTTTTTTGGAAAGTCAAAGTTATTGATCATGATGATCATGATCATGATTGACAGTCAAGATCAAAGTTATTTTTAAAACAAGCTCAAAATCTCTATTACCTGTCCCTCAAGAGGTTTGGAGTAGTCATACTCATCGCGCCTGGTCTTGAAGTCCTCTCGGGCGTGGGCGCCCCTCGACTCCTCCCTGGCCAGTGCACCCTCCACAATCTGCACGGCGTTGATGAGCAGGTTCTGGAGTTCGAGCGTCTCCACCAGGTCGCTGTTCCATACCAGCGAGCGGTCTGAGACGCGCACGTCCTTTAGCTGCCCGTAGATTTCGTGGATCATGCGCTGACCTGGATTGTCATTAGTGACATTAGGATTGGTAGAGCTTGTCAATTTATCTCCCAGATTGGAAAAAGGGTATTACAATATGCAACTTTCAATATTTTATCCCTTTATAATACAGGCAACTCGCAGAACTACATTAGCTATTATCATATTATAAAATAAGCACTTATACCACTAATCTTATAACAATTTGTTTGTTCGACAGAAGACATTATCTGGGCCGAATAGAAATAAAATCATTTTTTAATAAAATCTTAAATTGAAATTATTATTCTGAGCCTACATCAAGCCTACACCGAAAGTAGTGGGTGTACCTTCTTCCAGAGTGTTCTTCTGTCTGAACACGGCCGCGTTCTTCTGCATGCACTTCTGCATGCGGAGGCGCAGGTCCGCCGTGCCGATGGAGCCGTTGGCGTACCGCACTTTGTCCAAGTTGGCGATACTCTGTTGTCCGGTGCTCTGTAAACAATATTAGCGATTTCAGCATCATGTGTGATTGATCAGTGCTTCGCTTGTGAAAACTAATGTTATGGGATAGCGAAAATTTTATAAAATACATATACAATATACATCAATGACGTCGACATCTTTATTTACATTCTTATCATAAGATAACTTCCCAAGATGGCGTCCTTTCTAAATCAAGTATGGCTGTATTCAAAATGGCGTCCTTTCATAGTTAAAGGTATTCAAGATATCACCATCTGTCAGTGCAGCAGTATTCAAAATGGCGCTTTCAGTCAGCCAGGGAGGTAATTGTTACTTGTTACTTGAGGTCAGGCTGGTTTCCGCAACTCGACGCTTTGCGCCTATTTTGCGTGCTGTGAGCCTGAAGCACTCCCTACTGCCAGTTAAGCTCCGCAAGAAAGCTAGCAGTCTCTCAGTCAGGGAGGTAACTAGAGATGCAACTCCCAGTTATGTATTGAATATGGTATGTCACCTCTCGCAGCGGCCCCTGGGCGTCGCCGGGGCGGCTGATGTCGGCGACGGTGAGCGCGCAGGCGCGACCGAACACCACGAGGTCGAGCAGCGAGTTGGCGCCGAGCCGGTTGGCGCCGTGCACGGACGCGCACGACGCCTCGCCCGCCGCCAGCAGACCTGGCACCACGTGGTCAACGCCGTCGCGGTGCACGATCACCTGCCACACAAGTTATATCAGTGATTATAACATTTGCCTAGGGACAACAATGGCTGTTTAAAAATTGCTACTTATTTTACTGTGACTGGCCTGTTGGTCTAGTGGTTTGTGACCCTGAAAAAAGAAGGTCGTGGGTTCGATTCCCACCCAGGACAAAATATTTGTGTGATGAGCATGATCATTTGTTCTATGTCTGGGAGTAATTTATCTATAATATTTAGATATTTAGAAATGTATAAGTAGTGTATCAGTTGTCTGGTTACCCTAAGAACAGGTTTTGCCTAGTTTGGGATCAGATGGCCGTGTGTGAGTTATCCCAACATATTATTATTATTATTATGTAAACAAAAAGTGATTATGTAAAAATATATTCAAAGGGTTACATAAATAATAAAAATATTATCGTAGAAATTAAAAAAAAAAAAACAGTTAACAGTTTTAACCTGTATCATTTTGTCATTTCCAGTTTTCGATTTTGTCTAGATATAAAATAAGAAAAAGGAGTTATACCACCTCCTCTGAACTTTGAAGTATATAGATTGGGATGACTGGGAAATCAGTGGGCAGTCAAAGTGCGCAGTTGTGTTTTTTCTGTTTCCTGATATTTAATTACTATCTTGTATTTTATTCATCTGGAGTGGAGTACCATGTAATGGTAAGCTTGTCATAAAAATATAATATTACCTCTCCACGGTAGTTAGTAGGTGTGCCGCCCATGTTGTAGTGTACAGTAGGCAGCACAGGGATGGGCTCCTTGGTGACATCAACTCCGGCGAAGATCATGGCAGTTTCGGAGATACCGGGCAAGCGCTGCTTCAGTTGCTCCTGAGGTAGATGGTGCAGTTGAAGGTGCACATGGTCCTTTTCGGGGCCACAGCCACGACCTGAATAATAAATATTAAAAAAAAATACTTCATAAAGACATTAAAAAATATAATTATTATCTGTAGATTACTGGCAACCCCTGTAAACTTTACATTTTGGATTTAAGTAGATAACGAGTTAGCAGTTACAATTGGAATCTAATTCAAACAATATAAATGAAAACTAATTAAGTAATTAATAAAAAAGTTATAAGTAAAAAAAATCACGAGAAATTTTACCAGCTAACAGCTTGTAGTTGTTAATGTTTTAAAAATTTACTATTATGGTTTAGTGGCAACATTTGACAACAATGTAAGTCCATAGTATAGTTTACCTTCCATGATCTCAACGGTCATAGCTCGCGACACCACGTCTCGACTGGCAAGATCCTTGGCGACCGGAGCGTATCTCTCCATAAAACGTTCTCCCTTGGCATTCACCAGGAAACCACCCTCACCACGGCATCCCTCCGTCATCAGACAACCAGCACCGTAAATACCTGTAAAAAGCATATCATTGTATGACGACGTCTGTAGCTCAGTTTTTAGCGCGTAGGCGCTTTATCCGGAGGTAGAGGGTTCGAATCCCGCCATCGGTAATGGATGTGTATTACACAATATAATAATAATCAGCCTGGTCAACCTACCTGGATGCTCCTAGGGTTTTAGTGCCATAAATGAACAACTCTTACCTTGTTTATTGGTTAGAAAATTCTACCTATGTGTTTATCACTGCCTTCTTTAATATCCTGTCAATTCTAGCTACACTGACTTTCAAAATATAAGTTAGTAATGGTCCTAACCCATATTAGATGGCTATAGTTTCTTCGTAAAGGAACCTCACATACTTCCTAAGGACTATGGGTTGTAGCATCGACCACAACCCATAGACTCCTAATAACAGGGGAACGGGTTCTGGCGACACATCTGACTTATAGTTCCGATGTAAGCCGTAAACAATGTACTCAAACTATCGTGTCGTCTCATTCTTTCTCGTTGCGAAATATATCCATTTCTTTTTAACGTTCCGTGATTGGTTATGTATGATATTGAGTTAGCTAATCACAGCATTGCAACCCCTTTCGTCTCACCTCAGCTAGTTGCCAGAATGCATTTAATACGAAAAATCAAACATTAGGAGTCTATAGGGAGTGTGGTCGATGGGTTGTAGTAATTTCAGGTATATCCAAAAACATGTACTGACCAGTGGGGTGGAACTGCACAAACTCCATGTCCTCGTTCTGTAGGCCTGCGCGAGCCGCCATGGCAGTACCGTCGCCTGTACACGTGTGGGCGGACGTGCAGCTGAAGTATGAACGCCCAGTACCACCCGTCGCTAGGATCGTGTTCTTCGCTTGGAACCTGAAGTAATATTATGTTGACTTATAACCATAGACAAATAAGGGTAATATAATATGTATAACAGAGACCATGAATTGCATAAACACATCAGAGAAAATTAAACAATTATCTATTTTACTGTCAATATTTAAATAAGTTTCTGCCAAGCATTATATTTGATAAAAATTCAAATTATTTCGGTATTTATGTAAATAACACATCATTAATATGAAGAAACTGGTTTTTAATGTAGTTGCAGTCTCCAATCCCACAAGTAATTTTTTAATATTGGGATTGCAAAAGTTAAACTATAAAATAACTAGCTGTGGCATGCATCTTTGCTTGCATTAACTTAGATTCAGAGCTAAATGCAGATTGATGATGATTATATTTAGTTGCAAATTTATTTCTTATGATATCGCCTATGAAAGTCCCGCCAAAATCGGCCCAGCCGTTTCAAAGATCAACCAGAACAAACAGACAGACAAGAATTAAAAAAAAAAAGTAATGTAAACTTAAGTACTGTATTCTTTAATATACATTTAGTAAAAAGCCGTTCATTTGATATTAGAAGCAGACACTTTAATTTTATTTATTTCTACAGATACAATATTATCAGTACACATAACTTTTAGTTACTTTTCAAATGCTAAAACTACAAATTGTATATTTGACAAAGGTCGGAATTATATTTTAAAAAAGGACACAAGCTTTCTTTGTAAATAACATCAGTTTAGATATTATTATATGTGGCTATATATCTTATGTAACATGAGCATAGCCAAAGGCGACAGCAAGTATTCACAAGGTCAAATAATATTTTTCATTCAAACCATAAAATAACTGAAAGATCAAGTTTTTTTTGTATATAATTTAAGAAGTATTACTGATTATAATAATAATTATTATTATAAGCCTAGGTAACAAATATTGTTTTAATAATGTAGATAACTCTTATCTTGTTATTAACAAACAATAGCACTACGTCCAGAAAATTTTTGTAAAAATTAATAAGCATGATGTTTTGTCAATATCTAAATAATATTTTACCTGTGTAGTGTTCCATCCTCCAAATTTAGAGCAATGCAGCCTTTGCAGACACCATCCTCCATAAGTAAGTCCAATGCAAAATACTCAATGAAATACTCACAGTCGTATCTCAAAGATTGTCCGTAAAGTGTATGCAGAAGAGAATGGCCTGTCCTATAGTAAAAATAATTAAGATTGAAACAAATAATTATATTATTATGTTTGTTTCTTTAATCCTAACAACAACAAATTTTCTCTATGGTTTTTTATTTGCCTGACATTTAAGAATTTCAATACATTACAAAAAAAAAAAGTCATAATAAAGACATTGTAGAATATCCTTTTCATATCAAATTTCGTATCAAAGCAGCAAACATTTTTAAGCCAAACAATCAAAGCACTTGTACAAAGATTACAAAAAGACAAATAAATAAATATCTTACCTGTCAGCCACAGCACAACATCTGTGGGCCTGTCCACCTTTACCAAACTTCAAAGATTGACCACCAAAAGCTCTTTGGTAGATCTTACCTTCAGATGTACGAGAGAAAGGCATACCATAGTTGTCTAATTCTATAACAGCATGTGGTGCTTCTCGGGTCATGTAGTGAATGGCATCCTGTTAACATAAACATGGGCCAACTCTTGAGCAGACATAAAGGTCTAACAATATGTCTTTAATAGTAAAATTTAATAATTCATATTGACAAAATGGTGATGATGATAAAGCATACCTGATCTCCAAGCCAGTCAGATCCCTTTACTGTATCATACATATGCCAAAGCCAGCTATCTTCTTCCATGTTACCTAAAAACAATATAAACTTGATAAATCAATATTTCTAAAAATTTGTGTTACAATTATTGGTATTAAAATAGAAACTGACCTAAGGCAGCATTGATTCCACCTTGAGCTGCTACTGTATGAGATCTTGTTGGGAATAGCTTAGTTACCACAGCTGTTTTAAAGCCTTCTTGAACTAAGCCAAAAGCAGCTCGTAAGCCAGCACCACCTGCACCAATAACCAGTGCATCGTGTTGATGATCAATAACTGTATAGGATTTTGATGCGTTTGTATTTACTGATGCATCTTTTAATGGTGTAGCTCCACCTACAGAAAGATGAAGATTCCTATACAAGTGTGATGCCTGAAAAATCAATACCAATCTTTAATATAAACATAAATAGATTTTTAGTATGAAGTGGGTACCCTATGATATCGCCTGGTTTTAAGAGGCATCTGTGTGCAGGTATTAGTAAAAATATAGGACTTGGAAATTAATTAATCTAGATTTATAAAATATTGTGAAATAGTTAAACCTGTTTGCTACATAGTAAGAAAAAGCTTTAAAAAATGGCTAGATCTAAATGTTTATATTATTTAATATGTTCTTTAGGTATATTGTAAAGTAAAATACATTTTTTTTAATGCAAAAACATGTTTTGTAGTGATTTTTTTTATATTGGGTTACATAACAAAATGTAACTTTTGCGCATTAATTATATTTGTACTGACCAATGCAGCAGGACTGCGGGATATGGCAGCTTTCATTAATGCACTCATGATGGAACTCTCTGTCCGCACCTAGAGTACAAGTACTTATTTAATTTTATGAAATTTTACTTGATCAACATTCACCCAACACCGCAGAGCCCACAATTGACATGTGTCAACATCTAGTGTTGTTCCTGACGAATTTAGAGTTGCCGCTAGAGATGTAAAGAACTCGAGCCTTTTGAGTCTTAAATTTTAGACTCGGCTGACAAATTGCACAGCTCGACTCGTTATACCAAGAACCCCAGACTCGAGCACTTAAGTCTAAATAAAGACACGAGCGCAACATGGCGCTCGAGTCTTGATTCGCGCTCGAGTCGTTTTACGCGACGAGTCGCGCTCAAGTTCTTTTCCATTTGGAGTTCCTTTATAAATAAACAGGAAATAAAATATGTAACTTTGTGAGATATAATAGTAATTTAATTATTTTTGTAACGTCTAATATTAAAAAAGAAAAAGCAAAAAAAAAAAAGCAAAAAAAAGCGTAAAATAAAAAGCAATAAATATTGTTCCGTACCCACATAACAAATAAGTGTCGCGTTTTTATCCCTCTTGAGGTACACAGAACATAATAATGCCATGCCTAAAGGCCACATTTAGCATGTTGCCACATAAACTATGTATTTTAAATAAATCAACCTTATTACGCTCAAGACTCGATACGCTCGAGCTCTTTTTAAGACTTGAGTTCTTTTTGAGACGTGAGTTTCTTTTTTAAGACTCGAGCTTTTTTGAAATACGAGTTCTATTTTGGCGCTCGAGTCTTCGAAAAAGGACTGGAGCTCGGGTCGACTCATAGCTCTGAGTTTTGTTAGCACACCGAGTCTTGTAAAATTGAGCCGAGTCTATCGAATTAAGACTCAAAGACTCGAGTTCTTTACATCTCTAGTTGCCGCATTCAAATACATATTAAAATTGCCGTATTTTACAAAACATTTATTTAAAAGGATGACAAAAAAAAAGCCAGATATTGTATAATTATATGTGTGTGTCAACTGTCATAGTTATATTCTCATTTTATTATTAGCAAAATAGGTTTTGAATTGTAGTTACCAGTACGTCTGATTATATTGGATTTAAGTCGTACTGTTTTTAATCATTCATTTTACGAATTATTTCGTTTGTCACTTGAAATTTTGTACAATTGCCGAAATTACGGATTATCTCACTCATTATTCTATTTATTACGCTACAGAGCTACCGACAGACATGGTATTAGTATGGCCTCCCGCTTCTGGTCTTAGTCGATTCCAACAGGAACAAAAAAATAAACTTCAACTCTTTTGTTTATGAATATTGAATAGAAACAACAAAATTTAATATTGCAAAATGCAAAGGCTCAGTGCAATGGCAAAATGCAAATAAATCATCCCTGATATTATTTATAAAACATCTTAATTTTGTTTTCGCTAAATTTTAAATACAATAACATGGCGGATAACCAAAATGCTCTTGCTGAAGCGGAAAGACTGAGAGGTAATGTCATCATAATACTATGTTTTGGTACTTTAATTTACAATTAATGTGCATTTACGAGCAATTTTACTTTTAAAAAATTTTTAGAAGAAGAATTAGCACGAGAATTAGAGCACAGCGACTCTAACGACGATGATTCTCAAGATGTGATATCCCTAGACATTGAAGAAAAACTATTGAAGGACGAGCCGGAATGTAAGTATTTGTCTTGTAAGACTGTTTTTTTAGTCGGAAATGTCCACAGGCTGATTGAAATAACATAGGCTGATGGTTTAAAATGATCTGACGACAATACCAAGTATACAAAAAAGTTTTTGTTATTATTATTTGTTTGAAATATTACAGACACAACCTTAGTTAACTATGGTGAAAGTACAAATAACCAAAGTGAAGCATCAGAACCTTACATGATGCAGCTATCAGGTGTTGATGAGCTCGGTGCCATTTATACAGAAAATTCTGATAATTTAAGTTCACAAAATGATATTCTGAATGATGTTAACGAACAATATGAGCCATATATGAATGAATATACATTTGAAAGCTCACACCTTGAAGAATCTCAAGTAGAAAATCTAGATTTATCAAATGACAACATGAACAATACAGAGTCTATAGAGCTGCCCAGTATGGATGAAATGCAGAATGAATCTATGCAAAATAATGATTATCAAACAGCAGAAGAAATTATGAATGAAAAGGAACGAGAAAGGAAAAGTAAAAAGGAACTAGAAGAGGAAGAAAGAGAGAAAATGCAGTAAGTGTAATACCTATTCTTCTCTCAACATTAAGATTTTCTATCATGTGGATGTATCATTATTATTAATCATCAATTGGTCTGATCCAGACTGTAACTACTCTTGTTGTTAGAAAATGCTTCTTAGATATTTATTGTGTGTGTTGGCAAAATTTTCAATGGTTTCCTCGCATGTGCCAATTAGTTTTAAGGGTGTACAATTCCTGGAGGCTAGGTGCATTGTGGAGCCAATTTAGTATTTTTAAAGTCTCAATGAAACTTCCTCTTTTATTCTTTCACACTGTTTTAATGCCTAGTTTCAATGGTTAAGTGCAAGTTAAGAAATACAGGTATGTATACCTTTATTTCTTAACTTTTGGGCCCTTAGGTGGGAAGTATTTATATGAGCATCTGCTGTCTGATCAATAAAAAATTCAATAATCATCATATATATATATATATATATATATATATATACCTATCTCAATGAACACCAAGATGACCAATTACTTCTGTTGAATAACTTAATGCCAGCATGTTTCAGTACTAAAATAATCATTTAGCTTAGGTTTATTCATGTTTAATTTTATCCCAGTGGTAAGTGCGCTGGGTACGTTTGAGTCCATGGTCTGAACAAGGTTGAGAAACAATGCTTTAATGGTTATCGGGCTTTGCTACTTTCAGATGTCCCTATATGTCATTGTTTTGTTATGAAAATATAAATTTATAAAAATGTATGACATTAAACCATATAAGAAATATGATTATATTAGGAGCATCATTAAAATGTTCAGGAATAAATACATAAAAATACATTTTTTCAAGGGTATTGGTGTCCAATTTTACTGAAGAACAACTAGACAGGTATGAAATGTACAGACGAGCTGCTTTCCCAAAGGCAGCCGTGAAACGCTTAATGCAAACAATTACTGGTTGCTCAGTTGGACAAAATGTTGTTATTGCAATGTCTGGTATTGCCAAAGTGTTTGTTGGTGAAGTGGTAGAAGAAGGTAATTTTAAATATGTATAAATTAATATATTGTGAATTTAAGTTAGATTAGTTCAATTACATGTCTTGTAGTAAATAATATTGGAGTCATCCTAGAATCCACATACTATAATAACAATTGCATGGTAGATTGGGAAACATGTAACTAGAATAGAAATAAATTCTAACTTTCAAAGATGTAGGAGTAACACCTTTATGACGAAGCATTCTTATTTTGAAATTTCAGTATGTTATTCTTCATCATTTATAATATTATAACGAACAGAGATAGCAAAATACGATTAGTAAAAATTTTTAAGAAGTGTCCTTTTCTTTTGCTTTGTATTACGGAACTATATTATGTATTCATTCTTCTAAATTTTCAGAAACGACAGTAATGCTAGTTTTCCAGCAAATTGGGAAAAATCTTTTTATGAACTTGAGTAGTTTATTTTATAATTTCGCCGCTTACGCCGCATACGCGACTGTTCATTAGTATTTCGTCTCTTCCTTTTACGCACGGAATTAAATTCAGCATCTCTTAGAAATTATGTGTGGAAATTATTTTCCGCTACGCATCAAGCGAATTGTAGTATTCCTTGTATGGGAAATCAACTCCGACTAGTAGAATAACTTTACCCCATAATGACTCTTCGACCGTATTGGATTTGACCGGCCAAAATCCTACTCTCCGGAGTAGCGCGCGCGATAAACCGCGGGGGGTCCCCCTTTGGAATAATTTCTAGGTGAGCCGTCTGCTCACCGACACACCGATTGACCTTAGAGGCCATCAGGAATAAAAGTCTAAGACTTTTCGAAAAAAAAATCGTGCGGATCACACTCAAATGTCACTTTCTAATATATAACTATGATGCGGACATTTCCTTATCAATCATCGTTTGTTATCCGTCTTTGTGATGTAATCTTTTGATTTTATCTTTTAGCGTTGGAGGTTTTACAAAATTCTGGAGAAACCGGCCCATTACAGCCTAAACACCTGAGGGAAGCTTTACGTAGGTTGAGAGTCAGAGGAGCAATACCACCAAGAAAGGGCTATCGCAGTTCTTTCCGCCTATGATTATCGCTAAATTGTGTTACATAACTAATATAGTGTAAATACTGTTATTTTTCAACTAATATAAGATTTAATAATTTTTATAAAAAATAAAAGGACTTTTATTTAGATCACAAGCCATAATCCTTCCAAGTAAATTATAATGGAAAAGTAACAAAATATCTTTGATGCTGTGGTAAGGAAAAATTTAAGAAGAAGAACTGCAAAATTTAGGAAAATTAATAAAATAAAAGCATTGTCCATTGGGGATATAAATAAAAGAGTATGTATATTCAAATGTTAATTTATTCCATGATAAATTGTAATTAATTAATTATTAAAACAATATATTAATAATAATGCTATGTTAGGATCATATTCTCAAATCTTTTGAAAATTAAATCAGTCTTGTTAAAATGACTACCTACGTAGAAAAGATGTTAAATAGAAACATGTGGAAGTGTTATTAATTAAAAATAAAAATAACGTCACTAACAAGTGCGAAACATGAATAAAAGTATACAATAACAAAATTCCTTTTAAAATCAAAACCAAAATAAAAATTGGCACAGATTTACACAAAATAATGGTGCATTGAATTCATTAATATGTTACTATCACAGATTTTCATTTGAATTTATAATATATCCAGATCTTTCTTGACATTTGTGTTGGTCCTAAGTTTATTTTATATGAAGGCACAATTAATGTTATTTATAAAATAAATTTGCTTTTTACATTATTTTGACATTAACATCTTCCTGAGATGTAGAGTCATCGCCACTTTAGAAGTCCGATAGACGCGGCGCTGCGATCTCATAACTCAATGTTGCCAATTTCTATTGTAATGATTTTCCACCAAGTCTAGTACAATAAAAAAATTAAATAATTATAGGGCCTATGTTCAGTAGTGGACTGATAAAGACTGATGATGATAATAATGACAAAAATAATTAAGTATAGTAATATATATTATAAATAAAACATTTTTTTTAATATTTCGTTTGTATTTTGACGTATTTAACCGATTAGTAGAATTTATCTAAAACAAGCTTCTTCGGTTGTGTTCGGCTTTTGACAGGGGTGATGTTTTTCTCAGAAGTTATTGCTGCTATTGTTATTTCTTTTATTATTCGACCTTTTTTACTGAAAAACACGTAAAAATATAATTCATCTGAGCAAGGTTTTAATTCTTTTACCTAGTATTTATATTCATATTATATATCATAAGATAAATATAGGTATAGAGTTAATGATAATATTTTAACCATAAATTAGGCAAAAATGAGTGATACTGGCATCTCTAAAATTTTCCTGTCATGGCAGTGACATTTATAAACATATTATTCAATGGGGTTAATTGTTGTTTATTTTTACTTTCTAATTCACAAAATTATTTCACTTTAACGATCATTATACGGCCTTAAATTTTTACACCTCACTTTATATTATATGCTCCATATTTCACGTAAAACAATTTAAAATATCACAACTTACTCCAGACAGATGTCAAGATGTCAATCTTGTCAAATTTAGTTCAGGCATTAGTCGCAGGACTTCAAAAGTGGCGACGACTATAGGTCAGACCTGTGTGCTAGCACTTAAAATATTAAAAAATTAAGACTTAAATCTTTCACAAAACCACATGCCGTGTGAAACATAGCCTTCACAATCTTTGTAATAATTTAAAGTTAAGTATTATTTTAGATTGTTTATACAACCAAAATAAACTTTGTACAACAAAACGGTTGTAACAAAAATGTGGTTTAAAACTGTAATATGATAGGTGGATTACCTATACAGTACGACCATACGTATAAAGACTAGAACACGCTCACATTAGTCAATTCGTTTACACTACAAGCCTCTTCACACCACACTCGATACAAAATTTGGCAGTGTCTACGGGGAATTTGCTGCCACACTCGTGGCAGAACCGCGACAGTCTGGGAGCAGGCGACGCCTCCTTTTTGGATCGGTACAGAGACGTCTCAGAGCCGCTGGAACTGAGAGTCTCCTGACGAGGTCGCCACGTGGGACTCGTTCTTGATGAATCGCGGGATTTTGTTTGTTTATCTGTAATAAAAAACTATACTTATAAATAAAATTACAATGAATTTATTACACAATATCATTAAATCAACTCCAAACTGTTTGAATTCATACAACAACAAGAGTGTATTCCTTAATAAACAACGAGTGTGTATTCCTAAAAGGAATGTCCTTTGCCACGCCAATCGGTCATTATATATAATAAAATAATGTTTGAATAAATGGATGTAATATATTTTGTGCAGCAGTATTAGTACTATTTGTTTAGTATTTGCATATTATTCCAACTTTTTGACTTATCTTCTCTGATCGTGTTGTTATTTTTCTCCCAAAATAATCCTACCTACATATCATCATCATCATCAACCTTTATCCGTCCATTAAACATTCAATTCATAGACTTTCAATAAAAAATTAGATTGCCGATCTGTACATATACAAATTATAAATCACTTTACCATTAGGTTTTGTTCCTTCTTTGAACACATCTGGTGGCATTGACACATCCAACTCCGTGTTTCTCTCCATAGCTAGGAATTCGTCGCTGGATATCGAGCGCACATCGTCCTTGTGGCCGCTGCTATCCGAGCCAGCAGGAATGCGCTCCAGCGACGACACCCTATTGGTGTCTTTGGCGTTACAGAGTGATAGTTTCGAAGGAGATATTCTGTTTAAGCTAAAAACAAATATTTTTTATTAGGGCGTTTTTCTTGTGGTATTATTGGCACATTTATGCTAATAAATAATTTATTATAACGTGCTCACTAACCCTTTCGTTACATTGTAATGTTTATGATTGACCATTTGTGCGCGGTGTGATATTAAAAATAATTTTAAAATTCTACTAATATTATAAATCGAGAGTTTGTATGTTATGGATGTTTGTTACTCTATCTCTATAATAAAAAAAACCCGTACTAATGTGTTTAATCTAGACACGCGGTAGCGTGTCAAGCCAAGTTTACAATAGTAAGGATACCAAGGTCACTAGAGCTATACCATGTTCGTCCATTATTATTTTTATGTATTTATTATCAGCCTTTATCCTTTCACTCTTGAGCATCTCTTATAGTATTGCCTTAATGAACCCTAACAATTTTTTCTATTATGTATGTTATGATAATCTCCGATCGAGCGAGATGCTCGGTAAAGCCGGATTAAAAAAACTGACATCTAATTTCAATCGCTGAGCGAACTCTAGTTTATATAGTTACCTGACTAACCTGCTATATGCTGAATCGTTGCTTGATTTTCCATTTGGCGTGCAATTACCGTTCGTCACTTTATTAACTTTAGCCTTCACTTCAGCCTTCTTTCTTGCATCTCTTTTGATTGTATCGTTGTATACACTTTTGTTACTGTTGCTTATATTGTTCTGTTGCCCGTTGTCGTTCTTTTGTGTTTCATAGAACTTGTCAAAATCTTTAAAAGATTGCATAATTTCATCTTCGAATTGATCAATTTTCTGCCTACTTTTTGTATTGTCTGCCTTGGTAGGTTTCTTCTGTATGGAATCAAGGAGGGACGAGGAACGTTTTACAGAGGACGGGAATATTTTGTCACCAACAATGTTATTACTGCTAAAAATAAGAGACGTTGATTTGTTAACTGGAATCATACCATTACTATTATTTACTATTTTCGGAGAATTTACGACTTTGGTCTCCGATCTCCTATCGTCGGAGGAAATTTCAGAATGAGCTACTATTCTGGTGGTAGAACTGTATGTGCGTTTACTTTCAGATCTTTGTTTGCTTATTTCCTCATCGAAAGAAGTCATAAATTCTTCCAAATCAAAGTCTTCACACAGAGAATCATCATCTCTCGCGGAAGTCTTTGATGTGACGCTTTGTTCTAAAGATGACATAATTTTGTCATATCGTGAGCTTAAATCGCTAATGTTCGGTTTAATGATATTAATATTATTATTTTTTTCATCAGTATTACATGATTCGGTCATATTATTATCGTGACTATTTCGAACAGTGCTAAAAGATTCGAATTTCGCTGGCAAGTTTTCTGTTGTTAACAACGACTCCATACTACTGATAATATCTGGATTGTTTAAAATGGTGTTAACGTTTATCGGTAGATTATCATTTTCATTTATAAGTCGGGGATCTATATAATTACTGTCTGTCATAGAAGTGTTGTTATCGTAAGTGAATATTGAACCGAGTGAGACGGGATTAGTTTTGTCCTGGTTTTTATTAATTTTATCTAGTTTTACAGGTTCTTTAACTGTAGTGCGTTGAAACCCATGATGCATGGATTGAGACAGTTTAGGAATTTTATCTTTAAGCTTTGGTGTACTATAACTAGAGCCGGAATAACTCGAAAACGATCTGTTCATAGAATTGTTACGATTAAAATATGACTTATCAGGGGAAATAATGTTTTCCTTGCTTGATTTTGTGAATGTTGAATTTAGTTTTTGACTAGTTTTTTTATCATTTCTGTTTACTCTGAACGAACTACATCTACCACCGAAACTATTATTGTTGTCAATATTGGAACTACCAAAAGATTTCATTCTTTGTAAAGTTGGTGTTTTTTGGTATGTTTTATTAATGGTGTCTTTCATCATTTTCATATTTTCAGGACGGGGGTTGGATAAGGAAGGTTTATCTTTAGCTTGTTTTAAATTAGGCAGAGTTCTATTGTAGTCTTTGGGTGTGTTGGATACTTTTTTAGTTGCATTTTTGTCAGAAGACATAAGCTCTTTCATTTGCCTAGCAGCGGATGCGAACGGGTCATAATTATCGTCAAGTCTGAAAAAAGGCACGAGAAAATAGTTATTATGGGAGGCACAAATTTGTTATTAACGTATTTTACATAATATATGTAATTTCATGTTTTTCTTATACCAAACGATCACATTAAATTACAATAAAAAAAATTAAAATAACCCTATAAAGAAAAATATCATAGTTTTGCTATAAAGTGCACCTTGTTGTAGACAGGAATTTCAAAAATAAAAATACATAACGTATAGATCTAAAGATAACCATGCAATAACAAAAGTTTTCAGCTCCTTGAAGATAACCTACAATGCTTACTGCTATTATATGCTGTATTATTGCTATGTATAAACAAAACCATAAATGAATACTATTTTAAATCTAATATTTATAAACTTTATATGCATAAACCTGGCATTTTCGATCCTTGGAAGTTTCAGAGGCGGTGCGTCGTCATTACTTTCATTGGTTTCATCGTGATTGTTTATAATAAACGTCTGATAGTTTTTGTTGGTGCGAATTTGTTGACTGAGCATTTTGATTTTTCTATTTCCTTTAATAGTATTCGAAGGGTCCTTTTTATTACGAGTTGGTCTAACAATACTTTTGTTAGTTTCAACGATTGATGGGAGCTTAAGTTTTATGCTTTCTTCGTCTACGTATTTTTCGGATTCGAGTTTAAGCTGTTTAACTTCATAGACGGTGATGTGCTCCAAATCACATATGTTTTTTGGCAATTCAATGTCATCCATATTTCTATTTTTCACATTTTCCGTAATGGCCTCACTATGTACCTCATTCATAAGTTCTTTAAAATCGTTTTTTAAATTCTCTAATGTACTTGAAAATTGAGTCTTGGCAATATTTTTATCGTCTTTTGAAATGATATCATTATTTATTGTTTCTAATGAATCTGTTTGAGGTGTATGCAAACAGTTAATATCTTTTTCAGTGTTGGACATAACTAAATCGCTTTGATTCTGCTCACTTATCATTTTATCGGTTAACATAAAAAACTCTTCTAAGTCAGCTGGATTTTCAGTAAATTTTGTGTACGTATCTCCACTACCATGCCGACAGTCCAGATCATTTTCATGTTTATAATCATCGTCATTCTTTAATGAGTCCTCTAAAGTTTCGTCACTCAAATCGTGTTCACAATTTTCTTCTATATTTTCTTTTAACAAATCTCTATCATCAAAGTGAGTATTTTCGAAATATGAATTCGTTTCAATTATTTCTTTATTTTTTTGACAATCATCGTCATTACTAATGCTACTTGTTAATTCTTTTTTATGCATTTGAAGTTGGTCTATTTTATCTTCATTTTCTTTCTTACTGTGAGTTTCTATAATATCTATACTTTCAGCATCACGTAATTTCATGTTGGGATTTTTGTACAGTAACTCTATTTTTGGTCGGACAGAAAAATTTACAGATGTTTTTTTATCTTTCTCTTCATTAGATTTCTTCTTGGTTTTGGTAGAGAACTGTCCATTGCTTTCATGTATTACACACGGTACACATGGACAGAGAAGATCAGTATTTATGCCTACAGATTGAACATTTTTATTTAAATTAGGTTCATCGAGACTATCTAAACTCATAGTACTTTCTTTAATTTTTTTCTTTTCATCACAATTTATTTTTACATCTTTAACAACTGTCTCCTTTTTCAAATCTATTCGAATTTTCTTTTTCTCTTTCACCTCACTTTTCTTTAATAAAGGTATTTGGCTTTTTGCTGACAAATTCTTTGTATCTTGGACTTCGACTGTCAAATCTTTCTTGTTATTTTGATTTTTTTCCTTGTATTTATGGACAA
Organism: Lycaena phlaeas; assembly: GCA_905333005.2. Lineage (NCBI taxonomy): Eukaryota > Metazoa > Arthropoda > Insecta > Lepidoptera > Lycaenidae > Lycaena > Lycaena phlaeas. Next base: position 8,661,166 of record HG995181.1, read on the forward strand.
TTTCTTCCATTTTTTTCAACTGCTGTCGTCTTTTTACGTTCAGTCTTGATTTAGACTTGTCTGGTAATTTAGATATTTCTGGATCAGTTGTAGTTTGTTGGACGGGGGGCACTTTGACTTTTTCTTGACGTCTATGGGAAGGGAAAGGAAGGATGGGATCAGGTGGTTTTGCTTAGTAGCAAACAAGGAGACAGGAACGATACTTTCTACAAAATTAAGGAAAAAAAATGTCTGCTTGAATATCCTCCTTCCTTTCCCCTTATTTGCTGTAAACTATAAATAATATGATAAATAAAAAATATATATAAGTACCTCGAATTACTAATGTCTCTGGCAAGTCGCGCTTGTCTTGCTCTAACATTTGCATCGCCTGATGAATTGTTTTGAGTGGTTCTTGAATTTCGTATCACTGGTACATGGGGTGAATTTTCATCATTGCAGTCGTTACTAGATACTGATTCTGAAATGTATTATAATAATATTATTTATTATAGTCCTTGTTATAACTGTGATAGGGTTCTAACATTGTATTGTTATTTTTACCTGAAGCTCTAGTGCGGCCATGTCTATAGTCACCATATTCACGAGGCGGTAAAGGAGAAGTACCACGCGTAGATTCTACTGAAGCTGACCGACTGTTGGAAGACTTATCTCGTGATTGTGATGAACTGTAAATACAGGTAATGAAAATTAATTATATCAGGATCGCAAATTTACTCAGTAGTCAGCACTTAATGTGGTTGTCTACAATAGTAATGTACTATTGGTTTAATTATTTTAAAATTGAGGCTCTTTTACAATTATGGCTGATTTACGCTGTTTTTCTATTTATCTCTCTTTCTCTCTCGCTCGCTCTATTGATTATCTAGATTCACATGTTTAACTTAACTTTGGCATGAGTTAGATTATATTTCCTTTCCAACAAATTGTTGGAGGTTTAACCAACAATAAAATCTTTGAGGATCTCAAGCTAGCTTACTATGAAGATCTAACTAAAACACAGCTGTATTAAATTATGTCCATACCGTCGGCCGCGAACAGGGGGTGCCTTGTATTGCGTGCGCGCATTGAGCCGTTGCTTGGCATCGGCTATGTGCGGCGGCGGCTGGGCCGGCGCAGCGGGCAAGATCTTTGCCTTGTCCGCACACCATTCCACGTGACGTTCGAAGGCACGCACGCCGAACGCGCGACTACAATGCGGACACTTTTGGAGATCAGCTGTTGGCTGAAAACAGTTATTTTTAAAAATCATTATGCAAGCAGAGGTATATTTTGATTCCACGTAAGAAAATATGTAGAAACGGTACAAAATTATTAGTATTTCAAATGCATGTAGTTCTCTTTTTTGTAAAAGATTAGTATACCCTGTATGTCAAAATATTGTGTATTGCCATTATTTATATTATAAAATGTCAAGAGTTTAAAAGCGTACTTTATTGTGAAGATATCAACATTTTTTATAATACATATTGTTGAGAATGAGTACTTACCACACGTGACATGACTACATTTACTTTGTAATGTTAAGTATTTGTAAAATTTCAGTGCATTGAATTTACAAAGAACATCTAATAATAATATAAAATGTATAAATAGAAAATTGCTTAGTTTTTGCTTACTAAAAGGCGATAAACAACGTCTCTTTGGATAACGCAAAGGGTAAGGTAGGTTAGTTAAGTGATATAATAAAGTTAAAGCAACAGTGTTAGTAATCATAACTTTTACTTAACTCTTGTAAATTTAATATTTACAAACAATAAATGAATTCCAAATACCTTCATGATTGCACTGCGCACGGATTGCACTTTTGGTTTCGGCGTAGCCTTCACAACATTCGGCGGGCTCTTCTCAAGGAATGGACTGTTTTCTGGAAGACCGAAATTCTTTGGCAAGTATTGTTCTAAGTCCGTGCCTGCAATTGTGAGCATGCTAGTGTACTAGCTAGAAGGTGTTTTTAGTACCTACAATTGCACTAACTGACAGGACGAAACAAGAATACGTGCACACATGTTACCATCGAGAGACCAACGTCGTGATATACATGAATCACAAAATGCTCAAGATGCTATCGTAGGTGTTACCGGACGACCTAATACAGCCTCGAATATAAACTCTATTGCGATAGAATTAAGACGTACAAACCTCAAGAGTGAACAATAATATTTGCATACTAACATTAGGCGTTAGATTCATTTTTGGTGTCAATTACAATAGGAATAACCTTGATATGGTATAATGTTATGATTAGTAGCATTATGCAAATATTAATTTTAAACAATATTTATGAGTTGATTATACGTAATTAATTTTATTCAGTTTATCAGAAAAATAGAAATGAAACTTGAAAGTAATGTTAAATTAAAATGTAGCATTAATATTAAGCATAAGGCATTACGAAAATTACACTATGCGCCTGGTATCAACTAATAACAGTATCAACTAATCCTTACTAATATTATAAATGCCAAAGTAACTCTGTCTATCTGTCTGTCTGTCTGTCTGTTACGCTTTCACGCCTAAACCACAGAACCGATTTTGATGAAACTTGGAACAGAGATAGATTAGAGCTTGGGAAAGGACATAGGCTACTTTTTGTTGCGAAAAAACGCTTAGGGGGGTTTAAATAGGGGATGAAAGTTTGTATGGAAATTCGACCGATTTTGATGAAACTTGGCACAGAGATAGATTAGAGCTTGGGAAAGGACATAGGCTACTTTTGGCTTAAATAACATCTGGTAATTTCTATGCTTTGTCTGGATACAGTTCGTATTTACCTTTGTACGAAAGTGTCCGAACTCAATATAATAAAATAATATCACTATATTATCACTATCATAATATTTCAGATTCTCTAACTTGTGTCCGAGTAATCGTCGGCCTTTTCATTGTATGGCTTATTTTTGTTTTCTATATGTATACTTAATTAAACTTTAAGCTTCAAGCCCTCATTTCAATTGTCATTTTTGGTCAAAAGATTTCTTTTAGGTAAAAGTTGATAACTTTGCGCAGTCAAATAGTTTGCTTTACCTTTTATAGGTAGGTATTGAAAGAACGATTAAGTACGCAACAATGTTTCGGTATCAGTATTTTACCAGATGTTATGTTGATATATGAAAAAATAAGCAAATAGTCTTTTGTGATATATAATATAGGCTACTAGCATTAAAACTGAACCGGACTTCGAGTACGAGGTTCTCAGCAATTAAATTCGTTATCAACAATCGAAGCCAGCTTTAGTTTCGCAATATAGACAGACGCATGCAAGTTTTTGTGATAAATAGAACAGGACAGATGTGTTACAATTTGAAAGACGATAAAAACACAAGCATGGCTCTCTAATACACCGTTATGAACAAGTATTGAATTCCAAGTAATCATCATCTACCCTGATTTTATTGGAAACATGTTACATGAATAATGCAATGGATGTTAGTGAACAGTTAAATTGGCAATGCTCTTGTCACGTAATTTACCCACTCACCATTTCTACCGTTCGGTGTGGACAGCCCTTACCGATAAAACAAAACAAAATCAGTCAAATCTACACGAGCATAAAAATACATAATATCTACTGTTAACAAACTCTTCTAAAATACTGAACAATTGTTGATAATTACAAAAGAATTAGTCAACCATCACCCATTATCAATATCACCCGCATAAGACGACAATTTAAAATGTCTAATTACCTTCCCGTCTTTGTCGCGACGAGTCGAACGTTTTCCGTTTCTTGACGGTCATCTTTTCGCATATCTTGACATGTTTGGCGAGGGATTGTGGAACGAAGGTACGCGCGCACACCGGACATGGCGATAGCGGTAGAGGGCCGGAGGGCTCGGGAGTGACAGGTGCAATAGGGTGTGTCGGTACTGGAGGGGATGGCGGAGGTCCAATGCGGGATGGAGGTGGAGTTCTTTGGATTGGCTGGAAACTTTCGCTATCCGTAGGGGAGACCGGTCCTGAATCCGGAGACGCCGATCGGGAAGACTTGGACGAATGTTGCTGTTCTTGCTGTCGTTTACCTAAAATGATAAAGAACAAGAATTTTAAGATATTCAGGAATATCTCTGGAATTTTCGTTTATAACGGCTAGAGACCTAGTTTAAATAGCGGTAGCGAATGCACATGTGAGAAAATCTATGACTCAGATGATCTTAAACACTTATAATTGCATGTATAGTTCGCCAATTGCAAGCATTAAAAGCAGGTTAATAGCCGCGCTTGACATCAAGGACTGTAATTGTAACAAGGCATGGAAATGAAGAATTATTAAAACTAACCCATTTTAACATTTCATAGAAACACGTATTTTTATAAGATGCATAATATAAATAAAGTGTGGAGACAAGAGGTCATGTAATCGCTGCATTGCAACCGAATTGCGCTGACAGGACCGGGGTGGTACCTCTCGCCCACCTTATAGCCGAATAAAGTGACTGCTATTTAAGGCCAGTATATCCCAAAGCGGCTGTTTTTGTTTAAGTCGTAAACATAGTAATGTTGGTTTTTTTTATCCGTTAAAAATATATGTTGTAGTTTAGTATACATTCTTTTTTATTAACCTATTCAAAACACGGTCATTGTAACTTGCCTCGATAAAAAAAAATCACAAACACAAGATGTTTTTGATTATTTTTCTAGTTGTAATTGAAGAATGTGAGATTTTAAGTTACAAAATTTATATGAAAAAATAGGTAATAACATTTAGAATTTTATTCTGATCTTACTTTTTTAAATAAATGTTTTTATTTTTCTTAATATCAAATAATGTGAAAAACTCGACTAGTCCCCAGCGCGGCCTCAATTTAGTTGCCTGCGAGGCGTTAACAAAGTAGGACCTATGTTTCGTTGCTGCCTGGCGGCTCCCCTCCGCTATAGATCGTTAAAACAACGTGTGGAACATATAAGCCGGTGTCTGGTATAATAGTGTACATAGGAAATAAAAATAAAAATTTGAACAATATTTAGTTTTAATGTTTTTTTCTCATTTTTGTCGTAATCATGATCATCAGCGTGTTTTTTTCCTCATTTTTATTTTAATATCGATTTAATGTTACTAATTCATCATCATCATCAGCCTTTATCCATCAACTGCTGAACATAGGCCTCCCTCAATGAACGCCAAGACGGTCGATCCCTTGCTACTCGCATCTTTATTATAAAAATATTAATTTTAAATTCTATTCGAGGTTTAAAGAAAAAAAAATATTTGTGCATAAATTTTTGTATCGATAAGAATCAAAAATGCACACATGATGATGATGGTGGCGGTGGTGATGATGATGATGGTGGTGGTGATAATGATGATCATAATGAGGGTGGTGGTGGCAGTGGTGGTTGTGGTGATGATGATGATCGCGGTGATTGTGGTGGTGGTGGTGGTGATGATGGTGGTGGTGGGGGAGGGGGGTGTAAATTGTAATAGTGATGATGATGAAGTTGATGATTACAATGATGGTGGTGATGACGCTGACGAGAATAATGATGGTGGTGGTGGTGGTGATGAGTTAGGGGGATGTAAATTGTAATAGTGATGATGATAAAGTTGATAATTACAATGATGGTGGTGATGACGCTGACGAGAATAATGATGGTGGTGATGGTGGTGATGGTGGTGATGGTGGTGATGAGGGAGAGGGGTGTAAATTGTAATAGTGATGATGATGAAGTTGACGATTACAATGATGGTGGTGATGACGCTGACGAGAATAATGATGGTGGTGGTGGTGGTGGTGGTGATGAGGTAGGGGGGTGTAAATTGTAATAGTGATGATGATGAAGTTGATGATTATAATGATGGTGGTGATGACGCTGACGAGAATAATGATGGTGGTGATGGTTGTGATGAATGGTGATAGAGGTGATAATTAACACTTATTTTGTTTACAATGATTTGTGTGTAGGGCATCGAGCCCGGGTTTACCCGGACCGAAAAAACCCGGTTTTTCCCGGTTCTGAGGATCACAAAAAACCCGGGTTTAATTTTCAAAACTCGGGGTTTTCGGGTTATTCGGGTTTTTTTTAATTCTTTTGTTTTTGTCACTTCAAATGCAATAATAAGTAAATGGAATCAAAACACGCTTTGATAAATTATTATTTATTACGTAAAAATTAAATTCATTGCTACTCATACCATCAGCTATGCATCGCTCATGCCGTTCAGCTGGCAATTGTGGATGTAATGTACAAGCGCAATGCCGGCTTCGAGGAAAATGTCGCTCAGCTTGCCGAACTTGACGAGAATGAAGATTTCCCTTTATCGTATTGGCTCAAAGACTGCGAACTGTAGAAATTAACGACGACACGAATTCCACAGACAATGACGAGGATGATGTTGAATTTAATAATGAATCCTCGTTTATGGAGTCTTTCAGCTCACAGTCTTTTAGTTACAACGATCTGCCATCAAAAGTACGAAAAGTGGTAAAAATCTTCAATACTCTCCGACAAAAAACGATGACATCCTTCAAAAACATGTTAGATCAGATTTTGGACGAGAGTACTCCCTGCTGTTAGATGGAAAAATGCGCTGGAGTATCATACATGAAATTAAAAATATATATTACTAAAGCTTTAATTGACCAAGAACTGCGAGAAATTGACATTCAGCTGTCTACTTTGACAAATGAAGAAGAACTGAACAGATAGTTAAGTCAAGCTGTTAGGAAGCCAAAGTGAAAGAAGAAGAAGTCAAGCTGTTGCTACTGATAATACTGCTTCTGAAACTGGATCAGTTTGTCCATCAAACGATTTGTCTACAACTGTGAGGGTAGAAATGGCACTCTTCGAGAATGGCGGTACGCGACAGCGAGGGCGTTATCTATCGCTGGTATATGAACATTTAACAACTATTCCACATACTAGCGTCCGGCCGGAGCGTATATTTTCTTCGGCTGGAATGGTCTGCAATAGATTGCGTTCATCTTTGAGTGACAAAACTTTGGATGCCCTAATTTTTTTACGTTCATTTTACATAAGTAAGAAGAAATTCTAATAATTCAGTTCTGACTTCCGTTATTTTTATGTTGCGTTACGACTTACGAATTACGATATATCCAAAATGGTATTAGGTGGTCAGATGGTTCAGAGGTATGTTGTTTAAATAAATGCATAACTACTTTTTTCTTAGTATTTTAGTTAATTAGATGAAGAACTGATTATTTAAAAGAACGACTGCAATTTAAATTATATTAGAATAGTAGAATAGAAGACAAGAACTATTCGTTCCTTGAGTGTTAATGAGTAGAAGAATTTTATTAATGTTAAAATGAAATTTTGTGATACTACGATAAAAATGTCTTTTGGAGATATTATTTTTATTAGCTTTTAAATACAATAAGTGAATGTAACCAAAATAATTCATTTTATGTTTTAACATTTCTTTGCAAGTCTGTGATTTAAAAAAAGCTAAATCACTAAGTTTTAAGATATTCTGAAGAAAAAATAAATCTTTATCACTTTTTTAAACATTAAAACTGTTTATGTAATTTTTAAAGTACTGTTTCATTTATTTAAACTCTTCCTCATCCTTTATATTTTGTACTTATTGTAGGAAATCGATATATAACGCAAGATTATTGTATTAAAAAAAATACAAGAAAAAGATCGAAATGCTCGAAAAACCCGGTCTACCCGGGTTTTGATTATTCTGATACCCGAAAACCCGGGTTTTCAAAATTGAACCGAGTTTCGATGCCCTAATTATATAATAAAAATCTTAAATATAAGTATTGATATAAAACGTATTAAATATATTGTATTTCCGTTGTCTGGTACCCGTAACACAAGTCTCTTCGAGTACTTACCACGGGACTAGATTGACGTGGTGTGAAAAGCGTCCATAGATATTATTATTATTATTAATAATGCAAAGAAAAATATCCCGGGTACGCATGTTAGCTACTACTACTACTATAAAACAAAGTCGCTTTCTCCGTCCCTGTATCCGTTTGTACGCTTAAATCTTCAAAACTACGCAACGGATTTTGATGCGGTTTTTTTAATAGATAGAACAATTCAAGAGTAAGGTTTTTGTATATAATTTATTAAAATTTTATAAGCCTTGGCCAAAATATAACAATAATTGTTGGACGTGTCGGAAAAAAATAGGCCGCCTGGGAGTTTTCAACGAAAACGCTGCCTAAACCCTTTGAGATACAACAAAAAAATGTATGGTGGAATTGTGTAGCTTAAATAGGTCTACAAAAAAGTCCACGATGGCATATGTCTATCTCTTAGCGATATCATGCTATATCCATTTAAACATATTACGGAACAAAGTCGCTTTCTCCGTCCCTGTATCTGTTTGTACGCTTAAATTTTCAAAACTACCCAACGGATTTTGATGCGGTTTTTTTAATAGATAGAACAATTCAAGAGTAAGGTTTTTGTATATAATTTATTAAAATTTTATAAGCCTTAGCTAAAATATAACAATAATTGTTGGACGTGTCGGAAAAAAATAGGCCGCCTGGGAGTTTTCATCGAAAACGCTGCCTAAACCCTTTAAGATATAACAAAATAATGTATAGGGGAAATGTGTATCTTATAAAGGTCTCTAAAAAAGTCCGCGATGGCATATATATATACTATATCAATTTAATATATATACTATATCAATTTAATATATATACTATATCAATTTAATACTTTAAAAATTGGCAATTATAATGCAATAATTTGAAAGTTATTGACACAAATACGGTATGAATATGAAAATGAAAATATGAAAGCAGTAATAGTATCCTAAATATGCCTTCAGAAAGTCTGCGAAGGGAAATATGTATTTATGTTCAAGATTAAATACTCACGTAACGTATCCATTTTAATACAAAAACTTAGTAATTATTAAAATAGAAAATGATCATGTGTGTTCAGGATCGATAACAAAACCATAAAACGCTCTTTATATAATGTAATTCTTATGAAATAAACTAAAGTAAAAAAAAACCTAGTAAGTTGCCATACGTTTAAAATTATACTAGGACGGACAATAAGTTCACGCCGGGTTCAAGAAAGTTCATTTGTTTGAAGACTACGCGTAACTCGTCGTGCGGGAAGGGCGACTGCGCTCAATGCATAAAACGCCCGAATATACTGGCCTTAAGGGGGGGAAGAGAAAAGGAGGGCAATGCACCTGAAGCCTCTGGTAACTTTTAGAAAATTTTTAATTTTCATGTTGCACACAATTATTAGCTTTAAAAAATCACAAATTTAAGAGAGTATATTCATATCAAAGTCATTGATGATTTGAAAAACCTCCACATATTTACCGAAATCACAATTTATCAATCATACTATAACAATCGCAAATTATTTTTATAGTTTCACTAAACACGCGTAGTTTGCCAATTTCTTGCCAAATTGGGTTTCATTTCTCATAGGCTTCAAGCAAAATAGCTGTGACATTTGAATGCATGCTATGTCGCAATAAACACCATTTGCAACGGTATTATTAGGTATTTACTTAAGCTTTCGATAGGCTGCAAGGACGTGTGCTGTTGCATGTAGTATTTGGCTATCGCAATGTCACGACTGTCCACTTTTAGCACCAACATATAATATTTACATAATTGTTGATACTTGCAACGATATATGTTTGTTATTTCAGCACATATTTTCTACTAAACACTACTCAATTTTTTATTTTGGAAACTATCACAATTTCCATGACAGTCTAATCGAAAATAAATAAGAATATAATAATTTTCGATTATAATATTCCCATTTTATGTATGCAGTATGCACTGAATGTGTGTGTGTGTGTGTGTGTGTGTGTGTGAGAGAGAGAGAGAGAGAAAGAGAGAGAGTTATGTAGAAAACCTGCTAATACTCTAATGTAGCGGGTGTCTATGGAAGTCGCTCTCAGTTACCATCAGTTCCGTTTGTCCAATCTTCTATAGAATAAGAGGAATGTGCTTTGGGCGACCCGCCATTTTTTATTAATATCATCGGGCTACGTATTTCTTTCGTCAAATAACGCTGCTGTGTTCCAGATAAAAGAGATTTAGTCAGTCAGATTCTTTTATGCTAACACTTTTTCATTTTGAATAAGCATACTTTTTTATCAACAAAAAATATAGTGGTATGCCGAATCGTTGCCTACTAAAAATGGGGGATAGGGCACAGTAGGACTCACTTCTCGGTAAATATATTTTGAACTAATAATTTAAAAACAACATAGAACAATAAAGGCAAATTAAATCAAACATATTGCACAACAGGCATACTATTCAAAATTGCGAATATGAAACTATGTTGAGCACTTGGTATTGATTTAGTACTGTATTTCATGGCATATAAGTCACGCGATTTTTAAGGCTACAAAAGTAACATTTTATGGCATAGATTCTATGCTATAGCCACGCCTGTCAGATATTTATGAATAGGCTACGTTTTGAATAAACAATTCGTCATAAAAACGTAGTGTAGGTGTTTGCAGAAGAATAATATTGATGAAAAACAAACATTACGAGATAGTGTTCTGACTTCTGGGTCAACACCAATATCGTGTTAAGGTTATTATTGCTATTATTCAATCACTGCGGATACTGATCGATTCTTAGGTTTTATAGATTTTTTTCCTTTATTGCTGTTATCATATTGTCACTAGTGGAAGTTTATGTTTATCTATTCTTTATATCTCGACAAACATGATTTTCTAGCGACGCCTAAATAAATGGATCATTTTTAACAGAATTCAAAAAATGAAGTCTGTCTCAATGTCTTTTTTACTTGTTACATACATTCGTATTTTTTAATTATCTTTAAAGTAACTGAGCAAGAGCACGTGTTTGGCTACATATTATTATCTATTATTCTAATTACAATGCTTATATCACTCTACATGTTGTCTGCGGTTTTTTAAGACTCATTTCTTCTAAAATAGGTTGTCATTAAAATTCAACTGACGGGTTCAAAAATGATGGCCATGCTTGAGTAGCCGCTTCCTTTTCATTAACACATTCAACGACACTGTATTCCGGTTTGCTGACAAGCCACACGCATTCATCAACAGCGTTCAACTCTTTATGTGGATAATTGCATTTTAATGGAAACAGGTTTTATTCATATTACGTAAATACGATGCCGCACTCAAGAGTTAATGTGAAGGTCAAGCAAATGTGGTTATACTTTATAGATACGACTAAATCGCAGCTTATAAGTTACGCAAAGACTTTTATTATAAGTGACCTAACAAGCAAAAATTTTGGATACATTTCGTCTAAAATTGTTGCTTGTTCTAATCCTTTAATTCTAACTAAGCATACCTATTTGTAATAACTAAAAAACTGTACTTCTATTCTGTACTAAAAAAAGGTTCAAAAAAATCCTTTTGTACTTGGTAGCTCGAATTTTGGGACAAAGCAACTTTTTTTAAGAAAAGTATCTTATTTAGATGAGACATGACCAGGATGTCTTTAAAAACGCAATGGCATGATAATATATTATTGTTTCCAAGATAATCGGTATTTTTATATACGACAAATAACTGAGGGGTTTAAGGGATGTCTAATTGCGAGAATTGGAATGTAGCGGACGACATCAATCTCGAAAATAAAATAAACCCTACATTCTACAACCAAAATTAAGTGTTTTATTTTTGTTACTTCCTTTCTCGTTTGTTTCGTTCACATAAGATCGAAGTTTATATGGCAAGTTTACATTGGTCTCAGGGGATTCAATTTTATACTCCTAGTCTTAAGTTAGCATAAATAGTTTACATCATCATGCCCCATACACATTTAGCATTATCACTGCATGGTCAACTAGACAATATAACGGACAAGTGGTGGTAGATTTACGGCGGTTTTTTAATATCCTATCTACCTTAAAATTTTCTAATCCATCTTTAAATTTTGACCGATTTTGTAAGAAAATGTGTCAAAATTTCACGATAGATAGGATATTGAAAACCACCGTTAGTGGACGTTCGACAAGATACTTTGTGGTCCTATTTTCAATAAAAAAATATATTTTGTATGCGAGAGGTAATAAATGTTTTTTTTTTTACTCTTTTTACTATACGAGTGCAAATTTTAACCCTCTACATTAGGAATAGCGACGGTCTACTAGATATAAATCTTTTGCCTACCGGATGGTTACGTGCATCACCTTTTAGTCCTTTCTAGTGGAACATAGCCGGTTTCGGGTATCCAGTTCCAGCCGAATCAAATGACCAAAGCGTAACGAAAACGAAACGAAGATTATACAACCTGCTTTGTTTTATTATTTATACTGTAAGTCGTTTTTCAAGGTATGCGTTAAGGACAGCATCTCGCTCCCTTCAGAAAGCCGTCACCGAGCTAGGTGAATGGTTTGCTAAATGGAGAATAGAGATTAACCCAGACAAAAGTCAATCAATTCAGTTTACAAAGAGAAGGGGCACGCTCAATCAGAGTCGTCGGCAAATGATGCCGATCAAACTAAACGGCACCATAATCCCCAGAGTAGGGCAGGTGAAGTACCTGGGGGTCACGTTAGACAGGTCGATGTCATTCAGGCCGCACATAAATAACATAATAAAAAAGGCCAAATTCGTTTTGAGTCGATTATACTTCTTGATAAACAAGAAAAGTAAGATGCCCCTCAGGCATAAACTTACCTTATACAAAGCGTGTATAAGACCGATTATATCGTACTCCTGTGTTGCGTTCGCGCACGTGCCACAGAGTCGACTCAAACCTTTGCAGATATTGCAAAACAAATTCTTACGCATAGCAACCGGTTGCCCATGGTACATAAGAAACATCGACCTACATAGGGACCTCAAGTTAGATTCGATTAGGGGCCACTTCAAAGAGATGTCAGTACGTCACTTTGAAAAGGCACTTTATCACCCAAACCCGCTCATAGTGAGCGCGGCAGACTATGTCCCTGATAGCTCAGTCTCAAAGAGTTTTAGGTTACCTAAACATGTTACAACCGATCCGGCTGACGAAATATCTCAGCTATTAATGCGCGACGTAAAAGCGCGACGCGAAATTCAAGCTAGAATACACACACATAACAATACAACATCCGGGGTTAGGTACTCAGTCACACCGCTTGGGCCTCGGGGTCGTGAGCGACGTCGACCCCTACACATGGTAAATACATCGATCCGGATTGATCGGGTAAGATTAGGTTCGAATCCGATACGAGTCTACACTAATCAAAACCGCGAAAACACCGATAGCACTTTGCTATCGGTCGATTGCACGGGTACCGCGCACGACCCACCTCCCCCGTCAGAGGGGGAGGAGAGGGCCGGCCCTCCGACTAGTAGTTTAACTTCATCCGCTAATGACTCGTCGACCGTATTGGATTTGACTAGCCAAACACCTACTCTCCAGAGTAGCGCGCGCGATATACCGCGCCCCCTGCGGGGCACGGAGGGGGGCGCCCCCCTTTCGAATTTTACTAGGTGAGCCATCTGCTCACCTACCTACCGATTGAGCTTAAAGGCCATCTGGCCTAAAAGTCTAGACCTTTCGAAAAAAAAAAAAAAAAAAAAAAAAAAAAAAAGGTATGCGTGACTTGCCTGATGACAATAGCCTTTGCTGGACTAAGGTCGGAGCCCATTCACCGAGGACATTGTTACGTCTTGAATATTAATTTTGTGGACAGCTTTTATTTTAGTAGTTGGGTTAATAGGGGAAAAAGAACAAACCATAATTATTGTAAATTGAGATTTAAAAATAATGTGATCATTTGAATTAAAAAAAATTGTAATCATATTATAATCAAAGTAACGATTCAAGTGTATCATGTTCAAGTAGGAACATAAAGTTAATAGTGAAAACCTTTTTAATAATAGTTTTACGAGTGTACTCTTGCTTATCTAAATTAAAAAAATACAGACGATTTGAGAACCACCTCCCCGTTTGAAGTCGTTTGAAAACAGATGTTATAGAAGTGATTGAGCATATTCCGCCTAGACAATAGTGATTTATGTTAACTCTCAAAACTTTCAAATATAAACGGGCGCATTTGATCCTTCTTATTTTGTTATTATGGACTAAAAATAAATTTATACCTACTCGACATCTTTGACAATAACAAAATATGAAACATAATATTATGTATCTGGTCACGCAGAGGTCTGCATAAGCTTGTTTTTTGTTTAATTAATGTAGGTAATGGAAAACAAGGCGAAAAAGGTTAAAAAACTCATCATCTCCTTCAACCTTTTACACCCACACGAGCTTATTCAGTGGGCCGGACATACAAAAAAGAACCGATATCCGTGGAATAACAGAGTTCTGGAGTGGAGGCAACATTCGGGAAGATGGACAACAATCTGTGTGCAGTGGGCAGCTAATCAGCCGTTTTGGCATACATAGAGGCATGTAAAACTACACAGGTATCTAAAACTCTAAACGACAATTTATAAACTTTTTTAACATCACCAATCAAAAATTTTTGAACAAGTTGTTTTATTTCGTAAACGTTTTTTTTCCAACTAATCGGTCTGATAGTATCATATTGTTGTTCTATATAAATAGAAGCTTTTATACGCGACTAAATGCCAGATCACCTCCGTATCGCGATCGGTTATGGCGGGCTAGCCCAACAAGCTATTGTTATTTTTTACCGTGTCTACAACACGTTTCACTTATGTCGTAGAAGAATTTAGAAAAATACGATAGAAGCATAAGATATCTATCTTATATGAATGATAGATCTTTTGAATGTATCGAACATTAAATTAGAGAATCGAGCTGGCAAATTTTCGTTCACAACTCACAAGTGACCCAAGTAGAACATAAAAAAATGTATATCTCGGTGCTAGTATTCATCTTCTAATTTCAGCTCATAGTTTTGAATTGAAACAAATCAGCTGTAACTATTATATGGCACTTGGCGGATAGGTATGCTGTATGGCACAAAGCTAGTTAGATTTAAATTAACAAATTCCTCAGAATCAAAATTTGAAAGTACAATCGTTAATCATTTTTAAACTCTACATTTTTACTTATCCGTGATGTGAACGTGAATTGTTTACAAAAATTAAATCCATTCAACATGGTTTTACCCGAGCGCGTCCGGGCAGACTCGTCAAAGAATTTAGTCCAAGTAACGAGCGCAAAGGCAATACTTATTACTTATTATCTAATAATATACTAATAATATCTCTCGTATTTCGTGTCATTTCTGGACATAGTCTACATAGGTTGCTATTACCGATATTATTATTAACTTTCGCTGTTATTTTTGAGCCTGTTTCAATAACTACAATTATAGTCATCTTTCAGTTTAGCTTTGTTGTTTGAATTGCTTGGTACATCTTCATCTTTAACATAAAAATATTCATCCACCGCTTTGTTGTTTCAAAACGTTGCCAGCTTTATAAAATCTTTTATTTAATTCGCTCATTCCGCCCAATCTTCAAAACCGAATTTGAATCGGGTCCGTTATCAGATCCGATCCGCTGTCAAATAAAACTTGCATTGACTTCAAAATCAAAAGGCAATATCAAAATACATGAAATAGATACCTCGATGCGATGGGTCACACGATAGCGAATGTTAATTACATATATTGTATGTAAATGTAGCTGCTTTTTTATTTTATCGACTACGCCACTTATATTGTCAAATTTGGTATGTGTATTCCTGTAAATTCACTGTATCAACATTAAGTAGTTATTCGCACTTTTGCAACATATTGGTCCCAGTTTGCATTCCTGAAATTACAAAGGCGTTGGACAGGCATCAGTTGAAATTATGCCTGCTTGTACATATTATAAGCCTGTCCTGGTTGTTAGATATAGCCTGAAATTTTTAAATGTTAGAACTAACAATCCGGATTGTTTCAAACAATACTTTCTTGATGTGTTTCCTAAAATAAATACTTAGTTATTTCAGTCTAAATCTCATTAACCATTGAGCTATTAAATGTCTAAAGATTTTTTTAGCCCTGGTACTGTCAAGGAAAAGTGGGTTCAAACAAACACTTCTACCTATTTTATTATACTAGCATTAGTTGCTAGTCGTGAGATTTGGAAACAAGTACAATGTACATATTACGAGACCTGAAAAACAGACCAATAAAAACGTTCTGATTCTAAATTAACATTAGTCATAGACAATAAAAGATGTCTCCCAATTCGGCCATTGCTGAGATCATAAGCGCCATTTTTAAATCCGTTAAAAACAGGACGACTTATGAAGGTCCATTTATTTATAAGTCGGTATTAACCTTGCGTAATGGGAAACGTTTATTAAATTCTTAAATGGCAGTCTCATCTCTCGGCTAGGACCGGTGAAGATCTTAATGGCCGTGGGCCCAATCTTCAAATCACCAATTACGATCAAACATTATATAATAATCTTCTCATTACTATCACCCATTTTCCGTTCGCTCTTGAATGTCGACCTCTTTCAATGAACGCGGAGAAGGCCCTGCCATCCTGACACTGGCCTCTAAAGATTTTTTAAACTATTTCTTAGACAATCTAATGCAAGTTTTGATACATTTTGGTTAGGCCTTCAGAGAGCTCATCATTTTATCGATAGCTTCTTATCTAATATGAAATCTTGATGGATTGTTTTTTTATGGAAATATTAAAACTATGATTTTTAACACCCTGCCACTGCGGTTAAATTATAATTATGGCATTAGGCACTAATTAAAGTACAAGTATAGAAAAGCTTTATTAGACATGCAATGCTTTTTTTTTATAAACCATGTCCTTGGGATATGTTTAATCTTAATGTTTATTAGCGTAATAAAGTTTTAATGTATTATAAAAAAAATATTTAATAAAATACGATTTGGTTTGTAGATAAAATTGACATCAAAAATATCTTTACTTGAATTTAACTCGTAAGAAAAACAAATAAACAAAGCCGGAGTATGATGCGAGCTTAAAAGTATAGACGCGAATATATTGTAAACATATTGGCTACTTTTAAAAACATCCAATATATTATTACCCAATGCTAGTATGACTTTTTGGTTTTGGTTCTTTTTATGTATAATATACACTTATGGCAATTCAAGATGGTGATAAAATGCATTGTAAATGATGAGAATAAATAATCATTGTAAGTTCATTTACGAGAATGTAAGTAAATCTTTAACTGTAAACTGTGTTAGGGGTCGTAAGACGAGGGGACGACTGTACTTGGCAACACCTGGCACCGAATAAAACATGGACATATTTTAAACACTCAACTGCAATATGAAATTTGTTTAGATAAGAATAAATCTCAGAGAACAGATCTTTCATGGAACTTTCAAGATTTGTTACCCGTTAACTGGAATTAGGCAGAATTACGAATAAAAATAGCTAACATTATTTATAAAATTACTTTAACAGCGCATTATTTTATTAATTACATTATATATAGATACAAGAATTGCTCGTTTAAAGATATAAGATATATATATAATATATTTTAAAATACACATAGTAAGAATATGATATTTCATAAATAATGTTGATTTAAATTATATAATCATTCTTATAAAAATGTTAATTATTTGACTTAAGGTCACTAACAGGAAATTTACACGATAAGAAACAATCAATTCTACCCACACAGAACACAGTACATGATTATAATATAGTTAATAACCATAGAATAATTACACTAAATTATTATCGTTAAATAAGTTTATAACCCTATATTTTTTATGGTCTTATATAGTCATCGGAAGTAATCTAAGACATACACAAGACTAACTTAAGTAACCTTTGACTTGCATTAATGATTCATCTTGATTCTTGACAGGTAAATATAGAAAATACAATTCACAGAGTTCTAAGTCAGAAAAAAACACCCCATCTTTATTAAGTAATTTACAACTGCTAACATCATCAAAGAGAAAACAGTAATAAGTAATGTAATAACTTCATTAATATAGCAATCTTCCCATCGACCTCACAACATTTATGAAAACTTTCATTACTAAGAAAAAAGCAATAAAGTAATTTAATTTCTGTAACGGATATTAACCTTTGCAATGATAGAAAGCGTAACCTATGGCCGGCATCGCGGATAGACATTTTACAAACAACTATAGCGTGCTATTGTAAATGCTGTATCAAATATTGTGATCTCAAATTTTGATCTACATAATAAGCGAATTAGGAATTAAACAATAATATATTTATTGAAAGTTCGCAAAAATTGTAAAAAAAAGTGAAGTAGCAAACCCCACGCACCCCTCTGAATCAGACGAGGAGGGTATTGGGCCATAGTTCACCGAGGCGCTGGCCCAATTCGAGTTGGTGAATTTTACATACTTTTTTTCCATTTCCTCACAATGTTTTCTTTCACCGATGAGCAAGCGATGGTCTTTATGGTGGTGTATACATAGAGTGCACTTAGAAATTTAGAAAAACCATTTCACGGCACCAAGGGTCAAAATCGAATTCAGATCCTCTTGCTCAAGAGGCCGAGCTTGTACCCACTGGACCATCGTCGCTCAATATTTGTATTAAAATTTTAAACTTATTTTCATGAATTATAGTTTTTCAGTTTCCGTCCTTCTGTCGTCATCAGAGCTAGTCATTGACTAAATTGAGACCAATTAGAAGTGAAATTACACTTCTTTTTCTACCACACCTATCCGGGACACAGTTAAGCTGTACGGTAGTGGATATCTAAGCTTTAACGGTGTTATCAAACGATCGTCGTAGGACAAATGAAAGTCTGGAGAGATTAAGGAATTATTGCTGCTTTTTTTCTGTCAATAAAAATATTTAATAACTTGAAAAGAAAATGTAAAAAATAGATAAACTGTGTTAGCCTAGTTGACAGTGAAGGTAAAACGATAATAGATATGGATAATTTGTAAACAGTTTCCACGCGTTCAATTACATAACGGAAGGTAACCTTATATTTTGACAAAAGGATTGAGTTGCAGCGTGTGTTTGACTTTGTGTACACTTTCAAGGTCTAGAATGGGAGCCGTTCTCCCGTTAGTAGCAAGAGAGTGGCGCTAAAGAGCCTTTTTTGTTCTTTAACGCCGAGAAATACACTGAGGCATCCCGCTGGGGAGTGGGTCTCCCCATGCGGGTATGTGGGATTCGCTGCGCCCGAAAGATGTAAGTGGACGCAGCTCTACCCACTGAAACTCGACGAGTGACACCAAGCCCACCTTTAGGTGAGGTGCCCCAGATCTGTTAGCAAACAGGGCACCTCGACTGCTGGTCAGTCCCTCAGGGGACCGACACCACCCCAGAAGGGTTGTCCCGCATTACAGAACAACTACTCCCAACGTCGGGACAATACATTATGATGAGGTTTGCGTCCTCGCCCTTTGCCCCCTGCACTTTGATCCTCTCTTCTTATAAGAGAGATACAAAGAGCTTTCTCGGCTCAAATCGCTTAGCCCAAGGTGCTGGGCTCACCCTAGGCTACTGAGCTCCACCGCCACGAGGTGCTAAAGTGCCTAGGCTAGACCACGGTGCAACAAAGATGTATCGTCAACCAATCTCAGATACTTATATAATGCCATAAGTTAATTTCGTTATTATTCATAACATTAGAAACAAAATTTGTTAAGAAATGAGATGAATAGGAGTAATGAGATCAAAAATTGTTTGACCGGATAACAATCTTCTATTTGACTTGTTATTAATGCCACTTTATAAAGTCGTACGAATTTTACTAAGAAAGATAATACATCTGCAACAAGAGAAAGTGTTAAGTCGAATTTGATAGCCATGGACTTTTGACAAGATATACTTGTTACGCTCTTGTTACGAAAACTTTTTGTGTTAAAAAGGATTTATGTGCGAAATTCTATTAACGACTTTACAGGTCCATTGTGTAGATCTTTTACTTCGTAATTTGAAAAGGAAAAGTAAGCGCCATTATTCTTCACACCATATTCACTTATGTTAGCTTCCCTATATGGCAATAAAAGTAACACGTGTTATCTAATAATATCTTTTACATATCAAGATGGTATCGCCCATGAGAACTGTACCTCTAGTTGCATACAAATACTCGAGAGTTTACTCTACTCGTTCACGCCTTGCGCAAATAAAGGTCACGTTAGTGGGAAATACAAATTTGTAGACAAACTTGGATTTTAGGCATACACGACGAAATGACGTTGTCACGGTGGGATTGTGTAATATTTGAGAATTGCTGTTCACGAATAGATTATTATTTTATGGTTGTTTTGTAATACACAGAAAACTTACCACTGAACAGTTAATTAAAAACGACCTCTGTGTCTCAATGGTTAGCGTATTGGCGTTCAAGCCCCGAGGCAGCGGGTTCGAATCTCGCCAGGGAACAAAAAAGTTTATGTATTCCTGGGTCATGGGTGTGTATTACATGATAATAAAGCGCTGTTGGCCAAAAACGAATTAATGAATTTGGATTAAAAAAAAAAATAACTGAAAACGAGCTTAAACAGGCTGGCCTTATGATTATGAGTCTGGATATGATAATAAATCGTGGATCGTGGAGAGGGAAGCCGGCGGCCTAGCAACAAATCTAGTCACTGGAACATGTAAATATAGAACCTTATTTACAGGTATTCGCTTGCGGGTGAGCTACTCCGCTCTAGGGAACTCGAGAATCTTTCTCATGTTTCCGAGGCGAATTCTCCGTATTAGAAAATTAATACATGCCCAGAGGATCCGTTTCTTTACATAGTTAGAAGTATGGGACTAAAGTCACATATATTGATAAACTTTTTATTTACAATTCCACATTACACACACAAATTAAAAAGAGGAAAACAAAAACTTAAGCTAACAGATAAAAATAAATATAAATCTTTACTTTATTAAATATTCGAAAACAGAGTATGTGTGCTGCAGAATCGCAAACTACATGTAACTCAATACTAAAAAATCAATCCAAAGAAAGATCGACTGATTTTCAGTTACTACCTGTTACGGTGAGAAGGCACTATGCCTGGTTTGTGGTAACGTTGTGTATTTAATATAAATATTTGAAATGGGTGTAATATAAAGTGTCAACAAATTAAAAGAAAAGGTAAGTAGAGGCACGCTAGGAGTATATAAATAGTTTTTCAAAAATAACAATACTTTGCCTACAACGGTTACAAAATTGCATCATTGCAGCAATGCAGCTCAAAATGAGCAATGGTTAATGCACCATGGTATACAACAAACAACGAAATTCATGAATACCTCAGGAGTACAGAAAAAAATACATTCACCGGTCATCCCTACACCAAAATCCGCTTGTTGCAGAATTGTTGGACCTGACTGCGGTGGTTAAGAGGCTCAAACGGAACCACCTTCTCTAACAGGTAGGGGCAGCACTGGCCACCCCACCAGAAAAGTCATACCTCACTTAACAAATTCGCTTATGGTCCACCGATCGATTGCATATAATTCAATAGTTCAATCCTAAATCGAAATCAGACATAAACAGAAAGGTCAAAGAGAAGTATTTAAACTATGACCGGGTAAATATTTTAGAGCCTATGTTACTCGATGATGTAGCTTTCTATAACAGGTGAAAGAATTTTTCAAATCGCTCAATAGTTTCGAAGCCTATTTATTTATTTATTTATTTAAAAAGAGTCATCAACAAAATACACACTAACACACTAATACATGAGTCGCTTACAGGGACCACCCCTGTAAGCGACTGATTGAAGCTGATTTGAGTGTTATTTTAATTAAAGATGACAGACAACATGCACTTGTAACAAAAGAAAAAAATTGACAGTTTAATTGCATTAAAACAATGAGTCAAGATTAAATTAAAAATAAAAAACATTAAACATACACGAAGGCAACATTAATTTGAATTTGAATTCAATATTCAATGCAAACAAACAAATCTTTCCCCTTTATAAAATATTAGTTTTGGTATAGGCTGGAGAGAGTATGGTGGAGTAATGAACTATTGTTGGAGGCAATAATGATGCTATATCTAGAAAAATGAATGAATTCGACACTCGGTACAGTGAAAGCCAACAGAATCGTATCTCCAATAGAAATCATGTTCACGCTGCGTGCGTCGCAATTCGTCCGAGATCCATGTTAAGAAAATTAATATTGCCATCTCAAATATCACTCATAAAATAATTACAAGGAGCTCATAGCTAAGTAAAAACTGCCGCGCGAGTCGATCCACCTGGTTAAGCTACGCTTGCTGGGGTTGGTCCGTGGAAGGATGACCATTTTTATATACTGACTAAGTAGGTTAAGCCCTTGGTCTCTCATTTAGATGTTTAACAGAGACGTATAGTCAATAGATTGACGGTCCCTGAGTTGTGAATGTCACACAGGCAGTACAGCCATTGAAAATACTTGGTATACACTTGCATTTGATTAGAACGGAAGAGCCCTAATATAATTGGGAAAAGGCTTTGCAGGCGAAGGAGATTTATAATCTTTTTTTTTTTAATCTTCGTAATCTTATCCGATTTACATCCGATAGTTAGTTTAAGAACGTTGCAATTGATTATGTAGGTATATAAAATTTCTTGATTGAATTTTTTTTTTAAATTGAAAATTTAGGGTTGTATGTATTTTTGTATGCTATTATATATTTATTTATAATATATTTATTTTTGCATATAAAAATACATACAACCCTAAATTTTCACCTCTTTACGATCAACCCCTGTTTTTCAATAGTGGTCTGTGGTATTAGTACTTTTGGCAGAAAGAAGTCTATCGGGACAGCTATTAACTATTATAATTCTCATAAAAGGATATATATAGGTACTTTACACCGCGGTGAACAGTTAGTAAGTTATACATGAAACTTATGATCGTATTAGCATACAGGTCAAAAGGATTAAGCCTAACACACAATACTACGCCGCAACTTCCTGGGGTCAGGTAACTGTGCCATGTGAACAGAAAGCCGATCGGTTAATTATCGTGCGGTTTTAAGATAACTTTGATAATTAATCGATAAATTTAATATTTATAACTCACACACCTATTAATTTTTATTCATTTGGATAATTTAATATCCTTTTTTAATCTCAGATAACCGGTAACATAAAATTTATGACAAAATATTACAAAAGAATACACGTAATATTACCCAGTACTAGAAACAATACACAGATGGACTATAAATGTAAGATAAAAATGTATTCATACTTTTAAAGGTTATTTATAAAATACACAGTTTGTATTGGTAATTGTTAGTACACGTTTATAATTACTTGTTTTTTTATAAAACGTATTTCTTCTGCTTACAATAATAATGCTAGCATAGATAAGGTTGCTCATTGCCATTTCATACCTACGCGATATAAAGGAGGGCAAACACCTTCTACTTTCTCAACTTACTGATAAAATAAAACACTAATATATTAACATATTAGACTATCCAAAAGTAACATTCCTATGACATCAAATTCAATAGAGGTCGGACCTAAATCTATCAACACAACACACGACCTAGTGTTTCATCATCATCAGCGATAAGATAAGCTGCCAACTCGTTACATAATACACAGTTCACACGAAGCACGAATTATTATTCTCACGGACATAACCGGTCGTGTCCGTTTTATCTTTAAACTGTCAACACAATACGCTTATGATTGATCAATATTAAAACTAATCATCGTCTTAAGTTCTCAAGATCTATAAACAGTTAAATAATAAAACCTTATGTAATGACAAGCAGCATCCCGCGGTCTCACCCGTATTTCCCATCCCCGTGGAAGTACGGAGATGAATTATAGCCTATGTGTTATTCTGATGTATAAGCTATGTAATTGTAAAGTTTCATAATTATCCCTTTAGTAGTTTTTACGTGAAAGAGTAACAAACATCCATCCATCCATACTTACAAAGTTTCGTATTTATAATATTAAGTAAGATCTATTGTAAACATAATAATACCATACCAGCAGATCCGATAAACGTTCTACCCAAAAAATAGACCTAAATTGTGAATCTAAAGAATTTTAGTTATTTAAACAAAAAAAATATCATCAATATCAGTACAGCCGCTTAGGATAAGATCAGTGACATACACAGACATCCACAAAAGAATTATTAGTAGTATTAGTTTATAATTGTACTATTAGATAATGAGGTTGTTGGTATAAAAAAAAAACACTAAGGCATCTTGTTGACTGTTTATACCTGTAAATGGCTGCACAGAACCTTTTCCGGTGCTGTGCAGCTGTTGAAGTTGTACATCTAGACGAGATAATGTGACCGTACTGTGAATTCAAGTCGTTTAATCTCAGAAGAAATGTTGTTCATTGATTGTATTGGACAATTTAAAGGTTACGCGAAGGACTATCCAATCCCAAAGACGCTGATAATAATTTCCATAAACAAAAAAAATGTCTATTTTAACTGTCATTAAAAGATTTTTGCTTTTTTTCCTTTAACATCAATAGTTCATCCAAGTTGGAAGTAAATATTAAAACGACTCAAAAGGCGAGTCATTCTGACTCGAGACACCCGTACGTTTTACGTTACCACGTGAATGAAATACGCCATTTGATCTTTTGTCTATTTATGTAAAAACCGGTTAAAATCACTTAATATGCTCGTCGCGTGCGCTAGGCTGGAGTGACATGCGGGTTTTGGACAAGGTCACATTCATCTAAGGAATCGTTAGCTTGATCATTATTCATTATCAATTGACTCAATACACATATGGCGACATATTGTTTTCTAATGTTTACGCGAATTTCACTCATTACAATGAAACTTATACAGAATCGCGATAAAATTCGTAAAAAGTTGTTTTATTGTAATGAGACATAATTATGTAGAGATGAATTAAGAGTGAAATGTATATAACATTTTTCTAAAAAAATTTTGATCAAGAAATCGTATTTTTTTCAAAACAAATGTACAAGTATGCAAAAGTATAAATTCTAAGCATTTTTACTCATAGACTCAATTTTGTGTAAAAAAGTATTTTTTTCATGACGAGTAGGTACCAAATGAATAACAACGAATGCAACATTATAAATCTTATTTTCTTTTACTTTAAACGTGTGACTCTTGACTACGCTTATCTACTTTATAAAACGCGCATAAAATCCCAAGTATTTCTTTGAGCAATTTTGCTCAGTAAACAGATAAAAATAATGTAAAAGTTTAATCTCACCACGCTTACGTTTACTGGCACAAAAACAGGAGAGCATGTTCAATGATCACAACTCACTGAAGTCTGAAAGTTATTTCGTCCGACGCCACCGTTACACCGAACGCAAGTAAAACACTACGTTTCCAATATCACTGAACGTTTGTAACGCGTACACCGAGGTTATCTCGACATTAAACTGCAAAACGTTTAACTCCGATTAACTTAGTCCTTTGTTTTGTCGTGGGATGTGAGTTCAAAGTTTAATAAACAAAAAAATCCTAACGTTATTATATTCACTGAAGCGTGAAGCTTCAGGAAAACCGCATTTTTTACTTATAACTACTAACTTTACTATAAAGATGTGTATGTCATAGACATATGTTTCGTGTATGTAAAACATAACCTGTTTGGCGTGAATAAATGTTGATTACAGTATAAATGAAATCAACATGTTCGATGTAATGAATAATTGAAACAAAAGCATAGTCGCTTATTAATTTCATTCGAATGCCATTTTCTATTTGTAGCTTGACAGTTAAGTAGGGAATTATAATGCATTGTTTGCGGTATTTTTTGTAAGCCAAAATCCATATTAATAAGGATTTAATATTTAAAAATCACGACTGGCTGGGTTTAGGTACATAACTGTATTAAGTACCATTATAAAATGCAGAATATATTTAAGGAATCCGAAGGTTAATGAAATCCTATTTCCTTGTTTCGATTCTAAAATGATCGCTCTCTGGAGAACTCTTGTCATGGAATCATCTAAGAATTTAGATAGAAGATAATAGCTTACCAATTAAAATTGCATGCGAGTTTATGACAATTTGTAAAAGACCAAGAAGACTCTATAAAAACTAAGAACATCACCCATACAAGACACATTGTATCATAGTCACAGAAAATGTTCCAAAATTTTACTGGCAAATAAAGACGAGAAGTTACGAGTACGTCCATTAATAAAAAAAAACTGCATTTAAATATTAAATTAGTTTGAATATTCCAATTAATGGTATTGAATTTTAAAAAGTATTAAGTTGAACTTATGAGAGAGTCGATGAATTTAAATCAATGAAACGATACATGTAAATATATACATTACATAAAACCATAGATTCAGACGAAACCTTAAATTATTACGATGAATGATTTTCGAACGTGACAAATACATAAACAATCGCATGTGTAAACTCTCACGACTCTCACACCTTGCAATCGCAATATGGGAACGATTATAAAACAGCACCAACCTTTCTTAGAAGAGAACAACGATTTGAGTTTGGATATCGTTCGTTTCTTCATTATTACTTCATTCACTAGCACTGTAATGCACTCAAATCTTGAATCACATCAGACAAAAATACACTCGACGTATTAGTCCCGCTTAAAAGTTTTTAGGCAGTCAAAGCTTTTTGCTCCTTTTAACGCTCTTATTTCCGTGCTACGAAAATAGGATCAACGCTACACTTCTATAGCCGCAGGCGCATCACTCATACGCATATCCAATTCAATCAGTGTATCTGTTTTATCCGAAAATAAACACTATGTCCACTCACGAGCCTGCTTGCCGTGCGAGTGATTACACTGCGGTGTTATCAGCAAGTCCTCTTATCAATTAGATAACTGAAACACCCACGATAATAAAACCACACATTTCCTTTTTTTACAACTTAATTCGAACTTAATTTAAACGTAACCGTTCCTATTTCGCCTTGAAGTTACATTAATTCGAAGTAGTAATAAATTAATGAATTGTATCATAGGATGATTTTATAATAAGCGCGATAGAATTATGATATAATGGAAATATCAAGGGACGGCTATTCTTGGTCGAATTGCGGGCACGACTGATCTCTGAACACGCAGCGGCGCACGCGCTACCGGCCACGCACTATATAATAGTGGACGGGTACTACACTATAAATTAACTATGAAACCTCTTCTTTCCGTTAAATTCTCCTTCCGACTGGAGCAAAGTAAAGATAAAATGAATAAATCCGATGATAATGCTTTCAACGTAACTTGGGCGCTGATGACAACACCGGAGACGAATATCCGTTGGCCCTTTTAAAATAGCTAACGCGCTTTTGGAGAAGACGTTTCAGAGAAAGGGCGAGCATAAATCACAAAGGGTGTGAGAATAATGGTGTATCGACGGGTGCTCCGGTAGAATGGGATAGGCCGTGCAAAAAATACAAAGAATCCTTTTGAGAACGTTGCGTCGATGGGACGTATGTGTGAATTCTCACGATTTTTCGTTTATATAATCATCTTATTAGTATTTAATTTATGCAACTATCTATTGTTTTGTGGGTAAATGGCGTTAATTTATATAAGGAATGATCCATGTAAATTTTGTAAAATAGCATAAAATTTCTATGACTCGCGATTTTTAAATATTTTCTTTAACCTAGATTTTGTTTGTTTTAAAAATGAAAGTTACATACGCATAAGTTGGAGCACAATAATTAAGCGCTTTTTTATTAATGTAACTAAAAACACATTTTTTACTTCTTACTCAAAGTGTGTCGCCCTTTCGACAAGAAAGTCGAGTGGTGCTAGAGGCAGTTGTCAGGTCATAGTTTTATAACTATAACCAGACAAACATACCCATTCTAAAGCCTAAAAAATCCTTCCTGTGTTCTAACAAAACAGGACTACGACAGAACAGGAAATAATAGATTAAACTAGACTTTCGTGTATACTAAGGGATATCTTATACACTCATAAGCTGGTTCGCTGGAACACAATGTGGAAGCAATGGTGTGCGTCGGACCGCTTCATATCTTCCACTTGGATGAATATGTGCCTGAGCGAATGACCTGCGTTTTTATCGAAAACTGGGCGTATGCGGCTATGAAGATGCGGCAAACGGACTGACTATTCATATTATTAGGGTTGCCAGGTCGACTATTACTCAAATCTAGCCTATCCGGCTATGAAGCCGGCCAAGCTGGCTGGCCTATCCGGATTAATAGCCAGACATTTGGGTAGAAAGACCGGACACCCAACATTATTGAGAATTTTGTCTCAGTATTTATAAGTACGACAAAGAAATTGTATGTAAAATCAAGCTTTTCCAATTTTCTAGTAAAAAATTTTCTAGTACTAAAAAATTCTAGTGAAGTAATAGATAAAATCGAATGCCAGGGCACTCTTAGCCTACGACTAATTTGGCATCGCTCGTTTGCAAAATTTAAAAGTCTAACAAAAGCCGGACACGTTTTATTTTGGCCGGACACGCAATCAAAAGCCTTACTATGTCCGGCTTTATCCGGACGCCTGGCAACTCTAGCTTAACCGCAGGGCTTGCAGGCGCATAGCTGGCCTTGCAAACATTATTGATTTTTTCTGGAAGGTCCAGGGTCGTAACAGTTCTTCCAAGGTATGCTAGACTGCACGCATAGACACATTTCTATCTTGTGTTGGTCTGGATCAGCAAAGATTAATAAATAATATCCAACAATAACACCACTTTAACATAGTCACGAAATGTATGTAATGAATTGATTAGAATTGACGAGCTGGTTGAGGAGTTAGACTTATGGATAATCCAAGCATTAGACGCGGGCTCGAATCCCGCCAAATGAACCTAATTTTATGAAGAAAATAGATATGTGTATAGCACTGGATTAGAGAGTTATAGGAATTTTTTTAAATTTATTCTCTTCCTGTTACCACAAGTTCTTAGTCCTTTTACCACTAGGCTAACTTTATGAAGTGTGATTGTCTTCATAATTTTTTCTCTAGTCTGGGTTAGGTTGAATATCGAACCATACATAGACTTTTTATAAATCGATTTAATTGATTAAATTTTGTGATGCTGTCAAATGACAATTGTCAACTGGGCAGGCGATGAAGTGATAACACACGGATATTTAAGCTGATTTATAAATGACAATTGCTTAACTATTAGCCGGCTATGTAAGGGTTATAATAACCGTGATGTAAAATAATAATTAGCGTAATAAGATTTAGCTGTCCAACAAACAAGTTTTAAGAATTTTATATTATGTTTAGTTCGTAGAACTGCAATGAAATGAAAGACTGGCAATTAAACCCAGAGCTACCATGAACGACTACTCGCTCAAAGTACAGACAGCAAGACTAGGTATAGAAGATTCGGTTTTTTATAATAATACTAGGATGGATAAAGGAAAATATAATAGGTATTAGATAAATATATAGAACTGTATAGACAGGTTTAACCAGACAAAGTTTATGCGAAATTGTCAATCTGGTACTTAAAGGTGACAAATATGATAACAATGTGAATTCTTCAATGTAATTATGCCAAGGTAGTCATTAATTCCAATCAATCACAGAATGCTAACATTGAGAATAAAATTACTAAAATCCATTGTTATGATCAATACTAATATTAATAAAGAGAAAGACGTGCGTTACGTTATTTAGCTTTAACGCCTCAACTACTGAAAATTTAAATATTCAGTAATATTTTCAATAAAAGAGATAAAGCAAAAATAGAATAGGCAGTCAGAATTATCCATTGAACGCAAAAAGGACTAAGGAAAATACGGAAAGTAAAGGATATTGAAAAGCAATAAGTTATGGGATATTTTTTAGAAAATCAATCGACAATCAATGTCAGCGGAATAATGTTCTAGAAAAAATATTTGTAGTATCCAAACAGCGGGGTAGTTCGCACGATAGGGTACAACGAAAGGGAAATCAAAACGCAGGGGTGGCTCATTGTTCGATTTTCAAACTCCTACATACGTACAGCGCTTGTATGAATGACTAATGGAGTTTCGATCGAGGTCTTAGATTCGTCGTATTGCACTAATTCTAATGTGTATATGAAAATCTCATCTCAAAGCTCTCCCGAAACGATTAAACTGATTCTTATGAAACTTTGTGTGTATGTTTAGTTGGTTTGAGAACAGGACGTAAACTGTTTTTCATACCTCTAAATGATAATGGTGGTCCACTACAAAATTTCATTATTTATTTGACATTAAATACACACCTTTTTACTAAAAGAAAGCGATTGTCCTATATCACGTAACGCATGCAAAAATATTACTAAGTATTATCTATACCATACGAAAAATTCGATCAAATTACAAAAGCACTCAAGAACAAGGTTTCTTTTTTTTGTCACCGACCACTTATAAAATTGAACATATCTGAGGGACCCTGCCTGCTGACCTTTTTTTTATAATTATAAAGTTTGGTGTAAGTGGCTAATTTTTTAATAGTGTATGCTGTAATGATTTTGCTGACTTCTTTATATTTTCCTCTGATGGGACATAAGCATCTCCATGGACTTCTAGGGTTGCATGGACTACAGTTTATGAAACTCTACTCTAGAGGCCATTATAATTCTTAAAGCCTGAGCCCTGAATTCTATTTTTTAGCGTATAAATAAGTCAATACTCGTAGAAAAAGACAACAGAGGTCATAAAAACAAAGACAAATATTTAAAAACTTAGTCATTTGTCTGTGGAATGTACGTTCACAAAAGGGCTAACCAGGATGCTTTGCGTAACAAACATTCATAGACAATAACGCAAGTTATGGAGTAAACAGGTTTCACGGCGTATACCATTTTGTCCATGGTCTGTTTTGTACGTCACGAAGACGCATATCGGCACGCCGAACCACAATATTGTAATCTTCACATCAACTTCGTGTTCGAAATAACTTTGTAGACAGATAGAATACGTAGAGAATGGAAAAGTATATTTAAATAATTTTATTTTTAATGTGAAAAGTTCTCCTGAAATAAGTATAATGTTAGTTTATGATTGCAGATTTGTCAAGGACATTCATGCTTATCCAATTCGCATTAAGAAAAAATCTAAAAATAAAGAGATTGAGGCAAATCGATTAATCTTTTTCTACGAAAATCAAGATTTGTCTACGTAGCAAATAGGTATAAGTTGCAGTTTCCTTACTTAAGAATTTTAAGGTAACACAGCGGTGTATTTATCTGAAATTTGATAAAATCGAAATAATGAGTTAGAAAGCAAATCAAATACAAAATTCATTGAATACCATAATAAGTTAAGATGAATACTAAAGCTTTTAAGTTTAAAAAGCTTCGATCAAAGACATCTCTGTACCACGTTGCGCAACACTAACGACCAGCCATGTCACTGGATCAATAATATTAAATTATATGGAACGATCGAACAAATAGATTAGAGGTTAGCCGTTAGACGAACATATGTTGGTAAAAACAAACAACACATTTAACAACAATCAAAGACAAAAAAAAACCACAAAACATGTTACTGCACAATACTTGCAGTAATTATTACGGCACAATCATACAAAAATTTGCTGACAGTATTTCAATTATCCATCGAGTAGTAAAAACTAAGAAATCAGTTAAAAACAAGACCAAGATATTAATTACCTAAATCTCTTCAGGTCATTCCTAAGTTTTTGGGTCACCGATAAAAACAAATAAATGAATATTGTTTTTTTTTATGGATCGTGGAATTCGAACCTGTGATCTTTCGTAAAAACGGTAAACGGACTTCAGAGAGGCTGACCTAGAAATCCTAGTATATACTCGTAACACAATAGACCGTTTTTAAATTCTACGTAAGATATGTATTATCAAATAGTATTACAATGAGTACCTAATCGATAAGATATTGCGAAGAATATATAAAAAAAATAATATCAACATCGATGGTAAAGTTTACTTATTTAGACGTAACAGCACAGCGCCATCCATTTTATGTTTTGTAATTTAGAAGTTCACCGTTGAAACTTGAAAGGACACCTGACACTACACTTCAGGATGCGAGTGGCAAGGGAACGGTCGTCTTGGCTTTCATTGAGAAAGGTCATTTAGCTGAATTTTTTTCACAATATTTACAATCCTCTTTACAGTATACTTCCCCGTAGCAGTGGATGGATAAAGGCTAATGATGATGATGATGATGATCATGATACTTTAATATACAACTGACATTTCCACTGAGTTTGTTTCGCCGGTTCTTCTCAATGGGCTTGCTTTGGAACCGGCGATAGACTCAATTGAGGTTCAAAAAGATACTTTGATGGTACTATTTTGAATAAAAAATTTGACTTTGACAAAGGATCACCTAATTCTATTGTCTTTGCAAACTGTCTTATTAGTAAGATCAACGATACGATTCTACGATAGTTTCGAGACGAGAAAGGCTCCCGCTATACTCTACCGTTAAAGTCTTAAGTTAACTTGTGTATTCGACACTACGAATGTTGATGGAATATGTAAAGACAAAGAAAATCTGACGGGCAGCAGGGTGGTCGAATTAGCACCTCTCGCACACACTGCTCCAAGTCAGGGCAGTCCTTCCGTCAACTCAAACATTAAATACGTAAAAATTATCATACCGAGACAAAATTGGTAAAGTTTAATGACATTGTCGTTATAAAATAAAAGCATTGTTATGCTTCACCATCGAAATCTAAATATTTGCACAAAAAAGAATACTAAATATAACTAGAAATATTAGTTACGGATTTTAATTTGGAGAAATATGTTTTATCTCTCCAAATAAAAATACGTAACTAAGACCTATCACTTTCTAATGATTCTATAACAGTAATGGTGAAAACGTGACTATAATCTGATGAACGATGTCGATATCCAACGAATCCACCATTGTCTTAATGTCTTACAACTGTATTGCAGATGCACGACCAAAGCCAATATCTGACCAACTTGCCAACGACACAACGCACACGTGGAAGAAATGACAACTTTAGTATGTAGTCACCAAATATTGCACAATGATCCGACATAAAAGCATTTTAAGACTTTTATTACTCCATCTTGCGTAAGATAGTGTTAACTTAGGAATAAATCAAAATTCATATAAACTTACATTTAGATGTGTATTGATCAGATTTACATTAGATATTTTGTATAATATACAATTTACTTATTAAGATAACATACATAATATGGCCAACATCATACTTTTGTAAAGTATATAAGGTATATATACCGGTTTGTGTTTAAACATAGAACATGCACTAACTTAGGCTACGGATGATGTACTAACTTGTATCAATAAAGATCACATCATGGAGATTAGATAACAAGAGCATATCCCGCACCAGTCCACCTTGATTTTTACAAGAAAAAAATCATTTTTTAATTATTATATATGTGTGTTTTATGTGTCAAATACAGCTTATCCTTTCTTTCTTTAAATTCTTTTATTGTTAAAAAACCCAGACGAAAGCACCGACCTTTAAAATTGATCTTTTACGATCGAAATACTAGAATTTACTTTATGATACCACAGGAAGCCACGGTTTTCCTCGTGAGTTGCTGCGATACCCACTCCATATACTTATGACACACATTTTGATTAATATATAGAAACTTATATATCGGTTTTTGTTACATCATTTCTAAAATTATTAAGTAATATGCTGAAACAACGTGTTTTATGGAGGTTTATTATGATTTTTACATGCCCGACGTTTCGGATACTTTACAGTTTACAGCAACCATGGTCACGGGATGACTAAGTAAATTAGACATAACTTTAAAAAACAATACGTAATATAAATTATTTGAAAACAATAAATTTTGATTTTTCATTATTGATTTACGAATATAAAAAAGGCTGCCTCCAAACTTATAGCCCCCAAAAGCTCACGAACATATTTATAGAAGTCTATCTCTGAATAATCTTATTTGAAAATTTTAATTTTGAACATGGCGGTTTTTCCTCACCATAAAAGTCAAATTGAGGTCACAACGGTTGTCTCATATGTCCACGGTACATCCAGGTGCCAATACACCTGTCACCACGTGGGTGGGTGAGCATGGGCCGACGTATCATCCGGTGGTGCTTTGTTTATCAATATTAAAAACATATTTCATATGCGGACAAGGCCAACTTTAAGCCGTAAGGTATAATATGTTGACAGTTTCAATTTTTGTTGATGTAAAACATTTTCCTTAGCTGTATGAATGCCATGACGGAAACCGCATGACGCTGGTCGTCACCCAATAGGTTCCATCTTCAGACCGTATTCATTTAAAAAATATTTTTATTAATTTTGAATGATGATTTTTGATTTGATTTGACAGATGTTTTATTCGTCTCGAACATATGCGTGATTAGCTGTTGTACGCAGCTTCACCTGTGTCAACTAAGATTTAAAACGGGTCCCTAACTTTTTGAAAATTTAATGTAGCTTATGTTCATCAAATCTTTCCTCTTTATAATAATAGTATTATAGATTAACTTTATATAAACGTATCGAACCGGGGATAGACAAATTCAATTCTCTGAGGTTTTTTATAAAAAAAAAATCAGGACTCCACTCCCATGTTATTCTTCCTAATCACATCTCATTCGCCTATCGTCTCTTTACTATTCATAATTAATTAACGACGTGCAGTTTGTGTTTTCTTTAAATCGTGTCCCAATTTAAATGTTGAGTTATAAAGGCAATTAATTTATTTAAATACTGCTCGATGGGCCGGAATTGATAGATGAGAACTCCATTGACCGATATATAGCAAATAGCGCATCTACAAATAACAGCTGCTTTTAGAAATGCGATGCATCTCAGATGTGAGCTCTACAGGCAACATCAGTCGGTTATGTGTTAAAATTACAATATTTAGGTGTTCTATATTGTAAAAAAAATACGAATTCAAAAAAAGAACTTATTTATCTAGCATCGAATTCGAATACTGATGTTAAAAGTAAATGTAAAGGTCTAGTAGAAGAAGGAGTAAAAAAAAAAACAAAATCTTAAAATATATTATTTTTGGCGAAGTTTTTGATTCTTTTAAACCCATCATGATATCTGTGGACTTTATTACGAGATTACTAGAACCCTATTCACACACAGGTTTTTTGGGATATATGTAGCCCAGAGCCCCGTGAAAAAAACAAACAATAAAAAAAAAATACAAAATATATCGATCTTTTGGCAATCCTGAAATTACGTGTCATTTTATAGTTACTATATAAATTTCCAAAGTAGTATTGCTTCTCAAATTCACCGTTCGCCCCTCTATACGAATACCAACTTAGTAACCCAATAGTAGCCTTTATTATTTTAATAGTAGTCGTCCAAAAAGTGAAAAACAGACCAACATTTCGAAACATGAGCAAAATGTGTGTATGATATGCTGCGTAAATATTTGCCAATTCAGTTGCCTACCGCGGAGTCAACGCGCGGCGCCTGAATCGGGGACATCTAGATTGTTAATACACCAGACTACATCTCATAAATAATCTTACTTTTATTGTTTTAGATTCGACACTTGCTAAATAGGTCTGGCAGTTATATTTAGCATGTGTTATGTATTTTACGATAGCTTTTCACATCTATAAGTGTGAAGTAGGTCTCAAATCCGATTAAATTGAAAATTGAAAATGTGCATCTCACAAACAATAATTGAATTACACGAACAAAGGAAGGGTTTAAGCAATTAAGAAAAATCAATTTCAAATTTCGTGAACAATGCATATGACCTATGCATGTAATTGGAAGCAGCCAGAGGGTTTACTTTATTTTTTTATTAAATAACTCCGATATATTAATATCACCAAAGATATTTATGAGAACATCGCCAATTAGAATAGATATTACGATGACTTCGAAATACTATGATGTGTTTCTAAAGCCTTCATACACAGACAGTGTTTATTTCACATCAACAAGTAATGAAATGAGCAAGCACATCATCAAGTAAAGTCAACCAAATAAGAATTATTAAGAATAACTTAAAACGGCTGGTCAGAACTCAGACCTTGATAAAAATAATTTGGGATCAATTCGAAAACTTATTATAAGCTTTGAAAACTTATTTAAAAAAAAAGAATCAAAGAAAAAAGAGTAATCATGTGGAAACGATAGATAAAAACTGTCGAATTGAGAACCTCCTCCTTTTTTGAAGTCTGTTAAATAGCACAGCCCTCAATAAAAATTTACATGAAAACGTAGATGTAAATTTTATGATGATCTGTTATACGGTGTCGAAGATGGAGTTTATCGATCTCATACTGAAATCCACGCAATAAATAGTTATAACTATATCACTTTCCCTTCATTTGTTTACATAACGGCCCATAAAATACCGGCCATGTATATTATAATTAATTATTCTGACCCTCATTAATTAGCATTAAAAATGTTGTCAAGTACTTAATAAGCCCAAAGAATGGTAATATATTTTATCATTAACATTTACTACCAGTTTTTCTAACTTCGTTATCAGTTGATAAGATCGTTAAATATCTCTATATAAAGAATGCTACTCTTACGTCGTATACTGTGAGGTGACTATAAGGTCATGTGTGTGGGTTTAATACAAGATTATCTTTCAAGTCAAGAGTAAAAGTAAAAATCTATACTATAACTAGCTGCTCCAACAAAATTCGTTTTCTCAAAAGTACTAATATCACCGTTTGTAAAAAAACAAGGAATTGCAGTAAAATAATGTAAATTTGCAGTTGTATGTATTTTAATTGAATGCTGTATGATAAAAAAATTAAATAGATAAAATCTAATATAAGAAAAAAAATAAAGATTGGACCACGCTTCACATCTTAATATATATATTTCTTGTGTGCGTGTGTATGTGACTGAACTCCTCCTAAACGACTGGACCGATTTGAGTGATTTTCTTTGTGTGTGTTCAAGTAGATTCGAGGATGGTTTAGATTCACAAATCAGACCGGCAGATGGCGCTGCAGTCGGTATCTAGGTTATTGATCTGTACTGCCACTATCGATTCGTATCTAAAGGACAACGTCTGTGGGGTCCGCTAGTTTAAGTATAATATGAGAAATAGACCGGTGAAGGAAAACATCGTGAGGAAACCTGCATGCCTGATGAGATTGAAATTCTTTCATCTTTGTATGTGAAGTTCACCAACCCGCACTGGGCCAGCGCGGTGAATTTTTGGCCTATTTCCCCTTCTCGCCTGATTTCGAGGAGGAGACCCGTGCCCAGCAGCGGGACATAAAGGGTTGATACTATGAGAAATAGATGTTAACCGATTCTCAGACCTACCCAATATGCTTACAAAATTTCATGAGAATTTAGAAGAGAAAAGAAAATATTATTTTTCACTCGCGTGAGGTTTATTAGCAATCTCAATCTCCCCCTTCCCTTGATTATGCATAGATATATTTATTTGTGACTTTTTCTAAACCTTTACTTTCGAGGCTCACGTGACCAATGGTGAATCCTTCACTGCAAAACACAGACTTATTTTTATCGTATTAAACTAGGACTGGTCACTGTACTCATCTAAGTATTTAATTATCTGCTAAACGCCGCCCATGAACATTAACTAGTCTACCTAGAACTGGCCCAGACAACTCATATATCCCCACCATGGTTCAAGCCTTGTCGTGGCTATGGAGCTCAGTAGCCTAGGGTGAACGCAGCACCTTGGGCGAAGCGAATTGAGCCGAGAGGGCTCTTTGGATCCCTCTTAAAGAGGGGACAAAGGCCGGGGACAAGGGGTGAGGACAGGAACTTCACCTCATCGTACTGTCCCGATTTTGGGGGTGTTCGTTCTGTGGTGCGGGACAACACGTCTGTGGAGGTGGCGTTGGTCACACGAGGGATTGACTACCCGTCGAGGTTCCCTATTGCTAGCAGATACGGGGCACCTCACTAAAGACTGCAATGGTGGCATTCGACGGGTTTTAGTGGATAGAGCTGCATCCACTTACCATCTTTCAGGCGCAGCTAGTCCCACATACCCGCCTGGGGAGACCCACTCCCAAGCGGGATGCGTCAGCGCATTTCCCGGCGTAAAAGGAAAAAAAGGCAGATGTACTTGTCTAGTTAAGATTTATTAAATTAACTAAGTAATACTTATACCTAAAATAAAATCAGTTTTGAAAACAATGAAAAAGTGGATGGAATCAGAAAAGCGTTAACTATTAACCAATGAACGTTAATTCTTCGTAATTAGAGGTAAGTGAAGCAAGGATGATTATTTATTATTCGTGTATCGTATTTGAGTTTTTGAGATCATTACTTTAAATTGGTAGAAATAGATTTATAGAATTAGCTTCTTTATTCTGCAGTGATTAATTTCATTTAAGAGGGGTTGTTTTTAAGCGGAGTCTATACGCGCGGTCATATCGAGCTCAGAGCATTACTAAGTTTAGGAATTGATTCAAAAGTCATTAATTGTGTAGTTCAAATTAATGTTCTGTATATTTTAAAAGATACGGAACTGTGGGCGCGCGGGTCAGCCTCGCACTTGATTGCTTTACTTCAAATGGGCACAAGGTTATGGCGTTTGCTAATACTATAAAACGTAGGCATTCATATGGCGGGACAGCGTCGATGGTGGTTAAAGATGATTGTCACTCCGCTACCATTTTGGATGACAACTAGAAGAAGTCATTAAAATTACCAGCTTTATTCAATAAACTAGGTAGTTCTCTTTCAATCAAGGCCAAAATTACGGACTCTACCACCCATCACATGGGCGTAGCCTGCATCAGCCGTATCAATGATACGAGGCCGCTGGACTACAAGGGCTGGTGACTATTCAAAATTCAGTCTAAAGATTATAACCTGACATGTCGATTTAGGTATTCACTAAGGGAGGCCTACGTCCAGCAGTGGACGTATGAAGGCTGTTGTCATGTCGATAAGACGCCCTGGTAGGACAAGCTACGCCATTGCACAGTAATAAATAGCAAAATAATTTCGATACAATAATATAACGCTTTGAGAGAAAACAAGGATCGAAGAAGATATTTTTCAAATACTGTTATAAAACTAGTACATATAAAATTTGTAAAAGTTTAAAGCCAAGGACAAAGACGTAATCGTTGAGGTCATTCACATCAACCAAAACTTTTCAAATTAGGACTTTTATCAGTATAGATGGTCTGACTTCTGTTATTCTGTTTATTTCTTCTGCGAAACAGCTTTGCGTTGTTTCGGTAAGAATAATAATAGGGTAAATTACTGTCACCGAGACCGTGTTACTGTATCTCAATTAAGGCACCGGTCAACGCATGACTGAGTTCTCTTTGCTACTCCTGGCTAAGCTTTTAGATTGTGAACGATATTGGCAAGTTCGTCTGTTTTGCGTAACTAATTTACATATTTTTCATGCTACACCTACCCATTATAATTTTATACCATTTTTTCGCAAGTGACCAATCTACATACATACGTATAAGGGTGTAGGCCCTGCTTATTATGTACTTACGTGCATATAATAACATGACGTAAGTCCGACCTTACTTGATTACTATTGCGCGCTTAGAAGTGGGTGCGAACTTTAATTCGATGTTGGAAAATGTAACATTGATATAATACAGGAAAATACATCAACATTCAAAACCTTTTACATATCATCCCAAGCTGGCACGCTATTTTTTTTTCTTTACAACTACTTTATCAAATTTCATTATGATCAATTTATAATTGATTTAAATTTTGTCGATTATTTTGTCGTATTGATTATGTAAAAAAAGTCAACTTTATATTAATATGCGTTTTATTGCAAAAATATTGTTATATTTAAATAATTAATTTAACATTATACGTATTAAATATCTATAAACAAAAGGGAGCGATGATAAAAACGAGCCAGATGTAAGCCTTAGACCAAATAAACAAACTATTTTTTTAATTAGTTTCAGGAGTAAGTATATAATCTTAGTCTAAACAAGAAAAGTGTCCAAAATGAAGTCTAGAATTAAAACAGAAAATAAATTTATTAAATTGTTCAACTCATTCCTTAGTAGCAGAAACCTTCAGTAAAACCTGTTATCCTTATAGAGATGAATGGTTCTCATTTTAATTTTTGTTCTAGGTATGTAACTACATTCCTAAATGTTATATAAAAAAATATTATAATACTCACATTCGTGAAAATCCATATCGCCTCCAGCCAAAATATCAAAAGTTTTTGAAAACGTTTCTATGACGACCCATGACAGATGTCAGCTGTCACTATAGAAGACACCATGGAAGAACCATAGACCTCTTAAAGAAAGAAAAATAAACGTAAAATCTTTCGATTTTTGGTTTTAATAAATAATTAAAGATATCATTACCCCTTACTTCTATTTGTTGCGAGCTTTTAGTCCAAATACTACTATTGCATAACCGGAGATAGAGTGGAAACTAGAATCAAATAGAAGTAAGCGGAACGTATTTATTTACTAACCTAGTTGTGAGATGTGGTACTAAAATTATATCTATCTACGTTATTTTTGCTACAGAAGCGTATCTATTGGTCTTAATTCTACCTACATATATCAAATTATATAGTTAGTTGAAACAGGCGTAACTTTGCGGAAATCCATTTAAAAAAGATAATATTAATTAAAAATATCCCCCGAATCATGCAGTCTTTACAAAAAGTGTGTGAGTGCACGCATATATCACCACCCTCCTATCCCACGCTGCATATGCGTAGACTCGCAAGCATCACCACCACACACACACACTACCATTATAGACTACCACATAAAATCTACGCACGTTTCGCCCCGACCGCGACACTTACACGGTAGTGTTACTTAAATACCCTCCACAGCTAATTTTTCCAGGTGTTCCATATCATTTAGAAATTATTTTGATATGATTTTAAACGATAACTAAAATTGAGAACGTTATTTATTAGTAGTATGAGAAACGAAATTAAAAAATGTTAGAATACTATTGACCAACAGTGAATGAGTAGTTGCAATAGTGGCGCCCCCAGTGATATATTTTTAGTCATAAAGAATAAAGTTATCTGTACACAATATTTTTGTCTGTGACCACTGACGTTGCCCGCGTTGACGACCTAAACACTGACGTACATATATATTTGTGAAATATCTCTAACGCGCTTTTCCTTATACAGGTTTTTGAGTCATCGATTTTGTTATATATATAAAGAGCTAAAACTTTAAAACTTTCAGTATGGGGCTAACAATATCCAGTGTGTTCACCAGGCTTTTTGGAAAAAAACAAATGCGTATTTTAATGGGTATGTGAAGTGACAGTGTTCATTTAGATTACGTAGATGTTTACACCTCATTGTCATAAAAAGCCAGTAATTTGGTTCAAGAAACATTATTTAACTAATATTGACGTTTCGTTTTTAGTCGGACTCGATGCCGCTGGCAAAACAACCATCCTCTACAAACTCAAGCTTGGCGAAATAGTGACCACGATACCTACGATAGGTTTCAATGTAGAAACGGTAGAATATAAAAACATAAGCTTTACCGTTTGGGATGTCGGCGGTCAAACTAAAATCCGGCCTCTTTGGCGTCATTACTTCCAAAATACACAAGGACTCATCTTTGTTGTGGACTCCAGTGACACTAAGAGGATAGTAGAAGCTGAAAATGAACTGGCTAATATGGTGGGTAACTTAACAATCTAAATTGAAAATTAATGATTACTTATTATATTTACATCATGGACATATAATATGATGTGTAACAATTACCTAAATTGATGAAACATATTATTACAGTTAAAGGAAGATGAGCTGAGAGATGCTGTTATTCTTGTATTCGCTAATAAACAGGATATGCCTAATGCAATGACTGCTGCTGAGCTGACTAATGCTTTGAATTTAAACAATTTGAGAAATCGACGTGTAAGTATTTTGTCACTCTTATAAACTACAAATATTACCTTTATATTTTACATTTAAGCTATGGGTTATACAAAAACATTTGAATATGTAAATTTTATTTAAATTTCATTACATGAAATAGAATGTATGTTATCACATATAAACTTTTATCTATATTTTCTTTAAATATTGTGCAGAATATATAAATAGTCTATTCAGCTTATAAATTGAAATGATTACTGACTTATAGATAACACTTTATTTGCGGTGACATTTGCAACTGCAATTAAAAATAACTTCATTTATTTTTATAATAAAATTTCATGTATCTTATATGAGTCATGTATTTTTTTCAGTGGTACATACAAGCTACATGTGCAACTCAAGGTCAAGGTCTATACGAGGGGTTAGACTGGCTTTCAAATGAACTGGCAAAGAAGTGAAATTAAACATAAGGTTACAGAGAAGTAAAACATTCATAAAATGACTGGAATAATGACCATGTTGTGAATGTTGTTAAATCATTATAATGAGACTAAAATTTGTATGTAATCATAATTTATTATATTAACTTGATTTGTAGTGCAATGTGCGTATATACATATTCAGAATTGGCAACCATTAACATATAATGTAAAAATAGCTGTATTTGTGAATAGATTTTGTATTCTTTGTATTGCATCACATTAAACATATTATTCCGTCATTTTACACATTCTCAAGCTGCAGTTATTTATCTATTTATCAATATTTACATTAGTTAAATTTAGTTGAGATTCATAATGTAACTCTTTTATTTTTCTTGAGTAACACCCTGTGAGTATTTAAGCCCAATTTATTTTTCTTTTGCTTATTTAAAATATAAATACTTATTTAATCATTCCATTTTATTTTGGCAAGCTTTGTGTCTGTTTACACAAATATTCATTGTTTCTTAGAAGTAAGCAGACTTTCAGTATGCAGAAGAATATTTTTTCAAAATTTATTTGCAACTCTGATCTATATTTAATATATATATTTGCAAGGATTTAACTGATTATCTTAAGTTGGAGCTTATATAGCTATAACATTCAGAATTCTATAATATACAGAAATAGCTAAGTCTACTTAAAGTCTGCACAAATCCTTTCAACTACTTTAATTTAGATAAACATACTTTTTTACGAAACACACATTTTAATGATTTACCTTAAAAATGTAAGTGGTTTAGTTTTTTAAAATTGTGTTAAGTTTTATGTTTAAATATACTTACTAACAATATTTTTGAGCATGTAGGTGTTAAAAACCACATACATTTATGTATGTAGTATTAATACCATATGTACTATTTTATTTTTTAGATGTTATGATAAAATAATTGCGAGTTTAAATAATTGCATTTGAAAACCACCTTACACAATATGTTATTTATTAATCATAATGTATATAAAGTTTTGGCCAAAAAGTTTGTGTATGTGACTTCAACATGCTTCAAACATACTTTTTGCTTATGAAATATGTTTAAGGGATAATAGTGGCAAATAAAAATAAGTGTAAATAAACAAAGTATTTTATTTACAATCCACAAGTGTAAAACTATCAAAATAAATCATTTGTGACTCCATATTGCTTTTCGTTTCTCAACAAAACTTTTTATTCCTTCTTGGCCATCATTGGTGTTTATATTTTTGACCATAATGTCTGCTCCCATTTTATAAGCTTCATCTATATTGAGATTCATTTGTTTGTAATAGAATTCTTTTCCTAAGGCTATCACACTGCGACTCTTACTCTTTATTTGTTCAATAACACTGTTTACTTCATTGTCCAGATGTTCTGCTTTCACTACCTTAGTTACAAGACCACTTTCGTATGCTTCTTGGGCAGTTATAGGATGACCTTTAATTAGTTACACGGGATGTATAGGTCATAAATTTAGAGAAAATATAGTTTATTGGTATATTACAATAAGTAAATAATTCACATCTTTTGGGTACTATCATAATTATCACATTTCATACACCTCACAATAAAATCTAGATAGAAGAGAAATATATACTTTACTTCTTTGAAGTACCCTTATAGTCAAGAAGTTATAAGCTACAATACTGTAGTGTAGTTTTTTATTAAAAACCCTCAAAATAGTTTCTAGGTAACAAATATCTACCAATCATCACAAAAATGCTTTAATATCCTGTCCTATTTATTTGTACTATATATTTGAGGGAGGCCTCTGTTCAGCAGAGGACTGATAAAGGCTGATATGATGATGACATATTTAATGTTTTAGGAGCTCCAAATTGATATACAAATACCAAGTTGTAATGCATATGAACAAACCTGTTAATAACATGTACATCGCTCTGGATTTTGGAACTGACCTTCCAACAGCAATTCCTGGAGTTGAACAAAATATACCAAAGTTTGCCCTGAAATAAAGACATCCGTTCAACATTATATATTCGATTTTTCAAATATGTAGTGTTCTCTTATTTCCTATAAATTTTGGTCCCGTTAATTCAAGCAGTAGATAAAATATAAAATTACCCTGGTGTTGAAAATTTGCTAGTATCAGAACATATTATAATGTCGCAGGTCGCAACTAACTGACATCCAGCAGCCGTGGCAAATCCATTCACCTAATGACAATAATTAAAATGTATGACTTATTTCTATTGTTTAATACTTTTAAGTTCCATAGTAAAACAGTTGTAAAATAATAAGAATGCTTAATAAAATAATAAAATAAATAGTATTGAACTTAAAAAGGTGATAAAAATGTAGTCAAATGATTTTTTGGTATTGTATTTAATATAAATCATGCTTAAGTTAATAAAGTATATTATAATACAATTTTTTATGAGGGGCTATTAAATTTTTGTGAAATTATATATTGCCTCACTTTACTAAT
Source organism: Lycaena phlaeas (assembly GCA_905333005.2). NCBI lineage: Eukaryota > Metazoa > Arthropoda > Insecta > Lepidoptera > Lycaenidae > Lycaena > Lycaena phlaeas. The sequence goes on from HG995181.1 coordinate 8,705,645, forward strand.
TGATAAATAATAGTTTTAGTTTATATTAGCTATCTAAAAAGTTACCCAAGAATATATACAAGCTATGATATAATATGATAATTATTATATACCTTTGCTATGACAGGTACAGGACTTTGTAAAATTGATGTCATTAATTCTGTTGCCTTGTCAAATATTAATTTGTGATGTTCAATACCTGTTGACGCTCGCTGCAAATATTATAGTAAATTAGTTTAAATTGAACATATGTATTTGAGTACATTAAAAGCAATTTCTTATATTTTAATGTATACTCACTAACTCTTTTAGGTTATGACCTGCAGAAAATACATTTCCCTTAGCAGCTAGTACTATAGCTCTTAACGATAAATCCTCTTTATTACAATAAATTGTTTCTATAAGACGATTCATCATGTCTAGCGATAGTGAGTTTCTAAATAAATAAAATAAAATTTAATTTCCATGTCATCTATTTAAATAACTATAGGTATAAGAAAATCTTACTTAGTTTTTTCATGATTAAGTATAATTTCTCTGGTACCGTTGTTTTCATTTGTTATAAGATAGCCATTATTTACATATCTACATGAAGAGACAAGCGGCCGAAAAGACTGTCGCTGAAAGTTGTTTATAAATTAGATAAGATTAAAAACAGTTTTTGTGTCTTAAAAAAAAAAGGTTTTTATGCTACTTTACTTTTAAGGTTTTTATTATTGTAAGCATGGTAGTTCCAAAATCTATTTTTTTAAATAATTTACGCAGAAGAGTATGTATGAAATGTATAATGTTTATGTACAAAAAGGTTATCACAGGTACTTCTGATAAGATAATGATAACAACTGTCAACGTCAAGTGTCACGTCATATTTTTTTTTTCATTTAAGGCATTAGTTTGTGAACTATCAGCCACGAGCCAATTATAATATTCAATGTAACAAAATCTGCAATGTCCCCATCAGGCATCAACAACTGTGTAGTACTCCCAGAACAGTCTACTACAATATTTGCTCTCCATTACACACATTATAATATATTATATTAAAAAAAAACACTATGAAAAAACCAAAAAATAAGTAAATAGGAAATAATAACGACTTAATACGAAACTGGAAAAAAAATACCGTACATTCCGGCGCTTCCCGCTGCTCTCCACACATCATACTTTTTTTAATGGACTGCACTTAGTTCATTGTCAATGTCGTGTATCAAGGCGGATCACGGATGTCTCCGTTTCTTATTCAATTTGCCAAAAAATAACTAGCGTAACGGTCCATAGCTGATAAAACGTTGAGCCACAGCAAACTTTCGGACCAGTTGTAAATTAAGAGGTCGTTTTGGCCTTATAGCTGAAATGTAGGTTTCGGATTAGCCTTTAAAAATAAGGTCCACTTTTTACTCAGCAATCAAACGCTGCACAGACACTAATTTTGCGCTTATTGTCAAGAGTCAAGATAATCTTCCCGTTAGTATATCGAATTTATTTAAAACTAGCTGTTGCCCGCAGCTTCGCCTGCGTTAACTAAGATTTACAACGGGATCTTAGTACGTGAAATAACATTTTTTACACCTTGTGTCCGAAAAACCAAAATATCTTACGGAACCCAATTTTTTATTAGAATAAAATTTTGCCTATGTTACTCGTGGATAATGTAGCTTTCGAATGGTGAAAGAATTTTTTAAATCGGCCTACTGGGCCGATTTAAAAAATTCTTAATTTTTGAACCTATTCATTACAAACATACAAAAATAGGTACTCTTATATTAGGTATATTTCCTCTTTATAATATTAGTGTAGATTATATCAAAATCTAATTCTATAAAAATCGTTACATATTATGTTGTACAGTCAGCGTCAGATTGATCATCCAAACTGTTCAAAAGATACGTTGAACGCAAGTACCACAGTCCGAATGTAATGTTGAATGAATGAATGTAGACAGAAGTTTTGTCGGTAGAGCGCGCCTTTTTAAGAAGTACTCGTTTAACGCGGGAATTATTGTGGCTCTGATTGGTCCGCAACAAAAACATCGGTACGTATTCGATTCTAGCGCAGCCAGTGGCAGACGTGAAAACTAAAAGCTAGGTTTATTATTGTGTATATGAATATTATGAAAAAGCCTATATGCAAAGCACTACCACTGCAACGCCTAATGTACAGCTGTACATGCCTAATGTACAGCTGTGGACGGTATAACACCGCCACCATAAAATGTCTATGATGGTAATTGTCTGGTGGTCACTCTAATGCGTAATTCACTACAGCTGCTGCACTGCTCCATCCGATTATGCTATAAGAGCCGATGTCTCCCGTGCGTACAGTAGGGCTCTGTAAGGTCGTTTTCAAATCTCGCAGGCGGAATCCGCGGTGATATGACGAATTTTTATTCTTTAAAACTCGACTATCTATCTATATCAATAAAGTTCGCTTTCGAAGTGAGCGTAAAGTGAGCTCGTTGTCGAAATGGTTATTACAGAATAGTCCTACTGATGTTTGTTAGCGATGATACATTTAATATATACAAGGATACAAATTGACAGGATATTCGCCTTTGACTCGTATACAATTTCCATATACATAAAGGAAAATTAATAAAACATACATTCATTGTAATCAATTTTGATTGCTATATAAGAAAGGAAACTTACAAATTAATCACTAACCCAGTGTCTTGTGGTTGATGCAGTCGACTTACAGCAGAAGGTAAAATTATCACAAGGTAGGAACTAAATATACTATAATAGTTAATACTATCTAATCATAATACCATCTAATAATAACTATGGATATAAAAATAAACAATCAATTTCATTTCGCCATATCTCATTTCTTATATTGATCTTTGAAAAAATATTATGTGTCACACTGTAAAGGCACAATTAAAGTTATAGTCCTATTCAGACACTTTGATAATCATATAATCACGTCTTTCACGTCCCGAAGCATCAAGCAAGACAGCATTCGTTTTTGTTCCGTTTCACGGTGTTTTGCTGTGTTTCGGAGAGAAGTACAGAGCCGACTTAGCAATGACTGCCACCGAGATTTAACTTAAGACCCCAGTACACAGTGGCCCATGATGGCCCACTATTAGCTGACAATTGTCAATCGTGATCGTTGTCGAAAGTTGTCGGTTTTTTGGGCACACTTCAAAGGAATCGTGGCTTAGCGTGGCCTATGGTGTACACACAATGACCCATTGTTTAGTTCGTCACTGACCGCTGACTAGTGCACTTTTTGCTGCGTGTTATTTTTGATAGCCTTAAAAAATAAAATAAGTATATAGGTTTCCGTGTTGAATGCAAGTGGTTAGGGATCGGCCGTCTTTGCGTTCATTGAGTCCGTCCGTCCATCCGTCTACTGCTGAACATAGGCCTATGTTTAGCAGTAGACGGATAAAGGCTGATGATGATAGATTTAGATGAAAAATAAATACTTAGTTAAGTTTTTTTAAGAGGAAAACTACGGATTGAGACAATTAAAATCAAGCATAATAACCTTTACAGAAGAAGAACTTAAACAAAAATGACTTTAAAACCACAAGAGGAATCAAATCCGAATGAAGTTGGAGAAATAAGTTTTGGAGACAGGGTCGTTATCTCTGGAATGTCGGGAATTTTCCCTAACTCGAATAACGTCAATGACTTATCCAATATCCTGTACAATAAGGTATGTACCTACTCATAATATACTACACATATTGATAAATGTTCAAACGGTTATGGTTTTAGCTGAGTGATTCCCAAAGTGGTCCAGGTGGGCCCCCAGGGGTCCACGGAAGACTCAAAGGGGGTCCACGATGAGCTTGACAAAAAATGGGAGTCCACAATCGTAAGCGGCGTAAGTAAATCATAATGAACATTCATTTGGTTTCGAGTGAAGAACCATATCTTTAAACGAGAAAAAGCTCAGCAAGGGGTCCACCTGATGCTGGAAAACTTTGAAAGTGGTCTATGAAACAAAAGAGTTTGGGAACCACTGTTAAATTTAGCTCATTAGAACTTAAAGAAAATGCTAACGTGACGTAATGTAACCTAACCTAACGTATGATATTTTTGTAACAGATAAATCCCATTTCAAAAATTGACTACTGGAAGTATAATCACCCCGAGCTTGCACAATATAAAGGCAATATCCCAGATCTGATATATTTCGATGCTCAATTCTTTAAAGTACACTATCAGCTTAGTCGTAATATGGACCCAACGTCACGCAAAATGCTCGAACAAGCCTATCAAGCCATATATGATGCAGGTAAAATCATACAAAGATTTTTAGATCATTAATATGTCTAGATGGAGTGGACAATCAAAACAAAAAGAACAGGCCAACATTTTCAAAGAAGTATTCGTGAATAGTGATACCAGCTACTACAGTTCTCCCATAATCATCCTTTTTAATCTTGTTACACTTCAACACAAACCTTCATTATAAATAAAAACAATAATGCGTAAAAATACATGCGTATTCTATGACAGTGGGACGGATACTAAACACGGAAAAACATTTAGAGGCCAACAGTTGGACGCTATTTTTTTGGACGTGTTTTCCGCGCGACACTCTATCTAGACATATTATTGATCTAAGCAAAGATTATTTTAATAAAATCGGAAAAATGTATATTTTTCAATATTTCCTATTAAAAAAAATGTATCTTTTAGGCCACGTTCGCACGAGCGCTTTGCGTTAAAGTCCGACGTTGACTCGGGACTCGGGTTGCGAGTTCCCCAGACACTCAACTCGATAAAAAAGCGATGCGCTTTTAATACGCCATCGTGTAAGCCAGTGATTCCCAACAGTGGCGTAACTACAGGGTGGCAAGTGGGCAAAATGCCAGGGGCCCCCAGCTGAAAGGGGCCCCCGGTCGAAGGAGAATTTTAACTCCCAACATTTATTATTACACATTTAGTAAAAAAAAAATGTGTCTTTCCTAGCATCCGATGAATTTGCCACGGGCCCCGAACGGTATAGTTACCCCACTGATTCCCGAAGTGGTCCAGGTGGATCTCCAGGGGTCCACGGAAGACTCGAAGGGGGTCCATGATGAGCGTGATAAAAAATGGGGGTCCACAATCGTAAGCGGGGGTCCATTAATTTTGTTTCAATAGGGAAGAATCAAAATGTTGGCTTGATGTTAAGATAATTTTATTAATATAATGTAATATCTTTAAACGAGCAATTCTTGAAAAAAAACCTCAGCAAAGGGTGGACTCCTGATGCAGGAAAATTTTGAAAGTGGTCTATGAAAAAAAAGAGTTTGGGAACCTCTGGACTGTAAACAGATACATGGTATCGATTTGTCTCATTCAAACGCTTTTTTAACATTCGGTCAAAAAGTGCTCGTGCGAACGGGGCCTTAAATTATCTTGTAAGTTTTGCAATTACCGATTTATCGTTTTTGTTTTCGTATAGTTTCGAATAACTTTGTAACAGTAGGACGTTTGACACCTCAGTCCTCCCGTGACCATGGTTGCTGTAAAGTATCCGAAACGTCGGGTTCGTAATAAACTAAATAAGCCGCGGTAGAATCCGTTAAAGTTGTTTCATAATAATAAAATATTATTGTTCGACAGGCGTTAATCCAGAAACTCTATCGGGTAGAAAAATTGGAGTATACATTGGAACATCCGATTCGGAAACAGAGAAGTCTTTGGGTTATACTAATACAGCATCCGGTTTTGTAATAACTGGGTAACGATCTTTAATAATATAATTAGTTTGGTGAGTTTGTTAATTTTAGACAGGTGTGTGAGGAGTAGCACACAGCCATACACACATGGAAATATTTGAGAGGATTTTCGCGGCGGTCAAAATGAGAAAGTTTGATTATATTTTTTTTCTGTTTAAAATATCTTTGTTATATTTTATAAAGTGCTAGATTTAGGAGCAGAAAGGAGAGGAAAAGTCAAACAGATTTTGTTTTTCATTTATGATGTTGGAGCAACATGGAATGGATTTAGTCATGGTGACAATTGTTTTTATTGTATTTATCCCATTAGGTGCAGTAAAACTATGTTCGCAAATCGCATCTCCTACTGGCTTAACGCAAAAGGTCCATCTCTGGCCATCGACGAGGCCTGTTGCAGTTCTACGGCTGCTCTAGAGATGGCCCACTTGGCTATTAGAAGAGGAGAATGTGAAGCAGCTATCGTCGGCAGTGCTTTTATATGCTTACATCCACAGACGTCGGTTCACAGTGGAAGGTTTGTTGCTTTATATTTAGTATTAGTAAACTAGTAGTTAGCGTTTAGGTAGACGAAGTATTAGTCAGTCATTAACGCAGAGCCGTAAATAGCCCCTTTTTGCGCCCTGTGCGAGCTTCTTTAACTGCACCCTTAGCAAACCGAAAAAAATAATAATCCTGCTTGGTCTGGCCATTCTTGCGCCCCCCAGAGCCTACGCCCTGTGCCTGGGCACCCACCGATGGCACCGCCCTATTTACGGCTCTGCATTAACGAGATGGGAAGACGATCTCCGTGCAGTGGCAGGTCCGCGTTGGATGCGAGTAGCAAGGGATCGGTCGTCTTGGCGTTCATTGAGGGAGGCCTATGTTCGGCAGTGGACGGATAAAGGCTGATGATAATGATTAAACTAGTAGTTAGTCAACTTGAACAAGCGCGTGTTGGACAACAAACAAGTAATCGCTTTGCCGAAGTGTATGTATAAATAATATGTTATGGTCTACGTCAATGTAGGCGAAGTTTTGGTCGGCTATTAACCAGGTAGGAAGACGACCTATGTGCAGTGCCTAAGCTAGTCAAGGGGTCGGTTGTAAAGGCATTCATCAAGGAAGCCTATGTTCAGCAATGGACGGCTGATAGCTAATCATATCTTGCACGTTCGTTCAAGTCGATATAGACTTATCACCTTGAGGGAATTTAATTTACAATTTGGAGTGCAAACATATACTGCCTACTATGAAGGACATTTCAGGTTTTATTTAAATGATTTCAGTTATATAATTTGTCATTATGAATCACAACACATCATACATTTGATGAACTTCATTTGCAACTGACTGGTTACAATCATCCATAAATTTTGATCTATTTGTTATAAACAGATCCGTTGCTGCTTATATGTTACTGTAAATAAATAATAGTTTAAAAAACTAAAAAAAAAAAACACGCTTTTGCAAGTCTCTCCAAGTCTCTCCGAGTTCGCGCACTAGCTCTATCTCTCTTACTCGCATGCAAAGGATGCGGAAAGGAATTAATTAATCCTGGCGAATCTAATTGGGATAATCGGATTTTGTAATCGAATTATTGCATTGTCATCGGTCTTTGACAGGTGTGCAAAGTTTGAATTAAATCTGATCGTTCAAATTAGGACAAAATAGAGCTCAAAGGAGTCGGTTACAAACATACAGGTGAAGCTAATAAAAGCGTGCTAATAATAAAAAAGAGTGTTAAAAAAATACATAAATTTGTTACAGAATTTTGAATTTGAGTGCGGACGGAAAGACAAGATCATTTGACAAAAATGCATCTGGCTGCGCTATTTCAGAAGCCATTAATATGGTTTTCCTTCAAAAAGCTAAAGATGCACTACGGTAAGATATGAAGAGTAAGAATTATTCGTCGTTTCATCCCAACTTTACATATTTCTAGTAAATAAACGAATTTGTGTAAATTACCCCCCGCTAATTAAACTCATTTACAGCATTTATGGAGAAGTTGTCCACGTGAAGAGCGAATTCACATCCATACCTGACACCGGAAACGGACCCGAATATAGATTTTATCGTGAACCGAATGTTTCTATTAATTTTTTGAACACATTTTATAAGGACGCCAACGTATCTCCCAGAGCTGTTGAATACGTGGAAGCTTTTGGTTCAGGTGATATTAAAGCTTAATCCGATTGATTAATTTAAAAAAAAAAGAAAGTTCAACCCTTTATGTCCCACTGCTGGGCACGGGTCTCCTCCTCGAAATCAGGCGAGGAGGGTAATGAGCCAATAGTTCACCGCGCTGGCCCAGTGCGGGTTGGTGAACTTCACATATGCACCTTCAAAAACTTTCAATCTCATCAGGCATGCAGGTTTCCTCACGATGTTTTCCTTCACCTGTGAGCGAGCGATGGTCTCGTGTTTGGGGTGCAGTTAGAAATTTAGAAAAACCCATTTTAAGGCACACCGCATAATCGAACTCGGACCTCACGCATAAGAGGCCAACTCCATCCACCACTGGACCATCGTCGCTCACTCGATTAATTGTTGGCTTGATAAATTTAAAAATGGATTTTAGTTTTTTATAATAGATGTTTTTAACTGAATATATGTTTTTTATAATAGCTATGCCAGACGCTGATCGTTCTGAATTGGAGGCTATCGACAAGGTTTTTTGCGAAACCAGAGATAAACCATTGCTCGTGGGAAGTGTTATGTCTAATGTTGGTTACTCAAAATCAGCAACTGGAATAACTGCTGTAACAAAGGTAACATATATTTCATTCATTCATTCATCATCAGTCTTTATCTGTCCACTGCTAAACATATGATCTTTTAATGAGCGCCAATACAGCCGATCCTGGGGACTTAGTCAAAACGCCATTACGAAAACGACAGCGAGGTTCGTTCGTTCGTTTGAAGTTGTGATTGGCTAAATCACGTCGTCGATTTAACGATCAATCACAATCAAATCAATCACAACTTCAAACGAACGAACGAACTTCGCTGTTGTTTTTGTAATGGCGTTTTGACTAAGTCCCCTGACTTTGCTGGCCACAGCACGCTGATCGTCATCGATCGTCATTCCATCTGTTCCATGGTCAATCAATACTTCGTCTAACACTTGAGCCATACAACATTATATTATTTATACATACTTATAATATGCTGATATGCTGATCAGACGTTAACTCTGAAATCAAAATATTGTTAAATGGGCAAAACCTCCTATAAATTTTTTCACCCAAGAGTAACCCTAGTAAGTCACTCAGTGCAAGCGATGAGTATTATAATTAAGTAATACTCCTGTATCGGTATACAGGTGCGCACGCACAGCTCTACAGGGGAAGTGTAGGTATGCCTCCCGTTGGAAAATATTTTTTTTTGGAGCATATCCTTAACATTATATTTTTAAATGCCCTACCTTAATATTTCGTATTCAATCCTAACTCGTCCTGTGAGGAAAATTGGCACATCATAATACCACCATAATACCTTATTTTTATTAATAGCCAGAATTTGAATCTTAAAGTGAAGTATAAATCATTCATTTTTATATAGAATTATAGAAATTATGGCCTTGCCACCAAAATAGATTTGAGATAATATGTGATGTTCAATAGCATATTTTATCGATTTATATTAAGGTGTTACTGGGCTATCATCACGGCAAATTAGCAGCAAATCTTCATTTCGAGTCACCTCTTGAAGATGTGCCGGCATTGGAAGAAGGACGTATAGAAATATTAAAGGAACACACGGAATTCGATCGCACTTACGCTGCAGTTAACAGCTTGTCTGTTACTGGCATTAACGCGCACGTTCTTCTTAACGGACATTATAAACCTAAAGTAAGTATTTATTAATTATTCTGTAAAATTATTATTCTATCTCTATTCTTATCGATGTTTACTTATACATTGTTTTTTTTTTAATATATGTTACTATTTATGGCTATGGTTACTTAGGCTTGGCGCACTTACAACTTTGGATGGACGATAAAATTTTTAGTGGAATGGAATTTGCACTGCATGAAAATTCTCTTTCCATCTGGTCAATGTCTGACCAACACTTCGTGTACCTTAGAGGCCTCCACTCTTGAACCTAACTCTCCTATCGGCCATCCGTCTATATAGACTATGCTCATAAAAATAAGATAAAAATGTTATTTTAGGATCTTAATCGATACAAGTCAAATATACCACGTATTGTGCTGTTGTCGGGAAGACAAGAGAGTTCTGTGAAAAAAATTATCGAAGACTTGAAGTCTCGGCCGATCGATCCAGAAGAACATGCCTTACTTCATAATATTCATGAGACGAGGATTCCTGGACATTTGGGCAGAGGATTTGTGATACTTGGTAAATATTAGGATTTTCTGTATAGTAATTTGAAGAAGCGTTTTTGTACCCCGAACTCCCGAAGCCTCAAGCCTCAACTGAATTTATATTTCAGATACAAACGATAAGAATGAAACCGTGAGCCTTTGCGAGGTCAGTAGCTATTTCGATACGCCCAAACGACCGCTGTGGTTCGTGTACAGCGGCATGGGATCTCAGTGGGTCGGTATGGGGAAGGAACTTATGCGTATACCAATCTTTTCTGCTGCTATTGAAAGGTAAAATAAAAAACGTAAAAAAGGTAAAGATAAAAAAGGCAACATAATGATATGGAATAGACGAACATAATGTTATGGATTATAGTAATGCTTTAGCCCCTTATTTTCAATATAAAATGTGATTACTAATTCAATCCGTGTTTGGTTCAAGTCTAGATAACACTGTGCAAATTGCAATATATCCTTTTAATTTTCAACTTTACGACAAATTTTATGAGGAATCATTAAAATATTACAATTATTCTAGATGTCATCGAGTCCTCGAACCCAAAGGCGTTAATATAGTAGATATCATTACATCAGACGACAAGAACATGTTCGACAATGTACTTAACTCCTTTGTTGGTATTGCTGCTATACAAATTGGCCTTACCGATGTACTGCGTGAATTAGACATACATCCCGACATGATTATAGGTAGAAAGCTCTTTTTTTCATAAACAATAATATATCAAATGTTAATAAGCCTTATAAATTGTTGAATATTAATTTTAGGTCACAGTTTAGGTGAAATTGGTTGTGCTTATGCAGATGGATGTCTTACAACCGAGGAAACTATTCTGTGTGCGTACAGTCGTGGTCTTGTTTCTATTCAAACACCACTAATTCGCGGATCTATGGCAGCGGTTGGCTTAGGATATAGAGAGGTTCGTTGTCGATCTTACGATGAGAACAGAGGGGGTGTTGAACGATATTTCACTGATGCATTGGCCTAATGGTTGGTGAACTTCACACCTTCGAAGACTCTCAATCTCATCATGCATGCAGACTTCCTCACTATTTTATACAAAAAATAATTTATAATTTATATTGTTCAGAAAATGTTAATTTGTGTACATCTTTTTAGATATCGATCCTATGTCCACCAGAAATAGAAGTAGCATGTCATAACTCTCCTGACTCAAGCACTATATCAGGACCAGCGGAGATCATGAGTGAATTTGTTGCCAGTTTGGTCAGTAAAAAAATATTCGCCAAAGAGGTACCATGCTCTAACATTGCGTACCACTCCCGATATATCGCTGACGCTGGTAATTTTTCTTAATAATTTTGCTTATTGTATTGCATAATATAATTATAAAATTATATACGTAATCAATCAACGCCACTGATGACATATATCTCATAAAATATATGTTGAAAAATAATGTTGAATGGATGAAATAAAAGATTTAGATGTTTACTCGAAGGAAATATATTGACGTGTATTTAAATAAGACATTGTTCTATATTTTCAAAATATTAAGAACATAGCATACTTCATACGTAATATTTTAGATTACTCACTAAGGAGTTACTATTACAACAATATATGAGTAAGTAATGTCATAATTGTGCAATACAATTAGAAATGAACGCCTTACCACCGTGTATCCTTCCAGGGATGAGGGATACATTTATAAAATAAAAATATATTTACACAAAACTACGTGCATTTATTGAGGTCCATTTACAGGTGAGTTTACAGAAGCGGCAGCCAGTTACAACCGGCAATTCGAACTAACTTCCTACTTCAAAAGATAACCACTTTTTATATAGTGCAGCGTCTTTTGCAAATAAACTTATTATTATTAATAATAATATTTATTATATTGTTTAGGACCGTGTATGTTTAAATATCTGAGTGAGATCATAACATCACCGAAGCTACGCAGCGCTCGTTGGTTATCGACGTCGGTTCCTCAAGACAAATGGGACGAGCCGTCGGCTAAATACTGTTCCGCGGAATATCACACCAACAATTTATTGGTATGATATATTATCTAATCAGAGTTTAGGGTAGTTGCAACAAAATAAATAAGGGTACTATTACTATAATCTTACGTGATTTATAATGAATTTTTAATAGACTTTAAATAGGACCGTTCTCAATTAGATTTGTATTTTTTTGTATGTTTGTTCCGTGATTACTTCATCATTCGTGAATGGATCGATGATTTTTTTATTTGAAACCTGGTCTTTCCAATATATATGTATTTTCTTAGGGTTTGATCAGCCATTTTTGAGTTATTCTTAATAATGTTATTTTATTGACTCACTTACGTTGATGATGTTCTCATCATGAAGACAATAAATTCGACACCAATTTTTAAAGTAACACTAATGCTGTGGTTAAGCGCATACATTGTACGTCAGTAGAAAAATAAGTTGGTTATGAGTTGTAGGCACAAAAAATAAAAAAGTAAATAGTATATATTTTAATACTTTTTTTATTGTTTTCAGTCATTTTTAATTATTGGCTTTTCCTACCCAGTAATGCGCTTTCTTTTATTTTTATAGAAACCAGTTCTATTTGAAGAAACGTCAAAGCTTATTCCGTCTAACGCCATTTTGGTTGAAATCGCACCTCACAGCTTGTTGCAAGCCATTCTCAAGCGCTCTCTGCCTACGTCCTGTCTTATTCAGCCATTGACAAGACGTGGACATCCCGACAATGCATATTTTTTACTTGAAGCTATAGGAAGGTAATTCTAATAATATTCACACGTAAAAACTTTTGAAGGTTACTTTAAAAAACCCAAACAAAATAGCAAAAGAGCTATTGACCTTAAATCGGCTTTTTACTTAAATTCAAAAGCTACATTTTAAATGTACAAAGAAATTTGAAAAATTCAAGGCATTTTGCGATTTTTGATTATTAGTTACGGTCTAGTATGTAACTACGTTTTGAACCTTTCTGCAGGTTATCTATGGAAGGATTCGATCCCAAAGTAAAGGTGCTGTATCCAAAAGTTGAATTTCCTGTTTCGACTTCAACTCCTATGTTATCACATTTGGTTGAATGGGCTCACCATGAAAAGTGGTAAGATACAAAATTTATTTTATAACCGGATATAGTAGTATTCCGAGTCATGAAAATCCGAACTGGTCAGTTATTTCTCACTGACGTACATAATAGCAATTTAAACTAATGTGTACGACCCATCGTCCAATCGTACATAAATAGCCACCAGGCGCAGCGTTGTGTTACCAACTTTCCAGAATTGGTTTTCATATAAAACACAACATTACCACGCTGTTTCGGTTATATGCTAGATCGATACAAATAATAATATATAATTTATAACATAAATAATCGACGTGGTTAATTTTTTTGGTTAATTTTATTTTTTTAGGAATCTATTTTTATATACCAGCGCAAATAAGAAGACAGCAGCTTCGTCTAAATTCGTTATATCCACATATGATGACGAGTACAGTTACTTGAAAGGACATGTTATAAGAGGTAATAGATGAGGTCTTAGTATAAATTACAAGGGCCTTGTACTTTGAAATGAAAATGTATTAGGTAACAATCTACAAGCCTAGAAAGTGAGTCAAAATTAAGACAGAAAAGATAATAAATTTTGGAATTATGTTTTAGGAAAAAATTTATATCCATATGCAGCAGCGCTTGTGTCCGTCTGGGATACAATGGTTATGAGCTTAAATTTAAAACCAAAGAGTGTATCGGTACAGTTCCGTGATGTGTTTCTACACTCACAGCCTATACTTCACGAACAACAGCAGCTGAGGATTAATGTTGTACTTCATAGAGGATCAGGACGGTTTGAGGTAAGTAAAATTAATTCTATTTTGTTGTACAAATCGAGAGAGAAAAAATTTTGTTTGCGACGTATCGCAAACAAAATTTTTTCACTCTATAAAGCGAGATCGATAGACGAAATAATTTCAAGAAGGTACATCCTATTGGCGTTTGGGCTCTAGCGTATCGAGACAAATCAAGTTAATTTTGTCGTAAATAAGACCAATTTTTATGTTGTAAGTAAGCACATAGAAAAATGTTCCAAACTTGACATTGAAGTCTAGTTTTTGCAATACACATGATATATAAATATAAAGATACCCTATAGAAGGTCGTCTTTAATTTAAGCGATTTTGCAGTCTGAAAGCACATTGATACAAATACACTGAACTGAGTAGGATACTTAAATAGTCCATGGGACTCTTTTAGCGCAGAAACATGCTTAACTTAAATTTAAAACAACTTTCTTGCAATTCTACAGTTTCTTAATAAAAAAAGTAATAATCGTTGAAACCCCATCCGCTTTAAATCACACGAGTTCAGGTGAGATTTTGGTAATCAGACCTCCTCCTCGACTAAACACCTCACGTGATTAATGGTAGCCCCTATATGAAACAGAAGTGTTGTAAAAAAAAGTAATCAATTCTTCTTTAAACATACATATGTAATGAATTTATATTTGAAAATATTAATTTTAGGTTATGAACGAGAGCTCACTCATGATGCAAGGTTTTATAGACGTCAAGGGGCCAGCAATCAGAAGTTCTCAAAGGCCGCAGATCATTGAGACACATCAGAACGTTTCCGCTCAGGATGTTTATAAACTACTTTTCGCCAGAGACTTTAATTATATGTTAGTTTTTGTTCAAATATCATCAAAACATAGGGCATAAGCTTGCTAACAGTGCTTAACTATTTTAGCTTTCTTTTATAATGGAGGGAAAACGAACAGTCGAAAATCGAAATATATCGGTGGATAAACATCCACAAAGCCAGATCATATGCAGATGCGTTGCCTTTCATTTCCCTATCTCCCGGAAACTTACCAACCGTAAGAAACGCAACAGCATAGCTGCCACGTTGCGCCGGTCGTGCCAGCTCAATTTAGCCACCAAGCAGCTTTCAATGGCAAATAGCTTTTGAAGGAGTACAATGTCACCAAGAGATGCATAATTGTGCATCAATTTGAATGAAGTTTTTTTTACTAAAATTATTTTGTTTTTGATGATTTTTAGGAATGATTTTCAAAGTATACACAGTGTCAATGAAACTTTGACATCAGCCGAGATTGAGTGGAAAAATAATTGGGTCACATTCTTAGACGGCATCTTGCAACTGAATATTCTAAGGCAAAATCACAACACTGTATCAAAATTAACCTCCATAAAAAGGTTACTTATTGACGTCAAGAAACATAGAGATACCATAACCAATAATGCTAAACTAATGAACGCACAAGTCTTTAATATATATCAAAGAACCATGTATGTATTTTAAAATAGTAATTGTTTTTCAATATTTATCTTTATAAACCTTATAATACCTTACCAATATAGATAAAAAGGCAAGTCTAATAATACTAACATGCAAAAATATTAAAAGGATATTTAAAAAAAAACGAAAAAGCAAAAGGGCTATTGACCGTAATTCGTCCAATTAAGATGAAACATGTCTATATATAACCTATATAACCTCATAACATTTACATCCTTAATTTCAATTTAACCGATCTTTGGATATCAGGATCTTTAAACAAAGATCTGTTATTTCTATAATTTCTTACTGCTAGATACATAATTTATTTTTTCGAAGTAATTTATAATTTTTATTTTTTTTCATTTGTTTTTTCATTTTTTCATTGATTTATCTAATTTTGTGATAAATAATCGTCAATTTTTTTTTTGTCTGTTGATACTGTATATATTTTTTTCTTAAAACTGTATTTTATTTCAGATGCGGCGGAGTTACGTTAGAAAATCCAAAGTTCCAGGATTTGCCTGTGCTTAAAGATGACCGCATTGCATTAAAAGCACTAAAGCTAATTCCTAGAAATATAAATAATGATGTGAATACCTTCTCATTTTTAAATAAACAACGATAATTTTAATCGTCGTAATATGAATTACGATAAATCAATTTTTACGGATTTCATCGCGGTTAATTAAGATTTTTATATGCCCAATGCTCCTTGCATGACCGTGGTTGCTGTAATTTATCGGAAAGGTCAATCATGAAAATCTTAATTAAACCGCGATAAAATCCGTAAAAGTGGTTCCATTGTAATGATTGAAATTCTCGAAAATATTAGAAACAATATTATGTCCATTGAAACTTAGATTCAAAATGAAAATTGTTGACTGACTTAGACATGAAGATTATGTCGGATTATTTTATTACACCTAGTACGAGATACAGCTACGTAGGCCACGTCGAGCTACGATTCAGGTTATAGGTTGAGCAGAAGCCTCCTAAACAAGTCTAAAAAAATATATTCAGTCATAATTCCTTATTTTTTTAGTTCCGTATCCTAAGGATAAAACGAGAATCTTTTTTCTATTTTTAAAACCAGATTTTTTTTTCTTTTCGGGCTCGAACTGAACAGTATCAGGTAAACGTCTGCATGAAATATTCATAGAATATTATTATTCTAAAATTAAAAATTTCTATATGCACTTTAAATACGAGACCATCGCTCGCTCACCGGTGAAGGAAAACATAGTGAGGAAACCTGCATGCTTGATGAGATTAAAAGTCTTTAAAGGTATGTGATGTTTGATGAATGAAGCCCTTTACCCTCGCCTAATTTCGAGGAGAAGATCCTCCGTGCGCGAGTCCAGCTCTTACTCTTGGTCGGTATCTTTTCCCTTCCGATCGAAAATATGTGAAAGCTATATAGATTTAGGAATCTTTTTAATTAAAAAAAAATCTCAATTTAATGTTTATGATATCTTTAAGGCAAAGTCCAGGATTGAATACCATTTACCGTTGGATAAGGCAATAGACTCGGGAAGCGACGAAATACTCGAAATTGTTAAGATTGGCGCTCCCAGCTCCCTCTATTGGGTGAAAGCGGTACCAGATAACAGGGACGGTTTGGAAATAAAAGTAATATAAAATTTCTTTGTTGAATTTTAGCTCTTCGTTGAGTTAATATTTTAATAGATTTTAATATTGACAATTATTTTTGTAGGTTAAATTTGCTGGTATCAATTCGGTGTATGCAAACAATTTACTAGGACCAAAATTGAATGACAATTACTTGAAAAATAATGTGATCGATTTCAGTGGAATTGCGAAAAGGTATATCTTATATGTCAAATTAAATAGCTGTTCGTTAGTCTCGCTAAAACTCAAGAACGGCTGAAGCGATTTGGCTAATTTTAGTCTTGATATATACATGGGAGTCCAATGAAGGTTTAAACGGTGATAAAATGTGGAAAAAATGCGAGAAACATTTAGATTTAAATTACGTAAAATAATTACACAATAATGCCACTTGATTCATACAGTATATTGTGACGCGACAGTTGGACAGGAGAACGTCTGTCGAGTCCGTTAGTTTTCTATAAATATTTGTTTTTCGAATCGCTTGTACTCGTATATGTCAACTAGATGTCGCATGGTATGTATAATAATATATTATAGCACAACCACTGAAGACACAAGTACTTACGGTACATATTTGGCGTTATTGACTGAGAAACGGTAACGAACGAGAATGCGAAATTTTTTATAGAACTAAATGCATATTCCATGTATGCATTGAACACAATTCTTTCCACTATATAGTATCTAAATCTATTTTTGACGTGACAACGTCTTATAATTCGATGGAGCCGGCTTTACGCATGAAAAAACATGGCTCATGCGGCGTTACTTTGCTCGGAAGCGTTCCATTTAAGGCTTGAAGTGCAAGCGAGAGCGCGGAACGATCGACAAAGAGGCATTATCGGTCCATCAGTATTTTCTTATGACGTTGTCACATTCAACTGTCGTTAGTGAACCGACTTTACAGACAACCGATTTTTTTTTTAAATATTAAGGAACTTAGCAAACTAAACTTGAATATAGTATATACTTGAATATGAAGTTTAAGTAACAATACAACTTTAGAAGTGCCAACGAATGGGTGTTGTATCCTATTTGTGTATTTATCTGTTACAAGTGGCGCTAGAGTAATGGGAATTGTGCAGAGTAACACTATAACTTCGGGAGTTAAGGCAAATCCCGAGTTTCTCTGGCCAGTCCCAGGACATTGGACTCTGGAAGAAGCTGCGACGGTTCCCCTCGCTTATTCAATGGCTTTCTATATTCTAGTAAGTCTAGTAAAACCTTTTTATATATTATCAGATAAACGGACAGGAATGTTTTTTGGTCAGAGTTGCCCATGACCGAAAGAAAAAAACGGTTGCAATTTTTTAAGGTAATAGCCAAAGAACAAACAAAACAGAAACAAAAAAGGTTAAACACACAGCATTATAAAACACAAATCTATTTGCGTTCTATCACACTAACAATTAAACAAGGTTTAATTTAGCAATAAATTAAGGTGTAATATTTCAGTATATCAAGACACAATTGAAAGCGAACCACACCGTGCTAGTCCAAGGCGGAGCTGGGGCTTTAGGCCAGGCTGTGATCGCCGTAGCGTTGGCCCAAGGTTGTGAAATATTTGCAACAGTTAGCAGTAGCTCCAAAAAACAATTTTTGCGCAAATTATTCCCTCAACTGAAAGGTGAGCCTTAATTTACTCCATACTCTATCTGTCAAACATCTGTCAAATATGTTCCCTATAGCCTATAGGGAACTTAACGGGAGATTGTGAAACAGGCCCTTAATAATCTTATATTTTTAATAATCATATGGTTTTTAAGCAATTGGACAATGATTTCCGTAAAGTTGAACATTCCGGATCGATCGGGTAAGATTAGGTTCGAATCCGATACGAGTCAACACCATCCAGACTAAAAGTCTAGATCATTCGAAAAAAAAAACGTAAAGTTAAGTGTTTTTTTTTTTCGAAAGGTCTAGACTTTTAGGCCTGATGGCCTTTAAGCTCAATCGGTAGGTAGGTGAGCAGATGGCTCACCTAGTAAAATTCGAAGAAAGTTAAGTGTGACCAACGCCAAATGTTCATTTTTCGTCGTCGGCAGGGAAAAACAATAAATACTAAAAGTATGAAAAACCATTTTAAATCCCGAAATCCACGACCCAAACGTGGCACCACAGTTAGGATAATATTAATAAATATTTTTATTACTTATTAAATAAGTATATAAACTAATTTTTATCCTTAGGACCTGTTTCACAATCTCCTGATAAGTGCCGAATAGGCTATCGGAAACATATTTGACAGATACTCCATATCTATCTGTCAAATATGTTGCTGATAGCCTATTCGGCACTTATCTGGAGATTGTGAAACAGGCCCTTATTATAATTAGGCTTTTGTTTAATGGAATTATCTCCACGTGCATATTATGGGTTAATCTCCGGTAACTTCAGAAATATTTACGCTTTACCGGCTGAGTGAATTAAATATAGAGACAAACGCTAAGATGACCTATTCCTTGCCACCTCTTCCCATCTGGCCGATCTACCTAAACGCGGCCTCCATTCTTGAACCTTATTGGCCCATCAGCCATCATATCAGTAAATAAGTATGTTTCAGAGCAAATTATTAAATACACTAAATATTTTGTTTTAGATGACCATATCGGATGTTCTCGTGATATGAGTTTCGTAGATATGGCGTTAACCTACACAAAAGGGAGAGGTTGCAATATTGTAATATCTTGTGTTAAAAACGAACTCAGAGATGTAAGTTACTAATTGCCAATCTTAGTTATATTTTAATAGAGTTTCTATAAAAAGTGAACCTAAATTAATTATTTCTGTTTAAGTACATCTTCCTCAATAAATATTGTATTCCCTAAATATTATTAATCGTTTGCGCTTACAGTTGTGTACTTACTTATCAAGCTGGAATTTCATTCATCTACATCTACACTAATATTATAAAGAGGAAACTTTGTTTGTTTGTTTGGTTGTAATGAATAGGCTCAAAAAGTACTGGACCGATTTCAAAAATTCTTTCACCATTCGAAAGCTACATTATTCACGAGCAACGTCATAGACTTAATTTTATTCTGGAAAAAATAGGGCGCCGTAAGATATTTAGGTTTTTCTGACAAAAGGTGTAAAAATTCAACCAGAAAAGTTACTTATTTTGCGTACTAAGGTCCAGTTGTAAATCTAAGTCAACGCAGGCAAAGCTGCGGGCAACAGCTAGCATATTATATATAGCGGACTTACAGCTAGGTACATATAAATTTTATTTTTATTGCAGTTTTCCTTCAAATGTCTTGCATTCAAGGGCATATTATTCGACACGACACTCATTCACGCTTCAGATGACTATCAATTTGGTTTGAAGCATTTAACGGAACTATCAACATACATACCGATAGATTTCAGGTCCGTCTTTCAAGCGAAATATTCGGAAGATGCCAAAGTAAGTATCAGCCACATCGACCCGGGCTACAGGGTTCAAATTAAATCCACTATCGTGATTATTATTTCTTTAAAAGACTCCAGAAATCTCTTTAGATTTTTTGTCTACATACCGATAAGGATCTTACTAAGACAAGCTACGACACTGATTTTGTGACAGTTTTTCCAATGTTAATGGCGTCTTGAATAAATAATTATAAACAATTTGAATAAAACAATATTGAAAAGATTAGTGCCAATGAGTTTGTTACGCCAGTTCTTCGTGTGATTGCGACTATTTTTAACTTTGAAGTATCCAAGTAAAAAGAGTGGATTTCCTTCTTTGGTGGAAATCTGTGACTGGGTGTCCACTAGGATTCCTTCTCTTGAGCCTTTGAGGGTCAGAATTAAGCCAGATTACTGCAAACTATTGCCTGATTTAAAGAGACTAAAGTATATAATTGAATGAATATTACAGTACATACAAGCCTTGATGTGCGAGGGCATAGCGCGCGGGTATGTCAGGCCGCTGACTCACGTGACATTCAATCCTGAGGACGCGGCTCGAGCCTTCCAACTTCAGGCCGCACAACGTAACCGTGGACGCGTGCTCCTCGACTTGCAGAATCTAGGAACCAGTGTCCTACCCAGGTATGGCCTTAGCTCTGAGATTCAGACCACGTGAGCGTTATAATATAAACTAATATAAGTTAACTATCTTTGACGACCTCTGTGGGTTGGCGCACAAGCCGGAGGTAGCGGGTTCGAATCTCGCCAGGGAACACAAAAAAAAAATCTGTGTTCCTGGGTCATGGATGTGTATTTTTATAATAAAAATCTTAAATGTCAGATCAATCAGAAATACATATATTTAAGTAATTAATAAAAGAAGTATTAATTACTTAAATATATGTATTTCTGTTGTCTGGTATCCATAACACAAGTCTTTTCGAGAACTTACCACGGGACCAGATTGACGTGGTGTAAAAGCGTCCATAGATATTATTATTATTATTATTATTATTATTATCTAATGGTGGGAGGGATCCGCTGTGTCGCGCTCCCGGCTGCATGTGTACCACCATCTTGCTTGTTTCTCCTGTCCAACAGGTTTGCTGTGTTTCTGAGAGAAGGGTCTTAACAGGCAGTGTAGTAATTACTGTCACAGAGACTTGACATCTTATGACTCTGGGATAGAACACATGAATGAGTTGTCTGGGCTAGTCTCAGGCTAATTTGTTTGTGTTGAAAGGCGACTCTGTCCACTCAACAGCGTGTAGCTCGTCGGCCCATTTGCCATTCCAATTTTATCCGATAGTGGTGAGGCAGAGATCCGCCACAGGTACAAACCAGACACCATGAGGCCGTGGAAGTCACACTCCACGGCTGCTGGGGGCAACCCCCCACTTACTATATCACTGGGTGATACCAACCGGCTCAGCCCACTTTCGACGAAGCATTAGCCATTAGGGCCATTAGCATATCTCCATCCGAAAAAAAAATTGCTATTCCAAATAGCATTAAAAAATCCAATGAAAAGGCCTTCTTTTTATTGAAGTGTTTACAAATATTATAAACAAGTAGAGTTTGTGTGTTAGATGTAGAAAGTTATCTTGCTAATTACTCAATTGGTAAATAAATACCAATATAATAGTGATGTTGATGTATGCTAATGTGGGTGAAGCTGTCGGCCACAGCCAGTTAAAATTGTTTATATTTTTTCAGAATATCCTGTTCGCCATCCCTGTGGCAGATTCTTATATCAGATAATGAAATATTCACATTAAAACTTGCGGAACGATTGATTAAACGCGGTGCTAAAAAAATTGTCTTACTTTTGAACAATGTATCAAAATGTGTGGACGTGCTGTCAAGGTAATTTTTTTTATTAAATAATTTTGAGTAAGTAGAATATAGCATCATTATTTTAGCCCATTAGCCCACATCCGTCCACTGCTGATCATCATCTTATTTATTATTTATACTCATCTTTCTGGCATTTATATACTTAGCACAGTTCCTTTTTTGATTATTTGTTCGTATTCTCAGGATGTGAAATATGTAAAAACGTCAATAACAAAGAGCGATCATGAAAACGCACGTGTGTGTGTCACTTCAAAAGCTCTTCATCAGAGAAATGCCAGTAAAAAGAGATAGTTGACATATTTTCCAAAAAAAAAATCTTGGCCTAATGATTAGTGATAATATAAAGTAACTTAAATAATTAAAAAATATTATTATTTATTATTAATTAAATAAAAAACATAATTTAATTATAAATTACCTTATTATTTAGAATATGAAAGTACCTATATGATATACGATTCCATTTTACTACTAATATCAAACAATTTTGCATTTTATACTCAGGTTGTGGCGAGAAAGTGGTGTTGAAATAAAACTAATAACTGATAATATTTGGGAGGAAAGTAATTTATTACGAGTAATAAGAAACTGCAACACTGATGGCGGTCTCGAAAATCTACTTATCATTATTTCAAATGAGGAAACCGCAAATTTGAACCAAGTAGCGGGAAAGCTTTCTTCAAATATCCAGCAATTATGTGAATCGTCAAAGTGAGTACTATATAAACATATACGTACAGTAGAAACTCGATTATCCGGCGCTCAGTTATCCGGATTCGCGATTATCCGGACTACCAACCGATCGGATTCGGACAAGTCGAATTTGTGCAAGCATGAACGTGTAAGATCTGGTATAAGCCCCAGATGCACCCCACGGGATCGCTGCCCACGCCATTCATTATTGGGTTAGTAAGCAATTTACGGATTTTATCGCGGTTTATTTTTATGAGCCCGACGTTTCGGATACTTTACAGCAAGTAGCAACCATGATCACGGGACGACTCACGTCAAATGATAATTACCAAATATTTTAAACGCAATTAAACTTACATATTTCTTATTCTATTTCATAATTACCCAACGCAAATTGCCAAATACTTATTGTTAAAAAATTATATTATGTAGGTCTACATATTTAATTTCATGATTAACGTAAAATTATTTTAGTATTCTCTTAATAATTTCTTAATAAACATTGATTTATGGTTGATCTGTATTTGTTATTTTTAATAAACACATAAAATTTTGTACATACACTACATAATATGCACAAGCCCCACTATTCTTCATACATTCGATTATCAGGATTTTCGATTATCCGAATGCCCAACGACAATAATTAGTCCGGTTAAATATCGAGTTTCTACTGTATAAAAAAATCGGTACGTGTTACACTCCGGGAGCGCCGGCAGAAGTGAAAACTTGAAAATTAACGTTGTGCATTTTTGATATTTTGGAATGGTTAGGGAATCATTTTGAACAAATTGCTTTTATTATCAGTTTAAAATTACTATCATTTATGTGGTAAAATATTAATTTATTGCGCTATCGTTCACAAACATGAAAATTTATATAACATTAAAAAGTTTAACGGACTGGTCAGAGGTTGCGCAGGACAGAGATCGGTGGAAGTCTCTCGTTACGGAGGCCAAGACCCACTTTGGGTCGCTGAGCCACAGAAGTAAGAAGTAAAAAATAAAAAGTTTATCTCTCAGAAAAATCAATAGTTACATTATCGTGATCTTACGAATTTTCGATCAGTCTTACGAATCTTTTTTTACACATTACAAAAAAGTTCACAACGCCGCTTATAAAGTTTTCACTTCAAAAATTCGGTACCACCCAAATTTGTCCAGCTGATGCCGTTGCTGACGAACAAACTACCAGCAACCAATCCCAGCAACTCGTCTAAGTGTTGTCTATCTTGAGACAAGATGTTAAGTCCCGGTGCCAACAATTGAGAGAGGGCCTTGCACCAACAAGCAAAATGGTACCACCATTTTACCATTTATCGGTTCAGCTGGAAGCGTGGCACAGCGAAATTTTCATCATCAGCCTTTATCCGTCCACTGCTGAACATAGGTCTAAATCAGCGAATCTTTACCGGAAAAAAAACGAAAAAAATGAGGAGGGAATGAGGCTAATTTCCTCATCATCAACTTTTCCTCGTCATCAAGTTTTTAAATTTTTTATCCATGCTGCATTCTCGTCAGTGATTAAACATTTTTTTTTAATTCTAGATATTTGGCACTAGTGAGCGTGGGCGACGTGATCGATGAACACACTTTAGTGATCGATCCAAAGCTACAAATGATTTCTAAAATTAAATTGCCTGAAGTCAATCTGGTAAGTTTGATATTTGTTTTATGAGCATGCTGATTTAAAAGTGAAACTTATTTAGAATCGTTTTGAATTGAAAACTCGAAGAATTTGAAATGATCACAAAAATAAGTCAATCATGTTCATGAACAGAATTGAGCCTGCGAGAATAGGAGATGTATTGCAAGTGTAGTGTTTCCTATATTCTTCTTCAGGGCACATGGTTTTAAATGTGTTGAAATTGGCCCAGTAGATAGCAGCAGCGTTTTAAAATATATTTCTTTACACTTCTATTGTGTGAGTTGCACACACACCTTTTTTAATACTTTGAATATGTTTAAATAAAACGTCAAGACATGAGGTCGTTGTAATGCAACAAGTATATTACATTACATTACATTAAATGTAATTATAAAATATAGTACATTACATTTAATGTAATGTAATGTAATATACTTGTTGCATTAAATTTTAATGTACAATACAATTAATTATATTTGTCCGTGTAGACACAAGATCTAAATACAGACATCGATATTGCGGTGTCAATAAATAATGCAATCGACGTCTTGGAGAGAGCATTGTGCTTCAAGCAATCTACGATAATGGTGCAAACACATACTGCGCCGAGAGTACCTCTTCTACATCAACTATTCAAACTGGCAGGTAATATAATGTAAAAAGTAATAATGCTTGAGCAATAGGGATGTTGACGCGTGTTACAAATTCACGAAAAGTTATGTTTTACATATTAAATACAGTATTTGAAACCCCAAAATAACATTTAAATAGTCTACTTATTTGTCTTAAAATTTAGAAAATCAATTTTATCATGCATTATCAAGTGACTGCAAACGCCAATATGAGGCGATGACGTCACTGATCAGTGAATTAAGTACAAACTGTCTTAATTCACAACATAGCGCGAGCTCTGTCTAACGGTGTGTGATGTAATTACGGTTACATGACAGCTTGGAGCATTTTAGCGGCAATTTAAAAAACTATTTTTCTTTACATAATTTTTTGCTAAAAGACATATTTCTTAACAATATTTTTTCGTGTTTACCTATGGTATAACTATGCAATAAAATCAATTTAAAAAATTAGTCAACAACCCTATTGCATGTAATACCTCACTTAGATTTTTTGACTTAGACTGTTGATAACCTACAGGCGGTAGCACGAAACTTTAAGGAGATAATAATCATAGATTGATTTGAGACAGTTGTTGCGTTCACGTTTTACTGAAAACTACGCTACTATTTAGTATTTAGCACTATCTTAAGCTCGTAACATCATCATCATCATCAGCCTTTATCCGTCCACTCCCCACAATGAATCACAAGTCAAAGAGCTCGTAACATAAGCGGTACGAATTCAAGTACACTGCAAACTATGTTTTTTTGCAAATTTAAGCTTGTAATTTATATTTAGATCCTCTGTAGATTGTAGTCAAGATGTAAATATGAATATCCAGGTTTTTGATAAGTATCAAATATTTTTTCAGACGTAAGTAAGGAAACTTTGCCAGAAAACGCAACACTTGACTTGAAACTGGACGATCTGGGTTTAAATCAGTCCGAGCTGGTCGCAATCCAGGGATACTTACGCGACGTCTATGAAATACATTTGACATATGAACACATAAAGAAGCTTTCAATCAAATCGTAAGTCACTATTTATATGGTCAATACGATTTACGACTTTTAGGGCCTGTTTCACAATCTCCAGTTAAGTGCCCAATAGGCTATCGGCAACATATTTGTCAGATATTTGACAGATACTCCATACTCTATCCGTCAAATATGTTGCCGATAGCCTATTGGGAACTTAACTGGAGATTGTGAAACAGGCCCTTAACATTAATTATTTTGTAGGGAAGGCTAAAATTAAAAGAGCAGGAAAGATAGGAAGAGTATATTATACAGGGACAGAGCCTAGCGCTCTTTTTTCTTTTATTGTTTTTTATTTAAGTGTAACTCCTTTTTTATTTTTGCCGGAAAGTTACAAAGTTTTGCAAGCTTTTTATTAGTTTTATTTTATTCATGGTTTCTTTTGCTCTCCAGAATTAACGAGTTAGAAAAACAGTGTATGGGACACGATTTTGTGGCGAGCGAGGGTTTGAGTTCCTACTTCTGCAATTCAGATAGCGATGAGCTACTCTCCACGACGGATATTGTATATTTACCGACGTTATTAAACAGTTATATGGTACGTATATCCTTACTAATATTATAAATATGAAAGTAGGGATGTTTTTTACGCTTCAGCGCGCAAACTACTCAACCAATCATCATACACATACTCATACACACATTCTCGGAGCCCCCAAATTTTTAACGTCATAGGATGATCCAACCGGATCACCCCATTTCCGATGACGCATAACGGTCACTAGGACCATTAGCATAGATCCAACCGAAAAAAAAAAAAAAAAAAAAAAACATTCTCGGAGGTACTAGAAGAAACATAATATTAATAATATTATTATGAATATACATATTCTAGAAGAAACATAGTATACATAAAAGAAAGAAATTTTTAAAGTGAAACTCTTTATTACATCGTTTCAATTTTTTTCTTCTGGGTGTTGCATGTCGCGTGACGGTCGGCCGTGGAGTGTATACGCTACTACTCATTTATGCCAATGCTCTATATTTTAGATTGTATGCCCTTAGCTACTAGAATATTATTAACTACCCGAAAATATTTAGTTAAATGTCTATGCGAAAAAAAGTTTCACTTTTACCGTGGTTACAAAAAACATTTCTTTTTTGCTTACGCGGGTGAAGCCGCGGGCAACAGCTGGTAATAAATAAATATCATGTCCCAGCACCTGATAAAATGTTAGTATAATATTGTGACCGCGACGCGAACGTAGGTGTTTCAACTTCCATTCTTTGGCTATGAAGTCTACTCGTCACTTGTGCGTTTGTACTCTTAGATTACAATTGAAGAAAATTAATGATAAAAAATTGTCTGTTTTCAGCGTGACGATGATATTGACGCGAGCAAGACCTTTTTATACATCGTCCCGGGGGTCGAAGGTCATCATTCTCGCTTCCCTGAGATGTGCGAGAGGCTCAAACTACCCGCGCTAGTCTTACAGCCTGGTCTAGATAGACTAGACGAGACAGTCCCTGAACTAGCCAAGAGATACGTTGACATATTGCTGCAAAAATCTCACTTTAAAGACAGGTTTTACCTGCTAGGATATGAAGCTGGCGTTTGGCTAGCTCTTGAAATGGCAGCAATTTTCGAAGAAAAAGGTAACAAAATATTTAACACAGTCAAAATGTTATACACCCCACCCCACGCCATTTTCCAATTTTAACAAACCAAAAATTAATGAGGTACGCTATCAGTAAACAGTAGGTAGTAATAACTTATTTTTTAAATAAAAAGAAGAATATAGGCCATTTAAAAACATTTATAAATTGTATTTACTAGCTAGATGCCCGGTGTTTTCGTGAACGAACCAATCAAGAAGTACAGATTTATGGAGTCCGAATGTAATGTTGAACGAATGGTCGCAATTTAGGGGACAATTTTTCTGCTGCTAGAGCGCGCCTTTTTTTAAGAAGTACTTACTCGTTTAAATCTTTACGCGGGAAGTATTGTGGCGCTGATTGGTCCGCTTCAATAGCATCGGTACGTACTCGATTCTAGCGCAGCCAGTCGCAGAAAATAGAACTAAGATCTGGGTTTATTAATGTGTGGAATACTATGGAAAACAATATACCGTTCGGACTTCTTATATCTATACTTCGTGGAACCTATAATGACAAAAGTTATTTTTTAAAGAAAATTTTATTTTTGTTTCAAGCAGAGGTTTTATGGTATGTATTCTTATGTTCAGGTTTGACGGGGACAGTGTTCTGTCTCGGCGGGACGCCGGCAGAGATCCTAACAAGCTTCCAACAAAATCTGAGCATCTATAAGACCGACGAACAACTGCAGATGGCGGTATTGAAACACATATACTTACTAATGACCAATCAAGTCCCTGACGTGTTAGACAAATTGTGCGATAAATTGGAGTGGCGCGAAAAGGTGAACACATGCGTCCGTATTTTACGTGGCCAAGTCCCTCATTCAATACAATACGCGCAGAAATTATTCGAATCAGCATACAAAAGGTTGACAATGGCACTCCAGTATAATATCGAGCCTAAGAAATTGCAATCTCAACTGATATCTCTACGTCCACGATATCCAGCCAGCGTAGATTCCTCTCTCCAGGATTATTCTCATCAGCCAATAATTTCCTATCAACTCCAAGCTCCGCTGTCGTTGGCGACTCAGGATTTGATGTGTGCTACCATCGTTAATCGACACTTGGACAGCAATATTCTGGAAGATTTCCGCAACACAAACATATGCGAATCCTATTATATTGACGATGACAAAATTTTCGTACAGGTTTAATCAGCGGCGTAGCTTAGCCTCACTGAGCTTCGTATCGATTTACTATTTTCGACTAAAATTTTTTTGCGACATGCAAAAGTTTTTTAGTATTATTCTGGATAATTTAAAGAATTTTGGACTTTAGATTCGAATATCATTGACACAGGTGATAAGCGGATGAATATAAGATCAATCTTACGGAATACGTCAAACTTTTTGGTGGTGGTTTTCTGTGTGTTATTAAATAAATTATGTTTCTACTGAAAGACGTTATTATTATAAAAACAATGTTTTTTATAGAAATCTCGACGGTCGACATTAAATGGGAACACTTGTTTTAGATAAATCTAGTAGTATCTCATGGCGAAAGTAATAATGTTAAAATGAAGTATCTTTGGGCAATTGGACTTATTGGTGATATTGTGGGATAGGTTAGAGGTAACATTAAGAGAAAAGGCCTTTTGTCCATATAATCGTAGTAGAGTGTATACTAGATCAAATATTTTCGTACAATTTTAATTCGCCATGTCCAAATGTATTGTTTTGTTTTAGATTCCTATTAAGAATTATTGGGATGTATAAAAAATACTGACAATTTCTTACGTAGATACTCTTAAAAAAATCACATTTATTTAGAAAAAATATAGGGGCATAATTAAAAGTTTTTTCTATTTAAAAAAGTACATCTCGGTACGACAGAATTGATATCTTAGATATTTATAAATATTAAAATAAATGTACAGGAATAATAACAGTTAAAATAAATTAAAGTATATCATAGTAAATCATTTTCATTAGCGACATACAATGATTTATTATCTTGCCTTATCAAATCACTGAAAAGATACATAAAAGAATTCTTCCGAATATCATAGGATACGGTATATAAAACGACCTTCACCGAGATGCTTAAAAAAATTGAGCCCAGTATATGATTAATTAATAATTTAAAAAAATATTTAAACATTTCTCCGGTTTGATTATTTGACAAATTCTATATCAATCGAAAGTATGAAGCCCATAGAATATGCTGACATTAGGTTGCCTATTATTTTCTGAATCATCAAAAATCGATACTAGAGCATTTTGCACCGGTCTGATTATTGAATTGAAATTAAATGATTTTAAATATTATTTCATTAAGAATACGATGGTAAAGGGTTGTCTGCGAAAAATCAGTTCCGAATTCCGGTTGACGAATTTTGAAAATCATATCCTGGACTGAATTTTTTTAGACAACCACATACCTCACATCCTCCATCCTCACCCCAAACATGTTTATCAACATATTAAATTAAGTATATAAAACAAGTTTCATCAAATAAGCATCTCGGTGAAGGTCCGATATATACCGTATCTTAGACTAGAAGCAAAACGACTATTTCCCGTACACGATACACACACAGTGGCGTTAAAGGTTAGAGAGATTAGAAGTTATCCGAAAATGAAAAAAGTGAATACTACATAATAATTAATATTATACTTATTACCACGTAATAAGGAATTTATGCTTTATTTAAATAAATAATAAATAATTAATATTCTTCATCTTGATCGTCTTCGAGAGTTATTAAACGTATTACAGCGCTGGAAAAAAGGGATATTCTTAAT
This sequence comes from Lycaena phlaeas, assembly GCA_905333005.2. NCBI lineage: Eukaryota > Metazoa > Arthropoda > Insecta > Lepidoptera > Lycaenidae > Lycaena > Lycaena phlaeas. The sequence goes on from HG995181.1 coordinate 8,736,131, forward strand.
GGTTATGGTACAAGTTATATATTATATACTATATTACATATTAAAAATTTAACGTATAAAATCTAGAATAGACCATCAATCAAATATATCCTAGATACGATAAATATATATAATTAAAATACCTATATAAATATAAAAAAATAAGATAAATCCAAGTTGCAAAATGTCCCATGCTACGCCATTGCTAAGGTGGAAGTCAAAAAATAAAAGTCAAATTATTTTTCTTTTATTTAAGTTCTTATTCCTTAACAATAACGTTCTATTTTTAATACCGGGGTTTCGCGCTTATGGAATTACAGAATAGAGAGACAGACAGAGACCATACTCACAATTGTGCTTAGAACAGTTTTAAGCACAATTGAATTGAGGCACTTTTTAATCGGTAAATTATCTCGGGTATATTTAATCGATGCCCTAGACAAGTGGCACAAACGCTAAGCGAATACAATAGAATACCTATAGTATGGGAATAACACTAGCATACGACATATAATTTTAAAGAATATTATAATAGTAATATTTATATATAGTTTAAAACGGACAAAACCATATATTGTTTTCATAATTTCCCATAATAAAAATAATAAAATCAAAACCCAAGCATAACATGTCACAGACTAAAGACTCAGTTAGCACCTTCTGCATAGATAGGACTAAATAAAATATTGTTGTATCATAGGGTAGTTTCGAATAACTTTGTAACAGTAGGACGTCTGACACCTCAGTCCTCCCGTGACCATAGTGTAAAGCTGTTGCTGTAAAGTATCCGAAACGTCGGGCTTGTAAAAAACTAAATAAACCGCGATAAAATCCGTAAAAGTTGTTTCATTATAAAAACCATATACTTTATGTCTCTGAATGAATAGAAAAAACGTTCGTCAAGTTTTTTACAACACTAAGACGTTAGCGTTTTTCGCAACTAAATAATTTCGGAGCGTTTGCCGCTTGTCTAGAGGGCAGAGCAGTAAAATCTATTTAGAAAGTCTGCTATAATAAAAACTATACTAATGGTAAATAAGAACTATATTAGTGTAATAGTTCACGATAAATTATGATTTACAGTGCTGGTGAGTAAACGCGCAAAAAGACACAGTTGTGCGAATAGTCTCCCACCACATAGGGACATCGATCCTCAATCCAACCATGCACTTTATGTGGCCAGTAGGGCCATGTGAAGTAGTGACAACGGGGCATTAATAGAGATTTTTTTATTATTTATATTTTGACGAATTCGGTGTGAACTCGGATCAGTAGGGATATTCTGTAAGGTCGTTTTCGAATCTCGAAAGCGGAATCCGCGGAGATACGACAAATTTGTATTCTTTAAAACTCTACTATCTATCTATATCAATAAAGTTCGCTTTCGAAGCGTCGTAAAGTGAGCTCTATCACTCAGGTGAAGCTCGATATCGAAATGGTTTTTTACAGAATAGCCCTACTGATCTGTAATCTCGGATTGGTTTCTTGACGATGAAAGAGTTTTTTCAGTCGAGTACTTTAACAAAAAATCAAAGTCTTTCAAAATATGAAAAAAAAAGACTTACTTCAGTACAAGCTCTTCAAATTCGCTATGTTCCGACAAGTTCCCAGCAATTTTGGACGCTAAAACCTGGTCCAACAGGCTACGGCACTGGTAAATCCTGATCGCAGTATCTTTTGAACATCGAACTTCTACACAAGAAGTTGATAGTATGCTGTAATTGGGGTCTTCGCTGTCTGAAAAAAAAAATATACAGGTTGTATTTTCAACGCTTTGAAAAACGAAGAGGTATGATAGTGTAGGCGTCGCCTGATATGATAAAAGTGAAAAAAACGCGAGCTAAAAAAAATTTTTTTGGATGTCTTTTTTAACTACATACTTTTGGATAATCCGGTTTGGTAAACATAATGATACATACATACATACATACTATATTTTATGACAAAGCTTTAAAATAAATTGTTTTTTGAATAAAACAGAAATGTAACAGCTGACTCACAGCCGCGTCGCTCGACGTGTACGAACTCCCGCACCGCGCGGGACTCGCGGTTAGCGTGAGTTTATAGCGTTAATGCATACATCGCGGGCATGCTAAAACATAAGTGCTAAAATTTTTTCTGAGATAAATGGTTATATGCAATATAGTATATAAATAGTATATAATTAGGCTTAAATCCTTCAAAGCGTTCCAAATACACCCGTTATAAAAACTTTTTTGCAAGTCAATAAACCTGGCCGGCATATATTATCACAATGTCGTTATCAGGAATGGAATCCTAAAAATATGGAAAACTCACCATGACTTATATTCAATTCCCCAAAGAAGAGCAACGGCAGCGTGTTAACGAGGGTAACATCGAAGAGAAACAGTTCTGATGTCTTCTGCTTGAGCCAGTACACCAGCCACGTGGCTCCACCAGGGTTGTTGCACAGCTGGACGACCCCCGTCCTGGGCGGGGACATAACGCTGCTGGGATGGAGGGCCAGCCGGCCGTCTTCCTGGCTATGTGCTACGATCCTAGTTTGTTTTCTGAAATTTCTGGGTCGAATCCATCTAAAATAAATGCAATAATATAGCTTATATAGAAGAGATAACAGTAGAATATGTTTACAAAAATGTAAAACAACATTAATGAATAAAAGTATATATTGTATGGCTCCGAAGATCTTTAATAAATTACCAATGACTTGGAGAAACTTAAATGCCGACAAATTTAAGAAAAATATAATTAATTTACTTTTGGACCGGCTGTATTATAATGTATACTGACTTTTTAAATGATAAAACTCCATAATTTATATAAGTACTCTATAATTTGACATTTTTCTATCTTGACTTTAATAAAATTATATTTTAAATTGTGTTAAATATTCTATAATATGACATAGACTGATTGTGTACCTAATATTGACTTTGCAACATATTTGTAAGCCTAAAAGGCAGACCATAGATTACAGAAACATTTACAATAATTATATTCAAACTGTACCATCACTTCACCTATGTGTCATAAATAAATATATATTATTATTATTATAAATCAGAATATAAACATCCACAGAACAGCAAATTAGGCAAATGCATTCCCTGTTTTAGTATTATTTGTTGCCGATAGCCCTTTTTAGGGGGTATGGGAATGCCCATACCCCCTAAAAAGGGCTATCGGCAATCAGAAACAGCACAGCTGTCACTTTGGGCGCTGCTAGTTAAATATGAAAGTAAATAACAGGATAGACGTGCTAAAAAAATCATGCTCATAAGATTGCTTAAAATCAGCATCATTTTGTTTGCTAGAAACGTGCCCATTCGCAGCATGCTTCTTCTATCTACAAGCCGCTCCTCGGGTAACATGCTCATAAATCAAATATCACTTCATTTTTGAGCACGTTCAAAATAATCATAATCATTATTAGCAATGTAGCTAACGTGCTGAACACTCGCTCAATAAAACCATGCTCTCGGACTAGTAACGAGAACGTCTGTTCGTACCCCAAAGCAAAGTTTTAAATCGTTATATATATGCCCTCGCCGTCAAAAAGTGTGGAAATTGTAATCGGTTATGAGCCGGTATTGAGACAATGGTGTCGACTCTGTTTATTAAACAAATTGTGTATATTACTTCCTCTGTCGCACTGATGCGGTCCTACTATAGCAAGGGCGTATCTACCGATTTAAATCTTTGCCCCAAAGTGTTTGAATGCACAGTATTCACAGAATAATTCTGTTCACCGATTTTTCACTAACTCATGTCTTAACTTTTCTCTAAAATAATCTTTAAGCAATAAATTAAATCTAAAAAAATATCAATGATTAATAATAGGTAGTTAACAAATACGCTACAGGGTTTGACTGTTGTATTGATCTGCGGTCTTTTATCAACTGTTGTTAATACTCGTACAAGATACTTATGGAAATATTATGTAATTAATATTTTTTTCTAATGTTCACGCGAATTTCGCGCATTATAATGAAGATGCTTTAAGACTCAGTCCTCCCGTAACCATGAAAGATTGGGCAACTAAAAAATTTGTTTCATTATAATTAGTCATGTTTAAAAAAATATTCTTACCTGACCGAAGCAACATTTGGATACAGCGCGGCCGCTACTATTGCCTTAAAAAGGCTCAAGTTTTCCGAATTGCGGTTCTCCCACGACGACTTAATGTCTCCAGATCTTAAGAATCCCATTTGCTTGAGGTTGTCTCCTAGCTGCATCTTCATATCATACAGGAGCTGCAGAGTGTTGTGGGAGAGGAAGTTCTCGTATGCGAACGATCGACTGTGCCTCTCCGGACACTGCTCCCATCTTAGGATGGCCTCAGAGACTGCCACGTGGTCGCTTGGCTCCCCGAGAGTGAAACTACGCTTCGCTCGGTCCGCTTCGAATTCCTTTCCTGGAATTGATTATATAAATTCGAATCAATGATTATATGAATTTAATATACACAGTGTATTTGGAACGCTTGTAATAACGAATAGGGATGATATAGTACAAGTCACTGGTATCATAACCGAAATTAATTTTATTTTTTTGGTTGCGTTTTTAGCTTTTTTTTTCATATAATCTGGTTTGGTAAACAAAATGAACAGACATGTGATGATAATGCTTTAAAGCAATCATTAAAAAAAACAGCACTGTCATTTGTTAATTGAATACTAGGTACGCTTTATGCCAGCTGGACTGCAACAGCTGACTTACATAGATCACCGAGCGAGGCGAACGAATCATGTTAAACGAATCATAAACAATGTATATCGTGTATGCATACATCGCGCGCATGCAAATGCAAACACATAAGTCCATAAGTCCTAAACTTTTCTTAAACAAAATTAATTTTTCGCTTAAAAAATTAAGAGTACTTTCGAAGACTACCAAAATTCAAATTAATAATTACTAACATAATTTCTTTCTTATAATATTATATATTATGGTTTACCAATGACGAGATTGAAGGGATCTTTGAACCCCCACACCGCAGCGACGCTCGCCGCGCGGTCGAGGCACCCGAACAGTGCCCCGAACAGTACCAGCTTCCCGGCGGCTGGATGCACCGGCAGCCGCGCTAGATGCCAGCCGAGGGGAGTCAGCGTCTCCTTAGCGTCTATTGCGCCACATCTACCGAAATAATAATAACTTCATTTTTCACAACATTATATATATATATATATATATATATATATATATATATATATATATATATATATATATATATATATATATATATATATATATATATATATGGTGTATTTGAAACGCTTGTTAAAAGGAAGAGGTATAATAGTGTTGACATTGTCTGACATGATACAAGTGAAAGAAACGCGATTTTTTTTATAGCTTGACATTTTAAAGTTTTTTTTTATATAATCCGGGTTGGTATACATAATGATACAGACATTAGATGATAATGCTTTAAAATAATCGTTTAAAAAAACAGCAATATAATTTGTTTACGCATACTACGGTTCTGGCCGGCCGGACTGCAACAGCTGATTCACATAGTTTACCGCGCGAGGTGATCGAACTACCGCACCGCGCGCGTCTCGAGGTCAGTGCGAGTTCATAGTGTGTACTAAGCATTTATTGCGGATGTGAAAAATACATAAGTCCTACAATTTTCTTAAAAAAACGTTTCTGATATAAATGGTTATATGCATTATATAGTATACTAGCTGTTGCCCGCAGCTTCGCCTGCGTTAACTAAGATTTACAACTACATCTTAGCGGGATGATATATCTTTACCGATAAATGGGCTATCGAACACTGAAATGTTTCATTAAATCCGACCGATAATTCCTGAGATTAGCGCGTTCAAATAAACAAACTCTTTAGCTTCATATCTTAAGGATTAAAAGCATGAGTAAAATAAACTCGTTTAAATGTAATCCAAAAAAATCAAAATTTCTGAATAAAATATGGTTGTTGTGCCTCACTCGACATAGATAGGTATAGTGTGTCGTGGACTTTTTTGTAGATATTTATAAGATCTACAATTAATTGGAACATTTTATGGTTCTATATTTTATAGGCAGCGTACGCAAAATAAATAACTTTTCTGGTTGATTTTTTACACCTTGTGTCCGAAAAACCCAAATATCTTACGGAACCCTATTTTTTTCAGAATAAAATGTAGCCTATGTTACTCGTGGATAATGTAGCTATCGAATGGTGAAAGAATTTTTGAAATCGGTCCAGTACTTTTTGAGCCTATTCGTTACAACCAAACAAACAAACAAAGTTTTCCTCTTTATAATATTAGTGTAGACAAATAGTGTGTCTATTATTAGGCTTAAAATTTGTAAGCGTTCCAAATACACGCGGTATACACAGTACTATTATGGCTCACATTACTATATCCAGTATATATACTACTCTATCCGGTTATATGCTCGATGGTTAAAAGATACCATATTGCAGGGGACAAATGATACAATCATGGAGTTTGCTTGTTTGGAACCAACTAATACTTACTTGTGTAGGTGGTTTACGGCCCAGTCTATCGTCTTGGCGGCTGGAGGTGAGAGCACCATATTGAGTGCCTCGGAAGCCAGGCCAAGTCTGAGGCGTTTGATGGTTAGAACCGGTTCCAACAGGTTGCTCCTCTGCAACTCGGGTGCTAATCGTTCTTGCAGGTGGCTCGCTCGATATGTCGTCAATAGGTGGTAGCACACCCCGGGTTGGCATCTGCCCGCTCGACCGCGTCTGCGAATATTCTATGATACTGAATACTGTATACTTCAATACAATATTTGACAGAATTAATTAAGTTTAATATCTCGTCTATAGTTTATCAACACGGAATCCTTACTAATATTATAAATGTGAAAGTGTTTGTCACTCTTTCCTGCGAAAACTACTCAACCGATCATCATGAATCTTTGTACACAAATTCTTACAGGCACTAGAAGTAACATAGGATAGGTACATTAAAAAAGGAAATTTTTCTTCGTACCACGGGCGAAGCAGCGGGCAATAGCTAGTAATAAATAAAATAAATATTGAGTACATAATATCAGCTGATATGTAATTCTAATAAAAGTACACGAATTTATTGTCTTAATTTTATCCACCCTCAATAATAAAATACCCCTCACACACACCCTCAATATATAATAATAATGTACCCTTAGTGATAATATGATAAAATTTTTCTTTAAAAAAATGAACTTGAAAAAAAAAAGACAAAAAATAATCGGGCTGGAGATACGAACCAGGCTCGTTTCGATTCATAGCTGCCTAATTTCTTAACTGAGCTATCATGACTTATTACTTGACTGCGAAATTTGTGTTCGTATTCTAATAAAATAAAATTATATCAAATATTTTTATCATTGCCTCAAAACACGAATGAAAAAAAGTTTTTAAAGTTAAATTATTTAAACTATTTTTTATCTGTATGTTCTTCTTTTAAGGATTTTTGACATACCTTTGGTGTAAATTAGCTTTAGACACCCAATCTGTCTGCAGAGTTGATATGTTCTGTTCAACGTTAAGTCCACTGACTTTGATTCTAGCGCAGTCCACCACATACACTATATCGTCCACAGTTATTGATGTCTCCGCTATGTTGGTGGCTATTATGATTTTCCTTACATTCTCTGGTGGCCTTTCAAATATTTTGTGTTGGTCCAACGTTGCCAGTTTCGAATGTAGAGGGTAAATTTCGAAGTTTCTTTTCGGAAAACATTGACTTTCGTCCATCAACCTGATAAGTTTAGTTATTTCCCCGATGCCGGGCAAAAAAACTAACACAGCACCGGGTTTGTCTTTGGAAATGTGAATGAGTAGTTCGAAAATTAAATCCAAATTAAGGTCCTCGATTCTTGAATCTTGAAGGGTTTTGTATACTTCATAATCTAAGTTCTTCTTTTGAGATTCCAGCCAGTTACCTTGAATACAATTATTGTTTATTACAGATAAGTTTGTTATTCTAGTAAGACAAATCTTAAAGATTTATGAAATGTCTGAATTAATAATCACGTTAAGTTAAGCATGTTGACGAAAATATATGTGAGCTAACGCTGCGCTCAAAGATAGACAACTTAAATTCATGTCTTTCCTTGATGAGTAAAATATTAACTTTTGATGCTAGAAACATGACTACAAATGAGAATTGTGTCCGAACCCATCAAAGCTCTGCAAAAATAAATATACTGACAAGTACAAGTGGTAGTTCCTACTCTATATTGGCATTATTGTCAAATAAATTATTTAAAAATAAAAAAGGCATACTTATTTCCGCCTTGTATTTAATATCTTTTTCCATTTGATCAGAGCCTCCTCGGTTTCTGAACTTCATCCATTTGGGCACAGGCCCCCTGGGAGTTTCTTCATTTAAATTATATTTAGTTAGTTTCAAGATTTCTTCCAAAAATATGTCTTTGACAGGATAAGCGAGTCCTTCAATATGCATGACCGGAGCATTATTGAAATAAGCAGATAAGCTTTCTGCGTCTAGTGTCGCACTCATTAGTATCAGCTTGAGATCACTTCTCTTTTTCAATACCTACAAAGATATTCGTTTTAATTATGTAGTAGGTATAATTAAACACATATAAGACCAGATCAAACAAACAACACATAAGGAACATTTAAGGACTACAACATTGAAAATTCTATAGATGATTGCTTATATATTGAAAGAAAATCCAAGTTCAAATTATAGGTTTAAGTAAGATAAAGTTATAGGGTATTGTTTTCTTATGTTTACGGGAATTTCACTCATTATAATAAAACAGATTTACGGATTTCATCGCGGTTTATGGTCATTTACAAGCCCGACGTTTCGGATACTTTACAGCAACCATGGTCACGGGAGTTCTTGGAAGATGTCTTGTAATAAAAAACATACATTTTTTTTTTAATTTTGGCTATAGAAGAAATCGCACAGAACAGACGGCTTAAAACACTTTAGCTTACTTGTTTCAGCATGAGCATAGATAAGTCTACATGAACATCTCTCTCATGCACTTCATCGAGAATTACATGACTGTACTCTGTGAGGGCTTGGTCAACTTCCAGGTGTGATAGAAGGATGCCGGTTGTACAATATTGGATGCTCCCACGTTCTCGTTCTTCCTCTCTAATTTTAGAAATTATGCCTTTATTATGAATGCATTTTGATATCAAAAGTGAAGGAAATCAGGTGGTGGTCAGCATCACACATGAACATAAACTAGTTCACCTAAGTCAAGCCCAAGCAACTCATTCATGTGTTGCCCTATACTGACACATAAGTCTCAGTACTAATAATCACACAAACCTCCCACTAAATCTTATACATGGTGTATTTGAAACATTTGTTATAAAAAAAGTGTTGGCATGGCCTGACATGATACAAGTGAAAAAAAAGCAAAATATTTTTTTTAGTTGTCTTTTTACCTTCTTTTGTATAATGCCGTATGGTAAACATAATGATAGTGACATTTGATGATAATGCTTTAAAATAATCGTTTTATGAAAAAAGCAGCAACGTAATTTGTTTATTGAATACTATGGTTTATGGTGGCCGTACTGCAACAGCTGACTCATATAGTTCATCGCATGTGGTGTGTAAGCATATTTGCAGGCGTGCAAATCACATAAATCCTAAAATTATCTCAGTAAAAGTTTCCGAGATAAATAGTTATGTGCAGTGCATATAGTATATGAATAGTTTATTATAAGGCTTAAGTCTTGGCAAGGGTTCCAAACACACGAGGTATAGGCAATTTATATTGCATATACAGCATGTGTTTGGCCATGAACCAAACTATGATTAAATTTACAGACTGGTATTAAAAAATTAGAAAACTAATATACAAATACCTTTCTAATCTGACAGCATATCCCACAGAATTTCCAAGACTGTTCCCTCTTTCTTTAGCAACCCTAATGGCTAATGAAGAAGCAGCGATTCTTCTCGGTTGTGTGACCATAATTTTTACATGTGCTCCATTGTAATTGCATATAGCATGATCAAGAATTATTTGTGGTACCTAGAATCAAACACTTTGTCAATACCAGTGCCCCACAATGCCTATGAGTTTATTCTTAAGTGCAATTATCAAATTGCACTTAAGTAATAAATATATTTTTAAATTGATTGAAATCTACACTGAAAAGCCACATAGACTATTGAAAACTCAGCAATATTTGTGCTTAAAATAATTAAATTAGATTTAGTAATAAGGAAAGGAGGTTTAATAAGGACTGATGTTTTCATTTCCACATAGCAGTTAAAATTCATGGTCTACACTATAGAGCAAGATAAAATTAAGACTGCCATTTGACTCATAGGAATTCAAATTCAGCTATCAAACCAAATAAATTTGTAAACATAATATATAAATGAATACGTACTTGAGTAGACTTGCCACAGCCTGTTTCTCCGCTAATAACTACTACTTGATTATTATTAACTATTTTCATGACATCATCAGATTTTTTATAAGCCGGCAACATTTCCCTAAATTTCAGCATTTCTTTATAAGTTGAGTCATGTTTCATAGCCTCATACTCTTGGTAGAGGTTGACATTGATATTTTCAGTTTCATTATTTGTTATATTAATGCTAATACCGTTTCGTATGCGTTCATCTAGCTTTTCATTGAAGCTTCCCGTGATAATATCTTCATAAGCATATTTATAACTATTAACATGTTTGGAGTCTACTTTAGATCCATCAATTGCTTTAAATGATTTTATTGGAGTTGCATTAGATTTACTCGGACCTGCTTGATTCTGGTCAGAATCAAATTCACATGTACTGTCACTATTTTCTACTTTTACACTGTGACTTTCATTAAATATATTTGTTTCAGTAATGTGTTTTAAGTTTATTTTTCTCCGTTTAGCTATTTCGAATATGGATTCTAAGTTATCCACAAAATCAGCATGCACATGTTGTGGAAGTTTAAAATTTCTCTGTAAGAATAAATTTCAAATTATAAATAAATGTAACTTTTGACTGATCATATGAATAATACAGATTGGTTTTATTTATCCGATCCCTCACTGTTATGATAGAGTATCAGATTAATCACTATTTTAAGTCTCGCATTGTTTTTTTAGACTACTTATATATAGATTCTTGTAAATATAACTAAAAATATTTCATATTATTTATTTTTTAGTATAGACACCACTAGGTTGTGCCATTTCACTGCTGAACGTATGGGTGAACTCCCTATATTTACATTTCTATGTTATTTTTGCTCAATAATATATTACTCTATAACATTTACCATAGTTTCTTTTTGCTTTCTCTTTAGGTCTCTATAATACATTCCAATTTCAGCGCCTCTTAAGCCAGCCGGTCTATTGTTTTTATGAAAATTGTTTCTGCCGCCTCCTCCAGATCGCCGCGACTTCGTCCAGTGATCACGAGACATTTTAATTTTACTAAGAAATTATTAAAAATAGTATTAATAGTAGCGATTCATATTATTATTTGTTTACACTATCCAAATTCCACACACTATCTCTGATTTTTTGCATGGAATTTCAGCATTCAAGAAAATTGTTCTCCTTCTTCTTCAACTTTAGTTTTTTTTTTAAATTTATTAAGAGCTGGATACAAGTCCTTTGCCCTAAACAATGTTAAATAATACATAAATTACATTAAACACCATATTATAAAAAGTTTATAAAGTTTGTCTATTTCACTGTTCACTTCATACTTTTCCAAAAATAAATTCTTCGTATATTTGTTCGTACATTTCATTACGTTCATCAGAGGCCATCCTGCCATGTCTGACGTCAACTACACATATTTTGTGTGAAGAAGAAGGAATGGCGGAAAACGCCAAGGGAGGGCCCCGTCCCTTAAGTCACCATCAATCAATTATAACTCCAAATCCATCCATTCCGAAACAGTCCGCCACAATATTTGCGAACCAATCACATTATAATATATGGATCGAGTTTTGAAGACAAACACTATAGAAAACCACCAGAACAGTCACTATATATAGTACCGCCGAAACAGTCCCATACAGAAAACAGCCCCAGAACAATTTTCCGCAGCATTCGCGAACCAATCACAATATAAACAGATTGCGTTTTAAACCAAACACTATAGAAAACCACTCCGAAGTAACAAAACTGGAAATAATAATTGATTAACGGAAAACAGAAAAAACACGACCGTTAGCCTTGACGTTTCCCACCATTCCTCTTCAACTTTAGTTCTGTTGCAGAAATGCCTGTGTCAGAACTCAGAGTGGATGCTTCAATGATGAAAAATATTAATAAAAATGTTGGGTGTTTTCCAATTACAGCACAAACGCGCATTGTGCGGCACAATGCTCAAAGTTGGTGTTCCAATTACAGCACCGCATCGCATTTTTGAGCTCTCATAAAAGTAGTGCTTTCGCGAAATGCGTGCAATTGGCCAACTGTGACAGAAAATTAACAAGTGTTTTTTCTTTAAGTTGTTCATTTATCGAAATGTTTTATTTAAATACTATCGTTAATAATATTATTTATTGTTAAGGACGCGTTTACAAACTTGATAGGTACAGAATCGAACAACTACATAGAAAAAGTCACGCATACAAGCGCACCCGCACAATACGCACGCTTGCGTGCGGGAATAGTAGTCAAGTAAACGGATTTGATACTTTACAAATATTTGTTATTTTGATTATTTATAACACAAAATTATATTTTATTTCTGTTTGTTTTTATTATTTATCTTTTTACTTAGAATTAGTATATTAAATATATATATATATATATATATATATATATATATATATATATATATATATATATATATATATATATATATATATATATATATATAATTATATATTATAATATGTAAGTAAACTGATATCTGTAATTCACCTTGAGAGGAGGGGGGGGGGGGGGTCATAATTGCCACGCTGAGCAGGCGCATTGGCGATCGCAGATGATGATGAAGTCGCATCGGCAGCACTGCTACCTGATCCGAGTGGCACGGGATCGATCGTCTTGACGTTTATTGAGGGGGCCTATGTTCGGCAGTGGATGGATGAAATTTGATGATGATGACGATGATGATATCTATTTGTTTGCGAGTGGAAAGGGATCGGTCGTCTTGGTGTTCTCATTGAGGGAGGCCTATATTCAGCAGTGGATGGATGAAGTTTGATGATGATGATGATGATGATATCTATTTATTTGCGAGTGGCAATTGATCGGTCGTCTTGGTGTTCATTGAGGGAGGCCTATATTCAGCAGTGAATGGATGAAGTTTGACGATGATGATATCTATTTGCTTGCGAGTGGCAAGGGATCGGTCGTCTTGGTGTTCTCATTGAGGGAGGCCTATATTCAGCAGTGGTTGGATGAAGTTTGATGATGATGACGATGATGATATCTATTTGTTTGCGAGTGGCAAATGATCGGTCGTCTTGGTGTTCATTGAGGGAGGCCTATATTCAGCAGTGAACGGATGAAGTTTGATGATGATGATGATATCTATTTGTTTGCGAGTGACAAGGGATCGGTCGTCTTGGTGTTCATTGAGGGAGGCCTATTTTCAGCAGTGGATGGATGAAGTTTAATGATGATAATGATGGTGACATCTATTTGTTTGCGAGTGGCAAATGATCGGTCGTCTAGGTGTTCATTGAGGGAGGCCCATTTTCGGCAGTGGACGGATTTAGGCTGATGATGATGAAGTCGCATCGGCAGCACTGCTGCCTCATTAGAGTAGCACGGGATCGGTCGTCTTGACGTTCATTGAGGGAGGCCTATATTCAGCAGTGGATGGATGAAGTTTGATGATGATGATGATATCTATTTGTTTGCGAGTGACAAGGGATCGTTCGTCTTGGTGTTCATTGAGGGAGGCCTATATTCAGCAGTGGATGGATGAAGTTTAATGATGATGATGATGGTGATATATATTTGTTTGCGAGTGGCAAATGATCGGTCGTCTAGGTGTTCATTGAGGGAGGCCTATATTCAGCAGAGGATGGATGAAGTTTGATGATGATGATGATGATGATGACATCTATTTTTTTGCGAGTGGCAAGGGATCGGTCGTCTTGATGTTCATTGAGGGAGGCCTATTTTCGGCAGTGGACGGATTTAGGCTGATGATGATGAAGTCGCATCGGCAGCACTGCTGCCTTATTAGAGTAGCACGGGATCGGTCGTCTTGACGTTCATTGAGGGAGGCCTATGTTCGGCAGTGGACGGATTTAGGCTGATGAAGTCGCATCGGCAGCACTGCTGCCTCATTAGAGTATCACGGGATCGATCGTCTTGACGTTCATTGAGGGAGGCCTATGTTCGGCAATGGACGGATTTAGGCTGATGAAGTCGCATCGGCAGCACTGCTGCCTCATTAGAGTAGCACGGGATCGGTCGTCTTGACGTTCATTGAGGGAGGCCTATGTTCGGCAGTGGACGGATTTAGGCTGATGAAGTCGCATCGGCAGCACTGCTGCCTCATTAGAGTAGCACGGGATCGGTCGTCTTGGCGTTCATTGAGGGAGGCCTATGTTCGGCAGTGGACGGATTTAGGCTGATGATGATGAAGTGGCATCGGCAGCACTGCTACCTCAGCATAGCACGGGATGGGTCGTCTTGGCTTTCATTGAGGGAGGCCTATAATAATAATAATAATAATAATAATACGCTTTATTTTGTACCATCAAAATTTATAACGGCTGACAACATAAACTTAAGACTAGTATTTTGCACAAAAATGGCGGTCTTACCGCTTGTAGCGGTCTCTACCAGACAACCATAGGTATGAGAGAGATATAATATGTTATAGCGAGAATAGAAGGTAGTAGTCGGTACAAGCATTCATTGTTAAATTTTAATCATAAATAAATATAACTTACATATTATATTAAATACAGAATAATATATATTAAGAATATAAATACTAATAATTAAAGTAACTATACAATATTAAAATACTATTAAATATAACACACAATATCTATGTTCTATACATAATATATAACACACGTAAATGTAAAAACAATAATTTTTGAATTACAGTATTAAGATATACCATAACACAATGAGAGAGAAAGGGAACAACGGTGTATCACGTTACGGCTAAGGTGAGATAGTGTTCTTTAAGGCGCTTTTTGAATATCGCAATTGTTTGCGATTTCTGCACTGATTCAGGTAGAGCATTCCACAGACGAATTGCAGATACCGTAAAAGAGTATTCGAAGAAAGAAGTTTTATGAGCAGGAAAGGAAAGGGTTAGTTTATAAGAGGAACGAAGGAAAGACGTATTGTCTCCAAGATAAGAAAATTTTTCTTTTAAATAAGAAGGAGTATGAGGATTGAAGAGGATATTGTAAAGAAGGTGGAGTATGTGGCTATTCCGTCGCAATCGTATGGGAAGCCACTTAAGCTTAGTACGGTATTCGGAGATGTGATCGTACTTTTTAATGGAAAAAATGAACCGAATGCATAAGTTTTGAAGGCGTTCTAGGGTACAGAGATGATTCTCATTTAGGTCACATAAGCACACATCTGCGTAGTCAAGTAAAGGTAAAAGAATGGACTGAGCAAGAGAGATTTTAGTAGGGATAGGTAGGAAGTTACTTAGACGTCTTAAAGATGCAGCAGCCCCAAACATTTTCTTGCGCAGCTCTTGTAAATGTACATGCCATGAAAGAGTTTGGTCTAAATGAATGCCTAGGCTTTTGACGGTGTTACTTAGGGGTATAGCAGTACCACCGAGATTAATAGTGGGTAAATTGTCCCAAGAGATTTTCGAAATTAATTGGCGGCTGCCAATTATAATACATTGCGTCTTATCCGGGTTTAGTTTTAAACCAAAGTCCTTACTCCTTTGAAGAATACTGTCTAGATCATTGTTGGTTTCGATCATAGCACTTGAAAGGGAAGACAGTGGAGATTGTCTATAAATCTGTAAATCGTCTGCATACATGTGAAAGGAGGAAGATATAATTTTAGATATGGAATTTATAAAAATGGAGAAGAGAAGAGGTGACAGTACGCTACCTTGGGGAACACCGGCAGAAATGGAGCACCAGGAGGAGTATAAACTATCTAATTTAATACGCTGCCGGCGACCCAGAAGAAAACTTTGGAACCATTTAACAACCTCCGGCGAGATGTTAATGGACTTAAGAATAAAAAGTAAAACATCGTGATCTACAGTGTTGAAAGCGTTACTAAAATCTAGCAGCGTAAGTATAGTAAGATTCTTGTTATCCATCCCCGAACGAATGTCATCCGTGATCTTTACGAGAGCGGTGGCCGTGCTATGACCTGGACGAAAGCCTGATTGAAAGGAGTTAAGGAGGTGATGTTTATTTAGAAAGGTTGATAATTGCTCCTGAACCATACGTTCCAAAACTTTTGATAAGAATGGTAAAATGGAAATGGGGCGATATTCAGAAAAGGATCGAGGATTGGATTTTTTAGGTAGCGGAATTAAATAAGCATCTTTCCATAAACTTGGGAAAACACTAGTATTGATAGAGAAATTAAGGATATTAGTAAGAACAGGAGCAATAATATCGAGTATTGGAATTAACATATCACGGCCAATGCAATCAGAACCAACGGCTTTCGAGGAGATGGATACAATCGTCTTTTTCACATCACTGACAGACAAATTAGTAAAGGAAAACGGAGAAAAATTTAGAGTTGGTGCCAAAGAAAGATTTTTTAAAGTTTTTGCTTTTAAGTGTGGCTCAAAAGAATGTGAGGACGTAGCAAAGTGGAGATTTAATGATTCTACGTCTAGATTGGAAGTGATAGTAGTTTTGGGTTCTTTTCCAATGCCTAGTGACTTTAAAAACTTCCAAACCTTTGCCTGGTCTCCGTTTTTAACTGAAGAGTGGATGTAGCGTAGCTGTGCATCCCGACACAGAGTGTTGCAGCGATTTCGGATTTTGTTGTAGGCTTCCCGGTTGAACTCAGTATATACATTTCTAAGCTTAGCCTTGGCTTTGTTTTTTTTGTTAATCATTTCTCTGATATTATCTGTAAGCCAGGGTGCAGGTAGGTGTTTTAGTTTTACAAGCTTCAAGGGCGCATGCTTGTCATAAAGTTCGACCTATGTTCGGCAATGGATAGATTTAGGCTGATGATGATGAAGTCGCATCGGCAGCACTGCTGCCTCAGCATAGCACGGGATCGGTCGTCTTGGCGATCATTGAGGGAGGCCTATGTTCGGCAGTGGACGGATTTAGGCTGATGATGATGAAGTCGCATCGGCAGCACTGCTGCCTTAGCATAGCACGGGATCAGTCATCTTGGCGTTCATTGAGGGAGGCCTATGTTCGGCAGTGGACTGATTTAGGCTGACGATGATGATGATGATGATGATGATGATGATTATGATGATGATGATGATGATGATAAGTGAGCAAACGTCGAGAGAGAACGTCTTCCCACCTGGTTATAATGACCAACCAACATTTCGTCTACCTATGTATATGAAATAAACCAATTCCATAAAAATATATTGTGGTAAAAAAAATATTGTAAAGTATCAAATCCAATCCAAAGTATCCAATATCAAAAATAAATCGCGATGTTTTTTGAGTCGAATTGCTGCTGACAGGCGACGCAGTGTCCACCCAGAACCGCGGCCGAGCGCGGACTGAGTTCTCATTTCAAAAATGTAAAAGAAATCAAGACAGAGACAACGATAAAATAAACCTTAATGCAATGGAATAACATTCATCTTTAGTAGCAAAATTGGTAAAAAAATTAGTTATCTTCTTTATTTTTTTTAAGACTATTTTTAGCATTTTTGGGTTATTTTCTTGTCCTTTATTTAAAATTGAACATATTTCCCTGCTCCTACTATTTTTTAAAAACCTTAATAAATGTGGATATTAGACCAAAAGGGTACCGTAATTCTAATCGATTTCGTTCGTTTCATGGAAAATGGTAATGGAAGAACGTTGATTACTATATAAAAAAGCAACATTTATCAAAAAATATGCGTTACCCTTGTAGATAAAGAACCATTCTATATGAAATAAATAATTTTTATATATGATTTTGTGTACTTTTGTTACAAACGGTACAGAAAAACAGCATAATTTCGTCTGATTCGTAAACGCGTCCTTAAAAAATATACGCGTACGTGCACAAAAATATTATTATAATGTTTCAAGTTCATCTACAAAAAAGGGTTTTAGTAATCTTACTAATATTAAAAACGTGAAAGTTTGTAAGTATGGATGTTTGTTACTCTTTCACGTAAAAACTCTGACGAAAAGAATGGATTCTATTGAAACTTTATAATAATATAGCTTAATTATATTACATCAGAACGATACATATAAGCTATGATTTATGCCTGCACTCCCACGGAAATATGAACTATGCGGGTGAAACCGCGGGGCGCTTCTAGTATATTATATAGTATAAATGCTTTAAAGTCCAAAAATATGAATTCTTAAAATACGTACGTATCAGATGATATGCAATAGTTGATAAAGAGATGATTTAATTGAAAGGTATATTAATTGTTTTAGAACTCATTAAAAAAAATTACTCAAAACATAAAATGTTAATGAAATAATCAAAATCCAAATAACTTAAAATAACCGTAAACAGCTTTCAACCAATAATTATGTATACCACTTTATTTACATTAATAAGGTTATTGCCAACTTTTATGAATATTTTTTATTCTACCCTGAACTTAGCGCACTCTGCTGGCGCATTTTAAAACTATCGCGTTCCAATTAAGCAACAGCATTGTGCGGCACTGAGTCGCATTATGCTCTGTAATTGGAAAACACACGTTATTAATAATAGCGCATAGTAGCAATTCAAATTATTAGTTATGATTATTTGTTTGCATTTTTTTCTGATTTTTTGCATGGGATTTCAGAATTAAGGAAAATGCTTCTTCTTCTTCTTTAACTTTGGTTTTCATGCAGAAATGTCAGTGTCAGTGTACACTTGTTTTGAGAAAACTTACCAAAATAACCTGTAAAAAGTTGGTACAATATGTATGTAGGTATGCCTGTTCCCTTCGGATATACGTTAATGTAAAGTCCATTTGATACTTGGTCGTTGATCTTACGACTATTATTAAGCAATATCATTGTTTACTAGTTGAAAGGCAAAATACTTGTATCTAGTCCTAAAAAAAAACTTATTACTTCTTCTTCTTTTATTTTTGGCAAACGATCGCCTTTTGCGACATTCTGCCAGTGTCAAGTATGAACTTATTACTTGGCAGTTGGCACTTGGCACTTCACACTTGTCAAATGTCAGTTGTCAAATTTAGAGTTTGGCCAAATTCACACAAATTGTTGTAACTTGTAACTTGTAAATAACAAAATTACAATAGCAGATATATTATATATCAGAATTCAGATATTACTGATTTTCAGAACTCTACCAGAATGATATGCATATTTTCAATTTAATCACAAAGTTCCACTTTTTTCTTTTCTAAGTTATTGGTTATAACAAAAGTAAACCTAACAACAAGTACTCAATAAACCAACCAAATAAAATATAAAAAGGATTAAAATGCGCTGCACAGATGCGCTGTTATACTTTATAAAACTTTGTTAGGAGTGTTATGAAGGGATAGAATGTATACAAAAATAGTAAGCAAGGACTTTTTTCAAAATTAATTGATATTTATAGGAATAAACAATTAACATTTTATTACTTTTAGGATTTTCGGTTGCTAATGTGCAGAGGTCGGAGGAAAAAAATCGTTACTCTAATACTGTTATTACTGTTTTTAATCAACGCAATGTTTTATGTTAGCTTAGAGTTATACAATACCATTAAGAGAAGGAATAATAATTCGTGGCCTGAAAGGTAATAAGTTATTATAAGTTTTTAAATAGATATATGTATTAAATAAATATATATTTATTATTACATATATCTATTTAATTATATCATTATTTGATATAAATATATATTAATATATGGAATGAACCTATGTATCCTTTTATATATAATGAATAAATCTTATGTTTTTCAGTCTACATTACGATGAAGATTCATATGTAGATAAAAGTGGTATGCGAGTTATTGTGGGACACTATGTAGGAGGACATTCTGGTGGAAACCTTTCATACGGTTTGTACTGCGTTCTTTATACATATAATTAAAGTGAATGAAATATTTGGATGTCATGATAACTTCTCTGGACCAACTACATAGCACTCTATGATGGAGGTCTGGATGAGAAAGATAAGCTGAAAAATAGGCCAATGTTTTTATAAATATTATCCATTTCCTTTTTAATGTAACAGGCCTTGATGTCTGTTAGTGTAATACAATACAGTTAATGTTATCCTTCCTGATCAGTTTCATGTTAAGTTTTGATTGGATATGAGGTTTTTGATTTTATTTAAGAGTGTTTATTCAGCAAAAATACTTTCATAGTTGCTATAATATATAAAAACTGATAAGCAAGATATGATTAGAAACATTGCAATGATATTGACAACCTTTGAATAAGATTGGTATCTCTTACTAATTTTTTTAAAAATAAAATTAATTTTTTTTAAAATAATTTTTTAAAAAGTAATAAATGATGGAATGAAAATTGTGTACTTTTAGAAGCGATAAACTCCAATAACTATAATCCTGTGAAGGGAGCTGGTGAAGGCGGCCGACCTGTTCAACTTTCCCAAAGAGAAATTATAACAGCGAGAGAACTATACGCTTTACATTCGTATAATATACTCGTAAGTGACAAGATATCCATCAATAGGAGTCTTCCTGACATGAGAAGTGATAGGTATGTACTTTACTGAATATAATACTAAAAATTAACATATTGTCACAAATTTACATAATATCTACAAAAAGGCACCCACCCTTTTTAGAATCAGAACAGTATTTTTTTATGTTAGGCAATCTGACAGAAATATCATTATTGTATTGTATTATGTGTTGCTCATCCTGAGATAGGGTTTTAAGTCTGGGTGCTAAAAGTTGTTGAAGTAGTCCTGCCCTCTCTCCAAAATACAGCAAAGCTGTCTCATGGGAGTAACACGAAAAATGTTAATACCCACACAGATCTCAGTGCATACGTTCCACTAATTTTTTTTTTTTAAATTGCTTTGACTTTTATGTGTTAGTTTTTGCAATCAGGATTTCCTCTTTAGGTACTAATCACCGAGATAATATGACGTGTCCTCCAAATATACTAAAACAATTGTCTGTATGATGATATCAATGTGCTTACATTGATGTATTCATTCACATTGAGTAAATCAGATAACAATAATGCGGACCAAAAATACTGTACATACTAATAAATATCAAATTAAATGATTAATAATAATAAATATTTATTAAGGAACGTATTATACACTGGTAAACAACTTAATCTAATATACATTACACACTCACACGGCACATATACAAATAATTAATAGTTTGGGTTATCAAAAACTTAAAATTAAAATTAATAGCATATAATGTACTTACAAAATAAAGTTTACAGTATAGACATAGATATGCGCCGGAAAATGCACAACAGTGTAAAACAATTCCTCAATAGGCAACCAATTAGTTGTGTGATTGTGGTGTCCAGAGAAACCACAATCCTGATTATTATGTGGTCCCTAATAAATCTAGACTATTAAATACATACCAAATTAAAAAAGATATTAAATTATATATTAATTAGCAATATCCCGCGAACCATGCAGTCTTTACAGTAAATGTGTGAGTGCACGCATATGCATGCATATAGATAACGATTACTAATCGTAGAGTCTACATCCTGAGGATGCCTCGGTGTCGGGGTGAAACATGCATAGATTTTATGGTGGTGGTCTTTTATGGTAGTGTGTTGTGGTGGTGGTGCATGCGATTGTACGCATATGCAGTGTGGGAAAGGAGGGCGGTGCTATATGCATGCATATGCGTGCACTCACACATTTACTGTAAAGACTGCATGGTTCGCGGGATATTGCTAATTAATATATAGTTTAATATCTTTTTTAAAATGGATTTCCGCAAAGTATAACCTGATTCTATTAACTAACATACCAAATTGTAATCTGCCATCCGTTTACGGATTTGAAAACTAATAAAAATCATTTTGTTTCAGTTGTAAGAGTGTAAATTTCGATATAGAGGACTTACCAACAGCTAGTGTTATTATAGTCTTCCATAATGAAGCTTGGTCTACTCTTATGAGAACTGTGATGTCCGTTATATTAAGATCACCACCAGTATTACTAAAAGAGGTATTTCTTATTTCTTTTTTTTTAAATCCATCTACTATCTGCATGCCCTTATTGACTTTTTATTGAGATTTGCAGAATTATTGTGATGCTTATCAGAGCCGTAAGTAGGACGGTGCCCAGGCACTGAGCATAGACTCTGGGCGGCGCAAGAATGGCCAGACCAGGCAGGTCTATTATTTTTTTTAAGTTTGCTAAGGGCGCAGTTATAGAAGCTCGCTCAGGGCGCAAAAAAGGCTATTTACGGCTCTGTTGCTTATTAGTTAGTAATTCTAAAAGTCTATGCTACTCAAGATCAACATTTATATTTAATAACTGTTGCCCGCAGCTTCGCCTGCGTTAACTAAGATTTACAACGGGATCATAGTACGCAAAATAAGTAACTTTTCTGGTTGATTTTTTGTCCGAAAAACCCAATTATAAGATTTTTTTTCCAGGATAAAATTTAGCCTATGTTACTCGTGAATAATGTAGCTTTCAAATGGTGAAAGAATTTTTGAAAGCGGTCCAGTATTTTTTGAGCCTATTCATTACAACCAAACAAACAAACAAAGTTTTCCTCTTTAGAATATTAGTGTAGATGTAGATGTAGATTAATTTATAAATTACCTACTATGTTATGTGATTCTACTCACAAACTGCCATTTTTAATCTTAATGTGCTAAGAGATAGCGTTAATAATTGGTTTAGTTGAGAGAGGTGAGCATTGAACGTCCAACAAATAATGCTTGCAAAAATTGCAATAAAAATAAAATCATATGACAAAAAAATATTATAATAAAATATAAATGTTTTGTATTATATTTACAGAAAGATTTATGCTCATTTAAGCTGTTTTGTGAATATATATATATATATATATATATATATATACATTATAATGAAACAACTTTTACGGATTTTATCGCGGTTTATTTAGTTTTTTACAATCCCGACGTTTCGGACACTTTACAGCAACCATGGTCACGGGAGGACTAGTCCTCCCGTGACCATGGTTGCTGTAAAGTGAGTAAAAAAAATCCGTAAAAGTTGTTTCATTATAATGAGTGAAATTCGCGTAAACATAAGAAAACAATATATATATACAGTTAAAATAATTAAAATAAATTAAAAATGCATCTTGTTACAATGTCGTGGTTACCATATTTATAATATGAGAAAATTTATTACAGATTATTTTAGTGGATGATGCTAGTGATAGAAAATATTTAGGTAAAGAGTTGGAGGATGCAATATTCAATTTAGATAAAGTTCAAATACTAAGAAGTGCAAACAGAACGGGTTTGGTGGGAGCGAGACTTATTGGTGCAAGAGTTGCTACGGGGGACGTTTTGGTGTTTCTAGATGCACATTGTGAAGTAAGTATTGCATTTTTGCAGAACAGAGGGCCTAGAAAAATGCCACTAAGAAAGCGTTTGCGAAGTTCGAAAATGATAAAATGTATGGGATTGACACAAGGCCGCGCTTAATCACGTGGTCCATACATTTTATCATTTCTCTACCGCTTTCCTAATGGCATTTTGGCTAGGCCCCCAGTGCGATTTTAGGACCTTCCTGCTTCGTACCATCAATATGTCAAACTAGCTGTGACCGTACTTGTCAACTGACATAACTTGGAGATTCGCAAGAAAAGAGCATCGGTACTCATACTTGTAGTCAGCGCTCAAACAAAAACTCAGTCACCAATGTTATCAATGATTACTAACAGGCCGCAATATATTTGTGCCGAAAAGAAAATGTAATAATTTTTCTATATTATCAAGTAGTTATAATTGTACGAGCTTTACAAAAGCTCAAATTAATCATTTCTGACAAGCAGGCCATGCTAATTTTTGGGAGCCAGTTTAGAAACGCAAAGATAATAAGCGTATGCCCACATGCTAAGACGCTCGTAAAAATCATATGCAATTCTAATTATGCTAATAATTTTTACAGGTTACAAAAGGTTGGATCGAACCGCTGCTAGAGAGAGCCGGTAGCGACGATGTCTTCATATGTCCACATATTGATCTTCTCTCCGACGAAACACTGGCATACACCAAAAGTATAGACGCGCATTGGGGCGCCTTCAGTTGGCGTCTACACTTCCGATGGCTAATGCCGAGCACAGAAGTGATGATGATGAAAGCTGAAAACCCCTCCAAGCCATACCCGACACCAGCCATGGCTGGAGGACTTTTCGCGGTCCGGAAGAGTCTCTTTTGGAGATTGGGGGGATACGATGAAGGTATGGTCATATGGGGGGCGGAAAATTTGGAACTGTCATGGCGGGCCTGGCAATGCGGGGCGAGAGTGGAGATAACGCCGTGTTCTCGCGTCGGTCACATTTTCAGACGACACAGCCCCTACAAATACCCCGGTGGAGTTGCGCATGTACTGAATTCGAATCTAGCACGCGCTGCCACAGTTTGGATGGACGAGTGGGCAGACTTCTACTTCAAATTCAACCCCTCCGTTGCCCACGTGCGGGATAAGCAAAAAGTGGCCGATCGATACGAATTAAGAAGGAACCTTCAGTGTAAAAGTTTCAAATGGTATCTAGATAATGTGTGGCCCCAGCATTTCTTTCCTACCGACGACAGGTGGTTTGGGAGGATTCGTAACGAGAAGGGCAGCTGTATAGGCGTTTCCTCGGGTACTCCAGGTGTAGGTGGACCAGCGTCTGGCGTTGGCTGTGGGGGTGACCTGGATCTAGAAAGGCTGGTCGTGTACACGCCCGAAGGTAAAATCATGGTGGATGAAGGTCTCTGCTTGGAGCAAGGGAACGGCAGGGCGGTTTGGAAGAGCTGCAGAGATAGTAAGAAACAAATTTGGGAGCAAAAAGGCCCAAGGTTGAAGACTGTGGATGGTTTTTGTTTGACGGCGATTTTGAATGAAAGTAAAGATGGAATTGGTGATCCAATCACGGCGAAGGTTTGCATGGAGGATGAAAAGCAGATATGGCATTTTGAACGGGTGCCTTGGAGGTAAATGTGATATACATTATACATATAGTACAATCAAACGTAATTTTTATGGTTTAACAGCAATTTATTAATCATATATAGGTATTTATGTAATTTAATATTTTAAGTAAAAGATTTTATAGCACTTATGTTCAAAAGGATTTTAACTAACCATGTGACTATAAAATTTCTTTTGGTGATCCTTTGTTTTTGAATCTCATAACATACTCAGTGTCCTCTAGAGTAGCAAAGTGGGTAGTAAAGTAATATTTTGCTTCTTTATTTATAATTATTAAAATAACGAAGGGAAAGCATATCTGAAAGATGTGATATTTACATAGTAGCTAGTTGTAATTTATTATTAAAATGTCAAATTTTATGGCCATTATGTGAATTGCATACTCATATTACCATTAGGTATTATACTACTCAACAAATTAAAATATACTGTTTGCGTAGGTCTTACAAGTTATATGATGTTTTACTGACACAATAATATGTAATTAATATCGGTTATCAGTTTTAGTTATCCATGTACTTTCTTAAGCAAAAGAAAAAATATAAAATACACTTTATTTATGGTCGTGGAGTTTTTATTTTTATTTTCATGACCAATGAACAGTTAGAAAGTTTACGTCTGGAACAAAAACTACTTGTATCTAAATAATACTGCATGTGTGCATTGTGTAATGACACTTTGCTATTAATATATTTTTGTCATGACAACACTGCCTATTAATATCAAAATGTACATGTATACTTATGGTCTAAATAGAGATAAATCTATAACAAAGTCTGATTTTTATTAGATTATTTCGATTTATTAGATTACTAGATTTTTCGATGTGTTTTCTAATCCAATTAAAAATATCATTTTATGTTTTGCGTAGAGTTAATATTTTTTAAAACTTTTTATATGATATTATGTTTAGTACGTTACATAATTATTTATAATGATATTTTTCAAATTTTGATTAATCTTTTTATATAATATTTATAATTTGAATATAAGCAAAATCAAAGTGACTAAATGCACTAAGTATAAATTGTTACATTTATATATTTATAAGTGGTTTAACCCTTAAATTGCCACACATTGTTTCTTTGTGTTTTTTCGTTTCATATATATTTTTTGGGTGTAATTAGGGAAAGATTAGACAAATATTTGTAAAATTTAATCAAAAAATTATTTAGTTTTTGTTTTTTTAAACGTCACTCATGACGGACATTGCCAATTAGCGAGCGTATTTTATAACAATAAACGTGTCATGCGTAGCGGACATTGCGCTTTTGAAGAAAATAATATACATACATACCAAAAAAAAAGGAACATAAAATATCACTTATCGAACTTAAAATAAACATTTCAAAAATAATAAACATAAAACAAAACTTTAGTAATGACATAACAAGTCATTTTTGAACTGTTCTTCATCAGTCTTACTCCAATCAGCCTTACGTATTGTCAAATAATCAGTATAAGAAAACTCTTTATAGGTAGCTAGTAGGTAATCGTACCTATTTTTCCTTGTGAAATAAAAAAACATTTTTTTTGTTATAAAACATAGGCGATGTTCACATTTGGTGCATAATCTTTCCATTCTTACACAGTCGGCATCGGCTCTGTGATGTAAATATTGGAATATGGTCATAACAATCTAGCCGCGCCTCAGCTACTGGTCTTGCAAGGAAGGGCTTAGTTCTTGGAGAATCTGTTACAGTTATATGGCTTTGAGATTCTGTATTGGTCTTCATCAGCGCAAGCGGCATTTTGTTCTCAACAACTTGCAGACAGTCACGGCGATGTAATAGCCAGCTATTGTTGAAAATAGACATATACCAACGCCTCGTTTTCATGTGGATTCTGTACAAAGCTGTGAGCATGTCTGCAATGTCTACACAGGGGACTAGTACTTTTCTTTTTTGAACCCTGTCATATCACCCAATCGTGCCAACAGGATTTTGTGCACAGAAAATGCTTGC
Organism: Lycaena phlaeas; assembly: GCA_905333005.2. Classification (NCBI taxonomy): domain Eukaryota; kingdom Metazoa; phylum Arthropoda; class Insecta; order Lepidoptera; family Lycaenidae; genus Lycaena; species Lycaena phlaeas. The sequence continues at coordinate 8,763,214 of HG995181.1, forward strand.
AATGCTAATGCACTGGTTGTCCATCCACTTTGTCACTGCCAATCTTTTTGTGTTATCACAAACCACTTGATAAGTGCCTCGTCCCTTTTTTTCATCTCTTTATCGTCCATTATTTGACAATTCCCGATCGATCCTTCCTAATAGTACCTAGCGACAATATCCCCATTTCAATACGCAAATAATATATCAACTCCAGGTGAAGGAACCAGTTATCAAAGTACACAGTGCAGAGCACTGGATCCGGTTACATCTTACACATACATTACATAATCTCACAACGGCTTTGCCACCGACACCTAAATATCTCCGCAGTCCTCTCCAGACCTCTTTTCGAATTTGAATGTGTTTGAGCCATTGTAAACAAAAAAGTCGTATACCATCCCCGAAGTTTCTGCACGAACCAGAAATTTTAAGCCCCATTTACCACCACATCCACATTCCACATCTTCGTCAGAATCTAATTCAGAATCCTCTGAACCCTCAGATGGTATGAGTGCAAGTATTTTATGAGATCTCCAAGCCATGTCACTAAAAAGAAAGAAAAAAAAACGTCACCGTATAACCTATGTCCGTTACATGGGACAAATAAATATAATACCTAAACGTGGCAATGTCCGTTCTAGGGGACATTCAAAATGGACACCTACTGCAACCACTTGATGGCAATGTCCGTTTCAACGGACACTCGTGTTTATCAAAGATTACGAAAATAATAACCGCAGCTAATCGGTAAATCTAACAGTTTACAAATAAACAACATATAATTAAATTAAAACAAACAAAAAAATCACATGAAACCATTAAAATACTTACAGTTTATTCAAATTTATCAGGATCAAACGTTGACCCGGCCATTGCAATATTTTGAATGACCTAGTTTTTTGAAATCAGCGGCAGTTAGGGTCTAAAAAAGGGCTGCGCGGGATTGAGATAGCCTATTAGACCTAATGCAACACTCGTAAGCCAGCATATTTTATCCGTATTATTGTTGAGTGCGTTTTATTGACATGTCTCTTAAAACGGACAGAAACAATTTAAGGGTTAAGTACAATTTTTAATCATATAATGTTACTAACTATTTAGTTTGAATTTTTAATGTTCAATATATCCAGTATTTTATATTCAATAATGTGAAATTAGTTTGAGTTTAACGTAAGCCATTTTTGTTGTTGTTTAATAATTCTTTACGTTGTAACTTGTAAGCTTAGATCATTAATATGTCTAGATGGAGTGTCGCCCTACAATCAAAACAAAAAGAACTGGCCAACATTTTCAAAGATGTATTCGTGAATAGTGATACCGGCTACTACAGTTCTCCCAAAATCATCCTTTTTAATCTCGTTACACTTCAACACAAACCTTCATTATAAATAAAAACAATAATGCGTAAAAATTCATGTGTATTCTACGACAGCGGGACGGATACTAAACACGGAGAAAGCATTTTGAGGCCAACTGTTGGACGTGTTTTCCGCGCGACACTCTATCTAGATATATTATTGATCTAAGTTTGTAAGTATAATATTTCTATCCCAAAAACAACGTCTATTCGTTATTTTCTTTATCATACTATCTATTCGATCGAATTTTGTAATTAGTAGGTATTATGATCGCATGATGATCATTCTAAATTTAAAATATTAACTGTACAGTTATCTAATACGTATTTAAAAGAAAAACGACGTAATTTGTATTGGCATGTGATGTTTTTTGAGTTATAAGCAGTACCTACGCTTCCATTAAAAAAATATTTTTATTTTGAAGTCTTATAAACATCTGTTGAAGACTAGATTTATGTCAAAATATTTAGGCTGTACATAATACACCACTATTTTATAACTACTAAAAAAAATGGGTAGTATATAAGACATACGTAATCGTATATATGTAGTCATAATTTTTTTTTACTCAACAATGACTAAGTTATAAAATGTTAAAGTTTTCCTATATTAAATGCAAAATCATGGACACAAGAATTCTGCAACAAAAAATACAATGTGTCATTTCTATAATGAAAACCAAGCGAGAAGTAAGCTATTGCGCTCCTTTTCATACCGTTGGCGCTCGGCGATTAGTATGTAGACTACCCACAATTTACTAATCATAAACATCATAACCCAGCCGCCCGACCGTCGCCTCACACCCCGCCAACTCGTTGCTTATTTATTTAGTTTTGAGTAAGTAGAGTAAATGTTAACACTACGTGTTAGGGGCGCGTACGTACACAAATATTTTATTGCATTTGTCCAACAATTAGATAATATAATATAATGTGAGATTTTTTAAAAAACGATTTTCTTTTTTTTTTTCTGAATTGTGTTCAGTAGCGGCGACTGATATAGCTCATTTTTTTTGGTAATGAAAAAATTGTGGTGTATACGCATGTAAATTATTGTCTATGGCAATACAGTAAGTATTGGCATTTACAACTTTTTTTGAGATTCTGTCAACATCATGACATGCATACAATATATTTTGGTGTACCTAATTTTATTTTATCCTGCTTTTGGTTTGAATAAAATTGTGACGACTTGTTCAGTTTTTATTCATGGTTGTGTTCATGTAAAAAGACTAATTGCATTTAATACTTAATTATTAATCTAGTCTAAATTTTCTACGTTTTCTATAAAATATACTGTATCTATTTCTATGAAATTTTTAATTATACTATTATTGTGGTTGTGTTTAGCAGCAGGGACAATTATAATAATAACAAATTGAATAAAACCCAACATACATTTTGTATTTTTTTTAATATAAAATATTAACATTAGCTAGTGTTTTATTTTTCTAAAACATATAAAACAAAATTTCTAAGTAATTCCCTTTTTACATAGAAAATAACATCAATAAACTAAATATTATGAATGTTTTTAAATAGATAATGTCTAGCGTCTTTCTAGAAATTCTCCCTTAAGTAAAAACGACCCAACATTAACAAACCTAAGTCACCTCAGAATGAAATAAAGGATTGTGAATAATAAAGGTACGTGCACACTGGTGAGTTTAATCGCTGCGTTACAGTTGTCGCCGTTGCATATAAAGCAGCGTGCGTCGCTGTGACCGCGCGCGCGTTCCACTGCAACCAGTCCGACACACACGGATTCCACTTGCGCTCTTGGCACGCAACCCTTTATCGTGTCTACTGTGTTGCCATCTAAAAAAATACATCTTAATTGAACACCTATAAATATCATACAAACGATTCCATAAGTTCTAAAATTAGCAATCACTAAAGAATCAATCTTCTGCTAGTCCTTTTTTTTACATATTGAGGCAAATTATCAGTCGGAGCATTAGACTAGCGACGTTCCCAATCTGGACTACTAGAGGTTATGCAGATGCATTGTCCTCCTTTTCCCTAACCCCTCCAATAATGGGTCATCGGAAACTCGCAAACCTCTCGAAACGCGTCAGCGCTATGTCAGCAATAATGTACCAGCCGTCGTGCTGTCCTTTTATTAAATTCTATTGAGTCGAAGATAAGAGACGACACCTTTTCCCAATTCCTATTTTCGTTCCTAACAATACTGCGCTACATTGCGTAATACATATTTGGTACCTATATAAATAATATTTCACGCAAAAAATATTATATTTTTTTACAGTACTGTCAATGGCCATAATATTTAAAGACTACTTGGAGCAGTTATGTCGTTGATTTTTAGTAGCAGCATACTGATTGGGATAAAATGCCACCTGGCCTAAAAGTCCAGACCTTCGAAAAAAAAAATCATAAAGATTCTACATAATTTTGAGGCAATAGTTCGCATTTAATTCACAAGTGTTATATTTTTGAATTCCGGTCCGCCTTATTTGCATCTTGAAAGTTTTTGGACAAGCTTAATTAATTCTAAAAAAAATGCAGATTATGCGTTATAAACAATTAAGTAAAAAAGGGGTTTCGTTCGTCGCGAATTTCACTAAAACTATTGCTATATTACGTGTTGGTAAACTTTAGACACCCTAAGACCTAATTACAATTAGGTCTTAGGGTGTCTAAAACCTTTTTTTTCTTTTACGCCGGGAAATGCACAGACGCATCCCGCAGGGGAGTATGTGGGACTCGCTGCGCCCGAAAGTTGGTAAGTGGGCGCAGCTTTACCCACTAAAACCTGGCGAGTGCCACCACTACCGCCTTTGGTGAGGTGCCCCGGATCTACAAGCACCTCAGGGGACCGACGCCACTTCCACAGAGCGGTTGTTCCGCACCACAGAGCAACCACTCCCAACGTCGGGACAGTACGATGAGGTGAGGTTCCCGTCCTCACCCCTTGCCCCCTGCTCTTTTGTCCTCTCTTCTTATAAGAGGGATACAAAGAGCCCCCTCGGCTCAATTCGCTTCGCCCAGGTATTGGGGTCACCCTGGGCTACTGAGCCCCACCGCCACGACAAGGCCCGAGAAATGGTGGGGGGTGTCTAAAACCTAACCTAACCTAATTGTAATTAGGTCGTAGGGTGTCTAAAGGTATTAGAATTACAAGACCTAATTGTAATAGGGTTTCCTCACGTGATTTTTCCTTTACCTATATTAGTAAAATAGAAATACACATTTCTAGGGTTGCTCTCACGTTGCTTCCGTGATAATAATTAATTAATAATTATTAATAATTATTAATAATTATTAATTCGAGGCCGATTGTATCTAACCATTGAATATATTTAAGAAGGTATAAGGATCATTTTGATACGTCATTGGTATTGATTAATTTGTTACTTCAAGGTGCTTCAAGCCGAATTACGATTCATTCTTCGTCATATAATGTTAATTTATTTCTTGACTTCCTATATAAAAAGAGTTATTGAGTGCACAATTTTTTGCTGTATATACAAAGCGATTGCTTAAATTAGGTTTCACAAAATTAATTGACATGTTTTTTTTAAAGTAACTACTAGCGTTTAGGTTCCTACGATAATGACATTTTTTTTCTTACTTTATGATTATAGAACGAACTATGCTATTTTACTTAAGCAACCTCGGCTATGTAGCTCAGTAGTACTTTACAGCAACCATGGTCCTCCCGTGATCATGGTTGCTGTAAAGTATCCAAAACGTCGGGCTTATAAAAAACTTAATAAACCGCGACAAAAGCCGTAAATTTGTTTCATTATAATAAGTAGCCAAACTAGAGCTTTCAGATATTAATACTATTTTAGATAATATCTGAATTTGTGAGTAATTTTTGTCATTCCTATTTCAATTATCTTTGGTGATAGGATTCAATGAATATGATAAAGAGTGTGGCAAAGGCCTTGGCACCTTTTATCATTAGATTTATCCTTTTTACCAAAGCATAGCCGGTAGACCTAACGCACGTTAGATACAAGCTCTCCTATTACCAAATACGTACCAACTGCATTTTTTTTTCGGAAAGATTTATGCTAACGACCCTAGTAGCCTTAATGTTTTATCGATTGTAAAGCGAGCCGGTTGGCTTCACCTTTTGATGAATGGGAATGGGGGTTACCCCCGTCAGCCGTGGAGGGCGACTTTCCACAGATTCATGGCGTTGGGATAGTTCCGTGCCGCGCCGCCTTCGAATGAAATCCTACGGTTTTTTCGAACAATAAATAGCTACTCATATTAACCAGGCCATCTACATAACAATACAACATCCGGAGTTAGTTACTCAGTTACACCGCTTTGGCCTCAGGTTCGTGAGCGACGTCGATCCCTACACATGGTAAATACATCGATCCGGATCGATCGGGTAAGATTAGGTTCGAATCCGATACGAGTCTACACTAATCAAAACCGCGGAAACACCGATAGCACTTTGCTATCGGTCGATTGCCCGGGTTCCGCGCACGACCCACCATCCCCGTCAGAGGGGGAGGGGACGGCCGGCCCTCCGACTAATAGTTTAACTTCATCCGCTAATGACTCGTCGACCGTATTGGATTTGACTAGCCAAACACTTACTCTCCAGAGTAGCGCGCACGTAATACCGCGCCATCTGCGGAGCACGGAGGGGGGCGCCCCTTTCGAATTTTACTAGATGAGCCATCTGCTCACCTACCTACCGCTTGAGCTTAAAGACCATCAGGCCTAAAAGTCTAGGCCATCAACACGGCTGCTAATTCTTTGATATAGCGGGTGGCTATGAATGTCGCTCAGCAATTACCACCGTATAAAACACACTTGTATAGAAAAACGTAATACTTACATGACTTGTCGTCAGGCGTGGCTACCATTTTCAAGCAGCGCATCTCAATTGGTATTTTTGAATCTGTCGAAGGCGGTGGATGACCAAGATTGTGAATCCATTCCGCGCTAACCCACTTTGAAGGATGACAATCAACTGGCGTTCCCGGGTAAATGGTTTCTTGTGGATGGCAACCCAGACATCTTTGGAAGAAGCAACTTTCCGAAGACACTGAAAAAAAAACCAATTCAAAAATTAGTCTAAAAAACGTTTATTTTCAAAGTGTTGTAATCATCTCGTGACCATGGTTGCTGTAAAGTATCCGAACTTCAAATCAAACATAATAAATCGCGGTAATCCGTAAAAGAAACAAGTTGTAATCATAGTGTCAAACCCTATTAGACTACAGACTACACAATATCTTTAAATTCCTTTTCGAACCTTTTTTGATTTTTATTTTTGATTTGATTCTTCTTTTTCTTCTTCGTCGTTTCCTCCCTGCTAAGTTCGTGGTCAAGTGGACTGCCCGGTGCAAATTGCCCCCCACTTTGATCGTAGCATCATTGATGTGGTCACTTTATCCAATTTACCCTGGCGTCTCAATTCATAAAAAAGTATCAACCTATTATGTCCCACGGCTGGGCACGGACCTCCTCTCCTCGAAATCAGGAGAGGAGGGGTATTGTGTCATAGTTCACCGATGCGCTGGCCTAATGCGGGTTGATGAACTTCACACACCTTCAAAGACTGGTAATCTCATCAGGCATGCAGGTTGCATGCATGCATGTTTTCCTTCACCGGTGAGCGAACGGTGATCCGTGCTTAGAGTGCACATAGAAATTTTAGGAAAACCCATTTCAAGGCATGAGAGGTTAGGATCGAATCCAGACCCTCCCGCTTAAGAGGCCAAGTCCATTACCTACTGGACCACGTCACTCGTTTCATGGCAAAATTCATAAACAACCATTGAAAATTGTAATCATTCACAATTTTTCATATTCAAAGATACAAAAATAGCTTTATTACTTATTTTATACAAGGCTAACGATTATCATAATTACGACGACCTCTGTGGCGCAGTGGTTAGCGCGTTAGCGCTCAAGCTGGAGGTAGCGGGTTCGAATCTCGCCAGGCAACAAAAAAGTTTTCTGTGTTCCTGGGTCATGGATGTGTATTAAATACGTGTATTATATTATAAAAATCCTAGATATAAGTATTAATATAAAATGTATTAAATATATGTATTTCCGTTGTCTGGTAACCACGGGACCAGATTGTCGTGGTGTAAAAGCGTCCATAGATTCTTAGCAAGTTTTTATCATGGCATCACTAATCAAAACAGTCTTAATCGTCACCTACCTATTTATAAAAATTAGGTATAGCAAATCTAAGCTATTTATCATTAAGATAGTGGAGATATTGAAGATAATCAATTATTGCCACTCATTGATAACAGTATAATTTATATTTCTGTCAGTACCTAACTAAAACCAAAGAATTCAGACATATATAGAAGAACAGTTGTTAAGGATTTTTTATGTCGACTTGATTGGGGACATGTCCCCAGCAGGCTTAGTTCGCACACGCTCGCTATCGTAGGCTTATATGCTGGGGACATCGCGGTGTTCTTCTCGTCACGCCGCCAAGCGGACGTTTGCATCGCAGAAAGTTTGTTCTCAAAGCGCCCATAAAAACTGTTCTTCTATATACGTCTTAATTCTTTGCTAAAACCCACAACCTATGGAATCTAGAAGTCATTTGTGTAATTAGTATATGAAGTGTCTCTCAAAATACATTCAATACGGTAGCGCCTGATTTAGTTGGTGGTATATTTATATTATTATCATGCGTAAATATGACAATTCTGCTATTTAACACCCATGTTGGTAATGTTGGTACTGTAATATCACTTATCTTTTGTTACACTGACCTAAATCTAGCAAGTGGTAAACCAATAGATATATTATTAAATCTCGTTTAACTAATTCATTATTCAAGCAAACTATAAATAAACATCTAAAATTGCGAACTGTCTGTTGCGATTGATAGTTTTAATGGTAGTCAAATATTTAGAATTATCTTTCGATAAAAATCGAATAATGTAGTTACGCATCGTAATTGCAAAGAGTTTTAAGTTTAGAGTAGAGTAGAAATCATTAATTTACCTAGTTATAGAAATGTTGCAAGATGCCTACTAGATCAAACTAGACCGTAGTTTATAAAATGTAGGAGAAAAAATATCTATACTATGTACATATAAAACTACATAGCATACAGAAAATAAAGCTTTATTTCATTAATAGTTGTTAAACAATGATGTGTTAAAAATAAATATTAAGTAATTGATTGTATTAGGAGAATAAACACTTAAATGTTTTATCTTTCCTATTAATATGTCTACGCCACAAAATGTGTGTAAATTTAATTGTAGTATGGTTGTATTTCAATGCCCATGCTGTTACTGCCCACGCACGTTACGGCGAGCTACTAATATTTAACAATATGTATGATTGTCAACAGTGGATTGAATAAATATTTATTAACCGGTAGTTTTGAACCGAGACGATGGTACACTATTGTTTTGTAATGGTAGCGAAGGCGGCAGCCATTGTAGGGTTGCCACTCGTAAAGATAAATAACAATTCTTTTGCCTGTATATTAAGTGTTAGCGACCATTTAAAAAAAAAAGAAAGAGCATTCATTGAGGGCCTTTTTTCAGCAGTGGATAAAAAGTGATAATGATGATGCTAAAGTGAGACAAAATATGAGTAAAATGGTGACATTCCTACTAAATCATCAGTGTTTCAATAAAATTATTACAATCATTACCTAATATAAAATTATTAATTTTTAATAAATAAGCAATCTTTGCTTATTTATCAAATCTTATTAAAACGTTGATGGAACTATAGGTATATTTTATTAGTTATAAGATATTATTACTTTTGCTCTGAATTATTTACTAAGAAAATTTAGGGCGCCATTTATTTACGTCAATAAAATCTATGGTCCTGCGAAAAATGTACGAGCATACGTATAAAATAACTTAGCGATGTAAATTAATCAGGAGCCATAAACTCATAATATATCATGAATTTAATTTTAATATATATATCATTTACCATAATTACATTTAAAAGTTGGCAAAAAAGAAAAAAAATATTATTGTAATAGTAAATTTCTAACTTGATAATTCAATTTAATCTAATATAACAAGCGTAATATACAAGACTTTATATCTTACCGAACGATATTAATGTTGTAACACACAATAACACTAGCATATTTTGAAAAAGGAATAAACATGTATACTGAAAACACGTGCTAGCGGACACAGGCTCGCTTATCGTACTAATCTGTGCATAGGTTTTTATCTGTAACATTGCCTTATCAAAGGCAGTAAATTAATTTGTCATATTTAACGGAAAACAGATGCGAAATTGGGATCGGGATAGTAGTTTTCCGTTCTTAATAGACGAAAATAGCATATACATAGCAATAATATTCATTAGTATCTACGTCAGATCGGCTGTAAATACACGGCGCTTCTAAATCTCGATTCTTGGCAGCGCAAACTGGTGATTCATAATCACAGTCGAAATTACGGCGAAAAGCAAAATAGCTTTAGTATGTTTCATAGATGAAATTAAGTTTTATTGTTTTTTAAACAATATCTAGAATACTATTCTACTAATACATTTGAGCTGTTTGTATTATGGAGCATCGAACTAAATAAAAAACATCATTTAAAATTATACTTCTTCGAAAGAATCATAATGTCCTAGTACGAGATCATGTCTACTGCAAAGAAATATGTAAAGTTATTTGATGAAAAGTTCGCCAATTCAGACAGACTTTTTTATGTAAGTCGGAAAGGCTAACGGCAGACATGCCCAGCCCATCCACATAATGTTAAGTTTTGGTTTTTTTTTCGGATGGAGTTATGCTAATGACCCTAATGCTTCGTCGGAAGTGGGGTGAGCCGGTTGGTACCCCCCACATCACCCAGTGATATAGTATGTGGGGGGGGGGGTTGCCCCCCGCCAGCTGAGAGTGACCACGGCTTCATGGCGTCGGGTTTGTACCTGTGGCGGATCTCTGCCTCATCAATATGTCTATAATCTACCTCATAAATATACCAAATGTTCCATTTGGTTGAGAGAGGTTCTAAATTATCATAGGATAAAGGCGTTTCCTATTGCTATAAAGTATACGAAACGTCAGGAAATGCGTTACCAAATAGTACAAGATATTAAGAAATGAATGTCTAAGACAGTTACATTATAAAGTGAAAACACTTTCAAAACATGGAAATAACAACACGCTTCATCGATCACAGGTATCACTATTTTTCTAAATAGGGCCGTACTTGCATATATATATATCAAGATGGAATCCGACAGCGTAAAATAAATTCTAATGCCATGAAAATAAAGTGTTCCTGAATGGAAGAGTAAAATAGTGGCTAAGATCTGTGTTTTAGAGGCGACTTCGGTTCGTGTAGGCATGCGACAGACACACGGATGCCTTCAAAAGATAAACCGAGATTCAGAGATGGATTGCCGCCAGCCCTAATAACTCTCTACCCACGTGACGGACAAGATTCAGAGCATCCCCGTACGTGCATCAGAAAGTTATTTAAGTATTAATTTGGTTATCTATGATGTAATGGCAATAGAGCTCTTATTATATGGTCTAAAATTTTCTTATTATCATAATGTTGCAAAATTTTATGAAAAAATATCCAGGATTTTTTCAGACAACCCGTCTTTAATATACTTTCTATTCGACTAAAATTATAAAATAAGTCTCATTCTTCGGTCATCAGTCCGTTATATTTCGTTTCATATTCGTATCTTCTACTAATAGAATTTTAGGCAACGGAGTTCTTAAAAACCGAAAGAGCAATTTTCGTCAACTTCTCGATGTGTCGCTTGGCCGTTTCGTTAATCTTTTTTAGGCATCCCGCATTACTTTAAAATAAGAATAAGTTCGTTTCTTGAAATTTTGGAAGCTTTTGCATGCAGCCATAATATGGAAAAAACTGAGATTTTATAGTACCCACTACCTATACGTGAACATTGTACCTATATATGAAAAATTTCAAATTAAAAGCTAGGCTAAGGCTAAGTTTACACATACATATATTATTTATAATTATTTTTTTTTTAAATTTGAAGGCTGAAGTGAAAAATATATTATTTTTATTTCTTAAGGAAAAAAAAAACTGTTCCAAAGGTACATAGTATTACCATTAGTTGTGTTAGATTTCTTTACCTTACGTTTTTTTTATAGTAATTTTAATAAATTAGTTTTTATATTTTTTAAAGTTATAATTGGAAATCTTATTTATGTTCATATGAAATCGTGGTGACGGAAAGACATCTGATGTCATTATTATAGCAGCTTCCTCATGACTCTACTTTCAACTAAAGATCACTTATTTAATAACTATTTCGAATAAAAAAAAGAAATATTATGATTAGCCTTATGTTTATTTTACACAATTCGTGTTCAAACAAACATACAGAAGGCCTTATTTCCTCAACGTAATGATGTCTACGAATCTATTATATGTAAAGATTACGAGCTCGTCCTCGCCCACGACAATCGAAGATGCGGCTCCACACAAAGAACTGTCATTAATTCAGTCATTTCTTTAATAGTATTCAAATATAATTTAGGTGCGGCGAAGTTTTTTCAAAGTGAAGCAATTAATTTTCAACCGAAGCATTAAGCGATCGATAAATTTACCAAAAAAATAAAGATAAGACAACTTTAAGTCATCACTACATTAAAATATTTTCTTTATCTTTTCCAATTTGTTAGTGTCACTCTTGTGAGCTTCCGGTAGCTGTGTAATTGAACCTTTTGGTTTTTAGAGTTACGTGCCTATAATTAAAAACTTAGAAATAAAATTTTAGATTTTATGGGAGCTTTTCACAAAGTTAAAGAGCTCCTGTTCTAAATTGGCACATTGTTAGCACGGATTACAGATCGATTGATATAACCTTCATGTTCTCAAAGATTATGGAATCCATAACACTAGTCCATTTAATATTTCCCAAAAACAAGTCGACAAGTTTACGAAGAATCTTGATTCAGGTCTCGTAATAGGGGTCACTAAATCTAGTTCAGTTCAACCCCAATAAGATACAGTTTGCGCTTTTTTTGAGCAGATGGCTCACCTAGTAAAATTTGAAAGGGGGCGCCCCCATCCGCACACCGCGGGGGACCCGGTATATCGCGCGCGCTACTCTGGAGAGAAGGTGTTTGGCTAGTCAAATCCAATACGGTCGACAAGTCATTAGCGGATGAAGTTAAACTATTATTCGGAGGGCCCGCAAGTTCACGCATTTACTAAACTGTACTCGAATTTCATGATGTCAAGTGAAAACTCAAAATTCGACCTATACAACCTCATTTCAAAATCCCATAGCCAGATTCCCTAGCATTACCTGTCTCTTCTCTCTTATGTAAGGAACCATCAGGCAGCGAGTTGAACTCGATTCTTTTTGGCCTTTTTCGTTAGATTTATTATCAGTGTTTGATTGAGCTACTGCCCTTGCGAGAGAAGTGGCGCGGCGCCTTTGTGGATCTCGCTAATTAAAATTTAATTAAGGCCCTCGTAACGGTGTTCGCGAAATTTTCGCAATCGTAAATTTTATCTAAATAATTGCTCGAGCAAGTTATATATTTTTTTCTCAATCATCATCATCATCATCATCATTATCATCATCATCATCATTATGATTACACCGGGCTTGCTGGACAGGGCTTTTTCTTTATACCATTTGGGCATTCGAATCTTTAGGTGGTAATTGATTACCACTATTCATAAAGCCTCATAACTCTGTAGTTATTACCATTACTAGTTGGAATTCTGCATAGTTACCACTAGCTTATTTCTTCCGTAAAACAGCTATGCTGTATTTCTGAAAGAAGAGCAGGGTACAGCTTTATTACTGGCGCAGTTACTTAGCTCTGCTAGCTTTACGTCAGTTAAACAGTAAAGTAATACTGTCCACGGGAAGAATATGCCCATTATATATAGACTGTTTAATACTTGCTTGTATTTGAGCATTTAACGTGTGTTTCACTTCTATCGTGTGTGAATCGCACACACACCTCTTTTTTTATTTTGCTAATGAAGATTAGAATGTGGGTCTTGATTTATGGTTTCCTGATAGTTTATTTTAAGTAATCTAATCACATTATAGCTATTGACTTTAGCCGACAGAACCTTTCCATCCTACACATGGCTCTAATTTTATTACAAATGTCTTCTATACTAAATCCCTTATATGTGTTTAATAGAGATTAATTGTGCCTTAAGAATATGATATCAAAAGTTCAAGATATCAAAATAAAGAAAATATGTGTATTAAAATTATTTGAATAACAAATAATTATAATATAAAAAAACAAATAAAATAACAAATAAATAACTATAATATTATAATGCTTGTAGATCCGGGGCACCTCACTAAAGGCGGCAGTGGTACTCGCCGGGTTTTAGTGGGTGGAGCTGCGTCCACTTACCATCTTTCGGGCGCAACGAGTCCCACATACCCGTGGGAAGACCCACCCCCCAGCGGGATGCGTCAGTGCATTTCCCGACGTAAAAGAAAAAAAAGTAGAAAAATAAAAACCATCGCCATATTGCAGAAATATTTGGAACTTATTTTTGTATGCACTATAATACGCTATATGTTAAGTTGCCATCAGGGTAGTGATATTTTTGCCCGCTGCAAAATCATCATGAAACACGAGAACTAAAAAGTGTTCCAACAGAGGGTAGTCTAATATAATAGTTTGAAGAGTACAGCAATAAATAATAACACCCTTAGAAGCACGGCATTTCGCTCGTGACGCCACCCTGTATTGCACTGTGTAACTGTCAAGCTCATACCGAATTGTCGTAAATATCGAATCGACATCTGCAATACGACATGTCCGACACAGTGACCCAGCGATGTAATCGGCAGGACGTGATCGCGTGATATTCCCGCGTGACGATCACGATCCTCTCCCGTTATTTCCGATGTACTGACTATTGATATCCTAATTAAAATCTTTCAATTACAACACCATAAAATAATGCAAAACTTCTACTTTAGTGTAAATGAAGAAGTTCGGTGTAAAGTAAAAGAAGTCTTATCTTTAATCTTTATATACGTTTACGTTCACGCTCACAATCCCGTTCACCTTTACGTTTACGGTCCCTTTTAGGTTTACAATGATGTTTATGTTTACGTTAGGGTTTACGTTGACGTTATGAATTAAATATACATATGCCATCATGTTCAAGTTTACCTTTATATTTGTGATCACGACCTTTTGAGTTTTTTTCACGTATTTCATGTATAGGCTTACAATTACGTTAACGTTTGTGGTTACGCACACTTTTACATGTAAAATATCTTGACTTTCACGTTTTTCACAATTTTATATTAACGTCTACGATTTGAATAACGTTCACGTTTACTTTCACGTACGGTACGATACGGACTCGGCCCTCAAGAGAGCAAGAGGTTCCGTGTTCGATCTTGGCCCCTGTGGTGCCTAACTTAACCTAAACACAAGACCATCGCTTACTTATCGGTGAAAGAAAATATCGTGAGGGCATGTAGCATGCCTGATGAGATTTAGAGATTTTGAAGATATATGAAGTTCACCAAGCCGTATTGGGCTAGCGCCCCGGTGAACTTCTGCGCTTGATTTCGAAGAAGAGGCCCGTGCCCAGCAGTGGGACATATAAGGGACTTTACTTACGTTGATGTTCAAATATGTTATCATTCTTTCTAGTTTATAGGTGTGTGTAAACTTGTCAAAATTAACCCGTCTTAAGGCAGAAACACACTTACGTGTCGTGGCGTGTCGTGACGCGCCAGAAGCATATCGGCTTCATACATTTAATATGGTTAGGGACATATTTGCATGTCGTGTCGTGTCGCAACGATACAACATTGGAAAAACAGTTGACAGTATGTAGCCATTAACAATTATTTTTCCACGGTCGTCCCATCTAGTCTAGCACGTCACAGCCTCCGGATAGTCACAAATGTGATACGCATATTTCATACTTCGTTCTAGCATTTGATAATCGTGAGAATTCAACAATAATTATATTCTTTTATGGTAATGCCTTACGTTTCATGTGTCCAAGTGATTGGAATCGGTTGTACGGCAATAAATATAACCAAACTATCTTGTTACATTAACACTCGCGTGACTGAGTCCACTGAAAATCTTTTAATCAAGGAAATCAAACCTGATCTACGGCGACCAATCAAGTCGGTGCAGAATTGCGTAAAGACATTAAGAACGGCAATTTGATATTTAGAATTTATATAACATGCGAATTTGTGTGCAGTTTACTTTTAAGTTCCTATTTCCATAATTCTTTTTTATTCTTCTTCTTCTTCTTCAATAGCTTCCTAAAGTATTTGCCAGTGTCAGAGTGGGTTTTTCTTATTTCCTATTTTTGTAAAATATGAGTTTTGTTTTGAAAATATAATTAATTTATTAAGAAAACCAAAAGGGAAACATACTTACACTATAAATATTTGGGGGCAAACAAGAAGTGATCAATAATTTAACGTATTCATTTCCATTTTAATTTATCCATTCCATTGATAAAGCTTTTATTTCCATTGAGTATTTAATATATATATTTTAATGTAAATAAAAAATACAACAACAATTTTTTTTGTAAGACATCCGACATAATATTATATACTGGTTTTTAACCGACTTATTTTAGGACAATCTTTATAGTCCAATAAACTTAAAATTCATTGGAGCAATCAATTCCACAACATTTTCTTTGAAAACTAAGTGTCAATTATATAGGCATTATGAATATTTCGGTAATGATAAGGCTTTATACGGGCGATTCCCATAAACATAATTCACAAAACTTACGATCAACACATAAAAATCGATGGATCTTAAATTGAATAAATAAAAATTGGAGGCGCGAAAATTGTCAAACCGTTTAAAGTGTCGTAAAAGGTTGTCCGGGTGAAAATATTGTAATCGCAATTCGGCTGTTTATGGTTTCCAGAATGCAAGTCCCATTACCCCGGTTCATTACTAAGAAACCAGGGTGTTTCGCAAATATACGAGGTGCAACGTGTAAAATTACATCTCATTTGCATAACCCAAAATGGACGACGAATTTTCTTGAAAATTGATATAATCTGCATGAATATGTAAAATGACGATCGCCAGATAATGGCCTACGTAAGCGTCTGCGTATGATCTGATCCCTTTCTATTTGAAACTATTTTCTTTCACTTTCTGCACTACGTGAGATATTTTATAGTGTATTTATGTTTTTTTTCGAATGCTATGCTGTTGGCCTTAAGGCCTTTAAGCTTAATCGGAAAAGTAGATGAGTAGATGGTTTATCTAAGAACGTGTTTTTATGATAAAATATTATGAATTGGTTCATATTAATAAATAAAAAGAGAATAAATAAATTGAAAGTCAATGCAAAATAACTTGGGCCTTTTTTGAGTTAGTGTTATTTTAAAGAAAACCAAATTTAAAAGTAAAGTCTACATAATATTATAATATATTCAAGAATAATCTTAAGAACTGTCATAAAAATAATAGTTTAATTAAAAAAACTAAAAACACGCTTTTTATAGAAACCCAAACTAAAAAATAGAAAATAAATTTTAATAAATTTAAATTAAGAATAGTGTTAAAAATTTCAATAACTATAAATTAATAATAGTGTAAATAAAAAATATATTTTATTTAAAAAAAAGCGTGGGGTGCATGGTGTCAATATAAATATTTTATTGACAGATATGAGTAGAGTGATTATCATTTTGATAATATCTTAAAAAGCACCCCACGCTTTTTTTTTTAAATAAAATAATTTTTTTTTATTTACACTATTATTAATTTATAGTTATTGAAATTTTTAACACTATTCTTAATTTAAATTTATTAAAATTTATTTTCTATTTTTTAGTTTGGGTTTCTATAAAAAGCGTGTTTTTAGTTTTTTTAATTAAACTATTATTTATTTTTTACTTTTTAGTTTTAACAATACGGGGAATCAGAGTTCGATTTCGGAGAGAAAGCCTGAGAAACGGCTACCGGAACCAAGGAAGGCCGCAGGCGCGCAGATTACCCACGGAGAGTTACATACTGACATACTGACATACTGACAAACTGACAAACTGACAAACTGACAAACTGACATACAAGTGAAGCTAATAAAAAGCGTGTAAAAATACTAAATTACGAAGAATACTAACAAAATTTACGTGGAAATTATGTGTTTGTTAATTGTTTGTTACGATTTAGTTAGTGTAGTAGGGTGGTGCCCTGGATAATTTAGATTTTAGATTCACAGATCAACCCAGCAGATGGCGCTGCAGTCGGTATCTAGGTTACTCATCTATACTGCAACTAAACTGCAATCGTTTTGTATCTAAAGAAAAACGTCTGTCGGGTCCTCTAGTAATAATATATTCCTACTAATATTATATACGCGAAGGTTTGTAAGGATGTATGGATTTAGTGATGGATGAGTGTTATTCTTTCATGTAAAAACTATATATAATAATAAAAATATACTGGATTTGATAAAACTTTACAATAACGCAGTTTACACATCAGTATGGCTATTCTGTAAGGTCGTTTTCGAATCTCGAAAGCGGAATCCGCGGTGATATAACGAATTTGACGAATTTGTATTCTTTAAAACTCGACTATTTACTCGTATCTATCCCAATAAAGTTTGCTTTCGAAGTGAGCGTAAAGTGAGCTCTAAGTTTTTTGAGTCTGTGAGGTTGTAGGAGTAATTTTTGGATTTACTTAACAGATTTTGAAAATTCTTTTACTAATAAAAGGTTACGTTATTTGGGAATGTGTACGCGGGTGAAATGCGGGGCGCGGCCAACATTAAATTAAAATAATATGTTAATTCAATTATTATTATATATCACTACAATATTGTCAGCGTTATCTGCTTTATGACTGGTATAATATAGATATCGGTTGACATAAACTATTTATAGTAACGAATTTACGACTAAATTTTAATTATTTAGTGCATTAATTTCGAGAAAACGTGGTACGTGCTAGTAACGCCGTTAATAATGTTGATTAAAGAGCCTTTCAACATAACAATATTTATATTAAGGTTTATTGATGTTTTATGTCGAATATAAATACATTACTGACCAGGGCCAGATTTAGGGGAGGGCAACCGGGGTGCCCACCCTGGAGCTTTCACACACGAAAATCATACCCCCACAAAAAAGATTTCGGGATTTTTTTTTCAAATCCCGACAAGTCAGCACCAGTAAACAACTTTTCCTTTGATATGTTTTTTCGCCGTCTTACCTTTGCCTACAGTATTTTGTGTAAACATTATATTGTTCTTAAATATCAATAGAAATCGATCTATATTTATATTTGTTCAATCTAATAAGCGGACAGTAAAATAACAAAATCTCAAATTAAAAAAAATTCACTTGTTTCACAATAAATTAATTATTGAAAAAAAACTGGACTGCGGAAATTGTCTATTTTATTTAGAAAATAATTTTGGTCTAATGGGCCTCCACTCCTTCGTTGCCTCGAGACTTCTAAACCTTTAAATCCGGCTCTGTTACTGACTTATACTTAATAATCGAATATTATACTCTATATTAACTTAGTTTTATTTTAACAACATCAGTCTGACTAGAATTTATTTAATTTTATAATATTAGTTGCTAAAACTTCAAAAGTCTTAAGAAATATATTCTGCGATAAAAGTAGTTTTTACGGATTTAACGCGTGGCTTGAGAAGATTTTTATCTTAAAAACTGTAAAAATATGTAAGTAGGTATTACGATGAGTAAAATTAGCATTAGAAAGTGTGCAAGGAATCTATTTACCTACCGATTAAGCTTGAAGGCCGTCAGGCCTAAAAGTCAAGAGCTTTCGAAAAAAGAAAAGTTAATCTACTAGAAACTAAAAAAAACCTAAATATAGGTTAAATATATTGCACCCTTTAATAGTCATTATCCAAAATACTGAAATTCATTGGCATGACAGTGGCGCCATCTGTTGAAAATTAGTCGCATCAACTCAGAAACCTTCTTGGGCTCATGGACAACAACTTTGCTATAGATCATCACATACAGACAAACATTCATTTTTTTATACATATACCTTCATACTAACCTAAATATTTATGAATTCAATCGTACAGTTCATATAGAAATGTAAACTTTACAAGTTAATTCCGACATCTAAGGAACTTGTAGAATTTCTTACTCTCTTGTAAAACAGTTTCAGCAGTAGATTTATTATTAATATGTATAATAAAGATATTTCATGTATGAAAATAAATGTGTGAAATAGAAATTAATAATTATTGGTATACTTACTTACTTACTTACTTCTGTGGCTCAGCGACCCAAAGTGGTTCTTGGCCTCCGAAACGAGAGACTTTCTCCGATCTCTGTCCTGCGCAACCTCTGATCAGTCCTCAACCCTGATCTCACGCAGGTCAACCTCCACCGTGTCCTTCCAGCGATATCTGGGACGACCGACTGGGCCCTGTCCACTCTGTTGTCCAAGATATGTTCTAGTAAATGGTAATTATTGGTATATAATTCTCTAATGTTTACGCTTGTTCATTGTAATGAAGCATCTTAACAGATTTTATTGTAATTTATTAAGCTTTTTTTACAATCCACGACGTTTCAAATATTAATCAGGAAACACGGAGATATCAATAGTAGCTTTATAAAATTGTAAGGCCTTTAAAAAACCTAATAAATCGCGATAATAGCGATATAATCCATAAAGGTTTTTTATTTATATTCATCTTGGTGAAATGGTGGTCACTTCGTAAACCAATCATAACTCAGTTTATCATCATCATCATCATCATCATCAGCCTTTATCCGTCCACTGCTGAACATAGGCCTCCCTTAATGAACGTCAAGACGACCGATCCCTTGCTACTCGCTTCCAACATGGACGTGCCACTGCACGGAGATCGTCTCAGTTTATACTGAAAAAAAAAATAGTAAATTAATTTTTTACAAATTATTATGCCTACAGACGCAGACACTTAAAATATTTGTATGTTGAGATTTATGTAATACCTCCGTGATAAAGATCTTTGTGTCCGACGGACAGACATTTTAAATTGCACTGCAATGACTACGCGTATTCGATTCTTTTGGCAATAAAAGCCTCGGTTTAATGTTAATTAACATTTTGTATTAAAGCACTGGACCAATTTAGGACGATTTCTTCTCAGTGAGAATGTGGTACGATAAGCCCACTCAACACTATAGGAAGTTGGCTTTGTTATGTTATCTGGATATAGGGTTGCTAGGCGTCCGGATAAAGCCGAACATAGGTAGGCCTTTTTGATTGCGTGTCCGGCCAAAATAAACGGTGTCCGGCTTTTGTTAGACTTGTTACATTTTGCAAACGAGCTATGCCAAATTCGTCTTAGGCTAAGTGTGTTCGATTTTATCTATTAGTTTACCAGAATTTAGCAAAATGTATGATACTCATAAAAACAGCTTGATTTTACATACAATTTCTTTGTTGCAGGACTTAGACTGTTCGTTTGCCCTCCTAAGCTATAAAAAAAGCTAGCCAGACCATGTATTGTCTATACTGAGGTGCTAAGTTTCGGTGCTTGTTATTACGCTGCTCTTTTCTTTTAAACACAGCAAAGCTGTTTCACGGGAGAAACGAGCAGAATGATGACACCTATGCAGACGGCAGCGCGGCACAGCGTAGCCCTCCGCCCTTCATTTACCGGTTGCTCGATCATCATCATCATCATCATCATCAGCCTTTATCCGTCCACTGCTGAACAAAGGCCCCCCCTTAATGAACGCCAAGACGACCGATCCCTTGCTACTCGCATCCAACGCTCGATGATGCTACTAATAGGTATATTATGTTGCAATAAAAACATACAAATGAGACTTCGGTTTATTTCTTTGTAGAATTTTTATACATTATAATTAACAATCATTATATTTCTTTCCGAGTTTTTTATACTTTTAAAAATTACATGTAAGTAATGTAAGTAAAAATGATAGAGAGACTTTGTGTACGTGTAGTAATATGATAAATTGAAGATGTTAACAAATACTATCTAGGCTCCATCCTTAAATTTTTTCTCCAATCAATGATCCATACTATTTTCATTACCGTGATTAACATTCGCGACTGTTTTATTTTTATTTATATCTGTCGTAGTGGCTGTCAAATTTTGTGAGTATTCAGAGTGGCAAGGGATCGGTCGTCTTGGCGTTCATTTAGGGATGTCTATGTTCAGTACTGGACAAAAAGGCTGATGATGATGGTGATGATGAAATTCAAAACCTTTAAAGAATATGAAACCCTACTAAAGTGATATTAAGTGGAAAAATAAAAAATACATAACAGACTGATATATTTTTTACAGCAACCAAAGATAATAATACTCTTTTCTTCTTCTTTTTTTACAAAACTCTGTATATACGTGTTGTATTCCTGCTCTCTCGTTATTTCTATTACTTACCATTGAGGTTATCTCATCATTAAATGATATCAAATTAATAATGATTAATATGAAAGTAAAAAGTTTACAAATGAACGCTATCTGCAGCTTCTGTGGCGGTCCCAATTCGGATCTCGTGATTAATGTTTGGTGTGTTTTAATTCCATTAGCATTGCGATATTATCTCCATTCAATTGATATGAAGTACTACGGAACATTTGATAGCAATTCTAGTACATTAAATATCATAGATGTATTAGATTATTGGAACATTCTAGGTATTTCCTTAATCAACTGAGATTTACATTTTAATCCGTATTGACGACTTTCTTTGGGGGAACTATTTTGCTAAGTGGTAAAAGACAATATTTATCATTGTTTATGTTCTAATTATTATTATCATAACAAAGTTATTCAAATTCTTAAGATCTAGACAGATTTACTTTCTCATTAGCTATTTTGTTAATATTGATACAAATGAATATATTTTATAATCAACGGGAGTTTATTAATTACTGCTTATCCCAAAATGAGCACCAAATAGACAAGAAAGAACATTTCCGTCACTCGAAAGCTTATGTTGGCTCTCCGCTCTTGTGCTAAGATCGGACTACTCGAACATCCAACGATCATCTAACGTTTTATTCTAATCAAGCCATTGGCTCTCACTATCATCATCATCATCAGCCTCTATCCATCCACTGCTAAAAATAAGCCTACCTCAATGAACGCCAAGGCGACTGATCTTATGCTACTGAGATCTACCACAGACGGCCACTGCACGGAGATCGTCTTCCCACTTATATGATGACTGATCTTCGTCTACTAAACTCGATCTTTGAACCTTTTTGTCCCGCCGAACATCCGTTTTCTTGAGTATTTGACTGCCACTTCAGTGAGCTTTTAATTTATAAAAGCAGCGTCCCGCGGTTTCACCCGCGTACTTCCCATTCCCGTGGGAGTACAGTGATAAATTATAGCCTATGTGTTATTCTGATGTATAAGCTATATTATTGTAAAATTTCATCAAAATCCATTCAGTTGTTTTTACGTGAAAGAGTAACAAACAGCCATACTTACAAACTTTCGCATTTATAATATTAGTAGGATTATTTAAATAAATATAGGCTTTACAATATTAGCATGGTTAGTGGACTTTCTTTAAACCGATTTATGAAGACAAATAAAATGTCTTTCATAAAGTACCTAACGTCGGTACGCACCGTGTTATCTATTCATCTATGCCTTGTATTCTTGGAGCATTAAAGTGGATAATTACAATCATTTCTAATAATGACCGATATATTTCGAGCCTGGACAGTGACCGGTCGTAAAGGGCATCGTGAGTATAGCCATGTTCGATGTAGAGAGAATAAAGGAGTTGCCGGTTATCTATGGAATTTGGCCCGCGCAGGCGCTATGAGTCATGCGGACGGAGCCACACCTGACGATAGCAGCCCCTGCCGAATACCAACACATTTTACTTAGTGAGAGGCTAGGATAATATGCAATAAGGACAATGCTGTTTTGAGATATAACAATTGTAGAATTTAATGTGCTGTGCTATATCTACACGTTCAAATCAAACCAAAACGATGCGGTGTAACGAAAGATTGGACTGGAAGTTTCTGGAATATAAACGGGATTGGGGGAGAGGATAGACATAATATACAAGCGATAAGGATTTTTTATTTTAACTAATTTGAGATTGAAATAGCAAGAGGTTGCTTAAATAGTGGTAGGTATTACAAAAAGAGATAACATCGCTAATCTTACCCCGTGGTAAGGTCATAAGAACTTCAGTTACGGATACCTAGTAAGAACGTATTTAATTTAAAAAAATGGTCGTCTGTAAAGTCGGTTTATGGACGGTAGTTTGACGTGACAACGTCGAATATTACATGCAGCATGAACCGAAGTGAGTCGATTGCTGGAGCCGATCATGCCTCTCTCTCGTTTGTGGCTTGCTCTCGCTTTCGGAACGGTACATGACGTAATATTTTTCGTGCACGCTGCCCTTAATACCGAGTTATTAGATGTTGACACGTCAAAAAAAAATACATAAATACATATTTGCCGTTGCCCCGGCGCAGACGTCTTATGTTCATCATAAAAATCTGTATCTCGCGGGATTTGAACCTGTGATCACTGCGTAGTGTCCAGTATTCTGATCTCTCGAGCTGGGCGGGAAATAATATCGTGCATTAGATTTATTTATTTACGTAGGTATTGGATAAAGATAAGTACATTGTTTATTTACGTAGAGTCTTTGACACCTGTTTTTCATTTGTAGTATTCATTGTTTGTTATTTGATAAGATATTTTTTGGACGAGAAAGTGAAAATCATGCAAGTTAAATTGCACGTATTCTTGCGGTACAGAATTTGATGGAAGAGGCTGTGAAGTAGATTATTTTGTGATAACGATTGGAATTTCACATTCACTGTTTGAACGAAATGAGTTCTGTGGTCGAACGATTGTCTGTGGATATACAAATTTTACACTACTTAAATTATTCAATATATATCAATTTAGATTTTAATATTGTTTATTTATTTTAGTTATTTTAATATTATTGCACCACCTTAGTCGTGCCATCTCAATTCGGCCGCAATGCAAAAGGGCACTACCAAAACATTATTCGTTATCGTTCAAGAAGATTCTTTCGTAATCGCTGTCGTCATTAAATATCCTTTGTTCTATTAATAAAATACTAACAGCTTAATGCTATCAAATTTTTATCGGAGGATTTGAACATGCGATTTCTGCATGTACCTACTCGTAATACTAAAGGTGTAGTCTCTTTGTGTGACATCTCTGGCTATCAACACAGTGTAAATAAATTCATCAAGCAATATATTTATTATAAAAATAAGAAAACATTTATTTCCTTTATCAATTAATAAACCAATAAGAATAATATTAATAACATTTTCTAATGTTTATACGCGAATTTCACTCATTATACTGAAACAACTTTTTTTGGATTATCTTGTTCGCTGTGATAATATATCAACTGAAATGTAAAATCATATTAAACCACCATACGTTATTTCATTTAAACCTTATATTGTAGCTGTGAATACAAAAGTCTTTCCATGACCATAATTGCTGTAAAATATCCGAAACAGTGTATACAATAACAAAACCTTTTCATTAATAAGTGCAATTTTTTTAAATTCTTTATTGATAAAAAAGCTATACAATAAGTGGAATTCGCTATAATAGAAAATAATAATTCTTGTTTGTTGTTGTTTTGTACATTGAAATAGACATGAAAAATTGCCAGTCGTAACTTATAGGGACTGCTTTTAAAACTTATAACTTAGAATTATTATGACATATTGTTTTCTTATGTTTACGCGAATTTCACTCATTATAATGAAACAACTTTTACGGGTTTTATCGCGGTTTATTTAGTTTTTTTATGAGCATTATGACATTACTTAATTTCAAATTCAAATTAATACAAAAAAAAAAAATAATTTAATGACGTCATAATGTAAATAATATAGGATAAACATTACATTAGAAAAAAAAATATGTTACGCGAACAAATCATGGGGTTAAAATTCTGGCAGTATTCAGCTATACAAATAAAACAGAATAATATAATTGTGTTTGTTTGGGCGTTCCGAGTTTTCTGGGTCATGATATTAATATATCAATTTTGTTAGACTTCAAACCAAATACGCTATAGCCTAATTGAAATAAATCACGGGCTCTGTTCGAGGACAAGCATGACATGAATTTCATTAGCTAAATTATAAGATATATTCCGATTTCATTTCATTTCATATTTCATTTGTATGGATTTCACTATGGTTGAATGAGATTTATTCTAATGCTCATAAATTACTCAACCGTATATAAGCTTTTTTAGAAGATTTAAATTAGTTTGTTATTATATTCATGCTATCGTTGCTGAAATTGACTTATTAAATACTGACGTATGATTGGGATGTATATGTGGTCACTAACATTCTACAGCCTAATCGTCTATAATTCTCTGATAACTGTAATTGGTAAAACAATGCTTCTGAACGGAGATAGCCTTTTTTTTTCTCGCCGGGAATTACGCTTATGTATCCCGATTCCCGCGGGGGAGTGGGTCTCCCCAGGCGGGTATGTGGGACTCGCTGCGCCCGAATGCTGGTAAGTGGACGCAGCTCTACTTACGAAAACCCGGCGGGTGCCACCACTGCCGCCTTTGATGAGGTGCCCCGGATCTACAAGCAACAGCGCACCTCGACGGCTAGTCAGTCCCTCAGGGGACCGACGGCACCTCCACAGAGGGGTTACCCTGCACCACCTAACAACCTCTCCCAACGTCAACAATGAGGTGAGGTTACCGTGCCCCCTGCTCTTTTGTCCCCTCTTTTTATAAGAGGGGTACAAAGAGTCCCCTCGGCTCAGTTGGCTTAGCCCAAGGTGTTGGGCTCACCCTAGGCTACTGAGCATAGCTCCCGCGAGGATTTGTCAATGAGCCTTATTTTTATGTTTACTAAAGAGTGAATGCTCTACTAAAAATAAGAAAGTCTCTATCATAATATAATACTAATTTGTCTTTCTTTTACGTTAGTAAAGTATACATTTTCATGGTTTTTTATTTAGGTACTCTCCAATTGTTAATTTTGGAATTCCATAAACAGAGTTTCAAAAAGAGCAAACTGCAAAGAAATTATCACCGTAGTTCCTTAGAAGTTTAAGATAATATTTGTTAGCAATAACTCCGCGTTTAGTTTGTGTATTATTTACTTGAAATCATAGCCGCAATGTAACACCTAACACTATTATTTATTATAGAATAGAGCTTATCGATCTTAGAATTTCGTACAAACCAAATTACTTACTAGTAAAAATAAAATTTGTGTCTAATTGTTATATAATCTTTAGTGTTATTAAATTGTTACTTAGTCTAGATAAGAGCCGGTTCAAGATTAGGATACAAATTAATTAATGAATGCACTGGATACCTTTGACCTTTAGACATGCTTAATTACGGCCACAATCTTATGTAATTAACGAGAGACAATTCCTTAATTAAGACATGTGAAGCACCTACGCGCTTCTTGATTTAAAGTACTGATAAGGGATAAAGCGTGTATCCTAAACTTCGAGAGATTTCGAAATGTTCGAGTATTTTCGATATAGGATATTAGTCAGGTGAATTCAAAACAGTCCTGGGTTCTTATCATGTTAACTTTTGACGTGACAACGTTATAATTCGATGGAGCCAGCTGCACACACGAAAAAACATGACTCATGCGGCGTTACCCGCTTTGAGGCGTTCCATTTAAAGCTTGAAGTGCAAGCGAGAGCGCAGAACGAGCGACAGAGATGCACAATCGGCCCATCAGTATTTTCTTATGACGTTGTCACGTTCAAATATCGTCAGTAAACCGACTTTACAGACAACAGATTTTTTTATGTTAGTTGGATAGGTAAATAGGCAGACAGGTGTTTGTCAGTTTACCTGATGGTAAGTGGTGGCTACATCCATACAAATCAGCAGCACCAGGGGAGCAGGTGGTTTGTCGGCCTTTTAAATATAAGTAACCACATAAGTAGTAACTGATAGTACTTTAGTATTATAATGTCTGTGTAAGTCCAGTTATTGAACCTCTAGGTTTAAATCAGGTTGGGCACTGAAATGAATACCATAAAAATGCGAGCCTGTGAATCAAAACGAGCTCTCTTTTTACCTGAACGTCATCATCATCATCGTCACCCTATTTTATCTTACAACAAATATTCATAGAGTATTATGGCATTTATTTTCGTGACTTAACAGAACAAAACTATGTGTTTAAACCACCAGGATTTGTACAGGAACAAAAAGTATCTTAAATTTATTTGACTGGCCTGTTGGTCTAGTGGTTAGCAACACTGACTGCTAAACTAGAAGGTCGTGCGTTCTATTCCCACTCAGGACAAATGTTTGTGTGATGAGCATGATCATTTGTTCTGTATCTGGAAGTGATTTAACTACGAGTATAAAATGTATTTGGAAATATATAACTATTAATCAATTGTCTAGTTGCCATAATACAAATAAGCTGTGGTAAATGTATTAAGTAGTAAAACATTTTTATCAGCAAAACGTTACATTTGTATCTCATTCTATTTGCGTTACGTTTTTCAATTAGACCAGAATGAATTCCACTAATATAAACTTTGTAGGTTACTACTAAGGTAGCCGAGATATGTGTTGGGTCCATTCGATCTGCATTCAGCTCCGGCAGCGCGTGGCCTGTCGATGATTTATCAACTACTGGCCGGGAGCACGATCTCAGCCGGCCACTATCATACTTGCAAGTGAAAGGAGGTAGCGATGGATTTAGATATAACCTCTTGAAATATCAAGAGTTATTTCGAAGGAGATTTTTATGACTAGGAATGGACAAATGAATTATAATGATACGGGGTTAGCATCGTCGAAGTAAGTGCTAGGTGACTTGCCCCACCATGGTTTAGGCCTTGTCGTGGTGGTGGGGCTTAGTAGCCAAAGGTGCTCCTCGTGTACACTACCCCTCTTATAAGAATAGGGGGGCAAAAGAGCAGGGGGCACGGTGTGAGGACGGGAACATCACCTTATTGTACTGTTCCGACGTTAGGAGGGGCTGTTCTGTGGTGCGGGACAACCCCTCTGTGGAGATGGCGTCGGTCCCTGGGGGACTGACTAGCCGTCGAGGTGCCCTGTTGCAAGCAGATCCGGGGCACCTCACCAACAGTGGCACTCGCTGGGTTTTAGTGGGTAGAGCTGCATCCACTTACCATCTTTCGGGCGCAGCGAGTCCCACATACCCGCCGGGGAAGACCCACTCCCCAGCGGGATGCGTCAGCGCGTTTCCCGGCGTAAAATAAGAAAAAGGTAAGTGGCTTGCAACTGGTGACATCTGATGGTAAGTGTTCCGAATCACCCACAAACATAAACGGGCTCGTCAGCAACTAGTACAGTCTACTTATTCGTGTGTTGTCTCTCCCAAGACGTAATATTGTAAGTCTCTTAACAAAAATGTCACTGCTAATCCTGCCCTTGTATCCTGCCACGTGGTACTAGCGGGTTCGGTTGCTTCACGGTTAGATGTCAAATTTGTCTTCGTGACTTTTAAGTAAGTGTTTATCGCTTGAAATTAATAACATCGCTAATGAATTCTTATTAACTCAGAACTTTCCACTCATTATAACAAAAGAACTTTTACAGATTAAGGGCTTTTTAAGTTTTTACAAGCTCGACGTTTATACGAGTAGTCCTCTCGTGATCATTGCTGTAAAGTACCTGATATGATGGGCATTTAAGAAAGTTAATAAGCCGCGATAAAGTCCATAAAATTTGTTTAATTATAATTAAGAATTTGTTATTTCAGTACCAGGAAAGCGTTAGTAAGAGATAAGTAAACGTTGTATTGAACATTTAGCGAACATCTTATAACTTACGCGATATGACGGTCGGCTCCTCTCAGCGAACTCCGCAGCACGCGACCCGCGTTAGGTGTTCCATCGTGAGGTCGTCTTGCTCATCTCAAGTAAACATTCTTCATCGGTTATAATGGAACTAATTTTTACGGGATATATCGCGATTTCGTTTTGAATGCCCGTTTCGCATACTTTACATTAAAATTCACTTGAGGATTCAAATGAAGATATGCTGCAATATTATTTGCAACATTTTAGGTAACATGTAAGAAAATACTAAGACAGGTTTTAGTTGCTAAAAAATCTACAACTTCACTTTTTTATATTTTATACCCAAATAATTTTATAATCAATAAGCTAAAACCTAATAAGCCGACAAAGCTGCATACATACATAATACAAATACAATATACATACATACTACATACGTATATATTAATACATTCGAAAAATGTCATTTTGATCGGGTAATAAGATAGATTTATGACGATCAATAAATTTTAGTAGTTTCTTTTAAATATTAAAAAACAATATCCAATTTTATTTCTCAACAAAAGCTTAGTATAAAATTGATAACTTAATTATTGGATGAGCAAAGTGAGATGAATCGACAATGATTTATTCAATACTGTGTCTTCATATACTATGTTATCTATCTATATATTAGCTAGCATAGCATTTGAATTTATTCATAAAACAATAAACTAATATTGTAAAAGTGGACTATCGACGCACAATCAACGGAGGTCTCATAAAAAGGCCCGCATCGACAACTGATACCATCGCTTAGTGAATTACCGACCACCAAATGCAATATTCCCGTTTTGTACCGAGAAATAGTATTGCTGGATATACTCCAATCATGAAACTATTATTGAAACACTCTTATAAAAAACACTGAAATAATGAGACATTTCTACAGTTTTATTTCCATAATTCGAGTGTATGTGAATTGTACCATTTTGCTATTGACATAAAGTATGTATCTTACGTTTATAAATCTTAAGATTATCGCTGTGTATCAAATTTGTCAACTTATCTTTTCATGACACCTGCGTCAAAAAGAAGGTTACGAATGCATAGGTACAGGTTACCCGGGTAGGCTTCTCGACCTGGAACTTCGGAGTACTCTACTCTAACTAAATCACCTGCGAGCGCCCTTAGCCGCTTTCTTAGAGTTATCTAAGCAACAAAATAATGACGAACTGAATTTGAATTTAAGGATCCTCAATTCCTTATAATTAAGGATCCTACTCGATTTTATGGCTTCTTGTGTCCCACAGGATATGAGATGTTTAAATATCTGTATGTAAAAAGTTTTCCCGTTTCGTTGTTACTAACGCAATAAACAATTTTTCTAGCAGTTCCATTAAACCATATTATGTATATAGTTTTTTATTTATAATAGAAAAAAAAATACCCAACGACCTCTATATCTTTTATTAAAAAAATTGTCCGTAGATTGTTAAATGACATTAAATTTTTTCTGGTCAGCAGGCATACCTGTCAATTGTTATCGATTTATTCGATAGAGAATCTCAATGTTTTCACCAAAACGGGTAAAGTAGAACGCAATGTAAGATATCATTTCTAGCGAGTTAGGCTATCCGTCTCAGCCATTCTGTAGCTTCGGAGACTAATGGGCTATCAGCGTAATAAGTCAGTGTCCCTTCATTGTCCGAGAATCTCATTCTTGCACTATCTGAAAGGGGTGACAAATTTATTTATACCGAACAATGTAACGGTGTTCGCCAGTCCTGGAGGTAATTACGGTTGGATGCGGTCGATATTTTATCGAACGGACCGGATCGAGTGACAAAATTTCTGTTTTACTATAACCCAATGCAAGATTTTACTATCTAAACTATTTAAAATGGAATATTTACCATGTTTTTAACTACATGCATATGAATATAATATGTATATACGGTGCAAATACCAAAATAACATTTGTTACAATTTTGTCTTTCTTTCTGTTTGTTTCGGCTAATCTCTAAAATGGTTGGGCCGACTTTGATAGAACTTAAATAGGTAGTGGTTATAATAAGGTGTAATTTTGGCTATTTTTATTTTAGGAAATTGTATTATATATTGTGAATCTTAGTTAACGCAGGAGAAGCTAATAATAAATATATTTTTATGGAAATAAGAGATTTAGTATATTGTACTATTAGTGTAATATTGAAAGTGACGAATTTAAAAGGGATGATAACAATAATAGCGAAGAAGGAAGATAAGCCAGCCGAAGATAAGATGCCTTACTAGGCGTCTCAGTTAACCGTCGACGAAGTCCATATCTCTATTATATTGTATATTTTGTAGTGATAGCGATTAATTTAAGTTTTAAGATCTTCATCACACAAAACCCTGCTTTTGACTAGACCTTATTTTCATAATTAATGCGCATAGTAATATTATGAAAATTGCGTCCATAAAGTGTACATTTGTTCTAGAATATCTTAAAACTCAGATAACATAGCATCAGATAAGATAAGTC
Source organism: Lycaena phlaeas (assembly GCA_905333005.2). NCBI lineage: Eukaryota > Metazoa > Arthropoda > Insecta > Lepidoptera > Lycaenidae > Lycaena > Lycaena phlaeas. Next base: position 8,794,811 of record HG995181.1, read on the forward strand.
CGATAGCCTCGCTTATTCATTTGTAAATAATGTAAAATGAATATGTAAACCAATGAGTATTTGATTTTATCGCTAAATAAATTTCTGGAACTTACACAAACGATAAAGATGTTATAATAAAGTTTTTGAATTATTTATACTAAAAGATGAGATAAAGATTTTGTTAAAATCAGGAGAGGCGGTATAGTAACTAACGTCAAGATTATACCACCAAGGAATACAATAAAATGTACTGCCACTAGTTTTGATGACTTGACATATAGATACTTAACCAAAAAATACATTTCTTTTTTGTTTTGTTTTTTACGCAGGGTAATCCTTAGTTAAGCACATTAAGTAGTGCCTCCTAACTCTTAACCGCCACCGTTCATCAACCGCAGAAGGAGGACGGACGGATTTCTCTCTCTCTTGTTAGTCTTCTTGTAGAACATTACTGTCTCGTAGAAAGAGACCGTCGCAGCCGAGCATCTCGGTGAACTAGTCTGATCTGATGACCTATGTCAGACCGTGATGCAGCGCTGTACATCTCAAGCACATATTGAAGGTATGTTGTACCTGAAAAATGAAAATGCCTAATTTAAATACAAAAAAGTAAACTTTGAGCCTTTTTTGCGATGTCGATCGCTTCTGAAAACCGTTTTCTGTATAGTAGTTGAATCCAGTTAGATGCGAGTGCCATCCGAACATGGGCTTTGGAATCATTGAAACGATTATTTTTACGCATAAAAAATTAAATAAGTTATTCCTAAAACAGAAAAACGTTAGCGGCAAATCCTTACAAAGATAACCCATAAAGATCAGAAAGAACGCTAAGTCAGTAATACATTTTGTCTCCAACCTTTAAATCAATATTTTTTTGCGAGCATAGATTATGTTAAAAAAGTTGATTAAGCAAAAGTAATTAACCGACCACCTAGGTGACATTTTTATGGCATCAGAGAGGACGGATGACCATGAATGAGATCGAAGCGTAACCAAGTTTGTGGTCTACGTTCTTATGTGGCTGGGCAAAAAATAAAAAAATAAACTTTTTTGTTGTTTGTTATTTTTGTGAACATGCGATAAATTAACCAAAAAGCTGGTATACCGGCTCGGGACGATGTGAGTATTCAATGTTTTCAGATACTTAATATTATAAATAAGGTTTATATACATACTAAACAGCCGACACGTTTTATAAAATTATATTTAGGTATTATTGAAAATTATATTTTTTAGAGAATAAATTATTAATTAAATCTTCTTCAAATTTTTAAAGGAGCAACCCAACAGGGTTTCTTGCTGAATCCTTCTTATATACTATACTACTATAGTAGTGTATTGTTTGTATTTTTTTTTAAAGGAATATTTGAAAAGACTAGTTCCACTGAGTTTGTTTCGCCGGTTCTTCTCAGTGGACTTGCTTTGGAACCGGTGGTAGACTCAATTATCGTTCAAAAAGATACTTTGATGGTACTATTTTGAATATTTTTTTTGATTATGATTTTCGATCTCATTATAAATAATAATATAGTCTATAATAATGCAGATAATTATTTGAATTTTTGTTCATACATTTTTTATTTATAACTTATTCAAAACTAACTTTGTTTGGACGTTGTTTGATGTAACTTTTTCAGATTATATAATATTATATTATATCTACGTAACAATATTAACAATAACAACAATATCAAACTAAAAACTTATAATAAAAAATTAACTCTAAAATATTCATATAGATATTCACAAAAATAATTTGTCATCCAAAATTTCAATTTGGGGCATGGTACCCAGAATACTGAATACTGAATTACCTCGCTGAATAGCTAAACTTATTCTAGATTATTATTTGAAATTGATAACTAAATTTCTCACTTCATTGGTCAATACAATTTTGTTAGAAACCCAATCAAGCGCATACTATTTATTAGGTTTCAAAATATTTTCTTATTTGTTACAATAACTTATGTAAAAAAAGCTTATTTAGTTTGATTTCATTTATTTATTTGCAAACAAATGCTTTTCCAAAAGATTTAACATACATTGAAAATAATTTGTTTGTTCCCATGTCTGTAGAATACAACAACAGACGTTTTGGACTTTCTTAATAACCTAAGTAATTAATTTGAAATTGCATAAGCGATGTAGCGGGTAATAGTTTATATAATGAGGCCGATGTCATTGAAAGTGATCTACATATTGTATGAAATTGGAATGACGTGATTCTATTCGACGGTTGGACGAAATCGAAAGTGCAAGGTGACAGGCCGATGTGCGAAGCCACAAAAAATATCGATGAACCAAACTAGTGTTGCTAGATGAGAGAATTGCCTTCATTTTATGGATATTTAAAAGAGTTGGGTGAATTGTGAAATATACCAAACTTACTAGGCAAATGCTAGGCAATGCAACCCTATCTCTAGGGTTTCTCAGGATAGATAACATAATAATGCTTACGCTACTCCCAGGATAGCTTTTACTTAGCAGTTCTCCATTTCGTCAAATAATATACATGAAAAACACTTTTGCTAGCTACGATAATTCTTAATGAAATTTAAATTGAACTTTGTACTTGTTAATAATAATATCAAATTCACCGTCACCAAGAATATTATGCTCTTTTAGTAATTTTTTATTCATTCATGCCGTAGATTTATATATAAAGACAGATGGAGCATGCCGAACAGGAGAGTTTACTCCACCAAAGCGAATACAAATCCAGAAGCGAATACAATCTTGACGCTGTGCTTGACATAGCGTCGTACTCTAAACGTCTATTAGATTGTGTTCGCTTCAGAATTAGTGTTCGCCTTGGTGGCGTTATTCGCGTATTCGGCATGCTCCATCTGTCTTTATTTATAAATCTGTGATTCACACGAATAAATTTATTTTCATTACTCATATCTTGGCTATTCTATTTTATGCATATCAGTATATAATCTTATCGTAAATAATCTTAAATATTTAACATACATGCAAATAATGTAGTGTAATATTGAACATGACAGTGGTAACACTGAACTAAGCTCACAAAGCCTGCAGACAATTAGGTAGGCAGAGCAGGAAATTGACGCTTGTCATCATAACAGACAAAAAGTGATCGCAGAATTTGTGTTGCGTGAAATTGAAATTAGGTTTTTTAATCACACGAACTATGTGCTTTTTTAATATTTATGCTCAGAAATATGAAGGGTTACATAATGGCGCTGTAGCATGATTGGATTTTTGTTATCAATATGATGTAAGCACCAGTGTTAGTGTTACTGGGGAGTAGGGGAATCGATCCCGGTCGATTTTTCTAATCCCGGGATTTCGGGATTAGCTACAGTCAATCCCGGGATCCCGGGATTGTATTAGTAATGGAATGTAGTAATAAAAATACAGTAAAACATGACAAAATTATTTTTTTATTTAGCTTTTTGATGTATGAGGAAATATCATAATATAAAAAATATCAATAGACTAAAATATGACCGGGATGCCGGGATCCCGGGATTCGAGATCCCGGGTTCGAATCCTCTACTGGGGAGTCATTGTCTTAACTAGAGCAAAGAATTCAGACGTACATAGAAGGACAGTTCTTAAGGGATTTTTTGTGCCGACTTTATTGGGGACAAGTCCCCAGTTTGCACTCGCTCGATCTCGTAGGCTCATATGCTGGGGGCATGGTGGTGTTTACGTCTCTCTCGTCACGCCGCCAAGCGGACGTTTACATCGCAGAGTTTGTCCTCAAATTGCTCATAAGAACTGTCCTTCTATGTACGTCTGAATTCTTTGACTAGATATGTAGGTCGGCTTACTCTTCTTCTATCCGAATTGTTAACACTATTTTTGATCACTAAAAGATCCCTAATAATCTGTAAATAGTGTTAGCGTTAAATGATTAAGGCACGTATGTTCAACACGATGCATAGAAATAAGGCTCTGCTGCGGTGTATTCAAAGTATGAAGGAGGCCACGAAAAGGGAAGGGAATAGAGAAGACATACATCCTGTCCGCTAGTCCGATACGGGACACTCACATTCAAGCAGTTGAAGGCAGCCCCCAATGGTTTTAGTGCAGCATACCGGTGCTAGGGGTAGTCAGGTAGGTGCCGGGAGTCCCAAATATCTGTAAATGAATAAAGCATTTCCACTGCGATAAAAAAGGCCTATGTTCAATAGCGGACGGATAAAGGCTGATAGTGATGATGGAAGAAATATAAAATTTTATAAATATAACCTGATTTGTGGTAAAATTGGATGCGTTGGATGGTCTTTGCTGCAGGTGCACGACAAGTTCGTCAAGGCCCTTTGAACACTTTATTTGGTTTTGCATATTTTACCTGTAATATGACTCTGCAAAAAGAGCTGCGGTCCCACAAAGAGCTGGCACCCTGACCTTGTCGGTGCAAGATTTGAGTGGTATTATCATTGACCCTATATTAAAACTAGAGATACTCTTTCATAGTGTCTCCCAAACATATTCTCATTTAGTTCCTATTGTTCAAATTAATTAATACACATTTTAAAGCCACTTTCAGCCTTCATTTATTTTATTTTTTTCGTTAACGTCGAGAAATGCACTTACGCATCCCGCGGGGGAGTGAGTGTCCCCAGGCGGGTATGTGGGACTCTTTGCGTCCAAAAGCTGGGCGTGAGTGCCACCAATGCCGCCTTTGGTGAGGTGCCCCGGATATACAAGCAACAGGGCACCTGGACGGCTAGTCAGTCCCTCAGGGGACCTACGCTACTTCCACAGAGGAGTTGCCCCGCACACTCTGACTCGATTCTACTCGTTTCTATTTTATGCATTTTGTTTAGATATAATTTATTTGCATCTAGTTATTATGGATACATCTACGTATTAATACAACATAATTTATATTACGTCTGAGTTGTGAAGTTGAAACGCATTCTTACATTCGGGCGGGTCGAGCGAGGCCGAAGGGTTTACGAGGTAATACGTGGTCAAACTCGAGGAAATTTTTATATTTTATGTGCTTAATTAATTTATTATATGCGCAAGATATGTTGAAGCCGAGTGAGTCTACACTGTTGGGTGTTACATTATCTTTTATGAGTTATTATTATTATTCTTGAAATGGCGTCAAAGTTTTTGGTTTGCCTTATTTAGAGCTATAGTGGGAGTTCAAGTTAGGTTCCAATTCCCGCACAGGAGACCTTATAACAATTACACCAGCTGCTAAAATAATTAGTTAAGTAAAGATATTTACGCGAATTTCATTGTAACAAATTTACGGATTTTATCAAAAGGTCCGGCTTGTAAAAATTTAATAAACCGCGACAAAGATTAGTAAAGATTCTAGTGAGTATAGGCTAAGCTAGTACCGGGTTTAACTTATGTGCACTTGAATATTAGACTAAATTGCTTCCTCACCTATGAAAACCATCGTGAGAAAACTTCCTGATGAGATTAAAGTCTTTGAACTGGCTAACGCATCGGGGAGGTATGGCTAACCCGAGCCAGATTCCGTGGAGGAGACCTGCGACCAACAGTAGGGTTGATATTATAATTTATTATAATAATATTATATAACACATGAGCGACGATGGTCCAGTGGTGGATGGACTCGGCCTTTTATGCGAGAGGTTCCGGGTTCGATCCTGACCCCCCCGTGTGTGCCTTGAAATGGGTTTTTCTAAATTTTTAAGTGCACCCCAAACACGAGACCATCGCTCGTTCGCCGGTGAAAGAAAACATCGTGTGGAAACCTGCATGCCTGAAGAGATTGAAAGTCTTTGAAGGTATGGCCCATTACCCCCCTTGCCTAATTTCGAGGAGGAGACCCGTGCCCAGCAGTGGGACATAAAGGGTTGATATTTTACTATATAACACATTACAGCAAACAGTTGAATTCAAAGGATTTCTTCAAAACTTTTTGCTCTATATCGTAGGAACACAATGTTTTTCCTTTCAAACTCAAGAGACTTGACAAATCAATTACAACAATCAACTCTGGGGAGTAAAAAGTAACTGAATCATGGGATAAAAAACCTATTTCGATTTCATTTCAGTTCGATGCACGTTTCGTCGCGCACGAGCGCAGAGACCTTGTCGAGGATCCTGGGACGAGATGTGACTGGCACAATTACCAGCGCAGCAAAAACACCAATCGCTGAACAAAGATTGATACTACAAAGCCGCGCTGCCGATAGGCAAACGACATGAAACTAACATGATTTATACTAACCACAATGCGTCCACTGCTTAACATAAGCCTACCTAAATGAACGTCAAGAAGACTGATCTCTTGCCACTCGCATCCAACACGGACCTGCTACTGCACAGAGATTTGTTTTAGTGAGCTTTAATGAGATTTTTTATAGAGAAGAGTTTACGTATACATATAGTAATCTAAAAGAAAGCTATTTTCTATATTATCATCCTTTATACACAATAGAAGTTCTTACGATTTTAACGTCTCTAATCTTATGGTTATGTTAAATTACATTCTTGCAAGTAACGGCGTCTTTGCGTTCATGAATAGGGGCCGACGTTTACAGGTGGATAATGATAAATTCCATTCAATTTGCATTGCCTCGTATTATCTAGTTTCGGATTCTTTGCGTTGGTAAATCATACGTTTTATGACGACAGAGCACAATAAACCTATTTGTACACCGATTCACGTAATCGCTCCCCACTTGGCAGATATGGACTCTTAATCACAGTATTATTTTGTTTGTACACATCCAAACGATTTCAAACCTTCAATTAAAAGAACAGGGTGTATATTCTTTCGTATGGATAAGGACTTTTATGACCGATAGGATATTGAGTGCAAAAATATTCCAGAAATTTTACGACAGAATCCGTGACGAATAGATCGTAAATAATGAGCAGATAAGATTTCATTGAGACCCGATAGTGTTTCAGATTAATGATGTTCCGTTTAACACACGTATAATATTAATTGAATATTTAACATTAATCTTAAAGGAAATATTAAGCGATGTATTTTAAAAAAAAGACATACTTACTTTTCCTTTCAAACATTATTATATTATTGTAGTAAAAAAAAGGTGTGAGTGAAACACATGTTAAATGCTCAAATACAAGTACTAAACAGTCTGCAATATACATACACACCGACATTTGCTCTCTCGCTCTTTTGTGTTTGTGTCTCTTACCTGTCGTTTTTTCCATTGCATCCGGTTTGAAATCGCAATTCTAAAGAAGTTTCAATTCAAAAATATCACCTGGAGTTTTCTAATGAATTTATGAATTATCGAATTAGTATTCATTTGCATCAATCATTATTAATTTACTGCGAGTATGACAAAAATGGTTATCGTAAGGTTGTTTGTCATTAGTAGGAAGCGTTAAAGATATTTTTCCCCGAGAAAAAATTCTGTAGTCAATTATGTATGAAACATACATTGTAACCCATTCATAAAAAACTACGTGTTCTCCTCAGTTTTGATTGCTCTATTATTAAAAAAATCCTCTTATAATCTATCTCTCAAGTTTTAGCCACTACAATGAAGTAATCTCTCAAGTGCAGAAATATTTTTTGTGTTCAAACTTAAATCTTCGAGAAAAAAAAGGAACTAAATGTTCAAACGCGCGGCAGATATACCTAAAACTGTAATGTATATTTTAATTCTATAATTAACGAAAAACCAAGCATATAAATAAAATAATGAATACTATACATACAATCAAGTGATAGCGTTGTTCTGTTTACCATCAACTCATCTCGATATCTCGAATGTTCGAGTTGAACATTCGAGTTGATTTTAGTGCAAAGCGGCTCATTAGATGTCTGACACCAATAAATATAATCTATATCATACTATAAATGAAAAGCTGGCGCCATATAAAAGTCTGTGTGTCGGTTAGTCTGTGCGCGCGTGCTAGCTCCGTACACCGATTGGAAGTCACGACGGCACCTCCTCCGTGACCCGGCTGACAAATCGAGATGAATTGCTCTTCCCCGCTCTAACTCTTACTCCGACATGCCTAATGTGACGGGACCAGCATTACCACATATCACCAGGGCATCCGTTAATGTCTTTGGAAATGCCTTGCATTTGCGAAGGAGTTGGTCTAGAACAAGTAGGTTATAGATTTACAACATATTAGCTACCTATATAGCACCATAACTTACCCTACCCTGAAGATTAATTTTCACCAGTGCGAGAATTGCTTACATCCCAATTTTGGATTTGTGCAAGATTATTGTGGGACCTTAGTTTTAATGGATATAGGATATAAATTTAGGAATTTAATTCACCAGCATACTATGTACGGTAATACATTAACATATAAACAAATTTAATGCATCTTAGACTGCGTTAACTATGTAGTCGAAAGATGTTTATTTTAATAGACAACTAGCTGTTGCAGCTTCACCCTCGTCAACTAAGATTTAAAACGGGCCCCTGACTTTTTTGAAAATTTAATATAGCCTATGTTCACCGGGGATAGTGTAGCTTCCTAACAGTGAAACAATTTTTCAAATCGGTCAAATAGTTTCGGAGCCTATTCAATACAAACAAACAATAAAATTTTTGATTGTTTATTTTTGATCGGATGCGTATTTTGGAAGAATAACTTTTACATCCAGACTCGTATTAAGATTAATACGAGAGGTAGATACCTCTTTTTATTATTAGCATAGATTAAAACGTGGCACCCGAAAATAATTCCATGCTCGCTATGTCCATTTCACATAGTTTTGATAAGTTCGCCTAATTTACTTACGTAAGCCAAAGAAGAGCCGAGAGACTAATGGACATACGCGTGTGCAGCATAAACGGCGAAAATATTAAATGAATCATATAAAATAAACCTCACAAGTAAATAACATAATTTTTCCCAATCTACCAGATAATAACCATTGCTATAGTTTCTCAAAATTTTGAAGTATGAATACATATAGTTCGAATTATTAGCTAATCTATCGGGGAAATCTTCTCTTATTCTGCTTTCCTATCCTAGAACCCTAGCCGAAATGCCATTAGGAAAGCGTTAGCGAAGTTAGAAAATGATAAAATGTATGGGATTGACATAAGGCCGCGCTTAATCACGTGGTCCATCCTATACATTTTATCATTTCGAACTTCGCTAACGCTTTCTTAATGGCATTTTGGCTAGGCACCCAGTTCGTTAGAATATAATACGATGAAAAATAGCATTCACGTACAACCAAAGTTAAAAAATCGAATGCCTCTTCTTAAAATAAAGTGTTTGTAACACATTTCTTTACAATGTTGTATATTTTAATAAAACGAACGTTTTAATACTCCACAACAGAATACCATGTTAATACTTACGTATATAATACTTCGTATGTCATATATCTTTGACATTCCCTAATTAAAAACGTCCGTCGCTCGCAGATCCCCTTAATATTGATTGATACTGGGCACTTGTTGGCGAAGCCTTAATACCTGTTGAGAAGCACATCAGATCTCACTGAGAGCTGAGATCGAGAGCAGAGCGGGATTAAAAGTGACATGAGTGATTGATTATAAAAACATACGCAGATGGTACAGATTATCGAAGGGATTGTGAAAATACCCGTTTTAAAAGGCGTAACCATCGACATCATTAAGTGGTCTTTGTTTATCTCATACGAGGTGTCTATTCTAAGACTTCACTCGGTACTTAGGGTCAGTAATTGCACTGATAATCCTAGTTAGTCCATATTCTTGAGTTACAGGTGCCCTGTTGCTTGTAGATCCGGGGCACCTCACCAAAGGCGGCATTGGTGGCACTCGCCGGGTTTTAGTGGGTAGAGCTGCGTCCACTTACCATCTTTCGGGCGCAGCGAGTCCCACATATCCGCCTGGGGAGACCCACTCCCCAGCGGTATGCGTCAGTGCATTTCCCGGCGTTAAAGAAAAAAAAGGGTAGGTACATTCCTCTCTAGAGTGAGTTTTAATTATTTTTAACTTTTCAGCAGGATTACCAATTAACAATATAAATACCTAAAGTAAGGCGTTTCAGCCTTTATGAACGCTCAAAGGATCTACATGGAAACTGAATGATGAAGTATTTCAAAGTCTTTGTTTTATGATATGGAATATGCTTCTGGTTGTCATTTTGAGGGAACGAAAATTATATAGCATCATCATCTGCCTAGCCATTTCCCAACTATATATTGAGGTCGGCTTGCAGTCTAACCGGATTCAGCTGAATACCAGTATTTTACATGGAGCGACTGCTGTCGGACCTCCACAACCCAGTAACTGGGTGATACGGTACCCTGCGGTTAGACTGGTTGTCAAATTCTCGGGTTTCTGACGACCCGTAACGACTGTCAAAGATCCACGAATGGCAGCCGGGACCAACGGCTTAACGTGCTTTCCGAGGCACGGAGGAGTCTCGGTATGTAAAGATGGTCACCCATCCACGGACCAACCTCGGCAAGCGTTTCTTAACCTGGTGGATCGATCCGCGCGGCTGTTACCACTGCGCCACGAGCTCGAAAATTATATAACAATAATTTGCAAATAAGTAATGGTTTCTAAATTGTAATTCTGGAACTATTAGTTCTGCTTATATCACTTCATAGTGATAAATCTGGATTACAAATTATTAATCGTTGGCCTACAAGTGGATGTACTTAAATTGTGAGGCTCATCTTCATATGTAAAGAGGCCAAAAAATAAGGTAACATGTAAACCACTCAAAAATCCGTTTTTTAGCATTGCGAAGTGTCCCTAATAAAAAAATTACACTCTGAATTGCACAATAAATAAAATTTTATTAACCACCGTGGCCTTACTCGGTTTTTATTGAAGCGTATTGACACATTAGTATGTATGTATGTATGTGCTCGGTTCCCACGCACATATCACTGCATTAGTATGCTCACACACGCTAAGGAGATTTCGTGCAAAGCACACAAGTGGAATTGCTAAGGCTATGCGCAAAGTTATTTGTCAAAATTTTTGGGAACCACTTTTTATGGATTTTATCGGCTTTAAGTAATGTGTATTATCAACGGAGGAATCTAATATCCGTACTCACAAACAATACTATGAGGTGTCATAGTACTCCCGAGCGCATAGGGTTAACCAATTAAATATAATACTTAAGTGAAATCCGCCACTGAGCGTCTGTCGAGTCCAAACTATTGACACGAGGAGCGTTTAGTTAGTGCGTTCTTTGCATAGTATTGTTTCATTAGTTGGCCAAGTATGATTCTGGAATACGAGTGTTACTCTATTGGCTCAGCAAGACAGTTTGTCTTGGCGTTCGTATTATACAACACTTAACTCCTCTAGACAAGTGGCTTTTATAATAATAGAATATAATAGAAACATCAATTATTTTCAGATTGATTGATTTTGACAACATTGTCGAAAGCCATGTCCAAACGTCAATCTTTCTAATACGAGCTTCAAATTCGTATATTAATGTTTCTATTCTATTCTATTCTATAAATGTGTATCTGTTGCTACTGTCTGGTGTGGCCTCACGTCCCAGCCTCAAGATGAAGCATGATTGAGAAATAATCATTGTTGTGATGTAAAAATACTTTTAGTTCATATTAAAAGTTGTATGAGTTTCCGTTTTATCATTGTTCATAATATTCTATATAGAATCTCTTCGTTTCATACTTGCGGTAGTACGGTGACAGATGTGTTATTTTGTTGTTAATATTGGCTTGATGGTCCAGTGGCTCTGTACTCGGTCTTTTATGCGAGCGGTTCCGGGTAAGGGAACCTGCATGTCTGATGAGGTTAAAGTATTTAAAGGTATGTGAAGTTCACCAACATGCATTGGGCCAGCCGATCGGTGAACTATGGCCCATTACTCCTCCCCTGATTTGAAGGAGGAGACCCGTGCCCAGCAGTGAGACATATAAGGGCTGACTTTACTTTATCGGCTTACTGTTTTTTATTTTGATCGTAGTATAAATATAGCGTAAACTTTCATCGTACTCTTTACGTAGACTACTCATAGTCCTTACTTTTAGGCAACTAAATAGTCTGTGACTTTTATGTGTGCAGTGTTGCTACACTCATGGGTCCATATTATAGTTTATGTCCGGACTTAATGTACAGGGGGCCGCAATTAATTAACCTGCTCCTGGCATTAAGCTTAAGTGACCTGCGATATTAAAACGTTGAGATACGATAAATTAATGTAGGGCAATATTCAGGACCTTGTGTCCGAGTAGCGAGCGTTTTGTTCTGTTGTATAATCGCAATTTATTATGATTTGTAACGGTGGCGAAATAATCATTTTATTTTCATAAAAACTTTGGAAATTTGTGTAACTATTTTTTTCCGGTGAACTAAAGTCCTTCAACATGATCATCATCAGCCTTTATCCATCCATTACTGAACCCCAAGAACACGCATCCAACACTACCGCAAACAAGCGCCGCACTTTAAAAAGCCTTTCTTGCAAACAGATACATTGGTATCCATTCCATTCAAACGCTTTTTTAACGCTCAGGATGAAGCGCTCGAGCGAACAAGACCTAACATAGGTAATATGCTTACGTAAATAAGTTCAGAAGGTTCGATAAAATAGTAACCGCGGAATTGAAATGACGTAAGCGCCAATCATCAGAGCTACTACATCAAAATATATGATTACTTTTTGGTTGCGTTTATTTGATAAATACTAAAACTATTTAAAACGGGACATTTACCATGCTTTTCATCTTTATATCGCGGAGCTCGATATTTCGACATTGTCTACGAATGTCTTGTTCACTGGGACTCGTATCATTCGTAGACAATGTTTTAATCAGTTTCAGTAATAAAAATATTTTTTTTCTTTTTTGCAACCATTAGTATGTACATTATTAGTATGTACTTCGTATTTAATATGAGACTTAAATGACATAGCATAGGGTACGGTATATAAAACGACCTTCACCGAGATGCTTATTTGATGAAACGTATTATATTTTTAATTTAATATATCGATAAACATATTGCATATGGGTTGCCTTCAGTCCATGATATGATTAATTAATTTTCAAAAAAATTCAGTCCAGGATATGATTAATTAATATAAATATTTTTTAAACATTTCTCCGGTTTGATTATTTGACAAATCCTGTACCAATCGAAAGTGTGAAGCCCATAGAATATGCTGACATTAGGTTGCCTATTATTTTCTGGTCACAACTCTCGGGTTTCCACGTATAAACAGGTAAATCGATACTAGAGCATTTTGCACCGGTCTGATTATTGAGTCGAAATTAAATGATATCAAAGATTATTTCATTATGAATACGGTGGTAAAGGGTTGTCTGCGAAAAATCAGTTCCGAATTCCGTTTGACGAATTTTGAAAATCATATCTTGGACTGAATTTTTTTAGGCCGCATATGCAACATGTTTATTGAGATATTAAATTGAATATAAAACAAGTTTCATCAAATAAGCATCTCGGTGAAGGTCGTTTCATATACCGTATCTTAGACTAACATTATTCAATATGTTAATAAAAGCAATGCACAGAAATGTGATTATTATGACTTTATATTATACTAGCAGCGCCCCACGGTTTCACCCGCGTACTTCCCATTCCCGTTGGAGTACAGGGATAAATTATAACCTATGTGCCATTCTGATATAATATATGCTATATGTGAAGTCCATTGAGTAGTAACAAACATGCATACTACTCACAAACTTTCACGTTTATAGTATTAGTAAGATCCTGTATTTTAAGGCACGTTTGCAAACTCCGACTTATAAAGATTAAATCAGTCATTCAGATTCAATTAATTTATTTGGATGGAGAAATCACGTTGAATTTTAAATTAAAATGCTGAATAAATTAAAATACAGCAATTTATTCTATCAGACAAAGATAATATAAGTAGAAATATTTTCATATTTATTTGCAATCAACACGTCTAGTCCACAAACTTGAAACTATTTTTGATTTAAGTCTATCTAATTACCATGTTTCGTGAACAAGACATAATTGCATATCCTCAATTCTCATATTTATTTTAACGCGAAATTTAGTATGGATATTTGTTAGTCTTACAAAAAACTACTGAATGGATTTTTATGAAACTTTAAAATGGTATAGCTTATATATCAGAAAAGCATAAATATGCGTAAACGCCTTATTAACGCGAAATTTAGTATGTATGTTTGATAGTCTTACAAAAAATTACTGAATGGATTTTTATGAAACTTTAAAATAATATAGCTTATATTACCAGAAAAGCATAAATATACGGATACGCCTCATTAACGCAATTTGAGTATGTATGTTTGTTAGTCTTACAAAAAACTACTGAATGGATTTTTATAAAAGATTAAAATAATGTAACTTATATATCAGAATAACACAAAGGGCACCCATTCCCGTAATCCTACTAGAATAGGAAGTACACGGGTGAAACCGCTAAGTTTTACTATGAACTAATATGAACATTAAAAATCAATGTATGGCGCAGTTTTTTTTACACAAACAAGACGAATCGAGCAAACGTCAACAAAATAAAAAGTATCATCGGAACCAGCGTTAAAATAAAAAGGTGTAACATACAAAAAACACGAGGAGCTTTAAAATAAGGGCGATGTTGCAAAACCTTGGAGAAAGGTGGGCTTTTATTAAAAGACGATTGCACTTATTTAAGAGTCGCAATAAAAGGAATTCCTTAATGACGCTGACGTTGATATTAATACTGAAGTAGTCGGGCGGCTCTTCGCCTCAATATAGTTATAAATTACATTTTTGGTACTCCGATGCTTCTTAACGCGCTCGCCTGCGGTCGCTTAGCGTGTGAGCATACTATAAGCGGGATGCGATTATTTATTACTTTATATTGCATATTTATAGAGAGAAATTTAGCGATGATGGTCCTTATGGTCCATATACTGCTGGGCACGGGTCTACTCCTCGAAATTAACTTGAGGAACCCTCCTCAAATTAATTTCGAGAAGTAAATAATAACCATTAGGCATAATTCACCGATGTGTTGGCCCAATGTCGTTTGGTGAACTTTACATACCTTTAAAGCCTTTCAATCTTATCAGCACCCCTAGACAAGCGGCAAACGCTTGATTCTATTCCTTTGCGTTTACTCGCTAACTCCATAGGGCTGCTGCAAAATTTTTAATGAACGTTTATTAAGACACATAAAGTATATGCTTTTGATTGTAAAAACGTCTAAAAAATTATGTAATTCGTCCCCAGGTTTACTCACAAAACCATCACGGGTGAGCGAGCGATGGTCTCGTGTTCAGATGCACTTAGAAATTTATAAAAGCCCATTTCAAGGCACCACATCGGGACAGGATCGAAGCCGGAGCTCTCAGTTCAGGCCTTGTTGTGGCGGTGGGGCTCAGAAGCCCAGGTGACCCCTTGGGCGAAGCGAATTAAGCCGAGGGGGATCTTTGTACCTCTCTTATAAGAAGTGGGGGCAAAAGAGCAGGGGGCAAGGGGCGCGGACGGGAACTTGGCCTCATTGTGCTGTCCCGACGTTGGGAGGGGCTGTTCTGTGGTGCGGGGCAACCTCTCTGTGGAGGTGGCGTCGGTCCCCTTAGGGACTGACTAGCCGTCGAGGTGCCCTGTTGCTTGTAGATCCGGGGCACCTCACCAAAGGCGGCATTGGTGGCACTCGCCGGGTTTTAGTGGGTAGAGCTGCGTCTACTTGCCAGCTTTCGGGCGCAGCGAGTCCCACATCCTCCCAGCCTGTCTCAGCCTGGGGAGACCCACTTCCCCGCGGGATACCTAAGCGCATTTCCCCGCGTTAAAGAAAAAAAGGGTCCTTACACATTGTACCATTATCGTTAATTTTTTTATTCATGTAATTACATATTTAACCAATGTAACTAAATATTAACCATTTTCTTACAAAGTAACTGATAAAATTTAATGTAAAGAAGTGAGTGTACGCTGGGCGCAGGTCGCGTTGAACGTGTTTATCCTTTCTTGTCTCTCCGTTATGGCTTCACTCTGCATAATGTTCCCTTAATAATTTTAATAAGCTACTTTTGTGTGGCAGTTTCTGAATTGGCCCAGAGATTTCTTTTTTTTTTTTCACTTTGGTTACTTAAATAATTTCGGTACAGTATTATAGACAGCCGCATCGAATTGTTTTTAAACTGACTCTTGTAGCAAAGAAAAGTTGTTATATCAAACGGACGAATGAATGTGAAATCTATTTATTCTAAAAATATTTTTATTTCTCTACTAAAAAAATATTCTTGAAAGCTCTGCTTACCTTGCTGCTGTACCTTACAGAGCAGACTGCATTTTATCCCCACATGACTGAAGATGCTCTCAGATTAAGTATGTTAAATACATACTTTAAAAATGCATTTCTAAGAAAAAATCAGTAAAAAAATCCCGGTCCGATAAGCTTAAAATCCCAATTAAACAAACATTAATAAAAGATTTCGAGTCATTTTAGTTCACTCACACATCCATCTGTGACCTGATAATCGCGATGGCTTTCGATCTCGCTCGTCATGTTTTTTTTTTTATTTTTTTTTTCGAACCACGTCGAACCTTATTATTTTTGTACGTTCGAAATTTTCGTACATGTGTTTCTTCGAAAATCATATCGGACGTAATTTTATTGCCGAAAAACGTATGGCAAAATTTCGTATATTATAATTTGCGATCTGAAGATGATTGTGTGATAATGTTTACGTGTTATATTTTTGCGGTTTTTCGTTGACTAAATTTCTTATTTATTACTTATTTACCTCGGTTTTAAAACCGAATTTATTCAAGCTGAAATTGACAGTGCTTTCCAAGACAATTTAGTAATTATATAAAGATAAAAAACCTAATGATGACCTACGGGGCCGAAAGGTGGCCTCTTAATTTACAACTGGTCCGTAAGTTTGCCGTAGCTCAACGTGCTACGGAGCGTGCTATGCTGGGTGTTTCTTTGGCAGATAGGATTCGAAACGAAGACCTCCGCCAGAAAACTGAAGTTACCGATATCACACCAAGAATATGCACTTTGAAGTGTCAATAGGCTGGTCACATACTCAGAAGAACGGATGGCCGATGGGCCAATAAAATTCAAGAGTGTAGGCCGCGTTTAGGAAGACGATGTGTTGGTCAACCATCAACCAGATGGGAAGACGATCTCCATGCAGTGGCAGGTCCTCGTTGGATGCGAGTGGCAGGGGATCGGTCGTCTTGGCGTTCATTGAGGGAGGCCTATGTTCAACAGTGGACGGATAAAGGCTGATGATGATGATAATGATGATGAAAAAACCTAATAATTAAATATAAGAGTCAAGTGGCATTACGTAGATGGGCTCTCAGTTGGTTAGCATAGCCTATCCTATCAACCCTTATATGTCCCACTGCTGGGCACGGGTTGGAGACCCTCGAAATGCCTCGAAACCTATCCCTTGAAATCAGGCGAGGAGAGTAATGGGCCATAGTGCACCGATGCGCATGCCCAATGCGGGTTGGTGAACTTCACATACCTTCAAAGACTTTCAATCTCATCAGGCATGCAGGTTTCCTCACGATGTTTTCCGAGCAAGCGATGGTTTCGGAGCATCAGGATCGAACCCCTAACCTCTCGCATAAGAGGCCGAGTCCACCCACCACTGGACCATCGACGCTCATGGACACCTACACCTAGCCTGTATTTTTTTTACAAAGTACAAATCAAATGTATTTCAAACGAAAAGCCAAAGATAAAAGCTAGTATTTATTTATAACAAGTAGGTTGTTATTGCTGAGAGGAAGCCCGGTCGACCTCCGTGTATCAATACCATATTAATTTTACGTGTGCAGCGGTTTCCTGCCATTACTGCATCACCGACATAAAACATACAATTATTAATTTGCTCCAGATATGGCAATCGAAACACTCTAGGCATGTTGGCGAATGGCAAGGGGTCAAGACTTTTGGCATTCATTTCATCTAGACTTAGATAATTTTATACGAAAATCATATCTAGTGCATAAGGATGAGTATAATGTGATTTTTAATGACAATATATATACTGTCTTATTGTTCCACGTCTTGCGAATAGCAAGGAATCGGTCGTCTTGGCGTTCCTTAAGGGAGGCCTAAATTTAGTAGTGGACATATATGTAAAGGCTAATTATGACGATGTACGTAACATAACCTAATATTATAAATAATAATTTCTCGCGCTCATTTCGGTAGATGTATGAAATTAATATAATTGTTGAAATTCCTATGTTCAGCAGTGTATGGATAAAGGCTGGTGTTACTGATGATGATGATAATTACTCCTCACTTCGTGGGAATCTATTTATAGACAGTATCAGTTGTTCAGTTATTCATGCCCGTTAATGCGTGAAGAATAGTATTCTATAGACGAAGTTAATAAGAAAACGATGCTCTACATTACTGAACTGTACTACTACTGTTACTATTATTACATTTAAAAAATCTGACGTTTAAAAAATCTTGAACGCGTCTTCAAATAAGCTCGAAATAAGCTATGTTTGAGCACTTTATTAGTATATTATATATATCATATAGTATAGTAAGTAATATTACGTTTTTTTTCCTTTACGCTTAATCGGAGAAGAAGACGAGCAGGCTTATCTAAGAGTACTTATATAGTTACGTAACGCTGAATAAAGAATGCATTTATTGTCTTACTGCGTTTCCAGAAATTCTGAAGCAAGCAGCTATCCAAAGTGATCATAATACTATGTCCTATATCTTATAAGTTATAATAACTAAAAGTCATCATTTTGATTTCTCATGGTCATTTTAATATTTGGCCTTATTAAGTATAGAAGGTTATGAAAGATCAGTATTATCAGTCTCCGAATCTTCAATGTAAAATAAGGCAAAGTGAATAAAAAACGAATTTTACCGCCGTTTCAACTAAAACCTTATAGTTAATATTATGTAAAATTACAGTTATTTCTCAATTACAAGAGACCGGATTTTTGCAATTGCTTGTTTTAAATATCAATCTGAGTGAGTTAATATTTTTACATTCTGTAATTTGTGTAAATTCGAAAGGTATATGAGGAAAGTTGTAATTAGCTCCCTTGAACTGTGCTTCATGTTGCACAAAGCACAATGACATGGATTAAGTTAACAATCAAATATCAATGAAATAATATAATGAAAATCGAAGAATTATTTAGATATCTCTTTGAGCTATACTCATTTTTACGAAATATTGAAGACATTTGTACTATAATATGTACATTTTTTTAATCCAATCAAATAAAAATAAAATCAATTATTTTGGATTATAGCTATTGTAAAATAGGTATTATAACAGGTGAGTAGTTAAAAAAAAATAATATACAGAGATAAAATCCTTACAAAGTTTTTTTATTATCATACATCTATATATTGTAATGAGACCCTTTTACAGAGCATACGGATTTTTATGAAATTACCTAATACATATTTTGTAAAATGAGCCGCAGAAAACAGATTGATATTTTAGGATTCATCTTTTGTTTGTTTGTTTGAATGCGCTAATCTTAGGAACTACTGGTCGGTTTATAAGATTCTTTCAGTTTAGATAGCCCATTAATCGAGTAAGCTAACATAATTAATGCAGGCGAAGCTACGGACAACAGCTAGTATTTTCATTTTCATTTCATTCATTTAAATTCAACAGATCTTTATATATATATATCAAAATTTACACTGAAACATCGAACAAAACGTAACTAACAAATGATCAAAATACTTAAACAAAGACATACTTTCATAACAATATTAGAAATTGTTTTGATAAGGTTTGTTTGTGTATTAGTCGGTAGTCGACCACACCTATATCATTACGGGGCACCATTCAAATGTGCTCACAATGGGCTGGCAATAGCCGAGGGGTATCAAGAATGGGCTTCATTTTGCAATATTGAGTGGCGGCGGTAATTAGACTCGCGTCCGGATTGTTGCAGCATCCTGAATCTAACGCACTCTATTACAACCTCACACACAAATGGCGTATATCCAAACACCCGAACGCGAATTTGAACATTAACGCACAGGTAAAAGGCTTATAATACTGTAATAAGATCTCAACTCACGGCTGTAGGATTCGGTCATAACGAAGGTTTCATATTTTATCATAAGAGCCTAAAGTAAACTGGAGTACATGAAATATGCGAACGTATTGCGTTTAAAATAAGCATGAATATAGCTTGAAGTTGTGATGAAGGTACGACGTTTTAAGGTGTTGAAGGGATCGATATGGTCCCTTAGAAGCTGGACGAGTTTCGCAAGGAACCGCCACGGTATCGCATCGAATTGATATCTTCTAATTATAAGGTTGAGCTGACCAACTTGTGTGCCGACAATTGATTGCTTTTACCTACTTTTTAATATTTTATATTTCTATAAAATATATTAATACATTAATTGCCATTTTTATAAAGCTTGAAAGTAGGTTGCTTTTGTGTAAGAAGGCTTTTTGAGGAAGATGGAAGTATTTAACTAGTGGAATAAAAAACTGACGTGAACTAGTGCATGCTATGTTTCATGGCATTATGTCCCACTACTGGACACGAATCTCTTTCTCAAAATAAGGAAAATCCCATTTTAGGGTAGTAAACTACTCACTCCTTTAAATACTTTTTATGCCATCAGGCATGCATACTTCAAGATGTTTTTCTTCACGGATAAGCGAGCTAGACTTAGGCATATAATTTAAGATACTAACTGCTAATACCAAAAAGTATAAGTGAAACCCGATAGATGAAAACCTATATAATATAGACGTCTATATGTTTATAAAAGGTTTACCCGAAGCAAGGCCAGTTGATTGACAAGATCTAGAAAGTACGACCTTTTACATCAAGACAAATATTATTCACAATATACTGATGTCAGATAAAATCTAGACAAATTTGTCCCCTCCGTTCCGAATTGCATAAAGTATTGCTAATGATAAACAATCAGTAATAATATCTCTGTTGATTAATAATAATGAATAATTATTATCATTATGCTCAGGACAGGAACCTCATCCCATGGTACTGACTTGAAGGGAGTGGTTGTTTTATGTTGCGGGACAACCCCTCTGTGGAGGTGACGTCGGTCCCCTGAGGGACTGACTAGCCGTCGAGGTGCCCTGTTGCTAGTAGATAGTCCACTTACCATCTCGGGTGCACCGAGTATCACATACCCGCCTGGGGAGACCCACTCCTCAGCGGGATTCCTCAGTGTATTTCCCGGTGTAAAAGAAAAAAAAAGGAGCAGACGTGCCACCAGATTTAGTATCAGGTGGCACGTCTGCTCCTTTTTTGGTCGACGTCACCCTCGAATGGACGAATATACCTGCTGAACAAATTTCGTCAACCTTCGGTGACTTCATACATAATCATATCAATCAATATAAAAAAATACATTAATTTGACCTCTAAATATGCATCAGATGAAATGTTTTATTATTTAGGATAATGTGTGTCTAGTTTTTCTACGATATCGGTGGGGTATAATATCTCGTCACCGTAGTCACGTCGAAGCGCCTCTGAACCCCAATAGTCAACACGTTTTCAATTTGCTACGTTTCTAAATACGGACAAATTAATTTGGTGCGGATCGACTGGAGGTCGCTGCGAGGTCGCCCCTCTCTCCTCCTCATCGATAAAAACCTTTATTGTACCAATTGTTATATGAGGACACGCGATATTGACTTGTTCTTTATAGCACAGTCATCTGTTGTGACTTGCCTCTGAGTCATGATGAGGCCTATGTCACAGTATAAGTATCAACCATGGAAACTACGAACAAACGGTTGAAACGACTCACTTACACTAATATACGCATCGACGCGATCTCTAAGCTATTCTGGCAGTGCTGTCAGTAGTGAGTGCTGCGTGGCGGGTGCGTCAATGTGTATGTTTGTTTGGGTGTGCCGTTTCTAGCGTTTTTTCTTCATATCATATTAATATTTAATTTTAAACGCGTAATAAGAATCGTTTTTATAATAATTCAATGTCTTGCGGGAGTGCGATATGATTGTACTTACCCTGACCATCGCTCGCCCATCAGTGAAGGAAAACAGCGCGAGGAAACCTGCATGCCTGATGAGATTAATAGTCTTTGAAGGTGAAGTTCACCAACAATTGGGCCAGCGCCTTGGTAAACTATTTCCTGATTTCCCCCTCATCTGATATCGAGGAGGAGACCCATGCCCAGCAGTGGGACATATGTATATAGTTGCTACTTTACTTATTTATGAAAAACTTAACATTCGTCCAAATATTATGATCAATGGCCATATAATTAAAACGACAATTCGAATCAAATATAGACCAAACACAATTGAAGTAAATCTATTATTATAAAGATCGCATGTATTTCTGCGAAATAATTCTATGAATCATTGCTAAAATAAGGGGAATTTAACTATACACGGTAACAAATCCTGTTTTGTTGTGAGAAATAAACTTATTTAATTCTGGTCCTGTCCGGAGGTGGATGCTGTGGGCAGTGAGATGTCACCGAGATTGAGGCGACAGTAACGAACTCCGAGCGCCGTTTAAGGATAACACACTGCCTTTTGACATTTAAGGGGAGCGCATTCTAAGTGTGTCTATATTATTTTATATCGTACTTGCGCGCTTTTACCCAGGAAAATGATAAAAGTTCTCATAAAAAAAGTACCTAAAATCATGCCTCTGGACAGTTAAGAATTCTAAAAACGTATTGATGTTGGACTGTTTTTGAAGTAAAGGCGATTTTCCTGCCATAAGTGTACGTCTAAAATTTATTAGAATTTACTACTTTAATTAATCAAGTTAAGTGTAACTAAGATGAACAAAAAAAATGTTTTTCCTACAATTTACAAAAATGGTTAATTTCAAAAGAGGTTTTTGGTGGAGAAGGAATTTGGTGATTACAAAAGGTCTAAAATACCCTATTATAAAGAAACGTACGCTATTTGACTAGCAAGGTGCTGCGAACTACGTTGAAAGGTTTTATTCCTGCCAATCATACAGATCATTTAAAAATACCATTTAGTTTTTATGACACTTAAAACGAAGCATTAGAATTTTCGGCAGTGTAGGTTACCTTTCGGTATCGTAAGCCAAGTGACATAATTAAGCGAATGAAAGTATGTATTTTTTATCACATATTCTAACGAACTAAGACAGGAAAGTACAGTTAATGAAAATTTCCCCGAAAGATTTTCATTCCAAAATTCATTTTTTTATTTTGAAATTTATTCCGGAATTATATATTTTATACTTCGAAATTTTAAGGAACGATAATAGTGATACTTATGAGGCAAATTGGAAAAAATCATGTTATTTACTCGCGTATAACCCCAAAAGTATAAAATGAATCAGATAATATAAACTATATTATCTGATTCATTTTATACTTTTGGGGTTTACGCCTCATATGCCTTTTGTTCATTAGCAGCGCTATTGTCTTTCATCTTTTTCTTTTGCGCGCGGAAGTAAACTGAGCTATCTCATCGAATTTATGTGAAAAGCGAATGCGAGAATTATTTTCGGATGTCTACTTAAATTGCGAATATTCCAGATTAATTCAAAATATGTTTAAATATAGAACTATATTTTTCATGCTTGTCTTACGGCACAGACAATGTTATCCCTGTCATGAATGCAGAACGTGTCAGTATAGTTGACAGTAAAAAAAGCATTTCAAGTAGCTATTACGTAATACTTTAACAACAACGATCTACTTACTTTTATCACTCTGATTTATTATTATTACATTTAATGATCTTTGTTATAAAGAAAATAATATTTTTATGGCTTCTTTATTTTTCGTCAAAACATTAAGAAAAGGTTACATTAATTAAGGGTAGATAAGCACAAGGTAATATTGTGTAAAGTAAATTTTTTATACTGCTTTTACCGTGATTTTTAATGATATTTTCGAAATCTGTACCCTGGTGTGTACAGAATAGTCTTAACTGCATTAGCGTTAAAATAAGTTTTTGTCTGTCTTCATTATCAGAATAAGATTGATAAGCATAATAATCGGGATCGGTCATCTTGGCGTTCATTGAAGGAGGCATGATGAGTGATGATGATGATGAAGCATTATAATCAATCGATGAACATTGATTACATAATATAATAGTATGTCACGGACAACACAAAAATATTCGTATTTAATTCATTAGCTGGACAACCTATGTATACACTTTGCCTTGGTATTTTATAATATATAATAGATATTTTAATAAAAAAGATAGGAATATCATCACTATAATATACGAAGCTAAAAGCTAGATAATATTAATGGTCAACAATGAAGCTTCTAACGGTACAGCTACTGTAGAGATAATGTGCGTCAGAAATAAAGATAGCACAGTCTTAATGGCGGCTTATGTATAGAAGGTGCTTCTTAATTGTTATGTTAAATTTATAGGCTATTATTATCAATGGAGGTAGCTGAAAGCTTTTCCTTGTAGCATTTAAATTCAAGATTGATGAGAAATTAGCCGTTAATCGTTTCAATGATTTGAATATTCGACATGATTAAAAACACAAAGACGTTCTTATTGTTCTAGAATGTTCATCAATCAAAACGCCCATCATACTTAAAGATATACAAAAATGGTAATGTTTATAATTTTCTTTACTACTAAATCAACTTAACTTCAGCAAACCATTTAAAGAGCAAATCAAAAATGGATTTAGGAACAATATTAGGCAGTTTAAAATTCGAACGTATCTACTATCTCAATAGTTTTATATAATTTGTAATTTAATCATCATCATCAACAGCCTTTATCCGACCAGTGCTAAATATAGGCCTTCTTCAATAAACGCCAAGACGATTGTCCCCTTGCCACTCGCATTCAACATAGCTACTGCACGGAGATCGTCTTCCCACCTAGTTCATGACCAACACTTCAATTTGCTTGAGTAAATCAAAAATAATAATAGTATGAGTGACATTGATCTTGCTGGTAAGTACTCAGACTTTTTTTTCTTTAACGCCGGGAAATGCACTGACGCATACCGCAGGGGAGTGAGTCTCCCCAGGCGAGTATGTGGGACTCGCTGCGCCCAAATGCTGGTAAATGAACGCAGCTCTACCCACTGAAACCCGGCGAGTGCCACCAATGCCGCCTTTGGTGAGGCGCCCCGGATCTACTAGCACACGGCACCTCGACGGCCATTCAGTCCCCTAAGGGGGCCAACGCCACCTCCACAGACGGTTTGCTCCGCACCACAGAACAACCCCTCCCACCGTCAGGACAGTACAATGAGGCGAGGTTCCCATCCTCGCCCCTTGCCCCCTTCTCTTTTGCCCCCTCTTCTTATAAGAGGGGTACAAAGAGCCCCCTTGGCTCAATTAGCTTCGCCCAAGGTGTTGGGCTCACCCTAGCTTACTGAGCCCCACTGCCACGACAAGGCTTGAACCATGGTGGGGTAAGTACTCAGCCTAAAGTATATACAGTTTAGGTATAGTTAAATCCTCTGCATTAGAAAAATGAACAGTTGTAGTTGGCGCTGAAGAATGCATAAACGATGATAGTGATCGTGAAATGAAGCTTTTAATATACAGCGAAGAAACCGCAAGACTAAAGCCAAGCAAATAATTATACGGACTTGTTAAGCAATTATTAAATTATTCATGCGTCGTTATTTTAATTAGCTCGTGATCTTGTAGATTAGCTTTACTGCCCCGTGAAAGTCAATTTCCTTCCACATTATATTGACTACTGTTTCAAACATTATCTAGTTTACTAGCCTCTATGACTACTTGCTTAGACTATTCAAAGTGTAACTGTAATGTACAGTGAAACAACTTTTTAAGTTATCTAGGTGGTTTATTAGGGTTTTTACATTCCTGACGTTTCTGAACGTTGTTGTTGTAAAGTATTCAAAATCTTAGGGAAGGAAACTTTTAATCATCATCATCATCATCACCACCACCACCACCACTACCGTCATCATCATTATCATCATCATCATCATCATCATCATCATCCTTATCATCCTCATCATCCTCATCCTCATCATCATCATCATAACCACCACCACCACCACCACCACCTCCACTACCATCATCATCATCATCATCATCGTCATCATAATCATCATTCTCATCATCGTCATCATCATCATCACCACCATAATCTTTGTCCATTCCACAGCTGAACAAGGGGCTAATAAACTTCAAACTTCAATTTTTTTTTCGTTGATAAAATGATAGAATTCGTACACAATTATATTATGGGACCAATTCAATAAACACAAAAATTATGAACTATTGGTTTGGAAATATTTGTAGACTTGCCTACCGGATACTATTATTTCTATGTATTCTCTACCAATGGAATTTTAAGAGGAATTCGCTGATAAACGAGTGGATGATTAATTTGACTATTAAACGTTTTTATTACATCTGTCAACGGTTGGAAAATAAATGATTCGCGTAATTAATGCCTGCCTACTTAATTACTGTAGAAATAAAAACCTGCCAAGTGAGACTCTATAGTTAGCGGAGGGTTCCACAATTCTATTTATTCTACATGCATCTTATGACATGGATACTTTATAATGTTACATGTAAGTTACGAAGGGACCCCCGGGTCATTAATAAGAAATCAATATGTATAAAAAAATAATACAATAAATTTTACATTATTTATTTCATTTGATAGATTTTTCCAAGCATTGACAGTGTGAATAATAAAACGATATAGGAACGGGAGGACAATCCTCCCGTGAACATGGTTGCTGTAAAGTATCCGAAACGTCGGGCATATAAAAAACTTAATAAGCCGCGGTAAAATCCGTAAAATTTTCATTATAATGAATGAAATTCCCGTAAACATAAGAAAACCATATTTTTTGTTTACATTATTTTATGATACAACATAAAAATATATACATAACCTTAAATTTTCACCCCTCATCCCATATTTTTTAATCGCAATTTTAAGTTTGGCAGAACGATATCTGTCGGGGCAGCTAGTATAATTATATATGTTTAGGGAAGATGGAAGTACGGGTTCCCTAATGGATTCACCATTTCACGCGTAACCCTAAAAATGGTCAGCTGTTTCGACACTTGGTCCGCCCGGGGGAACTGATGATTAGACTTAATTGAATACTGACAGGTTATGTATGTAATCTTCAGGTCTTAACTTGCCTCTGCTTTCTAATATGATTTGTGATGCTCAAGTATGAACTGTTGCTACCGTCGCTCGAGGGGATGTAGATGTAACACTTGAAAATCTAGTGCAGGGGACATTAAGCTTACTTTTTAATTTAATTGGCCTTTTGGCATAAGTTGAAGTAATTTAATCCACGATTAAAGATTTTTTTGTCGGTAACGATGTGCAGAAACTCTCAAATAAACACTCACATTTTTTATGTAAGTAAAAAAATAAATGGAGCTTGGGGGAGGACCTTGCCCAGCAGCGGGACAGCGCTAATTAAAAAAAGGAAAAAAGTTAAATCTCGAACAAGCTTTGTGATGGTGGTTAGGAATCTACGTCGCAAATGAGGTATGCCATGCTGCTCCATAGCCAACTTGGGCCGGTACGACCGTGCTAGTAGTACCTCTCGCTCACATAATACCGGTGTAAAGTGAAAGCAATGCTGTCGCGTTTGGTGCGGCTTGTGAGCTTGTGGCAATAGGCCACAAGCTAATGGAAGGATAGGGAAAAAGAGTAAAACGCATCTGCATAACCTTTCGTTGCGCGGATGTCTATGGGCGCTGGTAGTTACCATGAGGCTTCGACTGCTCGGGTGGCTTCTTATGACATAAAAAAATGAATATGAAATTTTAAATATGGAATCAGTTCTCATTTTGAGTCTAGGTATCATCATGCGTTGCTGCTATAGACGCAAAACGATAGGGTCTCGGTTGCAGTTATATTACTAATCTTTAGTTCTCTGGCGGAGGTCTTCGTTTCGAATCCTAACTGTCAAAGAAACACCCAGCATAGCAAACTTCATAGCAGTTGAGTTACGGTAAACTTAGGTTACCGATA
Organism: Lycaena phlaeas; assembly: GCA_905333005.2. Lineage (NCBI taxonomy): Eukaryota > Metazoa > Arthropoda > Insecta > Lepidoptera > Lycaenidae > Lycaena > Lycaena phlaeas. The sequence continues at coordinate 8,822,661 of HG995181.1, forward strand.
ACGAGAAGACTAAGCTAGTTTAAGTGGTAGTGCAGTCTCTTGCTCTAATCAACGAAGTCCTGTTTAGCGTAAGACTCTCACCGAGAGGCCTCCTATTCGAGATGTAGGAGTACGTCTCGACAAGAACCTTCATCACGAGAGGGTCGGGTGCCAACCTCCTCCTTGCCTATTATTCATAAAGGCTTTCCGTGACTCAACAAATATATTCTAATGGTAAAAAACATCCAAACTTACAAATATTATATCTGTAATATTAGTATCGATGATCGATTCTAGTTTTCGATACATGATGCAATGCTTCTTAGTTTTGACATGTCCGCTTTATATCAAGTTAAAACAATTTAATGGATGTTATGTAAGACAAGTATGATAATTGGGTATTTATTAAGGAGCTGGACATAATTATACATAGATCAATGTTCGATTTTGAAATAGATGGTTCTAGTAATAAGCATAATTTACGGTCGGAAAGTTTTGAGTAGGAATCTTTATACAATATAATTCTTATGTTCGAGTCTATTCGATTGAATTTGTCCTAAAGGGCTGTACCGATTTTAATGAAATTTTGTGTGTGTTCAAATTGATTAGAGAATGGTTTAGATTCATAATTGAGCTTACAATAAAATAAGTGGTACAGGATGTACGTCCTATTTGCTTGTTTTTCATACTAAACATTTCAAAACATATTTCAAAGACAAAGTAATTTTTTTTTCAAAATAGTACTATCAAAGTATCTTTTTGAACGTCAATTGAGTCTACCACCGGTTCCAAAGCAAGCCTGAAATAATCTTTTCAAACATTTTTATTATTACCTATTATTAACATAAACAACATCATTCAAAGGTAGCATCATCAGCCACCATGATTATTTTAAAGATATTTCGGTAAAAAATTGCATATAAAAGAAAATATGTGAATCATATAAAAACTTTTTTAACATCAATATAATGTACAGTTCTGAAATAGTGATCTTTCAACTAACCTTTAAATTCCTTAATAAACGTGAATTAAATGGATTAAAAGACTATGGTAATATTTCTCTAAGGCTTCTCAATAAAAACGTTTAGCAATTCTATGGCTCTCGTAGGCTGCAAGCATTTATTAAATTATAGGTTCTCTATAAAGGATACAATAATTAGTTAGGTTACCGGCGAGATAGGCGTAATCGTCATTTCAAAATGTATAATTTTGGTTACTTCAACGGAAGAGACATGTCTAACCTCTTGCCAAATTGTAACTTATACTAATCACTTTGAAGCTTTGAGAAAGAGTTTGTGAGGTTGCAGGGGCTAATATCTGATTTACTAAACCGATTTCAAATAGTCTTTTACCAATAGAAGGCTACGCTGCTTATGAGAGACATAACCTACATTTTCTTCCCGTACCATAGAATAAGGCACGCGGGTCAAACTGCGGTGTATTGTAATGAATAAAATTGGCGATTTATAGAAAGTATTTTTATTGACATTATCAGTAAGTGTTTACTTTTTGGACAAAAACATCGGTTGTCTGTAAAGTCGGCTTACGGATGGTAGTTTGACGTGACCACGTTAAACATTACATGCTCGAACCGAACTGAGCCGATCACTCGCTACACGACGTCATCTTTTTCGTGCATGCTCTTACTATCGAGTTATTAGATGTTGTCAGGTCAAAAAGTGATATGTTAGACAACTACTGTTACAGTGAAAAATGACACAGCTGCTTAGGACGCGGGATCGAATACCACATATGCAGTTGATATAAATGGAATATTCGGTATCGGTGTTTATGAGTATGATTGTTTACCAATTTACTGATTGTTCTAATTCTTTATGTGAGCTAGTTTTCCAATACGCAATTAAACCGTCTTAAGACTAATATAAAATATAAGATATCTTTCATAATCAGTCTTTATTTGTCTACTGCTAAACCTAGGTCTAACTCAATGAATGCCAAGACGACAGACTCCTTGCAATACGCATCCAACTCGGACCGGTCATTGCACGGTCGTCTTTAAAACGACTCAATAGTAAACTTGAGAGCGTATCTTAGTAAATTCCTAAGTATTTTGTTTACCAAACAAAACATGTGAACGATGCAATCAAAAGAATTCCGCTCTTTTTGTTCCTTTAATGACTTAAAGGTATCACTTCTTTGTACCATTCAATCTTCGAGACCCTGCATCCGAAGATGTGTGATCGGTGTAATCGAAAGTTAACCTTATTCGTGGTGTGCAAAGAGTATATTCTAATGGATTCTTGCGTATTTAAGTCCATTAGATATGCATGTTGCACGCGTGCCTAGCTCGTGCCAATTTGTGAATAGCGTCGGACACTTCGAGCAGCTTTCTTTCCTCCATTGCTAAACTTGCTTGGATATCACTACTACGTTCTAGAGGGACTATCGTTTTATATCGATATCGATGTTTTGTGTCATCGATTTATACATTCAATTAATTTACACAATCTACATTTATAAGTATAAAGTTGTTAATCTTAAGTATGTGTGGAAATGTTTAATTTAGCTTAAATGAGACTGACTTGCTTATGTAGTATAAAAGTCTCTTTAAATAACGACAAAAAAGTTCTTAATTGTTAAAATTATTCTTACTTCTGAATATGTTAGTGTCCAACGAGCTGGGTCATATAACAAAACAAATTATATTGATAACAAACAAAATTCGCCTAAAAAACAAAGCTATAAATGAACGTATATAATATTTCCATTAATAAAGGCTGTGGAATAGACGCGTTTGTACCTCTATCTAATATGTACATTTAGTGTTTTAAAAAGAAAAGATTTATCATCTTACGTCTCAGATCATCGTATAAATTGCATAGACTGATTGGGCTGAAATTATTTATTCACAATATGCGTTCATAATATTATCTTCTACCTATACAACTTACAAATAAAATCAAATACTAACTTGCGTAAATAATGTCACAAATTGTTCGTAAAAAAAAATCTTTTTATTTAAAAACATCAAATCCCTATCGACATTTTTGTGACTCTTCCCTAAGGTCCGACGTGCCGGGTCCGCCGGCGGCCGCTACACCTACTACCGCTCATTAGAATGATTGATGGTATATTTGAATGCATAAATATGCGCCTACCAACCGCACGGCGCGCCGGTCACGAGCCGTTCCACTTGTAATAGAATAACAGCTTGATGCGAGATGTATCACGGATCACTATGTGTATGCTAAGGATACTCTTATGCACAGTTAACAGCCTGTGGCACGAAGACGTCTACTTGATCCATTACGTACATTATTACATGGTATTCATTGATATCGATGCTAAATAAAAATATATACAGCTATATATAGCTTAAATAAAATTTCCAGATTCACATAATATAGTGACGATGGTCCAGTGGTGGGTGGCCTCTTATGCGAGAGGTTCCGGGTTCGATCCTAACCCGTCCGTGTGTGCCTTGAAATGGGTTTTTCTAAATTTCTAACTGCACACATGAGAAATCTGCATGCCTGATGAGATTGAAAGTCTGGAGGTATGTGAAGTTCACCAACCCGCATTGGGCCAGAGCATCGGTGAACCTGTTAATTCTCCTCGCCTGATTTCGAGGAGGAGACCCGTACCCAGCAGTGAGACATATAAGGGTTGATACTTTACTTTTTACATAATATAATTCTGGCTTGCATTTAGGCTAGCAAGAAGTACAATACAAAAACAAGGTTAAGTGAGGTCTGTTCTGTGTTAAGATTACATGAACATACATTTTTTTCTGGATTTTACTATACTTACAAGTTCATTTCTCCCAATTATTGAGATTCTCAACACCAATACGAGCTATATTGGAAATAGAATAGTACCTAGAACTTATAAATACAAGCGTTTATGATTTCAAAGAACTAAATAAAGCTGTCTGGCGCTATGAGACTTGAATCATAGATTTAATTTTACAACTATCTACAATTAGATATCTCTTGTAGAAGGAAAGAAAAAATGTATCTATGGAGTATTTTTTCGAGTACTTTAACATGCGCACTTTAAGATACAACTAAAGTTAAATAACAATATCATGTTATCTCTTCTATTGATGTAACGGGAAGAATATAGCGTGCACGCAAGTAGGCATAGAGAGATAATACGAGAAAAGGGGATTTTTTTTGTCGTAGTGCGTATGCTAGGCAAGAGTACGCAGTAATTTTAGAAAAATACATTTAAAGGCCTTGGCCAGGACAGAACCCTTTGTTATTTCTTCTTAGTTTTAATTCTTCTTTAGTGTAACAGCATTGCTGTATTCTGGAAAGGAGGCGTATATGATGAGATGCTTATGTTTGATTATGTGCAATTAATTTTGTGACACATTGACTACTTACTTTCAGGTTGCTCTTTGGCTAGTTCACGTAGTCAATTTGTATATACGTAACTTACCTAACTCATAATAGTGTATTCTTAGTTGTTATTCGTATAATATTACTGACCCGTTGATATAAACAACAAAGAGCATAGGTGAAAGTACAGAGCCTTGGGGGACACCATCATTTAAACCGCTGGATATGAGCTTGAGCCATCAACTATAAGTTTGGTGCTCTGCATCGTGAGACAGATCACCTACAATGTAAATATCAAAGGAGAAAACGAAATCAGAATTACATTATTAAATAATACAAATAATATTTTTAAACTTCCTTAATAGGAAGACTACAGGGATTCGAAAGGTTTGATTCAATGGTTTTTAAGGACAATATTAAAATATATAAGTATGATAGGTAATAATACTTCATTAAACAGATCCAGTATCAATTAAAGAGATAAAAAAAAAAAACATTAGGAAGTATGTTTTAATTTTGTGTATCAAGACTTAAACGGTGCGATGTCGGAATAGTCTAAGGCCTAAGATCTAACGAGACGTCCATTAATAACTAAAAAGTGTTTTTATTTAGCACATGTAACCTAGCCTTTCCCAGGTAGAAAATCAATCATACATTCGCAACAACACAAGACTATAACGCATTAACTGGGCAAAAACTTGGGGACCCGTTTTGCGACATCGTACTCAGTCTGCGAATGAATAAAAGATTTGTATGATGTATTATCACCTTGTTGCGAGTATAACTAGCGTCGGAATAGAAGGAATTAGTTTGTGCGTAGCATCAGCAAAATTATTAAATGATCGTGGTTCATTAGTTTTCACAATATGCTGATAAAATTTATATTAGGTATTTTGTAAACTAAGCATTTGAAATAAACGTGGGACAGTGTTTTATACTTCTAAATTGTCATATAAACACATATCGAGACAATGAATACAAGTAAAGCAAGTTCCTGTTAGAGCGTAAGTATTTGAGATGCTTAATAGCTGTTATATTATTATTATCTAAACCGTTCTTCTTATGAGAATAGTTTGGTTATTTATTAATAGCCAGGTCAAGTTGTGCTACCTTTAACAGCAAATCAAAGTCTACCATACCTAAAATATTACTACAGAGCTAGTTCAATTTTTTATCCGTTCTTATAGAACATACCTAAGGTAATGTTATTCCTTAATGTGATATGTATGGCACGTAAGCGTCTAGCCGTTTCTTGATTGAATGTATTTCTGATGACGAAGATGAGCAAGGACTCTTAAGTATTACTTTATAATATATTGCTCATAACATTGTCACCCACAACTTTGCGTTCGTTGAGGGAGGAATAAAAGCTGCTACTGCTTGATGTTTATGATAAGACAACAATGAACGTGAAGATTTGCATATCTTGACTTCATTCTTTTGTTTCAATGATGGCCCTTGATTCGGTGGGCACAATTTGAATCTGGTCGTAAACAATTTAATGTTCAATAGGATACTTCTACGAAATCTTTTTTAACACTTTTGTGCCTATCATCACGTTTCTACACGGTTATTACATGAGTATTTACTATAGTATAGTAACAACTAGGACATACTCATTTAAGGGCAGGCCTTATTCGATTACAAACTATACTCCTTAACTGCGTATTGCTGCTGCGAACGTCAATCAATTTTACACGTCTATAAGCTGTGGGGTGTCCAATTATTCGTCTGTCAGCATAAAAATTATCCTCTTCATAATTAAAAAGGCGCAATGATAAAAATTCCATAACGGTCCGTCCAGAGTTTTTGTCCTCGATCGAACATGCATGTAACATGCGTGTGAATTTAGTGGAGAATCCTGACAGGCATGCACATGTTATGATTATTTATATTACAAGCCCGTTTTAGCAAGCCGTACATATTTTCTCAAGAAATATGTATGTCACTCAATAAATTCCCAAGATGCAACTTTTCTAATGCCAGCGATGGTGATAAGTTTAATGGTGTTTATGTAACTTAATAGTTGCTGTTTTAAATTATATGACAGTTTTGAGCGGTAGGATTCTTGTAGCTATATAAATAAGTACTTTATTACTTACTAAGGTTCTATGAAAGTTTAGATAGATGTAGCTGACAAGTAGTTTTTGAAAAGCCAAAATTTTCTAGGGTAAGATATTAATGATGGCTTTAAATCTGGCTAATGTTGTACACAGTAAAGTTTGGATATTTGGATGTATGTTTCTCATTTACGTCAAAACAAGTGAATTTTTATGAAACTTAGCAGTGTTGTAGATTATATACCAGAATAACATTGACTGCATTTTATTTCCAAAAATTTGCAGTAATTTTTAATTACGTCAACTTAATAATTATCAAATCGAAAATTATATGTACCGGTCGAACTAGTCTTTTAATACAATAATATATAGACATATTGTGATAAATTAAAACGCATGTGCATTTTATAATATTAGTAATCGAGCACAGTACTTATGATGCATTACTAAAAACGATGCATGCGTTAACTTAAAAAAGGAAATTTGACACATGCTAACCTTTGGGGACGTGCGATGGCTGCTGATGAGAGGAGCGGCAGCATGCTCTCGTTTCACTTTTACACTTTAACAAGTTTTTTTTGCCGCAAGAAAAACGTACGCATCTCGAACGTGAAAGTTGAGTACGTGGATGTAGAAATACAAAGTCGGATAAGTTTTTTTAAAGTGGGCGTAACGTGATTATTTTTCTGTTAAATTCAGTGTAGTGATAGTAGAATAAAAGATAGAACCATAGAAATGGTGATATTAAGATAGACCCAAATATGGGGTTTCCCTTGCGTTGTTAAACGTGCTTTTTTTTCTGTGAATACTATAGGATTTTAATGGCTTATCATTATTTAAAGGCAGTAGCGCTGAAAGATTTAAGGTTGATCATTGATTCGTAAAGGATTCAGTTTATAATAAAAGGTTACTAAAATAAGAAGTGTTCAAATATTATATTCGTTACATACTTCTGGTTTCGATATAAATCATAAGATAATGCATTAATAATTAATTTTGATCCCATAAATTGTTGTGCTGTTACTTTTTGAAATGATTCCAAAAGCATTATAACTCTTATTTAATAAAAACATTTCAAATATTGCCTCTGTGGTTTCTGATATGTAAATATGCGGGTAGTGAAACGCAGATTTCCTTAAAGTAGTTTGAATCATTTTATTCTGAATGCTTTAGGTAAAATATGCAAAAATCTCCCCAGGGTTTTTGGACGTTATTTTATTAGTAACTTTCAATCGAGGTAAGTTCTAGATAGGTTGTACTCATATTTATAAAATATTAGCATTCATAATATAAAGTATTCTGTTACTTCTAATACCTTCAAGAATATGCATGGAAAGCAAGCGTAACAAACAAACTTACATTAAAATTATAATATTAGTAGGAAACACTATTATTGGATTTACAGATGAAAAATAGCATGTAACAGTTCATGATAAAATAATGACCTAAAATAAAAGAATAGCGGTTGATCGATGACAAACTTAATTATATATTTTCATAAAATAAACCGCGAAATTAGGTCTTTCACGGCTATCAAATTTTTCAATTATCTCTCTATTTAATGATCACTTATTAAATGTTTATGAGGCAATAAATTTACAAATAGTCGCAATTTTGTAAATTTAGTAAATATTTCGTTTCCCATATTATATATTCTGCATGCCTGATAACACTAAATCTTATCAGCCAATTTTTGAACGTGTTCGAAGCTCACCCCCATTGGGCCAGCACATCGGTGAACTATGGCCCAACGCCCTATGGTACTGGGCCATAGTTATTTATTAAGTAAATAAAGAAATAAATTATTATTATTATTATATGTATAGTTCCTTATCAACTGATTTCGAGGAGGACACCCAGGAGCAGTGAAACATATAAGGGGCTTTACTTTTTACGTCATGCTCAGTAGTGACACACGCTGAAAAACAACTATAGCACTGTAAAGAATATTCTGGTGAGAAAACTTTTGAATCGGAAGATAACTTTTATATTAACAAACATGATGAACAAAACCAAACTCTTTTTTACTTTACTATTGCTGTCACTCGTCAACATTGATAGATCAATACCGATAGAAAAAAATGATAGGCGTAGAAAAAGCAACGGGATCGCATCGAGAGTGAAATCAAACGCGGGCCGCCAAAGTACGGTGGTCTGTTGAGAGATAGAGACACGGCCTTGATATAGAGGACGCACCTTGCCTGGACTCGACGTAAGATTAAGGGTAGTTATAGTAAAAAAATTGTGATCGATCGATTCGATCAGATTTAATTGTATTAAATAAATATAATAACACTATGAACTAGTCTTTTATACTAGGTCCATATGATGGGATATGGGTAGAAAATATACTAAAAATATGGATGTAATGAATTAATAATAAGCAATGTTTACGCAACAGACCATGTTAACTAGTAAGTATATCAACGAGTGACGATGGTCCAGTGGATGGATTCGGCCTCTAATACGAGAGGTTCCGGGTTCGATCCTGACCCCCTCGTGTGTGCCTTGAAATGGATTCTTCTAAATTTTTAAGTGCACCTAAACACGAGACTATCGCTCGCTCACCGGTGAATGAAAACATCGCGAGAAAACCTGCATGCTTGATGAGATTAAAAGTCTTTGAAGGCATGGGAAGTTCACCAACCCGTACTGGGCCAGCGCATCGGTGAACTATGGCCCATTACCCTCCTCGCCTGATTTCGAGGAGGAGACCCGTGCCCAGCGGTGAGACAAAGCGTAGATACTTTACTTTAGTTTTATATCAACGAGAAAGTATTTATGTTTGTCACTCTGTCACATAAAAACTACTGAACCAATTTCAGTGAAATAGTACAATAACATAGTTTATATTATATCAGAATGTCACAAACTATAATATTTTATATAAAGATGATAGAGCGCGAATTGTCCAAATCTACCCCGGCGAAGACAAAGGTACAGGCATCTACCTTGTAGTGGTATTATTTCAAATTGAAAGATTATGCATCTATATAAATTTAAAAAAAATAGCTAGCAGGTAGACAAGCGTTATAATCACAAAGTAGTTTAACATAAGTATTAATATTGTGAGCAATAGAGCCACTTAGCATTTGCAAACTATTACCGCATTACGCTGATTTTCAGTGACTCCTCAAATTTAATGATATTTTAACCCTCCGTTCGTACTTCTCACAGTTGTCATCCCTAGTGTGACATTACCAATTTTACATAATCAAAGTACTTTTAAATGATTTTATTTCCTCTTCTCTGTTAGATTATAATTTGTGTTTTAATAACAGACATTTAGGTGTGAAAATGTGACGTCACAAAATCTAGGGGCCCTTCTCCCGATCATCCCCTCCCTCCTCCTTAACTCGTGACGTAGTTCATTATTGATGGCCTTATACAGCAAGTCCGTCAGATAATATGTTCAATTTTAGTCCGCGTCAAAAGTTCAGGAAACCCTGTAATACTCGTATTTAGACGAACGGATGTTGTTGACAAAGTAATCCTTTAAAGAAAAAAAACAAATGGCAAAAGGATGAAAATGTACTTTTTTATAAAACGGTGCTAAAAAAATCCCGAATGCAAATCAAAAAACGCGGTAGCTCTTGTCGAAAAATCTGGCTAATTAATCAGATCGAAGGCTGTTGAACGGGGGACCATTTAAAGTATGCGTCTTCCACATCACCTCGTTATTTCGGAATCCGCTCTTGTTTCGTAAAAGCCTTTTTTTGCGACGTTCGCGTACACCGCGAATTTATTTGCACATTTTTAGGCTACAATTTAATTACGACAATTTCGTGTTTTTTTCATATTATCAAACATGCAAACAGTAATTTTGTGAAATAGTATGTCTTTATGAATATTATTTATCTTTATTCAATCATGTAAATTATTATATTGCATGTCAAAAAAAGAAGAAAAAAAAAAAACATTTTTTTATCAAAACCAACCAAAAACAGCAGAGCTTTCTGGTTTACTGTTTACGAATTCAGTGAGCAGTAAACAGGCAATTATTTTGGAGATTCTTATGTCTTATAAAAACCTACCTTGGACTTTTTTTGTCATGTATTGTCTTTGATGATTATGACACATGAGGTAAGGCCCACTAGCGTTGCTTATCGTACCCTAAGGCCATGTTACGTATTCTGATCACGTACTATTAATTGATCCGTTTCAAATTAAGCTATTTTCAAAGAGTATTAGTTTCTATATAGAGACTCACATACCCGAAGTACTTAAACGCATATTTGTATTAACCCAAATGCGAATACGAAAAAATATAAATTTATTTAATGATTCTATTTAATTTTTAATGTATTGATGTTAAATCGTTACAGGGTTATTTATAGGAAGGATGCCATAGGAAGGCAAACGAACAGTTGAAGCCTTTTGGCGACTATCAACGCCCACAAACATCCACAAAACCAGAGGTTATGCATCTATCTAGTATCTATCTCCCAATGGGCCACTGGAAACTCACAAGCCGCGAAACGAAATGCGACAGCATAACTGACACTTTACGTCGGTATTATGGTATCGAGAGGTACCACCCCGGCCGTGCCAGCCCAATTCGACTGCAAAGCAGCATAGCACTACATCTTAAGAAATTTTTGATTTTTTAAAATTGACCTTTCAGTCAAACTTAACCAAAAAATATCAAATATATTTAATGGTTTCTTAAAGTATTGTGGTTACAGATAAATACAAATTTCTTCATATAACTATATATCTCTATACAAGCATTTACAAGGGAAATCAATCAAAAAACACAACTTGTAATTTTCAGAACAGAAATTAACATTGCAGACTATCAATACTTCTTTCATGTCTATAACTTTTTTTTTCCTTTTACGCCGGGAAATGCATACACAATGAGATATCCCGCTGCGAAGTGAGTCTTCCCAGGCGGGTATTTGGGACTTGCTGCGCCCGAATGATGGTAAGTAGACGCAGCTCTACCCACTAACACCCGTCGAGTGCCACCAATGCCGCCTAGCCGCTTAAACGATCATAAGTAATGATTATCAAGATCCTATATGTGATATTAAACAATAAATAAATAAAAAATAAATAGGTCTTTAATATAAACAGACCAATGAGTATTTCCTTTCCTTCGTCTCATTTCGTTTCATCTCATTATGTACTTACGAAAGTAGACCTACGTCTCATACAATTTTAAACTGTATCCTTTATGTCTTAAGTTATAAATTGATATTTTTTAATATAATTAAACTAGAAGCATTATATTTGCATAATAAGTTTGTACTTTATTAGCGTACACTATAATTAATTTATTGTCCTCATCAAAATATTTTCCGAGACATGGCTCTGACCAAAGCAGGGCCGAACCATATCTGGTGGACGCCATTACGCTATGATACTGCAGAGGAAATGAACTCAATTTGGTATACATTTTTCGATAATTGCCACGTACCCTGTCAATAGCTTCCCTTAAAAGTACGCAAAACATTTTAGAGCTGTTCTTTATAGATAAGTGATCTAAATTAAATGGATTCAGATCACTGTCTATTACAACAGCGCATCGACTTATAAAACTAAATTAGATATTGAAAAAAAATATTTTTTCTTATATTTAAATAATGCATTCAGAATTTTTTTGTTTTATATGTTCTTCCTCGATAAATAGGCTATCTTATACTGAAAACATGTCCAAATTCGACCCGTAGTTCCTGAGATTAGAGCGTTCGAACAAACAAACTCTCAGCTAGATATTAGTATGAGATATGTTAAATAGGAGCCTTGAAATAGGTTAAATTTCTAAGTGCACCCCAAACACAAGACCATCGCTTGCTCATCGGTGAAGAAAACATCGTGAGGAAACCTGCATGCCTAATGAGATTGAAAGTCTTTGAGGGTATGTGAAGTTCACCAACCCGCAATGGGCCAGCCCGGTGAACTATTGGCCCATTACCCTCTTCGCTTGATTTCGAGGAGGAGACCTGTGCCCACCAGTGGGACATGAAGGGTTGATACTTTAATTTTAATATTGATGATCACAAAGCTAACATGTAATAGAGATTTTCCAAAAAAAGAAAGACATAGACACTAAAAGTAAGATTCTAAAGTTAGCTAGTTTAATCATCCAAATACTTATTAGCGGTGTTTGAATTATAGTTAACCAAGTGATCCAGTCGCCAACGATAGAAGTACGTTCATTAGGCTAAATTCATGTGCATAGTAATCATTCATAGTGATTTGCTTCAGGTATTCAAATTCACACGATCGAAACCGGTATATTTCATGCGTATTTGAATTTTAAATACAACCAGTAATAAAAATTGAGCAACTCTAATTACTTACTATTAATACTTCGTACTTTTATTTGACGAGCTGCGTGGGAATGCTCTAGAAATTGGCATATGGCATACGCGCATATTTTAAACACAAGTACTAAAAATTAATTTTAAATAAAAAATCAAAAACCGACTTCAAAACCATACCTTAATTAATGTACAACAAAAAAATTTAAAATAATATTGAAATACTTGGAAGTGAAGTAGAAGACGTATACTATTTAAAATCGGGTATTTTTGGAGTCGGTGCCAGCCAAAGAGGATATTCTAATGATCAATCACATACACCAAGTATTCAGAAGATGTATGTGAAGGGCACCCATGTTTTGGCTGGTACCCTACTGGTAACATCGGAGTAATCGAGTAACAAACAAACAAAAAAAAAACACAGACGAATTGATAACCTCCTTCTTTTTTTGAAGTCGGTTAAAAATATATGAAAACTAAAAGGATTTTTTAAAAGGAATGTAAACGTACGATCCGAACGGACTCGTAAATGATCCTGATGATGACGAGATGATGATGATGTGATAATGATGATGTCATCATCATTGGGATCATTTGGTCAGTAGACCGTTTAGTGCTTCACGGACTAACGGACTAATTAAGTATGTTTATAAAAATTGTAAACTATATTTTGAAAGAAGCAACCCAAAAGAGTTTCTTGCTGAACTATTCTTATATACTAGGTATACTACAGTAGTATGTAATGTTTGTATTTAATTTTTTTTGTAATAGACGTTCAAAAAGATACTTTGATGGTACTATTTTGAATAAATTTTTAACTTTGACTTTGTAAGAGAGAGAATCACGTCCTGATACGAAAGTACGAGACGCGCTTGACGTATCGAGCAGAATGAGGATTGAAATTAGCTGATGATGATGATATCTTTACAGCTGTCATGATTGCAGGAGAACTGCCATTGCCACTGCCTTGCCGTCGCAAGTATCCTTATGAGTTATGATTCATTTTAAAAATAAAAAAAGCGGTCAAGTGCGAGTCGAACTCGTTCATAAAGGGTTCCCTAAGAAGTAACGTAATATAAAAGTTCTTGTAGTTCGTTGTAGCTACGGTTTGTAACTGTGGTTTACAATTTATGACGTATTAACAAAACTGGAAGTGGAAGTTTTGCATGGCAATGTACAGCATATTTTTTTTTAGTTTCATCATTCTCTTATTTTATAATTTATAAGAATATATAATAATATACCCTACACACGTATGTATATGGGTTTGGTGAAAAAATTTTGAATTTCAGTTCAAAGTATGCGGAAACCCCTAATATTTTTTTTTTCTTTTCTATATTTGTTTGAAAATTTTAATGCAATTCACAGAACAGTAGATGAACTACTTACACAGTACTTGTGACTGTGATATACGGATGGACAGATAGAGAGACAAACATGACGAATTCATAAGGGTTCCGTTTTTTGACCGACTTCAAAAAAAGGAGGAGGTTATCAATTCGACTGTATGTTTTTATTGCCAGTTGGCTACGGTACCCTAAAAACACGATCGCACATTGTAATTCGTCATAAAGGTGAGGAGGTTGCGTAATAGTCGTTGTTTTTGAGAACAACTAGAGTGGGTGCTAGCCAACTGGCCGCTGGCCGCTGTCCGCTGCTGGCTGGTCGCTGGTCGTTTCGTCACGTCGACCTTGCTTTCCTTTAATTAAACACGTCGCTGGGCAAGTGATGGATCGGTCACCTGTTTACTGACACACGCATACATACACTGGAAGTGACAAGCTGTTGATGTGAAATGTGTTGTGTCGCGCCTTCTCAGCAAAATCGACTTCAAAGGCGGGACTGCAATCGGATGTTGCTGTCCTGTATGGAATATCTGAATAAAAGTCTTCTTATTACTATGTCAGTGGCTGCTTAAGTTTTGTCCCCCCAGAACGTAGCTACAGTGTTCTCAGTAGCGTTCATTTGGTCCTGTAATTTGCAATTGGAAACTTACTAGGCAAATTTTCATTCGTCTTTTATTTAAAAAGTCAACGTAGTATTAAAGTAGGTATATGACTTACGTCACTACACTCATTTACGTTCTACATGACTACGCTGTCACTTCCATTATATATTTATATCCATTGTAACATGTCAACGTAAGTTTGCTACCAAAAATTCAAAATAACGCAACAGAGCGCAGACTGGTTGGCTGCGTTCGTTACCTCTTATAAAGATAAGGTGACCTTTTAAAATATACAGCGCTCTGTAAACTTTATAATTAGTCCCCACCAATAAATGTCATCATTAAGTAAAATAAGGGACTCATTAAAAAAATCCGTTTTTATTTTGCGTTACTTTCACATTGCGTGAGTAAAAAATCTGTAATCGTAACAGTTGTTGCGTGTATATCGATTTCCATGTTCACATTGACGCTTTTTAACACGAAAACCATTGTTGTTTTGCGTCACCGTTACAAAACCAATTTGCTGTTTTGCTATAAAAAATCCAAGAGGTAACCGCAAATGTTATAATTCGAAAGCGATCAGTTTTTCAATAAGCAATAAATATTGTAACGCAACGCAACGGTGGCGTGCGCACGCGCCTCTAACAAGGCGCCCGGCCGCCGTGTCATCGTTTTGCAATCTGCCCCACCCTGCCACTTCTAGCCATTAGGCGATCCGCGTTTATGTATTTCGACAAACTGTAATGGTCAGAGGTTGACCTTTCGTTTATTATACTATAGTACTTTTCTATTATTATAATTAGTGGATAACTCTAGTTTAATTTAAACCTAGTTATGTGAATACTATGCACTTATTTAGTTGATAAAGTTCATCAGTTAGGTATTTTATAGGCAAGCAGTATTTTTTTGACTAAGTTTTTTAAACTTAATTTTGTTAAATAATTTTCACTAATATAATAATATATAAATAAATCAAATTCAGATAAAATGAATCGTTTTATGTATTGACTTAAAACGATTAATAAATATTGATTTATTGCGTACTAGTGAAGGAAAACATCGAGAGAAAACCTGCATGCCTGATGAGATTAAAAGACGTTGAAGAATTGAAGCTCACCAACTCGCAATAAGCTAGCGTCTCGGTGAACAAGGGCCCGATACCCTCCTCGCCTAATTCGCGGAGGAGACCCGTGCTCAGCAGTGGGACATATATGGATTGATACTTTACTCTACTTTTTTTTAAATTTATTGTGTATACAAATATAATATTTTACTGCTGCAATAAGGAGTCAAATGTGAAGTTAGAACCTTATGTGATTACCGTAGCACTGATGGTAATAGACTCCAACTCAGAGTACATTTTAACATCATCCGCGCACGCAGATGTATTACTCTTCTTTTCCCTATACATCCTCCTATATCACTCGCCCTCCGATGAAATATAATAGAATGTTAGCCGTGTATATTTGCTCTGTTATAGTGTATTTTTAAAAACTACTACTATCACACAAATATATAAATTATTAACATCGTGATTGCTTCCGATTAATGATCATTAATTACAAATAATCAATTAGGTCAAGTTTGTTAAATAATGATTATTACGAATTATTGGTGATGATCATCAACCTTAATTACGCATCATTAAGAGTTTTAAGTTACCGTATTCGCAAATATATATTCCTCATTATGTTACCGTATTTGCGATAAGTTTCTCTAATGAACGCTGAGACAAACAGACGAACGTTAAATAAAACTCCAGTCCAATTTAGTCAAGATTGATTAAGGGATGCGATCAGCGCGTCAAAGTTCTTTTGAGTAATTATCACAAGCTTATATATATATATACGCCCGGTTTCTGAGAGCTAGTACACACTAGGCGCTCAGAGTTGCGTTGAGCGCGCGTTAGTCGCATACACACACCGAGCTTAGCACGGCGTTCGAAGTGCGTTAGTAGGGTAAATATACTTTTGGCTCAGTTCGAAAATGGACGTCGGAATCATGTCAAATATGATGCGCCCTTATATTGGAAAACAACTCACACACATAAAATAAGTTTTCAATTATAGATTATCGAGAGCAAGTCGCTATATCGAATGCACTTTCGGAATATTGAGCAACAAATGGCGAATATTTCATAGACCCATAGATGTAACCAAACAATAATAGATGTAATCATTGATTTCGCGGAAAATATAATCAAAGCATGCACAGTATCACATTTACGTGCGTATCCGCGTCATAAAAAAATTCTACCATGTCCTCCCAATTGCGTTTGTTAATCACCTTATTTTTATAATCGGGTCTTTCCATATCGCAAATAGCTGGTCGCTTTTGGATTTCATCTATAAAGATATCATTTTCGAAATGCTCGATCTCCATTTTCGTAACGTGCGTCCACTCTACACAAAAGCGCGCGATCAAATGTACAACAAAATGGCGGCTCATGTATCTCCAAGCGCGCAGCTGACGCCATAGCAACGCGCGTTCGAACGAAAAAAAGTAAGCGCGCGTACAACGCGCGTTTGACCAACATCTCGCGTATACATGTGTACACTTCAAAAGAATTTGGGGTTCTCAAAACGCGCGTTAACAAAGCGCGCGTTTCAAAACGCCCAATGTGTACCCGCTCTTAAAGGCCGATCAACGCAAAAATTAACAAATCAACTGTCAAGTCAAGCCATGCTAGTTGACAAATACCAAAGTGTTCAAGCCCTCCGCCAGTTCTCTGGCGAAGATCTTCGTTTGCCAAAGAAACACGCTCCATAGCACACTGAGCTTTGGACTAGTTGTAAATTAAGAGGCCACGTTTCGGCCCCGTAGGTCATAACGGAGAGAACGCATTGTTTGAAGACTTTTGTCTTCAAACTCTGCAGTATAGACAGACAGATAGAGAAAATAGCAAAGCTTCCTGAATGATATCCATCCTAATTGTACCGCCTGATTGGCTTTTCCCTGGAAGTTATGTCGACTCAGTTGCAAAGTATGCCCAAGACAGACATACTAAGGCTATGGGCCTTAGTATGTCTGTCAGGAGCATTCATTTATATTCTGCAGTACCTTCTGCAAATCCTCTAGCGATTATAATTGTTTACTTCAACTAAGATACATTTCTAAAAGAAAAAAAAATGTGTGTGTGTCAGCTCCGACGCACGACTGGAGTTTACTCCTCAAGTACGAGTATCTAACCATACGCAAAAAAAATTAGAAAGTTGCGCACTAAAGGTGCGCACCAAAAACGTGACACTTTTTCGTTAGTTCAGTTGGTTTTACCCCTCGGATTTTTCTCATACCGGGCGCCTTATATATGAAAATCGATTCTTAAGAAGTAAACTCCAAAAAATTAAAACAAATTGGTAATCATAAGAACTGTCGATATAGGCGTAAAATATGTAATTTCAAATTTTGATGCTTTTTTTAAATTTCATAATATTATATGGACACCGACATGTCGGTGTCGCGAACCTATACACATGGCCCCTATACACGCTTGCCAAGATTTGACAAACGGCAATGAGATTTACTACTACCAAACAGTGCTTAATTCAGCTAAAGAAGTTTTTTCTTAAATAAAATTATTTAGTTTTTTGGGAACATTAGAATCTTTCTAATGTTTTCAATGTATGTCTTATTCTGTTGTGTAAACTATATAACTATATCTAAGTTTTATTTCATTCGGTAGTTTTTGCGTAAAAGTGTAACAAAGATATATTCTTACAAACTTTTCGATTTATAATATTTGTAGGATTATAAAATTTATTATATAATCATAAGTCTTGATAGGGAATAATTGTAATGTATCTCTTACATTAATAAACCATGTTCTTAAATATGTTTAATAATTTGTATTAGCCTCTTTAAAAAAAATGACCAATTGTTGCAGTTGTATCGAGTATGATGATGATTATATGTTTAGCCCTTCTTAAGATATTATCCATCTGTATAACAAATATTGTTTCAGAAATTCAGATCAAAAAAAGTTGTGAGTGCGATTCACACACGATAGAAGTGAAACACACGTTAAATGCTCAAATACAAGCAAGTATTAAACAGTGTGCAATATACATACACGCCGACATTTGCTCTCTCGCTCTTTTGTATTTGTGTCTGTTGTTTTTTTCGTTGCAACCAGTTTAAAATCACAACGATTCTAATGAAGTTTCACTTCAACAACTTCGAAGTGAAAAACCGATCTAAATGGCTTCCATTATTAACATAAAGTACGGATGCTTTTTTATCACGCATAATAATGTATTATTATGTAATTATAATTATATTCATGCGATCTGTTTAGAACTCCCACATTTCAAAATCGTTATGAAGAAGTAGCAGGTAGGTATAAATAATAATACAAAATTCAATTTATAGTTATTTATTTCATCTTGACAAGGTAATCGGTGACCTTCGAACGACTAAAATTTATAAAAAGTACAAAACGACATAGTTAATAATCTCTATTATTATTTAAAACTAGTGATAAGTTAAATAGCATCTCTTATGAGTTCAACATTGGTTTGGTTCGAGTAAGCAGTAGATATATGGCAAAGACAAGGTAACGCTTCTGATTCTCATAATCTTTGACATATATTTTAAGTATGTTATTTTATTGGCGATTCCGACAAGACACAAAAGCTTTTCTCCGTTGACCATATTTTTTGTTGTAAAATCTTTAGAGATGCTTTTTGCATGAGAGATTAACGGAAAAAATTAATGGTTTACACTATAATCTTACCAGATTGGAGTTTTACAGAATTTAAATCACGAGTGTCCAGCACTATGTGTACAAAAACTACCAGTCTGACGTTCGCGATGTCACTCTGGTGTTTTCTGTAACTTACTTCACTCCGGCGTAACATACAAGCGGCAAATTTATGTCAAATTAGTAATTACATTTTTATGTCAAAGAATATGACGTAGAGTGTCCGTCGTACCATACGTCTTTTAATATATTTCTCCCTGTCTATTTGTTTAAATTACTAATTATTTAATATTGGAACTTTAAGCGATAGTTTGTTAGTGATATATATAAAACATTTATTATCGTAACAATAATAGAGATCTATCTATACTTAAAGGAACGTTTATATTAGTTCTTTGAGAGTTTATACAATTTTGAATTACAGTTTTGACCGCCAATAATAAATAGAATCACAGTTAGCAAATCTTAATATAATGCGGATTTTGTACACAATTTTGTACGGTTGGTGAAATAAATTTTAATTTTATTAAATACGATAAAATATTTATAATTTGTGTATTTTGAAACTTAACAATTGGGACATTAGTTTTAATGTCTTCACACTGTGGCTTTGCCCGTATATAATAATTTACACAACACACGATAAAACTCCATCAAATCTGTTCATTTTTAAAACATTTCTAACATTTTATAAAATTAATTATCCTCAATAAGCAACAAGTTATACGTATATTGGTAACCGGCGTTTTCTCTCAGACTAAAATACTAATATTTAACATCAAAATAAGCAAAATTTACAAAAAATAATACATTGACACTACTTACAATATTACGTTTATGAACCTATAATACACAATTTAAAACTATATATCTAATTTGTATTTATTATCGGTAGTGGAAATTCGGTACAATCTAAACTAATTATATTGAACGACAGCTATTTACATAATAGTATACAAGATGCCATATCACTTCTCATAATAACTAATCTGAAACGATTTCATAGAGAGCCCATTGCGCCAATCGACACTAAAGGTACAGTCCACGGCACGTAAATAGAGCGCTAACTTACGATCTATACGTACGTAAGAGTGAATGGGAAGCATATGCGGATCCACCGCCTGTAGCGTCTCTTTACGTGACGGGACTTCCACTAGCGGTAACGATCATAAGAATGTAATACAGGAATTTTGGCATTTCAATAAAGGCGCGATTTAATCAAGGCATATCTCACAACTTTATTTACACAAGAGTCATTTGGATGTCGACCAGATTATCGTAGCGGCCTTATAAATACCCTACACGCTCACTATCAGGTGTGGTCCACGACGCTGGCGGCGGCGGCGGCGCGGCGGGCGGGCGCCACGCGGCCCATGAACGACCTGATCTCCTCGAAGTACGTCTCCTCGGGCGATCTCCGCCGGGTCTCGTCTCCGTTCTCCGCCTCGTGCTTCTTCAGGTGCCTGTCCAAGTTCGTCTGCTGGCCGAAACAACGGTCGCAGTGACGACACCTGAACGGCCTCTCTTTGTTGTGAATATTCCTGACATGCCGCTGAAGGTTCGACGATATCGAGAACGACCTTTCGCAATATTTGCAGCGGTACGGCTGCTCGCCCGTGTGAGTCCGTAAATGTCTCGTGAGGTTGGCACTGCGCGGGAACGCTTTCCCGCAGTAGGAGCACGTGTAGCGGTCTCTCGCTCTGTTTACTTGGTTCTGGGGGATGGGGGGAGCTCTGGGTGCGCCTGGAGCGAGGAGCGTCGCCGCAGCCGCCGGGAGGAAGGGGTATCTCCCGAACGACGCGGGGAGGGCGAGCGGGAGTCGTCGGCAAAACTGTAAAAGCGCTGGATGTGCTGGATGCGCCGGATGTGTGGGGTGCGGCGGCGGGGAAGCGGCTATCAGGTTGCAATTCTCATCTTCCAGCCGCTGGGGGCGCTTGTGCGTGACTCGCAGGTCGAGCGGCTCGTCCGCGCGCGGGGAGCCGAGAGGGCTGTGGTGGTCGCGGGGCGAGGACGGCGGGGAGGCGAGGCGGCGCGGCGCCGCGTGCTTTTCGCGCATGGCGGCCGCCGCGCACGCGCTCATCGGGCTCGTGCGCCACGGACCTGTAAATAAAAAATAATTTTGATAGTGATTCTATTTTATATAAAAGTTCTCTCGTATATTTTAGATATATAATATTTATTAGGGCCAACTGGTAATTCATATTACTTCAAAAATCTCTATTTTCGTGTCCCGATTCGATCATCCCATTTACAGTTAGAAATAGACAACATTAAATCATTAAGACCCTATGTCATCCATCACACCGAATGCGACCACCATTTTAGAACATCACTAGTCCATTGGCAATCAGTTCTAGCATATGTACTCGTAGTAACAAGACAAGTAACAATCGCAAGTGGTTATTACTCATAAGCATCATGACCATATTGGTTGCATTATTCACATTGGCGTTGTGTAACGAGCGGTAAGGGTGGGCATCGATCCTACGCAGCGTTGCGACATCGAAACTGGAGCAGCGCAGAAACGATGTTTTTTAAATTAATTATATCAAGTACAAGTACGCAGCCAACTAGATTGCGCTCACATCCATATTGATACGATTGGAATCTTATTGATCTAAAAACTAACAGGTTGTTATTAATTATAATTTGTTTTTTTAGTTTGCCAATGTTTACACAGTTTCATGATGAACTACCAGAATTCAAATTATATTTAAGTATCATAATTATTATAATATAGATTATATGCCTCGGTAGATATGGGTCTGCAATCATGTGCAATCAGACCGAATCTCGAGTTATCCAATCAATATGATCAAGTAGATACAGGTTATTAATGCACTACGTTTAGTCAACTATACAGTTAGTAGAAGAGAATATAATATTAGATGTATCTACAGACTATTCTCTTACTCTACTAACTAGTTTTTGCCAAAATGTTATTTATTAACAAACTTCTTCTTTTCTCGATCTCATGATATTGTGTATAAATTTTAATAGATAAAGCTATATAAAACTTAACATAATTCCTAAGTTGGAGTCTAAAAGATAGCACGAATTAAATCATTTTCAAATTCAATGACAACCTTAGAGCATCACGGTCTTCCGACTTCCCTACGACACTGTAAGGAGGAAGTGACAACAAATGGTGACAAAATATTGACAATTATAAACATTAATGATGACAATTGTAATAAAGCGCATGATAATACACGAGATGATATTATAATGAAAAAAATATTTACTACTCCTCTTGAATTTTTATAATTAATTTCGTTGCGGATCCCAAGGCAGATCGTATCAAAGGGTCATTTGGTGGTTACCGCTGTCAATCCTGGCTAGCCCTGTCGAACGAGTGGTGGGCCAAGCTCGATTAAAAATGATGATAAATAACGACAATCACAACGGAAATAACAAACAAGATGATGACAAATCATCATTTGGACCATCAAATGATGATTTGGTGATAATTTAATGATTTACTGCTGTAGATCCTGGCTAGGCCTGTCGAACGAGAGGTGGGCTAAACCTAGTTAAAAATGATGATAAACAATGATAATCACAACGACATTAACAAACATGATGATCAACATGATGTAAATAATCATGATATAGCTAGCATCAGAATCGTAACTAAATATGATAATTTGGTACGGTTCGGTAAATAGAGATAAACACGTTCACCCACACCTATCTATTAGTTTAGTGGTGATCGCTTTTACTTAACAACTTCATAATATGATCGATAGCTGTGTAAATCGCCCACTCGTCACGGATACACAGAATGTGTGCCAGTGCCGAGATTCAGATTATAGATATTGTTATAGGGTGACCACACGGTCATATTAAACGGGACACTGTATTTGTGTCAAAAAACTTTGTTAAACAAAAAAAAAATGTAATTTAAGCTCATGAGAGAGTAAAATTCGTAGATAATGGTAAAATGACGATAGCTGCAAGATAAAATCGAAATTCATAGTTTTAACTGTGAAAATCAATTTAAAAGACTGTCTATATTATATGGTATATTATTATATCTAAGATGTGCCTTATATTTTTTATTTTTTTAAATATACAATATTTGTCTCAGTATAGGTCATTACATAATTATTTTATGTAAACCGCAATGCTTATGTTATAATATATGTAGATCCTTATTATTGGTCAAGTAAATTGCATAATGTTGAATTTACATTGTACTATTCGTATGTAATCTAGATCCGACTAGTTTATGTAACATCCTTCACTTAAAACTGGAATAGATATATTGTAAAACGTGTCTTGACATGGCCATTTCCTTTTGATATCAAAAAGCTTTTATCACTTTCCTTTTCTAATAAAGTGAAACAGTTTATCAAATGAAAGTATTATTATTCGAATGCAGTCGCGATTAGAAGTGAAGACGCTAACGCGCATTTAACCACAATCGAAATAATATATTTGCGTATGTCGCTCAAATATTATATTTGTTAGTTTTTAAACATATTCAAGTCTACTTCGTGCGTAGCGTACATTTAATTGCAATAAATATTTTGTAATATTCGCAACAAAAACATCTTATACGATATTTTTGTGCTTATACATTTTTTTTATTACAACTTGATAAATTATTTCTGAACAGCAAGTGTGGCAGATTAGACATTCTCGAGATAATCCTTTATAGGAGTGGAAGTCTTCAGGGAGTTGAGGACGATCATGAAACTATTCCTAAAATCCATGTTCCTACTTGTAACATGGTGTCCCTACAACGTGAATATATTACGTTTTCATTAAGCGTAAAGTGTGACGGATTGCTTGTAAGATTCGGTTCCAACTCTAAATAGTCTCCATCTTGTTTCACAACTTATCAATAAATCTATTTCTAAAATTGGAGCTACTGATTATGATGTACGTTTGACGAAAATGAAATTGAAATATGAGTTCAAAGTTGGTGAAAATATAAATATATATATATATATATTAGAGATAGAAAGAAGAAATGTCATTCTTTAAAGCATTAATATAAAATTTTACACAAAGTTAATTATTAATATTTTAGAAATATGATTTACATAATATTTGATACGTCCATTCTTTAAATCTACAATAAGTATAATCGGTAATAATCGACTTTTAACTTTCATATTTCTAAAATTTGATTGCACTGCTACGGAATTTGAATTTCTCAAACAAAGCGGAGGAGCTTTAAACGAATTTGTTAGCTCACGCCTACGCTGTACACGAGGCTAATTTGCACCAAAAGCAGCGGTCATAAATCCTTAGAACAAGAGCCAGGCATTGACGCTCCAGCCTTATTTGGAGGTCTCGTGTCCGCTGGACCGCTAGTTATGATTTGTTACCGAAATATAGACAACCATCGTCCATACCCTTTTACAATTTAGAAACATTATACGATGAAAAAATAGAAATGCATATTGGAGATATTTATCTTGAAAATATTGATATATACAATGTTTATAATAAGTTTAGAATATAAACCCAGCAGAGTTTCTTGTGGGTATGTTGTCTGAGATGGGCACGTTGCGAACCCTCAATAGAAACTTAGCCGCTAAGACGATCATAGTGATTATTATAAAGATGTGAAATTAAACAATAAACAATACACATTACAGACAAAAATCTTTCGAGCCTTCGAAAAATTTATTAAATATTAAACAGGAATACCTACCATATATTTATTTGACTTAACTAGTTTTCGATACTATATCTATCAAGTAGTAATTTGGTCAATATAAATGCAAATAAATGGATAAATTGATGTTTAGATTATTTCTTGGAATTATGAATAGAATACGGACAAAATGATTATGGTTATACAAATCCCTGGACAATCGAATATCGAAATAATAATAATATGTTGCGACAACTCACACGCGGCCATCTGATCCCAAACTAGGCAGAGCCTGTTCTTATGGTAACCAGACAGCTGATACTCTACTTATATATTTCTAAATATATACATAATATAGATAATTTACGCCCAGACACAGAACAAATGATCATGCTCATCACATAAACATTTGTCCTGGGTGGGAATCGAACCCACGACCTTCTTGTTTAGCAGTCAGGGTCACTAGCCACTAGACCAACAGGCCAGTCATGATACGATCATTTTATTAAAAAACGTTAGTACGATAAATAATTTTTATATTGTTGTAGAATTCTTGTAAAGTAACATAACATTGATCCTTAATGTAAATATGACATAAACAGATGTAGTATTATTAATTCCTATACGCATACGAATAGGTTACTAATGTATTCATGTTCTTGTGTTATTATATTATAATATTATCATATCTAGAGAATATAAATAGAGAAGTAACATAAAGAGTATGTATTGAGAGTACCAAGGTGATTTAGAAGTGTTCCATGTTTGACAACAAAAGTGGCACACTTATTACATGTTTATTAATAGGTTTTAGTGTAGAGCAGTGTTTACCAAACTCTTTTGCTTCATGGACCCCTTTCAAACTTGCTGACCCCTTGCTTTTTTTTGCTCGTTTAAAGATAATCGTTTAAATAAATCGATTATTTTAGGTAATATAATCGATTTTTCAGATCGATTTTGAACACCACATCGATCAATGAATCGAACCATAAACCTCCCGAATCGGAGAGATCAATAATTCAAAGAACTTAATATTCCCCAAATGGCCGCGGTTTTTTAATTTTTTGCTGTTGTCGGACGCAAAATTTAAGTTCTTAGTCGTAGTTTGAACGCACCATAGTGTAAGTAACGTAATAATAATGAATGCTTTCATTAATTCGGAGTGGTTTTCTATAGTGTTTATTTTAAAAGCTCAATCTTTTTATATTATAATCGGTTGACGAATACTGCGGAGAACTGTTCTGGAGCGGTTTCCTATATAGGAATGTTAAGGCGGTTTTCTACAGTGTTTGTTTTAGGCAATAAGGCATGTTTGAAATTGGCGCGATTAATCGAAAATCGATCTTTTAATGCTCGATTTAAGCTAGATTCGATTCTAGTATGTTCGATTCGAATTGAATCGGTGATCGATTTTTTTAAATGAATCGACATGCCTATAAAATTCTTCTTGGTTGAATGGCTGGACCCCTGGGGGTCCACCTGGACCGCTTTGGGAATCACTGGTGTAGAGCATCTAAGTCTCTTTTCGCGCTGGTCTGGTGTTACGCGCTAATTCTAAGTAATAAGCAGATGCCCATATATTTCTTATTTTCTTCGTGTGTATTATTAATGTAGTCGTTCATGTAGCATCTAAGCCTCTATTCGCACTGTAATGCACTAATTATAGGTAATTAACGATGTTCGGTGACGTAGTGCGGTGGGCGGGGCGTGTGTATGTTAATGTAAACACCGTAACCAATGAGAACCGTCACGGCGGGCCGCCCGTGATATATTAGCATTTGAATTGCCCGCCAGCCTCACTTTTGTGGACTTTCGACTTATGTAAATATAAATTACCGCCTATTGAATTCGTTTGCTGATAGATATACTACGGTATGGTTTTTAGATGACTGCGGGTTCGATTCTTGCTAGATGAGGATTTTTATATGTATATCATCATCAGGACATTTTTATTAGCGCCAGAATATGTATGGTATAATTTATTTCATATATTTTATAAGTCTTTATTTATTATTAACTCGTATTCATCTCATTATGGCCATAGCCCATATTACATTTACTAGGTGAGCCAGCTGCTCACCTACCTACCGATTGAGCTTAAAGGCCATCAGGTCTAAAAGTCTAGACCTTTTGAAAAAAAACCCATATTAGATGCTATATCAAAATAACTAAATATATAGCTTTTAAACTAGTAACCGGTACCTTACTTACAAAACGATAATGCATTAGATTTGTTTATTGATACATAAGAGTTTCAAAGGAAACTCAAAGATGCTATGAAAAAAAATATCTTTAGTGCAATTTTTTATGTTAGTAGGATACATGTTAGCAGTCGTGCCACCTGATAGTAAGTGGTTGTAGTAACAAAAAAAAAAGTATGACAAAAATATTTCTTCCGAGCATGCATTCTTCAGAGATGATCTATCAAGATATCATCATCATCATATAAATCATTAAGGTTTTAGCACACAAAATTATGAGTAAAACAGTTTATAATACACCATGTATTTTGTAGGTCAAATTGTAATTGTCTAATCAGTGTTTACTGACAACATCTAATATATAAAATTTCCCTGTCACAATGTTAGTTACCGTACTCCTCCGAAACGGCTTGACCGATCTTTATGAAATTTTATATGCATATTCAGTAGGTCTGAGAATCGGCCAACATCTATTTTTCATACCCCTAAGTGATAGGGGTTGTCCACCCCTAAAATTTTTTTGTTAATTTTTGGACGAAATTTTTTGTTTTTATTTTTTTATGGTACAGCATACAAAAATACATACAACCCTAAATTTTCACCCTTCTACGATCAACCCCTATTTTGTAATTGTAATTTTAATATTGGCAGAACGAACTCTGTCGGGACAGCTAGTAATGGTATATAAGTTTCATTAATCTATTGGCGTTTAACGTTTTTAGGTTTGTCTATCGTCCGTCTCATCAATCATAGACTAAGTACAGCACTGAGTATATTATAAGTATATGTACGCCTATAACACGCGTTTTGCATGGCCGCTTATGCGTGACGTAAATGGCGCATGCATTACATATAGTCATTGTAATGTGTACTTTGTATATAGGGGGGTTAGAATTAAAGTATATTAGCTTAGGGGGGTTGATGATCATGATTTTGGCGCGGTGGTGGACCCAGCACACCCTCGACTTGTACCCGAGATGGGCGCTGCGTCACGATTTGACGTCTGTCATTGAAGGACGAGTCTTCGACGGCGATAGTCTCCTTCTGTGGGACATAGATAGAGACGTTGAAGGAAAAAAACGTAAAGTAAACGTAAAAAATGAAAGTAAAGTCAACCCTTATATGTCCCATTGCTCGACACGGGTCTCCTCCTCGAAATCAGGCGAGGAGGGTAAGATTACATTAAAAGTCTACGAAGGTGTGTGAGGTCCACCAATCCACGTTAATCCAGCGCATTGGTGAACTATGACCCAATACTCTCCTCGCCTGTTTTGGTGGAGGAGACCCATGCCCAGTAATGGGACATTTAGGGGTCGATACTATAGTTTTTGATTTGATTCTGAAGTGAAACTTCTTTAGAATCGTTGTGATTTCAAACCGGATGCAACGGAAAAAACGACAGATAAGAGACACAAATACAAATGAGCGAGAGAGCAAATGTCAGTGTGTATGTTTATTGCACACTCTTTAATACTTGCTTGTATTTGAGCATTTAACGTGTGTTTCACTTCTATCGTGTGTGAATCGCACACACACCTTTTTTTTATTTTTATCGAAACAGGTTATATTATTGTAAATATTCTATTTATGACTTAAAAGTCTCACTTAGAGATTAAAAAATATACACAGTAATTGGGGCATGATGAATGAGATAAACCAAGCCCATTTATAGACAATAATCATAAATTCATCGCCAAACTTGGTGCCGTCTAAAATGTATTTATTAGTGTTTCCGTTTGTATGTTGTTTAAGGATACATGATATAGTATTTCAGTTGCGAAATATATCACGAATACTCCACATATTCTCTCATAAGATCGCGGTCGCAGCAGATTCACACGGTCAGTTTTTCATCGACCTATCGACAATCTTTGATTTATATCTCATCACTATTTTAGGAAACGTGTCTCGCTCGCCTTATGGCGATATGAAATTGCTGTATTAAGTTTATATGAAATAAATAAGTCTTGTATGATGCTTAGAGGAAAAAGTGGAGGTATCTAAAGGCTACATCGCTGAATAGTAAGCATACCCATCTAACAGCGCACCTTAGATGGATGTAATATTCTATTGATAAAGCGTGTAACTTATATTGATAGCATAATTATAGTTGGTACTCGCAAAAAATATACGTTGGGTACGTGTAGGTAAAGCGATCTTGTTTTTAGGCGTTTAAGGTTTTATTTACATTGATTGAACTCATTTAAAAATTTTTGTCAATTGTTAAAAATAAGTTGGCTTAAATCGAATATTTTACTATAATAAAATTAATTTTAAATAAAAAACCAAAAACGGACTTCAAAACCATACCATAATTAATGTATAACTAAAAATTTTAAAATAATATTGAAATACTTCGAAGTGAAGTAGAAGTATACTATTTAAAATCGGGTATTTTTGGAGTCGGTGCCAGCCAAAGAGGATATTTTAATGATCAATCACATACACCAAGTATTGAGAATATGCCTGTGAAGGGCAGTCATGTTTTGGCTGGTACCGACTCCAAAAATACCCGATTTTAAATAGTATACTTCTACTTCACTTCGAAGTATTTCAATATTATTTTAAAATTTTTAGCTGTACATTAATTATGGTATGGTTTTGAAGTCGGTTTTTGGTTTTTTATTTAAAATTAATTTTATTTTATACTTTTTAGTTTTAAGTTTATACATAAGTAATATAGTTTTTATTTTTTCTTGCAAAATTTTTGGCGTTCCCGATCTGTGTTGGATGCTAGTGGTAAGGGACCTGTCGTCTTAGCGTTTATTGAGGGAACCTATGTTCAGCCGTGGACGGATGAAAGTTGATGATGATGACCTCACAATACTTTGATACTTTCCAAAGTATCCTATTCAGTGGTTTTTGTTCGTATTATTCATATTACATCGACAAGTAATAAAATAAGAAAATCGTTTGGGTATACAAAACTAACCAATAAGCATTATTGAATATAAATTAAAAACCGCTTATCAGATGTCAATCAAATTAATATGGGACCAATTCGGAAACATAAGCTTACTAACAAAACAAGAATCACCAAAATCCATTCCCAAACAGCGGAGTAATCGAGTAACAAACATACAAAAAAAAAAAAAAACATACAGACGAATTGATAACCTCCTTATTTTTTTGAAGTCGGTTAAAAAACATAATAATATTCGTTACATCATAATTATCATCAGCCTTTATCCATCCACTGCTGAACACTAAATATACTCCTGCAATGAACGCCAAGACGACATACCGATTATTAAAAATAAAAACAACACAAAAAATACTAACAAACAATATTGTAAAGTAGATGATATTGTATAGTATTATGAGATCAGTCGTCTTGGCGTTTATAGGGGAAGGCCTATGTTCAACAGTGGACGGATAAAGGCTGATGATGATAATGATGGATGGTGACGTAGTATGAATTAAACAAAACATCTTTACTAAGAGTCATCGTGGTACAGGCAACAGTGCAAAATTTGGATAAATCGGTGTAGTAGCTTTTACGTTTATATGGAACAAAAAACGTGACATTTCTACAAATAAATACTAACAGATAACTAATTATTAATACCAATTAGATATATATTAAATTGAACTAATTACGAAAAATACAGTTAAAGATAATCTTGAGCAAACCGTGTGGGAATGAGAGCGTCGCACACGTGAGAAACCAGGACTTTTTTTGTTGACGTTAGCCCACTACACGTCGGCTGCGATTGCGAATATAGGATTATAGCATTGTCATAATGATTGCCAATCGGAGCACTTTTTGTGCATGTGCATCATCATCATCATCATCAGCCTTTTTTCGTCCAGTGCTGAACATTGACCCCCTTATATAATCGCCAAACGGCAGCTCTTCCACTTGCATCCAACATGGACTGGTCTATACGGAGATCGTCTTCCCACTTGTTAAACGACTAAAACTTCGTGTACCTAATTAGGCCTCTATATATGATATGCCTAGGGTAAATTACTAAAATCAAGTAACAAAAAAAAAAAAACCAAAAGATCAAACAATATATTTTTTTATAAGGCTTAAACAAATTTTTGCATACGTACTCCATATGTTTTTGCTAATTTATAAAATCATATAAAGTAAAAGTATCAACCCTTTATGTCCCACTGCTGGGCACGGGTCTCCTCCTCGAAATCAGGCGAGGAGGGTAGTGGGCCAATAGTTCACCGCGCACATAACAAGTGGTCGCAAGTAATTAAATTTATTAATTTTGAAGACGTAAACAATTATGACGCAATTTTGAGAAAATAATAAAGGATTTCTGATATAATATTATTGTTATTATGCATAATGTTTTCAGCATGAAATCTCATTTTTATTTACAAGCGTTCAACAAATAAATCTTTGTTTGTTATAAAGTGGAATAATATCATCACGTTTTTTGTTAGTAGGATTAAAATAGTCGTGACGTTCAGATTATGGTTATTAATCTAAAGGCTGTCATGTCATCATAGTACATGATACATAAACCTTGTGTTGTTAAAATCTAATAAAAAAAAAAAACGCTTTTTTGCAAACAAACATAAACGACGATAAAAAAACACCGTTAATGTTTTCGCGGTTGAAGTTTCTTATAGTTATGACAATATTCTATCGAACATAATGTAACTGCAATATAAAATGAATTTTGTATGTAAACGAATTCTGCCAAATTTCTGCTGTGACGCTGCGTTGGTTCTGTGCTCTAATTGGCCGACTGATTTCCATTGGTGGATGATTGGCCGAAGGGAATTACGCACAGATTTGGTTGGTTGAATTGCTGTTACGTCTTAGTAACGTGCGTAGTACGTCATACTTAGTGGATTTGGATGAAACTTTACAATAATATACGACGTTTTTTTAACTTACACATCAGAATAAGACGTAGGCTATAATTTACTACGTACTCCCACGGGAATGGGAAATATATGGATGAAAGGTTTAAAATTTATCTAACTTCTAAAATATAAGAATTAATAGAATATGAATATTACAGCTCACCTGACTTCGTGTTTAAGATTTAAAAGACCATTGCCCTAATATCCCACGAAGTACAAGAAATTTTCCCCGTTAGATTTACCTTAAATAAAGGTGGCCTTAACTATTACCTGGAGTGTTGGAACACCGACGAGCTTTTATCCTGAACAAATGATGCCATCACCTTAATATTACTGCTATTAATCCAAACACTACTAGGGCGCTGTCTAATAAAAATAACTCACAAAGCTTAGAAAACATAAGTTCTATATAAGTTTATTCAAAGAAAACTCGATCACTTATAGAAGAAACGAAGCAAAGAAATTAGCTTTTTGAGATAATAGGTTGAACGTATAAAATAAAATGAATGATATAGGATAGCGAGGAGATTTTGAATATAGATAAGATAGAGAAGAAGAAGAGGAATCTACAATATAAAAAATGTTTTTTTTTTAAATTTGATCCAGAAATCGCAAACCTACGTATTAGTCACACTGAGACACATTCTATTTCTTTATTAAAATTATTAAATAATAGTCACTTGTACCACAGCTAAAATTTACAGCTAACAAAGCAGATTTAATAATGTATTTTCATTACTTATTCAGAATATAATCTCCACAAAATTGTGTACAGGGAATAGATAACAGCACTATGTAATAATTTATAGCGCAGCGTTAGAGTAAATCCTGTAAGTTGGTGTATTTGCATTGGTGATTCGAATTGTGATGATGGGATTGTAAAATGAATTATGGTTTGATTGTGGCTATACATTGTATGATAAGTGTGGTAATGGAATGAAAAATATAGTTATGAGGTTTTTTTTTACTTTTATAAAACAGATGTACAAATTTTTTAAATGTTGGAACTGTTCGGTATTTTTTTGGCAAGCTCCCATAAAAAAATTGCTAGTGAGTATTAGGTTTAGAATGGTTGTTTTTGATGAACCTACTTATAGTTTTTTATTTTAAAGTTTTCTAACTTTTAGTATTTAAATGGAAAAGTAAATATTTGTAGTCGATAGATACCAGCACCGCCTACTAGACCTTTAACTCGTGAACTCGTAATCTCTTTTACGTATATTATATCTAGGCTTAATTTTACATTATCATCATTATTTACTGCTGATTATTAGCCTCCCTCAAAAAACGCTAAGACGACCGATCCCTTGGCACTCGCATCCAACACGAACCGACCACTGCACGGAGATCTTCTCACCTAGTAAGCCTACCTACTGATTGACTCTACTAGACTCGTCTAGACATTCGGAAAAAAACTAGTAAATGCCCGACTAAAACAGTGTCTACTGAAGCGTGGACTTCACTCTTGCACTTTGCCCATCGGCTATCCAATCCTTAATTATAATCAACGTGTCGTTCCTTGGCTGGACATAGGCCTCCTTCTATGAACGCTAAGATGATCAATCGACCAATAAGTAATAAAAAAAATAAATAAAGGTATGGTATACGTAAAATAGGTCATTGATTCACACAAAACAAAATACGAGTGAGGTTTTAAGCCGATTCGACTAGCTCGTGCCATAATCTCGACCAGCGAAACCCTTACACGACATTTCGCCAACGCAACGTACGTAGGTGGTCATGCCTTTATCAAAGTACAATACTAGCCGTTGGATTTTATTAGACGTGGCCATAATAAATTATGGAAATGTCGCGTCTACAGGCATATGTTCGACTACAGTCTGAATTAACTTATGTCTAATTTTACAGCGATACTTTTTTTCTATATCCGCTGATATGTTGTAAGATTTTGACGGATAAGTATATTTAGATTGAACGCCACTTTAGTTGGAGATTCAGATTTGGTCAAAATTTGATTTGTAATAGTTCATATTATAAAGGTCAGTAATATACATGTGTGTGTGTTTATAATAATTTGCTATCTAATACCGGTAACACAAGATCCAAGGGCTAGATGGAACTCATGAAATAATGTGTTGGTTAAAGTATGTACTTTTACATAATATTATATTTATCTATTATTTATAAAAATAAAAATTTAACCTGGCAAACCAATGCAATTCTTTTTTTAATGTCAAGTACATTAAAAAAAGAATTGCATTGGTTGAATCATTAGAAGTAAAAATCTTCATTTTTTTCTTATTTCAAATTGACAAATTCTAAATTCAAAAATTAACAAAAACAATGTGTTTGGAATTAGATGCGGCCATTTTGCGATATTATTGAGTCAATAAGGCATGGACTGAACCCGCCCACTGGATATGGTGATTTTGACATTTGCCTACATCGCGACTAATTTCGAGTATTGAAAGGTTACTTTTAAGTTGATATCATTGTTCTATAATTTCAATAATGATTGTTATATGTTAAACGTTCTGTAACATTATATAATAAATGCCTATTTAATTTCCATATTTAGAAGTAAGAATTTTAAGCATGAATATACTTTGTGACATGCATACATATTTTATATTGTGTGGTACAAAATATAAATATTTTACTTAATATAAAAAATATATGAACAAATATGGCCAATCTAAAGATTCATCATCATCAGCCTTTATCCGTCCACTGCTGAACAAAGTCCTCCCTCAATGAACGCCAAGGCGACCGATCCTTTGCTACTCGCATCCAACGCGGACCTGCCACTGCACGGACATCGTCTTCTCATCTGGTTAATGGCCGACCAACATTTAGATTACACGCCACTTATTTATTCTAAAGATTATCAATTAATAGAAGAAGATGTCACATTTATAGTATACATAAAATATACGATTTCTTTCGATACCGTTAAATGCCATAATGATTGTTATTAGTGGTAATTATTTTTTAAACGAGTGTACTTTAATGTTAGTTCGCATTACCTTGTAGTCGAAGGCGGGCGGAAGCTTGTGACCTATCAAACCAAACATAGCAGGTACAGTGCGCAAACAAAACTGTAACTACTTTAAACGCACAGTAAATTAAATTAAAAAAAAAACTGTTCTGTGCTATCGCGATCACTTTTCATATTTAAATTCGAGCGCTAATAGTTTTATTGAGGCTTCAATATTTCAGCAGTATTTCGTTCATGATATCGCTAAGACCGTAATAATACTGTAAATGTGTGAAGCACCGGAATAAAATATGTAGTTGACTCTTCGAAAGGTACCAAAGCGAGTCTACGGATAAGAACCAGGGAAATAAACTCCATTAGGCAATAATTAATTGACACCACATAATGCTTTCTAATGTATACCCGAATTTCATTTATTACACTGAAACAACTTCTACGGATTTTATCGCGGTTTATTAAGATTTTTACATACATCGTTTAGGATGCTTTACAGCAATCGTGATTGACCGTAAAAGTTGTTTTATTATAATTCATAATATATTAACATAGGTCTCCTTTTTCCCTAGGCCTCATTATTTAACTCCCAAGATGTGATATTTTTTATACTTAGATTTTATTATATCTTTTACCACACACAAAATCAATATCTATAGACAAGCTTTAAAAAGAGTTTCCTATTATGCACCTATAATTAAACAATTTTGACGAGTGAAAGTTAATAACATTTTTTTATTCAAATTGATTTGGTATGACTTAATAACATTATATTTACTTTTATAATTTCGTATTAGACGTTGTTGTGAGATGTCTATAGATATTAGAGAGTGATACTAAATTGATTAATATGTTGAGAAATTGTGGTACATCCTCTTGTCATTTCCTTTATTGCGCAATCTAAGATGATTCCAATTGATAAAATATATTGCAACGTTCACAATATCCTGTATAGTAAAGTTTAGTTGGAAAAGAAAGTATTATATACTTCAATTAGGGCCTGTTTCACAATCTCCAGATAGGTTCCCAATAGGCTATCGGCACCATATTTGACAGATAGAGTATGGAGTATCTGTCAAGTATCTGTCAAATATGTTGCCGATAGCCTATTGGGAACTTATCTGGAGATTGTGAACCAGGCCCTTATGATATTTTATGTCATCAAATGCTTGTCATTATTCATTCCTTAAATCTATTAGGGACAATATGACCACATCTGTGGCTCAATGGTTAGCCCGGAGGTAGCGGGTTCGAATCCCGCCAGGTAAGAAAAAAAAAGTTATTGTGTTCCTGGGTCATGGATGTGTATCAAAGATGTGTATAATATAATAATAATATAGGTTTTATTAATAAAAAACCGGCCAAGTGCGAGTCGGACTCGCGCACGAAGGGTTCCGTAACAGAAAAAACGGTAAAAAACTACTTTTGTTGTATGGAAGCCACCCTTAAATATTATTTTTATTTTATTCATTATTCATTCAACTGTCTAGCTATTACGGTTCTTGAGATACAGCCTGGTGACAGACGGACGGATAGCGGAGTCTTAGTAATAGGGTGGCGTGTCCCTTAAGGTATGGAACAATAAAAATCATCAGATTACCCAGAAGTTATAATCGTTTTTATATATCTAGTACTAGTCACTCTGTACACTGCAATATTACTTAACACATATTTTAAATTTTAATACTTTTTATTATAAGTAAGTATCAGCTTTTTATTATAAGTACTAAGCTACTTTTTACTATAAGTATAAGTATCAGATTACCTAATGAAATAGCTGAATTTATTGAAGCTATATTGAATCAAACATCTAAATAGCTTAGAAACACACCCGACTATATAATTTTTACGGCATAAGAATTCCTTACTGAATGGCATCAATAAAGTCTTAAGCAATTATGGCAGCTGTGAGAATAAATTAATAATTATATATAATTAAAAATTATAACAAAAACAATATTTACAGTGTTACTGTTATAGCGATATATTTGTTAAATTATACTTTATATGGTAAACGATTTTATTGCCATAATTCATTCGATGGTCATTTCGTTACATAACATTTATAGATTGATAGTTCTTAGGGTTCCGTTTCTTAAAATGGAAAAACAAAATCCCTTTGGGATCTCGACATTGACCGTCTATGTGTATGACGTCTGTTTGTCTATGAAACCAAAAGTGTACTACTTAGGCGTAAAATCTAACCACCACACACCACCACCTTCTGACGTAACCTATAATTTTGTCAACGGTGTACTGACGTGCGAATGTGGCCGCACGTTTTATGGCCGCAAGGTTATGTTAGCCAACTAAGGGCGAAACATCTAGCCCACAGAATGAAATAATTACCGTAGTCGAAATTGGCTAGGAATGGATGATGATGATGAGTCGTACAATCGCTTTTACCAATAAGCCATGTCTCACAGCGTAAGTGTCCTTCACATCAAGGAAAAGTACATAAAAATGTGCAAAATAGTTAATATCTTAATAATAAATAAATTAATTAGTTAATTAATATTTAATATCTTTTTTAATGTGCTAAATATATTTTGTTGTAGCTACGTATTTTTACGGAACCCTCCGCGCAGGAGTCGCACTCGAACGTCTTTTTTTGTGCGTGCATCGTTTATGTAAGGACATCTTCAATGATATCCACAATTAACTCAGACCATCGGAACTATTCTGAACGAATTAATGGATTGTATCTCATCTAGTCTTTAATTGATAATTAATATCATTTTCATTCCAGAACCTTATAGGCAGGCCACTTGTAGTTAGTAAGCAGCAATGGCCTTTGTATTTTTTGTGTAACTTCTGTTAGCTAATAAGGTTTATTTGACGAATAATTACGTTAGTCCACGAAACTTTAGTAAGGCTCTATTGTAAAGCAACGCGGATCTCCTTACGGTGGGCTCTATAGAATAAAAAGTAAACTATTAAGTTTTTGTAAATGAAAAAAATAAAATATATAAATTTTTTTCATTCTATAATTCGGTAGAGTTTGATATTAGTAGAATTATTCATACAAATTATTGAACAAGCCACAAGCTTTTCTTTTGGTTCTAGTAACTGATTTGAGAATTTCGATGCTAATAAATTATAATTTTTGTAACATGATGTAATTTTTTTCATAGGTAGATGAATTCACTTATAAATTTTATTATAGGAAAACCAATCTTCAAGTAACATAAAACTATATCTAAAATTATAATAAATAAAAACTAAAATTAATTATGTACAAAAGTATTACAAATAAAATATGTAGATCTTATATTTTAGGCATGACTTATAACATTGGATCTACATCTCGTAACAAAGCACCATACGGTATTAGTTATGTACTCGTATTATTTACCTGTTATGTGAGTAGACCATAACGTAACGTGGCTGCATTCCATATTGTTTTTAAGCATATTTTTAATGATATCAACACCGCATTGGCATTGCCGTTTGTTCTACTTATAGCATCCATTATGATAATCAACCGGTTAACATTGTGCTGACGATCAGGGCTGGCCGAGTATTGTGTGCGATCGTATATGATATCTATGTTTCATAATTTAAACGTATTTAATACATTTTGTGAATATTTCTTGGCATATTGCAAATTAAAAAAAAAAAACTTCGTTTGGACTTGGACGAGCTATTCCTGTGCCAGCTATAAAATTGTCTGTCATGTCTTTTTATCTAAAATTAGCAAAGCTACATTTTTTTTTAAATGCGCTTAGGCATCATTAGCGAGTGAGTCTCCCCAGGCGGGTATGTGGGACTCGCTGCGACCGAAAGCTGGTAAGTGGACGCAGCTCTACCCACTAAAGTGAGATGCCCCGCATCTACAAGCAACAGGGCACCTTGACGGCTAGTCAGTCCCTTAGGGAACTGACGCCACCTCCACAAAATTGTTGCCCCGCATCAAAGAACAACCCGTCCTAACGTCAGGACAGTAAAATAATACGAGGTTCCCCCCTCCCCTTTTGCCCCCTGTTCTTATAAGAGGGGTACAAAGAGCCCCCTCGGCTCAATTCGCTTCGCCCAAGTTGCTGGGTTCACCCTAGGCTACTGAGCCCCGCCGCCACGACAAGGCTTGAACCGTGGTGTGGAAAGCTATATTTTATGGCAATCTATTTTGGTGGGATGTGGATTATACCATGCGCTATCGTCATATTATGTGTTTTCATATATTGTGTTAATTTCCACCATAGTACTTTGGTAATGAATTTTGTACAAAGGCTTTCGTTTCTTTCAAATATCTTACAGCTTTGCCATTCACTTCTGGATATAGACCCTTATATGAACTCAACGACAGTCGATTACTTCCCATTTTCAATTATACGTGTGTCAAAAATTTTATCTCACAGTAATGAAACGAGTATTTCTATCCTTGTCATTAAGACGCTCGCATCTCGCTTAAAAATAATTAATCATGTTAGTTTTGGGTGTAATAAAAATAAAATTAAATATCAATAATAACTAATGGATTAACCGTATTTGATATTTTATAATCTACATCCGATTTTCGGATTGAGACGCAATTCGAACTGTAATAAGGAAATGTTTAATTTGTCATAATATACATACGTTGGCCATCATTATAGTTATTATCTTGAGCATGAGTTTTTACCAGTTATCTAGGTACATCATAGTTTTATGAAGAAAAGCCAAAGTAGCGCCAAATAGGCCGCGTAATATTACATACACTGTAATATTACGCGGATTACGGTGCTGCTCGCCAGCTGAACTTGGCTTGATACGCTACCGCGTGTCTAGATTTGTCATATAAACACGTTGGCCATCATTATACTTATGATCTTGAGCATGAGTTACAAGTTATCTATGTACATCATAATTTTAGGGAGAAAATTAACATATTTTGACATGGTGTCTCTCCCATTTAGATAAAAGTGACAGGTGACCAGCCGTCTCGACGCTCATTGTTACAGGCCCATTCCTAGCTGTAGAAGTAAAAAGATCGATAGTGCTAGGTTTGTCTCATCAAGTTTGTAAAAGTCTCGTAGCTTTCTCGCCTGATTTTGAGTAGGATTTTTTTTACACACCGATATATACGATAACAAAAAATTATTATAGAAATAATTATATATTTCGGCGCAGTGGTTCTGAATTCATGTGCATATATATTAATTTATTTATCTTTAATTTTTTTTGATAACGCAGAGTCATCCTTTATGGATGTAGCCAGGATATTCAGGTAGATACTGACCATCTAACTAAAACCACTGCGAGTGCCTTCAAAATGATTAATGTTTAAATCTAAATGATTTTTAAGAACTTACTCTCAGCTTCTAATTACGAAGTAGGTGTTTATTGATCTTGCTGAAATATCCAATAAGCACCAATATCAATCTGCCAACAATAAAACGAGGAACATGGGGAATATAAAGTTGTTTTACCTTAATATTCTTAATGTATTCAAAAGACTATTGAGTTAATAAATGTATTTATCCCGTGTCATGTTAGGCGCATATCTAAATGACCCTTGATTATCTCAGCAATACAGTCAATAACGTAGAAGGTCTACTTGGATGGATGACCCGATTCAGTCACAGGTGTACAAACTGGTTCATACGGTCATTATGAACTTAAATGCCACCATGACGTTTAAAGTCTCTTATGATTATTTGATACTTATTTCTTCTCTTTTATTTCGCGTGTTTCCAAGTAAATGTAATGCTAAGGACTAAGTCAATTATTGCCAATGTAAAGTATCAAGTATCAATCCATATACGTCACACTCAAAATTAGGCGAGGAGTTTATCGGGTATTCTGGAGACAGTGATGTTCTAGAAGTGTCTATGTAGTAGATCGTAGACGACGAACCGGGTTGCGTCGGAGGCGCTACTTAATGCTCTTCCAGCAACACCTCTGTGCTCGTGTCGGGCTCGGGATGATTCCCGGGCCCCGCTAGACACGGCGTCGTGGGGAATGCTTAGCAGCGTCAAACAGTCCCCCCTATATCTGAAGAATCTGGTCTTGCCGGGCCAGTATGTCGCTGAGGTGATCCTGTTGCCTGTGGATCCGGGACCGTCACAAAGCGGTTAAAGGCGCTCGCAGCGGTTTTAGTAGGGTAGTGCACATATATGCGAGCCCCACACACGCCAGTGTGCCTACCTGTGGCCCTGGTATGGTGCGAAAGCATTTCCACAAGGAGGGTATCGGGCCATAGTTCACGGCGGGTTGGTAAACTTCACACTTTACTTAAAGGTATTCAAAGACTTTCAATCTAATCAGGCATGCAGGTACTAACGATGTTTTACTTCACTGGCAAGCGAACGATGGTCTTGTTTAGGGTTTACTTGAAAAACCTATTTCAAGACACCAAACGGGGTCAGGATCGAACCCGGACTTTCTCGTTCATGAAGCTAAGCTCATACCCACTGCACCATCGTCACTCATAGTCAAAACGAATAAATAAAATCAATTTGTGTTGTGTCCTAGATGCTAGGGCATATCTTATGTTATCTTAAAATTCAATGGTGCTTATGATCTAATCTATACTTTAATTGCATTCGAATATAAAATTAGCTTAATTATTTGCTCAATTAGTTCAAGATCCAACTTGCCAAACTTATCAAAAACACAACTTTCGTAGCATTACAGCGAAATGGTGCGTTTAGTTTCTCTGCCGATCGACACGAAATTACACGGCACGAGCGAATCGGCCCACCTGTTAATCGCTTTCATTACTGGCAATCGACCTTCCGATGATAACAGAACTGGTCCGACACTTTGACTGTTATTAGGGCTTCGTCATTCGCAACGAGGGCGGGTAATGGCGCGGGATAAACGCATGCTCCATGCGGGTCAAGATCTTCTGATAGTTGTACACGAGAATTTAAATTGTCGATTGATTGATATCGGTCCGCAACTAGGTGTACGGTATTTATCCATTCTTTATGTATTTCTTGTTTGGAATATTAATATTTCATAGGTTCAAATCTAGCATATATAACGGTTCTTTAAATTACGGTCACAAAATATTATTAAATAAGTATTGAATCGTGGATATGAGTTTTTAGCGAACCACATTTTTTCCCATTGTTTATGCGGATTTCGTCACTCTACACTCTTCTCAGACTTATTATAATGCGACACATTTCAATCTTGTCCTCCCGTGACTATGGTTGTTGTAAGTATTCGAACGTTCGGCGTATAAAAATCATAATAAACCGCGATAAAATCTGTAACATTTGTTTTATTATAATGAGATATTTAGTATAGTTTTGCTAAATTAAGCTTTTAAATAGTTTATGTATGCTTAAACCGTAGACTACGCATTAACAATGAACTGAAATGAAGGTGAAAAGTATCCTGAAAAAAAATCTAGTAGGTACTTGCGCTCGAGTGACGAATAAACATGCAACACACATTCCAATAATTATAATAATAATAGAACTCATCGCAACTCGTGTGTATTGTTGTAGTTATCATTGTTATATTTAATTATTGATAATCCCAGTAATATTATTTAAATCGTAAAAGTTTGATGCTTGTCACCCTTCCACACAAAAACGGCTGAATATATTTGAATGAAACTTTACAATAATATAGCTCATATATCAAAATAAAATAAAAGACTGTAATATATAACGGTTTTGTGTGAATTCTCCAAAATTTATTCCTGCTTACACAAATTTGCGGATACTAGCTAGGCAAACAAGGAGTATTCTAGGTGAGAATCGAGACCAAAGCACTCCTAACCAAATACCAAAAGATCAAATCTAAGACACATACCTTTCTTTCTTTTAACAGTAATAAATTAAAGTCAGATTGTATTCAATACATACTGGTTGAGCAACTCTTTATCTCAAACAGAAAGAGCTATTTTTTCAATTGAGCTATTGTCAATATACATTTATATTTTAATGGTTTGGATTACCATATAATTTATTATAATCGATTGTATCGATATTCCCAATATTAATTGACGAGGTATACCTCTGCCCACATCAATTTTGCAAGCCTTGGCATTAGAGCAAATGTCTTGGCGATTCCTTAGGATGATATGGACGCTTGTGGACATACTTATTGACTCATTTTCAATAACGATGAGTATGGAAACACACGGGCTGTTATTTCATTAAGTTGTGTTTTATAATGTTAGGTAGAGCGACGATGGTCCAGTGTACCATCTGGACCATCGGACTGAACTCGGTCTCTTATGCGAGAGATTCCGGGTTCGATCCTGACCCCTATGTGCCTTGAAATAGGTTTTTTTACATTTCTAGGTGCACCCTAAAAAGCACGAGACCATCGCTCGCTCACCGGTGAAGGAAAACATCGTGAGGCAACCTGCATGCCTGATGAGATTAAAGTCTTTGAAGGTGTGTGAAGTTCACCAATACGCATTGGGCCAGCGCATCGGTGAACTATGGCCCATTGCCCATGTGCCCAGCCGTGGGACATAGGTATAAGGGTTGATACTACTATATGTTATATTTGCACCAAATTTAATGCTTGATTTTAAATTAAAATAGTAAAAAAAAAGTTGTGCTTGTACTTTTATGAATTTGGCCATAAATCTGTAAAATTATTACATATCACTTAAATAGGCTTCGGTGACTCTTGTGTATTATAAACAAGCTAAAGTTAGAAAGTTATTTCAATTCAATGCGAATGGTTGTAGATTCGCACCATGGAGTAAAGAAGTAAGGAGTATAATACTCTTACTTAGAATATCTCTCTCTCTGTATAATATAATAATCTTACTTAGAATAATTAGTAGTCTGTTTTGGCGTCGACTAAGATTTTTAAGCTTCTCTATAGTCTAATAACGTTTATCTATTAGATTTAAAAATGGAATAGAACCAAAGCTTCTGCTATGATATATTCTATCTGTTAGACACGAATAAATAAACTTGGTTATTATTGTAAGTTTTACTCTGTAATTTTTCACCTTTGTATTATTCAGTACAACATTAATTCAATGGCATGTCATTTAAGCGGGAAGTTCTGTGGAATCCATACAAGTATTTGTTATAATGAATTCATCATTGTTGTAGGAAAAAAAATTCAATAACCGATGTCATTTAATTTACAAACGATCATTACGTGGTCACTATGTGAATAAATATTTCTTCCGTGGTCGCGAGGTTCCTATTTTTTTATACGTGGAGGCTAAAGATAAGTTTATAGTAAACAATGTGTTTTGTGAAAGAGTCAACTTTAAAATGTATTGCATTTTCTTATTCGTTTGCAATTTTCAATAAAAGAACACAGTTTTATTGTGTAACTACAAGACAAACTACCAATGGCCCATGATCGACGAGCGCACGTGGATCTAACCTAGACCACTCATGCCATGGTTGCCAACCGTAGCAATAAATTGTATTGTTATTAATCTGAGATATTAAATTAAGCACGCCACATAATAGGTATCTAGAGTTTGCTAATTTTCTATAAAATGTTCGAGCACTAGGTAACCGTAAAATACAGACATATATTATTATAAGAATTCAAAATTAATAAAAATCATTTAGAAAAATAGAATAGAGTAAAAAATAAAGTATGAATACGACAAAGAGCATCACGCCATGCGGTCTTGTCATTGGAAACGATTTACTACCAATGCACGCGAATAGATGTACTGAGAATGACTACTTTGTGGGTGCGATTTGCACGCGCATTTTCCATCCCGTACATTCGAGATATGATTTGTATTGGGCAACGTTTCGGCATTATTCGCGGCCCACGTGCCGAGTGCCGACTCCAGTTATTACCTGACATTGTTTATTGGCTGTCGTTGGCTAACAAGATGCCTATTGCACGTAAAAATAACGCACTGTCAATACATAGTAGTTATTGTTTGACTTAGTGGTCCATTTACGTTTGGTAAATAAACATGAACTCATATTACTACATAATAATAATATATTAAATACCTTATACTGCTCTTGTCGTCGTAAAGTAAAAA
Source organism: Lycaena phlaeas (assembly GCA_905333005.2). Taxonomy (NCBI): domain Eukaryota; kingdom Metazoa; phylum Arthropoda; class Insecta; order Lepidoptera; family Lycaenidae; genus Lycaena; species Lycaena phlaeas. The sequence continues at coordinate 8,867,446 of HG995181.1, forward strand.
ATAATATCGTTTTTATTAAAAATAAACACAATTTTCTAGAGAAAAATAAACTGTTTATTTGTCTATTCTGTCACAACTAAATGCAAAACAAAAACTATTGCATAATAAAGAGTGAACATGGTGGAGAAGAAGAGTGACGTAAGTTTTTAAGGGTTCAAAAATAGATTTAGAGGGTAGATTTAAAAACAATTTTTTTAAGCTTATTTTTGTGAAGAAATATAAATATTAAAGTGTAAATATATTAATAGTGACTATTTATTATATATTAAGTGCTATCTTGAATGATGAAAAAATGAACAGTTCTCATCGTTTTATATTTTTTGAAAAACTAGGCTAATCGGGAATGATTAGGGAATCCAGCAGGATTAAGGTCACTGCTGGGAACAGGATCCTCCTTGAGATCATGTGAGGGTGTTTATTATTGTGTACGTAAATACTACGAAAAAGCCCATATCGTTTGGACTCCATATCTATACTCCGTGATAATTCCAGACGTTAGGAAAAGGTGAGGAAAAGATAAAGCGTTCAGAAATGGACTTCAGTTCCACTGTCCACTCCAATGGTTATAATTGTTAAGTAATGCTGTTGTAATATAACTTATTATAATGAAAAGGTTTTCGGGGTTCACTTTTGCATTTATAAAATATTTTGTTCTCGCGTCTCAGATCCCACGCTGTACGGAACCTGTTTTTTAACGATCCAAATGTCGTATATAATTTTGAAAGGGACTACCGGTTGTTAAAAAATGGACTAGTTATTTTTGCGAGTGCACTTTTCACATCTGACAGTTTTTGACTTTAATCACGAGTATCTTATCCCTCCTTCCTCCTCGAATACAATGATTGCTCTCATCATTCCATGGGATGGCAATTTCATCAGATGGACGGTCAATCAACATTATATGGGCATCCTTCTCACTTACCGAGGCCCATCGAGAATATATATATATATTTTAATAATAAGGTTTCTTGGATACACTTCTTAAAGCATTATTTCATGAACCGAAGTCTTAATACCAACTATGTGAACAATATTAATGGTAACGCACTTGGAATCCTTGGGTTGGGCTCAGCCTCTTAAGCGAGAGTGTCCGGGTCCGATTCTGACCCCTTTGTGGTGCCTGATATGGGTTTATCTAAATTTTTATGTGCACCCTAAATACACCGTTCGCTTACCGGTGAAGGAAAGCATCGTGTGGAAACCTGCACGTTTGATAAGATTGACAATTTTTGAAGGTGTGTGAAGTTCACCAACCGGAATAGGGCCAGTGCGTCGGTGAACCCAATACCCTTCCTCGCCTGATTTCGAGGAGAGGAGACCCGTGCCTAGCAGTGGGACATAATGGGTTGATACTTTACTTTTGTTTTACTTGACATCCTTTCCGCTGCATATGCGAATAATCTACTTAAATATAACCACAATTAAGATCACTAAGCAGAAACGTGAGCCATTTTTATAAGAAGACCAGCTTTGTCTATATCCATTTTAAGTCGAGAAATGCACGTTTAAAACGGCTTCATTTATCCTACACGCTCGTCAGAAAGTGTCTTCAAATTACTTTAAATTAGTAAGTAAAAATAATACCTACCAATTGATACAAAAATTCACGGAATAAATAAGTATTTTTACGAACGAAATCCACGTACAAAATTGGACAGACAAAGATCAATGTAAATTCTGGAGCGGCCGTCTTCACCATGTATGGGCTTCATTAAGCCAGAAAAAGAATGGAGACACGGACATTTAAATAGGACTGTTAATTAATACCCAATCGATAGTATCGCTGTTACATCATTAACGAAATCCACCATAATCTGGCTATCTCTGTCATTGTGTAATACGTATTACGTACTGGTAACTTTAAAAAAAAGTTTCAATAATCTAACAAAACGACCACGTTGTGATTCAAGAGAACTTTTTTAAGTTATTGGATAGGCCAACGTGGTGATCTGATGATAGGTGGTTGCCGTCACCCACCTATCATCAGGTCACCACGCTGTTTTTTGATGTCGCAGTGGAAATGCTTTCGCACCTACCAGGGCAGGCACACTGGCGTGTGTGAGGACTCGCATTGTGGTGCACTACCCTACTAAAACCACCGCGAGCTCCTTCAACCGCCTTGTGAAAGTCCCGGATCCGCAGGCAACAGGATCACCTTAGCGACAGACTGGCCCCTGCAAGGCTTGATAAATGTGTCGCCTATCCTGAATCATTAGATGTAAAGCTTCGATATCAGTAATTACTATGCCTTTCTTTTTTTCTTTCTTGCCCTTCTCTCTGCAGTAATGCAAAGTGGTTTCATGGGAGAAACAAGAAAGACAGTGCCTCTCAAGTTTCTTCTCAAGAACTCTTCTTCTCCTTCTCGCATTCCTCTAACTCCTCCTTTCATCTCCTCTCACTCCATGGGTACCACCGAGGTGGTATCTCCCTCTGTCTCTATCTCTCACCCTCCCATCAGTAAAGTACATTTTTTTTAATTAGCCTATGCTGTCCCACTGCTGGGCAAAGATCTGTACAATAAAGTTAGTACATTTACTTAAAAATATTACTTTGTAATTAAGAAGGTAAGCCAAGAATTTGAGTTTTAAATAGTGGCCAATTCTTCTAAAAACAAGTTCCTTCTAAATACGGTTGTTTATCTAACGATTATTGACAGGCTGGCAGGTTGTATTTTGATTTAAAAGTAATTGATATATAATTACAGTTCAATCAATGATAAACAACGGATTTATTAATATTCATTAATTGAATGATTAATTATCCTGTCATGCACATAGGGTGTGTATGATGTTTCCTATAAACATCGTGTCAGAGATAATATTACTAGAATAAAGGTAAAAAGATAATTAAATTATTAAAAAAAAGTTTATTTTTCAATGAAAGTTAATATCAAAATAATCGGTAAAAATGTAACACCATTTATGATATCGGTAAGTGACAAATGTCGCTACGCTGTAAAGCCTAGTGTGCACTATGATGATTTTTAATGTCTTATTAGACGATTCAAAATTACTTCGATCGTTTAAGAACTAAAGAATTCGACTAATTTGACAGTTTAAAATTTGCTTAGCCAGTGATTCAGTAAGTACAGACGGACGCACGAGTGAATTGACTCACTTACTAACCTACTCGACTAATATACACTATAAATTACTCAGTACTTCACTAAAATACTGCCGTAGTTTGAACTAGACTTAATCCGTAGTTTTTATATTCGTAACGAAACGATCAGCGCGCGGGGTGGCGTATTTTAGAGTATGGGCAAAACGTATTAAAATGAAAATAATAATAATAATAATAAGGATCTTGTGCAGGTATTGAGCAATTATTTAGTATTGTAAAAGGTAGTGACTATTTTGAAATAATTATTTTCTGTATATTTTAGTAACACTTATACTTGTTATAAAATAATTGATACGATTATACACACCCTGTATAAAAAATTACGGTACATTAAAAAGTCTACATAAAATTTTCAAAAACTTGAAGTTTAACTGGTGGCCATTACATCTGAGTGGGTTCCAAGGGCGAACATGACGAATTACTTTAATGGTTTTCTGATAAAATCGGGTTCTCTATATCCATTGGTTTCCTGCGCTATGAATAATGATATCTATATACAAGCTATAGAAAATTAATGTTGATTTAGATTGGCTTGCACATTGAAGGACCGCACATATGTACTCTGGTAGTGTAGCAATTTAGTGTTTTGCTTTAGAAAATAATTTTCATAAAATATACTCATGATTTTTCTATTTTTGGATGGAAAATGTCATGAACAAAAAAATATTAAGGCAACATAGACGTCAAGAGTGTTAAAGCTTGACTTTATATCTCAACTCTCAATTTGTTTGAGCATTTATTATTATTTATATATCTATGAATTTTAAACCACAATAAATGGTGAAATAATTTTATTCACCTCAATAATTAGAAGTATGTAGTGATCATAAGAGACATCACAAAGCTTGCAAACTTAAAGTTTAGCGATACGTCACTAATCAGTAATAGCTCATAGACGTGAAACCATAAAGTTTATCATAAGTAACATCGCGTGTCATAATAAAGTAATTAACCAAGGAGATTTGTTAAGAAACGAACCGCGTACGTTACTCAGTTATAATCAATAATTTCCGCTTGTGAGCACGATCGCTATATCAAATTAAGACCCAAGTTGAACCGGTCAATTTCCTGTTCGACTAAACACTAAATACTGGTAGTTACGAATCAACAGATTATGTTTACGTGTTTCATAAACGTATTTCATATTCTACTCACGCATAATTCGTTTTTACTAGATATAAATACACAGTAAATTGGTTCTTGTTAACTTCGACATCTATTTAATTTTCAATTTATTATACTGTTTATACTAGCTGTTGCCTTCGCTTATTTTTTTCTTGTTTTTGGCTTCTCCCGCGATAGCAAAAAAAAAATGTTTTTTTATGTATTCTATGTTTCTTCTAGCGCTTTCGAGAATATATTGTGTTCAAAGTTACATGGTGATCGATTGAGTAGTTTTCGCATGAAAGCGTAACAAAAATCCCTACTTTCACATTTATAATATTAATGATTAAGGATAATCTGATTTTAAAATTTCAACCCAAAGTTTTCGTAACATCAAAGTTATTTCATGAATACAAAAAAAAAAAAATACCTACACCTGTTTTAGAAGTTAACCTCATAAAATCCTCAAATTCTTACTTTTTTAATATCGTCCTAATATTTTTATTTTTAATCATAAGTAAATAAGAAGAATATTTTCTTGTAAAATTTAAGCTGCAGACACACGGGAGCAAAATGAGACTCAATAAAATAAACTGACTAAAAAACAAAGAAAACTTTAAATTGTATGCAAGCGTATCGAGTATATGTCGGGTAGTTGTACTTTCTCTGAGAAGGGACTCCTGGAAAGCCTAGCAACGACACCATTATCCCTTACACGGCTTCGCACCTGCTTTACATACCCATCTTACCATTTCCAGACTGTGCACTAATTCAGAGGGATGTGCTGAGTCGATAAACATTTTACTGTATTTTAAAATTTAAATAAAATAATCGTCGTTAAGTCGTCTGTTAAGTCGGTTTACTGACGATAGTTGAACGTGACAACGTCATGAGAAAATACTGATGGGCCAAGTGTGCCTCTTTGTCGCTCGTTCCGCGCTCTCGCTTGCACTTCAAGCCTTAAATGGAACGCCTCAGAGTGAGGTAACACCGCATGAGTCATGTTTTATCGTGCGCACAGCCGGCTCCATAGAATTATAAGACGCTGTCACGTCAAAATATTGTGTCATAAATCAAAAGCGTTAGGGTCAGTGCGCCAGGGCAGTCAGATATATAGGAAGAAGCGGTTTGATGATGATGAAATTCAATTGCGATAAATATTAAATATCATTTACAGATGTATCCGATTGATTATGATTTTTTTAATCAATGTCACTTAGCAATAATATAGCATAATACCGTCATTTTTTTATTGTATAATTAGGAAAAAAAATTGTCTTCGAATCCAAAATCACAAACAATACTTCTTTATTTGCGGAGAAGTTTAGATTGGATTAGATTAAAGATAAATGATGACAACTTTGATAAAAAATATAATACATATATTTATTTTGTCACCAATGAGTATAATATTCAAATTCTTATTCTCATGTCACAAATTATTTGTGAGTATTTTAAAAGTAATTAATCGATCGAGTGAAGCTAACTTATCTTATTAAAGGTGAACTACTGTTAATTACTGTTTGAAACGTAAATTTACATGTAATAACGTGATAATTCGTAACGTAATATATTTTTTTCCTGTTTTTTTATTGACTGTAAATGTTACAATAATCACACCCTTGAAATTCCTAAATTGGGTAATATGTATTTATTTTGTGTAAATGATAAAACATTACATGCCACTAAATATGTGATTTCAGCATGAGTCATAATCTCAAAGTTCCACGTTGACCATCTTTGGTATAAAAAATTTTGTTAACTTAAGTTTATCTAATGTAGGAAATTGTTCTGGTTTTTATTTTAACCATTTTTTATTTGTTGCTTTATTTTTTTACAATAAACTCGCAACGAAAACTTCTCAGAGTTTATCTGGGTGAGATGAGCGGTCCATGTAGACTTGATAGTTGGGTTTTGTTTTGAGTCCTTCTATTATTGAGTAGGTATACCACTGCGTATTTTTCCGACAGCTTTAGTATATTAAGCAATACATGTTTATTTTTACATTGTGCGACGATAGTCCAGTGTGTAAGGACTCGGCCTCTTGTGCGAGAGGTTCGATATTGATTCCGTGTGCTTTCAAAGAGGAATTTTTCTAAATCTCTAAATGCACCCTTAACACGAGACTATTGCTCGCTCACCGGTGAAGTAAAACCTCCTGAGGACCTGCATGCACGATGAGGTTTAAAGTATTTGAAGCTAAATAGCTTGAAGTTCAACAACCCGCATTGAGCTAACGCATCGGTAAATTATGGCCCATTAACATCGCCTAATTTTGAGGAAGAGATTCGTTCCAGCAGTGGGATATATATGGATTGATTCTTTTAGTATATTTGAAGAAGATAGACAGTGTAATGTAAGCCGAGCCTCGCTAGCTACTTAGAATCGATGTTGGCGTCACTTATGTATTACACGATAAGGTTGCGCTTGTTTATTCATGGGTGACGTTGACCACATGGTCATCATCGTCATTTCATCATCAGTCTCTATCCGTCTACTGCTAAACATATGCCCCCTTCGATGAACGATAAGACACCCGATCATTGCACGGAGATCGATCGCCCTGGTTAAGGTTGTGTCTGCAAGTTCACCTATCTCAATATAAATCAATCATAATTCGTAATAAAATATCGATATATTTATGTACCGGAACAACACTGGCACGCTTCTAAGAAAGCCGGTATTAATCTCGGCTCGTTGATGTTACGAAGATGTCAGTTAAACCATTAAAGGCGAAACTGTTTATTTCTCGTTTATAACCTGTGTATTCGTGTTGAAATGAATATTAACGTCGAATAGATTTTTAACGTTATAAAATCGATTACTCATTATATTACAATGAGAATCGAATATGTTTTAAAGCTATTTGTCGATATTCGATTTCATGGATTGCTATCGTTAATTACTATTAGCGAAGATCTATGCGTGGAACAGGCTTTGTAAACTGGTTATGGAGGAGAAACTTTGCAGGGATTGTCAACTATTCAGAGCGAATTATTGCATATTAATAAATTCATTTTTGTATATTTAATTGAAATTAATGGTGAGTTGAACTATTTTAGTGTCAGTTCTAATTATAATGTTTTTATAGTCAATGCGAGTGGACAGTTTAATTGGTGTACAGTATACGATTTTAATTTTTAAATATTCATACATGTCTGTATTAACATTATTAAGAGGTAATTTTTTTTTAATTATATTATTATTATTTATGGAATTAATAATATTTGGGTTGGATGAAAATAACATTTTCAATCGAATCATACATTTTTGTCGGACACGAATGTATCATAAACTCATTACGAATATCTTCAGATAATATACCTACTTATAAGGTAAAAAATTAAAATTGTAATATTATAATATACTTTTGGGTTATTTTTTAATTAATTAGTAATTTAATTACCCAAATGTTGTGTACTTCTGAATAATTTCTCTAGACCGCACCGCTGTCTCCGTGTCATGAAGAATTTAGATCCCGGCCTGTCGCGGGGACAGCCGGACGTATGCAAGAGTTTTCACTCATCACGTGCTCACTAATTAAATATGTATATTGTAACGAGAGAAAGTCACTGCCGCCATTTCGTAATGTAATTTATTTGCAAATGGCATAAATGTAATGGCCGAGTTGGCCAAAATTTTATTATTTGACAAATCACGAGATTTTTTTTTCAATATTAACGAAATCAATATAAATTAGAAGTAATGTAAAGAGAATTATTTTTTATACCCAGGTTTTTACGTCACGTACAATTCAACAATCTGTAATATGCCGTGCGTTGAACTACTACTATTCCTCGCAGGATTTCGTGAGGTCGTCGTACATCAGGGGCTCCTTGTTAAATTAAAGCTTTGCACACATATCTATAATTAATAATATTTTATGAACTTACATTACACATACACATAAAACTTTACAGGCTTGTAATCTTTTTACTAGGTGAGCCATCTGCTCACCTACCTACCGATTGAGCTTAAAGGCCATCAGGCCTAAAAGTCTAGACCTTTCGAAAAAAAAAAAAGCATTGTAATGAGTAAAAAATGTCATAACCTCCAAACATAAGGCACATGTTTGTTTATTAGTATATAGGTAAGACTTAACAATTTATCACATAATTGACTTGCGTCTGATACATATTAATACAAGATATTACCACGTTAAGCGTTTTATGGTGCTCATATTCTTGATTAGAACCTCATTCAATTTATATGCTATAAACACTTTATGCTTTTTACGTTATTCGAGGTAAACTAGCAGATACTTTTTTTACGCATGCTGTCGCATAATCCAGGACCTTGGATAGGTAAAACTGGACCAGTGCAGGGACTCACACTTGGGAGATGCACTACCCCACTAAATAATCTGTAAGAGCTTTCAGCCGCTTTGTGACAGTCCCGGACCGGCATCCAAGTGGATCAGCTTAGCGACGGGCTGGCCCCGGCAAGGCTCTTCTAAATAGGGGACACTGCACGACCGCTACTAAGCAGTTCCGACGACGTCATGTCTAGCGAGGCCCAGGTACTTTACCTGAGCCGGAGCACAGGGGTGTTATTGGAAGCGCATTAAGTACGGGAACGAGTAAGGCTCTTACGCATTCCCGTTTGTCATCCGCGGGGGGAAGCCTCGTCAGGCCCTCGTTCACCTATTCATCGGTCTCCTTCTGGGACATCACAGGAGATAATTTCCGCCAAGGACAGCATCGTGATGATGACGCTTGGCAGAAACAAATCTCCTTCGATGACAGACGTCAGATCGTGACACCGCCGTGCCACAATCGTGACATGTAGTTGTCGCTCCCTGTGGGCCGTCCGACACAAAAACTGGCAGAGCCATCGGCCCTGGCAGATGCATGCCAACCAGATTGTCTGGTCACAATGTGTCAGTTCATCCGACGCGACACTAAGCGTTAAGGCCAGACTTTAGATGCCCCGATGCTGACATACTTCATAGATATTTTAGTTAGTTCGATGTACGCAGAAAGTATTAAAGAAGATATTATTATTAAATTATAATATATTTTAATGGGGAAAAATATCTAATAGCGCAAGTACTCATGGTTTTAAAGCGGCTGTACAGATTCTCATTTTAGTTCTATCAAAGAACACGTGAAACCATAGTTTGAAAAATTGTTTTCAAAAAAGCAACAATCGGAAGGTAATTCAGTTCACCCGCTAAATAATAACATTAACATAGACATACACATTTAGCGGTCAAACTTATAGCAACAGTTTTTTTACGTTTGAAGTTAAATCTCATTCGAAACTAAATTTAAAATTCGTATGTAGAAATAGTGAAAAAGAATAAGCACATAACCGTTATATTTCTTGTCTTTAAAACAACTACTCTATTTTATCTAGTAAATTATTTAATGGGTAATAAAAATGCAACGAAAGTACGATAAAATATACGTTTGATTTATTCTAAGCTAGTGACGTTAATACGTTCATGGCAAAAACTGTTTTATTGCTAGCACTTTTACGACAGTGGTGCTCAACCTTTCTCGTTCGTAGTTATATTTTGTAGTAGTAATGTAATAAATATCTATTTTTAATTTTATATTTTACTTAATTAATAAATCCTCAAAAAAAAAAAAGAATTTATATCATACCACATTTAATTACTTTGTCGCGATAATAAAATTAAATGCATGCAGCATATCATGCTAATTTATATCACCTTAGTTATTGCTTTTGTCCTTGATTTATTTGTGAATTATTGGCATTTTTGAAACACTACAAGCTATATAAGTTACTCAAACATTAAAAAACTAATGCTTAGTTTATCAACTCACAAACGTACCGAAAAAATCTTCCACACAGATAAAATAATTCCACACAGCATATGCCTATTTGTATCTTTAATTTCAGATCTTTTGCCCTTGGTTGAGTCCTTGTGGTGACCTAGTTATAAAAGTCGAAGTGCGAACCCCGAAGCGAAAAATTAATAATCGCGCCATCTGTTAGTAAGAATAATGTTTTATTTAAGACGATAAAAGATCTGAATGCGATCATTAATTAATTTTTATTTGTCTCGTCGTAAATATGTACGAACAAAAGGAAATCGTATTTTACAAGATCAATAAAGCAATATTATACCAATACACCATTCATCTTGTGTCGAAAATATGTCTCGTTCAGACGAGAACTTTATTAACGTAAATAAAAACACCATGAGATACCAACATTTTTATTAGTATTAAAAAAAATATATATATTTTTTATTTCATTTTTTCCTTTTAGTTTTTTTTATATATAATATAATATTTGCTTTTAATGGCATTTTGCTATTTGTAGTCATATTTAAGAGGAACCTATTTTTTTTTATTTTGTCAACGTAATATCAATGAGCAATTTTTTCACTATCCTCCTTCTATCCTCTTATGAGTGACTTGATTGGTTATTGCTTATTAGTCATGTTTGTATTACCCAGTATTATTTTATGAGCCACGAATTATCAAGAAAATTAATAATATAAAAAATCCGATTTAGGTAGATTAAGTTAAGTCAATATTATTTTTTATTGTATATATTTTAAAGTTGATAACACTCTACACTAAAATCACAATTTATTTTTGCTTGGACGGTAAAGATGCGCTCGTCTGAAAGCGCAAAGGTTTTTGTAAGCTCACAATTTATCTCAAGTGTAATCGAAGTCGGCATCGATACAAAAAGGCTGGGGGCAATTAAAACGTAATATTGTGAAATCTCGCGTTTATTTATCACTTGACGATGCTTTATCATTTGGGCCTGTTAAGGAGAAACGACCTAACATTCGGACAACATTATTAAAGAGTGGGTATTTAATTACGATTATAAGAATCGACAATAAAAGACGTTTTATTGTTATATGACTGAAAAAGCTTGTTTATCGGAACATGTAATATTTAAGGAGATCCTTAAATAGAAAGGAGTATTGATTGATGTAAGGTCGGAAAAAGATAGACAGAGAAAGATAGATTTACAGATGTACCGAAAGTGCGAGTAAAATTCTTAAATGTAATTTTAATATTAAGATTGTATTATTGACTTTATTTATTTCATATTTTTTATAGATTTTGAACTTTTTTTATACTACGTGCATAACACAGTTTCTCAAACTTTTTCTGTCACGGAACAATTGAAAAATTGAACCTACACCTATTACTCTAGAATTTGTGTAGTTTGGTAACAGTGGCGGATATTTTATACATACATTTTCAAGGTGGATGATGTTAAGATTTCCTTCGCATGTTACGGAACCTCAAAACCCCATGGTCTTCCATGGACCACAGCTTAAGAAGCCCTGGTGTATCAGCTCTGGTTTCTTAATAACTTAATCGAACCTGCTATTCATTACATTTTTGTTAACATAAATTGTGAATGAATAAACACTATAAAAAAATCTAATCTTTCTAATCTTCGATAAATCAAATCTACATAATTAAAAATTATACGTAAACAAGCAAGTTTGATATTAACACCATATACACTGAACAAGTTTTGATAGTGTTGTAGAAATGAATAATTAAGTGAAATGAACATTAGCGGCGGATCACAGGATCACGTGGGCAAGTGATTTGGCAATTAGATGAAATTATAATCTGGTTTATGTTGTTTTAAAATAAGTTTATAGATACCGGTTAATGGTAACGACTATTTTTAAGCAATTAGAGACAACTATCTAATTGAGACGGTTTATATAGAATTTCAATTAAATAGTAGAGCTTTTTACGATTTTTATTGGTAATATATTTACATAAAATCCGTGTAAGATTTATTATAAAAGGTGAAATTTACGTAAATATCAATAAATTCTATTTTTATTAATGTTTCTTTAATATGTTTGTGTGATGGCTATCTAGTCAGTCTTTATTGATGAGGAATAAGGTGTTTTAGCACATCGTTTCTTTTAAAAATTTACTTTCGATTTACGATTAACGTGATTTATTGATAACCAGTGCAATCGCAGGATTTTTATGTTTTTTTAATTACCCTTCGAGGAGAAAAGTTAAATGAAAAATGGCGATGAAAGATATTTATATTTGTGTGTAGTTATACCGAATGTGATTATATTTTCTGCATTTTGTTTACTCAGCATTCCATTAAAATAGGTGCCATGTATATTAACATAATAAAGCTGTTGAGTACATATTTAATGTGCAATTCTGTTATTAAATGTGTAAGCTATATTATTGTAACGTTTCATAAAAATATATTCAGCAGTTTTTGCCCGAAAGAGTAACAAATAAACATCAGTCATTTTTACAAAGTTTCCTGTTTTTTATAATATAGTCCTAATGTTAGGAAATTTAAATTAAATATAACAGGTAATATTGTTATTCAAAGTGTAACAAGACTAAAACACTTGCCGAAAACATAACGAGTTTCAATCGGATATAATAAATAATGTAGCTGTATCCTAGATGTACGTATATAGCAATGCTCCGAATACCAGTAGTAAATATTTATAGTATTCATTATATGTAAAATGATAGCGGTCACTTCTGAAGATATTTTAAATAACTTGTATAATAATTATAAGTGTCTATATTAACTAAAAATACATTATAGCAAGATTTTTTTTACTTATATTTTATTCTTTACCTTTTTTATTTGTATTGAAATGAGTATTTGTTTAAATTTTTTAATAAATTGATATCATATTAATACGTAAAATTATGTATGTGTTTGTTACTCTTTCACTTAATAACCGCTGAATAGACCTTGATGAAACTTTACAATAATACAGATTACACATCAGAAAAACACATATGCTAGAATTTGTCCACGTACTCTCAAGGGAATGGGAAGCAGGCAGATAAAGCCGCAGGACGATGGTAGTAACTTTATAAACGCCGTAATAAAGTTAAAAATATTAAGCAAAGGATCTTCATCAAACTTCGCGAGCTGTTCTTTTAAGAAAATAGTTTTTTTGCAAGTTTAAGTACCGATACAGTAGGCAGTAATAGTTGGATATCACTATTGTTTTATATGAAGGTAACTTTACTATAAAACTAACCGACTTCTTTAATTTCTTTTGATGTTGAAAGATACTTTCTCATTTTCTTTTAATATTCTAAGTAATTGATAAATCAATATGTCTTTTATGAATAAAGATATGTATCAATACATGAAGAATCGCGGAGCCTAAGTAATGAGGACGTAATAAAACTAAGTTGCTCGTGAAATTTAGCGTTGCCACCTCGTAAATGAAACTAAGTTAGCATCGCCACCTCGCAAGTGAAACTAAGTTAGCATCGCACCTCGTAAGTTACGGGGTAAAGCGTTTGCTCTCCCATATCGTGTATCGCAAGTCGCATTGGATCTTAATAGCATCGTAAAGTTTTGGTCGTGAAGGAAAGTAAAAATCTCGTAAAAACCACTTTTTACGCCAGCGCAGAGGAATTATTTTGATACTTTAGTGTCGTGTTGAAATGTAGATTGCGCAAGACAAATTGCATTGAATTTCACATTCATGGTTTGAATGTTTTTGAAGGTAATTAAAATTTTCCGTAATTGTTCCGTGGTCCACTGAGATAAAATGTTTGATAGCATTACGTGATTTTATTGTATTTTGGCAATGATTAGATTAGTGGTGTAAGAATTGAAAAATCTGATTATTATCATTTTAGATAAATGAATGAAGGTGAATAAATATTCATACGAGGGTCACTTTGACTGCCTTACCAATTTCATTCCATAAAATGTATTTCACTAGCGTTTTTAAAAACGTTATTTTAATATGATCTACTTATTTTAATAGTTATATACAAAATAAAAACATCTAGCGACGCCTCACGGTTTCGCACGCATAATTTCCATCCCCGTGGGAGTACTAGGATAAAGCTGTTCTGATGTAAACGAATAAGTTCTGAAATTTCTGAATAAATTACAATGAAATCCATTCAGTAGTTTTTGCGGAAAAAAGTAACAAGAATCCATACAAACTTTCAGATTTATAATTATATTAGTAGAATTAAACAAATTACATAATTTTGTATAGAGGTGAAGTAATCGATAAAGGCCCGTAATGTAAGCTAAATAAAAATAGCCTTTAGCTGTAAAGTTGCGTCCTGGAAACAGCTTTCTATAAGTAATGTGTAACAAGTTTAGTGTTCGCGACGACTAAAATACCTTCGTGCTGCCTTTACACATCTCGTGATAAAATGTTTATTGTGTCATGTTATTTTGCACGTCACCAATCACCTTTAGTAGTTGTACTAAGTACTTGATATTATAGAGTACTTTTAAGTAGAGATTTTCCTAACGGTGGGAGGGATACGCTGTGTGCCCTCCCTGATGTATGGGTACCATGACTTTATTTCTTTTATGAAATAGCCTGATTGTGTATTGGATCGAAGGGTGAGAAAGGCTGTGTACTAAGGGTACTGTACTGGCACACGCACACATGTCTTATTATATACATAAATGAGGTGTTTGGACTAGTATTCTTGGTAGTCTAAATTAGATTTTGCTCATGTGTGACGTCAAACACTTACCATCAGGTACCTAGTTGGCCTACCACGTAACAATTTTTTCTACTATTTATATATATAATTGATACAACGTCGTAAAGATTACGTAAAGGTTATGAAGCTCTTAATGTGTTAATCTTAGTGTGCTCTGATTTATCAATCTTCCGAAACTCTTTGAGTTCAAAGTTTTTTATGCTAAGTTTTTATAAACCATTTCATCGCTTCCAAAAATAAATTATTTACGTCGCAAAAAGCTCCTATATAAAATAAACACTATCGAATGAACCGATTAAACTGTACACAGTGCAAACGGTATATTATCAACCGTAGAATATCTTTTAACCGCGCGAGTACTAGCTCGATTTAAACGGAGCTAATGTATCGGGAAGCTGGTGAAAGTATGCAAGCAGGGCACAAGGCACAACTGCCCTCTGTCCACTCCAGTTGTCGATGAGGTGATACCGGCCACTTCCTGGTGCTATTGTTCCCGAGAACACTCCGACTCTGACGTAATAAAACTGATTTACAGTGACAATGATAGGAATCGATATTGTTCGTTACTAAAACAATACACACAAAAAAATATATCAGAGCAAAGGACAAAAAAAAATTACTCAAGGATATTGTGGCCTATTAAGTAATAGAGGCCAATAATAGAAGAAATAAGAAAGATTAGCAATTGAATTAAGAATTCCATTTTGTATACCAAAGTAAATTAAATTAAACGGCATGCTTATATTTTAGTGTAGGAATTTAAAGTACTAACAAAATAATACCTGTACAATGTTATTTAATTGAGTGATGTAGCTTTTAGTTAACATATGTTTCTGCATTAACTTGTATATATTTAATTTCCGTTCCTCATCCTCTTTATCAGCCTCTATACATGCACTTAAAAAAAAGGTTGCCTTGCTACTCGCATCCAACACGGTCTGGACTGTGAGGATCTTGCCACCTGGTTAATGCCTGACTAGAATACTTCATCTACTTAATCACAGCCTTCACTCTAGAATCTTCTTATTTCACCGCCCATTAGTTCTCCTGAGTGTGTGACCAGCTCACTGCCACTTTAACGAGCTTATTCTGATTGTTCTAATGAATTTTGTTAACTTCTTCCATCTCGTCAATTTTTAAACCTACATTACAAACTGTTTTAGTCTTTCTAACAAATACAATTCCAAGGTCATCAAGCCAAAGCGAATCTTAAAATATTTTTTTATTGTATTTTTATTTCTACATTCTCAGGATATACACTGTAAATGGATCGGACGTGTGAAAAATAAAGGAAAATATATCTCAATAATTGTTACGTCAAGATAAAAACAGGCTGTTTTGATTAAAATGATGAATGTAATGAGAGTATAAAGGGACTTAAGAGGTACAAAGATTTTGATTTACGACTTATTGGGGTCTCTTTTGAATTTTTCGAGTCCAAATACTCCCACTCACGACTCGCCTCCAGCTACTAAATGAAGACGTATTGAATGATCGATAAATCAACCACAAAAAAGATGGAAATAAAAAGTTTATTAAACAATATTAATAATCTTAAAAAATGAGATCTAATCATTAAAACAAAGGACAACGCCAGAATTTAAAAAAATCCGCAAATGTTGTTTATAACTAGTAAAATTAGCTTAAATTTTACAAAACAATATTGCAGAATGTTGTATGTTGCATGATTTGCATTTTAAAAAGTTAAAAAGATTTGACGCCTGCCCTATAGAATATTAAAATAGATAATAGTTTACTGAGTTTGTTTTGCCGGTTACTTTCAGTGGATAACTTGGAAACGACGGTAAATTTAATTTGAGTTTAAGTGTATTAATTATACTATTATGTATAATAAAAATTTTACACATAAAAATTTCTTAATACTTTTTGTACAACATTGAATAAAAAAATCGTCTGGTGCAAAAAGCCGAACGTACAAGACGTTATGTATTTGAGTTCATCGTTCTGACATTTTGTTTTTGAGTGTATTAAATTTCTTCAACATTGTTTATAGTAGCATTATCAACCTGTTACGATTAACTTTTGTACGATAATAATTTGCAATCAGTTTATAAGATTTTCGTATGACTAATCTTTAAAAAATGTTTCAAAAGTAAAAAATAATCTTATGATTTTAACAACATTAAAGCTTATCTGTGGTGGAAACCTCTGGTTTATATCCTCTTAGTAAGTGGAACAGCTAAGCTAATACGTGGAAGAGCTAAGGAGAGGCCTAGCAGTGGGAGAGCATAGCTGGTACAAATGGTGAATTACCTGATGATGACAGCCTCAGACAGCCCCAGCCTCAGGCCAACAGGATGCAAGGTGCTAAGTTCCAATGTATAAATTACAGACCACCTTTTTTCGTAATATGGTAAATTATAGTGTTCATACAGAATACATACAGGAACCAATCGAGTGCGCGAAGAAATGAGAGTTAAAATAAATTCGACCGATCTCAAAATCATCAACAAAAAAAAAAAAAACTTTTGGAATAAAAATCGCTCATTGATGTTCTATATACATTAAATTTAACTAAAGACAGTAATTGGAACATTATCTAAATTAAAGGAATTTTTTAAAGTAAAAATATTCCATACGCAACTTCAAGCATATCCTTAATTTATCTGAAATCTTTGCAATTCATTAGTTTGCATTTATTGATCTGGATAAGTTAGTATCCAGTAATGACCTTTTATGTTAAATTAACTCAAATATGCGAGTAATTTGTGTTCGTATAAGGTTCAATTTTGTTTAACACGTCCCATAGTACCGTAATAAGTGTTAAGTTACAAAGCGTAGACTCGGATAGGTGGTCGTGCCGATGAGGTTTTATGAGGTTCAGATGGAAACTTATGAGGAGCCTATCAGTGCATAATAACGATCGACTGGTAACTGAGCATGGCCTTACAGGAATTTCATTATATATATATATCTAATATAATATAAAATTCCCGTGTCAGTGTTTATGGTGGAATTCCTTCGAAACGGCTTGACCGATTCTCATGAAATTTTGTGTGCGGTTAGGTCTGCGAATTTGATTACATCTATTTTTCATCCCCCCAAATGTTAAGGGGGGCACTCTAAATTTTTTTTTTGGACAAAGTTTATTGTTTTTTTTAATGATACAAAATTACAGACAAACATAAATTTTCCCTCTTCTATCACCATCCCCTATCTTTTAAGAGCAATATTAGTACTTTTGGCAGAACGAAGTCTGTCGTGACAATTATTATCTATATATACACGAAACAAAACCCTTGCACCCCCTTTTTAAGAGGACTGCACAAACGAAGGAATTTGAAATTTGGTACAGTTAAAGATTTAGTTGAAAGGAAGTGCAGAAAGCTATTATTTTTGTACAATAATACGCATTGAAAATACATTAAATAAAATAAAACTTAACACACATTTAAAATTAAATAATTTTAAAAATATAAATATATATTTAAAAATATTAAATTTATATATTTCAAAATATTTAAAATTAAATAATTTTAAAAATTAACTGTCTGAGACTCCTGCCACTGATATTGTATATTATAAACTCGATTATTGAATAAAGAAAATGTAATCCTTTATGATTAAAAAATAATAAAAATCATTGAATAAATAACGACAATATAATATGATTTTTTTTTATTTGATTGATGATTGAATTATATGATTTTTTATAGAAGTTATAAAGCAATATTGTTGAGGTATTGTCAAATTGTATTTGAAGTTGAATGTTTTCTAAAAGATCGATTTCGATCGCTGGGCAACCTCTTAAATTAATTGGTCTCAGAAATATTTAGAAATACTTTATCTATTTACCTATACTTACACTTAAATTAAAATTAATTGTTTTTTTTTCCTTTTTTTGTGACATAAAACATTTTGTTGCATAAAAATATGTTATATAAACAAGTAGGTAAGTAATTACATTAAATTTTTATCTTTATTTTTAACTTTCTTCTCATATTTCTGTTTAAAAGTAGTAAATAACACTTGGCCAATTCCCGGGTAGAAATCTAGCTGGTCACAATAATGGCGTCGTACGTCACAATCAACTAAATATTATAAAGAGGGGCTCAGACGCTGCGAGAGTATTGTACGCGGCTCAAGTTATAGGATATTAAGTTTTTTAATATAATTTTAAGAGTAACTTGTTTCTTTCCCACTTACGTAGCTGACAATATTGCGCAGTAACCGAACCAAGAGGGGGTCAGTAGTCCTAGCGCTTATTGCGGAAGGGGGTCCACCAGTGCACGGTAAAATAGCACCTACCTGAAATTACCTTATATATAAACATGCAACGCATATTTGTATCAAAGTATTAGAGTATCACACATACTGGTAACCAAACAGAAACAAAAATCTGTGATATTTTTTATCATGATGTGATGATCAGCGCGTGCTTTTGCTAGAAAAGAATATGAGCGAACCCCCTTTGAATGTATAAAGTAAAGCAATACAATCAATAACATGTGCGGGATGCACCGCTGGGCATAGGTTTCCTCGAAATCAGACGAGGAGGACGTTGGCCTATAAGTTCACCGATGCGCTGGCCTATACGGGTTAGTGAACTTCAAACCTCATTTCTTCAAATATTCAAGCACTTATTCTTATCAGGCATAAAGGTTTCCTCACGATGTTTTCTTTAACTGGTGAGTAAGCAATGGTCTCAGTTTAGACATTTAGGCACCATAGGGAGGTAAGACCGAAACTTCTTACTCAAGATACCTAGCTCATGTCGGCTAGACTAATGATGATGAGTAGCTGGAATATATAAGCTAACAATATAATGAAACAAATTTACTGATTTTATCGCGGTTTATTAAGCAACCATGGTCACGGGAGGACTGTCCTCCCGGTACCATGACTTAATAAACCGCGATAAAATCCGTAGATTTGTTTCATCATAATTAGTGAAATTCGTGTAAACATAAGAAAACAATAAGCTAACAATAAATAAAAATATCAGTAGCAATATAAATAAAATATAAATAATAAAATCGCTCTGTCCTATAACTTAGGGCGTGCCAATGCGAAACATATTCAAATGGGCCGCATAGCTTACAAACCAGTAAATCTTTGTCGCGATCTAAACTGAAACTGATGCGGCACTAGATCAATGCAGTAAACGTCTTAGTGTCCACCGAAGTCGCTTTATAGGCCTCTTGCGTTTCGTTGCGTGCCTCGACCATTAAATATGATCTTGGGGCTTTATAAAACAGTTATATACAAGACCTGTCCAATGTTTATCGCCGGTTATTGAAATATGCATACGAATGCCTACAATTAAACAAACATAAATATCTTTTAATCTATTTAAATGTTACATAAATACACTGAGAGATAAATGTCCTGGATTTCTCTATCAGTATTAATTAATATATAGCCTATAGGGAAAGCTCGATAAACTTTTGTTTTATGGTTGGCGAAAATTGTTACCAATATCTAAATAAGATATAAAAAACCTAAAAACGTTCCAATAGCCACAAAGGGAGTGAGAATTGCTGACGGCTAAAAAAGCTGTTATTTATCTCTCTATCTTTGGTATTCGTATAAAAACCAACTGCCAACCCTAGCGTTGTTTCTTCAGCGAGCACTAGGGTTGTCAGTTGGTTATTCTTTTTACAAGCATATTATGTTTATTTTTTCATTAAGAAGTTTAAGCTTAGCGAGATTGTGAACGGGCTACTAATATTATCTCTCTTTCCTACTTCTTTATATTATATAAAAATATGTTTGCAATGTACTGAATTTGATAATTCTTTTTTGTTCTATTGGTTATCGCATGGATAAAGTTGATATGATGATAATGAAGGTAGACATTTCAGGTGAGGTAAATACAACACTTGCCAGGCTCAGTTTGTGAGATATAAATAAATATTCACATTTAGCACTCCAACAACAAAATAAAAAAAATTGCAAGAAAAAATTTGTATTATTTGAGATTCTGAGTAACTGATACTAGTCATCGAGTAAATATTTCTACATAGAAAATAATAAACATAAGCCTTGTAGAGTATGTATTACCATTAAGAAGTTACTAATCAGTATATTTAGGAGTACAACAAACAATTTCGCAATTGACGAGTGAAAGCGAACAAACAAACTTTCACAATATTCGCTGTAGTGTTATTAATACAACAATATATAACGCGTCCGTTTGTCTGTACAGCCGGAGCCCTCGGGCGGTGCTCTTAATTACACAGCTTCTTCAGATGTATGCATTAGTTGAATTTATTGGTTGCTACACATTCGCCCGGGGATCGTTATCTCAACTAAGAACTCATTTAGACGTAATTGCTTTTGAACCTAATTTTCTTTAAGGTTACTACCAGTACTATTGAGAAGCCTGCTATTATCTGTTAGGATTGGACCTACCTTGAGTTCAGAAATACTAAGCAAGAAATAAGAATTTAAAGTAAAAATAATTTGCATAAAAAAGTTATATTGCGCAAAATTAGAATAAAAAATTGGTTGCCTGTAAAGTCGGTATACGGGCGAAAGTTTTACGTGACAACGACTTTGAGTGGTAAAATAATTTTAATGTGAATATTCATTCGTATAGTAGGAAGAGGGATGAAATAATAGTAACAATTTAAAACATTTATTTATACAAAGAATTATATTTAAAACATTAATCTATACAAAGAATCTCGCACTGAATTTCATATAAACAAAATTTTATTTTTACCTTTACACATACATACGTCTGTCACCCGGCAAACCAATTTATAAGACGTTGTCACGTCAAAAATAACCTAGAGTCATCGCCACTTTAGAAGTCCGATAGACGCGGCGCTGCGGTCTCATAACTCAATGTTGCCAATTTCTAGTGTAATGATTTTCCACCAAGTCTAGTACAATCAAAAATTTAAATAATTATAGGGCCTATGGTCAGTAGTGGATTGATAAAGACTGAGTATGATAATAATGACAAAAATAATTATAGCAGCAAAATAAAAATCTCCCTGCCAGGTTTTAGTAAAATAAAACATTTTTTTGTAAATATTTCGTTCGTATTTTTTACGTATAACCGATTAGTAGAATTCATATAAAACAAGCTTCTTCGGATGGATTCGGCTTTTGAGTGACGATTTTCTCAGAAGTAATTGCTGCCATTGTTACTTCTTTTGTTATTCGACCTTTTTTACAGAAACACCTGAAAATATAATTTCTCTGAGCAAGGATTTAATTCTTTAACCTTGTATTTATATTCATATAAAATATCATAAGATAAATGTAGGTATAGAGTTAATGATAATATTTTAACCATAAATTAGACAAAAATGAGTGACTCTCATCTCTAAAATTTACCTGTCATGACTGTGACATTTATAAACATATTATTTAACGGGGTTAATTGTTGTTTATTTTTACTTTCTAATTCACAAAATTATTTCACTTTAACGATCATTATACGGCCTTAAATTTTTATATTATATTCTCCATATTTCACGTAAAACAATTTAAAATATCACAACTTCTTACTCCAGACAGATGTCAAGATGTCAATGTTGTCAAATTTAGTTCAGGCATTAGTCGCAGGACTTTAAAAGTGGCGAGGACTATAGAGCCTATGCTATTTAGCAACAATGAAGTCAGTAATTTAGCCCTATCCTCAAAGAATATTAATAATATTTTTGGGCGCTTTTACACCACACCAGTCTATTGGTAATTACGTGGTAAGTTCCCGAAGAACTAGTGTTACGGGCAACGAATATACTAGCGGACCCGACAGACGTTGTACTGCCTTACTATCGCGTCAAAATGCAATAATGTTTTAAATCTAAATTTTCCTTGCAATTTTTCCTCATTTTATCACCGTTTAAACCTTCATTGGACTCCCATGTATATATCAAGACTAAAATTAGCCAAATCGCTTCAGCCGTTCTTGAGTTTTAGCGAGACTAACGAACAGCTATTTAATTTTATATATAAGATAATACACACATTTAATACACATCCAGGCACAGAAAACTTTGTTTCCTGTCGGGATTCGTACTCGCTACCTCCGACTTGAGCGCCAACGCGCTAACCAATGATCCACATAGGTTCATAAATATAAGCAAAATTGTCTCAAGGAGAAATTATAGAAGGATAGTTTATATGCAGACAGTATGAATATCGCATCTGTCTAAAATACTCTCATACCTACCTATTTACATTTGCATGATAAAACAGAACCCACTGCCCTTTGCAATGACGAAACTAGGCTATATGTATTAGATTCACTCGATCATTAGCGGCGCGTGCGCAGCGCGTGCGGTTGTACATTCAAACAAAACATCGACATTAGAATGAGCTATGATGTTACATTCCATTAAGTCGATTTTATAGTCGCTTTTTACAATGAACTGATGTTTTCGGCTTCGCTTATAATAAATTATGGTTGCTTATTAGCAAATGTACTGTCGGCAGAAAAGGTTTTAATGAGGCATTTTTGTTAAAGTTTTTTTTTATATTAAAGACGAGATTATGAGCCTTTCGTATATGGATTGGTGATACCAATGTACGGCGTTAAATGTTTCTAGAAGGCTTTTTGAGATCCTATTTCAAATGAGGTAGAGGTAGTTCAAGATTCGACCTTGTGATTGATTAACTAAACTAGAAATAAAAATTAATTAATTATTTTTTACCAAAATAAAAAATTTGGTTCAATATTGATTTAAAAAGGATAAAAATAAATGTGTAATAATATTTAAGTCTCTCATATTACGAACTGTATTCACTTTTTTAATTCAAATAACTAGAACACTTTTTACGTTTAGTTCAAACGTGTTTTTTTAAATTGCTTGAAAGCGCCACAATTACTCTTACTTAATAAATTCACTACATAAGAAGAATAGTTCACTTTTATACCATTACCTATATAAGTAAAACTTTAGATGGACTGATATACTGATTATTATATTAAATAACATCCTTGTATGCTATCTGTACCTAAATAATGACCATAGACAATAGAAATGATGATCACGCGCACAATCCGAATCTAAAATTATCCAATCACAATTGACACTGTATAATCTAGCGGGTGTTTTCAGCGGCCCACGCGCGGTCACCGACGCCCATCAATCTCCCAGTGGGCCATTCTTTACCACATGACATTCTAATGCCTTTAATGTTTTGCAATGCTGGTAACATTTGACCGGCCATTGTCTTTGATTATAGCGAGGTCACGCTTTGTTTTTTGGCTTCATTTTGCCAAAGCTTTTAGGTATTACAATATGATGTTTTTAATTATTATCTGGAAGGTTTATAGAGTTTTTTTTCCTTATTTGGATAGACAGACTAGCAGACGTTCCACCCAAAGGCGTGTTATTGACGTCACTATTGTACATAAAGATTAGCTGAAATTAATTCAGGCAACTCATTTATGTTTTACCTATATTCAGCAGTGGACGGATAAAGGCTGATGATGACGATGATGAACTCATTTATGTGTTACCTATCAGCTGATACATAAGATATTAAGCTAGTTATCACACTGCTTGTCTTACCCTTGTCTCCGAAAAGCAGCACAGCTTTTTCATAGGAAAAAACGCAAGATGGTAATACTCAAATGGCGGCAAAGTGCACTAAGATATTTTACACAAATTATCTGCAATTCATATTAATGTTATAGTTCTTCATACTTTTGAGGATGCTTTACTATGTTTTAATGAGGATTTAAGTCAAATATATTCCATAGGAGGTATCTTCTTGCTTTCAGGTCTTTGTCCTCTCTTAATAAACCCTGATAAAATATTTATAAATTTTGTCTGTTACATAAAATTCTTATGAGTGTTTTATAAACTTAATTTTTTACCCACGATCTAAAATGAGATGTTAAAACTAATTAAAAATATTTATAATTTTTAATATAGATACTATTAAAACTAGGGGTTGATCGTAGAAGAGAAAAATTTAATGTTGTGTATATTTTTAATGCTACATCATAAAAAAATTAAAATGGAAAATTTGGTCAATGTGAAAAAAATTGGGGCGGATCGCCCTTATTGTTTAGGGGAATGAAAAATAAATATTGGCCGATTCTCAGAACTACCCGATATGCATACAAAATTTCTTAAAAAATGGTCGAGCTATTTCGAAGGAGTATTGAAATGAACATTGCGACACGAGAATTTTATATAATAGATGTTATTAAGTTTTCATCAAAATACTTTATTTTGACATGATGTATGAACGAGTATTTGTAAACAATGAAGTATCGATGCGATTATAGATATCAATGTAAATACGGCGAATTTTCGTAACGGCCAGACCGATACATCATAGAAATGTGGACGCCCACGCCAGCATTAATGCAGTTTAATGCATTATAGCGCCCAGATAGGTCCAGAGTCTTGTATACATTATACATTCCTATACAATGCAAATTTTGTTAAAGTAAATACTTGACACATCACTGTTGCTTAAATCCTTGATTTGCAGATGAATCTTATGTTACCTTCAACTACATGGGATGTAGACAAAATTTTATGAAAGTTTGAATTTATTCAAAAAACGTAATCTATTTTTCTGAATCCTTTCAAATTGTGAAAGTGACACATAACATGTTAGTTACACAATTGATATTTGAACTTGTGACAATTCTCAATATATTATGTGCAATTAGAATGTTGCAGAAAGGCGATTTTTTCACTTACTTCCCTTGTGGCTGGTTAACTTTTTTATTTAACTACAGCAAGATGCGAGTAGCAAGGGATCGGTCGTCTTGGCGTTAATTGAAGGAGGCCCATCTTCACCAGTGGACGGATAAAGGCTGATGATGCTGATGAAGATTCAGTATTTTTTATACAATAGATTATTTTTTAGAATATGATATTTATTAATTATGCGAAATAAAATAATTAATATAACCTCGTCGAAAAACGATCAATATAAATCGGTCTTAATTGTAAAATGGTAATACAGAATTTGATTTCTACACAAGATATTTCTGTAAACATTAATAGGATTACCTCAAGATAAGTACAAGTCGTATATAGCTAATTACGTCTCACCCGTCCACTCTTGTGATTAATATCGAAATCAGATTCCTAGCGAATGACGCCGTCCAATATCTAAGGCAATGTTTTCATTTAAGGCACAACTTTGTACGTATTTGGGAGACCAGTGAGACTGCGACCAGTTTTTAGTGGTCTCATAAATCTATGGCATAAAGTGTTCGAATATAGTGTCTGGTATGTTGAATATTGTGTTCAATCTACTGTATTGAATATTCACTTGATGCGTTTGAATGTGATCGTCTTTAATGCAATAGGCATTTAATGATTAATGATTATTTTTTTCAATGATATTTCATTACATTTGTAGGTAGTAGATTAAGTGTATATTAATCCTAATTATAGTTGAAATATTGATAAACAAGATACACATGTGTTGTTTATATATAACTTATGTTAGCTGAAATTTACATGAGTAACCTGAGGGTTTTTTTTTCTTTAACGCCGGGAAATGCGCTCAGGCATTTCGCGGGGGCATGTGTCTCCCCAGGCCGGTATGTGGGACTCGCTGCGCCCGAAATCTGGTAAGTGGACGCAGCTCTAACCACTAAAACCCGGCGAGTGTCACCAATGCCGCCTTTGATGAGGTGCCCCGGATCTACAAGCAACAGGGCGCCTCGACGGCTAGTCAGTCCCTCAGGGGACCGACGCCACCTCAACAGAGAGGCTGCCCCGCACCACAGAACAACCCCTCCCAACGTCGGTACAGTACAATGAGGCGAGGTTCCCGTCCTCGCCCATTGCCCCCTGCTCTTTTCCCCCTCTTCTTATAAGAGGGGTACAATGGTGTTGGGGTCGCCCTGGGCTACTGAGCCCCATCACCACAACAAGGCCTGAGCCGTGGTGGGGAACCTGAGGCTTAAAGTAATTAAACTCGGGGTGACTTTAATCACTTTGACCCTCAGGATAGTCAGAACTATTTATGTGTATTGACTCTAACATTGGGACCATTCTTGGTAACACAATGAAAATTGGAGTATCTCAAGGATCCAATCTTGGTCCATTTCCCTTTATTGTTTATCCAAATGGCCTACGTTACGTTAACGGCTAAATAACAGATAGGCATTAGGCAGGTACATGTTTATTAGAGTGCTCGATTCACTATTACTATGGTTTTGATGGAACTGCTCTGATAACTTAGTAAGGTTTCTAG
Source organism: Lycaena phlaeas (assembly GCA_905333005.2). Classification (NCBI taxonomy): domain Eukaryota; kingdom Metazoa; phylum Arthropoda; class Insecta; order Lepidoptera; family Lycaenidae; genus Lycaena; species Lycaena phlaeas. Next base: position 8,894,280 of record HG995181.1, read on the forward strand.
TCCTGTTAAAATTAAACAGACAATTCTAAATTGGCATGAAATAAATTCATGTGTATTGTGTATTGTGTTTCGCAATTATAGAACGGTGGATATTGTGCGGCTGTCATGATGCGACTAGTGCTGACCCACGGAATGACATCGATAGCTGAGGGCGGTGCGGTACGCTTTGTAAATACTCATTCCGTGCCTACCCATAGGCGTTGGGTAAGGTTGACCATCTAAATATAATTATAAGTAATAATTTGCTTTGTTACATTGTGGAATACCAAATAAGTGATATAAGTCGCCTGATGATTGAGTTCATGGTTGAATACCAGTACTAGCATTTTATGTATTATTTTCTGTTATAATTACTCAAGTGTATATAAACTGTTAAAGAAATAAATAAATAAAAAAAAAATTGTTTAATTCTTTATATTTCATCATGTTATCGTCAAAATTGATTCTTTAATGTAACAATATTATATGCAATCTCAGCTCTCAGCTTATAAATAAAATAATAAATCGACGATTGATCTTAATAGTACTAATGTACTATAAAAATGGTCAACAGTCGCCCTAGGCTTTTAGTTCTTTTATAACTCGTGTCTCGTTATCGATATTATCAAAATATGTTTTTTTTTTGTTTTTATTACTTCCATGAAGTTATATCTACATTCTACACGAAGTTTTCAAAATCTTTATATTGTTTGTATACGAAATAAGGCTAATGTTTCCGCCTAAGCTGATTAGCTTGAGCGGAAATTACGTCACAAGAGCTAGTCGAATATCTTTTTATAAATTAAAATAACAAGCGTAAGCTACAGCCTACACAATAATGTGGCCTGCGCACAACAACCCTGTTGTTCGGTGTTGTCGCAGTGCGCGTGCGCAGGCCACGGCGCCACTTCCTCAGTTGTGCGCCGCCCGGGGCGCGCGCCGGTCGTGCCCTCGTATAATGGGTTCACCGGTCCCGTTCCTGCCTGTCATTACATCCGAACGAGTAATGAAACCAATATTAGAATTCCGTTTGGATTCCACTACGATTGTCTCTACATTGTTGCACTGTATAATGATTAATTTTAATGACACTCATCATGTGTTGCCAGTACTTTGTACTAAATTATAATGCTTATTAATTACAAGCGAAAAAAAAACAAAACAAAAAAATTAATCTTAACTCGTAAAGATTGTAGTTAAATCGTGGATTAATTGATCGAATAAATATTTGGAGTAGAAAAAAATATAATTAATAGCGATTTATACTTAAAAATATTTGTCAAACCTGTTAGTAGTGATATATATATCCATACATTAAATATAAAGATAAAATACTAGATTCCCATCAAATACTACATTAACTATTTCTAGTAAGTCTCATTAATTACTTATATTATATATGTGCAGATATGACCTTGAGATAGACTAGGCCTGCCCACAGAGAGTAAAAACCTTTTGACACGGTCCTAACTCTTAACACAGGCAAGTGTTAACTCTCTCTCTCACACTCTAGCCCTTTTCCATCAAGCTATCATACTCTAATAGCTACACTATTGTCAATTAAACACACTTTCTTGAAGTTAATAACCTGTAGTATACGATAGGCAATGGTGCGTAACGTCCAGAGAAAACTTAAATAACCACCCATTAGAAGCCTTGAGCGACGCACCACAATTTCAGCCTGATACATATAATCAGAGCTGATGCCCGAGAAAATGTGGGAAAATGTTCACCGTCCGAGGCTGTAATTTGATAAGAGGAATCATCGTTGAAAACGACAGTTTCCGTTGAGTGGAACTGGTTGAGAAAACTCGATCGGGGAAAAGTAGTCGGCCCCTTTATACGTTCTTGTCACGTCATCGTGATATGTAGCGGGTTGTTATTTGATACGCGACACCGTATGTTACTATTTTATTTGCACTTTTATCATCATGATCATCATCATTATCATCAGCCTTTATCCGTTGCTAAACATAGGTCAATAGGTCCGTGTTGGCTGCAAATGGCAAGGGATCGACCGTATTGGCGTTCATTGAGAGAAGCCTATGTTTACCAATAATATTATTTGTATCCATTATTTTATATATTATATTCCATACATCTTTAGTCTTCACATATCATAAATTTAAGGGTTTATTTTTTGTATTATAACACTTTACAAAGAGTTATATTTGCATCTAACTTGTCGCATACAAATGACATCAACGCAAGCAAAGCTTCGCTAGCATAATTAATATTATCATTCTTTATCCGTTCACAGCCGAACATAGACCACGTTAGCTTCAGTTTACATTTCTTATGGTTCTTTATATCATTATATATATAATAAATCATCATATACATATACAAACGTACAAACATATTATTAAAACATAAGAGGTGGTCTACTAATAATAAGCATTTCCTAAAAATCAAGTCTGTTTAATTTGACTTATATAACGATACAGTTGTTCCAAAATTTTGGAACATGTCAAAGTTGAGCTCGCATCAGTTCTCACGGGCGTGTTTCCAAGAAGCCGCTAACTTACGAATAACATCCGACAAAATGTTTTCGCGCCATAAAAACTGTATACGTGCTTGACATTAACGGTGTGTTGTGAAAAAAAAATTACGACTATAATGACTTTCACAAAATTCATAAAAATAAAATTCGTAGAAAGCTTGAAAATAATATAAAATTTTGTTAGATTGTATGGAAAGCTCTACAAGTACACGGGGGTCGCGTATTTGAAACCCGTTTCGAATAAGATAAGTATAATTAATTATATAGCTGATAATCAATTAATGAATGTTATATGCTATGGGTCACACTGAGGAGAACGGATGGACTATAGGCCAATAAGAGTAAAGAGTGGAGGCCGCGTTAGGTAGGCAAAGTGTTGATCGATCATAACTTGGTGGGAAGATGATCTCGTGCTATGGCTGCAACGTATTTGATACGAGTGGCATAGAATCGGTTGCCTTGACGTTCTTTGATGGAGGCCTGTATCATAAGCAGACGGATAAAATCTGATGATGATGATAATTATTATTATTTTGTCATCTTATTGAAAAAAAAACATCTGTGTCCCTAATAATTTTAGTCGGGATCCGCCTGACGGCGTGACAAAAGAACAGCAAAGCGTGTCACTTATTTTACAGTCATAAGAATAATTGCTGCCAACTTAACTGTTTGTTGCAATAAATTACATTTTTACTGCCCGATACCAATTTTATGCCTAATTGGTACATTCGAGTTATTACAAGTATCAACTGCTTGGATTTCTCCGCAGAGCCATAATATTATATTAGTTAATAAAGATTATTGCCGTTATTAGCAAATGTTTAATCATTAGAAAAATTAGAGCATTGTTCTACTTGGAAAAGAATAAGAGATACGAGTGTAAGTCTTTAACTAGATTTCCCTAAAGAGAAGCTTGCAACGAAAATGATGCAAGATGCAATGAAAATATATTAATTACATGAATCATTGGAGATTGAGGTATATGTTTAGATTATAATAACTTATCTCAATAATTTCAGCAGACGAAGTCTCTGGCATCAGCTAGTGTTACATAGAATTTCATCATCTTATCCACTCTTTCTTCAATCAATCTTCATCAATCTTTTCATCCACTGCTGTAAGCTTTTCAAAGAAATTAAGACGGTAAATCTTCCGTCTCTCAAGTTTTCCGTAGACGTATCCTTCACTTTAATTTTGGCTCTCCGGCAGTTACCAGTAGTCCCATTAGGCTCTGGTCTCCTTATCGAAATAGAAATGTGTGGGGTTTGAGGTTAAAAACTATAACGGTTGGCCCTCGTGGATTGTTGAACACACACTTAATACTTTTAATATAATCAGGTATGGAGGATTCCTCGTGATGTTTTACTCCACCTGTGAGCAAGTGAGTTTTTTGTTAAGGTGCACTCAGAAATTCATAAAACCCATTTCAAGGCAGCACTGGGGACAGCATCTAACCAGGACCTCTCACTCATGTCGCTGATCCTGTGTTCATTAAACCATCATCTGTAAAGTGGATCCATACTACTTAACGCATCCGGGATAAAAGTTTTTCCAAGTTTTAAGTAACTTTTGACATTTTTTTCCTCAAACAAACCAATTTTAATAAAAACTGAGTCATATTAAAAGTGAAACATTATGTTGACACTCAATTCAAAGGGCGAATGTCGTCATCGGACGGTGAGGAAGCGAAAGCGAATCAATCGGCGCCTATACACTCCGTGACCAAGGCTATTGTTAGGAAAGTGTAAATAGGACGCCACGGTAAAAGCGATAGCCAACTTTTAATTGATAAAAGATTGCCTCAAGAATGACCTTTGACATTTGCTGATTTTTTTAAATGGCTGAGAGAGGCAAGCTGAAATATGAGAATGGAAGATAAATACTGGAAAATAGTCGAAGTCACTATTCCTGGGTGCGTGTGATTTTGTCTCAACTGATATACTTTTTTGTTCCACGTTGATATCTCAACTGATATACTTTTTTGTTCCACGATGATTTGGCATACCGGCAGTTCTGGGTAGGATCTGGTGGTTATGTAGGACTTGACTTAGACTATTTCCTAAAAAAACAACAATACTTTCAGCATATAGTAGAGGTGCTCTGGATATATCAGCAACTAGGCACTCAATCTTATGAACAGATGGGTAAATAGATGGATTATACGTATCTTGATTATATTTGTCACCCATTTTGCACAATAGTCAGGTGTCTCCAACAAGAGATTCATGTCTTATTTTATTTTCTTTAAGAAATAGACCTCAAAAGGTCATTCTTGGGACCACAGAGGATTTATCAACTGGAGATGGTTCAGTGACTGGTAAAATTTTGGAAATCTTAAAATTAAATAAAGCCTAACCTAAATCTTTGTCAATGATAATGAAGCTTACTATCGGTTATCAAATAGAAAAATAGTGTTCTCGTTTCACGTTTATCTCGTCCTCGTGACGTGACATGTCGGCAGACGCGTGCCACTTCGCACATTACCGAGTCACGACTGGGGAGCGTGGCCCGCATTTATAGTAGCAACGTTTTCAATCGCTTCAAATAAAATTGGATTATTTCGTAGCAATTTCACTAATGCATTCGAGATATCGTTAAGAGCTTTACAACCGTTTACCGGTTTGAAAGATTTTAACAAAATCTATAAAGTACGATTGTTTAACACGCTAATCTCTGGAAATTGCAGGATTACGTTTTTTTGCATCGGTAAAATAATTCGAGAGAAGCTAAGTTTAGTTGGTCATTAATCTTTCAAAGCTAACACTTTTGCCGAAAATTCTATGTATGGAGTATACTTTTTTAGCATATAATTGAGGATATTGCGAATTGATCCAAATATATGTTACATCAGTAAATTATTAATGAATGTAAAAATATAGAAGTTTTTTTATGAAAATTAATTAAATTCTAGTGTATCTACCCCCAGACTAACGCGGTCTTCTATTGTACACATACCAGGTAAGATGGTGATTAATTACAACGCATCGTAAGACAAACGTTAACCTTTTGTACGTGTGACGTCGGCGTGACGGCGGCGGTGCGCGGCGGGCACGGCTATGTCTACATAGCGACGCGGGAGCGCTCACGAGCCGGTAATTGATGCTCCGTGCGCGTGCGCAGCCACCGGTCCGTTATAAGTGCTGCAGCTGATTTGTTCCGTCTTCACCCGCTTACTTCTTGCTTTTAAGCGCTATATTTTATTCGCTACATCTTCTTCCGCTTGTTGCAACTGCTTTAAAGCGCTTCAAATGATTGGTTTCGCCTTCACCAGCTTACCTCTTGCTTTATGTACTCTAATACTTTATTTGCTTCGTCTTCTTCCGCATGTATCATCTGCTTTAAAGTGCTGCAACTTTTTCTTGCTGAATTTATGTTATTATTATTTTTTTTTTAATGTTAAATCTTTAGCCACTATTTAACTGCTTAATATGATGCACCTGGTTTTTACCTTAGTCGACCACTCACTTCGCCTGTTAGATAGTGCTCCAGATTAAAATATAATAATATCTTGGCTTACTTCCTTACGCATTTTAGATTTAGTCTTTCAGTTTTTACTTAAATATGATGTTAATTATTATTCATTTGAGCAAAGGTTATCTAGTATTAGTAATTAGTCAGTAGTATTTGTGATAGTTTAGACTACTCACCTGATAGTATAGAGTATTTACAATATCGCTTCTAAAAGAGGAGCTGAAATCGCAGGATTGGTTGGTACAAAGTATCCTTCCCATCGCATTAGCACAGTACATTTATAATGTAAATATCTGCCCTTGACTGAAATTAAACCAGTGACCTAGCAAAATTAAAAAATTAAATCTTATATAAAAACTTAATCTTAAATTTTGATAAAAAAAAACTTAATCTGCCGCACTTACTTTTTGCGAGTCATGAAAGTCACATTTTTAAAACTTTCTTTCAATTATTTCTAAGTAAATTTAATGTGACTTATTCTAGAAGGTTTTAGCAATTCTAATTGGGTCCATTCACCAAATGAATTCGCTGAGACATTACATCAAGTAACCAGGTGATCACTTACTTGTCAGTACACGCGCGACTTGCACCATATTAAACGGGAATGTCCTTTCGAGATTAATGTTGTTGTATAAATTAAACGAATACGTACATTTAAATTACCAATATTATGCGTTTTGATAGACGAAGTGTTGGTCGGCCATTAACCAGATGGGAAGACGATATCCGCGCAGTGGCAGGTCCGCGTTGGATCCGAGTAGCAAGGGATCGGTCGTCATGGCGTTCGTTGAGGGAGGCCTATGTTCAGCAGTGGACGGATAAAGGCTGATGATGATGATGATACGTATAGCTTGATGGACCAATAAGATTTAAGAGTAGAGGCCAGTTGTGTTCGTTGGCTATTAACCAAGTGGGAAGACCTTCGTAGCCGTGTTAGATGCGAGTGGCAAAGAATCGGTCATCTTGGAGTTAATTGAGGGAGGTCTTTGTTCAGCAGTGGACGGATGGTCCAGTATACAAACGGATTGAACTCGACGGACTTATGATATAACTGATATGTTTTCGTTCATCCGCTGGTCGGTTTGATGTGTTTTGATGATCGGCTATTTCAGCAATTGTATAAGCAATGGATAGATAAAAATGGATGAATGATGAACCAATTCCTAGTGTCAATAAATTTTGGCGTTCGGGTGATCGAGTGATCTAGAACTAAAGAACACTTTACGCAGCGATTGTGGGCAGCGGTTTTAAATTCAGCTAAGTGCTATATTATATGGTATATTAGTGCTATCTGCTATATTATACAAAAAAAATAGTTCCTAACATCCAAAACACAAGCTTACCTAACTCACCACGGAGATAAATAAGGTTAACGTGATTGGCTAATCTATTTATTAATCTAAAGCTTAATTTGAATGATTAGTCAACATTATGTGATTAAGGTTGGTACAGTATGGACAAGTAGTAGACATGGCGGGACGTTTTAGATTCGAAATATATGTCGAATGGATGAATATAGTCATAATTATAAGTTTTAGTAGTGGACAGACCGACAGATATAGATATTAAAGATACGTTAGCTTCTCCACTTCCGCTAGAATTAATTGTTCTTCGAAGAATGCATACTTCAAATATATATCTCTGAGACTGCGTACTTATACAGATAATAAAATATAAGCTTTTTAGAATTGAACATAAAAATAAATCTCTGCTTAGTTTACGAGTATCACATACTTGTTATATTCATAAATTTATTCATAGGCAAAAGAGGAACGACAGACTAGATAACATGTCTGTTGTGAGCAACGAAGCTTGGTTAACGATGTACGAAAGCATCAAGTCGCATACGAAGATATTAGTTATTTATCCACTATGTGTCCCTGGCGAGAAAAATGTGGCTGTGAGGTGCATAAGTCTGCATATTTAATATTTATCTGCATATTTACTTCATCTTACTGGCACCATAGATACCACAGAAATATTAAGAAATTATTTCAAATATCTGTGACAGATACTATCCAATAGTTTGCCTTCCATTTTCATGCACAACCTACGTCTGCTGTTACTAAGGCGCTATAAATTAGTAAAAGTAGTGATGTGTAACATCAATTTTCGTTAATTTCTGCTTTCGCGTAAATGTCGGTAAAAGTGCCGCGCTATTTCGGTAAATTGTGTACCAATCGATAAAAAGGTAACCAATGTTTTTTGTAACCACTTTACGCGTGAGTGCTCCATCATTTGAACCATTTCAGTTTCTGTTTCGTTTTATCTAATTTATACTTATTTTTTTGTGTTTCAGTAATGCACAATAGAAATCATAGGATCTACTATTTATTTGATTATTTTAGGATTGTGGTAACTACGATTTGAAATTATGTAGTCGTTATTCGAAACATTTTTCTCATAACAGGATATAAGGCTGATAAGAAGCTTATGGTGTAACTAATAACAAGCTTTTCATTGAGACACATTTTATTGAAATTTGATTTCTCATATAGTGTAAATATTTTATACGATCGTATTTTAAACGTATTATGACTTAATTTGTCTATGTGCAATAAAATAAACGTTTTATTTTACACTAGGTGTACTAAACAAGGATTTAGTGGTAATCATTTATATATAGTAGCTATTCCAATTTCGAATAAACTCGTGCTCGTAAACATCGGGCCAACGGAGTCTATTTATGCAGACGTCCGCTCTATAATTGAAAATACATCTGCCATTTATTTACTCTCGGAAAAGTACTTCGAAGTTGTCATAAAGTTTCCAAAGAGAAATGCGGATTTACTAAACGTTCGTAGTGAAATTCATTACCTTGCTATTTATGCGCGATGAAATTAAGCGCTTTATTTTTAACATATCATTAAAGCGCACAGCGATTTCATGAAACGTTAAAATTAAAAGTATATGAAAGCAGGTTTAATAAAACATTTTTTTAAGGTTACAATATGTGAGAGCATAAAAAAATATGTGTTAATCCTGATCATATTTATGGGTGGACTGTTGTGTTCAAGACATAATATTTTGGAAATAAAATCTATATAAAAATAATCATAAAGTAACCATTAAAACTTGCATTCTAGCAATTGTATCTGTACTACTTATTTGTAAATAAATCTTTATGAAATGACTAACAGTGGTATAATAAATGTTACTTAGGAGAACTGTTGTTTTTTTTTATCGATTAAAATAATATATTTTAAGCAACAATAAAGAATATATAAATGATAACTAGAACTTCTAAGTTCGAATCTCTCTAGCTTTACGACTTTTCACAGTGCCAAGTAAATGATTGAAATGAGTAAGATTAGATTGAAAGAGTATTTTGTTATGATAAATCTTTATAAAATAAGTACGATTTTTACGCTAGCTGATGGAAAGGCTTCAACTAAAAATATTTACGGCTACGTTTTGGATCTGTCCGATCAAATTAAAAAAAAATATGACATCTTTCTACATGTGACTTTTATTAAGATCGTCTACTTTAGTTGTATATAAGCCTTACTAGATATCGAGGAAACCCATTCCTAACCCACGTTCCCAAAAAACTGTGCCAATTAAATTAAGCAAATAAAAATAAAAATGTCGACCATTATAGTTCGTCCTTTTGAATACGGCACTCCTCGAAATCAGACGAGTAGAAGTAGTAGAGAATAAGTTTATCGATTCTATCCCAAATCAGATTGGGTCCCTCCACACACCTTCAAAGACTTTTATTCTTATTAGGTTATGTTCAGATTCAATCAAAATTATCAAGCTTTATCAAAATGCACGTAGAAATAAAATAAAACATCATTCTAAGGTACCAAAGGGTCAGGATCGAACCCGGACCCCTTACTCAGGCCTAGCTTATACCAACTATTCCATCGTCGCTCAAATTGAGCAAACGCATAAAAGTAGTTTTATGAAGTCGAGCTTAGAGCTTAAAGGCAATCAAAAGTCCATCTGTATTAAGTGCGCTAGTCTGGTCTGTTACATGTAAAATTGAAAACTGCTCTATTAAACAAGTTTCTAGTAATCCGTTGAGATTCCTGCATCATTAGGTTTAGCATGTTATAGCCTTCTTTTATCAAATCATTTGCATATCCATATATTTTACCATACTCGACGGGTTTTGACGCCTCCAATGACTTTATAAGGGATTTCATCGGTTTATTTCGGTGTTACCGATAAAATGACGGTATTTTAATCGATCCTATATTATAAATATGTTTTATTTAAATCGAACGCTAGAATAAATTTATAAGAGTAAGGTTTCTGTTATGTTTAATGTCATGTTGTTGTATAAGTAAATAATGACGCGATTCAACAAGAAATTCTTAAGATTTTATTTTGTTTGTGAATTTGTAACTGATAGATGAGTAAGCTGATGGAAAGTGGTCAAAGTCACCCATGTGCTAGTTTAACTGGATCTAGGCCGGGTAACTTATTTATGTATTGCCAATCCTGAGACAAGATGTTAAGTATACCAGTAATTACACTGCCAGTCTTGGCCTTCTCTCCGTTACATGGCAAAGCTGTTAACTGATTAAATTAGCAAGATGGTGGTACTCATGCATCTGGCAGCGACACAGCGCATTCCTCCTACCGGATTTGTTTTCACTATTAATACAATATTTTTATAGTCTTGATGTTATATATTATAATACTAATATTACTCGTATAAACGCTAAAGTTTGAAGGTATGGATGCCAAACCCGACGCCATGAACATGGCGGGGGGCAACCCCCCAAATTTTTAACGTCATAGGATGATCCAACCGGATCACCCCATTTCCGATGACGCATAACGGTCACTAGGACCATTAGCATAGATCCAACCGAAAAAAAAAAAAAAAAAAAAGGTATGGATGTTTGTTACTCTTTCACTTAAAACTACTGAATGGATTTTGATGAAAACCAATAATATTGCTTATACATCAGAATAACACCATAAGTTATAATTCATCCCGTACTGCTAATGGGGAGTAAGCGGGTGAAACCGCGGGGCACTACTAGTACATTGATATTTCTCTCCTTGAGTTTTAGATGATGCTCAATAGCTTAGCGTTAAATCACCAATCAAAATCACAAGTGGCACAAACGCTAAACGACTAGAATACTTATTATATGGGAATGAGACTAGTTGACGACATGTAATTTGACAGCTATTGTTATTCCCATACAATTAGCACTCTATTCTATTTCTATTCGTTTAACGTTTGCCACTTGTCTAGAGGGGCTGATAAGTTTTCCATCAAAAAGTAATGGACGCCCGTTTCCTTAGAGTTAAGTAATCTAAATAACAGTTTACATACACTAGATGTAATGTCTGTACTAATTTATGTGTGCTGTACTAACGAATGTACTATTAAGGTTGTTGTTCCCCAATTGACATGTTGTGACAGCAGTGACGGACAAAATAAAATAATTACAGAACAAAACGCAAAACGCTTTGAATAGCTAAATGGAGTTACCATGTAAAACACATAGTAAATAACAGCCCGCTAACGAACTGGCCGTAAATAAAGCCAAGATTTCCTTTACGAGTGATATACGCAAATTAAATATAATAAACAAAGGGATAGTGTTAGGCGGACTATACGTTTAAATTCTAAAGAGAAACATGACAGATACAACATTTCGTCCATAGATAGATACATATTTATGATTTCATCATTTGAGACTGACAACAAAAAAAAGAAAAAAAGAACACGTGGGACTGAACATGCCATGGATAAGTAGTTTTTGAGTCTGATAGAAAAAAAAAAAAAAATTATTTATTTAAGCCAATAAAGTTCTACATTTGAATTAAGAACAAACTGTCATCTTTGTTCACCTTTTCCAAAGGACGTAAAGATCCTCGCTACTTGCATCCAACTGGCCAAATAGCCAGCAGCTGCCATGACAATCCCTGATAGTTTAGACATAGTATACATTTTTAATTTTTCTTATTGATAATTATAAGGAGTTTTATATGTATAAAACTATTTGTATTTAGAATGTATGTAACTAGCCTCAGTGGTGTCAAAACCTTTGGTATAGTATACATATTGATTATTGTCATTATAGATACAAAAGTAGTTTTTATATAACCATTTGTATTTAGAATGTATGCAACTAGCCTTAGTGGTGGCAAAACCACTGGTATTCAATAGTAGGAAACCGCAAACCGTGGATCCGTTGCTTTCGATATATCGATGAAAGTGGGGTAATCCAGATCTCTGATAACGTTAGTCGCGTGCCCGAGCGCGTTTGTCGAAAAGTGAAACGTTTTTACGTAACGACTAACGTATTGTTTCATACGTTTATTATAATTAATTTATGTATTGAATAACTATTGTGTAATATTGGTGTGCAAAATATGGTGTGTGAAATTTAAAGTATTGTAAAGCTCTTATGCCCGAATTTCATTTTGGGGATGTGCTCATAACCAGGTGGGAAGACGATGGAATGGCAAGGGATCAGTCGTTTTAGCGTTCATTGAGGGAGGCCTATGTTTTGCAGTGGACGGATAAGAGCTGATGATGATGATGATGAAAGCTCTAAATTTCCAATTTTGGGCCTTTTATTAGCCATAATTTTGAGAATTTAACACATATTTTGTAGATTAAGGGCCTGTTTCACAATCTCCCTTTAAGTTCCCTATAGGCTATTGGCAACATATTTGACAGATGTTTGACAGATAGAGTATGGAGTATCTGTCAAACATCTGTGAAATATGTTGCCAATAGCCTATAGGGAACTTAAAGGGAGATTGTGAAACAGGCCCTAAGGATGAGAAGATAAAAATTCCTAAAAATAAAACTTTTTAAGTAAGGAGACAATTTTATAATAAGAACTGACCATTTTTACCCAGTTCACCATAAACGCTTATTAACATTTTATTAATGTATATTGAGAAAAACATTTAACATTAACACTTTAATTAAAAGTTCGATCCAAAATTCGATTGAAATACACAGTATCTAATAATCTTAAAGCCTAATGAACGCATTTGAATATGTTTTCAATAATTAACTCATTAGGAATTCAACCAGATCATCAGAAACTACTTTTTACGATTCTAGGAAACCCAGTCGAAATTCCTAGAAGCATTGAATTTGGGCTGGCCAGACGTCTTCCTATTTCGGTTCAACCAGCGTGCTCACCGACAAGTGAGAATGCTGTATAAATTATATAAATCTGCATAGATTTACGGCGGAAAATACTCGGAATACCATGGAAATTTCTAGTCATTTACTTGTATTAGAGCACTTATTATATGTCTTGATATAAGGTAGCGTCTGAATAATTCATTGAATATTATTTATTTATGGTACAATTATAATGATTACAGGGAGGTATTTTGTATATCGTAGAACATCATAACGCCATAACTTCTGTTAATCTTTAATGTAGGGAAATCACACCTATCTAAATATTTTATTAACAAAAAAATTCAAGCTTGTCTCACTTGTGTGAGCGACGATGGTCCAGTGGTGGATGGACTCGGCCTCTTAAGTGAGAGGTCCGGGTTCGATCCTGACCCCCCCGTGTGTGCCTTGAAATAGGTTTTTTTAATTTCTAAGTGCACCCCAAACACGAGACCATCGCTCGCTCACCGGTGAAGGAAAACATCGTGAGGAAATCTGCATGCCTGATGAGATTGAAAGTCTTTGAAGGTATGTGAAGTTCACCAATCCGCACTGGGCCAGCGCGGTGGACTATTGGCCCATTACCCTCCTCGCCTGATTTCGAGGAAGGAGACCCGTGCCCAGCAGTGGGACATAAAGGGTTGATACTTTACTTTTTTTTTTTACTTTACTTCTCTCACTTATCCACGGACTAATTCTGCAAGCATAGCTTAACAAGAAGGATCGACCCGTGAAGCTGTACTTAGCCACGAGCTTCACAAAATTATATTAGTCCACATAAAAGTAACATAACGTTTGTTACATTCCCACATATAAATCTATAAATAGCACAAAATAAATCTAGATTTCCTAGTTACATACCGTAGCATGTTAGGCATTACATAGATACCTCAGTAGCGACTAATCGTAGCCCTAGGTCAAGGCGTGTAGGAGTCGGACCACCACGCTTATTATAAGCATGGTAGCTATTACAAACCCTTTATTCCTTTTGCTTTACGGGTATTAATTTTATCTTACAAAGTACACCGACTTAGTAATTATATTATGCGGATTTGTAAGAACTCTATTTGTGAATATATTGTGTGTTGATATAATATTTCAATATTTGTACCATGTTTTTCTTTGTATTTATTTTATTTTATGGATTAGATGATTATGGACTTAAAAACAATGTAAACATTTTAGGAATATCGAGCTCCGTAACGACGAAAGACGTAGACGAAAAATGCATATAAACGTTTTAATTATTGTAAAAAATAACCACGTTTTCATATTATTTTAAATTTTGTATTATAGAGATTACCATTTTGTATTATACCAATGAGAATGAGATTACCAATTTTGTATTATAGATGATCACCCGCGTATTTCCCATTTCCGTGGAAGTACAGTGATAAATTATAGCCTATGTGTTATTGTGATGTTAAGCTATATTATTGTGAAGTTTTATTAAAATCCATTCTGTAGTTTTTACGCGAAATAATAACAAATATCCATACCTACAAACTTTCACGTTTTAATATTAGTAAGAAAAGTAAAATAAGACTAGTAAGATTACCATTGCCATAATTGCCAATTTTCTTTCTCAGTGTGGCAAGCATAAACCAATCGTATTGATTATTATTTTCCACTTTTATTAAATGGCTGTCTTTTTAACCGACTTCAAAAAAAAGGAGGAGGTTATCAATTCGACTGTATGTTTTTTTTGTTGATAATGATAAAACATTTTTATATATGCCATAACCTTACATAATATTTTAGGTGTGCTTTATTTGCAATAAACAAGTTAAACCATTCTTATTTTTTCTTTCTAAACTTAAACACGTCTGAAAATTTGATGAAGTTTTGATCCCTAATACGATTGATCGAAGATCTTACCTTATTTTTTTGATTTCATAAAAAAGCTTTTAAGTCTGTTGGAAATACCACTTTTAGATATGTTAAAGAATAAAGCTATCTCCACTTATGATAGAGATGGCCTTAGACCTCCAGGAGTAAGTCTATATTTAGTCAGTAACAGCTGGTAATAGCTGGTAATAACTGGTAATAGTTGGTAATAGCTTACCTATTATCGCTTGGCCGTGATAAGGGGGTATAATCTCATTTGCGGTAGACAGCTTGGCGGCGGTTTTTGTACTCTGTAACAATAGAACATTAGCTTTTATTAGGTATTACCTCTTATGGCTTAAGTATATGATATCTGTATTTATTAGACTAGTGTTTATTTATCATTATTACAACCATTTACGGTTTTTTACTTTGGTGTTTTCAGCTACAATGCTATGAATCTCATAACTAAAAAGTAAGGATTTTATTGATAATTTTGAAATTTTGTTTCGGACTATAACAGTTTAATCAGCATCATCATTATCATAATCATCATTATCATCATCACCATCATCCTCATCAACATTATTAATACTACAAAGTTGATTTTAAAGAACATTGATACAGAAAAGGAAGATTACACATCTTCATAACCTCTAGATGTGTAGATGTTTAAGAGTGTAAATAGTCGAAAACAGCCTTGACTGTTTCTTTGCCATCCTAAGCTGAAAAAGGTGAAATCATTTCATAACAAGTGCATTTAGCTCGTAGTAAGAAGCTCATATTACGGGTAAATAACAGCGAACGAATAAAAATGTATGAATCTCTGATAAGAACTTTATGAGATCTAGGTGTACCTAGAAATTAATTTATATTTATCATTTTAAAATTACTTTGGAGGGATTTAAACTCAAACTATCTTATTACACATCACTTAGAGCGTGTCGCATCGACCGATTTTAACGAATATGTAATCGTTAAACATGGCGGTAACGAACTTTAGTGACTAAAGAGCGTTGTTTTAACAGACGTTAAAATTTAACGAAGTCTCTTACGTTGACAGATGATTTGTAACAACCGACCCTTAATATTATATAAACCAAAAGATGTTAAGTATTCGCGGTTGACACAATTATTATACTAAATTTTACTTTCATTTTTGCACGATAAACAGAGCTAGTTGATAAAAACGTTTGATTAAATCATAATTTACATATAATAGCGTCTATCTCTGTTACAGATTATCTTAATGTCCAACAAACCGGTGCACTTTAGACACACACATTTGATTTATATTATGAGGACTTATGGAACTTATCTATATTTTGAAGATTGTTTTTGAAGTAAAACTCCTTTGGGTACGAAAAGAAGATAACTTACATTTATTTCTGACGTAAGTTACGTTTAGTGTTCTATATTCAAAAATAGTAATATGATTAGTCGTGGGATTGAGTCATATTATTAGGCACTTTACCTTTCTTGACTTATACGCTAACTAGTGTTAATAAGTTGTCATTATTTATTTCTAATGCCATGGTATGTGGTCAGCGTCGCCCATGATAACAATAACTTTTAGGACCAGCGCCGGCAACTTAACAAGGAAAGTGTAACAAATATCTGTACATTCTTACAAACATCTGTGCTTAAAATATTAGTAGTATCTTAATTCATAGTAACATCTATTTCTCAAGAACAAACGTTATTATTTTATATTAATAATCTTTTCACTTAGCTAGCGAGGTTAATAACTTTTTCTAGAACCCAAAACTTAGTCCGTATGAAAAATCGTTTCCAAAAAATAATGCGGCATTTGTATCCGGCACGCACCGGTTTAAAAAACATGGCGCCGAGATTACCTATGCGTAAGGGGCAATACTTATAAAAACCGTTTTATTAAATTAAAATTTTATTAAGTACATGCCATTCTATATCCAAGCTGTTGCACATGACATATTTTAAGCGGTCCGTTCAATTAATGTTAATTTATTGCATCTTGTTTGTATACTTGTTATAATTAAGGCGATATCCACGAAAACCGTAATAACAGTTCAAAAATTATACGTTTCGAAACTTTATTCACAATCTGATTGCCCAACCTCCTCAAACTTTAATGTTGCGATAGTGGCCAATGACAATTATTCTATCATAACATTGCGAAATTACCACTGAATTAGTCGCATCGTGATTCGAAGTTCCGATTCTAGAAATCGACTTTTGAAATTAATTGCATGATCTTTGAACTGTTGCCAAATGTTGGGCCCTGCATTGTCTACGGGCGGGACAGAAACGAATGGCCGATGAAAATCTGATTTCTTTAGGCATATTCTATGGATATTGATAGTTCTTATTACATAATAGTACTTCTTTAGTTCCTGTTCGGTTTGAAGTTGCAGTCTTGTCTTCTGTTTCCCGCTTTGATTGGAAAGGGAAAATGGAAAATATTTGCTACTGTTTCTAAAATCGACTGACTTGTAGCGGATAAGTCAATGTAGTTACTCAATATTAATATATTCTGTGAAAGGATCATTTGGTTACCTTTGTCAATTTTATCTGGTTAGGCGTAGCAACCCATCATATTCGAGTTCGTTTCATAAAGGAAAAACACTTCGATTTATTAGATTCGAGTCTTTCGATTTATTAGATTTTGGTTAGGGAAAATTTTAATTGCTTTTTATGGCGCTTTAAATAGTGGGGTGAAGTAAATAAAGCGGGGAATGATTAGATGTACATTTTAACATTTTATTTATTGCTGTGGAGATTAACTTAATGTAATATGTGTTTTGAACAGTCCGTCCATATTATGATCTAGATATCTTTTCCTTAAAACTGTTATCAAGCCTATTTTGACTATACACGCATTAAGTCAACTATTAGGTAATAATGATTATTATTATTATTATTATTCTGATAACACGCAAGTGAAACTTTATTAAATTATTAGGCCGATGATTGTGCGCAGGTCTCTTCTTTATTAAAGGTTTCTTCTCATTAAATTGATACAGTTATTCAGATAATACAATCGTATAAAATCCAATTGTTTTAATGGAAATTGCTTATGTAAAATTTTAATTCAAAATGAAGAGATAAAGACCGAACTGTATCGAGTTAATTTTGTTTCGAGAATATGCGTCGTTACTGTGACCATTACGTATGGTCGTATATGTAATGATTTTATTCGGAGAAGTTAGAATTTGTAAAAAATATGAGGACGACCTTGCTCTGAGTCAAGTGATGAGTCATCGTGTTTATTATCTTATTAAATGTATACTATGTTATCCACGGAATCTTTTTCTGGGGAATATTCTCGACTTTATGGATGGAAACTAGATGATGAATTTTTTAGCCTCTTTGCTTTACTTACTTTTTTTTGGATGGATCTATGCTAATGGCCCCAAATAGCCCTTATACTTCGTTGGAAGTGGGGTGAACTGGCTGGCTTCACCCTGTGATATATGCCTTACTTTAGAAAGCTCCAATACAACTTTTGAATTAATGTAACTTATTAAATTGTAATCTATGTTTATTTAGAGATAAATTAATGAGAGTAGCAAAAAGCAGCCTTATCATAAATGATTTATTAACTTCCGTCACACTTTATTAGTCAGATGACTAGCATTTAGCGCTTATTAAGGAGGCCTATGTTTAGCAGTGACTTAACAAAGATCTCCTTTAATAAACATTAAAATAGCCGATTTCTTGACACTCTCATCCAACTAGGAACGGCCACTGGACGAAGTCTCCCCACCTGGTTAATGGCTGATCAACACTTTGTAGACTAAGACTTTATGGTAGACCATAACGTGGCCTTCACTGTTCAACCTTAATGGCCCATCGGCTATTTGTTCTCCTAAGCCTGTGACCAGCTCACTGTTACTTTTGTTTTCAAATATTTTTTTTAGTAATTTTGCCCTAGTTCAGACACGCGAGAACTGCATGATTACATGTCGTGTGGTTCTAAAACCTCGTGGTTCCCGCTGTGTCTGTACTAAGATTAAATGATTTTTAAAATATAATGTACCACCTTATTAAAAAAAAAACCGAAACAAGCATCATTATTGGTTGGACCTATCTTTCGTCAAAGATGTCTCAAGAATACAATGGTTAATCTCGGTTTATCAACTAATATATGAAAGCCACAAAACAAACGAATAGAAATCGATATATGACATTTGAGTCGAGTAACAAATGGTATCGGATGCCTTCCACAATACGAAATGATAATAGTGTTGCCTAACAAGATGTATTTTTTGTATGATTCCCATTCGTACAACGAACAAAGGTATAAACAATTTGCGGACTCGATTACGGCTCGTGTATTAAAAATTGTAATATACGGCTGTGAAGTTTGGGAGGTTTGTAAAACGATTCAATAATTTAAGCTCTTGTGAGTTTTTTTTTTTTTTTTTTTTTTCGAATGGACCTATGCTGATGGCCAAAAGGCCTTTATGCTTAATCGGAAGAGTAGATGAGCAGATGGCTCATCTAATAATTTTTATGAGGGGGTGGTCTCCCCCGCCAGCCGCAAAGTCGTAAACAACCTCACGGCCTTCTGGCATCGAATCGGACTCTTGTGAGTTTTCGCGGCAAGCTTTTAATAAGTTGTTATGTGTGATTTTTTCTGTAGGTATTTTGAACAATAAAATAAAGTAAATATTATATTTTAGGATCATTTTATTCATAATAAGTATAATATCGCCAGCTTTAAAGGTAAGAATATGAATTATAAATATTGTTTATAACTAAATACTATACAAGCAGTATTTTAAGGACTATTGACGCTCTAAACATCCACACATATTTTTTTCAGATGCTATGCTCACATTATTTATTTATTTATTTATTTATTTTTTAAACACAATTATAACGCCGTTACAGCAAATACCAAGATGACGTTACAAGCAGACAAACAACATAACATAAAAATAAAAACGCATACGATATTACATAATAAATATGACACCTACATATTATAAAGCTCCTTATTTATAAATAACACGAAACAAAATTACATTAAGTTATTTCTTTTCAAAAAAATTCTGTACCAATTCCATTAATTTCGGCAGGTTCCATGCAAATATGTCTATACCATTGTTTGAAATTTCATTTATTAATCTTATAGCACGTAACATTGGAGATGCATTTAGCAAATTGGTTTTTGATGACGGAAGGCTGAGCATAGCGGGACGCCGTCGGAGGCTCACGTAATTGTCGGGAACCCGCAGCTGCAGCGCCGCCAGCACCTCCGGGTGGTGCAGGTCTCCACGCAGCACACGACATACGTACTTGACCAGCGCCACGTCTCTCCTGACCGACAGCCGGCAGTACCCTACCATACCTAACACGAACTGACTCGGGTACACGTGTGGATAGCCCGGGTATACTCCGTACTCTTTTAAATAAAGAAAGCGCGTCATTTTGTTTTGTATCTTTTCTATCATTTGTGTGTACTTACCTTCATGGGGGTTCCAAATGATATTAACTCCTTCCTTCTCTAATCAGCCACTCAAATTTCACGAAATGCGACAGTATAGCTGTCAGTTTATGCTGGTGTAATGTGAGACGCTGTGCCGGCCCGATCCAGCTGCAGAACAGCATGGACTACGTTTTAATAATCTACCATTAGTATCATAAAAGAGTAAAGTTTCAACCCTTATAAATATCCCACAGCTAGGCACGGGTCTCCTCCTCGAAATACGACGAAGAGGGTAATGGACCATAGTTCACAGATGCGCTGGCCCAGTGCCGATTCTTCAAAGATTTTCAATCTCATCAGGCATGCAGGTTTCCTCACGATATTTTTCTTTACCGGTTAGCGAACGATGATTTCGTGTTTGGGGTGCACTTAGAAATTTAGAAAAAAAAAACCATTTCAAAGCACACACGAAGGGGTCAGGATTGAACCCGGAACCTCTCCCATAAGAGGCCGAGTCCACCCACTACTGGACTATCGTCGCTTATAAAATCATTAGTATCTATTATATAGTAGTAGTATATATTATTTCCTTTCTAAGTTGAATGATATTCAAATTGTTTAAAACTATTCCGACAAATCAAAAAAAAAAAAAAGAAAAATACAACAGAAATTGATTTGAATTGATTGAATATGGATACGCTGAACGTCGTAGCCGTATGTATCACACATATCACATACAATAGATGACTTGATAAGGCAATAAGAGCCACCGTCGCCGAAGATTGATACTCACTTTTATTCATGTAGGTTAAGGCTGGAACTAAGACAATGTATGAACAATTAATGTTTGGTGATCGATTTCAATATGTTAGACATGTGATTATTAGCCAAGAGTTAATGAACAAAAGAGTTTGTAGGTCATTTTTGTAGGACAAGATGTTAACTGATATCTTGTCATCACTTTTGTCATGATAGAGATGATAAGACTGCAATTAGTTTGTCAGCTGAAATTCAGTCACATCAGGCTTCAAGGTTGACATAACGTTAGTGTTTATGGTTATGATGCTTGTATCAGCTATTTTCTTATGACGTGGGCTGTGCTGTGCTTCTGTATGCCACTATCTTGTTTGGTTCTCCTTCAATCAATCGATCAGCTTTGCTATGTGTATACTAAGTAGCGTAAGACAGGAAATTACTTGAGCAGACTTAACTTAGGCTAACTTATATATTATGTGCTCGTGGTGGGCCCGGGAAAATCTGGTCTTGCCGGGACCAGTCTGTCGCTCAGGGTTTCCCGTTGCCTGCGATCCGGGTCCTTCAGAAAGAGGCTGATTCCCGCTGCGTCATCAAAAAAAAAAACAATAAAAAAAGAAAGGCTAACTTATATTATACGATCATGGGCAACGCTCTGTCTATCTGACTATGATTAGAAAAACACATTATGAAATAGATTACATCAGCTGAGAAGGCCCTTATAAAGTAGCCACAATATGTACTCATAATATGCCCATTGCTGGCCACAGCTCATTTCCTCGACACCAGGCAAGGAGGGTATCGGGCCATAGTTCAGCGAGGTGCTGCACTGGTCCAATGCGGGTTGGTGAACTTCACACACCTTTAAAGTTTTAATTTCATTCGGCATGCAGGTTTCCTTACAATGTTTTCCTTCACCGGTGACTGAACGATGGTCTCGTGTTCAGGGTGAGGAACCCGTACCTTCTCGCTCAAGAGGCCAGACCCATTGGACTATCGTCATTCATAGCTTATGAACTATAACCATGGCCGATTACGACAAAAAAGAGCCTAAATTGGAGAATATTTTTAAGCATTTTGCGTAAACGTTAAGTGATGTGGTTTTGTTTAACAATCACATAATGAAACAGATAGTTATATAAATAATAAAGCGTTTATCACCGATTCCGTGAAGAGAAGGGTCCTTTCATATGTTACGCAACGAGATGTCGTACGGTAATAAAATTTTTATCGGAAGGTATAAATGATTATGTCTGGCTAATGAGGCGTCGTCTCCGAGGTTTGACAACACTGTGTGAACTGATTATACACGTGTCCGGCGACAGGCCCACTTCAGATGTCGACCGGATAAGTGCGAGTTGCACTAGTTTCATCACTACCATTTTTTATATATGAACGCTTTTTACACCACGTCAATTTAGTCCTGTAGTAAGTTTCCGAAGAACTAAATATTACGGGTACCGGACAGCGAAAATTTGAAAGCTCAGTGTTATAATGCGCTCACTTTTTTATAACATAGAATTAGATACAATACAGTTTTTAGTGTTGAGAGTGGAGAATTAGATTAGTAAAACTGTGGACAAAATCTAGTAGAAGACAAAAGAACAATGCTCCTTTAATAAGTTTTAATACGACAAAGATGATTTATACGGTTGATCATATTATTATTATCATGTTTTATTCGATTATAAAATGTAAACATGAATATGACATATTTTTAATGGGTTTAATTAAAATTGTGAATTAAAAAAAAAGCTTACAAAGTCATAATATATAAGCCCAGTAGTCATAGTTCGTGGAAGCTCTCGAGTGAGGTTTCCGAGATATCGTGTTAACTTCCTTAAAATACGAGTCGCCTTGAATCAACACTTATTATTGCCATAAAAGATGAGACTGAGAAACAACTGAGATATAAAACTACACGATTTGAGTTCAATTTGAATCTGGCTAAAATACTTTCGAATTAAAGGTTAATATTGTTTGATGTTATATATTTTTTATAGAATCCATCAAGTAAAAATGAACCATACCACAATTGATTAATACAAAGATTAGTACCTATCTTATCTACTATGGCGTGGTATACCTATCAGTCAGCTATCATTTGTCTATGAATCTGCACTCCTTTTTCACTAAATATTTAACTATACCAAGATTCAAACTACGTCATTTGAACGATTATTAGAAATAAGTAATTAGAAATTTCTTTTAATAAGTTTTCGCTTCACGTATTATTAATATAGTTATTATAATAGTTCAACCGCACAAAACTCAAAAACTTAAAAATTATAAAACCTTAAATATAATAAACGAGTAAAGCTTTAGAAGTTGTATAATATAATTAAAAGAGCACAGCTCCAATACAAAAATCATTACATAAATTAAACAAGAATAATCACGATATTCTTAGTACCAATTATCCAGTTTCTAGAACGTTCGATGGCAATAAATAGCGGAGAATACACTGTTAGAACCAGTTAATTTGACAAAGATATTAGAGTAACAGTAGTTCCCTATTATAAATGTACGGTAGCTTGAGACAGCTATATTTTATACCGATTAATACCGGCTGTACTCGCTAACGACGAAATTGTAAGCCGATAACTAACTGAAGAAATGCAAGCACCCCGAATCACGATCTTCGCCTCTTTATTATGCGCATGAATAATTTGTTTCCATTAGTGATTTATATATCATAAGGCCACGTGGACTCTTCTTTAATATGCATGAGTTTAACTTATAGGTGCGTGATAATATTCAAAAAATATGTGTGAAAAATGTTGCAGAATTGAACGTCGGAGAGTGATTTAAGAAATGCGAAAAATATTCACTGCGGTAATTACAAGTTATTTTCAACACTTATGATAACAGTGATAATATTATACTAGTTACGTTTTTTTGTGGTAATAATAATAATCATCCAGACCGATTTCTGTCACGGCGATCATTTCCACTCCTTGCTATTGGCAAGTATAAGTATAAATATTATTTATTTTAAATACCTTTTTTTAATATGAGCGACGATGGTCTAATGGGCCCTTAAGTAGGAGGTCCCTACCATGACCGGTAAAATGTCTTTGAAGGTATTTGAAGTTCAACCCTATTGGTGAATAGCTCAGCCCTCCTCGCCTTGAGGAGGAGACCGTGCCCAACTCACAATCGTTCTACTGCCATACTCACAAAAACTCTTTAGTATATTATTAGTGCCACAGGAATTACTCAAATTACAGTAAAGTAGGATGTCATCTAGATCACATTCCGAGCAAGCCATGATAGACCCCGCCCAACCAACTACCTAATGTCCCAGCGTGACAGATTGTAGTGCAATTACAAAAAAAAAAAATATTAGTATCGACAACACTGTTGTATAAAAACACATTTGTTGTATTATCGACCTTATATTACATTATTGCATAAGTATGTTCTAAATGTTAATACATTTTATCAATTTTCGGTTAACATTTAAAGAAATAACAAGTTACCGTTAACATCGCGAAAACGCGGACAATTTGGGTGCGAAGATAAAAATGGCGGTTTACAGACGTTTACGTCGGCCTTACACTTAAGTAAATGTCGCCCTTGTGCCTTCTTCCAATTAATGATGTATGAATATCAGATGAATCCGAATATTTATCGAGAAGGCTGAGAGAAGGTTTCGTAACATTCGAACTTATTAAGTACTGATATATTAATATACACTACAATATTATTAGTATATATAAGTAATACTTAAATAATATAAGCTAATCTTGTCACAGCGTTGCGACAGCGCTGCGTTTCTTACAGAATAGCACTGCTGGACAATTTCTGTAACGGCACAAATCAAAGTGACTTCAAATAATCGGTTTTATGTCTTACAATAAATGTTTAAATGCCGCTGATACGGTCGTTACAAAAATACCGTATGAATTATAATTTAAGTAAACGTTATTCATCTTTTACTAAGAATACCGTTTCCGATTTGAATTATATCATAGTTCAGCTTGATGGTAAGATGCTTGGGGTAATTAAGAATTTTTTTCGATCTTGTCAGGTTTGAACTCAGACTATTCACATAAACTAAACAAAACTAAGCTGTTGTCGCTCCAAGAAGCCATTCTTGTTTAAGGTGACAAAATTATATTATTTTGAGTACCCATAAAATATAAAAATGTTAACCTTCACGAGACGCCGAAGGATATGAAACGTTTATTTGCATTATATAATTAATAAAAATTAAAATTGAAAATAAAATTAATGAAATACAATAAATAAAAATAAAATAAAAGTTACACAGTATTTTTTATTATCATTTTATTAATAATCTATAATGAAATACATATAAAGAATGATATAATATGCATACACGAATGAGCGAGAGATAATATAGTGTGGTGGGAGTGTCACGACAGTTTTACGTCACGGCATTTAAAGTCCAGTAGATGTTACACATCAAAGCCATTCACAATACATAATGTAATTTTACTTTTTAAGTCGCTTATTACCAACACGAATACAATTTTACTTATTTGAAGAAATACAAGTTTTGAAGCACTGGGTTATAAGCATTTTATTAAATTCGGTAATAAAGCGTATACGGTAGGTACTTGTAATTGAATACAGGTAACATTCGCATAACTCATCTCCGCTCAGAACTGGTCCAACTTCCCACATACGCAGGATACCGCTCCAATTGTCGGCTCATTAATGTCCAAGATGTCCGATGTCGAAATTTGATCTGAGAATAAGGACGGGCTTGTGTAAATCCGATAAAGATAAAAAGAGAGAGTTTTATCATAATTTACATTTTTACAATTAACACGAATAAATTTTATTACGTGATTTTTTGGAGATCCGTGACAGGGTTATACCCAATTTGACGTCGAATATTGCTACCTGTATGACCGTTATCGAATAAAATTATCTTATGATTTTTAAAATTTTTTGTCTGTGGTAGTCTGTAAAACAAAAACTTTTTGATAAGTTTTGATATTGTGAAATTATAAAAAAACTAGCTGCTGCCCGCAGCTTCGCCTGCGTTAGCTAAGACTTACAACGGGATCTTAGTACGCAAAATAAGTAACTTCTCTGGATTGAGGTGTAAAACACCTTGTGTCCGAAAAACCCAAATATCTTACGAAGCCTAATTTTTTTTTTCAGAATAAAATTTAGCCTATGTTACTCGTAGATAATGTAGTTTTGAAACGGTAAAACATTTTTTTAAATCGGTCCAGTACTTTTTGACTCTTTTTTTTTCTTTTACGCTGGGAAATGCACTGACGCATCCCGCTGGGGAGTGGATCTTCCCAGGCGGGTATGTGGGACTCGCTGCGCCCGAAAGATGGTAAATGGACGCAGCTCTACCCACTAAAACCCGGCGAGTGTCACCAATGCCGCCTTTGGTGAGGTGCCCCGGATCTACAAGCAACGCCACCTCCACAGAGCGGTTGCCCCGCACCACAGAACAACCACTCCCAACGTCTGGACAGTACAATGAGGTGAGGTTCCCATCCTCACCCCTTGCCCCCTGCTATTTTGTCCCCTCTTCTTATAGGAGGGGTACAAAGAGCCCCCTTGGCTCAATTCGCTTCACCCAAGGTGTTTGGGTCACCCTGGGCTACTGTGCCCCACCGCCACGACAAGGCCTGAACCATGGTGGGGACTTTTTGACCCTATTCATTACAACCAAACAAACAAAGTTTTCCTCTTTAGAATATTATAGTATAGATATATTCACCAATTCAAGAAGCTACCTAATAACGTCTAAATCTTATGCATTATGTGGCTCATGCATTTGGCTGGATTATCAATATTGTCACATTTACAGAAACTGTATTTGGAAACAACTTCTGTTTTGAAAACAAACATTAATTTAATTAATAAACATTTTATATTGTTTTATCTCGAATTGCATCTTCGTATGAATTTTAGGCGGCATTTCCTCTGAGTTTTGAGATTATCATCGTTAATATGTAAATACTAGCAGCTCCCCGCGGTTTCGCCCGCGTACCTTCCATTCCCGTGGGAGCACGGAGATAAATTATTGTCAGTGTTATTTAAATGTAGATATAAGCTATATAATATTGTAATTTCATCTAAATCTCTTTAGTGGTTTTTGCGTAAAAGACTAATAAACATCAATACAAAAGCTTTTACGTTAATATTATTAATAGTTACATATTCAACTTCTCTAGGAGTATTGTCGTCACTTTCATCAATGCTAGCCTCTGCCTAGCATCCGCCATCCCATTTTTCCAACTATATTTGGGGTCTAGTCTAACCCAATGTAGCTGAATATCAGTATTTGAAATCGAACTGTCTATCCGATTTCCACAACCCAGTGATTGGGTACCGGTAAGAATAAATGTTATAATTTCGGGCTTATTTCCCTTTTACCCGTAATTTCTGTCAAAGAGCCGCGAATGACAGCCGAGACCATCGGCTTAACATGCTCACTAAGGTACAGAGAGTATGTAATGAGGTAACCCCGGTAAGCGTAGCTTAACTTGATGGATCGGACGGCTGTTATTACTTTGCCATAAAATTTCCATAAACTCCTCTACAACTAACATTGATCCAGTTATTTATTTATTTATATAATATTATAAGGTTTTCTACTGATCTCTAAAAAACTGTTTCCAAACGAGGTTTTTATCCCATTTAAGTTGAATCTCATCGCGACGATGGTCCAGTGGTGGATGGACTTGGCCTCTTATGCGAGATGTTCCGGGTTCGATGCTGACCCCCCGTGTGTGCCTTGACATGGGTTTTTCTAAATTTCTAAGTGCACCCCCAAATACGAGACTATCGCTCGCTCACCGGTGAAGGAAAACATCGTGAGGAAACCTGCATGCCTGATGAGATTGAAAGTATTTGAAGTTATGTGAAATTCACCAACCCATACTGGGTCAGCGCGGTGAACTATTGGCCCATTATCCTCCTCGCCTGATTTCGAGGAGGAGACCCGTGCCCAGCAGTGGGTCATAAAAGCTTAAAACTTTAAGTTGAATCTTATAAATGACGCTCAGACTTAGACAAAATGTAACAAATGCACAAATCAGATGAGAACTATTACCTTATTTAGCCCAGATTTTACCCAAGAAGATGGGCTAAACAGGATAACGATATTGGGCTAACATATCATCCAGTCCTACGGTACAGTTGCCATCATATTTTATTATATCAGGTTTTTATAAACTATCACATATTTTCAAAGCCATTAATCCTCGTTGACACAACTGCTGGCGTGAAAAAACACGATTCAAAAAACAGATGTCCATAAACTATATGGCGCTTGCATTTACATAATTTTATCACCAACAAATTTACATATGAATTGATGTTAAATCGTGGTATATTTGTTTATTTAATATTCAAATTACTATTTAATAACTCCACTGATTGTTAGCATCAAATGGGCCGACGTCGTGATAATCATGTGCTCTATGATAGAGCAATAGAGTTTAGGTTGGAATAAATCGTGATTACGGTAGCCGAAATCGTAGGTCAGGAGATCAAAC
Source organism: Lycaena phlaeas (assembly GCA_905333005.2). Taxonomy (NCBI): domain Eukaryota; kingdom Metazoa; phylum Arthropoda; class Insecta; order Lepidoptera; family Lycaenidae; genus Lycaena; species Lycaena phlaeas. Next base: position 8,922,842 of record HG995181.1, read on the forward strand.
GTGTTCGTAAGATATAAGTGATAGCGTGATGTACCGTGATATGGCCGGTAGTTGAGAAACTTGTCCATCTTTTGTAATTAAGTCATGGTCCGGAAAAAAACAAATTAGATTACTCTTCTATAATTCCTATCCGGATATTCGTGTCCGATTCCCAACGAATGGGTTTTTATTAGTCATTACGGAAGCCAATAAATTGGTTCAGTGAATAATGATAATTTGTTAATTTCTTAAGTCAAATATTGCGTTATATTTATTTATTAATATGTATGGAGTATCATAATTAATTAATAAATTATTGCGTTCATTGAGGGAGGCCTATGTTCAGCAGTGGACGGATAAAGGCTGATGATGATGATGATGATGAATAAGTATGGACGATATAAAAAATTTTGCTACTAGTTTTTGTTGTTCCAACAGTTATCGTGTCTATGCTTTATCCACCTTGAGAATAATAAAGTTGGCTAACGATTTTTGCGATTATGAAATTTATATTGAAACTTGTCTCGTAAATAATAAGCAAGCACATTCTTTCTAGATACAGTTATTAATTCAAAATTTAGATTATACTAACAGCCCCGCGGTTTCATCCGCATTCTTCCCATTCCTGTTCACACAGGAATATAGTGTAGGGATGTATTTATAGCCTATGTGTTGTTATGGTGGTAGAAGCTGTATTATTGTAGAGTTTCATTAAAATCCATTCAGTTGTTTTTGGGTGAAAAAGTAACCATACAAACGCGTTTTGCGTTTATACTAAGTATTAATGGGATTAATAATCTACAATTTAGATAGAATTTATGAAATACATGTCATTTATTTTGTAAGGTCAAAATAATCCAGTTTACACTTTTGATTAGGCGCATAGGCCTTCATGGTGCCTCTAAGATGTTAAGAAACTTAAGATATCTTTACATGACGAAGATTGATGATATGAAGTTCTTTTCATGCTTCCATGATGTGTGTCCTTGTCAAACCCGAAAGGTCACCAGGAGACAGGTGCACGTCTTTATAATAAATCATTGCCAACATAATCTGAATAACATATTAATGATCTAGTTCTGATATTTACGCCTTTGAGGAGAAAATTTATTTATATATTAATGTGTTTTTAATGACGCAGCTAAAGCACTAAGAAATTTCGAAACATTGATATAAAGTCCTCGTGACCATCGTCTGATGCCTTTATCTGTCCACTGTTGAGTATCGGCCACAGCATAGAGTTCATCTTCCAACTAATAGCCGACCAACATTTCGTTTACCTAAACGCGTCCTCCATTCTAATTGTACTTTACCTTTTTTGTAAACTGCTAGATTTTCTGTCTTATTGGCCTTTAACCTTAATCGGAATTGTAAGCGAGCAAATGGCCTATCTTAAAATACTAAAATTTACGTATAAAAAAGATAAACCAACAGTACAACTAAATCATGGATTCATAAAATAAAGATAAATGTTTCTAAACATTCTTAAATGTATTTATTAATATTAATGAAGACTTTTATTAATTATTCCATGATAACACGTTAGCATGTCTAATTAAATAATAAAGTTATATGTTATAATATTAATTTCAATTCGAGTGGACATTATGGAATTTGTGGTTGATATATTGCAAATGCAAAATATTAGTTCATATCAACATGTACCAATAAATCTTGGTTGGAAAATATTAGCGTCTCAGTATAGCGGAAAAAAAACTTTTTTCTTAAATTTAGATCGCAGACAATGTCTTAAGATATATTATGATCTGAAATGTTAGAAAAAATTAATCTTGAATCTTGTATCTAAGATTATACTGGTATATTTTTGTGCAAAAAAAAAAACCAGTGATAGATAGATCACATTATTTTTATAAGATTATTAACGACACTTGAATAAAACAATAAAATTTTAAGAATGTTAACACGCGTATCGTTGAAAATGAAAAAGTGGTGAATGAAAATGAGAAATTTTGACGAACCGCCCTGCTAATAGCGTTTTCGGCGAGCGATATATTTCGCATTTAATTGGGTGCCCAAACGGGGCGAGCTTAAATTAAGCGTGGTCGGTGACATCAAAGAACCGTTAGGGTGAGTACACACTACGTTCGGAGTCACGACTTGAAAATGTATATTTTGTTACAATCGTTATATTCATGACAATGAAAAATCTCTTACGGTTTTTGTTGCAATTCATTTAGATTTTTACATCTATTTCCATGTCTCTTCTAGTTATTATATATAATTTTATACTAAGTCAGACAGATATCAAGTATCTGTCGTGAAAGACTTAAAATAATAAAATTTTCATTTTTTAATAACTAAGTTATTATTTCAGCTGAGTGCTGTTTATGTGAGCAAGTGTGTGTTTTTAAAACACCCTAGACACAGCAATGCCAAACGAGTTGTGACAAACTTTAGCACTATTGTTATTCTATATAGAACAGTTTATTTTACACTTTGTTGTAGATTTTTACTTCAATGGTTTATTCGCTCGTACAATAAGGCTTCGTTCACATCAAAGTCTACTAAGCGTCTAGTTAATACACGGCTCGCGCGAGTTGCGAGTTCCGTAAGCTTAATTTGATTTAACGTCCAACGTCCAACGTCGACAATCCAACAGTGCTTGTCAAAAAGCGCCGCGTTTTGAAAACACGTGTGAATAAATACATAGGTATGTTATATAAACGTCTTATCAACGCTCGGGAAAAAGCGCTCGATTAGACGAGGCCTGATATTATGTACACACCTTAATATTTAAAACATGAAGTAGATTAGAGGTGACGTTGTCGTGTAGATAATTTTAATGGTCACTTGACGGTCGGGAGATTCACGGTTGGTTCGATTTAGGCTTTCACTTATATGTAGAAAGCACTTTGCGATATTTTTTAACGCATATCGTATTTGCGGTCGCATGGTGTTTATTACTGAGTTATATTTCCAATATGTAGGGGTTTTGTTTGTGATTTTTTTATCACAGATAAAAGTTATGTATATGTTTCAGAGTAAATATTATGAAAACTACGTTTGGGTTGAGATATGAGCATATATAAGGCGCTTAATGAAAATTTAAAATGAATTATTTTTCAAACTTAAATTGATTTAGAGACAAATATTATGTTAATAAACATGCCCATCTGAGGGGTCTTAGATGGAGTTTACAGATGGTTTGATAATGATGAACGAATGTTACCTAGGAGGATATCCACTATGACGTTTGATAAGAGAGAGTGAGAGGGAAAACACAGACAATCTCCAGTTTCTCTTTCCGACATTTAGCGCAGTAACATTTTCTGACGTATTCTCTGATAAGGCTAAGCGCGATATCTGTTGATCGCGTTACGTGCTACGGTTCGTGGTCCATTTGTTACAGTCGTTCATTATCATCATCATCATCATCGATAAGCTGTAGCACCTCAAATATCATCTTAGACGTAGATCTCATTCAATGAACACAGAGAAGTATATATGTAATATTTTTATCAATTATTCAAAGGTAACATTTTCAGTTCTCGCACTTTGCATAATATAAGAGTTGATTTAATTTAATTAATATTTAATTTTATACAACATTTTTATTTGTGGCAACAATCATAACTTTTTACGTCAATAAACATCAATTTGCTTTTTAAATACGTTACAAGTACGACGGAGTAAGATGTTTTTTAAGATCTCATTTATAACATTGTTTATGGATGCCCTCTTTTATTTCATTTATGTAACATAAAACTTTCAATTAGGATAATCACACGATTTTATTATATATCTACAAAAATAAACTTGTACAGTTTTATCATCAATTTAATCTTTTTACAATCACTTCTGTGTTATGTTTTGTCCAGATTGTTTATTAACATCAAGACGACTTATTATTTAGGATGTTTAAACCTTTTTTTTATTTTTAAATTTAATTTAAGTTAGCGTGGTAGTATTTGTAAATATATTATTATATTATGTTTTATAGTAAAATACCCAATCTTAGGTGTATTTTAATAAAGTTTCATTATTATCTGTATTTGTATATTCGTTGCTGTATTGTATCCTAGCGGCCCGCCCCTATTCTCAAAGAAAAGCTTGTACAGCCTTTGTATACTTGGCTCACTATAGGAGAAATATTTTTTTAAAACGCTCTAATTTAAAGCCTCGAAACATATTCAATGCAAAAAAAAATATTTTTCCCCTGTATGATTGGTGGTCGCCTTTAGGAAGATCGGTGATCCAACTGCAGCTAAAAAGCTATCAATATCTGCGATGTCGGCGTTTCCAGTCGGATGATAAAGGTGGGACCAGCCGTCTTAGTGTTTATTAAAAGAGTCCTTATTCGCAATCCAGTAAATGTTCCTAACGTATTTACAGTTGTTTTATGTAAAGCGAAATGCAAATAGTATTTTTCAAATGCTATGCGTTTCCGTAGCTTAATTGAATGCTTGAAGTAACGGTATCGAATACTTCAACCGTGTACCTGTCATAGGCTCGACAATGAGTTTAGTTGTATGCAGGGCGGATGTTCATTTACTATAGCAAAGCCCATTCCATACTTTTTGTATTTTGCATATAGAGTTTGCAAAGTGTGGAATTAGAATTTTTTAAGCTCTTTAAGCTATTAACACCCATTATAGGCTACAAGAGATTAAAGCTTTAAGCCTTTTATAATAAGGAAGTGTTTCCTTTGAAACTTATTATGGCTATTAATACTATCGGGCTTACGCCCGAATATTCAAGCGCAACTCAAATTTGGGAGCTGCTTAGATTTTGATGATATAATATGTCATATCCATAGCATGAATTGAAGGGGTGCTTAGCAGTTTGAGAAGCCCCCAAATATTTAAGTGGCATTTGAGAGTTCGGGCGCTAGTTGCCCTAAACATAAAAAATAAAATAAACTATTTAATCACTACATATTATAAAACAAAGTCGCTTTTTCTGTCCCTATATCCCTTTGTACGCTTAAATCTTTAAACCTACGCAAAGGATTTTGATGCGGTTTTTTTTAATGGATAGTTCAATTCAAGAGGAAGGTTTATGTACATAATTTATTAAGTTTTTATATACATTGGCTAAGATATAACAATAATTGTTGGAGGTGTCGCAAAAAAATAGGCCGCCTGGGAGTTTTCAACGAAAACGCTGCCTAAACCCTTTGAGATATAACAAAATAATGTATGGTGGAATTGTGTATCTTAAATAGGTCTACAAAAAAGTCCGCGATGGCATATGTCTATCTTTTAGGGATATCATAGTATATGCATTTAATACTTAAAAAAATGGGCAATTTTTAACGCGATAATTTGAAAGTTATTTACACAAACACAGAATAAATCCTTATCATTTTTAATCAGTTAATTGGCTTAAGCACTCCATTAAGATTATTTTTCCTCTTTACATCGTGCAAATTAAATGAATACTTTAGGAGATATGGCAAAATCAAAATAATGCAGAAGAAAATAAATCGTGTTGCCGTGATTCGAACGGGACCAAACGGGAAGCGTTCAAGATTACGTACAAATACTTAGTCATTATTAAAATAGAAAATGATCATCATCAGACATGATAAATCCGTAAATCTAAAATCACGCGGGCGCAGCTGCGGGTAACAGCTAGTTGGTATATAATATGCAATTTAATTTCTACAAGTTCGAATATTATTTATTATGAGTAGATCTGAAGATAGCGCGATCAAATGAACATATATGTATCTATAATTATTAAACAATTAATTAAAAACATAACGATTATAAGAAAAAGATCTATTTGGACCCACTTTGAGTATACTAAATTATTTGGACGCGTGCTGCCACGATTTATCTAAATAGCTTGTTTCGTATTTGAATATTTATTGAGATATAATGGATTTTAAACAAAATTACCTGATTAGAAATGCGAAAACCTGCAAGACATTATCGTGATAATTAATTAGATCATATTGATCTATTAATTATATACAAATCGATATTTTTTACTTATTTAATTTGAGCTTCTTAATTTTTTTATATCACATTTCTTGAAGCAAAAAAAGCTACGCCAAAACTTCTTTGATTATTATTCATAAAAATTAATGTTTGAACGTCATTTCAAAACTTTTGTACTTTTTTTTTAATTGACAATGAATAGGTTTATTATTATAATGATGTGCGAATATTTCTTACAAATTAGCCATAAAAAAACATTTAATGCGAAATTTAGATTATAAAATCAAGCATCACCTCAATTTAAGTGATTTTGATGAAATCGTATAAGATGTTGTAGATAAAAAAAGTGTATGAAGCCACGCAACGTGATATGGCAAAAAAGGCGCGCGGGTGGCCGCTGCTCTTCCTGCAATTAACGAACCTCACCATTCATGTAAATAGAGTAGAGAATTTATTTAAATAACCCATGTTCACGAGAGTAGCCGGAGATTGATTTGACGTGAATTTCAAATCTAACGGATATAACTTATAAAGCTTAGTAGATATTTTTATGTGGATAAAATATTTCTTTACAAATTATTCATAAATAAGTTATGCATTAACTTCCAATTGAACATAGCTATAAAATTCCCGATGCAAGGAATGCGTTTGTGCAGCGCTCCTTTTGCATAAGTACCGCCATCTTGCTTTTTGCTGTGTTTCGGTGGAGAGTTATAGGAATAGCACAGAGACTTATCACCTTACGTCTCAGGGTAGATGTGAGTTGCCAGGGCTAGATTCAGTTAAACTAATTTATGTTCAGAGGTGACCTTGACAAATTACCACGGGTGTCCGTAATTCCATATCATCAACATCACCTAACATAAAAAGGACGCAATTTAAATGCAACTCGTAAAAGAAATTTATCTGTCTTGGGATCAAATGCAAGGCCTATCCTGTAGTGGACGGATATTTCTTGATACTAATGATAATAGTTAGAGCCAAAATTTGGCAAACTTCTTTTCATGATCATTATCCCATGCTCTATGTGTCCACTACTGAATTTAGAATTCCCGCAACTAACGCCAAGACGACCAATCCCTTGTCATTATAAAATACACACAAAAAAGTCCTTTATCCTTATTCCTTACTAATATTATAAATGCGAAAGTAACTCTGTCTGTCTATCTGTTACGCTTTCACGCCTAAGCCACTGAACCGATTTTGATGAAAATTGGAACAGGGATAGATTAGAGCTTGAGAAAGGACATAGGCTACTTATTGTCGCGAAAAAGAGCTTAGGGGGATTCAAATAGGGGATGAAATTTTGTATGAAACTTCGTCATTATATATAGAAGATGACGCCCTTAAAATTTGATTTGGGCACTTGATAAAAATTAAATAACTATAATAATTATTATTGTTCCACCGTTTTTAAGATTTTTACCTAAATGGGCATGAAATAGGAGATGAAAGTTCGCAGGGTAGTTCAAAAAAAATCTGTCTCTGTTTACTATACGTACGTACGGAACTCCGCTACTCCAAATTTAACGCGAGCGAAGTCGCGGGCAACAGCTAGCAATTTATATATGAATGTCAAAACTTAATGTTGTGCTTTTGAAAGGATCTATAGGTATATATAATATGTAAACGACATCTTCACTTTTTGCTATGCTAAAAAGTTCTTTAGTATTTAACATAAATATATATTGTTAGTGATAGCCTATAAATAGTCGTAGCACACGTAAGGTCGATACGACCTATTATGATTGCCCGCGTTATCGTACTCTGGCTATTACAGTAAATACGACCACGCCCTGCGACTTGTCTCCAGAGAAACCGACTAGATTGTGCGCGTGCCTAAGTCTGCGAGCACACTAGTACTTTCTATTAAATAATAAATATTTATTGAATATTATATTTCTTTAATAATTATACTAAGCACATTTTCAATGTAAGTATTAATTTAGATGAAAGTGTTTTAATTTAGTATGCATCATCATTATCATCAACCTGCCGACCATAAGCCTTTTTTTTTTGTTGACGCAACGGAAATCATTTACGACCATACCAGGGCCTGGGTAGACGCGCTGGCGTGTGTGGGGACTCGCATTTGGGTGCCCTACCCCGCTAAAACCGCTGCGTGAGTGAGTGAGTGAGTGAGCTGAGTGAGCTGGTTAATCATTATTTACTTATATAATAAATTACATAAATTTATAATTTATATAAAAAAATATTTCAAGTTAAGTTTAAGAGTTATTAAGTTTATTTAGTTATCATGTCTTTAGATTCGGGTTATTATAATGCATAAGATATTATCTACAATAAAAATGTGGTAAATAAGAAACATATAATTATAATCTATTAGTTACCCGGATAAGTAAACTGGCAGACGTGCCACCTGATAATAAGTGCTTGACATCGCGAATGAACATAGTTTACCTGGAACTAGCCCATGCACATCCTACTAGTAATATAAGATGTTAAGTCTCAGTGCTAGTATTTCTACTGCCTGGATCCTACTAATATTTTAATCCTACTTCCTACTAGTCCTAATCGTATCCTAATCCTAATTCCTCCTAATAATATTATAAACGCGAAAGTTTGTATGTATGGATATTTGTTACACTTTCACGTATAAACTACAGAATAGATTTTTATTTTTTATTTTATTTTAATGAAACTTTACAATCATATAGCTATAGAATAGCTATATAATTTATTACCGCTACGCTGCTAGTATTCTATGATAAAATGGATGGTATTGAATAAAGGAAGCGCTGTGTGCAATCAACCTAACACAAGTTGGACAAGAAAGCTGACCGGCTATCGGCTTGTTATAGATTCTAACTATAAAATATTATTAAAACAAAAACATGTTACCGTTTCACTTACACGCCTTGTAAAGCTCACTAAGAAATGTCGATTGTTAGGAAATCCTTTTAGAGATAGTCTTTGACAACGTTTCATAGAGTTCTGAATGAAAATATAAATACAAAAATGGCGGCCACAAGACGCCCGGGAGATGTGAGATTTCTATGTTAATATTAGAATTATATGTATACCGTAAAGGAATTCAACTTCATATTACTACCAAGTCGTAAAAAAGTAAAGTAGCAACTCATAATTTTTCCCACTGCTGGGCACGGGTCTCCTTAAAATCTGGTGGGTATCAGGCCCGATGGCTTAATGGGGATTGGTGAACTTTACACACCTATAAAGACTTTTAATTTCATCAAACATGCAGGTTTCATTACGATGTTTTCCTTCACTGATGAGCGAGCGACGATTTCGTGCGCACCTTAAAATTAGAAGACACTACAGGAGGGCTCAGGGTCGAACCCGGACCCTCTTGCTCAAGAGGCCGAGCTCATATCCAATGGAGGCTTGATAGTAACTACCACATTAAAAAAAACCGCATGTTTTCATTTTTGATGTTTCACAGAGATAAATAAGTTACTTACATAGAGGCCACGTTCGGGGACACGTGTGCGTCGCTCACAGACAAATCCGCGAGCAAGCGCATGAGATAGGAAAAGCAATCTGTGTTATCTCCAAGCGAATCGATTTTCTAATTAACCGATTCGATTTCCGATGCGTATCAATGTTCTTATCAGGTGTCCGGACTCGAATCATAAATCGATCTCAAACAAGGCCACCTAAATAGCGTGATGCGTGCGTTACGGAGTTACGAAACGATCAGATAACATGTAACTGTCCATCGAAAGCGAATGCGATACTCCTGTATGACTTATGATAGACCAGATGACCAGATAAATGGATTTCACACGGAGCCGGCTGGTGTACAGGCCTTACATTTTAGGGTTCCGTTATCAAAGAGTAAAACAGCAGTGCTATTCTGTAAGAGTCATTTGCTAGGCTGTGCGCCGCGACTAGTTCGTCGCGCTCACAGCGTTGACGTTGCTAGGGTGTTTGATATGATTTGACAAGCTTAGTGAATACCAAATTATATTCACAGCACTATCACGGCGTTGCGACAGCGCTGCGTTTCTTACAGAATAGCACTGCAGTTCGTATTACTAAGACTACGCTTTCCGCCCTTCTGTCAGTCAGTCACCAGACTGTATCTCATGAGCCGTGATAGTAAGATGTAATTTCAACAGATATATATTTGCTGCCGCTATAAATGTAAAAAGCTAAAAAACAGAATAAACTCTATTATTAAGGGTGGCTTCTATAGAAAAATGTGATATTTTATGTATTTAATATTGTATATATAATGGTACGAAACCCTTTGTGCACGTGTCCGACTCACACTATTTGTCATGATAACGTAGCATAAAGGCGCGCTTCCACCCCGGCGCACATAGTGGCAAGATACGTGTGTCAAAATATTGAATATCGATTGCGAGAAAATGTCAATTAATTTGCAGTGGAGACAAGCACATGCATACTTTTTTATCAATAATATTCTTTTTTACATATTAATGTATGTATTGTACTTTAGCTCCTGTTTGTATTCCTACAAAGACTATTTTGAAAGTTACAAGTTTTAGCTACAATTATTAAAATGGATTTCCGCAAAGTAACGCCTGATTCTATTAACTATATTTTGATAGTATCATCTGTGAAGCTTTTAAAGCAATTCACTCACTATAAGTAGATTTAAATCTGATTTTTAAGGAAAGCCCCAGAATACAGTCCTATTTAAATTTTATGAACAAAGACAGAATCATTTATTTCATTCATTAATCCATCATTATGAACACAAACCTCCCTCACTGACCGCTAAGCCGGCCGTTCCAGTCCCGCATCCAACAAGTACCGGCCACTCCACGGAGGTCTCTTGATCGTGGACGGCAGGAGATGATGATGATGAAACAACATGAACTCATTGTAGATCTCCGTATTGTGAAAGTGTCCTAATCGTAACTGATCCATCTGACATATGAATAATTTTCGTAAACAGCCTGATGTAATATAAGGCTGTTGTTATATTACAACACAATACGTCGATGAGCTTGTAAAGTTATTATATGACGCATCAAAAACGACTCTTTGGTGCAAGTAATTGAATACCTTTTAGCGATAAAAATAAGCACTGATTCATCACCAAGTATTCCAAGGCATGGTTTCCTCCCAATGTTTTCTTTATACACTGTTTCCAGAATTTCAATTTAAATAAAATATATTTGTATCCTTGCTTAGCGCGCTTAAAGTTTAATTGAGATTTAGATATTTCAGTAATACTTCAATTACCACGATCGCGAGAAGAATGACGTAGGGCGATAGAAGACAGCGATAAATAAAAATCGATATATTTTTTTTCAAAGGCAGACATAAGGCAGTCGAAGTTTAATGGTGACTACCGATGCCCAGAAGTCCACACAATCAAAGGCTAGGATGCGTTGAAATTCTCTTTCTTTAAAGCGATGCGTTCGAAAATGTGGAATCTTTAATATTCAAAAGGAATGACATCGTACTGTTTAAGAATGTATAACCTAATATTGGTTATACATCATACATTTATTGAGGCGACTATGGCTTTTACTCAGAAATGCTAAGCATATTGCTTAGTCGCTTGTTCACCTTAGCCTAAGAAGATAAAGCCTACCCATATCTTTATTTACCCAAATGTTTGTATAAAGTATTTTTTATGTTGGGAAAACAAGTAGAGTAGGCACGATGCTAAGTTGACCACGAATGATATCGCCTGAGACTGTTAGATCTAACTATTAATGCGTTGCTTATTCTGAAACGTAAGGTGCATTTTGAAACGTAAGGCGATACACTGGCAAGCTTTTTCACGGGAGCATGATAGCACTTACACACTAGAGCATCCCTCTGACATTTGTTATCATTTTAGCTTGTTTAATATTGATGGAGAATATCGATTGGCAACCTCCTGACACAAGTCACAAGATATATAATTAAATGAGACAGCAATCAATGTAATATTAAATATTATGAGTCATCAAGGCGAGGTGAATGCGGCCTGCTATCCCTTGACCGCTCCCTCTAACCTTGCTTTCGACATGATCAATATGATAACGAGGATTGAATGCGGTGCCATTGAACGTGAAGCAACATCTCGGACCCCCTGGTGACTCATGACTGATCTCATTAATTGCAATCACTCAAATCATTTCATAGATAAAGGTTTATTGCATCAAATTATAGTTCGCGCGATTTTATTACGCCCTGGTACCATCGCTATGAAGGTTATAAGGTTATAATGACTCCTTTGTATTACTTGATAGGATTTTTCGTTTTAATTGCTGTACGTTTATGCATTCCTAGTACTGGTATTAAAGGTTAACCTATGACTAAAATGCAGGGTTTACTTACCAAAAGCGACCCTAATTTCACTGTAGATGATAGTTTTGATATTTCAGGAAGGATTATGGGTCAAGGTTGCAGATTACTTGCTGAATGACTACAGAAAACATGATTTTCCAAAGAACAGACAGTTAATAATCCCTGGATTAAAATAATGTTTAAAGTGCAGCTTTTAGCAATTTCAATAAAACATTTTAACAAAACGTATGCTTATAGGTGATCATTAATAAAAATTGCGTTAGGAAAGATTTCAGACACGAGATCCTCACAAGACAGTATTGTAAAAAGCCTTCGTTGAAATATAATACTAATATTATGTATATACCTAAATTATTGTCGTAAGTCTTGTTACAAAAACATGTGCATGCCTGCAAAAACTATGTAAATAAATAATCAATTAATAATCTTCTTCTTTACACGATTTATAGAATTATGTTCAAATTGAAGCACCATTTAATTGAAATATCTATTCGTATAACGTACAAAACACGAATACAGATATAAGGCGTAGCTGTAAAATTTTAAACATACAGTCTACAGATAAAGACATACATCACGAAATAAAACAGATATAAAACAATAAAGCAAATAAACCTTTATTTTATTTTTAAATTATTACTATGTTATTATATTAAAACGCCAAAAGCATTAAATATCTGGTACTCGATATCGATAAAAATAAATCACGTATTATTTGAATATGAAGTAGCCAAAATAATAGTTCGGTCGAGCGATACCATCCGATAGCTAAGTGGTTTTCGTAACGCCCCCCGAGCGATGAGATAGAATCTTGCTGCGCGTGCCCATACCAGCTGCATATTGTCTTAAGGCCTTCACGTAACATCTGATGCGAAGATAAAAGAACATCTTTATTTTTATTGCTTAACGGTTTGATAAATCAAGGGCATTAGCAATCTCTTGGGGACAATTTTGACCTTCAAGTGACATGTGAGATACCATCTGCATTAAGTGCTCTGTAATGTCTTCGATTTGACTTTTAAACAACAATAAATGTTATGATATTGTTTTTTTTTTCATTGTAAATATAATACATTTTAAATAGCTAGTGCTTACGAAGTATTATTTTAGTTGAATTGGAAATCCAATTTACGTGATATAATATACTTTGACTAGCTGACTAGCTTAGCAAAGAAAAAAACAATTCTCAGACCTACCTGATAAGCACACAAAATTTTGTCAAAATCGTTTCAGCCGTTTCGGAGGAGTTCAATAACGTACACGATACGAGAATTTTATATATAAGATTTTCAATTCAAATGAAAAATATGTTTCGATGGTATCTTAATCATTTTGTGATCACTCTTTGATCAGTAATATTGTAATTAAATCATACATTGTTATTCCTCATATACATTTTTTTAAGTATTGTTACATACATTGAAAACTTTGCTTCATAAAAGTATCCACCCATGTGTCCCACCGCTGGGCATAGGTCTTCTCCTCGACATTAGGCGAGGAGGGTATTTGGCAATAGTTCACCGATACCAATGGACCATCGACTCGACATTTGCTGCTTACCACATTTTTATCCGTACTTTTCTTTTCATCTCTCTTATTCTTTAAAAGCTGGCTGTTAAATCATGCATATGATAAACAACGCATTATATGACTGTTTAAAAGTACAATGACACTCTTTATGTAGATTGTGTGCGTGATTTTGATATAAACAAGGATGAGACAAAAGAAATGAGGCAATATCTACAATGGCAATGTTTACATTTTTCGCATGGATATCTCGAGATCTCTTTAACAATACCATTATTGTAGACTTTTTCTTCTTGAGCCTCCAAGGTTGGTATTTTGATAGCCGTAATTGCATTGGCGAAGATTTCACGCTTCAATGGGTGTAATTATTTTTAAATTTGGAAATATAAACTAGCGGACTTTGACAGACGTTGTCCTTTACACAAAAATGTAGTGAACCGACTTGTAATTATAACAACTCTTCTACTCACTTAAACTCACACAAAATTAATCAAAATCAAGCCAGGAGGAGTTCGAGACCTACACAATACAGAAGAATAACATTTATAAAGATAAATTAATTTATTGTTTGTGCAATATGCTATAGTAACCTTTTTATAAATACAGGTATGTTAACATAAAAATAAAAATTAATTTTAATATAACATAAAATATTAAATGTCGTTATGATTTAGATTAAATTTACTTATAAAATAGATTGTATCCTGAGGAAGGATATGGAATCTACTAAAGGCGGACACAGCTGCAGGAAATGCATAGTTTTAGATTTGCATCACAAGAAATACTTTGAATGTCCTCTCAAATTAGGTTTTACAATTTGACTTCAAACCTCTTATTAAGGGTCTTGTTAATATAATATCACTAGAAGTAGAGATATCTGCCTACCCCGGAAAGACTGTGTTGCTTTATGGCCTACCTAGATGATAAATTCCTTTTTATCTCGGCAATCAGTAACACCTTAAGAAACGATAAATCATGATTCTTGAAAATGTTGAATACTTATTTTGAAGGCTTCATATTTTTACACATTATTTTACTTTTTCTTTGTCCTTAAATTTTTTTTTATTACTATTGTAATAATCTTTCTAAAATACTTGCGAGATACTACTCTAAAGTAAATATATTAATTTATCAACTAATTTAGTATATGTATAAAATATGTGTTACATAACTAACTGTCGTTTATGTACTGTCATGGTACATGGCTCATCCTTCATACCACGGTATATTATTGTAATATATGCTCGTTGCGTCTAACGACATCTTGTAATTATGTTCGTCATTATCTGGTACGGAGGACACGCCTACAATTGAAATCGTATATGTATGCACGCGACTCCGCTTGCGACACTAATACCTTGACTATTTTTGCACTATTTATTTGAACAATGATTTGGGAACGACATTGTTTACAATTTATAAAGTGTCAAGACGACGTTTTGAATAGACGAACCACATTGAAAAATGTTATCGTTTTTCGTTCTGAAAGACAACTTTGAGACGCGAAATTGTGCCGTTTATCAAAATCTTCAGAATTTTCATATTGAATTATTATTTTTTTCATAATAAAAACAAGACATTGATTTGTTAGTTAACTTTGTTATTTATAGAAATCTAAGCCATTAAATGTATCGTAATTTAAAATACAATTTGTCAATTATTGATTATAGGTAAGGATATAAGACTATCAAAAATTTTCAGCCGTATACTTATACTTACTTTTGTGCTTGCAATCGCTAGTGTTTATTATTAAATGCCGAATAACAAAAAACAATGTTTAAATGTTAGTCTCTAGCCAAAGATGAGTATCTTAAAAATACTGGCCATCCTGTGTCTATTTGTCGACAGAAACAAGCGAGATAATTGCACCCATACGGTATTTAAATTATGACATTTTGCCGCCGGTGCGATCGTAAGCGCGACACGTGTCAGTCATACTTAAGCATCAATTTGACGCGCGTTTTGCTTTCCTTTTTTACGTGACTTGTAATAACAATTCTTAATGTATATTTGGATGTTTTTCACTGTGTCAGATTGTTCGTCATTTTCCGCCATTCCCACGGTAATATAGTGGTTATTGCTTTACGAGTTTTAGTATGAAAGAGGAATAAGGCTTTGAAATGACCGCCATACTAAGTAACTCAGTAGTATTTTTGTAACAATTTCATACAAGTATTGAATATGTTAATGCTAATTTCTGTTAAGATTTGCTTACTTTACAAAGTATTGCTGTCTATTCTGCGGCTGATATTAATTTTCATACCTGTAACAAAAACAAATAAAATTAGAAAATAAAGGCATCTATTTTATATAATTGTGATAATTAAGCTTATATTTTTATTCCACTACTTTGTACGACATTTACGTTTTTCGTTTTGGATACACGAAAAAAGTAACGGAAGTAATCTGAATTTTTTAATATCTAAAATCCTGTAAAATTATTTTTATTAGGTTTAGTGAAATTTCAACATATTATATATGTACATAAAAATGTAAATATAATATTTTAAAGACACGTATTCAATTTAAATAATACTAGTTTTAATCATGTGAACTATCTGTTAACTAAGTTTAAGTCGGTCAGTAAGCAGATGGGCCTTAAGTATTAGATGCGAATGGCAAGGGATCTGTCGTCTTGGTGTTTATTGAGGCGGGTCTATATTAAGCAGTAGACGGATGTAAGCTTATGTCGCTGTGGATGAATTATCTAAGTATACATGTAGTAGAAAGTTTCTAACTCAAATAAAAATTCCTCAACTTTTAAACATAACATTTTGGCAGTCGCGTAATTACGGGAAATGTGTACTGACGCAAGAATATATGAATAATAGTATACTTTACGTGCGACGGTTGCAATGTGTTACTTTTAAATGTCTCGAATAAAACGACTTCCTAGTAATAATTTTAAACAACACCATTAAAGTTATCTAGACATCGACCGAATGCTTGTGCTCTTAACGTGCATATGATTTATCTCTTTTATGCCAACATTAAAAATGTAAACTGCCAAAGTCTGTCTGGCAATATTTCCTAAATCACTGTTAAAAATATGACACAATTTGGCCAGGAGAATATATACCCCGAGGAAGGCTATGTCAATCATTTTAACGACCTAAAATCTAACGCAAGTTTTTCAATCTAAATTTCTTTATGAGTCATAATATGAAAAATATAAATAAAATCTAGAAAATATCACCAATTTCCTTTAAAATATTATATTTCATATCTAAAATATGATATTATAATTTATTTCTGGTCGCGTAGCACAAGGTGTTAAGACTAATTCTGTTTAGCTGTTATTTAAATTAATTAATAATTTATTTAAATAACTCTTTATCCAACTTTTACTAAAATTGTACTCTTAGAATACTCAGACCAGTCATAGAGTACTTACAAAATACAATTCACACTTCCTATATTGTGTTGCAATACAAATGACATTGTATGTTAAACACCTAATCGTTCATGTGTGCCTAGTACCTACGTCGATTTATGGGTTAACACCCCTTGAACAAAAGCGACAAAGAATTCTTCAATTTTTAAATATGGAGACAAAAAGTACAACAGTTTAAAAGGGTAATTTTGATAAGGTGAGGGACCTGATAGGTCTGTTGATTGGCTTTTTATTTGGAAATTATTTCTTAATTAAACTTGTTAAAAAAAGTTAGGCACTTTATTTTTTGCAATAACAGAGAAAGAGAGCCTATTTTTGTCCACTATACTGACTTTACAGACCTTAAAAAATTGATAAATAACTGCATATTTATAACTAAGTTTTTTTTCCAATCTGGTATACAATAAGTATTCGTTGCATATTAATAAAAGATGCAGAAGACACATATTCATGAAAAATGCAACGAATTGCATGTCTATTAAAGGTAATTTTATTATTTCTCTACTTAAAAAATGTGTATTTTTCAAAAAAGCTATTATTTATCTTAAAATTAAAACCTTTTTCATTAAATATGGTAAACGAGCAGAGTAAAAGCTTACTCATTTAAAATTACTGATCCACGGTTGTAATTATTGTAAGTGGCTAGGTCGCAGGTCGAATTTAATGATGATATAATTATTTATTGATGAATTATTAAAGTTCTGTCCTTAATGTCAACAAATAATATATCTTTGAAAATGTTTTTCATATTAGTTAATATAACTCACATAAAATGGCATGCGATTTACTTTGATTAGATCTTTTCGAAGTAGTTATGATTGAAATCTTTTGTTACTGCTTTGTTATAAAATAATCTTCATGCTAATCATTATCCGGCCACCGCTGAACATAAGCCACCCTCAATGAACGACCGATCCCTTAATACTTGTATTCGACACGGAGGTCGTCTTCCCACCTGGTTTATAGACCATCAACACTTTGTCTATCTAAAAGTGGCCTCCACTGTCAAACTTTCCTTCCTTGTTATAAAATTCGTCTAACTTTATTATCGACGAGTTTTTTCAAATTCAGGCGAGAAGGGTGTTAGACTATAGATCAGCCGTAGCGCCGCAGTTCTCGAATGCTGTTGGGTGAACTTAACACACTTTTAAAGCTTAATACAGTAAGCGAACGGAAATAAAATCAAGTTTGAGTCTGGCTGCACCAGGAAGTGCATTGGTGAGAATCGAACCCACATCTTAATTCAAGAGTCAAGACTAAAAAAATATCGACTCTCTGCTATTGGCGTCGCGTGCTCTGACACGGCTCACGTACCCAAATTTGTTAATATTGTCCGAGCACACTGGCTATATTATAGAGCATTTGGTTTGAGTTAGATTAGCCAGAAGTATGTCAGATAAACGTGTTATTTGTAATCTTATAACTTCCTAATTGACAATAAACGATTGTGAGCTGGCGTTAACATGAAAATTGATTATTAAAACCAATATTTTATCCATACCTTCAACTTTATACTATCAGTTTCGACCTACGCAAACTATGGAAATTGTTTGACAAAATTGACAAGTTTGACATATTTCCGTGATATGCGGAACTAAGCGGATTAGGTTGACGCAAGAAGTTTTTTGTCATAAGTTATATAAGGTAAAAGTATCGAAAACAATTTTAATGTGTCTTATTTTTATTGGAACAGTGTTTTTCAATCTATGTATTGTGATTAGGGGGGTATAAAGCAATAAATAATTGAAAAAGAAATAAATAAAACAAAATTACCCATGAGGTCGGCGGAAAGAATCAGACAAATACCCTAATATAACTTTGAATCTAATCACGTCTGGTCTGGACAGCCCTCATGTAGAGCAATATAGAGTCTGTTAATAAAGAGTTTAACGCGCGTACGCGTCTCACTCAAAATGGAAGTAACGAATTACATATTTTAAAAATTCCAAATAATAATTAACATTTATATTTATTTGTACCTGAATTTAGAGCCTTACTATACAGAAAAATAGTTTTAAATTTCATTTTAATTTGTATACTCAAACTTTCAAACATTTCTTGAATTAAACGTATAGTTTATGTGAATATTAGTAGTATTTATTAAATTAGTTATGATAAAAGTAAAGATGCTTGATTGTTAACAATTTTATCTTGATAATAATAATAAATTTCAATAAACGCCAAAACGGTCGCTCTATTGCCATTCGCATCTGACATGGACCGTCCAACAGTGGACGGATAAAGGACGATGATGATAATGATAAAAAAAAGATGTGGTGTCGTGGGACACCAGGTAGGAACGAAGTTCCTTCGGAAAAAAAGAAACTACATGATTGCAAACTAAGTGATGGGGTAACGAGCATACCATTTCAAATTTAGTAGCTCACTAACTCTAGCGTTAGTTATCCTAATAAATTCATTCAAATCGTAAAAGAATGACTACGATTTAATTATAAATGTATATTATTATGGTAGCACCGCCAAAACATTAAATACTTTTTGTTAGAAGCACGCGTCCCCACCCAGAGGCTAAGCCCTGAGGCTAAACCCGAGGCTAAGCCCGGACTGACCTTTGACCTGACGCGTGCTGCCTATGATTGGCTACGAAAGTGAGCACTCGTCGTTTTGTAACAGCCTCGTCTCTATTATACCACGTTTACAAATATTGAAGGCTTTCATTGTAATACTCTCTACGCTTCTTTATTTAGTACTTGAGTGTGTCATGTTTTGAATGGATAAGTTCGCTTATAGGCGCTATTATGAATCCATTAATATTTAAAAATGTCATTCATTCAACAGAGGAGTATGTGAATGAATAAATGAGTGAAGAGTGAATAATAGTTAGTATTATAGATAGTAGATTAGATTAGATAGATTTTAATTTTGTTGTGACATTGTTTGTTCGACCCTAATAAAGAAAAAAAAAAAAAAAAAAAAATAGTAATAATATAATTACCACTGGGAGAAATGTATTATGCCGCTCTCTCTCTCTCTCTATTTTTGCTATATCTGTCTCATATATAAGAGAAGTTAAACCATCTTTTATCCTTTAACTCTCTGTTAAGAATACATAAAAGTTAGTACTTCTTTTTGTCGTTTAGTAGTCCTTTATAAATGCATAAAAGAAGTTAGTACTATTTCTTATCCTTTAGCTCTCTTATATCAATGTATGAAAGAAGTTAGTACTCTCCTCTAATTGTATATTCTATTTTCAAATCTATCTCTAGGTAGTAATATTATAATAATATAGCAGCTGATTCAGTTCGTGACTTTTAAAGTACGCGCGTTTAATTATAATGCTTCGGTAGTAATTATTGATCATTGGTTGTGCATACAATTTACCAAAAGTATTTGTTTTGACTGAACTGTAGTGTATATTTGAAGGCAAATAGTGCCTCTTTTATAAATAGATTAGTTGTCGTTTTGTAAAGATTTCCCTTATAAATCAAGTGCTGTTTGTGTATGTAGATGAATAATCTGGGTCTTGGACCTGTTTATATGTATTATATTAATTTCTTAAATTTATATATTTATAGTTGCTAGTATTTGTAACAAAAAATCGCATGCACTTACCACAGGGCTAAGTTATCGTGGTGTGTGGAGGGTCTTATTTTATTTTATATTTTTATAGAAATAACTCTATGTCTATATGATATACCAACTTCTGTTTTATTTGTCATTGAATAAAGTTGTGAAAACGATTCTTAGTACATAATATAAAGTCTAATAAATCATTGTGATAAGAAGATAATGCAACAAAACAATGGCATTCTGGCATAACCGGATTGCATACTAAATGCTTATTTTACAGATTATTAATTATTATATTTTGACATAAATTGTGATTTATAAATTGAAATACTTTGATTCATTTATTTATCATAAGTACATAATATTGTTTTACAAATACTACAAAAAGATTTACCTGACTGTTTGTTATTAGTTAGTACCTTTTGAAACGATTATTATATATCATTATTTTCTTTTTAGTTTCTTTAACATTGGTGTTTAATTTCTGGAGTTTATCCGAAGATATGGTTGATGAAACATGAAAATATTGTCGCTAGCTTATCGATAGATTTCGTCAATATATTATTATGCCGTGCCAATCAAACAAATGTTAAAAAACATCGATTATTATTAATAAATTAATGCTCGCGGGATTTGAACCTGCGTTCTTTGTCACTAGGCCATAGTTGATTATGATTCGAACGGCCATACATCATGTGGACTGGGCGGGCCCGTGAATGGGCCCCGACAGGCCATATACTAGACAAAGGTCACGTTGAGACCATGATTACTGATCGATATTGAATCACTGACCTCGCACGTGATTGTGCAGACCAAAATGTGTGGGTCATTTTGTAATGTCTACAGTCCATTGTTCAAACGCAATATTTATCATTAGTATCCACGTATTCTCCTACTAGATTAAGTCTATTTTAATTAACATCAATAAATATAAATGCCTAGTAGCGCCCCGCGGTTTCACCCGCGTACTTCCCATTCCCGTGGGAGTACGGTGATAAATTATAGCCTATGTGTTATTCTGATGTATAAGCTATGTCATTAGAAAATTTCATGAAAATTCATTCAGTAGTTTTTACGTGAAAGAGAAATAAATATAAATGATGTTTTGATAAAATAAGAGTCTTTAAGTAACCCATTTCAAACCACACGGGATGTCGAGATCGAACCCGAAATCTCGCACAGGAGGCCGAGTTCATGCTCACTGGACTATTGTCGTTCGTTAATTACTCTTCTCGCTTGATTTCGAGGAGGAAACCGGTGCCTAGCAATAGGACATATAAGATGGGTTGGGTTGAGTTCCGCTGATTTTTTTTGTGCCTTTTTCTTATTTCTGCTACTTGACCAGAATTTTTTTTCCACTGTCTCTCTTTTGGTGAAGTCATCCTTTGACTCGATCTCGCTTACTTCTCAAAATACGAAACCACATTTCGTCACAGTCACATATATTGAACCAGATATAATTTTGCAAGTGTACATTTCTGTTTAATATCCACGTAAATGTTATCACGTACGGGCGACAAGCATTGTTCTGTGACATTTTAGCCTTGCTAATGACAAGCAATTTGGATTTCGTAACGATGCATTAGATTTATATTGTCTTTTACTATTTAATCTTGAACAGATTCCGATGCGAACGCAATCATGAATGAATGCGTTCGTTTAATTCGAATAATTGACTCGATATTACTAAAGATATATATTTTGTAGTAAATCTCAACAAAATATAATATGTAGATATAAAAAAAAGAAATGTGGTGTCGTGGGACACCAGCTAGGAACGAAGTTCCTTCGGCTAAAAAGAAAGGTATTATACACTACTCGCTTGTGTATGCGACTGTAGCGCCTGCGCACGTCTCATTTAACGATTTTTATTCCACGCACTTTTTCTTACGGTTTTACTATCACATTTTTTTCAGTTCGGTCGCGCAGCAAAATCCCTATCCCCTCCAAGCCTGCCGTAAGGAACTTCGTTCCAATTATATACATAAACTTTCCTCTTGAATTGTCCTATCTATAAAAAAAAAGATATTATACACTACTCGCTTGTGTATGCGACTGTCGCGCCTGCGCAAGTCTCATTTAACGCTTTTTAATTCCACGCACAAAAACTTACGGTTTTACTATAACATTTTTTTCAGTTCGGTCGCGCAGCAAAATCCCTATCCCCTCCAAGCCTGCCGTAAGGAACTTCGTTCCAAAAATGTAGATATTATTCAACTATCACACAATGTTAATGTAAAACAGCGAGAACTTGTGTTAAGGGTACAAAGAATGGAAATAAAAAAAGTAATGTAAAGTAACACATTATATGTGTCCCAGCGATGGACACGAAATCCTCCTCAAAATCAGGCGAGGATATCGGGCCATCGTTTACCGAGGCGCTGGCCTAATGCAGGTGAACTTCACACACCATCAAAGACTTTTAATCTCACTAGATTGTAATGTTTTCCTTTATCAATGTGCGAGCTATAGTTCCGTATTCTGGATGCACTTAGAAATTAAAAAAAAACAATTTCATGGCACCACAGGAGAGGGGTCAGGATCAAACCCGGACGCTCTCGCTAAAGAGGCCGAGCTCATATCTAATGAACCATCGTCACTCAAATGGAAATATATTTAAAATATTTATCATGACGTCACTGACATGACATTATGAGTTTATTTTGTATTACAATTTATTTATAAAATTCATTTCATAATTCTAGCTAATTGACTTAGCTTTCACTTTTATCGGCAGACTCTATGACTCAGTTTTTTATTTCTTTATCCGGAAAATAATAAAAGCTGCATCTATTTGTCGTTTATCGTTGCATCTATTTTTATTAAAAAAAATATATTTTTACTTATTATATGAGCGACGATGGTCCGGTGGTGGATGGACTCGGCCTCTTATGCGAGAGGTTCCGGGTTCGATCCTGACCCCCCGTGCACCCCCAACACGAGACCATCGCTCGCTCACCGGTGAAGGAAAACATCGTGAGGAAACCTGCATGCCTAATGAGATTGAAAGTCTTTGAAGGTATGTGAAGTTCACCAACTCGCACTGGGCCAGCGCGGTGAACTATTGGCCCATTACCCTCCTCGCCTGATTTCGAGGAGGAGACCCGTGCTCAGCAGTGGGACATATAAGGGTTGATACTTTTTTACTTTTTACCTTCGATCAATTCTTTTTACATATTATGTTTGATGTCATTTTAATTAAAATAACCTCTGAAGAATGATGTTTATTTTAATAATTTTGACATCATCTGCATAAAAACTGACAAACCGACACACCATTAACATTTAGACGTCGCTTCGTTAGTCTGGTACCACGACTCAAAACCGGTAGCCAAAATTATATTTGGAAATAGAACAATTCCATTTTATATCAGTTGCCTTCTTATCGCTAATTAAACTAGTTCGGTTTTTCAATTAGAAACGTGTCAAGGGTACATTACAGCATCCTAATGCTCTTATCTTGTCATCGTGTAGGCTGAGTACTGTCAAACTACATGTCAAGGTTGTCGTGACGTCCCAATGACAGCTACATTTCGAGATATCAGCGGTATGCGATGCATCAATTACGACAGGACACAATCTAGGCGGGAATCTCCATATTTGTCTAGGAGAAACGGTGTTGTAATGTCTAAATAACAAAACCATTTTACATCATCATCATCAGCATCAAAGGTCCAAGTGATATGGTCCTAGATGAAGCCCGATTTTTCGTAAATTATTATTCATTTAAATAAGTTTTTATTTAATGCTATGCCGTCATTTCAAAAAGGTTATTTCTAGTCATTTCAAAATTCATGGTTCTTTTTGACTTTTGTAGAAGTGGTAAAACCAAAATGTGTTTATATAAATAACTTGATCAGCCTTTATCTGTCCATTGCTAAACATAGGCCTATCTCAATGAACGCCACGATGATGGAGGCACCACACTTTGCCTACCTAAACGTGACCTCTACTACTGAATCTTACTGGCCCATTAGCCATCAGTGTTTTTGAGTGTGTAACCAGCCTACTGCCTCCCCAACAAGCTTATTCTTCGCGTGATATCGGAAATTTTAGTTCTCTGGGGAATCAACACCCAGCATAGCACGCTCAATAATATGCTGAGCTGCAGCATATTATTGATTGTTTAGGCCCCTATCAGGGTTAGTATAATTTCATTTCAAATCATACTGTTGATATATGTGGTTAAAATAGCAAATATTAATCTATGGAGTAAAACCTCTTTTATTTGTCACATATACTTTTCTTTATGTCAGACACGTGCGTTTTTTAAAATTGTTAAAATAATTGAATATAATTTTACTTTGAGTTCACTTCATCAAGTATTTTATTTACCCTAAAACCTCTAAATTCCAATACATACTAACCTCTTTTCTTACCCGTATACTCTAAAACCATCATTTTCTATTCAATACAATGCTACTAATGGCCAAGAGAATCCAAAAAGATCAATCTTTAGCTGTTCACAGCCTGAACCGGGCACGGAAACGGCCATCCGGTAAAATGTGTTAAGAATTCATTCATTGACTCGTTAATCAATAAAAAATGGGAAATAGATTTGTAATGAAATTTCACAACTAATTAAATACGATATAATTGTGTAATTATATTCAAAGAGACAGATTTCATTGCATTAATTTCATGAGTAATTAAATATTTTAGTCGTCTAATTAATTACATAATTTGTGAATTGTATCTAACTAAAGTTGCGAAGGGATGTTAATGGACATCCCATCAGATGGGGCAATATCCATCCGGACCGTTAATTTATAATAAAATAATTAATGTTATCCAAAAATTACACCACGTTAACCAAGCCCCGTGGTAAGATCGTTGAAGAAGGAACTTGTGTTATGAAAAATAGAAATTAAAACGATATCTAAGAAACTTTATATAAATACATATTATATTTATTATACACGTTCATGATCCGGTGCAGACATCATACAAATTATTTGCACTGGGTGGGATTCAAAGCTGCAACCGCTATGTAAAATACCACTTTTAATTAATTTTAACTCACTCAAGCCTCGCTAAGGACCGAATCTACCCGATAGTAGTGAGAGATTAAGTTTTTAATGTTCAAAAAAGATGTGTTTGTGGGTTAACCCTTATACATGCATTTTTCTGTTGAATTAATGAAGTGATAAAGTTTACAGATTCAAAGTCCAATAGGGGTAGATAAGATAATAATAAGTTAGTTTGTAAGTAGGTTTGTTTGTGACCGACTTCTTTGGGCTTGATTTTGATCTACTCCAAACTGAAATTTAAACTCCGTAGATTTATCAAGGAATGATGAAAATACACTAATTTTGTATTTGTGCTGTCAATAGTTATAAACATTTCATTGACAGATCATGAGTAGAAGGATTATAATTTTATTTCTTAAACAGCACCTCACGCCTTTTTAAAATCTATATTTTTTTTCTTACTTACACTATTCTTAATACAAACTTATTTTCTATTTTTCTTTTAGATTTCTTTATAAACCACGATAAAATCCGTGAAATTGTTTCATTATAATATCGTATTTCTTTTTCGTTTTTTTTTTAATTTCTCCTATTTATCACACGTCTAATAGACATGTTTTAGGTTTTATTATAACATAATTGGAATATCGTCTTAATCAAAGGCGGAGGTTTAATGGTCCAGTAGCACGTTTAGATGGTGTTAAGAAATAATTACGTCGGTCCCGCCCATGCTGATTACTTTTCGTAAGCGTCCATAAATCTACATTGATTCTGACGTTATTATCATTTGAAATAATAGCCTATTGCCCAATCGCCTATATTAGACTAGCAGCGCCCCACGGTTTCAGCCGCATACCGACCGTTTTCTTTTTGATGTCGCAGTGGAAATGATTTCGCACCATACCAGTGCCTCGGGTAGGCACACTGACGTGTGTGGAGACTCGCATTGGGATGTACTACCCCAATAAAACCGCTGCGAGCGCCTTCAGCCGCTTTGTGAGGGTCCAGGATCCACAGGCAACAGGATCACGCCGCATACTGACCAATCCCGTGGGAGTATGGAGATAAATTATAGCCTATGTGTTAATTTGACGTGTAAGCTATATTATTATAAAGTTTCATCAAAATAAATAATAGTGAAAGAGTGAACAAGTGTATGGATGATACATTATTACAAATTTTCTCGTTTGTGTAGCATTACACTTTAAAATAAATATACAAATATATAACAATCCAGTTTGTTCTGAAATTACTTTTTTTTACTAGATACAATTATTCACATACGGTGATATTACGTTAAAAATACTTTGAAAGTATTTTCAAATTCTTCTAAACCACTACATTATTTCTTAAATAACTTTACTTATTTTGAACTCGCAAATCATTAACAATATTATACACGATGACATTTACCACATTAGCTTTTTTTAGGAAGGAAATTAATATGCAAGCTCAGAGACTTACTCTACATAAAATAACTAACTCTTGTAATATAATCTTTACTAATATTATAAATGCGAAAGTAACTCTGTCTGTCTGTCTGTTACGCTTTCACGCCTAAACCACTGAACCGATTTTGATGAAATTTGGAACAGAGATAGATTAGAGTTTGAGAAAGGACATAGGCTACTTACTGTCACGACAAAAAAAAGGCTAAGGAGGGTTTAAATAGGGGATGAAAGTTTGTATGGAAGTTCGTCATTATATATAGAAGACGACGCACTTGATAAGAATTAAATAACCATTAAGAGATAAAAATAAGATAAGATTTTTACCTATATGGGCATGAAATAGGAGATGAAAGTTCGCAGGGTAGTTAAAAAAATCTGTCTGTGTTTACTATACGTACGTACGGAACTGCGCTACTCCGAATTTAACGCGAACGAAGCCGCGGGCAACAGCTAGTATTAT
Source organism: Lycaena phlaeas (assembly GCA_905333005.2). Lineage (NCBI taxonomy): Eukaryota > Metazoa > Arthropoda > Insecta > Lepidoptera > Lycaenidae > Lycaena > Lycaena phlaeas. The sequence goes on from HG995181.1 coordinate 8,950,318, forward strand.
AATATAATATCTTTGGGGATTAGACAAAGTAACATTAAATAAAACGATAACAAAGTTAAAAAAGAATAAAACTTATGGGATTGACATAAGTTGCGCTAAATTCACAAACTATCTATTGGTTATTGACCGTCATTCTTATTGGCTAGAAAATTGTCATTCACAACTCAGAGACGATGACGAATTTCGCTATTTGTCGCTACGAAACGATGTTACTTCGTCTAAGCGTTCTGATAACCATAGCTCTTGGTTCAAATTATTCTAGTAAGTATTTGTGTGAGGAATAATAAAAGTGCGTATCCCCAAAAATGTACCTAAAATTTTCCATACAATAGAGTGTAATTTTATTTATTTCATTGAGGTCGTGTTAGTGTACGATAAAAGTAGCGGTATTTTAAATGCCACTTGTTTTTATCCATTACATCGACGCGAGTAATTAACATCCTTCATTGGCTAATCAATCGTGGACGAGGATATCTCCGCGCAAAGAGTTCACAGGAAATTTACGGACGATCATTAATTATTATCATCATTAGCATCATCCCTTAAAAAAAACATTAATCAAACCGTAGAGAACCAAAGAGGAAATAATTAATCCACCTGTTATGAAGGTATCAGATTTTCAGAAACATCAAAGAAGGAAGGATTAAAGAAAAAAGACGAACAGGTAGACCGAGATTTTTTTTTTCTTTTTTATAATAGTTGGTTAGTAAAACTTGCAGACGTGCCACTGTATCACGAGGATACACTGAAAATTTGCATCTCACTATTGATGTAATGGCGTGACAAATGCTAAGTGGCTATCTCTATTTATCACAATCATCATCAGCCTTTATCCATCCACTGCTGAACAAGGGCCTCCCTCAATGAACGCCAAGACGACCGATCCCTTGCTAATCACAATGTAAACTACATTGTGATTGATTTTATTTGTGAAGGATAATTTTTCTTTCTTTCTTTTTGATGGGAAGTGGTTACATCATCCAAGATCATAAACTAGTTTCCCTGAAACTGGCGCGGATGGCTAATTGATGTGTTGTCTATGCTGTGATATAATAATATGATAAGTTATAACGTTCGTATGAAAAAAAAAGTTCATAATAAAAATATCATATTGGCAAACTGAAAGGAAACATTTTGTCTATTACGCTTGCATCTTAGCTTGTTATAAAGCCTTCGATAAGCCTATGAAATTGATGTTAAATATATGTCAAATAAAATTAATGTTAATTATAATAGAATGTAATGATAATTGGCGAAATTAAGCATAAAATTCAAATAAAATAATTGATAATGGGATACCAATTAAATATGTGTCAGTGCAAATGATAATTTGAACGAAAACGTTTTTATTAATTTAGAATATTGTAATTATTAGGCATGTTAATTTAATTGATTGGTCAATCATTAAATTAAAATATCTAAGCGACCACAGGTTGTATATGACATTTAGTGAAAATATTGTAAGCTTTTTTTTACCATTGCTCTTACGAGGTCTAAGGATTTCTTCTAATTTTTTTCTTTATATGCAGCGGCGGTCAGCCATTAACCTGATGGGAAGACGATCTTAGAGCAATGGCCGGTCCGCGTTGGATGCGAGTGTCAAGGGATCGGTCGTCATGGCGTTCATTGAGGGACGCCTATGTTCGGCAGTGGACAGATAGAGGTGACGATGATGATGATTATATGTAAAATACTTTGAAATTATTATAATCTAAGTATTTCAAGTGGGGAGGAATCCGTCGTCTTGCCGTTCATTAAGGTAAGGTTTAGCAGTGGACGGATAAAGGCTGATGATGATTACGATAATAATGATGTACGACATTTTAGCGATAAATACGATTTTTTATGTTTTAGTAGTTTAAAATTTTAATAATTTCTTCTCATATTAGCAACCACTATCAAAATAAACAGATCTTTCGAGAAATTCAACGACTAGCCATTTGTAATTAAGAGCACTTAGCTATATACAGATAAGACAATATTAATTAAGACTTTTTTAGATTAATCTAGAAACCTACAAAAACAGCATAAAAGCGGGCCATAGGAAATATAATACCTCGGCTGAGTCACTGAGCAATATAGACGAAAGATATGCTAAGAGTTCTCTAATCGTTTGTTATCTTCAGCTCGATGGGTACCCTTATCTCCCCAATCTCATTACTACGTGAGAAACATTCGCACGGACAAAATGGTTTGGCGGACAAAATGGAATGTCAAGATGCATGTTGTGTAAGGTTTTATATTGCGATAGTGTGAGCACACACTTACGTCTTGAATAACTCAACAAAAAAAAAATTACCGCCGGGAGTCTTTTCCGCTTTTATAATAAAAAAATAAAATAAAAAGCTTTTTATTTTTTGCAAATATATTACAATGAGCCCCTCAGATGAAGGTGAAGGCCTCCTTTATTAATTCCATTTATATCTATCTTGAGCTATTTGCATCCAACAGGGGCCGGCTATTTTCGTTATTTCATCTGCCCATCTTGTGAGGGGTCTATCTTTTAGCCGCTTTCCGGTTTTAGTTGAATTTAATCGGTGGCAGGGATGCGCTTAAGCTGTTTTCATCTCTGCGTAGGTACCGTCGTATTTTTTACAAGAAACAGCTTTAATACGTTTATAAAAAAATACAGAAGTATTATTAGACTCATTATGCTAATACATGATTGAGGAATTTCAAGCAAAGATTTGTCAAGAGAAGAATTCACTTAAACACAAAGAAATGAAAAATATATTATGTCAAATATGAGTGGTTGTTGGCGTTCATTGAGGGATGCCTATGTTCAGCAGTTGACGGATAAAGACTGATGATGATGATATTTGTTGTTATTGACCGCTGAAAATGTACTAGTTATTGCTGTTACTAGCCGTTGAAAATATATTAGTTTCATACATTTTCAGCATTCGCAGAATCGTCCTATAAAACAACATACCAAGAGTACTAAAGTAACTATTAAAATTTTATTTAGCATTAGTAGTATTTTATGTGTTTTAAATTTTATTACTTAATCATGGTAATTAGAAATTCCATTATAATTTTATTAATTACAATGATAGAGAAAACGGTTGTGTCAGTTCGTAACTGTATTGCTTTAACCGGGCCATTACATTTTAATTATAACACACTGAAGTGGCAGTGACAGGACAACCAAAGTCACCGGCATAGCCTGAAAAATTTACCAACTTAAGTGGAAATGGGAAGGGCATAGGCTGATGGTTTCTGGTGTGGCGACCAATAGCCAAAAGGGGTAGTACTGGTAGGCATCCCGCTAGGTGGACTGGCGACCTGGTGAAGGTTGCAGGAATTGGCTGGATGCGGGCAGCAGGTCATTGTTGAGATCCTCGGGGAAAGCCTTTGTCCAGCAATGATCCAGCGAGTCCAATATGTGATATTATTTTATGCCAATTTATTCAAGTTATATATTAATACTTAGAGTGAACGAATAGGTTCGGTGGGTAGTGGGTATGTTATAAGAGTTTGGTCTCTTGAATCAGAAACTTGATCCACAGAAAATCAGTATTTTGCTTAACACTTGTGTGTCCTATTCCTGGGCTCGGGTCTCCTACTCGAAATCAGGCGAAGAGGTTGTTGGGCCATAGTTCGTCGATGCGCTGGCCCAATGTAAATTGGTGAATTTCACACACCTTCAAAACCTTTTAATTTCATCAAGTTTATATTTATGTTCTATTGATCTTTGATCTGATGATCAGGCGATGGTCTCATATTTAGGTGTACGGAGAAATTAAAAAGAAAACCTATTTCAAGGCACCATAGGGGTCAGGATTGAACCGGGACCGGATCCACGAGAGCCCACATCCACTACCATCGTCACTTAGTTATCGCAAAAACTCAGATATAATTTTTATTCTATCGTTGCTAGTGTGCTATGCCGTTAAGGCAATAATTCTACTACTTTGCCACTTAGCCAATTTGCATTGACCTGTGTTCTTGAGATATTTTCGCGTGCGCGGAGGTCTCTTCTCATTGTTTGTGCGATGTACACGTTTAACAATAGAGAGAATACACATATTCGTTGTATCACATTTGAGGCAATAATGAAACCTTGACTGCTCTGAATTAATTACATATAGGTTGATATTGCAGAATAACAAACAATAAGGCGGCAATTTAAAACGTTTAGAGGCTGGTTTATATTAAAAACAAGAGCTTAAACATCGAAGAGAAGATTTTCATTTTTTTTTCTGAGAAGCGTAAACATATTATTACGTATATAGGTCTTTTTTTAATTTTTAATTAATAATTAAAAAAAATTTTTTTCTTTATTCTAAAGACCATATTATCCTAAATATGTTCTTATCGAAGTATTGTCTAAACGTGAAGTACGCAACAAAGTAAAGCTGTTTTTATTAAATATAGTAGACTTATATACCGTTAGAATGGAATCAAAATTAAAAAAGAGCTACGAAAATAAGTTTAAATTTTTGTCACAAATATGAAGTAATGTGACAAGGCGCGGTTGGCTCGGATTGAAGAATTTGAGCGGAGCGTGTGAACCGTGCCAGATATTATCGTCGTTAAATCGTCAACTTAGAGAAAATAATTTAATTAACTGACTCATATGTTTCGTAAATTAGAATTCTCACATGTAAATTTGTATAATTTATGAGAATTATTTTTATATTATTATTACTTTTATTTTGACTTATTTTATTACTTACGGGCCGATGTTCTGCAGTGGATGACTAAAAGCTAATGATGATGATGATGGTGATGAAAAAAATGTACAGAAAAAAACAATAACCAGATTTTTGTTATGAAATTCTTACATAGATTTTTACGTACATAATGTCATAATTTCAAACTCACTTTTTTATAAAAAATAAGATGAAATTATAAACTAAAACACAGGAATAGTAACAGGAAAAGATATGACTAATATCTCGGTCGATAGAATTTCTGTTTGCGGTTTAAAAAAAATAAGTTCCATCACTCTTTGACTTTGGTAGCTTGGTACCGAGTTGACTTCATTAATTCGTAGATATCCAGAAACACTCGGAAAACGGTATCTTTGAAACAAGTTGTGTCTTAGTTCCGACCATGAGCACACAGTATCATTCAGCATTCGAATACAGACTTATAATAAAGACGACGATAAGCCGATATCATGCGTCGAAATGGCACTAGGCCACTGCTGATGAACTAAGATAATTCGGCCAGTCGTATCGTGCTCGTCTCTCAATCAGATGTAGAGAATACGCTAATAGCTGATTGAAATAATAAATATATTTTAGCCAACGATCGCGCCACCGTAAATTCGTTAAAACTTGTTTTACGGGTAATAGGAAAGGAAATGATTTCATTTATTTCACATCCATGACCCGATGCAGACATCTCTGCTGACGATGACGATAATAATGATGATGATGATGATGATGATGATGATGATGACGATGATGATGATCGATTGTAAGTCACTTTGAGCCTAAGCTTTGTGATGATGGTAGATAATAATAAATAATATTATATTCATTAATGTTTTATTAATGCCTAAATATTTTAGTAATCTCCTCCTCTGTCTATTTTATTTTATGCTCTATATATCCAAGTGCATTATTACATACATACATACTCATAAATGTATATTTCAATATCCACATTAATTGTACATGGGAAGAATAACATATAATTACCATGAATTGCGACCATTATATAAATAAGAAGACGGCGATGAGTCTACTAAACGATTGCTCGGTTGGTCTATAAATGTATAGACTATAGATATTTACTGATAACTAATGAGTCATCAGTAAAAGAGATGCAGATAAGCATATTAAAAGTTTGTAAACTCGTTATCATGTTTTGTATTATACAATCTCACACATATCATAATTCAAAAAAGCACCCATCACATGTGTGATGGGTGCTTTTATGAATTTCAGGGACTTTCATGAAACATAATTCATGAAAGTCCCTGAAAAAAATACTTTATAACGCCTGCCCAAAGATCAAATTTCAATTATTAATAAGTGAATATTATAAAATACACTTAAAATTTGTATATTATATTATGAACATACTTACTATAATTAGTTATATAGAAGAACTGATTGACGAAGGAACTTATTTCATAGTTTTTTCTTCTTCTATAAGTAATCAACAATAAGTGGTCAAACTTAGAATCATTGTCGCATCTTTACTTCCATGAAAACCTCTTCATATGAAAATCACCGTACATTTCAAACTTGCGTTAAAATTGTTTATGCAATAACGACATTTTAATAACACGTATATTTTATTAACAATATAATGACACTTTATTGTTGAGTCCAAAATTCCACAATATCTATTTTAGATTACACTTATTTGTTTGTCGCTAATTCAAACTTGTGGGAAATGTTATGAAATTGTAAATGATCATATTTCTTTTAAAATACTAGGCTCTTGCAAGATCTGCCTAGTTTGAAGCGAACTGTTCATTGTGTACCGTGTGAATGCCATTGTTATATATTTGACGGACGGATTCTTTAGGGCCATGAGTCTTTAACAAGGATAGTCGATGGTAGATGGTTGTTTTACTATCTATCAGTTATAGTAACATCCATCCGTTTCACCAGAGAATTATTTTTATAGCATAGAAGGGCAAACGAACAGTCGAAGCCTTGCGACTTTCGATGCCGGGACACTGGAAACTCACAAACCGCACGAAACACGACAGCTAAGCTGTCACTTTACGACGATTTCATGTGAGCGAGAGGTTCCTCCCCGGTCGTGCCGGCCAAATTTGTCTGCAAAGCAGCATGGCACTACCTCTTACTCGGATTATCAGCTAACTTGCCGGCCTTTTATACATGATTTTTTTATTTTCCTTAAAGTTCTTATGTCGCATCTCCTATCTTAGTTAAACTACGAAATAGTGAATCTGAAATATACAAACGTTATAAGACACTGTTAAAACTTGACATGGCGTACTTAATGTTCATGATATGATGTACCTTTTTATAACCGTATCTCAACATTAAAAGGGGGAAAAATGTAATTTAGTATGTGACTCAACGCGTCATACCTACTAAAATTAATTGGTAGACAAAGGTACAAAGTCATCAACGATAAAGCTTCTTATGGCTTGTAATACTAGAACAGTCTAAGATTCAAGAGTGGAGGCCATGTTTAGACTGACATAGTGTTTGGTCATCTATTATCTAGGTTGCAAGACGATCTCCGTAAAGGCTGATCGGTATTGGATGCGATAGTAATCATTAAAAAAAATCCATGAAATTAAAAGCCTCTTGTCGAATTTATTTAGTCTTAAGCATAGTTACTTCTATTCTAGTTAAAAGCATAAAACCTTATTTTTTATGTATCATAGTCAAAATTAAGTTTTATATAAGTGACATACAAAGTATGTTATTATTAAAGGTGTAATATTTTTGTCGCATGTTACGTTGAAGGTCTTATGGTAATATAGACAATTGCGTATTTACAGCTTATAAGGCACAACGCAAGCTTAACGTGTTGCGCTGTTTAATTGGTTTAGTTAGTTGTACACAACACTTTAACATTTTATAAATGAACTTTACACAGTAAGTTGAGAGTTTATTATTAAATACGATAATTTTTTTTTTGTTTATATGGCTTATAATTTTGCGGAACTGAGAAATGTGTATTTTTTCTTTAGGCGTATTTTATATACGTATTAAAATCTTTTACCATAGATAATAGAAAACCACACTAGGGAATTGTAAAAGTTGTTATTTAAAGATTTATATATTTGCATAACTAAACTACATCATTTATGTGAGTTCTTCTAGCTTCGGAGCTTAAAAATATTTGCATTCAAATAACTTTAAATACATACAAAATACAGTTGGTTCTTCTCTATCATTTTGGATATTATTACATAAAGTATGTGCCTTTCCTTACGATTTAGTTCTTTTTTCATGACAGGGAAATTTTTATAACTAATCCAGGTATATGGATGGCTCCACAAGGGACTCACATTTGTGCAGTGCATATCCTGAGTAAATCTATTGCGAGCGAATACAGCCGCTTTTTGAGGTCCCAAATATTTAGGCAACTGGATCACCTTAGTGACAGGCTGGACCAGGTGAAAGGGGGGACTACCCGGCCACCATCAACCTGTGCTCGCATCGTTGTGCTAACTGTGCCCCTTAAAATCTTAACACAAGCACAGGGGCGTTACTGGAGGTGCATTCTACAATCTAGATGCCACTATGAAATCTTATATATAATGTTTTGCATAAATGAATTCTAATTCATGATAAATTATAGGAGGCGAGCTGAATATTAAAAAGGTATCGATCTTGCTAGTAATTATATTTGATAGGTTAAGTTGCGTTTTCTATTAGTTCCATTAACCATTTAGCGAATGGTATTATAAATGCCATTACACTATTATTGTGTCAATTACAAAACTTGTAGAGCGTATGATGTGCCGCCCAATATTCAAATTATACATTTGAGAACGAATACTAGAGTAATAATTGTCACATAGTAAAATATGTACTATTTATAATATAATCACAAGATTATGAAATCAAAAGAAATACTTGTGGTAGATTTAGGTTAAATAGTTTTACATTTCAAAAACAGGGCCAAACGTGGGCAGTGTAATTGTATGTCTCAGGATATATCTTATGTCAAATAAGTTGCCTGCCTAGTTTCGGGTTACCTAGTGGATCATGGGTGATGCATACCACTTACCATCATGTTGCTTGCCAGTTCGCTTATTCAACTAAAATACATATAAAATGCATTTCGAATTATGGAGTTTAGGTGTTTAAAGATATAGTTGTTTTTAGCATGACAGTCTCTGGCGGATTTCTTTGCTCACAAGCGATGAGAACTTGATTGAAACGTCCGGATCAATTAGCTTAAACAAATGTTAATAATTTGACGATACCATACCTTGGGAATGAGGCGTTCGCTACGAGGCTTCTATGTATTTATTATTTGAAATTTTTAAAATATTTAAATGATTAATTCCTATTTAATTAATGATTGTTTTGTTATGTTTACGCTTTGTCGGGATTATAAAAAACTCAATAAACCGCGATAAAATCCGTAAAAGTTGTTTTATTATAATAATTCATCTGAATTTGTTTCACCAGTTCTTATCAGTAAACTATTTTTAGAACCATTAGTAGAGTCTATTTAATGTCCTGGAATATACTTTAATAAAGCATTGAATAAAGATATTTTTATTTAATTTTTAGAATAAACTTATTAACTTCGTAGTATATATTTTTTGTTATTATACAAAACTATATTTAAATCAGTTTTTTAAGCGTGTAATGGAAAAAATCATTATAGCTCATGTAATGTATTATAAAATAATTAATAAAATAGAATACAACTATGTAATTATTATAAAAGGCAAGAAATTCAAATGAGTTATACTGGTCTTAATCTACGTCAGTCTGTTGGACGGGTTTTTTAATAGCATGAGATGTAAATGAGCGGACACCTGATGTCAAGTCATCAGAGCATCTTAGAACACCAAAGACGCCGCGAGTACGTCTCTTAATATCATATATGAAATATGAATATAGAACATTAGATATATCATACGAAATGAGTCAGAAAAATTATTTCAGTGCCTTTTCTATGACAAATTTAGTACTATGTCTGAGTGTTTCTGGAGAAAATGTAGACTTGTTGTCATGAATACTTTTTCAATAATAGTGGATTATTTCAAGATCTATTATGCCGTTCATGTTACCAGCATCGACATAACAAGAAGGGGAGCTAATTTTCTGTTACGAGAAGGAAGATCTATTTCCATATAATGTAACGCCTGATTTTCTTCGAATAAGGCAAGGAGCGTATGACCTCATGGTCATAGTTCACTGAACCTTAAATCTCATTAGGATTTCATTACGATGTCTCCTTTTCCCGGTATTATCTATTTTTCTATCTTAATGTATTATGCGTTTATTGAGGGAGGCCTCCAGTTTAGCCCCGCCATGGTTCAAGCCTTGTCGTGGCGGTGGTGTTCAGTAGCCCAGGGTGAGCCCAGCACCTTGGGCGAAGCGAATTGAGCCGAGGGGGCTCTTTTACGGAAAGTCCCGTCTTATAAGGAAAGAGGGCAAAAGAGCACGGGGCAAGGGGCGAGGACGGCAACCTCGCCTCATTGTACTATCTCAACGTTGGGTGGAATTGTTCTGTGGTGCGGAGCAACCCCTCTGTGGAAGTGGTGTCAGTCCCCTGAGGAACTGACTAGTCGTCGTGGTGCCCTGTTGCTTGTAGATCCGGGGCACCTTAACAAAGGTAGAGCTGCGTCCCACATACCCGCCGGGAGAGACGCGCATTTCCCGGCGATAAAGAAAGAAAAAGGCCTATGTTCAGCAGGGCACTGATAAAGGCTGATGATGATGATGACGATGAATGTATTAAACTATTTCAAACGGGATCCATTGTTTTCATTTTTAATTCTGACTGTTCAATGTTTGGGCGCTTAACGTGGCACGAAGCAAATAATTTATCAATTATAAAGAAATTATAGCAATTAGTAACATTAATTAGACGGATTGTGGCGAAACGGCAGTTTTTTTTTAAATTTCGCACGCCGTCGGGAGTTCAATTTATTGTTCTAATCGCTAACCCATAACGAAACGATTCCATTGAAACCGAGAGTGAAGATTATTCAATTATATTTCATCTGGTTTCATTTCTTAAATATTGCGATAGGCCTCTGAGTAACAATGGGCCAGTATTTTAGTAGCGGATGGGCTCGGTCTCTTTTCGAGGTTCCGGGTTCGATCCAGACCTCTTGTGTGTGCCTTGAAATGTGTTTTTCTAAATTTCTAAGTGCACCGTAAGCACGAGACCATCGCTCGCTCACCGGTGAAGGAAATCATCGTGAGGAAACCTGCATGCCTGATGAGATTGAAAGTCTTTGAAGGTATGTGAAGTTCACCACCCCGCGTCTGTGCTAAGGCCCATTACACTCCTTGCATGATTTTGAGGAGGAGACCAATGCCCAGCAGTGGGATATAATATTTTTTACTAATAACATTTTCTTTAAAAAAATAGTAAAAAAACATTAGCATAATATTTAAAAAAAAAATGGTACAGATGCTTCGGGAAATTCCATCTATTGTCGTTAATAGTGAACTGACTTATTGCTAGATGTTTATTATTAATTAAAAAATAAATTAAAATCAAATATAATATTATTATGAGAGGAATAAAAATAAAATAAAATATATAAAAACAAATACATATTCAAAAATAATACGCGTAATAAATAGTAGGAATGGAAATTTTTAGAAATATGCTAATGTATACACGTCCATGAGCCGGTCCAGACGTTATCCACCATATAAATTATCTGCACTCAGTACACACTGCGAAATTCGAACCCGCTACCATACTCTTCAGATGATTGACCACTGGGCCACTTAAGTAGTATTGAGTATGAAGTAATAAACTTGAAATATTGAGTAACCTATCATCATCATCATCAGCCTTTATCCGTCCACTGCTGAACATAGGCCTCCGACCCAAGACGACCGATCCCGTGCCACTCGCATCCAACATGGACCGGTCGGTTTACTTTATTGAAGGGTTTCTCAAACTTTTAGCTCCACGAACCCCTGCTAAAATTTTCAGGTGACAACGAACCTATCTAATGCAGAGAGTGTTAGCTATCAAGCCACTATTACGTAAATCTTGTCGCGAACCCCCTGCCCCCGAATGGCGAACACTAGGGCTTCGCGTACCCCACTTTGAGAAACCAGCAATTGATAATAAAAAGGTGATAGTGATACGAGTTAAAATGAAATGGAAAACACATTAAGACGCCTTCATACTTTGAGCCTATAAATCAAGAATTTCTATACAAATTGCATATAAACCCAATTACTTTTTATGCGTGTGGAATTAGCTCTGATCATAATAAGGTATGCAATAAGCCCTAATGTTGGTATTCATGTGTGTGAACCGGCTAAACAATCAGATTCCCATACACGATTGCCATCGAGTGACGCAACGTGAAGACTCGGGGGTGATGCTTTTTACATACCTACATTGTATGAACAATATGGATCTTACTTAACTGGGTCTTTGGCATTGTGTTATGTATCGTAATTATATTGGTATTTAATGTGAGTTCTGCTCAATATCTAGCTGTGACGCTCGCGAGTGTGCTATAATCTGCTATTAGCTATCATATACTCGTAGCTTGTACAGGACAGACAGTGTAATTATTGATACCGAAAAATAGTGTCTTATGATACGTGAATCAGTTGTTGACTAAAAGAGAGATAATATAAGGAAGACTGGTTAGTGGCTAAGGAGGTTGTGGGTTCGATTCCCAGACAGGACAAATTATTGTATTATGAACATCATATTTTGTTCTGCCTGGATGTTTATCTATAATATTTAGAAAAATATAAGTATGTACAGTTGTCTCGTTCATATATTATTTATTATTATTTATTTATTATTATTAAAAGACGCATTTTTAAAATTAGTAGGATAAATTTGATGATGAGCTATATATATATATACGACAGCACCCGTATAGTATTATCAAATATGACCCGTATAATCAAAACAAATCATTTAATCCCACTAAAATGTCATGGCAATATTTACTTACACCTGTACTACACTTATTTCTGAAAAAAGTTGAATATATTGAGATGTAGACACCATGACCTACCGGTTAAACATAAGTTTACAACTTAAAAGCTTTTGCAAGTTCTACATAAGCTCTAGCGGAAATAAGCATGAAAATATCGTTTACAAGTCATTAGGATTATCAATGATAAGCCTAGTACTTGATAGTACAAATTAACGGTCGCAGATGGCAACTGGTTATTCAATGTACAATGCCCAGATGGTATCGCTGAAGACATTTCGATGCTAAATACAATTTACCTATTTGCGACGATATTATCACGGCAATAGGAGAAAATGTTTCGCTCCGGTTTTACTATAGGTTTCTACACGCTTATATTTGCTTATGATAATTCATTTATATATAATATATTTTGACGATTTTTTCGTGCTTTATTAATAATATAATAATAATAACATTGGATAGACGCTTGTTATATACTACGTCTATCTGGTCCCGTGGTAAGTTTCCAAAGAACTTGTATTACGGGTACCAGACAACGGTTTACATACATACATTATATAAAAGTATTATTTAATACTTTTATATATTAAAACATATATTTGAGACTTTTATAAAATACACATATTTAATACACATCTATGAATTAGGAACACAGAATCATTTTTTTGTTCCCTGGCGGGATCGAACCCGCTACCTCCGGCTCGAGCGTCATTGTGCTAACTATTGAGCCACAGAGGTGCTTGTGTATTACTTATTAGTATAGTGACAGCGACGGCGATCACTGAAGGAAATGTGGGTGTGAAGTATACGAAACGTTGCGAATGTAAAAATCTTATTAAAATCCGAAAAAAAAAAAACTGAAATCTTGTTAAATCCTTACAAGTATTATGAATGTGAAAGTAGGGATGTTTGTTACGATTTGTGATCTAAACTGATCAGCATGAAACTTTGTACATATTCTCGGAGGTATTAGAAGTATCATAAGATACATTAAAAAAGTGGATTTTTTTTTGCTAACACATAAAGGAAAAAAATAAAGTTGTCTGGAGTTTAGTATAGATTATAAAATTAGGTACGATAGTATTTTTACTCGATTTATTAATAACTATAGTTTATCATATGAAAAAAGTAAAGACTTATCCTTGATATGATATGCAATTTCTCGTAGTGAAACTAATGTATACTCAATAAACTTCTGTATGTGCTAAGCAGGTACGAAATTTATTCGGCGGCTGCATTAGACACATGAATCACGATGCAGAAAACAAATTCTATTCTATCCAGTGCCTTTAAATTTAACACGCGACTTTTATATCGGGAAACTATAAAATGGGAGACATACAAACTATATTTGTGTGTACTGTCTAAGGCTGATGTCATGACAAAAAGAGCATTGAGTTGTAGACAGATGCTATCAAAATTCAAGGAAATTTGAAACAGTCTGCACTAGTACTTGACTGAGATTGGAAAAAAATGCACAGACGTTGTTATAGCCGACGCATAATTTTCAGATTCATTATCATAATGTGCAGTCCAATGGCTGAGGTCAACACACATACGAATAAACTAACTAATATAGAATAGAAAAGACATAAAGAAGTCGACAAGACTAGTGATTTGCTTCATATAGGAGGTAGTACCATGTTGTTTTGCAGGGGAATAGAGCCGGAACGACCCGGATTACCTCTCGCTCATATAATACCGTCGTAAAGAGACAGCTATGCTGACAAGTTTTGTACAGCTTGCGAGTTTCCAGTGGATCATTGGGGGATAGGAAAAAGGAGGGCAACGCATCTCATATATGAGAAATACGACTGGTAAATATAGTCTATTTAAGCACGTCTGTGCAAACTGCTGTTTGTGGTCAGGTATACTAATTTGTGTATCAGATTTCTTGTTCAGACGTCGTAGAGGTGCAAGAAAATAAATAATAATTATCTATCATTCATTTGATTAAACGGCCAATGATTACGATATAACAATATAGTATATAATAATATCAACCGCTATAATATTATATCCCACTACTAGTTACTGATCGCCTCGAAATCTAGCGAGGGGGGTATTCAATATAGTTTATACCATACTTCATCGAATCCGATGCGCTGGCCCATTGCGGACTGGCTCACACACCTTCAAAGACTTAATCTCACCAGGAAAGGAGATTTCCTATCAACGTCTTCCTTCACCGATAGCATGCGAGGGTCTCATACACGTATACATTTTGAAAAACCTATTCCAGGCACCACAGCGGTCAGAATCGAATCCGGACCACTCACTTGAGGGGCCGATCTAATCTTCTAGAGTCTAGACCGTCGTTACCACGTTAGCATGTAGTTGATGAATAAACTAACTTATTAGCAGGCTATATTTATAGTATTAAGAATATTTTATTTCATCTATATTTTGAAGTGTGTGAGAAGCGGATAAACTGCCGTCTTGATTTATCGGTACAGGCCTATATCCAGAAATGGAAAAGATCGAAATGATGGCGGTAAGATTTCCCTCCGACTAATGACGTGCTGATTATGATGACAGCATGTATTATTAGAAAACTCAATAAAGCCTTATTAGAACAATATTAATTATGCGCGTGTAGATCTGCGATAGAGCAATTGCGTACCTTTCTCTATTAGACGGACATCCGTTTTACATTACAAGTATCAGAACTTAGGATACCATCGGTCAAACTTGACGTCTTAAGTGGAAGACACGCTTCTAAACTTAACAATTAATCAAAGTAAACAGTAAAAGTGAAATATCATCATCATCATCATCATTGGCTTTTTACATCTTTAAAAGATGATTTAAACAGCATAAAGTATACGTTTTGAGAGTATAAGTATATATAAATATATATTAGTATATATTATATAAATACCACAGTAAAGTAATAATATGAGTCACGTAATAGGCTCTTACTTAAAAATGATAACGATAACAATAATTCAAACTATTTAAAATTGAATATTTACCTTTTTTTAATATTATTTCCGTTTCAAATAGTAAATAACCATGTTAATTTAAAATCCTAACTTATTTTTTGATATAAAATTTGTGGTTTTGATTTCCAGGGACGCCTATTAGTAGTTATTTTTATTATAAGAGAAAAAAAAAATCGCGACAGAAACATAATATTATATTGAAAATTCGGCAAATCATAATCAACTAGTTTTATAAACTTTAAATAATTAAATAAAAGGAACACTTATTATATATGACCCACATTTTTAGTATGTCCGATTTTATCTTACAAAATCAAGAATTTCTTGAATTGACTTATTTTATTATGAATTTCATAATAATTATTTGTCAAACTTTGATTAAATTTGATTACAGCTATACTTATAGCTTATAACTAAAAGTTATGGTTGTGTATTTTAGTACTCAGTGAATTTACTTAAATTCACTGAGTACTAAAATACACAACCATAACTTTTTGACAACCCTAATGAGGAAACAAGGAGGTTTTAATTATTAAAACGTATTGTTAGATTTGCACTGTGCCTTAAGTTCTCGATGTTAAGAATAGATTGGTCGGAGAAACGGCTACGTCCGCCTAGGCCCGGGCAGATTTAATGATAACTAAACACACTCTTACATATTATTATTTATTGTAATATTATTAAAAATAGATGAGGTATGCTGATTTGATGAAATTTGCACTCTTTGAAGAATCCATTAGAACTTTCAATAAAATTAAAATTTTATTGCACAAAAGTATCGCTTAGTTTTCTTTAATGTATTTCAAGTATACAATTGTTACTTACGTTAGAGATATTTTTAGTTTAAATTTTTGATGCCACAATGTTTTATAGCTCGATATTACGGGCAGTATGCACGAAAAAGATGACTTCATGTAGCGTTCCGCCAGCGAGAGCGCGGAACTAACGAGAGGCATGATCGGCTCGAGCGATTGGCTCATTTCGGTTCGTGCTGCATGTAATGTTTGACGTTTTTTTTTTTTTTTTTTTCAATCTTTATTTAAAGGACTTGGTACACAGAAAGGAGCGACCATGTCGTCCTGTAATGCTACATACTAAATGACATACAGTAAAAATTTAATCTAACTTATATAATATTATAATCTAATTTAATCTATCCAAACAAATTACTAATTTTATAGTCTAAGTCTCTTCTCTAGCCTTTATGCCGAAATTAACTAATTTATACAAATCTATAGCGTCTTTGGAACAGGGAAATGCCAACGCTATATTGCAGCCTCCTATTGTACTAAACATATTCTTATTAGCTATGGTATATCTTACTGATTCGTTTCGACCACATTCCACTAGAATATGGTGTGCGTCTTCAGTAACGCCACACTCTAAACAGTTAGGAGATGTGACTTTTTTCATAATATATGCAAATTTATTAAGTGGAATGTGGCCGGAACGAACTCTAAATGCAATCACTAGTAAACGTCTATCTAAATGAACATTTTCAAACCATGGATATCGAAATGGCTCGGATCGTATGGTGTTATACCAAATTCCCCTGTGCAAGGAAATGCTTTTTAGGTATTCAGCCCAGCAATTGAATGTGCTCTCTTTTAACATGGGTATAATATCTGTATAAAATGGCGTCACACATTGAGGAATCCCGTCTGTACTAGCTTCTTTTGCTAAACGGTCGGCCTCATCGTTACCACATAGCCCCACATGAGATGGTACCCATTGTATTATTACATTTTTATTTGCCTTCTCCAACTTTCTTAAGGACATTAGGATAGTGTAGGCTATCGGTACTCCTCGAAAGCTCGAGGTGCACCGAGCCACATGTTGAAGTGCACTTCTAGAGTCCGTGAGTAATACAAATTTTTCACTGTTAACTTTAGTAATGTATGAGAGAGCCTCAGACAACGCGAATAACTCTGTATACATGATGGAAACATCCGCCTCAAGCTTAAATTTAATTTTTGTTTGTGACTGTGGATCAAAAATAGCCGCTCCTATAGTAGTGCCTTCCTTCGAACCGTCAGTGTATATTTTATAAAAATTACAATATTTAGAATTAAGTAATTCGCAGCATTTATCTTTTAAGAAGTTAGCACCTAAATCTCTTTTCGACTTATTAACTCCTTCTATAAAATTAATCACTGTATTTTCGATATTTATATTTTGTACCCACGTATCCAAAGAAAATATTTCTAAATTTTTTGATGCATGAACGTTTAATGTTTTGAATTTGTTATGTATTTCTGTTAGTAGGGGTTTCTTTTTGCCTCTCCAATAATCTAATCTAGTGCATTGAGTTGAAAGTTCATCTATAAGTTTTATATTAATATTGCGCTCCATAGACCTACTTCTCAGCCAGAACTTACCTGCGAGGTACATCCTACGTAGATGTAGTGGGTGTAAACATAATTCATTTTCCATAACGTGTATCGGCGTACTTTTTATAAAGCCGCCAATGACACGCATGGCTTGGTTTTGCACTTTTTGGACCTTGTAAAGATGGCTTTTGACACTACTATCATAGAGAAAGCATCCATAATCTAACCGACTTCGAATGACTGAAATATAAAGTCTTCGTATATGCTTAGGATGCAGTCCCCAACCAGAGCCGGCCAAAACTTTGAGAGCATTCAAAAATTTTAACGTTTTCTGTGTTATCTCATTTATGTGCTTACCCCATTTCAAGGACCTGTCGAACCACATACCCAAATATCTGACACAGTCAACTAGTTCAAGACGAGATTCATTAAGGCAGATATTAACATCATGTCTGTTATATCCTCTTTTAAACAAACATACTTTAGTTTTACTTTCAGAAACTTTCAAGCCTAACCTCTCAACTAATTTACAAAACATATTTAATGCCGATTGTAAGTCTACGCATCCTTTATTTATTGATTTAAATGAGCCATATAATACAAAATCGTCGGCATATTGAGATATAAAAACGTTATTTATATCTCGGCAAATGTGAATTGTTGCAACGTTGAATAATAGTGGAGAGAGAGGGTCCCCTTGGGCTAAGCCGCGACTCGTAGTTCTAACTAAAGTAAATGCGTCTGTGTGTCTCACACTTAATTGTCTACTATTTAAAAATTGCCAAAGATAATTACATATTATACCTCCCACTCCAATAGAGTCCAACGTATGCAGTAAAACTGTAACATCAACATTATTATAGGCACTGCTTATATCTACAAAACAACCCAAAGTTATCAAATTTTTCCCATACCCTAACTGTATATGCGAAACCAGCCGAGTCAGGCTATCAAGACATGAACGGGATTTCCTAAATCCCACAGTGCTTTCAGAAAAAAACATATTGTTTTCCAGATACCACTCTAATCTATTCTTGAGTACACTGTGGAAGATTTTGCACGGGCAAGACATCAAGGCTATAGGTCTGACAGAAGAAGTAGATTGTCTTTCACTCCCAGCCTTAGGTATGGGGACAATCTTTGTTTGTCTCCACTGGTAAGGTACACATCCCTCAGCCAGGATTTTATTATAGATTGTAGCCAAAAACTGCTTACCCACCTTAGGAAGATGCTTCAGCATAGAAAATGAAATATCATCATCACCTGGGGCCGTGTCTTTGGCTTTGATGGCGCAGTCTATTTCATGCAAGGATATATCCTGTATAAGCTTCCGATTTACAGATTGGAATATAGGGTCTCTAGGAGAAACGAAATCGGGAGCCAAGTCGTATAGAAGATTGTTTGCTGAATCTTCATCAATGTATATTCTTGACTGACGGTATCCCTTCAACCATCTCATACTACGCCACATTTCACTTGCTGAAGTTGCTTCGTTGACGTTGCTGCAAAATTCGCGCCAAGCTTTTCGTTTGGACTGTCGAATGATTCTCTGCGCTTTCGAAACTTTACTTTGTAGCACCATAAGATTTTGTGGAGTAGGGTTCTTTCTGAATATGGCTAAAGCCAGCCTTCGTTCCGCAACTACCTGAGACACGTCTACGTTCCAGTATGGTTTAGGGGTAAACTTTTTCAGCCGTACAGGATCCTGACAAACTATCACATAAGGGATATGAGAATCTGCAGCAGCGTTCACTGTATCAATAAACATATTGTAGGCTTCTTGAGGTGCATCGGGTATTATTTTATCAGAAAGGTTAGTCTCCAAATACCTTGTATATTCCTTCCAGTTAGCTTTTTTAAAATTCCTTTTCCTGGGGCAGCTTATCGAAGGGTTGGTGTGTGTGGTTACTTTAATTATCAAATGGTCGCTTCCAAGGCTTTCGTTGGTTACTTTCCAGTAAAAATTTAATGCTACATCGTTTGTAATGAAAGTAATGTCAGGTGATGTTTTTTGAAGTCTGTTATCGACTAGCTTAATTCGGGTGGGAGAGCCATTGTTTAAGGTAACATAGTTCTTGTTTAAGTTTGCGTCGAAAATTTGATCACCTCTTGCATCAGTCTTGCATGACCAACTAGAATGATGGCCATTAAAATCACCAGCAATCAGGACTTTATTTTGGCACAAATCAAATATGGTATCCCAATCATTAAGAGTAGTTTGAACGGATGAAGGACAATATAACGAGATAATATTTTCTATATTAGAGCAGTTTAGAATTTTCACATGTAGAACTTGAATGCCAGCATTAGGAATATTGACTTGAGGAACTTGAAAACGTATGGACGAATGAAGAATAATAGCCACTCCACCATATCCATCATTTCGATCCTGGCGCAATATGGTATAACCGCTTATTGTTAGAGGACTTCCTGGCTCCAGCCACGTCTCGCTTAAAATAGCAATATGTATTTTTTCTTGGGACATAAGTTGTTCTAATTCTGTTAACTTGGGTCTTATACTTTGACAGTTCCATTGTATTATATTCAGATTAATAGGTTGGGGTGTACTATCCATTTTGGAACAGATGTTTGAGGACGGGCCACTCTCCTATATAATCTGCAATCAGTCTAACTATCCAATCAAACAGTAATTTTCCACAAGACTTCAGTTTCTCTTCAAAGGTAATTCTCTTCATAAATATAATTTCTTTCAGTCTCAGTATTAGTCGTTGCACATCTAGCTTAGTTCCATCCTCCTCTCTATTCTCTTTTGTTTTTTCCACCTTTTCACAGTCAGATGAGCTTTCTTCAACGACGCGTGTACTTCTCTCTTTATTCGACTTCTTTTTAGTAGCAGATTTTCTAGGTGCTAGAATCAGTGACTTGGGGGTTGATGAAATTTCATTACGTACAGCTGATGCGTAGGTTCCTTCCCTAAGCAACGAGTCACTGCTGTCCGAATGTTCAAATATATTATCTTGCACTTCGACGCCTATTTCAGTTTTATTCTGTTCCTTAGTCTGTGGGATTATAGTGGTAGGAAGGGCTGACTCGTAGAATATCAGGGCTTTTTGTACGTGCAATTGTGTTTAGCCATTAACTCTCGAATTCCCCTTTCTTTTAGGTAACATGGACAGGATTTCGCAAGTGCCATATGTTGGCCAGAACAGTTAACGCACTTATATATAGTCTTTTCACAGTTAGGATGAGATTTACCACATTTTGGGCATGTGACTTTGTTTGAGCATGTTCGATGGTTATGTCCAAATCTCCAGCAGTTAGAACACTGAGTGACCGGAAAAATGTAGGGTTCTACTTTTACACGGGTGCCATAGGTATATACGTATGATGGAAGGGTTGGCCCTTTGAAGCATAGTTTAACACTTGGACAGTCTTCAAAATCGTTGCCGTCAGATCTGCGCCTTTGTAGGCGCTTCACGCCTATAATGGGTATATCGCTACTTAAATCTTGTCGTATTTCATCCTCACTTAAGTCCATATCTATATCCTTTATGATACCGTAGGAAACCCCAACCTCAAATGTCTTTTGACATCTATACTCCTTTTCTAAGAAATATTTGCACGTCATTAATTTTTCGGCGCTTTCTTCCGTAGGGAACTTAAGTAACACTTTGTAGTCATTTACAAATCTGATCTGTGTGACATCCATAATGTTTTCGTGCTTCAAAATTCGCGCGAGCCCAATTTGTTTAGGTAATTTATCTTTTCTCGAAGTTAGACTTACTTCAATTTGATGTTCTGGAATTCTTTCTATACCATTATTTGCACTACTTCGCGCTAAAATCTTTCCTCTTCTCCCTACCTCATTCCATATCTCATCGTCATCAACAGGTCGACCTCTTTTTCTACCCTCTTTTAAATAATTATCTTCATTCAACTCCATGACTTCAGATGTTTTCGCATTCGTTATGCTAGTCTCCGCCACTTCTAAAGTATTGTCTACTTCACTATCACGTTCCGTATCCGACAACTGCATATTTACGCTAGCCATACTCCGTAGGTATAAATAGCATCGCAAATATCAATCAAACAACAATAAACTGCGCCGTGCGTAAACAAAAAGAACCGGTATCGAGACGAACGTCCTGCTTCCGCAAGCGCGCGTGAGCCACTGAATGTTTGACGTTGTCACGTCAAACTACCGTCCGTAAACCGACTTTACAGACAACCAATTTTAAATATTATTATTTTATGTAGTTGGATAGACAAACGTTGGACGAGTGACTTGATGGAAAGTGCTAAGCGTCATAATATTATATCGTCCTCCTTGATGTATCCGTCAATGGCGAAACCTGGCTGGCCGAAACCAATATCATAACTAGAAACCCTGAGCCGGGATACTCATATTTATATAAAAGAGTTTAACATATTTCCGTTGGCTGGTAACCGTAACAGGTGCTCTTCGAGACTTTATCGCGGGACTAGATTGACGTGGTGTAAGAGCCTCCATAGATATTATTATATCGAGTAGACCATCGCAATATTTATTGCTGAAAATAGTATTTCTACTTATGTATTTAAAAATCCGTTTTCATCCGGATTAGGATGAAAACGGATCCGCGATCATGCTTGTTTTAGCGCGTTGCTACGCCTTAACTAAAAGTTCAAAAAGAAATAACAGAAGCTTGCTTGTATAAAGTATTTCAGCTATTATTATTTTTAACATGGAACCCGTTTAAAAAGACATATAAGTTTATTGATTAAAGCAGTTCGTAGACCAGGTCCAAATACCAAGTAAAAGTCAAAATAGGGCAAGTATTCCGTTTTAAATATTATATTAGTAAAAGCTTAGGTATTTTCAAATTGTGTTCAATATTTTTTTTCAACTTAACCATCCATATTATTTGATAACACTTTTACTGTATAAAACAGGATTTCGATATTATAAACGAATGTCTTGTTCACAGTTCAGTCTAGTGTTAAATTTTCTTTAACTTATATAAAATCTGTTTAAATGTATTGTTGGCATAGGATAATTTTGTTTTGAGCTGTCATGTAAAGTATTTTTTAAATAATTAGTTTTGAAGCTTAATGTGTTAAAATATAATTTCGTGACTTAGAAATTGACATTATAATATAATCCTATTTTAAAAGCCTTATTTTCCTTCGGACATTTTTATTTTATGATTAATAAAGGGTGGTATTAGTTAAAGATTTATTAGTACATTAAATTATCATATACGGGGTACAATGTTTTAGTGCCCAGTACAGGGGAGCCATAATCTTCTATGATGATAGATCCCTTAGCATAATTAGAAGCGAGCTGCAATTATATGCAAATATACATCCAGCTTGTTTTGAAACCATCATACAGAGTCACACCTACCCGTGCCACGATAATTATACCGTCCTAATCATCAGCATCATAATATTATCATCATCATCATCATCATGATCACCAACAGCCATAATGTACTGCTGAGAATACATCTGTCAATGAACGACAAGATGTCCGATCCCTTGCCACTTATTATCGTAACGCTTTTTTTTAATGATAAAAAAACATGAAAATCACGGTTAAAAGTATTTAAAAAAATCTTAGTTTTCTGAGCTTCATACACAAGGCTAAAGTCTTTTCTCAAATAAATGAAGTTACTATATATTATATTCCATTTTATATAGTTTTTAAAACTTAAATTCATTATAATAAAAAATATATAGAAAGACATTTAAAAAAATCGTATATTTTAAGCAAAGCAAAAGTAAAATACAACAAATATATTTAAAAAAAAAGAAAAGATAATCAAAGAAATGACGTAGGCCCTTAAAATATATAGAATATACACATCTAATGAGAACATACTATGTGATAAAACAGGAAAGACAAAAGGATAAGTCTATCTAGAATACAACCTAGCTTAGGGCTCGGCCTTCGGTCCCGCTATTTCTGGATCGCCGCAGACTATAGATAAGTTTTATGAATAATATCATACAAACTATATTTATTCAAATTACTAACAGTTATTAAGAAGATAGCTATTAAAAACTGTTTTGATATATTTTATTTTATATATAAACCTGTAGAATTATGAAAATATTATATAAGTAACCTTCATATCAATCATTATCCTTTATCTACTGATGAACATAGGCCACCTTTATGAATGTCAAAACCGATCCCTTGCCACTCTCATCCAACACGGACAAATCGAACTAAGTTTAGCGTAAAAATATCAAAGTGGATTAAAGTAATGGACAGGGACAGTTTTTATCCCACTACGACTAATAGGTAACACTTTTAATGCATTGCGTTTTTGTAAGGCTTTTATAAATTAGTTTTATTACCGCAGACATTATTGTACGACGCGTAGCAAATAACCCAAAGTATGTTTTCGATAGATCTCAGATAAAAGGTGAATCAACAGTGCAATATATTTTACGTATAGAAAACAAGACGTAACGGACGTAACTATTAAAACGAATTTTTTAGATTTTTATAATACTTATACGAAAAATGGCGAACGTGATAAGAATATTCCCAAAACATCGTCGCAAACGAATTTAATTTTAACGCAGTTTGTAGGTATTTATATTGTATATATATATACTTATATACTTATATATATATATATATATATATATATATATATATATATATATATATATATATATATATATATATATATATATATATATATATATATATATATTAAATTATTTTTATTATTATTTAATTATACTATTTAATAATAAACTTTTACTTAAGTTGTTGATGCTAATATACAAATTTTATATTATTCCACGAAATAAATAAATCCTAATAACTATTGAATACTCTTTAATATAGTAACTAAATAATCTAATTTCTCATAAGGATATAAAATATTGATAAATTCTAAATGTTTTATATCTTGTAAGTAAATTAAATTAAATAAAAAATAAATCTAGTAGATACCTTGATTAGTTAAATTACTAAAATACAAACACTTATAGTTAATTTTAGTAATATTTAATTTATAAATATGTATAGTTATTATTAAACTTAAATAACGATTACTATTTTGTTTTTTCATTTCATTCGTTCTTGCATTGGCCGTATATTTTCTCGAATCAGAATTGTTAGTTATCTAACTTCACCAGTGAAAGTGCTAATTATATTTTTTAATAACAAAGATGACACAGCACTCCGAGGGTGTCCGAGTGGCGAGTACTATCTGATAAACTCAAACCGATTGAAGTAATGAATTAACGATCGCAATCGATTTTTATTAATTTAAATCATTTTAAAATCGATGTTTTATTAATCGATTTGCCATATCGATTCACAATTGCAACCTTAATTGAAAACGACGGAGATGGTACATCTGTAATCTTTAAGTTTATTTTTAATCTACAAATGCAATTTTTAATCCGTCCTTATTCGTAGACATTTTTTTTGCGTCAGTTTATAAAAAATAATAATTTTGGTTGCATATCGTCTGATACAAATATTTAAAGGATATTATTGTTTGCGCTATGTCAAGTATAGTGATTTTCCAATCAGATAGAGATAGAGATTTTCAGTTATAATTAATAAAAAATAAAAAATATAATGTGGTATTTTTGAGATAAATATAATTGTGGCATTTTAGTTGTGGTAATA
This sequence comes from Lycaena phlaeas, assembly GCA_905333005.2. Classification (NCBI taxonomy): domain Eukaryota; kingdom Metazoa; phylum Arthropoda; class Insecta; order Lepidoptera; family Lycaenidae; genus Lycaena; species Lycaena phlaeas. Next base: position 8,975,764 of record HG995181.1, read on the forward strand.
GAGTAACGACATAACTTATCCGCCCAAATTTTAATAACAAAGAGTTGATCTTAGGCACTTAATGATACATTTTTCTCTTATGTAGAAGCTGTTTACTTTTCTCGAACTTTAGTGCTTTAGTAAGTTAGCTTTAATTTTATACCATAAGTGCGAAATTTAATAAAGATAAATTTTATGACACAATTCTTATACTGTTTCTTTACCATACTTAATTGAGCAGTAAAATGGCATTTACAAGGGATCTTTCGTATTGCGCATTATAACTACTTAAATTTAATGTTCCGCGCAATATAAAATTAACTTGTTACTACTTTATTTTATTATTATTATATCACTAAAATATGTTTTGAATGAAAATATAAAAACTTTTTTAGAATAACCATATTTTGTTTTACTTCAAGTAAAAAGCATAAATGCGACAATATCAAACTTTATTCTTTTATATTCTTACATGATTTTTTTATTACATTTATTTTCAATTTGAAAAAATCATAAATAAACACTTACAGCCAGTATAAATAGAACAAGAGACAAATGTCTATTTATTTTACAAAGAAACAACAATTTATATACTAACGTCATAGGATGATCCAACCGGATCACCCCATTTCCGATGACGCATAACGGTCACTAGGACCATTAGCATAGATCCAACCGAAAAAAAAAAAAAAAAAAAAAACAATTTATTTACCGTTTTGAGAATAATCTATATTTTAATAAAATAAAAAAAAAAATCCTAAATAGTCCAGTTCTACGTAATTTGTTTACCCTAAGGCGTGAAAGTGATAAAAAAATAGTGGGCACGTCCCGATGCGGAGTAGGCAACGAGCAAAAAATACTACCGACGGCGGCGTGCGACGGCAACCGTAACTTTCTGGTTTACTAGGTCGAATAATCTACACTCTTTTTATTCTATAGATAATAGTGAAAATCGTAGTGAAACTCATTACACTTTTATTTTCAATCAAGTTCAACTATGCAATTTTATGTTATGCGAGTTACTGAGCTTTACTAAGCTTATTTTTAACTTTATTGCATTCGTTCTGTAACTGTTTGTTACAATTGAACTTAGTTGCACAATTTCAATATTTAAAGCTACCTTTGTTAAGTGTTAACTTACTCTCTTTGAACGTTCTTGTTGAGAATAATATTACTTACTAATACTAAACTATTAAAGCTCTTTTACCGAAGCTGAAAACTCTAAATCTACTCTTTTAAAGAAGTTAAAAACTAGCTCTCGGGCCTTTTATATATATGCAATATTATGTGTTTAACAATTAATTATTGACTTATATCTTTAGAGTGAAATTTTTATGAAGAACTTCATTGATTAAATAAATGAGAACATTATTTTTTGGATATCTTTTTGTTATAATCACTGTCATTATTAAATAACAAAATAATTTATATCATTATAATATATAAAATTCTAAAGCTTTAGTAAGGCAATAATTAAATATTGTTCATATGTCTGATATAAAAATATCATAAGTAAATTAATTTTTATGAATTTATATTCTATGAATTAAAAAAAAAAACTATCTTTGGCCAGAAATATTATAGTTGTATAAATCTGATAATTACATTATATGGGCAGAAAAAAAATATAAATGATATATTTTTTAAACATCTTACTTATACCTTACAAATAAGTAAATATAATAATTTAAGCCTATTACTACGAAAATATATTTTGCTGTACTTAAATTGGTAATTAAGAAGTGTCGCGCTAATTGAAATTAGCGAATCTATTGAAGCAAAAAAAAAACGTAAACATTATTTTGCTATAAATAAAAAACACACTATTTTGGCATAAATAAAAAAACCTACCTTTTTCGTAGATAAAAAGAATATAAAATTCGCAATCAATTTTCACTTTTCAGTCAAATAATTAACGTTCAAATCGATTGATCACAAACACTTCACCACGTTCAATCACAATTTCCAAAGTCACTTGGATCCATCCGGGGAGTGAGGTGCGTACGCGCAGGCCGGCTTAGCATCGCGTTATCAGCGCGAGCGGCGCGCCGCGCGACAACAACAGAACTTGAGAGTCGATCTCAATAATAACAAGAAAAGAAAACGGTCCAGTTTCAGCGAGGCTTCCGGATGGCTCGGACGGGGCGAGAGCTCCGTCCCTCTCGCACGTACTGCGGATCATTCTCCCTCTCTAACGGTAACTTGAACGATAGCGCAGTCGCGGACGAGGAGCCGCCCTGTGCGCCTGCGCAGAGCTTTAGCCTTTTATCAGTCACACTTTTCCCGCCAACGTACGTGCTTAACATCGCGCTACGCAGCGAATGTTTCTCTACATATTATATAATATGCTTTGATAAAAAAAATGAAATGATATTATGTTTTAAAAAGCTACTTCTAGTACAAAAACTATACATGTTTTCCTTTAAATACTCGTTCAATGAGGTTAGTAAAGGATATATTATTTAATAAAACATCGGCTAAAATTATAATATTATGTAGATCAATTTTTTTGTGCTAATAATATAATTCAATTATAGAAATTAGTTTGCCGACGTTGATGTCTTTTGTGAGGTTATAATTATGATACGAAAATGTAGATCTCTACTTTTAAAAGATTTGGATTTAAATTATGTAATCAACGTTAAAGAATACTTATTTTACGATATTTCTAATATTCTTTACCTAAAACGTTATTAAAAATTAAAAAAATACAAACTTAGAAAGTACCTTTGTACTTTGAGGTCGTTTCAATAATAGTATTATTATTAGAGTCGAAATTTTAGACTCTACAAATCAAGAGATTGGGGTCTTACAGATATATTATGCTATGACACTGTACCTAATTTCATGAAAACTTATTGATAGACAATGCAATGCTGTTCCCAGATTCATCTGAGGTATCAGCTGCCATAAAAATGTCCTGCTTTTTGATTGATCTAAGAGACAGGTCAAGCATTTATCGAAATTTTTTCTGTTTTTAGGTAAAACTATATATTTTATTTTTGACGATACGCGATTTAAAGATACGTATTATTGTAAGATTTTTAAATAAAATTATTATTAAAGATGAGTTACTAATCATACTATTATAAAGACAATAAATATTACATAGAGCAATATACATCTCTCTATTGTTCCTCAGATGTACTGATTTACATGTGATCATCTGAGAACACCATTTCTTTTAAATATTGCATTGAATGTGATTTGTTCCTTATTCTTTTTTTTCTTTTGTTTAATTTTTACAATATTTTTGTATTGCTCTCTATATTGTGTTTTCTATATTTGCGCTGCAGTGCCATATTAATTAATGACTTAAACTTGATATATTGAAATAAAATTCTTAAGCACAGTGATTAAATACCCGGTATCATGTTACACAAGGTCGCAAGTTCAAATACCAGCACTAGTATGATGAATATATACTTCTTTACACAATTTATAGGCGCTTCTTCCGGCGTTAATTACCAATGCAATGCTAAGTGGAGATTGCAAGTATAAGGGAGACTAATTTTTATCAGTAGTTTCTGGACGTAGGCCTCATTTAATGAACTTTAAAATCCACCACTTCTCACAACATTGGTGAAAATTATATATTCGACTAACCTAACCTGTGACTTCGCCCGCTTTAACAAAAAAAAATATCCTTTTTTTAATGTATCCTATGTTATTTCTAGTACCTCCAAGAATATGTGTTCAACGTTTCATGATTATCGGAGTAGTTTTAGCGTGAAAGCGTAACAAACATCGCTAGTTTCACATTTCTAATATTAACAAGGATAATAATATTTTTTGTAACAATCACACCACGTTAACCTAGCCATTCATCGTAGTCATCGTAGTCTGCATATCTGCATTTGGAGGATTGGAACCTGCGATCCTTGGGTCTAGTAGCCTGACCACTCGATTAGCTGGGCGTTAATATTAAAAGTAGAGTTTACATTTTAAAATACCATTTTTAAGATAACATGTAATTATTGTGTAATAAATGTCGATTCAACAAAAACTCAACCAAAATTACGGTAAATTAGCTTTAAGCTCGTGCGTGGTCCACAACGTTTAATTTACAAGTCAATCACATTTTTACAATTAAAATAATTGTATTGTGCAAAAAAACCACGGAAAACGTGTTACAGTTTTTTTTTATTGGCGTCATGATGTAACGTTATTTTGTAGCGCCACGTAAACGACGCCATCTAGCGGTGACACTGTATATCATTCTGTTTAAATGATAGCTTGTTAAATATTCTTATTACTCCGCTACTCCTGATTTAAAGACAAAAAGACAGACATCGAAAGTGTTCTGTCCTATATTAAGTATATCCAGTAGCGAGAAAACGTCTGTTTTTAGTTCCATGGCATCCGGGGCTTAATGGCTAGAGCTCAAGCCGGAGGTAGCGGGTTCAAATCCCACTAGGAAATAAAAAATTCTGTGTTCCCGGATCATGGATATGTATTAAATATGTGTATTATAATATACTAAAATTTTTAAATATATGTAGAGTATAAAAGTATTAAATATATTTCCGTTGTTTCGTAACCGTAACACTACTAAATAAAGCTGTGTAAAAATAATTATCATCGTCGTCATCATAATCAGCCTTTGTCAGTCGATTGATGAACTTAGGCTTCTTTCAATGAACGCCAATACGACCGTTCCCTTGCCGCTAGCCTCCAACACGGACTACTAGACTGTTAGTGTGGCACATAATAAGTTAAGTATCAACCCTTTATGTCTCACTGCTGGGCACGGGTCTCCTCCTCGAAATTAGGCGAGGAGGGTAATGGTCCATAGTTCACCGATGCGCTGGCCCAGTGCGGGTCGGTGAACTTCACATACCTTCAAAGACTTTCAATCTCATCAAGCATGTAGGTTTCCTCACGATGTTTCCCGTCACCGGTGAACGAGCGATGGTCTTGTGCTTAAGGTGTGCTTAGAAATTTAAAAAACTCATTTCAAGGCACACATGGACGGGTCAGTATGGAACTCGGAACCTCTCACATAAGAGGCCGAGTCCATCCACCACTGGACCATCGTCGCTATGGCTTATTATAAATTGGTATTATTGTATTCATTCGTATGATTTTCCACTTTTATTTATATTTTTTACGAAATCTCTTGTAATCTAGGCATTTGTGGACAATTCCGAAACTTTGAGCTCCACGAAGTGATAGTAGAATATTTTACGATCTACCAATTTGGAACAGTTTAAAAAAAATAGTCACCAAAGTAACGACAACTGTGACAAGTTTAAAGTATTTTTATCAAACGTAACGTAGAATTTCCCAATCATAGAATTGCGGTTGTAATTGTACCAAAAAATGAATTAAGTTCATGTAAATGTCATGTATTGAGTTCGGCTCATTATATTGAATCAACACCGTCGCTCATTATTGGCTCGAATCTCGGAAACGCTCCGCGATATCGTTGTGATCGTTCACATTCGCTACTTATTTATTAACTGGTTTGGCTCTTCGTGGTAAGGTTGTGGACACATTATATGCGTACCATTTTATTCCAATTAATATAATTACAGTTTTTAACTTTTTAGTAAAGTATCAACCCTTATATTATGTCCCACTGCTAGGCACGGGTCTCCTCCTCAAAAAAGGCAAGGAGGGTATCGAGTCATAGTTAACCAAGACTTTGGCCCAATGCGGGTTGCTGAACTACCCACACCTTCAAAGACTTTCAATCTCATCAGGCATGCAGGTTTCCTTACGATGTTTTCCTTCACTTTTAGTGTAAGTTAGATATAAAAGTAGTAGGTGAACTGATAGTGATTGCCAGCGTCACCTAGATAGAAGAAATTCACCCGGGAATAAACTGTTCATTCGTTTTACTCATCCTGAAACGTAAGATGTTAAGTCTCTTCCAAACATAGCAAAGCTGATACAGGTAGAAACAATCAATGGATAAGCATAAGCTCATCATATCTACTGGAACGTTAGCCTTTTGTATGTAATTTTTCTTTTCAACCGATTACATCTGTCATCAGTTTTATAAAATATTGGTGTGGTTTTTACACACAAACACACACACACACACACATACACACACGAACACAAACACATTGAGAATTGTCGTATCGTGTCTAGATATGAGTAAATCGCATTTTATTTTGGCTGTAGCCAGCACCTACCTATGGAAGATTTTCTTGTGAAATGTTTGTTGAAATAAATGTTTTCTTTCTTTACTGATAAAACTAATGTAAGTACTATGGACTTAACACTTTTTCTATGTAAACTTCACTATCCTTTATTTAGGTGTACTAAATTGCTTTTAATTTACACCCACATATTCATATCGTTTATATTATGTTTACGTTTAATATAGCTATAAGTTTTTTCTTAGAAAATAAATGAAAAAGATCTCTAATAATATATAATAAGAAGATAAATGAAGAAGATATCACATAATAATTCATGCCCGAAAAATCTAATTCGGTAGTTTGCGATCATCCTTATTGCAAAATAGTATTATTTTTGGTCGAGTAAGAAATTTCGCTTGACTGAAATTTACTGATTTAAATTTTCGAAGAAAACCGTATGATGCTTAAAAATGTAGTTGGTAATACATACAATTAACAACATTAAAACGCACTTAACTGATGTGCGCTGTTAAAAATCATCGTGAGTGTTAATAATGCTATTTAAAATGAATTATTTATTATTTTACTGCAAAAATTATCTTTCGATATTTTTTTATTCTCTTATTAATTCTTTCTACTTAATTTAAAAGTTTTGTAACTGTTGGTTATAGTTATGTAGACTAAAAACCTTTATTCGGCTTAACGTAGAAATAAAGTAAAACTATGTGTTGATAATTTTCATCAATCCTATTTAAATGTTTATAGCGGGATATCAGTCGTCTTGACGTTCATGTACAGAGGTCGAAGATCATCCATGAATTACATACCTACATGTATTAAGAAGTACATAATCTATGACTGGTAAATGTTAATACGATAAACTCTGAGCACATATTACAATATCTTGTTACTAATGTTAAAGTTTGTATGTATGAATGTTTGTTACACTTTCACGCAAAAACTTCTCAATGAATTTATTTTGAAATTTAGAAATATCATAACCTATATATACACCAGAAGTTATAATTTATAAAGCTACTGTCTGAATTGTCCAAAACAATCCTGTAAAAGTCACGGACACCACCTAGTATCATATTGTAAAAACCTTTCAATCAAATATCCGAAATATGGGAACCTCGAAGCGATTATAAACTACAACTTCATATAAGATAAGAATTAATTTGGTAAAAAAAAAATCAGTTATTAATCTGTCTCTCAAAAAACGTAATGGCGGAAATAATGAAATAAAATATTTAGGGACATATTTCTAGGTCATTTTTTTTAAGTTTAACCTCGCGTACGAGGAAAATTTAATTAAACATAATAGTTTAATAGTCACGTACGTATCTTAAATAAAACATTTATTTATTAATCCAAATCTTTATTAACATGGAAGTATCTGTTACTCAGTCCTTCGTTTTAAATGAGTAATCGACATATTTTCTACCTCCGAAACAATACATATTATGAAAATGGACGCTCTTATGCTTTTTCTAAAGCACATTTTTAATTAATCTTAGACTCTATGTGAATCAATTTGTATACTCCGTATTTTATAAAATTTGCAAATTTTTTTTGCCCCACAAAAATGTTTGTTTGACTATAAATTTAAACTATACAATACACATCAAATCTTTCATTTATTTTGGCTTATACTAATTAAAAAACTAGCAGTTGCCCGCGACTTCGCCCGCGCAAAAAAATATTCCTTTTTTAATAACAAGTATCCTATGCTACTTCCAGTACATCCCAGAATATTTGTACAAAGTGTCATGTTGATTCGTCGAGTAGTTTTTGTGTGGAAGCGTAACAAACATCCACGCTTTCACATTTATAATATTAGTAAGAATACGGAACTTACGATAACTTACAAACCACCAACCTCTGTTAAAGATTTATTGGAACGAAGTTCCTTACGGCAGGCTTGGAGAGGATAGGGATTTTGCTGCGCGACCGAACTGAAAAAAATGTGATATTAAAACCGTAAGAAAAAGTGCGTGAAATAAAAGCGTTAAATGAGACGTGCGCAGGCGCGACAGTCGCATACACAAGCGAGTAGTGTATAATACCTTTCATTTAGCCGAAGCAACTTCGTTCCTACCTGGTGTCCCACGACACCACTTTCCTTTTTTTTACATAAAATTAGAATACGAGTAGGCACCGATTTAAAAAGCCTACATTTAGCCACGGTGTTTCTGAATGAAGATCTTTTAAAAATACAGTGATCAACCAACCAAAAAGGCTGACAGACACAATAAGAAGAGAGATAATCGAGTTTCTATTAGAAATTGATCAGTAGTCGATTACACAAATAATTAAACCAGTAGTAATGAGTGTTTTTTTTAAGATCATGAACCCATCAGTATCATTAAACCACGTCAATCATGTTGGCATGTGAGTAAAAAAAATGGATGCGGCAATAAATAGTCTCGAGTGTTCCGTATGTAATATTTAAGTATAATTTTTTTATTTTAAATTACTAAAAAAATTAAAAAAGTGAAATCACTTAACTACACTTACGAAAACATGGTAAAATAAGTTTAAAGGTTGAATTTGAAGGTGTGTGATGTCCACTAGGTCATTGGGCCAGCGCATCGGTGGACTATGGCAGAATATCCTCTTCACCTGATTTCAAGGAGGTAACCCGCGCCCAGTAATGGTACTACCAATAATTATAATAACACTTATAATAATATAATAAATAACTCAAATGATAATATAAAAAAATATATAATAACTCTTTCACGTAATAACTACTGAATGGATATTAATGAAGTTTTACAATAATATAGCTTATACATCATAATAACATATAGGCTGTAATTTATCCCCGTGCTCAAACGGGAATGGGAAGTATGCGGGTGAAACCGCGGGGCACTGCTAATTTATTAATAATAGCCATATTAAAATTTAAACTTTAAAAATAAATTTTTAAACACAGCAAAATTGACCATTCTATTTACCATTTCAAAGGTAAATGTAATAACGTCTCAAACTAGTTTCTGTCAATTGTAAGAAATGGTGTCTATCTAGGGGCAAAACGAAAACACCATAATTAAATAACATTGTGATATAAATGGCTATTTAATCTTTTTAAATGTAAATATACTAATTTAATCGAATTTATGGATTATAATAGTGCTTTATTAACGCCATTATGAAATAAATTTACATGAATTGTGTATCTACTACGACGCAACAATCTTATAAAATATTATAGCTTGGAATAGGATTAAGATTTTAGGTATTATTTAAAACAAAATTGAGGATACAAAAAAACTTTGGAAAGTAAAAAATCTAGACTTTTTATACTCTACCGTCGAAACATTGATATCTAAGAGAAATTGGAATACCGAATACAGTTTGTGCTCATTTTTAATATCGCAAACCTCGACATATTTAGCTATAGCGTTCAACTCGTAATATTGTCCGAATGAATTGCCTTCGATTGCGCAGTAGTGCGTATTATAGTGGATAGCTATTTGAACAGGGCGTGGCCGAGGGACCTTAGGAGAACGGATGTAGCAGCCTCGCTCGATATTACAGATCGTTTGATGATAACTTAAAAATTGAGTGAAAAGGTCAGTCAAAATTAAAGTTATAATCACAATGCAACAGGTTGACAGGTTGAATGTTACCGACTTTTCTTTTCGAAAATTTATAATATGATAATTTAAACGCAGATCGTATCGTTAAATTTTATCGCTTCATTCGACGCGTTCAAAAATTATGTACCTCGCAAAAAGTTGTTTATTGAAATTATTCGTTAAGTTACGGGCTTACGATACGATTTATCGTTTAGGTGCTTATTTCGTCATCAGACCTTTTATAATTTAAACCAATAAGGGGTATGATAAGCTACACCACCTCGTGGATACCGCTATTCTATTTAAACTGGTACTCACCATCATTTGTCTAAATAAGAAATTGACATGTCATAGATTCAATTCAAAGGGAACAATTCTCTTCGCTCTCTTTTTGGTTCAGTTATGTTCTTAAACTTAACCTATAATTTAAGCCATAGCGTAACGTTAACGTTTAACGTTTCAGTAGATTTCAACTATAAAATTACAAAAAAAACGATAACTATTAGTAACTAGTCTACTTAAAAAGAATCTGGAAATTTTCCCAAAAACTTTCTTAAGAATACATTACGGATACGGATTTTAGTGATAAAAATAACCAGTTAAAAAAAAGAAAAGAAAAAAAAACATTACGAATGGACATAATAACAACATAAAGCATTAGTTCTATAATACTTCGACAATTCTCTAATCGCTTTAAATTGTCTCTTAAACAATATAAGTGTTACCATTGTCAATGCACATTTAATTATGAGTCAAGGCGAATATTAATTTTAATAAGTTTCCAGCCGGAAAGTGTAGATCCGTAATAATTATTTATGTGGAACATACCGCGAACTTATCACGGACTTGTCTTTGGTTTGTAGGTAAATGGGTTATCACTTATCCGTTTATTAATTGTATCAAACCCACACATTATTAATGTCATTGTCCCAATCAGAATGTAATTGTCTTGAGATGGAACTATTAGCGTGATAAACTGAGAACTAAGACAGAGCGACAAAGAGAGAAGGAGAGAGAGAGAGAGAGAAAAATAGAGATAGAGAGAGAGTGACAGAGAGAACAGGGCTTAGTAGACGAACTAACATCATTTCGTAGCGGAGAGATACCGAAATTCGTCATCGTCTCTGAGTTATCAATGACGGTTTCCTAGCCAATAAGATATTGATAAGAACGATCGATAACCAATGGTCAGTTTGTGATTTTGTAACGATAACGATGGACCACGTGATTTAGCGCGCGCTTTATGTCAATCCCATACATTTTATTATTTCCGAATTTCGTTATCGTTTTTTAATGTTGCTTTGTCAAAGCCCCCAGGGGTAAGTTATTCTTTCGATTCAATGTAGTACATTAATAGTACATAGTAGTCAAATGACTCTACCACTGATAGCAAAACAAGCTCACACAGAAAACTGGCGGAAGAAACTCGGTGAGCTGTTGTTAAAATATTTTTTAATACTTTTTGTTCATAGTCATATGGACCGCCGAGTAAAAACTTTATCTTCGAATCACATTATAAGATTTCAAACTCTAGTACCAAAAAAAGTATTTTTATAATGACCTCATAACATTACGGTGACGCGAACGCTTAAGACTTCCTCCTATCAAAAAGAGCTTAACTTACTTAAACTAACTTCTTTAGCCTATAAAGAAGTTTTCACTTCAAAAACTAAGCTGGTCTAGAAGTAACATTCATTCCTGCCTTACACAAAAAATATTTTTGCTCCTCTTCGTCAATAAGTATAAAACTGACACTTCGTCAATAGGTCTCCTAGAATGACAAGACAGACTGTAAATTCAATGGTGGAATATATTTCATGTAATATGCTTATGAATAATGGATACATGACACCCGGCCTGGAACATATGGTATTGACAAGTTATCGATGTTCATTAATTAGATTTTATCATAGTATACTCAATAATGTTAATGTGTTTATGTAAATGTCAGAACGCTGCGTGGTGTCATAAGGCAATGCGTGTATATGGGTAGGTAAAAATAGTGTTAGTTACTTAGCCTAAGTCCTACGTAGACGGTCCAAAACGCACGCGATTGCGAAGCGGTGATACGAGAATTCAATACGATGCGGCGCGACGTACGACAACGCACCTCACGTGTGTTTCGTCACGTAGGACACTTCAACAGGTTTTGACAGTTTATTGTTTTCGCGCAGCGCTGTGCCGCTTTTCGCGTATAGATCGCTCACATAAGACGTCGCCTTAGGCCTCGTTCGCACGAGAGTTTAATAAGCGTCACGTTGAAACCCGACGTCGGCATGCTCAATTCGATCTAACGTCCAACGCGTCGTTGTCAATAGCTGCTACTGCAGCTGTTGTGCGTAGTATTACAGCTATCTTCATTTTACTCCTCAGAGACACCCAGATTCAGAATAAGCCTTAGTTTGACCAGATTCTCAGACGATCTTTGACTGTTTGTATCTACGTTAATTACTTTTACCATTTAATGAAAGCATGCTTGTTGTCGTCATAATCCAAATAACATAAAAAAATATGAAAATATTTTGCTTGGTAAAATTAAATCAACGTAAATGGATGGATGGAAATACGTGTTTAATTAATACATCCATTTGATTTACTACAAACATAATAGAGATACATAATTAGACTTTTCTACAATAATGTATTCATTGACAATGATAAATGATATTCTAAGGATTCCACAAACTGGAATGAGATCAGAAATTCCAACTATTCAATACTAATCACACAACATACTTGTTATCAATGATTGATATTAGACGATCATTTGCGTGTGTTTTTCTAAAAGGTAAGAACGATAAATCTATAGTAGGTAGTCTTAGAAATAAAGATTTGATTGTTCGTTTGTATTGAATAGGCTTAGAAACTACCTGACCGATTTGAAAAATTCTTTCACTGTTTAGAAGCTACACTATCCCCGGTGAACATAGCCTATATTGAATTTTCAAAAAAGTTATTTACCCGTATTAAAACTTAGTTGACGCAGGCGAAGCTGAGTACAACAGCTAGTATATAATATATCTATAAGTTAACAAAAAAATATATTTCAGTTCCTAGTTCCTGTAATTCAAGTTGTTACGAGCTCACCACATCTAGGTTGACGTGGTGTAATTGATCAGTAATATTATAAAATTCGGTATTTCACGTAATATTGTATCTGGTTTCGACTTGGCAACCCCCGGTTTGAGTACTCACCCACTACACTATCGACTCATAAAAATGTGTTGCTTATCTCGATTATTGTGATGTGTTGCCATTCACAACTGAAAATATTGAGTTACTGGCAAGTAATGACTTCTTATTGACAACGACGTATTATGAAGGACAAATGTTCGTTTCCTTATATCAGTGACCATCTGTTCTTAGTGCTCTCACCTGCCTCTCTAGACAAGTGGCAAACGCTCCGGTTCTATGCAGTTGCGTTTTCTCGCTAATTCGATAGGGTTGCTGCAAAAGATTTGAAGAACGTTTTTTAAAACGCCCACGGGACCAGATTGACGTGGTATAAAAGCGTCCATACTTTTATTATTATTATATGACAGGTATACAAATGCTAATGGATTCCATACCACAGATAAATGGGCTTGATAACTAAAACCCTCAAAATCCTAATAACCAAAAACTATTGCCGACCACATTAAAATTGATGATCAGATTATCCTTTCACCTGCTTGGTTGTCAAAACACCATCTTCCCAAATGTTCTAGAACTAAATCCCATAATATCCTAAAGTCTAATTCAGCCTCCATAATGAGATACAATTGTATCGGTATTGCACGGCATGTGCGCGGTGCGGGGGGGTTCGGAGGTGCGAGGGGTGCGGTGGAGGAGGGGGCGCGCGGGCGTGGTCGGCGCCGGCCGCTCGCCTTGACTCCAGCGTCAAGCATCGCATGATCTCTACTGGTGCGCTGGATGGATACGGTTTGATACTTGCGTTATATAAGTACTCTACTAGGTAAGAAGTAGGTAAGACTTATCAGATGTAGTAAGTCCCCACCCATATCATTATATTTAAAAAAATGTAAACATTTATTAACAAATCATTCTTATTACACGTTTTTTACTTTTAGTTTGCTGTTCCCGAAAACAAGTTTACTAATTAGGTTGTTACAATTTATTTTGAGCATCTTTAGCCTAACATCAGTGTCATTGCTTTACTATAATAATTTGGTAAAACTTTTAGAGTAGGCCTAAGTAGTGTCATATTTCCATGAAGGTTTTAACGAAATTTTGATATTTTATATAATCCTGCTGTTTCAATTCCTGAGGCAGAGTATTCCCATAGCTTAAAAACACCTAAGTTGTGTACTTCAACTACACTACTACTACACTAATTTGGGTCTATTATGACGTGTTATGACGTGATTGAAGTACTACTATGGGATGTTTTATTCCACATACCATAATATATCTATCGATTTATAAATAAAAACCAACTCACCTGACAATTGTGAATTGATAGATAAGATTGATAAGATTTCTGCGCATATACAATACATATGAAGAACACGTGGATAATTTTAAAGACATATTAAAAAAAACTTATTTACATACGCACTTTTTATGTTAGATGTTAAGTTAAAGAACACTTAAAGAAGACAATAATTATCATCGTGAAAGTCATTTAAACATAGAGATAAGCCTGTCCGTATTGTATGCGAGTGGCAACAGATTGGTCGTCTAGGCACTGACACTTGAGCGAGGTCTATGTTAAGCAATAGATGGGTGGAGGCTGATGATAATAATTTATCAGGGCATCTAGGATAGCTTTCTTCACCAAAAAGGCGCTTTTGTGAAGAACCTTGTATAGACTAATTTTATTATTTTGAGCTAGTAAAGTACTCGTTGAATTCAAAGTATCAAAAGTGTTGTATCGCGGTGTAACTGGAGTGAATGTGGCTAGAGTGGTGGCACGGTGATAACGTGCCGTTATCAGCCGGGAACATATTACCAGTACTTTATATACTTATATAAGGCTAAAGGAAGTTGGGCGCTACTTTTTGTTGCTATAAAAATAAACTGCTCTAAATTGCATCGCCATAATTTTTTAATGTTTAGTATCAATATTATCAATCGCAAGTTGGACGTAAAATTTACGACAAAGAAAGAGCTTGTGTCATACTTGTCTATCAGAATTGGCTTTGCTTCGGAAATGCTTAGGATAATGACTTAGGTAAAAATACCTGAGGCGAGACTAGGGTATTTATTATTGTTCTCTATTGATAAGTACCCTAGTCTGCTGATAGTTTAATTCGTTAATGTATGGGGGGCGACTTTGACTCCTCAGTAGGCTGCCTTTAGGCTCGAATAAAGCTTGATGAAACGGTAAAAATATAGCTGTCATTATTATAAAAAAGCTCTAATGTCGTTCTTAAAATAGCCGCAATAGAAATAATATTTGGTCTTAATTAATATTATAATAAATTATTATGTATCTCCATAATTATAAAATAGCAAATTTAATTAAACCCAACAAAATTAACTGAGTTAATTATAAAGTACAGTAGCTATTGACCATAATGGCAGCTTTCATTTACTGTATAGGCCTTCCTCAATTAAGAATCTGTTCTGGTGTCCAAGCAGAACTGATCACTAGACGAAAAAAGATAATACTTACATCTTATGACGGTGGAAGAAATGATCTTATGATTCTGCATCTTGCTTGTTTCGCCCATGTCGTCTTACTTATCTTATGTCACAGGATAGAATACATGACCCCACCACGGTTCAGGCCTTGTTGTGGCGGTAGGGATCAATAGCCCATGATGAGTGAATTGTGCCGAGGGGTCTCTTTGTACCCTCTAATAAGAAGAGACGAAAAAGAGCAGGGGACAAGAGGGAGGTATCGTCAGTACCTAAGGGACTGACTAGCCGTCGAGGTGCCCTGATGCTGACAGGTCCGGGGCACCTCACCAAAGGCGGCAATGGTAGCACTTGCTGGGTTCTAGTGGTAGAGCTGCGTCCACCTATCATCTTTCGGGCGCAGCGAGTCACACGTACCCGCCTGGGGAGACCCACTTACTTACTGACCTACTTACTGGAAGCGCATTAAGTACCGCCTCCGACGCACCCCCGTTCGTCATGAATGAGTTGCCTGGGCTAGATCCAGGCAAACTATATTAGCTTATATTCATGGGCAGCGTCGACCACTTACCATCAGGGTGTCACCTGATGGTAACCTTACCGCGTTATTCCTTGGCGAGTCTTTTTTTGTGTATATTATATTACGTGCCTTGGTTCAATCATTATATAAAGTCCTTTTTTGTTTATCTACCTTCCTACCATAGCAGCGAAATACTGCTTCACGGAACAAATAAGAAGGATATCATTTTAAAGCGCTGCTGGTAAAAAATAGCATATTTATTTATTGTTTAGATCTTCGCGTGAAATTTAAAAAGGAGCTTAATATGTATGTAGCAATTTAAATATGTAGCATTAACATAATTGTAAATGTTTAGTTACGTTTGAAGTTTTGAATTATTTGTTGAACGTAAACTTATCATTATAGCTATTTTCACATCATATTCATCAACGAGTGGTTTTTAATAGGAAAATGCGTAATTTGTGTAATTTTCCTAATATGGTGATTGTCAAATTAAAAAATTAGTGTTACAGCTTTGAGTAGATGTTCCAGATTATAGACGAAAGTCAACTTTTTGACTTCAGTTAGACTTATCCGACAGTGGTGAGGCAGAGATCTGCCACAGGTACAAACCCGTAGCCATGAAGCCGTGGAAGTCACACTCCACGGCTGGCGGGGGGCAACCCCCCACTTACTATATCACTGGGTGGTACCAACCGGCTCACCCCACTTCCGAAGAAGCATTACGGCCATTAGCGCCATTAGCATAGATCCATCCGAAAAAAAAACTTCAGTTAGAGATTCTGTGTATGGAAAAAAAAAATCAGTGACAATAATTCAGATTGATAAAGACACTAAAAAATATATAATAATAATAAAGGTAATGAAAGTCGCTAGACTTCGTATAGACTCTTATGTTAAAACCTTGAGTCTGTCTAGTACCTCACATAACATACTTCCTCAATTGATCGATCAATTATATTGATATTCATTTAGTCCGCCTCACGCGTAATTACTGGGGACGACACCAAGTTTGATCGACAAATAAGGAAACAACGATAATACTTATAATATGCTAATCAAGCGTAGCAATGTGGCTGAGTCTTGTTTGTAGCTTGTATAAAAAAGGAATGTTGGCTACATGTATTCCCGAAGATTCAATAAAAAATTCAAATGTCAAATTGATTTAGATAAACGTAGTGATTCCATTCTCTTGGGATTTAGAATCAAGCGAGCGCGATTGTGTTTTTTTTTGAGTTTCAGAGAAATTAGAAGAGTAGGTTCTAGTTAATTAATTGTTATCTTGTGTTTTGATCATTTGGAATGGTTTCCTATAATGTTTAATGTAAAATCTTAATCTTAAAATACTGTGATCGGTTAACAAATATTGTGTAAGACTGTTCTGGAGCGGTTTTCTATGGTAGGACTGCTCTTATTCTACTTTTAAATAGTGTTTGTTTGAAAAACATCAGCAGTGCTATTCTGTAAGAATCACAGCGCTGTCAAAACGCTGTGACAGCGCTGGGATTTCAGCTTGGTATTCACTAAGCTTGTCAAATCAAACACCCTAGTAACGTCAACGCTGTGGGCGCGACGAGCTCGTCGCAGCGCACAACCTAGAAAATTACTCTTAAAGATTAGCACTGCTGTATAAAATAATGTTATTGGCAAATGAAGTGATATTGTAGTGAACTGTTCCGGGAGGATGGACTGGGGAATAATAGCGCTTCGGGACTTTAAGCAGTCTCTCCACATTTCATTATTATTTGAACAAAACGGACTCAAATATTAACCTAAAATATTTGTTTTTTCTCTCTTAGGACATAAGATATTAAGTCTCAGTGCCAGTAATACTGCCTGTCTTTAAACACAGCAAAGCTGTTCACGGGATAAGCAAGCAAGTGGTAAGTCAGGAATGCGGCACAGTGCATCAGTCCCACTGGTATAAAAAACAAACGTTAAACATCACGGTAATGTTTGTAAGCTCATTCAAATATCACCAAACTGAATCCGATACGTATTCCGCAAGTGATCCGAAGGCCCGTACTGTATCGTCACGGACAGACGAATCTGTATCGTATTACGGATCGTCTTACGTCGTACCCATCGATCCTCTATTAATGTAATTTGAAAGGAAGATTATTTACAATATTACATTACACTTTGACAATATTACATTAAAGGTTACAACTTTCAAGTCGCTGACGTCTATGTGTCTTCTGCTTGGCATCCCATTTGCAATAAATAACCAAAATCCAAGCATATTTGTCACAGACCAGAGACTCAACACTTTTTGCGTAGAATAGGACTAACCAAAATATTATAATAGAGTAATTTATAATAACTTGGGATAACGATAACAATTGGCCATATCATCACCCCTAGACAAGTGGCAAACGCTCAATTCTATTCTTTTGCGTTTACTCGCTAACTCCATAGGGTTTCTGCTAAAATTTTTAAGAACGTTTATTAAGACACATAAAGTGTATGGTTTTGTTTGTAAAAACGTCTAAAAACGTATGTAATTCGTTCCCCCTAGAAGAGTGGCATAAACGCTAAACGAATATAATAGAAAATAATACTTATTGTATGGGAATTAACTAGCTAAAACTACTAACGACATTAAAAAAAAAATTCAAGAAATATTTTAACAATAATATTCGTTTTAAACGAAGTACAGAGGTTGTTAAACATTTTAACAAACTAAACTATATTCATTATGTATCTTAATAAACGTTCTTAAAAAAAATTGCAGCAACCCTATGGAGTTAGCGAGTAAACGTAAAAGAATAGAAGCGAGCGTTTGCCACTTGTCTAGAGGGGCTGACCTTTCTAATAAATATTTTTAATGTTATATTATAATTTATAGTAATTTCAACTGTTGAAGCTTAAGTTAAATCAACGAATATTCAATAAACATCATCATCGTCGTCATCATCAGCCGTCATTCGTCCACTGTTGGCCTGTGTTCTCTACTCCCTCAATGAACGCCAAAATGACCGATCCCTTGCCACTCGCATCCAACACGGACCGATCACTGCTTGGAGATCGTCTTCCCACCTGGTTAATGGCCAATCAACACTTCGTATAAACGCGGCTTCCATTCTTGAATCTTAATGGCCCATCGGCTATCCGTTATTCAATAATATTTTTGACTAATGTAAACGCGAATTTTACTCATTATATTGATTTTATCGCGGTTTCAAATACTGTACAGCAACCATAGTCATGGAAGTCATGCCTCTCGTGATGGTTGCTGTACAGTATCAGAAACGTCAGGCATGTAAAAAGCTTAACAATATAAATATATTTTTTGAAATAATTTCTGTATTTTTTTATACTTATTTAGTGTATTCATAATTATTCAGAACCGAATATTGCCTACGTTTGGATTTGTATTTTATTCAAATTTCCACACTGTCGCGAATGGTTCATAAGCCTTGTAAAAATATTTTTTTTTAATATTTGTGGCCACGAAATTCCACTATTCATTTTTCAGAATTTAAATCTGCATTGTGGCCAGCTTAATGCAATGCTGATACGAGATATCCGCTGTGGGCGTCTGCACGCAACTGGCATGATAAACCCTGGCTGATAGTGTGTCAGATTTGTGTGGGCATTGTTCATGCCTTAATACTGGAACTTTCACGTTCGGTTGACCCCTGGCCGTGTTTATTGTAATGAAGTTTTCTATGATGTGTGGATGGACATTGCATTCCATGTTTGAAATTTGCATTTGGAATGTACAGATAATTGATAAAGAATTAAATATTTTACTTGGCATTGAAATAGACATTTTTAATCTGTAAAAATCAAAAGATATGCTAAAATTGATATATTTTATGCTAGTTGATAGGCAACCCGGCAGACGTGCCATCGCACGTCACTCATAAATATAATTTAGTTTATCTGGAAGAAGCTGGGACAACTCATTTATGTGTTGCCAATACTGAAACATAAAATGTTCAATCTCGGAGCTCTCAAGATACTCTGCCTGTCTTGCCCTACTCTGCGAAACAGCAAAGCTGTTTCACGGGAGAAACAGACAAGATACACCCATGCAGCCGGGAGCGCAGCACAGTAGAACTCTCCGTGTAGTAATATAATGGTAATGAAAGAATTTTATGAAGAATTGAAGATTAAGTCTCCCTCGATGAACTCCAAGACGATCGACCCTTGCCACTTCATCCAACGCGGACGGGCCACTGCACGGAGATCGTCTTCTCACCTTAAATTACCTCTTTATTATATGTTTCATACAATAAATTTCCTAGAACGCAATAAGGTCTCTGTTAGCTGTTATTACTGGTTGACGCAACGCTCCCGAGGGTATGGTAATTAGTTTGTATGCCTGCTGCTATCTCCTGGCCCCAGCGCTAATGCCCGCTTGCATCGCGGATCGCGCTGCCAATCACGAGAACCCTCCACAATATGCTCAATATTGCTATTAATAAGGTGAATTTCACTGTACTTATAAACTAAAGGTATTATTTAACACGATAGGTACTCGTGGTCACGTAAATATCAAACGAATGCGGAATATAGATGTGAAACACTGTATTGGTTAAATTTGAAAAATATTGCGTCTGTTTAATGTACAAATCTAACTTGGGACATTACTTGTCAGCGCAGTATGTTGCTTTAATTAACTTCTGTCAATGTAAAACTGCAATATAATGAAATAAATTATGCAATAAAAAAAAAAAAACAAAAAACGCTTAATGTAAATAATTGGCTTAATGAAAAAGTTGGTAAAAATGATGATCAAAGTTTTCACTACATAAGAGGTAGTGCCATACTGCTTTGCAGCCAAATTGGGCTGGCACGACTGGGGTGGCACCTCTCGCTCACATGAAATAGGCGTCAAGTGACAGCTATGCTGTCGCGTTTCCTGCGGTTTGTGAATTTCCGGTGGCCCATTGGGGGGGATAGGGAGCAGGAGGGCAACGCATCTGCATAACCTCTGGTTATGTGGATGTTAATGGGCGTCGATAGTCGCAAGGCTTCGACTGTTCGTTTGCCCTCCTATGCTTAAAAAACAACTACATGGGCACAGCCTCAGACGCCAATAAAAACGTGTTAAAAATATTAAATCATACATAGAATTTAAATTTGCGGATAGAAGTGTATAAACCAATTAAAAGAATCCATACCTACTTTGAATATTAAATGTTAAAACATAAAAGAGACATTGTGTTAAAAAATACAAAGTGAAAATAAATCATGCTTATTATATTTGCTTGTGCTTATTATAATAAAATGCGAAATATTTTGGCTGGCGAAAATTAAATCATCATTAGCATCAATCAGCAATCAGTAGAAGTTGCAAGAGCCAAAATTATCTTAAGTGTTTAAGTCTCATTGCCATCATTCGTTCATTATATTTCATCCTCTGTACATTGGGACCGTACTCTGCCATAATATTTGTAACCTTTTTGAGTATTTATTTCTAAATTAATGTAGATTTTTCACATGTTTTTGTTATGAATTTGCATATGAATTTCCTTGGCATTCGCAACCAACGCGGACCTGCCACTGCACGGAGATCGTCTTCCCATCTGGTTAAGAGCCGACCAACACTTCGTCTACCTAAACGCAGCAGCTGAGGTCTCTTGGAGGCCCATCGGCCACGCGTTCTTTTGCGTGTGTTACCAGCTCTTTGCCACTTCAACATATTACATATTTATATCATTATTTACAGTATACATATCAAGTACTAAAAGGCTCATATTTGAATACATCATCATCAGCTTCTAAGCTGAATATAACGTTGCCAATGAACTCCAAGACGGCCGATCCTCTACCTCATCCAACACGGACAAGCCACTGAACGAAGATTTGAATATGGCAATATAAAAACCACGAAAAAGTAAAAACATTGGTCTAAACTCTAAACTTTAAACAATATTGAGTTTATTTCCTTGTGGCCATTATAGAGAGGCTTGGTCCTGATTCGCCCGCGGATGTGTTTGACATTAGGTTGGAATAAACATTGATGATTCGTTTTCATGTCTACGCCGCGTGCCCCATCAGAGCGTTCTGTGAATTTATTTATTGCTTTAGAAACACTTAGATTGTGAAAACACCACTTGAAACGGTTTGACTAAATCTCTGCCCGCGGCGAGACGCTCAAGTTACCTCGCTACAGATTGTTTACGTGTTATTTTGTTTTATTATATATAGCATAGCACGCTTTGCTTCATCATCATCATCATCAGCCTTTATCCGTCTACTCCTGAACATAGGCCTCTCTCAATGAACGCCAAGACGACCGATCCCTTGCTACGATTTTATTAAAACTATCAAAAATGAGTGAGGAGTTTTACTGTACATTGTATATTGATGAAGAATTATGAAAATTCGTTTCTTTTTTATTTTCTGGCTTTATTACAAAGAAACAAACGTCACTTTTTTAATTCCATTAAATTAACACTGAACTACATTGGTAAATATCCTATTATTAATATATTAAATAGTTTTAATAATGAAAATAATTAAGTTAGTTGAAAATCTTATACGTTGGTAAAGATTTAGAAAGACTGAACTGAAGAAATATTATCTTCAGCTAAACGGCGTATAGGTAACTCCGGGTGTATACAGTACCTAGTTCTTATGCTAGTTAGATTTTCCTGATTTTCAGATGAGATCTTTACCTAATGATCATCTGTACTTGTGAGAAATTCAGGCCATTAAGATGCTAAGTATTGTTACTTGCAATTACCCATTTTGTCAGTCTTGCACTTCTTTCAGAAACAAAGGAATGGAAAAATAATGCTGATTGATACTAGTATTTTAAATGGAGCGACTGCCTATCTGACCTCCACAACCTGGGTAATACGGTACCGGCTTTTGACGATCCGTAAAGGCTGTCAAAGATCCACGAATGACAGCCGGAGTAACGGCTTCAAGTGCTTTCAAAAACACGGAGGAGCGTGTCTCGGTATCTATAGATGGTCATCCATCCACGGACCAACCCTGGCAAGCGTAGCTTAACCTGTTGAATCGACCTGAATTGGCTGTTATTACTTAGCCCCGAGCTTCTTGATATACATCTACAATAACACTATAATTACTTTCTAATAAGTCATAATAAGTTATGACTGAGTTTATTTCGTGTGACAGCACATATATCACTGGCGAATCTATTGTTTCGGTGTTATCGTAAATTTACTGATCGGCGTCCACATGTAGCAAATCAATCTTCTTATGTAAGCATCAGAAGTGCTTTGTTGCTTTACAAAATCTTCCTTGTTCATCGTCATCAGCCCCTTTAATGCCAACAACAGTGATCTATATCACGTACAAATTGTAACCAATTTATCTCCTATAACTGGGCGTTGTTCTCCTCCTCGAAATCAGGCGAGGAGGGTATCGGACTATGCGTAATTCACCGATGCGCTGGCCCAATACGGGCTGGTGAACTTCACACCCCTTCAAAGACATTTGATCTCATAAGGTATGCAGGTTTACTCAAGATTTTTTACTCACTAATAAGCGAGCGATGGTCTCGTGTTCAAGGGGCACGCGGATTTAAGAAAACCCATTTTAAGACCACTTGGGGGTCAGGATCGAACCTGGACTTTCTCGCTCAAGAGGCTGAGCCCGTACCCATTGGACCATCGTCGCTTTTCTATATAGATATTTTTTTTGGAACGAAGTTCCTTACGGCAGGCTTGGAGGGGATAGGGATTTTGCTTCTACCAGGGCCTGGGTAGGCGCGCTGGCGTGTGTGGGGACTCGCATTTGGGTGCCCTACCCCACTAAAACCGCTACGTGAGCCTTCAGCCGCTATATTTGAGGGACCCGGATCTGTGCAGGCGACGGGATACCCTCAGCGACAGACTGGTCCCGGCAAGACCAGATTCTCCACAATAGGGGGACTGCCCAGCTACGACTTGGCAGTCCCCACGACGTCGTGTCTTAAGCTGGGCCCGGGTTCCCATCCCAAGCCCGACACGGGCACAGGGGTGTTACTGGAAGCGCATTAAGTAGCGCCTCCAAAACTCACCCCCGTTCGTCGTCTACGGGGGGAGGCCACATCAGCGGCTTCCTCTCTCACCCGTTCATCGGCCTCCTTCTGGGACATTACTGTCTCGCAGAAAGAGGCCATTGCCATCCAGGACTCGTCACAGCCGAGCATCGCGGTGATGACGCTCGACAAAGACAATTCCGCTCCGATGACAGACGTCAGATCCTGACGCAGCGCCGCCCATCTCGGGCACACCTCGAGGGTGTGCTGGACAGAGTCCACCGCCGCACCACAATCGTGAAATTCAGTCGTCGGCTCCCTTTGGGCCGTTCAACACAAGTAATCACCAAAGCATCTGTGCCCGGTGAGAACCTGCGTCAGACGGAAGGTAAGGGGTTTGCGCTTACGGCGCATCCACCGCCCAAGAACCGGGCGCAGAGCAGCCGTTAGGCGTTTGCCATACGGCTGACGCGCCAGGTCCTCCCCCCACCTCCGCATTAATGCCTCCATCCCTAGTCGGCGGACCCGTAGGACCCCGTCAGGCGAAAGGCTCAAGCCCAGAGATCTCCTATCCGAGACGTAGGAGTGTGTCTCGGCCAGAACCTCCGCCACAAGTTCCCACGGGGGGTCGCCGGCCAGAGCGGATGCTGCAGCCCACGAAATCGTACGGTACCCCCGAATCACCCTCACCGCGATGACCCGCTGTGCCGACCGCAACGCGGCCTTAACGCTCGCAGTGAGGTGATCCGCCCAAATCGGGGCACTGTACGTCGCCATACTCCGGCAGACTCCGGAGTACAGCTGCCTGCTGGCGGCGCTGGGTCCTCCGAGGTTCGAGATGAGTCTGCCCAGCGCACTCGCCGCCTTCACGACCCTCGGTCCCAACGTTTTGAAGTGTGGGCCGAAGGTCCATCCTCCGACGAGGATGAGCACCAGGTACTTGATATGGGACATCCTGATATAGATATAGATCACGTGAAAGTAACTAAATAATGTAACTTATTCATTTTTAATAATGACAATATCTGTTATAACCATTAAGTAATATCATCACTACATATTATAAAACAAAGTCGCATTATCTGTCCCTATATCCCTTTGTACGCTTAAATCTTTAAAACTACGCAACGGACTTTGATGCGGTTTTTTAATAGATAGGACAATTCAAGAGGAAGGCTTACGTATAAAATTTACGTAAAATTTATATAACAAGAATTGTTGGACGTGTCAGAAAAAAATAGGCCACCTGCGAGTTTTCAACGAAAACGCTGCCTAAACCCTTTAAGATATAACAAAATAATGTATGGTGGAATTATGTATCTTAAATAGGTCTACAAAAAAGTTAGCGATGGTATATGTCTATCTCTTAGGGATATCATACCATATCTGTTTAATACTTTAAAAAATGGGCGACGCGATAATTTGAAAGTTATTTACACAAATTGCGGTGTGAATATGAAAATACGAAAGCAATAATAGTATCCTGAATATGCCTTCAGAAAGTCTGCGAAGGGATATATGTATTTATGTTCAAGGTAACTCACATAACTTATCCATTTTAATACAAAAGCTTAGTAACTATTAAAATAAAAAATGATCATCATAAGACAATATGATAAATCCATAGATCTAAGTTCATGAGGGCGAAGCTGCGTGTAACAGCTAGTAAAATATATAATATGAATCAATTATAATATGTGTGGCCACCATCTCTCTACTTTAATTCTTATCATGCTAATTATTCGTTATAAAAAATCTAAAATAAATACAGATTTCGTTAAAATTTATATGTTCCTGACATTTTGGGTACTTTTAAACTTCCGTTGGTAACATCGGAAACGTAAAAACATATAAATAGGGTAAAAAACTGTTTCATTAAAATACTTGTAGGTAATATATTTTATATAGACATACTAGTGTACAAGCGTTTGTTTTCCAGCATCCGTATACAAGTCGCGGACGTATTTAATGGCGGGAAATGGTATAAGACTCAATTGATTCGTTTCCCCTGGCAGATGTCTCCGCTATTGCATTACTTTATTCACGGTGAAAGTATCATAAATCATATCGATTTATTTTTTATGTAATACTTTTTCAGTCTTAGGTTATAGTCACGTAAAGTATGGCTTTTTTAGAACACAATTTTAGTTTTAGTTTAGTTTGAGTTTTAGGAGTTTAGACGTGAATCTAAAAAGTTTTGTTGACCTGATAAAAGTCGCTTGTTTGGCAAGCTGTTCTTAATCTAAATTAAATCTATGAATGAAATTAGAAGTGGAAATTTCTTTAATATTTGGAAATTTTTGGCAAGGAAAATCTTATAGCCACCACCATACTAATATGACATAGTGACCTCATTAAGAAATTCTAAGTTTTAAGCAATAGATAGTATTTGAGATTCCATAATGTCATGTTTTTACTTCAGTCAGCAGTCCTTATAACTAAACTGCCATTTTATTTTATTTTAATTAGATTCTTTTTTTCCTTTTAATTTGGCAAGTTATTTTGTTGAGATAATTAATAATATCTTCATTTGAAGTATTCGTAGGTACCTACTTATTCTGTGTGCCTAATCATTGTTTTCATATCTCATAAAAATTTCTATGATTGATAATTTCTTTTTTAATATTACATCATGCTAGCCGCTCGATAACATTAATAACTTGATAAGAGTTACGGTCTGTTCGCTGTCAAACGGAGTTGTCGGCGCGTCCGTCTGCTGAGACAAGCTTGATTTAGATGTCCTTAATACTTCCTAGGTCTTGTTTCGAGATTATATATGATAGTGCAATCCACCTACATATTATCTGAGCGTGACCGCGTCTGATCGATGAAAAATGTGGGAGATGTTTAAAATAGAGCGAATATGAGATAAGGGACAGTCGAATTGAGAGGCGTAAGGTTCAATTCGCGACTGTTTACCAGTATTTAAATCTTCTATAGTTTTTATATGTTTGTCCCAACCAACCCACAGCCTCGATTTCGCTCTGCTTTTTAGCCACAGCATGGGGCATTTAAAAAAATATGTTCGTGTACTTGCTTTTAGGGAGGGATGCCCTGTGCTGCACACCCGGCAGAATGGGTACTACCATCTTGCCTGTTTCTTCCGTAAAACGGTTTTGCTGTGTTTGAAAGAGAAAAGCGAGACGAGCCGTATGATTACTCTCTCTCTCTCTCTCTCTCTCTCTCTCTCTCTCTCTCTCTCTCTCTCTCTATTTAAGAGCTTTGCTCTTGTCGGTGTATTCGCCACTGTACCTTCTCCTTTATTTGTTGCATATAATTCCTTCTCGGTCTTTCCTCTTTTCCCATCAATCTTTCCCGCTATGTGTGATTACTGGCACAGAGAATTCTCATCTTGTGTTTCAGGATAGGCTATGCTGTCTGCTAGTTCCAGGTTCCAATATGTAATGGGCGACGTCAAACACTTACCATCAGATAGCACGTCTGCCAGTGCCTATACTATAAACATAAAATAAAATCATTAATAAAAATGTATAATTCAAAAAGAAATGTATAATTCAAAGGGCAAATATACATCGATGACATGAGCATTTCACGATTGTGCAAATATTTTTAAGTTTGACTTGAGAGAAGTCCTTAGTCCACCTATGGTAAATAGACATTTTTTTTAGAATTAGTGTCCATAGTACAGTTAAGTAACGGGTGCAGATTTTTTCATATATATATTATATTATATATAGATATTTAAGACATCCAATCTGGTTTCTGGGTGGATAAAATTATTTCATCAAAACTAACCAAAAATTGCTTTACTTTTAAAATTGAACAAATCATAATTGTTGTAAATACAAATAAAAAAATATAATTTACAAAACTCACAATGTTAAAATATATATTTTTAGATAAAAAAAAATATTGTTAGGATAATTAGTAACAAAAGTCAAGAGAGAGGCGGAGGACGGATCATCTGATCCCTCATCCGATAACGGGTGTATGTAGTGACACTAGCTGTGCCCCGCGACTTAACCTGCGTTAAATTTGGATTTTATGTTTGGCGATCACGCGATCCTCAATAAACGCAAAAAGACAGGTTCAAAACCCGAGTGGTATTGAAGATTTTGCATAATTTTATTCATCAGTAGACACATGTACAAGAAAACTTAATATCATTTCTCTAATGAAATCTATTTAAAATGGGTATATCGTTTTTTTTAATGCTCGGTATTTCCTTATTGTCTAGAAACGTCTTGTTCAAGAGTGTCTTGAGTGTCATTATCATCAGCCTTTCCACTGCTAAACATAGCCTTCCCTCGATGAACAACGAGATGGCCGGTCCCTCGCCACTCGCATCCAATACGGGCCACAGCCCAAAGATCTTCTTACAACTTACTACTTACAAATAAATGTCTCCTTAATTTTTCGGTCAAAATAACTTTGATAATAAAAATCGGTTGTCTGTAAAGTCAGTTTACTGACGATAGTTGAACGTGACAACGTCATAAGAAAATACTGAAGTGCCGATTGTGCCTTTTTATTGCTCGTTCCGCACTCTCGCTTGCACTTCAACCCTTAAATGGAACGCCTCAGAGCGAGATAGCGCCGCATGAGTCATGTTTCTTCGCGTGTGCAGTCGGCTCCATCGAATTATAAGATGTTGTCACGTCAAAAATATACTTACGCAAACTACACTCATGTTAATAAAACTATAAACATTTTTATAATGCGCGACTAAATTCGTGAAAGATGTTATTTATTATTATAAGTTATTATTTTAAATAAATATAATATTATGTTACTTGGTTATAAGTAGTTTACTTATCACATATTATGTTATATGATCTAAGTCACTCATGGTTAAAACATATCAAATAGAGTTTCCTGTACAAAATTATTTATTATTATTATTATTATTCAAAGAGTGGCTGTTCCAGACAAGGCCTGCCCTCGTAACACTACGACCAGGGTTGATCTATTGTGATCGCCACTATTTACAGCTCCGGTCCAAGTCCTGTTGTTTCTTTGTTGAACTCTAGGACTTTTTGGCACCAAGAGATTTGATCTCTTCTGGGTGCAATACGTGCTTCCCTAGAATAGAGTTACGACTGTGCATTAGATTACGGCATTCAGTGAGAACGTGAGTACAAAATTAAGTATTAATATCATTTTACTCTATAATATTTAAGTTAATAAGGTAGGTAATAATATTATTCTTAACAATAAAAATAATAATAATAAATATTAAGCTTCTTTACGGAATCTGTTGCTCTTTTAAAAAATATCGATGGTGCTAATACCACCAAGTATTTACTCCAGTTGCATGCAAAAATTACAGCATCCGCTCGGATAAAATGTAAATTAAAAGCAGACATCTCGGAACGGTGAGCCAAGCTAAAGCTGTAGACACACTGTTCACATTTTCTTAGATACACTTTCAGTAAAAAATATATTGAGGCAATATTTTTAAGACCAAATGAAAAAGTGTTGGGAGTCGATATGGCTCGTGTAAAGATATGTAAGAGAACAGTCCCCCTAGACAAGTGGAACAAACGCTAAACGAATAGAAATAGAATAGAATACTTATTGTATAGGAATGACACTAGTTTACGACATGTAATTTGACAGCTATTGTTATTCCCATACAATAAGCATTCTATTCTATTTCTATTCGTTTAGCGTTTGCCAGTTGTCTAGAGGGGCAGGTCGTGCTGTATGTTTTATACCGATAGGTGATTAAGGTGTGGGTCCTCAGTTAGTTAGATCCGAACACTCCCTCAAGGGACTGAAGCTAATTAGCAGTGGTATTAGTGCGGTATACCGCCGACTAGTTCCGGGAGAGCTCCGGGAGTCTCATGTATCCCTGGTACGACAGATCTCTGAGTGCTTGCGCAAAGCGTTTTCACTGCAAATCATCATCAGCCTCTAAGCGTCACTGCTGAACATCTACTATATGCAGCGCAGTACTTCTAGGATTCGTTTTTTACTATGAAATAAATTGGACAAACCTATATAGGTTTTCTTCATCGTTATAATAATACTCAGCGTTTATCCATTGCCTTATCATAGGCCTCCCTCAATGAACGCCAAAAGGACCGATCCACTCGCATTCCACGCGGACTGGCCACTACACGGAGATCGTCTTCCCACCTGGTTAATGACCGATCAACACTACGCCGCCTCCACTCTTGAACAGTTGAACTTAATAAGGTTCACTAAGGTTTACTTACAATGGCCATCAGTTGGCCAATTGGCCATCAGTTACCTAGTGTGACCAACTCACTGCAACTTTAACCAGGTTATTCTTCGCGCGATGTCAATAGTTTTAGCTCTCTGGCGGAGGTCTTTGTTTCGAATCCTATCCGCCAAAGAGACACCCAACACAGCACGCTCCATATTATGTATAAAATGTGTACCTTGGGCATACTGGAAAAGCGATCAGGAAGGGCAGCATTTAGTTAGCTTCGCCGTATTCTCACGTCGTCTATACCGCAGAGTTTGAAGACGAAAGTCTTCAACCTATGCGTTCTCCCCGTGATGACCTTAAACGTGTCTTCTTAATTTATGACTGGTCCGCAAGTTTACCATAGCTTATCGTGCTATGGGTGCCTTTTTACAGGACATCATTTGATGGGTTAGTCATATACAGTAATAATGGTTTGTAAAGTTAACTAACGGAAGCATTTAGCATCAATTTTATGCATTGAGACATAAAAACAAATTATATTAGAAATTAGATTTTAGATGCAACTAACATTGTTGCTTGATTACAAATTGGATTTTCTGCCATCAATTTAGTTTTTATATCTGCCTAGTTTAGCTGAAGTAATGACTTTTGTTTACGATCCTGAATATTTAATGCAAAATTATAACTATTGCCTACAGCTTTGCCCGCGTGTAATGAGTTTTTGATACTTTCTTTAACTTTAGTATAAATATTGTTACTTTCTTGATTTTCTCTTATTTTTAAATAAGACTTTTTCCAGACTAGGCTAGTATGCGTGCTACGAGAAATCTCTTGATGAGAGAGAGAGAGAGATAATGTCTCCATCTAGTATTTTCTAGATTACCCTAACATGCATACTACGAGAGAACTAATATTGTACGATAATACTCTGTTATCTCTTCCGTTGACGTAACGACAAACTTTTGTCATGGCACGCATTCTAGGTTTAGCTAAGACTTAGCCTACAAAATGGAAAGGTCTTATTGATAGAGGACTTATACTTTGTTGTAGGATTTATACTGCTGTTATCTAGCCTTCAGTATTTAATATAGGCTAATAATGACACACGTGATATTTAGTTCTATCTTTACTAGAGATAAACCCCCTTATTAGGGCGATTATTTCGACAAGAAAGGCACCTAATTTAACGTTTTAGGAAGGTGGATGTATTTCTAAATAAAGATAACAGTGATTAGAAATCTCTGGTTTCAATTAAATCGCTGGTTTGATTTGGACACAAACGTTAATTAAGATTAAATAATATATAATAATATTAACTCTTATGACATATGTCTACAATGAACGCCAAGGCGACCGTCTAGACTTTTAGGCCTGATGGCCTTTAAGCTCAATCGGTAGGTAGGTGAGCAGACGGCTCACTTAGATATTATCCCTTGCCACTCGTATCCAACATGGACAAGTCACTGCACAGTGCACGGAGATCGTCTTCCCAACACGTGTTAGGTAGACGAAGTGGTGTTCGGACGTACCGAACAACACTTCGTCTACCTAAACGGGGCTTTCACCCTTGAACCTTTTTCATTGAAATTCACTGACGCATCCCGCTGGGGAGTGGGTCTCTGCGCCCGAAAGATGGTAAATGGACGCAGCTCTACCCACTAAAACCCGGTGAGTGCCACCACTACCGCCTTTGGTGAGGTGCCCCGGATCTGCAAGCAACAGGACACCTCGACGGCTAGAGAGTCCCTCAGAAGACCGACGCCACCTCCACAGAGCGGTTATTCCGAACCACAGAACAACCACTCCCAACGTCGGGACAGTACGATGAGGTGAGGTTTCCATCCTCACCCCTTGCTTGCTCTTTTGTCCCCTCTTCTTATAAGAGGAATATAAAGAGCCCCCCTTGGCTCAATTCGCTTCGCCCAAGGTGTTGGGGTCACCCAGGGCTACTGAGCCGCACCGCCACGACAAGGCCCAAACAAGGTGAGGGTTCACTCTTGAACCTTCTTGGCCCATCGGCTATCAGTTCTCCTGGGTGTGACTAAACCACTAACACTTCAACGAATTTATTCTTTGCGAGGTTTAGTAAAGTATATGTAATTGAGTTGTGCATCACAATTGGCAAGAAAAAAAAATGGTCTGGCGATAACCGAATCGTGGCCTATACTAGGTCGGTGAAGTCCATGACGTCCTATGGTGCTATTAACAATTGACGTGGGTTGGCTGGATATGGATGAGACTGGCCAAAATATAGAGGAGATTGACAGAAGAATTAAAGGCCTATCACAGTGGGTAATAACGGCCAACGGGCTGACGATGATTATATACAGAAAAATGAGGGACAGACTTAAACCTTACACGGCAAATACAAAAGCAAAGTAAAGACTGCGCCAATGTGTCCCAACTTTATATCGCGTTAAAGGTATGTGAAATGTGCGCCTACCCTACAATAGCATGCTCTTGGGCACAATCGTAACATCAGAAACATTAGCACGAGAGGTGTCGCCTGCCTCGCTGACCCGTCCTGTCTAATGAAGCTTTACCGACCACGTTCGTTCCAGGCTCATTTGACGTACAAATATCGTACACGACTCTATCTGATTCGAACGTTATCTTTGCGTCAATGTTTATATCTTGAGTTCTATTTTAATAACAATAATGATAAATGTATTTATCCCACATAATATGTATTATGTTTTAGATAGTATGTGACTGGTGAAGACACGACTATCAAATGAACACATGTCGGTAATTTGTACGTCTATTTTAAATTTGGTCCAATATAATGTAAATCAATAAACATGTCTGTTGCTGGATAAAAATAATAATTGTATTTTTAGTCAAAATCAAAACTTTTCATTCAACTTAGTAGGCTTACGCCTGAATATTTGCACACTTATGTCATCAAAATGTAAGCAGCTCCCAAAATTGAGTTGCGTTTGAGTATTCGGGCATTAGTTATTTATATATAACTTTTATCAATTTTACTTTACATCTGATTTACTAATGCTCATTTACGCATTATACTAGAACCGTGAAAGTATGTTTGTTCGCTGCTATATAATTTTGAAAGGCTATAGTTAAAAATACATTATAGGGTCAATATAATTCTATAGGCCTAAACCAACAGCGTACTTGTCTTAATGTATGCTATTATCTTTACATTCCTCGAAGATGCTCTTCCCTGTTTTCGATTCACAATTATGTACTTACAATAAATTATGCGTTTCATATAACATATCTTATATCATTACGTAACATGGTAAAAATACTATTACTCAATATTCTAACTTATTACTCGATTTTAAGATTGATTTTTGTTGAGTCTTGGTGTTTTTATAGGACGTTTGGTGGTGGAGTGCTCCCATTTGGAGATTATTCCAAAAGATATGTGGCTGCATGCAAAATACTTCCCTCTGAGATATGAGAACCGTCAGTGGACGTTTATTAAGGTATCAAGACGCCACACACGAAGCTCGCATGTGATATTAAATGTAATGTGACTTTAGAATAAATTACGCGAGGCTGAATGAAATGGCGTGGCCGATAAGCCATTAAGGTACAAGAGTGGAAGCCATGTTTAGGTAGATGAAGTGTTAGGCGTTCAATAATTAGGTGGGAAGACTTAGTGGCTGGTCCGTGTTTGATGCAGTGTAGCAAGGAACCGGTCAACTTGGCGTTCATTGAGGGAGGCCTTTATTCAGCAGTGGATGGATAAAAGCTGACGATGATGATGACTGAATAAAAGAAAAAAAAAAACTAAACGTATATATTATACATTGATATAAATAACTATCACTAACTGTTTTATGCAGTTTTAGTTAAAAAATCCATAACTAAAAACTTAAATATTTGTCTTTATAATAAAATTTATAGAATTCAACAAGTGCTACAAGATCGCAAATTTAAATAAACTCTTTAACTTTATTATTTAAATTAAAAATGAACATTTTAATTCGGTATGCTCTTTTATTACACATTTTTTATTACATACGTATCATTTCTAATTTCTCGAGTCACGAATTGACTGAACCAAGTATAACCAAAAACAGACCACCCGTGACCTCTGAAGTGGAGCCACCTACACCACGTCACGACACTACAATCGGTACATCTTAATTATGAGCGTGTATCTCAAAATTTCTGCCTTAAAAGGTCTATAAAGCTCCTCTAAGTATACGCAATTTATACGAGTCTATGCCCGCTGTATTATGTCACGACGGACACTTCTGTTGGGGCCAGCACGCGCCGTGTGTTTCGTAATCGCAATTTGTGATATTATCGCTTTAACAAGAAAGTCGATCGGATTTACAAATAAATGTAGAGTATCTGATAATAGTGTACACCTTTTTTTTTCTTTTACGCCGGGAAATGCAATGACGCATCCCGCTGGGGAGTGGGTCTCCCCAGGCGGGTATGTGGGACTCGCTGCGCCCGAAAGATGGTAAGTGGACGCAGCTCTACCCACTAAAACCCGGCGAGTGCCACTGCCGCCTTTGGTGCGGTGCCCCGGATCTACAAGCAACAGGGCACCTCGACGGCTAGTCAGTCCCTCAGGGGACTGACGCCACTGCCACAGAGCGGTTGCCCCGCACCACAGAACAACCACTCCCAACGTCTGGACAGTACGATGAGGTGAGGTTCCCATTCTCATCCCTTGCCCACTGCTCTTTTGTCCTCTCTTCTTGTAAGAAGGGTACAAAGAGCCCCCTCGGCTCAATTCGCTTCGCCCAAGGTGTTGGGGTCACCCTGGGGTACTGTGCCCCACCGCCACGACAAGGCCTGAACCATGGTGGGGATAATAGTGTACACCTGTATGACATAACCTTTAAAATATATCGTCCGTAGACAGTAGGTCATTTTAATACTACTACTACGTCTGATGCCATATCCCTATTAATATTATAAACGCGAAAGTAACCCTGTCTGTCTGTCTGTTACGCTTTCACGCCTACACCACTGCACCGATTTTTATGAAATTTAGTATACATGTAGACCAGAGCTTGGGAAAGGACATAGGCTACCTATTATAACGAAAAAAGGCTTGGAGGGGTTTGTTTGAATGCCCTGATCTCAGGAACTATTGGTCGGATTTGAATGGTTATTTCGGTGTTAGATAGCCTATTTATCGAGAAAGGCTATATACCATCCCGCTAAGTCGCCTTTATAAATCAGAGTTACGGCGGCGAAGCTACAGGCAATAGCTAGTAGTATAATAAAACAACTAACAAGAAATCAAATCAGTCTAATCGCAAATAAAAGTGGGTGAATATCTAATAATATTAATAGTATGTAATGTCCGTCTAGTCGAGTGCCCACTGTTGGGTTTCCTCTTCGATATCGGGTATTGATATTTATTTTCATCGATGATTTCCACGAGGGCTTGTGAACTTCACATACCTTCAAATACGTTTAATCTCACAGGCATGTAGGTTTTCTCACAATGTTTAATACACTGAGGTAAAAAAAAATCCATTTTAAGAACCCAGACTGAATCAGGAGTCCAAGTGCATATCTATTGAACCATCGTAACCTTACGGCAAATTTTGGTGATGAATAATGTTCAGAACAAAGCCTTGCTATTAGCTTAATATACTTTCTACTTAACTTAATTACCTATACAATATAAGATTCTTTTAGTATTATACAAACACTCTTATTAGCAAGTTTGATTCAAATATTGTTGTCTTATGTTTACGCGAATTTCACTCATTATAATGAAACAACTTTTACGGATTTTATCGCGGTTTAGGTATTTAGTTTTTCGTGAGCCCGACGTTTTGGATACTTTACAGCAACCATGGTCTCGAGAGGACCAATGGTCCTCCCGTAATATAATAAACCGCGATAAAATCCGTAAAAGTTGTTTCATTATAAGTTTGATTCACATTCAGTATAATTATTCTAGTATACTTTAAAAACGAATGCAACCCGCAACGAATTCCCAATGACGAAATAATGATGAATCAATAAACTAATATTTAGTCCGCATCACTTTGATGAATCTTTTTGCAAGATGTTGAGTGATAAATTGCTCATAATTACCGGAAATGTGGAAACCCTAATCGCAGAACGTCTCTACGCTAAACACTTGGAACAGGTAAGTCAGAGACGTACGAAAGTATGCAAACGATCTTGATACTTGATTACTTACCATAATTAGTTACTAGAATGTGTTAGGTAAATTATAAGATTGAATTTTTATACTCTTTAGCTAATCATATATTTTTTTAATTTTCTACTTATTGTCTTTAAAGTGAAATGTCTTCTATAAATATAATTATAGTTAGTACCTACCACTTTTTTTGTAATTTGAAAAGTCTAGACTTTTAGGCCTGATGGCCTTTTAGCTCATTCGGTGGGTAGGTGAGCAGAAGGCTCACCTAGTAAAATTTGGAAACCCCCCCCCCCACCTCCGTACCCCGCAGGGAAGTACCTACTACAAACCAATTGTGACAGTTTGGACAATGATTTAACTTTGTTTTTCTTTGTAATTTTTATACTATTTTATATTATTTTGAAAAAAAAAGAAAACTTATATAATTCTTTTACCTAGCTATGTAGTATGTATATTCGTCGTGGCCCGCAGCTTCGCTTGCGTCATGATTCTTGTATAGCCTATATATATGTAGCCTATGAGATATAATATAGTCACAATAAAAAAATATTGTATGTAATGTATTATAAGCACTACTATTATTTACGAAGTTTAAACAGCGATAATTAAATAAGTTATTATATCCTAAGATAATTCTTTATTTAAAAAACTAGCGGCAGAAATATATTTAACGATGTAAATGGTCACTAAAAGGTAATGAGCTGTACAGCGGGAATCGTGTCCCGGTATGGACGCCTCACGCCGCGCCGAGCTATCACTGTTATAACGCGGTTGCCTGCGTTTGCGCAGCTGCTGATATCATTTACAGGCTCCGAGATCTTGGAACTACCTGACTCATTGGCATTATACTAAATGACGCTTGCCGTTTGAAATATTCTGTAAAATTCTAAAAGACGTTGAATGTTTTACGTTGTAATTTTAGAATTTCAGACATCGAGATGTGGTCTTTCTTTTGTATAATACGAATTAGGAAATTCAAAAGAGAAAAGAATGACAAAAGGACGAAAGGACATAGAAAAGGGCTCCAACACAAAATATGTTGAAATACGTTTTTCCTAACACCATATTTTATATGTTTTCTTTAATATTATGAGTAGAAAATTAAGACCAATGCTGTAATAGAGCTTGACTGTATTACAGGTAAAAAGTTTACAGACTACGTAACTTCTAATATTTTTTTTTCAACAAGGATTTTAGCCTCTGAATTTTTAGACATCACGGGTAATGTTAAATAATTGCTTATTATTATTATTATTTAAAACCTTCGTAAAGACTATAAACTTCATAAGGATAAAATGTGCAAAAAAAATGAAGAATGCAACATATTAACAAGTTTGGTACATGATAATGGCTTGACCATAAATAAATAGCAAAGAACGTTGTCATTTTTTATTACAATAGAAAAACTGTATATATAATATCAAAATCGAATATTCGCGCTATGTAAGGTGTGTGATTGAGGCTTGCTACAGATAAGGTAAATAGCTCATACAATTGTTGGAATAGGCTACAACCTCTTTTGTTGAGGAAGCGGTATCTAATGGGCCATAGCCAGTGGCTAGGCGGACTTACATGGTGTAGATTACTGTGCGGGACCTAAACTGCCGAGTTATCGCCCATTCCAGTCTTTCCATGCTCTAAATTAGTATATTAGAGTGGTACAAATTGTATTAATATTGGGTAGTAACGGCTTCACCTGTTAACATTAAAATGTTTTGTAATAATATTTTATATTTATATAGTGTTTATGAGGCGAAATAGGCCAATAAGGTTTAAGAGTGGAGGCCGCATTTAGGTAGACGAAGTGTTTGTCGACCATTAACCAGGTGGAAAGACGATCCCCGTGCAGGGATAGATCCGACGGAAAGGGATCGGTCGTCTTGGCGTTCATTGAGGGAAGCTTATATTTTGTTTGTCCCCCACCATGGTTCAGGCCTTATCGTGGCGGTGGGGCTCAGTAGCCCAGGGTGACCCCAACACCTTGGGCGAAGCTAATTGAGCCAAGGGGGGCTCTTTGTATCCCTCTTATAAGAAGAGGGGACAAAAGAGCAGGGGGCAAGGGGTGAGGATGGGAACCTCACCTCATCGTACTGTACCGACGTTGGGAGTGGTTGTTCTGTAGTGCGGAACAACCGCTCTGTGGAGGTGGCGTCGGTCCCCTGAGGGACTGACTAGCCATCGAGGTGCCATGATGATGATGTGTTTAAGCGTTTGGGTTTTTGAATTTGAGGTCCGGGTCCTATCCTGACCCTTGCGATGCCTTGGAAAGAGTTTTATAAAAATTCTACGTTCATCTGAACATTAGACCACTGCTTGTCCACCTGTGAAGCAAACTATGGTGAGGAAACCATACAGGTGGAGATAAAAGTATTGATGGCTTACAGGGCCGAAACTTACTGGGTGTTTCTTTGGCAGATACGAGATGAAGACCTTGGTCATAGAACCAAAGTTACCGATGTCGTGCGGAGAATAAGCTAGTTGAAGTGGCAGTGGGCTGGTTAATATACTCGGGAGAACGGTTGGTCAATGGGCTAATAAGGTTCAAGAGTGGAGGCCACGTTTAGGTAGACGAAGTGTTGGTCGACCATTAACTAGATGGGAAGACGATCTCCACGATAACCGGCTCGTTTTGGATTCGAGTGGCAAGCAGACGGATAAAGGCTGATGATATTATGTTACACATATAACATTATTAATGAATACGTCAATTAATTATATTGTTAACGAGATTCAAAGAAGTTACATGAAATGAGTTATCGATAATTCACAATTATTATTCAGCATCGAAAACATTAGGTTTACTCGTAAATGTGATTATGGTTAATTTTATATAATATATTATATAATAATCATATTATTTAGTCAGATATCTATTTATTTTTATAAATTTGAAATATTTTATAGTTACAACTATATCTAAAATTATAATAAATAAAAACTAAAATTAACTATGTACAGATCGAAAATGATTATCTATAATATTCTTAATTCTTTTTTATACAATACTAGCAGCGCCTTGCGGTTTCAGCCGTGTGCCTCCTATTTTGGTAGAACGGGGGTTACTTATGGCCTATGTGCTTATGAGGTTTGGGTTCAGTCCTAAGCCCTTGGTTTAAAGTGTTTTTTTATAAATTTCTGAGTACAGCCAGAACACGAGACCATAACCCGCTCACCGGCTAAGCAAAACATAGATTAAAAGTCTATGCAGGTGTTTGAACAATGGGCTAATACCCTCGTTGTAAGAAGACCCATGTGGTTTTTTAAGGCATAGAAGGGCAAACGAAGAGATAGCTTTGCGACTATCGACGCTTTTAACATGCACATAACCAGAGGTAGGACAAATATGGGACTAACTTTACTTTTATGTATTGCAGATATGTAATCTATATAATTGCAAAGTTTCATCAAAATCCATTCAGTAGTTTTTGCGTGCAATAGTTACAAACATCATCAGTACATTTTTACAAACCTTTTTGTTTCCTATTCATCATTTAATTATTCCACATCATTTTTGACAGTGTTTGTTTAATACTAGGAGCGCCCCGCAGTTTCATCCGCGTAATTCCCGTTCCCGTGGGAGTACGGGGATAAATTATAGCCTATATGTTATTCTAATATATAAGCTATATTATTGTGAAATTTCATCAAACTCCATTCAGTAGTTTTTGCGTGAAAGAGTAACAAACATCCTCACAAACTTTCGAATTTATAATATTATTAGGATCTAATCGATAAAAACGAAAATCTTAGTCCTTAATCTCGGATCGGGAGCATTAAACAGGTCGGGTGACGTCACGATCTTGACCAGGGCCATGTACCATTTTGGATGCACTCGTATCGCCCATAAAACTGTCACTGATAACCAAAACGGTGTGCTAATGCGCCCGCAAGTCTACCACCTAACTGTACTATTGTATTTAGATCTTATTATATATTCAGATTTAATTATCATCAAAGAGGTTAAGTAGTCACGTGACATACAGCCGTTGAGGCTTCCAATCCTGCTATTCGTAAAAATAATACAGATGTATATTTTTTTATTTATCTTTAGAGTTTGGGTTCTTATTGTTGACTTCTGTTATACGGGGTGTGCTAGGAAAAATATTGAAAAGCAGTCATAGTTACGGAAGTGAAAACTTAGGTACCTACTTAAACTAAGAAAGCACAAACATTTGCAAGAATATAAGCGTAAGCGTAAGTGGAAATGTAAGAAGAAGCGTAAGCTTAAATGTGATCGAAGGGTAAGCGGGCGTTAGTAATTAAACTTAATTTTAGTCTTGGAACTACATAACATAATATTATAGACAATATGTTGTACAAAAACTATCAATATTCATCTCACAAATGCATTCTATAGGCCTTTTAAATAAGTAAATACTTGGTGAGTACTACAGAGTTCGTCAAGGATTAAAACTATTCAGCTGGTGCATTTAAATACGAACACAAATTAGTGGGGCTACTAAATCGCGGCATCACACATGCTCGGGGGTCGGGCACTCTCACGATTGTCGCCAGAATGCGACGATAAGAACAATATTAGGTACGTTTTGAAATAACGACAACTATCGCGATCCACGAGTCCAATAATTTCCTTTGCAATAAACTTTATCGATTCCCTTATTAAATTTAATTCGGATAGAAGAATATGTCATACCATCTAATATGATATATATGAGAGTATATAGATTACAATCTTACGTTCTGCGTTCTGTTATAGTATTATTTGAAATCAGTGTACCTATACTTACGATACGAAGAACCGATACCCGGAGGGCTAATGAGGTCCTAGAGCGGAGGTCGCGTTTAGGTAGAGGATGATATTCAACCTCCCAATTGTGAGGACAATGACGTTCGTACGGTGGCCGGACTTGAGGCTATACGGAATTGGGTGTCCCGGCTTTCATTGAAGGGGACTTATGTCCAAGTGAGGACGGATAGAGGCTGATGATGATGATGATGATTTTCATCAACCTCAATGAATAAAGCCTTAAGCATAATCAATCAATAATCCATACAATCAACATCATTAATTCATCTTTCGTAAAATAGAATCTGATAAATCTGCCTAGGATTTGACAGTAGCCGTATTATGTGTCATGACCACAGACCAAATAACAAATTATATACACACTAAAGTATGAAATTTATGAAAACTAAATATAAAAAAACGATTATTTTAAAGCATCATCTACAAAATATGTGTGTATCATTATCCCAGATTATACCAAACCAGATTATACAAAAAAAGTTAAGAAAGACAACCAGAAGAAAAAAATAATTCGCGATTTTTTCACTTGTATCATGTCAGGCTATGCCAACACTGTCATACCTCTTCGTTTTCGCAAACGTTCCTAATACATCGTGTTATCTTGCAGTAAGTTTTTTCATAGAAAAGGGGCAAACTGACAGTCGGATCACCTGTTGTTAAGTGATAAGAGTCAAAAGACATCCATAAACACTTCCTTCATCAAAGGATTAGCAAGAATTTAAAGTCTCAAATCACTGGGTGATACCAACCGGTTCACCCCACTTCCGACGAAGCATTAGGGCCATCAGGACCTTTAGCATAGCTCCATCAAAAAAAAAAAAAAGAATTTAAAAAAGGAATCAAACAATTACAATATACTTTATACTATTTCTTTGCTTCTTAGTTCCTATAGAACGAATTTTCTATCGATTCTATTTAAACTATTTGGTCTTGATACTGGAAAAGAACCAAAAGGACACGTAACAACATATAAAAGTAATTGTACCATTAGCTTTGATTCTAATTCCGTGTTTAGAAAACTATTTTAAAATACAGAAGTCTGTCAGACAGGCAATTAGCCTAAGGGGACAGTTTAATAAAGTATATTTCGATACTTAAGATAAAATATGGCGTCTGCGTACGCAATGAACGAACTAATTTGTCAAATAAACTGTGATTATTTTTGTCTAATGTAACAAGATCATAATTTTGTATTGAAAATAGCCGGATACTATATTTTCGATGCATAAAATATTGTTTCGTTATTATTTCTATCATTCAGTTGATATTAAAGTTTTTCAATTTATCAAGCAATGCTGGCTACTTATTTATTATACATCGTCGGCCTAATTATCAAAATGTGTAACTCCACAAAATATCGAAAATAGACTTTTAATGCCATTTAGTGAAATATTGTAAATATTATAAAGTCTATATTGTAAATATTATAAAGCCTATATTGTAAATATTATAAAACTGATTGGAATACTTCTTATGTCCTGCAGAAATACCTCTAATTTGTTATGAGTCAATAATAGAACCACCTATTTCCTGGTGGCCATTTTGGAATAAACTGTTTTTACGTGCTCCTGTAAAGTTCATGCATTATTCATTCAAGCACTCTTTTGAAAAACCTAGATTCTTTATACGTCTGCCATTCTGCCTAACCAAATTTAAAAATATATATATTTAACTTTAGCTTCTCGGTTCTACGTTTGTCAATTAGCCATATTCGCTGTTGAGCTATTTCAAATGTTTTGTGTATATCAATATACCGTGCTATTAATTAGCAGGCCAGGCACCTCACATCTTGTAGATCTCAATGTTCTCGCGTGTTAATGACGGGGCACGAATAACATTTTCATATTCAATCTCTGGATCAGCAACAGGTGGACGTCAGAATGCGGCTAATTAATGTTGCCAGTAACTTGTTGGAAATAATTAAAGTTATATTTGTCATATTAAATAAACTCTATTTTGTATGTAGTTGAGTGTGTAGGTTAGGTTAGGTTCCCCGGGCTTCAGGATGAACCCAACACCTTAGGCGAAGCGAATTGAGCCGAGGGGGCTCTTTGTACCCCTCTTATAAGAAGAGGGGACAAAAGAGCAGGAGGCGAGGGGTGAAGATGGGGAACCTTTACCGGGAAAAATTCCCGGTGTAAAAAAACGGGGGTGCGTCGGAGGCGCTACTTAATGCGCTTCCTGTAACACCCCTGTGCTCGTGTCGGACTAGGAATGGGTACCCGGGCCCCGCTAGACACGACATCGTGGGGACTTCTTAGTAGCATCGGGCATGCCCTCCTACATCTGAAGAATCTGGCCTTGCCGGAGTCAGTCTGTCGCTGAGATGATTCTGTTGCTTGTGGATCCTGGACCCTCACAAAACATAGTGTTCCCGAGGCCCTGGTAGGTCCGAAAGGGATTTCCACTGCGAGATAAAAAAAAAACGTAACAAATCATTGATTAGTTTTGGATGCAGTATTAATTATTGTATCCGGATATATTTCACATTTCACATAAAATTTACCATTTCACATTACAAACTTGCAAAAAATAAAAGAAACAAATATTGCCTGCCATTTATAGATATAATGAGAAACAAGATTGAAAAGAGCTTAAATAAATCACATCTTTAACTAGTTAATATTTATGTGTTCTGTTTCTAATAACATGTGTTATTGAAAATATCTTTTTAATTTCAAATCATAATACATCACAATAATTTAAATAGCCAATTCCAATCTAATGAAAGATACATCTTATGTTCAGAGGAGTGAAGACTATCGAAAATAATTAATTAAAATGTTTATCCTACTAACATTATGTACAAAATTAATGTAAAAGTTTGTAAGTTTGTTTGTAATTACATATGTTTCTTTAACTTTAAACGATTATAATAATTAGCATATTTACATCTTTTTAAATACTATTTATTACAATTTTTTTAGGCTAAGGTTGCGTTATTATATTTTTGTTATATTAGTTGGAAAGGCAAACGGACAGACGAGTCACATGATGTCAAGTGGTCAGCGTCGCCCATCAACACAAACAAGTTAGCCTCAGACTAGCCCAGGCAGCTCATTCATGTTTTGCCCATCTTGAGACATAAGATGTTACGTCTCTGTGTCAGTAATAACATTGCCTGTCCTGTCCTTCTTCCGAAACACAGCAAAGGTATTTGACGGAAGAATTAAGCAAGACCCATGCAGCCGGGAGCGTGGCACAGCGCGTCCCTCCCCGGTAAAAAATACTTGTCTTTT
Source organism: Lycaena phlaeas (assembly GCA_905333005.2). Taxonomy (NCBI): domain Eukaryota; kingdom Metazoa; phylum Arthropoda; class Insecta; order Lepidoptera; family Lycaenidae; genus Lycaena; species Lycaena phlaeas. The sequence goes on from HG995181.1 coordinate 9,019,737, forward strand.
TTATTGTTATTCCGTCAAATAAAAGTTTTATTTAAAATTGGAAACACGCGAAACCGCGTGTAACACCTAGTCTATTATAATTGCAATTTATGCGGTCAAAATCAATATTTCATAACCGGTTCTTGGTTTAACTTTAATCACAAATTATTTGTACAATCGCGAGGGGTAATTGATTAGTTTTTGCAAACTGATATCGGCCATTACGGCGACTTATTTTAATGGCCGCAGGGATAAGATACTAATTGGAGACAAGTAATGGGAGAGCGTTTTTATACCAATCTTATCTGGGTAAGTGAGGAAAAAGTACTTTTATTCAGTAGTAATTTGGGACAAAAGTGTAATAACATCAATCGAGACAAACGTATTTACAAACAATTATTTGAGGCGTCATAGTAAATAATGAAACATAGTATTGTTTTCTGTTGCAAAGAACGCTTCTATCGTACTTAAAGAAAAAATTAAAGATAGCCATGAGCACTTTTGGCTAGGCAAGTAATTATAGACACATTTGTTTATACAAAACATTATAAAAATACGTCTCATCTAGTTATCAGATCGGTGAAGGACGATCTTCCACGGTCTCTCCTACTACATATCCATTATCATATCCAAGTTATGTAAAATAGAAAAAAAAAACACTTAAATGATGAACCATCGATCGACGATAGTCTACAATATTTCTAGTCTAGTCCGTAGTGGACTCGACTCTTGAATGAGAGGTCTAAGTTCAAACCTGACCCCCTGTCATCACAGGGGTCTTGAAATAGGTTTTTCTAAGTGCGCCTGAACACAATACTATCATTAACCGGCGAAGGAAAACATGGTGACGAAACCTGCATCCTGCATGCTTTGTCATTAAAGGTGTGTGTAAATTTTCAACCCGCATTGGACCAGCGCATCGGTGAACTATTGGTATCGAGGAGCAAGACAGGTGTCCAACACCGGGACGCTTATTGGTTAATATTTTTTACAAAATTTTCTATTTCACTAAGTAAAGGTTTTTTACAAAGGCAGCGGATTTTAATAATTATTACTTACTACACTCCAGCCTCGCTGTAAAACTCCTTTCATGACACTAGTTTCGTAATGTAAATAAGGTGTTAAATAAAAATAAATTAAGTAACAAAAGTATTTGTAAACGTTTTTATAACCACAGCAGTAAGTTTTTATAACCTACGTGCAAACTCGCATTTTACGAGAATTTTTACGGTTTTTTTATCGATTTTTTATATCAAATATCACTTTATTTCACTCAATTTTTTGTTGTTGGTGCTCGTTTCAATTAAACTAATTCTGAGTAGTCCATTTTAAAAATGATAAATTTATTTAACTTTTTTTATTATGGCACAATTACTTTTATATTAAATTTATTTTTAAATTATATTACGTGTTACAAAACAGGCAAGTATAATTTGAAGCAATCAATTTATTTTACCGGTTTTTAAATTTAAGTGTGGAATTTAATACTAAGTGGCCAACATTTCCCAAATATTAGCAAACGTTTGCCTAAATTAAAAGAAAAGGCATTCAGATGTAATTTTGTATAGGGCCTTTAATGTTTATAATTTTATATAGCACAATAATATCTTTATATATTGTTTTCTTAAGTTTACGCGAATTTCACTCATTATAATGAAACAACTTTTACGGATTTTATCGCGGTTTATTTAGTTTTTTACAAGCCCGACGTTTCGGAAACTTTACAGCAACCATGGTCACGGGAGGACTCAGGTCCTCCCGTGACCATGGTTGCTCTTTCTAATATCTTTATATCTTTATAGAGAGTGGAAGTGATAAATTGCAAAATTACTAACTAAATAGTAGTCAAATATAATATTTAAAGTACATCGCTGCTTGTTTTAGGTAGTATCAGAGATAGGGAAAAACAGACATACAGACAGAACATGGATGTGTTAAGGAGAGAGGATGAGTGGTCAATATTTGCAAATAATAATAATTAATCAAATGTCAACTATTGATGTTGGGATTTCATTTTATCACAATATATCCTTATAAATATTATAAATGTGAAAATAGGGATGTTTGTTACGCTTTCACGTAAACCTACTCAGCCGATCATTATGAAACTTTGTACACATATTCTCGAAGGTACTAGAAGCAACATGGAATACATAAAAATGTTTTTTTTTGGTAAAGCGCGCGAAGCCAGTAACAGCTAGTATTAGTATAAAAGGAATTAGTATATGAGGAAGGTTGCACTGTTCATCAAATTTTAACATTAGAACAAAGAAGGACACTCGTAGATATGTGCCTTTTGTTTGACATTGTGCGTTGCAATTTAGATTGTCCCGCATTATTAGAAAGCATAGGTTTTCGAGTCCCCACCACCAGGACGCGCCACACACCTTTACTGCACACACCACATCACCACACTAACTTTGCCAGAAATTCCGTTCTTTCCCGAATTGTCCGCTCATATAACACAAACTTCAAACACCTGGATTTATTTGGTGGAAGCAGGGCGGGATTTAGACGGGAGCTCATTAAAACCCTGACTGATGTACAATGAGCGCCATACTCCGAGTATAAAAATATGTTACATATAAATTTATATAGATGATCCCATTAATATCATATTGTATGCATTTATGTGTATGTACAGTGTATTATATATATAATATGTATACTATCATAAATATAATTTAACTTGTTTTTATTTACATTATATTACCATACGAATGAGTATATATTATAACATTATTTATATAAATAATCTAACTACTTACGTCATTTCTTTGCTTTTGCTACACTAGCTGCTTAGATTTAAGGGAATGTCAAACGCTCATATTGTAATTAAGAGAAACCTGTAAATAGCTTACTTATAGATTGTACTATATGTTATGTTTTATAAATAACGCTGTTGGTTTCTTAATAAACAAAAAAAAAATAAATAAAAAAAAAAAATGTAATATTACAGAATACATCCTATCAAAGGGCATCAGAAGACACAATTTTCAGAATGAGATAGAAGGAATATTACAGCCCATAAAATCTTTATCCGGTAAGCAAATTGTAGTCTTAATATTATAAAAATAATAATTACATATTATGCAAAATTTTCCTATGTTATTTTTTGGAAGTGAATAGACAAACGAGCAGACGTGCCACCTGATGGTCAAAAAGTTAGTTTACCTGGCAACGGCTCAAGCTACTTATTTATGTAATGCCTATCCTGAGCCAAGACGTAAAACAAAAAATCTCGTTTTTACTAAGGGGTGGCTCCATTACAAGCGGGTTTAATACTATTACACTTAGATTTCCATTAAATTATTTGTTTTTCAAAGATCGAACGTCATGGCGTTCATTGAAGGAGGCCTATGTTTGGGAGTGGACGGATAAAGGTTGATGATGATGAGGCAAAAACGTCGTATACGGCAAAATATTACGTGTAAAAATCGGTTGTCTATTAAGTCGGTTTACTGACGATACGTGACGTCATAAGGAAATACTGATGGGCTGAATGTCTCTTTGTCGCTCGTTCCGCGCTCTCGCTTGCACTTCAAGCATTAAATGGAACGCCGCAGAGCAAGGTAACGCCGCATGAGTCATGTTTTTTCGTGCGTGCAGCCGGCTCCATCGAATTATAAGACGTTGTCACGTCAAAAACATGATTTGATTTCACGTGTTCAATAGATATGAACGCTACGTTGGTTATTTTCAGAAACTCTGCCAAATCATAAGATCGAAGTTCAGTTTAATATAGAGTCAGGAGAAGCCCGGCCCCCACCACGTCTGAAATATCTTCGCCAACATGACAATACAGGTGACAAGCTATTTACCTAATATATAAAATTCTAGTGTCACAATGTTTGTTCCCATACTCCCCCGAAACGGCTCGACCGATTTTTATAAAATTTTGTGTGCATATAGAGTCTGACAATTGGCCAACATCTCCCTAAATGATACACTGAAGTATCAACCCTTTATGTCCCACTGCTGGGCCCGGATCTCCTCCTCGAAATCAGGCGAGGAGGGTAATGGGCTAATAGTTCACCGCGCCAGCCCAGTGTGGGTTGGTGAACTTCACATACCTTCAAAGACTTTCAATATGCATTCAATAGGCATGCAGGTTTCCTCACGATATTTTTCCTCACCGGTGAGCGAGCGATGGCTCGTGTTTGGGGTGCACTTAGAAATTAGAAAAACCCATTTCAAGGCCCACACGGGGGGGTCAGGATTGAACCCGGACCTCTCGCATAAGAGGCCGAGTCTATCCACCACTGGACCACCGTCGCTGATGGTCTGAATGATAAACTGACCCACCCCAAAATGCATCGATGATTAACCCCTGTTTACTAACAGCGATATTAGTACTTTTGTCAGAACGAAGTCTGTAGAGGCAGCTAGTAATATTATAAATATTAACCCGGAGGTAAGCGTAAGAACTTGTGTTAGGATACGGAAACTAGGAAAGGAAGCAAATTTAAAAAATCCAGAAGCTCTTACGAATTAAGCACGGCGCAAGGTTAACATGGTGTGATGTGTGTGGGTGACGTCACTGCGCCCGTCTTTAATGAGCTTACAGCTTACAGCGTCCAGGGGGCCTAGTCAAAATGCCATTACGAAAACGACAGCGTGATTGGCTAAATTACGTCGTCGATCGCTCAAACGTTCAATCGACGACGTGATTGAGCCAATCACAACTTCGAACGAACGAACGAACTTCGCTGTCGTTTTCGTAATGGCGTTTTGACTAAGCCCCCAGGGTACGTACGTACGTCTTTTGGCACTTGGTCCTTTCTACCCAAATATGTCGGCCAACCAAAACAAGCATGGCTCTACCTTTTTACAAAAACGTATTTACATTCAACATTTAAAGTAAAATTGTATTGCCACTCAAGTATCCTAAGTTATCTAGTTATCCCATCTTAAAATAACTTAAACGGTGAACGAACAATGGTTATAAATTCAAGTAAAATTATAAGATTTCCGTTTTTGAGTTTATAGACTCGGTAGTGCACGTGAAGTCACATAAACGTCTATGAAACTACCGTTCTTACATTAACTCTCTATACTTAACCGCATTACAATTCACTTATTTATTACAAGCGCTTATTATTTTATTATTTGAACTAAATCAAGATTTTATTGACGGTGTATTAAATTGTCTTGTTATCTGGTTCCTTTGATTGGATTTCAATGAGAGTGAGGTGAATCAACAGATGATGTTAATTTCATCTTATTCATCATCGTTAGCATCTTCTATTTATCATCATCGTTATTATAAATCTGTTGCCGTTCACTGATCATCATGGTGAAGCATCTCATTGTGCATTACATTGCGGTTTCTTAAGATTTTCATATAAGTATCTTTTTGAATGCTTTACAGCAGCCTTGGTTACAGGAGAACTTAAGTGTCAGACGTCGTAATTTTACAAAATTATTGTAAGCACCCTAAGATTGATTAATAATTGCATTAGTCAGATTTGCACAGCAAGGTCTGTGAATAACAAAAGAGATGAGACCTGTATTTAAAAAAAATACAAAAATAGTAAAACTACTGTTGCTTGAACCAGGTAATGAAGTGGTGCGAATGAAAGACTTAAATAAAGTATTAAGAGCATATGAACACCAGCAGAATCTACTGAGTGAGTATTATACAATTCATATTTTAAAGACGTCAACGATTGTTAAATTAATATGGTTAAAGTAATTTTTTAAAAATTCATTTTTAAAGATAGTAATTCCTGTCATTTTTATGAAAATTACTTTTTCTTGAAAACTTCAAGCAATGTTTAAGATACATCTAAAAGATTCAACTAAGATACAAAACATAAATAATAAATCTGAAGAAACTGTTCGTGTGACTGATTACATCTCGGGATTTTTGGAAAGCCTTGTTTTTCCATTTCAGGGCGGTATTATGACAAACTTTTTATTTGTTAATTAACTAGCAACGCCCCGTGGTTTGGTGCGCGTAAATCCCAACACCGTGGGACTACGTGGATGAATTATATCTTATGTCTTATTCTTTTATGTGTAAGTTTTATTATTGTGAAGTTTCATCAAAATCTATTCAGTAAATTTTTCGTGAAAGAGCAACAAACATGCAAACGTACAAACTTTCGCCATATTTTATTTACACAGCTATATAATTGTTTTTGATAATAATAAGTAATTGTATAGAATATATAATATTTAAAATAATATAAATACTATAGGACTGAATGGAAATAATTTATCAATACCAACTACAAGAACAACGCCATCAACCCCATCAACGACCACACCAAAACCAGTACCCCAAGAAACAACAGGTAAATGATCATTACCATAACATAAAAGTAAAGTAAAGTAGCTACCAATATACGTTACTATTTTATAACTACCAAAAAAATTGGGTAGTATATAAGACATACGTAATTGTATATATTATGTAGTCATAATTTTTTTTCACTCAACAATGACGAAGTTATAAAATGTTAAAGTTTTCCTATATTCAATGCAAAATCATGGACACAAGAATTCTACAACGAAAAATACAATGTATCATTTTTAATTAATGTAAACCAAGCGAGAAGTAAGCTATTGCGCTCCTTTTCATACCGTTGGCGCTCGGCGATTAGTATGTAGACTACCCACAATTTACTAATCATAAACATCATAACCCAGCCGCCCGACCGTCGCCTCATACCCCGCCAACTCGTTGCTTATTTATTTAGTTTTGAGCTATAAATTCCAATGAATGTTATCGCTACGTGTTGGGGGCGCATACGTTTACAAACATTTTATTGTATTTGTCCAACAATCAGGTATAATGTGAGTTTTTTTTTAATAACGATATTCGTTTTTTTTTTAATTTATGTATTGTGTTCTGTTGCGGCGACTGATATAGCTATTTTTTTGGTAATTAAAAAATAGTGGTGTATTATGTCTCACTGCTGGCCACGAGTCTCCTCAAAAAGGCAAGGAGGGTATCGAGTCATAGTTAACCAAGGCTCTAGCCCAATGCGGGTTGCTGAACTCCACACACCTTCAAAGACTTTCAATTTCATCAGGCATGCAGGTGTCCTTACGATGTTTTCCTTCACCGATGAGCTAGAGATGGTCTTGTGTTTAAAGTGCACTTAGAAATTTAGAAAGATCCATTTCAAGAGACTACTGGATCGATCGGAGGATCGGACTACAGGATCGGAGGAGAATGGAGGGTCAGGATCCAATACGGACCCTCTCCCTAAAAAGGCCGAGCCCATACCCACTGTATCATCGACGCTCATCATTCTAGTTTAAATTATTTCAAACCATTCTCATCATATCATTATAATTATCACCACCATCATCATCATCATCACCATCATCACCATCATCATCACCACTATCTTCATTATCATCATCAATCTCTATGCATCCACAGGTGAACATAGGCTTAACTTAATGAACGTACAAACGTCTTATACTGTGAAACTTGCATAACTTACACTCCAATTGTATCTATAATTATTTAGGAAACGTAATGAAAAAGACTGAGGTGAACTTAAATGAACTGAGAAGCAAAGATAGGTTTGATATTTCTATGGGTCGTTCTATATAGCCTGAACAACTTGATTTTTCTTGACTAAATTTGTCTTTATCTTATACCTTTAAACGAGCAATTCTTGTATATATATATAGAATCGGGATCTCGGAAACGGCTCCAACGATTTTGATGAAATTTTGTATACATGTGTTAAAAACGGCGATAAATCGATCTAGCTAGGATAAATTTTTAGAAAACTTTGTTTTATCCGTGTTTTGAGGCATCGATAAAATATAATTAGAATGCGAACGTAAATTTCCCTGTCAAATAATATGTCATGGTAGCTTAGTGGTGAGATTAGGCATTTAAATTCGAACGAGCCTGGATCGAATCCAGTCCGATTTTTTTTCCTTTTTTTTAAGATCATTTTTTTGGAAGAAAAATTTTATCGTATTTTATCACTAAGGGTACCGAGCAAATGCTCGGTCAACCAGGTACTGTAAATTACAAGTAACAATATTACAAAAATAAAAATGGCGGATTAATGTGCTTCATCACCATTATCATCATCATCATCATCATTATCAGCATCATTATCATCATCATCATCATCATCATCATCATCATCATCACCATCATCATCATCAGTCATTTATATGCTTACTTCAGTTTTTTTGTTACTTTTTTTGCAATAATTATTCTTGTATTTTTATAGAACCTGATAACCAGGTTGTCCGTTTGAAAGACCTCAAAAAAGCATTTGAGGAATATGAGAAGAAACACAACTCAACACGTAAGTTTTTAATGTCAAGTGAAAGTCTTGTTACTTAAAATATAATTACACTTAATGCCAGACATTAATTTAGTCAAGATTTATTTTATACAATATTGTTTTATATTATAATAACGGTTTTTTTTAATTTTATAAACATATAATGTGAATATAATGAAATTGAATCAATTTTATGGCGAGGCGAACGATATGCTATATAAAGCGACTTATAGGACATCGGTCCTAGCATAATATTATATTAATCATTAAAGATGGATAAAAACATTAAATCAATACAAAAACCTTTTTCGTAAAAATACTCATCAATTGCTCGATGCTTCTCAGTCGATCCTATTTGCCATTAAGGCAAAATAAATAAAGTACTACGTTTACGTTAATTTTGCAAACTATTACTTCGTATACTACGTTGGATGAGCCATCTGCTCATCTACTTTTCCGATGAAGGCCTTAAGGCCAATAACATAGGTCTATTGAAAAAAAAACTATACTACGGTTTTCTTTATTACAGATTATACATGGACCATAGCATCTTTGCCTGTAACGAACTCTCCTCGAATGTTAAACCTGATGGATATGATAAGCCTCGGTAAGAACATATTTTAATTTCATCATCATCAATAGCCTTTATCCGTTCACTGCTGAACATCAATCCCTCAATGAACGCCAAGACGACCGATCCCTTGCCACTCGCATCCAACGCGGACCTGCCACTGCACGGAGATTTTATTTTACATTTTATTTCATTTCAAACTTAAAACCTAATCGTTACTAATATATTATGTGAAAGTAGGAATGTATTTTTGCATTTACGTGAAAACTACTCAACTGATCATCATGAAAGGTTGTACACATATTTTAGGAGGTCCTAGAAGTGACAAATGACACATAAAAAGGGATTTTTTTTGTTAATGCGGGCAAAGCCGCCGGCAATAAATAAAGCTTTTGAAGTAAATGTTGTCAAAACTTATGTCATAATGGAACAACCTTCGCGGTTTATCGCGGTTTATTAAGTTTTTTACAAGCCCGACGTTTCGGATACTTTACAGCAACCATGGTCACGGAAGGATTTACCTACTGTATTGTCAATATTATTTAAAACATTTTTTTAAATTCTTTTTTGAAAAAAAACTATACGCCTATATAAGGTTAAGCCAGCTAATATTAACTTAATTTACAAAAAATCCCGTATAGTGTCTAGCTATTTTTGGTCTAGCAAATTACACGACAAATTTCAAATGAAAAATTATATTTTTAGAGAATAGCCACAGTTACTTATTAGAAAACTCTATTCCGTGAATGAGTCGTTAGATATAAAATGACAACTCAAAATATAATATCTAGTGTCGTGTAGCGGTATAAGAAATTATTCCTAGAAACTGTAAAACTTCTAAGAGTGTTAAGCGGATCATGCAGCAGCGTTCGGCAGAACTTACGTATTATCTACTAGTTATATTAACATATCTAGACACGCGGCAGCGTGTCAAGCCAAGTTTAAGTAACAGAACTGGCAAGCGCGCCATGTGTAATAACTTATATTACACGAATCATTTATCGCTACTTTTAACCCTCTCATAACTCGAAAACTATTTCACGTAAACGTGTCCAATTTTTCTCATATTATGTTGAGACTCCCGAGATAAATATAATATGTATAACTGTATCAGCAAATAGACAAACGAACGATCCAAGCTTTTTGCTGAATATCGACGTCCATTACATCCACATTACCCGATCCTTTGTAGGTGCGATCCATTTCCCTAACTCACTGGGCTTCCGGAAACTCACAAGCCGCACGAAACGCGACAGCGTAGCTGTCACTTTATTCCGGTATCGTGTAAGCGAGAGGCACCACCCTGGTCATGCCGATCCAATTTGGCTGCCTGTCATGACACTACCTATAACAATATTCTTAATATTATGAGACTCTGTATAACTTAGCATTTTTCTTGTAATCATTTTTTTAAATCGTCTCAGTCAAGGAGTCAGTCATTAGTTCTTCGTATTGATTCCTTATGTATTATTAATTCATTTATTTGATATTTTTTCAGGTGGAAACAAGCCGGCTCCCATGCCTCCAATGAATAATTTGAACTGGCTAAAAATAAAAGTACCCATCTAACCGAGCTATTGGATTTTTTTAAGTTTACAAAGTTGCATTGAATTTGACCAATTTTTTTTTTTTTTGATAAATTGGGCAGCGAATAATTACTGAAGATATTAAAGTATTATTTTCCGTGAAAGAAATTTTAAAAGGATGAAAGCGGAATAAAATTGGGAACATAGATTTTGATAATGTAATTTTTTTTTACAGTAATTCATTGTTACAAAACTATGGCAATATAGAATCTCGTCATAAAATTGTTTTCTTATGTTTACGCTAATTTCACTAATTATAATACAACAACTAGCCCTCCCGGAACCATGGTTGCTGTAAAGTATCCGAAACGTCGAGCATGTAAAAAACTTAATATACCTCGTCATAATTATATAAATAAAAAATAGTACCGGATGACCGAGCTTTGCTTGGTAAAGTTGATTATTGATAACACGAATAAAACGACATTTTCAAATGAATCCTAGCTAGATCGATTTATCGCTCCCGAAATCCCCCGCATACTAAGTTTTATGAAAATCTTTGGAGCCAGTTCCGAAATTCAGATTATTTATATACTCAAGAATTGCTTGTTTAAAGATATACGATACGATTTGTGTATTTATTTTTATAAAACTTCGGTAGCAACAGTTTATGCGTTTTTTTTAATAAGAATGCATTACCTAAATTTTTATATAACATGTAGTTCACCTTAGCGACATCCACAATGGAATATAACCGCGAAATTAAACAGGAAACCGTGGCCATGGCATCACAATTATTAATTGAGTCGTTTTTTTAATTCTTTCATTATATTTTTTAACAAAGCTAAGATATAAAATGGATGAGGACTGGACGTAAATTGTCTGACCGATACTGTTTCTATGATGGACATAGGTAACTCATCTATTCACGGATTCAATAAAAATAGCCTGATTAATCCACACTGAAATTTGCTGTGATGTCTTTGATTCTGGGAAAGAGCAGAGCTTCTTCGTGGAAGCAGTACTGTAGAATTAAGAAGGCGCTGTGCCCCGCGCCCATCGTAGCTTTCAGCTTTCATCATATATTGCCATGTCTGTGAAGCACAATATAATTACTGGCACCATGACTCATCATATTAGGTTTTAGAAGTGATAACGCACGAATTAGTTGAAAATGAGACGATATATAGTACGTACCATCACGTACTCAAAATATCAGACGTGCTGTCTTATAGTTTGTCTATTTAACCTACATAAAAGTAAGGAAGGTTAAGAACATAAATACAAGGAACAATTTTATAAGAGGTAGTGCCATGCTGCTTTGCAGCCAAATTGCTCACATGAAATCCGCGTAAAGTACGTTTCGAGCGGCTTGTGAGTTTCCGGAGGTCCTTTAGCGGGATAGGGAAAAGGAGGGCAACATATCTGCATAATCTCTGGTTATGTGGATATTAATGGGCGTTGATAGTTTCAAGGATTTGACTGTGCGTTTGATAAAAAAATCTGGAGGCAAACTATCAGTCAGAGCGTTATGGTGACTATCTGACAAATAATGTCCGCACAACCAGAACTTATGCGGAAGAATAGCACTCTTTTCCCCTATCCCTCCAATTGAACACCCGAAACTTACAAACCGCATAAACGCCACAAAATAGCTGTCACTTTATTCCGGTATAGCGGGAGGTACCACCCCCGTTGTGCGGCCGTATCCAGCAGCAATGCAAGGGCATTGGCAAGGCTACACCTCGTTGTTCTTTCAATCACATTTTAACCATGCTACCCGCAAGTACGTTTATGATTACACGACTTGATGAGCTTTGACGAATAGCAATTTGTCATTTCTATTCCTTACATAACACAAAAGAGTGTACTCTACAAGAACTAATTCCACTGTCAAATTGCATCACATGATTAATATATGAGCATACGTTACAAAATGCGGCTACCTAGCATTAGTTCGGTATGTGACTTTGACATAATAATTCCTCGGCTAAACAGCTTGCGGAATAAAATTTAATAACCGACCACTCTAACAAAGAATGCGAACTCAAGGACTGTGTCGATCGAGAGAATCGCTAAATCAAACAATATAGCAAACTAATCAATTATGAGCTAAGGAGCAATTATTTAAAATGCCATTTGACCTCAGTCAGTACAGATATTTCTACTATTGTTCATCGCATGCTAATGTTTCCTTAACAAACGTTCAACGTATATCGAGTTTCTACAAATATAATTATCTTAAAACTGTCTCGATTTGATAAATCTAATACTTAGTTTAATTAACACAAGCTTTGGTAACCATTTCCATTGATAAATTTAAGAAAATTGTTAAATTGAAATTTCTTTAGTCATATTAAGCACTTTTTAGTATGGAAATTTTTATACATTCGTGTCACCGACATACTACTGTAACATCGTGACGTCATTATGAAATTTAAATTTTTGTTTTGAAAAATTGGTTATAATCTAAGGCAAAGTATGTTATAAGTTGTCACTTGTATCAGCCAGACTATTATTTTTTCAATAAAATAAGGACATACGATTCTTCTTCTTTAAAAATAAATATTTTGATGTCTCAAAAATAGTTTCGCCTTAAATTTCCTCTTGACCATTTATTACGAATAGGTCATACGTAAAATATTTTTTAGATTATATCTGTGTGAATTATTGCATTATATTACGCTTTATTCTATATTATCTAAGCTTGCAATATAACTAGCACTAAATGTTCAGTATGACCTCCGGAGATTTTATCTGAAGCCTAATAGTTGCCTAAAGCCTTGTTACGGTTTAATTAGCTTTGAGTTTTTATTCTGAAATCCAGCCTGCGCTGCACATTACAGGCAATTACGTCTACTTCCCCGTCACCTGATAAATAATTATATTATTTATTGCAAGGCCTGCATGCCTGATAAGAAAGTCTTTGAAGGTATGTGAAGTTTACCAACCTGCATTGGCCCAGCGCCTCTGTGAACTATGGCCCGATACCCTCCTCGTCTGACTTCGAGGATGGAGACCCGTGCCCAGCAGTGGGACGTATATGGGTACTTAACTTTTTTTTAACAAAAAATGTTGGCATCGACAGAACGCCCGAGAGATCAACTATGGTAATTTTAAGATTAATGCCGCTTGCATTCATGACATTTCACGTCCGACTCCGATAGGGGGTCTTGCCTGCCTAACATATGAGTCAAGTCATCACGTGGCGGCACCCGAAGCCACCGCGGTGAATGTGGGTAGCCAGTATTGCGCGCACCCTCAGCCGCGTCTCCACCTTGTGGAATTGCCTGGTGGGGGTAGCCCACCTGGGGCTCAGTTTATCCGACGGTCGTGAGGCAAAGGTCCGCCACAGGTACAGACCCGACGCCATGAAGCCGTGGAAGTCACACTCCACGGCTGGCGGGGGGCAAACCCCCACTTACTACATCACTGGGTGATACCAACCGGCTCACCCCACTTCCGACGAAGCATTACGGCCATTAGTGCCATTAGCATAGCTCCATCCGAAAAAAAATCATGACGTTTGAGTAAATTTTACTGAAGAGGCGCGTAGATTATAAAAATATTCATTTTTTGTGCCATCGTGAACTTACAGACGGTACAAAAATTGTAGCCTTCATATAAATCATATCTATAATTGCCTGTAGAATTTGGTTATAAGAAAACAACTTTTACTGATTTAATCGCGATTTATTGAATTTTATATGCCCTAGTATTATTTTTAATTCTTCCATCATCATTATCAACAGCCTCTATCATCCACTGCTGAGTAAAGGTTCTATGAACGCCAAGACGGGCGATTGCTTTAATTAATTTAATCAAAGAGTCAGTTAACTTTTTACTCTACATACCATTTTAGTTAGCAGTTTCTTGCTAGATTCCTCAGATTTAGCATACTATCTCAATAGGATATTCAAGTGTCATGAAAATCAAAAAGAAGGCTTAAATAAATAAATAAATAATCAATATAGGATGCTATATTTTACGACTTATCCATTGACCACGTTAAACATAAATTCTATCATGAAAAGTCTTTGACCGGTCACAGAGAAAATTCATAACTTTATTATTTATTATCTTGTACATATGAACATTTAAATTACTTAGGTTAAGATAATATTGGCTATTAGCTGTATATATGTAATAGAATCCTAAAGATGTGCGCTGAGTATCATTACCCTTTACCCAGGCATCACGCCGGATCTAAATTGACCGCGACATATGTTTTGTTATAGTAAGTGAAATTCACATACGAAAGCCTTCGGCCTCGTTTTTCACGATATCAAGCTCTTAAGCTCTTTATGGACGATTAAACTAACTAAGTGTTTCTCGGCTACAAGTGCGTACGGCTAATTTACCTGACATATACCGCTGCACCGAATTACGGACGACCTCGATATTAAGCAGTGAGCGCGTATAAAAGCGAAGCAAGTTATGTTTATTTTAACACATCATAAACTATCCCATTAATTATACTATTTTACGATGCCTCGATATTATACGGCTACTAGATTTTGCCCGAGTCATCGTCCGCGTGTGCTATCATTTTATTTATTACTTATCAGGACATATGTTCTAATAACGCTATACAGTAGAACCTCGATAAGTTAAAGTTTAAGGGAAACACAAAATATTTTAAGTTATAGAGGTTTTAAGTTATCAAGGGTCATATTAGTGATAGGTTAAGGGAAGGGAACATATTATTTTTTGAAGTTATAGAGGTTTTTAAATTATCGAGTTTTGAGTTATCGAGGCTCTACTGTAATTGTGACATTATGTTACTTCTTCTTTCTTTACTTCACTTATGCATTTGCATTTGTTACCTCAGCCCCTCTAGACAAGTGGCAAACGCTCGATTCTATTCCTTTGCGTTTTCTCGCTAACTCCATAGGGTTGCTGCAAAATTTTTAAAAAACGTTTATTAAGACACATAATGAATATGGTTTAGTTTGTAAAAACGTTTAACAACCTGTACTTCGTTTAACAAGAAATTATTATTATAATATGATGACTTTTTTTTATGTCGTAAGCTAGTGTGATTCCCATACAATAAGTATTATTTTCTATTACATTCGCTTAGCGCTTATGCCACTCTTCTAAAGGGGACGAATTACATACGTTTTAGACGTTGTTACAAACAAAACCATATACTTTATATGTCTTAATAAACGTTCTTCAATGCAGCAACCCTATGAGTTAGCGAGAAAACGCAAAGGAATAGAATCGGCGAATATGCCACTTGTCTATTCCCTCTGATCTGAGCCACCGTAAAGCTAAAACCATTAAAGCATATCTTATTTTTGGGGGCGAATGCAACTATGTTGAACCGCTAACAATAAAACAAATGTACGTATAATAACATAAATATTAAACAATATTCCACACTAAGCGGAGAAGCAACAAAGCTGAACTTTCGTACTTTCGCTGTCCAATTTACGGTTGCCGGTTGTCTAAGCTATCTCAATTAGCGGCCAGATAGATGACCCCGTAATTTGCTGGATACCACCGAGATTGCTGGTGTTATTAGGTTAAGTGCAATAGTTCAGCCAAATTGTTATAGACCATAGAGAAAATGACGCGTCAGGGTTATATGATCAATTTCATAGACATTTTAATCCGTCCAGATTCTAGAATAAGGAAAAATACGATGTTATGTGAAGTTTGATAAAGGTTATAAATAGTACAACTATTTATTCTTGATCTATTATAATGTAATATATTTATTTTATTGTAATTAGAGTTTTTTATTTTTTTTCTTAAGTGAAGCATTCGTAGAAGTATCGAGTCAATTAAAAATATGTAAACTAGCTGCTGCTGCGCCTTTTTTTTCTTTAACGACGGGAAATGCGCTTAGGCATCCCGCTAGGGAGTGGGTCTCTCCAGGCGGGTATGTGGGACTCACTGCGCTCAAAGTGGTAAGTGGACACAGCTCTACCTACTAAAACCCGGCGAGTACCACCAATGCAATCCAATCTTTCTTTATGGAGCCGAAACTTGGTCACTGAGACTACAAGATAGCCGGAAAATTGACGCTCTGGAAATGTGATGTTGGAGTTTGGTGAGGTGCCCCGGATCTGCTAGCAATAGAGCACCTCAATGGCTTGTCAGTCCCTAAGAAGGCTGACGCCACCGCCACAGAGGGGTTGCCCCGCACCACAGAACACCCCACTCACTATCGGGACAGTACAATGAGGCGAGGTTCCCGTCCTCGCCCCTTGCCCCCTGCTCTTTTGGCCCTCTTCTTATAAGAGGGGTACAAAGAGCCCATCGGCTCAATTCGCTGAGCCCAAGGTGTTGGGCTCACCCTGGGCTACTGAGTCCCATCGCCACTGGGGGGGCTGCTGCTGTGCCTATCTTTGCGCCTGCGTTAACGAAGATTTATAGCGGGATTTTAGCTGGATGATAAATATAACCTATAGCGTTTCTTAATATATGGACTATCTAACATTGAAATCATATTTCAAATCCGACTATCAGTTCCTGAGATTTGCACGTTCAAACAAACAAAGTCTTCAGCTTTAAATATTATAAAATTGTGTAGATGTATAAATATAACCTCCAGTATGACTTTGTTAACTTAACAATGTTTATGATAGCTTAATTCTTCTTAAATCTTAAATCTTAATAGTTAGTTAGGTTAATCAATCTCAAAATGCAGTAGAGAATATTGAATTGAACCAATATTCGCTATACTTATATGTTGCTATACATGCACACGTAATAACGATGTAATAACTATATGAGTTTAAGTAGAAAGTTGGTCAGCCATTGACAAGATAAGATAACGATCTCTGCGCCCTGTTCGCATCGAATCTGCGTTATAGAACATTCAATGAAATAAATAAAAACGTTACAATGTATAGATATAGCCTATTGATAGTTATGATGTACTTTGAAATAAGGCAGAATGTCATCAGAAGCAAACAACATTCTTGTGGATTAAATTACATTTAAACAATAAGAACACTTTGCACATAATAAACATCGCACGAAGCTCTTTGTTTCTATTTATTTCATATTTCCATAAGATTTTAACTTCTATCTCAAGTAATGATGCATTTTAGGCAAATAGAACGATTATTTAAATCTGTAACATATTAAAGACCGATTTTTCTGTTGTATAATATATATTATGATCATACGGTTTTGTTAACATCCATTTACTAGCTTTGTGTAAAAAAAAAAAACAAATATATCACACAAACTTTCTAGCTTATAATATTGTAGGATTATTACAAGATCACTACTTCTTCACTTGTCTTACGTCTACTTTGTCACTGTCAAGACAGGACTATTAAGACTAGCACCAAATTATTACAAGTAGCAAGGCGCGTGTGGCGCACTACACTGTGATATACGGCGCGAGCGTGCCCGGGCCGCGCCTACCCGTCGCACGCGCAGTACAGTTACCAATTTTTCATTACTTAATAGGTTAGACCTAACACACCTTTAAATATCACTAGATCGAATAACGTGATAAGAGATAAGACTAGTATTTACATTTTAAATTGATAATTAGGGTTATAGTATCAATAGTACGCGAGCCTTTGTTGTTTCATAAAGTATCAATAATACACGAACTGTCTTAAGCTGGGATTTTATTCGTGTCAAAAAGGATAAACAACTAAAAGCTCCTTATAAAATTAAAATTACAATATTAAAAAAAAAATCTTGCTATGTTCTATGCCGACTACATGCGATGATAACTATTTCATTCTAGCAAATAAACGATTAATTATAATAATTATTATTTTATTAGTAATTAAAAAAAAATGTTACGCTCACATTTTTCTATAAACAATTCATTATTATACAGATACACATATAATATTATCTTCTTAATTTGAAAGTTGAAAAATTGCAAGTTCCTCTTGAATATAATAATATTATGATATTGAAATGTTTTATTCTTGCTACATAAAAGATCTTATAACAATGGACTAGCAGTGGCAAAAATAGTCAGCGATAATGATGATAAAATGATTGCGCTAATATGAATGTTTTATTTAATAAATATTAAATGCCGTTTTAATTGATGTCTTCGTTTAAGTTTTATTTTATTTATTAAGTGATCATTAACATACTCATGTCACTTACAATAAATTCTCGTGGAAAGATTACAGAGGTCAGTAGTAGACTGTAACTCGGTCGTAAAAAAATATAATTTTATTACTCTTATAATTACAGGTACATGGTCGAAAAATTTTGCTCTCGTTTCCATTGGCCTTGCAAAATATGCAAAAAAGTCAATTTACACTGTAATTGTTAATGTGTCACGTCGGATTACGGTTTTGTGGTAAAACGCTGTAAATGCATTTTTTTTAAATTTAAATATCATGCCATTACCAAATTCATCCAATGACATATTGATAGAGTGAAGTTAGCTAAATGTGACATCACATAATAGTCTAGTTACTAACTTCAATCGAATCAAAATAGATGATTAAAATCAGTTCAAACATCCTATTTTATAGATAGAGATTTAAAGACATTTAAATATTTTCCTGGAATAAAGTTTTGTGTGTCTTTACGAACAACAACCTCACGTTAATCTAGTCAAATGATGATGGGTTTTAGTATCTAAAACAACAATCAATGATTTCTGATATATATCATCGTAAATTGACTTCGAATTGCGGGATTTGAACCCGCGATTCTACGTTGCAGCCACAGCCATAAGCCGAGTATATGGGCCATAAAGTCATATGTTTTTGCGATCTAAAAGTGCCCCAGCGGACTAAATGACCACGCAAATTAGATCTAATGAACAAGTCTTACTCTTGTTAAGCATTAATACTCGTTCATATATCAAGTAAAACCGACTTAACTTACACAATTTAATTGGCATTATATAATTTCACGAGGATTTTTATGGGGTTTAATAATACGAAACAATGGAGTAACTTTGAAATGCAGTTTTTAAATTATTAAATACCCGTTTTATACATTTAAAACATGATTAAAGCTAATTCACTGCTGATAACTCGAAGCCAGTGCAGAAACGAGATACTACCTATAAGACATTGTTTCTTTAATTCGATCTCGTGAAAAAATTTTCGAAATGCTGAAATATTGTCAAATAACCTCTTCGTAAATAATTATAATGAAAAAACTTTTACGGATTTTATCGCGGTTTATTTAGTTTTTTACAAGCCCGACGTTTCGGATACTTTACAGCAACCATGGTCACGGGAGGACCATGTTTGCTGTAAAGTATCCGAAACGTCGGGCTTGTAAAAAACTAAATAAACCGCGATAAAATCCGTAAAAGTTGTTTCATTATAATGAGTGAAATTCTTCGTCAATAAGTTTACCATGACTAATACAGTACTTTAAAAAGCTAACTCTCCAAAAGTGTTCCTCCAATTCCCGTCCATCTGGAAGGAAATATGGATTTTATTGATTACCGTATCTACAGGATTTGCTATCTAGTCTGGTGGCATAGCAACGAATCCGCATTTCAATCATTGTGGGTGGGGCTCCATCGAGATTGTTTATCTGCCTCATTCTGCTCGTGAACGGCCGACGTCTTAAGGTCACAGCAAAAATTAAAAGTGTTTTAGTGTGATAACGGGAGCTTGTGGTTGTTTCACATTAGATTAAGTACCTATACTGCCTCCCCACCATGGTTCAGGCCTTGTCGTGGCGGTGGGGCACAGTACCCCAGGGTGACCCAAACAGCTTGGGTAAAGCGAATTGAGCCGAGGGGGCTCTTTGTACCCCTCTTATAAGAAGAGGTGACAAAAGAGCAGGGGGCAAGGGGTGAGGATGGGAACCTCACCTCATTGTACTGTCCAGACGTTGGGAGTGGTTGTTTTGTGGTGCGGGGCAACCGCTCTGTGGAGGTGGCGTCAGTCCCCTGAGGGACTGACTAGTCGTCGAGGTGCCCAGTTGCTTGTAGATCCGGGGCACCTCACCAAAGGCGGCATTGGTGGCACTCGCCGGGTTTTAGTGGGTAGAGCTGCGTCCACTTACCATCTTTCGGGCGCAGCGAGTCCCACATACCCGCCTGGGGAGACCCACTCCCCAGCGGTATGCGTCAGTGCATTTCCCGGCGTAAAAGAAAAAAAAATTCCTATACTACCTACAGCAAAAAGTACTCCTCAGAGAAACTAAAACTGAATCGGAACAATCATCGCATTTTGGTTAGGATGCTTACGGGACACTGTCGTCTCAATAAGCATATGAAAATAGTCGGGAAGAGTGACACAAGGCACTGCAGACTCTGCTACTCAGCAGAGGAAACGTAATGCATAGTCGTAACTCTATTCTAGGGATGCACGTATTGTAGAGAAGAAGATAAGAAGAAATCAAAATAATCCTAGCATTTATAGAAATAACAGGATTTGGACCGGAGCTGTAAATAGTGGCGATCACAATAATAATAATAACTTTATTAGTTGACCAAAAAGTATTACAATCAAATATTTTCGAGCAGGAATTTGAGTTACATTACATTTCATACAATATAATGATTTGCCACTGTTCCCTAAATTAGGGTAAAATCCTGTGTTTTAGGTTAAACAGAGCTCTCCTGAGAGAAAGTGTAATAAGTATTAGATTATAATACTGGTAACGCTCGAAAGAACTAGTAAGAGTGCTTAGTATATGGAAATATTTAGGTGTGTATGAGTGGGTGTGTGTGTGTGTGTGTGTGTGTGTGTGTGTGTGTGTGTGTGTGTGTATGTGTGTGTGTGTGTGTGTGTGCGTGTGTGTGCGTGTGTGTGTGTGTGCGTGTGTGTGCGTGTGTGGGTGATGTGTCAAGTGATTACCAAAAGTAAAATTCAGTGTCTTCATAAGTCAAGTTTTGGAGAAAAGAAATGAATCTGGTTGCAATGATACGAAGGCAGGCCTTGCCTGGAACAGCCGCTCTTTGAATAATAATAATAAGTACCTATTACTTTTTTACTAGCCTATGCTGACCCACAGCTTGGCAAAAGCCTTCTCCAAGCTTTTCCACATATCGCGGTCCTGCACCAGGGCTTGGTATGTGTTTAGATTATCGCGCCATCTTCTTCGGGGCCGACCTACTACTAAAAATATTAAAATCTAATTATAAATAGAGAAATACTACATAGAGGTTTCTTTTTCGGATAGGGATATGCTTAGTATGATGGATTTTAAGCTTTATTGCTAAGATCATAAAGTATCCTATTAACCCTTAACTCAAGTCACCTGGTTCAAAGTCTACCGTTATACATCTATGATGATAATGATGACTAACATATTCTATGCTGTGGTTGGTTATATATAGACTATTGATCACATTAAATCAGGGGTACACCGCCATTTTATTCGTATTTATATAAAATCTTTCCAATTTGAATTTCCTATAATATATTAGTTACGTATATGACAAACGTGATCACAGAAAATTTTAGCAGTTACTTTTTATTAACACATTCATTATTAAAGTATCAACCCTTATATTATGTCCCACTGCTGGGCACGGGTCTCCTCCTCGAAAACAGGCGAGGAAGGTAATGGGCCATAGTTCACCGATGCGCTGGCCCAGTGCGGGTTGGTGAACTTCACATACCTTCAAAGATTTTCAATGTCTTCAGGTATGCAGGTTTCCTCACGATGTATTCCTTCACCAGTGAGCGAGCGATGGTCTCGTGTTTGGGGTGCACTTAGAAATTTAGAAAGACCCATTTCAAGGCATATACGGGGGGTCAGGATCCAACCCGGAATCTCTCCTATAAGAGGCCAAGTTCACCCACCACTGGACTATCGTCGTTCGCATTCATTATTACGAAGCGTTTATTCAAAATCAATTGCTTACTACATAGACAAATCTAAAAGAAAGAACTAGTTATCTGCGTACTCTTTTGTAGAGTCGGTTAATGCAAATCACCTGTAATGTGCAAAGGCCCTAGTAATAATATGTTTGTAGACAAAAGCTTCTCGGTACTCTCAATTGGTGCAATTAAATTTAGATTATGTTGAGTATAACCAAATTCATCTCTCCTTGATCAGGAATCGGCATAATATCTAAGGCCGTATTTATCTATACAATGGAAAGAGCTACTATTTTGTGTTACATGACTTTATAAGCGGTTACTAAATTAAATAATAATAATAACTTTGACGACCTCTGTGGCTCAATGGCTAGCGTGTTGGCGCGCAAACCCGGAGATAGCGGGTTCGAATCTCGCCGGGGAACAAAAAAGTTTATGTGTTCCTGGGTCATGGATATGTATTAAATATGTGATATTATATAATAAAAATCTTAAATATATGTATTATATTAAAAAGTATTAAATATATATTGTATTTCCTGGTACCTGTAACACAAGTTCTTCGGAAACTTAGCACGGGACCAGATTGACGTGTGTAAAAGCGTCCATAGATAGTACCTGTATTATATAATTAATATCATATTGTGTTTCGGAAAGACCGGCGAGACAAACTGCCATGGATCATGCATTAATGCACCTCATGTCTCATACTTTTTGCTAACGCGGGCGAAGCCGCGGGCAATACCTAGTTATTACATAAGTCACTTCGCATATTCAAAATCATGAAGAATAGATTACCACATAAACTTCTAAACTCACTGGTACAACAAACGATTTGAACATCAAAAGAGCATTTGAAAACTACGTAATATAAATAAAAATTGCTAATTTACCAAAGTAATTTTATTTGAATACAGCGTAGTTACTGAATATAAATTAAATTATACACCTCGACTCTGTCGTTTATTTATAAAATAATTTGATCGCCCAAGCGAGACGATCTAATGATTTCCTAGTAACATTTTATGATAGTTATTTTGTTCTCGTCAGTAAATTGTTAAAAATAATTGCCGTTATTGTTATTGTCAATATTGCCCAGTTAAATGTTAGTCATTTATACTACAAGTCATCAGCGTATCTATTTAATGTTAGATAAAGCATTTCGTCGAAAGAAAGGTGTCGCTTCTTTGTGTCAGGTTATTTCTTTTTCAATCTTTAATTATTCAGAGGCGTTAATTTTCTGCTTGGAGATGAGAGCCCCAGCGTTCCTTAAACTTAGTTTCTTACAATTTTATAAATATAATCGACGAGGACCGAACGAAGGTATGAACTCGATGTCTAGGGGGTTCTTGAGTGCGAGGGTCCGGGTTCGATCGTGACCCCCGGTGGTACCTTCAAATGGGTTCTTCTAAGTTTCTACACACAACACCATCGCCCACTGCCAGTGAAGAAAACGTCGCGAGAAAAGCTTCAAGCCATTATAATATTATATAATCAATTACTTCAATACAGCACCCCTAGACAAGTGGCATACGCGCCGATTCTATTCCTTTGCGTTTTCTCGTTAAACGCTTTTACAAACGAAACCAATTTATGTGTCCTAATAAACGTTCTTCAAAAATTTTGCAGCAACCCAATGAGTTAGCGAAAAAATGCAAAGGAATAGAATTGGCGCGTATGCTACTTGTCTAGGGATGCAGACCTGAAAGGTTGGGAATGATTGAATATTACTTTTACATTTGCTGTGTCAGATGTTGTTCTACAAAATATTAAATATACCAAAAAATCGCCCCTTGATCGTATTTATTTGTTTTTTTTTTGCATCAATCTTTCCTTTCCATCTGATATTTATCATATTCTGCAAAAATGTGTTGTGCAGAGGTAATGCCATGCTGCTTTGCAGCCAAATTGGGCCGGCACGACCGGGAGGTCCCTCTCGCACATGAAATCGGCGTAAAGTGACAGCTAATCTGTCGCGTATCGTGCGGTTTGTGAGTTTCCGGTGGAGGAGATAGAAAAAGGAGAGCAACGCATCTGCATAACCTCTGGTGATGTCGATGTTAATGGGCGTCAATAGGCTTCGGCTGTTCGTTTGGCCTAAAAAAATATATTGGCTATAATATATTGGCTATGGCTTGGCTATAAAAAAATGTATATTTTTCAATACTGGACCTTTCACGAGGAATGCTTTGTGGCTTTGTGGAGCACCATCTTCTGTGCGGACACTTATCTACTTATTTATTCCACGAAGTAGATTTGCTGTTCTTTCGTATTACTTTCGTAAGGGAGACATAATATGCAAGAGTCATGTTACTGGCGTCGAGATCATAGAAAGTCTGAGGGTAGCAAACGACTACGCGACCATCATTTTACCATAATATTTTAAGTTACTCATACACAGTAGACGAGCCAATTAAATAAGATTAGCGTCACCTATTATAAGCGAAATCGCTTAAGTCATCTTAATTATCTTTAGCCCTCCTACCACTTTTTAACCAACTTCAAAAAAGAAGGAGGTTCTCAATTCGTCTGTGTGTTTTTTTTATAATTAGATCCCCTATCTGAAGTATAAAAACAAGACTAACTACAGCTACGAGCGTGTATAAGTTACGGTTAATTGAATGCGTTCCACCGTTTAGGGTGCGCCTGCGCATCGTGACTATCTCGGCGATGGTGATCTGGACCGCGGCTCGTGCGGAGATAATGCGCCCGCGCACCCGACATACTATGGTGAGCAGAGGTTGAGAAACGCCTTTGGTTCTTTACATATTCGATGCCTAAATTATCATTTATGTGTTATTGAAATATAATTGTTACAACAAATTTTCTCAAAGTTTCCTATTTAGGGTAACGTACAAAAAAACGATCACTCAGGCGTACGTCTGTCCGTCTGTCACAGCTAATGCGCTAAGAATCTCACTGTCCCAAATCAGGTGTAATTTGATGGGATGATGTATTTAATCCTATGACCCAAAGACGCAAACACACACACATATTTAAGTTATCATAATTTTATTTTTCTGTTGCAAATTTTATCAACATTTTTTTCCTTAGACTTTTATTTATTATATCAAAATGAAATTTATTAAATTAACTTATTTTTGTTTATTTAATTATTAATTCATTGCTAACTAAAATTTTAATGTTTTACAATATGTATAGTTAAAACCGAATAACTTGTTGTTAATCTTCGTGTCATGCATTTCCGCTATCGTTCGCGCGAGTCTGATGCTAGCTTTATTTGCTCTACTTTACAGAAAGGGACACGCTTTGGTTAAGTCACTCAAATGTTTTAAGGAAACAGTTAACTAGCGCTGTTATAATTTATTAAAACATTATATAACTACTCTAAGGGCTAACTAGGGCTGTGTAATCTAGTTATTTATGATTTTATAATTCAATTGACTTTCGACAAATAGTAAAATCTAGAAGCGCGCAGCCTGAACGCTACTATTTGATATTATAAAGGAATTATATTAAAAAAATGATGTGGTGTCGTGGGACACCAGGTAGGAACGAAGTTAAGAAAGAGAAGGGATGAGAGAACGAAAAGAAAGAGGGAGAAAGAGAAAGGTATTATACACTTCTCGCTTGTGTATGCGAGTTCCGTCGCGCAGCAAAATCCCTATCTCCTCTAAGCCTGCCGTAAGGAACTTCATTCCAATAAATTTAAAAGTCTTTGTGTGAAAGACTATCATACATCCATACATACAAACTTTAGGATTTGTAATATTAGTAAGAAGGATAATTGTCGCGGTAAGCTTCGAATTGATCTTTAAATGCCATCTAGCGTTAAATATATAAAAACTACAAACATTTTTAAACGACTTCAAGGAGGCGTTTCTCAATTCGACCGAATAAAGCGATATTAATAAACCGAGCGACGACGGTCCAGTGGTGGATGGACTCGGCCTCTTATGCGAGAGGTTCCGGGTTCGATCCTCTATTCGTCTTCTATTCTATTCGTTTAGCGTTTGTGCCATTTGTCTAGGGGGCCTTTAAGTAAGGTAGTAAAGATCTACCCAGATCTTATTAATTCAAAATCATAAATAACGATCGAATAGTTTGCGAAGGCGGAGATTATAATAGCGATATTATAACAATCATTATTGTAATACTCTAATTAAACAAGATAATGGGTTGATATAGTACAAGTCGATTAGAAGGTCTGATTTAATCGATTTTTTCTCGTTTACATAACGATCCGGGAGTGTACAAAAAGTTGCTTTGTCAATATTAGGAAGCAATTAGGTCTTTGGAAATCTAATTAAGTATCAATGCATTGTGATGTCGATGATGACTTTTTACCAATACTGAAACATTGGTAGGGTCAGCAAAAATATTGCGTGATTCATTTTATTGTTTGTTTCATCAAGTTTTATCACGTTCAAGATGAGAAAAATATAACATGGGATTACTTGAAGTCATGAAAAACTATAGTTTGTTTGAGGTTTGTATTAATGTATTAGATAAAGATACTTTCTTATAATCGACGACGAACAAGGAAAGATCATAATGTATTTTATTTATAAAAAGCATTCCATTGTTTTACATAATATTTACTTTAATTTCAGAGTTTTAAATATGACTCGAGAAAGATATCAACTATTTTTGCTATCCGTACATTTCTGTTATCGAGGCTTGTCTAGTTTGATTTATGCGTCTCCATCTGCCGGATTATTTACCATATTCCATTGTACATATCAATTAGTTATATATCAATTTATTGATTTAGAAAGAAAACAGATTTAGGTTTAGTTATCTGAGTATAATAAGAACTTTTAAACCGGGTAGTTGCTATCACGTTTTGTTTTACGCCGGTGTTATTAGAGCGAGAGGTACCATCCTGGTCATGCCAGACCAAGTCGGCTGCAAAGCAGCATGGCACTGCATGGCATGACACATCTTACTAGACTAAAGCTAATAATAGCTTTTCTCGTATTTCTTATACTATATTAGACATACTTCGATGACACCTCTGCAACCTTCCCAACATTTGACTTTGAACACAACATAGGCATTTTAAGATAGGCAAGTTATTAACGAATATTCTGGGAATAACACAGAAAGTACATTCGATGGCAAACGAATAGTCAAAGCCTTGCGACTATCGATGCCCATTGACGTGCCACCACTTTACATGGAAGCTCACACAACAAATACATTTATGTATTGCCTATCCTGAGACATAAATGCAAAAAATATAGGCTAAACGGCTATCATTAAACTGACCGGTAATAAAATATAATGACATCAAAAAAGAAAAAGAAAACAAGAGATCTGGAAGTTTCTCCTAGGCTAGGAGATTTTTGATTAATGTAATTTTTTGATTAAAAAATATAAGATTTTTCATTTCTTTATTATTTATTTATAGCACAAAAACGCAAGCATTGTCAGGTAGGCTTTCAAGGGTAAAATGGACTACTTATTCCCACTTGTTTGTAACAAGGCGTGGTTCTATTAAACTATATTTAATAGCACGCGCGTACATGATTTAGAGCAATCAGTTTATATTACGTTTATATAAAAATACAATGAACCAATTATAGATCTGTAGGGCAATAAATAGTAATATAATGTACAATTGCTTATAATCCTATTTGGCTCAGCCTTGAGCCATTCGTTGCCGGAACGATACTAAGAAACAAACCTACGCTATCTAAAATATAACTAAGGAAAATTGTACGGAAAAATGTATTTTTTATGAGTCTATTTTACTGTTTTTCATTTCAGATGGAGTGAGACAACCTGGCATGAAGCATTATTTTCTATTTTAAATTATCTATCTTTAAGCAAATTATATAAAAGTTTTATCATGTATTATTTATATTAAAGAGTATTGTGTAAATAAGTATTAATTTATAAGTGTCATCACTGAATTGGATGAAAGCACCGACTCTCCACTAGTTGCCAAAAACAATTGACAAACGTTTCAGAATGTAAAAAAAAAACAAACGAAACAATGTTACTTAATAATATAACAACAATAATTTGAAGAAAGGGTTGAAGCGTTGCCAAGGGTAGGCGTTTTTATATTAGCTGGGCAAACTGGCAGACGTGCTAAAAGTGTTGGCGTAGCCTATGAACATAACCTTATTTACCTTAGATATAGCAAAGGTGGCCTAAACGAGTAACAACATGGGCAGGTCCAGGAAGCAACAGACAAAGGGGTAGAGCAAAAGCCCGCTGGATAGACGACATACTCCAATTGGCAGGAAGAGATTGGATAATAATAGCTAACAGAAAAAGATGGGGGCAACTAGAGGAGGCCTATACCCAAAAAGGGACTATGACATAATATTATATAGTATCGCACCAGCTTAACAGAAGCATAATTCTTTTTATTTAATATGTACGACACTACATACATATTCAAGTGTCATGGAAATTAAAGAAAGGCTTAATAAATAATAATAATAATCATGAGACATAAAATACAGGCAAATCTGTTTCACGACAGAAAAAAGCAAGACGGTGGCTCCCATCCAGCCGGGAGCTAGAATCGATAAAATGTTCATATGATATCATGGATGTCAAATGAATTCTAATGTCCAAGTCATAAATTTGTTTATATCGAGACTGTCTGTAATAAAAAGTTCTAACGAGCTTATTATAGAACTAGGTTAACGTTCTGTAATTGTTCATAAATATTTATTTATTTATTACGATAAACTATCCATAGTGAGTTTTCTTATTTGAACGTTTTGCTCGGCTATCGGATCTCTCTTATGTTCACTTTTTAATTTAATCCTCATTTTATGTGTATAGTATTTTATTAGTATAGAGTTATTATTATTTAATAGTTGTTATTTATCCTACTTAATTTAATGCCTACATAGGGGAAATTTGTATAATCGTTTTAAATGTCTTCTTATGCTTTGATAAGCACGAAGATTTTGAGTATCTACTTAAACAAATTAGATAAACTCTATCTTTATTCTAATAAGTAATATTATATTCAAATTCTTGAATAAGTAAAAATACTCGACTGTTCCAACTTCTAACGTCTAACCAAATATCTTTACCAACCCACTGAAACGTATGACCATCGTGTTTTTCTGAAACGTGACGTTTATTTTTTTTTTTAGATTAATACAATGTAGTAATAATAATAAGTATTTTATTTACTTCATTTAAAAAGATAAAATATACAAAATATAGTAGTTTATTATATTCTGATTTTAATATTTGTGGATAGAAGATATAGAGATGTATAAAAATGTTATCACTAAATACTAACAATAATTACATAAAATAAGTTTATTTTGTCACTAACACATTTCACCAATTATGGACTATTCTAGGTCTGAAATAAACGTATTGTATTGTATTGTATTGTATTTTCCGTAGAATATATTGTTTATTTTATGCTTATTACACACAATATGTAATCGTTTTAAATGTATGTCGCGACCAACCTAAGTAACATAATATCATCAAGCAACAAGAATATTTGATTGCGTATAATGAACAAAACCTTTTTTACATATTTCACAGTGTAATACATAATTAATATACTTCTATTGTTTAACTAGAATATTCTATATTATTAAAAAATATATATATTTTTCATGCAAAATTTCATGTGAAACATCTGTTGGCGTGTTTTGTAAGTATAATCGATTCGGATGCCGTGACCGAAGACGGCACGACGCTGACTTTTAAGAC
Organism: Lycaena phlaeas; assembly: GCA_905333005.2. Lineage (NCBI taxonomy): Eukaryota > Metazoa > Arthropoda > Insecta > Lepidoptera > Lycaenidae > Lycaena > Lycaena phlaeas. Next base: position 9,049,495 of record HG995181.1, read on the forward strand.
TTTTTATTAAATTTGAATTCTAATAAACATCTTTCTCGTCTCCCGAGCATCTCGATACAGTCAACTTTTTGATATTGCCACTTTTAATTACGATTTCAAAGTTGCGAATAAAATACGGAAAGTTCCAATCGAGTTTCGTCTTATCGAAAAAACGTAAATCCATTGTAATTTTTTGTAACGTGACGTATATTACACAATCGTTACGTAGTGTAATTATCGATCACCTTCCGCGTACGACAACAATGAAATCGATATCGACAACTATCAAAACTAGATCTCGGTCAGTTTTTTGGGCACGCAACGACCGGCCTCGCACCCCGAGTTTCCACACGAGCAGACACGTCTCCTCTCGGTACGTGGACGATGTGACAATGTCAAATGTTTGTTACATCACTAGGATATCCAGTTAATCAAGGTGAGAAATGAGATGATATTTTTTTATATTATGTCTGTTAAATTGCCAATTAATAAAAAAAAGGTGTGTATGCGATTCACACACGACAGAAGTGAAACACACGTTAAATGCACAAATACAAATATAAAGTACAAAACAGTGTACAATATACAAACAATATACATACACACCGACATTTGTTCTCTCGCTCTTTTGAATTTGTGTCTCTTTTCACCTGTCATTTTTTCCGTTGCATCCGGTTTGAAATCACGATTCTAAAGAAGTTTCACTTTAAAAGTTTTTAAAAGATATATTGACAGTTATAGACACACACGTTCCAGTATACTCGTGCAAGTCTAAGCTGATACGCGTGTTCACAAACAATACTTTGAGGTGTCACGGTACTCCAGAACGCATAGGGTCATTCAAACCAATTCATAGACTATTTTAAATGAAATCCGCAATTGTGCGTCTGTCAAAACTCAAACCCATATGAAAACCGACTGTTGATATCAGGAGCGCATAGATAGAAGAGCTCCTTGCATAGTATTGTTTCATTACTTAGCCAAGTACGCTTTTTGAATATGGATGGTGGGTCTTGAATACTGGAGCGTCTGGATATGTAGACTCTATATAATACGATGTAACAAAGTCAATTCGTTGCATCACTAGGACATCGAGCTACAACCGTTGTAAAGCCTGACTATTGACACCAGCGCATAGATAGAAGCGTCATTGTTTCATTGTTTACTGTGACACCTCAAAAAATTGTTTGTGAATATAGGTGTATGAAAACTAGTCTTAGAGATTGAAGTGTCATAACATTTTATTTTCATGTTGAAACTTTAAAAACATACTGAAACCTATATCGTGATTTGGCCAACTCGAAACTTCTGTACGCTTTTTTGTCGTTAGGTCTTGGTCAAAAAGTATTCTTCTTCTTTTATTTTTGGCAAACGACCGCTATTTGCGACATTCTACCAAAAGAAGTATTCACTGTATCTCTTGTTGTGTTGCAAACATGTCATTAAAGTAGCAAGTCATTAGTATTCATTACAGAACTTTGTTATTTTATATGCGCAATAAAAATATTCTCTATGTATTTAATTAAATTCGCAATCAAAGTGAACACAAAAACAAAACAACGACAGTAATTGACCGACCTCCATCTTATCGTGTATCTATGGTATCTGTTGCACAACTGGTCAAATAATTACAATAGATGGCCATTGTTCCAATGACCGGCCCACGACCTTCGGGTGAGCACGATTTTTGACCATTACACCGTCCGTTGAATCGACACCTTTTACTTCATTGTAATCAATCGTGCTTCCTTTTCGAGAATTTGGAATTAGATAGATAGATAGATAGATAAACTTTTTATTCACCATTCCACATTACACATACAAATTAAACAAAAAGGAAAACAAAAACCAAATGTAAGAAACAAAAATTAATAAATCTTTACAGTGTTAATAAAATCACATTAAAATATAGAGTATGTGTGCTGTTGTGGAATTCCATTAATTTTTTTTAATAGTCTATGGTAAGTTATTGACATAACTTTTCATTGTGTAAAAATAATTTTGCAATTTTTTGAAAGAATTTTTTATTTAATTTTTATTACAACTTTGGCGACATTATATTATTCTAAGTCTATCTAAATCAGAAGTCTATACTGAAAATAATACCAAAAAAGTACATTTCTAAACGCAAATCAAATCTACCACCCGTTTCAATGTAAGCTCACTCAAAATAGCTGGCAAAACAAATTCAGTGAAAATAACGTTACGTGTCGTGTAATCCTAAGAGAAACGCCCTATTCCCAAGGTATCTTTCATAAAATGAAGCAGTCAAAGTACACGGAGTGTAGTAGGTAATGGTGATTTTCATAATCATCATTCATCCCTTTAGATCCCTTCTCGTACTATTTACTGGGCTTAGAACACATTCGATCAGTTGTTGATCGAATACTTAAAAGCAGCAGCTATGCACATTTTAACGGTGTTTTGTTAAACATTAAAAATATACGATAGCAAAGTCAGATACTCGGGTAAAAAAAAATTACCCACTCCTGGGCACCCACGTCCCACTGCTGGGCAAGGGTCTCCTCCTCGAAATCAGGCGATTCAAACTCGAAGCTTGAAAATATTCCCCTTTTCTCGTTGGCACAAAATCTGAATCAACTGAGATGACAGTTGATTCAATATTTTGCGGTGTAGCGTCCAGTGATCAATGGTATTAATGATTTGACCAAAAATTGGCGTTATCAGCTTAGCAGCAGCTATTATGTTTGACTACCTCGAAGATGATGAGACAATGGGAGCAGGGGATCAAGGGGTGAGGATGGGAACCTCACTTCATCGTATTGTCCTGACGTTGGGAGTGGTGGCGTCGGTTCCCTGAGGGACTGACTAGCTGTCGAGGTGCCATGTTGCTCGTGGATCCGGGGCCAACCTCACCTCTCACCAAAATAGGTAGTGTTGGCACTCACCGGGTTTGAGTGGGTAGAGCTGCGCCCACTTACCATCTTTCGAGTCCCACATACCCGACTGGGTGATGCGTCAGTGCATTTCCCGGCGTAAAAGAAAAAAAAAACCTTTGTTAAGCAGTGGACGGATTGGGAACTGATGGTGATGATGATGATGGTGATGATGATGATGATGATGATGATGATGATGATGATTACTAGCTTGTTATACTTAAAGTTGACAACACGGAAACAGCGCCTGGTAAGATCTCGATAGCTATTGACACTTATTACAACATTTATTACACCTTTAGATCCCTTATCTCACAGTACACTTGTACTATTAAAAATCCGGTGTAGCTTGTGCATTTGTTAACCTAATGAGTATAATATAAAAATATATTGATACTTTACAACTGCTAATAAAAGTAATTGATGGTCTATTAGAAATTTTTATTCGATACAGATGTTAGTCTTCGCATATTATGATAGGTATCTCAAAATATGTACGAGATAGAATGCTTAATTAATTTCATTATTAATTCATAGACTTACCTCAAGTTATCTCAATTTTCAAAAGGAAATAATAATATAATAAAATATTATGTAATATTTATGGACGCTTTTACACCACGTCAATCTGGTCCCGCGCTAAGTTCTCGAAGAGACTCGAAGAGAGAAGTTAGGGGTACCAGACAACGGAAATACATACATATATTTAATGCTTTTTATATTTTAATACTTAAATTTAAGATTTTTATTATATGATACACATATTTAATACACATCCAAGACCCAGGAACACAGAAACTTTTTTGTGTTCCCTGGCGAGATTCGAACCCGCTACCTCCGGCTTGTGCGCCAACGCGCTAACCACTGAGCCACAGAGGTCATCCGATGTTCTGCGGTGGATAGATAAGGGCTGATGATTATGATGATGATGTATGATTATTATACAGAACACTAAGTGTAATGAATTATTTTTAAGTACCTACCCATAACCCAAACATTCTTTACATGTACTTAACTTAGTCTAAACCAAAATAAAAATCACAATAAGTAACAGCAAAACCCAGACGTATGAAAAGATCTAAAAATAGCAGAGTGACAATAGCTTGTGGACTTTCCATGTGGGTTTTAACTTTAAAAAGAGAAATAATATTTGAATCGGAAATTCCTGAACTGAGAACATCAGGAAATCGATGAAAGCTTTTTACAACATTCACAGGGACAAAGGTTTCATTACAAGAAAGTGCGTCATCACACATCATTCGACATAATTACTTTTAAACGTTGATGAACTGAACATATACCTATCTTAATGAACGCCAAGATGGCCGATCTCTTGCCACTGACATCCAACGTAGCCTTGAAATAACGTAGCCTTCTATTGGTAATAGAAATTTCAAAATCAGTTTAGTAGATCCAGATATACCCATTGCGAATTTAACCACTTTATAATATTAGTATCATAATCATCATCAGCCTCTATCCGTCCACTGTTGAACATAGGGCTCCCTCAATGAACGCCAAGACGACCGATTCGTTGCCAGTCGCAACCAACAAGGACCCGTCACTGCTCGGAGATGGTCTTCCCACCTGGTTAATGATCGACCAACACTTTGCCTACCTAAACCTGCCCTCCACACGTGAACCTTAATAGCCCATCGGCCATCTGTCCTCCTGAATGTGTGACCAACCCACTGCCACTTCAACGAGGCTATTCTTCGCGTGATATCGGTAACTATATTTCTCCAGCGGAGGTCCTTGTTTCGAATCCAATATGGATGCCGAATATGCCAAAGAAACACCCAGCATAGTACGTTGAGCTACGGCAAACTTCAGGACCAATCGGCCACTGCTTGGAGATCGTCTTTCCACCTAGTTAATGGCCGACCAACACTTCGTCTACCTAAACGCGATAATTATAATTCTAATATTAGTATAGATGTACAAAAATATTACAAAATAACATATTAACAGACATTGTAGATATTACTATTGAACAGTTAACTGATGGAATTTCCTATTAGGAAGTCGAAGAAAATAACTTACACAAGGATAAACACTCACAATTGTTTTGTTTTATACTTTTTAATGAGGCGTCAGGCGAATGCCTTATATGGAATCCTTAAATGCTTCGTCCGATCACCAACACGCAATTAATGTTTGATTGCATAGTAATGAGTAATTATTGGAATACTACATCGATGGTGTTACTTGCATGAATTAACTAGTAAACTTTGAATACTTTGAATTTGTTACTCTGTAAAGGCAAATCTAATATATAAAATTCTCGTGTCACAATGTTCGTTCCCATACTCTTCCGAAACGGCTCGACCGATTTTTATAAAATTTTGTGTGCATATCAGATAGGTCTGAGTATCGGCCAAAATTTATTTTTCATTTCCCCTAAATGATAAGGGTGACCCACGCCATATTTTTATTTTTTTACTTTATTGACAAAATTTTCCATTTTTATTTTTTATGATGTTATATTAAAAAATACACACAGCCCTAAATTTTCAAATTTCTAAATTTTCCCTTCTACGATCATTAATTGCGATATTAGTACTTTGCAGCTAGTGAATTATAAAAAAAACGCTATCCATCTTAATTCGAAATATAATTAGCACCAGTCGATTATTTTTATCACTGTTGTATATTAGGTTAAGGTATTTATCTATGCGCCTATGCAGCCTGAAAATAAATGGTTATTATTATTATTATTATTATAACTAGCTACTAAAACGAAGTCTCTCAACCATAGCACTCCTGTATATGGGGGCCTAGCCAAAATGCTATTATGAAAGCGTTAGCGAAGTTCGAAAATGATAAAATGTATAGGATGGATCACGTGATTAAGCGCGGCCTTATGTCGATCCCATAAATTTTATAATTTTCGAACCTCGCTAACGCTTTCTTAATGGCATTTTGGCTAGGCCCCTAGGAGGATAGTGTGTGCTCGCGGCTGGCAATAACCTGCTATTACCCGTAAAACAGCTTTGTTATAGACAGACATGAAAGTAAGATCAAGATAAGATAAGATAAGATAAGTGCGGTATTGAATTATCATCTTAAATACCAGAGCAGCTCATGATGACTTACATGATGTTAAGTGAGCTTTGGTCTGCCAGCTCTTTTGTTAAGTGTAAAAAAACAAATGCAACTATGTCTTCGGATGTGCGTGTATTGAGTGAAAAAACCTCGCTCCAAATATCTCAAATTGACGTCCTTGCAACCGAAACCTATGATTAGCGTTGACATAAAGCGCCAGGCGCCGAGGTTGTAATGGACACCGTGTCACAATTAAGGCCATTTAATATTTGGGTATGTTATTAGAGTCTCATTGAGTGTCTATATCGAATATCATTTGATGACATGGAAAACTATATTCAGACGATCCCGTGAGAAAACCTTACCTATTTCATAGGCAAAGGCACATTTTTCGTTGCAGTCGAGAGATCGGTCGGCCACTAATCAGATATGAAGATAATATCCGTTCAGTGTCCAGTCTATGCTTAGTGCGATTGGCAAAGGAGTGGCCGTCTTGGCGTTCGTTAGAGAGTTCATAAAGTCTGTCGATGATGGTGATGATGATGAATCCATTTTGCTTCTTGTTAAAAATCAATGTTATCATTTTTAGGGTTACGTACCCAAAGGGTAAAAACGGGACCCTATTGCTAAGACTTCGCTGTCCGTCCGTCCGTCTGTCACCAGGCTGTATCTCAAGAAGCGTAATAGCTAGACAGTTGAATTTTTTACAGATTGTGTATTTCTGTTGCCGCTATAAGAACAAATACTAAAAACAAAATAATAATAATAATTAAGGGTGCTCCCATACAACAGAGTAGTTTTTGGCTTTTTTCTCTGTATCTCATGAACCGTAATAGCAAGGAGGTTAAAATTTCACAAATGTTGCATTTTTATTGCCACAATAATAACAATAATTAAAAATTAAATAAAAATAATATTTAAAGGGGGGGGCCCCCTATCCCCCCTTCCATACAACCAAAAGTAATTTTTTAAACTGTTTTTCTGTTACGGATCCCCCCGTGCGCAAGTCCGGCTCGCACTTGGCTGGTTTTTTATCTTAGCTCGAATAATTTACGAAGCACTAGGTTTCATGGTATTGTTGATGCGGTCATCACATTGACCTTTTACTATAAAATATTTACCTTAGGCTATCTAGGCGTTGAATATTATTAAGACTAACAATAATTATTTCCTAGCGATTATTTGCTGGCACAAAATGTAATGAAGGTCAAGCCTTGAGGTAAGTATTACTTATTTATTTTTTTGATTCCACCAAGAATTATATACGCTTCGTTAAAGTTAAAACTCCACGTGGACGATGCCACCATTTTTTTTATGACGCAGTGGAAATCTAGTGCACTATCGCTTTTTAAGGGACCCGGATCTGCAGGCAGCGGGAAACCCTCAGCGACAGACTGGTCCTGGCAAGACCAGATTCTCCACAATAAGGGGACTGCCCGGCTACCACTTGGCAGTCCTCACGACGTCTTGATTGTCACTTGTCACGATGTCTTCGGTGGAGCCCGGGTTCCCATCCCGAACCCGACACGAGCACAGGAGTGTTACTGGAAGCGCATTACCTAGCGCCTCCGATGTACCCCTGTTTGTCGTCTACGGGGGGAGGCCACATCGGCGGCCTCCTCTCTCACCCGTGGACGATGCCACCAAGGCTAGTTTTAGATATAATATAAAGATTTAGCTTAGACTAACAAACCAGTTTTACATTTTACAGAAAATATAAATGTGAAAATGAAAGTGTTTACACATTAGCGTGAAATATATTGTAATTAGTAAACATAATTTAAGAGAATGCGAGATAAACACAAAGATGGCCGCTTTTTATTTCTTAATTAAAATGATTTATTTCCTTGATAATCCCTTTTAGATAAAACATTTTTTAACAAAACATTTTAAAGAGAAAGGTAAGTGTTAAGTGCATGGTTCATAAGAAGAAAAAGTCAATTTGATGCATATTGTGCGTGTACTTTCGAATCTCAAAACAAGGATGTTTTATGGTAGTATGGTAGTTATTTCGATGACGCAAATCCTTGGGATTGAACTGCTCTTCTATCAAGCTGTATTTATTTAGAATGTATATAAATTTTGAGCCTGCAGTATGATAAATTAAACTTGTATTAAGGTGAAACGTATGACATGTCATGCTCGCTTATGCCATTGCAGTGGTGGCGTTGTGTGATGGGTCCTCCACTTCCCTCTAATATGTGGAAGAGGTTGACGCTGGCACACGCGTCCTGGCCTATGTGAAGGTGCCGCTGTGGTGGCTGGTCGTGTTATGCAGTTTCTACCTCGCTTGGTTTTTTGTTTTCTTTTTATTAAGATCCTCTTGTTTGTTTTGATATTGCGGGGTCCAAATTTATTTACTTATTTATTTTAGGCAAATGTGAATTAATTTATGTAACTAGCATGTTGTTATTGTATTGTATTGTATTGTATGTAACTAGCATATTGTTATTATATGTATATTAGTATGTTGTTATTTTGATGTATTTACAAAAATTGTAAAACTATATTTTAAAAAGAGCAATCCTACAGAGTTTCTTGCTAGATTCTTCTCTGAGGAAAACTGCTACTTTGCGAATCTAGCATTAGCTTATAAAAAAATTGACATGTTTCAAGTGCTATGTAATTTGCCTACGAAATAAATATTATTTGATTTGATTTGATTTGATTTGGGTGGACAAACGGACAGACGAACCACATGACGCACGTCGCCCATCAACACAAACTAGTTAACCTGAGACTAGTGGCAACTGCTTCATGTTTTGCCCATCCTAAAACCTTAGATATTCAGTCTCGCTGCTAGTAATCACACTACTTGTCCTGTTCTTTTATCCGTAACAGGAAAGCTGTTACACGGAAGAAGCAAGCGACATAGTGGTAGGTACTCATGCAGCCGGGAGCGTGGTATAGCGCAACCCGGTATTTTCTTTTCTTAAGTTTCCAAAAATAGCATGGTCTCATAGAATTTACCTAAATTATATTATATTCTATTCTTGCAATAATAGTAAAGGAAACCTTCAAAAGAGGAAAGGGGGCATTTGACACGAATTTATTTTGTTTTTAAGAATGAATTGATATGATTATGTGAGTTTTGATTTTAAAATTATTCTCATAGATGTGACATATAATGTTATTATATTTATTGATAAAGAATAGGTGGACAAACGAACAGTCGAAACCTTGCGACTATCGACTCCCATTAACATCTACATAACCAGAGGATATGCAGGTGCATTGCCCACCTATTCCCTATCGCCACAACGGGCCATCGGAAACTCACAAGCCTCACCAAACACGACAGCATAGCTGTAACTTTACACCAATTTCATGTGAGGTAGAGGCAGCATGGCACTTACAAATCGTTTATTTGGTTAAAATCGACATTTCGGCATTATCTACGAAGATGTTTAAGAAAACATTCTAGTTCCAGTTTTAATACTTTTGAAAAGTAAATCTGTTAGTAATTTAATCGCTGAATCGATAATCGAAGAATTCAAACCAAACTACCAAGACGTGTCGACAATTTTACCTTTCCCAAAGCATAACTTCGCACATTTACACTTGCCGTAATATATATTATTAGTGTGTCAATATCATATTTAGCCATGATATATTGAGTACCCCATTTATCGTTGCTGAGCGAATTACACATTACTACTTTACTTTACTAGTTTAGTAAACTAACTTAAATAGTAGTAAAAAAAAAAAAAAGTAAAGTATCAACCCTTTTATGTCCCACTGCTGGGCACGGGTCTCCTCCTCGAAATCAGGCGAGGAAGGTAATGGGCCAATGGAAATAGTAGTAACGAGTATTAATAGCTCATTTCTTGTTTTCAAATACTGGTAAGTAATTTAAAAATTAATTGGTATTTTCAGGAAAAAAAAGATAAAAAGAATAAGCTTTAGCGATCACATTTTAATTAGTAAATATAGTATTATAGTAAGTATAAAATAAAAGTAGGTATAATAATATAGTCAAACATTTTTGATTTGGGGTAGCGCTTAGTTGACCCTAGTAACGTTAGTGACCTCCCCTCCCTCACACTTTCCACACCTTTCTTTCCAATATACAATACACAGCTTGCACCATACACAGAAAATTATGATAAATGTAACAGACAAAAAAACATTGACTGTTTTCAAAACTGTGTATTTAAATCTTACCAAAAAAAGCTTGATAGGGACTGAGTGATTGGCTGAGGATAAGAATGGGCATAGGGAATTTGTGCATTAAATTATTACCGATTAAATTTCGTAATAAAAAATGAAATATGACCTACAATTAAATTATAAATTAATAATTAAAGTGCATAACTGGAGCAAGACCTTAAGTTGACATTTAAACTTTTGTGTCAATTCACAAATTGGAATTATTAATAATCATGTGATATGATCTGCCCGTCTGTTACGTAAATATTTTATCAGAAAACCAAAATATTTTCCAAAAAGGGGTTCCTACCAACATTTTAACGTAAAAAAAGTAAAGTATATTATGTCCCACTGCTGGGCACGGGTCTTCTCCTCGAAATCAGGCGAGGAGGGTAATGGGCCAATAGTTCACCGCGCTGGCCCAGTGCGAGTTGGTGAACTTCACATATCTTCAAAGACTTTTAATCTCATCAGGCATGCAGGTTTCCTCACGATGTTTTCATTCACCGGTGAGCGAGCGATGGTCTCTTGTTTGGGGTGCGCTTAGAAATTTAGAAAAACCCATTTCAAGGCACACACGGGGGGGTCAGGATCGAACCCGGAACCTCTCGCATAAGAGACCGAGTCCATCCACCACTGGACCATCGTTGCTCCATTTTAATTTTAACGTACCACAAAATAAAACATTCATTTAAAAAAGCAATCGTATTAATTAATACAATATTCACAAAATAAAAATAAAGTTGAATCTATTTGCTTTGTTTTTGTGAAAAAAAAATGGCCGACCCTGCCAGGATTCGAACCTGGAATCTTCTGATCCGTAGTCAGACGCGTTATCCATTGCGCCACAGGGCCGATGCCAGAGATGGTAAATTTACAAATCAGGACAAATCCATTGAATATATGTTTTTATTCTTAATACTTTGTTATTAAAAAAATATCTATATAAGCTGTTCACACAATATTGAATATCTCTCAGTTACCACTACAAAGATCATGTTTATTATATCACGCGCTAAAATTTAATTACATATTTGTATTCAATCCTTCTAGTTTTCATTCTAGTATTCAAAATTAAAGCAAAAGCTAATGAAGTGAAAAGCTCAATAAAATATCATAATTGTTGTAATGTTAAATAAATAAATATCATGTAGTTTATTATTTTAATTTTAAGTTTTGCGGGTAGGTTTTCATAAAAATGGCAGGTACTTAGAGGTACAAGCCATTGCAGAAAAGATTTATAAATACCTAGTTTTTCTTCTAGCTGTAATACGAAAATTAGAAAATACCATTATAAGGAAATTACAAGTGAGTTCTGGAGATTTCTAGACACGAAAATATTTTTCCTTCCTGATTAGCTTAGACAACACCTAATGTTTAAGTGTCCAATTAGTACAGCATTCTCGGTAATCCGTCGTGCAATGTCCCTATTTTTCTAATCTGTGATGGTCAGTTTGACAGGAGGTATGCCAGGGCGCCGCCGGTCACCGGTCGTGACTCAAACTATCATTAGACCAATAGACCTTGAGATTCTTTGGGACTTATCCTCCTGTCCAATGATATTTTATATACGGCGATTAAAGATCTTTAAATTTCGTCTTTATTTTCATCTATATCAGAACTTCTTATCCCGATTAGTGATTTACAAGGAGTACTTTATTTATCTCATCAGAACTTTACAACTCATAGGGTCCTTTAGGGTCTGAGCGAGCGACGAAGGTCCAGTGGTGGGTGGACTCGGTCTCTTATGCAAGAGACTACGGGTTCGATCCTGACGAGACCAAACATAGTGAGGAAACCTGCATGCCTGATGAGATTGAAAGTATTTGAAGGTATATGAAGTTCAACAACCCGCATTCGGCCAGCGCATAGGTGAACTATGGCCAATTACCCCTCTCGCCCGATTCGAGGAAAAGCATGGGACATATAAGCGTTGATATTTTACTTTACATAGGGTCTGATGTTGGTGGTATATTATAAACATGTTAGCAATGATTTGTTTGACTCTCCTGTTGATCGAGTGGTCAGTGACCATAAAAGCCAAACCAGAAATTCGTGGGTTCGATTTTACACCCCGGACAAGTCTGTGTGGCCGTTACTCATCTATAGTATGTATTTAGAAATATAGTATATTATTATATCTGAAGGCAACAGGAGAACCTCAGCGACAGACTGGTCTCAGGCGACAGGCCTACTCCTCGTAAAGGACACTACCCAGGCTCTAAATATTAAGAAATGTTTATCTGTGCAACTTTAATATTCCTTTCAACATTTCCATTATCAAATATACCTAATGCGGCCATGCAAAAACCAAGATATTTTGGTTTGAATAAAATATGTATCATAAATATGTATTCCCTAATCCTACTTCCTACGAATATTATAAATGCGAATGTTTGTAAGAATGTATGGATGGATGGATGGATGGATGGATGGATGGATGGATGTTTGTTATTCTTTCAAGTAAAAACTACTGAATAGATTTTAATGAAACTTTACAATGACATAGCTTATACATCACACAGGCTATAATTTATCTCCGTGTTACGGGAAAGGGAAGTACGCGAGTGAAACCGCGGGACGTTGCCAGTACTCTATAATGATATCAACTACATCTATAGACAAGATATCTATGCTAAAAAAGGGAGGCGCCAGTTTTCGTTCTGTCCGTGACATGGCTGTCATCTCAATGCCGCCTCAGCCACGATATCTCTATTCTTCTTAGCTATAATGATAACTAATTGTTCCTTGTTAATATTTGGTCATATCAATCGTATCATATTAGTGTCACTGTTTGTTTACAGCCAGTATTAGGAACACGTTAGGCTTATATGTAATTATACATAGTACTATGTTTATGTGCTAATCTCAAATACCGGTCTTTGTCAACGAGTACAATGAATGAAGGAAAATTCATCATCATCATCATCAACTTCTATCGGTATTCGGTTCCCTGCTGAAGAAAGGCCTCCTTCAATAAACGCTAAGACGACCAATCCCTGATCGCCAAGTAATTTTATTAAAAAAAACCGTGTGGTGTCGTGGGATAGGAAAGTTCTATTTGTGGCATAAAGAAAATAATCCTTCGGGTATACTTTTTTTATTATAATTTTTATTGGTAAAAATAAAAATAAACTAATTTACATAGTTATCAGCTTTATTTTATTTATAATGATTTATAAAAAATATTTTAAAAATTAAGGTTTCTTTCTAGTTCACAATAATAATCTGCATACCTGATGAGATTGAAAATCTTTGAAGGTATGTGAAGTTCACCAACCCGCATTGGGCCAGCGCATTGGTGAACTATGGCCTATTAACCCTCCTCGCCAGACTTCGAGTAGAAGACCCGTGCCTAGCAGTGGGACATAATATAAGGGTTGATACTTTACTTTTTTACTTCACAATAATAATCTTACGTTACGGGCGTTTTTTCCCGATTAGGGTAGGCACATCGTCCCATAAGGAACTTTGCTCCAATAATTAAATTATCCGGAGAAAACTATAAATTTCAAACTATGTGTACATGCGATTGGGAATATCCGTTACTGTGTGAAGTTTTATAAAATTCCTACCTCAGTGACCTTCGATAATATAATGTGGAAATTATTTTAACACGGATGTAAAAGGGGATATCATTTCCCCGCTTAAACGTCATAATTACTAATTATCGGCATATGTAATTTATTTGTATGCTAAATTCTCGGCTTAGCACATTTTTGTCTGGGACTTACCGATTTTAATGAAGGTTGTCAAGGCCGAGGGAAAGTTTTAAAGGTCGAATGTCAAGTTTTTGACTTCTTGATACATTCTAAATTCTTGACATTTTTGAACTTACATTTATTTCACACGTAGGCAAAGATTTCTAAAAATGTATTGTCTTACCTGGGGCCTAGCCAAAATGCCATTAGGAAAGCGTTAGCGAAGTTCGAAAATGATAAAATGTATGGGGTTGACATGAGGCCGCGCTTAATCACGTGGTCCATCCTATACATTTTTTCATTTCGAATTTCACTAACGCTTTCTTAATGGCATTTTGGCTAGGCCCCCTAATAATGAGCTACTGCGGGTAAAGCCCAAGTACCAAACTAAGATGTAGAGGATCTTCGAAGCTTAATTTTTCAATTAATCAATCAACAAACCTACATACTTTTTTAGGAATAGAAACAAAGATAACATTAAAAAAAGCATCTGTTATATTATAATTGTGCAAATAGTGTCAGAAGTTTTATATTTAATCTATGCTTAGATCAATAATATGTCTAGATAGAGTGTCGCGCGGAAAACACGTCCAAAAAATAGCGGCTAACTGTTCGCCTCTAAATGCTTTCTCAGTGTTTAGTATCCATCCCACTGTCATAGAATACGCATGAATTTTTACGCATTATTGTTTTTATTTATAATGGAGGTTTGTGTTGAAGTGTAACGAGATTAAAAAGGATGATTATGGGAGAACTGTAGTAGCTGGTATCACTATTCACGAATACATCTTTGAAAATGTTGGCCTGTTCTTTTTGTTTCGATTGTAGGGCGACACTCCATCTAGACATATTAATGATCTAAGAATCTATGTTATAAATATGAAGCTAAAGAGTTAATTTCTACTATTCTCTAAATCCAGGAATAGACTAAAGGAGACAGGAATCTGACTTAAAACTTTTCTGTGTTTGATTTTCTATGTACCAAATTAAAATAGGATACGCAAACTGGTAGACGAGCCAACTGATGGTAAGTAGTCAACGTCGCCCATTAACATAAACTAATTTACGTAGAACTATTAAGTCTCGGGTCTAGTATGACGCTGCCTGTCTTGTCCCTAACTTCGAAGCACAGCAAAGCTAATGCGGAAGATAGTGGGAACGTTACACAGCGTATCCTTATCACGGGATATAAAATTTTCAAGGGGTATCTGTTTATTTGAATAGTTTCTTTTTAAATTTGGAACGGTTGAAATTAAAGAAAACCGTTGGTGTAGAGCTTATGTATTTAAAATTATTCATTATTCATAAATAAAAACATGCATATAATAAGATTCTCATTTACAATCTTGGAGAACCTTCCAGAATCATATAAATATAAATATGACCTGAGCGACCGTGGTAAAGTTCCGCTGGTAATGAATTGAATTTGTAATAACTTTTTGCGGTTACAAATTATACTCATTACTTCCGATTACAGTATACAGGTGACTTGGATGTATATAGCACACATTGAGTATATCAAAAGAAGTTTTTGGAATATTCTAGAAGTTTCTATATATCTCTACTCGAAGAACATAACCGTACACCGTCTCTGTAAAACATTGTATCTTACTACACAGCTTGCCTCAGATGTATCACTGCATGAGTCCATTTAGTCTGTTGAACCTCCGCCATCCTGAACGTGGCTTGACACCCTTCTCTCACCGATGAATGAAAACATGGTGAGGACCAGCATGCCTGATGGGTCCGCATTGGGCCCATTGGGCGAGCATTGTTCTCTTGTTCAGGGTGCAGTTAAAAAATTAAAAAAGACCCATTTCAAGGGGCTAGGATCGAATCCAGACCCTCTCGTCCAAAAGGCCGAACCCATAGTCATCACAGTTTTTGAGTCAAACAGTATATTTATTCGACTAGAGAAGTACGCTAAAGTTCAATATCTATATGCATTGTGAAATGGCGGCAGTTTTGCAAGATCGAATCTATTGGTAGTTCGCAAGTCCTTCTACGGCGGGCCAGCGTCGCACGTGCGCCTCCTCTTATGTAACACAAAGACCTATCAATAAAATATACAAACTGAAACTAACTTGTGTGGTTTATGGACTTATATACGAGTATTCCATTGTACGGAGAAAAATATTTTTTTCATTCACATAATATTATCGTCAGCAATTTTTTGCCCGTTGGTGTAAAAATAATCTTTCTTTCCTTAAAATAATATATAAAGTAAGAAAAATAGTTTCGATATTAATATTCGTCATCTGCCTAGCCTCTTTCCAAGTATATTTTGGCTTGTTGTATATGTTGGTTTCTAGTTTAAACAGATTCAGCTGAGCGCCAGTATTTTAAATGGAGCGAGTGCTTACCTGACCTCCACAACCCAGTAACTGGGTGATACGGCACCCTGTGGTAAGACTGGTCTTCAGACTCTCGGGCTTCTGACGACTTGTAATGACTGTCAAAGATACACGAATAACAGTCGGGACCAACGGCTTGAGATGCTTAGGAGTCGTGGTATGTAAAGATGGTCACCCATCCACGGACCCACCTCGGCAAGCGATGCTTGACCTGGTGAATTGATCCGCGCTCCTCATTTTTTCTATAATAAAAAAAATATTATAATTGTTAATATTTACCGATAATAAAGATATCAGCGGCGCTTTGTGGTTATGAACGTATATTTCTTTACACTTTAGTTTGACTCACGCAAATAGGTTTGATTACAGCTGACCAGAATTTGATAAGTGTATTGGTCGTCTCCCATCTAAGGTACAAAGGAGATTGTCTGAAAAAGTTGGTAATGATGATGGTGATGATTAGTGATAGCATTACTAATGCCAACACGAAGGACAACTAGATTGCAAGACTTCAAAGCAATTATGAGTTAGTACCTAGGCGTTGCTGTTGGTACTATAGAAAAAGGGACCTTGATCTTTTCAGTCCATTGTAATGAGACCACTACTAAACTGTAGCTTGAATCATATCATGATTATCAATATTGTAAATTCGCTTGAAATATTTTGTGAATAATATCTGATTTTACGAATACTATCAATTATACAAATTATAATAATAGCCAAATTTTAATCTTTCATCAGGAGAATGATTTATCAATGCGTATTGTAAAATAATCATCATTAGTAGAGCTAGGGCTATAGTAGCTGCAATAGTTATAGTTGTTGTAGATTTTGTAGTAGCTGTAGTAGTTGCAGTAGCTCCAGTAGCTATAGTAGTTGCAATAGCTACAGTAGCTGTTTAGATTGTAGTAGCTGTAGCTGCTGTTGTAGTTGGAATAGATACAGTATACAGATACTGTATCTATTCCAACTACAACAGCAGCTACAGCTACTACTACAGAGTAGTTGTAGTAGCTACTACTACAGAGTAGTTGTAGTAGCTGCAGTATCTTATGTTATATCAGTAGTTGTAGTAGATGCAGTAGCAGAAGCAGCTGTAGCGGCGTAATCACAGATTACAATTGGTTTATGATATTATTATTATTACTGTATATTGACAATCGCGCTAATTTACTCATACATCTTTCCACCTACAAGAAATCCACAGTAGGCTATAAAACAGAGAATTAAACATAGTAATTACAAAATATCGAACAATCGTAATATCTATACATCTATAAACACAGCTCTAATTCCCTTGGAGCGGTGAGATAACATCTGACACACCCAAGGTCTCGAAAAACACAAACAAGATTGTGTTTACGGTTTAATGGAGGCTTTGTCTATAATTTGTGACATCTTTATCTTGATAAACACACTTTAGGCAAAGTTATGAAAATATTTAAATAGTTTGGCGTTTTGAATAAAGACAACTCGATTCCCAAACCTTAGTTAATCTTTAGTTTAGTTCAAGACTTAGTAATAATTAGTTTAATCTAGGTTGCTTTTTAGACATCTTAAAGACGTTAGTTAATCAGGTCCCAGAGTATTTTTTCTGTCCAGTCTGGGTTCTCATTTCAATCGAAATAGTACCTAGAGTCAACGTACTGGCACTCACGCCCTCTCTATTTTACAGGCGATAGCAGGTTTAGTTCCTTATTATCAGTCATTTATAAAATTAAAAGATAGGATGGACATTGTTTAATTTACTATTTTACAATTATTCAATATTCATGTGTATACCATCAATGTTGAATAATGGTAAAAATGGCGTGCAATCTTACACATACTATAAAGATACTAGATTTCATAGCTAGGGAAAAACTAAGGAAACCATGCAAAATACAGCCAGATTCTCTAAATTAAATTCAATAAATCATAAAAGTTCAAGCTACCAAAGCCACGATACTACACTAGTATTAAAACAGTAACGCATACAGTGTAGCGTCATCTTTAAAAGCTACAAAAGAAGCCGTTTCATAACGGCGTTACAACGATTCACGATTCGACACCGGAACAGTAGATTTACTCGATAACTCGATAACTTATACAATCGATGTCTTCATTTTATGGTATTACAATATTATAAGGTAAACTCACAAAAAGATCACGAGCGTTACGTGAAGTACGGTGGGAATGGTAAAGCTTTTACTTTTTATAAAAACATATTTTACAAAATTTGTCTATGCTACTTTCACACACGTTTTTCGTTTCTTTATAAAGAAAAAAATTTTAACGATTTTAAGGCAGTTATTTAAGATTTTTACATGCCTAAAGTTTACAGTAACCATGGGACACCTCCCGTTTTTAAATCGTTAAAATTAATTATTGGAACAATAACATAACGAATGCTTAGTTTACAAGAGAATTGATTTTTTTTTTAAATTTACCTGTGCATAACTTCCGATGTATATAAAAGTATATTATTATGATTATATTATGGTAGTATACTTTTTAATGCATTGTTTAAATATAAAACTTTTTTACAATATTCTCTTTTATTTTTAACTGCATGTTGCGTGCAAAGCAGCATACATTATTAATAATTTAAATTTTTAATTACAATTAGGAATGTCAAGAAACAGTTTGATTACATAAAAATTTATAAATAAATTATTATGATTACGTGGAACGAAACGAACTTGAAAACTGAGAATGCAATAGATAAAAAAATAATCGCGACCTAACCACATCTGTCTGCTCTATTTGGCCGGTTGCGTACGCGTTTCGAGACTCGATGTCTCAACCCGACGTGATCCTGGCAGAACTATTGCGTGGTCAGTGATTCAATACACCGCAGATGGTATTTTATTATAGTTTTTTTTTTGTATAGAATTTATCTTTTGTAATTATTTTATACACTTATAATTGTATACTAGGTATGTCTGAAAACTTTAGATACGAATAAGTGTGCTAAGAATTAATCATGTTGAGTACGCATTTCGTGACCTTAATATGTTTTAGCTCTACGTGATCCTACAGAAGTATTACGTGGTCAGCGATTTAATACACCGCAGATAGTGTTACAATATATTTTTTTTATTGGATGTATCTTTTATACTTATTTAATACATTTTTTTTATGTCTATAAACATTAGTTACGGATAAGTGTACTAAGAATTAATTATGATTATGATAAGTATTTCGAGTCCTAGTGTTTAACCCGACGTGATCCTGCAAATCTATTACGTGGTCAGTGATACAATACACTACAGAATTTTTAGTTTTTGCGTCTCTTCAGCTTCTGAGTACCATGCGCTGTCATGGTAACGTACTTAATGGATTTATAAATTATTTTAGTTTTTCCGCAAAAATTCTGAAAATGTAAAATAACAATTTTATAACAGAATAAAAAAACGCAACAAGAATGTCTAATAAATATATAAAAATAGCCTTAAATTGTTTCCAAAATGAATTAGTAAATGATAGTCCATTATAATGAAATTGGTATTAGAATGACATTATAACAAGCTTTATATTATGCTTTCACACTAACTTAAAA
This sequence comes from Lycaena phlaeas, assembly GCA_905333005.2. Lineage (NCBI taxonomy): Eukaryota > Metazoa > Arthropoda > Insecta > Lepidoptera > Lycaenidae > Lycaena > Lycaena phlaeas. The sequence continues at coordinate 9,069,161 of HG995181.1, forward strand.
ACCCTGAAGGCAACTGATATACTTATGAAGATTAGAAGCTCCAAGTCTATAATTTGGTCTGGAATCGTTTGTAATTGGTTTGGCCTAGACTTAAATATTAGGCAAGGTCTTGTTTGCTTATGTAATGGATATTTTGCGTGTTTTTAATTATTATCTGTGTGTCATCTTAATCTATTTGTGTATTCTATTTGATCTGTGTGTGTACTGCATTCAGGGTCGCTTTACGCAAAATGATGGTGCTTTTGTGAGAAAAAAAAGTGTTGGTGTGATACTTCATTTTTATTTATTTATAAAAAAATATAATATTCTATACAGAGTATGGTGAATTTTAATTAAAAAACTGCAGTATAGTACTAATTACAATGCAAACTGTTTGTTTGTAGACTTACTTGTCTCGCTCATTTGTACAGCAAAAAACTTAATTTGGTTTGACGACTGTAAATACGTACAGTCGACAAAATATACTTGCGAATTATTTAGAATTTCAAAAATTTCATTGAAACATTCTCAGATCAAATAAAAAATATCACAAACGAAACACTACGTATTTACTATCGATGTTGATTATAAAAAAAGCAAAAATAACACCGCTTAGGTCCCGTTCGCACGAGCGTTTTTTTTTACCGAGTATTAAAAATGTTTGAATGAGACAAATATACCAATGTCTTAGTTCACCGAAAGCGTTTTTAAAGCGCGGCATTTTTTAATCAAGCACTGCTGGATTTTCGACATTGAGCGTTGGATGTTGATAGAATTTAGCGGAACTCGCAACTCGCGCCCAACGTCCAGATTTAACGTGACGCTTATTAAGCACGGGGCCTTAATCAAGGATGTAACGACAAATGAATAATAACTGGAAGGTTTTCGGTTTCACCCGCGTACTTCCCATCCCCTTGGAAGTACGAGGATAAATTATTATAGGCTAGGTGTTGGGTTATTCTGATGTATGAGCTATATTATTATAAAGTTTCATTAAAATTCACGCTTATAATGTAAGTACGATAGTAGAATTAGAAGTAATATGTTAAAATTGAAATCGATTCAGGTTAATCTTCCTCTCTGTCGTTTCACTCTTGACCATATCGTGGCTTAGCCACGGACTGAAGTAACTGTCAGGAGCACTGGCATGTCTTTTTTTTTAATTTAACGCCGGGAAATGCGCTTATCCATCCCGCGGGGGAGTGAGTCTCCCAAGGCGGGTATGTGGGACTCGCTGCGCTAGAAATCTGGTAAATGGACGCAGCTATACCCACTAAAACCCGGCGAGTGCCACCAATGCCGCCTTTGGTGAGGTGCCCCGGATCTACAAGTAACAGGGCACCTCGACGGCTAGTCAGTCCCTCAGGGAACCAACGCCACCTCCACAGGGTGTTGCCCCGCACCACAGAACAACTCCTCCCTACGTCGGGACAGTACAATGAGGCGAGGTTCACGTCCTCGCCCCTTGTCCCCTGCTCTTTTGCCCCCTCTTCTTATAAGAGGGGTACAAAGTGCCCCCTCGGCTCAATTCACTTCAACCAAGGTGTAGCGGTCACCCTGGGCTACTAAGCCCCACCGCCACGACAAGGCCTGAACCGTGGTGGGGGTATGTCTTGTGTTGTCGTGGTTGGTGGGTAGCCGTTGTCAAATTCAGATGTAACTGGTATTCGTTGAACGTGTTTAATTGTGCTATCTATAGGAAGAAAAGTAAGATTAGCGTCATAATTAAACATTATAATCATGTCGTAACTCGTCTGATACCGGCACATTCTATTTATTATAATGGCATTATAAATTCTCCCGCTACACCCGCACTGACGGTTTGCACCTCACGACCACTATAATTCAAAAATTAAATTAATCTCACCTTTTCGCGTAAGATAAATTTTATTTTAAATAATTATGATTTATTCTATCGCCCAATGACTCGTAGTGATGTGATCGTATACATTTTATTTATTTATGATTTGAATATTTTATTTTTTAGGTTTCATATGTATAATTATCGTTTACTCAAACACTTATGTCAATGACACAACTTTAACAGATTTGATCGCGTAATTTTAGTGGTCTTCCCGTGACCATGGTTGTTGTAAAGTATCCGTAAAATTTGTTTTATTATAATAAATGGCTATACTTCCACCATTTTTTTATTTTCTTTGAGATTTTTAAAGTAAAATTACTTAATTATTCTATGATTCCATTAATACTAGCTCAAAATACTTTACTTGCACACTGTAAAGTATGACATTGTTACCAATCCCCACTCGGGCGCTAAGAATAAAGCTAACTGCATCATCATCCGTCTTTATCCGTCCACTGCAGATGTTAGGCCTCCTTCAATGAACACCAAGACGACTGATCCTTTGTCACACGCATTTGAAACGGTCTAGCCACTGCACGGAGACATACTTGACTTATATTTACCTTAAAAAAAAGTAAAGCCTAAACCCTTTTATGTCCCACTGCTGAGCCGGTGCTCAAAATCAGACAAGGAGGGTAATAAGCCATAGTTCACCGATGCGCTAGCCCAATGCGGGTTGGTGAACTTCACATGCCTTCAAAGATTTTCAATCTTATCATCATATTTACCTATTAGATAATATTACAAAAAGAAAACTACATTTGCATAATAATCTATCATTGCTGTAAACTTACTTATATAACATTAGCATATGATTATAAAGCGATTAGTTTTAATCAATAAAATTTTATCGACTATACTTTAGCCGAATTCATTTCGGTCTAGTGGACTGCTACAGAAGGCTTAATAAAGTATCAGAGATGTAAATGGAACGCCGCTCGCCCGAGGCTAGGGCGGGGTCCGCACAACACTTTCATGTTATTACGACCACATTGCGCGCACACAGACACGAGCCGCACACACACGCGCGATCACAATTAGATCGCCGTAGCATGCGCCCGCGCACGCGATCCGACCACTTTCAATGATTCGTTAGCGAAATCATTAGAGATGTAATACCCGTATTGTAACGTGTTTATGATTATTTAAATGATTTATTTTTATTGATTGTTTTCGCCTTGTTACGAGACAGACAAATAATGATAGGATATTGCGACACGCAATGGTTTGGCAATGAATGAAAATGAGTTGTCAGATTCCTATGATCCATCATTGTGACATTGGTAACGACGGAACGCGACATAGTAGACGAGGTTTGGCTGCTGGGCTTATTTTCAAGGATGTAAGCGAGTGATGCAATTTTCTTAGTTTTGTACAATTGCTACATAGTACATAGTTATGTGATTAACACGGCCTGCAATTCATTCTAACAGGACCCTATTTTTTATAATTACGATAGTGATTTGTAAGTTTATGTACAAAGGATTGAATTTGAGGAGCAATTTGAAAACGTTTAATTATTCTAACAATCTTTAAGTTTTGTAACAATATCTCACAAATATTATAAAAGTCACACGCGAAAGTTTGTAAAAAAGTTTGGGTGTGTCCTTGTTATACTTTCATGCAAAAACTAATGAATGAATTTTGGTGAAGTTTTACAATAATCTAACTTACACAACATAATGATATAAATAATAACAATAAAAATAATATTATGGCTATAATAATTTATTATTGTGCTCCCCCGGAATGGGAAGTAACCGGGTAAAACCACGGGCTGCTGCTGGTATATTTATAAAAATTTGATATTCTGAGCTGTGAAATTTCTTCTATGAAGTTGTTTTTGATATAAGATTACTATATTACTATACTAATATTTATAAAGCCTAATTCATAAAACGAAAATTATTGTGAGTATATGCAGGCTGGTAATGATGAAAGATATTCATATTAAAATATTAAGGTCCAAAAACCATGTAACAGGTTTTACGCATCGGACTGTGGAAACTCGAACTCTTGCTTGCAAGATTTCATGTTCCTGGCAAAAAATTATGGGAATGGTAAAGTTTATAGGAATATGGGTAGAAAAGAATTAGAAGATTCTAGCAACAAAATTCAATCAATATTGAATTAGCCACCTTTCATATAAACGTAGTACGTAAAAATATATCTATGAAGCATCTTAATTAATTTAGATCAGTGTGAAACACGCACGGTAGGTATATTGCGGGTCCCTATAGAGACATTGTGTACCTTCTTATCAGTACCACCCTCAGTAATAAGAGTATATAATTAATAATAAGAAAATATCATTGCCCCAAGTAATGTTTTCTTTTTGTAAAATAGGAAAACTGACAGTATTCGGCAACGTAAAAATGTGTTTCTAATTTCTTTCACAAAGCTTATTCACGCGTTCAGGTAATTTGCGTAATTAAAATTATTGTATATATAAATATAATAATTATTGAGTGTAAACTTTATTATTAAAAAATTACCAGTGAATAAAACCAACCAGTCGTTTTCGATCCGTTTCAAGTTTTTTGATTGCCGGAATAAAATCCTTAATGTACCAGACCCTGCGGCACACCACGCCCCAACTGGACCCAAATCATACAATTTACAATTAGATGGTTTCTCATCATTGTTTAGTAGCTGGTGTTAAATCTTTATTGCTTAATCATAATAAAGTTGACATTAACCAGGGATCAAACAGAGTTTAACTTTAAAAGCCGAAGATTTAAACGCAATAGTTCAGTAGCTAGTCCCCTTACCATGTAAAAGTATATCGTTTATCAAATTAATTAATAATTTTATTTATAATTGCTCAATTAATGCATCAATTCGAAAAAGTCCAGTCCAACCCTGAAGCGGACTCTAATTATACGTTTCGAATGAGACGTCATTTCCTTACTTACGAAACATTAATGCGAAAAAAGAGTTTTTCTCCTCGAAGGTGTGAATTTAAATAATTGCAATAATCTGAGTGACGTACATGCGAGGGTAATGAGTGGGTGAGGCGGTCGGTGTGAAGATGACAGTGTATAATGACTTTACACCGCCGCCGGGTTACCACACGACCAGCTCTTCGAGGGACAGTTAATTTTTGAAGTGAAACTTCTTTAGAATCGTTGTGATTTCAAACCGGATGCAACGGAAAAAACGACAGGTAAGAGACACAAATACAAGAGAGCGAGAGAGCAAATGTCGATGTGTATGTATATTGCACACAGTTTAATACTTGCTTGTATTTGAGCATTTAACGTGTGTTTCACTTCTATAGTGTGTGATTCTATTAGATGGACAAAATGGCAGACCACCTGATGGTAGTGGTCAAGGTGTTAAGAGTGTTCAGCTTAGAAATTTAAATAATAAAGTAATAGAAATGTTGTATATAGCACGGTGATCTATCGAAACGCGTGTCGCCAGTAGGCGATTATAAATTATTATTCATTGCATGATACATTATTTTTTGTTATACGATGCTCTTCTATTAGTATCGTACATAAAAATTATTTAATCATTATGATCAATAAGGTTGAAAGTTGTGCCATTCATTCAATTTATGAGTAAGGTTATGGTTTAAAATTATTTTTAATAAAACATCAATGTTACTACACAAAACTAATTTCTGCTGAAAAGTTATTTCTTTATAAGTGTAATTGCACATTGTAAGCGAATTTTTACTTGCAAATTACCATTTTAACCTCATTTGCTTTGGTAAAGTTCTGTTAGCGACTAATAGTAAGAACGCACGCTAGTGCTATCCGCGTCAACAGTGTGGCGACAGGGTCACGCACACTTAGCACTTTCTTACCTAATTATTCAGATTTGTATGGTACTCACCCAAAACATAAATTAACATGTTCATCCCTGGATACAGTATACATATACAACGCTAAAAACGGCATACTCACACAAAATGCGCATTAACGAGACCTCGAAGCGCTTAGTAATCTTATACGAATTGAAACGCTATAAATGAGTGGTAATGTAAAAATGTTCTGTAAATTTTTGTCCGCCTTATTCCAGCACACCTGGTCACTCTACCCCCATCTTGGCCTTGTCAAGTTGATGAGCTCCGTATTGGCATAATAAGACTGGATACACTGACCCATTTACTTGATGCTGTAACGAGTGGACTGTATTAAAAACATATCTTCTTGACATCTGTCACAACTGGTCTTCGAAATGTATATATGAACATATATTATAAATTAACTGTGTACGTTAAAATACAATATTGTGACAGACACTCCTGTTACCAAAGAATGTTTTTTTGAAGAGGTTAGTAGAAGGTTATGCTAAGTGTTCATAAAACAAATTAACTAGGCCAAATTCACTGAATCTAGTTATACACTAAAAATAACATATCCTTAAAATACATTGTGATTTTTTTTAAATATATTTATTCATATAACTTCATAAACACGTGATACTGGAAATACAGTGTTTATCGTAGAAACTTTTTGTCCCTGTTTGGACTAAACCCAATATCTTTCTGGGTATGATCCTATACCAGTAGTGGGTTTGATGGTTCCGTACACTGAAGTTGCACCATTATGTCATGCATGTTTAATAATGATGAGCGCGCTTTGCTAATTATATGTGATTTATCTGTGGATTACGTCCGCTGTATTTGTATAGATAGCATACTTAATATTGGAGGATGCGCTTTCTGCGCTCGTCCTCATTAAACTTATTTCTTCCGTGATTCTTTCCTTGTTTGTAAAACAGCTGATTCTCTATTTTCCAAATAGATAAAAAAATGTTGATATAAATCTTTTTTTTAATATAATATCTTGATATCGTTTGCACTTTGAATTACTTCTGCTTGTTTGGTTTCCTAAAAAGTACATAATGTGTATGTGTTTATCGAAAAAGGGAAACAATCCACCAGTGTCTGGAGAAGATTGATAATTATGACATGTTTTAGTCGTAAATAATTATTGTAAACATACAAACCAGAAAAAATGAGAAAATAAAAAAAATATTTTTGCCTACTTTACTGATTCTAAAACAATTTTTCTAGATTTTTTCAAAACTTGAAAATTATAAAAAAACGACTACGAAGAATAATAGATTAAGCTTTTATAAAAAAGGCTAATACTATACAGGCAACACTATACCGGTAAAAAATCATTGTAAAAAATATCTGATCTATATAAATATCTTAACAAGCGAGGCTATCAGGAAGCCCGGGTCAGTCGTGTACCTCTGAAGTATGCACGGCCCGAGAGGCATTACCGCTAATATACTAAGCGCTTTGATAATTCCATGCCCAAAGCTTCCGCGTAACCGAGCCCTATATAGAACCTCAACAGACTCTGAACAAGACTCTGGAATGGTCTTGACGTGGTGCTACAAGCCGCTATCAATTCCCGCGTCGCCTTGGGCACGCCCAGGCCACTAACCCTTGTCGCAATATGCACTCACCCACACATACACACTGATAAAAGTTATGGATGTAGTGGTCCGTCTCAACAGATGGCAACCCTTTCACTAGCCGAATCCGTAGTAAATACTAAACGAAATATAAAATTAAATTGACCACAAAATACAATATTTCAGGACACATAATTCGAATTCTTGTGAGTTACAGTTATTTGTAAAGGTGATAATAAAAAGGCAATCGAATAGGAAGTGGGTAATAAAATCGCAATTCCTCACGAATAGCTGGTCGTTGCGAGCTAACGCTCAAGGTTGCCGCCTGTACTATAGATGTGGGCTAACACCGAACAAAGTATATAGCCATATATTGATAACGGATACCTAGGTGTATATTTACGACGCGCGACGGGGCGGTGGCCGGTCACTTAAGGTGGACGCAAACACCAATAATCTTGATGATAAAATTCTTCTTCATTTTAGCTAATATGATCCTTGTTTCTTGCGCATGTGAGAGAGGCTATATACATCTCTCTCAGCACCACCCTGGATAGAACTGTGTTTACTGGCACTTACTGAGATTTACTATGAGATGGCTTAGCGCAAGTCTTCCTGGATAAAGTTACAAGAATATACATACATACAATAATATATAGTATAAAAGTCATAAGTAATGTTACTAACATAAAAAGGCGATCAATCTGACTTATCATGGTTGATGGCGGCATTTGGATTAACAATTTAATGTTATACGTACAGACACTATGACCTGGAAATGACATGGGAGTATACGATTTAACTAAAAGTAAAATCAGCGTAATCTCTATACATACTTACATAAAAAATGTACCAATCTAATAATGTATCCATAAAACCTCCTTCTTTTTGAAATCAATAAAATATGTAACTGTAATTTACAAAGTGAACGTGTTATAAAGAAGCAATATTTTAAGGATATTCCGAGAATAAAATTACAAACCAAATTCTCACTTATTCGTCAAATCTCCTTATAAATTTCACATCAAGGTAGAAAATTATCTTTTTTTCATAAAGCATTTTTTTTTGCAAAGAGGAAATAATACCGAAATAACAATCCCTGCGAAACCTCCTCCAATTGTATAGCATATTTTTATATTTGTTATAATATATTTTATCTAAGTATTTCGCCCAGTATACGTCGCCCCCGCGGTCGTGATACAGTGCGCGACGCGGCGTCTACACGGTTGCGAAACTGGAGCGGGCACGCGCACGCGCTCGCTCGGACAGCGCTGCGCCGGTGTGCCAGTGTGCGCCTCGCCTATACTATTGGTCTATTGATCTTCTCATTTATATTCACCATTATAAAATCTTACTAATACTTGATAAATCAAATCAAACCAAAAATATCTTTATTTCGTAGGCAGCAACTCGTACACTTGAAATAAGTCAAAAAAAAAAAACTAGTCAATAAGAGTAGGTAGTAAAAAAAAACTCGTTTGAGATGCAGAATCCCCTAAGAAAAACGAGAAAAATACTTAGGGGATGCTCTTTTGTCAACAAAATGATACATAATCTATATCATATAATATTAGTATATAATATTATAAAGAGGAAAGAAAGTTTTGTACCTATTTTTGTATGTTTGTAATGAATAGGCTCAAAAAGTACTGCGCCGATTTCAAAAATTATTTCACTATTCGGAAGCTACATTATCCACGAGTAACATGGGCTCAATTTTATTCTGATAAAAAAAGGGTTCCGTAAGATATTTTGGTTTTTCGGACACAAGGTGTAAAAAATGTTATTTCGCGTACTAAGATCCCGTTGTAAATCTTAGTTAACGCAGGCGAAGCTGCGGGCAACAGCTATATTTTATAAATACAACAAGTTACATCTTAAGAGTGAGTGTCTTATTCCCAAGGTAAGGTGGTATCTTCAATAAAATGAAGATAATTGAACACAGCATACTAAAATATTTGGAATTGTATTACACTGTTGCGCATTTTTATTTTATAACTTCATTTATTTTTAATTTTAAGTGTTTGATTTTGTACCTAACTATAGTTTTTATGTGCCGTGTGTGTAATAGATGGAGTAAGTGTAGCAGCGTATAAAAATTATTCCTGAACAAATGTTTATTCTGTTCTATTCTAAAACTACTTTTAAAAATACAATTGCGATTGCGACTTGTTAGTACTCCCACAGGTCACACGTAACATTCTATAAAGAAAAGAAGTAATAATAATTTACCAGTAGTTTTCATTTCCCGCTTAGGTAGGTAGGTACTCTCCACCCAAAATTCATCCAGTAGTTTTTGAGTCAACAAATAACAATATACATTCTTACAAACTTCACGTTTGAAATATTAGAAGTACGATAGTTAGTTGATAGGTGTGACTAATACTTAGTAAATAAGTTAAGGGATTAATAAAGGTATTACTTGTAATAAATAAATAAATAAATTTACTAAAAATAGATAAAATACCTTAAAACTTATTATAAAGTTTACGCAAATTTCATTCATTATAATGAAACAACTTTTACAGATTTAATCGCGGCTTATGATTCTTACATGCCCGACGTATCCTGATACTTTACAGCAACTATGGTCACGGCAGAATAAAACCCGTAAAAGTAGATTCATTATAATAGGATTAACAGTTTGTTTATAAATTAATCCACTGAAGTTAGCTGGTGGAGCATGTTCTAAAATCAAAAATGACGATTTTTTACAAAATCTGCGAATTGTGATGTTCTTCATTTATTTTTTAATTACCTAATACTCACCGTATGGAATAATTTTGTTAATCAATACAAAGCATGATTTGCGTATAAAGCTACAAGTAGGCTTTAATACGCCTAGTGTTGCTAAAACCGAATTACTACAAACGACACGCCCTATCACGTTTGTTTGTCTGTGTGTTTGTGTGACAATTACAAATGGACATAATGTTTATTGTTGTCTTATTTATACTGATTCAACCTCCCCCTCATTGATTAAAATACTTTTATTTGTTAATGTATTTTTATATTATATTTAAGGACAAAATTTTTTTTTTTTATATTACGTGATTTGCGCAAAATGTATTCGTGTCTCAATTCCTGTGGTCTCTGCTGCTGTGCACGCTGTTTAAAATGTTGGATTAATATCCTGTTTTAACATAATTTTTTCTTCTTCTTTTATGTTAGTTAGTGGCAGCCGATTCACCTGATGGTAAGTCTTTCGCCCATTAACATAACCTACTAGAACTAGCCCAAGCAACTTATTTACGTTGCTATCCTTAGACAAGATGTTAAGTCTCTGTGCCAGTAATAACTGTCTGTCTTGCCCCTATCTGCAAAACACAGCAAAGCTGTTTGACGGAAGCAAACTGAAAAGATGATGGTAGCCATGCAGCCAGGAGTGCAGCACAGCGCTGCTCCCTCCCACCGATGAATTCATTTTTTTTACAATTTTTTTTTCATTTTTGACGTTTAACGTAAAGTGGTAAGTTTGGCAATAATATAAGGGTGCGAGACTTCAATTTTCTCGCTTTAAGGATTTGTCCTGTGCGTTAGTACATCAAACAATCATCTTTGCCCTATATATAAAACTACTAGCGGACTCGACAGACTTCGTTCTGTCAAAACAATTAATTTGCAATAAATAAAATTGCAATCTCAAATTTGAGAAATAAACTATCCTATCTTTTAAGTTGGAGAAAAGCACACATTTTAAAAGAAAAAACATTAAAATCGGTTAAGTGGTTTAGGAGTCCATTGAGGACAAACAACACGAGATTTATTTATATTAAGACAATTTCGTCAAATTAATTTTATTGGCCTAGAACTAATTACATGTTTTTTTTCGAAACTTTAGCCAGGTACTACGATCTAAAAATATTTAAAAAGAAAATGACGTTTCCCCGTTAGGTATGGATATTGAATTATACTTTAAATACTTTTGGTAATCTATTTATTAAAATATGTATACTATTAATAAATCGATTACCAAAAGTGAAATTACATATTAAAAATTAAAGCTTTGAGTGCCAAATACAAGTTGCTTACTGTACCAAATGAAGGAAGTAAAAGTAAAATTAATAATCGAAAGTAGATTATATTTTTTATTTTTCATTACCAAGGCAAAAAGGCAACAATTAGCAACTTGATAGTGGATTCTACGTTGAAATAGAGAATCCTAGAATACAAAATATTTAACTTATACCATTTATAATATAGGGTCAAATTGCAAATCCTGCTAGAATGAACTGGCTAATTGATCTCAAAAATTTCAATCCATTTTTATTACAGTGTTGAACCCCCGTCGAGCTGACAATTTCTCAATACTTTAATCAAATATCATGTGATACGTAATAATTATCATTAATGTCAAGCGAGGGGTAGTTACCTGATCCAGGTCAAGTGAAAAAACCTTTCACCTCACATTACCGACTGATTTAAATGCTCTGTCACATTAACACGCGTAATTCTTTCATCTACATAAATAACCTGTTTCATTAAAAAGCTAAAAAACTTCTGCTTGTTCATTTGTACTTAATTCGATAAGTGAATGTTTTATTATGTAATTTTAATTGTGTATCCGAGTGAAATATCTTTGATAACTCTATGTAGCTTCTGTATACGTTTCTTCGACTACTTATTGGCCTATTACATATTTGAAAGACTGTTAAAATACGTCAAACATTTGAAGCATTACAATTTATTTTTGTGGGTTCATTGAGCCAGTCCGGGAACTACAATTTTGGCCAAAAACTGTAGTTCAAAGTGGCTAGAAGTCTATGTCTTTTAGCGCATTTACTAGCCTTTCGTCTTGAGTAGTTTGCTATAATAAACGTTCGAAAAGATATGTTATTACTTAGGTATCACTTTCTTTTTGTTGTACAACAACAAGAAACATAAATGATTCAACTAAACTTTGCGCGCGGTGCTGTGTGCGTGCACTTGTCATTCTAGAGCCTTAATTTGTATGACAGTAACGCTGTCGTCTACAGCCACACTTAATTAAAATTCTTTTTTCAAATGTTTTCAACGGAATTTCTTCTTACGTTGCTATGCAGTATTTGCAAAGCACTTTGTGAAAGTCTGGATGAACTATAATATGACGTTTAAGAATATCATTAATAAAAAAAACTTGCCTTGCCTAACTTATTGGTGGATATTGCTCTTGAATGACTCAAAATCGAAATTAAAAATCAATCAGTTTTTTACGTTTCTATTCCTTGCTCTTTTTTCGTGTCTGATAGATTATAGTCTGTATGTAATTCCAATAAATACTTTTGTCTAGTCATGACATTCATCATCATTATCATCATCAGCCTTCATCCGTCCACATTTTCCATTCACATACTAAGCGCAAATTTATTCATAGAATATCTGACGCCGCACAGAAGTGGTGTTCTGCGGCTATCGCCTATTACCCTGTATCATTACCGTAGCCTGGCTCTGGGCCAAGATGAATGACCGTGAGCACAAATTAACCACCCACACAGATCGATCTTCATTTTTGTCGGCCATATTTAATCATGAGACGGTTATCTCATGAAATTTATTACCTCTAAGCGAATCTGCTTATGCGTGTGTTAACTGTTTGTGTGGGCTTAGGTGATGAATAGTTGCACTGGAAGGAACTTATGTCTAAAGCTTAATATATTTGTTTTAAATTAAATTGTGAATATCACAATTTAAGCTCTTATAACGTATTGTGAACTAGACCTTATTAATGAGCTCAAAGAAATAAAAATTAAAAACATATTATAATGAAAAATACTTTACGGATTTTATATCGGTTTATTAAGTTTTTATATACTCGACGTTTCGGATTCTTTACTGTCCTCACGTGGACATGGTCGCTGTAAAATATCCGATCCGAAACGTCAGGTAAGTATATAAAAACTTGTTGCGTTATAATTAGTGAAATCAGCGTAAATATAAGAAAACAATATAAAAACATAGTATCTAAATACACCGCTGAGAATTAGTTTTTTTTTTAAATTAATATTTATAAAATTTTATAAAATTAGTTTTTTTTTTAATATGCGAAGGCAAAATTGGTTACGTACCTTCAAAGAGGATACGAAAGCTCATTTTGCTCTAAAAACAGCTGGTCGTAGCTACTGCTGCTATGTAAGTACCGCTGCTTGCTTTCTTGATCAAGATAAGCTCTCGAATCTCCTATGAAAATTTTTCCTCTTCAAAAAAAGATGAGTTTATCAATTTATCTGTATGTTTGTGTCACGATCGCTACATTAATTGTAAACGGTTTTCTATGTTTTTTTTTTTGTTTATAAGTTGGTATTTCCGATTAGCTCCCTTATGAATTTCGTTTTTGGAATATTTTCATTAATGCTTACTTGTCTGAAAGTTTAACTCGGTAAAGTGCTCATTACGTTATGTAGATACCTACAGCAATAAATACGACTATTCCGACGTGCTTCAAAGCAACAATAAGGACGCGTCACGTGGTAAGTGCAAGAATTGTATATTAGTAGAAGAATAAGTTGATTATAATACTTAATTTTTAAACCATTTCTCTAAGTACTGGGAGCATATCTTGCTGACTTTATCACATTGTAGTGGGACATACAGACGGGCTAACAATTAGCCTACGCATATTAATTACAGTGAAAATTGCCATGTCCGCCTTTCACGTTTGATTTAGGATCCCTTCGTAATGTCACATAACTGACCGATGACTTTATACAAGATACGGTAATGCAATCGTTGTTATCTAATATTATCGGGAATTTCACTTTTAATGAAGAAAATTGATCGTGGTTTTTTTTTTATTTTACTTTTATAGCATAGGAGGGCAACGAGCCTTGCGACTATCAACGCCCATTAACATCCACACAACCATAGGTTATGCAGATGCCTTTACCCTTCTTTTCCCTATGCCCCCAATGGGCCACCGGAAACTCGCAAACCGCACGAAACGCGACAGCAGAACTGTCACTTTACGCCGGTATTATGTGAGCGAGAGGTACCACCCTGGTCGTGCCGGCCCAATTAGGCTGCAGAGCAGCATGGCACTACCTCTTTTCTGGTTTTGTTTTGTGTAAAGTATCCTAAACGTCGGGAGTAGAAAAATCATAATAAGTCTAGAGAAATTTCATCGAAAGTGTAATAGGTACAACTTAAAAAAATTACAATAAAAAAAACTCATTTATGTTAGGCTTGCCGAGCAATCCCTTTTATGTGAAGTAGTCTGGCCTTCACTCGGGCCAACCTCTTGCAGAAATGTTCATGTTATCTGTAGATCCAGGAACCCCAAAAAGCAGCTAATCGACTCGCTGATAAATTAGTTATGGTAGGGCACTCCCAAGTACTACATAGATCCAGGAACCAACCCTGGACCCAGGTAGACTGGACAAATGCGAAACTCATTACATGCGCATGCATTCGAATTTCGAACCCAAATTTATATGAAAAAACCATGATGTAATTAAGACAGTAATAGTTTTGCATATAATGTTTTGTACACTATTTCATAACTAAAGACACGTCTGGGATACTAGATACGACTAATAGAAGATAAACCAACACGTATTATGGTAGTGTCCGAACGGTCTCAATCAAAGGTATAACGGAATCGAATCCGCTACCTTATAGGACGACCCCACGCCGCGCAGATAAACAATGGAGACAAAGATATCACTTCTATGGAAAGTGGAGTGCTTCAGTCCTATTATACTCGAATATATTACGGAATCTAGATGTTACGTGATAGTTACTGTAAATATTATGATACTAGTTTCGAAGGCAATTTTAGAGAATTTAGCAAATATATAGATAAAGTATCATAAATATTGTTGTTGCCATTGTTGCCAAAATGGGCAAAACCAAAATAGGTGCAACAACCAGTTTTAGGGCTTATATTTCCTTTTCTTTTTCAAACGCCGTGTTTGCAACAACCAGTTTTAGGGCTTATTTTTCCTTTTCGTTTTCAAACGCCGTGTTTAAACGTTAAAAACTTTAATTTAACACTTTATTTGTATGATTTATACTACCAGCATCAACGACCTTGTTTCTTAATAATAGGCGAACGCATTCATACCTTCCAAACGTTATTAATTTAGCCTTCCTGAACGCAACATTTCCTACTACCCTCATCCCAAAATCTATTAAATTCCTACGGATCTGGGGGTACTAGGAAAAGTGAGTTGACGTTTCGCCGTATCGCGGTCGAGTCGAGCTTTCGCGTGTCTCCTCAAATAAATACCGAAAAACGTCTGGACTCATCGTTCCGTCGACGCGTATAGTTTTATTCGCGGTGTGACATCATCACGGGTGTGGAAAACAGTATAAAGAAGACGAGGCGTCTTTAACATCTTGCGGGCAACGGGAACCAGGTTCGTCCCTAATAATTTATACCTTTTCCTAACAGACCTTTATCAGTCCACTGCTGAACATAGTTTTATATTATACTTAATATGTGGAAGAGGTTGATGCTGGCTCACGCGTCCTGGCCTGTGTGGAGGTGCTGCTGTGGTGGCTGGTCGTGTTATGCGATTTCTACCTAGCTGATTTTCTTCTCTTTTATTAACATCCTCTGGTTTGTTTTGGATGCTGCGGAGTCTAAATTTGCCTACTCATTAATCTTAGGCTAGTGTGCAATAAGTGAGTAGTAGAATGTTTTTAAAAATTCTGAACTATATTTTAAAAAGAGCAACCAAGCAGAGTTTCTCACTATACTAATAAAGTATTATGTATTTTAATTTTTGTAACAATATCTGAAAAGAATAGTTCCACTGAGTTTGTTTCGCCGGTTCTTCTCAGTGGGCTTGCTTTGGAACCGGTGGTAGACTCAATTGACTTTCAAAAATATACTTTGATTGTACTATTTTGAATAAAAAATTTTGACTTTGACTTTGACTTGCTATAGCCCGCAGCTTCGTCTGAGTAAACTGAGATATACAACGACATTTTAGCGGGATGACATTAATATAGCCTTTCTCGATAATTGGCTATCTAACAAAGAAATAATCATTCAAATCTAAACAATTACAAGCCAAACAGTTACAAGAAAATGATCCAAGGTTTTTTATTTATAGGTAATTGAGGAACGGTACACCTTTTTTTTCTTTAACGCTCGGAAATGCGCTTAGGCATCCCGCGGGGGAGTGGGTCTCCCTAGGTATATTTACAAATATACAAACAAGTGAAGCTAAAAATCTATTATATATAATTCCAGTGTCACGATGTTTGTCCGGGATGCACTCCGAAACTACTGAACCGATTTTAATGTTTTTTCTTTTAAAATGTGTGCTTTTCTCCAACTTAAGTTGGAAGTTTGGTTCTTTTAAAAGATAGGTCAGTTTATTTCTCGAATTTGAGATAAAATAGGTAGGAACAAAAAACTGCTACATACCAAATCTTTTTGACAGAACGAAGTCTGCCGGGTCCGATAGTGATATATTAAAAAAACTATCGGAGTAATATAGTGAATCCACAAAACCCCCAAAAACACTTGTAATAACCAAAAGACAGCATTCGTTAAAATTAAACAATCCGTTTCATTAGCTTTACATAAAGATATATATCCAATGATTTGAATATAAGTAAAGTAGAAGCTGATCGACTGTATTGCAATCGTGAGCTGAATTTTAATTCAGATTAGCGTTTTAACGAAGTCTATACTGAATTAATATGAGGCTTGCGGACATCTACTTGATGTTTATGGAGATTCGGTGAGGTAACCAATAAGGATAAGCTGAATGGAGGTAATGAGGACTTATTGGGGACGTTTAAGTTTGTACATGTACTTGATTGATAAAGGGTCAATTTTTGTACTTTTTTTTTTGTGAAACTTCTTTAGAATCGTTGTGATTTCAAACCGGATGCAACGGAAAAAACGACAGGTAAGAGACACAAATACAAAAGAGCGAGAGAAAAAGTGTCGGTGTGTATGTATATTGCGAACTGTTTATACTTGCTTGTATTTGAGCATTTAACATGTGTTTCACTTCTATCGTGTGTGAATCGCACACACACCTTTTTTTATTTTCAATTTTTGCTCATTGTACTGTCCCGACGTTGGGAGGGGTTGTTATGTGGTGCGCGACAACCCCTCTGTGGAGGTGGCGTTGGTTCTCTGAGGGGCTGACTAGTCGTCGAGGTTTTTGTCTGTCTGTTTGTTCTAGCTAATCTCTGAAATTGCTGGATCGATTTGAACGAGACTTTTACTGATAATCATCATCAACCGGATGCATCCAAATCTAAGTTAACACAGGCGAATTCGCGGGCAACAGCTAGCAATTTAATACATATTAAATATTTATGATTTATGTTTATAATCTAATACACAGACTGTTTCCTGACCATGTAAGCTACCTAGCATGTTCCATATAGGTAAAAAAATCTTCATAAGCAGTGTGATGTTAACATATACAGTTGAAGATAATGCTCGCGATACCCCGGCGTCGGCTACGGCTATCAGATCATACCATATCCGAAGATACCTCGTGCCATGGATACGAGCAAGTGTACCAACAAAACCAAATAATTTTGTCACAAACCCATTTTCAGTTAATTCTTCCGCGTTAGATAACATGTTATGGAGTATCTGATATTGCTTCTGTGTGGTATAAACTGTAGAGTTCGTTTACTGCTGGTAATACTTACCGTCAGAGAGCTGATCCATCCGCTTGTTGCATCCTACTCTATACCTTAGGTAATGTTATATTATACTGAAACAAGATTTACGGAATTTATCGCGGTCTATTAAGATTTTTACATGTCTGGACATTTTAAATACTTTACATCAACCATGGTCACGGAAAGACTCATAATAAGCCGCGATAAAATTCAAATTTGCGTAAGTACCTACTAGAAAATAATATTTAATTTTTGTATGTTTGAATCTTATAGACTCACGACCCTGATATGCTAATGTGATATTATGACGTCATTATGAAAATTCATTTTTCGCATTGAATTTTGAATTTCCATAAATTTAAATTAAATGTTAATTTTTCATTTCTATCGGTGATCCCTAGTGTTTAATAACTCGATATTACGGACATCATGCACGAAATAGATGACGTCATGTAGCGTTCCGCACGAAAGAGCGCGGCACGAACGAGAGAGAGGCATGATCGGCTCGAGCGATCGGCTCAGTGTAATGTTTGACGTTGTCACATCAAACTACCGACCGTAAACCGATTTCACAGATAACCAATATTTTTTATCTAAAGTATTGACTAAATCCAAGATTGTATTATGATGAGATTTTATTCCAATATAAAATCATAAATTTCACTTGATTATTATAAATTCATACCATTATCTCTTGATATAAAATATTTATATTAAAAAACGTTTTTTTCTTTCAATAATTATTATCGCCTCTCTTTGAAATATCGCTTCTTCAATAGAGCTAGTGGATTTATGGAATTTAGTAATGTGAACTCTCCTCACTCAAAATTTAGACATTTTTTGGCAATGCTCACATTCAACCTGGACGACAACGGGTTGATAATTAAGATATTCAAACTCCTATATGTCCTTGAAGATGGACTACCATATTTATGACGATTTGAATAGGTATAATATAAATATTTTATTTATTTTCTCACTAATGTTTACGAGAGATTAAGCATAGCATCCGTACAATACATTTAAAGTCAACACTATACAAGGAAAAACATGCAAGGACTTATCAAAGCCGGGAGCTAAGTCCTGGAGTTATTTATGCGGGTGCACGGAACGCCACAAACGCCACAGAACGCCACAGGACACCATAAACGCCACAGGACGCCACAGGATGCCGCGGCGAACGCCCACGCGCTACTTAGCAGCGTGGACTTATATAAATAATATTAAGACTGATAAATCTAGTACGCATAGTGTATTTGAATTAAACTTGTTTTAATTACGCATATATCTTTAATGTTGTTGTATCTTGTTTGAATCCGTATAAATACTGTTTATAATAATTGCAATACATAGCTATATCCTATAAGGAGCAACGATGATCCAGTAGGTTAGCTTAACCTCTGGAGCGAGAGGATCCGGGATCGATCCAGAAACCGCCTCCACCACCATCTATGTAGTGTCTTGAAATGGGTCTTTCTAAATTTCTAAGTGCACCCTAAACACGAGTCCATCGCCCGCTCATCGGTGAAGAAAAACATTGTTAGGAAACCTGCATGCCTGATAAAATTAAAAGTCTTTAGAGTTCAAAAAAGTCTTGTGAAGTTTAACCCGAATTAGGCCAGCCACCTGGGTGACCCGTAGTGGGATGGTCCGATATGCCCAGTAGTGGGACGTATATGGGTTGCAACTTTATATTACTTTTGTATTGCTATATGAAATAGATACGTTGGATAAAAAAGTAGTAGTAGTCATAAGTACCTATCAATCGCTATATTTATAGGTCCCGCAGCTGCACCAGGGTCTCCTCCTCGAAATCAGGCGATTTCAATCTGTTGTGCCATAGTTCAACGATGCGCTCGCCCAGTGCGAGATGGTGACTTATAATCTCATCAGACATGACATTTTCTCACAATGTTTTCCTTCATCGGTAAGCTAGCGATGGTATCATACTTAGATGAACTTACTTTAGAAAAAAATCGCTAGTTTGATTTAGATTAGACTCTATTTGGATCTAGATTAGATAGATCGTTGGTTGCTTGCCTGAAACTTAAAAAAATAGGAGAAAAAGCCAACTCGGAAATCTCAGGAACAAGATCTTCTTTATGTTTTAGCTATTAGACAGAAGAACTGGTAATATTATAATAATATTACCAGTTCTTCTGTCATGGTAATACATTTACATTTAATCAAGAGTCTCCACTAAAAACCAAAAAAAAAATATCTTGAGGACACCAAATTAAAAAAAACTAGCTAATTGAACAAATATAATAGGTATAGCACAATAGCAACATCAATTTCAAAGACATTAAACCATATTAAAATTTTCTAACAAGGCAACACTCGTGTAACTTAATATTAGCCAGGCCACCGCCGTAAATCCCGGCAGATTTACAAGTCCTTCAACCCTTCAATAAATAATCGAGTATCGATTTTCCAAGCAATATTTTCTCAAATAACAAATATATTTCACTTGCATGATAACCTTAGCAATTACCCTACACCTTTGTGTAGAACATCTGTCGCATTCCCTGGCCCTACTAGGAAGTGCCTAACTAACAATACCATAAAGAACACCAGAACCTAAATAGTTTATGTGTGCCTTATTATAATAATACAAGTGTCGCCCTCGTGTTCTCAAGATAGCGTTAGTGTTACTGGATGTGTCTCGTTTTAAGGCGTATTTTCTAAATACATTGTTAGTATTTTAATGCATTTTTGTGATTCTGCAACGAATATATACTAAATGTTAGCGTATTATTACTATTGATTATTATAATGAAACAAATTTTCAGATATTATCGTGATTTATTGAGTTTTTAATAGACCGCGATAAAATCCGTAAATTTGTTACATTACAATGAGTGAAATTCGCGTAAACATGAGAAAACAATATTATTATTACTATTAACTTTTACTTTTTTGTTTGTTTTGCGTTCATATTTATTTCCTTTTATATCTTTGAATATATTTGTAAGCATCATCATCAGCCTTTATCCTTCCACTGTTGAACATAGCCTCCTCAATGAACACCATAACAACCGATCCCTCTTATTTTTTTTCTTTAGCGCCGGGAAATGCATTTAGGCATCCCGCGGGGGAGTGAATTTCCCCGGGTGGGTATGTGGGACTCGCTGCGCCCGAAAGCTGGTACGTGGACGCAGCTCTACCCACTAAAACCCGGCGAGCGCCACCAATGCCGCCTTTGGTGAGGTGCCTCGGATCTACAAGCAACAGGGCACCTCGAGGGCTAGTCAGTCCCTAAGGGGACCGACGCCACCTCCACTTAGGGGTTGCCCGCATCACAGAACAACCCTTACCATCGTCGGGGAGTACAATGAGGCGAGGTTCCCGTCCTCGTCCCTTGCCCCGGCTCTTTTGTCCCCTCTTCTTATAAAAGGGGTACAAAGAGCCCCCTCGGCTCAACTCGCTTCGCCGAAGGTGCTGCGCTCATCCTAGTCTACTGAGACCCACCGCCACTACAAGGCTTGAACCATGATGGGGAAAACAACCGATCCCTTGCCAATCGCATCCAACACAGTCTTAGGTAGAGAAAAAACCTTGTTGAATCCGCAAACAGTACTTTTATTTAAATATTCCACTATACTAAAAATCGCTAAGTATGCAATTTGAAACGAAACAGATAAACAAAACAGAGTCAACACAAGAAACACCGTCCAATATAAATTACGTGATTTTCAACCTCGCATGTAAGGAGCGTACACGCAAAACAGACTCTGCCTATTGAGATGTTACTTGCCACGCTGACGGGCCTAGTCTACGAGCACACCTTTTGTAGCTCAGGTATGTACACACATTCAATGGGATGTTAGTGATGTACTCTGAATGAAACAAAGGGTGGCCCAGACGGAGACATGATATATTGCCCGGCGCGGGTGAAAATGGCCGGCCGACCTTATACAGAAAGTGATTTTTTTGTTGTTATAGTTGTATGGAGTGTATTATCATTATCAGCCTCTTCGCATCATGTCTCATCATCTTTGATAGAGCAATAATTGTTTGTATATTTTGTATGTATATAGTTTTTTTAGATAACGAATATTTTCCGTTTGTTTCATAATATAATGATCCGTTGCTAACGTTTCTTTATTTAAAATTCAAATTCAAATTATTTATTTCAGACACGAGGTCCATAATATGTTAGTACAATGATTATGTTATTATTTGGATCTATATTGACGTTTTTGCAAACGTTGGCTGTTTATTTTCAGATTACTTATTTATTAGTTTCCATATTTTTTTCTAACAATAAAATATAAATTAGTAACGGAATCGCAGATTAGATTTGCAGCTGTAGGCTATTAAATTTTTGCCGCCTCTAAAAGTTAGTGACGCATTTTTAACTCTTTACATTAAACATCTTCAAGGCGTATAAAGATTTCACTTTTGATTTTTCTTTTTTTTTTTTTGCTGTTGCGCCCTATGTGATCGTTCCCTGTTCTGCCTCCCTTTGCCCGTTATTGTTTCTAGACCGCGTTCTTTGCATCTTTATCTCAAATCCAGGAGTACTGTAATTTAAACTTTGATCTGATCTGATTCTCACACAATTTTAGACGGTTCTAAAAAGTCTACTGAATATTTGATGGTAGAACCCTGCTACAAATTTCAAATTAATTAAGACCAGACATCGTATATAGATAATTGGTTGATTTAAGAAACTTTTTATTTATCTCCTTGTCGGAAATACATAAGTTTGAGACGATTGCCACACGATCCCGCTCCATATTTTAACATTTGACGTATCAAACCAATTACTCAGTTCAGACAAGGAACGTGGTCACTTATTACATATTATAATTCGGCATTAATATGTATGTAGTGTCAAGCGTATGATGGATAGACCGCCATTTTTCCCACAAACATGACTAGCCGGCCATAAAAGAAAATAATCAGTATTCCACCGTAAGTGTGATAATATGTCAGATATTTCTCACGTCATTTTTTATTAGACTCTAAGGTCTGATTAAACTTTTGTATAATTTCTTTTGTTAAATTGACAAAGTGTTATCGCTACACGTGTTACTGTCAATGTCATCATCAATATATTCGACTGAAACCTATGCTACGTCATAAGTGGAATACTGCTGGATGCGGAGAATCTGGTGGAGGAGTGGAAAGGGGAAGTGAAAGGAGAAGAGGAGTGCGTAACCCGTAACCCGTTTATTTTTTGGTTATTATTTATGTCTGGCAGCACGCCGTGGTTTCACCATTACACTATGTGCTATTCTGATTTATAAGCTATAAAGTTTCATAAAAATCCATTCAGTGGTTTTTACGTGAAAGAGTAACAAACATCCATACTTACAAACTTTCACGTTTATAATATTAGTAGGATTAATAGGATGCATCGTGAATTTAAGTGATCAGAGTCGCTCATAAAAATAGCCTGAGACTAGCACAGGCAACTCATTGAGATAAGATTGAAAGTTTTTGTATCGGTATTACCACTTCCACTACATCTTCTCTCTGAAATACGGTTTACGAGGAACAAGCAAATTGGTAGTACCTAAGCAGATGGGACCGCGTCGCGTTATGTTCATCATATTTTACACCTCCGAAAAAAATGTAGTTAAGTGAAACAACTTTGTGATGAAAAAATCTTAACAAATAGCACTAGATTCTTCTTTTCTGAATTCATTAACAATTATTTTCATTTAAATGATACTGTTAACGTAAATATTATAGAAATTGGATAGGAATAAATTATAATGAATATAATGATCAAAAGATTTATAAAAGGCCCTTAAAAATGTATTGAAATGACTTTAAACACCTCGGACGATGTCAGCATGTCAATGCCGTAACTTAGTGACAAGCGAACAATAGAAACATCTGTGTGATACGCCGATATTCCTTATCAATATCGTCCCCGTAGAGCGGAAACTCACCAAGTCGACTTAGGGATAAAATGAGTTTTTAATACCATTGGAATCACATTTTTTTTCTCTAAATTTCTGTCTAACCGGTTTTTTCATAGGTGCAATAGTTTCAAATTTAGAAATTGTAAAAAATAACTAAATAGAATGTTTTACAGTCACGTTGAGAAGAACAATTAATTAAGTTTATTTAATTAATTTATGTCCATATAAAGTGCAGTCTCGTCATTACCTAACCCACATTAGTTAATTTTGGCATAGACACAACCAACGTTGTTACTATGAAATAATGAATTCGTAAACTAACCAACACTAAATAGTTATTTGTGCCCAAACACTTCGTAGAAGTTCTTAAAAGCGACAATTACCCAAGTATCTTTAGTTATTTCTAATTCTAAATGCTAAACGTTTGCACGCTGTTCTGACGTGCGATATATAATCATAACGTGTTAAAGAGAGTGGCCTTTGAAAATGGCTACTTGAATGCACTTTACGAACTATCACTAAACACATTTAATGAGTATCGAATAACTCTAAGGTGATTTTCGCTCAACTTTTAGTGAGTATTTGCCCTTGACCTATGCCGCCGCGGTTGTAAGATACTTTTGTTTCAATCATTCGGCGCGCAAACGCAAATCGATGCGCACACGCCTCGCTCTAATTTTATTGTATTCGTGTTTTATTTGAAGCTTTGATTTATTATTTAAAACAATGAATAGTAGTGGACGTGCTAAGTTCATTTTAAATTTATTAAACAAGAAAGCTGCTGTTGAGGTAAGACTAAAATTTCATTTTTTTTTAGTAGGTACATGATTGAACACTAAGGACGAGGAATGAAAATTGTACAGAATCTTTCAGAAAGGTCTGTTTAAACATAAAGGATTGTTTTTATTCATCAAAACAAACAAATTCTACTATTGAGACAATTCTGAAATCTCTAAAAAAGTTAACAGTTACTAATCATTGAATTATCACATTAACATGTATAAAACAGTTAACTTTATAGGTTAATAGTGGACAAGGAACCTTATAGTGTTGCCATATCCGTCTGTCTGTCTGTCCGCCTGTCCGCCTGTCCGTCTGTCTGTTCGCGGCTTAGCACAGCGACGATAAGTACTACAGAGCTAAAATTTGGCATAGATATAGTAAATATTTATTACGCCGGGCAAAACGGTAAATTAAACATCAAAAACATTTTTAGGGTACCTCGTACCTTTAATTATTCTGTAATCATTTTATAGACAATTTCACCGGATCTGGATGATGAGGTGGTGGTGCGAAATGTCGACATTGATAACCCATTTCAAAAAAAGGATGATACGAGTCGCCGTGAGACAAATCGATTTTCATCTATATCACTGAAGGTAAGCTTAAAGTTATATTGTGATTCTGTTTCAGTATTCTATTTCTACTTATTTATGCAAAACTAAATAATAATAAATAATTAATTAATTATAATTCGTTATATTTATTACATTTTAGATTGATATCAGATGAAGTTTAGGATGCCGATATTTAAAACTCTATATCCATAGTTGTAGCTATGGATTGACCTACTGAGACTATTACAGGGATTACATCTACTGGTAGAGTAATATTTTTTTCTTGGAGGATGATACTAAAAAAGTCCATTAATAAAAGCATTAAATGGGTGCTCGATTATATCTTACTAATAACTTTAATTAATTTTTTACTAACAAATACTGTATTTTGTGCACCTATGGCTTGTTTTGGGCGGATGTTGGTTGGTTGCATCAACTGTGTGTTTCTTATACAAAATCAGGGGATTTTGGTCTCAGCTAATGCCGTCAATCTTTGTGACAAAAAAAACGCTTTTTCCTTTACTGTTGCTAACTGCTTGCTGTGACTTAACTTCACATAATTTGTTGCATGCATTATAATGATTTTTCTTTTTATTCAAGGAAAGTTTGCCTGGTGTTGGGGCTACTGATGTGTCCAAGACTTTCGACGTCGATGATATTTTCCGAAGCACGGACTTGTATGTGTCCGCTCCTCCGTCAACCTTGCCTGTACTTATCAGTCCTAAGAGCATCCAGCAACCGCATTCGGCACCATTGCCAATGGGCAATGACCAAGAACTTATCGGCCTAGACGAATTATTTGCGGAAGAAAAAGAAGATGAACCAGATCCGACAGCACAAGGACAAGAAAAAATAGAGCCACCTAAAAGCCCATATTCCGAAATGAGTGGCATTGAACCCTTTAGTTCTCCTATCAGTAATTTATCAGACGCGTCTTGGTATCCAGACAGTGAAGAAAAAAGACAGAAAAAGAAATGCAGAAGAGTTTTTATTAGGTCATCAAGTATCAGCAGCGACAGCGATACTCTAGAGTCTCTGAAACAAAGACGTGGACTGTTAGAAAGTCATCTTGGAAGACACTGTCTATCAGTGCCTTCAAGCGGAAGTGGAAGCCACGCGAGTCAAACTGTAGTTAATAGATATGCAGACTCCAACGAACAACCTGACCAAGCTTTGTT
This sequence comes from Lycaena phlaeas, assembly GCA_905333005.2. Classification (NCBI taxonomy): domain Eukaryota; kingdom Metazoa; phylum Arthropoda; class Insecta; order Lepidoptera; family Lycaenidae; genus Lycaena; species Lycaena phlaeas. The sequence continues at coordinate 9,095,358 of HG995181.1, forward strand.
CCCAAGTGATTCAATTGTTCCGCTTGAATTGGAAGAACAAGTTCCTAATTTAGAATCAGCACCAGCTTCAAATTATCCTAGTTCATTGACTCGCTGGAAGAAAAGTGATCCCACAAAATGGAAAAAAAACGTCAGTAAAATTAATAAGCGCAATGGCTTACCCTACACGAATAGCAAAGGAGTCTCTATGCCTGCAAAACTGCCGAAACCTGCCAAATGTGATACATGCAAATATCATTGTAAGTCTTTATTCACAGAAGATGACAGAAAACGTCTTTGTCAAAACTATTGGAAAATCGATAACTTCTCCGCCCAAAAGCAGTTCATAGTGCATAGTGTAATTGCAATGCCTATAAAGACAATGAAGGTTGGGGTTCCAGAAAAAAGGCGTAGATTGAATGCTTATGCGTATTATTTTTATAAAGACGAAAAAAGACTGAGAGTGTGCAAAGATTTTTTTCTAAAGACTTTATGCATTTCAAATGGACCAGTTAATGAAGCAATGAAAAACAAAAATGAGTTCGGGATCTATGAAAAGTCAGACAAACGAGGTGCGCGCGAGCCTTTTAATAAAACAGATGCTGAAACTGAGCAAAGAGTAATTGATCACATCAATTCCTTTCCTCGGTTGGAATCGCATTATTGCAGAAAAAAATCTCAAAGACAATATCTCGATAGCTCTCTCACAATATCGAAAATGTACGAATTGTTCAAAGAGAAGATGGGTACAAGCGGAGAGGAACCATGCTCGTTTTACGTTTATAAAAAAGTATTTGGCAGTAAATTCAACCTGTCCTTTTATAAGCCCAAGAAAGACCTGTGCATTGTATGCACGCGATTTCAAGGCGCCGGTAGGCCAGAAAGTCTGAAAGCAGAATATGATGCCCATATTATAAGAAAAAATGAGGCGCAGCAGGCTAAGGAGAGCGATAAACAGAGGTCTATTAATGACCAATCCTACTTAGTTGTTACAGCAGATATGCAATCTACCCTGCACATACCCGTGTGTGGTGTTGGTATTTTATACTACACCAGGAAGTTAAATGTTCAAAATTATACAATTCATACGGCTAAAATTCCAAATGATGCATACTGTTTAACATGGAATGAAGTAAACGGAAGGAGAGGAAGTACAGAAATTGCCAGTGCGTTGAATTGGTGGATTAGCCAAGTCCCAAGTTACGTCAAAGAAGTGACAATTTACAGTGACACTTGTGCCGGCCAAAATCGAAACAAATTTATTGCAGCTTTTTTCATACACCTTATACAGAGGCCTGACGTACACCTCGATGTGCTTGAACAAAAGTATCTGGAGAGTGGTCACACACATATGGAAGTAGACTCAATGCACAGCGCAATAGAACGGGAGCAAAGACATACACCAGTTTACTCCATGATTGATTGGAAGTCCATCATGCATCGAGCTCGATCGAAAAGACATCGGGCAACAGCGCCTCCATACGTTGTCAAAGAGTTGACATACGATGAGATGATTGATGTGCGTGCTTTGACTGAAAAGTTTGTAAGCAACACAAGCAAAGATAAACAGGGAAAGAAAGTTATGTGGCTGAAAATAAAGTGTCTCCGTTTTGAGAAACAAAGTCCGGGAATTGTCAAATTCCGCTACGCGCATGACGGCCCCTATTCGGAATTTGACGTATTTCAGAGACAAGGGACTGCTGCTCCTCAAACACGAAAGAGGCGCAGGCTCCAGATGGAGCACAGCTTAGAAACAAGCGACACAGAAATAAATAAAGAAAATTGGATAGCACAGCTAAAAGTGTATGCTATACCAAGGGCCTATTCAGCACCCATACCTATCTCAGAAGCAAAGAAGAAAGATCTTGTTGGTCTTTGTGTGAAGGGAATTATTCCACAGGAACTTCATCCGTGGTTTGCTTCTCTTCCCACTGATAAATCCACCATTGATAGACTCGCCGAACCTGATGTTAACGAAGACGATGAAGAAGATTTTTAGCGGTTGTTCTTGTTTATGTTTATTTTGTTACACTCTTTGTTCTTTTTTTATTTTCAAATAAAGTTTAGAAAGTTATTTTTACTGTTTTCTTATATGATTCGAAAAAAAAACAACCTTAGTTATTTATTTCTGAGACTGTTATGCATTTCCAGATACTACTTGTACCATCACTAAAACGAGTTATTTCTGCTAATAATAGTCAAATTTGGGTAGAAATTAACTAATTCTGGGCAGAAAATCACTAAATAGGTATTAAGATCAAAATATTAAAGGGAAAAACTGTTTATCGAGCATAACTCTTAGATTTATGTTAATTTATACCTTTAATTCAGCTCAGACGATGCTTTGTTGGAGTAAAAATTATTTAAGACTATAAAATTCAAAATATCTCATGTATAACAGACGCTAGAATTTTTTTTCGTTTTCAAAACTTTGCACGTCGATATCTCGAAACGGTGTTTTTCGAGTTGGTGAGTTTCCGCTCTACGGGGACGATATGTTCATCTCTGTAAACTAAAACTATTTAAATACTTACAGCATAATAACATATGCAAGCTTCATAGTTTAGACACTATGCATCTTATCATACTAGTATTTCTTATTACTAATATAATAAACGTGAAAGTTTGTAAGTATGGATGTTAGCTACTCTTTCACGTAAAAACTAATGAATGGATTTTAATGAAACCTAACAATAATGTAGCTTATACATCAGTATAACACATAGGCTATAATTTATCCCTATACTCCCACGGTAACGGAATGTACACGGGTGAAACCACGGGGCGCTGCTAGTAATATAAGAAACGTGAAAGTTTGAAAGTGCGGATGTTTGTTTCTCTTTCACGTAAAAACTACTGAGTGGGTTTTAATGTAACTTTACGATAATGTAAAGTTCTGATATATAAATATCAGAATATCACATAGGCTATAATTTATCCCTGTACTCCCACGGGAATGGGAAGTACGCGGGTGAACCCTGCTAGTCCGACATAATGGTCAAAATAAAAACAAGGCTTTTTCGAATTCTCATTGTATCAACTTATTTTATGGGTAAGAAAGGATCGTTCCAATTTTTTACAGTTGCATTGCGATGAAACTGGGAAGCTGCTGGTGTTAACCATAAGAACGTTTCAATCTACGTAAGCGACGTGTGTAAGGATGAGATAACTGCATCCCAGAATTAACGTGGCCAGCTCCTCCGAATGATCTTTTGGATGCTTCAAATTCTCAGCAATTCAGTGAAATAGTTTTGATTGAAACTCCACGTTATAATAATATTTTTACAATTATTAATATTAATAGATATATATTTTAAAAATTTATTGCCAAAGAAGATTAGAAGGATTCGTTATGAAAATTATCGTCTTACGCAATAATGGATTTTACTTTATTATTGTTGACGGTGCGGTGCGACGATGGTCCAGTTTATATGGACTCTGCCTCTTGAGCGAGAGGGTCCGGGTTCGATTCTGACCACCTCTTATGCCTTGAAATGATTTTTCTAAATTTCTAAGTGCACACTAAACACAAGACAATCGCTCGCTCATCGGTGAAGGAAAACATCTTTACAGGTGTGTGAAGTTCACCCTCCCGCATTGGGCCAGCAAACTTTGGCCCGATACCCTTCTTACCTGATTTCAAGGAAGAGACTCATGCCCAGCAGCAGTGGGCATGTATGGATGCCCATACATGCCCACTGCTGCTGATATGCTACTTTACTTTTTTACTTTGCCATACAGCCCGTTTTTGTCAACCCTAAAACTTATTATAATCTAAAAAATGCAATAATGCATACATTTTTTTTAAATATCCTAAGAATATTGTTTTTACTCGGCTAGATACAATGTTTTAGTTATGATTTCTGTACACAATATCACGATCCGTCGCCTGCATAATGTCAAAAGGCGCTAAAGTTGATAATCGTGTCTGTAACGCTCGGATAGACAGTGTGGGCCTGATATAGGGTTCACACCTTACACTTTTAGTATTGGCAAGCGATCAGTGATAGTTGAGTTATAATTATAGGTAACTTTAGTATTTATAATCTATCTTTGCGTAGTATATTTGTAGCTAAAAGGTTCATTAATTCCTTTCGAGACAATTGTATAGTACTATTGGCGCGGCTGATTCTTTCGTATGGATTTCTATGTTATCACTACATATTATAAAACAAAGTCGCTTTTTCTGTCCCTATATCCCTTTGTACGCTTAAATCCTTAAAACTATGCAACGGATTTTGATGCGGTTTTTTTTAATAGATAGGACAATTCAAGAGGAAGGTTTATGTATATAATTTATTAAGTTTTTATATATATTGGCTAAGATATAACAATAATTGTTGAAGGTGTCGGGAAAAAATAGGCCGCTTGGGAGTTTTCAACGAAAACGCTGCCTAAACCCTTTGAGATATAACAAAATAATGTATGGTGGAATTGTGTATCTTAAATAGGTCTACAAAAAAGTCCGCGATGGCATATGTCTATCTCTTAGGGATATCATACTATATCCATTTAATACTTAAAAAAATGGGCAATTATAACGTGATAATTTGAAAGTTATTTACAGAAATACGGTATGAATCCTTATCATTTTAAATCAGTTAATTGGCATGTGCATTTTATGAAGATTATTTTTGCCCTTTACATCATGCAAATTAAATGAATACTTTAGGAGATATGGCAAAATCAAAATAATGCAGAAGAAAATAAATCGTGTTGCTGTGATACGAACGGGCGCGGGCGGTTGTCTGGTGTCTAAGGCCGTAGTGTATCAACTCTGGTAGACGTAATAATATGATCAACGTATGGTGGATTAAATAATAATAGTAGTAATATATATCCTAAATATGCCTACAGAAAATCTGCGAAGGGATATATGTCTTTATATTCATTTTAATACAAAAACTTAGTAATTATTAAAATAGAAAATGATCATCATCAGACATGATAAATCCGTAAACCTAAGTTCACGCGGGCGAAGCTGCGGGTAACAGCTAGTATGTTATATTATGAAAGCTAATCTTAAACACCTAACATATTATATTTGTAATAATACACTTGAGAAGCGAAATTAGAAATTGGAGCAATATAGCGAAATTTAAAAAATGTAAGAAACATCTTAGTGTATATAAAATAAGTAAATTTTCTTTTTTTTTATCGTTTTTGTCAACTTTACATCATGCTTTTGTATACACCCAGCATCATCTTCGACCCGATAAAATCTATTTTGAAGAATACTTCTAAAACATTTCACTGGCTACATTTAACTAACAGTTTTAGAGTTCCGTTATAAATGTACTATTGACAGCCATTCAGATTGGGTGTAACCGTCGTCTGTATATCACTTGAGACCTTCAATACCACAAATTAATGTCACTTTCACCAACCTCTCAACATTATGTACAAAATAAATTTATCGCTGTTGCCAACCCTATCTAGGATGCATTTATATATTTGCATACAAAGAGTTATAAATATTTCTTATGGGTAAGTAGACCTAAAGATTTGAAAGCTCTCGCGGATGACACGCGATACATCCGAGGATATTAGTCCGGATTTGTTCAGACAGACTGCGGTGGCGCGTTCGTGCGTTAGTCTGCACAGGAACCACCGCCATGAAGCCGTGGAATACAATTATGTGTTACACTATCCCCGGTGAATGCAGGGATGTTTTTTACAATAATTTAATGGCTCACACTGTTGTTGTTCTGGCTAGGGAAGATGCATATAATATATCTTGGGTTCTCAGTTATCTTCGACAGTGCTTTGATATTATCCAATTCTGCCTGCACCAGCGCACCAGGCCCCCCTTTACTTCGTCACGGTTTGAAGTCAATCGGTTCACCCCATACCCGATCAAGCATTAAAGCCACTAGGACCATTAGCATAGCTTCAACCGAAAAAAAGGAAAAAAAAGTTCATTATCGAGTGATACCAATAAACAAACTACCCACTTCCTTCTTCCTCCTGTGAAACAGCTTTGCTGTATTTCGGAACAAAAGCAAGACGGAAGCTATAATAACTGGTACCGAGACTTATTATTTCCGTCCTAGGATTATCAAAGCATGATTTGCTTGGACTATCTTACACTCGTTTACGTTCATGTTTGCCGTGGACCATATTATTATTTCTCACGGATTGTCTGTCAGAATGTGTATGAAATAGCACGTTTGCAACAAGGGATCGGTCGTCTTGGCGTTCAGCAAGGAAGGCTTATATAAGTTCAGCAGTGAACGGATAGAGGCTGATGATGATGTTTCACGTAGGATATAAATATATTTAGTTAGCTAGTACAAAAATCAACATACAATAAGTTTATGCGGTTATTTTTTATAAAGTAGACAAAAAATTCGTCTGAACGTTCATTGACCTGTATAATGTACATATAACTGATAATAGTAGGGAAGCGCAGAATGCGAACGCTCTACGCTAAAACGCCTGACCGCGTTATGTCTATACAGTCCTCAAAGTATATGGAAATATATGTAAAATGAAACGTTTGCGTCATGAAATATGGCGGACAAGTGACATCCAACGCCTAGTCTTAGCAATATCAAATGTATCTAAATGTTTGTCAATCATTTTTAGTTTTAGCATCATTGGCACAAATTTTTGTATCTATGAAAGTGCTAATTTACAACGGCATAATAAGCGACCACGTATATTAGATTTCTTGTTAACGGTCGCAGTTTAGGTACTTGTTAACAAAGACATATTGCATTAAAGCCTTGTACCATCGCCTTTGTTTAACTTACTTATTTTAGATATTTATTCGATATTATTAGATAAGATATATTTATATCTTAAATATCTAGAATGAGAATTCTGATTCTTATTCAACTAATAACTTTTAATTAATTAAGGCGCTCTTTGTTTTTTAATGTTAACCCGAATTTCACATATTATAATGAAACAAATATGGATTTCATGACGGGAGTTCTCCCGTAACCATGGTTGCTGTAAAGTGTCCGAAACGTCGAGCATGTAAAAATAAGACACGTTAAAATCCGTAAAATACGTTTCATTATTTAATAAATAAATAAATATTATATGTAATACGTTTTATATTAATACATTTTAAAAAATATATTTTATAGTTCACATATTTTATACACATCCATGACCCAGGAATACATAACTTTTTTATGCCCTGGCGAGATTTGAACGCACTACCTTCGGGCTTGCGCGCCAACGCTCTAACAATTGAGCCACAGAGGTCGTCAATCAGGTGTTGAGACTTGAGTCAATGGTACACATAACATATCTAGCTCTATTAGGTTTAAGGCCTTAAGGCCAACAGCATAGGTCCTTTCGTAGCTTTAAGGCCTCAAGGCCAACAGCATAGGTCCTTTCGAAAAAAAACATAACATATCGATGGGAGGGTTGCGTTGTGCCGTGCTTCCATCTCCATGGGTACCACAATCTTGCTTGTCACTCCCGTAAAACAGTTTTGCAGTGATCCGCAGAGAAGGCCAGGGGAGAAAATGTGAACTGATACAAAGACTTAAAATCTTGACTCAGGATAGGTAATTCAAGGCTAGTTCCAGCTTAGTTTAATGTTATTACTTATATATTACTTATATATACTTATATACAATATACTTGCCATTCCCCGCGGTTTCATCCACGTACTTCTCGTTTCGTGGGAGTACGGAGATAAATCATAGCCTATGTGCTATTCTGATATACCAGCTATATTATTGTAAAGTTTCATTAAAAACCATTCAGTAGTTTTTACGTGAAAGAGTAACAAACATCCATACCTACAAACTTTCGCGTTTATAATATTATGAGGATGAAGATATGAAGATTAATGAGTGATGGTGACTTTTTTTTCGAAAGATCTAAGACTTTTAGGTCTGATGGCCTTTAATCTCAATCGGTAGGTGAGCAGATGGCTTACCTTCCGTTGGTGATGGTGACAAGTTACAACTTACCGTCCTGTGGCTCGTTTACCCGTTTGCTTATCTAAATACCAAAAAACCGATCCTTAGCGGCACATTTTCTCCGGGAATGGGAATTTTAAAATCATAGTTATTTCATATCTTATCTTATCTTATACCTTTAAACGAGCAATTCTTGTATATATATATATATAGAATCGGGATCTCGGAAACGGCTCCAACGATTTTCATGAAAATTACATGTGTTAAAAACGACGATAAATCGATCTAGCTAGGATACATTTTTAGAAAACTTTTTTTTATCCGTGTTTTGAGGCATGAGGCATTATGTCATGGTAGCTTAGTGGTGAAATTAGGCAGTTAAGTCCGAACGAGCCTGGTTCGGATCTCCATTCCGAAATTTTTTTTCCTTTTTTTTAAGATACTTTTTTTTGGAAGAAAAATTTTATCGTATTTTATCACTTAGGGTACCGAGCAAATGCTCGGTCAACTAGGTACTTATTATTATTCACTGGTGATATAGCGGGAGCTATTACAAATCATCGATCTCCCGAGGACTTCTGCACCCGCGATACAAGCCAGTATTTCTGTTTAAACTATTGGTATTAAAATAGGGGCCGGGCTACACTTGTACGATGTGACAGGTGATAGCGGCTCGTGAAATATTGTCCGCGCAGATACCGGCCCAGCGTGAGCGATTGTACTCGGCTACTCAGCTGGATACGCCGCTAAATATCATATCATCTCATATATTCTAGAATGTTCGAAGGAACGGTGTACACTTGTACACGATTCGCGGGTTTTTCTGTGGACTATCTTTGAAACCGACAGTAGCTTCGACGTTCAAATACTTTAGTACAACTATACTTCCTTTAAATTGAACATTATTATTATAATATTTCTTGATATTTTTTAAATGTGAGCTATTGTTATTCCCATACAATAAGTATTGTTTTCTATTATATTCGCTTATGCCACTCTTCTAGGGGGGACGAATAACATACGTTTTTAGACGTTTTTACAAATAAAACCTTAAATCATTTCTTTTGTGTTTCATAAAACATATCCTTTGTGTCTTAATAAACGTTCTTCAATAATTTTGCATGCAACCATATGAGTTAGAAAACGCAAAGGAATAGAATTGGCGCGTATGCCACTTGTCTAGGGGTGCAGGTGGCATTCCCGTTTACCTGCTTAACTAACATCTTACTTACTTAGAATATTGTGATCAAGTATTAAATGTAAATTAATACACTTATCACTATCATACAAATCAGAAAACAATCGTGTCCTGCCCCCAATGGGCCATGCAAATTCCATGTCTTATAAATTACACACACATGCATGTGGACTGTAATTGAGTAATATAGGCTCAGTGAAAGCCTCTTCCTACACGAGTGTGCTGAGCTAATCGTCGACCAAACGCAATACCCACTTGATATGCCATACTGCATTTGAATTTGTAATTAACAGCGTTGTTCCATCGCAAAGGTTTCATTATTGACTCGTGAATAAACAAAACAATCAAGACGATTTTATGAAATTATTAATAATTTATTCCCCGTGCTATATGGATTCAGCACGATGCTGCTGGGTTTTTCGGCGAAAAAGTTTTTGTTCCAGAAAAAAATGTTTGCCTGTAAAGTTGGTTTACGGGCGGTAGTTTGACGTGACAACGTCAAACATTACATGCAGCTCGAACCCAACTGAGCAGGTCGCTCGAGCCGATCATGCCTCTTTCTCGTTCGTACTGCGCTCTCGCTGGCGGAACGCTACGTCATATATTTCGTGCATGATATCGAGTTATTAGACGTTGTTACGGCAAAAAAGTACAAACTTTTACTGACCCCAAGAAGAACGGAGGCAATGAAGCGGAAAACCAAAGAAGGTGAAGAAGACCATCGCAGATATCAGAACGCTCTATCGGCAGACACCGAAGGCGTATCTGTACCGTCCGCCCCAGAAAGGGCAGAAGGACTAAAGGACAAGTGGAAAGAGAATTAAATAACTTGTAGGGAGCGAAGCGTGCGCACCTGAAGGGCAGAGAACCCAAGACATTAGGGTGCGCACTCCCGAGATTAGGCCCGACGACCACGACAGGTTGATAGGGCCATGGGTTGGTGATGGGACTTGGCCTCAAGAGTTTGCTTGGTTCCCAAGAAAGGTAATGTTTAGATCGGTTCCTGATACTATGATAAAGTTAAAGCGAATGAATACACGTAACTGGTGACTTACAATGTAAAAGTAGACAAAAATCATTCTAATGACCAAAGTGATAATGACCAAGGCGTTGGCCAGTAGGGCAAAATAGATTAGTTGAGACAGGCATGTCTCAACTATTCTATTTTTAGATTAATGGAACTACCGGCGAGATAACTAATGATCATCAAAAACAATCAAAATGATTCGGAAAAACAGTATAAAAAATATTTTAACCTCTGAAACCGGCAAATATTACAAAATTAAAAAAATCTGGACCAATAAATACTAAGATATTATACCAGAGCCGGTCAAACGAGATCGACAAAATTAGACGCATCTAGATTTCCCCCTTTCTTATGTTTCGCCAGCCGCGCCATCGCGCCAACCCGTACAATTTGTAACGCAACGAGGGGCATTTTCGCAATGTTTCCATTCAATGGACCACTTAAACCTGAATTTATTGTTCAGCGTGTCTTTTAAATGAACAAATGCGGGGACATCGCAGTAATCTATATAATATGTAAATGCTGGTCTGTTATATTGTAAATATACATTTACATACAAAGTGGATAGATTTGTATAGGCACAGTAATTTACATTACCTACTTACTTTAAAACTAGTTCATTTACCTTTGCCTTCACTTTGACGGACCGCTTGATAGATTTTAGGCTTATTTTATCTTTTTTCAAATGTTTCAATTTTTCTGCAACTTAAGCTTTGATGTTATTACCATCATCATCGGTCTACTGCTGTCATTGACCTACTTCGACGAACGCCATTTTAAATAAATTGACCATACATCGATTTTGTTCAAGCATTGATCCCAATCGGATGCGAGTGGAGCTCATCTTTAGAAACCTATATTTACCAATAAAAAGTATCAGAACTTATATGTCCCACTGCTGGGCACGGATCTCCTCCTCGAATTCAGGCGAGGAACGTAATGGGCCATAGTTCACCGGTGCGCTGGCCCAATGCGTGTTGGTGAACTTCACATACCTTCAAAGACTTTAAATGTCATCAGACATGCAGGTATCCTCATAATGTTTTCGCGAGCGAGCGATGATTTCGTGTCCGTGCACTTAGATGTTTTGAAAAACCAATTTCAACGCACACACGGGGGGTCAGGATCGAATCCGGAACCTCTCGCATGAAAGGTCGATTCCACCCGCCACTGGACCATCGTCGCTCCATATCTACCAATGGACGTAAAATATGTGGATTTTGATACTACATAAGTCCTTATAGTAGACCATTAATTTAATTCAGAATAAATCATAAAGAAAACTATAAACTTATTAGTCATAGGAACCTACTAATATTTCCTCATTTAATCCTGCAACTGTTTGCGTTAGCCGTAAGCGAACAACTTATTAGCATAATATACAGTTGTTTTTACATCAATAATAGTTTAATTACCTACCCATTTATTATTGTAATGTGATAATTGATATGTATGTTTGTTTATTAACATCTAAGACATAAGGTGTAAAGATAGTGTTCAAGGTTTTACTACAGTGTCATTTTTTTTTGATAATGACTTATGAAACGATGGTGCTGGATGCACGCACGAAAAAGCATGCTCACGTTCCGGTGGCTCCATTGGCTTGTCCCGTTGACTCTCTATAGGGGCACAGGTATTTTCAAAAATATTATGTTTAGTTAAATATAACTAATAGGTCCTAACTTCTAATTCAACATGTATGAAAATAGGTATCTCGAAAATTCAAATAAAAACAGTCTTACTTCATAATCTATATTTCACTAGCTCCTACTAAATATATATTAGTATTCAATATGAATAAACAAATTTTAGTGTCACTAATACGTATAAGCCAGTTAGTATCAATTACTAAGTACATATCTGTGTAAGGTAAGGCGTGCGATAGGCGAATCTTGCACATTATATAAATACTTGTTGTACATTAAATTGAAAACGTATTGCTTGGCATGGAATTACTCATAATCTGTACTAATATGAGTACTGAACCTATATTGAAAAGTATGCTTAATTGAAACTCATAAAGTATAACAACTTAATTCTACAGAAATTGTTCGTGTGAGCTTGATTTTTTAAACCTGGTGTGGCACCTACGTGGACGGCTAGTCACTCCCTCAGGGGACCGACGCCACCTTCTCTGAGGTGTTGCCCCGCACCACAGAACAACCCCTCCCAACTTCGGGACAGTACAATAAGGCAAGGTTCCCTTCCCCACCCCCTGCTCTTTTAGCCCCTCTTCTTATAAGAGGGGCACAAAGAGCCCCCTCGGCTCAATTTGCTTCGCCCAAGGTGTTGGGGTTACCCTGGGCCACTGAGCCACACCGCCACGACAAGGCCTGAACCATGGTGGGGGACACACATTCAAATGTCATCTACACTAATATTACAAAAAGGAAAGATTTGATTGTTTGTTTGTATTGAATACGCTCCGAAACGATTTGACTGATTTGAAAAATTCTTACACTCTTGGGAAGCTACATTATCCTTTGTGAACATAGGCTAAATTAAATTTTCAAAAAAAGTTGGAGACACGTATTAAAACTTAGTTCACGCAGACGCGTGCGTGCAGAACGGCTATATCCCTTTGTACGCTTAAATCTTTAAAACTACGCAACGGATTTTGATGCAGTTTTTTAATGGATAGGACAATTCAAGAGGAAGTTTAATGTACATAATTTATTAAGTTTTTATATACATTGGCTAAGATATAACAAGAATTGTTGGAGGTGTCGGAAAAAAATAGGTCGTCTGGGAGTTTTCAACGAAACGCTGCCTAAACCCTTTGATATATAACAAAATAATGTTTGGTGGAAATATGTATCTTAAATAGGTCTATAAAAAGTAAGTCCGCGATGGCATATGTCTATCTCTTAGGGATATATCCATTTAATACTTCAAAAATGGGCAATTATAACGCGATAATTTGAAAGTTATTTACACAAATACTGTATGAATCCTTATCATTTTAAATCAATTAATTGGCTTGAGCACTTCATGAAGATTATTTTTATCCTCCACATAATGCAAATTAAATGAATACTTTAGAAGATATTATGGAAAAATTAAAATAATGCACAAGAAAATAAATCGTGTTGCCGTGATTCGAACGGGCGGTTGTCTGTTGTCTAAGGCCGTACTGTATCAACTCTGATAGACGTAATAATATGATCAACGTATGGTGAAATATTATACATATAATAATAGTATCCTAAATATGCCTACAGAAAGTCTGTGAAGGGATATATTATTATGTCTTTATGTTGAAGATAACATATATCCATTTTAAGACAAAAACTTAGTTATTATTAAAATAGAAAATGATCATCATCAGACATAATAAATCCGTAAATCTAAGTTCACGCGGGCAAAGCTGCGGGTAACAGCTTACAAAAAAATAAATTAACGTGTGAAAAACAGCAAAGCAAAGTTAATCTAAATTAAATATGTAATGGAATAGTTGATGTTCTTACTCATTATGAAATCGACGGCGTTCCGTGGAGGGAAAAAAATTAGTGCCACTAACGTTATAGAGTCAGTTTTTTAAGACTGATCGCAACGTCTCCCATATCGAGATGATGTTTTCTGATTAACGCGAATATAGACTTATCAGGGATGGCGATTTGTTATCGATATTTAAATCGATTCGAATTACAAACTGATATCACCTATTTATATTTTTACATATTTAATATGAAACACTACTTTCTGTTGTATTGATTTAAGCATTTTGTTTGTAATGGTAATTTTAAATAACCTAAGCTTTACGAAGAACGCACGCTGGATAGAGTTACTTTTAGAATATCGGTTTCATATGGAGTATTCTGAAGGATGCGCTTATGCCGAACTCTTGTCAAAATGAGTGCCACCAAAATGTTTATTCCATGAAACAGCTGTGTTTTAAAGAGATGCAGTATAATTACTGGCACAAAAAAATATTCTGTCTCAATATAAGCAACACGCGAAATACTTTGACTTTCTCATAGGTGACATTGAAGTAGTCAGTATCGCCTATCAGATGTATTATTCAAAAAAATATAATGAACCATGTTTGATCACATACAAACATATACAAAATACTTTAAATATACAAATATAAGCTACTTAACTATCATGGAACGGAACATACAAAAAATATTTAAAGAAAACTATATAATACATCGGACAACAGAAAATAAGATTCTAGTCGTTTAAATTTTCTTCCAGTTCGTATACACTTTAATAGACTCGATGTTTAAAAAATCGATTCTCTAGCTTAAGACATCGATTCCTCACTCGATTTAACCGCCATCCCTAATCCTAATTACAATGCAATTAAGAGCTCGACTCACTAATTGAGTCTGATCACATCTTTGGCTCTGGGCTTGTCGATTTACACCTCGAAATGGAAAAATTCACCGAACTAGGCTTACATTTAGTACAAGTAATAAATCATATTTAATCAATATGAATGCTTGGGGAACTTGTTTGTTGGGAACTTCGAAACTCGTTATTCGTTGATTTTGGCTTACACTATGTCAAAATACTGTTATACTTGTACGACGCATAGAAAAATAATTAAAATATGGTGGTGATTTATAATTACTTAGTATACACTAAAACGTCTTTCTTTGTCATTAACGTTCATTAAAAGGTTCTTATATTATAAATATCCCATGTCTATGGGGTCTAGGCTCCGAATATGATTTTGTCCCATTCGGTGTCGAGACCCTTGGTCCGTGGGGTCCTAGCGCTTTAAGGCTTTTTAAGGAAATAACAAAAAGGTTAGCCGACATCCCAGGAGACAGAAACAGTGTAGAGCTGGTAGCTACATCGGGCAAAGAATTAGTGTAGCTAGTCAAAAGGAGAACGCTGCCAGTATCTTCGGAACCTTTCCTAAAGGGACTCCTTTTAATAATATTATATTTTAGTTATTATATTATATTTTATAAGTAAGTTATGTTATGTATATACTTTTACGCTAAACTTACTAAATGAATTCTGATGAAACCTTACAATAATAAAGCTGAAGCGTCAGAACAACACATGCATTTATCTTCGTACGGGGAGTACAGTTAAGCACAGTATAAGAATATCCTGACCATTTTGGTCGTGGCACAATAATATCGCACTCGGATAGTCATTGTATGTGAAAATAATTTTATGCATAAATTATAAAGATTCGGAACAGTTTAGACTTTAAAATAAATGATAATGTGACGTAATGATAATGACGATGATTATGATGAAATAAACGTATTTCCCTAAAGCGTCATCAGAATTTTAACTAATCTCTAAAGGAAATCAACGATTACACCTCCACATATCTGTCGTTCGATTTTTTCTCATAAAATATTTATATGTTTCAACAGCTAAAAAACGTCGCCCTAGAATCGGCGATGTCAGTCTCGTGGGCACTTCCTTAGTGTTATGTTAATATCCGTATCAGAAATCTCCAGCATTCCCAGGTCAAAACTGGCAGAGATATTTCACCCATCGATCCATCAACATTATAATAGTCAATGCTGTGAGTTCTGTGAGTCCTGTGAGTCCTGTGAGTCCTGTGAGTCCCGTGATGTATCACGTACCTACGTACCACCTACAATAGGACTTATGTGATGACTTGTGCACAAAATTTGAGACCACGATATAAATCTGTGGCAAAGCTTATTTTAAAGGAGCCACCTATTAACAAGTCAGGTTAAATTTTTAAGCAGATTCTTGTTAATGTTGCTTACACAATTAAAAGCCTCTAAAGCACGGGGGCTCCGTTTCACACAGCTGAAAAGCTGATCTTAAAACTAAAAAAAAATATTTGTTAGATACGGGCTCGGACTCTAGAGCGAGAGGTTCCGGGTTCGATCCTGACCCCCTTTGGTGATTTGAAATGGGTATTTCTAAATATCTAAGTTTTTGAACTATGGAATCATGCCTTTTTAGGAGGAGGACACCAGCAGTTGGACATATCTGGGATCATCATCATTCATGAGCCTTCATTCGTATACTGCTGAACAGAGGCCTCCCTCAGTGAACGTCAAGACGACCGGGCTATGACTAGCTGTTGCCCGCAGCTTCGCAGCAGATTTTTAACGGCATCTTAGCGGGATGATATAGTCTACATTATCCAGCGTTCCCGTGGGAATACGGAGATCAATTATAGCCTATGTGTTAATCTTATGTATAAACTATATTATTATGAAGTTTTATCAAAATCCATTATATTTATTAGTTACTTATTATAGTAGTTTTTGCGTGAAAGAGTAACAAACATCCTCACAAACTTTTGCATTTATAATATTATATGTATGTATGTATGACGATTAAGAAACCAATCTAGCAGTGATGATGATGATGTATTATCCTTTGTGATATCTTTATGGAGCAAATAACAAAATTACCAATAAAAAACAATAAAACTATAACATTTGTAACCGATATGGCCATTGGTACAGCGAGTGTTATAACTCATGTATTGTAAAGCTAATTGAGTTATAACTCATTACCGTGGTTAGCTTGATGATCGTCATCATATCTGCTAATGACGTTCATTACTGCACTAATGACCCATAAAAATATCTTTCCTATTAGTTTCACGATCAATGGGAGCGATTGTAACTATAGTGACTCTTGAAATCATTATTATTTCTCTCAGGGTTTTCCCCACCAATATATTATTATAGTTATTTCTATTTTTTACATTATCATTATCCTTTATTTGTCCATTGCTAAACAGGCCTTTTTTAAATGACGCAGTGGCAATGTTTTCGCACCTACCAGGGCCTTGGGGTAGGCACACTGGCGTGTGTAGGGATTTAGATATTTAGGGATTGGGATACACCTCACTAAAACCGCTGTAAGCGCCTTCAGCCGCTTTAAGGACGGATGACAAGCATACATGATCACTTCAGTGATAGACTGGCTCCTGTATAGACCTTCCTTAACGATCGCCAGGATCCATTGCCTCTCGCATCCAACACCGACGATGGATGACTTGGATGGATAAACTTTAAGTGTAAAAAAACGCAGCAAAGTATCAACTTTTTTCCGGTTAGAGCTATGCTAATGGCCCTAGTGGTCGTAATGCTTCATCGGGCATGAGTTGAGCCGGTAGGCTTCCTACGATGTGCTAAATGAGAGGTTGCTTTTCGCCACCCGTGGAGCGTAACTTTCATGGCTTAATGGCGTCGGGTTTGTTCCTGTGGCGGGTCCATGTCTCACCACCGTCAGATGAAGCAAGTATCAACTCTTCACGTCTGTCGCTGAGGGTTTCCCGTCGCCTGCAGATTCGGGTCCCTCAGATAGCGGCTGAAGGCTCACGCAGCGGTTTTAGTGTGGTAGTGCTCCCAATGTGAGTCCCCACACACGCCAGCGCGCCTACCCAAGGCCCTGGTATGTTTCGAAAAGGATTTCCGCTGCAACATCAAAAAAAAATATCAACTCTTATAATATGTCCTACTGCTAGGAACGGGCTCCTCCTCGAAATCATGCGAGGGTGTTTAATGCTGATTAATAAGCATTGGTGTACTTTACACACCGTGATCACCTTAAATAGGTAATCATAATCATCAGCAAGCAGGTTTTTTGTGGCAACACAGGGGGCAGGATGGAACCCGGAACTCCTGCATAAGAGGCCGAGTCCATACCCATTGGATCATTATCGCTCTTAAGTGTAAATAATCTTAAGCTTAAAGGCCAAATTTTATATAGGTGCTATATTCCATCTCTCTCTCTATTTAAGAGCTTTGCTCTTGTCGGTGGAGTATTCGCCACTCATTCCTCCTCTCCGCCAATACCTTCACCTCCCGATACAACATAACCTGTACCTTCTCCTTTATTTGTTGCATATAACTCCTTCTCGGTCTACCTCTTTCCCTTTTTCCATCAATATTTCCATATAATTATGTTATTATTTCCATATTCATTTCTATTTTCCATCATAATTTATAAATAATTTATTGCTGTAATCGATATTGTATCGATTTGCAAAATATCTGGACCATATAAAAAAATGGATATGACTCTTCTTCAATTATCTTGCATACCTTTTAGGACAGGCTGCTAGACCACTAATCGTACATAAAACCACGTTATCACTAATCTCATAAAATTAAAAATAAAATCAAAATCAAAATCAAAAATATCTTTATTACGTAGGTACAAATTGTACACTTGAAATAAGTCAAAACATAAGTAGTCAATAAGTAGTAATAGTAATAAAAAAAATAAATAAAAAAAAACTCGTTTCAGATGCAGGATCCCCTAAGAAAAACGAGAAAAAAACTTAGGGGTTGCTCTTTTGTCAATAAAATAAGTACATAATATTTTATAAATACAACATGTAACATCATAATATCTAAAGAGTGAGTGTCTTATTCCCAAGGTGTGGTATCTTAAAAGAAACATAAAACATGTTTTAATTGTACGTAAGATATGTTATAAAAATCACATAAATATAAAATCAATTAGAGATTTCGTGAAATTTAAATCGCAACCACAAATGCGGAAAAGTAGAATTGGAGCAAAAATAAGTCGCAACTGGCGATTGGAGCACAATGACAAGATCGAGCGCACACGAGCTCGCGTGCCGGGGTTGCGACACTGCCGCGCCCAATCAGGGATGTAGTGAATTTCATTTTGTATCGATTCTTCCGTGTTTCAATAATTTTTCGCAAAAAAAATATCTTTATTTATCTACTGCTGATTCCTTCAATGAACTCATAACGATTGATCCCTTACCACTCGCATCCAACACGGACCAGCCACTGCGTGGAGATCGTACACTTGGTCAAAGAATTCTGACGTATATAGAAGAACAGAAGTTCTTATGGGCGCTTTGAGGACAAACTTTCTGCGACGCAAACGTCGGCTTGGCGGCGTGACGAGAAGGACCCCGTGATGTCCCCAGCATATAAGCCTACGAGAGCGAGCGAGTGCAAACTAAGCCCGCTACGGACATGTCCCCAATGAAGTCGGCACAAAAAATCCTTAACAACTAAGAACTTCTTCTATATACGTCTGAATTCTTTGACTTGGTTCATATCGTTGTTTTATAGTATTTCTTGATGTCATTTGTATAGTAAAACAACAGAAATATTTGATTAGATTTTTCACTATTCAATCAAGTTATAACTGTAAGAAAATTTATATTTCTTCGATAATTTCTTCGAAATAAACAGGTTCATTTATTTTTAAGAACAAATTATTGATTTTTAGCGACGGTGATCTAGTCACCAGTGGGTGTGGGCTAGGCATCTAGAGCGAGAGGTCTGAGTTCAATCCTGACCCTTATAATGCCTTGTAATGGGTTTTCCTAATTTCTTCATGCATTTTAACATAAGACCATCGCTTGCTCATCGGTCAAGGAAAATCACGATGGCCTTTAAGCTCAATCGGTAGGTAGGATCTCGATGTGAAGATCCGTACGCAACAGTCTGACATATTGGGGTTGATGTTATAATATTATTATTTTGATTCATTCATCAAAATTCTTTTAAGTGCGATTTCTTACTTTCTTGCAAAATAATTGATACTAAAACATATTTAATTTAAGTTCATTTTTGATAAAGGTTGCTCTCTAAAAGTCAAAGTCGATGTATTCAAAAAGGCTCATTTGGCACACTTATATATCGCACTTATACAGCAACTGTTAAACATAGGATTTTAAATTAACATGTTTTTTTTTCATTTCAACAAGACATTCGTAGACAATGTCTAAATATGGAGCTTTACGAAAAAGTTTACTTTAACTTTAAAACAAAAAACTTAAACTTTACAAAAAAAAAGGTAAATATCCTGTTTTAAATAGTTTTAATAACTATGAAACAGTATTGTAAACCAACCAATATTATAGTTACGTTAGTATCAATATCATAACACAGCAACTTATTTTAACTATTTATCTTAAGTGTACAATTTAAATTGCTATTTTAGTGTTAATTTATCGACACAGCAATTATAGAAAGCTCCAAAGCGCTTCACTACCAAACATAGCGATAGCACAATTAGATGTTTGTATTTCGAGGCAATGCCAGCGCACGCGCCGCTCCTACCTCCACATTAAATCTGTCCGAGACTAAAAATATAATCGCATTGTAATTACAACGTTACCTTTTATTGTTACGACCGTAAATATCTCAAATATTCTATTGGCATTCCGGATCGAGTGCAGAAAGAATATAATTCACTTTTATTTTATCGATACATTCCATTCGACATATTTTGTCATCATTAACATAAGTTAAACATATTTACGTGTCTGAATCGAATGTTATTTCTGTTAGGACTTTACCTTAGATTTACCGAGTCTATTTATTTGTTAGAACTCCATGCTTTTAAGAATGATAATTGCCAGATTGTTTATGAAACGATTCAGATTTCAGAGGTAGGCGTTTAACATTGAACTATGACTTTCAATCTACATGTACGCACATATTTTCACCACTTTTACTGATATTCCTTTGTTATTAAACCAAAAATATCGCTTTCTTCTGACTGCTATAGATCGTTAGCCTTTGACTTAATTTGAGAGTTATAATCACCACGATAAGAAAATAGGTTTTGTTCGTTATCGATTACCTTTTAACATACATCACTAAATTTCTATGAAATTTTCAAAATAGTGCGTTCAAAAGCTCTAGAGTTGTTCTTGAAAATGATTGAAAAAAATGTCATTAATAATCTTTTTTCCCGTAAACATTAACAACATAATGATGAGAGTATAATCATTACTTATACGCCCACTTACATTTTTACCATCCTTTACTTTTTATCGTACAAATTGACTTATAAAACCTCTCGCGTTTGTCATTGCGCGTGATTATTATTTAATGACGATGGGTCTGACATATAAGATGTCTTCATGAATCGATCGATTATACTCAAAATTCCTTGTAAGGTGAAAAATAATAATCCACGCCATCACTCACAATCACTGCTAAGTATAGCTTTTTGGATTAATTTTTTATTGAGTATTATTTTAACATGGTTATTTTTAATATTAAGGGGTCTGTGTTCAGCTGTGGGCGGATAAAGGCGAATGATGATGATGATGATATTTAAATAATATTTTTCAATTTTGGTTTCGCAATATTAAGGTACTGCCCCCAATACATTCTTTGCGAGATTAGAAATATTTATTCCAGAATCATTTTTATGCCTTTTATAACAGTTTTATATTTTTGACTGGCGTATAACACTTTTCAAGAAGATTTATAGCATCAAGTATGTATATATAGATGAATGTCTCAGGAGTAGGCTGAGGAGCGTATTAATACGTCTCCAGTAAGATCCCTGTCTCATTAGACTTCAGAACGAACATCTAGATTCTAGAACCTGGAAAATGTGGCACGACGTCGCGAAGACTTTCTGTTTAGCGGGGCCAGTCTGTCGCAGAGGTTCTCCTGTTCCTTGCAGATCCGGAACCCACAAAAACTGACTAAAGGCGTTCGCAATTATATTAGTTTACGTAGAGTGCTAACCCAAGGGCGAGCCCCACATACCGCTTAGGAATTACTAAGATTTAATCCGTACCTATCAGGCTACATCCATAAATAATTTCCCTAAGTAGCGAGATTTAAAAAAAACAAGATAGACGGAAAAACCAATGCAGACGGGAGTGCCACACAGCGCATCCCTACCACCGTAAGTGTATTTCTAATGAATGAATAAAAATTGAATCCTCAAATATATTATTTAGTTTATACAATTATTAGGATACTGAGTCTGGCCTCAAAACATCAATCAAGGAACTGAAGTTGACCCCATTCAGGTGACCTAGACATTTCCTCCCTAATTAAATTAATACTGAATCTCGGCTTAATGTTTTAAGGAAATAAAGTTCTTTACCTGGTAACAGAATTATCAGTGTTCGTTTGTGATTTTTATCTATTTTTTTAAGCGAACTATGTCCGGCTATGTGAAGGTCGCAAATTGTTGTATATTTATATATCGTTTTTATTTCTATAGTGGCGCCTTTTTGACATATCAAAGTCCTATCGTGATTAATATCTTTATGCAACATTATTGTACCATAAATATTGTTAAAATAATTGATTAATTTATTAAGACTTACACACGCTTCGTCGTTATATTTTATGTTTTACCTACTAGCTGCCCCGACAGACTTCATTCTGGCAAAATTAAAATTGCAATTAAAAAATAGGGGTTGTTCGTAGAGGGGTGAAAATTTAAGGTTGTATGTTTTTTTGTATGTTGTATTCTAAAAAAGTAAAAACTAAAATAATAGTAATAAAAATTAAAAAAAAACTATTTTGGGGTGGATCACCCTGATAATTTAGAGGGATGAAAAATAAATTTTGGCCGATTCTCAGACCATATGCAATATAAAATTTCATAAAAATCGGTCGAGCCGTTTCGGAGTTGTTCAATCATGCACCCAGTAGGTAACACCAGAATTTAATCGAAATCAAAAATATCTTTATTACGTAGGTACAACTTGTACACTTGAAATAAGTCAAAACATTAGTAGTCAGTAAGTAGTAATAGTAATAAAAAAAATAAAAAAACTCGTTTGAGATTCAGAATCCCCTAAGAAAAACTAGAAAAAATCTTAGGGGTTGCTCTTTTGTCAGTAAAATGAGTACATAATATTTTATAAATACAACATGTAACATCATAACATCTTAGAGTGAGTGTCTTATTCCCAATGTGTGGTATCTTCAATAAAATATTTTATTTCGTAACAGGCTTTACCACACAAACGTTCCTTAACAGTTTTAATATATTAGACAAACTCAAAAGCATCTCACTTCATGGTAACCGCTTATGTGTTTCTCGTTCGATTTTCAAATCATTTCCTATTGATTCATAATATGTATATAGTGCAAGCGGACGTACATAATTTTTAATTCTGTATAACATTGGTCATATGAACACTTCGCGGTAAAATTATTGAGATATCCGTTTTAATATCCAATGACGTAGACTCGCGACTTTGCGGATGGCGGGCCATATTAATTATTTATAAAGATATGAAACACGCCCATATGTAGAGCGTTCGTTAATTGTCTTGACATAATTAAGAAGACTAACCTATTTATTATGTTACTAGCTGTTGCCCGCAGCTTCGCCTGCTTTAACTAAGATTTACAACGGGATCTTAGTACGCAAAATAAGTAACTTTTCTCGTTGATTTTTTACACTTTGTGTCCGACAAACCTAAATATCTTACGGAATCCTATTTTTTTCCAGAATAAAATTTAGCCTATGTTACTCGTGGATAATGTAGCTTTCGAATGGTGAAAGAATTTGTAATAACAGTCCAGTACTCTTTGAGCCTATTCATTACACACAAACAAAGTTTTCCTCTTTATAATATTAGTGTAGAAGTGTAGATAATCAAACAACTTATACGGAATTTTCCGGCGAGATGCGCCGTGCTGTGCTTTTTCCGCCTAATAATTTTCTAGGTGAATTCATTTATTTTAATGCCAATTTACCTATAACTAATATAAAGCTATGTTAGTTTTAAACATGCTTGAAGTTTCGTATACTCTATTCTATTCAATTGAAACTTTTATTACAATATCGTCTTAAACTTTTTCGTCTGTTGCATGTCGCGTGACGGTCGGGGGCAAATATGACGCCTATAGTTCAGATAACCTGACGGTGTAGTTTATAGACTACTACTCATTTGTGCCAATACTCCACTCTATTTTGTTTGTGAAATAAAGTTTCACTTTTACCGTGGTTTCATAAAACCACACAATCCTTTTTTTCTACTTTATTTGTGGCTATAATTTATCTACGTACTCCGACAGGAACGGAAAGTACGCGGTTGAAACTGCGGACTGCTGCTAGTATTTTATAAAGGAAGACTATCTAGACAGTTTCACACACGAGTTAGCTATTTGGGATTTTTGGAATTCTCATTCTTTGAGCCTGAAGATGCCAACATTGCTTGATTACCACTGTCAAAAAAAGTCTCAGGTAGAAAGACTTAAGAAGAGACATTTGTGATGGTGTCTTCGACAGCCCTAACTTGTAACAGCTACACTAGCTGTTACAAGAAAATTTAACAAAAATTCATACAAACTTTCGCGTTTATAATATTATAGGATAAGGTCTTTTGGTTGGTCAGCCAGGTGAAAAGACGATCTCCGGCCAGTGGTAGGTCCGTATTGCATGCGAGTGGCAGGGGATCGGTCGTCTTGGTGTTCATTGAAGAAGGCCTATGTTCAGCAGTGGATGGATAAAGGCTGATGATGATGAATAAGGTCTTTCAATACTTCGAATTGGTAAGGTCGTAAGGAGCAATAATTAAAGTTCATTAGTTTATGTGTTATGCAACACAGAATCTTGAAAGTTATTTCTGTAATATTAAAAGTTATTTTTGGAAACAAGGCCGGAATTACATACACGAATTATTGTCTTGGCCTTGTAGCCAGTTTAAGGTTTTCTACAGAAATATAGGGCTAGATCTTACGTGTTCATAAATGGCATATCAAACACCTGAAAAACTGGCAAAGAGTGATGACTTGAAAAAGATGGTAGCTATATTCACAGTTCACAGATGATGATGATGATGATGATGATGATGATGATGATGATGATGATGATGATGATGATGATGATGATGATAATGATGATGACAATCATGATGATGACAATCATGATGATGACAATCATGATGATGACAATGGTGATGATGATGATGACGACGACGACAACGACGGTGATGATATTTTCAGAACATGTCAAGCTGAAAATAAAAAAAAAGAAATAGTTTCTGATAGAAGGATACACAGCGTTATGACCGACAACGTGTCGTATCATCTTAAGTATCAGGATTTACAATAAGTTTCCTGGTCCAGTACTGGGTGAACTCAGATTGGTTAATGGGTGATGATTACATGCAACTAGCATATTATGATAATGAAACAACTTTTACGGCAACCATAACCACCAGAGGACTCCTTGCCCATGACCATGTGACCACGTGACCATCGATCTAGCTCTATAAAGTATCCGAAAAGTTGAGCATATAAAAATCATAATAAATGGCGATAAAATCCGTAAAAGTTGTAACCTAGCTAAGGCTTTTATGATAAGGCTATCAATGTCTAATAGCCCTTTAATATCATCATCATAAGCCTTTATCCGTCCACTGATAAACATAAGCCTCCTTCAATGAACGACAATACGACGAATCCTTTGCCACTCGCATCCAACACGGACGGCCATCTTCCAATCTAGATAATGACCGGCCAACTTCGTCTACATAAACGCCGCCACTATCTTGAACCGTATATTATGCGTAAATAAATGTTGAGTTACTTCTAAAAATGTAGAGGTGGGTAGAATCTATGGTGCGTTGGCCTGTGGTTAGCGCGTTGGCGCTCAAGCCGGAGGTAGCTGGTTCGAATCTCGCCAGGGAACACAAAAGAGTGTGTTCCTGGGTCATGGATGTGTATTAAATTTGTGTATTATATAATAAAAATCTTAAATATAAGTATTAATATAAAGAGTATTAAATATATTTCCGTTGTTTGGTACCCATAACACAAGTCTCTTCGAGAACTTAGCACGGGACCAGATTGACGTGGTGTAAAAAGCATCCTTTAAAAAAAATTGTAATCAATCATTAAGCAATGACGGATGTGATCTCAATGCTCCGAGGGTTATCCCACATCCGTTTAGGTTGTCCGTTTCAATTAATATATTAATATAATGCAATCGTATGTAAAAAACTTCAAAATGTGTTTATCGCGAACTATTTAATATTCAAGGTTAGTAATTATTCACGCACTGATATGTAACGAGAGATTTTTGTACGCATCTGTCATACCGAGTCAGCCAATACGATGATTGCCCGTTGTCTATTGAATTAGCAAATAAGCTATTATAGCCTGTGTTATTCTGATGTAGAAGCTATATTATTTTAAAGTTCCATCAAAATCATTTCAGCGTTTTTTGCGTTTGTCTTTTCATTTTTTTTTCAACTTTCTCGTTTCTTCACAAAATGGTGATCGATCTAGCTCTATTGAAACTTTTCAGTATTACTAGTAGCGCCCCCCGGGTTAACTATAGCTCAAATAGATTATAGCATGTGTGTTAATCTGATGTATAAGCTATATTATTATGAAGTTTCATCAAAATCTATTCAGTAGTTTTTGCGTGAAAGAGTAACAAACATTCTCACAAACTTTCGCATTTATAATATTAGTAAGGTTACAAGGCTCCTCATAAGTGGAGACTCCCCGACCACCACTAGACAATCCCAGTCTGAGCGGTAGTGCCTCTAACACAATCTAGACCGCCGCCTACGGTGGAAGGCCTTATCAGCGGCCTCCTTCTAGGACATTACTGTCTCGCAGCAGGAGACTATCACCTTCGAGAACTTCGAGAGCATGTTGTTATTATTTATATGCATATTAGTGTTGTTATTTAAATGTATTTACAAAAATTGTATAAATATATTCTAAAAAGAGCGATCCTACAGAGTTTCTTGCTAGATTCTTCTCTGGGGAAAGCTGCTACTTTGCGAATCTAGCATTAGCTTATAAAAAAATATTGGCATGTTTCAAGTGCTATGTAATTTGCCTACGAAATAAATATTATTTGATTGATTGAAAAAACTCGTAATTACCGAGCATGGCTGTGATGACACGCGACAGGGACAAGTAACAAGTCCCCTCCGATAAGATCCTTATCAATATAACCTAACATAGAGATAATTGTGATTTTTTATTCAATAGTACATGAATTCGTGATCAGTAGGGCTATTCTGTAAGGTCGTTTTCGAATCTCGAAAGCGTAATCCGCGGTGATATAACGAATTTGTATTCTTTAAAACTCGACTATTTATCTATACCAATAAAGTTCACTTTTGACGTGAGCGTAAAGTGAGCTGTATCACTCAGGTGAAGCTCGATATCGAAATGGTTTTTACAGAATAACTCTACAGATCCATGTTTGTGACTGCTCAGTTCATTACTTTCGTGTTCAGTATTCATGTCAGACACTCATTAGTTAAGTTAATGATAATAACTCCATTGTATAAGCCGTTCCAAAGCTAAATTAAAAATCGTTTTGTTTGCACGATATTCGAATCAATTATTGGCCGTTTTGTCACATTCGTACCTCTATATTAACATGCTTCGAGTTCTCGTGATCGAAAAAGTCGCGTCGTCGAAAATTTAATGAAGTTCTTAACGAAGAGTGACGTCCGGCGGGGAGATTTATTACCAGTAATGATCCGATGTTTAATGGAAAAAAATTGAAAATTCACTTCCACGTACATAATTGCGTAAAACGGGTTTATCTCTATAAGGAGGCGAGGGAACAAGGAACGTTCTGGAAAACTTTAATTTGGAGCACATAAGATAATTGGATGTTTGCGAAACTTTTTAATTTTAATGGGGCGCCTTTAGCTATATAATTCGCAAAAACTTTAATAATAGTAAGAGCTGCTTTCGATGCAGCCAAATTGGGTTGGCACGACCAAGAAGGTACCTCTCGCTCACATGATATCGCCGTAAGGGACAGTTAAGCTGTCGCGTAGCCCATTGGGGGATAGGGAAAAAAAGGGCAACGCACCTACATATGGTATACTACCTCTGGTTATGGGGATGTCAGTGGGCGTCGGTAGTCGCAAGGCTACGAACAGTCGTTTGCCTCTCTAAGCTATAAAAAAAGAAAAATATATATTTACTTTTTATTTGTAACTGACACCTGCGTGGCTACCACCGTCCTCCTTAATTCCTGCGTGTACTTCTTAGTGTATGATTTCGATAAATTCATCTAATAGCTAAGAAACATATCTTGTTTTATATAGGTACGACAGAAAGTGTTTGAAAAACCTAAATCAGTATTTACTTATATTATTAATGTGAAAGCAGGAATTTTTGTTACGCTTTCACGCGAAAACTACTAAACCGATCATCATGAATCTTTGTACACATCTTCTCGGAGGTACTAGAAGTAATATAAGATACTTTAAAAAAAGTTTTTTTTAAGTGAGATGTACTGATTTTTTCCACTGAAAGCGGTTATGACAACACTAAGAAATGCACCTTGTTAGCCTTGTGTAGCCTGAGTCATGAAATGTAATAAGAGAGTGCATATTTCGATTTTTTATAAATTGTTCGTTAAAAATGCTTAGAGGTAACATACTGTCCGTAATATAGAAATTAGTTTGAAATTTTTAGCAATAATTTTTAATTTCATTTTCTGTTATAAGATTTCCTTATACGAAAAACGCTCAGTGCGACTCAATAAGTTTTCACTTCAGAAATTGTTATTGTAGTAGACCACATTCATATGCCCAATAAAAGATCAATAAATACGCTAACATTGTTTAGGTCGTAGTAAAAAACTTCATTTTTGGTGTTTCAAGTCGACTTTCTCTTTCGAAAATTCATTCGCCTGTTTTTCTATCGTTATCGTAATAGCCCACGTCTGCTCTTATCAATCTGTGGTAAAGGGCAGGTTGCACAAGACAGCCATATGGCAGTTACAATTATTATAAATTTAAGAATGGAAATACACATTATTGATACCAACTTAAAGCGAGCGAGAGCGAGAGTATAAACGAGCTTATGAAGAACAGAGCAATAAACATCTTTCCTTAAAGGAATAAACTTTCGATTTTTTTTTGAGATGAGCTATGCTAAGGTCCTATTGGCCCGATTGATTCATGGGTTGAGCTTTAATAAAATTATGAAGAGTTATACAATATAAGTATAAGCAGAGTGAGTGGAGATGAACTTGAAGCCGGAAAAAGCTTATTACCTCCCAATATATTTTTTAATTTAATTAGACATATTGAATGCGGGAAGTGATCAATTTATTTTGTATGGTAAATATTTAAATCGACAAGAATCGAATAGACCTAATCCAATTGATGTATCCGATTAATCAATTTCTAATCCGATTAATCAAATTTCTCCGTAGATCAGCCCTTTGATCTGGTAGATGAATGACTATAGACTAGACTAAGAAGATGTCCAGCATAAAAAGTCACACCTCTACATTCGGTTTTCAAGACAATACCTGCCACGTATATTTTACAGTCTCTCGATATTACTACCGAATACATAAGATGTATTGAACTAAATCCGTAATTGGAGGCTTTAGTATAGTCAACTGGGGTCTGCAGCGAGCGGTCTTATCACGTCCTTGTCGTGTCCTTGCTTTCGCTGATAACAGCCCGCTCGCCCTATCACTTATATAATCGCATTATGTAATTACATTGAGAAATAATGGTACAGATTTTTATCGGTAATAACAGTTCAGGATCCTATTCCAAGTTGTATTGAATGTATAATGTTAAGCTTATCATAAAACAAGTGTAGATATCAGATAAAGCAACTGTATCTATGGATATTTGATTCTAAAAGAGGATAAAAAACTGACAGCTTGCAGAGTGAAATTAAGTTCAAATAAATAACTAGTGGACCACGCAGAAGTAGTATTACTGATAAAGCGCCATCTATTGTGTCTAAAACTAAACATGTCAAGTTAAATCAAGTTCGGTCCAAGTGTGCTTGCACGCAGTGAGAAAATATCAAAACAAGTTCAATAATTTAGGATAAGTAACACACAAACTTGTAATTCGGAGTTTGTATAAATTGAATACTTACCTATTTAACATCCTAAGGACCAGTTGCAAATAAAGGCAATTGAATTAGAGATACGAATACAAAGATTATGTATTAAAAACAGGTTAGTGCAATACAACCACTTTTGCGAATTTTTTCCTCCCGTGACCGTGGTTGCTATAAGGTATCCGAAAGAAAAGCAGCTCATCCATCACTTGTTACATCTTACCCCCTAAAAAAGTAAAGTATCAACCCATATGTAATTTCCCACTGCTTGGTACATGTCTCCTCCTCGAAATCAGGCGAGGAGGGTATTGGGCCATAATTCACCAATGCGCTTGGCTTTTGGGTTGGTGAACTTCACATCCTTTCAAAGACTTTAAACCTGCATCATGAGGCATGCAGGCCAACCTATGTTTTCCTTCACTGGTGAGCGAGCGATGATCCAGTGCTTAGGGTGCAAATTTAGAAAAACCCATTTCAAGGCACCACAGGTGACCGGTCCGCTTAAGAGAACGCTGGCCGAGCCCATACCCTACTAGCCTATCGTCGTTTCCTTCCTTAAGTGATATTTTATTATAATGAAATAACTTTTACAATTTTATCGAGTTCATTCAGATTTTTACATGACCATATTTCGAAGTCTATTTAACAATAGACCCTCTGAAAATACCCTCTGACCCTTTAAATTTTGCTTTATAATAAAAAAGGTAATTTAAAAAATAAAATACGAATGTATGTCAACAAAAGATGCCTTTATTGTGTGACAATATCTTAGTAATCGCTAGTGCCACGTGATATGATGACGTACAAATATTTTAAATATTGCATTGTCTCAAATATAGTACAATAAACATTTGGAATCATTATAATAAATTGAATATTCCCAAGATGTACAGTTCCAATGTGATTCCTTGATCAAATCTTTAGTATATAGCCGTAAATACGCTTATCATTACTACAAGAATCTTATTTTAATGAAATCGAAAACTTATATCTACACACTGGACTTCTTCTTCTTAGCTTGTGAGCTTTCAATATGATATGCTTAAGTCATATTTACAATAACATCTAAATAACAATTAACAAAATTTAAATGAATATAGATCTAAAATGCCGAATTTTATATTAATTTCTCCAAAATTTTCAACCCATCCCCTCTAATTGCTTTGGTGATTTTTGACTAACACGAGAATTTTCGCCAATTAAGTTACCTACAATATACAATGAATACTTGTACGTACCACAATTTTTATAAATTTTCTACCTAAGTGCAGAAACCGTGAGAGACCACAGATCACAATTACATCTAGGAACGCGTAAATACTTATATTAATAGTTCATTTTTAATATACATTATAATTAAATTATTTTTATATTTTGTCATGTCCTTATATATTATGAGCATACCTACCGTCCATCTTTACTTGTAGTCATATACTTATGATATTTTGTAGCTTTATTTACTAAGGAATATTGTTTGAAATTCCATGTAATTATGCGTATAGTGAAAAAGCTAAAATGGTAAGTTATATAACTCTGCATATTATATTTTAAGAGGTTACTCGTAGCGGATTATTCGACTGACGTTTTTACCCGGAAGTACATTTTAGTTTTTTTTACTATTATTTAACAAAAAATCATTTTCGCGATGTGAAATTTTAATTTACCTCCTTTTAATAAAATATGCAAAGCTCATCCTTAATTTATCACAAATAGTGTTGTATTTTTAAGAACGTTAAATATCATAATGACATAATTATCATTCGATTAATAAAATGGTATTTTAAAATACTACACGACCAAAACAAATTGGCTCATGAAATGCGAGGCAGTATCTGCATCCCTGTCAATCGCCTAATTGTTTTAATCGAGTAGTACTCTATCTTACTTTATCTTAGATTGCTTAAACATGTATGTACAAAGTGAAGACTCATCAGTAGAATAAATCATTTGACATGAATCTATGTAACCTATATTATAGTACCAGAGGTGTATTTATAATCTAGTTATTATCAAAAAATCCTCACTTGAATGAATGAGGCCAGAGAGGCGGTGGAGCGTGAAGCGGGAACACTGAGGGCTATGTTGATATGGCTAACGCTGAAGGTCTGTGTGAGGGGTGGGATGCGTGTGAGGGGTGAGAGGGGTGGGAAAGGGGAGCATGAGGCGAACTCGCAGGAGGAGTCCGCGACCCGGGAGAGCAGGTCACCTTTCCCATAAATGAGCGAATGTCATCAAAGCACGCGTCTTGTTCCGTATCCGCAGAGCTCGGGGAGTCCCCACCTTCCGCTTCGTGCTTCTTCAAATGTCGATCCAGATTAGTTTGCTGGCCGAAGCATCTGTCGCATAATGGACAGCGGAACGGGCGCTCCTTATTGTGAATGTTCCTCACGTGGCGTTGCAAGTTCGAGGATATTGAGAAAGATCGCTC
Organism: Lycaena phlaeas; assembly: GCA_905333005.2. Classification (NCBI taxonomy): domain Eukaryota; kingdom Metazoa; phylum Arthropoda; class Insecta; order Lepidoptera; family Lycaenidae; genus Lycaena; species Lycaena phlaeas. The sequence goes on from HG995181.1 coordinate 9,127,414, forward strand.
ACAATACTTGCATTTGTACGGCTGCTCGCCCGTGTGAGTCCGCAAATGCCTAGTCAAGTTTGCACTTCTAGGGAATACTTTTCCGCAAAATTTGCAGGCGTAGCGGTCCCTCAATTTTCCCGACCCGGCACTGAGTTCGCGAAACTTTGCGTAGGCGTTTGGTTGCCTATCGGGACCGTCAGTACCGAGTAGAGGGGATAAAAAATTAAACGGACTGGGAACGTATGGTGAGTGAGACGGGTTTAGCATTGCATCTGTTGTAGTGTGACTATGGAAAGATGGAAAACGTGGTCGATACATTGCTTCGATGAGACTGTTGTTGTGCTGCGGGTGAACTGGCATCGGAAATGCTAGTGGTGGCGATACTAGTTGATGTGGAGAATCATCTCTCTTCGGTTCCACTCCTTCTACGTCCACGTCAGTCGTTTCGTTTTCTGGAGTCTTAGAGTCCCGTTCCATGGGACTCTCTGGTGGTGAATAGGATTTTACTGAAGAATTACGAAAAGAGTGATCATCGTTTTCCATATCTGAGTCTTTGTCGCATTGCTTTCTCGACACTGACAAGTCGAGCGGTTGATCGTTCTGTTCTTTTTTAGCTTCTAGTTCGGCGTCAGAGTACACTGACTTCTTGTCTATGTCGTTACTGTAACTTTTGGTTAAATCTCTCGGAATAGTTGTCGAATCTGAACTGTTTGCTGATACTTCATTATTGTTGAGTTTCAATGACAAGTTGAATGGAGAGTTGTGATTTGTTTCATCTTTTGCAAAATTGAATGAAGGGATCGTCGAGGACAGCGGCATAACTGGAGATGGGCGTGATGATGCTTCCTCAGCAGATGGCGGAGATTGTTTTACGTAAGCACTCTGTGGCTTCGGCGTCATTCTTTCACTATTGCTATCCGATTTAACATTGTCGATGTCAATTTCCATATCCTTTTTATTATTATCGGCAGAATTTGCGCTATCCATATTTTTTACAGACATTTTTGAAATCAAATTTGCATTGAGGGCAATGTCATGTTCCATTGCCAATCTTGCACCTTGGACATTGAAGAGTAAAGGACTAAGGAAATCTGGTGGACAAGCGGCCGCGGCTGCAGAAAATAGCGCTGGGTAGTGAGCAAAGGTGTTGTAAGGCAGTGGTAGACCAGGTCCCCTGTACATGGGGAAGGGTGTAGCGTTGTTAGTATTCATGACGTTAGGGAGCGGTGGTATCTGAGATAGACCCTGTTGCAACTGTCCACGAAGATTCACGTTAGCTGCGGCGGCTGTATCGCAGAACCTCTTGTGTTTAGTCAGAGACGCATAAGATGTGAACGATTGTCCGCATTTTCCGCACTCGACCAGGGCTCTACACGCGCTGTGCATCCGTTTGTGTCGGCACAAATTTGAAAACTGCGTGTATGCCTGAAATCGAGTAAAGAAATAAATTAATAATTGAAAATATTTGTTTCTAAACATGATGTTACAGTTAGACAGGGACATTTTAAAATTATTATGAGTTCTTATAGAATAATTCCATTAGTTATTTTTATTCATTTTGAATTACGAAGATTTTTGAATTTTTGCTTGCAGCAATATAATATGTCTAACATAAAAATATTATAACACATGAGTCATTTGCTATATCAAAATCAAATATTCGATATTCGATAATAATCAACATTGCTACTTCTTGCTCTTTTATCATCTATATAAATTTACTGGACATAGGATACTTGAAGTAAGAGCGTTACTACTTCTTGCAAATATCATCTATATAAATCTGCTGGACATTGGCCTCTTTCAGGTCAGAATACGTATTATATTAATTTATTCTTGTCATTACCTTAAAGCAAACTTTGCACTGGAAGGGTTTGACGCTGGAGTGGATGTGCGTGTGCTGCTTGAGGCCGGATGAGGTGGCGAAGGTCTTTCCGCACTCCGGGCAGGCGTGGCTGCGGGCTCCGACGTGCGCCGCGCGGATGTGGCGCTGCAGGTTGGAAGGATCGGTAAATACCTGAAACGTCAGGTTTCGGAACGTGTAATACGAGATTTCGTATCACCTACACCCTAGGCTCTCTAGACTTATTTTGGTCATATGTAATTAGACGTCCACTGCTGAACATAGCTCTTTAATGGCGGTAAAGGGCGATACTCCGCTACCTGCACCTAACCAAGGGCAAACAGCCCGGAGATCGTCGTCTCATATAGTAGACATTAGTTCGGTTACTTAAATATTACTTCATGCTGTCCCTAGGTGGAGAGTCAAATTTAATTTCTACTTAATACTCAATTTACAATATTTTCTTGTTAAGACATTTTTAGACCAACTTAATAATTACTATATCCCAAAATAGAAAGTCAAATTTAATTTCTACTTAAAACTCGATACGTAACATTTTTTCTCGTCAAGATATTTTTGACCAACTAAATAATCTCCAAAATTCTCTATGTTTATAAATATTAAATTTTTTATTTTTTTTGCACACTTCTTCTATAGATTATGAGTCAAATCAAGAACTATTACTACAGTTTTAGAATAATTCCTCTAATTCTAATTTTTTTCTAGAAATATTTATAGTAATAAAGACTATCTATACTATCTACTAGTGACTTTCAGGTTTTTGAATGACCATACCTTCGACTATTTGCCTAACCAAGGCCATCGTAACCGAGCCCAGCCTTATCAAATTGAATTATTTACGCCTAAATCATTATACCCTGCACCTACTACGATCACTTTACCTATTCTGAAGCTATAATGGTTTAATGGACCTTGAAGTATAGTTTAGTTCGTATTTATTGTCTTTATACTAGAGGTCGCCCAGCAATCGAAATCAGATCTCAATTTATAAGAATCATTCAATTTAAAATAGAGTTTGACGGCCCCTTAAAACTAACGCTTTAAGGGCTTGCGTCGACCTATTTTAACGAATATGTAATAGTCAAAGATAGCGATAATGCACGTTATTGACCAAAAAGCGTTGTTTTTAACAAACGTTAAAATTTAACGAAGTGTCTTACGTTAACAGATGATTTGAAATAACCGACCCTAAAACTTCTATGTAACACTAAAGTGGTAGTAGTAGTTATCTATTGCTTGTCATTGTTGTCTTAATTCGACTTTGAATGTGTGCATATCTTAAGGTGTGCAACATTTTACTTCATTACCTAGTACACAAAAAAAGCTTTCTCAGCTTTTTCTCTACTTAATCTTAAATTGCATAAAATTTCATATTCATCGGTTTGCGCAATCCTTAAGGTGGTCCAATAAGTCATATAGGCAACAGCCAGACGTAAAAACAAATTTATCTGTCTGTCTTAAATATATCTTACTCACATTTTGCTTATCCTAAGATATAGGGTCTCAGTGCAAGGCTCTCACCCTGTTCTTTCCAAAACATAACTTGGCTAGTTCATGAAATAAATACTCAGGATGGTAACCCATTATGGGAGCACAGTGCAGGCGCATTTCTAGCGCTCTTATTACACTTTATTAATTTTATTTTGTTTTATATTTTTATAAGGTTGCGTCAACGAGAAAAAATATTCATGCATTCACTTTCTTAGTCATCATTCTCCAAATAATATATACCTTGGGGCAGTTCTCGCAGGGGTATTTCCTGATGTCTGTGTGCGTGAGTGCGCGGTGCCTGAGGAGGAGGGCGCGGGAGCTGTAGGCGCGGTTGCAGAGCTCGCAGTGGAACGCTGATGCCGGCTGACCGTGTGCTTGAATCAGGTGGCGATCGAGCCTGAAAATAAAAAAAATCGGTTGTCTGTAAAATCAGTCTACTGACAATAGTTGAATGTGACAACCTCATAAGAAAATACTGAAGGGCCGCTTGTGTCTCTTTGTCGCTCTTTCCGCGCTCTCGCTTGCACTTCAAGCCTTAAATGGAACGCCTCAGAGCGAGGTAGCACCGCATGAGTCATGTTTTTTGTGCTTGCAGCCAGCTCCATCGAATTATAAGACGTTGTCACGTCAAAAAACGTCAGGTCAAGAATAAGTTATTAAATATGATTCTATACAGAATAATAATATTATCCGTCATAATTGCATACTTTTTACCGATTTGATCACGGTTTACTAATTTACTGTCCGACAGATATTTTACAGCAACCATTGTCACGAGGGGTCAAAGTGTATACAAAGCGTGCATTGGTTGGTAACTTTCACATAAAAATTAAAAAACAACAATTTTCTTCGCAAATTAAATAATAATCATGTTACTGATGAATAGACATAAAAAAAGAAAGAAGAAGTTCCTTTGTTAAGACGTAAAACTGTTGTCATGTCATTTTTATTTAATTTTTATTGTTTACACTATAGTATTTATTATATACACCATTGATTTCATGTATTAAACAAAATTTCAATTTTAGAATAAAGGCATGTAGAATTCTAGGTGTTATATTTGATAGATACATCGTTTTACCCTCGCAGCTACAAAGATAAGTCTAATGAACATGTATAAAGCGAGGCACTAAAGTATTTCAACAGAGTCTAGGAAGACAAACAATTCCTGTGTATACCCGATCGCCTACGCAGATACAATGTTCTCGTCCTATACATTATTCACTCTTGTTACCACGTCATACGAAACGTTGGTATTTATTTTTGTGATAAATTTCAAGCGAAAATCACTTTATGTTAGTGATTATTTCTCGGTATATCCTACGTATAGTAACCGGTTCTAGCGTAAGCGGCGTTAGTTACGATGTTCACTTACAATTAATGTTTTTTTTTTCTATCTTATCTTTAATAAGCTTTTTGTCATTGTCCTCAGGCGTTTTCATAGTTATAAATCACGTCTCAGCATTACCCGTAACATAAAATGTATATTATTTATTTAATTATATTATAATATATTATATCACTATTTTTAAGTTATAAATTTATAGAAAATTGTCAAGGAAATTACATGAAAATCTCCATAAATTATCAACATACAATTTAAGTGGTGCTTAACGCTTCTCTGCAGCCAAATTGGGCCAGCACGACCGGGGTAGTTCCCTCCGCTCACCGGTGTGATATGAGTTTGCTTTTTGTGAGTTGGCAGTTCTGGTGAGTCTGGTGATTCATTGCAGAGATTGAAAACAGGAGGACAACGCATCTGTTTAGCCTCTAGTGGTATGGATGTTTATGGGCGTCGTTAGTCGCCAAAATGCTTCGAATTGAATAAGATTATTTATTCATTATATTTATTATTTATAAGAGTTCAATGTCCTTTGGTGTCCTTTGGAGTAGCACGCGTGATGATGTCTTTTTAATCAAATTTAAATTACTATCCGCATAACTAGTCTGCCACGCAACCCTTACAGGTGCTAAGGTGTGACACCTGATACGTCACATAAAAAAGTTAACTATCCTGCGCTATCCATTGCCTCTTCTCTATACTCGTCATTTAAGTAATATCGTACGGAGCAATCAATCGTATGTGTCCAATGCTATAGTGTCGGGTTGTCAATACGATAAGATGAAGCGTTTTCACTCTCGACAGCCCGCCGAGATATCTTTTAATTAATCTTAGAAATAGAATCTAACGTCAGTCGAGTTCCTTCGCTTACATGTCGATTGCGTTGCTGGTGATCTATTCAGTGAGTGGAAAGTATATTTTAATTTAACTTGACAGCATAAAATCATTTTAAAAAAGTAAAAACTTAAATACATTTTCTAAATAGCTATTATTTCCGTCGAGATAATCATTTAGAAATTAGACGTAATAATATAAAGTAATCCAGATCCAGAATTTTGGATAAATAGATGGACAAATCTATCAAATACAATTTCAAAATCATATAATTAAGTAATTTACTAGAATACAAAGTTAAAGTACAATATACACTAAAAGTAGCAAACATTAAAAAAATGATGAAATTAAAGTTTAAGGGCCTGTTTCACAATCTCCAGATAAGTTCCAAATAGGCTATCGGCAACATATTTGACAGAAAAATTTAAAATTTAAAATCAAGAAATTACAAAACATTAATAGTTTTTTACACATGTAACTCGTATGATCAAATGTAACAAAGACATTTTTGTCCAATTTTCTTTTCATTGCCATACAAAGTGGTTCATTAATCTAAATCTAATATGCGGATAATGATGATTGATAGTTTTGTTCAAACATTCCTTAAATAATTAACGGTTGGCTGTACAAACAGATGTAACGCCTCAGGACCCAACGCAAACATACATAAGACCATTTTATTATCTTTATCATTACATACTTTGTAGTCGTTTTTTGTTTTGATCTGTTTGACGATATTTTCTAATTTACTGAACGGATTTTAATACTGTTTTCACTGTCGGACTCGTTATAGTCTAGGTCAGGTTCCTACATAAAAAGTATCAACGCTAGCTGTTGCCGCAGCTTCGCCTGTCTTAACTAAGATTTACGGCATCTTATGTGCCTATGCCTATAGTCTTCCTCGATAAATGGCCTATCTAAAACTGAAAGAATCTTTCAAATCCTACCAGTAATTCTTGAAATTAGCGCGTTCAAACAAAAAAACGCTTTAGCTTTACATAATATTATGAATGTTGAAGATTTTTATCATAGAAAATAAAGAAAAATTTGTTTGTTTATTGCGAATAAACAAATAGTATATGCTATATACTACACTAACAGGATATACAATAATTATTATCAATCCGATTACCGCTGCAAATCTCAGTAAGAGCGAGCCAAGTCGCGGACAGAAGCTAGTTTCTTTAATGGTTAGATGTGGTATCTAATACCAGCTTGTTACGTAAGTAGTTTACTTTGTTTGCGACGTATTATGACTACTACACAGGTGTTAGGCTGTATAATATACATGATTTTTTAAACGTTTAATTTTCGATTTATATGATAGTTTTTCACTAGCATGTTTTCACCAGAGTTGACTTAGAGATATAGTCATTTTCAGATTGTTATTAACTTTTATGGTCACTCATTATTGGTCGTCTTGGCGTTCATTGGTGGGACATGTTCAGCGGTGGATGATGATGATGGTGATGATTGTAGACTTGGTAATAAGAGATTAGGTATTTTTTATCATCAATAACTGTATGCAATGTGGCAGTGATAACGTAGCGTTAAAATTTGTTTAAATAAAAAAATAAAGTTTCATTGTGGTTTAAATAAAAAAAGGGCTTTTAATTTCTGTACTTTACAGAATACTCATGCGACTGCTTTTCATTGATATATTAGAGATCAGTACCTGGTTGGCCGAGCATTTGCTCGGTACCCTAAGTGATAAAATACGATAAAATTTGGCTTCCAAAAAAAATTGATCTTAAAAAAAGGGAAAAAAAATCGGACTGGAGATTCGAACCAGGCTCGTTCGGACTTAACTGCCTAATTTCACCACTAAGCTACCATGACATATTATTTGATAGCGAAATTTACGTTCGTATTCTAATCATATTTTATCGATGCCTCAAACACGGATAAAAAAAGTTTTCTAAAAATGTATCTTAGCTAGATCGATTTATCGCCGTTTTAAACACATATATACAAAATTTCATGAAAATCGTTGGAGCCGTTTTCGAGATCCCGATTCTAGAGCAAGAAGAGCAAGATATATATACAAGAATTGCTCGTTTAAAGGTATAATAATAAGATTATTAAAAAATGTTTGATCGGTGCTCTTTAACTATTTGCAAATAATAATCGCTATCATGACATGGGCATGGACATGGGGATTTCTGTCCTTTGGCAAATTTAGGTCTTAAAACTTTTATTTTTAATTTTGATACATGTTTTTTTTTTACTCTTCCAAACACACGATAATTCTTCAAATTTAATTCTCATGATAATTTGAAAATTTTATTTACGTTTTACATAAGTATAATTATATCGTTCCGCTGCGCCTGTATTTATTCTCGTTATCAACTGGATCGACTCGTGAATTGAAATACTAGAATGTTCGAGAACGGACAATTATAGGATCTTGATAGTGGTTAATCTACATGTTCTGATTGATAACATCCAACCACTTTCGTTCTGATCCGTTCAGCTCCACCCACATACGCCACAGGTGATGCAGATTGAAGATAATAAAATGTAGCTTGACGTTGCACAAAACTAATCTTTAGTATTTACTTTGCACAAACTTTTATCTAAGCGTTGGTTGGCCATTAACCAAGTGGGAAGATCTCCGTGCAGTGGCCGGCCCGTGTTGGATGTGAGTGGCAAGAGATCGGTCGTCTTAGGAACGGAAGCGGAAGATTAATGAATGAATGAAACCAAAAAACTAGATCAAATTTTGCCCGATTCTTTGATCAATATTGATTTTTTTTTTAATTTCTTTATTTAGGTTACAGATAAAATTTTAGTGCTAGCAATACACCGATCGAACGTGCTTACATTTTAATAAGATGTTGTTAGCGCTTGTACCAGAATCGATTTAGATTACCTGTTGTATGCCTGTGGTTGCTTGTCCTATTATATTGAACTAATTACGACAATTTGTTATGTTTCTATTATAATTTTGCTTTGTAATTTTTGTATATTTATGCATTGTAAAGAAGTATTATTATTCGAAAATAAAAATCATTAAGCAAGCAGTACTTTTGAGTCAAACTAATGGCATTTTTAATGTAATTTCATGCTGCCATTAATGAATTTGCATTATCAAAAAAAGGTTTAGACCAGCGTTAGAGTTAAAAAAAGCGATTAAATGAGCCAAATGGACGGATATCTATGGGTTTATACGTGGTATAGGCTTGACGTATACATGGATATGTATGTATTTGTACACACAAAAGCGTTTATAAAGCGTGACGCTTTTTTAACAAGTGTTTTTGGATTTTTGACTTTGAGCGTTGGACGTAAAATCGAAAATATGAAGTGGCTGAAACCGCTCGCAGTGGTTTTAACTAGGGCCTGTCCGTTTTGGATGAGAATGACGAGGGATCTGCCGTCTTGGCATTCAATAAAGGGGGCCTATATATAGCAGTGGACGGATCTTTACCCGTCTTAGTTGATGATGATATCAATAGTTCACTAAATTGTGTATTGTATTTTAATTTTAATGAAACTAGTATTACGCCTAGCAAAAATCGTTGAGAGATAGCGAGGCATTGCATCAAAGGCTCACGAATCTCGTGTAGAATCTGTAAGGCCCGGCCTCGCCGCTACCGACCTGTTACCGGTTGGTAACTGTGACAGCCGCCATGACGAAAATATTACACGACTGCTTTTCGAAACGATTCTTGTAAATTTTTGAACCGACTACGGCAAAACCGAATTATAACTCTAAGTGTATGTTTGTATTTACGTACTAGCAGCGTCTCGCGGTTTCATCCGCGTACTTGCCGGTAAGTAGTACGGTGATAAATTATAACATATATGTTTTTCCAAAGTATAAACTATATTATTGTAAAGTTTCATCAACATCTATTCAGTAGTTTTTACGTGAAAGGGTAACAAACATGCATAATTACCAACTGTCACGTTTATAATATTAGTAAGATAGTACAATGTACATCCATAGCTCTTAAGCTACTTTGATGAATGAGGTGTTAAATTCACTATCACAGTCCAGGGGGCCTATCCAAAATACCATTAAGAAAGCGTTAGCGAAGTTCGAAAATGATACGTATGGGATTGACATAAGGCCGCGCTTGATCACGTGGTCCATCCTATACATTTTATCATTTCAAACTTCGCTAACGCTTTCTTAATGGTATTTTGGCTAGTCCCCCAGGTAGGTGCGACTGCATTTTAATCAGTTTCAGAACTATAGAGGAATTCTTTCAGTCGTCGAATGCTTATCATTTGTAGGTGATATTGTGTGTGGTGTTCATAAATTTAAATTATACTAGCAATTGCCCACGGCTTCCTCTGTTACTTATTATTTAATTTTTATGCTTAAGTGTCCTATGTTACTTCTAATAGCTCCAAGAATATTTGTAAGGTTTCATGATGATCGGTTAAGTGGTTTTCGCGTAAAAGCTTAACAAACAAACTATATAAGATATTACTAGGATAATATTAAATATTTTGTATTAGAAATAAATATTTATAGAGCATCATTAAAAACTGTTTTTTATTATTATTTAGTGGCCAATGAGTGAGGAATGAGTTGAATCCCATAAGTTTTATACATCTTTTTTATTTTTTTATTTTGCACTAGCAACTTATTTTTTCTTACCTTAACACTATGTTGTACATAACATATTAAGCCTCAATTATTTTCGGTATATTTATGTTATTTATTTCCACATCATGATTTTTATATATTTTTGTATCTTTTATGTAAATTCTTATCGATTTCGTCCTAGAACTATATAAATAGTGATGTCCTGATAAGCTTACGTTAACGGCTGCATGTCGATAATCTCTGTCTTGCATTATTGACGAGTTTCGACGCCATGATGACACACGACAACACAGTTATATGAATCGCTTGTCAAATACATTTTTTACTAGATAAAATTTAGGTCACAAATGGTTTCGATTAATTCAAATCATTTCAAACATGTTTGGTTATATATTTTAACAACTGGGATTAATAATAACGAATAGTTAATATAATTACTTGCATATATATTGAAGTATTTATATAATTTTATGCTCTTTTATTGTTTTATTATGTTTACGCAAATATCAGTCATTATAAAGAAACAATTTTGACGGATTTTATCGCGGTTTGTTTTGATATTTATATGAAAATCAAAATAAACGACGACAAAATTCGTAAATGTTGTTTTAGTTTCTTTTTCTACTTCCCTTTATACACATTTCTACGAATATATTTCTAGACTATGTTAATAGTTTATAGTGTGTTTATTCAAATGTGTATTTTCATCATCATCAGGCTCTACCCGTAACTTCATAAACAACCTCCAACAATTTGTCTTACATTACAAAAAATATTTTCAATATATATTTTAACATAAAAGTACAATATATATTTTAAAATAAATGTCTTAACATTTACAACGGTACGCTGGTGAACTGAGATATTTCACGTCGCGTGCCCGACTTGGCAGATGCGTTATCGATAGAGCACATCTCTAACGATACATCACCGCTCCTCACTATCTATTAATGAGTGAGGTTGGTTTCTAATGCGGTCCAGATTGATCGACTACCGAATCACGCATTCCGGCTTCGATAATATTTTTTCAAACATTTTTTTCGAAACTATTAATAATATGAACATTATGTGGTTAATACAATTTGTAATATAAGAAACTGCGGTTTTAAGTCAGTAAAAATATGAGCATAAATTACCTATTTCAAAATATTAAGAACAATTTTTGATTATTATTACCTTAGAGAGACGATGGTCTTATGGAGTCCAGGTTCGATCATGACCGAACCGAATGTGGTGCTTTGAAATGGGCTTCCTAATTTCTAAGTATCTCTGAATACGAGACCATCGCTCGCTCATTGGTGAGGGAAAACATCGTGAGGAAACCTGCATGCCTGATGAGATTGAAAGAAAGGCGTGTGCAGTTCACCAGCCCGCATTAGGCCTCCTCGCCTGATTTCGAGGAAAAGACCCTGCCCAGTAGTGCGACATATACGAGTTCTTACTTTTACTTGTTAGAGCAGCAGTTCTGGTAGACACAGATGTGACCTAAACATTTTGATATGTATATAAACTTACGCGTCAATATTAGGAAAGGGAGCTTCGCAGAAGGAGCATCTGGGTTCCGTATCCTCTCGCTCCTCGTCTTCAGCGTGCTGGGAGACACTTGAGGAGTTCACGCTTGACGTTTCACGACCTGTAATGTACAATTTACAACTTAGCATTTTATGGAAAAAAAATTCGCCGCCACGGACAAAAGCAGATGTGAAAGGAAATACTTTCATCATCATCATCATATTTGAATGCGTCATGCCGTTAGTCATCATGACATTCTAGCCAATAGATATACCGCATAAATAAAAATAGTAAACATTTAAGTAAGAATACGTGTAGTTAAGTTATAGTAAAAGATTTTTAGTAAAAGTAAAAGAAGTTATAGTATAAGGAACATTCAAAGATAGTATAAACCAGGAACTCCCAAAGTTGTTTCAGGGTTCCGTAGAATATTCATCAGGGTTCCGCCATCATTATTTATAATCAGCTGTTAAATGATATCCCATTATAAATGTTATTTTGAAATTGCTCAAAATATGCAGTTAGAAGAACTCGTTAATTTTATGTTAGAATAACTTGTTTTTAAATGTTAGTTTCCGTAAAATATTGTTATAGGTACAATTTTCAATTTCAAAAATCATAGGTAAATTCGTTGATGTTTCGATAGATGTAAAAAGTTTAGGAACTGGTATACATAAGTGTAGATGAAACTAATCCTAGCCAGAATAACTAATGCAAAAAAAATCGACAGTTTTTTGCGCTCGATGACTACTCACAGATCTTAAAATTACATATCAATAAAATATCGACCATTTCCTCGATACCAATCAAATACCTGTGTGATCAACTCACGAGCACGCATCGATATATTGACAGTATTCAGGTCACGACAAGCGAAACCACGCCCCGAGCATTGTCTAACGACGTGATAAGTCGAGCGGCGGCGAGGATAAGCTGATAACATCGCTTATCCTTCGCGAGATGTGACTGTCAGTTCCTAGCTTATTAGCTTACTAGCTTATAGCTTACTAGCTTATTAGCTTATAGGTATTTATAGAACAAAATATTTATTTGTATTTTGTCATTCATTTAGCCTTATTTCGAGGTTAATGAATTTATTATTTCTTGTAGAAGCATGGTTATTTGATGTCAGGATTTAATAAAGTAAAATGAAAACTGAGAAAAACCGCTAAACAATGTGCTGTGAATAGAAAGTATGTAATGACTTTTAAAAAGTATCAATATTTATATAAATATTAAATACCAGTTTCGTACCAAACAGAATTATTTAATACACAGTATAAAAAAATAATATCAAAATAACTTCTATGAACAAAATTTATCTATATTTTTTTAAATAATTTATTAAACCTACATTTTAAATGAGTATAAAAGTTAACAATATTATTTTTAATTAAAAAATATCAGTGAACTGTTGATCCTAAATAATCTAAAAATAAAAATAGTTACATTTTTTTCATAATTCTGTATTGTAAATAATTATTTTTAACAAAAAAAACACCTATCATATTATAATAAACCCTTAATAGAAAAAAATAACTTACCCTTAAATAAAAAAAGAATTAAAAATTTAAAAGGTAAGTACTAGGATTCACTGGGATGTCACAAGGTTAGAGGTCAACTGAACAGTGTTGTGTCAGGGGGCTGGTGGTGAGACCCACCCTCGCCCCCCACCTGACCCACTCGCATTGAAACCCACCAGCGCGTGACGCTCGCAATTACCTGATACTGGCCATCGACAAGTTCAACTACACTGATTTCAACTGAAAACGAGAGGCTGAGCGATCAATTTGATTATGGAATGTTTTCCGAAACGGGAGGCTGAGCATTTGATTATGGAATGTTTTCCAAAAAAAAGCTTACATACATCAGAGGAAAGCATCAATATGACCTTTACCTATTATTAATAATAATATTAATAATAATACTACCTATTAATAATACTTTTATTTACAAATTGGATTTTTTTATAAATAAAATTTATTTTAGACTGATAATTTAACAAGCCTAAGAAAAGAGGTACGATCTTAAAAAAGCCAACACTTAAATACCCAAAATAATTTAATTGTACATGATAATATTAAATACAGAATAACGTCTTTCGAACTTATTACTTCAAAGCTTTACTTTTCAAGAACAAATTACTTTTCATCATAATCATCAGGTTAAAACTAAGATAACAAAATAGTTCATTGTCAAAAGATATAAGGATAATATAACCAGCAAACTTATACTTTGCACATCACTACATCTAGTAACGAAGCAGTATTAGCCCAGGTAACCTAGGAATTACTAATCGCATTTATAAGTATAATAATGAGATCTCAGTATCATTATAAGATACGCGGTAATAAATAATAACATACGGCATAATTAATCCATTAGGACTTATATAGTTCACATCAATTAAAGAAATGCATGCTATGAATCTAGGCTTACACGAGTCCGTTTATCATTGTCTATTTAACTAAAAGGAATTTCTTTTATGTGATATTATCATAATCATCATCAGATTTTACCGGTCCACTTCTGAACAGAGGCCCCCCTCAAAGAACGCCAAGACTACCGGCACCTTGCCACTCTCGTACACCGACCAGCTTCGTCTACCTAAGCGCGGCCTCCACTCTTGAACCTTATTGGCCCATCGGCCAACTACTTCTTCAACATATTATTTCAATTACAATTCAAATTAATTATATAATTCCTATAATATAATTTAATAAAAATAAGGTTAATTATTTAAAAATGCACTAAGTACTAAGGTATTATAACATTAATAAAATTGCTTTTTAAAACCTAGGAGTCTAGATTGAGGGCTGTTAATACATAATGTTAAGCTCACTTTCCTTTATTAGCTATACGCGTCAATTAATAAATATGTCATCTTCTCATTAACTGTTTACTTCAGATGTTTATTTGTTTTTTTACGAATCAACCCGAAAGTCAATAAATCAATCATGAGGCCTTTACGTTACTTGCCTTCTAACTGATAGAAAAATTTAAATAAGAATTTAACATTATATAAATAAAAAAATATAAATGTACCGCTATAAAATCAGTAAAAATAAATGAAATTACTGCATTTTTTTTTAAATAATAACCTACATATTTAATAGACTTTTTATCTAAATGTCTACTGTTAATTGTAATTATTTTAAAAACTACTATACTTTACTAGTATACTAGTTTTTAAAACATTTCTAGTGTTACTGTTACACTATTTTTGTTTGTTCTAACCAACCGGGTACCGTACGTTAAGTTTTCCCACGCGCTCGCCAAATGGCGCAGACGCGCGCACCCGCGTGACGGTGACTTACCGATCTTTACACGAATTAACGAACACACCCCCACCTGTTCCTTCTCATACGTATTCAATTTGTTTGTAAATAGGGTTGTTTTAAGGAAGTACGCAATGGACTTATAAATAAAATCAATTATAATTGATTTGATAATTGTCAATAATAACACCTGTTTTAATTTATTCTTTGAAGGTTTACGGGTCTTTATTTGTCGCCATATGGACGCTTTTAGCCTTAATTAAAGTTAGGATTTTCAGGAGTTTTTATAGTGACAGCAAAACCAAATTCGAAAACGAGCTTCCCGATGGTGAGTAACCGCACACACAAGAGACGAAAAATGGTGAATCTCGGGGAGAGTAATTATTGCCTCTTACATTCCTCTTTCATAAATACAGCAAAGCATGACGAAAGAAGCAACATAGTGGTACCAAAGTAAGCAAGCGCGTGAAATAGCGCATCCTCTCAAACATCTCGCCTTTCAAAGGTTGATGCCATTTATATGCTCTTAGAGCGACGATGGTCCAGTGGTGGACGGACTCGGCCTGTTATGCGAGAGTTTCCGGGTTCGATCCTGACCCGTCCGTGTGTGCCTTGAAATGGGCTTTTCTAAATTTCTAAGTGCACCCCAAACACGAGACCATCGCTCGCTCACCGGTGAAGGAAAACATCGCGAAGAAACTAGCATGCCTGATGAGATTGAAAGTATGTAAAGTTCACCAAACCGTATTGGGCCAGCGCATCGGTGAACTATGGCCCATTACCTCGCCTGATACGCCATACTCGCCTGATTTCGAGGAGGAAACCCGTGCCCAACGGTGGGACATATAAGGTGATATCTTATATATTCTCGGATGCATTATTTCTAGTACGTATTAGCATAGCATATATTACAGTATCTAGTCCGTCCATCGCAATATGCATATCCTTATGCTCCAGGCATCGGCTACGTGTACCGTTACCTAAGCGGTCGTTATGGGAACACGCATAATACATTCATAATTAAATCATTTGATTTGATTCACCCTAAATTAGTGGGAAAGGGATAGATATAGTTTATATAAATATGATATTATCAATGGACTATAGTATATTACAGAGGTGTCATATACAAGATTGTAAATTATTACCACATATCACAGGGCAACGTGGGGCAATGCTCTACCTTAAAAATACTAAAAACTAAGGATTTTAGAATTCTGTACATGGAGAGCAGAACAATAACGATATTTTTTTTATTTTCCACCCTACCTGTAACAAATGCTGCTCTACTCCTAATTCGACTCTCGCTACTGGCCGGTTACAATAAATATCCATAAAGCAACAACTTAAGAACTATTCGATTTATAATTACGTCGACGCGCGTGTGACGCGATTGCCGATTTCCTTTAAATATTGAAATTAAAAACTAATCAAATTTTAAGAGGAAATTATGTCGGCTTTTTCTTCATACTAACCTAGTAGACTGTTTCCTCCCTTTCTGATGGTACTAGATCAAATATGTTTGTACGTTAAGGGCCTGTTTCACAATCTCCAATTAAGTTCCCAATAGGCTATCGGCAACATATTTGACAGATAGAGTATGGAGTATCTGTCAAATTTCTGTCAAATATGTTGCCGACACAATCTCCAGTTAAGTTCCCAATAGGCTACTATTGGGAACTTAACTGGAGATTGTGAAACAGGCCCTAAAACTTTTAATTTCATAAATAAGATATGATAAACTTAGATAGTCGCCAGATAATTAACACCAAACTGAGACGCGGTCTAATAGACCGAATCTAAAAATTATAAATCCTCTCACAAAAGGATCACTGAAATTAGTTAATTCAAATGTTAATGTTAAATTTCTCGTAACATCCAGATATGGCTAATCCATAAACCCGGGCACATGTCAACCCTTCCAGGGGCATTAAATTGAAATATTTCTATTTTATTGTCCGTAATATTTATTTGATTGTTAAATAAATATCGCAGGGACGCGATTGTTCTCGGTTTATTGGGGGCGAGTCATTGTCGGTGGTTAATTTTTTGATTAATCATCTTACACAGGGGTTTGTGATTGCGCGATTGAGCAATGTCATCTCTTGTTCTGTTTTGTTGAAATATAGAAATTGTTTTCAGTAATATACCACTGATCTTACTAATATTATAAACGTGAAAGTTTGTGAGTATGGATGTTTGTTACTCTTTCACGTAAAAATTACCCAATGGATTTAAGTGAAACTTTACTAATATAGCTTTTACATCAGAATAACACATAGGCTATAATTTAACCCTGTACTCCCACGGGAATGGGAAGTACGCGGGTGAAACCGCGGGGCGCAGCTAGTATGAGATATACGAGAGTAATAGAATGATCTTATATTTAGTGAAAAAATACATATTGTATTTTAATTGTATAGATTTCTAAGTACCTAATATGGAATAGGATTTTTCGACTAAGTACCGTAATTTTTTTAATGGTTTAAAAGCTCCAGCTAGGTTAATAAAACTATTTTTTACCGAATTAAAAAAACCGTAAAAACCTTTAACCGTACCTTTACGTAAATTAAACAAATTGTTATTTGCGACTCGTTTAAAATTATTTTTAATTTTAATTCTGCTTTTGGCACGTGGTCTGTGTATGGAATATGCATACACCATTATTTGTTATCGGACTATTATTGAATTGATCACGATAATACGGCTCCTGCACAATGCTCTGTACAATACAAAGTCATCAATTTTAATCTGGGCGACAATTGCGCGATGACAAATGCCCGCTGACATACGCTGACACACACAGTGACACACTCTTATACACACGCGACATGCACACACACAGTGACATACGCTGACACACACAGTGTCACACGCTGACAAACACCCTGACACGCTATGATCGCACGCGGCCAATCAAAACGGCTAATAAAGGGTTGCGTATGACGGGAGTGAGATAAAAATATGACGTATTATTATATTAATAATAAACTGTACTAATAATAATATTAAGCTGTACCAGCATCCCTCATGTTCGCCTAGCTACTATGGCAACATGATTTCCAGCTTGTTACTTTCGTAAACGGGATTTTTGAAAACTAGGATGATAAGCAAATATCTAAATCAGATGTTTCAGACTAAAATGGACGATGGCTTATATTCAGCAGTAGCTAATATTTCAATTTAAATTAATAACATACACCAATTAATGAGTAATATTCAAAAATCTACAAATAGATAGAACAATATCAAAATAAATATATATAATTCCAAACATAAATAGCCTACTAACATAGAACATCACATAAACCACCACGCTAAAACAATAAAATTTAAAAAAAAACGATACATAAATAAGAAAATAATAACAAAATTACATTATAATTCCAAATATAACTAGCTCAATAGCATAAAACATAGATCGATCATCCGCCGCCAAATTTTGTATCTCACAGGCGTTTAGGAACCCTTTTGCTGGAAATATATTTCTAACATCAATCACGAGTTGCACAAGAGAGTATTTTTGACATTCAAAGGCGAAATGCTCTCTAATTATTGCTATTTGGATGCTGTGGTACAAATTCGGGTAGGCTCATTCATTCTAATCTAATAATGACAACTTTATTGACACTTTATTCTGCCAATCATTAATAATATAACCTATAATGCCATTTTATATTATAATTAATTCATATTAGTAATTAATTAATTCATTACATTTAATTATTAATTAATTAATTAATTTTATTTAGTACTTAGCTGTCCACAGCTTAACATCCGTTAACTTGGATTTACAACCGTATTCATATTGATGATGATTGTTGCATAGCAGAAGTTACTCCTTGTGATATCCAATATTTTCCAGAGAATGTCAAGACTAAATCGGCCTAAGCGTTTTAGATATACGCTAGAAGAAACAGACACATAGAAAGATATTTTAAACATGGTTTTGTGATTGCAACCGTACCGTGCAACATTCACATAAATTAAGTGACAAGCTTTTAATTTAAAAAAAAATATTCAGACTATTATTATTTTTTAATTTGTATAGATTGTAAACATAATATACGAATTGAGTAATGGACTTTTTTGAAGTCGGTTAAAAATCAACAGACTTGATTTGGACACGAGGAAATTTTAAGTTCGACTAAATGAACACCTTCCCGAGCGCATGGTCCTATGTTCAGAAAACCCTTTTATCTCTTTAAAGTAAAAAACTACTTATAATACTGAATCATAATTTATGATTTTCTCAAGTTTTTACTATACAATATACATTATTTACATCAAACACTCAATAAATACAGAAAAAGCTCTAAAACTAATGTTTGAGAGCTTTTTCTTAATATAACAAATATTATGTAATTTTATCATTAAAATTAATGATCATTATGAAAACAATTGTACGTTATAATAGTTATTTTATGAGACAACATTGTAATTAAGGACTATTCAAATCTCATAAATCACATACAACGCGCGGTCCGACGCCGCCCGAACCGCCGCCCGCCGGAAGGCGCTACAGGAAGCCTCGAAGACGCGGACTTCACGCCACCACTAGATACGACTATTGTGACGTATGGGATTATTCTAATCATTACGCCACGAAATATCACTGTATGCGGATTAACCGAATAACTTACGAATGTTTCGGTAATGATTTTGAATTTATGCGGTAATTATTTTGTTGGCTTGGTTTTGTTGTAGATATTATTTAAGTACTATGGTAGTCTAGGCGTTAAAGTAAGGGTTTTTGTAGTTTTTGAAGTGATGACTTATTTAGGCGCGTTTAGCAGTTTTTGGGTGAAAAAAATCCTGGAACTCGCGTCATCGTCTCCGAACGTTTTCTAGAAGCTATATCCATGAATACTTTGTATATAATACAATGTGGGTACTTCATGAATGAAAAAAGTGTGAAACTAATGTTACCGCATGTTTCCAGTAAGAAAATTCAAGCTTTTGTACATTATAATTCACCTTGTATCATAGTAATAAATTTTCACTTCTATCGCCAGAAGACTATTTTTTACTTAAAGAATATATAACTTGACAAATAACACAAATTCAGACCAAATAACAGACCTCTTGCATACATCCATTTCTGACGATCACGGTCGCATAAAGTCTATACTTTAAGAACTTAGGACATTGGCACATGCGCTGTTTGGAAACTTGTCAAAAACGGAGAGGTTTTTTGATGTTTTTCCTAAATCAGCGCTATTTTCCCAATAGGCCTGTTCCAGTGTATTGTCTATCCGTGCGTCGTTAATACGACATATGCGTGATTTTTCACATGGCCGTCGCGTACGTCGCGATTTATCTAAATTAAACATCGCATGCGCGTGGCACCCGGCGCGGCATTTTTTTTTTTTTTTTACTTACAGCGTGTTAGTGGATAATTGTTTTTTTTTTATAAGTGTAAAATATAATGAACGAATGACTTTATAATGCATAAATCAATTTATTAGTTTATATGCGGAATGTAAATACCTATTGGTAAAGAAAACTTCGTGAGGAAAAAAAAGGATGAGTTTAAAACTCTTTGAAGGTTGTGAAGTACACCAACTCGCTTTGGGTCAGTGCCTCGATGAACAATGGCCCGATACCCTCCTCGACTAATTTCGAGGAGGTTGCTATTTTACTGTTTTATGCGGAATGTAAATGTGGAAATAAACATTTTTTGTCCGTCACGTTTTTACGGCTAAACAACGTCAGTGGTGTTTGTTGTTAGATGAAATTGGGCATCAATATCACCATTTTGTAAGCGGTTGTTATGAGCTACAGCCAGTATTATAAATGTAAAAGTTAATTTGCTTATTATGTTTTAGCACACAAGCTGTTAAAAACATCGGTATGCATTTTTATGAAATTTAATAATGACAATATAGCATCAGAATTTATAAAAAAAAAATATTAAGTTAAATGTCCAAAATCTAATTCTGCGTAGACAAAGTCGCGGGTACTAGGTAGACAATATATCATAAAAGGTTTTAGCTTATGCTCTACTGAAATATCATCATTACCGGCTTTGACTCTTAATCCAAGGTAATGCGGACGAAGCTGAAGGAAACAACTAGTAATTGTATGTATTAGTAAGGACAACGTTAGTATTTTTGAAATGGGATAAATCATTTGACAGTCATGATTCAGCATCCGTAATGTAAGCTATTATTAGCTTAATGTGTTTGATCTTATATAAATATAATTTATAAGTTATTTAACTTACCGGATCAATCAATTAAATTCATTGTTCGACTTATAACTAGAATACATTAACTATGTTTATTTATGTCTTTATTTTTACACAATAGTATTAGCACTTTGAAAGTTGTTTCAAAGCTTTGTTTTAGGTTTAGGTGCAAATAAGTTTTATCAGGGCCGTGTCGGTTTAATGTTTTTTCGACATTTCGAATACCTTTAGCTATTATCAAATACAATTGGGTGGGAGCAAAACTTTTTTTTGTCGAAACTAAATTTTTCAAGAATTGTTTTAGACCTATTTTTCTCTACAGTCATTGTTCCCTGTATCAAACAGCATTGCTGTATTTCGAAAAGGGCAGACGCAGTATGATATCTGGTACCAAGACTTACCTACCTGAGTTATCTGAAGTGAACTTTAAGATCATAGAATTCTAATTTCCGAAGATCCCCGAAAGCTTGACGGAGGTAGATGTAGCACATCCAGATGTAGCATATCCAAAGCCAAGTAACATAAAAAAAGATGTGTGTGCGATTCACACACGATAGAAGTGAAACACACGTTAAATGCTCAAATACAAGCAATTATTAGTCGTGTGCAATATATGTGCACACCGACATTTGCTCTCTCGCTCTTTTGTATTTGTGTCTCTCACCTGTCGTTTTTTCCGTTGCATCCGGTTTGAAATCACAACGATTCTAAAGAATTTTCACTTCAAAAATGGAAACACTGATTTGCATATACGAGCATGCTGTATACGGGGGCACGGGGGTGGGTGACGTTTGCCCCGATGGCAGGTGACTCCAATTACCTCCGGACCAGCGGGGCATGACAGCACGTGACCGTGATTCAGTCCGCGTGCTGGCGTACTTCATGTTCGAGTGTTTTGATTGACTAGTACATAGCATAGTAAGTAATATATCATCATCATCAGCCTTTATCCGTCCACTGAACATAGGCCAATCAATGAACGCCAAGACGACCGATCCCTTGGTACTCGCAACATGGACCCAACACTGCTCGGAGATCTTCCCACCCTAATAATCATAATCAAATACCTAAAGAATTTTCTATTTCCATGAAGTTAGTAGAAAGTATTTATTTACAATTTTGAAATTATTCAACTTTGTTCAACAACAAATTAGTTGTGTTAAACTACGAAAAATAAGATATTACTATTTATTCTACAAGACATATATTGAGAGATAGATCAATAACATTACAGATCACCTACATTTTATTGTTAAAGACATCAAAAATTAGTTAACCTATGTGTAATAATAGTTTATATTAGACCTAAACACTTAAAAGTTAATTTGAAACTATGTTGGTAAATAAATTATAATAATTTAATGAATGCCGCAACTTACCCGCAGCAGCGAAGACATCTTGTAATGGAAGAGGCGTTCTCGGACCAAGAAGCAGTTCTTGTCCGGACGGCACGTCTCTTGTGATCTTGTACCATATCTGAAAATAAACCTTATTACAAAGAAAGCCTTTCATAGGTAACTGCTAAATAATGTCTCATTGTATAATGTATTCTTATATAAGTGAATTATTATGTTCCTATGAGAATAAAGATGTCTCAAACCCTAAATAATATAAGTAAGATATATTAAAGTATTCAAAGCACAAAACTTGGGTATTTAAAAATTAAAACTATATTATTAAAAAGAATATTATAGTCAGTAGTTTGATGAAAAATGTAGTAAAATAGAGTGTTTAAATATGTGTAACATAAATTTATAGCCGTTTAGTGATTATGTTACATTTGAAGCTTTTCGTCTGAAATCATAGAGGCGAATTTTAGTCTATTTGTCGAGTATAAATTTCGTTATTCCCTTTAGTTTTATTCAGGTTATTAATTTTCTTAGTTTTTAATTTTCTTTCTTAGTTCATTCCCTAGTTTTCTTCACAAAATATCTGATTTAGGATTAAATAATTAAATATTTATTAATAACATCACGTTAACTTTTTAATAATGACAATTATTATATTAATTTAACAAATTATGACGTTTCGAGGGACGGACGAGGGAGTTTCCATATTTCCATCGAAGCGTATTTACACCATTATGACGTACAAGAGGTCAAAATATCAAATGGCTGTTAACCTGAGGGGAGTTGAGTGAATCTAATCACCGCATCTGTTCAGCCCCCCATGACCGGAAGTGGGCCACAGTTGTTCAGGCAGCGATTTTCTGTCACCGGAAGTCGGTAACGTTCCACATTCAAATTCTGATTGGGGTGACAAAGAAGCATAGGGGTAGTGAATCGTAAGTTTTCGCGGTGTCCGTTATAGTTTTTTAATATGTACGATTAATAAATTGCGTAAAAAAAGATTTGTTTATAATGAAACAACTTTTAGAGAATTTAATGCGCTTTAAGTTTTCAACATGCCCGATGTTTCAATTTAATGAGTGAATTTTACGTAAACATTAGAAGATAATAATATAATATAATTTCTTTCAAAACCCTTTTTTCCAATAGTCACTCTTATTTTCCGCCTTTTCTATAAATATTTATTATTTTTTTTAGAATATAATTAAATAAGTTTTACATTATAGGTAATATGGTACATACATACACACATTATTATAAAATATGCGTGGCTATTGTACTTGAGCTTTTTCTTTCAATTTAGTTTATGAAGATTTTATATCATTATATCTCATACGCAATCCTGCTGTAAGCCGTATTCTTCATAAAAAAATATTTTAAATTTAGAATCTGCGTCGTATGGTTCCTAATTCCCGTCATTTACGACATTTTGAATTTTCGGTTTTTTAGAGCGTTAAAACTAATGTAGGAATAATTATATTTTATTAAAAAGACCACAGAGGTATGCTAGCTTTAAAAAGCACATAAAACAAAAATTTTGTCAGTATAATTTAACACGAATTTCTTTTGAAATTAAAGTGCTCAGAGCAGAAAACTCTTCTCTTATATTTTGCCTTTCTTATAATGATTGCAATATGTAATTAATTAATTATTATTGAACGCATAAAGTTGTTGTTGTTCTACTTTTATAATTAATATATCATAAAGTAGAAGGGCTCAAAATAATAAATGATGATCGTACTTGTCCGGCGAGAAGCAAATGTTGAACATTGACATCCTGTGGATAGTTTGTGGAGCGAATAATTTTGAGCCAGTTTGACTTGTCTGTGGATCCATCCAGCCATCCACGAACACCATTTTTCCCAAGCACCTGCAACAACAAAAGAAAAAGTATTAAGTCTTGAGAAGCGCCATCTATGTTGTGCATGCTAAACTTCTTCAACCAAGAGCTTAGTAGGTGTATAGAAATGAAGTATGAAATTAGAAATTTTACTTAATTGATAACTTTATGAAACTATGTTATATTATAAATAGTACTAAAATTTATACATTCTTAGTTTTGAACTAAGTCATGTTTCTTTAATGTTTTAACACAGTTACAACTAAAAAATACAAAATATTTTAACATAAAACTTATATGTTTTAAATCGTTTAACAAATATACAAAGAGAATAAGATATTTTTATTGTGAATTAAATTCTAAACAGACATATTTTACAGGCGCTAAACTTTACTTCCGATCATAATGATGACAGATAGTAGTGTCATCTAGCAGCACCTGCGCGCAACTGACAGTGAAATGGACACTGCGGTTGGACAATAGATGGCGCCATTAGTACCCGTCATATCTGCCGGGTCGTCAGCTTGAACATTTATCACTGACCCCTGATCATTTAATTTTCATAGTCGCATTCCTTGTCGCATTCATTTGGGGTGATATTTTTGCATGTTTACAGTTGAATCAAATCTACATAATTCTGTCAAGAACTTTTTTAATAAAATTGTTTTAAATTATACATAAAAATGTCAGTAATAATATTATCATCTTTTACTATTACCGAGTTTATTCTAAATCTTATCAGAAAAAAATCTATATTTCATAAAATATACTAGCAACATGATACAAGATTAAATTAAATCTGAACATTATTATTTAATGATAAAAAAAATAGAAATTTATTCTTTTAAGCTATTGATTTATATAAAAAAGAAAGAAATATACTTATACGTTTTATAATAACTATTATAAAGATTTTAAAAAATTGGCTTTCTATTTTGTAGACTGATCGGTTATTTATTATCAATGAACTGTGACATATAATTTGCCTTTACACTTATTGTAAGCTATACTTAAGTTTGCTAACTTATCGTTAGTTATGCTTGAATAAGCTAACTTAGGCTACACTTTTCGGTAATACGAATCATATTTGAAGGTTCTATCACTTGCGATTGAGTCATTCAATAAAAGTAGCTTATAAAGATGTGTACATAAGTGATAGGGGAGCTCCGTACGAACTGGTGTTTAGACATGATAATATATTGTTTGGTCAATATTTATAGACAGGTATTTTATGATAAATGGGACCGGTAAATATAGGTTTCCACCAAATTGACCCTGATAAACATGGTTATGATAGTTTAACTAGGTTTGTCTACGTTTTGTTCGATTATACTGTACTAGCAGCGCCCCGCGGTTTCACCCGCGTACTTCCCATTCCCCTGAGAGTACAGGGATAAATTATAGCCTATGTGTTATTCCGGTGTATAAGCAACATTGTTGTAAAGTTTCATTAAAATCCATCCAGTAGTTTTTACGTGAAAGAGTAACAAACATCCATACTCACAAACTTTTACGTTTATAATATTAGTAAGACTAGCTGTTGCACGCAGCTTTGCCTGCGTCAACGAAGATATAAAACACTTCCATAAATTTTTGAAAATTTAATATAAGTAGCTTATTATATATTAAAGTTAGTTAGTTAATTAGTATATTAAAGAATTTTTTGAATCGGTCAAGTAGTTTCGGAGCCTATTCAATACAAACAAACAATCAAATCTTTTCTCTTTATAATATTAGTGAAGATGAAAGTGTAAAATAAATTGTTTCGTCAGTATTTTTTTGGAATCAAGCAAAATCCTATGTTTTATATAAAAAAATATTGACTAATTTATATAAGATAAATAAAAAATAAAACATCAATTATGTATTGTTTTTTTACGTTTACATATTACATTAAATAAACCTCATCGGCATTAATAAACAATTTATCTAAAACTCTGCCAAACTAAAATTCAATATAAAATGAAATTAAAATAAAAATCAACGAGAGTCATAATTTTCCGACAGCACAAAGACAATAACTTAAACACTTATACAAAAAGTGCCACCAATAAATCTACAAGAAAACGAGCTTCAAATCGGCGTAAAATTACACGCCATCCCCAAAATGAAAATTATATAAAAAAAATAAAATGCATCTGTTGTACAATACGGAGCACGGCGGAGTAAGGCGAAGGTATTAATCAAGGGAAACCCTCCTTACGCGTCACCGACAAGCCTTTCCGCAGCATTTATCACGATATTAAAACTGCCTAACTGCTTCGGTAAAAAAGATAATTATCTTAGCTACCCTCGTCTTGGCCAGGGCTGTGTTTTAGGGTTGGAGATGGAAAATTCTGTTTGATTCTGAATTGGGTAGTGATGTCTTAGTTTGCATAGTGTCACAGGTGACTGATGAGTGATGACTAGGGAGGAAAGAGGTAGACGGTCGGATGATTTGACAGTGGTCTCACCAGTCATCGATAGAGTCCATTTTTTATCAATGATAGTTGGATAAAAAAAAATCTGCCAATTTTCTTATAATGTTTTATGTAAGATATTTTAATAGTTTTACCGAATTTTCACAATTGAAGTTGGACCAAAAAAAGATTTTAGTTTTATATAGGATTTTAAATACTTTAGATGATTTTAGTTTTGTTTGTTTTCTTAAAAATAAAATACGTATTACGTACGGGAGGACTCCTCCCGTGACCATGGTTGCTGTAAAACATCTGAAACGTCGGGCTCATTAAAAAAAACTGCGATGAAATACATAAAAGTCGTTTCAAATTTAAAACGACTTTGTGAAATTCGCGTAAGCATAGGAAAACTATTCTACTCATCTGAGTAGGTAGTGTAGTTGGCGTATTCTCAAGAATAAATCTTAAAAAAATATGTATGAAGGTGGCAGCCCTAGGGGTGGTTATGATGAGTTAGCGAATGGCCGCGGCACATGTCGGCGATCAGTCATCGATGCCGGCCCGGTGATGCAATGTGCCGTACTCGTGCTCATAGTTCTGTGATGCATTGTAACGATCTCATGTAACAAGGATTACGTAAAAAGAAATGCATCATCAAATGATGCATTTGCACACGAGCTATGCGTTGGATAACATATTCGATATTTAAAACATTATTTTGTATAATATTTATGCGATTATCACTGTGTAACAATTTATTTATTAATTAGTTTCAATTAATTATATTTTATGGTAAATCGTTTTATTTGACATGGCTAACATAAATAGGTAGGTAGAGCACGGAGTCTAATGCAAAAATACTGAAAAATATTCAAATATTTTTCACTAAAAAATACATGTGTACTTTATGAAAACAAAACTAGCAAGCCGCAGTGCAGATTATTATAAAGTGTGTTTGTAATTGAACGTAGTGCAGATCTGCTCCGCAATTTCCCGGCGCACTCGGAAAAGCTACAAATGTTCGCGACCCGCTCGGAAAATTACATTTCATAAATGGTAGTGGTGTGAGTGGTGACTTGTCGATTGTCATAGTTTTATTAAATTATCATAATATTCTACCATAATTTAAAATATGATGTAATGCTAAAAATATAATTAGATTCTTCGTATACCTTTAAACGATATTCTTGTATGTGTATAATCGGAATCTCGGAAACGGCTCCAATGATTTTCATGAAATTGTATGTACACAGAGTTTCGATAAATCGATCTAGCTAAAATTCATTTTTTGAAAATGTCGTTTTATTTGTATAATCAATAATCAACTTTACCAAGCAAAGCTCGGTCATCCGGGAACTAATAATTGATACTTTATTTCGCGCGTAGCACGCGCTACAACAATCAAAAGCGGATTTTATGGTTAATATTTGGGTGGCTACATTTGAGTATTTATTATTACATCTTGACATTTAAACAACAACGTCACTTTAATGATATTATCATTATTATCGCGTTATCGCCCGCAGCTAAACATAGGCCTCATGCCACAACCTCCCTTTTGTTTTGACAAGATCTCAGGTCCTAACCTGTTTCATCAATGCATTTCTCAGCATTCATCCCACGTTATCGGACAATCCATAGGACGTCCTAAACTTCTCCAATTCTAGACCACAACTAGATCCACCACCGGCCTTCGCCACGTCTTTTGTGGTAACTCCATTTCAACTCCGCTACCCTATCTCCGCCGCTTGATCATATCTTTTAATTAAATATTAATGCAAGTTACTATAGATATTTTATAATTTATAAACACGGTCTAAAGGCTTTAACTTTCTATCTCAAGAAAAAATAATTATTGGAAGACATATTATATGAGTTATTTTTTTGTACGATCAATATTTTATTTGATAGATTTTTAAAAATTTTATACATTTTTATTTAACAATATCGTCGAAATATCAGACTCCGCAATTAAAAGTTTTAAATATCCCGATTTAAATAGCACAAAATTTATAACATATGTATAATATAAAAAACTCGCCACGTCGCATCACTAGCAAGTGGAGAGGTTTGTGCCGCAGCGAGCACGCGTCGTTGCGCGCATCACACGAATCGTTTCACAAGATAACAATTTGTGTGCGCGCTTATTTACCCGCCCCGCCGACTCCCTCACCACACCCCTCACCGCACGCCTGCGCCAAATTGGATCGAGTGCCGGTATATGACTTTGGAAATGTGGAAAGATGAGTATTTACTTAGAAAAGCTTTGAGGATTAGCTTTTTACTTAGAAAACAGGAAAGCTGCGAAAATTGATTATGAAAGATGTTGAGCTTATCTTATAAAAAAACTCTGCGAACGTGCCATAAATCGAAAGTCTTCATGTATGCAACTCGTAGTATTCTCGCTTCTTCCTTCTTGTGTCACAGATATGAAAAATGAATTGCTTCAGAAAAGAAGATGTTCTCAATTCATCTCTGGTTTTTTTATTATTATTTTTTTTATTTTACATAACTATAAGAAGATATGGGACTAGAATTGTAAATACAATTATTGTTGAATCCGTTTTTTTTATTATGTTGCTAAATTGGCATATTTTGTTTTCGATGTTTGACAATTGTTATCCAAAGTCATAATAACAATATTTGAATCTGCTACTGAGTATTTAAGTATTGCTTAAATGCCCACTTCTGTATGTAGAGTCGTGTAAAATCCCGCCAAGTGCTGACATGAAGACCAACAAGATAAAAAAAATACTACTCGACACGGAAAAAAAAGTTCCCACAAACTAATATACCCTTAACTATGACTTCAGGATTTATGCCTCAAGAATCAAAATATGTGTATTATCATATAAAAACTAATAATCATTAAAAAAAGACGTGTTTGCGATTCACACACGATAGAAGTGAAACACATGTTAAATGCTCAAATACAAGCAAGTATTAAACAGTGTGCAATATACATACACACTGACATTTGCTCTCTCGCTCTTTTGTATTTGTGTCTGTTACCTGTCGTTTTTTCCGTTGCATCCGATTTGAAATCATAACGATTCCAAAGAAGTATCACTTCAAAAACTTATAAAAGTAATTAATCTATTTTCAATATTTATAGAAAAATAATATTAAAAACGTCCAATCGTCATCTAAGCAGAACCCCTACAGGCCCTATTTTAAGCTGTTAGCAGCACTTCCTTCAAGCTGTCCTCGTTATCCACGGGGAAAAGAATTGCTTCCGGCTCTGTCGGCAGATAGCCCGCACTTTTACGGAAACCTTTTTTCCTTCATTGTCCAGTGATAAGCATCTCTACATGAGTATCAAGATTTATGTCTATGTTAGAATTGTTGAAGGATTTCTATCTTTTCCTGTCTGGACATTATACAGATATTTTATAACCTGGACGAAATCGAATCGGACCTAACCCGGAATGCGAGTGGTTCCGGGTTCCTGACCCGTCAGTGTGCCTTGAAATGGCACTTAGAAATTTAGAAAAACCCAGTTCAAGGTACACACGGGGGGTCAGGATCGAACCCGATATCTCTCGCATAAGAGGCCGAGTCCATCCACCGCTGGGCATCGTCGCTCCTTTCCTAAGCAAGGAAAAGGCTTAGGAAATGTGAAAAACTGCTTGATATGAACATGAAATTAGTAAAGCTCACAATTAATATACAACATACAAAAAGTCTACCGCAGAAAAAAAATACAAATTAGTCGGCATCCGCACTTTAATATACTATTATTTGTCACTAGTCTTTTGTGTTGGCTACTATCCTACATCCTCCACATCACCAGCGGTGAGAAATGGAGCTGATAATGGGATATCACGTACGACATTTACAGGTACTTTTGTATAACCGTATCAATTTCATTGTCGCCTCATCCCGGATCAATTAAAATCTCCATGGTCACGTTTCGGCCATTACGGGAGACAAAACGGCCTAATTCCCACCACCACTTGATGTCCACGATCTGCTATCATTGCGCAAAAAAGGTCAAAAAAATGGGTAAATCATTAGCGTACGATTTTGAGCTTTATGTGTAGGGGTTTGTACTTGGTGTTGTGGTGTTTATGGCGTTTGTGTTTTGGCGTTTGTGGCGTTTAACAGTGGGTGTTGGGTCCATTGATCTAGTATTACCGGCGCCCCATTGATTCGTACAAAGAACCACTGTTTGTTCAATGAAACGGATCCAGTGAACAATTGTAAATAGTCGCTTTTGGTTATTTTGATTCTTGTGTTATAATATAGACTAGCTGTTACCCGCAGCTTCGCCCGCGTTACCTTAGATTTACGGACGTACCCGGAATGATGATAATTATTTCATAGCCTATGTTACTCCTTGTTATAACTAGTGAAAGTCCCGTCAAATTCGGTCCAGCTGTTTTAAAGAATAGCCAAATCAAACAGACACATAATCGTTATTTTTCTAGGTTTTCTTTATAATACGGAATTTAAATTACGAATTCGTTTATATATTGTGAGTTAATTAAAGAGGAAAAAAATGATAAAACTGTAAAAAAAAAACATTTAAAATCTACTAGCAGTCGTGGCAAGAACCGTATTACTAACATTTTAATAAAACAAAATTTACAAAATAGGACTCATTTAATTATGAAACTATTAAGGTGTATGTAAGAAGTTTAAAAGATATTGAAATAAACTAACCTTATTTTTTATATCCTCACAAATACTATTTACGTGAAAATAGGTAAAAAAGTTGATAGTTTTACTCCCATTTTACTGATACATTATTGACGTAAAATAAATTGATACATGATCATTTAATATCTCAATTCGTTCACGAGATGCAAGAACACATCTGGTAGCATTGAAACGGATTAGCAGCGAGATTACAAGCAAAAAACCGACGAACAGACGCGCCGACAGTGTGACAATCCCGAATTACTGGGTGAGTTACAATCATATTTACGCTTTCATTGGTGTTTTTACTGTGAGATCATTCTCAATATAATCACTTTTTTATTTTTACGCGGATTTTAATATTAGGAAATTTTATTATTATGGTAATCTTTCTCATTTACAAAAAATAAAAGCAATAAAAATGAGAGCAATAGATGGAGAGATTTGGAATTACAAAAATCATTCAATAATTCACGGTAATGATGATGACTTATTGATGACTCGACGCCATCTTTGTATATCTTTAATAAAGGCCACGGAGTATAGAGGTAAGGAGTACCATCTCATATGGGAGCTTAGCTCAAAACTGTCCGCTTGTAGACTGTAAATTATAATTCAAAATTTGACCAGAATGGCGCTGGCGTCGGAGGAAATACGATATGAACTTAGTTATTTTAGAGAGGGGAACGTATGCAGTGTTCGATAAATGATATAATATAATACTTTCAAATGATATATTTAATTATATAATACTTATAAATGATATATAAGACTTTAAAAATTACAATCACGCTATAGTGGCGCCTCCCTTACGTGAAGGTTTTGACGGACTCTTTCTGTAACGCAGAGATGGTTCTCCTTACCTCTACATCCCATAATAAATGCATTATAAGACAACGGGTGACCACACAATATGTACCTACTTATAACCAATGTGTTAAGATTGAGTTAATGTCAGTCTTAGCACTCAGTCTAAAACACTCATCAAGCATGGAACTGGAATAGAACGGTAATGATGTTTTTTTGTGAAAAAAAATTCCGCAATAATTGTGTGGGGACGCTGCGCCGTTTTTGTGCTCAGGGGGCCTAGCCAAAATGCCATTAAGAAAGCTTTAGCGAAGTTCGAAATGATAAAATGTATAGGATGGACCACGTGATTAAGCGCGGCCTTATGTCAATGCCATACATTTTATAATTTTCGAACTTCGCTAACGCCTTCTTAATGGCATTTTGGCTAGGCCCCCTGACTGGCAGACGGATCGCCTTTGATAGATGATTGGTTGATAGGACGTACAGTGTACACTTAAATAACTTATTTGATATTACGAGACATGCACTGACTAGTTTCGGATATAAATAGTTTCTACTACTATTCTGTTTTTATCTTAGTTGGATTACCGATCTAATGATAAGTGAATTACGTCGACTAACAACATAAACTAGTTTATAGTAAGATTTTTTATGTATTAGATAATGCACCGTGCGTTATCTAATACGAGTACCGCATTTGGCTTTAAATTTGGCAAAATGCCTTTAAGCCATTCCTCAAAATCCGAGTTTAGAGGAAAGGCTTAAAAGGCAATTGGATATTGAATAAAAAAATGCTATCTCGGCTAACTTTTAATTGTAAAAATTCTATTCTACCACATCACTATTTATTTGGGATTAAAAACCTGCAACACTGGAAATGTCATTTTACTGACTACAATTAATAATGAAACTGGCAACTGACATAATTGTTGCTTAACTTAAGACGCAATATGAAGTCTCGATACCAGTAATTACACTGTTCTGCTTTTCTCTCCGTAATACAGCAAAGCTGTTTCTATGCCTTCCACCGATTTCTTTATTTTCGGTTATAATATACTCAATAACCATATTGTAACATACACTCAAATTATCCGAAACGTTGGGCTTGTAAATGACGTAATAAACCGCCATAAAATTTCATTATAATAAGTGAAATTCGCGTAAACATAGAAATTATTAATATCATATGATTTACCTACTATGATTCATCACGAAGTACGCAAAACGTTTCTCAAAATATTTTGACATACAATATGGATATTCGGTAATTTAATATTGAAAATTGGCTTTGATTTAGTAAACAAGTCTTAACCTAACCCAATATTGTATACCGCGTTCAGAGTATTTCATTATTTTGTCTACACGGATGCTGGATGGAACTAACCGACCAGCGTACTCTGAGCTCTTGCGTTTCGGTATCTGGACTTGCATCGTCCGATTCCCGGACATCCAGTGGTAGTTGAGGGGCCATTTAACGATGGGAGGCATAACATTGTGGTACGAACGTGCCGTGGCTCCGACTCCGTGAGCTATTATTGTTCTCCACCTCGCATGAAATATTGCCCCACTGTGCGCTCGTTTCTGCGAGTTGGGAAAAATATTGGTAAAATAAGAAACCGCGGACACGGCTTGACAATGGGTTTTTATCGTTCTGCCAACTTAGCCCGTAGCGTGTTTACTTAATGTCACGGGTGTAAAATTTAAACGAAAACTTATAATATCAATTTGTCAAATAAATGATCATTTTGAGACGCGCGGACCTGCTTCCTCCATACGGTGTTTTGAGTTGTACTTAAGATGATTTCGAGACAAAAAATCATCTAATACTAATATATAAAGCTGAAAAGTTTTTTTGAACGCGCTAATTTCAGGAACTATTGGTCGGATTTGAATGTTTCTTTCATTGTTAGATAGCTTATTTATCCGGCTATATATTATCGTCTAAGCCTCTAAGATGACAGCAGCTAGTCTACTGTCTAATAATAAAATAGTCCGTATACCTTATATACTTAAGCCCAATTATATCAAACTCTATTATAATTAAAATAATACGTCATTTTGTTAGCAATGCAATATACATATAAATGATTAAAATTTTAGCAATTGAAAAACTAACACTGGAATTTTTTGAACCAAGAAAATACAGATTCTGAATTCAAACACAAAAATCGATTTTTAAAAGTGAAGGTCTCGTTTAAAGTAGCTCAAAATACACAATTATTACAGACCCCTAAACAGCGAAAAATATTTGCCGAGGGGTAGAGCGACAATGATCCGAAGATAAATTTCTATCACGCCTGAAGATTAGCCGCTATTGTGTTCCCGTGTAAGATTAACTGATAAGTGTCTTATTGTTAATAATAAGAATGTTTAGATATTTGTTATGGGGTGGAAGCCCCTATATCAATAAAATAAGGTTAATCAGATACCATGTATTCATTATTTTTTACGGTTGTTCTGCTTAGATATATTTTATGTGTATGAAATTATTTTTTCTGAGTTCAGTTTCATTAGCAACAAGCAGCGCTCAGCGGTTTCAGCTGCTTTTACATTCCCGTATGCATGTAAAGGGACATATTTTAGCCTATGTATGAATATATATATTCATAAATAAGGCAGCCTTCTATTGGTGAAAGACTTTTTAAAATCAGTCCAGTAGATCCAGATTACCCCATGTAACCTCACAAACTCACAAACTTTAACTCTTTATGATATTAGTATAGAAAAAAAAACAGACTAAGTATATTGTTTCAATAAAAATATTTATAGTAATATTTAATGGTAGAGTAGACCTATAGGTAGCAGTTAGTTAATTTAAAAAAAAAACAAAATTATCTTTTTTTTGTTATTTGATATTTTTTAACAAATTCTTTTTTTTTTAATCTCAATTATGTATTTTTGTTTTTCATTTATGAAGTTATTTTGTTTTTGTTTTTTTTTTATTGTTTTAATCGAATACCTTCCCGAGATGTAATACATATCGTTTTCAACAACATCCTCTGTTTATCTCGATACGCTTGAGCTTGCGTTTTGGTGTCAAAACAACGGATATATAAACGGACGGACAGATAAACATTATCTATCCTACTACTATTATAAATGCGAAAGTTTGTGAGGATGTTTGTTACCCTTTCACGTAAAAACTACTGAATGGATTTTAATGAAACTTTATAATAATATAGCTATATACATCAGAATAACACATAGGCTATAATTTACCACCGTACTCCCATGGGAACGGGAAGAACGCGGGTGAAACCGCGGGGCGCTACTAGTTATAAATATATTTCTGGTGTCGGTTAGTCATTGAACTCCGAAATGCCTTGATCGATTTTGATGATTTTTTGCTTAAGTTCAAATGGATTCGTAAACGGCTTAGATTCACAATTGCAGGGAAAGATTTGCCATTTTATTTGTTTCTGCTTGGGTGACAGCTAGCATAAAATAATCATCAAATATACGGCTGTAGATCTAAGTTAACGCGGCAACTGCTGATCTCTATGAAATTCAAAATTCCCAAGGTCTTCGGCTTAGGGCATTAAGTAAAATTTAATAAAAGTTAAGTCAGAAGTATTCATAAACCAAATTTATACATATTTATTAGTAGCTGTTGATAGCTGTTGTTGTTGGTTTTTGTATAAAAGGTTGAAATTAATCGAACATAACTTTTATTGACCTTTTTTGTTGCTCATTAGTGTTCTCTTGTATAAGACCCCGTTCGAACGCTTAATAAACGTTGCGTTGAATTCCGACGATGGCTCGAGTAGCGAGTTCCGCATGCTCAATTCGATTTAGGTACCTAGGTACGTCTAACGCTCAAAGTCGAAACAGCGCTTGGTAAAAAACAAATACATGGGTTTTCATTAGTTTCATTTCAACGTTTTTTTAACGCTCGTTTGTAGGTGGCCTTAGGTATAAATAATTTCACTTACTAATTGTTATTGGAATGACATTGGATATGACACGCCCGTTTTACGTGTTTAATATGGATTTAAAAATTGTACATTTAAATTGTAAATTTATTCGCAATTAGTAACCTCACGACCTCTCGCGCGTATTTTTAATATTTACCTACCAAAAGTTGGCATGTTGATGTGAAAGTGTGATGGAAAAAAGAAATTATCAGAAACTCTCCAAATAATAATAAAAGAAATGTGGTGTCGTGGGACACCAGGTAGGAACGAAGTTTCTTCGGCTAAAAAGAAAGGTATTATACACTACTCGCTTGTGTATGCGACTGTCGCGCCTGCGCACGTCTCATTTAACGCTTTTATTCCACGCACTTTTTCGTACGGTTTTATTATCACATTTTTTTTCAGTTCGGTCGCGCAGCAACATCCCTGTCCCCTCCAAGCCTGCCGTAAGGAACTTCGTTCCAATATAATTCTAGGGACACTTTCCAAAAATTCTATCTATTATAAGATATTGATATTAAATTTAAAAGAACCAGGTTATGAGCTGTATAAACTAGAACATGTGTTTTTTTTTGTAAAACAAAAAATATTTTTAATTTATATATATACATAATTGTTGATTTTCATTTCACATACTTTCGATGAAATATCTTAATTTATTTCCGCTCACAATTAGAAGAGGCAAAAGACAGACTTATACTCGTATTTTTAATTCAATAAATATACAGTACAAAAAATTAAATACTCCGTTTTACTACACACTATCACACAATTGCATTGTTTCAACGACTAACAAAAAAAAACGGATTATCTTAAATATCGTCACCAAAATAGATCGGTACATCTGCTCATTGTAAGCCGAGATCGCGGATCGTATAAATATTATCAATACTATATATTAACAATAAAAATTATTATTGCGACAACAAAAGGGGGATCGCCTACCGAAATGAAGGTGTAATTCTACTGTTAATCCAGCGAACGGGGTGGCAGTGAAAGGATGTCACGAATATGACAGATATTTTGACAGTAATGCAACGGACAGATTAAAATATAATTAGCAATTTCAAAAATGTTTGATTGATTCATTCTAAGCTGAATGTGGGGAATTGTTTAAATGTGTTTGGTTATTTTTTTTTCGAATCGACCTATGCTGTTGGCCTTAAGGCCTTTAAACTTCATCGGAACAATAGATGAGCAGATGGCTCATCTAAGAATAATTAATGTTATCAATGTATTATTATTATGTATATTATTATGTTGTTACGGAAAAAATGATCTGAAAAATCCATACAACATTCCCGTGTGCCCAAAGGAAAAAAAAAAGAAAAGAGGTACGTGATAAATAAAATTAATATTTTTAATTTATAAGAAAGAGCAGGAAGATATAAATATTTTTAATGAATAAAAATATCTTCCTGAAATAATAAGTGAATATTTTTAGCTGCAGTATTATCATTTTAGTTTAAAACGCTGAAGTCAACTTGACAACAAACATAAAGAACGGGCTTGTTTTTGATATTTTAAGTACGATAGAGATAGAGTCCATTGACTACTTAAAATTTAATTGGCTTCTCATCAAAAAAATAACTTTAGTGCAATTTTATTTAATTCATATAAAAACACTACATTCTTATAAAAAATAATAAACGCAAAAAAACCACATAAACTGCAGCATAAAAAGTGTAGCAGAAAGAAAAAAACATTTTTACACTCAACATAAAAATAAAATTACTATTAATTAAAAACACAAGACATTTTCGGTAACTTAACGGTTTAAGTTGTTAGTAGGGTCATCATCATCATCATTTTCCTAGCCATTATGGGAATCCATTAATTTGGGGTCAGCTTCATAGATCTTGTGCCTCCACTCTGGACTCATACTTGTTAGTTCCCGCGTCACTCCACACTCCTCCATACCTCTCCTTATCCCGTTCAGCCATCTCTTCTACGGTCTTCCCCTTCCTCTATATCCTTCCACTCGCATGTCCATTACCCTACGTGTCACGTGATTGATTTATTGTCTATAAATAAGTCCAAATATAAAAAGTAGAGATTTTAAGATATGATCTTAAAATAAGATAATATTGAAGACAACATTAACCGTCCGTCCACTGTTGAGCATAGGCCTCCTTCAATGAATGCCAAGACGGCCGATGCCTTGCCACTCGCATCCGACATTATCCACTGCTCGGATATGTGGCATATTATTTATCAATATAAACTTAAACTCTTTGTTATTGTTGCCTAAAATACCCTACTGTCGACTTGCAAATTGCTCGTAACGCACTGTTACTTGATCCGCACTGAATAGACCACACGCATTGTTTTAACATTGTAAGGTATTTGCTCTCAGCCAATTCGTCATAGGCGATACATACACATTAAGTACAAGCTGTTGCCCGCAGTTCCGCCTACTTAAATTTACAACGGCATGTTGGCAAGAGGATATATAGCCTTACTCGATAAATGACCTATCTAACACTGAAAGAATCATTCAAATCCGACCAATAGTTACTGAGATTAGGGCGTTCAAACAAACAGTTCAGCTTTATGTATCAGCATAAGATGTGCGCGCGATTTAATTTAATCGCACTGAAGTTAGAAATAGTGACGTCGCAAGCGTCACTATAAGGGATTTTTATAAAAATACTAGCGGACCCCACAGACGTTGTCCTTTAGATACGAATCGATAGTGGCAGTACAGATCAATAACCTAGATACCGACTGCAGCGCCATCTGCCGGTCTGATTTGTGAATCTAAACCATCCTCGAATCTACTTGAACACACACAAAGAAAATCACTCAAATCGGTCCAGCCGTTTAGGAGGAGTTCAGTCACATACACACGCACACAAGAAATATATATATTAAGATATCGCAGCCACAAAATTCGTCAAACAGAAATTTAGTCCACTAAAATTTATTTGTTAATATTGCAGTAAGTTATGTGTAATATATTTATGAGAATTAAGAAGAAATTGATATTTAATACAATAATCAACCCATCTGATAGTCAAGGATTTTTCGCTATTCATCCAAACTAGAGACTTAACAAGCATCCATATCAAAATTAGTAATTCAATGATAATAAATTTATCACATATATTTACATACAAGCGTATATTCGACATATTATAATGATTTATTCGTAAAGCGAATGCTGTTTCGATATTAACAAAAGTATTATTCATGGTTCGACGCTTCGTAGCCAAAAGTAAACAGATCCGCATCAAAAATTCATAGTCCCTTTGTCAGGTCAAACCCAAACATCGACATGGTAATTTCAATTTTTTTTTCATTCATTGCCATAAAATGTTTCAATAATTAGCACGATGCCAATTTCATATCAAATCTGACAGCTGAGATAATTCATGATTTGATTGACGTTTGTCGATAATGGAAACAGGTTCGGATCATCATAATTCCCATAGGTTTTGAATAATTTTTGCATCCCGCATTCGTAATCAGACGATTGGTTCGTAATTTGTAATTTATTTAAAATCATGATAGCGGTATAATATTTGGAGATTCATTATAATGAGATTACATCTTAATATCATATCGCCCCTGATTTTGCTCGTGAATTAGTAGTATAATATATTAGTTATAATTTTAAATTGCAAAGTATTTATAATAAATTAAAACTTTGTAGACAGAAAATTATTTTAAGGATGTGTTTTTTTAGTGCATATTTTATTACTTTTATTTTATTAAAAAATATTTAGTTCTATCAAAGACATGGTGTATTTTATTAAATTTATATAATAATGTATTTCATTACATTTGATATAAAATATCTTTGGTCCTTAACTTATCTGGACACCAAGGATCTTCTGGAACGTTCTATAATTTAATCGATAAGAATTTCTAATTTTGTAAAAGAATTTAATCGGATAAAGATACAACTGTGAGAAAAAACGTAAAAAATAAATTGAATAAGAAGCAACGCGATTGACGAGATCTTTAATATAAAAAAACTTGCCAATCAAGTTTTAATTTTTTAGTAAAAATCGATGACATCTCTCATTGTCGAATTTACCGTTAAGTTTTTTTTTTCTTTAAAAAAAACGTGCAAAATATAAAAAAAATGTTGACGGGGGTCACGCCTAACCAAAATTAGGGTTTATTCACGCAACCTTTATTGCACTTTGACATGGGATGTTCACATAAAGAATTCTTTGATTACCCGGATTCTTTTTATTGAAGATTCTTATTGAGATATCAAAACCTGTGAGACGGTGGTTTGATAATGTTACCACGTTGACAGCCCTAACCCCTTGAGTTTACCTTGGCATGTGAATTTTCGAAATTCGAATTTTAATCCTCAGATGTGTTGTCATGTATAAAATAAAGTACCGTTGGTTTATGTTTGAAAAAGTATTTTTTGAAGTATTTTAAGATGAACGATTTACATGACATATTTCAACGGTCAACCTTGGCCATTGATTTATTGGCCCTTATTTTGTCCTAGCGACCCGGTCACATGATACATTTTTGTCCAATTATTATTATTAGATTATATTATTATAAAAATATATATTATTATTAGATTAACCCAAGGTTTGGCTATTATTTTACTCCAGTGACCTGTGCTAAGGCGATGATTATTTTTCTGCATTTTTTTTCGAATAGAGAAGCTTCTTTATAGATAAGGTAAGCAGGTAAAGTAAAAATCATAAGCACTTAATCAAAACGACCTACAATCATTAAACGTGTGACTAGAGAAAATTCTTATCAAATATTGCGAGTGGCAAGGAAAAGTTAAAAGCCTATGTTCAACAGTAGACTGTTAAAGGCTGATCATGATGATGATAATTATGTTTATTGAAGAAATATAAAGTTTAAAATGTCATGAATATATCAGACAAGATAGCGAACATTAGAGTAAAGATATTAAGATAATTTAAAAATTTCTCTGCCAAAAATCATACGTAAGCATATTAATGTGGTAGCAAACTCAAGTAACATCAAAGAGGTTATGCTCTATGAAGCAGAAGCAGCTCGGTCAGCCGTTCCCGTAATGAGGTCGAAAATTGGCGCTTTTACCCTATTGTCACGTACGACCACAATTCGACCAGCCATGCAATAAACTGCCAAAAGTATCAGAGTATAACATTCAATAAAAATTTTGAAGAAATATTTCACAAAAGATTCAGCAACGCTATCATTAAATTATATCATTCTTCTGAGTTAATGATCTTTATTGGCGTTTATTTAGCTTATTCCGAAAGGCCTTTTTTTTATAATATCGCCATGGACGCTTTTTTTACACCACGTCAGTCTGGTCCCGTGGAAAGTTTCCGAAGAACTTGTGTTACGGGTACTTTTAATATCAATTCATATATTTAAGATTTTGTTGTATAATACACATATTTAATACGCATCCATGACCCATAAACACAGAAATTTATGTTATCTGGCGAGATTTGAACCCGCTACCTCCGGCTCGAGCGCCAACGCGCTAACCGTTAAGCCACAGAGGTCAACTGCAACTAGATGAATTCCACTTAGTCTATTTTTTATTAATTTAGGGCCTGTTCACAACCTCCAGATAAGTTCCGAATAAGCTATCGGCAACATATTTAACAGATACTCCATACTCTATCTGTCAAATATGTTGCCGATAGCCTATTCGGAACTTATCTGGAGGTTGTGAAACAGGCCCTTACTGTATTCAATGTTATTTGCGAACAGTCGAATATAATTTTAATCATACCTATTGATATTGTTTTC
This sequence comes from Lycaena phlaeas, assembly GCA_905333005.2. Taxonomy (NCBI): domain Eukaryota; kingdom Metazoa; phylum Arthropoda; class Insecta; order Lepidoptera; family Lycaenidae; genus Lycaena; species Lycaena phlaeas. The sequence goes on from HG995181.1 coordinate 9,169,157, forward strand.
TTATGTTTACGCGAATTTCACTCATTATAATGAAACAACTTTTACGGATTTTATCGCGGTTTATTTAGTTTTTTACAAGCCCGACGTTTCGGATACTTTACAGCAACCATGGTCACGGGAGGACTGAGGTAAAGTATCCAAAACGTCGGGAGTATAAAACTTAATAAACCGCGATAAAATCCGTAAAAGTTGTTTCATCATAATACGGTTCACTTTAACGGTGATCAAAATAAGATTTGTATAGAGATCTGATCACCGGAACTAAATGTGCGCTCCATCAAACCACAATGCCGTGGTTTGACTGTAACCTGACACCACAATGAGACAGACATAAGATATCTCTCCAATATCACTTGTACTCTCTTCATTGTGATAAGTGCTTTACTAGTTTGTGCTCTTGGTTTTGCTCGTGATATTTTGCATGCTGAATTAGAATTTCGAAAGCGTATATTATATTTTAGTTCAAAATCAAACAAGGAATAATCGTTGATATAATTTATGGTGATATTGACTTACAGACAAATGATCTTTTATGATTCAAAAGTATATTTGTGTAATAAATAAATACTAACTAAAAATCACACCACGTTAACCTAGTGTTAACCTAGTGGTAAGTTCATAAGATCTCATTATACATATTAAATCAAAAAAATATCCAAAAATAAAGATCGAAATTAAAACTGTCTGTTAAATGCATTCCCGCCCATTTTTATTCGATGCAATTTTAAGGAAATCTGATATATTCTTAAATAAAAATTTCGCCAACGATCCGCACAGACAATTGATTTCCGCTTCCGACGGACAGATAACGCCACACCCTCTGGATTCTGGGATTCCAAATTTAAAATTCTAAATCCTTGATAATCTGTGATCACTTTTATGCGTGTGCGATGGGCGTTATAATCCAAAATTGACAGATTTTATTGAAAGCTCAAGATTTATTGTAGCTCTTTTTAATTCGAAATGTTATATGTGCACGACCATTTTGATAATTAATTGAATAATAGTTCCGATTAGTTTTAATAGACATAAAAATAATAAATAAATGTAATTTTAAAATCGGTATTTGTGAAATGTCAGATGTAATTTTAATTAAGCTAATACAGCAAACAAGCATAATACCATTCAATTAGTAAGTTTCATCTCTTTCAGTCTTACCGGAAGTAGCAACCAGTATTTTAAATGGAGCAAAAAACCTCAGAAGTAAGAGGTAGTGCAATGATGCTTTGTAGACAAATTGGGCCGGCACGACCGGGGAGGAACCTCTCACTCACATGAAATCGGCGTAAAGTGACAGCTAAGCTGTCGCGTTTCGTGCGGTTTATGAGTTTTCGGTGGCCCATTAAGGGGGATAGGGAAAAGGAGGGCAACTCATATGCATAGCCTCTGGTTATGTGGATGCTTATAGTATGTAGGCTTCGACTGTTCGTTTGCCCTCCTATGCTATAAAAAAAAAATTAAAAAAATACGCACCAACCATGGCTAGTGTAGCTTAATTATCAATTATTTATCACTTAGCCACGAGCTCCTTGCTGGAATCTTCCAAATTTTGTTGGTATTCAATGTTGACTCATGTATTCCCAAAACGTTCTTTTTTTTACAAGTAAGGAAAAAGCTAACTCATCAGTTACAAGTTTCTTGAAAACAAAACTTACAATGCTTAAATCAATATGAGGTGATCAATAAAATATCGATTTTACAACTTCCCTTGACACATTCTGTAATATTAGGGTGTTGTTTATTAACTTCACATTACAAGTGGCCCTTTCAGTGAAACAGTTTGTCATCCTAAACGAGATTACTCGAGCACCAAGCGAAGCGAACACTGTCAATTTGTGAACCTTAAGTATTGAGCTTATAAGTTGGAGTTTTTTAAAATACGAACGCGTCATTTTATCTGTGCTTAAGTTTGTTTTTTATGAAATAAGTTTGTTTTAGTACATCAGTAAAGAATTTTTGAATAAATGTTCTTTATTTTTATAGTAATTATTAGAAACCTTGATATGTTGGTTATACTTGGTCGAAACTACATAGTAATAACTGAAGATTAAATTTTAGATAAAGTTGAATTAAGCTTTATAGCTTATGACCTTAAGGCCTTAGGACCTTCCCCTTATTACTCTACCTAGAGTAGGTCACTCTTGACATTTCGAAGAGGGCCGATGGTACTTACCTCCCACGCGTATCTTCTATCCAAGGGCTGCGTCTCCCACTTGCCGTTGAAAGGCCCATACTTCGTTCCATTTGGGATGTTGACTCTCGCGAACACTCCACCAGCTTTGAACATCAGCTCACTCGGCAGAATCAACTCCGTAGATATGATATCTTTGTCATCATCCTCGCTCTTGTATTTGCCAGCGTCGGTGAACTTCTGGCCAGAAAATTCGAGTCCTGGCAGGAAATTTCTGCCATAATCAAAGTTAGGTGGAAGATACGCGTCTGGCAGTCCAAAGTCTAACGCCGCGTAGTATTCCTTGATATCTGTTCCTGGGGGCATTGTCTCCTGTTTTATATGGACTAGGGTGGGCGCTTCTGATGTGGCGGAGTCGGCCGGGCTCGGGGGTGGACTGCCAGACTCCTGGCTGTCAGCTGCTGTTGACAAAAAATCATGTCAGTATTCGTCATCACATTCATATGGCCGGATGGATAGTGGAATAAAAAATAGTGGATAGTGATATAAGTGGAACATAGGTTCAAATCTGCTCGTTCGACAAATTAGAACCAAAAAATAATATCTACCACGGTTTTATAGGTACACAGACTTAGAAGAACCGACGAAACAAACACAGTGGAACTAATCATTTCAAAGTATCTATAACAAACTTACATGTTACATATAATAAACCAAGCCATAGTTCACCATTGTTTAAGATTCAAGATTCCCTAGAACTATATCAATATTTAAATTAATCAGCCGTGAGCATATTTTGAGATGTAATTATCAAAGGACATAGCATGACAACTGGAACCTGTTGGTCCTCATAAAGAGATGATGGAATGCGCGACGGTGATCGCATTGTGGCTGGCTTCCGCTCACCACAAAGCACTTCCGTTTGTCTCCTGTCTCAGAGCATCCCTCCCGAATGCAAATCAGGTGATGTCTTATGCCTTTTTGCTCGGTGGAATTTCGTACTCGAGTTAGCAAATCAAACTTTTGTCCTATTCATTCTAAAAAAGCTCCAAAATAAAATTTATGAAGTATTTATTTTCACAATTTTTTTTTTTTTTGGAAATTTTTAAACGACAGTTTGACATAGAGTCCATCGACGTGTTTTGGTCTAATTTTATTTTGATTATTTTTACATTTAAAAATAAATGTAAGCAACATTAAAAATACTTTAACTGTCTTATACCTTACTAAAACAAGAAGTACTGATGACGACATCAAAAAAAACAATCCATTTACACAAGGATAAAAAACGAACAACATTATTCAGCAATAATTCGTTCAGCAAACATGCACAATATGACTAGCGCGTGCCATCAATAAACTACCCCAGCAAGCAGTTGAAAGAGACACTGTGTAAATCATAATTCACCCTATTAGTACTAATATAGTTGTCAAAGTAACGCAAGGAATACATCATGGGATAAAAATTGAAAATGTTTTAACTGATAATAACAATTAGCTGGCTAAACCTTATAATATAGGTGTATTATAGATTTTTTAATATAAGATTAATAAAAAAAACTATTTAGACGGCCGCAGTAGCGATGGTCTAGATAAATCAGTTTTAAACGGATTATATGTGTATTTATAGATATATAAATATATTTGGCGTCCATTGAGGGAGGCCTATGTTCAGCAGTGGACAGATAAAGGCTGATGATGATGATGATGATGATGAAATATATTTGTGCGTCTGTAGAAGAAACATGTTGTGCCGCACTCCCTTTAGCCGAGTACCAAGCTCGCTTTACCTACCGATTAAGCTTAACGGCCGGCTTCTGCCATTAAACAGCTTTGCTGTGTTTCAGAAAGGATTAGGCAGTGTAATTCTGACACCGAGACCGAATTAACGCGAGAATGAGATTCCTAGGTTAGTTCAAGTTAACTTGTGTTGTGACTCATTTGCCCGTTCGGATATTCAATCAAAATATTTAAAAAAATGTCATTTAATAAATTACCTTCTCTCGTGTGGCGCCACCCTAATTCGACACTTGTCGATTATCGATTCGAAACACAGAGATGCTCCTCTATACTTCTATACTCTATGTATAACCCCTATCTTGTCTTCCGCACGTGGCGATGAAATGTCTATGATAACTGCTTAGCATCACAAAAGTGCAGTTTGTTGGACAAAGCGCAGGATGTACCCTCTTTTGAATCCTGTTCGGCCTGTTCGTTGCTATGCCATATCACCTGTCGCAATCTTTAATCTATATTTTAATGTCAAATTTAAAATCCTTTTTTTTAATTTAGAAATTAAAGTTCCAATTTAAATTGAATTGATTCACGTGGGGTCGATGATAGTAATGTTTCAGCAATAAATTAAAGTTTTTCTAATAATTCACCTTGTTAAGGATAATCTCCTCAGATAAACCTCAAGGCTTAAAATATTATTTGTGTTCTTATTAAAGACAATGTGCCACAGCGATCTATAAATATTGACTATTTATTTAGTTTGTAAAAATCCCCACTATATAAAACTCTCGTAAAATAAAATTTTAAAATCGACGTTCTTAATTTAAAAGTGACTGGTACGAATGGAGCGTCGTAAAAATGCGTTCGAATTTCAAATTCAAATTAGCCATCGCAAAGTCCATTTGGCATTTTGTGTTGACTTCGTGCACGGACAATGCTGAGGAGACGCACTTAAATCTCCCGTTTCCGCAGAAACTCATACAAGACTTAAATAAGAACACGCACAAAACAGAACATGGAGCGGAGTAATACTTATATATTTTGATTAAAAAATTAGGACTTTCAAAAAAGCTCGTAGAATATATATTTTATTTTTCAATCTATCTATCCTAAAAAAATGTCTGCAGTTATCAATTTCATTCAAGCTAACTTAACAATGTTGTATACAATGTAACATACTTTTTTCTACGTACTACTATGAATCACTAGACTTTAAGCCCACACAATAAACTCATTATTATGTAACTGATTTAATTTGAATTAGGTTTCATTTAATTAAATCCTTCAATTAGGCTATCAAAATAATCATAGTCAAGATCTATAATCGAACGCAAGCAAAACCGCAAAGAGCAACTTAATTCAGTGCACCGGAATTCATTGGTTTTTTTTAAGAGTATGCTTACGTAAAAATCAACCGCAAAAAAATACTAGAGTTCGCAGAAACAACAGTCAACAAAACGTCTTTAATAAAACTTGACACTGGCAAATAGTAAAGCTCATTGACATAAATAAAAAAAAGTCTCCAGTTTTTATAATACTTTCAGGCTGTATGACATGATACCTTTGTCTTAATTATAAGATATAAAAAGTTAAAATTCGATGCTTCTCGCTTATGTTTCTGTATCCGGACCTCACGGCTAGTCAATTTCACGTGTTAGTTACGGATTGACAATAAGCTATTACGTCGCTCTGTCACACCACCATCATAAAACCGACTGACACACTAAAGAACCCCTCCTTATGGCAGAGAGTTAAGGCTGAAATTGAATTTGAAACTTTCTAGACACTAAAATATTTTAGGGCTTATGAATATTCCTAAAGATATGTTCTTTGTAGATGGATCCCATATTACCGCGGCTAAATGTCTGAATATACTTTAGAACATGGCTCTTTGATAAAAAAATACCCTCTACCACATACTTTTAAGGACAGTTTTAAATTATTTCGTAAGCAAAAAAAAATATAACTTTGATCCGTGTCTTAATTCGTAAATATATTATTCTTATATTAATATGATCACCTGAGAGTAATACGGTAATCATTTGTCATTCTTGAACTGATTAACGCATATTATATTCACTGTCGTCTCTTCTAATATTTTAAAAGGCTATGTTTGTAATTTCAGATGTATAAAGTGAACTTCAAAACTACTTATTTATTAATAAAAAATATTTCACCGTTATAGTTATACGATATCACCGATTGATATGCTCTATAAAATAATTATCATCATCTCGTTTATGACTGCCTATCTAATATCTTATCTAACACGGCCCAATCTGCGTACAACAAGCTACTCAAAAAGAAATATATAAATTCTTCGTAGTAAAAGATAGAATACAAACTATCTTTTAAAACACATTGTAAATTTGTTTATGAAGCGAAATTAGGTAAAGCTGTTGATGGACTACTGCGAATGTCTTATTTTTCCGATGTAGCTTTAAGGCCTTAAGGCCAACAGCATAGGTCCTTTCGAAAAAAAAAGAATGTCTTATTAGTACGCCAATAAATGCTCAAGAAATATATACTAGAATTATGAATTTATCTACACTGTGCTAGAATGGTCATACTTTCGTATGTCCTGTCCTATTTCGTATATATGTAATACAATCCTGACAGCCGGCTGGTCGTGTAGTCAGAGTATTGGACACTACTCAGCGGTTGCAGGTTCAAATCCAGCTAAGTACAGATTTGTATGATGAATATAGCTGTCTGCACCGGGTCACGGATTTCATGGACGTGTAATATTTTATTTTTTATTTTGTGTATTTTATTTACTTATTCTATCAATATATTTAACGGGATTTTATATTATATTATATGTTTATTAATCTTTCACATAACATTTTCTTGATGGATTTTAATGAAATTATTATACAATAATATAGCTTATATACTATATCAAAACAATACGATGGCTATAATTCAATTTCCCCATGGGAATAGATTTCTTCCGCGTGATTACGCGGGAGAAACCGCGAGGCGCTGTAATATTATTCAAGTATCTAGCGTATATTTGGAAATACCTTAAGAATATTAAGGAACATGAATTATTTAAAGCATGCCTCAGCCCTTAAGTTATGGAAGCAATGCAACAAAAGGAAGAGCATAGGCAAGTTTCTTTTACCATTAAGATCTAGGCCTTTAACTTTAACCTATCGGGGCCCTGGGCACTAGGGTAATGGAGCCCTGACATAAATAACAATTTATACAACTGTGGGCTTCAATTTTAGACTAGAAAGAGTTGTCATAGTAATAAGAACACTACTAAGTATTCTAATCAGCAATCATTGATTTTAAAAAAAGTAAAGTATCAACCCTTTATGTCCCACTGCTGGGCACGGGTCTCCTCCTCGAAATCAGGCGGGGAGGGTAATGGGCCAACAGTTCACCGCGCTGGCCCAGTGCGGGTTGGTGAACTTCACATACCTTCAAAGACTTTTAATCTCATCGGGCATGCAGGTTTCCTCAAGATGTTTTCCTTTACCGGTGAGCGAGCGATGGTCTCGTATTTGGGGTGCACTTAGAAATGTAGAAAAACCCATTTCAAGGCGCACACAAGGAGGGTCAGGATCGAACCCGGAACCTCTCATATCAGAGGCCGAGTCCATCCACCAATAGACCATCGCTGCTAACATTGTTTAACTTAATCAAATTATCACTGGGTCATATTCTGATACAAATAACGGTGCCCCATATATTTCGGGGCCCTGGGCAGTTGCCCAGTGTGCCCAATAGAAAAGACGGGCCTAATTATTAAAATATGCCTTAAGGACATAAATTGGTATCATATCTTATTGAAGCTAAAAGAAAATCATTTTCACCTCAGCAGCTCAAACATGCCGCCTAATCTGTAAACCCCTGAAAGTAAAACTATTTAAAACGGGATATTTATATTCTTAGCTTAAACGCGATGCTCGATATTAAAGCTTGTTTTGTTTATAAAATGTGAAAAGAACCATGCTGTATCTAGACAATATACACAGAGGTAGGCTATATATTACCATGTGTATAATATGTTTCATATTTATTTCGCCTTTTTATCTATTTGAGGTTTATTTTAAACGCTACAATGCAATGTCTTCAGGATGTTATTTCGTGATCCTTGTTTCTTAGTTTATAACCCTTAAGAATAAGGGACCGTTATATCTTTAAAGTATTGAGAATAGTGATTTGAATTCGTTCAGATTCATTTTACTAGATTTTACATTCCTAGATAAGACTTATAAAATAAAATTCGTTCAAGTTATTAAAAAAATGTAAAAAATTAATAACAGTGAAGTAAGTATATATTTTTTTAGAAATAATATAGAGAATGCAATTTTTTTATGTTGAATTTTGTAGCACCTTTAACTTTTTTTTAATCGAAACCTTTACATCTTAATGTGTCAAATATGAAAAACAAACAACTTTTGTCCCGTCGGCTCCCGCCAAAAGATAACACTGTTTCGCTAAATTGCCACAGATAAATAATCACTAAACTGTCATTTTTCGAGACCCTTCGCACACCCTTGACGAAATATGATAACACTTAAGATTCTAATACTTTTTATGGTTTGGAATTATCAAAAAAGTTACAAAATATTTAATTTACTCTATGCTAAAAATTCGTCAAACGAAAATCGCTATATCTAATATTAAATTTTGCGTTTCCATCCACCCTGAATGTAAACGAAAAATACCAAAATAAATAAGGCAAAAAGTTTTTTTTTCTAATTGGTCTGATAATTGCTGAGATAAGCGCGACCGAACAAACGAATATAAATTAATCTCAGCACTCACTAATAAAAAAATAGAGTATTTATTACATTGTGTAAATTGTATGAAAAAGATCTAAATTAAATAATAATAACCTTAATAAATGTCTAATTTAAAAATAAATATTTTAACGCCTTTTTATTTTAAGTTTTATTTACAAAACTAAATTTAAAAATGCTTATTAATAATTTTACCTACTGACCTAAATAATGAGATCTAAATAATTAGTGGTTAATTATTACAATATATAACAGTATTGTTTCAGATAAGAATATAAATTAGGCACTGGTATATTTTACTTCAATAATATCCTTATTATTTTAATATTAAAGATAAAATAATAAAGAGCTTACGCATTATTTTTTTGGCCATAATATTTTCTATAAATTTATATTTAATTTGTTACGCGTATCGCATAAAAAAATATTTTATGTATCTATTTATTACAAGTCAAAAAAATCCAATTTCTTTTTTAGTCGGCGTATTCTTTTTTTTTTTTTTTGATATTATCAAAATACTCACCGGACATTTTCATTTTTGTCTCTCCAAATTACATGTCAATAGTCCGTACACAGAATCACAATTTGAGTCACTACACAAAACGTACGCACGCGGACAGATATGTGTGACGGCCGCGACGAGCGGGCCCAGAGTAACGGGCTCATCCCTAGGATCCAGAATACCCTCGCCGGGTCGTCCCCCGCACCCCCCGTATCTTACCGAACCCCTCCCTTTCGTTCGAGATTTGGGTGGAACGAGATTTGAGCGGAATATATGAAAAATATATTCTTTATTTGAAATTTTATGTAGACTTTTTTTTTACACGTCCGACGTTTCGGATACAGCTAGCTGGTCACGGGAGTCTTTTTGCTCACATGAGTTACGATGAAATCAAAACAATTTTTACTCAACAATGGCCTTTCATTGGTAACAAATTTATTGCGTAACGACCATGTTGGTCGGACCTCTCGCGTGAACAAAAAATGACGGATATCGATACAGAACTAGCTCACATTACGGTGGTCACTTAGCCTTTGTCTTATCGTGTCAAATCAAAACACACCACTGTTTTTCAGCCTATTACCGCACGTAACAGCTAATTAGATTATTTAACAAGTTCAAAGATCGTTCACTCATGAAAAATACATATAGATCGAGAATTTCAGAAATTGTTTTCAGACAGTAAAAACTAAAATAATTGTATATTTTTTTCTTACATTAAAACTTCAACGTTTCAGATTTTATGAAAATTATATGGATATAATAAGTATATATTATTCCGTGTTGGATGCGAGGGGCAAGGGATCGGTCGTCTTGGCGTTCATTGAGTGAGGCCTAGTTCAGGAGTGCATGGAGAAATGCTGATGATGATGATTATACTAATATAACATTGCCTTCCATCAAATAATTATCAATACTGTTTCATTAACATCTAAAAAAAGGTCGTTCTTTATTCTAAAATTAGATGAAAATCCGTCGAAACCTTAGTGCGCTGAAAATAAATGTAGCAAGTGAGAGGGAAGATAACTAGATAACGTTCAAGATCTGTGCGCGGATGCGATTGGTCGGCGCGTCGGTGGGCGTGGCCTGACGACGGATGCACCAATGGGATGTACCATATTATCTGCGTCTTTGTCTGCCAGGAGTCTGCGAGCTCAGGTGTACATAGGCTATACATGTTTCGTACGTTATACATTGATATCGAATTTAATATTAACTATCTATTATCTTTTACAGAAGTATTCTGTCATTTTAACTTGGTTATCGTAATAATATTGATTTTACTCAGATACACCGAACCGTTGTAGCGTTTGGATGTTTGTTATTAATCATCAAATTAACTGTCGTTTACATTCGAGCTTTGCGTATTTTATTATACTTTCATCGAAATTTCACAAAGAAAATCTTTATTGTAAATATTATACGTAAGATGAAATGAGATATTGCGTAGGTGAAAAAGAGACATCAAATTGTTTCGTCTGAAAAATCTCATGTCTCAATTTTGTTTGGTAGATATAAAGCACTTCATTATATCAGCCTTTATCCGTCCACTGCTGAACATAGGCCTCCTTTAATGAACGCTAAGATGGCCGTCTCTGAAACAAAACACAACACTTGCCTAGGTATATTAATTATTTATTAGGCGATTACTATTTATATATGATAACATTACGAATTCCTAACCTACCTAGCTACTTAATTAGATATTAAATTCCTAGCAAATTAATTAAAGGAAATGGTTTAAATCGAAAATTTTCAAATTAACACTCTACTATTCTTTCTCTCTACTTCTCTACAGGTAGGTTAACTAACCTATCCTTTAGAAAATCAGTATATTTTAACCGACTTTAATAAAGAGGAGATTCTCAATACGTCAGATTTTTTTTTATTACTAAGATCGATCGTAGAGTATTCTTATCGTCGTATTCTTATATTATATCTTATTCTTATATTGATCTTTGAGAGTATTATACATTAAGGGCCTGTTTCACAATCTCCAGTTAAGATCCCAATAAGCTATCGGCAACATATTTGACAGATACTCCATACTCTATCTGTCAAATATGTTGCCGATAGCCTATTGGGAACTTAACTGGAGATTGTGAAAAAGCAAGCTTTCTGACAGACTAGACTTAGTTGCGTCAAATGCACTAACTTCTGATTATTAGATGATCATGTGTTGATAATAATGTAAAATATTTTTACTACATACCGCATTATAAGAATCAAATTAAAGGTAGAGCGAACTAATGGTACCTACGTCGAAGTCACTACCCAAGACGTAAGAGGCTATCCCATTTCTAGTTATTGACTGCCTATCCTACCATTCTCTCCAAAACACAAGCGACACGTGAGATTATAGACCCCCTTAAACTATCGGGGGCACTGGGCACTAATAATGCGACCTCGAAGAGGCCGACGTTTTTATAATCTCTAAGAACGAATTTAAGACTAGAAACGATAAGGGCCCTGCTAGATTTTCTAATTAGCAACATTTTTTTTCTTAGGTAGAGTATTATCACTCAATCATATAGTAATAACGGGGCCTCGTGGATCGAAGGCCACTGGACTCCTGCCCACAGTGCCTAATGCCAAAGAAGGACCTCATCTTAGTACCTACCCTTCTGACATAGATGAAGAAGAAGCGCGGTACATACCTCATCATCATCATCATCAGCCTTTATCCGTCCACAACGCCAAGCCGACCAATACCTTACTACTCGCATCCAACGCGGACGGTACATCCCTATATACCGACGATAAAAACGGTTATAGGTATGTACAAAGACACAAACATAAGAATGTCGTTAAAATTGTAATCAAACAAAATTGGCTTTATCTCTACCTATGTGTGAAAGCGACAACTAGAATCGATTTGCCTCAGGTCGGTATCGTAATCGATTCCTGTTTTAATAGATACGATAATCGATTTCACGCATCGATATTAACGGTAAGTGTCAAGTGAAGATAAGAATGTGGTATCAGTTTACAATATTTATTATAACAAATATCAAGGACACTCTAGAAACAAGAATGAATCTCATCAGGCAGGTTTAATTACGATGTTTTCCTTCACCAGTGAGCGAGCGATGGTCCCGTGTTTAGGGTGCACTTAGTAATTTAGAAAAGCCCACTTCCAGGATCGAACCCGGACCCTCTCGCAGAAGAAGGCCCTTTAGCCACTAGACCATCATCGCTCTAATAAAAATGTATTTATCATTAATATAATTTCAGATTTGTACACTTGCGCAGTTCAAATCTACTATCTGATCATCCTACTTCCTACTAATATTATAAATGCGAATGTTTGTAAGTATGGATGTTTGTTACTCTTTCGCATAAAAACTACCGATTAGATTATTTTGAAACTTTAGTATAATATAGCTACATTCCAGAATAACGCATAGGCTATAATTTATTCCCGTAATCCCACGGGAATGGAAAATACGCGGGTGAGACCGCGGGACGCTGCTTGTAATATCTAATACTGTCTTCTTATGTTTATGCTAATTTCACTTTTACGAAGACTTTTACAAAGTTTATCGCGGTTTATTAAGTATTTTACGTGCCCGACGTTTCGGATACTATACAGCAACCATGGTCACGAAAGGACTGTTTCATTATAATATATTATACTATCTAGGACATATACCTACTGGGAATTGAATAGTAGATCTATTATCTACTATCTTATTCAAAAGTCATCATCTCAAAAAATTCCGAACATTCTAGAAAAGCCGAAACACCGAATCGCATTCAAATACTACAAAAGCAAAAAAAATCCTTTTAACGACTGTAATGTCGGAAAATGTGATTCCTTGCCCGGAAAATTTAAGGCACTTTATGTCCACGAGTATGAAAATTTATACCGCATTATTTTATACTTATGAGACTTTGGTCACAATATTTAAAAACGTACATTCACATTAACATTTATCGTTTAAACTTTATCAGATTTCGGCGTATTTTAAGAAAAGCTCATTATTAACATTGAAATAGTATTTATAATAATAAAAAAAATATAATAATATGTTGGGACAACTCACACACGGCCATCTGATCCCAAACTAGGCAAAGCCTGTTCTTATGGTAACCATAGTACAGCTGATACACTACTTATACATTTCTTAATATCTAAATATTATAGATAAATTATGCCCTGACACCGAACAAATGATCATGCTCATCACACAAACATTTGTCGTGGGTGGGAATCGAACCCACGACCTTCTGGTTTAGCAGTCAGGATCACTAACCACTAGACCAACAGGCCAGTCGATTTTTTTAGGATTTGATACTATAAACAACTTTTTGTAACTATTTGTTATAACTACATACATAAGTATTTTAAATTTTATAAATAATAAACTAGGATGTAACCCACTTCTTACAATACTTAACTGTAACCTGTACCCAGTGTTCGATTAAGAGTGCCAGTTCTATTAAGCGGTTATCTTAGAATAACCATGATAATAGTGGTTGTAGAATTTAATAGTAGTTAATAAATATATAGCAGTAAAGTACTTATAATAGAAAATTGTAAAAAGTAAATAGGATAAGATAAAGATGAAAAAATATTCATATTTAAGGTTAAACTTAAAATATTGCGATTACACCATCATTTGTTGTGTTTTTTACAGAAACTTATGTAAAATAAGCCACGACGATCTTACTAAAACTAAAAAAAAAAAACATAGATATATACTCCGCATTCAAAATCTAAAGTTTCAGCGGCATTTAGTCATAGACTAGAAAACCTCTAAAACATAGACAAGTATTCGTCATTCGAAATTCAAAGTCACACTCGGTGTACAACATACGTCCATTTCCCTATGACCACATACCAAGGGTCACATATGTATCCTCCACACAAGTAAGCGAATTTGCCCCGCGGGGGGTGGCGTCTGGACCGCCATCTTGAACAAAGGAAGTCAGCAGCGATTCGAAACAGGAATAAAACGAGTTTCCATTCAATATCAACCAAAAAGTATTTATTATTTTCACCAACGGCAAAACTTACAGGGGGTAATTATGATTTTTTTGTTTCGTTTTTGATGACTGATGACCAGAAAAGGGAAAATAATGGTGATGATGATAAAAATAAATAGCGACACGAGCAAATAACATATTAGTAATAATATAGGTAGGTACCTACATAGGTAGGTACTAAAAATTATATTATAGTTCTATAGTTGTCTTTGAAAGCAATGAAACAATAGATCGACATTATCTTTATACAGAGACAATCACAAAAGATAGAAATATCTTTTCTAAGAACAATATAGTAAACTAGCAGCTCCCCGCGGTTTCACTCCCGTACTTCCCATTCCCGTGGATGCACGGTGATAAATTATAGCCTATGTGTTATTCTGATGTATAAGCTATATTATCGTAAAGTTTCATCAAAATCCATTCAGTAGTTTTTACGTGAAAGAGTAACAAACATCCATCCATCCATCCATCCATACTTTCAAACTTTCACGCTTATAATATTAGTAGTATTATTATATTAAAACTGTATTACTAAATAGTTCTATAATAATCCTGATACCCCGTGCACCGTCAGTGGCCGGTCCATCCGGTGTTGGATGCGAGTGGCAAATCATCATCATAATCATCATCATCAGCCTCTACCCGTCCACTGCTGGACATAGCCCTCCCTCAATGGACGCCAAGACGACCGATCCTGTTGGTCACTGCGAAATGTAGCCTGCGTAGTTTGTCACATTTACTTTAAAATCGTTTCTCGATGATGATGATGATGATGAAACATGATGCACAAACAAACCGAAATCCCATGAATATATAATAAACCAACAGGACACGTAACAGAATTCCCGACAACACAAACTCGTAAGCCCAACTTGGCAACAACGTAAATAAATTCTATATATTTAGAAACAAACTTGGAGGTGGCAGAAAGATCCTGGCCAGAATCCCTAATGCGTACGTGACTGAAGTTTGCGGCGACAATTTTATTTGCGGACCCAACGACTCCTCCCTCTATTCCCCCCTCAAAAGTTCGGTTGCTCAACAACCTATTTTATTTTTACTTTAGTACGCTATTCTTTACATTTTATTTTGAATCTATTATATATAGACAACACTAAGCACGAAAATTATCAAAATTGGTTAAAGAGTTTCAGAGCTTTTCACGGATAGATAACAAGAGATGTGTGTGTGTGTGCGTGTGTGTGTGTGTGTGTGTGTGTGTGTGTGTGTGTGTGTGTGTGTGTGTGTGTGTGTGTGTGTGTGTGTGTGTACGATGTGTTTTTCTTTCATAAATTACATTTTAGCGATAGTTTCTCATTTACAAATTTCGGTATGGCATCTTAGTTATTATTTCTGATAGTATTATTAAAGTTTTACTTTCACTATTTATCTACACAGCTTATGAGTTAACTTGGATATACATATTGACTTTGATATGTAAATTCTATACATATTAAGGTTTAGATCTGTCAAAACTAAACTAAATTATATCTATCTATCTATCTATAAAAATTAATCACAGAACTGGATGTACACCCATAACTTGAGAACTGTTACACCTAATTAGATAATTCTTTTTTTTTTTGCTATGTTAATAATTGTGCGGACAAGGTTTGTATAGTAATAAAGATGCTATTACACTCCTGGGTAAGGCTAGGACAATTTCGCTAATAGAAAAAATAATAGAGATATGAAAAAAAAGACTAGCTTATAGAGACTTCTCTACCAATCTAGAGTCTAGGCATTTAGAAAAAGATGCTTCCAGATTTAATACCTTTCAGAATGATTATAAATTTAAGTCTAAAATTAAACATATATTATATTACAAACTTTTTTTTCACAATGTGACGAACAAAAATGCTGCACTATCTAACAATTACTAACACACTTAAAAGATGAAGATAGATGGACAAACCTAAAGATAATTTAAAAGATTTATAAACATCCTCTGAAAGGTCCACGTTACGCCGAATCCATTTAATTTTAAACGGCCCTCCAGAGATGAAGGTCTCAACTCTATTGTGACCATTGATCGTATCAAAAACTATTTTCTCTTAAATCTAATGGATCACCTTCATTTTTATCACTTTGAAATGGTATGTCGAGTAAATGTTCTAAAAATGTTTTTTTCTAAATCTTCAAATCAAGATCAAGCTGGCAGACTCAGGCTTAATTTAGTCAGAGTCTGCCTGTAACTTTTACTTACAACTAGTAAGATTTAACTATTAATTCTAATACCAATATATAAAGCTGAAGAATTTGTTTGTTTGAACGCGCCTATCTCAGGAATTACTGATTGGATTTAAATGATTATTTCACTGTTTGATAGCCCATTTATCGAGTAACGTTATATATTATCTAATACTAACATATAAAGCTGAAAAATGTGTTTGTTTGGGAGCGCTAATCCTAGGAACTACTGGTCAGATTTGAAAGATTATTTTAGTTAGTGCCCATTTATCCAGGAAGGCTATAGACTATATATCATGTCGCTAAAATTCGTTATAAATCTTCGCTAATGCAGGAGAAGCTGCGGACAACAGAAAGAGTTTAATAAAAGTCCAAATGATTTATATCCACAATTATATAATGTGCATCTATACATTTTAAAATATCTATAAATTATTATAGAATAATAAAACACAGTTTGTCTTCGTGTCGTTATGTGATAATAATATACTCATTCACAATTCATAGCTTAAACTATAAATAAACCGCCAAGACCCTAAAACAATAATATGAAAAGTGAGTTTAAAAAAACAAGTACTGATCGCTATCAAAAGACCATATTCACACCCTCGCCAAAGAATTTAAAACGTTGAATTTAAATAGCCCTGATACGGCCATTTTCAATTTTGAGGGAGGCGATGGCCACTCGCCTCCTGGGGCGATACATCGTTTATAGTACCAATAAAATAGTGTTACGAAATGGAAGCACTTACTTACTGTCAATACTGATAGGCTGGAATAGTTTTCTGTATTGGTAATTCAAATAATTTTCACAATATTTAGAAATCTCAAGGCTTTTATTTTTGGCATGTAAAGTACAATCATTAAAACTTAATTGGATTCACTGCTAAGAAAATCCAAAAATAATATGAGATCTTAATTAGTATTTTTTATTAATACAAAACAAATAAGAAATAGCTGTAGGTAACATTAATAATAAACTAGCAGCACCTCACGGTTTCACCCGCGTATTTCCCATTCCCGTGGCAGTACGGCGGTATAAATCCTATGTGTTATTTGGATGTGTAAGCTATATTATTTTTAAGTTTCATCAAAACCCAATCAGTTTTTGCGTTAAAGAGTAACAAACATATCCATACATTCTACAAACTTTAGCGTTTATAATATTACTTTCATTACCTTAACTAATAGTTAGTGCGAGAATAATATTTCGTACAACACACAAACTAACAAAACGTATCATTAAAGACCTCAATTTAAACACAACACCCTCTATAATACAAGACATTAGATAATTTATAAACTTGTCAGAAAAACACTTTGTCTAGAAACAGTATAATTAGGTGTGAGGGAGTGCGTCAAAACTTGGTATCATGTCAAATTAAGTAATCGTGGTGCAATCGAGCCGGCGATCAGAACAAGGGCTCATCAATCAACCCACCCCACCAGGGGGCGCAAGTAGAGGCGCTAGCGGAGTACTACTCTATAACCTACTTATTTTTTTACTGTCATGGTCTTGGATGCAATATAGGCTATGACACAACTAGAGGCGCCATGCACAGTATATGTTTCCAGGAGATTTTAAGCATATTTAATATTTTATTAAATATAAAAACTAGAAACAAAGAAGAAAGAAGAAGAAGAAGAGAAAAGAAACTAAGAAAAACAAAGAAAAATTATTTCTAGGAGGTTAAAGATTTCGCACAAAATTTTATCGAGATTATGACAAATGATAATGAAATCCAGATGGTCACTGAAAATTGCCATAACCTAAAACAACTATAGCTCTTCGTAAACTTCCTTTGTAAACAAATTCAATATACTCTAAAACCATTTTAAAATAATTTACATCGTTTACGTTTAACTCGCTATTTTCATAAACCATTACAATAAATATATGAAACGTTTTAATTAAACACCATGTTTTTTATCCAATTTAAAAAATGTATAATTATATTATACATTTTTAAATTGTTATATTAAATTGTTATATATTATAATTTGATAAACATAATATCAAAACTAAGTTCAAAACTTTATTTTTCCTTCAACCGCCTCAGTGCTAGGCTTGGGCGGACAGACAGCGTTAAAGCCACTCACAGGCGCTATCCTTACTTCTGTGTTAGTAGTCATTAGAGGAAATCTGCTTAATGCGTTTGAGGTCTTGTTATATATGTGAGAAAATTATTATACTAGCTGTTGCAAGCGTCTTCGCCCGCATGATCTTGGATATATCATATTGGAAAAGGGGTTGAAAATAATTGATAGATTCTTTTTCATAATCACTGATTTATCAGAAATCACTCGTATTTTGGGTCATATTTGTGTTAGAAATATTATGTTTGGCTTTCAGATGATGCATCCAAAAATGGTTTCGATGCTCGCACCGCCAATTTCACATAACATCTATGAGATATCGTATTTGGCTTCCGATCGCAAACGAAGAGACGAAAGACTAATAAATACAAACGCATATGCGGCATCTTTTTACGCAAATAAAAACATGATTTTTTCAAATTCGCTAAAAACAGCATTACTATCGGTTTTGAAAAACTCAAAGTATTAATACATAATATAGTTCCGAAGTAGCAAAAAAGAGAACTTCCAACGAAGTTCTCTTTTTTAAAATTAAAATCTAATATTGATATCTAAATTTTTACTAATCGTGTTTTTTTTCTATTCCAGTTAGTGAGAATTTTGATTAAAAAAAACAAACTTCATTTCATTCATGTACATCGCCGAAAGACTACTTTTCAATGAAAATTACCATACATATATGTTCGAATTGTTAATTCTAATAATAAATAAATAAATACACTCTGCGTTGCTTGTTACGAATCCACAAAATCATTCAAGAATTTATTCATTTGTTTAGTAAAAATAAATCATGTTGCTTTTAGTTCATATTTTATACAAACAAGCACTCAATAAAATAAACTAACATTATACTTCGCATAACACAAAGTTCTTTTTTCTTCTAAAGGACCAATATACGTAAGCTCCCTGTCTAAGTTTCCCCTAAAGATTTCCACCTAGCATGAACTGCGAATAAAGTAAGACACGGTAAACGTCCAAGCCCCTATTAAGCGAAATCGACTTGATATCGTACAACAAAGCATTTCGCATTGACTCCCGTACAATGGGCCTTCGCAAATTACATACTAGGCCCTCAATTACGGCCCAGCAACAACAGATACATTTGTATGACAATAAAGAAGTTTTTTCGACGAAATATGATATACCATGTGAGAATTTCATATTTGTTTTAAACTAAGTGGGGCTAGATCAAAACTTTGTATATTTTTTGTAAAACTATACAAAGTTGCGTGCGTTTTATAGATCCATGTACTTGATATCATTTTTGATAGACTTCAAAAGGTCATCATAAACACAAGCCGCAGAATTCATCCGTGACCTAAAACGCAAGGCGGTTGATATTGATTCCAATAATTCTCTGACTGCCTTTTTTTATACAGACTACAATCTGTAACACCACAAACTTGCCTGATGGTAGGAAAAAATTGCAGTCATAAGGAACGCTGGAAAAAATTAAAAACAAAGGTGATCAATATGAAATAAGGGAATTAAAATGAAAATTTATAATATTACAGCATATTGCTAAAGCGAAGCTAGCGCACCGTGACGTGAAATTAGACGTTTCTCCCTACCAAAACGGACTCACACGGCTTACGAAGTTATGACTCCGACAAGCACAAATAAGTTGTAAATAGTCTATCGTATTCAAATTCAATTTAAAAAAGAAATGCAAAAGAAAGAAATTAAAAATTAAGAAGGTAAAAATAATTCAAATGAAAAAAAATCAAATATTTGGACAATTTCTTTAATACGATTTATAATACAATTATGTAATAAAATTGATACAGCTCATGATCAACCTTACTAACCATGCATTTGACCTCCCACAAACACCTTAACAAGAGTTAAGCTTAGATCATTAATCGCCCTACAATCGAAACAAAAAGAACAGGCCAACATTTTCAAAGATATATTCGTGAATAGTGATATCTACTACAGTTCTATAATCATCCTTTTTAATCTCGTTACACTTCAACACAAACCTTCATTATAAATAAAAACAATAATGCGTAAAAATTCATGCGTATTCTATGACAGTGGGACGGATACTAAACACTGAGAAAGCATTTAGAGGCTAACAATAAGCCGCTATTTTTATGGACGTGTTTTCCGCGTGACACTCTATCTAGACATATTATTGATCTAAGGAGTTCAGTTTGTTTTCGGCAAGAGCCAGCAACAGTTATCGTCTAAGATAATCGACGACTTTGCTTCTAAGTCCTAATCTTCATTAAATTTCTACCATAAATCAATTGAATAAAATTCGTGGTACATTGATAGTTTATCTGCAGTCGGGATGACCTTCCGGCTGCCGATCTCTCCGAGAACTGATAGTTGCCGCGTCCGTCTGACCCCGCCACCTCGTTTCCTCTACACGGAACCACTAATAGCTTCTATGGAAACGCGGTTTTATTGATCTCGTTATATAGTAAGGGAGGCCTAAGTTCAACAGTGTTGAAATGATTTACTTGGAATCAATTGCGGTAATTTTTATTTTTGTTGGTTCGATATTCAAACGAATTCAAATTTATACCAGACACATTATGGTCGTGAAAGATGAGGATCAAGGCAGACCAACATATTAGACTGCGTTTACGAAGCCTTCTCCCTCCTATATTGCCGATCACGATGATTTTCTCCAGGTTATAGGCGTCTTTTCTTGCGATGTGAACAAAACACTCGAAATTTAGCGTAAGCACTCTAATGACCGATGAAGGAAAAAGTCGTGAGAAAACCTGCATGCTTGATGAGATTGAAAGTCTTTGAAGGTATGTGAAGTTCATCAACCCGCACTGGGTCAGCGTATCGGTGAACTATGACACATTACCCTCCTCGCCTGATTTCGAGGAGGAGACTCGTGCCCAACAGTGGGACAAAAGGGTTGGTACTTTACTTTTGTTTAGTCTAATGTCAGACAAATTTGGAAACAAATAATCCAAATTTAAAAATTAGAAAACCATAAAGACGATTCGATATTTTTTTTAGAACCTATGACGTACCAGATGCGGGTTTTACACCAATTTTTAAGTTACATTCTAGAACTTTCTCGACAAATCCAAAAAAAAATCCAACGATTTTGCGAATTCACACTACCGAATTGAAAGCGTACTAACTTCGCACTGCCAGTATGATAATAGGAATGTCAAGCGCGAGAGGCGCCCGACTGTGACGTGTCAGGAACGCCAAAGGGTTTGTGTCAGGAATTCGGCAAATCGGCCAGCGGGAGGCTGAGGTGAGCCCTTTGATCCATCCCTTCGAAATTATCAATCCGTGTTTTGTTTTAGAGTTTTAATTAACGTATTTAAGCTGCTGGGTACTTTATTATGCGTCAATAATTATTGTCTTTAAATATTGTTTTGAAATGAAATTAAAGGCCAATGAAATATTATTTTTTTAAGATTTTATTGCTAATTAATTTTAGGCTGTTAAGTATAGGAAACATCGGACGTGCATAGACTTAGTATGCTAGCAACCCACCTAAAATCCGCAATGTTCTTGTCATTTTTCTTGTTGATTTTTACTGGTTCATTTTTTTCCTGATCTATGGCCTCGTGTTCAGGTGCACTTAGAAATTAAAAGGAACCCATTTCACTAGTCAGGATTTAAGCTTTGATTTTTTTTTTGAATTCGATTAAGAATATTTCGAAAATAATGTCGAAATATCTAGCTCCGAATAATAAATGTGAAAAACAAGGTAAATTTGTCCCGTTGTAAAGGAACGAATGTTTATTTAAAATCGTAGTGGCAACACTTCATTGTTATGTCATTTATACTAGTGCTACTCACGGAATAAATAAACAATTTTAATATTTATTCCGTGACGATTCTTCACGTGTTTGCTAGTATTTTATAAAAAACGGATAAGCTTTGACACTCTTCAAACAAAAGCACATTAATAAAATCTTTCACCTTCAAATCGATTCAATTGCGATCAACATTCAATAACCAATAAGAACAATATATCAATCATTTCCAAATAAGGGGGCGAAATTTCATCCGTTATCATAATTACCTCCTCGATAAAATATCGGGACCCTACGCATCGCACCACAACTGTCGATGTCACCTTAATTTACGATCCCCAATTATAAACTTCACATCTCGGCAGACGCTGTACGAAGCCCTACCGAGATATGAAACAAATGAAATCGAAATACATTCGCAGTTTCACCCTATAAGGAAAAGGAGTTTTGGAACTGGGATTCCTGCTTTTATATTTTTAAAGATAAAATTTGGTAATACCAATAATCTGAATATGAAAATATTGAAAAGATTGTCATAATTATATTATAATGAAACTATTTTTACTGATTTTATCGTAGCTTATTAGATTTGTCCATGACAGACATTTCGGATACTGTAACCATGGCCATATATAATTTAAACCACACGTGGGCTTTGAAAAAAAACTTATTAAAGAGTAGGTACTATAATTATTATAGTAAGGTATTTACATTATTATATATATAAGAATATCTTACACGTGTTACGTGTAAACCATTCAAACGTGAAATCTATGGAAAATAATTTAGAATGATTTACATAGAGGAGAATAAATTAATGTAACACTGAAAAATGTAATAAAAGTTATTGTATTCATTCTCTTACGAGAATTATTATAATGCAACAACTGATACTGATTTTATGACAGGTTATCGTTGCTGTAAAATATTCGAAACGTCTTGCGTGTAAAAATCTTAATAACCCGCAATGAAATTCGTAAAAGCTGTTTCATTATAATATGATAATAGTTATGGCGAAGAAGTAAATGCTAACACGTTACAACAGTAAAAAGCAAAAAACCAACAGACTTGTATAGGCTAAAAAAGTTGAAAAAAAAAACTTGTCCAGTGAATCTGGAATTAAAGTTAAATGCAGTTAACATTAATTGCGGAGATTTTGTTTAGGCCTAATGTGCCTAAAACAACAATTGAGGCTATTCAATGTTTAGGCCTAATTTGCCTAAGCCTTATAATTCACTCATGTGTACGATATGAAATAATTAACACAAGAGCTCAAAGAACTTACAAGTCAACCACGAACGCTTCATAAAAAAATTCAGATCTATAAATAGATTATTTCACTGCATTGATTATTATCAATATCATTAAAAGCAGATAAAAGTTGTCGGTAATGGCGGACACTATATGGTTTCCCGTAATTAAAACTGTTTGTTGTACCACAGATAATGCGTTGATTAGAAATAACGATGTGTTTTTACATCGTTTTTACAGCAAGAGCGTTTCCTCATGACCTCTGACATTAGATACAATGATCCGCTAATTAAATTTAACGGAGCATTGTTATCACTCGGTTTGAACTTTGAATAATACTAAAACCGCAGTTAAAATGTATAACAGCTATTACACTTGGCTTCGCTTGGTCATTGTCAGTTTTTTTTTTGAAGTGAAAACTTCTTTAGCGGCGTTGTGCACTTTTTTGTGAGGAGTAACAAATGTTAAATGCGAATTTAACATTTGTTACTCATCACAAAAATGTCAGGACACGTGTCGTGAACTTCGCAAGACTGATCGAAAATTCGTAAGACTACGACAATGTAACTATTGATTATTCTGAGAGATAAACCTTTTTTAGTTAGTTGACGAGACAAATTCTGAGTCGTGAGACCTGATGGTAAGTCCTCACCGTTGCCGATACATTAAAAATAATGTTTTTGCTAACGCCGGCAAAGTTGCTGGCAAAAGATAGTAATTCATAAAAGCACATTTCATTTGACATCTTTCATTTCTTTTGACTCTTATTGGCATGGAAATTACCATTGATAACTCGGAGACGATGACGAATTTCGGTATCTTTCCGCTACGAATCGGTGTTACTTTGTCTAAGCCCCCTAATATATTATGTATGTATGATGAATGCAGATGCGATGCGATGAATGTGTATATAATATGTATTCATATAAATTTATTAAAAACTAGTAGCGGCCCGCGGTTTCACCCAAGTACTTCCCATTCCCGTGGGAGTACAGGGATAATTTATAGCCCATGTGTTAATCTGATGTATAAGCTATATTATTATGAAGTTTCATCAAAATCCATTGTGTAGTTTTTGCGTGAAAGAGTAACAAACATCCTCACAAACTTTCGCATTTATAATATTAGTAGGATTTTTTTCCGCTAATTTCCATAGCATAAGTTCAGACGAGCTTACCGCGGGACTAAGTTAAACTGGTGAATATGATGATGTGGAGTAGACTTTAACAATATGTAACTGGCAATTGTAGGAAAGCCCTGGTACATCTATACTGAATGGTCCCGTCGAAGCATTGTGAACCATTGAATATCCCCAGAACACAAAGATATGATTAAACTGCCAGAAGCCAGACTCATTTATAAAATAAAAATTATTTGACGAGGGTTGCCATTAATTTCTGCGACAATGTGATAAATAATGAGAGGTGTGAGGGCGCAAGGCGGCATCCCTCTAAAATGTCACTCTGACAGCCTGTTTTTGAAGTTTTGACGGCTCGCATCCTAATTTTCTTTCTATTCCCACTTTTCAATAAGTGCTCTTTGATACATTTTAAATTGTGTTTCCTCAAAGTTTTAAGGGAAAAGTTTATTTTTGTAGTAAATTTTTATTTTATTAGCCTATTTTATTTTTGTATTCTTGGAGATTTTGATTTGGTTGTTAATGTCAGACTAAGACTCTAAAAACTTTCAGATAAGAAAATTCACACTTAAGCTTTAATTGTTATAAGTTATGTCACCCTTAACAGCGGTATGGAAAACATCATGAGAAAACTTGAACACCAAATGTTTAAAGGTGTGCGAACTGCGAAGTTCACCAGCTCGCATTCGGCCAGAGCATCGGTGAACTTTGGCCCAACTCCGAAACACAACAGGATCTTAAGGAGGCATATTCCCATCAGTGGGATTTATAACGTCGATGATGATGATGACGACCCGTAAATCCTTACTAGTATTATAGATGTGAAAGTTCCCTACTTTTTATATTACTGTCTAAATAGATTATTAGTATAGATTATTTTAATATTATATTATTAGTAAGAGTTATGTGTATTAGTTGTCGTCGAGTTAATTGACTAATATATTAATTGAATTTACATGCATTTATATCGATAATTGTACTGGTCGTGTCGATAACATCAAAGGACTACACGTCACCGACAGCTATCATAATTACAATCAAATATCAATATCATATAATTGATATTAACCTCTGTCTATTCATCATCATCATCAGCCTTTATCCATCCACCCCTGAGTATGGGTATATTATTATGGAAATATTTGTTTGTTTGTTACAAATAAGCTACGAAACCATAGTTTTGGCTTGAAAAATTCTTACACCAATAGTCTTATCATTAGCGAGTAACTGGCTACATTATTATATATTTATTCCCGTATTCCCGCGGGATCAGCAACTACGTAGGTAAAGCCGCGGTACGCTGCTAGTATTACCAAAGTATATTAGCCAACAATCACACTGCCTTTATATATTCATCATACTTTGCACGTAGCCGGATTTGAACCTGCTATCTCCCGGCTATTGAGCCACAGAGGTCGTCAGTCTATTTATCTCACCTTGGATGACGATGCAGTGATAACATTATCTCCACATTATCTTAAAATATATTTTGGGATTTACCCCGGAAATACTTATCAAAATGTAATCTTTATCTTAAATTGACAGCAATATAGACAAGTGTGTGTATGTGCGTCATGGCGTTCATCTAAGGAGGCCTATAGACAGCAGTGGACGGCAAAACGTTGATAATAATGATGACATGATTATGTTTATAACACTATTAGTCATAGGCATGAAAGATTAGACTGCTAAGAATATATTAGAGAGATTGGGGATGGGAGGAATGTACTGAATTGCTCACCATTCGTGGGTAGGGTACCCACTTATTGCTTATATATTATGTTGGCAAAAGTCTTTACTTTACAATGTTAAAAGAATCACTGGATATGGTAAGCGGTGTCGATAGTTACACTGCCTTTTGCCATTCTCTCTGAAATACAGCAAAGCTGTTTCACGGAATAAGTCAGATGGTGGTACTCGTGCAGCTGGGAGCACAGCCAGATCATCACAAAACACGAATTAACAGTTTGTTTTTACAATAGATTATGAAAGTGTGATGGTAAAAGATAAGATATATTCGATATCAATACGCGATAAGAAATCAATAACATTAACAATGTCAGTACACACTATATCAGTAAAATATATAATGTAAATTCGTTGCGATGTCTTGTACTTATTAATAGAATTTATTGAATGGGCTATGTGCGCTGCAAAATGATAATGATGATGATGATGATGATGATTATGTTTATTTTATCTCTTGTAGTTTATTTTATCCTCTAAAGAAATAACCTTACCGATATCACGCGAAGAATAGCTCGTTGGAGTGGTAGTGGGCTGGTCATATATTTCGACGGCCTCTGTGGCTCAATGGTTAGCGCGTTGGTGTTCAAGCCGGAGATTGCGGGTTCGAATCCCGCCAGGGAACAAAAAAGTTTTCTGTGTTCCTGGGTCATGGATGTGTATTAAATATGTGTATTATATAATAAAAATCTTAAATATAAGTATTAATATAAAACGTATTAAATATTATATGTATTTTCGTTGTCTAGTGCCCGTAACACAAGTCTCTTCGAGTATTTACCACGGGACTAGATTGACGTGGTGTAAAAAGCGTCCATAGATATTATTATTATTATTATTATATTACATACTCTTAGAAGAACGGATGGTCTATGGGCCAATAAGGTTCAATCGATGTTTTGTTTCAATGTTAAAATCGATATCAACATCGATGTTTTTCTAATATCGATCATCCCTAGGGTGAAAGCCCCGTTTCGATAGATAATGTTAGTTGACCATTATCCAAATGGAAAGACGATCCGTGTTAGATGCCAGTGGCGAGGAATCGGCTATCTTGGCGTTCATTGAGGAAGGCCTATGTTCAGCTGTTTTATTTAGTACACGCCAATTTCATTAACATTGTCTATTAATACTAATCCCAAATACGATCTCACAAGAATTCGAACTAACTGCCTCGTAAAAATTAATATAAATTATAGAATATAAAATAAGAAACATTAAAGTAAAGAACTTCATTAATTAAGTCATTTAATTTAAGTTCATTTTAAAATAGTAAAAAAACAAAAACTGATTTTATTTTCTAACGAACGGCCAACATAATACAACCCCAAATTTTTGACAGCCAGGTGCAGTCTTAGTATTCATTTTGAAACCACATCCAACTAAAGATCCAGTGATGGCATTCATACATGCATACTTTAAAGTACTGAACATTCATAAAAATTTACAGGTACAAAATCATATATATTTAAGTAAAATCTTAATATTATTTGACTAATTTTATGGTTTTCGTAGCAACTGGTTGCAAAATTGGTGCTGTTTTGGTCGGATTGGAAATCATTATTATTAATAATGTCGCTAAGTATTAACTTATTAGCATTTTGAAGAAGGATTTTTTTTAATAGATGCAGTATTTTTTAGTTTATTCTTATATATGTAGATAGTAATTGTTAAAACAAATTAGAAGAAGCGCGAGACAAAGACCGCCTTCGTCTCAGGCTTCTTTTTCTCCTCCGGCCTTCGATTCAGACGTTTCCTGCCTTGCACCTAGTTTTTGTAGTCAATAGTATACTAATAAGCTATATATGGTTGTTATGCCTGTTTTAAGTTAGTTTTTAATTATTTTGTCAAAATATATTATGTTGTTTTGAACAATTTTTTTTCTTTTCTTTCATTATTTCTTTCTAATAGTACACTAATACTAGTCGTCTTTGATATGAAGACCTCATATGCACGAGGAGGTTGCCCGCCATGCGGGGAGCCACCTCTATACGCAATGACCGCTTCTGTGCGCGGTATTTGAAAAAAGCCCGCACAGTGACTTCAGCGGTTTGCGGCTAGCCGCATCCTAATACGTATGGAAATTGAAGTTACATACTTTTATATTTTTCTTACGGTCAATCTCCATCTTAACGTGTGCATTACACATTGTCAATGATCCGATCGACGATGGTCCAGTGGTGGATGGACTTGGCCTCTTATGCGAGAGGTTCCGGGTTCGATCCTGACCCCCCGCGTGTGCTTTGAAATAGGTTTTTCTAAATTTCTAAGTGCACCCCAATACGAGACCATCGCTCGCCCACCGGTGAAGGAAAACATCGTGAGGAAACCTGTATGCTTGATGAGATTGAAAGTCTTTGAAGGTATGTGAAGTTCACCACCCCGCACTGGGCCAGCGCGGTGAACTATAGGCCCATTACCCTCCTCGCCTGATTTCGAGGAGGAGACCCGTGCCCATCAGTGGGACATAAAGGGTTGATACTTTATTTTTTTTAAAGATCCAATAAGCCCGAATAAGATAGTTAAAGAAAAAAAAAAAGCTATACCTTAATGAAAAGACGTGAAAATCGTTTCGATGGTGAATCGTGGATGCACAGTAATTTATCTGAATATATTAGCACCGTTCATCATATTCCCAATTTAGTCCCTCGGCAGTCACACAGCGACCATATATCACGGGATATCATCACGTTTTTAATAAAATTCACACGCAGCTGGTACGGAACTTTTTAACGTTTATTGATTTTTACTTCCAAAATACATGTTGATACATAAATACATAACAGGCCTGTTGGTCTAGTGGTTAGCGACCCTGACTGCTAAACCAGAAGATCGTGGGTTCGATTCCCACCCAGGACAAATGTTTGTGTGATGAGCATGATCATTTGTTCTGTATCTGGGCGTAAATTATCTATAATATGTATATATTATAATAGAAATATATAAGTAGAGTATCAGCTGTCTGGTTACCCTAAGAACAGGCTTTGCCTAGTTTGGGATCAGACGGCCGTGTGTGAGTTGCCCAAAATATTATTATTATTTATTATGTCCAAACAAAAAATAAGTATCTGTAGACAATTTCAATCTTTTTTATTCAAGAGCTGAAGCTACGTTTACGTAGATGAAATGTTGATCGGTCATTAACCAGGTGGGGAGACGATCTCCGTGCAATGGTCATATTAGACGCAAGTTATAAGACATTGTCTTGGCGTTTTTTTTTGTTTTTTTTTTTAGGCTTTGTAGTCAAAAATGGCTGATTTTATTTTTATTATTTTCTCATTCTAACAGCACCGTCATCTGCCGCTAAATTATCGTAATTATAAGCTGGGACTTGAAACCTCTCAGGTTGCTGTCCAAATATACGTTAGGGTCCGTTACGAATCTTACAATCAAAAGAATTCAATCTCCCATTCCGGCCCCATATCTATTCTTTCCTACCCTTACCTTAGATTTAACCAAACACACGAATAAGGACTCTAAGCGTATACTCTAAGAACTATTTTAAAAGTTTGTATAAACGTCATTGAAAGTTGAGTGTCTACTAAACAAAATCGTCGATAAACAATGGTTAAGTTAAATTAATATTTCTCAGTTTTATGGCCATTATACAGAGTGTATTTAGTATACGTGATTTCGAAATTTTTAAATAATTTTTTTGGATAATCGTAAAGCTAATACCGGAAATTAGGTTTTAAATGATATCAATTTTTGGTTTAACTTTAAATAATATAAGATGTAAAAATAAATAAATTACTAAATATGTCATATATATGTTTATATAGGTACAAAACTATAATAAATTTGTGTATTTAATAATTATAATAATTTCATAAAACAAACACCGTATACACACAACCCAACTTGATAAGGTCCTTATATAATAATAGCATCAAGACAATATAGAGGTCGAAAATCAAACGACTTTCACATGTATTGTTCTTACCCCAGCGGTGCACGGACAAAAGATGCTACGATAAAGATCACTTTATTTATTCCCTAACTTAATTCCTACCTTACCAATATACCTAATTGCTGAGACTCTTATTGAAACATCAGATTTGCTTTTCTTTTACTCAACAAGCTGATATTTTTATATAAACGTTAAGTAAAAAAGTAAAAACAGTTAAGTTACGTTTTCTAAAATAAAGAGATAAAGAATTAGTTAATTTAAATTTTCATACCAATAATTTGTAATGAAAATAGTTCTTAAAATATCGGGTTTAATTATAAATCAATGGCTGAAATATATTTTAAAAGATTTTTTAATTAAAAAATGTTAGACAAGTCTTTACATCTGTTGCCTTTTTTTTCGTAAGGATTATTAATTATAGAACTGAGTTTGATAAGTTTTTTTTTTTAAGTTTAGCAGTAGTATTTTCTAGCATTTCTTTAATATTCACGGAAACGAAGATATAATTTATTTTGATTTTACCAAAAAAAGCTCTGATAATATTTTTTATAGATCTGCCAATTACACGTATAAAAACCGTCAAACCCTGTCGAATGCAAAAAATGCAAAGCGTCAGGGGTCACGGCTCTACCCTTTCGCTTCACTTTTTGCAATTTTTTCACAAAAAAACTCCTTTTTTGCCCATTGTGATGAATTTCGCACGGTTCGTTATGACAATCGGTGTGTCACGCCATTTGAATGAGACTCTAATTTTGGTTTCTAAGCCTTTCCCTATTATAATAATGTTATCTTTAAAGGTGTCTATGGATGACAGAACCCTTTTCTTGACCTTCCCTTATTTGGGGTTATTTTTTGGGAGATAAGCTAATCAACTACGATTGTTATTAAATGGGGTTATCTCTGACGCTGTAATATTTCCCCAACGACGGTTTGAACTTCAGATAGCTAAAAAAACTGTGAACATCTTAATTTCTGAGAATTATTGCCAGTAAGATAAGTAATAAATTTCAAGAGCTGAGACCGCATTTACGTAGACAAAGGTCGGCCATTAACCAGGTGGGCAGACGATCTCTTTGCAATGGCCGGTCCGTGTTGGATGCGATTGGTAACGGATCGGTCATCTTGGCGTTCATCATGGGAGCCGATGTTCACCAGTCAACGGATTAAGACTGATGATGATTATGAAGCTTGGCAAAAACAAAAAGGTGGTATCGCGGAGGAAATTATGTGTTAAGAAAGTTAACACACATATATTTGAACAGTTACGGAAGACTTACTACTTATCTTGGTCAAATGGTTGATCAACATGATGTCAACTATTATCATCAGAATGATAACGACTCAGTCATTGTAGACTAATGTCTGCAATGACTAAAGTATTACACGTTAGATATAATATCATAGCGCGGGAAAACTTCCCCTCAAAGTCTGAAGTATATAAAATTAAAATACTCAAACGATCTTGAAACTCCTTGTATACTTTTGACTGACTTCGCCGTGATTTGTAAGGACTCCTACTGAGATTATATATTAACATTGAAGTTCTATAGGACCTAAGATCAACTCTATTTTCACGGGAGAAGGTTAACATTTGCATGATGGCGATACAATAATGATCTGCTAGCCACAGGGCGTATCTGTTTTGTCAAGGAAATCATGTGAATAATTCCTTACAAATCCTTTTAGTGATTATCATTTCAATGACAATAAAAGTCAAGTTAAGGGGATACAACAAAGAGTGAAACACAATCATACATACATTTATGCACATCATTTGTACTTACTTATTGTACTCAAGAAATAAGTACTCAATTATTTTATATTCTTAGACTTCGTAAGTAGTGATCAAAGGGGTTTTCGAAGTCGAAGGATTGACTTAAATACTGAGCTCTACAATTTCTTTTATTGTATGAGCGATGGAAATTTCTAGGTTTAGGTTATTTCTAGGTCATTTGCTAAACACACTGTAACGGTTATTAATTTTACATCATAATTAGCCTATGTTTAGCAGTGAACGGGTAATGGTTCATAATAATGATGATGAATTAGATAGTTTCATACTTCTTCTTGTCGAGTCAAAATGGGTAAAACTCTTAATTGTGTTAGTTTATTTATATAATATGCTTTGACCAGTACTTAGCCTAATCTACTGCCGTGTCGGTGGCCCCAAACAAATCCATAAAAACATAAAAGATACGTATTATCAATTCAAATGCCTGGGTTGAATTTTATCTCGGGCTAGCCAGACTCCTTTTATTTAAATAACTATTTCTCGAAATCAGTCAATACGACAATATTAATTCATGTCCAGGAGAACAAGGCTATTCCGAATATATGACCGAATATTTAATTGATAAATAATAGAGTAAATATTTCGTTTAAAATGTTTATCCTATTTTAAATATTCTCGCTAATTCTCAATCTCACGTTCACAATTTCTCTATCTACTCGTAGGATTGCATTATCTCAGATTAAATACAGCAATATATGAAATACCTTTTTTAAGCCAATTATAATATAATATAATAGGTAATAATCATAGGTAACACAGCTTATACAACCTACAAAAAAGTTGACCTGAATTAAAGAACGCTACAAAAACTACGTGAATCGCCCACGAGTCTACCCACCCACTACGTACGTAGACACAGATCGATTTGCGGCTACAAGTGACAAAGTTTTTCAAGATGGCGCCGGGGGGTGTCGGGTGTGTGGGGGTGATGCTCATATTTTTTACTGTCGTCAGGGTGAGCAGTGGAGCCGATCGCGACACCACTCTGCACTCTTAAAAGCCTATTTCGTTTGCTTGTGCGTAGGTAAGTGTCTCATGAAGATCTATGTAAAGGCAAAGGTTTGATGTATATGGGGTTGTATTGTTACTTTATAATTATATTTATGATGAAATAAGATTTATTAAATACTCCTTTATATTCTTTTTCGAATATAGATCTAAAACGACTTATAGCGCGAAATAAAAATAGATAAAGAGTTTTTCGTAGCGTAATAAACATCAGTGTTGTTTTCCAATCTTTACTGATTATAATGAAACAGATTTTCCGGACAGCTTAACTGTTTGTAACAATGATTGCCGTAAAGTCGGGATTGTAAAAATCCTAATAATGTTATTTTTTTTAGAATGTATCAACCCTTTATGTCCCACTGCTGGGCACGGGTCTCCTACTCGAAATCAGGCGAGGAGGGTGATGGGTGATGGGTTCACCAATGCGCTGGCCCAGTGCGGGTTGGTGAATTTCACATACCTTTAAAGACTTTCAATCTTATAAGGCATGCAGGTTTCCCCATGATGTTTTCCTTCACCGGTGAGCGAACGGTAGTGTCGTGTTTGGGGTGCACTTAGAAATGTAGAAAAACCCATTTCAAGGCACTCACGGGGGGTTCAGGGTCGTACCTGGGACCTCTCGCATAAAAAGCCGAGTCCTTGTGGGAGAGTATTTTTGTTTATAAATTCATTATCATAATTATTATAGTCACCTTTAATCTGATTATTTATCTTATTGTTGTATCTGTTATCTTGAATTTGCTAAGCAAGGTGTAAGCTGTAAGAAACCGTACCTATTGTAAAACTTTTTGTTGGAACTTATTCATTTCCACATATTGTAGAAAAATTTTGTACAATCATAATTTCAATAATATCGTCTTGGTGCTCATTAAGGGTGGCCTATGTTCTGCAGTGGACGGATGAAGGCTGATGATGATGAACGAGAAAATGAAATAATCTTATTATTGTAAGCCTAGCTTCCTTGTCCTCATTGAAGCTACAATTCTGTTCTTTTTTAAATCTGCCAATGGTCAGTCAAAATTAGCCCTAAAATTACCTAATACTGAAAGGGATGCGCTTCAGAATGCATGGGTGCCACAATCATGCTTGTTTCTCCTGTGAAACAGCTTGCTGTGTTTCTGAGAGAAGAACATGACAGACGTACACACATAATATACACCGACACCGAACTCAACATCTTATTTCTCAGGATGGACAACACATGCAATGAGTTGCCTGGGCTAGTTCCAGGCTATTAATAGTTTGATGGGCGTTTACCAGCAGATTGCATGTCTGTTAGTTTACATCTATACAACAAATATTAAAAAATAAATAAATATTAAAATACTTTCTTCCAATATTTAAAAATATCAATTCTGAATATATTATCCTCACAGCTTTGTCTATGTTTGCAAGTGAAGTTTCGTTGCGTTCCCCAGGGTGAGTATTAGGCATATCGTTTCATTAATCCATCGTTATAATATACTTAAGGTATCAATTAATATTAACAATGGCATCAGCGGTAGATAAACTGGTGTTCTGGGATAATGCGGAGTACCGGGCGCAGCGCCAACGCCCGCGGCTGTTTACTGCGCCGCCCGACAGAGAGAGGAACGCAACTGACGCTTCATGACAAAGATAACGTTCGTTTGTACAAAACTTAGTTTAACTTAGGATTTTTAAGTCTCAGCGTATTGGGTGATTTGCAGAAACAGTAGTGGCGGGCGGACTGAAGACAGAAAAGACGGCTTAAGTGATTTTTAACAGCTTAGAATTACCGCAAAAAAATCCTAATAAATTTTGAAAAACGGCTAACTACGTCAGAGTTAAAAACATCAAACAGATTTTTATACTTCAGTGTATTTTACAATTACTATAAACATCTGTGAAAGAAAAAAAAATACAATTATTATTATATGAGTAGAATATTTCGGTTCTTAAATGATACTGGAGTGAGTAAAAAAGTAATTGGGGTATAATATTTTACACACGATAAGAAATATAAGATTCATTGTGAGTTTATATATAATTCACCTTGAAATTAATTAATTAAATAAAACACAGTTTACATAAATATCAAAATTGCCCCTACAAATGAAAGATGTCGTGATTCATATTAATTAGAAGTTTTTACACCAAATTAGTCCAGAAATTGATTATTAGCGCATACCTATTTGACTCTCTGGCTCAGTGGTTAAGTGTAAATAGGTGACAAGAAATTATATTAATAAATATACCACATCAAACGGGTGTATGTCCAAATATTTATAAACTTTGTAACAGCTTGTTACATGCTTTAGAAAATAGTTACTACTACTACAACCACTAATCTTGTTCAGCTGGCGATATCTAAATATCAATTAAAACAAAAAACAAAAAAAACAAAAACTGTACCTACATAGCCCGTTTGAAATGGCTGAAAAAATCACCAAATCATATGTCAATATGACGAAATGCGTATACTTTACTGTAAAATTAATATGAATAACTATTTTTTTTAAGTGACCAAAAAATTTAAATAAAATTCAGTTGCGTACGGCATGTGTGTGGAGCTATGTACATACATCCGGCAGCGTACTTGAAATTAATTTCGCATCGCCGGAGGCTACGGGGGTTTGCCCATCCCGACCAGCACGTGCCCAGATAATCATGTATCTCAAACACCGAGCCAATTGAAATGTTCAAAATTAATTCATCATCACCATCATCATCATCATAAATATAAGCCAACAACAATGAGCCCATTCTTGTTGTCAGTTCACAAAAACCTGCGCTAAGGTCACAGTGTTGCTCATGATAATAAACACACACGTGGTAAAAGTCGAGGCAAGTCATGTATTGCTTATCTCTTTTTGTGACGCGGATGAGTGGATTTCGCATGTATTCAGCTAACCCGGATAAACTGCTGGACCCTTTATGGGACTCGCACATGGTAGTCTACTACCCTTAGACACCTGCGAGTATCTTCAGCCGCTTCTTAAGCATCCTGGACCTTCAGGCAACTAGGTCACCTCAGCGACAGGCTGACCCCAGTGAAAGCCAGACTCCTCGTAAGAGGAGACTTTCCTATACACATACATAATACCATCGTAATGTGAAAGCTACGCGTTGCGTTTCCGGTGGGGTGCGGAAAAGGAGGATAACACATTTCAATAACCTCTCGTTGTGTTGATGTTTATGGGCATCGATAGTCGCAAGGCTTCGACTCATCGACCACATAACCCATAGACTCCTAATAGCAGGGGATCGGGTTCTGGCGACACATCTGACTTATAGTTCCGATGTAAGCCGTAAACAATGTACTCAAACTATCGTGTCGTCTCATTCTTTCCCGTTGCGAAATATATCCATTTCTTTTTAACTTTCCGTGATTGGTAATGTATGACATTGAATTAGCTAATCACAGCATTGCAACCCCTTTCGTCTCACCTCAGCTAGTGGCCAGAATGCATTTAATACGAAAAATCAAACATTAGGAGTCTATAGGTTGTGTGGTCGATGCTTCGACTGATCCTTTGTCCTCATATATAATTAAAAAACCCATCAAAGATGTTTCATCTTTCAGACCAGGAAGTGATATGCGTGATGGTCGACCCAAGCAGACGGAAAAGCGTCGAAGCATCTCTGTATTTCACAGTCGCTCATCTTTTACCTATGTAAATGTAAGCCTCCATGAACTTAACTGAGCAGCAATTAAACATTTGGCTGTATATGTAAGTATTCCTGACCCTCGTTTAGTTTTTAAAATCTATATCTGTAACGCGCAATAATTCCATTATCACGCACTTGAACGCACTCGAAAGGGGTGCTTTAAAACAAAAAGACCAGGATCCCAACAATAGCCACAGTTTAATTCGAGAGGTTCCCGCCTATTATTTGAATGTGGAACGGGCTCTTCGAACGGAATCATAGATTTTTTTATTCGCTAATATGTTGTCATAAGTTGTATTGTTGGAACGGCTTTTGTTCAAAGTTTGGATTTATTAAATATTTAAAACTGACTATTTAAAAGTAGATTTTAGATATGAATGCATATTGAATTGAATAGTTTAAACAATAGCTCAGTAACGTAGCTTTAGAGTAGACTTTTGAATTGTGATGCATATAGAATTATCTACGCTAATATTATAAAGAGGAAAACTTTGTTTGTTTGGTTGTATTGAATAGGCTTAAAAAGTACTGGACCGATTATAAAAATTCTTTCATCGTTTGAAATCTACATTATCCACGAGTAATATAGGCTAAATTTTATTCTGAAAAAAGATAGGGTACCGTAAGATATTTGGGTTTTTCGGTCATAACGCAGGCGAAGCTGCGGGCAACAGCTAGTAAGCAATAAAGTCAATTAGTAATATTAGTAGTATCTACAACAACAGTTTATCAAAAAAATCGATAACAGCGTGAATTGTGAGCTTCTTGTCATATATTGCATCATTCTGCTTTGATGACTATCATCATCATCAGCCTTCAGCTGTCCAATGCTGGATGCCTCCCTCAATGAACGCCAAGACGACCGCCGACCGGCAAGGGCCAGTCGCATTCAACACGTACCGGCCACTGCACGGAGATCGTCTTCCCATCTGGTCAATGGCCGACCAACACTTCGTCTACCTAAACGGGGCCTCTTGAACCTTATTGGCCTTTCGCCCATCGACTAAAATATATATTATTATAATAATAATACAATATTAGCCCTTATTTGTTTCACTGGGCACGGGTCTCCACCTCAAAAGTAAGCGGGATGCAACGGAAATTAAATGTGTGTTAAAACCAGTCAACAATGCAATATTCGTGCCCTTTTCTGTACCACCCAAGAGAATGACGCCTAGATAACCGGTCTCTGTCTGTCTTTTCGATTTTTCATGCCTCCACAACAAGCTATTTCTGATACTCTATCAATCTAGCTCCGATCACCTTACCAAAACCAAACCAAATATTACGAAAC
This sequence comes from Lycaena phlaeas, assembly GCA_905333005.2. Classification (NCBI taxonomy): domain Eukaryota; kingdom Metazoa; phylum Arthropoda; class Insecta; order Lepidoptera; family Lycaenidae; genus Lycaena; species Lycaena phlaeas. Next base: position 9,207,072 of record HG995181.1, read on the forward strand.
CTCAAAAACTAGTTCCTTGATATCATTAACACAAATCGTCGAATTATCAACAGTTAATCATGCGATAGCAGACGTGTCCAGTTGTCTGAGATACTATGATAGTTGTCATCAAGTCCCGGCGAACGGTACAATCTTATCACACGATAACACGTGATAATTAATGTCTTCAATACACGTGTCCTATAGATAGTGATGACAAATTATAGAGTAGTTGATTATATCATAAAAATTGTGAAAAACCCAACATTTAATCTTGTCACTTTATACGTATTGAATTCACTGCCACTGTCTTAAACGCGTCTTTAGGAAAGAACAAAAAAAGGCGTTGTACTGACACGAGGACTTAACATTTTGTATCAGATAGGCAACAATTTAAATTAATTTATGTTTATGGGCAGTATTGATCACTTGCCATCGGATGCCAGGTTGCCACTGCCACGACCAAGACCACCGACCAAGAGCAAATCGGACTCTTTGACAAAGGTTTCCGTACTATTATAATATTATATATTATAATAGTACCTAAAAGTGTATATAATAGTACGGAATATAGTGTGTATAATAATAGTACGGAATAGGAGATATTTTAACAGAAAAAAGTTTGTTAAGGGTATAGCTTCCACGTCTTCTATGTATATGAGGTAATTTTCATTTTATTTCTGGTGACTGCGCTGGTAGACTCAAATAGTCCACCGAAGGCTTGGAGAACCGACGTGGAAGAGAGTTTTGGATGAAAAATAATTACTTGCAAGTAAGTCGATCCTAAGCTCTATCTAGTTTCTCAAAGTCTTTTATAACTACCTACATAGTATAAATCAATATAAATATCAACTTTGAGCGCGGTGCTAGGTGCATCAATACCCAAATCAAAACTGTGTCATTAATTTTAAAAAAAATGCACAAAGTCGAGTTGAACTATCCGCACAAGTGGCTTAAACATATCTGAAAGTTTATAAGAAGGAATGAATGAATTTACTAATCTACCCACAATTTTCATATAAGGCAGCAGCTTCACTGCTTGTCGAGGCTATGTCTATATTTGTGCCGCTACTAAATTCAGAAATAGCCAGGCAATCAGAGGTTTGATAATTTTTTTTTTTTTTTTTTTGCTTCAACACACGCTATTGTTGTGACCGAAACGCATTGTATTCAAGCTATATTCCACCTTAATTATTTTAAAATCTGTCAAAGATCATTCATAAACATATGATGGCCGATGGGCCAATATGGCCGTTACGGCCAATATAGTCCAAATAGTGTTAGTCGGCCATTAACCAGATGGGAAGACGATCTTCGTGCAGTGACAGGTCCGCGTTGGATTCGAGTGACGAGGGATCGGACGTCTTGGCGTTCATTGAGGGAGGCCTGATGATGATGATGATGATGATGATGATGATGATGATGATGATGATGAAACATAATAAGCTCATGATAAATTAGAAAAACATAAATTAGTTTATCTGAGGCTAGCCTTGACAATCCATTCGTGTATCTTATGACGTAGAATTAAAAGTCCCGGTGAAGACAAAATTCCTCTCAACGGTTACTATTTAATGCATTTTATTGACAACATAGAGCAATCAGTTACTATGATAATATTATTATTGCTTAAAAACTGTACATATGGCTAATAATTTTAATACAATTTTAATTTGAGATTTAAAAAAAATAACCAGCAAATCATAAATAATCGTTTACATATGTATGAAATGGGATTGACAAAACTCCCCCACGAATTGATAAAATAGCTAGCAATACCCGCCAAAACGATATACAAATCTACAAAAGGCTGTGCCCTCGACGGCTCTCAGCCTAAACGCTTTAACTATGTCCCGACCCCATACTTCAGGACTGCTCACTCCACTTGTCTCCAAAAACCCGTGAATGTTGTGGGATTGTGTGTCTTATGCCGGGGACCGAAGAGCCTCCACCACGCCAAGATAATGATGGCACTCGAGTTGATGGCTTTGGTATTGCTTCTAATTGGTGGTAGTTCATACAAAACTGTTGCACGCGCCACCCTTATATACAAATATTAAGAGAGAAATTATTACATCCATATATTCTGATCTAGCTTTACACGCTACGGTAAGGGTAACTATGTCGTTGGAAATTACATCTTCCCCTTGCGATGTAAAAAGAACGTATATATTCCTACTAACATACAATATATTCTATTAAAACAGCTGATATGTAATGAGATTTAACACAGTAATTAGAACTGTGAAACATGCGTAATTACGAACCTAAATACATAGAGTTCTAAATTTAAATTCATTTTAAACCTTTAAGGATTTAAGGATGATCTAAAGCTACCATAAATTATTGTAATGTTTCATAATCAGCTATGTCTGTTCTTACGCACCGTTTCCGAAAGACAAGGACAAAGATCAACGCAAAAATTAACAAATCAACTTTCAAGTCTCTTGTCGAATGAGTTGCTAGAAGCACTGTCAGTTGACATAGCCATTACAATGAAAAGCTGTCAAATTTGACTCTAGACTCGTATGTTAACCACCATTAACAGCCACGTTAGTTGACATAAACTTTGACCAACATTTCAGAAATCGGGCGTAAGTAGGTATATATGCGGTAGGTATGCGCTGTACCGCACTACTGGCTGCATGGATTCCTTCATATTCTTTGTTTCTTTCATGAAACAGCTTTGCTGTGTCTCGAATATAAGGACAAGACAGTCAGTGTAATTACTGACATCGAGGGATCTTAGGTCTCAGAATAGGCAACTCGTAAATGAGCTGCTGGATCTATCCAGCTAAACCAGCTTATGCTCATGAGCTCTCATCAGCTTCACACCATTTGATCCTTGTCACATGAGTAGGATCAACTGTTCTCACTTGTGCCGCTATGCAGTACCAACAGAGTTCAACTGCACAAATCGTTTGAGACGTGTTTGGCGTAGCTTGACATTTAATGCTACGTATTTCTGACTCGGCGTTTGGAGCCGTTCATGGCTCCAATTAAGGTGCTTCAAAATGTCTCCGTAATGTGCCATAGAAAAGGGAAAACTCGGAAGACAAATTACAATACATAGACGTGATACTCAGTTCACTTAACTGAGCGAATGTTCTGAATAAATTCTGACGCCTCATAATGTGCTTAATCACCAATATACCAATTCAACAAAAAATACTGGCTATTATTATATATTTATAAAAAGAAAGAATAAAGAAAGAAAGATTTATTAGCGAACAATTACAATACATACTTCACATAACATTTATTTATAAAGGTGTTCACAAATGACCTTAACTCAGTGTTTCCTGGTGGTAATTCCAGCACTGGTCTTCCGTTCTGGCCATTTAGTGAAGATCATATTCTGAATATGAACATGCGCTAAGAAAGACCTTCAGCAAATGATGAAGGCTATAATTAACATGTGCATATATTGCAATCAGTAGGTCCATGGCTGTTCTTTTAATAAGCCGCTATGACGAATTGAGACGTTAATACAAAATAAGCAAGAACGATCAGTTATTAGTACTGAAACAATTGAAGACCATCAATTTCTCAAGGATTTTCGGTCGTATTAAAAATGAATAAAATTTCACAAGACATAATCATCATCATCTGCCTAGCCTTTTCCCAACTATATTTTGGGGTCGGCTTCCAGTCTTACCGGATTCAGCTGAATACCAGTATTTTACATGGAGCGACTGCTGTCGGACCTCCACAACCCAGTAACTGGGCGATACGGTACCCTACGGTAATACTGGCTGTCAGATTCTCGGGCTGCTGACGACCCGTAACGACTGTCAAAGATCCACGAATGACAGCCGGGACCAGTGCTTAACGTGCTTTCCCAGGCACGGAGGAATCTCGGTATGTAAAGATGGTCACCCATCCACGGACCAACCTCAGCAAGCATTGCTTAACCTGGTTAATCAATCCGCGCGGCTGTTACCACTGAGCCACGAGCTCCTCTCACAAGACGTAATATTCTTGCCTAAAAAAACTAAAATATATTATTAAAAGGTGTCCCTTTAGGCAATGTTCCGAAGATACTAGCAGCGTTCTCCCTTTGAATAGCTAGACTAATTATTTGTTCGAGGTAGCTGCCAGCTCTTCGGTTTGTAAGAATATAAATGTATGAACATTATTATAATATTGGACTAACTCTAATTTTAATGAACTCAATCATCAATAAGTCACAAGTCTTAATTAGTATTGCAGCAAATTAAAACAACACCAGCATAGCGCATGAGACAGGAGTTTATCGCCGGCATACGTGCCGCGGCGCGCATTCCAAACGCACCGACCCGGCGCTTTACGATCGCGCGTTAATGACACACGGTAACGACCGGGAAGAGAATCGATTCACGACCCATTTTACTATCGATATATCAATATCGAGCAGAGATGTAGAGTATCGAGTATCGATTCGTTAGATATATCGAAACTATAACCACAGACATACAATACAATCGGTCAAAATAAAAGCATGGCCCTTCTAATATATTATTACGAGTAAATCTCTAATATCTGTTATCGCCTGGAGAAAGTTTTTTGAATGTAATTTTCATAATCATATAATACTACTTCTACTATTGAATCAACTTTCATACATATAAAAATACAAAAGATAAAATTTGTAAAAGTTGTATTATTATAACGAGCATTTAATATCGCGTAGACATCATAAAATATTAAATGACTTATTATTAACATTTATTTAATTGTATATTGTTCTTATCAATAAGATGATGGATGACAATTATTGTTCTGATAAGATTACGATAATCTGTATAAAATATTAATTGTCTTGTATCTTATTTTATAATGTACTGTAACCATCGATATATTATTTACAGATGTGATATCTGCAAGAAGATTTATTTTATTTATTCAAGCCGCGTTTGAATAGACGAAGTGTTTGTCGGAAGACGATCTCCATGCAACGATGAAGAAGATTTATATATCATGTTATAAGTATACATAAACGTGCTTGTCATTTCTAAGTTTTAAGACTATTCGCATTTGTTACTTAACGTTAACTTTGATACTGAAGCTTAGAAAAATAACGATGTATAGATGCTGGAATTTTAATCGGTAGGGACAATAGAGTCGGTGAAAATACTTTTACAGACAATACTCAGTATTGAAACCAAATATTTTTATTTAATTTAACATAATTAATTTTACAAAATACTATATAATATTGAAAGCTTTCGGGTAAAAGTGATGTGACGCTTAATAGTTTTTCGCATGTGTTGTGCACAGTTTAACTGTACAAATTGTTTGAGACGTGTTTGGCGTAGTGCTTGCATTTAATGCTACGCAATGGTTACGACTCGGCGTTTGGAGCCATTTACGGCTCCAATTGAAGTGCTTCAAAATGACTAGGTTTCCATAATGTAATTTTTCTAAGAAATGTTTATACAAAAAAGTAAATATAGTAGCGAAATACAATGTAAACAACATGTATAGTAAATCATAATCTACAGACGATGCAACAGATAAACATAAAATTTTACGATTATGGAAATTTTAAAAACGATAAGAAATCAGTATTTTATCAAATGCTGTCTTCGCAATAACAAAATACTATTCTAGCATTTAAAAGGCAAGTTTTGTTCAAAAGCGAGACCTAATAGAATGTAATAAAATAGATAATAAAATTATTCACATCAAATATTCTAATTTTAATGTTCATGCGAATTTCCCTCATTATATAATAAACCAATTCACAATTTTTTTACAAACTGACAAACACACTTAATTTTATTTTACTGCTATACAAACAATTATAGCATTAGTAGTTATATACAACTTTACTTCAAATCAAGACAAGCCACAAAACTATACGGACTCGGCTTAGTAAATCGCTTTTAGAGTATCGTTCGACTTTACTTTAATTAGTATAATATCTATACCGCAGAGTTTGAACACGATAGTCTTCAACCAATGCGTTCTCCCCGTAATGACCTACGCGGCCGAAAAATGGCCTCTTAATTTACGACTGGTCCGCAAGTTTGCCGTAGCTCAACGTGCTATGGAGCGTTCTATGCTGGGTGTTTCTTTGGCAGATAGGATTCGAAACGAAGTCCTCCGCCAGAAAACTAAAGTTACCGATATTACGCGAAGAATATTCACGTTGCAATGGGCTGGTCACACACTCAAAAGAACGGATGGCCGTAGGCCAATAAGGTTTAGGAATGGAGGCCGCGTTTGGGTAGACGAAGTGTTGGTCGCCCATTAACCAGGTGGGAAGACGATCTCCGTGCAGGTCCGTGTTAGATGCCAGTGGCAGGGGATCGGTCGTCTTGGCGTTCATTGAGGGAGGCCTATGTTCAGCAGTGGACGGATAAAGGCTGATGATGATGATGATAATATCTATAGACTCTTATAAAACTATTGTTACAACTTTAAGCACCTGTTATTTCGTTACAACGAAAAAAAATCATTTATTAATAAATTGAATTCGTGAAAGTTATATCAAATTTACTGAAATTCGTATACGCATTAGAGAGAACATACTCTTTATAAATCACTTACCTCACAATCACCTGTTTTCAAAACTAGACACACTTGAGTCACTTTAGTCGAAAATCCGTTCCTAAACTAGGAGACATGCGCACGCGACTATCTCCATCGGAGTGCTCATCATACGACACGAATCTTCCTAGTATCTCAGATAAGCCCAAATAATTCACTTTGATAACCATATCGATATGATATTCGATTTAGTGATAGTGATGTTATTGATGATCACGGGCCTTTATTGTTACATACATACGATAAAACGGCAATATGGCGCAAACGAACAACTAATGAACCTAAAAAATCCTCAAGCGAAAAATCAAGTAGAATAATAATTGTTCTAGGGATGCGATCTCCCCACCATGGTTCAGGCCTTGTCTTGGCGGTGGGGCACAGTAGCCCAGGGTGACCCAAACACCTTGGGTGAAGCGAATTGAGCCGAGGGGGCTCTTTGTACCCCTCCTATAAGAAGAGCAGGGGGCAAAGGGTGAGGATGGGAACCTCATTGTACTGTCCAGACGTTGGGAGTGGTTGTTCTGTGGTGCGGGGCAACCGCTCTGTGGAGGTGGCGTCAGTCCCCTGAGGGACTGACTAGCCGTCGAGGTGCCCTGTTGCTTGTAGATCCGGGGCACCTCACCAAAGACGGCATTGGTGGCACTCGCCGGGTTTTAGTGGGTAGAGCTGCGTCCACTTACCATCTTTCGGGCGCAGCGAGTCCCACATACCCGCCTAGGGAGACACACTCCCCAGCGGGATGCGTCAGTGCATTTCCTGGCGTAAAAGAAAAAAAAAAAAAAAAGGGATGCGATGTGCTGCGCTCTCGGCTGCATTGCGCACCATGTTACCAGTTTCTTCTGTTCAGTTTTGCCATGTTTCTGGGATGAAGGCAAGACAAGCAGTGTAAGCAGGTACGCAGATGGCAATAATTTTTTACCAAAATATTTAAAATCAATTCACTTTTATTTAAAAAATTGATCTCAGAATTTATAATGAAACATCTTTTATGAATTTCATCGCGGTTTATTAACATACGTGGGACATGTAAAAATCAATTCGCAAAAGTGGTTTTATAGTCATCATTCATGATACTCAGCGATTTAAGAAAAGAGGATGTCCTTATATGAATGTATGTACTATGTACCTACCCTTATATGTCTGTTTATTCCAGCCAATCTCTGTAATGGCTGCGCGGTTTTTGCCGAGACATTGCAAATAGTTTCAAGGAGTAAATTACGCTATAAAAATAATAATCCGGATACGGCTATAAATGTAAGTTACCACGGGCGAAGCCGCTGGCAATAGCTAGTACTCAATGTCTAAATACTCTTGTCGTGGCGGTGGGGCTCAGTAGCCTAGGGTGAGCCCAACACCTTGGGCGAAGCTAATTGAGCCAAGGGGGCTCTTTGTGCCCCTCTTATAAGAAGAGGGGGCAAAAGAGCAGGGGCGAGGATGGGAACCTCGCCTCATTGTACGGTCCTGACGGTGAGAGGGGTCGCTCTGTGGTGCGGGCAACCCGTCTGTGGAGGTTGCGTTGGCCCGCTGAGTTTTAGTGGGTAGAGCTGCGTCCACTTACCAGCTTTCGGGCGCAGCAAGTCCCACATACCCGCCTGGGGAGACCCACTCCCCAGCGGAATGCGTCAGTGCATTTCCCGACGTAAAAGAAAAAAAAATGGAGGAGGGGGTTTTGATAGTCTGACAAGGACGGAGAAAGGATTAAGAAGTCATACAATTAACGATATTTATGGATGGCCCCTTACCTCTGGCTTAGTGACTGTTAATGGGTATCCATAGACGCCAAAAAGCTTAGGGCCTGTTTCACAATCTCCAGTTAAGTTCCCAATAGGCTATCGGCAACATATTTGACAGATATTTGACAGATACTCCATACTCTATCTGTCAAATATGTTGCCGATAGCCTATTGGGAACTTAACTGGAGATTGTGAAACAGGCCCTTAGACTATCCGTTTGCCCTCCTATGCAATAAAAAAATTTAGGAACTGAATGATTAAAAGTTACATCCAGTATATTATACCACATTTTATGTGAGCTATAAAGATAATTAGGATGGTTATCAAATACAATAAACAAGAATATATTATATAAGCGATTGTATCGCCGGGTATAAGGCCGGATATTATTACATTGGCAATTCATAGAAAATTCATTGGCGTCACGCAATTAATATTAAGGATTTGATTATAATATCTTGATAAATACAATTCATTTACGGCGGCTTTCAATATCCTATCTAAAAATTTTCTTATCGATCAATTTTGACAGATTTTGTAAGAAAATGTGTTAAAAATTTCAAGATAGATGCCGTTAGTTATTTTCTAGATAAAACTTCCAACCGCTACTAAGATGTTTAAGCTCGTTTTACCTTCCTTGTTATTTGGTGACGGGTCTTCATTTTCTCCATTGCCTGTAACAAAATAGATATATTTTAGTTCTTTTAAAATATTTTTCCATGAGGCTACATAATGTAGGCTACATTATATCCCGATTAAAGGGAATTTGTAACAAAAGCATGATTAGCTGAACAAACTTTAAAAATACCTAAACATTGAAAACTATCTTTATGACAACGTTAAAATATATTTTTTTCCAGATCCGATATCTGTACGGACATTTATTTTTTTCTAATGTTTACGCGAATTTCACTCATTATAATGAAACAACTTTTACGGATTTTATCGCGGTTTATTAATAATATAAAAAACTTAATAAGCCGCGATAAAATCCGTGAAACTGGTTTTATTATACTCTGATCTTCCCTTTTAAGCAAGATGTATGCGATTTCCTATTTTTGTTTATTTATTATCATGAAACAACTTATACGGATTTTAATATTCTCGTTTCGATCTTACAGTCACCATGGTCATGCCACCATGGAATTTTTACGTTTAGGTATGTCACGCCCGATAGGGTATTGGGGGGTCTTGCCTCCCTAACATATCAGTCAAGACATCACGTGGCGGCTTCCGAAGCCGCCGCGGTGAATGTGGGTCCCAGTATCGCACGCACCTCCCGCCGGGTCTCCACCTCTGTGGAATCACCTGGTGGGGGTAGTCCGCCTGGGGCTCAGTTTATCCGACGGTGGTGAGGCAGAGACCCGCCACAGGTCAAACCCGACGCCATGAAGCCGTGGAAGTCACACTCCACGGCTGGTGGGGGGCAGCCCCCCACTTATTATATCACTTGGTGATACCAACCGGCTCACCCCACTTCCAACGAAGCATTAGGGCCTTTAGGGTCATAAGCATAGCTCCATCCGAAAAAAAAGTTTAGATATGTTAATTTAGATATTTTTTTCAGATTTCATTTATTACGAAAACCGTCATTATAATTTTACATTCCTCGTTCCATTGAAGGCAAGTTTTAAGTAATGTTTTTCACTTTATTTACGCAACATTTGTCTGAACCATCCTGGTACGGCCAAGTACTGAGGGTCCCTATAATAGGATAGCAAATTGGTCCAATTACTAATTGCATGCATAACGCATCCCCTGAAGATAAGTGGTTAATGGATTACGCACGGCACGGTAAGATACCAAAGGGTTGAAACGATTCTAAAATAAACATCATCAGCAGTGAAATTATAGATAATTTCAAAGTCAAAGTCAAAAGTCAAAAAAAAATATTCAAAATAGTACCATCAAAGTATCTTTTAAACGTCAATTGAGTCCACCGGCTCCAATGCAAGCCCACTGAGAAGAAGCGGCATAAAAAGAAACTAATCTTTTCAAAAATATTCTATTACAAAAAAATGAAATACATAGTATAGTTAGTACATGAGAAAAATCTAGCATATTTAATCCGGGAAATAGCGAAAATAGTAACTAAGGCCGCCATCTTGAAATGTCATATCCCGTACCTACTGGACCATCCTGGCTCACTCTGAAATAGGTTATAATTAATTCTGAAATGATTAGTATCGAATATTTATATACACTAGTATGATTTTAAATTGCCGTTGTTAATTACGCTACTGAAATATTTAAAACGGAAATTTAAAGCTTTAAAAACAAAAACGCATTGTCTACTAAGATGATAATATTATGAATAACATTGTAATAATACCACTTAAAATATTTTTATAGTCACTATTATGAAATTTTATACACTTTTTCCACTATTTATTTTATATATTTTAACAGTTACAATTTAAACACGACCGGTTTCGACAAAGATATCCTCAGGTGTAGGTAGATAGAAAAATTCAATGGCACAACCTATAGACAAAAAGATGGACTGGCAATGGGTAGCCCCTTGTCTCCTCTTTGTGCAGATATATTTATGAATAATTTAGAAACAAAAATACTTGAATCTGAATATAAGAAAAACATTGTTTACTGGTATAGGTATGTTGACGATATAATATGTCTATGGAAAGGTGACTATTCAACTTTAAATGAATTTTTTGACTATATCAACAAGCTTAATAATAATATCCAAATAACTATGGAAATAGGAAAAAAACTTCTAAATTTCTTGGACCTAACGATAGATATAAATCTTGATTATCATAAATTTAATATATTTAGAAAACCTACATATAGTGATAACATCCTCCATGCAAAATCGAACCATCCACATCAACATAAACATGCCTCATTTCATGCTTTTATTCATAGGCTGTTAAATATTCCCCTCAATACTGCTGATTACATGACCGAACTAAATACAATAAAAAATATTGCACTAAGCAATGGTTATGAAAGCACGTTAATAGACAACATTTTAAAAAGAGCAAAAAAGAAAATGTGTGGAAAAATGCTGTACAACCATAAAAAAGATAAAATAGAAAATATGTGGGTAAAAATACCATATATTGGCCCAGTCTCCTATAAATTTCAAAGAATTTTGCAAAATAAGGAGACTAAAGTAGCGTTCTATACCACACGTTCTCTAAAAAATTTAATTGGTAATAATAAAGACAAATATAAGATTTCGGACAACAGCGGTATTTACCGTCTCACTTGTGATACATGTGGGGGAGTATACGTAGGTCAGACGGGGCGTAAGTTTAAAACTAGAATAAAAGAACATTTATCAGCATGGAATAAAAAAACAGAAAGATCAACCTTTGCAGAACATCTTAACAATAATGGCCATAATTTTGATCCTGATAAAAATATAAAATATTTACATACATTACCAAAAAGTCGGAAGATGGACGCGTTAGAAGCTTTAGAGATTAATAGGTACAAGAATAGTGGGATATTGCTGAATGACCAATCATGCCTTTCCAATTCTATATTACTAGATATATTTTAATTTTACTTGACATTAATGTAACATTTTAAATTTAATTTTCTGTTTGACATGATTTAATTTTAACAATTTTAAATTTAATTTCTCTTTGACATAAGTTAATTTTTACATGATTAAACATTTTAGTTCTTTGATTAATTATAATGAATTCAATATGACATTAATTTATCAATCATATGTAAATTAAAATATCACTTGAAATTATTTACATCTAATAATTTTTATTGTGCAAAATTTATGAAGCAAGCAACATTAATTTAAATTGCACAATGTTTATATTTTATTTGTAATTTTATTTTTCTATCTACCTACACCTGAGGATGACTTTGTCGAAACCGGTCGTGTTTAAATTGTAACTGTTAAAATATATAAAATAAATAGTGGAAAAAGTGTATAAAATTTCATAATAGTGACTATAACATGAATTTCCATCAAGGACCGACAGTACATTCTATCAATTATAAAATATTTTTGACAAAACTAGTATAATAGCAAAAAAACAACTTCTGATACATATCATTATATAACATAAATTATCATCATCATCATCAGCCCTTATACGTCAACTGCAGAACCTCCCAGACACCCCCTCAATGAACGCCAAGACGACCGATGCCTTGCCACTCGTATTCAACACTCGGCCACGGTTAATGGCCGACCAACACTCCACCCTAAAACCTTATTGGCCCCATCGGCACGCATGAGTGCCTGACCAGTCCAGTTTAGTCCTCTGGCTTAGTCTTCGAAATAAAAAAAATAACAAAAATGAATAAACATAGTCATTTTCTTTTTATAAATTGATACAAAGAGTATCGCGTAGCAACATCTTGACTAGCAGCGGTAGGCGAACACCTTTCCACCTACTTACCCGATAATAGGCACGCGACAGGACACAGGGACAAAGGAGAATGCACTACAAACCATCATTACCAAATCGAAGAAAAAGAAGTCAATGCCAGCTGCCTTCCTACTTCCTCCCAACACAAAACCGTGTAATACAAGAAGTATGCTTTGTATGGTTTATTTAGGGCTCGCTCATTATGGCGCTCAAATTGGCGCGTGTTCTTATCTGGGTGTATGTACGTCTGTGTGTCTGTGTGTGTCTGTGTGGAGGAGCAGACGCGTGCCGGTTTATTCTATGATAAGCGGAAACGCCTGACATTATATTTAGGGGCTGCAATGCGAAATGCTTTATTGTTCCTAATGTTATGATTAGATGTAAAAACGATATGAATTTTATATTCAGCAACGCTAGCTATTAAAATGAGGGTTCTAAATAAAATCCCTATAATAAATGTGCATACCATGTTTGACCTTAGCATGATGTCTCTAATTTCCAAAAATACTGCTTTAAAAACTAAACGCTATTTCAAAAAAATTATAAATGAAAATAACCTACCGCAAAAATTATGACTTCATAAAAGTCAGTATTATACGGACTAACCCTTGCCCCGTCATCATGATTCATCATCATCATCTTACACAAACATTGTCCTAACGATGACCACCACACCATAAAAATATCAAATTTTCTTAACATTACAAAAAAACATTTTTATTTAAATTATAGATAAAAAAGATCCATAGTATATCAAAATTCATCACCTTCTTTACAACGACTTCAAAGTATAACAGAACAAGGTTACCAGAATTTATTATTGGTGAAGATAACACTTTATTGGCATACACATCATAGTATATCCCTAGCCGTTTTTAACCCATGTATACAAAATTTCGGTGGTCTTGGCGTTCTTTGAGGGAGGCCTATGTTCAGCAGTGGACGGATAAAGGCTGATGATGATGATGATAATGATGATACAAAATTCCATGAAAATCGTTGAAGCCGTTTCCGAGATTCAGATTATATATAAACATACATACAAGAATTGCTCGTTTAAGGGTATAAGATAAAGAAATCTCAAGCACTCATAAAAAATTAGGCTCCTTTAAATATTATATCCATTAAAAAATAGTACCTCTATTCTGGTTTAATTTAACACAAATTCTAGATTTGATCTGGGACCAACACAATTCGAATTAATATTCCGCTGACAAATGTGCATTTAAATTGCCTCTTAAACATCAAAAAACCAATAAGCATATGCACGATTTTTTTCCATCCGGAATTTCATTCATCCAAAAACTGAGGTCAATAAAACCGCGTTCATTAGAAACCAGTTCAAGATGGTAGCCCATCTGCTGAGGGAGGCGCGTCTTCCGTTGCATTGTATCCCCAGCCGTCTGCGCACGCGCCGACGTTGCAATTCTTAAGGTCTGGGGTCACCTGCCCACCAGGTCACAGAACTCGTATTATACTAAATTCTTACATCCTTCCGTTTGTCGGAATCTTTACCAGAGGTCGCCGATTTTTTTTTAACTAAAATTTTTACGAAAAATAAATATTTACCTGTCATCAATAATATAAAAATGACTGTCAGCGCTGACCAATAATGATCGGTGATCGTGAAGCTGTATGTTAATATAAGAATTCAAAATTAATAAATATGTATATGACGAAGTGTTGAATAATAATATAAAGAGATTAAGGGTTTGTTTCACAATATCCTAATAAAGTTCCATTTAAGCTATTTGCAACATATTTACCACATAACTACAACGTTTTTGTTTCACAATTGACATATAGCAATATTTGGCTAATAAAGTTCCCTGTAAACTATAGGTCGGATCAACTGGCCATTAGCAAATTCATCTGTCAGATAAATTAGTTGACAGATATATACGCGGTTGACAGCTTCACGACATTTGACAATTTGACGTTCCGGTAACAGTAATATACAAAATAATTTAAATTGTGTTTTGATCGTTTAATAATTAAGGGATAACATTATATACAAGGTATATGTAAATAAAAGGTATAAAGATGGTATGATACATACAATTAAATACGTATATATACAATAACATATTTTCATGTATATTTACAACATGGAATTTTTTTCTAAAACATATTTATCGTAAAATGGAACGATGAAATGCGAGGTTGCCAAGCCTACTAACCAGTAAGTGCCAAATAGGGATCTGCCAAATAAATTTATAGGGAAGATGATGGTGAAACCCAATCAAGACTAACTAGAAGATTTACGTGTCAGTTAATTTATGTGTCATATAGCTATAAGGTACTTTACTAGTATATTGTGAAACAGACCCTAAATATATATAGCATACGCACGCGCAATCGAAAGGAAAAGAACATACCTTCTCATATTTGAAAGGCCATCTCACCTGCAAATCTTTTGGTGTAGCGCATATCTATGGCTTTTGTTATTTGTGTGAAGGCATTGTATGAAGGGACTGTCCGTTTACCCCCTTTTCTGTAAGAACATAGGTGAGGGGGCATCACGACATGACAACGTTAAACCGTTTGCTGTCACGACACTAATGTCAATTTTAGTGCCACGTTACAATTAAGAAAATAAGAGAATTATATTAAATACGAATTATTAATTATAACTGAAATAGTGCTGGAGAATTTTTTATCTAATTTAAATAACACATTTAATAGGCATATTTTTAGCATAAATAGATACGATGTGATTATTATGATAAGAAGTAATTTGTGTGAATAATTCCTTCTGAATTTAATAATATACAAGCATAGGAATTGCATGGAAAAATGTGGTGATAAAAAAATATGCAACGATAACAAGTCAAGAAATGAATCAGATAGTTAATTATTTTAATAAAACTATAGAATTACGATATTCTTATTTTTCCTTAGTTTTTATTTCAGTATACAGTCTGAATACTCCCAAGGATTTTTTTTTGGATATATTAACGGTTTTCAGAATTTTTACTTTACTTTTATAAAACCTTGCTTCTTATTGAAAATGATTGTATTACATCAATACGACGTACCTACTCTACAGGTTTTGGTTGACAGGCGGACAACCGAGTGGTTCCGTTCCGTTCCGTTTTGTCATTTTGAGAAATGTACGTAACCCTAAAAACTACTGTTTGTAACTCTATGCAATTTATTTTACAACACAGTATACAAGAAAAGAACAATTTTGCAGATAATAACCCATATTCTCTAATATGTAACATTATTGGGGCACTAAGCCCTGCCCGACTGGGCCCCTGTTTGCGGAAGCTAAGCCGCAGTTACAGTGTTTGTCCCCACTATATGTCCGTTACGACTGTCACAAATCTACTTATCTTCCACAACCACGCCTTCAATATGGACTGAACATCTGCAATGACTACTTACTCAGTTTTATTGTCTCGCTAAAAAGTAGTGCATATAGCCAGGCCAAGCAGGCGGTGGCGTCAGTAGGTACCTAATGCACCGTTCGCTGGAGTGCTTTTTGAGCGTTAAAAAAAGCGTTTGAATGAAAAAATGGATGCTCGTGTATTAATAATTGATCACAGCAAAGCGTTTTTAAAGCGGGGCGTATTTTTAGTCGAGCACTATTCGAATTTCGCATGCGGAACTCGCAACTGGCACCATCGTCGGGATTAACGCGACGCTTATAAAGCGCTTAGGTGAGCGGAGCGCTGCTAGTATAATATAAATAAAAAAATGAATCAGCAAAATGTATGTACGCACATAACTTCAAAATCACTGCACAAAATTAGATAATTCTTCGTAAGGTCAAATCAAATCAAATCAAAAATATCTTTATTTCGTAGGTAACAACTTTGAAATTAATCAAAAAAATAGTCAATAAGAGTAGGTAATAAAAAAGGTGTATTGGGAATCGGCAAGAGAAGTTTTGTATGAAAAAAAGTGATAATGACGAATTAATCCGCGTACAGTGACCGCTTAGCTGTCGCCTTTCGTGCGGTTTGTGAGCTTAGGACGGCCCGTTGGGGGGAAAGGAAAAAGGAGGGCAACTCATCTGCTTAACCTCTGGTTATTAGGATGTTTATGAGCGTCGACAGTTGCAAGGCTTCGACTGTTGGTTTGCTTTCCAATGCTATAAACGTTTTTTTGCAGCAGCAGGAAAACGTCTGCCCGGCTCACCTTGAAAGAAATGTAAATAACATTATTGATTAGAATTGAGAATCTATATGATCGATGAAATTACTTACTATTCAGTCCCTCTACTTCATAACTTAAAAACACCGCACTAATGTCATATTAGCAATACAAAACGAAATTATAAGGTTCTGATAAGATGTGAAGATAAGTAGCACACTGATAACATAAAGCTGAGAACGATTACTTTGAAATCTAAAAATAGTTTTTTATCTATCCTAAAAAGAAGAAGAGTATTCCGCGTCTCCGTCTGCGCGGACACCACTGTCAATATAATTTTTTGAAGTGAAACTTCTTTAGAGTCGTTGTGATTTCAAACCGGATGCAACGGAAAAGACAGGTAAGAGACACAAATACAAAAGAGTGAGAGAGCAAATGTCGGTGTGTATGTATATTGCACACTGTTTAATACTTGCTTGTATTTGAGCATTTAACGTGTGTTTCACTTCTATCGTGTGCGAATCGCAAACACACCTTTTTTTTATTTAAAAAAGGGCAGCGTTGTATTTGGAAGGTCAATTTAAAGAATATAATATATCACGTAACAAAAGACCCTATGTTAACATTTATAATATTAATAAAGGTTTTAAAAAAAAGCATTTATTTTTCTATTACATAGTAAGCGTAAGAGAAACTAATAGAGAAACGAAACATTTATATATTAAACCAGTAAAAAGTTCATAAACTATGAACCAAATGAATGATAAACGAGTACGAATTATATATCCTTTGTTTTCTTATATTTACGCGTATTTCACTCATTATAATGAAACAACTTTTACGGATTTTATCACGGGATATTTCGTTTTTTATGAGCCCGACGTTTCGGATACTTTACATATTTTAAAAAAATAAAAAAAATCGTGATTAAATCCGTAAAAGTTGTTTCATTATAATATATCCTTTAACACCGAACCATAATACCGAAAGATATTTAGACCATAATTCCAAAAGATATTTAGCCACAACAGTGGAGCATAGGTACGTAAATACGAACCTACATACAGGGAGTTCTAGAATCATTTGAAACCTTAGAACGGTAGGTATGCGCCGTGCCGTGCTCCCAGATGTATGGGTTCCACCATTTTGCTTGTTTCTCTCATGAGACATTGTGATTTCGGGAAGAAGAGTTAAGACAGGCAATTAAATTACTGATATTATTATTGAAAGAGTGGCTGTTCCAGGCAAGGCCTGCCCTCGTAACACTGCGACCAGGGTTGATCTATTGTGATCGCCACTATTTACAGCTCCGGTCCAAGTCCTGTTGTTCCTATGAACTTTAGGACTTTTTTGACACCAAGAGATTCGATCTCTTCCGGTTGCAATACGTGCTTCTCTAGAATAGAGCTACGACTGTGCATTAGGTTGGGGCATTCAGTGAGAATGTGCATAGGCGTTTCCTCTGCTGAGTAGCAGAGTCTGCAATGCCTTGTGCCTTCCCGACTATTTGCATATAATGCTTATTGAGACGACAGTGTCCCGTAAGCAACCTAACCAACTACCATCCACTGGCACCTATACTCACGCCCGTTGTCCGAAAGGTTGATCAACACAAAACGATCAACTTTCAAATCTCTTGTTAATTGTCAAATGAGTTGCTAGAAGCATGGTTAAATTAATTTGATCAGCCTGTCAGTTGGCATAGCCACTACAATGAAACTCTGACATTTGACTCTAGAATCGTATGTTAACCGCCATTAACAGCCTTGTCAGTTGACATACACTTTAACCAACGTTTCAGAAACCGGGCGTCTTAACTCGGGATAGGCAATACATAATAAAGTTGCTTGGGCTAGTTTCAACTTTTAGATAAACTAAGGTGGCACGGCTGCCAGGTTTCCTATCCAACTATCATAAGAAAAATTTCCCTTTATAATTGTAAAAAAATATTTATATATCTTTATTAGGTAAGTCCTGACGTACTGTACTGATTCTATTTAATGCCTTATCGAAATAGCTATGATCAAAATAGCAAGGAATCACATCAAAGTCTTGAACAGTACAGTTGCTGTTACAGAAGCGCACACACACACACACACACATATACACACACGTGCGCACCCGAGATGAGAGGCATTGTCCATTGTGTCGACGCCTTGGCCATTGTTTCCTACACGCCCGATCGATCACGTACACAAACGTACACGTATACAAACGTACAAATACGTACATATGCGTATACAACTACGTACATACACGTACACGTAAATACCCAGCGCTGTACATGGCTTCATAAGGCCGGGTTTTCACTATCTTAGTAAAACTCGGTCCGAATGAACTAAGATGTAATAAGTGGCATTAGAGTCCGATCAGATTCTGCTTTACACAAAAAACTAGTTTTTTCATCCGAGTAATGTTTAGTATCTTTCACAATGGAACTAAAGATCTATTAGGAAAAAACTGTAAATTTTGTTGTTAATCGAAATAGTCGAGTTCCCTATCTGAAGTTAAAAATTACGAAAAATAAATACTTAGAAATAAAGAAACTTCTTTATATAACTCGATAAATACGTTTCGCGCACCGTCCTCTTTTGCTTGCATTTTTTGTGAATGTTTTCTTAGCAAGGGGAATTTATTTTTAAAAACGGTCTGAATTCTGACTCAGCTCGTACAAGTGCCTTCAGAGTCAACTCAAATGGCTCTGATGGGATGTTTTCACTATCCGAGTAGCAGTCCTAGCGCACTCGATTGTAGAAGACAGTGAAAACACGCCTTAAGGTATAAAGCTCGGACCGGTAAGCAGATTGTTAATGTCTGATATGGAAATTAAATATGAAATATTTCTTAACAGAAGGTTAGAAAAAGTAATATCGTTTCGTAGCGGAAAGATACCGAAATTCGTCATCGTCTCTGAGTTAGCAATGACAATTTTCTAGCCAGTAAGATATTGACAATAACGAACGAGAACGATTTACCATTTTGACATTGATTTAGCGCGATTTATGTCCATCCCGTACATTTTATTATTTTCAAACTTTGTTATCGTTTTTTTCTACGCCCACTATTTACGTACTTTGTCTACGCCCCCGAATTCTTAAATTGTAAATATTATTCTACATTAACGTATAGAAGAAGATGGCAATGGGATGTACTTTCAAGTAGATTAGGTTAGATCTTAGATTAAAACAAAACCGCTATTTTGTTTTAATCTAAGGGTTAGATAGGTTAAACTAATAAGATAATCAGTGTATGTCACGAGATATCATCATCATCACTATCATTAGCCTTTATCCATCTACAGCAGATCCGTTGCCGAGACACGGGATATTGATTAACGAAAATTACAAAAGAGTACATCAAGTTGTTGTTTTTTTTTTTAATTGAAATTGCCTTCAATGAATGAAGCCTTCAATGACTTTAAAACATATGGAAAAATTTACTCATAAATTTGAACCTAAAAGCTTCGAAACATAACCCTTACACGCAATTTCTTCAATATCAAATCAAAATTTCTTCTCCTATTCGATTCTTAATAGACATTTTTATTCAGTCTTAAAGCAGCCCGTAGTTTAAGACTACAATTTCTGTAACTCAATCATTTCCACGGTACGAGTTAAAGAATACCCAAAATAGAACATTGTAAGAGTAAAATACTGCCTCCAAGAAATCGTAAATTTCCGTTTGTAATATATAATTTATTGCCGAGTATTCTAGTAATATTGCATGTTTGGCCAATGCCAGTAAAGCCGCGGCCGATTCGCTCGGAATCCGCGTCTCGTCGCCAAATTAGTTGATTTATTGTCATCTCGGATCAGGCAGTAATAACAAAATATCCGGATACACACGGCGTGATTTTGTGAAACGGTTGAATGTGGAGCCGATCGTAAAATGTTGCATATTTTTTGCCATTTGTTTTTTTTTTTCAATTTAATTTAAATTAATAATACGAAAGAGTAGTAAGAAATATAAAGATATTTTATTTTATTTATTTATAACGAAAGAGATAAGTTAAAATGTCAATAGACATTGCTTATTGTTTTCACACCATAAATAACAATAATTAATACTTAATTATAAAACACTAATTAATGCTACTTAAGAAGCATAAAAGCATTTATAAATATGAATGAATAAATTATGAAATTGGCATGTGATAATCAAAATAGACAGATATAATGATTTTTTTTAGTATCAACATGTTACTTATAATATAAAATATTATATTACATTATATATCTATAATATCCCACTAGCTGTTGCCCGCAGTTTTGCCCACGTTCACTAATATTTATACCGGAATTAATATAAACATTTATTATATTTATTATATTATCCATAAAATAACAATATTAAGGTTCACAGGTACATATTTTAAGATACATTCTTACTCACACTGCCCATACATTTACACACACTATCGCCATATTACACTTTACACATTAAAATAAACAATGGCTTACGTGACCTTCGAATACAATTTGGGCAGAGCTTCGTCGTCCTCAAACTCACAGACGCGAATGACCCCTCTAATAATTATACCCCGCTATTTAAAGGCAAACTTAATGACCTTCATAACGCTCGGCCGTCCTACCCACACTTTGACAACGACTACGTCGCGCCACACGCAGATAAACTGGAACCTGTTCCCCGTTTCAGACTTATAGCCGCCAGATGGCGCTACGGTTGCTAACACTAACACTAAAATAATCTTCCAAATCTAACCAATAGTTCCCGAGATTAGTGCGTTCAAACAAACAAACTCTTCAACTTTATCTTATACCTATATATATTTCTCGTGTCACGGTGTACGTTATTGAACTGTTCCGAAACGGCTGCACCGATTTTGACAAAATTTTGTGTGCTTGTCAGGTAGGTCTGAGTATCGGACAACATTCATTTTCATCCCCCTAAATGATAAGAAATTTTAATTTTTGCAAAACAAAGTCTGTTGTCTAAACAAAGTCGGGCCAGCTAGTATCTATACTAATATTATAAAGAGGAAGGATTTGATTGTTTGTTTGTATTGAATAGGCTCCGAAACGACTTGACCGATTTGAAAAATTATTTCACTGTTGGGAAGCTACACTATCCCCGAATAACATAGGCTATATTTTTAAAGTTAGGGACCCTTTTTAAACCATAGTTGACGCAGGCGAAGCTAAGTACAACAGCTAGTATTAGTATAAGATTACCTATTCTAAGCATAAGTAGTTATTATAAAAATTTAAAATATTATCAGCTACAAATGCAGCCAGTGTGTAAATAAAACTGAGGGGGTTGCTCAGTGGATGAAATTATTATAAAGTATAAAGCTATATTGTGAATGTGACAGTCCCGTGCCCCAGCGTTTAAGGGTTGAGCGGGGCTGGGATTATGACGAACATGCGGCAGGGTGTTCGCACTTAATGATAGGGAACATATTAGCTTATCAGTTTATATTAATTTTCTTTTACATAATAATCGTCAAAATTTCTTAAAGGCCTGTTATTTTCTACTTTTTTCTATCGCGAATATGGCCAAAAGTATTACGACTGTGAAAGTCTGAGAGAAGACTTTCAAGAAACGAGAGTCACTTTGAAAGGCCTACAACGCACTTGCTTATCCTCTTATCTGGTGTACGGGCTGTGGGTGTCGCTATTACTTACCATCTGATGAACTGACTGTCCGTTTGAACCAAGGGGGTTCAAACGCCACCCCACCTTCTATATTAAAAAGACGGTTCGTGAACTAGTCATTAGACAATGTACAAATCTTGCTCCTTTAAAAAAGCGATAAACGTGTCGAATGTGCTCTTTTAATGAGTTCACACAGTAAAAATAATCAAGTTGAAAAAAGTAGTAGTAGTAATAGTTTTATATATTTAATAAAAAGAATATACTTTCAATTTCTCCTAACTTCTTTTAATATCAATTTGGGGCATAATAAACCGCATTCGAACACGTAATAAAGTAGCGACATCAAACACGAATTAACTTTCAACGACAACCCTCCTATCAATCGTAAGACACGAACACTGGTAAGTGGTCGATCGGACCCCGGAGTTTAATTCACTTCTCCCACGGCGCGGGATTATTTGGCACGCGACTCAACAGACATTGTCGATTTAGACTGGAGTAATGATGTTAAAGTGATTGTGGAGGATTTGCAGGGTTAGATGCGGTAATATTGATTAATATAATGGACACCAAATAAATTACATATCATGTTGTATACCTATGTTATTTATTTATAAATTAATTTTGGCGAGCTTACTCTATCTTAGCCACTACAATGTAAACTTATTTTTACACTTTTTCCACTATTTATTTATATATTCTTACAAATTTTATACAAATTAGACGACCTGATGATGACTTTGTCGAAACCGGAGGAAAATGAAAACAGAAATTTTCATTGTAGTGGCTAAAACAGGAATTTCCATTAAGGACCGACGGTACATTTAAACAGTTATTACTCTATCTCTCAGGTAACATTAGTTTGTGCAAGTAGGTAGATATGCAGCTATTGAGATATACATTAACATACGCCTTATGGTAACGCATGTTATAATCACACTCTTGGTAAAATAAAAGCAAATCCCGTATAAGTGTGATGTGGTGTCGTGGGACACCAGGTAGGAACGAAGTTCCTTCGGCTAAAAAGAAAGGTTATACACTACTCGCTTGTGTATGCGACTGTCGCGCTTGCGCACGTCTCATTTAACGCTTTTATTCCACGCACTTTTTTCCACGGATTTTTTCTTACGGTTTTACTATCACATTTTTTTCAGTTCGATCGCGCAGCAAAATCTCTATCCCCTCCAAGCCTGCCGTAAAGAACTTCTTTCCAATAAAATAAATATTACCTCCTATTGTTGATGTGTGTCTCGTCTGTCCGTCCGTGTATTACCAGGCTTGTATCATGAACAGCCGTGGAATTAGACAGTTTGATGCATTCCTAATGCCGCTATAACACGTGACGTGGTTTTTGCCGTCTTTGGCTTTATAATACAGCAAGAGGTAGACGCTTAGAATTATCAAGTAAATTTGTATGGATTTATATTATTCATTTACGCAAAAACGATTGAATGGGTCGATTTTAATGAAACTTCACAATCCTGTAAATCGAAATGACACAGACCATAAATCATCCCTGTACTCCCAGGGGAATAAAATAAAAAGGGTAAAATCGCGAAGAGTTGCTTGTATAATACACATTAACACACGTTTGCGTTTCATAATATTAATAAGGATAAACACTAATTATTTGTTTGCTTTTTTTAATGTTAGCAAGGAAATAGGTACATAAGCTCACTTTTCGAAATCCACACGGGCGAAAATGCAGGTAGCAGTTAGTTTAGTTTAAAAATAAATAATTAAATTAAAATAAAATAAATATATACAGTGGGCCTCCGTAAAATTCATGTAATTCATCAATGCCAAATGGTCTGGTGATGTATTTAATATTTCTTAGCGCACTTAGCCGCTTTTTAACCAACACTTTTTAAAATAGGATATTTTAATGATTAATCATTAACATAACATACACCAAGTATTGAGTAGATGTCTGTGTAGGCCATCTTTGTTTTGACTGGTACCGACTCCAAAAATACCTAATTTTAAATAGTATAAGTAATATATAAGTTTCAATATTTTCGGTAATTATTTTTGTTAATTATCTTCATCTCTAAGTATTTAAATATTATTTTAAAATTTTTGTCGTACATAATTTAAAGGTATAAGTAGTTTAGAAGTCGGTTTTTGGTTTTTTTTATTTAAAATTAATTTTATTTACTAGCTTATTCAAATCTGTGCAGTAAAACCTCATGTTAGTTAAAAAATAGAAAAATAATAAAAATATATTAAAACGCAGATAATGAAACACACCACACCATTAAAATGATGTGAACAAATGATATTCAAAGTCATAAAGAACTGGAAACATTTATTGGGGAACGTTCGCGTATAGAGATGTCATGTTTTTTGTTTGGCCGTCGTATGTCCATTGTTCGTCGCCCCCCATTACACTAAATTAGTGGAACATTACCGAATTTAAATGATATGGTTAAAAAATGGGGCTCGTGCAGATAGTTTTGGGACGAAAAATTAATGTATTTTGATTTAAGTGTAACTTTGCGAATATTGTAATACTAAAATTACGCTATAATAGAAGTCGCTCATTAACCAGATGGGAAGACGATCTCTGTGCAGTGGCTAGTCCGTGTTGGATGCGAGTGGCAAGAGATCAGTCGTCTTGGTTTTCATTGACGGAAGGGTTGACACTTGGAGATAGTCTGATGATGATGATTTAAAAGCCGCTTTGAATCTAATGATACCTTTAAAAAGACAAAGCATAGCAATATAGCGTAAATTGTAGTAAAATAGAATATGTAATTGTTACTTAATAATATGAAATGCTGAACCAAGGCTTTCATTTTAATTATATTTGGTGCAGTTTAAGGAGTAACCTCTATTAGTTATATCATTATTTTATTTCAGAGCTTCAATAATAATATAACTTATTGGTCAATTGTAACTGTATACTTTTCAGCTTAAATAATTACAATTATTAAACTTATTTACCAATTATTACCAATGAAATAGTACTAAGAAAAGTAGATTTTTTTATGTTAATTGAAAAGACAAACAGATGGATAGACCACATGCTGTTATGTGGTCAGGGTCATCCATGAATATCAAGTTAACTTGCGACAAGATAATTTTTATCCAGTAATTACACTGAGCTCTATACCGATACATAAGACAAGAATAACAATTTAACGCACAGCCGTTAATATTTGGAACATTATCCTCCGGAACTAATACACCCTGTCATGGGGTTCCAGTTCCACAGACCATAGTTCCATACGAACCTCACCCACAGATAATATTTCAATGTAAGCCAAATCCCCGTTTATTGACTAACACATGTCTCCCGTCGGTTTGCGCAAATATAGATATGAAATAGACTATTAGCTGCAATTGCCCCCATGTAGGTGTTAGTTTTTTATAGCTATTACAATAAAGATATGATTTATTACACATTACAACTATCTATGTATTAACACGTAAATCAACTTGTACCCCTTTTTAAGAAAATTGCACAAATGGAGTAATTTAAAACTTTGGTATTGTTTAAGATTAAGTAGAGATAGAACTAAAAGAAAGTAAAAAAAAACTGGCCAAGTGCGAGTCGGGCTCGCGCACGGAGGTCTCCGTATCAGAAATAATTTGTAATTATTTCTAGCGTCTTCGTATAGCCATTATTAATATCGAGCGAAAAACGGTAAAAAAAATACTTTTGCTGTATGGAAGCCACTCTTAAATTTTATTTTATTTTTAGTATTTGTTATTATTGTGCAATAGAAATACAACATTTGTATAAATTTTAAACTCCTTACTTTAACGGTTCATGAGATACAGCAAAAAACGCCATCAACTACTCTGTTGTATGGGATTTCGATTTTAGAATTTGTTGTTGTAGCCACAATAAAAATACATAATCCGTGCGAATTTCAACTGTCTAGCTGTTACGGTTTTTGACATCTAGCTCGGCGAGTGGTAGCCATGAAAAAAGGCTAAAATATCACATTTTTTGTATGGTAGCCCCCCCATTAATTATTATTATTATTTTGTTTTTAGTATTTTTTGTTATAGCGGCAACAGAAGTACACAATCTGTGAAATTTTCAACTGTCTAGCTCTTACGGACAGCTACGGACGAAAAGCGAAGTCTTAGTAATAGAGTCCCGTTTTTACCCTTTGGCACCCAAAGGAACCCTAAAAAGCAATATAAAATCCAATTAACAAGTATTTAAATTTTTACCATCACTTATATCGAGAAACCTAGTTTTTTAACAAATTTTATAATCCTGTTCCAATGAAAAGTTCCCTGTAGAGTATTACGGATTTTTTGATTAATTTAGAAATATTTTAAATATTTATTAAGATTTTTACACATCCTACGGTAAGGATAATTCATTGTAATGATAATGAGTGAAATCACATAAACAGTAGAAAACAATATATTTACAGGTTTTAGTTTTACAGAGAGACAGACAAACATCCAAGTGAATGAATGAAATATGCTTTATTGTGCACATAGCAAGTAAAGATACAGAATCATAGAGAATGACTTAATATTTTTTAATTATGCACGGTCGGTTCTTCCAGACAATCCTTGATTTTAAGAAAGAAGAGAAAAAGAAAATTAATTCTAGGCAGTACAAAGTTTTATAAGCAAATAAATACTTTTTAAAACAAGAATCAGTAATATATAATATTATGTAATATTGTAATTATATGCAGGACTCGTTTTTTTTTAAAGCTGAACCCTAGCTTAGCAAAATGTTAAAAAAAACGAGTCTCTAAATCTAGGATTGTCTGGAAGAACCGACCGTGCATAATTAAAAAAATATTAAGTCAAAAATATATAATTATAATAACTAATTACTAACAATCCATATTTAACCACAATCAAATATAAAGACAATTTCAAAAAAGCTTATTATCCCTGTATTAAACAAAAATATATAATCACCTCTGTAAGTTAGGAGCTGATCCACTTATTCCCGAAACTCGATCCGTTCGAGTGGCTGGACCTTCGCCGAGGTCGTAAAACACCGACTTTACGATTCTCCTGATGTTTTGAAAGCTCTCAATCCTACGTACCTCGATTCCAGAAATTTATCTTATTACGAACTGAAAGGCCCCTTGTAACTTGGAGTGTCGATCATAATGGGTTAGTTTTCCGTCTTTGAGGTGGATTTTTTATGCCGTGAATATTATTTCTTAATTTATAAATCTGTGATTTCTAATATGTCAGTGATTTGGATTGATTTTAGTCTCAAAATGATTTTTTTTCTCATTGTCAGGAATTAAAAAAAAACAATTAACAAATTTGATTTGATTCAAAAACGCAAGAAGTAGTACCATTGCCGAATTAGGCCAGAACTATTGGAGTCTTAAAGAAACAGCTATGCTGTCATGTTTCGTGCGATTTGTGAGTTTGTGGTTTGTGGGCATCAGTACTTGTTATGAGACTCCGACCCGTTTGACTCTTTATGGCATAGAAAAGGTTTAATGCAAAATTGCTTATAAATTACAGCAAGAGCTATTTTTTCTCATCGTTTCTGACCCGATTTTATAATATCTTCCTCACTGTAAATGTAAAACAGATATAATATTATCTATTACCATACTTTTTACGTTTGAAATAGACAATTAGTCTATTTCAAACGCTTTATCAATTAGAAGTAACTGAAAAAAATACAAATGAAAGGAATAAGGATTCAATCATAGAAAATATTATATTTCAAAATCTGTGGGTCCAATAAATACTCACGATATTTTTTTCTAGTGCTTAGTTGAATTTAATTCATTAGACATACTATGGTTGTACGATATTATATCGCAGATTTAGATTTCACAAGCACAACACGACGTGTCGAATACTTTAAACTCTTTACAACAATCACCGTCACAGACTGAAGTATTCTTACCGGGCATACAGTACCTAATAATCTTAATAAATCGTGATAAAATGTTGAAATAAAGTGTATGTGTCAGCTCTGACGCACGACAGGAATCTACTCCTTAGAAACGATTATGAAATAAATGGATTAGCTAATAAGGGTAACTAAATGCTGCCTTCCTTGGATGTGGTAGCCGTTTCTCAGGCTCCTTTTTTCGTTTAACGCTTCGTGTGACATCTTCGTGTAACATCGTGTGATATCGTGTAACATCGTAGTTTGATTTTACTCCCATAGATTTTCATACCCCATATTATATGAGCAACTCGATTGTTAAGGAGTAATTTCCGATGAATTCTAAAAAGTGGTATACTCATATTTATTTATAAATACTTTGCCAAATTCGTTGAATCGTAAAAATATCAAACAGGTGCGAGTCAAAATATCTTTACCACAATACTACAATACATGAAGCCGCAGAACTGTCCTCGTGTATAGATAAAACAATAGACCTTTGATCCCGCGCCCTCTACATTTGTGGGGCGTCCCATCATTTGCCTCGGGAGACGAAAACAACTTGTCTCCAGACAACAGTTGTTTTCGTATCAAAATGCGAATTCATGGCTTCAATCTTTGTAAATTTTTTCTTGCTTTGAATAACGATTCTATTTTGAAAATAAATTTCTATTTTGAGTGTTTGACGTACAGAGGGCTTAGTCAAAGTAAAATCGTTCCGTTGCGGAACACCGAAATTCTAAATCGTCACTGAGTTAATGACAATTTCTTAGCCAGTAAGATATTGACAAAAACGATTTTCATTGACAGTAAGATATTAACAAAAACGGTTTTGATTAGCCAATAGATAGTTTGTGCGTAAATAAATATTTACGATAACGATTGATCCCATATATTTTTTATGCTTTTCGAACTTCGCTATCGTTTCTTTAATGTCACTTTGTATAAGCCCTAATCGTATAAAATAATGTAGAGATATTGAATGCGACCTCGTTGTCTTTCAAAGTTTTAAGCGGAAAAGTAAGAATGGGAAGTGCTACGTAAAATAAATGAAAAACCGAAAATTTCATAAAATAATTTATATTTTATGCAATCAACAGTCCTAGGCTACATTCGCTGTTTAAATCTACGCGAAGAAATTCCGAAACTTCGCCAATTTTCCATCCAATAAATTAATTACATCAAGAATACTTAAAGTTCATTTCCTTGAGGGTCTGTAACGTGATCCGGGTGAGCGACATCTGGCGGATCGTAGCGACAACTCGCATTCGAATTATTGTTATTAATTAGAGAGGGCCCATGGATTAATTAAGTAGGGCGCTAATCATCTCGCCCGATCCATGCCAGTCTTAGCAAATGTCTTGCTACATCGCAGCCATAGACACAGAAGGTTTATAGATATGTTTGTTATTTTAGACCTTGGTTTCGGTGGAGGTAGACAAACTGACAAACGAGCCACCTTATTTATATAATTGACCAGGGATACATTCAGGGCGAGCTTACTTCTTTTGTTACCAAGATAGTGCATAAAACAGCTAGTTGCTTGGTGGAAGAGATTATAAGGTATAACACAAATATACATTTCACTACACAAAGTCTTACGTAAGCCTTAAATACTCGGCAATTGATTCCGGAACTAGTATTTCAGAAATATAGAATAGAACATGATACTAGAAGATTTTTACCATATTTGTATCACTAACATTAATAATGTAATAACAATAAAACATTTTAACCCTGTACTTATATTTTAGCTGTCTGTAATTTATTTAATTTTATGCCTATGTTGGGCAATAGCTATGTGTATTTTATTTAATTAAAATTATTACGAAATTAGCGCTATAATTATAGTTGCATATTCTACAATTTTACCTATGCCACTTCTAAGCATATGGAAGCCTACACAAATCGTCACTCCCTCTGCGATAATGAAGTGGGATAATTTTAATCGTACGCGAATTGGTACGCGTAATGTCCCGGCCACGTGGCGCCCTCTGACGCAACTACACTTATATTCACAAATCTTGAGCACAAGGAAAACCAGCTTAAAGTTATCCGTTGATAATTTAGAGCAATTACGAAAATGCTACTTAAATTTCATAATATTATGAAATATTTTCATATTCAAAATATTTCCATATCCGTATTTAGAGAAAAATCATGCGAAAAATAATTAACAAAAACATTTACTTATTAAGTAATTTTGATAAAAGTTTATAATTCAAGTGATATGTAATGTAAATAATAATAGTTCAAATATTTTAGTATATTTGACCAACACGGACCTCCTTCCGGCGTCTGAGCTTTGTATTTAGACCATTCAATCATGGAGTATTTTGTTGAATCCAAGATATATTATGTATGTCACTATTGTTGAAATATATTCATACTACTCATTGGCTAATTCCATGGGCAACCATAAAAACCGTCAAACAAATTTTCTGTCTGTTTTTTTTAGGCCACATTAGGCCATAAATGCAATTGTTACAATAATTTCGAATAATATATTATGTCATTAAAAATAAACTTATAGTGATGCTGAATATGAATTTAAAAGAAGTTTTATACAGAGTAATATGTCTTAAATAAACTACCTTTCATCCACTGTTATAATATAAAGAAAGGAACACTATTCTTCAAAAAGTCCACAGCCCGCATGTATTTGCCTCGCGAAGAAAAACAAAAGCTACCGTATAATCAGAAAATTGCTAAGGTTTACTTTTATAAAAGTTGAATCAAAACCTTTTTACGCCTCCCCGTACATCAGGCCGTCCCATTAAGAACAAAAATTTTTTAATTCCTTCAGCAATTAACATCTGCAGTTGGACTTGAGGCGAGGCAACGCCAAGTGTCATCGTAAGTTTCAGAACGCGTCATTAAGGGCATCTGCAGCGCGGTAAATAACGAAAAAACTCCACGAATGGTGGGCGTAGGGGGAGGGAGGTGGAAGGGGGTGCGATGAGAGATTTTATTTAACAAAGTCTATATTAACCCGATGCAATTAGAGAGCGTTAACGAGCTAGCCGTAATGACTGCGGGGGTCTACTCTCAAAGCTCACATTAAATAATGTCATCAGGTTAGGAATGACTGAGTATGAAATGGGACATCAACACTTTCTTCAGGTCTATTGACTTCACTGGAACTTAAGTAATACTTTCCTGACTTTTGTAAGTAATCACAGTTCCTATGTAAATATGAAGTAATAGATACCTGTACAGTTTACCTTATCAAAGCAAAGATAAGGAAAAGTATAATTTAATCAAATATATCATAGAGATATTATAAAGTATTAAAGTATAATAAAAAAATATTAAACTAAAAATTTTATGTTTCACAACATAGCAATGTATTTTTTTTATGTTTAAGAATAGGACCCCAGTGTTGACACATTACCAGAGAGTGATGCGAATTCAGAAGTGGCGCTTTTGAATATAATTCGAGTCGGGCGGCTATTTATTGTTTAATTAACCCCCGATCTGTCCAGCCGTTACTGCCTTTAACTGCCTTAAATAAACAAACTTATTTCTTTCTTAGCCATTAATGGAAAATAGATATTCCATATTTAAATTAGTCTCAATGAGTATTTTAGCAAGTATTTATTTGAATGTATGTATTTTGTATTTCGAAGTAAAACTGATATGGAATGGAGCTATACAAATAATCATGTTAATTTAGTTGTAGAGTATATACATAATAGAAGGTGTTTGTTAATAAATTATCTTTTCAATAAAATAGATATTTTTCCTGACCAAAATTGTAACAATACAAGCAGCGCCTCGTGGTTATACCACGTACTTTCGATTCCCTTGGGAGTAATAAATAAATTATAGGCCTATGAGTTATTCTGATTTGTCCATAAATTGTTAAAAACTTTCGCGTTTAAATATTAGTGGGATTTGCGATACATTCTCGTGACAATTCGATCGCCTCGATAAATACTTAAAATCAGATAATGAAATGCATTTTTATGCTATTCCCCTGATTCTTACAGTGTCCTCCTTAGGACCTTAGGGTGTGTACCCTTGTACACATTAATTAGTACGCTAGATTAGAACAGAGGTCATGCTATTTTAAGCAAAATATAAAGAAACATATCAACAAATTTCCCTTTCCATTATCTGCGTGGTCTATACTATCTACGAACATCATTACACCTAATCCTTATGAAGATTATCAGCTGTAAAGGTGAATTAGCCCTAACAATCCAATTTGGTACAGTAGAATCGCATGTCCAAACCAAACCATTCCGTCTAATGACACCGTTGCTTCCAACCGGAGTGCTTCCTTAGTCATTACCGACTCGTTGCTAGAATTACGTTTTGTGTGATATATGGGAATATTATTCATATACAATGTTTGATTGAGACAGACATGTCGGCTTACAGTTCACCTCGGTAAATTTTTTGTGATGTTACTTTTAAAATAATTACAGAATATTCACCTTCAATTTGTACATTTAATCACAGAGTATATGAAGAAGTGATTAAGCACTTCATATGAGGCTAGACTTAGTTATATTCTTAACTAGCTGTTGCCCGCAGCTTCGCCTGCGTAAACTAAGATTTACAACGGGATCTTATTACGCATAATAAGTAACTTTTCTGGTTGATTTTTCACACCTTGGGTCCGAAAAACCCAAATATCTTACGGAACCCTTTTTTTCCAAAATAAAATTTAGCCTATGTTACTCGTGGATAATATAGCTTTTAAATGGTAAAAGAATTTTAATTGAAATCGGTCCAGCACTTTTTGAGCCTATTCATTACAACGAAACAACCAAAGTTTTCCTCTTTATATATAGTGTAGACAAAACATATCATTATTAATATTTTGACATGCTCAACGTTTTTAATAATAAAAGCCCTCTTCACGGTATGATCTTACTACTATTATAATCGCGAAGTTTATATGGATGGATGTTTGTTTCTCTTTTACGTAAAAACTGCTGAATCGATTTTCATATAACTTTACAATAATATAGCATATACATCAAAACAACATAGGCTATAACTTATCCCCGCACTCCCACGGAAATGGGTACTACGCCGGTAAAACTGCGGGCGCTGCTAGTAGTCAAAAAAAATCTTACTTAACAGAGACGAAATCTGTATAAGTTCGATGATGTATCGATCATGATGAAAATGATGATGATATTTCGAGATTCGACAGTAACACTCTCGATTTACAAAAGCTATTACTATTATATAGCACCCCAATCTGATCAAGGGTCAAAGAAACTAAGATTTGACGCACTATGACAAGCGCCATCTGTCGGCAGCCATAAAGCGACCCTCTTGCCTTTACACCGTGTACCTCCCGATAGTTTCTTGCGAGCCCCTACGAACATGGCACTTAATGTCTTCACACCCTCACTACATCCCTTAGGTGAGCTATAATTTTCATTTAAGATGACAAAAATCACAACGTTACCCGAAATCAATATTTGCTCAGCAATATTACATTTGCCTATGTTTTCTTGTTGTGTATTACAAGAAAAAAAGGCTAATTGATATTTGAAGAAAAATAGTACCACTTTTTTGCGTGGGGAAAAACTTTATGCATGTACCCAGGACCGAGCTAGGTCTCTGAGCCTATGCGGGACTCACTCTTAGGCAGTACATATCTAAACTAAAACCACTGGCAAGGAGCACCTTGGGAAGAAAAATATAACAAATCTTTGATCAAGAAATTAGGATCAAGTCTTCACTTATTCTATTATTAAAAATTAGAACATAATATTATGGGTATACGATATAGACCTATTAAAAGAAAATAGTAATCTGATCTAAAATAATGTATTTAATTTATCCTGTCATTCCGTATATCCGTAATATTAAACTGAGCTCATCTGAATTAATAATATATTACAAATGCTAACAGAACTATATCTAACATAAGTTTTCATTACAATGAAACAATACTTTTCTATGCCAATTAACATACAAGCTGTAATCTATCCACAGAAATATCTACACAAGACTAAGTTAAATCGCTGTTGATTAAATAAACAAAGAAATCACTTCCAAAAACCACTACTCACTAACGAACAAACAAACGTAACTAACCCAACAAAATAATTAAAACCTAATAAATAAGTTTCCCGATAAGAATCTTCGAGTCAATTAAAGAACTCGGAATTGTAGGTAAAATTGCTGTCTTGTGTTTCGCTGTACGAGTTATCACCATATTTGATCTGACTGCGCGGTCAGAAATTACCCCCTTTTATGGATATTTCACCCCCCGGGGGGACACTTGACCTCCCTATCTGGAAACATCATCTACCCCTAAAATGAACTAATGGGCAAAACACGGACAGAAAACCGCTGGAAGAGACATTACTAATATTTGAATGTGTGTCAAAAATATCTTAAACATAAAAATATACAATAAAAAATATGAATATTTATATTATATATTATAATATTAATAAAAAAATAAAACTTGTACTTTAACCTTTTAAGCGTTTCCTAAATATATTCCTGTTATACTCCTACTTTTTCTTCAAGAAAAGTAGTTAGAAGTTATACTTATGTGAACTCACTGAGAGATCTCATTTCCACAACATTAATTTTTTTATGGAAACGTAAAATTTCATCTGGTGGTAAGATGGTACAAACATCCGCACCACCCACTCCACAGACAAGCTACACCAGAGGTTTAGCAGGTGGGTTTCCGGCTTTTCAAATACGAGTACTTTTTTCTTATACGAGTAGTTTTCTAAGGCCCCGCTCATTTTTATAGAGCGTTAGAAAACATTTAAATGACAAATTTGTGTGTAATGAATACTCATGCAATTGTTTACGCGAAAGCGTTTAAGAAGCCTTGCGCTTTTTTGTCAAGTGCTGTTATATTTTCGACGTTGAGTGTTGGACTTTAAATCGAATTAAGCTTACCGAATTTGAAACTCGAGCCAACGTCGGGATTTAATGCGACGCTTATTAAGCGCTCGTATGATCGGGGCCCAAGTCGTATCGTTTCGGAAATATCGTAGTTGACAGATAATTCCATATAAAGTGGTTGCGTGAGGCCTATTAATAAAAATAACAGAAAATAAACCCCATTATCACAAACATTATTTATAAACGGCGTACGCATACATACGAGTAGCATGTCCGAAAAAGAATCGAACATTTAGTTACTGTCTTAATTCCGTAATCAATCAATCATATAAAACTTAAATTTATTAAACAGATTACAGTTACACAACTTATTTTATTTTACATTCTTACAAACTAAATAGGACTTAAACAATGTAATGACTGTTCTAGTGGGCGCACATCTTTGTAAAAGTTTTATTTTGATATTCGGCAACAATAAGCGAATGATTTGCGAATAATGTTTATTGTGGTAGTAATGGCCGCCACAGCTCACTCCGTCCAAAACATACGCGATTAGATACATCTCAGATTATTATCTAGCGTAGCGTTATTATACTGTGCTATTAACAAAAAAAATGGCATCAAAAATCCTTATTTTTTATGTAACAGCTAAATATGACAATGTAAATTATATAATCAACATCTATGTACTATTATGTTGTTACGGTCATATATTATATGTTTTTAAAATATGTATTACTTGTTTCATAAGAAATAAGAAAGAAATGTCAAATATAAATATTTTTGGACAGCATTCGATTAAAACTTTACATAAAAGACAAGAGATACAATACAAAATATAAGTCCAATTATATTTTTTTTATCATTTACACCACGTCAATCTGGTCCCGTGGTAAGTTTCCGAAGAACTTGTGTTACGGGTACCAGACAACGGAAATACATAATAATATATATAATACTTTTTTAATGTCAATACATATATTTAGATTTTTATTACATAATACACATATTTATCACACATCCATGACCCAGGAACACAGAAACTTTTTTGTTCCCTGACGAGATTCGAACCCGCTACCTCCGCCAACGTTTTCGTTCTTAAAATGATTCTAAATACCATCTATGGTAACTAAAAATTATTAGAAAAAAATATTAATACTGTAAAAAAAAGCACACGATAAACAGTAATAAACAACATATGATAAATAATTGTTTACAAAATATATTTAATCAAAATAAATTAAGATCTAATTTCGACCCTTAGCCAATTCCAATTATCAATACATAACATAGATGTTTTTTTTTCGAAAGGACCTATGCTGTTGGCCTTAAGGCCTTAAAGCTACATCGGAAAAGTAGATGAGCAGATGGCTCATCTAAAAAAACAACATAGATGTTAAAATATTTAGTGCCAGTGGAGTACGTGATTAGATAAATAAGTAGGCGGGGACAATATTACATAAGCAACATATAATCATGGTTAAGCTAGCCTGTTCGATAGTAAGGCAATTTCTGCCCTACCAGGTAATGACACCTATTAGGGCGGGCGGCATCCTGTCGCATAATAGCCCCCCTGCCCCCCTGCCCTAGGACAGCCCACATGACATACATATTAAAGGAATTTACGTGGTCTTACAATATTGAAAGACCAAGTAAATTCCATGACCAATTTCAAGACCTATCCCTACTAATATTATAAATGCGAAAGTAACTCTGTCTATCTGTCTGTCTGTTATGCTTTCACGAAACCACTGCATTGATTTTTATGAAATTCAGTACTCATAAAGACCAGAGCTTGGAAAAGGGCATAGGCTACCTTTTATCGCGAAAAAAGGCTTGGAGGGGTTTTTTTGAACGCGCTAATCTCAGGAACTATCGGTCGGATTTGAATGATTATTTCAGTTTTAGATAGCCTATTTATCGAGAAAGGCTATAAGAACTATTTCATCCCGCTAAGTCACCGTTATAAATCATAGTTAACGCAGGCGAAGCTGCTACAGCAAGCTACAGCATCAGCTTTAGTAAAAAAATAAAGACTTCATTTCATATAAGTCATGTAATGTCGTGATCTTATATGAAATTAAGTTTTCGTGTTTTTATTCATGCAAATGAATATTAGTATGTATAATATGTAATGTTATAACTTTAAAGTGTCTAGTAGGCAATAGTGATGACTAAAATTGGTCTTGATCGTATACTCCCAAAAGTGACCAAAAAACGAAAAATGAAAGCCAAAGCGTTTTATGTTATAAAACGAAACAAAAACAAAAAAAAAAAATTCAAACATAAAACTAATATAGCTAAACACAATCTCAATAGGAAATAAACAAAGTCCTTATCAGCACCTAATAAAAAGTGTC
Source organism: Lycaena phlaeas (assembly GCA_905333005.2). Taxonomy (NCBI): domain Eukaryota; kingdom Metazoa; phylum Arthropoda; class Insecta; order Lepidoptera; family Lycaenidae; genus Lycaena; species Lycaena phlaeas. The sequence continues at coordinate 9,244,447 of HG995181.1, forward strand.
TAAACAAGGTATCCTTACAATTCCTGAAACATGGAAACAACCTGGCAATTCCTGAAATTACTTCCCGTTCAAATTGAATATTTTCGCGCCGCGGCGTTGGACAGTAGAGCGCTTATCTGACTCATTCCGTGCTATTTTCTGCTTTCGTGATGGAATTCGTAGGATTACCACGTAGACTTGTGATTGTATACTGAATGGCCCGGATAACTGGTACTTTTGTTCTGTCATAATATAAAATGTCGGGTTGTTAAAGATTACGAAGGATATATTTTGTGGGCTATGTGTAACTATAAATAACCGTGAAGAAATTGGAAAGCGATATTAAATGTATTCATTTTATATACATTCGTCATCAGTATCATCCTTTATCCGTCCACTGCTGAACATTGCAAGCTTGCCACTCGCATCCAACACGGACCTGCCACTGCACGGAGATCGTCTTCCCATTTAGTTAATGGCCGACCAACACTTCATCTACCTCAACGCGGCCTTAACATGAACCTAAATGGCCCATCGGGCATTATAAATTATTATGTTATATTCATCATCATCATTATCTCAGCCTATAGCTGTCCACTGTTGGACATAGACCTCTCTAGTTTATCTATCTATCTCCAATGGTTGCCCAGCGCGACTGGTCCATTGCCACCTGCATCAAACGTATTCAGTACATGTCATATTCGTTTTATCTATAGTTTAGGTAAAAAATTTGTTTAGTTTAGTCCTAGAATATTTAGTCAGAATTGAAATTTCAACAGCATATCGCTACGTCCAAAAACGCAGCGCATATATAAATTATATGAAAAACTCAATTACATTTGCGTAAGCCTCTGCGCATATTATAACGATCAAATAAATCAAACTAAACCTTAAAACGTCCCATTCATCTACGCACAACACATCTACAATAATTATAAAGCAAGAACATTTATAATTTCCTACCAGATGCGTGAGCGGACCCCATAAAGTTGACTCGACGGATTTCAAGATAAAAAGCTTATATCAGAAAATGTACTTAAGCTAAATAATATTTCCATTTTTATACCTTATCACAATCTTAGCTTTATTTATCATATAAGCTAATTGGGTGGTCACGCGCCCATCTCTTTCTCCATTAACCTGTCCGCCTCTCACGTGAGCTTACGTTATATTCGCGTGTGCGGATGTAAATCAGTGGATTGTCACTGGACTTATAATTTTACTGTCGGACGACGGCGACACGGCACGGCCGCACGCGACACACGGATCCTACTTAATGTCCCAACTCTAATTACGGAGTTATTCCAACAATCTTATACTTTATTTTTTTCCATGGTATTTCATGAATATGAAATTATAGAAAACTGGCATACTTGATATGTTCGTGGAAACGATGTTGGAAAACTTTTCGCGAATGGTTACTCAATTTGATGAATTTGAATGATTGATGATTGATGAATTTAAGTTTATTTTAGTTGTCATCAGCTTATGACTTAATGATTATTGAGTTATATATAAAATCGTATCCGCTCGCTATTTTTTTGTGTCGCGCTCTCTTCTTTATAAATGTATCATCACTAAGCACCAATAAGTGGGAACGTTATTCAATTTAATGTGGAAGCCACTTTGGCGCATTTACCCGTTTGTATCCACGTAACATCATCATCATCATCAGCCTTTATCCGTTCACTGTTGAACATAGGCCTCCCTGAACATCAAGACGACCGATCTCTAGCCACTTGCATCCAACACGGACCGGCCACTCCACAGAGATCGTCTTCCTTCCTCGTTAATAGGATTCTATTAATACGATATGGACACCACAGAAAGACAGATGGAGCATTCCGAACACGCGAGCGACGGCACTAAAGCGAATACAAATTCAAAAGATATAGTCTATACTATTCCCCGTGGGAATACGGGGATGAATTATAAGTTTATGTGTTATTCTGATGTATAAGCTATATTATTATTATGAAGTTTCATCAAAATCCATTCAGTAGTTTCGCATTTATAGTATTAGTAGGATATGTGATGAACACAAACACATTATGATTGGTTGTGATTGCTGATGATGATGGTAGCGTTTATAATTGTGTGTCAACCTTCAACTATGTAGTTATAAAGCCGGCGGTTTTTAACTGCCATAACTGCCCTTCTGCACGTAACCGCCGCCCTGGATACCTTACGTTTGTCTTATCAAGCGTGTTATTGAGCCGAGTTCTATTGCTGCCTGGCTTTTATGTTCATTTTATAGTATTTAAACTGCGAGTTCCTTAATAATGCTATTGTTATTCTATAATTACAATTAAAAACCGTAATATTTTTTTCACAGAAACATTATTTTAGGCAGAAGCTGACTATAACTAGATGTATGGTTTATAAAATAAATAAGATTAAAAAAATATATTTTATGCAGACTACATTTTTCTTAATTAAAAATTGAGACTATTTAAATTGTTTTTTTTTTCCTGAAATCAGGTGAAGGCATTTTTCAGCGATGTCCTGGGCCAACGCGAGCCAAGCTTCACATACCTTCTAAGACTTAATTATCAGGCGTGAAGGTTTCCTCTCGACATTTTCCTCAGTACCTATGCAAATAAATTTGTATATTTATATTATTTACGATTTACATTCATGTTACTGGTGAGCGACATTGTTAATTATTTTATCATATTACATTGTACCCTTTTTTAAGCGGAAAACGCAAACGGAGGAATTTGACTTTTGGTACAGTTAAAGAATAAATGGGGAGAAAGTGTAGGAAGTAATTATTTTTGTGTAATATATTATAAATACATTAGAATCATTTACGCATCTTACTTTACGCATAAACTCAAAACCGAAAAATGACAATTTCGCACTGTAGATAGCGTAGGTACAACTTTTTCTATAAAGAAGCATTATTTGAGATACTGTCGAATTTTATTTGAAGTTGAGTGAAAATTTCGATCGCTGGGCGACCTCTAGTTATTATAATTGGGTCCAAAAAAAAATGATTAATAACTAGAATGTGTTCGACTATCATTCAACAAATTAAAATAGCTAAAAGTCTGGCTTAATTCTTACGACCACAATACTTATTTCATTATTAATAAGCTTTTATTAAAATTTTTGAAGACATGTTTTAATTTATTGAAGAAAACAGTAAATTCATATTAACGGATATTAAGAGATTTTACACTCACTTTTCGTAAAAAATCATACCTTTCATTATATAACAACTGAAATCGTAAAAAAATCCGGATCATGAAACGGCATGACAATGTCTGAATTCCACGATAAAGGTCAGGTTAAAATGGCCATTCCACGTTGATTCCTATCACAGGCATAGTATGGCAACGTCGAAGATCGCTCAGCCATAACTCACGAGTCACGAAGGCTACTCGAACCTTAATGAGCACTCATAACGATATGGATATCAAAAATAATTAACCCATTTTATATTAAAGCTAATCGCTAGAATATAATCTAGCATTCGAGAAACTTCTTTCATATGACACGAAACCTAATGTGAAATGTTTATTTTCGGTTTACAATATCCATAACGTTAATCATTTATCATCAGCTCACCATCAGATTGTAACAACACTCAAGAAAAACTGATGAAAGTACATTTTAATCGACTTCAAAAAAAGGAGGAGGTTATTATTTTCCTTGTTCATAAAGTTGATCACTTACAATTAACATCAGATGGTACCAAATCATAAATGCCATTGCCTATTTAAAACCTCTACTTATATGTATATAAAATTCTCATGTCACGGTGTACGTTACTGAAATACTCCAAAACGGCTAGAACCTATTTTGATAAAATTTTGTGTGCTTATCAAGTAGGTCTTAAGACCCAGCCCAAACTTTTTTTATTTTTATTTTATGTCAATTTTTATTGTTTTTATTTTTTTTATGATACAACATACGAAAATACATACAACCCAAAATTTTCACCCCTCGACGATCTGCCCCTATTTTTTGATAGCGATATTAGTACTTTTGGCAGAACGAAGTCTGTCGGGACAGCTAGTTAACATATAGATCTGTTCCGTCTTAATCCCTGTTCTAATTGAAACCTCAGTAAACAGAAACCATTAATGACTACAAATCCAATTTTGAACTTGAATTACATAGAAAAGATTTATATTTTGAAATTAAGGAAACCTTAAGACAAAAAGTGTACGCGTGATCAAAAAGTTTTAGCTAAATACATAGTCGTTTAAGGTGGTCGTCGGAACATCCTGCGATGGCAGATCCTAGGTAGTTGATGAGAGTATATGGATTAACTGCCTTAGTAGTGAAAGAGACCTATGTCCATCAAACGGAATCAGGATATTTATAATAAGTGAGCATTGTGATTTTTTTTGAAATTAGCATCATTTTCAGTTCTTTTTCCTTGTTTTATTTACATATTTTGTTCCATAGACAAATTGTAGATATAGTGTTAGTTATCAAGCTTGGTGGAGTCAGGCACCAATGCCGGAGCATCGTAAACTGTTAATTGGTGATAAAGCGAGTAATTGGACGCGGCTATCGACGCATGCGCACTAATGAACTCCCGATTACTGCGCCGAGGCCACGAGAAAACACATTTTACATATACTATATTCTTATACTGACGCCACTTGATATATAAGGCAAGGTCAGTTCTCATGCCTCAGCTTCACTAAGGTGACCACTTTTTCCCACCTCATTTATTTCTGTGTAGCCAGGACAAGCGGTAACTATCAAATGACAGGCTACGATCGCAAGGAGCCGGCGAATAGCAACGGATTTAATAAAAATTCTTCTGGAGAGTTGCCAATGATTTCTTGATAAAACAAAGTAAATAAAAGACACATTTTAATTTATAATTTTGGATTAAAAAAGTATTAACTTATAGTATAATAAGTCCTGATGCTAGGCAAGGGTCTCCTCGTCGAAATCAGGCGAGGAGGGTTCACACACATTCAAAGACTTTTAATTTATGTAGGTATACAGGTTTCCTCGCGATGTCTTACTTAACCAATGAGCGAGTAGTAGTAGTAGAAGTATCACAGGATTTGATTCAGATTCGGGATCTCATTCAAGAGACCAAATCCATACCCACTTGACCATCGACGCTCATCATCATCATCATCAGCCTTTATCGGTCCACTGCAGAACATAGGCCTCCCTTGCTACTCGCATCCAACGCGGATCTGCCACTGCACGGAGATCGTCTTCCCACCTGGTTATTGGCTGGCCAACACTTCGTCTACCTAAGCGCGGCCTCCACTCTTGAACCTTAATGGCCCATCGGCCATCCGTTCTTCCGAGTGCGTGACCAGCCCATTGCCACTTCAACGTGCTTATTCTTCACGTGATATCGGTAGCTTTAGTTCTCTGGCGAATGTCTTTGTTTCGAATCCTATATGCCAAAGAAACATCCAGCATAGCACGCTTCAAAGCACGTTGAGCTACGGCAAACTTCGTCGCTCATAATTTTAAATTCTAATATAATATAATAATTTTAAATAAAGCTATTTGAAAGGAAGCTTTAATTTCACAAAGCTCGATATTTTTAAATTATAATTATATAATTATACGTCATTATATATCTTAAATTGTAAATAACCTTGTCATAAAAATGTTATATAAGCAACTTGATTGTCTTTTCTAGTTTTCAATAAACAATTAACTAATCCCTGTTATGACGCCAGCCATGTTTTGAAGCTACAATGTGTTCTATAATAAGTAAGTGCTGCTACTTCCTCCCACGTTCGTGTCACGTGAGTGTCCAAGTTCCTGTTGAATCACGTGCGAGCTTAAAATAATCTAGATTCTAGATCAAATCTGAGCTGACTGAAAGCTAGACTTTGTTTCTATGATGCGTTCCTTGGTTAATAATCTTTTCGGTACCTACTCAAAACCGATATATAATTAATTTTGAGTTTATCCCCTTTTACCCCACTATGATTTCTTCGTAATTATCAGTATCCGTACATCAACAAAATGCTATAAAAAATATAATTCAATCATCACCAAAACCGGTTCGCCTAAATAGTAATGTGAATTTTTAATTAATAACTTTCTCTCCTTTTTTTGAAGCCGGTTTAAATGTATATAAGTTAAAGCTATAAGCTATAAGCTATTTTGAGATTGGTTTCTAATATTTTTGGGAATTTCACTGATTTTAATATTACTGAGTCCAGAGTTCATTTTAGAGGATTAAGTTTCCTAGTAGCAAAATTACATTGGTTGTAACCAGAGCTTTAATAAAAGATTTCGTTAAAGCCTTGGTCATACCGAACGATGATAATTAAATTTTGATTATAGGTACTGATTTTTTTTAAGTCTACGCAAACTTCACTCAATATATTGAAAAAACTTTTACGGATTTTATATAAGTTTCAGTAGATGTACCATAGGGGTAGTAGAGTAGTCGTTTTTTCTATATTATAAGAGGGCAAACGAACAGTCGAAGCCTTGCGACTATCGACGCCCATTAACATTCACATAACCAGAGGTTGTGCAGATGCGTTGCCCTCCTTTTCCCTATCCCCCTCCCCTCCCCCCAATGGGCCACCGGAACCTCACAAACCGCAAGAAACGCGACAGCTTAGCTGTCACTTTGATTTTATGTGAGCAAGAGCAAATAACTATGTAACATCACAACATCTGACACCTCAGTCCTCCCGTGACCATGGTTGCTATCATGTAAAATATCCGAAATGTCAGTCATGTAAAAAACTAAATAAACTGCGATAAAAACAGTCAATCCATGTTGGATGCGAGTGGCGAGGGAACGGTCGTCTTTTCGATTATTGCGGCAACAAGACCATGTTCAACAGTGGACGGATAAAGGCTGATGATGATGATGAAATCAATAAAAGTTGTTTAATTATAATACTAAGCTACTGATACTTTATTTAAAAGTATAAAGGCCTTTTAACGCTCAGGTCCGTGCCTCTAAGATAAACACGTTGGTGTTTTGTCTTCAATATCCATTTGAGCTTATTATGACTATACGATTTCAATATTGTTTGCACGAAATGAATAAATAAACGTCGAGGTAATTAATTTTAATAGGTGAAAGAACACTTTAAAATTGTTGTCCACTTAAACATAGTATTAATGAATGCCAAGACAACCGATCAACAACAGCCACTGCATGGAAATCATTTTCCCGTCCGGTTAGTGGCCGATCAACACTTACTTAGGTAGAGTCGTCATATATAATAAGTAAAACTTTATAAATTTAAAGCTGAGTACAAAAAAGTGAGTGGAACATTGCACGAGATCGAAGTGAAACTTCATAACAATTTATTATTATTACCAGTGGATGTTATATTCAATACATTAAAAACAGTTTTTGTTATAATACTAATAACTGAGTTTGTTTCACCGGTTCTTCTCAGTGGACTTGCTTTGGAACCGGTGATAGACTCAATTAACGTTCAAAAAGATACTTTGATGGTAATATTTTGAATAAATTTTTTTGACTTTGACTTTGGCTACTTCTAGGTTTCTAGGTAGGGTTAGGAAGAAAAAAAGATTTAATTAATGTATTAACAATATCAAAAACAAGGTTCTATAAAAGTCACGTATAAGCCTGATTGCAGCTGAAAAGTAAGGGAAAATAAAAAGTATAAATGAATGGACATATTGTATTTGAGTTATCTCTTATCTGTGCGGAAAGCGTCGCGCTGGGTAAATGTCAATTCATCCAGCTTATCTCTCACCAGGCTCCGTCTAATACTTCCTATGATACGTTTTTATTTCCTACTCGTAGTCATTTATAAAGCCAGCTGAGAATATTTCCCCTTTTAATATATTTCATTTATTATCATCATCATCACCTGTTAGGATGTTTACGGGACACTGTCGTCTCAATAAGTAATAGTCAAGAAGAGTGACACAAGGCATTACAGACTCTGCTGCTCAGCAGAGAAAACGTAAATGCACATTCTCACTGAATGCCCCAACCTAATGCATAGACGTAGTTCTATTCTAGGGAAGCATGTATTGCACCCAGAAGAGATCAAATCTCTTGGTGCCAAAAAAGTCCTAGAGTTCATAGAAACAACAGGACTTGGACCGGAGTAAATAGTGGCGATCACAATAGATCAACCCTGGTCGCAGTGTTACGAAGGTAGGCTTTGGATGCAACAGCCACTCTTGCAATAATAAAATAATAATAACACCATCATCAGGCTCTATCCGTCCAGTGCGTAATGACCTGTCGTAATGAATACCAAGTCGATCGATCTCTTGCCACTCACATCACGGACCCGACAGGGAGATTTTCTTCCCACCATATAAGGTTGACCAACACTTTGTCTACTCCACTCTTGAACCTTATTAGCGCATCGACCATCTGTTCTTCTGGATGTTCATTGTATGACCAACCCAGTACCACTTCAACGAGCGTTGTCTTCGCTAGATATCGGAGACTTTAGTTCTCTGGCAGAGGCCTTCTTTTCGAATTTTATCTGCCAAACACCCAGCATAGCAATATTGAATTACAATAACCCTTCGAGCCAGTCGTATATTTAAATACCACTTTTTGGCTCCGTAGATAATCGGGAATAACACATTGTTTAAAGGGTTTCGTCTTAAAACTCTGCAGAATAGACGGGGTAGATGATGATGATGACGATGATGATGATGATGATGATAATGATGATAACGACGACGATGATGGTGATGGTGATGTAACTCTAAAAAGGCTGCGTCGATTTTGACAGGACTTTCACTCACTTATGACGATGAGTAACTTAAACTATCGTAGCTGTAAATTTTAATTAAAGTGGATGAAGCTGCAACAGCTAGCGTTTTTATAATTACTAAATAACATAGACTAAAATAGGTTACATATTTTTTTAGTCATCTATATTAATTTATACATTCAGCGAAATTCATAAAATTTTAAAACGTTTTATAACAAATATTCAATAAAATTAGATCGTATACACTAATCCCTGAACAGTCAATCGAACTATCTTAAACAGTAATCGATGGACGAAGGTCGCCTGCGACTTCCATCCGTCACGCTGACAAAAGGAGTCCCGTCCCCCATCTATCAAGTGATAACGTAATGGATAGACGATTGCCATTGTTACGCTAAAGGGAAAACGTCTTTTGGCCTCAATATTTCCTTGGATAAATAGCTTTTGGAATTCCTGCTTTCTATTAAGAATATTCTTTAAGAGAATAAAGGGAGGAGACTATCTTGAGTTCTGTCGGTCGAGATAATGGTTTAGTGTAGAATTACGTAAGCAGTCCTAGATCTTTTTGTTAATGATGTTGTGTCCATAAGTTGTTGGAGCGTTAGTTTTTTCTATTAGTAAGATAGGTCATTAAATAGAATTTTACATAATGGTAAGTGGTAACCCTATTAGTAGCACATATTAGTGACTGGCCTAGTATTAGTGTTAGCTATGTTGGCCTTGAGGCCAACAGCATAGGTCCTTTCGAAAAAAAAAAGCTAAGTTTTTTTAAAGTTTCATCAAAATCCATTCAGTAGTTTTGCGTGAAAGATTACAAACATATACATTATAAACTTTGGCGTCTATTATTAAGAAATAGTGATAAGAAATCGAAAACTTAACTTTTTTACAAAAATAATCTCAAACGGTTTTCAACGATGACTTTGAATTTTGAGACACAAGTATTGGTCGTTCAGGTTAAGATTAGGTCTTAAACTAAACTAAACTAAATTAATATATAAAATAATCATACACCTGATTGGAAGTCTCATTAAGGGGTTCGTGTCTGCAGACTATTATCATATAAAGTCTTATTATGATAATAACGTCGCGACGCTCGGAAGGCAGATACCATCGGAGGTGGACAATTACCCCCATTCATTATTATTATACATAGCCCCCTTATTATTATGTAAAGGGGGTGTTATGAACTATTTATGCATACAAATTTTAGAAGGACGAATATGATATTAAATTTTAAAAGGGTTATTTTTACACTTAAAACTATTTAAAATGGATGGTTTCGACATTGTCCACGAATTGCTTGTTAAATAATTATTTACTCCTTTTAATAATATATATTAGTTACTATATTATATTTTTTAAGGTTCATAGTTTGAGGTTCTTTGTATTTTGACACTCGTTCGCGTATCTCATATTGCAGATATTGAAATATCTCCAAAACTACATACGCTATTAAAACCACTCTTACGCTTTCACGTATATTGGTCTAAGATACGAATATGAAACAAAATGTAACGGGCTGATAATAGAATGAGACCTATTTTATTATAAATTTAGGGCCTGTTTCACAATCTCCAGTTAAGTTCCCAATAGGCTATCGGCAACATATTTGACAGATAGAGTATGGAGTATCTGTTAAATATCTGTCAAATATTTTGCCGATGGCCTATTGGGAACTTAACTGGAGATTGTGAAACAGGCCCTAATATATTAGAAAAATTTTTAGGTTGTCTGAAAATTCCTGGACAGAATATTTTTCATTATTTTAAAAAAATATTTTTTTTAAATAACGACGACCACCTTATATCAACGTGTTCACAATAAAGCAGCGTTCATGCTGATATAAAGTTTTTTTCTATTATCCTATCAAGTGAAAGTAACTGGCATCGATATGCCTGACAATATAGGCCTATGTTCAGCAGTGGACGGATAAAGGCTGATGATGATGAATCCTATAATCAGTTACACCACAGCAATTAACGTTCAAAACCCTTTAAAAAAACTTCAAACAAAAAGAAACAGCGAATTTAAAAAAAAGGAGCTGTATTTTTAAATTCAGTACTAAAAGCACAACTCGAACGGGACAAAGGGAATCCTACAAAATGCACAGACAATTTCAAACAAACGGTGAAGTAATGTTACCAACACGAAAAATTTTATAACCGGTTACTTGGTCTACTAAATTTTCGTTCTATTTTCGATTGCATTCGTACGAAGTTTGAAGATTTCTAAAATAAGAACGGATGAGTTAATTAGAAACGTCTAGATGTCGGCTGAAAATAGATGGGGGGGGGGCGATAAGCAGGCTTTACGCTGGTCGAGTGATTAGATTACTGCACTACATCAGTCGGGGATTCGAATGCAAAGTGCGTACGTTCTACTTCTTAGTACGGACTTATTATAACAAAATAACTATTACGGATTTTATAGCGATTTATTAAGTTTTTGAAGTTGACTGACCTGTTGGTCTAGTGGTTAGTAACTCTGACTGCTAAACTAGAAGGTCGTGGGTTCGATTTCCACTCAGGACAAATGTTTGTGTGATGAGCATGATCATTTGTTTGTAATAATTATATATTTAGAAATATTTAAGTAATGTATCAGTTGTCTGGTTCCCATAAGAACAGGCTCTGCCTAGTTTGGGGATAAGATGGCCGTGTTGAGTTGTCCCAACATATTATTATTATTAATTTTGATTTTCTCGGTTATTATTATATACCCGACGCCTCGCATACTTTACAGCAACCATGGTTACGGATACAATATTTTTACGAACTTAATATGAGCATGGCATAGTGTGATTGTTAGTTTCAAAAAAGCCTGTTTGAGTTTCATTTTGATTTAATGATGATTTTAAATTAATAATGATAAAATACATTCCTTTTAAATGATGAATTTAAATGAAAAATGATGAAATACACATTCATTACTACTGCTTTCAATTACCTAACGTAGAAGAGTTGTTACTCCACTAAAATGGTAGTGGCAGGAGATCGACCTTGAAAACTTGACTGTTGGCGATATGAGCTGCTGATAATGACTGCTAAATCCTTTTTGCTCAAGCCACTCACTCGAAGAATAATACCTAATACTCAATACTTTATGTCGCCAAGACATTTCCATTGTACGAAAATGACCATCTCACCGCGGGTGGGAGACCTTACTTACGGAAGTGGTCTGCCAAATGTCAAGGCCCCAGTTACCATTAACTCTTACCATAACGTTAACTGTTATTGATAACTGCCGAACCATTGCTAGAAGTCAATAATACGTTTGCCCGTGACTTTGGACGGTTTACGCATTTATTTATCACTAGCGTTCCAACCCGGCTTCGCACGGTTAAACTATTATACCGTTGTTTGCTGCTCTCTGATGTGGCTATCTATAGGTAAAATAAATTTACATATCAGTCCAGTAGTTTTTGAGTATATTCAATGTAAAAAAACTTTCTTCCTTGTACTCGTTATATTAGTATCTTAGATAAACATGAAACAACAGGAAATTCCTACTAATATTATAAACGCGAAAGTTTGTAAGAAAGTATGGATGGGTGGATGTTTGTTACTCTTTCATGTATAAACTACTGAATGGATTTTAATGAAACTTTACAATAATATAGCTTATACATTAGATTGAAACATATAACTTGGAAATAGGAAGTACGAGGGTGAAACCGCGGGGCGCTGCTAGTACAATATAATAAAAGAAACATGGTATAACTATCTAATCCAATACAGACAAAATATTTAATTAATTATATTATTAAATATTTAATTTACATAATATATTTACTGTCCTCCATTTTAATACCACATCAGTTTAAAAGAAACTTGCAATATCTCGTCTAAATGAGGAACCGCTGCGTCTGTCCTCCAGAACTGTAGGGCTATTCTGTAAAAACCATTTCGATATCGAGCTTCACCTGTGTGATAGAGGCTACATTACGCTCACTTCGAAAGTGAACTTTATTAATATAGATAGATAGTCGAGTTTTAAAGAATACAAATTTGTCAAATTCGTCATATCACCGCGGATTCCGCTTTCGAGATTCGAAAACAACCTTACAGAATAGCCCTACTGATCTCGTCATAGATCGTAAATTTCGCAAATCACTGAACTCCCAAATGGCGATACCGATTAATCAAATAATTTTGTTATGTATTGAAGTGGATTTGGGAGTTTAGATTAACAATTCGGACATTTAAGTACAAAATATTTCGCATAGGACAACTTCTGTCGAATCTGCTAGTAAAACGAGTTGAGAGAGGATGCTAGTAGAACGAGATAGAACGAGAGTAGATCTTTACTCAAAAATAGGGGCCAGCCCAATGCTAGGTTGAATTAATGAGCGCCGTCAACCACTTGCTGCGAACACTTCGTCTGGTAGTTGCCAATGAAATCCTTACTAATATTATAAATGCGAAAGTAACTGTCTGTATGTATGCCTGTTAAGCTTTCACGCCTAAACCACTGAACCGATTTTGATGAAATTTGGAACAGAGATAGATTGGAGCTTAGGAAAGGACAAAGTCTACTTTTTATTGCGAAAAAAGCTTTTGGGGTTTAAATAAGGGATGAAAGTTTGTATGGAAGTTCGTCATTATACATAGAAGATGACGCCATGCATTTAGGAACTTGATAAGAATTAAATAACCATTAATAATTATTGTTCCACAGTTTTTAAGATTTTTTTCCCTATATGGGCATGAAATAGGAGATGAAAGTTCGCAGGGTAGTTACAAAAAAATCTGTCTGTGTTTACTATACGTATGTTCGAAACTGTGCTACTCCGAATTTAACGCGAGCGAAGCCGCGGGCAACAGAAATGAATGTGATATTGATGATGGAAATGGGAAATGTGTGTAATCTAATAACAAAGAATGGAAAGTGGGTGATCTCAGCGAGATAACGTTATCTGTGAGTCAGACCGCCTCCATTGTGTGGACCGTATCATTGTATATCAAGCGGCGATTCGAATCATCATCATCATCCGGTTGGAGAAGACATGAGAAGACATGCGTTTTTCTCAATCTATAAAATAATAGTCCTATTAGTTGACGAAAAGTTGCGGATAGAAATTTTCACAATGATATAATCATTTTGATATAAACAGCTTTTATCGTTCCTGAATATAATATAATCAAGGGAGGCCTTGATGAACGTTATGACGACCGATCCCTTGCCACTTGCATCCAACACGGACCGGCCACTGCACGGAGATCGTCTTCCCAATTATGTTAAGATACGAAAAAAAAATCAGCTGGTACCTTGTACGTCAGCTGGTGACTCGAATATGAAAAATTTTTCGTTAACATATTAGGTTACCTACGATTTAAAAAATATTTCATGTGAGAGGAAATGACTGCATTTTTTTTACATGATTGGGTGGCTCCACCGCTCATCCCTCCAACCGCGCGCCAGTTGACGTCCACGAGTCTTTATGATGTTATTCTCTGATGCGTCTCACAAATTATCTCGCGGGAGGTAATGATTGACCAAATTCTCACCTGACTCCCGGCCCATTAACAATGTCACCCAAGACTTGACGAGGATATTTCCTCGATCTCAATGGTAGAGATCCAGCCATCCATATGTACCAAAAAACATGTCATTTTTCCGTGAAAACGTCTTACAAACTTTAAATTTTTAAATACCTCATAATTTGTAATAAAACTCTTCGGAATCTCATCATCAATCGCCAACAACACTAGTTGGCCCTAGGCATTGGCCACTCTCCCCACCACGGTTCAAGCCTTGTCATGGCGGTGGGGCTCAGTAGCTCACGGTGACCCCAATACCTTGGGCGAAACGTATTGAGCCTAGGGGGCTCTTTGTACCCTTCTTATAAGAATAGGGGGCAAAAGAGTAGGTTGCAAGGGGCGAGGACGGGAACCTCGCCTTATTGTACTGTCTCGAAGTTGGGAGGGGTTATTCTGTGATGCGGGGCAACCACTCTGTGTGCATCGGTCCCCTGAGGGACTGACTAGCCCTCGAGGTGCCCTGTTGCTTGTAGATTCGGGCGGCATTGGTGGCACCATCTTTCGGGCGCAGCGTGTCCCACATACCCGCCTAGGGAGAACCACTCCCCCGCGGGATGCCTAAGCGCATTTTCCGGCGTTAAAGAAAAAAGAAAAGACATAGGCCACTTTCACTGAATACCAAGATTGCAGTAGCAAGCGGTTTATGCAATATACACCCCTACTAAACCGCAATAAATAAAAAACATTAAGTTAAATCCTCATAAATTTTAAAGCAATACAAGTCTTGATTATTTCATCATCACAATTGGCAGTTCACCTTTACGACCGGTGATGAATTTCAAAACAAAATCGTGTATATAAACTACACAATAGTATTTACCTACGTATAATAGTAATTCGCCGATGATTTGCGTTTTACGGGCGATTGAGGAAATGCTAAGGCCATTGAGACCCAATCTTAATTGCCACGGAAGGAGTTTTCTACAAAAACAAGAGAGTACAGTCGAGAGCAGGGAAACACTGAAATTTTTTCAAAATACCTAAATCTCAATCTTATTCTATTTAAAAGTCTATTTAAAAGAGCTGGTATTGAAAACATATTATACGATGTAAAACATTGTTTTATTTATTGTTTTTTAAGATATATCCTCAACAATAAAATGGGAGGATCAATTAAGGAGATTCGCCAAATATAAGAAGTTACATATATAATAATTATACTTAAATTATATTTTATACTTAAGGCAGGTATTTCTTTGCCTAGGTTCATTATCTAATATTTTCTGCATTCTGTCATGTAGCATGTTCGCATGGAACGCTAAGAAATATACATCAATGCAAGGCTTATTTTCGGTAGTAACTACTTACTGCATTAAAGGACATAATGAACAAGCATATAAATCTTTAGTTTCTGTGAAATGAAAAATGTTTCTTAAATAGAACGATAATATTTCGTGCTGACTTTACTCTGTCTTTGGAAATTTATAATTCATAGTAATTAATTCAATATCGATATTAATTAAATTCCATGGCTTATCTTGTGTCCGAAGTACCGGCGAAATACCACGTCATGCAGCACTAAATGACATCATACGTCGCGCTCTTGCCACTGTCGGGTTACCAGCCGTGTTGGAACCCACGGGGCTGGCTCGTGACGATGGCAAGAGGCCGGACGGGATGTCGTTGGTGCCATGGAAGATGGGACGCCCATTAGTATGGGATGCATCATGCGTAGATACGTTGGCAGCGTCTCATTTGCCAGAGACGTCGGTTTTGGCTGGTACAGCGGCCGCAAGACAAGAGGACTTAAAACGCCGCAAATATGCATGCATTGGAAATGGATACATATTTTCGGCTTTTGGAGTCGAGACTCTTGGTCCATGGGGCCCAGAGGCTTTCCGGCTTTATCGAGACCTATCAACTCGTTTGATAGAGATCTCACGTGACCAAAAGGCTGGCCTGTATTTGGGCCAACGCATCAGCGTTGCAATCCAACGTGGCAACGCGGCCAGCGTTTTGGGAACGATCCCAGCCGACAGCGATCTGGGACCCATATATTATTTGTAATACTTTTGTACATAGTTAATTTTAGTTTTTATTTATTATAATTTTAGATTTAGTTTTGTTTCAATGCACAAAGATATCAAAATAATGACTAAGTTTTTGTATTAAAATGAATATATGTTATTCAATATCGTAATTATGACATTTTTTATTCCGTATTTAAGTTGGGCGATCTCTTTAATTTATTAAAGACCTGTAAAATTATATATTTTTCCGACATGTTTTTGATTAAAAAAAATAAATAGTTTGGCATATATATAGAGCAATATGTATTAGCATATTGAGTTCACGAATAGGTACATATTTTTAGCATCTGCAAACGAAACATCCTGTATAAAAACGATGTATAAAAAGAGAAAATTCCGGAACGTCGTTTTCGATTTACGAGGGTACAACCAGGTACACACATGCGCCCGCGCACTCTGTCCACTGAACAATCGATCGTAAATCAGCCTCGATAAAATTATAGGAGGGAACAATGCATGCGACGTATTACCTTCCTCCCACCGCAGAGAGTCCGCTTTCCACCTGGGAGTCTCCGTCTCCGAGATAGAGTCTACATTCGCACGTGTATAGACAAGAAATGTTTATTTTGAGAAAGTCCCACCACGCCATTTCAGCGTCTAAATCTGAGGAGGTTGAGATGATAATCGCACGAACAAAGCTACTCTCATAATTGCGAAATTCACGCTCCGTGGTGCGGTACAAAAATAAGATTATGGATTCCGCTGAGCCCCGGTGTTATTATGATTCGAGGATCCGTCCGTAGTATGTCTGAGCGGTTTACGGCTTCTATTCTCGGAAGAATAAACCTCACTTATTGAATTTTGTTCTGGTTATTTGCGGGGAACATTGTCTGAAGTCTAGCTACAGGTACTAGGACAGTCAGGGCTCAAATACTAGTTAGCACGAGGACAAAATATATTACTATGGAATATATTGGGATCTTAATGTTAGGAGTGATTAAAAATACTTAAAAATTTATGATAATTCAAATTAAATTATTTTTTATACCTTTTATTTTATTTTGTGATGACGCAGCGGAAATCCTTTTCCGACCATACCAGGGCCTTGGGTAGGCGCGCTGGCGTGTGTGGGGACTAGCATTGGATGCACTACCCCACTAAAACCACTGCTTGAGCCTTCAGCCGCTATCTGAGGGACCCGGATCTGCAGGCGACGGGAAACCCTCAGCGACCGTATAACAAATAACCTGTACAATTCAGTCAAAAAAAAAACCAAGTTTTCAAAATTTTTCAAGCCCTAGCCAGATTACGCTAGGAGGATGAGACCCGAAAATTACTTAATTTACGGAAAATTCATTTCATCTGCGATCTCAGTTTACAGCCCATCGCTTTTTCATTAAAACTTTTCGACAAACTGTTCGTCGAAGTTATACTGAAATAGAAGAAGAATTTAATAGGATGAAATACTTTGGAGTGGAAGGCTGATGATGTTATAAGGACTGGAGCATATCACATAAGCCTATTTCGTGCAGAAACGATCAAATTTCACGACAGTCGGTTATTTCTCCGCCGTTTATGAGTCGTAAAGACGTGCCTGATATCGAACTGAGGCTTTCGTATCGGTCTCATTTCATTCGTATTGTTTTATGATGTTAATATAGATCATTTTTATATTTCTTAAAGCTTATATACAATTATAGTATTACTTACATGAGTCGATGAGAATTTAAAAGACAATTTGATTGTTATATGTAAATTTCGGTTTTCACGCGTTAGTCCTACAGACTTAAATAAAAAAAAGTGTGTCTGTCAGAACCGACGCACGACAGGGGTTTACTCCTTACGAACGATTATAAAATAAATGGATTAGTGAATAAGGATAAATAAATGCATTTTTTTATACTTAGAGCATGTGTGATACAGGTATTTTTTTATTAAATATAGGTACAAATGAATTTCTTAAAATACAGTTTGTAACCCGCCTGCTGCCTTCTTTGGATGTGCTAGCCGTTTCCTATCAATGGTTTTGTGGGTTGTTGATTATGGCCGATCGTAACAAGTCTTTCAATTCAATACAGTTATAGAGATGTGTTTGCATTTGAATTTTATACGAAGGATAAATAAAACTTTTTTGTTTCTTTCTTTTTGATGTGAAACTTCTGTATAAAAGAAATTTTAACATTTTTATATAGAACAGAAATACTTTAAGGATAACAAATGATATAGTAAAGGGACTTATTGAAATTTATTTGTACTACGTGTGAGATTAGCAGCCAATATCGTTATGGTATAATATTTGCTCTTTATCCTACATGTATATTATACAACTAGTGGTTGCCGCTGTAGGCTCGGGGCATGGCCCACCTGCGTAGGCGTGACCATCCTGAATGCATCAACTGATCTAATAGAATATCATGAAAATATTTTACTTCATACGTGTGTACACATACACATTTTTATATCAGTCATGGAAATACATAAGATACTTTTTCGACCTCCACACGGACGAAGCCGTTGGCAAAAGCTAATATAGAAACAAAACTAAAATAAAAGTAACTCCGGTGAAGCTACGGCCAACAACGAGTCGCTCAACTCCGTGAACGCGGGCATATTTTCATTTCATTTCTTTACATCACAACAATATACTGGTCAAACGTAAAACACTTTTGTCTTATTAATATTCTAGTTGTTTAGGAATGGTTTCTAGATCTCTGTAGAAACTCCAAAGTTTAGTTACAACGTCAACAGTCAAGTTTTCATTAAAATGGTTTCGGAGATCGTCCTGAACATCTTAACATTGTATATTAATATTTTCCTTTACAGGTAATGAGTAAAATGTGTCGTAACTTACATACATAACTTTAATTAATAAGAAAATTTGGAAAACTATTTAATGGATTATAATAAGTCAAGACTTGGTTAATGCTTAGATTGAATTCTTGCTATTCTCCATACTATTTTCTGTCAATTTATTTTTAAGTACTAATATTTTTTTTTTTTAGGTAGACGAAATGTTGATCGGCCCACAACCAGATGGGAAGACGATCTCCGTGTAGTGGCCGACCCGTGTTGGATGCGAGTGGCAATAGGAAGTCGTAGAGGCGATCATTCAGGCCTACGTTCAGCAGTGGACGGATAAATGCTGCTAATGATGATAATGATGACGATAAATTTGTTTCTAATTACGTTTGCCTTCGATAAAGGAAACAAATTTCATCAAAATTCTCATGAAAGTCCTTTAATAGCTAAATGTCTAGTTGCCAATAAGTAGGTACAAACAAAGTGCACAAACAAAGAACCATCGCGTTTAGCAACGGTCATTCATGGTTGTTTTGAGTCACGATATGAACAGATAACAACGAACATGGAAAGAAAGTTATATGATAAAGGTATGACACGCAGGACAAATCAAATGGTGTTTATTCTGAAATGATTTCTATCATGAATTCCTTGAAAATGTGCTTATGAAATGTACTTAAATTACCGGTTTTTCATGAATGCGAGTAGCAAAAGATTAGTCGTCTTTTGGTTCATCGAAGGGAAGTTCATCGGTGAGATAAAAGCTGGTTATAATGGTAATGCATGCAAAATTAGGTAGGTGAATTCACAGACAAAACACCATAACCAAACCAAAAATTCAGAGTCGCAATTTAGTCTCATGTTAATTATTGTAGATGTCTTCTTTGGACACATGCATAGAGGATCCCTCTATGAATTTCCAAGATTGATCCTCCAGAGCAAGATCCCGGGAAGGTAAAGCCGCTAAGAATAAGACGACATCAAAGACTGGACCAAACAGAGCTATACGCATCTAAAGGAAGCAGCTTGGAATCGTAGAAATTTTTGCCAACTGACCTCCGAACTACAATATGAAGATGACACCTGATGATGATGATCAGAACAAGGAAAGAGTGTCTTAGACGAGTGCGTAAAACATTTTGCAGTCTAGATTTCAAGAAACCATTCAGCGAACTAGAAAACCATCACTAATTCGTTGGTACTAATAACTCAGTGAACTTAGGTTTATCTGAAGTACCTACACGAATTGCTTGCTTAACTTTTTAAATCTTTCCTTTTTTCTTTTGTATGGTATATATTAAAAAGGCTGAAGAACCACCTGATGCTGCACGTAATTATCTGAGATTAGAGTTAGTAAATGTTTAATCTCAATAATCACACTACCTGACTTGTAAATTGTAAGTGCGTTAACTAAGATTTACAACGCCATTTTAGCGGGATGATATATATCCTATAGCTTTGCTCGACAAATGGGCTGTCTAACACTGAAAGAATTTTCCAACCCCGACTTAATAGTTCCTGAGATTGGCGCGTTCAAACAAACAAACTCTTCTACTTTATATATGAATATATATTTTTAAAATGAAAATATAGTAACGTAACTATAATAGTTTGGCATATGGTATCGCGATATTTTTTGTAGATAATTATATGTTCTGCAAAGTCGTAATACATTATTTTGTTCTATAATCAATAGTTCTCGCAGTGCACACGATGTAAGGAAGTTTCTTGGTATTTTTTTCACACCTTGGGTTACATTATTGGAGTTTTAATACAGGTTCATAACTTTTTTGAAAATTTAATGTAGCCTATGTTCACCGGGGATATTGTAGCTTCTTAACGGTGAAATAATTTTTCAAATCGGTCAAGTAGTTTCGGAGCCTATTCAATCCAAACAAACAAACAAAAGATACTGATATAAAATAAAATATTTTGTGTGATCTGTGATAGACTTTTTTAAGCAAATATAATTGTTTAAAATATATCGATAAAATGTTGTGATTGAAATTGTACATAAACTTATCTGCGGTGGGAGGCTGTAAGCCGTACCGCGGAGCTGATGATTGGCCGCGCGTTGTGCAATGTTTGGAAATATGTGTCTCGCTGATAACAGCTATCGCGCATGTTATTACCTTACACTTCCAATTATTTACATTGCTTTTTATCATCATCATCATCATTTTCAGGCTCTTTCAATGAGCGCAGTCAATATCCGCTTGCATTATAAAGTAGTAATGTAAGCCACAAAAATCCGAAACTTGAAAATGATTTGTCATAGCAATGTAACCAATGATCTATGTGTACGACCAATCAGCCAATTAAACATTAGCCAATCAGAGCTCCGTAGCAGCTCAGCGTAGCAGCACAAATTTGGCGGAATTTGTTTTAATAAAAAACGCATTACCGCTCTATTCCGGTTACATAATAGATGATTGCACCAAGACAAGAGATCGTCAACCACCCACCTATCTGCATCATATAATATTAATGTACTTTTATTACTTGATTATTTTTAAAATGAAAGGTGAGTAAAAATTGTAGGTAAAATTGAACTGCCTGTATCCACATAGGCATATTTATTTTCTGATTGGCTCGCACATCGAGGAATATAATAATAAAAATATAATAACCAACGATCTTCCGATTTAGAAACCTACAAGAAAAAAACAAAGGAACAACGAATCAATTGATAAAATTATTACGAAAAGAGATGAGAAAAATAAATATAACTACATCAAATATACCTAATGCAGTTATTTTTTCACTTATACCAACTAAGCGAAATGTAAAGTAATTAATTAAAAAGGTATTAAAATAAAAGTGAAAATAAATGTATTAATTAAATCATATATGAATACAGAATGAGAAAAACTTTATAATGAAACAAAGCTAATCCCGCGAACTTCTCGTCTGTATTTGAGTTAGATACGTAAATACTGGCCACACAATGGTTTCAAACACGCCACCTGTAATACGCTTACCTACAGACAGACAAAGCCACCACAATAGAGCACCAGTCATTTTGCTTTTAATAAAAAGAGATGTTTAAATACATTTCAACTCAGGTAACCAGCGCTGAAGATCCACATTTTATAAAATAAACTACATAACAATATACATACATAGTACATACATAACTACATAATAAGTTTTGACCTATTTTACACGCACCTTCACCTGTATGTATGTTTGTTTGTATGTTTGTAACCTTACTCCTTTGGGCGCGATTTTGAGCCACTTTAGCGGCCAGATTTCGCTCAAAATTTGTTGATCTATCGAGAACTGATTACAGTACACAAATCCGATAACATGATTTCATTCTTCAATTTGCAAAAGCAAAAGCTATTTTTTTTTTAATTTTTTTTTTACTGTTATTTATTATACTTGATATTACCGGATCCACACTTTCTAACCTGTTATACGATTTATAAAAAGAAAAAAAACTACAAAAAAGAAAACATGATCTTAAAGAAACCCTCTATGTGCTATACTTAACTACTCTTAATTTTATAGAATCGATTTTTATTTAAAAAAACGATAAATAATATTAATATAATAATATAATAAACATCAAAAATAAGTTACACAACGATATTCAGGTCAAATAATTTTCCACCTAACCTACATAATGTAAATAAATAATGAAAAGCTCAGTGGCTCATCCAATGACAAGTGACAATAGAGGGATCGTCCCTCCGTGTACACGACAACCCAAAATAAACTGTATCAACGGTATGTATAGTCTATTTGAGTGTGACGCGGAATGGAGGATGGCCCTCGCTATCTTGTCAGAGGGAGGGATAGCCAATGGCGGCGCAGCGCATCACACGATACCTACCTCCGCGCATCTTCCTTATTTATATTGTTTTCTAATGTTCACGGGAATTTCACTCATATTGAAATAACTTTTACGTATTATTAAGATTGTTTCATGTCTATTTTGTTTACAGTAACCATAGTGAGACTCGTTCATTCCTTATTTATATCAAAACACATTACCTTGAGCGTGCAACCTCCTCGCCACCGCCTTGGAGCGCATCGGATAGGGATTATCGATGACCCGTTTCTGAATTTGAATTTGAATGCGCAAGCGAGATTCAGTGTAGCGCGAGCGGGCGCCGGGACCGAACGCTTGCCGGGATGAGCTTGATGAGCGGAGCGGCGTGTCACGCGAGCGGTCGGCGGGACACTGTTCACGCTCACCGGTCGGACCGCGGGGAAAGCTGTTTTCAGCGGGAAACGCGATGACCGCGCTGTCAGCCCGGCGCTCGGCAGGCGACGACTGTCACTGCGGCCAGCCTAGCGCCTGCCTTGCCTGCCTTTACGACTTATTATTAGGCCTCACGCAAATGTTTATCTTTATATTTATTTGACATACTCCAAATGTAACCTTCTTGTATTATTAACACTTATCGATAAAAAGAAACTATATCGTTTAATGAAAACGTATTTGTATCTAATTTCTGAACCTTATTCATATTCATATGCCATTTACGTCTAGAAACCTGATAGAAACCTTCGTTATAAAAATTATAGCAATTTATAAATACTAGCAATAATGTCAACTTACAATTCAAGCAAAAATGGTCGTCTTACTGTTGAATTCTTAGCTAACATCAATACCAAAAATCCCACCGACCACAAATAAAATTAATCAAGCCGTTTAAATAATGGACTCAAGCTTAAGCCTTAGTGGGTACAACAACCCCTATTTCTGTCAAATATAAATTTATGGGTGTTTATTTCTGTTCGCGGTCAGATATAATGTAAAAAATTGACTGTAATCAATTTTTTACATAAAAATGTTATTAATAAAGCCAAACGACTTTATGTTTCAGCTCTAAAAATGCCTTTATATGTCTATATTTAAATGGTTCAACGGAACCAAAATACCAACTTATCAATCATATAATTTTATCAAGAAAATGGGGAGAAAATATTTCTTTCGAACCAACGAACATA
The DNA here is from genome assembly GCA_905333005.2 of Lycaena phlaeas. Classification (NCBI taxonomy): domain Eukaryota; kingdom Metazoa; phylum Arthropoda; class Insecta; order Lepidoptera; family Lycaenidae; genus Lycaena; species Lycaena phlaeas. The sequence goes on from HG995181.1 coordinate 9,268,384, forward strand.
TTATTATAATAACAATAGTAAACTTTCATACGAGAATATTGCATTTTCTTTAAACCACACCGCTTTGAGGAGTCAAACAAACGACATATACATGACTCCTAGTATAAAATCGATACAGAAAACATCGTAAGGTAGCAAACATACTCCATAACTAAATAGCTTGAAAAATTAAGAGCAAGCAAGTAGTACTTTGCGGCTAAATTGAATCCGCGCGACCGGTGTGGTGCCTCTACACAGCGGTACTGCAGTGCTGGTACAGCTATACTGTTGCATTTCGCAGGCAACCCATCTGCATAGTCTCCCAAAGGCTTCGACTGTTCATTTGCCCTCCTATGCCGTAGAAAAGGAGTGTGAAACTTGTTAACTCCCTTCTCCAAAGACATGTCTTTGGACGAGGGCCCATAGTGGAGGTAAAAAGAATTTTAAAAGTCAACAACCTAGCCTCACAGTCAATGTATATAGGTATATATTAGTACCTACTCAATTCTAACCAACAGCATCTGTGTTACAGGTTGTTCAGCATAATAATTGTGGCCAAAGTATTTTATCAAGTAGCGTTATTTTGTTGTTATAACCGGTACAATACATCATCACATCATCATCATCATCATCATCATCATCATCATCATCATCATCATCACTATCATCATCATCTGTACCTGATGTACGCAGGCCTCTCTCGATCTGTACATGTATAATATCCTTAAACCTCCCGTTTGGAAATCTTTTTACACTTGGCAATCAAATTACTAAGATCAATGAAATCAATCCAAAAATACACATTTTAACTTGATGATTATTTGAACTTCTTTACATAACATAAAACAAAGTCGCTTCCTTGTTTCTTATCTTTAAAAGTACGCAATAGATTTTGATGCGGTTTTTAATAGATATAACAACTCAAGAAAAGGGTTTATATGCCTAATACATGCACAATATATTATCCCGCTCAGATCCCGTTCCAAATAAAGACGAATAAAAAATACAATCAAGAAATCTATGTCACAGACAGATCAAAGTTAACAAAACACTAAGTCATATCGATTATATATTCCAAGTCGTAGAAAGACAAGCCCTGGCGTCACCCCCTAAGGGGGTGGGGAGGCCATAAATATGATTATCAGGGGGAGGCGACACGACTAATCATATTCTCAGCAATTTACATAAATATTAACATTACGTGACACACGAGCGACCGGTCATTAAGAGAGTAATGCCGATGGTAGATAGCGTTCCTTAGAAGTTTTGTCTTTTTTACAAATGATTAATGAACATGCCGTGCGAGGGCATTAGCTGACTTCATAGTTAGCGAAGGTTTTTCACTCTTATGTATCTAAACTATATTTTAAGTATTTACCTTTCCCCGTGAATGCATAGTAAGGCTTTTGTTTTAAAAAGTCGAGTCTCATTTAGAGTAATTTCTGAAAACCATTCGATAGACACAAAATATCACTTTCCATGTAATCTATCGCTAGATCTACAATAGGTATATAAACCATAAGGAGGGATGTACTCTGCCGTGCTTCCAGCTGCATGGGTACTTACATAAAATTAGCATTTATTTGTCAAGCCCTCAGAAAACATCTATTCCTCTTTCTTCTCGTGTACCGCACTAGTAGCGACCCCTGAGCCTTGCGGTATAATTAGAAACTAGTATAGAGATTGCCCGCAGTGACAGAAGTATCACACGCTATCTATTCCCGCCTTCCTAGTTGTTTCTCTGTGAAACACAGAGAGTAGGGTAAGATATACAGTGTTATTACTATGATTGAGACATCTAAAGTCAAACACCTCCTCTTCAGAGTGGCGCGCGCGATATGCCGCTAGGGGGCGCGGAGGGGGTCGTCCTCCTTACGAATTTTACTAGGTGAGCCATCTGCTCACCTACCTACCGATTGAGAGCTTAATGGCCATCAGGCCTAAAAGTCTAGACCTTTCGAAAAAAAATGAGACATCTAATGTCTCAATATAGGCAACACATGAATAAAGTGCCTGCCAGTCAGGTGGTCTGCCAGTTCGCCTATACACAAACATAAAAAATATACTTTTATACAAAAAAGGAGAGATATGGTGGGTGTTTGTATAAAGATGTGGACCTTCGTTTCTCTTCTTACTGTACTCATCCAAGAGTAGATATTAATAAGATACTACATCTAGATACATGTAGCCCACGGGCGTAGTCAGGGGGAGGGTTTTGGGGGTTCCAATCCCTCCCCCGAAAAGTTAAGATACTAATGTCTGGTTTCTGAAACGTTGGTCAAAGTCAACTAGCATGGCTGTTAATGGCGGTTAACATACATACGATTCTAGAGTCTATGTCAACTGACAGGCTGATCAAATTAAGTAATTTAACCGTGCTTCTAGGAACTCATTTGACACTTAAAAAAGATTTGACAGTTGATTTCTTAAATTTTGCGTTGATCAACCTTTCAAAAACCGGGCGTAACGTTCATACAATTAAACTAAAGACAGGAATGCGGCATATCTCATTCATTACTGACTAGGTATTACATATTTTGAACGGCTGGCTCTCATTAACATTCACTATGAAACAGAAATCGATGCGAGTGAGATAATCGATACATAATAGAAAACCAGAAGACTAATTTTGTAATGCGTATTTGCCTATATTTATATAAAAAGGTCTCCCCCCAATTCTTTTCAGCTTTTTTCTGTCTCCATTTTTACAACTTTCTTATTTTCTTATGAATATATTATAGATAACAAGGGATCGGTCGTCTTGGCGTTCATTGAGGGAGGCCTATGTTCAGCAGTGGACGGATAAAGGCTGATGATGATGATGATGATATTATACCAATTACCGATTACCTATTTTATGTACTTTTAGTCGTTGCGTCGATGATCTAGTGGGTTTTAGGCCCTGCCTCGCGAGTCCGTGTTCGACCCTAACGCCTCGGCCTGTGGTGCCTTAATTAAGTTGTTTTAAATTTCTAAGTGCACCCTAAACATGAAAACATCGTTCGCTCATGAAGGAAAACATCGTGTGGAACATGCATGGCTTATTAGATTAAGGGTTTGTTTCACAATGTCCTAATAAAGTTCCAATTAAGCTATTTGCAACATATTTACCACATAACTACAACGTTTTTGTTTCACAATTCACAAATAGCAATATTTGGCTAATAAAGTTCCCTGTAAACTATAGGTCGGATCAACTGGCCATTAGCAAATTTATCTGCCACATAAATTAGTTGACAGATATATACGCGGTTGACAGCTTCACGACATTTGACAATTTGACGTTCCGGTAACAGTTATATATAAAATAATTTAAATTGTGTTTTGAACGTTTAATAATTAAGGGATAACATTATATACAATGTCTATGTAAATAAAAGGTATAAAGATGGTATGATACATACATTTAAATTATAAAAACATATTTTCATGTATATTTACAACATGGAATGTTTTTCTAAAACATATTTATCGTAAAATGGAACTATAAAATGCGAGGTTGCCAAGCCTACTAACCAGTAAGTGCCAAATAGGGATCTGCCAAATAAATTTACAGGGAAGATGATGGTGAAACCCAATCAAGACTAACTAGAAGATTTATGTGTCAGTTAATTTATGTGTCATATAGCTATAGCGTACTTTACTAGTATATTGTGAAACAGACCCTAAAAATCTTTGAAAGTGACTGAAGTTTACTTTAGAGCATCGGTGAATTATTATAGCCCTCGTCGACTGATTTCAAGGAGACCAGTACCTAGCTGTGGAGCATATATCTGTCTTAATACTTTTTTATATAGATTTAATAAAACTTCGTAAGAGGTAGTGCCATGCTGCTTTACAGCCAAATTGGGCCGGCACGACCGGGGAGGAACCTCTCACTCACATGAAATCGGCGTAAAGCGACAGCTAAGCTGTCGCGGCTCGTGAGTTTCCGAAGGCCATTAGGGGGAGGGCGGGGGATAGGGAAAAGGAGGGTAACGCATCTGCAAAACCTCTGTTTATATGGATATTGATGGGCGTCGATAGTCACTAGACTTCGACTATTCGTTTGCACTGAAGACCATCGCAGATAGCAGAACGCACTATCGGCAGACACCGAAGGCGTATCTGTACCGTCCAGAAAGGGGAGAAGGACTAAGGGACAAGTGGAAAAGAATTAAATAACTTGTAGGGAGCGAAGAGTGCGCACCTGAAGGGCAGAGAACCCAAGACATTAGGGTGCGCACTCCCGAGATTAGGCCCGTATAACCACGACAGGTTGATAGGGCCATGGGTTGGTGGTGGGACTTGTTCGTTTGCTATAAAAAAAACTTCGATGTCGCATAAAACAATCAATGTCCCTTTTCCTGAATTAATTCCGTGCTGGCTTCACTTAAGTCGCTACGTTTTCAAATTACCCTCATTCTATGTCACGTCAAAGGAGCCGCAAGGGCGCGAAGGCGGCCATGTTTTCTCGAGTGGCCTTATTAGGTCCAGCCTCTTGCCTTTGTAAGGCCACTGAGGGCACGAGCTGTCTTTGAGATAAGAACTGGGTCGACGTTTCGTTAGCACATCAAAGCGTCGGAAAAGCTTATAATCTACCTTTATGGTATTTTTGGAAAATGTAATTGGCTTAATATAAGTACAAAATATATTGTGATTGTGTAAAATCGCTATGATCATCGTGTGATGATTAGTAATCATTATAGAGAAGGATTTCTTAGGACCTGTTTCACAATCTCCAGTTAACTTCCCAATGGGCTATCGGCAACATATTTGACAGATATTTGACAGATACTCCATACTCTACCTGTCAAATATGTTGCCGATAGCCTATTGGGAACTTAACTGGAGATTGTGAAACAGGCCCTTAAACTTTTTATTCACGGATCACTTTTAAAATTGAACATATCTTAATCCCTGCCTGTTGGCCTTTTTACTTTTTACGTACTAGATTCTAGAATATGGAAAAACTAGGTGTTACCCGCAGCTTCGCCTGCGTTAACTAAGATTTACAACGGTATCTTAGCGGGATGATATAGTCTACATTATCCCCTGTTCCCGTGGGAATACGGGATGAATTATAGCCCATGTGTTAATCTGATGTATAAACTATATAATTATGAAGTTTCATCAAAATCCGTTCAGTAGTTTTTGCGTGAAAGATTAAAAAACATCCTCACAAACTTTCGCATTTATAATATCAGTAGGATTTTTTTAAGGTGTAGCTGTAAACATATTATTCTAAAGCTGTAGAGACCTGACAATTTTCTCATCTGACATGGAAGAACTCTACAAAGAACAAGAAATCTAAAGAGTTATGAATACGAGTTTATCTCTCAACAAACTTCTTTCTTATAAACCATTAATTATTATCCTACAATATTACCTCCGCATGCCAGGGGTCCCCTTAACCCCTTTCACGGACCCTTTCAACGCCATGGACTACAAACAGGGTTTGTAGACCCTGTTATAAAGGTGTATTTTATAGTTAACATCACTTAAATCTTAGTTTTTTGAGACTTTAAATACTATAAGTACGTAGTACATAATATTAAATACCTTGACCTGTTTGGCGTTCATTGAGGGCAGTGTTTAATAGTGGATGGATAAATTCGATGAGAACGTAGTTCTTATTTATCTATGTATCTGTATCTCAGTTCTCTATCTCAGTTATCTATATCTAGCTATACTATACTAGGTAGCCTAGAGACTGATGTCATGGGGATTGATAAGTGGCAGCCATGCATGACTTCTTGCGGGAAGTTGTCTGGCCTTCATTGAGGCCAATCTGTCGCTGAGGTGCTTTTACTACAGATCCAGGGACGAGGACCTTTACCAAAGTGGCTGTTGGCGCTCGTACGTATGCTTAGATTAGTGCACTTCCGAGTGCAAGAACCGCATAGGGTCTAGGACTCTACCCAGCGAATCCAGATACATGCGAAACAAAAATTTGATTCCGTTGACAGTAGCCTGGATAGACTGATGGAGCGGATAAAATGGACAGACATGGTGACAAACGCAAAAGTTTTGGAGATAGTGAAAGAGGAAAGAAATATTATTAAAACTGTTGAGAACTGAAGAGGAAATTTGATAGGTCACCTGATACGACATGACTTGTTTATATAAAATATCATAGAGGGAAAGATTGATGGAAAAAGAGGAAGAGGTAGACCGAGAAGGAGCTATGTCGTATCAGGAGGCGAAGGTGTTGGCGGAGAGGAGGAATGGTATTGATAATAGAGTTATGAAAAATAGTAAGTATACTTTTGTAAAAAAAGAAGCGTAATTGTTTATTTTACTTTTTCACTATTTGCGCATAAAATTATAATTAACTAGCTGTTGCCCGCAGCTTGGCCTGAGCTAACTACGATTTAAAACGGAATTTCAGCGGCATGATATTTAGCCTATAAGCTTTTATCGATAAATGGCCTATCTGAAACTAAAAATTTACGCATTCAAACAAACGAACTCCTCAACTTTATATATTAGTATATTATATTAGTATATTATATTATAATGAGACAACTTTACGGATTTTATCGCGGTTTATTAAGCTTTTTACAAGCCCGACGTTTCGGAGACTTTACAGCAACCATGGTCACGGGAAGACTCAAACTCGTGTTTTATTATAATGAGTGAAATTCGCGTAAACATTAGAAAACAAGATTATTATTTATCAAGTTTTTATATTTTTCGATACAAAACACTTAATATGACCATCGCCTAATCAGTAACATCTTTAAATTTATTAAATTATATCATTTTTTTTTCAATTGCATTTCATTGATTTTCAAGCTCATGACAGCTTATTATTATAGATTGTTGATGAGGTACCAAAAGAAGGCTCGACCGCTACCTATCTACATCTACATCTACACTAATATTATAAAGAGGAAAACTTTGTTTGTTTGTAATGAATAGGTTCAAAAAGTACTGGACCGATTACAAAAATTTTTACACCATTCGAAAGCCACATAATATAATGATAAGATAAATGATCCACGAGTAACATTAAGGCTAAATTTTATTCTGGAAAAAAATAGGGTTCGGTAAGATGTTTGGGTTTTTCGGACACAATGTGTAAAAAATCAACCAGAAAAGTTACTTATTTTGCGTACTAAGATCCCGTTGTAAATCTTAGTTCACGCAGGCGAAGCTGCGGGCAACTGCTATCTTCAATAAAAGCAAACAAAGCAACGACACTATGTATACTCCCAAACACAAAGACATTCTTCAAAGTTCACTTCGCAAGTTGTGGCTATTGCACAAATGTAGATAATTGTCATGATCTGATTATACTACCTACGAATTGAATTTATTTAGAGATCTAGAACATACATTTAGATTTTAGACTATAAAATCTTGTCTACAATTAGTACACTATCATTTTTCTTATTGTGTTAAGATGTTATCTTAATGGAAATTTTATCAATTTCAATAACACTGAAAAGTTTCCATCGTGCTTCATTCAAGAAAATTCCAAAGATTAATCAGGAAACTTAATTATTGCAGGTTTACAGAAGGCTCTGAATGACCTGGATACAGAGGCTGCATCGGAGGGGAGAGGCGAATCGATGTGTCGCCATGGCAACCGCGACGTCTGCCGAGGAGGCTGCTCCCTCCCCCCGCCCGTCCCTCTCTGTCTCGCCCTGATATCATATCATACAACGCACACCTCCAAAACGACACAAGAACATACACGCTACATTTAAAATCCGTCTCTATGTGACAGACTTTAGAGTGTATTTCTATTTGGAAATGCAATTACCACAGGTCATTTTAGATGCAAATGAGCATCTTACGATATAATATAAAGAAGAAACAATCTAAGCGATAAAGTCAGAACAGTCGATACTGTGGCGATAGAAAGGCAGTCTTATGGCTCGGACATAAGGCCCACGGGTCCCTTCACCTGTGTGGTACCGGTGGGTGGCTTTACAAGATATTTGGGGTTTGTTCGGAGTCTGTTAACATCTGGCCCCTAAACGGAAGGGTACTGCGTTTCAGGTTATAATTAATTATTTATTTCTGTTTCGGCTTGTTTGCGGTGTAATTAGAGGGGTGAATTGGATTCTGATTTGGAATTGTTTAATTTTATAGTTTTATTCTCTTCCCTCTTCATTTTACAGTTTTCGTTGTTTCAAAAAACACGGATACGCGACATTTTAAATTATTTCTCTATGGTCTTGCAGTGAATCAACTTTTTGGTAAAAGATAACAAATGATAGCATCTTTTAAATATTTCATCTTTTGAAGACACATAATCTTAATACATGCAGTATTTTTATACGAAAAAGGCTCTTCTAGCGAGTTACACGATATTTACCGATAGTTAATAAGAGGTTCAAGTGTCATCTGGTATCTCTTCTCTCTCTATCTCTTCTCGTAATAAATAATAATTTAAATTAATTGATTAAATTACTCAATTTAAGGTAAACCTATTATTAGCCTTATCATCAAACTTGTATCAGTTGTAAGTCTTTACTTTGGAACATGCTGGTTTACTCAATTATAAAAAGTAAACATCGAAGAAAGCTTTGAAAGTCGTGGCTAACGTAGAGTTCCTAAAAAGTTTCTTTCTTCCTTTACCCAAATAAGTACTGACTTTCTCTGGTTTTTTGTCAAATTCCAACCCTACCTTGCGGTTCCTATCATATTCATCTACTAACTTTACGACATAAGGAATCAAAACTGTGTAAAAGTTCTTCTCTCCGTAAGTATAAAAATAAGTATCAAGTATCAACCTATAATACATATCTATAATAATAATTATGTCCCATTGCTGGGCCCGGTATTTCCTCCCTGAAAAGGCGAGGAGGGCATTGTTGATTGTGCCATCGTTCACCGATGCGCTGGCCCAATGCGGGTTGGTGAACTCCACATACTTTCAAAGACTTTCAATCTCATCAGGCATGCGGGTTTCCTCGCGATGTTTTCCTTCACCAATGAGCGGGCCATGGTTTCGTGTTTAGGGTGCACTTAATTTTTTTAATAAATTTCAAGGCATCACAGGGGGTCAGGATCGAACCTGGGCCCCCTTGAAGATGCCCATACCCACTGGACCACCGTTGCTCGAATTTCAGTTTATCCCAATTATTTAATAGTCTGATACTGTCGCCTATCACGCCACGTCACGTCGCCATGAACAGCATTTTTGTTCATTGCCAGTGTAAGGCATTAATTCATCATCATCAACATCGTCATCTTCAAGCTTTTCTGTCAACTTTTATGCTGTGCAAATGTTGGTATGTTAAATAAAGAACTGTCACCAAGCTATCTAGTTCCACGGTAAACACCTAAGAATTCGTAACAAAACACAGATGCAGTCGCCAATTTTTTTTTCTCGGATGGAGCTATGCTAATGGTCCTAGTGACCGTAATGCTTCTTCGGAAGTGGGGTGAGCCGGTTGGTATCACCCAGTGATTTTATTAAGTGGGGGGGTTGCCCCCGCCAGCCGTGGAGTGTGACTTCCACGGCTTCATGGCGTCGCGTTTGTACCTGTGGCGGATCTCTGCCTCACCACCGTCAGATAAAATTAATTAATTTAATGCAATAATTCGAACACGGTTAAAGTTCCTAAAAACATTAACAATTAGCTATTTAAAATAGAATTCCGTTCCCAGGACCTTTTATATTTGTTAATAGTTTAAGAATCACTGAAATACATATGGTAAACATAATAAGTATTAGTTTAGAAACAAATTTCACCGATGTATCTTTAAATAAATAGGCGTGAAATTGAACATCTATAAAAGATATTATAACCATCAGACCTGGGACTGTTGAGCGCTCGTAAAAATAACATGTGCTTATTTTATGATTTGTGTGATAGATGTTATTACCAAGACCGAAGCGACTCTCTTTGAGAGGGTTCGGTACATTTAGTACATATATAGAGAAGAAAATGTTGTAGATGAATTTTTATGGACTCTGATTTATTAAATATAATATTCAACCTTTATTAGTATTATCAAAACTATGATTAATATCCAGGTTTTTATAACTTACTAGCTATCGTCTATAGCTTCGTCTGCGTTAACTAAGATTTACAATCGGATCTTAACAGGATTATATATAGCCTCATTAAACTTTTTCGTTAAATGGGCTATGTAACACTGAAAGAATTATTCTTTCGCGCTTTCAAACAAACAGACACTTCAGTTTAATACATAATATTATATTAAAATAAGATACCTAAGTTGTAACTTATTGTTCGGATCATTCGGTTCGGATACTTTATTCTATTTTAATCAACGTCTAAAATTACATTTCCCCTACCCTTCATACCATTTAACATTGATTTCAAATAACGTACCTATGTAATGATATCAAGAAAAATAATACAATACTGTTTGTTTATTTTATGGTTTATTTGATCAAATGTAATAATGTCAAAAATTCTATTAAACTTTAAAAAATATGCAATAGCCTTTTAATAAATATTTAATTAGCGACATACAGTAGCAAATTGTAGAGCAAACGTTAGTTTTGTGTATTATAGTGTAGCCGGTGTAAATGTAGATGGCGAACATTGCTGTGTAAAGCGCCATCTACATGTTAAGGTAGTACTAAGATGCCCTAGGTACAGTGACATCTATAATAACATTCTTGAACTAAATAAGATTAAAACAATCTTTGTGTTGTTAATATATTCCACTAGAGGGAAATTTTAAGTGAATTTTTGTAAAATCGATTATTATTACGATCGAATGTTGAAAAAACAAATTCAAATTAATTTGATAGCCATTATAATATATACATAGTATATTTTTTATATATAAAATGTTTATTAAACATTTCAAATTATTTTATATAATATTATGCCTCTATAATAATCATTATTTATGCTGATTTCTTATACATTTATTAGTGTGAAAATGTATAAGAGTTTTGTAAGTAAGAATATTTATATCTTTTGAGATTTTAATAATAACTAAAATGCCCAGCAAAGAATAACATTTAATTTAGTATTTATAACTGACAACACAAGTTTTTGACGAAAGCTCGCCATTGGACGCAAGCGCGTCGCATTTTCCGTCTCTTTTCTATTGGTTTGTTTTATGTCATGTCTGAACCCTTGCTTGAAATATCCTGCTTGTGTATATTTAAGTTAGTAACATTAGTTTTTAGTTAAGTAAAATACATTTAATGGTAGAAAAAGTATTACAAAAGTTTATAGTATTGTGATGATAAGTGCTTTGAATACCTGTACTCAGCGTTGGAAAACTAAAGCGGCATCGTGGAGTCACGAAAACGAAGGTAAAAAAACTTTTCATTGTTTCTAGAGACGCTTCGGCTTAAAAGAAAAATTGGAAATCGATTCCAGTTTGTTTGAATAAAGGATAATAATTACTCAGTTAACATAATCAGTATTGTTTACTTGCGTAGAAACAGATTAAATAGTTTGATTACAATGTCTTTTTATAAAATCTTTATATTTACATTTTAACATCCAGAGTATAATACACCTCGATTGTGTGCCTTTTCTCAAACATACTTTCCATTATAGGTAACATATAGTTATCCTAGAGAAATGCTATAATATTGTTAAATTTAAATATATTATGTATATCATATGACCTTTATTTACATACAAACACAATATTTATAAATACCTGCATATGAGTAATTGAAACTGAAGTTTCAAAACAAGGTAAAATAATGACAATAATAGTAATAATCAATAGATATTAGTCACATGCCTTGAAATAATTTAACCTAAACGCTATGAACACTATGTTAGTATGTACAATAACTTTTGTTTACTAAAGAACTCTTGTTATAGTGACACATAACTTATCTATACATGTTTAATTATAAAACTTGTCTGCTTTATCAGTTCAAAATATATTTTTCTTTCTTTATTTATTTAAAAGTCATGATCATTTTGTAAGATATTAAAAAATATTAAAGATATAATGTACTAATACAGTCCTTAAGCTTCAATACAAATGAATGAGGAAATAATGAAAATGCTTTAACTTAACAAAGAAGTGGGAAAAAAATCTGCTGTAATCACAGGAAGTTACAACTATTGTAAATCTTTAACTTTGAACAAAACATGTCCTCGAAGTCGAGATGGCCTTTGTAGATGTCTGTTGCAGATTATTTGTATAGTTTAAGTGATAAGTATTATAATGCTAAAAATCCACTGCCACATAGATTTTTTAATGCGCCCCTGGTGACTTGTGAATATTTTAGTTGAGCTGTCTTTGTTACTTTAACAATAGCATTAAATAAAAATACTGATTTTATCTTTTTACATTTGGATATGTCATGTCTAGTTCAAAATTTCCATGAACAAAGATTATAGAATAATTTTGTTGTGTTTTGCTTTCTAATATTATACTAGCACTTAGGAATACTTGCTGTGTTTGATTATTAACAAGAGTATTACTCACTACAACTTAAGGAAGCTAACAGCGCTACTAAATCAAATCTTGATAGTGTAATTATGATATTTTAAATATAGACCGCTTGTTGCCTAATGTCAACAATGCAATGACAATCTAGTCTAGACAGAATAGTTGCTTAATAGTTGAACTGAAAGCTTAAAACCCACAATAGATGACTCACAGACCCCAAAACTAGTTTTAATTTTGATGAATACTATTATCATGCTTCCATGTGGTAGATAAAGCTTATTCCTAATATCCTTGTCCTATACTATGAGGAAAGATTTGATTGTTTGTTTGTATTGAATAGGCTCCTAAACTACTTGACCGATTTGAAATATTATTTCACTTTTAGAAAGCTACACTATCCCCGGTGAACATAGACTATAGTAAATTTTCAAAAAGCTACGGACCAGTTTTAAATCTTAGTTGATGCAGGTGAAACTGCATGCAACAGCTGGTGGCATATAAAAGAACTGATGTTTTGTCTGTAGATAGTTTAATGTCAGATTATTTGGTGTGATAAATTACACATGCATGATACAATGTAATTAAGGCTCAATGTTAAAGTATGTAGGAACGGTCAGTTCACATGGAATTGTTATAAAATATACTAATAGTGAAAGGACTATGATGGGTGACAAATATTTCAAACATGAAGTCAGGTAGGTATTTAAAGTTTTCTTAACACAAGATACTGAGAAACTAAATTACTAAAGTTATTTTCCATATTATTATTTTAATACTACTATAAACTCGATAAAACATTTGCTTAAATTAAACAAATTCTTATCAACATAGGTAAATGAAAAAAAAAAAATGTTAGTTATCATATTCTTTATTATCCTTGCTTACCAACATCTTTTATGTGCTAGTCATTAATGTAACTAATAAATGATAAATATTTATTAGAGTATATAATAATATAAATTGTGTTATGTAATTAATACTTACTGAAACTACACTACTGGTTTTAAAATAAGCAATTGTTTTGGGTAGATTGGATAGTAATTATGATTAGAAATCAATTGCCGGTCAATAGCACCAGCCAAACAGGCCATTGTTCGGTTTTGTATTTCATTATGATATCATTTGAACCTAACAATGGATACCAATTTATTGGGCAGAAAATTGGTCACTCATATTTTGATACACTTTTTTTTTTCAATTGATTAAGAAAATGCCACTGATTTGAAAAATGATTTTCTTTTTGGATTTTGGTTGTGCTGATTGATTTTACATTGTTACATTACACAGACTAATTAAAAAATTAAGACAAATAACACTGAACTAAAATAAATTCTCTCTGATCGAAATATTAAATATTATATAAAAAAGATGTGTTTATTCTTGGATATTTTAGGTTGGCAAACCTAAAATATCCAAGCTATATATCCTAGCTATATATTATATTGCCTACCTATCTAGGTTTACACCTAAACATGATGATCAGAATTTTTGGCAAAATTTACATCCATCTGAATTTGTCTGCATCTTCTGCATGCATCTTTCTTAGTTTACTACTTCTCCCAATCAGAATTAATATGCAGCAGTGGTTGAGTAACATGAAAGAACATTCCATTTTACAAAACACAATTTACTTTATGTTTTCACAGATCTGCTTTTTTGTGTCACTTCTACCACTTTTTCGAGTTCTACATGAATAAATATGTTTGTAAACGTTTATTCACTTAATCACTCACTAACATTGATTGCTTTGGTAATTCTAGTGATGTAACTAAAATAATGTAAGAAGGCGTTTAGAAGTGAAAGGCTGAGAGAAGGGACGATCTCATCACCCATCAAAAAAGTATATTTGCGACAATACCACTATTCAGTAACAATTAGGAAGTACTCTTAAAATATAAGGTAACCAACACAAGCTTTTTACCTACGATTTGTAAAATGGGCTAGTCACAGATGAGACCTTTCATAGTATTATGTGGTTCGTTTACTAGTTTTTTGATAACTACTCTAATATAAAAAAATGTATAATATAATGATTGAACGATTGTTTTTCTACATATATTTTTGGCTTACGTCAATGTCCTGTTGTACAATAACGGGCTGATGAAAATTTAAGTGAATTCCTAAGCGTACAAATAGCAACCCTCTGTTGAATGTGATATTCAAAACTCAAAATACGGCTTCATATTCCCCACTCGTACCTGCGGAGGCTCCGCTAAAAAAATATAAAAGCGTTAGTAAAGGGACAAAGGTAAGGCTTGTTGCACCGTCTCTGCAGGTGCGACGTTGGTCACACGATTTTTTTTCTTCTACTGTTATCTACAGCACCTAAAATTGCCAATGTTGATTCTTTGCGATTCTTTCGGTGTTTTACATCCGTATTCAAGAAGCGTACTTGGCTAAGTGATGAAGCAATACTTTGCAAAGAAAGCTTTAATCTATGCGCTCCGGCTGTCAATAGTCGGATTTTACAGAAGCACAGTTGCGTATTTCATTTAAGTCTATAAAGTGGTTTAAATAACCCTGTGCGTTGGGGAGTACTATGACATCTCAAAGAATTGTTTGTGAATACGGGTGTACTTTGTAAATTGAAAGATTGTTTCTAGAAGACTAAAGTTAGCAATGGAAACATCATCATCGCCTATTCGTCTACTGTTGAACATAGACCTCGCACTATGAGTTCAAAGACAATGGAAAAACAATAGTATAGAGCTCGAGAAACCAATATGATATTCAATTTACAAGTACCAGGAAATTATGACATTGTCATATAAAATTATACTATAAAACTATTACATTTTATAATCCTTTATTTTTTTTTGTATCTGCTCGTCTACATACTAAATCGTGATTACTTCTAATTATATGGAGCTATTTTATAGTAATAACTAAAGTCTAGACACAAAAAATAATATCGTCTCTATGATTATTTAACCAGACATTGGATGTATTCTCATACTGCGCCATTTTTTTTATCCCACTAAATATATTGACCCATATGGGTGATTTCTGTGCGAGGGTCGGTCGTTCATTCCGAGATAAAATCTAGGCCGAGCCGGCCGAATACCAGATGGTGACTATTCATTCTGTTAAATATAATCATCATCACCGACCGTAATACGTCCCACTGTTGGGCATGACCTCCTGGAAACCAGGCGAGGATAGTGTTAGGCTACCTATGCGCCCAATGCGGACTGCTGAATTTCACACAATTGAAAAATAAAAGAACATTTGCTCCTTCCTCCCCAGACATCCCTCCCCAAAAATAGCACGAAGGACCGTTATAGGTAGATAATTGTAGACCATAACTGCATTTTTAATCGACTATTTCTTCCTCAAAACTTACCCAATAATTCTTTTTTTTTATAGCTAAATGTACTTTTAGCTATAGTTAATGTAGTTTTTTTTTATAAATATGTCTATTTTTTATGAGTGTCTAAAAATCTAGCATAAATAAAGGCAATATTTCTAGTTTTTGAAGACGCCTTTATATAATGATAATAAGAATATGCAAAAAACCAAAACAGGGACAGGTTTTATGGTATAAATATTTGATCAAGGTTTCAGGATTGAGGGAGGTATTAACCGATTAGTTTGTATAGAGAAACAGCCTTTCCGTAACGTTTAAAGACTTTCAGTGCTTCTGTCAATCTCATCAGGCAATCACTTTTCCTTGCGAAATTTTCCACAGTGAGCTAACGACGTTCTCGTGTTCAGATAAAAGGGGAAATTTTGGAAAACCCATTTCAGGCGCGCGGGTCCAGAATAAAACCACCTTTTTTATCTTTGATTAGCTGTTGCCCGCAGCTTCGCCTGCGTTAAGTAAGATTTACAACGGGATCTTAGTACGCAAAATAAGTAACTTTTCTGGTTGATTTTTTACACCTTGTGTCCGAAAAACCCAAATATCTTACGAAACTTTTTTTCAGAATAAAATTTAGCCTATGTTACTCGTGGATAATGTAGCTTTTGAATGGTGAAAGAATTTTTGTAATCGGTCCAGTACTTTTTGAGCCTATTCATTACAACCAAACAAACAAACAAACAAAGTTTTCCTCTTTATAATATTAGTGTAGAAAACAAACAAACAAAGTTTTCCTCTTTATAATATTAGTGTAGAAAACAAACAAACAAAGTTTTCCTCTTTATAATATTAGTGTAGAAAACGAGCCTATTTTCCACTAGACCAATCTATAAATATACCGAATATTTATTCAGTCGATAATTATCAAATTACCCAAAGGCCTTGATCTTGCGGTGGCTCGGTGTTTAATAGCCCAATAATAATTATCCAGACGTAAGGTCAACACATCAAGTATATACTCGATTTGATCATTTCGATTGATGCGAACTTTAGTTTTTAGGTATAGAGTTTCGTTAAAAAACGTAATTATGTCAAGTCTTAGTTTTAGTAGTCAAGTCTAGTTTAAGTAATAGACGAAAATTTATGTACCTTTACTTATACATAAAAGGTTACATCTTGCCAAATCAAACAGTACAGGAAAATGCAAGATGTTAAGTTAAATATGTGAAATAAAAAAATACATTTTCAAGTACAAAATCAAATTGATTCTAATATAAAGTTGCATAAAAATGGATTTAAATGAGAGTCCCACTCGCGGTAATCATTTTTTTTTTCAAAAATAAGTCTGTTTGGTATTATGATATTGATTGTTAGTCCGATTATTAAGCAAGGCATTTGTAAGAGAAGATGAAATTTTTATGGAAAAACAATGGAATAGAACCTACGAACCCAATATGAACTCCAATTCTCAAGAACTAATACGATGATGGCTAAAAAAGACAAAATAGAGTGATAATTGACACTCCTTAAATCAAAACCAACCTGCATCGGTAGCATAAAAGGGAACATTTCGTTCTAACGTTTATATTAGTAAGTCCAAATTTAATTTTTTTTTTTACATTGTTGTCTGTGTCAGAGCTTCGATTTTTTTTGACAGCGGCCAGTATTCCGCCTAGGTAGTTGTGAGAAAAATGACGATGACATTCACCTAGCGCCCTTGAACCGTTCGCCGGTTGCCAACAGCTCAGCTGGTCTTGAGGACCTTGGCGTCTAGGACGTTCAACTTGCTGAAATACAAGCGTCGATTGCTAGGATTAAATGTGTACGTGTCAATCACCCTATATAATTAAAACCCGCAACATTTTTCGGTAAATAATCTACGTGGTCTAACCTTAGCCCCTTTTCATCCCCTCATTAGTGAAATTACGACTAGAAAAATGTTCAACTTCTTTCTGAATTTTTTCAACCAAACCATTTATCGTTTATTAAAATTTCTAAGTAATTTTTAACATAAAACGCTAAATTATTAATTATAATGAAACAACTTTTACGGATTTAATCGTGATTTATTAAGTTTTTTACATACCAAACGTTTCAGATACTTTACAGCTACTATGGTCACGGGTGGACACAGTCCTGGCCTGAAATTCGCGGAAATATAAGAAGACAATACGATAAATTATTTGATTTTATTTTCTAATAAAAATACTGCTAGTAGCTGGGTCGTGATCATATCATGTAAATTATTAAAGTAATTTTATTTATTTGGCCCGTTTATTAAAGCTTTACGGCTATATCCACAAACTATTTATTTTATATAGTTTTTAATCTGTTTCTTCGACGTTACATTCATATTCGTTTCGCTTACGATAAAATGTCATTAGTAACACCAGTCTCTGCGCATCTAATGATTACAACCGTAATGATTTTACTCACTTGGAAGATACAATGAAGCTATTGGATATATATAACTAGCTGTTCACATGCGTTAACTAAGATATATAACATGATCTTAACGTAATAGTATATAGCCTTCCTTAATTAATGGGCTATCTAACACTGGGAGATTCAATCAAATCCGACCAAAAGTTTCTGAGATTAGCGCGTTCAAACAAACAAGCTCTTCAGCTTTATTTGTCAGTATTAGATATGGTGAAGGAAAACATAGCGAGGAAACCTGCTGAGATTTAAAAAAGGTCATTTAAGGTGTGAGAAGTTCACCATCCCCGTATTGGGTCATAACATCGGTGAACTTTGGCACGATTCCCTTTTCGCCTCATTTCGAAAAGGAATCCCGTGCCCAGGAGTGGATATGCAAGAAATATGAGGGTTGATACTTGATACTCTTCTTATTAATAGACGTATCTTGCCTATTTAAAATGACAAGCCAACACTATTTAGTCGTCGTTAGACAGGAAGGAAAACACTGAACACTCTGTGATAAGGTGGGAGTCGACTGTCGAGGAAAGTCTGTGATCTCACTCATATGTCGCTACTATAATTGCACTCTCCGTTTAACTTCTCTTCCATTGAATACAAATCTTTGCCATTTACAAAACAATCTCGCTGTGTAAATGGCAACTAACAAAGTATCTTCCACGGGAACAGATTACACGTTGGCAACTTGTTTTTAAATACATGCCCTATTATCTCATTATAATAGAGTTAAATTTTAGTATTTTTACGTAGACGACAGAATACTTACTACAAATGTAAATGTTTAAATAGATTTTCTTTAACCACGCAAATAAACCATTATTAAATATTAACCATGCAGGTACCAGGGTGTAATGAAGGCTAAGGATATTCACCGTCTCGTACAGTCGTTCTAATTCACTGTGCTATTCCATTTAAGTTCATTTTCAGCGACACAATTGTCTATTTACCTCGTTCCATTGTTTCAATTGCAGTGATAGCGGGCACTTCGTTAAGCGTTAACATCTATCCAGATCCCCTTTGTTGTCTTATCGTTACTTGTCTGTCTGTCTGCATTTAAATATATTTGTTATGCTGTATACTAAATTATACTAAGAGCCTGTTTCACAATCTCCAGTTAAGTTCCCAATAGGCTATCGGCAACATATTTGACAGATAGCGTATGGAGTATCTGTCAAATATGTTGCAGATAGCCTATTGGTAACTTAACTGGAGATTGTGAAACAGGCCCTAAAACTAACTGATTTCCGATTCTTCACCTGTGTTAACTTAGATTTATATTCACAGCCGTATCCGAAATAATAAATAATTATTTTATTGCACACAAACCAATTGTGTATTTAAAAAATAAATACAAAATATTATTACTCAAATTAGCATCCATGTTGTATTAAACTAGTTTTATTTTAAATTAGCAGTAATTCAAATTATCGTCCGAATTCCTGCTAATTCAAAATAAAAATAGTTAAATACAAAATATGTTGAGTCTATTAGTATTTAGTTCTAACCGATTGGCAGAAGTGACGGGTGAATTCTCTAATAGTATGTAGTCATCAGCTTCCACGAACACATACGGGTTCACCCAGGACTACTAGTCATTGTACTAGTCCCATTAACATTATACCTATACCATCACCTACTACTTAGGTACCTACCTGACCAGCCCTTTCTAAATTGTAGATACAAAGTTGATGGCCTTAAAAACAGTATAGAGATATCACATACACATTTTCATCTGAAAACTTTAATCAAATAAGAAAACCATAACATTTTCAGAATATAACAAACTAACATAATTTTTTCAATCAACATTTTTTTATGTATCATTTTTAGTGTACTATTAAATAAATAACATAGTATTTTTGGAGATATGAAATTGTTTTCCCGAGGGCATGTATGTTCGTTTCTATGAAGCCAAGAACCCCAAAGCGATCGATGGCAGACAGGTATTTGCGGTCGTTCCATGTTGAGGCTGTATGGAATTAATTTGTTCATAACTAACCATATGAACGGTGCGGTGGTCCGCGTCCACAAATCCTATGTAACATACTAATTGTATTTTATTAGCGTAATAAACATTAATTATTCTTTATTAGATATGTAATTTTGATGTATCGTCAAAATGAGGGACGCGACATGTACTAAAATACTAATGGCAATATCTATGTATTATATAAACACTGTGTTATATAAACCTCTGTGGCTCAATGGTTAGCGTGTTGGCGCTCAAGCCCGGGGGTAGCGGGTTCGAATCTCGCCAGGGAACAAAAAAAGTATCCGTGTTCCTGGGTTATGGATGTGCATTATGTAATAAAAATCTTAAATATAATATGTATGAATATAAAAAAAGGTATTAAATATATTATGTATTTCCGTTGTCTGGTATCCGTAACACAAGTTCTTCGGAAACTTAGCACGGGACCAGATTGACGTAGTATAAGAGCGTCCATAGATATTATTATTATTATTATAAACAGACAGCCGAGGTCGAGTGGTAAGGCTGCCGAAGGCTTTACTAAGCTGTTGCAGGTTCGAATCCGGCCAAGTGCAAATATGTTTTATAATGAATATGGATGTGTAATGTGTATAATCTGTATGTGTTATTTATATAAATCTTTTGAATTAATAACCATTTCTACTACCCGTGACACTAGATCCTACGAACTTACCAAGAGGCCAGGTTAACGTGGTGTAATTGTTTGATTAATATTTATTTATCGTACGTATTCGTGCTTAGGGTCCGATTGCGAATTACACCCGTGTTAGACCCAGACGGGTGGTTCATTAATCAAATATTAATTGTGAATAATATTGCCTCTTTTGTTACTAATGTTGTATGACTTTGATGTATTGGTAACCCAGCTTGGGTGGCAAAAAGTATAAGGAATCGTGTACATATTACAGCTTCTTTATCGTGAGTGGATACGAGGTCCAAAATATACATTTCGTTACAAATTACAATATATTAAACGATTAGCTGTGGAAACAGTCCAAACAAAATACACAGATTATAGATACTTAGTCTTAAAATTCTTAGAATATACGCTCGAAGGGATTTAACTTGGAAGTTCTGAAAGTTGCTTTATATCTAAAGTACAAAGTTTTATTCTCTTACACAAATACTCATTATTCTCTTTCTATTTACATAATAATACACCTATGTACTTTAAAATAAAATAAATAAACATTTTCCAAATTATTGTCGATGCACCTAATTTAATTAATATCTAATCGTTACACTTAAGGCCAGTATATTCGGGCGTTTTATGCATTGAGCGCAATCGCCCTGCCCGCACGACGAGGTACGCGTAGTCTCCAAACAAATGAACTTTCTTGAACCCGGCGTGAACTTATTGTCCGTCCTAGTATAATTTTAAACGTATGGCAACTTACTAGGTTTTTTTATTACTTTAGTTTATTTCATAAGAATTACATTATATAAAGAGCGTTTTATGGTTTTGTTATCGATCCTGAACACACATGATCATTTTCTATTTTAATAATTACTTACTAAGTTTTTGTATTAAAATGGATACGTTACGTGAGTATTTAATCTTGAATATAAATACATATTTCCCTTCGCAGACTTTCTGAAGGCATATTTAGGATACTATTATTGCTTTCATATTTTCATTTTCATATTCATACCGTATTTGTGTCAATAACTTACAAATTATTGCATTATAATTGCCAATTTTTAAAGTATTAAATTGATATAGTATATATATATGCCATCGCGGACTTTTTTGGAGACCTTTTTAAGATACACATTTCCCCCATACATTATTTTGTTATATCTTAAAGGGTTTAGGCAGCGTTTTCGTTGAAAACTCCCAGGCGGCCTATTTTTTTCCGACACGTCCAACAATTATTGTTATATTTTAGCCAAGGCTTATAAAATTTTAATAAATTATATACAACAACCTTCCTCTTGAATTGTCCTATCTATTAAAAAAACCGCATTAAAATCCGTTGCGTAGTTTTGAAGATTTAACGTACATACGGGTACAGGGACGGAGAAAGCGACTTTGTTTCATAATATGTTTAAATGGATATAGCATGATATTGCTAAGAGATAGACATATGCCATCGTGGACTTTTTTGTAGACCTATTTAAGCTTCACAATTCCACCATACATTTTTTTGTTGTATCTCAAAGGGTTTAGGCAGCGTTTTCGTTGAAAACTCCCAGGCGGCCTATTTTTTTCCGACACGTCCAACAATTATTGCTATATTTTAGCCAAGGCTTATAAAATTTTAATAAATTATATACAAAAACCTTACTCTTGAATTGTTCTATCTATTTAAAAAACCGCATCAAAATCTGTTGCGTAGTTTTGAAGATTTAAGCGTACAAACGGATACAGGGACGGAGAAAGCGACTTTGTTCCGTAATGTTTAAATGGATATAGCATGATATTGCTAAGAGATAGACATATGCCATCGTGGACTTTTTTGTAGACCTATTTAAGCTTCACAATTCCACCATACATTTTTTTGTTGTATCTCAAAGGGTTTAGGCAGCGTTTTCGTTGAAAACTCCCAGGCGGCCTATTTTTTTCCGACACGTCCAACAATTATTGCTATATTTTAGCCAAGGCTTATAAAATTTTAATAAATTATATACAAAAACCTTACTCTTGAATTGTTCTATCTATTAAAAAAACCGCATCAAAATCTGTTGCGTAGTTTTGAAGATTTAAGCGTACAAACGGATACAGGGACGGAGAAAGCGACTTTGTTCCGTAATGTTTAAATGGATATAGCATGATATCGCTAAGAGATAGACATATGCCATCGTGGACTTTTTTGTAGACCTATTTAAGCTACACAATTCCACCATACATTTTTTTGTTGTATCTCAAATGGTTTAGGCAGCGTTTTCGTTGAAAACTCCCAGGCGGCCTATTTTTTTCCGACACGTCCAACAATTATTGTTATATTTTAGCCAAGGCTTATGACATTTTAATAAATTATATACAAAAACCTTACTCTTGAATTGTTCTATCTATTGAAAAAACCGCATCAAAATCCGTTGCGTAGTTTTGAAGATTTAAGCGTACAAACGGATACAGGGACGGAGAAAGCGACTTTGTTCCGTAATGTTTAAATGGATATAGCATGATATCGCTAAGAGATAGACATATGCCATCGTGGACTTTTTTGTAGACCTATTTAAGCTACACAATTCCACCATACATTTTTTTGTTGTATCTCAAAGGGTTTAGGCAGCGTTTTCGTTGAAAACTCCCAGGCGGCCTATTTTTTTCCGACACGTCCAACAATTATTGCTATATTTTAGCCAAGGCTTATAAAATTTTAATAAATTATATACAAAAACCTTACTCTTGAATTGTTCTATCTATTAAAAAAACCGCATCAAAATCTGTTGCGTAGTTTTGAAGATTTAAGCGTACAAACGGATACAGGGACGGAGAAAGCGACTTTGTTCCGTAATGTTTAAATGGATATAGCATGATATCGCTAAGAGATAGACATATGCCATCGTGGACTTTTTTGTAGACCTATTTAAGCTACACAATTCCACCATACATTTTTTTGTTGTATCTCAAATGGTTTAGGCAGCGTTTTCGTTGAAAACTCCCAGGCGGCCTATTTTTTTCCGACACGTCCAACAATTATTGTTATATTTTAGCCAAGGCTTATGAAATTTTAATAAATTATATACAAAAACCTTACTCTTGAATTGTTCTATCTATTAAAAAAACCGCATCAAAATCCGTTGCGTAGTTTTGAAGATTTAAGCGTACAAACGGATACAGGGACGGAGAAAGCGACTTTGTTCCGTAATGTTTAAATGGATATAGCATGATATCGCTAAGAGATAGACATATGCCATCGTGGACTTTTTTGTAGACCTATTTAAGCTACACAATTCCACCATACATTTTTTTGTTGTATCTCAAATGGTTTAGGCAGCGTTTTCGTTGAAAACTCCCAGGCGGCCTATTTTTTTCCGACACGTCCAACAATTATTGTTATATTTTAGCCAAGGCTTATGACATTTTAATAAATTATATACAAAAACCTTACTCTTGAATTGTTCTATCTATTAAAAAAACCGCATCAAAATCCGTTGCGTAGTTTTGAAGATTTAAGCGTACAAACGGATACAGGGACGGAGAAAGCGACTTTGTTCCGTAATGTTTAAATGGATATAGCATGATATCGCTAAGAGATAGACATATGCCATCGTGGACTTTTTTGTAGACCTATTTAAGCTACACAATTCCACCATACATTTTTTTGTTGTATCTCAAATGGTTTAGGCAGCGTTTTCGTTGAAAACTCCCAGGCGGCCTATTTTTTTCCGACACGTCCAACAATTATTGTTATATTTTAGCCAAGGCTTATGACATTTTAATAAATTATATACAAAAACCTTACTCTTGAATTGTTCTATCTATTAAAAAAACCGCATCAAAATCCGTTGCGTAGTTTTGAAGATTTAAGCGTACAAACGGATACAGGGACTGAGAAAGCGACTTTGTTCCGTAATGTTTAAATGGATATAGCATGATATCGCTAAGAGATAGACATATGCCATCGTGGACTTTTTTGTAGACCTATTTAAGCTACACAATTCCACCATACATTTTTTTGTTGTATCTCAAATGGTTTAGGCAGCGTTTTCGTTGAAAACTCCCAGGCGGCCTATTTTTTTCCGACACGTCCAACAATTATTGTTATATTTTAGCCAAGGCTTATGACATTTTAATAAATTATATACAAAAACCTTACTCTTGAATTGTTCTATCTATTAAAAAAACCGCATCAAAATCCGTTGCGTAGTTTTGAAGATTTAAGCGTACAAACGGATACAGGGACGGAGAAAGCGACTTTGTTCCGTAATGTTTAAATGGATATAGCATGATATCGCTAAGAGATAGACATATGCCATCGTGGACTTTTTTGTAGACCTATTTAAGCTACACAATTCCACCATACATTTTTTTGTTGTATCTCAAATGGTTTAGGCAGCGTTTTCGTTGAAAACTCCCAGGCGGCCTATTTTTTTCCGACACGTCCAACAATTATTGTTATATTTTAGCCAAGGCTTATGACATTTTAATAAATTATATACAAAAACCTTACTCTTGAATTGTTCTATCTATTAAAAAAACCGCATCAAAATCCGTTGCGTAGTTTTGAAGATTTAAGCGTACAAACGGATACAGGGACGGAGAAAGCGACTTTGTTTCGTAATATGTTTAAATGGATATAGCATGATATCGCTAAGAGATAGACATATGCCATCGTGGACGTTTTTGTAGACCTATTTAAGCTGCACAATTCTACCATACATTTTTTTGTTGTATCTCAAAGGGTTTAGGCAGCGTTTTCGTTGAAAACTCCCAGGCGGCCTATTTTTTTCCGATACGTCCAACAATTATTGTTATATCTTAGCCAATATATATATAAAAACTTAATAAATTATACACAAAAACCTTCCTCCTAAATTGTCCTATCTATTTAAAAAAACCGCATCTAAATCCGTTGCGTAGTTTTAAAGATTTAAGCGTACAAACGGTTACAGGGACGGAGAAAACGACTTTGTTTTATAGTAGTAGTAGTAGCTAACATGCGTACCCGGGATATTCTTCTGTGCATTATTAATAATAATAATAATATCTATGGACGCTTTTTACACCACGTCAATCTAGTCCCGTGGTAAGTACTCGAAGAGACTTGTGTTACGGATACTTATACCTATTTAAGATTTTGATTATATAATACACATATTTAATACACAACCATGACCCAGGAACACAGAAACTTTTTTGTTCCCTGGCGGGATTCGAACCCGCGACCTCCGGCTTGAACGCCAACGCGCTAACCATTGAGCCACAGAGGTCATATTACAAACAGACACACAAATCATTGTAAATGAAATAAGTGTTAATTATCACCTCCATCACCATTCATCACCACCACCACCACCATCATTATTCTCGTCAGCGTCATCATCACCATCATTATAATCATCAACTTCATCATCATCACTATTACAATTTACACCCCCCTCCCCCACCACTACCACCACCACCATCATTATTCTCGTCAAAGACATCACCACCATCATTATAATCATCAACTTCATCATCATCACTATTACAATTTACACCCCCCTCCCTCACCACCACCACCACCACCATCATTATTCTCGTCAGAGACATCACCACCATCATTATTCTCGTCAGCGTCATCACCACCATCATTATAATCATCAACTTCATCATCATCACTATTACAATTTACACCCCCCTCCCTCACCACCACCACCACCACCATCATTATTCTCGTCAGAGACATCACCACCATCATTTTAATCATCAACTTCATCATCATCACTATTACAATTTACACCCCCCTCCCTCACCACCACCATCACCACCATCATTATTCTCGTCAGCGTCATCACCACCATCATTATAATCATCAACTTCATCATCATCACTATTACAATTTACACCCCCCTCCCTCACCACCACCACCACCACCATCATTATTCTCGTCAGCGTCATCACCACCATCATTGTAATCATCAACTTCATCATCATCACTATTACAATTTACACCCCCCTCCCCCAACACCACCACCACCACCATCTTTATTCTCGTCAGCGTCATCACCACCATCATTATAATCATCAACTTCATCATCATCACTATTACAATTTACACCCCCCTTCCCCACCACCACCACCACCATCATCATCATCACCACCACCACAATCACCGCGATCATCATCATCACCACCATTTAGAATTTAAAATTAATATTTTTATAATAAAGATGCGAGTAGCAAGGGATCGGCCGTCTTGGCGTTCATTGAGGGAGGCCTATGTTCAGCAGTTGATGGATAAAGGCTGATGATGATGATGATGAATTAGTAACATTAAATCGATATTAAAATAAAATTGAGGAAAAAACACGCTGATGATCATGATTACGACAAAAATGAGAAAAAAATATTAAAACTAAATATTGTTCAAATTTTTATTTTTATTTCCTATGTACACTATCATATCAGGCACCGGCTTATATATTCCACACGTTGTTTTAGCGATCTATAGCGGGGGAGAGCCGCCAGGCAGCAGCGAAACATAGGTCCTACTTTGTTAACGCCTCGCAGGCAACTAAATTGAGGCCGCGCTGGGGACTAGTCGAGTTTTTCACATTATTTGATATTGAGAAAAATAAAAACATTTATTTAAAGAAGTAAGATCAGAATAAAATTCTAAATGTTATTACCTATTTTTTCATATAAATTTTGTAACTTAAAATCTCACATTCTTCAATTACAACTAGAAAAATAATCAAAAACATCTTGTGTTTGTGATTTTTTTTTATCGAGGCAAGTTACAATGATCGTGTTTTGAATAGGTTAATAAAAAAGAATGTATACTAAACTACAACATATATTTTTAACGGATCAAAAAAACCAACATTACTATGTTTACGACTTAAACAAAAACAGGCGCTTTGGGATATACTGGCCTTAATATTTGGAATATTAACAACTTTATATTAATTTAGAACATACGGAAAACTTAAACTTTGCATAAATGCTAAGGCATACACATATAAATACCTAATAAATTTTACATTTTACATCAACTGCCCCTCTAGACTAGTGGCAAACGCTCGATTCTATTCCTTTGCGTTTCTCGCTAACTCATAGGGTTGCTCCAAAAATGCAAGCAACCCTATGAGTTAGCGAGAAACGCAAAGGAATAGAATCGGCGCGTATGCCACTTCCCTAGGGGTGATGTATAGAAACCAGGAAGCCATATACCTACTGTTCAGTATGACATGTCTATAACTTTCAATTATTGGTCGTAAGCAAATCATGACTGCCACTAATTTATTAATCCCGCAGTGACATGGCCACAATTAATGATTAATAGTGAATTGTTATGATCACAAACAATTGCTTTGTTATCACTAATAAGATTTCGCTTGATTTCAACAGACATAAGTCCTGTCACACTGATTTGACGATGATTAATTATATCAAGTCTCATTTACACGGTATTGTGCCGGCCAATCAGTAGCAGGAAAATATTACGACCGTCCTGAATATTAAATGCGAAACCTTGTTTGAATTTGTTATTAATATTAATTGGATATATGTAATTAATGTTCTTAATTTGATTTCGTGAAAACCATTTTCAGGGAAATAGTATATCCGGTGACTTGTATGATCGAGTCCAAGTTAATCGTGATACTAATGACGTCATCGCTCCGATTCCTTAATTGTCTTATTAATTAATAATACTTCTTAATTAATTTCTTCTGCTTGGTCTCTATTCCCTGTTACTTATCTATTTATTCTGCTTCTACAATCGTTAAAGTGATCATCTAACCACAGTATAGTAAAGAAAACTCAGATATTTTTTAAAATGTTTATTCAATAAGTTTGTTGACTGAGTGAACATTCGCTCAATCATATTTTCAAATATAAAAAAAATCAATACACGAAATGATATTCACAACGAATAAACATTCGTACAGACAAAACGATACTAGAATACACTCTTAGAATCAGTTCGGCCTCTTTCAACTTTAGGCTAGAAAATCGACCTCTTGTCTGTCCTAATATAGTGTGTAGTATTATACATCATCATCATCAGCCTCTATCCGTCCACTGCTGAACATAGGCCTCCCTCAATGAACGCCAAGACGACCGATCCCTTGCTACTCGCATCCAACGCGGACCTGCCACTGCACGGAGATCGTCTTCCCATCTGGTTAATGGCCGACCAACACTTCGTCTACCTAAACGCGGCCTCCACTCTATTATACATATATTTTTTTAATTAATATAAAACCGATAGTCGTGTCATGAAGTGCCTAATTGGTTCTAGAAGAAATAAAATGTTCTTCGCGGACAATTGCTAGGTCTCAATTCCATTTTTAATTTTCCTCTCCTTCATAACTCAGATTAGTGAAAGAAAGGAGCAGTATGGTACACCATTGTAAAAAGTGTCTTATTATAAACTTATAAAACATTAATTTCACCTGATAGCCTAATTCGCATGTCACGAAACAAATATTTTAAATTGTTACTAGAATTGTGATAAAAAATTGTATCGAAATCATGGGCGGTCCCGGTGCCTGCGAGGACATTTCTCATGCGGTTCAATACCCAATATAAGGAACCACACGTGCGTTCTCAGAAGGCCACTCAAATATACCTGCTGTAGCTTCGTTCCCAAGGTCAGGGTAACCACAAAAGCTATTAAGATGTTAGCTAGATTTTGTAATTAGGTTTGGTAACAGTTGACCTCCGGCAAAGATCTCACACAATCTGGGTTTTTCGGAAAAATCTAAATGTAGCAATATTTGAATGGGCTTTTGTATAAAGCTCCGTTTAATTGGGTCAGTAAATGTTGACTAGTCATGTCTTTTGTTGCTTCGACACGTTTCTAGAAATATAGCTCTAATTAATATTGATTTCATCTTTATTCTTTTCGATCAAACTGATTTGCTAATACAAAATTCAACAATCACAACACGTTAACGTAGCCCCGTCGTAACTCAGTAAGAACTTGCTATACGGGTACTATACACTATAGAGTACTAGCTGTTACCTGCAGCTTCGCCTGAACTAAGTTTTAGAACGGGATAATATATTATGCATGTATACCTTCCTCTTGAATTGTTCTATCTATTAAAAAAACCGCATCAAAATCGTTGTGTATTTTTAAAGATTTGAGCATCGTACAAAGGAAGCGACTTTTTTTATACTATGTAGAGATAAATATAAAGATATAGGAACAGAAATAAATCTAGTTCCTTTATACACATCCATACACATGGTTTGGCGAGCTTCGTACCTGCGGCTAGTAGCTAGACTATTCGTGACTCGACCAACTGGCCGTTAAATAGTAATTTAAACATTTGAGCATTAGTGCGTGTTATCAAGTACTAAGGTAATTAACGAGTTAATCATGACGATTAAGATTAAGATCGAAATCATCATCATTAACTCCTCATGCTGCCATGCTATTAAACACTGAACGTGCCTTTTCCATGGTCTTGGCGCCGACTAGAACAGAATATGCACTAAGACGCTAGACTAAATACAACTTTCCAATTTTGAAACACAATATTTGTCACGTAGCGAAGGTCCTAGCGCTGAAAGTAACGTAAACAAAGAATAATGCAACTTTGACCTTATCTATCGCAATGCTGTTTGAAAGTTGTCCATTTAGTATTCTTTTACGTTCTAAACGTTTTATCCGTCTTATTTGAATACACGAGTGTTTTATTTTAATTGAAATCTTATGATATCAACAAACGGAATCGAATGATTATCTTAATAAAGTATTCTGGTTAAAAGAATGTTTCATATAACAATTACAGTAGAACCTCAATAACTCAAACCCTTCCCTTCCCTTCCCTTCCCTTCAGAGCCCAAAACCTCTATAACTTAAAATACGCAACCTCTATAACTTAAAGAAATAATCTCTGTATTGGCCCTCATTAAGTTAAAGAAATGTTTCCAAAACCTCTATAACATACAATTTTTTGTCAATGAGTCATTTTGAAAGAGTGCAAAACAAAAGATTTCTGTATTTGTTGCTCGCACATTGTTCACTAGTAAAATTGTTAACGTAAACAGTACATATTATGCCACCTATTTTTCGCTTCTTCAAAATTCTTTAAAGCTTTGCGGCGGTTAGCCCGGCTTGCTTGGATCATATGTTCTGCATCATTGTCCTGGAAACATAGCTTTACTTACTGTATGATAAAACTGGCTTAAACTAAGTTCAAAAAGAACACTAACAACACTCACATACGCTGATATATTAAAAGTTATAGAAGCAGTGAAAAATGGATTGAAAAGGAAAAAAGTTGTGGCTCAGTTTGGGATACACTAGAGTATATTATAAATCATCATGAAAAAAGAAGCTGAAGTCTTTTAAATGTCTGTAAATGTTTAAATGTCTGTAAATGTTTAAATGTTTGTAAATGTTAATTGAACCAATCCTTCTGACGCATTCGAGTAAAAACAGGAACAAGGGTACATACATACATATGTACATATCACCTCTATATTAACCTATCCCTAACAGACCCTTGATAACTTAAAACCTCTATAACTTAAAATATTTTGCATTTCCCTTGGACTTTACCTTGTCGAGGTTCTACTGTAATATATTGTTTCAAATTTTATTGCATAGTTGTACGTTATAACTCATTACATATTTACTGTCACTATTTAACTAGTAATTTTGAATTTAATTAAAAATAGCTTGTAATACTAAAAGGTAATAAAAAGCAAAAGCCTGATAAACTTTATTTGTACTCTACAAAAAGATGAAAATGTTTCTATTAGCTCAACTGTTAAACTTTTGTCTAGCGCGAGGCCTGGAAGTGGTGAACGCGCTATTAGATAAACTTCTAAGTATATAACAGTTTCCTTGTAAGTTTTTACGCCCGAGGTGTAGGCAAGGTATTCGTTACCTTATAATTATAAGTTATTAGTCGGCCTACTTCTTAGAAAATTAGTTTGGCCGGCAGACCACGTGAGCCAATTCTGTATAGCACAAAAACTTGCACAAAAAAAGATTCCTTCAAAGCTTAAGTAAAATTTAATGTCAGTCATAATATTGAAATAGATAGGATTTTTTTAAACATCTTTTTTATATACCAAACGTTTCAGACACTTTAGTAAAGTCTGAACTCTGAAACAATGGTCAGTCTTTTCGTGACATACGTCTTATGGTTTGCTACAAAGTAACTTCGAAACGTCGGGCGTGTCAATATCTCAGTGAACCGCGATAAACTACACAAAAGTTGTTTCCTATATTCATCACTTTCAATGGATGTTTTGTTACTTACCTCGTCCTTTAAAGTGGGACGACACATCCTATGGTAAATATCATGTTGTCAGAATATAAGAGACATTAGCCCATCGCTAAGTTGACGTTAAATAGCACCAGTAAACAATTAAGGCGGTCAAATGTTTATCTTATCTCGCTGTGTAAACGTGCGCTAACTAGCTAACCCGCCCCAGGGTAAAGCAGCAGTAGCTTCGCCTTTCGTTACACCACGAAACGAAACACGAGACCAGACAATGAAATCCTGAAAAAACAAACTCGATTTCAAATGTAATGTAAGATTATACTGAATAGATCATTATTGTTTAAGATTGATGCGAAATTTAAGTTATAATTTTTTTGTATTAACCAGTGAAATAAGTACTTTGTGTTATCGTCAATCTTTCCACACGAAAATATAAAATTGCGTAATTAAAACAATTATAATTAATTTAACATGCCGACTATATCCTTGGTTGAGTTAATTTATTGTTATTAAATCATATGATAAAAAATTGGTAGGCGAACCTACATAAAAAAGCTCAAACCAAGTGAGACATTTTAGTAAATTGAATATTTCAAATAAGTATAGTAATGACAGTAATGCACTAGATTTTTACACGACTTAGACAAAACTAGAATGAAGTGCTATTAAAGGTGTGCCCGAGATGGGCGGCGCTGCTTCGCGATTTGACGTCTGTCATCGGTCTTTGTCGAGCATCATCACCACTATGCTCAGTAGTGTCTTGTCCTGGACGGCAATGGCTTCCTTCTGCGAGACAGCGGGGGCGCATCGGAGGCGCTTCTTAATGCGCTTCCAATAAAGCTCCTGGGCTCGTGTTAGGCTCGGGATGTGATCCCGGGCCCCACTAGGCACGACGTCGTGAGGACTGCTTAGTAGCAGTCGGACAGTTCCCCTTTATCAGAAGGGGGCCAGTCTGTCGCTGAGATGATTCTGTTGCCTGCGGATCCGGGAGCCTCCTAAAGTAGCTGAAGGCGCTCGCAGCTGTTTCAGTGGAGTAGTGCATGCCAATGCGAGTGCATTCTATACACGCTAATGTGCCTACCCGAGGCTCTGGAATGGCGCGAAAACATTTCCACTGCGAAATAAAAAAAAGGATTATAATTTCATTATCCTATGTATGTTCAATGTTCATATTTGTGTGGTCGACTGTCATAGTGCCTAAACTACATCATATACGATTTTGATAAAAATAACTTTATAAAAGTCGTGCGAGTTTTTAAACTTTACTTATTTAAGCTAACTCACCTATTTGAAAGTCCTATCTTAAAGTTACGCCATTAAAATTCCCGCTTGAGTCATTTAATCTCACAAATTCAAGTCATAAAAGAAACTTAAATGCAAAACGACAACGTAACGAGACTGACAATATTCGGTAATCGACGCACGTACAATGTAGTCAACTTTCGCAACGCCACCTTGCTGTGCTCAAATAGCAAGTAGACTCGAAGGCTACGCCGAGGTGAGGCGAATGTGCCGCTTCTTCTTGGAAAATATCATCCTTTCCTTAGGCGTAGCATACACAAGGTCGGTACTCGTTTAATAAATTTCAACCTTAAAACGGCAATCTGCGACAAGGTTGTACGGTCGTGTCAAAGTTGACAAGCGGGTCGGTTCTATATAAACTCATCTAACATCGAGCATATTATGACCTGAAAAGAGCGGTAATGTATTCTGTATAAAAACAAATTCCGCCAAATTTGTGCTGCGGCGATACATCGGTTCTGCATTTTGATTGGCCGACTGAGGTAATCGATGCATAAGTGGCTGATGGGACGTACACACAAATTACTGGTTGGTAAAATGGCTATTACGTTAGTGACATAACTGATCAGTTTTTATAGCTCCCATTGCTACTCTATCCATTATAAGCTCCATGTCTCGTAATATATGCTGACATATAGTATATATAGTATATACATAGTTCCAGGTAGTTTATGTTGATGGGTGACGACAGCCGGTACGTCTACCAGTTTGCCTACCGACTAACATAAAAATACAATTTGATAGCACCTCTGCTAGTTTGTCAATTCCGACTAATCATAAAAAGATTGTTTTCCTAAGTTTATTACGTTTACGCGAATTTCACTCATTATAATGAAACAACTTTTACGGATTTTATCGCGGTTTATTAATATACTATGGTTGCTGTAAAGTATCCGAAAGGTTGGTCATATAAAAAACTTAATAAATCGCGATGAAATCTGTAAAATTTGTTTCATTATAAGCATAAAAGATTGATAAAGAAACAATGTGGCGTAGAATCTAGTCAATCATAACTGGATCAACATTACTTTTTTTTAGTTCTATTAAATCTCATCCTATCTAATTTTATTAGATCTAATAAAATTTATTGAATCACCTATATGAATGACGCTATAATTGTAACAAAAATGGATGATTTTCACAATTACATTCACATTTTTAACGATTTCCAACCCGAATCTTGTTAAAGTAATGAAAAATTGGCATTCACACGAATTGTTTTTTATTGCCTCCCACATTTATTTCGGTGCTGTATTTACACTGTTAAAAGTATTCACATTCACAATTTGTTGTTGAGTTGATTTATACTTTAACGACTTTTCATTCGGAATTAAGTTGAAATTGTATTGTATTACAATTTTGGATGCATGATGTAAAGAAACCTTTGACGGATTAAAATTGGCTTGAGTTCGGGGTAAAGGTGATAAACTTCATAATTTTCTGGATCTTTTGTAAATTTCTGAAGTGAAAGCTTCTTTAGCCGCGTTGAGCATTTTTTAGTTGGGGAAAATCTTATGCGTCATGGACATGCTAATGTGACATAACGAAATTTAAAATTAGAAATTTCATTCCATAATTAAAAACTAACTTCTATCGCCAGTCCCTACAACTGCCATTTTTTCTAATATGTATTTAACTCGAAAATAATCGTTATGTAAGCGACATCATATGTACATGTAAATGCCATAACTACAGTAATAAAGATTTAGAGCTTAAGACTAGACAAAGAATTCAAAAACGGTTTTTCATTCGTACGTTTTTATATTAAATAGTTTCAAATGAAAAACTGTAGAAGTAATAAAACGTTAAAAGTCCAGAAGTAATAAATCTCAAATAAATTCATAGTAAAGTCTTAAAAACTTACTCATTTTGTTTTACTTGAATATTAAATGCTCTGGAATTGAATTATAGAGTTCAGATCCAATAGAATATTTCCAAGCGATCACTTTATATGCATAACCAAGATACTTGGGGGTGGAATTAAAATCAACTGATGAGATCGATATCTGCGAAACTTTTAGATTGAAAACTAAACCTCTCGCGAGGTCTAACTAGGAATTTCCATGACCCAGGGTTCGTTAATTTAAAGCATAATTTCTAAAGTTACGAAGTTTTTAATGACTTGTATCGTTCTGAAAATAGTATACTCGTTTTCACGTTCTCTTGTAGGGCTCTGCGGATGTCCTATTTGTTATTCCTTCCCTTTGATGGTAAATCCGTCCCTAATCTTCGTGCTTTGTGTCCGCGTCGGGAAGAAAGTATTTTTGGATAGAATTAAAAGTATGGTCGGTTATTTCGGCTTGGCGTGCAGACTTTTCAATATATTTACATCGTGTAAATAAAAGTCCTCATTGTTGGTATCTGTGCATCGATATTTTGATTTTGATGCGGTTTTGTTTTTATTGACGGCTTCGTTATAAACTAGGGATAGGTTGGTAGTATTGCATTAATATTTTATAATAGAAAGTAGAGAAAAGCTTGTATTTTCTTTTTTATTTATATTATTAGAAAATATTTTTTAGAGCTTTCATTTTACAATTATACAGCTTACACATCAGAATAACTCATAGGCTATAATTTATCTCCATACTCCCACGGGGATGGGAAATACGCGGGTGAAACCGCGGGATGCTGCTTCCAGTAATCTAAAAATAAAAAACAGCTTGTGTACGTAAACAGCAGCAGTTACAACAATCGTCTTACTTGAGTAAGAAGTTATCGAAGCCAGTCGGTATTGTCGAAATTAAAAGGCTTTGGTTCCGGGAAAATAAAAGCTTTGCTTATCCCTAAAATGATTATAATACAATTCACTATTATATGTTATAAAATTATTAGAAATGAGTGTTCCCAAACGAAAGTAGAACAAAGATAAGTTGATTCAATTTACGTGTTCGATATAAACAAGACTTATCGTCGCTTCGTCGCAACGAAATATTACATATCTGGGCCATAATCGTAAACTGATACTTGAGTTATTTTCCTCTTGTCAGTTCCCTAAATCTCTCAATTCCTATGGATACGAGACGGCCGATATCAGAATGGTTTATGGAGACGCGGGACGTGCGAGGGTCGGGTATTCCACTTTTGTTCTAGATAAAATGATTTTCGATGCGAATTCACTAGCGTCTTGGCAGTAAAAATTCGAATGCCGTGACGACAAAAAATTAATTTCAAATGAAAAAACCAAAACCGATTTCAAAACCTATACCTAACCTTTAAAATATTATGTACAACAAAAAAAAAATAATACTAAATACCAAGTGAACTTACATAATTAACAAAAATAATTAACGAAAATATTGAAACTTAAACACGTCTTACAAATACTATTTTAAATTGGTTCTTTTTCGAGTCGGTACCAGCCACAAGCCATTCACAATCGAGTATCGACTGAGTAATCGAGTGCAACACAAATATACAAAAAAAAACATTGACGAATTGAGAACCTCCTTTTTTTAAGTCGGTTAAAAAGCAAACGCATCTCGTCTAAACTTGATGTAGAATGTCTTACGACGAATTGTTGCTAGGCTACCGCCCGAAGACAGGGGTAAAAACATTTTTAATATATACATATTTTTTTACTTTTAAAATAGCTAAGTAAAGTGATAGTGATAGGTAATAACTATGAATACATAATTAAGAAGATAAAGTAAGTGCCATACTGTAAAAATAATATTTTCGTAACGTAATAAATTTGATGAAATTTATTAAATGATTTGTATCAAAGGAAAAAAGGTTCTTGACTTCTTCCAAAAAAATTAAGAATACATCAGCTTGTCAACATTTGAAACTAACTATTAGTCCTATATAATAATAAATACATGGTCATTTACATGTAATTCGAAGAGGTTATTCATCAATTTTTGTATTTTACTTGATTTTACAATTGATGGCATGAATAATCTGAATAGTTTTAGGGTAAAACTATGAAAAGTGTGAAATTATGAAAAATCGTAAAGTGATAACCCTAAAATTCCTATGTTGCGGTTTGTTTACAAACATTCTACAT
The DNA here is from genome assembly GCA_905333005.2 of Lycaena phlaeas. Lineage (NCBI taxonomy): Eukaryota > Metazoa > Arthropoda > Insecta > Lepidoptera > Lycaenidae > Lycaena > Lycaena phlaeas. Next base: position 9,305,599 of record HG995181.1, read on the forward strand.
CGAGTTTGGCTGAAGTATAGTCCTGTAATGGCGTAAGAACTCTTGTTACGCTTGTATGGAAACAGAATTATACAATAAATAGAATTCAATCTCATACACGCATTTACTATTTTATTTAACATACAATTTTTCTCGTTAACGGAATTCGAAATAGCGATTATTGCTTATCCCCCAATCATTAAACATCTACAGTGACCGGCCATCAAAATTGTTATTTTGACTAGAATGTATTTTAGCACTGGTCACTCTGTGTATAACTGGCAGTGCCAATTGTTTACATGTTCAGTTGTATGCGAAAAATAACGTAGGTACTTAATAATTGATAACAAAAAACGGGAAACTACAATGACGCGAGCGTGTTACCAAACTGAACAGACGGTCTCTAGTTTGATGTGAATTTGATTTTTATTGTATTTGACTGAACGGCTCTCGGTATTTTTGTAGTGGTGGATAAAACACCCTCATAGATGGATGGATGCGCTGTGCTGCTCGGAACTGCATTGGTACCACTATCTTATTTGTTTCTCCGCTAAAACAGCTTCGCTGTGTTGCTTAGAGAAAGACAAGACAGTGTAATAAGTCTCAGGATAGGCGACACAAATATATTGCCTGTGCTTCGTCTATGGAAAGTAGTTTATGTCCATCTATCCAACTTACCTACATAAAAAGTGAGATGTGGTATCTCGTCTTCATCGCCCATAGTATATTTCATCGGCGGCGGAACAGTTAATTAACATAAAATAAAGTACTGCCGATTGAAAAAGAGAGTTCAAATGTTATAATGTAATTAATAATAATCCTTCTTTTTCATTAAAGTTAATTCCTGAACAATCAATTTTATTTGATGCGCCCAGATTGGGCACGGAATGTCTTGTCTTTTTTTACTTCATTTGTTAGACAAAACAACTCACGCTATTAAATATTGCTGACATTTAATAAAATAGTAATATAAAGCAGACGAAAGATAAAGCATAGGTTGTGTGTGCCTTTGTTATCACTTATCAGCACATGGCGCGGCTTCGACGAACGCGCCGCCCTCGCCAATCGCGCCGGCTGACGAACGCGGACGCCGTCGAAGCGCCTGCCGACCGCCACGACGTCAGTCCGACATAGAGCGACGCGCCGGACGAGCGCCTTGCGCCGCGCGACACTCGCCCCGCGTACATCGCGTATCCCTACTGGAACAGAAAAACCCTTCGCTACAAACCCATTGCAATTTTTGGCCCTCCACGTTCAAAGTTTATCGACCCTACGCCATACCGACCCTTACTCCATTCCGAGTCTCCCTTTAATTATTGACTCCCCTAAAGTTTTGAATAAACTAGACCGACATATTTGCGCTTATTTTTATTATTGAGTGAATATTAGAACAAAAAGAGAACAGCGAATGTTAGAAAATTGGAAGTTCCACAAAAAAATAACATTAGACGAATGAACCGTCAAGTTTGATGTGAGCGGAAACTAGTTTGACTTTGAGTTCGTCCAGTAGTAATAATGGATTTTGACATTAGTGAAGTCTGGTCGGCGTAGTGAAAGTGCAGTGCATTGAGGACTGGCGCATGGTCAGACGTGGTGCGGCGGGCAGCGGCGGATGAGCACTCCGCTGCCGACCTGGTGGGTGGTGACGGTTGGAATGCCAGCTGCTCTTGACCTAACTAGGTACTACACTACACAAGACACTTATTTTCTTCCAACGGGCCATGCTTTTAGTCTGACAACATTGAAAGATTCCACGGTACTGGCATAAGCTCAAGCTTAAAACATCAGGACATACTACATACTACCTTTATGAAGTACCAGCTACTAAAGTACTGCTAGCAGATTCCTCCGTTTCACTTTATGAATGTTTCCGTATAATAATGTATCTTTTGAAATATATCTTTTTGACTAATTTTATCGTACCCATCAGTCAAAAAAGGTCACCGTATTATGCGCCGGTGATGACCAACCTCGTTGCTTTCACACATACTGTTTTCACAGTGAATATTTTTACACATCACCTACACGTGTGCGATATACATATACAACGAACATAACAGTATTATATACTATCATATTATTAATTATAACTCTTATATATTATCATAACTTATATTGTTAAATTCCAATTAGCTATAGCGAGAACAATATCAGAAATATTATAGAGCATAAAATTTAATTCAGTGTATAATATATAAATAAAAATTACACTAATGTACACGATTAAAATCAATATCGTTTACAATTATCAATAAGTTACGATCGATTATCCAGTCACAAGTAAACAATTATCGATGCATAGTAATTAATGATTATTATGGTCTTATAAATGGAAAATATATTGGATCGCATACGAGTTATATGTGATATATTATAGTACAACTAGTGGTCCCGACAGACTTCGTTCTGTCAAAAAGGTATTTTGGTATGTAGCAGTTTTTTGTTCCTATATATTTTATCTCAAATTCGAGAAATAAACTATCCTATCTTTTAAGTTGTAGAAAAGCACACATTTTAAAAGAAAAAAAACATTAAAATCGGTTCAGTAGTTATGGGTCCATTCGATACATTGAACTTCGACCACGATTTATTAAATATTCAATATATTGATGTCTTATATCGTATTTATATTATTTGGTAGTACCTACATTCCATTGATCTATCGCAAAATTTTTGTTTTATTTTCTTATTATAATACTTCAGTGATAAAATTATACTATGTGTCGTTACTGTTTAACGAAGAGTGTACAAGAAATCTTATCAGTAGTCATGTTGATTAATAAAACTAAACACGCTAGAAGGCTACTTGTTATAGGCTGGATATATGTACTTATGTTAATGCTAATGTGAAATAATAAAATATTTCGTAGCTAAATAACAGAATGATTCAGCCTATATCTACACTTCTACACTAATATTATAAAGAGGAAAACTTTGTTTGTTTGTTTGGTTGTAACGAATAGGCTCAAAAAGTACTGGACCGATTTCAAAAATTATTTCACCATTCGAAAGCTACATTATCCACGCGTATCATAGCCTACATTTTATTCTGAAAAAAATAGGGTTCCGTAAGATATTTGGGTTTTTCGGACACAAGGTGTAAAAAATCAACCAGAAAAGTTATTTATTTTGCGTACGCTGCCTAAACTATAAAAGATAGAACCATAAAATGTTCTAATTAATTGTAGATCTTATAAATATCTACAAAAAAGTTCACGACACACTATACCTATCTATGTCGAGTGAGGCACAACAACCATATTTTATTCAGAAATTTTGATTTTTTTAGACTACATTTAAACGGGTTTATTTTACTCATGCTTTTAATCCTTAAGATATGAAGCTAAAGAGTTTGTTTATTTGAACGCGCTAATCTCAGGAACTATCGGTCGGATTTTAATGAAACATTTCAATGTTCGATAGCCCATTTATCGGTAAAGATATATCATCCCGCTAAGATCCCGTTGTAAATCTTAGTTAACGCAGGCGAAGCGCGGGCAACAGCTAGTAGATATATAAATTGATAACATGTAATCCTTCCTTTCCTTTCCATCCTTTGATGTCGATGGACGCTGAAAATTTAGCATTTGATGAATGTCACATGAATGATGTTAAAATGAAATCCTCCTTGTAAGAGACCAGATGGGTATGACATGAAGAGACGTATGTATTCCTTCAAAGGCTCTTCGGGACAGAGATAAATGTTCACGAGTTTTTGTGAGTGTAAAGCTCATTCCTATTGTCAATGGGAAGCAAATAACATTGTGAGTGGGTAGGTAGTGTAACAACTTTGCTCTTAGCTCTTTAACTTTGTTATTTCCAACTTTACGTAATTTTAAGATTGACTTGATTTTAGGAGAAGAAAATAATAGACCAAAAGTAGATATGCCTTAAAATAAATTTAAGTTTTTGCAGTTTTTCCAAATCAGATTTAGTTTAGAAGTCAAATGATAATAGGCTTCTTATCTTATTGGCCCGAGAAGGCCCTTGTTTCCTAGCCCAACAGTTCTTCTCCCTTATATTTTGTGTGTCAAAAACAAAGCAAATCATCAAATTCTAGGTGAGCCATTTACTCACCTGCCTACCGATTGAGCTTATAGGTCATCAGGCCTAAAAGTCTAGACCTTTCGAAAAAGAAAAAAAAGAAAATCATCTCATCAGTTTCGTTGACTCTTGATCATGGATATGTCATGAACCGGATCGTATAATTGAGTGGAGTGATCCGCATTCAGTGCACTATGAATAATGTCATTAGCCTTCGCCGTAGGCCAGGCTGGCTGAAACCTGATGGCTTAAAACAAATAACTAGAGATTCGTTGCACTATGAGTGTAACTGGTTTATGTGAGCGCCGATTGTCTGGCGGGTACGGGCTTTGACTCTCGGGTTTTTTCAAAAATATTCTCCCTGCTGAACGTGAAAACATCGCGTCTCTTCAATCATCATTTTCTCACCGGTGAAGAAAAACAACGTGGGGAAACGTGCATCACCTGTATGTCTGATGACATTAAAATTGTTTGAAGATTTGTGATATTCACCAATCCGTATTTGGTCATCAGTGATCTATGGCCCAACACCCCTCCGTCTGTTTTCGAGGAGGAGGCCCGTACCAGGCAGGGGTACATATATTTTTGTATGATGATGGACCAGTTCATGTATCGCTTCTATGTAGGTACTCTCGAAATATAATGATGGAATCAACATCACACGGAAAGGAGCTACGGTTGGTTTTGCTTTTTGCGTCGGTTGTGTGTCAAAATTCTTTGCCGTTTTACTGATATAAAATAGTTTGAGAAATTAAACACACAACTTTATTTAGAGTACCTATGACGTTCTCATACGACTAAAAGGTTCGACATTTCATCACATTCGACTTCTATTTTGCAATATAAAAAACGAAAAAAAAAATCGGATAGTTACGAAGCTTTTTGTACACATCCAACCGTCAGTATCGAGTGAAGTTTCCAACTTAGAGCAACGCAGGCCTCCTTCCTCCTTACGATTCCGTAAGGAAGACCGTGATCCTCTGAGGTTTCTAATGAACCACAAGAAAATACGAAGATGTGTTTAATGGACTTTCACAATCATCAATAGCATTTGCGTGCGAAATTATTTCGCTTAAAATAGTAATCGAGTATCTCGCACTTGCTCCTTTAAGTTCAAGCGATAAGAAACTATGATCACGTCTAACGTCACTTGTACGTCGACTCGTATCTTCTTTATCATTACATAGTATAATATACTATGTACAGTGTTTTATGTATGTTGATATTTTTTAAATCACTCAACGGATATGGATACGGTTTTACCCGTTGCTCCGATTTCGCCCAATGGCCCTCAAGCCACAGCATAGGAAATTTTCGAAAAATAAAAAAAAAGCTTCGTTATGTGTTAAATCTAAGTAAACGCAGACCAAGCTGCGGACACCGATTGTTATTCATATATGTGGGACATTGTAAGATGGTAGATAATTGGATGCTATTAAAGGAACTTATCAACAATCGTACATACTTAATAACAGACGTCAGTCTCCAGCCAGTGATACCGTCTAGGTAATTGCTCGGCATTAAACAATTCTGAATTGTACATTCGCGTTTGTTGAATATCATTTGGCCTAGATAAACGAGTTGGGTCAGATCGCGAGTGCAAATGATAAAACACAAATATTCCAGCCTGGCAGAGGCTATTTAATGACTTTTGTAACAATATCTGAAAAGATTAGTTCCACTGTATTTCGCCGGTTCTTTTCAGTGGGCTTGCTTTGAATAAAAAAAAATGACTTTGACTTTGACTCTATGGATATCTAATCTATTCACTGATGGAGATATCCTTCACGACTGCATCCAACTCGGTCCAGCATGTATTGCTAGCAACTATTGCATCCAGATCGACGTTCTATTTAAGTGGAGATCGATCGATATCGTGTCGTCCCGAACATGAACCGATTGCACTTTATTGGTCTGTTCCATAGTCGCAGAGAGTGGCACTCACCGTGACAATAAGTTATACCTGAAATCTGAATACTGTAGCTGCATTGCAAAAATTACATGCACAGTAAGACGTTGCTTTGTTAATACTTTAAGAATTTATTCGAATCAAATTTTTTCACAAGGTCAGCTAGCTTCTTGCTAGATTCTTCTCATATAATATACTATATAGTAATATTTCATTTGAATTTGTAATAGAATATTTGAAATTGAATTAGTTCCACTGAGTTTGTTTCGCGGGTTCTTCCCAGTGGGCTTGCTTTGGAACCGGTGGTAGACTCAATTGACGTGCAAAAAGATACTTTGATGGTACTATTTTAGTGTCCGACCGAAACTAGTTTTACGACCGAAACCGAAAACGAATTTCGGCAACGGTGTCTATTTCGGCCGAAACCAAAACCGAAACCGAAACTTCCTTACAAGGCTCATATTTTGGGGAAAAAATAAAGAAAACGTTATTATAATCACAGATAGACTATGGAGTATCTGTCAAATATGTTGCCGATAGCCTATTCGGAACTTATCTGGAGATTGTGAAACAGGCCCTTAGTATTCATATTTTTTCAACTGATTCATTCACTCATTCAAAGCGCTGAACATGACCGATAACAGCGCGGAAACTCCCGAATGCACATTCGGTTTCGATCGTAGTTTCGGCAAGTTTGCCGCCGAAAACGAAACTAAACAGAAACTCAACCGAAAACGAAACCGAAACCAAACATTCGGTCGGACACTATACTATTTTGAATGAAAAAAATAGACTTTGCCTTTACCTGAGCGTGAACTATGCAAAAATATGTTTTTCTAAATTTAAAAAACATATTTTTGCATAGATAAGAACTGGGTAACATCGTTATTTCTTCTCACCAGGTTACATGACAATATGATATATCAGCAAAGCCCTCGTACTTCATATTCCCAAGGGAGTATGTGGCACTCGAAAATAACGCAGCCATCTATCTATTGGTAAAAGAATTTCCAAAATTGGTTCAGCAGATTCCCTGTAACCTCACAAACTCACAAACTTTGCCCCTTTACAATCTTAGTACAGAATCAGTTTATTACTACAAGAAGACCAAATGTTTCAAGACATTTGGTCTTCTTGTAGTAAATATGATAAGCATGCAGGAGTCTAATATTAAAAATTTATATCGTCCATTGTTCGTGCCTTCCGAGTATAACGTTTAATTGCGTATATAAAAATTTTACGAGTAAATTAATGACTTCACTTTGAATACGCTATTTATATTCTAAAATATGTTATAACGGTAGCTGAATGAGTTGGAGAAAAATTTAACAAGCAATTTTTGTATATCATAATATCCATGGACGCTTTTTTACACCACGTCAATCTGGGCCCGTGCTAAGTTTCCGAAGAACTTGTGTTACGGGTACCAGACAACGGAAATACATAATATATGTATTTAATACTTTTTTTATATTAATACATATATTTAAGATTTTTATTATATAATACACAAATTTAATACACATCCATGACCCAGGAACACAGAAAACTTTTTTGTTCCCTGGCGAGATTCGAACCCACTACTTCCGGCCTGAGCGCCAACACGCTAACCACTGAGCCACAGAGGTCGTCAAAATATATGAATACAAGCAGCGTCCCGCGGTTACACTCGCGTATTTCCCATTCCCGTGAGACTATAGGGATAAATTATAGCCTATGCGCTATTCTGATATATAAGCTATATAATACCAAAGTTTCATAATTATTTTAGAAGTTTTTACGTGAAAGAGTAACAAACATCCATACTTACCAACTTTCGCATTTATAATATTAGTAGGATAAAAGTAGGTATATTTTTATAGTAAACTAAAAAGCCGGCTCTGATCATTTTTATTTAAAAAAAAATACTTCGTTTACAATGTACTGTATCTGTTATTTGGCTTTACTATTTCACTTTTATACAGGACCCTGAAATCAACTTCATTATAGTTTCATACCTAAAAAGAAACCATTATAAAACCACTTTTTGGTTCGTCTGTCTGACTGTGCGTGTGTCGCCACCGATTTTCTCAGGAACTGTGGGACCTGGAACGTTGAAATCGTTACCAGATACCGAGGTCTATAGAGGCGTATAAAAATCAAGAGCCTGAAACAACACGGTAAAAAGAATATTATATAACTTGAAAGTACCTACCAAAATTCTCCTTCATTTTCAATTATTTTTTAATTTCTCTCTTAACGTGTGCAAGTAAGACCTTGTAAGTAAGACCTTGCTTTTAACCAAAATTCAGGATTCTATGTCAACCGGAAGTATCCTCATTGACCTTAAATCACGAAATTTGGCAAAAGGCAAGACATTACAGCCCAAATAAAGGAAAGTTCCAGTTTAAAATTAAGGAGTAACACATACATAATTGACTCTGAGTTATATAGGTGTTCATATTTTTGTTCAAATATCTTTAATGTTGTATATTTATGTACTTATAATTAATTGTACGGAACCCATCTTGCACGAGTCCCGGCTCGCACTTGGGCGGTAAGAAATACTATTCTAATATTTACTTTCTGCTCTTGCTTGATTGCCTTTAAATAACCTAATAAAATGTATGCCCTAGAAACGTTTCAGTTACCACTTTTATTTTAAAACCGTAATTCTAGTGTACAATAAAATACATTTTATAGTACATTTAAAATGGATATTAATGTACCTACTTCTTAAAACAGTTGAAACGTTTTATTTTACTGACTAATAAAAGGCTATGTACCGGAATAACATTAGCCATTCAGTTAGCAAAGTGCAGGAACTACCTTACTTAGAAATACTTTGGCTGGGCGTTCAATGGGTCTCGCCGTCGAAACTTAACATTAAAGAAAACGGTCACGTACCAAGGTAACCCGACGTTTACAAATATACGTAAATATTCAATAAAAGCTATAACATTGATTTGAAATGTCCAAATAGTTTTTGGTATTTACATATATACATGTAAGATGATTTTCAATAAATGATACAACAAAGTAAATTAAAACAAAATTGGGTTTCTTTCTGTAATAAAAGTATTTTATTAAATATTTTGTACATAAACTAATGATAAATAATAAGAAACATAATCACTAATAAAATATTACCTGTAATAAAAGAAACGACATTTAATGTTTATAATTTACAATGTCGATGCTAAATCATGAAATTATATTTTATCATACACCATTATTCATATTGTAATTATTTAAAATATTTTTTCTATCCTATGACAGCTAAGATTTTAACAATTCTCTTATGCCAACTATTTATTATCATGCGTAATAAGGTTTAACATAAACTAAAGAAAATATTTTTTCTTTACATCTCCCCCTCCCAGGGAAAATAACAAAAAATAATTTCAAACATTAAATATTTACAATATAACAAACAAAAATATCTAACTTATTCATCTTCTTCATGATTATTGAAGCTTGGAGCTGGAGTTAGTTTTGAAATATGAAAAAAATTTGATGATAATGATTTCTTATGATGGGTGTTTATCTCATAAATTGAGTTTGATATTTTCTTTATAATTGTGTACGGCCCGATTCTTAACTCGTCGAGCTTCCTCCTATTTAGCTTATTTCCATTCTCTACAAAAACAGCATCACCAACCTTGAAATCAATATCTTTTCGATTTTTATCGTAAATTTTTTTGTTATAATTATGCGATTTTATAGTATTCGCCAAAGCTGTTTTCCTGTCTTGAATCAAATCATATTCGGTTTTTTTAATTTTTAGCTCGTTTGGCAAAATTGAAACCTCAGTTCCGTTCAATAAATACTGTGGAGAAAATCCAGTGACACTGTGCACTGTTTCATTGTAGGCTTTCACACAATTTTGTGCTACAGTTGTCCAAGCAATTTTTGTGTTATTTTCGTTTATCCTACATCTGATTTTATTGACTAATGTCTGATTTAGTCTTTCGTTTAATCCATTAGAGAATGGTGAGTTTACTGCAGTAAAAATTATGGAAATATTTTTTTCATCTAAAAATCTTTTGAATTCTTTTGAATTTATACCTGGATATTGGTCTGTGAGAATAATATCTATTTTGTCGATTTCCGAACATTTATTAACTAGTTTAATAAAATCACTTGCATTTTGAGTTCTTGATGTCAAAATATATGCGTATCTTGTGAAATGATCTGATAGTAAGTGCAAATACCTCTTAGTTGATCTCGTACCCCCAAATCCTCCAATCGTATCAATTGAACATATCTCAAACGGTTTTGAGGCCGGACCCAAGTGAGACATCAATCCATATTTATTTTGTCCCCTTGTTTTGTTTTTTATACATATTATGCAATTTTCACAGATTTTCTTAATATTTTCTGTCATGTTCTCACTTGTATATATCGAGCTAATCATTCTTTGCATTTGTTTAATTCCTATATGCCCTAGGTTTCTATGTATATTTTTCATTAAATTTATACTAAATTTTTCTGTGATAATAATTTTTTCTTTTCTATTTGCTTTCTTGTAATAAACGTTATTTCTTTTAATTATTTTCTCTTTTTTACACTGTATTTTTTCATTTTCAATTTGATCTTTTAGGATATCTTCTAATGTAATCATATTGACTATCTTTAATTGTTCATCCAAGTTTTCATTAGATTCTAAGACTGGATTTCTGCTTAGGCAATCAGCCTCAATATTATATCTCCCTGGAGCATATTTGATTTGGAAATCATATTGTGATAGGTAATATGTTAGATCTCCTAATTCTTCATCTGTCCTTGACTTGATATTCATATTCTCCAACGGCTTGTGATCTGAGAATACAGTAAATTTTCTACCTATCAAGAGATGCTGCCAATATTTTACACATTCTTTAATCGCTAAGCATTCGAGATAAATAGCTTTCTTCCTTTTTTGAACTTCGTTCAATTTTTTTGAGAAGTAAGCTACTGGTTTTTCTTCGCCGTTGCTTTGTGGTTGTTTGAAAATTGCTCCCACTCCTAGTATGCTGGCATCTGTATAAATGTGAATAGGTAACTTCGGATCAAAAATAGTCAATACTGGTTGAGAACATAATATTTGTTTCATTTCATCAAATGAGTCTTGGCATGCCTCTGTCCAATTAAACGTTTCTCCTTTTCTCAGTAAGTTATGCAATGGTTCTAGTTTTATTGCTATATTTGGCACATATTTATGATAAAAGTTTATTTTTCCTAAAAATTGTCTGACATTTTTCTGCGTTTTTGGAATTGGGAAATTTTTTATTGACACTAAGTTATCTTTTAGTGGTCTAACCGAATTATTTTGTATAATGTGTCCTAAATATTTTACTGAGTCTGCTGCAAATGTACATTTTGAAAATTTGAGCCTTAAGCCCTCACTTTTAATTGCTTTAAATAACTGTGTTAGATGTTCAACATGATCTGAAAATGATTTTGAAAATATTAAAATGTCATCAATGTAGCTTACTGTGAACTCGCCTAACTTATGTTTCCGTAATATGTTACACATTATTCTTTGAAATATTGCAGGAGAGGTTTTTAAGCCAAATGGAAGACATGTCCATTGGTAATGTCCTTCTTGTGTCACAAATGCTGTTTTATATCTGTCTGTGACACGCATAGGTATTGACCAAAATGCTGAATTTAAATCCAGTGTTGAGAAATATTTGCAGTCTCTTGTTTTCACAATTAGATCTTCAATTAGTGGGAATGGTTGCGATTGTGGTACAACAATTTTATTTAGTTCTCGAAAATCTATACACAATCTTGTTTTTTTATTTTCCTCTCTTTTATAAGCTAATGTGACTGGCGCTGCGAATGGACTATATGATTCTTCAATTATGTTTTTTTCTAATAATTTTGCAATTTGACTTTCAATCTCCTTTTTGTCTTCAATTGTGCAACGATAAGGTCGTTTACTGCAATACTTTTCAATCAGCAGATCAATGTGTGCTTCGTAATCTTTTACCGTTCCAATATCATATTTGTCTTTTGCAAATACCGATTTATTGTTTAATATTAATTTTTCTATAACTTCTTTTTTCAGATTGTCTAGATGATTAATACAAATTTTAAAATCGTTTGAGTTTAAGTTTTCATTAAAATTTATTTGATTATCCAGTTTTGTTTTCCTTAAAAAATCAGTATCTGATTTATTCGTTTCCTTAGAAACTATTTCTTTTCTTAATATAGGAACTTTTTGACTGATTTCTAAGTTTTCATTTTGAATTAAGTGAAACTTTTTTATACAATCAAGTCCAATTAAAAAATCGTAATCAAAATTTTCTTTATCTATGACAAAGACCTCCATATCTTTCTTAACATTGAAAATCGTAATGTTTAAACTTATAATACCCTTTGCCTTTTTAACGCCATTAATTGTTTTTAAATTGTTATTGTTTGAATAATTTAATTCTTCATTTTTTATTTTCAATAATCTTGAGTTTATTAATGAAACATTGGAACCTGAATCATAGATTCCACATACTTTAATTTTATTATTCAAAATTATTTTAACTTTAATTAATGGCGGCACTATTAGTTTTTTTGGTCTTGACATTGTAGTTCACATTCCAATTCTGAATTATTAACAAGTTTTATTTCTCTTGTATCTTTTCCTTTTTCATTATTTATTCCTGTTCTATACCAACACAAATCTTCGGAGTGATATCTCACACCTTTCTTTAGCATTTTACAGATTTTACATATTTGTATCATCTGTTTATTAATATCATCGTTCTTTTTGGAAAACTTTTTAATTACCAAATGTTCCATCTTGCCAAGTTCATAAAATAATTCATGTGTTAGTAAAATTTTCTCTCTGTTGATTTTATCTGTTACGAAATCTGGTAATCCGGCTGCAATTATATCAATTAGTGTGCCTTGATCGATTGTTTTTCTAATTTCAAGTAAAAGCTTTTCTTTTCTAATAGCATATTCTAATAAAGATCCTGATTGATATTTATAAGCTAGAGCGTACTTGCTTGCTGACCAACCTTTATTAGTATATGTTTGCAAAAAAATAGATTTCCATTCGGACCACTCTGACTTTAAACCAAATTTAATCATCATGGAAGAATACCAATCCGTACACGATTTTTCTAAAAACAATCTAAAAATTTCAATTTTATCTTCGTCTTCATCTATTTCAAACCGTATACATTCTTTTTCAAATACTTCCATCCAGTGATCGGCGTTTATATTTTTACCATCATATTTTTGAATAACAAACCTTTCAGCAATTTTTTTTATATTCTGTTTTTCTGGAATAATCTTACTGTTGTCAGCTAATTGTTCTTGAGTAATCTCTTCGAGTAATTGGTCCTGGAATATCATATTATCATCCTCATCAAAGTATGTTTGTAATATATCTTCTGTCATTTTTATCCATACGCTTCTAGTTTGATTCCTTTTTTTCAATGTATTTTTTACCTTCGCGAAAGTTTTTGTGCTTTGGATATATTTGTGAAGATATACTGCTTCATACTCCTCAGGAATCAAAAAAATTTTCTCATCTTGCGTAATTATTGAGGTCAAGGCTATATAATTAGATTTTCCGTCTATTGCGGATTTTACTTGAAAATTAAATTTTAATTTTTCCATTATAAGACAGTAAATGTCGTTTTGTAAGATGATTTTCAATAAATGATACAACAAAGTAAATTAAAACAAAATTGGGTTTCTTTCTGTAATAAAAGTATTTTATTAAATATTTTGTACATAAACTAATGATAAATAATAAGAAACATAATCACTAATAAAATATTACCTGTAATAAAAGAAACGACATTTAATGTTTATAATTTACAATGTCGATGCTAAATCATGAAATTATATTTTATCATACACCATTATTCATATTGTAATTATTTAAAATATTTTTTCTATCCTATGACAGCTAAGATTTTAACAATTCTCTTATGCCAACTATTTATTATCATGCGTAATAAGGTTTAACATAAACTAAAGAAATATCTATACTAATTATCCGTTAACGGATTAATTTTTAGTAGTTCAAATGTTAATTTATTTATATTGTAATGTAGAAAAATCTCATGTTCCATAGAATTTATACCAACATAAAACAGTTTTTTAAGTTATTCCCATTCTATTAATTGTATATATGTAAATATGTATGTAAAGAAAAAATATTTTCTTTAGTTTATGTTAAACCTTATTACGCATGATAATAAATAGTTGGCATAAGAGAATTGTTAAAATCTTAGCTGTCATAGGATAGAAAAAATTTTTTTAAATAATTACAATATGAATAATGGTGTATGATAAAATATAATTTCATGATTTAGAATCGACATTGTAAATTATAAACATTAAATGTCGTTTTGTAAGATGATTTTCAATAAATGATACAACAAAGTAAATTAAAACAAAATTGGGTTTCTTTCTGTAATAAAAGTATTTTATTAAATATTTTGTACATAAACTAATGATAAATAATAAGAAACATAATCACTAATAAAATATTACCTGTAATAAAAGAAACGACATTTAATGTTTATAATTTACAATGTCGATGCTAAATCATGAAATTATATTTTATCATACACCATTATTCATATTGTAATTATTTAAAATATTTTTTCTATCCTATGACAGCTAAGATTTTAACAATTCTCTTATGCCAACTATTTATTATCATGCGTAATAAGGTTTAACATAAACTAAAGAAAATATTTTTTCTTTACATACATATTTACATATATACAATTAATAGAATGGGAATAACTTAAAAAACTGTTTTATGTTGGTATAAATTCTATGGAACATGAGATTTTTCTACATTACAATATAAATAAATTAACATTTGAACTACTAAAAATTAATCCGTTAACGGATTTGTTGGATCAGATATATAAATTCATTGTTCACCCACGCGAATTTCACTATTTAATTTATCTAAATTTATATCTAAATAACTTTCTGCGTCAATTGTTATTTATTTAAATTAACTTCCAATTATTGTGTGGCAGTGGACAGGACGGCCGCTTCACTGCCACACGTAATTGAAGCTGTGTAAATAAGCACACACACACATAGAGCCGAGTGCTATCTATAAAATCGTTTCTTTGTAGAACTAACCTACATATCCTACGACTAGCCCTTCTCATTATCATCATAGGCCTTCCTCCGGAGGCTGAACATTTGCCTCCCTCGCACTCGCATCTATCGTGGACCGGTCTGCACGGAGACCGTCTTCCCACCTTTTTTTTCTTTAACGTTTAGGCATCCAGCAGGGGAATGAGTCTCTCCAGACGGGTATATGGGACTCGCTGCGCCCGAAAGATGGTAAGTGGACGCAGCTCTACCCACTCAGTCCCTCAGGGGAGTAACGTCGTCTCCGCAGGGTGTTGCCCCGCACCACAGAACAACCCCTCCCAACGTTGGGACAGTACAATAAGGCGAAGTTCCCGTCCCCGCCCCTTTCTCTTTTGCCCCCTCTTCTTATAAGAGGGGTACGAAGTGCCCTTGATCAGGCAATATCAGGCAGTTGAAATATCATAATAGTCAATATCGTAAAATCATAACAGCAAAAAATGGTGTCCACATATTTGCAACCGTTTTTGTGTTATCAGCCTTCAGTTAGAACTTGTGAACTTGCTATATAATCAAAAATCCTTATAAATATTTATACAAATATCTCAATAATACTAAAAAGTAAACAACAATTAATAGATTAATTCAATTGGTCTTATCTGGGAAAGCGTAGCATTGAATTTTAATATTGAACGATGTCTTCATTTTCTCAATGTTTTTAATTCATCGCAATTGATATTATTATGAGGAAGACAATCGACAATAACAAGGTTAGTAAACCAACACCTTGTTGTGATAACATCGAGAAGGTTCTATATAAATACTACCAGAGATATACCACGACATATTATTAACGCTTTTTAAATGGTTACGCGATTTTCGCTCATTATAATGAAACCACTTTCAATGATTTATGAATTATGAAGGCTTTCGCAGGTTTGAATTCATCACAGAAAGTATGATCGGACGAAATAACGGGGGGACTGCATGCTGTTTTTGCTCATAACTCATTATAATCTGGACTAATCTGGATATTTTTTGATTATATGCTTTCTAAAGAAACATTTATGTTGCGCATTTCTATTTCTGAAATCTCTACTGACAGTGCATCAGTACTGTTTCGCTATCTCTGTTCTGTTCTCGCTCATGTATTTTATTTTTGTTTTAAAGTGACTTTCTTTCATCTGATGACTGAAAAGCTGCAATAGATATAATATAGGATGATGCTTTAATTAATTTATATAATATCCTTGATACATAATCGGCATGCAAGTTCCTTCCTAAGCAGAACGTAAGACGTAAAACTTAACTCTAAACTAAATTCGGAGCGTATTCTCTATGTAATTACTCGCCTAAACATTGCTTAATAGCTGGTTAAATGCTACAACAGCTCTATACAGCTAGAAGAGTAATAGTTAATGCACCCTGGTTCTTCATTCAAATATGTATGTAGTAGATGAATTCCTATCAGAGGCAAATTACTAGCTCAACATGTTATGCAGGGTGTTTCTTTGCCCCACCATGGCTCAGGCATTGTCGTGGCGGTGGGGCTCAGTAGCCCAGGGTGACCCCAACAACTTGGGCGAAGCGAAGACCCACTCCCCTGCGGGATGCGTCAGTGCATTTCCCGGCGTAAAAGAAAAAAAAAAGAAAAAATGGTGTTTCCTTGGCAGATAGGATTCGAAACGAAGACATCCGCTAAAGTTTCCGGTTTTACGCAAAGAATAACCTCTTTGATGAGACAGTGCGCTAGGCACACACTCAGGAGAACAGATGACCGATAGACAAGTAAAGTTCAATTGTTAGTCGGCCATTAACCGAAAGAAATATGTTGCCTATGTCTATGCATGGCCTTCGTTTTGGATATTTTACAGTAGCCATGTTCATGGGAGGACCAATATCCATGAATCCGTATCAGTTGTTTCATTATAATGTCTGAAATTCGCGTACATATCGTAACGGAATTAAAAATAAAAAACACGTTTTCGGAACCCTCGAGCGAGTCACATTCGTGTTTGTCTGGGTTTTTTCCTATACTTTGCATGTGTACACCGCGATGAATCCATTTGAAAACTTGTGCCTTATTCGGGATCAACTTAGAACTACTTATTTAGGTTCGCATTTCTTGGAGCACAAGGAAAGTTTACTTTTTTCAATCGAGATGTTCTAAAAGCTTCCCTGGGAATTGGAATTGAATGTTTGTAAAAAATCGTACTTACACTAGATGGTTAGGCAATGTGTGAGTTTTGGCCAATTTTATTTTAATTTTATCTCAAGTCTATCGAACCGATCGATAATTTGAACATGTTGTAATTGTGGATCATTATCATCACCATCAAACTTTATTCGTCCGCTGCTAAACGTAGGCATCGTTTCCTCATTCTTAATTTAAACGTTACATTCATAAAGTTATTCTACAAAGCGCAATCACGTACAACCCATATACGTTTAATTATAGGGCACATGTGTATTGATAATAAAGGATAATGGCCTAGGCAAAAGCCCATAAAATGCGCTGGTCTAACCCAAACTGGGATCTACAAATTTGGTGTGCAATAACTAATGGAAGTAATTAAACGAGCATTCAAATCGGGATTCAAGCCTTAAAACTATATATTACATAATATAAACAATAATATACTTATTCATAAAAAATGTATTAATATTGAAAGTCTACCCTGTACTATTCTTAAGTTTTATTGACGCAGGGAAATGCTTTATGCATGCAACCAAGACCGGAGAATTCTTACGAACTCTGGACTAAAAAACAAACTAGATCGTAGCATTCGTGATAACAATCATATTTCAGACATCAGTAAAGTTTTAGATATACTAACATTTTTAAATTGATTCTAATGTATACCCGAGTAATGTATATGTCGCAGTCATCTGGTTGAATCAGTCATTTGATTGTATCACTAGCGCGTTAATGAAATGACGACATTTAATTGAATGACTAGGCCGAACGTTGATTGAACAAGCGTCGCTCAACGTCCAACTAGATAGCGGATTGTAACATAGCCCTTTGAACAGAGCGGACGTAAAATCAGTCAGGTGATTGTAATTTAGTTCTTTTTGTTACCACCGCGGCGTTAGTAGTCACCAAAACAAATATGGCGTACAACAGCTCGCGCAGATAACACTGCCTTGATATTTTTTTTTGACTAAATTTACATTAAAGTGACTTATTTGTAATAAAATAGTGTGACAGCATGGATTTACCTATTAATACGCCGCCGCCGGCTACTTTTAAAGAAAAAATTGAGATGAAACTAACTGAATACGAACAAGATAATCAAGGTTAGTTGAATGTTATGGATGATGTTATATATTTGGGCTTTGTAAGTTAGTGTTCTTGTTGCCGTGAACACAATTACAATTTATTATGATTTTATATTCATGTCCTCATTATTTTTATGTAAAGGAACTCGTAAAACTTATGGCCACCCTAAAGAAATATTACAAAGTCAGCTATATCCCATTCAACGACAATGCTAAATGTTGTTCAGTCTAGACGTTGAACGTTACATTCAACAACTTGACGAGTTGTCCTTTAGTCATGCAATTAAATGTCGCCATTTGATTAACGCGCTAGTGATACAATCAAATGACTGATTTAACCAGATGACTGCGACATATACACCAGTCCGGAAATTGCAATGCATATCAGTTTTACTATTAAGTTACAATACAATTTGGATCGCTTGCATACCAAAATGCCAAAACAAAATTGAATCTCGAAGACGAAACAAGGTTAGTAACGTAAGGAGCTAAGCTCTGACCGTGCCACCCACGACGCACGTACACAACTATAGTGACGAAACACGACCAAATTGAAAACCACAATGCCAACTCATTAGGAACTGTATGTCGGTTCTCTCTCGCACTTCAAGGTTACATTGTAATTAAAAAATCTTCTAATTGTTGTGTAAATATTTTATGGCCATGCTATTTATATAGTCTATATATCAATACGTTTACCGGTATCTCCATCAAACTGAAAAGACCCCAAGAGCGCCCGGATGGAATGCGAAAAAAGATGCATATTTATATTACTATTTTCGTAGTTCCTGAGTAAGAATATGCTATTAAAAAAGCATAATGGTTGTACAACAACCATAATACAATAATATTAACCAGATGGGAAGATGATCTCCGTGCAGTGGCAGGTCCGCGTTGGATGCGAGTAGCAAGGGATCGGTCGTCTTGGCGTTCATTGAGGGAGGCCTATGTTTAGCAGTAGACGGATAAAGGCTGATGATGATGATGAATGGTTGCTAACCGAGCATTTGTTCAGTTTTTTTTTTTTTTGGCGACCCTTATAGATGTTATAATAAAGTTTTCGCCCAAAAGAAGGAACTTGGAAAAAAGACATAATCGAACTGGAGATACGAACCAGGCTTTTTTGGATTCGAATCTGCCTGATTTTTCCAAATGAGCTATTATAACAGTACCTACTTGATATCGAAATTTAGGTTCATAATATTCTAATGATATTGTAGCGGCTTATCATTGCCTGATAACACGGATAATAAGACATTTTCTAAAACTGTACCCTAGCTAGATCGATTTATATATCCCGAAACCCGAAACATGATGAAATCTTTGGAGCCGTTTTTAAGATTCAGATTATATATACAAGTATCGCTCGTTTAAAGATATAAGATAAGATACAATTCATATAAAAGCACCCAACCCTTTTAGTATTTTGATTTTAAACTTGCTCTAAATAAAATTCAACAACACAAATTTATCTTCTCCGATAAGTGCTTTACAAAGACAATCTATCCCGATTCTCTGCGGAGTTGTCTAACGTCGACTAGGTATCCCTGCTCCGTAACGAAGATATGGCACTATCTAACAACTTCCCCATCCCTCGGAGAGTTTTGTATACGTTTTATCTATATATTTTATTTGCTTGTATTATCGTGTGATGAAAGTAACAAATTGACTGTCTGAATCGTACAGTGGTTTACGAGGCCATAAAGTAGGTTAAAAGATAGGAAAAGATTTGAAGCGAAATGTGGTGCTGGAGAAGGATGGAGGGGTTAAATGGACAGAAATGGCGACAAACGCAAAAGTTTTGAAGATAGTGAAAGAGGAAAGAAATATTATTAAAACTGTTGAGAACCGAAGAGGAAATTTGATTGGTCACCTGATACGACATGAATTGTTTATAAAAAATATCGTAGGGGGAAAGATTGATGGGAAAAGAGGAAGAGGTAGACCGAGGAGGAGTTATATGCAACAAATAAAGGAGAAGGTACAGGTTATGTCGTATCAGGAGGTGAACGTGTTGGCGGAGAGGAGAAAGTGGCGACTACTCCACCGACAAGAGCAAAGCTCTTAAATATTGAGAGAGAGAGAATGCAGGTTCGTTGGTAGAAATTTCGCTAAGAAAATATGCATTTACATCACTTTTCCTAAAGTTAAGTTTTTACCGCATACAATGTCCCAACATTTCGACTTTTCTGTCATGTCACTATACAATAGACACTATTTCGAGAAGGAAATCTTTTATAAAAATGTAATCTCACATTATTCTCTCTTTTAGCAAGGGCGTGAAGTCTTATAAATATGTAAATGTCTTCATTATTAAAGGAAAATTACTATTTAAAAAAAAACAGGAATGTATACGCAAGACGTATTTTCCTGTTCGAGTATATTTGCAATTTTTAATTGTTTTTGTGATAATGCGCTTTTCATATAATATGCTAATAACTTGGTAATAATTGTGAAGGTTATATTTATTATGAAAAGGGAACTTCCATTTCGAAATTTAAATATCACCGTTGCAAATATCACGAGCTTGGACCGGCTTTAGAAAAATATTAAGAGAACGATGCAACAACAAAAATAAATCTGATGCTATTGATGTAACTGAACCGAATTTGACTAAACATTTTAAAAACACTACCGCTAGATAATCTGATATATACTTGAGCGCTCAAATAAAAAAGAAACATCCGATCGAACCCGTTTAAAAAATACCACATAAATATTTAGCGGTTTACTTAGAACACGACTATTTGCGTCGGGGTTAAAAATTTGAGACCGAAAAATGTAGCTAAATAGGGTATAGAACATTAGAATATTTTTGTGGGCAATATTTTACATGACATTATTCTTATGAAGATGGTAAGTCGCGTTCTACCCTCCGGCAACTAGCATCCTATGTCCTATTGTCTGAATAATCACTTGGAAAGTTTAATAAAAGAAATATATGCGGGCATCACTCAAATATGTAATCTCCTGTTAAATCTGTAAGCAACTCACGCTTCAATTATTGTTTGATGTCATATCATTGTTTTTTATATGAGCCAAATTAGTTTTATACACATAAAATATTAAAGATTATCATAACGGGGCATAATTTTTTAATATATCACAATTTTGCGTTACCAAAAATGTTGATTAATATTGTTGAATGTATAATATCTAAGCTGAATACACATATAAACTATGAATGTGAAAAATACAATGTAAGTACAAAGAGTTATTAATTACTACTAAGTATATTATGTGTATCAACACTACTGAGAGAATGTGTATAAAAAATAAGTCAAAATATATACTAGCTTTTTCATAACAATTATTAATAATTGATTATTTAAGTGCCGCTTTCCATTTATCTTTTTTACTCTATAAATACAGACAATTTAAAGTGAACATAGATCGGAACTAGTGCTTGCATTAAACTTTTAGTCTGCGACATTAAAATTGTTTGATCTAAAAATATTGTCATTCCTAAAAGCGACTCCTCAAGTATTTGACTTCGAAAACTTGATTCAAATGACGCCAATGTAGATAGTAGTATACACTCAGTGACTTGGGAATTAGTTTATTCTTGTTCCTTAATTAAATGAAATTTTTTATTTTCATTCAAGCTAGTTGCAGGAGTTCTTTTCAATGCTAAAGTACTTTTAAGATGCGCAGTAAATAGAAATTGTGTGCTATTTAATTGAATAAATGTTTAACTAACGTTTTATAGCACAATTTGATATTTAACTGAACGTCGTCGCAGACAATTTTGGCCAAAGGCCGGGCATACTAATATAATGTGATTAGAGATTTATTGAATGAGCTATACAAACTGTCGCCCGCAGCTTCGCTCGCGTTCTCTAAAATATCTATTGTGTAGAATTATGACAGTTTTTTGAAGCCTATCCTTATAAATATAAATGTTATCATATATTAGTTTTTCTTTTCAAATTTATTAAAAATCTATGTTGTATTTTGCATAAATTAAGTATAAACTAACTACCCAATTATAGTTAGTAGGAACTAGGAAGCATGCATTATGCTAATTAATCATAATATTATAAACAAAAGATAGATAAAATATAATTTTCATAAAATACTAAAGCTTATGTTACATTTGTCGATGATTGCAACTACTTAATCACCTCGTCAATGTCTGTACTCGCTTCCGATGTCTCCATCTGCTTAGATAATCTGATCGATATTTCTTGATTGCCGGGTGGCTGGGTAAATGATTGCGCTCCATTATCACTGCTGTGAATCGTCTGTTTTCAAGCAGGAAAGAAGTAGAAATGAGTTTTTGTCTTGACTGCTTTATAATCTTTCGTCCTCTACCTTCGTTTATTCATTTCATTGACAGCGTATTATAAAATAGACACTGGCAAACGAACCACCAAAAAATTCAGACGTACATAAAGGGACAGTTCTGATGGGCACTTTGAGGACAAATTCTGCTATGTAAACGTTCGCTTGGCGGCGTGACGAGAGAGACACCGCGATGTCCCCAGCATATGAGCCTAGGAGAGCGAGCGAGTGCGAACTGGGGACTTGTCCCCAATAAAGTCGGCACAAAAAATCCTCGAGAATAGTGCGTGCGTTCTATACATATGAATTTTTTGGAACCACCTACTAGCATCAGGTCAGCATCGCCAGTCGTTAACAAGTTCACATTGGACTAGGCTATTCTGCTCATTCATAAGTTGCCATTTTGATTTAATCACACTGCTTGTCCTATCCTTATTTGTAAAACACAGCAAAATTTCTAACGTAAGAAATGTGGTAGGATAGCGGTATCTACGCAGACGAGAGCGTTACAATATTCCGCTAAATATATTATAGAATTGCGTATTTCCCAAGTCGCATCGGCCACATAAGGAAACCCATGATTATTTTTAGTGACAAAAATTGTGTATAAAACATCAAGTTGTACCGTTTACACCCAAAGGATTGGCGTTGCGGCCGCCGTCCCATTTCCTCGAACCGGTAACATTTTATCTGTCAAGAGTTCAGTGTACGCAGCGTGTAAACACGCGTCGGAGACAGAGGGCTGTTCTGCACCGCCACGTCCGCACCACTTTACCGCACACGTACGAAACTACCGATAAATTAGACGTTGGTTTTACATTAAAATTATTATTACCATTAAACACAAATTATAATTACGAAATGCGAAGTTAGAAGCCTCAGAACTGTAACTCTAAAGTTGCGAATCTTAGGTTTGCGGAATTTAAATTTAATTCCCATGATCTGACAATTTACGTCAAATGCTGCTTAGAGTTATGGAAATTAATTTTGGAATTTTCTAGAATTGAAATGACTATAATTGCAGTTAACATAACAAATAAGAAACACACACTATGGCATTCTTTAAATAAGACATATAAAAAAAATGTATTTCTATATTTAAGCATTATATGCGTTATAAATCCGTTAGTTTGGGATTAGTACTGTAGTCTGTAATAATATAGTCATTATATTCACGATAGGCGCAAAAGTGCGCTAGCCTAATAATTACAGACTATATTCACATACACAGATAGTTTTAAAATGTGTATATATGGCTGAAAATAAGTTCATACCTTTGTTTCTAATAACCGAACTCATTGACGAAAGGGCTGAAGCTATTTAATAAAAGTTTTTCCAAGGGCCACCTCTACAGAAGCTGTCATAAAATACCGCAACCAAGTCGCTTCACTCGTTTATGACGTACAGTGTCACCGACAGAATAATATATTGGTAGTCAAAGTTTGACTACTCACTTTTTGTGTCGGGGTTTCACAAGAGTCTTGTGATTTCCAATTTCGAGTTTCGATGGTAAGATAGTTGAGATTACATCAATTTATGCACATTTTCTAGAATTGTATTGTTTTAGAATAAAATCACGTAGCAGCTGTGCATGCAATAATTAAAATAAACAGCTACATAATCACGTGCACTACGTTATTTACTATGCTGTGTTATTCAACGTTATTGAATATGTGCAATTAGTATGACACTCGAATACATACTATAATTAAGGGTAGTGGAAGTGACTACCCAATCGTGAGGAATTCATGTCTTGATAATCTGAGCAAAGTTGTAATTTCACAGGTATATGCCAAAGCCACTCTTCAAAAGTGTAATGAATAATAGAAATCATTTGTCGCGTATTGAGTATGTCTCTAAGTTCTAATCGCAATACTTCATTAAACAGCGGAAGAGATTTATCAATGCTATAAGGGCGATCATTGGATATATAACTTTGTCACTAAATTCAGCCTTACATCAACTCGGGATATTACGAAATTCAAACAAACGCCCAAGTCCTACATAATGGTAAAAGTGTACGGTCATGACGCAAACACACCCGATGGCCGGAAACGTTTGCTTCGAAAATTCACCGTCGGACATATATTTGCCTGAACTTCGTTTCCGCAATGAATGCCTTCATGTAAGGTCAGACGAGCATTTGTTTAGTGACCATGAGATTAACATTGGTGCACATAATCTACGTAATATTTACACTAGGTCAAGTTTTTTCGTGTTAATATATTTCAATATAATATTCAAATGTTATATCATATTATATGACCAACAAGCAATGCTGTGGCTCAGCGTTCCGTGACACGTTGGATAGACTAACACCCGCGTTAACAAACAATACTTTGAGGTGTCACAGTACTCCCGAACGCATAGGGTCATTCAAACCAATTTATTGACAATACTTAAGTGGAATCCGCAACTGTGCGTCTGTCAAATCCTTATAAAACTCGACTATTGATACCAGGAGCGCATAGATAGAAGCATTATTTCCATAGTATTGTTTCATTACTTAGCCAAGTACGATTCATGAATACGGGCGATAGAGTTGACTTAAAGAATAATTAGTATTAAAATTAAGATACCGGCTGGTCACAAAGTTATCAAGAAAAAAGTTGGCACAAGGGTGAGCACAAAGTTTTCGTGTGTTTAGTTTGTTCGAGACTTGGCGACTTCTGTCGTGAGCGACGTCGACCCCTACACATGGTAAATACATCGATCCGGATCGATCGGGTAAGATTAGGTTCGAATCCGATACGAGTCTACACTAATCAAAACCGCGAAAACACCGATAGCACTTTGCTATCGGTCGATTGCACGGGTACCGCGCACGACCCACCTCCCCCGTCAGAGGGGGAGGAGAGGGCCGGCCCTCCGACTAATAGTTTAACTTCATCCGCTAATGACTCGTCAACCGTATTGGATTTGACTAGCCAAACACCTACTCTCCAGAGTAGCGCGCGATGCACTGCGGGGCACGGAGAGGGGCGCCCCCCTTTCGAATTTTACTAGGTGAGCCATCTGCTCACCTACCTACCGATTGAGCTTAAAGGCCATCTGGCCTAAAAGTCTAGACCTTTCGAAAAAAAAAAAACTTGGCGACTAGATTTGATAGCGATATTTTTCCCTTTTTAGAGCTCCGAACCCAAAGGGAAGACGGAAATCCTATTACTAAGACTGCGCTGTCCGTCAGTCTCCAGCAGGCAGATATCTCATAAACCGTTATAGTTCGACATTTCAAATTTTCACAGACGATGTATTTCCTTTATCGCTATAAAAAGATATATTTAAACTTTAAAAATAAACAATTAAAACAAAACAAATACTAAAATTCTAAAATAATACATGGCGTGGACTATGGTATAAGCGACAACTATTTCATTGGATTACAAGCAGTATTAAATCAGAGAAATCGTAACCTGGGTCGGTTACAATATTAGTTTAATCATAACGTCTACTAGATGACGCGGACGCTTTTATTAAAATATCAAAAGTTGTATAATACTTTAACAAAACCATACCTTTGAGCGGCTACTAAAGAAAATTGTTGTTTGATGCAAACAGGTCACTAATTCTCATGATTCCTGATTCCAGAAGGTAGCAATTGCTGATCTCGTTGCTATATTTTACCATCAGCCGTTTACCGTCCACTCACCACTGTTTGGCAAGTCAATATAGGTCGATCTCTCGCCACTCGCATCCAATCGGAACCGTCTTCTGCAAGATAGTTACCGATTCCTATCTTCGATTAATTAATATTACGATATAACGATTAACGATCAGCTAAATTTCCCGGCGATGGGCCGCAGCTTCAATGATGCGGTCTAATTAGCCAGCGCAGCGCATTCAACGGTGTGGTAACCGTCGGCTAATGCCTCTCAAATGAACGAGAACAAACAACTTGTACTTTGCGCATGGACGATTGCGGATTCCTCCATTAATTTGTGACCAACTATTGGCGGCTCTTCGTGTATATGCAAATTTGCGATTGGTGTAGACAAAATACAGCCTATGTCGTAACAGGGGAATGGTATCATAATGAGATGAGTAGTTTAAGCGTGTGACAGTGACAAATAGAAAGGAATAATATTATTAGCTATATGTATATAAAATTAGCATGCGAGCATTGCTGATATGTCTTAGATATTTGCTAATAGCAGAACCTACAGACAGGACCTAAACACTGAAGTGAACAAGCCCTGGTCGTGATTATTATTAAAAAATACATTTGATACTTTTTTCTTTCGTCATCATCACATTTTATCCGTCCACTGCTGAACATATGCACTCCTCAATAAACGCCAAGACAATCAATCCCTTGCCATTCGCATACAACACGGACCGTCCTGCTCGTCCTCCCAAACGGTTAATGGTCGACCAACACTCCTTCTACCTAGGCTGCGTTTAGCCACTCTTGAACCTTATTAGCCCATCGCCCATTCGTTCTCTTGAGTGTGACTGCATATACAGCTATTAACGTTTTTAATTGCATTTTATAAGCAGTGTTATCATTCTTTATTTCAAAGCATAATTTACAATTATCATTGTTTAATAAGTAAAGAAAACGGGCTGTATCAACATTTTTTAAAGTAGCGTTATACCACTAAAATAATAATGATGTAGTTTCTACGTCTTGTAAAGCGAATCACTCGTAAACAATATGCATTATTTATTACTGTTATGTTAGTATCGTTAGAAAATCAATAATCTAGTATTCAACTTGGACAGCGAAAATGGATTACATTACGATACGAACATTATAATGATCCTTTTATTGTGAAATAATAACGAATAGTATTATTATTTAAGCTTTTTATATTTGTAGTAAGGATGGTAAAATAATTTTTAAAATCGGTCTAGTATTTAACTGAAAAACTATTCAGTTAAATCGTAATAAATGAATCAAACAAAAATCAAATCTATCATTTTTTATGTTGGTTTTTAAATTTCAGGTTTCAATGTACAAAAACGATCCGTCCCACGACGATGACATACGTTTCCGCAATATTTATGTAAACGTGTATTACAGACAATACGCGTATTTTAAATAGTCGAGCGGCGAGCGTTATTTCCGCGTTTGATCTGCGGACTACGAGACCCTATCAAGGTTGTGTCGACTCTTTGTCTACTCACGTTCTTCAACGGAATTAGGACCCACGTGTCTAAAGACAACTTTCGACAACACAACATATGATATAGCGTTGATTAGAAATATCTCAGTGTAATCACGTTCGGTGCACTATTTTTTGCCATCGAGTATTGCTTCATTTGTCACGCGCCAATTTTGTCATTAGAAAGCTTGAAATCTTATCGTTGCAAGTTGTCGTTTAATGACAAACGTATTGTCACTATCATTAACATCACAGCACCAGAGCTTCTTCACGTTTATATCTGACTAGCATTTGCCCGCAGCTTCGCCTGCGTTAACTAAGATTTACAACGGGACCTTAGTACGCGAAATAACATTTTTTACACCTTGTGTCCGAAAAACCAAAATATCTTACGGAACCCTATTTTTATCAGAATAAAATGTAGCCTATGTTACTCGTGGATAATGTAGCTTCCGAATGGTGAAAGAATTTTTGAAATCGGTCCAGTACTTTTTGAGCCTATTCATTACATACACACATAACATACAAAAATAGGTACAAATCTTTCCTCTTTATAATATTAGTGTAGATGTAGATTGTATTATTTTATTTGCGTCAACTAAGATTTAAAATGGGTCCCTAACTTTTTGAAAATTTAATATAGCCTATGTTCACCGGGGATAGTGTAGCTTTTCAACAGTGAAATTTTTTTTTAAATCGGTCAAGTAGTTTTTGAGCCTATTCAATACAAACAAACAATCAAAATATCTTTCTCTTTATAATATTAAGTATAGATTTATGGCTAACAATTGTCAGTTATTCGTATGCCTAAAATGTTTATTAAAGCAGTTAGTACACAGAAGTCGATGTAGGTATACCTTATGTTTTGTTTGAAATAGGTTTAATACACACTGCGGTTTAGTGAAACAATTTAATATATGTATCGGTCATTTCTGCGTTAATTGACACAAGGCTGTCTAGCATGTTTTCTATCCTAGTTCTAGTCTAGTTTCCGGTGGTCCATTGGGGCATAAGGAAAAGAAGGCAACACATCTGCATAGCCTCTGGTTGGACGGATTTTTATCGACGAAAGGCTTCGACTGTTTACTTGCCCCCTATGCTAAATAAGCAGTGAACGGATGTGGACCGAGAGTGATGATGATACATGTATGCATTATAAGTAAGGTTACATACCTCATGTTTCACCATAACCGCTCAACGGCTGAATCTATTTAAATGTGTGACCCTGTGTCGAAATCCTTACGTTACCGAGAATGTCGCAGGCCATAAATACGGCATAACAGCTCGTTTAAAGGTTTATGAGACTATTATAGAGCCAATATTGTGCAAGTCATAATAATTGAGTGGACCCTTATCGTGGATCTAGCATGTGAACGAGCTGGCGGACTCTGAAGCGATCAACCTACGGAACACCTGGCTTACGTTTAGATATAAGTTTATCGCTATTGTACCTCGACTCGACGTTTCTATAAAAATGTTGCCAGGTAACACAAACCATAACTGTTACGTGCAGTCACGAAATTCAAACGACATTTCATTTAAAATCGGTAAATAGGTTTAACTTGGATAATTGTACCTTATATTGTATGGTTGCGATAAAAAAACGTACATATGTGATGGTAACAAAATATATGAAAATTTCATAGGATACGCATTTTCTGTTACATACGGTCAATCAATTATAATAATATGTTGAAACAACTCGCACGCGGCCATCTGATCTCAAACTTGACAGAGCCTGTATTATGGCAGCCAGAACTCATACATATTAAAGATACGCCCAGGCACAGATCAAATGATCATGATCATCACACATACATTTGTCCTGGGTGGTAATCGTACCCACGACCTTCTGTTTTAGCAGTCAGGGTCACTGAGCACTTTACCAACAGACCAGTTATGTTATTTGTTCGGTAATTAATAATTACATTCTGCTTTTTTTATTTATATTTTTTTTTCTTAATTAAAAATTACATTATAAAAGTGCTGATGTGTAGGCAATAATTCATAAATATCTTTATATTAAAAAATATAAGTCCTAATTCAGAAATTACCTTCGTGGCTTTATATATCGTGACCAATAAAACGTAGTGCGCATGCAATTTGGGCAGTACTTCGCTATACAAAGCTAGGGGCCAGTCTGTCCCTGTACAAATAAACACAAACGAAACACCAGCTAAAACTACATTGACTGGTTTGTCGCTTTGTAACATTAAATAGCCAAGAGGCTTATAAAGACAAAAACAGCTGTAATATGGCACTTATGTTGATCATATTGTATATCAATTCAAAATATAATATATTAACAAGAATATAACTGCTATACGAAAATGAAATCTATACCTAAGTATATACAATACAAAGAGCTTACTCAACAATAGTAATAGAAGAATTTGAACGGTTTCGAATGCTACGGAATACATCCAAAGAATTTCATTTTTCTTTTGAAACCTCCTGATCTCATAGGGCTTAATAGAATGTTCTGGAATTGTGACTGAGGCTAAACGATGATGATGTTCAAGATTGTTTTATATCCGACACGTATTTTAGGAAATCGGTTGACACAAATATTCAACACCAAAAAGTGACTAAAAAGACGAATTGAAAAATGAAACAGTGTTTAAAGTACAAATTAAATTTAAACGAGAAGTGTAAAAAGTAATCTGTGGCTCTGCTGCAATAAAAAATACAAAAGTTTGAAAATGGAAAGGCGGAATTGTATTTTTCTGTCGATGTAATTCAATCAGTTTTTAAATTGAATTATTCAGTGTACGTTACAGAACGGTTGCTTCTTATATTTCTACTTTCACGAGTGGTTGGTAGGATGTAAATTCTATTGTTTTATAATAATATTATTTTAACATAGGTACGCAAATTATTGTCCCCTAGAGGTTTGTCGTATGAGGTTTATAAGTTTGTTCCGCGACCAACTCAGAGCTTCACTATTTGAACTTTATTTCACATGGACCTTATTCCTATGAAACGATAAAGTTTTCAATCACTGTATATTTAATTTTTGAAGCTCAGACATTTACTAGGCATGCTGATGATGAAAATATGATACGATAATCAAAAGCGATAGTCGCATCAGAAAAACTATAAAAGCACGTTACGAAGTCACTTCCTTCATTAGTGGCTGTGCCATTCTTCCGCAAAATGAAAGATGCATCAGTACAATAAAGCGCTGCAGCGACGGACTCAATCGCTCTCTGGTTTTCTAAAACGATCGCTGTTAACGACTTAACGCTGTCGTTTATCGAATTTCTCGGTATGATAATAGAAATACTTGTTCCAATTAAACAATTATACCCATGGTTATGCGTTTGATAGCTAGGCCATTGTTTGCGGAAGGCGCTGCTATAAATCATCGCCAACACGAATCATACTTTTAATAATGGAAATTTAGTGACCGTTGCGTTGTTATTTATAATTAATGTATAATTAATACCTTTCCGTGTCTGGGTGTCACAGCTATAAATTGTGTGTGCTTGTGCGGAATATGATAAACTGTACCGGTTACCTTCATTCACCTGAGATTATGGTTATGATATGACACTTGGTAAGACATTCTTCCGTACGTCACACGCGAGACCCATATATTACGAAAAACCATATTTTTTGTGAATATTTTTTTAATATGAATTAGTAGTATGATAAATGTGAATATTTATGTATATCTAACCAAGCTGAGCACGCCAAGCGTTGTTCAGACCTCACCCAAAAATGTTTAGCGTAATCTAATTTTTTTTGTATACAAACCTTGTCCTGACGATAACTAACATAACAAAAAAGAATTGGCTAATTTGTTGCAGTTTTTTTAGGTTTTGAAGTTATGTGAGCACACATATTTCGACGTTCCGTTTTATTATATTTCGTATTCTTGTTAAGGACCTGATTGTATATACTGATATTTTAGTCTTAAACCTAGGAATCGACATTTTATTCCAAGAAACATCTCACGACTGGGAAAATATGAAAATATAAGACAATTATAATAACTAATGGCGCAAAATTACATCTAAATTGGTCTATATTTATATTACAAGTCCTGCAGTTTGCGCCGGCGAAACCTAGCAAAAACTTGCTTTTTAATAGACACAAATATTGTTTGAAATACTGTCTTTATACTTTATATCTAAAACAGTCCTTCAATGAACGCCAAAACGGCCAATTTCTGCTCATATGCATCTAACTCTTTAGAACATCTGTATTGTTGGAGGTCACCTTTTAACAATGTATAATAATACTAGCTGTCCTGACAGACTTCGTTCTGCTAAAATCGCTATTAAAAAATAGGGGTTGATCGTAGAGGAGTGAAAATTTAGGGTTGTATGTATTTTTCAATGCCACATTATAAAAAAATAAAAACAAAAAATTTTGTCCAAAAATTAACAAAAAAATTTAAGGGTGAACAACCCCTATCACTTAGGGGTATGAAAAATAGATGTTGGCCGATTCTCAAACCTACTGAATATGCATATAAAATTTCATAAAGATCGGTCAAGCCGTTTCGGAGGAGTACGGTAACTAACATTGTGACAGGGAAATTTTATATATTAGATGTGTAAAGTGTTTTAGGAGTTTAATATCACTTACGTAAACGCCGTCGTGTCGTATCTTGTTGATTTATACGGTTGTTTACATTACAATCAGAGAACTGGTGGTACGTACGCTATCAATTTATATTACATCCAAACAAGGAAATATTTTTTATACGTTACCATTTTCCTCCATCTGAAACTAGGATGGTGTAAAAACTAGGTTAGAACGCTTTAAAATTAGCTCATCTTTGAGTTTAATGATAAAAAATAAGGCTTTTCTATTAGGATCCCCAATAATTTAAGTTACTGAAAACATCTTGTTTTTTATGTGAGAAATAAATTATTTTCTGTGTGTGAAATTAATTTCTATAAAAATTGGACATATTGTATTAGATATACATCTAAATGTAAGGTAGGCAATGCATTGAAGGTGCTTGTAGGCTTTGGGTGTCATCACGTTTGCTATGTTGGAAAACCTTCTTCAAATGCTTGTAAAAAGATATAAAACTAAAGAAATAAGCCATTCTCTAGCAATCAGTAAGTATTAGAAGAGGAAATGTTGATTCTTTCGTAAAATTCCTGATAACCAAAACTAAAATAGTTGTAGGTTAAAGTTACGCCGCCCCCGTGCGTTGAACCAGCGGTTATATTTAACTGCATCAACACGTGTGGCACGACTAGCACATGTACTTAACTTTGTTCCCGGCGTGTTTTGCCGTTTTTAAATCAGCAGGAGACAAAGGAGTAAAGGAATAATTAGAAGACGCGGATACGGAGATGTATAATTTGTGGCTGAACATCCCGGTCAATGAACCCGGGCGCCCACTTACCATTGTCACCGGGGATCCTCCTTTGTGTTCTGAGCGTGTACTCACTTTTCACGTATGCTGTTCTATCTCCTAATATTCATGTAAGGTTTTATACGTCAATTTCTAAGTTGTAACGGCATTTACGAATTCAGATTAGATTAGTATAAAGACCATTCTCAGGTCCATTGACTGGTATAGTCTACTGACTGTAGCCTGTTTGAATGAATGCCAAGATCGCCTATCCCAGCCACTGACATCCAATTTAGGCCTGACATCATACCAACTAATTGGATCCACAATAAAATAATTTTCCCGATTTCCATCGTCAAATGTTATAATTTTCAAAATATTATGCGATCTAACGAAGGTAATCTCAAAATTTAACGAACAGTTCCAATTTCCTTTTTGTGTAACACCCGGTTTCTGAAACTTTGGTCAAAGTGTATGTCAACTAACATGCCTGTTAATGGCGGTTAACATACGATTCTAGAGTCAAAGACAGCTTTTCATTGTAGTGGCCATCTCAACTGACAGGCTGATCAAATTAAGTAATTTAACCATGCTTCTAGTAACTCATTAGACACTTAACAATAGACTCGACAGTTGATTTGTTAATCTTTGGGTTGATCAGCCTTTCGGAGACCTGGCGTAAATCTTGTCTTTTTTATGTAACTTAGGTAACAACTGGCAGACGTGCTACTTAATTTCAAGTGTTTAACGTCGCCCATGTACCTAGTGTACCTGGAATTAGCCTAGGCATCTCATTTATGTGTGTGCCTATCCTGAGACATAAGACGTCTCTATGCCAGTAATAACACTTGCCCGTCTTGTCCTTCTCAAGCGCAAAGAAGTTATCATGTTACTAATATCTCTATAATCACACAAAACTCTGCATGAACTCTAGATGAACTCTAGTTTCTGCTCTAGCAGGCATCAGGCGTTATTAATGCCTGAAAGTTTTCTAATCAAAAGTCTACGTGTCTTTAAACTATAGACATGACAAATATGATAAACAAGGATGAATGCTTTGAATTTCAAATAATTTGTCCCTCCGCAAATATTGGTACATTCGGAATAGAAGTTTGTCAACTGCGATCAAAATTTGCGAAGCATCCAGCATTTTTGGGTCAATAAATTCGGAACTAACGATATGAGTGTAGCAATGTTTCTTTAAAATATTTTGGAAACATTCCAAGTTGGAAAACAAACGTTATGTCGTTATTAATTAAAAATAATATCGCAATAGAATATAATATAACGTTATTGTTATGATGTAACTACATGGAAAATAATTTCTAATGGATCCCTTGTTTTCGTTACAGTAAACGTTTCTTTTTACGATCGCGCCTAATGGGTTCTGTTTTAATTAGTACGACTGAATTTTGAGTACATTTTCGATATTGTAAAAGTTTGGTATCCGTAATAGGCGTAATGGATAGATGCTGCTTTTTTTCTTTCATTTAAATGTAGAAAAGTAAAGTATCAACCCATATATGTTCCACTGCTGGGCTCCTCCTCGAAATCAGACGAGAAGTGTTTTTGGTCCACAGTTCACCGATGCGTAGGCCAGGGCCATGCGGGCTAATGAACTTCCAACACCCATACCCACTGGACTATCGTCGCTTCATTAAAAGAGTAAATTGAAATAATGGTTGACAAACTTATACAATATATTATAATACTAGCTCTTACCCGCAGCTTCGCCTGCGTTAACTAAGATTTACAACGGTATCTTAGCGGCATCTAGCTTACATATAGTATAGCAGAACGCCCTGCGTTCCCGTGGGAATAAGGAATGAAATATAGCCTATGTGTTAATCTGATGTATAAGCTATATTATTATGAAGTTTCATCAAAATCAATTCAGTAGATTTTGCGTGAAAGAGTAACAAACATCTTCACAAACTTTCGCATTTATAATATTAGTAGGATTTGAAGACGGTCTGTAAAAATACATAAGTCTAACCATGACCCCGGTACGTATATTTATATTCGTGATATAAACGTGTGCTTGAAATTCAAGCCCGAAACCACCCGCGTCGTTTGTACCATTTTATAATTACGAAAGAAAGCCGTGAAAAGATTATTCAAAACATTTATATATCGCGATTGTTAAGCCATAGGCCCTCTTAAATTAGTAAGTTATTCAAAAAGATAGCTCAGCTTATATTTTAGATGATATTTCTTTTTCTATTTGTTGTAAACTATAATCTAATATTCGGTGCTCACAAAAAAATCTTATCTAATCATATATTGTAAACTATTCTTTTTCTTTGAAAAGCTTAGTTATTATTTTATAAGATTTGCGTTTTTTTAACAAAAGCATTTCTTAATACATTTATTATATTTACAAGAAGACTATGTATTTCTTTTGAATATATTTATGTTAAAAAGAAGATGAATAGCTACTATATTTCTTTGCTATTATTTTTCGTCACAGCGTACAAGAGAAGTGACAACCGCATCGTACACTTGAAAACATGCCACAAATGACGACAGTGAAATGATATTTACTAAATCACGAGTATTAGAGTGGATTTACTTTGTTTTAAAATCCGTAAAAGGTTGAGCTAAATTCGCCTGAACGTTTAATATTACAAAACATGAATAATGATTCATGAGATAACTTAGAAGCTTAAGTTACACTGATTATATTCTTCGCTTTAACCAACTTAATGTTCCTTTTTTTTAAAAAGAATTACAAATACGCCTGAATTATCCCGTCTTTTTTTTTAATTAGCCTATGCTGTCCCACTGCTGGGCAAAGACAGTTTTACGGTGACTAAATATATTTGTATATATTATATTCTGATTAGAAGTCTGTTTTCTCATCAAAAATGTCATTTATTTACTTATTTATGGACATTCCACATAGATAACCTTATTCTTTGTTTTAAACATCAGTAATAATAAAACTAAAAGTATCTATAATTACGGAATATCACCGCTTGCCAGTGTGAAACTATACAATGCAACACTAAGGTTAAATTAATAACAAAAAACAAAGGAAAATTTGTAAAATTAAGGAAGAGGACATGAAGAGGTAACAAACTGTCTCACTTATAATGATATGAGCCAAGTTAAATAGAAAGGATTATCTATACAGTTATGGTTGTAAGAAAATTGAACCATTACTGAATTGACTAACTATCAAAGTTCGGTATTGGAACGTCGCGAGTCGTTCGGTAACATGTCACGAGCGTATCAGAACAAGCGCTCAATAAACTCAAACTACGATTTAAAAACTTTCTTGATAAGATATTGTCATTGAAATGTCTTTCAATATCCGCAGCCACGATTTAAGTTTTGATGTTCATCTTCATCTAAAATAAAATTCATTTTGGAGTTCCGTTTTTCACTTTTTTTTTTCTCCTTTTTTTCCTTTTTCTAATCAAACTAAGACCTAAAGGGGAATTTCAATTGACATAGAATTAAGAAAAAGGTAGGTACGAAAATAATCTTACGTTTGTTTGTTTATATCACATCAAAAAAAAAGTTTTTAGGAACTTTCATCCTGCGAGTCATTTTTTTTATGAATCATAGCCATCACAATTGCCTATTTTTTTTATGAATCATTTCGAATACCTGCTCTAATTTCTGCTAGATTATATTTCCAAATTATCCAACGAAACATTCACCATATCCGTACGTTGGCAAAACTTATTGGCAAGTTTCAGAGTATAATTCATGTTTAAATATAAACAGTTCCTGGTTCGCAAACACGCAAATTTGTGTTAATCCAAGAAATTGCATATATCGAGCTAGCGTCTATCTAGGTCCATCGATTTTATAATCACGTTTACATATTAGTGATACATCAGTAAACGAACATTTTATCACTTCAACTGACTTGGGAGAGTCTGTCGTATCCTAACCTATATTAGTATATTGTACTGAAGGGACACGAAGCGCCTTCGAGTGTTGTTTACAATGAGTTTTGAATAAATAAATCTTTTGGATGATTTAAAAACGTGTAGTGCTATTAAATTGGCTTACAAATTTCGAAGTACGTGGGAACTCGACGCAGCCGTGGATATTGATCGCGGTGCGCGCGCAGCCTCTGCCCAAGTGTACACAGATGATCGTTGAAGCGTTTCGGCGGCAAGCCACAAGAACTTAAGTGAACACTTACTCCCCACCGAGTGTCATCGACTGTTAAGGCCTTATGTTAATAATCAAACTCACGTTTGATTATCTACTTCACGGGATAGGCTCAAAACTGTTGAAGTTGCAAAATCTTTGAATCGATAAAGTCTAACTTACAATTACTACTAGGATAATGTAAACAGCTCGTTCGCTCTGCATTATTAATCGCCTTCAAAAATGTTTACGCTCTCGGTACCGGGTAGCCATAAAGTATAACACACTTAAGGTTCTTATATCATATTTGCTACTTATATTCATTTTATGTGTGATGGTTAGTGGTTTCGTAGAGGTAAAATTGAAATGGTTGTTCCCTTGAGAGAATCTACCACTTCCTGAAGCGGTCAATTTCTTAAAATTAATTTGTTTAATAGTATTCATCTGTGTTATATTGTTTGCTATTATGGCCCTTTTCTCTTTTTTTTTTTAGTCACAAACTATTTCAGACTCAAGCAAAAAGTATTTAGCAATTTTTTTTATTACAAAAAACAACACAACAAAATTATATTTAAATTTTTGCAATTAAAAGCAATGTATCAATATACACGCGTTAATTATAAAGAACACCACACTGTGCTACCAATACGTGCGAATGTTTTCGCCAAACACTATTAATTATCATGTTATAAAATGTCCGCTGAGGGTCTCTTCGATATAAACGATCATCGTGGTAAATTGTTGTCACGACAACGACCGTGTTATGAACCGATCAGTCGGCTAATAAAGAGCATTTTGTGCGGGATTAAAGCTTCGATGAGCCGTAAAGTTATATTTTTACGTAGATACATTGTCGCCCAACGCAATATCCTCTTGGGTACGAAACAAAAAACAACTTTAAACCTCTGCACTGACGTTCGCCTTTGTTCCCTAACAACGCGTCAAAATAGATTGCATTTTACTTTTATCTTTTTACCTCAACATTCGCACAAACAGAAGCTTATAGCAATTATAGTATGAAATTTGATACATGTTTTGTTGGTTCTCTGTTAGCTCACCTTGTTCAAAAGGTACATAAACTCCTACCAGATTTGTCAAGGTTGTTGTTGTGTCGCAGACATATTTGCTATTAGATTGTAAATTCGCAAATCAATTTGTGTAAGTTTTGTAATTATTTTTGTATAGCGATTTGGAAATTTTGATACTACTTATGCAAAGTTCGTCTTTTTTATTATTTGTTGTATAAGTTATGAAGCATTGTTTGGTCAATCTTATTTACTATATTATCCAGATTTCTAGAGATCATCCAATAGCGTTAATCTTTTCCCCGTTTTTAGTTTGTACTATACTCTCTTGATATTTTGTTGTTTTCTCTAAGTTGTTGATCTGTATCCTTGTTTCTCCGAAAATTTGTATTTATGTATTTATGTGTATCCATTTAAAAATAATTTTCGAAGTATTGTCGATCGAATTTCAACAAATAACTTGAACCAGCATTTTATTTGATAGGTATATAAGGCACGTGACTTTTGCTGCGAATACCAAAGTGTTGAATGCAAAAATTCACATCTGGTAGGTGATTGAAACGTCCAATGATAAACGCGAACTTGACCTCCTTACGCAGATCATGTTTGATTTAATATAATAGCTGTGATGCAATTAGTACGTCATTTCTGTTTTCGCAACTTGAGATGACCTTCGTGGTCAACTTCATATGGTCGATTAATAAGGCAATCAAGCAACTTGTTAAGGAAAAAGTTTTTTTTTTTTTAATTTGAGGGACGTTTCTTTTCTGCTTGTAAATAAAATGTATACTAAAAATGTTTGATAAAAATCGGCGTTATTGAGTCCAACAATTAACTAGAACGGATTTAAATTAATTATAGAACTTGATCGTTACCACGGGCTAGGAAGGAATTATACAATTTATATTTGTAGCTTAATT
The DNA here is from genome assembly GCA_905333005.2 of Lycaena phlaeas. NCBI lineage: Eukaryota > Metazoa > Arthropoda > Insecta > Lepidoptera > Lycaenidae > Lycaena > Lycaena phlaeas. The sequence continues at coordinate 9,344,619 of HG995181.1, forward strand.
TTTTTGAAGCCTAAAATTTGACATATTGTAATATATATAATATATTTATTATTTTTATGTTCTGCGATGCTTGATTTTTCTACGAATTTCATTTTTATCATATTCTACTTGTCTTACTAATGTTACTCATTGATATGAGTATATCATGTATATACGTTTCTAAAACGTTATAATATGCTGATGTAAATCACGTTTTAGAAATATATTAACTGTATTAATTTAAAATCTTATATCGTTTTGTTGTAAGCACCAAATATTTTTTGTATGCATTTAGCCAAAAGCTGTTCATTTGAAATTACGTACAGTAGGACTATTCTGTAAGAAACTATTTTAATATCGAGCTTCACCTAAGTGACAGAGCTCACATTACGTAACTTCGATAATGATCTTTATTGATATGAGTAGAGAGTCGAGTTTTAAAGAATACAAATTCGTCAAATTCGTCATATTACCGTAGATTCCGCTTTCGAGATTCGAAAACAACCTTACAGAATAGCTCTACAGATATTTCAATTTTACTTATATGTATAGTTTTGTTTCAAAACTCTAGTACCAATAGCATTTTTCTGTGCATGGAAAGGGAAAATCCATTAGTAATACCTAAAGGTATGATTGACTCTAACCAGCCACGCGGATAACATTGTCAGTTTACACGTGTAACGAACAAAGATTTATTTACACTCATTAAATGCAATGTCGCATGCCTTAAATGATATTGAAAATACATTAAAAGTTTAGCAAAGTAAAGCTATAACGTTTTCGCTTCTGCGATGTTGTATGGTCCTACTGTGGAGTTTATTACGCTAGTATATCTTCACTGGAAAGTCTAAAGATACAGACGTCGCGTTTGCAAAAATATATCATGCCTTTATATTCAGGCATTTTCATAATAACTCTCTTGGAATGTATTTTTTTTTATATTTTATCTTTTGGGTCTATATTATATACAGTACAAAAAATGTGAAGTGATGTCTGTCTAGCTTTAAGATTTATTCATATGTTTTTCAATGTCAGTTCGATAGGCAAACTGGCAGATGGGGCAAGTGATCGACGTCACCCATGAACATAACACAGTGTACCTGAAGGTCTAGCAACTCGTTCATGTATTGCCTATGCCTGTTAACGCTCGGTTTCTGAAACTTCGCGTTGGTCAAAGTGTATGTCAACTGACGTAGCTGTTAATGGCGGTTAACATACGATTCTAGAGTTAAATTTGATAGCTTCTCACTGTAGTAGCTATGTCAACTGACAGTGATTAAATTAAGTTATTTAACCATGCTTGTAGATACTCATTTGACACTTAACAAGAGATTTGACAGTTGATTTGTTAATTTTTGCGTTGATCAGCCTTTTGGAAACCGTAAGTCTCAGTGCCAGTAATAAACTGTCTGTCTTACCTTTAACCTTTCTCTCGGGTACTCATAAAATCTGTTTCATGGGAGAACATGCAGACACGTATTACACAACATATATTCCGTCAACATTGAAAGAATCTTTACGCGTTATAAACCTACCTCTATTAAAGAAAACTAATTTACGGATACAAAAATTTCATTAAAATATTAGACCTCTGCCCTCTATTCCTCTGGAGTATATTTTTGAATGTAATTTAGTACCTAATCGATTTATCGTTGTCGTATGCACTGCGCGTCACGTGTCACTCCTTGGCTCCCGCTGAGCGTAATATTTGTGTTTGTCCCAGTAACGCTTTATCGGCACTTTAGATGGATGTGTTCAAAAAATGATGGTGCCACTTATGTTTTTTATGAATGTATATGAATTGCTTTATTAGATGATTCTAAAGGTGATCCTTTACAACGAGATATAAAGTATATACATACAATAATGAAAGTAAAAAAAAAAAACTCTGCCTTGAAATATACACACATTTAAAGGTAGCGTTTTTTTTTCAAAAGCTACACCTTTTGTCACAAACATTCATTATTATATTTACATTTGAGCGAAGGTAAAAAAACATTAATGACAGTAACGCCAAAATTAGCTTAAATCTATGTCATCACAATGTAAGCAGCTCCCAAATTTGAGTTGCGTTTGAGTTTACTGGCATAAGTAGGTACTATAAATATAGTATATTATGTAGTTTGTCTATGTTCACAAGTGAACGGGCGATAAACGACAATATTGATGATGATGATGTATACCATCTGTATGTTATATTTGTACATTATAATTGTACTTATTGTGATTATTTTTTGTTACAGGTAATAAACTGGCTAAAGCAATAGTGGATTCGCAAGGCCGACATGTAATGTAAGAATATTTTTGTGTGTCCGAGGAAATGTTAATAAAGGATGACAGCAAACCAGCTTCTGTCACCTTCGTGGAGTCTTGTTTTAAAAGAAATAGCAACTTATTCAAGGCTTATAATATTAAGGTTATCTATACATATACGACAGTGGATATTTTTAAACCTACAGATGTTGATTTTTGGTAATATGCGAGTGGTTTCACTCGTTGTGGTACGTCGGTGCTGGTATTTATTAACACGAACATTTATTTCATATTTACTTTTTGAAGGCGTATTTTCGACCAATTTATGTTGAATAATGCTGAAATATCGGGAACATGATAATTATTATGAAAGTAAAGTTTACTGTGGGTACAATTGTTCTTATTTGAAGATATGTATTTTAGTCATCGCTTCAGTATAAAAGAGGAGAAATCTAAAATCTGGTCTTGGTGTGTTCGATACTTTTATTTTTGAAAAATTAGAATTGATTTAAGTACCATGCCTCATTGGTCATAACCAACCACCACCTCATTGGTACCATGAAACAACTTTTTAATATTCTTATTTTTTATCGCGATTTGCATTTTCACACACCGGATTTCGTATAGTTTACCAAAAACCGACCATGCTAGTTCTCGCTCATATTTATAAGAGCATTACCAATTTTAAAGTGAAAATGAGCATATTCATTCCTATTTGAAAGGCTGCCAACGCCACTGCTAATCCTCTGATATAGCGATGTCGCTATCACTTACCCTTAAGTGAACCGACTGTTCGTTTGCCGCCACTTCTATTTAAAAAAAATGTTTAGAACAATGTCTTGTCTTGACTGAGCTAATAGCAATGCATAGACAATTGAGTAGTATATTATACTTATTCCACACAACGGTTATGAGAAAGTGGCGTTAGGAGATTGTGCGCCAACAGTGCGAATGTGCGTCTGCGACACCTGTCCGATGGAGGGTGGAGGGGAGGTGAGGGGGGAATGGGAAGTAAAGTGCAGGCTAACGGCACACCCCGCTCTGATAAACCACTCTGTGGCATACATTCCGTGATCATCACGCGGTGTTTTTCCAAGCCGATTTTATATCGAACACAAGGAATAATCAACCGTAAGTCAGCTCTGTTGTGTAAGAAGAGCTGGACGGTCAGTCTAGTTACTGGCTCTGAGACTCACTCATCTTACGTCTAGAAAGATAGTTTGTGTGGGCTAGTCCTAAGTGAACTTTAAGTTTTGAATTCCTGCTCAAATCTGAACATTTACCATCAGAAGACCAGACTAACAGTTCGCCTAATGCTGTCATTTTTTTTTTTTTTGAAGATTTTATAGCTTGGTTACAATAATTAAATTAAGTTGTTCAATCACACTGACTACAACTACAACAACTACAATTTTAAACGATTTTACATACTTATAGCATAGTTTAAAATTATTAAAATAGTTCAAAGATATATAATTAAAGTTAAATAGGAGTAAGCGTTTATTTTACTTTACGTACCTAAGCCTGTTTAATACTACAAATACCGTCGCTTTTTAATAAACATTTGGATTCCAAATTAATTCTAAATTTGTCGATGTCCATTACAATTAACAGATATTGAAATAACTGCCACAATAAAACACATTATTTTCCTAAAGAAACCCACTTGAAATGTTAGACCCAGGGACAAATACGTAGTAGGCAGTAGCAGTTTGTCAATAATATTAAAACAAGCAGCGCCCGGGTTCCTATTCCTTTGGGCTTATTTTAGCCTGTGTTATTATTATGTGTTATCTAGGCTATTGTAAAGTTTCATCAAAATCCAATCAATATTTTTTGCATCACAGCCAGAGCCGTAAATAGCCTTTTTTGCGCCCTGTGCGAGATTCTATAAATGCGCACTTAGCAAACCGAGAAAAATTATAGACCTGCCTGGTCTGGCCATTCTTGCGCCCCCCAGAGTCTACGCCCTGCCTGGGCACCGGTCGCAGCGCCCTATTTACGTCTCTGATCACAGAGCAACAAACGTCATCCATAAATTCTTACTTTCGCGTTCATAATATTAGTAGGCTGTACTAGTAAAATTGTTTGACCAGATCATAAAAGTACCATTAGTTCAAAACTTGATATAATAACAAGTTTCAGTTCAAGTAATTACAACTATTAAGCCTCGAACGTCATGACATATTTATTATTTGAAATAATAAATGTGCATATTAATTATTATATGTACAACTAATGATAACTTATTTAACTATTGACTGGTTTTGGTGGACAACTAGTAGATAAATATTCATCATCATCATCAGCCTTCATCCGGCCGCTGCTGAACTGCCCCTCCTCGATGAACGCCAAGACGACCGATCACTTGCCGATAGATATATTATGTAATCAATATTTTTACAGGCAGATAAACATGAAAAATACCTCAAAGCTACCGCATATGACTTGAATTCTAAGTTTTCTGTTATATTTCAAACTTGAAGGACAATGAATGACAATGGATATGACATAAGCTCTTGTAATGATCGATAGATCTTTGACTGCATCTAATTCTACACCCAAAGAAATTCAAATAAAATCTCACATCTAACATCCCTTTATAATAAGGCTGTGAAATGCAAATAAAATGTTGAATCCCTACTCTTAAGTTCATAAACTAGCAAGATCAAACTAGATGTCATTCGCAGTTTCGCCGTGATTACTTAGATTCACTGCAATCGGACTTTAATTATTTTTAGTATTTGCCAAATAAAAAGTGAACTTAGTAAAACAAAACTTTTTTTTTTTTTTTTTGATTTACACTTGTTTCCCAGTTTATAAAATTACAATCATCAGCCCGCTGTCGTCCGTTGAGCGCATCAGTCATCGGCCTCCACTGAGCGCACTGTTTATTGCAGTTGGAAACGAGCGTTATCGGTGCGACAGATTCTAACGGAGTAAGTTGCGTGGGGGAAATGCCGTGAGACGCACGCGCACCGCTGTTACACTTCGTCCGGCCCAGTTGGTTTTCGCGCGCCGTTCAAACTGTGCTCTTCTGTGCCTCTGTGCTTCTGTGCCCCTGGTACTCACCAGCGTTTTATGTTACCACCATACAAGATAACAAGTATTTGTGTAGTGACACCCCGTGATGTTCGGAATACTGTGCTATACTTGAGGTATGTTTCTAACTCAACTAAACAAGCTAACTGTTTTCTACGCAATATCAGCGTATATAGATTTTAGTTTATAATGCTAATCGAGGAAGTGTTACTAGTACGGAATAATCCTATGAAAATGTCGGTAAATTGAGAATAATCTATATATGCCTAAGTTATGTCTGCCCTTGGGAGATTCTAACATGTGACCTCTTAACCAGTAGCCTCCACACTTAACCTTCCGGAAATTGCATACGAGCAAAGCGATACAGTTACAATGATTTCTGCTACTCGATTATTAATAATATTTACATATTAAACGAAGCCTTCATATGTTTGTGGCCGCGAAACTCGAAACTTCGTGAAATTTTCCCACAACTTTGCATTTCTATATTTGAATGTCTGACATATTTTTGATCCTAAAGCTCCCACGGGTACACGGGCAACTGTAGTCACAGTCCCAGTGGCTAGTATGTAAGAGGCGGTAATGAATAGTTAAATTATTTCGTTATTAATTAATCAAGGTCTTCGATCTCCGAATCTCATATCGATAGTATATATACAATTTATGACGTATACTATTACGAGGCCGCGGCTCTCGGATCAATGTCTAGCGAGATTTTTATCGAGGGTATATCAAAAATTTTATGCGAAGTTTAATTTCATGAATAATTCGTCGGCGGCGTGGTATTGACATTTGGAAGATAATATTTAACCCCCTCCTCTCTACCGAGACCTTGTTAACACCTTTTCATTGACAAAACATTCATTTTGTGTATATATATATATTATGTTTTAAAATTATACTTTACATAACAATAATACCTACATACATATTTTCATATATTCGATTATGTGGTTACGCCATTATTTGAATGGATTATGTACCTATATCTATTTTTAATGTGATGCAATCTTGGTATGGTTTTTTTGAACCATATGTTTATGGCCACATGTGAGGATAATCTGAGTGTCTTGTATAACCGCCCATTGACAGATGTTTATCAGTGGATAGAAGCGAGTTGATTTCAATATTACATGTTTTAAGAGTAAGTACCTATGTAATAAAAAAGTAAATATAAGTCATAAGATTGTTATTAGTTAATCGGCATTAGCTAGTATTTCAAAATTAATGCTTCTTAAGTATATTGTTTTCTAATGTTTACGCGAACTTTTATGGATTTTATCGCGGATTATTAAGACTTTTACATGCCTGACGTTTCGGATACTTTACAGCAACTATGGCCTTCTCTCAGTCCTCGGTGATAAAATCCGTAAAAGTTTTTTCTCTGTGTGACGTATTCCAACCTAACAAGAGGTCATCATAATATATGGAACGAAGGACTGCTTAATAATATTAGAGACAAAAATATATTACCAGCAAAAGTTTGTATTTACGAATGAAAAAGTTTATTTATGAACACTGATTTGAGGCCAATTTGTGAACAACCTAAATAAATGTTATATTAAGTATGTATGAGTCTAGTTCTTCAAAGTTCAAAATAAATCTTTTTTTCTAATTAATTTTATCTGAATATTATTTATGCAACATAATATATTATGTTGTGTTAACTCACACACGGCCATCTGATCCCAAACTAGGCCGAGCCTGTATTATGGCAGCCAGACGACTGATACATTAGTACACATTACATATGATAGACTAGCAGCGCCCTTCGGTTTCGTCCGTGTACTTCACATATCCGTGAGAGTACGGGGATAAATTAAGTATAACCTATGTCACTCCTAGGTATAGCCTCCTATCAGGTCCGTCTTTATCATTGGGCACGCTGGGCAACTGCCCAGGGCCCCACAATCTATACTTCGTTTCGGGACATCGTTATTTATATCAGAATATGACCAAGAGACAATTTTAGGAAGTTAAACAATGATTGCTGATTAGAATACTTAGTAGTGTCGTAATTACTATGATTACTCTTTCTAGTCAAAAATTGAAGTCCACAGATAAATATCTACATTGTGATTTGTGTCGGGACTCCACTATCCTAGTGCACAGGGCCCCTGATAGATTAAAGGCCTTGCCTTCTATAGGCAAGGTAAGAATTTCATTATCTGATCAAAATCGGTTCTGTAGATTCAGACATTACATTACACTCATTCATTCATATATAAATTACGCCCAAACAACAAATGTTTGCTCAATGCTCATCACACAAAGATTTGACCATGGCGGGAAATCAACCTTCTGGTTTGGCAGTCAGGGTCGCAACTAAGACCAAAAGGCCAATCAAATTTTGCCTAATTTGATGTAAAATTGGGAACATCCTAAAATATTCACAATAAAATAAATAAATACATCCATAATACTCGTATCTGCTAGTGAATAGTAAAATATTTTAAAATAAGGATTCGGTTTGCCCCACTCGTTTCGTTCATGAGCCATGTTATTGAAAGTGGAAAACCTTGGTTATCGCGTAGGGACTTACATGCTTATTTAGTAACAGCCTTAACGATTGTGCAAATATTTATGCTAACGTGTCGACGCATATGCGGCGCTAATTTCACCCATATTTTAAGTATTTATGTTGTTTCTCGTCTATTGTGTTGACTATCATTGAAACAGTTTATTCGAGATTCTAAAACTAATTGGCAATTTTAGAGAAAGTTGCAGACTGAAGGCAGCAGGTATTTGTTCGTTTAATAAATTGGGAGTCCAAATGCGAGTCCTACGTAGAGTCAAAGAACCTACCTGGGAAAACCTAAAGATGCATAATTGCAAATCCTTGCATGCAAAAAAAACATAATCTTACATATTTTTATTCGCCTTGGTGGCGTCACTCGCGTGTTCGGTATGCTCCATCTGTCTTTATTTATAAATCTGTGCATATTACACTAAAATCTAGGATTGTATAATTGCATCATGCACGTGCCCAATGCATTATTCATGTTCATATTTCGTACAAAATTCAAGTTGGTATATTTTTTGGTATAAGTAATGTCTGGCTGACGAGTAAGCTTCACCTGATCCTCAGTAAACAACGCCAATGTACACACAATGCCACCGAAATTGACCCGTCTTATAGTCGATATGTTCATGGGTATCAGGAGACCAAACATCGAATAAAAGATCAGGATATATTTTTATATTCTGTGATAGAAAAGATATAGAAAATATCATGTTTGGATCCGTCTTTGGCTCGTCACATTTCAAATATGACATTGCGTTCTTTTTTTGGTTGGAGTTTTTTTTTTGGCTTTTCAGAGGATCTTATAAAATCCGTTTATGTCGATAATATGTGTGTAACATGATTGTCTTTACTTTTTTTTTAATAGTATCAGAAGTATCAGTAAAAAAGATTGTTAATCCATTGAAATAAAGATGTTATAGTTTTTCCCAAGTTATGATTCCTAATTTAAATTTTAATAGAGTTAGTTTTTGATTTAGATTAGTGTATGATGCGAAGATAAGTGGCATAAGGCATGTAGGTATTGATTTTGTTCGTATATTCATAGATAACAAACAAGCGAAATGGGAACACGTCTGACGTGATACAGTACAAATATCACGGACGTGCTTTCACGCTGCACGCTCCGCTCCAACTTTGAAATTTTAACACGAAATTTATTATACACTAGGTGTCGTCCGCGGATTTACTCCCATGCTGAAATGGTAAGCGTGAAATGCGTATTTGTTAAGCTATTTGTAAAACCTACATATGCCCCTCACGGGACGGGCATATGTAAAACATCTGTGTTGACATTAGTATTCATTAATAAAAACTATAAATAAAGATGGAACGACGAGAGATTGTCATGCCGTTCTCCGTAACGGCATTGAGTCCATTAGATGTTTTTCATCAGAAATTAACAAAACAAGTAGCCTTTTGGCATTTGTCTCTATTGAACAATTAACTCCGAGTTGAATACAATGAAACCAAATCAAACACTAATAAATAAGACTGAGTAAATAACGCAAATTATTCGTGCATCTAGATGGCTTCCTGTTTATTGTCTGTGCCAAATTTGCGTTGTGGCTTAGCTAGTGTCAAAGGATCAGATAATAATTAATTCATAGAGGAGCACGTAGCACGCAGCCCATAGCGCCGGTTTGCTCGTACGCGGGATTAGTTCGCAGCGAGCTTGCCTCATTATGTTTAGTTAATTTTGCATGTTCTCAGAGTATGATTACGTTTGTAAGATGCCACGGTATGGAAGCGGTGTGGTGTAGAAGGACGTAGTTAGAAGCTCTAGAACAATCTGGATTTAGTCTACATGAGAGAGACAAGGGTCTTTTATACGGTCGGAGTTCGAAGAAAGGTTTAAGATTAAAGACTTCAGATCTTTTATCATCACCTGCCGAACCTACCCGAAAGCGATCCCTTGCCACTCGCATCCAACACGTATTAGTCACTGCACGGAGATCGACGTCCCACCTAGTTGATGGCTGACCAACACTATCTAAAGCCCTTAAGTATTCCATCATCAACAGCCTTTATCAGTCCACCGCTGAGCACAGGCCTCCCTAATGAACGCCATTAGTTGGTGTTCCTTAAATTGTTACTTGCATTGATAAATAACTTAGCTTGTGCACTGATGAAGGTAGAATGCTCTTAGAAAGAAGCTATATAATTGCAAGCAGTAGAACATGTAAAGTATATACGAAATGCAACGACGCATGCGGATATGTGATACGTCGCATGTGGTTCTTTTTTTATTTACCAAGTATTTTTCGACGTGAATACAACTCGGTAAACAATATAAATATGTTGTATTCCTACGTTTACTCTAATTTCACTCATGATAAAACTGCTCGGTCACGGTAATTAATTAAAAGAATTAAATATTACACAGATAACGTAAAAACCCGTTACAAGCATTTGTAACACGTTTGTAAATCTGAAATCAGATCAAAATTATATACAAATACTTTATAACTCATTGTTACTAATCCTCAAACAATTATCACACATTGTTGAGGATAAGGAGTATTATTTGCAAAAAAATTATGGTAATATCAAAAATACGTCTTACTTAGACTGCAGCACCACGCAAGTAGGTACCGTCATACCTTTATGTTTCTGAACGCTTTAACTTCTCAAATCAAACAGATGCTTATGATACTTACGTGACTAAAAGTATGTTCTGACGTTAATTTCGTAAAAAATAAAGATTTCCTTTTTATATAAAAATTAAACGTATTTTTTGTAAGATTTGGTTATTTATCTACTTTACAATATCGTACACTCTCTGTCCATGTTTCTAATACTGCGTATTAACTAAATTGTAATCATTACTTTGACTCTTGTTTACTCTTGACGTAAAGAGATAATAAGAAATGAGTTTATATTATTATTGTTACACAATATCAGCTGTTTTTGATACGTTAGTATTATGTTTATATTTCCTTATGTAACTTGGAGGTTATTGCAAGCTACATAATATATTTTTAGATTTTTAATATTTATTAACAAATTTTTATTCTTTACAGGAAATTAAAGATTAATAGTAGATGCGAATAGATTCCAACTACCACTAACAGTCAAATATACAATTAGCAGGGAATTCTTGAGCAAAAAAGACCACAGGAAAAATGACATATTTTGTGAAAAGCGAGTTGCACGGAGACTACGTACGTGTTAACACACGTAGTACGTAGTCTCCGTTAAGCTTCGCTTTGCAAGAAAATACATGTGATAGTCTGCACTGCGACCCGCGAACACGCTTCGCATTGATATTTTCTTGCAACGCGAAGCATAACACGTGCGTAGTCTCTTCGTGTGCCGCGGTGGAACTGCGCCTGTATTTGAAAACTGCATGCTAAAGTAGATCTTAATTCTTAATAACGAAATAAACTTCAGCCATATCTTCTAAGAAATATATATGTATGAATGGAAGCTTCTAATTCGCCATCGTGCTGAGACCTTAGTCTAGCGGGTTATTGACCCTCCCACATAAAAAAATACTGCTGTGAATACGATACGAAGACATTACTGGTCTCCATATATTGAAGACCAATTGCGGAGTAAAATGGATATCCGATTAGCAACATGGAATGCTCCTAGTTTGAGGACCAAATGTTAAAAGACCTACATACTCTAGGCGCTGTAATCTGGGACGACATCTCGTATCTCGACCAAGATCAACTTAGGATCGTTGAGTCAGTGGATTATGGTATTTGTAGTTTATGCAAAGAGCCTATTAATTATCAATCATCTATGAATAAAACAATATTCTATTCCTATCTAGAAAAAAGCTACATATATAGTTAGCTATCTTGATTGCTTGCTTCGTAAGGAACCGAATACGCATGAAGATAGCTTAAGAAACAACGAGTAGAAGTGCTCGTATACAAGGATTCCGACGCCCATCCGAATTATTAACATACGTGTAACCGTTACTTTTTTGCGTGAAGGCGTTAAAGTTCAAAGGTCCTACACCTACGCCGAGCTATAAGTAAGAATTCAGATATATGGCCTTTTACCGATAATCCAACCGAGATTTTTTTTCGAAAGGTTTAGACTTTTAGGCCTGATGGTCTTTAAGCTCAATCGGTAGGTAAAGCTAACCGAGCCATTTCTTAAGTATGTATGTGAATGTAATTTGATTTTTCAATGTAAATTATAAATGATTTTTAGCAAGAGCTAGTTTAGTTAATCCGTAAAATTGTACGTTGTAAAAGATAAGATTACAATGGATCGGCTTCCCGCTTGCCTCACATTTCTGGATAAGTATATTTTAGAAGAAAACCTTTTGAGCCGAGAAGCCCGATACGTTGACAAAGAAGTTTGTAAACAGACGTTCATTTTACTCGGGGGGAAACCTTTTTGTTACCAAATTGCCTTTAATAAGAGAATAAGAATATCCTGTAGGAATAAATCTGTACAGTAAAGTTATTAGATATTGTTGGGAAGTATATTTATTAGTATTAATACTTTGCAGCACAATGAAACATCATTTATGTATTTTATCTCAGTTTCTTAAGGTATGGTACATGCCACACGATTTTAGTATTGATGATTGTTTGTCATTCTTTCTAAATACGCACCCCTTTACAGGTGCCAAATTTTTGTGTGGAGAGAGGCAAGGCCCTTGCCTTGACGCCAAGACAACCGATCCCTTGATCGGTTGTCTTGGCGTTCATTGAAGGAGACCTATGTTTAGCAGTGGACGGATACTTTGCTGATGATGATGATGAAATATGAGGAAGCAATACTTGCATATCACTATTTACAATACGTTGTTCGTCCTTGCGTTCTGACCATCGTTGTAATTTTCCGTATCGAGTTTATGGCTTGACAGGGTGTTACCATAAACTACTGTTATCCTGAAAAATATCCCGTATATCCCGGGAAAACATTTCAGTAGATACGTATCGCCAATGTGCAACTATTGTATTTTTGTTCGAATCGTGGATGAAGAGAAAAGAAAAAAAATGTAAGTTTAACAAAAAAAGTAAAAATATTTTTATTACAATATATTAATTCCCTAAAATTATTAAAAAATAAATAGATGTGTACGAAATCCCAGAACGAGATCCCGCAAAATAAAACAAGAAATTTAACTTTCATAAAAATTGAGATTATATATTATGTACTCTATTTTTTATAGTCAATATATGACGATATGTCTAATATTGACTTACGTCAAGAGTCCACGCTTATCGCTCGTATTTTTAACACTTGATAAAGCTAATTAGTAATTATTGCTATCCGGTTGCATGTCAGGTTAAACTTGACCTAAACCAAATTATTACTATTAAGAAATTATAAATCTGGGCCACACTCAATAAAACGAAATATTTAAACTGAAAAAATGGCGATATGTTAATTATGTAGTACGACCGTCGTGCAGTAGGGCTATTCTATAAGGTCGTTTTCGAATCTCAAAAGCGGAATCCGCGGTGATATACCGAATTTGATGAATTTGTATTCTTTAAAACTCAACTCTCTAACTATATCGATAAAGTTCGCTTTCGAAGTGAGCGTAAAGTGAGCTCTATCACTCAGGTGAAGCTCGATATCGAAAAAGTTTTTACAGAATAGCCCTACGGCCTACAGGAGGCCTAGCCAAAATGCCATTAAGAAAGCGTTAGCGAAGTTCGAAAATGATAAAATGTATGGGATTGACATAAGGCCGCGCTTAATCACGTGGTCCATCCTATACATTTTATCATTTTCGAACATCGCTAACGCTTTCTTAATGGCATTTTGGCTAGGCCCCCTGTAGTCGATTCGACTTCGGAACGGCTTACGTGGGGATCGACCGTTTTGACGTTCATATAAATTAGACATCCATGATCACTTGTACATTGTCCGTCCGGATATTATTAACGCAGCGATTCTTATAATGACAATAATTTCATTGAATACATAATTTGCAACAATGATTGCTATTTGCTTCACAATGATGATAATTGATTATGATTAGTTAAGTTTATAATATAGATTAATATAATTATAAGCCCATTTATAATTAAAAAAACTTTTTTTGTACCCCAAACATACCTATAATATTTGTACTTTTTATTTTGATTGTATACCTTTACAGATATAGAAAATGAAAAAAACAAGTAGTCTAAGTTTAATAATCCACACAATAACTCACAAGCGTAAATCTTTTTGTGACGATGTTTTATAATAAAAGTGATGATTACATCTATAATAGTATATAATAGTTTTTATGTTATTCGGATAGACTGGCAAACGTGCCACTTGATGGTAAAATGTCATCGACGTCCATGAACGAGATAAGCTATAACTACCACAAGCTAATTCTTGCGTTGCCAGTCCTGAGGCACTCGATGTTAAATATTTTTACCGGTAATTGCTCTGCCTGTCCCGCCCTTCCCTCCGAAACTGTTGGAAGCTGTATCACGTGAGACAGGTCACAGGATGGTAGTACTCAAGTAGACGTTGTTACCACGGCACAACGCAACTTGGTCACCGATATATCTTACAGTAGTCTTGTGCCTACTCGGTCATTTTTAAGATCGCTCCGTACTAGTTCATTTCGGACAGTGAACTAGTTCATTCTATTAGCTCTATTCGGTCTTCGCCGTCGGTCAGTATTATTAGTATCATAGAGTACAGAAATGCACCTTGTTACATATGAAATAAGAATCAATTTAATTTAACCATTGCTTTAGTTCAAATGTACTTTTAAGAATATGCTCGCGTGATTATGCCTTGTTGCATATAAAATACGGATCAATTTAAGTTAACAATTCTTAGCAGTACAAATGTACTATTAAGGAAATGCTACACGTAACATGTAGCCTTGTCACTCAAAGAATAGGATTCAATTTCATTTACCAATTCTTAACAGTTCAGTAGGAATTGTTATTGTCAAGGGTATTCAGAACGTAATTATACCTTATTACATAGGAATAAGGTTCATAATTTTAGCAATAGCACTGAGCGTCTTAATATCGGCTATTCGCTCTCGCTCTCATTCTCAGACACAGAAACGAACAGTGACTGTATTTTATTTCTCGTTCTCGCTCGCACATACAATCGTGCGGCTCAAAACATGTACGAGTCCGAAAAGAGCTATTAGACCGAATTGACCGATTACAACTCCGCGCTCGGAAACGTTTCTTCTAGTACAGTGCGAAGATACGGCTCCTATTTATTCATCGTTCGCGAACGACACAAGACTATCTTACAGTAATATCCATCATCATCATCAGCCTTTATCCGTCTACTGCTGAACATAGGCCTCACTCCATGAACGCCAAGACGACCGATCCCTTGCTACTCGCATCCAACGGACCTGCCACTGCACGGAGATCGTCTTCCCATCTGGTTAATGGCTAACCAACACTTCGCCTACCTAAACGCGACCTCCACTCTTGAATCTTAATGGCCCATCCATATGTTCTTAATTAATATCTATACACATATAAATTCTAACAGCACCATCCAATCACGTAACGTATTTTGTAAAGCAAACAGCATTTTACAATATTCGCGAGTAAATTGCAGATTTTTTCATTAACACTAAAACAAGCGGCACGCTTCGTTAGCGAGGTTCATCAAATGTTGGCGACGAGTCTAACGCCAATCGGACACACGGCCAATTCCCCTTTGGATGGCCTGTTTGGATGGCCTGTTTGGATTGTCCTGTTTAGATTCTCTCGTGCCAGGCGAAGTTGCGAATCCTCAGGGAATAATTTAAACACGTTTGCAACGTCGCAAATATTGTCTCTTGTATGATTTACACTAATGTAACGTTTTATTAGTTCCTGGTCCTACAGCTTAACTTTTACGGGTCTCGAGTACCCCATTAAGGCGTTTATTGGGATACTCAAGTCCCAAAACAATTGATACATTGACTATCAGAAATACAGGTTTTAAAATATGAGGACATTCTATGCAAACTCAGGGTTGGCAATTTTTGAAGTTAAGCATTTAGTAACCACGTAATCTTTATAGAAGAATTGACCATTAGCATTTAAGTTAATTTGATTAGCTTAACATATTAGAAGAGTTTTACTAAAATACTGTTCTTGCGTAGACACGCGAAGCTATCCTCCCTGTCCCGGGGGACTAGTTTAGGGAAAGAGGACAAAGATACGGCATTTTAAGTTGTTTTAATATATTTCTGTCCCTAAATTCCTGACCCTTGCGGCCATACAAAAAGATAACAAGGTTGTGACATACGACACTTGAGCGACGGTTATTGCCGAGGGGAAACAAACATGATACACCCTGTGAAGATGAAGGATATTCGTACATCCCTAAAGGAATGGCCGCCACGGGACGACCGTCAGATGTGTAACATGTATGTTATGATTATAAATTATAATTAATAAGAATCTAACGAAATATAAAGTTAAATATATAAGAGCTTCATGTCGTTACCCATTACAGCAATCGATTTTACTGTCAAGCAGGCTAATAGATGACACATGAAAAACGTGCAAGGTTCTTAATCAGAGGTTCCCTATCTTTATCTCATAGATCCATTTCAAATTTTGCTGGTTCAGGTTTAGATGTTTTTTTACCGTAGCTATTTCCAAAAATCGACAAATAATGTGGAGATTCTAAGAAATCTATAAAAATTGTATTGCGACTTAACAGGCATGAATTAACAGTGTTCGAAAAGAAGTGTGTCGATGGGTAATAAATAAATGATTTGAATTTTGAATTTGAAAATTAAATGATGATTTTGCTGTTAGTGGTAAATGATAAAAAATTTAGGGATTGTAAGTCCCATTTTTTGTCGAGTTTTCCATCGGACCTCTTTGCAAATTAATGATCTAATTTCTAAATTAATTAATTTAAATTATAATAAATGAAAAAAATCTAGTGTCTTGGTTAACTTAACCTTAACCTTTCAACAAGTAATTACGCGTACAGTGTTTTTGGTGTGCGATATACAGCATGTTCTAAAAAGATAAGACAATAAAGGCTATAAATTGAAACAAAATTTACTCAAGGGGCTATCGTTATTTCATATTGTGTCCATTGAATTGATAGATCTATAGAATATTTACTAAGCTAGTAATAATTATGATGTCCAGATCTGAGCAAATCAAGTCGTAATACTACTACTTACTAGTAGTTACTATTACTACTACTACTTATATTATATACTACCTATGTATAGTATTATACCTTTGTAATTAGGCTTCTTTACTCTATGATGACATTTTATCGCCACTCGTCAGGGTCAAATTTGTCAAATATACAGGTGAATTAATATCACTTTCATGACATGACCTGTCAATAAATGTGAAATCGGCGTCTATGTCGCTTGCAAAAAAGTTAACGAAATAGTATAATACATTGCCTTAACATGGCAACACCGCTAGGGTTTTTTGGGCGCTGCCTCTACGGCCTTGCTTATACACTGGTTCCTCTTCCTTGTGTATTTAATTTACAATGGCAACCCACTTCCGCCGACTAATCGTGTTGGATGTTTTGATGAAATATGATAAGATATGTGAAAATATACAGTCCTCCCGTGACTATGATTGCTGTAAAGTATCCGAAACGTCGGGCTCATAAAAACCAAATAAATCGCTATAAAATCCGTAAAAGTTGTTTCATTATAATGAGTGAAATTCGCGTGAATATAAGAAAACAATATACATAATTATATTATACATAAATAAATATCAAACAACAAGGACGCTACGCTAACCCAGTCCTTTTGTGCGTTCCTTAGAACTTGTGTTATGAGTATTATTATATTCATCAGTCATCACACAATTAATAATTAATTACATAGACTCGACCCGCGACCGCTGCCCAAATAGTAGCAAATAGCTATACAGTGAATGTAATAAGAATTTAGATCAAACTAGATTATACGCCGCTCTAATCTGCGTGTCCTCTTACAAAGAGTTCGAAAAATGTTTGAATTCGAATTCATCGATTTAAAATTTTCTTTACATCAAAATTTTTTCATCAACATTTTTATATTTAGTTTTGTTGTCATTCATAGCAAACGTGGACCTGAAACATGCATCAAAAAACATGTAATAAAACTAAAAAATATTGATGTAAATAAGACCGATTCCAACATCTTCCCATAGTATGATGAAAGATGATATCGGCCTGTCAAGTTTATACTCGTACAGGCCACAATACTATAAGACTCACCATTCTGCCTAGAAGTATTTCTTTGCAATATCTATTCCCAAAATGCGTCTCCCTTTTGTGACAGTATCTACACAGACAAATGACTCTAATCTTTTTGTCCTGTCCTTGGAAGCACCTACATCTATCAGAGATGTCTGTGCTCTCTCGTTTATAAAACTACAACAAACTATTATAGGCGAGCCCGCAACCAGGCTCAATTTTTTAATTAGTTTGGGGATCCTTAGGGACCTGACTTCAAAAAGCAACTGACAGTGTTAAACTGTCGAATTGGGAAACATTTTGAAGTCGTTTAAAAACTAGGCAACAATGTAAGCTTCTACTCTACACTATAGAGTAGTTGCGAATGTTACAAGTAGTTGCAAAACAAATGAATGGCTGTAGAGTCTACAGTCATTCATTTGTCTCTTACTCTGCCCTTGGTGGCATTCGAATCCGTGACCTCCCAATAAAATGTCATCATTGTGGCAGGTCGATAGACATATTTATTCAACACGACGCTACTACAATGTGTTTCATAATCGACCTTTTCATTACTGTTCAATGAATGATAATAATCTGTTTAAATACAAACGAAATATAATTAAATTTTATTCATTGCTTGTCGATTACGAAAGATAGCGTTGTATATTCATAGTATTGATTTTATTTGCTGTTTAAATTGCTTTTATGTATATTTGGAGTTTTGCTTGTCATTTTCGTGAGTTCATTTAATACCTTTTATGATCTTTTATCATTCAAATATGGATTATAATGTTTACCTTCCTTTATAATTTACAAGTTATTCACTTGATAAAGTAATATCTACAATCGAAAGTGCAGTGTGCTCTTATACTTAAGTTGTACGACTTGTAAAAGCTATCTCTAAAATTTTAAGACCAACGTTCAAGAAGCTAAAATATATTCACGTCAATGATACCAATGTTGTAGGACACGTAGATTTAAATTAAGGAGCTCACCGCAGCTATGACCTATACCTACAGCTGATTCAGAACTGTTATAGGAAAACCCGACACGTCACGACAGTTCCCTTGCCAATCTATTTAGATGACTTCGACGGTGACTAATACCTTGGAAGTTTAGTGATGCCAACATAAAAGGTTGGTGATATTGATGATTGTATGTCTATTAGTAACTAGCTGTTGCCCGCAGCTTCGCCTGCGTTAACTAAGATTTACAACGGGAACTTAGTACGCAAAATAAGTAACTTTTCTGGTTGATTTTTTACACCTTGTGTCCGAAAAACTTAAATATTTTTTTTTTTCCAGAATACAATATAGCCTATGTTACTCGTGGATAATGTAGCTTTCGAATGTGAAAGAATTATTGAAATCGGTCCAGTACTTTCCTATTCATTACAACCAAACAAACAAAGTTTTCCTCTTCATAATATTAGTGTAGAAGACCACGACGAAAACAATGATTTTAATAACCACAACAAATGCTGTTAAAATGTCCATACTTCGCATATAGAATTAAGATTTCATCCATAATAAGATAATAAGGAAACAATCCGTCAGCATTTCTATTAGTCAATATTTCTATAAATCTTATCTTGGGTTTAACTATGTAACTTAATTTTCTCGCCTTGGAATCTCTCCCGCTTATAACACATTTAAAACATCCAATTTATTTTATATCTATCGTCTAACTTAATGTTTTGCTCGGATCTTTTCATATTACGGTGCCATGTTTTAACTTAATAACGTCATGAAAATGATTTTTTTTATTCAATATTGGGCTTAGTCTTTTACAATTTTCAGTTTATGAAAGAACAATAATTTTCCATTTTTCATTCAATCCAATTTAGGAACGTGTGAATTGTAGGCTTATATCCTATTTTACTATCTTAAGATCTTTAAGTTCAACCGTTTCATCGTACTATTTTTTTTTTTCATTCCTATCGACGTTATAATTTTAAATTAAACTCGCTTGTAATATTTTAATGAGTTAATTGGGTACGCGTATCGCGTACTTGTTTGTGTAAATTCGCTTATATTTTTAACACGGCCAATGAAAAACATCTACAAATAAATTGAAATTTAAAAGGCCTTTCACGGCTTTCATTCATAATTAGTAGAATTGAAAATGGAACAGGCTATAAACTTTTAATGATCAATTATACTGTTACGTATTTTAATATTAATAAGCACTCGTATTGAGTTTCTCGGACTAATATTAAATTTACGATTATTAAAACATTTAAGATGTCAATTTAGTATTGAAGTCGTGGATCCACCATGTGAATGAACACGAAATGGAACTGGCTCCAGCAAACCTTTTTTTTTTTGTCACGGGATCCATCATGATACCACCAAGTCCGAAAGTAGTCGTCTTCTCCATTGATGCCCTAGGCGGACGTACAGGTCCTATTACAGTACCCGCCATCACGCATCTTCAGTATCCCTAACACTTTCCTTGGTGCCAATTTAAAAGTGTTATACTCGTTTTCGCCAACGCAAAATGCAAAGCAAGGTGTGACACAATATATTTTATAATTAGCTTCAACATACTTTGAATCAATCTAGCATCATACCGTCCGCGTCTTAACCATATTTCGTCCTCGGTACAGAACTTCGTGGATAAACGACATTGTTTAATAACTAGCAACAATATGTGAAATAGCTTTCGATAGCCTTCCTTCAATATTTATTATGCTGCCGTCGCAGCATCGTCGTTTAAATATTTTATACCTAACTCAGTACTAGATCCTCGTATAAATAATACGTTTTAGACTGTACACGATATTATTTGATATCGTTGCAAATAATTTGCTAAATTTGTTGTTGCTAAATTAAGTGCACTGTTAAGAGTTGAACTTCTGAACTTGATAGTGAAAAAACCATAAATGTACGACGAATGTTTTCAGCTAAATTCAATATGGAATATAAGAGAATGAGCGTAGCTGGTTTTTGCGGCCACCCCCGCATATCATATCAAAGACGCGGCAAGCCCCGAAAATTTATGTTTTTTTTTTATCTAAGTGGAATTTTGCAAGGCTTTCATTTTGCTGAAAAGCGCAATTTTCCCCATTCACTATGTCCGCCCGCTGGAGTCGTTAACGTCTGCGAGCCGCGCCATTACCTAATGGCGGCTTGGCGTGCATTTAACCCTATATTACGTTTCGAGCACTGATTAACTATTGGTCTTACTATCGCCGTTCCCCGTCCGTCTTTGGTCTTCTTATTGTTGTGTAGAAATGCCTTTTATGAGAAAATTGGTGAAAAGATTATTATCATGCTAAGAATTGAACTGAGTTTTTTTTAACTTGGCGTATATGGCGAATGATCGTGCTCTCGAGATGGTAACGTACTATTCGCACTCTGAAATTTTGCCTACTATTTTCCTGGGCAGTTTCCGAAATATCTCGTAAGATGAATCGAAACCAGTTGGACATCCTTTGATCGGGAGTTTTTGCCTCTTTTTTATGCTCTTTTCCCAAAAGCCATTTCTCCAACATGCGCCAATGAAACCAAAAGAATGTTGAAGTTCAAAACTCCTATGTTATTGAATTTAGCAAGGCCCCTTTACAATCAAACATAACATAGATATGTTATGAGAAAACGAATGAATCAGTAAATTCAGCAATCAGTTACATAGTATAGGGACGTCTTGTGAACAGGCATGTATGTTGAAAAGAATAAGTTATTTGAGTTTTTGTTGAATCACAAGTTTTCTCTCCTATCCATTCAATATATATTTTTACTTTTCCCCATTTCTTTGCTATGTCAATGTGTACAGATAAGGTATATTTTTGGATCGATCGTTATGTTGAATAAATTTATTCAAGATCAGGCAAATAAAACTCAAAATAGCACAATCTCCCAAATATTGTGGAGCTTCAATAGCTTTAGCAGTCGGCACCCTTCGCGTACGTTATAACGAGAACACCTTTAAGCCTGATAAGATTAAAATTCTACAATGATGAATGCGAAGCCCGCGATCCTGTATTAGGATCACGCGCAGGAAATGGCAAATTCATTTTTATGGTTTCGTTTCTCAAAATTACCAAACGGAGTCCTTCTATGTGAGGTGTTGTCTGTCTGTCAAACCAATAAGGCATTCCAAAAATCTAGGTGTCGCGGCATAAGTGAAGGGAAAATTAAAAAAAAAATAAGCGCAGCGGAAATCTTTTTCGGACCATACCAGGGCATTGGGTGTACTAATCTATCTGAGGGACCCGGATCTGCAGGCGACGGGAAACCCTCAGCGACAGACTGGTCTCGGCAAGACCAGATTCTCCACAACACACGGGGGGGCTGACCGGCTACTGCTTGGCAGTCTCCACGACGTCGTGTCTTTAGCGGGGCTCGGGTTTCCATCCCGAGCCCGACACGAACACAGGCGTGCTTCTGGAAGCGCATTAAATAGCGCCTCCGACGTACCCATGTTCGTCGTCTACGGAGGAGGCCACGTCGGCGGCCTCCTCTCTCATCCGTTCGTCGGCCTCCTGGGAGATCACTGTAAGCCATTGCCGTCCATGTTTGGTAAGCCTAGGGGTACACAGGTTAAAAAAAAAGGTACAATATACCTAAATAGAGTACATAAAGCATACTGTAAAGCAGTTATCAGTTGATATTCCTGACCCGTGTTTTGTTTCTTAGAGACAAAACCACCATGGCGTATTCGTGCATGTTTCATGGTGGGAAGATATTGCGCCGCGCCCAACACGGCAATAAAACAATTACTTGGTCAGACCTAATACAATAGTGGTTTTTATTTCACATTTAAAACACTATCTGTAATCAAATAAGGTCGCCGTACCGTTTAGTGGGTCGTGATAGCATCGTTTATTATAATAAATGGCATGGCCAGCACCATAATATGAACTGAATATTTGTTTTTTGTTAGAACAAAATATACAGCTCATTTTACAAACGCCTATGCTAGTTTTACAGAACTAAGTACATACTTACATCAGTATGTAAAAAAAGTAAAGTAAAGTCTCCTGTCTCCTCCTCGAAATCAAGCGAGGAGGGTAATGGGCCACAGTTCACCGATGTGCTGGCCCAATGCGGGTCAACTTCACATACCTTCAAAGACTTATAATCTTATCAGGTATGCAGGTTTCCTCACGATGTTTTCCTTCAGCGGTACATCATTATGTATTTAGTTTTATTCACGACAAAAAAGTCAGATTGGAGTGAATATAATTAATCGAAGATAGGTCCTTCAGTGATTAACACCCGTATTCTCAAACAATACTTTTTTTTTTTTTTTTTTTTTTTTTTTTTTTTTCCAAATGGCATTCACATCTCTTTTGTGTGAGACGTATTTAGCCAATCACGACGTTGCAAAAGAGAAGCACGCAGGGAGAATGGTGGTGTCACAGTACTCCCGAACGCATAGGGTCATTCAAATCAATTCATAGACAATATCCGCGACTGTGCGTCTGTCAAACCCATATCAAATCCTACGATTGACAACAGGAGCGCATAATGAAATTCGCATAAATATAATATCGGTAACCTCTCCATTAATAATAATCACAAAAAAAAACCTTTTAATGATTTAATAAGTTTAATTACAATTGATTTATATTCAAGGACCCGGCACTTCCCTAATCGCATAATCCGTGGAATAAACAAGGTTTTAACAATTGTCTTAATAATTCCTTTGTATAAAATCATTATGTTGAAGTTAAATAAAAGTTATTAATCAGACTAATCGACGAGCATTAATTAAGGCTTAAACTTATCCCGTGCTAATATTGATGTAGCCGTTTTGATTTAATTGTTATCTACACTAATATTATAAAAAGGAACACTTTGTTTGTTTGGTTGTAATGAATAGGCTCAAAAAGTACTGGACCGATTTCAAAAATTCTTTCACCATTCGAAAGCTACATTATCCACGAGTAACATAGGCTACATTTTTTTCTGAAAAAAAAATAAGGTTCCGTAAGATAAATATCTTTTTTTTTTTTTCGGACACAAGGTGTAAAAAATAAACCAGACTAGTTACTTATTTTGCGTACTAAGCTCCCGTTGTAAATCTTAGTTAACGCAGGCGAAGCTGCGGGCAACAGCTAGTTTTATATAAGATTATAAATTAACGTAGCTATTTTCATTATGATATGATTCTATTTCGCGAGTCTTGAAAACGGGACATTTGTATGTAAAATAGTGTCATATTATTCTTATTACATTACCTTCTAGCTTATAAGATTTTGCCCCCGGTGCACATGGATGGGTGTCAAAAGTTTGACTGCTAAGTGTGTAAGTCTGCGTTCTTAAACGGGTAGACCGATTTTGATGTGGCTCATTTTATTTGATAGCAGATCGCTGATCTTCAAATTGTGGTTTTCATTCATCAGAATCGTTTCAGCCGTTTCAATGTCATCGTGTTAATGCGTTGGGTGCATTTAGTATAACCTTTTAATTCCAACCTGCTAGCTTATCATGGCAATTAATAACATAATGCTCAATTGCACCTCTGATTAATTAATTGACCACACAAGTACATGTGGTTATCGATCACAGGTATCTGGTGGATTTGGCTCAGTAGATGAGAGGTTTATTTGTTTTCTAAAGTTATAGCGTATTTCACGCATTATGATTAAACAGTTTTGTACGTATTTTATAGCAGCAGCAGTGATCACGGCGCATGATTGTCATGCTGCGATTGATTCTGTGAGTAGTTGCATTATAATGAGTGGATCATGTTCAGTGGCCATCGGCCGCGCTGATGATGACTATAAGCATGTTCTTCTATATCATATGCTCCCATAAAATAAAGATAAAGAGATCTTATTGGTTCTTATTTCATTTGGTATTACACTTTTAGATGTGCATATCAATTCGATTTGGACTACTTTGAAATCTAAATCTTTGATAAGATTTTCACTCTTGATCGGCTTCGTTACGAACTAGGGCAGGTTCGTTAGTATCTTGAACAGTACCTACTTTTTGTAAGTAGCAAAGTTTTTATTTTAAAAATGAGGGAATATATTATTTGTTTGTTCGTTTCCGAAAAATTCAAAAACTAATCATTGAATTTTATAAAATATTTTACCTTTAGAATGACATGTTAACACTATAGCCTGTAATATAATTATTAATTACATATTATCGTCAATCCGGATAGGGCAGTAAATGTAAGTTATTTTATAAATCCAATTTTATGTGTATCTGACTTTTGGCCCTACATACCCATTCATGATAAACGAAATTATTTCATTACACGCAACGGAAAAGTTGACATTCAAGGTTCGAGCGATTGTACATATTAATAGCTTTTCATAAAAGTATAAATTCGTAAACGGTCCCTGCCTCGGAAAATGAAGCTCTGAAGAAAATAATAAAATACTCAATAATGTTGCAGGAATTTTCTAGAAAACAATTCTCTCATTTTTAGCATTTCACATTTTTTCCCGCCAGTTCAATTTCGCTTTTTTGAATTTTGACTCACTATTATGTGTGACAAAATATTTAAATGTTATTGAAAATATTATATTTCATCTCATTTGATGCAGCTATAATTAGTTGAACATAAAATACACAGAAGATACAATCAATGACTATAATCGCAATAATTATCTATAATCTTAAGTATCTCCTTTGTATAGCATAATTCATCATCAGCCTCATCCTTTATCCTTCCACTGCTGAACATAGGCCTTCAAGGAACGCCAATTGTTTTAAATTAACAATTTGTTATATTGAGCAAAATAGTGCGTATAGCAATGTCGCTTATTTTTGTGTACAGAAATTTCGTTTTATATCAGAGATAAGCCGCCTTCGTGTTCTGAATCACAATAATACCATACTGAAACAAAAACGGAAGAATGATAATAATAAATATTTTTAACGTATAAAACGTAAGTATAACATCTGTAATAATCACAGGAGTTTTGAGCAGATGTGAAATACACAAATGAAAGTAAGATTATCCCGTTTGTAAATTTGGTTGTTTGTACGCTAACTCAACAATTAATATTTATAAAAGAACTTCTAAAGAATACATAGATAGAAACACTATAGTATTATTTATCAAATCTATTCGCGTGATTCATACATGTTACTAAACTATTGCCCGTGACCATGGTTGCTGTTAAGTATCCGAAACGTTGGGCATGTAAATAACTTAATAAACCGCGATAAAAACCGTAATAGGTGGTTCATTATAATAATCTTTATATTTTAAACAAAGTGTGTGTGCTCAGTTCACTTGCGTTACATACTAACTTGGACATGCTGCAATTAATGTACTCGTATGTGAGGTTGTTGCTAATTGGAGACATAAAAACGTTGGTATAATCGATCTAACACGGAACCCTTTTGCCCTTTCTTCCAAACCTATCATCATCCTGATAAATGGCAGATCGCAAAATAAACTTTGATGGAACGGTGCGAAAATCGACCACCTACCAAAATTTTCCAATAATCTATCGCACTACAGATTGTACAAAAATGATGCCCTGTTAGATATTTTCCGTTTATACCTCAAGAATATAATTATTAGGTTTCCCGAAAATCCTGGTATCGCCGGCGGTAATCTTAGCTCTTCCTTCCCCGTGATATATATTTAGTAGCTGTCCGTCCGCCTTCGTGTTTCCAAATATATTTAGAAAACGTTCACCGATAATATACTGTGAAAATATTTTCAGAGAGTGTAATAAAATTGAAATATATATCGATGATTACGTATTAAGTTGCGGGGAATAAAATTCCTGACTTATGCTGCTAAGGTTTAAGATAACTAAATCAATTAAAAAAACGAAGAACAAAATATTTATTCACAAAGATAAATTATAGAATATTCAAATACAACAGTAACACATCTGTGATATTATTTGGAATATCGACATATAAATCAAGAACATATCGAAATAGATTTCATCATCATCATCACCAGCCTTTATCCGTTCAGTGCTGAACATAGGCCTCCCTCAATGAACGCCAAGGCGACTGACCTCTTGCTACTCGCATCCAAGACGGACCTGCCACTGCACGGAGATCGTCTTCCCATCTAGTTATTGGCCTACCAACACTTCGTCTACCTAAACGCGGCCTCCACTCTTGAACCTTAATGGCTGAAATAGATTTGCTTATCGAAAAACAACGTTCTAGTTTTTTTAATGTTTCGCGAATTTCATTCATTAAATTATATCGCAGTTTACTAAAACCATGGTGTCGAGACGACTGTGGTGCCAGAGGTCCTAATGTTACGAAGAAAGTTTTGTGTACATTGGACTATATTATAAAATATTGAAATATTAGACGAATAACTTTGTACCATTGGGACATCTGACAACGTAAGATAAATTATACATTGGGTTTAGTAAATAATAAGATTAGCTTTTCACAATGCATCTCCAAATAAAATCAATTATGATTTCAGTACCTATATTCAGATTCAAAATCTACGTATATCCGATTTTGCCATCTAAAATAATAGTTATCTAAGAAGAAAACAAAAGCGATGACGGGCTTACTTAGATAACGAGCGAGGCTTTCACGGACGGAATGTAAATGCGGGCCATTCGCCATTCATGATCGGTGCAGTAAGATCGATAGCCGTTCAAATACCTCACACCATTGGAGTAGTCCAAGTACAATAAATTGCTGATGCTCCATTATGAGCAGCCAAACGGAACACTAATGTGTTTTTTTTTTTAATTTTGAGTTAAAATTTAGATTGTAGGTGTTTATTACATTCAGCCAAAACAAGTCCATTGCTGGACGTGTAGACTTCACCCTAGGATCTCGACAACGACAGTCCGTGCGCTTCGCTTCCAGCAGATTTCGGTTTTTATTTATATCAAATATTTAACGCCAACAATAATTTATAATTAGAGTAATTTAAAACCTTTTTTGCAAAAACTATGTCGATAACTTTCTCATCATTATCATCATCAGCCTTTATCCGTCCACTGCTGAACATAGGCCTCCCTCAATGAACGCCAAGACTTAATCATAGTAGTATAAAAAAATTCTCCTGACTATTCGCCTAAATAGTGTGGTATTTTGAAATACGTTTAATCTCACCTCCTCGACTACGCTCAAAGGAGGTCAGGCACGGGTCAGTGATAATTGATACTAATTAGTAATTACCAACTTACCATGGCGGTAACACTACACCAGCTCCGTGTCGGTCAGAAAATATGCTTTACATTCTTTTAAGGCAAGGCTTGAAATATTTTGGGCAATATTTAAAGAATGCATTTCATTAATAAAAAGCATTGGGTGTGTATAGTTTGCTAATGAACATGTCAACTATGTACATACTTTGCAACTAACAACTGGTGGGAATGAAACAGCTTTGCTGTGTTTCGGAAACAAGGGTAAGACAGATAGTGTAATTACTAGTCCAGAGACTTAACATCTTATTTCCAGGATGGGCAACACATGAAAGAGTTGCCTGGGCTAGTTCCAGGTACACTAGTAATTTATGTAGGTACAAACCTACATAGGCGATGAGTACCGCGTATAATCAGGTATCACGTCTGCCACTTTGTCTCTATCCAGCTAACACGAACTAAACTAACATACCGTCTTCCGAATCGTAATCTACAATCTAAAATTCTACTGGCTTAGCATCATCATCCTTTATCGGTCCACTGCTGAACATAGGCCTCAATGAACGCCAAGACGACCGATCCCTTGCCACTCGCATCCAACGCGGACCGGCCACTGCACGGACCCACTGTTCTTCAAAACCACTTGAATATGCTAAATCTACACCACTGTATTAGTAACATTTAATTTTCATTAGGCAGCGCCAAAAATTAAATTGTATACAAAACGTACACCCAATAGAAATTACGTTGAGAGTTTCATTTATTTGTATACGGCTTAATAAAGACTTGCTACTTCAGACGCCCAGCGGCCAACTTGTGTATAATAAAATAAATTACTCGGAGAACAGCGGCGGGCTCAGTGATATTTAGCCAAAGGAAAAACAAGGGAGTCGTTTCGGGGTTCCGGGGTCTCCATCCCGGTTAGGGTTGCCAGGCGTCCGGATAAAGCCGGACATGGGTAGGCTTTATGGTTGCGTGTCCGGCCAAAATAAACGGTGTCCGACTTTTGTTAGACTTCTTACATTTCGCAAACGAGCGATGCTTCATCAGTGTTAGGCTAAGAGTGACTTTTCATTCGATTTTTTCTATTAGTTCTCTAGAATTTAACAAAATGTATGATGCTCATAAAAAGCTCGATTTTACATTAAAAAAGATATCGTACTAATAAATACTGAGACAAAATCCTCAATAATGTCCGGTCTTTCTACCCAAATGTCCGGCCAAAATGGCTTGTCTGCCCGGCTATTAGATCTGGCGACCTGGCAACCCTAATCCCGGTTATATCCGAATAACTTGAAAGTATACGGAAAATGTTCAGGATAGTACCATTCTTACGCGCCATTTACATAGCCAAGCCAGTGTGACGATTCGCTTTTGTGGGTCATGCAAATGAGTATGAAATGTTTAAAAGAACAAACAATGAGATGGAATAGAGCGTTCAGACAAAAGAATCTCTGGTTTAACGAAACTGATAAAACTGAATCGTATTCACCGGGTTCTCTCATCGTCGTAACATTTATGTGCTTTTAGTACAAATAGTTTAAAATACGGTCAAACGAGTTAACCTGTAGGGCTATTCTGTTAGGTCGTTTTCGAACCGGAATCCGCGGTGCAATGACGAATTTGTATTTTTTAAACCACGACTATCTGTCAATATCAATAAAGTTCCCTTTCGAAGTGACGTAAAGTGAGCGCTATCACTCAGGTGAAGCTCGATATCGGAATGGTTTTTTACAGAATAGCGCTACTGGTATCCATTTCGTGACGATGAAATATGCAATCTATTAAATCATCACCATCAACCTCTATCTCTACATTGCTGAACATAGGCCTCCCTTAATGAACGCCAAGAGGTATAAGTTACAAAGTTTCGGCGATCGCTGATGATAATGATCTTTTTAAACGATTATCCACGAAAGCCATTTATGACGAACTTTTTGTTATACTTTTTTCTGTAGACGCTTTTCACGTCAATCTGGTCCCGCGGTAAGTTTACGAAAACGGGTACCAGACAACTGAAATATATTTAATACATTTATACTTTAAACATATTGAAGATTTTTATTTTAGTATACACAACAATTAATTATTTTAATACACATCCATGCCACAGGTCTGTGTGCCTATGGCACAGATGTGAAACCTTTTTGTTCCCTAGCGGGATTCGAACCTGCTACATTCGGATTTAGCGCCAACGAGCCAACTTTTCTTCTCTTCAATAATAAAATGTCGTTTTATAAATAATGATAAATATCATTTATAATTTGTAAAATCCATATTTACGTTTGACTGATGAAAAAAGAGGGACTGATGTTTCTAGCTTTTTAAATTCTTGTTTCAGTGATTGCTTGAACATTAAAATATAACTTTTTTGATATATTACAACTACGATAAATCATAAATAATTTTCACGTTATGTAGTCTTAAAATATAATCAGACGTTTATAATTGTGCTTAATTTAAATTGCAAATTCTCTTGTAAGTATAAGGCTGTATATGTAAAACCTTCCCTTTTTGATGCCCTTACTGATGGCCGACTTACGAATGAAATTAATTGTATATACTAATCAATCTAACAATTCCTGTTTTTAGGCATTTTCGAGAGTACACGTATTATTGCTTGAAGTTACGTTATTTGTAGATATTATACTCGTAGTTTCATTTAGCCATTCAAAATGAATGTCGAAAATAAAACACTAGCTTACATAGTCATATTTTTTTAAATAATTTCTTATTTATTTTATACTAGCTGCTAGCTGCTAGCTCATTACAACCAAACAAACAAAGTTTTTCTCTTTATAATATTAGTATTAGATGTAACTAGTATTACTAGTAAAAAATGCTTATTGTGAGGTGCGAAATTCACGCAGAAGTTTATTTTCTGCTTTCATAATATCGATAAATATCATTTGGTCTTCTCTTGCAATTCTCTTGAAAAGATCTTGTTTTATTGATGTCTACACTATTTGGTACTAAATCCATTAAAAGTTATTCAATTCTAACAATCAATTACAAAAGCGAGGAATGCAATTAAAATTCGTCACCAGCAGTATTTATTCACGGAGTCGAGGCGTTCGATACACGAACAAAATAAGTTTGTTCCGAAAGCATTTCCGCCGGTGCTGCGAATGCAAGTTCGTCGTTCTGGCCACGGAAGTCGTGTGAGACGTCTAGAGTTATAGAGTACAGTCATCCACTGGGATATGTGTATTGTGTATTATCAGCCAAAACGGTAAGATGTATGTAAACTAATTTGGGTTAGTTAAACGAGTTTGTTTTGCCGGTTCTGCATTGTAGGCTCGCTATAAAAAGGATGGTAGATACAATTGACGTTCAATAAGATAGTAATAGTATGTACTATCTATATTGACTAACAAATTTTGAAATGAATTAAGGAAAATAAATCAACTTCGTATTTTTACGACCCCAGAACTTGAAAATAAACTGATGGATACATTAGAGAATTTTGGTGACGTGTTCCTAAAAAATGTAAATGTTTATTTTTTCTAGAAAATTTCTGCTGAATACAATGTTTTTATTTACTTCCCAAAAATATAGTTCACTGAGCCATAGCGAGCCAGAGCTAAGCTTATATGCTATTTAATACTCGTATGTAATTTCATGCTGTTATACTTCTTCTCTTTATTTTGAAATCAAATTATTATTTTTATGTTTAAAATATTTGAAACGGCATAAGTATATAAAATTTATAATTTTGCTATTTCAAAATTGTCAACTTTTTCACAAAATAGACTAACACCCGCTTTTAAAAAGCTTACTTGGCTAAGTAATGAAACAACACTATGCAAAGAACACTACTATCTATGCGCTCTTTGTGTCAATAGTCTGGTTTGACAGACGCACAATGGCGGATTTCACTTAAGTATTGTCTATGAATTGGTTTGAATGACCCTATGCGTTCGCGAGTACTACGACAAATTATAGTATTATCTGTGAATACGGTTGTTAATTTCGAACTCCTTAAAATAAAAACGAAAAATATGGTAAATATACCGTTTTAAATAATTTAAATAATGTAGACTACATTTAGTATCGCAGGTAACTGGTAAGGTAATGTATAAAATTACATTTTTCCTTGTAACGCGTATAATATACTTTCATACTTGGAATATTATGTTAAGAGGACAAGATTTATTGAAATTCTAATTTAACGACTTGCACGGGAATAATTTAGTTTGTTGGAGTTGGTATTTCGTCCGTGAGTTCGCTTAATGTGGGCATTGAAACCTTTTCGAGAAAGAAAATGAGTGTTGGTAATATCAATATAAACTATTTGATCCTGTCTTTAGCTTGTAGCGACGATGGTCCAGTGGTGGGTGGACTCGGCCTCTTATGCGAGAGGTTCCGGGTTCGATCCTGACCCGTCCGTGTGTGGAAATCAAAATGGATTTTTCTAAATTTCTAAGTGCACACACGAGACCATCGTTCGCTTACCGGTGAAGGAAAACATCGTGAGGAAACCTGCATGCCTGATGAGACTAAAAGTCTTTGAAGGTATGTGAAGTTCACCAACCCGCATTGGGCCAGCGCATCGGTGAACTATGGCCCATTAACCCTCCTCGCCTGATTTCGAGGAGGAGACCCGTGCCCAGCAGTGGGACATATAAGGGTTGATACTTTTTTTACTTTTTAGCTTGACAAGTGTTCATAATCGTCTAATACCTATTAATGATCGTCACTATCGAAGTTTTGATGTCCTATTCGTTTTATGAACACCAAGACGACCGATCTTCCTTCACCCGCACCCCACAATTTTTTTCGCATTGGATGCGTTGCATTAGGCATTGCATGACATTAGGATGCGATAAATATGATCTACTATATTATTATTGATCCAATAGGATCAAACTGAGTATCGATTCCTTTAGCCGTAATTTAAGTACCGCGCTCCCATCTTGCGTTGGGTACCACAGTCTTTCTTGTTTCTCACGTGATACAGCTTTGCTGTGTTTCGGAGAGAAGGGTAAAACGGGCAGTGTAATTACCTACTGGCACCGAGATTTAACATCTTATATCTCAAGATAGGCAGCACATAAATTATTTGCCTGGGCAGTTCCAGGTAAACTATGTCCATGGGCGACGTTGACCACTTCCCAACAGGTGATTCGTGATTCGTCTGCCAGTTTGCCTTTAGTCTTTGCCACTAAAATATAAAACATAGATAAGATGTATATAGGTAGACCAACTACAACATGGGACGATGATGTTCTTGCAGCGACCGATTCTATCAGCCTTCCTGACGTTCATTGAAACTTGTAGACACCTATGTAGAGCAGTCGACATAAAGCAGCGAAAAACGATTATAATGATGACGATAGAAATCCTTTTGGATGCAGTACGGTACGTCAGGTACGTCTGATGTTGATAATTATGTCTTGGAAATTAAAGAAAGTTGAGTTACCTTTCGAGTTTTATTACCAGGTACGGCGGTTATAAAGTATATGCAGTATAACCTTCCAATTGACTTGCAGGTTGCGGTTACGTTTGTTTGTTAATTAA
The DNA here is from genome assembly GCA_905333005.2 of Lycaena phlaeas. Classification (NCBI taxonomy): domain Eukaryota; kingdom Metazoa; phylum Arthropoda; class Insecta; order Lepidoptera; family Lycaenidae; genus Lycaena; species Lycaena phlaeas. The sequence continues at coordinate 9,378,095 of HG995181.1, forward strand.
TAGTCTGGTGAAAGTTGGTTGGTCTTTCGTAAATGATTCACATCAAACAATACTTTCGTGTTATGGTATTTTTTATTTCTCTCGATATTTCTCATTACCAAATTGCAGTTTTAAATGAAAAATATAACTCGGAATTGATTGTAGTAAAAGTACATTGAACTTTAAATACGAGTTCCATTACGCCCTTAATTCAAATTTAATATATCCTCGTTTTAGATCTGACGATCGGCACCTTTAGCGACATGTCGCTTGTGATAAATTAAAGGAATTGACATCGATCAGTCAAGTTACGTTGCCTAATGGGGATTTTTGTTGAAATCAATGGATAATATTTTAATAAAATTTGAATAATTTCAAGGCGGTGTCTTTTTAATGTTAATTCTTCGAAAAATTAACGCAATATATAAAGTTCACTATCACTTTAGAAGAAATCTGGCACTATCTATCGCAGCATTCTTAGCTAAAAACGGCGCAATGCAATACTCTAAATGTGACATTGAAATCGGTGTTGATACTTGCTTGTCCTTCAGACTGGAATGCAATTTTTTACGCTAGAAATAGACCTCATTAGTAAATAGATAATTCTTATATCAAATATATTCGCTCAGGTTTTCGAATTCTTTCTAATCATTAAATTATTAATGAATATGATCTACTCCATTATTTTAGGCTAAACCTTGATGCTGGCAAAAGGTATGCGGTGTGCTCTTATAAAAAACAAGCGATTATGTCTTACCTTCAAGTCTACGTGACATGTGATGACACACTGTCATTTTTCGCTATAAGAAGAGAACTATTCGAAGTGCCAATAGAATTATGATATAAAATTTACCTAAGTATCAAAACAACCATTGTGAACGAAGTTACGAATGCGATTCTCGTATACTGCTTTAAAATTATTATACTACCTGCTATAAAGAAATATTTGTACAATAGTAGGTATAATAAACATGGTAAACTAAGGGGAACCCAACAACTCTCTCGAGTCTCGACGTTTACCCTTCGGGATCTTTTGTGCCTTATTATTTTATTATTGTTTTTCTTTGTTCACCTCCGAGATAAAGTTAGAGCGGGTTGCATCGGCCGATTTTAACGAATATTTAATCGTTAAAGATGGAGGTAACGAACGTTAGTGACCATAAGACGTTGTTTTTAAGAGACTTTAAAATTTAAGGAAGTCTCTTACGTTAACAGATGATTTGAAACAACCGACCCGAACGCCCGGTTTCTGAAAGGCTGGTCAACAGAAAAATTAAGTAATCAACTGTCAAACCTGCTTTTAAGTGTCGAAGGAGTTGCTAAAAGCATAGTTAAATTACTTAAATAGATCAGCCTGTCAGTGGACATAGCCACTACAATGAAAAGCTGTGAAATTTGACTCTAGAATCGTATGTTAACTGTCATTAGCAGCCATGTTAGTTGACATACGCTTTGACCAAGGTTTCAGAAACCGGGCGTTAGTCTCTTTTGAATATTTCGGAGCGTTTACCTTCGAGTATAGATACGGGATTATTATTATTATATATGCCACGTTCGGCGGCGTCAGCTGTTTGATAGTCGGGTGTGAATGTGGTGTGACGTCACGGAGGCGACTAAATCGTGTGGTGCACTGTAACCGCAGCGCGCCGGTCGTGCGCCGCGATGCGCACCTCCGCTCCACGCCACGGAAACGACCGCTCGGGCAGGTAGTGGCAGCGCGGCCTGTCGCCTCACGCCTGCCCGCTCAGTGCGCGCGATCACTCGCCGTCGTTGGTAGTGTCAGAGTTGCGCGGACGCACGCGCGCGTACCGCGACTATGGTGTTTACGCCCCGTTGGTGAAGTGTAGTGGATTAATCAGCAGACATGTCCTGTGAACGGAGAACAAAGACCGCGCGATTCCTCGACCTGCGGTGAGTTCGCCGCCATACTCCCCCGACGAATATCCTTTGTTGAATCCCCGGTGACATGTGCCCGTCTCTTTTCAACGCGGCTCACCTGCCGACCGAATTAATTCTAAGTGTTCAGTAGTGATAGTGAATATTATAATAATAAGGCGAAGCCACTGGTGGATGTTTAAATTACAGTGGTTATTATATTTAGAAATGCTCGAGGAAATAAGTAGTATAGTAATTATTTTCAAGGATTTCGCAGAGGTAGTTTGAGTTTCTAGTTAAATACGGTGAGGTCTGTAGTACAAAGCTATTTAGATGCGACCTTGGCAGACAATGTTATCAAAGTACCAGACTACATCAGTAATACGTCGATGATTTGAACACCATGTATCTTAAGTCCGTATCACAGTGAGCTCAAACAAAAACAAAACATGACGAACATACCAATGCTAACGATTTTATAAAGAGCTATAATTAAGAATTCATAATATTTAGGGATAAAAAATTGACGTGTCTTATTATAATAGTGCATAATGTACGTATGGTATTCCTAGAATGCAGATTAAAGCTGAGGCTCAGTCGCAGATATGGACCGCTCCCCGCCTCGGCTCCCGACCTTGAAAGGCTCTTGACCAGGCCAGAGCGGTTGTCGTATTTATTGCAACCTCCACGATCCGTACCGTCGAGGTTATTGACGTCTTGAGACAACAATCCATTTTCCTGGCAGCACGTTACCAGCTAACGTACGCCTTCTCCTTGAGGCTGGTTCTCACGTCGCTCTTTAATGAATAACTACAATACCTATTATTACGTCATTGCCGAGCGTTTCCGCATTTGAAGCTTAACTTAACGATGTGAGTCACTGACGGATTATTGTTTTGCATTGATCATCTAATATAGAATTGTAGTTGTTACAATTATTGTTATCGTGCGAATGAAATCTACTCAATTAAAAATTGTACAGGCTTATAATTCCGACTAATGTTCATTTTAATGTATAACTATAAAGGCAGAAGATAATTTAGAAAGCATGCGAAGTTTCAGATTTTACTCTTTCGAGTTGCTAAAGTTTGTCATTGTTTTGACGCTTTGATCATGAATTGTTTCGTTTTTCTTAAGTAGAACCTCGATAAGTTAAGGTCCAAGGGAAACACAAAATATTTTAAGTTATAGAGGTTTTAAGTTATCAAGGGTCATATTAGTGATAGGAAGGGAACATATTATTTTTTGAAGTAATAGAGGCTTTTAAGTTATCGAGGTTCTACTGTATTCGTTTATGTATTGTAGACATAGTGAATAGTGTCCAAACTATTTTACAACGTTGCGATCTATAAATACACTTGTCAGACGGGCGCGGGATCGACGGCCAGCCCTAGGTGAAGGTCGGTTACAATGCCCTGCTCTTTCACAGCATCCGAACATTCCAATTTGCGAACGAAAGATCGTTCCAATTCTCGAACGAGCTATCCAATTCTCGAACGAAAGTTTACACTTTCGAACTGGCCCAGCGAACTTTTAATCTTATTGAGGGTGCAGTTCCATAGTTTGTGACCTAGTGTTGAATCAGCTGCGAGCACCATATGGCAGATCCACGGCTCGAAAAGGAATGAGGTCGGCATATGTTGCCGCTTTCACTCCCTACGTAATCACTGCGACTTTTTTTACATACATATTATATTAATGCACATCTGTAATGACGAATGCGACTGTAGAGTACTTTTGTGCGCATGATAGTTTTACAGTAATGATCAACCCATATCTGTTCACTGAACTTGGCCTTTACCTCCTTTGATGCTCCCAACTTGAACCTGTATTTTTATTCTCACCTGAGTGCGATATTTCATGATGCATATATGCAAGTGATATATTGGAAAGTGATAAAAAAATAACAATCATCATCATCGTTACTTTCCGTTTAATGCTGAATATAGGCCTACCACAAAAAAGTTAAGACGACCGATCATCGAAAAAAATCGAAATCGTCTTTCCTCCTGGTTAATGGCCGACTTCGTCTACCTAAATAAACAATGAAGTAACAAAAATGCACCGTTCTGCTGACGCTGCTAGCAAGAGTTTAGTATTATTGATTGTATTGGTGTGAATTGATTGTTGAGAATACGTACTCGTGTGTAATTCAATCAGCATTTCATTATTATGATGTCGATATAACTACTAATTATCTGGCAAATACTAATCAGGATTTGTGAATACAGTGCTAATATTATATTGAAATTGTTTCTTAACTAATCTGCACCTCAGACTTTTGTTTAGTTTTCTGTGATAATAATTTTTAGATAGTTGTACGGGTGAATAATACCAATTCATGATATGCATCCAACACAATGCGCCTTCCTCTATACATATTTCATGCGATACAAAAAAATATTAGTAATTAATTAATTACACATATTACAAGGGGTGTTTCAGCACGCGCCACTTTTTGTGGGTAGCAGCTGGTATCCCCACGGTGACTCACGTCCTGTATCTGTGCCCCACTAGGACGGGGTGCGGGTCGTTGACCCCACGCAGCCCCACGCCATATATATGCCACACAACTTATCCTATGGCCTTTGTTACATCCAATAATTTATAGACGCGAATGGCACATATCGCACTTTTAAAATGTACGCGTTGCGTGTGTTAAATCAAAGTTATATCCGAAACTAATTCTATGAATGATCGTCTATGTATAAACGATACACGATATTATTTTGACTGTCTGTCTTCTCCACAGATGCGCTTAAATTTAATAATAGAAGACAAAAGAAGGGCAGCATTCGATTAACTATTGACACAAAGATTTCGTATAATTTTTATAATAGGACAAAATTCACAATGTACCTACCTACGATGACAGAGGTATGTGACTGTAAAAGGTCATCTTGAAATGTGATTAACATGTAATGCAAAAGTTTCTCTTTTTGCATATTTTCACAATACTACAAGTAGTGAAAATAAAAATGTTGGAACGAATACGCGTCGGCTGAGGTGCGTTTTGGTCGACGCCGTCTCCCCGCTACTATCGAGGTACCGGTTTTCAGCTTCGACCGCATTGCCGATCCTTCCACGGGGGAAAAAAACGAAACAATCCCTCTTGTCTTGTTTTCTTTTCTTTCGGTCCGAGGCGGCCGGCTCCGTTGCTATTTACCTCGATGTTATACCGACGCTCTGCTACCATTTATTAAGTTTGTTAACCTGAGACCTGTGTAGCCGGAAAAGTAATAAAAGATACGTTCGCATTGATATAAAACGCGAACGTAAAATATTTTAAGCGTTTTGTTTGTAACTTTGATTCTGTTGCGCACCAAAACCTTAACGATTGTTCTTTTTTTACCGTATAATTCACCACATTATTTTAATCACAATGGTGGTAAAAGATGTTACGGTCACAAATTGCCGCCTTCTCAAGCTTTCCGATTCATCCGTGTTTTCGATCTCTAGTTATGAGGGGCTACAGGGAAGTAATAAGAATGTAGCTAAATAAATGATGTATCGATAAATCGTTTTGTACGCTCTTGTGGAATGTTTGCCGTATAACGATGAGAGGCCCCTAACGTCCGGTAGTCCAATGCGGGAATTCAATGGCGTAGGTCAGGTAGATCGGGAGCACACCCTGAAATGTACAGTGTTGTGATTAAGGTTTGAGTCTGAGTCTGAGTTTGAATTGTATTAAAATAGTTTCTTTTATACATTTCAGCTAAATTTAATAGTCAGTTTTGATGATTAATATGTATATATGCAGAGAACCGATAAAAACCTGCAAATTTCCCTAGGTAGAAATTAGTATTTGAAAATATAAAATATTTTAGTAAACGTCTCCCTTTACTAACGAAGAAATAATCTAAAATAATGTGTGTAAATTTTGACGCGCCTAGAAGGAAGCGCATATTATAAGTTATGTTTCATATACATATTATGATTACTATTATTGAAGTATACAATTACAAGGTCGCTGTAATATTTTTTGAAAAGGTCAGTTAAATGATTTTTTTTTTTCAAAAACACGCGGATATGGGTTAATGATGGTCGGATATTCATTCAATCAGGTAAATACATGCCGAGGACTGCGACCGGCCAGAATATCGCTGGTGTTGCCTGTCCAAAATCGCCATAAAAATAACAAACAATTGCAAATAGATTTTATTGATATAGATAATAGACCATTCGAAGCCGTATATTTCCATAAAATTGGTGCATCAATGGGCTTCAAAAGACATACGGAATTCGCACCTGGCTCACATTATTTACTTAAATATAGATAAATATAGATAAGCTACCCTGTAGTTTCGCTCACCGATGACGGAAAACATAGTGAGGAAACCTGCATGCCTGATGGAATTAAAAGTCTTTGAATGTATGTAAAGTTCACCAACTCATTGGGCCAGCGCATCAGTGAACTATGGCCCATCAGTCATCACCCTCCTCGCCTGATTTCGAGAAGGAGACCCGTGCCCAGCAGTGGGACATATTATAAGAGTTGATACTTTACTTACCCTGTATATACCTTATTAATTAGGCCCACTGGCCTGACAACGTGTCACCAGTCCAACACGACATTTGCCGCTAGTTTCACATTCACACGTACCTTACCCTCGATACGTTTAAAAAGTAACTTTTACAGCGACATAAATAAGACCTTCGAGGTCCCGAAACACTCAAGTTTTGCCTATAAATTTGTAGGCTAGTTTCTCGGATAAAATCTGCCGCCGTCGTCGCACGTTACGACTGAGGTACAGGCGTATGAATAATTCAGATGTGCGGCACCCTTGGCTCGTCCGCTCAGGAATCTCTACGGGCCATGGAAATGCCTCTTAATTCCACATTCACTGGCTATACGATAAACGTTATTACAATGTCTTATTTTATAAATATGAATATATAGTTTGGTTTATATCAAATGGATACAGAACAATTGTAATGTAAGAGGTAGTGCCATGCTGCTTTGCAGCCAAATTGGGCCGGCACGACCGGGGTGGTAACTCTCGCTCACATAATACCGGCGTAAAGTGACAGTTATGCTGCGTTTCGTGCGGTTTGTGAGTTTCCGGTGGCCCATTGGGGGCATAGGGAAAAGGAGGGCCACGCATCTGCATAACCTCTGGTTGTGTGGATGTTAATGGGCGTCGATAGTCGCAAGGCTTCGGCTGTTCGTTTGCCCTCCTATGCTTTAAAAAAAACAATATCGGTTGTAATGTTAGTAACTATAGTAAACGCTAGTAGCCAGTTCGAATTGGGTAGAATCGTATGTAATTTCTAGTAAGCTACGGTATAAAAGTAAAAGAAAAAATGGATCAACCCTTATAAGTCCCACTGCTTGACATTGGGTTGGTGAACTTCACATACCTTCAAAGACTTTCAATGCCATCAGGCATGCAGATTTCCTCAGGATGTTTACCTTCACCGGTGAGCGTACGATGGTCTCGTGTTTGGGTTGCACTTAGAAATTTAGAAAACCCCATTTCAAGGCACACATGGGGGATCAGGATAAGAGGCCGAGTCCAGCCATCACTGGATCATCGTCGCTCCACGGTACAAAAATGCTACATAAACCATTCAGTAATAAATGTGCAATTCATGTAAGACTTTACAATTTTAAATACATAGCTTTAACATTAACCGCTAGAGTGCAAAAAATAAAATAGCCATAAATCGACCAATCTCCTGTCTTAATTCCGAATTAATTTTAATACCAAATAAGATTTATGCTAAAGATATTGTCTAATTTCTAATTCGATGTTCGTAAAAACGGGGTTCTCGGCGCTAACGCCATTTAGAGGGTGGGTGCTTATCTGTCTGAAGACTTGGGGGGTGGACCGGAGAAGGGAGAGGAGGGGAGGTGGTGTTCTTTGTCCCAACGAAACATCTACTACCACTTAGAAAATTACTTGGCTTTGTCTTCGCGTAATACTCCATCGCGTTTCTAATCTTTTTCTTAGCGTGTATCGTTTAAGCATAGTTTTTTTTTTATTTAAGTTAATAACCATCGATATAATAGGATAGTTATTAACTTAAATTTCTAGAAGATGAAAAAAAAAACGTACTTTTTAATCCATCAAATTCTAGCAAAAGATATAAGTAGGTATATAATGTATAGTGTTAATTATTACAAAATATAAAGATAAGTCCAGAAGGTAATAATAATATTATAATCATGTACTTGTTTATCTAATGCCTATTCATTTCATTTTAGATGTTCGCAGATAAGCTAGCTCATAATTTTCTATGACATACCTCTACTACTTTATAATTTTCTTGTAAGGTTATACTTAAATTGTTCTTACCTTGCTGGCTGCTTAATCTATTGTGTACAAACGCAGCAGAACATTCAATGACCCAGATTTTTTTCTTTTACTTAGCAAAGTTCCTCATTCGATTTTTCGACTGCGAAAAAGATATTTCATTGATATTAAAATCCAAAGTTTTCAACAATATTATAAAAATTCATGTGATTATAAATACCTACCTTTAAACTTAATAACCTAAATAAATGTACTACTATAACATAATGAACCTCTACATATGAAAAACATATTATATATTTTAATTTTTTAAGATTTAATTTAAAATAGAAAATAGCGAGAATTTTAGATGAAAAAATGGAAGTTGAGAACTAAGGCGTTTCACAAGACCTGACCTGAATCGAGATTAAAGTCAAGTTTAAAATCGATCCGGTTAAATGGACATTAAGTTGCATCGATGTAGGGCTGGAACAGGCGCGGCGGCGAAAGCAGCGCTCCCTTGACACGGCACGGCGCGCGCGCATTGCTGCCAAGGTCCCGCGCCGACCCACCGACCGCGCCAACGAACAAACACTGACCCCAAACACTATCGCGTGTTGAAACGAAAGGACTGACGGACAAACACACTAACATTAGACGGAAGAGAAAGGATTAACGAACAAACATCGCAAGCTTCTACCCGACTATTGCGAAACCGAATGGAGAGGACTAGCAAACGAAATACTTTGACCCCATAAGGCTAAACTGGAAGGATTTGACTGAACCGAACGAACAAATAAAATCTTGCCATAGTTTCATCTGACGAATATTTATTGGATTGGAATAAAATCATATTGAGATATATAATATATTAGTTCGGGTGTTTACCGCGTTGTTAGTTTTATTGAGGTCCCAATATTTAAGCAATCTCTCGACTGCTATGATCACGGAAAAACTGAAATATCGTGTATTTCACGGACTACAGCTATATCGAATGGATCTAACGAACGAACACTTTTCCCAATACGTTGAAAATTTTAGCTGACTATGAAAGGAAGAGTCTTTCCCCTCTTTAGTAGTATATATTAGTAGTTCGTTCATTTTTTAGTTCTTTTTGAGTCATCATCACTTTAAAAATGTAACCAGTGGCAATAATGGCGTCTTTTTTCAATTACAAAATCATTACGAAAATACATTCGACTTATTGTGGCGAGGGTTCTGTCGTCTTGGCATTCATTGAAGGACGCCTATGTTCAGCAGTGGATGGATAAAAACTGATGATGATGATCCATTCAAATTATTAAGCGTAATTCAAATAGGTATTAATACTTACACATTACGTTTTTCTTCAAAACCTTTCACTGTAGAAATCAATGCTCATTTTATTTAAAAAAACCAATCGGTTGATTGCGAAATAGTAATTATTAGATGACCCTTTGACCCTATCAAATAATTTACTTAATTGAAATCAATTTCTAATTTGAACATTATCAAAACTCTCCATCTACGAGCCTATCCCGGAGATCGTCTTAAATGCAAATTAATGGATGTTCTACATTTGCTAAGACATTTAATATGGGTACTAAGGGTCAGGCCTCAGGGTCTCCTTGAATAGAGACCTCGTTTGACTGGCCTGGTATCAATAGCGTAGGGTTCTGGATAAGTGGAAAGTTTCCAACTTGGGAGAGGTAAATTTGCTTGACTAACGAAATAATTTATATATGAGGGATATAATCGGTATACCGTCATGATTTAATAATGGTCCACACCACATATTTAATACATTCTGACTTCTGTATACATCTTAACCGAAATAGCTGTTGCCCGCAGCTTTGCCTGCGTTAGCTATGATTAACAACGGGATCTGGCCGGGATGATGAATAGCCTACAGCCTCTATAGCCTTCCTCGATAAATGGGCTATCTAAAACTGAAAGAATCGTTCAAATCCGACCAATAGTTCCTGAGTATGCGCGTTAAACAAACTAACTCTTTTTAGTCTATGTGTAAGACTCAATAGTATCTAGTGTCTGTATATAAGCGCTGAACAGGTTTTGATAAAATTTACAAGGATACACATCTTTTATATAAATAAAAACTAATTCCAAAATGTTTCTACGCACATAATTTCAGAAACACTGCACCGATTTTTTTTTTTTTTTTGCTGTTTTGGCATTGGGACAAGGTTTGTCGGTTTCAGATAGTAGATTATAAAAAATAAATTAATTAATCATAACCAGCTTAGCTGCGATTGTCTGTAAACGTAATTAAAAGGTCGGATAAATCAAGTATAACAAACTTGATTAATAAATATAGTTTTTAAACTCACCTACGCGGAACGATATTTACAAACTAATATTTGTTGTGTTAAATTATATTAGCAGCGATATGATCATTTAAATAGTATATTCTTGCAACTGCTGTTAATTACAGCTTTTAACTAATATATTAGGGTTGCCACTTGTTGACATTCAAATAATAATACGTTTTTGCGTCTTTTACCCTTTTTTTACAAATAGAAATGACGGGTGAGTTTTAATGGAAGCCGATTTATAAATCAGTCTATGGAATTGCAAATACATTATTAACGCACCCAAGAACAAGGTATAATAGTTTTCGTACAGGAAGCCAGTAAAATATATTTTAAATGGATTATATTACAAGAATCATTATTTTTTATTCCTTTTTAACCTTGTAAAAAATTGAACATTGCTTCCGCCATAGCTGTTTATATTATATATGGAATATAATACTTTGAGATGTGGCAGCCCTAGGTATAATTTATTAGTTATTAGCTGCATTAAAATCGAGTGTTGATGGGCCATCCTTGACACGGACCGCGCGTCACTGCCGCGTTATGCAACAGACGACAATACGTAAACTATATACTTCATCATCATCATCATCATCATTATCAAGGCCACAAATTGAAACTTTCAACTCTAAATGCTATCCCGCTCCAATGACGACAGGCGCGGGTTTGGCGGAAGCGATACAAACCCCTTGGGGTCTAGCCAAAATGCTATTAAGGAAGCGTTAGCGAAGTTCAAAAATGATAAAATGTATGGGATTGACACAAGGCCGCGCTTAATCACGTGGTCCATCCTATACGTTTTATCATTTTCTAACTTCGCTAAAGCTTTCTTAATGGCATTTTGGCTAGGCCCCCTGACCCCTCGCCGCCTCCATAATCTGGGAGCAAGTGTCAAGATGGGAGATTGACTCCGTTGCATAATCCCGACATCGTCAATAGAAACTCCAGGTGGCCATAGTTATCCCCAAGAATGAAGAAGTCTGGTTGTTATTGGTACACCGGCCAGTGTCCGAGTCCGTCCGTGCACCCGCGGAGGTTTTAGTGGCCAGGAGCTTAACTCGAGCCCGTCATAACCAGGGCTATCGGTATGCGTAAATGCATTGAACCCACCTTACAAAAAAAAGCAAGATCAATGAACGCCAAGACGGCCGATCTACCGCCATTGCCCCCTTGCCACCCGTAGAATGAATGACACAATCAGTTGAGTAATAATATAATGGCAGGTGGCTAAAGTATTTAATTATTTAACATTTTATTCGAGGACAGTGTAGGTAAACCTAACCAAGAATTGGTAAATTTGACGAGCAATTTTCATGCTATCATAGACAATCTTAGGTAAGCGATGCGATCCCAAGCCGTCTCAATGGTTTTTGGATAGAGTGGGCCCTCAATTAACACCACAAGGACCTATTTCTAGCGGCATCTACTTACAAATATGCTGACAACGCACAAACCACCACCACCAGGGGAAAAGACGGTTTCCGATTTCCCGTTTAGTTAATTGAAAAAAACATAAGAAGCACTTGAATAGTCTTGTACCATGCAATGATAATAACATTCTTTTGAATAAAAAAAAATATTAACTTTGATCGTAGTGATTATGATGATGATGATAGTACACGCCGTGATGGTCGAGTACGTTTTATGCAAATAATGTGATAAATTAAATTTAAATGCATTTGTTAACGTAACTCGGCGTGGTCATGGCTGATGTACGTCGTACAGATAAGAAGACCTGTACAGTCTAATGGTTTTTTTTTTAATTTTTATAGGTTTCGCTGGGTTAACCTTATATAGGTGTAGGTATAGCTTTTTTTCAATAAAAAATTAAAAAAAGAAAAAGGTTTCGTTTATACAGGACGTAGCTATATTAACTAAGTTATGTGCCTCCTCTCGTAGCTCGTTCTATACTAATCTGTCAATCTTTGGGTAAAGAAAGGAACTTTTAAATACGGAATATATCGTTTTCTGTTGTAATACTTGATCAGCTGATGATAATAAATCGAAATCAAATATGAACGTTATCAAATCGTTGATAAAATACAAAATAAAATTATATTACTGCTTGTATTTTTCTTTTGCAACACGGCGATGAGCGAAGCTTTTACGAAATTAACATGATGGTTGATAAGACAAGCCACGAAGCGTATCCCCCTCGTTAGAGAACACATATACAATAAAATTTTCCTTACATCTGTTAGTATTAAATAATATAATTCTTGTGATAATATCAAATCTGTTGCGAAAATCACTGCGAACACACTTCAGGGCCATGGAAACTGTTAAGTAGATTTTTTTCCCTTGACACAGAGGCCCTGTTGCAGCGGCAACGGACACAAGGTCCGCGTCACACGCCCTGCCGATTATTTAATTGTTATTTAAAACACTGATGCATCGACGGCTCCCTATTCGGAGACTCGTTTCAAAATCGATAAGTCGCCAGTCACGAGACGATTTTGTGATTGGCCACCGATATTGGTTGTGGTTATGATAATTTGATTATTATCATGATGATTGATACCGGCGTAGCTTTGACATGATATTGAGCCTGAAATTATATGTAGAGAACTGTGAATCTTATTTTAAGTATTGTAATTTCTTGGTCAAACTCTTTTGAGTTTAAAATGTATTTTACGTTCGAAGAGATTTAAAGTTAGTATTTATTTTTTATTTTCTAGTCTATTCTATGTGGCATGTATGTATTTAAAAATGAAACAAATAATGAGTTTATAAATTTTATACACTGACTAATGAAACAATACTATGCAAAGAACGCTACTTACTACCTATGCGCTCCTAGTATCAATAGTCCAGAAGGAGGACGACGACCGGGTGAGAGAGGAGGCCTCTGATGTAGCCTCCCCCCGTAGACGACGAACGGGGGTGCGTCGGAGGCGCTATTTAATGCGCCTTCAATAAAGCCCCTGTGCTCGTGTCGGGCTCAGGATGGGAACCCGGGCCCAGCTTAAGACACGACGTCGTAGGGACTGCCAAGTCGTAGCCGGGCAGTCCCCCTATTGTGGAGAATCTGGTCTTGCCGGGACCAGTCTGTCGCTGAGGGACGCCTGCACAGATCCGGGTCCCTCAAATATAGCGGCTGAAGGCTCACGCAGCGGTTTTAGTGGGGTAGGGCACCCAAATGCGAGTCCCCACACACGCCAGTGCGCCTATGCGTCATCAAAAAAAAAGTATCAATAGTCGGGTTTTATATTGGTTTGACAGACACACAGTGGCGAATTTTACTTAAGTATTATCTATGAAGTGTTTTAAATTAACTATAGATGCTTTCGGGAATACTATGACACCTTGTATTGTTTGTGAATACAAATTATTTCTAATTCCTTCTAGGTATCGTTTTATAAATAATATTTATGATATAAGAAGGTTTACAAATTGTAACCGGTCAAAAAAAGTATTTTTAAATGATAAAATGTCTGTTCAATCCAGAAGTTAATGTCATTTTGCGATATTTCAAGTATGGTATGAAAATAATTTGGAAGTTCATATTGTCAAATCAAATATATAACAGACGCGATAAGCGATCCTAACCCGCGAAGCTTATCTGCCCGTGAAACAGATTACTAACTTTAAACTTACATTTCCAAGCGCGATAAAGGATTTAGCGAGTTAGCGATAATCTCGATCTATTTACAACCAAACTGTTAATATATTCCATTACTATCAGATCACGTTGTGTAAACTGTTAGCGATATTATATTTGTATGATAAGACATAGTAACTTTGTATAAATTAATGGAGTTTTGTCTGTCTATTAAATGTCTAAGTAACTACATGATATTTACTTTTTATATTAGCTTTTTTTTAAAGCCTTAGCTTTAAAGTCTTAGGGCCTGTTTCACAATCTCCAGTTAAGTGCCCAATAGGCTATCGGCAACATATTTGACAGATAGAGTATGTATCTATCAAATATGTTGCCGATAGCCTATTGGGCACTTAACTGTAGATTGTGATACAGGCCCTTACTATAATTTGTTTTATAATTTTTAATATTCAAAAAAAAATAAGAAAATATATCACGAACGTAGCAGCTGTTTTTAAACGTTATATTTAATGCTGATTTCGCAAACCTGTGCCTATACCACCCACGAGATGAGTGAGAGAAATTGTCTCAGTTTGATTACGCATTGTTGAAGTTGAAGCTGAGATCTTAAATTAAATAATTAAATAGTTTGAAAGTTTTGAAATAATTTTATTCTAATGTTATTCAATGTTTGTCCTTATAATGAACTACGGTGTAATGCTGCGGCCGGCATGAAAAAAATATGCTATAAAAAATGAATTTGTGGTTCTTTCGTGTTCAGTATAACTGGAATTATTCACAACTCGTTCACGTATTGCCTGCTAATAGATGTTAAATCTCTCTGAAGCAAGGGAATCAAACAGCATGGGTCATGCAGAGGAGAGCGCGGAGCACCGGTACTAAAAATTGAAACATTCATTTTTTTATGGTATAGAAGTGCAAACGAACAGTCAAAGCCTTGCTACTATAGGCGCCCATTAACATCCTCATAACCAGAGGTTATGCAGATGCGTTGCCCTCCTTTTCCCTATCCCCCCCAGTGGCCCACCAGAAACACAAACCGCACAAAACGCAACAGCTTAGCTGTCACTTTACGCTGATTTTATGTGAGCGAGAGGTTCCTCCACGATCGTGCTGGCCCAATTAAGCTACAAAGCAGCATGGCACTACCTCTTATTTATATAAGAGCATTTGGCCTAAAGCGAATTCTTTAAATCTACCTCTAAAGAAATAACGAGAATATAATATATCGTCATCAAATATTCTATCAAGTGATTAATATAATAATATGTTACCACTGCGAGAAAGACCTGTTATAAGCTTAAAGTAAAAACGCGCTTAAATATTGAGTTTCTTTTGCGGGCGTAATCAATTAATGACAATGCTTTTGACATAAATTGTGCTTTAACCCAGATTGGAGTTACCTTTGTGACCGTACGCTATATATGGGCTGGGCCGGCGATATCTTTCGCAAGTGCCCCGACGCCGTGTTGACACTTTCTCCGTCAGTTTCGAATTATGTGAAATTATCAACAAAAGAACTCATTTAACCTTTATATAACTGATTTCACGTTGTAATGAGTCCTTTTCGTTTTGCCACTTTTTAAATAATGAAGCTGTAGTGGTTAGCCTTTGAGCAACTTAATATGCAAGCTGACGGTCGAAACGAGGTGTATACTTGTTTCCATCCAAAAATTCTTAAATTGGTCGTCCGGGACCTCCAAAATATTATGTGATTTTAGTTTACAGTTCATCCTTACTAATATTATAAAAATTGTTCAAAATACATCGACCACATAACCCATAGAGTCCTAATAACAGGGGAACGGGTTCTGACGACACATCTGACCTATAGTTCCGATGTAAGCCGTAACTATGTACTTAAACTATCGTGTCGTCTCATTCTTTCCCGTTGCGAAATATATCCATTTCTCTTTAACGTTCCGTGATTGGTAATGTATGACATTGAAGTAGCTAATCACAGCATTGCAACCCCTTTCGTCTCACCTCAGCTAGTTGCCAGAATTAATTTAATACGAAAAATCGAACATTAGGAGTGTATAGATTGTGTGGTCGATGTCAAAATACAATGACAATTTTAGACATGATAAAACCCCAAACCAAACCCAGTTTATCCACCCAATTATTGCGAATGTCATAGTGTCTATCAACACGCAAATGACATTAATATTAGTGATTATGATAAATCCGTTTGCCGCCGTTTTAAATACACTTTATATACCGTTGTCGTAATAAAAAAGCCTAATTAATGTTCACGTTATTTCGATTGTAATCAAGGTTACATCTAAGCCATTGCCCTGTTTATAGTTAATTTGTCATTTCATATAAAAACCCATTACGCGTTGGTTGATGAAAATATGAAACGTGCGTGAAAAATATAAAATTTCACGGCGTACTTTTCTACTAATATTTAGTTATCGAACACTAAACCCTTTGAAACCTAGATTCATGTTTTTGCATTAAACGTAAGGGGATCATATCTTTGATATATGTATCAATTAAGTTTCATCGCAAAAATAGGCTACATTAGCCATCTCCGATCGCATCAGCGCTGAATTCTCTGACAGGAGTCATAAGTGGTCACCATGGCCGAAATCGGTCGGACAGATCATATCTATCAACTATTGATATTGGTAATATCTTCACAAACTGGAAACTGTAGATAATGATGATGATGATGGTTTCATCTGCTTATACCAAACCCAGTGGCAGCCAAAGCTACACCCGTATTTAAGAAGCGTACTTGGCTAACTAATGAAACTATACTATGCAAAGAACGTTTCTATCTATGCGCTCCTCGTGTCAATAGTCAGGTTTTATACATGGGTTTGACAGACGCACAGTGGCGGATTTCATTTAGGTATTGTCTATGAATTATTTTGAATGACTCTATGCGTTCGGGAGTACTGTGACACCTCAAAGTATTGTTTGAGAATACGGGTGTTAATTGCTTGTGTGATAAATATTGGCAGATAGTAAATGATAACCGGAGTTTTTCAGTGAATTATAATTTGCTGTGATTTGTAGCGGAATGTTCAGAATAAACTCAAATATAAACTCTTACTATGTTGGAGCTGTTGGCTATTTAAACATAATGTTTATCAATTCGCGACCAAATCGGATGACTATTTCCAAACAGAAATCCTTCCAGATCAATGAGACGCAAATTCGCTAATTTAGTTATCACAAAGCGATTCAACCATGTGGATAGATTGGTGTTGATGATTATGAAATCTAAGCGAACATCCTCATCAAAAGGTTTGTAATACTTTTTACTGAAAACTCGTTAGCATTACTAATAAATTAACGTCGTTTTGAGACCGTATTGTATAACAGAAATCAGAAACCTTTCATCCAATAAAACCTCCGTCGAACGAATACAAACGCTCAAATCCTAAACTGACATAGTTTTAATTAAAACAAAGCCCCTGTATTTCATTATTTAAATTATAAACTAAGCAAACTTTCAATATAGAAATATACAATAATATACACAAAATGTTGTGCTCTTGTTTCAATATTAGCGAGATTTATTCTGTCGGCGTTTAATTTGTATATTGTATTTAAAATTTCAATAAAATTAAATTGTTTGTAAGATGAACTTGCTCAGCTCAAATTTCAATATCAATTTTTGTACTCGTTATTCTTATTGAAACTTTTTGTTCGCGTTATAAAATATTATCGAATAAAGATGCCATTAAAATAATTTGAGATTCAACTTTGAATTCGTATTTGAAGTTGTTTTAATAAATGTTAAAGTATCCATTTTGTCTAACATTATCATCAGTTCTTCTCGATTTTAGAATTCCTAATTATTAAGTATAACAATAATATAAACTCATAAATATCACACTGCTGAACACGGGTCTCCTAAATCCTAATCGAAATCAGACAAGGAAGTTTCAAAATTACGGGTGCGCGGGCGCAATGTGGATCGGCGCACTTCACACACTTTCAAAGACTTTAAATCCCATCATAACTAGTGAGCAGACTATGAGCAGACGATGGTATCATGTTCAAGTGCACGCAAAAATTTTGAAAAATCTATTTCAGAGCATCACAGGGTGTCAGGATCGAACACACACCTCTCTGTCAAAAGGTTAAACCCATACCCACTAAACCACTGTCGCTCAATTACGGCCTAAAGGATGCCAAACCCATTTTTCTTACAAACAATATATTTAACTTGATGTTAGCATAGACTAATCGGCCATCTTTCCGTTCTTAGAAAAAGAGAAGAAATATTAAAAATAAAATGGAATGGAATATAATAAAATAATGAAGAGAGAGAGAGAAGATAAAAGAATATATACAATATATTATAAATGAACTACTCATTGCTTTAATTATGTAGACGGATTTGTATGATCATAGTCGTTTATTTCCATTAGTGTAGTGACAGATGTTCGCACTCCACAATGTATCGTGTCGTAAACTAGTCAATGATCCCGTGCATGGCTCTCGGTCAGGATTTGTAGGGTATGTAGCCCTACATTCACAGAACACTGGTGCCGAGCCGTTGAAATGTTGCCAGCTTTGCTAACATAATCTCACTCGCTGTTTTGTCTCAAACTATGTTTGGTTGTATGCTGTACAACCTACGCGTTTCATGCAAATAAACAATTGTATTCGATTTGAATTTTACAAGGAATTAGTTTTAAGACTTTTTTGGCTATGCCCCATTTAACGTATTGGTTGCCATATATACTAGGTTAATAGGGATTTTTAGATCTGTGAGTCTGGATTTTGGTCTAGAGAAAGAAAACAGTAATTAAGGCACTACTACTAGGTAAAGTGATTAGCAATCATTGTTTGAAATTCTTAAGATTATCATTCATACTTATTTCTATAGAAATAAATAGGCCCCACGGGGCACTTTGGGCACCTGCTTCGAAAGACGGGACTGGGAAAGGTTTCCGTAAACGTGCAAGTTGTATGTTAACTGTTTTAGTTTTCCTATAGATATAATATAATTATTATCGGTAATTATTGTCGAGAAACAGCGTAATTAATGCACTACTGTGTTTATTCTAAGAAATAACTCTAAGATATACTTATATACTTAGTATTATCATGATCATCATCATCAGCCTTATGTGATGCTAAAGTTAAATCTGATTGCATCAAAACAATAATATTCACGATACATAATAAATATTTTATGCACCAAATCTAACCTACAAAACTAGAATCATTTTATGTGTACTGTAAACGTTAAATAATCATTATTATAATATTTTTCATCAATAAAGGAACTTTTATTTCATGCTTATGTAGCAAATGTAATCTAAAACAGTAGGACTATTCTGTAAGGTCGTTTTCGAATCTCGAAAGCGGAATCCACGGTGATATGATGAATTTGTATTCTTTAAAACTCGAAGTGAGCGTAAAGTGACCTCTATCACTCGGGTAAAGCTCGAAATCGATATGGTTTTTTTACAGAATAGTCCTACAGGTATTTTAGTTACTAGCGCCACATGTAGCTTCAATGTCAATGAACATAAATTTTATTCCTTTTCATTTTATAGTTTCATGTTCAATTCAATTTTCATCATGTTTTTGTAATTTTTATACACCTTATTTCGAATATTGGAGAATATACGTCCTTTTGTCTATCATAGGCCTTTCTCTATGCTAACTGTACAATCAGCTAAGACAAGTGTCAAATTTCGTGCGTGGTTCATTGTTCGATAGTTTCCGAGCTGCGTAGTGCGAGTACACTGACACTGATCCGAGACTCCGGGCTCAGCAACCGTTCACCTCTCACCGGGACCAACGGTTGTTGTACTCTCACAATTTGCACACGTTTGCTCACCATGATTCAATAGCGATCTCGCATGCATGCTAATTTCCCACGACATTTGATCGGTGACTCATCGGCACAACCATATTCTCATTATCAACACCGGCATATAGGAGTCAATAATGATTAATATTTTATTGCTTCGTTAATGCTTATTCAAAGTCGCAAATGATACGAAGAATTACCTAAATAACATGGTCTATTAAAGCTCTCGGAAACATCCCAAACGATGCTTAAATAGATGAAAATATGGCGACGATCGTCTCGAACGACTACGGAGGTCATAAACCTGTCTGGTTTAATAACAAGCGAAACATTAAATACAATTACTTAATAGAAACTTCTACATGGCGGATAATTGAGCCGGGTCACGTGTTGACGTTTGTTTACCCGACGTCGGACATTCGTATTTATCAGTAGTCATAATTATTGAGACACGACGCGGGCGGTGGAATTGCGCAAGCCATTTCCAGTCGGTGTGGCCGATGAAAAAGTTGGGACGGTCGGAGGTGACACGGCAAGAGGGGACGCGCTCACCGCCTTTCACTTCCCGCTTTTGTTGCGACCGCTCTAGGCAACGGAAAGGCAGACGGCCTTGGAGCTCGCACGCCTCCGAGCCTTCCCTTCCCATCGCACACAGTGACGTCACGACAACCGTCTCGCCTAATCAATTAGGCGAATCCGAAGTTTCGGCTTCCTCGTTACAATTTGTCGTGACATCATTCGTGTAAAATATAAGCGGAGTGTGCTAGGCGTATCACGGCCGTGTTAACCTTGGCTTTTGAGTGGCGACTTTCACGGTTAGGCTGTTACATAAGATGTGCGCCGTCAACATCTGCCGTCAGCCGGCCGCTCACCACTCGCTTCAGCTAAACTAGTTTCTTTATCTCAAAAATTGGATTCCTAATGGAATTACAACACGGTGTTGTGCAAGGGCCACGTAAATCTGATCTACTATTTCAATGTTTTTGTTTAGTTTGCCGACCGAATGTCAATCGACATTTGCAACTTATGACTTTCAAAGTAGTGTCATGGTTAGGGGTTTGTCATGTGTAAAGTATTCCGAATGGAATATTTTTATGTCGTCGGACTGGTAATAACATTGAAGACGGGTGCTTTTAATAAAACCTGTTAATCAGCTAAACGTTTCAAATTAGTTTTTTACGGCCATTTTAGTTTTAGTTTAAAAAATTAAGTCACCGAAAGACATCAAAGTACATATTTGATTTTTACTCTCAACATACCACTTGAAATCTTATAATAAGGTTAATAGGAGAATTTAATTTGGAAATAACTATTACAATACTAATTCAATCCCATATCCAAACATATCAATACTGAATACTACGTCTTGAACCTAGTAAATTCAAATTACATTATTACCGTGCATATATTTAGTATAAACTCAACATTACCACTACAATAGTTACAAATTGAAATCTAGCATTTGAAGTCATATTGTGCGTACGCCTGTCGCCTGTCGCCCGCCGCCCGTACACCGACGGAGGCATTTTGCAACTATCACGACAAAAGCCGGACAAATAACGCAATTAACATTAGCTCCACGTGTTTGTAAAGTACTGTAGGAACGTAATTGTATAACTTAGTGTTTACCATAATGTTTCCGCTACAAATGTTACACGGTCTAAAGTTACGGCCAATAAAAGCTCCACATAGGTAATCCGGCTTATTTAAATATGCTCACGAGCATGTGAGCGAAATTACAATTAAAAACTTTCCGACCTCTATGAGGAACTAAATTTTATACAACACACTGTCGGCTGTTGGTTGTTTAAAGCTTTTTTAATTACGTTTTGTTCGACCTTGTTAAATGTCTATGCGATAGTGTTGTGAAAAGTCAAACCTTTTAAAAATATTCTGCTTACCTTTTTAATATGTTTATAGTCTCAAATAAAGTGTCCTGTGTGTATCCTGCAACGACCACATGACCTATAGACTCCTAATAACACGGGAACGGGTTCTGGCGACACATCTGACTTATAGTTCCGATGTAAGCCGTAAACAATGCACTCAAACTATCATGTCGTCTTATTCTTTCCCGTTGCGAAATATATCCATTTCTTTTTAACGTTTTGTGATTGGTAATGTATGACATTGAATTAGCTAATCACAGCATTGCAACCCCTTTCGTCTTACCTCAGCTAGTAGCCAGAATGCATTTAATACGAAAAATCAAAGCATTAGGAGTGTATAGGTTGTGTGGTCTATGGCGTGAGCATATACTACATGGTACTTTTACTAGAGGGTACATACACTCTGTACTGGTATGGACGAACTATGGGCTTAAGATTGCTTGATTTCTAGGGAAAAACTTGACTTCTATCAGTGATATGTAATAATAATCTATATAAAATAACCTAATGTTTGACATTAGGAATGTATAGGTTGTGTGGTCGATGGTATCCTGTGTATGTTGTATATGTGTATAGCGTGTGTGTAACCTGTCGGCGCTCTCGTTCCAGGTACAAGAGCGGGGTGCGCTCAGTGAGGGGCGCGGGCGGCGGCGGCGCGGACGAGGCGCGGCGCGGCAGCCTCAAGGCGCTGCCGAAGCGCGCCCGCACTCGCTGTAGGGGCATGAACATGGGGCAAAAGCTCTCCGGTGGTGTGAAGACGGTGTCGCGCGAGTGCACGGCGCCGTTCAAGGCTGTGGTGGCGCGCGAGCTGGCGCCGGAGCCGCCGCGGCCCGCGCGGCTCGACGCTCTGTTGGATGCGCCGCCCGCGCACCCGGACACGCAACTCAAGCACGCGTGGAACCCGGACGACAGGTATATAAACCTTATATCGAATACACTCGCTACTACCAGTGTCATCATAACCGTCGCAGTGCAGTGGGCGAAGGACGTGATATTGGAAAAGATGGACGGTAGACCCTTCTTTATGTGTCGATCTAACTGTCCCAGTACTGAAGGATTGCTATTTACACATAACATAATACAATACAAACGTCACATACATATTTTCATGGGGATAATTATTAGTTATTTGTAACTAAGATAGATAAACTTTTTATTCACAATTTCACATTCATCATCATCATCATGATCAGCCTTTATCCGTCCACTGCTGATCCTAGGCCTCCCTCAATTAATCAATTCCACGTTACACACACAAAAAGAAGAATAAAATAAAATTTTATCTTTGTTAGTATGTTATGAGTCCATATTGCCTATTTTTATGTTATCGTACTATTTGAAATGTATCTCTTTTTGTCTTTCATTTTAAACTTATATACGAAATAGATTCTAAACCTTCAATTGTAATTCTCAAATTCAGTCGCGTTCTATAAACCGTAAAGCCATTACCGGTGTGAGGGATGCGCCGTGCTGCGCGCTCGTCTAGTTCCTGCGTATTATTAATGTGAAACGGCTTTGTTGTAACAGCTTGAGAAGAAGAGCAATACGTCTCCCGTCTGAGTATAGTCAAAACGCGACGCAATTTGTTCCGAGTCTCGGCTTGGGCTAGGATAAAATTGTTTGTTTAAATACGACGAGCAATTCGGCTAATCAGTCAGTTTTGTTCAGCATATATATGGCTAGATAGTTTGAAAAAAAAAACACTATACTTTTCTGTGCGAATTATTTTCTTTTTTTATCTATTTAATGCTATTTCGTCGTTATGTACATTACGGCCCGTAATCCTCTCATATGAAAGAGCTTTAAGAGTGTGCGCGCAGACTGTTAGAAACACGTTACTGTGCCATAACTTCACGCCCCATAACGTTTACTCAGTACCTCGTAATGTGCCGTTACATTTTCTTTTACATTTATGTAAATATGGTAAAGCAATAATACTATGAGGTTTTTTTTTATTAAAGTTACTCCTACTTAACTAGTATGCGGCAAGAATGGCTATCTTGTAGAGAAGCGGGCGATTATAATAATTGTGTTTAACCATTGAATTGAGATTCGATTTGACTGACTGATTTGACGAACAAGAACACGTCTTGTTCGTTGAATGGCCAAACCACTTACTTATCATCGACTCTTGTATTATATTCGCTCTATTAAGTCTAGCTTTAAGCGGCTGCCTTTATAAATATCGCTTACACCACTGAAGATAGAGATAGAGAATAATTGATAAATAGATGAGAAAATGCTAATAATGATTTCCGTATAAAAACTAAGAAGTACTTACTAAGTACGACGTTTAGATCTAATAATAAACCATTACCAACTTGACCTCTCATCTAATTAATACCTAATACTTCATCTGTCTAGCCTTTTCCAAACTACTATTTTGAGGTCGGTCAGTCTGACCGAACGAACCGACCGAATCAGTCAGTCTGAGCGACTGGTTATCTGATTTCCGTAACCCAGTAACCGGGAGGTACCCCGTGGTAAGACTGGTTGTCAGACTTCCGGGCTTCTGACGACCCGTAACGACTGTCTAAGGACATCCGGGACCAACGGCTTAACGTGCTTTCCGAGGCACGGAGGAGTCTCGGTGTGTAAAGATCACCCATCAAAGCATTAACCTCATCAAACATTGCTTAACCTAGCAAGTCGATCCGCGCGGTTATTACCACTGAGCTACGAGCTCATCATAATACCTAATATGTACTTGTTTGTCTGATGAAAATGATTAATCCTGTTGAGTCAGTTGACAGCTAACAAGTGTCTCTGTATTTAATCGTTTATTTAAAAGTAATAATTCACAGAATAAGTTTTAAAACATTATATTTCAGTAAACAAGTGCATTATAAACAGTATAAATAATTACAAATAGTGCTTAAAGTGAATAAAAAGTGTTATTTACGTAAATAAAATTTCTACACGATCAGCTGTTTATCGCATACCCTCGCACGCGCAAATATCGCATTTATTAACATAATGGCAAACAAATGTTCTCATTGTGGCAAGTTTCTGAGTTTCGTAGAAAGTGCCAAATGTACTAAATGCTTGGCAATGTTTCACCGTGCATGCGCCACGGGGTATGATGTGGGCAAAAACATGACCAAATGGTCATGTCGGGCATGTAAGGGGAAAACCACCAAATCCCCCACCCCAACGGAAGTAGCTGCCTCTGAGGACACTTATCTGGATGCAAGTGTGGAGGTCAGCTCACCTATGTCCTTGGGCGAGGAAATAAGGTTGCTCAGGGAGGTCATGAGTTCTGTGCGTTCAGAAATGCAGAGCTTCAGACAAGAGTTGGTACAACTAAACACTCACATGACTGAATTTAATAAGCGCATCGATGTGGTCGAGCAGCGAGTGACCGCGGTGGAGGAGCGCATCGGTGCCGCCACCGCCACCACATGCACTCACGGAGGGGACTCAGCCATGGCGAACGTTATAGCACAATTAAAACAGGACCTTAATGATCGAGAGCAAGAAAATCTGTCCAATGATATTCAAATCACTGGTGTTCCCGAAACGAATGGTGAGAACGTCGTTCACCTGGTGGACTTGATCGCTAAGAAGGTAGGTGTCGATGTCGACGCTCGTGATATAGTCAGCGCAGAGCGGCGAGGTGTCAGGCGGGTGACAGATGGCGGTGACGGAACCCAACGGCCCCGCTCGATCATAGTGCGGTTGGCTAGAAGGTCAGTGCGCGACGAAGTACTTAAGGCAGCTCGTGTGCGAAGAGGGATCGATACCACCGGTATAGTGGTTGGTTCTCCCACTCGCCTTTACCTGAACGAGCACCTCACGAGAACTAACCGTGCGCTGTTCTACAAAGCTCGCGAGGAGGGTCGTCGACATGGCTGGCGATTCGTCTGGACGCGAGGGGGCTGTGTGTTTGCTAGGCGTGAACAGGGTACTACTGTACACAGAATTAGATCCGAAGCAGATATAAGCCGGATTTTTGGTATAGACACTGTTCGTCCATTGTAATAATAATAAATCGCATATATCCTGCCACATTTGATAACGTCTACATGAGTCGGCTATTGTTCTTAGTTTTAAGTTTATATTTTAGTCTTCTAAATTTCATATTTTATTTTAATATAATGTTTACTATGTTATTTCGTATTTATATAGTGGCATTGTTATGTAGCCAGGAAAAAATAGTGCACAATAGTGTAATACTAGTTCGTTTGAATCAATTACATATTATTATTCGTATTAACAACGCCTGCCACAATCTGCCCACTGTTGGGTACAGGTCGTCGTCATCAATGATAACGTACTGTTATCAACTGGTGTTCCCCACCCGTCTATCTAACATAATATCATTGTACAAACGTGCGCCGTCGTTCACACTACCATATAATTACTTTGTATCGCGCCTATGTCTTGTCTATAACTCGCATACATTGAATATCTTCTATATTTGTTCTATATTATTATTATATATTAATTGTACTGAAAACAATACTTTGTGTTCGTGTTCATATTGTAATGAGCGTAATATAAATGTAGTAAGTTTATTAAAAGAAATATATACAGATGCTGACCTCAAAAAAAATTAAAATTGGTTTTCTAAATCCTGGCTCACTGGGAACCGGACACGACGACTTTTTAGCAGCCATGGATAGATATAACTTTGACATGATGGCCTTGAATGAAACCTGGCTTAGGCAGGGGGAGGAAGGTCGTGCGCCTCGTGTCCCCGGGTATCGCCTACTTCATATCCCGAGACCTGAGCATATACGCGGCCGGGGGGGAGGGGTAGGTTTTTATATAAGAAAGGGCATTCGTATACAAAAACACACACACCCAATATCACCTAGTGTGGAACAGATGTGGCTCTCATACAAGGGAAACGGCAAATTAATATATATAGGTACTGCCTATCGGCCTCCGTGGTTACCTGTAGTGACCTTTCTTGGTGCACTAACGGATACTATTGGCTCGTTGTCGTGCTATGATTATATTTACTTGATGGGTGATTTTAATATAAATTTTTTAAATGTCAGTACTACTGATATTAGGCTCTTGCATGAATTTCTTAGTACGCACAATTTACGGCAGTATACAGATAGGCCAACGCATTTTACATCAAACACGGAAACCCTTCTCGACCTGGTATGTACCAACGCGAACCTCGATCGAGTGTGTGTGGATTTCATACCTGATCTCAGCAGCCATGCATTGATTTCTTTCGATATCAACATTCGTAGGGACAAGTTAAAAAGCAGGAAAATATACTATAGGCCTATCAAGGACATTGCGTCAGATGATCTCCAATACACACTTAATGCTATTGACTGGAGCGGCATATTGTCCAACCACGATATCAATGACATGGTTCGAGACTTTAGCGCTAACATTCTGTGGGCGTTTGATACCTTAGCGCCTATTAGAGTACTATTCACAAAAGAACGCCAATATCCATGGATTACATACAACATCCAACTGATGATGAAACGGCGTGATGCGGCACATAGACGGGCGCGAAAATCAAAAAACGACATACACGTGGCGTTCTATAAAGAGCTTAAGCGAGAAGTGGCGTGTGCGATCGCAAGAGAAAAGATGGCGTACTTCAAAACGTATGTCACTTGCAACATTAATCAACCGCGACTGTTGTGGAGGCGTTTAAAGGACAACCTAAATATTACTCAAGATATGACCTTGAAGTTGCCACCAAATTTACATGATGCCTATAAAATAAATACACACTTTTTGGACATACCGGGCGGAAACTTTGTCTCGTCTGCGAATTACATTTATTTTGAAACCGTTCTCTTTGGTCCGCACACGTTCAGTCTGAATTCCATAAGTAGCGTAGACATACTAAAAATACTAAGATCACTGCGGTCTAACGCGTTAGGCATTGACGGTATAAGCCTCGATATGTTACTTTTGGTCTCCCAGTTTCCAGCTTGTCTTAGTACGATCACCGAAATCGTTAATAAGTCGGTTGTTACTGGCACCTTCCCGGAGTACTGGCGCACGGCAATTGTTAAACCTATTCCTAAAAAGGACAATGTTAACGAACTAAAAGAGCTTAGGCCTATAAGTATATTGCCATGTATATCAAAAATACTGGAAAAGACGGTCTGCGAGCAACTGACTGCATTCATTGAAAAATATAATATACTGCCGGTCATGCAGTCGGGATTTCGTAAGCGTCATAGCACGACAACAGCTCTGGTCGACGTTGTGGATAACATCCTCTCTGCTCAGGACAGGGGTGAGGCTACAGTGCTTGTACTACTTGATTACACCCGCGCTTTTGATACTATAAATAACCCCCTGTTACTATCTAAGATGAAGTACTACGGATTTGATGTAAATACTTTGTCTTGGTTTAGCAGTTACCTCAACAATCGCTCCCAAATTGTTGAACTAGCTGACTACGACGGTAGTCCCACTCGTTCTAGTGCCTGTCCCGTGTTCAGAGGGGTCCCACAGGGGTCAGTCCTAGGGCCAATTATCTTCTCACTGTACATTGCTGATATTATACAACAGATACAGCACTGTCAATTTCATATTTATGCCGACGACATCCAGTTATACATATCTTTTAGACCTAATGACGCGACGGAGGCTATCAATAGACTGAATGAGGACTTAGCGCGTATATCTGAATGGTCAGAGGCTAATGCCCTGGTGCTGAATCCCGCTAAGACGAAATACATGGCACTGGGCACTAAAATTCAGATCGAAAAAGCCATTCAAATTATGCCCGAAATACGTATAAATGATTCAGTTATAGAGAGGGTCGCCGAGACACGAAATTTGGGAGTAATAATGGATGAAGGTTTGCGATTCGAGAATCACGTTATGACTACTGCAAGGAGCTGCTTTTATCGGTTAAAAGTACTGTATAAAATCAGAAACTTTATAAGCACTGACCTTCGCATCAATCTGTGTGAATCTCTCGTCCTATCTAAATTAAATTACGCGGATGTTGTGATTGGGCCCTGCTTATTAGCTAGATCGAAAAATTTAATTCAGCGAGTGCAAAATGCTTGCGCTCGTTATTGTTTCGACATCCCTCCTCGCGCGCACGTAACACCCTACCTAAACAACGCACGGCTGCTCAAGATGGAGAATCGCAGGCATCTCCACCTCGCCACCCTTCTATTTGGCATTGTCAAATATGAATCTCCACCATACCTTTTTAGTAAATTGCAATGGGCTAGGGATAAACAGCTGAGTCTTTCTACTAGGGGATCCTCGTTTCTACTCCTGATGCAAGTTCATCGCACAGCAGCATTTCGGGGTAGCTTTAGACATGCTGCCACCAAGTGCTGGAATGACCTGCCGCCGCCCACACGTACTCTGAAAACAATTAACAATTTTAAAATAAAATACAGAAATTATTTACTTCAGAATCAATTAAATTCTAGTCATTAATTTCTGAATTCAGTATAACTTAGTAATGTGAATGGACTATAATATGCTAATACGTGTGTGTACTATGTATGTATTTATATAATATGTATGTGTATAAGTAATATCAATCTAACTTTACTAATTACATTAAAGACAAGGTATCTTAATTAAAACTAATAGGAAAGACATAAAAGAAAAATAAAATAGCACATTATGAATAAATAATTATTAGTTAATTTGTATTTTCTCACCTGACCGATTTCTAAGCTATACAATGGCGGCGACGCAGTGCTCGGACTATTGTCTGTCCTTGGGTTCTGGCCGATACTTTAAATATTCCATATTATGCCGTTTGCCACAGTCCATAAGTAATAATATATAGTAAGTGTGTACACACAATCTGTATCGTTATTATCTGCAATGAAATAATGTTGTTTCTTCAAAGGTTTTAACATTAATAAAAAAAAATGAATAATAATTTTGATATCATAATATATGTATTATAGATATTATACTCACTCTTACTATTCTTCATATCATAGCCTTGTTAATATCTTCAAACCTTTACACTTTACATTTTAAACCTATTAACTTATTATTATGGGAAACATTGTGCACGGCAGTCTTGGTTTATAGGTAAGCAGACGTCTTACTGCCACCTTTATGCAAATTCCATAACTGTATGGTGTGAAGTTTGACCGAGTCATGGCGGACCGTGGACACAATGTAATGAATTACGTAAGCAGCGTTCCCCGCCTATAGATATATGGCATGTATAATTTATTTTAAATTCAAATTCTCTTATTTAGATCTCTTTTTATATTTTGTTTTATTTCTATTTTATTAACTCTGTGTTGTAACTAAATGTATTATGATAGTTGTCCAACTGTCTCAACAAGACTTGTTATAGGGACCACATAATATCAGGATTGTGGTTTCTCCGGACACCACAATCACACAACTGAGTGGTTTCCTATTGGGGAACTGTTTTTACACTGTTGTGCATTTTCCGGCGCATATCTTTGATTGTGTATGATAAAACTTTATTTTGTACTCCTTCTTTATTCTAACTACTAATTTTAATTTTAAGTTTTAGCTAATCTAATTTGTATTTGTGCCGTATGAGTGTGTAATGTCTATTAGATTAAGTTGTATAGCAGTGTATAATCTGTTTCCTAATAAATGTTTTATTATTATTATTATTATTATTATTAAATCGTTAAAGCTAGGGTTGCCAGGTCGCCAAACCCAATAGCCGGACAGACCAGCTAGCTTGGCCAGACAATCTAACCTACCGAACGTTATTGAGAATGTGTCAGTATTTATAGTTACGACAAAGATTTATGAGTATCATACATTTTGTTAAACTCTAGTAAACTAATATAAAAAACCGAAAGCCAAGACAGTCTTAGCCTAAGACTAATTTTGAATCGCTCGTTTGCAAAATGTTAAAAGTCTAACAAAAGCCGGACACCGTTTATTTTGGCCGGACACGCAATCAAAAAGCCTACCTATGTCCGGCTTTATCCGGACGCCTGGCAACCCTAAAGCAATGATTCAAGTTTCGACCGGCGTGATTTAGTGTTTGCATCATTAAAATGATAATAACTTAATGTTCATGTAACCTTGGCGAAACACTGCATGACCATTCCCAACCTTCACATATTGTCCTTGCCGCCGAATTCAATGCTCGTAAATCATACTCATTTGGCAACACAAGGCCTCGGAACAAACGTACCAATAAACCTTTGCATATCTGAACAGCACACGTCACTGATATAGGTACATAAATAATGATAAAATACCTAAACATCTCAAAAAAGTATGTAGGTACTTAATTTAATACGATTTAAAGGAAAAGTTAGACAAGTTATACTAAAAACCGGCCAAGATAAAACGAAGATTTTTTTAGCATGTTTCAAAGTTTCCACATTTTATTGAATTATTTATAGCTTTTTAACAAGTTACACGTGACTTTGCTCTCCAGGTTTCATACCTTTTTTAATTTTTACTTATCAATATATGATAGCGTTGCTTTCAACTTTACTTTTTTTTTATAATGTATTTATAACATGTTATATAAATGATATACTTAACGATAACATCAAGCATTCCTAAATATGTTAAAAACATTTGACAGTCGTCATGTAAAATCATTCTGCAATTCTATTTTTATTAAAAAAAAAATATTTGGCATTATAATGTAGTATTAGTGAAACCATTATGAGTGGGACAAAAAGTATCAACCCATATATGTCTCGCTGCTGGGTCTCCTCCTCGAAATCAGGCGAGGAGGGCCATATATCGGGTCATAGTTTACCGAGGCGCTGGCCCAATGCGGGTTGGTAAGCTTCACACACCTTCAAATACTTTCAATCTCATCAGGCATGCAGGTTTCCTAACGATGTTTTCCTTCACCGGTGAGCGAGCGATGGTCTCGTGTTCTGAGTGCACATAAACATTTACAAAAACCCATCTTACCGGACCTACTCGTTCAAGAGGCCGAGCCTATTAGTTACTGGACCATTGTCGCACAGTAACTAAACTAAAAAGACCTCTCAAAAGACATTTTCAACCAGTCCCTAGCGCTGCTTAAATAAATATTTCCAATTACCTTTTATTGCCGAAGGTCGAGCTTTTGGCCCGAATGTGTTACGTAAAAATGTATTTTTTTACGTCTATAGTCGTCACGATAGATAGATCTAGAAACTGATTCCATATCGATAGGTACAAGGAACAGGCGTACGATTAATTGTTTTCAAACGTACACTAGCCAGAACAATATATAAATGTATTTACTTGTAGTTTTACCACAGCAATTCATGGAATAACATGTGTGTGTATTTACAAAACGAAACATATTTGTCATATTCTTAGTCATCGTGAATTATTTATAAGTGTGGTCTGTTTAATGAGGTTTCCAGTCAAAGACCAGGGGGTTTAGGCAAAGTAACATTAAAAGAACGATAACGAAGTTCGAAAAGAATAAAATGTATGGGACTGACATACATCGTAACAAAATCACAAACTGTCTATTGGTTAGGTATCGATCATTATTATCAATATATTATCTATACTAATATTATAAAGAGGAAATATTTGATTGTTTGTTTGTATTGAATAAACTCCGAAACTACTTGACCGATTTGAAAAATCGGTCAAGTAGTTGTCTTTCACTGTTGGGCAGATACACTATCCCCGGTGAACATAGACTATATTAAATTTTCAAATAAGTTAGGTACTATAGGTTCATCAAATTCCATTCAGTAGTTTTACGTGAAAGAGTACCAAACATCCATACTTACAAACTTTCGCGTTTATAATATTAGGATATAGGAAAGGATAATCTGGTTTTTACTGCCATCTTCTTAGCTAGTCCCACCACTGATACTCCTATCGGTATCTCAGGATCGACCAGCGCTAATTAAGTGTTATTTGAGTCTAAATATTTCTCTGTCTAATTTCAGGTCGTTAAATATATTTGTAAAAGAAGAGGACGCGTTAACGTTTCACCGGCACCCGGTGGCGCAAAGCACGGACTGTATCCGCGGGCGAGTGGGGTACTCGCGCGGTCTGCACTGCTGGGAGGTCGTGTGGCCGGCCCGCCAGCGAGGCACGCACGCGGTGGTGGGCGTTGCCACCGCGCACGCGCCGCTGCACTCGGTCGGCTACCAGAGCCTCGTGGGTGCCACCGACCAGAGTTGGGGATGGGATTTGGGGAGAAATAAAGTACGTTTAACTCACATCATATGTTATAATTATATATATAATATCCGTCGCTGCTGCCAGTGCTGCCATCTATCAAAAAACACAATACGATAACCCAGTTAATTAGATCAGCACTTGCACGTCACGTTTGATCCCAAATAAATAAGTCATTTTTGTTATAAAACGTCATAACATATTTGGGTATCGACTATATCGTTTCGATTATGTATACTACAGGTATGCCACTTAAGTATACACCAGGTAGTTAAGTTTGCAGGAGGAAGGACAATGACAGTACATTTCGCTGCGGGTGCGACTAACGTGTGACGTCACTCGTTTGAAATCCAAACATTTAGTTGGCTGTACGTATATTATCCGCACTTAGATACCTGATAATACATGAGTAGCATAATATGCATATACCAATATGTACTCAGACTAACGCAGTAGGTACCCGTTTGCTACTCTCCCTCTATTAAGCTAAAGGATCATGATTGTACCGTTACAGTACTTAGCTAGCTCACTTTAGGTCATTCATTTCTAACATTCAGCGTGAAATTCCAGGTGTACCACAACGCGAAGGGCACGGGAGGCGGCGTGACGTATCCCGCGCTGCTGCGGCCCGACGAGCAGTTCCTGGTGCCGGACCGGCTGCTGGTGGTGCTGGATATGGACGAGGGCACGCTCGCGTTTTGCGCGGACGGACGGTACCTGGGCGTGGCGGCGCGCGGGCTGCGCGGCAAGACGCTCCACCCCATCGTGTCAGCGGTGTGGGGCCACGCGGAGATCACTATGAAATACATCGGCGGGCTTGACCGTGAGTACCGCCATGTTGTAATACAGTAGAACCTCGGTAAATTAAAGTCCAAGGGAAACACAAAATATTTTAAGTTATAGAGGTTTTAAGTTATCAAGGGTCATATTAGTGATAGGAAGGGAACATATTATTTTTTGAAGTTATCGAGGTTTTACTGTACTGTCATTATCATCTTTAGTTTAACTGGTTAAATTTGATGTATATTAATATAAAATCTATATAATACATAGAATTTCAGCACTCAGAAGGACTGAAGTGCCCGGGCCAAAATAATAAAAGATTATTATTACATATCACTGATAGAAGTCAAGAAATCAAACCCTAGAAATTAAGCAATGTTAAGCCCATAGTTCGTCCATACCAGTACAGAGTGTGTGTACCTTCTAATAAAAGTACCATGTAGTATATGCTCAAGCTCACTAATACATTTGTACCTACGCTAATAAAAATTTAAAATATCATGTCTTGATATTATGTATATGGAAAGTATATAATATACTAAGTTATGTATTAAGGAGTATGTGTCTCCCCACAGCCGAGCCTCTGCCGCTGATGGAGCTGTGCCGGCGCGTGATCCGCCAACGCGTGGGCCGCGCGCGCCTGCGCGTCGTCGCATCGCGCCTGTCTCTTCCGCCCGCGCTAGCCGCCTACCTGCTGTACCGCGCGCCCTAGCCCAGCCCCACGCCCACACGCACGCCCGCCACGCCCACGCCCACGCCTACCCACGCACACCCGCGAATACCCACATAACATTACAAGGATCAGACGGACATGCGGGGCCCGCTGGTGACGTCACACACGTGGGCCCGCTTGTGACGCCGCACACGGGCACGGATCTGCAGCGCTTTATTTAGCGCAGCGATCGTTTATATTCGGATTTATTTGCGCCGCCTGGCCCCGCCTTCTCACTCGCTGCGTATCCCTGCCCATATGTAGTTTAGGTGTGACGGTCGAGCCGAAGCGGGCATCAGTGTCAATATAATTTTCGGATAAAAATGTTCTTAGAACTTTACGAGTATAATGTGAAGGCGAAATCTGAACTCGAACGATATTGAAGATTTGTTCTCTTTTGAGAGTGATTGACTTTTCAACGAATGAAATCATATTTATTGATACGATCGCGCTCGCATTTGTCCTTTATTCTAAAATCTAATTAAGGCACAAATTTCTAGTATGCTCACAAGAGATGCCTCGCATTAAGGCAATTAGTAGAATATATTATATAAATTATGAAAGTGATGATACTCGTGACGTTCTAAGGATGCAACAATATACAAAGAATCAAAAATAATGTAAAAATATATTATACTGACAGATTAGTGGTATCCACTTATATCAGAATCTCTAATCGTTTAAGTGGCGGAGAAGTATGGCCTACCCACCGCAGTGACAGCGTTGGATATACAGATAATGTAGCCGTAGGTATATACTGTGACGAGACTCGATACTGAGGGTATTCGCAGAACTATTTATACAGCCAAGTAGACGTGAGAAATAGTGAATTTGTTTGTGTTCCGACACGCTTCCATTTATAAACTATAATTATATTTTTTATATTGCGTATGGAAGTGTAACTAAATAGGTGAGTGCCATCCGACTCCAAATATCTTCCTTAAATAGCTTTCTTCTCTAGAAATTCTTTGTCTTTAATAGGATACGAGTATTGATTTTAAATATATGTAATACGAATCAATAAGCAATAATATACGAACCATAAAGTGCTTGTGTGACTATTATATCTTTAAAATTTTAACTGTAATTGTAATATAACAGTACAAGCTTATGAGAGAGAATTATTAGAGTCCGGTGAGTAGAGGCAATACGATTGTATTTGATATTCGACAGGTAATTCCATCGTGAACATTTTATTTTTATATTATCTGTGATAACTGTACTTTAATCAAAATCATAAGCATGTATCTAAATCAAGTGTACTTTCATTACCTAAATATGGCTGTTACGATGCAGTACTTATTTGTCCCATTGTCATACACAACCCACCCTGTATAAATACCAACAAGCAGCATGACACTAGAATTTAGAGAAATTGTTTATTCTTTATTCTATAACAAATTAAGTATCCCATATATAGTGTATTGACATTGACTGTAATGAGTAATACCAAGTCTGTTACCAAGTGTCAAATGGACTATTACACAATCATGTTTAATTTGAGAATTACCAAAATTTTCTTTAACATCTTATATTTAAAGTAATGATTTTAAAGCCATATTGATCTCTTACTCGAATATGACGCCCGCCCGAATGGTGGTCGATCGTGTTTTACTTTTAAGAAATATTTTAGAACGAACAATAGCAATTTTTTTTAATTCACACGCTTCGGCAAATATTTGATAACTTAATATTAGAATCATTGTTAATATAACAAGAGCGAGTCTCTAACTAGGCCAGTGTATCGTTGGCAATCTTACATACTATTTTAGCTCATTAAGTGACTGGTTTATTTTAGCTAAGGGTTTTATTTTATATTGTAAAGACGTGTGATTGTGTGATGTACATATACAGTGTGACATGGTATGTTAGCGATAGCGAGTGACCGCCCCTATCGACCGTAACTCCGCCCCCCACGCCTCTCGTGTCCCGGTCGTCTCGCGTTTTGTACTAGAGAGTTGTTCACGTCGGTTTGTGACGTCATTCAACAAGCATTCGCTCGAGACCATGTAAAATATAAGTACTTCCATTTCTAAATAAGTTTTCTCATAGGTAGACGTACAGCATGTAGACTTCCAGTGTGAAGCGCGCGCGTCGATATTCACCTACCTAGCTTTATAATTCACTAAGTAGGGTCGACGCAAGATTTTTTACCGGTTTCAGGTGAATATTGACGCGCGGTAAATATGTAACTGCCAAATGAACGAGTGACGAGTGAACGAGCCGTAGTGGGTGAACGTGAGCGAACGAGAGCGAGTGGACGAACGCAGTGTATAAGATATTGTATCGAGGTAACTTAACACACCAAGCTTGATGCCTCTGGAGCGAGCCAGCGGCCGCAGTTCACTAGTTATCGACCGCCGAGCTCGTTCCAGAAGAATATAAATTATCCATTCGGGTCCACGGACCACCAGATTTAGTCGTGTATTGTATATAAAATATCATTTTGCGGTGTTTAATGATTAATATAAGTGGAAATGCATTTTAGTTTTATAAGTTTGTAGGAGATATTTTTAAATTGTCATTTTTAAACAGACAAGCGAGATACAGTGGAATCTCTTAGACACAATGATAAAAAAAAATAGGAAAACGATTGGAATAATGTTTAAGAAAATAATAAAATGATTTAAAGTAACAGCTGATCTTTTATTGCACACGTTATCTTCTCAACAGATATTCTATGGCAAACTAAAATAAAGTTTGGCTCAATCCTCATTGCAGCCTCATAGTCAAATCTTCTTATATAATATTGTCAATCACAGTTTATGATCTAGTGTAATGTTGGTGATAAAACGAAACAAACATTATTTTATCAAATCCTCTTTCCCGCGGACCGCTGCTAAGTGTTGACGTGTGAAGAATTAAGCAACTTTATTTTTAAGTAATTAAATGCAAAACTAACACAAGAATTCAACTCAACAAATTAGGAGTGCATAAACCATAGGTGATCGCTGTATTAATCAAGCCATCTTGACGACTCTGTAAGCTCCGCCTCTGCTTACCCTACCATTGTTCACTACCCCCACTGCCACACCCCTGCTGACCAATAGCAACAGAGAGGGTTGTTACGGAGCCGCCTCTCGCTTACGCATACTACCTATTGACTCCTGTGATCCTGGTACACAATACTACTCGACGAGAAGAAATCATGCTGCGCACACAAGAAAAATCGAATTCAGGCTCGAATCTGCAGATTACCAACATGGACTCACCGAGTTTTGTCACCTCACGTATAAAGCGAAAACGCTCGGAAGAAATGATTAACTGATTAAATGATTTATTTGACTTTAAAAAGGAAATTAAGGACATGCTAGGACTCTGCTATTGGTTTGAGTGTTGTGTACAAGGGTTTTGAATTCTTGTGCAGTTTTTTGTGATTTTTTTTCTATTTAACTATTCTGTTGTAAAATCTGTGTTTCCCATTGTGTTGTGATTGTTTATTGGTAGTTGGTAAGTCTATTTGTGTAGTTTATTAAGAATGGATGAGGAGCCACCAGACCCCGGTGGGGGTTATGATCCGTCGTGCACGACAGTTCCTTTGGATGCAATCGCTACCAACAGAAAGAGACGTCCTGATGTGGATATTAATCCCCAGGCTAAAAAAACCGCATCTTCTGCTCTAGTCACACCATCTATTCAACTATCATACGTTCACCCAGATTTTGCAAAGGACAAAAACAAGTACACTTCTAATGATGTTGCCCCTTTTGTTGTACATGTTTCTAGAGAGGAAACTGATGCCAACAAAGGTACAGTTTTACGTCCCATCCAATTCGGTCATTTTCTTTTTAAGAACAATATAAAGAATGTTGTATTGGACGGTATTAAAAGAATTGGTCGCAATCGTGTGTCCATTGAATTTAAAACGGCTGAACACGCGAATTTATTCTTGGATCATTCATCATCATCAAATTTAAACAAAAGCAATATCTATTCCAATCATCTAACCTTTATAATAAATTAAATAGTAGCCACAACATATATCCCATGACAAAATTTCAGCTTAAGGATTACGTCACAATTTTGATTGACCTACCATATGTTGAAACCGAGGAATTAATCTTCAAATAACACAACACTATTATAGTTTTACATGCATACGCACACATTCACACGCACGCACGCGCGCACGCGCACGCACTTTTATATATTGTTGTTATCAGAATATTATAATAGTTTAACTTTTGTATTTTGTACTGTTATGTTTAAATATAAATACACCGTGGTGGATAAGCGGGGCACCCAGTAATACAGGTCACTAACCTAATACAGGGGCCCTTGCAATTAGCATGTAAGCAAACTTTGTTATAAAATAAAACATTTTTAATTTTTTCATTTCAAATTATATAATATGGTTAACGAATTAAAATGATTACATCTAATTATAATAAATTATTTCGTGAAGATCTTGACGTTCCTTGAGCGAATGTCCTGCACCTTACAAACATAAAAGTGCACTACAAGGAGTTAATGAAAATACATCATCGGACGGATATAGAAAAATACATGAACTTAAAAATATGATTAATAATGAGAAACCAAATACTTGATGACAAAATATTCAAGTAAACAATATGAGGAGCTTACTTTTATTAAGAATAGTGTTAAGTACAATCAACTCAGTAAAAAAATACTACATAATATATTTATAATGAATGATAAATCAATCACAGAGGGTGTGGTGTTCGACGACTGTGTCATCGCTGATGACTATGGTGTTTTCGTCTGATAGTTCTTGCGGGAGGTCGATCTGAGCTGTCAGCTCTTGGATGCTGTCGAACAACTCGTTCAAGGCCGCCTGCAGTAAAATAAATTTTATATCAATAAGTTTCTAAAATGATTGTTTATGAATAGTTTTCCCAAGATGTAGTGCCATGGTGTATGCAGCTAAATTGGCACCCGCACGATCATGCTAAGATCCAGCGCTAACATGATACAGGCGTAAAGTGACAGCTATGCTGTCGTGTTTTGAACGGTTTGCGAGTTTACGTTGGCACATCGGGAAAATTGGGAAAAAGATGTATCTGCATGCCCTTTGTTTGTTTGGATGTTAATGGACGTTGGTATTCACCAAAAGACCGACTGTTTGTTTGCATTTTTATGCCATAAAAAGTGACAGGATATCATACAGCATGTTTAAATAGTTAAGTCTAATGTTTTATTGTTAAGGCCTATTCATTTAGCCGATTAGCAAGGTTAGCAATAAAAATTAAGATAAAATATAATATTATAACAGCCACATAAAAACACAAAAAATGCTACATAAAGCAAAATGGAAAATATACCATCGCCAACACTGCTTGATTTGAAAGTCAATATTAGTTTGTTCTAGTAGGAAATAGTAGTTAGGCATTTCTGAAGTGGATCCTTCAGTAGTGGCGTTCAACCCACCTTTGTCTCGCCAAAGTTAGCTAGTGTATGGTCTACCGCCTCATCTTCGCCGTCGAAACGTTCGGCCAACACCTTCAGGTGGTCCGGCAGCAGGGAAGTGTCCAGCCTTCCCGTGGCTTCATCTGTGATGATTCTGTAACATGTCAAAAAGAAAGAATAAGTTTCTCAAGAGCAAAAATAGTGAGATAACTTCATAGAGTTGCGTCACCTATTTTGTAAAGAAAATTCAATTTACAAAGTCACTTGTAGCTAACTTCAGTCAATGGATCTATTCTATTTGGCAAAACAGCTGGCTGTTTACCTACAATTTCCGCTGTATGAATACGAGTCAGCAACGCATTCTTTGTTTGTCAATAGATTACGCTTCGACATTTAAAAATATATCAATACTTTCGTCACTTCTTGATCGTGTCACTAGGAACCCTTAATGTTAAATAGCACGTACGTGAATCACTGCAGTACGCGCGGGTTCTACCTTCATTATATTCTTGCCAGCCAATGTTAGCTTGCTTGCTGAGGTATCCGACGACATTTATACTGATGCGTACACAGGAGTCTGCATGTATTGTGATCGGTATTCACCGTTCTATTTACAGCAAATGGGTTCATTCTCACACTGCATATTCTTACCCATATAATGACCACCACCGCACGTCACAATAAGCTACAACCACAATCACTCGACAGCGAGACATTCTCAGGATACGATTACTAATCATTATTTAATGCGTTAACAATGGTGTATGCAACTATAAGTAAAGATTGTTGATTGTCGAACATTTCATTCGTCTTTTCTAGAACATCCATATTATAAATATGGGTCGTACTCACCGCAGTATCCTCTTGCGCGTATGTTCTGCGCCGGTGATGAGGTTGAGCGAGGCGAGCGCGGAGGAGGGCGCGCGGCGGCGCTGCAGACGAGCCCACGGCACGCGCAGGACCAATCCGTGCCGCGCGCGCCCGCCCACCACGCACCGCGCGCCATCCAGCGACGACAGCGGGCCCACCCACCGGTATTGCACTAAACATTGTAATATACATCAACCTACCAAATGGTATACTGGAAAAGGCTAAAGAATGCTGCGAAAACTTTATCAACAATATAGTACCGGAAACTAAATATGAATATATAATGGTTAATTGTACTTAAGCTATTCGTTTCTTTCTGGCATTCTTTCTTCCTTTTTAAGATAGCTAAGATAGCCGATCCCCCGCAAGCGCATAGTCATAGTCCCATCTTTTAATGTTAGTTCAGCAGTTCGTTCCTACTGCGGTGGGTGTACTCACGGTTGAAATTCACCCGCGCGGCGACGAAGGCGGGCGCGCGCGCGCGGTTGTAGAGCGTGAGCGGCACGGGCGCGCCCGCCACCGCGCGCACCAGCGCCGTGTCCCCGTACGTCACCAGCCCGCTCCAGCGCACGCCCGCATCGCCGCCCGCGCACCCGTGCAACTTTATCTGAAAAATAATACGACAGAAATGCCTTAATGAATATCATTTACAAATCTACACTAATATTATAAATAGGAAAACTTTGTTTGTTTGTTTGGCTGTAATGAATAGGCTCAAAAAGTACTGGACCGATTTCAAAAATTCTTTCACCATTCGAAAGCTACATTATGCACAAGTAACATAGGTAGCCTATGTTACTTTTTTACTTATTTTTACTATTTTATTCTGAAAAAAAAGGTTCCGTAAGATATTTGGGTTTTTCGGACGCAAATCTTAGTTAACGCAGGCGAAGCTGCGGGCAACAGTTAGTGTTTCATAAAAGTAGCTTATATTCTGTTTTCTTATACTTAGGCGAATTTCGCTCATTATAATGAAACAACTTTTACGGATTTTATCGCGGTTTATTGAGTTTTTTAGGAGCCCGACGTTTCGGATACTTTACAGCAACCATGGTCACGGGAGGACTGAGCTTATATTTATTTTTTATTTTAGTGTCACTGTATAAAATGTATTTTTAATAAAGAAAAAGTTTGAATTATTATTTATTGTTCGACAAACAGTCATACAATCGACGAACATACACAACAACTAACAATACATAAAATATATAATAAAATATAATTTCATAATAGATATCTAACAATCAACTTACCTTTCTAGAAAAGTCGCTGTTCTTGTCAAACACCAGATGAAGAGCACCAGCACATGGAGCATTTGTGTTGGGAGCGAACAGTATTGGTAGGGGTCTGCACTCCAGAGGACCAAAGGTAAGTATGAATGTCCCTCTCGTCTCTA
This sequence comes from Lycaena phlaeas, assembly GCA_905333005.2. Classification (NCBI taxonomy): domain Eukaryota; kingdom Metazoa; phylum Arthropoda; class Insecta; order Lepidoptera; family Lycaenidae; genus Lycaena; species Lycaena phlaeas. The sequence continues at coordinate 9,419,943 of HG995181.1, forward strand.
TACCCGGAAGGTCCACTGAGAACCCTTCACCCATGATCTGACACCTCAACTGTATCTTCTTGTTTAAGGAGTTCTTCAAACTAAGCTCTTTCCTTTCAGATCTGACCCAGGACATGTTGTTGTAGTTTGTTTTAATAGGGAATGTCCTTAGTTTATCACTGCCTCCGCTAATTTCAATTGTGGTTTTATTTCCATTTGACGCATCTTCCAATATTAATATACTAAAATAAATTGATATATTAATTACACAGAACAATGAAACATTATAGCATTATATTTTAACACTATACCAGCTATCAATGAACACATTTAAACTAAAATATAAATGCAGTATGCTGATATACATAGGAAAAAATCTCTTACCCCTCATTTTGTGAATCTAGCGGACCAGTGTACATGAGGCTCAGTTCTTTAGAAGCACCAGGGCGTATATCTAAGCAAACTGCTGATACTTTAAAAGGAAAACTTCCATCGCTGCCAGCATTTCCCTTAAATTTAATATTCCATACACCTTCAATGGAGCCAGTGTTTGATAAACTAATAGTTGTCGGTTCTGAAAAAGAAAATACAAGTGTTCTTAGAAAACCTACTGTCAATACAATAAGAAATATATTTATTTTGTGTCTACGTAAAATTTTATTTGTTGCCAATTTATTATGACATTTAATTTCATCTTAAAAAGGCTTACCATTTGTCAATTGCAGTTTGCTGCCCGGAATCTGAATAACAAGATTTGATGTTCCCACGGTAGCAACAAGACTGACCTTCGTCATAACACTCTGAATACCTATCATATTAACATGGAGTGTTCCTTTGAATGATATCATTTTGTCCGCTAAAAACAGAAAATTGTCATCACACATCTTGTTTTTAAGCATGCTTTATTCTGATCTGAAATAATTGAGACTATCTGATTTGTATCGCAAGTTTTTGTAAATCCCATTTAGTGTAAAATATCAATCATCATCATCACCATCATTATCAGCCGTTATCGGTCCACTGCTGAACATAGGCCTCCCTCAATGAACGCCAAGACCACCGATCCCTTGCTACTCGCATCCAACGCGGACCTGCCACTGCACGGAGATAGTCTTCCCATCTGGTTAATGGCCGACCAACACTTCGTCTACCTAAACGTGGCTCTTGAACCTTATTGGCCCATCGTCTATCCGTTCTTCTGAGTGCGTGACCAGACCATTACCACTTCAACATGCTTATTCTTCGCGTGATATCGGTAACTTTAGTTCTCTGGTGGAGGTCTTCGTTTTGAATCCTATCTGCCAAAGAAACACCCAGCATAGCACGCTCCATAGCATGTTGAGCTACGGCAAATTTACGACTGTAAATTAAGAGGCCACGATTCGGCCCCGTAGGTCATCATGGGGAGAACGCATTGGTTGAATACTTTGGGGCGGTTGCGTCTTCAAACTCTGCGGTATAGACGACGAGAATTATGTGTAAAATATGTATTATTATTAATATTAAACTTTACTTTGAATAAAAGCTTAAAATAAGGTAGGAAAAACTTACTTGGATCCAACTTTGGTGCATTAAATGTTATTAATACTTTAATGGCATTACCGCTACTCAACCTACACAATTGCTTATTCATTCCCTTTCCTTTGGATTTAACATGGCCGGTTTCTGTTATGCCCTGCCGGTCCATGAGCACTTTACTCACATCTGACTTTCTAATTTCTTGTACCGATTTTATAGAGAATTTACTATCTTCCTCCGCTATAAGCAATTCAAGTTGTAAATCTACAGGGCAATCGCTTATAAGAACGAAATATTTTGTCATTGAAGACATTTCTTTAATTGCAGGGTAGGTTATAACATTTACTCCATCACTAGATATAGCTTCTATCGTTGGCATTCTGATGTTAACTTCCAAGTTCCCCTTTTGCTTAATATCACCATCTATTGACGCATCCTTCAAGTATAAAGTAAATGATAAATTGTCGTTTATCTCCACATTCGATGTTATTTGCAGGGTAAACTTCTCGCTTTTACCAGGCGACAGCAGTAGGGGTAAACGAGGAAGCTCTATGATCAAGTCTTTTCCATCGTTGGGTAACTTATCGAATTCAAATTTAGCAGTCAGCCAACTATCAGTTAGTGTTGTGATCATTATATTGACAGCATTACTTACACCTAGAATAAAATATATAAAGTTACAAAGTATTATAAAATACACCACAAATCGCGTAAAAGAAATTGCTAACAATTAAGCTTATTGGAAAGTGTACAACCAAGCTTTAATTCACTTGAGAGTGCTTGCCAGTGATCGATCCGGGTCGATCGGGTAAGATTAGGTTCGAGACACCAATCCAGACCGCGAAAACTTCGCTATCTCCCCCTCCCCCGTCAGTGGGGAAATGGAAGGCCATCCTTCCGATAGTATAACTTCACCCGTAACATTACTCGTCGACCGTATCAGATTTGACCAACCAAACTCCCACTCTCCTGAGCAGCGCGCGCGATAAAAGCAACGTTGTTTTATTTTTTGTAGCAATGTTACAAAGCTTGTAATGTTTGTAATTAATATCTCCATTGATGTATACAGGGTGCTTACCTACATAACCTTGAACAGGTGTGGTTATAATTTCTGCCCATTGTTCTGAAAAAACATAAAATATAGAGTAGAAAATTTTAAATGTATTTGAGGAGGTGAAGCAAATATAGTGCAGGATGATTCAGTCTCTAAGTCAACGTAGAAAAAGAAAGAGAACCAAAAAGACGCCGCGATGTTTCGTTCGAATCGCTCAATCGTTTATATATTATTTATTATTCCTTGCAAATCACAAATATATTATTTTAATCTATAAATCAAAACAACAGTTCCCCTTAATATTTCATTAAGATTTCTTTAAAAATATTAGATACAAACACTTGAATATAAATTTAAATGGCCACTTAAAGATTTTTGTTATCAAGAAAAAAAAATCTAAACTGTCTTATGAACACAATAAATACTCCACCCATAAATATGATCAAGATTAACATATTATATTTTTTATGCTCTCTAATATATATGTCGCAGTCAACTGGTTAAATCAGTCATTTGATTGTATCACTGGCGCGTTAATCAAATTACGACATTTAATTAAATGACTAAACGACAACTCGTCAAGTTGTTGAATGTAACGTTCAACGTCTTGTCTGAACGTCATTTAGCATTGTCGTTGAATGGCATATACCCGACTTTGTAATATTTGTTTAGGGTGACCTTATGTTTTACGAGTTCCTTTACATAAAAATAATAAGGACTTGAATATAAAATTATAATAAATTGTAATTGTATTCACGGCAACAAGTAACTTACAAAGCCCAAATTCTCACACATAAACTGAACCACAACATTCAACTGACCTTGATTATGTTGTTCGTATTCAGTTGGTTTCATCTCACATTTTTCTTTAAAAGTAGCCGGCGGCGGCGTATTAATAGGTAAATCCATGTTGTCACACTATTTTATTACAAATAAGTCACTTTAATGTAAATTTAGTAAAAAAAATATCAAGGCAGTGTTATCTGCGCGAGCTGTTTTAAGCCATATTTGTTTTGGTTACTACTAGCGCTGCGATGGTAAAAAAATGAACTAAATTACAATCACCTGACTGATTTTACGTCCGCTTTGTTCAAAGCGCTATGTTACAATCCGCTATCTAGTTGGATGTTGAGCGACGCTTGTTCAATTAACGTTCGGCCTAGTGATTTAATTAAATGTCGTCATTTGATTAACGCGCTAGTGATACAATCAAATGACTGATTCAACCAGATGACTGCGACATATACATTTTCCTAAAAAGATGTTTAATTAAACCTATTTTGACTATGCATAGCGCTTTGAAGACAGAAATAAATTAGTTAACGCTATCAATAATCTAGTATCCAAGTTAGTTTCTGTTGTTAATCATATAAGCTTAAAATTTAGTATTATTAGATGTTTCCCATAGAATTGCATTCAAAGCATTGCCCACAAACCTTTAGCTAAGCCTTCCTCTTTATAATGTTTCTGTTGTAACACCTCATGCCAAACTACGGACTTATCTAATTCTTTATAATCAAGATTTGGGGAGGGAATAGTTGACGAGTTGCCTGAAAATAACTATGAATTATAACCGACTCTTAAATGCTTCAATTTGAGATTGTTTGTTTCAATGCTTTTTTTAATATTTTCTTTGTGAAAAGATCTTTCTAGCAAAACATATTTAGATGAGAGTTGGTGAATCCTCATTGTTTTAATGAAAATCAAGAAGTGGCAGTGGACTGGTCACACATTCAGAAGAAGGGATGGCCGATGGGCCATTTAGGTAGACGTGCTGGTCGGTCAGTAACCAGGTTGGAAGACGATCTCCTTGAAGTGGCCGGTACGTATTGGATGCAAGTGGCAAGGGATTGTTCGTCTTGGCGTTCCTCGAGGGAGGTCTATGTACAGCAGTGGACGGATAAGGGCTGATGATGATGAAATCAAGAAAGTCCACCACCAAAGGTAAGCAGTCTAGTCACGTAGATAATTTATGTTTCAATATCAAATTTACATAAACATTTTGTTTTATTGTGTACTCGATATTAAAAGTCTTAAACAGTGAAAAAAATTTTATCCTCAAAGTTTTTGCTCTTAGAAAAAATACTATCAACTCAATATATCAAATATTAATCCAGTAGTTTATGACTTACTCATATAAGTGCAGGCTTCTATACAAGGAATTAATACATGATATTTAATACAATTAAGAAGTACCATTTTAATATCACACATACCTCTGCTGTCATGTATTGGACTGTCTCCTGATTTTATGCTCATTTTATTTTCTTGAACTGTACTGAGGGTTGAACGACTTTTACTTGAAGGTGAGTTCGACCTAGTCATTCTATCTGTTTTAGACTCCTCCCTCTTTTGTGTATCATTAGATTCTCTCGTCACAACTACAGCTGGCACATTATTGACCATTTCATTTATTTTTAATTTGTCCATACAAAGGACTGTATTAACAGATCCAGATGAACTTGCAGTTTCACAGTTCCTTGTATCTTTTAGTTTTGTAACATACATTTCCTCATTTTGTTTCTTATTTTCTAACGTGTTTACATTAATTTCACTTAATGGCTGTTTCTTGTGAGTCTGTTTTTGATTATTCAATTGCAATATGTCGGTTATGCTTACATTTGATTGTTTACCTAAAATAGCAATTATAGCAATAGTTTTAAAGTGTATAAAATAATCAAAACAGTAATTGTATACAATTTACTGCAACATCATACACATTAAAAACAATAGTTTGTAATGTGTATGCTGTTGCAGTAAAGTCTGATATATAATGTAATATAAAAAAATCAAAATTACCTAAATAATCTGCAATCTTAGAAAGGCTTAGGGAATTTTCCATAGAATATTCAGTTTCTTCGGCTGGTGTACGTAAAGAGGTATGTAGGTTTCTCAGCAATACATCTGCAGGTTTTGTTGAGGACATAAACGGTTTCTTAACTGACAATGGATTCATTATTTTAGTAGTTTCATTAGATGCGTGCTGAGACTCTTTGTTAGTGTGCTTTAGTATGCTTGTATATGGTTGTGGATTCGACGGAACAACAAAGTTTGCGTCGTTGCCCTTATTTGTCTCGGGAGCATTGTACATTGAACCTTCGGGAACGTTCTCGATGTTGCGGGGCTGTCTTACAGGAACACAATCCAGTGACTGGTCCATCTTGTATGTGTGATTGGGATTGTTTTGTGTGTCGTTTTGATACATGGATGATGCTAAAAACATATAAAATGTATTTAGAAAGGAAACATCAACACATACATTTTTTTAAATATCTCCTCACTTGATTTTGAGGGGGATACTGCATAGCTGCCTGATTTAATAATATCTAATCGCGGATATATCAGGGTTGCTCATTGCTTGTGCTTCATACACACTATATATGTCGCAGTCATCTGGTTGAATCAGTCATTTGATTGTATCACTAGCTCGTTAATCGAATGACGACATTTAATTGAATGACTAAAGGACAACTCGTCAAGTTATTGAATGTAACGTTCAACGTCTTGACTGAACGTCATTTAGCATTGTCTTTGAATGGGATATAGCCGATTTTGTAATGTTTTTTAGAGTGACCATAAGTTCACAACTCAAAAGGTAGCTTCCTTTACATAAAAAAATGAGGACATGACATGACACACCTTATTATGATTTTATATTGTATTTTAAGTCTTAAGGTAGGCTAAAAATATATCATATTTTTTTAAAAGTAATGTATTATAATATGGAAGTCTCTATGACTCCAGAAAGTTGTTAACTTACGTCTTTGTCACCTTTGAAATTAGAGTTTAGGTAAAAAACAAAAAATCTATAATCACAGGATTAGTTTCTAGCTATCTGCGCGAGCTGTTTTACGCCAAGTTTATTTTGGTGACTACTACCGTCGCGGTGGGAAAAAAATGAACTACATTACAATCACCTGACTGATTTTACGTCCGCTCTGTTTAAAGGGCTATGTTACAATCCGCTATCTAGTTGGACGTTAAGCGACGCTTGTTCAATCAACGTTCGGCCTAGTCATTCAATTAAATGTCGTCATTAGATTAACGCGCTAGTGATACAATCAAATGACTGATTCAACCAGATGACTGCGACATATACACCGCTAATAAACGTAAAATAATAAGCACAACAAATATCTTGTTCAAGCTTAAAAAAAGTTGGTCACACAGAGGTGCTAGGACTATGGTCGAGAATTTTGGTCGAAAAATATGTCAATTTTTTAACAATGACAATCTTGATACAATATACAATAAATGAACTAGGAATATACTATGTACAAAATCTGTGCATATAAATAAAATGGTAGCTAGGAAGATAATTTAATGTAGATTTTTATAGAATATAGATAATAGGTATGTTTCAATCCTTATATATTTCTTCTAAAAATCCTAAATCCAAAAAAAAATATAGAAGTCAGTCCACAACTTCGCAAAAATTTACACGACACATTCGAGACTTCAACAATGTTGTAGGTTGTAGACAAGGGACTTATGGACGAGGAATCCCACGCCACCCTAGGATGAAGCGTCGCCATTCCTGGAGTAGAATAGGAGATCTTCTTCTTGTCTTTAGACTACATATAACCCCAACTTTAATATCATTTTCGGATAATGCGTCAGTTGTCGAGCATTGAGCATTGAGCGACGGTGGTCCAGTGGTGGATGGACTCGGCCTCTTATGCGAGAGGTTCCGGGTTCGATCCCACCCCCCGTGTGTGCCTTGAAATGGGTTTTTCTAATTTCTAAGTGCACCCCAAACACGAGACCATCGCTCGCTCACCGGTGAAGGAAAACATCGTGAGGAAACCTGCATGCCTGATGAGATTGAAAGTCTTTGAAGGTATGTGAAGTTCACCAACCCGCACTGGGCCAGCGCGGTGAACTATTGGCCCATTACCCTCCTCGCCTGATTTCGAGGAGGAGACCCGTGCCCAGCAGTGGGACATGAAGGGTTGATACTTTACTTTACTGTCGAGCATGTCACACTGTAACTAGTGTACTGTACTGTAAGTAGCACTGTAACCCCCGGTTTCTGAAACGTTTGTCAAAGCATACTTCAACTAACATGGCTGTTAATTTAACACAGCTGTCAAATCAATTTCAGTTGCCGGAACGTCATTCAGAGCTAAATTAACTAATCTATGATTAGTTTGATTTGACATTGGGTTTGTTTTCAAATATAGCCACACTGATAAAAATCGTACCATAGTTCATTTTTAACTGTCAAAAATAACAGTTTCAAAATATGGCTGACTGTCAAATGTCGTTACTGACAGATCATTCCGCGAATTTTAAACTCAAATTTCCAACATACAAAAGTGAAATTATTTTTATCTTTATATAAAATGGCCTCACGAGGGAAGAATTTTACAGAAAGGGAAAAGTATCATATGCTTTTAGAATTAGTTGAAAAGTAAGTAGAAAATAAATACAATACACTTTAGCGTTTTTAAAACTTTTATTGTTTACAAAATTAAATATAATTATTTACTTTATATGTCCCTACACCATTGCTTAAAGATGCTTGAGTAGACCCTTTGTTTTATTTCAGATACAAACACATTATAGAAAATAAATGTACTAATGCCATATCAACAACAAAGAAGAATTAAGCTTGGATGAGTATCACAACCGAATTTAACAGTACTGCGGAGATACCGAGAAATCAAAAACAATTAAGCACAGCATATTATATAAATTAAAGAAGTTATGATTACATATTTATAATATTATTTTCCTTTTAATTTCCTATTATTTATATTTCTTTTCTAGCATATTATATTTTACTAATAAAATAACATCATTATCACCAGTCTTTATCTGTCCACTGCTGAACAGAGGCCTTTTTTTTCTTAAACGCCGGGAAATGCACTGACGCATCCCGCAGGCGACTGCCACCAATGCCGCCTTTGGTGAGGCTCCCCGGATCTACTAGCACAGGGCACCTCGACGGCCAGTCAGTCCCCTCAAGGGGCCAATGCCACCTCCACAGACGGGTTGCCCCGCACCACAGAACAATCCCTCTTACCGTCAGGACAGTACAATGCCCCTTGCCCCCTGCTCTTTTGCCCCTCTTCTTAGAAGAGGGGTACAAAAAGGGAGGTTCTGGACTTAAAAGTTCGCCTCATTTGATCTTCATCACTACTAGATGAGTTGGTGCTCATGCTTAAATCCGAAACACACATCAGTGCAACCTACAACAGACAACAATACTTATGTTTAACAAGACGACCCAACTTTATACTTTTGTAAGTTAAAAACATATGTTAAATATTTAATACTTGGTTGTGAATATATTGTACATACCTTTATGAGTAGATTTGAAGAAAAAATGTAGTTTCACCTAACCAAATAATTATTTTCCTGACGCTAATTCGCCGATAGACACCGATTAGTTGACCAAGAACTTGACAGACGTTTAATCATCGATTAGGCCTTAAATAGCGTTTCAGAAACCCGAAATGGAGTTTAACATACGATTCTAGAGTCAAATTTGACAGCTATGTCTACTGACAGGCTGATCAAATTAAATAATTTAAACATGCTTCTAGAAACTCATTTTACACTTAACAAGAGATTTGACAGTCGATTTGTTAATTTTTGCGTTGATCAGCCTTTCGGAAACCGGGCGTTAGTGTAAGTAACCATGATAAATATAACAAAACATTTGATGATTGGACATCTAAGCTCATATTATAACACATTTAAAACAAGTATTTTTATTGTACTGAAATACTCACTGTCTGCGACACTACGCCTGTCCGGACTATCAACATTGCTCAATATTCTCCCAAACTCTGGGCATCTATTTTGAAAATATGCCCCCACTGATATATTAGAAGTGCTCATTCTGAAATAAAATGTCCTTGTTTGAAAATGATACAAAACTATGAAATCTAATGTAGTAAATAGAGAAAACTTACAAAGCACTATCTTGAAAGTTGGCTTGTGTGCTGTGTTGAACTGGTAATGGTGCTTCTCTCATAACCAGGGAAGCTTCATCTGCTGTTAGGTCCCTCTGTGGAAAATATTTACAATATGACCATAATGTTACTGGTTTTTGTTTTTTAATTTTAGTTGAATAGGCAAGCTGCAAGTTGCCAGGGATCAAAGGTCTTGGCATATAATATAATTTCTTAAAATTATTAATTATAAGTCATGCTAGCTCACCTTTGAATGAAATGAGTAGTTTGTAGCTATGGAGTGTCTCATAATGTCATTTATCTCAGATGTCTGTTTATCCATATGACTGGTAATACTATCTAAGGCTACTGAGTGTCTACCATACTCCTCAAACACACGAGTTGATCCCAGTGCTGCTGTCTGAATGTCTATTTCCTCTGTGCCTGTGGACCTTCCTGTCATTTCTCCAGGATTAAATACAGCCTGAAAATAAGACATACTGAATACATTTTCTTAACCTGTTTCCTATTTTAATAAGATTTTGCCTTGAAAATATTTAATTTGTGGGCACTGCCATTTTTATAAATTTGAATAAAAAAATTATTAAGAGTATAAAAAGACCAATGTAAAACACAATAGTTCTTATTAAGTTATTCAGTTAGAAAATGAAATAGAAATACATAACATCAAACTTACCGATTTGCTCAAGGATATATTGCCTATGCCAGATTCACCAAAACCTATTAACAAAAGAATATACATAATTACAAAGTGACTATATTTTAACTCAATGAAAACACTTTAGATTACTTTAAGGTACATAAATACTATCAAATAATTATTGGCCTTAGTAAGCAATCTGGTGGCACGGTAGTGCCCCCGCCAAGCCTAGCGCGTAGCAAGCACTGCCATACTATTTACCTGAATATAACAAATTGATTTACCTACTTTAAGACAAAAGATTTAGGTTGGGGTGTAGCCTTAAGGGCGCTGAGGCGGCGGGACTAATTAGAAAAATTTTTGAAAATTTTTGATGTCACTATAACCCATATTTTTATACACTCATCATGCAGAGGATATAAATAGAAATGTTTTTATTAATACTTTTTTTTCTAGGTGCCTTCGTTAAAAAGATAATACAAGATTTAGGAATAAAAGCTTATACTTTAAAGGTTTATACTTAAATGCTATGTATAGTATTGTATTAAAATCTAAACAGATATTGAGTAGCAGCAATAATCAAGCAGGATTTACACAAAATTACAAAAATCCACACAATAAACAAGTTTAATATTATTAATTGCAGCTTGTTATCTTATCGTATCGTAATTACTTTAACATAAATATTAATGGCAATTAACTTTATTCTTACCCTCAACTCGTTCCAAGTCCAGTATACCCGAAGAAGATTCATAATTAGTTCCAGTCCTGTTGAACTGTGATAGACTTGGTGCAAGACTACTAAAAAATCAATTACATGTATTAAATCTTTTGAATTTTACATAGTAATGAATAATGATAAGAATACTCCAACTTGTAAACTTTACATACCTTAAGTTTTCCTCGTTAAGTACTAATCGTCTAGGTAAGTGAAATGATTTATCTTCAGCTAAATGCATCAACCTTTGTATCTTATTTGGAGTTAAAGGATTATCCATATTTACACTTTTAAACAAAGTAAAAACAATATTATTTATTTCTTATTTTGTACATATCTCACCATTGCTCGTTACCAACTCGTTACAATCACAATTCAAATTTCAAAGTTTTTTGTTCCTGTTCGAACAGGCTAATACCAAAGGTCATACTACCATGTCTGTCGTAAACTACATATTTAAGTCTTTATGATGAAACAACTTTTACGGATTTATCGTGGTTTATTCAGTTTTTATAAGCCCAACGTTTCGAATACTTTACAGCAACCATGGCTACAGGAGGACTGAGGTGTCAGACGTTTACTGTTACAGAGTTATTCAAAACTATATACTCTATGATATATCAATATATTTCCAATACATCAGTGTATTTAGTAGGAAAACAACACATTTAGTCTGTAATAAATGACGAAAAATGCCAAGAAGCGCAGTTTCGCCCTTCACATCCCCATCAATCAAGTATCACCGTTTCCAACTTCACCCATCCAGAATATTCGCCAAGTACCCACTATATTATTCACCTACCAATCACAATATTATAATATTATACAGACACTTTTAAAACAAACACTACTAACACTAACAATAATAATTATTTGATACGAAACTGAAAAAACACAACCACGCACGTATAAATAATTGATTAAGAACTGGAAACAAGTCTTCTACTTGCTGATTATCATTTTCTTATGAACGGATGGAGCATATAAATTAAACTCCTACCAACGTTAGGACAGTACAATTAATGAGGGTCCCGTCCTCACTCCTTGCCCCCTTTTCTTATAAGAGGGGTACAAATAGCCCTCTCGGCTCAATTTGCCTAAGGTGTTAGGCTCACCCTGGGCTACTGAGCCCCACCGCCACGTCATGCTCGCGGCTTCGCCTTTGTTGACTTAGATTTACAGTCATATCTTGATGGATGATGATTATTTATATAGTTTATATCATTCAGCGTTAACGTAGCCTTATAATGGTGAAAGAACTTTTGAGTTTGAGTACATTGTAACAAACCAAATCTCTTCACTGCATGGTAAATAAAATACGGCATATTCGAATCCATCTTAAGTCAAAAAATATTAGTCGAAATCGTTCCAGCTGTTAAGGAAGAGTTATAAATTTTCATAAATAGATGTCACTACAAACATTTTCGAAGCCGACTCAGATGCATCACACAAGGCGTGGGGTCGAGGCGATGGGCTCGCGTGGCCCGGCTCGACTCAACAAGTATTTCTGAGATTTTGCCATAAAATTGAAGTCTTAAGATATTAATATACTTTGCATGGTATAAAGGGAAAAAAAATAATCTTCACGAAATTGTGTAGTCAACTAATGTATTTAAACTGATAAGGATTAATACCATATTATAAACTAGCATTAAACATCCATGAAATTATAAGTGGTTTGAAATATGTATTTTGAATTGATGAAATACACACTAGGTTCTTTTTTCTTATTAATCCATCAGAGTTTAATATGTCGGCATAAGGTGACCCGTAACCAACATCATCATAGTGTATTAAGTACTTGAATGATCAGGCACTGTTTACCTACTTCACGTAGGTAGATGAATAATGTGATAAATTTTGCAGTAATAATATATTTACTTCCAAGCCCATAAAATAATAAACACAGAGATTAACATAATTTAGCTTGAGTTTGGTCCGGTCAAAGGCAAAGCATTAATTTCCTTGTTAAGTCGAATTTGTTCGTTTATAGCTCGCCAAGCATCTTCTTTCTCTTTTTTTGTTATGGGCCTCTTTTTCTGCTTGGCAGCCACCATTTTCTTATAAATTTCAGTACACTCCATGTCAACTTGATCCAATTGCTTTTTCAAATTTAGTCTAATCATTTCCTGTTTACATAGACTTATTAGATTTTTAAGGTTTCTACAATTCTCTTTTCTAACTGCAGTTAATTCAGTTTGACACTTCTTTATTTCAGCTAGAATTTCATCGTCAGCAGGATTAGTGAGGGGAGGCAAGTCTTCTGGATCCAATATACCCTGCTCTACTAATTCTTTCCGTAGGCATTTTTCTAATGTTAATGAATTCCTGTTGGTGCTTTTGGTACTCGGTGGTTGTTTAACTTTTATATCTGACACATCATATGGTATGACATTTTCCTCCATCAAGGCTGATACCAACCTCTGTGTCAGAGGACCAGTCATCATATTTTCTGATGATTTTTCAAGCTTTTTACGTAAATTAGAAGCATCAGGTGACATTCCCGAGGATTTTTGTTTGTAAGGGTTTGATGCGTTTTGATCCTCTGTTAAATGTTCATCAGCCCAGACTTCAGAATAATGCCTTCCCAAAGGAGGTATAGGTGGCAAAGTAGTGTTACTACTTTGAGCATGCAAAGACTCAAGAAACTTGATATCATCCAATGTAATAGGTGCACAGTAAGGCTCAACTGAGTTCCAGAATTTATATGGAATGTTATTTTTTGGTAATGCTAGCTGAGATAATTCAAATTTCACAGAATTATCGGAGTTTATGTTACTGTCATTTGGATAATTATGTGATGTTGAAGAATTATTGTTGAAGTTTTTGAACTTAGGTATCTTGGGTTGATTAGGTAGTTTTGCATAATCTTTGGTTTTTACTAATTTTTCTTCTTGGAATTTTCTTTTAACAGGATATTGAAGTTGTTTACCAGCAGCCTTACCCTTCTTTTCTCGCTTAGATTCATTTGTATCAATGCTTTCTATTTCTCCTTGAAAATATCTTATTCGAAGTGCTGTGTTACACAGTAATGATTCTAATTCTAACTGCAAAGAATCTAACTCATCCATACCTATAGGTTCATCTGCAGACCTAGCGGAAATAGCTGTTAGCCTAGGCAAAGTAACAGCATTATCTTGAAGTCTTATATATGGTATGGGACACATATCAACTTTTGTTTTTCCCACTGATACAGTACCTGTTACTTTGGCTGGTTTATTATAGGGAGAAATGCCTGGGCTCGAAGGTTTGCCACTGTCATGTCCTTTACTCGCCAGTCTTCCCTTACTGTTATGGTGCATTCTTTTGCCCATCATTTTTGTTTCAATTCACCCGCGAAAAGTTAATATGTAAATGTATACATAAATTTATATAGAAACGTCAACGTATCATGTATTTAAACTAATTTTGTTTATACAAACATAATATTGAACTTATTTATTTCCACATGTAATTAAATTTGAAGAATATTTATAATAACAAATCCCAGATTAAAAACAAGATGATTCTTCAAAAACAAAAATACCACGACAAAATGGCGAATACAATCAGGCGTTCCAGCAAATCAAATGTCAAATGAATTGACATTTTATACCGGACCCACACGTTTGTGGCTTGCCGCAACTCCAAACCTCCACAAATCACAAGCATGTGGACGAATCGCAAGCGCTCGCGGCAAATTCTCTTTTGTTCCCTTTAGCTTGTGTACAATACCAACACTCGTCTGATCGGCCACAAACCCTTGCAAACCGACGCAAGCCAAGACAAACTCTGTATACGCACGTTTGAATTTGTGAGGGCTTGCCCAGGCTTGGCAAGCGTGCGGTTCCGCCTCAAGGGAAATTGTCGCAAGTGCTTGCGATGCGTCCACATGTTTGTGACTTGTAGAGGTTTGGAGTTTGCGGCAAGCCACAAACGAGTGGATCAGGTATAATATATTTTATTATCTGTGGAGTGTAGACCTTGGATTGTGATCATTCTCTCTGGTTCATTCGTAATTTGACATCTGTGTTGTGCTTCTGTTTTCTAAATTAGTGTGAAGTTCTCCAAAAATAAACCTGTGCACAGAATTTAGATTCAAATTACACGTCAGTCCGAGAAGATATTATGATGATTAAGAAATGTTTATAAATATAATCATTCATTTTATAGGCGCCACTTAAAAATTACGAATGAATGACTTTTCATACTTAAAATGGGAGACCCAGACATATTTTGTCCTATATGTTGTGATACAAAATTCCCTTCAAAGCAGGCATTGCTTGATCATCTATGCAAAATTTCGTCAAATATTAAATGCCCCATTTGTAGCAAGAAATTTTCGTCATTACCTCACATAATTAAACACTTGAAAGTAGATAATTGCGTACCAGTGTTTGCAAATCCTACTATAATATACCATGACTCAAGTATAGAAAGAAATGCTAACAAAATTTTAAATACTAATATAAATCAAACATGCAATGGTAAGATTCTTATAAGACTGTTAATAATATTGGTGATTTTGGATAAACCTTTTTTTTTGTAATCTTTAATGTTTTTCATTTATAGAGAAAGTATCACAAGATGAATCTTCTAATAATCCATCAATGCCAAACAATATTGACAATAATTTAACAGAGGCATATGTTGATTTGATGAGTAAAGAAATAGGGAAATCATGTCTCCAGGGACAGGAACTAAAATTTATAAAGGAGGAGTCAGATGGCCAGTACTTAATAATGACTGGTGACGGAGCCTTGTTAGGTGCTGGTGGTACCGTAGTAACAAAACAGAATAATGATGGTACAATATCATTAAATACTGTCAGCGGTAAATATTTTTTTGTTGTACAGTAATAAGGAAAGTTTTATAAATCTGCAAAATATTTAGTGTAAGCCTTATAGTTACTATATAAGATACACTAAGATTGTGTGAGTAATTTAAATCATGACAATATAAAAAACATAGGCCACGAACTTATCTGTGAAATGGCAAGAGTATTAACTAATCTTGTCTAAGTAGAATTCCTATGTAACACAGCAGTTTATTTTCCTATCAACGTGGTGTTATAATTTATTGTAAATATAAGGTAAATAATATAAATAACAATGTGTCGTGTGCTTTCCCGACTTTTGTTCACATTGGAACACTGAAACATGTCATTGAAAAAAAAATATCCAGTTTAGTTACATTGTATTGTGTAATAGTTTTTGTAATTATTATTTAGTAACAACAGGTGAAGGACACCAGGTTGAACTGGAAATGGTTTTTTTTTTTAATAAAAACAAATATATTTGGAACATATACACAACCTCTTTAAAGAGACGCTATGTTACTTATTTTTTACTATATATTTCTAACAAAGTAAAATCTTAAAATAAATATCTTTTAAATTGAAACAAATCATCATCATCAGCCTGCGGCAGTCCACTGCTGGACATAGGCCTCTCCTAAGGCACGCCACTTTTCTCTATCTTGAGCTTTGAGTATCCAGTTGCTGCCAGCCACCTTGCGTAGATCGTCGCTCCATATAGTAGGGGGGCGTCCAACACTGTCTCCACTGTAGAACTCGATTGCTCCATTGTTCATCAGTTCTGCGACAGATGTGACTAGCCCACTGCCACTTCAGCTTGCTTATCCGAGTAGCTATGTTGGTTACTTTGGTTCTCTGTCGAATTACTTCATTTCGGATACTATCCCTTAGAGATACTCCAAGCATAGCTCTCTCCATAGCTTGCTGAGCAACTTTTAGCTTGCGGACCAATTGAATTGAAACAAATGCTTATTTTCATTAACTTTCAGATATTAATATGGAACCAGAAACAGAATTTGTGACTATAGACAATGAAATTGTTGAGAGTAAAGAAGAGATATACAGCTGTAACACTTGCGGAGTATCTTTCACATCAGTCTCTGAACATATACAGAATTATCACAATGACCAAGTGGTTGTGGTTGAAGTGAGTAATTAGTTTGTCTCTCTTAATGATGGAAATTATTAATTAAGTAATATAATAGAAGAAATTAAATTAAAGTCATTTGAAATGTAATAGTGTAACCATACTTTTTTAAAGGGTCATGGTGAAATTTTCACATACAAAACTAACAAAAAAAAAAAAAACAAGTGCATTCATAAACAGAAATATAATTCTCTAACATATGCCAGGATCTTGTTAGCTTGGGGATGATCAGAATTTTCTGTCCTTTAACCCCATTCCGTAGCTACACCTAAAACAGTTTAGTGTTTTTTCCATTGGGTTGGTAAGGTCCACCACCAGACATTGCTTCAAAAACAAAAAATTTACCCACACCATCTTACCTTCTACGGTCTTAAAGACCTTCAAGAATTGCACCTGCTAATGTAATGTAGTGGGTGTCTATGAATGTTGTTATCATTTCAGGTGTTGTGTCCATTGGCCATGTTGCACTTGATAATTACAAAGAATTTATGATACAATAGAATTAAGTGACAGTTTGACATCAAATAATGATTTATTTCAGGGAAATGATGATAATGGTATATCGGAAACTTCAATAGAGTTAGAACCTATGGTATCTGAAGATCTGGTAACTGACAGACAAATCTCCCGCAGAATGATAACAGATACAGGAGATATTGTGGAAGCACCATTAGATGACCCAGGTATTTATACAGTGTGATTTTTTGAAGAACGGACATATTCAAGTAGCATATAGAGCTAATGATACTCATTTCAAAAATATATCACAAGTGGGGTCTTAATTTTTTTTTCAAAATTATCCTTCACAATTGAATTAAAGTAGACACAGTATTATGATATAGGTAAAATACGATGCATCAAATACGCCGATGTTCCAGCGCGAGCCCTACCTAAGGCCCCGTTCGCATGAGCGTTGCGTCGTGTAGAAGCGATTATTTTATACCTACATCTTACGTCTGTCTAAATTTAGCGCGTAAAGTGCACGTGATAATATAATAGGGTGATCATATTCTAAATCCAACAATGCATTACTTACATACATTGTCTATATTTACTTATTTATGTGGTTTTTTTTTTGGTGAATATCATTTTCTTTGATTGGTGAAACCAAATTTCTATCACGTCCCTGATTATGTCCGTTCTTAAAGCAATCACCCTGTATAAGGAGCAAAATAATTGTCACCATGGCGGAATACTTATAGGGAAAAATTGGCAGTTATACGGAATTCGGATAGAAGTAAAAAAATATGTCTGAGAATTATGACATCATGAAACCTTAAACTTAAATACAAAAAAAAAATGTAATGACGTCATATAATATTGATTCCTATAAGCATGTCGATGACGCAATTATAAGATTTTCCTCTTAAAAAGTGCTCAACGCGGCTAAAAAGCATTCATTTTAATAAATATTATTAAAAAAATTATAACATTAATAAACCTATATTTCACATTAAATCGCCAAAATCATACAATAATGTTTAAATATTTCATTTTAGATGTAGAATTAAATAAGATGACGTTTCATCACATAACAATATCTATCATATATTTAACTACATTGTTGGATATTTTGTATGCTATAGTCTACATAAAATAGAATATTTTTTAATGTATTGTTCAGGTATGACAACAACAAGAAACATTGTGGTGCAGATAAATGATGAAACAACCCAAAAGGCTGAAACACATTATGTAGAAATAGAGAAATATGAAAATACTGTTAAAAACAAAAAAGAAACTGAAGGTACATAATATGCTATTTGTCCAATCCAAGCAGCATTATTCATTCTTTCTATAATAACTATATGCTACTTATATTTCTATAGCTCCAGGATCATTTTGCCACAAAGCAGTGGTGCTGAAAGAAATGCAGACGGAGGCAGGTAATAGCATCAAAGTGTACAACTGCACTTCGTGTCACCTCTATGTGACAAACTTGTCCCAATTCCAACATCATCCATGTAAAAAAAGTAAGTTCATAATAGCAACATAATTATTTTGACCATCTCGTGTATGTGAATGTACCTACTTATGACAACCTTGTCAATTCGATTCACGCAAGGCTGCAATTTTATTACCGGTAACATTTTACTGGTGGGAGGTATTACTTTGCCACACTCTTGTCAGCATGAGTATAATCATTAACCTGATATCCTCCAAGCAACAGCTTTGTTTTATTTAGGAGAGATGGGCAAAACATGGAGTAATTATTAGCACAGAAACATAACATCCTGACTCAGGATAGGTAATACATGAATGAGTTACCTGAGCTAGTCGTTGTCTGGCCATTTGTTATACAATTTAAATAAAAATTAAAAATAAATATCTGACTGAGTCTAGTGTGATCTGTTAAATTTTATTTTAATATTAGTAAGAAAATGGCAACATACTTTGAATTTTGATATTAGAACATATTAACTATGTTCACAATAATATCCTGCTTTTGTTTCAGCTAACTATGTGTGTCCGCATTGTCCAATGACATATAAAAATTCTAAATCTCTATCGGCACATATGAAAGTACACAAGATTAAGACAGGTAGATACTATTAATCAATTTTTGTATATTTTTTTGGTTTTTTATATATTGTACTTACTGTTGCTGACAAGCAATTAATTCTCAAATATTTTATTGTATTTTATTTTAATCTTGAATAGTTGCACAATTAGTAAACATTTTGTTTCAAAAGTTACAGATAAGTTTCAAGAACAAATGAAGTTTGTTTGTGAAATATGTACGACGGTGTTCCCAACAAGCAAATCATTTAAACTGCACAAGAGGATGCATGATCCAATCAAGTGAGTTTGTTCATATAATATTGTTTTACCGTAGGGCACTAGACTTATAGACTAGCCTAGACCGAAGCGGAATTAAGTCTAGATTCTAGTTTCTGTTAATTGTTTACAGACAGGGTATTATATCCATATAGCAATGTAAGCAATGCTTGGAGGCCTTCATAGTTAAGGGTTAGGGGAGCATGATTTTAAATATTTTTTCCGTGATAACTAATTAATCATGCTTACGTTCAGGCTAAACAAAGCGTGCAAGTGAGCGCGGGACCAGCGATAGAGATGTACGATCGGCCTAAGCGTTCAGGTTGTGCTTTAACGTAATCACGTCAACAGGTTTTTTTTTATTTCCAAATTTGAAGATGTTTTTAAGACTTTGCGAGATACTCAGTAACGAGTCCTAAGAGTTGTAAACCCGCCTCGATTAAAAAAGGGCAGAGATGATCCAAAATATGATTTAGATTTTTTATTATGATTTATGGCCACGGCGTGATTGATTCGTCCTGATTTGCTACTCAAAATCACGTATTGGTGATATTTTTATTGAAAAGACATGGCTGATTGTTGACAAATTTAGTTTTACAAATAGCTAAATAGCTAATAGGTAACTATAGCCATGGATAACTCTAACAACATTGACGAGTTGAGGTACAGCACAACATTTGTCAGTTCAGGGTCGGATCTATCTTATTTTCAGGAATAGTGTTGAATACTTACTGTAAGGCAGCCAATCTTTTCATTTCTTTTATCTGGGGAAACCATAATGATATCCCGGGGCCGGTGGCTATGTGGGACTCTCAATCTAAATAAACCCCAGCAGTGTTCTCGTCGTCAGGCAGGTTCAGAGCGGTCACAGCAATATTAGCATTGAACCTCGGCGTGCTATCCATCAGTCCCCCGTGGAGGCAGGGGGAGATAGTCACAGTCCATCGCCAATTTCAAGTAGGCCCAAGGTGGCGCGCTGTGTTGCGCGTGCGCCTTTCTGGAGGGTTTGGTAACTGTCGACTACGAAGCGACATGCCACTGACAGATCAGAACTGAAGGCGGGGGATGTAATGAATGCAACAGTGCATATCCCGTACCCCGCCTATAGATTAGGCGAGGAACACCGGGGTGCTTTTAGCAGGTAAAAGTCCTGTACACTCTCCATTCAGCTATAGGGTTAGTCCGTGAGGTTTTTACACCCCAAAAAAAAACGTCGTGGCGGTAGGCCTCAGTAGCCAAGGGTGAACCCAGCACCTTGAGCGAAGCTAATTGAGCTGAGGGGGCTCTTTGTACCCCTCTTATAAGAAGAGGGGGCGAAGACGGGAAGCTCGCCTCATTGTACTGTCCCAACGTTGGGAGTGGTTATTGTGTGGTGCGGGGCAACCCCTCTTTGGAAGTGGCGTCGGTCCCCTGAGAGACTGACTAGCCGTCCAGGTGCCCAGTTGCTTGTACGCACTTGCTGGGTTTTAGTGGCTAGAGCTCCACTTACCAGCTTTCGGGCGTAGCGAGTTCCACATACCCACATGGGGAGACCCACTTCTCCGCGCCTAATCGCATTTCCCGGCGTTAAAGAAAAAAAGTAACTTACAAACATTACCGCTTTAAAGAGTTATAATGTTGTGCGTTGATATATTTTTTTAAGTGGGCTAGATAAAAACTGGTATTTCTTTACAGGTCCCGTCCAATAGAGGCGCCGGTGGAACTGCCATACGGCACCATACCCAGCGAGGACAAGTACCTGTGTCTGGTGTGTGACAAGATGATCCCCGTGGACTACAAGACCATCCATCAGAACTCGCACAAGAACACCAACACCATGATATGCGATGTTTGCAACAAGAAGTTCGAGTCCAGAGAATATCTGGAAATGCATATGACAGTGCATAATATGGACAAGGTGAGTCCATCGAGCATGTCACGGAGCTTCGACTCTTGTGGCTGATATCAAATAATGTTTAGTTTTTAAATGTGAACTATTTATTGATTATTCTCTTAGTTCTCGACATCGTGATTTATAATAAATAGCTCACGATAGAGGATCCTTATTCTAAATTTAGTTTTAGTAAGAGTGCCATGTTGATTTTCAGCCGAAATGGGCCGGCACGACCTGTACCTCTCGGTCATATGAAATCGATGTAAAGTGACAGTTAAGTTGTCTCGTTTCGTGCGGCTTGTGAATTTCCATATCCGCTGGTTATGTGTTAATGGACGTCGATAGTCGCAAGGCTACGACTTTTCGTTTGCGCTTCTATGATATAAAAAAATTCAAGGATGTTGTAGATAGTTCAAATCAACTTCATGCGCGTAGCTGCGTGCGGGCCTTTGTTGTTTATACACACTTTTTACCATAATATATTATGGTGTGGCAGTGGATAATGACGGCCGCGTCACTGCCATCAGCCACACATATTAAAGCTACACAATGACACGTGAGAAGTTCAGTGAACTAACATTTGATTTTGTTGACATTATGATTTGAGAAGTTGCAAGTCCATACCTAACACATAATTAGAAATGAATATATTTTTCAGGTAACTGTAGGTAAACAAGACAAATCATTGCCGTACAACTGTTTATACTGCACTAGAAAATTCGCCAGGCCGCACGAAAAGGTGAAACACGAAAGGATACACACCGGTAAGTCTAGGACAGTTTTATGTAAATCTGTCTCTTTTCTTCATACGTTATTATTCGGCTAATTCTATAAACTGTCAGTAATAATATTGTAAGAAAAATTTAATTAGACATTTTTTGTGCATTTTGAACGATTCAATCATTGCAGCCTTTAAGCTCGATCAAGCTAAGCTGTAACCTTTGTATAATAAATGTAAAAATATGAAAAAACTTTTTACGGATTTTATCGCGGTTTATTTAGTTTTTTATGAGCCCGACGCTTCGGATACTTTACAGCAACCATTGTCATGGGAGGACTCCCGAATCCGTAAAAGTTGTTTCATTATAATGAGTGAAATTCGCGTAAACACAAAAAAACAATAATGTAAAAATATGTCGTGTCACGTCAGGCGAGAAGCCGCACTCGTGCGAGATCTGCGGCAAGGCGTTCCGCGTGTCGTACTGCCTCACGCTGCACATGCGCACGCACACCGGCGCGCGCCCCTACGCCTGCCCGCACTGCAACAAGAGGTTTTTTATTTTATAAGGGGCGAAAGGACATTGAGTGATCACCGACATCCATAGACATCTATGCTACATCAGAGGATTAACAGATGCCCTTCAAAGCTCTTTCACTTAAGAAGGACTTGGAATATGGTCACCCTATTGTATTATCACATTTTAGACAGATTTTAGTGGTAGGTATAAAATAAACGCGTCGCCTTAGGTAGGGCTCGCGCTGGAACGTCGGCGTATTTGATCCATCGTATTTTATCTATATCATAATACTATGTTGCTTTAATTCAATTGTGAAGGATAATTCTGAAAAAAATTAGACCCCACTTGTGATATATTTTTGGAATGAGGATCGTTAGCTCTATACGCCACTTGAATATGTCCGTTCTTCAAAAAATCACACTGTATATAGATTGAGAGAAGTGGATTTTTTTAAAGATTTATTCTTCTGATCAGGTTCAAGGCGCACAGTGTGTTCAATCACCACCTGCTGACCCACTCGGAGGTGCGCGCGTACAAGTGCCCGTACTGCCCCAAGGCCTTCAAGACGTCCGTGCAGCTCGCAGGCCACAGGAACTCGCACACCAAGCCCTTCGCCTGCCAGCAGTGTAACAGGTATAAAATACAGGGCAACATATTACAGTTACACAAGAATTTAGTGTACTGCCAAAATTAAATTTTGATATAAGGGGACATAAAAATGTAAGAAATTATAATGATTATAAAACGCAGAGACTTAGTGCAGTGTGCTGTAGGCATGTCCTCGTTTGGCTTTTAGATTTATATTAAGAAGCTATATGAAAATTCACTGATTTTGGCATAATATACAGGTTTTTTTTTAACTTATATGTATGATAAAATTTTGTGCAAGGGATTGTGCTATTTAATCATAAATTATAATAAACTACTTTCCGCTTTTAGATATAGGTACAGAGAATATGGCTCTTAAGCTTATACTAATGATTTTAAGTTTAACTTGCATACTTTTAAAATTATACATATTTTAATTTTCATAAAGTTCTAAGCAACGCCACCAAGTGGCGAGTAATAAAGATAAAATCTGTACAAACTCTTCATGCTATTTTCGCAGGCCGTTCGCGTCTTTGTACGCGGTGCGAGTACACATGGAATCACACCAGCGGCACAATAGTCTGAAGTTCGCGTGCGCGCAGTGCGGCGCCAGCTACGCGCGCGCGTTCGCACTTAACGATCACGTGCGACAGGCGCACGCCACCGCCCCCAACACGGACCACGCCTACGACGCTGTCGCATACAACGCCGACCACGCCCACGACACGGAAAACATGGTCAATGTATGTCTTAACATGCTATAAACTATTAAAGCCTTAATTTAAGCCTTTCATCCTGGTATAGGGCAGAATTTCTCAACTGAGATCATTTTTGAAGTGTAGTAGCTAGCACGCTATCCGCTGGCTCAGATCCGATGCCCAACTATTGGAATTTTTGTTCACCGTTTGGTAAAAAAAAGTATCAACCTTTATACTGCTGGGTATGGATCTCCTAGAAATCAGGCGAGGATGGTAATGGGCCATAGTTCACCGATGCGCTGGCCCAGTGCGGGTTGGTGAACTTCACATACCTTCAAAGACTTTAAATTTTATCAGGCATGCAGGTTTCCTCATGATGTTTTCATTCACCGGTGAGCGAGCAATGGTCTCGTGTTTGGGGTGCACTTATAAAAACCCATTCCCACCCATCAAAGCACACAGGGGGGGTGAGGATCGAACCCGAAACCGCTCGCATAAAAGTCGAGTCCATCCACCACTGCACTATCGTCGCTACCTCACCGTCTGGTAGGTTCTACTAAATTGATAGCTACCAAACACGTTAAGCCTATAATAATAATTGGCAATAGATGTTGTGTAGCTACAGACAACAGCGCCATCTATCACACTTCAAACAATCCTATTTTGTTACCAAACCTCACATAGTGTACAAAATTAGATTCACAAGAAGTAGTAATATTAGTAACCAATAAACTCTATTTGTCCGACAAAGTAAGACCTATGTGTTTTGTTTCGAGTTTGGTCTGAATATGATTAGAAATTCTTTTTCGAATAACAAATATAACGTAAATGCAAACTATATGAAATAAATAAAAAAATAAAGATTCTCATTATTATTTATAGGTTGAAATTAAAGGTACCGAATGGAATGCGGAAGAAAGCTTAGACGCGAATTCAGAAGACTTGCCGACACTCACCAAAGGCCTGTCGAGTGATGTAAGATACAAAATAAAATATTTATTTATGACATTAAGGGCCTGTTTCACAATCTCCAGATAAGTTCCGAATAGGCTATTCACAACATATTTGACAGATAGAGTATGGAGTATCTGTCAAATATGTTCTGGATAGCCTATTCGGAACTTATCTGGAGATTGTGAAACAGGCCCTTACATAATTTATACAAGCTTAAAAATATTATATTGAGATTTTAAATAAGATGTGTTTTAAGTCGAAAATATTTATTTTCAGATAAAGGAGTTGGCCTTAGCCTCCAATGAGTTAACGGTACCGTAGTCATAATGTAGCTTATGGTGGTAAGGATTGGGAACAGTTTGTATAAAGGCTAAGTGAAATTGGCCTTTAGATTAGACTTGTAGAACTTGGAATGGGAGTCGAAAGGAACAAGTCGAACATAGACTAAATAGGCCAGCTCTATGTAGTCTGTGGTCGAATATTCTAATGACTAGTCAGTATAGACTGTATATAAGCAACCATAGATCGATGTATAGTATTATAAATGAGCTATAAAACATAATTGGAGTATGCTATACTATAGATTCATAGACTAATGTGATTTTTTTTTTATATATTGGTAAGTTGTAATCGTTTAAATTATTGTAGAAAGACTTTTTTTTATTTTGGGATGGTCTACAGCGCACATCCAAAATCCATGTGATACTAATTTGTTTTCTCATTTGGTTGTATGTTTGAGTGAGTAAAGTTCAAATTTACTTTTTATTATAATGAGTAAAAATACTCGTCCTTATATTGATTAGCCCATCAACGCACACTAAGTATACTTTTGGATATTCCACGTCATAATATTTATTAGTTGTTATAAATTTACATCATGGACACGGTGGGAAAAGCAACTAAAAGCAAAAATATGAACAATTTTTTTTATTGTTTTGTAATGTTTACGCGAATTTCACTCATTTTAATGAAATTAATTTTATGGATTTTGTGGCGTATCGCGTATTTGCATAAATAGGAGTAATATTTTTTTATGTACCAAAGGGTACTTTCGAATAATTTTGAAACGTTAGGACGTCTGACATCTGAGACCTAACCATAACCGCAGCAGCAACCAGCTGCAAAGTATCCGAAACGTCGGGCACGCAAAAGGTAAACGAGCGAAGCACAGTTCTGTTAGCACTGCTACATTATGTAATGTTGCCATTTGTATTTGGTCCTTTTGAGCCGGATAATACGTTATCGTCGTGATTGTCATCTACTTTTTGCCTACAAATTTGTTAACTACGTGCGTAATGTCATTGCTACTTTGTCACTGTATAATATTAACCGCCATTAAGTAGTTTTCTTTTATTTTACTATTAGAGGCAAAAATTAAGAAACATGAAATATTTATGAATATATTCACTTGTCACGTAGCCCAAGAACAAGTGAATCGAATTCTATTAAAAACTAACGTGACCAAAAAAACATTAGATACAGGTTTAAACACGATTCCTGTAGATAAAAGCCCGTAAAGAAATAAATACGACCACAAAAGGTATAAATGTTAATAAGACAATAGTACAGCTATAGCAGCTTTTCTAACCTGTAGTGATCAAGATGTATTCCAATTATTCAAACAATAAAGAAAGGTAATAAAAAATACCTAATGACCGCAGGTGCGGTGCGGCGGTTTTGTCACAAAAGAGAAACATAAACAAAAATGTTTGATATTATTTAGTGCTATTATATATGAATGGTTTTAAAATTCATATTTAGCTAGCAAGAAATAAAATAAAAATCGAAAGTAAAGCGTAAGCTTACGAAAGGCTGGAATTACTTTACACCCAATATTTTGAGTCAAGTTAAAAAAAGAGGAGTAGTAAAAGTAAAAAAATAAATACCTAATAAATAAGAGCGCCACGCTTTGTATCCTACTAATACTATATAGAAGAAAGTACTATGTAACAAGGTTTCACCCGCATACGGGTAAAAACGCGGGGCGGTGCTAGTAATGTATATAAAATGTCGCTGTTCTTTCAGAAATTCAGATAGTAAGACGTAGTTTAATTTAACTAAGTTTAACTAATTACCTAAAAAAATTAATAATAAAAAACTATAAATTTTTATTTTAAAATTATTAAGCTGCATAATTTAATTTTTTTATAGATAAATAGCTTAAATCTTTGAATGTCACACATTTATATTTATAGCATTGTATGCTTAAAAAAATAACTGTCCAATAGTTGGCCAATTTGACTGGCACATAAAAAATATTTTTCAAGAATTATTTTCTGGCACATTTATGTGAATGCCATTAAACCGGCAATAAAAACATTAAGCGAAACACCGACTCTTGCGCATATTATTTGCGAAAAAAAAAATCTCCAAATTGTCTTATCACAATGAACAAGAACGCAGATGTGCAGATTTCTATTATCCCTATGTTCTATTGTTTTACTGGATAAAGGGTTTTTGAACTTATGTTTTTATGTGATAACCTAATGCGTTGCAGGTGTGCATGGCAATTAGGAATTCTCAAAAAATTTTAAAACATTCATTAGAAATATTTAATTAGAATTTTGGTGCTATTTTTTTTATTGCCATTTATAGAAATAGGTTCATAAACCCATTTAAGGTACATTTTGTAGAACAAAAGATTAAGTAAGAGAGTTGAATGTAGCAAAAAAGTTTTTATATATTAAAATTAGCCGACAACCCGAAATATGAATTTATGTTTAGTTAAATATAAATCGGTGAAAGAAAACATCGTGAGGAAACCTGCATGCCTGATGAGATGTCTTTGAAGGCGTGTGAAGTTCACCAACCGGCATTCGACCAGCGCCTCGGTGAGATATGGCTCGATACCCTCCTCGCCCGATTTATAGGAGAAGACCCGTGCCCAGCAGCTGGACATAGTAATATATGGGTTGCTACTTAACTTTACTTTTTAAAGATACATTTTCACTGGTATAACATGGAAAGTATTTACAAATTATGAATTAAAATGTCGCAAAAATAACAGATTTTTCGGATTTAGGCGGTTTATGGCATGAGGAAATTGATTGATATCTCATTCAATTAATTTAATATTTTGGCGTATGTAAAATATGTATGTATATTAAAAATCAGTGCTATGTATGTAGTCTAAACTAAGATAAAATTGTATATAATATGCTCAAAAATTATAAGGCAGACCATATTTATTAATTAAACTTCATTGACAGGCCTTTGTTTTTTTAGGTTTCATTATGAGTGAGCAACATGTAGTAAAAATTAATGTTTTCCAATTACAGTGTATAATGCGATTCAGTACCGCACAATGCCGAATTGCGCTAATGCTCAATTAGAACGCCAAAGTTTTTAAATGCACCGGTGTGCGCTAAGTTTAATGTTCAAACAAATTTAGTGAAAGTACATGTTTTTCTTTTATATTTTAAATAAATATTTAATGTATACTTTCATTCAGTGGGTATTTATATTACTTTCATTTATATTACTTTTTTCAAGTCCGAATTAACTTTTTATTATTTCCAATAAACTAAGACGATACGAAAGCTATTTTTTTCCAACGATTAACAGTAATATAGGTGTCTGTGAAGTATTCAAAACGTGCAGACACATAAAGAACTTAATAAACCGCCATAAAATCCGTAAAAAGTGTATCATTTATCTCCGTACTCCCACGGGAACGGGAAGTACGCGAGCTAACCCGCGGGGCGCTGCTAGTAAACTATAATTTCAAACGATAATATATAATTAAAATTTCGATCAATGCCAACATAAAAATACTATTTTCTACTACCGCATTACGGAATAGCCACTGCTTTTGAAAGTGCTCGACTGTGCGAAGCGTTGCTGTAAACAAAAGATCAACATTGCGCATTATGTCGAATAATGCGCATTTGTGCTGTAATTGGAAAACAGTCATTATAAATACATTATATCGTTTTGTAAGTTGAATATTTTAAATAAAATCAATCGGATGTGCAATAACAAATAAAATGCAGGTTGCACACTTTGTATTTATATATGTATTATGTGTGTCGTGTACGCGGTAAGGGTGAATTTACTGTAGAAAATATATAATATTATCCGTGCATTTATAATGAGGCTAAATCATGGAGGTTAGATACAAAGAGAACAATCTCATATGGGGGAAAATTTTAAAAAGTGTCAATCTGTACTTTGATCTCATTGAACAAGTTCAAAAACCGTCTACAATAGCGCTGGTGAAGTAAGCGGATTATGGTATTTAATTTTTTTAGTTTGAATCCATAAATGTGTGTGTGAGCTTTATTTCTTGGGGTATACTTGTAAATTACCACCTGATGCTAATGACGCTTTACATACGCACAGAGATTGCACTCCTTGTGTCTATGCTGTATTATCTAAAGTATAAAGGGTAGCCGATAGGCTGAAGTTAGCAAACAGTGATGTAGACACCCTCATTTAATTTTTGCAACATGCATAATAAAAATAACATCAATATATTAGGTAGAGAGGAGTTTAGCTCCAAATTTTATGTATGGATGTAAAAATGTTTGTAAATTGTTTTGTATGTAAGGAAAGCTTTTCTTAATATAATTATAATTGTGAAGTAAATCGTCATCTTACAGTTAATTCATTCTGTAACACAAAATTAAAGATATTTTATATAAATCGATTGTGTTAAATTTTATATGATATTTTAAATTATATATAATAAGAATAAACCATGTATTATACAGATGTAAGTAAATATGCATTGTAATAAAAGTTGAAACTGTATTGTTTTTGTTTTAAATTAATTTAAGATTCTCATAATTGTTGGTTAATGTGCACATTCGAATCCAGATTTTTTTTAAGGAAATATTGTGCCAAAACTAAAATTCCATTATGGCTAAGACTTGTGTTTGTCTAGTGGTTGTCAAGAAACTGCAACAGACAGATATCGAGATGTCTCGAAAAGCTTCAAAGGGTCATCTAACATCTCACAAATGGGCGAAGTCTGTACACAAATAGTGATGAGAATATTTTTCCCCAATAAATCCTTTACGTGAATTTAATCAAATAAGTCATGTAAATATAAACAATCAATTCATCGTCTATTAGGAAATAAAATATTTAATTTAATTATGTATACTTTTTATTTATTAAATTACGAGATAATCTCACATTCAAAAATTAACAACTTACAAAAATTTGGTCATCGCTGCATTTCACTTAGGTAACTAATCAACATATTTACATATTATTCTTAATTATAATATCTTTAACTTTGATTAAGTATCACATGTTCGCAATATAATATATACTAATAATCATACATTAAAATACTTACATATAATTTGTAGGTATAGTCAAACTTATGTCTAAATAATGGAATATACAAGCATCTTTGAATAATAATTCATACATTATATAACAAATATTAGTATATAATATGAAATATTACAGTAAAATAATTATTTTTATACAAAAGATAGCGTCGGACCTAAACAAGTGCAAATACTTTTTTCTATCATTTTTAATTCCCATATACCTTGGAGCACACAATATAAGAAATTATATTATGTAATGTACTTTATTAAATGTAAGTAGTCAATGGATAGAAATAATAAACGAACCTAATACTTAAATACTATACTATTAACGAATTTATACATTGATATATAATTTGTCAGTATTTTAAATTTCTCATTTTATAATCATATTTCTTATTTATTACTAATAAATTTACAACTACATTATTTTTTGGTCTGCGGCTGTATGTTATTAATATCTTTGTAATAATTAAATAATTTTAAAATAATATCAATATGTAGTTATAAAGTATCACATTTTCACAACACTTATATAGTAAATACAATAAAACTTAAGATGTTATTTTGATGTTAAATCTACATAATAGATATTATTATCAACCTACAATTATTGAGAACTATGGTAAAACTAGACTATAAAAAATCTTGGTCGTTTTCTAATGAGATTTGTGAGAATGGAGTTGATGATACTGACAGAAAGCAGTCCGTCGCTGAATGAATCGGCAATATACACAAACTGAATTTAGTGGACATCCCAACCTAAGTGTTAGTGTGGCTCCTAATATTACTATTGATAAACACTGTCCAGTTTTAACTAATTATGTGTTTTTTTTTCTTATCCTATAATAGATACGTTTTTCATGGAAAGAATAATAGTATACTACAGATTTTATGATGGACGAATATCATGATTGGCCGTTAGTCCACTCGCCTTCCATTCGCCACACAGAAAAAGCATAACTTAACTTATCTTGCGCTAAATACTTTCCGTGTTCGCTTCCGGAGTCACTGCTTACTTCACTACTCGCTGTTGACTCGCTATTTGATAAGATTTGATACAAGAACTCTATGTATTGCGTGGCCAATTGTAGAGTTTGGATTTTAGACAACTTATCGCTTGGCAAAGATGGAATAATTTGCCGCAAACTCGCAAACGCCTCGTTCAAACTTTGCGTTCTTTGCCTTTCTCTCACATTCGCCATAACTCGCTGTATCTGCATCTCCTCGTAAGACTGCGTTTTCTTGCGAGACGATTTGCTCGATCGTTTCCTCGCTCTTCTCTGCTCCTCGCTTTCCTCGTTGTGCTCCTCCGTCGAGCCACGGTAATCTGTTTCAGATGATTGCACTTCTGTATTTTCGTAGTAATTATCCTGCGAGTTTGAATCGTCGAAATAGAAACTCTTCGAGAATTGTCTCTGTCGGTGATCGGGTATACACATAGGGTCGTAGGGCGGCGGGTACCGATGTTGCTGGTGTTCTCTCCCGTCTTCATAAACGAAGGTTGTGGTCCACGGCTCTAGAGCTTGAGGCCTCTCCGGACCATTGCTTAAATCGATTAAATGTGTCGGCGAAGATGATGTGAACCCCTGCATTTCGACTTCTCCTTTAATCTCTACAGGTGCGTATCCGAAGTAACGATTGTCGTCATCTAATGTGTCGTATTCACGTTTAATAGGCACTCTGTTTTCACAGTTTTCGTAACTCATCGCTTGGTAGACCGGCAACGAATATTAAAATATTGTGCGCGCGTCGAACCCGCAACCGTTCGCATCGAGTGGCAGACTAAGTCGTTCCGCCCCAACCCGTCCCTTCATTGACAAGACACAAAAAATAACCATTTCCACCGCGTTAGGACCGATGCACCTCCCGCCAAACCTCCCGCGTAGCGCCGCCTCCCGTTGCCGCGTTTTTGTGCTTGTGCGACAGAGACGGCGATAACAGATAACTGACGAGGCGATCGCTTTGTGTTTATCTTGTCCATCATCTCGAAATTGTATTTACCGATTGTACATAAGCGTATATATTGCAAACGGGTCGCCATATTGGTTTTGTGGATGCCCCTTGGTAATGAAATTGAAATCGTTTTGAAACGTTTTGCCTTTATTTGTAGGAGTGATTGTAGCTTTAAATTAATTAATTAATTAATCTTATAATAACGAAGTTAGAAATGAAAAGGATAAATTAATATTTTGTATGTTTGTGTAATAAGATATTTATATAAAGCTACATAAAGGTCGTTTTTATAGATAGGTATAATATTATACCTATTTATACCTTTTACACATTACAGATGCAGAGTGGAGATGATGTGGTAATGATAAATAGAGCAATGAATAATTTCTTGAAAGAATCAACCTTAAAGATTAAATTATAGAGAGAGAGAGAGAGAGTATTTTGTGTACGGAGAGTGCAGTGTCTATAAGGATCATTATATTAAGAGAATGATATAAGATTGAAGAAATTATTAAAAATTATAAAATAAACAAATCAAATGCTGATTGACGCTGTTCCAAACTACAACATTACCTACATCCCACATTTTAAAATTTTTATGCTTTATTGCAACTTTTAAAACAAGCTTAGAATACCAAAAAAAACCGGACCAATTTAAATTTATATTTCCTTATTCGAACGTAGGTAAAAGGCACAAGTTAACCCCCGCTTCGGCCTGTTTTTATGTCGTCTCGTCCCACCGTCGCCCAAATCTAAAAATACCCGTGACGTAACCAGGACCGATCCCACGGACCCGAAATTTAATAACATAAATATTTGTTATATTCGAACATTCGACAGATTGTTCGGAGCCTGGTCAATGTCAATTTAACATGGCGGCTCTTGTTATGAAAAAATCAATGGACGGCGTCTTAGAAAGGCGCCAAAAGCCGTTCAAGTGCAACGAACTAGTGATTTTGGGTTTCAAAGGTTAATTAGACCAACCTATTTTGCTTTACAATGATATGCCAGGCTTTAGATAGGGTTGCCAGATCAGAATTACAAAATATCGGGAAAAAATACAAATCCCAACTGATTTGCGGATTGTTGTCGGGAGAAAGAAAATATTAGTAAGAAAAATTATTTTTAATTATTTTTGGTAGGGAATTTTAGAAATAACCGTTTTTCTGGAGATTTAAAGATTTTTCTGGAGTCTGGAGATCATTAAAAAGTCGGGAGAATCCAGACGATTCCCTACCATTTGGCAAACTTAGCTTTAGATAGAATTTTTGTATGAATGTGTGGATGGATAGTCACAAATCTTTTTTGCTTTGCTTTTATTGATAGACTTGGTTTTAGTCAGCTTTTTTTTGTCAACCAAACGGTAGAAATGTCACAAGTTTATGTCGCCATACGAACAGCCCATTTCAAGGCACACACAAGGTCAAGATCGAACCCGGAACCTCTCGCATAAGAGGCCGAGTCCACCTAGCACTGGACCATCGTCGCTCAAACATAGACCTAACTAAGCTCAAACGACCTAAAAAGAGCTTTATTATATAGGTCTCTATTTGTGAACGCCAAGACCATGATGCGCTGCCACTTGTAACCAACTTCGGTCTACTAGACCGGTCGGTTCTACTTGGATGCATGGAGAATGGAGATCATTCAATCCTACTTTCCGAACGTGGTTTTCAATCCATATTAGCTCTTGAGCGTGCT
This sequence comes from Lycaena phlaeas, assembly GCA_905333005.2. Taxonomy (NCBI): domain Eukaryota; kingdom Metazoa; phylum Arthropoda; class Insecta; order Lepidoptera; family Lycaenidae; genus Lycaena; species Lycaena phlaeas. The sequence goes on from HG995181.1 coordinate 9,453,788, forward strand.
TATCCCTTGGATAATTCATCTTAACTTCATAATGGAAACCATAAAAAGACACATTCGAAATTGTATTAAAATATTATCAATTAGAGATTAGTTAACTAAGTTTAGACCGAATTTGGATGGGCTGTGGTGTGTTTGTCCTGCCATGCGCGACTACAGGTTATTCTGCTAGGAAAACGTAGGCAAACAAAACCGGGCCCTCCTACCGATTTCATAAGATAAGTAGCTACAAGTAACTATTTAAGAATTTATAAATATGTAAAAAATTATCAACCCTTATATGTCCCACTGCTGGGCACTTGTCTCCTCCTCGAAGTCAGGCGAGGAGGGTAATGGGCCAATAGTTCACCGCGCTGGCCCAGTGCGGGTTGGTAAACTTCACATACCTTCAAAGTCTTTCAATCTCATCAGGCATGCAGGTTTCCTCACGATGTTTTCCTTCACCGGTGAGCGAACGATGGTCTCGTGTGCACTTAGAAATTTAGAAAAACCCATTTCAAGGCACACACGGACGGTTCAGGATCGAACCCGGAACCCCTCGCATAAGAGGCCGAGTCCGTCCACCACTGGACCATCGTCGCTCTATAGTCGATAAATATGTACGTGGGTTTTAAACCATTGCTGAAAAAATGTAAGACACTTTTTTAACCTTAAAATAATGTTTTCTATGCTAAAAATATTTGGTTAGCATGTTTGTCTTTATCCGTTAGCAGTTTAATGAAACGACGATATTCATAGACTTTTTCCAATATTTGTCTACCAACGTTCAAGTGAAGGGTTATATTTTGGGCGCAATTACCAACCGCGGTAGTGACTATCGACTGACTAGTGACTGCACACGGATAGTAGGTATTTATAGTGACATCCATTCTAGGATGTTTATTATTCGTTTATTTTCCACAGCCGACAGTTCCGAGGATTTATTTATGTTAATACAATAATACCGTTATTCTTAATTACAATAGTGAAATAAAGGGATATAAATAAATTATTAATAGATAATATGTAGGGTGTTTCTTGGGCAGAAAGGGTTCGAAACGAAGACCTCCGCCAGAGAACTAAAGTTATCGATATCATGCGAAGAAATAGCACATTTAACGCACGCATTCAGAAGAACGGATGGCCGATGGGTTCAAGAGTGGAGGCCGCGTTTAGGTCGACGAAGTGTTGGTCGTTCGGCCATTAGCCAGATGGCAGCTCCGTGCAGTGGCAGCTCCGCGTTGGATGCGAGTAGCAAGGGATCGGTCGTCTTGGCGTTCATTGAGGGAGGCCTATGTTTAGCAGTGGACATACGTATAGATGATGAATATGTAGGAAGACATCATAATTCCTTCTTTACCCGACCTGACGTCAAAAGGGTTTAAATAATGTTCGCGTGTTATAATGCCGCTATATCAAAACGACAAAAATAATAAAATGTGATTTTTTTTGTCGTTTTTAGCTCGACATAAAGAAAGGAATTAGGTATGGCGGGTAGGCGTTTGAAATATTCACAGAATATCAAGTTGAATATTCATTTAAGAAAAAAAATCATAAAACAAAATGATATAATGATTTAACGGGTGCTCTTAAATAACAAACGTATTTTTGGCCATTTTGTAGTAATATTCTTTTTTTTATTCGGTACGGAACCCATCGTGCGTGTGTCCGACTTGCACTTTTTTGATAAAAGTTGCATCAAAGACATAATATACATACTGATAAAATATTAACAATGGCGCATGATGTACATGAATGCTATTTAAGATGGACATAGCTTTTTTATATATACTGTGATGTGATCTTTTAATAAAAGTTTGATGTAAATTAACTAATTTAATTAATAATTAATTAATTAAGAGAAACATACAATCCACAAGTTAAAAAGGTGAACGAATCTGATTTATACGGGATAAACAAATTGTAATTTATAATCTCTATAAGTAATAAATTAAGTATATTATCTCTATAACTCTACAAAATAATTTTAAAGATACCAATCAATCAATCGGTATATAAAAGTCGAATTCAAACTATTTCGCCACCGCTGTGAGAAGTTTTATCGCATAATATTAAAAGCATTTTTTAGAGCATGACCATAATAATTTACGACGTAAAGTATCTTAAGGAGTGTTAAAAATGTAGATAATGACTCAACCGCCACATCTGGCGAACACTTGGGATTCACAAAAATTACTATTTTGTTTCATTCATGAAGTAAATGCGCGTACCCGTTATCTGTTCCCACGCAAGGGGTCTTACTCAGCTTAATTACCTTTTTTTTAATTACTATGTGTGAGGGTACTAAGGGTGAAACACCTCTTGGTCTAAAATTTTGAAAAGATGGCGGCTTTTTTAAGTGCCTATCCTATTATTATGCTATCATTACTAAAGATAATTTATACTTTGACTGTTACATTTAGATACTTAGATGTATGTATTACAAAAAAAAAGTTTATTTTTAGAAGCGTTTAGTCGTCAGAAGTTGTAGTTGTATTTTTTTTTATAATACTAGCTGGTTAGTGGTTCGTACATCTAGGCATTTGTCTTGGAATAAAAAGATAGCGTGGAGATTTTTTTTAAATGTTAGTCGGTAAGGCTGATGTCAAGTGGTTAGCGTCGCCCATCAACACAAATAAATTTACCTCAGACTAGCCCACGCAACCCATTCATGTGTCACCCATCCTGAGCCATAAGATGTTCAGTCTTTATGCTAATAATTACACGGCTTAACCTGCCCTGCCCTTTTCTCCGAAACACAGGAAAGCCGTTTGACGGGAGAAATAAGCAACTAACAATACCTAGAGCAGACCGGATACATAGTCTTAGCAGTACCTACTTCATGCTTGTTTTCTTCTTTTTTTTCTACGTTTTTATTTGTATGTGTAATGTCGAATAGTGAAAAAAAATCTATCTATCTATCATGCAATTCAAGTAATACACACTCAATATTATAATATACAAAAATATAGTGTTCATAAGGCATATGACATCATTGTTTGCTCCTAAGGAACGTGCACATAAACATGACCTAAAATCAAGACCACCACCGGCTTAAGCACGAAAAATTATGTACATTTGCTTCATTAGTTTTGAAACTGTACACTGACAAAAAATGTCAATGCGACCCCCGGAAACTTCACCCAAATCAACTTTGGGGGTCACTCATGCAGCACATTACAACAACATGTTGCAAAAAATAATACCAAGAAATGTTTCTTGCAAATATGGCCGCCGCCGAATGAAAAGTGAACACTATAATTTTTAACAAAACAAGAAACGACTTCAAACAGTAAACTAAAAACCAAAAAATAAATTTACTTTGCACAAAGTAATACGTATTTTAATTTAGTTAAATCAAAATGAATAAGTAATAAATTATTTTATAATTCTGTAGTCGGTGCCAAGTAAAACAATAACTGTGTAGGTAAACTTAGAAACGCACTAGTCATCCATACGATTTTTGAAAGTTCCCCTCGATTTTTCTGGTCTGCCATCATCAGATCCTGATTTCCTTAATATGGGACAACTTCGGAAATATCTACTTTCCAACAAAAAAAGAATTATTAAAATCGGTTCATAAAAAAGGTCGATAAGCCTTGAACAAACATAAAGAAAAGCATATATACGGTCTAATTGAGAAACGTCTCCTTTCTTGAAGTCGTTTAAAAATGACCGATTTATTTACCACTTGGCCTTTTTATATCTAGTTTATATGTAAAATCTGCCCGCCTCGGTATTGCCCGGGTACAAAATGTATTTAAAAAAACAATAGTAAAAGAAAAAAAAATAGAATATTTTTTATAAGCACACCTTTATTGTTTCAGGATAGGCAACATATGAGACCACTTGCGACATACACGTCTGCCATTTTGCCTATCCTAACTATGTAACATAAAAAGCTAATTTTTCAAAAAGACACATCATCATCATCATCATCAGCCTTTATCCGTCCATTACTGAACGTAGGCCTCCCTCATTGAACGCCAAGACGACCGATTCCTTGCTACTCGCATCCAACACGGACCTGCCACTGCACGGAGATCGTCTACCTAAACGCGACCTCCACTCTTGAACCTTAACGGCCCATCGGCCATCCGTTCTTCTGAGTGCGTGTCCAGCCCATTGCCACAAAAGACACATCAGTAAAAAAATATTTTGAATGATAGTACGAAAGAAATCTTATACCTTTAAACGAGCAATTCTTGTATATATATATATAGAATCGGGATCTCGGAAACGGCTCCAACGATTTTCATGAAATTTTGTATACATGTGTTAAAAACGGCGATAAATCGATCTAGCTAGGATACATTTTTAGAAAACTTTTTTTTATCCGTGTTTTGAGGCATCGATAAAATATTATTAAAATACGAACGTAAATTTCACTGTCAAATAATATGTCACGGTAGCTTAGTGGTAAAATTAGGCAGTTAAGTCCGAACGAGCCTGGTTCGAATCTCCAGTCCGATTTTTTTTAAAATCATATTTTATTACTTAGGGTACCGAGCAAATGCTCGGTCAACCAGGTACTTATCTGTAAATTGTAATATAGACACGGCAACGTTGCTTGGCAATAAGCAGGCTGCAGGATGCTTGTAACTATCAGAAGAGTGCGTCTCTCTACCTCTACTTCTACCTCAACCGGCAGTATCTGTTACAAGAAATCAGATAGTCATATATGAAAATGTATGTAGGTATGGATGGATGGAAGCAAGGCTCCGTTGCGTTCTGCCTATCATACAAGTCAAGTTTATTACTTAGACATATTTAATATATCAATACAATTGTTTTATGATGTTAACGCGAATGTTACTTATTATAATGAAACAAGTTATGGATTTCTTCACTGTATTAAGCTTCTAAAATCCCGACGTTACGTATACTTTACAGCAACTTTTCAGTTTTCAGCAAGTTTTGGGCAGCAAAAAAGTAGGTTGCTGAAAACTAAAAAAAAAAAAAGTATCCGAAACGTAAGCCATGAAAAAAAACTTTATCAACCACGATAAAATCCATCAAAGTTGTTTCATTATAATACAATGCATATTTAAAGGCTCTTTTAAAATATTTTCATGCGTTTTGACTATAACTGCATTAGTTGAAAATGAATGCGGTTTTTATAATGACATGCGTTTCTTGAGTAAAGCATTATGATTTATAAATAGATCTGTCAAAGAGGGGTCGAGACAGTACATTTTCTCAGAACTCTCTTATATATCCGTATTTCTCCCTATATGTATTAATATGACTGACGATGTCAGTTTAGCTCGCTTTGTAAGGCTTCCTGATTACGTCTTATAGGCAACGTTCCACTAGGATTTCCCGCTCTAAACACTCTGACTCATATGAGAAAATAATTATATCTATGGACACTTTTACACCACGTCAATCTGGTCTCGTGCTAAGTTCTCGAAGGGACTTGTGTTGGTACAAGACATCGGAAATAAATGATATTTAATATTTTTTATATCAGTACATATATTTAAGATTTTTATCATATTATACACAAATTTAACACACATCCATGACCCAGGAACACTGAAAACATTTTGTTTCCTGGCGTGATTCGAACCCGCTACCCCCAGCTTGAGCGCCAAGGCGCTAACCACTGAGCCACAGAGGTCGTCATATATTATGGCATGGTGTGGTAACGGTATTAATCAGCTATATCATTTAGTTTTGTAGTTTTCCTTCATCATCATGTCAGCCAATCGACGCTCACTGCTGGGCATAGGCCTCCCCCAAGGATCTCCACAACGATCGGTCCTGTGCTGTTTTAAGTTTTGCTTATTTTATTTAAATAGGCTATGTCGGTGGCTATAAGTTCTAAGTTAATATATTTATGGGTCCTTTTGAAACCTCTCCATGTAAGAGACAGGGCAATAAGGTAGCTTCAGGTTGCGTTTCAATTCCCGGCTACGTCTGCCTCACTTTTTGCTCGTTTCAAATAATTCTATAACTATACAGGGAGCCTAGCCAAAATGCCATTAAGAAAGCATTAGCAAAGTTCGAAATGATAAAATATATAGGATGATTGTGATTAAGCGCGGCCTTATTTTAATCCCATACATTTTATCATTTTCGAACTTCGCTAACGCTTTCTTAATGGCATCTTGGCTAGGCCCCCAGATGGGACGTAGGTATTCTAAAAGGGATTATCTCTCCCAAGATAAGATTATGCAGTTCTGTAAAGCATCAGATGTTCGTTCGGCAGCCAATTAACACAGTAACGTTTGTTTAGTTAAGAGGTTTACGACGTTGTTTATTTTTGGAGCGTTAAGTTTGCGCTCGTTAGTGACACCTGCTTACAAGTTGAAAGTGACGTGATATCTAATCAGTATGAAGATTTGTTTTTCGGATTGACTTATGCTGTTGGCCTTAGGACCTTCGACCGCACGGCCTTATGGCATCGGATCTGGCATCAGTATGAAGAGTAATTAAAGGCTAGCTGTATTAGTTCCCTTAGAACAATCACAAATTAATAAAATAATTGAGAGTAGATTTGATCAGCATGATATGTCAAAATTGTTATTGAATGTTGGCAAAGGATCGGTCGTCTTCGCGTTCATTGAGGGCCTACGCTCAGCAGTAGACGGATAAAGGCTGATGATGATTATTGATATGAAAAATTACGCAAAAGTCTGAGAAATCATAAATAACAAGCGGTCCGACTTTGCGTGGGTAATCAATTTATAGCCTTTGTATTGACTTACATTTACTGCGGCGGACCATGATAATTCTCCATTCCAAAACCATTCGTCCCGTACCTTCGGATAAGTAGTTTCAATTCTAAATTCCCATCATATTATAGTAGGTAATGAGTTCTTTTTTCCGTTAAATTGTAGAAAGGGTTAAAAACATAATTCACGAAACACTTAAATGATTTTCCATGGATTTTCCGATAAGTATAACTATATTAGAAAACTACTTACATTCAAAGTAAAACTTAATATTATTAGAACACATCAACGTAATAATATGTACTGAATTTCTATGTTCAGCCCAACAGCCTTAATATACATTTTTATGACGTTTATGTATAACAATATACATATTGATTTTAGTATTTTCCAGTTCCCACGTAAAGTCCGACATCTGGTCATATGCCAGCGGACAGCCATTGTTTTAGAATAAAAGTGAAGATTAGGCACTAAAGTGTAATATTGTAATAAATAATAAACCGTCTTGGAAACGTTCAGCCATAAAACATCTGCGAGCCTCTGCAGCTGCGTTTAGGAGGAAATACGTCACACGTGCACTATCCGTAGGCGGTTCTTTTAAGCCTGATAATATTCTTTTTTTTTGCACTGTTCGAAACAAACGAAGGCATAATGGCAAAAGTATCAATTAAAAAAACTCGGTAAATCTAGAGAAGCTTGCAATAACTTGTATGTACTTAAATACTTACATGAAAAAAAAAAAAGAATAATACTATTTTTTTTATTTATCAATATAACTTAAGTGCTTAAATATATAATGTAAACTGTAGTATAATATTCATCGATCATGTTATAAGTTAATAAAATCTTAATCAAGTTTTCTTTATTTTATTTAAGAAAATTATAAATGTTTAAACGTGAGTAAAAGAAGTGAAAGAAATGTTGATGTCATGAGAGTTTCAATTCATTACTGAATACTGATATACCTTAGATAATAGAATAGATACACTCAATTTATTTATAAAGTAAAATTAATGAATATTACTTAAGTAAACTACTTACGTAAAGTTCGTAGTCTATAGTCTATTTGATTCGATGATGTTGGTCCTGCTATAGCGTGAATAATGAACATATTAATGTTGTTATCCTTAAATTAATAATTTGTTTACGGTACGTTTCAGAGACCAAGTAATTATTATTCTATGGTTGTTATCCTTTTGTTGAGTACGTCTGTATTATATAATATTATGCCCAAAGGGCGAAACGCGTACTTCCAATATATTATTCCCTATAGCCTAAGTAGGTATTGTTCTCATAAATAAGCTATATTATTGTAAAGTTTACAGTTTTTCATGAAAGCAAAAACACCCTTATAAACTTTCGCGTTAATATTAAATAGTAGGATCTTTTCAATTTTATGCCATATAGATACAAATGGTTATGTCAGAGCTGGCCTGATCCTCTGCAAATCCTGAATGCCTGTGCAGCTTCACAAACTATATAATATACCACTCTATAGTCTGGGCGAACATAATAATATAAGGATATAGGATTTCACTAAATACATATTATGAAAGTTACGTATTCGACTACTAAATACATATATAAGATACCTACAGCAAAAATATTTTTAAATATTTTGTTTAACTGTCTGCCTGTTTCTTTGTTCTAGCTCATCCCTAAAACGGCCAGGCCGATTTTGATGAGACTCATATTGGCAGATAGCTAATGTTATTGTTACTTAGATTACATAAACTATCAAATTAAAACACAGATAACAAAAATAATCATCATCAGCTTTAGCTAAGCTGCATGCATTAGCTAGTTGAATTTATATATTAATTGCTAGTAATCCCGTATGTCATGTACACAACCATCCTGCTTATCTTTTCGGAGCAGCTTTGCTGTGTTTGTGACAGAAGGGCAGAATAGATACTTAGTGCAACGTGCAAATTGACATGGTTATTTTCATCACTAAATCTATTTAAAACGGCTTATTTACCACGTTTTTACAATTTTTTTACACACATTATATTAGCTTTAGCCTTCACCTGTACCTATGTATGTTTGTAACTTTGGCAAGAACCGATGACAATGCAGTAATTCGATACGATTATTCCATTTTTCAATAAGCAAAAGAGAGTTTTTTAGTTTTAGACTATAAATTATTTGATGGTTTTTCGTAGAGCTCGCTATTTTGACACTGTCTACTAATGTCTTGTTCACGAGAAAGCGTAAGTGTTTACGTTCACACTGAGCACTTGTCAACAGGGGACTCATCTCCCTTTTTGCGTATAACTAACATAAAAACTTACGAATCTATTCGGATCCTAGATTGAATCCAGTCAAAGAATTCAGACGTATATAGAGGAAGAGTTTTTAAGGATTTTTTGTGTAGCTCGCTCTCGTAGGCTCATATGCTGGGGACATCGCGGTGTCCATATCGTCACGCCGCCAAGTGGAAGTTTGCGTCGCAGAAACAAATTTATGTCAGGAATCGCCAATGCACGCATGTGTTGTCTAGGCCCAGCATAGTAAGGGCGACGTGCCAACAAGAAGTCCTGTTCCAGATTTTTCCTATACAAAGTAATAAGTAAAGTAAAAAACGTATCAATCCTTTATGTCCCCCTGCTGGCCTCGGGTCTCCTCGAAATCAGGCGAGGAGATAATGGGCCATAGTTTATCGATGCGCTGTCCCATACGTGTTGGTGAACTTCACATACCTTCAAAGCAACCTCATCACTTGCATTCTTTCACCGGTATATAAAGTAATATTTAAACAAAATACAAGCTATGACTATGGATAGATGTTTCAGGGTACACCTCCAGCGAGCAGATGCGTCCCACGTGTGGAACCCGGCATCGACGGCGACGCCCGCCTCCGCTCACCACGCTAGCACCGTGTCGAGGACAATACTATCATGAGGAATTTATTTAATCTATAATCTATATCATCGAAATACTACATACTACTTTTGATTTCTTAGATGAGTCTGCTCATCTACTTTTCCGATGTAGCTTTGAGGTCATAAGGCCAACGCCCAACAGCATAGGTCCTTTCGAAAAAAAAAACTACTTTTGACGACCTCTATGGCTCTGTGGTTAGAACGTTAACGTGTAAGCCCGAGGTAGCGGGTTCGAATCCCGCCACGGCACAAAAAGTTTTCTGTGTTCCTGGATCATGGATGCGTATTAAAATGTGTATTATTGAAAATCTTAAATATATGTAAAGTATAAAAGTATTGAATATATTTCCGTTGCCTGACAAATTGTTAGGGAACTTACCACGGGACCAGATTAACGTGTTGTAAAAGCGTCCATAAGATATTATTATTATTACGGACCATATTTTTATAGATACATATTAGCACGGTACACACATTTGAGACATTTATTTGGTGTAATAATGATAGACCAACGATCTTCTATGATACATCAACGAACAACGTTCTATATAAGTACCTATTTAACTAACAATAATACACACTAACTTTAGGTCAAATTATTAGATAAATATCTTTATGTATGTCATATGTGTGTGTGTGTGTGTGTGTGTGTGTGTGTGTGTGTGTGTGTGTGTGTGTGTTGTGGTAGACTTCAATTGACATTAAAAAAGATATGTGATGGTACTATTTTGAATAAAATTTTTGACTTTTGACTTTGACTATGGCATTTCTAAGGTCAATGCAGGATAAAGGATTATATTCTTTAGTTTCGACAATCGTATTAATTTCATATTTGACAAAAAAATCGTCATTTTTTTGTCAAATATAATATAATAATTTTTTGAACGTAACGGATTAGGACTTGTCCTAATTAGTAACGTCGTGGTGTCCCATTAGCGTCACCCTGCATTGTCCGGCGTTCACACGAATTGTTTCAGCAGATGCACCGTAACACTACCCCGTGGACATTCCACCTACTCGGAGCCCTGCCAACTGATTTACATTACGAAATTAAGACATTTCCATTTTATAAACCTACATTAAAATTGACGTAGACGCCGTCAAATTTGATATTGGTTTCCGAATTCTATGTATTACAACACAGATTTATAAATAAAGACAAATGGAGCATGCATAACACGCGAGTGACGCCAAAAAAGCGAATACAAATCGAAAAGCGAACACAATTTAAAAGACGTTTAGAGTACGACGCTATTTCAAGCACTCGAGAGCGCTTTTGAATCTGTATTCGCTTGAAGCGTCACTCGCGTGTTCAGCATGCTCCATCTGTCTTTATTTATAAATCTATGTATTACACATACTGATGTATAACTAAGAATGGATTTTTTTTACGGTTTTCCAATTCTTAGGAATACATTAGGCGAACCAACCGCAGGATCGACTTAATGAGCGGATAAACTTAAAAGTAATTAGGCCCCGATCATTAAAATAAGGGTAGTATTTAATCCTACAACTGTAAATCCCTTTTTTCTATCAAAATATTCGAAATTACCGCTAAAAATACTGAATTGCACACTAAAATTGCTCTTTAAATTAATCAAATATACTACACTGTTCGACCTTAAAAGCTTAAAAGTTAACTAAAAGTAAATCTAATAATTCTTTGAGTGCAACAAAATATTTAAACATATTTTTTTGGAATCCATCACCTATTAAACTTTAAAGATTATGAGTTATTCTAAAGAAACACCAGTTACTCAGTCATATTTATCTATTGAAGTTCACATAAAATCAACAAATTGTAATCCTAATTTGCACTAATCATTGCAAGACAGTAAGGTAACTCAGTTTTTTCAACAAATCAATCTTTGTTATCGGAATATTAAAACAAAATATTGTACGATTAGGCAGGTCTTGCTTTTGTTGGTCGTCCATATTATGGCTTATACTGGAATAGGTGTGTTTTTAGCTTCTACAGGTGGTGTGACATATTTTAACCTGATAGGCAGTCCGATGATATATTTCCGAATTCAGTTACGAGTCAACGCCAATACCTACAGACCGCGTAAACATCGATATCAGTCCGCTATCGGCAAATTGCTCAAATTCATTAATACCTCGTCCGATAAGGAGATGGGGAGTCTCCCAAACTTTACAGCCAAGACACCGCGTGGCGGCAGCTGAGGCTACCGCGGTGGAATCAGTGACTGGTGAAACCAGCTTCACCTCGGTGAAACCACCCGGCGGGGATAGTCCACCTGGTGTCTCATATCAACCGACGGTGGTGCTGGATGAACCCGTCACAACTCACAGGAACAAACCAACTCAAACGGCCCGCCTCACGTCCGATGAAACATTAACGCCACTAGGACTATTAGCTTAGCCCAAGCGAAAAAAAAAACTTTCCAAATGTGGTGACTTCGCCCATTGGTAACCTGCGATCTAGTTTTTGAGCTCGATCAAAGGAGAATTTGAAAATGATTCCAACTGGTAGATTCCTCTCACGCTGAAGAAGCGAGAGAGATCGAGTGCGATGCGACTAGCGTGAGTGTTGAGTGCGTTAGCTCGCGCGACCGCATAATTTTAAATAAAACAGATGAACAATAAAAAATAATGTTGGGTGATAGGTATTTTAGGTCCATGAGTAGTAATTCGTAAAATGTTATTTTATAATGGAAACATACATTATTTGTTATGCAATCTTAGAAAATAATTTTAGAAATTCCGTTGTAATATTGGATAATTTAGTGTGCAAATCAGTATTTTTGTTATACGGTTAGTAATTTTGTTTTAAGATGCGTATATTTGTGATTTCAACTAGATTTTCGTTGGAAATTGGATAAAAAAGGTCTTCTGATTTTGATTGATTTTATATATTTTTCAATACAACATGTTTAGATAATCAAGTAGTTAATTTGTAGTACAGTCATTTATTAGATGTTGCAGTAGGTTTTTAGTAGAGAAGAATTTAAAATTTCAAAAATTAAATTGTTACTAGCTGTTGCTTGCGGTTTTTTTATGTATCCTATTTTACTTCTAGTACCTCCGAGAATATGTACATGTACAAAGTTTCTGTGATGATGGGTTGAGTAGTTTTCGCGTGAAAGAAACAAATATCCCTAATTTCACACTTATAATATTAAGTAAGGAATAAAGATGATTCATACAGTATAACTGTACATGTATTGTAGGATATTTAATAGTAATTTCAAATTTGAGTATGTATTGACAGAAATACAATATAATGTGTCCTGTTTATGCTCGGTTCGCAGGCAAGTTATTGCGGACACTCGTCTAAATCTGGATTTAGCGACTATTTCCATTTCCTGTATAGGTGCCCTGGTGATTACATTTGCTACCTGACAAGATGTGTATACCTAAACTATATGATAAATACAATTTTAAAGTCAATACTACAAGTTTAAATATATTATTGATATTTTCTGGTAATTAAAAATAAGATGGACAGCAGATCCTACATGAGTTTTTTTTGTCATTTTGGGTTTATTAAAAGACATTTGTTATTTACTAGAAGCAAAAATGGAATACATATTACATAATTATTCATATTATACTTATTTGGATTCATTTATTTATTGGGCATGTCTTATTTATATTTTCGACATATTAATAATCTAAGATAGTTTCATGATTGATGATAGAATCATCGGTGTTGTCATATAATTCTGTTTCCGTCGCCTAGGAAAATCGAAGAGACTTCATCTATTTCTATTCTATAATTATTAACACAAGCAAAGTCGTGGACACAAACAAGTTTAAGTTGAAAAAATATATACTCTGCTCTTTCAAAATTGTTGCATATATTTTTTTCTACAATTATGGTTGGGCAAGAAAACTCGCAATTTACACGAAATCTCAAACCCACTGACGATTATCGTACTTTTGAATTTATATACAGAAAAAAAACATCCGTGTTATTACAGGAAAAACATTTTTTTTTTTAATATTTTGAGCGACGAATGATTTTAAAATTTTATGAGCGTTGTGAAAACGCCTTCCATAAATACCGGGAATTTTGTTATAATTTGCATAAGCGTCATACGATCCAAAATATTTAAAGAGTAAATCTCTACTTATTGCCATTAATTCTTTCATCGGGGGATATTTCGTAATGGTCGCACAAAGTTTGTTAGCTTTAAAAGCAATTCGCGATGATACTTTTACGGCCGCCTTCCGTTTAGATGTAAAAATAATATTCAGGATTCACAATGTTTTGTTATATTTCCTTTTTATTGAAATGGTTTTCGCACGCAATTATATATCCGTTTGTAATTTTATTAACTACCTATGAATAGATATTGGTTGCGGCCGGCTGGACGATTTGTCAGGCTCGCGAGTTCGAATCCCGCCTGCCCTCCAAGACAATTGACGTGAACGCTGAACCAATAGAATCAGTGGCGTTACTACAGGGTGGCAAGTCGGCAAAATACCACGGGCCCCCAGCTGAAAGGGGCCCCCGGTCGGAGGAGAATTCCAACTCTCAACATTTATTATTACACATTTAGTAAAAAAATATAGTGTCTTTCCTAGCATCCGATGAATTTGCCACGGGCCCCGAACGGTATAGTTACGCCGCTGAGTAGAATAGAATAGAATACTCATTGTATGGAAATGACACTAGCTTACATGTAATTAGACTCAAGGAATATTATAATAATAAATCGTTTTAAACGAAGTATAGACGTTTTTAGACGTTTATACAAACAAAATCATATCGTACTTATATTATAAACGCGAAAGTTTGTAAGTATCTGAGCTAAGTATTATATTATTATATATATTATTTTTTCACGTTAAAACTACTGAATGGATTTAATTAAAACTTTACAATAATATAGCTTAAACATCAGCATAACACATAGGCTATAATTTATCTCGGTACTCCCACGTGAACGGGAAGTACGCGGGTGAAATCGCTGTGCGCTGCTAGTACTTTATTGCAAATAGATTCGGAGCGTTTGCCACTTCTCTAGGGGGGTAGGGGTGTCAGCACCGGGTCATAGGCAGTGTTGGATTTACGTATAGGCCCGTGAGGCCCGGGCCTAAGGCGGCATGATTTGAGGAGCGCCAAAATTTAAGAGAGACGAAAAAAGTAAAGAAGACTGCCTTTGAAAATGAGTTTGGATTAATTTTTTTAAAGCATTCTCTATAGAATATACCTATAACAATTCATTTTTTTTATTTACTTTTCAATCTATGAATAAGATTATGTTTTTTTTAAAGATTTTTTTAATTATAGTCTTTACCGAATGATGTTCTTTATTTTGGTTTCATTATTGAATATTACATGCATATAAAGCTTTTAAAAATGACTAAATCTTAACAATTTCGCCCTGGCCCAGCAGTTGGACATAATATAAGGGTTGATACTTTACTTTTTTCTAGCATTAAGGGCGGCGAAATAAACAGGGCCTAGGGCGGCATCAAGCCTAAATCCGTCACTGGTCATAGGTGAGTATCTATGGACATTTCCTTAAATTTATTACCAGTCCTAGAGTTTGTAACAGAAGTTCTTATGAACTTATCACGGGGCTATGTTACCGTTGTGTTGTTGTTGTATTTGTTACTTATATTTATTTATTTATTCATACACATGCACACATAATATCTTCTGTTTAAACCAAAAGTAATTACCCACATAAACATATTGCACGTCGAAATAGGTAAGTGCGTGCTCGTTATTATGTTTTATCTATTTTAATGACTTTCACATTGATATAAAATAAAATATGGCGAAGAGAAGTGTCGATCACATGACCGTGTATTAACCCTTAAATTGTTTCTGTCCGTTTTAAGAGACATGTCAATAAAACGCACTCAACAATATTACGCATAAAATATGCTGGCTTACGAGTGTTGCATTAGGTCTAATAGGCTATCTCAATCCCGCGCAGCCCTTTTTTAGACCCTAACTGCCGCTGATTTCAAAAAACTAGGTCATTCAAAATATTGCAATGGCCGGGTCAACGTTTGATCCTGATAAATTTGAATAAACTGTAAGTATTTTAATGGTTTCATGTGATTTTTTTGTTTGTTTTAATTTAATTATATGTTGTTTATTTGTAAACTGTTAGATTTACTGATTAGCTGCGGTTATTATTTTTGTAATCTTTGATAAACACGAGTGTCCGTTGAAACGGACATTGCAATGAAGTAGTGGTAATAGGTGTCAATTTTGAATGTCCCCTAGAACGGACATTGCCACGTTTAGGTATTATATTTATTTGTCCCATGTAACGGACATAGGCTATACGGTGACGTTTTTTTTTCTTTCTTTTTAGTGACAGGGCTTGGAGATCTCATCAATCATACCATCTGAGGGTTCAGAGGATTCTGAATTGATTCTGACGAAGATGTGGAATGTGGATGTGGTGGTAAATGGGGCTTAAAATTTCTGGTTCGAGCAGGAACTTCGGGGATGGTCTATGACTTTTTTGTTTACGATGGCTCAAACACATTCAAATTCGAAAAGAGGTGGCAAAGCCGTTTTGAGATTATGTAGAACTGTAACCAGATCCAGTGCTCTGCACTGTGTACTTTGATAACTGGTTCCTTCACCTAGAGTTGATATATTATTTGCGTATTGAAATGGGGATATTGTCGCTAGGTACTATTAGGAAGGATCGATCGGGAATTGTCAAATAATGGACGATAAAGAGATGAAAAAAATGGACGAGGCACTTATCAAGTGGTTTGTGATAACACAAAAAGATTGGCGGTGACAAAATGGATGGACAACCAGTGCATTAGCATTGCAAGCTTTTTCTGTGCACAAAATCCTGTTGGCACGATTGGGCGATATGAAAGGGTTCAAAAAAGAAAAGTACTAGTCCCCTGTGTAGACATTGCAGACATGCTCACAGCTTTGTACAGAATCCACATGAAAACGAGTCGTTGGTATATTATATCTATTTTCAACAATAGCTGGCTATTACATCGCCGTGACTGTCTGCAAGTTGGAGAGAACAAAATGCCGCTTGCGCTGATGAAGAACAATACAGAATCTCAAAGCCATATAACTGTAACAGATTCTCCAAGAACTAAGCCCTTCCTTGCAAGACCAGTGGCTGAGGCGCGGCTAGATTGTTATGACCATCTTTCAATATTTACATCACAGAGCCGTTGCCGACTGTGGAAAGATTATGCACCAAATGTCAACATCGCCTATGTTTTATAACAAAAAAAAATGTTTTTTTTATTCCACAAGGAAACATAGGTACGATTACCTACTAGCTACCTATAAAGAGTTTTCTTATACTGATTATTTGACAATACGTAAGGCTGATTGGAGTAAGACTGATGAAGAACAGTTCAAAAATGACTTGTTATGTCATTACTAAAGTTTTGTTTTATGTTTAATATTTTTGAAATGTTTATTTTAAGTTCGATAAGTGATATTTTATGTTCCTTTATTTTTGGTATGTATGTTTATTATTTTCTTCAAAAGCGCAATGTCCGCTTCGTATGACACGTTTATTGTTACAAAATACGCTCGCTAATTGGCAATGTCCGTCATGAGTGACGTTTAAAAAAACAAAAACTAAATAATTTTTTGATTAAATTTTACAAATATTTGTCTAATCTTTCCCTAATTACACCCAAAAAATATATATGAAACGAAAAAACACAAAGAAACAATGTGTGGCAATTTAAGGGTTAAGAAGAAGTAAGATTAAGAAAGAAGATTAATAAATTATTTTTTTAATTTTATCGGATTCTAAGGAATTTTTGTAGCCTATGAAGTTTTAAAGCTAATTCTTGAATTAAAAAGTAGTGGAACGGTAGTCAAGTTACAGTGGATACCCTCTCATGTCGGCATTGTCGAAAATGAAGAAGTTGACTCTCTAGCAAAGGAAGCTATATCGGACGGTGAAATTATAAAATACATCACTAGTTTTTCGGAACATTTACCCTCCGCCAGAGACCACTGCTTTGATTTATGAAAGGAATATTTTGATGAGAGGTCACTGACGAAGGGTATTTGGTACAAAACAATACAACCTGATATATTACGCACTTCATGGTTCGACAATGCTGATATGAGTCGGTCTGAAATAATAACAGCTTTCAGAATTCGATCGGGATACATTCCACTTAATAGTTACGCACACCTTATAGGCAAAACGTCTTCACCTAATTGTGATATATGCCATAAAACCGAAGATGTATTTCATATTTTGATGGAGTGTGTTCGGGTCGATTCTGAACGCAGATAATTGTGCAATATGATGTCGTTATTGGATATAGGACAAGTGAACTGTATTCTAGCTTTACCAAGATCAGAAGATTCTAGATTACTTTATTCGTTAGTTAAATTAGCAATTAAACGTAGGCATTAAATTTATAAGTTAATTTTGTAGTAATGAAATAGACCTTATAGGGGTGACATTATTTTTAAGATAAAACCCCTGTAATAAATAAAGATAAAAAAAAAAAAGAAAGATGATATTCGGATATTTTTTCTGTCATATCATGGGCGTAGCCACACTGGGGCAAGCTGAGGCGCTTGCCCCACCCTGGCTCTGATCTATAAGGTCTTTTTTTTCTTATACTAGCAACCAGCATAATATCCGTAAGAAAGTTAAACAAAAAAATTAATCGACATGAAAAAAAGTGCGATCAAAACAGAAAGCGTGCACGAAATCCCTCTAAATTTACATACTATTAATTCAACTTTACACTAAAAAAATACCCTAGGCTGATTGCTGCCCCACCCTGAGCCCAAGGCTGGCTACACCCATGAGTAATATCGAATTTTTAATTTACACTAATACAAGAAAATCGATCGTATTACCAATTTTAAGTTGATTTTGCGAGAGCTTACTTTGAACTTTGATATAATTATATAAGAGAGAAGATGAGAAGTACAGGAAGATAATATTGTAAAGTGGAATAGTTAGTTAAAAGTTAAGCGCTTTAGTTAGGTAATTGAATGTTTTGGTTTAACAAAGGGCCGATGGCTGAAAAATAAAAATGTGAATGAGACGAGAGCTATGTCATAACTAACCGCTATATTACGATGGTAGGAAAAAAATAAAACGATCACTTAAAGTATGTTTGATTTATATTAATTACCCGGATTTAGCGATGATGGTCCAGTGGTAGGTAGACTCGGTCTCTTATGCGAGAGGTTCTGGGTTCGATCCTGACCAGGGTGTGCCTCGAAATGGGTTTTCCTAAATTTCTAAGCGCACCCTAAGCACAAGACCATCGCTTGCTCACCTGGAAACCTGCATGCCTGATGAGAATGAAAGACTTTGAAGGTATGTGAATTTCACCAACCCGCACTGGGCCAGCGCATCGGTGAACTATGGTCCATTACCCACCTCGCCTGATTTCGAGGAGGAGACCCGTGCCCAGCAGTGGAACATAATATAAGGGTTGATACTTTACACGGATTTATATTAATATTCATGTGTGTCTATTTCTTATTAGATCTATGCACATACGTTGACTGATGATCTCATATGTCATGTGGCTTCGAAGATTGGTTACTGTCACGGTAGGCTTCTGAAATATGAAATAATGAATTCGCAGTCTGGCAACCGGATTACGTCACGATCGGAAACTCAGGCACAGTGCGCCACAGATAACGTATACTAGGGCCTTGTGTATCAGGTTGCGTGCGAATGAAGTGCTTTCCTTTTTTGTTCTATTTGCTTAGCGTGTTAGCTTGTCTGTTTTCAATCATATATTTGCAATACTGTAATTATTCGTTATTTCAAAACAAAGCCTTAAAAAGAAGTTATTACAAAGCCTTGGTCCCTTTTTTCTGAATGGAATGAAACCTAAATATTATGTTCTATGTTCTTATTCTTCTTTCTTTAATCTTAATCTAAAAAATATACTTTATATTTTGTTTCGTTTACAAGCCAAAACATATCTAGTATTATAATGAAACAATTTTTACGGATTAATAAACCGCTATAAAATGTGTAAGTTGTTTCGTTATGACGAGTGAAATCCGCGAAAACATAAGAAAACAATATTATCTAGTATTTTTGTAAATATAATTGTAATTTTTTCACGATATCTAAACATTCAACTGCCATTATACCTACATAGGAGTACCTACAGAGGGATCTACATACCTTCCCCACCATGGTTCAAGCCTTGTCGTGGCGGTGGGAGGGGGCTCTTTGTGGGGTACAAAGAGGTCTTATAAGAAGAGGGGACAACAGAGCAGGGGGCAGGGGGTGAGGATGGGAACCTCACCTAACGTGCTGTCCAGACGTTGGGAGTGGTTGTTCTGTGGTGCGAGGCAACCGCTCTGTGGAGGTGGAGTCGGTCCCCTGAGGGACTGACTTGCCGTCGAGGTGCCCTGTTGCTGGTAGATCCGGGGCACCTCATTAAAGGCGGCCTTGGTGGCACTCGCCGGGTTTTAGTGGGTAGAGCTGCGTCCACTTACCATCTTTCGGGTGCAGCGAGTCCCACATACCCGCCAGGGGAGACTCACTCCCCAGCGGTATGCGTCAGTGCATTTCCCGGCGTAAAAGAAAAAAAAGGATCTACATACCTTATTAATCAACTAGCTGTTGCCCGCAGCATGGCCTGTGTTAACTAACACTTACAATGGATTCCACGATAAATGGTTTATCTAACACTGAAAGAATCTTCCAAACCCGTTCAAACAAACAAATTCTTTAGCTTCCTAGTACTTATGTACATGTTAGTTTTTTTTTTTTCGAAAGGTCTAGACTTTTAGGCCTGATGGCCTTTAAGCTCAATCGGTAGGTTCGGTACAGATTTTACTAGGTGAGCAGATGGCTCACCTAGTTAAAACTGTACATGTTAGTATAAGATTAGATGTTACTCATCTAATCATCAATCAAAAGAAAAAAAAGCTTTGATGATTTGATTTCTGTTGTGGTTTTACTTAGGGAGTGATTAGGCATTTGAAGGTCCATAGAAATATTCATCCTGTCTTCAAGTAGTAACTACAACTTTATTAGTATTCTGCTGCATGCTGGTTACGTGAAGGGTTCGAAGTCGCTTTTTGGACTTGATATGCGATGGATGTTATTATGTGGTTCTACTGTTTTATATGAAAGTACAGTATAGATACTGCATTATAATGTGTTGGTGCGTTTTGTATTAGACTGCTTTAATTAATTATGTGTGGAAGTGCGTAAAGTTGAGTTGAACTATCTATAGGTATCTGTGATAACTGGCGATGGAATTTAAATAATTTTTCACATTTTAAAACGTCCTTCCTGGTAAGTCTTTATTTAACGGTATAAAAGTATAAAAACAGCATGTAACAACACTCCATTGGTAACATGTAAAGACTGTAGTCTATTTGTAAATCGCTATAAGGATTTAATTATTTTTTTGATATTATATCTACGTTGTAAATGTTGTGAAATCTATGAATCCCTCTATATTTATAGTTATGTACATAGCTTATTAGGCTATAGGTAAGTACTGATCTTCAATATTATCTATGAACTTGTACTTATAGAATACCACATCGCTTATAGAAAAAACCAATGCGATGTTAAAAAATTAAAATAAAACTTTTGGTTTATGTTTGTAATCTGACAGCGTGTTTATATTTAGATGCTTTTACGGCCTACCGATGAATTATTATTGACTGTCCAATAAACGACAGCTCGTCTCAGCCAATGTAATAAAATAACTCACAAATGCGTACATATTAGTAGTAATTTGTCGGGAATGTATTGCGTATAGTAGGTATTTTTTATTTATTGCTAGATGTTGCCTTAGACAAGTCTTGCCTACTAGAAGCTAGCTTACTAGAATAATCTGTGTGTACTCGGCCTTTTGAGAGGTAGAGACGATTCCGACCTCCTCCACTTTGCCTTGAAATAGTTAAAAATAAGTAAAATGAAATTTCAGGATCGAACCCGGAACACTTTCGTAAAAGACCCAGTGACCAATGGACCGGAATGTCCGAGCCCAATTTTAATGCTAAAATTACGTAGCGATTTAATTTCGTTTGATGAAAGATTTGAAAATTTAAATGAAGCCTAGCACGCTCTATAGCACGTTGAGTAAGAGCGGGGCCCTACTTGAGCGTTGCGATGCGCTGCGTCGCGTCGCGTCGTTGCAACGTTGTTCACGCATTAAGCATTTTATGCTACATCTGCGTTGCGTTGACGCTGCGACAGTAGATATAAAAAATTAAAAATACTTATTGAAAACTGTTGTAAAAAGAGAAATAAAGAGATTGTTTAAAGGCAGTTGCCAGTTAAAAAAGATTTATAATCACAGCCTTTAAATAATCCCATCACACAAAATTAAATTATACAAGTGACACCTATCAAATTATAACTGAACTGTTACCGACACTAGTAGTACACTATCTTTAGCTTCTTTACGAGCTTAGCTCAAAATATGTGTAGTTTACGTCAGACATGGCTGTATGGACTATAGTTCTTTGCCTTTCCCTAATGGGGTAAATAAATAAAAAATAAAAAAAATTAAATAAAAGAAGAAGAAGCAATACTCAAACTGTGGTCTGTGGGCTTTTGACATAAAAGTTGTTGGCGGTTTGTGGTTTGAGTTCCGATTTTGTTTTGGTTAGATTATAATAATTTCTTATTTTATTTTTAATATTAATATGAATTAACATTATATCAAGAAGTATAAAATGGACCAGGGGGAATCATTTTTATCATGTGCTGTGACTTTAGAGTGGATGACTCCACAGGGATCAATCATTAGAAAAGTTAACTACAAGGTAGCATCGCTAAGGCTTATTCGAAATGAATTTAGAGAAATGTACATGGAAGTTTCAAGTGAAAAACATGCTTCCATACGTCTAGTATTAAAAGGGATCAATGTTTTTAAAAAGTTTATGGCTGAAGGAAAAGCTAGTATAAAATTTCAAGAAGTAGGATGCACCATTTTTATATCCAATGCACCGCCTACGAACTTAGTTTCATTTTTACGGACCATTTTTATAAAAATGACTGGTGAGAAGGAGCAGAATCCTAACAAGACCCCATCCAAATCATCCTTAAGAGCCAAATTACTCAGTGGTAAATCACAAACATTCGAAGAAATTAGTCCAGTGACTGTAGCTGATATATGTAATGCGAAGAATAAAATCGGTAAATCTACAACAACTACTCCATCACCGCCTTCCAAGAAGCGAAAGGCAGAAGATGTAGCGAGGGGCCCAACACCTAAAAAGCTATATTCACCCTCACCTTTGGCAAATGTTGTGGAATTAAACCCAGAGCAGAAAAGAGTTTTGGATGCTTGTGTTGGAGGGAAAAACATATTTTTTACAGGCTCTGCAGGAACAGGTAAAAGCTTTTTACTGAAGAGAATAGTTGCTGCCTTACCCCCTGAAGTTACAATGGCCACAGCATCTACTGGAGTTGCAGCTTGTCACATAGGTAACGTTTTTGAAATTTCAAATATTATTTTTCCTGGTTTTTTATAAGATATAAAGTGATGTGTGAGTAAGTAAGCAAGATAAAGTGAAATTGAGTAAGATATAAGTGACTATTTTAACTTAGCTAATCTTGTATAGTTAAGGTTCTGTAAGTTTATTTTAAATTTGACTTGATATTTGGTTTAAAGTAGATAGCAGTAGTACTAACAAAGATAAGACACTATTCAAGTAGGAAAGTGTACTATTTACTTATGAGAGGAGTAAGTAAATGAAAGGTAGGATAGGTAGGCCCTGCTGCTTTGCAGCGGAATTGGTCCGGTATGGGTAGTATCTTTAGCTCACATAATACCAGTGGTAAGTTACCACTTTGCTATTGCATTTTGCAGTCTGTAAGTTTCTGGTGTAAATGTGAAATGGAGGGCAACACATCAGCATAACCTTTGGTTTATGGATGTCCATTGACATTGGTAGAAACCATAAGGGTGAAACTGCTGTTGCCTCTTTAGGGCAATAAAAAATATTAGTACTATTTATTGTACAGTCTAGAAACAAAAACTAAAATAATTATATTAACTTTTATCCATTTATGATAGTTTGTGTGGTCAGTATAGAAATTAGTGTTCACATTAAGGCAATACAAATTTAAT
Organism: Lycaena phlaeas; assembly: GCA_905333005.2. NCBI lineage: Eukaryota > Metazoa > Arthropoda > Insecta > Lepidoptera > Lycaenidae > Lycaena > Lycaena phlaeas. Next base: position 9,477,363 of record HG995181.1, read on the forward strand.
CAAAAACAATATTTATGTACTTATATATCAATGTGATTTACACTAATTATAATATTCATAGAATATTTTTAATTCCTATGTGATTTTTTTTTCTTTAAAGGTGGAACAACATTACATGCATTCGCTGGGATTGGAGATGGTAGCGGGTCTGTAGAAAATCTATGTGAAAGAGCCCTTAAAATTCCACTTGTGGTACAAAAGTGGAGAAAATGCAAGCACCTTATTATAGATGAAATATCTATGGTGGATGGCACATATTTTGAGGTATGATTTAAATATTTTTTCTAAAATAATCCTTTTTTAAAATAATTTATTCTTTAGTATTTATATTAATCCTTAATCCTTTTCATAGAAACTAGAAGCTGTTGCCAGAAACATCAGAAAAAATGATAAACCATTTGGTGGAATACAATTAATTTTATGTGGTGACTTTTTACAGTTACCACCTGTTGTAGATAAAGGTAAAAACAAAAGATTCTGCTTTCAAACCTCCTGTTGGGAAAAGTGCATTCAACTCTGTTTTGAATTAAAGGAAGTGCATCGACAAACTGACAAAGAATTTGTATCTATACTAAATAGTATTAGAATAGGAAGAGTGACTACTGATATTAGTGAACGTCTGCTTAAAACAGCAAAACAAAAGATAGAAAGTGATGGTATTTTAGCTACAAGGTTATGCTCTCATACAAATGATTCAAAAACTATAAACATCAATAAATTAAGAGATCTGGAAGGTGAAGAAAAGCTGTTTTCTGCCCAAGATAGTGATAATGCTACTAATTTGCTTGACACGCAATCTGTTGCACCATCTAAGCTTGTACTAAAAGTAGGGGCGCAAGTTATGCTATTAAAAAATATTAATGTCAATGCTGGCCTGGTAAATGGAGCGCGAGGTGTTGTTGTCAGATTTGAAGAAGGCCTACCTGTTGTAAGATTTAAAAACAAAAAGGAGTATACTGCCAGATCTGAACGTTGGTATGTAAAAAATTCAAATGGAACATTGTTCTGTCGTAGACAAGTACCACTTAACCTTGCTTGGGCATTTTCAATTCATAAGTCTCAGGGATTGACATTGGATTGTGTAGAAATGTCCCTGTCAAAAATATTTGAAGCTGGACAAGCATATGTTGCTCTTAGTAGAGCTCAAAGTTTAGAAACATTGAGGGTTTTAGATTTTGACTCGCGCCATGTGTGGGCAGATCCTAATGTACTTGAATTTTATCAAAAGTTTAGAAGACGTCTTCAACAAATGGAATTTATACCCCTAGGAAGACCGTTGGCAGATAAGACAAATAAAAAATTGAAATTGAGAGAGATTTTAGAGAAACAAATGAGAAGAAAATGACAAAACCACAGTATGTAACTCGAATGACTGTTATAGGATGTTAAAAATAGATAATTGCTATTTATATTATTGTGGATGGCTTAATAAATTATTAATTTTTTTTCTTTTTTGTATTCTTTAATAATAACATTTACATTATCATTACATATGTAAATAAATTACCTTATTATATTGTATATCAAAATCAAATTGTACTTGCATAATATATTAAATAAACTTTACATAGCAACATACAAAAAAATCTACTAGATAAGATAAGTATAAGGTACTTGACACAGCCAGGTAAATAAAATACTTAAAACGAGAACTTTAATTTTTATAGAGAAATAGCTCAAACCTGTATTTGGTCCTTGGAGGAAGTCATCTCTTGAGGTTTTATTGCAGAATACTTTATGGTATACAAATATATAATTTTCAAAATATAAAATAATAATAATGTCTATGAATGCTTTCATACTACATCAATTAATTACTGGTCCTGTTAAGTTCTCAAAGTTCTTGTGTTATGGGTACCAGATGGCAGAATATATTTAATAGTTTTACTATATTATGTATAATGCACGCTCATGACCCAAAAATTGAATTTTTTATTTTGTCCCCTGGTGAGATTCAAACCAGCTACCAATGCACAGAAGATAAGTTTTTGTAAATTGTTTTTACTGCACAGAAATGAAAGACTTATTTTATTAGGATTTGCTTATATTATCTAGATTCTAGAGCTGTCAATATTTCTATCTGTTCTTCTGTGATAGCAAGTTTTTCTTGCAGACATTTCACTACATACCTGTACCTTTCAATGGTCTGATTCACAGAGTCTCTTTGAGCTTTAGTATATCTGACCCTTCTTCGGAGAAGTAGTTTTTTTTTATCCTTAGAAATCTCTTCCTCCAATCTCTTAATAAGATTATCTTGTTTCCTAATCAATAACCACATCTCTACTTCCTGTGGTGTTTCTGATGCACATGTTAATTCATCTGTGATATATGCATCTATATTTGGAGGTTCACTAATTCTTGGCAGACTCTTTTTTATATTTTCTTCTAATTCCTTTTCAGGCATTTCAGAAAGTAAATTATCAATCAATTCTTTCATGGAACTTATATTGGCCCTCTGAAAGAAATCATTTTTTTATTTCTGTTGCTCATGTATAAAATATGGAAAATATTGAACAATTAAAATCTTGAAATCAGTTATAATTTAATTTAAAATAATATATACATAAATCATCAACTCTCTTTTCACTCAGCACACAAATCATAAATACAAAAGAACATAATTACTGCAATGGGTCAGGGACATATAAACTTATGTAGACATTTAAATATTATTCTTACCACAGGGACAGATAGTTTAATAGGCGTGATTGATAAACAATATTATTTTTAAGTAAAAATCCACAAACTTACTTTATGAAATTCTTCCGTAACAGGAAATGAAGTAGGAATTGCGGTATCCTTTAAGTTTTTATTTGAGTCAAAATATTTCTCATGAAAATGTTTAGAACATATCCGACTTTTAGTCCAATCAATAGAATGACATCGACTCCTTAAAATATCGTGCCATTTTGTTCTCATTTCTCTAAAGCGAGGAAATCTTAAACATGAAAACAATCAAATTAATTATAATTCGATACTCCAATTTTGTAAATAAACACAAAGTAGGCTTACGGATGAAATGAAACACCAGGAGGCTTGTTATAGCTGGTTACTTTACATGTTGAAACAGCGCATTCTATGTGGGCCATTTTTCTTGTTCTGGTTATTATTTACGGCATACAATTTTTTCCTTTGTTTATGTCTTTCAAACGATATAATATAATATATAAAAAAAATCCAATTTTTACGTTTGCCGCACAGTTGAAAGTTTGCCGTGGTTTGCCGTGGTTTGCCGAACTCCGATTTCTTTTTCTTCTTCTTTAATATTAGCAATTAGCATCCTAAAGGATTTGCCAATGTCAGAGTTGGTGGAATATTGTTCGGTTTTTTTAATTTTGGTTAATTAATAGATTTTTCCACTTTTTAATATAATTTGAAAGTACCTCTTATGTGTTCCTTAAAAAAATTGATCAGTCATTGTAAATTAACTACGATTCTTTTGGGCACGTGATCTACTCCTTGTGTAACTTGACGTTTAGGCACAGAAAAGGTTTAAATTAAAAAAAAATTATAAAAATTGCGAAAAAAAGTCGGGAAACGTCTATAAATACTTAGCGTTCTAATATTTTTTGAAACTTTGACAGCGCGGCCATCAACCATACCGTCGCGAGTGACTTCAGAAAATACGCAATAAACATAGTTTTGTTGCGATAATTTAGTAAGTTAAGTAATAGTTTTATGAAAAATTATCAAGTATAATGGGTTCTAAATATTACAAGTATTGTATAGCACCGCAATGTTGTACCACCACTGTTAAAATCACGAAGTATAGGTATGAGGAGCCCGATTACCTTAGAGCAACGCGGACCTCCTTCCTCCTTATGGTGTTCCGTAAGGAAGACCGTGTTGCTCTAAGGTCCGAACGTAATGTTGAACAAATAGTTTGAATAATTTAGGGGACAGAATTTTCGCCGGAAGAGCGTGCCATTTTAAGATGATCGTTTTAATCTTAACGTGGAAAGTTTCGTTGTTATTGACAGCTCTGGAAAAAAATATTCTGAGAACATGGAATAAAAAAATGTATATTAAAAATATACATGGTAAATATAATTATTATAAATGTTATATTTATATATCTAAGATTTTTAATTTATTTTACTTTACTTTAATATATTACTCCAAATAGTTTATTCCGACAATTGGAATGAAAAATATATTATTATTTTATATAGATATGGTAGTATGGCCTCTGGTTAAAGCCTGTCCCAACAGAAACAATTTTTTTTAAAGTTCCCAAATTATTTTAAAATTAAAATGTAATTTAAATTTTAAATTGATATCTAATTAAACAAAAACAAGATCTACTTTTGGTGGAACAAACGTATTTTATCAAAGAACAAACAAAAGCAAATATAAAAAGGCCAACAATGACGAAAGAAATGGTAAAATGAATTTGGGGAGGCTAACTAGAAGGCAGAATTATTATTAAATTATTAACGAAGAAACGATGATTGATAGAGAATAATCAAGTACAAACGATGTGATGACACAATTTTAAAAAAGCCAATCCGGGGACTAATTTTAATGAGCTCCATTGGGGATAAAGTACTACTAAGTTTTCAACGGAAAACTTAGTAGTATTTACATGCAACGGCATTACTGTACTCTGTGCACTACGTGCAGTCTATAAAAATAATAATCAATATAAACTCTTTATTCCACGTTAATTCTTTTCGCGTATGTACTCCGCACTGTAAAGGCGGAAACATACTTACGTGTCGTGGCGTGTCGTGACGCGCCAGAAGCATATCGGTTTCATACATTTAATATGGTTAGGGACATATTTGCGTGTCGTGTCGTTGCTTCTGGCGCGTCACGACACGACACGACACGTAAGTATGTTTCTGCCTTTAGACTTGTCGGCCACATGACTGTCGCTCAATACATTTTACGTGTTTATATTATAATACATAACTGAATTATCACTTTCTGTTAAACGTACATAATGATGTTTCTTTGAGCCATGTCTTTAGCTTATGGACTAATGAATTCGCACAGAAATGTATGCTATAGAAATCCTCTTCATAGAACGTTAAGCTAAGAAAATATATTGGTTGTTTTCGCTTCGCAATAGGTTTTTCTTATAATAAGGGATATGAGTAACAGGAAAAACGTATGACTCAAATGATGCTCAGAAATTATGTATTTTTTATTATATTTTGACAGTTTGTATGTGAAACATAAATGACTGTGATCTATAAAGCATTTAGGGTGGAGTATTGGAATAATTTAATAATTTATTGTAAGAATATCTTAATTCAAATGTTCCAACTCTGTCAACTCACTGTGATTAAATTTGTTTTTTTAGATATCAATATATCTATATATAACGACAATACATTGTGAAAATATTGATAAATTTGAACAAAGTTGAAGCGTTTGACACTAATATAGAAAATAATTACAAGTAAAATATTTAAAGCATACACCTAAGCCAATCTCTTCTTAAAGTCTTAATCAGTGACACTAATCGCGACAGGCGGTATAAATCTCCAAACATGGCTGACTTCCGCCGCGCATGATTGAATGCTCGTCTGATTGGTGTCTTTGAAGACATGAGAGTCATCGACAATGGGTTCCGTCGTCGAGCACTGAATATCTATCTTGTATTCTCCCGGTGTTAAAAATACCACAGTACATTCATGATGAATTTTGGCCGACTCTTCAAGTGTTGCCAGCACGACCCTGAAAATGTTTAAGTTATTTTTATTGAATTAATTAAAATTAATTAACGAAGAAAGAAGCTTTAACTATAAATTTTCATTACATGGAATAAAGATTTAAAAGTTTTACGGTTTGATTTAGGGAGAGAAAAGGAATTTGAGTGTCAACAAATTTAATGCCCGATCCAGACTCTTCACGAGGCTACACGAGGGAACACAAATGCGAGAATGAGGACGGTGCGCTCGTGTCCCCTCGTCTTCCCTCGCCTCGCCTCGCTTTCGCTCCGCTTTGTGTCGGTTTTCGGGCGCGAATCAAAGTACGCGAGAGGCTAAATCACGTCCATCTTTAAGTAGACGTAGCGGGCAACTGAAGAGTAGAGAAGCGAACAAGATTGTGGATGGCTGACCCTCCTGCAGCATCCACTCGCCATGACTCGTGCCGAGAGCCTCTAGGAGGCGTCTCGCGAGAGCCTGGAGCCGGCATAAAAAGTCAATTTACTTGTTGTTTCCAGCGGTAGCGACGCGGTTGTCGAGCTTGTAGTCTAACACGCCGTTGTTGTGGTCCTGGTAGAACTGCACGGACAGGCAGAGCCGGCGCAGAGGCCGCGCCAGGTGGTTGCCCACGCCCACGCCCAGCGACACCCACTCGCCCGCCGAGCACCGGTATTCCTCCTGCGGCTTGATGCACTCGTTGTTCACGCTCACCTCTAAAAGTGTGACATAACATAAAGTGAGAAAGATTAGAGTAACATGAGACAATCCAAAAAACAAGTGTTCTAGGTAATCTGCCTTTAAATAACTATTGTTTAGAATGAAAGTTAGAACTATTATTAATATTTACAGCGCTAGTCAAGCAGCGCTTCTTTCGTTAGTATTATATAGTAAGTAATAAGTACTTCAGGGTTCTACTTATTCTTAGATGAGCCATCTGCTCATCTACTGTTCCGATGAAGCTTAAAGGTCTTAAGGCCAACAGGAAAGGTCCATTCGAAAAAAAAATCTTCAGGATGCTTACCTAGAAATTCCTACCACTTGTTAAAAAACCTCTCAATAACTATCTATCTACACAGATCACAGGGCCCCACTTGGCTAAAGTGATCAACGTGGAAATTGTTATTTTAAGTGTGTAGTACATTCAATCAATTCGATCAATTTTATCATCCATTATCCATTGCAATATCATCATAGCAAGCATTTTGATGGGATCGGTCGTCTTGGCGTTCATTGAGGGAGGCTTATGTTCAGCCGTAGACGGATAAAAGCTGATGATGATGGTGAAGCATCATTTAAGCGTCATGCCAAGATTCCCGTGCAATGCAGTCTCAACCAAGTGAATGCGCGCTATAACTAACAACTCTAATATAAACATAAATGTTTCACATATCCTAGTCAATAACAATAAAGTCAAATATAATAGTTTGCTGTCACTCGACTAAAGTGACAGCAAACTATATTAAAATTAGCAACTGTCGAGCTAGCCGCTTGGCCAAAGCATGTACCCCAGTCGAGCGGTGAAACGCGCACGATGTCCATCATGGCGTGCGACAGCGTGATGCCGCGCACGCCGGCGCGCCCCTCCGCCCCCGCGTGCACGAGCCGCCAGCGCAGATCCACGAGCCGGCTCACGTGCTCCGAGCACGCCAGCTCCGCCGCGCCCGACGACGACCCCGTGCTCATGGACTTCATGTCGGTGGACTCTGCGACGAGAAAATACAGTGACAATAGTATACTACAGTCATAGTAGTATACTACAGTCACAGTAGTATACTACAGTACTAAGTTTATTTCTTTCTGGTGTGGCTTTTTCATTTGCCGCAAACAATACTCAAAAATTAGCATTATTTTATACAGAATTATCGTCACCAAAAATAATGATAATTAATTAACGCAGTTGACAATTTTTTAAAAGTAATTTTAAAATATTTTTTTAGTCTCTATTTAGGCAAAATATGAATATTTAATCATTATTATTTTTTTATTATTATTTTTTGTTGTTGTTATAAGGTACACCAATAGCACTACATATTACAACAGTTATAAATAGAATATATTAATAAGAAATAATATCTGATATGTATGCTACTAAAAGGTATACACAGCATTCAATTATATTATAGTTAAAAAGAATCAGCGTTCAATTTTATTTTTACGTTTTTTTACTTTTTGACATTTCCGTTTTAAAACGCGGTCATTCTATCATGGCGTCGCGCGTGACGTCAGACGTGCAATTCTGTGTCTTTAATTACCATAACAAATAAAAACCCTCTGGCCTCCATTCCTTTTGTTACTGTCGATTCATACATATTCTGTACAATGACAATAATCTTTAATGAATATAATATGGAGGGTAGAGGCAAGGAGAATCTTTTAATATGGGGAATCCGTTGAAAAAGTGTCCACTTGTAAACAGCAAATTATGGTTCAAAAACTCGTCAAAACAGCGCTAGTGTCGGAAAAGGAAATGATGTGTATTTAGCAATGAGGAGACATGCAATAGTTACATTTTCGTAAATAGGGATGTTGACACATGTTACAAATTCAAGTAAAGTTATGTTTTACATATTAAATACAGTATTTGAAAACCTAAAATAACATTTAAAAAGTCTACTTATTTGTCTTAAAATTTAGAAAATTAATTTAAAATGCGTTATTTATCATGCATTATCACGTGACTGTAAACGCCAATAAGGCGATGACGTCACTGAACATTGAGCTAAGTACAAACTCACCTAACATAGCGCGAGCTCTGAATGCGGTGTGTGACGTAGTGACGCTTGGAGCGTTTTAACGGCAATTTTAAAAACTGTTTTTCTTTATTTAATTTTTTGTTAAAATTGGACATATTTCTTTATAAAATCTTTTTTTCGTGTTTATCTATAGCATATCTATCAAATAAGATCAATTAAAAAAATATTCAACATCCCTATTGCGCGGTGACGCGGTGTAATTATTTGTGGCGCATTTTTAAATACATTCCACTTGCTATTATGGCGCCATCTTAATTTGCTGCCTTTCAGTGGACATCTTTTTAATATACTGAGATGGTTCTCCTTGCTTTCTATACTCCATGAATGAATAAATTGTGTACCTTCATCGTTAACTTTAACAGTGGTGTTGAGAGGACACCGATCTAACGGCACTGGGATCCTGCAGGACTCCTTGCTCTCTATGAGAATGTGCTTGGACGGTGTGTAGTGGAAGTCCATTTCCTCTGACGTAAGGTTAGTTACATCCAACACTAAGTAGAACTGGCTTGGTCTGAAAAAATACGTATACTATAAAAACAAATGATACAATAAATACTGGTAAAAGAGAGAGAGATAGAATGAAAGAGGGAGCGGGAGCGACCGAGGATCGGGGGCGGAGACGGAGGGGGGAAAATCATAATAATCTTCAGCCTTTATGGGGGATACTTGATTGTTACAATTAAATGAAGATAAGAGTCGTGTGGCCATAATAAATGAATAGCATCTACCGGTCAACTCTCCGTCTAGAAGAATCGCAAAAAACTTAAGTATAAAGTATAAAAGTACTTCTGTTCGGGCGTTTTTAGGATGAGTGAGCTAAGATAAGATAGTTGGGTTTATGTTTGTGAAAAAACGATAACTGCAATTCAGATAGTGTAACAAATGTGGTTCTCACTCGTGGGTCAAAATGTTACCTGACGCTGATTTTCAACTGAACCAACAGTAAAATCAGGTCACGAATGCCAATCATATGCCTACAGTTTTACTTTGTTTTTTAATAATTTTTACAATAGCCACAATTCAATATACGCCTAATTAGTTTTTATTTAAGGCTTAGCAGTAAAATCTTAATACATGATATTAAATACAATATACAGAATATTATATTAAGTACACCCACATTTCTGCCGGCAACACGTCCCAGTGTGTGATGGCAACACTTGGCAGGAGCTCTAGATTCATTTGCAGCGTTGATTGACGGCAGTGTATGTCCTTGCCTAGGCCGCCCGAATATCTTATTATTATCTACAAAAGAGTAATAGAGAAATGTTGTTAATCAGAAAATATCTCGATATTTAAAAGTCAAATACATTATTATTTTTGACGCGACAACGTCTTATAATTCAATGGGCCCGGCTGCATGCACGAATATTTAAAGCTGGAAGTGCAAGCGAGAGCGCGGAATGAGCGACAAGGAAGCACAATCGGCCCATCAGTATCTTCTTATGACGTTTTCACGTTCAACTATCGTCAGTAAACCGACTTTACAGACAACCGATTTTTTTAGTTACCACTTACCTGCGCCTCCACTTGTCGTCCCCTTGAAGGCGGCATCACTGAAATTGGCGCTGACCAGCTCGTGGTCTGCGAGTTTGTAGATCTGTATTGAAATGTACATATCCCTTGTATATTTTGAATATATTTACGTTTTTACATTTATCTTTTTCCATGTGATCTCTTGAGTTTCCGATCTTCAAATTCTACTAATAATTACGATACTAAACTTAACTTAACGTAATGGTCCGGGAGCCAGGTGAAAATTTGGTTAATTATTTAGGTAATTCGTGAGACTTATCGGAGAACAGTATCAAAAAGCCTCGTGAACGTCAGCTGGCTCTCGGTTGGGGGGATGAGCAGTGGGAGCCCCCCAATCATGAAGAAAAAACGCTTTGTGATACTATGTGTATGTACTGATGCATTTCACTAAATATCGCTTAAGAGGAACTTGGTCATAAAGACCTCTTACTGGCTCCGGGGCTATAAAGTAAACATAAAAATATAGTAAATATACTTTGTTTGTCTATGTATAATAATCTTGCATAACATTAGCTTTTTTTTTACAAAGTTCCTTCGGCTAAAAAGAAAGGTTCACTACTCGCTTGTGTATGCGACTGTCGCGCCTGCGCACGTCTCATTTAACGCTTTTTATTCCACGCACTTTTTCTTACGGTTTTACTGTCACATTTTTTTCAGTTCGGTCGCGCAGCAAAATCACTATCCCCTCCAGCCTGCCGTAAGGAACTTCGTTCCAATAAACCCAGACATATGATCCATTGGTAAATTTTAGATACGAAATATTCTTGGTGCCAGTTACGTGCACTAACAAATGCACAGGACAAAGCACATCCCTAATGCCTACCTGAAACTTCCAGAAGTCCTGTTCGCCATGAGACCACTGCTCAGAGAGTTCTGCTGGTTCGAGCTCTGAGTGGGCAGCGAGGTCTGAGCATGAGGTACTGGAGAACCTACCCGGGAGGGGTACGTGGAGGTTAGACTGTTGGGGAACACGTTTTCCCCAACCCCGCCCAAGTCCAAGAAGTCCGCTTCCCCATACAGGTTCATGACTATGGTTGCTTCTTGATTGGGTTTTATCGGCAAAAGAGATTGCACATCGTCGTTGGACCATTGGAATATCCTGCTTTGTGTTTGGTTGTCCATGTTCGACTGAAATATTAAACTTTCACAGAGTCACAATAATTAAACAACATATAATAAAAAATAAAATGTTGGGTCAACGCACAATAACATACAAAAGAATCCAATTAATATTCTTGGGCACTAAATAATAAAAAAAAAACCCCGTATAATATGTCCCACTGCTGTCACTTGTCTCCTCCTCGAAATCAGGTGAGGGGGGTATCGGGTCATAGTTCACTGAGATGCACGCTCACGTTCACACACCTTCAAATACTTAATCTCATTGGCAAAGCAGGTTTCCTCAAGATGATTTAGAATAAATAATAGTTTAAAAAACAAAAAAAACACGCTTTACAAGTCTCTCCGAGTTCGCGCACGTGCTCATCTCTCTTACTCGCATGCAAAGGATGCGGAAAGCAATTAATTAATCCTGGCGAATCTAATTGGGATAATCGTATTTTGTAATCGAATTCTTGTATTGTCATCGGTCTTTGACAGGTGTGCAAAGTTTGAATTAAATCTGATCGTTCAAAGTAGGACAAAATCGAACTGAAAGGAGTCGGTTACAAACATACATACATACAGGTGAAGCTAATAAAAGCGTGTTAAAAATTTCAAGGCAACACAAGAGGGAGGGGGAAGGGACTCAGAATCGAATCCAGACCCTCTCGTTCAAGAGGTCAAGCCCGTGGACCATCATCGCTCGCACTCCGTCACTAAATTGCAAATACAAAATAGCCTTCTATTACCTGTACGGCCAAATCCAAGTATTCAATGGGCACGTTGCTGGTATTCGTTATCTTCAACGTACACTCCGTACTCTCGCCGTTGTACAGCGATATGTTAGTGACGCTCCCACAGGACTCCACGTTCGATAGATTCACGTGTCCCGATATCGATACCGTCGTCTCTATGGTAATGGTGGGCAAACTGGGCAACACCTCGATGGTGTACGACGCTGGGAACTTGTTAGGCATGGGCATACTCTTGAGTCTACAATTCGACTTGACGCCCAAAGTGTGGGTGGAGTAGCCCAAAATCTGTAATTCGCCGACTTCTTTGGGTGTCCCGTGTAAGTTGACAGTGGTAGGGGAATCTGGGGGAAGGATTATTGTCTCTGGTATCGACTCGAACACGATGCCGGTCGTTAGGAGACGCATGTTGGATACTTTCAGCTCGAAAGGTAAGGGGTTCGTTAGTTTTATTTGCACTTCGCATATGTCGTCCTCCACCCATAGATATTCTGTAAAAAAAAACGCAAATTAAAAAAAAAAAAACTAGTTTTATTTACCTGAATAATTTGAAAATGTAATGTTATTTTTATTGATGAAATAAATGTTAATATTAGATATAAAGTTTGTTAGTGTTTTGTTTTACTAGTGTAAAAAAGCCCTACCGTAAGGGCTGTATGATTGGATGCGTGTGTATTTTAAGTATCGCCCGTTGGCTGATAATCGTAATATTTATAAACTTTTTATGTAAAATAATTGCAATATTTGTGTATTGAATTTGGTATTTCACCATATACAGGGTAATTTTGTGAAAAACGGACATAATCAGGGATGCGATAGAACTTTGTTTCACTAATCAAAGAAAATTAACTCACCAAAAGAAACAACATAAATAACAAAATATAGACAAATGTAACTAATGCATTGTTGGACTTAAAATATGGTCACCCTATTGCATTATCACGTGCACTTTGCGTACTAAATTCAGACAGACGTTAGTGGTAGGTATAAAAAAATCGGATATTTTTGGAATGAGGATCGTTAACTCTATATGCTATTTGAATATGTCCGTTCTTCAAAAAATCACATTATGTAATTTCCACAGACAAATTTAAATTTTAAGTTATACGTTTTCACTCCTTTATCAAAGAAGCTTATATATTTAAATTGTTAAGGCAAGGTGACGAAATATACTCAAATATTAATCTTACCCATCTTTCCCTCGTCCTTTTTAGCCTTCCTCTCGAGACTGCCAAAGTGTATCGGTGTGAATATGAATGGCCCGTGGTGGTGCGGCGCGCGGAGAGGGCGGGGCGCGCGCGGCGCAGGTGGCGGCCGCGGCGCCAGGTGCGTGCACGCGGGCACGTGCGTGAGGCTGGCGGGCGGGATCACCTCGCCCGTCTCCAGCACGAGGGGCACCGGCCCACCCTCGCATTGGGCTGATAACGCCTAGGACAACCGAGTTGTGTATAAAGTTCAGGGAAAATCTAAGTTGCCTTAATTCTCATGGTAAATCAAATCAAATCAAATAATATTTATTTTGTAGGCAAATTACATAGCACTTGAAACATGTCAATTTTTTTTTTATAAGCTAATGCTAGATTCGCAAAGTAGCAGTTTTCCTCAGAGAAGAATCTAGCAAGAAACTCTGTAGGATTGCTCTTTTTAAAATATAGTTTTACAATTTTTGTAAATACATCTAAATAACAACATACTAATATACATATAAATAATAACAACATGCTAGCTACATAAATTAATTCACATTTGCCTAAAATAAATAAGTAAATAAATTTGGACCCCGCAATATCAAAACAAACAAGAGGATGTTAATAAAAAGAAAACAAAAAACCAAGCGAGGTAGAAACTGCGTAAGCTAGTAATGATTACTGTAAAAATATTTGTCATAAAATTAAATAAATGTAATATAGTTTTTTGGATGGTTATTATTTGCGAGTTCGTCGGTTAGCAGTGACCACACTTCTCACTTGCAATTGTAACGCATGGTCGCATGATTTGAATACACTAATAATTTCCAGACATCTGTAGCAGGAAGGTCATGTGGCGCGTGACCACCAGCCGTGACCTCGACCCACACCTGTAGCTGTATGGCGAGGTCGCGGTGGTCCTGGCGCGAGAGGTGAGGCCACATGGTCTGCAGCAGGAAGGTCATGTGGCGCGTGGCGAGCGCGGGGTGGCCCATGCGCCGCGCAGCCACCACGAGCTCCTGCAACAGCTGGATTTGCAGGGCCGGCCAACCTGCAAATAAGATGAACTATAGAAGTATTTGGTCTTCAGAGGAATGCCGTGTCAGTAAAAGACACGATGCTGTAATGCAGCGTACGCGTGCTTGATCCCATCTCTAATATACAGAGTGATTTTTTAAAGAACGGACATAATTAGGGACGTGATAGAACTTGGTTTCATCAATCAAAGAAATATAAAATATAGAATAGGATATAAGAAATAGGATATAAGAAATAGGATATAAAAATAAAATATGAGAAATATAAAATACTTTAATTCAATTTATTTATTTATTTATTTATTTACTGAAAAGGACACCAGCGGCACATACGTTAATACATTTTTAGATATAGGTATACAAAATTCATTGAACATAAATGTCTACACAATAAAATACAATTCTTGAAATTATTCTGACGCATGCGCCTTTATAGGTGACACAACATTTTTAGATTACAAGTAAGTGTTATAAAACATAAATTATATCATTAGATTACAGAACATAATAACAAAAGTAATAATTTAGTAAGAAGCATAAATAAATGATATAAACAGTAATAAATTTATAATCCACAAAGTAAAGGTTAAATTTACAAAATTATTAATGTTTATAATTCAAAGAATTTCATAATTTTATTTCTAAACTGGTTGAATGGGAGATGAAAAATATCTATTTCAGTTAGAGTCGTACAAATGCCACCAAGAACATTGCACATTCTGGTTATTGGTGCCTGTGAACCTAAATTCGTTCGGGGAGGAGGACCGCGCAAAATTTTAGTAATGGGCCGTCTAGGAAGGTTGTAAGGAACCGCTAACGAGAAGTGGTGTAGTAGGTCACAGCAAGAAGTCTCACCGTTTACTATTTTGTGCAACATAAGAAGATCGTGGATGGTCCGTCTGGTCCTCAAGGGCGGTATTTTAAAGAATTTAAGTCGCTGATCATACGGACTCCTGTGGGAGATTCCGCTGCACACGTAAGCGAGGTGCCTGGTAAAAGATCTTTGGATGTTTTCGATTCGCTGAGAGTGCACTGCGTAAGATGGGTTCCATACCGAACTTGCATATTCCAATTGGCTCCGGACTAGGGTGTTAAATAAGAGGATTTTAGTGCGTTGTTGAAAACCTTTAGAGTTGCGTTTAATGAATCCTATCATTTGGGCAGACCTCTTAACCATAGAGTTAATATGGGCATTGTAGTTAAGTTTTGTATCTAGGATTACGCCCAGATCTCGTATCTCACGCACCTCTTCCAGAGCTACCCCACCCAAATGGTAATTGGAGGGGTATGGTAATCTTTTTTTAGAAAACTTGATGTGAGAACACTTTTGAGGATTTAGTATCATGTCATTCACGGTACACCAGTTGCTTAGTCTATTAAGATCCTCTTGCATTACCAAAGAATCAGAGGGTGAACTTATTGTTTTAAAAAGTTTTAAATCATCCGCAAACAACAAAATCCTACAGTTTCTAATTGTATGGGAAATGTCATTGATGAATAAGGAAAATAATATTGGGCCTAAATGAGTTCCCTGGGGCACACCGGACTCTGTGAAGTACAGATAAGACTCGTATCCGTTTACACAAACAAATTGCGATCGTCTTTCGAGATATGAGCTGAACCAAGTTAGTAGGGAACCGTGAATACCACAGGCCTCCAGTTTAATTAACAACAGCTCGTGATTAACTTTATCGAAGGCACTGGTAAAATCTGTGTATACCACGTCCACCTGCGACCCGGCATCGACTTCCCGTGATATGTAGGAGGTAAAAGACACGAGATTCGTTTCGGTTGATCGACCTTTCCGAAAACCGTGTTGGAAATCACCTATGTTAGAATCGATATGTAGTGTTATATGCGGACAGACTACTGACTCGAATATTTTTGAGAAGCACGAAAGTATAGATATTGGCCTATAGTTTGTTATTATGTCTTCGTCTCCTTTCTTGTAGATGGGTGTGACACGAGCTGTTTTCCAGGCGGTTGGGAATTTACCGGTGGCTAAGGATCGATTAAAAATGAGAGATAATGGAAGAGCCAGATTTAGGCCACACCTCTTAACGAACACCGGTGGGAAACCGTCGGGTCCAGCCCCCTTATGTATGTCAAGTAGCTTAAGTCTTGTAAGAACATTTTCTTTAGAAATGTGTATACTGCTGAGTGTTCCAATACCAACCGTTGTTGTTGGTGGTGTATCGATTTGAGTTTTAGTGGTGTATATAGACGAGAAATAATCTGCAAAACTATTAGCAATTTCCAACCCGGTGTTGGCAATAGCTTTATTATATGACATCTGCATAGGTATGACTGAGCTGCCTTTCCTCCTGTCCTTAATAAACCGCCAGAAAGCTTTCGAATTATTTTGGATACCGTTTTCTATCCTATCTCTATATTCATTATAACATTTATTATTAAGCTTATGACAGCGATTGCGAAGTATGTCGTATTCCAGTTTGTCTCTGGGGTTTTTATACTTTTGATATTGGCGCCTTAGCTTATTCTGTTCCGACTTCAATTTAATTAAAGATTTAGTAAACCATGGCGGGCTCCCTGACTTATTGAATTTACGTTTAGGCACACAGACATCAATAACCCTCAGTAAAGTATCGTTGAGGAATTTTACCATATCATCGACATCATTAATATGTGACATTTCATCGGTCCAATCAACCAGGTGCAATTCAGAATTAATGTTTGCATAGTTAGCCTTAAAGAAGTTATAATCTACGCGGCGCTTTGGTTGCAGATACATTTTAGTATTAATTAAAGACAGATTCAGCAAGAGGTTCGGATGTCTAGGATCTAATTTGCTGATGAGGTCCTGAGGCCGAGTGACATTTGAATCTTTCATGGTGCTAAATATTAAATCTAGTATTTTTTTGTCACAGTTTAAAATATTATTATGCTGAAATAAGTTATTTGAACAGGTAAAGTCTATTAAAGCATGGCCTAATGCATTATTATTACAAGTAGGAAACATATTGTGATTGCAGTTATCCTCACTTATCCAATTAATAAAACCTAGATTGAAATCACCCAGCAACACGACCTCATCAACAAGACTCATCACATTGCATGTGTTATCTAAAAATTTTGACAATGATTCCAAACGAACTGGCGGTGGAAGGTAAACCGCACATATTGCAATTCTTTTACATATGTTATTTGTGTTTATGTTTATTATTACCCAAAGATCTTCACAATCAGTCTCCCAAGTTTTAACGCGAGTTGATAGTAAGTCACGGGATACAGCAATCATCACACCGCCACCCTCCGACTTGTAGCTGGATGAAGAGGACCGGTCTCTTCTGTACACCATGTATCTACTATTGTCTATGAATTCATTATTATATATCCCTGCATTCAGCCAAGTTTCGGTGAATACAATAATTTTATAATTAGTGTTAGTTATGTTAAGATACACGTCGTTAGTTTTGGTTCTAAGGCCTCTCACATTCTGATAATATATATCCATAGTGAAATAATTGTGCAAGGACTTAAAGCAACATTTGTTTTAGAGGAGTAAACAATAAGAGATTATGAAATATTATTCAAAGATATAGTATTGCGAATTAATTTGGCTTGACTATATTCATCCTTGCGCACGTAGATACGCCCGCCTCGCACCCATACAAATTTATACTTCATTTCTTTAGCCTTCTTGCGAGTGGCGGCGTGAAGAGACTTGTTTGCTGGTGATAGGTGTTCCGATACGAATACGGGTACGCTTGGACCATCAAAGCCCAGATGCGAAGAGTTGAGTTTGTTATTCTGGTTCTTTCTGTTATAAGTGGAAACAGCCGCCAGTAGAGCATCCCTGCGACGTGCGCTACGCAGTTTCAACACGACAGTGCGTGGACGAGCGTTGTCTCGGTTGAGTTTTGCTACCCTGGTGACGTTTAAGAAGTCTTCGTCTGTGAAGGATAGGTTGACAGTCTTCGCAAGCTGGGAAATGGTGTGAACAAGATTTTCTGATTTACTTTCTGGTATACCGTTGATTTCGACATTATTTTCGCGCATATTCTGCTCCAGGGCGCTCAACCGCTCCGATAAGTCGGTCACAGTTGTTTGCAGGTTTGCATTGTCTGATTGTAAGATTTTAATGGTGGCATTTTTCTCTTCAATATCTTTCTTGAGGCGTTCAAAACAATCATTAAAAAAATTCAATGACTCATGAAAATTGCTAATATGATTGTTAATATTTGTCAACTCTTTTGTGACAAGTTCTTTGATTGTTGTTTTAAGCATATCTGTAATTTCTTGCCTGAGAATATCGCGCAGTCGTTCCTCGGTAACATATGGTTGTGATCCGACTGATGTCCGCGAAGTTGGGTTGTTTGCGCATTCATCAGGAGCAGTATTCGAAGTGTTAGTGAATGTACTTAGGTGGCGAATAGGTGTATTGGTATTATCACCACACTTGCGCTGTTTGGTGATACATTTAGGGCATTTCCAGGTGCGTCTATGTTCACTAGTCATCAACTTAAACTCCCTGCCAGATACGTTGGCACACTCTAAATCGTAAAGTTGCTCACATTGCGGACATTGCAAATACTCTCTGCATTTTATTACCCCCAGACAGCCAGAACAGTTTTTAGAGGACATTATGTCTGATCCTGTTATATTTCTTTTTTTTTATGTATATAAGTATGATAGGTATTTTATAGTGGTTTTTAAATATTGCGTTAAACTGGTTGTTTATTAAAAAGAAGAAAAAAATAATTAAAAAAAAATAAAAATAAAAAATTTGCTATAGGCACCCGTAGGCTCGAACTCGCATCACTGTCGGTATCACCGCTTTTTAAGACAGGTCCATGCGCATTATGCCAATCGTCTTACGTTCCAGATGTTGAAATTAGTGTACAATTATCTCAATTTTTATTTTTGCCGACGTTGAACTTCCAGTACAGAATCCGCAATTATTTGCACACTACCGGCGATGTTTTTGTTTACTTAAAATATTTTATGTTTGGAAGTAGATATTTTGCCACTATTAACAGTTTTGATTACGTTTAGAATAGTTCCTTGTTACTTTATTCCGCGATTTTGTATGAAGAATTTGCACTGCCACTAGATTTATTTATTTTCACAAAACACTGATACCACCGTCACAGGTAGATATTAATTAAAGTTTATTACACTTTATTGTTCGTATTTAATAAAGATAACACTGTCACTAGATGTTTATATACTTTTTTAGCAATAGCGCCATAAATTATTCTTAGGGAGATATTTAATTATTTAAAAATACGATATTATTTGCGGAGCTGACGTTACTTGTTGACGTTACGTGACGTTTTTCAATTGTGAAAGATAATTTAAAAAAAAATTAAGACACCATTTGTTTTATATTTTTGGAATGAGGATCGTTAGCTCTATATGCTACTTGAATATGTCCGTTCTTCTAAAAATCACTATAGTTTTTAAACTTTTTCATGATTTTAGATTAATCTAACCTTTTGATGACACACATCTGCCGGCTTTGTCCAAAATATATAACCGAGATTATCTAACTATAGAACAGTTTACTGTAAAGAGTTATTAAAATGGAACGATCGCATACGATAATAACTTATGAATGTATGTGCACGTATTTCTAATGCAATATTATATATTTTCACTTTTTAAAAATATGGAGAATAGGAGTTCCGCGTATCTTGCATGTTTACGAAATTCTCTCCGTTTCTTACTATTAGAACGATATGATAGGTACGTTTACTCACCAACTTGATGCTGTAGCACATAGTTGGGGTCTAGACTGAGCTTGTGTCCGGGGAAACTGTGCAGCATGAGGTAGTAGCAGCGCTGCCAGTCGGGGTTGGGGTTGTTGAGGCTCACCTGACGAGTTGCAGCAAGACGTTGGTAAAACGCCGCTTTACGAAGGAACCCTAAAATAGAGGACATTTTTTATTCTACCCGATAGTTAGCCAGGCGCATTGAAAAGGTTATGCTGCGCCAGTTCTGCACTCTGATTGGCCGACTAATGGCCATTGTTGTATTATTGGCCGGTGACGTACGACACAGATCATTGGTTAGTTAAATATCTTTTACGTCCAAGTGGCAAATCGCCTGGCTCTCATTACTACTCCGATTACTTTACTTATATTATATAAGTAAAGTATTATAATAATACTCGATAAAAAATATTACCTATTTCCTTATATAAGTCAGCGAGTGTGTCGAACCTCTGAATCTTCTCTTGCTCATTCAAAGTGAGATTAATGAAAATAACATTTTGTAAGAAACTCGAGGCGTGCAATATGTTGTTCTGTTCCACGGCTATCCTGGCTGCCTTGAAACACGCCTCTGTTTCTATGATACCAGCGTTCTGGTACTTGCTGTAGTGTATGATCGCTTTACGGTACTTCTCCGCAATCTCCTCCCCATTCAAGAGGTACTGGTTGTTTATCTGAGACGGCGGTTGTCTTGGGATAGAAGGCAAGTCCGGGCTCAAATACGACTTTTGACTTTGGTAATCTATATCACTGGAGGAGGCTATGGACTCGGTGTCCGCGTTATCCGTTTCCGATTGCCTGGATGATGTGTCGATACTCTCTGAGGAGGACGGTGTGAGTTCGCTCGGAGGGTTTATCGGACTGGAGGTTTTCGACGACCGAAGCGGTGAAGAAGTGAGTTTAAACTTCCTGAATGAGTCGCCCGTTTGGAATAATGACAACGGTTTGACTTTATTCGGCGAACTCTCTTGTAAGCTAGCGTTGCGTTGTAATGGTGTCGTGTTTCTCAAATTCGGGTATTGCAATATAGCAGATGTTGCACAGTGACCTAAAAAGGCAACAAACAAAAAATGTTAGGTATAACAGAATGTGTCAAGGAGAAATCAGTCATAGTTTAAGTAGTCTGCTCTAACATTGGTTAAGTAATAACTAATAAGCAAATGTGAACAGACACACAACGATATCAACAACAAGTTGCATTCATATCAAAGGGAAGTATTTTTTTTTTAACTTCAATAAAATATTCAAAGGGTGGTATTATACGGTTAGTGTTTAATTTGTATGTGAGGTTTTTCTGTACTAAAGAGCCAAAAAGCGTATGTATATTCAATTTATATGGTAATAGGTAACTCAGCATATTGATAAGTGTATAGATAGACTGTAAGTAGGTACTATATTATTATATTTTATACCTTCTTTAGCAGCAGCCAGCCATAACCAGTCATTGACGGATTTGAGAATTTCAGCTGAAGAATGATAGAGGCTCAACGCCTCAGCTACCAGTCCGGCCTGTAGTGTGAGATCAGCCAGATTTTTTGTAACTCGACCCATACATCTTTTCTTGTTGTTGCGGGACTCCATATCTAACCCTGAAATTTGAAAAAGTTGTAAAGAAAAAAAACTTGGCACACCACACTTTAAAAATACTGATCGAAGATATAAACTGCAAATCTGATTTAAAGACAAAGATAAAATTAGAAAGCTGAATGATAAAGACAATTTTTATATTTTACCTACAAAATCCCTTTTTTCAAATGGGGCCAGAAGTAAAGAAACCTTTTCGAGTTTCTCTCTAGATCTTTCTAGACGTTTCGATTCAACAACCCAAAAGAGTGAATTTATCAGTTCTGCAACATTTTGCTCTAAATCAGGTACTGGATCATTTTCACCATAAAACATAGCATGAGTTTTGAAATTTGATGGTGTAGTAAAATTGTCATCTTGTGCTAAGTAGGATGCATTTGATGAGCAAGACCTCGGGTAGCCTTCGGATGAGGAAAGGCTATCACCATGTTCGCTAGGCAATGAAGCCCTAAAATTAAACATTATTTTAAAAATTATTATGAAAATAAAAATATCATCATTGCTATAAGCCCATTATCTTATTTAGTAGATTTTTGACGTGAAACACCTCTCCCATCCTTTGTGTTTATGCAGACAGACTTTCAAGTAAGGTAAGGTCTATATATTTTAGGTCTATGGGCGACGTCAACCACTTCCTATCAGCTGGAACATCTGTTAGTTTGCCAATCCAACTAACATAAAAAAAGAACTTGGTTAATATTCCCTTTTAAATAGTTTTAAAAGTGAAAATAACTAAGTTAGAAATTTTAGTATGTATATTGAATAAGCAACCCATAGTGAAACTTACTTGTCACTCAAGCTGTCTATCTTTTTCTCCTCATCAACACTCCCATATGTTTCTGGTTCTTGTTGTGGTCTCTTTAAATTACTTCCAGGACCAAACATGAAAGCTCTTGAGTCATACAGGGTATTTGAATATTTAACTTTAAGGGACTCATGGACTCGACACACCTCATTTAGTTCATTTTGATTGGTGAATTTACTTATAGATATAAGACCAAGTAGCCTCCTAGAAAGGTACAAAATTACATTATAATATATTTAAAAAATAAATTGTATAAAATTGACTAAGAGTTGAAGCCTGGTTAGGTATATAAAAACCACTGATGCTAAAAAGTTGATGACAATATGAAAATTTTATGTGAATTTGTGAATTACCTATGAGTTTGAAAGTCACCCCAATCATTGTTTTCCACAGGATAATCCCTAACATATCTCACCCAAATTTCTCTTATTTGCCCAGAGGAATCTAAAATAACAACCAAAATGTATTATAACAAACTGCTTTAAAATATTCTTACTAAATACGCTTAAAGAATGACTTTAATGTTCTTACCAGTAACTTTAATATTATCTACTCTTTGTATACGCTCCCATAATTTATTGAAATTTTTGAGTACGCCTCCTATACCTTTAACAAGCACCAGCAAGCAAGCGTGATGCTGTGCGTGCTGTGAATAGTCAGGGTGCGACATCACCGACTCTCCGGGTGCGTGTGATAATATATAGCTCACCGATGAGCGCATTGATGTTAATTACAATACTTCTTTGATAGAAGTTAATTATAGCTGGTTAGTTTGAGCCATTTATTATTCCCAATATTATTCATACGAGCTAAAATATTATTGATGTTATGCTTGGGTTGATAAAATAATTGTATTAATGACTAAAGTATCGCCAAATAAAGCTAATAAAACATTTTTAGACAAAAAAGTTTTATTTTTTAAGATGTATGTACACGTATAATAACAAAACACAGCTGACAGCTGTATGATTGTCAATTATTATTTTTAGTATCTGGTGCCGGCTAAGACACAAGATTATGCTACCAAGTGTGTTGTAATCTGGTGTTGTTTGAACATTGTGGTGAACTGTTTTAGGATGACGGATTTGAAAGTGTGTATTATATTGTATAAGTGTATATTGAAAGTGATAATTGAGTGATTGATGGTGACGTGAAGGCCGATTCTCCACAGACTAAAAGTATATAATAATGTATTTTACGACATATATGGAAGCATGGCCTCTGGTCTTAGCCGATTACAACGAACAAAAAGAAATCGAAACCGACATCTGAAAACAGATTGTTTTCGTTGTTTTCATGTTTCTAATTGAAAAAAGGGCGGGAAACCTTAAATCGGTCGCACGTAGTTTTTTATAATTTTTCATTTTAATTTGAATTTTATGTAAATTTTAAGATATTTAGATCAGATAAGTTGTAGTTTGTATATATTTTAATAGTTAGTTTGTATTAAAGTGTAAATTTTATTTAATTTTGTAAATTTCATCCTATTGGTAAGTTTTCTTTACCTTACTTTTCATTCATGACATGATGGACCCCCCGGGTGATCCTGGGGGGACAGCCCCCGAGCCCCCCGATATAGGTCATGTAGTGACAATTACAAATAATGACGATGGTAGTACAATGGATACAGATGGTTCTGTGTCTCAGACATGTAGTGGACGTAAAAGAGTGTCAGCTCGGCCCAGAATCTGCAGGCATTGTAATAAAAGACGACGAAAACATCGTGGTGATAAAAAGGATATTAAGGAATGTGATTGCCAATGTGTAGAAATTAGTGATAAACAAATTCTTTCCAAAGCCGATTCCTGCAATAATTCTTCTATAGTAGTAGAGACTATACAAAAAAATAACACGGACACTACACCACAGCCACAGCCCCCTGTTGCAAGGCTGTTATATAATTCATCTGATGCTGCTCCTTATGTTGTACATATTCATAAACAATTTTCATCTCCCGACGATAATGTTACTTTACATCCAGTTACATTTGGACGCTTTCTCAAAAGAAATTCAGTTAATAATATTGTAAATGGAAGTTTAAAAAGGATAGGCCGGAATAGGTTATCTATTTCTTTTTCTAAGCACCAAGATGCAAATGACTTTGTTGAAAACAAAAATTTAGAAACTGAAAAATATAAGGCTTTTATTCCATCATTTTCTGTGAGTAGAATAGGAATAGTAAGAGGAGTACCAGCTGAGTGGTCCGAAGAGGAAATAAAAGACAATGTTTCTGTACCTATTGGCTGCGGCCCAATCATAAAAATTAGAAGAATAAAACGGAAGACAATGATTGATGGACAAAACCATCTTAAATGTACTGAGTCTGTAGTATTTACTTTTGATGGACAGATTTTGCCTAAACGAATTTATATGTGCTACACTGCTCTTACTGTAGACTTGTATATTTATCCTACTATACAATGCTACAATTGTTGTCGGTTTGGTCATGTAAAATCTCAATGCAGATCTAAACCAAGATGTTTTAAATGTGGTCAAGGACATAGTGGTGATAACTGCTCTATTCAAGAAGATTTTATATCTTGTTGTTTATGTAAAGGTTCCCATATTGCAACTGATAAAAAATGTTTAGAATATGAAAGACAAAGAGCTATAAAGGAATCAATGGCTAAAAGTTGTATTTCCTATTCTGAAGCTTCAAAGTTACATCCATCTGTCTCTCGAATTTCTTATGCAGATGCATTGCTCTCATCTCCTAACATCACTCCTAATAGTTTTCCAACCCAGCATCAACATTCTACACCTAAAGCTATAAACAGTTCTTCATATAAAAAAACTGTTTTTGTTAAACCAAAGCCTCCACCTACACTTAGCAAAGGGTATGACAAATCAGCTCACCAAGAAATTTTAAGGGATTTTAATATTCCCCAACCCTCTAATGGATGTGCATTAATTAACAAAGAAAATGAAAACTCATTGGAATCCTCAGTAATTGATTTAATTATTTCTCTTATAAAATCTCTTAGTCAAACGAATGAATTTACACCGTCCAACGCTGCCTTATTAGTTTCCGCAATTACTCAAATTTATAAACCAAATAATGGACAAAGTTCTTCAATGGAATTGTCAAAGCATCACTCCTAAAAAAAGTGATCTTATTTATTTATTAAATAAATATAAACCTTATGTCTGTGCTCTTCAAGAGACATGGTTGAAACCAGGGTCTTTATTTAAGATTCGTGGTTATTCATGTCTCAGGGAAGATCGTGTGGATGGGCATGGTGGAGTAGCCATACTTGTGAAACACCCTCTTTCCTTTTCTCTCTTCTCTATTCCTTCTCACAGTAATGATTTTTCTATCATTGCTGCTTCAGTCGAAAATATCTGCTACATATCTATTTATATACCTCATCCTTCTTCTGCAATCTTGAATGAAATTAAAGATATTATTTCCATTCTTCCGAAGCCTTTTATTATTCTTGGTGATTTTAACTGTCGCCATGAATCCTGGGGTTACTTATCTTCTAATAGTTATGGTAACACATTAATAGATATATTTGATTCAGTGAATTTGTGTATATTAAATGATGGTCGTCCTACTCGACGTTCTCATCCTGACGAGGGCCCAAGTGCTCCAGATTTAACAGTCACTACACCTAATCTTGCTTCTTCTTTGTCCTGGGATCCATTGCAATCTACTTTTGGTAGTGATCACTTCCCACTATTATTATCATTTCCAACCTGCAATAAGAACAATAAAGTATTACATAAAACTTATTCTCCTCGTTTAAAATATAAGCTTAATGATGTTGATTGGGATTTATATAAAGATCTCATAAAAAACAAAATTATTACACTTCCAAAAATTAATCCAGGTACAGAATCTCAGTGTGCAGATTCTTTAGCAAGAATCTTTATTGAGGTTGCCAATGAGATTTTTCCTATTAAAAATAGCTCTTTGGGTTTTATTCCTTCTCCTCCTTGGTGGGATAATGAATGTACTGAGGCAGTAAAGAGAAGAAAATATGCTGAAATTACATACTGTGAATGTTCCACTGATGAAAATTTTGAAATTCTTACAAAGATAATGTCAGAAACTTCAAAATTTCTAAAGAAAAAGAAATTTGATGGCTGGAAAACCTTCTGCTATTCAATATCACCCGATGTCAGACCATCTCTTGTATGGCAAAATATAAGGAGGTTTAGATCTGCATACAGAGATTCATCTACAAAATCAATCCCTTCTCATTTAGTTAATAGCTTTTTAGATAAATTGGCTCCACCTTTCGTTCCTGAAGACTTAATAATTCGTTACCCTGTAATAAATATAAATAATGATAATTGTTTTGGTTTAAACTGTCTATTTTCTCTCACTGAATTAAAATGTGTATTGTCACATGTTAAGGATTCTGCTCCTGGACTGGACGGTATTCCTTATTCCTTTATCTCTCATTTAAACGATGATGCTTTATTTTATTATTTATCTCTTATAAATTCAATAGTGACATCTGGTAACATCCCCTCCACGTGGAAACGTCAAGAAATAATTCCCGTTCTGAAACCTAATAGATGTTCTTCAGACCATTCTGCCTATCGCCCAATCGCACTCTCTTCTGTTTTGATGAAAATTACAGAACATCTTATAAAAAATCGTTTAGAATGGTTTGTCGAGCATAACGGTCTATTATGTGAATCACAGTTCGGTTTCAGACGTGGGAAAAGTACTATTGATAGCTTAAGTATATTCATTTCTGATATTCAATTATCATTTTCAAATAATAAATCAGTAATAGCTGCATTCTTAGATATTAACTGTGCCTATGATAACGTCGTGATAAGTATTTTAAAGAGTAAGCTTTTACAACTTAATATACCACTGCTATTAACAAATTTTATCATAAACATGCTTTCTGAAAGATACATAATCCTGAAACTAGATGACGGGAAGTCAATTACTCGTCTTGTTTCAAAGGGCCTCCCTCAGGGATCAGTACTTAGTCCAATATTATATAATATTTATACACAAGATTTAAAATCATCTCTTAATAGTGTAAATGTTCTTCAGTATGCTGATGATCTATTAATTTACTGTTGTGATAATTCTATTGAAAAAGCTAGTTCTTCTGTAACACAATCGCTGATGATTTTAAAAAAGTGGTTGGACTTAAATGGCCTTGATCTATCACCTTCAAAAAGTACAATAGTTTTATTCACGAGATCAAGAACTCCTCCTCCTATTTCTATATTTTATGAGGATAATCAGATTCCAGTTAAAGATAATGTTAAGTTTTTGGGAATTATCTTAGATTCGAAACTAACTGGTATCCTACATTGTGATTACCTAAATACTAAATGTGAACGTGCTCTTAATATTTTAAGATGTCTATCAGGTGTTTGGTGGGGTGCTCACCCTTTTTGCATGAAATTGTTATATAATGCTCTTATAAGAAGTATGTTAGATTATGGTACATTCTTGCTGGAGCCTGGCAGTGCTAAGGCTTTTAAAAAACTAGATCTCATACAGTCCAAAGCTTTACGAGTAGTTTCTGGTGCTATGCGGTCAAGTCCTATCAATGCTCTTCAAGTAGAATGTGGTGATCCTCCACTACATCTACGTCGTCAATATTTAGCTGACAAATTTATATTCCGATCTTTTCAGTTTATTAATCACCCTCTTTATAACAAACTTCAGCAACTTTCTCATTGTATAGATTCATCTGCATATTGGACACATAAAAAACCACCTTGTCTAATCAATAGTTTTAAGAAATTTATTAACATAAAAGCTCCTATTCATCGATCCATTAATTACCCTCTTTTCAGTACTAGCTTTGAAGCATTAATGTCTCTTCCAGAAATTCATTTTAACTTAGATTTAAATAAGCACGATATTTGTATAAATTTTTCATTTAATTTTCTTAAAAATACTGTTTGGGTTGATTACCATCATATTTACACAGACGCGTCTAAACACTCCTCTTCTGATCCTGTTGGTGTAGGTGTCTATCACGCCCAATTTAAAATATCACAAAAAATCAAACTTCCTCCGGAAACATCGGTGTTTACTGGGGAATGTTACGGTATTCTTAAGGCTATTGAATATATTATTCTATTTAAACTTCCAAAAACAATAATTTTCTCTGATTCAAAAAGTGCATTACAGTCTCTCAATAGGTTCCCATTTAAATCAAAAAATATTTCTTCTATTATCATAGAAATAAGAAATCTATTAAATAAATGTAATTTATTTGGTCTTTCTGTGTTGTTTGTATGGATCCCTAGCCATAGAGACATTCCTGGTAATATAAAAGCAGACCAACTAGCTAATGAAGCCGTGGTCGATGGCGATATTTTCCCTTATAAAGTTTATTGCCAGGATCTAGGTGCTCTTCCTGTAGTTCACCTTCAGGATTGCTGGAATGGACTTTGGACTGAAACTGGTCAATCAAAAGGCAGGAGATATTTTAACCTTCAGCCACTTATTTCACTTAAACCATGGTTTTTCCGTGCGAAATGCAATAAGCTAGTATGTTCTTCTATCATAAGAATGCGTTTGGGTCACGTTTGCACTCCTGTTCATCTTAATAGATTAGGCATTGTATCTACTGACATGTGTGAATGTGAATCCGATAAATGTGATCTAGATCACATTTTCTTTTCATGTCCTCTATACGACCGCTCCTCATTCCTGAATGATCTAATATCTCTTAATGTTCCATTTCCTACCTGTATATCCTGTATAATTATGTATCCATGTAAATTTTATAAAATATTGTCATCTTTCATCCTTCAAAACCATATTAAAGTTTAAATATTTGGTGTGTAAGTATATATATGTATATTTATGAAATTTTTATTATCCGTTTCAAACCTCTTCCTACTTATCTGATCTTTTCCCGTGTTCCGTATCCTTATTTATCTTAGTTTCCCAATCTTTTAATTTACGTCATTGGCAAAAAGTAAACGCTATTGCCAAAAGAGGAAAAAAAAAAAAAAAAAAAAAAATGTTTCTAATTTATAACCTCTGAATAAAAACAATAGTTTGAAATTTATTTCAATTTTTAACAAAATACAAGTTTTAGCCTAAGGTACAAAAATCTTTGTAATATAGTTATATAGTATTCAACAATGGCATCAAAAGATGGAGATAAAAATAAGGTTAGTTAGCAGCAGTTCAACTTGTATGTACATATTTAGTTTGTATTCAGATATATTAATGTATGTATTTTATTTCTTATATAGGCAGGTGCTGGTGACAATAAAGAAAAACGAAGGAAAGAATCTATTTTAGATTTAAGCAAGTATTTAGAAAAAAGTATAAGAGTCAAATTTGCCGGTGGCCGTGAAGCGGCTGGAATACTTAAAGGATACGATCCGTTGCTAAATCTAGTACTTGATAATACTACAGAGTTTCTTAGAGGTATGTCGACTATCTTATATTATATAATATAGTTTTAGGAACATCAAATAAGGACACTAGCTTCTGCGAATTTTAGAAATAAACCAATATTCTTAGTGTCCTTATGTTAAAAGTGCGATTTTCTTTCTTTTTCATTTCTTCTCTCTTTATCTTACCTAATAAAAACCTAAAAATGTAACAGCAGTGTAAACTAAATTTTGCTTAGGACTTTGTATATGATTTTGTTAGATTAATATTATTTTATTTATTATGCAAAGATTCAGATGCTGATATTAAGTTTCAGTAATTCCAGTTCGTATCACCGTTTATTCTGTATATTTAAAGATAAAGATATTTTGTTTGCAAACATGAGTATTATACAATGGTTAGTTATATAAATTATTTGTTAAAATTGTTTATCTAGTGAAAAGCATTTTCTGAGAAGATTATTTTTTTTATCATTAATCTGTTCAAATGAAGTTAATTTGTTCGGAGCTTAGCCCGCACATTGTATTTTTTTTTTAATATACCTTTGTTACAGATCCTGATGACCCATACAAACTTCTAGACGATACAAGGGCTTTAGGTCTAGTTGTGTGTAGAGGAACTTCAGTCGTTTTAATCTGCCCGATGGATGGAATGGAGGCCATTCCAAACCCTTTCATTACTCAAGAATGATAGTTGTATGTTTATTGTAAGTTAAGATTAAGTAAAGGATAAGCAGATAAATATTTATCATTTCTCTCCAATTCATAGGCTAATACAGTATAAAACTGCATTTAACATCTTGCAATTTGATGACAAACCCTCCAAATAAACGAGTCAACTTTAACAGCAAATAAAAGAGTGATAATTATTATAACAGTGTAAATTATTTTATTTTGTTGCTTTTTAAATACACAATATTGGTGACATGCACATTAAATTTGCTGGCTGACAGTTAAATTGCTATTGACTTTTATTCCCTCCACTTAACACCATAAAATGCTGTCTCCATAGCATCGTTAGAGTAGGTAGTATTTCAAAAGAAACAGTTTTTTTAAAGAATAACAGTGTTTATTGTTTTACTAACTTCATATAATTTAAGTATAACTAACACTAAAATAAATATAGTACATAATAATTATATTGGTAACCATTTAAATTTTCTATTAAAGCTAATACTGATTATTCGTAGCCAAATTCGTTTCTTATCCATGGGTAACTCCTGGGACAATCAGTGCAGGTTATCATGTATTTGTCATGCCATAACACTTTGGAAGTCAGTTTACATGTATTTGGTTTGGCACATGCTATTTCATTATCTGTAAATTGTCTTTCTTTGCACTGCCATGGCTGGAATTTCTTAAGTTGGAGTACAGGTGTAGGTCTTTTCATCCAGTCGATCACTTCACGATAAGTGACAAAGTATACATCGGGTAGCTTAAGTAACTCATCTGTGAATTTCTGTAAAACAAATATTAAAATCATTTAATTGGTTGTACATACATTATAAGGAATCTATATTCTAGTCTCATTAAGTACATGATAAGGTGACAGTTACTATATTATGCAATGTATTTGTTGTTTGATTGGCAAACTAGAAGATGCTGATCCTTGCCCCCTGTTCTCTTACCCTCTCTTCATATAAGAGGGTCACAAAAAGCCCCCTCGGCTCAATTTACTTCGCCTAAGGTGCTGGGCTCACTCTGGGCTACTGAGCCCATCCCCACGACAAGGCCTGAGCCTTGGTGGACTCGTTTACCTAGAACTGACCCAGGCAACTAATTAAAAAAGCAATACGGTGGTACCTATGCAGTCGGGAGCGCGACACAGTGCTTTCAGCATTAGAACTTCATAATTCGGGTATTGCGCTAACTATAAAGATTCGCTTCTTTGGGGCGACAAATGGGGGCGATTAAAGTCAATAAACTCCAATATCTATCTGACGTGCCGTCTTAGCATAATATCAACAATATTGTCAACAGTATAGTATAGTATAGTCAACGTAATGTTTATTTCGTCATTAGAAAGTTTTAACTCAGTTTTCACTTTAATTGCTTTTTGATATAACCACTTGCTTTTCTAACGACATCCAATCAGACATTTGTCATTATGATAAATAATACCTGTTGTAAGATTAACTGTTTCTCCACTGCTAAGTGACTTACTGTGGAAGTCAAAAGCGGTAATGTCTCAAATTATTTTATTTCATTTTCATATTATTTTTATTTTCGGGCAATCTTCAGCCTTAGCATTATCTGGGTTTTCATGTATATTTATAATTTTTTAATTTGTATTTTTTTATTCAATATAAGATAAAAGTGCCATAAAATTCCATTATAAGAGCTCCATATCTCTAAGCTCTTTCTCTCTCTAAGCTTCATCCAATATATCAAATTATGGTAATTTTTATATGTATCCAGATAATATCTCGATATACCTATAGATTATAAGTTTTATTATTTATCAATTACCTTGAGTGATGTCAAATAATCGTAATTCTTCAACCAAGATGAACTGAGGTGGATGCCGAACGGTGCTCTGTTCTTCAAGTAATGTCTTTTGAAATTTTCCATAAGAATGTTATATACTTCGTCACCACTGAGATTCGAAGGACAGTATTCTAAAGTGGCACACGTTCGGTTGCTGTTGACCAGAGGGTTGATCACCATTTCCCACAGACCAGCGTAACTTCTAGTTGGACAGTATTGATTATTACCTGAAATTATGCAAAGTAATTAACAAGAAATAGATGAAAAAATAAAGTTTTCACTTCTTATTTAATATGGACACATGAAAAGATTCGGAAATAGAATAGCACTCCCAGGACCCAGCATACACTAAGGTGAGGGAGGACTTTCGTTTTTTCAATTAAACAAGTATGTAAGTACCCTTTCAATAAACTATTAATGCTCTGCTTATAATTTCTTCCACTTTACAGATTGCTTTTACTTCGCTGGGCGTTAAGTCTTTTTCATCAACATTTGTTTTCAAAAACTAACAAATGATATAACTTAATCTAATGTATTAAATAGCTATACTATGTCATATATCTTATATTATGATTGATCATGTAACTCGGAAATCAAGAGAATCCGCAAGAAGATGGTGAGAAACCGCAACATGGCGTTGTATTGTATCAGAATCGTTTATAAGCCATGTATGGTGATGTTTTTTAGGTGAATCTGACGTGTATTTAGTAACAATACGTAACTATTATGTAATGTTTCACATGACCTGATTTTTGACGTGACAACGTCTTATAATTCGACGGAGCCGATGCACGCACGAAGAAACATGACTCATGCGGCGTTACCTCGCTCTGAGGCGTTCAATTTAAGGCTTGAAGTACAAGCGAGAGCGCGGAACGAGTGACAAAGAGGCAAAATCGGCCCATCAGTATTTTTTATGACGTTGTCACGTTCAACTATCATCAGTAAACCGACTTTACAGACAACCGATATTTTCATTTGCATATTAATCACAATAGTATCTTAGGCATTTGACTCGTTTCTGGATTTAAGTAGACACCTTAATTTTGATTGCTAGATTGAAGACTTTATAAGAATTTAAAAAAAAAAAAGATTACCAGTGCACGGATGTGGGATTTTGTAATCTAATGTGTATGGCCAAAATGGAGAGTTGGAGAGTGGCGCGACTATGGTAGCATCATACACGAACCCAAACTCCTGCATCATGAGGAACTGTCTATTCCACCCGACTGATAAGTATGGTACGCGCATACCTCTGAAAAGTAATATATAATATCAAATTAAGAGCACATCAGTGAGAACCACATGTGGCTTTTAGGCAATGTACGCCTCAGAGCCCTATATTAATCATTTTTAATTTATTAGATACGGTTTTTTTAAATAATCTTTAATTTAACATAGAAACGCTCGTAGACCCGTAGACAGTCTATCCGTAACCTCTACTATTTTATGCCTCTGCCTTGATTTTAGCGGGCAGCGGGGCGGTAACGATGGCGGCGCGGGAGCGGCAGGATCTTTGCGTAGAAATCAAATGGACCGGTTCTCGAAAACAGCGGAGCGGCATGCAGCGTCGCGGCCACGTTGCCCGCGCTGCCACCGCCGCCGCCCCGCTGCCCGCTAAATTCGAGGCAGAGGCCTTATGGATAATCCAACATTTTCAGGAGGAAGTTTAGCAATGACAAGTATTACAGCTTACCTGAAATCCTCCATCCAAACTCTACCAAAACGATTGATGATATTGGCTTGACCAACCATTTCATCAAACCAGTCCTCAACAGTAGCATTCTTTGCCCACCAATCTTCGGGTCCGCGATGCCTAAAAGTAAAAGGATCTATAACTAAGATGTTGAACAATCTTACAATAGTTGATACGAGCGGGTATGTTCCAGAGGCTATGTGCTCGGCCTCTTCAGCGAGAGGGCCCGAGTTCGATTATGGGTTTTCCAAAATTTCTAAGTGCATTCCTAAATACGAGAATATCGCTCGCTCACCGGTGAAGAAAGATATCGTGAGGAAACGTGCATGCCTGCCCCCCTAGACAAGTGGCAAAAACGCTAAGTGAATAGAAATAGAAAACGTTAATTTTGTATGGGAATGACATTTGGGCGACTATTGGTAGCCAAGTGTCAAACTAGCGTTTTGTATTTCTATTCCTTTTAAACGCACACGCTTAAGAAATTCAAATCTTCATATAAATCGTAGCCAAGTGGCACTTTTGACAAGCCGGAAAGCGCTCCCTAGCGCTTGCCGCTTGCACACAATAGAAATTGAAAATTCAAACGCTACAAAATGGCGGATCTTTGATCAGCTGACTGTGGAAGTGTGATAGTGTGAAATTTTTTGCTAAATGCATAAATTAAGTCTATTGTAAGCTAATAAATAATATATAAATAATAAAGTACAACTAAGCCGAAGCCAAAGAAAAAAATCATCGCCAGTGTTTGGAGAATATAATCGATGTTTTATTTGTGTAAAGGTTTACACTAGACAAAATAGTATTTCGAGAGATTTTCTTGATTTAAGTGTCCATACAGCATTGAGCGGAACTAAAGGAATTCCCTTGGTATTAAAGGTAAATAAATAAATCATTATTACTTACAATGATAGGACTTAAAAACTAGGTACATGTTTGATGTTTTTTACAGGTTCTTTGCAATCTGAGCTGAGGGCCACAGGGTCCTATCAAAGGATCCTGGGTGTCTCAACATTTAACGCATAGAAAAACAAGTTGATGTAGTAGACAAGTTGTAGATGTACCTACTAAACAGTAGTTATATTATTATGTTGAGATAAATTGCCTTCCCATAAAAATCATAAGAAAGGTCAAGCATAAGACAATTATTAGTGAGTATTTATTATTTATTCAATATAAAATCTATTGCATCCTCTTTTTTTATTATTTTTACTATATTTGAATAGGTATCTCTTTCCTAACAATATATTTTTATGGAAAATATATGTATTAGTTTAATACTAAATAAACTGTGTATATATAAACAATTTGTTATAATATAACACAAAACCTAATATTTAGTCAATAATATAATACAAAACTTATTTTAATGTAAACAAATTTAAAGTTATTTGATTTCCTGATTTGTAAACTAATTTTGCTGTTATTCTTGGTTATTATACTTATATATAATAGGTATTCAATAGATTTAATGACTTTCATAACTTTCTTGGTTAGTGTCTACTATTTAATTTAGATTAAGAAAGGAAAATTGTATGCTTTATTGAGTAGTTTCATGAAGATATTATATTAACAATTTACTTTTTTTTTGTAATTGAAGGCATATAGTTATAAAAAACTAAAGCATGATCATTTTAGGTGTGTATGCAGATGGGACATGAGTAAGCCAGTCAGTCAAAATACATAGGAATAAATTAAGCCAGTATATAATGAAGAAAAAACAACCAGGGCAAAAAAACAACAACAACTAGCGGTGATAGAAGCTTAAAAATTTAAAGATGTTTGATTTTATGGATTGTGTACTAATTGTGCTGTTCTTCTCAGTGTGCTCACCCTGGAACCGGTGGTAGTTTCAATGGATAGACATAAAAGATACTTATATGTCTCAACATGTTGACCTCGTGGGGCATGCAAAGTTTTTGTACAATTGATACATTTATTACATTGTCTTGGTAGAGATTATAATATTAACATTAACAGCAATTATGTATATGTACAATAGTTAAAAAATATAACATAATGTCAAATAATAATAATAGGATGGATTAATTCATTAGCAGCGAGAAGCTTTAGAGCCTGCGATTGTGTTTTTTCTATTTCCCATTAATTTCAATTTCCCATTTTATTCATTTGGAGTGGTGTTCTATAGTATTTTGTTTCAAAAACTCAATCTGTTTATACTGTGATGGGTTGGCGAATACTGCATACTAAGAACTTTTTTGCAGCTGTTTCAGCAGCATATAGGACTGCTGTGGCAGTTTTCTATAGGTAGTGACTAGTGTTTGTTTTGAAAATTTAATCCATTTTGTATTATAATGTGATTAGTTGGCGAATATTGTGGTGGACTGTTCAGGATGTGTGGAGTTAGTAGGGATAGTTGATTGATAGGAATATGAAGAGCGAATTATTGTGGCATAACTCTGATAACAATTTGAGAACTATATGTTTCGTATATAAATTAAATGTACCCGATCAAAAACTAAATTTTATAGTAACTCTTTTGCTGCTATATCTGTTAGTCTTTGGAACTCGTTGCCAAATCGTATTAAGCAAGCTAAGAGTCTCAATATTTTTAAGGGACTCCTCAGAGAACATTATTTGGAATGCTTTAATTTATAATATATTTTGTTATTTAATTTTAATTATTTTATCAATACAAATTACAAGCCAACTTTGATTGATGCCTCTTGTTTTTTTTTTTTCCTTTTTTTTCTCTTCTTCTTCTTCGTTTATTCATCGTATGATATTATTATGCAATTGATTTTTATAATGTTCAGTTTTAGTGCTGCTTTTTGTGTTTTTTATTTATAATGTAATAAAAAAATATAATCTAATAAATACTATTGTATTCCAGCTATTTTATATTTATGTTACTTATTCTATTTTATAATATTCGTAATATCCAAGAGGAGCTATGTTTTAAATTTTGTATATTAAAATCAGACGTCCTAAATAGTTTAAGTAGGAAATATCTTTGTAATTCACAATAAAATCAAATAACAAGTAATTCATTATATTATCTTTTTGACACTTTATGTTGTTTGTTATTGGTCCTAATTACAGGACCGAATTTAGGTTTATTTTTTCTTCATTGCAGGTAATGATTTTAATAGACGATAATATTATCTTATTTCAGAATCCCAAAAGTTGTTAATTTAAAGAAGGCCTGGTTGACAAAAATGCATATTTATTTGTGAAAGTTGTTATAAACTAATACGGTAATATACGAAACAAACATATTTCTGAAGAAAAGCGAAGTAATGTTTCTGGGAGTTTTTTTTTCTACACTAATATTATAAAGAGGAAAACTTTGTTTGTTTGTTTGGTTGTAACGAATAGGCTCAAAAAGTACTGGACCGATTTCAAAAATTCTTTCACCATTCGAAAGCTACATTATCCACGAGTAACATAGGCTACATTTTATTCTGAAAAAAATAGGGTTCCGTAAGTATTTGGGTTTTTCGGATACAAGGTGTAAAAAATCAACCAGAAAAGTTACTTATTTTGCGTACGCACTACGCTGCCTAAACTATAAAAGATAGAACGATAAAATGTTCTAATTAATTGTAGATCTTATAATTATCTACAAAAAAGTCCACCATAGTGTGTGGTATAGACCTATCTATGTCGATTGAGGCACAACAACCATATTTTATTCAGAAATTTTAATTTTTTGGACTACATTTAAACGAGTTTATTTTACTCATGCTTTTAATCCTTAAGATATGAAGCTAAAGAGTTTGTTTATTTGAACGCGCTAATCTCAGGAACTATCGGTCGGATTTTAATGAAACATTTCAGTGTTCGATAGCCCATTTATCAGTAAAGATATATCATCCCGCTAAGATCCGGTTGTAAATCTTAGTTAACGCAGGCGAAGCTGCGGGCAACAGCTAGTATAATATATTGTTTGAAAATTAAGGATGTAATTTAAGAAACAGACATAAAGCCAAAGAAAAGCGAAGTTATGTTTGAAGAGAATTTTTTACATAAAACTTATAGTTTAAAAATAAATGATTTTGGCAGAATTTGATGTTGTTTTTTATTCCCCTTAAGTAACGGTAAATACCTACACGCAGAAGAGGTAATCACGATATTTGACGGCGACGCGAAGGTGGTCTATGTACTAGGTTGTAGAGTTTACGGGAGTAGAAACTGAATCCCGTTGAGTGTTTTTTGATCACTCATACTAGCCCTGAGGGGTCCGATAGGCCCGACGGCCTTTGATGTGAGGAATATACATTCAGCCCCTTCAGAGCGTACTGAAATCCAATGAAGCACTGTCTTTATTACGAGATGATTAGCTTATATAATTGTATACAATTATATATATAGCTTATAAGCTGCTTACTAAACAAATAACGATTGGCTCGTTTAAAACATCCGTACGTGTTTAGTATATAAGGACATGCTTATAGGAACGTGTCTAGTAAAATAAGCTCAAATTTGTATTAACGATAATCCAATTTAAGAGATTAAGTATGTATTTTGTTGCTGAATATTTCACGAATAAAGTTTTCAAATCCATTTCCTCTTGTAATTGTCTCACATATTGCCATTACAAAGAAATGTTGTCCAATAATACGTACATAAGGGTATAAATTTCCCTGTGAAATTGTAAAAAGCTTAAGTAAAAAAAAGCTAATATTGTTTTTTATGTTTGGAAGGCTTTAATACGTCCCTGTCTTTTGTATTGGTGTAAGTAATTGTTTTATATTATGTGAAAAGCTGCCACGCATTTTGAGGAAGAATATTACGTCTGCTAGTTTATAGTATATTGGTATAGACCAACTCAAATATAATATATTTTAAGTCACACATGGTAGCATGGTCTCTGGTCTTAACCGGTTCCAACAGGAACGAATATAAAAAAACAGTAATTACAAATGAATGACGTTTTAAATACTTCACATAATGACATTTTTAAAAACGAAATCATACTCTAGAATATGTATATAGCTATATGACGGATTGAATAGAATGAGCGTTCAAAATGTCTTTGTACACTTGGCTACCAAATTAGCGTTTGAGTTTGCGTTTACTCGCAAAAGAATAGAATCTGAGAGTTTGCCACTTGTCTAGCCCCGCTGATTAGATTGAACGCCTTTGAAGGTATGTGGAATTCGCCAACTCGCATTGGGCCAGCGCATCGGTTAACTATGGCCCAATACTCTCGTCGACTAATTTCGAGGAGGAGACGAGATAATAAATAATACGATTTATATGAGTTAAGAATACACAATCTTAAAACATCTGGTTTACATACAACTTTGTTCTGTTATAAAAACTAAGATTTATTTCGCGAAGCTCTTTTTTAGAAATTGTCTACATAGTCATCTACGAGAATCTTGTAAAAATGAAAACCACGGTAAAGATCATAATGAAACAGCATTTTAAAGCATTACATGTTCGCGAGTTGATGGTTGCTGTAAAGTATTCGAAACCTCGGGCATGTAAAAACCTTAGACCCGATAAAATCCTTAAAAGTTGTTTCATTATAAGGAGTGAAATTCGCTAAAGCATCAGAAAACAATACATCATCATCATCAGCCCTTATCCGTCCACTGCTGAACATAGGCCTTTTTTTTGATGACGCAGCGGAAATCCTTTTCGGACCATACCAGGGCCTTGGGTATTATATTGTATGGGGACTCGCATTGGGTGCATTACCCCACTAAAACCGCCGCTATCTGAGGGACCCGGATCTGCAGACGACGGGAAACCCTCAGCGACAGACTGGTCCCGGCAAGACCAGATTCTCCGCAATAGGGGGACTGCCCGGCTACGACTTGGCAGTCCCCACGACGTCGTGTCTAGCAGGACCCGGGTTTCCACCCCGAGCCCGAGCTGATCATAGGCCTCCCTCAATGAACGCCAAGACGACCGATCTCCTGCCACTCGCATCCAACGCGGACCTGCCACTGCACGGACTACACGGTTGATGGTAAACATATGTATTTTGATGCAACTAAAAAAAGGTTTTATATTACTCACGTGATAGAATGTATGGCGATTTCGTTGCCGTCGTTCCATAGTTTCTGCACGTGTCTGTAATTGGTGTAGGGGTGCGATACGAAGAATGTGGCACTTATCGGGCACCCGTTGGGGTTCGTCCTCTCTGGGGTGAGGATATGTTTCGTATAGATGTCCCAGTTTTCATGATTCACGGCTCCGTCAAATGTTAATGTGATCATTTGAGGTGTCTACAAATAAACTATCTATAATAATTTTATATAAAGGTAAAGTAGTCATACAGCAATGTCGCAACTAACCAACAGTTTGTAAAAAATCTTCCACTTACTGGTTTTTAATCCTAAATATATGGGTCTTTCAATTTAAGAGTTTACATAGTAAATAAAGCAAAATGCGGTGGATTTTTTACACATAATGATATTTATAATATTATACACATATTACACATAGGTAATGCGTAGGTACCTAAGCGCCCATCAAAATGTTTCGATACACTAATGCAGTGGTTCTGAACCTTTTAATAATTTGTAGAAATTTCTACGTTTTTATGAACCATCCAGTTGCTTAGAGATAATATACAGTATTTTTTTTATTATAGCTGTTAAATGTAAAAATAACTCAAGTGTTAACATAAACTCGTTATGAATTATAATAGATCCTCGAATCATTTGGCGTGCTTATTTAGACCACCGGTTAAGAACCACTGTGCTCTAATAAAATAAATAGTCATGGCATAAATACTAATATGTTTATCACATATTTTTATTATGGGTTTTCGATTTTTTACAGCATGCGACACGATCCTGCAATGATGATCGCTAAAGTTTAGTGTTATATTATATTGATCACATACCTGACTTGGAACTAGATTACCAGGGATTTGGGAACCCTCTTTTGAACAGAAGCATTCCGGTAACAGACAAAGGCCTGGGTCACATGGTGCAGCTGCGTTGGGGTCGTAAGTGACGTCACACCAACCCTAAAGAGCAGATAATTGGTACGTAGTATTTATAAAATATAAACATGTAAAATGCAAAACAATTATTGTGGCGTGAGGCGTCACGCCAAAAATTGTAGACTGTAGTTACGAGATTGAAAACTATTCAGTATTATATCATGTTTAAAAGCGTCGAACAGATTCATCAACGTTCGGCAACCAATCTTTTATATTAAATAGTAAATCTTCCCTAAAAATCTCGAAGAAGAATGAGCAAACACAGACTCGAAAAATATTAAAAAAAACTAAATTATAAATCTTGCAGTGTTTTTCATAAATTAGCGCCTAATTTTTTTTAGGATAAAGTTATTGACATATAGGATTAAGCAAATAAGCAGACAAGACCTGGTTTTTAAATCCGGTACCTCTCCTGTTCGGTTGAGCCAGTTGCTGTTGATGTTACCTCATATACATGGTCATAAAACGAGAGTATGATGCAAATTATATAACGAAAGCAAGTGTACGTGTAATTTGAGATATAGAGGATCTTAACATCATCAGTCTTTATCCGTCAACTGCTGAAAATAGGCCTCCCTCAATGAACCAAGAAGAAGCCAAACGATCCCTTGCCACTCGTATCCAACACGGATCGGGCACCAGATAATATTGTCTTCTTATCTATTTTTACTGAATTAATGGTAGAAATTCTTATACATTCCTTTAGTTCTTGAAGCTATTTTAAGTTACGTGAAAGAAAATGGTACAGGATATCTAAATTATTTTGAAGTGGAATTTATTGAAAAAAAAGCAAAAAGAGTTAAGATCCAGAAAAGGAAGATTTCAAAGAGAAATATCCCATTATTATGAAAAAAATTACTTGACATAAATTCTAAGTGCCGTTGGTCGTTCCGTGTTAGATGTGAGAAGCAAGGGATCGATCGTCCTGCCATTCATGGATTGAGGCCTATGTTCAACAGGAGACATACGAAGGATGATGATCATATTTAGATTTTTTTTTAAATCGTAATGTGCAAAAAAAAAGCGTGTAAGTTCCTTCATTACGTCGGTTTATGCCAATGATATGCCTATTTCTCTAACTAGAAATCTTTTGTAATCGCAAAAAAACCCTTTTGCGTTACAGTGACGTACGTTAAACATTTTTGATTTCATGAGCATTACCGAATCGCGGTATTAAGTTGTTATTTATATTTCATAAGAGCGAAAGTTAATGAATACCGATAATGGTAGGATTGTCTCAAAACTGGTTGTCGGCTGTTGAAATATTGTGACACTCCCGGTACTTGATGAATGCGTTTGATGCACGTTTTTGCTTGAACTAAGATAATAAAGGTATAATGATGTTTTTGCTTTTGTTTACCGTGCGTTTGCGCGCGCTTAAAAATCTTATCAGCATATACTATGTTGATAACTTAGATCATTAATATGTCTAGATGGAGTGTCGCCCTACAATCAAAACAAAAAAAACTGGCCAACATTTTCAAACATGTGTTCGTGAATAGTGATACCAGCTACTACAGTTCTCCCATAATCATCCTTTTTAATCTCGTTACACTTCAACAGAAACCTTCATTATAAATAAAAACAATAATGCGTAACAATTCATGCGTATTCTATGACAATGTGATGGATACTAAACACGGAGAAAGAATTTAGAGGCTAACAGTTGGACGCTATTTTCTTGGACGTGTTTTCCGCGCGACACTCTATCTAGACATATTATTGATCTAAGGCTGATAAGATTTTTAGAGACCTAAATGCATTTTTGTAATTTATAGAAGCAAGTAAAATCCTATAAAAGAAAAGCGCAAGTGATGCGCAAATGTCTAATCGTCGTTAAAGAAGCTAGATTTTGTTTATTCTTGACTCTATGAAGTGAAAATGTACGAGCCTGTTGGTCTAGTGGTTAGTGACCTCGACTGCTAAACCAGGTTGTTTGTATTTGTTTTCAATTGTTCTTGGGTTCAATTCCTACCCAGAATCAGATGCTTCTGTGATGAGAATTATCATTTGTAATGTCTGGGCGTAATTTATCTATAATATACTTGAACATATTATAGATAAATTACGCAGCCTATAATTAGTAATATAGAAGTCTTGTATCAGTTATCTGGTTGCCAAAATATGGGCTCTGTCTAGATTGGGATCAGGGGGCCAGGGGAACTTCGCTAACGCTTTCTTAATGGCTTAGCCCCCAGATGGCAGTGCAAGTTGTGCTAACATTATTATTACATCATTTAAATAATATTTCCTATTTTACTTGTAGTGAGTTAAAAAAAAACTGGTAATAGTAATTGGGTAAAAAAGATACTTCGTCTGATGCATCCTCGCAGTCGTTGGCTCCGTCGCAGAAATACTCAGCCGGGATACAAGTCTCGTCGTAACAGCCGAGGTGAGTTTCGTTCGCGCACTTTGCTTTC
Organism: Lycaena phlaeas; assembly: GCA_905333005.2. Lineage (NCBI taxonomy): Eukaryota > Metazoa > Arthropoda > Insecta > Lepidoptera > Lycaenidae > Lycaena > Lycaena phlaeas. The sequence continues at coordinate 9,520,382 of HG995181.1, forward strand.
TCCAGCAGTGGTTTAGGTATCAAAGTTTCTAAAAGTGTGTTACATAAAATGAATAATGTATATTTATTCTTGATACCTACATAAATGGAAATTAATCATGATGTATTTCGTATACGCACAACAATGGTTATCAAAATAATTCAAAATGTTATTGTTGTACATAATTTTTTTGCCACAAATTAAAATCGGACTTTAATTAGTTAAATTTCATCTTACCGGTGGTAACATCACAGTTGTGGACATTTTGTATCTTGTCACATAATTGCCTATTTACATCAAAAAGAAGACCTTTTGTACATTGAAATTCGAACACGTCGTTGTCTACACATAAATAATATCTGGAACATTCGTCCGCAGTCCACATAACATCTTCTGTTCTGTCTGGATTCCTGTAAAGACAAAACAGTCTAAAATATACCTAATACTTATAATTTTATATTTAATTTAAGTACATAGATACATATTATAATTAACTAGCGGACCCGACAGATTTCGTTCTGTTAAAAAGATTTTGTATGTAGCAGTTTTTTTGATCCTACCTATTTTATCTCAAATTCGAGAAATAAACCATCCTTTTAAGTTGGAGAAAAGCACACATTTTAAAAGAAAAAAAACATTAAAATCGGTTCAGTAGGGTTTGAGTTCATCTCGGACAAACATCGTGATACTGGAATTATATTTAGTAGATATTGCATCTATGCAATATCTATGGATATAACATTCCGTTTTTGAAACTGGCTACCTAAAAATACATTTATTTTATAATATAATTGATTACACTCGGCCAGCTTTGTTCAAAGCATTATTGCAGAGCGTGTATACTCATTGGTAACGCGTTGTCGCGGGGTTAAACCTGTTACATGCATAGCCGCATGAGACAAGATATGCACGCGATTAATTTATGAATTCACTGTTTGTTTGCAAATCAACCAACCATGACACATACAATTTATCATTATTCACCGCTGGCCCGTTTATAAGTTAAATCACCGTGACAATGAAACGTGGAAAATGCTTTACGAATGATTAACGTATTTGATAATGCGCAAATTAAAGTTGTAAACATATAGCCACTTTCTAGTCAATTAACTTTATTTGGTTTTAATTTTTTTTTAAATTTAATTACCTAATAAATATTAGCTTTACGAGAGCTTACAAAAGGCGAATTGTATTAACTTTTTATTAAATTAAGTGAATTAGTATAATAAAGAGTGATAAATAGCAAATGTGAACCTGGTAAAGGATTATGAAATACCTAGGCATTGCCAGCTTAATTTTTGCTTTTACATAAATTCTGCGTATTTGTTTCAGTAGAAGGATTTTCTTAAAGTTAATCGATTCATTTAGATTTAGCTTGTGTGTAAATTGTTATATCCTAAGTTGTTATAAACAAAGAAAGACAAGAAAATAGTTTTCTGTTTATTATATAATTATTTGTTTACTAATTTACTAATATATTATGTGTAAGCTGCAAAGACATTGTAGCGTAGTGTTTGCGACCAGAGAAGACATGAGAATCATACTTCTTCTTCTTCTTAGCGTGTCGATGGCTACCTAAATTTTATCCGCCCAGAACTCAGCTACGAGTATTCCATTCTCAGTAGCGTCCATTAAGTCCTGCAATGTGCAGGTGGTAAGGCACGCAGGACACGACATGAGATGGTCCATTGTTTGTGGGACGGCACCACACATGCACTCCATATTGGCGGGATCTGTGAATCCCCACCGAACACAGTTATCCTTGCTCCGGCCGACCTGAGTTCTAAGTCTATTCAAGCACTTACACACTTGGACTTACGCTTATCGCCGAGATCTGTCATCCGAAGCACGGTAACGCAGTGTTTGCTGCTCCCGGCGTAAGCATCCTCTCCGCCAAGTGCTCAACTCAAGAATCATACTATATAATTTAAAAAGCTTTGAATTATACCACGCAAACCTGAAGAAAAAGTGTACCTACTGTAATAAGAAAATAAGATCTTATGATAATCCAATCAGAATGGGTGCAAAGTACTAGAATAACGCGTTACTTCTTCCGACTTTGATATCAGATTTTCTATCATTTTGATTTTGACCGCTAGTAAATCCTAAACAAAATATATTATCCTAATAATATCAATAATGAGTTTCGATGTAACGACAGCGAAAGTGAATTTCACCGCGTTACAGTCGGAAATGATAACTGTGTGAATAGCACGTTCAAGGTTGCAGCGAAAGTCGGGATCAACGTACCCGATATATCGGAAAACCGTCGTATGGAACTAGTGCAGCTTCGCGTGACTAGACGGACGTCCGGACTCCGGATGCTCGGTTTGGACCTTTTAGCCTACATTGTACGAAACAATAAATTTGAACGTGAACGTAAAGCCGGAACCGCACGTTTGCCGAGCCTTGGCAAGCCTTCACAAATTCAAACGTGTGGATACAGTTCGTCTTGGCTTGCGTAGGTTTGCATGGGTTTGTGTCCTTAACTTGTGGAGACTTGGAGCTTGCGGCAAGCCGCAAGCCACAAACGTGTGGATATTAACTAATTAAAATTTTATTGTGATTGACATTAATCCAATGAACCCATGGCATTTATTTTATGGTATTGGAATTCAGTGGATGTGTCAAAAAAATTAATATTAGGATAATCATATTTTTTGTAGAATTCTATTTATTGTAAGTGTTACTAATAGTCAATGTAATTTTTTAGTTTTTTGTTAATTATGTTTTTTGAGCTTGAAAATAATAATAGTTATCATGCCAGTACATATCGATTATCGGTGTCTTGGATTTCATTTAGAGCAAAAGTTCAGAAACATTTTCTTCTTATTGACCTCTGTAGCTAAATCTCTACTATATTTACAAAAATCGACAAATTTTGTAGATATGAAAATTGGATTGCAGCTCAAATCCAACCACCAAGTAACAGCTTTCTTATAGAAAAGGGAGGATATGTTAATCAAATGATTCTGGCGTGACTGATAAATGATAAGTTTTCATGAACCCTCTCTTACGAACTGTGGACCCAACTATTTTGTGGACATGAAGACGATCTCTGTTGGGTCTTTCATAGAGTCCTAAGTACGTTTAGAAGCATACGGTTGCGGACTAATAATGAGGAAGGACAGTGCAGCAAATATAAGCATGTCACATGATACATGTCTTATTATTGTTGTAATCTATAATAAACAGGAATTATATTGTGTTGATAGTTTTATTGTTGAAACATTTTATTGTTTAACAGTAATCTTGATTTTAAAACAATGAAATAAATTCTGGTTCCAATTTAGCGCAGTTACGCAATGATTCATTTTTTATGATTAAAACTCTCACTTAAAAAAAGAAAATAATCCTGTTTTAGCTGTTCGACGGTTATCTAACGGTCAGCAAAAAAGTTCAACATTCTTGGAGTTTAATAAAAAGCTATGCGCAGATTACACCATCCGTTTTTATTATTATTATACAAGAATCTCATGGACGTTTACCGAGAAAAAATCGATTTGAAAATCGCTTAAAACGGGAAATTCACAAAGTTTTTTACTTGATATTCTCAGTTCGATATTTTCCATCGGTTACAAATGCTTTGTTCTCTGAAAGCTTGTGTTCCCTAAAAGTGTCGTAATATATTTCAGTGCTTAATCACTGAAGTAAAGTGTCGTAACTTTGACACGCTTATGCGACACCACTACGAACTAAAACTCACGAAATGTGAAAAACATGGTAAATCTTACTAATATTATAAACGTGAAAGTTTGTAAGTATGGATGTTTGTTACATTTTCAGGTAAAAACTACTTAATATATTTTAATGAAACTTAAGAATAATATAGCTTATACATGGGAGTAGCCCATAGGCTATAATTTATCCCTGTACTCCCACGGGAATGGGAAGTACGCGGGTGAAACTGCGGGGCACTGCTAGTATTTTATAATAGCATTGGTGATGACAGACATTGTCACGATAGGTGATTGATTAACGCTTACAGACGATTAATAATTGAACAGCTATTTTTAAATACAGAATTCGTTACACCAGGGGATTATCAGGTGCGTTGCCGGCCTTTCTAATAGGAGTATGTTATTTTCTTGAAGGTCCCTAAGTCGAGTCGGTTCGGAAACACCGTGGGTGGCAGCTGATTCCATATAACGGTCGTACGAGAATGAAAACCGAGATGCTGTGAATTTCCGGACATCGAGGTGGTGTGAGTGAAATTTAGAATTTTGACCTGATGTCCGGTGGTGGAGTTCTTACGAGCTTACCACAGGGCTGGGTTAATTAGGTGTGATTGTTTTTTAATATTTATTTATTTATTTAAAGTAAATGTTTTTTATATTTTTGAAGCAGGTGAGCAGTTGAGGGGTTAGGAAGTACCCGGATGACCGAGATTTGCTCGATAAAGTTGATTATCGAAAGTATAGATAAAGTGTACATAAAGTATACATAAAGTGACATTTTCTAAAAATGAATCCTAACTACATCGATTTGTCGCCCCCGAAACTCCATGTATACTAAATTTCATGAAAATCGTTAGAGCCGTTTCTGAGATTCACATTATATTATGTATACTTATATACAAGTATTGCTCTTTAAAGGTATTCGATAAAATGTTTGTGTCAAGCCTTACGTATTCGATATTTTTTACAATATCTATTATATAAGGCGTGCGATATTGTTCGTGGTACTTATGTATAATGGATGTGGTTTTATCACGAAGAAACCGCCTCACAACAATGTAAGAAAATATACATGACACTGAATACCAAAATAACAATATAACTATTTTTTACTAGGTGAGCCATCTGTTTACCTACCTACCGATTAAGCTTAAAGGCCATCAGGCCTAAAAGTCTAGAACTTTTGAAAAAAAAACCAAAATGTAAAAAAAAAATACATAAATCATATATATAGTGTACCGTGAAAATAACTTGTTCTTAGTCCATTGTTTACTTCCAAAAATGTGAAAGTGTGAGTGCTAAAGTCGGGTCAGGCGATACATAAATAGCTTTATCACATTTGTGTTAGCGATGCCTGTGGCTCTCTCCTAATCTAACAGATGATTTATAAAGAGTCAGCCAAGCAATATCCAAAAGACCCTGATTAAATGATGGCAGGATTGTATGGAAGTTGTCCCTGTTTTACAGTGGGGAATAGTAGACGCCTTTCGTTTTCAATGTTCACGACAATTTTGTAAAAAGTAGTAACCCATAAATGTCAAACTGTTGGGCACGGATCTCCTCGAAATTAGGTGAGGAGGGTAATTAAAAATTCAGAGTATATAGGCTATGTTTATTAATGAGAGATAAGCCCGTGTCAAGCTCGTCTACATGGTTAGCACATCCACTTTTTATTAAAACACATAAAGTAATGGTTTTGTTTGTAAAAACGTCTAAAAACTTATGTAATTCGTCCCCTCTAGAGTGGCATAAACGCTAAACGAATATAATAGAAAAGAATACTTATTGTATGGGAATTACACTAGCTTACGACATTAAAAAAATTGGAGAAATATTATAATAATAATGTTCCTTTTAAACGTTTTTACAAACTAAAGCATATTTATTCTTTGTCTTAATAAACGTGCTTCAAAAATTTTGCAGCAACCCCATGGAGTTAGCGAGTAAACGCAAAGGAATAGGATCGAGCGTTTGCTGCTTTTCTAGAGGGGCAGATATACTTTTTTTTTCGCAATGACCTATGCTTTTGGCCTTATGGCCAATCCCTTAATCGGACGAGTAGAGCCGTAGTTTGATATATCGGGCGTGGTTTTCAAATGGGATTCTGGCCCATCCTACTCTTTTGAATCGTAAAACAACTTCGCTGTGTTTTTTATTATTATTTTACTATAGTTTTTTTAATTATAGTAACTAATTACTTTGATCTTTCTAGGCTCCACTGCCCGTTTGTCTATCCATAATCCAACTAACAAAAAATGGCGACATGCTAAATCCTATTCATAAAAGTAATTTAATTGTAAAATAGTGTTAGTGTACTATAAATTATTGTTATTATTATAATGTATACATAAATTTACATAATATTATGTTAATGTAATCAACTCGAATGCGCGATTTGATAATATATTAATAAATAAGAATGTAATCAAATTTATAACTTTAGATGTAGTTGGTATATAAATCAAAAAGTGAATATGTTTTATGCGTTTCTTTCATTAGCTTATATAATATATTTACTGAATAATGTCTTAAATTGAGGAAAAGCAACGTAGGAGCGATAACCAACATTTTTTATGCATAACAAGAAAAAAAATACTTTTATGAATTTAATTCTAATAAATTTTAATTAAGTATTATATGGCTTGAATTTACCATGAAAAATCATCAAAGTACAATTAAATACTTAATAAAAAAATTATTAATAAATACTAATGGTGGGCTTTTAAATTTAAGATATTATCATTTATTGAAAACACCGTATCATACGCGTTGTAAGTTCACTGTAAAAGACATCAACGAACGAAGTTAAGAATGCATTTTGATAAAATGATTTTTTTAATTGAATTTTTTTAATGAGTAAATCTGTCAATTATTTATACATGAATTTTAAAAAAATCTTGTGCATTTAATTGTCAATTCATATAGGTATTGTTATTAAATACTTGAACTAATCACAAGCTTAGAGTTTTTAAATCTGTCTAAATACGTGACCCATTTACATGTTCAATATTTTTGCCAAACCCCTTGGACAATACCCAGACAAAAGGTTGGGATTATTGAAATAACATCCTGCTTATCTAATATTTAAAATTCTCGTGTCACAGTTTTCGTTGCCATACTCCTCCGAAACGGCTTGACCGATTTTGATGAAATTTTTGTGCTTATCCGGTATCTATGAGAATCGGCCAACATCTATTTTTCATCCCCCTAAATGTTAGGGGTAACTAACCACTTAACCTACCAACCAACTAACCACCCCTAAATTTATTTTTTATTTTTTAGACTAAATTTTTAATTTCTATTTTTTATGATACAACATACAAAAATACATACAATCCTCAATTTTCACCCTTCTACGATCAACCTCTATTTTGTAATTGCAATTTTAATATTGGCAGAACGAAGTCTGTCGGGACAGCTAGTCCTACTATAATATCATGAACGTGAAAGTTTGTAAGAATATTTGGTTGTATGTTTGGTTCTCATTTACGCAAAAAGTGCTGAATTGATTTTGATGAAACTTCACAGTAATACAGCTTACACATAACTGATAGGAAAACTGCGCGGCGCTTCTCGTATCAGACCATACATATTTAATTAAGTTTTTTATTGTAATAAATAATCTCGCTTGTCTTTCTTATCTCTACATTTTGACAGCAACCCTCCGATTAATGCCTAACAAAGACCCTGAGAACCACAGATTGAAAACCCCCGTCTTAGAATATTATGGGGTTCATGAAACATCTATTAATTATTACTAATAGATTTATTCTTTTGGAGTTACTGCGATCATTCAAAGAAAACTCTCCCTATATTATACAAGTATTATATTGTATTTATTATAAACTTACCGGTAAAACCGTCCACTCTCATGGCACTTAACATCAATAACACTTCTCTTGTGTAATTGTTTCCCTATTACTCCTGAAATTTGACAAGCTAATGAGTACGAGAGGTCAATGACACTAAATCGGCTTAGTCACAATTATTACCAATAAATGTAATGATTATGCAGAGCGAAAGAAAGCGAGCCATGTTGATGGCTCCGACACTGCTCTAATACTGCAGTCTGCGCCTTTGCTTGATAGCAACTTTCTTCGCGCCGTGTGGCCGCGGAAGTTATGTCATTGTTATTTAATTATGGTAAAAGCGTTGCATTTATTTATTTCGAATATAAAAGAACTGCTATTAGTATGTAAATCGCTTATATTTTAAATCAATATGGTTATTTTCACTGTTAAAATTGTTTTAGAGTTGAACTCATGAAGGCATTCGTAAGTTGCGTTTGCCACTTGTCTAGAGGAGCTAAGCGGGCAACCGAGATAGTGCTAGTCAAGTTCATGAAGACTATACTGTGCTCAGGCCCGTCTTTTCCATTGGGCACGCTGGGCAACTGCCCAGGGCCCCACGATCCATGAGGCGTTAATGTTTCTTTCAGAATATGACCGCGAGACAATTTTAGGAAGTTAAACAATGATTGCTGATTAGAATACTTAGTAGTGTCCTTATTACTATGATTACTCTTTCTAGTCAAAAATCGAAGCCCACAGATAAATATCTACATTGTTATTTTTGTCGGGGCTCCATACCCTAGTGCCCAAGACCATAGATGAAAGGGGGCCTAGACTGTGCTGATATGTAGAGAAAAAAGGGATATTTCAATGAGACTGTGTTAGTTATAATGAAACAACTTTTACGGATTTTATCGCGGTTTATTTAGTTTTTTACAAGCATAAGAAAACAATATGAGACTGTGTTAGAGTAAAAAGGAGTGAATGTAATGAAAAGTAAAAAGGAGGCAAAAAAAACATCAGAGACTGTTAGACCTTAGGTAAAATATACAAGCCTAAACGAAAAAGCGCTTGAATAGTGTCAAATAGATTATATTATTAGTTTGTTTCACAAACGAAAACAATTTTGAAACTTATTTATTTTAGTTGAAACAAACATTCTGTATTTTGGATAATAGATAAATAATAAGTTGCCTCAAAGTGCGCAACGTATGATCGAGACTTCCGCAACTAGCGTAAGGTTTTTTGAGATTTACCACTTTCCATTAGTTGCCAATCGTGTCATCATCTCAGTTAAAGAGCAAAGATGAACGGATAGATAATTAAAAACAAAATATTTATGTTATAGTTCTTGCAGGTAGATGCGGGAAGATTGTTAATGGAAGTCCTGGTAGATTTTAAGAAATACTAAAGAGAGCTTAGGACGGCAAAAAATAGCCTGATGCTACAAAGTTCTAGGCCAAACAAAGAATACCGAGCATTCATAGATATGGTTCTATTCTGTCGATATCTTTTCTCTCATCCCGCACCTTGTCAACCATCACGTGTAAACAGCCTGCCCAGCTTTGAGGCTATATTCTCCAAAACCCTTTTTTTTATGACGCAGCGGAAATCCTTTTCGGACCATACCAGGGCCTTGGGTAGGCGCGCTGGCGTGTGTGGGGACGCATTGGGTGCACTACCCCTCTAAAAGCGCTGCATGAGCCTTCAGCCGCTATCTGAGGGACCCGGATCTACAGGCGACAGGAAGCTCCCCCAAAAACCCATGAGAAATGTTCGAGTATTCTGTGAAGATTCCCGAGCATGATTCCCAGGGCCTACGACCTCTGTCTCTTTGACAGGCAATGAAAGACTTAAGTGTCCGAATGTGAAGCATAAAATAGACTAAAAGATAAGATGTGAAGGGCAAAAATTTCCAAGCTAACATTTACTTTCCCACGGAAATGGGAAGTTCAATAACCGATGATTCGGAAACAGTCTGATGTGCCACTGTCGCTCGCATGGCCGATCGACCGTAGATGCTTAATATTTGTAGCACTCTACGTTTTGTAACGGGTTGTTAAGTAGTGTTAGTAAAAATTTGCGAGAAATTCATTAGAAAAAAGTTTGATTGATAGATAAATGCGTGAAGGAAACGGAAGCAGAAAGTTGTTGATCATTTTAATATTGATAATAGTTAGGATTTCTGACTCTGTTTATGCTGCAATTTTTTTTAAACGAGTAATACATTCATAGTAGTTCTAAAAAATATTATAAGAGGAGGCGTTCTATTTTTTAGACAGTGTACTTTTGGCTATTGTAAGCAAAGTAAGTTAACTATGTGAATTAAATTTTAGTATGCTATTTTCCATTATAATATAGGAAAACAGGATTATTAAAAAAATCCCAATCAATTTTCATTCTAAAGGAGTTTCCATCCATTTTTTTTAGCCACATAATTATTCTGAAACTATATGTAGGTACTTCAAAGTTTTAGGAAACGATACTAATGTTACTTCTACATAAGTAACATTAGTATGCATTGGGAAAAATCATTTTATTGACTACTAGCTGTTGCCCGCAGCTTCGCCTGCGTTATCTAAGATTTACAACGGGATCTTAGTATGCGAAATAACATTTTTTACACCTTGTGTCTGAAAAACCAAAATATCTTATGGAACCCTATTTTTATCAGAATAAAATTTAGCCTATGTTATTCGTGGGTAATGTAGCTTTCGAATGGTGAAAGAATTTTTGAAATCGGTCCAGTACTTTTTGAGCCTATTCATTACAACCAAACAAACGAACAAGTTTTCCTCTTTATAATATTAGTGTAGACATAACAATACTAATAGCATGACATTTGAAACAAGTAACTTGTATCACATAGTTTATATGATTATATTATTATTATTTTATGTTTTATTTTATACTTTCACCACTTATGCCGCATACGCGTTTGTGTTCATTAGTCTTTCGTCGAAGTAAATTAAGCACCGAATACATGAGAAATTGGTAAAAAATGTGCTAGCAAAAATCTTCCATCAAATGAAAATTGGTTTTACATATTGGCTTTTGAGTTGTGCGCGATACTTTATTTCTGAGGTGGGATATTCTAATAGTAAAAGTTGAATCGTTTTGTAATAATGAGCATATTTTTAATTAAAATAACAGAACAATAAAATAAGGTGACAAGTAAAGTTGAATCTGGAGCTATTCATCTACATGTAATTTAAAGGTCTAAAATCGTAAAATTTAGTATTTAATAAATCGTACATAGTGTTTTTGTGTGTATTAACCACAAACATACTATAAACTAGTTTATAGTGTGTCTGGTATTAGCTGACAATAGTGGCAATAATAAATCCTACGTTAGACAACTGTCATAATCGTTAAAAAAAAAAAAGAATAGAATAGAAAAAAAAGAAAATAAATAAAAAAAAAAGAATAGAATGGTGGGAAACGTCAAGGCTAACAGTCGTGTTTTTTCTGTTTTCCGTTAATCAATTATTATTTCCAGTTTTGTTGTTTCGGAGTGGTTTTCTATAATGTTTGGTTTAAAAACGCAATCTGTTATATTGTGATTGGTTCGCGAATGCTGCGGAAATTGTTCTGGGGCTGTTTTCTGTATGGAACTGTTTCGGGGGTATTATATAGTGAATGTTCTGGTGGTTTTCTCTCGCAAATGTTGTGGCGGACTGTTTCGGAATGGATGGATTTGGAGTTATAATTGATTGATGGTGACGTATGGGACGGGGCGCCTCTTGGTGTTTCCCGCCATTCCTCCTTCTTCACACAAAAAATGTGTTGTTTACGTCAGACATGGCAGCATGGCCTCTGGTCTTAGCCGGTTCCAGCAGGAACAAATATACGAAAAAAAAACTTGCTAAAAAGAAGAAGAACTTGTTTACAGAATTTTAACCCTCTTATACCGGCTATCGCATAAATATTTAAGGAAAAAATAAATAATTTAAGTTCTACAACGTTGTATTTTTAAAATGAAATGTATATCAAAAGTTATATACGTAATTGTGTTTTCAAGCGTGTGTTATGCGACGCTATCTCCACCTTCGGATAAGAAGTCCCAAAAAGGAATCAAACCGCAAGAAGGACCAAGAAAAAATAATGTTTTAGACAGAAAACTAGTGGTTGAGACTCCATTTGCTAAAGATATTATTAAATATCACGCCACTTATCACCAAGATACTTCACTACGAAATTTTAAGAATCCAGTTTTAGGCTATGTCACTCCTGTACGTATTTATGTAATTTATTTTTCAGTGTTTCACACATACATTTATTAAATTCCAATATGTTGTAGTGGAACAACAAAGGGTATGATGTCGCAAAAACATGGGCTCCGAAGTTTAACTACATCTCTCCTGTGTGGCTTCAAATTAAGAGACAAACTCCAAATATTTATATAATTTCTGGCTTGCACGATGTAGATCATAGTTGGATGAAATCTGTGAGACAAAAAGGTTCCTCTAATAACATAAAGAGTAGGTCTTACATTAATTATTCTTTGACACTGCTATTTTTTATTTACTTTAACTTTGCTTGGCAACAATATAGAATCAGCATTTTGATTAGTACTAATAAGTAATTTGTTTTAGTATTGCCTAGATTGCTTTTTGAAAACTGGCAGCCATCAGACCTGAAGGCATTCTTTATGGAGCCAACATCTCAAACGGAACAAAAAGCTCTTATAGATGAGGTGATAAAAGCCTGCAGGCAGTGGAAGTTTGATGGCATTGTTTTGGAAATGGTTTCACAGATTGGAAAATATGTGGATAAATCTGTCAAATTTGTTCAACATTTTGGTAAGGATTAATTAACAATACACATGTGTATATTTTGATTTGTAAGGCAGACATTATTCTGATATGAAGAAGTTAGATGTCAAATAGGTATTATTTACCTTGTTACTTCATCAGGTCAAATGTAGGTATTAACTACAAATGCACAATCACTGATTTTGTATTATATTATATTTAAAAAAAGTTTTGCAAAAGTTTCAAATACAAGGTATAGTGACATCATTGTTATTAATTTTAATCAAATTTCAGGCTTAGAAATGAGTGAGGCTGGACTAAGTTTAATATTAGTTTACCCACCGTTCCGAGGATATCCAAGCGATGAATTCTTTATTCAAGCGTTCAATGAGATCTATCCATATGTAGATGCAGTCTCTGTTATGACCTATGATTTTTCGAACCCACAAAAACCAGGTATTGATTTGTTTTCAATTTCTTAATACCATACAATTTATGCTAATATAAGACGATTAGCAGGTCTTTTAAACAGACTAATATGAATTTACTAAAAGGATTTGCATATTTTAGCCCATTTACTTTGAAAAAGATTTCATCATCAGCTTCAAGGAATTGAGGATGGTTTGGTTTAAAGGCGACATATTTTAGACTTATGTTACTATAATTTGTTTTACATTAGACTTATAAATGTGAACTCATTTTCTTTATTGCTTACAACAGGTCCAAATGCTCCCATATATTGGATGAGGCTGTGTTTAGAAAAACTTATTGACAATGAAGAAAATCCATCTAAGAGGTCCAAGATTCTTCTGGGCCTTAATTTTTATGGTAACTCATATACGGCTAATGGGGGGGGCCCCATTGTAGGCACTGAGTATATTGAGCTTATAAAGAATGCAAAAGGAAACCAAGCTCTCTCTTATAATAACAACACTGCAGAAAACTATATTGAAATAAGGTATTTATTATATAAACTTTCAAAATCATTTTTGGGGTATGACTCTTTAAAATGCTAAAATTAAACTGTTAAAGAATCACATCATACATTTTATTATTTGTCACATATGCATGTGTATATTATTACTAAATACTTACTTTTTTATGTGTTTCATTAATATTTTTATTATAACACCTTTATTACGGAAGATATACTACAAATACATCTAGAGTCTGACATTCATGTGTAATTTTTCTTGTTTACAGAACATCACAAGGTGCCAAAAAAGTATTTTTCCCAACGCTGTACTCAATTCAAAAGCGACTGGAATTAGCTCGAGAGTTTGGCACCGGAGTTGCCATATGGGAGTTGGGACAGGGGCTCGACTATTTCTATGATCTCTTCTAATTTTATTAATTATTCCAATGCAATTTTAGTAATAAACATTTTTTACTGAAATAGGTACCACTGCAAGCATTTATTTATATTTTGTTTATGTTTTATTGGTCCCCACAGTTTAGCCCTGCATTTACAGCAGTAGGGCTATTCTGTAAAAAACCATTTCGATATCGAGCTTCACCTGAGTGATAGAGCTCACTTTACGCTCACTTCGAAAGCGAACTTTATTGATATAGATAGATAGTCGAGTTTAAGCAACAATAAAATATGATTAGAATACGATCTATAACACGATAAATACGAACTTAGTGGTGAAATTGGGCAGTTATGAATCGAAAGGAGCATGGTTCGTATCTCTAGTCCAATCACTTTTTTGTTTTTTTTTTTCAAGTTCATTTTGATTAAATATTTCTTTTTCTTTTTATTAATAAGGGTATATAAAACAAAACAAAAAAGAACCGAGCAAATGCTCGGTTAACTAGGTACTTATTTTTATAGTGCATAGGATATTCACAATTTTCCTGTCAAAGTTGTTCCAAAATCGTGCAGTAATCTAGGCATATGAAAAGTTAACAGACAGACAGAACGACTAAAGAGCATGATTGGTATGGATTGCTAGCAGAAAATTGGTGTTGTAATAGAGATAAACAAAATTATCACTATAACAAAAATAAGACAATTGTTTTAAAATATATATTTCCAAAATCAGCTTGATAAAATAGTGTACTATTAAGTACATTATTACATAATAATTTCAATTTGTAATTTCTCTTATCAACAACTCTAATACCCTTTGGATTGATTCAGGCGGCTCAAAAATTGTTGAGTAAAGTATGTTTCATTTAAAATATATACATACTAAGTAGAAATGTTACCCTGTTTATAAATATACCCATAAAAGGGCAAATATATTTATTTTATATTTGTTCTTGAGTTCTAAACTTCGGGTTCATTAAATGTTTATTCAAACATTCAGACCCACATGGAAATCCATATTTTGAACGTTCAGTCCGTTTTGGAAACGGAACTATTAGTTCTAAAGAAAAATGTTCCTCAGGATATAAGGTCAGCCATTATTATTTATGTATTTATGTAGCACATCTAAAATAAATAATTTCTAATCTTTTGAAGTGAAACTTCTTTTGAATCGTTGTCATTTCAAACCGGATGCAACGGAAAAAACGACAGGTAAGAGACAAGTACAAAAGAGCGAGAGAGCAAATGTCGGTGTATGTATATTGCACACTGTATAATACTTGCTTGTATTTGGGTATTTAACATGTGTTTCACTTCTATATTGTGTGAATCGCACACACACCTTTTTTCTGCAAAGGATTACCCGTTCGTTGTCTTGCATACAAAGATTATTAAATTTTTTTTTCTTATGTTTCTGTTTCAACAGTTTCTAGTTTTCTTAAACCTATGTTTAACGCAATAATAACTAATGAACCTTCGGCTTCTTCAATTCCATCATACTTTGTGGTCCCTTCATGACGCGGTACATTAGATCCCAGCACATCTTTGCTGGGAGCAAGCTGAAATAAATAAATACATTTTATTTTACTCTTTAACTCAATAAAGTATAAATAAAATAACTATTATAGAGTAGTGAAGTGTAACATTGTGTAAGATAAGCTAGTAGATAGATGTAAATCATTTTTGAGCTCCCGGTAAATGAAAAGTGGCAGATTAACCGAATTTACGGGCAGGATAAGACCGCTGAAGTGGCAATGGACCTGTCACATTGGCCGTAGAACTGATGGTCGATGGACTAATAATGGGTTATGGAGAGGCCACGTTCGGGAAAACAAGGGTAGGTAACCTACTAGATGGGGCAAAGATCTCCGTGCAGTGGCGGGTTGAATGCGGCTGTACGTCTTGCCGATCATTGAAAGAGGCCTATATCCAGCAGACGGAAAAATACTGATAATAATAAATCCTTTAACAGTAAAAGTGATACTCATACGCCGACGGGCGCACAGCTCTGACTGCAACGGAGAAAGTAGGTTGTTGTCTATGGTCTATTTGATGTTCTCAGTCAATATAAAGTGTGAAGTTGACAAATCACAAAGGTACACCGTAACATGTGTAATATACACATTACATACATGGTGTGTAACTTAAGAGATAGTGAGATATACACTTTACTAAACGCCACCTTATTGAACAACTAAGTTGTCATCAGTAGTCAATTAATGATTTTAAATTTTGTCAAAAATAGGCAATTCGTCGGATGAGTATAGAAAATAGATATAATGTTAGTCAACAATGACAGTTGACACCGTGTCTATCATGCCTATCCATGAAGTCAGGTCGTAAGTTAAAGGTATAAGTAACGATAAATTAAACCTTATAACAATACATATATCGTCCATAATCTGACTCAGGCATACAAATTATAGTGAGTCAAAGCATTTGCAGAAGCCATAAGTAACATATTTAATACGTGTAGTTGGCTATGCCTGGGGGCCTAGCCGAAATGCCATTTAGAAAGCGTTAGCGAAGTTCGAAAATGATAAAATGTATGGGATTGACATAAGGCCGCGCCTAATCCCGTGGTCCATCCTATACATTTTATCATTTCGATCTTTGCTAACGCTTTCTTAGTGGCATTTTGGCTAGGCCCCCAGAATTGTTCAACCAGTCACTAGCTGTCAATTTACATGTCGTAAGCTAGTGTCATTCCCATTCAATAACTATTCTCTTCTATTCGTTTGTGCCACTTGTCTAGGGGGCTGATGTCCTACCGTTCCTCATACTCGTAACACTAAAGGCGGTAACTCGTAACTCCATCACGGCGTACGGATAGGCTATGCGCATTTGTCCAGCATCGCTTTGCTCGAAAATGTGATACATTGAGTCGAGACACAACTAACAAACAAACACATCCCATGAACACGCGGCGCATTCATTGACAATTTCTTGTAAATCGAAGTTTGACATATGCGTAGCTCTGCGTGCGCTGCGGATGAGTTGCCCCTCAATTCTTACTAGCCCCACGCGACTTGTAAGAATTAATATAAAGTAATTCAGGTATTTACATCTCTCTATCAAATGAACATACCTTTTAAGCGGAAGGAACAGCCTTATAGATCCAGGCATGACGCAGACCACCTCGTTTTTACGTATCGAGTCGATCATAGTCTCTGCGACATAGTCTGGCTCCAACATGGAGTGGAGCCTTGGGGTCACTCCATTAAACATACCAGTGTTGATGTAACACGGACAGACCAGAGTTGCGTGGATAGTGTTGTGGCCGTGAGCCTAGGAAAAATACACATTATTCATTTTTAATGGAGTATTTATTACTAGTGTAGTGTACGTACTTAGTAGTATATTCGTGGAAATTCCAACAATACTTGACAATATACCTGCACATGGCTATATAACCTTTAATACTGGACCACAGACCAAGGTTAGTAGTATTCTGGAAGAAAGAGGACGCAATATCTAAATGACTTAGTAATCGATCCTGTTAGCTACCCGGAATATAGCACTATCTCCCCCTTTACATTTAATTCGATTAAAGGATTCTTTTCCTTTTAAATTAATCAACCAAATTTTTAAGAGTCAGCTTTTTGTTATTTTTAAAATTTTATCTACACAATATTGATAATTTGAGTAATTATAATTCCATATTTATTACTTCTTCCATAATATTACAAGTATACGAAATAATATTTACTATGATTTGATTTGATTTGAAAAAAAAAAAATATTTTCTATTTTATTATTCTCGGTTCCTTTGTAATGTTTTATTTTCGAATTGACCTATGCTGTTGGCTTTTAAGCTTTATCGGAAGATTAGATAAGCTCATCTAAAAACCACCACAGGTACACGCTTTTAATAGTCAAGAATTTAGCATAAATTATATGTAAAAGATCATCAATATTATTCTAACTTGTGCTTATTTACTCTATTTAAAATTACCCGCAATTCAGTGTACAGGCTCTCGTGGAAGCCGATGGTGGCGAATTTGGTGGCGCTGTAGTCTGTGCAGCGGTAGGTGCCGAGCAGGCCGGCCACTGACCCCACCGTCACGATGTGACCTTT
Organism: Lycaena phlaeas; assembly: GCA_905333005.2. NCBI lineage: Eukaryota > Metazoa > Arthropoda > Insecta > Lepidoptera > Lycaenidae > Lycaena > Lycaena phlaeas. The sequence goes on from HG995181.1 coordinate 9,537,973, forward strand.
GCCGGTCTCTATCATTTCAGGTAGGAAGGCTTTCACCGTCTGCAACACAATCATTAAAAATTATGGAAAAGATTTAAGGAGATTTGTAATAATAAGTAAGTTCCTAAAAAGTTCGGCAGGGTTTGATCTACATAGTACGGCCTTTATGAGCTGCTGCCCAGGGCCAAGAGTGAGAATAATAATATAAAGGTCCCTATGCAGTTGAAAACAATATGAAATATATCAAAATAAAAAATATTAACGATTAAGTACAATCAATTTTGCCAAACCTGAGATTAACGTCTTGTTTTGTTGTTACTATAGAAATTAGCGGTTAAGAATAATTCTAAATTACAATTAAATGTACCCCAAATAGTTCCGGCATCTTAAATTCAACATCCGCCTCAAATAATCGGAAATTTTTAGAAATCAATACAAATTCTTCGTTATAATTCATTTTTAAACATTTTTCGAGATTGGAATATTAGAACTCTCTAACAAAAAACAACTTTTTACGGATTATATCAGGGTTTTTCATGTGCTTCGGATATTTTCATCAGGTTCATAGCAAGGCGAAATAAGTAAGCGATAAAATAAGGTTTAGTTATAAGTACCTACCCTATTAACATAACATCCGTATAAAGTTTTATCATGATGAGCGGCGTAAACATTAGGAAACCATTTAAAATACTGCACTATTCATTCTAACGATAATTTAGAGTCGAGGTTGATGAACTATCGAGGTCTGCATCGCAATCAAAAGCGTAATAATCTAAGGACCTTTTTCAGTTTGAACCAAATATTTAATTGGCTGAAACTGATTTATATGTTACTCAGTATAACGAGACACAGACATATTGGTTTTCATGAATTGACCTTTATTACGTACCCATAATATAATCTAATTACCTTTTTTAGTTATTAATTATTATTTGTTAATGAAATTGTAATGATAATTGAAAGACGGAATGAACATTTACAAGATCTTATAAAATAGCAATTTTGATCCTTCTTTCGGGACAACGGGATATGTTATCCAAAAACTGGACAGTCCCGTTCAAAACGGGAGGTCTCGTCACTTTAAATATGAAAGAATATGACGAATTATGACGCAAGAATTAGGCAAGATGGCCGAAACTAAGTATACGGGCGCGTGGTGACAAACCCGACGCCATGAAGCCGTGGAAGTCACACTCCCCAGCTGGCGGGAGTAACCAACCACTTACTATATCACTGGGTGATACCAACCGGCTCACCCGACTTCCGACGAAGCATTAGGGCCATTAGGGCCATTAGCATAGCTCCATCCGAAAAAAAAAGGCGCGTGGCATAGCACATCGCAGTCTGCTATTTTCAAACCGCTACCTCAAAAAAGCATATCAAATTTCTAATCATAGATGATCATGATCACTAAGCATACACCAATGTGTGACAATGATCGTAAATTATTAAATAATTTTCCTCGCTTGGTTCTGTTTACGTAATTTACACAAGTAAATTCTATAATAGAGGGGCAATTTGCTGTCTATCGTTGGTAACTAAGAGACGTATCATTACTAGCCATTTCGTAAGTAATCTTACAATGTAGGTCAGTTGTAGGAAAAATTGTATTGTGGTCAATTACCACAAGGCTCTTTGTTTAAATCTATAGCGTCACATGAATAAAAGAAAAATTTAGAATCCCGTTTTTATCCGTGCTTATATACCGTACAGCCAAGGGCGGATCCTGCTTTGGCGCCAGGAGGGGATCACATAGTAAGTATTTTATTAATGTACGTAAGAACTGCACTTAAAAATATTTATTGTTTATTGTACACTTGAAAAACTTAATTAGTGATCCACCTAAGTCCTGGAACCAGCTCAGGGGGGGGGGGGGGGCATGACCCCCCATGCCCACCACCATTCATTTTTCAAAGCGTTCCAAATACACCGTGTACAAAGATTGATGGCTGGATGTTTAAGATATGGACTTACCCAGTAGTGAGAGAGGATGTTAACTTTGTACGTGGTCTCTATGGCTGTGTCAGTCAATTCCAGGAAAGTGTCTCCAAACACAATGCCCGCGTTGTTTATCAACACATCCACTTTTCCAACCTGAAATATCAATATTTGTGTTATTGATTTGGTAATTTTGAATAACTTCGTAGCACTAGCACGTCTTAAACCTCAGTCCTACCTGGACCAATTTAGCGTTTCAAATATACCGTGTATTAGAATAAAAATATTAGACTAGAAACTAAATTCTCTAACAAGATGAAATTTCTTACTGTAAAGAGTTTCACAAGTTTCGCTTTGCTCACCTCTTTCTTCACTTTTTCAGCAATTTCATACACCTCACTCCTATTCGCGAGATCCACGATATAGCTGAACACTTCGTAACCCTCGTCCCTCACCGCACTGCATGTTTTCTCTAAAGCTGTGAAATAATAATATTTAAGACTCCTGCAGTGAGAACGTTGTATTCTTATAGCTTTTGGTGTAGTGGTCGCATAGAGAGTTCTATTCTAAGAAAACGTATTCGAATCTCGAAATCTTAGATCAATAATATGTCTAGATAGAGTGTCGCGCGGAAAACACGTCCAACAGTTGGCCTCTAAATGCTTTCTCCGTGTTAAGTATCAGTCCCGCTGTCATCGAATACGCATGAATTGCTACGCAATATTGTTTTTATCTATAATTACGGTTTGTGTGGTAAATGTGTGCCGAGATTAATATGTGATATATGGGAGAACTGTAGTAGCTGGTATCACTAATTACGAACACATGTTTGAAAATGTTGGCCAGTTCTTTTTGTTTTGATTGTAGGGCGACACTCCATCTAGACATATTAATGATCTAAGCTCGAAACATGCAAATGATTTTTTTTACATGTTTTCATTAATGTTTTGTGAAAGGCCTTAAATTAATTTGAATAAACTAAAGCGAAAATAAATTGAAAGTTTTTATACGCAAATCTATTTCTGTTAAGTGTTATTAGTTATTACCCCCTCTCATATCCTCCCATAAATAGTTACGATTATATTCTAAGCTTTTAAACAGAGTAAGAAAGAGTAATTGGTATATAATTTCTATTATATAATTATATATTGTGCTTATATTACTTAAGATATTTATTATATTTGAAGATATAAAACCAACAGGATAACATTAATAAAGAATAAGACAAGGACGCCACACGAATCAAATACACGCAACCGTGTGCAAAAAAAGTATTGTAAAGATAAGTAAGGAAGGCCTTACAAAATAATTATTGTTGTTTGAATTAATCTACACATGTATAAGTAGTCATATAAAATGAATAAAGCGAAATAACACACATTGTGTTGACTTTGATATGCTGTTTTGGACACTAATTTTATCTACCTAAAACGGTCTGAGCTGCGGTTGTCTTTCTTGCTTTATTATAGGAATATTTTATTCAGATATCCATTCTTAAAGACTCTCAAGTTTCCTCTCAAAATTCAGAGTTAAATATCAAAGTCATTTGTAAGAAAACCACTGACTGACCGTATGATCATTGTGATCTATTCATTCCGGTATCTACTTACAGCACCGATTCTCGTCACAGGAGTAACGTGCAGTTGGTGGTTTTATTTTTATGTAATGTAAGTTTAATAGAAGTACGGACAGACAAGCCACGCGTGGAATGAACATTTTTTATTATTTAAGACTTACAAAAATAAAATAAAAAACATTAAAAACATAGTTAATAGAATCAGGCGTTACTTTGCGAAAATCCATTATGCATGCATATGCGTATACACATTTACTGTAAAGACTGCATGGTTCGCGGGATTTTGCTAATTAATATATAATTTAATATATTTTTTAACATTAAAAACATTTGATTATTTTTGCCCTCCAGAATTTACTTATCGAAAAAATCTAGCATTTTTTCAATTCCATTTCATCCGTTATTGTTTTTTAATGTTTACGCATTTTGGTCATTTTAATGACCATGGTTGTTGTATCCCAAACGTCGGGTATGTAAAATATTTTTTTTAAATAAAAACAATAAACCGCGATAAAATCCGTAACAGATGTTTCCTCATCCGTTGCTCTATTTCAATACAAAAATTGTATCTACAGTTGAAAATACTAGTTTAGATGTCTGAATAGTGATTACTACTGATTACACTAGGATTGCAAGTGTTTTTAATCTTTTTATCGCTGCGAGTGATTGTAAGCTCTTTCATAATATTTAATGCACATGTCGTAAGTCTATGCGTTTTTATATTGAGATTTCTGTTTTGATATTGACCCAGCGACCTCTCGATACACCCTTACAAGGTTGATCTAAATCTGAATTATGAATATAGAGCAGTTCACATTGAACATCATATGGGAATTTTACGACTTTACTCCCAATTCGATTATTTACTTAGCGATTTCCACATACTAAGTAAACAACCATAAAATAATATTAATCAGCATTCTTTTGAAATCGTCGAAGTATTTAGGTTCGATCTTGTTGAGGTACACAACCCTTGAAATTGGATTTTTTTTTAAATTCTCGCGCGGAAATGGCAAAATGTGATAAAACCTTTGTTTGATAAGGTTTTAAGTAGTAGAATTCTTCTTCGCTTCTTTCCTCGCTCTGAATTCGAATCTAGTAAAATTAAGACGAAAGATTAGTTTATGGAAAATATTAATAAGTATCTTGTCGTGTATTTTTTATTATACGTATTTTACTATGAGTAAAAATAAATAATAGTTTAAAAAACTAAAAAAAAAACACGCTTTACAAGTCTCTCCGAGTTCGCGCACGAGCTCTATCTCTCTTACTCGCATGCAAAGGATGCGGAAAGGAATTAATAAATCCTGGCGAATCTAATTGGGATAATCGGATTTTGTAATCGAATTATTGCATTGTCATCGGTCTTTGACAGATGTGCAAAGTTTGAATTAAATCTGATCGTTCAAAGTAGGACAAAATCGAACTGAAAGGAGTCGGTTACAAACATACAGGTGAAGCTAATAAAAGCGTGTTAATAAAAAGTATCATACTTGATTAGAATATCAAAGCAATTTACCTTCTTTATTTATGTCCCATAGAACCACCCTGGCTCCGAGTCTTGCCAGTTTCACTGCCAGATGTCTGCCGACTCCCCCCGCCGCGCCAGTCACCACTACCACGTCACCCTTCAGGCTCTTCATGGGTCTAAAGTAATTTGGGACCAGTGTCCAAAATATAGACTCTAATATGTAATAGCATGACAGGACCAAGAATAAGACAGTATCCTTGGCTATGTCGAAAATGTTAGCCATTTGGGATGGTCGGTTGATCCTAGTGCTTTCCAACATGGTTGTACCTGGAAGAGAAATATCAATTGAAAATCCGTGATTTTAATGTTTTTTTTTAATGTCCTATGCTGTGACCCAAAGGCCTTAGTGCGAAATAGGAGCAGTGGGTCGGCAGGTGGCTCACCCAAGAAAGATTTTAATGTGAAATATCCATGAGTTGGTAGTAAAATTGACTAAGATGCCGTGACGTCTATTTTGATGGTATCTATCTTCCGTTATATTTTTTAATACATATCATCATAGACTTTTATATACATCTTTTTGAAACCTTGCCATGTCTACTATTTGATTAAACCGTTAATAGGATAGTAATTACTACGTATAAGAGTACGAATTACGGTCAACATCTATTCGCGAAGCTCACATTTTATCCAAATAAAACCGCGAAACAACTAGTATGTAATTGTAGTTTAACCTTTGTATGCAGCAATAATTTGTCTATAAAGAAACATTTACAAAATTGCTACGGGCCTAACTTTTGCATCGAAAGGTCGTACGATTCTGAACTTTGTGTGTAATCATCGCTGCTAGACGAAACCCTTCCCTTTAACAGATGCTTACAATAGACTTTTTTTTTACCGGGTCATAGTCGTGTATTAATTATCAATTCCCGAAATATATTTCTATTCCTAGTACCCGTAACATAAGTTTATTTTAAGAACGTACCCGTTAATAGGTTAACACCGTTTATGCTTAAATCTAAACTTTTCAAACCAGCTTTACACCACTACCGGATTATTTTACAATAATTATTATGTTAAAGTAAAAAAAGTGACAGCTAGGCTTATCGTGCGGTTTACAATATTTCAGCAGTGTATGTGCAGGGGCGTCTTTCCCTTAGGTGTAGAGTGTGCGTTGCACACGGGCGCCGCGGTCCTAGGGGCACCGAGCACCGCTCGCAACGGAGCCCCACTCGGCGCTCCAGTATAAATGATCCATACTAATATGGAGTCCTCACTCCACATTTCATTTTGACCGCGCTCTTGCTAGGGTATGTGTTTAAGATGATCAGGAACAGCAGTTATTATTCATTACTGACGCTGCAAAAGTCTGTTGCCTGGTCCGGAGGCATTGGGGTTTTGTTTGGGTAGAAACGTAAATAAAATATAAATACCTACTGAAAAAATAAAAAAGCGGATACTGTCGGTAAAATCAAACACTATTGCCATATAAATTAATTTAAACATTTTTTATGAATATTTATTTACAATCCAACAGGGCTTATTACTCAACCTAAGTTCGTTTTAATTTATTATTCTATAACGCTAAAGGCTGGTAAGGTCAACTTGTTCACTTCACTTCGAATTATGTCTATGTTAGGTTAGACTGGAATAGTTTCAAATAACATATTTTACTCTAGAAACAGATACTATAGAGTATAGACAGTATCAACTATCAATTTGCCCTGCAATATTGTAGTTGGCAAAAATTATTAAAAGTGAAACATTGATTAATTAAGGAGTGATGATGTTGACGTGTGTATAAGGCTGTATGTGTACGTGTGTTATGGGTGCAGGTATAATACTCCTTTATTAAATGAATACAGTAGCTTATAAATTAATAACATACATGTCAGGGCACTACAGAATATGATGAGAACTTTGAGGAGAATTGAGAACTTTTTAATTAGGAATTTTTACATAATAAATGTACACCATACAATATATTGACTGTTATAATAGTAAGGCAACTCGTTAATTAAAGAAATTTTGCAATTTTTGGTGGAAGTCGATATATAAAGAGAATAATATATTGTAATAAAAGACTTTATATGATTACATAATATAATTATACTAATTACTACGCTATACAGAAGATGTATTATGTACATACACACACACACATAGATATGTAGCAAACATGCGCATTTAAAAAAAATTAAAAAAAAAATGAAAGTTTGTTGAATGACCCGGAAGTTTTTAAAACGATGGTTCTTTCATCATCATTAGCCTTTATCCGTCCACTGCTGAACGTAGGCCTCCCTCAATGAACGCCAAGACGACCGATCCCTAGCCACTTGCATCCAACGCGAACCTGCCACTGCACGGAGATCGTCTTCCCATCTGATTATTGGCGGTCAACACTTCGTCTACCTACTCGTAAGCGCGGCCATTAAGGTTCAAGAGTGGGCTCTTGAACCTTAATGGCCCGGATGGTTCTTTAAAAGTCAAAATGCTAACGTTGATAAGATTTAGCAATATTCTCTTAAAATATTTTGTAGCCGATATCTACAATTATCTTGACTGACTTTTGACCACAGCAGTTGCTGCAAAATATGATTGAATAACTCTGTTCTGTTATTATCATGATTATATCTTGATTGATTATGGTAATTACCATCAATGTGACCAAGTAATAGATATAAAAATAGTGAACATTCTTAAAATAATCAAATGAAACATGTAATTATTTATGGTCAAGATAGACACTCCATAACCGGGTAAAATGTTTTGTAATCATTCAAGCAAAATAATACAGACTTGTCACTATATATTACTTTGATATATTCAATGACTTTTATTCTAATGTGCTATTGCGCATAAATAACACCATAATAATGACACATTAAAAGGTCGTTAATACTCTGTATGTAATTTATTTCAATAAAAAAGGTCTCTATTATTGCAACAGATTATAAATTACTATTTAATTATCCAAAAATTTCAATGAAGCTGAATCGCAATAAGGTATCGCAATCACTTCAATTCTCTTCTCTCTAATCAAATTCGGCAACCAACATCGACAAAATGCCATATCTAGTTGATTTAGCTGGCCGTAGTTAGCTAGAGTGGCATCTCAAATGTTACTTTTACCGACTTTATTATACAAATTAAAAAGTACATGCTAAAACCTCTGTAAAACTGACTGGCCGGGTTATAGCTTCCAGACAGTGTTTCGATACTACATCAAGCCCCCTGGCTTAGTCAAAAAGCCATTACGAAAACGACAGCGAAGTTCGAAAGTAATAAAATGTATGTGATTGGCTAAATCCCGTCGTCGATCGCTCGATCCCTCAATCGACGACGTGATTTAGCCAATCACAACTTCGAACGAACGAACGAACTTCGCTGTCGTTTTCGTAATGGCGTTTTGACTAAGCCCCCAGGACTTCTTCAGACTGATTCTTAAATCGATCACCTGTTAACCGTGCTATTGGCAAAGTACAATTTGTAATAATAGAACCAACGCTAACTAAATAAACGAAAATTCAACAAACAATACTATTCTAACTTTTACTTGGCTTGATACCAGTGCGTTTGATATTCCGAAAGTAGACCTCCTTCTAGTTTAATGGAACTAGAACAGCGGTGCTCTATGTTTCTTTTTGCTAATCATAGATAAGTTATAATTGAGGCAGACAAACAAACCATAAAAGAAAATATGAAAATGAATTTGAAAATTTATGTTGTTGGAGATTTAATGTTTTGTTTTGTTTCATTGTTACATATTTATGTAATATGTATTTGTTTTTCGTTTAAATCGCATGGAAAACCATAGCAAATTTACAATTCTGCCTGCTTTTTTTACTGGCTAAATATTAATAATAATGTATATTTTATGCGCAAATTTTGAAATAATATTAGTTAAGTATATGTTTATTTAGCATAAATACATAAATAATCGGTGGGAACATTTTCATTCATTGTTCATTGTTAAATTCCTGGCAAACTTGGTCATTAAACCCTAGGGTTTTTGTCATTATTTCATATTTAAATAATTTAATAATTGAGGTTACAACTGTGATATATTAGCGGCGCCCAGAGGTTTCATCCGCGTACTTTACATTCCCGTGGGAGTAAGGGGATGAATTATAGTGTAAGCCGCTCACAATAAACGTAGCGTTCTATTGATGAAAGTATTTTCAAAATCAGTCCATTAAATCCAGACATTACCCCCTACAAACTCCCAAACTTTACTACTACTTATATATTTATTGCATGTACAAAAGCTTTCAATGAGCATGGCTGAATGGTCTGATAACCCTCTGAGTATCAGTTCGAGCGACGATGGTCCAGTGGGTAAGGTGCTTGGCCTCTTGAGCCAAAGGGTCAGGATCCATAGTGCCTTGAAATGGGATTTCCTAAATTTCTAAGTGCACCCTGAATACGAGACTCATCGCTCGCTCATCTGTGAAGGAAAACATCGTGAGGAAACCGGCATCCCTGATGAGATTAAAAGTCTTTAAAGGTGTGTGAAGCTCACCAACCCGAACAGGCCTTGGGGAACTATGACCCGATACCCTCCTCGCCTGATTTCGAGGATGAGACCCGTGCCCAGCAGTGAGACATAATATATAGGTTGCTACTTGACTTGTTTTTTTTTAAGACGTTTGATTGAATCATCATTATTAACCATTTCCGTTTATTGGATATTCGTCCCTCAATGAACGCCAAGACGGCCGATGTCTCACAAAGAACCGGACACAGGTTTTTTCAATACCGGTTATACATTTTTTAATACTGGAACATCTCTGTAAAGTCGGTGCTTTGAAATAATATTTATCTAAGAGAACAATTAATGAAAATGCTCACACAGTCAAAACTATTAGGGCAAACTATGTTAATTTTTTTTATGACCTTTGAGAAGTATCACGTACGTCGGATCATAAATCTCAGCGTGATCAGTAATATAAATAATAAATACATAAAAAATGCCAATAGAATTGAGAACCTTCTCTTTTTTCAATTTGGTTAAAAAAGAAGTATGTAACCTGGAACTGCTTTTATACCTTTTATACTTTCGATCTTTAGGTAGACTTTAGATTATCGAACTAATATTTACGTAAACTTAAAAAAGACTAGGTTATATCCAATTAACCCAGTAAAAACTCTCACTACAATTTTAATGAAACCTGAAAATTTTGACTTGGGGATATTTTTTTAATTGGATTATAAATTTTCTTTATTATTATAAATACATTCCAAAAAAATCTACATACCTGTTTCAAGATATTTATTTGTTTAATATTTTTATGTGAAAATATTTAGTATCATTAAGATTTCCCTTTTTTTTAGGAACCGATAATTATAAAAAAAAATATTTTTTACAGTAAATAATATACAGCGATCTTACTTACTTTTTTTTTATTAAATAATATATTAAAGATATATTTATATGTAATAATCCACTCGTACGCAAGTCGTCACTATAACACACTTTTCAACGGACGTCTGCGCGTGCGCCGACCGAGTGCCTACTGAGTAGTGGTTACTGGTTAATACTTAATGCCGTACTGTGTTCTACTCTCCAAACTTTCACATAACGGTATTTTATTTACTTATTTGAAGCGACTTCTAGCTTTTTAATCTATTGATTACTGGTGGAATAAAAATTGAGAAGCTACAGAATTTTATAATTATTTATTTTTATTAATAAAAAATTTTCATGATAATACATAGGTTTTGTTAATACATAGGTTACTATTATCATGAAATATTTGTAACAACCATTAAATTTTATTTTACATACTTATAGTGTAAGCTAGGCGGTAAAAATACCGGATGCAGAAGGATGGTAAACCTACTTCCAGCGATGGAACGCTGATCTTAATATGAAGTTGAGAAGACAATAAAGTAAAGTAAAGTATCACAACCCTTATATGTCCCACTGCTAGGTACAGGTCTCCTCCTCGAAATCAGACGAGGAGGGTAATGAGCCATAGCTCACCGATTCGCTGGCCTAATGCAACCTTTACAACAAAAGGTTTGGTGAACTTCACATACCTTCAAAGACTTTCAAATTAGACATGCAGGTTTCCTCACGAATTCACCGGTGAGCGAACGATGGTCTCGTGTTTGGGGTGCACTTAGAAATTTTTGGAAAAACTCATTTCAAGGCAAACATGGACGGGTCACGATCGAACCCGGAACCTCTCGCATAAAAGGCTAAGTCCACCCACCACTGGACCATCGTCGCTTCGCTTTTCGCGAGAAGACACTTAAAATTATTATAGAGTCTTATAGTATGTAATTGAATACCCCGATTCTACTTATTTTTTTGTCTACGATTTGTGAATTTTAATTTCAGCAAATTACTATAGTAAGAGTACTTTATAAATGGGATCGTTATGTACAAAGGTATACTTTTTATCGGATTTTTATTTAAGGAATAAAGTCAAATATGTTTTCGCTCTACCAAACATTTATCTTTAGGATGAGAGATGAGAAAACAACTTTACCGTTTGTCAGAAATAATTGCAAGAAGACAATCTTGACATATTATGCCTCGGAATAGGCAACACATAGTCTAGGCTAGTTCCAGGTAAACTTATAGCCTATGTTCCTGGGCCACGTTGACCACTTACCAACAGGTGGCACGTCTGCAGTTAACATAACTAACATAAAAGCCTCATTTAGAGATTTCATATATTAAATCATTTTATCCATGGTTTCTTTATACTCATTTTTCTCTATAATAATATATCTAATCTAATCTTCTTTCATCAATCAAACGTAGACGAATTTTACATTAAGTTAGCTGTAGTTTACGACGTTTGTTTGTTATACTATAGGACTAGCTGTTGCCTGCAGCTTCACCTGTGTTAACTGTGATTTACAAGCGCATCTTGGCGGGATGATAGCCTAGCTTTTCTCGATAAAGGAGCTATCTAATACTGAAAGAATTATTCAAATCTGACCAATATGTCCTGAAATTAGCACGCTCAAACAAACAAACTCATCAGCTTTATATAATGGTATAAGATAAGATTTAACAAAAATTACAATAACATGTCACATATCTTAAAAATCAGTATTTTTATATCCTACTAATATTATTAATGCGAAAGTTTGTAAATATGGATGTTTGTTAATCTTTCACGTCAAAACTACTAAATGGATTCTTTACAATAATTCTGTTTACTGTTCACAATAATTTATTGTGTTATTGTGATGTAAAAGCTATAGCTTTTGCATCACAATAACACATAACACATAGGCTATAATTTATCCCTCTATATGTACTCCCACGGGAACGGGAAGTACGCGGGTGGAACCGCGGGGCGCTGCCAGTGGCTAATATACTTATGCGATTGTGAATGCAAGTCAGGCAATATATGTTAAAGCTGGCACGCTTGGTACGTGCTTTTCAAAAGTTGTAAAACAATAGTAGTATTGTTTGAATACCCTTTAGAAAATGCATGCATAATGACATTGTAGAGTGTAAATGTGCATTCCTGCGACCTTTAATAAGTGCGATTACACTTTCAATCATGAATACGATTTAAAGTGTTTAAACGGGACATTTGCCAGGTTTTCACTTTCATTTCGCGGAGCTCGATGTTTCGGCATCGTTAGTACCTATATTATTCCTGTTGCCGAGACCGCGAAAGTGAAAATGGTGAATATTTAGAACGCGTTAGTAACATATAAATGCTCTAGTAATATGTAAATATATCTCTAATATTTACCATATAAAACAATCGTAATATTTATTTCATGTAAAGACAAGTTAATAGCACCGGAAGGAGGTCCGGGTATACGATTGATATAATTTTAAAATACCTTATTTTTGTAAGCTAGTAAGATACATCGAACATAAAATCGCCTTTAAGCCTATTTAGTGTAATATGACACAAATGCCTATAAATCACCAGTGGTCCGCGGACCACCGGTTAAGAACCACTGTGCTAGAGGAAGCACCCTAGCAAACTGATTTCGATTAATTTTTTACTTTTCACGTGCAACTTTTCAATTAGTTTTAGTTTTAGTTTTTTTTTAGTTTTCAAACTGATCAGTTAGTGGTAGAATAGTGGCAGACCTAATAAGTCATGGGTAAGTAAATTGAGAGTCCAATTTAATTATGGCCATAAAAGAGTTGTCTATTCAACAGTTGATTTGGCCTGATCATGATGAAGAAGTGAGTCATTATGAGACTTTTTGATTTATTTAACTTTAACATATTGATAGACGTAGAAAAGAGATGGGAAATTATTCTGTGATCGTACCTTTATTGTTCATTTCTTCACTGCCGCTTCGCTCTGAATGGCATGGTCTAATGCCATAGTATACGTGTTAAGGTTTATGCGCATTATACGTCATTTGTATGCACGTCCCGCAAAATATGCACTGGAGGCCAAGCTAGTTATATACCTTCTGTTAAGGTTTGGTAACCCTTCGTCTGAAGTTAACAGATGAGCTCATGTCAAAACTAATTTAGCTCACCATAGTACTAGGCCCAAGCTACTTGCATATGCAAGGTTTTTTATGCCTGCACTCTTGTCGAGCGACGATGGTCCAGTGGTGGATGGACTCGGCCTCTTATGCGAGAGGTTTCGGATTCGATCCTGTGCACCCGCGTGTGCCTTGAAATGGGTTTTTCTAAAAAAAGTGCGCACACGAGACCATCGTTCGCTCACCGGTGAAAGAAAACATCGTGAGGAAACGTGCATGCCTGATGAGTATGTGAAGTTCACCAACCCGCATTGGGCCAGCGCATCGATGAACTATGGCCCATTACCTCCTCACCTGATTTCGAGTAGGAGACCCGTGCCCAGCAGTGGAACATATAAGTTTGATACTTTACTTTCTCCTTTCGGCAGTGGTGGCACTCGCCCGGTTTTAGTGGGTAGAGCTGGGACCACTTACCATCTTTCGGGCGTAGCGAGTCCTACATACCCGCCTGGGAAGACCCCCTCCCCAGCGGGATGCGTCAGTGCATTTCCCGGCGTATAAGAAAAAAAAGCATAATGAGACAAATTAAACAGTAAAAAACAATATTCGTTCACGTTGTTAAGTTACGTAGGTAGTTAGACTGTTTAAAATTCGAATGCCTTGTCTTAATTCCTACGTCTAGTTTTTGTGAGACATTAATAAAAGTATGCCGTAGAGCGGGACCGGGAAAACAGAATAATCATATAGCCACAAGAATCGGATACGCTAGTGTTGTCACAGTGTAGATAAATGTGTTGTTTTGTAATGGTAGGGTTGTGCTAATTTCCGGTCTGTTATTACCGATCGTACGAAACATCGATACCTTATGGTAATACTACCCTGGTATCATATTGTGTCTATTCGTTACGATATGGGTGTACTGTGTATGTATTTGTTGATAGGATCTAGAAATGCATCGACCACATGGTCGATGTAGAGTCCAAGTAAAAAAATATATATATATTTATTGATCTAAAGGGGCTTATAATAATTATTTTACTTTTAATGGATGAGTTTCACTCGGAAGGACGTGTCATATATTTTGTAAGATAGGGATGCGCCATGTGATGTTTGGCATCTTCTTACATGCGACAATGGATTTAATTATCCAGCTTATTTCTTTCTTTACAGCTTTGCGGTGTTTCAAAAAGAGCGTCACGGGAGGCAGCATTACTGGCTATGACAACTCGATACGTGCGTCCGGCACGAAAAGGTTAGCAGACGGGCCAATATATGATAAGATATTGTTTTCTTATGTTTACGCGAATTTCACTTAGGTATTATAATGAAACAACTTTTACGGATTTTATCGCGGTTTATTGAGTTTTATATTTTTAGCATAAGTATAAAAAACTCAATAAACCGCGATTTAATCCGTAAAAGTTGTTTTATAATATGATAAGCTATATTATCATAATTTGGCTCGTTAGCTATTTGGCATACCTATATCTAAAATAAACTGGGGGCCTAGCCAAAATGCCATTAAGAAAGCGTTAGCGAAGTACGAAAATGATAAAATGTATGGAATTGACATAAGGCCGCGCTTAATCACGTGGTCCATCCCATACATTTTATCATTTTCGAACTTCGCTAACGCTTTCTTAATGGCATTTTGGCTAGGCCCCTGGAAACTTATGGGAACAGATAGCGTTTACCTTCTAAGTAAATGTATTTCATAGTTTAGTTAAATGTAGGTACCCACACAATTGATTCTCCGTCTAGTGCGAGACCGACTATCCGAGAATTATTCCATAGTGACTAGCTTCAGACTTGCATATTGAACAATATTTAATTAGAATCGAACTACTGTTGATGGTCTTTGATGAATACTAATAACTTGTTTGTATTTATAAAATGAAATTACTTTATATTCCCTCTCGTTACGAGAGACATCAGTACGGCTATTCTAGAAAAACCATTTCGATATCGAGCTTCATCTGAGTGATAGAGCTCATTTTACGCTTACTTCGAAAGTGAACTTTATTGATATTTAAATAGATAGTCGAGTATTAAAGAATACAAATTCGTCATATCACTGCGGATTCCGCTTTCGAGATTCGAAAACGACCTCACAGAATAGCCCTACAGGTTCGTTTGTAATATTAAAAAAGATTCAAAACGATTTAATTCTTTGAATGTTACGTACAAAATGTCGGTAATATGAAGTCACAATGAACGGAGATAAAATTTGTAAAAGTCGTTTTGTTATTGTAATTTATTTGCCGTTTTATTTTCGGAAGCGATATTTCCTGTCCGTGCTACCTTGAGATCCTGTTGTGTAGACAACATAGGTTGTATATTATACACCATACACATGCAAATACATATGCGTCTTTATAATATTACAAAATTAGCATTACGCGTTATCATATGCTACAAACAACGTCAAGTTCCGCTTCGCAGGTTCGCTTGACGTTTGTACTTTTTATACTTGAAGCCTGAACTTAGGTAGCCGTTCGTGTCAATGCTCGATTGTAGGCCTTCGCCCTTCTCATTATCGCGACTCGACATTATTTCTATACTAATATTATAAAGAGGAAAGATTTGTACCTATTTTTTATGTTTGTATGTTTGTAATGAATAGGCTCAAAAAGTACTGGACCGATTTCAAAAATTCTTTCACCATTCGGAAGCTACATTATCCACGAGTAACATAGCCTAAATTTTATTCTGATAAAAATAGGATTCCGTAAGAAATTTGGGTTTTGGGGGACACAAGGTGTAAAAAATGTTATTTCGCGTACTAAGATGCCGTTGTAAAACTTAGTTAACGCAGGCGAAGCTGCGGGCAACAGCTAGTATATTATATGTATGTGAAACGACTCAAGCGACACAATCATATTTTTGAGTATGAGTATCTTGTACCTCCTTTACTTTTTAGGTAAAAACAACTCTTCACCTAAAAAGCGAGGTAGAGTTACGTTTTTCAGGTATCTACTGCTTTTCTAAAAAACCGGATACGAATTGTATTCAGTATTAGATCTTTTTAATGTTGATTCTGAATGTTTTTTTTTGTCTCATTTATTCATAAAAAGGGTTTAAAAGATTAAATAAAGTACGGCTATTACTAATGGCTTTATTCTGATTCACTTTTCACTGTCTTATTTGATTTTAAAACACTCAAAGGAATTTATTACTCTTTTATAACAAGATTTTTTTTTAACTTTTCTCGGACCCATGTCAGCCATTTATCTAATTTACAGCCATCTGTTGACAATACTTCGAATCAAAGAATGAAATAATATGTACTCTTAGAAATAGCATCGCACTTAACATAAGAGATGGCGCTTTGATGCAAAAGATATTAAAATATCGTGATTTTTTTTTTCATGTCAACTAAAATGTCGATCATTTTTAATGGATATAAGTTAAATTCAATGTAATGGTCCAAAGAGTATGTACCTAAACATTGTTTTGTGAATTCGTTTTTTGTCGTTCTTCTTCTATAATATGTAATATGCCTTCGAATTATTGTAGTGGCCAATTATTCATAAAAAAATTTTTAGTTCAGTAATATCCGTGAGTCATTTTTTATTCATAATTGTATACCACTCTTCATCAAATCAACTCAGTTTAGTACTCAGTAACTTCGTCGAATAAATTAAGTGAATGTAACAGTTGAGAATGCAATAATTGACCGATAGATGTCACTGCCCACCAGTCGATGAAGGCTTACCAGTCGTACCTTATCGGTATAACAATAATTATTATTAATCGACAATAATACTTTATACTACGACAATCATTACAAATGATCACAATTCACATTACAGACATTAGACATAGGTAGTAGACCTAGGTGGCTAGATAATAGGTGGTCAGTGGTCTGTGCAAATAATTTAATAATTTATGGATGCTTCATGTTAAAAAAAGTAATGCTTACTTTTATATTTTTTTATACTTAGCCTTAGTTATTCCTTGTTACATTGAAAGTTCCGTCTATCTGCCAGCGAAAATTCCGTCAAAATCGCCAGACCAAAATTGTAAAAAATGATCAAATCTGCATTAAGTAAAAATTATAAAGAGGAAAGATTTTTACCTATTTTTGTATGTTTGTAATGAGTAGGCTAAAAAGTACTGGGCCGATTTAAAAAATTCTTTCACCATTCGGAAGCTACATTATCCACGAGTAACATAGGCTAAATTTTATTCTGATAAAAAATAGGGTTCGTAAGATATTTTGGTTTTTCGGATATAAGGTGTAAAAAATGTTATTTCGCGTACTAAGATCCCGTTGTAAATCTTAGTTAACGCAGGCGAAGCTGCGGGCAACAGCTAGTAATTTATAAAGTTGAATAGGAATAAAAGTGTATCATGTTTATACGAAACGAACAATAAAACTTCCAACATTTTTTGATATTCTTGGAAGCGGGGATTTTTTTTCGGATTTGGTCGTTTGGTTTTTTTCAAATAAGTTTGACGAAGTTGTGGTAAGCCGGTCAAACAAGTCGAACGAGCTAATGTATTATTAAAATTATACTGTATAATGGAAGTAATCTGTAAAAAAACAAAAAATATTTTTTGTACGTATACATATCTGTGTCTTTTTTGTATATAGAATAAAATATTTAGAAGATTATTATTGTCTAAATCAAATCATACGTGGAAAGCAAATGATAGTCTCATACATTGATGTTTAAATAACACTTACTAACAGCGTTCCGTGGTTTTACCTGTGTACTTCTCATTCCTGTGGGAGTACGGGGATAAACAGGTTGTCTTATTCTGATGTGTTAGCTATGTTTTTGTAAAATTACACCAAAATGCAGTTTTTGCCTAAAATAGTAACAAACATACATGCAAACCTATTTTCTTAGAAAAAATGGTCCAATCCAGGTTGTCGGAGCTCCCCCATACTAGGAAGAAGCCCGGTTAGTCTTGAGCAAACCGGCCGGTCGCGGCGGGTAAACGTAGTGATTATATACTCTTGGGCGGGGAGTGTCCTGTGTTAGGCAGATCCGGGATAGTCCCCTTCAAGCGGTTGATGGCTACCCGCAATGCTTTTAGTGCGGTAAACCGGTCGTCGGTAGCAGTCACGAGGGCGCTGGGAGTCCCACATATCCCCGGGGACGACCCACCCCCGGGTGAATGCGCAAAGCATTTCTACTGCGAAAACAAAAAAAAAAAGAAAGTCTTTCCAGCTGTAGACGGATAAAGGCTGATTATGATCATTAACTTAAGCTTTACTTTCTAAGTTAAAAAAATGCAACAACAAAATCCATCTTTAAAAATCCATAAACTTTGGGTGATCAATATAGCTTTTAGTAAAACAAATTGCGAATACAGCTCATTCAAAATTAGAATACCAAAATTGAAAACTATTTACTATAAGTACTAACATATTTAATAAAAGGGAAGCCTTTGAGAAGAAGAAGAATGTGGTCGATTAGATTATGTCTATTCCTCTTTTCATTTTTTTCGAGAAGTCGCCATAATCTGTAGGTACTTAGCCAATATTATCACCATATCGGTGATGAATAATAAAGTTACGCCACTGGCAAAAAAAAAACTTTTTTTTTAATTCTAAAGCTTGAAGAGTTACTGTTAATTTTAACGAACCTTACGTTTATGCCTGTTTTTTATTTTATGTCCAGAACTTAGAGAAACAGTATCGTTTCATTAACTATTTTGAAAACGAAATCACTGTTTCATAAAAGCGTAGAAGCTTTAAATTAAATCTCTCTTCGTTGCATGGACTTAGGAAGTCTTCGTTGATAAAATGCCGACGCCTTTTTTTAAAGACAGTAGAAAACGTCAGAAGCCGTAATGCATATTGGACAATGGTAAGGCGCTTGTCTCGCAAACAGGCGAACTAGACTAACAGGTTACGTCACGGGTCTGTCTCATGGACTTAAAACACGCTTATGAAGCAAAGATCAGCTACACGTTTATCTCATGCTGGCAATGAGATAAATTTTTAGACATTATATTACACTTGCATCGCCCCCCAGTTTTGCTCGCGTATATATCATATATACCGTTGGAGTACTGGAATAAATTATAGCCGATGTATTATTCTGATCTCTATGCCATATTATAATAAAAGTTTCATTCAGTCAAGTCAAGTCAAGAATATAAGTGATTGAGCGACGATGGTCCAGTGAGTGTGGAATCGGGCTCGCACGATAGTGCGAGAGGTTCCGAGTTTGATCCTGATTTACCATATGTAGTATCATAAAATAGTTTCCTGACCCCCGTGCGCCTTGTAATTGGTTTTTCTCAATTTCTAAGTACACCCTAAATATAAGACCATCACTTGCACATCTATGAAGGGAAAAAACGCGAGGAAACCTACATACATGCCCGATGAGAATATTGTAAGTCTATGAAGGTGTGTGAAGTTCACCAACCCGCTTTAGGCCAACGCATCGGTGAACTATGGCTAGAAGCTGAACAAGACTATAAAACGAATCGTAAGTTTCCGTTGCATTGTTTTAGTGTTTGACTCCTAAACGATATCAAGTGCATTCATTTATCCATTCATTGTCTCTAGATGTTGAACTTTGCAACATCACTAATTTATGACAGAAATAGATCGGGCCTGACGCTCCACTTTCAATGATATTTATGTGATTTGACATACATTACAGTTTACATTGCAGTGACCTTTGTAAATATAAAGGACACATTTTTATGAAACAACTTTTATTCATGCACTCTGTCGTTATCAGCCGCGATAAATGTTTTTATTGAGTTTTAAAAATAAACATGGGTTTGGTCCTTTGGTCCCATAAATTTTAAAGATTGACAGTTAAATGTAAATAAGAGCTGATGTATAGTCCTCGCCACTTTTAAAGT
Source organism: Lycaena phlaeas (assembly GCA_905333005.2). Lineage (NCBI taxonomy): Eukaryota > Metazoa > Arthropoda > Insecta > Lepidoptera > Lycaenidae > Lycaena > Lycaena phlaeas. The sequence continues at coordinate 9,558,204 of HG995181.1, forward strand.
CCTGCGACTAATGCCTGAACTAAATTTGACAACATTGACATCTTGACATCTGTCTGGAGTAAGAAGTTGTGATATTTTAAATTGTTTTACGTGAAATATGGAGCATATAATATAAAGTAAGGTGTAAAAATTTAAGGCCGTATAATGATCGTTAAAGTGAAATAATTTTGTGAATTAGAAAGTAAAAATAAACAACAATTAACCCCGTTAAATAATGTTTATAAATGTCACTGCCATGACAGGTAAATTTTAGAGATGCCAGAGTCACTCATTTTTGCCTAATTTATGGTTAAAATATTTTCATTAACTCTATACCTACATTTATCTTATGATATTTGATATGAATATAAATACAAGGTAAAAGAATTAAAACCTTGTTCAGATGAATGATGTTTTCAGGTGTTTCTGTAAAAAAGGTCGAATAACAAAGGAAGTAACAATGGCAGCAATTACTTCTGAGAAAATCGCCACTCCTGGTAAAAGCCGAACACATCCGAAGAAGCTTGATTTAGATGAATTCTACTAATCGGTTATACGTAAAAAATACGAATAAAATATTAACAAAAAAATGTTTTATTTTCTAAAACCTGGCAGGAAGATTTTTATTTTGCTGCTATAATTATTTTTGTCATTATTATCATCATCAGTCTTTATCAATGCACTACTGACCATAGGCCCTATAATTATTTAAATTTTTTATTGTACTAGACTTAGTGGAAAATCATTACAATAGAAATTGGCAACATTGAGTTATGAGATCGCAGCGCCGCGTCTATCGGACTTCTAAAGTGGCGATGACTAATATCGCCTTGGCCTTCATTGAGGGAGGCATAGATTCAGTAGTTTACAGATAAGGGTTATGATGATGACGATGATGATGACGATGATAATGACGATGATGATAATGATGAAAATTGAAAAGCTACTGAATATGAAATGAAACCTTTCTGCCAGTCTACCTACTCTTTATATATCGTCTTAGGTATTATCATAGCTTTGCACGTGTACTATAAATAAATTTTACTTTTATTTAAATATAATCTAAGTCATTAATTATTCATATCCTCCTCTTTTATTTGATGCAACTTTTTCAACGTCAATTAAATATACTACCCATTCCAAGGCAAGATCAAAAAGGAGTACTTAGACTAACATACGTCCTATATTCATTGGTACATCGACCGTCATAGCTTGTCTTTTGTATTGAGTTTTTTGCTGACGCAGGGGGATTAATTTACGCATGTAGGGAATGCAATCTCGATCCCGAGATCTCGCCTCATTTGACGAGATCAATCTCGAGATCTCGAGCGATATTCGTGGGTTATACTGGTACCAACCAGCGTTAAGTCTAAGAGGGTATTTTCGGCAGCTGGACACAGTATGCACTTTGCAGGATAGGATGCCGTTTGTTAGACAGCTCTAAGCACACTTAAAGTGCTATTTCCAATAACATTTTTATTCTTGTGATCATCATCACTGTAACGATTTACTTTGCCGATTGATGCTCTAAAATGAAAAAGAATAATCTATTTACTGTGCAATAAAGTATATATTTTTTTCTATTATTTTTATTCTATTTTTGTCAAAATACTTATTCGTAAGAGATTCTGTATCTCTACATCAAGGATTCCCAAACTATTTAAATAACCCCCTTATTCATAATGGTTATTCATAACTTAAAACAGCTGCTACAGAGTGTTATTTTTCATTTGGACTTCGGTCAATAGAACAAACTGGTCCACACAGACTTGCCGAATTATTCATCTTGTACGAAGTTGAGACTTTGACAACAATGCTATTTCCTACAAACTATTAATTATTCTTAGTACTTTGTAATGGTAAAGTAATGGACTTTTTTATTTCTAAGTGCACCTTAAAAACACGAGACCATCGCTCTTTTACCAGTAAAGGAAAAAATCGTGAGGGAACGCGTTGGATACGAGCGGCATGGGTTAATAATTAATTGGTCGTCTTTGCATTCATTGAAGATAACGACGGATAAAGGCTGAAGATGATGTTGATGATATGAGTAATAGTGATTTGTATGTTCACTGCGAGCGCCTTCAACCACTTTTTGGGAGTCTCGGATCTGCAGACATGAGGCAACAGTTGGTAATTCGGCAATTTCATGTTCGAGTTTATGGCTTACGATCAATGATATTATATGTACGATCAATGATATTATATTATATGATAATATAAGCTCATTGCTTACGATTCGTAATATAATATATACTATGTATATGCATATTATTATTGCCGTGCATATAGTATCCTACTAACTCGCAACTAGTATTTAATTGTAGTTTTCGGAGACAATATATTTCAGTCTCGGAATGACATTTGAAGTAATATCCGCATAGCCTGGAAGGTGATCGGGTTGGGATTCGAAGGTCGCTAGAGGGGTGGGTGAGGGTCGGATTGCGCGCGCACTCCGCTCTCGGACGCAGAGCTGCGAGCTGTCTCGGACGGACTCGGTCGGTCTCGGACGGTCGCGAACTCTCCGTCTTCAGTCGATCAGCATCGCTCGGTGGCGTAGGTCACGTGACACGCTAATTAAATCCGCATTTAGTGCGCGTAACGTACGCTCTTAATTTAATTATTTCAAATTATTTTCGAACATTCTATTCGAATTTTGAAAATTGTGTGGTATTTTGTGAGTGCGTATATAGGTAAGTTTTAGATAAAAAAATCTATTAACTTTTTAGCTGATAAATTCGATTTGTGTTAAGCAAACCCATTCGCATAGTTTACAAGAGATTCGAAAGTATTTCAAGGCGATCCTGCTTCTAGTGATCTGTGTTTGATACAAAATTTTTTAAAGGTTCCATATAATATGTGTTAATTATAACAAGTTTTCATTCAACCGTGGTGTCGCAAGAATTTGTTGACCAACACGTATTAGTCATTTAGTTTGTACGTGATTTTATTAAAATTTTCTGTAAACGATGTAATTATAATTATACTTGGCATGGAAAAAATGGTTGTTCAGTTGCCGACTTGCTTTCAATAGACATCCATGGAGAGCGGATATTTAGCGAGGAGGCTGGTATTACCATAGTTAGGATGATTGGCCACATGATGATGATTATAATAATCTAACAGGTACATAAACGAGTTTAATTGAGTACTTATGGTATTTGACATAGTCATGTTTATTGTAAAACTCAAATTGACCAAAGCAACTGTGATAACTTTGGATAGTTACTGTGGTATTAGGTATAGCGGCTGATGGCTACTAATGTGGGCTCGCGGGTTCTAATCCCGCCGGTTTGAAATAGTCTCCGAAATTAGAATTAGTTGTCAACTTTATTTTACACCAGCTGTTGCACGCAGCTTCACCTGCGTCAGCTAAGTTTCAATACGGGTCTAGGGACGGGCAAAGGGACTGCGGAGCATTTTGTAATAGGGCGGGACCCTACCCTTTGACATCCTTTGGATACGGAACCCTAATAAGAAATATATTTTAAGTTTTTTTTTGCATTCAAACGATTTTATCTTCGTGGGTATTTCTATTTCTTATTAGTCTATTGTTATTAGCTAAAGTACCTAATTATTAATATCATTTGAATATTTAAAATATTTTAATTGTTTTTTGTAACTAAAACGTTTAATCTCCGTTACCGGATAATTTTAAAACCGATTAGCGGATTAATCAACTCGACTTATTGTATGCGAATTAAGAACTATAGAAGTGGTTATGGGCTGATGATGATGACGATGTGATCTATATATAAGTGCCTACCTAACCTACTTAATATTATAAATATGAAAGTAGGGATGTTTGTTACGCTTTCACGCGAAAACCACTCAACCGATCATCTTGAAACTTTGTACACATAATATTCTCTGATATACTAGACGTGACAATTGGAATTAGGAAACACTAAAAAAATTTTTTGCTAACGCAGGCATAGCGGCGGGCAACAGTTAGTATGCTATAAATTTCATTTAGCAATATACAACATTTTATCAAACAATAAATAGTATACTTAATAAGAGGCTAGTTCTTTGCAGAGGGCAATCTTCCCGGATAAAACATTTCGGTAGGAGCGCTTAAAAAGCGTTGCTTCAAAACCATGCTGAATTCGATTTAACGTCAACTTCGAAGTCGACACTCAAGTAGTTTTCGTTAAAAAAGCGCCCCTTTAAAAAATCAACATATGAATAAGAATACAATCGTGGATATATTTTGTTTCATGGATATATTTCAACGTTTTTTTTAACGCTCGTTAAAAAAGCTCGTGTGCACCGCACGAGCTTTTGCAAAATTTTTATTATATTAGACACAATAATATTTGTTTGTAAAAAATATCATAGAGGGAAAGATTGACGGAAAAAGAGGAAGAGGTAGACCGAGGAGGAGTTATATGCAACAAATAAAGGAGAAGGTACAGGTTATGTCGTATCGGGAGGTGAAGGTATTGGCAGAGAGGAGGAATGAGTGGCGAATACTCCACTGACAAGAGCAATGCCCTTAAATAGAGAGAGAGAGAGAGACACAATAATATATTGGCGACCACGTCGATTTCATATTGACGATGGTATTTGGTAAGCGAGTTGATAATGAGTGATGCAATGGACGCAGGACCATCAATGTCATGTTGAATTTACAACATTATGGCACAAACCGATCGCGTTGCACCGGCACGGCGAGCGGTGGACCTGAAGGTCAGTGTCACTGATGATGATTATGATAATTAAAATACCTTCGTAATACATCAACTCATGTATATCTCATTGATGGGCACGGGCAAAGAATTCAGATGTACATAGAAACAAAAATCTCAAGGATTTTTTGCGCCGACTTTATTGGGGACATGTCCCCAGTTCGTACTCGCTCGCTCTCGTAGGCTCATATGCTGGGGACATCGCAGTGTCCCTCTCGTCACGCCGCCAAGCGGACGTTTGCAGTCGCAGAGTTTGTCCTCAAAGCGCCCATAAGAACTGTCCTTCTATGTACGTCTGAATTCTTTGGCACGGGTCTCCTCCTCGAAGAGGGCGATTAATGGGCCATAGGTATCCGATGCGTTGGCCCAATGGGGGTTTGGTGAACTTCACATCAAAGACTTTCAATCTCATCAGGCATGCTGGTTTCCTCACGATTTTTTCCTTAAACGGTGAGTGAGTGATGGTATTGTGTTTGGGATGCACTTAGAAATTTACAAAATCTCATTTCAAGACATCAGAACCTCTCACACAAGAGGCCGAGTCCATACCGATGCTCGCTCGTAATGATAAGTCTAACTAAACTATTACTGTAAAGAGGAAAAAAAAAATGTTTTTAATGATAAAGACAATCCCTGAGCAGTGATAGACCAGTGGTGCATCTAGATGCGAATATCAAGAGATCGGCAATCTTAGCGTTCATTGATGCCTAAATATAGGGTCCAATTGAACCAAAATTTAAACGGTTAAAAATGTGTTAAATACCAAATGATAATAAAACAACTATTATAAGTATTACTAGTAATTTTGTCTAAAACTTTAATTTTTAACAGCATATTCAATTCACTGATAAAAATATAGAAATACAAGGTTATTACAAACAAAATGCATCACAAAAACGCTGCAAAAAACATCTAGATTATACGATTTGGTTATTATACATATTTCCTTTGTTTTGCAGACTAAAAGACAACTGGCATATATAATAAAGTTAATTTTAAATAAAAAATAAAAAACCAAAACCGACTTCAAATCTATACCTTAAAATTATGTACAACTAAAAATTTTTAAATAATATTTAAATACTATCCCACACTATGCTATCAAACTAACATTAAAATAAACATTTTTTTTTCGTTCACGATTTATAATAGGCCTGTTTGACCGTGTCCTCATATCTCGCTTACACCGGTTTTAATAAACATTAAATAACTAAATTGAAGGGCAAAAACCTTATTAATATCGTAAGAGAAAAACAACTTCAAGAAAATTCGAGATCGTTAAAATATGTTTTTTTTTCTTCGCAATCTAAGTCAATATTTTATACGCGTATCGTAAACATATTTTAAATTATTAAAAACAGGTTATTTACCATGTTTTTCACTTCTGTCGCAAAGCTCGATGTTGCGACATTATCTTCGATCACCTTATTCTAGACTTGTGGAAGAATAGATATGCCGTTTAAAAGACAAAGCTGTTGCCCACAGCTTCGCCTGCTTTCACTGACATTAACAACGGGATATTAGTGGGATATAAAGCATATAGCCTACTCGATAAATGGGCTATCTAAAACGGAAAGAATCATTCAAATCCGACCAGTAGTTTCTGTGATTAGCCCGTTCAAACAAACTTTTCAGCTATATATATTAAGTACGAGTATAAGATTTTAACGTGAAAATATCAATGTATATCAATACATATTATGTATAATGCTCGTTGTGCGATTCACACCGTAGTCCGAACAACTCTTGGTGTGAATCGACGAAAAACCCTCTATATTATTCTAACTTCTTTTCATAAGCATTTGTATTTATTACAAAGGTGGTTTGCAGATGATACTCGTCCGGGAAGTAGGACGGCTGGTTTTGGCTGTTTGTAGTAGTCAGTTCACGATATTCATCCTACATATGTATATGTCGCAGTCATCTGATTGAATCAGTCATTTGATTGTATCACTAGCTTTGATTAACGCGCTAATGATACAATCAAATGACTGATTCAACCAGATGACTGCGACATATGTACATAAACACATAAATTACTCCGGAATAAATTATAGAATTCAATATTAAAATACAATGGAGGGATTAGAATTCCCACAACCGCTTATGTAGGTTTGCCATTATAAGCTGTCGATAACATTAAAATTCTATTTCCTATAATTTTTTTTTTCCTTTTGCATCATCATATTTTGTTTGTAAAATAGATTTTATTATTTCCGTGTAAGAATTTATCTTAGTCTATTATCTTTAAAAAAATGAAGGAAGTTTTCAATTGTGCCTCAGCCATTATCATAGTCAATTTTTCAGTTCGCTGTTGGCAACCGACTAGAAGCACATGGCTCACTTACAGCCGCGCCCGAGCAGTCGATCCATCAGATTATGCTAAGGATTTTTGCCAGGGTTTGTCCATAGATGGGTGACCATCTTTACATACCGAAACTCCTCCGTGCCTCGGAAAGTACGTTGAGCCGTTGTCCCGGATTCGTGGATCTTTGACTGCCGTTACGTGTCGTCAGAAGCCCGAAAGTCTAACAATACCGTATTATCCAATTAATTGTGGAGTCACTCCATTTAAAATACTGGTATTCCGCTGTATCCGGTTAGATTGTAACGTGACTCCAAATACAGTTGTGATTAGGCTTGGCAGAAAAGACTGTTGGAACACTGTCTCTATCAACGAACGCCAAGTAGACAATTCTCTGCTTCTAAGATTGGAATATTAGGTCCAGGTCTAGGTGGCTGACCAACCCTTCGCTATCTCGTGGACGTGAACTCCACTCCTTAAGACCTCACATCCTCATTTCATTAAAAATTTTTAGCTAAATTCAGACCTCCCAAATTACCTTACTTTTATATTTTCAATGTACGTTTTTATGTTTGGTAAGTTTGCGACAGCGGAAGTGATTGCAACTGTGTCGCCACAGCCGGCTCCACAGCCTTAAGCGGCAATTAGCGATGCTCATTATCGTTGAAGGTTTTCGAGGTGTATGAAATTGAACTCTGTTCTTTGAGGGTAACCGGCAGACGAGCTATTTGATGTCCAACGGCGGATTCACTCGTGCTTTTTGTGTTAGAGCCAGACAAGGGTTACGTTGTCTATTCTCATTTCTGATACGCAATGACCACCTCAATAGCAGCAATTATTCTGTTCATAGTATAAAAGCTTTTAGGCCTTAATACTACTTCCTAAAAAATATTCAATTAAATTTACAAAGATAAATAAAATTCAAGTGTCTATAATATTATTATTTTTTTACTTTACCAAAGTACCATTTATTTTTTATTTTTGTAGTCCAGTGTCTGTCTGTTACTTTTGGCTAGTCAGTGAGTGAGTGAGTGAGTAATAGAGAATGTGAGTGAGAGAGTGAGATAATGAGTGAGTCCGTAAATGAACAGTAATAGTGGATCACATGAATATTAACTAGTAATCACACCGATGATAAGTGCAAACTTTGGTACTTATAACAAATTATCTGATTTTGTCGAGATTCAAACCCGCGCGACCGCTGCGTGAAGTGTCCAGTAACTTAGCAACAGATCAGCCGACGAAGAACCTCGATGTTTAGAGGCACGTACCATCATAATTATGTACTTAGTAACTGATATAATATCAGATACTAAGAACATCAGTGATATTGCTGTAATTTAATACATATCGGTTTACTTGGGCCATGAAAATATTATGTTTTAGTGGTTTTTAAGTATTGTTTGATGTTTTGTATCAAATTTTGTATATTTTTTTGCTCATATCGTCAATACATACGACGGTGAACATGACATTGCATGTCTGTTTGACCTGTATATGTACTGGCATTTAAAGTATTGAGAATCCATTGAAACCTCTTTAGTAGGAAAAATAAATAAGGAAATGTATGATCTTATAGGGTTATGCAAGGTTGTTGCGGCTTTTGTTTCTTCAGTTTAAGGTACAATTTGTAAAAAGGTATGACATTCTTGTTTTAAATTAATTAGTTGTCCTTGTCATCTCTGTCAAAGGTCATTGTAAAAATATTAATTTATTAAAAATATTTTTTATCATCGACTTTGAATAAGATTTATCTCGACAATAATCAGACTTTTGATTCGCCGGTCGTTTTGTGTTTTGTATGTCATTATAGAAGGTTAAGTTGCAAGGTCATGAATCGTAGATTTGGCAACACTAATCAATTATGCCATTACTTAAATCTTTAATAACTCCTCATGTTGTTTGTTTGTGTAACATATAATAAATATTTTTATTTTACTTCCTTGGAAATTGAAATGAATTCAAAAGTAAAGTAAAGTAAAGTATCAACCCTTATATGTCCCACTACTGGGCACGGGTCTCCTTCCTCGAAATCAGGCGAGGAGGGTAATGGGCCAATAGTCCACCGCGCTGGCCCAGTGCGGATTGGTGAACTTCACATACCTTCAAAGACTATCAATCCTATCAGGCATGCAGGTTTCCTCACGATGTTTTCCTTCACCGGTGAGCGAACGATGGTCTCGTGTGCACTTAGAAATTTAGAAAAACCCATTTCAAGGCACACACGGACGGGTCAGGATCGAACCCGGAACCCCTCGCATAAGAGGCCGAGTCCGTCCACCACTGGACCACCGTCGCTCAAAAGATGTCGCTAAAATGAATTCAAACGCTGTTGTAAATTCCGTTTTCCTATGTATAAAATTAAAACTACCGCGGTATTGTACACTTTTTTCTATGTGACGCCAATTAAATAAACAGTAATTGCCAATTATTCTAAACCTACAGAACATACCATAGTTATTAGAAAACGCACAATGAAATCTCATGGGTAGCATTATTACGCAATTACCTATTATGTAAAGTATGTATGGCAAAAATGACAAGCTGTCAAATGAAAAAATAACCAACACTAAAGAAAGAAAAATCTTTTTTTTTTTTTTTGCTAAATTAAATAATTAAATAATTTTCTTTGTATTGACGTCAATTTTACACAACCGTTAGTTAAAGCGACGACGGTAGACGCTTCCTGTATGGAGTTGGATTTAAACGCACGTATTTGCTGACGCGATAATTCTGACTTCTGAAATCTTTAATACGTCAATTAGAGCTCTGGAACATTAGTTTTGGACTTTATATTTCCAGGATAAGCAAACTGTCAAAAATCAACGTCATTTGCCGGTAGTAGAAATGTGGTGTTATTCCTTCTGTAAAAAAGCTTTGCTGTGCTTGCTTTTCCAAAATGCTTTTATAAGTATATTTGATATTATGTTCTACGTCTTTATAAGGTAATAGATTAGATTAAGAGAATAGAATTAAGCATTTTTGAAATTGATTTACTACTGAAGTACTACGCTACTTTTGGGCTAACTAAAAGCCCTTGCCATATTCAAAGATGGAAGGTTTTTACTTTAATATACCTAAATACTATTATAACGAAATAAACTTTCATGGATTTTATCGCGGTTTATTAAAATTTTGCCACCACCCGTCTCAGTAAAAATGTGAAAAATAGGGATGTTGATACATGTTACAAATTCATGTAAAGTTATGTTTTACATATTAAATACAGTATTTGAAAACCTAAAATAACATTTAAAAAGTCATTAAATTATATATTAATAAGCAATATCCCGCGAACCATGCAGTCTTTATAGTAAATGTGTGAGTGCACGCATATGCATGCATGACGCGGTGTATGACGTAATGACGCTTGGAGCGTTTTAACGGCAATTTTAAAAACAATTTTTCTTAATTTAATTTTTTGTTAAAATTGGACATATTTCTTTACAAAAATCTTTTTTTCGTGTCTATCTATAGAATATCTATCAAATAAAATCAATTAAAAAAAAATAGTCAACATCCCTATTAATTGCAATGAAGTCTGTAAAAAGTGGTTTCATTGTGATAAATTCTAAAATAATATAAATAACCCATTTAAGTTAAGCAGTAGGTCGTCCTCAAGTTACAATGGCTGGCGTCTGCGCGTGTTGGGCAATCTAGAAGGCCGCGCAACTAGTTTGGCCACTCGCGAAGACATCTCGTTAGTCGGGATGTTAGAATATGTGCTCTAAGTATAAAACTTTGAAGGTCGTTGATGCAATAAAATACGTTATAATGCCAACTTTGAACAAAGTATAAGCGCACTTTTAATGATCAATTTTAACAATACGAGTCTGAAAATTAAAGTCTAAAAACCAAATTTAGGTACGTACGTTTTAAAATTTAATTATTATCTAAAGTCCAAAGCAATAAAATTAAGGGGCCTATAAAATTTAAGTTACCATTTTTGCTTAGTTCTGAAACGGGTAAACCTATTTGGATGCGGTTTTATTTATTTCAGGCTTTAATGGTCTTCTTAAATTATTATCAATCTTAGTCATTTCAAGTTTTTTAAATGTTTTTTTCCATGGTGTTTGCGTTTTTTTCTTGGATATTATTAGGACTATCTTAGGATTTACAACTGTCGTAAAGAAGTGGACACTTGTTATAATGGCCAATAAAAAAACTAAATAGATTTAAATCTGTTAAAGCCACTATAATGAAACTTTATGTACACTTTTTCCACTATTTATAAATAGTGGAAAAGTGTAAGTATATAAAAGTATATACATATAAGTTGTATATAGAAGTATATAAAGATATATAATATAAAGATACTAGCAGACCCCACAGACGTTGTCCTTTAGATACGAATCGATAGTGGCAGTACAGATCAATATCCTAGATACCGACTGCAGCGCCATCTGCCGGTCTGATTTGTGAATCTAAACCATTCTCGAATCTCCACGAACACACACAAAAAATTTCATCAAAATTGGTCCAGCAGTTTAGGAGGAGTTCAGTCACATACACACGCACACAAGAAATATATATATTAAGATAACATGAATTTCTACCAAAGACCGACAGTACATTCTATCAATTATAAATCTGTTAAAACTGCAAAATATTTTTAAACTTATGACACAAAAATATAGACATATCAAAATTCTCACATGACGTTACAAATATTATTCTTGAAAAATTATTATAATTATAATGTTATTCAAGACTAAATGTACCATAAAATATTTCGACATAGTAAGCTCGGTATCGTAATTTTTTTTTGGGTAAAACCGATTTTATCGACATGTGTATTATTATTGGTTCCACGTGTAACATCACTAGTAAGTATTTGCTAGTGTACGCACTCGCTACTAGTATAGTAATTGAGTAACGTACACATTCACTGGAATAGTCACTAGGCTATGGGTGATAGGTGATAATGGCGAAATCTTAGTAGGTAAGGTTGTATTGGTTAAGTGGGGTTTTTTTTACGGAAGATGGGGCAAACGGACGGTGCACGTAGGAAGTGATGCGTTCATCGTACATTGCGTACATCTTGCGGGTTCATCTTTTCTTGATAAATCTAACCTGTGTTTGATAAAAAGGAATAGTGAACTTATTTTATCAATTGTAATCAGATGCATTTATCTTCGCTTATTAATTGAATTTTATTAAGTTAATAGAATCAGGCTTTACTTTGCGGAAGTCCATTTTAAAGATATTAAATTATATACCTATTAATCAGTGGAATCCCGATTTGAATACATACTTAAAATATAGGCTTTCCGTTCACTACACAATATACACGACAAATCAAGGTTTCAAACAAAAAAAGACGTATCTTACAGATTTATGTGTAACAAATTTTTGTTTGCATGCATTTTTCTCGCATACTACCCAAATAATAATTGCTTAGGAATATTTTATACATTTGTAGAAGACCTTAACACAGTTACACAAAATGTGGAGCATATGTGTGACTCGCTATCATATATCATTGTTATTACTGAATAAATATATATTAGTTCGGGTGCTTATCGCGTTTATAGTTTTACTGAAGTCCCGATGTTTAGGCAATGTTTCAATTGCCATGATCACGGGAAGACTCCATCACATTTGCCCCCTTAGACAAGTGGCAAACGCTAAATGAATAGAAATAGAATAGAATACTTATTGTATGGGAATGACAATAGCTGTCAAATTACATGTCGTGAGCTATTGTTATTCCCATACAATAAGTATTCTATTCTATTTCTATTCGTTTAGCGTTTGCCACATGTCTAGAGGGGCTAATCTTTGATCTTCAATAGCAAAATTTTCAATGCGGCATTTAGGAAGCTTCGCCATATTCTCACGTCATCTATGCCGCAGAATTTGAAGACGAAAGTCTTCAACCAATGCGTTCTCCCCGTGATGACCTACGCGGCCGAAACGTGGTGTGGAAATTTACGACTGGTCCGCAAGTGCCGTAGCTCAACGTGCTATGGAGCGTGCTATGCTGGGTGTTTCTTTGGCAGATAGGATTCAAAACGAAGACCTTCGCCAGAGAACTAAAGTTGCCGATATCACGCGAAGAATAAGCACGTTGAAGTGGCAATGCTCGGCCATTAAATTATTTTTTAGTTTTCATTCGCGACTTGTGGAAACTGATGTTGTCTGAAGTGCCAAGCAGCGTTGACATGGCAATTTTTCAAATTAAGTTTTTTTTAAACCTATAACGGCTACGTTTAAAACTTACTGTGATCCAGAATCCGGATTGTGAGAATACGCTGAAACAACTTTTTACGGATTTTATTGCGGCTATTGATTTACATGGTCGGTGTTCTGAATACTTTACAGCAATCATCTTAATAAATCTCAATAAAATCCATATCATGTTATATTTGTATGAGCGGTATTCGCGGAAACATTTTTATTATGTTTATATTGAATCTTCTGTAATTTGTTTGCTTATTTGTTACTGTACTAAGTCCACAGTTAAAATTGCCTAGTTAATATACAAAAACATCAATAAAAAACAACAGAGTCAACAAAAACCGGTCAAGTGCAAGTCAGACTTGCGCACGTAATTCCGTACCATTGACTAGTTAAAATCATTACAATATATTATTATAACCATTTTTAGTTTGAAAAAAAATCACGTCGGATGTCTGAGGACCCCCCTAAATATTTCGTTATAAATTTATTATTTGTTACAACTAATTATTTTGTGAATATTTCAAGTGTTAACCTGTTATCGTTATATCGAGCAAAAAAGAGCAAAATAATAACAGATTAAACTTATTCATTTTTAATATTTGTTGTTAGAGCGCTAACAAGAATACATCATTTGTGGAAATTTTAACTGTAACTATCGCGGTTCTTGAGATACAGTCTCGTACAGTCTTCATAATAGAGTTCCGTTTTATCCTTCGGGTACGGAACCCTACGCCTAGACTTATGTAAGTGGTATTGTATATTTCCTTCCTAACCGCATGCATATGTATGTGGTCGTGTACGGAGTTACATCAGCGTGAAATTCATTACCAGACGTAATACTGAAAATTGTCCATGTATGTTTAGTATTGTTCGCCATTAGGTAATGAGGGTTCTGGCATAATCACTAATCAGGCGTAGCTCCATATTATCACTTAGAAATAGGGATAATATAAGTAAAGATCATTAATTTTACTTCCAAGGGTAAAGATTCCAAATTCTCAAACCTCTGTCTGGAAATCTCAACTGTTCTAATCTTGGGACACCTTCTGCCCTCCCCATTATGGATACAGCTGATACTGCCAGTAGTCCACTGGTCATATTTTCGAAGCAATACGACTTAGGAACTTTCATATGTTTGGGATATATGTCTGTTCAAATGTATGTTTAAATGTATGTCTATAAAGTACACAATAAAACATAAAATGTAGTGTGGCTGTAAATACAAAATATTAACCAAACAGATTTAAATATTGAAAATGTTAATTATGTTTTAATCAAAAATCTTAACACTATAAACAATAATATCATAAAATCTACTTGTATTTGTTTTAATAATTGTGCACCTTAATATGTATATAATATAACGAAAAATATCTTAATTAATATTATCTGTTTTAATGAGTACTTATGTTACAAAGTATCACTACATATTATAAAACAAAGTCGCTTTTTCTGTCCCTATATCCCTTTGTACGCTTAAATCTTTAAAACTATGCAACGGATTTTGATGCGGTTTTTTTTAATAGATAGGACAATTCAAGAGGAAGGTTTATGTATATAATTTATTAAGTTTTTATATACATTGGCTAAGATATAACAATAATTGTTGAAGGTGTCGGGAAAAAATAGGCCGCTTGGGAGTTTTCAACGAAAACGCTGCCTAAACCCTTTGAGATATAACAAAATAATGTATGGTGGAATTGTGTATCTTAAATAGGTCTACAAAAAAGTCCGCGATGGCATATGTCTATCTCTTAGGGATATCATACTATATCCATTTAATACTTTAAAAAAATGGGCAATTATAACGTGATAATTTGAAAGTTATTTACACAAATACGGTATAAGTCCTTATCATTTTAAATCAGTTAATTGGCATGTGCATTTTATGAAGATTATTTTTGCCCTTTACATCATGCAAATTAAATGAATACTTTAGGAGATATGGCAAAATTAAAATAATGCAGAAGAAGATAAATCGTGTTGCTGTGATATGAACGGGCGCGGGCGGTTGTCTGGCATGTTTGGTGTCTAAGGCCGTAGTGTGGCCGTAGTGTATCAACTCTGGTAGACGTAATAATATGATCAACGTATGGTGGAATATATAATAATAGTATTATATATCCTAAATATGCCTACAGAAAATCTGCGATAAGCGATATTCGATAGTCTTTATGTTCAAGATAACATATATTCATTTTAATACAAAAACTTAGTACCTAATTATTAAAATAGAAAATGATCATCATCAGACATGATAAATCTGTAAACCTAAGTTCACGCGGGCGAAGCTGCGGGTAACAGCTAGTTTATAATAAAAAAAAAAATACACGTGTTGCATTAATCGTGCTAAATTATTTGCATTTTCAACTAATATTTTTTTGATAATATTGACGTCATATTTTTTTTCCAATATAAGCAGCGAACTTTACTGATTTAAAATTTATATAGGATAAATAATTAAGGATAATATATAAAGGATATTTTAAAATTAATAATAATCATTTTTATTTTTTAACTAATAAAAATAAATTAATTTAATTCAATGATTAATAATTATGGTCCTTACATAATTCTTTTGTATTTTTTTTTAGATTAGAGTTGAAATAGGTGTTTTATTTTTTACGTTAGAGAGATATTTTTACGAGATACGGACGATGGGCAAAGTTATGAAATCATGCCAGATGCCTGCGTGAAAGAGTTCTGATGGGACCTCCGATTTCTCCCTTTCTTCTGGGGGACAGGACTTCTTACATGAACATAAAACTGTGTAAAGGTTAGCAGAAAACAAGAGGAATATCGAATAATAGTCACCCATACTACTACGGCCGGTCTATGGCCGGTCTATGGCCGGTACTATGGCCGGTCCAAAATGGAAAATGCGAGTGACAAGTGATCGGTCGTGTTGGCGCTCATTGACGGAGGTCTTTGGTCAGGAGTGGCCGGAATAGAGCTGATGATAATAATGATTGACAGCGCCCCGCGGTTTCACCTGCGTACATTATATATTATAGCGTATAAATTATAGCCTATGCGTTATTCTGATGTATAAGCTATATTATTTTAAAGTTTCATTAAAATCCATTTAGTAGTTTTTACGTGAAAGGGTAACAAACATCCATAACAACACACTTACAAACTTTCGCGTTTATCTACATCTACACTATATATATATATATATATATATATATATATATATATATATATATATATATATATATATATATATATATATATATATATATCACACTTACAAACTTTCGCGTTTATCTACATCTACACTATATAATATTATAAAGAGGAAAACTTTGTTTGTTTGTTTGTTTGGTTGTAATGAATAGGCTCAAAAAGTACTGGACCGATTTCAAAAATTCTTTCACCATTCGAAAGCTACATTATCCACGAGTAACATAGTCTACATTTTATTCTGGAAAAAATAGGGTTCCGTAAGATATTTGGGTTTTTCGGAAACAAGGTGTAAAAAATCAACCAGAAAAGTTACTTATTTTGCGTACTAAGCTCCCGTTGTAAATCTTAGTTAACGCAGGCGAAGCTGCGGGCAACAGCTAGTAGGTAATATTCGTAAGACTAGTAAGATAAACCTTTTTTAAACCTTGTAATAAAATCACGTATTCAGACAAACTGCTTTATCATTTGGTTCGTATATAACTGGCTAGTATCTCGGTCAATGTCAACTAAGCCTGCGTTACAAGTGTGTGTATGCAATATATGTGAATGTAAGTAATTTGTAATGCTCAGATGTTGCTGATAAAGGTGATTACTGATTAAGCGAAAATATGATTGTAGTGTTAAAATGACGATGAGTATAGGCTGCATTTAAGTTAGGTCTTGGTCTTGGGTTATTGTGGAGAATCTGGTCTTGCCGGGACCAGTCTGTCGCTGAGGGTTTCCCGTTGCCTGCGATCCGGGTCCCTCAGATAGCGGCTGAAGGATCACGCAGCGGTTTGAAAAGGATTTCCACTGCGTCATCTTTGCATCGATCTGCAATGCACCTAAATGAGGTTTTCTTAATTTCCCCGTGCAATTTAATATGAGGACGTCCCTTGCTCACCGGTAAAGGAGAACGTAGTAAAGAAATCTGATTGACTAGTGAGTTTAGAGTCTTTGAACACATGTGAAATTCATCAGCCCACATTGGAGCAGCCCGTAACTATGGCTAACTCCTCGTTTATTTTTAGAGGCGACCTGTCAAGAGCTGAGATCATCAGTTTGTGGTATTTTATTTTCACTATAAGCTAGGATCTCAGAATTATCGCGCTTAGCTAGACAGAGATTAGTAATAAAGCAAGTGACAACTGAGAACGTTCTTAGCGTTCATTGAAGAAGGCCTCGGCCTACAGTGGAGGGATGAAGGCTGATAATGCTGCTGGTTGGTGCTGCACTTAACGAATCTTGATCGATATTTTTTAATTGTTTATTCAACGAGGAATGTTCTACAAATCTACAGTGTCAGCGCAAATCAATGATCCTAAGGTGTGAAAAACCTCTGTCAAGTAATAGATATAAAGCTCTGTTACGAGCAATTTGTTGTACAAATACGTTTATATAAGCTGACGTCTATTTATATACTTGCCAAGGTTACCCGCGTTAGAACAAAATATTCTAAGTTTAAATAAATTACCAATTTGTTTGGATTAATTGGTGTATTTCATAATATCCCTTGATCATTCTGTAGTCGTTTGATATTCGAGGGACTTATGGCGCCGGTTTGGATGGTGGTGGTAAAGATGATTTATCTGTTTTTACTCATGATAATGATAAATAATAGTTTGACTCGTATTTTGGATGTGCAGGCTTATAGTAAATTTAACAATCTTTGTTCAACTTTTCTATCTTAAAACTAGTATTTTCGCCAAATTCAAAAAGAGGAATTCCTCAATTCGTCTGTCTTTCTTGTATGTTTGTAATGAAATTACGCCGATAATTGTTAATAGATTTTCATGATTCTGTTTCTTTTAAAAGCTGTGTGTTTCCAATATGGTCCAACATAAAGATCAAGATCCGAGTTGCTTTTGCGTTATTGTCAATAATGCTTATTTGCTTGACTTGCGTCCGGCTTCTGAAACGTTAGTCAAAGTGTAATGTGTATGTCAACTAGCATGGCTGTTAATGACGGTTAACTTACGATTCTAGGGTCCAACTTGACAGCTTTCCATTGTAGTTGCTATATCAACCATACACTTCAACTGACTGGCTGATCAAATTAAGTAATTTAACCATACGTCTAGCAGCTCATTTGACACTTAACAACCGGTTTGACAGTCGATTAGTTAATTTTTACGTTGGTCAGCGTTTTGGAAACCGGGCATTAGATATTATGCTCGTTATATTACTTGTCGATGTGTAAAGTAAACAAAAAACTAATACCAGCTAATGTTACCCTCAAGTACCTAAATATTTTATACAAATTAAAAAAAATCCCAGATTAAATCATAAATCTCTGCAGTTCTTATTGAAGGTGTTTTGTTAAATCCGTTTACTCAAGTAATGACCGTACTCGATACCGTAACGTTAAGTTATTCCGTTACCGTTATAATATAACAAAATATTTACAATCCCGATCTTATGATACGTTTTTGAGACTTTGCTCACCTTTTTTTATCGGATTGTAAGACCTAGTTTTAGTAAGGAGCGATTTCTATTAGCTGGTTTCTAAAAACTTGAAGTTTTTTGGCACTATAATTTCCAATTTTATGTCACTTCACGTGAATTTTTATGATCGGATCAGTACCTAGTTCCGAAGACCCCTATAAACATTTTTTTTAACCTTTATTTTTATTTTTTGAGTTCGTTAACCTGCACTGTCTGCCGCCTAGCGCGAGGCGTCCCGCGCACATGGACTGCATACCTCACCTTAGGAGAAATCTGAATTTTCGCTGCATACTTAAGGCCCCCAAACTCCCCTGTACTCGTCAGGTTCATGTTTGGAACCTGGGACTGCTTACTGGCGGTTGGTCAGTCCAGCATACAAGGAGTAGTCTGACCTTCGACCCTGAGGTGGTCCTGCGGCTAAAGGCACTCACTGGTGGTTTTGTGGGGTAGTGAATTTCCCTAGTTTGAATTTCCACATACCTAAGTTAAGTCAGGGAGGTAAACCTGCGATCCGGGTCCCTCAGATAGCGGCTGAAGGCTCACGTAGCGGTTTTAGTGGGGTAGTGCACCCAATGCGAGTCCCCACATACGCCAGCGCGCCTACCCAAGGCCCTGGTATGGTCCAAAAAGGATTTCCACTGCGTGATCAAAAAAAAAGGGGGGAGTTAAACCTGGATGATGCGAAAGCATTAACAAAAAAATCATAATCAACATCAACCGCTGTCGGTCCACTGCTGGCCTCTCTCAATGAACGCCAAGACGCTGTTATATAGATCGTAATTGGCTTCTTTTTCCATGTTAGTCGGAGAGGCAAATTATCACACAAGTCACCGATGGTTTGCGGCGCACGCGAAAAAGTCAATTACATTTATACACAATTATTACACATATACACAATATACAGATAATAAATTTCCGTTCCTGGAACCGGTAACTCAAGACCTAAAACCCAACCTACGGAACTTATAGGTTACGTGGTGTAAGATGTGACTGCTAGTTATAGGTATACCTACTTTTCTGCAAAGATTTAAATCTTTGCTTTACTGTATTAATCATTGTATATAGGCATCGGTTTAACTAAAAACGTTCTTCTTCTAAATATTATAACGTCTTTCTCTGAGTTGTGACCTCTAAAAGGAATAACATCAATGCTAGGTAAATCCGTTTACAGAATGGCGTAAAACCTAAACAAATATTTACTAGAAAGTTCTGAGAAAGAAAGCCTCCGCGATTTTGTGCACATATATGTAGTTGCGAATTGACATATCAACAATAATTTTATAGAGACATGAGATCCGAAATTTGACCTCGAAATTCGTGAAAGTCAGAGAAAGTAAAAAGTCATATGGGCATTCATGCGCTTCCAGCTTCTCATCTTAATCGATGAATATAAATAATATGTACTGACACTACAATTATGTTTAAGCAAATAGTTTTACTATCTTAATACTAAATCAGCAAAACACTAAGCTGGAACTATTTTGTGATATCCAAGTAAAATTTTTGTCATAAATGTCTGTAATAAATTTCCTTTCTTCCCTTCTTTCTTTCGCATAAATATGTCACGTATGTCATAAATGTTAGTTAACGCAAGCGAAGCTGCGCCCAAAAGCTAGTTATATAATATAAAACTAACAGATCAAGTCACTGGTAATAATTAAACAAAGTTATTTCGGATTTTATCGCGGCTTATTAAAAAAAAATACATTTCCGACGTTTCGGACACTCACAACCATTATGATCTCAATATTAATCAATAGTATTTAATATGTGCATCCTAAATTATGCAAACAGACACATGTGACGACCTCGACACTAATAACAAACCCGTGGGAAGTGATAACAAACATGCACACAATCACACCATGATATGCGTTGATATTATATTATAAAATCGGTCAAGTGCGCGTCAGATTTTTTAAGGTTTGACCAAGTCTAAAAATCGATAAAAAATATACAATTACAGATATTGTTTGTTTGGTTAGCCGCGCATCTCCGGAACTATGGTTCGGATGTGAAAATATCTTTTCACATGAAAATGAGGAAAATAATTATGGGTTAGTTATTTGCAGCACAAGCTTTTTTCATCTATTGTAGAGGAAGCGAGGAATAGATAATTGACGATAGTAATTTTTGTAATTGAAATACTGATCTTACTTTACAATGAAGATGTCATGCTTTACACGAGCTCTACTGATGATCTGAGATGAACAGAGATATCAATCTCTGTTCATCTCAGATCATCAGTAGAGCTCTCAATGATTATGTCATTTGTACCTTGCATTGTTGCACGAAATATCGTAACCTCTGAGTTCTGACGTACAAACACGATAAAAAGTAATGCAACAGTTTCACAAGTACTTATCAAAATTAAGTGACATTGAAATGGTTGGCAAACTGTTTTAAAACACACAAACAATACAAAATGAAAAGTTTACTTTTTATGTTAGTTGGATAGGCAAATGGGGGACGAGCGACTTAATAGTCGTCCATGAAATGCCTCGTCCCTAAAAATTGCACGGCCTGTCCTGTTCTGTCCTTTGGAAATATATATACAATATCTCCGACACTCTATTATTATTATACGAAAAAACTGCTCACAGTCAATTCCGAGAGTTCCGTCAAGTAAGAACAATAAAACCATTATTATGTTTGTCAAATCAATAATTTAATCGATGATACTATTTTAGGCTCGACTTCATTAAATATTTATAGTCCAGATTATTAAATTATCAGTCTCTTCTCGTGAAAAATGCATATAAGAAATTCCATAAAAATCTGTCCAATAGTTCTTCAAATTTTTACTTAGTGTTACTTAGTATAAGTGTCTTTGTTCGAGCATGCTAATCTCTAGAACTATTTGACGAAATGGGAAAGGCTATTTATTCTAGACGATTTTATTTACTTATCTAGACTAGTCGTAGAGCAAGTTCCTAATAGAATCTAAAAAATCTGTATAAGTGAACAATATCCTACTAATTATTAATATAAACGTGAAAGTTTGTGAGTATGGATGTTTGTTACTCTTTCACGTAAAAACTACTGAATTGATTTTAATAAAACTTTACAATAATATAGCTTATACATCAGAATAACACATAGGCTATAATTTATCCCCGTACTCCCACTGGAACGGGAAGTACGCTGGTGAAACCGCGGGGCGCTGCAAGTAATTTATAAAGTAATCCAAATCGAATACATTTTTTGAGTTGACGTTAATGCATCTTCAAAATTTATCATGTTAATGATGTTATTATAGCGTATTATTTTCATAATGGCCGATAAAAACAATTCGAAACCAATTCACAGTGTTATTACTATAATTTCCGTGGAGAGATGATAAATAAATATAACCGAACAAGGTAAACGAAGAAGATTATTTAAATTATTCTCAACGACGCCTTATTAGTGATTATATATTCCATAAGCGGCATACGAGTTTTTGTTCTGAGCAATCGTGGAGAAACAATTAACGATGAAACAAGTTAATGAAGTACAAGTTTTAATTTAATGCCGAGATTCTATGTGTTTGTTATTTAAAATTTTGTTAGCCGGCTTAGTAAAGCGAAGTAAAAAAAAGCTGATGTGGTGTCGTGGGACACCAGGTAGGAACGAAGTTCCTTCGGCTAATGTAGAATCGACACAAATTGCAAAATATGCGACTGTCGCGCCTGCGCACGTCTCATTAAACGGTTTTATTCCACGGATTTTTTCTTACGGTTTTACTATCACATTTTTTTCAGTTCGGTCGCGCAGCAAAATCCCTATCCCCTCCAAGCCTGCCGTAAGGAACTTCGTTCCAATAAATCTTCTATATTTCGTATAAGGTTATCTATTCTTTAGTTGTAAGAACTTTCGTATATGTAATCAAATACTACACCTAATGCAACGTCCTAATTCGCAGAACATTATTCTATCGTAAGTAGCCGTCATCGAGATTATAGCTGGATAGAGTAATGAGCCATAAAAACTTATCAGTGATTTTTCACTGACGTAATAGCAATTCAACCAACCAGTGATTAGTATGTATTGGTCAATCTTTCATCAATGGCCATCAGTCGGGCAATCAGAGCGGCATATGGCCTAGCGTCGCAGCACAAACGCCAATGTTTTGAATCCAATGTTGGAATGGAATTTCATACAAAAAAGTAAAAACACAACATTACCGCTCTGTTCCGGTCATATGCTTTCTAGACTCATTTAATTCCTATTCTTCATGTTAATTATCGTAAAAATACAGTTTGCGCGAACTTTATTGGCGAATTTGTCGTATATCACAAAATCTCGTCTAGGATTCAGTGACTAGACTAGGAACTTGAAAGAACATACTCATAGCGTAGGTTTGCGGTGGAGTATCGAAAATCCGCGCCGGGTATGAATTCTTAATGAACTGAGATTTTGTTTTTGCGTTTGTCCCAATAAGTAAAAATATTATTTTTTATTTAATCGTCTGCCAATCGAATCTTCTAGAACACGTTTCTAAGAGACTTTTTAAACCCCTGAGGCAAGACGGGTGCAGTTGGACCGTGTGTTAAACTTGTGGTCCAATTTGAATGCGTTTCTTTTTAATCCAAAGCAGGTTTTCTAAGTTCAAAGTTCTAACCTATGTTTTATCAAAATCGATATACCCATTTCAAATTCACTAATTTCGTCACTATATTATTTGGATTTTTTTAATCTTAAATATTTTATATAAAGTTTTTTGTATTGCAATAAAGTAAGGCTATTTGTCGTATGTCGTACAAATTCTCACGAGTGAGCTGGAAACGGTGGCTATTGCAATAGCTTTTGCAACCTGTGTGTTGACGTATTCGAACTAAACGCTTCATCATATACGAGATTATTTCTAGATTGTTCTTATGTTTATTATGATAAAATGAGATTGGGAAAGATTTTCTGAGTACTAGGTATTGAAACAGTATTGAGACAGTAATTATACTTCACATTTATTACCTTTCCGTATATATTATAACAGAAATACATTATAATATATACATAATATACACTAGAGGTAACACTAACGTATTCTCAGTCTGTTGTATTATTTATAATATTATATATGCTACTTTAGGCAAATTCTATTCTAAATACATATAAAATATCAGTTTCATATGGAAAACGGTATGCTGAGTTCTTTAATAGGCCCGCTGATCATTTACAAAAATAATAAAAATGTGTTTTTTTCTGTTTCGTAGCAAATTGTGATTATTATTGTTTTATTTTGATTGAAAATTTTTAAATGCATTTTTGTAAATGGATACAAAAAAGGAATAAAGCAAACATTACCACGTTAAATTGTATGTAGGATCAAAGTTCCTTTAATATAGAGGAAATAAAGAGCAAAAAAGGCTTATCGTCAAAAGGTCAGATTAGCTAATGATAATCATCAGTTTACTTTAATAAAGGTAGTATAGGTAAGAATGATGAATGTATAAAGTGAAATGCTATTATCGCAGACAGTCATTAGAGATGTGGACACCGTTATAAAGCCATCGTACCTTTAATGACTTGACGAACTCTCTAGCTATGAACCTATATTAGATATTTTATAGATCTTTGCTTTAGCCTAGCTCTTTCTTTCTCTTTAGGATTACTATCTTAAAAGTAAAGTAAATTATCAACCTTTATGTCCCACTGCTGGGCACGGGTCTCCTCCTCGAAATCAGGTGAGGAGGGTAATGGGCCATATCTCACCGATGCGCTGGCGCAATGCGGGTTGGTGAACTTCACTTACCTTCAAAGAATCAATCTCATCAGGCATGCAGGTTTCCTGACGATGTTTTCTTTCAACGGTGAGCAAGCGATGGTCTCGTGTTTCGGTTCCACTTAGAAATTTAGAAAAACCCATTTCTAGACACACACGGGGGTGTCAGGATCGAACCCGGAACCTCTCGCAAAGGAGGCCGAATCCATCTACCACTGGACCATCGTCGCTTAAATAACAATAAAAATAAGATCGCCGAAATTCCTTAGGTATTATATTAAAAAAACTTGCAAAATTCGACAGACTGTACATAGCAGTTTGTATTAGACCCAATTGATAATCTAAGCCGTTAAAATATATAGTCGTATATATATAGCCGTATAAAAAAAAATCATCAAAATCAGTACAGCCGTTTAGTTGGAGTTCAGTGACATCCACACGCATGCGCGAATGATATAGTAGTTACTAGTTAGTATAGACGATATCCAATGCGAATGGCAATAGCCGTTTTTGCGATCATTGTGGGAGGCCTCACTTCAGCAGTGGAGGGATAAAGGCTGATTATGATGATTGTGATGATGATATATAAGCTAAAAATGATATGAAGTATTTAGTGTCCCTTCAAAATTATTTGCATTTTAAAATTTGAAGTTAATTCATTAATTTACATACGCATATTGTAATAATACATACGTTGTGGTCTTTCTTTACTTTTCTAAGAGCTGACTTTCACTTTTAACTATTTTATTAGAAAGGAATACATTTAGTGGCAATAAATTTTAATAGATTTTATATTATTGACAGGTTTCTACGTGATTATCAAGTCGTTTTTTAACAATCTAAAGAGTAAAGACTGCTTGAGGTATTATTGAGAGCTAGGTATTTTCATAAAATATTTCCGGCTTCCTCTCCTGGGCCTCCACAAATAGCAAGAAAGGGATAATTGCAGCTTACACTGTTTTAGGTGGATAATTGTTGACCAAGGCAGCATTTTACAGTTAGTCGACTGTAAAATGCTGCCTCGTCTCCGAAAACGTGTCGATTTTTTTTATGTAAGGAAAAAAAATTGCTATGCCGTTGTCTTCTCGCTTTTTTTACAAAACCCTTATTTTATGAATGTCTGGAAGTGCATAAAAATATAGGCCTGCTTTATTTATAGAAAACTCCTACTTCCCATGATAATAAAAATATAGAAAAACCAATTTTGTCTTGGTTGGTATTAAGTCTTATAATTTTAGGCCATATTCTGTTAACGTAAGAGACGTCGTAAAATTTCAACGTCTGTTAAAAACGACGCTCTTTGGCCACTAATGTTCGTTGCCGGATTACATATTCGTTAAAATCAGTCGATGCAACCCATCTTAAGAATACTTTTTTTAAAGGGATCGCCTACCGCGCTCATACCACCTGGGTGCTAACATATTGCTTGTTCCTTTAGCATCTTTGCTGTGTTTTGCTATTCTCTAATAGTAAGACAGATAGTATAATTACTGGTACCGAGATTTTGCATCTTATATTTTCGTATACTTATGTAAAACATAGTTGTGTGGTCTAGATCGAGATAACCATTTTATGGTGCCGTCGACCACCATCCCATTACCATCAAGTGGTACGCCTGCCTATCCAACTAACACAAAAAACAACTTTTAGTTGTACAGTCAGATCTCAGCGCGCTAATCAGATTTGCGTTTGTTCCGGCAATTTTAAAGAAGCAGGCGAGTTCGGAAACAAACGGTCTAACTTTTATGTAATCGCCGACACGCATAGACATACACTAAGGTCACTAAGGGCTATTATGAGTCAGCACTCAGCAGCGTGGAACGTTTGTCAAAATATTCACATGTCGTAAGCAACGCCACGGCTTGCAACACCACTACCACCGCTGTCACCTCCAGCGTGAAGGTTAAAATCGTTTTAATTATAATTGTAGCTTTGTTTGGCCTTGTTTCTAACGTTTATTCGAGATTTTTAGAACATTGGCAATTTCGTGCAAAACTCGCTCAAATCGATTAATTCAAGGAATTAGCCGAAGATAAACGGCCTTCATATTATATCTGAACCGGTTGTTGTAAGCTGACGATGACTTTATATACTCCATAGCATATAAAGTCATCGTCAGCTTACAACAACCGGTTCAGATATAATATGAAGGCCGTTTATCTTCGGCTAATTCCTTGAATTAATCGATTTGAGCGAGTTTTGCACGAAATTGCCAATGTTCTAAAAATCTCGAATAAACGTTAGAAACAAGGCCAAACAAAGCTACAATTATAATTAAAACGATTTTAACCTTCACGCTGGAGGTGACAGCGGTGGTAGTGGTGTTGCAAGCCGTGGCGTTGCTTACGACATGTGAATATTTTGACAAACGTTCCACGCTGCTGAGTGCTGACTCATAATAGCCCTTAGTGACCTTAGTGTATGTCTATGCGTGTCGGCGATTACATAAAAGTTAGACCGTTTGTTTCCGAACTCGCCTGCTTCTTTAAAATTGCCGGAACAAACGCAAATCTGATTAGCGCGCTGAGATCTGACTGTACAACTAAAAGTTGTTTTTTGTGTTAGTTGGATAGGCAGGCGTACCACTTGATGGTAATGGGATGGTGGTCGACGGCACCATAAAATGGTTATCTCGATCTAGACCACACAACTATGTTTTACATAAGTATACGAAAATATAAGATGCAAAATCTCGGTACCAGTAATTATACTATCTGTCTTACTATTAGAGAATAGCAAAACACAGCAAAGATGCTAAAGGAACAAGCAATATGTTAGCACCCAGGTGGTATGAGCGCGGTAGGCGATCCCTTTAAAAAAAGTATTCTTAAGATGGGTTGCATCGACTGATTTTAACGAATATGTAATCCGGCAACGAACATTAGTGGCCAAAGAGCGTCGTTTTTAACAGACGTTGAAATTTTACGACGTCTCTTACGTTAACAGAATATGGCCTAAAATTATAAGACTTAATACCAACCAAGACAAAATTGGTTTTTCTATATTTTTATTATCATGGGAAGTAGGAGTTTTCTATAAATAAAGCAGGCCTATATTTTTATGCACTTCCAGACATTCATAAAATAAGGGTTTTGTAAAAAAAGCGAGAAGACAACGGCATAGCAATTTTTTTTCCTTACATAAAAAAAATCGACACGTTTTCGGAGACGAGGCAGCATTTTACAGTCGACTAACTGTAAAATGCTGCCTTGGTCAACAATTATCCACCTAAAACAGTGTAAGCTGCAATTATCCCTTTCTTGCTATTTGTGGAGGCCCAGGAGAGGAAGCCGGAAATATTTTATGAAAATACCTAGCTCTCAATAATACCTCAAGCAGTCTTTACTCTTTAGATTGTTAAAAAACGACTTGATAATCACGTAGAAACCTGTCAATAATATAAAATCTATTAAAATTTATTGCCACTAAATGTATTCCTTTCTAATAAAATAGTTAAAAGTGAAAGTCAGCTCTTAGAAAAGTAAAGAAAGACCACAACGTATGTATTATTACAATATGCGTATGTAAATTAATGAATTAACTTCAAATTTTAAAATGCAAATAATTTTGAAGGGACACTAAATACTTCATATCATTTTTAGCTTATATATCATCATCACAATCATCATAATCAGCCTTTATCCCTCCACTGCTGAAGTGAGGCCTCCCACAATGATCGCAAAAACGGCTATTGCCATTCGCATTGGATATCGTCTATACTAACTAGTAACTACTATATCATTCGCGCATGCGTGTGGATGTCACTGAACTCCAACTAAACGGCTGTACTGATTTTGATGATTTTTTTTTATACGGCTATATATATACGACTATATATTTTAACGGCTTAGATTATCAATTGGGTCTAATACAAACTGCTATGTACAGTCTGTCGAATTTTGCAAGTTTTTTTAATATAATACCTAAGGAATTTCGGCGATCTTATTTTTATTGTTATTTAAGCGACGATGGTCCAGTGGTAGATGGATTCGGCCTCCTTTGCGAGAGGTTCCGGGTTCGATCCTGACACCCCCGTGTGTGTCTAGAAATGGGTTTTTCTAAATTTCTAAGTGGAACCGAAACACGAGACCATCGCTTGCTCACCGTTGAAAGAAAACATCGTCAGGAAACCTGCATGCCTGATGAGATTGATTCTTTGAAGGTAAGTGAAGTTCACCAACCCGCATTGCGCCAGCGCATCGGTGAGATATGGCCCATTACCCTCCTCACCTGATTTCGAGGAGGAGACCCGTGCCCAGCAGTGGGACATAAAGGTTGATAATTTACTTTACTTTTAAGATAGTAATCCTAAAGAGAAAGAAAGAGCTAGGCTAAAGCAAAGATCTATAAAATATCTAATATAGGTTCATAGCTAGAGAGTTCGTCAAGTCATTAAAGGTACGATGGCTTTATAACGGTGTCCACATCTCTAATGACTGTCTGCGATAATAGCATTTCACTTTATACATTCATCATTCTTACCTATACTACCTTTATTAAAGTAAACTCATGATTATCATTAGCTAATCTGACCTTTTGACGATAAGCCTTTTTTTGCTCTTTATTTCCTCTATATTAAAGGAACTGTGATCCTACATAGGTATGTCAGTCTCATTGAAGCTAAATTAAATTCCATTCCACACATACTACCTAAAACCGCTGCGTGAGCCTTCAGCCGCTATATTTGAGGGACCCGGATCTGTGCAGGCGACGGGATACCCTCAGTGACAGACTGCTCCCGGCAAGACCAGATTCTCCACATTAGGGGGACTGCCCGGCTACGACTTGGCAGTCCCCACGACGTCGTGTCTTAAGCTGGACCCGGGTTCCCATCCCGAGCCAGACACGAGCACGGGGGCTTTATTGAAGGCGCATTAAATAGCGCCTCCGACGCACCCCCGTTCGTCGTCTACTGGGGGAGACTACGTCAGCGGCCTGATCTCTCACTCCACACATACTACCTTAACTTATACAATGTAATTTTAAATAGCGATCTAAAACGTATAACTATTGAGAGCCCTCAATTTAAATAGCGTTCGCTATACCCAAACGATACGTCAAAGCATTATAGCATGACCAGACGTAGGATTTGCTAAAATAGACCTGAGTCTATCTATCAGTCTAAGGTAGTCAAATCAAATAAAAGTTGACCTTATAGGCCTTGTCCTGTCAGTCTGTATGAAACGTTACGATGTGGTTATGACGACATTTAGACACGATTTTTGTACATGTAGAGATAGGGTTTTAGTTGCGAATTAACCAACTCATTACAATAGAAACATTGACTAAATATTGCCAATTCCCACTAGCAACCAAACAACAATTGGCTACTTTATTTGCTATGGAATTTTGTCATTTATTCTGCAAACGGGCACATTTAACGATACTTTTTGTATGTAACTATCATCATCATCAGACCGCATTCCTGCATAAAAGCAAGTTAAATAAACGCCGAGTTGACCGATTTTCCGCCACTCGCGCCAACTTTATTCTTGACTCTTGTCTTGTCTTAAAATTACTTCGGAAATCGCAATAAATTGCTTATCTAATGTCAATTTTTGCCCCCGACGCTAAATCGACACCGACATCTCTCTGCGTCTGTGTCTGCGCCATAGTAACTCGCGAACGGATGAACCGATTTTGATTTGGTTTTGTTTATTTGAATGGTGAATTAGTCGCAGGTGATATTAGCTAAGTTCGATGAAAATCAGTCAATTACATATTTTTTGACAACTCCATCAGTATGAATGGACTTGATTAATAAAATACTATACGCTATGACAAATGTATTCGTAATGACCGCCACCACAAAATAGAGCATCATATATGTGAGGGGTTTTGCAATTTTTAAATTTAATTTTTATTGTTACAGATATCACCGGAAGAGTTGACATCAGGCAACTTGATGAAGTGATACAGTAATACGAGTGATGCTATAAGTTGAATCATTCGAAAACAACATGTCGGTGGAAACTCAAGAATACATGAACGGGATGAAACCCGGACCCCTGACCAGAGAGATCCCAGAATGTATGAGGGACAAATTCTCGGTCGTACAAAGAGTATTTGAGTTCATATACTTCGTTATAGTCGCCGCGGGACATGTGATACAAGCCATATATAGGTCTATAATAGGATATAAGAAGAAAGACTTGACTAATAAGATAGCTTTAGTGACTGGTGGTGGAGGTGGTCTTGGGAGTCTCATCGCCATGCGGCTGGCGAGGCTCGGCTGTGTGGTGGTGCTGTGGGATATCAATAAGCAAGGTCAGTGAAACACATCTCTAGATTGTTTTCTTATGTTTACGCGAATTTCAATTATTATTATGACAAATTTACGGATTTTATCGCGGTTTATATCTCGGTCTATATTTGTTTTATATCTCTAGATATAAACCGCAAATATCAATGCGGCTCTAATGTTTTTCCAAATGATTCTGTATAATTTATACTTCGAAAAGTGTAAGCTCCTTATAAACTATTATACTTAATACGGATCAACTAAATACGTGGTATAAATGTGATTAATGAAATACAACTTTTGAATATTATTTAAAATTTAATTTTACAACGACATTCATAAGTTATATTTTTAAATGACGCTAGGTGAGTCTTTTATAGCAAAATAGCTTCGGCCTTCATTGATGATGGCATGATGATAGCTAAAATAAAAATAATAAACTTGTAATGTTCATGTGTTATGTCTGACATTTTATTGCTGAGAAGTGATTTATAAAATATTACAAGGCGATAGGCATGATGCTAACTAAATGGAATGTTTTTTTTGTTAAAAAAAGTTAAGAAATAACTTATTCAAATTGGTTTCTTTTAGCCTTCGTCGCTAGTTAGTTAATACATGCTAAAATTATAAACCGGTTGGACACTGAGGCCACATCTATTCACCTCATTACTTTCATTGGTTTTGGAGAGGATGCTCGAAAGGTTTTCTTATGAAATTCATTATTAGCGAGGATATAACTATACACCTAATTGGATGTATTCAATGTTATGCAATAAAAATGATAGCAAGTAGTAAGAGTTGCAAGGGATCGGTCGTCTTGGCGTTCATTGAGGGAGGCCTATGTTCAGCAATGAACGGATAAAAGCTGATTTTGATGATGAAATCCTTGTAATTATCAATTACATCTAAATAAATAAATATTTCATATAAAAAGAACTCTGTTCATATGAATGAATGAGTTATCGTTCATTATGATAAAATTAAAGTATCAACCCTTATAATATGTCCCACTGCTGGGCACGGGTCTCCTCCACGAAATCAGGCGAGGAGGATAATTGGCCAATAGTTCATCGATGCGCTGGCCAAATGTATGTTGGTGAACTTCACATACCTTCAAAGATTTTCAATCTCATCAGACATGCAGGATTCCTCACGATGATTTCCTTCACCGGTGAGCGAACGATGGTCTCGTGTTTGGGGTGCACTTAGAAATTTAGGAAAATCCATTTCAAGGCACACACGGGGGTCAGGGTCAAACCCGGAACCTCTCGCTTGATAGACCGAGCCCCTTACCCACTGAATCACCGTCGCTCTACCTATTACAGTTAGAGCCAAATAACGAACGACAGTCGTACAGTAACAGCTAAATACATTACACGACGATTTACTATATATATTTTTTTTATACGGGCTTGGCCCACCACACTTTCCCACCGCTGCAACTCCTGTATAGCCAGGATCGACAGCGGCAACCACCAAATGACCCTTTGATACGATCTCCGGGAGCCCGGAGGATACGTTAAACACTGCCTTGGGACCCGCAACGAAATTAATCAGAAGAATTTAGGAGTAGGAAAAATTCCAGTTTCCCTCCCTGTTCAAAGCGGGAGACAGTACAGGATTGCAGTGAATAACAAAGTCAAGAAAAAAGAAGATAGCAGCCAGGTGAAGCCCAGCTGCAATGCACCACGGAGAAATAAATTTAATGTCTACAAATATCTGCATAGTGAGAATAATATACCTATGTATATTAACTATGTCTTATAACTATATATATAGTCTTATAACTTATATTTTCTAATCTCAATAAATATAACACGAAATTATACGATAACTCATAGTTAATATACATAGGTATATTATTCTCACTATGCAGATATTTGTAGACATTAAATTATATATATTATATTATTTATATAATATATACTATATTTTTTTCGAAACGTAGTGTTCCGATACTATACATAAATGAGAGTTCGAATCTCGAGAAAGTGAGCCAATTTGTGTAATCTCATCCAACAGATAAATTTTATGGATAACTTATAATCAGTGGAAACTTCTTTTTATGAAAAATTATTGACGCTCCAAATCAAATAAAAATATCTTAACTTCATATTTAACAATATTTTACACTTGAAAAAAAAAGCTTAAAGTATCACAATACATATATTATTATTATTAGACTAACTTATAGTTTATCTGCCTATTTGTGGAGATATTCTTACAT
The DNA here is from genome assembly GCA_905333005.2 of Lycaena phlaeas. NCBI lineage: Eukaryota > Metazoa > Arthropoda > Insecta > Lepidoptera > Lycaenidae > Lycaena > Lycaena phlaeas. The sequence goes on from HG995181.1 coordinate 9,591,147, forward strand.
AATTAATTACTTTGGTTAAATTAAATAACTGTATATATTTAAAATTCAGTTTTAAAAGATTTTCACTTTTCCATAATATTATCAATTATCAAAAAAGGCGTTTATAATATCGGTAAATCACTTAAGCTCTTTTAATAATATTGAACTTTGAACGTAATTCAGTCGTAAACGATTTTCAATTATCTATTATTATAACCTAATCATCTCGCATTGTGATCAGTCAAGTATTTTAAAAACTAACTAATACTCCTCGTTTGTAATTAACTTAACTACAGTTTAATTACACTTCTGTTTTAAAAGCTGCTGAGATAAAGTGTAACCTATGTTTTTTTTTTAGAATTTCACAAAACTACGACCGCTAATATAGTCTATGGCTGATGGCAAAAAAGCTGACGGTATCATCTACACTAATATTATAAAGAGGAAGACTTTGTTTGTTTGGTTGTAATGAATAGGCTCATAAAGTACTGGACCGATTTCAAAAATTCTTTCACCATTCGAAAGCTACATTACCACGAGTAACATAGGCTAAATTTTATTCTGAAAAAAAAAATAGGGCCCCGTAAGATATTTGGTTGTTTCGGGCACAAGGTGTAAAAAATCAACCAGAAAAGTTACTTATTTTGCGTACTAAGATTCCGTTGTAAATGTTAGTTAACGCAGGCGAAGCTGCGGGCAACAGCTAGTGCTAAATAAAAAATGCCATGTCATGAATGAACCAAACCGCTGCTCTTGAAGTGATTGACCTCGTTCGTAGTTCTTTAGGTCATCATTCACTGCAGCGGTTTGACAGACTTCACCGCGAAGTTAATTGCCTAGTCTATTCAGTGTCATAAACGTATTGTGGTTTAGAATTGTAAATAGCTTCTTAACGACGTATAATCTTCTAATTCCATCTAAGTTTTGGATATTGTCATAGAAATGTTAATATTCAAATTAGATATTACCAAAAAATAGTATGCGATAGAGTAGTGGGCGATAGATTAAATGACGATAGGCTATTTGACTGTATAAATTAAATTATTAGTTCAAAAAAACTAAAATACATACTCGCTTTTGCATTCGTTTTTCAAAATTAAAAAATAGAATAATCTTATGGAATCAATGTGCTGTCATCCATCTTGATAGATCTACAAAGTTTAAACAATATGTGGCCGTTTTAAAGTGGGCCAAAATCGCGCCTAAAGTAGTCGGTTACAAACATACATACAGGTATAACTAATAAAAAGAGTGTAAAAAGTTATTATTAACATTCACATAGAATATAGACTTAATAAATTCGGCTTTGAATGTCTTTTGTCTCCAATCTCCATTCTGGCTTCGTGTTCGTTATTTAATATCACGTCACTCCACACTCCTCTATTTTTCTTAATCCCATTTACCAATCGCTTCTCTGGTCTTCTCCTACCTCTGTTTTCCACGTATATCCATTATCCTAAGTGTCACGTAATTTCTTACTCTTCTGGAAATATGACTATGGTTGCTCTTTGTCTTTTCCAGCGTCTGTACTACTTTAAGGTTTCCTCGTATGTGCTCGTTGATTTTATTCATCTTGGTCACCCCTAGCGTCCATTTTAGTATTCTCATTCCGGCCAGGTGTCGAATACACCTTCTCATTGGTGGCTTTAATAGACCAGTATTTGGCCTAGTTATGGTCTTGTACATACTTGGAGGGGAAATGGATTTTGCTGCGCGACCGAACTGAAAAAAAATGTGATAGTAAAACCGTAAGAAAAAGTGCGTGGAATAAAAGCGTTAAATGAGACGTGCGCAGGCGCGACAGTCGCATACACAAGCGAGTAGTGTATAATACCTTTCTTTTTAGCCAAAGGAACTTCGTTCCTACCTGGTGTCCCAAGGCACCACATTTTTAATATAAAAATTATACCACAGAGTAATGAGTAATGACAAACTAGCATGTATTAGTAATCTCCGGCATCTGATCAGCATCATGACTCGCTCTAGTTCATGTGGAAAGCAGACCTTGGCGCGCCTTCGCTAGCGAAATAAAATAATACAAAAAGTGTTGACCTCCAGAAAGGAGATATTATCGATGTTGTTATTTGTTGTGGGGTGGTTCAAGCTTACTTATTCAACAATAATTGTCACCAGCTATATTTGGTATTATGTCAAATACCATAATACCAAAAATAATGAGGTCAAGTCAAGTGCAAAAATTATGATAAATGCAAACGTCGTTTCAGGAAAAAGATTTGGATGATTATATTATAGTCACAAGACATCCACAAGCTCTTTTTTTCAGGCCCACAAGTTTTTCATACGCAGATAAATTGACTGAAACGCAAATATGTCTAAAATATTTGTCAATGCAGTTAGCTAAGAAATAGGTTTAAATACTATTGACGCACATTTTTTTTCTACATTTCCTGCCTCGCACTATATGGGACTGGCCACCTATGGTATTGACTTAGTACCTTCAAGAAAAGAACATACTCATATTTAAAAGATCGACACAAAAACACAAATTTTAAAATACGTATATGATTTTGCATGTGACTTTTTAAGAAGGCTTTTTATACATTTAAAAAAAATCTTTTTAGTACATGCCTTTAGTAAATAAACTTAAAAATATAACGGTAGGAACCGTTACATTACTTTGGAGTGCCGAATATCGTCTGTACGGTGTTACCACTCCATACTTTCCATTGCACTTGTTACTTGTACCGGCAATAACAGGTTTTAGTACAAAGTTGCCGGTGTATTTATGTTTTCATACATATTGAAATAATGAGTACCCGTTGTTATGTACGAACTGATTAATTTTAATAATACATATTTATTATTAACTTATCTGTATGCCCCAAGTTATACATTACTATCGAGGTGTTTTTGATTCCAAAAAAATATTGTGTATTTAATCATTGTTATGTGTATCCATTGCTTTCTTCATCCGTCGGCCCAAGCTCTACCCAGTAAATATTATGTGAATATTCATAACCTGTTTATTTGTGCGCTTTAATCTCAATAAATAAACTTCTTTAACTTGTTGGTAAGGGGTCGATGTCACCCCATGATCATAAATTAGTTCAACTGGAAAATGTTAAATCTCGGTGCTAGTATCATATCCAGATACATTAAACAGGTTAACGCCTGGTTTCTGAAAAGTTGGTCAAAGTTAAAATACGATTCTAGAGTCAAAGACAGCTTTTTATTGTAGTTGTTGTCAACTGACAGGCTGATCAAATCGAGTAATTTAACCATGCTTCTAGCAACTCATTTGACACTAAACAAGAGACTTGACAGTTGTTTAGTTAATTTTTGCGTTGATCAGCTTTCGGAAACCGGACGTTAGGTTCAATGACAGTTATATTGACTATCTTAACCTTCTCTCCGAAACGAAGTTTGTCGAGAAAAATAAGCAAGATTTTGGTGGTACCTACCATCCTACCACCCTCCCATTTCTCCCACCTATAGTTATATTATGTTAATACTGTTTGCCAATCCAATACATTACTCTTGCTATAACGGAGTTACCGTCTATCTGTTTGTCTGTCAGTATAAATTAGCAAGGAGATAATTTATGTTTTAAGGACAGATTAATAAACTTATAATAAAGTACAGTTCTGTTCATGCTAAGCTGTTAAAGTGAACTCATCCGTAAACCATAACGAGCTCAGGGAAACAAAAATAAAAACGCACATAATATCATTTGAAATGTAATATATAAAATTCTCGTGTCACAGTTACCATACTCCTCCGAAACGGCTCGACAGATTTTTATAAAATTTGTGTGCATATCGGATAGGTTTGAGAGTCAGCCCACATCTATTTTTCATCTCCCTAAATGATAAGGGTGACCTACCATAAAATATTTATATTTTTTATTTTATATTCAAAATTTTCCATTTTAATTTTTTTATGATGTGACATTAAAAATACATAAGTACAACCCTAAATTTTCACCCTTCTACGATCAACCCCTGTTTTTAACAGCGATATTAGTAAGTACTTTTGATAGAACAAAGTCTGTCGACTCAGCTAGTCTTAATATATATAAATCTCGTGTCACAATGTTTGTCCTCAATGGATTCCTAAACCACTTAACCGATTTTAATGTTTTTTCTTTTAAAATGTGTGCTTTTCTCCAACTTAAAAGATAGGATAGTTTATTTCTCAAATTTGAGATTGCAATTTTATTTATTGCAAATTAATTGTTTTGACAGAACAAAGTCTGTCGACTCAGCTAGTAGTTTTATAATTTAAACAGCATCTTCGTTAGTAACAATACTGTCGTAACGTTATGCTGTGCACTCTACCGTGACTATTGTATACTGATATTACAATGTTATGTCGCGAGTCACAGTGAATAACAAATATCATATTAATATCCTACAATGTATAACTTTTGATACCTCTACTAAGTAAAGCTAGGCCACAATCCACTACACTACATTGAGATTTACAGTCTTACGTGTCAGGATAAACACAAGTATGATGTCCAGTTCTGTTCTTTTCATTTGCCCGTTTGATCATAATTTTAACCGACTTGAAAAAAGGAGCACTGACTCCAATATTAATACCTAATTTTAAATAGTATAAGTAAGACATATAAGTTTCAATATTTTCGTTACTTGTTTGTGTTAATTAACTTCCCTTCAAAGCATTTTAAATATTATTTTATCTTTTTTTAGTTTAACCTAATAGGTGTTGTTTTGAAGTCGGTTTTAGGTTTTTTACTTAAAAATTAACTTTTATTACCTCTTGTTCACCGGTGATCACATCGTGAGGAAACGTTGCATCAGATAAAAAGTCGCATGAATCGTTGATCGAAATTTGATAACACTTAGCGAACAGATAGTTTTAGTATATATGCTATCAAAATAATCATCATACCTCCTGATGAAAATAAACTAATTAATTCATCAGCCCTATCCGTCCACTGCTAAACATAGGCCTCCATTAATGAACGCCACGACGGCCGATCTCTTAGCCCTAATCCCCATCCTAATCAAATCGTAGGAACTTAATATATTATATTATTAGCTAAATCCACATATTGACTGACATGGACAACGCATTTGAACCATTAGCTTGGTAATCATTGATGATAAGTTAAAATATATTATGTCAATATTAAATAATCTACGCAGTTTTGATCGCAGGCCAACTTCCTTAATTTATGTATTCGATATTAATATTCATAATTATCATCCCGTTACCATCCATCCCTGCACGTAGTCATGCATCTTTCTTGATGAATGTACATAATAATTAATTTAAATTATAATTATCAATACTAAATTTTTTTTACGTCATCTGGCGTCAATCAAACAATGTCTTACCAAGGGATTATTACCACCGACTTCACTAAGAATTTGTTTCATCTTGATTTTACCAATGACCATAATAATACCAATGCACAGTTTTAATAAGTATACCCCCGCAACTTAAACATTTACACATGTTCTAGTGAACCACATACCGATGTGAAGTCCCGTAAAGAAAATATGTATAATCCCAATAATTATCACAGTTTTCAATCCAAGAATTTGTAAGCAATCGATTAACGAGAAACGTTATTATACATTTTTAACATTACAATTTTAAATTTACAACAGAGATTTTCTTTATTATTTAAATTAAGAACATTAAATAGCATAAAAACATAACTACTTGAGCCCAGCAAACCTTCAATGTTTTTAATCTAAAATTTTTGGATAAATTATGATGTATGTATGACTTGATTGTCTTTTTTTTTCGATAATCGAGACGTACCTACATAGGTACGTCTCGATCAATCTTTATTTTTCCCACTGCTGGGCACAGGTCTCCTTGAAATCAGGTGTGGAAGGTGTTGGGTGATAGTTGACTGGTTCGCTCGCGGGTTGGTGAACTTCACACACCTTCAAATCTCATCAGGCAGTCAGGTTTCCTCACGATGTTATTCTTCACCGGTTTTCACAAAATAATAAAAAAAATAAGTCGTCATTTACTACCATAATACCATATGCCTAAATGGTAATAATACCATAGCCTAGATAAAGGTATTTTGGTTTATTATGTAGGCAATTCTAGTCGGTGTCAGTTTAAATAAAGTCCGCCACCTCTCTAAGATGCGTAACTTTGCGGAAATTCATTTTAATATTAAATTAAATAAAAAAAAATTAAATAAAGAGTATATTAAATTATTTAAAAAAAATAGCAATATATCCCGCGAATCACGCCGTCTTTACAGAAAGTGTGCTCGCATTTGCGTGTATATAATATCTTTAAGGATTTTAAAGTGATTGTAGCAACGATAATTTTAATCACTTCGAATGATCACCACCTGCTAGTCATTATAACGGTAGTCGGTCTGACTCAGAACCTATTATAATGCCTAGCTACTTATTATAAATGTAAATAGTACATGAAACATTAAAAGTACGCCCTACCTACTAAAGTATTATAAAAGAGAATGTTTGTAAGCTCTAGTGGACACTTGCTTTACCTCTCAAATGTAAGTTCTGAATGAAATTTAATGTAATTTATAATGATTGCTAAAGATCCGACTTAAAATTAATTTTTATTTGCCATATATTAAATTGTGTCTATGCGAATGGAATTTATACAGGAAGAAAAAACTTTGCATACCTTTTTTGGGTAAAGCACAAACGGAGGAATTTGAAATATTCTACAGTTAAAGGCTATGTAAAGTAAAGAAAATAATTACACACTTCGATACGTAGATGTACTTGATGTAGATGACTGTAGATGACTTATAGCGCGGCGCGTTTATCATAATATTAGTAGAATTACTAGTATGTCACTCAGTTATAACCGAGTATTATACTGGTAAATATAATATATTGTTAAGTAAAGGCGATATTTACGTTAAAAGTGCACTAAACACTGCTTAATTGGGATTTTTTTTTATCGAGAAAATTTCTAAAAAACTTGTTTTTGACTTTTGAGTGAACTTAGAAATATGATGAAGTTTAACATATATTTTTATCACGACCGTAAACCGTGTCAATTTTGCTTAAAATATGTTTAGGTGAAGCCTATTTGACCCTGTTCAGCGCCTTAAGTCACACCTTATCAAATTAATTTTTAATCTGATAAGGTGTGACGACGATCCCTGCATAGCCTACCTGTAATTGGAGAATATTATCTTCGTTCAACACTGTGTATTCATAATTTCGAAGACGAATTCATAATGAAAATATTAGAACACTGAAGTTGAACAAAGCCATTTAACCCACTTTAGTAATACTTATTGAATCACATTCGACCTTTATAAAATACGTTCGATCTCTCTGTGTAATTGTTACATCTAAGTACGGGTTATATTCCACATTTACATAATGTTATACTCTTTCCATATTCACATATATATTAAGTATATAATATTAATTATATATTAAACTGTCGTTTTAAAACATAGAAGACGAGTCAGTACAAACCAGATCAGTTAAATTTATAGTCCCTTAAACCACTGATGTGCCCCACCATGGTTCAGGCCTTGTCATGGCGTTGGGGCTCAGTAGCCCAGAATGAGCCCAACACCTTGGGCAAAGCGAATTGAGCCGGGAGGGCTCTTTGTACCCCTCTTGTAAGAAGAGGGGCAAAAGAGTAGGGGGCAAGGGGTGTGGACGGGAACCTCACCTCATTCTACTGTCCTGACGTTGGGAGGGGTTGTGGGTTGGTCTGGACAACCCCTCTGTGGAGGTAGCGTCGGTCCTCCGAGGGACTGACTGAGCCGTCGAGGTGCCCTGTTGCTAGCAGATCTGGGGCACCTCAACAAAGGCGGCATTGGTGGCACTCACCGGGTTTTAGTGGTAGCGCTACGTCCACATGGCGCAGCAAGTCCCACATACCTGCCTGGGGAGACCCACCCAGTCCAAAAAACAGGTCAACAAGCTTCTGTGTGCCACTGCTGAAAAGATCTTTTTGGTGTTTACTTACTTATTTATATTGTACTGCTTCACTACTTACTGTTCTTAGAAGTTTCTGTGAATATTTGTAGAAATAATAATGAACATTTAACAATATATTGGTGATTACATTAAGCAACAATCGATACTATTAGTACTTAGTATTTACTAACCGTTCTTAGCAGGTGGTTAGCCATAAGTGATTGTCGCGTCCACTAACGCTTACTTAAATCGATAAGGATTAGTTACACCCAATAGTCTGTATTTAATCGAGCCTTGTCGTTAATTAGAACAATAAAATGTAATAATTTACCAATATTACAAACTCAACCAATATAAGAATCAAAATCTATAAATTAATTACAATCAAAATAATTATGAGATCGTCGCTCCATTGTTTTGCTCTTAGAAAGTCTCCAATTTTTATTACTATTTTTGTGATTTGGCACTGTCATAATAAAACCTAAGTCGATAACCATGACCTGGTTAACTTTGCCTCTGAACAATCACAATTTGTTTATTGATATAATAAGCGTGTGAGCGTGCTAGCTGCTAGCCAAATAACGCATGTGAGGATTGCACATCTTTTGTATGTTAATCACGACAAAAAAATATATTATGAGCATTATAATTATATGGTTTATTAGTAGGTAGTGTAGTATAGGGAGTGGTTTGCACCATTTCATTGAAATTTATAATTGATCGTGATTACAATTCCAAATATATTGTTTAAAACTCACGCGATCACTATTCATATTTAAATATAATTTATTAGTTCGGGTGCTTACCATGTTTTTAGATTTATAGAGGTCCCGATATTTTAGCAATGTTTCAATTGCCAGGATCACGGGAAGGCAACCTCATATAATAGCGGGACCTTCATAAACATAAAAATGCGGTACGCACCCGAACAAATATAATATATACAACAAATAAGATTTTAGTTTTAATGTTTATTTTGATGTTTTTTCTAACTTAAAATTATATGATTAACCCTTAAGTTTTTTAGTTTCTTTTTATATTATGTAACACTAACCCATGGAACAGTGTAGTCTGAAATAAAGAAAGAATTTGAATTTAAATAATTCAAATGCTCTGTTTATTCTTCAAAATGTTTTGCATGATCACATCTTACCACCTTATGCGCCATAAAGCACCGTACTAGCTATACTGATATATGTTACTGATGCCTCAGGTTTTCCCTCTTAAAATCAGGGATTCATCGACAAGATTTACGGCCTCCTTATTTAAGCGTCATCAACATCATTGTTTTCATCAGCATGTAAAGAATAAAGATCTAATATCATAAAATCGTGATATAAAATACTTCTTTACGCTACCCTCATGGGAGGGATGTGTTGTGCTGTGCTGCATACCCACCACCATCTTGCTTGTTTTTCCCGTCGACAAGGCCTGTAATTACTGGTAACGAAACCTTATTGCAACATATATAAATTGCCTTTTTTTTATGACGCAGCGGAAATCCTTTACGAGCATACCAGGGCCTGGGTAGGCGCGCTGGCGTGTGTGGGGACTCGCATTTGGGTGCCCTACCCCACTAAAACCGCTGCGTGAGCCTTCAGTCGCTATATTTGAGGGACCCGAAACGGTGCAGGCGACGGGATACCCTCAGCGACAGACTGGTCCCGGCAAGAACAGATTCTCCACAATAGGGGGACTGCCCGGCTACGACTTGGCAGTCCCCACGACGTCGTGTCTTAAGCTGGGCCCGGGTTCCCATCCCGAGCCCGACACGAGCACAGGGGCTTTATTGAAGGCGCATTAAATAGCGCCTAAATTGCCTGGGCTAGTTTCAGGTAAACTAGGTTATGCTTATGGCTTATGTCAGACGTGTCAGCTGATGGTAAGTCCATCAGGTGACCCCACTGACAGCTTAAAGACACAAGGAGGAAGATTTTTATCCCGCTCACGACAATCATTAACCTCATATAAACTGATCATTATTCTGATTGGTTATATCATTATTATGTCATTTATGTTTTATCAAAAACAATTAATCTTGAATTAAGAGTGCAGGTTATAAGGTCACAAAATCACGTTTTTCGAATAACATTGAACAGTTTTAAAATACATTAAAAGTAATGTTTTTATTTAAAATACAATTCAGTTTTAATTAATGTTAATTACATTTGCAATCAAATTATGATTGACTGTGACTAGTTTGATGATAATTTCTGACAATGTTCACAAAAATTATGTAACCTATTTCAGTGATATTACTTTTGGCTAGACTAATATATTTTGATGTAAGTCTACAATTAATATTTGTGTTAGATATATAATTCTACTAATATCATCTCTCTCATCTCATTCGCTATTCCGTTGCATCCTCACTGCATCAGAGCCCGGGTCCGCTTTTCGATTTTTCTGCTTCATCCATACAAACTTTCACGAGTTAATCATTATAATATATTCTACTAGCACATAATAATATAACAATCGCGAAAATTTGTATGTTAGTTTATTACACAAGCAAGTGAATTAGATCCTACAAAAACCTATATAAAATTGAAAGTAAATCAGCCATTTTCTTTATTGAAAAAGAAGCGAACGATTACTGATGGAATTGAATATTCATTTTAGGGATAGCGGGAAATACGGCGTTCCAAAACTAAGTAAACGTATACCTACTGTTTTTTATGTTTACGCGAATTTCACTGCTCAGTCCTCAGTCCTCCAGTAGCTGTAAAGTATCCGAAAAACTCAATACCGCGATACCGCGATAAAATCCGCAAAAGTTGTTTCATTATAATAAGCTAATGCAATTTTGAATTAAGCTAATGACGATCTCCGTGCAGTGGCTGGTCCGTGCTGGATGCGAGTAGCACGGGATCGGTCGTCTTGGCGTTCATTGAGCGAGGCCTATGTTCAGCATTGGACGGATATAGGCTGACGATGATAATGAATGCAATTTTACGGCTGTTTCTAATCATCATCGAGGTCACTGGTCAGGCAAGGTCAGGATCTTCTTATTAAGGAATTGAACCCACTATTCGATGAACGCCTTGAAATGTTTCTTCAATATAATACCAAACATATTTCAACCTGTTTACCGAAGGCCGTTTTTGTAGTATGTGGTTGCCGCGAAAATTTCATAGGCTATTGAGAACAAATATTTACTGTTCGTGGTCGGTTGACGAATGGAGCAATATTGGTACAGTACCATAATAATGAACGTGTGCACTGTGCAACAAATACCTGCAGAGCACTGTTCAATAGAAGCTGGGACTAATTACACATTTTAATTAGTGGTGCCTTTTTGTTGTAAAACGATCCAAACTCATAACTTGTGTGAGAGCGAGCTTGTGTGAGATGTGTTATAAATGATTATGTTTTTAACGTTTCGCTAACATATAGTCGCATTGGAGAACTAATATAGCGAATAGCTAATTCCATATCTAACGCGCTACATTGTACATACTACAATCAAAAAATTTATAGAATACCAGCGGAGTTTGGTCTACCCACACCAACAAAAGGAAATGCAAGCAACATTATAACGTATTGCATAAAAAATTGATTGAGAATTAATTTGTTAGGAACTTCAAAAACGAAAACATTAATTAATCTTGAACTTAATGTTATTTACATATTTTTTTTTGAAATCCCAAAAAATATCAATCAAATCCCTTGATAAAAATTAAAGATTTTTCTAATGTCAAAAAGAAGCAAGAAACTGTCGGAGCCTTATGATGATTGATGACGATTGACGCTCATAGGTATCACATTCGCACAGCCAGAGGTTATACAGATGCGTTGTTCTGCGTTTCTCTCTGATCTAATGGATCTCCGGACACTTATAAACCGCACGAAACGCGACAGCATAGTCATTTTACGCTGGTATTATTGAGCTAGAAGCAGTTTCTACTCCGGTTGTGTGGACCCAATTCGGCTGCAATACAGCATGCCACTCTTAGTAAGTAGATGTAGATTCCTTTCAATAACTGCGTGTAGCTGAATAGATGCTATATTCAGGAAGGTCTCTCGGTTTCAGTAATTCAGTAATTGCGAGATACTGACAATTAATGGATAGTTATTTCACTGATCATGATGTTTCCATGATTTCACTGACCATTTCCAAATCATTACAGCCGCGCTATTCACATTCGCAACTTTAATTTGTAGGTTTGTGTCCGGGGCGTTCTGATCGAGCGTTTCTTTTGGTAACATGTTATTTACTGTTTGGATGTTCAACGGGTATCGACAGGATATTACCTAGTTTATAGGCGAGCCATACACTAAAATATACAACACTAGAAGCGCCTCCCGGTTTCGTCCGCGTACTTCCCATTCCCGTGGGAGGACAGGGATAAATTATAGCCTATGTGTTATTCTCATGTATAAGCTATATTATTGTAAAGTTTCATTAAAATTCATTTAGTATTTTTTTCTTCATAAATTTCGCGTTTATAATATTAGTAGGATATTAATAAAATTATACTAAGTAAATTTCACAGGTTCAAATCACAACTGCTTAGTTAGCGCGTATTAAATTATTGATAAAGTCTTATTTATTCATCTTATCTTATATCAAAATATAAGTACCCAAGTACTTCGAACAACGTATGATTTTGGACATTAGACGCCTTAGATGTCCTGACCGCTGACGCTGTAAATTATTCAAAATCTTCATAAAGTATACCTATATGGCCTAAAACTCTTCAAAAAAACCACTTTTAAAAAATAGAAATTGATTCTACTGAAGCTATTAGTTTGGGACTGATTAATAATACTTGAATCGCTAATTTTATAATTTCTAAGCTGTCATATTTATGCCCTATTCTCTAAAAACTGAAGTCGGCAAATATTTTACTTGCCCTTCCTATTTTTTATTATACAAACCCTGTGCTGGCGATAACAAACACAACAAAAAAAATTTAATTTGGTGCAATGCTTCCCAAGCTATGTGGGCCTACCCACATACATTTTAGATATATGTTTTTATTTAAGTAGGTATGTAGAGTTTTAGATACTTTAATGTCTAATGATTAACTCGTGGCTCAGTGGTAATAGCCGCGAGGATCGATTTACTAGGTTAAGCAACGCTTGCCGAGGTTGGTCCGTGGATGTATGACCACCGAGACTGCTCCGTGCTTCGCAAAGCACGTTAGGCCTTTTGTCCCGGCTATCATTTGTGGATCTTTGACAGTCGTTACATGTATAATCTGGGGAAACAGTTGCGTAAAGAGTCCTTCAAGTATTATGCTTTGGGCAATATGGATAATTCGCGTCTCTTACAACAAAGTTGTAAAAAATATAATTTGGACTCGTTTCCCTTGAGTTTTTATTGGGATTTAGGAACGACATTACGAAATAAGAAACATAAAACGTGTCACAGGACTTTCTACTTATCGCGTTTTAAAACAGTAGATAATATTTTGAAAGCAACCATTATTGTTACATTTGTATGGTCACATGGTACTTTAGTGTAAGGAAATTCCGCCTTTTCCTAATTATAATACTCATAATCTTTTTGGTCATGTTATACTCTTGACCCTCTGTCGAGAGTGTAATGACGTCGCGGTCGATAAGTTGTGAGCAGTATCGACATTATTGTAATATATAGTAAAGTATCAACCCTTATATGTCCCACTGCTGGGCACGGGTCTCTTCCTCGAAATCAGGCGAGGAGGGTAATGGGCCATAGTTCACCGATGCGCTGGCCCAATGCGGGTTGGTGAACTTCACATACCTTCAAAGACTTTCAATCTCATCAGGCATGCATGTTTTCTCACGATGTTTTCCTTCACTGGTGAGCGAACGATGGTCTGTGCACTTAGAAATTTAGAAAAACCCATTTCAAGGCAAACACGGGGAGTCAGGATCGAACCCGGAACCTCTTGCATAAGAGGCCGAGTCCACCCACCACTGGACCATCGTCACTCGTATTTATTATTGTACTTATTTTACAGTAATTTTATTCTTATTTTACAGTAATTTAATTCTTATTATAATTGTTATGTACTGTATGTATGGTAAATGCTACCGTTTCAAATAGTTTTAATACTGTTTCTTTAAAATAATATACTCTATACGATAGTACATTGTGAAATATCACCCGAATTTACAAGTAATAGAAAATAGCGGAAACCCATAGAGTGTGACGGACGGACGTGATGAAACTACGGTTTTAACATTTGATTCCCTCTCTGATTAGATACAAAGTCAGCTACCTACTTGTCATACAGTAAAATATTTTAATAAGGTATTTGTTTCTTTATACGAAATAAAAAAAGAAATGTGGTGTCGTGGGACACCAGGTAGGAACGAAGTTCCTTCGGCTAAAAATATATAAATAAATAAATATCTTACGTAACCCCTTTTTTTTCAGAATATAATTTAGCCTATGTTACTCGTGGATAATGTAGCTTTCGAATGTCGAAAGAAATTTTGAAATCGGTACCGTACTTTTTGAGCCTATTCATTACAACCAAACAAACAAACAAAGTTTTCCTCTTTATAATATTAGTGTAGATTTAGGATTCTATTATTACGCTACCCATTCAAATCACGGCAACACGATTTATTTTCTTGCGTATTATTTTGATTTTGCTATATCTCCCAAAGTCTTCATTTAATTTGCATGATGTAAAGGGGAAAAATAATCTTCATGAAGTGCTGAAGCTAATTAACTGATTTAAAATAATAAGGATTCATACCGTATTTGTGTAAATAACTTTCAAATTATTGCGTTATAATTGCTAATTTTTTAAAGTATTAAATCGATATAGTATGATATCCCTAAGAGATAGACATATGCCATCGCGGACTTTTTTGTAGACCTATTTAAGATATACAATTTCACCATACATTATTTTGGTATATCTCAAAGGGTTTAGGCAGCGTTTTCGTTGAAAACTCCGAGGCGGCCAATTTTTTTCCGACACCTCCAACAATTATTGTTATATCTTAGCTAATGTATATGAAAACTTAATAAATTATAATATATAAACCTTCTTCTTGAATTGTCCTATCTATTAAAAAAAAAAGATATTATACACTACTCGCTTGTGTATGCGACTGTCGCGCCTGCGCACGTCTCATTTAACGCTTTTTTAATTCCATGCACAAAATCTTACGGTTTTACTATCACATTTTTTTCGGTTCGGTCGCGCAGCAAAATCCCTATCCCCTCCAAGCCTGCCGTAAGGAACTTCGTTCCAATAAAGTATAAACAATAGTCCAGTGGTGGATGGACTCGGCCTCTTATGCGAGAGGTTCCGGGTTTGATCCTGTACTAATTCCTAGTAAAAAAGTTAACCTACTTATATAATTGTGAAATTAATGGTAAAATAGAAGATGTGGTACATCTGTTGATTGAATGTGTTGATAACCATAATGAGATAGAGCAGATATTTTAAGCACATGATTTTAATTTTTGATTAAATGTAAGATATCTTAGACTTTACTTTCTAAACCAGTTATTTTTATCTATCTGATAAGTAGATAGAATACAATGGAATCGGCATATTCTTCTAGAATCAAAATCGCTAATTATATTGTCATATTTAAAAAATGAGCACTAATTGTTGATGCTAAGGACACTAAAATGGATAAGCGAATTGATATGTCCGCCAAGGTGAACTAGAATGTCTGTTTTGAACCAGGGTCTCAGACCTTACAAGTATCAAGTGCACCAGGTCAAGAACAGATCACAAATATTAAATTATTATTCATTAACGTTTCGCACTTAAAGATTGACATTACAGGTTAATGAATTTAAATTATGATAATGATATAATTATATAATTCTCACTACACATAGGAAAATAATGATTATATAGAATCCATCACAGAAATTAATCAAGATCTTGATTAATTTCTGTAATATACATAGTACAATAATGATTCATCATCATCAGCCTTTATCCGACCACTGCTGCTGCTGCTATTACTGTTGAACATAGCTCTCCTTCAATAAACGCCAAAACGATAAATCCTTTGCCGCTCAAATTAAACAATAACATCAAACGGAAAATAATGGTTACAGTCACATTATGATTATGTTTATAATAATTACGATTTACTTTATTCAGGCTTCAATACTGTATGTTCTAGCTATGTCAGTCTTTTGACTCTTTTCTATATTGATTATACAAGGATGATGAAATCGTTGCGTAATGCCTAGATAGGACTGATTAGCTAGTGATGAATCCTAGGGTAGTTTTGATAGCTTTGTAACTGTAATACGTCTGGCGCTTCAGTCCTTCCCCTGTTCCTGTAAAGTGTGATGTGATTGTCAGTAACATAATATTTGATATTTCGGGCCGGTTATGATTTTGGTAATTTTTCTTTTTAATATAATCTCTGAGGACTGTAATCGAAACCCCGAAGCATCTAAAGTAAAGTAAAGTCAAAGACTAGAGACTTGAGACTTCACTTTATAAGTTTTGGTTTCAATTGACTATATACTAGGAATTTTTCATATATAATTATGGGTGTATTTCACAGACGTGTTGCCAATCAAAATTTAATTAAGTGCAATAGAGAAAAATTAGACCGTTTGTTTTTATTTCGATTTTTGTCAAAGGAGAGCACTCAGCCTCTACGGTGCCTGTTAATACGTACTAAATATACAGTTCTTATCAAACTTTTCTTGACCAGAGCTCGCTTTGATTTGCGTATTATCAATAGAGATTACAACACAAAAAAATACAAACTGCAAAAGAAAGATAAACTTTATTCAAAACAATTAATGTATTGTAATCACAAAAACTTGAAAGTTAGATAAGTTGCAGTTATAATTAAAAATTAAAAAATATTTAATAAATAATATTTTATTTATTTTAAGATTAAATTTTAAAATTAAATTTAAAAAACTATTTAAAACGAAATATTTTCTATTCTTCACTTTTATAATAATATGATAAAACTTGATATTTCGACATTATCTACGAATGCCTTTTTCCCGAGACTAGCAGTATTCATATAGTTTTGATATTGAAAATAACCATGTTAATTTAAGAACTTAATATAATGTTAAAATCCACATATCCCCCATATATTAAGCAGTCCGCTTTTGTTACAGGATTGGAAGACACTGTGAAGCTAGTTAAAGGTATAGGCGGCAAATGTTACGGGTTTTACGTTGACTTGGCGAGTCGAGAAGACATTTACCGGGTCACTAAAAAAGTACAAGAAGAAGTTGGCAGGGTAAGTAGTAGAAAAGTATTGATATATGATATTATAGAAGTTTTGTTTGTCCGTTCGTCTTTCAACTGATATGTAGATCAATAAAAACCAAATAAACGGGATTCCTTTGATATTCTCAAGAAAAAATTAGGAAAAACTGGAAATATTTAAAATACCTACTGTTATCAAAGACACAATTGGTGGAAGGTTTTTGATGGAATATACCGTCCAACGGTGAGAGTGATTTAGGGGGTACCGTACGGTATCGTGGGCTGCAGCCTTGGCCGGGAACCTTCCGTGGTAACTTTGGCGGAAGTTCGTGGCGGAGGTTTTTGCCGAAACGCACTCCTATGTTTCGGATAGGAGCCCTAGCCCCTACGCTGGACAGAATCCTGCAGTTCACCGACTAGCACGCCGACATCACCGTGATACTCGGTAATGACGAGTCCTAGACGGCTATGGTCTCCTGCAATACAGTAATGTCCGAAAAGGAGGCCGTCGACGAGGCTTCCCCCCGCGCACTTCAAACAGGAGTGCGTCGGAGGCGCTACTTGATGCGCTTCCAGATCGCCCGTGTGCTCAGGTTGAGAATAGCGTTCGACAGAAGAGTCTATTAAATATAGTATATCTAGTCCGTCCTCTGTCCGAACTAAGATTATTACAACAAATAGATTCATAGGGAGTCCTAGGTTCATTTAGACTTATATCTCTACTATATAAGCCTGAAATTTAAATTTCTAATATATAATTAAATATTATTACTTCATAACAGTTTAACGAGCGACGATGGTCCAGTGGTGGGTGGACTCGGCCTTTTATGCGAGAGGTACCGGGTTCGACCCTGACCCGTCCGTGTGTACCTTGAAATGGGTTTTTCTAAATTTCTAAGTGCACCCCAACACAAGACCATCGTTCGCTCACCGGTGAAGGAAAACATCGTGAGGAAACCTGCACACCCGATGAGATTGAAAGCCTTTGAAGGTATTTGAAGTTCACCAACCCGCATTGGGTCAGCACATCGGTGAACTATGGCCGATACCCTTCTCGCTTGATTTCGAGGAGGAGACCCGTGCCCAGCAGTGGGACATATTATAAGGGTTATACTATTTATAACATTTTACCAACACGTTTCGCTCAAAAATATTTGTATGTAGGTACATTATATCTTTTAAATATTATATATCATTTAAAAGTAAAATAAAATACCTAAATAGGCACTTGCAAGTGCATAATATTTTTGAAATTTCATAAAAAAAGTGTAAACGTTTGTTTTAGTTTCTTCGCATGAAACCTTCACGTGAAGAAACAAAAACAAACTAATTGGCTTTTAGAAGCGTTTTTGTGTCGTATTATCGACGGACAAAAACAATTAAAGTAATCAAAAACACACGTACGCAGTGGATAATAATAATGGCTTTTGTCCGTTTTTCAAAAGTTATCATTTTAATAAGTTTTATTCTAATCTTTTATTTATATGCAAACACAAAACATGCGATATTTTAGTAACATTGCGATTGCGTCTTGTGGTTTCAGCTGAAAATCAGCGCGTCTGCCAATAGCGCAGTCACACATGCTGAGCTGACTGCCTTTTTGACCTTTTTGCCTTTGTATTTCACCCTATCATAAATGTGTGTTTTATGTGTTTATGTGTCAAATAAAGCTTATTCTTTCTTTCTTTCTTTCTAAAAGAGACTATTTTAGAAAACAGTAAATTGATATTTATTTTACTCGTAATTAATTTTATAGGTTTCGCTGCTTGTCAACAATGCTGGAGTACTTTCAGGCCACCATTTCCTGGAAACTCCAGACCATCTCATACAGAGAACTTTTGACGTCAACATATTGGCTCATTGTTGGGTTAGTATATTTTTATAATTATTTAAATAAATACAGTTTTAACATTAAATTAAATATGCACATAAAATAAAATATATTTTTAACAAATTTTAATCTTTATAAGATTAAAATTTGTTGTTTAATTAATGCAAAAAAATTAGGTACTGAGATAACTACTCACAGCCAGATTATAATTTGTAAATTAATAAATAACAAATGTAATTAAAATTAATGGCGGAGATGATTAGTTAAGAAAAATAACATAGTATTTAAATTTATGTTTAAAAAAAAAAGACGAACTTTGACCGTTGTTTAAAATAACTTTTCCTCAATTCCTACGTAGTCTACGTAGTGGTAATTTAAATAGTAACCTTTCAGACCGTGAAAGCGTTGCTCCCACAAATGCTGGAACACAACGATGGTCATATCGTGACCATCGCGTCTATGGCTGGTCACGTTGGAGTGGCGAAGCTGGTGGACTACTGCTCCTCTAAATCGGCAGCCTGCGGGTTCCATGAGGCCCTCACCACCGAGCTCAGCCAAATGGGCGCGAAAGGAATCCACACCTCCCTCGTTTGTCCATACTTCATACGTGCCACTGGAATGTTCGAGTACGTCAATTCCAGGTAAGATTACTACCAAATTATATTATAGAATTTAAGTTGGTATGAATTGTAGACTTATCGCTTAGATTAAGCAAAGAATTCAGATGTATATAGAAGGACAATTCTTAAGGATTTTTTGTGCCGACTTTATTGGGGACATATCCTCAGTTCGCACTCGCTCGCTCTAGTAGGGTCATATGCTGGGGACATCGCGGTGTCCCTCTCGTCACGCCACCAAGCGGACGTTTGCATCGCAGAAAGCGGACGTTTGCATCGCAAAAAGTTTGTCCTCAAAGCGCTCGTTAGAACTGTCCTTCTATATACGTATGAATAGGGATGTTGACACCTGTTACAAATTCATGTAAAGTTATGTTTTACATATTAAATACAGTATTTGAAAACCTAAAATAACATTTTAAAAGTCTACTTATTTGTCTTAAAATTTAGAAAATTAATTTAAAATGCGTTATTTATCATGCATTATCACGTGACTGTAAACGCCAATAAGGCGATGACGTCACTGAACATTGAGTTAAGTACAAACTGTCATAACTCACCTAACATAGCACGAGCTCTGAATGCGGTGTGTGACGTAATGACGCTTGTAGCGTTTCAAGGACAATTTTAAAAACTATTTTTCTTTATTTATTTTTTTGTTAAAATTGGACATATTTCTTTACAAAAGTATTTTTTTCGTGTTTATCTATAGTATATCTATCAAATAAAATCAATAAAAAAAAATAGTCAACATCCGAAATCCGAAGGAATAGTCCTTGGATTAAGTGATCGCTACTACGTTTACCATCTAGCTCGACTTACGTTTGGTACGTAAGTCGAGCTAGATGGCTAGATGGATTTTTTGGCTGCAACCCCATGAACATAAATAACCCCATGCTGTTGACGACAATATGAAATATATCATAAAAATATTTTGAAAATTGGAACCAAATTTCGAAATTCTGAGATTAACATCTTATTTTTGTAATAGTTCAAGGCCACTCAAATTCACCGGCCGTTCCTGTTTAAGAGTATATTAAATACTAGCTATTGCCCGCAGCTTCGCCTGCGTTAACTAAGATTTACAACGGGATCTTAGTACGCAAAATAAGTAACTTTTCTGGTTGATTTTTTACACCTTGGGTCCGAAGAACCCAAATATCTTACGGAACCCTATTTTTTTCTAGAATAAAATTTAGCCTATGTTACTCGTGGATAATGTAGCTTTCGAATGGTGAAAGAATTTTTGAAATCGGTCCAGTACTTTTTGTGCCTATTCATTACAACAACAAAGTTTTCCTCTTTATAATATTACTGTAGATGTAGATATTCAGCAATACACGAAAAGTGATGATGATGATCATAGCCATATACAAGTGAACGGAAACGCGATGGTTAAATTAATCTTGATAATATCGAAACATGGGCTGCGTTTTAATTAATTCACGTTATCACAACATCTTTGGCGATAAAATCATTGCACATTCATAATTAGGAAGTTTTAAATTGTAAATGGAGGTTGTTTGTTGACTGTTAAAATAATTTTTGAATAATTTTCAAGGACTTCTGTCTCGTTGAATAGAGCATAAACAAAAGAGATATGCTTAAGAGATGACCTTAAGTTAATTTTTGATGCTGTTATCGGTTAGCCGTTCTGCATAACTCTGATAAGGCCCCATTTATGTTTAGTCATTTAAGATAAGTGCCTAGTGCCCCAGGGAACGATCGTCGTTGTAGGCCCTTTGGTTAGTTTCCATATTGGGGCCAAACTATTAGGCCCTAGGCATAATATGTAGACAGCCCTGATCTCTGGCTTTTACTTCGATGAAAATATTAGTTTGAAATTGGAATAACTATAGTAAAATAGTTAATCTTGTTAAAATGAGATGTAGAACTGATTTCTATTATGAAGCTCTGCCGTTAAGAGAATAGCAGGACAGGCAGAGTGATTACTAATATCATAACGACCACCCCAATAGGACATACTGGGCTCGAGGTCTAAGAATGGATTTGTTTAAATTACTTGTGGTTGTTAGGTGTAAGGCCGCAATGGGTGAACCCCGGCCGAGCGATGTGGTATACTCGGTGTATGGTATGCGAGAGGTTCTCGGTTCGATCCAGACCCGTCCGTGTGTACCTTGAAATAGGTTTTTCTAAATTTCTATGTGCACCCCAAACACGAGATTATCGCTCACTAGCCGGTGAAGGAAAACATCGCGAGGAAACCTGCATACCTGATGAGATTGAAATACTTTGAAAGTTGTGACGTTCACCAACCCGCACTGGGCCAGCGCATCAGTGAACTATGGCCCATTACCCTCCTCGCCTGATTTCGAGGAGGAGACCCGTGTCCAGCAGTGGGACATAATGGGTTGATACTTTTAATGATTTAGGCGTTTGTGACGTGATCAAAGGACACTAAACAGTTGCATGCAGATGATATAACCTGGAATAGACCATGTGGTATTAATAATGTTGTGGTATTTTCAGACTGGTGCCGACGCTCAGCTCCAACGAGGTGGCAGACCGCGTGGTGTACGCCATCCGAACCAACGAGTCTCTCACCGTCATACCCTCCTACTTCCGAATGCTCATGCCCTTCAAATGGTAACTCTTTATATTACATTATATTCATAACACCTTTTTTTTTGATGACGCAGCGGAAATCCTTTACGACCTTACCAGGGCCTGGGTAGGCGCGCTGGCGTGTGTGGGGACTCGCATTTGGGTGCCCTACCCCACTAAAACCGCTGCGTGAGCCTTCAGCCGCTATATTTGAAGGACCCGGTTCTGTGCAGGCGACGGGATACCCTCAGCAATATTAATAACACCTAAGCTGTTACTCCAATAATGTTGTGAGATTCCCCTAGTCTCACTATATGTATAATCTCAGATTTAAATACTTCATTTTTCACCCGCCGAAAATACCGCCTACACCAAAATAAACATGTAATATTTAGTGTTTTATTATATATAGCTTTTGACAAACTGGCTGATGTGAATGGCTGTGCGTTTGTTAATAATAACTGTGTCGTCCATTTTATATTGCAGCAGCTTCGAAAAAATCACAAACCATTTAATTTACTATTCGCAAATTCGTGTGATTTTTATTAAATACTTACCCAAAAAAACTGTATTATTATGTTTCTCATAGAACTAAGTATTTTGATATTTTTTATAATATAAATTATAATGTTATTATTGTTATATAATAAGACACAGTTTTAGATGCGTTTGATAGAAACCTTTTTATAATATACCCACTGCTGAGCTTATCTCTTTATACTGAACTAGCTGTTGCCCGCAGCTTCGCCTGCGTTAGCTAAGATTTACAACGGGATCTTAGTACGCGAAATAACATTTTTTACACCTTGTGTCCGAAAAACCAAAATATCTTATGGAACCCTATTTACTATTATACTCGTGGATAATGTAGCTTCCGAATGGTGAAAGAATTTTTGAAATCGGTCCAGTACTTTTTGAGCCTATTCATTACAAACATACAAACATACAAAAATAGGTACAAATCTTTCCTCTTTATAATATTAGTATATTAAATATGTACTGTCCCTTAACCTGTCTTATTGTTTTGTCCACTAGTTTTTCCGTGTCATTATTTCAAAATTCTAAAATTTGTATTTCGAATTTTAATATTTATTTTATTTTATTTTTATTAATAACAATTTGAAAATAATTTGAATGTGATCGTTGAATTCATAGTCAGTTACTAATAATATTGACAATAATTTATCTTCTTGTTGCGTAATGACATACTAAATTGGTCCAAGGATTAGGCAATGTCTAATTAATAATTTAATATCCTTTTTTAATCAGAGAAGAATTTTCGAGAAGTATTTCTTTTTTTTTAATTTTTAATTGCAGTCCTGGATAATTGTTAATAATGGTAACAACCAAAATATACTTTATTATTATGATTTTTTTACTGCTTTATTATGTAAGTACATTAATAAAAACAGACTTTTTTATTTCTTAATGATGACGCGTATTTTTATCATAAAATTTTAATATCAATGAGTTTTGGATACTACTTTATTACTACTTTATTAATAATATTTGGAGACTAGAGTGGAAATTTTTGACTTTGCCAATAATATGTTGGCCCTGATTTTTTATTTATTAATCATAATTTGTATTTTAAATTATTTCCTAATTCTTTAATACCGGCTTGATTTTGTGAACTTATGTTTTTTACTACAAGGTTCATGATAAACGTATGTTTACGTATTAATATTAATACGTAAACATACGTTAATGTATTGTTATACAAAGAAAACCAACATAGTATTTTATATTCTATCCTTTATCCTATCTTATATTAAAAATCGTCCTATGTACGTTTATTGCCACAAAACTAAAAACTTCTTTCATTCACATATTATAGGCGAAAACACAGCGTCTAGATTCCATATAATAGAATAGATTGTATTGAAAAACAATTAAACCTGTGTTTTATACACAGCTTACATTTCTACCTAACATCTAATAAGATGTTTGTCTTAAATGTAAGCAGTAAGTACAGACAAAGTCATCGGTAATAGTAATAGTAATAGTCTATGAAATATGAACGTATAATAATTCTCATAGAGTCACTTACGCAACCATGATTTAGACTTGACCGACATTCGTACCTGACCGACAGTATCAAGGTCAACTGTCGTAAGTTCTTCCACAGGCTGCAATGGTGGGAGGGATACGCTGTGCACTCTGCTATTGTACCACCATGCTTGTTTTTCCGGTGAATAATTTTGTTATCCTAACTTTTGTATGTCTGGCTGTACCTCCATAACTACATAGTTTAAAATTTAAGACTTTTCCACATTTTGAGATACATTATTAGGGCTGACTGTACACATAAAATACCTTCAAAAGACACTTTTATACTATACTTATGTGTTTTTACATCATTACATCATACACATAGTAATTACTAAGCATTGTTTTATTATGTTGTCGCGAATTTCACTCACGCATGTAAAAATTTAAAAAAAATCATAATAGACTAAGATCCGGGATTAGAAAAATATGGCCTCATTTGTTAATATAATGAAACAATAATTTATAAGCTGATTTTAATATCATACACTTATAAAAATAACCTCTGCCATCAGAAGTCTGCTGCAATTAATACTAATTAATTAATTAACAACGAATTTATTTTAAAAGTTTAATCTCTCTTAATCACATGTAGTCAATTAAAACCGTCAATAATTTATATTATATACCTCACTGTAGTTGGCAGCCATCCCTATGATTGCTATACTTACCTGCAGTCAGGTGAGAAAAGGTAGATAAAAGTAGCAAAATGTATTTCCTTCACATGTTAATTAAAAAATCCAAGTACAATAATAAATGGCCTCGAATTCTAAACATAATAATGTTTGGCTATCTTATAAAAGGCTGATGCAGCCAAAGATAAATAATAAAATAAAAAGTAGTTGTGAGGTCGGGTGTAGGGTTTTAAATGAAACGCACGGAGATCAGTTATAGACTGACTGTATTACCATTAAACATCTTATTATATAGGGACTTAACTATTACACCACATCTCCCCTTTATTTAGAAAAAAAAAATATAATAAGTACATGATATAAAAGAATATATGTTTTTTTTTTTTTTTTTACATTATAATTTGCTACAGTCTAATTATATTTAAAATAATGTGTAAGTATATGAAAAATATAATATAATGAATAGAAGCATAAAAATTTTATGTTACTAAAATATTTTAAAATTAACTATTTAGTTATAGGGTTTAGTCAGATTTTTGTGTATTACATATTCTTTTTCATTTCTCAAAATTTTTACATTGACATTTAAATCTTCAATAACTTCATATGGTCCTAAATATATAGGATCCATCTTATTGAGGGATGAATTTTTAATTAACAATAAATCACCTTTATTATAGTAAACAGGATTTATTTTCCTATCCCATCTGACCTTTCTTTTGACCTTACTCTCTATCAGGTTGTTACGCGCATCTCTTTGAGCTACCTGTAGCCTGTATTTTAATTCATGGGCGTAATTATCATGTGTATACAAAGGGTCTACGACGTTGCCTGCTAGATTAGTTGGCAACACACACCGCTTTCCGAATACCAACTCATGTGGGGTGTACTTGGTTTCCGTGTGTATCGTATTATTATAAGAAAAACACCAATACGGCAACCAAGTACTCCATTCATTCGTTCGATTTTCACAATTTATTCTTAAATACGCACCCATGGCTTTGTGGTTATTTTCTAATGATCCTAAACTCTCGTGATGGTATGCTGTAGAGGAAATTTTGTTGATTTTTAAGATTTGACATATCTCTTGCATGGTACTAGATATGAACTCTGACCCACGGTCGGTTGCTATTTCTCTGGGTATGCCATATCTTAAAATAAAATTATCAACAAAAGCACGGGCTACACTCACCGTATTCTTGTTGTACAACGGATATGCCTCAATGAATTTTGTCAGCTCACACTGCAAGGTCAAAACATAGGTATAATTATGTAAATCCCTAGGTAAAGGACCTACAATATCAAGAAATATTTTTTCTAGGGCTGAATTTGCCGTAGTTGTAACTTGCATAGGTTGCCTAACATGTGTATAATATTTCTGTTTTTTACATTGGTCGCATTTAGACACAAAATCAACAACATCCTTATCTATACTAGGCCAAAAGTAATATTTCTTTATATTATTCGCCATCCGCCTAATGCCCGCGTGGCCACTCGTGGGCAACAGGTGAAAATCGTTTAATATTACTCGCCTATTATCTAAATTGTTTATTCTTTGTACGTTACTAACTATACAAATGCGCGGACCGGTCCATAAGTCATAACTCTTTATTTCATTTATAAGCCCACTAATAAAATCTGTATTCTCGTCATTTCTAAATATGCATATTTCACTTATTGACAACTTATCGCACAATAGTAACAATTCTCTCACCAATTCGACTCGCGTAATCGGAGATCGAGATATTGTTTCTAAATAAATCGTGGACGTACTGGGCACATATAAATAACATCCATACTTCTCTACCCTTATTCCTTTTTTTAACAAATTATTTAATTTTCTAGGGTTTATAAGTGTAAGTTCAGTAATATTTTTCGGTTTTTTAATGAGTTCTACCACTCTTGGTTGATCAGACCTCGAGTGCAAATCAATTTTATCCACCGATGAATTATTACCGTTTTCATTATTATTTATTTGCAGCCTACGTAACTGGCCTCTAGTCATTACACTCATTATATTCTCATTCATCGATTTTAGGTCATCAGATGTTATAGTTATTCGCGATAGCGCGTCCGCTACGGAATTTGATTGACCTTTTAAATATTCTATAGTAAAATTAAATTCCTCTAACTGTAGTCTAAACTTTAATAATCTACTTGAGGGGTCTCTCATTGAAAATAAATAAATTAAAGGTCGATGGTCGGTCTGTATCCTGAACCGTCTTCCATATAAATAAGGTCGAAAATATTTAACACTCCAAACTATCGCCAAGAGCTCTTTGTCAATAGTAGGATAGTTTATTTCGGCTTTATTTAGACTTCGACTAGCATAAGCTACGGGCCGGCCATCTCCATTACACAATACTGAGCCGATTGCTTTACCCGATGCGTCAGTTTGCAGTATAAACTCATTGCTGTCTGAAAAATTAGGATATTGCAATACCGGTGGTTTTATCAAAGACGCTTTTAACATTTGATACGAATTTTCACATTCCTTTGTCCACACAAATTTTACATTTTTACGACATAATTTATTTAAAGGATATGCAACCTCGCTGAAATTCTTAATAAATTTTCTATAATAATTGGCAAAGGCTACAAAACGCTTTAATTCGTCCACGTTTTGTGGTCTAGGATAATTTTTAACAATATTAATTTTTTCTGGGTCGGGTAAAATTCCTGATCCCGATACTACATGGCCTAAATATAGTATCTCTTTTTGTAAAAATTTACATTTAGCTGGGTTTAATTTCAAATTAACTTTACGTAGCCTATAAAAGACGTCCATTAAATTTTTATTGTGTATATTTAAATTCCTACCCATTACTACTAAATCGTCTTGATAAATTAGGCATTTATCGTAATTTAAGCCAGACATCGCTATGGTCATCATCCGACTGAAACCACTTGGACTGGACTTAAGCCCCATCGGCATACGAGTCATTTGATATTGATTACTGCCTGTAGTAAACGCTGTACAAGGCCTACAACTTTTATTTAAATTAACTTGGAAAAATCCTTGGTACATATCTAAATGAGTAAAGTACATAGCCCCTGACAAGGAATCTAGTATTTCGGTAATATTGGGCAAAGGAAATTTATCGTCTTCTATTGTATTATTTAACTTCCGATAGTCAATTACGATGCGCCATTTTTTATTACCGGATGAATCGAGTTTTTTGGGTACCAATAGCAATGGACTAGACCATGCGCTTTGTGACTGCTCAATTATTCCATCATCCAACATATTCCTAATTTGTTTTTCTATTTCCGATTTTTGAGCATGAGGTAATCGATAAGGCTTAGTGTAAATGGGCATACTGTGCGGTTTTAAAGCAATAGTTTGTGCATATACCGGAGTAGTGGATAATTTATCACCTGGCAAATGGAAAATATCAGGAAATTTTGCGCAGATGTTTTCGATTAATTTTTGTTCTTCCACATTTAAGCCGTCGAAATTTAATAAAGACAACATTTTTCTTACTCTGTCTGAATTAACCGTTGTTGTATTAAATTGGCAAATATAATATTCATTTAATTTTGTTGTATTAAGTTGAAAGTAATTTAATTTAATATCTGTGTCTCGAGTATTTAAAATACGAATGGGTATTTTACCATTAATCGGTTTGTTTAGGCTGCTAGCTAAGAAAACACCTTCACATAATTGTTGATTTGATACCACACACTCTTCTTTTAACTCTGTCTCTAAAAAATGTATAGATTCGCTACGTGCTGGTACTATTAAATATGAACTGTTACGCTTTGACCAAATATTATCGAAAGGCAATGTAACTATTTCAGAGTCAGCAGTAAATAATTGCAACGTATTTAGTTCGAAATTTAAAATAGCTCTATAATTTGTTAAAAAATCTTGACCTATAATACCATTAGTCATACAAGGTAAATCTTTAAATACTAAAAATTTATGCTGGAAACTATACGTGTTATAATTAAGCGTTAAATAAACATATCCCTCCGAGAATAAACTTCCACCGATACCTCTGACACTAACTTTCCCTTTATGGTAAGGTATGTGTAAACGTTCTAAACATTCGAGCCGTATGCCCGATATGGATGCGCCGGTATCAATCAACAAGTCATGATTATGATTACGAATAAGAAATGACACTTTATTTAGATTGTTACATGATAAGATGACATCAGGCACGAAAAAAATGATTTAGGGATTCGTCGTTGGAGGTGCCGTTTGTTGCTACCTCGCTATTTGTCGTTATGACGTTCATATTCCTTTGTACGCCAACACCACGGCCTCGGTTACTATGCGGCCTGTTCCTACCGCGATGATGATGATTTGAATGACAACCACGTGAATTATTATGATAATAAGATACCTGAATCGGCCGTCGACTTCGTGGCTGGTACATATTGCGAGTACGGGGGTACACGAGAGGGTGCTGTCCACGTGCCCCGCTGTAGACTGAGCGTTGGGCTCGGTATCCTCGTTGAACTCTCCTTGCTAAAAAATGAGGCGACTGATACGTACCCATAAAGTCAGAATTTAATGCCGTCGGGATCTCTTCGTCTTGAGCCGCTTGAATAGCTTCTGTTAAAGAAGAAAAATTACGCGCCGCTATAATAGTACTTAGTCGACGATCCCGCAACCCATCGGCAAATCGCTTTATGGCTAATTTCTCATTTAAAGGCTTTAACACACTATAATTACTTGTATTGCCGTCGGCTTGCGAGATGGTCAAATCAACGAATAGTTCAGAAATTTCTTTACCAAAATCAGTAATATTTTGGCTAGTTTGCCTACAGCTCTGTAATTTAGTTTGAATGGCTGTGTAGCTTTTTTGTGGTAGTAATAATTTTTTCATATCTTTTATGAGATCGTTTACAGAAGAATAATTTGATGAAAGAAGTAATTTGGCGTGTTGAGACAACCTGCTCTTTAGTACAAATTGAATTAATTTATTTTGGCAAGCCGGTTTTTCTAATACAGAACTATAGTACTCTATACTTTCAATTAATTGCTTGGTGTTCTCAACATTGTCATTCATGACGGGCAACAGCTGGAGTGCCGTCTTTAAATCAAAACTATCCATAGCCATGGTGTCCGATAAGTTGGAATCGACGTCACTCGTCGCAGAACACAAATTAAGTACTTCAGAAAATATCCTATCAAAATTTTCAGAAATACTGGTGATTAACGAAATCTCAGTATTTGAAAATCTTTTTAAATTCGACTTATATACCTCTAAAAACTTATTGTATTTTAATAAAATATTATTGGCTTCCTTTCTTTTCGTCTCTAAAATTTGCCCTTGACGGCGACTGGGGCCAATTTTTATTAAATAACCTCTAATATTTTTTAGCTCACTTAATATTATATTTAAATCCTCGGCCATAGCCCATCATGCCTCAAAATAAATACCTAAATATGTATAGCATAGTAATTATTAAAGAGGAATAACAAACAAAATAAAATATATAGTCATAGATATACTATATGGCTATGAATTCAAAAATAAAATAATACTCATATCACTCTTAATATCTACTTTCACATTCATTATTTTATGTTAAAATCGTTAAAAGGTTACATAAAATCACATATTCTAATATACCTATCTGTTTTTCTTTAAACTATAATATCATAATATTATATTACCTGATACATTTCTATAATTATTATTTAAGTAATCTTAGTAAATTAAGTAAAATTATTCTTTCAGTTTCTAAAAGGTAACAAAAATAATAATACGCATAATAGCCAGTACATTCTCTACATAACTACAATACCCATAGATACCACCTATTACACTTTAATGCTCGTTTTCATCACTTATTTCACTATCTCTCACAAACACAATATCACATCACTTTCTCGCCACCATGTCTCGGTTACGCCAGCGTTGCGCCCACTGGTGGGACGGGTCCCTGAATTACTTGTCTTCTCAGGAGACTGGAAAAACGCCGCAATATAGCTTCATCGACTCTTCTTTGGATATTTTTTTTAGTACATCGGCTATATATCTTATATATTCCGATCGCCATGCCCAGCGCCATAATGACACATATTACTATTAAAATACTATTTGTTATTTGAACCTGCTCTGTATGGGCTGAATTGCTGCCCACGCCACTGTTCTGAGCTATTATGACTTCTTCTTTTGATTTTGAGCCACCCATTTTATTTTACTATAATATGGAGAAAATAGATATTAATTCGTCCCATCTTATTTCATAGTGCCACTGTCGCTAAAAACGTTCTGTTGTCTTGCTTCCTTATATGGTGTTCACGCGCTCGCGCCCGCTGTGGCTCCTGTTACCGGCGGCAGGGTCGCCATGTGAGGTCGGGTGTAGGGTTTTAAATGAAACGCACGGAGATCAGTTATAGACTGACTGTATTACCATTAAACATCTTATTATATAGGGACTTAACTATTACACCACAAGTGACAGCTAGAGTAAAATATTAAAAGTAAATTAGTAGTTAATTAATTAATTACTATTAATTGCAGCAGGCTTATGATTACAGAGGTTGTTTTTATAAGTTCGTGATATTGAAATCAGTTTATAAAAAATCGTTTCATTTAATTAACAGATATATTTTTCTAATGCCGGATCTTAGACCATAATCAATCGCTACAAAATCCGTCAAAGTTGTTTCATTATAATAAGTAGTTGCCAGGATTGTAACATTTTTATTGGCTGTAAAATTTACACATATGCAAACGTGTTGCGTTTTTAATTATTATACATAATAGCATGTTTTATATCCTGTTTTGGTATAACGAGGAAAATAACGTATCCTATTGATATGTTTCGTGACTGAACAAGTAATATGTAACCTTCT
The DNA here is from genome assembly GCA_905333005.2 of Lycaena phlaeas. NCBI lineage: Eukaryota > Metazoa > Arthropoda > Insecta > Lepidoptera > Lycaenidae > Lycaena > Lycaena phlaeas. The sequence goes on from HG995181.1 coordinate 9,622,684, forward strand.
TAGATTTTCTAATGATAACCGAATGTGTGCAAAATCACGTATTGATCATCTATGAGCGTTATAACACGTATCGGATTTTATGAGCGAAATAAATTTATCATTATAATAAAACTCGTATTTATTGTACTTTGGGTTCCGGTAAAGTTGCATTCCATCAGATTCGAATTTTGAAATTAGTTAACTACTAACGGCTGTTTTGTGTGTAAAAGGGGTATTAAAAACATTGGTATTTTTTTTAACTTATACAAAAATAATTCTTAATATTTTATCATATTATTTAGGATATAGAAACGGTCATAAAATGTTATGTATTATTATTTGTTTTACTACTAAATATTGCCAACTGTAACTAACCTATAAAATATTTTTAAACAATTATCAAAGACCTCAAAACGGGACAAACATACATATTTATGTTCTGTTTTGTTTGCTGAAGAACTCGAAAAAATATATAATTTTACCTAGCTTCCTTTCGGGGATCACTACATCAACTTCAGTTTTCCAAAGCGAGACCACAGCCTCGCAGGATGCATGGTATCCGTCACATTAATGATATACCCGGACCATGGGCTACTAGAACAAGTGCCACTGTCGTTACTGCCGTTTCAAACTTGACTCTGAATACTGGCTTGTTAGGCTAAACAGCAGTATTCAGATTCTCGCTAAACACGATGAGACAATAAAAATTTGAAAAAAGAACACCATTGAGAAAAACAACTGTCTTTTTCAGGATCTTCCCGTTCGCCGTGACGTCAGAAGCGATTCAAAGACTGGTTCCCGACGCTGTTCCCAGGCCGATACCGGCGCCGGAGAGCAAATCTGTGGAAAAGACCCCAGAAGACCAACAGGTGCAAAAGAACTCAAGACCTATGTCATTGTTACACACCGAAGGGTACGACCGACACGTGAATAGGCTTTAGGCTTCGTCAATTTGATGTCAACTCGAAATTCGAATATATTTAAAAAGGATTAATAATCTGTACAATACAGCAAATACGACAATCATATTTTACAAGTATGTGAGATTTTAATTGGCTGTTTATACACGTCAAAGGCCTGATTGGTTCTACTTATTTAAAAAGTTGTATTAAGATACACTAATAGATATAGACTCTGATTATTATTTCACTAATATCTCTCTAGTCATCCGGTCTTGAGATGTTCTTTTCTTCTTCCTTCATTCGTAACTCAAACTATTATAATTGGGATCCCCCAGCTGTATATCTCAAACTCCATATTATACTTTAAAGTAAGATCATTTAAGTGATAACACTTCGCGACTTGTACGGCCTTTTTTACTACAGTCGTATTTTGAGTTGATTTATGACGCATATATAATAATGTTTCTGTGATAGAGGTGTAAGGTAAAAAAAGCATATCATTGACCGTTGACGAATCGATAGAAATCGATTTAAAATAACTTATACGAGTTATACTCGGAAATTGGAAAAACAATCATAGTCTTACTTTTCTTCCAGAATATAAATATTGTTATGTATAGTCATTTGTAAACGTTATAGAGGTATAAAGGAGTTAAACTGGTTTAGATATAGGCAGAATAGTTACAAATTTAATATATCTAGGAAAGGGATAATCGATATTAAGTGATGTACAATAGAATTGTATAGTTATCGATTTAAGCATGATAAACTACGTGACCAAGGAATGAACGCTTACAAAATAAAGAAAAATTTGGATAAAAATTGAAGTAAATTTTAGTGGTATTGTTTTAAATTAAATGCAAATGTGATAATAATTTGCCTCTATCTATGTATCAAAAAGTGCCTAGCATATGTATATAAAATACATGTTTATAAGAAATTTCCGTAAGATACTATAACTATTAATAGGATTCACAACATAATTGTTGACCAGCTAAAGGATATAATATATGTATGCGCTTAGCGGTTACCTTATTCTACATATATGTGACTTGTTGCTGCTATGATGACTAAACAGAAACAAAAAAAAAATGACTTTCATAGAGACTTCCAAAAAAAGTGATAACTTATAATAATGATATTGTGAAGTTTCAAATTTTAATAATTAAATTTTGAAATTTCATAAATTAATACTGTTCCCTTATCATATAATATATAAAATATTAACAAATTAATACTGTTCCCTTATCATGTCGAATTTTCTGCTCCCAAAAAGTGGTTAGCTCAGCTAAAGCAATTTTCACTTCAAAAAACGATAACTTCAAACATAAAATTTTGTCAAAACTTGTGTTTAGTTATAGTGATAAATAAGATCTGAATCAGAATTAAAATCTAATTCATGTATTAATATTACATGGATCAATAGCATTTGGCCCTGGATTTAAATATTTTTGAAATGCCTTGTTTCTGTATTCATATTAAGCTAGAGTAACTCTAAACTTTTGTATAAAGTTACATATTTTCTTTATTTAAAATAGGTATTTAAAAAAAGAAAATATGTGATAGAAGAAAAAATTCTAAAATCGAATTGTTCATGCTCTTTTACTTTTAATCTAAAGTAAATCTTATGTAGAGCACAATATCCGAAGACTGGAAAAAAACTGAGACAGACTCAAAAAAAAATTTTGATGGTGTTCAAAATAAAAAGAAATCGAATCTTCTTAGATGGCAGATAAATCTAAGTTTATACTTTTATAAATTTCGACTACTCCAATTAAATGGTAAAAAATAAGATTTCCAATGTAAGTACTTAAATATATTTTGTATTGAAGTAATTTCTATAGGTATACAACGATTGGAATTACTGTTAACATATTTTTATATCATTGTAAGCGTTTACCTAATTTTAAGGTAATTTTTATAATCATGTAAATATTTTTATTGCGGGTAAAGATGCAATCGAAACTATTTTGTTTTATTTCAATATTTATTATTCAGCCATAGGAAATAAATATAATAAACACACTTTACAAAAACATTGTTACATACATAATAACGATCACAAAACTATACTGACCAAATCAATTAGATAATTAATTAATGTATATTAAGTACTAGTTATTTTGAACTAGTTTCCGATTTGATATTTTACAAAAGATTACTTAGACTTAGTGGCATTACTTCATAAGTCCTTTTTTGTTATAAATAGCATTTTTTTATGATTAACCAAGCCCAGGGGGCCTAGCCAAAATGGCATTAAGAAAGCGTTAGCGAAGTTCGAAAATGATAAAATGTATAGGATTGACATAAGGCCGTGCTTAATCACGTGGTCCATCCTATACATATTACCATATCGAACTTCGCTAACGTTAATATAATTGATAGAATGTACTGTCGGTCCTTGATGGAAATTCATGTTATAGCCACTATAATGAAACTTTATATATCACACCTGATGATGACATTGTCGAAACCGGTCGTGTTTAAATTTTAACTCTTATAATATATAAAATAAATAGTGGAAAAAGTGTATATAAAGTTTCATTATAGTGGCTTCGCTAACGTTTTCTTAATGGCATTTTGGCTAAGCCCCCTGGACTCAAGCTACAATACAAGGGCAAAATCACCGAAATTTCCACATCTGGTCCTAATTCGCTCATTACTTAATCGTTACTACAGATTTTGATAATAAATACTCTTTTGACACAATAACCATTTTATTTCATTAATGTGTTATAAAATATTAACAAATTTTGTATTCATTCACTACCTATACACTTAAATAAATCGTTTTACTGGTAGGTATTAAGTACGAACACTAATTATAATATTTTACTCTTACTTAAATTAAACAACACAATACTTTTAAAAACGACTAGTAAAATACGTAAGTACAAAGCGACGTATACGAAGAAGGTAATGTAATCTACAAGAAAGTTCTTTTTAAATATTGTTGTTAACATACTACAGTCTCCCATACAATAATACTAATAATTAATCATTTAATTTTTATACATTAACAACTTACTCTGAAAAACATAAAGAATTAGTTTGTAATTGGTAACGGTGGTTTACTAAAACGTAACAAATAAATATATTAATAGATAATACTATTTTACAAGTAAAAAATAACAAATCTTTAATACCTATTTTACGGATTGAATGGGTAACTTTATGGTCTAAGAGCCGTGGAAGATTGTCCTTCACCGATCTGATAACCAGATGAGACGTACTTTTTATCAAATATTTTGTATAAACAAATATGCCTATAATTACTTGCCTAGTAAAAAATGCTAATGGTTATTTTTAATTAAGTAACTTTAATCGATTTTTTTCATCACTTTCATACATTTGATAACCACATGAATTTCACTGATTTAACATACAGAATATGCCTAGGTGGGCTTGCCTACTCATTTCTGTGTATGGCTCCCTGGCAAGCAGATGTTAACAGGTAAATCAATATAGGTGTATATTACAAAATATTTGATAAAAAAACATGTCTAGATGAGACATGTTTTTTTATCAAATCGGTGAAGGTTATCAGATCGGTGAAGGTCTATCTCCCACGGTCTCCCCTATAATTATACTTCTTTACGCACGCTTGATTTGCGGAGTAAGTGAATTACAAATTCTTCCAGCATATAAATCAGCACCCAAGTCCTATAAAAGTCGCTAAAAGTCGAGACAATCCGAAAAAAATACCCATAAAAAAATTCTTAGGAGAATGCTTTATGAGAGCGTTACGGAAGTTGAGAGGTTGAGAGAGAAGTTGAGAACCCTATTCGGGATGAATCTATGAAATGTACTTAACACGTTGAAACATTATTTTTAGTTTTACAATTTTAAAGTGCATAAATGCCATAAATCAGGAGATACGGTATCTCGCGCCAAGTAAACGTTCAAACACATGAATGTGTAAAACGAGGCATGGGTGAGCCAACCAATTTTTTTTTTCGGATGGAGCTATGCTAATGGCCCTAATGCTTCGTCGGAAGTGGGGTGAGCCGGTTGGTATCACCCAGTGATATAGTAAGTGGGGGGTTGCCCCCCGCCAGCCGTGGAGTGTGACTTCCACGGCTTCATGGTGTCGGGTTTGATTGCCAACCAAGTTTATATACTCGGCCCCTATGCAGTATTTATGTTACCTACGATACTCATACCTGCAAATTGTTTTTTTCTAAAAAAAAATAACTCACAAATATAAATAAGACGAGGCATTTAAATATGACCCGATTCCCTCCTGATTTCGAGGAGGAGACCCGTACCCAGCAATGGGACAATAAGGGTTGCTACTTCACTTTTACCTTTTTAGTATGTTTTTTCATCATATATTCTAAAAAACTGGGATAGGAAAACACGATCAGTAAAGCATTCCCTGATAGATTCTCAATCCGAAGGTCTTTTTTCGCAAACTATTCTGGAACTATATATGCATTCATACTTAGAAACAAGAAACTATAGTTATGCGTCTCATCTAAACTATTTGAAATGGGCGGAGGCGGTAAAAATTATTTTCGGGTGCTTCGTTTTAAGCCTAATGTAAAAGAATTCTTTTATCATATTTAGTGAATAAAGTTTTATAAATAATGAAGAATCACTTTGTTCCCATTAGGATGGTATTACTTTATACCGTAGGTATACTATATACTAAGATGTACATATAATTCATATATTATAGTTACAATATTGTTTTGTTATAGTTTCATATCCGTCTCTTCTTTTATTATAGTAGGTATCCTATATTTTTTTGAATTCCACATAAAGCACATGTCATAAAATGTGGTAACACCACTTTGAAATTCAAAAAAAAATCAACATAAACGAAAACTATTAACCGCCATCATCAAAAGTCATTTCCCTCCCTGGGGTAGGATTCTGGCATTTTGAATTCGGAAATTGGCGATATGTAAAGTGGGTTCAACTCCTGCATATTCTTCCTGCTCTCCTGCGCTTCCTGCAGGAACTTCGCATACGCCCGCTTGTCGGAGACTACCTGAGCGCATTTTATCGCGAATATAATGATGATGCCGCCGGCTACGATGCAGACCATGATTATCACGCTGCTGAACATGATCTTGGCGCTGGTCGGCTGAGAGCACTCCTTGGATCTGATGACTATTTCCATGGCGATCATCGACTGCACGCCCGCTTTGTATGTGTACCTGTATTCACATTCGTAACCGTTTTCGACCCTTCGAAGTATGCAAGAGGTATCGTCGCTCTGACTCTCTGTTTGACTCTCTGTAATGTTCATTAATAATTGTTGTTAGTTCACGTAAATCAAAATAATAAATATCAACGACTGCTAGAATTATATGTCTATTAGTAAACATTTATTCCCGGAAATTAAGCGAAAAAGAAACAACGAAACGCTTACAATAGCTTATAAGTCTTTGTCCAACCCTTATGCCACAGATAACTTTTTAAGCCTTTAAAGTTAGTTTCATTTATTTATCATGCGTCTTCTCTTGCTTGGGTTACGCTTTGCCTAAATGGTAAGAATCGAAACAAGAATCATTGCATTTGATCTTGATAAAAGGAAACTCTAAATCGAACCAGACTTCAGTTCCAGTAAAACTTTTACCCAAAAAATTATTTAAAAAGAATTAAGAACTCTGGAAGTGATAATCAGCGGGTCTAAAATAGCGACATTGCATGTTTCATAATTTGTACATAATATGTTTCCTTTTTTATTCATAAAATGGCAAGATATTAAATGAAACATAAAACTACCACATATGAATTGCATTAAATGAATCATTTATTTTAACAGTTTTGTATGACAATCCTTAAAATGGTGCACTTAGTTGAATCGCTCTAAATGTCAAATAGAAGAATTGTTAGATGTTACACGGGACCTACATTTTTTCGTTTCATTTTTCGGAATTTGTTGTTATTTTTCAAAAATTCAAGATTTCTATAGAATAGTGGTTACAGGCGGAGGGGAATGAGGGTGAGAGGTAAAGGGAGGGGAGGAGAAGGCTTCCTTTTGGTACCACTCCAACCCTAAGTAGATGCTTAGTTTACATAAAAAAATAGACTAATTAAATTTTATTATTAAAATCAATGCCCGCCAAATTATCTATTCTAATTTATAAATTATCTATCTATATTAAATAATTTAATAAATCTTGACACTGGCAAATAGTAAAAACTCATCGCTATAAATGAAGAAAAAAAAAGTCCATGACAATATGTCAGTCGTGGTGACTGACATTTTATTGCCATGTGTGAAATTGTATTTGAAGATTACTTAAATGTAATTATTTCAAGTTGTTTATTAATAATTTTAAAAGTAACATCAAAGATTTACAAAAAAAGGTTATTTGAACTTAAATTTTTTATTGTAATAATGAAAAAAATTTGATTAATTGAAAACCGTAAAGTTATGATTCACCACTTCACTAGCGTTTTTTGATATAGCAATGTTGACTTCAAATCTGTTTCATAAATGATATGAATCGCAGATGTTTCATAATTTAATTGCACCGTTTTAAGGTGTAAAAAGTGTTTCTCCTTCAATTCAGTAAATTGAACATATTACAAATGTTTCATGCATTGTCGCCATTTTAGACTTGCTGGAAAGAACTAAGTTTATGAAAACTTTAAGATCTTTAAAAATAAGTACAATACATACTTAAATGATGTTACTAGATTTAATTTCATAAAAACCTACCCACACCAACCATAATGATACAACGAAATTTATAATACGTAAATCTCTACCATCATCTCCTAGTCTTTTCCCCAACTATAATATTTTGGGGTTTATATAATATATTATACTATCTAAAATATACTAATGACAAAGAGTGACGATGGTCCAGTGGTGGATGGACTCGGCCTCTTATACAAGAGGTTCCGGGTTCGATCCTGACCCCCCTGTGTGTGCCTTGAAATGGGTTTTTCTAAATTTCTAAGTGCACCCCAAACACGAGACCATCGCTCGCTCACCGGTGAAGGAAAACATCGTGAGGAAACATGCATGCCTGATGAGATGGAAAGTCTTTGAAGGTATGTGAAGTTCACCAACTCGTACTGGGCCAGCGCGGTGAACTATTGGCCCATTACCCTCCTTGCCTGATTTCGAGGAGGAGACCCGTGCCCAGCAATGGGACAAAAGGTTGATACTAAAAAAAAATGACAAAGTCTTGGTCGGCCATTAACCAGATGGATAGATCTCCGTGCTTAGTTCCTTCGTCTTGTTAGCGTTCATTGAGGCATGGTTATGTTTTGCCCGTGCTGCGCCAGGCGCAGCGGGTCGTCGCAGTGAGACAGATCCGGGGGTACCGTACGGTTTCGTGGGCTGCAGCAACCGCTCTAGCCGGCGACCCCCCGTGGGAACTCGTGGCGGAGGTTCTGGCCGAGACACACTCCTATACCTCGGATAGGAGGTCTCTGGGCTTGAGCCTTCCGCATGACGGGATCCTACGGGTCCGCCGGCTCGGGATGGAAGCGTTGATGCGGAGGTGAGGGGAGGACTTGGCGCATCAGCCGTATGGCAAACGCCTAACGGCTGCTCTGCGTCCAGTCCTTGAGCAGTGGATGCGCCGCAAGCGCAAGCCCCTCACCTTCCGTCTGACGCAGGTTCTCACCGGGCACGGATGCTTTGGTGACTACTTGTGTCGGACGGCCCGCAAGGAGCCGACGACGGAATGTCACGATTGTGGCGCGGCGGTGGACTCTGCTCAGCACACCCTCGAGGTGTGCCCGAGTTGGGCGGCGCTACGTCACGATCTGACGTCTGTTGTTGGAGGGGACTTGTCTTTGTCGAGCCTCATCACTGCGATGCTCGGCTGTGACGAGTCCTGGACGGCAATGGCTTCTTTCTGCGAGACAGTAATGTCCCAGAAGGAGGCCGACGAACGGGTGAGAGAGGAGGCCGCGAATGAGGCCTCCCCCCGTAGACGACGAACAGGGGTGCGTCGGAGGCGCTACCTAATGCGCTTCTAGTAACACCCCTGTACTCGTGTCGGGCTCGGGATGGGAACCTGGGCCCTGCTAGACACGACGTCGTGGGGACTGCCAAGTCGTAGCCGGGCAGTCCCCCTATTGTGGAGAATCTGGTCTTGCCGGGACCAGTCTGTCGCTGAGGGTATCCCGTCGCCTGCACAGATCCGGGTCCCTCAAATGGCTGAAGGCTCACGCAGCGGTTTTAGTGGGGTAGGGCACCCAAATGCGAGTCCCCACACACGCCAGCGCGCCTACCCAGGCCCTGGTATGGTCGTAAAGGATTTCCGCTGCGTCATCAAAAAAAAAAAAAAAAAAAATGGTTATGTTTTGCAGTGGACGGATAATGACTGCTGATGATGATGAATGTCTCTAACTCATAGATTTTAGTATAATTTTTCAAGAAATATAATACTTTGACACCATTCTCAAACAACATAATACAGTGTCAGTACTGTGTATGAAAGCTCATTTTATACGATGTCGTAAGGTAAACACCTTTACGGAACATGATATTGTGACGGACAGAATAAGTTCCATGCAGTTTACTAAACTTATCTTATCTTATCTTTACATTCATTTTGAGATGCCTTTGTTTACCAGAAGATGCTTATTATATGATGAATAGATTATGCACGTGTAGTTTCATTGTGAGTGTAATTTATTCTTGTCTTATTATAAAAAAATTAAAGCATATGAGCTTGAGCAAAGATACCAGTTAATACAACACATAGGACCATCTAACTGCGTATTCGAATCTTTTGATATTTCTGTCTTGTATAGTTTGCAAAAAAATGTTAATACAAATATAACATTGTTTACGTAGTACTTAATTTAATTGTCAGCGAGTTAAGCAGTTTGACAGGCTTTTAGATGATCATCATTAGCCAAGAATGACAGACAAATACAATAATTGTACTGGCTGCCTAGCCCCTCTAGACAAGTGTCAAACGCTCCGAAGCTCAGTAGCGATAAATGCTAAAAATATAACAAATCCATATACTTTAAGAATGTGTCTGAATAAACGTTTATCAAAAAAAATTGTAACAACCCTATGGAGTTAGCGTAAAACGCAACTGTATAGAATCGACGACTTTGCCAGATGTCTAGAGGGGCTGACGAGACTAAACATTTTCTTATGAAATAGTAAATTATAAAGGTCTTAAATAGGAAGGGCAATCGTAGGCAGAGCCGCAGAGGGGATAAGCTATCCCCTCTGCATAATATATATATCCTACTCTTACATACATCTCGTTCTAAAATAATGAATATTCGTATACGTGTATTTGTTAAGGTAATTGGTATCCCGATATTTTTAATCGCCTTGATCACGGGAAGACAGTCTGCGTCTCCCCATCATGATGGGGGATAATCTTATACATCATCCACAAGAAAACTAAATCAAGAATTACGAGAAAAGCATTTATGATTTAGAATAGTCCTACATACATTACGAAGTAATGTACAGATTATTATTTAAGTTATTACTATACCTGCGCTATACTTCTCGCTCACTGTGTAATTAATATTCCCAATGGTGCACATATCTGTGCAATTGTTACTGAGATGGCACAAGACACAGGGCTCTGCGTTCGCGCACAGGGGATTCTCACAGGTTGCACAGGTTTCACAAAACGCCCCCGAATACACAGTTTCGTCCGACGCAGAACATTGACAGCGACCTGAAAAGAGGAATATTTTAAATGAATAAAATTATTGAATACGAATTAATCACCTAACACGTGTAAGGGTGACATTTAATTAAATAGACATTTGTTGGATCAGGTTACGCCAAATCATCAGCTGTAGCAAAAGGGAACCACTTTTGAACTATGGTCAAAACTTCAAGTCTTTATCTCATTGGGGAGCTTAATTCTACTACTAAACTACTCACCAGACACACATACCCCGTGCCCCGAGCAGACCTCGTCCACGCCGGGGGCCCTGCACGTGTCCTGGCGGTCTGTGCGGTCGTTGCCTTAAATCTAACTACTCACCACACACACACTCCCCGTGCCCCGAGCAGACCTCGTCCACGCCGGGGGCCCTGCACGTGTCTTGGCGGTCTGTGCAGTCGTTTCCTTAAATCTCACTACTCACCACACACACACTCCCCGTGCCCCGAGCAGACCTCGTCCACGCCGGGGGCCCTGCACGTGTCCTGGCGGTCTGTGCAGTCGCAGGCGGCCCCGCTCCAGCCGTCCACGCATGCGCACTGCCCGCACACGCACACGCCACGACCCACGCCGCCGCACTCCAGTTTATTCTCTCTTTGAACAATAAAATTAAACTTTTTAGTTACGAGAAACATCTATTGACACGCTTTGATAGTAAAATCCACGTACTTTTGCTAAGATTGCAGCTTTCAAAGCGGGCAACGGAAGTTCGTAGCACTAAACATACTTAGATTACTTAGAGTCTAAGCATATATATTTTTGACGTGACAACGTCTTATAAATTGGTTTGCCGGGTGACACTTCAAGAAACTGCGTTACTCTCCGCTCACGTTATGCGCTCACAATGAGAGCGAGTGAGAGGCACGCGTCCCTTCCACTCGGGCATGGTTAGCCCGCCTAAGAGCGAGAGAGACAGACATAAAAATTATTTTACCACTCAAAGTCGTTGTCACGTAAAACTTTCGCCCGTATACCGACTTTACAGGCAACCAATTTTTATATTAACTCTGGAAGATTTAAAGTAATCCAGATTAAATTTTATTCAATAATAGAAAAAATTAAACCTTCAAACTTCAAGTGTACAAGATAAATTGCGCGTAACGAATTCACCAGAGCCATATTAATTGGCAATTTACGTGTTACGTGTTTTGTATAAATGAGTTTCCCATCGTTTTAAAAAGTGAGACTCACAAGCTGACTTCACAATATTTGCACTGGCAGTACCGCCCGCTGAAGCCAGGGTCGCAGTCACAGACCCCACACAGGCAGTCTCCGGCTCCAGAACACGTGTGAGTGTGGGTGTTGTTGGGCGGGCGGCACTGGGCCAGCAACGCGGCTGACGCTGCTTCGTCTTCTATAGAACAATCGCACTGGGGACCCGACCTGAAAATCAGATATTTTACTTTCATCATCATGATCAGCCTCTAACCATCTACTGCTGTACATAGGCCTCCCTCGACGAATGCCAAGACGACCGATCCCTTGCCACTCGCAAAAGTAACTTTAAAACGAATAATCGAGAAGCATGATCCATTTAATTGATAACTTCAAAAAAGGAATAGATTCTATGCAGGTATTTATGTACATTCATAGATTTCGCTGTCAATGATGGAAAGATTTTTCACAAAAGTTTAGCAACTAGTTGTTAGTTATTTACAACGAGACAAAACCCAACTAAGTAAGAATGTTGATAGTCGAAGTGAAAAAATGCACAATGCTTAATCGCCATCTTAAATGACGTGACATTACCAAATACGACAAATCACGAATGCGATACCGTGCTATGTATGGCTGGATGATATCACATAATATGGCAACACAATACAATTTATTTTTTGTTCACTTTCGGCTCGCGTACATATCTTGAGATTACGGGGCAAGACGTTTGTTTAATATGAAAAATTAATTTAATATGATATTACCTATATCATAAACAATTTCTTAAAATTTATGAATTATATTTAACTTAGGGCAACTAACCTAAAGTAAAGTATGAACCCTTATATGTCCCACTGCTGGGCACGGGTTTCCTCCTCGAAATCAGACGAGAAGAGTACTGGGCCATATTTTGCCGATGCGCTGGCCCAATACGGGTTGGTGAACTTCACATACCTTCAAATACTTTCAATCTCATCAGGCATGCAGTTTTCCTCACGATGTTTTCTTTCACCAGTGAGCAAGCGATAGTTTCGTTTTTAGGGTGCACTTAGTAGGTACACATATATAGGTATGCCTCACTGAACATCTTTTGCCTTTTTTAAACGAGTGAAGAATAAAAAAATAAGACGGCGGATACTTGGAACATGGAACAAATACTTTATTCGAATATTCGAATTCATATTTAAAAAAAGGAACAAGATGTCGGACAACAATTACCATCCTTCGTTGCATTGGCAGACCCCGCACTCCAGGTGCGAGTTGGCTGGGCAGGTGAGAGACATATCCTTGGCCGTGTCGCCCTCGCACTGGCACCCACACTGAACCTCCACCTCCAAAGTCAGAGAGTCTTGACCCAGTTGGCTCTCTGATATTCTGATTGTATGCCGCGACTGAAAATAAATATTGCATCGTGAATAGACTGATTACAATTGCCAAGTATGTCTTTATTTACAGTACGTAATAATATGTTATTTACACAAATGGTGTTTGAATATTAAAGGGTACTCCTCTAAATCAGGGTTTCTCAAACTTTGGGCTCCACGAACCCCTGCTGAAATTTTCAGGTGACAGCGGACCTAACTATCTAATACAAAGAAGAAAATAAGGGTTTCTATTTTAATATAAGGTAACAAATAATGTGCCAATAGAAATATATTATTTTTGATATTAATGTGATGGGTATGCTTGTTTCTTGACGCAAATGGCCTTATAACATAAAATAACCTTAATTCTGACTGGGCATCAACTGCTTTGCGTGAGAGTGTCAGTCAGTCAGTCAGTTATCAAGCCATCATTACGAAAATCTTGTCGCGAACCCCCTGCCGCCGAATGGCGAACCCCTAGGGGTTCGCGTACCCCACTTTGAGAAACGCTGTGCTAAAGAATTACCCTAACCTATATTCACTATTGAGGTATTATATATGACTAAACTCAAATGTGTAGGCTATGATTGTGTTAGTAGCCTATATTGTGATTGCTGATGCTTATTTCCAATTAGAGTAGAATCCATAGGAATGTTTCATTTCTTCGTATTGTTATTTAAATTTAAAGTTTAAACTGCATTCGCAGCTTCTGCGTGTATGTGTTAAACTTACACTTTTCGCTTACACCGGCGTAAAGCAACAGTTATGCTGTCCTGTTTTATGTGGTTTTGTGAGATTCCAGTGACTCAGTGAGGAGATGGGTTAAAGATGGGTAACGCTGGACTTGACTCTCTTACCCTAGGCTTCAAGTAGGACCTTCTAGTAGGTGTTATGGGAATATCACAGTCCAAGTATTAAGATTTTTTTGTTCCTATTACTAAAGTGCCATCTTCTCTCGAAGGTCGGCGATTATTTTGACATGTGTCATTGATACCGCGGCTCTCAATGATTAGTTCATTGAATGAATGAATTAAGGAACGGGGTTTTTTTTCTAACTTTTGGTACTTAGCTTAGGTTTTTAGCCAAGATATTCAGTACGCTTACCTTAGATGACGTTTGTACCCCACCATGATTCAGGCCTTGTCGTGGCGGTGGGGCACAGTACCCCAGGGTAACCCAAACACCTTGGGTGAAGCGAATTGAGCCGAGGGGGCTCTTTGTACCCCTCTTATAAGAAGAGGTGACAAAAGAGCAGGGGGCAAGGGGTGAGGATGGCATTGTACTGTCCAGACGTTGGGAGTGGTTGTTCTGTGGTGCGGGGCAACCGCTCTGTGGAGGTGGCGTCAGTCCCCTGAGGGACTGACTAGCCGTCGAGGTGCCCTGTTGCTTGTAGATCCGGGGCACCTCACCAAAGGCGGCATTGGTGGCACTCGCCGGGTTTTAGTGGGTAGAGCTGCGTCCACTTACCATCTTTCGGGCGCAGCGAGTCCCACATACCCGCCTGGGGAGACCCACTCCCCAGCGGTATGCGTCAGTGCATTTCCCGGCGTAAAAGAAAAAAAAAAAAAAGATGACGTTTGTACGATACAACAAAAGAAAAAAATATATCAGTTAGTTATCGCTGCAAATCAAATGGAATAAGTTAAAGAAGAGAGCATACATTGCCAGTATTAGCGGAATAATTTGGATCGATACAGTATTCTCTGAATGCATCCGTAATTAGTCGCACTAATTCTAGTGAAATTGTATCTGTAATTGCACACTAGCAGAGACGGGCCGCCTGCGGAACGCGACTCTAATCTAAAATAATATCTCCATTCTCTATCAGGGTCAGGTATAAGGCGAATTGTACCGTCAGCAGAAAAATTATAGCCAATGAATAAAAATTGGAAACTAAAAAATATTTAGAGACTAAGATCCCGAACAAAAAACGGTACTTAAAAGTTTTCGTTTATGAGGCCACATACTTACTTCTCAAAGGGTTTCAATTTCCTTACGATGGTTCCTAGACATAATTTATCTAAATCTTCAGCTCTTTTGTATTCGTGGTTTTTTTTAAGCATAATTTAGGATTTTAAATTAACATGGTTATTTTTATTATTTAAACTATTTAAAACGGGATATTTACCATGTTTTTTTAATATTGTTTCGCGGAGCTCGATATTTCGACATTGTCAACGAATGTTATGTCCACGAGACTGAAAAACATAGTAAATATCCCGTTTTAAATATGTAGTTTAAATAATAACCTTAAATATACTGTAATAACATAAGCGTGCGTGTGTTTATTTTTCGCTTCTCTGTTAAGAAACAGATGGAAATTGTCCGTTTACCTTTTTGTACTCCGGACACGATTCCAAACTAATATGAGCTTCAAAGTTCAAAGTCATCCCGTACTCAACACCAGTGCACCGACTCGTCTCAATCAGCGACCCCCCTTTCACCCCGCAATCGGTAAAATATTTAATCCTTATCAATTCCGATTTCAAATCGTCTTGAAAGTTTACCACGCTGACAATGTCTTCGTAGCCCATTTTCACCAGCTTCAATATGTTCGAACTGTCGCTTTCCAGTTTCGCCACGTATGTGTAGTCGCTTAACAATTGATGTATGCTATCGTAATGGTCTTTTACACTTTCCGTTACAGCAAAAATTACATTCACCTGAAACAACGGGTTTGTTTAGCGATAAGATTACTAACAAGAATTAAGATTACTAAGACAATGTTGGACAAACAAAGGTATTTACTTTGTACTTATCTAAAAGCCTGTAGACTTGAGCGATGGAGGGATAGTCGTATTTACTCGCTTCAGAATAGTAGCCGTTTTCATCCAGGTGACAGGTTTCGTCGTTTTTCAAGGATGCTCCACCTATATAATGGAAAATATTGTTTAGTCCTACATGATAATTACAGGCCACAGGAATCTGTGAATCTACAATCATTGCGAATGTCGTCACTCATTATAAATTAAGATGGCTTTAAGAACAGTTGATATTTTTACGTTTAAAGAGTTTTTTTCGAAAGTTCTAGACTTTTAGGCGTGATGGTCTTTAAGCTCAATCGGTAGGTGCAGCAGATGGCACACCAAGAAATTTTAAAACGTTAGTGAGGTTAAATCGGCATACAAGCTGGTATTATAGACATTGGACACGACCAACGCTTACACGTTCCATATACACAAGTGTTTGAACGTGTACTTTGTGTGAGACTCTCCTTCGTGTCTTCGGATGTGAAACATCTATCTATCCATAGATCGAGAAAATAATATACAAAAACAGTAAGCTACATAAGCCAGTAATTTTTAAAAAACTGTGTAACATAAAGCTATTTTTATTCTTAAATATAAATATACATGCTGTTGTTTTTTTAATGTTAACGCGAATTTCATTTATTTTGAAACTACATACTTTTAAAGATAACATCGTTATCCTGAATGAGAACCGATGCTGTAAAGCCGGATGTTGCTTGGCAATGTAAAAGATGTTTCATTATAATAAACACTGCTAATATTAGAAGTGAAATATTCCCAGATTTTAACACATACATAGTATTATTTGAGGTTAGAATGTTGTTAGTAAAACAAAAGTTTCGCAACAAAACATTAAGGTAACGCGTGGAGCATTAGCGTATTTTACCGCAAACATAATGCAATACTCGAAGATTGATGGCTTGTTTTTGCAAAAGCTGTATGGACATAGAATATCTGAACAATACATCTAATTTTTGACGTTCACTTCAAAATACTGTGTAATAAGACAAATGCAAATGTCTACATGTAAATATACTATATTACGGCGTTTGATGTAGAATGTATGTAGCATGCCAGACACAGGATTTTCAGAGTTTCACTATCCACCCCAATGAACGACCAGAAACTCGCAAACCGCACGAAGCGTGACAATATAGTTAGGAGAGACACCACCCCGGTTTTGCATGGCACAACCGAACTATAAATCAAATCCGAAATTATTATCCAATTGAAAATATGTTTCATACGTGGTACTATTAGAAAAGCGAATTGATCTCATCGTGATTACATCATTATCATCATCATCATCAGACTATCCGTTGACTGTTTAACATAGGTGCTTCGTCAAGATGGCCGATCCCTTGCCACTCGCATCCAACACGCATGTAGGTCATGATGTCTAGATTCTAGATGAAATTTATGTTAGCCACGCTTCACACCGACGAAGCCGCCTCATTTGACAGCAGAATTCAAATCGTAAGGCAAAAATAGGCCAGGATAGGATGAATGCCGCCAAAATGTCTGATCTTCCGCAGGTCTACAGTTTCGGTAGGGAATACGTCACCTAATTTCCCATCCCCCGCCGTATGCAACAGTCCATCGGAGAGTAGGATGACAATCTTGCGGCTGTGCGGCGACCACCCGACTTGCTGGTCACACGTGATGGCCTGGACCAGGGCGTCCAGCTGGGCCTCAGCGTTGTCCAGGTTGGCTGTCACGGAACTCCTGTTCACTTTCTCTATAAACTCGTTTACCTGTGGCACAAAGATATTATTTTTATGGCAAATTCAGGTGTTTCAAACAGATTTTTTTTCAATTGTGTTATGAAAATTCAAATTATTTATTTCAGATGAGATAATTAATAGCTAATATTAGTAGGTATAATATATTTACATAGGGAGGCCTATGTTCAGCAATGGACGGATAAAGGCTGATGATAATGATAATGATAATAATAGTGGTGGTGGTGGTAAGGCTGATGATGATGATGATGATGATGGTGATGATATAATGTACATAAGAATCTAACGAAAGGTGCATGTCATTGTGGGACCCGTTGATGTTACAACCCGTTACAGTGACGTATGTGTATTGGGATAAAAGTAATCATAGTACAGCAATCCAAATCTCCAAAACTGAGATATATAAGCGACCCTTATATGACTCACTGCTGACCATGGGTCCCACAGGGTCTCCTCCTCGAAATTGGGCGAGTAGAATGACGGGACTTGGTTCATGAAGGCTTAGGAATTAGGCGTGCATTCTCACGACGTTTTACTGAACCGTGATATCACTTAACTTAATATTTATTAGTTCTCACAACCACTTGTTCTAACACAGTTTAAGCACAAGGCAGGCTATTATTTAAATAGAACTACAAATTTCTCCCAGCAAATGTCTATGCTAACGCGACCGCCCTACATGGTTCTTGTACTGCGCTCGCACATGCTTGGTACTTATGTTAATTACATTTGCTAAAGGAAATCTGCTGGTATTGTATGGATATTCAATTCTATTAGATATCTATCATGTGAGCGAATAGGTATTTTATTTACGAGAATTTCATTTGTTGCTCTATGAATCCGAAATATCGTATAAATAAACTATTTTTTTAATATAGACGACCTCTGTGGCTTAATGGTTGGCGGGTTGGCGCTCAAGCCCGGAGGTAGCGGGTTCGAGTCTCGCCAGGGAACAAAAAAGTTTCTGTGTTCCTGGGTCATGGATGTGTATTAAATGTGTAATATGTAATAAAAAATCTTAAATAAACGTATTAATATAAAAAAAGTATTCAATATATACCCGTAACACAATTCTTCTGTGTTGTAAAAGCGTCCATAGATACTATTATCATATTATATAATAAAACCTTAATAATTATATAAATTCAATAAAAAGTAGCTTTATAACAATGTATAATATATCAAACATATACCTGATTTGTCAAAGATAAATGGTGTTTGTAGCTATATGTGGAGTCACAAGCTTCTTCCTCCACCGTGCAAGGGTTCGCCAGGCGCCGGGGATCCATACTGATGAACGGCATCACAGGCTTTTCAGCGAAGCTGCCGAAACCTAACCTACAGCGAAGAAACACACGCAATTATAAACTAG
Source organism: Lycaena phlaeas (assembly GCA_905333005.2). NCBI lineage: Eukaryota > Metazoa > Arthropoda > Insecta > Lepidoptera > Lycaenidae > Lycaena > Lycaena phlaeas. Next base: position 9,641,580 of record HG995181.1, read on the forward strand.
TAGAATAGTCTAGAAGGAATTAGAGGTCATCTTTCTAATGATCATCATAAGGCCGTGAATGATCGATCCCAGTAATATAATGACCGCCATCTTGTATGTATGGATGTCTGTTACTCTGTCACGTAAAAACTACTGAATAGATTTTAATCAAACTTTACAATAATCATAATCCAATCATATCAAAATAATAAGCCAAATAACAGGCTAGCATTTTATCCCGTACTTCCACAGGGACGCGAGGGCAAAACCGCAGGGCACTGCCTATAAAAGAGGAAGAGGAAGCCTATAAAAGTAGAAGTGGTACATAAAGCACATATTTCAGTTACCAACGTTTAAAAAGCAAAACTACACAATTAACACTCACCTAAAATTATCTGTTAAATTCTTCAATAATGAAGGGAGATCATCTCTCAGAGAGACTAGAGTTTCCTTGTCATCTTTCATAGACCAGGTCAAATCCATCAGATAATATAAATCTAAGGGATAATTCTTCGCTGGTCTGTATGAGAAATTTATCTTTTTTGTCTCACCTAAAAAGAACACCGTAATTAACAACTTTATACATAACCAAAACAATTAGACGCATGGCAAGCGATGCCGGAAACCCGACTTCGCCCCGCGCTTTATTACATTTGCGGGATGAAGGCTTCGCTACTCGCTTTATATAATATAATTGTTTTGCCCCTCTATACAAGTGCCCCTCTAACAAAATAAATGTGTATATACATAGCTAGGAAGAGAGAGAGAGGGTTGTTACAAAATCTTTGACGAACGTTTATTCAAAAGTATTTGGTTAAACGTATCTACCTGCCCCCCATCGCCCCCCCCCCCATCCCCCGCCCGACCAGTGGCATAAACGCTAAACGATCATCAATCGACAGCATTTATCCGTCCGTGCATAGGCATCCTTTAATGAACACGAAGATGGCATATATCCCTAGAAGTAAAATTGAAATCAACGTGATGGAAAAATTCAAAATAGCTTACGAGGTTTCAAAGACAATTTTATTCTCTGCGGTTGTATTTGGACAGCATTTATGCTGTCCGTCTGTACGTCCTGCAGGGAGCTGTTCTCGGCAACTTCCCACACGGGTTTCTCTGGTCTTTGAATCATCCCTTGACTGCAACTACTTGCTACTAAGCTAAAAACCATAAACTATTATTTTATAGATATTACATTGGTTTTGGATTCCAACGTGGAGGAACATATCAATCCAAATCAAAACACCCGCTAAGCCGCTATTTTTTTTTTAATTATTGTGCACTCACTGACGTCTAAGTATAGCAACGCATGGATAAGTTGTCTGAGTTTAAAACAAGGTGGCTTATATATGCTATGTTCAAGCAAATTTGGTCACTTACCACCCTATTAAAGTTTGATCTCAAGTGACATAAAAGAGCAAAAGTCCTCCTGTGACCATGGTTGCTGTAAAGTATCCGAAACGTCGGGCAATTAAAAACTCAATAAGCCGCGATAACATCCGTAAAAGTTGTTTGATTATAATAAAAGAGCAATGTTAAAATCTTATTATTAGTTACTTGCTTTAGCAGCAGAATACACCATAATATTTTTCAAAAGCATTAAAAATTTTAAGAAACTTTGTACGTAACGATATCTTTACCATCATTAAGAACATCCAATGCAAAGCATTAATATAATATGAGAGAACAACATTCTAACATTCGTACAGCTTTATAATATGTTACCATAAGTTACCGCCACCAAGTTAGCAGTTCCATACCGTTAAATAACTGTGTAGTTTAATTAACTTATTAAGTTAACAGTATTCTTATGTTAATTAATGATTATATAAATTACTGCAATTAAAACATATAATAATTATCATCAGTCCAACCACTGCTGACAGTTTTGTGGCTAATTCGTTTATTTTAAATATTTTCACATATTTGTAAAGTATTTGGAAAATAGTTCCACTGAGATGTGTTGCCGATTCTAAGTGGGATCGCTTTGTAACACGAGGTTTTTCGCTCAATAATTCATTAAGTGAGTAGGTGCCATTAAATAACAATATTTAAATTAAAGCTAGCAATATTTAAATGTTGTTTTACCATAAATCTTTGCACACAAACAAACATAATGACGTTTCCTTTCTATGAAAGAGGCTTGAGATTGGTTGAAAGGTTAATGCTTTATGCTTTATTGAATTTCAATTTAAGGCTTGGCAAGAACACGTTTATCTTATTGAACTACGAATAACACGTCATTACGCTATGCTAAAAAGAAATCATTTACCATATTATATTTACAGAGATGAAGTTGTTTATTAACCTATTTTAGTTCTCTGTAAAGAATCCGTCAAACTCTTTATAAACTTGATTTTATAAGTTTGATCAAAAGTCCTCAAGACCAAAAGTATATCATTATGTGGAAACTTTTAAATGGCGTTTTATTTGATATAATTTACAGTTATATATTTTACTGTTTTAATTTATCTAATTTACCTATTTAGTTGTCAGTTTTCCGAATAAATAAAAAATAATACATAAATAGATATTTACGCTTTTTCTTTGCAAGTTGCAGCATGCTGCATTAGCAGATTTTTTTAAAAATCGCTACTGTCTGTGTGTGGATTTTTTTTTCAATAAGCGTAAAACGATAATGCTTTCTGTTGAACAAACGTACAACTACTAAACAATTTCTCCATAAAACTCTTGTTTCAATGTTAGTAAGCGCGAAAATATCTGGTAGTGGAAATAGGTCCACTTTCACTGGCCGTTATGGCACAAAGTCCCATAAATAAAACACCTGAGAGCCACAAGTGTCTAACCTATTGAGCCACATAGCCCAAAAGCTATCGTTTCACGAAGCCCACGCTTAAAGTATTTTAAGTCTTTTTAGGGTTCCGTATAGATTTAATACTAGCCGAATTATTATTTTAATTTTGTATGCTGTTTGGATAGACAAACGGAAAGACAAACCGTCTGAGGGTAAGTTGTCAGCATGGCCCATAAAAATAAACAAGTTTATCTAAGCCTAAGTTTAAGTAAGCCATGGCAACTTGTTTATGTAATATTACCCGAGACATAATGTTAAGTCTCGGTGCCATTAATTACTGCTTACCTTTCTTTCCGAAACACAGCAAAGCTGTTTGAAGGAACAAATATGTAGTTAGTGTGCCTAATATCATACAGATTACAGACAGGCATATGACAGAACGCATCTTTCCGAGTGCAGCTCGGTACAAGTATCATATTAGCTATCCGTCTTTTACAGCACAGCATACACACACCACACTGTTAAACCTCAAAAGTTAAGGAATCTGCTTAAAGGGGATGTGTATTCTATTTAACAATAACTATACTTATCACTTCTTACAAATTACATATATAGTATTTAGGGCCTGTTTCACAATCTCCAGATAAGTTCCGAATAGGCTATTCACAACATATTTGACAGATAGAGTATGGAATATCTGTCAAATATGTTGCCGATATCCTATTCGGAACTTATCTGGAGATTGTGAAACAGGCCCTTTGTGTAATATATTGTACGGGGCCCATAGTATGCGTAGGCGACACACACTTGGCCGTATTTGTATATTAATCTCGGTTTCATAAAAAGGCTTATAACGTCATGTCACATACCGTGATGACTTGATTGAAGCTTGTGAATGTGGGAACATGATTGAATGGACGCGAGAGCATTCAGAGAGTAAAGAAATGGTTTACATTCCTCACGTTTTGCTAAGGGCAAAGGGCTCGCTTGAGGCCAAGGTTCATGCTTCTAGCTTTATTACATGCTATGTGGAATATAACTGTTAAAGTGTTTCATGGTTGATTTAATATAATGTTTGACGTTCATTAATCTTAACTTTATCATCGGGCTTTTATACGTTTAATCTGTAACTAAAATACGTGTAGTAAACAATTAAGATGTGAAAGTTGGCGGTAGAAGAAATTCGAATTTAGATATTCTGCGCTCCCGTGGGTTTCTTAAGGGTACCACTTTTTTGTAATGATGATAACCAGGATCGTTTTTGGTGCCTGACCTCTGTGGAATTCATACTTGAGCAGTGTCACTCAAACCATAACCACTGCGAGCATAGCCGATTTTTGAGAGTTACGGATCTAGCAGGCAACAGGAGCACCTCAGGGACCGGCTAGCCCCAGCAAGAGGATACTCTTCATAATGCCCATAGTGCCCTAGTGCCCCCAATTAAGCCCCAACCTAAGCTCGGCTGAAGCTGAAGGGTATTACTAGAGGTACATTAAATAGTATCTCCTACACACCCCCGTTCGATATCTGCAGGATGATTCCAACAGTTCTGCGTATTTCTTTGGTCAAACAGCTTTGCTATGTTTCGGAAAGATGTTGTAGCATAACCAACTGGCACTGACATAATTATTATCTTATTCGAATACCTGACGCGTTACCAACCAAGACATCTCACTGAATAGGCAACACTTAAAACTAAATGACGACCTCTGTGGCTCAATGGTCAGGGCATTGGCGCTCAATCCGGAAATAGCGGGTACGAATCCTGTCAGGGCACAAAAAGTTTCTGTGTTCCTGGGTCATGGATGTGCGTTAATACTAACATCTAATACAATAAAAATCTTAAATATACGTATTCATTAGTATTAAATATAATATTATGTATTTCCACTAGGCCGTAACACAAGTTCTTCGTTAACTTACCAGGGACCAGATTGACGTGGTGTAAAAGTGTCCATCAGTGCATTACTCGTCTTTGTATTGAATACACGCGTTAACTTCACTTACGTGCGATCTAAATAAATAAACATCGCTCATAAAACCGGTTGGCGTAATACGATGTATCGTACGTTTTATGCATCCAATTATGTGTCTTATTTATAATGGAGGAAGAGTTACTTGCAACTAGTCAAGATGGTGAGGCGGGAGATGATCAATTATTTTTATGCGAAAACTTACAAGATATGAACAACACTTGCGATACCAATACTATAGAAAATAATGACAGACCTACAAAGCGAAGAAGGGAAATGGATGAAGAGGATTGGATAACGATAGGAAAAAATGGGAAACGACAGATACCTTCGAAAATAGATATTTTTGTAACGAGTCTCGAGAAGTTGCCTAAACACTTTGCATTGGCAAAATTATTTCAATGTCACAATATAACCGGAATAACTAAAGTTAAGTACATAAATTCTTATAAATTACACTTGGAATTTAGTAATGAGTCTAGTATGGATAAGTTAAGATCTTGTGAACCATTAATTCAGTTGGGTTGGAGATTTCATAAGCCATTTGAAGTTGAAATATCTTACGGGGTGATTAGAAACGTGGAGCTCGATCTTGATGAAAAAAGTATTATGGGGGCTATTTCTTCTACCCACTTGGATATAGTCGCAGTGAAACGCCTTAAGCGGAGGAGTATGGAAGGGGATGGATGGGTGGATAGCGAGAGCATTCGCGTAGGCTTTCGTGGCTCATCGTTACCACCTTGGATATACATATACGATACGAAGGTAAAAATTGAACAATACGTATATCCCGTGACTCAATGTTCACGCTGTTGGCGTTTTGGACATTCGCAGAAGTTTTGCCCCTCCAAGAAAAGTGTATGTCCTAAATGTGGGAAACACCACGAGAATTGCGAGACAACTTTGTACAGATGTATTAATTGTACTGGTGGGCATATGGCTCTGAACAGAAAATGTCCAGCATATGTAAAAGAAAAGCGCATCAGAGAGCTAATGTCGGAGTTTAATTGTTCATATCGTAAAGCTTTAGATATGTATGTGCCCCCCGAGCCAGCCCTGTGTAATGACATTGAATCTCCGCCATCACTGGATACTTACAGACATACAGCCCAGACTAATAATGATGAACAGCACCAGATGTTATATTCGGATATAGTGTCGAAAAACAAAGGAGCGAATGTGGAGATACCTACGGAACCTAAAATTTTGGAAGAAACTAATAGGCCTTCGAGCTCAAATACTAATAAAAAAAAGAAAAATAAAAAGCAGAAAAGAAATGAACAGGACAGTGATATTGAAACAATGAATTTGGGATCCGACGATGGGGAAAATGCAGAACGTGTGGAAGAAGGTAACAAGAGGTCAGATAGAAGAAATAAGCGTAAGGACAATATAAGTTTAGTTCAGCTATTAAATAAAGTTAAAGGTATTATATTTTCTGAAAATTACGATAGTTTGCAAAATAAGTTTAAGCAAGTGGCTCTAATAGTTGGGGATTGGCTCTTATCTTTTATAGGACAATATATCAGTGAACAGTCTTTCGATTTTTTCATAAATAGATAATGACAATAAAAACGAATGTTAATATTTGTCAATGGAACGCGCAAAGTGTAAAACCTAAATTATTATCGTTAGACCAACTATTAAATAAAGAAAACATTCATATAGCTGTTATAAGCGAGACTTGGCTAGGGCCTAATCACTACATATTATAAAACAAAGTCGCTTTTTCTGTCCCTATATCCCTTTGTACGCTTAAATCTTTAAAACTACGCAACGGATTTTGATGCGGTTTTTTTTAATGGATAGGACAATTCAAGAGGAAGGTTTATGTACATAATTTATTAAGTTTTTATATACATTGGCTAAGATATAACAATAATTGTTGGAGGTGTCGGAAAAAAATTGGCCGTCTGGGAGTTTCCAACGAAAACGCTCCCTAAACCCTTTGAGATATATCAAAATAATGTATGGTGGAATTGTGTGTCTTAAATAGGTCTACAAAAAAGTCCGCGATGGCATATATCTATCTCTTAGGGATATCATACTATATCCATTTAATACTTCAAATAAATGGGCAATTATAACGCGATAATTTGAAAGTTATTTACACAAATACGGTATGAATCCTTATCATTTTAAATTAGTTAATTAGCTGGAGCACTTAATGAAGATTATTTTTACCCTTTACATCATGCAAATTAAATGAATACTTTAGAAGATATGGCAATATCAAAATAATACGCAAGAAAATAAACCGTGTTGCCGTGATTTGAGAGAGCAGTGTAATATGTAATAGTATCCTAAATAGTAAATATGCATGCAGAAAGTCTGCGAAGGAATATCATATGTCTTTATATTCAAGATACCATATTATATCCATTTTAATACAAAAACTTAGTCATTATTGAAATGGAAAATAATCGTCATCAAACATGATAAATCCGTAAACCTAAGTTCACGCGGGCGAAGCTGCGGGTAACAGCTATGATTCAATAAGAGTACCTGGTTATGATGTGTATCGACGAGATAGATCTGACGGTTATGGAGGCCTAGCTATTATTACACATAACTCAATTCAATCTCAACTGTTTCCTATTCAGTCTCTTAATCAGGGCATAGAAGTTTTGTGTGTTAAAATATCTAACGTTAAGTATATACACCATATTATGGTTATTTATTGTCCACCATCTGTTCGTACATGTTTAGCAGATTGGCAACATATTTTCGAACAGAAGACCTCAAAAACTCTCATACTAGGAGATTTTAATGGCCATCATCCATCCTGGTCTTGCAAATCCGACACGAGAGGTAGCCAAATTTTTGATTGCCTGATGGATAACAATTATGTGTCTTTAAATGATGGTACTACAACTCGCATTAAACTTGTAAATGGTAGTTTACAGAAATCTTCCCCTGACTTATCAACCGTATCAGCGGACGTGGCGTTATATTTCAACTGGAGTGTACTTAATGAAACTTTAGGCAGCGATCATTTGTTTATTAAAATTTCAACATCTTATCTCGATAGTCAATCATATAATTTACAAAAGCGTAATTTCAAAAATGCCAACTGGGAATTATACTCAAATCATGTCTCTTTGAAGTTAGAAACCTTTACAATATCCAATAATCCACAGAGCGACTATAACATTTTTATTCAAGTTATTAATGAGGCAGCGGATTTAAGTATCCCATATTATAAAATCAAACAACAGCCATCTCAAAAATTTAAGCCGAAACCATATTGGAATGTTGAACTATCTAAAGCTGTTGCTGAGCGGCGCCTAGCCCTAAGTAATTTTAGAAAAAACCCAACACCTAATAATTTAAATAAACTAAAAGACAAAGTTAGACTGGCTCAGTTATTAATTAGAAGAGCTAAAAATTCTAGTTGGTTTGAATTTTGTTCATCAGTGGATGGGTCGACCTCTGCTGGAGACCTTTGGCGTAAGATGAAATGGCTCAAGGGTCGAAAAGTTGCCACATCGAACATTGATAGGCATATCACAACAAAACTTTTGGAACAGCTAACCCCAGATTTCGTATCAGAGAATCTACCTTCTTTTTGCTCGAATAACGTTAAATTACAGTCTCCATTTACTATATCGGAAGTCATTAAGTGCATTAAGTCGAAAGACACATCACCAGGTTCAGATAACATATCATTTTCCATGATCAAGCATCTCCCGGACAAAGGAATTGATATATTAGTTAAAATATATAACCTATTTTTTAGTGTAAGTCAAGTTCCCACACAGTGGCGATACATTTCTATAGTACCTATCCCTAAACCTAATCAAAATTCTTCTTTTCGACCAATTTCTCTCATCTCATGCCTTTGTAAAATTTTTCACTCTGCTCTTAAAAATAGAATTGAATGGTTCCTAGAAAAAAATAAAATATTTAGTCCAGAAACAACAGGATTTAGGAAAAATATGTCATGTTACGATAACTTAACTCATTTAACAACTAGGATACAGAGTGGGTTTTCTAAAGGGGAGGTCACTCTTGCGTGTTTCATTGACATAGAAAATGCTTATAACAATATAAATATAAACTCACTACTTCTCACTTTAGATCAGTTCGGAGTGGGATCAAAAATATGTACTTATCTTTGGTCGTTTTTAAAAGAAAGGTATTTACAGATTAAATTAGATAATAGCATTATGAGGAGATGTGCAAGTAAAGGTATTGCCCAAGGCGACCCCCTATCTCCACTACTTTTCAACATAGCTACTGCTAACATATGTAGAAGCATTAATTTTCTCTATATATCACAATACGCTGATGATTACGTGTTGTATATATCAGATAAATGTGTGAATAAATGTATTAATTCTTTACAATTAGCTTTAAATAATTTATATATTATATTAAACAATCTTGGTCTTGAAATTTCATCGTCAAAGACAAAAATATGTATTTTTAAAAAAGGAATTAATAATATGCCAATCACCCTATCTATTAATAATAGTAATCTAGAAGTTACCGATAATGTCAAATATTTGGGGATGTGGTTGGACCGTTCTTTAAAGTGGAATAAACACATAAAGGAATTGTGCTCAAGAATCACCAAATATCTAAATATTTTTAAGTCGCTTGCTGGCTGTGGTTGGGGTATTCACCCCAAGCACTTAAGACGCATGTACTTTGCAATTATCAGGAGCAGAATTGATTATGGGTGCTTCCTGTATGGAAACGCATGTAATGGAAACTTGTATCAGTTAGAAAAAATCCAAAATCAGGCAATGAGGGTAATTGGTGGTTTCATTAAGTCAACTCCGATACATGTAATGGAGAGTGAACTTAGTATCCCTCCATTACATGTTCGGAGAAATTACCTAGGCGGTAAATATTGGACGAAATCAAAATCTATTAAAAATAATGTTACGATAAACCTGTTAACTAGCCTTAATGAATTGAAGTTTAGTAGCAATTATTGGCGACGTAAAAAATTACCACTATTACTGTCAGTGCATGAAAAATTTAACGATCTTCCTATTGAATCTAGTAGCTTGTTGGAAATGTTTAGTTTAGATACGTGGGTCACTAATATAAATTTAGATAAAGTTATTAAATGTAATATAGATAATTTATGTTTAGGAAAACGTAATTATAACAACGCGACTTTACGTTTGATATGCGAGGAACTTATGCAGTCAGAGTATAATGAATTTTATAAAATTTTTACAGACGGATCGAAGCAACAAGACGAAATAGGAGCTGCTTTTTTAGATACTGAATTAGATATGAATATGAAATTTAAAATTAGGGGGGATGTTTGTATTATGGTGGCTGAGCTTGTGGCCATATCGGAGGCCTTGGCTTACGTAGACTCATTGCAGTACCACAGATTTGTTATATTTACTGATTCTAAAAGTGCTTTGCAACATTTGGCTCGATGCACCTCGGTCATACGAGGTATACCGATAGCCTACCAAATTATAGACTCTATTTATAGTTTACAAAGAAAAAATAAATCTGTGGTACTGCAATGGATACCATCTCACTGTGGTATATATTATAATGATAAGGTGGACCTTCTGGCAAAGCAAGCTGTAAACGATGGTTTAATTTATGATATTCTTCCATTTTATTCTGACTGCTTACATATTTTAAAGAAGCTTTGTTTTAACATGTGGCGTGAAGAATTTGATAAAAGGTCGGTGGAAAAAGGCATTTGGTACAAAACGGTCCAACCATATCCACAAAAAATTTCATGGATAGAGAATGCGCTTAACAGAAATAACATTGTGACAATTTTGAGGCTCCGTTCAGGACATATTCCATCTAGAAAGTTCGCTTATTTAATGGGAAAAATGCCGTCACCTAATTGCGCAATATGTGGTGTCTCGGAGGATCTGTTGCATGTTTTGATGGAATGTGTTCGGAACGAAGAATTTCGGTTGTCACACTGTAACTTTATAAAATGTAACTTAGATTTAAATAGTATTTTGGGGTTGCCCCATTCGAAACAAATAAAAACATTATGTAAACTATATGATAAGGCGGTGGTGGGCTCATAGATATTGTAAGTTTATGTTATAGTTTGTTTATTTAATTAAGGCGACATAATCGCTTTGGCGATAAAGCCTTTTAATAAAGAAAAAAAAAAAAAAAAAAAAAAGTGTCCATAGATATTAATATTATTATAAACTTGTCTGGGCTGATCCTAGATGCACTTATTTCTTTTCGTCGATTCTAACCACTAACCACCACCATCCATTCGCGTATCCGAGTAACATGTTAAAAAGACTGTAAAGATGATATTATCAGCTTATAATATTGGTGTACCTCTCGTCATCATTACACCTCGGGGCTGTGGAGCTGAAGTAGGGGTCCGCGCACCAGCGACAGTGGGCGGCTGCGGCGAGACACGGTCCACATTCTTGGTGCTCGATACACACCAGCTTCTCAAGCAATTGTTGGTGCACTGCAATCATAAATATGTCATAAGCGTGTATGGTATAATGGGTATGGGCTTGAGTGAGAGGACCGAGTAACATCCTGACCTGTGGTGTCTGAAGGAGATGAAGTGCATATAATAATAATAATAAAAATATGTTGGGAGAACTCACACACGGCCATCTGATTCCAAACTAGGCAAAGCCTGTTCTAATGGTAACCAGACATCTGATACAATACTTATATATTTCTAAATATATACATATTATAGATAAATTACGCCCAGACACAGAACAAATGATCATGCTCATCACACAAACATTTTTCCTGGGTGGGAATCGAACCCACCCACCCAATCGACCTTCTGATTTAGCAGTCAGGGTCACTAACCACTAGATCAACAAGCCAGTCAATAGGAAACGGAAAGGAACGAGACTATCGCCCGTGATTGAAAACACGATGACATTTAACAGTCTTTGATGGTGTTTGGAGCTTACTAACTTCCTCGACTGCTTTCGAGGAGGAAACCCGCGTCCAACAAGACATAAGGGCTTTGTCGTACTATGTCTAATATTATCTAATCTATGTCTAATATTATCTAAATCTGTCTATAGGTAATTTAAACTATTTGTTATTGTCTCATGTTTTTCAAGGAATAAAGTATTTTTCTTTCTTAGACCTTTACATTTGGATAGTAGTACCCAGTAGGTAACCTAAACAGGCCAAGAAAGTAAGAGTTATTTGTATCTAGTGTCTGATATAAATAACTATTATCATCACTCATAACAGTTTAAATCTTATTTATGTGATTTCCTGGTGTATCGCATCTTAAAAGAAATATATTCCAGTGATTTCATTTCACACAAACAATATTTCATCTCTTTCCATGATATATAAATATGATGTAACTTCTTATTTAGGTTTTTGTGAACGTACCAAAAAAGTGAAGTAAAACATCATGAGGAAAACAGAACGCCTAATAAGATTCAAAGTATTTGAAAGTGTGTTCACATCTATGACCCAAATCCCTCCAGCTAGCCAACCTAGCAGTGGGATATACTAATGTGTCGTTCTCAAAAAAAGTGTAAATTTGCCAAAAAAAATGAAATCTCGATTTACTCAAAAGCAGATGTAACACGAATTAAAAGAGCTACTTTATAGTTGATATTTTGGTGGAGGGAATGAATCCTTTAGAAATACATTTTTGAAATAATTATTGCAGAGAAAGAGTAGCGCAGGATAATGAGAAAAGGCCTTTAGGATTATAGGTTGATACTTTACTTTTTCACCAATAAAGTACACCACACTGCCATGTACTCAAAGCACAGTTTCAAATACAATAGTGAGTTGTAAAGGCACTTGCCAAGTATCTTACATTTGTAAACCTAATCAACAACGCATCGTAATGTCACTCGAATTTATAAATTATAGCTGTTACCCGCAGCTTCGCCCGCGTGAACTTAGGTTTACGGATTTATCATGTCTGATGATGATCATTTTTTAATTTAATAATTACTAAGTTTTTGTATTAAAATGAGTATATGTCATCTGTAACATAAAGACATATATCCCTTCGCAGATTTACTGTAGGCATATTTAGGATATATAATACTATTATTATATTTTCCACCATACGTTGATCATATTATTACGTCTACCAGAGTTGATACACTACGGCCTTAGACAGCAGACAACCGCCCGCGCCCGTTCGTATCACAGCAACACGATTTATTTTCTTCTGCATTATTTTGATTTTGCCATATCTCCTAAAGTATTCATTTAATTTGCATGATGTAAAGGGCAAAAATAATCTTCATAAAATGCACATGCTAATTAACTGATTTAAAATGATAAGGATTCATAACGTATTTTTGTAAATAACTTTCAAATTATCACGTTATAATTGCCCATTTTTTTAAGTATTAAATTATTATAGTATGATATCCCTAAGAGATAGACATATGCCATCGCGGACTTTTTTGTAGACCTATTTAAGATACACAATTCCACCATACATCATTTTGTTATATCTCAAATGGTTTAGGCAGCGTTTTCGTTGAAAACTCCCAAGCGGCCTATTTTTCCCCGACACCTTCATCAATTATTGTTATATCTTAGCCAATGTATATAAAAACTTAATAAGTTATGTACATAAACCTTCTTCTTGAATTGTCCTATCTATTAAAAAAAACCGCATCAAAATCCGTTGCATAGTTTTAAAGATTTAAGCGTACACAGGGATATAGGGACAGAAAAAGCGACTTTGTTTTATAATATGTAGTGATGTGCATTCACAAAACAAAGAGCGTTAATTCTCGGGTCACTATGTATTTGACCCCAAAGTTAATATCCAATAAGCCATAATAACTTAATATTAGGTCGATCACAAACAATGGGATGTCAGCGGGAGGTTCGTTAGAAAGCGTACCTTCATCGTTGGATACTTTCTTTTTATCTATTATCTGTGATCTTTACAAATTGATATGCTCTCGAATAAGCAGAGTGTTTATTTCCTATCCCATACCATTGCTGGGCGAAGGCCTCTCTCTTTTCCACTCGTTTTTAAATGCACCTTTGACAGGTGAGCTAAAATTCCATTTCGGGAAATAACTACGTCCAAAAGTGATAGGAATTCACGATTTATCTTGTGCTTCAATCTGTATATCATCATCATCATTATCATCATCAGCCTTTATCCGCTGCTGAACATAGGCCTACCTCAATGAACGCCAAGACGACCGATCCCTGCCACTCGCATCCAACGCATAATGAATTACAGCCATGATAATCTTCATATACCTACTGATAATCCTATTTTTAAAAATCATAACCGATCCTGTTGATAAAATCACAGAACTGTTAAAGCGCGACGCTGAAGCGCGACGTAAGCTACAACACACACTCAGACATAACACAGCCGGTGTTAGGCACACATTCACACCGCATGGGCCCCGGGGTCGTATGCGACGTCGAACCCTACACTCCGTTGACCAGTTAATCCGGATCAACCGCGACAGCATAGGCTCAGATCAGCTACGAGTCGACACCAATATAGACCGTGTAATCACCGATAGCACTCTGCTATCGGAAGCTTGCTCGGGTCCCGCGCTTGACCCGCCTCCCCCGCTACCGGGGGAGGGGAGGGCCGGCCCTCACGATAGGTTTCTAACGTCACCCGTTCCAAACCAGTCGACCGTAGCTGACCAAGTTAGGTACAAACCCGACGCCATGAACATGGCGGGGGGCAACCCCCCAAATTTTTAACGTCATAGGATGATCCAACCGGATCACCCCATTTCCGATGACGCATAACGGTCACTAGGACCATTAGCATAGATCCAACCGAAAAAAAAAAAAAAATTAAAAATACCCGAAAATTTGTAATAATGTCATATACATGCATGTTTGTAATCTTTCAAGCAAAAACTACTGAATGGATTTTCATAAAAATGATATAGCTTATTATATAACATCAGAATAACACATAATCTATACTAAGTACGCGGGTGAAACCGCAAGGCGCTGCTAGTCAGTTTACAAATACAATTCGATTAGTAACATACATTATAATATGTACATATTAAACAGTATCATATCATTGGTTAATTATTTATTTTATTTATTTATTTATTTAATTATTTATGTGCACAAGAGATTTTAACACAAAACTATTAAATTAAAAGAAAACAGTACAAAGGTATATTAGTAAATAATGAAAGTCGTTTTTTGTATTTCTCTGTTTCTCAGCGGAATTTTGATGCGGTTTTCACCATAACCTTCATTGTGAATTAGGGCAGGTTATTAAGTATAATTAATATTACAAAGTACATACCTACATAAATATTTTTATTGTAGAAACGAGAGAAACGTTTGTATGTTAAGAATTAGGTACATCAAAATTACATAACCAATCTAAGAAAAAACACTCGAATGCTGCATAAACAATTAGCAATATAGAGACGGTAGTTAATTTAAGTTAACGCAGGCAAAACTTCGGCTCGTTAAAACAATAAATAAATATTATTCAACCACTTCAATCATAAATCAAATCCCACATCCAATATAAAAAAAATCTATTGTAACATAAAACATAAAATAACGTCTGTATTTACATATGCATAGATAAAAACAGATCAATGTAATCGAATACCTCTATTATCTAAAACATGCGTTACTAAATTAATGAATAAACATTAGTTGCTCGCTGGGACAGAATGAACTATACCGAAACCCAACCCAGTAGACCGGCCTTACATTAATAGCCTGTAATTAAGACCTATTAATCATTAGAATCAGTGCTTTGATTAATAATTAGGTATATACAACTATTATAATAAATACTAGCGGAGCCGACAGACGTCGTTCCGTATAATACATTTAATGTAGTGCGCTGAATCATGAATATAAGCTATCCTCGAATCCACTTTAACTCACACAAAAAATCTCATTAAAATCGGACCAGCCGCTTACCTACACTTCGACTAAAGTGACCCAAGAGGACTGCACCAGGTCATTGACGTGTATATGTTTATATTTTGACGACCTCTGTGGCTCAATGGTTAGCGCGTTGGCGCTTGAGCCCGAGGTAGCGGGTTCGAATCCCGCCAGGGAACAAAAAAAAATCTGTGTTCCTGGGTCATGGATGAGTATTAAATATGTGCATTGTATAATAAAAATCTTAAATATATTTATTAACATAAAAAGTATTAAATATATGTATTTCCGTTGTATGGTACCCGTAACACAAGTTCTTACTAACTGGCCACGGGGCTAGGTCAAAGTGGTATCATTGTTGATTGCTTGGGGAAAATACCCCACCAGTCCTGTCTCGTACACCGTAGTAAACGCGAAATATTTATGTTGCAGTTTTGAAATGTTTTAACTGTATTATAATTCACACATAATTATGATTCAGGTATGTAATATTTATCTTACAACCTGCTGTAGTGGAATTTGAACTCACGACCTTTGTGTACCTATGCAAGTCAACCGACAGAGTCACTACCATGAGCATCAGACAATTCTTAAAGATGTAGCAAACGCTTCATGTTCTTCTAATTTTTCGAATGCTAACGTGATAAAAAATATTAAATAATAATGTTAGCGATAGGAAGGTTCAAGGTAGCCAAGCGATTGGCTAAGCGTATCAAACACTTGTCGAACGCTAAATCGATTCGTTCGGTCAACAAAGTATGTTTTGGTATAATATATTATGGTGCTTGTAAATTTCGTTGTTGACAGCAGAAATATGTATAACTGTGGCATTTCTTAATTAGTGCGTTTGCGTACGAATATTAAATTCATACATTGATTTTTTCTATAGTATTCTACCTATAATAAAAGCCACTTTTCTAGAGCGGTGGATAAATACTGATTAGAAACCCACTACAATCGAAATACGAAATTGCGCATACACCAATTTGATCAGCGAGTTTATTATGTATACAATTTTATGACCGTCGGCGTCACAATAGTGACATATGTTAGCCTCGTGACCCAAATACGCCCGTAAACCTGTCACACGACACAGGGACGGACTTTGAAGAGAGAAGGGCCCCAAGCAGGGGTGCTTGGGGCCCTTCTCTCTTCTCTTATCTTGGATATCTTGGAAATCTCCTTAAACTTCGATACTCACATTTTTCTTTTTTTATGTTTACGCGAATTTCACTCATTATAATGAAACAAATTTACGGATTTTATCGCGGTTTATTAAGCTTTTTACAAGCCCGACGTTTCGGATACTTTACAGCAACCATGGTCACGGGAGGACTGAGGTGTCGGACGTCCTACTGTTAAACTAATAAAATCCGTAAATTTGTGTCATTATAATACTTACATTTTTATCTGTCATAATGCAATATTACTAAAAATTACACTCTTGCGTGGGCATCACGGGGCCCTTTTGCCTAATAGCTTGTCGCCTCTTTACACTTTAACACTTCCTATTTTTTTCTGAGATAATGCAATACTGGCGACTAATTATCACTAGCATTGCATCGCTTTTCTTAGTAAAATATCAACCCTTTATGTCCCACTGCTGAGCACAGGTCTCCTCCTCAAGATCAGGCAAGGAGGGTAATAATCGCTTTTCTTATTAGAATCGAATTGGTTAGAAACCCGTGAAAATAAAAACAAGTGGTTAAGGTAGAGAGATAGCATCAAGAACAGACACAATCGCTTTTATAACATACGTGTGTATTATTGCCCTTAGACAGTTGCCCATTGCACCTAATCGATAATCCGGCCCTGCACTCGTCACGCCATTCATTACTTATTTGCATATGAAGTGGTGTGAAAGAATTATTGATGTTTATATTACCTTTCCTTCTATTTATCCAGAACGGGTACCGCAAGTATGAGGCCTTAAATTCGATAAAAATAACCTTAACGATTTAAAATAAATACATATTCTATAGCAATATTAAAAAAATAAAACTGACTTCAAAATACAAAAACTTAGAAATAAAATAATTCCGTTTCTTCATTTTTTGTGCCTATAACATCGAATCTACTTATTCGCCTATTAAGGTATAATGAATAATCTCAGCGTTTACCATTTAACACCTCATTATTGTTATTTTTGAAATCGGTGTCGTATTTATTGCTGCACCTTATCTACCTTGACTATATTTATTATGAGTTGCAGGCATAAAAACTAGCTCCTCTAGGATTATTTACAAGCTTGCATCAATAGTTTGCTAAGGTGTAAAAAAGTACAGTAACAACCCTTATAATATTATGTCTCATTGCTAGGCACGGGGTTTCCACGTAGTCAGGGTGTGTTCAGTGTTTGGCCATAGACCATAGTTCACTGATGCGCTGGCATGCACGTTGTCTCGCGATATTTGACCGGTGAGCGAGCGATTTTCTCGTGATCAGGGTTCACTTGGAAATTTAAAAAATCTTTTCGTGTCATCACCGTTGTCAATATCAACACCCCACCTCTCTAATCAAGAGGCTGATCCAATACCCACTAGACCATCGTCGCTCTGGTTTATGTATAAATTAATCTTCAAAGAAAAAAATTACAAATGAAAATTACAAATTGGTCCTGCACAGCTCAGACAAACAACAGTTTATAGCAACTACAGAATTTCAAACAGAGTTATCTTCACGTTTTTAATTGATGATGAATACTAACTATGGAAGATGATCATTGTGTCCGATCCATGTGGGATGGAAGTGGCAAGGGATCGGCCGTCTTGGCGTTCATTGACGGACGTACGATAATGATGATGATGAATAAGTATGGAAGTAAAGTTTAGTTTTTTTTTATAAGTAGTCTCTTTATTTTGACATAAATAATTATTATTCTCTACTTTACAATTTGTATCATTACCATAGTAGCCAAAATATTTTTTTTTGTATGGAGTCTTCCCAAAATGTTATTGATTAACACATACAAACATTGTACGTGTGTCGGTATGCGCGTGTTTACGTTAATCTATATATCTAAATAGAATCGTTTATAGAGCGAATAGTAGCAGCTAAATCCGTACGTATCCTATGAGTTTTCGTGGTTTTATAACATCCTGTGTAGTTTATATTAATGTAAATGCAGAGAACTTAGAATACTAAACTAATACGTTGGTTAAATATTTGTTTTGAAATACAAAATTTTATTTGCTTGTGAAACTTTGTTTAGAACAGGGGGCCTAGCCAAAATGCCATCAAGAAAGCGTTAGCGAAGTTCGAAAATGATAAAATGTATCTAGATTGACCACGTGATTAAGCGCGGCCCTATGTTAAACCCATACTTTTATCATTTTCGAACTTCGCTAACGCTTTCTTAATGGCATTTTGGCTAGGCCCCCTGTTACTAAATTGTAATAAGTACCAGCTGACCTAGCAAATCTTATTCCGCGTATATTATTTCCGGATAGGGACACCATAATGACGTATATGTAATGTATTTTACGACCATTCTCATGTTCATGTTTGAACGCGCTAATCTCAGTTTTTTAGTTTTATATTTATCAAGGAAAGCTATTAGTTTGTATATCATCAGACCACGGGGCCTAGCCAAAATGCCATTAGGAAAGCTATAGAGAAGTTCGAAAATGATAAAATGTATAGGATGGACCACGTGATTAAGCGCGGCCTTATGTCAATCCCATACATTTTATCATTTTCGAACTTCGCTAACGCTTTCTTAATGGCATTTTGGGTAGTCACCCACGTTGTAAATCTTAGTTAACGCAGGCGAAGCTACAGACAACAGCTAGTCATAAATATATTTGGAAAATTTTAGAAATATTCTTCTAGTCGTTTTGCCAGAAGGTAACTGCAGACACGGTGAAACGCAATTTTAATAAATAATCAATTTAGCCAGTCGTTTTCAATTTCAGTTTCAATTACACATAATTGATTTCTCAGATGTACTAAGATCAATAGATCTTTATCATTCAACGTCTCAATTATCAATTTGCTATAATTACTTAATCGATAAACAATGTGACCATCGCGTTGTCCTCAATTCAACCCCAAACTTTTATCCCGTAAATAAATGCATCGTATTTTATGTATGAGTATAATATATTTAAATTTAAATTCATTCGTTCAGGCGTTCAGTGAGGGACGTCAGCTATGTTAAGAAGTGGACTGATAAAGGACGATGATGATAATATATTTTCAACCGTAGGGCTATTCTGTAAAAACCATTTCGATTTCGAGCTTCACCTGAGTGATAGAGCTCACTTCACGCTCACTTCGAAAACGAACTTTATTGATATAGATAAATCGAGTTTTAAAGAATACAAATTCGTCATATCACCGCGGATTCTACGTTCGAGATTCGAAAACGACCTTACAGAATAGCCAAACTGAACGTGGACTGCTGATCATTATTTTTATAGCCTACGTCACTTATTTTCAGTCATGGTAAGCGACTATCCATACCTTACACGGAAAGGGGTAGGCAGTGATACACCAAGTCGATTGTGTGAAAAGGGGGTTTGAGACCATCCCGAACATTTCTATCCACGTCAAAATGTATATTAAACAGGATTTATGAACAAATAAGAAAAGTAATTTGAATCCAATCCCAGCAATTAAGAGCCCATTTCCACTTATTTACTAATTACTTACTTTTATACTACTTACTTACTAATATAAAATGTTCGTTAGTGGATTGCGATTTTTTTAAATCGTGTTTCTAATCATGATTCGAGTTGAGATTCTTTAAGAATTTAAATTGTCCCAAAAAGCGATCATAAGAGGGCGGCTATTCTGGTGTTTATACGCCCAGTGTTGAGTCATATCGAATAACTTACACTTAAAAGGAAAAACACGCGACATATTATAAACATTAGTTAATTTAGAAGTAGAAAGCATGGCGTCACCGAAAATAAACCTGTCGTATTAAGAATTTCTCTAAAGTATACGAAGCGCGCCTTTGGTTTATTTCGGTAACGTATTAATCTTCCCTTTTGAAGACGTACATTTTACGGTCCGATAAGAGAATTTAAGTCAATTATAATTTACATTAGCCCTAATGGGGTTGTATATGCATTGATCGTATTGATATAAGCTATAAAATGTTTATTGATTTTTAAACTTTGTTTAATTGTACTTGGTTTCAAAATTGTAAAACAAACTAAATCGTATCATATACACGCACACTTGCAAACGCTATTCAGGGCCGTAGTGTGTGTGTCTTCGCCTACACCCGGCATCAGTAGAACTAGAGCACCATGGTCTAATCTACATAGGCCTTTCTGGATTTCAGCCTAGGGCTATTTATTTTGTCTTATTCTTTCGTTACTATATAAATTAGTTATCAATTCAAAGTCACAATTAGTTATAAAAGTGTTCCCTTAGTAGCTCAGAGCCCCTCGTATTCATCGTCCACTTCTGCCAGCACTTCTTAGCCTCTTCTTCAAAAGTCAAAACGTAATCATTAAAAAGTGTTGTGATAAATAGTCACTTGAGGGCCTGTTTCACAATCTCCAGTTAAGTGCCCAATAGGCTATCGGCAACATATTTGACAGATGTTTGACAGATACTCCATACTCTATCTGTCAAATATGTTGCCGATAGCCTATTGGGAACTTAACGGGAGATTGTGAAACAGGCCCTAAGGATATTAAGCTTTAATAAATTAATATACTACTAAATCCTCCACAGTATAATAGTTACTAGCGTCATTATAATTAGCTTTTTATCTTTTGATTTTCAAACTAAGGAGCGGGTTCAAGAAGAAGGCCGCCAGAGAACTAAAGTTACCGATATTACGCGAAGAATGAGCTCGTTGAAGTGGCAATGGGCTGGTCACGCACTTAAAAGAACGGATGGCCGATGGGCCATTAAGGTTCAAGAGTGGAGGCCGCGCTTAGATAGACGAAGTGTTGGTCGGCCAGCACCCCTAGACAAGTGGCAAACGCTCAATTCTATTCTTTTGCGTTTACTCGCTAACTCCATAGGGTTGCTGCAAAAATTTTTAAGAACGTTTATTAAGACACATAAAGTGTATGGTTTTGTTTATAAAAACGTCTAAAAACGTATGTAATTCGTTCCCCCTAGAAGAGTGGCATAAACGCTAAACGAATATAATACAAAAGAATACTTATTGTATGGGAATTAACTAGCTTACGACATTAAAAAAAATCAAGAAATATTATAACAATAATATTCGTTTTAAACGAAGTACAGAGGTTGTTAAACGTTTTAAAAAACTAAACCATATTCATTACGTATCTTAATAAATGTTCTTAAAAAATTTTGCAGCAACCCTATGAAGTTAGCGGGTAAACGCAAAAGAATAGAAGCGAGCGTTTGCCACTTGTCTAGAGGGGCAGATGGGAAAACAATCTCTGTGTGCCGGTCCGTGTTAGATGCGAGTGGCAAAAGATCGTATCGTCTTGACGTTCATTGAGGGAGACCTATGCTCAGCATAATAAATAAATAATGCATAACATATAAATAATGATGATGATGATGAGCCGGTTCATCTAATAATAAGGGCCACAAACGCTCATAGGCAACACTAAAGGTGAGACCTGTTGCTGGTGTTTTTATGATACTTCGACATAAATACATAAATAAATATTATTCAACAATTACACAACGTTAATCTAACCCCGTGGTAAATTCGTAATGACTTGTGTTGTGGGTAGTACCTACCTACTTAGAAACTGAAAAATTTACGTGATTTTATAAATATAGAGGACCCAACAGACCAGATCCAGCCGTTTAGTATCAGTATAGATAAATAACCTAGGTATCGACTGCAGCGCCATCTACCGGGCTAACTTGTAAATCTCCTTCCTTCATCATCCTTGAATCCACTTGAACACACATAAAATCACTCATATCGGTCTAGCCGATTAAGAGGAGTTCCCTGTCAACACACGGACAGAAGAATTTTATTTATTATATATGTTACATATAAAGATATTGTTCTATAAATGTACATGTCTGTGTGTACATCCATAACCCGGTAAAGACATGGATATTAATCATACAAATTATTTGCACTTTGTGGGATTCGAACTCGCGACCTCTGAGTAAAGTCTAGTAACCGACCATTTGACCAGTCGACCGGACATGACGTCAGACAATGAATATAGGTCAAAACTCAAAAGCGAAGAAAATGCTATGAAATACTAAAATATAATAAACAAGCAAAACGCCTATAATTACAACATAAAACATCACTAAATGCCTCTACCGAAACCATCATGACGCCATCTTTATATTCTGAATTACAGTTTTTCCCGCTTTATATTTTTCTTAAAAGCCAAAGAGCATGCGAACCAATTTCAATAGATCAATTCTATTTGTCTATCCAGAAATAAAAAAGCCGCGGACCAACGTTTGTCCGGCCAGCTAATTAATGAAGAAAATTATATGCGAAAAAATATTGACAGAGAGAATATGATTCACTGCGAATAACAAGAATTAAGAGCACATGCTACTTATGGCCATAACATCGTTATGGCCAACTTATGATCATAATATCTCTATTAGTGTACTGGTTTTTATCGATTTTGAATGGACTTCTCATTGACCATATGCTTGACTTTAATTGTAATATTGTTGACTCTAATAGCGTTATTGCATATATAATCACTTTTATGCAATGTTAGTGTCATTGTGATTAGGTACTTTGAAGAATACTATAATCCTAATCAAAACATCATTCAATAACAAACTTAATTCAATCTACAATCTGTATTTACAAGATATTTAGTTTGAAAAAAAAGCTCTTTTGCCTCTACTATTGCGTCTATTATTAGAAAAATTGAAACGTGGTCATAATCATCAAACAATGATTAACATATTAATCTAATCCAAAAAATAATATACAATCTTATCATTATCGGAAAATGGACTCACCTTCGCAACTCGCATATCCAATAATTAAAAAAGCACACAAATATTGTAATTTGAACTGCACAAAATCCCCTTTCATGTTCGGATATAGGTGTCCCGAGTATTGGCGTGTGAATCGAATGGATTGCGATCGGATTCGCGATGAGTAACTGATAAGGGCTGATAAGGGCCGATAAGATAAGCGCGGGCAGCGCACGCGGCGCGCTCGCTCACAACACCTCGGCTCGACATCTGCCGAACGTCTAACTCGCGACTCCCAACCATCACCTCAAAACAACACCCATGTAATAGAGCAAAGGTTGAAAACGCTTTGTGTTTCCTACATCGGTTAATCTCTATAACTTTGTAATTAAACCTGTCAAGAAAGCAGTCGATGGATATAGTAATGGTAGCTAAATCCATGAACGTAAAACATTACAGCGTTACTTAATGAATTGCAGGTGCCCGATAACACACTTTCAGTGATATAAAACAGGAAATTTTTTCTTTTTTTATTCACATTACGTTACTTGTTAAGGAATTCTTTGCAAGATGCCAAAAAAGGTATCACGAAATGGAAAGCTCATTTCATAATGCTTATAGAGTTTTCGCTGTCTGTATTGAAAGCAAGTTTTTTTTTGTTATAAAAACAACACCAATCAACTTTTATATTTTCCATTTATCATACCCATTCTGTAAATATATTTGGTAATGCATGCCTAAATACTAGAACATTACCGGCGCGTTGAACTGTGATTGCATGTAATTATACTGGGGAACAATGTCCGGGGGTCATATAAGGACTTGGGGGCCCCAATCGGGAAGGTTTCCTAGCTGGTTGCCTAACACGGCGTAGACCAACTGGATGCGTTCTGACTTAGTGGCGGGTTGTGTCCATTGAATATCATTTAATGTGATATACAAAGGCTGGATTTCGACAAGGCTATAAGGTTATTTGGGCTACGCAGTAGGCTCTAGCGATACTTATAATACTAGTGGATGGTGTGATTAGATGTTTTAGAACTATCTATCCCTATTTCTTTCGGTATAATAGTTTGGTCGCCTTGGCGTTCATTGAGGGAGGCCTATGGCTAGCAGTGGAGACTGACTTAAATCTCGCGATCACAGTATAAAGTATAATAACTGACATTTTTATTATGATAAATGAGCATTGCATGGACATTTCGGACGTTTCGGATACTTTACAGCAACACTGGTCACGACTCACGGGAGGATTTCTCCCGTCTCACCGTGGTTCAAGCCTGTTGAGGCGGTGGGACTCAGTAGCCCAGAGTGAACTCAGCACCTTGGGCGAAGCGAATTCCGAGTCGAAGCCGAGGGGGCTCCTTATACCCCTCTTACTAGAAGAGAGGGGGCAAGGGGCGAGAACTGGAACCTCGCCTCATCGTACTATCCCGACGTTGGGAGGAGTTTTTCTTTGGTGCGGGGCAACCCCTCTGACTATTCATCGAGGTGCCCTGATGCTTATGGATCCACCTCAAGCAAGTAGGGCACCTCACCAAAGGCGGCATTGGTGGCAAGAAAAGAAAAGGATGCCTCCCGTGCCATGTAAAAAACCGTGACGTAGAAGTAAGCTGTGATGAAATCTGTATAAGTTTTTTCATTATGTGTGATATTCGCGTAAACATTAGAAAACAAGATGCTTATACATATTTTATTTGTAGTAGCTAAAACAAATAAAATAGAAGACTATAATTTATTTATCACGTTACAGACGTGATTTGATAATTTAAATGCGTTTTAACGGGAGTTATTTCGTATCTTTATCGCCATATTCACAGCATTCTGTGATCATGTTATAGCACCTAATATATTCGACTCGTGGGTGTAGCCGCTGCCAAAAGTGGAACCGCAGTAGGCAGAGCAATTATATTTTTACTGTGGGTAGCCCATTCGATCGTGCTGCAAATGGTTTGATTACCAAATCAGGTACAATGTTGTCTAAACTCTTAACAAAATACACAATTACGAGAAATAAAATGCCTTTCGAGTATTAACTGTCTTGAATCAGATATTTTTAAGGATTTTGAAAGCTATTAAAGCTCTCATCATCAACAGTATATCCCTTAATATGGGCTTCAAGACCCGGTCTATGAAAGACTAAAATAAAAGGACCATAACATTAACCACCCATAACCAAAAAGAGGAATAAAACAAGCAAAGTTTTTTTTTCATATCTATCATTGTAATTTCCCGAAATTCATACCACTGTAAGTTCGACTACATGTAAGTGGTGGTGTATGTAACCAACTCAAAGACGGAAGTCAAACCAAGTTGCAGCAATTCTCCGGAAGTAAAATATTTTGAATAAAGATTATACGCTAGTAAAATTTTACAAAAACCACAAAACATTTCAAATAAGTTTTTCAAATAATATTATATCAATATAATTTACCTATCCGTCCACTGCTGAACATAGGAGATCATAGAAATCTGAATAATAAGTTAGATTTCTATGGCCTGCACCAATGAACACCAAGACGACTGATCCCTTGCCACTTGCATCCAATACGGACCGGTCACTGCACATAATATTGTACATATACCTAGCATTAAAAGATGGTACGTACTTAAAAGAAATTTCTTTCAAGATAAAATCCTTCTTTTATTTCTATTCATAGTTTTAAAAGTAAACTATAGGTAATATTATATCAGATTAGATGCTTGTAAATTTCAAAGATAAAGTACATTTAGTCGTTCCTTTTTCACATCTAGGTCACTAGAATCCTAATCTCTATTCTCTACACGGATGTAGTGTTACGAAGACGTTAGATAATAGTTGATAGTAATAATACTGGGAACAAAAAAAAATAATTATAATGAAACAATTTTTACGGACTTCAACGCGGTTTATTAAGGTTCTCCCTTGTCTCTCGTATCCGTATACTTTACAGCAAAATGACCACATGAGGATTTTTGAGGAGAATTCGTGTAAATCATTAGATAATAATAACCGAATACTTTTTATTTCTACTAGTAAATATTACCCACTACGCTAGTCTAACTGAAAGTGCCCTATTTTTTCGAAAGGCCTAGACTTTAAGCTCAATCGGTAGGTAGGTGAGTAGATGGCTCATCTAGTAAAAAAAGTGCTCTAACTTTGCTAAAAGTAATAAAGAAAGCTCCAATTCCCCGGTGGAAAAGTCTGCTATTCTTTATCTAATAATTTATGGAGACAACAAAATATAATCACGTGGGCTAAAACATTGAGAAAATAACATTTCATTTAAAATCTCCATAAGCTATCTCATATCTATCTATAATCTCCTTAAAAAAATATTCAAATTGAAAAAATATATTGCGCTAGGTTTCCGCTAGGTCTCCCGTCTCACAAAATCTCATTTAATTTTACCAAGGTAAAAAAACGTCTAATGTCTATCGACTATGCAGGGCCTGATTTAGAGGTCTGGAGGCCTCGGAGCAACGAAGAAGTGAATGGTGTCTGGGACTAAAATTATTTTCTAAATAAAATAAACAATTTCCGCAGTCGAGTTTTTTTTCAATAAATAATTTATTGTGAAACCAAGTAGATTTTTTAAAATTTAAGATTTTGATATTTTACTGACCGCCTAATTAGAGTGAACAAATATAGATATAGATCGATATCTGTTGATATTTAAGAATAATATAATATAATAATATAATATAATAATATAATATAATATAATATAATATAATAATATAATGTTTACACAAAATACTGTAGGCAAAGGTAAGACAGCGGAAAAACATATCAAAGGAAAAGTTGTTTACTGGTGCTTACTAGTCGGGATTCGAAAAAAAAATCCCGAAATCTTTTTGTAGGGGCCCCTCGCGTGTGGAGGCCCCGGGGCAGCTGCCCCGTTTACCCTCCCCTAAATCCGGCCCTGCGACTATGAAGACAGAAATACAAAAACTACTTAACCTACTACACATAAAACAACCAAAGTGTAAGCATTTGTGAAACGGCACTAAATGATTCATGGCGGCTCTAAAAACTTAAGTGTCACTAAGTGTGTGTCTTTAACGGCGTGTTAGTTTACACTTACAAGTTACAACCAGTCCTACCACCTGAGGGACCTTCGTTTGCTTACACTTTTGATTGATATTGAGTACATCTCGCTGTGAAATAAAATCAAGACGTACATTTTTTACGATAAATTTGTGTGACCCTAAACTATTGTAAGATTATAAAGCTATGTATATGGTTTTTATCTTTGATTACACTAATTTTCTGACCTGGCTGATTTAGCTAATTTTTTTTAAAATGCAATATTTACTTACCACGTTTTTTTTCTGTTTCGTGAACGTTAACAAGATATTCAATGTTAAAATATCTAGCTTCGCGAAATACAAGTAAAAATAAAATTCTGTTGTAATAATAATTAAAAATATTTTAGTAATGAGTAGTTTTAGTAGAGACCCAGTAACCGTATCTATGTACAATATCGTGGACAACTTTAAAAATAAACAAAGCCAAGCTTAAATGGTCCTTCGAAACCCGAAAAAAAAGTTACTTCATTATTAATTCGCGCGTTAAAATTAAATAAACAGACAGGAAAACAAACAGGTCAAATACAATAGATAGCTGACGATGATGAAATAGCTTTTGTTTTTAACCGACTTAAAAAAGGAGGTTATAAATTTTTTGTCTGTATGTTTTTTGGGTAATACACAATTTTGGCAAGTTATATCTAGTTATAATACATCAATGTATTGCGGACGAAACATCTTGTTAATTTAAACCTGGTGTTGACGGAAGTCACATACTATTTGTGACTATTTTGATATGCATTTGTACGCGTTTCCCGTCCGTCCGTCACGTTTTTGGACAAGTTGAACGACCCACTTACGACACGGCATGCTGAGGTAAGCTTCCCGTTATTGCTGGTAGGGCGATGGGCCGATAGGTTCTTACAGCAGTACGATGTAAGTTTGAAATATATATTATACTAGCTGTTGCCCGCAGCTTCGCCTGCGTTAACTAAGATTTACAACGGGATCTTAGTACGCAAAATAAGTAACTTTTATGGTTCATTTTTTACACCTTATGTCCGAAAACCCAAATATCTTACGGAACCCTATTTTTTTTCTGAATAAAATTTAGCCTATGTTACTCGTGGATAATGTAGCTTTCGAATGGTGAAAGAATTTTTGAAATCGGTCCAGTACTTTTTTAACCTATTCATTACAAACAAACAAACAAAGTTTTCCTCTTTATAATATTAGTGTACATGTAGATGTAGACTAAAGTATAGAAAACCATAATGTAATTACTCCAAGAAAAATATTATTTACGTTCTATATTAAGTCTTATTTTAACCTATATAACATATATTGTTTTCTTATGTTTACGCGAATTTCACTCATTATAATGAAACAACTTTTACGGATTTTATCGCGGTTTATTGCGTTTTTCATATGCCGACGTTTCATGGTTGTTAGAAATAAAAATGAATGGTTCATATAAATAAAAATGAATCGTCGGAATGCGACGGAAAATAGTATATTGTTCACGAAAAAACTACAAAATGGATTTTGATGAAACATCATTATTAGCTTACACATCAGAATAACACATAGCGACACAGTTGATAGAAACTACGGGGGTTGCTAATAATCTAATATATAAAATTCTCGTGTCACAGTTTTCGTTGCCATACTCGTCCAAAACGGCTTGACCGATTTTGATGAAATTTTTTGTGCTTATCCAGTATCTATGAGAATCGGCCAACATCTATTTTTCATCCCCCTAAATGTTAGGGGTAGTCCACCCCTAAATTTTTTTTTATTATTTTTAGAGAAAATTTTTAATTTCTATTTTTTTATGATACAACATACAAAAATACATACAACCCTAAATTTTGACCTCTCTACAATCAACCCCTATTTTGTAACTGCAATTTTATTATTGGCAGAACGAAGTCTGTCGGGACAGCTAGTAATACCTATAAATCCTATACTAATACCCATAAACCTATAAATCTAATCCTACTTAAAATATTATAAGCGCGAAAGTTTGAAAGTATAGATGTTTGTTACTCTTTCATGTCAAAGCTACTGAATGGATTTTTATGAAACTTTACAATGACATAGCTTATACGTCAGAATAAAACAAAGGCTATAATTTATCACCGTACTCCCACGGGAATGGGAAGTACGCGGATGAAGCCGCGGGGCGCTGCTAATTTATATATTTAAAGGATTTCCAATTTTCCTTGCTTTTTATTTTCCATCTTTTTATTCGACCAATACCTAATTTTATGGCAAGAGACTTGAGTCTAGCTGAATAAGAGCTAGGTGAACTCGTTTCTGTAGGGCTATTTTGTAAAAACCATTTCGATATCGAGCTTCACTTGAGTGATAGAGCTCACCTTACGCTCACTTCGAAAGCGAACTTTATAGATATACATAGATAGAGAGTGGAGTTTTAAAGAATACAAATTCGTCATATCACCGCGGATTCCGCTTTCGAGATTCGAAAACGACCTTACAGAATGCCCTACTGTTCTTGGGTGACGTTAACCACTTACCATATTTTAGGAGGTTCATACTTCGTACACTTCACGAGCAAATCTGATAAAAATCACATTCAAACAAAATCACTTACTTTGGAAATTTATATTTTAACTTTTTAATACCGAAGAATTCTGCTTTGCATTCTTCTTATGTCCCTTCCTTTTGCTTTCAGAAGTTTTCTCCAGCATTTCATAATAATGGTTGATAGGCTCAAGCCAGGCATAGCCTTGTTCTGCAGTACCCAGCCATCTGTGGCCATTAGGGTCGTGTAAAGTCAATATCCCCGTAGGAAGGTTATTCACAAACTCCGCACGAAATACACTTGTGTCGGGATAGGTGTAGCTTCCGTGGCCGTGATAGGACCAATCCTTAAAAGGACCTTCGTATCTCGAACCATCTGTATAAGCGATCGAGACATCTTCCACAAGTTTGCCATACTCCCACATACCAGTGTATGCGTCACCTTCTGCAGTTGTGTAGACACCTAACCCTGAATAAAAAGTATTAGGACAATTATCAATCTACAATCAATTAAATTTGAGAGATTACTTTATTTAAAAAGAGAATATGTCAAACAAAATACGTGCAAACAGTGAGAGAGCTCCTGAACCATCTGAATAAACCACAAAGCTAGATTTTTTAGTGTCAGCTAATTATGAAAATACCGTTCTATCAGGTGCATCGTGCCTTAATTTTTTGAAAATGATAGATTATGAGTATTAAGTAGCGGAGCCTGTATGTGTAACCCCACTTGAAACGACGTCGTGGGGACTATACTTAATATAGGCCGGGCAGTCCCCTCTTATATCTGAATAATTGCCGGGGCCAGTCTGTCGCTGAGGTGATCCTGTTGCCTGCGGATCTGGGACCCTGGCCTTGGTATGGTGTGAAAGCATTTCTAATGCGACATCAAAAAAAAAGCCTGCATGTGTAAAAGCTCCATAGTAACAGAACTCCGGACTATGATTGTCGACTATCCATATTTATAAGCTGACATACTTAAATGTTTACCCAGAGAAACAAGAAATGCATTCCATGACTGCTGACATGTAGACTTAAAAGCGTGAATGTGCTGTTCCTCTGCGGCTGCAGTCACATTACGAAATATGACGATTTTATAAAAGGTAAGACAACTGAATTAGGCTTTTCAAGTAAAATCACATCAACCAACTCCCTGATGCGTATGCTATTTGAATATTTAAATGACAAATAGGTCAAAAAGATGATTATCAGCGTTCAAATCAATGACGTATTTAGTGTCTATTACATCTATGTGTCCATTGTGATTCGGATGTAATGTTTTGAAATGATTTTGAACAACCAGGGCGTGACAAAAAGCAATATGGAGTGGAATGAATGGCCTACGGTCGATTAAATACTACGGTAAAAGACGTTCCGTCACACTCCGCTGGCTTATCGAGTTGGCTGAATTTGTTTTAAATTATAGCCCGTCCAGAGACACAAGTTACTTTTAGGCGTTTCAATTAATCCCGGAAGAAGTATCTAAGCTTGGAATTCAGATCAGGAAGAATGTTAGTCATCATCATCTGCCTAGCCTTTTTCCAACTATATATTGGGGACGGCTTCCAGTCTAACCGGATTCAGCTGAATACCAGTATTTTACATGGAGCGACTGCTGTTGGACCTCCACAACCCAGTAACTGGATGATTCGGTATCCCGCGGTTAGACTGGTTGTCAGATTCTCGGGCTTCTGACGACCCGTAACGACTGTCAAAGATCCACGAATTACAGCCGGGACCAACGGCTTAAGGTGCTTTCCGAGGCACGGAGGAGTCTCGGTATGTAAAGATGGTTACCCATCCACGACCCAACCTCGGCAAGCGTTGCTCAACCTGGTGGATCGATCCGCGCGGCTGTTACTATTGCGCCACAAACTCCTCATCAGGAGGAATGTTAGTATTTTATAAAAATATTCAAAGCATAATTTTAAATCTCAGAGCGTGCATTCTATTTTATCCAGTAAATAAATAGCCTAGTTTTAACGTACTTGGTGGATTGTAATCTATGGTGGAAAAGTTAGTTTTTTTCTTATGAGCTGTTGTCCTTAATAATTAAGGTTTACCGCCACCTCTATCCTGAATCCTGATCATAATACGTTTATAATCCACTGACAGTGCTTT
This sequence comes from Lycaena phlaeas, assembly GCA_905333005.2. Taxonomy (NCBI): domain Eukaryota; kingdom Metazoa; phylum Arthropoda; class Insecta; order Lepidoptera; family Lycaenidae; genus Lycaena; species Lycaena phlaeas. The sequence goes on from HG995181.1 coordinate 9,673,671, forward strand.
CGTACCGTTCGATTTTCGTACTTACCATGATCGTGATAAATTGAGCTAAATTTTTGCTGAGCGAGTGATCACGAGGAGTCACTGAAAATCAGAGTCTCACCATTGCTGTAATGGTGTGACCAATGCTGAGTGGCTGCCTCTATTGTTTTAGAACAACAATATCAATAGTGTGAACTATCCATGGCTGCAATATCTATTTTAAGTTAGTTTTTAATTATATTATTCTGTTGTTAACAATAAAAATATTTTTCTTTCTTTCAAATTATTGTCACGTTTCATCAACATCCATTCAGTAGATTTAGCGTGAAAGAAAACCATTTTCACAAAATTTCGCGTTTATAATGTTAAGTAGGAAGTAGGATATCATTATTTTACCATGCATTTTTACACTTTTATCCTTTTTCTTTGCTTCGAATTGTCCGTCGTACGTATCTCCGGTGGCATGTTTGAAGAACCCCTGATCCTGTATAATTGTCGCTTCCCTCCCAGTTCTAGCAGTGGTTGTAGTTCTCATAGTGTCCGTATCTGAATCGCCTATAGATGGTAAGTAAAAAAAGCTCATATTAAGCCGGAACCGCACGTTTGTGACTTGCCGCAAGCCCCAAGCCTTCACAAGTCACAAGCATGCGGACGCCTCGCAAGCGCTTGCGGCAAATTCTCTTTGGTTCCCTTTGGCTTGTGCACAATACCGACACGTCGGGTCGTCCACAAACCTTAGCAAACCTACGCAAGCTACGACAAACTCTGTATCCGCACGTCTGAATTTGTGAAGGCTTGCCAAGCCTCGACAAACGTGCGGTTTCGGTTTTAAGTTCAAAAATATGCTGTCATATTAAAACATTTGATGATTATGTTAAGATTTTACCTAATACATACACGTTTCATTTTTTTAAATTAAATATATAAAAATTATTGTAATATACAAACCCATTATAAGCCCGGAACTTAATTTGATTATAAAACAGTATGACAGTATATGCGTGTCATTCCATCCTTGACTCGCCCAACACTAAATACTTTTTATCACGCAATTTCCGAATACGGTGGAGGACCGATTTTTATTTATAACTTTGCAGAGTTTTGTTCAATGGCAGAATTCGTGTTATTTATCTAGCAGTTTTTTTTAAATGTAGATAGTTATTTTGCAGATTCAAATTTGAAATAAATATACGGTTGTTTTAAAACCTAATTTAAATTTACTTTATATACAAATTCACAAAGCACCCGAATCATATATTTAACGCATAAAAAGTAGTGGTAAAAAGACAGTGGCGCCATCTATCAAAAATTGGTCGAACAAATTCGGGAACCTTCGTGGGCTCATGCACAACGACTTTGCTAAAGATCATCACATCTTTCTATAAGGGACATACAGCCAAACATTAATTTATATATGTTGTGTAAAACTTTAAAATGGGATCTAGATAGTTTTAAAATATTGCTTACACATGTTCAGAGTTCAGACATCACTGATATGGCTGTTACTGCAGTAGTATGTATGGACCTGAACACATCAAGATATTATATGTATTACTTTAGTTGTCAGGTTAAAAACTTACCAACATACTAAAAATATCGTCCCTCTTTACAAATCTGCTAATTTTATAAAACAGGTAAATAAAAAGTCTAAAATATTTAAATATCTTTTTAATAAATATATTTGCTAACAATCATGTAATCTTTTCTCAGACAAATACTGGCAACACTGAGTGGACCCAAGTATGTACATCAGTATGACCCAGTGATTTAACTGAAATGTAAATCGTATATAGATCTTGATTCCAAAACATGAACTACGAATAAATATAAAATGCATACTCATCAATATTCTATCATAATAAAAACCTTTAGGCTCGACCTGAGATAACTATATGGCGCGAAACAACACGGCAGCCATTTTGAATTTCCAGATTTACACTACGCTAACAAAAATATGCACATAATTTTCTAAAATACGCTCGAACATAATATATTTTAAACTGAAGTAAATATAATTTTAACTTTAATAATTTCAACTGTACATCCTTCGAGATTATTTGTATGAATATAATCTTAATGTTCAACAATCTCTTATGCCTAATCAATTTGATGATAAATTAAATAAAATCTTAAATAATAACGAATCACATTTCACATCGAAGGACACATCAGTCAATACGGTAATCAAAATCGATGCCTGCTTATGGATCATATTTCAACTATAGATATAAATTACAAAATATCGGACCTTGAAATTGTTCTATTATAAAAATGGATATGTTTCCTAAAATGGAATCTCCAAAGAATCGCCGGATTTCTTATTGAAAATTAACAAAAAAAAGTTTAATAAATAATTAAATTTCTCGAACAAATTAAAAAATATAAAAGGCTTCAGCCTGGAAAAAAAAAGAAAAATAAATTCAAACATACCCCCAAGCTAGATATTATATAAATAAATATTTATTGACTCGTCAATACAATATGTCGGCAGTTCATAAACGGGAACTTTATCCTTAATCTAACAATGTACAGGAGTGAAGTTAGCGCTGGTGCTGGCACCGGTGTGAAGTTAGAGGATCATGTTGGCGGGGTCCTCCATGTTGGCCTTGAACGCCTTCATCCATTCCGCGCCCACCGCGCCGTCCACCACCCGGTGGTCAGCTGAGGCCGTGAAAGATACGAACTTCGCCACACGGAATCTGTACAAAATATAATCCTTTTCATGTTATATGTTTAGTATTGGAATGGAGCTCTCATGGAATCTGTACAAAAAAAATATTTTTGAGCTATAATGTCGTATTGATGTTTCATGTTATGAGTTTAATATTGGTAATTAGCTTTTACGGAAAACTGTACAAAAAAAATGTCATTGAACTTATAATGCCGTATTGGGAAACTTCTATCTTCCGAGAACAATTTATATCTAATTAAAGAATATTTGTTCTTGGATTTCTTTTTTTGTTGTTAATATTGGAATGGGGTGTCCATTCCTGAGATGGAAAAGCCACATGCTGAACTACGCATTAAAGCGCCTACACGCTAGTTAAGGATTTTTCTTCTAAAGATTAGAGACTGTATGGTGTACATCTTAACAATTTTTCACTCTATGAGAAATAATTAAATACAATTTGTATTGAGTATAATATATAGAAAAAAATATATTTGTCTATAAAGTCATTTTACGGACCGTAGTTTTTCAAACATTACATGCAGCACGAACCAACTGAGCCGATCGCTCGAGTCGATAGCTCGAACCGATCATGCCTCTCTCGTCCGTGCCGCGCTCTCGCATGCGAAACGCGACATGACTTCATCTTTTTCGTTCATGCTGCCCTTACTATCGAGTTATTAGACGTTGTGACGTCAAAAAGCGAAAGCCGGTTAGCTGATATAGTTTTAAAGTAGAATCCAATCAGAGTACTATGTAGGCTATAAAAATCTACAAATACATCTATTTTATGTTTAATTAAATACACGTGTAAATGTTTCAACATACCCATGGGGGTCGTCCTTGTCGGGCACGACGAGGTCCTGCAGCCCACCGCACGCCACGATCAGGGACTGCGGCGGGTTGATGATGGCGTTGAACATCGTGATGCCTGCAACCGGACAATATAAAACGTTACAAAGTTAGACCGGTAGACATTTAAAGACCATTAATACTCACATACACATTTTACGCACACATAAACGGACTTCATGAGGCTAAAATAAGGATCAAGAGTAGAGGAAGGCGATGATCTCCTTCTGCAAGACAGTAATGTCCCAGAGGCCGGTTAGAGAGAGATAGAGAGAGATGGGGCGGGGCCACGAACCACAGGTGCGTTGGAGGCGTTACTTTTTGCTTCAATAACGCCCCTGTGCTCGTATCGGGTTCGGGATGGGAACCTGGGCCCAGTATGACACCACTTCACCGGGCAGTCCTCTCTGACGGGGAAAAGTCTGGTCTTTACCGGGCCAGCCAGTCGCTGAGGCGAAGAGACTTAATAGTGGTGGCCGCATTATGTAGACAAAGACGATCTCCGTACAATGGCTGTTCTATACTAAATGCGAGCGGTAAGGGATGTTCAGCATAATTTGATTGGTTACATCCTGAGTTTTAGTATTCATTTGAAATAGTTCCGCAGATAATTATATAGCAATGGCCATTTCCTACTATCTAACTGTCACTCACCGAACATGCCAAGGTTGGAGACGGTAATGGTGCCGCCCTGGTACTCCTGGGGTTGCAGCTTGCCCTCCTTGGCCTTCTGCGCCAGTTCCTTCATGTTCCGCGAGATGTCGATGATGCCGCGCGAGTCCGCGTTGAAGATAATGGGCGTGATCAGTCCGGTGGGCGTGGCCACCGCTACGCTCACGTCTACGTTAGAGAACCTGCGTGTCGAATATAACTTTTAATGAATATCAAACAGAGATTTGAATTAAATCCAATGGACACATTGTTTTTCATTATTTACGTTTAAGAATCATAATAATGAGACCACTACGGATTTATCGCGGTTTATTAATTTTTTTTACATCTCGGATGTTTTACGGCAATCATGGTTACGGGAGGAGGTCAAGGAGTCGTAAAAGTTGTTTCATTATTTAAAAAACGCATAAAGTAGTTTTAATGCATTTTTTGTTAGTTATACGCATTGCCTATTCGCGTGTCCCTTGGCGTTTTAATATAATATAACCAAGTTGTGATATAACAAAATTTAGCTTCCGTATATACGTAAGCTAAAAAGCGGAAGACATATATATATTTGTCCTCGTCAAACTCAACTACAATAAGTATTAACTTGAATGTTTTACATAATATTATTGCATTTCTGTAAATTGTCTCGCATATAGACTATTAAGTTTTTGAGGGGAACTTGTATTTTTGTATGAGGCCTATGCCAGCTGTGGATAGATAAAGAAAGATGATTAAAACAAATAATCATAATCATCACATATTTTTATCCAGAAATTCCTACGGGTTTCTCACTCGACCGAGTGTGTCCCGGAAACTCACTCTCTTATAAATGTGTCCATCCAATGCGCGTTAACAGCCGGCACTCGCTTGCACGCCGCGGCTACCGCCTTCACTATAAAGTCGTTTACTGAAACCTGAAAACATATACTCTTTGTGAATAATACGTGCTTAGCTTGCTCATTTAACGTCTGTAGGTTCCTGTATCTACAGGAATAAATAATCCTTACTTTATTAATAGTACCTGGTTGACCGAGCATTTGCTCGGATTTTTTTTTTGTTTTTTTTTTTGAATACCCTTAGTGATAATATGATAAAATTTTTCTTACAAAAGAATGAAGTTAAAAAAAAGACAAAAAAATAATCGAACTGGAGATAAGAACCAGGATCTTTTCGATTCATAACTGCCTAAATTCCCCACTTAGCTATCATGACATCATATTCGACAGCGAAATTTACGTTCGTATTCTAATATTTTTTCATTGCCTCCAAACACGGATAAAACTAAATTTTTAAAAATAAGTATCCTAGCTAGTTCGATTTATCGCTTTTTTTTAACATGTGTATACAAAATTTCATGAAAATGGTTGGAGCCATTTCCGAGATTTAGATTATATGTAAATATTTAAACAAAAATTGCTCGTTTAAAGATATAAGATAAGATTATAAATGTGAAAGCGTGGATGTTTGTTACGCTTTCACGCAAAAACCACTCGACGAATCATCATGAAATTTTATACACATATTCTGGGAGGTACTAGAAGTAGCATATTATCTTATTAAAAAAAGGGTTTTTGTGCTAACGCATGACATGTGTGGTCAGTTGGTAGGTACACATACAGGTGTAAATCATGAATTTTAAATTTACACTACATAATATGGTTTCAAGGTCATCATGATACATATAATATTATGTCACGAGGTGAAACTGTGTTGTACAAATACTATTCAAGATGAAATTAATTTACAAAAAAGAAGAATACGCTTGGAAATGTGTATTTATGTTTTACCTAATTTAGATCAAAATTATTTCAGTCATGTTGCTTCAAACAGATTATTTATTAGTCAATATGTATTATTTAAGGAAATCTAAGCATATGTTGCGTCTAAATGAATATAGCCAGCAGTCGAGTCCGATTATTTATATAGTTTTTCTGATACTTTCGACTAAATTACTATTACTAAGCTCGCAAAACAACTTACTATGTCTAACTGAACTGTCTTTAAGATTGCACCTGAGAACATGAGGTGCCTTATTAATATTGAGACTAAAAGTTATGGCTATTAATAATAACGGTGTTCCTACCTTAACATCGGACTTCTCCGCTGCGAGTCGGTCGTTGACCGCCTTGCGCATTGCCAGTGTCTTCTCCACGTTGACCGTCGTCGTCAGCTGGTAGTGGGGGATGGTCTGCTTGGCGGCGGTGAGGCGGCGCGCGATCGTCTCGCGCATGCCAGACAGCGGCACGTCGCGGTAGGTGGCTCCTGGCGCGATCGGCGCTGCGGCCACAGCGGGCGCGGCCGCTGAGAGGTCACCACTCTTCAGCGAACCGTACAACCCTGTGCCCTGCCCTGTGTCATCGACACGGGCGGGAGCCATTAGTTGAAACATGATCCGATGGAAGGTAAGCGCTAATACCGAGCTACCGCCTTCCGTATTAACATCTTGCTTATTTCAAACAGATTGGCTGTTCCGGGGAGAAGGACAGTATAGGCAGTGTAATTATTGGCATCGTGCTGGCAACACTTGAATTGCTGCTTGGGCTATTTCCAATTAGTAGATCGTCTCCCAAATTGACTATAAAATAACGTAAATAATAAATAGGCAAAGGTATAGGTATGAAGATAATCAGATAATGAATAAAGATTGAACTTGTTAAGTTGCTATATAAACTATTTCTATAAATAACATTGATAAAATATTTTGTATGAATATCTGTTTCCTTTGGCTGAAGCAGGAAAGAAGCTTAGCTTTACAATCTGTTAGAAGATGTAAAAATGAATTTATAACATATAAAATGACTGAAATGCAACTGGAGTACGCATTATCAACAACATCAAATAGCTACAGTGTTGTCGCATCATATGCGTATCAATAAAAACCATTTCCATCAATATCAAAAGAAAATTTAAAGAGGCAATTACCTCCAAGCCTGAGGTTTTTGAGTTCTGCCAATCGCCTAGCCATTGGGCTGGCGTAGATTCTGCTATGGGCGTCGGCGGGCGGGGCGGCGGCTGGCGCGGCGGGCGCGGCGGGGGCGGGTGCTGCAGGTGCGGGGGCGGGGGCAGCAGCTGCGGGCGCTGCAGGGGGCGGCGCTGCAGCCGCTACATATAAGCAAATATGGTTTATATTTTAGATATATTTTTCACCAGCCTGTTAAAATAATTATTATATATTATATAAGTATTATTAAAAGCTGTGGATATAGTGAGTATTATTTGTGTTATTCCTATAAACAGTCATGCATTATACCTAGTTTAGCTAATTACATCATACCAAAACTAGTCCTTTGAGACATACCCTGTTTATTTGGTCTGAGGACATACCATATAACTAAATAAATAAAGATGAGTATATACATATTACATTTTTTGTTTATTTCTAAGAAACAGCAGGCAATGTATAATAGCAATATATGTATCCGAAATCAGTGTTGTTGATGAAAGAAATATTTTAACCAGTATATGCAGCTCTGCCGTAACAGAACTTTATAAAATGATTTACACCATAATATATTGATCACATCAATTCCCCCCCACTCTGCACCACTCACTAACAGTCCGCCTGGTCCTATCCAGCGGCCTGCCGTCCTAGGTTAAAAACACCAACTCGCTAAAGTGATTTTTGCCTGCAGGCAATCGCCGGCCGGCCATTGCCTGAAATCGGTTTAAAATTAAACAAGTCGAAAAACTTAAAACTGACGGCGCAGAACTGACATCAGACGTCGGCCGGCAGGCCGCCGGACGATAACCCACTAGCATAGACTGTCCAGCTAAGATATGTCGGCGCACATCGGAATCGTTCAGCGGCCACACACTATCAGTTCTTATGAGTCGTCCGTCCAAAACCTTAAACGAAACTGTTAGTGTGTGGGCTGTTGCGATTAACTGACAGATTTTTATCAACAGCCAAACTGTTAGTGAGTGGGACCCTTTAGAGAAAATACAATAATAAACATCACATAAGCATATAGAAAACACAAAAATATAACCTTTTGGTTTCTGCGGCTTAGGTGGTGGGCCTGTAGCTGTGGGGTTAGACAAAACATAAAGTTAGTTTATTAACATGCAGTTAATTAATTCATAAAATCACAATTTTACCAAATATAACATAAAACCATTATTAACACAGGCAGGTTAATATTTCTTTACAATAATAAAAAACAAATTTGAACTATAAATTCAAAGATTCTATTTAATTTTGAATTGAATTATACATTTATTATAATTTATAATTCAATTCATAATATTATTTGAAAATGGAACATTCAATATGACTTAAAGTCCCTAAATGATTTATGCGTTCTATGTATCATGTTTTACTAATATAACCACTTTTCATCATAACAGATTTCCATGAATCAACATGAATCAAATATATATATATTTGATTCATGGAATATAATGTGGCAGTTCATATCATACAAAATATGCATGTGGCAATGCATTTTTCATGGATTGAGCAGTATATATACAGTACATATACCAAAATAAGAATTTTTAAAAATATTTTCTCTGTCTTTTTGTTCTGGCTAATCTCTGAAATGGCTGGACTAATTTTGAAGGGAATTTTACTAGCAGGTAGCTGTTACAATGAGTAGTAGCTTAGGCTACTTTTATTTTAAGAAATTATATTATTGTATATATATTCTGAGCCTTATTGCAGGCAAAGCTGTGGTCAACAGCTAGTTTATAATATCATCGACTTATATTTACAATACTCTAGCCCTCACAATACAGGCTATCCTAGTGTGAGAGCTAGAGGTAGCTCACAAACGAGTAAACTGTCAATATGCAACATTCATACAACTGTAAAACTAGTTGTGGCCCACAGCATTGGTTGTACTATATTTCATCATCATCATCATAACCATCATCTGCCTTTATCCGACCACTGTTAAACATAGGTCTTTCTCAATGAACACCAAGACGGGTTTTTTGCCACTTGGGTCCAACCCGGCCCTGCTACTCTACTGCGCTGTTTGATATACTTAGATTTAATTGGACTGGTTTTTGATTTATATGGAAAATGTCACAGTGATAACATAATATTAAACTGGTAATTTTAACATTCAAACTCACAAATTAATCTCACGAATATTAGTATGATCGAATCCAATAAGAATGTAAAACCAAAATACATGCAATTTTCTTTAAATTGTACATTATACTTACAGTCATCCTTAAAATCTTTGAAAGCAGCTACATCTGCCTGATTCTCAACTATGATGCAGAGCAGTTTACCAACCGGTACACCTTTTGTACCAGCTGGAATTAAGATTTTTGCCAGATAACCCTCTTCTGGCGTTTCAAAGCCCATAGTCGCTTTGTCCGTCTCAATCTCACAGAGAAGATCACCTAGAATTGAAGAAATTCATTAAACAAAAATACTATTTAAGCTAATACTATTCTAAAAAAGTACAAAGTATCTAAGATCGGAAGAAACATTTTTAGAAATCCTTCATTGTCTTTAAGTCTTGTCACTACCTATTGGCATGTCATGAATTTGTAAGAAACTTCATACAGGGTAAAGGTAAAATCTGGAAACTTTAATTTTTTATTCATTTTCATCATTCATCCATTTTTTTATAACTTTATCATAGAATCTTCAGAATATGAGTCGGATATGGACCTGTTTGGTTTTTCTGCTTTTACACAAATAATGAGGTAGTCAGGTGATAAGATAGACCAGACAAAACAAATATATCAACAAATTTGAGTATAATAGGATTATGTAAAGATAGACACCCATTCAAAGATGTATATTGAATAAAACAACTAAAAATATAATATTTTTACATTTTGCATATTTATACATATTTTATCAGAGAACTCATATTTTCTTGTAATCTGGATAAATGATTGAGATTTGTGACTTAAATGTCATTTATCCCCAATCACTAGTGATTTTGAATCAAATGAATGTGTTATTTGAAAGTCTACTAATTTTTAGAGAAAATAAAATGAAATAGTTTTATGAATGAAATTGCTTCTAACCTTCATTTAACTTGTCGCCCTCTTTCTTTTCCCAGCTTACGATTGATCCATTTTCCATAGTAGGGGATAGTGCTGGCAGATTTATCCTCGAGTGTGAAGGCAGGTCTGAATAATATCTGACTGAAATACTCCATTGTGGGACGGATATCACTTTCCTATGTGTGAGTATTCTGTAATTTTTAAGTGAAATAAAATCATTTAAGGTTATAATATTTTTAAAGGAAATAATAAACCTACTATACTCTGCTATATTAAATGATGATTTTAGAAAAGCACTGGCCCGTACATGGTTTTATTATGTTAACAAATATGAAAGCCATAAGTACTGACATTTTGGTTATGCAATTGTTGTAGCTGGTGTATAAACATGGGAGTTTTACTTAAGGCACGATCTGAACATACACAATGTTCTCGCTTAAAACTATCTTCATCCACAGTACAATATTATTATAATAACCAGATATTTAAGTCCAAAAAGGCTTACTTGTTTTCTTGTTTCCTTCTGGCCAATTCAGTGCTTATACATCGGGTTACATTACACCGTATAGCTTTTTTAACGCTATCGGTTAAAATTTGGTTTCGTAAAAATATCGTTCGTAACATTTTTGATTGTTATTATATTTGTCCCCTCCGGCCGTCCAGTTATTAGGGACGGTTTTTTGAAAACGAAAGATCGACCTTTACCGACTTGTAGGTCGTTCCAAGTGAGTTCAGTGAGTTGTCAAATACTGACATTGACATTGATTTTTCCTATTACTTTAATGGCACCTGCAATTTACAAAATTCATTTATGGAATGCACGTTTAGAACATAATATAATTTTCAGCCTTTCAGTCATTTATTTTTTCAAATATGTTTCCTATATAAAAGAAGCCTACATATGTAAAAATAATTTCTAAAAAACAATAAAGTTTACTATCAATATTATTTACTATAAACCTTATTGAGTTGGCGTTCAGTGAGGAAGGCCTATGTTCAGCAGTGGACGGATAAAGGCTGATGATGATAATGATAATAAACATTAAACATAAATAATAATTGATACTGAAAATAAAATCAGTTCTGGGAATGATACAAAGTACAAGTGAAACTGTTGTAAAAACTTAATAAATAAAAAAATTGAAAATAAAACATTTAAAATTAACATGGTTATTTTCATTATTTTAGTATCTCGCAAGCATGAAATATTATGTAGACAATTTCAAAATATCGTGCTCCGCGAAATAATATTAAAAGACATAGTAAATATTCCGTTTTAAATCATTAAAATAATGAAGAACATTCACCATTCAACACAGAACACTGAGCGTTACTTTCGTCAGAAAAAAAACTGAGTTACTCCCTAGTCGCGCCTAAAGAAGATCTGGGTTTATTATTGTGTACACGGAGTATAGATATAAAGAGTCCGAACATAATGTTAAACAAAATAATATCAAATATGGTCGCAATTTAGTTGACAGAAGTTTTGCTGCTAGAACACGCCTTCTTTAATAAGTACTCGTTTAAATCTTTACGCGGGAAGTATTATGGTATTATAATCAGCGTAGCGTAGCGTCGGTAATTAACTGACCCTAGCGCAGGCGGCGGCAGAAAAAAGAACTAAGATTTGGGTATATTATTGTGTATGTAAAAGCCCATATCGTTCGGACTCCTTATATCTATACTCCGTGATTGTGGAATATGGAACTATGGAAGAGCCTATATCGTTCGGACTCCTTATAGCTGTACTTCGTGGTATTATTAATAGATTCTAGCTTGTCACGGGAATAACATTACTATAAAGTCCGCGCCACTTTAGAAGTCCTATAGACGCGGCGCTGCGATCTCATAACTCAATGTTGCCAATTTCTAGTGTAACGATTTTGGTTTTTTTACAGAAACATCTGAAAATATAATTCATCTGAGCATGGTTTTCATTCTTTTACCTTGTATTTATATTCAGATTTCTTGTACATAAGATAAATGTATATACTATATTATATGTATATAGTAAACTAGCTGTTACCCGCAGCTTCGCCCGCGTGAACTTAGATTTACGGATTTATCATGTCTGATGATGATCATTTTCTATTTTAATAATTAATTACTAAGTTTTTGTATTAAAATGTATATATGTTATCTTGAACATAAAGACATATACCCCTTCGCAGACTTACTGTAGGCATATTAAGGATACTATTATTATATAATATTCCACCATACGTTGATGATTGATCATAATATTATCCAAGACAATCACGACAACACGATTTATTTTCTTGTGCATTATTTTGATTTTGCCATATCTCCTAAAGTATTCATTTAATTTGCATGATGTAAAGGGCAAAAATAATCTTCATGAAGTGCTCAAGCCAATTAATTGATTTAAAATGTTAAAGATTCATACCTTATATGTGTAAATAACTTTCAAACTATCGCGTTATAATTGCTCATTTTTTTAAAGTATTAAATGGATATAGTATGATATCCCTAAGAGATAGATATATGCCATCGCGGACTTTTTTGTAGACCTATTTAAGACACACAATTCCACCATACATTATTTTGTTATATCTCAAAGGGTGTAGGCAGCGTTTTCGTTAAAAACTCCCAGACGGCCTATTTTTTTCCGACACCTCCAACAATTATTGTTATATCTTAGCCAATGTATATAAAAACTTAATAAATTATGTACATAAACCTTCCTCTTGAATTGTCCTATCCATTAAAAAAAACCGCATCAAAATACGTTGCGTAGTTTTAAAGATTTAAGCGTACAAAGGGATATAGGGACAGAAAAAGCGACTTTGTTTTATAATATGTAGTGATGATAATATTTTAACCATAAATTAGGCAAAAATGAGTGACACTGGCATCTCTAAAATTTTTCTGTCATGGCAGTGACATTTATAAACATATTATTCAACGGGGTTAATTGATGTTTATTTTTACTTTCTAATTCACAAAATTATTTTACTTTAACGATCATTATACGGATAATATATTTAACTTTTACACCTTACTTTATATTATATGCTTCATATTTCACGTAAAACAATTTAAAATATCACAACTTCTTACTCCAGACAGATGTCAAGATGTCAATCTTGCCAAATTTAGTTCGGGCATTAGTCGCAGGACTTCATAAGTGGCGCGGACTCTAGTTAAATGCAATGTAGCTAGGCTGTATGGACGTTCGCCTGTGCTAAAACATTAACAAAAATTAAATCAGATGTCTATTCTCTATGTTTATTCCAAATGTCAAGTGTCAGTTAGATTTCTTTTTCTGTCAACTGCTACCTTTAGCAACTGTTTTCACAATGGTGAGATTTAAATTCTTAAATATTAATCGAATCATAAGCTAAAACTGATTGTAAATGAGTTTGCAGAAGTGATATAATGTGAATTTTATGTATATAAGTATATTTTTGCTGTGGTTCCTAAATTATCAGTTGTAAACTTTACCAAATACGGTATACATTGAGTGTTATTTTCAGGCCAAACGTACCAAAAAGGTTGGAATTACTGGCAAATATGGCACGCGTTACGGTGCCTCCCTCCGTAAAATGGTTAAAAAGATGGAAGTGACCCAGCACGCCAAATACACTTGCTCTTTCTGTGGAAAAGTAAGTATTGAAGTTTAAGTATCTTCTTTCTCTTACTAGAAGTGACTGTGACTAACACATCACAATACAATTTCTATCCAATAAATCCAGTTCTGATATTAGGGTATTGATGTTTATTTTGTTTGCGTACTGTATGTGACGATAGAAACCTAAGATAACCTCTCAATATCGGATCTGATGTATCATGTAGATAATTAGTGCATTTCTTTGAATATTGAAGAATTAAGTTAATATGATTTAGAGATATAGTAAATAGTATTTGGCCAAGAAAGCTATGTGTTAAAATATTTTAGTTTAATATTCCGGAGTTGTGTTTCTAAACACTAAACAGTGCAATTTGTTTAAAATGCTTGAACCATTACTAACTTATAAGTAAATGTTATCTTGTAAAATATTTGTGCTTTATATTTCAAATGGAATATAATGGGCTAGAAAAATATTTGTAGTAATACATTACATACATTATATACATTTCAAACAGTCTATTCTTTTTATTTGAATCTTTTTTTTTTTTTATTAAAACAATAAAAGAAACTTTGTAATACCATGTAGGAATTTAAATTTTAAATCCTTACTAACTTGTTACATTACATTTTCTAGGATGCCATGAAGCGCAGCTGTGTTGGTATCTGGTCATGCAAGCGTTGCAAAAGGACAGTAGCAGGTGGCGCTTGGGTCTTCTCAACCACTGCAGCCTCATCGTGTAGATCCGCTGTAAGGAGGTTGCGTGAAGTCAAGTAAACATCTAGGCTAAGGAAATAAAAAGTAAAACAAATTAAATTTTCTGGTTTCATTTCATATTACTAATTCTTTAACTAATCTTTCAATATTTCAGTTTTATAAAACTAATCAAAAATCTATAATTATCTATCAAATGAAACAAACTAACATTTTTATTATTACTATTAATGTCCAGTTTCCAAAGAGCTGATCAATGCAAAAATTAACAAATAAACTGTCAAGTCTATTGTTAAGTGTCTAAATAAGTTGCTATAAGCATGGTAAAATTACTTAAATTAATCAGTCTGTCAGTTGACATAACAACTTTATACAATGAAAAGCTGTCAAATTTGACTTCAGAATTGTATGTTAACTGCCATGTTAGTTGACATATACTGGTCATTGTTTCAGTAACCCACCTGGTTTCTATAATATAAAATAAGTCTATAATATAAAACATCAACTTATTCTATAATCTCTAAAACAGATGGCCACTTTGTAATTTAACACTGCAATACTATCTAAAAAGTTAGTATATGAATAGCTTGTTTTCAGTATTTTCTATTTTCCATTTCATCAGGTGTACTTGACAGCAGATAGGCAAATACGATAAGTTGGCCTCAAAAATAATAATTGATCTCTGAACTTATTTTTTTTAATGTTATATTAGCTCCAGATTAAGTACACTATTAGAAAACTTAACAATGATAGGCCAGGGATTATTTAAGAAAAATAAAAGGTGTGGTTTTCTTAAATTATTTTATATATTAAAATAGTAAAATTTCACAAATTTCAAAATATATGTATTTTAAATAGCACCAATCAAACCTTAATCTAGTGATATACATAACTTTAGAGGCAATGTGATATCTTATTATGCTTTTATTGTAAAGTACACAAAATTAAGTAAATAAAACTATATTCTAATCAGAACATAAACAAAGTTGTATATAATAAAAGTTAAGTATGCAGTAATACTTGTAACAATATATTTTAGTCACCTACATCGCTATCTTTATCACCTATGGCATACAAAATGTGGAAAGCTATACCGAGTAATGCAGTTCCAAGCAAATCACCTAGAGCAGTTAAGTATGGTATGGCAGAGTTATCTGGATCTAAACCCAACTTCCACATCCAATTAATTAAGTAATGACTGATAGTTAGTAAGAGAAAAACTTGAAATAATGCAGCCGACATGTAAATCAAAATAAATATAGGGGTAAGGGATGTATGTCCAGCCTTGATGTATCCTATGGTGTATATAAATATAAGCTGACTGGGTATTACCATTAATAATAAGAGTTTAGTTGTGCTGCCTAATACTGAAACCTCATGCTTTCCTGTGTGTAACAGTGTGGAGAGCCTTGATGCATGTACAGCCACCATGTTTCCTCCAATACCATTAATGACTAGTTGAAATACAGCAATACCTTTGTAATTGGACACAGTATAATCTAAAATAAGGCCCCCCGCACTACTTATGACCATGGCAGAAACAACTGGCACCCAACCTTCATCTAAAGCTTGCCTTGTAAAATTGTTTTTCCATGCAACATATCCACATATTGGCACAAGAGCAGCACCAATAATAACAATTATAAATCGCAATATTAAATTAGTTGCAAGAGATTTAAATAACAAGGACGCTATAGATGATAACAGTGCCAATGTTGTTAGATCACCCAAACTGGCAGCGATTGGTGTTGCTATGTTATCTGGATTTATATTTATCTTATTTGAAATCACAACAACACCAATCATTATCAAACTAAGGAAAAAACTAGCTAATGAGGCTGTTAGTATACTTGAGGCACATAGTAGTATTGCATGTTGTACATCAAATTGTCCTTTTGGAATCCATCCCATAGCAACGGCAACCATTGCTGCTAGAAAACCAACTAATATAGCCTGACATTGGAGAAGACACAAATTACCAATAACTAAAGAATTTAAATGTGATTTTAGGTGTCCTAAATGGGCGTGAGTGGAAAGTCTAGAAGCTAGTGTCATTTCCAAATTTCCCTTGAGTCCCAATAGAGCTGGTACTAAGATATAAACTTCTGGAACTTTATCAAACACTTGCCAATGTTGCACCGCATCAAGTAATAGGCTGGCAGCAACCATTCCAAATCCGGCCACCAAAAATGATAGAAACATTTGAACTCCAGCAACCCATGAATTCTCTTTTTCATTTCCTCCTTGATTAGTTATATCTGGCGGTTTATCCTCGTTGGTTATTAATTGATTGACGTCCGCAATCATTTCTGTTTCGGTAACACTCTCCGAGAGTCGCATCATTTTACTTCTATTAATGATTATTGAACTCATCAATTACTTATCTCAATTTGACCGAGTATAAATGAAAATTAAACGACAGCAATTAAACGAGTTAAGTACTTTAAGAGATAAAATTCCAACATCAAAACAAATTTATATGCTGGACTATTAGGTACTAACTACTAAGTGGTGCTTATATAGTAGACAAAATTAATTATATCACTGTGTTCTATCATTACGTATAATATTATGTACTAGTTACTACAATGTTGTATGTACATACGTATTTATTATTTTTAGATTTCTAATAGGCCCACTTTCTAGTTTCTAGTGTAAATGACATTTGTGATTTGACATTGATGATTGGCGACGATTTTTTTTTGTTTTATTTAGGGCATTCGTTTGTTAACTATCAGCCACGTGGAAGTTATTATATTATTATAACATTCTAGGTAACAAAAGAAGAAGAAGAAACTATCTTTTGTCTGTAATTTGGATAAACAGCGGAAAACATCAAGGGGCGTGGGACGAAGTAGGCATGTCGATTTTAAATCGAAAAATCGATTCTTTTAGGTAATATAATCGATTTTTCAGATCGATCTTGAACACCACATCGATTCAATGAATCGATTCATAAACGTCCCGAATGAAATAAAAGAATAATAATAAAAGAACTTAATATTCCTCAACTGGCTGCGGAACTTAGTTTTTTAATTTTTTGCGGTTGTCGGACGCAAAATTTAAGTACTTAGTCGTAATTTGAACGCATCATAGTGTAAATAACTTAAAAATAATGAATGCTTTCGTAGTGGTAATTCGTAGTGGTTTTCTATAGTGTTTGTTTTAGGCAATTAGGCATGTTTGAAATGTGCGCGATTAATCGAAAATCGATCTATTAATGCTCGATTTAAACTAGAATCGATTCTAGTAAGTTCGATTCGAATTGAATCGAAAATCGATTTTTTTTAATGAATCGACATGCCTAGCATAATGAGTCCGAACGTAATGTTGAACGAATCGTCTCAACTAATTGGACAGAATTTTTGCCTGTAGAGCACGCCTTCCTTAAGAAATAGTCGTGTAAATCTTTACGTGGAAAGTATTGTGGCGCTGATTGGTCCGCATTGGTACATACTTGATTCTAGCGCAGCCCGTGGCAGAAATAAAAACTAAGATCTGTGTTTATTATTGTGTATATATATTATATTTTTATTTTTTATTTATGCACTACTTTTCCATAGCATTCATATTATGAATACTATGAAAAAGTACGACTTCGCTTCTCCAGTTTCCATCATTAACAGCTATCACTTCTTACTCCACCCACCCAGAACTGTCCCAATAATATTCACCAACTAATCTCAATATTATATTATACAGATTAAGTTTTAAAATACTCTACAGAAAACCGGTCTGAGTAAACAAAATACAAAATAACCATAAAAAAATAAACGTTCCGGAATGATATTTTTGTAGAGGAATATTTTAAATTAAGTAAATGATTTTTCACTTTTCATTCTGACTTTTTAAAAAGTATTATGTTCAACTGTCTTTTATTTTATCAAGCTCAATTTAATAACCCTCTCAGAAAACATAATATTTAATAATCGAGTAGCATTAACGTTAATATCTTATAGTAAATCTTTAATCTATATATTATAATATCTAAAATAAAAGTACAAAAATAAAATGATCGCAAAACCGATTTCTCGAACCGATATGATGGTATATATATATAATAAAAGTAATTATTACTCTCATAAAATAGAACTCATACTCAAATACTAACAAGCTTTTTTTTTAAATATATATTTGTGTGTACTAAACAAAATTTTAAAGTAGGTACTAAGTATCCGATCATGCGTGGACACGACATTCCTGACCAACTAGAAAGTTTGACTTTTGAGTTTTGACGTATTCTGTTTAAGTTCATTTGTTGTAAGTGTGCGTGTATATTTGATTTTTGATGGCTAGTGCCTTTTTTTAAGAAATAATATTAGTATTAATTATCAAACTTATCACAAAACGCAGTGTTATGACTTCTGTCTATGTTGAGTTAGGAATATTTTGAGTACAGTAATCCAATAATTTGATAATAAATATGATTATACAGAGAATCCGGGAACCTACTTCGGCATTTCTTACTAAACTTTTGTGACTCGGAGTTCAATTAAACTAAAATAAACAATATATTGGTCATCCTATTCGTTTTTTACTTAAAAAAGAATTGACTTAAATGAGTGATTGTACGATTTGGTTTTATATCTTTGTTCCTTAGGTATATATAAAGCAGTCCATTGACATGTGGCAATAAACAAAGCATAAAATAAGCTAAGCGCTTTTTGTTTTTATAAAATTAAAAATGTTCAGAACGAAGATACGAATACACACATGCCGCATAATCTTGCTCACATCACTCGTATGGCTGTTAGTTGATGTTGCGCTCCTGGCATTATACTCGGACTGTTTTGGAGACGGATGGGATTGTGGTAAAAAGAATTCCAATGAATTCGCAATAAGGGTAAGTACACTTTTATGTTTAGGTGTTTGTACAAATTTTTACAGTTGGTCTTAAACAGAAATGGAAGTCTTAAGGAATCAAAATTAGCAGCAATTTTTTAAATAATAGATTATAATGAATCATATATTCCTTAAATAAACTTCATTCACATCTAGAGTCACATTATCATCCTGAGCTTTTAAATACCAATTATGAATTAAATCATTGTTACCAAAGGAGACTATTTATCTTTATATGGAGCCTGGGCCAACGTGATGTAAAGTTAATAATGGTGTTCCAAAAAACATAAATAAAATAGCCTTGTTTGTGTACCAAATTATTCTCTGTTGCGTTGTCCGGTTAGGTTATTAAGCTATTTTTCATCTAAGCATTCAATTATTAAAATATGATAGTAAGTAGGAAAAAAACTCATTCCATGCTTGCAATTCATGTTCAAATCCATAAATTATTCATTCGGTATGTCTACAAATGTGAATCTGAATCCAAATGTGAATCTGAATCCAAATGTGTTAGTATATTTAATGTGATAACCCTTATTTTGGATATGGATTGGCCTGAAATGAAACATCACCTTTGTTTCTTGATGTCATCAAAGTATGTATCTTCAATATAGGTGTAATTAGATGTCATTAAATGTTAATGATTCTTATATTTTAGTATTTATGATAAACATAAACAAAATTAGAAGTTTTCAGATAGTCTTCAAGATAATAAAAAACAATCAAAAATATGTTATTGTGGTAGTTGGTAATTTTAGAATTATTTTAAATAAATAGATGATATTGTCTTAAACAGAACAGTGAAGAATTCAAAGGGAAAAAAGCGGCAATTGCTGCTGCCCTCCAAAAAGATGTAGACTATGAACATAACATAGAAGAGAATGAAGTAGACCAAGATGTAGGAGATGATGGACTGATGTTGCAGCCGTATCCAAAGTCCAGACTCAAGAGGTGGGCACCAGTTCCACCAGTGCTACCACAAGGGGATTCTCCTGGGGAATTGGGTATGTTTTCTACTTTTTGTTACAAGTGAAAGCTGTTAAAGATATGGTATACTTTCATTACCTATTTTCCCTATCCAAGTTTTAACCCTGTAATAGTAGTCCTAAGACCAATGATCAGAGGTCATCTTTCAAAGCAATTTTCTTATAACCACAAGGCTAGCAAGTATCATTACTCTATAATTGAATTCCCAACTTATCAAATCAGTCAATAAAAATTATTCCTTATTATATTGTGCTGTAAGTTTCTCAGTTATAGATTCAGTACCTGGTTGACCGAGCATTTGCTCGGTACCCTTAGTGATAAAATAGGATAAAATTTTTCTTCCAAAAAAAAGGATCTTAAGAAAAGGAAAAAAAATCGGACTGGAGATTTGAACCAGGCTTGTTTGGATTTAACTGCCTAATTTCACCACTTAGCTACCATGACATATTATTTGACAGCAAAATTTATGTTCGTATGCTAATCATATTTTATCGATGCCTCAAAACATGGATAAAAAAAAGTTTTCTAAAAATTTATCCTAGCTAGATTGATTTATAGCCGTTTTTGGCACATGTATACAAAATTTCATGAAAATCGTTGGAGCCGTTTCCGAGATCCCGATTATATATATATATATATATATATATATACAAGATATAAGATAAGATTAATCGTCTGCAACAGACGGACTGAGGCCAGTGATGATAATGATGACAATTTATTTTGATTTTTTTTATAAATCAGTTGTGTTCTAATTGACTTTTATGGCTCACATCAATATTTTATCTGGTGCTGATGTTCTACCAACAGGTTAAAACCAACAGTTCAATTCCCCTCCTTTTCTAAAAATATAAATAAATAATAATTTATTTACATTATCAGGTAAAGCAGTTAATATTCCAAGTGAAGATGAAAAAATTATGCTGGAGAAATTTCAAGAAAATCAATTCAATTTAATGGCTAGTGATATGATATCATTGAACAGATCTCTAACAGATGTTAGGGTAGAAAAGTAAGTATTTTGTTTTTTTATTTATTATTTTTGCTTTGTGTGCAGCAATAGTAACAATGTTGTCATTGGCAGTAATGGTTGCTAACCCTAAATTGACCGGGTTGCCATAAATAAAAGAGTTGAAGTTAGTAATGATGTCGTGAATCTAAACCTGTGATCCAATTTTAATATCATACTTTGCTGAATGATCTATACTATTAAAATAATAATCATCAATCTGGATATGAACATAAAATCTGAGTTAAAGCTGTAATGCCTGGTTTGAAAATAAAATGTCCATATTTTGTTGAAAGGTGCAAAGACAAAAGTTATCCCAAGCTTTTGCCAACTACGAGTGTTGTCATAGTATTCCATAATGAAGCCTGGACTACTCTGCTAAGAACCATATGGAGTACGATAAATCGCTCACCTCGACCTTTGTTGAGAGAAATAATCCTGGTTGATGACGCTAGTGAAAAAGGTAAGAGAAATTGATATCCATTTAAAATTCTAAATGTAAAAGTTGGTTTGTTTTTTTTTAATTCTTCTAGACAAAGATATTATGACTGATACAGGTATAATATATATTTAATCTTTTAATAGTTTTCACGGGTTAATTTATAATCTCCTTTTAATAAATTAAATGCTGCCACTTCAAATGCCATAAGAAATGCTGATCTAAACTCAGTAAGCTCTATCTTAAATTTTTATAGTAAAAGACACTTATAAGATTACATGTACATTGTACATGATAGTGTTTTGATCTCAATTGATGGTGGATTTATCTTGCCTTTATAGCTTTGCAGGGAGTTTGTTCGGTAATAGCTTAATTCAATAGGGAGGGCTAAGTCCTCTTTTGACGTTTAATTCGGTTATATTAATCTCTTTTCGTCCATGGTTAATTATGTAATAAGACTCATTAAACGAATGCCAAGACGTCTGATTTTGCGTCACTTACATCGAACCGGCCATTGCATAGACATCTTCGTTCAATGATGAGTACTAAATATAGTTTAGAACACAATGGAAGGAATGAGGTTTGAGACGATGGGGATAATGAACACAAATTTATCAAACTTTCGGAGATTAGTAAATGTGAGGTTCAGTAAAAATTGCAAAATGTGTGACATGGATTCTTTGAAATTCTAAGTATCGTGAAATTCGTGTGACGTAATTTATGCATGGTCTCTTATAACGTGTTCAGATCGGTCATGCGTATCTATTTGGCGTTAACGTGTGAACTGTGAACTGAGTCGTACAAACGCAAACGTAGTGTGCTGTATAACACTCGTTTGACTGTAGCCTATTGTTGTTAATTGTTTATAATTATCGTCAGTCCATTTCCCTTTTATACTGTTTTTTTTCAAGGAAGCCTCCCTAAACACTGAAATTCTACTTAAACAGCCAATTCAGATGACTTTTATCCCTTCCTAGTCCCAACGTAATTTTATTTTAAATTTAATCTATAACTGTGATAAATAACATGTTTATTCATTTTTTCTTTACAACTTTCGATGTTAAAAATAGTATAAAGTATTCCCAAAAGTTTTTTAGGCCAAGTTTGTCATTTTTTAAAGTTTTTAGACCGAATTGTCATTTTTTAAATTGAAAGTTGAATTTCCGGCTTCTCGCCGGCCTTGTCATTAAATGGAGTGGTCGTGAGTTCAAATCGTACCGGTGTCACAGAATAAGTGCCATGAATGGGCTTGTCACACACTGAGGAGAACGGATGGCCGATGGTCAATAAAAGTCCAAGAGTGGAGGTCGCGTTTAGGTAGACTAATGTTCGGTAATTAACCAGGTGGGAAGGCGATCTCCGTGCAATGGCTGTAGCGATTTTAGACAGATCGCACACATATTTTTATAAATTATGCCTATACACATAATATAGCCACAGTCATAATATCTTATCTGTAAGAGTACTGTTTGTCAATTTAAGACAGGATACTCCAATTATCAATAAGATTACTACTAACCCTATTAAATATCGATGGAATCCTATTCTATTTAACATGTTAGGTTTTGAATAAAGAAACATAAATTATAATAATAGGTTTTAAAAGGTCATCATCATCAGCCTTTGTTTGACCACTGCTGACTTTGTTTGACCATTTGACACACTCATTCAAATTACGCCAAAACGACTATTTTGATGGCCATTGTAATAAAATAAAGTTGCTAATATTTACAGTTATGTCTGTTTCTACGCTGAGTGAATATGCGTCGTCCTTGACTTTTCTTGATGTCACGATTCGACTATCAAGTAGCAAGTGAGATGTACCAATGTAGAGAATGTCTACTAATATTATAAAGAGAAAAGATTTGATTGTTTGTTTGTATTGAATAGGCTCCGAAACTACTTGACCGATTTGAAAAAAAAAACTTTACTGTTGGGAAGCTACACTATCGCCGGTGAACATAGGCTATATCAAATTTTAAAAAAAGTTAGTGACCCGCATTAAAACTTAGGTGACGCAGGCGAAGCTGCGTGCAACAGCTAGTTATTATTAAAGACGAATATACTGTTGTCTATTCGAATGCTATTCCTAATGAAACAATTATTTGTGGATTGTATCACGGTTTATCTAGTTTTATATACTTAGGGGAGTCCGGATGTTTCGGTGCAGTACAGTCCTCACGTGGTTGCTACAAATGTAAAGAATCTGAAATGTCGGCGTCACGTAAAAAATCTTACGCGATTAACGAACATATAAAAATATTTCTATTAGAATTAAAGAAGAAAATAAAATTTATAGAATCTCTATTAACTGGTTTTAAACATGTCATTACCCTTTTAACCACCTGGCAGCATCGAATTGTGTTTGAAAAGTATTGTTTGTATCAAAAAATAAAACAATAAGTAGTTAGTACTCGACTTTCAATAAGTAAGTTATGGATTTATTATACTTATTATGAGAACGAAGAATGTGTTAAATATTTTTTTCTTTATTCAGCTAATATATTTTAATATGTACAGTCAGCACAGGAAGTCGATGTCTATATTTAGATTAAATAGATTACGATATCTTATTTATACTTATGCAGATTTATTTAACACGTTAATTTTCTTATCAAAAATCACGCGTTTAGGTACGTACCACTATTTATTATACCGTCTATCTCGCCGTTCTCTCCGAAAGACAGCGCGTCTGTTTCAGGGGAGCAATAAGCAGGACCCAACCGTGACATAGCATAGTTGTGTGGAACAGAAGAGCGGGTTGATTTAAGTCTTAAGTTAGGGGTATCCAGTATCTCTATTTATTTTACGCATTGATAAAGGGTTAAACGCGGATAATGAATGCCATTAAACGCATTCCAAACGCCAAGAATAATATAACGCGTATATTATGAAGGCATTCGAGCATTATACTATTTTAATTTTTACGGCATACGAGTACCGTGTACTTACCAACAAGTGGTCTTCAAGCTGTGTTGTTACATACATGTATTCAAAAATTAATTTACATCTATTACTATATATTTAAATGATGGACGAAACATTTTTATCAAAAATGTATGGTTTTTTTGCTATCCGTATCGAAGGAGCCTAATTAATGACGTACCACCCATTTCAATCTGTAATCTTCGAATTGAAATATTCTTTATTACAATTAAAAATTGGTCTATATTTGAAATATTCACAGAATTTCCACAACACGAGAAAGATTATTTCTAACAATTGTGTGAAAGTTTTTGTGAATAACCATATACTATGTCAAATATGTGCTGTTAGTGTGGAACCCGTCTTTGTCAGAGCCTGACTCGCGCTTGGCCGATCTTAAAATTTAAATCCAATAGTTATGTGTGAGTTTTTGCTATAAGATCAGATTCAGTATTGCATCAGCGTAAATCTGTAATATAATAGGCGCTGGCTCTATCTATATGCTGATGCAAATAACGTAATATATGGGTTTAAATTAAAATATATAAATATGATTGATAGACCTAGGGTTGCCAGTTCGCCAAACCTAATAGCCGGACAGCCCAACCAGCTTGGCCGGACATCGAATGCCAATACAGTCTTAGCCTAAGACCAATTTGGCATCGCTCGTTTGCAAAATATAAAAAGTCTAAAAAAAATCGGACACCGTTTACTTTTGGCCGGACGCGCAATCAAAAAGCCTACCTATGTCCGGCTTTATCCGGACGCCTGGCAACCCTAGATAGACCCATATTTATATATTGGTTGCGTTCACTGCAAAATATATTGTATTCAACTCGATTAGTAATTCGTTTCATCAAATAAAAGCGTATCCTACTAATATTTAAACGCAAAAGTTTGTATGCTTGTTTGTTCCGGTTAAATGAAAAATGATTTTACCGATACTTTACAATGATATAGCTTAGATACCAAGAATAACGCATAAGCTATAATTCATACTTGTAGACTAGCTAGCTATCCTGTTAGGTCGTTTTCGAATCTCGAAAGCGGAATCCGCGGTGATTTGACGAATTTGTATTCTTTAAAACTCGTCTATCTATTTATATCAATAAAGTTCGCTTTCGAAGTGAGCGTAAAATAAGCTCTATCACTCAGGTGAAGTTCGATATTGAAATGATTTTTACAGAATAGCCCTACTGTGTTCCTACGGGAATTTAAAGTACGCGTAAGAAACCGCGGTTCGCCGGTAGTTGGTTTGTAAGTGTTAGTTATCTTTTAAAACAATATTATATGATATATTTATGTCGGTGTCAGTACGTTACGTATATTATAATAGCCTATGTGTTATTCCAGGAAGGCTCCTAGTAAAGTTTCAGCAAAATCCATTCAGTCGTTTTTGGGTGAAAGAATAATAAACGTACATCATCCATGTTAAAGTTATTATACCGACTAAAATACATAAGTTTGTACCATCTATATGAACTTAAAATATCTCAATGCAGTATACATAATACTTGGCCAACTATTATGGCTTTATAAAACACTAGCTGTTGCTCGCAGCTTCGCCTGCGTTAACTAAGATTTACAACGGCATCTTAGCGGGATGATATATCTTTACCGATAAATGGGTTATCGAACACTGAAATGTTTCATTAAAATCCGACCGATAGTTCCTGAGATTAGCGCGTTCAAATAAACAAACTCTTTTATTAAAATTTATTAAAAGCTTGAGTAAAATAAACTCGTTTAAAAGTAGTCCAAAAAAATCAAAATTTCTGAATAAAATATGGTTGTTGTGCCTCACTCGACATAGATAGGTATAGTGTGTCGTGGACGTTTTTGTAGATAATTATAAGATCTACAATTAATTAGAACATTTTATGGTTCCATCTTTTATAGTTTAGGCAGCGTACGCAAAATAAGTAACTTTTGCTGGTTGATTTTATACACCTCGTGTCCGAAAAACACAAATATCTTACGGAGCCCTGTTTTTTTCCAGAATAAAATTTAACCTATGTTACTCGTGGATAATGTAGGTTTCAAATGGTGAAAGAATTTTTGAAATCGGTCCAGTACTTTTTGAGCCTATTCATTACAACCAAACAAACAAACAAAGTTTTCCTCTTTATATTATTATAGTGTAGATATATTTTTTTTTCAATAAAAAATAAACAAACATTAAAATATATCTATGATCGGACTGATAACTTTTGAGATTGTTTGGATTAAATTAAAACAAACTTCAGTTTTCTATCATCGATAGCATCAGTTTCATAGAAGTTTTATCCGAACAGAACATCTCGGCAAGAAGCTGGAAGACTACATCAAGACCCTTCCCGTGGAGACACGTCTCTTCCGAACAGAGAACCGGAGCGGTCTCATCCGGGCCCGGCTCCTGGGGGCCAAGCATGTCAAGGGTGACGTCATCACCTTCCTCGACGCGCATTGCGAATGTACAGGTGAGTGATTAAAGCTTTATATTTTATTTTAATAAATAGTTAAATAGCGTAAAGAATTTTCTTAAATCTTTCTTCTTTTTTTCTTAATTATTATAATAAATATTTAGTCACTCGCGGCATAAAAACACATTTAACGATGTTATGTCGTATGTTGAAATCCCTTCAGCCAGATATAAATCTATATATACATACGTCATACACCTATACATCATCATCATATCTACATATACCACACACACACAACACAATATATTATACATACACCTGAAAAACTACCCTCCTTCTGTAACAGTCGGGTAAAATATACATAAAATTTGTCAATTCTAGCTCGTGATATATGAGTAGGTACACAACCTCTTATAAGCTTATTAATTCGTTGATATTATTAATGGTTTATTTTAGTCATGGGCGTAAAATAAACAAACTTTGGTATAATTTCTGTCAGTTCAGTTGCATATTATACATTTTTAAATGTCAAGAAACACACTTAAGCCCCGTTAGCACGAGATATTAATAAGGGTCACGTTAAAACTCGACGTTGGCTCAATTCGATTAAACGTCTAACGTTCAACGTCAAAAATAAACGCTTGATAAAAAAGCGCCGAGCTTTAAAAACTTTTTACTTTTGTGTAAATAAACATATGTGAAACACACGATCAGTGAAAAAGCGCTCACGCGAACTGGACCTTAGTACATTATATCTTTAAATGGACAGATTTATAAATAAAGACAAAAAGATAGAATGGACACTAAAGCGAATACAATTTAATAGACGTTTAGAGTACGGCGCTATGTCAAGTACCTGAGAGCGCTTATTTTCTCTTAATCAAAGCGAATCAAATCAAATATGAATTTTGAATTTGTATTCGCTTTGAAGCGTCACTCGGGCGTTCGGCATGCTCCATTTGTCTTTATTTATAAATCTGGGCTTAAATGTATATTTTACGTTGTCATTATATTATGTTCGTTTCGATGTTAACAAAAGTTCCCCAATAGAGGGTTGGTTGGAGCCGCTGTTGGCGAGGATAGTGGAAGACAGGACGACGGTGGTTTGTCCAATCATAGACGTCATATCCGACACCACGTTCGAGTACATACAGGCGTCCGACATGACCTGGGGCGGCTTCAACTGGAAACTCAACTTTAGATGGTGAGTATAGAGTTGAAATTTCTATTATATCTATTTTTTATTTGTTGTATTGGCTGTATTAGTGCAACTCATTCTTGTGTTGTCTATATTTATATGTTCGATGGTAAGTGCGTTTCTTTCCAAAACAAAAAGCTGTTTTACGGGAGAAGGATGCAAGACGGTGGCTCCCATGTAACCGAGAGCGCGGCACAGTATTCCTAATAATATTATTTACGCGAAAGTTTGTATGGATGTAGCTATCTACATCCAGATTGACAGATCGCCAAACCTAATAGCCGGACAGATCAGCCAGCTTGACCAGACATTTGGGTAGAAAGAACGGACACCTAACATAATTGAGGATTTTGTCTCATTATTTGTAGGTACGACATAAAAATTGTATGTAAAATCAAGCATTTTTTATGAGTATCATACATTTTGTTACATTCTAGTGAACTAATAGATAAAATCGAATGCCAAGTCTGTCTTAGCCTAAGATTGATTTGGTATCGCTCGTTTGTGTTACACTTTATTTTGGCCGGACGCGCAATTAAAAAGCCTACCTATGTCCGGCTTTATCCGGACGCCTGGCAACCCTAGATGTAGAGATATATGTAACTATTTCATGCAAAAACAACTGAATGGATTTTGATATAACTTGACAATAATATAGGTTACACTCATCGACCACACAGGCTATAGACTCCTCATTTTTCGTATTAAATGCATTCTGGCAACTAGCTGAGGTGAGACGAAAAAGGTTGCAATGCTGTGAATAGCTAATTCAATGTCATACATTACCAATCACGGAACGTTAAAGAGAAATGGATATATTTCAAAACGGGAAAAAATGAGACGACGAGTTTGAGTACATTGTTTACGGCTTACATCGGAACTATAAGTCAGATGTGTCGCCAGAACCCGTTCCTCTGTTATTAGGAGTCTATGGGTTATGTGGTCGATGGTTACACATCAGAACAATGCATAGGTTATAAATTATCCCCGTATTCCCACGGGAATAGGGAGTACCCGGGTTAATACGCAACTCGCTGCTAAGAAACAGTGTTAATAAGAAATTGTGTCCTTTTTGAACGTATTACACTAGTCGCATGTCTCATACGTTCATTAGGAAGTTCTGAAAGACGCAGTTTTTCTAATTTGTCCAGCACTCGCGCCAAGGTGAGGGCGATTGTTTCGCGAGATTGTTTTGTTTGCGTAACCACTTGCCA
This sequence comes from Lycaena phlaeas, assembly GCA_905333005.2. Lineage (NCBI taxonomy): Eukaryota > Metazoa > Arthropoda > Insecta > Lepidoptera > Lycaenidae > Lycaena > Lycaena phlaeas. The sequence continues at coordinate 9,703,126 of HG995181.1, forward strand.
TTGTTGTGGCGTACAACCCGCACACCCATACCATGTAGTTCAAGTACAAGCTTCGTGTCAAAGGCTTTATAATTTTTTATGAATATTTGGTTATATGCTCTCTCTAATTTATTTATATCTGACATCGACGGCATGTACGGCCACTGCTCTGAATATTTCCAAGAGATATAGTCATTACTTTTTATCCTACTATCCTACTAATATTATAAATGCGAAAGTTTGTGAGTATGGATGTTTGTTACTCTTTCACGTAAAAACTACTGAATGGATTTTAATGAAACCTTACAATAATATAGCTTATACATCAGAATAACACATAGGCTATAATTTATCACCGTACTCGGAATCACTGGTCTTTCAGACCTTTTGAAAAAAAAAAAAACCCGACATCCCCAAATTAAAAGTGAGAAAGACTACGAATATCCGATTAGAAAAAATTAATCATGTAATAATTAATTTACAAAGATCCGATTGATTTGGTTTCTGTATAGCTCAGTTTCCTCCCTTTTCATATATATGTAATATGTACACAAGAACCACTTAGAAGTATATATAACAATGAGATTGATTACTCGTAGCAATTTATCGAATTACAAATGAATGGAATCTGATTTACGATATATTTTATCAAGAATCCAACGCCAGTGATTTCAATTATATATAATTATCATTGTTATTATGTATTTGTATTTGTATCCCTATACTCTTTTAGGGTTTTGATAATATACTACTACTAGTACCCCGCGGTTTCACCTGCGTACTTCCCGTTCCCGCGGGGGTGCGAAGATAAATCATAGGATATGTGCTATTCTGATGTATAAGGTATATAGTTGTAAAGTTTCATGAATATCATACATACAAACATCCATACTTACAAACTTTCACGTTTATAATATTAGTAGGATAGTAGGATTTTTTAATAAAAAACTCCTTTTCTTGTCTTCGATTGGTAGCAGGTAAAGGCATATCAAAGACAAGTAATGAGCTGGCGATAGACACTTATTGAAAACGAACTAATCCACCTAACGATTGGATACGACGACGATCTCAATGCCGCCATTATAATAAGGGCCTGTTTCACAATCTCCAGATAAGTTCCGAATAGGCTATCGGCAACATATTTGACAGATACTTGACAGATACTCCATACTCTATCTGTCAAATATGTTGCCGACAGGAACATATTGGGAACTTAACTGGAGATTGTGAAACAGGCCCTAAATGTCATATTTTACTACGATAAGTGTGTATTAATTAATATAAAAAAATACTATTTTTTTTCGAAAGGTCTAGACTCTTAGGCCTGATGGCCTTTAAGCTCAATCGGTAGGTAAAGTATTATAGTAATCGTATTGAATATGTAACATACTGATATTTCACGCACATAGCCAATGAGAACAATAAAAACACGACCGAGTCAGATGGGTCAGTAATCGAGCATCTTAGCGGGCGCTGTCACACCTATCAATTTTAGGCGCATTTGATATTATAAGGTTTTTTTATCTCCTCTTTTTTATCATTATATCCTTATAATTAAATGCGAATAATCGATTGTCTTTGCATTCATTAAAATGACCCCATTACTTCATATTGTTGATCACGATGAAAATTATTTAATACATTAGTGATTAGAGCATGTGATTTGAATATTTTTCGTTTGAATAAGTTCGAGCTTTCAATATATTCATTCTTATTTCAAATTCCAGTAACGAAATGGCCGTAGAAGTAAATCCTACGGGACTCGTAAAAGTTAGGTTAGCGAAGAAATAATACGCAATATATAATGTATAGTGATGAGCAACACTAAAACCAAGAATGTAAATGTTCTTAGTTTCCTGCTCTGGGGATACCGTAACAGTTATTATTATAGTCTCTATATACGCTTTGTTCTTAATATTCGTCTTAATTTAGATCAACATGGGTGGTCTTACTATTTCAGTGTTATTTTGGTATTAGACTTTGTTTAGTAAGACCAAAACTATTTGTTCTCATCACTACGTTTGATTTAATATTCCATACATGTCCGCGTGCCCGATATAAACGGTAATATACCGCCTGTCTCTGCAATTTGATTTGGGTTTTGCTCGTTTACTGCTTTTATTGCGTACTAGCTGTTTTCCGCGACTTCACTAGTCTCATAATTAAAAAGAACTTCAATAAAATCCTTCAAATTATTTTTTAGATGAGCCATCCGCTCATCTACTATACTGATTAAGCGTAAAGGTCTTCTTGAGACTAACAGCATATGCCATTTTGAAAAAAAAAACAAATTAAGGAAGGCTATAAAATGGAAAAATCTAATTATTGTTAATACTTAAAATTCCGTCCGAGGAGCTCGTTGCGCAGTGGTAATAGCCGCGCGGATCGATCCACCAGGTTAAGCAACGCTTGCCGAGGTTGGTCCGCGGATGGGTGACCATCTTTACATACCGAGACTCCTCCGTGCCTCGGAAATCACGTTAAGCCGTTGGTCCCGGCTGTCATTCGTGGATCTTTGACAGTCGTTACGGGTCGTCAGAAGCCCGAGAATCTGACAACCAGTCTAACCGTGAAGTCCGTATCACCCAGTTACTGGGTTGTGGAGGTCCGACAGCAGTCGCTCCAAGTAAAATACTGGTATTCAGCTGAATCCGGTTAGACTGGAAGCCGACTCCAATATATAGTTGGGAAAAGGCTCGGCAGATGATGATGACTTAAAATTCCGTCCTTAAATAACTCTTAACCCACGTTATTTATGAGCGGGCCCATACTCGTATATAATGGTTCACGGCTACATAGTATTCCAGTTTTCATTGCATGTGAATTTACATTTTTATTCGTTTATTCAATATGAATACATAATTATAAGAAACTTGCGCCTGGTTGAATGCGGATGAAAGGAAATCGGCTGTCTCAGGGTTTGTTGAAGGAGGGCTATGTACCTTTGACTCGCCAGCATGTTATCACTTTGGTGTGGTAAGTGAAGATACTGCTGGCGTTAGCGGAGCTTATGTATGTCTAGAATTGAAATGCAAAAGTTTGATACTGATGACACCATAAAAAGAACTAACAAAGCAAAAAAAAAAAAAAAAATAACATTAACCACAAACGCCATAACATGACAGACTCTTGTCTGGTTCACATTTACAGTGTTTTATTCACTTCATTGTGTTTTATTGTTCGTAACATCGTCAGTAGGAATAGGGGCTGATATCTATATCAGCCATCATCTATGATGAACCAGAAACTGTATGTGTTACTATTTGAGTTAAAATGTTACATGTTTAAAAACTACTCAATCCACGCATGTTTTCTGTAGGGCTAACGTAAGAATATTTTACAACTTTTCTACTTTCAACTACAACACAATAATCACGATTTTATTGAAAATCTTTTAGTCTTGATATCTTTAAGTGTTTTTATTTTTTATCGATAGTAACTAATATTTTTATCGGGAAGTTGATATTTTATCGTGTTATATTGATCGTGTAAGTCGATTGATAATTTCTGATTTATGATTACAACTTTTAACAAAAGGCTAAATGGACCTAATAATATTTGATTTATTTGTCATTCAAATTTTAAGCAATACTGCGCTTTGATAATATTAAATCAATATAATATTGTTTTTGAATGAATGATGGAATTTATTATATTACGAATAGATATCCTTATTTTGCTTAGATATCAGGGAATTCAAACTTCTCTGAATCATTTGAGATTTCTTTTGATTTTTTTGTGTCTAGTCAAAATAAAAAGCCCGTGAAGTTATTTCATATGTTTTGACTCCTTTGGACTATATGACCAAGACAACGGAAATGTATATATAATACTTTTATACTATACACATATTTAATTTTTTTGTATATAATAGGTACACACATTTTAGTACTTGTCACACAATGTCACACTTGGTCGAATCTCCCTCCCACCTTAACGTGTGACGTAATTTATGGATGGTTCCTAACATAAGATATGTAAAGAAGTGATAACATTATCCAATATTATTTGGATTAACCAATATAATATTCCCAATGAAAAGTAATAAATAATTATGAATAAAAAGTTTATCTATCTACTAGCTGTTACCCGCAGCTTCGCCCGCGTGAATCTAAGATTTACGGATTTATCATGTCTGATGATGATCATTTTCTATTTTATAATAATTACATACTAAGTTTTTGGTATTAAAATGGATATAATATGTTATCTTGAAAATAAAGACTTATATCCCTTCGCAGATTTTTGTAAGCATATTTAGGATACTATTATTATAATATTATTCCACCATAATATTATGTTGATCATATTACGTCTTTTTTTTTTTTTTTTTTTTTTTTTTTTTCGGTTGGATCTATGCTAATGGTCCTAGTGACCGTTATGCGTCATCGGAAATGGGGTGATCCGGTTGGATCATCCTATGACGTTAAAAATTTGGGGGGTTGCCCCCCGCCATGTTCATGGCGTCGGGTTTGTACCTAACTTGGTAAGCTACGGTCGACTGGTTTGGAACGGGTGACGTTAGAAACCTATCGTGAGGGCCGGCCCTCCCCTCCCCCGGTAGCGGGGGAGGCGGGTCAAGCGCGGGACCCGAGCAAGCTGCCGATAGCAGAGTGCTATCGGTGATTACACGGTCTATATTGGTGTCGACTCGTAGCTGATCTGAGCCTATGCTGTCGCGGTTGATCCGGATCAACTGGTCAACGGAGTGTAGGGTTCGACGTCGCATACGACCCCGGGGCCCATGCGGTGTGAATGTGTGCCTAACACCGGCTGTGTTATGTCTGAGTGTGTGTTGTAGCTTACGTCGCGCTTCAGCGTCGCGCTTTAACAGTTCTGTGATTTTATCAACAGGATCGGTTATGACATTCTTAGGTAACCTAGACTTATTAGGTGCTAAGCTATCGGGGGTGTAGTTTGCCGTACTCACGACGAGTGGGTTCGGGTGGAGAAGTGCCTTTTCGAAGTGACGTTCTGACATCGCTTTGAAATGGCCCCTAATCGAATCTAGTCTGAGGTCGCGATGTAGGTCGATGTTTCTTACGTACCACGGGCAACCGGTTGCCACACGTAAGAATTTATTTTGGATCGTTTGGAGGCCTCTGAGTCTATACTGAGGCACATGCGCGAATGCCACACAGGAGTATGACATGATGGGGCGGATACATGATTTATAGAGGGTGAGCTTGTGCCTGAGGGGCATTTTGCTCTTTTTGTTTATGAGGAAGTACAGTCTACTACTGACGAAACGGGCTTTTTTAGAAATCGCGGCGATGTGTGGTCTGAACGACATCGACCTGTCAAGGGTGACCCCCAGGTACTTGACCTGTCTAACTCTGGGAATAACGACGTTATTTAGTAAGATTGGTTTCATCGTGAACCATGTTTGTCTGCGTTTAGGTAAGCGTGTCTTTCTCTTACGAGAGAAATGAATCGACGCGCTTTTATCGGGGTTCATATTACGTCTGCCAGAGTTAATACACTACGGCCTTAGACACCAGACAACCGCCGCGCCCCTGCAAATCACGCCAACACGATTTATTTTCTTGTGCATTATTTTGATTTTGCCATATCTCCTAAAGTATTCATTTAATTTGCATGATGTAAAGGGCAAAAATAATCTTCATGAAATGCTCAAGCTAATTAAATGATTAAAAATGATAAGTATTCATATCGTATTTGTGTAAATAACTTTTAAACTATCGCGTTATAATTGCCCATTTTTTTAAAGTATTAAATGAATATAGTATGATATCCCTAAGAGATAGACATATGCCATCGCGGACTTTTTTGTTGACCTGTTTAAGATACATAATTCCACCATACATTATTTTGTTATATCTCAAATGGTTTAGGCAGCGTTTTCGTTGAAAACCCCCAAGCGGCCTATTTTTTCCCGACACCTCCAACAATTATTGTTATATCTTAGCCAATGTATATAAAAACTTAATAAATTATGTACATAAACCTTCCTCTTGAATTGTCCTATCCATTAAAAAAAACCGCATCAAAATCCGTTGCGTAGTTTTAAAGATTTAAGCGTACAAAGGGATATAGGGACAGAAAAAGCGACTTTGTTTTATAATATGTAGTGATGATATTCTATCTATGTATATTCTATCTATCAATTTCGAAATTAGAACCTTATTCTTAGTGAGAGGTATACAGTATACACGTGCTAATCGGGGCCCTTTTGGGCCAACGCCCACGTATGCAGAACAATTTCACAACACCGTGATGAAATTGAATGAGGTGTTTTTCATTTCTGTCGATTCGTTTGCGACATTTTCATCGTCTTGTCGACTCATCGCTATATCGTCAGCAGATTCCTTTATAAGTGAAGAAAAATGTAGTAAAAATATTTGATTCCTGAGCAGGTTTTTTGATATATTAGAACCAGGCCTTTTATGCATTTCGTTGTGTCAAATCAACATTCCAAAAGTCCTGGTTATTACATCATAATCCTCTGGGAGGCAACTGATGGTGAGCGGGAATTCCTCTGTTGAAACCATAAAGCCGGAACCGCACGCTTGCCAAGCCTCGGTAAACCCTCACAAATTCAAACGTGTGCATACAGAGTTTGTCTTGGCTTGCGTAGATTTGCAAGGGTTTGTGGCCGATCCGAAGAGTGTCGGTATTGTGCACAAACCAAAGGGAACAAAAGAGAATTTGCACATGCTTGTGACTTTCGGAGTTTGCGGCAAGCCATAAACGTGTGGATCCGGTATAATACTCGTGATTCGTGAACGACAACATTAACGACAACGTAAACGACGACATATTGTTGGTTGAAAGTCAAACTATAAACTACTATCTATAGTTTCCATTAAATATCGCAGTATTATTTATTTCACCTAATAATGCTTCGCTAAATCAACGGAATGGAAAAAAGTTAAAATAAAAACATATTTTTGAGATTAGTCAATTTAAAAATTAGAATAATAAAAATACATATATCAACCCTGAACCCTATTGAACAACTATTTAAAATATACACGCAAAGACAAACCTTACTCTTGAAAAATACAGCATAAAATAATAATGCCTTCATCAAATACAGCATAGTAATGCCTACAACAAATTTGAAATACGAGTATAATAGTAAAAATAACCCTTTCTACAAGACGTTCACAGAGATTTAGTCTTATAAAAAGATTAATTTTTAATAAACAAAGCTATGGCATTTTTTCTTTAACAATGTCCGCTTCTAAGGCTTTTTTTCTCTTCACAGGTATCGGGTACCAGAACGGGAGATGACTCGTCGTGGTGGTGACAGAACTGCCCCTCTCCGCACACCCACCATGGCTGGTGGGTTGTTCGCCATAGACAAGGACTACTTCTACAAGATAGGATCTTACGACCAGGGAATGGACATCTGGGGCGGAGAAAATCTTGAGATGAGCTTCCGGGTATAAAGATTTTTGTTTTATTAACGGATCCCTTAATTCCTTTATAAAGTTAATAAAGTTTCTGGAATGTTCTAAATTCAAATCGAAAAATACACAAAGAGTTAGAGACATTTAAATTAAAAGGAAATAAAAATGCAAATACAGTATAATATAGTGAGGTGATAATATCTAAGGTGAAAGTACGTCACCGTGCTAGAGCAAACAGAATTCAATAGACGCAAGAGTGACAAAATGACGTGTCAAGTTTCCAAATGTGTCAATATCAGTTATTGACCTTAACGATATATTGTGATAGCTACGAAAAAACTGTCATTGTACCGACAAGATTAGTCTCAACACATTATATATACACATATGGTGACTAGTCTTTTTTTATTAATAAATTCTCTCCCTCTCTCTCTTTCTCTCTCCATGTTTCTAAAGTCTTTATTGGACGCCAAATAGACTTTTTCGTTTTTATTAAATCATAATAGATCCTTAATACTCCAAAATAAATATCTCAAAATGATTCACAATTAGAATAAACAATCTCAAAGGAAAATAATAATAATAAAAAAAAAAACGTTAAAATGATGTTAATAAAATGATTGCGATAAAGGTATGGCAGTGCGGCGGTCGGCTGGAGATAGTGCCGTGTTCGCACGTCGGCCACGTATTCCGGGACAAGTCCCCCTACTCGTTCCCTGGTGGTGTACAGAATGTGGTCCTCCACAACGCAGCGCGCGTTGCCGAAGTCTGGATGGACGAATGGGGGGAGTTCTATTACGCCATGAATCCAGGTTCGATTTTTGAACTGACGTGCGTTGCTAATTTTTTGCAAATATCAAAGAGCTTTTATGTTTTTTAACTTAAATTTCATGTATTTATTTTAGAATTTCTATCAATTCAATAGTCTAGTTACATTTAGGGTGTTTTTTAGTAGCATTTTGATGTACCTCAAGCAAATTATCATCACATCACACGTTTTCTAATCGACACATTTTAATTTGATACGGAGGCGTTGAAACGTGAAAGAAGTCATAAATTAAAACGAATTTCAATCTGCACACGAATCTCATTAGTTCGATTAAAGTGGATTAATAAAAGTTATTACCAATTGGTTTATACAATGGAACTAATGATTCACCGGAGGTCGTGCGCTCAGACTGCGCGTCAAACCGGCTTTGGAACTCCTTTCCACTGTTACGGCAATAGAGGTCAAGCGCTGCTCAATAGAATATGATGCGTACTAAAATGTCAAGCAAATCAATGATTAAGTACATTTGTATTTATCTGTAATTTTATTACAAGCTAGCAGCACCGCGCGCTTTTACCCGCGTACATTACCGGGGGAGTATGGAGATAATATAAGCTATGTCACTCACAAATAACGTAGCCTTCTATTGGTTAAAGAAATTTTACAATCGGTTTATTAGATCCAGAGATTACCCCCTCCCAAACTTTACCTCCTCATAATTTGAATATTGGTACAGATCACTTAGCGTAAACAATCTCCGGATAGTTGATTTTTGTCTTTGAAATGAGGATAGTTTGTATTTAAAAACAAAAAAAAAACAAAAACCCCTTTTTGTTTTTTATAACTAGGAATTTTCCAATATAACTTGTTTAAAGTTGCCAAAGCCGGATTTGCCAACTCGTTCGTCTAGTTTCAGCGTTGCATTTGTGATTTGACTAACTTTAATAACTAATTTTATATATTTTTTAACAATGAGAGTTACTGATTGGTTAGCATATTCGGAATATGTTTGTTCGTTGTTAGATGTTTTCATATGTGTGGCAAGGTTGATATTTAACATCTTACATAATGTTACCGTGACCTATAGTTTCGTGATGTATTTGCATAAAAATTCGATGATATATCCCAAAAGCAGTTTTTTTATATCTTCAACTATGAATAATTTCGACCGATTCGGAGCGATGAAGACTTAACGATTAAATTGGTGCATTACCTTTTCTTTAACCAAATCATGAAAAAAAAAAAGAAAGTTGAAAACGGTATCTAATTTACAGTTTGAATTATCAAAAAAAAAAGTTGATTTTTTATTCTGAAATTTGCAAAATATTAGCAACGGCAAAGTTTTGTTGTGGTTGGAATAATTTTTGAACGTTTTAACCTCAAGTTGTCGAGCTTCCTAACAACATTAACCATTGCGGCTGCATTCATCTTTCCCCTAACCTATTTATCCAGTGCGCGTATCCGATCGCAATTTTTTTTTCAATCGGATACACGTAACGGATTTTATGCATGCTCATTTTGCTATTTTTTCTGTTATTGTCTGTGTTTCCTTATGATTCTTTCCGCTTATTATTTTCATGTTGTGTAACTATTTTTATTTCTGTTTTATTTTTTAATTCTTTTTACTTAGCTTCTTCTATGCAGAAGCAATGTTTTATGTACATTTAAAATATATATGACAGAGTCCACAGCAATTCTTTTAATCGGAAAGTTGGGGCAGATATATTTATTAAATTAGCGCTTTATTATAATACGCAATATGCCAGTGTTATATTTACCAATATTAACATAAATAAAAATATCGTATAGTTAACTTATTAACATAATAATAACATATTTTGGAGCAGTTGGATTGATAATATTTTTAAACAATAACTGTAACTAATCCTTACCTTGAATACTAATATTGAATATTCAATATCGTCAGTATCTGCTACAGCTGTCTGCTGTCATGGCTTAATAGAATAAGTATTAATTTTTAAATTATTGGGCGCCATTAAATTACTTCTTCTTCTTTTTAATTTTATGAGGCAGCACATTTTTGCCAATATTGTTTGAAGTTTATAAAAAATACCATTCTATATTTAGAATTTAGATCATAATATTTTAAGGCAAGTGAACTTTGATCCAAAAATCGTGAGAAAATATTTTTACCCAAATAACTATAAATTTAAGTTTACAAAATTGGTTGGATACAGTTTTGTGGCAGATCGACATTATTTAATATATTATTTCGATTTAAATACAGTTTCATACGTGTGTAGGAAAATATTAAATGGTCGTAAAAATTAATGTGTTATTTAATTAGACTTTCTTCTTTTATTGTCCTAAATAATAAATTTTATTTCTATAATGTAATATACTATAGTGTTGATATTATGGTTTCAAATTAATTTGAAAAAGTAATAATATACAATTTTTCCCTAACCAGTAACATGATCTAACCTTATTGTTTTGTTTTTTAATTATAACACATACCTATAATATTATATTGTGTGGTCTAACTTTATTATGTGTATTTTTTAACAACGTTATAATTTAATTTGTATGGTTATACACAATCGTGTCTTTTAAATTCGATCAAAACATTTCCAATAATCTACTGTATCACTAATATAATAGTGTAGATTTTTTAAAATATTTACTCGAAATGTATTAAAGCATTATAATGAAACAACTTTTACGGATTTTATCGCGGTTTATTTAGTTTTTTACAATCCCGACGTTTCGGACACTTTACAGCAACCATGGTCACGGGAGAACTCCGCGATAAAACCCGTAAAAGTTGTTTCATTATAATGAGTAAATTCGCGTAAACATAAGAAAACAATATGTATTAAAGCAATTAAAAAAAACTATTTTTTGTATTGTAGTTTGAGCAATAGTTTTGTAAACTATGTATTATGTTATTTAAAAAAGAACGATATAATTTTCATGTTCCATATTTTGTATATGCAGTGAAATGAGAGCAAATCCGTGCAAGTGGGTGTCCGGTGTTAGTTTACGAGTGTATACCTAGCTAACAAGCTCGTTCGCTCTTAACTCCATATTTAGAAACGCCGTCAAAGTTCTAGTTTCACATTCAAACTAAGCACTAAGCATTTTTTAATGAAATTAACATCAATTCTTATTTTTATTTAATTATTATTACCTGTAAAAAAGTAAAGTAGCAACTCATACACGTTTTACTGCTGGGCACGAGTCTCCTCGAAATCAGACGAGGAGGGTATACGGCCCAATGCGGGATGGCATATATCACACGCCTTCAAAGAATTTAAAGGTCATAAGGCAATGCAGGTTCCTCACGATGTTTTCCTTTATCGAGGAGCGAGCGATGGTTTCGTGATAGTGAACTTAGATATTCAGAAAAACTCATTTCAAGACACTACGAGGGTGGGGGGCGGGGTCAGGATAGAACCCGGCCCCTCTCGCTCGAGACCACACCCAATTTACCATCGTCGCTATATAATACCTGTATATATGATATTACAATCCGCGTATGTTAAGAGATGCTTGACGTATTTGTTTTTGCTTTGCTTCGAATCCAATACGAACAAAATACTCTACATGCATAAATTATGCGAATATCTAAACACTGTGCAAAATATATTTCTTCGTTGAAGTCAAAACCCTCAAGTTTAATTAATCAGCAATTTTGTCGATATTTTTTTAATTTACATTAATTTTTAGGCAAACAGTTTGAAATAGATAAATAATTTGAAATAATTAGAACGATTGTGTCTGACCATGACAATTTATTTTCAGGTGTGTAGTCAGCATGAATTTAAAATGAATGCAAATTTGAGCAAATTTTAATTAAAAATGTTCACTATTTATAAAATTTATTCATGATCGCAATAAACCAGTTCAATAGTATTTTCTCATGCTGATATACTCAATAACACGTGCAAACACGTGTAAACGTAATTGAAGTTTCTAATGACAGTCAAAATACAGTTCATAAAACTTCTATTAAGTAAATGCTTTCTAAAATAATTTCCACTGATAATCGCAAAAACACTTATTGATTTTAATGAATTATGATTTTATCTAATAATTGCCGTTTTCAAATTTAATGTTTAATGATTTATTTTAACATTGTTTATATTTTTATAATATTATAATAGTATTTTGGGATAACTTAAAAACGGTCATCTGATACCGAACTAAACAGCCTAAATTATATGAACAAGATAGCCTGATACATAATATGTAACATATTTCTAAATACATGATACACGACCTTCTGGCTTAGCAATCACTAACCACTAGATCAACAGGGCAATACAAATTTATCAATAACAAAATGTTGGTAGTATGTATTAATGAGATAAAATATAGTATCTTAATTTTATTTTTAAAATGATTGCTTTGCTATCTAGTAATTCAAAGATATTATTAGCTAGAATAATACATTTAAAAAAACGAGAGCTATTGCATATTTTCTTCTGACGATTTCTAAAACCTATACAAAGTCTGGTACCCTGATCTGTTGGTTATGTTACTTTAGTATGTAATTAAGTATTAAACCTACACGAAGACTGTTTCCAATATTATTACAAATTTTCTCGAGCTTCGGTCTCTACTCTGAATAGTACTGAAATTGATTGTATGATGAGTGAGTGCATTTATTACTCACTCAGTATGTATATTTTATATATTTTTTTCAATATAATTAGGAGACATACAACTAGTTAGCTGTATTTATTTAGATCTAAATTAATTTTGGTTTTACGTGTTATCATCAGTGTAAGTTGTTTTGGTACAGACTGTTAATTTGCAACGACAGTGGATAAATAGTCTGTAAATATATTTGAAAAATTAACTGTAATGAAGAAGTATACAGAATATTAGTTCAGTGTCGGAGCAAATATTATGACGTCCACAATGAGTCTCTCCGATTCCTCGCTTGCGGCTCGCAACATGTCTGCCGTGTACATTCGTTGTGAAAAGTGCGTTGAGTTAAGTAAATAGTGACGACACAACGCTTATTTTACTTAGAAAAGTATTTACGTTGATCGTTTGTCTTCTCCTATTGTATACATTTCTAGATGTATAGCCTATATGTATAGCTATAACACTTCAAATCTTTGAATGCTTGATTATTTGATTTGACTTAATCTATTGATTTTAAATGAAAGCAAAAAAGCTTAATTGATAACGTTTTCGCGGATTTTACTTATTAAAAAGGTAACAACTTTAATTACTGTCGTTTGAGTGATATATTTAATACACCTCATTCAGAATTTTAATATTTTATGGTAAATTAATATATTATATAAATAATATATTAATATATTATTGTACATTAGATAACTTAATTTGACGCATCATGTAAATTTACTCAACTCAACGCAATGATTCGAAGCGGGTGTGGGCTCGTTGTGATCACTAACCGCGTTGGGGGTCAGGTGTGGATGTGCGGGGGCACTCTGGAGATCGCTCCGTGCTCGCACGTGGGCCACGTGTTCCGCAAGACCACCCCCTACTCGTTCCCGGGGGGGACGGGCCGCGTGGTCAACCACAACAACGCGCGCCTCGCCGAGGTCTGGCTCGACGACTGGAAGCATTTCTACTACAATATTAACCCAGGTCGATAATAACACAGCTTCGCGTATTGAAAATGCATCTCGTTTTTTTTTTTGCGTTGTAATAAGCAAACAAGTTATTCCGATTTTGAATAAGTGAAGACAAGGCGTTATTGTAATTTTATTTTGCGCATTTATATTAAGTTTCTAATTATTTTATCTTTATTTCACTAATTACATTGTCAATTATTTTAACTTAACAATATTTTTTGCAATGCCAAAATAGTGGAAAAGATTACAAAAAAATTAGAATGATTTATTTCGAATTTTAAATATGGCGATGTTTTTTAGGCGCTATTTTCACCCCCGTATATTAGGGTCAATCAACTATTCTTTGTACATTTTGTCAGGATTTTTAAAAAAGATAATTAAAAAAAAAAGGCGAATTTCTTTTACGTTTTCTTTCCACTTTATTAGAATATTTACTAATCCATGTCATTCAGTCGTTGGCAGTGCAGTTTTATAATTTGTCTGCCTTATAAGTAGGTTTTTATCTCTTGATGTCATAAATCTGGTCCACTATGTTACCGAAAAGAAATATTTTTGCAGACTCAAATTATATTATAAACATCTTATAAAACGACTTTGTTAGAAAGATTTACGCTAGAACTTGTCATATGTATATAAATAATAAGGCCCAAAAAGAAAATGCTGAACAATAAAGCACGATATTGTGTCTCCTATGTTACTCATTCTTATTTTACATAGTATTTTTTTTAATAAATCAATAATCCGGTGAAATTATAAGATCGGCGTTGCCTATAATCTACTTGTTACTGCATAGAAAGAGTTATTCATCCTTAATTTCTAACACATGAATTAAAGTATCTGAGTTATTTGTAATATTAGGAATCAATATTTAGGGACAACAGGGTAACATAAAAGACAGATTTCTCTTAGGTTACTATCTGGAATAGTTACTTTGGTACTTCAACATATTGAATACAACGGTTCAGGTAAATTACAATAATTATAAAGAAAATAAAAAATATTTATTAATATAAATTTTAACAAAATTATAATATTTCTTGAGTTTAACTATCAGAATATTTGAAATTAAATGCTTTTACATACAAAAGTGAGAACCATAACGTTAAAGAAGCTTATCTGTTTCTCTAAGATTCTTTATGAAATAAACTCACTAAAAATAGAAACTATCTAAAACTAGGAACTAAATAACATTAACTAATTTAAACATAATGTTTAATAATGAGACCAACACAATCACTTTTCAAAAATATCTAAGGAGTCTTCAAAATCATAATAAACTCGGTCCTTATCATTAAGTATTTTAGGTTCAGAAAGAATCTTTATAATATCATGAAATTCAATATACGCTACATCTTTTAGTCTAATCGAAATTTCGACTTAGACTTTCAGCCCGAAGAAACATAACTTGAATCTCGCCATCATCTTCAATATCACCTAAGGCTTGACTTGCGTAAGTATACGTTTTATTTTTACCAGCGTGAACCTTCACAAGTAAAAAATGCTTGAATGTGAAATGGGATTCCTCGTCCATCTCGTAATCAAACTTACCAAGAGATGTTGCATATCTCGTAATCAAACTTACCAAGAGATACAGCCTCAAGATGATACAAGTGTATGCACCAACCTCGACACACTCTGACGACGAAGTAGAAGCAACTTACGAGGATGTCTCCAGGGCCTTACACAACACCTCCAAGGCCCACTTCAATGTTGTTATGGGGGACTTCAATGCCAAAGTAGGAGTACGATTAGGTATCGAATCGTTTTTAAGGTCACATGGTGTCAGCAGTCGTAACCACAGGGGACAAATGCTAGTCAACTTTCTCGAGAAATAGGGGCTCTTTTTAATGAATTCGTATTTTATAAAGAAACCCCACAGAAAGTGGACCTGGCAAAGCCCCAGCGCTGTGACGAGGAATGAGATAGACTTTACCACTTTCCATTTCTTCAAAGCCTGAGATTTTATCGGAGATCGAAGATTTCTATGGAAAATTGTATGCGTCTCACGCTCCTCAACCTGATCCCCGGAATAACGATCCGCGTGCCAGCCTAACACGACACCTCTCCGGCGAGCTTCCGAACATCAGCTTGGATGAGGTTAGTCTGGCTCTTAAGCAGCTGAAAGGGGGAAGAGCACCGAGGAAGGACGGAATTACGACTGAACTTCTTAAAGCAGGTGGCGAACCTGTTCTCTGAACCTGTGCTAAAGATTTTTGATTTCGTGGTTTATCGGGGCATTTCCCTCAAGGAGTAGCAGGGAAGCGAGGTCGTTCTGTTTTTTTAAGAAGCCATTTTTATTATTTATATATTTTCATTTCTAAGCCATATATACAAGCTGTTCTCGAGGGTCATGACGAACCGCTTCACTAAATTCCAGCCACCGGAGCAGGCTGGGTTTCGAAGAAGATTTAGCACCATAGACCACATCCACACCATAAAGCAAGTTGTACAGAAGACCCACGAGTACAACCAGCCACGGTGCCTTGCCTTTGTGGACAATAAGAAAGCTTTTGACTATGTTGAAACCTGGGCTCTTCTGGAAGCTCTGCAGCGATGTCAGGTCGATTGGCGATACTCGAAGTGATGAGAGGATTATACGAAGCCGCTTTTATGTCAGTTCTGATTCCGGGAAGTCAAACAAGACCAATCCAACTGCATCGAGGAGTGCGACAGGGGGATGTTCTTTCCCCGAAACTGTTCACAAATGCTTTGGAGGACGTCTTCAAGACTTTAAACTGAGCAGAATATTGCATAAATATTATTGGCGAGTATCTCTTACACCTTCGTTTCGCCGAGGATATCGTTATATTGGCCGAGTCGCTAGAGGGTTTGCAGGAGATGCTGCATAGTCTAAATGAATTCTCCCGACGGGTGGGCCTTAGGATGAAATTTATAATGAATTAGGATGGACAAGACGAAAGTCATGTTCAATGAGCACGTTCTCGCAAGGCCAGTTAACGTCGATGGCAAAACTCTCGAGTCGTGCAAGAGTATGTCTACCTTGGGCATACTTTGCAGCTAGGTCGACATAACTTCGAGAGGGGAGCCGATAGGAGGATTCAATTAGGATGGGCAGCATTTAGGAAGCTTCGCCATATTCACACGTCGTCATTAACTAATATATGACCGAAATTGTATGATGAAAATAAATACCGGACATTCACCAGCATGTCAAAAACATTAATAATTTTTCTAACTCCTCTAAAAAGTCTCTTAAGTTATCACGATGTCTCTTATGTTACCATCAAAGTAACGTAAGTGACCGGTAACTTAAGAGACATTTTATAGGTTATACCAGCGTACTCACTGTCTTGTTCAATAAACACGAAAATGCTTTCTAGTATTGTAAATAAGACATAATCAAAACAATATGCAAGTATTTACAAATAAAAATAATGTATATTAACCACTTTTTGAATGAGAACTTAGGGGACACTTAATTAACACACCTTCTTCCTTGAACGACTTGAGTGGTTCTAACGCGAGGTAACCGCGCAAACAAAATGGTGAAATGCTATTGCATCATCCTCTGACGTTCATTGATACGTTTAGGATTACTATGGCCAACCATGTTTTTATTTCAGAACTTTCAAAGGCTACAACTTAGTGGACAGCAGTTTTGAAAGAAATTTAGGGACACAGTTTGTTATTTTTTTTTAAATAGTAAAATTAAACATTAAAAATTTGGAAAACATGTAAACAGGTTAAGAAAGTATTATAGATTGTAATAAAAAATGGAAATTAATGCGTTTTCATACAATATTTTAAAATAATGCGTCAATGAATAATTGAACTAGTCATGAGGACAGCAATTATTTGTATGGGAAGGAGATTTTGTCAACTAAGTTACCATCAAAATAATTAAAAGTAATTGAATCTTGATAATGAAATTGCGTTTAATATCAACATTGTGTATTCTAAAAACTGTTTATGATATGAAATTTGGTAAATGATTTGTTTTGTGAGTCATATAAATATATTATGGGTAGGGACAAGGTTTTTACAAAGAATAGTTGATTGACCCATTATGCACGCAATCCACAGCAAACTGTCGAACAAAAACGACACGCATTTTCAATCATATAATATAAACGCATCATCTTTTATACTAACTTTAAAATTAGATTTTTTTATATACTAATTAAATAAAATAACATTCATTTCGTTTTTGCATGTTTGCGTTTTATCGAAGTATATATTTTTAATGTCATGCAATGTTTGTCGCTGTTATGTGCACGAATTTTTTTGCTTCGACTAAATTATTCACTAATTATTATTTTACAGGTGATTGTAATAGTAGTTTTTTTTAATCATTTGACTTGGTACAAATTAGTTTAATATGAACTTTTTTTACATACATTATTACATATTATTTAAATTTCTTAGTTTCCTTGTAAAATGAAAACGCCATGACAGTATTTTTTTTTCTTTTTCAATTGAGATGTTTTTATAGAAATGTTTACTAAATATTAGACTTCCGAGCAGGTGCTTTGAACGTGCCGGTGGGAGATGTGAGTGAGAGGAAGGAGTTGCGGGAGCGGCTCAAGTGCAAGAGCTTCAGGTGGTATTTGGAGAATATTTACCCGGAAAGCCAAATGCCACTCGACTACTACTATCTGGGAGAGGTTTGTCCCAGTCTAGATCTTTCTATATCTTTAATGTTCACGTGAGCGACGATGGTCCAGTGGTGGGTTTACTCGGCCTCTCATGCGAGAGGTTCCGGGTTCGATCCTGACTCCCCGTGTGTGTCTTGAAATAGGTTTTTCTAAATGCGCCCCAAACATGAGACCATCGTTCGCCCACCGGTGAAGGAAAATATCGTGTGGAAGGTATTTGAAGTTCACTTACACGCACTGGGCCACCGCATCGGTGAACTATGGCCTATTACACTCCTCGCCAGATTTCGAGGAGACTCGTGCCAAGCAGTCTAGATACTTTACTTTTATACATTAATGTATCCGTCGTATCATATCTTAGTATGCCTTGGTAATTTCACAGAAAATAATAACAAAGAAATGTCGTAGCCTACTAGTTTCATTAGCCGTTCAATCAACAGCCTAGTCTTTTTACTAAACAGCACCGTTCAACTAGCGGCCTGAATTATATTCAGCCGTAAAGTCTGTTACATTTCATATAATGGCTGGTTAATGCCTACATTATTCTTACGATAGTGAGGACCTTGTATGACAGGAATAGAAAAGATGAAAAATTAAATTGCTCGATTTAGCCACAGTAACATTCACATTATTAATGTCACTACACTCTTCTATCGTACTATTTTTCTTTAAACATAGGGAAAAACCGAATTTCACTCAATATAATGAAACAACTTTTACGTATCTGTCCGTTGGACTATCCTTCCGTGACCATGGTTGCTGTAAAGTATCTGAAACGTTGGGCTTATAAAAAACTTAATAAACCGCAATAAAATCCGTGAAAGTTGTTTCATTATAATTAGGGAAAAACCATCAAATCTGTTTGTTGCCGATGTTATATTGACTAGTTTCGGCGCTAGGTGGCAGATTTTTTGGAACTAGATTCTAATGAACAGGCTAGACATTAGTTAAACGTTATCCAAGCTGTTTGATCAAATGGCTGGAATTTAGACCACTAGTTGATCGGCGCTGTTTGACGAAGAGGCTAGGCTGTTGATAAGAAGGCAAATTAGCTAGTTAACTGCGACAGAAAGACATACGAAGAAATAAATAAGAAGTTGTTACTTGTTTTGCGTGAAAGGAATATAAGACGAATATACTTTTGTTTTTTTTTTCAAACGCACCCAGCGTTTAAAATAAAGCTTTTAAACCAACCGACCAAACAAATTCTTATTTTGCAAACTTCAGATCCGCAACGCCGAGACCTCCAACTGTTTGGACACGCTGGGAGGCAAGGCGGGCCAGCCCCTTGGCATGGGATACTGTCACGGGATGGGAGGAAACCAAGTAAGTAGCAAGACCATTGAGGAAGTACGAAGTGAATATTATAGTATGAAAAAGTAAATATAATATGAAGTATTTTTTTTTATTACTATTACTTTCTTATTGACTACTTTTTTTTGACTTATTTCAAGTGTACAAGTTGTACCTACGTAATAAAGGTTTTTTTGATTTGATATCTAAAAGTGTTCTATAAAATCGCTAAATTTAAATTGTATTTATCACGTGTAAGAATATATTATATTAAACAATGTAGGCTGGTATGGGTAAAAGTTGTGGCGGTTGTTTCTCACGGGTAACAATACGCAGTGCGCTTATCTCAGACGCGATAACGTCTATTAACCAGCTTGAACGGCAATGAACAGGCGAATGGTGTAAATAAGAAATTTTCTAAATTATCGTCGTTATATTATATGCACGCAGTTCGAAATCGAGTATCGTAACTGTCGTTCTTAAGAGTATTTGTTTAAAGTGGAGCGTAAAGTGAGTTTACTATGCGACTGAACCCCGCCTTCGACCCGCGCATATCAGAGAAATCTAAATAATAAGGTAATAGAAAAGGTATATTGCGCGTAATCTGACGAAACGCGTGTCGCCCACTGGGCGGGGCCAAGGAATCATTTATTATTCATTGCGTAATACATTTCTTTCTTTCTAGATTTTGTGATACGATGCTCTTCTATAAGCATCGAATATAAGAAGCAATGTATTAAGTATGATGTAAAATTTGGTGCCATCTGCGTCACCTGTGGTGGCGACAAGGTCACGCGCACTTGGGCACTCTAGTACCGTTGTCACTTTTAATTTTGAGCCAGTTTGTGACCGGAACGATAAGTAAATAAAATAAAATATATCTAAAAACAATGTAAATTATTTTTTAGGTGTTCGCGTACACGAAGCGAAAACAGATAATGTCAGACGACAACTGCTTGGACGCGGCCAACCCCAGAGGGCCTATCAAGCTGATCCGCTGCCACGGCATGCACGGCAACCAGGAGTGGATCTACGACACCAAGGTTCGTCTCCGCTCATTACCTTCTAGAACCTTCTATTTAAATTAAAATTTTATATGTTCTTTTTGGTATTTATCGAGTAAATAAAACATTCCAGAGCCGCACGATAAAGCACACGAACACGGGCATGTGTCTGGACAAGCCGGCCGCGGCGGACGTGTGGAAGCCGCTGCTGCGGCCGTGCGACCGCTCGCGCGGCCAGCAGTGGCTCATGGCGCTCGACTTCAAGTGGCAGGCGCGCCGCCACAGCTAGTGACGCCCGCCGCCCGCGCACCCCCGCCAGGTCAGTTATAACACGTTAAGAGAAAACCCCTTTACACCTGTTACCTATTTTTTATTGTATTTATTGAAATGAAAATTTAATAACAAAAACGTGGTGGGCTTGCAACTTCACCACGTCATGTCGTCATTACAATGTCGGGTGAAGGTACCTACGATGTCGAGCCGCGCGCTGTGCTAATACGGTGTCGGTGCGGGTAACGTCACTGCGGATCGACGCGTCGCACGTTGCGTTTGTGGTTTCATTACATTAGGCTCCGTTCGCACGGACGCTTTGTAAGCGTTGGGTTAAAACTCGACGTTGGCTCGAGTTGCTGAATTCGATTTAACGTCAAACACTCAACGTAGAAAATCCAACAGCTCTTGACTAAAAAGTGCCGCGCTTCAAAAACGTGTGAATAAAGACACGGGTATATATTTGTCTCATTCAAAATATTTTTTAACACTCGGTAAAAAAGGACTCGTGCGAACGGGGCCTAAGTGTTTATTAGTTGGGTAAAAGAGCCAGAGCGAGCAGAGAGATATTATTTTTGGACTCATTATAATCAATATATTGTTCATATAATATCATTATAAACTAGAATATACTTATATGAAAATAACATTTAGCAATTTGGAGTATTAATAATTGAACAATATTTTATTGTTTGTTTCCAGGACCGACAACAATAGACCATTACAGTCTTCCCCTGTCGTTAGATGAAACATTCAAACCCTTATTCCTATATCTAAAGTTTTATATGTACTAGGTTATATGACGCGAGTCGTGAGTCGCTGACAATACGTATGTTGTAATGTTTATCATTTCCTAAATGTTGCTCAAAATTAGTATCGTGTACGAGTGTGTTTTGTTTGGCATTTCGAGTTAGATGTGAAACGACCATTTATATTTATCGTAGTAATTTTCTACTAATAGCTAGATTTTATTGAAATACGTTGATAGTGATTCTTTTCGAGATTATATTAATTGTTGTTGATATAAAACATAAGTTATACAAAAGTATGACTTGGTGTGTAAGCAGCATCACTCAAATAAAATAGTATGTACTTTTACATAATATATTAAAAGACATTGTGAAACTATTTTCACTATGAAATTGGGTCGCAAATCAACACGTTTTTCCAACGTCACTTTGGTAAGCTAGTGTTTCATATTGTTTGTATATAAACATTCGTGATCAGTAGAGCTATTCTGTAAGGTCGTTTTCGAATCTCGAAAGCGGAATCCGCGGTTATATGACGAATTTGTATTCTTTAAAACTCGACTCTCTATCTATATCAATAAAGTTCGTTTTCGAAGTGAGCGTAAAGTGAGTTCTATCACTCAGGTGAAGCTCGATATCGAAATTGTTTTTACAGAATAGCATTACAGTAGCGTATCATTCGAGATTATAGTAGGGGTTTTATGATCTTTTAAAATATTCATTTTCTTGTAATAAACCTGTCTAGGGGTAGACCATTGCTCTGAAGTCCGTTATTGTATACAATACGGTTATCTGTAGCTTGTAACTTCAGAGCGTTCGAGTGAAGAATGATTAAACTTGTAAAGCACACTATGTGTTGTTTAAATTTCAAAGTGCTCGATAATATTTTGATTGTGAATTTTTTTACCGTGTAGTGAAGCTAGCGGCACATTAGTGCCATATAGAAGATTCTACTGCCTAAAGTTTGCCTCAAATATCCACTAGTTTGGTAGTTTAATTCTGTATTTATGCAATAAAGATATTTTAAAGAATAATTCTCCCAAGTTATATATTTTATATTATATCTAGGGTTAGATAATATTATAGTGTATATACATATTTAAATTATTGTTTTTCTAATTGTAATTTATAAAATAATCCAGAGCTTCTTATATGGATATTATAAATTCCTTTTGAAATTTCATATTCAGAACTACGAATAGATAAAATACTCTTTATACTTTTGCGAATTTAATGTTCGAATTTAAACTATTAATAACTATGTTACACGATCCCTTTAATATAAGCAGCAATATTATTAAAAGGGCATATCATACGACATGTAAGTGATATTGTTTTATCTTCAGTATATTTCAATATTAAACATTTACAACGAAAACAAATATATTTTTCCGAGACTATTTTTGTTGACATTTTTTATTATTACTTTAATTAAGTATGTACTTTAATTTTATGTTTCCGTAAATGTGATAGCTTCCATTTGGTTTGCGTCTGTTTTTATTTGTACAAACAAATAAAACCGTTTCTTTTTTTACGATTTTTAAAAGTACTCTATATATAATATTATAAAAACTTACTATTTTTTACGTTCTGTAAACTATAAATTTAATGTTCTCTAATTTCGCAGATGGAACTAGACGCAATATTTCACTTTAAACATTTTGTATGTTAGTTGAAAACTCGTTTCCGATATTTTTTTTATTAAATATATATAAAGATCTATCATATCATATGTTTAGGATATTTTAAGAAGACATCGGCATTTATTTTGACATCACAAATACTAATTAGTTTTTATATATTGATGTGTTACGGATATTGAGATTTATTTTGTAAAATAGTTATATATTGATTGTCGATATGTTAAATGTAAATAAGTTGTTGTGCAATGGTTTATTTACACGACGCCAGTCTAACGTTATCATCATCTCATCTCTTTCGTTTTGTATTGTAGTGAAAGAGACAAATGATTTTATGTTCTTTCGTTTGTTTTATGGAGTGTAGAGGTAAGGAGTATCATCTCTGTGTATGAAAATTGTCCGTCGCAAAGCGTTAAATAAGGGTGGCGCCACAGTCGCAAAAGGGTAAACTTTTAAACGTGTGTGCGCCAAGAAATCACGTACACACACATAAATATGTACACCAATACTACACCAGCGCCATTGTGGCCGGTTTTTGAACTGTTATTTATAGCATACAGCTGGACCCTTTTTATACTATTTTCCCATATGAGCTGGTACTCCTTATCCTACCCTCCATAGTTTGTATGTCTAGCACTGATTTGGCTGGCACGTGCGTAACCCTCACCATTCGTCCACTTGATGTTATTATATATTTATTTATGAATCTCGGGTATTATATTTTGATGTTACATAAAGGTGCCAAATTGGATATTTTTTATCGTTACGTAGCACATTCATTCCAATAGACAAGTTTGAGGATTAAACTAACAGCTATTCAGACTGAGAGTGTTGTTTTATTTTGAACCTTACAAATATTCTAGGGCCTTTGGATTTCCCTTTCTCGTACCCCTGATCTCAATTTTTCGAAATTTCCTAGTTAGTAGATGCAGATATGCCAAGGCCCCTGATAAATATGCTTACCCACTAGCAATGGAAACAGGAAGAATCTTGTCTTTGAGGGTGCATGAAGTTCGCCGACTCAATATGGATCGGCGCAGTCGGTTCATAATACCTTAATAATTGGTTTCGAGGATGACATACATTTTTCCGATATGTAATAGAAAAATCAAGTCAAAAATAAATCAAAAGTACATCACAGTTCTGTCATGTAATAACATGATAGAAATAAATACTTTTGATTTATACTCCGTGCGGTGTAGCTTGGTGCGGCTGACACATGCCAATATGACGTTGACCTCTGTCAGTATCACATGGTTAGGGATGTAAAATTATGTTATTAATTTTTATTTCTATCGATACTTGCAGCATAAATTTAGTTCTTATTAATAGTGAATGTAATCAAAGAGCGTTTGTGTGGTAAAAGATATTACAAAATAAAAGACTTCATTGAAGATACCACACACGCGTATTATAAGATTAATTATTATTATTTAGACGACACAAACTCTTGGGATTGTATTGCTCTTTTATCAATTGTCTATCTAGAATTTGGATAAATTTTGAGCCTGCAGTATTTAGAACTAAACTTGTGTAAAGGTGAAACGTATGACATGCTCGCTTATGCCATTGCAGTGGTGGCGTTGTGGGATGGGTCTTCCACTTCCCTCTAATATGTGGAAGAGGTTGATGCTGGCTCACGCGTCCTGGCCTGTGTGGAGGTGCTGCTGTGGTGGCTGGTCGTGTTATGCGATTTCTACCTAGCTTATTTTCTTTTCTTTTATTAACATCCTCTGGTTTGTTTTGGATGCTGCGGGGTCTAAATTTACTTACTTATTAATCTTAGGCTAGTGTGCAGTAAGTAGTAGTAGAATGTTTATAAAAATTCTTAACTATATTTTAAAAAGAGCAACTCAACAGAGTTTCTTACTAAACTAATATAGAAGTATGTATTTCATTTTTTGTGACAGAATATCTGAAACGATTAGGTCCACTGAGTTTGTTTCGCCGGTTCTTCTCAGTGGGCTTGCTTTGGAACCGGTGGTAGACTCAATTGACTTTCAAAAAGATACTTTGATTGTACTATTTTGAATAAAAAAAATTAACAAAATAAAAAGAGACATTATATCTGATTGGGAACGTGAAATACATATTGATAACATTATGGACTCATCGTTTATAATATCTGTCACAGACACAGACGATGAATGTAGTGACTATTCAGATGTTTCAGACTCTGATATTAGTTTCAACGAATAAAATTATTTTTTATATGTATTCTGTTGTTAAATTTATTATATTTATAGAGTTTTTACAACAATAAGTAATTAAACTACGCCCAATATATGTGTTTTATTATTAAAAATATGGACTATCTATCGTAGCGATACATCACATCACTAGATACGTCTATGGCGTTACGTTTTAAGCACAACACATTGCTTAATTTTTCTTTCCGTTACATTTAATTTATAGACTAGAACATTCTGATTGGGTTTAATTTAATTTATTACAGTAATTAATTATTTAATACATAACGAGTGTGAAATAGTTAAATTAGTAAGTCATTATTTATAAATTGCTGCACCATTCAGGGGTGAAATGAAACGTTACTGGAACTGTCACCCGCACCATGCTACACCGAAATAGGTATAGTCTGTTTATAAAATGTGTTTTTGATTACTAGTATAATAAATTGCTAAATCTATTTCATGACTCGTGACAGATACAATACATTTCAGAGTATTAATATTCAAAGAAGATTTAGGATAAAATAAAAACGCAAAATTTCAATGTTAAATATATTAAACTTAACGTCGTTCTTAATACTGCTATATCTATCTTAAATAAATAAAAAAAAAATCATTCACAAAAAAATAAGTCATCTATTTAAAAACATTTTACATTGATGTTTTCATTTAAACTAATAATTTCATATTTTTTACAATTTTACTACACTCAAAAATAGGAGCACTAAAACGTGCTATAATATCAAATATACGAACGCCTATTATATATAATTTACGTATATATACATAGTGTCTTTACATGGCAAGGTGTATACAAACTGCCGCATGTCGCGACGTTTTTATTACTCGCGACAATAACTTTTTATACATATATGGCAAGATAGACAGCTCGCTTCTTTTTTAATTCATTATAATTTATTATTTGATGAATGAGAATTTGTACCATTCGTTTTTGTGTTAAATTAGCTCTTACCATCAACAACCTTTAACCGTCCACTTCTGAACGTAGGCCTTCCTCAAGGAACGCCAAGATCACCAATCCCATGCGACCCGTATCCAACATGGACCGGCCACTGCGCATAGATCGTCTCTAAAGGTTATCTTTGGCTCCGTATTCAATTTAAATGGTTCCGACACTATGTTTACACACATACAAATGTTAAAAGTTACTTTACAACTAATATTAGTAACAAATTACATAAATTAATACAAAAATTCGGTAAATGACTATACGGTGTAAATGTAGATCTTTGTAATTCCGAAGAAAAAAAGGACCGTAACAGAGTGTACTTGGCTGTTCACCGCAATTAAGTTAGCGTGGAAAGTCAATCAAATTTATCAAACAATTACTCCTCAAATGCTCTATCAGGACCCGTAATTGCTCCAGTAGTAGTATCAAAAAAGGAAGAAGAAGCTCTTATGGTGTGACGTCATCATAGTTTTATGGTGTCTATTCAAATGGTAAATACAAATAATTAAAAAACTATTTTCGAATCAAATTGACTAATACCAAAAGAACTAATTGGAAGCAATTTGTTGGGTAAATAAAATATACAAAAGAAATAATAATTTGCTGAGATATAGGGAAAACTTTTTATGTAATTTTGATTGCAAATATTTCATTTAATAATTATCTAATCACTAGAGCAATTACGTATTCTGATAAAGCGTTTGAGATGCATTTCTTTTAATATTTGGTTTGACAAATTTCATTGAATTTCCACGCAAACTTAATTGCGGTGGGTTGTTCTTGTCATTTTTGTGTAACCAAGTACGAAAGGAACAATAAACAGACACACAGTACTTAAATAAATCCTGTATTAAAAAAATTAGAAGGCTCATTTAGACTTGAGATCAATCTTGCGAAGCGTAAACCGCATGTAATATTCCTTGCACTACACATTTTTTCAACTCGTCCTTTGTATTTATATAATATATATTTTTTTCAATATAATTCATATTTTACGAAATCGCTATAATTCAGAGCGACATTCGATACAGTACTTAAAGTATTTGCTTCAAACATTATAAGCACATTACATTTTAGAATATAACACATTTTTTAAATTTTTAAGTGTTTATCTGTATTATATATTTTGTAGTAATTGAATTTTATAAAATATATACTTATGTTCTGTATTCTCTTTTCCCTTGTCAATTAAACAATTTGAATGCCACGATACTCAAGTATACAACTTGAATGTTCTTACTTTGTTTAAAATATGCGTAAAGGTGCGTGCACATATGTGGTCGCGATCGCAGGGTCACTCGTGCGGCAGCTCCTCGGGTAGAAGCCAACTCTCGTTGTCCGCGCGTGCCAACTGCTTCTTTAGTGTGCAGTATAGCTTTATTAATGAGTCCTGGAATGACAAAAAAAGAAGAAACGTAATTATTGCTTGCTATAAATCAGCGATATTCGGAAATTTTTATAAGACTACTTTTTGAATAAGATAAAAAAAGGAAGACACAGATAAAAAAGTAAAGTAGCAACCCTTATATGTCCCACTGCTGGGCATCGGTCTCCTCCTCGAAATTAGGCGAGGGTATCGGGCCATAGTTTACCGATGCGCTGGCCCAATGCGGGTTGGTGAACTTCACATACCTTCAAAGACTTTTAATCTCATCAGGCATGCAGGTTTCCTCACGATGTTCTTCCCTTCACCGGTGACCGAGCAGTTGGTGTTTGGGGTTCACTTGGAAATTTAGAAAAACCATTTCAAGGCACACGGGGGTGGGGGGGTCGGTATGTAACCCGGAATCTCTCGTACCCACTACCATCGTCGCTCACTAAACAATAAAGATAATCTATATCTGAGGGCACGGGACTGCCCCGCCAAGTCGAACGCGAAGCAAATACTGCCGTACCATCCTTTACTGGAACCATTTCGCCGCGTTTTCAGGCCCCTATAGTAGTTTTCAAATCCTATTAATTTTCCACCTTTCACTACTTATTGTACCTTTATTGATTGGTATCATGTCACTAGGCTACCGTTACATTGATTTCGTTAAATGGACGTCAATACGGTCGATAAAATATTAGTAGAGATCCACATTACCAATGAAACATTAGGGCCATTAGCATAGCTTCAACCGAAAAAGTAGAGATCGTGAGAGACGTTTACCTTCTCATTCTCCAGTTGTATGATTTCTCTCTTTTGTCGGAGCTCTTCGTCGTCCATTTGTTCCTCTAGCTCAGACTTGTTCTTATTCAAATAGGCCAATTCCGTTTGAATCTGTAATATTAAAGACAAGGGTTGAATTGAATATTCAGTAACAACGTCACATATTATGTTTGTTGCATTTACCCGGCTTCATGGATAGCGCCATCGTGTCGTTCAGCAGTAAAAGGGCAAGACATGCCTGAGGACGAGGCTTGCCTGAGCGAGTTCAATGGGACACGTCGTCCATTTACCACCAGGTGGACTTCTGCCTATCCAACAAATATAAAAAATCGTTTCCTATAGTTTCTAGTATATCATTTGGTTAGACTGAACTTAGTTACGAGTCGTCAGGCGTGTACGTGTGCCGCCTATTACAACTTGCTTTAAAACTAACTACATGCTTGTCAAGATAAATTCTGCACTTTTATTTTTTCGTTTCTTGAATAAGCCTGGTAGAGAGTATATAACTAAACCCATGTATGTAATGACATACATATTGTAATAACATTCTGTGACTGAATTACCATTAACGAAAACCATGTGTATCGCATATACACCTTATTTTAATGTAAGCATAAATGGATTGTGGAGGAGCGTTCATTTATATATAAGACTATCTCCAGACTATTTCCTTTTATAGATTCATCAGAATACCAACCAGCTTTATTATCAGTGGAGCAGCAGCAAGATTATCAGTGGAGCAGTACGTCAAATGAATAAGTACTAAAAACTATCCTATTGCATGTTTTATATTGTTTGTATTTGATGGTTAAAGACTCTGCGTTCCTTGGTTTTTAAGACGAAATGAATAGACGATTTCAAGTGCATCTGGATCGTATACAAATTATTAAAGCATACGAGATTAGTACAGAGTCAAACATAGGAAGAGTACGCGACACTTTCCCTCTTTGCCAAATTGTCCATCAGGCTTAATATTTGTACTAGAATATATTTATTATTATAGCATATTTATACAAAGTTAAGACTCGTCGTCGTAGCAAATCTTGTAGTTTCATGTTAGTAATGCGATTATCTTCGAAATCATGTTTATCTTGGTAGAAAAACGACACGGATTTCTTTTTGTTATATGGAAATGGCTTCGTAGAAACTATTTCAGTCTACAATTTGTTATATCCCAGCGAGAATAAGATAATTTAATCTACAGCTCTGGTAATATGTATAAGGCCAATTTTTTGTGTTAGATAATCAAACTGGCAAACGTGACACCCGATGGTCGGTATTATGTCAAACTTGTTCATGTTAAAGTTTCCCTGGTATTCAGCCAGGCAAACTCACTGCCGCGTTTATCTTGACAATAAGTGGGGTCTCTGTGCAGGTAATTAACTGCCTGTCTTGCCGCTGTGTCCGAAACAGCAAACTGTTTCACGGAAGAAAAAAAAGCAGGATAGGACCCATGCGGTACAGCGCATCTTTCCCCATTGTTGGATAGAAAATACAATTACAAGTGACTCACTTTAAGGTACTCCTGCGCCAATTGCTTGTGTTCGTCAAAGATGCGCTTGGACTCTTCGTTGTTGAGGTCCGGCGAGATGGGCCTGAGGTGCGGGTCCAGCATCATGTGCATGGAGTCTAGGTCGGGGTCGGTCTCGGGCGCGGGCGGCGCGGCGCCCTCTACCGGCGTGCTAGAGTTACCTGCAACCATAGCCACGGGTTACACTCATCGATCTAATATACCCTAGAATTTAGTAACAGTGTATCTAAGGCCCAGATACACTGTTACCAATAAAGTTCTATTTTCAACACCGGGGTTTCGCGCTTATGGAATTACAGAATGTGCGCATCGCGGGAGTCGTAAAAATTTATTACCATATTACTCACAATTGTGCTTAGAACAGTTTTAAGCACAATTGGATCGAGACACTTTTTAGGGTTCGCGCGGTATCTCAGGTATATTTATATATATTATATATATTTGATCGATGGTTACACTTCAAATCATAAAAGACTTTGTACTGGGTAGCTGGATATAATCTAATCCAAATAGATCCTGGCTACTCCACTTAAGAATTGCAATGAATTTAATCACATCAATTTAGAAAAACATGAAATATTGTGGTTTATTGGGAAGGAGAGTAAAATGTTTTCCAGTTTGTAGGAATAGCATCCAGTTTCATATTCTATACTCGTTTATACTCTAGTTCAACTCTTTTTCAACCAAGAACATTTCGCTAATTGTGCTACCCAAGCGAAGAATCTCCTAAAATCTTAAATTAGTAACTCGCATATTTCACTTAATTTGGGGGCTAGAATTGAGCAGTTACTTTTTAAACAAACAGAATTGGAGGGCTTAGCTAAGAAAATCGGCGTACCAGTCAAACCATGTGTCGGATGCATTGCGATCTAGTACATAAGGATTAGAGCAATCATCACAAATTTTAAAGATTAACCCGCGTATCAGCCATGATGATTTGAATACCACTGAGCAAGAAACGTTGACACAAAAAAATAGAAAATCCCATTTTTCTAGCGCACAGCATTCAACCTAGACTTTTTACTTCGTGACCAAACTACATAAACACGGCAATTGTTTTTCAAATGTAGAAATTTCAAAACGTTTTTTTGGACACTGATATTTTATTTGTGCAATGGTAGTTTTCGATCAAAACGTATGTGTCCTCGAGATTAAAATTAATAGTTATACTTAAATGTTGATAAACAAACTAGTGCAATACGTAATAGTACAATGAATCCAAATTATGCGAATTATATTGTATGTGGATTAAATTTTTGTCTTAAAAGTGAAATATAATAAACTAAATTTAGCAATTACTTTTTTTATTATATGACTACAAACACGTGAGTCTAATTATACTTAGGTGTAAAGACTTGTGTCTCGGCCTCACATAGGCGTGAGTGTTATAAAAAAAAAATATAGAAAAAGGAAATAATTTCACCACCATAAATAGTAATATTTATACAACAATTTCGTTCGCGTTACTCGAGGTTAGGATTGTTTCGATTTTGATCAACAATGTAACTAGTTTATGTTAACACGAAGTCGGAAGTTTCACCTATATTTTGGAATCAGACGTACATCACCTCCAGTCCGCTATTTGAATACGCAATAAACGCGGGATATACATTTTTTTATAAAATAAGATACACATTTAGAACAGAAAGAACACAACCCTGAATAATTATAGGTGCAACATCACAATCGGTTGTAATATTCCGACACGTCCAACATTTTGTATCCGAAACGTAAATACACCAATAAACCCAGGGATCGTCGTTTAAGAGCTGGGTGCTCTGACGCAGTACAGACAGTAGGTGACCTATAACGCAGGGCGGCGATGACACTTCCGCGTAGGAAGTGTTGACACGGAAGTTTGGGCCCGCCTCGGCTGGCAACACTCACTGTAAAATATCCAACTACAGCTGACCGTGTCCCTGATGGTGAGTACGGAGGCGTCGAGCGCGCGTGTGCGCAGGCGCGCGGGCGGCGCGGGCAGCGGCGGCATGGTGGCGTGCGATCGGCGGTAGCGCGCGGCCGGCACTGCTGCGCGCCAGAGTTAGAAATAATTAACGGGAGGCGGGAGAGCCGGGAGCGGGCGGTGCAACAAACAAACCGACGCTATTCGCGGCGCTGTGACTCAGCGGTGTTAGCATCGCGAGCTAAATGCGGACGCCGTGTGCTGCCGCCCTTCGTGAGGTTTTCTGCCGTTTTCACTGGCAGGGCGCGCATCGCTCTCGCAGCGGGTCGTCGACCCTCGCCCACGCGGTCTTCACCTGTTGCACTCGTAGACGCCTCGATATAACCGTCACCCCGTCGGCATCCTGTCCTCCCGACGGGAGCTTCTCGTGAGCGTCTTTAAATCTCATAGGAAATGTCCCGCCGGTCGTAAAATGGACATAAACGAGGAGAACCGCCGGAAGTAATGTAATAAAATCAAATGTGTTTTTTTTTATAAAGCGAACCTCGTGCAATGTTTGCGTCATACGTTTTCGTCTTTAGTATACTTTATAGTATTGGACGAAAGCCGGACGATGGCATGTGTGTAACGTTCGCGTGCCCATTGCGCAGGGATAATTTAGAGTTCAGACGATTGCAGCATCGCAGGCGGCCCTAATTCATAGACCGATTGCTCCGTGCACCAGCCAAAGGTGCAGTGCGCAAAAACAACGTGAATCCGACGTAAACGAAATGCCCGTCATGTGTAAAACAAACGGGGACATGCCATCGTTTGAAAGTAGTCTCTTCGGCTACCTATAAATACCATTTTGCACAAAACTATCGTTTGTTTAATCATATAACTAATGATTTTAGGGATAGTGCACAAAATCGAATATCATTTGAAATGTAGCAATTTTTTTGACTCAGTTAAATTTTCAGTAGCTGAGATGGAAAGTAAAGTATCAACCCTTATATGTCCCACTGCTGGGCACGGGTCTCTTCCTCGAAAATTCGGCGAGGAGGATAGGGTAGGCTGGGATGGAATAACTTATATATTTTATGTGTATATAATATATATTTTTGTGTGTGTATTTTGGAAAGATCATTGTTTCGATGACACTTCTTTACAAAACCAAGACGCTTACATGAAACATCTAGGTGTATGTATGTTTCGGTCGGCAAGTTCATAAATAAATGAGCATATGCGGCTAAACCGCGACACGGGCTTGATCATTAGCGCTCACTTCGGCCGCTGACAGACTCTGTATACTCGGCGTTGATGGATCACCTCGCGCCGGTAGCCCGCTCTCTGGTACATGACTAATACATGACTCCAAAACTTAAATACATTTAGGTAACATTTTACTCTTCATATTAAAGTCTTAAAGTCTTACATTAAAAGTTTTACTTACTTTTAGGCCGGTTGGTCTTTAAGCTCAATCGGTAGGTAGGTGAGCAGATGGCTCACCTAGTAAAATTCCAAAGGGAAGCGCCCCGCAGTTTGGCTAGTCAAATCCAATACGCTCGACGAGTCATTAGAGGATGAAGTTGAACTATTAGTCAGAGGGCCCATTAAAAGACGTCGAAGGCTATAACTACTAGTATTGTTCTCATTGCACTTAATAAAAAAATTAAGTAGGTATATCAAACACAAGTCTTCCTTAATTTGCAAAGTCATTAGAAATATGAAAAAGGGAGACCATTGCCACCTTCAATGCCTTAGGGATAATCCGGTTGAAAACCTATCCTCTGCATTTGCTCTTCCTTAGATGCACTAAGGTTCACTAAGGTTTAGAAGAGATGTTCTGGTAGACTCTACATGAATTCAAAGGTATTTTGTAGGAACTTTGAAATATAATACTTTATAAGATGTGACGTATTTAAGTTTCGTTTGTCACATGTTACACCGTCCACAACAGTTTGCGTCACAGCGTGTCACATGGTAAGTAATACAATTTGTAAACAATTTAGGGTGCAAGTGTGTAACACTGAACAGAATGTAACGCAAAACAAAAATAACTTTCGGTGAAACCGTTTGCAATCCACAACGATATCAAGATGAAGGGTAATTACTATTTAGTATAGTGAAACTCTAATGAATGAATAAAATATAACAATATTTTTCCACCCACTGCTAACGTCCATTCCCATTTTAGCCTTTTTCCTCTTTTTTTCTTTTAGCCCTTATGAAGATGGGCAATCCCAATATAAAGCAATAATAATATTTAAATATTTATCCCTTGAAAGAGGTTGAAAAGAGAACTAATTTCAACATTTCAAAAACAATAATAAATCTCACCCAACACACATTATAAAACGTCTGATTCAAGACACGGAACGGAATACTATAAAATAAAACTAAGGACAAAAAAAAACATGATAAATAAAGCAGATTAAAAACATTAACGAATTATTCAACTATATTAATGTGCTTACATATATTTGGAGATTCAGTGACCGAATTACAAACAATATCAGGAACTATCCATTTGCGTATTCAAATAGCCAATTTGTTATACGTAGTCGTGTAGTTGCACCTATTTTAGAATGATGAAAATAATTATTATTTATATTTAAATACTAATATTATAAAGAGGAAAACTTAGTTTGTTTGTAATGAATAGGCTCAAAAATTACTGGACCGATTTAAAAAATTCTTTCACCATTCGAAAGCTACATTATCCAGGAGTGTTACTCGTGGATAATGTGGGTACTAGGCTAAATTTAATTCAAAAAAAAAATTGGGTTCTAACTTTACTACTCAAACGATCATCATGAAACTTTGTACACAATATATTCTCGGACGTACCTGAAGTTACATTCTTTTCATCAGAAAAAAGGGTGTTTTTAACGGCCAACAGCTAGTATATTTATATATCAATTTTACTTCACGATTGGTAAAGGAGGCAATTGAAATTCCGACTCATTCGATACAGAATACGGTGATTAGTTTATGTGAAGGTGCTACACGGTAGAGGTCCTCAGAGTCCAATGTGTCAGTATAGTGTCGTGGTGAGCAAGTGCGTCCGTCTGCCAAAACTAGTCGGTCAAAACGAAGAAGAGGATAGAAAGATGTCATTTGTCACCATCTACCATCACCATATGACCATCTTGAATCATTGCCGAAACATCGGGAGCTCAATTACAAAACTTTAATGTAAGCACACGAACAAATATTATATATTTGAATACTAGCTCTTACCCGCAGCTTCGCCCGCGTGAACTTAGGTTTACGGATTTATCATGTATGATAATGATCATTTTTTATTTTAATAATTACTAAGTTTTTGTATTAAAATGAATATATGTCATCTTGAACATAAAGACATATATCCCTTCGCAGATTTTCTGTAGGCATATTTAGGATATATAATACTAATACTATTTTTATATATTCCACCATACGTTGATCATATTATTACGTCTACCAGAGTTGACTACTTAGACAGCAGACAACCGCCCGCGCCCGTTCGTATCACAGCAAAACGATTTCTTTTCTTCTGCATTATTTTGATTTTGCCATATCTCCTAAAGTATTCATTTAATTTGCATGATGTAAAGGGCAAAAATAATCTTCATAAAATGCACATGCCAATTAACTGATTTAAAATGATAAGGATTCATACCGTATTTGTGTAAATAACTTTCAAATTATCACGTTATAATTGCCCATTTTTTTAAGTATTAAATGGATATAGTATGATATCCCTAAGAGATAGACATATGCCATCGCGGACTTTTTTGTAGACCAATTTAAGATACACAATTCCACCATACATTATTTTGATATATCTCAAAGGGTTTAGGCAGCGTTTTCGTTGAAAACTCCCAAGCGGCCTATTTTTTCCCGACACCTTCAACAATTATTGTTATATCTTAGCCAATACATATAAAAACTTAATAAATTATCTACATAAACCTTCCTCTTGAATTGTCCTATCCATAAAAGAAAACCGCATCAAAATCCGTTGCATAGTTTTAAAGATTTAAGCGTACAAAGGGATATAGGGACAGAAAAAGCGACTTTGTTTTATAATATGTAGTGATGTATAGTTTGAAACAACAAAAAGTTAATAGATGATTATGCGATTTGTGTTGGCAACAGAAATATGAACAATTGCAACCTGTACTTTAGCTGTTATTTATAATCGTGCAATAAATTTCTTGTCTATTATTATTTATGCTAAGCCCAAGATAGACTACATCAAGGTGATCGTAACTATCATCAACAATATGTAACCCTTAGAAGGCTTCCGTTTTTATGATATGATATAGATGTATCATGAATTGGCAATATCAACACGTCGCACCTAAATTGCTGACTGTCTTTTTTTTTTTTTCAAAAAAGCGACATCTGTTATATGTCTAAATACTTTTTTACGCCCTAATATAAGTAGGGTTTTAGAGTAATCAGTAAAGATTAAGACAGTAAAATTACAGTTTTGGCTCTGGTTATTTGGTATTGCTCTCGCTTCACTTTTTATGATTTATTTACAATCATGTACACAGTACAGATAATTACTTTACCATCACTCTACGTAAATCACTCACCATTTAAATTCAGTTTCGAGATTTGAATCGGGAAAAAATATCTAATCAGTAATCACATAAATTATGGCCTTTGTTAAAAGTCATTTAACATTTTGTGCCTTAAACGCCTTGAATGTTACAAAATTATAGTCTCTGATCAATCGAAACCCATACTGTATGTAAGGCTGGCATTGTCTTTTCATTTCAAGCCACTGAAACCGTGTGCACCGGGCTGAGATACCCATATTTACGAGAGTTAGGCTCTCTTTGATTTCAGTGGCGTTAATGTTTTCGATTTGGCGTCAAGACACGACGCAGACCGCCTCGTTACGTCAGACATGTCACGGAATCTAACGGAGTGACAGTCTCTCTGTGAGCTTCAGAATTTATATCCACGTCCAATATTTTGGAAAATATCTAACTAATTGATTCAGACACTGACATGTAGCATGTGACTAGGGCGGTGTATTTTTGTAATGAGATCTAAACATTTTATTGCCACCGCATCAGTGTTAAGGCGAAACTCAAGTGCCGTCACTTACCTGCAAATTGGGTGCCAAAAATTTACAGAATGTCTAAAACTTTTAATGTCTGCCTCAAGTTGGGCAACTGACAGGGAATTAAAACGAGCATTCGGAATTTAAAAAAAAACATGTGATTCATCGGAGTCTCATCGATTCGGAAATATCCATCGGACGAATTTAGTTGTCCTTGCGTGTAATTATACTAAGGGCAGAAATATAAATTTTAAATCAGTAAACATTTTTTATGCGGCGATAAAATACATGCTACAGAGGAAGCATGCATAATAATGAACTAATAGGTTGGGCTTAATCTAGGAAAACTCTATTTAGGTTTGCACACAGTCGTCTATTCTAGGTAGGTCTGTCTTTGATCGTTTATTTTAGTGTTTATTATGAAGCGTCACTATTCGACAGGGTATGGAAACCGAAATGATCATATTCATACATAGATTTACAGCTGCGTTGACACTAGAGTTTTACTATATCGGTTCTCTTTGAACTAAGAAGCATACAACAAAAATACTGACCTTAATCGTAAATAATTCGTAAGCTTTTTGAATCTTCGTTGTTATATTTCGATCACCCATTGTAATGAGGGCAGTTTACAATTTCGTGCCAAATTAAACGGTAAAATCAGAACTGGGGCAGCTCTCATTATCGTATTAGGTCTGTGATTAAAACCAGATAAAAACATTGTATCAAAACTATTGCCTTGTCCAGCTTCGCACAGGTAAACATTTTACCAAGTAGCTTTCTATAGATAAAATTTTTTCACACAGTAGTTTTTGAGCCTGTTCAATGCCAACTTACAAACAATTTTATACTTATTCTTTATAATATTAGTATGAAGTATAGACTGGATTAACATTTACGAGCTTACTTCTTATGAATACCTAAGGGAATAAAATCTAGATATAAAAAAGAGACAAAACTTGGAATTACTCAAAGCCTAAATAGCCTAATAAAAATCATCAATTGTTATTACTCTAAGCTCGCCTAGACACTAGCATAAAAAGCTACGAAAAGTAAACACTCAAAATTGTTTTTGAACTCCACAAATCACAACACAGGAAATACTATGAGACGTGAATGACCAAACGTCAACAGAGATATGATCGAAGGTAACGAAAGTGCTTGTCAATTATTATGCGACGAAATGAAAAAAAAAATGTAATAGAGGAAGCAATAGTGGCGATTGGCAAAGGCAGTAAAATGGCTCGGTCTGAATCATCGCGTATTTGAGGCACTCCCGAACATCGCTACACTATGTTTAAATTTATACTTTTAATTGAAACTATTATTGTAACAATTGATATTATCTTTGCACATGTAACATTGAACCTGTGTAGAAATTAAGCACTAGCTAAGTCTATTATGATCCGGATTAGACGTGAGTGTATTATCTTCTTTTTTTTCCAAAATGTACTACAGTACATGCTGGCTGTCATGCTCGGGGTTTAGTCTGACAACGGGAAACGGGCGGTCTGTGCAGCGGACCTTCGATTCGTGGGCGACCAATACTTTATATTTTATAGTACCCGTACAACATACGAGTTTACGATACTCAGTCTGGGTACTGTTATTATTTATAGACACTTATAACAATAGAGCTATTATTTAATGTATTTATGCTTTCACTCATTTGTCGGATATAATCTACAGTAATAAAGAGGAAAACTTTGTTTGTTTGTTTGTAAAAGGCTCAAAAAGTACTGGACCGATTTCAGAAATTCTTTCACCGTCTGAAAGTTACATTATTCACGAGTAACATAGGCTAAATTTTATTCTAAAAAAAAAATAGGGATCCGTAAGATGTTTGGGTTTTTCGAACACAAGGTGTAAAAAATCATCCAGAAAAGTTACTTATTTTGCGTACTAAGATCCCGTTGTAAATCTTAGTTAACGCAGGCGAAGCTGCGGGCAACAGCTAGTCTGTCGAATATAGTGCTCAATGGAGCCGAGAGACGAGCACAAATAAATTCAGCAGTGCCTAAATATGGCATGTGGTTGAAATGGACTTGAGAAAAATATGTTGTGTCGTCACCGCCACGGATATAGAATTAACATTGATGCAATGTTACACTTGTCGGTAGTGTATAGAAGAGAGTGCGAATATAACGTTATAAAACTTTTATTGAACCATTAGATCGATGGGAAGCTTTTGCAGATATAGATAAGCATTCTGAAGTAGATCTAATTATACTTCTCATTTCTGCATCTTGTTAAATTCTTAAAATAATTTTCTTTGGAACACTATATAATAGACACTGAACTTTATTTATTCCATTTCTATCTGTATTCTTTTGCAAGCTTGAAATTTTAAAAGTGAAATTATATTTATTAATTATGATTTTGCTTAAATTCCATAAGCGTATTGATTATTTTTACATAAAAATGTAAAATAAAATATGAAAAAAGCGACAGTGAATAAATTGTAATTCACGTCTTTAGCGATAATTGGATCATCGATAATTTAACTAGGAATATCTGTAAGGGTATTCCAATGTAGTCATTAAAATAACCATTTTCAGTCTGGACATGATTGATGTTGCTTACGACGCATGTGAGGACATTCTAATATTTACAACTGCCAGTCGGTTTGACATTTTTTTAAATTTGATAGCTTAATCATTATTTAAAACTATTGTTTACATATATTTTACTCAATTGAAGCCAGCCCTTCGAGCTAGTTTATTATATTTCTTGTTTATCCTAAAATATAGGACGCATGTCGTCGCGGTCTTGACTTCTGTATGTGTGCGTCCGTGGCCCTCACTCTCACGAGGATGGTTTGACCTCATATTATTATTATGTAAGCCATCACAAGCCATCATATTTTAATATAAGACACTTCACAAACGAATGAATGACACCTTCATAATTAGCAGTGGCATTTGAAGAGAAAATATAAAATATTATACGCGTTTAAAATAACCTGAGTATAAAATTTCCACAATCATTTCAGCTTTACTTGTAAGAGTAAGCGTCTATGCTCAGTAGAGCATGTCCAGTCCATTTTATTCAAGTTCTAACTTTATCCTTTAGTTTAATTATAGCATTCTCCTTTTCATACCTGTCATCTTGCTAGTTTCTCCAATTCTGACAATTTCCAGATTTCGGAGCTATATGTGATGCAAGATTTTATCATAAGTCTAACTTTGAAATGCACCATTTTGAATAAAAACAATTAGTTTCTTAAAATTATCAATAGATTACATTTTTGTTATACTATTCATTAAGCGAAGATCAATAATTCATATATCAAAACCTAAAATCAACATCCATGCCTCTAAAATAGCTTACAATCAAAATACCCAATATGTATTACGCGAGAAACAAGTCGAGTAACAATTGATTAGATAATCAGTTAAGCGAACCGCCGAGGTCAGAGAAGAGTTACAATTGTGCGTAAACGTGCACGCTCGGTAGGCGGCGGTGACGCAGGAGCGAGCCCCGACCTACTTACGTCGGAGAAAAAAAAATCAGCAGATGTTCTTTGAGGAGGGATATATCGAGAATGTGTTGTTCTGAATAGAAATAAACTTGTCACATATTTTGATAGTATCTAGAGCGGCCAACGGTTAGTCATGTCTCCTCGATGCCAACGGCCCGATTGCGCACCACCATCGAAATTATAAAGGCAATCGTTTAGACTGATTCATACTAAGCGCCGTCTGCAAAATGTCTCACCGCACTCTGTTTATTTTCAATACTCATTGTTCCGACGACGGCTAGAGAGTTACGAGTCCGACTTATATCGGACATAAAAAATCAAAGGAGTCGTAACTCAGAAGGGTGTAACACCTGATAAACTATGTCCGAACTTCAAAGTGGACATTGTAGAGTAACAGGGACGGGGTTTAGTGCCGTTTTGGACGGCGGCCGAGCGTCGATATGAGCCGGGCACATTGTTTACTACGTACCGCATAAGCCGCGATCGCATCATAAAATAATTAGCAGTGATTCATCGCCCCGCCGAAAGCGTCACTCGACGCTGGGCAGAGCTTTTGGCAGTGCCACTTGACAGCCGATTATTTCACAGTCGCCGATCTTTAGTAGTGATTATTAGTGGCCACGTTATACCGCTCCAGTTGATTGACTTTACCGATGTCACATTTATTATCAAACAACTTGCAATGCGTTTTAATCGTTCAGCCATAGCAGTTACAACTAATTTTATTGCAGTTACAATTTGTATTAATTAATATATTACACGCAGAGTCAACTGCCGTCTTTCTAATTGGTTCTATTACTTATTTAATAAACTTATAATCAAATTCAGTGTGGAAAAATAATACTTCTGATAAGTCATTTTTATACATCGCATGAAAAAAAAACATGAAACGAAATATAAAAAAGCAAGTCATGCATTTTTTTAAATTTGTTTAGAACCTTTTCGTCTAATACAATAGTTTAATATGAACGTTATTAAATGTTTTTACTTCAGTTTAATTTCATTTCAAATCTCTCTCATTTATTTACTATACAGCCGACTTACAATTTATATTTTGTAACTGTTTTAACATTTCATAATAGTTTTAAATCATATATCATTAGCCCGCTATAAATTAAACTAAAGTTAAATTATTGCGTACATTTTAATAGTTTTATGTACATATAAAAAAGTTTATATACCTAATGATTAACGATCTGTTATCGTTGAATAAAAAAATACAACTTACTCATGAAAACGTCTACGTACACTTGTAACTTGTTACTATTTGGTTGCACTGTTATTGAAACTTGAACCGAACAGTCTTTTTG
The DNA here is from genome assembly GCA_905333005.2 of Lycaena phlaeas. Taxonomy (NCBI): domain Eukaryota; kingdom Metazoa; phylum Arthropoda; class Insecta; order Lepidoptera; family Lycaenidae; genus Lycaena; species Lycaena phlaeas. Next base: position 9,744,984 of record HG995181.1, read on the forward strand.
CGGCATCTCACTTATCTATAACATGTGATTAGTAGACAGTACAAGCATTTGTATCACGGGAATGATCAGTTTGTGAATAGAAAAATAATTCAATTTGGCATATAACAAAATCGTCGGGTTGCATCTGGTTGCGGCGCGATTGCAGACAGTTGCAGCGCGGTTGCAGCGCGGTTGCAGCGATGCGCCGGGCGCGGCGGCGGCGCGAGACTGTGCGTCGTCGAGCCCGTCCCATGCCTCCCCAATAACCTTATTTTAGATTAATTGTATCGAGCTGATTCATGCGTGCACGCTCGATGCGTTACTGTTGACATACGACAAATGACTCGGCTTAATTTAACAATACCGCCATTTGCTTCGTCGTATCATGTAATTACCTAAAAATTGTATTTTAATTGGGTAATCGTAGTATTTTAGCTAAATATCAACATTAAAATTATAACATATCAAACTAATAGCAAATCAATCTATAAGGCACAGATACATAAGAGGTAAAATTACCTTTATGAAGTCATTTATGTAATGAATAAAAACATTCACTAAAGACTTCTGAAACTTTTACAAGAAATAATAAATCCCGGGCTAGGTGGCTCTTAAAGGCCGGTTTAATTGTATAAAAGTCCGCACGATTGTTTATTTGAGCAACGAATATCGGACGAGATGCCCGCGGCCGCGGTTCCCATGAAAATATTACGAGTTATTTACTTTACGGCGATGCTGTTCTCGCACTGACGTCGGTCTGACTCAGCGAGCCATGCGCCGTTAAATTCATTAAAAATTGTGTAAAAAATTCACAGATGTTCATAGATAAACTCGTTAATCCAGAGGAAGTTGGTTCACCTCGATGTATCAGTATTCGTTGAACATTCGTCGTCGTCAATTTCTTTTTCAAAAAAATCCGGCCCGACAGGACCACTTCTTAAGCATGCATTACTAATCAGCCTCTTAATTTTAATGGATGTTCAGTTTACGATGTTAGGTTTACGGTGAGATTTCAGTGTCCAAAAAACCAGTTGAAATAACTTTTATAAGCATCCCCAGTTAGAAAAAGATCAGAAAATTTTGACTGTGTCAGTTGCTGCGTCAACGCTTAGGACGAGTCTCCATATTTAGTAACAGTATAAGGAAAATCGTAATTTCCAGCTAACGCGGTCAGTAAAAAATAGCTTTAAATATTTAGTACGTTAAAAAAAAATCATATTAGCACTGACTTGTGATCCGGAAGCCATCTGTAAACAGTGTGTCCAGACATACATGTTTACGTTAGGAGATGCGCATTGCTTTTTTACGTCGCCTATTTCGTTTTCTTATTCATGAGTTGAATTATAAGTTAAGAGTAAGGGCAAAGATTTTTACTACTAAGTTTTTAAGGGTTTGTTTCTTTGTGGCTCTTTCATGGCAAAACGGCTGAACCGATTTGGTTGAAAGTTAAAATAGTAATGGCTATCTTCAATTAGGACATGGGTTACATTTATCCAAAAAGGTTCTTACGACAACTCCATTTTCCATATTATTAGTAGCGTAATTTCATTAAGAGATCAGTCGTCTTGGCGTTCATTAAGTGGCCTTCCACTTATAAAGGCTGATTATGATGATGATGAATTTTGTCAGTTTAAAATGTCCAAAACGACGTAATCTCCAAACGCACAGAATATACATGTACTGGCGGAACATTACTTACTTGTTTCTTAACTTATTTTAGTAAAGAAATACATAAAATACTTTTTCAAACTGCACGTGAGCGAAGCCGCAAGGCAAATGCTAGTATAATAATAAACGAGGCGAGGAGTTTGTTTTAACGCGCTAATTTCCGGTAGCAGTCAAACGCATTAGTCGACTTTAGAACAAATCTTTTCCCATTCACTCGTCCTAATATTAAACATTTTAGGTCACTTCTTTTAGTTCTCTGTGCAATCTATGACACCAAAGGGGTTTAGCAGACATTATTAGGATATATTTTTAACGATTTTCTGTAATATTTAATAGGACATAATGAACCCCATTCGGGAGCTAACAATACTGAGTCGGTCGTTGGTCTCACCGGTTCCTAGAAGGTAAGCGGACACAGTCTAAAATAGTATCCCCTTCGCGTGAGTCACGCGGGACCGACCAGTCGCATCTGGACCGAACGTATATATTTTATTAGAATACTAATAAAATAAACGAGATTTATACTCGTAAATGTTGCTATGATTCTCTCTTACCGACTACGATGTTCAACATAAATAGGGGAGAACCTTTCATTATTAGGTGAAGGATTACGCTCTGGAGATTCTCAACTTTTTTTGAAATGTATGAAAATAATTACCGTAGTTTTTTCTATATGGATGCCAAAACCATAGACTCCTGATAGTGTGTTATTGGCGATTTTTAAGAATAATGTTTTAGTAGTCGTAAAGTTCAGCAAACAGTCGAAATCGCGAGCTAAGATAAAGTTGCTTGATATACCACTTGTGTCGGACAAAGGTTTATTGTCTAAGGCGGAGGTTCCCAAACTCTTTTGTTTCATAGACCACTTTCAAACTTTTCCTGCATTAGATGGACCCCTTGCTGACCTTTTTTTTTAAAAAAAATTGCTTGTTCAAAGATATTTCATAGTATCTAATAGTAAAATTATCTTTAGTATATTGGTAGGAGTCAAGCCAACATTTTGGTCCTTCGCTATCGAAACCAAATTAATTTTTATGGACCCCCCGCTTACGATTGTGGACCCCCATTTTTTGTCACGCTCATCGTGGAACTTCTTCGAGTCTGGGGGTCCACGCAAGGTCCACCTGGACCCATTTGGGAATCTCTGGTCTAGGGTATCTATCACATAAATCGTACTTTTCTTATTTAAAAAGTTTGAATTTAACTATAGTCTATGTAAAACGAGAAACCAGTTTAAAACTGTACATACAGAATTTTCGTAGGGTTTAAGGTAATAGTTATGTAACAGACGTCGGAGACAAAACTAAACTGATTATAACAAAAGTAGTAAAACAGTGTAGTTTTATATTCGGCAAAAGTGTTACTCCTTCTAATGAGGATGTTGAAAATTCACAAAATGGTAATGATAAGAGCTGAGTATAAATAATTTATCCAGTTTTTTTTCGGTTGGAGCTATGCTAATGGCCCTAATGCTTTTGCTAATGCTAAAGCCGATTGGCTTCGTCCTGTGATATGTTTAGTGGGGGGGGGGGGAAGGTTGCCCCCCGCCAGCCGGATGAAGGCCACAAAGTGAAAAAACTAAAGCTACAGTATGTTTTGGTTCAATTTCATCACACGAAATACATTTTCACCACGCTTCATAGCTAACGTAAAATAAAACTGCGTTTAAAAGAGCCAAATAATCAAGATAACGATTTTCTACATCACATTTACACGAAAAATATGAATGAACTCACACCATCTAATTTTACTGGACCTTGAGCGGAAACCGAAAATAGGTTGCTAAATTTTCATTACAGAAAATTAGATTTTTAGCACTGGACGATTTTGGATTTCCTTCAAAGCGGAAATATTGTTCTGCCGGGTCATATATATCGTTATATCGTTCAACATTATGTTATTTATAATACATGACACATCTTAATATATATATTTCTTGTGTGCGTGTGTATGTGACTGAACTCCTCCTAAACGACTGGACCAATTTTGATGAAATTTTTTGTGTGTGTTCGTGGAGATTCGAGAATGGTTTAGATTCACAAATCAGACCGGCAGATGGCGCTGCAGTCGGTATCTAGGTTATTGATCTGTACTGCCACTATCGATTCGTATCTAAAGGACAACGTCTGTGGGGTCCGCTAGTTTACTTAGAAAAACGTACTGGATGATACAAATAACATTTTAGGACTTAGGATTTTTTTACATTGCGTTTTTTTTCTTTGTTTTTTCCTACAGTCTTACATATAATAAGTACTTTTTTTTGTATAAATTTAAGACATAGGATACTAAATATGATTTACATAGTCATTTCCATTCGTACAGGCAAGTTTTCAAGATAGCGCGATAATTTCATGTGTGATAGATACTAATCTGGTGACCTATACTCTATAGGTATAATTATACAAATTATTATTACATCGCATTTTTGCTATTACATTTTTAATATTTTTGTTTATATTATAATATTATAGTTATATCTATAAAATATTAAAAGCTCACGCGAAATATAATCGATTCAAGTTCGATTTAAGGGTGGGGAAGGAGCTTTCTTAGTGGTTATAATAAAAGGGGATGTAAAAATAAATTTTCAAAACAGAATCGTATTCCCAAAGATTGGTGCTTTCAAACGAAGAAACTATTCAGCTATATCAGTACAGATAATCCAATTGTTTTCGCAACATAAGACACCTGCTACTAGAGGAAGCTAGGGCTAATTAAGTTAAATGCGTTGTACACGGATGAGTAACGGTTGATATTTGCAACGGGCTCCTTGTCAAATGGCAACGCATTACTTGAGCCGTTTCGCAGAAGCAACGCATCGCGAAATGTCTTCTTCGTGTTCCGAAATAAATCAACATCAACAAATCAACTCTTGGAAATAGATGCAACGAATATTATCTCTTTGTTGCTGTGGGGAAATGTAGCTTTTTTGTGCGTTACTTCAATTTATCTTGTTTACATTATTGGAATATTGTAGTTTCCCTAGAATCTGGATCAGAGGTTCTCAAACTCTTTTGTTTTGGTTGCACCAGGTGGACCCCTTGCTGAGCTTTTTTTTTTGTTTTCAAGGATTGCTAGTTTAAAGATAATATTAAAATTATTATCCCAACAATATTGATAAAAAAGAAGTCGAGGCAACATTCTGATTCTTCAATTAAACCAAATTAATTTTCATGGACCCTTCCTTACGATTGTGGACCCCCATTTTTTGTCACGCTCATCGTGGACCCCCTTCGAGTCTTCCGTGGACCCCTGGGAATCCACCTGGACCACTTTGGGAATCACTGATCTAGATGGTGATTGTCAATCGTGGTTACTTTCTTCTTGGTCAATAAACTAGTCAATACCATGACCTCCAATCCGAGGCTAGATGGTAAAGCGCCTACACACCCGCACGCATCAAAGGCTCTTCGTGACGGATTTTGATTGTTTCAGTGTATTTTAACTTTTAAGTTACAGCATAAATCAACTATATAGTAGCACAATGGCGTAAAAAAAACACGCATCGACAGACCGTCAAAGTGCTTAGCTTTCGTTATAAAAATTATCAAGTGTAGTAGATTCTTTGCTATCTAAACTATGATGTAATGCTGAAGAATATGATTAAACGTACTAATCTCTAGATGTGTCCAGTGTTTTTTTTTATTTCAAAGTAATTTGGTCAAAGCTATTTATTTTGAAGGTTTAATTTAATAATAGGACGAATAAAACCAGCCATTTGTTCTTATAAAGATAGTAAAAAAAATATGTAACTCAATAGACAAACACATATCTATAAAACGTAGATTTATTCAACAATCAAAATTTTATTTTAAGAGTGTTAATCTATGAATATAATTATTTTTGAATTACTAAATATATGTATTGATGTAAGTAAAAACTATAAATAAAACACACAGGTAAGATTCCACACATAGATTTGAGATAAGTAATGCAATAGGCACGACAGAAGTTATGCCAAAAACAGCACTATACGCTACTGCCAATAGAAGAATCATTATTTATTTTGTTTTGTGTGGCTAGCTTGCCAAAGTGTGAGATAATATCTTCAAATTATTTATAACTGTCTGCACAATTTCATGCAATTCAATTCGAAAGCCCTTAAGCTACACACGTAATTTTTTCATCACTCGTATTATACCGAGTTTTCATTCGAAATTATATACCAATCAAATTCTGCTTCCTTCAATTTGTAATTATATTGTGTAATTATGTTGTAATATTCTTATATCCAGTCTGGTAAAATTAGTTCCCTCTTACAAACATACATGACAGACTTTACGATAGTTGTATAGGCAAACGGGCAGACGAGCCATATGACGTAATAATATACTATAGTATAATATCAACCCATATATTAGGTCCCACTGCTGGGTCTCCTCCTCGAAATCAGGCGAGAAGGGTAATAGGCCATAGATACCTATGCGTTAGCTCAATGCGGTTTGGTGAACTTTACTAGAAGAATAGTTCTTAAGGATTTTTTGTGCCGACTTTATTGGGGACATGTCCCCGGTTCGCACTCGCTCGCTCTCGTAGGCTACGCTGGGGACATCGTGGTGTCCTTATCGTCACGCCGCCAAGCGGACATTTGCGTCGCAGAAAGTTTATCCTCAAAGCGCCCATAAGAACTATTCTTCTATATACGAATACTGAATTCTTTGACTTTACATACCTTCAATCTCATCAGGCATGCAGGTTTCCTCACGTTGTTTTCATACACCGGTCCCGCCCATTTTTAGGTCATTTTAAATAAAACATGTTTTCATGTTTACCTATAGGTACATTATAAAGAGGTGAGGTTGTAGGGGGTAATCTCTTGATCTACTGAGCCGAATTAAAAAAATCTTTTACCAATAGAAGGCTATGTTAATACTTATGCTACACTACCAACGTAAAGAACGCGCGTGAAATCGCAGGACGCTATTAGTCATTCATATCTTATACCTTTAAATGAGCAATTCTTGTATATATATATTTATTATATATAATCTGAATCTCGGAAACGGCTCCAACGATTTTCATGAAATTTTGTATACATGGGTTAAAAGTGGCGATAAATCCATCTAGCTAGGATACATTTTTAGAAAACTTTTTTTTATATCCTGTTTTGAGGCAATGATAAAATATGATTAGAAAAAGAACGTAAATTTCGCTTCCATACATTCCATGTCATGATATGAGTTATTAGGTGGAGAAATTAGGCAGCTATGAATCGAAGGAGCCTAATTGGTATCTTCAGTCCAATCACTTTTTTGTCTTTTTTTAAGTTAATTTTTTTGAAAGAAAATTTTATCATATTGAAGTGAAACTCCTTTAGAATCGTTGTGATTTCAAACCGGATTCAACGCAAAAAACGACAAGTAAGAGACACAAATACAAAAGAGCGAGAGAGCAAATGTCGGTGTGTATGTATATTGCACACTGTTTAATACTTGCTTGTATTTGAGCATTTAACATGTGTTTCACTTCTATCGTGTGTGAATCGCACACACGTCTGTTTTTTTTTTATTACTAAGGGTATATATTTAAAACAAAATAAAAAAAACCGAGCAAATGCTCGGTCAACCAGGTACTTTGTGTTTAAACTAGATGTACTGTTTCTTTTACTTGCAACATCAGGGCAACCCTCATCATAAGAGAAGATAAGATGCCCTTTACCTTTAGTAATTAATGTGAAAATGGAAATTTTCACATTAATTACTAAAGGTTTTGGTTTGCTAAAATGTTTCGGCGACGACATGTCTACCGACACACGTATATATATTTAGCTATGAAAATTCTCGATTCCGATTAGTAGCCGTATGACTCAGGTCGTCCTGGCCGACAGGACTCCTCTATTTGGGTGCGTTGCCAGAACATGATGCATCGCACGAGTTTAGACTGTTCCCAGTATCTTAGCATTGATCTTAGTTTTATTGCACACGTACGAGTCGATTTATTACATTTCTTTTATACTCAATTGTGTGTCAATAGAAATCTTATTTTATTTTAGTTAGTACATGCAAGTTTATTCACGAAATATAGGCGATATTTGTATTTATTTATTTGAAGAAAATAGTTTTTTTTCGACTAGTACTTTTGGTATACTTTAGTTCAAAACTAATACAAATACAGCAAACAACTCAAAAGTTTCACACAATTTTTATTAATATATTCTCAAAACACTAGCTTAGGTAATATTATGTACTTTATTATTACCTATAAATAAAATTGAAGTGTCTGTCGGCAACTTTAAATTAATAGCTCACATCAAAATATATCTAATTAAAAATGTGTCAGTCTATCTATTTGTTCTGGCTAATCTCTGAAACGAGTGGACCAAATTTTGCCATCAGATTTGAACATCTCAGAAAAGATCTTTTATGAGGCGATGCAAATTATGTATTCGAAGCAAAGGCAAACAATTCGAATACATCGAAATAAAAAAAAAAAAAAAAAAACTACAATATTATTTCAATTTATAATACCATCATACTTATCATACTTTCAAGATTAAATAGCGCTATAATCCGGTGAAAATTTAAATAATATTTAGTTTTGATACACTGTACAATATACTCCATCTATATTTATAGTTAGGTCAACTAGAGTTGATTTTTCTGAATACCTAAAATCTTATCTCGAATATAATTTTTGATAATTCAATATCACGTATTAAGAATCTATATAAAGTTTTAATCAGATAAAACGATCAGCGATTTATACAGTGGTGGTCATATAATTAAGAACGATCATTTTAATATAAGGTTTTTTCGAACTTACGGAAATAACTCTTATTGTATGACTTTTTATATTGCTCTTGGTATCGTAAAAATGCCCCACACTATCGTTGCAAATAATTATAAAATGATTAATTCAATCATACATACGTAGTCTTTTTACATTAAAGCTAAATATTATTGCAAAGTTACTGGTTGGCTGCATAATTAAGAACGCTGGCTATTTTATTTTTTATTGATATTTTAAAAGAGAACACTTGGTAAGTAGTAAATCTACAAGAAAAGTGATAATGCAAGTTCGCGATCAAAATTGGTCATATAAAAAGATATCCAATCATCTGCTGGGCTCAAAAACGATGACATTCCAGGTTGTGAAGCATTTTAGCACGCATTAAACAACTTTAAATACTCCTGGTGTACTTAAACCAAGAAAGACATCAACAGCGAGATGATACAAATATCGCGCGTTTGGCAGAAATATATACTTTTAAGGGGTCTATTGAATTGAAAAAGAACATTTTAGTTAAAACTACCCGTTGGTGATCTCACCTTGCACTATTCGAAAACGTTTGGTAGAAGCGAAGTTACACGGAAAGATATCAAGAAAGATACCCATGTTGAAACGGTGTCATAAGTAAGCCTGAATTGCATTGCTAGGAGGTATGAAAGCTGGACTATAAGGTGGTAAAATGTGCTTTTCTCTGACAAGACAAAAACAAAAAGAGTATGTTCTGATGGGAAACGATATGTTTGACGACTTCCCAAAACAGGATTCGACCCCAAGTACACAAAAGTGACTTTAAAGCATGATGGCGGAAATGTGAAAATTAATGGGTGCTTCTCTGGTCATGGCGTTGGACCTGTTAAACTAATACAAGGGAACATCCCTTCAGGATCAATTCTAGTACAATAATATGCTGGAAGAACCAATGTTTCCATATGCTAAAGACTTCCTTCCGATTATTTGGACATTCCAACACCGTTAAAGAATTCCTAATATCTCAATCAGATACTGTCTTAGAACGGCCACCAAACAGCCCAGATTTAAGTCCCATAGAGCGTCGATGGTGCGAAGTCATGAAAAAGGTTTCAAATCGACTGTGTGGTAACTTAAATGCCATATAAAAGCTTTTTTTTAGATAAATGCCGATCTATTTCTCTTGAAAAATGTCTAAAATTGATCGAGTAATGCCTATCCCATGTGAGACAGCCATTAAAAGCCGTGGACATGCAATTAACTATTAAAATAAAAAAATACATATTCAATTTCAATTATCCACACTATTACCTTCTAATTTAATATATTTTTTAAAATCTTAGCATAAACTGAAATAATTCACGAGCAGTTTAAAAAACGTTCTTAATCATTTGTCCAGCTTAATGACTTCTTGAATTCGCAACCATCTCTAATAAATTTAATTTGTTAGAAATATATTAGGGGATTTTAGTATTTACTCCTAATTCCGTGTACCCCACCCGTGTAGCGATTTCAAAAGATAACTAATTACTTTTGATAAGCGACATAAAAGTATGACATGACAAGTTTTTGTTAAAAAACGTCTGGTACTACAAATCGTTCTTAATTATATGACCACCACTGTATGACCCATTCACCTCGTGGGAGGTAGACCATTTACTTTCCTCGTACGTAGTCAGCTGAACGCCACTTACAGCTTGCTTTCAAATTAAAAAGAAACACATCAATATCTGTTCACCCGTTTGGGAACCGCGGCACAAGAGTCAGATAGGAGTCAAACTTATAACACCCCTCTTTTGGTATTAAAATATTAAGTACAGTGAAACATCTTTATTTTTTTTTCTGTGGGTGTATTTGTCACTGAACTCCTCCTAAACGGCTTGACCGATTTTAATGAAATTTTCGGTGTACCTTCACGTGGATTCGAGAATGATTTAGATTCACATTCAAATCAACCCGAAAGATGGCGCTGCAGTCGCTATTATTTATCTATACTGCAACTAAGCGTCTGGATCGACATGTACGACTGCATCTAAAGGACAACGTCTATCGTGTCCGCTAGTATTAATATAAATCGTAATTCCTTTTTAAGGTTTTTATTTTTGAGGTCATGCGTTACTCACCGACGGTGATGAACTTGTCGAAGCCGGCGTTGTTCCTCACTTCCAAGTAGCCATCGTAGTTGAGCGGATCCGAGAAGTCTTTCAGCTCCCACGCGTTCTGGAAAATTCGTGAACATCATTCATACTAACTACTTAACTCATACATTCTCAAAATCACTTCCATTGAAATACAACTATACTTTATGTAGGTAGATCATAAATATTTCAAAATGTCGAATGATTATTGACTTTATAAACAAAGAGTTTTCCTTCTCTACAATCGATATTAAATGTTGATTTTCTGTGTTTCACGGAATCTCAGAAATACTGATTCACATATAAAATTATTATCATCATTACAATAAGTCATCATTAGTGTAGAATTATCTTTGGATACGACATAAGCATTATATTAAATAAATATATATTTATCTAAATCTAATATGTATATAATATTCTCGTGTCACGGTGTTTGTGTAGTTAAACTCTTTCGAAACGGCTTGACCGTTTCTCGTGAAAGGGTAATGGCCGACCAACACTTTGTCTACTTAAACGCGGCCTCCACTCTTTAGTCCTAAAATATACTACAGCACAAAATAGATTTTCAAGATTCTCTTAAACACTCTCAATTCATTGATGATTCTGTGCAGAAGACCGTGAACTTAGCAGATTGTGTTCGGCAGATGACAAATAGATTAGTTCTTTTCGCATACAGCTGAGTTCTATTTTAATTATTGAAATTTTTTTTATAAATAGTTCTGATGTTTTTACCTCGAAAACTAGTAAGTACTTGAAACGATCTACAAACTTCACGTAAGTTAATTTTCCAAATCTACCAACCAATCAAAAATGCAGCCGATTTCTATAGTTCCTGATACTGATAACAAATAGTTTTGTCACTCTACCAAAAGAAAACAATTTTGCTTTGTTTTTTTTTTAGTTTAAAACTTTGTAAGTATAATTCTAAAAAATATCACAGACTACGAGTTCTATAGTTTATGTGAATAGCTGCATGCAGTATGGTAGAACTCATGTTTTTTTTTTGGATTTTTTTATGCTTATTGAATTTTTATGAAATTGAATGCTAAATTAGGATACTTTTTCATCACACAAACTTTCTATATACTTAATAAGAAAATATTGAATTTAAGTATATATGCTTTGCAGAGTAATCAAGACCTTAGTCATCATCACTATCAACTTTTTCCTATCCTCTGCTAGGCATATTCCATTGAGTGACAAGAGGACCAATTACTGCACAGAGATCATCGTCCCATATTAGAGGGCCACCAACCAGTCAGTTAGTCTCTCCAGAAACTTCTTATTACACACGGGGGTTCAGGATCGATCCTGAACCCCCGTGTGTGCATTGGATTTTTCTAAATTTCTAAGTGCACCCCAAACACGAAACCATCGCTGGCTTACCGACGAAGAAAAACATCGTGAGCAAACCTGCATGCCTGATGAGTTTGAAAGTCATCGAAGGCATGTGAAGTTCACCAACCTGCAATGGGTCAGCGCATCAGTGAACTATGGCCCATAACCCTCCTCGCCTGATTTCGAGGAGAGATCGCCTGATGCTTTACTAATTTTATAACAAAATACTTACAGGATCAACTTGAATTTGCAGTGGTGTTTGAAATCTGGTATCCACCGGCAAACCATGAGGAATATTCCCATTGTACTGCTGCATCATAGGACTGTTAGCGCTGCTTAATCTATCACAGTAATTCTGGTTAAAATCTTCCTTCCTCGTAGAGTTTGTGTTGCTTATGACAGACGGTGTCCTAGCCGGAGATAGTTTATCATTTTCTCTCAAGAATTGCTCTATGTCTATATGACGGGGATTCATGTTTCCTATGTTGTAATTGACTATCGGTGACAACCCTCTTGGTGATGAGCTTTCACTGAAGACCACTGGGCTCCTCAACACTCTTAGAGTATCTTGTGGTGTACTTCCCTCGCTTGGCATATAATGTACATCTGATGGTACAGGAGAGCTCGATGTTCTATTAATGATGGGAGATCTGCCCGCTTCTAAATGCGAATCGGGCTTTTTCAGCATTTGAGGAATTTTCACATCTTTATTACTGGTTGACTTGGGTTGGCTTTCACCTGTTAAAAGGTTTTGTAGCCTGCTCACTTGGGATTCGACGAAACTTCGAGGACGTGGTGAAACTGAGGGCTTTCCTGTATGTCTGTATGTGATGTTGGATGTTGTTTCATCAGGGTAGCTCACGGGGTTTTGACTTTGTGGTATGCTCTCAGTGTCAGTCTCGAAGCTATCACGAGTGTCGTAGATCATGTAGTTATCTTCTATACTGTCGTCGTCCTCCTCAAGATCGTCAAAGTTGATTGGTGTATCAGCCCCGGGGAAGAATTCACACAAGGCTGCCATTATCTCCACTACCTGGAATAAATTATATTTACCACTTTAATGGGTGCTGAACATAAAATTTGCTTCCTATGAGGTATTGTTATTTTTTAAAGTTATATACAATTCAGATTTTGGTCTATGTCAGAGTCATTATTTCTACTAAAAAGTAAAGTAAAGTATCAACCCTTATATTATGTCCCACTGCTGGGCACAGGGTCTCGTCCTCGAAATCAGGCGAGGAGTAATGGACCAAAGTTCAACAATCCAAAGCGGGTTGGTGAACTTCACAGCCTTCAAAGACTTTCAATCTTATGAGGCATGCAGGTTTCCTTACAATGTTTTCCTTCACAAGTGAGCGAGCGACGGTCTTGTGTTTAGGGTGCACATAGTAATATAGAAAAACCCATTTCAATGCACACACGGAGGAGTCAGGATCGAGCCCGGAACCTCTTGCATAAAAGGCCGAGTTCACCCACCACTAGACCATCGTCGCTGCTATTTCTACTAAACTACAATATAATAGGGATGTTGACACATGTTACAAATTCATGTAAAGTTATGTTTTATATATTAAAGTACCTGGTTGACCGAGCATTTGCTCGGTACCCTTAGTGATAAAATACGATAAAATTTTTCTTCCAAAAAAAATGATTTTAAAAAAAGGAAAAAATAAAATTCGGACTGGAGATTCGAACCAGGCTCGTTCAGATTTAAATGCCTAATTTCACCACTAAGCTACCATGACATATTATTTGAAAAAAAAAATTACGATCGAAAATTACGTTCATATTCTAATCAACAAATTTCGATGCCTCAAAACACGGATAAAAAAAAGTTTTCTAAAAATTTATCCTAGCTAGATCGATTTATCGTTGTTTTTAACGCATGTATCTAAAATTTCATGAAAATCGTTGGAGCTGTTTCCGAGATCCCGATTCTATATCTTATACCTTTAAACGAGCAATTCTTGTATATATATATTATTCTTTTAAATCAAGCGTCAAAGTAGAAGCGGAATAATTATTCTTCACTTTTATCTAAATACCCACAACAATACAAATTCTATTAAAAATTTTATTTGTATATAAATTAGATTATATCCTATAGAATTGAATCATTTAACATATCACATTCCTACAAAAGCAGTTTATTATATTGTTTTCTTATGTTTATGCGAATTTAATTCATTATAATGAAACAACTTTTACGGATTTTATCGCGGTTTATTTGGTACGGGAGGACTACCGTGACCATGATTGCTGTAAAGTATCCGAAACGTCAGTCTCATAAAAAACTTAATAAACCGCGATAAAATCCGTAAAAGTAGTTTCATTATAAGCAGTTTATTATCTTAGAGAACGTAATTCAAGCAAATAAAGGAAATATAAAAATTTCCGATTTATACCTTAGCCATACTCGGTCTTTCAGCTGGAACTTTATCCCAGCATTGAGTCATCAGCTGTTCAATTGGCTCTGGACATCCTTCTATTAGATTAGGCCTTTGACCTGAAAAACAGATACACAAAACTTTCAATAACAGTAACTAATGGGAGAAATAGTAATGTTTTGTGAGAACTTCATTTGCAAGTAGCACTTTTTGTTGGATAAACTAAAGCTTCCTTGTACTTATACCAATTCATCTGCCTTTTTTAAACGACTTCAAGGAATGAGACGTTTCTCAATTCGACACTATATATGCTTTTTTTTAATGTTTGTTCAGGGGTTTTCATCATTGTTTATTTAAGCATTTATAAGCTGTGACTTCTAAAAATTAAACTTTTATATAACCTGTATTCACTTTATTTGACGATTTTTGTCTTGTAGTTTTTTTAATACTTATATATTTAAGACGAATTTATGTTAAGAAATGTGTAAAAGCTAGTTCATACTATATTTTTGATTAAATTTAAATTTGCAAATTTCTGTTCCGTTTTCAAGCATTTATATGTACCATAATATGTATGTATGCTATTTTACCTCTATATAGTAGATCCATAAACCATGTCTATTAAATAACAACCTAATATTGGATAACCTGTCATCTGAAGGTAAAAAATAATATATTGTCCTATATTCTGAAGGTATATAAAAATATCACTGCTTATGCTTTAAATATGAATAAATCAATTTATGAATTATTTGTGCATGATGGTACATAATATGCCTGCAAATAGTGCGCATAACTCACAAACAAATAAACACCAGCACTACCCAAGGAAATTCATTTATGAATTGTTTAATCATCACCTATAAACACAAATAAAAAACAACACATAAAACATGAAATCTTCATAAGATCAGATCAAATTTGAATGCTGAATACATTCAAATTTAAAATATAATAATTTTAAAATATTCTTCAAAATGACATTAGAATCATATCCCTTATAAAATAAGGATAACTTTTTAGTCTTTTCCTTTCTGGAATTTTGCATTACACTCATTGTATCCTATGTGCTGAGGCATATAATTGTACACACAAAAGCAGTTAGTCTGCAACAGTCAAAGTTAATGTGTGTTCTGTCCGAGTTCTATTTTTATAAAAACCAAGTTCAAGTATGCGTCCGAGCATCAAACATTTTATCGTTATTTAGAGACTTTAACTATACATACAAATCTTGATAATTTAAAAGGCAAAAACTATTGCTCAAATAAAATAAAAAACTGATGGGGATCATTATTTGTTTTCTTTCTTTTAACCTAATGAAGCTTAAATATGTAATCCTATACAACAGTTTCCTGTTTTTTTTTTATTGGTTAGGCCCCAAAGTAATAGAATTTTATCTTCCGAAGATGATCTACTATTAAGATGGAGTGGCATTTTAATTGAGTATGCATCATTGTAAACTAGAATGCCCCTACTCCCAGCAAGCATGATCATGGAATGCTAAGCTTGGAACTCTGACGGCAGAATAGATAAATAAACAACCTAAATCTTAAAATGAACAAATAAAAACTTAAAACAATACCTGTATGTACAGCCCACATAATTCTAAATGCTGAACCTCCTTCCTCAAAAGGCTTCCTCCTAGACAGCACCTCCCATAATATGATGCCCCATGAAAATACATCACATTTTTCTGTATATGAGGAACCTTCAAATACCTACAACATTTGTTGGATTTATAAAAACACAAGATGTCTCTGTTGCTGATGAAATTTGTCAAAATTATTAATTTTAAATTAAAATTGGTGGCATATGGATGGGCAATTTATATTTTAATATGATGTGAATATGAAATTACTGATTACGGCCTCCTTATAAATTTTAATATTAAAAGCTTTACATTATTTTCATCATAATAAATAACTTTTTTCTGCTAGTACAGCAGAACATTGTCAGCCTTCAATAAAAGTCAAGCTTGCAAATCTACTGGCCAATTCAATTAGGGCTACTGCATGGAGTTGTCCCACTGAGTTGAGAGTGGGTTGTGTGCTTCTCAAATACAGAGAAGATTATTATTGTTTTTTATGTTAGTATATCCCACCTGATGGTAAGTGGTTGACGTTGCCTATAAAAATAACCTAGAATACCTAACCCTAGCCCAACCAACTTATTTCGGTGTTGCATGTCTCAAAACATAAGATTTTAAATCTTGATAAAAGTAGCAAAGCTATTTTATAGGAGAAACAAGCAAGATTTAGATACCCTTGCAGCCAGGAGCATGAAACAGCACAGGTGTAGTCAATATTCATATATTTTTACACCTATCAAACATACAAACAAAAAATTGTATGTACTTAATAATTTGAGTGTCCCAATATATTCATAAAAAAATATAGGTTATTATAATAAATAAAATTCCTATGACCAGATTTATAATGGGCAAACTTACCTCTGGAGCCATCCATGCTGCACTACCTTTATTATTTGTCATATAAGTGGCTTTATCAGCAGCTGTGCCAAAATCACATATTTTTAACTTCTGTCCACCAGCTACTAGTAATAAATTAGGTGGTTTAAGATCCCTGTGTATCAATGGTTTTGGTTTCATTGCATGTAGATAAGCCACTCCCTATAAAATTAAAAATTTAATGTTACCAAACCATCGGTTGTGTCTTATAGCTTACAATACATTAATATGAAATAAATATTATGACAAAATGTTTTACCTCTGCACATTGTCTGGCCCAGCTCATAGCATGAGCTGCTGTATATTTAGGTTTAGGGCGAACGTGCAGAACATTGTATAGTGAGCCTCCTTCAGCATACTCCATAACAAGGCAAACATGAGCCCCTTTGGTGCAAGCACCATACAATCTGACAATATTCGGGTGCGACACTCGAGATAACTGCCTGACTTCAATGGAGAATTCTCTTTTTTCAGCCTCTGTGTTGATATGTTTTACAGCAACAAACGTATTCCGCCATAGACCCTTCCATACCACGCCGAACGCCCCTTTTCCAACAACCTATTCGATAAATCAAGATTGTTATAACAGCTTTACGAAGCTACGAGCTTTTGTTATGTTTAAGTTACCTGTAACTCCTGAATTTCATTATAATCTATTTCCTCTACGAACGTCTGTTGAACGACAGAAGAGTCCTGCACATTGGAAGCCATGGGTTCACTTAATATCACATTATCAGAATAAATTACCCTGTATATAAATTATGTTTAAACTATAATAAGTAATAATTTCTAAGAAAAATGATAAAAATAGTTGGTTATATCAATTTTCTGATTATTGTTTAGCAAAGAAAAGCAACTGCGACAAGGCCGCCATCTTTGCAACTAAAGAACAAATGTCACATCGTGACATCGCTGCGCTTTTTTTAATTGTGGCAACACTTTCTTTTTCAGTAAATATTTAATTATTTTACATAAGTTTTAAAGCATACGAGTACTTTACAATAACAAGAAACAGCATGACGAGTTAATTAAGAATTCCTGCCACGCTTAACTTTTCGGACACAGCAAACCTGTTTTGTTGATGAATAATACTTGGTTGTACTATTTCTCTCATTTATCAGAACATAATTGCATGCAGCTTGTCTATTCAGTAAGCAATTTTGATAAGTTAAACGTTTATTTTAGTTTATTAGAATTATTATGTACCACAAACTTTGCGTAACGGATAGTCGATGGGCCAGTAGTAAGGTTCAAGAGTGGAGATCGCATTTAGGTAGATGAAGTGTTGGTCGGCCAACTGGGCAGGCGTCATCATAAAATAAAAATAAAATATGAAAAAAAATAAGCAATTAATGCTTTATTTGAAACATACAGTAATAAAAAATAGCCACAGGATCCGAACTAGTTTCTTATACTATCATACTTTAATAGGTTTCTTAATCTATAAAATAATCATTGTTATCAGTATTCTCTCTAATCTCTTCATAGTATTCCAAAAGATCAAACGCTTCTTTACAATTAAAAGTTGCAGCCACTTCTTTTGGAGTCTCATTTTTATGGTTCCTCATATACAAATCGGCCCCAAGGCTCACAAGAATTGTAATCAACTTGGTATTATTACTCATTGCTGCAAAATGAAGAACCTGTCTTCCACCAGGAGCAGATAAGTCATTAACGGGCGCCCCCTTTTTCACCATTAGTCTAAGAACTTTCTCTTCTTCCAACGTCGGTGTGCACATCATAACGAATTCTATTTATGATAAAAATAATTGTGTTAATGCAACTAAGTAGGTATGTTCCATCTTTATACTATTATGTAGATATAAAGCCCCAGCATGGTTCAAGCCTTGCGGTGGCGGTGGGACTCGGTAGCCTAGGGTCAACCCAGCACCTTGGGCAAAGCGAGTTGAGCCGAAGGGGCTCTTTAAGAAGAGGGGGCTAAAGAGCAGAGGGCAAGGGGTGAGGACGGGAACCTCGCTTCGTTGTACTGTCCCAACGTTGGGAGAAATTGTTCTGGGGTGCGGGGCAACCCCTCAGTGGAGGTGGTGTCGGTCCCCGGAGGGACTGACTAGCCGTCAAGGTGACCTGTTGCTTGTAGATCCGGGGCACCTCACCAAAGGCGGCATTGGTGGCACTCGCCGGGTTTTAGTGGGTAGAGCTGCGTCTACGTACCAGCTTCAGGCGAAGCGAGTTACTCATACCCGCCTGGGGAGACCCACTCCCCTGCGGGATGCCTAAGCGCATTACCCGGCGTTAGAGAAAAAAAAAGTGTAGATATAAAGGCTCAACTCGTGCATTGAGAGCACAATAATTGTTTCTGAGTGTATGTACCCTATATTATTTAATGTCTTTTAAATTTTAACCTCCCGTTCATAGCACGTGCACAATGTCACCGGATGCAACAGATTTGAAAAGCGTAGGTAATAAGCAGAGTGTAGGGCGATTATTAGCTTTTTATTAAAGCACGCTATACAGAGGTTCCTAAACTTATTTTCTCATAACCCACTATAAAATTTTTCCTATTTCACGTGGCCTTTTAAAACTTAAAGATAAAATTTATAGAAATTGAGTTGCGCCTAAAATCCAACAATAATTAAGAAGTTAATTAATGAATTAATTCAGCTGTGAGTGGAAAATGATAATGTTTGTGTAAATTCTCTTTTAGGTTTTTGTAGGCTCCATTTTTTCACGCCATCATAGACCCCTGTCATGTCTACGCTGGCTGTGTCTGGGTCTACACAAGCTCTTGGAATCACCCCTGAATCTGATTAAGTACACTTACGATTGAAAAGGCCGGTGTCCATCGGACTAGTTCTTGGTAATATTTTGGCACCATGAGAAAACAATAAATTGACTACCTTCACCGACGGCCTGGAAGTAAAAGGAAATATTATAAACTAGTAGCGCCCCGCGGCTTCTTCCGCGTACTTCGCATCCCCTTGGAGTACGGTGTTAAATTATAGCCTATGTGTTATTCTGATGTATCATCACTATTCATGACATATTATAAAACAAAGTCGCTTTCTCTGTCCCTATATCCCTTTGTACGCTTAAATCTTTAAAACTACGCAACGGATTCTGATGCGGTTTTTTTAAATAAATAGTACGATTCTAGAGGAAGGTTTATGTATATCATTTATTAAGTTTTTATATACATTAGCTAAGATATAACAATAATTGCGTCACTGCATCACTGCAGACGAATCAGGCCGGCACGATCGAGGTGGACCTCTGACTGACCGACCTCTCACTCACATAATAACGGCGCTAAGTGCTATGCTATGCAGATATTGCTTTCCGTGCGACTACCTATTTTCCGGGGGTCCATAAAGGAACGGGGGATAGGAAGAGGAGTAGCGATGCATCTACATAGCCTCTGGTTCTTCGAATGTCCATGTGTGTCTATAGTCATCTAAAAGCTTCGATTGTTAGTGCGCCTCCTTACGACAAAAATATGTAGGTAACAAATAGTTGGATTAAACTTGAGCGCGAACGAAATCCGAAAACAGCTAAATAATCGGCTTGCAAAGGAAAAATACCTTCTCATCAAACATAATGACAGTGGAGTCATGCCCAGATTGTCTTTTAAATCAGGATTGACTCCCGCGTCCAGAAGTAGCTCGATAGCTCGGTAGTTGTCAGAGCATACAGCCAAGTGAAGTGCGTTACGTCCAAGAAAGTCAAGCTGCTGTATATCTACACCGCGCCTGTTACAACAATTTTTAAGGCCTGTTTCACAACCTCCAGATAAGTTCCGGATAGGCTATCGGCAAGATATTTGAGAGATACTCCATACTCTATCTGTCAAATATGTTGCCGATAGCCTACCCGGGACTTATCTGGAGGTTGTGAAACAGGCCCTTAGTAATATTACACTAGCGGCGCCCCACGGTAATAAAGTTTCATCAAAATCGAAAAGAAAGAGTGACAAACATCCATACATTATTACAAGTTTTCCAATTTATATTTTAGTAGGTTATACTTAAAAACACCCCAAACGCTTACCAAAGGTCTTATTAAATAAACATGAAACAGATACACTTCAGATAAAACATGTTAACCGCTCAAATCTGCTTTCAAGAAAAAAATCGCACTTAATTCGGTTCATGCGTTCGAATTTCGTTCGTCAACGAAGCGACCATGATGCTATAGAGTACAGACATAGGTACACACTTAGCACTGAAATACACAACCTTCGTTCTTTAACGTCGGGGGTTAAAGAAAAGATTAGAAGAGAAAGTTTGCTTATTGTTGATGAAGTTAGAAGCTACTGTCCCCAATTTAAGATTATTATTTAAGCCCACTGCCTTTAGGTTTTGATTTGACTTTTTACCAAATATAGAATTACCTAATGTATATGTCTAACAATTTATCATTGCCGATTTCAGCTGCAATAAGAAATTCTTGGTCTCTGTGAAGAAATTCTACTGCTTCCATAAGATACGGATCGTGATCGTGCATCCTGTCAGATGTCTGGCCGGCATCATAGTCTAAGGAACGAGGTGGTTTCTCAGGGAACTCTGTCAAAAAAAGAGTTTCTTGGAAAAAAAAATACAAAAATAGTAATATCACTACTCATTTGAGAGGTTCTCTTCGGACACATGCAGAGGATGCAGGACGGGATCCTTTCCTTTATGCATTTCCAAGGTTGATCTTCGATGACATGATCCCGGCAAGGCGAAGCCCAGGCCGTCAGAGGAGAAAATGGTTAGACGACATCAAAGACTGTACCAAACTAAGTTATACACATCTGAAGAAAGCAGCCTGGAATCGTAGAAAATTTAGCCAACTTACCTCCGAACTACAATATGAAGATGGCAACTGGTGTTTTGAGATTGAAAATGTAAATTTTCAATCTCAAAACACTATATCCTGTAACTAATAATTAAAAGAAATATACAAGTATGAAAGCAAAACTCAAAGTAACTAAATTATTTATTCGTATAATTATTGAAAATATTATGTCGTTTCCTGGTGTCGTGATAAAGATTTTTGAGCATCTATAAGCTCTAATATATATTTCGGTATGAAGCGGTTAGAATAAACATAGCAGACAAAAGTCACCATTAAATCTTTGCACAAGCGTTGCAGAAACATGATAATGTAATTAAAGGACCAAATAAGCAATTCATACGTTGAGCAGTGTTTTTCCACATTTTGCACTGTCGAAATTCTCTGACTTTGCATCAATAGCTTCGGGATCTGATTTGCTATATGAATTGATTTCGTATCAGTCATTATTGAACAGAAGAATAGTAGAGTTCGCAAACACAAAAAAATATATTGACAAAGTAACCATAAATAAATTACTTCTACGTATATGTAAATACTTCGCAATGAGGTTTTATTTATTATTCATGGCGATTACTTACTTCATTTCAAACTTTAATTCAAACTGTGAAAATATTTTACAGTTCAAGTATGTAACAAGTTACAATATTCTACAGGGTTGATCTAAAACCCTTTTTACAGGAAATTAAGATAAAAGATACATACCGGCCGTCGACCGATGCGGCTCTTAATATTATGTAACTTGCGTTTTGGGGGAAAACAAACACCATTTATTAGATAATGCTAATTTAATATAGCAAGTATACCATTTTTATAGTTTAACATACATCCTAAATCTAGTTACATTTTTAATACTTAAATCTAAAATCAATGACAAAGTAGATGTTTATTTGTGGATATGCTGAAAACTGAGGTAGGGGACTGTCACGGAATAAATTCGCTTATCTATTCCGTGGGATCTATATTATTATGTTAAAACGAAATAAATTACACTATAGTTTATTTGAATTGCGATCCATTTTTATAGGCCATTATTTTATTTTAAAACAAGCACATTTGACATCTGCCATAACTCTATGCTATAAACTTTTATCCTAGAAAAATAACACAGCGAATTAACAGCTCTCAATGTTTAACATTAAAAGTAAATGCACAATGAGAAATGTGCGTTAGTTTTCAGCCTAACAGGAGGAGGAGAACATTATATATCTCCTAAGAGCGATCTACTTTATCTGCCATAGAAATTAATGTAATTTACACATAATTTAAAATGGACACCAAGATTTAAGTTGTTTAAAGGATCAGTCGTCGATAAACTGGCATGTCCTGTTCCTGTACGCGAGGTGCTGATCGCAGGAGCTCAGCCAGAGTATAGAGGTCGTCGCGAGGTCTGTAGCTGTTCTCGTGAATCATACCATCCGAGCGTTTTCTGGCCACCATGAATCGTTTCATTTTGTTCGCGTACATCCGTTTGCGACGAGCTTCATGTTCATACTTCTGGGCCAATTCGCTGGGGTCTATTTGGTACATATCGGGCATTCCGTGGGCTAAGGCCATACGATTTTGCTCAGAGAAATAAGAGTGACGAGGGTAGTCTCTCTCGCGTGGGCCGAGTACGACTGGCTCGTTGTACCACACGTCACCGTTCTCGTCCACTTCAGGCTGGTCTTCTTCAAGGGAGTTCATACGATTGTAATAGTTCTCAGCGGCCCATTGGTTGGCATTCCACTCTTGCTTCCTACGTTCTTGAGCTTCCCACAAGTTTAAGAGTGCCCTTACATCAGCAGCGCTCAATCCGGAGTCCCTTTTGCGTCTTTCGGAAATAGGCCTGAAATATTTTAAATCGTGTTATGGCTTTAGAATCATTTCTGCATTCGTGCTATTGATACATACCTAAAGTTCTTCTTGTTTCCGCCAGAGTTTTTGGTTGCGGTTTTCGCAGA
The DNA here is from genome assembly GCA_905333005.2 of Lycaena phlaeas. Lineage (NCBI taxonomy): Eukaryota > Metazoa > Arthropoda > Insecta > Lepidoptera > Lycaenidae > Lycaena > Lycaena phlaeas. The sequence goes on from HG995181.1 coordinate 9,768,394, forward strand.
CGCAGCGGCTCCACCAACTTTCGTGCCACTGCCTCGCTTCTTGCGACTAGAATCATGTTCTTGGGATACCACATCTATTGGTGAAGGAGCTTCGTTTGATCTAAAATAGCACATACATAATATTGAATCCTTTGCAATGTTTTCTGATATGTGAAGTAAGAGTCATGTCATTGAAAGAGGCTGATTTATGTACACAAATGGGAATTAAAATGTTGATAAAAATGGCAAGTAGGTACTTAGAAAAAAATAATGAATGCTCACTTTAAATTTTTCTTGCCTGAACCAGATTTGGTTGCAACTTTGGTAGCGGCCCCGGCTCCTCCCACTTTGGTCCCACTGCCGCGCTTTCGACGACGACTTTCATAGTTGGCGGAGAGACCTTCCATTGCTGGTGGCTCACCGTAAAGTTCTGATCTCATGATCAAGTTGTCTAACTCTCCATTTGATTGAGCCGAATCAAATCGTTGTTCAACTGCTTGCTCGAATCCTTCGGGATTGCCTGTATTATAATTCTTTTGTTTATTAATCTGTAGACACACCACTGATATTATTGGCTTTGATTATAATCTGTAGTCAAGGGACCTATCGACATGTTTCAGATCATAGAATTCGTTTGCACTTTGAAGGGTTATCGACTACCATGATACACACTTTGATTTTAAATTCGAATCTTAGATTAAATCATTTAAGAATTAGTTAAAGTAATTAAATATATTACCAATTAAAGTTAATATTCTATTATTGATATTCTAAGTGTGCTATATAAGAAACTAAGGTCCACTTTTTAGCATCAGCTTACAAACAATGCGAGTCATTTTATTAGATGTTATTAGTACCTTCTTCACTTAGTGCAAGTGGATAGGGCTCCAAGTCATTCTTGTCGCTCTTGTTTAGAAAAAGCGACTGTGTTTCTTTGGTTTGATCCCAATTTTCTGGCAGTTCGGCTATTGGAGCTGCATCTAAAAATGTAATTGTTTTAGTGCAGAAGGATACAACAAATGTATTGTCGTTTTTTATTTTACTCGGAGGCAACCGGCCAGCCCAGCCGCCTGATGTCAAGTGTTTCGCCACGTCCATGAGCCTAAATAGGTTTATCTAAGACTGGGCTAGGGAATTAATTAATAACCTGGCTCAGTTAGGCACCACGTCGAGGAGATTGCTTAGTGGCGGCCGGACAGTCCCCTCTTACGTTGAGGAGGAGAAAGAAGTCTGGCCTTCACCTGGGTACGATTTACCAAGTGTTTCATTAATCGCTTCGAAAAACTAAAATTTTACAAAAATTAAACAGATTTGAGTCGCTGAGCAAAGTCAAAATACAGAGCATCAAAAAATGTAGCAGCTTTTATGTAGGCTGATATCGTGAGCGATGTTCTAGACATTTCAGTAAGCCTAAATAATTTTCGAAGCTCGTTAGCGAATATATTGGAAATATTTTGATCTCAATTTAATACGTAATTAAATTCAATATGCGATACAAAGGAATACGTATTGACCTAATTCCAACGAGCAATTGAATCTGCAAATTGAATATTAACTTGTTTACGCGAATTTCAGAGCGCCGCCCGCCGCCCTGAATTGATGAAGATGGAGGTTGATTTGACTCGAGTTGATGAGGTTTCGTATAATTAACGATTAATATATAAGTAGGTAAGTATGTACTAAGAACGTTGATTATCGATAATATAATCTATAGTCTATAGATAATAAAGAATAAATTTATGTTAGTGGAAAGTAAATATTCTTTTAATATTTTTTTTGCGAGTAAAAGTTTACAACAAATGCAACAGCTAGTAGTTTAGTACCCGATATTGTAAAGATAATTTTCGAGATGGGATCGAGAAGCAGTGATAATTATTTTAGGTAATTTGTTTCATACAGAATCTTGGAATGATGAGAAGTAGGTATGTGGATTGTAAGTGATGTGGATGTTTTCTTATTTTTTTTTATTCGTTTTTTTATATATTCGATTATTAGATGGGACTTATCAAGTAGACAGTCGATTTATGTAGGTACTCAAAATGAGTTTGACGTTAGATTACCGGCTATTTCAAACGCTTGATGAACACGCGCAGTGATTATAAGTATATATTTCATAGTATACTTTAGAGTTCATTGTCATTAATTTTCTTAGAATAGGTAATTATTAATATTATCTAAGAGTAATTTTTAAATTTCAAGTGCTCAAGAGAGAAATTAAAAAATCCCGACAAGTGATTTTTTACCATGTTTTTTTTACCTAAACAAACGGATATAGTTTAAACTAACTCTGATTTATCTGACAGACAAAATAAATTAACAGTAAAATATAGTACAAATACATAAATTAGTATCATATAACATTAATATAATATTATAATTAGAAATCTATTATGTACTGATGATTAACTAAAGCAAACGAAAAAAAGTTATTAGAAAAAATACATAAAAGAAAACGAAACCATTGATTCTATGGAGATTTTCTTCTTCTAAAAAATTGAAAAAGGTCATAGTTGAAGTAAGAAAAGAACTACGCACATAGCCCGACACCTGTTGCTAAAAATAGAACTTGTTCCTTCGTCGCCGAATCAATACCACGACACATAAAAAAGGGGTTTTACATAAAATTTATTAATATATTGATCCAAAAATAATAATAAAATAATATTTAAATAATAAAATAATTACCTTTGTTATTAGATGGAGTGGGCACAGCGTCGCTAACGATAAATACCGCAAAAAGCGCGGCAAACGAAATGACCAACATATTGCTTTATTTTTCGTTTTTTTTTAATTAATATTTTTTTTATAATCCGATGATGAATTGTCCGAGCGTTGAGGTCGAGTGCCGTACGCCGGGTCGCACTGTAAAGGAAACCATTGCTTCTGTCGATACATTCGCGACATGCGCAGTGGAACTACCAGGGACGGACTTGTTGTTAACTGCTTCGAAAAATAAACTTTATATTGAATCTGTGGTGTATTGAAGTACGTGTCTGTGTTCATATTTTTAGTCTAAAATTAAATATGGACCTTTTTAACCTACTTCAAAAATGAGGAGGTTATGAATTCGGCTCGTAGGTTGTCGGCTGCGGTTTCGCTCCATTTAACTTTTATTTAATGGGATTGAATCACTTTCCATATTATCTGAAAATCAGACGAGCAACTAAAATATTAACTTCTTTTACTGGTAGTGTTAAGCTGCTGCAGCTGTGTGCAACTGGCAAATACATGTTTATTGAATATAAGTACTTTTTTTTCTATTTACCTACTACAAATTTAAATCCCTCCTAATATTATAAATGCGAAAGTAACTCTGTCTGTCTGTTACGCTTTCACGCTTAAACTACTGCACCGATTTTTATGAAATTTAGTACACATTTAGACCAGAGCTTGGGAAAGGACATAGGCTACTTTTTATCGCGAAAAAAGGCTTGGAGGCGTTTGTTTGAACGCGCTAATCACAGGAACTATTAGTCAAATTTGAATGATTCTTTCTGTGTTAGATGGCCTATTTATCGAGAAAGTCTATAAGGTTTTATACCATCCCGCTAAGTCGCCGTTATAAATCATAGTTAACGCAGGCGAAGCTGAGGGCAACGGCTAGTAATAATATAAAATTATAGCCTTCTAGGTCACGCGAATAATGTTTACAGAGAGTGGCAAATTATAATATTACTAGCTGTCCCGACAGACTTCGTTCTGCCAAAATCGCTATTAAAAAATAGGGGTTGATCGTAGAGGGGTGAAAATTTAGGGTTGTATGTATTTCTGTATGTTGTATCATAAAAAAATAGAAATTAAAAATTTTGTCTAAAAAATAAAAAAAAAAATTTTGGGGTGGACTACCCCTAACATTTAGGGGGATGAAAAATAGATGTTGGCCGATTCTCAGACCTACTGAATATGCATATAAAATTTCATAAAGATCGGTCAAGCCGTTTCGGAGGAGTACGGTAACTAACATTGTGACAGGGAAATTTTATATATTAGATGTCAAGAAGTGCATATTTACAAAAATGTTGATAATAATAATAGACGAACTCTGTGGCTCAATGGTTAGCGCGTTGGCGCTCGAACCCGGAGGGAGCGAGTTCGAATCGCGCCATGATGTGAATTAAAAATGTGTATTATATAAGTAATAAAAATCTTAAACGCATATTATGTATTAATATAAAACGTATTAAATATATGTATTTCCGTTGTCTGGCACCCGTAACACAAGTTCTTCGGAAACGTATCGCGGGACCAGATTGACGTGGTGTAAAAGCGTCCATAAATATTATTTACAAAAAATCATGTAAAAAGTTATATTAGCGATGGAAAAATTAATATCAAAAGGTACATTATGCGTAATCCAACCCTGATATCTATAATCTGTATACTTACCACTTGAGTACTGCTTTATAAAAATGCCTTATCGCCGCTAAGTGAGATGACAGTCGACGTTTGCATTAATTACTTCTCTCATTAAACACCAATATTACAGTATGCTTTGTTCCCATTTTTTAAGAGATTTTATTACAGCTTTTTCATAATCCATTTGTGAAGTTCACCACTCACTATTAGGTGGCACACCAGCAGCTAGTTTGCTTTTTCAACTAACATAAAACTGTGACCTTAGACATCTTCGATACCTATTCATCCTTCATATACCTTACAGGCCCTGCGGGGCCGATTGAGATTGATTGATTACCGATTGAGCTTAAAGGCCATCAGGCCTAAAAGTCTAGACCTTTCGAAAAAAAAAATACCTTACAGGTTAAGTTACTACATCATCGGTCTCTTTGTTGTACTTAGTAATCTGATAAAAAAGGACCTTCATTTGAAGACGTCTTTTCAAATGTTACAATTATTTGAAGTGTTTGTTATGAAAACCTATAGGTTTAGTTGAAGCATAAGGATATTGTCAAATTATGATGCTTGTTTTCGTTATCTATTCAAAATTTAAGTAATTGTGCTTCAATAAAGGCTGAGCCTTGAACAGTGTTTGAAGGCGTGTGAAGTTCACCAATCCGCATTGAGCCAGCGCATCGGTGAACTATGACCAATAACCCTCTTCACCGTATTTCGAGAAGAGAAGACCCGTGCCAAGCAGTGGAAGATACATGAATTGATACTTTACTAGAGTCTAAAACACAAATTACAAGAATGGACTTGTCAAAAAAATTCTAATCGATCCTAACTGACTGACTAACTAACTAGACGTGTTCTCTATAGAAGGGTTGAGCAGTTCTGAGCTTGTAATTGTAGGCAAGGGATGTAGATTTTTTTAAGAGATAGTGCATTGCTGCAGTGCAACTAAATTGAGCCAGCATGACCTGGTTGATAACTCTAGCTCATATCAATTACCGGCTTAAAGTGCTGGTAAAAAGCTATGCTGTCACGTTTCATTTGGAGGATAGGGAAAAGGAGTGCAGCTTTGTAAGCTCTGGTTGTGCCGACTGGGAATGTCTATGGTTGGTGGTTAGTACCATACCTAATCCTTGTCTTCTAGTCCTCTCTTCTTTGTCCTTATAAAAATGTAGATCCCTTGGCCACGTATGAGCCTAGGATGCCCATGCTCGTCACTTTTATGTAATTTTTCAAAATTATTTCAGATACCTATTAGAATTCTAGAAAATTAGTTACTCACGGATATTATTTCTATGATTTGGCTGTATAAATAATTTCGGTGAGAGTATCGTATACTTCTTTACTCAGTTGGAATATTCACATTGAGACTTCAAGAGTTATACAATAGGTTAAAATAAGCAGAGTTATTTTCTTGTTCAGACACTTTAGCAATACAAAAGCGGACGGCTCGCCAATAGTCGCCGGCGAGTGAACAACATCCTGTCATCAGGTGATAAGAATAATAAGATTCATTGTGATATTGTAAACTTTGATATATGGTCTCCTTTTGTGTTTAAAGACAGTTTTCCTCATTTTTAGGGTACCTTGTATAGGTCTGTGACCCCTTTAACCTTAGTAAGCGAGTCGGTGCCAGCCAAAGAGGATATTTTAATGATTAATCACATACACCAAGTATTGAGAATATGCATGTGAAGGGCAGCCATGTTTTGGGACCCATGTTTGGGAGCCATGTACCAGCCAAAATATCCTTTTTGGCTGGTACCGACTCCAAAAATACTTGATTTTAAATAGTATACGTCTTCTACTTCACTTAGAAGTATTTCAATATTATTTTAAAATTTTTAGTTGTACATTAATTAAGTTATGGTTTTGAAGTCGGTTTTTGGTTTTTTATTTAAAATTAATTTTATTTTGTACTTTTTAGTTTTAAGTTTATACATAAGTAATATATTTTTTATTTTTACTTGCAAAATTTTTGGCGTTCCCGATCTGTGTTAGATGCTAGTGGTACGGACCTGTCGTCTTAGCGTTTATTGAGGGCACCTATGTTCAGCCGTGGACGGATGAAAGTTGATGATGATGACCTCACAATACTTTGATACTTTCCAAAGTATCCTATTCAGTGGTTTTTATTCATATTATATTATTCATATTACATCGACAAGTAATAAAATGAGAAAATCGTCTGGGTATACAAAACTAACCAATGAGCATTATTGAACATAACTTAAAAACCGCTGATCAGATGTCGATCAAATTAATATGGGACCAATTCGAAAACATAAGCTTACTAACAAAACAAGAATCACCAAAATCCATTCCCAAACAGCGGAGTAATCGAGTAACAAACATACAAAAAAAAAGGTTGAGGTGCCCAGCAGTAGAACTGGACTAGGTTAGGTTGAGGATCGTCAGGACGGCAATGGCCTCCTTCTGCGAGACAGTGATGTCCTAGAAGTAGGTCGATGAACGGGTGCGAGAGACGACGAACGGGGGTGCGTCGGAGGCGCTACTTAATGCGCTTCCAGTAACACCCCTGTGCTCGTGTCGGGCTCGGGATGGGAACCCGGGCCCTGCTAGACACGACGTCGTGGGGACTGCCAAGTCGTAGCCGGGTAATCCCCCTATTGTGGAGAATCTGGTCTTGCCGGGACCGACTGTGATCTGTCGCCGAGGGTTTCCCGTCGCCTGTAGATCCAGGTCCCTCAAATAGCGGCTGAAGGCTCACGCAGCGGTTTTAGTGGGGTAGTGTACCCAATGCAAGTCCCCACACACGCCAGCGCGCCTACCCAAGGCCCATCAAAGGCGTCATCAAAAAAAAAATTCATACATCCCTTGTGTAAGAGCAAGAGAGGTAGGGCAAACTGTGGAATTGAATATGTATTAACATCAGACACTACGATTTTTTACATTAAAATAACTTCTTATTATGTCGCTCTATCCTCCATTAAAAAAAAATAACTACAATTTAATTTTGATAATAAAAGAGCGTTTTTGTAACTGTATATTATTTCTTTGGGTTCATACATAAAAAACGTTACTTGCTTTGATGTTTATTAGATTAATAACATCACAGTGAAAAAAAAATTATAATCAAAATATCATTTACAATTACACACATTTTCCTATTCATAAAAATTAATCCTTAAATTATTTATATAGCCTTGGTGCTACTTTTTTGACCAAAGTACAACCTTTTTATTTTTCTGAGAGTGCCACCATGCCAATGTTAAGGACAATAAGAATAATATGAATAATAATTAATGGAATTTCCTTGTCTTATTAAATGTTATCTTGCAGACTATTAATCAATTTATAATAATTTAAAGGGGATAAATCTATTTTCGGAAATCAGTTATTTGTAACATCCCCTTTTGGATATTATAGGATATATACATAAGATTCATCCATTTTGGTATAAAAACAGTTAAAAACACATTGTTTTTATGTGAATGTAACAACCACATCTGTTATGTAATAAGTTTTTTTATAATAAAACTTCTATTGGCATTATCATGTAATTTCATCATCAGTATTATTATCAGCCTCGATCCGTCCAGTGCTAAACAACGGCCTCTCTCAATGAACACCAAGACAACTAACTCCTGCCACTTTCATCCCATATTATATAAATTTACTAAGCATAATATGTTATAACTACAGACAACCCTCTAAAACCTATCTAGTTTTCATGATTATTTGTACATACTTGAACTTTTTGCTATTATTTACTAATAGGCTTTACATTCAGTCTTGTGCTTTTGTTTTTTAAATATTTTTGTGGATGTGAAAACTCTATGCATTTACTAAGTAATTGTTTTGTTTGATGATACATCTATTTTTTATTAAGTACATAAATGTAATGATTTAACATTTGAATTAATCACACACATTGAATTAAAATATTCCATATAATGTGATCATCACACATAGGTAGAATTTTTGTAATATGAAATGAAATTAAGTAAGAAAAAGTAATTGCTTTTTACAATTTATTGTAATTATCCTCCATACTCCATTATTATTGTTATTTGAAAATAGCTCATTAATTATTTAGATAGTGAATAAATGATACATAATAATGATAAGAACAACTTTATATTTATAATATTGGACTAAAAACTAATTATTGTAATAAGTTAATTGTAATTTATACTATCACTTTTTCCTATTTTTTTTGGATTTACTATTAACTGTTTTCTTAGCTTTCTTTTTACTTGGTTCACTATCGGAACTAGAACTAGAGCTATCACTAGAAGAATCCGAGCTGCTAGAAGAACTAGACGAACTGGAATCACTACTGCTAGATGAATACTTCCTTTTCTTTCGTCTAACTTTATTTTTTTTATGATCACTTTCGCTAGATGAACTAGTATCACTACTACTGGATGAACTTGATTCAGACGAATCACTATCCGATGACATTTCCTTTTTATGTTTTCTTTTTGTTTTATTCTTTTTCACAGAGTCACGTGTTTTACTCTTATCTTTTCTGGTTGAGTTTTTATCACTTTTATTTTTTGCCACTGGTGATGGAGTCTTTGTTACTAAATTATGACTATGTTTTGATTTTTTTTTATTTTTTTCTGGTCTTTCTATGCTCTCGTCTTTTTTCTGTTTCATACTTTTAGTGCCAGAATCTTTTTCATATGACCTACAGCGCTTATCATGCTGTCTGTCATAACTTTTCTTATCTCTATTGGATTCTGAGTCTTTATGACTTCTTAGAGAATTATCCCTTTCTCTTCTACTACTTGGTGAATCTCTTTCTCTAATGGAGTTTGAGGTTTTGTAACTCTTATCATATTTATCCAATTCATCTTTTCTATGGTCACCATTGTTAATTATTATTTCTCTAGAGTGATTTCTTGATCTGCTCCTACTTCTTGATCTGTGATTCTTCTTACTGGTTTTGTCTTTGTCATTTATATTTTCTAATTCTCTTTCACATCTGTTATCTCTGTCCCTATTACTTCTGTTTTCTCTATCTCTATTATACTTGGTTTCTCTATCTCGGTTATTCCTGCTTCCTCTATCTCTATCTGTTCTGTTTTCTCTATCTCTAGTATTTCTGTTTTCCCTATCTTTATCATACCTATTTTCTCTCTCTCTATCTGTTCTGTTTTCTAGGTCTTCTCGATTATTTTTATTTTCTCTATCTCTGCCACCCCTGTTTTCTCTATCTTTGTCAGTTCTATTTTCTCTATCTTTGTCAGTTCTATTTTCTCTATCTCTGTCATTTCTGTTTTCTCTATCTCTGTCATTTCTATTTTCTCTATCTCTGTCATTTCTGTTTTCTCTATCTCTGCCATTTCTATTTTCTCTATCTCTGTCATTTCTGTTTTCTCTATTTCTGTCGTTTCTGTTTTCCCTATCTCTGTCCTTTTTGATTTCTTTATCTCTATCATTTCTGTTTCTTTCTTTACTATACTGTCTTCTATCATCATTTTGGTGTTTTGTAGGAATATCATCAATTCTATTTCTTTTATTGCCTCTGTCTCTCCTATTTACCTCAGGGTTTGTAATTACTTCATCATTTAAATATTGTACTCCTCTACCTTTTCCTAAATATCTCATTTTAGAAACTGATTGAGAAAAGTCAACATGTATACGTCTGTCATCTATTAAAACATTATCCATTTTGAAATATGCATCTTCACATGACTTTTTATTTTCAAACTCTATAAAAGCATATTGTAAGGAGTTTCCAGTTTTCTTATCACGAATAACTTCGCAACCTACAATTTTGCCAAAACGGCTAAATATTATTTCTAAATCATCATCATTTGTGACAGGATTGAGCTTACAGACAAATAATACATTTTCGGGCGGAGCTATGTCCGCATCTGGTAAGTCCCCCACAATTTCTAATATTGTAGCTCGAGCTTTAGCCTCTTTTTCTTCGATCATCTCTTGCACTTCAGCTATACTTTTTCCTTGTGTTTCATCTATTTCTTCATCAGGGGCGATTCTTCCACCTTTAAGGCGTTCTGCACTAGGTGAGGGTGATCTTGATGGAGCTCTTAGACCTGGAGGATCATTAAATGGATCTTCAAGAACAACAGTGTGTGTAATTCTCACATCCCTGTATGGTCGATTTGTTTCATCACAAATTACTTCATTCAGTTTTGTTAACACTTCATGTCCTTCAGTGACTTCACCTATAACACAATGTGTCCCATCCAGTGAATCTAAGTCTGGTGCTAGCGTAAAGAAAAACTGAGAGCCCACCATCATGTCATCTGTACATACCATTGACAGCAACCCAGCACCAGTGTGACGAATTTTAGGCATTTTCTCTCCTGAGAAGAATCTCTTTTGTGGCCCTTCTAGAATACCCCAAATTGATTCACCGCCAGCCCCCTCTCCAGTTGGATCACCAGTTTGTGCTATAAAGTCACTTCGAATTGTATGGAACAAATTGTAGTTGTAATATTTCATTTTGCACAGTTTTAAAAAGTTTAAACACGTTACAGGTCGCTGGTCTAAATACAGATCTACGGTTATATCTCCGAGAGTGGTTTCAATTACAACAGCCATTATTTCGGTTTATTATACGAAATGAGACAAATCTATGCAAGCAATACTAACTTTTTTCTATGTTATAAGTAAAGAGAACTTATTTGCAATAGGGTTAATCTTGACACATCACAAACAAATTCAGCGAATAAAATTTAACCAAACTATGAAATCAACATCTTGACGTATTTGACGTTAACTTTCCCCAGTCCCCACAGACTACAGAGCATAAATCCGGAACCGCACGCTTGCCAAGCCTTGGCAACCTTCACAAATTCAAACGTGTGGATATAGAGTTTGTCTTGGCTTGCGTAGGTTTGCAAGGGTTTGTGGTCGATCCAACGAGTGTCGGACGTCGGTATTATGCCCATGGATGTAGTATAATAACAGGATGGCTTACTCGGAAAAAATGTATTTACGAAAGTGAACACTAACTCAACGCATTAAGTATTATATTCTAATGGGCATTACACAGATGCTGATCCGAGCCGAGCGGGATAGCAATATGTAAGAACAAAGATATAGAATCACTTAGATTTGACATGCTACTAACAATAGAGGCGACGAACGAGATGGATAATACAAAATTACGCTACGTGCGATAGAAATGCCTATAGTTTGTTTTGTCTTTGTCTCCGTACTAGTTTTTCTGTGTCTGACACGTATCGTTTGTGGCAAACATTGAGTTGAGTGAATGTTGTGTTAGTGATAATTAAAGCGTTTTGGACAAAAGTTAGTGCATAAAATACAATTGTTTTATTAAGTGATATCCCCTAAACTATATAACCATGGTACAGTGTTGTGTTTCTGGCTGTAAAAGCCGCAGTGAACGAAAAATCGAAAACATAACCTTTCACATGTAAGTTCAGAATTACCCTTCCTTACTGAAATAATTGAGTAAGTAAGTACTAACTTTACGGTTAGTTATATTGAATAATAGTTAAAATTGCTTAGAAAGTATATTAAATAAGTTAAATATAACATATAAAAGTTTTCTTTTTTTGTGTATTATCCGACTACTAAAGTACGTCACCAAAGTCAATAAAGGCGGCCATTATACACTTAATTTCAATTTAGCCGGGTTTGAAGCTTCTTAGGGATATCACTTAAAAGTGAAAGAAATTACCCATTTTCGTGGGGAAATATTATATTATATCGAATTAGCTTATTTTGAGTGGTAGTACTATGAGTAATATTAGCACAAGGAACTCCTTGGTAGTTTAAAATGTGTCGTCACACTGTACCGCAATTAAGGCCGCATTGTTCGGATCATGTAAAGAAATAACAAAATATATTTACGATAGTAATTAAATGTTGAAATTGTAAAAAAATAAATTTCATTATAAGCTACCATATCCAACACATTCCATGTTTTGTAGTTATATCTGTCAAATTGCTAGCTCTTGTTTTTTCAGGTTCCCTAAAGATGAGAATATTCGTGATATATGGATAAAAGCCACTGGACGTCAAAATTGGAAGCCTACTGTATACACCCGCATGTGCTCTAACCACTTTGAGAGACATTTATTTCGAAGAACTCGGTGCAAAGTGTTTTTAGATAAGTTTGCACTTCCAAAATTATTGATACATGTGAGTTTTTTTTAATAAGTCATTTAGTAAGTGATTTTAAATAGACACTGGTTATTTAATATATTGATCTCAATATGTATTATCTGACTTTTAGGATTCTATGAATGAAGATGCAGATAATCAAGCTGAAGGTGTTCAGCTGCAACAAGATATGATGATTGTGGTAATACAGTTCAATACAATTTAAATATTATTGTAATAAAGCAATTAATTGATTATTTATCCGGTTTTTTAATAATTTTCAGAGTTCTTGTACGGCTGATGAAACAAATAAACTGTTGGAAACAAATTTAGCCATTGTGGAATCTGTAAGTATTAAATAACCAACAGTCATACAGCAATGTATATAATCACGAGTATGTAGCAGTGGAAGGTATTGTATTTACTTAATTAGTAAAGTTATTTTTGTATTTTTTAGTATCAGCAACAAAAAGAAAATAATAATCCGAGTACTTCACAACCAACCGAGATCTTAACACCTCGAAAAAAGAAGCTCATGACACAGTTGCGACGAAAAACATTACTTGCTGATTTAAGAAAAAAGAAAATCGCAGCACTAAAATCAAAGACCAGGAGACTTAAAAAGAAAAATTCAAAACTGTGTGACATTATTGCTAGCCTACAGTCTAAAATGTTGATAAATCAAGAAACTGCTGATTTATTGGCATCAGTAAATGATAAAAATAATGATCTTTTAAAAGTAAAAAGTAAATTCTCAAAAGAAGTTCGCAAATTTGCCCTTCACTTACATTTTATCAGCCCACGGGCTTACAATTTTGTAAGAGATCAATTTAATACCTGTCTCCCGCACACCCGCACCTTAGCGCGATGGTACCAATCCATTAATTGTGAGCCCGGGTTTACCAAAGAGTCTTTTAAAGCTCTTTCCCTGCTAGTTAAAAATAACCCAAGCAAAACATTCAAATGCTGTTTGATTTTTGACGAAATGGCCATCCGAAAGTGTGTACAGTGGGATGGTAGTAATTATGTGGGTTTTGTAAACATCGGCCAACATCTAGACGACGATACTCAATCTATTGCTAGGGAAGTCTTAGTCTTTATGCTCACTTCTATTAATGGTAGCTGGAAACTTCCTGTGGGCTATTTTTTAACCGATAAAGTAAGCGCTGAACAAAAGGCTTCCTTATTAAAGATTTGCTTAAATATGATTAATGAATGTGGATTAGAAGTTGTAAACGTTACGTTTGATGGATGTCCTGTAAATTTTTCTATGGCAAAAATATTGGGTTGTCAAATAGATAAAGACAGTGAAATAAATCCCGTATTCGTACATAATAGTAAAAAAATTTCTATATTTCCAGACCCATCCCACATGCTTAAACTTGTTCGAAATACATTGGGTGACAAGTCGATTTTATCGAATTTGAATGGTGATATTGTATCTTGGGGATACATCAAAAGTTTAGTAAAATTGCAAGAAAACGAAGGTTTACATATCGCACCCTCAGTAATATAAGGGCATAATTGAAAAAAGTAGTTTTTTGGGAAATCGCATTTACAAATTCCGAATTCTGCCATTCCAGATTAATTTGTGAATAACTTACTCATTATTTATTTTAAATTTGTAAAATTTGGCAAATTTGGTATTCGATAAATGAACTTTAATATTCCGTGATATAAATAAGAAAAAACAATAAATTGGGCAAATAATAAGTAATTAAAAAAACGTCTTTGAGTTAAGCCCATATAGTACAAAAAAACAATAAAGAAATGTCGACCTATTTAATTTTGATCCGGTGTTTTATTAATATGACTGTCACTATTTAGTTATTATTCAAAGTTAGTACCCTATATCACAAGAAAAACCGCAGATCAGAAGTTATTGTTTCCATTTAACTTATAAATAAAACATCAGATAAAATGAAATTAATTCTTTAATATTAATTATGAAAGGTACAATCTCTGTTAAATGGACGGCCAAACATATGGAAGTCTTTAAAAATTTAAGTCAACAATGACGTCATGAACTAATATTATAAGTATTAAGTACAGACATTTCAAAGGACACTTTTATTAAGCCAATATCACACTTATTGTTTATCAGAATAATAATTATTATGTTAATTATAAAAATATCCATAACAAATACGACAGTCAGTCAGTCTCGGAAATGACTTACTTTTAGTAGTATTACCAAAATTATTAATATTTTTATCAACGATAAATCAACCATTCAAAAGTTATATTTAAAAAAAAATAACATGTTATTATAATAAGTTATAAGTTAAGTTTTTTCAGACACCAATCAAGGACATAGCTCCCTATCTCCGTAGCGCCCCTTTTGGCTTGAGTCTCATCCCAAAAATAACAATGGACATTCCCATAGCTTTTGGAGATATCCATTGCCGACACGTTATCCTCATGATTTTTTTTAAATTCAGTAATAGTAAAATTAAAGCTGTTTAGTTTTAATTTATAATAAAATGCAGAAGTCTCGCCATTCGAGCTTTGCACAATGGCTTGTACATCATTACATACACAAATATTGCACTCATCGATATTCTTTCTATCGTTCTTTTTTTATTCTAAATGAATCATTCTTATATCTCAGTTCTTGCCTTTGTTGTTCAGAAGAATTATGGAATTGTAGACAAAGATCGCATTGGTCTTTTTTTGGCTGGTAAAAACCAAGGTTAAATTTTGTGTTAAAAATCTCATAAAACTTGTGATAGTGCCCGGCTACGCAAGACCTTTCTTTTTGTAAAGCTGCAAAATCTTTGTAGAGCTCTGCAATACTTTTACCACTGCTAATGTATTCTCTACTGGTAGATGATCTTAGGTAATGTGACTCAGTACGGGGTATGGATTCGATAAAGTAAATAATGTCATTTACAATCTCATCACTTACCACCTTGTGATGGCTGTGTTTGCCGCGTTGGTCATATTTTATAAAGCCACCAGTGTTTCACCAGAAATCGTGGTTGAGATTACGTGGTTTCTCAGCATTGGTATACTAATTGTACCTAGGTGTAATCTTTGTATTATTAGATAAAATATACATTTTTTGCAATTGCCTATCTCCCAATGCCCAAAATACATTAAAGATCTCCAACCTCTTAGAATCGCTAATACGATCACTGCATTTTAATCTACATTTTTAGGTACAGGGCGGTTTCATATTACGAGCAGGGACCGATTTCTTTGAATGTACAGATACATAGCTTTGTACCAAATTTAGTTTAATCTTTTGTGTGTTTTGCATCATTTAGTTAGATTAGCTTTACGTTTCCTTGCTTTTGTTTTAATGTTATTAGATGTCATACTTATAATATTATTGCCACTGAATTCCGAGGAGTCATCATCAGTTAAATCTCGAGTACCAGTACATAATTACAAAATTTCTCCACGTCATTCGGAGGAAAGTGATGTAGACCTCAGTGATGACAATCCCACTTACAACCAAAGAAATCTTAATCAACGTTCACTGAGCAGAGCATCTTTAACGTCGTTTGATACTAACAATAATATGGATAGCGTAGAAACACCAGCTTCAAAAGACGTAACTGGCTGCGGCTCAACATGTTCAGCTAAAGGTGCTCCCGTATTCTTACTTCCCGAAGAGCTTTTACTAAATGAACTGGTGCTTGAGTTCCTGCTAGAGCTCGAACTGCTGGAGCTACTGGAGCTAGAAGCAAGCTAGAGCTTGTGCTAGTAGAGCGATGGCGTTGGCTGGCTTTCTGGGGAGAGGTTATGAGATTTCTCTCTTTTAATTTATTATCACTTACTGCTGATGAAATACAATCTTGTAGTGATCTTTCCACGTGAAAATCATTAGGACTAGTTGCTTCTTATTGGGTAACATCAGATGGGATTGCAATAGTATATTCTCTTTTTCTTCGATACAAATCATCTAAAAATGTAATAAAATGCAAGATAAATTGTGATATTTTACTATAATAAAAAACCGAAACACCAAATAGATTATTATAAGTTAAAATAGGTACTTTTTCAGTTTTAAAATATTTATCCTCTTCACTATCGAAATTCAATAGACTTTGTCTTGATAGATTCAGTAGATTCATTATATTTTGTGACCGGGATTCCATATTTCTAAAAATAAACAATTTAATTTCATTAATAATTTAAATTTAAAGTATCATTAAATTTATAAGTAACAAAGGTTGGTTGAGGCTTAGTAAAACACCTGAAAAGTCACTATATTATATCATTCAAACATACAGTACCAATCTAAAAAAATAAACACCCACTTAAGTGATAAATTTTATAATTTGTAAATTACATTAATTTGGCCTAATTCACATTTTAAATGAAGGTTTTATTTAAGTAGGGATATAAAACAAAGTGTGCCATCGCGAAAAAAAAATATTTTCGTATTATAATGAAACATTACGATATACTCAATAAAAAAATCTTATTGTTTTCCAATATAGTGAACCATCATAAATTAGACCCAACAATTTACTACATTTTACGTAATAAAAAAGCTCAACCATAAACTGATCCATATAATACAAAATATTTAATACAAACTCACCTGTATTTTTGTCATAGAAGGGCACAAAGCCGAATTGCATAACGTATTAACGATCCACCTCGGACAAGTATGGACATGTTACTGATTTCGTCCTTCTAATACTAAGAGCGGGGGACGGGCGGGTCGAGTGTGAGAAAGACACAAATATTATTAGCGGGATATCGTTGTATTTTTCGTCTTTCTCTTAGTGTCGACCGGTAGATAATTTCATTTTGTGCCTTTACTTTATGATAACTCATTTCACAAAAATTTTGGATTGTGTCCTTATATTACTAAGGCTGCGATATGGCTAATAAGATTAGAGAGTCTCATATACATTATAAAAACCAAATAATGAAAGTTAAGTTGGCAGCACAAGTACTTAGTGCTTCGGTAGCTGATGCAATAGAATATTGTCGTGAAAACTTAAAAATTTCAGAATTTATTAATTCCGAAGCGACTGTTTATTTTATTAGACAATTTAATAATTTGTTTGACATAATGAACTCGCGAAATTTAAATGCTCATGGCTTCAAAAAACCAATCAACCCAAATAATTGTGAAAATATAAAACAATGCTTAGAAGAAATCTTTAATTATATAAAATCTTTAAAAATTGGCGATTTAAATATTATTGAGAGTAACCGAAAAACTGGATTTAAAGGATTTTTAATTTGTATTAAAACTATTATATTTTTATATGAGGAGCACATATTAAACGGTAGCCTAAATTTCTTAAGTACTTATAAGTTAAGTCAAGACCACTTAGAAATTTTTTTTAGTGCAATTAGGGCAAAAGGTGGATTCAACAATAACCCGACTGCCATACAGTTTAAATCTGCCTACAAAAGGTTATTAATTCACGGCGAACTAAAACATTTAGTCGGAAATTGTGTTCCCCTCTGTGATATAAGTATTTTGAGTCACTATAGCCCCGAAATGGCAATTAATAGTACCACCGGCCAAAATAAATTAATTACTGATAGCGAAATTAAACGTGATACTTTGGATACAGAAATAATAATACCTGAAGATCACGATTACTTATTTGATTCTACAAGATTAACAGAATTTTCTAAATCGATAATTGTGTACATAGCTGGTTTTGTTGTAAAAGCATTAAAAAATCAACTCACTTGTGAAGAATGTCTGACATTTTTAACATCACCAGAAAAACATAAAACTACACTGCAATTTAAAAAAGATAAGGGTGGTCTTTATTATCCATCACTATCTGTGATCAAATTATGTGAAATTTCAGAAGAAATTTTTAAGAAATTTAAAATGATTAATAAGACAGATACAATACAATTTCTATTACAGCAGTGCATGAAAAGATGTGTTGGAAATAATTTATTTAATGATCATATTAATAATAATAGTCATTTTGCAACAAACCACCATTACGTTTTGCTAATAAAAGCGATCTGTAAGAAATATTTAAATGTAAGAATACATCATTACACAAAAAATATGATAAAAAAAGAAAAAAATGTACGAAATTTTTATAACAAACTTATATTGTTTAAGGGACAATAAAATATTTAAAAATTATTTAAGATTTGTTATTCCTTATCTCATTCCTACTACGTATATTTGTTTAACTAAAATGCACTTATGATCAAATAATTTAAAAAATAAACGTCATAGCTTTAAACTGTTACAGGTATGGATATAATATTATGTGATAAATAAAGTGATGATGTTGATTAATGTATGGATGTTCGTTTGTTTCTCATTTATGCAAAAACTACTGAATAGATTTTGATACATCTTTATTATAATATTATAAAGTTTAAAGTCAAAGTCAATTTTTTTATTCAAAATAGTACAGTTAAAGTATCTTTTTGAACGTCAATTGAGTCTACCACCGGTTCCAAAGCAAGCCCACTGAGAAGAATCGGCGAAACAAACTCAGTGGAACTAATCTTTTCATAATCTGTTATAAAAAATTAAATACATACTACTATATTAATATAGTAAAAAACTCTGTAGGGTTGCTCTTTTCAAAATATAGTTAAGGATTTTTATAAACATACTACTGCTACTTACTAGACACAAGCCTAAAATTAATAAGTAGGTAAATTTAGACCCCGCAACACAGAAAACAAACTAGAGGATGTTGATAAAAGAAAAAAAAAACAGGTAGTAATCGCATAACACGACCAGCCACCACAGCAACACCTCCACATAGGCCAGAACGCGTGAGCCAGCGTCAACCTCTTCCACATATTAGAGGGAAGTGGAAGACCCATCCCACAACGCCACCACTGCAATGGCATAAGCGAGCATGACATGTCATACGTTTCACCCTTACACAAGTTAAGTTCTAAATACTGCAGGCTCCAAATTTATCCACATTCTAGGTAGACAATTGATAAAAGAGCAATACAATCCCAAGGTTTCGTGTCGTCTAAATAATAATTAATCTTATAATACGCTTTTTTATCTGCAAGCCTGGGAGGAACGCCCTATTCCCAAGGTGGTATCTTCAGTCTTTTACTTTGTAATATTCTTTACCACGCAGACGCTCTTTGATAACTTTTTTAAATTTATTGATGGATAGATTTTTAACGTTTTCTGGGATCCTATTGTAAAAGCGTATACAGTTGCCTTTAAAAGAGTTGCTTACTTTAGTAAGTCTAATCACTGGGGCATACTAGCCTGTGTTTATTACGTATATCCCTACTATGAATGTCACTTTTCTTATTGTAATCATTTATATTCTTCCGGACGTACAGTAAATTATCCAAAAGCTTATATATTATTAGGATCACACATTGGTTATAATTTATTTCCGTACTCCCAAGAATATGAGAAGGGCGCGAGTGAAACCGCGGGCGCAGCTAGTGCGCCATAATTAAATCATTTTTATGACACTAAAGCAAAATACTTTGTTGTACACCACTCGAAACGTATTTATTCACAATAAAAATTTGGGGAAAATTTCTCCTATAATGGTAACATTGTTATTGCACCTACTATAGCCAAGTAGTATTACTATATAGTTTGTGACTATAGCTCTGTTCCTTTCGGGTGCACGCACTTGTCAAATCTAAGTGATTCTTTATCTTAGTGTAAGAAGTGTGTCTCGTTTTTTTATCTTGCCAGCTTAAAAATGTATTTTATTAAAAATTTGGGCTGATCAAAAATTTCATCGAAAAAAAATGTCTTTTTAATATTATTTTGACAATTGTATGTCAAGAAATTGTAATTGAATTTATTTATTTAAATATATTTCCAATTCAAAAAGAAAACATAAATTATTATTTTGCTTATTTCTTTTATTTCTTATGGTAGCCCAGTTAAGTGTCATCTTGACATTTTGTATTGTAATGGTTGCTATGGTTACTTAAATAACATAATTAATAAATCAAACTACTATGGTGACCATGATTTTTTGAAACGAAGTTCCTTACGGCAGGCTTGGAGGGGAATAATAGCAATGCGAAAAGCAATGGTCAGAACGTGAGACAGAGTGACTCCGTACTAAACTTCCCACGTTCCTAATTATTTTAATCAGTTTGAATCCATGGCATCTTTAATTGTTTTGTAATCTTAATTCAAGAATGCGTTATAATGAGAGTAAACCTAAGATTTGCAGTTAATATTTTGGGATGATAATGATAACTCGACCACCTGATGACGGATTCCTGTCAAGTCTGTAGTATGGAAGTATTTGTATTATGTATTTCGTAATCCATCTACTATTCTTCAGATTTTAACCATTGCTAATGTTGGTATTTTCGTTTATAAGTAAGTATAATACTTGTGTCAGATTTTTCAAGCACCCTAAATGCATTCAAGCTAACTTGCGATATCTGCCGGGGCTAAACGCGCCTTTTGAAGAACTTAAAAACTCGAGATTTATAATATTATGGCAGACGTGGTAAACTCATGCAGCTTAAAACTGCATACATCAAGTATGTACTAGTAGGATATAAACCTTACAAAAAAAAAACCAATAAAAAAAATTAAAATTAAATAAAAAATTTCAATACCCATTTCCTGACAGTTTGAATTTTTGAAAGACATTTGTCCCACCTGTCAAAATCTTATTGTCACCTTATAAGAAAGGGACAAACTCCTTAACACTGGCTATCTCTGTCGGCTCGTTTTTCTGTTACGAGTGCTCGGTCCTGTTATATATTATTACGTCCATTATTATGCCCAAACCAAAGAGAACAAAAGCGAACTTACCGCAAGCATTTGCGATGCATGCGTCCACATGCTTGTGTCTTGTGGAGGTTTGGAGCTTGCGTTGCCACAAACGTGTGGATCCGGTATAATCATTTTACCTAGCGGTCAACTCTTTAGTGCTGCCATTGACAAAAATAAACATGCTATTTCCTAGATTGAAAAATATTTTTCTTTCATATTTAATTTTGATGAATAAAAACAGTCATTTTTAATAGAAATATATATTTTTTAAATTGTAGTACTATACCGGAAAAAGAGCAGCGACATCTATGAGATTTTTGTGAACTCATAATTAGGAGTGATCGCAATATACTCCTCATAAAATCTATAATATTACAAAGATGGCGCTGTTTATTCATCCTTAATAAAATATTAAATACGAAAACTTACTGTCTGTCTCACAGAGTACTTTGATATAGAAGTCTGTCTCTTTGTAAGAGACAAAAAAACAAATGTCCCTGTGTCTAAGCCACATCCGATTTGTTTAAAATTTGGTGAATCGATAGTTTGGGACCCGAGAAAGGACAAAGGATAATTTTGAGTAGCTTGCTAGTAAAACGCTGGGACTGTCAGAAAAAAATATTGTCTGGGAACTCTCAACAAAAAACGCACCGTAAACCCTTTGATACATAACTAAACTAGCAGCGCCCCGCGGTTTCACCCGCGTACTTTCCATTCCCGTGGCAGTACGGTGATAAATTATAGGATATAATATTGTGTTATTCTGATGTATAAGTTATATTATTGTAAAGTTTCATCAAAATCCATTCAGAAGATTTTATGTGAAAGAGTAACAAACACTTACGAACTTTCACGTTTAAAATATTAGTAGGAAGTAGGAAAGGATTAGTAGGAAAATGTGTGTTAATATTTAAAGGTACCTAAGTCCTAACTAAATGCTTGCTACTTACAATTATTTACACAGTGTAAGCACATTAAATTGTGACGTGCAAGTATCACGTGCTGTTGGATGTATATTCACGTTCCTAGAAAATCTAATAAAGGCCATCGCTCACCCTCCTTCCGCTACCCTTAATAAAGTGAGTATTGAAAATTTACCAACCATTCTTCGAGGGATATACTCTATACCTTACACCTGAAAATGTAAAGTAATTTATGTCTTGGTACAAGTGTATAGGGTTGAATATATTTTCCGTGTTGAGCAACTCAAATTGGCTCCTCTGGTTGACAACAAGGTTACGTAGCAACGTTTTCTATTAAGTGCGACCCGTGGTGTGGAAAATGCGATCCGTTTGAGACACTGCGTTTTGTTCTTTTCACTTTTCATATATCATGCGACATTTTTAATATTCTGGTCGCATTGTTATAAGTGATTTAGGTATTATGAATGCGATTTGACATTTTCTATGGATGTTTGTGATACACACGTATTCGCAAATAATACTATGAGGTGTCACAGTACTCTCGAACGCATAGGGTTATTCAAACCAATTCATAGACAATATTTAGTGAAATGCGCCACTGTGCGTCTATCAATCCCATACTATTGACACGAGGAGCGCATAGATTTTGCGTTCTTTGCATAGTGTTGTTTCATTAACCCAAATACGCTTCTTAATACGGGTGTTAGTTACTCAATCGGATTTTAGTAATCGGTTAAAACAGTTCTTCCTTTGTTGTTTTTTACCTGTATTTTTGATTTGACAACGTCTTATAATTCGATGGAGCCGGCTGCACAAAAAACATGACTCATGCGGCGTTACCTCGCTCTGAGACGTTCCATTTAAGGCTTGAAGTGCAAGCGAGAGCGCGGAACGAGCGACAAAGAGGCACAATCAGTCCATCAGTATTTTCTTAAGACGTTATAACGTTCAACTATCGTCGGTAAACCGACTTTACAGACTACCGATTTTTGTCTTCTTGTGTGCATTGAGCAGATTAAGATTCTATATAATAGAGCTTCCATACCTATGACTATTATGATGAAAATATTCAGTCGCTTCATCGGAATCCAGAAGAACATTAAAACACATAAGTGTTTGTACTTTTCAGGGTTCCATTCCCTAAAGGGAAACCGGGAACCCTATTACTAAGACTCCGCTGGCCGGCGTTCGTCCGCCTGTCAGGCAGTATCTTAATAGGTATTGTCATAGTGAGGCTGAAATTTCACAGATTATTATATTATGTTTCTATTGCCGTTACAACGAAGAATACTAAACACTGAGTAAAACCAATATTTAGGTTATGGTTTCATTATAGAATAAATAGTTCCCATAATATTATGAAAAATGTGAACTTTATAATGAAACTACTTTATGTAATGTAAATAAATAAATGAAACTGTAATGAAGGAATATAAGATTCAAAATTGTCCATCCTGCAATGCAAGTATATAATTTAACTACTAGTAATATTATGTAGTCAAAAAATGTTAAAAATGTAATATTTATAAATCTGTGAATGTAAGATTCAAAATGCGAAGTTTCACCATATCTGCATCTAACAGGCCACAACACGTGTACTTATATTATGTTTTACAAAACGTATTAAGGTAGTAAATACGTAGTCGTGTTTACTATACGTCGGGTAAATACAGAGGGGACATGATGTTTGTTACTCAAACACTTCACCCGTACAATCATTGCATACGTAACTTGGAAACTATTTTAAAGAAAGAATTTTCTTGTTCGACTTACGCCAACAGCAGCTTCTGTGATAATATTTCCAGCCAGTATTAAAAGATTATAAAAAACAAATGCCGAATAATTAGATTATTTTTTAATAAACTTATTTGTTGTGTTAGACTACTTACTGTATGAGTAAACTTCGGATGTCTCGTCAACGACTCGTCACATATTACACCAAAGGTATGTATGTAGCCTTCATAGTATGGTTGTTCGTTTGTGCTGATATTTCTTACAGCAGCTAGGCATACTGCATGACCTACATGTGTAGCTTTTAGTTATTTGACATAGCTAGATATATATCTATATACATTAGACTAGCTATGGATACTATTACAAGAAGTTAGAAGACAGGCTGGCCCTTTGACATCTTGTCTGGTAGATAGTAGTAGGTACATTGTTTTTATACCTAATGTACTTATTTCTTTTTTATACATTTTAGGCCAGGTAAGATGGACCTTTTATAACGTATCCACATAAGTCGATACGCTAGATCAGAATAAATCGCTACACCAAGTGTTGTTGATGCTGGTGGCTAATAATTATGATCATCATAAGCGACTGCTTTTGCCAAAATGCCAGTGTTAGGTTGACATCTCTATATATATTTGTTTATTTCACATATATGATCTTGATAATGATCACTTGTGATTGTCTTAGCGACTAAGTTTATAATGAGGATTCGCAACGCGCCTATGTCAGAGAAGAATCATTCTTTTAATTGTGATAATTATTTCACAAAGTCACTTAAATTTAGAGCAATTCATTTCCAAGCATTTTTGTCATCCAAGCATTCCTTTACATTATAATAGGATTTTGATGTAAGTTTTTCTTAAGACGTCCTTATGTACTAGTAACTAAATAGGGCATACATAAGGACGCCCCCATGTTATGATCTACATGAAAAAGCAATCAAATCTGGAGAGTGTCAAATCAACGCAACAAATAACGCGGGATGTATTTTTAAAGAGCAGAGAGTGTGGGGGTGACTCTTGTATTTCCATACAAATGTTTAATTTAGGCCGAGTTTGATGCGTTTTTGTATAAACGTCTATTTTATGCAGTTATATTTGATGATTGCATCTTTAGAACAATCTATATAACACATTGGGATTGCTTGGAATGGTTAGGTAAAAAAACACATATTTATATAGATAATATTAACATCTTAGAATTCACATCAATGACAAAAAACTGCATCGAATATATTCGGCATACTATTTAACAACGGTCGCTCAATTTATTATATTCTTAGGACTTAGTTAATTATTACATCGTATTATAAAAATATGTATCGTATTATAAATAGTATTATTCAAATATGAATGTAAGCACAGATTTATAAAAATCCTGTGAATGTAAGGATAGAATAATACACTAATTTTAATGTTATTCCCTAGTTTATTAAAAAAAAATAATGCTGAGCCGTTAAATTGAATGTCATTTTGAAATAAGAACACAATAAATATCAAAATGGCGCACCTCTTAGATTTAATCTGTTTAGAGCTGGCCGTAAAACGACACTGATAAAATAAAGTGAGAAGCGCGCAAAAATCCTTGTCTTATCGCCACCAAGCAAGATTACACATAAAAATGTTAAATGATCCCGAACGCGTATTGAAAAAATTGAGGGGAAATGGCGGGAGAAATTGGCCGCGCTCGGCGCGCAATTTTATGTGCATTCGTGATATAATGACAGTGTTGTTTTTTTTAAATTTAAATCTAAATTCTTGTATTATCCTAGGCAAAGAATTTTTTAATGAAATGGCAGAAAAAGATTTAATGGTCTTGAATTGTTTTTAACTTCAAATATACGAATTAATTATGTTAATTTACTTATGAACAGGATACCTAGTCAAGCAGTATTAAACGTCTGCCGTATTTTAAAAAAGTCAGTTTTCAGTTTTCATTGCATCCATTCAAAGATTACCTAATCTATATACATATATAAAATACTGAAACAAATATTTTATTCTAAGAATTGAAAATATTTTTAACTAAATTTTATTGAATATCGCGTAGAAAATTGTGTGGGGTGAGTGTTTGTGACACCGTCGCTGTCGACTTTCGAAATCTAATCTCAATCGTAATTTGGTATTTTGTATAAGAAGCCCATCATCGCACCCCGTTTAATGTTCACTGCTATTATGAAATTCCTCAAGGTTTTGGTGACGAAGATTTTATATGTACTTGATTAGTAATAAGATTATTTTAATATTAAATAATCCTGTTATAATGTCCATTCGCTTTTGGATATTCTACTTTAATAACCGCCGAAGTAAAGAGCCGTAGATTTACTACGGCTATTTACTCTTTATCAACTTAACCATCTAGCAAATAGAAAATACAGTAGGTCGACTTACGTTATTACACAAGTTTTCCCTAACAAATACATCTCCATACTTTATTTTCTTTCTCAAGTAAGTGGGCATTTTGTATGTGACATTTAAAAAAGTTTGTTTCCTTATTGCCTTAGCTTTCATAATGAGTAAGTACCGATCTACATACTTTGTGTAATATTGAATCGTTTCTCAATACGTACCTCGATTAAATACCTTTAATACTTGGCTACGAACAATCTATCGTTCTAGTACTGAGCTATTGTATATTATGTAGAGAAGGCTTTTATTAATTTTATACCAATTTCAAATTTATTTGAGAAAGATAATCTCGCACGTTATGTTCGTATTATTATTATTATTATCAAACCATTTTTTTCATAGCATAGGAGGGAAAACGGACAGCCGAAGTCTTGTGACTATCGACGCCCATTAACATCCACATAACCAGAGGTTATGCAGATGCGTTGCCCTCCTTTTCCCTATCCTCCCAATGGGCCAACGGAAACTCACAAACCGCTTGAAACACAACAGCATGACTGTCACTTTACGCCGGTATTATGTGAGCGAAAAGTACCACCCCGGTCGTGCCGGCCCAATTCGGCTGCAAAGCAGCATGGCACTACCTCTTTACAATAAAATACCATTTCGGTCTATTGTTGGACATATTATTATGCCTCTTTCAATTATAATGATATAACCAGACATTATAATGTTATAACCAGATTTTACTACTTGCAAGACAAAATTTTCAAATCACAAAATATAATAATATAAGAATATTTATGATATTGCGTAACAGTAAAAAGGTTCGGTGGGCCGATTGGCTTCGATTATGGCCCCGTTGAGACTAATATACTTTTCTTCCCGAAATGTTTTAGGAATGTTATTTTTCGCGTCGGTCGCAGATGGCGCCCTCGGAATTGCCGGCTATTGAAGTGTCTCCGACGACGCAGTTGGGATTTGGTAAGTGGGGTCACTCACGTTAAGTAGACTGTTAGTCGGATACGTGTTCCAGTCAGCAGGTGCGTCGCCGAATAACGATTGGCATTGTGATTGAAATTGCACTCGGGGTCGGGGGTCAATTTTAAGTAATGATCCCCTTTTTAACTAGACTGTTTTATGGTATATTTTCTTGTGTTTTGAGGGGTTACATTGAATTAAAAGGGCACGAATCAAGTTAGATTGACTAAACGTGGATTGAAAAAGTGTTTCCTGTTCATCGATTTTAATAAAAGAAATACGTTTAAAACATTCAATATTGTTTGTAAACAGATAATGTATGATCTGTATTGCTTTGCCTTTTTATATTCTGTTATTACATGCACTTAGTAATATATATAAATGTTGTAAGCCGTCCGTGTACCTATCTGAACATGGGAACATGACCTGCTCATCGGTGAAGGAAAACAGTGCGAAGGAACCGACATGGATGATAAGATTACATTGGATTATCGCATCAGGCTAGCGTATATATGAACTAGTTCGAGACCCTCCTCGCCTTTTTTCGAGGAAAAGGCCCGCGTTTAATAGAGATATATATTATAACGGTCAGTGATAATGATTATGAAAAACTGAGGAAAAGTGTACAATTCACTTGAATACAGGCGAAAACCTACACAACAGCTGGCGGCTGTAAATTTGTATATACGTAGTAGTAGTCTATGACAAATATGGTAAAGGTAAGTGTAGTAATATTGCTATATCTAATAAAAGAATGGTAAAAAATAAACAAGCAGCGAGAGCAGTTCCAGGCAGATATTAAAGGCATATCTCTCTATTATGAGCGGGAAGTTCTGTAATTTAAGGGCGAGCTCCCAGCGGCATATGGTGAACGGAAGGGTTGGTACTGGGTGCTGTGTCGATACATTGTTCGTTTATCGATATCGATAATAGTAGTTTTGGTAGAGTGGCTGCTCCTTTCTACATTCCTATGCTGCATTGGTGCACTATTGAATATCAGAAGTGTAACTGAAAATAGTGTCTAAATTATAAATATGAAACGCGGAACTAAAACAAAGACAATTACCTAAAAAAAAAAGGGATTCTATTGAATAAGTATCCCCTTAAAAGCTTAAGAAAGGAAACAGTATTTTTTTTGCTATATGAAATTGTCAATTACAGGCTGACAGCTTTTAAGTTGCAGGGCTTTATTTATGAATATATTTTAGAGTAATAAATATAGATGGATTTTACCGTAGTAGATTAAAACTTTTTATTAATAATGATAATTAAATCATGATTGTATAGGTGTAGCTTAAATTATACATTATTTATACAGTATTAGCAGCGCCCCGCAGGATAACTTGCGTTTTTCTTATTCCCGTGGGAATACTGGATTGAATTCTAGCGTATACGTTATTCTGATATATTAGTTACTAGCACCCATATTCAAGAAGTGTACTTGCTAGGTACTGAAACAACACCAAGCAAATAACATTACTATATAGATATGCGATCCTCGTGTCAATAGCCGGGTTTGAAAGACGCACAGCGGCGGATTTCACTTAAGTATTGTCATTAAATTGGTACGAATGACCATATGCGTTCGGGAGTGCTGTTTGTTAATACAACTGTAAGAATAATGTTATATTTTGGAAATTCACATCTCAGAAGACGTGTGAGAACAAAATAACGAAGGATAACACTCAAGTGGTAGTAGGACTTTCATATACATAAAACTAATGGTCCGTGAGCTTGAAGAGTTTTGTGGGCAACGTTCGAGATAATGGATGATCGGTCCTTTCTGGTCGGCATCATGAGGTAGCAAAAGAAAATATTAAAAACTTTTTATTCAACGTTTCGAATCAGGGTCCATCACTATGTGTTCATTTCTCAGACACAGCTGTACCACGGTACGGCGCTCGATTATAACAAGCTAAGTGAAGCCGGGGTATGTACTTATTGCCATGTGTATTTGTAATGAGAAAAAATTATAATATGTACATTAAAAGTTCAATATTAGAAACAGTAGACGGTTATATTTAAAAGAACCCTAACGCGATAACAAATCCTTGAAACGGGACTCTATTTTAACATAACATGGTAGAGCCGCTCTTGGATATCTACTTAAAATAGTTGCATTAAAATCAGTTGATCCGTTTCTGAACTACCATACCACAGATTAAGGACCTGTTTCACAATCTCCAGTTAAGTTCCCAATAGGCAACATATTTGACAGATAGAGTATGGAGTATCTGTCAAATATATGTCAAATATGTTGCCGATAGCCTATTGGGATTTTAACTGGAGATTGTGAAACAGGCCCTAAGCCACGGGCTCATATTTTCACATCAGAGAATTAAAAGCATAAGAAAGTTAAAAAGAGAGCCGAAGAACGACTGTTTCGTACTAATGAGTACAATTAAGAATTTTAGTGTAAAATATTTCAAATATAAGATTTCTAATCATAAAACCTATATCTGTCCGAAAAATTCTTATATTTGTGAATTGTGAGAAAAGGAAAATTAGCACATGAAAATGATGGTATTTTTTTCATATTGGTTCGCTCATAGTATTAATTTTTATAATATATTCCTTGTAAAGGTCCTAACAAATATAATATAATTGGTTTCTTATTTCATTTTGGCGCGACGGTGGTCCAGTGTTGGTGGACTCGGCCTCTTATGCGAGAGGTTCCGGGTTCAATCCTGACCGCCCCGTGTGTGCCTTGAAATGAGTTTTTCTAAGTTCCTAAGTGCACCCCAACACGAGACCATCACTCGCTCACCGGTGAAGGAAAACATCGTAAGGAAACCTGCATGCCTGATGAGATTGAGTCTTTGAAGGCATGTGAAGTTCATCACCCCGCACAGGGCCAGCGCATCGGTGAACTACGGCACATTACTCTCCTCGACCGAATTAAAGAAGGAGAAACGTGCCCAGCATTAGGACATATAAGGGTTGATAAGGGGGTATTTCATTTACAGCGTTACTTGTACTTATAATATGCTATAAGAATGATCAAGGTATTAATACAGTAAGAGTGAGCTGGATGTGTCATGATGTGTAAGTCTTTAAAATGTGTAGTTGTTATTACTGCTATACTCGCCTGTATTTTTTTTTCTATTACGTAAGCGAGCGACAGCAGGGGCAGGAGAGACTAATTTTTAATATTATATTCTATATATTCTTAATCCTAGAAAGATAACGTTATTTTATAGTACTAAAAAGATAAACATGCGCCTCTCGAGCGCAACGTACTGCTGTAGCAAAAAAACTATGGTACTTACAGAACAGACGCCTCAGAGGCGCACGTTATCTTTCTAGGGTTAAGCTCATCCAAATAGAGCTATAGCTAAATAGTAAAGACAAAAGTAAATTGAGCACATTTTATCAATTTATTGGAAGTCTGAAGCTTGTGTTAGGAACTACATATTATGTATTTGAAAAACAAATCTGGAAGGAAAGGCAAGGAAAGGCAAATATCTCAAAATTGGTTGTCAGAAAACATAATGTCAGACAAGTCGAGAAGGGTTCGGTCGCGTGCCCTTTTCCTATTCTTGACATTTTAAACTGTTTATTTACGTACAAGTGTCAAGTAATTTATTCAGTACGGTTTTGTTGAGGTTTAATGATTTTTGATGGAGAATTAAGAGCTTTGTATCGAGGATCACTAAGCTATACTTGGTATTTGGACAGGTCATTATTGGATAAAGATTTTCAATTTATTTCCATTCATGTATATTGAAAAAAAAAACGTTAAGCCAGCCCCAAGTTAAAGCCATAATAATAAAGCTAGCCCCAAGCATTTTATTTATTATTATTTTGGTTATTGGTACTAAGTGTCTAAAATATAAGTAAATCATTACTATAAGTCAGTAACATCAGAATCCTAATGTACACTCTAATATATATACAATAAATAAATAAAGTATTTTTATATGTTGTATGTTAAACACAATATTTAAAGTAAAAACATAAACTTGGAGTAATTAGATGTGAATGGCTGTTTAATGTTTGTCAGATAAGGAAGTTGAAGAATGCCCTCAGAAAGTGAGTTGTAAGTGTTCTACTACTACATAGGTCAGAAGAGTTATTGTCGAGGGACCAGTCGCTGAGGTTCCATGGGTAAGTTTTTGTGTTCACCGCTGTTGCAAGTGGCGGACTTAATAAAAAAACAAATTATAGCGATGACATAACATAGTATCAACCCTAATAATGTCCGACTGCTGGGCACGGGTCTCCTCCTCGAAATCAGGCACGGAGGGTAACGGTCCATAGTTCACAGATTCGCTGACCCAATGCGGGTTAATGAACTTCACATACCTTCAAAGATTTTCAATCTCATCAGGCATGCAGGTTTCCTCATGATGGTGGATGGTGAGCGAAGGATGATCTCGTGCTTAAGGTACTTTAAGGTACACTTAATCTTAGAAAAATCCATTTTAAGGCACACACGGGTGGAACAGGATCGAACCCGGAACCTCTGTATAAGAGGCCGGGTCCATATTCATTGGACCATCGTCGCTCTGATGACATAACATAAAAAAGAAAAACTATTCTTAATCAAACACTACTCGCAACCAAGTACACAAACAACAATCGTATCAACAAAACCTCCAACCGCATTAAACTTGAGACTGACCTCAAAGTGGTCGTAATAGTGGCCCGAAACTTGCATGGCGTGTGGCCACAGGGTACGAGGTATATCAAAACAAAACGGGCGAGCACTGAAAGTGGGTTGAGCTAATCACGCGGTCGCAGCGCTGACAATTTGCAGGTTAGCCGCGCAACCGCCGTTGCGGCTGCCCGTCAAGCGATCTTTGGCCTATCAACGGATAGAAATTATAATGGTTTGTGCGTAACATTGTTGTCGATTCGAATTTCGAAATGCGTATCTGTCAAAATGACAACGCGTTAGAATCAACGGATGGATATTATGTTTTATGTTTATGGGAGTAGAAGTGCCCTCTGCACTAAAGAGTAGTATAATAAATGTGAGTCATGGACAGTCCACAATTTCTTGGCGATTCAATCCAACCCAATCGAGTGGTAGCGGGTTTACGGTTTTCGGCAGACACATGCATAAAAGTGGTATTCGTTATTTGTCGCCTTCATATTTTACCTGTTGTCTATTCCAAGTGAAATAAGTACGGAGTTGCCATTGCCAATAATAAAAGAAGGTGTAGTGGAAGTTGCTGTAATTAGCTCCTCTAAGTACCTTTACACTCATGAAATATAATAATAAACCACAAAGCTTAGCTTAGAGAGGCTGGAGTCCGTACTAGATTGAAAATCTGCGCTTCAGATTTCATAGTTGTCTTCTTTTCATATTCCAATTCAGTAAAGAAGACAATGTACATAATTGCTGATAACGTAAATAGCATTCCGAGCAATTTATCACAATGTAAAAATTACAAATTATCTAAGGCCTTTATACTCAAGGAATCAATATTGCGTGAAGTCCGTCGGCTAATATTGCGAAGTAAAACGATGTAAGGTCACGGATCTTTTAAACGTGATCAACGAAATAAATGATATTTCTTTGTCCAAACAAAATATTTTATAGGGCGTAAAGTGATTTGTTATCATCATAAGCATTGCTTGCAGTCGTTAAATATTCCTGCTTATAAATATTAAATTCCTGTAAACTATTGGAAAGTGCAAATAAACGGGCAAAATTTTAATAAAATTCGTGACTGCAAAAGGATGGCCAGCGACATTGCAAGCAATGACAGCTGACAACTGAAACCTGAAGGGTAGAGACAGCAGCAGAAAATATGGAAATTATATTATATCTATTGACTTTTATTGTTAGGCAATTACAAACGGTATAAATCCTACCGTAAAAGTTCCTACTTTATTTATACATTTAACGATGAACTCAATTGAGTGTCTTTTAATAATTAGTAATTTCTAAAATTTAGAAATGACTAATTATTAAAAGACACTACAGTCTACTAAAGAGACTACAAGTCTTAGTGTAATATTTAATATTACACTAAGACTTTAAATATTATTTATATAACAATTTATATGGTTATACTAAATTAGTAATTATAATAAAATAGAAAGATAAGGAATAACTAATGATTCAAGAGAAATTATTGTTAATAAATCAGGAAAGTAGAAAGAAACATATGCGACAAAAGATTTGGCTCTTTATTCTTGTTATGTTTTGCATTGTCGATGTGTTTCGGAAGGTTTACTGCATAGAGTTTTCGTGATAGCCGGGCAATAGCAGCTAAATATTGCAATCAAATTATTGTCAGTGTACAAGCACCTTTAA
This sequence comes from Lycaena phlaeas, assembly GCA_905333005.2. Taxonomy (NCBI): domain Eukaryota; kingdom Metazoa; phylum Arthropoda; class Insecta; order Lepidoptera; family Lycaenidae; genus Lycaena; species Lycaena phlaeas. The sequence continues at coordinate 9,801,745 of HG995181.1, forward strand.
AAATATAGTTGCAAATTATACGTTTAGTTGTTATTCATAATTGCCATCTAAATTGCATATCATTCTCCATTGATAAAGCACTATCGTGAAAGACGTCTTCACCGATACAGACGTCAGTTGAACTTGCCGCGTTTTCTTGGAACGTACGCAGGCGCGGAAAAGCGGGGCGGCAAGATGTCGTCTCTGTCTAGCCGAACGTCTGCGGATCGCGGCTAACCTTCGGCGCGAGGTTTGCGGCGGGAAAAATGTGTGTTTCGGTGTGCCGACAGCGGAGTGCCGCATCTCCGCAGCCCCGCCCAAGCGCCGCGCCCGCTAACGCGTCTTGAGCCACTTAGTCGATAAGACGACGCACACATTGCGATCGTGAGCGAATTAAATGGCGTTTATGGCTATAATTTAAAGCTTGCTAATGTTGGACGTGTGCTGAGTATAAATGTTAGGGTCCCATGTGTTTAGATGTTTTATTAATAACAACCAATTACTAAGCCCTTTTTTGATTAAATCGTAAAGTCTAATGCCATCTTATGCTTCTATTGTTGTTGATCTTTGTACAAAAAAAGAAAAAAATACGATCTTATTAAGTTGTCATTTTCAAAAATGTATTTTAAATGTTCTCTATATTTAATGATGATTTTAAAGATATAACCTTTCATGGATTTCAATGTTTAATAACTACATTTGGATACCAACATTATACACTTACAAAATAGATCAAGGTCAAATATTCTTGAAATAGCTATAGTTGAATGAATCTGTTTATGTGGACGGAAATATCTTTTTACAGTCTTATCGCCATATTTCAGAAACTGTATCAAATATGAAATGTAATAAAGATTTTATAATGAATAGTTTGTGAACACCGTCTTAGTTTCCGGCCAGATATGGAGCCACGAGCTGTCAAAATGGAGTGGGAAAAAAGGCGGGAATGTGGCATCGTTTTATGTGAAGCTCGTCATTGCGTTAGAAAGGGAGGTGCATATTCTCGCACTATGATAGAGCGGGACGTAGAACACAACGTGGTTTATAAGAAAACCCAAGACGCTGGGCGTGTTTGGCGGGTGGGCGTGTGGGTTTCGGGCTAGTAGTGGTGAACCGTCAATGTGTGGGTGCGTAACCGACTGCGGTTACAGGTGTGTGGGTTTGGGATGCTGGGTGTGGGCTAATGTTGCGTCTTTTGTCCACTATACGACGCTATGTCAGCTAACGCAGGCAAGGGTGTTTAGTTATTAATGGCAGACGAAATTTACTAAGAGATTTCTCTTTTCATCTTTATTTTCATCCATTTCAATTCAAGATATACTTGTATATTTATCGTATGAATCTTTATTTATAGGGGCTTCTTTTCAGATTTAGAATACTCAAAAATAATCAAATTGGATTCAAGATTATAATATATCCTGTAGTTAAAATGAGTAATTTAACGTATTCCCAAAGTATAGCTATAATGTGTATTTGTGATTGTTATATTTGAGAATATTTTTAGTATGACAACATTGAACACAAATTAAACTAAATTTTTATTATGAAAATTATATTTTGATGATTTATTAGACATTCCATGTTTTGTTGAACATGAATATTTATCGTAGTTAACTTTGTATTGGGTAGTTGTGATAGTATTACCAAATGTCCCTTCAGTCAGCTACAATTTTTTCACCTCTATTCTTTACCTAATGCTCTATAGGTACTCTATAATTAGGGTGTCTCGCTGAACCATACACCATATTCTACATTTAATATTTTGTCAATAATGTTTAGGGCCTTACGACAATTAATATTTTAAATACAAAGAGAATAGTCCAGAATATTCTAATTATTAAAATTAAAATGGTTGAACACAAAATTGAAAGCGATAACGGGTGTAATAAGGCATTGCCTTGTGATGTGCCTTGTAATATTGTAAATTTAATAGAGTAGATATGCGAGGTTTTTTTTCTTTTTCACAAATTTCTCATTATTATTTTAATGTTTTTTTGTAATATTCGATTAAAAACAATGTAAGTAATAAAGCTGTAGTATTTTTTCTTTTTCCGCCCAGCAGGTGTTTTTAGACAGTTCGTCCCTCGGTAAGTAATTAGAAAAAAAAAAAATTTAAAAAAAAACATGTTGAATTTGGGCACCCAAGTCTATTTGTCAATCTGCTCATTACGATGCTTGTATGTTAGAGAACTGAGTAAGTCTACGTAAAGGTAGCATATTGATCTCCTGAAACTTAAATTGATGAAAACAAATGGTTTTAAGGTTGGCTGCACAAATATAGTGTGACATATTGCGAAAAAGAAGCTTTCGTTCATAATCGTAGAGTTGAGTTTTGAACGAGTCACCTGTTTTGGTAGAAAATAGGCAGACCGCGATGACGTTCGAATAATGTAGACAGTAGGATTATTTTTCCTAAATCATTTGCCAGTAATGTAGTTATTACTTTTTCTTTTTTTTATATTTTATCACGTCATAAAAGTTTTAATTTCTTGGAAAAAAATTGAATTTAGTTTAATTCTAGACTATATTGCTTATAAAGGTATAAAATCATTATCATTTGGGGAACGGATTTTTGACTTTGTATAAAAACGTGTTTTTTATACCTATACAATTTCACTTAGTAACAAGGTGCTAATAAAGTACAACGAATTATTACCTTTTTTAAAATAAAATCAATTACTTTGTTTACAATTTTCCTTTTCTTCGCCTACGGGTTGTTGCAAAAAGCTAGCTGAAAAAAATACGAAAAATAAATCACAAATGAAAAGTTACTCAAAAATATAATTAATGACAAAAAAACTTCAATAATTTTATTTATAAAAGTGCAAGCAATAAATTCATAATCTCAACAAAACAATATGAACAAAAGTGACCTGATTTTTTTAAACAAAATACTTATTTAAGTAATCACAATCTTTAAAATTAGGAGTTGTTTATTTCAGAGCGCGAAATAGTTGTGGCTATTTGCCAACTCCAATTTTTGTTTCTTTTCTAAATTCAAGTTAAGAATTGGATTAGCTTTCAGTATTTTTATTTATAATAATTTAGTTAAATAAGGGCCTGTTTCACAATCTCCAGTTAAGTTCCCAATAGGCTATCGGCAACATATTTGACAGATAGAGTATGGAGTATCTGTCAAATTTCTGTCAAATATGTTGCCGATAGCCTATTGGGAACTTAACTGGAGATTGTGAAACAGGCCCTTAAGATAATATTAATATTAAAGCATGGTTTGTATCATAGGTTTTTTTCGTTATGTACTTTGAAGTGAAAACTTATTTAGTAGCGTAGAATATTGTTGATAACGGAAAATCTTTGGATTCGCGATACCAACATGCAATTATTTTTAATTTCAATTGACAGTCATTATAATTTGCAATAAAAAATGGCGGACTCACATGTTTCGTGTTATTGTTGCTGCGTTCACCTGGACCTCTATCTGCTGTTAAGGAGACCCACAATCAATTGTATCCACGTCTCAGGATGAATCCAGTTTTACCACTTACCATCGAGCGTAGTGGTATAAAAACTTTTTTTTACAACAGCTATTAGGAGATTCTAATGTGCCATACGTATTTTGCTCTCATCTTAACTATCTCTTTAATACTTATTTGTAGTGACGCACACGCTCGCAGCTTTCCCCTCTTGTCGCGATGCATTCGCCTGTGTGAGTGAACTTCTTTTGCCTCGCCCCTGTGTGCGGGCGAATTTCTTTCGAGACGTAATAAGGGGACCGTTTCTTTCCCGCTAAGGTTTTAATGTCGACCACGTTTCGGTGGCGGACGCGCGCCTCTATCGGTTTTCTTGAAACTTTTTTGTGCGGACTTCAGTGTGAGTGCATAGTGAGTTTTTTTTTCGTGTAAGTATTTTTTTTTACTTTTTAAAATTTTTTTTGTAAGTTTAAATTTACAAAAAAAAATGTAAGTGTAATTAAATTATATTAAGTTGAGTAAAGTTGAGCGCGTCGAGTTGTTTTCATGAAACCGCAGGCTCATTAGCCTCGGCGCACACTACGCCACATTAAACTTGTAAGATAACGGCATATTGTGATACCATCGGGTAAACGAGCCCACTAGGTTTAACTTAGATCTGATTAATTAAAGTTTTGATTACGTTTCGCTATGAGGGAGCGATGGCTTAGCCTTTTGTTTGCTTCTTGATAAGTGTCTTTGTTAAGTTTTAGTTATTAAATTGTATACGGTTTGGATAAAAATTTAATTTAAAATTATTTTGATAAAATTATCAATTGCAATTGATTTATGATTATATGTTGATATTATTAACTATGCTATATTTTATAATTTTTTGAGAAAAAAATCTTTAGGATTTGTATTAAGAAAAATAAAATAATGTTAGATTTTGACATTAGATTGTTTTGTTAGACTTTTATTATTATTTTAGTTTTCATAATATGGGTTATATTAGGTAAATGTTATGTAAGAGCTTAGATATTAAAACTGGCAAATAAATAAATGTAGTTTTTGTATGTGGAAATTTCAACATTAAAGAAAAAGAAAATATGAATATTGTAATAATATTTTTTTCTTATTTTTAATATTCATGAAAACAGTTCTTTGATTTATTATTTATTAGGTTTTAATAGCCAAAAGACTACGTAAGCCTAAGCATTATAAATCAGCAAGTTATACAAAAATTAACTTTACACTTTTTGTTTTTTTTTTTTGCGAATTTCACTCGTTATACCCACTGAAATAACATTTTTAAGTATTTCATTACGTTTTATTAAAATCTGGTCTGGTAAAGAATTCCAAAACATAGGGAATATCTAAATCTTATATCGCGATATAATCCATAAGTTTTTTAACACTAGAAGGATATAAATTTATCAAAATATACCTGTCTATTTAATGAAGGAAGCGTATAATTTGTCAAGTACCTGTAATTATTTCCTGCCATAACAGTAAAGGGCTGTTAAAAAGTAAGTGCGAACTCCCATTAGAACAACTTAGGGGAGGAACACCTTTCTGTTAACGTTTTAACTTCCACGTGTCTATTATTTCAAACTTTACACAATTCATTGTTATTTGACGTGGCAAAATTTGTGTTTTATTTTTGTATTGAAAAATTTACTCATTAATATAAAAGACTGTCTATATTAATATTATAAAGAGGAAAGATTAGATTGTTTGTTTGTGTTGAATAGGCTCCGAAACTTCTTGACCGATTTGAATTTTTTTTTCACAATTGGGAAGCTACACTATCCCCGGTGAACATAGGTTAAATGTTAAATTTTAAAAAAGTTAGGGACCCGTTTTAAATTTTGTTGAACGCAGGCGAAGCTGCGTGCTACAGCTAGTTTAATTGAAAGTGGCTTATACAGGCTGTATATAAACATGTAGAAGAAGATATAAATGTAAATATTGTAGTCATTAACGACTTTGAGCTGTTCAAAAGCAATATAAAAATGCTTTTTTTAAATATTGTATTTATTTATTATATTTAGAATGTGTGTATTGGGTTGTACATTGAAGAGTAAATTTTCGAAAAAGGAACGAATTTAAATTACATAACAATTTTAAGTTCCAATAATCATACGAGAAAAAGAAATCAATCAATGTCAAGTAATGTCTCCTCATTTTACTGATTTTAGTTATTTACATACTTTAGAAATAGAAAATATATTTTTTCTGGAAATAATGTATATTTTAGTATAGCTCTATATTAACTTTAATGTACATAATATACAACTCACTCATAAAATATAATATAATATCTAAAATATAAAATTATTAAAAGGAGTTCCTATAAGCAATATTCCGAAAATACTGGCAGCGTTCCCCCTTTGTTATAGCTAGACTAATTCTTTGTCCGAGGTAGCTAGTATAATTCTAAAACAAGCGAAGTATGTGAATCGACGGTATCTATGCATCGAGTATTAAATATTTCACGTATTTGAAACACTAAGGGTCTGTTTCACAATATACAGATAAATTTGCTAATGGCCAGTTGATCCGACCTATAGTTTACAGGGAACTTTATTAGCCAAATATTGCTATATGTCAATTGTGAAACAAAAACGTTGTAGTTATGTGGTAAATATGTTGCAAATAGCTTAAATGGAACTTTATTAGGATATTGTGAAACAAACCCTAATTAGTTTTTTTTAAGTCCGACGACGAGTCTCTACGCCGAATTCCGCTGGTTACCATTTGATTGCTGATTGCTCCCGATGTTGTTTATTGTCGCCAATATTACAAGGAGGGTTGGGCTACCATGCCAATCTACATATATTAAACGATCCATCTTTTTTTACAATCTTTTGGTCCTTGGTAGATTCAATTTTAAGTTTTACGCTTATTATTGAAAATTTTATTAAGTTTTCTTATGTGTACGCGAATTTCGCTCATTATAATGAAACAACTTTTACGGATTCCTCTGTGACTATAGTTGCTGCAAAGTATCCGAAACGTCGGGCTTGTAAAAAACTTAATAAACCGCGATATCCATAAATGTTGTTTCATTATAAAATATCTTTATCTTTATCTTTATTACAACTTTTACAAGCGTTGATTGATTATTTTCATAAATGCAAAATTTTACTAATTTTAATGCGGGTTTTAACTGATTTTAACGCAACTGATTAAGATTTTTACATACTATACATTTCGAATAACATAATACACTTAACAACAATTATTGTTACATAGGTAACTAAATAGACAATATTAAAAAACATGGTAAATATCCCGTTTTAAATACTTTAAATAATGAAAATAACCATGTTAATTTAAAAAACAATATTAAAAAACATGGTAAATATCCCGTTTTAAATACTTTAAATAGGTAACTAAAGTCTTTATCATCTGAAGTCAATTAAAAAACGCAATATCGTGAATTAACCCTTATTTTATTCACATTGTTTTAGATTGTCATGATATATAAAAATAAATACCTAATACATTTTAATGTGTTATCTTACAAATAGGGATGAAATACGCAGCGAGTTCAAAAGTTTTCAAGTCCAAGACCCAGACGTTCCCTGGAATATCTCGGCAGGGTCCGGATATGGCGGATATTGCATTTGCTAACCTATTTGTAACCGTCGCCGCTCGTACACGATCATTATCCGTGTTCGACCGGCCTCTTGGGGCCTTTGTGACCCTTTTCCGTAGGCTATTGATGACAAAGAATACGCAATTGGTTCGTGGAAATGAATTTCTAGAACGTTCTCGATGTTTCGATTTTCAGACTGAAGGTATATTATTTAGAATGTGACGTTTTAAATAAATAAAATTTTGATACTTTCATATAGGTCAAGAAGCGTATTAAGATAAAAAAATCACATGTGTTAAGTTTATTAAATATCTTTAATTTAATTAAATTCTCTCGTGTATTTCACATTCTCGTGAGAGTACGGGTAACGAGTAAGTTTTCACCCCATTACGATCAACCCCTATTTTTTAAAAGCAATATTAGTACTTTTGGCAGATCGAAGTCTGTCAGGGCAGTTGGTAATAATATAATATACTACATTATAATATAATATCAAGTAGGTACTCGTTAAAGACGAGGACGCGTTAGGTAGACGAAGTGTTGGTCGGGGATTAAGGTGTGAAGACGGTCTCCGTGCAATGGCCGGTCTGTCTATGCGATGGCAAGGAATTGGTCGTCTTTGTGTTGAGGGAAGACGATGATGATGATGATGATAGTTAGTCAAACTGAGTTACAAGCCCATAGACTACATGTATGATAGGATAGAATGGGTAATGAATTGGTATTGAGTATAAGGGGATATGGAAGTGGATAGGATGGTGCTGTCTAATTGTCAGCTGAAATTGGGCGCGAGCCGCCGGAGATTGGTCCATTTGGCTCATTGTAAATATTTTCACTCACGTTTTGTACGTTTTGTAACTATTTTTTTTATTACAAGCGTGTAGGTTGTTTTCCTGTCATGAAATTAGTGTAAGAAAAATATCTGCATGTACATATGAGGTAGATCTTACTGTTATGGTATATTTAGAATTTAAATGTCAGAATTACTACGATTATATCATCATATTCTCTTTCTCTTTCTTATCAGTCCACCGCTGAATATAGGCCTCATTCAATAAACGTCAAAACAATGATTACAAAGAAAAACCGGTTTAATGTATATGTCGCAGTCATCTGGTTGAATCAGTCATTTGATTGTATCACTAGCACGTTAATCGAATGACGACATTTAATTTAATTAAGACTAAAGGACAACTCGTCAAGTTGTTGAATGTAACGTCATTTAGCATTGTCGTTGATTGGGATATAGCCGACTTTGTAATGTTTTTTAGAGTGACCATAAGTTCGCAACTCAAAAGGTAGCTTCCTTTACTCTGTTCAAAGGCCTATGTTACAATCCGCTATCTAGTTGGACGTTGAGCGACGCTTGTTCAATCAAGGTTCGGCCTAGTCATTTAATTAAATGTCATCATTCAATTAACGCGCTAGTGATACAATCAAATGACTGATTCAACCAGATGACTGCGACATACATAATACAAGTAACGCATTTCAAAGTAGGAACAAAATATTCTCGTTTGCTGCTATGTTTTAATTAAAAATTTATCGTAATTTTTTAACAATAGCGTCTTTAGTTGTAAAACAAATCAATATAAATCTCTGATCGTGAAACTTTAAGATGCAGTGTTTGCTGAAAAAAACTACGATTCCATACGCTCATCGGCGACCATATTATCTGTGTTTTAACAACGTAATCCTGAAACAATACTTATCACAAAGGGAACGGGAGTGAGTGTCATATGACCCCCCGGGAGAGGGGGGGGGGGTAACAAGCATTACCCAGCTACCCCCGACCCTACACGCTTTATTATTTACGAGTTTCGCCCTTTCTGTATGTTTAACCTAAGATTTTATTGTTCTCCTATTCATGAGATAAATCCACTGTGAATCAACGACCAGATTTGAATGTGAGCTTTTTCAATTTGGAACATATTTTCTTGTTGCTATAGATAATTCTAGAACGAAGATCGTTATTGTAATGAATGACCGTATTCAAAAGATTAGTAATATGAATGTTTCGAATATATAAATCCTTATTAATATTATAAATGTTTGTTACGCTTTCACGGGAAAACTACTTAATTAATCATCATGAAACTTTGTACACATTAGCGGAGGTATTAGAAGTAACATAGGAAACATTAAAAAAAGGAAATTATATTAACAGTTATAATAAAATAAAAGTTAAAGAATAGGAATTATATAATGTAAGGGAAACAGTTATTGCTATTAAACCATGAAATCAGATGTAGCAGTTCATTAATTAACGGTGTTAATAATTACGTCTGCTATATAATATTAATATGTTCATTGCCATTTAAGTTAATAAATATACCTGTATGATTTGCGACTGTGTGGCCATGTAAAACATAAGGGCAATATTGCCAAATTTAAATTAATATCTTAGGGCAAAGGACTTGTATCCAGCTCTTAATAAATTAAAAAAAAGCTGTGTGTGCGATTCACACACGATAGAAGTGAAACACACGTTAAACGCTCAAATACAAGCAAGTATTACTCTCTCTCGCTCTTTTGTATTTGTGTCTCTTACCTGTCGTTTTTTCCGTTGCATCCGGTTTGAAATCGCAACGATTCTAAAGAAGTTTCACTTCAATAATTAATATCCGCCGATGACTCACATTTTGTTACCATGTATGTATTCTTATCTCAACTCTAACTTGTCTTATCTTTGAGAGCAAGCCATCAAAATTTTTCTCGCCTTCAATTTCACTGTTTGTCGATATTACATGATATTAATATTAGAAGTATTATGTTCTTTCCTTTATATGTTGGACTGTTTTAATCTTACATCTTCATAAATATAAAATTACACAAAATTGTGTACGTTTAGGTACAACAAAGCCTTGGGCTTTATCAGGAATCAAAGCAAACAACGTGAGCGGCAGTAAAAGGCATGTTAGGGGAACCCCTTGTAGAAATTAAGTTTAACATCCCGATCGACATATCGCGTTTCGCAAACATGTTACGGCTTAGACGTGCACCGAAAGGGGAAAGCCATCAAAGATACATTCCAAATATAAAATTCCCTGTCAATATTTGAGGGTGGAGTAATTTATGGAAGTTAACAAGTCGTACTTTTTTATAAATCCAATACAATTTTTTTTGAATGATCGCATAGCCATGGCGACACTGATGTGTCGAGAGGCAACTTTTGTGATGCATGCTGATCACGTCACGAATGTCGATCAGTTGAATTCAGCTTGAGACCTATATCACAATGCGATCACTGAATGAAGTGCCATCGGTACAAAATCTGAATGAAGTGGCGTCTGCAATTCTATTGCTGGTAGTTGCGTTGGCAAATTCGATCGCTGCCATACAGTGAAAAATAATTCGTCTTGTGCGTTGCGATGCGTACGATGCGGACATGTGTAGTGCCTTTAAAGTTTATATTGATGGACTGGTTAATATGATGATACTTGTTATTGGTCACAGTTTTAACTCCTTAGCGATCAATAAACAGTTCACAATGGCCCAAGAAACAAAAATGGTAAAATGGTCCTGTTTCATTGTCTTAGTGAAATTTGGACCTGTTAAATCACTAAAATTGAACGGTACACGGTAGTAGTGCTAGTATGGACTATTATAAAATTGTCATTTTATAATTAGCTAGCTGTTACACGAAAATTCGCCTGCGTCGACTAAGATTTAAAACGGGTCCCTAACTTTTTTTGAAAATTTAATATACCCTATGTTTACCGGGGATAGTGTAGCGTCCCATCACTGAAAGAATTTGTCAAATCGGTCAAGTAGTTTCGGAGCCTATTCAATTCAAACAAATCTTTCCCCTTATAATATTAGTATACATATACATTTGAGTAATGTTAAGACAGATTGAACAAAAAATCCTTATAATTACGGACCAAAAGACAAAAAATATATATACTCTTATAAACATGGTAAGAAACAGCATAATATCTACACAAACTATTAAAACAATACGCTCTATTTGATAAAGCAATATTTAAAAAATGCGTAAATCAAACGCGCGTGCCTTCTATTTTTTGTGTTCGCTTGACTTGACTCCCCGAGTTTCCTTGTCACTGATTGTGTGAAGCCATTTGTACTCTTTGATGCTGCCACTGTATCATCCCTCTGTCGAAATTCTATATTCCTTGTTACTGACGATGTAGCACCCGAACAAAATTTGTATATTTCAAATCATACCCGAATTCAAGATGAGTACTTTGCTAAGTAATGAAACAATACTATGCAAATAACGCTTCTATCTTTGCGCTGCTGGTATCAATAGTCAGGTTTTATATGGCAGATGCACAGTTCTTTAGATGAGTCTGCTCATCAACTTTTCCGATGAAGCTTAAAGGACTTAAGGCTAAACGCATAGGTCCATTAAAAAAAAAGGTGTACAGTTGCGGATTTCATTTAAGTACTGTCTATGGTTTGATTTGAATGACCCTATGCGTTCAAGAGTACTTTGACACCTCATAGTATTGTTTGTGAATACGGGTGATAGAGTCGCGTCCGTAACTTGCGAATCACTATGACATCATTATGAAATTTAAAAAAACGTATTATATTTTAAATTGTATTTTTTTCACTTCTATCGGCATTCCCGACTGCCTTATTAATTTCCTCCAATTCACACACATTTTACCAATCGTGTTAATCTTATCCTAGACTTGCTCTCCTACTTCCTACTAATATTATAAACGGGAAAGTTTGTAAATATGGATGTTTGTTACACTTTCAAGTGAAAACTACCGAATGGATTTTAATGAAACATTACACTAATATAACCTATACATCAGGATAACACATAGGCTATAATTTATCCCCGTACTCTCACAGGAATGGGAAGTACGCGGGTGAAACCGCGGGGCGCTACTACTAGTAATATATATTAAGGTTTGTTTGTTTGAACGCGCTAATCTAAGGAACTATTGGTGGTCGGATTTGAACCATTCTTTCAGTGTTAGATAATCCATTTATCAAGGAAGGCTTATGGATATATATTATCTTCCCTTATATATTAAGCTGACGAGCTTGTTTCCCTGAATACGATTTTGATAGGCTATATGTCACATCTCGCTAGGCGCAGGCGAACATAATTGCGTAAGACTCAACAATAAACTTTTTTGGTTATCCTACAACATTTAATAAATTATTGAATAATGCTCCTTAACCTTACAGATAATTTTATTACTTAATTATCTAATATTAGAGTTTTAATAATTATGTATTTCTTTATAGGTACACCAGAAACGATGGCTCCATATTGTTCAATGGTCACATTTCTGGGTGAATACGGTCTCATCTCGATAATATCCAGCAGCCCCGATCGAGTGGGCATGTGACAAGCCAAGTGATGAATGTTCAGTGAATCAGTTAAAGTGATCGGACTACACAGACGATGCATTTATCGAGTGAAGTGAGTTCCACCACAACCTTGGGCCACGAGGCTCCGTCCTCCAGCTACAGCCTGCCCAGCCAGCCGCTGACTGCGGAGCTCCTGGCGGAGAGGACCTTAGAAGGGTTGTTGGCTGATCATCCAGGGGAGCTGGTCAAGACTGGAAGTCCACACGTTGTGAGTATTCCTTTTTTGGTCTTTTAGGCCATTTTAATGGAAATTTTACCAACTAGAAGGACGCGATTTTGAGGTGCTCCCGTATGTATCACCAGCTTATTTATGTCTTCCTTGGAACAGATTTGGTAGGATTTTTAGGTGGAAATAGGGACAAGAAAGGTAGGTAGTTGCTAGCATCGAGACCTACCAATTACGTACCATACAATATATGAATAGCCTGGGTTCTAGTGAACTATCTTATGTTCATTGGCGTAGCTGTGCGCTTATCTTCAGGTAGCTAGACGAGCCATCTGCTCATCTACTCTTTCGATGAAGGTTAAAGACCTTAAGGCTAACAGCATAGGTCCATTCGAAAAAAAAGTAGCTCGTCCCACCATTTACCTATTCAAAACTTTAAAAAATATAGGTACCGACACATTATTTAATTATTACTTGTATTAATCATATTTTGTTTTTTTTTCGTTCGCTTAGTGTTATCGTACGTTCTTTTAATTTCATTTTGAATTAAATTAAAAAAAAAAAATCTATAAAGAATAGATCACTTCTACAAGATGGGACGATGAATTTTTTACAGTGGCCGATGCTAGCGTAGGTCGAACGTCTTGGCGTTCATAGAAAATGGCATATGAATAGATATAGGTTTATAATAATGATTAATTATAGTAAAAAGCTTTTCTCAGACAGCTACATTGAACTATCTGGTAACAGGTATGCACAGTGCTGCCCCCCCATTGGCGGTCGAACAAGACCCTCCCGGTGGCTTTCAAGGTGGTGGCCTTGGGTGAAGTGGGCGACGGCACCCTAGTGACCGTCAGGGCTGGCAACGACGAGAACTGCTCCGCGGAGCTGAGGAACTGTACGGCGGTCATGAAGAACCAAGTCGCCAAGTTCAATGACCTGAGGTTCGTCGGCAGAAGTGGGAGGGGTGAGTGTTTCTTAATTTAATCACTAGATGTTATCTTTCGTTTCATCCGCCCCAAAAATACATACTCTAAATTATTTTAGGATAACCTTCTATAAAATACCATAGAATTTAAACGAAATATACCAATAAAAAGTATATTTACCAATAATCTGATAGAAGTAACAAATGAAAGTAAATAATTTAGACTTTGTAAACGTACACGATCTAAGAAAACATTTGTTCTAATTCTTTTTTGAAACATGAATGAAACAATTTTTACGGTTTTTATTGCGCGATGCAGTATGTTTAATGCTTGAAATTACGGGTACTTTACAGCAACTATACAAGTGCGGGCTGCATCGACCGATTTTAACGAATATGTATTCGTTAAAGAGGGCGGTAACAAACATTAGTGACCAAAGAGCGTTGTTTTTAACAGACGTCAAAATTTAACGAAGTCTCTTACGTTACGGGGCCTAGCCAAAATGTCATTAAGAAAGCGTTATCGAAGTTCGAAAATTATAAAATGTATGGGATGGACCACGTGATTAAGCGCGGCCTTATGTCAATCCCATACATTTGCGTATCATTTTCGAACTTCGCTAACGCTTTCTTAATGGTATTTTGGCTAGGCCCCCAAATGGTTTCAAACAACCGACCTTACGCGGATGATTGAAGTGTCAAACGTCCTAGCATTATAAAATATTATTCGAAACATCCCAACTATACATCCTTCAATATAATAATATGTCCTGTCGACGCTGGACAAATCTAAAATCATAATATCTTGCATGTTAACTCAAGTAACTTAACTGATGACTATATAAAATATATTATTTACCAATCGCGTTTCAAATATTTATCAAAACTCATATTTACGGCAGTGCAATATTTTTATGGCGCTTTAAAATCAAAGACGGCGCGTCGAAACATATTTAATATTTCATGTGTCTGTATGTTCGTATATCTCAGTGTTTACGATAATGTGCACTCATAAAAAACCCCTCCCCGAGAGCGCTCTCAAAAACAAAGCGCCCCCGGCTCCTGAATATTTCAACAGGTCTTCTCTTTGCCGGAACATTAAGTCAATGGAGGTAATTGATCTGTTAAGATACGCATTAGAATATGCATTATAATATTGGGGAATATAAACAAAGGGAATATATACAAATCTCTTTTCCGAACCTACAAGAATTTGTAGTTCCACAGCTACATGCATTGATAATATTTTTAGTAATGTAGCTCCAACCCGTAAAGAAATTATTAACAAGTTGAATTCTGATCACTGTGGTCAATTAGCCGAATTTCATTTAAGTTTTGGCAATGTAAATTGTAAGAAAAAAAATGTGCTTATTCCCGTGAATGTAAGACGTATTGAGAAATTTAGGAGTAGTTTAATAGCTAATATTCCATATTTGACAGATCGAAATAGTCCAGACTTAGCCTTTAGTGAATTGTTTAAATTAATTAATACACATTTTAAAGCCATTTTCACCCCCAAAACGGTCAGTTCTATAAATAAAAAGGGCTTTAACGATTGGGCAACAGCAGGAATCCGTATTAGCAGATGTAAACTGTATGATTTATACCAAGAACGGACATACAATCAATGTCAAACATTTAAACAGTATGTAAAAATGTATTCAAAAACATTCAAAAAAGTTTGCATTGCGGCTAAATCACTTTATATTAAGGAAAAAATTAAAAACGCAAGCAATAAAATTAAAACAACTTGGAAAATAATAAATGACGAAACAGGAAGAGCCGGTAGTCATAGCTCCGAATTTAATTTAAATATTGAAAATAGAATAATAAAGTCTGACGAGGAAGTTGCAACAGTGTTTGAAAAATACTTTGCTGACATTCCAATTTCAACAACAAAAAATTTAATTTCATGTCCTGCCACTGCTGAATCATTGCTTAAAAACAATGTTAACAGTTGTAAAGCTAACTTTAAGTTTAAAGAGATAGGACCAAAAGATATTATAAATACTTTTAAACTATTAAATAATAAAAACACTGCGGATCTATGGGGTATATCTGTAAAAGTCACCAACTCCATAGTTGATATTATAGCACCTCATCTAGCAAATATTTTTAATAAATGTATTGAAAGTGGCGTTTTTCCTGACTTGATGAAGCATAGTAAAGTTTTGCCCCTTTTAAAATCTGGTAGCACATCGGATGTAACTAATTTTCGGCCAATATCTATACTCCCAACATTTAGTAAAGTATTTGAAAAAATTATGTTAAACCAGTTACTATATCACTTTGAAAACAATATGTTACTGCACAAAAACCAATTTGGATTCAGAAAGGGTTGCTCCACAACAGACGCTGGTGTAAATTTAATTAATCACATTTATGAGGCCTGGGAGAAGTCACATGATGCGTTGGGAGTTTTCTGTGACTTGTCCAAGGCGTTTGATTGTGTACAGCATGAGACATTAATTAGGAAATTACGCCACTATGGAATAGAAGGTACGGCACTGCATATTTTGAGTTCATATCTTAACAATAGGACTCAAAGGGTACAAATAAATAACAAAAAATCCTCCGGGACTAAAATAGAGATGGGGGTTCCACAAGGGTCAATTTTAGGTCCGTTTCTTTTTTTAGTTTATATAAATGATTTAACATATCTGGTTAAAGACAATCAAGAGATAGTGTTATTTGCTGATGATACTTCACTGATTTTTAAAATAAATCGAAAATTAGACATACATTATGACGAAGTAAACTACACTCTCTCTAGGATGTTACATTGGTTCAGCGTTAATAATCTACTTTTGAATAGTAACAAAACAAAATGTATAAAATTTTCCTTGACAAAAATTAAGCAAATGCAAACCAATGTACTTTTAGACAATGAGAACTTGGAATTGGTAGACTCTACAGTTTTTCTAGGCATAACTTTAGATCGTAAGTTACAGTGGGGACCCCATATAGCTAAACTAGCGAACAGACTCAGTTCAGCTGCATATGCAGTGAGAAAAATAAGACAGCTAACTGATGAAGATACGGCACGAATAGTTTATTTTAGCTATTTTCATAGCATTATGTCTTATGGGATACTATTATGGGGAAATGCTGCCGATGTAGACAGTGTTTTTGTGCTACAGAAGCGGGCTATCCGTGCAATTTACAAATTGCCCCCCTACTCATCATTAAGAGAGAAATTTAAAGAGATAGGAATTCTGACAGTTGCTTCTCAATACATTTTAGATAATTTACTGTACGTCCGGAAGAATATAAATGATTTCAATAAGAAAAGCGACATTCATAGTAGGGATATACGTAATAAACACAGGCTAGATGCCCCAGTGATTAGACTTGCAAAAGTAAGCAACTCTTTTAAAGGAAACTGTATACGCTTTTACAATAGGATCCCAGAAAACGTTAAAAATCTATCAATCAATAAATTTAAAAAAGTTATTAAAGAGCGTTTGTGTGGTAAAGGATATTACAAAGTAAAAGACTTCATTGAAGATACCACACCTTGGGAATAGGGCGTTCCTCCCAGGCATGCAGATAAAAAAGTGTATTTTAAGACTAATTAATAATTATTATTTCGATGACACGAACTCTTGGGATTGTATTGCTCTTTTATCAATTGTCTATCTAGATTGTGGGTAAACTTTGAGCCTGCAGTATTTTTAAGTAAACTTGTGTAAAGGTGAAACGTATGACATGTCATGCTCGCTTATGCCATTGCAGTGGTGGCGTTGTGGGATGGGTCTTCCACTTCCCTCTAATATGTGGAAGAGGTTGATGCTGGCTCACGCGTCCTGGCCTGTGTGGAGGTGCTGCTGTGGTGGCTGGTCGTGTTATGCGATTTCTACCTAGCTGATTTTCTTTTTTTTTTTTTTTTTATTAACATCCTCTGGTTTGTTTTGGATGCTGCGGGGTCTAAATTTACCTACTCATTAATCTTAGGCTAGTGTGCAATTATTTTTAAATATTTTGTGTTTTAAAAAAGAGCAACCCAGCAGAGTTTCTCACTATACTAATAAAGTATTATGTATTTTATTTTTTGTATGAAAATATGAAAAGATTAGTTCCACTGAGTTTGTTTCGCCGGTTCTTCTCAGTGGGCTTGCTTTGGAACCGGTGGTAGACTCAATTGACTTTCAAAAAGATACTTTGATTGTACTATTTTGAATAAAAAATTTGACTTTGACTTTTGACTTTGACTTTAAACGTATATTATTGAATAAACGATATCTAAGCGGGAAGATAATATTTTACAACTAAATAAGCGCTTTTAATAGAATTCTATCACTTGAATTATGAAAGGCAAGAATGGATTTGTGTAAGGAATATTATTTTTGTATTTTGTCGTGACAACGTCTAATAACTCGATGTTACGGGCAGCGTGCATGAAATAGATGATGTCGTGTAGCGTTCCGAAAGCGAGAGCGCGGCACGAACGAGAGAGAGGCATGATCGGCTGAGTTCGGTTCTTGCTGCATGTAATGTTTGACGTTGTCACGTTACGTTCGTAAACTGACTTTTCAGGCAACCAATTTTTTTATACATCATAGTGGAGCAAAGGAACAGTCGAAGCATTTTGGCGACTATCGACGCCCACAAACTAAACTTTGAGGATCCACGACCAGTAGTTATGCAGATGCGTAGCCGTTTTTTGCCCAATCCCCCCAGTCGGCCACCGGAAATTTACAAACCGCCCGAAACGCACAACTACCACTTTACGCCGGTATCATATTATTATGAGTCGTGCCGGACTGATTCGGCTGCAAAGCAACATGGCACTACCTCTTTCTAAATAGAAAAAAAATTCTTAAATGCTATATTTTTGACAAGTTGCTCTTGATTCGAAAGTGTAACCCTTGCGTGTATCAAAATCACATCACGAGGCGAGCGTCGAGAAAAATTAGTCCAATAATTTGTAAAATGTAAAATGTATTTTAATTATTTATTATCAATATAAGTTTGTAACTTCTTCCACAACATCTTCAATAGACGTATAATTGTGATAATTAATTATTAAATAATCAATGCACACACTAACAAATCTAATGATTAGTTGTCTACGTACCGAGAGTGATTTTTGATCTTGTGATCGCCGCACTGTGTCAGTAAATTGTAGCTATTTCTAAATATAACTGAAACAAGGTGTCGACAATATACACTTGGGTCAATTTAGTATTTTAACTAAGTAAACAGTTTTTAAAACATTTCATAGTTTCACGCGAAATCGCGTGATGTGTCATGTGCTTAGTTGTGTGGGGAAATTGGAAATGTTGTTGAGAGACATATGCTCAAGGTGAAAAATAGATTCAGTTGTAGAAATAGATACTGAATTAACCATAGAAATCAAAAAAATGAGGTTTATTATTTAGATTTCTATGGCATTAACAGCAATTGAAGCTGAAACTAAAAAGTACCTATTTTTATTTAATGGATATCATAATTACCTACTGAAAATTGTACGATAGTGAAATTTTTTAATTTAAATAACCGACGGCTTTTAATTGCATTGTCTCCACTAGCAGCGCCCCGCGGTTTCACCCGAGTTCCCATTTCTGTAGAAGTACGTGGGCTTATGTCCATATTAGCTTGTGTTATTCTGATCATTAATATCCAGTCAGTATTTTTTGCATAAAAGAGTAACAAAGATCCGAACATACTTTAGTGTTTATAATTTTAGTGGGATTAGCAAACTACATACAGTCAGTGATTTTTTTCTAAAATATTTCTAGATCTTTTTTAAACTAAAAGCTACTTATTATTATTTAAAAATAAAGTAGCCAATTTTAATAAAAAAACGACGGAGTGTTATGAGTTTGACGTGTCTCTGTGTGTATGTCTGTGTCTGCTACGTCTTAGCTCGCCAACGGATGAACCGATTTTAGATTAGTTTTTCATTTGAAAGGTCGCGAGTGTTCTTAGCTATATTCGATGAAAATTGGTCCAAGATGGCCGCCGCCACAAAATGGCGGATAACATCATATTTTTTCACAACTCATAATGAAAAGGTCATGTCTAGCTGAATCATAATACACGATAACAATTTCAAATCTAAGATGGCAGCTACCTCAATATGGTGCAATATTTATTTCGAGGGCTTTATACATTTTTAATTTAATTATAGCCGAAGTATTAGGTTTTCAATGGGGCTATGCATGTGGCCTGTTAACCTTTGAGATTTATCTATACTATATAAATATAATCTCCGTAAAATTGTGATAATGATAATGAACTCGTGTATCGATTACATAATATACATGGAATGGTCTCCGTAGCAATAGAATAAAGCAATTATTTCCTATCTATCGATTAGACTAATCGTTCGTTTAACTTAATACTCTTAGGTTAGACCGAGCTAAACCTTTAAACCAGTCTAGTGCTTTAGCACTTGTAGCACTTCGCAATAACGGATCCACTTACCGAACATAATACACGGCACTGGTCGACTTGTACTTTAAATTGCTTATTGTGTCCTATATGAAGTTAAAGTATTTCTATTTTTATGGTAGCAAATAATCATTGATTCAAACTATGAAGAACAAATTAAAAATAATAAGAAAAATATAAAATGCTGTTGTAAGCTACTTGTATTTCATTTGGCTTCATCTGGGTATTGAGGAAAATATGTATGTTCATTATTTTTGTAATAAATATAATTACTTTGCCAATGAAAGGATGTAAGTTGGACTCATTTGAGGGCATTATTAGGTACTATATTTTTAATTGATCAACTGATCAGTTTTGAAAATCTGTGACTTGAAAGTCGCGGGTAGACGAAGTGTTACAGGCAATTAACCAGATAGAAAACAATCTCCGCGCAGAGGCCGATCCGTCTTGATGCGAGTGGCAAGAGATCGGCCGTCTTAGCGTTCATGTAAGGAGGCTTATGTTCAGCATTGGTCGGATAAACGCTGATAATGATGAGAATTATTACGAGTACGTAACAAACCTAATGACTACTACTATAGAAGATGTGTTTAATGATATTCTATTTTTTTTTGACATGACAACCGGCTGCACGCACGAAAAGACATGACTCATGCGGCGTTACCTCGCTCTGAGGCGTTCAATTTATGGCTTGCAGTGCAAGCGAGAGCGCGGAACGAGCGACAAAGAGGCACAATCGGCCCATCAGTATTTTATTATGACGTTGTCACGTCCAACTATCGTCAGTAAACCGACAGACAACCGATTTTTCTTGTTATTATTTTCTCATTCATCTCATAGCTATAACGACATAAATTGAGAGAAACTTCAAAAGGTTCATCACGGGTCAGAAGATATAACCCTTTGAATTACCGACGGACAACTGAGGCTTAGACGAGGGATCCGTTTTTGGGTTTAATTCGCAAAATACTAGATGCATTTTGTCTCATTTTAAAATAGTATGATTATTTCCATATTAAAATTGTTTATATGGGGTATTTGCCATAATTATTTCGCGCTACGAATGCCTTACAAACTATTTCAGACTAGCTGTTGCACGCAGCTTCGCCTGCGTCAACTAAGATTTAAAACGGCATCTTTGTGGGTTCATATTTGAAGATTTAATACAGGCACCTTACTTTTTTGAAAATTTAATATAACCTATGTTCACCGGGGGTGGTGTAGCTTCTCAACAGTGAAAGAATTTTTCAAATCGGTCAAGTGGTTTCGAAGCTTATTCAATACAAACAAACAATTAAATCTGCTCTTTATCAATGAGTATAGATGATAAACAATTTAAAAGTTTTAATAATTTTATTAATCTTCTGGAAATACATGACATATCTTATGTTATAAGTGTAATTATCTTTGTTACTTTTTGTTTTATCTACTTGTCCTTTGTATTTGGAACTGATATAACACAAATGTATGCAAATAATAGTAATATATTCCATATATTATCTATGTTATATCCAATTATGTAGCCGTCGTATACAATATGTAATTTATGTACGGATTGGGGTAACAAACTATTTTCATACAATATTGAAACAAACAGAGGCATGTAAAACTTAAATGTTAGGGTAGAAATCGGAGTGAGCGCAGCCGAGTGAAAACTTCGCGTCTCATATTCAAATAGTAGGGGGCTAACGAAGGGGGGATGAGGGTAGTAGTGACGATATTAGGATCACACTAGCTGTTTAACGCAGCTTCACCCGAGTTTACTTAGGTAAAAATTAAATTCTAGTCCTATTAAAGTAGATATAGAGCGTAGCTGCTACCGCGCTTACTTACATTAAAATTTAGGAGTTCCGCCACGCAGCATAACGCTACGCACGTATTTTAGGCTTCGCTTTGCAAGAAGATGTATTTGAGTGTGACCAATGTAATCCACTGACACTGTAAGCACCAATTGTCGTCATTAATACAGTATAGCTTGTGTAATAGGCGCTTACATAACGCAATGCTGTCAGCGCAATGAACGCTGTGCAGTAGTGCTTTTCTGTAAGGAACGCAACGCTGTCGCAACGCTGTGACATTGCTGTGAAATGAGCTTTGTGTTCACTAAGACAGCGTCTCAATATCGCTCTTGAGATCGATCTCAGATCCAAGAGCGATTTATAAATACTGGCCTAAGCTTGCGAAGAATAAGCACGTTGAAGTGGCAATGGGCTGGTCACGCACTCAGAAGAACGGATGGCCGATGGGCCATTAAGGTTCAAAAGTGGAGGCCGCGTTCAGGTAGAAGAAGTGTTGATCGGCCATTAACCAAATGGGAAGTCGATCTCTGTGCAGTGACAGGTCCGCGTTGGATGCGAATGGCAAGGGATCGGTCGTCTTGGCGTTCATTGAGGGAGGCCTATTTTCGGCAGTGGACGGATAAGGGCTGATAATGATGATGTAGTTATAGTGTAAAAAACAAAAATAATATAGAATGTCATAAAATAAAACATTCAAGTAAACGTATGCTATTTATTCTGACTTAGCCGGGCCATTCGTTCTAATTTCCTGACTCTGACCGAGGTCATTAACATTATCTTAAACAAAAGCGTACACAAAAAACCAATATAGCCCAACGGAAAGTGGAAAAGAAGTTAAGAGGTGTCTATTTGTCACGTTCCTTCCTGAATAACGTTCTGCTTTCCAATTAAGGGTAAGCGCTCTCTTTGTTTATCTTAAATTGCGAGAAAATCTCACTCAAATTATCGAGCTAAGGAGGGGAGACCGGGGCGGTGTGGCAACTTTTGTTTCGTTCCGCGATAAAAAGTTGTGGAGCTGATGTTGACGGACAGGGCGTGGGGAATTTTTAATAAGCGAAAAATTTAATGAGGGTCCAATTCTCATTTTGTGTGTCAGCTTTAGTCGGAAATCTCGGAAATTGGACGTTTTATTATTGGGTAGCGAGTGTCGCGATTAATTGACTTATATTTATTTCATAGATAAAAAATATAGCACAGAATTTTACTTGTATTATTGGATAACACTTTTAAGGAATGTTACTTAAGTTTCCCTGTGTAGGTTTAAACGTATAGAGGGATCTGCTGAGGATGGATGTGTGATGAGGGATCATTTTTAACAGTGTCAGTAACTACTGTGCTTGGAAAACTAGGGTAGGAGAATCTGTGTCATCAGCATCTATATTGCACCCAAAGATGGGCAGTGCAGGATGATTTGGGTTCAATATAACGGTCAGACCTTGGTTAAATTTTTGACTACCTACCTAAATAACTTACTTTTTACATATATTGTCTATTAGCTTCCTACTTCTACTTACATTATATTTTTTAAATCAAAAATTATTTAAAATCGCCAACGTAATTTTAACAAACCTTCGCTCATATCAAAAATAATAAATAAGCCCATTCACGCAATAATATACACTTCCTTAAAGGTATTCGCAATTGATCAAACGCTATATCTCATTATAGATTGGAACCAATAAGGGGCCAATTTGTCGCATCAGTAGTCAAGACGCGACATCTGCTAATCGATTGATTGACCCCCACTTTAGAGCATTCGATAAAAACCCTTGGGTCGTGTGTCCCCATGTTTTAAATGTTTCAAATGTACAAATAAGAAACGAGATAAATAGAAATAAATTAATGTTTTCCTTTTAAATCTTTAATTGTAAGAAAAGTTTGGATTTAAAACATTTTAATGTATAGAAAAACTATAATATGTTACCGTCAATATAAAAGACTTGATGAAGTCTTTCGTTTTAATATGTCACATTTTTTTCCTTATTACAAGGCCCTAGAGTTGATGTTTATCATGGTTACGTATATACTAATTTAAGTTTATAATAGTTATGTGACGACCCATTTTTTCCAGGTAATCCTATCACTAATGATAGTATTTCAAGACCTCCGAGGATGTATAGTAAGCGCGTTGGCGCTCAAGCTGGAGGTAGAGGTTTCGAATCCCGCCGGGGAACACAATTTTTTCTGTGTTCCTTGGACTTTAACGTGTATTAAATATGTGTATTAAATAATCTTTAATGTTTGTATAGAATAAAAGTAAAAAAAATATTAAATATATTTTATATTTAATACTGTAATTAATTGTTATAATATATACGTTGTCTTGTACTCGTAACACAAGTTCTTCGAGAACTCACCACAGGACCAGACTGACGTGGTGTATAGTGTCCATACATATTATTATCATTATTTTTAAAAAATCCTCAGCCCCAAGTGGCATGTTACTCGTAGTAATACGAACGCTCCTTCACCCTCGGAGGTGGAAATATTATTTTTGCATAAGATCCACGGAAGGTTCTGCTCACCTTTCGTTATTAACTCCCCTTTGAGGCAGTGCCGGCCGCCCTCATACCCTCTAATGGTTTTGAACTTGTTATTTCTATATCTTGTTGCTTTGTGGTTTATTAGGGATCCTTTCTTCAAAATAACTCATCAGAACTCATATAGGATTAATTCCTGTGTCAGTTCACACTGAAATATATGGCACATCCCATTGATTTCATTTAATGGAAATTAGAATTTATTAATTAAAGTCAAACCTGGATAAGTTAGGGACTGCAATTCGCCTGATCGCAAATCTTAAAACTGTTCATTTATTCTTATAATCTAAAATATTTTTTTACGGAACCCAAAGCCAGACTCACACTCGTCTGCTTTTTTATTTTAAAATAAATACGACGGATCCAACTCAAGGCAGCGGTTTTCTTACATATCATTTTAAATATTACGGAGATTTCTCGTACAAAAAACATCCGACTAGATGAGTAAAGGAGCCTCCTAAAAGCATTCTAATTATTGTTCCTTTCCCCATAATGTTATCGTGTACACATGGAAGAGATATGATTAGCCGCGGTGTTATCACTACCATGGTTTTTTATGCCATACGGAGTTGTCTGTAAAGTCTTTTTACTGACGATAGTTGAACGTGACAACGTCATAAGAAAATACTGATGGGCCGATTGTGCCTATTTGTCGCTCGTTCCGCGCTCTCGCTTGCACTGCATAAATGGAACGCCTCAAAGCGAGGTAACGCCGCATGAGTCATGTTTTTCGTGCGTGCAGCCGGTTCTATCGCACGTTGTTACGTGATTACCAACTCCACACATTGCCCTGCATTTCCCTTTCCCAATGGGCCGCCGAAAACTCACAAACTGCACGAAAGCTGTCACTTTATGCCAGTATGTGAGCGAAAGGTACCATCCCGGTCGTGTCCAATGCTGCAATGTCCTCTTACTCTGGATATGGATATCATTATTCTGATTATTTCGTTGAACTTTAGATCCTAAATCCATGTAGCAAATGTTATTATTAGCAATCGTTTGCATCGTGCATCTCAGGGTAGAGACGAGTGAGCTCCAGTAATTGGTTACGTTGAACAATACAATAACTAGAAAGTGGCTAAATCCGCGGGTTACTAGTGTTGTATCAGCATATTGAAGTAAAAGTTTTTCGATGAAAAACATTGAGACTGTTTTTGTCTTTATTGTGACTGATGATTTTTTTTTAAAGTCAATGTCTCGCATGCCTACCTACACACTATTGATAATTATAATGTGTAGATTGTATAAACATGAGAAACCAATACGGAATTCTTTTGAAATAATTTTGTCATGTTATAATTCCCAATAACCAAGTTACTCGCTTAAAGGTGTTCGTGGTTAAGTTTCAACCATTAATACAGTACACAGCCATTCCAGAATTCCATGAAAATTAATCATAACATTCAGTAAAAACGCTACAGTAGACATTTACATTAATTTTTATTAATTTAAACGAGACTAAAGGGAGATATTCATTAGTACCTGAGGGAGGGTTCCTTTGGTGCTCGTCTTTTGCAAGTTCTCTTTTCCGTTTTTAATTATTGAACCACTCATTCCTAATTATTGTTATTAGGGGAGTGGTGAAAATTGAGGGACTCTGGTAATATTGACCGTAGCGTCTCAAGGGAGGTTTTTTAATTGTGCCTTTGACTTTCTTGTTCTTTTTATACTCCAATAAACTTGAGTTTCACGCTGTCTTCGCTTTTATTGCTTTGTTAAATGTAAAATTTTATGTTTTTTTTTGCTGTGTGCTTATAAAAATTTCGGTTGTTACGTTCTTTTTTTAATTGAAAATTATTTTCGTAAAAAAATTGTGTGTTTAGTTGGTTTTAACATATTATGTACCATTGAAATAGTGTAGATACTTTATTATTACTGAAATTGGCATCCATGTTGTATGATAAGTATCTACCCTATTTTTATTTTAAATTAGCAGGAATTTGGAAAAAAAAACCGTCCAAATTCCTGTTAATTTAAAATAAAAACAATGTAGATACTTATCATACACAAGTATTAACTTAATGTAAATTATTATAGAATTTATATACTATAAAACACAAAAATCGTTTGACAAATGAAATAATAATGTATCGTGTTTATATTGTTGATATGCCGAAATAAATAAATAAATAAAAAGGTTTTTTTGCATGTTTCTGTAAAAAGCTTTTGATGTGAAAGTATAATAGCTATTAAGAACACTTTTAAGTATAATCATAAGAAACTCCAGACAAGAAAATCGTCTGAAATAAAGGAACGTAACAAAACTCTAAATCTCTTTTGTCGCATCGAAAATAAAGTTGGTATAAAACTCCACATACCCAATCCGCTAATGTCCCTAATACGTATTGGGCATTAGGTATTTTATATCCAAATTGCCGTTCTCTAAGCCGAAAAGCCTCAGTAAGCCATGAAACCGAGATCAAAAGAGCTGCCATTACAACTGCGGCTCATTTTTTATTTAGCCCCGCAAAGGTCTTATCTTGACGCCCCTACTTTATGACGTCATAAAGCTGATTTTTAATCTGAGTTCGGATACTCCTGAAAGCATTAGCCGATTTAAAAAAGGAACCTATCAAGATTATATTTTAATTCTCTTTTTGTAGAAATAATATTATGATGTTTGTACATTTTGTATTTTATTATTTGTATTGAAACACGCGTGTATATATTCTTGTAAATATTCAAATTAATTTCGTAGTTGATTAATAATATATTAATTTTGGGAAATAATCTTATTGCGGATTAACATCAGCCCATCGGCTTTATTTACGCATCAAAGTAGTGTTTGAAATTCAATTTTAAGCAATCGTTTCTTTCAAAGAAGGGGACACTACAAAACAATAATAAAACAATATAGTGCAACTCTTGTTCCTAACGTTTAACCATAAACGTTTGGTGAAAAGTTTTATAATTATAATTTATTATGAAGTTAATTTCGACCCCGTTCTAGTTTTAGTCTTAGTACCTGGTTGACCGAGCATTTGCTCGGTACACTAAGTGATAAAATACGATAAAATTATTCTTCCAAAAAAAAATGATCTTAAAAAAAAAAGGAAAAACAATTCGGACTGGAGATTCGAACCAGGCTCGTTCGGACTTAACTGCCTAATTTCACCACTAAGCGACCATGACATATTATTTGACAGCGAAATTTACGTTCGTATTCTAATCATATTTTTTCGATGCCTCAAAACACGGAAAAAGAAAAGTTTTCTAAAAATGTATCCTAGCTAGATCGATTTATCGCCGTTTTTAATACATGTATACAAAATTTCATGAAAATCGTTGGAGCCGTTTCCGAGATCCCGATTCTATATATATATACAAGAATTGCTCGTTTAAAGGTATAAGATAAGATTTATAAAAAAATAATAATTTTATTATATTATGAATTTAAGAAGTAAAAAAAATGCAGACCTAAAAAAATAATCTTAACGTTAATTTTATTTCACTTTTAAATTACTATAGATTTTTGTGTTGCAGTGCTTATTCTAATTGACAATTATTTTCAGTTTTTTTGTAATTTTTAGGACGCGAGTAATTCTATTTTGGGAAACGTAATATACAAATTTATACAGCTCCAAAACAGACATGAAACTATGTTCAGAATATATTAACGTGATATTAAACACGCTGTATATTTGATCTCGAGCCGTGTTATTCGATGCAAACACATTTTTATGAACACCCCCCGGATCAATATCCCACTTTATGAAGTGTAGCACGTGCAACCTGCAATATGCGAGGCGGCAGACGAAAGTCTTTTTATGAATAACTTCAATGATTTATGAAGTTTACGCATTTCTCTTATTGATGCGTTGAGATTTTCGAAATAGGTTTTGATGACATGGTTTTGACTTAAAACTTTACGGCTTATGATAAATTCTTGCTGTTCCGCAAACTATTTCTTTTTATTTTCCTCTCTTATTTTCTCTCTTTTAGAAGAAAAAGAAAGAAAGAATTTATTTGTGACACACACATGTATGACAAAAATTCAATATTACATTTTTTCTTACTTGGGTATCACAAAATGGTTCCAGCTCAGTGTTTTGCTGATGTTAACCAGCACTGGTCTTCCGTTGGAACCGTTTAGTGAGATCAAGAAGCGGTTACACGTTGAACGTAGACAGAGTTTGCACTACATAACTAAAATACTTGACGTACTACTACACTATACTACTATAGTATGGTTAGTTACAGAAACAAAGATAAAGATAAAATAAAAAATATATAAAAAAAAAAACAAAAACACAATTACACAAAGCACACAACACAAGTAATGTTAAAAGATATTCTAATGCCAAGTTTTTCTACGTATCAGTCAGTTTTTCATTACTTTCTAAGCCGAATGAATAATATTATGAACTAAAGAAAATTGCTTCTTTCAAACTGTTCAAATCCTCTGCTCCAAATGAAAAGTTAACTGCAAATAAGTTTGTTCGTGGCAAGTCTTTTTATTTATTATAAATGAAATAAGTAAGACAGGGCAAGGGCGGCATAATGACGGGAGTAACTCATTTACTCTGATGTGTAATCTATATAATTGTAAAGTTTCATCGAAATACATAGAGAAGTTTTTACGCGTAAAAGTAAGGATTATATTTAATGATTGAATTTCACGCAAATAACGAGTTCGCCATGGTCTTGAATATATGAAAATAAGCGGGAGGCCAATCACTTCTGAACTCGGGTGGCGGCTGATGGGGAGGTGTTTATACCCTTTTTTATAGGTTCAGGAGCGTCTTTTGGACCACAGCCAGGTTTTGGCCGCTCTTTTGTTTGCCTCTGATCTTACCAGTAGTGGTTTTAAGTAGTAAATGGTTAATTACTGCGGTAAATATGCAAATACGTGATGGGTATTAAAATATGCGAAATGGGATATATAATATTACTGAAGTATAATAAAGACCCTCTCCGGAAGCAAGGTGTCCTGAGTCAAAGTCAAAGCTCTTCGGCGTTATTCTCTATAGTACATTTAATGCTCATATAAAAAGAAGCGCTAACAAGAAACTATCTGCAAATGGCGTATACTGCTGCTTAGGCAAAAGCGGACAATTTAAAAGTTTGCATACTGCCCATATTGGCTTACGCGAGTAAAGTCTTAGCGCATATGCTATCTTAACACATGAACTGCTAAACTTAAACTGCTAATTAAAAGAAAAGGCTATTCCAACCAGACAAACACAATATATAGATTTATAGGGCATTAAATAGAGACAATCAAAAGTAATACTGTTATTTTCGATCGATTACGCTGTTTTATCGTCTACAAATACAAAATTTAAATTTGGAATCTATTCCTACATATCTCTCGACCATCTTGTGTAGTAAAGTACGTGTCATTTGGCCTGGGGGTCGTTAGTGCGTGCACGTCTTAAGCTTCGTCTGTACATTGATAAATACTGGCCATTATGTTACAACGCCTACACAACCCCGTTTATATTCTTCATGTACGTATACCTCCTATTATTCGACTTGTAGGATGCACTGTACTGCAGGCTCGTCTGCACGGGTACGCCTATCAGGCTTATTTTTTCCGTCAAACAACTTTTCTGTATTTTGAAAAAAAAAAATTGCATAAGGCCGTATAATAAGCGTCATATTATAGTGGTCGACTATCTAACAATTTTATTAAAGTATCTAGCTGTTGTCCGCAGCTTCGTCTGCGTTAACTATGATTTATAATGGCGACTTAGCGGCACGATATTATAGCCTTTTAGCCTTTCTCGATAAATAGGCTATCTAAGACTGAAATAATGATTGAAATCTGACTAATAGTTCCTGCCTTCCCAGACTTTTTTCGCGATAAAAGGTAGCCTATGTCCTTTCCCAAGCTCTGGTCTACATGGTGTACTAAATTTCATAAAAATCGGTGCAGTGGTTTAGGCGTGAAAGCGTAACAGACAGACAGACAGACAGAGTTACTTTCGCATTTATAATATTAGTAGAGATAGGGATAATGTCACTGTTGTTTTCTTTCATAAACAGCCGAGGAATGTATTAAAATCGGTATTTTTTTTGAAGTCAGAGGCAAAGATCGATTTTTGTGTAGGTATGTCTTGAGCCAAAAATGTTATCTGCAACTTTGTAATAAAAAATATTGTTTTGTATTTTGTTGAAGAATCACAAAATAACTGATGTTGTTAAATAAATTGAATTAAAGATATTTTTTTTAAATAATTTTATTTATTTTTAAACTATATTCTGGTTATCTTCTATGTTATCTTCCGTTCATCAGTTTAGATAGTTGTTTCGTGCTAAGTATACCCAAAGATACGCGCTAGTCTTCCAGAACCTGCCATTACTAAATCGAATTTCTCTTAGTTCTAGAAGATGTTTTAGAACTGAAACTAAGAGCGCGTGAAAAGAAAATTTTAGCAACTTAATGCAAACTATTTGAAACCATATGAATGATAACTCGGACGCTTAGCGTGTAGCGATGGCTGTGCGGCTGCGTTGTGGTCGATATGTTACGACGGCAATCCCACTGCATCATCACTATTACACATTATTACCTAAATATCTCGTTCATGTATCGTATTCGTTATCCATCGACGCGTTTCGTTTGATTTTTTCGTGCTGTGATGTTAAAAAGCGTTAATGGTTAGGTTGGATGGCTTTTTGATTGGATGGATATTTATTCGTAGTAACTTACACCTTATTTCAAAACACTTGTGACAGTGATCGCCCCTATATTTGAATGTTTGATGGAAGTGGAAAATATCCAAACTATACCCATAATAACAAATAAATAGGTCTATAGTATATCAATCTGTTCAAATCTATAGTTTAGTTCTATTGAGAAAGTTATGGAAAGTTTAAAAAATCTGGCATGTATTTGGGCAAAAATTGACAAACGGTATAATAATACAAGTATATGAATACACTCAGAAGAACGGATGGCCGATGGGAAGGTTTAAGAGTGGAAGCCGCGTTTAGGTAGACGAAGTGTTGGTCGGCCATTAACTAGATGGGAAGACATCTCCGTGCAGTGGCAGGTCCGTGTTGGATGCGAGTAGCAAGGGATCGGTTCACTGAGGGAGGCCATGTGATGATGATGATGATGGTGATGATATAACTTACATATTTTTTGTGTAATTATTAAAATAAAAAACTATCTTCTATGGGGGCCTAGCCAAATTGCCATTAAGAAAGCGTTAGTGAAGTTCGAAAATGTATGGGATTGACATAAGGCCGCGCTTAATCACGTAGTCCATGTCAAAATGTATAGGACATTTTATCATTTTCGAACTTCGCTAACGCTTTCTTAATGGCATTTTGGCTAGACCCCATGTACTTATTTCTGTAGGAACGAAAATTGTCGAAAACGTCTCAAGCCCTTCTAAAACCAAGGAATCTCTTCCTCTAATCCTTTTTCGGAGCGTACAAATGTCCTGAGTCTGTACGTGAGGGCACGCCTTGTGACATGCCACAAATCAGCAGCCGCGCTTGTCGAGGTGGCGCGTTCCTGGCGCGTTCTTGGCGCATTCCCGGACGCGCCACCGCCTGCGAGATGATCTTGGGACGTGCTTCGGATGTTCCAATCCGCTGTTCGAAATTTGAATTTTAAACATTCATTCGAATTGAACAATATTCGATTTGATGAACCACAAGTCCTCGCAAGAATAAGCACGTTGAAGTGGCAATGGGCTCGTCACGCACTCATAAGAACGGATAGCCGATGGGCCATTAAGGTTCAAGAGTGAAGGCCGCGTTTAGGTAGATGAAGTGTTGGTCGGCCATTAACCAGATGACGATCTCCGTGCAGTGGCAGGTCCACGTTGGATGCATCCAAATGCGAGTCCCCACACACGCCAGTGCGCCTACCCAGGCCCTGGTATGGTCGTAAATGATTTCCGCTGCGTCATCAAAAAAAAAAAAGGTCCGCGTTGGATGCGAGCAAGGGATCGGTCGTCTTGGTGTTCATTGAGGGAGGCCTATGTTCAGCTGTGGACAGATAAAGGCTGATGATGATGATAATGAAGTCCTTGCAAAACTCGTTTCGAACGAAGGATGATCCGTGAGGCGATTGTAATTTAAAAAAAAATCTGAACTTCAATTTTAATGAGAAAATGGCTGGCTCTTACCAATTACCATCCGTTAGGGAGCAATTATTAAAATACGTAATTATATAAAAAATACAAGCATAATACTATGTCACAGACTAAAGACTCAGCATTGAGCTGAGCTAAGAGTTCCTTCTTTAAATTCATTAAAAAACCTTTATATTGAGTAAAATACAGTGAACATCATAAAACGACTTTATTGTGGCGGTAACAAAGAAGACTAATATGAATTTTCTGTTACGCAGGTAAATCGTTCAGTCTAACAATAATGCTCGCGACCTCCCCACCACAAGTGGCAACCTACCAGAAGGCGATCAAGGTGACAGTGGACGGACCAAGGGAGCCTCGCTCCAAAACCAGGCACCATGGCTTCCATCCCTTCCACTTCGGACCCCGGTTTGCGCCAGATCCGCTGATGGGGTCTTTACCTTTCAAGCTATCAGGTAAGAATTATTTCTTTGTGTTGTTACTTTGCTGTATGTAATGGACCGCCTGATAATTATGATGATGAATGGCCACCATTGATAAGGCTAATAATGCTGTGGATTTTACATTTCTTTTAGTGTCAACGAAAGCTCGATTTTTTTCTTTTATCACTTACAAACTATTTTGTTTATCATAAAATAAAAGAAAATCGAATCTGGGTCGAAACTTCTTCTTCTTGTGTCTAAAATAAGTACGTATATCTGTTAACTGGCATATTTCAATAATATAATTATATTTTTAATTTAATACCTATAGAAGACCCTCGAACGCAATCGAAACTGTAATATTTTTTAAAAATATGTATATCCGCTTACCGCTGAAAACCTCAGAAACACTAATAAATTTATAAAAAAAAATGTGGTGTCGTGAGACACCAGGTAGGAACGAAGTTCCTTGGCTAAAAAGAAAGGTATTATACACTACTCGCTTGTGTATGCGACTGTCGCGCCTGCGCACGTCTCATTTAACGCTTTTATTCCACGCACTTTTTCTTACGGTTTTACTATCACATTTTTTCAGTTCGGTCGCGCAGCAAAATCCCTATCCCCTCCAAGCCTGCCGTAAGGAACTTCGTTCCAAAAAAAGTCTGTGTCTCAACTCCGACGCACGACAGGAGTTTAGTCCTTACGAACGATTCTAAAATATTTTGTTTGACTCTTCGTGTGACATCTTCGTGTTACATCGTGGGACGTCGTGTAACATCATAACATTTTACTCCCATATATTTTCTTTTTTTTTCGAAACTTTTAGGCCTGATGGTCTTTAAGCTCAATCTTTCAAACCCCGGCCTTATATATGAAAATCAATTCTTAAAAAGTAAACTCCAAAAAAACTTAAATATTAAACAATATATTATATTGTTTAATATTTAAGTTTTTTTGGAGTTTATGACAAACAATAAGTAATAAAGATTTGCATTTAATTAAAAACTTACGCTCCATAAAGACATTGTCAAATTAAGATATTTAAGTACTCCCGAATGTAGAGACTCTCGGAACGAAAATTCACAAAACCATTCAAAATGAAATAAATTTATTTCTACACAAGGTACCGTAAACGTACATGGAACAAAAAAAAACGCCAGTTGATTTTGTTAATACGCACTTCGGCCCTCCAGTACTTGCCACTTGGCTGATATTAAATTGTCACCGGACCGCTGTCATCCGAGGCAACACCTCGAAAGGGGATTTAACTCGGTCCAAACTTCTCCTCTACAATTAATTACCAATTTACGGACCCTCTTTTGACACCTGTAAGAAACAGGCTCCGTCATAGAATAGCTATTGATATATCTGTTTATGGTTCCTTAAAGGTTTTGTTATTATTTTAAAGAAAGAAAGAAAGAAAGAAAAACTTTATTGGAACACACACATGAGACTACAACAACAATATGGTTGAAATTGACTAATAAGAACTACATCCATATAATAAATAAATTACTCTTACAATTTGCGTAAAACTATCGTGTGTCTCAGGAATGCGCCAAAATGGTTTGGTTCGGCATTAGTCAGATTACCATAATAAAATGGAACCTGACACCGGTTTTCAACCAAACCATAGGGAGAGTGCGTCACAGTTGCCTACTAATATTATACAATTAAATCTTAATACAGAATTAAAACAATAAAATATAAAACACAAATAAGCCTGAAATTATACAACCACCACCATAAACACATACACTATTTTACCACCCGCACACACATACATATTCACGTATTATATTATAATATATAGGATATGAATATTTAGACTGAATATAACAAAATTTTGTAAATAAAATAATACATATTATAAAATATTAATTGTTAATCATACAGTTGAGGCATTCGCTATTATATCCGTTGTCTGTTGCTCGCCAACAAGAAACTGTTTTAAATGCCGTCGGAATGTACTTAGGATGCTGAGAGCCCTTATTGGTGGTGGCAAGTTATTCCAAATCTT
The DNA here is from genome assembly GCA_905333005.2 of Lycaena phlaeas. NCBI lineage: Eukaryota > Metazoa > Arthropoda > Insecta > Lepidoptera > Lycaenidae > Lycaena > Lycaena phlaeas. The sequence continues at coordinate 9,836,421 of HG995181.1, forward strand.
TGCTGCCGAGTAGCGAAAGGTACCTCTAAACGCCGCAGTTCTGTGTGGGTGAGTCGAAAGTTGTTGCGAACACTGTCTACGCGCGGTGAGCCAGCTCAATCTTTCATAGAGATAGGGGGGGGCCTTATATTTGATGACTCCAAACAGTAGACACGCAAGGTGGAGTTTGCGTCGTGCCCTCATTCTAAGAACAGACCGATTATTTAAAAAAGGCGTGACATGGGTTCTACATGGAATGGAGTAACAAAATCGAGCGCACGCATTTTGTATTCTCTGAATTAGTTTCCCTGTGCGAGCCAGCAGGCGAGGTCCGTAAACCGTGTCACAGTAGTTCAATTTTGACTGTACAAGAGTTTCAACTAGCTGTTCACGCAACTCCAGGGAAAGGAAAGGTCGTATCTTATAAAGAACTTTAAGACGATAAAAACAGTTACTAACTGAATCGGACACGTGTTTTTCATACCTAAGTTGTCTGTCTATCAGTAGTCCTAGATTTCTGGCTTCGGCGACTCTGTCAATAGGATTCCCCGACAACCTTATATCGAGCGATGGAGGCAGTTTTTCAATCTGCCGCTGAGGTCCAAAAACCATATATTTAGTTTTAGAGGGATTCAAAAACAGGCCGTTTCTCTCTGACCACTCAGATATACGGTCTAAGTCATCATTTAAATCTCTTAATTTAAATTTTCATAATTTAACGGTAAATCTATGGTATTTTTTTTACGAAACTTAGTTAAAAAATTCGTAAGTTGAAACAATATTTTATCATTATTTTATATTAAATCTCGTCTTAAATCAGATAAGTGAAAAATGAAACTCTAAAAGTTAATGCAAATAGGCTATTTGTTTTTTTCATAATTTCAATGATCAATGTAATGTGTATGTTGAATGTAATCTTTGGACCAACTAAGCCGATTTTGAAAATTCTTTCACTATTGGCTGCTACTATGTAAGTGACACTTTATTCCCCTATTTCCCTGGGAATACGCAGGTGAAATCGTGGGGCGCTGCTAGTGTTACAATATTGACAAACACAAACACAAGCAGTGTCCCGCGGTTTCACCTGCGTATTATTTCCCGGTCCCGTGGGAGTACGGGGATAAATTATAGCCTATGTGTTATTCTGATGTATAAGCTATATTATTGTAAGGTTTCATAAAAATCCATTCAGTAGTTTTTACGTGAAAGAGTAACAAACATCCATACTCACAAACTTTCACGCTTATAATATTAGTAGGATTCGTTTATGTAAATCTAAAGGTGATCCTGTATAATACATACAAACGATCATCAGATTGTTCCAATTTGCATCATTCTATATAACTTATCCCATTGTATCAGGGAAGTGAGCGTAAGTCTACGCAAGTGGCGGGCAAACCTCGTTAGGTGGGTGTCAAAGGGCCGTAACTCGATTACACACCTCGCGTACTACTCAGGAGTCGGCACACACCAAGACACCCAAATTATAGCAGACTCGATAATCATGTTATATTAAAATCTAGATTAATATATAGATATACTACAGTACTACATACAGTTACAATAATAAGGTGTATAGTAGTATGGCAGAAAGAGTTTGTAAATAAAATATTATAAACCGCTCATCCGACACCCAAGCTATTGAAATGAATGAGCTGATTTTGATGTTGATTCTGTGTTGATGTGTGTGTTCCATTCAAATCGGTTCATTGGTTACAGAGCTAGTGTTACAGACATAATGTAACAGCCAACTCACTACACCCGTTATCTTTTCGTGCATTTGTGCGTGTCGTCATAAGAATATTAAATTTAGTATAGGTACCAAAAGTCATAAATCGATTTAAAAATTCACTTGTAATAATCGAAAACAATATAATTTTATAGTTTATAATAATTGCTTCAACGTCAATTCAGAAAAGAATCACTCTATTTAGAGGTAGGATAAGGTAAGGCTTCCATCTCGCTTCGTGTTCCTCAGTGCTAAGAATCGTGAACTCCTTTCTCTATCACTTTCTCTCTGATGATCTATCTCCATCTGCTCCTGTCTCCGGCGGCATGAACGGCATCGTAAACCATAGAGACAAGTTCGATGTGGATTTGTACGGACCGTGGTTGAGTTGCAGCCACGACGTCTTGTCCCTTTGATTTGCCGGTAACTATGAACTTTCTGACGTATCATTTATCGAATTTCCTTGGTAAGGTACTAATACAAGTATATTAAAAAATAAGTAATATATATTTATCTAAAAAATAAGCTTTTCCTAGAATCTTATCTTTGCAGCAAGAGCACATTTTACTAGATTAAGGTTTCTGTATGTATTAGTATTATCTTGTGACTAATGATGTTAAATCAATCACATTAACTTTTCACGTATCTCCGTATTTGTCAGGCTAAGTTTGAAACAATCCGTCGGATATGCAAATTTCGTGAGATCCTCCGAGCTCCGCCGTGCCCTCTCAATAACCCTTCCCAAATCATGATAAATTATCAACACTCACGTATACGCGCTTTTCACCTACTTACTTCTTAGTTACGGAGTACGAATAATTGGATGTGACTTATTATTATGATCTCATTTTAAGTATAAGTTCATGAGTACCATCCATAATTTTTAGCGTCGTAGTTTTATGGAGCGAAATACTTGTGTAATTCTATATATATTAACGTTGTATATAATTGATGAAATAGATAAGATAGACATGATGAGTGATATAGTCAAATTTCATGAGATAAAGTTAAAAATATCTATGACCTAACGAAATAATATGACTTTCCTGAAATTAGCTGCATGTAGGTGTTACGCGGATACTTCTTGACACAAGAAGTTTCCAAAATGTAGACTGGATTATATAATTGTATACATAGTACATACATGTGCTATTCATCATAGCAGAAGAGTATTTTTATATAGCACAGCCTAATGAGAAAATGTCTAATTATGAAAATCTATGTAGCGGAAGAGTGTAACAAAGTGTAAAATAAAAATTCTTACCATAGACACAATTATAATTGACAAGTTGAGCCCGGCAAACGTTTTCTTGTCCTCACCCAAAAATGTTTGGCCTCATCATCATTTTTTTCGTACAAATTTTATCCCGATAATAAACAACACGATAAAAAATAATCATTTAATTGGCAGTGGTTCTGAAGTTATTTTTATTTGTATGTAGTAGTTAGTTATGTATGTAGTTATGAATTTGAGGCAAAGTCTAGGGCGAAATTAGGAGAAACTGGGGCGGCGAATTAAACGGAAATAAAATAAAAGGTCACACTAAAAGATAAATCAAAATACGTTCACCAGTTTTTGGTGTGACTGAACATACTGAGCTATGTTCTTTTACCCTACAATTGGCAAATTTGGTGGCCTACACATCTTTCTCAAGTTGTCAGCTGTGAAGCTTTTGCTCACTTTTTTCGAAGTGAGATCTTCTTTTGCCGCGTCGAGCACTTTTTGGTTGGTAAACATTTTGTGGCTTTGCGTCACGTCAATATGAATTTTCAGTTTTTTGTTCAAAAATTTTGTTTATAGTTCTTTAATTATAAGTTTTAATTTGCTTATGCAGCGTCATGCGCTGACCCTCTAATTTTCCGCCCCTAGGCCGCCACCAGTAAGCTCTATTTACAAACGTAAGAATGATCTTGACTCATACTTTTAAATACAATAATAAATAATTAACAATACATTAATAGTGAATGTAAGTAAACAAATGAATTATTAAAGTAACTACTGCTATATAATTCACTTTCAAGTCCACGATACGTTTTGCTCATCCCTGTGAGCGTCGTATAAGCGCGGAGCGCCACTTAGAGTCGCAGTCTTCGCATTATTAATGAGGGAGCCTTAGAGAAAATTAAATATAGCATTAGGCCCGGAAGCCTGGGACCGGGGTCCGGGGGGTAAGAAGGCGGGAAACCCTTCCGCGCGACAATGCGGGTGCATAATTACGCATTTGTAAATTTTAAATGTTCCACCATACTGCCTTTTGTACGATCCGCGCTTTTACCGAGCCTTTAAACGGTTTCAAATGAATTCGTATGATGGCGGGTGCGATTAACTCTAAATGTGCAATTTCGCGCATAAAACGTCATTATACATCATTGTACAATTTATCAATGTATGTAATGATTTCGAGTCCTTTGTCACGCTTCTGATTGATTATATTGATGATGTGTAATTTGAAAAATATTTTGTACTTTGAGTTTTGATTTTACTTGATTTAATGATGACAGAGGCGTATAGCTGATATAATATCACCTTTTATTTTCCTTAATGCGCTTACTGAAAGTATAAGTCAATGTCCTATTACTGCGCACGGGTCTCCTCCTCGAAGTTAGGTGAGACTGTTGTGCTATAATTTCACCGATGTGCCGAAGTTCGAAGGTTCGGACCTTCAAAGACATTTTAATCTCATCAAGCATGCAGGTTTCCTAAGTATTTTTTGCTTTACTGCTGAGCGAGTAATGTCGCATGTTCAGTTGCACTTATAATATTAGAAAACGCATTTCAATTCACCACCAAGGTCAGGAATGTACCTGGACCTTTTTTATAGCATAGGAGGGCAAACGAACAGTCGAAGCCTTGCGACTATCGACGCCCATTAACATCCACATAACCAGAGGTTATGCGGATGCGTTGTCCTCCTGTTTTCTATCCCCCTCCAATGGGCCACCGGAAACTCACAAACCGCACGAAACGCGACAGCAAAGCTGTCACTTTATGCCGACTTTATGTGAGCGAGTGGTACCACCGCGGTCGTGCCGGCTCAATTTGGCTACAAAGCAGTATGGCACTACCTCTTTAAACCTCTTATATGCATATATTGTATCGAAATCCAATTTTTTTCTTCGTCTTCTTAGCTGAGATTAGAGAGCATAAGCAAGGGCGCCAGTACAGTGGGAACATCATAAGTACTACAATCCTGTATTATATATGTCATAATAGGTATGTGTTGTACTTTACCTGTATTATCTGGGAAGGTAACAGAATTGCCTGCTGAAAGAAATAAGGTAATAAGGCTGAAGGTAATAATAAAGCCCTTAAAGAGGACGCGTGGCATAAAATGCATAGGTAATTCCTTAAGATATTCTGGTGTATGCAATCATAATTGACTGTGACAGCTAACAACTTAAATGTAAACGTTTCATTGCAACGGCCCTTAGTTCAATCTGAACCGAAACCAAACCTAAATTGGAAACCTAGTATACAGTAGATTTTTAATGCGCCGGCGGTAAAATAGAGATAACATATTCAATTTAAATAAAAATATTTTTGTTCTTTAACTTACCCGATGGAATTAAAAAAATCGGAGCCAATGACTCATTGTATTTTTGAGTTAAACAAATGAATTATTATTTTCTAATATGTTAGTAGGTACTTTTTTATAAGTAGTTTAAATACTTACATTTAAATTGTAATCTATAATCGGTTACGTTTTCCTATGACTCTTTATCACCCAAAATACAAAATATATTTCAATAAACGCGCACAAGATAAAGGCAAAACAAAAATAACTTAGCTAATGACATTAAGCTTAAGCAAGTTCCAATCTCCTATTTGTCTAAGGTAGTTTGAACACCAAAGGTTAATTAAGCTAAACAAAAAGGGGTTAAACAAAATCAATAGACGCGAATTCATTAAGTGTTAAGCAGATTGAAATCCAACATGGCGCGCAAGATGGCGGGCGGGTTAAGCGCGTTGACAAAGAGCCATCGTTAGTTCTCCAGCCCTCTTATTAACCTTATGATGTACGAAGGGCATCTGTCTTTTGTTAGTTCCTAGATATATTTATGACACGAGGGTATAAATTATCAAGATGGCAGTTTTATTACAGATTTTATAGTCTGTATGATGAAATTTTCATGAGATACTAGCAGGCAGGTTAATAATAAAAAAATTGATACAAATGTCGTGATGCCAATCGGCATGACGCAGTCATGTCACGTGTTATTTTTTATTCTCTATGATTTATTTATTTATATTTGGGAAAGTTAACTTCTAACTAAAATGGAGTTCTACTGTTTGCTTTTATTTAGTAATAATTTAGAATATTCTATTGTTTGTTTGCAAACGCGTGACTACACCGCATGTTACTACTATACTGACATAATTCCACTTTAAATCAAAATTCTAGCGACCGAAACCGCAGACAACAGTTAATATAATAAATTAGAAAAGCGCAGAGAAAAATTCGTACTACATATTTGTATCGTGATTTATCAAATATTGGCCAAGTTCAAGCAACATAGTATTTATATTTTAAGTAAATGATGAATATTTAAAGTGGTAGGCTTATATTTCTCCCAGGATATTTGGTTCGGCCACTAGTTCTTAAATCTCCGTGTTCTTTCGGATTCTCCAGCTTGCATCCTCTTACTGTACTGGATCCAGGATCTTACGGAGGATTTTCCTTTCCGCTCGGCCACTTGGTCAGAATGCGTGAGGATCGGGGAGTATTGAGAGCATATCTTAGACAACAGAGTGGACAGTGTCCAGTCCAGCTGGAAGGACATGGTGGAGGCTGACCTGCGTGAGCTCGAGGTTGAGGATTGGTCAGGATAGAGACTGGCGGATGTTTCTCGTTTCGGAAGGCCAAGACGCACTTTGGGTCACTGAGTTCAAAGTGGTATAAATACCATTTTATTACATCCAAGTATAATCTTAAGCTACGACAGTTACATTCTAAAGCAATTACATTAAAACATCCAATATTAATTACTGTAAAAATTCATCTCGAGAAAGCTTAAAATAATCTAAGCGAGAAGGGTTAAAGCATAAAAAAGTCTCCCTAATTCCGGAGACATGGAAATCACACTAAAACGTAAATACTTTATCCCAATAATCCCGGTTCTTCGCGGATTAGCGTGCTACTAAAGGAAAAATTCAAGACGCAATTTAGCAAATGGCATTAAAATGTTTGGGCTCAACCCTCTCGCGGCAAAGCTATTTTTCAAACTGCGAAAAAATCCCTCGGAACCAATGTAGCGGACCGGCACGTCTTGGGCGAATCTCATCGTCTACCGCGCTGCACGAGTTTTGATACTTTCGCTAATTGCGAATATTTCTTGGATCGGTTTCAAGTGATATTGCGATTGTAAAAAACACGATGTCTGGTGGTGTTATGTTTTAGCAAGATTTCTTTTTATTGAAAACATCTCTACACAGGTTTAAATTAATATTTTGTTCATACAAATAAAAAAGATTAACTATTTTTGAAGACATATTTTAACGTTGTCATCACAAAGAAAAGCAAAAAAGTAAGATGGTAAGATGAAGTATTAGTAGTATTCATGAGTTAGTGTCTCTTTTTAAATTGGAACTACTTTTTTTTCACGAGATTTGTTATGTAAATCATATTATGAGATTAAAACGAAATAAATGTTTTAAGTGAAAATAATGTTTATTGTCGTATATATTTTATTTTCTTCATCTGAGGCGTAAAATGTGTGATCGCTGTACACGTCGCTTACACACTGTGAACACAATACAAAGAATTGTAGCATTTTTAACGAATGCAAATGGTCTGAGCTACCCCTTTCTTTTACAACTGAACAAGGAAATGAAACAAAGCGTTTTGTTCTTACATCACGTCTGGATTGTGTGTGATCGTTAAATACTTTGTTTATTAAAAAACATGGAATATATAAGTAATTATTTATATTAGAAAAGTACTCTTTCACTTTTCGTCTTGGCAGCGTTTATTATTTATATTACGGAATCCCTCATTTTCGCGGACTTCTTGACGTCTGTTAATATAATCAATATTATCAACGAATAGGCAAAGGCTTATAAGATTGTATCGTTTTTGCCTTATCTTAGATCTCAAATTAGGCCGAAACAGAAATCTATATTGATGACATACGAATTTTAAAAGTAATCATTTCTGTCCGATCATTTCTGTATAAAAGATGGGATATGAAAATATCTTTATTAATAATTTTGTTTAATTTATATATACGAAAGAATTATTTCAGAAATATATTTTTCTGAGTTTGCAAGACATTCCTGTGCTCGAGTTTCGCAGAAGTAAGCTTTGCAAGTTAAGTGATTATAAACGTTTTAAAAATAAGAGGTTGCATTTCTGACTTGCGTCGGGAATAAATTGTCTGAAGTTTCATTTTCGAACGATATAATTTTCCCAATCTTTGCTGCAAAAACTCGACAGAATAGTATTTATAAAGATAAGATTTATGAAGAATTCGATTTTTGAAGTAAAAGGAAAATTTCAGAGGTTCGCGTCACCGACATGCTAATTTGACATTTTTTTTAATTTGTAATTTTATAATAATTCTTATTTGCCTATAAGTTATCTATTGGCACCTATGACCATTTTTTGTTAGTTTTATTGGTAAACGGAAAAACGACCCAGATACTGAGACTATACTGAGACGCAAGATAGTAATTTGTATTTTTTATTTTTTTGGTGGTAGCATTATTGTGATAAACCTAACTTCGCATCTCTTTTCATTGGACAAATTAAAAAAAAAACACAATTTGGTATATTTTCAAAAGTATCACTTGGATTATTATTTAGTATCCAAATAAGCTTTTATCATCCTAATGACTCCCTTACACCCTTACTATAAATCCGAATTCACTCACAATATGATTATCGTAAAGGAGTGTAAGACGGAGGTAATCCTAAAAAGCAGCTTTCGTCTAATTGCAAACTCTGCACTACCTATAAAGGCTAAGCGGTGGGATTCCAAATAATGTGTTTTACATTTTCGTACCGTTGGTATCAGCGACATAAAACGGCCTGTAATTTATTCTATTGCTGAAAGGGTTGGGTTGGGGTGGGAATTACCCAAGGTGGGTGCTAAAGGGTTAAGCCAAATATACGGGGCCGTACCGACGAACTTTGTTAATTTATGCGCTTAAAAATGTCAACTGAAAATTATGACGCCATAACATGTTTCCTATCATTAATGGCTTTATGACGGCTGAGATGTTTTTTTGTTACTTAGTTTTTGCCTGCTGCTCTTGATCACTTGACCTATTTTATAAACTACTTAAAACTCGAAATCTAATTGATTTCGTAATATAAGATAATAAATACAAGGTCTATACTATAAACTAAAAAAACTGATATGTTTTATTAATTTATAAAGCATCTCTCTGAGTTTATTATACAATCGAAATTTAAGACTTTTTTATCACAATAGGACTTAAAGAAAGATATACAGGTATCAAGATGGTAGTATGTGTCATGAGTTGCTAGGCAATAATTTTACATACATATATAACTAAAATTCAGTGTGAATTCATTAATGTTTTTGGGTGACGTTGTCGACTTTACCCCGGGTGGCTCGGTGGTATTCAGGTGGCATGTCAGTTGCTTTAACCCAGCACAAAATTATGCTTCTTTACGCAGCCGTTGTGGGTTCGAATCCCGCTAAGTGCAGATAATTTAAATTATGAAATTAAAAGTTCAATTAGTAAAAAAAAAGTACACACCTCTCTTACTAGCTTACCACGTGCTTAGGTTAAGGTGGTGTGATTAAATTATATAAAAAATCGGTTCATAAACGACGACGATAAGCCCTGAACAAACATAAAAAAGCATATATACGGTCGAATTGAGAAACGTTTAAAAATTCCTAGAAGTCGTTTAAAGATATAAAAAAATAAAAAATATATTTTATAGTTTTCTACCTTAAATCATAATGTCCTTTCATACGTACATTGATGATTGTATGTTCATCCAATCGTTGTGGTAGCCCTGTCACAATCGAGGAGTGCCGCGGCGTAGATAAGGCGCGAATGGAAACACGCTTTGAGGGCGCTCATTATTTAAATATTGTGATCACCGCCCCGTGCAGCAGCTAGAGATAATTCCAGCAATATTGTTCTGTTGATTGAGTTACGCTTAACGAGTTCAAAAAGCTTTATCTTGTATTGTCACTAAGGCTTAAGATATAGATATTTAGTTGAGGAACAAAGGGAGGATGGAATATATTTATTGTTTCTTACCTAAGCGCGGCCTCCACTCCAGAAAGTTATTGGCCCATTGGTTATCCGTTCTTCTAAGCCTGTAACCATTGCCATTTCAACAAGCTCAAGCTCAAGCTCGCGTGACATCAATAATTTTAGTTCTTCGTTTCGTATCCTATCTAGAAAGAAAGAATAGGTAAGCTTTATTTGACAAATAAAATACATAATATAAGATAGGGTGAAATACAAATGGCAAAAAAGTCAAAAAGAATCAATGAAACACCCAGCATATCATATAATATATGTATCTGAATAACTCATTCTTTTTAATATTGTTTTTTTTTTATTTATTTTTATCTATTAAGTGCCTTTTTCTGATAATGATGATACTAACGAAGACCGTTGTTCCAGGTATAGCCCACCAACTGGCCGGCCTGCCCGGGACCGAGTGGGGGGCGTTGGCGCGGCACTACCCTCCCCCGCTGCTGCCATCGCATGCGCACTTCACGCCGCACGTGCTACCTGCGCACACGCAACATAGTATGCCCCCGCCACAACCAGATGCGGGTTAATATTTTTATAGTTACAGTATGTCGTATGTCATATAATAAAAAAAGCTATATAGCTGTCACGAGATATCCATCATGATGCCATCTATTATCATGATGCATCCATCATCATGAGAAACATGGTTATATGATGTGATGAACTACGCGCGGCATGGCAGTATAGAACCGTTTGAGTTCACGGTATTCTCGATATTACTTCAATGTAAAAAAAATATATATTATATCAAAACTCTTTGGATACTGACTCTTTTGCATCTGCACTCATTTTTAACAAGGCCTTATTTTTCAGAAGTAACATCAGAGAACACAACAACAATGCACGCTCACAGCACCACCAGCCCGGCAAACTCCCGGCCGAGCTCCCCCCAGGATGACGACGACATATCCGTCACAGCATCTTGCAGCCCCCCTCCCGACGACCGTCCGGGGGCTTTCACCTCCGTCACGAGAACCAGGAAGGCTCTACAACCTCTACCCCCACCATCATCGCTGTTCCACAGTGCTTTAGCAGCACAACTGTTTCTCAACTCGCCGCTACTCCCAACACCACCAGCGTGGTTATATTCCCAATTATACGGAGGGTACGATTGGTGGCTGAGACCTCAACCACTCAAAGAGGATTCCAACTCGAGTCCAGATAGAGAAGAAGAAGCGGGCTCTACTTCCAGTTCGACGAAGAAACGGCCCGCGTCACCGGAATGGACCAATCAGGGTGTGAGGACTCGGAGCAAGTCATTAATAACCTCTGAAAGAAGACCAGTAGACGTTTGGCGTCCATATTGAATTTGTTTTCTTTAATGTACAGTACGAGCAATGCGAACTGCCCCTCAAGTGGCAAACGCTCCGAGTCTATACACTTGCGTTTTCTCGCTAACTCCATAGGGTTGCTGCAAAATTTTTGAAGAACGTTTACTAAGTCACATAAAGTATATGGTTTTGTTTGAAAAACGTTTAAAACGTATGTAATTCGTCCTCATAGACAAGTGGCATGAACGCTAAACGAATATAATAAAAAAGAATACTGATTGTATGAGAATGAAAATGACTTACAACATTTTAAAAAAGTTCAAGAACTATTATCATAATAATGTTCATTTTAAACGAAGTACAGACGTTGTTAAACGTTTTTACAAACAAAACCATATACTTTATGTGTCTTAACTCTTAATAAACGTTCTTAAAAAAAATTGCAGCAAACTTATGGAGTTGGCGAGAAAACGCAATTGCATAGAATCAGAGCGTTTGCCATTTGTCTAGAGAAGCTAAGAGTGTTTAGTGACTTTATGAACAACATACGTGATGGCCAAATAACGATATCGATAATGTGATTTCTCGTACTGTAAGACGATAGAGATGACACATGTCGATAATATGTTTTACATTTTAAGTCACCTGCATTATTGTCTATACATTTGAATGAGTTTCCAAACGATGTGTTAATAATTAATAACATTCCTTAATTTGTAAATAGGTTCATCGACTCGTATCTTATTACACACTAAGATTTGTTTTAGGAAATTTAGTTTCAGTGTCAATGAATAAAAACCTTGGAATATTCATTTTATTGTTAGCGACTATATTAATGAATACTCTATAAATATTTATTGAAAAAATTAAATGATCTTTGTTTCTAAAATGATTTAAAAAATATTTTATGTATAATCATTAAGTTCTGTTATTTGTATATTGTAATAATGGTTTTTTTTACTATTCACACCTAAGAATTTGCGTATTGTTTAATTTAAAATGTCATACAAATAATATTTATAGTAAAAACACTACAATACTGAAAAAACATCAATAAAATGGACAAAATATAGTATATTAGAATCACATTTAAAATAGAACATATTAAAATTATTTTTTTAATCAAAATAATAAATATGAAAGCTTTTATTTTTAAAATCAAAGATAATCTTCCGGAAATGTGGAACTTATGATGTCACATAATATGACGTTCTCAAATTAAATAGAAAAGATATTCCAGTTTCTGTAATTTTTGATAATGATAAAGATGTAATTTTCTGCTAAATTCCAAAACAGAACTAGTTGATGAAAGGAATTTTCTAGAGCGTTCTATTCGCATTCTAAGAAATCTTCTAGATATGACTTTCTGGGTATTAGAACTGTGGGATTTTTTATTGAAATCGTCTATTTTCTTTTACTTTACGCATGTTGGCTAGTCATTGTCGTAACCTTACTTCATCAACCTTTAAGTTGAAAAGGTAAAAAAATGGTAAAATATATTCATTGGTCATGGAACAGAAAATTCAATGTAAATTGATTTCCTGGGGAACCGAAAGGCACTGTAAATTATTGTTTTCATAGAGAAGAAAGGTAGTGCGAATTGCCTGGGTATTAGTACCAGGTTTTCATGGAACAGAAAAGCTGTGTAAATTGGCTGGGTACGAGTACCGGGATAACTGGTTTTTATCCACGTAAACTTACCATCAAGTGGCTTCCTTATTTCAAGGAAAAGGAATGTATATGTATGTACGGGACACGATTAAACGTAGAACAATAAGCAAGATACGAATTCAGTATAGTGATCATCGTTAGATGTTTATACGTTAGATAAATGTGAATTTGAATTTGTAATGTTTAAATATTTGTTGATTGTAAAAAAATAATGCTAGGTTTGTAAATAAAGTTATCGGAATTTTTAAACGTTTTATTTATTTGTCATTCATCAAACTGGAATATTTCAGATATATAAATAAAAATATATTATTATTGAGTGTTTGTATGGTAAAAGATATTACAAATTCAAAGATTTGATATATCATACCACATCTTGGGAATGTGGTATTACTATTATCATACATTGACGAGCTCGGGCGCAGTAGCAACAGCCGCGCGCATCGATCCACCAGGTTAAGCAACGCTTGCCGAGGTTGGTTCGTGGATGGGTGACCATCTTTACATACCGAGACTCCTCCGTGCTTCGGAAAGCACGTTAAGCCGTTGGTCTCGGCTGCCATTCGTGGATCTTTGACAGTCGTTACGGGTCGTCAGAAGCCTTTCTTATCGATCTTAATATTTTGACAGATTTTGTAAGAAAATCAAAATTTCATAGATAAGAAAATTTTAAGATAGATAGGATATTGAAAGCCGCCGTTAGTGGGCTTCAAATCGATGGTAGATTCGATAGAAGGTTAAATAAATATACTTTTGTAGTAATATTTTTAAATGAAAAAGATAAAATAATTTTGAACATCTTAAAGGCCTTCGTTCTTCTACGGATCTCCTCATTCCTGTGTACAGTAAAAATATATTCTAATCCTCGCATTAAATTTCCAAACTTTTACGGTCTTATTACAAAAAACTAAATAAACCTCGGCTTAAACCAGAACTATCAAGACCAGGTTTATCTGTAAAACCATGGTCTAAATTTGTTTGTATAACAAAACTTGTCTGCCTTATTACAAAAAGCGGTACTATACCTATAAATCATGGTCTAAGTAAAAATGGTATTACAAAATGTGGTTTAGCGATAAACCATGGACTAAACCATGGTCTAACCTTAAACCTCGGCGCCCCTAGTTTAACGATGGTCTAAATCACTAAATCTGCTGTGAAAAACTTTCTCTTTTACGCAATATCATCTTTTCCATTTTATATTGTTGTTTTAATTAAAAAAGGGATATTAATATGGTAAATTTAATTCATATTGCTAATTACATGTTTTTTGTTTAATGTTATGGTTTAATATTTTGACATCCGAGAATATTACGTTTCGATACACGTTCTTACTTTAAAAATTAATTTGACAGAATAAGTAAAATTCTTGAACCTAAACAAAGCTGCAATCGACATAATAACTAAATAATGTTTATATCTAATCAAAATAACCAGGTCTCAATATTTTTGTTCTCGTAAACATCACATAATCATTAGCGTATTATTAAAACTTTTTTTTTTGGCAAAAGGAACGTTTTAATAGAATGTTGTCATAGTGACCGAATGACATTTGTATTAAATGATGGTACTAAGAAAACCACGGTTTATATAAGTTTTGTAATACAAACATATTTAGACCATGGTTTTGCAGATAAACCACATTTTGTAATATTATTTTTACTTAAACCATGGTTTTTAATTAAACCGCTTTTTGTAATAAGGCAGTTATTGTTTTATGATAAAAGTTTTCAGTCACTTACTAAGCATAAAATCTGAAAATGCTGACAGATCGAGTTAAAGCTTCAAGCGCTATCTTGAAATTAAGTTTTTTACCGATATCTCGCAAACTTTGCATTGTCAATTGTAATAATACCAAAGGACGAGACTTTAGATCTTTTATTTGCCCTTTTTGTCTTACCGCTTATGATTTACTAGCGGTGCCCCACGGTGTCACCCGCGTACATTCGCGTACAAAAAGGACGTGAAATCGCTACTGTCACGGCCTCAATTATTTTTACCCGAATGTGCATAGTTTTCAAACTATGGGCCCAATTTTTTTTTCAAGATGGCGCTTCGAACCACATCTAGATCTTTCCGTTGTATTATTTTACTCTATGTCTAGATCTGCCAGCATTTTGTTGTCTACTTTAACCTTAGAACAAAGAAACCAAATTGAATTGGATACTTATATAGTCGGACTCGGACTCTTATGCGAGCGGTTCCGGGTTCGATCCTGACCCGTTCGTCGTGTGCCTTGAAATGGGCTTTTCTAAATTTCTAAGTGCAGTCCAAACACGAGACCATCGCTCGCTCATCGGTGAAGGAAAACATCGTGAGGAAACCTGCATGCCTGATGAGATTGAAAGTGTTTGAAGGTATCACGCATCGGTGAACTATGGCCCGTTACCCTCCTCGCCTGATTTCGAGGAGGAGAAGAATTCTTTTTATGCGAAGTCTTTGAACAACTTTATACATTCGAGACGAACATAAAATCTATAACAATAGACAATAGACTCTGTATTGTCTTCAACATTTACGAAGTCTCGACTAAATGTTCCAATCATCATAAAGTTTTGAGCATCTTACTGAGACTTAGTTTAATTTACAGACGTGCTTTGTCTGTAAAAGAAAAACTTGTACGATGTAAATTTGCCTTTTGATATATTCATACTAACTTTAACATATAATCCAAATACAGTTATTACTGTCTATTTCTGTGTAAGAAAATCTCTGAAGTAAACCTCCCCGGTAGGTAATTGAAAAAATTGGTTGTGTGTAAAGTCGGTTGACGGTCGTTTGACGTGACAACGTCAAACATTACATGCAGCACGAACCGAACCGAGCCGAACATGTCTCTATCTCATTTTTGCCGCGCTGTCGCTTTCGGAACACTACATGCCGTCATCATTTTCGTGCATGCTGCCCGTCATATCGACTTATTAGACGTTGTCACGTCTAATTAGTCTAATGTCACGTGGAAGAAAAATTGATGCAAACTTTAATTCCAATGAGTAAGGTATTCTTTGTAAGTATATATTATGAACACATCGTTAGAAAACCTGCATGCTTGATGAGATCGAGAGTCTTTGGAGGTATGTGAAGTTCACCAACCCCCATTGAACCAGCGCATCGGTGAACCTTCGAACCATCGGTGAAATTTCGTCTTCCTCGCCTGATTTCGAGGATGAGACCCGTGCCCAGTAGTGGGACATATAAGGGTTTACTTTTTTAAATATACCTATTTTAATTGTTTATAACAGTAAGTAATTACTTTTATAAATAAATATAATATTTCATATTCATAAACATCATCAGGTTTTATCCGTCCACTGCTGAACATGCCTTTCTCAATGAACGCCAAGACGACCGATCCCTTGCTACTCACACCAACACGGACTGGCCACTGCTCGGAGATCGCTTTCACACCTGGCAAACCAACACTTCGTCTACCAAAACGCGGCCTCCACTCTTGAACCTCATTGGCCCATCAGCCATCCACAATATTTATTTATAATAAAACATTAATATCGTTAGGTTTGAACAAAGTATCATAAACCGAAAATATTCGCTTGTAAATATGATTAAACGATACTTGGCAACTAGCGATATAAAACAATAAACCAGCAAGAGGGGGGTGGTGGGGGGATGCATTTTTGGATTGCATCCATATTATTCCAGACCGCAGCGAAACGCATGGCGTTCATTACATAACTATGCTGGATTTTTATTATAATTCAAACGTTTCCATGAATTTTCATGACATTTTAGTATTCGATAGTTTGATTATTAAACGTTGATACATGAACATGACGTGTTAGTCGAGTTTACTTTATCTTGAACTAGCTGTTGCCCGCAGCTTCGCCTGTGTTAAATAAGATTTACAACGGGATCTGAGCGGGATGATATAAGCTCTTGATAAATGGGCTATCTAAAACTGAAAGAAAAAATCAAATCAGATCATTAGATCCCTAAACTAACGCGTTCAAACAAACAAACTCTTCAGCTTTATATATTAGTCTTGAATTGATAGGTATCATCATCATCATCATCAGCCTTTATTCGTCCACTGCTGAACATAGGCCTCCCTCAATGAACGCCAAGACGACTGATCCCCTGCCATAGGATAAATAGGCATTGATAGGCATATAAGAATAAAAAAAAGAACACAAACAATATGCACTTGTTTTTATTAAACACACAACTGAATGCTTTATCATATTTAAATTACACATTTCACTTTTCGTCTGTTTATGTTGTTCTGGTAGTGAATTAAACGGACAAAACTATTAACATACTTAGAAATTTACTTGCATATACCTTTTGCAGAGCCGTAAATAGGGCGGTGCCACCGGTGCCCAGGCACAGGGCGTAGACTCTAGGAGGCGCAAGAATGACCAGACCAGGCAGGACTATTATTTTTTTCGGTTTGCTAAGGGCGCAGTTATAGAATCTCGCACAGGGCGCAAAAAAGGCTATTTACGGCTCTGACCTTTTGGTCTTATTAAGTCCTAGTATCTAGAGCAAGCACACGACAGACAACTTTTGGTACGGCCATTAATATACTCCAATAGCCGAAAAACACCGTTCATGGCTTCCAAAGAAGTCGGAACTATTTCTTCTTTTGGCAATAGGAATCTATCTCGCTTCCCCCTCAGCTCTATCATGTAGGAGTACAAAATGTTGACGTTCGCGTAACTCCAATCAGTGCTGGTTCCGCAGGCGAAGTACATCAGATCTTTGGTACTACCAACTTTGTAAGTATGGCCGTAAGTGTCGAATATTGCCTGAAAAAAAGCAAGTATGTAAGTCACTAGTAAAGTAAAGCAAGTAGGTAAGTTATTTAGTATTTGATAAACTCTTGCGGTATTATTTAAGGATATATTATAAATATATGAATTTGTATTAAGAACCACTTAAAGAGTTTGAGGTGAGTTCTAAATTAACATTGAGGTACTCGACAATGCTGAAATATGGACATTGAGATGAGATAAATTGTTGGAAAACCTTTGTAGGTAGGTACATTATTTTCAACCATGTAAAACCATCGGACTCAGTTGTAACTTCGGATTCTCAGCAAAGACCGATGATACAGCAATATTTTACAAAATTCGAATTCTTAAATTAAGACAATTCTTGATATTTTATTAAAAACCGACAATTAACGCCGATGAGTAGGATTTAATGTCCAAAAAACGAATTTCAAGCTCTGAATCTTTAGAGTACATTTATAACATTTCTGAAAATTAGATAGAAGCCAGTTAATACTGATAAATGTTACCTTGGCAATAGCGGTTCCCCCCTCCAGGAGTTCCACATAATCTGGACAAGGGTCAGCCGTGAACCCCCACGGAAATATAATCACCTCCCCGTAGCTGTGGAACGATATGAACACCTTAAATATGGACTCTGATTGCAATATCGTCCGCTGTGGAGGAAACAGTATACAGCTTATCAGGTAGAACCATCGATCAAATATACCCTAGGCACACTGTTACCTATAAATCCAAGTCGAAAAAGTTCCCCATGTTTCCATTGCTTGAAGAATTTAACTTTTACTTTTTGACTTGCAAATTCCCAACCATAGCTAAGTTGCAAGTCAAAATGTAAATGTCAAATTCTTTTTCTTTTATTTACGTCCTTATTCGTTTACAATAACGTTCTATTTTCAATACCGGGGTTTCACGCTTATGGACTCACAATTGTCCTTAGAACAGTTTTAAGCACAATTGGATCAAGACACTTTTTTTTGCGTTCGCGCGGTATCTCGGGTATATTTGATCGATGTAGAGAACTCTAAAATGTTTAGCGCCCTATAATTTAAAATTAATAATGTTAATCAAAAAAAAAAAAATACACCAAAACTGCAGATAAGAATTTCATATTTGTCAAAGTGACATCTTATTACATTATTCCAAAGGAAAGATAATCTCCATAGTGAACTGTCTTTGTGAAATGCGAGTGGCGAGAGGTTGCCTTCTTGGCGTTCCTTGAGGAGGGCTTTTAGCTGTCCAGCAGTGGACGTATAGTCTGATGATCGTGATAATGATGATGATAATGACATGCCATAGGAAAGATGTACTCTAAAATGATAAAAGTATTTTCAATGCGTCTGGGTGACATCGGGGGAAAACGGTACTTATGAAAAAAAAAATTTTTAGTAATCTGTACCTAAAATGCGATCTTAAACCTAAGCATACGACTAAGATAATATGATGTGCGCTAGTGAGTATATAAAATCTTACTTTAACGGCATCGGTTTCCGGTTCTGAAAACGGCTTCGGTCCTCTAAAGAACACACTTCCTGGATCCTCTGAAGAACCTTCTTCGCCTTTCTTACCCCATCCGCAGCTAACAAGTGAAAAATTATTAAGAATATGCCCAATTGTGTAAATGTACTGGTATACTACTACTATATTCTACTGGACATTAATTTTTTTGTCAGACCACCCGGACACTTCTATGGAAGTGCTTGGTGCGTTTGAAGAATTTTAACCATCAAAATCCATCCCAATGGCCTCCACGCAATGTCAGAAGACCTATACTACTAGATACTAAAAACAAATTAAATGTAATTGTAAAACGTATTAAATTGTAAATTTTCGTAAAGAAATAGCGCCATGCTGCTTTGCAGCCGAATTGGGCCGGCACGACCGGGGTGGTACCTCTCGCTCACATAATACCGGCGTAAAGTGACAGTTATGCTGTCGCATTTCGTGCGGTTTGTGAGTTTCCGGTGGCCCATTGGCCCTTATGCTATAAAAAAACATGCCCAGCCCATTACCACTTTTGCAAATACAGGACATGTCAATAAGTTTGTTTCGCCTGCGGATCTCTTAATTAAAATTAGGAAATCAATACTAATGTTAAAAAT
This sequence comes from Lycaena phlaeas, assembly GCA_905333005.2. Classification (NCBI taxonomy): domain Eukaryota; kingdom Metazoa; phylum Arthropoda; class Insecta; order Lepidoptera; family Lycaenidae; genus Lycaena; species Lycaena phlaeas. Next base: position 9,856,172 of record HG995181.1, read on the forward strand.
GTGAAAATAGGGATGTTTGTTACGCTTTCACGCGAAAACTACTAAACTGAGTATCATGAAACTTTGTACACATTTTCTTGAAGGTACTAAAGGTAGCATTAAAAAAAGCTTTTTTTTTTGCTAACACGAGCAATAGCTAGTAATAGCTAGCTACAATACATAATTGTAAATCCAAGTCTACGTTGGCAATATTTAGTACTACAATGCACCTAAAATTCCTGTTGAGGTCAACACCCACACATTCTCCATATCTGGCCCTGTTCTTACGCCACATGCGGTCGTGTGTGTGCGTGTATTCGTAGCCGTCCGGATTCATCACGGGAAGAAGATACCTAAGACATATAATAAAATATTATATGAAATATACATTGGTGTTAAAAGCATCAACCTATATGTCAGGCACGGGTCTCTTCCTCGAAATCAGGCGAGGAGGGTAATGGGCCATAGTTCACCGATGCGCTGACCCAATGCGGGTTGGTGAACTTCACAAACCTTCAAAGACTTTCAATCTTATTAGGCGTGCAGGTTTCCTCGATGTTTTCCTTCACCGGTGAGCTAGTAATGGTTTCGTGTTTAGTGTGCATTTAGAAATTTAGAAAACTCACTTCAAGGCACCATGGCAGTCAGGTTCGAACCCGGACCCTTTCGCAAATGAAACCGAACCCATACGCACTATAGCATCGTCGCTCAATATAATAATTAGCAAGTGAGTATTGCTTTTAAAAGCATTTATTTTTGCAATGGTGTAAATTTAAGTATAAGGAAAAATAAACCTTAATGGTAGTTGCATTACAGTTTATATTCCGTATTGCCTTCCTATTGATAATTTACTGTCCTATTTCTATGGTTAATACTCTTATCGAGGCTCATACGAGAATCTACGTCTAGGGATCATCATCATCATTATCATCAGCCTTTATCCGTCCACTGGTGAACATAGGCCTCCGTCAATGAACTCCAAGACAACCGATTACTTGCCACTCACATCCATCATTGGATGTTAGTAGTGGTGGGGGGCCATTGTAATGACCTTTAGTTGTTAAAGATGATAGAGATAGTGGTACTCACCAATCTTTACCAGTGATGCTGTCGGGTAGTTCTTCGAAATTTCGCACGAGGTGGTTGGCGATGAACGTGACCACCGATGCGCTGATCCACTCTCTGGCGTGTATGGAGCCGTCTATCCATACTCCTTCGTTGTTGCATTCTCCATTAGAAACTTTCAAAACCTGAAAAATATAGAAATTGAAATTTTCATGGGCATTTTTTATAGCATAAGAGGAGCTATTCTCGATTATCAACTAACCGTTAACATCCACACATCCAGAGTAACGATGCGTTACCTTCCTTTTTCTCCCAATGGGTCATCGGAAACTAACAAATCGCACGAAACGCGACAGCATAACTGCCACTTTACGGTATTATATGAGCGAGAGTTACCACCAAATTGGCTACAAAGCAGCATGATACTACCTCTTGTCAATTCTCTCAATAGAAAATGCTTCATATACTAATATAAATTGAAAGGATCGAGAAAATTTAAAGAATTGCTCTCTTCCGATTCCGAGTCCGATACTAAGATATTAGCTATATTTGAATTAGTCATAAAAAGAAAAACCAATATTCCGTTATTGTCTCATCATTCAGTTGAATAAGTAAGCGATTGCATATAATTATAGTAGTTCTACCCTCATCTCTCTGCCTTCCGTCGATTTGCCAATACAACAAACTGTACACAAGTGAGAATATTCCGTTGCCAAGTTGTCCATGAAACTATATATCGTCTCCAGGCGGTGATAACTCTTCCAATCCATAATATCATTATCTGCATTAAAATAATTTTTGTAATAGAAAGTTAATGTCAAATAGCATACAGTTAAAGTAATGCAGCAGTCGGATGAAAAATTGTCAGTAGTAGGCAGCGTCACCCATCAATCTATATCTAATCTAATCTATCTTAGCCTTAGTAATATTATAAACTTGAAAGTTTTTGAGTATGGATGTTTGTTACTCTTTCACGCAAAAACTACTGAATGTATTTTGATGAAACTTTACAAAAATATAGCTTACACATTAGAATAAGACTTGGGCGAATTTATCCCCGTACTCCCACGGGAATGGGAAGTACGAGGGTTGCTATTAAACAGGTACGAATTCAAATGGGCCTAGGAAATACGATGCCTCTCCTAAGACGTAAGATGTAAGACTCCACGCCAGTAATTATATTGCCTTTGAACAACACAACAGAGCGGAAAGAACAAGCAAAATGGTTGGAATTGTCGTTACTTCTCATAGAGGGACCCTATACCGGTACGTCAGGCATAATTTTCAGTTGAAACTCTGGAATGTTTTAAGACCTTTGGTTTAACGCTGGGGACACTACTGGGTTATACGGGGCCCCCCTTAATACGTCTGATACGGCAGAAGCTGTTCCTCTGGAGGGTGGCACTCTTTCACTGCTATCACTTACGGCTAAACCACAGTCTAAAAGTAAGCATTGAGAATAGATTTAGCCGATATGCAACTTGCTTGTATTCTTTATTCTTTTATGCCTCGACAAATCTTGTTCTCTTTTTAAAAATATGTTCAAATCGTCAACAGCTACGGCGTATGGGATTCCCTGTTCATTTAGCATCCCCTCCACTTGCGAGCAATGCCCTCCTTCCACCATCACGTCCATGGTATTGCAGTCTTCCTTCCAAATATTAACAGCTAAAAATACAGGAAGAAATTTGATTTTTTCATTGACAATGCAAAGTTATTCTTTGTTTTATTTTTATCGTAAAAATATAATAAGTTAACATTTTGGTTTGTACGGGGTTCAGAGATGATTCGGAGGTGATTCGTACGTTTTTATTTTTTGTTATTTTTGTATTTTAACATTTCGATTTTACATACCTATTATACATAAAATACATATTGCGCTTAGTCTTAACCTGTACGGCGTTGGCATGTAATATTCTATTCTACATGCCGACCTAATAAAGTCGTATTAGTTATATGTATAGTAGTAATATTAGTTATATGATTTCATGATGATGTACCATCGAGGATATAGCCGGGATAGAGCCGTAATGCTATGTACGTTTCTGCTGCGACGGTTCTGCGTTCTGATTGGCTGACTAATGGCTTTTGATGGATAATAATTGGCCGATGGGACGTATGCAACACAGATCACAGACAGTATTAGGAATCGTCATTGGAGTATGCCCAAGTATTGCGCGCACAATCTGCTGGGCCTTCCTCAGGGAAATCACCCGGGAGGGGTAATTCGCCTGGGGTTGCACTCCAACCTTCGATGATGTAGCGCAGCTTCGCTGCATGTCCCAACTCCATGAAGACCGTAAAGACACGACTGGCAGGGGAAACCCCCTTTTATTATAATTAGGTGAGCCATCTGCTCATCTAACAGACCGATCAAGCATAAAGGCCTTAAGGCCGACAGCATAGGACATTCCGAAAAAAAGCTTAGCATTTTTATGGCACACGTTTCTACTATATCCGGTTAAGTTATGTATACTTGATGTCATGTACATACCTCCTCTAGTATCTAATGACTTCACGAAATACCTCTGGTTGTCGTCGGTTAATTTTAATTCCCAAACCTGTGTATTTTGCTTACGTGATTTTGCAATGTCCATTTCAAAAATTTGTTTAATTGTTAAATAATTGTTTTACATTTCTAAGACTTCATAATTTTGAATTTTTTTGACAATTAACGCAAGACAAAAAGACAAAGTAAAAGACAGATACTATATGTCCTTTATTTTTTTTTCGAAAGATCTAGACGTTTAGGTCTGACGGCCTATAAGCTTAATCGGTAGATTATCCACCCATGAGGCTTACCTACTATATATATATTTTTTATGTTGCCATTATTTCATTTGATATGATTTTAAATTTTATCTATAGATCGTTTAACTCAACTTTGTACACGGTTCTATGTGAGCGTGCGCTTGTCAAGGCACAGCATTAATTTGCGTGTGCGGTGCAGTGACGCAGTCCTCGTCGTCCGCTGCCACACATAATTAAAATTATGTAATTAAAGCTGGCTTATGATGAACTAGTCAATAGACTCAGATGTTGAACCATGCAGTCTTTACAGGAAGTATGTGAGTGCACGCATATGCATGAATTTATCACCGCCCGCCTTTCTCACACAGCGTATGCGTGCACTGACATACTTTCTGTAAATACTGCATGGTTTGCAGGAAATATTGATTATCTACATCTACACTAGTCTACACTAATCTATAGTCCTCGCCACTTTTAAAGTCCTGCGACTAATGGCCGAACTAAATTTGACAACATTGACATCTTGACGTCTGTCTGGAGTAAGAAGTTGTGATATTTTAAATTGTTTTACGTGAAATATGGAGCATATAATATAAAGTGAGGTGTAAAAAGTGAAGGCCGTATAAAGATCATTAAAGTGAAATAATTTTGTGAATTAGAAAGTAAAAATAAACAACAATTAACCCCGTTGAATAAAATGTGTGAAAAAAATAAAGTCACTGCCATGACAGGTAAATTTTAGAGATGCCAGAGTCACTTTTTTTTGCCTAATTTATGGTTAAAATATTATCATTAACTCTATACCTACATTTATCTTATGATATTTTAAATGAATATAAATACAAGGTAAAAGAATTAAATCCTTGCTCAGATGAATTATATTTTCAGGTGTTTCTGTAAAAAAGGTCGAATAACAAAAGAAGTAACAATGGCAGCAATTACTTCTGAGAAAATCGTCACTCCTGGCAAAAGCCGAACACATCCGAAGAAGCTTGTTTTAGATGAATTCTACTAATCGTTACGTAAAAAATACGAATGAAATATTTACTAAAAAAAATGTTTTATTATACTAAAACCTGGCAGGGAGATTTTTATTTTGCTGCTATAATTATTTTTGTCATTATTATCATACTCAGTCTTTATCAATCCACTACTGACCATAGGCCCTATAATTATTTAAATTTTTATTGTACTAGACTTGGTGGAAAATCATTACACTATAAATTGGCAACATCGAGAAGTAAAGGAAGAGTAAGATATTTGGGCAACAGTTAGTAATATATAATTTAATATCTTTTTGAGTTGAATCATCTATAAGCAAACTTGACTAGCGTCGACCGTGAATGACACGTTGATTTGGTAATTATTTCTGAAATTAATAGGGAATAATAAAGTTTTTATTGCTATTTATTCCATTCATAAAATTCTGGGCAATTATTTATTACTTTATTAAAAAATTCTTTATTCTATTTCATTATAACAGTATAATGTTGTATTCATTTTAAACTCCTAAACTAAAATATATGAGCATAAGCGACCCCTGCACATTCCGCCGCCGGGCGAGGAATTTCGAAGGCCAAGACGCCATGTTTGTTTGGCATTTGATTGATAGATATATTAAAGTAATTTGAACTTATTTATCGAAGATCATTCTTATCAACATAATTCATCAAAGCTTTGATCCCGTTGAGAACTTCTTCTCCAGTTTCAATAATCTCTTCTTTCGGCAGTTGGAATTTGTGCTCCTTACTCCTCAACTCTATCAGGTAGCAGTAGGGTATACCAGCGGCACCATAGCTCCAGTCGTTACTGGTACCAGCGGCTCCATACATGACATCCCTTGAAATTCCCACCTTGTACGTCCTACCGTTGGTTTCGTAAATTGCCTGAAATATTACGTTATGGTTGCTTAGCTGGCTTTCATTAAGGTACCGTATTGTTTTATTATTTTTGTAAGGTTAGAGGAACGCATTAAACATCTGAGAAGATGATTTCCGCGCAGCGGCCGGTCCGCGTTGTATGCGAGTGGCACGGCTGTCTTGGCGTTCATTGGGGGAGTCTATGTTTAGCAGTGGACGGATTATAAATTCACTTGAATGTGACGATGATCATTATACAGGATGTCCCGGAAAGTAAGGATTAAACGAAACAGGGTGTGGTGTAAGGCCATTCCAAAACTTGCTACCTAACTAACCTCCCTCTATCCTCCAAAACTTATTCTTTCTGGAACCTCCACTCTATCTCGTAATGTAAAAAAATATGGCCATTTTAATATTTTTTAGAAAAACTCTTAAAAAAAAATCTTCCCAAAACAATTTTATTTTTATTTTTGGTAAAAAGTTTAGAGGCAGACCAATACCATTTTAGCAATTTCACATCTAATTGTAACGTAATGAGTGAAAGAAAAATAAATGAATTAATTTTTTTTTCTTTACGAGATAGAGAGGAGGTTCCAGAAAGAATAATTTTTGGAATGGCCTAGCACAGCACCCAGTTTCGTTTGATCCTTACTTTCCTGGACACCCTGTATAAATCAGATCATCATCACAATCATCGTCATCATCATTATCGACACTTTTGCGTCCGTCTATGGACGGTCCAGATATGTCTGGATATAGGTTTTGTATTTTTTTGTTTATTGCTATAGAATTTCTTTATTTAAATAACCTTCGAAATGACCGTAGCTCCTTCTAGAAGGCGAACGTAATCAGGACACAGTTCATCTCGGTATGCGAATGGGAATAGTATGATTTGTCCGAAGCTATGTAGAGTGATGTACACTTGGAAAGGAATTCCACTTGAAGACAGAATGTCCTGGAATCGATTATACTCGTAAATATTTTGATATGAGGATTTGAAAGGCGAGCGACGATGGTCCAGTGGGTAACGGGCTCGGCCTCCTGATCTAGAGAGCCACCGGTAAAGGATAACATCGTGAGGAATCATGCATGTCTGATAAGGTTATAAGTCATTGAAGATATGTGAAGTTCACCAACCCTCATTGGGCCAGCGCATCATGATGAATGATAATGAACTATGGCTTAATACCCTCTTTGCCTGATTTCGAGGAGGAAACCGTGCCCAGCAGTGGGACATACCTAATACAGGTTGATGCTTTTTTACATATTATGCAATCTTGCTTACTTAAGCAAAAAAATATATTCTTCCTTATCTTCCGTGGTATTGGCAGAGGCCGTACTTCTATTTACACGAAAAGATTCTTACAGCTTTTGTTTATCCTATTTCATCAGATTTTGGAGGTAAATCTTTTACGTAAGCTTGATTTACAGAGAAATATGGTGAATGCGTGACGAGAGCGTTACGAAAAGTGTGATCGGACGAGGCGAACGGAAGTTAAGAGGGACACATAAGTTAGTGAAGATAAATAAAGAGAGAGAGAGAGAGAGAAGCGAATATACATTTTCCTTCTCTCGTAGCCAAGTTACGTTCCGTACATTAAATTTCAATTTTTTATGTCATTTTATTTGCGCGTAAAGATTAGGTACACGCGCCCATGTCTTATGCAAGCGTATATAGGTCAACATAACAGATGTGGTCAAGTCTACCATAACCAATTTACCCATTCACATATTGTTCTACTTCAATTAAAGCAACATAATAGATATAACAATACAAATGATATGGACAATAAAAACGGTTAGTGCATTAATTAAATGCAACAGAACGCAAAACCGGCGCACTGAAATTGATTTACGACTGAAACCTGTTTGCCGTTTAATCTCGCCCACCATCGCAGATGACACGATTTTGGCATCAACGGCACATTACACCAAAATGACGTCGGATTACATTCACCTGGATATAAAATAATAGATAATTATGTACCAACTCATCGCAACCTGTAATAACCTCCTCCTTTTTGAAGTCGGTTAAAAAAGTATCAAAGTCGAAGTATCTTTTTGAAGGTAAATTGAGTCTACCACCGCTTCCAAAGCAAGTCCACTGAGAAGAACCGGCGAAACAAACTTAGTGGAACTAGTCTTTTCAAATACAATATTACAAAAAAAAAGTAATACAAACAATACATACTCGTAGTAGTATAGTGTATAAGAAGAATTCAGCAAGAAACTCTGTTGGGTCTGTGTATCAACCTGTGTATCCCTCTATTAGGCACGGGTCTCTTTGAAATCAGGGGTGGTGGGCCATAGTTCACCGATGCGCTGTCCAAATGCGAGTTGGTGAACTTCAGACACCTTCAGGCATGCAGGTTTCTTAACGATGTTTTCCTTCAGCATTGAGCGACCGATGGTGTAATTTTTTAGAGTGCACTAAGAACTTAAAAAAAACCATTTCAAAGCACAACAAGGGGATGAGGATTGAACCCGAACCTTCTCACTCAAGAGGCTGAGTCCATTGTCCACTGGACCATCGTCGCTCGCATAAAGCCTTCTCGAAATTCGGAAATCTCCGGCTTCGATTTGTAATTTCTTGCTTTGGAGTAAAACAATTTAAACTAGTTACCAATTATTAATTAATTAATTACCTCGATAAAACTTACTCTGACTGCACACGATTCCGGTTCCGAAAAAGGTTTTGGACCTCTGTAGAATGCATTCTGAGGACTGTCTGAAGATCCTTTACCTCCCCACCCGTAGCTTAAATTAGGAAAATTGCCTTATATTTTAATAAAAAGAAAGTTTAGGCATGTTTTGTAGAGGTATTTTTTTGGTTTGAGGTTGTATTTCAAAATCTCCTCGAGGTATTGTTGTCTGTTCATTAGACATAGGTAAGACTTTGTCTTACTTTGGCTAGACGAAGGTTTCTCTTTAAGAACGCTTGGTCAATTTATTAAGTAAGATAATGCTAGAATATGCTAAATCAACACGTGTACTATCCTTAATTACCTTCCTTGATTTTCACGGTAAAAAGCTAGTTTACATGATCGAGTTCCACGGGCAGCTGTAATCACTTACAAACTTGTGAGTTGTAACTTGTAACGTTACGACTTTATGTCTATTCTACGTTAACTGTATACGTGATTTTATTTATTTTGAAAAATAGTTTATGTATCCAATATTAAAAATATTAACTTCTTTGTGATATAAGCATAGAAAAAGGAATATATTATATATTCGTCTATACTAGTCTAGAGTATGATCAAAATTGAAATGTCTAAAAATGACTTTCAAACAAACCTGAAATTCCTATTCAAGTCGACGCCAACACACTGTTTCCCGAACCAAGCCCTGTTCTTCCTCCACAATCTATCGACGGTGTGTGAGTATTCGTAACCATCTGGGTTTATTACGGGGAGGAAGTACCTGAAATGAATACCAGATGGAAAGATGCCCTGTGCCTGAATCAGCGCGTCTGCCATTAGCGCAGTTGCACATGCTGAGCTGACTGCCTTTTTGACCTTTTTTTGCCTTGTATAATTCACCCTATTATATATGTTTGTTTTTTTTGTGTCAAATAAAGCTTATTCTTTCTTTCTCTCTTTCTGTGCCGCGATCTCGGCTGCATGGGTATCATCATCTTGTTTGGTCTGCTTTGCTGAGTTTTGGAGATTTTTAAGAGGTAGTGCCATGCTGCTTTGCAGTCAAATTGGGCCCGGCACTACCGGAACCTCTCGCTCACATGAAATCGACGTGACAGCTAAGCTGTCGCGTGCTGTGCAGCTTGTGAGTTTCCGGTGGCCCATTGGGGGGATAGAGAAAAGGAGGGCCATGCATCTGCATAACCTTTGGTTATATGGATGTTAATGTGCGTCGATAGTCGCAAGGCTATAAAAAAAGTAGATAGTAAGTCCTGATGCCACTAATTCCTCTGCCTATTCTGACCTTCCTTTAGAAATACAGCAAAGCTGTTTAATAGTAATACCCATGCGATCGACCGCGTAGAACATCGCATCACGCGCACCGACAAGATTTCTCACCAATCTTTATTAGTCATGCTTGAGGATAGTGTATTAAAGTTCTTGACGATGTGATTGGCTATATAGGTGTTGACGGCTGGTGCGATCCACTCCCTCGCGTGGATGCCAGCGTCCATCCACACTGCTGTATTGCTAGCGTTGCTGTTTGACACTCTTAATGCCTATAACAATAATTTTATATACAAAAGCAGGGGAAGATTGGTTTCATCGCCTTTCAATTTTTATTTCAATTTGATAATATTTGTTGCGTTTGCTTATCCTAGAAGTTATCACTTTGGACTTCATTGAAACAATAAAATCCAGCAGAAGTAGAAACAGAGTGATTATGATGATGATTATAGAGATCAATTTTAAAACTTACAAAATATCCACGGGGTGCATTAACCTATCAAAAGATCTAAGTCTATACAAAAAAAAAATCGGTTGTCTGTAAAGTCGGTTTACTGACGATAGTTGAACGTGACAACGTCATAACAAAATACTGATGGGCCGATTGTGCCTCTTTGTCGCTCGTTCCACGCTCTCTAAATGGTACCTAACGCCTAATGAGGTAGCGCCGCATGAGTCATATTTCTTCGGGCGTGCAGTCGGCTCCATCGAATTTTAAGACGTTTTTCGGTCCTTATATATTATAACATATTTACGCTTGTCTGGAATTTCAGTAAAAATAAAACGATTTATAAAGTATAAGAAAGTCAATTTACCTTCAATTCACGTCCCTCTAAAGAGGTTCCGATTGCTTTTGCAGTACAGATAGACGGATAATCGCATTCCAGCTCATCCAGGAAAGAATGTATTACTCCCAGGCGATGGTAATTTTTCCAGTCCATCGTACTTTTAAGAGGTATTCTCATGACCTAAAATAGATCAATAAGGAAGTCGTCAGAACAAAAATGAAGAACACATTATCGGTTCGCAGATGCGCCTGCGCCGCGCTCCAATCCACCGCTTTAGTCCATGGTTTGTTCACGAGTGGGGCTAATTCGAATTCGAAATTCGAATAATCGATCTACAACAAATACTAGTAAATGTTAGTTTCTTTCCAGCCTTACCCAATAATCATGTTTTAAAGGATATTATAATTAAAAATTTGATTTAATTTAGTAAAATGTTCTTCATAATATATTTATTTTGTTTTGTTACTGTAATTTACACGTGAAATATCTAATGTGTTTATTTTCGGTGATTTTGATATATTATTTTCGCTCTTTTGTCCGTGACATCTGTCTTGACGAGGGCCAAACATATTAAGTTCGTATATAAGTTTGGCAAAAATATTTCATCATCGGCAATGTATTTTTTGGAACGAAGTTCCTTACTTGGAGGGGATAGGGATTTTGCTGCGCGACCGAACTGAAAAAAATGTGATAGTAAAACCGTAAAAAAAAGTGCGTGGAATAAAAGCGTTAAATGAGACGTGCGCAGGCGCGACAGTCGCATACACAAGCGAGTAGTGTATAATACCTTACTTTTTAGCCGAAGGAACTTCGTTCCTACCTGGTGTCCCACCACATTTTTTTCAATTAAATACGTTTAACAACATACTTGCTAGAAACAACTTGACCAGTTTTCTTAGCTGAAGATCCTATATTCATTGTCGGTATGGCTTGGATGAGTAACGTAGGACCCAACTAAACATGCCATAATACAGACCTAGTGCCGTCGCTACTAGCATTCTCGTTGTCGTTATCGCTATCGTTATTGTTCTCGTTGTCGTTCCCGTAGTCGTTTTCGTTGTCTTTCTCGCTCACGTTGTCGTTCTCGTTTTCGTTGTCGTTCTCGTTCTCGTTGTCGTTCTCGTTCTCGTTATCGTTATTGTTCTCGTTCTCGTTGTCTTTCTCGCTCACGTTATCGTTCTCGTTTTCGTTGACGTTCTCGTTATCGTTATCGTTATCGTAATCGTTCTAGTTTTTGAGTAAAAAGTTATATATACATATTATAAAGGTTGTATATTTATTACACTGTAGTGTATGTGCATATTATGTTAGCTAGATAAAGCACAATTCACTTAAAAAGTAAGTATAGTGTGTGTCGGTAAATCTAACAAGCGGGTTACAAGGGGAGGTGCAATTAAAAAGATAAACGCGTGTAAGACGAAATCGAGGCGACATTCGGGTGGCGGGGGTTTTTGGGGTCCGCCGTCTGGTTAGCGGGTTACCATGAGAGACACCCCTACTAACGAATTTCACTCGTTTCTCGAAAATTTATTTCTAAGTCACAATTTCACAATTGGTTGACAAACAATTTCTAAATATTATTTGAATTGGAACGTCTTATGTTTATTATAAAAATCAAAGGTATGGAGGATTTTAGAGTTGATTGAGGTAATGCTTTTATATCAGAAATCGTATGGTTCATTTTATTCGGCATATTTATTTAAGTCTGATATCTGTGCGTTTAATTTGATGTTATTAGCCAGATATTAGAAATATAAAGTGATTTTTTAGTATGTTGTTTGTCAACGAAATTGAACTTTTGACCAGCTTGCTAAAGTCTTGTTTGCGCTCTTTTAAAGACGAAAATAAATAAACAAGATATTCTTGCTGATAATAGTGCTCTTCAGACACCGAGCACGCCAAAAGATCAAACTTAATGTAGACGATGCTTTCCATAGCTTTAGATCCTGGAGAGAAAGCCGTGGGAGTTACTTCAGCTGCATCTGTTAGTGACCCGCCTCATAATGCGACGCCATTATTCTCCCGCAGCTGTCTTTTTTGAGCACACATGTGAAGGTTATTTTGTGATAGATTTTACTAAGTGGGGTCTCATCGGGGCTCTGCCAAATGCTGTGTCTGACTCTACTCTCGACAATACCTGATTATCGAGAGTAGTAGCTCGATGGAGGTATGCATAAATTTTCATCATACAGAGTGTTAAACGTTGCTAATAGGGATGTTGACTATTTTTTTTAATTGATTTTTTTTATAAATATACTATAGATAAACACGAAAAAAAGATTTTTGTAAAGAAATATGTCCAATTTTAACAAAAAATTAATTAAAGAAAAATAGTCTTTAAAATTGCCGTTAAAACGCTCCAAGCGTCATTACGTCACACACCGCATTCAGAGCTCGCACTATGTTAGGTGAGTTTGTACTTAGCTCAATGTTCAGTGACGTCATCGCCTTATTGGCGTTTGCAGTCACGTGATAATGCATGATAAATAACGCATTTTAAATTAATTTTCTAAATTTTAAGACAAATAAGTAGACTTTTTAAATGTTATTTTAGGTTTTCAAATACTGTATTTAATATGTAAAACATAAATTTACATGAATTTGTAACATGTGTCAACATCCCTATTGCAGCCGAACTATACCTGGCTGCTTTTTTTTCTTGAATTTTGTTATTGCAATCTCTTTCGCTTTAACTGGTGAAGGAAATTGGAAATATTTCCTACTCTTCACTTCTAGGATTCGGAAATTCTTGTAATTAAATTTGTTGTGGGTTCCAAAGCAGATTAAACGTATTCCTAAAACTCCTTGTGATTATATCGAATTGATTTTAATCACAAGAATTGATAGCACCTTACCTATCGCCGATCCTGGTTATAAAGAAATTGCAGTGGAGGGAAAGAGTAGTGGGCCCAGTCCATTAATAATAAGCAGAATTTATAAAGAAAATAGATATTATTGAACAAACGAGTTAAATTAGTAGGGGTATTTCATTAAAGGGGAGTGCATAGGAGGGGTCGGACGCTTACTGAAAATATCTGATTACATCTAATTATCGAGCGAGCGGCGCGACGCTTAGCGCCTTGGCTGGCTCCTTGATTACGCGCCCGCTGTTTGTTCCTTTACCTGCTATATTGATTTAATCTCTAAGAAGATTTACACAATTCGTACACAAAAAATATGTCAATACTTAAATAATGATTTAAGTATATTAAATGTAAAACAAAAATAATTGCAAAATTCGTAATGAAAAAATTATTACTTCAGTTATAGTAGGTACTGACTACTCAAGGTCCGAAAAGGATTTCCGCTGCGTCATCAAAAAAAAGGGTACTACTACTAAAGTACTGACTACTAAAGTAAATTTAAATTTCTGCACACAAGTTACTAAAATAGCTGGTATTAATAAAACAACATTATTTATTAAAGTATTAACTATTATTTCAACTCAAAATCAGGTAAGGATCCTATTGGACGTTAATTATATTATATTGTTTGAGTACCTGTCTTTACTTATAGTATATTACATACCGCACAAATGTGTTATTAGCACATTCTTGTTACAAGAAATAAGTTTCAATGACTTGTTCACATGGATTATGTAATTAAGTAAGTATTAATTATAATAACAAAGAAATAATGAGAAGTAAAATCGGATGCTAGAGGGGAGGGGGTTTCAGCCCTCTTGCCGTTAGAATACGTATATCCAGAAATGGATGGAAAGAAGCTGATGATAATGATTAATATGAAGTTACAGATCACAACTATTTTGAGTTTCGAATACTTTTTCTTCTTGAATTCTCGGTGAATGTATCAAATGGTAAAAACAGCTATATATATTTTTTAATAATTATCACCAATAGCCACAAATTTTATTAATATCCATGTATTTACGCGCGCGAAAGCGATTTTAAAAGCGCGGCGCTTTTTATCTTGCTGTTGGATTTTCGACGTTGATCGTTGGACGTTAAATCTAATTAAGCATTCAAACCAAATAAACAGTATAGACGGAACTCTGCTAACATAGAAGTGAGACAATTTTTTTTTTACTGTTTATTTGGTCTGCGATTAAGCATGCATATTAAAATCACGTGCGAACCAGGCCTAAATTATCAAAACATCAACATGACAGATTGTGACATTTAAAGATTCAGAAACGTCGTTGTGATGTGAGCGACAAATCTAAATTAATTGTGTTATTACTCTACATAAATATTAGGACTTCTTATACTTAAATTATTTTGTAGACTTGTATAGGTACGTACCACACATTTACACAAATAATACGGTCGAATTGAAAAACGTCTTCTTCCTTGAAGTTATTTAAAAAAGGAAGAGAATCACACTAAGGGCAGTTTATTTGATTATTATAAATATCTATATATTATTAGCAATGTGTCATATATACCTAAATGAAACTGGATCTTTAGTTTTATCGAGGAGAAGGAAATTTCGCATGATTAAAGAAATCAAATGAAAAAATCTATAGATATGTGTATAAGGACAATATATTTGATATATACATTTAATATCTTCCATATTTTGTTGTTTATGTTTATAACAAAATGTCAAATATATGAATAATGATAATAGAGTTTTTACTACGCCTTTATTAGCTTGTATGTGTGTCGAATGGTCCCGGGAGGACTATAGGAATAAGATCTATAAAACTTGTTTCATTATCCTACTAATTATAAGCGTGTAAGTTTGTAAGTATGGATGTTTCACGTAAAAACTACTGAATGGATTTTAATGAAACTTTATAATAATATAGCTTATACATCAGACTAACACATAGACTATCATTTATCACCGTATTCCCTCGGGAACGGGAAGTACGCGGGTGAAACAGCGGGGCGCTTCTAGTAATAAATGTTTTCCAGTTAACATTAAAAAATTAATAGGTATGCTTTAATGTTTAAGGAACCTTTTTAAAAGTTGGGCTACTGTCATTTAAATTGGTGTCATCGACCAAAGTGGCTAACAAAGCTGTTCGGTACCAAATATGGAGTGTGAAGTATTTGAAAGAGGGTCAGAGGACATATTTGAAAAGTTTGAACACAAAAGGAGGTACTTGTATCATTATATTCTATTATTAAAATTATAACAAAATGTTTCTCGCACTCTTGCTCGCGTCTTTGTATTTATATCTTCAAGTCTGAACAATGTAACATATTACATATAAGCAGACGAGAATTCTTAAGTCCTTATATTAAGACAAGGCGCCATATAAATGCTATGCATATATTGTTATACTCATGCTATGCTCATGCTCTGCTCATGCTATGCTTATTCTATGAGTTGAACTGTGATGCATACTATGCATGTTTTGCTTATGTTAGGTAGACGCTACGCCCAGGCTACGCTTATGTGCAATGCTATTCTCGTTCTATGCTCATACACTGCTGATGCTACGCTCATGCCATGCTCATGCTATACTATTTTGTATGTTATTTGGATAAGCAAAACGGCAGACATGTTTGTAAATGTGTCAATACCATAAACAAGTTTACCTGCAACTAGCCCAGGCAACTCATCCAAGTATTACCTATACTATAATATAAGATTTATAGTCTCTGTGCCAATAATTATACCGTCTGCTTTACCCTTTCCTCCAAAATGCTGCTGCCTGCATCACTGGCGTATGCTATGCTAGTGCTATGTTCATGCTATGCACATGCTACGCTTATGCTACACGCATGCTACGGTCATATTATATTTCCGATGGTCGATAAATTTTTGGATGGGTTAGAGGGGGGTGGGGGGAGGAACGCAATAACTTTTGGTTGTATAGATGTTTATGGGCGACACTCATAAAAGGCCTCGACTGTTCGTATGCTATGTCATAAAGAAATGTTATTCTGAATTTCGGTCACATTTTTTTGAATAGCTATAAGTATATGCAACGAGGAATCGGATACGATGGATGTGATGGTGGAGGGTGACCGGGTGATGCAGATCGGCAAGCTGCTGCGGGACCGGGACATACGCTATGACGTCACATCCACCGAGGCGAGTGGTCCACGGAAGAAGAGCCCTATCCCTACATCAAGATCTAGACCGATGTCACCGATCAGTAATAGTTTCAATAGTAAGTACTAACTGCTACTTGGATGGAGTACGAGTTCTGCAGTGGAGACCGCAGGCAAACGTGTAGACGCCCTCTGCTAGATGGAGCGACGATCTGCGCAAAGTGGCTGGCAGCAACTGGATACTCAAAGCTCAAGATAGAGAAAAGTGGCGTGCCTTGGGAGAAGCCTATGCTCTTGGCTGCCGCGGGCTGACGATGATGAAATACTACTTTATAACTATAAATTAATATAAATGGTTCTTTATATAGTAATATAAAGCAAGGGGCATTTTTTAGGTTAGGTGTTTTTTTATTTAGGGCTTTTTAATTATTATAATGAAATTAGAATAAAAACAACTTTTACGGATTTTATCGCGGTTTATTGAGTATTCATGAGCCCGATGTTTTGGATACTTTACAGCAACCATGGTCACCGTTTCATTGTTTTATTGTTTTAGAACGAACTCTTGATTGGAAAGACTTCTATCCGTTGAACGTGATCTACAATGCCCTGGATAACCTGGAAGTTCTATTCCCTTCTATATGCACAGTCTCCAGCATAGGCCAGAGCGTTGAAGGCAGAGATATTAAGGTTTGGTTACAGAATTTTAGCTTTAATTAAGCTTCTTAGCTGGATGCGATTGGTGGGGATTAGTCAACGAGCAGACTAGCCATATGATGATAAGTGCTCAGTATCGCTCATTTTGTTTGTTTGTTTGAACGCGTTAATCTCAGTAACTTCTTTTACGTTATGATTTCAATGACTCTGTTTGTTGTTTCCTCACGATGTTTTCCATTACCGATGAGCGAGCGATGATCTCGTGTTTAGGGGCACCTTGAAATTTAGAAAAACCCATTTAAAGTCACACACGGGATTTAGCTGGACTCTCTCACACGAGAGGCCGAGTCAATTCCTACTGGACCATTGCCGCTCAACATTAATTTGTAAGCGAAATTTTTTTTTACAGATGTTAAAAATATCCAACAGCGACGCCAGGAATACGGGGGTGTGGGTAGATGGCGGTATTCACGCCAGAGAATGGATTTCTGTGTCTGTTGTGTCTTACATAGCTGATCAGTTTGCAAAAAACTTCTATACTTTACCAACCTATATAACTAATAAAGATTGGTAAGCGAAATTTGTGTTAAAAAAATCGGTTGTCTGTAAAGTCGGTTTACTGACGATAGTCGAACGTGACAACGTCATATTAGGAAAATACTGATGGGCTGATTTTGCCTCTCTGTCGCTCGTTCTGTTCTCTCGCTTGCATTTCAAGCCTTAAATGGAACGCCTCGCTAAACAATGTGAACTAACTTCTTTCGGGTGCATTGTATTTAAAATATATAAAATACTAGCGGACCCGACAAATATTGTTCAGGTTAGTTGCAGCATAGATAAATAACCTAGATGCCGACTGCAGTATCATCTGCCGGACTAATTTGTGAATCTAAATCGTCCAGGGCGAAACCCAAATGCATACAAAAAAATCTTTCAAATCGGTCCAGCCGCTTAGGAGGAATTCAGTGACATACACACGTCCAGCAGAATTATATATATATATATATATATATATATATATATATATATATAAAGAACATGTAAGCAGTTGTAATAGGGATAAAAAAAAAATTGTAGTGGTGGCTTTATTAAAATTAAAAACTATTTAAGGTATTTTGTTCCTGTGTTGAATCCAGACGGGTACCATCATACCCACCTCATTGATCGCATGTGGCGTAAGAACAGAGCTAGAGTCGGTGGTAGTGTGTATGGCGTCGACCTCAATAGAAACTTTGGGTAAATATATAATAATATAGCTTTGTTAAATATATCTCAAAATAAATGATTGTTAAATAAACCGTAATTTATTTGAAAAATCATGTCAAGAACATCAAAATAAGGCCCCGTTCGCACTATCGCATAACAATTGTCGCGGTGAACCCCAAATGTCGGCTAGAGTTGCAAGTGTGGCATGCAAAATTCAATTTAACGACAAACACTCAACGTCGAAAATCCAACAGTGCTCGATAAAAAAGCGTTGCGTTTTAAAAACGCCTTCGTGTGAACAGATACATGATTGAGTGTCCATCTGTCTTATTCAAACGGTTTTTTACCGCTCGATAAAAAAGCGGGGCCTAAAGTCAATCAGAGGTGACATCAAGCTTATAAAGACCAAAAATGTTTCACGATAGGCATTTTACCTCAAACTGCAGTAAGTGACTAGACAACTGATACATACATAAATATATAAATTACACATAGACAATAAAATAATGCATATCACAAAAATTTCCTGGGTGGGAGTCGAACTCACTACAATAGGTTTTGTAGCCAAGGTCACCAATCTTGCGCGGACGAGCGAATATTTCGACACCAATCTAAAGAAGATGCCAATTTACAATTTTTGCTTTTCTCAGATTTAATTGGGGGCGAAGCAGCCCGGAGACTTACGAAGACCCTAATCATATGAACTTTCGGGGTCTCGCTGCTTTTTCGGAACCTGAAACAAAAGCTCTTAAGGTAAAATTTTGTATATTTGATTTTAATATTGGAAAGTGTGCTCTATGTCTAGGGGTTCAAGAGTGGAGGCGCCATCGAGATAGAAAAAGTGCTGGTTGAGCATCAACCAAGTGGAAAGACGATCTCTGCGCATTGGCCGATCTGTGTTGGATTCGAGTGGCAAGGTATAGATCGTCTTGGAGTTCAGTAGTGGGTGGATAAAGGCAATAATGATGATTATAATAAAGGAAGCCGCGAAATAATCAGTCCTTTATCTATTTTCCTGAATGAAATGAAAATACTTTACCGTGTTTTTGAAAGAAGGCTACATCGAATTAGAAAAAGAAACCTGTAGATCTTCTCAAGCTTATTACAATCTATATTAGGATTTCAATGACTTTATCTTAATAAAGTCATTAAAATCCTTAGGTCCAATCGCAATAGTGTTTGCTGTTTGTTTCAGGATTTGATTCTTTATTCAAATATACCGTTCAAAATATTCCTGACGTTCCACGCGTACAGCGAAGTGATCTCCTTTCCATGGTGTTTCACTTCGGATCCTTGCGCTGATTATGTCAATCTCCTTGAAGGTGCCACTGCTATGGCCAAGGTACAGTATGGTCCATTTGAATTCACGGAATTGATCTAAGCTAGTGTGACATTGCAAGCTGCGTGTGAATTTTTTATACAAAAAACGTAAAACTTCAATAGAGCCAATTAAAATGTATTAGGTATGTAAATATATCGAATAATAATGGATCATGATAAACATAATTAATGTATTATAGTTTCTTAATCAAAACTGTAACACTGTTTTCTGGATTATAGGGGAGAAAGGATAAGAAATAATTAGCAAAGAAAACGTAGTACCTTATATTTAGTGTAAGTATATGTACGTCTGTACTGTACCTATTATATCAATCTCTAATGAGATTATACACAACGCAGTTATAAGATGCCTGAAACAAAGTTAGTTTGCATACATTCAAATTTGCACATCACGCATTCACGTCACTCGTAGCTTACTTCGGTTCGGTCAAATTGTATTGGTCGTACTTTCAAGCAACGTAGAAGCTAGCGTACAATATTCAATCTCGTAACATTGCTACGGTGTCGTAGCAACACTTGTAATCTTGTAACGATGCTACGATGTCGTAGCAATACTTATGTTCCGAAATAACTGGCCGTTGATGGAATATGATTCTGAAAAGTGATGATGTAATTTTGAAGTGACATTTTATAATTAAAAAAATGAATGATAATTTACCTCTTAACGAATAATTATAAATTAAAAACTAGACGTCGTTTACTATTTCCCCGCAAATTTTATTGTTTGATAAATAAATAAAAATAACTTTGTTGAAGTTTTAACAGTGTCTTTACATTTTATATTATAAGATAATATTATATTTGATTATTCAACAGCACGAATGCTTGCATAAGTTTACTACTAATTTAAGTCTTTTCATTTCAGGCGATTTACAGTGTGAACAAAAGGATGTACAAAGTGGGGAACTTCAAGGATGTGATGTATTGTGCGACCGGTACCAGCATCGACTGGAGTTACGGAGTGGCGCGGATCCCATTCTCCTACCTGGTGGAGCTGAGGAGCAGGCAACACAAGTTTATCCTTCCCAGGGAGGAAATATTGGACTGTTGTAAAGAGGTCATCAGTGGTGTGCAAGCGTTGGCCGAATTCGTTGATAGTAAAAAGTGTGTAAATTGTAAAGTTGTCTATAAAACTTGCAGATAAAATATGGATTTATAATTTAGTAAGTAAAACTAGAGCGACGAAGGTCCAGTGAGCGCCGATGGTCCAGTGGTGGATGGACACGGCCTCTTATGCGAGAGGTTCCGGGTTCGATTTTGATCCCCTGTATGTGCTTTGAAATGGGTTTTTCTAATTTCTAAGTGCACCCCAAACACGAGACCATCGTTCGCTTACCGGTGAAGGAAAATATCGTGAGGAAACCTGCATGCCTGATGAGATTGAAAGTCTTTGAAGGTATGTGATGTTCACCAACCCGCATTTGGCCAGCGCATCGGTGAACTATGGCCCATTAACCTTCCTCGCCTGATTTCGAGGAGGAGACCCGTGCCCAGCAGTAGAACTTATAAAGGTTGATACTTTTGTTCGCAAGATGAGCATATTCAAACAAACAAACTTTGGCTTTATTACATTACAGTATATTTTATTTTATTTCAAAGTTTCCTTTGTCTTGTGATTACTTTTTGCATTCGACGTATCGACGTAGTTCATCAAACTTTTAACAGCACTCCATATTTCTGTGCACGTCTCTTGAATCTGATGCCTCGGTAGCTTGAACCGGTACTTCCTACTCCTCAGCTCGATCATGTAGGAGTAGGGTATGTTGGCGACCGCGTAGCTCCAGTCGGTGCTGGTCCCGCATGCGGAGTACGTCAGGTCCTTGGTGCCCCCCACCTTGTATATTGTGCCGCTAGACTCGTATATTGCCTGAAAACGTAACGTTAGGATAAAAGTGATTGCTCGTATCATCATCATCATCATCATCAGCTTTTATATTATGTGCGCTGATATGTCCCGTAGCTGAACATGGGTATCTTCCTCGAAAAAAATCGAGGAGGGTATTAGGCCATAGATCACCGATGCGCTTTCACAATGAGGGTTGGTAAAAGGTTTTACCAACCATTTAATATCTTTTTTAATTCTGAATATCTAATTTAATAACTTCCTAAATTTTCAAAATTTTATAATCTCATCAGACTTGCAAGCTTCCTCATGTTTCTATCTTTACCGGTGAGCGAGCAATGGTCTCTTATTCTAGTGCACTTAGAAATTTAGAAAAACCCATTGTCCCCGTTGAAGAATTATTGGGGGCAGCAATTACACTGCCTGACTTGCCCTTTTCTCCGGAAGGCAGGGAAGCTATTTCACGAAAGCAACAAGGTGCAAGGTGGGTACCCATGCAGCCTGGACTCTGGAGCGTGGAACAGCGCGTCCCTACCACTGATAAGCATATTTGTATTTATCAATGTAGAAAGCATAATGTAGCTTTTATACAGTAAAAAATATTAGTGAAATAAAAAAAATGATTCAGTAATAATAAATATATAAACAATAAATTCGTATGACAGAAGACAGACGAATAGAATTCTGAGTTTAATAAATTTTACAGCCAAAAAAAAAATAGTTTATCTTAGCAGTTTATGCATGTATTCGTATTTAAATTGATATGTAATAATGTACAACCTTAACCATTTCTTCGATTTTGATAAATGTCTGTCGATTCATCATTACAATCGAGGTTGTTAGGCTATATTTTAACCGACTTCAAAGAGAAATGATTTGCTATTTCGTAGTTGTGTCATTATTACTAGAACTACTTATTGACTAGTTTAAGAGGCTCTTACGTGGTTACCCTCGACATGGCAACGCCACCTTCCAGAAGCCTGAGGTAGTCGGGACAAGGGTCCGACTTGCAGCCCCAGGGGAATATTATGAGCTCATAGTAGCTGTGGAATGAGAGGAACACTTGGAACGGAGTCGTCGAGCC
Organism: Lycaena phlaeas; assembly: GCA_905333005.2. Classification (NCBI taxonomy): domain Eukaryota; kingdom Metazoa; phylum Arthropoda; class Insecta; order Lepidoptera; family Lycaenidae; genus Lycaena; species Lycaena phlaeas. Next base: position 9,878,640 of record HG995181.1, read on the forward strand.
GAGTATCACGTCCTGGAAATTCAAATTATATTACCACCAATAAAGAAGACACGTGCAAATCCCACGAAAAAGGCACTATTCATTGCTTACTATGTTGTGAACATAGCTTTATATCAATTTCATAATTCGATCTTAATGGAAAATGACCTAATGGTTTTTGATTATTCGACTGGACAGCGTAGTTTATAAGATATAAACCCTAGTTTAGACAGCGGGAAATATGTGGGTTTAATTTATATGACTAGCTGTTACACGCGGCTCCGCCCGCATCAGCACAAAAAAAATCTTTTTTTTAATGTATCCTTACTTCTAATATCTCCGAGGTGTACAAAGTTTCATGATGATCGGTTGAGTAGTTTCTACGTGACAGCGTAACAAACATCCCTACTTTTACATTTATAAAATTAATAGTGAGGATGTTTATTAAGGGCTCCTACACACACACGGTAGCCGCACGATCACAAGTCGCGCGTTTCTGATACCGAGCGGATTTGTCATGTAATCTAAGGATCGGAATACTAAAAGGTGTCGATTTGAATTATAATTAAGATTACTTATTTCGTCCCAGGACGGCCAACTATTTTATATATTATCAAGTTTTATTTTCTAGTAAATATCATTTTTAGGAAAGAGGGACAAGCGACGCTGACTAAGAAAAGACTAAAATACTTAATTTTTGAAATTTACTTTTTCATAAAAATCCTGCTATTAGGTTTTATAAAGTTCGTAAGAATATATTATGTGTGTTTGTAACTCTTTCACGCATAAAGTACTAAATGAATTTTGATGAAATTTTACAATGACTTAGACTCTGTCAATTTAACTCTGTACTCTTACGAGAACAGAAAGTACACATGTGAAGCCGCGGGGCGCTGCTAGTGCAATATATATTTGGTACTTACTCTGACTGCTGTGGACTCTGGCTCCGAGAACGAAGCCGGTCCTCTGTAAAAAACATTATTCGGATCTTCCGATGAACCCTCTTCGCCGTTTTTACCCCATCCGTAGCTAAAAGTAATTCCAAAGTAAATTGTAGAAGTGCATTCTTATGCACTTCTACAATTTCTAGTATCTTTACTAGCTGTTGTCGCGGTTTCGCCCGCCTTAGCTTAAATTGATGGACGTGTCCAGACTGATAACGATCATTATATACCTAGCCTTAGTTATTCCTTATTATAAAAGCTATCTGCCAGTAAAATTCCCGTCAAAATCGGTCTAGCCCTTTCAGATATTACTAAAATTACAAGAGATTACCGTTACAAGTTACGGAAATAAAAAGAAATTAGTATAAACTAGCTGCCCCGACAAACTTCGTTCTGCCAAAAGTACTAATACTAATATTGCTTTAAATGTTTGTCTGTTAGTCGGTCACGGCCGGTAGTTTGACGTGACAACGTCTAGTTCCGCGCTCTTGCTGGCGGAATGCTACATGACGTCGTCTTTTTCGTGCATGCCGCCCGTAATATCGAGCTATTAGACGTAGCCACGTCAAAAATAAATAATGAAATGAATAATGTAGGTAACCTAAAATTTCTATTCAAGTCCACACCGACGCGTGCGCCGTTGTATTTCGCTCGATTTTTCCTCCACATGCGATCTTTTCTGTGCGTGTGCTCGTAGCCATCTGGATTGAGCACAGGCACTATGTACCTAGACAAAAAAAATGAGAAATGAAAAATAAACATTTAATTTATGTTTTTCAAAACATAAAACTTTGGCCTAATTAATAAAACTATCAAATAAAAGACTTTGATTGTTCTTAAATCAGATAGTCTTCTGTTAATATATTCTTCTTCTAATAATATTGTTGATGTTGTATGTGATTTTAATAAAATATGTAAATATTAAATAAAAACAACAAAAATATTTTTTTTTGCAATAAACGAATTTTTATAAGAATTAAAATTACTTTTATTAGATCTTATATTTTTACATAATATCGTAATAATTGTTCGTTAATTAACTATCGGATAATTATCGTATATAATATGTGCACACTGATTTTGTATTGTTAATTAAATCTCCCGTAGCAGGACTACTGGAAGAAATTCTAGTTATGGAATAAGTAGTACCTTTGTACCAGTGTTCTTCATTACCATTTCACTGTATATCTTTCTCAGTGTACATAAATTATTAAATAAATAAATGAATAAATAACTATCAATGAACATAATTATCTGGATAATTTCCATCCCTGGATGATGATGATGATGATGTTAATCAAGTTATATGGCAATATCCTTACCAGTCCTTATTGGTGATGGTGGTGGAAAGGTCATGGAAGTTCCTGGTGATGACGTCAGCGAGGTACGTCACCACCGCTGCGGTGATCCACTCGCGCGAATGGATGCTGCCGTCCAACCACACCCCCGTGTTGGTGGCGTTGCTGTTGGATATCTTTAACATCTGAAAAGTAACATCAAACGTCCGTCCACTTTTAAAAGTAACATGTCCAGCAGTGGACAGCTATAGGCTGAGATGATGATGATGATGAAAAGTAACAAAGTAGTAATAGTGGCTGAACTTTATTAGTTGGACCTAAATTAGTATCGCGGACGTCTTTGATACGTTCTATAATACAGTAGAACATTTTTTTCTTCTATCATCAATAGTTTCCACAGCGCACGCGATGTCAGATTTTTATGATCAATTTTTTACACCTTATGTTATATTATTGCATTTTTATTAGACATTCCAATTATGTTTGAAAATGTTAGTCTCTGAAACTCAGTAAAGAAAGATGCAGCTTCCCAATGACGAAAGAAGTTTTGAAATCGGTTCAGTAGTTTTAGTGTGAAAACATTACAAACATACTTTACAAGAACACAAATATTTCCGCTTCACAATTTTACTCAATGACTAGATTTATGAATTAAATTACCTTGATATCCCTTCCTTCCACGGATTTACCAATAACAGACACCGTACAAATCGCAGGAAAATTTCGTTCCAAGTTGTTCATGAAGCTATATATAACGTTCAATTTATGAAATTGTTTCCAATCCATTAAAATTACTGAAAAAAGCGTATGAAAATAAGGATTACGAGTGCGTAGCCTATCACACGCAGAAGCAGATGATATGTCTTTCTGGAGGAAAAAGGAGGGTAATGTAGTTACATTGCATATGCAGTTGCATAATCTCTCTTAGCTAGTGTGTGTGTGCGTCTGCGTGTGCATGTGCGTGTGCGTGTGTGTGTGTGTGTGTGTGTCTACGAGCGTCGATAGTCACCAAGAAGCTCCGACTGCACGGTGTCTTCTAATGACATAATATAATAATAATATTTCTAGATAATAATGTTGAATAATAATTGAAAAAGATTTTTTGATATTAAACACCCATCGATAATTAATGAAACAAATAAACATTTCCACATTATTGAATTACAACTTCTTTAGGCGCGATGAAAGGGTTATTTAGATTATTATTATGACGACAGTAACGCTCACTATATTCAAAAATAGTAACAGCTTGCATGAAACACGAGTGTAAGTCTTATTTTACTCCACGCCTTTTGATTTATAGGTACTACGCCAAACAGTGGCAAAATATTATAGTAAATTAGTATATTAAGGGCCTGTTTCACAATCTCCAGATAAGTTCCGAATAGGCTATTCACAACATATTTGACGGATACTCTAAACTCTGTCTGTCAAATATGTTATGAATAGCCTATTCGGAACTTATCTGGAGATTGTGAAACGGGCCCTTAGATATTTTATTTCTAATATTATCTTAATATATATATTTCTTGTGTGTGTGTGTATGTGACTGAACTCCTCCTAAACGGCTGGACCGATTTGAGTGATTTTCTTTGTGTCCGACCGGCAGATGGCGCTGCAGTCGGTATCTAGGTTAATGATCTGTACTGCCACTATCGATTCGTATCTAAAGGACAACGTCTGTGGGGTCCGCTAGTAATCATGTAATTCAGTTACGCTTAAGATTACGCGTAGACACTTTTTTTCATATATTTGACAGTAAATAGAGATTTTTTTTCGTTTTGTGAACTTACTATTCTTTTTTTGTATTATTTGTCGCGGGATTATCACTTTCAAATATGTTTTACAGCATTTTTGCGGTTTCATGTTGTTCGTTATTTTACCTGAAATTACAACTAGTATTATATAATATTATAGTAATAAAAATATTAATTAATTTTATTTTATTTGTTCATTGGAGGAGGCTTAAGTTTAGCAGTGGCTTCATATAGGCTCATTCAAAGCTAAAATCTCTAAACTGAACAAACCATCAGACAGAAATCTTCATATCGATCTAGTTGATCTCTCATCTTCAGAATCCATCAAAAATCTTCTGTGAGTTAATTTATTAATTATTCTCATTCTACTATTTCTACTTTTCTATGTCTTTTTTTATATACTTGCGATTTTTTTTTTCTTTAGCTTAATCTAGTTGATCATGGTCATCCAGAAAAACAAGTTAAGAACTAGTCGCCCTAATTTCTTGATTTATTTGACTAGCAGTGCCCCTGCTTCACTCACGTAGTTCTCACGTATTTTAATGGCCATGGGAGTAGGTACTGGGATAAATTACCTATAGCCTATGCGCTATTCTGATGTATGACCTATATTATTAGTTTCATTAAAATCCATTCAGTAGTTTGTGTGAAGGAGTAACAAACATTTATACATATAAACTTTCGCGTTTATAATATTATTAGGGAAGATAAGTACCTTTTTTACTATTTTTAATCTGTGTTTGAGTTGAGTCATCGGTTTTACTCAGGATACTCAATTCATCGCACTTGTCGATTTTTACCGAAACGCTCTCCGTGATTTGAGATTGGTTTGACATTACTTTGGTTACTGGATATTTATTAATACTTATAATTTTTAACACGTTACTATTTATTAGAATGTTTGACAATTACTTATGATTGTAAACAACTTTTGACAAATGAGTAAAGACTACTTCAGTAAAAAGGTTGTGTATTACACAAATAGGTTTTAGATGACGGAGTCGTTGACCTCCAACGAGAACTTTTCTGGTGAATATGCTACGTATACTTCGAAATATATTTTCATCGTATCAGCCACTGTCAAGGCATCCTACTAATATAATAAACGCGAAAGTTTGTAACTATGGATGTATGTTACTCTTTCACGTATAAACTACTGAATGGATTAATTCATGAAACTTTACAATTATACCTATACATATATACCTTTACATCAGAATAACACAGGCTATAATTTATCCCTGTACTCTCACGGGAATGTATGCGGGTGAAACCCTGGGGCGCTGCTAGTATTATAATATATTTTCAAACGAACTGTTTGCATATGGAAGAAATTCTTTCCATATTCAAATCTTATTGCCAAGATTAACGAGCTCAGTCTAACTCTTCAGCTTAACTCGATATATTTAATAAGGACTCACACAAAATATCTCTCACTAGAGTACCGATCGAACAATTACGTAAACAGCAACGGGACCAGCTTTTAGGAAAGTTAGAATGTATTCGTTAAAGGTACAATGGTTCGTAGTTTAGATAACAAAATAAACTCGCAACGGAGTGAAATGTGAACAAATTTTAATCCAGGATTAGAAAACCACGGGCAGAAAACTGCACGTCAAACGTCGGCGCCGATCGTGTGGCACATCACTATTCTGGAGTAGTGTTTTATATTTAAACAAACTATCGAAAAAAAAAATTAACTACATCAAACATTACATGCATCAAAAACTTGTATGATGTAAATTCGCCTTTTGATATTATATTCATACCATTTTTAACATATGTTAATACACTTATTACTGTCAGTAAAAAGTCTCTGAAGTAAAGCTCCCCTGTAGGTAATCGAAAAAATTGGTTCTGTAAAGTCGGTTGACGGTAGTTTGACGTGCCAACGTCAAACATTACATGCAGCACGAACCGAACTGATCCGATCATGCCTCTCTCTCATTTTTGCCGCGCTCTCGCATTCGGAACGCTACATGACGTCATCTTTTTTGTGTATGCTGCCTGTCGAGTTATTAGACATTGTCACGTCACAATGGCTACATATCTACTGCCGGTAGAGGTAAAATCCATGAAGAATAGAAGTTAGTAGAAACCATCTCATGTAGGGGACAAATAGAAAAAGTGTTAAACGCAAACGCTAATATGACTTCACCTCAAATATATGTGTATCCTACTAATAATATAAACGCGAAAGTATGTAAGAATATACGAATGTATGTTTAATACTTTTACACACAAAAACTACAAAATGGACTTTAATAAAACTTCAGCGATATAGCTTAAATACATCAGAATAACACATATATTATGGGAATTGTCCGAAATCTAACTGCGCAGAGAAAGTCGGGGGCACCAGCTAGTACCGTATAACCTGTTTGTATGTTTTTATACACGTTTTTTCGTTTACTATAATTTTTTTGTATGTGAACTTTTAATCTGTGTTGATATATGTGGTTAAAATAGCAAATATTAATCTATGGAGTAAAACCTCTTTTATTTGACACATATACTTTTTCTTTATGTCAGACACGTGCGTTTTTCAAATTGTTAAAATAATTGAATATAATTTTATTTTGAGTTCACTTCATCAAGTATTTTATTTACCCTAAAACCTCTAAATTCCAATAGGTTATGGGCCCAGGTCATGTTTCAACTTGCATATGTAATTAATATTAATAGTAAAAGTCTTTGTCAAAATGGAGCCGCGAAGTAAAAGAAATATCGCATAAGGTCACTACAGAAGAATTGCAGTTATTGTCTGCTATTGACGAAGAACCACCACCAAGACCAGATAACGAATGGATTAAGAAGAATATGCTGGCAAAAGGTACCATTGTGGAGTACTTGAGTTTGTGGAGTACACATTTTTAAGCTTTGCGAGAGTTCTTCTACTGCTAAATCCATAATGGCGGAGTTAGACAAAGTATATGAGCGGAGGAGCTTAGCGACTCAATTGGCATTACGCAAGCAATAACTTAATATGAAACTACAGCCAGATGTAGCTATTCGAGCATTTTAACAATTTCGATAATATTATTATCGAATTGATATCGGCTGGTGCAAAGTTGGACGAGATGGATAAAATATCACATTAATTATTATTAACTCTACGACACATCATACGATGGCGTTATAACTGCGCTAGAAACACTAGAGGAGGAACAATTGCATCTATTTTTCGTTAAAACTCTTCTCCTAGATCACGAAGTCAAAATAAAGAATGCCACGACGACTGAACTCAAAATTTTACATACATCAACAAATAAATTTAAATAGCAAAACAAAATTGGATTCGATAAAAGGAAATCATATAATTATCATAACAAGAAGCTATACACCGGAAATGCATCATATAAAATTTCAAAGTTATATTGCGATCATTGTGGACAAAAAAAAAATCATATGAAAAAGGATTGTCGATTTTTCAAAAAATTATAACAAAATGGAGGTAGTAGCGGCAGTAAAACAGCGGCTGCAAACACTTTGCAAAATAACAATGATAACGAGGACAGTTTCGCATTTATGTTTTCAACATGTAAGTTATCAAATTCTCATCAAAATTCAATTAATAATATTGTTTTCATTTTAGATTCAGGAGCAACTGACCACGTTGTGAATAGTAAGGAATTATTCTCGACGTACTCGGAATTAAAAATACCGATTAAAATTGGTATAGCTAAGAATAATGAAAGCATTCAAGCTTTTGGTAAAGGTCAAATAAATGTAACTACTAATTTAGGTTTTCAAGGGAAATAGAAAATGTACTATACGCGCCGGAGGTTCCATATAATTTAATTTTGGTAAATCGTATTCAGCAAGCAGGTATGGTTGTTATATTTAAGAATAACAGTTTTATATTTACGATAATAACCAAATATGTTTTATAATATCATATCATCATATCAGTAATAATTCATTTAAAATAGTATTTCAAGTTTATAAGCGATCTCAACATAATTTAAATTTATCTCAAACTTGTATATCTTACAAACTAAGGCATAAGCGTCTTGGTCACTTGAACAAACATAAAATTAATATTCTAAAAAAATGTAATCGATGATAGATTATCTAATTGATGATATTGTGTCTAACGATACATTATGTGAATATTGTATACTTGGTAAACAGTCGCGGTTGCCCTTCGCAAAATCAAAAGATAAATCAGTTAAAAATAGACCACTTTTTATACAGTAACGTATTTGATACATTCCAAATCTGAAGCATATAAATGTATGAAATATTATGTAGCAAAATGTGAAAATCTATTTAATTCTAAGGTTGTTAATTTATATTGCTATAATGACCGAGAATATCTTTCAAACGAATTCAAAGATTTTTGTGTTGACAAAGGGATAATGTATCATTTAACGGTTCCTAACACCCCACAACAAAATGGTGAATCAGAAAGAATGAATCGTACATTAACCGAAATGTCTCAGACATTGGTTGCAAGTGCGAAATTAAATAAAATATTTTGGGGTAAAGCTGTTTAAACAGCTACTTATTTAACTAACATACTCCCCACAAAATCTCTGATAAATAAAACACCATATGAAATGTGGCATGGTAAAAGGCCGAAAATAAATAATTTAAAAATGTTTGGTTCTACTGCATACGTTCATAATAAAACTAGAAAAACTCAAATTGATGAGAAATCTTTTAAGTCAATATTAGTCGGTTACGATATAAATGGTTATAGATTATTCAATATCGAAAATAATCAACGTTGCAGTAGTGACAACATTGAAATTATCTCAAAAATTAGTAAGCCCGAAAGTGATTCGGCAAAGCTAATTATAGATCAACAACAAGATTCTTTGAATGACAATTCGTTGGAAGATCTGCCGAATACCAGTAATTTAAGACGTAGCGAAAGAATTCGAGAAACACCCCCGAAAAATTATACGCAAATTCACAATTCTGATTTATATTTATCTCTTATTGCTACGCAATGTTTACCTACATCATATAAGGATATTTTTGATAGACACGATTCTGACAAGTGGTTGAAAGCCATACAGAATGAAATTGAGTCACTTCAAAGCAACCAAACATGGACATTAGTCATTAGACCTAAAAATGTTAATATTATAAGTTGCAAGTGGGTTTTCACAATTAAAAATAATGAATTTATAAACGATACTATACGTTATAAAGCTTGAGATACAAGATTATGAAGAAACGATCGCACCAGTGGCCCGGATAACTACTTTTAGATTTATTTTAACACTGGCAAATCAATTTGATTTACATTTACACCACACGGACGTAAACCGCGTTTCTAATGGAATATTAAAGGAAAATATTTATATAGAAGTACCGGAAGGTATTTTAGCAAATAATAACCAGGTGTGTAAATTTAAAAAAAAAAAACATTATATGGCCTAAAGCAGTCGTCTAGGTGTTGGTATGAGCGTTTCGATCTCGTTCTTCAAGAATTGGGTTTTAAGAATTAATTAAATAATAGTGATTTATTGCAAACATATAAACAGTTTCATGCAAAAATTCGAAATGACTGATTTGAAGGACATAAAACTATTTCTTGGTATTAGAATTCAAATAACAAGTAATACAATCTCTTTAGATCAAACTACTTATTTGAAAAATGTTCCAAACAAATTTCTATGAAAGATTGTAATCCATCAAATTCACTTTTTCCTTTTAAAATAAATTATTTAGCTTTAAATTCAGACACTCACTATGATGCGCCTTGTAAAAATGTAATAGGCTGTCTTATGTATGCAATGCTTTGCACAAGGACATAATTATATTTGCGCTTGTATTAATATATTAAGCAGATATCAATCTAAAAATAACGAAGAGTTGTGGAAATATTTGAAACACTTCTTTTACGATATATTAAAGGTACAATTAATTTAAAATTGGTTTACGAAAAATGTGATTATAAACAGATAATAAGTGGGTATGCAGATTCCGACTGGGGAGGTGACGTGAACGACAGAAAAAGTACAACAGGCTATTTGTTCAAAGCCTTTAATAATTGTACAATTTCGTGGAGCACACGAAAACAAAATACTGTCGCCGTCTCTTCAACGGAAGCTGAATATAGCTCTTTGAGGCTGTGAGAGAAGCAGTCTGGATTAAGTCGTTGCTAAATAGTATTTCTATCCAAATAACAGAGCCCATTGTAATATTTGAAGACAACAATAGTTGTATATGTATTGCCAATAACCCCACGAATCGCAAAAAATCCAAGCACAATAATAATATATCATTTTATTAGGGAACAAATCGCTAATAAAATAATAAAGCTAGAATCTATTTCCACAGGAAATCAACTAGCTGACATGTTAAATAATTTTCTCTGATTAAAAAATAAATAAATAAAAAAGAGGAAATGTATTTTATGTTAATCAAATGTGTATATGCATAAGTATTAAAAAAAAACTATGGTTCATGTAACTAAATAGTTTTGTATGAGTGAGTAATGAAAGCAATCAAGTTATGATATTGTAGACTTGTATTTTTTGAGGGGGCGTGTTGATATATGTGGTTAAAATAGCAAATATTAATCTATGGAGTAAAACCTCTTTTATTTGACACATATACTTTTTCTTTATGTCAGACACGTGCGTTTTTCAAATTGTTAAAATAATTGAATATAATTTTATTTTGAGTTCACTTCATCAAGTATTTTATTTACCCTAAAACCTCTAAATTCCAATAATCTGACATCGCTTGTTACAGAATAAGACTTGCAGCGTTCACGGTGGAAGTTCGGACAGTTAGTGGACAGTCGCTTAAATTGTAGACAAACGAGATTGATAGGAACGGCTCCTCGAACGGTTCCACTTGGCTAATTACTATAATTTGACAGGTAAAAGTCACTAAGTGAAGTTAAGCGCGGGTAAAAATATTCTCTGTCTTAATTGAATTAAAAAATGTTACCACGTCCATACAAAAGGTCTCAAAATCATTATTAGTATTAATTCATTAATTTATTTTATTTATCAAATAAAGCATTATTATTATTATGTGTATTTGTTTAGACTCGACTTTAAGTCGGTTAAATTATTAAACTCGGTACGGGCTTATGCCAAGTATCCTTGTTTCTTTATGTTATGAATGTGTGGATCGTGATAAGTGAGTTGTAGGTGTGTGGGTTGATGTGTCGGTGATAGCTTATTATTATGTTAGTTGCTTAAATTGGATACGCATACTAGCAGACGTATATTATACTCCACATATAAATCGATCGTAAAGATAGTTTTACGGACTCCAAATTTTTACCTATGGCATTATTCATTATACATATCACACACACATACACACACACACACATACAAGTATAATTTCTTTTAATTAGTTAATTACCATTATCATTAACAGCAATGGTAATCATCTAATAATTGTTAGCCATATGCCAGAGCTCTAGTCACTGGCCCGGGCGGGGTCGTGTGTAGTAGCAACCAGTGTCGCAGCATGGAAGAGTCCCACCGGTTAGCTAATACGGACAGGATGCCGTTCGGGCGGCGCACAGGCGACCCATCATCGAGGCGGAGCGAGTCCGCATTATGGCGTAAAAATCATTGTTTTTTATTTATATTATATTAGCAATATCAAGCGGGCTAATGATGAAAAACATCTATAATTACCATATTTATTTGAAATCTTAGAAATACACAGTTTACTACTTTAGCAGTAACAATAATCATAATAATATCCATGGACGATTTTACACCACGTCAATCTGGTCTCGTGCTAAGTTTCCGAAGAACTTGTGTTACGAGTATAAGACAACGGAAATACATATATTTAATACTTTTTATATTAAAGATTTTTTTATATAACAAACATGTGTTAATATATTTTACGTATTCGACATTAAAATAAAAGCTAGCATACATAATATTATGACTTCTTTATCTGTAAATGTATGCGTCTCAAAATTACATCTTAAAACAATCTAGCTTAAGAGGTGGGTCTAAGGTTCGATTCTCGATTCGTAATTAAGGCGATTACTGAACGGCGTGTTACCAGCTAATTGAAATATAGGGGAAATGTATCCGTGTTGGGGATACTGTGACGTTTGATATCTTACATGGGGACGGGAAGAACTTCTAGCATTACCTACCCCTACACCACCCACTGCTACTCCTTCTCGATATTAAGCGAGGAGGATAATCAGTCATAGTTTGGCTATGTACTAGCCCAATTAATGATCTGTTATAGATAGATAGAGAGGTAGAGACCGAGATCTGTAACACTGTTGATGAGTGACTGATGACACCGCGCGAGTGATCAAAAGAGTTTTTATAGTGTAGTCTCTATAAAAGTGTAAAAATATAAAGAAAATAACGTTTATGAATTGTGTCTTTTTAACACACTTACGACCTAACAGGACGTCAATAAAGTTGAGACTTGATGAGCTGTACATAGCAAAAAACAGAAACCAGGACTTATGAAACATTAAAATGAAATTCACGTAAGCGATAACAGTATGGAAGCCCAGTGTAATTTTAATGTCTACGTCACTATAAAATACTCACTGAAAAGATGTTTTTGAACATCACATTGATTGCCCGTTTGTTGTCTATTCTATAACCTTTTTGTTGGAGGACCAAAAAATTTAGCTTCCAATAAGGGGATTCAGATTCCATCATTAATTCTCGACCGCCGGGGATTGGCCGTGTTACTGTAATAGCTTCTAAGAAAAATAACGGATCAATATCCGGGTACTGGCAGATTGTGTATTTTAAACTTGGAATATTCTGGAAATTCCAAGAATGGAATAGACATCTAAATAGAATTACAAACTGGTTGGTGTACTTCGTCCTTGTGAACGATTGTTTACAGCTGGAACTTGACTATAATGATGATTATTATTAGGTATAGCGATAATGTGTTATTAAACCATCGAAAGACCTTTTTGACCCTTTGCAAGCCTGATGGGCTTAAGGTTAGACGGTATGCCTGCTGGGTCTGGAATTGTCTAATTTATTCCTTGTTAAGACAGTTATCAAGCTAATCTAACCAGCCGTCTAGGAGATTACCCCAAAAAGACAGATAGGCAGAAAAAAAATGTAAAAATTTTATTTTGATGTATGTACTGTGTATAAATACATGTAAGCATTTAGTTGTACACGTGAGTGGTTATTTTAATATAAACAACATACTCAAATGTTATTTATCTGTATCTGTGGTATATCTATACCTATAATTAATATTATATTACATTATAAATATTATTTTTATAATATATGACTATCAAGATATAAAATCCTTCCAAAATAATATCTTCATTGGCAGAAAATATCGTAGCCTATAAAAATACACAACATTAATATATAATCTCCCATCGAACATACCAAATAAGCCGTCTTGTTAAAACTTCCCGTGCACCTCGGAAATTCTTTCCAATAATTATCCGAGGAAAACATCCTCGGATCTTGTGGAGTTCGTTAGGATCCTCCCTAAGTAGAATTAATGATTCTCTTTATTGAAAGTTCAATTTTTTGATTAGGGGCGAGCGAGCCGCGGCCTCCCCAAGAACGTTGTTCAAACACCGGATAACAGGGTATTTGCATTCGGTCAATACTGATTTGATTTGAAGCGATTGTGCCTTTTGAGATTTTTCATGTTTTATTAAAGTATTTAATTCAATGCTTTGCCGTGTACGTCAATAGTAAGTTTGTATTTGACATTTATTGTTAGGAACATACAAGGTTTACGATTTAGCGTACGAATTCTATCCTCTATAACATGTCTAACATTGGCAAATACTTTAGGGAGGGTAACACTAAAGAAAAAGTAGAAGAAGAAGAACATACAAGGATATACATTGACGATTTGTGTTCTCTCCATAGAGTAAAGTGATACTGTTCCCTCAAACATGACAAATAAAGATCAGTAGAAATAAGCAAATGTGCAATTCAGTACTTGTGGTTTCACAATACTTCAGCCATTAGTATGAAACATAAACTAGGTCACCTAGCAATGGCCCTAAACTCGTATAGGTCTAAGCAAAACGCCTAATCCAAGATCCTAAGACGCAAGTCTATGCAAGTTAACAGTCCCGTCCAACTGTCTGGAATACAGAAACTTCAAACACACAGAGCATGCAGAAGGACAAGGAAGAGAGCACTACGGCTTATTGGTGTACATATATTTTTATTTTATTTTGTGTCTTACACATATATGCCATAGATACTCATGGATCAATTTATTTTTATCATCAACGTATTGTCTACTAATTATATATAAATATAGTATATCTAAGCTATACAGGTTATCTAGGTAATAAACATAGCTTCCCAGCCCACAGGTCATAGAACAAAATGGAGGTTAGTAAACAATGTGTTAAATATTCAAAGATTCTTTTGTTGTGTAGTCTTTATAAATGGCGACGGCGGGCGTGTGTAATCTGTTGGCGAGGGGGGAGGGGAGCGCGGGCCCAGGGTCCGGTCGGGCGAGGATCTAATTTGGTTCGGTAGCCGTCGCTCATTTGTTCAAATTACACCCCCCACACCGTCGGAACTCGAGACGGTTCTAGAAACATTTTTTATAAATTCTATATAAAATTGGTAGTGTTAATCATAGTTGAAGATACTTATGTTGGTAGTAAGTACAGAAGCTTTTGCCGGATCAGCGTATTAGTTAATGCTATAAGGATTTGACAATTATTGTAATGAATAAATTGAAATTATTGTAACGCAGAAGAGGCCCACACAAAATAAGTTCTCTTTGATTCATAATTTAAGGTTAAAGCTTGGCTTAAAAGTTTAAAGGCCTTAAGGCCAACAGCTTAGGTCCATTCTAAAAAAAAATAAGTTAAAATATAATTTTACTAGACTGTTAAGTGATGACTCACTAAAAACATGTACGTACTCACGTGTTGAAAACATTTAATAGTATTTTTCTTATATATAGAATTTTCTAATAGTGCTTATTATAGTGTTTTTAATAATCAGATAGTGCACGTAAAAAAATAGACAATTCATAATCGATATTTACATACCTGTAACGATTGATCTAATTTAGATTTTTTTAAATAAGCTTGCCACTGACATCACTACAATATCATCGAATTTCGGTTCAATTAATAAGGCCAAGACGACACATACCGCTAAGAAATTCGTCAACAATTCCACTGCATGGCCACTTGAAATCTTGAACTCCCGTGACCTATATTTAGGCACCGGGCCTTCCTCCCCCCACCCCCCCGAAACTGAAACTATTCTACCCAAAGGGGCTTTCTTTGTTAAACACGATATTCTATTGTCAATTCCCAGCTCTTTGGTGTGGTGAGCGTAAATCTGCAGAAACGGTTTGGTAAAACGTTGGATTATATAGCTTGTCATAATCAGCCCACGTCCGTCCAAGGATACTATATACGGATATCAAGAGGTCAAGTTAAAGCTGTTAAATTTAAAGTTAAGTTAAGGTTAAGTTTTGTTAAAGTTGTAGCTGTTGAATCACTACTTACATCATGCAGACATTAGAGGGCCTAATATAATAAGCATATGACTAGCAGTTTCAGCTTCGCATCTTTCGATCAATACACCATCATACAAATATTAAGGCGCGGTCTTAGCTCAAAACTCACAAAACTGGGTTTTTTTGACGCTCCGGTACGAGGAAACCCAATGAATATAACTAATGCAAAAAAATACAGACCATAGAAAAGGGTCTAAAGAAAATGTTTACGGTCATATAATATTAAATATTTGTTTAATATATCCAATAAAAAAATCGTAATTTCCTTCTCAAAAATAAACTTAGACGTTGGAGTTCTCTGTATTTTCAGCGGTAACAACATATTTTTTTGTAAGAATATAATTAGAATATGGTTTTATTAATTATTTGGCCCAACAGATATTGAATTTCATGCGTATATTCTGAGTTATTAAAGAAAAACCCGCAAATTAAATGTTTATTTGCAACAGGGTTACACTTCTGCTTTGCAATTTTTAACCTTATTCAATGTGTGGTAAATGTAGCATTAGATTACGCGGTCATATTCATTCCGCGAGCGACGCTCGCGGTGGCTGGTCTCTCCCGGACGGTCTTCTTGTGACATAAAACTTCGTGGTTTATGTGTAAATTGTAAAAATTTATTGGAATATTTGGGAAAGTATAAGATGGATAATAAGGCTATAATGTTTTTTTGTTGAAATATACGATATTGTGTGAATTTGAGTAATTGCACAAACATAATATTCTAAATCCAAAAACATATTGTGGCATTCTATTTATATGCGCATAGAATACATATTTGAATGCGCCAGGTGCAAGCGTGGTTTGTCTGCTACGTCGATCGACCGTATCGGTCATGGCTTGCATAGTAAACGTAACATAAACGAAATAATATCATGTTTTCTTTTTAAGATCAACAAAACGAATCATCATCATCCTTTATCCGTCCACTGCTGAACATAGGCCCCTTCTAATGATTGCCAAGACGACCGATCTACCGATCTCTTGCCACTCGAATACAACAAGAACAATATACCATCATCATCATCAGCCTTTATCCGTCCACTGTTGAACTTAGACCTCTCCTAATGAACGCCAAGACGACCGATCTACCGATCTCTTGCCACTCGAATACAACAAGAACAATATACCATCATCATTATCATCCTTTATCCGTCCACAGCTGACAAAATACAAAATATTCAATAAACCAAATTTGATACTTTGCAATCATTTTTTACCACAATATTTTTTTATGGAATTGGTTTATTTCACATAAGTACATAGGTAGACGAAATGTTGGTTAGTCATTTTAACCAGGTGGGAAGATGTTCTCTCTCAACGTTTGCTCACTTATCATCATCATCATCAGCCTAAATCCGTCCACTGCCGAACATAGGCCTCCCTCAATGAACGCCAAGACGGCCGATCCCGTGCTACTCTGATCAGGCAGAAGTGCCGTCGATGCGACTTCATCATCATCTGCGATTGTCAATCCGCCTGCTCAGCGTGGCAGTTATGAGCAAAGGCGAATTACAGATAACAGCTTACTTACATATAATTATTGTAAGTAAAAATTATACATCTTTAGTAGTGAAGTGTTTGCTCACTTATCATCATCATCATCATCAGCTTAAATCCGTCCACTGCTGAACATAGGCCCCTTCTAATGATTGCCAAGACGGCCGATCTACTGATCTCTTGCCACTCGAATACAACAAGAACAATATACCATCATCATCATCAGCCTTTATCCGTCCACTGCTGAACTTAGACCTTTCCTAATGAACGCCAAGACGGCCGATCCCGTGCTACTCTGATCAGGCAGCAGTGCCATCGATGCGACTTCATCATCATCTGCGATTGTCAATCCGCCTGCTCAGCGTGGCAGCTATGAGCAAAGGCGAATTACAGATATCAGTTTACTTACATAAAATTATTGTAAGTAAAAATTATACATCTTTAGTAGTGAAGTGTTTGCTCACTCATCATCATCATCATCATCAGCTTAAATCCGTCCACTGCTGAACATAGGCCCCTTCTAATGATTGCCAAGACGACCGATCTACCGATCTCTTGCCACTCGAATACAACAAGAACAATATACCATCATCATCATCAGCCTTTATCCGCCCACTGCCGAACTTAGACCTCTCCTAATGAACGCCAAGACGGCCGATCCCGTGCTACTCTGATCAGGCAGCAGTGCCATCGATGCGACTTTGTCATCATCTGCGACTGCGACTGCTGATGGAGGATTCAATTAGGATGGGCAGCATTTAGAAAGCTTCGCCATATTCTCACGTCGTCTATACCGCAGAGTTTGAAGACGAAAGTCTTCAACCGATGCGTTCTCCCCGTGATGACCTATCATCATCAGCCTTTATCCGTCCACTGCCGAACTTAGACCTCTTCTAATGAACGCCAAGACGGCCGATCCCGTGCTGATCAGGCAGCAGTGCCATCGATGCGACTTTGTCATCATCTGCGACTGCGACTGCCGATGGACGATTTATTTTCTTGTGCATTAATTTGATTTTGCCATATCTCCTAAAGTATTGATTTAATTTGCATGATGTAAAGGGCAAAAATAATCTTCATGAAGTGCAGATGCCAATTTACTCATTTACAATGGGATTCATACCGTATTCGTGTAAATAACTTTCAAACTATTACGTTATAGTTGCCCATTTTTAACCGACTTCAAAAAAAGGAGGAGGTTATCAATTCGACTGTATGTTTTTTTTTTTTTTTTATAAGTGTTACCTCATAACTTTTGACTGGGTGAACCGATTTTGATGATTCTTTTTGTATTAGAAAGCTTATGCTCCCCATGTGGTCCCATTTTAATCTAGTCCAGTTCTGATGATGGTATCCATGAGAAAACCATAAAAGTCATAAATTTGCATTAGGCATGTACGCGACAAATAGATGAATAACTGAATATCACGCCAACCGATTTCGATGATTATTAGTTTATATGAAAGAATATAGTTCAAGGATAGTTTGGTGAAAACTTGGTTAGGTTCTGATCATGGGATCCATAATAAAGTGACGGAACTCTTCAATTCTTAGGAGCAAATTAACGATACTCGGCTGAATTTTTTATAGGCCATCAGGATATTTGGCTAACGTCTTTATGGTCCAGTGGTCAAGTAACTGTCGTAGCCAAACATGATGATCAATTCCTCAACGGCTTCCTGTAAGGATGCGGTCTGTGGCAGAAATTCTAACTAATTTGTGTATGCACTCTGTAAAATTGTTTAAGTATGCAAAACATAAAATTATCATCATCATCTCATTGTCATTCTCTGATCGGTCATTGAGGGAGGCCTATGTTCAACAGTGGATGGAGAAAGGCTGATGTCGATGATAATATATGTATTGCATACAACTTTCCAAATCGCTTTTGGCTGTGTGTTAATTTAAATCCTTTCTTCGTTCGTTTTTCATTAAGCCTTGATAAATTTGTGTAAGCCCTCTAAGAAAGTTTACTAGCCTTACTGGCCCTATACTTAAAACTAAAAAGTACAAAATAAAGTTAATTTTAAATGAAAAACCAAAACCGACTTCAAAACTATACCTTCAAATTATGTACAACTAAAAAATTTTAAATAATATTTAAATACTTCGAGTACTACTTTTTAAAATAAGTAATTTTTGGAGTCGGTACCAGCCAAAGCAAAGATCAACAGACATCTATTCAATACTGGGTGTACTCGTATGAGTACAAAATCAATAATTGCAAAGGAATTTATAATAGATGTGAGAGTATAATATTATGTATTCAAATGCTGTGAATTGTGATTAGACTGTCCTTATTGGCTGGCACCGACTCCCAAAATGACTAATTTTAAAAAGTAGAACTCGAAGTATTTAAATATTATTTAAAATTTTTTAGTTGTACATAATTTGAAGGTATAGTTTTGAAGTCGGTTTTGGTTTTTCATTTAAAATTAACTTTTTTAAAGTATTTAATGGATATAGTATAATATTCCTAAGAGATAGACATATGTCATCGCGGACTTTTTTGTAGGCCTATTTAAGATATACAATTCCACCATACATTATTTTGTTATATCTCAAAGGGTTTAGGCAGCGTTTTCGTTGAAAACTCCCAGACGGCCTATTTTTTCCGACACCTCCAACAATTATAGTTGTAACTTAGATAATGTATATGTCGCAGTCATCTGGTTGAATCAGTCATTTGATTGTATCACTAGCGCGTTAATGAAATGACGACATTTAATTGAATGACTAGGCCGAACGTTTATTGAACAAGCGTCGCTCATCGTCCAACTAGATAGCGGATTGTAACATAGCCTTTTGAACAGAGCGGACGTAAAATCAGTCAGGTGATTGTAATTTAGTTCATTTTTTTCCCACCGCGGCGTTAGTAGTCACTAAAACAAACTTGGCGTAAAACAGCTAGAAACTGATCCTATGATTATAAATTTATTGTTTTTTTTACCTAAACTTTCATTTCACAAGGTGACAAAGACTTAAATTAAAAACTTTCTGGAGTCATAGAGACTTCCATATTTTAATACATTACTTTTAAAAAAAATCATATATTTTTAGCCTATGATAAGACTTAAAATACAATATAAAATCATAATGTTCATTGCTCATTTTTGTTATGTAAAGGAAGCTACCTTTTGAGTTGCGAACTTATGGTCACTCTTAAAACATTACAAAGTCGGCTATATCCCATTCAACGACAATGCTAAATGACGTTCAGTCAAGGCGTTAAACGTCACATTCAACAACTTGACGAGTTGTCCTTTAGTCATTCAATTAAATGTCGTCATTTGATTAACGCGTTAGTGATACAATCAAATGACTGATTCAACCAGATGACTGCGACATATATAAAAACTTAATAAATTATGTACATAAACCTTCCTCTTGAATTGTCCTATCCATGAAAAAAAACCGCTTCAAAATCCGTTGCGTAGTTTTAAAGATTTAAGCGGTTTTTTTTAATAATATGTAGTGATAAGAGTAGGAAATGTCTGATTACTTTGTAAAAAAAAAAAATTATTTTTTGTTTTATTTAACTAATGATTGTAACTATCTATTATAAACATAAAAGTGTATGCATTTATGCTGGTGGTTACGCTTTTTTATTTTGAATATAACACCCATGTTTACTCTGCTCGTTGCGTATAACCATGCATCTTTCTGTGAGCAAAAATGGTTGATGGCGCGTGTGTGTGTGTTACCGTATCGCGCGTAGATATGCGGTTGTGTGAGTGAAATCGCAATTTCAAATCGTACTAAGACCGCGCCTTAACCATTAAAATCTTAAGAAATTGTATGGTAAAACTTTTCTTGGGGATCGCTGGGCCTATTGCTGAAAGCTGCATAAAAATCTGTTCAGCAGTTTTTAAGTTTATCGCGAACAGACAGACAGACAGACGTGACAGAGGATTTCATTTAAAAATATGAAGTGATACTGGTGATACTAATAAAATAACATATTTTATATTAACTGCGCCCCACGGTTTCACCCACGTCCTTAATGTTTCCGTGGGAGTACGGTGAAAAATTATAGCATATGTGTTATTTTGATGTATATAAGCTATATTTCTGTGAAGTTTTATTATAATTCATTCAGTAGTTTATACGTAAAAGAGTAACAAACATCTACACTTTCGCGTTCACAAACTTTCACGTTTATAATATTAGTAGGATAGGATAAATTCACTTTTTATGAACTTCAGGACAGACTATTTTTTTTTACGAAATCCACGATATAAAAACGCGATGTTATTTATTGTGTTTTAAATATAAATTTTTATTATTTGTAAAAATAACATAAATTTCCAAATTCTAACGAGACAAAAAAAACTACTCTGAATATAATATAGTAGTTATTGTCCGGAGATTCGCCCGCATAATTTTAGTCTTACGCCAAAGTAAGTGATTTTTTTTAAGTATATCACTTAGTGATAACACGTCACATCACTATACTGATGAAAGTATTTCTGAATGATTAATTTCGATTCCTACATTCAAACAAAAACCACGTACTCTCTTCCTCTCTCCTTTTCACTGTAACAATACAATCAAAAGTAGAGATAATATAAATACACAAAATATATAGAACTAACAACAATTAGAATGGACTATGAATTCCATATTAATATAAACTGGAGTATAATAGAGTTATGTCTAGGCTGCATCGGAATCCAGTGAGGCATATTCCGTCCTTGATTGGCTTACTTAATGAGAACGGCCTATCGCATTTAAGCCAGTGAGATACACTGCGTCATAGCTCATCAATAGAGCGTGATCATCATTGTAATGATTAATATGCCAATTTGGCTCGATAAAACAACTTTTATGTGTATCTTAATAAAGCGCGATAAATTCTGTAAATCTTGCTTTAATATAATCATAATTGTGTGAATTTAAATTACAGTTAAAATGAATTAAGTATAATAAAGCTTTTTCAACAAGGCTGATATTCGAGAAAAATATAAAAAAAAAGTATCGACCCTTTATGTCCCACTGCTGGGCACAGGTATCAGGCGAGGAGGGATAATGGGCCATAGTTGCCCAATGCGAGTTGGTGAACTTCCCATACCTACAAAGACTTTCAATCAGGCATGCAGGTTTCCTCACGATGCTTTCCGTCACCGATGAGCGAGCGATGGTCTCGTGTGTGTACTTAGGCTTTTAGCAAAACCCATTTCAAGGCACACATGGCACTAGCTGCCAGATTAATACTAATATTATATTTCTTAAAATTTATTTCCACACAAATATATCCTTAAGCTTAGATAAGACATATATTTTGAAATAGATGTTATAGTATTACATAATGTTTATACACAGTTTGCGTATAATTTTTTTCGAAACCATGCCAATAAAGAACTTTCATTGCCACTGTTATTGCTTGCTTAACCAACCAAAATAATTAATTTTATACTGTCAAAATAATACCTAAACTAAAATTGTAATAAGCATATGTTCTTCAGAAGATACAGCTTATAAATAAACGATCCTTTCGAGCCACCAATGAAGTCATCGGTTTATAATAGAGTTAACCAATTAACAAAGCCTAAATCATTTAATTAATCATTGAAAGAGGAAACCAAACAATCGAATGCTATTTGTGTGTTTTTAACGAATCACATTACATATATCACTGAAACAAATTTGAACAAAACCCGTGAAAAAAAGGCTCTCAACTGGGAAATATAAACATCGGTCACAGTGGACGTATAAAGGCTGATGATGATGATGATGAATTGATGTTTATTAATACAGATTCATACTTCTCTGAACACTAGTTATTAAAATTTACCAATTTAATAAATCAATCAGCCGGCTATTTTCATTGAGCAGAGTTTGTTAGAACTGATCGTGTAGTCTTGATACTATAATATGACGAGAGACCGTGAAATAATGGTTATTCTCCGGCAATGAAGTGGTTTTGTTTTGTTTTAGTAATACAATCGTTTGGTTTATAAATTAAATACTCATATTTAAAAAAAGCAGATTTTATATTCTCAAAAACTTTTGTTCCAAGAAATATTTATATAGTAGGCATCGAAAAGTTCATTTGTCCGAACAGAGAAATTTCTTCTCTTCGGACGAATATTTTTTTAAGATGTCATGTCTCATTAATTTTTTAATATTAATGAATATAGATACAATAACTACCCTATTGTTGCTATGAAACTGTTTTGTAGGCATATCTAATCCGCTAAATCAGGCTGGTAAAGCTAGATAAAGAAAAGGTATCAGCATCATTTCCTTAGGTCTCTTCCAATGATATCTACAACTCAAAACAAATGGGAAATGCGACCTTTCGATCTTTTGTATTCTCATAGGAATAAACTATTTAATAATGAAATTACAATTTAATATTATCTACATAAATTAAATAATAATAAAAATGCTATAATCAAAACATTCAAGACCGTCTCAAGTATCAAGACCGCTCGATCGACATCCTTGGATCTCGTAGAATTTTAATGTTTGCCCTCGTTAGCTGGTAATAAGGCGAGTTGTATCAGCCAAATATTGATGTTCAGGCTTTTATTGATTGGCGCAGGCGAGGCTTCTTCACCGTGTCCGATCACTTCAAATATACATTTATATAATTTTCTCTGCCTTTCAGTTTAGATATAGGCTCGGTTCAATGAACTGCGAGGTGGCTTTATTGGTAGGTAAATTATTATTAGTATAGAATAGAGCTTCCTATATTATTATTGTCTTGTTATTTGTTCCAATTCAGGTATCAGGTAAACTAACAAGAATAAAATAGGTTGTTCTTAATATAATCATAGGCTATACTTAGTTATGTCTTGCGTTCTACGATATGATTTGTAATACTGAAAAAAATATAAACTTATAGAAACTGTATAATAGCATGGATATTTTAAAAAGTAACGCAATCACACAAAACCCGAGTTCTATTGAAACAACTTTTACGGATTTTATCGCGGTTTATTAAGATTTTTTACAAGTCCGACGTTTTAGATACTTTACAGCAACCATGGTTACGGAAGAACACGGCCATTTACAAGTGTTACTTTGAAGATGGAATGATTGGTTTCTTTATGATTTTTAAAATACTCAGCTTGTATGATGGTGTGATTTCAATTTATCATGGTAA
This sequence comes from Lycaena phlaeas, assembly GCA_905333005.2. Lineage (NCBI taxonomy): Eukaryota > Metazoa > Arthropoda > Insecta > Lepidoptera > Lycaenidae > Lycaena > Lycaena phlaeas. The sequence continues at coordinate 9,902,692 of HG995181.1, forward strand.
TTTCTATTATTTAAATTATTTTTAACATTATATTTACCGCGTAATACCTTGTTCGCGACCTTTAGCGTGATCGTTCGCCAAATGCTGTTACGCGTATCATTAATACACAGCCATAGTGAGCTTTATAGTATGGCAATCAAACCTTAAACGACAGTTCAGATAGTTGTAGTTTCACAGCCTCGCGAGAAGTTACTAACAAAATGTATTTTATGAACCAAACAGGAAGACACCCCGCGCCATCCACATTCCGAACGATCGGAGGTGATGCTGGTAGTTTTAGGTGGGAGCGACGGGTCTTGTGTGTGTGGTCTGGTGATGTAACAGCGGTAATGCGTCGGGGTATGTTTTTGCTTTATGTACCGTGAAATTTTATAGCCGTCGGCGTCGCGCCAGTGTCATAACAGAACTTGTGTTTAATAAATATTTGCACTGTTTTTCATTGTTTGATATGTGAGAATAAGGTGCGGAATGATGAATTTTTGAATTAAATCAGAAAGACAAGATTTCGAGAGCCGAGGGATCGGTCGTCTTGGTACTGGAAAGAAGCCTGCGTTCAACAGTAGATGACAATATAATTATTATAATGATGATGATGTTGATAATGATAGTGATGAGGATGATAAAAATAATGATAAACATAATGATATAGGATTTTAAATTAACATGGTTATTTTCATTATTTAAACTATTTGAAACGGGATATTTATCATTTTTCAATATCATTTCTCGGAACTCGATATTTCGACATTATCTATGAATTTCTCGTTTCTGCTCTAGTCTCTCTCTAGTTTAAATAACAAATATAATGATGATGAAAATGATACAACTTTTACAATCAGTGTCATCGAGCCGCAAACAAAACGTGTCACCAAAATTTGTCTACACGATCGAACCAGAAGAAGAAGTAAATTTGTAGGTTACTAATAAAATTTCAATTGGCATGATGGCCTAGTGGTTAGTGACCCTGACTACTAAACCAGAAGGTCATGGGTTTGATTCCACTGCAGGATATAATATCTTTGTGTGATGATGAGCACGATCATAATATTTTGTTCTGTGCCTGTGGTAATGTATCTATAGCATGTATGTATTTAGTCAAATATAATGCATGTTTCAATTGTCGTGTGTTAGTTATCTCAATATATTAAATACTAGCGGACTCGACAGACTTCGTTCTATCAAAACAATTAATTTGCAATAAATAAAATTGCAATCTCAAATTTGAGAAATAAACTATCCTATCTTTTAAGTTGGAGAAAAGCAGTGATTTTAAAAGAAAAAACATTAAAATCGGTTAAGTGGTTTAGGAGTCCATTGAGGACAAACATTGTGACACGAGATTTATATATATTAAGATAATTATGTTATTTATGTATGTGTTTTAACAATTGGCATTTATTGTTCCTACTACTCCGGTTCCGGGTTCGATCCTGAATGTTTTTATTTTATTTTATTTTTATGTTTATTAAGGAAACAAACAGTACAATAATACATTAATTTTAACATAAACTTAACTTTTGCATTAACCAGTAAAGTTTCCACATTTTACAAAAATAACATTAGACAAGAGCAGACAGGAATTAGTAAAAACACAAAACAACATCAAAAATCACAAATAAAAAGAGAATAGAAGGTTAATTAAGTAACAAGAAATGTTGAGAACTTCTATAGGTACATAAATTTTTGTCTAACATCAGGCTGAAGTACAAACTATATTTTTTTTAGTTTTTTCCACAGATTCATAGAATAAATCGATACAATTAAACAATTTGTTATAATTATTGCAAGCTCGCAAAATAAAAGAGTTTTGAGCATACTTTGTTTTAGTAGCTGGTATGTCAAAAAGATACTGCTTTCTACTACCTATCCTAGGACTTTTAAAAAATAAGTTACTTAGCAGAAATGGAGAATCGATACAACCACGAACAATTTTCAACAAAAAAATCTGATCTTTAATCTGTCTACGTTTCTCAAGACTTGTCAGCAAATCACGATCAGTGTTAAAATTGCGATATTGAAGATATTTTACAAATTTGCATTGGATTTTTTCAATTGTCGCTGTAAGTGATTTATAATGTGGATTCCAAACGGCCGACGCATATTCAAGATGTGATCGTACTAATGATTGATATAACAAGACAAAGGTCTTTTCATTGTTAAAATCTCTACATACTCTTAGAACAAAACCCAACATACGATACGCCTTGGCTGCAATATAGTTAATATGAGAATTAAATGTTAATTTGCTATCAAGAAAAACTCCCAGGTCCTTGATCTCGTCAACTCTTTTAAGGGGATGTCCGTTCAAAAAGTAAACGTTTTTTAGAGTGTGTCTTTTTCGAGAGAATGTTATAACACTACACTTGGACACATTCAGGCTCAGGGAGTTTACATCACAATATTTTGTCAAACAGTCAAGATCGGTTTGGAGAGATGTACAGTCAGATGTCGACTTGATTGTTCGCAATATTTTCATATCATCGGCGTATAAGAGTGTGTTTGAGTGATTAAAAATTTTGAAAATGTCATTAATAAATATATTGAACAGCAGTGGTCCAAGATGAGAGCCCTGAGGCACTCCCGATGAAATGGGTACAAAGGAAGAACAAAAACCCTTTATTGTTACAGCCTGAGAGCGATTGAAAAGATATGAAGTAAACCAACGAAGGAGATTTCCGTGAATACCGATACTTTTAAGTTTCTTAAGTAATATTGCATGTGACAATTTGTCAAATGCCTTCGAGAAGTCAGTATAAACAACATCCAATTGGTAGCCTTCATCCATAGCGAACGCAGCCCGATGAACCAGTTCGCAAAGATTCGTTTCAGTAGATCTCTTGTTTACAAAGCCATGCTGTTGGTCAATAATTATCGTGCGTACCATTGGATAAATGCACAAAAATTAATGGAACGTCTTTCTGACGTCTACGCTGCTGCAACGCTTAGTATTTCTATATTTAAAAAAAGTTAATTCGATTGGTCGTAACTTGTAGTAGGTAAAGGACCCCATTTTATACTCTCTCGACTCGTGGGAATAATAGTGGCAAAGATCATAATAAATTAGGATTATTTAATTATTTTTTTATCGGATGAATTGTCAATAAAGTTTTACTTTGATTGCACGCTATATTTTTTTACTATTTTATTTCATGGTTTTCTCAATTTGTAGAGCAAAATAATACAAGGCTAAGAGCGAATTCCATTTATATCTGGCAACTTGGCCCATATCAAAAATTGACGCAACAGAACAAAAACCGAGGGGCTCCTTATTTGCTTAGCATTATCTAAATTAGGTGCAGGCTTTGGACGCTTAACTTGGTAAATGAGAGCTTTGTTAAGTCAACAGGAGACCGAGTGGGCAAACAGGGCAAGTCCGGCAGGGATCCCGGATAAACACGGTAATACCGGTCCGGGATATCCGGCTCCATAAGTTTCCGCTACCGGCCCGGGTGTGAATAATTCAAGGACTTGATAATTTTTTGTGAAGTTAGATGTTAGGATTGACCGCTTTGAGTGTAATGGTTGCAAAAAAATATATATTTATGGTATAATTCTTCGTCCCAGAAGCAGAGTAGTGTAATTGTAGTGTTTGTCTTTTGTTTCTGTAGTTTTGACGGATTCATTAGATGTTACATGATCATTATATAAATAATATGTTTAGTCGTTTGTCAGGTATGTGCTCCTCAACTATTAGAACGTTTTCAATGTAATTCTGTAGCAATTTGGTCTAATTTAAAGAAAAACTTTTTACATGATATAGGGCATCCTACCCCAGATCCATTGACTTGGGGATATAGTATAATTAATGATATTTTAATTTGACTGCCTCCTAAGAAAGAAGTTTACATTAATAATTTTAGTTAATTTACATTAATATGTGTGTTAAAATAATGAGCGGCAATGGTCCAGACTCCAGTGGTGGGTGGACTCAGCCTCTTATGCGAGAAGTTCTGGGTTCGATCCTGACCTCCCTTGTGTGCCTTGAAATGGGTTTTTCTAAATTTCTAAGTACACCCTAAACACGAGACCTTCGCTTGCTCACCGGTGAAGGAAAACATCGTGACCTGCAATCTCATGATTGAAAGTCTTTGAAGGCATGAATTTCACCAACCCGCATTGGGCCAGCGCATCGGTGAACTATGGCCGACCATAGTTTATTATACGAGACCCGTGCCCAGCAGGACAATAAGGGTTGATACTTTACTTTACTTTTTTTTACTTTAATAAATTCTACCCTTTAATGCTGGTTCGAAAGCCATTAAGGATTTTTTGCCACTGATTCCAGAAAGTTCGTATGCATTAATGGTTTTTATTATGCTTGTGATCGATGCTCGCTGACGTCACCGATCTATTTCCGTTATCACGCTCACCGTCCCCCGAGACAGCTCGATCCTGACTCGGAGTGACTCGCAGATTTTCAATCACTCCTTATCTCGGACCATTGTACCTTTTTTACACAGTCATCATTAGCTGGAGGTGAGTTTTATAAGATCAGTATTCGTATATTCATGGACACGACAATAATGGTTTTGGTTGAGCGATGGTTTGAGTTGAAATTTTTTGCACAATAGTCTGAAGTTACCATTTTTTTTCTTTAACACCGGGAAATGCGCTTAGGCATTCCGCGGGGGAGTAAGTCTCCCCAGTCGGGTATGTGGGACTCGCTGCGCCCGAAAGATGGTAAGCGGACGCAACTCTACTCACTAAAACCTGGTGTGCCACCAATGCCGCCTTTGGTGAGGTGCCCCGGATCTACAAGCAACAGGGCACCTCAACGGCTAGTCAGTCCCTCAGGGAACCAACTCCACCTCCACAGAGGGTTTGCCCCGCACCACAGAACATCCCGTTCCAACGTCGGGGCAGTACAATGAGGCGAAGTTCCCGTCCCCGCCCCTTGCCCCCTGCTCTTTGGCCCCCTCTTCTTATAGGAGGGGTACAAAGAGCTCCCTCGGTCCAATTCGTTTCGCCCAAGGTGCTGGTCCACCCCAGGCTACTGAGCCCCACCACCACGACAAGGCTTGAACTATGGTGGGTACATTTAATCCAATCTTAGCTAATATTTATTTATGCTAATATTCACATCAATAACAAATCGAAACAGCCTTAACTCTTTAAAAATAAGCTGGATGTAAAAATGTGATATTGCTCTGCATGCGAAACACCTAGCAAAAGCGCATCCAATTGGAACATTTCAAGACGATCTTGTATCAATTAACACAGCCTCAATATGACAACCCTTCAACTAACTAGCGAACTGAAAGCCTCTCGGATATATTAGGAATATAAATATCCCTTCGTCCCCAGCCCTTCAAGATCGACCCTTATGTCCCATCGACATGTATTTGGTAACATCCATATTAAGTTACGTGTCCCATGGGAAACGCCATTAAGTTGGAAAACTTTTCCAAATACTTTAAAAAGGGTTCCCACTTTTGAATTTGTGAATAAAATGTCCAATTCTTTATTTATTGGACACAGTGTCTGTACGCTTTAGATAATAACATCGAGGCTGTAAAGCGATAAAATAGATAAGTCTTTTTCTTGAATATTTAAAAGAGCAAACGCAACACAATAATAAGAGGTACTTAGACGTCACCCATGACAGTACAGCCTAGTTTACTATTTATGTGTTGCCAATCCCGAGATAAGATATTAAATCATGGTATCAGTCATAAGTTATTACACAGCTTGTTTTGCACTTTCCATCAAAGTACAGCAAAGCTGTATCACGGGTGAAATGAGCAAGATCTCATCATCACCATGTTCAGACTCATGCATATGCATGCGGCATTGTGCGTTCCTACCGCCGATGAATTACTAATAAATCCAAGATAAAACTATAACTACTATAACTATAACGGTAGAAATAGACGACCTCTGTGGCTCAATGGTTAGCGCGTTGGCGCTCAAGCCAGAGGCAGCGGGCTCGAATCCCGCTAAGGAACAAAAAAAGAGTATTTGTATTCCTGGGTCATGGAAGTGTATTAAAATAATATGTGAATTATATAATAAAAATCTTATATATAAGTAATAAGATAAAAAGTATTAAATATAATATGTATTTACGTTGTCTGGTTACCCATAACACAAGTCTCTTCGAGAACTTACCAAGGGACTAGATTGACGTGGTGTAAAAGGCGTCTATAGATATTATTATTTATTATTATAAATATAAATATGTAAAAACAAAAAATCTCATATGCTATACGAAAATGTATATTTAGAGATACTGACCAAGGATAAAATATGAAATAAAAATAACGAATGTTTTGTGAGATGCTAGAGATATTGTACATTACTTATGTATGGAAAGTTCCATGTAAATTATATGCCAGAGACAGAAAAAATAGATTACACAGTGATATCTTATAGACCGGGAGTTACTGAACGAATAATCTCGTTATTTGCGCAAATATAAAGAATTAAATGAAATCAACCACACTACAATATCTACACTGAAAGCAGTATAAAGGAATGTATAACATAAATAATAAATAAGAGCATAGAAAAAAACTATCTCTAAAATCATTTAATACAAAATAACAACTATTACAATATATTATTTAAAATATTTACAATATATCCGTACATTATCTACGCCAATTTTCATCTAAATTTATTTAGCTATTTTTTGCTATGTAACAAACATTTTAAACAAAACATTTTCTCCTTCCGTATGTCTATTAACTTTTGTTGTGTTCTGGACTTTAAATAATATGAAATAGGTAGATAAGTTATGCATTACAATTAAAAATCTCCCTTAAAGGAGTAAAAGAGGGTCCCCCGATTAAGTTTGTATAGAAATTTTCTCGTTTTTTCTCGTTAGACATACCAGTAATAAAATTGACATAATATACATTCCTGATTACAAATAAAAATGATATGCGTAGTTAAAGGCGAAGAAAGAAGAAGAAACTTTCTACTTACTTCCTTATTTCTAAACTTAAAAATATGACTGGTTACGATTGGAAAAGAACCGTGTGAGGAAGTTGGCGACTTGAAAAAAAGTCGTCAGTGGTCCGGCTAGATAGTAATATTATTGTCTTTATTATTAACATTAAAAATATTATATTAATACTAATTATTATTCCGATAGCTCCTAGTCTATAATGTATCATCTTGCGTAGTTAGTTATGTATCCCGGGTCAGCAGAGAGGGAAAATCAGGGGCCGTCCTTTTGCGTCATTGCATATTGTAGTGTTGGACATTAATTCTTTCTTTTATGTCATGTTCAGACGGGCGGCTAATTCAATAGGAACAATAAGTGGATAACTTTCGGCACTCAACGGAATTGGACTGAGATGCTTAGGTGCATGGATAACAAGGGAATTTTTATATATTATTTTTGGTCTTTTTGATTAAAATCTATTAGGATTTTTAGACACTGTCTGGGACATATATAATAGTTTTATGATAACTGTTACCCACGGTTTCAATTGCCTAAATATAAAATAAGTACAAAAAGTAGTCTACACCGACATACCTTCGAGAAAAAGTGGATGCCACGTTAAGGTAGACGAAGTGTTAACTAGGCAGCAAGACAAGTGTTTTTTGAGGGAGGCCTACCAGGGAGGGTACCACAGTAGCATGGCAGTAGACGAATAGGAGATTATGACGATCATAAGACCTTTCTTCATAATATAAGGACTATCACATGCACTAAGCAGTCCTGATTACATAATTTATCTCCACGTCTATCATCCTGAATAATAAAGCAAAAGTTAAACAAAAACACTTTTACTTTCTTATTATAGACTAACTTTTAAGGATCAATTACTCATTAATATCGTAGCTATAAGAATTTTTATTAATTAGTGCAAAGAAAATTCTGGAATTGGCTTAATCATTATATAAAGACATCGAGGCCTAAAGCTTTCAATTGAGTACGTATTATTTGTATATACTAAAAATGTCTATTGTTTTACTTAACCAAAAATACAATTACTCTTAAATAAAGCATGTGACCGATGTGAAAGATGCTCTGTGCCGCTGTGCATACGTGGGTAACATCTTACTTGTTTCTCCTGTAAAACAGCTTTGCTGTGTTTAAGAGGGAAGGGCAAGATAGACACCGAGAATTGATATCTTATGACTCAGTAGGCAACACATAATTGAGTTGCCCCTTTTTTATTCACGCAGCGAAATCTTTATGAATATAGCCAGGTAGCGGGTGGGATGTGGGGCTCACACTTGGCAGAGCATACCTTTTTTTTTTCTTCCGACGCCACCACCACATAGGGGTTGGCCCGCACCACAGAACAACTCCTCTCAACGTTGGGAAAGTAGAATGAGGCGAGGTTCCCGTCCTCGCCCCTTGCCCCCAGTCCTTTTGCCCCTCTTCTTATAAGAGGGGTACAAAGAGCCCCTTCAGTTCAATTCGCTTCGTCCAAGGTGCTAGGTTCACCCTAGGCTACTGAGCCCCACCGCCACGGCAAGCCTTGAACCATGGTGGGGAGGAAGTGCATACCTAAACTAATACTACAGTGTAGGCCAGCAGCTTCTTAAAGGTATACAAGGTAGATATACAAGCAACTTTAGTTACAGGATGTCCCTGGCGCAAGGGCAGAATACAGTCTGTCCTTCCAAACATAAAAAGACCGTAGAAAGGTAATTATGCTATCAACATGAAAAATTATTTGCATTTGAACCGAAGAGGAAGTAAATTGGTCACCTGGTACGACAGGACTCGTTTTTAAAAATATCATAAAATAGAGGATTGAGGGAAAGAGAGGAAGAAGAACCGAGGAGAACTTATATGGAACAAATAAAGGGGAAATAATAGTGAAATTGGCGGGGAAAGAAAATGAGTGGTGAATACTCCACCGACAAGAGCAGGGCTCTTAAATAAAGAGAGATCATAATTACTGAGATAAAGACCTTCAGACACATAAACCCTTTAGTTATCATCATCATCAGCCTTTATCCGTCCACTGCTGAACAAAAGCCTCCCTCAATGAACGTCAAGACGACCGATCCCTTTAGTTACACTTAGTTAAATTCCAGTCACAATAATATAATCAATATTAAACAAGTAGGTGCTTACTTTCAATAATATAAGTACTGAAATCGAATGTCCACCCTGAATTGTGACCCGTTCAATACTACATACCATATACAGCTTTAGACTCCTTATCGCAAGGGTAGTAGGTACAGTTCCCGGGGTCGATGTGCGACGGTAACTTGCGGGCGTTATTGGCCTGATCACGGGGTTGACACGTGGGACGGGCGTCTAAACTTCGCCGACGTCTGCAGTGCCAAGATATTCGGCCGAACTATCTCTGGACTATCGATTTTGTTTTTGTTTCGTGATATTTTAAATGTAATTATAGTGATAAGGAATGAGTAACTTTAAATGTTTTATTCGACTCTTTATCATTGTCGGTTTCTAGCCGTAATCTGCTCAACATGGCCTATGTTTAGCAGTTCACGGATAAAGGCTGATCTCTCAATGAACTCCAATACCTACAGCAGATCTCTTGCCACTCCTATTTAACATGGACCGGCCACTGCATGGAGATCGTCTTCCTCTTGGTTATGAGGTTGAGGATTGGTGTGGATTGACGGTGATTTTTGATTAAAAACTTATTGATCAAATATTAAGTCTTTCAGAGTGTTTATTTGCTGCATATTTTGTAAGAATCTCTAAAATTATAAAGCTACAGTCTGTTTGTTTGAAGGCGCTAAAGATACTTAATAACGGCTGTATAAAAAAGTCATAGAATGGATAACCCAATGATTTGACTTGATTAGCCTGCTGTTCTAGAGGTCATTGACCCTGACTGCTAAACCGAAAGGTCGTGGGTTCGATTCCCACCCGGGACAAAAGTTTGTGTGATGAGATCATTTGTTCTGTATCTGGGTGTAATTTTTCTATAACATATTGTATGCGTTTAGAAATATATAAGTATATCTGTTGTCTGGTTACCATAAGAACAGGCTCTGCCTAGTTTGAGTGTAAAACAGTGTGTGAGTTTTAAAAAAAAATTGAGAAATTTAAAGGCAATAAGAAAATAAAATAGCTTATTTTTATAGTTACTATTTTTCTTATTCTTATATTTAGAGTTTTTTTACAAGATATGTGCCGTGGGGAACAGTTGGGGGTGTCTGTTCGTGTAGATGACGTGATCAGCCGGAGACAGGTGTGACGCGAGTATGCGATGTAACGCCGCCCCACATTCCGCCCATACCTCCATCCGCGTATCCCCCGAATATCGCTCTATCGAGATGTACATCATATCAAATTCATCGCATTCATGTTAGAAAGAATTTCACAGATTATTATATGGGTACATGGTATACTTTATTATGTATCCAATGGTCTATATTAGTGACGAGAGGATACGTGGAGAAAATGGGCTTAGCTTCGAATGTCGAGAGGTCGAGGTTCAATCCCGACGGTGAATCTAAAATGGATTTTTCTAAATTTCTCCGTGCGTATGAAAACATCGCTTGCTGCCGGTGATAGAAAATATTGAGTACTGCAGGAGTATAGTATAGCATAAAGTTTACAAACCCTTTTTTTTCTTTAACGCCGGGAAATGCGCTTAGGCATTCCGCGGGGGGTGGGTCTCCCCAGGCGGGTATGTGGGACTCGCTGCGCCCGAAAGCTGGTAAGTGGACGCAGCTCTACCCACTAAAACCCGGCGAGTGCCACCAATGCCGCCTTTGGTGAGGTACCCAGGATCTACAAGCAACAGGGCACTTCGAGGTCTAGTCAGTCCCTCAGGGGATCGAGGCCACCTCCACAGAGGGGTTGCCCTGCACTACAGAGCAACCCCTCCCAACGCCGGGACAATACAATAAGGCGAGATTACCATCCTCGCCCCTTTGCACCCTCTTCTTATAAGAGGGGTACAAAGAGCCCCCTCGGCTCAAATCGCTTCGCCCAATGTATTGGGGTCACCCTGGGCTACTGAGCCCCACCGCCATGACAAGGCTTCAACCGTGGTGGGGAATTTCGCAAACCCGAGCTAGCCCAGTAGCCTTACGACTAAGGGAAGGACCCCAAGGACTAGTAACTAGGACCACTAAGGACGACTAAGGGTTCTTAAAGATAATGGCATACTCATATTTGAAAGGAAACACACCGGCTTATATCTGTGGGTGTCGCTGAGGATTTACAACTAAATAAGACTGTTAAAGACTGAGGGCCTGTTTCACCACGTCCTGATAAGTGCTGGATAGGCTATCCACAACATATTTGACAGATACTTCATACTCTATCTGTTGGATACCTGGTGGATAGCCTATTCGGCACTTATCAGGAAGTGGTGAAACAGGCCCTAAGCGTATTCTAACGGACCACTTTTCTATAAACGCCCAGGATTTTACGATCAAAATAAGACTTATTTTTCCTCTTAAATGTTGTAAAATAGCCATCCTATTTTTGGTGAGATTTTGATGAAATTGACATATTTTCAGTCATGCTTTAAGATCATCAATGACCATCTCACACGGATATCTCACACAGGTTTACCGCCGTGATTCGAACCGACAACATTTAGCATTAGGATATTAATCCGTTAGTTACATGGCGCATTAATTGTTATTAGCACCGAAGTCAGTTGTCACTAAATTGTACTTAGATCTCTAACGGCGGATTAGTGTAATAGATTACATGAACGTCAGGATGTGAGGATGTATTATGTGATGATATAATGGAATTGCTAGCTGACATAATGAGACCTAAGATCTTTTAAGAATTTAGAGAAATTTATCTCAGAAAATGTTTAGGACATCTGTTAGAAATATAAAAAAAAAACATATATACGGTCGAATTGAGAAACGTCCTTGAAGTCGTTTAAAAAGGTATTAAAGCGATTGCTTTATGTCTAAGGAAGAGTGTTTGTAGCTGGCAGAGTATGGCACTAATCTTGTGCCTGTTCGGTCATTTTTAAGATCGCTTCGTACTAGTTCATTTCGGACAGTAAACTAATTCATTCTATTAGTTCTATTAGCTCTATTCGGTCTTCGCTGTCGGTCAGTATTTTCATGGAGCACAGAGCGAATTACAGAATACGAATAGGTACTTACTACTTAACTAAAAATGACATTGTAATAATCTATTGTAATATTACCAAGAGAATATAATCACTACGTTGATATTATAGTAATATACATAAAGGTCTTTTTGATGTTATTTTATGTTCGGGTAGCATTGTCATTCGTCGGCTATTCGCTCTCTTTCTCATTCTCAGACACAGAAACAAACAGTGACTGTATTTTATTTCACAATCTTGCGGTTCAAAACATATACGAGTCCGAAAAGAGCTATTAGACCGAATAGACCGATTACAAGTCCGCGCTCGGAAACGTTTCTTCTAGTACAGTGCGAAGATACGGCTCCTATTCATTCATCGTTCGCGAACGACACAAGACTATATGGCACGTTGGGAACTGCTTAGTAGCGGCCAGGCAGTCCCTTACAAGGAGTAGTCGGGCCTTTACAGGGTCCAGCCTGTCACTGATGTACTCCTGTTGCCTGCAATATCCGGCTCTCTCAAAAGGCAGTAGGCGCGGTCTCTATAGGCGCTCGCAGCGGTTTTAGTTTGGGTATAAAATTGCCCAAGTGTGAGAAGTGTGAATCCCACACGATGTCAGGTATCATCTTGGTTTTAAATGTCAATCTTCCTGGTACAAAGAGAGTGTTCGTGTAAGGATACTTTACTCGCTTTACTATTCTCGTTATACCCAGTTCACGTTTTATGAGATAACTAGCTGTTGCACGCGGCTTCGCTTGCGTCAACTAAGTTTTAATACGGGACACTAACTTTTTGTAAATTTAATATTATAGCCTATGTTTACTGGGGATAGTGTAGCTTCCCAACAAGGAAATATTTTTTTAAAGTGGTCTAGTAGTTTCGGAGTTTCCTCTTTCTCAAATCTTTCCTCTTTATTATATTAGTATAAATTAACTGTTTTCCGAGGCTTCGATAGCGTAAAAAATTTATGTTTTTTTTTTCCAAAAAATATCCTATGTTACTTATAATACTTCCAAGAATATGTGTAAGTTTCATGATGATCAGTTGAGTAGTTTTCGCCTGGAAGAGTAACAAATTAACATTTATGATATTAGGAAGGATTTATTGCTACTACGTTATTTATCACTAATACAAGTTTGTGAGTTATATAACTATTACGGGTTAAAATATATTATAAGTACAACCCAGTCCCAGAACAGACACCACTTTGGACCACTCTAAAATGTGCCGTCTGATGTGTACAAGTACAAATTGTCCGACATTACCCTAGTTTACCTGCAACTAGCCTATTATCATCAGAGCGACGATGGTCCAGTGGTGGATGGACTCGGTCTCTTATGAGAGAGGTTCCGGGTTATATCCTGCCCCCCCCCCTCCCCCACCGTGTGTGCCCTAAAATGAGTTTTTATAAATTTCTAAGTGCACCCCAAACAAGAGAGCATCGCTCGCTCACCGGTGAAGGAAAACATCGTGAGGAAACCTGCATGCCTGATGAGATTGAAAGTCTTTGAAGGCGTGTGAAGTTCACCAACCCGCATTGGGCCAGCGCATCGGTGAACTATGGCCCATTACCCTCCTCGCCTGATATTGAGGAGCAGACCCGTGCCCAGCAGTGGGACATTAAGGGTTTATACTCTACTTTTAGCCTACTAATAAGGTATACGGTGCTGCCTATCCTGACATATAATAAGATGTTAATTACTGGCGTAATTACACTGCCTGTTGCCCTTCTTTCCGTAATACAGCAATGCTGTTTCACGAGGGAAGGAAGTAAGATGGTGGCACTCATGAAGCCGCGAATGCAGCACAGCCCATCCCAACATCGATAAATAAGGACCAGTAAAAAGAAATGTAAAAACTGAAATCCTGGAGGTTAAGACATTAATTTCTATTCAGCCATGTCAACAAGTTTTTCGGAAACTTATCACGGGGGCAAATTGACGTGTTCTAAAAGCTTCGTGGTGTAAAACGTGAGTAATCAAATTAACAAGTACTCGTATAAACTTGAATTCGGACATTTCGCCGGTCGGTCGGTTTATTCGTGTTTTCGCTGTTTCGAGTCTTCAGTCCGATCATTTTTTCTTTTTTTCAATTTTCCTTTTCTTTGAGGAAAACTTTATCATTACAACATTATCATCTAGGGTATAAAAAAACGAGAGAATGCTTGGTCTACTTGGTACATTAAATTTCGTACCGAGATTTGGTATAACAACATTGAATAAATAAATAATTACAATGAAAACTTTTATAAGCTTTTATCACTATATATTTTACTAGCTGTTGCCCGCAGCTTCGCCTGCGTAAACTAAGATTTACAACGGGATCTTAGTACGCAAAATAAGTAACTTTTCTGGATGATTTTTTACACCTTGTGTTCGAAAAATCCAAATATCTTACGGAACCCTTTTTTTTTCAGAATAAAATTTAGCCTATCTTACTCGTGGATAATGTAGCTTTCAAACGGTGAAAGAATTTTGAAATCGGTCCAGTACATTTTGAGCCTATTCATTACAACCAAACAAACAAACAAAGTTTTCCTCTTTATAATATTAGTCTAAATTAAAAATAGTTTTCATTGTATTGTTATTATAAAATATGATTTTTTTCAACCATAACCATCACTACAATCAGTTATATCGAAATTTGTTTCATTACATACATAAAATACCCTGTTCCCGTCGTATCGGACCGTATCGCCGCGGTTGATACGCTATCACGAGATCTCATGCATCCGCTCGTGTGGTGAGATAAGTCACTGGGACAGTAGAGGAAGCTTTGCAGGTCACGAGGGATATAATAATAATATGGTGGAACTCACACGCGCTTATCTGATCTCTAACTAGGCAGAGTCTGTATTATGGCAGCCAGGTAACTGATACATACTTATACATTACTAAATACATGTACATATTATTGACTAGCTGTTGCACGCAGCTTCGCCTGCGTCAACTAACTAACCCTAACTTTTTGACTATTAAATATAGCCTATGTTCTCCGGGGATAGTGTTACCAACAGTGCAAGAATTTTCTTAATTTTCAGCAAATCGGTCAAGTAGTTTCGGAGCCTATTCAATTCAAACAAACAATCAAATCTTTCCTCTTTATAATATCAAGTATTACACACAGACATTGACCCAATGACCATGCTGAGTTTGAGGTGCGAATAAAACCCACGACCTTCTGGCTTGGCAGCCAGGATCACTTACCACTAGACCAAGATGCCAGTCAACAGGAAACAACAGGCGAAACTATATAGCGAAACTTAAATAGTAATGCTGGGTGTTTAATGTTTATGTAAGACTAGCTGTTGCCCGCAGCTTCGCCTGCGTTAACTAAGATTTACAACGGGATCTTAGTACGCGAAATAACATTTTTTACACCTTGTGTCCGAAAAACCAAAATATCATACGGAACCCTATTTTTATCAGAATAAAATTTAACCTATGTTACTCGTGGATGTAGCTTCCGAATGGTGAAAGAATTTTTGAAATCGGTCCAGTACTTTTTGAGTCTATTCATTACAAACATACAAACATACAAAAATAGGTACAAATCTTTCCTCTTTATAATATTATAGTAAATATAGTAATATAGTATAGATAATATTAGTATAGATAGGCAAAACAGCAGGCTCCTTATGGAAAATGCTAATCGTCATCTTACATATTATTATAGTTCATCCGGGACTCATCCCCATAGTAATTACGCTGCTTGTCCTGCCTTTTAAACACAGCAAAGCTGTTTTACGAGAATACATTGAAATTAATAAAATAATTAATTACGTAAAATAAATCATTGACTTTATTATAGGGTACAATATTGTTATAATCTGATTCATCACCTATAC
The DNA here is from genome assembly GCA_905333005.2 of Lycaena phlaeas. NCBI lineage: Eukaryota > Metazoa > Arthropoda > Insecta > Lepidoptera > Lycaenidae > Lycaena > Lycaena phlaeas. The sequence goes on from HG995181.1 coordinate 9,918,520, forward strand.
ACGCCAAAATAAGTTTCACTTCAAAAAAATCTACTTAGAGATTCGTATATAAATGTTTCGAATTAACATAATTAATTTTTATATTACATTGACATTAAATAACCTTAGATTCTAGACTTCTCACAATATTATTATAAGCCTTTATTCTGAGATAAATATTATTTACAATGATTTCATTTAAGCATAATTTTCTATGTTGAATCTAATGAGTCTATGACATGGACAACTTCCTCTGTTTGCCCTGATTTGGCAAAGACCTACTCCAACTCCTTCCATTCCTTTCTATTTAGTGCTGTCCTAGTCCACGCTTTTCCTGCTATTGCCTTTATATCGTCTTGCCACCTTAGGTATTGTCTCCTTTTAGTATTTTGTGAGAAGTCTAGAATCTAAGGTAGATTCTAGACTTCTCACAATATTATTATAAGCCTTTATTCAGAGATAAGTATTATTTACAATGATTTCATTTAAGCATAATTTTCTATGTTGAATCTAATGAGTCTATGACATGGACAACTTCCTCTGTTTGCCCTGATTTGGCAAAGACCTACTCCAACTCCTTCCATTCCTTTCTATTTAGTGCTGTCCTAGTCCACGCTTTTCCTGCTATTGCCTTTATATCATCTTGCCACCTTAGGTATTGTCTTCCACGTTTCCTTTTAGTATTTCGTGGATACCAAAATATGATGCTTTTGTTCCACTTCTCCTTGCCTCTTATTATATCGCCTGTCCATCTCCTCTCACAATAGACTATATACAAATACCATACATTTTACATAATAATATAATCCCAGCTATTTGTATAGGCATCCATCGCATTACTGTTATGACATAATAGTTATAGCCCGAGAGTGGCATTGACTAAGACGCGTGCCAGACGCGCCAATACTCGACCTATTTAAGATATGCAACCGACAGACACTTCGAGGAATGCACTGACCGATACCTACAAAATATAAAATTATAATGACTAGTTCTCGAATGCGAGCGACGAGTCTCGTGCGTATGAGCCGACTTTTGAGAGAGAGGTCCGAGGTTCTTGAAGTGAAACTTCTTTAGAATCGTTGTGATTTCAAACCGGATGCAACGGAAAAAACAACAGGTAAGAGACACAAATACAAAAAAGCGAGAGAGCAAATGTCAGTGTGTATGTATATTGCACACTGTTTAATACTTGCATTTAACGTGTGTTTCATTTCTATCGTGTGTGAATCGCACACACACCTTTTTTTATTTTTTATGATAGTTGTATAGGCAAATCGGTAGACATACCACATGATGGTAAGTGGTTAAATTTGCCTGGATCTGGGCCGACCGACTCATGTCTGTATTGAGACATAAGATGTTAAGTCTCGGTGAAATTACTCTGCCTATCTTGCTTTGCTCTCCAAAACACAGAAAGGCTGTTTTACAGAAGAAACAAAAATATGGTGCTATCCATGTAGCCATGCATCACAAAGTACCCACGCATCGGTAAAACGGTTTTTCTAAATAAGACCCTTGGCCAGCAATAGGTATACATACTTAGGTTGATACTTTTTTGTCGAATCTATTTATGGATTCCATCGGAATCGCGGAGGTTTTGGGGTAGCTCTAATGTATTCATTGGAATGCAAAAATCTTATTATACCATGATAAAAAGCGCATTAAATAGTTTCACTATTATCAATGACTTAATTCATTGAAAGTTATTTAACTAATCGTTAACCTTAATAATTATAACCTTTATTGGAGTTTATTGGAGTTTATTGGAGTTTACTCCTTAAGAATCGATTTTCATATATAAGGCGCCCGGTATGAGAAAAATCCGAGGGGTAAAACCAACTGAACTAACGAAAAAGTGTCACGTTTTTGGTGCGCACCTTTAGTGCGCAACTTTCTAATTTAGCTGTGAGTGTATTGAGACGTACATAGGGTATGCTGTATAGGCGACTATACCTATATACTATATGTTATTGGGCTTGTTTGTTTCTATTAGTGTCGATGTATTTATATTGCTATTTTTTTTTTGTTATAAATATCAATAATTAACATTGTAATTGTGAAGTTGTAATTTTTTTTGCGTATGGTTAGATACTCGTACTTGAGGAGTAAACTCCAGTCGTGCGTCGGAGCTGACACACACACATTTTTTTTTACATAAGCAATAAAATATTTTATACGAAAATCGTTTATTTATTTCCTTTAACTTAGGGCCTGTTTCACAATCTCCAGATAAGTTCCCAATAGGCTATCGACAACATATTTGACAGATAGAGTATGAAGTATCTGTCAAATATGTTGCCGATAGCCCATTGGGAACTTATCTGGAGATTGTGAAACAGGCCCTTATGATAGCAAAATTTACTGTTAATGATAGGCTAGTTCTTAGATTTTTTGTGTTTGGACATATAATGAACGCAAAAGACATTAAAATAGTTCCAGATAGAGACAGCAGATTCTCGGTCTGATCAAAACTTTTGAAAAATTGTCTAGGCAAGACAAGATAAAAATCGCATTTACATATAAAAATTCGTGTTTGTAGCTCAAAATGAATCTAATTTTGTTAGTTCTTGAAAACTTACATTCTAGTTTCATTAGCTAGCTCATAGCCAACTTTTGACTTTGAGAGTAAAGAGATAAAGAGCTTATTGGGGTACAGGTATATAAATATATTCCTGAGCTTAGGTTTAGTACCTTCAGACAATTTATCCTCCTGATATTATAAATGCGAAAGTTTGATATGTATGGATGTTTGTAGCTCTTTTACTCCAAAACTAATAATGGGTGTATGGAAACTTTACAATAACATACACATCTGAATAATACAGTAACTCAAAGAGTAAATTCTTGTGTGAAACCGCGAGGCGCTGCTAGTGTCCGACAGGATTTGAACCCGCTACCTTGGGTTTGTGCGGCAACGCGCTAAGCATTGAGCCATAGAGGTCGTCTAACATTTTATATAGCTACATGTAAATAGCTTAGTACTTTAAAAGACGTCGATCCTTTTATCCTTTAAGACCGTAAAGAAAGTAAAAAAACTAAGATTCTTTAAAGCTATGCAAATGTACAAAGGTCTTGAGGGTCGGTAGCCTAAGGCCGGGTGGGAGGGGGCCACCCCCTAGGGCCACCCCCTTGGACAAGGGGCAACAAAATGCCATCGCTTTGTGCCGAGGTTAATCCTTTAATAGCAATTGGGCGGTCCAAGCTAATAGTATACCTATCTACCCTCATAATGCTTAAAATAGAGAAGTATTCAAGAAATGTTAAGCCGTTTGTGTTGAGGGATGTCGAGATATGCCTGTCATGTTTTGGTGGGATTCGAACCCGGGACTCGTAACTTTTGCTTTACTTCAGATCATAAAGCTGAATTTGACGACCTCTGTGGGTCAATGGTTAGCGCGTTGGCGCTCGAGAAGGAGTGGGTTCGAATCCCGCCAGGGAACAAAAAAATCTGTGTTCCTGGGGGGTCATGGATGTGTATTAAATATGTGTATTATTGGCGTTCATATGTTCAGCAGTGGACGGATAAAGGCTGATGATGATGATGATGATGATAATGATTATATAGGTAAAAAAATATTAAATACTTATTTATTTAAAGTATTAATATAAAAATTATAAAATATATGTATTTCCGTTGTCTGGTACCCGTAACAGTCTCTTCGAGAACTTACCACGGGACCAGATTGACGTGGTGTAAAAATCTGTGATATTATTATATTATTATAAAGCACTTCAGGAGTTTTAGTGATGTCTAATTAGACGGGTAAGTGTAGGATATAATATCTTGTTATATGAAACAATTCCTTAATATATTGACGATGTTATGGTGCCTACAGACACGCGTCACACAGCGGCAAGCGCGCGAACAGCTGTGTGTACCTTGTGTTCGCAGCATTAGGTATATTCCTTCATCACCATTAAGTCGAGTCAAAAATTATAATACTGGCATAACATGAAGTAGCGAATATCGTCTATAGGTATACGTCGATATAGATTAAAAAAAAGAAAGTATATCATAGACTTTTGAAATCCTATAAAATATAAGCCATCCGGACTTTCACTCGCTTAATTTACCTCAGCAGCCCTACTACTATTGTAAATGCCACCCGCATTTACAATACGATGAATGGTGGAAAAACTTTTCCATAAACAAATCGTGTTTTGATCATTATGAGTCTTGAACGAAATAAGTATCTTTATATCTAGCCTATTTTGTACGAGACTTATTTGTATGTGTTGGGGGCCCACCGCGCACTATATCATTAGACTCTCATAACTCACATACACGCCTCTGTATTTATCATTTCTTTGTCAGCCCTGGTGATTTATCGAGCCGGTGGCAGCCCTGGGCCCTGACCCTCCGAGACGCCGTGATAACTCAACAAGCGTATTATTTATGGGCCCTACACGCACTATCGTTTTGACGACTAGGTATTATTTATGTATCTTCTTCAAGTTGGCCCCTTATCGGCCAGTATCAGTTCACTGCTGGACGTATTTCTCTTAGGGCCTGTTTCACAATCTCCAGATAAGTTCCGAATAGGCTATCGGCAACATATTTGACAGATATTTGACAGATAGAGTATGGAGTATCTGTCAAATATGTTGCCGATAGCCTATTCGGAACTTATCTGGAGATTGTGAAACAGGCCCTCAAAGTCTTTTCATATTTTATACTAGTTGTCGCTTCATCTAGCTATGAGATTGCATTTGATAGTCCCGCTATTATATGGAAAATTTAACGGATTTTATCTGGATAATTTATGAATACCTAATACTCATAAATTTCTACAACTCCGGTCCGGGGTCTTTGACCTCCTGTAATGCCTTGAAATGGGTTGATCTACATTTTTATTTAATGCACCTGAACAGGAGACTATCATTAGCCACGGTTTAAGGTAAACATGATAAGGATTACAAGTGTTCAACACTTAAATGTCCCATTGCTGGGCTTTTACTTTTTTACCTCAAAAGCAAAAAGTGATTCGTATTTATCTAGCGCTAGAATCACCAGTTAGAGTTCAGAGATCTGACTAGCAATTATTATACTATTAGTATCTTAGCAATATTTGCACGTATAAGTGCTGAGGAAAGCCCCACGTATAACATAACTATAAAGTTATAATAGAGGGCGTTTAGAAATAAAAGGAATATAAAATATATTTTATATTAACTATAAAATACATTATTGTTTGCATAAAATATTTAAGTGAAACTTTAAAAGCTCCCAGGCTTAATTTCTGTAAAAGAATGTCAAAATGAACATTTAATACAAAATACTTAAAAATACATTGTATATAACCACGAAAGCAATAAAAATACTCTATTTATACATCACAATTTGACAATCCATTACAATAACATAAAAAAGGTGTGTGTGCGATTCACACACGTGACACGATAGAAGTGAAACACACGTTAAATGCTCAAATACAAGCAAGTATTGAACAGTGTGCAATATACATACACACCGACATTTGCTCTCTCGCTCTTTTGTATTTGTGTCTCTTACCTGTCGTTTTTCCCGTTGTATCCGGTTTGAAATCACATCGGTTCTAAAGAAGTTTCACTTCAATAAATAAAAAATGTAGATACATAACTACAACATTTAGTACGTGATAAGGTAACGAGCGAACCATTATTTTTAATATCGACTGTAACTTTTCGTAACTTGTATAACTATCCCTAATATTCAATTAATTAAAGCTATTAGCGAATTGGAATTTCGGTTGTAATTTTATACTTTGTTTATATTTGTTACTCATTAATTAGTAGGGAATGATATGAAAAGCTTCCCTCCAGCCCAGTAATAAAGGAAGTTTGCGCGTCTTGAAAACTTGGTCCTTTGATGAAGGATCCAAACGCGATTAAGTCCTGGCATGTTTAACAAATATGTTTTTTGTTACATTCTAATAAACAAGAAAATGGAGGATATTAATATTTTACAGAAAGTAAATAAAGTGCTCGACTTTTTGAGAGTTATTTTTGACCCAAGTTACATTTAATGATAATATCATTAGATGTCATATATTATATCATTAGATATAAAACATTTTTTATCATTAGGTGTAATATGTGAAATATAATTTTGGAGAAAATATTTATGTTTCGTTATTACTATCACTCATGACTGTTACCTATCATATCTTACAAGGCGTAAATAATTCCAAAATATGAAGCTGCATGAAATAAATGATATGCAAACTGCAACTGCAAAAGGTACTGTTGTCCATTGGATTTATTGAGGCTAAGGCCTCGATAGTAAGCAGGAGATTTTAGACCTCATGTCCTTAAAACCGAGGTTTATATACTTACTATTCTCCTGTAATGATACATTTTTTGGTAACATATACATAAACTTATTCGTCATTCAAATTTAATTATTTTTTATAAAAGCATAGTTTACTTTACATTTAGTAAAGCACCTTACATATTTTTTATATATTTTTATCAATAACTTCTTATGGCTGTTTTATCAGGTGAAGTCTACAAATGTACCAAAATATACAAAACGGAGAGGAAGACATAAATCATCGCCACCCCTAGGGCAAGGGATGAACTTATCCCGTCTTAATACAGTGCGAGAAAAAGTAACCCGATCTCACCGGACAAGGAAATTCACTTAGCATTCGGAAACTGAGGTGCTGTACCGAATAGTTTAGAATATGTTGCTGTTAAGTTTAGTATGTTACGTTATTATTTTATGTTAGTTACTAAGGCAATGATTGAAAACTCACTTTGTATTTATGACAAGCAGCGCCCCGCGGTTTCACCCGCGTACTTCCCGTTCCCGTGGAAGTACGGTGATAAAGTATAGCCTATGTGTTATTCTGATGTATAAGCTATATTATTGTAAGGTTTCATTAAAATCCATTCAGTAGTTTTTACGTGAAAGAGTAACAAACACTCACTACGAACTTTCGCGTTTATAATATTAGTAGGATAATAGGGCTTAAGAAAAATAAATGAAACGCGCTTGTCTCGTTATTTATGATTTTTATTAACATTACTTAAACCAGTTACAAAATGTTATCTAGCATGTAACATATATATTATGTTACATAGATTTACTTACGAGTGTACTATTTATTCGTTTTTTAATACTAAATTCATATTCCGCGCGCGAATTTCTTCATTCGCCTACTCGATCACTATTGGCCAAGACATATTACGACGTCACGATATGTGAAGCGTCTTGGAATCGAGTCGTGCCGGTTACGGACCGGTCGATCGTTCTTTTTCTGCCGGAGAGTGCTGAGAAGCGCACACGCGCCGCGTTATATTTTAAGTGGGTGAGTCCTTGTAGGAACACACGTGTTATCTTAAGTAATCTCTTTGTTATAATTAGTGTGTAAGCCTTCTGCTTATAATTATTAATGTAAAACGCTAAAATTAATTTACAACCAAAATGCACTGCCTTACAATTTAATAGTGTTTTTTTAGTAATATTTTATCATAGGGCTTAGTGCTTATTTCTATTGTGTTCTGTGATTTTATGCTTTTAATGGCCATTTCCGTGTCAACCCTGGACATTCATGGGGGTTGGTTACGGAAAGGCTCACCCGTGTTGGCGTGACCTTTCAGGGTCCCAGGCGTTGCCGTCGTGGTCGGTGCGGTGCTATTCCTGGGCGTGGCCGAGTAGCTGTGGACGGGGTCCAGAAGGAAGCAGACGACGGGAACCAGAGCAGCTGGGATTCCACTACCCACTTATTCTTACCCACGGACCCCGCGGATCTCACTTACCCAAGGATCTCACTGATCCCACACTTCTCCCGACCTCTCTCTTCGGGGACCGCACACCACAGTGCTGGCTTCGGTCCTGCTCACCGCCACGCTGAGCAACGGGACGGCACGCTGGACGAAGCACGGACCACGTGGCACGAGACACGGACGCAGACTTGTTAAGTTCTCTCTTTGATTAGCTCCCAACTTAATATCAGGAATAACGAACCCACGCTCTCTTTTAATTTATAATTAACTTAATTAATTAATTAATCTTATACTTTTTTAATAGTCGGCCTCAACCTATTTTTTCTAAATTTAATTCTTAACTCATAATGTAATACCATTTTTTATTTGATAATATATCTATAAAGTTTTATATCTTTTATTTTCATTTATAATTTCATTTTTTTTTTTACCGTAACAATGGCGCCCAACCGGTTAAAATATTCCTGGTATTAAGTTTGTCTGGTGGTGTGGAAATGGTCCCGTCTATTTAATGTATGTGTTGTGAATTGTGTACTGTGTAATTTGTTTATGTTCTCTCTATACATAACAAACCAAGTCACAATAATTCATAGTTAATTTATAGTAAGTATATAAAATATTAAATCTTAAAACTTAAATGTTAGTTACATAATAATTATAACTCTTACGTAATAGTAATCTTACGATTCTTACGTAATCTTTGTACTTGGGTTGTTTGTTGAGTTTTTTTCCGAATACCCTCTGTATCGGATATTTTTGTGTTTCTCGATAAATCTATTGTGTATTTTAGGCATTAGTATTTATTATTGTTATTGTTTTTATTTTTTTTCTCTCGTTCTGTTACTACAATGACTCACAATATTAAATTTGTATCGTTGCCCAAGGCCGAGTTAGAATACGAGGTATTTATTAGGAATGAGGAACCAGCCTCGACAGTATTAGCTCTTCGTAAGCAGATTGTACCGTTATCAGAAACATTACCGTCAGAGGAGATTCTGGTCAGTTCGCTGGATATTTTACATGATTTAGGCGGTATTAGTGAGACGTTAAATAAAGTTAAGTGTATTGTAAATTCCAATCCGAACCTTAATAGTTTAATGAGGGCCGAGAATTTGTTAGCTCATTTGTACCATCGAATAGGCAGATTAGATGAGGTTGAGGTGAGAGAAAATAAGGATATTTATGATACGTGTTTAGAACAGTTTAATAATTATTTGGGTGTTGTTAATAAACTTAAGTTGTCGTGCAAATCACCACTCCATACATCATCATCATCATCATCCCCTAGCCCAATGAATATTACGGTTCATTGTGATCACAACAGTTTGGGTGATTTAAGTAAAATTAAGTATGATGGTAAGTCATGTGTGCGCACTTTTATACGGCGGATTACGGAACATTGTTCTATTCATCGTATTTCGGACGACAAAGTTTTATCGTTAGCGTTACAGCTGTTTGTAGGCGACGCATTAAAGTGGTATCGGAGCGTATGCGCCGGTGTTACTGAATGGAGTGTGGTATTGGAATATTTGCGTAGGGATTTCGATAAACCAAATTTTGATTATAAATTATTAACGGAAATTCAAAATAGGACGCAGGGGGCTAATGAGTCTATTGTAATTTATTTGGCTGTTATGGATGAGATGTTTAACAGGTTAACTACTCCTCCTGAGGAAATATTTAAATTAGAAATTTTATTACATAATATTAGACCGTGTTATGCGGGGATGTTAGCGTCAACGGATATAAAATCTATTGATCAGCTCAGGAATGTGTGCCGTAACTATGAGAATGTCCAAAGCAGGCTATTATCTTTTCATGAGCCTCAGATGGTCACTGACAATCTAGTTGCCCCTGACCTTGCTTACGATCCTGGCGTTAAAAATGTAGTTAAACAAAATTTTCCCAATAATTTTAATAATCAAGGCAGTTTTAATAAAAATAATTTTAATCGCTTTAATTCCAGTCGTTTTGTTCCCTCATCTCATAAATTCTCGCGTCACCACTCTTACCATCAGGAGCCTCAATGCTCGTCTCCACGTAATTCACAGCACTCGTCTAATCCATCATCATCATCATTCCCATCTCAGCGCAAACCCTCTGCGCCGAGTAAATTAAATAGTCATTTTAATAATAAAAATCAACCCAACATTCATTCAGTCGGTAAACCGGTTTCGGATCGAAGCGTTTACTGCCAACGTTGTAAAACATTTTCTCACGCTTATTTCGATTGTCATAAGGATAGGAATATTGTGTTTTGTTTTGGTTGCGGCGAGCCTAACGTTAAACGACCGGATTGCCTTAAATGTAAAAATAAGTATAGTAACAATAATAATTCAAAAAACGAATAAGGCAGAACCGAGTCGGTAATACAAATAATAATAATAATTTTTCTAAAACTGATTGGGATTTTTGGCTTAAAACAATTTCTATATATTTTAAAACTTATAAGTTAGATTCGGTTCTGTGTAACGATAGTTGCAGTGAGAATAGGCCTTATGCGGTCATACATATAGACGACATTAAGTTGTCGGGTCTCTTAGACACTGGTGCGTCTATATCTATATTGGGGGGTAATTTTTATAAGGATTTCATTCAGCGTGGTTATACACTTTTTAAAGATAACATTATTTCAGCGGTAGTGGCGAATGGTAATAAAATATCTTCTTTGGGTTATTTAAATCTTCCTGTTAACTTCGAGGATCAATTTCATTTTATAAAATTTTATGTATTTCCGGAGATTAATTCGAATATTATACTAGGTATTGACTTTTGGAAAATATTTAAAATCTGTCCGAAATATATTAATTCTGTAAGTTTTGGGTCGGAGCCTATCTCTTATTGTGGGTCGGACTCTGTCATAACGGGTTATGAACATTTAAATATTGACCAGCGATCGATAGCTGATAGTATCATCAATCAGTTTCACTCTGTTTCGTTCGAGCGTAAGGGGTTAGGATTGACTACCTTGGTCACTCATAAAATCGATACTGGTGATGCACGTCCCATTCGACAGCGGTATTATCGGATGTCTCCGGAGAAGCAGCGAATTCTCTCCGAAGAAGTAGATAAGATGCTTGAGATGGACGTTATCGAACCATGCCAAAGCGAATGGAGTTCTCCAGTCCTTCTGGTACCCAAGGGCAAGGACACGGGTAGTTATCGCCTATGCTTGGACAGTCGTAAACTGAATGCAGTAACTAAAAAGGATGCGTATAGTTTACCATATATATCCGAAATTTTAGATAATCTTAGGGATGCACATTATTTATCGACTATCGATTTTTGTAGTGCCTTTTTTCAAACCCAGATACAGGAGTCTGATCGGGATAAGACAGCCTTTTTTATTCCTTCACGCGGTACGTTTCGGTTTAAACGTATGGCTTTTGGACTAACCAACGCACCTGCCACACAGCAGAGGTTAGTCGATATGTTATTTGGCAACCGTTTCGGCGTAAAGGTGTGTTGTTTTGTCGACGATTTAGTAATCGCAACAGCGGATTTTAATGAGCATGTCTCGATATTGTTACAAATATTAGAAATATTAAAAGAATCTAACCTTACCATTAATTTTGATAAATGTCGTTTTTTTAGAGACCAATTAAAGTATTTAGGTTACGTCATCGATAAACATGGGTTGCGTACAGATCCGGATAAGGTTTCGGCTATTGTTAATTTTCCTACTCCATCTAATGTTAAAAGTTTAAAACGATTTTTAGGGACAGCATCATGGTACCGTCGTTTTGTTAAAAATTTTAGTACTTTGGCGGCACCGTTAAATAAATTAACTTCTTCACGTAAGGGTGCACCTCCATTTAAGTGGACTGAAGAGGCTGATAGTTCGTTTAGGAAACTTAAGGAGTGTTTAGTTTCGGCTCCTGTGCTCAGGTGTCCTAATTATGATGAGCCATTTGAGGTTCACACTGACGCGAGCAGTTACGGAATCGGAGCTATGCTTACTCAAAACTTTGACGGCAAAGAACACCCAGTCGCTTACATGAGTAGGTCTCTTACCAAGCAGGAACGGAACTATGGTATTACTGAGCGTGAGACATTAGCGGTTTTGGTAGCGGTAGAACATTGGCGATGTTACCTTGACAATGGCAAGAGGTTCACGGTCTACACAGACCATAGTGCTCTTAAGTGGTTCTTATCATTATCCAACCCGTCGGGTCGTTTGGCTCGATGGAGTACTAGGTTGTCGGAGTTTAACTTCGAAATTAAACATCGTAAGGGAGCCGATAATGTAATACCTGACGCTCTGAGTCGTTCAGTTCCTGTGAGTAGCATATTTTCTATTTCAAATTATAAGGGTAATGATAAATGGTTTCTTAATATTTTTAATGGATGCGCTAATAAGCCATCATCTTTTCAAAATTATTGTGTTAAAAATGATAAATTATTTAGGTTGTCTAAAAACAAATATAATTTAACATCTGAGTTTGATTGGAAGGAGGTGATTCCTAAGGAACACCGTCTTGAAATTATTTCAAATAATCATGATCTACCTACTGCCGGTCATTTAGGTATATTTAAAACTCTTAAAAGATTAAATTTGAAATATTTTTGGCCTAATATGTATAAGGATGTATTAAATTATGTTAAAAATTGTCCCAAATGCCTAGAATATAAAGCTCAAAATCATTTAACATTAGGTGACATGGGTCGCCCTAAGAACTGTGTCAGACCATGGCAAGTGATTTCAATCGACATCATGGGTCCTTTACCCACTAGTAGGAAACAAAATAATTTTATATTAGTTGTAACGTGTTGTTTTTCTAAATTTTGTTTAATATTTCCTTTGAGACGCGCGGTTTCCAATGTAATAATTAAATTTATTGAGGACAATGTTTTCTTGGTTCATGGTATTCCGCAGACAGTAATTTTGGATAATGGTCCACAATTTATTAGTAATGAGTGTTTAAATTTTTTCAAAAAATATAATATTCCTAATGTTCATTTTACTCCGCGTTATACTCCACAGGTTAATCCGGTTGAGAGGTATAATCGCACTATTTTAACTTGTATTGCATCATTTGTAGATGAGGATCATAGATCATGGGATATTTTTTTACCTCAAATTCAGTTTGCGATTAACAGCGCGGTTAATGAAACCACTGGTTTCACGCCGTCATTTTTAGTTTATGGCAAGGAATTGGTATCGTGTGGTTCACATTATACGGACTCCGATAATGTTGATAACATAGTTTTTATTCCGCGTGATAGTTACGCAGAAAACTTAGGGCGATTAGCGGATATATTTGATAAAGTTCAATTTCGCTTATATTCGGCACATTTAAAAAATACTTCTCGATATAATTTGCGCCGTAAGCCGGCGGAATTTAATATTGGGGATATTGTTTATAAGAAAACTTATTTTTTGAGTGACAAAGATAAATATTTTACTAAGAAGTTAGCTCCAAAATTCATTAAATGTAAAATTGTAGGTAAAAAGTCTCCTCTAGTGTATGTATTGCAGGATTTTAATGGTAGGGATTTAGGTGTTTGGCATATTAAAGATATGAAGTTAGCAGGTAATTTTAGTAGACAGTTATAATATAAAATAAATATTAGTTTTTTTTTTCAAAATTTACACTATTTATTCCAATTTTTGAGACGGGTGATGATCTCTAAAGCGTGCATATACAATAGGTACATGACATGGATTGTTGTGTGTTATGGTACATATCTTAGGTACTGGTTATGTATTTAGGGTACAAGTCGTTCCACTGAGCAATGACTTTTGTGCCAGTTATGTATTTTTGGTAATATATTTGAGTTATTCCACTGAGCAATAACTCGAGTACATCTCTTAATTGTACTTTTATGTTATTTAAAGCCTACGCCATAAGTTATTAACTTTAATATAGCTTATCTAATTCCGGGACGGGTGGCGATTCCACATATTTATATTGTTATAGTATATGCACACATGCTAAAAGCCTTCATCGGGAATACTTTTTGGCATATTAAATTTAGTATAATTTTTCGGTTTATAGTAGCTGTTTGAGTGTGTGTCCATAGTAGACCATATCTCTTTGTGTCAGGGCGTTGTTTGTGTAGTACAGATAACGCACGCTGCTTGTGAGAATTTGGATGATGATGAATGTTAGTGACGTATGATCGGATACGCTGTCTACATCTCGTAGCGCAGCGTAGCAGTGAAGCTAAATTTTTTTTTTTAATGTAGCGTAGCACTTTTGTGATCGGCTACGGATGAGTTAACAACTCTTATCTTGTTATTGAGAAGTAGAATCAGTAGCGTTGAATTTTTTTTTTCTCTTTCTCTCGAGCGCTGCGCCAGAGTTTCTTCTCGCGTTACCTTCTTCAGAATTTTGCCAGAGAAGCAAAATTCTTCTCTGACGGGGGGGGTATTGTAACATATATATTATGTTACATAGATTTACTTACGAGTGTACTATTTATTCGTTTTTTAATACTAAATTCATATTCCGCGCGCGAATTTCTTCATTCGCCTACTCGATCACTATTGGCCAAGACATATTACGACGTCACGATATGTGAAGCGTCTTGGAATCGAGTCGTGCCGGTTACGGACCGGTCGATCGTTCTTTTTCTGCCGGAGAGTGCTGAGAAGCGCACACGCGCCGCGTTATATTTTAAGTGGGTGAGTCCTTGTAGGAACACACGTGTTATCTTAAGTAATCTCTTTGTTATAATTAGTGTGTAAGCCTTCTGCTTATAATTATTAATGTAAAACGCTAAAATTAATTTACAACCAAAATGCACTGCCTTACAATTTAATAGTGTTTTTTTAGTAATATTTTATCATAGGGCTTAGTGCTTATTTCTATTGTGTTCTGTGCTTTTATGCTTTTAATGGCCATTTCCGTGTCAACCCTGGACATTCATGGGGGTTGGTTACGGAAAGGCTCACCCGTGTTGGCGTGACCTTTCAGGGTCCCAGGCGTTGCCGTCGTGGTCGGTGCGGTGCTATTCCTGGGCGTGGCCGAGTAGCTGTGGACGGGGTCCAGAAGGAAGCAGACGACGGGAACCAGAGCAGCTGGGATTCCACTACCCACTTATTCTTACCCACGGACCCCGCGGATCTCACTTACCCAAGGATCTCACTGATCCCACACTTCTCCCGACCTCTCTCTTCGGGGACCGCACACCACAGTGCTGGCTTCGGTCCTGCTCACCGCCACGCTGAGCAACGGGACGGCACGCTGGACGAAGCACGGACCACGTGGCACGAGACACGGACGCAGACTTGTTAAGTTCTCTCTTTGATTAGCTCCCAACTTAATATCAGGAATAACGAACCCACGCTCTCTTTTAATTTATAATTAACTTAATTAATTAATTAATCTTATACTTTTTTAATAGTCGGCCTCAACCTATTTTTTCTAAATTTAATTCATAATTTTATATGTAAAAGATTTTAATTTGATAATATATTTATAACAGTTTTACATCTTTTACTTTCATTTAATCTCATTTAAATCATATTTTTTTAAACGTAACAAGCAGTAATATGTAATCACTTAATGTGTGCTGTGCCTTAGCGATAAGACCGCCTTTTGTGTAATTTTTTTTTCGTTTCTACAAAAGATGTATGAATTCTTATGTGCACAATAATATTATGTATTTTTGCTTTCTCCTTTCTTTTCACTTAGTCCCAATATTTGAGTAGAGATCTCCTTAATCAGGACCGGTGACTATTAGGACATAGTTCGTCTACACGCTGACTCTATGGAAATATGGAACTTCACACATTTTCACTGCGTGGTATACTTACGGGATCAGGACAGGATTTTTTTAGTGCTAAGTTTTCGATGTGTACATTGTACGGCCAGGCAAATTAGGAAATCCCATTTTAAGGATATACCCTTCAGACTCGAACCCATAGCCCATCGAGGAAGATCCTGTTCAAATTACTAGCTAGTGCTTTGTCGCTCACTAACCATCATACATACAAATGCATGCAAACTAGAGAACCTACACAAACAATTAGCAACAGGGATCATAAGAAAAACTACACGCAATCCTTTACGTCAAAGGTCGCAGGCGGCACCTCGCGGCCGGGCACAATAAATCAGGCCTCGAGGAAATTGCCGACGACTCGGGAGGGGAGCGGGGAGCCGGGAAGGGAGCCGACAGGGGAGCTGGCGGGGAACCGGGAGGGGAGGAAGGAGGAATGGGGGAAACCGATTTAATTAAATCTTGCATCGAACTGAGGCCTGCCAGCTAACGAACGACCATTGTATTTAAATAATGCGTGTGTTGACTTTTTGCAAAATAAAATTATCTAATGCGATTTAGAAAGTTTTATATAAAGTGTTTTTGTATTTACCTGCTTATTGATAAGGGTGAATATAGAATAATATATTATGTAGGTTCTCGCCAATGGTGTTTTTAAAATTAGAACCTCCTTCTTTTTGAATAGAATTTTATAATTGATAGCATTAATTTCATATATATTTAGACTCTAAATCATCAGGCATCTAAAAACTCTAAATATAAGAGTTATTAGATACAAATAATAACAGTGTACGAGATCTCAGTCTAGATAAGACTCGAAATTGAAAGTAGATATTCAAAGTTTATAAATTGTCAATTTTCAACACTATGTCACTAATCATAGCAATTTCCAATTCGTCCTAATTACGGAGAGATCGCTTTAATACCACGGTATTTACATCACTATTTATTAAAAACTTGTCTCTTTTGTCCATACTTCCAAAACGATGTGACCTAGTTTCGCCGAAGTTTGAGTTAGAATGGCGGTTACCATGCAAACACGTACGAAGCACATCCGTTCTATTTTTGATTGAGGTACCTACCTGTTGTTAAGAACTAGCTATGAAGGTAGCGCGGAACCACGTCATGAGAAGTGGCTTTTAATATGGGTTGAGGTCTTGCCGATCATCATCATCATCATCATCATCATCAGCCTTTATCCGTCCACTGCTGAACATAGGCCTCCCTCAATGAACAAAGCAAGGGATCGGTCGTCTTGGCGTTCATTGAGGGAGGCCTTGCCGATACCTTACTAATATTATAAGCGTGAAAGTTCGTAAGAATGTATGGATGTATGTTTGTTACTCTTTCACGCAAAAACGAATGAATGGATTTTGATGAAACTTTACAATAACATACACAGTTTACGCATCAGAATATTCACAATAAGATATTGGCTTAATGTGCGCTATGGCACACTTGTTGCTGGGTTGGAGAATTGAAACAGGACGAGTGAATTGAAACAAGAATTAGTCCTTCAGAATTTCTTCCTTTATTTTCTTCTTAGTGATCTTCCATACAATATCTTGCCGAATACTGAATGTCGATCCTTAAAATCGACCCAATATTTATATGAATCCTGCGTAAGAGTTTTCTACATTCTTATTGGTTAGCCAATCAGAATAGTTATATAATTTACCAATAAGAATCCAACTATATGCCTTTCGCTCTTACAGTATAGCCTATCTTTTCTAACAGTACAATTTCTTTACATCAAGTTTTCTTATAGAAATAATTAACAATATCATAAACTTTCTATTAAATATGAAACTTTAAACAATGAACTAACTAAATAACACATTATTATCAACAAAAAACAATCATTAACATGGTTAAATTAAACATTTAAAATTCCCATACATATTGGCATCTCTTTTACATATATGAAAAAGGAGCGGGACAACAAGCTATGAGGTAACCTCGGTTGGCGTACAACCGAGTCGGGGCGAGACTACTTTTCGGCCCTTAGTAGAAACTTACGTAATTACACTTTCTAATTAGTTTAAAAGGTTTTTATATGAATTTATTCTATTCTAATTGAGTTTATAAGATTCTAATATGATTAACTCGTATACTAATTAACTTTATGTGATTCTAATGTGATTCTAACACATTCTAATGTAATTAAAGTGACAATTCTTATAGGACTTGTTACTATATGAAAAGTATTAAAGTAAATCTTATGTCTCTAAGTAAATAATCGAGTTAATATTTACATTCCTATCAAAATATTGACTATTAAACTATATTTACATATTAAATCGCGGTGTCTTCGGCGTCGTCCTGCACATTCCTCCCGCCGTGTGGCTCCGTCACACCTTCTTCCGGTGCTGCGACGACGTTGTCCTCGATGGGCAGGATCACCAGCTTCCGTACCGGGCGCCGAAGTACTCCTCCTCTGGTCCGGATGTCGACGGTCCTCACGACGTTGTCGGGTCCAGGAAACGTTGCGACGACTTTCCCTTTTAGCCATACGTTGCGCGGTGAGTTCTGATCGACTAGCAGAACTAGATCTCCAACTTGTATCGGGGGGCCTCGGCCATGGGGCTCCCGCCGGTTTTGGAGTTCGGGCAGGTACTCGCGTAGCCATCTTTCCCAGAAGGTGTCTGCTAGCTTCTGCGCGGCTTGCCAGCTGGATTTCGAGATGGTGTCCTTTTCCGAGAAGTGTCCGAACGCTGGTACTCTTCCTGGTCCTCCCAATAGGAAGTGGTTGGGAGTCAGAGCTTCTGGGTCTTCTGGGTCGACTGATACGTGTGTTAGAGGTCGGCTGTTGACGGTGTATTCAGCCTCCGCCAGTAGCGTTGAGAGTACTTCTTCTGTTGGATGTTGCTCGTGGAGTGTCGACGTCAGGCTGGTCTTCACGGATCTCACCATTCGTTCCCACGCGCCGCCCATGAATGGCGCTCCAGGAGGGATGAACCGCCAGCTTATCTGTCTCTTCGCTGCTTCTTCGGCCGTTGACTCGTCGATCGCTCGGCGCAGTTCCTTGTCTGCCGCTTTCAAATTGGTCCCGTTGTCAGACCAGATCTCCGTTGGACAGCCTCTTCTGGCCATCATTCTTCTTAACGCCATGACTGCTGAGCTGCTGCTGAGCGAGCCGGCTATTTCTAGGTGTATCGCTCTCGTGGTCAGACAAGTGAAGATGGCGACGTATCTCTTCTGGTGCGAGCGACCTACGGTGACTGACAGAGGTCCGAAGTAGTCCACTCCTGTGAATGTGAACGGGCGTTGATGATGAGCCAGTCGACACGATGGCAGGTCTCCGGTTCTCGGAAAAGGTGGCGCTTGAGTCTTCATTCTGCAACGTAGGCATTGTCGTATGATCGTGCGTGTTATCGGGCGTAGACACAGAACCCAATACTGTTGGCGGCACTCGTTGACCGTCGTTTCTACCCCGGCGTGATGAAGCTTGCAGTGTATGTTCTTTATCCATAGCTTCACCGTCGGATGATTTCCATCTATGATCATAGGACTTCTTTGGGCTTCTGAGACTTCTTGTATGGCTGCTATGCGGCTTCTTAGCTTGAGGGCCCCGTTGACGTATTCTAGACTCAGCTGATGAAGTCGGCTTTCTTTACTGATGGGCTTCCCTCTTCTTATGTCTTGTAGTTCTTGAGTGAAGGCTTCTTGTTGAGAAGACCGCATGAGAAGTTCTTCTGCCTTGATCAGGAGTTCTGCAGGAACTGGTATGAATTTTCTTTCTTCTTTCTTCTGTTCCTGTCGCGGCTGTCTTCTTTCTACTTTATTGTTGGTCTTCTTCCAACTTGGGTCGGCTTCAGAGTTTCTTGCGTTTCTCTTGTAGTTTATCTTTTCTGTGGACCGGCAGAGTTGAAGGAACTGGAGTACTCTTGCTGTTGAGTAGCGCAGTCTATCCCAGTTGGAGAATCGTGAGACCTCGGGTAGGGCTTCTGATAGCTTCGGAGTATCGTCGACTGAGATGTGATGAGTCCTTTCTTCTCCTGTTTCTTCTACCGTCGCACTAGTAGGTTGTTCCGTTGGCCATAAGTCTTCAGGCTCGTAGAGAAACTCTGGTCCTTTGTACCATCTGTGATTCTTGTCGAAGGTGGGTGGTACGTCCCTTGTGGCGTCGTCAGCGACGTTGAGTTTGGTCGGAACCCATCTCCATTCATTTACTGTGGAGCATTCTTCTATGGCGGCTAGTCGGTGCGCAACGTATGGCTTGTAGGAGCGGGATCCCGTCTTGATCCAGGTAAGTACAGTTCTGCTGTCTGTCCAGAAGGTCTTCGAGTCTGGCTTCCTTTCATGTTCTTCTATGACGGCTTCGGCGAGTCTTGCTCCCATGACGGCGGCTTGTAGCTCCAGTCTTGGTATTGATGTCACTTTCAATGGTGACACCTTGGCTTTGGCCACGACGAGTGACACGTTGACTTCGCCGTTCGGAGCTACCGTTCGCCAGAACAGTACCGTTGAATATGCAGACTCGCTGGCGTCGGTGAAGACATGTAGCTGAAGAGACACGGCGTTGCTGTAGCCTAGGTAGCATCTTGGTATGGCTACATTCGAGAGGTTCTTCAGGTGGAGTAGCCAGTTCTGCCAATCTTCTGAGAGGTCTTCATCAATCTCGTCGTCCCAGGATGTTCCACGTCGCCATACCTCTTGTAATATCTGCTTGGCCTTGATGGTAACTGGTGAGGCGAAACCAAGCGGGTCGAAGAGAGACATCACGACCCTTAGTGCTTCTCTCTTAGTTGGCTTCTTCCCCTCGGCGAGTGACGACGGTATTCTTGTCATGTTGAGATTGAAGGTGAATTCGTCCCTCTCTGGCTTCCAGATGAGTCCCAGCACTCTCTCGATTCTATCTTCAGATTTGTACAGCTCGATGTCTTCTTGACCTTCTGTTTCTCCTATGGCTTCTAGGAGCTTCGTTGAGTTGGACTTCCATTGCTTCAGCTCGAAGTTTGCTTCTTTATGTATGCTTCGGACTTCTGTGGTGATGCGTATCGCTTCTTCTAGGCTCTTGAAGCTGTCCAAGTAGTCGTCGACGTAATGCTTTTTTACTATGGCTCTTGCGGCTTCGGGATAGGTTTCTTCATATTTCTTCGCGTTGAGGTTCTTTACGAAGATTGCTGTTGCCGGAGAGCTTGATGCGCCGAAGATGAGTGACGTCATCCTATATTCATCCGGTGGTTGGTCATCTCTTCTATCCTTTCGCCATAGGTACCGCAAGGCGTCTCTGTCTTCTTCTCGAAGCTTCACTTGCATAAACATTTCCTTGATATCCGCAGTCACAGCGACGGTGTGTTGTCGGAACCGCATGACGACACCTGGCAGCGATTGTAGTAGATCTGGACCTTTGAGGAGCTGATCGTTGAGCGATGTCCCTTTCGTCTTGGCTGCCGCATCATGTACCACTCTTAGCTTGTCCGGCTTCATTGGGTTGACTACTCCGAAGTGTGGTAGGTACCACGTCTTGTTTGGTGTCTTCGTCTTCGGAGCTGGCTCGGCATATCCTTTCACGATGAGTGCTTCCATCTGTTCTGTATATTTTTCCTTCAGCTTTGGATCCCGGTCGAGCTTCTTTTCAATGTTGTAGAGCCTTTTCAACGAGTTTTCGTAGTTGTCAGGGAGGTTGATATCTTCTTTTTTCCATAAGAGCGCCGTCTCGTATTTTCCTGTCTTCGTGTGGACTGTATTCTTTTCTAGGATGCGCAGGGCTTGCTCTTCTGGATCTGTCTTCGGCTTCCTAGGGTTGATGCATAAGGAGTCCATTGCGAAGTACTGCTTCATTAGGTCTTCTAGGTTGTCTTCAGCTGGATCTTCTCTCAGGTGGTGAATGTAGTTGATGTAAGAGCTTCTGATGTGGCTTCCATGGAGAACCCATCCGAGCGGAGTGAGTGACGCCACTGGTTGTTCTTTGTTTCCTGTCTTTACCGCCGACGTGAGAAGAAGATGCCAGTTGTCTTGACCTATTAATATTTCTGGCTTCGCATGTGTGTACGTGATGAACTCGCTGATGTCTTGAAGATGTTGACATTCTTCTATTTTCTCCCTGGGAACCTTCTGAGTGGCCACATGAAGATTCTTCACTGTTCTAGCTTGTATGTTCTCTTCATGTTCATTTGCTCCCTTCAATTTGATGTTGACTCTTCTTGATTTATTTTCGCAGGTTTTTAACTCGTTGATAGCTTCTATGCGCAGTGGGTCGATGGGTCCTCTTGCTTCGATGCGGTGAGCCAGGTTCTCGTCGATGAGTGTTACCGTTGACCCATCATCCAGAAGGGCGTATGTGTCGATCGCTCCTGCTGGTCCCGACGCTGTGACTGGGATGATCTTCAAGTAAGACTGTCTTGTAGCTGAAGTCCAGGCGGAGTTGATTGCTTCAGTTGACTTCTGGTCGTCTTCTTTCCTTTCAGTATTCTTCGTGACATGCAGCATCCGGTTATGGTAATATTTACAGTTGTCGATGCCACATGTCCGTTGACGACACGTGTGAGTCTTGTTTCTATAGCGCAGGCATCTGAAGCATAGTCGACGACTCTTGGCGATGTCCCATCTTCCGTGAACATCTTCTTTCTTGAATTTATCGCAGTCATTCGTTGTATGTCCTGTTGCTTCACATACAGGGCACTTGGCTATTGGCTGCTTCTCTGCGACATGGTTCACTCGCTGATGACGTCTTGGTGCTGTGGTGGGTTGCGGCTGTGAACCCACTTGCTCCGGTTGCGCGAATGGTCCGCATAGTTCAGCTTCTCTTTTCATGAATTTGTCGAACTTCAGAAGTGCTGGCTCGTCCTTCGGCAATGTTGCAGAGTAGTCGAAGTATCTATACCTAAGTGTCGGTGTTAGCTTATCCACCATGGCCCTTGCGATTTCCGGATTGTAGAGATAGTAGACGCAGTTCAATGCTTGCAGTGTAGACACGGCGTTAGTCACTTTAGTTGAGAAGATGCATATGTCCCTCGGTGACTCGGAGAGGCGCGGCAGTGTGCGCAGTGTGTCTATTTCCATCATGGCGATTGATTCTGGTCTTCCAAATCTCGACTCCAGAGTCTTCATAATGTCAGCAGGGTCGGCGTTCGTGATAAGCAGACCATCGACGGCTTCTTTGGCTTTTCCTTTCAAATTTCTTCGAAGCCTGTTGATGTTTTCCGTCTTCGAATAGAGGTTTTCTGTTTCTTCATAGCCGGCCTTGAAGTGAAGCCATTCTTGATGAGCTCCATTGAAGACGGGTAGTTCCATTAGCCTTGGACGCGCAGACTTGACAGCGAGAGTGATGGCCTCGGTTAGCTGTGATAGCTCCGACCGAGGATACTTGCATTTTTCTTCCATGAAGACAGCTGGCTCCGATTTCCTTTCATTTATTTTATTCGGTGGCTCTGGTCTTCTTTCTTCAGACACAATGACAGGTTCGTTGCATCTTCTGTCTTCAGTGTTGATCGGTTGCCCCAATGTGTTCCTTTCTTCTGTGGTGGCAGGCTGATGAGGTTCGTGGCTGATGGCTAATACTGGTGGCTCTGTCTGAGCCTGCAGCCATGTGCTGACCCGTGTGGTGGTGGCTTCCATCTTCGAGCACACGGAGACAACATCTTCTTCTTCATTATCGGAGTCCGCTTCCAATACGGCAAGGCGAGCAGCGGCTAGTTCGACTTGGAGGCGCGCTAACTCTTCCTTTGCCTTCGCTATCTTGTAAGCCTTCGTTGACTTGACAGAGGCGGCCCGTTTCCTTTCTTCATGCTTGTCGGCTTCATTTAGACAAGCGACTGTTGTGTTCGCTTTGCGAACTGTAGGCGGCGCGTCCCGACTGGCAGTAGTCGAGGGACGTGGCGGATGATCGGCTTGTGATTCAGTATCCGGCTTCTCGGTGACGTTGGACTTCGTAGCGTCGGTGCTGGTGGTAAGTGTGGTACTAGTCTGCTCCGTAGTACCGGTGCCTGTGGTGTCGCCCGATGTTCGCGTTCGTTCTGAACCGGTGGTTTCGTATGACGTGTGCTCAGTCTCGGACGCAGACTGTTGCGCCCCCATAGCCTGTTGGGTTTTACGTGTGACCGGCATATTCGCTACGATACTATCACTATAATCGGCGATCAGTTCAATCAGACACTGTACACTTAACACTAATTAATTTCACACTACTATATACAAGTCACTATTCACTATTCACTATACACTAACGTCACTTATTAATAGTTCACTATATACAGGACACTATATTTCACACTGTTCACTCGACGCGGACTATATATACCCGACGCGGACGCTATATACCCGACGCGGACGCTATACACTCGACGCGGATCGCGGACGGTGACGCGGACACTATTTCACTCGACACGGACGGTTGTCGAGGGTTATTTCACACTTCGCGACGAGTATACGCTTCACTCTTGACGACGAGCAGGGATTTCACTCTTGACGGCGAGTATTTTCTTCAATCTTGACGACGAGCAGGGATTTCACTCTTGACGACGAGCAGGGATTCCGCTTCTTTCTTCTCTACAATCCGGCGACCGAAGGACCATAAATGTGCGCTATGGCACACTTGTTGCTGGGTTGGAGAATTGAAACAGGACGAGTGAATTGAAACAAGAATTAGTCCTTCAGAATTTCTTCCTTTATTTTCTTCTTAGTGATCTTCCATACAATATCTTGCCGAATACTGAATGTCGATCCTTAAAATCGACCCAATATTTATATGAATCCTGCGTAAGAGTTTTCTACATTCTTATTGGTTAGCCAATCAGAATAGTTATATAATTTACCAATAAGAATCCAACTATATGCCTTTCGCTCTTACAGTATAGCCTATCTTTTCTAACAGTACAATTTCTTTACATCAAGTTTTCTTATAGAAATAATTAACAATATCATAAACTTTCTATTAAATATGAAACTTTAAACAATGAACTAACTAAATAACACATTATTATCAACAAAAAACAATCATTAACATGGTTAAATTAAACATTTAAAATTCCCATACATATTGGCATCTCTTTTACATATATGAAAAAGGAGCGGGACAACAAGCTATGAGGTAACCTCGGTTGGCGTACAACCGAGTCGGGGCGAGACTACTTTTCGGCCCTTAGTAGAAACTTACGTAATTACACTTTCTAATTAGTTTAAAAGGTTTTTATATGAATTTATTCTATTCTAATTGAGTTTATAAGATTCTAATATGATTAACTCGTATACTAATTAACTTTATGTGATTCTAATGTGATTCTAACACATTCTAATGTAATTAAAGTGACAATTCTTATAGGACTTGTTACTATATGAAAAGTATTAAAGTAAATCTTATGTCTCTAAGTAAATAATCGAGTTAATATTTACATTCCTATCAAAATATTGACTATTAAACTATATTTACATATTAAATCGCGGTGTCTTCGGCGTCGTCCTGCACACTTAATATTTATCCCCGTAATCCAATGGGAATAGAAAGTATTCGCGTGAAATCAGGGGACGCTCCTGGTCATATTATAATCGTTAGTTACTATTTCCCGCAAAAATTACTTAGTAGATTTAAATGAAACTGTACTGTGAGAATAGGAATTACGCGAGTAAGTCTGCGGAGCGCTTCTAGTATAGATACTAAAACGTACCTACTACCTATAAGAATACGATACCTACTTCTATACTTAAATATACACACAGAGAACTAACATACTTGGTGGTCTTATACTGACTTACTGGGTTGTAGTTTTGTAGTATTGTGTGTTTAATCTGTATAATAAAATTAGTATATTTATATGAGTATCTAAAATTCTATGCCTATGTTCAGCAGTGGACGGATAAAGGCTGATGATGATGATCTAAAGTTCAGCTGGGATTCCAAATACAAAATAGAAATTAATTCATTATTATATTATAAAACGAAGTGAATGAATAAATTATTGATTATGATATCGATAGTAAAAAAGTACAATAAATCAATTTTCGTATGGCGGATTTAATTACAATAGTTTCAATAAAGGATATAAATTAAAAGTTGCCATAACAGAGGTTAAAGCGAGTTGCTAACAAGCGCTCGGCGGACCCTTATATTAATTAGCGCGAATATTTTGGGGGATATTTACCTAATAAAGCCTTATTTAGTGCCCCCCAAATGAAATATGAGCAATTGAAGAGAGCGCTTAGTACGGGCGTTTGTAACCGATGTCAAGTGGGTTACGGGGTTTGTTGTTCGCTTGTGTCAATAAAATCTTTGAGGTTTTCATGCATTAAAACCTCTTTGATCAACAAAATGGTGAAGAATCGAGTTTGAATTTCGAATCGAATGGTGTGTTCTCTGCCCTTTTTGTGGTTAATAAACACGCATCTTCTTCCACATAACACGTTTGATCACAGATGACTAAGTACCAAGCATTACCTAAGCTATATGTGAAGGGCATTACAGCCATGTAAGGGAATGCCTTTTATTCCGAGCATATATTATTCATGTGCCCAGCTCGGCTACTTAAGACGGTGCTTTGTGGAGGTGGGGTCCATTTACATATGTTTGAAGAGTTGTCCCCGAGGTGATCCGTCGTCCATTATTCAAGCCGGTTGCTTTGCTTGTACTCTCGTTGTTTTCTTTAAAATATATAATAAGATCTTATATGTATCACCATCATCAACATCATGGGACTTTATCCACTGCTGAACATTAGCCTCCTACAAACGTCAATACGACCGATCCTTTGCCACTGGCATCCAACGCGGACCAGCCACTGTACGGAGACCGTATTTCCACCTGGTTAGTGACCGACCAACACTTTGTCTATGCAAATTGACAAACGATTGAAAAACACACATCTTACATCATGTTACAGATCTTTATATTTTTCCTTGGATGCTTTTGACATGATGGCCTGTTGGCCTGTTGGCCTGTAGGCCTTTAAGTTTCATCGGAAGAGTAGATGAGCAGATGGCTAATCTAAAATCTTTTATTAGGGGGTGGCCTCTCCCACCAGCCCTGAAGTCGAAGACGACCGCACAGCCTTCTAGAAAGTTCGTAGGAAATTATAAACCAAATAATCAACGATCTTAAATAAAAAAATACCAGTAGTGACCTGGTATCCTAAGTGATTCATCTTGTTTGTTGAACTTTGAATACATTGCACGGTCAGATGACCAGAAAAGATGACAGATCTCTTGCTCCAACCCCAATGACCTCACAAATTCAAAAAACACTTGACTAACAATAAAGATTTTATACATAAGAAAAGTCTATACAAACATCAAGGAGCATTCCCACAGTATGCGATAAATCATGAATGCGAAGAGCTTATTCTTCGCGTGATATCAGTAAGATAGGAAGACGATCTCCGTGCAGTGGACGGCTCGGGTTAGTTACGAGTGGCAAAAGAGAAGGCGAAGGCCAAAGAACAGGGGGTAAACAGACAGTTGGTTTGCCTCCTGGTAAGTGATAGCCACATTTATAGGACACGCTATCGAGCGTGAGTTGCCAGCCTTCCAAATATAAGTAACTTTCACTCATGAAATCAGCCGGTAGAATAGTCCGCCTGGAGTCATTTTCCAACCTTCGGTGACGTGGTCTCTCTGTCTGTAATATAGCAAAGCTGTTTCACGGGAGATCCAGGTAGTATCCCTGCAGCTGGGAGCTCGCCAGAATGCACCTTACCCAAGGAAGTATTCTAATAATCTGCTTTTGGTGGAAATCCTACGTATACTATTAACGCGAAAGTATGTAAGTATGTATAAAACAGAGATAACATATAAAACAGACAATTGAACATATAATAGAGATTATGATTTATCCTGGTACTCCCACGGGAATGGGAAGTACGCGGGTGAAACCGGGAGCGCTGCTAGTGCGAGTATAGGTACATTAATTTGTATCGTACTAATAGGGCAATGACCTTAAGATCACTCTACACGTGTAGGAATATCTAAAGGTCTTTATATTAAAAAACAATTGACCTACAAGACTAAGTGGAAAACCAGTCTTGTGTGCTTTGAATACACAAAAAACACTTAAAACTTCTTGTAATTCACGTGTTTACTCTATGGCTAATGTAAGGATTGTGCGTTTTTACATTATCTACATCTATCTACATTATTATCTACATCTATCTTCTATCTATCTTTTTCTATCTATATAATCTATCTATATCTATCTATCTATAATCTATAATATTATAAAGAGGAAAACTTTGTTTATTTGTTTGGTTGTAATGAATAGGCTCAAAAAGTACTGGACCGATTTCAAAAATTCTTTCACCATTCGAAAGCTACATCCACGAGTAACATAGGCTAAATTTTATTCTGGAAAATAATGGGGTTCCGTAAGATATTTGGATTTTTCGGACACAACGTGTAGGTGTAGGTCACGCAGGCAAAGCTGAGGGCAACAGCTAGTATCTTATAAGCAGAAATACACAGATAGATTTACGACAATCATACACTTTTAATGAATCTTTAAAGGTAACTATTAATACTCGAGGGGAGAGGAGATCCCGATGGTAATCGTAGTTAACTATAGGGTTCATTCTTCCCTTCATTATTAGAAAATATTAAACCACTGTCCGTGAGTATGCAGCGGTGAGGGATCGGTCGCCTTGGCGTTCGAGGGAGGTCATGTTCATCAGTGGATGGATAATGATGCTGATGATGATGATGATGATGATGATGATCAAACCACTGTCGTTGATAACCTGAAGTTAAGGTAACCACAGAGTTGCATGATATTACATTGTGTTGGACCGGTGAAGGAAAACATCGTGAGGGACTGCATGCCTGATGTGATTAAAATTCTTTGAAGGTGAAGGAAGGTGTGTTGTTTCTTTCAAATGCAGATCTCCGAGTGGTACCTCTTACTTACATGATACTGGCGTAAAGTAACAGCTACGCAGTCGCGTTTTGTGCGGTTTGTGAGTTTCCGGGGGCCCATTGGGGCGATATGAAAAAAGGACAATACATTTGAATAACCTCTGACTGTGTGGATGTTAAAGGGAGTCGATAGTCGCCAAAATGCGACTGTTCCTTTGCTTTCCTACGCCATAAAAATATATTTTGTTACTACTCATTTCTATAGCATAATATAGGCCTCATTTAATTAATATCACGACGACGGGGACACGCGCACTCAACGTGAACGCAACTGCGAAGATTGTCTACTCATCTAGTTAATTGAGTTACGTATTATACCTTAAATTATTACCTAGTGTTACTAGCTTTTAGTTGCAGCTTCAACCACTTTTTTACCGTCTATACTAATATTATTATGATTGAAGATTTGATTGTTTTACTTGGA
This sequence comes from Lycaena phlaeas, assembly GCA_905333005.2. Classification (NCBI taxonomy): domain Eukaryota; kingdom Metazoa; phylum Arthropoda; class Insecta; order Lepidoptera; family Lycaenidae; genus Lycaena; species Lycaena phlaeas. The sequence goes on from HG995181.1 coordinate 9,947,198, forward strand.
ACTGAAAAATTCCCCAGCCTAATAGTCCAAGAAAATAAGGTCTTTAAATCGAAATTTTGAGTTAAAGCTTAGAGTTAAAAGAACATTTTTTATAAAATATTATGCTCTACAACTACTTTTATTTTTTCAAGGATTTTCTTCTAACACTTACCATTTTCCCAAAATTAAGAAAAACCCACTTCTTTTAAATTTTTTCCTCCTCTCCTCCTCCCTCAATTAATGAAGTTTCATATAAAAATAGATACATATTATATCATGCAAAATCATATCCCGTGTACGTAATTCCCTGAAGGGATTCGATACGTTGTCCGTGTAGAGTCCAATCAGTTCGCTGCACCAGCCGGGCTATACCCTGTTCATAGCATTGGTCCTAACGTTCCTGTCAGGTTTCATTGCCGACCGATCTCCGTCACCATGAGACAGACAATCACGTGTGTTAACACGCGACATCTTAATACTATTAACCTTGTACCTACAATTGCTATCTAATATTTGGACATAATATACAAGGAGTGTACCTACTAATTGGAACGAAGTTCCTTACGGCAGGCTTGGAGGGGATAGGGATTTTGCTGCGCGACCGAACTGAAAAAATGTGATAGTAAAACCGTAAGAAAAAGTGCGAGGAATAAAAGCGTTAAATGAGACGTGCGCAGGCGCGACAGTCGCATACACAAGCGAGTAGTGTATAATACCTTTCTTTTTAGCCGAAGGAACTTCGTTCCTACCTGGTGTCCCACGACACCACATTTCTATGTTGTACCTTCATACAGAATACAGACAGACAGGGGACAAACTTATAGTATGGTGTTAAACAAAATACATTTATCATCATCATCATTAACCTTTATCCGTCTATTGCTAATTATTCTTTTATTCATGATTATAATGATTCCGCATATCTAGTACGTCCCCAGGTAGGGTCAGATCTGAATCAAGATATACTTAAAGTTATTTTCATGCCATAGATAAAACATCTCATGTGTTCGGACATTGAAAGATCTTAAATTTTGATCTTAGAATTTTGGTTCTTCTAAGCTGTATTTGTAAAAGCCATTATTTTTACATGTGACTTATCTAGAACCCTTTTGAAGTTTTAATTTATAAATAGGTACACTTAAATATCTTAAATTGTAATATTTTTTTGTGTTTTATCTTCTAGCAATTATTAGTAACACTATAGGTATGGTACTACGTGCATTTTACAGTGTATTGTGACTCGAAGGTCCAAGATTTTTCCAAATGGCCTAGACCATCGATCCGCTGCGGTTAGAGTCGCGCCACTTAATGAAATAGAAATTGGCGACCTCTCGAAGACACGCTCCTAACCCTCACCCGTCCCTCTCCTACGGGGGGGTTCAAGTGGCGCGAGAGGGAGACAAAATATATTTATACAAAGTCAAAGACGCCAGACGAGTGGGATAGCTGTATTCATTATGAATATAATGCGGTCCCATCTGTGTCCGTGCGTACGGACGTAACGTGCATGTGTGCGTGAGGTTTCTCAACGGAATCAATATTTCATCTTTGTGATAAATGATGACCAGTTTAGGTCAGATCATTATCTAACCCTAATCTAAAAGCCACCTCACTCAACCATCCTTAAACATGATTCCAAATTCGAACAGATGTCAGATGTAGATATACATATTTGTGGTGATAAGTAACCAACCGCGGGTCGTAATTCGAAAAAAGCACATCAGAGGGACCGTAATCGATAAGAGAAGCGAATGTCTCGCGTTGTGGTTGGTTTGCGGTTAAATGGGCGGGGCTTGTGGTTATATTTACGATCGTCTATTGGCTGCCCACCTGACCTTTGCGGTTAGTCATGTGGTTTCTAAGATTTCCACTATACGGAAAAATATATAAAGGAAATGGGGCGCTGTGATTGGTTGATAATTTTGCGGTTAACCGCGCTATTCGTTAAGATGATAATGGGTTGTGCGCCATTGGAAGGATTTGTTGGGCTTGTTTGGCGCGCGACTCGAACTGCTTGTTGCGGTCGGTGTCGATATCGCAGTGATCAACTAATGTTAGCCCAGCACGCCATTTTACATGTAATGACATTTAAAAATTCAAATGTCGAATGTTACACGTTTTACTTTTTTCGTTTGTGATTTAAGGCAAAGGTAATTCACGTAGGTACTATAGATATTATCAAACTCCATATATGTTCTTAAATGTATATATAAAAAAAATATAGCGCCCTCTTACGCAATGGCAAGGAACCAAGTGCTAAGCATTTTTAACGAAACTCCTTCAAGTGTGAACCTTTTCGCTTTCTTCACCTTCTTAAGAAAGCGGACGCCTTAAGAAAGTTCACTTTCATACCCTTCGGACACACACATACAAACATTGCTACGTAAAGCCCCACCTGCGCAATACAAAAGGTCTTAACGACCAACAAAACTCCATAGTCTTACGTCATTTAGTTTTGAGATGGCCTATTTTAATAACGTCTAGAAAACTGACGAACTTTGTGAAGATAGGACGTTTTGGATTTTACCGCTCAACAGGGGTTAGTGATTCGAAAATTAAACGCTATAACTCTTTACAGCGTTAATTGTAAATTGTATCTTAATTCTATGATGTTAAAGTACATTATACCTTGGTTTCGTACAGGGACATAAGGGAAATGCTTGTGAAAAAATCCCCTATCTTTTTCCGTCGTTTTGCGTTAGTGTTAGTAAAACTCGACTAAACATAGTACGCGTGTCGTGGCGCCAGTGTGCTCTAGTTTTAAGAAACTCCTAACAGATGACGCCTCCAGTCCTTGGGGGCTTAAAATAGAACATGTCTTAGTTTTGAAGTTTTCTCAGAACTGATATGAGAGTTATAACACCTATCTACGATAACATGGCAAGTCTACTTATACATCGAAATATACTTACAATAGTTTTAGGACTCAAAAAACTTTACTTAGCCCGACCCCATAATACTTATAAATAAATACGACGCAATAAGTAAAAATAATATATTTACCAGTTGAACGGATGCGCTGCGCCGCACTCCCTGCTGCATGCACTGTGCTGCACCACCATCGCGCTTGTTTTTGCAGCTTTACTGTTTGTTTCGGAGAAAGACGGGCAGGACAGTCAGTGCAATTACTGGCTTACTTAAGGTCATGTCTCAAGATGGGCAACACAATATAAATGAATCGCTTGGGACCTGTTCCAGGCAAATTAGCTGATGATCATGGGTGACGTCGACCAACCAACAGGTGACACGTCTGACACTTTGCCTATCTTACTAATATAAAAAGAATGTTGAATGTGAGTAGTGTCGGAAATCAAATAAGTACTCATCAGGGGCAAGTTAGTTTGAGACTCGGCCTCGGATATTTGGCTTAGTTTCTACAAGTCTGTTAAAAAAAAGTAAAATATCAACCCTTATATGTCCCACTGCTGAGCACGGGTCTCGTCGAAATCAGGCGAGGAGGGTAATGGGCCATAGTTCGCCGAAGCGCTGGCAGAATGCGGGTTGGTAAACTTCACAGACCTTTACAGACTTTCAATCTCATCAGACATGTAGGTTTCCTCGCGCGGTGGTCTCGTGCTTAGGCTGCGCTTAGAAATTTAGTAAAACCCATTTCAAGGCACACACGGGGGATCAGGTTCGAACCCGGAACCTCTCAAATAAGAGGCTGAGTCTACCTACCACTGGACCATCGTCGCTCTCACTAGTCTGTTAACATAAAGGAAATAAAAAAATAAAGTATGGTAGGTAAGTAGTACTTAGTATTCTTGACTTGACCCACCTGGTATCAGACTCGAAACGGTTCCAGACTCAAGCCAGTTTCTCCTAGATAGCGTAAAGGTCATAAATAAAAATATAAAAGGCGGCGTTCCGTCTCGTTAATGCGTGAACCGGGCGGGCGGAAGGGTTGGAATCAAGGCGGGCGGTAATCAGCCGGCGACCGCGTAATGGGCCCTTGGGGACGGCGCCGACTTGAGACGTGCGCTAGGGCTGGCACACAACAGTTTTTCAAAATATCTCATTTCCTTTCTAATGTATTCACTAATTTTAATTAATAATAGGCAAAGTGGCATATACATACTAAGGTAAGTATCTCGAACGGGGGTTAAACATGAAAAATACTTGATGAATCGAAATTAAATCTATTATATATAATTAAATATATTATAAAGTCTTTTTGTGATTTACATTTTTAAATACCTATATACAGCATTGAAACCTACCTACCTACCTACAAACATAAAATCCGCAGAATTCTCGTTTCATTGGTTCTTCTCAGTGAAAAAGATTTGAAACGGGTAAGGTATTTGTAAAATTGTTTGTTAAAACATATTTTGGTAGTTTTACTTTTAATTTTACTTTTCGGAAATCTAAGACATGATAGATATTTGTAGCTAGTAAATATTATGTATTTTATTATTTAAGTGTGGTCAATATTACCTATACAGTTTGGGACCGAAGACAGAATTATTATGATTCATAATTATGTACCAAAACAATTATGCTTAACAACTTTTTGTAATGAAAAAACCTTTACGGATTTTATCGCGATTTTTTTTAATAGGTTTTAGGTTTTTTTTTTAATAGGTTTCGGATAGATACTTGTCACGGGAAGACTGAAATTAACAACATTCCTTTTATCTTCTTTTTTTCTTCTTCTTCTCTTTCTTAATATTTATTATTACTATTATATTCTACACGATTAAATTTATTATTTTAAAATGGTATATTATTTTTTACACGAAGAATTTATCTATAATTAAGGTATATAATGCAACAAAGAGTAGGTACGTTATGTATTTATGGTAATTGGTAAGCAGTTTAACGGGTAAATTTTTAAGCACTTCGTTTGATTTCTATTGAATCAAACTGTTACAGGCATGATTTATTTATTTTGTTAATTTAATATTTTTTATTGAGAATCATGTGGCAGCCCTAGACAACAGTAATTCTTAGCGAGGGCTGAAGACAATGGCGATGTTTATTCTTTATCGCAGTCGTGGGAAATTTACCGGGCCGGTGATAATTAAAATATTTCCCATTCACTGCAGCCTCTCGCCATCTCACAGCCTCTCACCATCTCACCGCCGCTTAATTAACTACCCACCCTAATCAGTTATACTTGTACACAAGATTTATACCGAAAGATATGTTTGTTTATCAAATTCATAGCCTTAACTAGATAAAGCAGTTCTAGCCAAATGTAAGAGACATTGCCATCAGCCATGCAACTTTGCAACCAACTTTGGCCGTCCGGTAGAACCTCTTACTCACATGATAAAGATGTAAGGTGACAACTATACTGTCGCGTTTATTTAATGATTACCTGACTTATAATTACATATAATTTATTTTTTCGTGCGGCTTGTGAGTTTAGTAAATGAGGAAAGTAACGCAACTTTATAACCTCTGGTTGTGAGGCTAATTGTAGGCTTTGATAGTCGCCAAAGGCTGTCTGTTTGTCCGCTTACCTATGCTATTAAAAAAATATTGGGCCAAAACAGATTTTGATTTATTAGACTTTTTGCTCTTATTAGTTCTACGTGTGAACGTTAATATAAGATAATATACATGTAATATTACAGTTTACACCTTTTACTTTGACTCAGATATTAACGTTAGGCTATAATTTATCCCTGTACTCCCATGGGAATAAGAAGTACGCGGTCGAAACCAACGGGCGCTGCTACTGTATTAAAATAAATTAAAAACACACATTTTTTTGTTATTATATTTACATTTTTTATTACATTTACATACAAGTTTAAAATAAGCCTAAGAAGGATAATCTTACATATTTAAAATTAGTTACATCGATTAAAGATTACAACATTTGTGGTTAGCCTTAAGTGAAGCAACTAGTTAAAGCCACCATTTTAATTTTGCAGTGATGTCGTTAACTGAGACTTTCAAACGTAACCAAACTTTGAATTCAAATACCCACTCCATAACATTAACAACAGATTAGTTAAAACTTTGTCTGTTACGTTTCTTTTTACTGATTTTTTTTATATAAGAGGTGGCAGACGGACACTGAGTCCACCTGTTAAGCTAGTTAAGTCATCTTTGCACGTTTTTTTTTGTTAGGGCATTTTTATATATACTAGAAGGGCCCCGCGGTGTCACCCGCGTACTTCTCATTCCCGTGGGAGTACGGTGATAAAGTATAGCCTATGTGTTATTCTGATGTATAAGCTATATTGTTGTAAAGTTTCATTAAAATCCATTCAGTAGTTTTTACGCGAAAGAGTAACAAACAACCATACTTACAAACTTTCACGTTTATAATATTAGTAAGATGTAGTTGGGAAAAAATAAACGTTTGTCTTTATGGTAAGTGATTATACCACCACCCACAGCCCTTTTCGTTCAGGGATAAAGGAACTTCTTTTCATACTGTTTAAACATGTTCTACAGCAGTCACATGCAGTGACTGATTTAGGCTCGATGCCGCCCTAGGTCCTGTTTATTTTGCCGCCCTTAATGCTAGAAAAAAGTAAAATATCAACCCTTATATTATGTCCCACTGCTTTGCCAGGGCGAAATTATTAAGATTTAGTCATTTTTAAAAGCTTTATATGCATGTGATGAAATTTCTATGTTTTAAGAATCGTTTTAGATATGATACATACAACAGTGTTTGTATGCACTTTGGATTGGAACCTCTAAACGTTAGACGAAAAAGAAGCGACTTAATGTTGCTCCACGGATTGTTGAACTATGACATTGACTGTCCAGAACTGCTTGAGTCGATATACTTAAATGTACCGGGATATCGTACACGCAAAACTAGAATATTTTACATCCCCAAGGTTAGCACAAATTACGCCCAAAATAATATCCTTATTCGCATTATGCAATTGTATAATAAAGATTACACAAACGCAGACATATTTGGATTAAATAAACAACGATTCTCTAAGAATATCACAAAAATAAATGGTTTTATAAATTAATTTAAGCAATATACACAAACACTCATACACATACACACACACAACCAAACACACGCATACATGCTCATTCTTTAACACACATCACACTGATAACTTACTTTTAAACATCAAACTTAGTGTCATACCTAATGTAATTTTTTTTTTTTGGACTTGTTATTTGGTTGTAATCCTATATTGGCTCATTATAGCTATAAAAAATGTTAACTAGATTAAGATCAAATGTAAAGCTGTTGGATTACCAATAAAGAAATAAATAAATAAATAAATAAATGTGATATTCAGTAATGAAACAAAAAGTAAAGAACATCATTCGCTCAAGACTATAATTAATCTTTATAAAAACATAATCTTATTTATAGACTGAAAAGTAAATAAAAAAAATGTGTGTGTGTCAGCTCCGACGCACGACTGGAGTTTACTCCTCAAGTACGAGTATCTTACCATACGCAAAAATAACTTCACAATTACAATGTTAATTATTGATATTTATAACAAAAAAAAAAATAGCAATATAAATACATCGACACTAATAGAAACAAACAAGCCCAATAGCATATAGTATATAGGTATAGTCTCACTCACAGCTAAATTAGAAAGTTGCGCACTAAAGGTGCGCACCAAAAACGTGACACTTTTTCGTTAGTTCAGTTGGTTTTACCCCTCGGATTTTTCTCATACCGGGCGCCTTATATATGAAAATCGATTCTTAAGGAGTAAACTCCAATAAACTCCAATAAACTCCAATAAACTCCAAAAAAAGTGAATTGTTATAGGTATATTCTATAGAGAATTCTTTAGGTACAAAAATTAATCCAAACTCATTTTCAAAGGCAGTTTTCTTTACTTTTTTCGTCTCTGAAATTTTGGCGCCCCTCAAATCATGCCGCCCTAGGCCCGGGCCTCACGGGCCTATACGTAAATCCAGCACTGGTCACATGTACCGTCAGCAATGATGTGTACAAGTTTTTAAGTTTTCTCACGGTATAAAAAGCAAAAGAAAGAAGATTCATATTTTTTATATTTTCTATAATCTAATTTTCTGAATTCTATCTATAAAATATTTAATCATATCATCATCATCAGCCTCTATCCGTCCCACGCTGAGTGTAGGTCACCCTCAAAAAACGTCAAGATGATCGAAGTCTTGCCACTTACATCCAACACGGACCGGCCACTGCGCTTCACACACAAAATTTCGTCTGCCTAAGAGCGGCTATACTTTATCTGTGTCTCTTTTGAACCATGATTGCTGATATTTATTAAAGGCACATGGGTATTAAAGACATGTTAAAACTACAAAGGAAACATGACTTTCGAAGAAATATGTATGTTCTTTAAATCAAAGCAAGTCTTCTTTCAAAGAGTTTACGCGTTATATTTAAGAACTAATTACATTTATAATTGACAAGACGTCGAGCGAGCGATGCGTGTACATTATTTCTATAATTGGCATTGACATAGGTAAACAAAAGGACAAAAGCCTGTAATTAGGGATCTGTAGGGAAGGGACAATGTACTGACGCGGATTTTGTGTATGGTTGTCTTTGAATGTAAGTTAATTACTCGCAGACAACACCCCTTCAAAAGGCTTTTCTTATGCGTAGAGCGAAGAAGGTATATCGTATGTGGTTTTTTGATACTATTTTTGTTGTAATAGGTACCTATATATTATTTTGTTAGGTAAACAATTATTAAGATAAAATTGATTCTTATATTATAATAGATTATTATAGATATTATATAGATAGATTATTATAAGATATTATAATAGATTCATGAAGGACATAACATATTGTTTTCTTAGGTCTACGCGAATTTCACTCATTATAATGTAACAACTTTTTACGGATTTTATCGTGGTTTATTTGGGTTTTTTTAATGACCATGGTTGCTGTAAAGTATCCGAAACGTCAAGCTCATAAAAAAAAACCAAATAAACTGCGATAAAATCCGTCAAAAGTTGTTTCATTATAATGACAAATTAATATATCCATATTCTTTTCCATGTGTGCAATATGAATCTATTAGCTAATTTATTTATTTTCTATATTTTCTATACTTTTTTATTTTTACTGCAAGCAGAGGTTGCTTGATATGAGTTCTACAGAATACATTTATTACAGGTGCATTTTGACATAGGCATAGCCTTAGTAACCCAAGATTAGAACGGGGCTTTGTTAAATCATACTTTCTAATTTATATTTATCTTTTTGTATAGCTGTAACTTGAGGAAGACGAAGAACGAAGAAAATGCTAAATCCGAGTGTTATAATGTTATAACTTGGTGGAAATTGTTATATGTAAATAAATATTAACATTTTAACTCCACTCCATGTGCTATTCTAAAATATCATTTCGACTACGTTGTAACACGCTCATTGTCACGCGATAACTTTAGTCACGTCACAACTTAAGACCAACGAGGTCATAAAACCCGATTGTATACACGTTCCAAATTAGTGTTAGCAATATTATAAGTGAATTGAAAGAACTGTTTCATGATGCTGCTACAGTGACAGCACAGTATTAGTGACGTGTCAAATGATGTTACAACTCCACGACGACCAGACGGGTGACGTGTCCTAAGGCACAGAGTTGTGTCACGTCACACTCGTCACATGTGTGACTATTACCTCTGGATACAAAATAACTCCATTATTTGATCAATATGGAATATGTTTAACATTCCGAAGTGATGTTGGCAGTTTTGAAGGTAAGCTGAAGTAACAACATGTAAATTCATAGAACTGCTTTTGTGACACGATACAAACGTGACAATTCAAAATTAAGACGCAAAATGTCACATAACCTTTTGACATGTGACGCGACATATGTCTCACTTTTTCCGCGATCCCAAAAGAACTCCATTAGCTGATCAATGTAAACATATTCCAAATTGGTGTTGGCAATTTTGAAGGTGGGCTGAACTAACAACATGTGCATTCAAAGAGCTGCTTCGGTGACACGGTACAAATGAAGCTTCACAATTAAGGCGGGCGCACACGGGTAGGCAGCGCATTTGCTGGTGTCACGTAGCGACCGCCTCGCACTTAATTTCGCAGAGGGGTCAGGGGGGGTTGCGGTTTTAAATTACGCCCGGCACCCCCACGATTGCAGTTCGCCTAGTTACGGATAGTTCGATGCGAAATTCTTTAGCGAAACATCAAGGAGGTTTTATTTTTGGTAGCGAAACGCCTTTTTTTGGTTTTTTTGTACAAAATTACCTACCTACGTGGCAATATTGACAACGTTATATATTATAATACTATATAATTACGTCAAGCTTCTAATAGGCATATACAAAAAACTTTTTTTGTTTATTTTTGATATGATTGTCCATATCTACAAATTTCCGTTCTCTTGAGCCGGTATTTAGAAAGAAAAAGTTTTAAAAAATAATTATAACTCATTTAAATGATATTGTTATGTCATAAATGTTTTTCACGAAACCTAGTACCACGAGTTTGGTACATGGTAGTGCCATTCTGGGAAGCAAATTGGGCCCGCACGACCGGCGTGGCAATTGGCGTCTCTAGCTCACATGATCCCGGCGTATAGTAACACCTACGAGAATGCTATCGCGTTTCGTGAAGTTTGTAAGTTTTGAACCCACCCAGGACGGCAACGCATCTGCTTCGCAGGCTTCGACTGTTCGCTTGCCCTCCTATGCATTAAGAAAACGTAATTGTTTTCTATCAAGGAACAAGAACGCTAAAAAAGAAAAAAAATTGAATCATAAAATATATTTAAAGAAGAATTAGGTAAAATTTTAGTAATGTATGTTAGAGACTAAGGTTTGAGCTGTTAAGTCTCAGGTTTGAGCTGCTGCATTGTCACCTATGGGGCTAAATTCCAGCTGTCTTGGTAATCGTTAAAAAGGCGTTTGTAGTTTATTAGAAAAAAGTTGTTAAGTTCTGCGCAAACAGCCCACTGACCACAGCCAGAGGCAGCGCTCTTTTAGCGCTATATACGTGCTTAAATTTCCATTTATTTTTTTAAAGGTGCAACGCACATGTATAGCCTTTGGCGTCACCTCGCTACAACAGTAAAATATTTGATAATGTGTTAAATAACACCCAGCGGATTAGCTAGATTAGATCTACCTACCAAAAATTTTCAACGCGGCTGAAGAACTGAAAAAAATCTTTTTTTTTCTTCCTTCTTTATTTCTTTGTGATCATGTTTACTGTTATATAAAATCAAACCATTATAAGATAAGCTCGTTGGATGCTGATTACTCAATTCAAGTAAAGCGACAATCTGTTTGCTCAATACTAATCAAAATGGCTATTAATATTTCTTTAAATCACCGAGAAGTGAAGAAGAGGAAGTTTTCTCGAACTTTCTCGAACTCTATAAAACATTTTTTACGCTAGACGGGGGTAGATAAAAAAAAAAACAACTTCCAACTTCTTATCGTCACACCGATGTTGTAATAGTGCGGCACATGCTGGCTATCTCTATTGTTCAATATTAATGTATAGGTATGTCACTACTTTACGAGTCTTGATTTTTGTTGTGAACAATAAAATATATTTTTTTCTTTTTACCTCTAATAATTAATTTTTCAACATAATCAATCGTTTCAGTAACCTTAAATATCTTGAAATTCCAAAATCCCTTTGTCCCTAAAACCACATCTCAATAAACTCAACCAATCTATAAAAACAAAAGCAAAACGTTTTTCATTCGCTTTAACGTTAAATGCTATTTAGGCATTAACTCATGACATAAATCTAGGCGCGCGAAGCCAAAATGCCCGTGTATTTAATGCTAAAAATCAATAATTAAACGATATATGTAATTAATACACAGCGCCCGCACGACGCTGCACCCGTGCATTATAGACGAGCCGAAATGCACGTTGCATTATGAAAATGACGATGATAAGCCCCGTCATTGCTTTTATATACTTTTATAATAACCCTTATTTACATGCCGTGTATGTACATTCGTTATTTACAAGAATTGCGTTGAATCTGATATACACATAGATTGTTTTACGTTTCGTTGTAATATGAAATTAATGGAAAGAAATCTGTAGTATTATTAAGGGCAACGTTTCCTGAGTTTTTCTATCAGTGTTAGTTTTTCGTAGTCAATTATACAAAACTATTACGCTAAATAGCAAATATTGTATAATTTGTTGAGAATGTTAAAACTATAATACAAAATGCTGTGACAAATCTTCGAAGGAATGAATGTTGTTTGTGTCTTACGTCTTTTTACATGGTTTCATAGATTCTACTTTAGTCGAAAAAAGACAATATTGATCAAATAAGATATTTTTTTAAATTTACCTTTAATTTATTCTATGATAGTACAATAACCAGAGTATTAATTCCAACCCTTATTTCATTAAGCTATCTTTTGCAGCGATCGGGCCACACAGTTTGTATTGTAGTTTTCGCTCGGCGAAGCACAAAATTATTGATTATTGTAATTAATTGCAAACAGTCCACTGATAAATATATTTAATGAATATGTTTATGAATCCTTTTATGTATTAGGGTCCCGTGATACATGTTAATGAATATCTGTGAATGTATCAATTTAAGTTGCTACTGGCAGAGCGAATCTTAAGAGCGACGTACCACTTTTTTTGGAAAGAAAAGAAGATTAGGCGGTGTAATCCCGGAAATAAGAGAGTTTTATCACCATATTTCTCATAGGAAACAAATAAATGAACTACCTGGGATTGTTCTAGGCAATATTCACGTGCATGGGTGACGCTATCCACTTGGTATCAGAACACGAAACAGCGGTTAGAGGTAACCGCTGAAAAAACCGTGGTATTGGCTAGTTTTCATATACCCCCACACTATTTATACCAATTATATACACGTATAAATAGCGAGTGCGGCGCATTCATCACCGCTCCGCTAATCCACATTAATTACTTGGCAATTTTAAATCTCATTATTGTCGTCCAAATCGGTCTGCCATCGATTTTTCCCTCTCTACAGATGCTACGGGATCGCATATATTATCGGTAGGTAATCAGGTGACATGATTATGTGGCCATGATTTATGATTAAAATTGATAAATTATGTTTTTTTTTTAATAACACGTAATTGTTGCTAACGTCTAGTCAATAGAAAATGGACATAATGTAAATTTATTTAAATTGGTAAACGACTAATGGAATGTAAAGTAAACTACACATCGGCTAGGCCGTCCGTGTTTCATGAAATTAGTAAAATGGTAGGTATTGTGTGAAAAAAATCTGAATAAATTTCAAATTGTCTTTTTTTTCAAGAAAGCAGAAAACTAAACAAAAACCTTATAATCCAAACATTTTTTTCCGATTTTATACCGGTTTATTAACTTTTTACATGCTCATCGTTTTAAATACTCAATAGCAGCCATGGTCATGAGAGGATTGTAATATTGTTTACAACCATTTGTGGTGAAAAATTATTATTACTAAAAATAATAAACCTTATTATAAAAGTCCCAGATATTATCTCTAGCGTGGTCACCGCCCCGCTTGTAGGCATGCCCGTCGTATCGCATTGGCGCAAATTAATGAGGGTGGGATATTTATTTCAGTGTTTCGTTTTCAGTTGTCCGACATAATATCAGCTCACCTCGGGCACGGGTGATATGCAAATGCTGGTAATGAGCTCATTAGGGTGATGCCTATTGAGTTGATAACGCTCTGCTTAACTGTACACGGAATATGCACCAATGTGATAATAGATACATATACACCGGACTGCGTTGCATGCGAGTAGCATGGAATCGGTTTGGCTTTCATAAACAGAGGCCAATGTTTAGCAGTGGATGGTAAGAAGATGATAATCATGATGATTTGGTTGGCAGAAATGTGCTGTACCGTTCTGGTTTCATGGAGAGTCTTACTTGTTTCTCACATGAAACAGCTTTGCTGTATTTTGAATAGAAGGACAAGACAGGCAATGGCATCGAGATCTTTTATCTTTTGTCTCAGACTCATTTATGTGATGCCTGATCACATAAATGAGTCTGGGCTAGATCCAGGTTTTATATTCTAAAGTAGACGTCAAATTGAGGTCTCCCAGTTTGTCTATCTAATTAGTATTTTAAAATCTGCTTATTTATTTTGTGATCTAGTGGGGGTGACCGCTTGTTTGCTTAAGTAAGTAAAAACATGTTGTTTGGTACAGTGAGATTAGCATCGAGACTTCTTGGTCACCACATCTTGTGATCACGATCACCATCAATATTGCTCTATTAAGTCTGGCTATAGCTATCGGTATCGACAGATCCCTTGCGAGTGGCTAGGATCCGGTCATCGTGGCGTTCATTGAGGCCTAAGTCAAAGAATTTATAAGTTAAAGTATGTTCGGAATTTGAAAGATAAAGGCTGATGATGATGATGATGATTGGTTGGTATCCATTTGTTCTGGTTAATCTCTCAAACGCTTAGGCCGATTTTGACGGGACTTTCAGTGGCTAATAGCTAATATATTAAGGAGTAACATGGTATAAAATCGATATCCATAACGGACGATGCTGCGGACGGCAGTTAGTATTACATAACAGAAACCGCGTATAAAACTAGCTTATATATAGGCTTAGGTGTAAGTTAATTTAATGTGCTGCTATGCTTTGTAAGAGTGCTGGTCTAATATTTAAGGAAAGTTTTGCTAAATATATTTTGGCAAAATTCATTCATCTTATTGCACATGCCGTCTCATCTCAAAGTCATATTCGTTCATTCTTTTGTCAATAATTTTTTTTAGTAGGACGTAATTCACTTTTAAAAATTTTAGTAATGCTCTAATATTTAATATATAATATCTTATTTATAATGTACTTAGTACAACATTTGTTTCCTAAAACTGTTTGAGTACGAATGAGAAGGGCAGGGTAGCAACAAGCAGCGTCCCGAGGTTTCACATGCGTATTTCCGGGGCTACGATTCTGATGTGTAAACTATATTAGACTAAAGTTTCATTAAAATCTATTTAGTAGTTTTTACGTGAAAGAGTAACAAACATATATGTATAAACTATACCTACTTTTACTACGTTTATAATATTAGTATGCAGTATTTCATTTTATTTTCAAGATCCATTCTCTTGCGTTTTACGAAAGGTGTACTTAAGACTAGCTAAATGAGTGTCCTCGTCCGGGCTGAATTCATTTTTAACAGTAGCGACAACCACTTACTCTAGTAGTAGTAGTATCAAGCCATATATATCCCACTGCTGGGCACAGGCCTCTACCTTAAAATCAAGCGAGATACCGAGGCGCTGGCCAAATGTGGGTTGGTTAATTTCACGCATTTTCAGATAAGTACTTAAATCTCGTCAGGCATGCAAACTATACGTAAAAATCTCGTATTACCGAATCAGCTCCTCAAGTGTGGGACCTGTGGGACCTCAAGGACCTCTTTCGACACAGATTGGTAAACTTAACATACCGTAGATGAAATTTCATCTCGTTAAGGAGGATGTATTGTAGGTCAGCGACCAAATTTTGTTCGAGATGAAAATGCATAAATATGGTTGCACTGTGACTAGTTCATTTATATATTTGAATTCTTGTATCTGTGTACCCCTTCGGATAATCGATTCACCTAGTGGAAAGTGATTGTAAACACTTGCATACTATAAGGTTGGCGGGTGAATTTCTGACCTATACTTATTCCAAAGTGCCATAGGAACATGCCTATATTATGATATTAGTAAAATTCTTTAGATCCGCGTAATAAACTCCTCCAGCTTTTAAGATGTTTCAGGGAAATCAAATAAAATCATGTTTTCATTTAAAATTTATTCATACAAAATTAATACCACTACTGGTTTTCAACGAAAGTAACAATAAGCTGAGAAAATATTGCTACGCAAGATAATAAACGTAAGTAAATTTAAGTTATAAAATATTGCACGTTTAGCAAAGAAAAATACACCAAAACTGTTCATTCATATATTTTTGTCTTTTTAAAGAAATTTTCTTTAAAATAAGTCGTCTTTCTGACAGCCCAAAATGGGCACACCTCACATTAAATTCATTTTGTGACAAGTATTGGAATACCTTAGAAGTCTTATGTAAAACAACATTTTATTTACTCAGTACGTTGACTTTTATTTTATAAATTTGTATATGAGCAAATGCTATGAAAGAAAGAAAGAAAAATATTTTTATATTACTATGAGCGAGTCGTTTATACCTTTTAAAATGTTGGGTTCAATTTTACTCAATTTTTTGGGATTCATCATAGATTCAACAGAAAAAGCGAATTCCACTTAACGGATGTTTTGTGATAAACAAACCTAATTGCTCAAAATAAATAAAAAAGTGGATTACTGTAAACTGAACTTATCATGAGGCGAGAAGAGTTTTAGGATATAGTTCACCAAGTTCAGAGGGTCAAGTTTTTACACACCATCAAATACTTTTATAATCTTATAACGCATGCAGGTTTCCTCGCGATGTTTTCCTTCATCTGTGAGCGAGCGATGATCTTGTGTTCAGTTCCACAAAGAAATTTAAAATAACCCATTTCAAGGCAACATTTTATCGAACCCGGATCTTTTCTCAACATACAAATAGATTTTGACTAAATAAATGAGATGAACAGCTTTATCGTTTTACAATAAGGAAGACAACGTTAACATACACTTCGACGAAATAAAGAGCCCGATTTATCTATATCTACAATGGACAGACTGGACAGGATCAACAGACATTACAACTAGACTTACAACTAGTATAAATCTACTCAACTTCATAATTGCACAACTATTGCACTTTACAAGATGCATTTACAACAAATTATTCACAATTTTATTTACATTATTAATTACATTAAAAAACATTTTTTACTTTCCTTATTTTTTTTTTACTTAGCTTGTTTTGTTAAAGTTTTGTGATTGTGAGCAAAACGAAACATCAAAGCAACGTTAACTTCTTTTTACTTGATTTGATTTTTGGTGCGTTAAAAATTAGAGAAAGTTCTCGTTTATTATTAATAAATAGCTTTTGTTTTATAATTTTCCTGTGGCAGGACTACTGGAAGAGTCCATCATGGGACTACTTATAGTACATTTTTTTTGTAACATTTTCAGTGTACAAAAATTGTTAAATAAATAAATAAATAGCTTTGTACATTTTAAATATATAACTTGAATCAAATAAATTTATTCATTAATTTCATGGCTTTTTTATATAAATAATATTTATGTTTTTCTTAAGCTACAAACACGCAACAAAAAATGTACCAAAAAGAAATCAAAAATAATTTGACTTATCAAAAATGGTGACGGCCATTACAATAATAAAATAATATTTTTATAAACATCGTATAGTATAGGACGGGTGTGTAGTTTAGGATTATTCAAAAAACTGATTTCAATTCTGTCGTAAGCAACTCAAATTTAAGTTCTATGCTATTGCATAAAGCAAAATATAAGGTATACATCGCGCGGACAGTCAATAAATAACCAAAGATTTTTTTTGCAAATTAAAAAATGTCGGAAACTCTACTGATTTTGTGTTTAGGAATAAAAGTATACACAATACATACACACAACTTAAATTTCGTTTGTTACAACAGAACCAACATTATCTAATCCGTTTCTTATATAACTTTTTACAGACAATTAACTATTTCGTTGTAATCTAATACTAGTTAGACCGTTTCAAAATATTAAGGCGATAACCTCAGAAGCCTTCTTTGAATAATTTTCTAAACGTTTTAACACAAGACAAAATAATCAAATGTACCAAATTATATATAATACTTTATACTACATACAAACAAGTATAAATATCTAAAAAAATTCAATAACTTAAAAAAAGTTCTTTAAATATTTTTTAAATTTGAACAATAAGTTTTCAGTACGGTCGCCACACTGTGTTACTGTCCGGCTGAGGGTTACCTCTTTGTCCAAGACTATTGACCCTCCCATCTTCCCCCCTGGCCGCTGCCGCCGCGCATGAATTACCCCCTCCCAGGAGCAAATCTCCCTGTCCATGACTCCCGTGCTGTCTATGATTATTAGTTGTCGAAGATATTTGATCCATCATCGTCTGTAATTCATTGTGATGGTTTTGTGTCGAATGAATGGAATTTGAATGTAATGGATGAAAGTTATGACTCTGATTCGCCGCTGTGTATAATTGACTGTACAATAGGCTAGCGGGGAGGACTGGATACAAGGAGTTGTTGCAGTTCCCACTGCTGTAAGATGTGTTCTGGGATCCCATGAGCGAGGGAAAGTTGGAGCTGTTTGTGTGGTTGTGTCCGATTGGAGTGGTGTTTGATGTGAGCAGATCGTCCTGTACTGGGGATTCTGGTTGTGAGCTGTTGTCGCTCAACGAGCGGGGACCCGTTGACAGGCTGTAGTCGGTGTTGTTGTTGTAGCGAGGGAGGAGACTGCCGTGGTGCGATGGTGATGATCCTACGAGGCCCGATAGTTGCTGGTCTAGGTCCACTCCCGTCGTGTCCGGTAGAACTGCAAACAAAACGCATTATTTAGTATAAAGTGATGATGATTGGTATAGTCGAAAACTAAGTTTCCCCAATAAAGGCCTAATACCTTAAGTGCATTCTAAATAGGGATTTACTAAACCAGTTTAACATTATTAACATAACTTATCCACAGATAAGAAAGCTCGAAGTGTTTCATTTACGTTCGCTTTACGGAAATCGCTTTAAAAGGGCCCTTTCGCTTTATTTCGAAAACAAGACCTGAATGATCAGTTTGTTACGAATATAAGATGACTTTTTAAGATTACCAACATCAGCCTTTATCCATTTTTCTAAACATAGGCTTTCCTTAATTAACACCAAGACGGCCAACGTCTTGCGTCTTGCATCTGGCACGGACCGGCCACTGCACGGAGATCTTCCTACCTGGTTAATGGCTGACCAAGACCTCGTCTATCTAAACGTGGCCTCCACTCTTAAATTAGCCCATCGGCCGTTCAGTTCTCTTGAGTATTTACTAACATTTCTTAGTAGAAAGCAGTCTTTTAATTCATGTAGTTTCAGTGTTTTAGTCTAGTTGAGGAGTATTCACTGCTACTTCTCACGTTAAACAAGCGAGCTAGTAATCGCAAAGTTAATTAAACCGCACAGCCAACGTTGCTCAGATGCGTATATAGATGTGTAGTCGATAGGTGACTGTGTTTGGTGGGCTACGTTATTATGGCTTGAAATCAGAAAGTCATTTGTATTGATAATGGATTTTTCAAGTACATTTTAACAGTTATCTGACTGCTATGGCATTCTCACAGCTCGTCTATCTTTTATAATAATCTAGATTTGTTAACAAATAATAAAATATAATATAATTTGCTAGAACGTAAATTTTAATGGTTATTTTACGATTTTTTGCTATGCAGAATATTTTTAGGAAATTATACATTGAACACAAATATAAAAGGTAAACACAAATATAATCAAGATTAACAAATTTTTATTAAGATGCTCTCAAATGTATACATCTCCTTAAAAAACTGTTTAATTGTGCATATTTTTACTATGCACAGCACTGAGTAATCAAGAAGTATGCATTATAATAGCTACTACTTACTAGCTGTTGCACGCAGCTTCGCTAGCGTCAACTAAGATTTAAAACGGGTCCCTAACTTTTTTTAAAATTTAATATAGCCTATGTTCACCGGGGATAGTTAGCTTCCAAACAGTGAAAGAATTTTTCAAATCGGTCAAGTAGTTTCGGAGCCTTTGAGTAAGCTTTCGGAGCAAATTGTGAAACTATATTTTGAAAAGAGGAACCCTACAGAGTGTTTTGCTAAATTCTTCTCTGGGGAAAACTGCTATTGACATGTTTCAAGTGCTATGTAATATACCTACGAAATAAATATTATTTGATTTGATTTGCTTATTCAATACAAACAAACATTGAAGTTTTTTCTCTTTATAATATTAGTATAGATAAATTGAATTTATCTGAGGAGCTCGTGGCGCAGTGGTAACAGCCGCGCGGATCGATCCACCAGGTTAAGCAACGCTTGCCGAGGTTGGTCCGTGATGGGTGACCATCTTTACATACCGAGACTCCTCCGTGCCTCGGAAATCACGTTAAGCCGTTGGTCCCGGCTGTTATTTGTGGATCTTTGACAGTCGTTACGGGTCGTCAGAAGCCCGAGAATCTGACAACCAGTCTAACCGCGGGGTACCGTATCACCCAGTTACTGGGCTGTGGAGGTCCGACAGCAGTCGCTCCATGTAAAATACTGGTATTCAGCTGAATCCGGTTAGACTGGAAGTCGACCCCAATATATAGTTGGGAAATGGTGGGATACAGAATACAGTATCAACCCTTATATGTCCCACTGCTGGGCACGGGTGGGTCCTTCCTCGGAAGGAGACCCGAGACCTCCTATCAGGCGAGGAAAGTAATGGGCCAATAGTGAACTTCACATACCTTCAAAGACTTTCAATCTTATCAGGCATGCAGGTTTCCTCACGATGTTTTCCTTCACCGGTGAGCGAACGATGTTCTGGTGTTTGGGGTGCACTTAGAAATTTAGAAAAACCCATTTCAAGGCACACACGGACGGGTCAGGATCGAACCCGGAACCCCTCGCGTAAGGCCGAGCCCGTCCACCACTGGACCACCATCGCGATGGTGGGATGATGATGATAAATTGAATTTATGGATTAACGATCGAACCTATGAAACAATCTGCAATTATCCGGATAATTTTTAATTTTAATACGGCACAGGCATCTGTAGTAAATTCATCCGCATCGGACGTGTGAGCCGCTGTAAATTATAGCGAGAGGTTTAATGTCCTGCCCCACGGGCTCCGGCCAGTGGTTTCAAGGAGGATGTCAGACGTAAACCATGCCACATTTAATTTCACCATTCTGGTTGCGGGAATTATGGTCTCATCCACCATAAATCATAGCGGCTATCAATGTTTATGCCATCGATGGAAATTATTTTTAGATTTTATCGACTGTTTAAGGGTATGGGAGCGGTCCCAACAGACGTCCTGTACTGTATTTTGTAGTGTAATCTTATACCTTTAAACGAGATATTCTTGTATATATATTTATATATAATCTGAATCTCGGAAACGGCTCCAACGATTTTCATGAAATTTTGTATGTAGGTTAAAAACGGCGATAAATCGATCTAGCTAGGATTTTTTTATAAAACTTTTTTTATCCGTGTTTTGAGGCAATGATGAAATATTATTAGAATACGAACGTAAATTTCGCTGTCAAGTGATATATGATGATAGATTAGTTAAGAAATTAGGCAGCTATGAATTGAAAAGAGCCTGGTTCGTATCTCAAGTCCGATATTTTTCTGTCTTTTTTTTTCAAGTTAATTTTTTTGAAAGAAAAACTTTATCATATTACCACTAAGGGAATATAAAACCAAACAAAAAAAAACCGAGCAAATGATCGGTCAACCAGGTACTGGTACCTATATTATCTGGCCAATTATAACCATTCGACTAGCCTATCGGTATAGTAGTTAGTAGACCTGAAGACTAAGCCAGGTCGCAGGTTCGATTCCCAGCCAGGACTATCTTAGCGATGAGCATTAATATAATGTATCAGTTGTCTGGTTGCCATACCTAGCCTGCTCTACCTCTGCCGTGTTGGAGATCAGATGGCCGTGTGTGAGTTGTCCCAATATATTATTATAATATCGTGAATCTGAGCCATACTCGAATCGAATAGAAAACAGAAAAAAAGCATCAAAATCGATTCAGTTGTTAAAGAGGAGTTCCAGTCATACGCAAAATGTATTATTAGTTCAAATCTAAGCGAGCACACATCACAGCGAGCTAGACTACCCGCGGTTGCTTTAAATATTATCAGAAACGTCAGGAATGGAAAAATATTAATCAAACATGATGATAAAATTTAAAAGTTGTTCATTGTCGTGATTGAAATAAGCGTGCATTAGAAAATAACATAGAAATCATATTGTGTATTGATAATACATATAATTAATTATAAATCAATACATATAGGTAGTATTAAAGTAATTGTAATGTTTGTACATAAATAATGTTATTGCTTTATCGAACTCTGATGTTCATTATTAAATCCGGAAATTTCGGGAATTGCTGTTTTGTTGAATTTTTAATTAATTGCTAATTAAAAATGCAATACTCATTCGGTATGAGCCTGTATGAACATTGACGTATTTTAAAATATTACTTTAGATATTACACATAATATTATAACACAAACAGTTGTAGTATTAAAAGTATTAGAAATAAAGGTAATTGTATAATATTAATTTCAGTATAAGATTTGATTATTTGTTTGTTAAGATTTAACTCGAAAACTACGCGGCCGATTTTATAATTCTTTTTCACCGTTAAAATGCTACGTTATCACTAAGTTCTATCTAGTTCTATCTAGTTCTTTAATAATAATCATAAATCCGGACACGGCTATTAATTCAAGTTAACCCGAGTGAAGCTGCGGACATGAGCTAGTAGTAATATACCTACTTAAGAGATTTATTAAAATAAGCCTGTTAAATTTAAATAGGTAAGGCAACAAAAAGACTATTATCGATGATGTTGATATATTGAGCGACGATGGTCCAGTGGTGGATGGACTCGGCCTCTTATGCGAGACTTCCGGGTTCGATCCTGACCCCCCCGTGTGTGCCTTGAATGGGTTTTTCTAAACTTCTAAGTGCACCCAAAAACACGAGACCATTGCTCGCTCACCGGTGAAGGAAAACATCGTGAGGAAACCTGCATGCCTGATGTGATTAAAAGTCTTTGAAGGTATGTGAAGTTCACCAACCTGCACTGGGCCAGCGCGGTGAACTATTGGCCCATTACCCTCCTCGCCTGATTTCGAGGAGGAGACCCGTGCCCAGCAGTGGGACATAAAGGGTTGATACTTTACTTATTTATATCTATACTAATATTATAAAGATGAAAGATTTGATATTTTGTTTGTATTGAATAGACTCCGATTTGAAAAATTCTTTCACTGTTAGGAAGCTACACTATCCCCGGTGAACATTGACTATATTAATTTTGTTTATTACCAGCATTTTTATATGTACTTATACTACATATAATAGAAAACTATCATAATACATATAGGTATAAACATGTACAGTTAATACAATTAATACGGGCCGGGGAGCCGATTGGTGTTTAGTCGCCGCTAGTTTAATTTTCTCCCAAATTAAACGCCTTTTACGATGCGCCGTCCGCCAATATAATATTCATCTACTCCTAATGCCGCTCCAATAAGGGAGACCTGCATGTGGCCAAAAGTCACGGTAAAATAACGTATCTATTACTTTCTGTTTACACTGAATTCGTTTTAATAAACAACTTTTTTACATGGGGTTTCGGATACAGCAGCCATGATTAAAGAAGCACTAACCAGTCAGGTTTGTCGTGATCATATTATGCAACATTATACATAGTTGACCCGATTCGATTCTCAATTATGCCCATAACATAAGAGTTAGTTCGATGTCCTAGTCTTGAGACTAGACCGAAGATGAAAGAGACATTTTGGTATCAATAGTTAAATCACTAGGTTCAAGAGAAGTGGTCGCATTTAGGAACATGAAGTATCGGTTAGCCATTAACCAGATGGGAAGAGGATTACCGTACAGCCGCCGCGCTGTGTCGGATGCAAGTGGTAAGGGATCGGTCATCTTGGCGTTTATTGAGTGAGGCCTACGTTCAGCAGTGGACGGAAAAAGGCTGATAATGATGATGACGCTGATTTATTTAACTTGTCATATCCTTCTAAGTAGAACACATCATATATATTGTAAGCTTATCAAATATCTGTGCAAAGTAGTCCGTTACTTATCTGTTCATGGCCTAAAAGAGTCTACCCCAGAATAACCATTGTCCATCCAGGCCATAAGCCTCGTTAACCCTTAAACGCAAGATGGTGGACATAAGTACAGTATTTATACATGCATGATCGTAGTAAATTAATCTATAGGTTAACTAACTGCCTGTTCTATGCATAAAGTCCAGTTTATACCTGTGTTATTCGTAAAGTCCTGCGTGGGGGTCTGGTCCGGTACAGTCCCAGCGAAGCCCAGCGCTGGGGGGTTGAACTGCGTGGCCGTGGGCGCAGCACATGATGGCAGGTAAGCGGGGTAGGCGCCAGCGCTGCCGTAGCCCCAATGCGAGTTACTCGAACTCAGTCCAAATTGACTCATATCTAAAAAATTACGAATGTTAATACATGTTCCCAGAACACAAGAGCATTGTGCGATGGGGAAATAAGAGCGCCGCAAAAGCGCATTTCCAGGAATTTTTAAACGACTTCAAGGAAGGAGATTTTCTCTCTCTCATTTTAATATTAGTTATGTTATTATCTTATAACCTATATTATTAAAACCGACTATTCCTGTGTCTGAAAGTTTTTCACCAAACATAGCTAAGAACAGACTAATTCACCTTTCATATAAAAAAAACAAAATCAAAATCGGTTGATTCGTTCGCGAGCTACGACGTTCGCGACACACCAACACGTCAAACTTATAACCATTCGTCGTTTTTACGTCGGAGGCTGAAAGAAATAACTAAACTAAGCTAAGATCTACACTAAATAAAGATTTAAATACTACACAAATATAACATAGATTATCATATCAACAGAAAAAACCCCACACAATATACGAATTCGAAAAACAAAAACTATCAATGCATCATACGCCACTTATAAAGATATCGGCCGTGGACAAACGCACCACACTGCGTTCGCCGTCCACTTTATTTTTTCCGGTATTACAGGCTTTTATTTTTTGGTATCACGGCCCCGTTTTTGGCCGGCGATCGGCGGACTCGGTTTTTATACGATACGCGTCGATTTGTGAATGTTTTTTCGTTTTGGCCCGAGTTGTTTTGGCCCATGGATTTTAGCTTGCTTGTTCGATTGGGGGTTTTTTTTCGGGGGGTTTTTTTTTCGGCGGCTGATTGAATCCGCGCTTTAGTGAGCGTAGTTTAGCGTATCGGTTTAGGTGACTCATTCGCTTTTGAGTTATTTGTGGCGGTGAATTTGACACCCGTTTACGTGTAATGGTTTATCGATACTTTTAGTTTTGTGGTGTTGTAATTAGTTTGTCTTTTTACGGCGTCATGAGAGTTGAATATGTAGTAAGTAGAGCTATTATTGAAAACAATTTAGCTTAATATCTTAGGGTTTTAATAAAGTTCATAGAAACAACAGGACTTGGACCAGAACTGTAAATAGTGGCGATCACAATAGATCATCCCTGGTCGCAGTGTACGAAGGCATGCCTTGCCTGGAATAGCCGCTCTTAGAATAATAATGATAATAGGGTTTTTATAAGTGCCATTAGGTTTATCTACATTGTGTTAAATGGCATAATTATAAGTAATATTTAAATCATTTTTAAAAGATATTTTTATCTCATTATTTTAGGATTTTTATTGATAATATTATCTAAATATTTTCAAAAATAGAACTTACTTTGACAGGAAGTGATGGGCGGCATTCGGAACCCGCCCAGCGGGTCCGGCGGGAACGGGAACGGCCGCTGACCGAAGGCGAAGTGGAACTGCTGCTGCTGCCCTAGGAGTGACAACACTACATCAGTACGATACTAGCTGCTCTTCATTAGTAGCATTCGATGTCGATAATACTATATGCACATCCCTAATTTCATATTCATGCATATACGTATAGTATGTATATAATATTATATCCCTTAAATCCTTACTAATATTATAAATGTAGGGATGCTTGTTACACTTTCACACGAAAACTACTCAACCGATCATCATGAACACATATTTTAGAAGTAAAGGAGGTATTAGAAGTAACATAGAATACATCAAAAAAGGATTTGTTTTTTCTAACACAGGCGAAGGCGCGGGCAACAGCCAGTAATAATAATTATTAATAATATTATATTAATGTATCATCATCCTTATTGAACACCAAGCCGTCTGTCTGTGGCACTCTAGTTCAACAAACAATTAACTAAGAACGATCTTGAATAATTATGAAACAAACTTTAGAAAAATTACCTAGCACATTGCAATTCATATGTTGATTGGCAGTAGTTGAATCCATAATTTATTGAAAACATAGAACTAACGTTGAAAAAAAAAAATACTTATATTAAAAAAAATTAGGCATACGCACATAATTAAGAAGTGAAGAGCGGCAGCTTAATGGGCACATGACAGCATAATACCGTTTGCGTCACGGCATTCATGTCTATTTTACTGTCATTATTAGTCATTTCAAATCAAAAATAACATTCTAGTATAGCATTGAACAAATTTGAACAGAGAAAAACCAAAACCTCACATTCCAATACTATATCCGTATTAGGTTAAAATTCAATCGCCAGCCCTAATAAACCCCTAGACACCTATCGATAGCCCAAGCCCCACCAAACCCCAAGTCCCAAGCGCGACCCCACGCGACCCCACGCAGGTGTCGCACTGTCGCGTTCCAATCGTGCAAATTATTCAAGCGACAACCCTACGTTGTCTATGTTACATGCATACGTTTGGGACTTTCAAATATCAATATTGTTGGGATGAAGTACATTTGGAAGGACAAAGAAATTAGATAGATAGGTTTTGATACATTAATAATTATATTTAGTACAATACTAATAGTACTGTGTTAAGTAGATAAAACATTAAATGCTTAAACTATTATTACTGATTGGTACTATAATTAATACTATAAGTAGGTGAAAAAAATATGCAGAAGTTCATTTTATGAGAACTTTATTATTAATCACTTCAAGATCAGTACTTTAGACTTGATAAGGACCGCGATGAATTCGACATTTAAAAAACTTCAACATGGATTCTTAACTGTAACTGTGGATTCATCAATAGCTTTTTGTGTATATTGACACAAAATCTGAAAAAAAACTCAAAAGAAAATCATAAATGAAATCAACTTTCAAATTACTCGTATTTATTCTCATCATCACCATCATAATTATTATCATTATCAGCCTTTACCCGTCCACTGTTGAACAAAGGCCTCCCTCAATGAACGCCAAGACGACCGGTCCGTTGCCACTCGCATCCAACACGCCGTATTTACGCCCAGATGAATTTTCGTACAAAAGAAATATACCCATATTACATTTTCCTGGCTTTGGCAATATTCGTGGGGCGAATATGTCACTCTTTGACAAGTATGGCGGACATCGGCTGATAGGTTTAAAGTGGGTTTGCAACATGAAGCCATTTCAGAATCGTAGATAGATTGTTTTCATTTTTGTTTGCGTATATTTTGTGAACTTTCGTAAATATCCTTACTAAAAAAAACTAATAAATGTGAAAGTTGTTATTGATACGCTTTTACGCAAAAACTACTCAACCGATCATCATGAAACTTTGCACACATATTCTCGAAGGTACTAGAAGTAGCATAGGACACATTAAAAAATGATATTTTTTTGCTAACGTGGGCGAAGCCGCGGGCAACAGCTAGTTACATATGTTTGAAAGTTGCGTTAATAAAGTATATTGCCAAAAATATTTCTAATTGAAATTTTTTCATTAACAATCTATACTCGAAAACATGCCGTTAGATATTGATGAGACACATTGAAAGGTTTTTTAAGTAAATTCATTTTTGAACGCAAATCCAGCAGAATATTTAGACAGTCAATATGTAGAAATCTTCTTTTGATAAACGCCATCATTTGACTCTTAAACTTTTAGACTAAGTAAATCAAATCAATCGTTGCATTATACTGTTCAATTTATTATATCAGTAACTAGCTGTTGCCCGCAGCTTCGCCTGCGTTAACTAAGATTTACAACGGGATCTTAGTACGCGAAATAACACATTTTTTATACCTTGTGTCCGAAAAACCAAAATATCTTACGGAACCCTATTTTTATCAGAATAAAATTTAGCCTATGTTACTCGTGGATAATGTAGCTTCCGAATGGTGAAAGAATTTTTGAAATCGGTCCAGTACTTTTTGAGCCTATTCATTACAAACATACAAACATACAAAAATAGGTACAAATCTTTCCTCTTTATAATATTAGTATAGACAACACAATAACGACTACAATATTTACAAGACTTTAATTAACTCGAAATAATAAACCTGTCCCTGTCCAATAAGCATACATAGCAGACATTTTTAATATCACACACACACAGACACAAAGCCAATATATCGATACATGTAATTGCACACATGGCCGATTCCCATGTACAGCGAGTGTAAATCAGCGAGGGCAACAATTACACACTTTCATGGCAAGTTGGAATTAGAAACTGTCGTTTGCACCGTTCGGGGGGTGGAAGGGGGGTAGGGGGTGTGTTACAGATGGGAGGGAAAAATAGGGTGCGGCAAGGGCTACCGTGGACCTGATTAAAGGATTACACTGGGGTGGCGTCCGGTCTAGTTGGATTTATAGCTTTAAGTATTTCAAATAGTTAGTCTTATTTTAATACTTTAAAAGTCCGATTTTGGATTGTGATTCTGATATGTTATTTGTATTATTGGTTGGTTGATAGCATAGAGAATTAAATTGCCTTAATACAATATAATGTTATGTGTTTTGTATGAAAATAAATTCCGTCAAACTTGTGCTGCGACGTGACAGTCCGCCAGGTCGGCGCACTGATTCGCAGACTGGCCATTGATGGATGATTGGCCGATGTTGCGTTTACAGATCACTGGCTGGTTGAACTGATATTACTTCATTGATAAATCACTGACCAATTTCGGATTTTTATAGCTTACATTGCTACTCTTTTTGGTTATGCTCGATGGTTGATAGACACAAGCATAGGAAGCGTTCAAGTATTGTATTCCAGAAAAGGGATTTTTTTTTCTAAAATTTGGCGTTTGTCCAGTCTTTTTTATATTATTGGATTGTTGATGGACAGTGTTTCGAGTATTGTATTGTTGGAAATGGCATTTTTCTAAAGCTTGACGTTGTTCACATATTATAAACTTGACCTGTTTACAATGACTGACTCAACCTCAGTATAATAGGTTATTTTTTTATACAAAACTACATATTTTAATTCCAGTTAAAGCTTTTGCTATTAAATTGTTTTTTATGGCAGCAAATATCCGAAAATAGTGGGTCTAAAAAAAAGCAATCAAACAACGATCTAAACTATGCAATATAGGTCAAAACCTATATTGCATAGTTTAGATCGTTGTTTGATTTTAATTTATATACTATTCAATTATATAAGATTTGAAAAGAGAAGATTAGAAGATGGAGGAGAGACAGCGAAACAAATACTAGACCGTCCACAAATGAACTTCCGTTACGTTTGGTTGCAAGTGTAATTTTAGTGGGTTTTATATACTGTTGATTAGAAATAGAAACATAAAGAATACTTAATATAGATATAGATAAGAGAACATTTTTCCCGACAGAGCCAGATGAAAACATATGTTTTGCAATGTATATTTGACAGGATAAAGGTAAAGTATTCGTAAAATGCTCTTGCCATCAGTTATTTAATTTGCTCATAAAAGTAAAGTAAAGTATCAACCCTTTTATGTCCCACTGCTGGGCATGGGTCTCCTCCTCGAAATCAGGCGAGGAGGGTAATGGGCCAATAGTTCACCGCGCTGACCCAGTGCGGTTTGGTGATCTTCACATACCTTCAGAGACTTTCAATCTCATCTGGCATGCAGGTTTCCTCACGATGTTTTTCTTTACCGGTGAGCGAGCGATGGTCTCGTATTTGGGGTGCACTTAGAAATTAAAAAAAAAACCCTTTTCAAGACACACACGTGGGGGTGGGGGGTCAGGATCGAACTCGGAGCTCTCGCATAAGAGGCCGAGTTTTTCCACCACTGGACCATCGTCGCTCTTTGCTTATAATAATTATCATTTATATTACTGGCCCATCGGCCGTTCTTCTGAGTGTAACCAGCCCACTACCACTCCAACGAGTTTATTCTTCGCATGACATCGGTAACTTTAGTTCTCCGTCTTCGTTTTGAATCCTTTCTTCAAAAAAACACTCATAATGAACGTAGTATAAACGCAGAATAAATTGTTTTTTATTGTAGTATATATTCGAATTTTAATATATGCATTTAATTTTAATATATTTAATTCGGAACAAAACAAAAAAACAACCAAGCACACGCTCGGTCAACCAGGCATTTATATTGCAAACATTAAAGGTGGTCTATGTTCAGCGGTGAACGGATAAAGGCTGATAATAATGATAATGATGATGACGACGATGATGATGATGATAATGATGATTAAACAATTAGTGCTATGCAAAATATTATTACAAACTTTATCCCTCTTTAGTCCTTTATTGCACGTTTACACTAGCAGATTCACTCTATTCTATAATAACAAACGAAAACACTTGATATCGTTTCCTCGGCTCAACAGTATTGTTTACGTGTGAAGTAAACATTGGAGATAGTCACAGTCTTGTAGGGTGGTCTGCTCCGAAATAGCCGGCATATAAAAAGGTCGTTATGAACACCGAATATTAAATTGTAGGCGGCTACTGCAGTCCACCGTAAACCACCCACCCGGATAGTAAAAATAGCCGAAGGAAATGTATTAAATTTAAATATAAAGTTGTTATAATTATAAAATTCAGTTTCATTATGCTTTTCCAATAATGCCACTAATATTATAAATCAGAAATTTTGTAAGTATGGATGTTTGTTACTCTTTAACGTAAAATTACTGAATGGATTTCAACGAAATTTTAC
Source organism: Lycaena phlaeas (assembly GCA_905333005.2). Taxonomy (NCBI): domain Eukaryota; kingdom Metazoa; phylum Arthropoda; class Insecta; order Lepidoptera; family Lycaenidae; genus Lycaena; species Lycaena phlaeas. The sequence goes on from HG995181.1 coordinate 9,977,797, forward strand.
AATAATATGGCTTATACATGATACATTAGAATAACACATAATCTATAATTTATCGGCGTACTCCCACGGAAACGGAAAGTAGTCTTAGCGGGTGAAACCGCGTAAAATATATTATATAGAATTGCACTCTAAAAGTGATGTATCTAAGAAACTAAAGATTAACAAAGATCTAAGAATTAATAATTAATAATATATTGCTTAGTGAAGAAGCAATAAAAAAGCATCAACACTTGTTTACTTTTACAAATTTATAAACAAGACTTAAGATCTCGTAAGATGTACTGTTTCAAACCAATTTATAACATCCACACACCCAACTATACATAAACAAAGTAAGAAGCGACGGGCCCATCGATTCTGTGCGGATACGCGTAGGAACTCAGAATTAAATAATTTATCGTCTCAGACACTGGAAGCATAATAAATCAATATGCAGGACATGCATGGGGTGGCTTCCCCCCCTCCACCCCTTTCCCTTTCTTCACTAATTAATTAAACAACCGATTCATTACAGCCTCCCATGTACCCTTCCTGGAGATAACATATCCTTTAAATTTTTCATTAGCGAGCTAAGTTCGTGTGTGGCTTCGATCGGGATGGGTGTAGTTTGATGATGATGAAAACATTTATAGAACGATTAAAAATATAATAATCTTTAAAAGTTTCCTAGAGTATTGTAAATTTTACTTTAATATATTATTTACTTTTTGTAGATTACATATTTTGATAAATTGAATAATTGAAAACTCCTATCGAATATACCTACTCAATCTTTAATTTATTTTATATAATAAATAAAATAATAATATTACTGGGTATAAAATAAGGTGTATATTTTGATGCTATAATAGTGTTATACATTGAGGTTTTTAACTCTATATTATATTACGAATTGAAAACTCCTTATTGAAGTAAAAATTCTTTAAGCGCGAGTCGATTTATGGGTTACTATGATTTTTTTTTGTAAAGCTCAGCGTTTTGTATTAAAAAATAGTAACTTGCATGTGAACATGTGAATATTATACACACTACACTTCTTGTCGTATACACCAACTATAGATAAAGATTATAATAGGATAGGATTATTTGTTTATATTTTTGCAAACGGATAAATTGTGAACAGAAAAGTAAATAATTTTTTTTTTAAAAATTATATACACGTAAATAATATTATTAAAATTTATAATGTAATTTGTTTCATTATTACTTGTGTAATAAATAAATTATCTATTATGACTTTCAATTCAGTGTATTTTTTTAAGTAAATCTTTTTTAATCGCAACTCAAGGGTGGAACTCAACTTGGAATTTAATGAAGTCTTACTTCAAACGCTCTTAAAGATTACACCACACACTTTTTCATAGCTAAACTCTTATTAATTTCCTATCAAAATATTCTTTGAATTTCCTAATGAATATTTTCTTTAATTTTCTACTTTACTACATAGCACAAGAGTGTTACTACACTATAGTAGTATACTACAGATTGATCTATAAAAGCAATTCGTTCACATTCGAATCTCGAACACACACGGGTCGATATGGACCCTTCTAATGTAACATCAAGCGCAATTATTTTAATTTCTTCCACCGGATTGATGGAGCATTAGGTGTGATTTGAAGCGGGCCTGGTCCTGCCATTAGTACCCGTCAGGACCTCCCAACTATTTAAATTACTGGATGCAGCCTGGGCTTATGGTATTAATTGTCGCAGTCTATTAGTTTGAAGGCGCTTTACTGTTGTTAAATAAGGGCTTATGGATTTTTAAGCTACTATTTTTGTAGAATAATAATTTGTATGCATTTAGTGTATAATATATATGATTTGACCCCTATCTATTTATACATATAATAAATATGCAGAGCTGTCGTTTCTGTATATTAAATATATTATAAAAAATGGCCATTATAGTCGAAGAGAATAGGTCATTAAATCAAAATTTCGAGTTAAAGCTTGAATTTTTGATGTTACTTTGAAGAATTTTGAAATGAACTGTGAAAGTTTTTTTAATGCACCCCTTCTTATAGGCTTCTAGGTTTTTAGCTTCCCTATCTCAGCTAGTTTCAATTTTAGAAATATTTACCGTTTCCCCAAAATTAAGAAAAACCCCACTTCTTTTATATTTTTTCACAACTTCCCGGGGGTCAATTCAAAAATTCAAGCTTTAACTCGAAATTTCGATTGGACCTATTTTCTTGGACTATTGACACTTTAAAGTTTTAAACGATAACTAAAAGATTCCGTTTCTAACATTCTTGGAATTTTTGCCTGTTTTTGTATGCACGCATTACGTATAAAGTACAAAATTAACGTAAATAACTATTATACTTATATAAAAATTCTTAAATCTATATGTATAAAAAATATATAAAAAACTTTGTGCGCAGCATAGTATGAATGTTCGCAAAATCGCCTGATTCTATTACTATTGGTGTTAGTGTGCTAGTCAGTTCGACTAACCCCTCATATTAGAAATCTTTTATACAGAAAAAGGGCCAAACTCATAGCCGGTCTGTGGTAAGTGATCTTACTTCAGTAGACATCTGCTCCACCAGATGATGAACGAATGCGGTCTTTACGGAGCGGTCTTTGTTGTATGGATATACAGAGCCGTAAATAGGGCGGTGCCACCGGTGCCCAGGCACAGGGCGTAGTCTCTGAGGGGCGCAAGAATGGCCAGACCAGGCTAGCCTATTATTTTTTTCGGTTTGCTAACGGCGCAATTATAGAAGCTCGCACAGGGCACAAAAAAGGCTATTTACGGTTCTGTGGATATAATATACTAACTGGTCTTGGATCTGGGCTCCCTGGGTCCGTCAACGGTGACCTTGATGGCCTTGTTGTAGGTGGTGACCTGCGGCGGTGACGTCGACACCGTGATCGTCAGGGTGAACGATTTGCCTGCAAACAAAGTTGGATATTTAACACGTTCTTTATTCAAATATAATATTATGTAAACTGATAAACATTACACATATTTAAAATCATTATCATCATAATTATCAGCCTTTTAAATCTATAGGACATAATATTATAACTTTTTTATTGAACTGTATTCAATACTAGAGAATATAGACTTTCAAAAAGATACTTTGATTGTACTATTTTGAATAAAAAATTTGACTTTGAAAAAAAAAATATTACTTAAATAGCTGTTGCCCGCGGCTTCACAAAGCACAAAAAAAAATCTTTTTTTTATGTTTCCATTCCTACTCTAATGTACTTCTAGTACCTCCGAGAATATGTGTAGGTACCTACAAAGTTTCATGGTGGTCGGTTGAGTAGTTTTGGCTTCAAAGCTTATCAAACCTACTTTCACATTTTTAATATTAGGAAGGATTATGTTAAATAAAAAAGTTGTCCGTAGAGCACTCGATAGATATGAAACATGTCATAGATATAATAATATTAAATAACTATTTACTATAAATTATAACGAAAGATGAAATAAAATACATAATAATATGTTTAAGCAATCGCGCTATTTGTCGTAACGGCAAATTCAAGTCGACTCACAGATAAAGCGCACCAAGAAATCTTTCAAATTAAAAATAACAAATGTCAAACAAAAATGTTACAGGTTCGAATCCTGTTAGATAATTTCCACGATTAATACAGATTTCTATACTTGGTACTTGTTGGTTACTTGGTATATGAAAGTGAGTTGATGAAGTTAAAGTCATAAAGTTAAAATACTTTCCTTTAAATAAATACAAAGATACATGTCTACTGTCTAGCAACCCGGTACAGAGATATTTCTACTACAGTATAGACATACTGTATATTCGATTTTATTTTACTAGTCTTTATATTACAAACTCTAGTAAAAAGAGATACTAAAAAAAAATATAAAACCCCCTCATAATAAACAAAGCGCCTTTTTGTGCTGGCGGCCATCTTGGATTTAAAATTATCATAGTGGATAGATTTCTATTATTGAAGTCCTATCATGTTATACCCAAATTAAGAGAGTTGTGAAAAAATATATAATCTACCATTTTGTGGCGACAGCCATGTCAGATTTATTTTCATTAAACGTTGCACACTCGCGACTAATTCACCTTTCAAATAAAAGAAGCAAAACCAAAATCGGTTCATCCGTTCTTGAGTTACGACGACGAGCTAGAATGTACCCGATCAAAAATTAAACCAACCCGCAAAATCATCCCCAATTAAATCGGAAAATAAAAACACCGCCGTAATTCAATAAGTATGGGTTATTTGTGTAAAAAATTTCATCCGAAATAGTCGAAGTAATAAATCCAATCTGTGGTGTTCTCTTTTCACGGACTTCACTTTTATAGTTACATTTGATCACTTGTTCGAAAAGTTACGAATTTATTGTCGGATCGTTTTCAATTTTGTTCGAATCAATTTTTGCCGCTAGATTGATAGTATGCGAAAAAAATCTATCCAAATGAAAATAATAATTTTCCAATATCGAAAACAAATCAAATTATATTTAAATGGCCGTTCATATTACAAGCGGACATCAAAGTGTAGTCGACAAATAAGCACTCAAAACGGTCAAAAGTGAAGTGCTCAAAAGGGCAACTCATTCGAACATATCATAGCGTCACGAACAACAGGCCGACCACTTCATCACAGCATAACGCCGGTAATAAAAAAACATTTCCATCTGCGGAAAAACCACAGTTAATATTAAATGACCGTCCGTCAAAGCTGTATTGTCGAGCGTTTTGCTCGCTGCGGGATGCAGCCAATACCGATTTTGTGATTTTTCCACCCAACCCCCCCGGGTGGGGGAGTGACATGTAAGCTTTAATGGGGCCTGAACCGGCACGCCGCTGGCTACACGCGAAAAAAACTGAAAAAGCCTCATTCATACGTGATTTCATGTGTAGGCTACTTTCTGCGGGCTCTGCGGGGCTCGTTAAAAATGGAGGTCCGACACGCGTCCGGCTTGTTGTGGCCTATCGGGGTTTATTAACGCGACCCCGGGGGCCCGCGTTAGCACGCTTGTACCGCGACCTATGGAAGGAATATCAAAATATACCAACACACAAGTTTCTTTAAGTATCTACTATTTTTAAACTGCATGCTGTGTACTAAATTGCGGGTTATTTGTTTTATCATAGTAAAAAAGTAAAGTTATACTTTAATGTCTTCCTACTAGGCACAGGTCTCCTTAATATAAGGCGAGGGGGCTATTAGGTTATCGCCGATGCCATGGTGAATTTCAAACACCTTCAAAGACTTTCAATCTCGTCGGGCGTTTCCTCACGATGTTTCCCTTCACCGGCGAGCGAGCGATTGTCTCGTGTTTAGGGTGCACTTTGAAAAACCCATTCCAAGGCACCACTTAGGAGCTATGATCGAGCTTTGTTCCAAATTTGATACGATTATGTTTAATAGTTTTTGAGTTATGAGGGGGTAAAAAGTAGCGCCAAATGGTTTGTGTAATATTACTCTACGGCGCTTGCTCGCCAGCTGGACTTGGTTGACGCGCTCCCGCGCGTCTAGATTTTTTGGTAAATAACATAGTGCCAGAAATAAATAAAAGGCCGTAAACTTTAACATTTAAAAAAAAATCGAATCGTCGTGAGACATCTTACTAAGTCTTGGTGGTAGCAATAACACTTGTCTTGCCCTTTTTTTCGGAAATACCAGAAAGCTGCTCTTTTCACAGAAGAAACAAACCAGATGGTAACCGTGCAGCCTCCTCGCCAACCTCTCAAATAAATATAATAATCAATATATTTTTTAAATATTGTTTAGATTTTAGAATGCTCTTTCTTTTAAATTTTGTTTTGCTTTTTTGATTTACTGAACCTACTTTGTATTATTTTAAAATCTATAACCCAAATATTTTCTCGGATAAATCGTTTCCCGACCGATAAGATAGCCTTTGTGCATAATATTATTTTTTAAGTTTTATTTTTAAGATACCAATTGTATGTATGTTATCTTGCATGTACAATAAGGTGGATATAATATTTCATATTCTTCTTCAATGTGTCAAATTTTTTAGCATTCCAAGGAAATTAAAAGATTTTTTTTAGAAAATTTGGGCAATAAATTTTATCATACAAAAAATGTTTTGCTCAAAATACGCAACGTCTCATAATATAATATTAATGATTATTATAACAGATGACTTGTATCAATAGCTACTTTGAGATGAATTTCTACTTAATTTCTCCACTTAAGACAAGGCAGCCAAAAATAATTTCCACGCTAACTCCGCCCCTTTTACATAGTTTAGATGAGATAGCTTAATTTACTTCTATGCTCAAAAAAGAGACGAGAGATAGCGGCGTCGCTAATGAACCTAAACGCGTATCCGACATAAGCGGTGAAAATAGAAAATAAATCATATGAAATAAACTACACAAGTAAATGACGGGATTTATCCCAATTTGCTAGATAAGGAGCATTACTATCGTTTCTAAAAATTACGAAATACATTACATATTATATTTAGTTCTGATTAAGAAGCAAAAAATGAAAAAAAAAACACTCCTTTCGAACGAAAATATATCGGGGAAATTTTCACTTATCGTGTTTTCCTATCCCAGTTCATTAGAATTTGTGATGAGAAATAACAAACTAAAATTTCATTCACCTTACTTTGCTTACAATTGCGAAATATACATTGACAAAAATTCAAATGCTTCGTCTTCCACCTGTAAATTTGCCAAAGTTAGTTCCAAATTTAAGTCTAGCCTTAGATGAAGTTGTGAATTTTACAAGACGTGCAAAATACCATTAATCATTATCCATCCAAGTGATCAAAAACAAATCGTAACACGAGACAAGAGAGTGATGGACGGTTCCGTACCAGCCGCGGCCAGGCCCGGGCCCCTAAATAAATAACCCCTACTTAATGGCCGCGCACGATAGCGCCGTTTTTATGAGCTTTTCCTTGCTCCTGTGACACGCTAACAGACCTTTTGAGATTGATTTATACAAGGGTTTTATGATGTTTAAACGATTTTTAAATGCGCGGGTTTGAAAAGTCTGAAACGTTGTTTTTTGATTTTAAATTCTAATTTTAAAACTTTTTGCACGTTTTTAAGCTTGGATTGAAACAAAGTATTAAAGTGTTGTATGATAAATAGGAATGCTCTTTCATGGAAGTTAGCTTGGCTTAAAAGGAAATAACACTTCGTCACAAGTTTATATACATCAATAAGTTTTACATTATTTGAAACTAAAAAAATCTTAAATCTTTTAAATATTATAATATAAGTTATAAACTATATTTAATAAATATATTGAAGAAGCAATGCAAAAGAAAAAAAGAGCAAAAGGAAAAAAATCTATTGTGCATACAATATAACATACATGCAATAGTTTTCCTAACACGTAAAAAAAATATTATTTACGAAGGCTATCTTATCGTAGGGAAAGCGATTTCTCGCGAGATTGTTTATTTCAAAACAATATAGATAAACCAACATCCCAGAGCTGCCAGATGTCACGTATTTTTTGACGGACGGAATATGGTCGATTGCGTAGATTTAGTACGTACTAACATCTTACCTGCTAAATTTGTCAAACGGCCAATTTCCAGGTACAGGTGATCAAGGTACACAATAACATTATTTCACGAAAATTCTCATGGACGATTTTCACATATGTCTTAGACAATTTCTTTAGAAATAAGCCGTCAATACTCCCAGATACTTTCCGTCGGTTATATTGACCAAACGCTTTAAAGCTCCTAAAATAATTAGTTAACTTCACGTAAAGCGGCTGTAGAGCGGTCACCTTGAAATTGACGCCTGTCAGCTCTAGGATCTCGCCTCGAGAGCAGGGTCATGATCGCTCAAAATGCAAGGCACATACTGTCAGGTTCGAACCCGGAACCTCTCGCATAAGAGGCCGAGTCCACCCACCACTGGACCAAAAAAATTGCTCAAAAAATCTGAATCTATTATTAAAACATTTTTTTTAATTAGTTTAGTAGATTCAGAGATTACCCCCTATAACCTTTACACCAACTTAGAAAAAGTTAATAATATTAGTATAGATATAATAGTCTTGATCCGTATTAATTTATATTTACAGTCGTGTCCGGTGGGTCAGAGAGATGTTACTTCTAGTACCTCCGAGAATATGTGTATATTATATAATCTTCTTGTGTGGTGACACAAGAATAATATTAGGTATTTTAAAATATACCTATTATCGGAAGCCATAAGATCCTTAAACCTTACCAATATTATAAATGTGAAAGTAGGGATGTTTGTTACGATTTCACGGGAAAACTACTCAACCAATCGTCATGAAACTTTGTACACATATTTTCGGAGGTACTAGAAGTAACATAGGATAGATTTAAGAAAAGGATATTTGTTTGCTAGCTCGGGCGAAGCCACGGGCATCAGCTAGTATGTTTTAACTTGTGGGAGTGCGGGGATAAATTGTCCATGTGTCATTCCAACGTGTAAATTATATTATAGTGAAGTTTCAATAAAATCCATTCAGTAGTTTTAATTTAAAAAAAAAAACATTTTATTGCTCATTCACATCATAAAAGAAATCTTTGTGCGAAATTTCAATTTCAATGTACAATAGTTTCGGCTATGCGTTGATAACAAGTCAGTGAGTCCTGTCTTTGATATAAATATAGAATTTGAATATTGCGATAATAATTTCATTAGATATAGATATGGAAGACAATTACCGCGAGGAGCTAATGAAGTACAATTAGTTATTCCCTTTGTCTTAATCTAGAACATTCCGGAGCAGTTAGAGCCTCACCAGGCGCGACACCTGTACACCACTCAACGAATCTAACTCCAATTTAGACGATGGCTATGTTGTGTAGACATGGCTTGGGTTATTTTATCATTTAAGAAAGGCTTAAATAAATTGCTTATAGTTTTGTTGAGCAATGCTTTAAGGATTCCACACGGGGAGACAATAAACGCTGTAAGCACTCGAACAGTTATTTAAATATTAGTAAAGAAAATATAAACAAAGACTTCCTTTTTTCGTGTAGTTTGTTGTTCAAAGTCTAATCAGGATTTTGTTTTTTTATGTATACATGACACACTTAGGGCGGGTTGCATCGACCGATTTTAACTAATATGTAATCGTCAAATATGGTGGTAACGAACATTAGTGACCATAGAGCGCTGTTTTTAACAGTCGTTAAAATCTAACGAAGTCTCTTACGTTAACAGATGATTTGAAACAACTGACCTTTAATATTGTGAAATTTGTGAACGGATTTTATAACGGTTTATAATTTTTTCATTCCATAGGACTGAGTTGTCCTGTAACTATGTATATATTAATGTTGCTGATACTATACAAAATATACTGTATTTAAAGTGTTAAGCGAATAAAAAGATTACATTTTCTATCATCAATAAAATTTAGAGTATACAATTTTTCACTACCAAAAAAATTCCCTTTCTATTCGAAGTACTTAGTGTAGCATTTAATCATAAAATAAGTCATTTATTTTAAAAAATTTCAAGGATGAACTGAAAAATATTGGTCAGTAAAAATTTGGTTCTAATAATACCGACATTTTAGTATAAAATAACACACTGAAAATCTAATTAAAAGTAAATGATAGTTCATATTCTTCTTAGAGCGAAATTAAACAATTAAGGCGCGTCCACACGACGCTTTCTCGAGCTGGCGTCGTGTAATAGCTAGATGCAATCCAATTTGACAGCTGTCAAAGACACTCCTCGTGTCAGTCGCGGCGATTACCGAGCGATGTAGGAGCTAACGACGTGCTAATGCCCTGTGCGGCAATTGACTGAATTAATATGCTAAGCCAAGGTGTTCAGGTCCGGATGTCATTATCTATTTATCGAGTATTAGTGTTTGGTATGTGATTGTTATGTGGCTGAATACGCAATATAATAAAGCTACTGTCAAAGATTTGTAAATATACATTTTGAAAGTGCTGTGGCAAGTCTCTGTTGCTCATCTCGTGGACAAATAATTTATAGATGATGTCGTAATATTGATCCGCGAAACTAAAGCGTTAACATGATGATTCACGTTTCGAATAGTTTTTTTTCCTTTTTAATAGTTCTATTGTATTTATTGACAGAAAAAAAATTAGGTATAAAAAGGCAAAGAATAAACCACTTAAGCTTAAAACAAAAAGCACTAGCCCGAAAATCATTCATGACTAAAATAGACAAAGGGCAAGAAAGCTACGCTGTTTATATCTATATCTTATTTTAAACTTGTATAAGTAACATGTATAAGTAAATAAAGTACTTGACTATTTTTGCGAGTAATTTTCTTAGTTGCCTTTTTTAATTAGATAATAAATTTTTACTACTGAAAGATCAGTCATTTTAAAAAGGTTCGATAAAGCTTATTGCTAAGGCTCTGATCTCCCACGAGTAGGTATCCTTTCAAAGAAGAATTTTACAATTTTCAGATTTTAAACAACTTCTACCTCATTATAATGAAACAACATTTAAGGATTTTATCGCGTTTTATTAAGATTTTTATAACCCCGACATTTCGGATACTTTACAGCAACCATATTTATATTATGAATGAAATTCGCGTAAACAACAACTACAGCCTCAACTATATTTTAAGTCGGTTTTTGGTATAACCAAAGGCGCCTGATGACCAGTATATTAAATGAAGCGACTGCCTGTCTGACCTCCACAGCCCAGTATTTAGCTAATACTAAACCATGATAAATCTTTTGGTCTTCTGATGATTCGTAATGACTGTCAAAGATCCACGAATGACAGCCGGTAGTAACGGTTTACGGCAGCTTTCAATATCCTATCTATCTTAAAATTTTCTTATCTATCTTGAAATTTTGACACATTTTCTTACAAAACCTGTCAAAATTTTAAGATCGATAAGAACATTTTAAGATAGATAGGATATTGAAAGCCGTCGTTAGTGTGCAGTTTTTTTTTGACACGATACTATAATAACATAAAGCTACTGGTAATATACTGTAACTTTTGTGAAACGTTAACTGCTAACTAATATTATAAGATAAACAGTTAACAGTTTTTGCTTGACTTTCATCAAATATGTTTCAATAAATGCCTGGTTCTAAAACTATGCAAAAAGCTTAAAAGTTTAAAAACTGTTATATTGTGGTTAACATAATAAAACTAAAAAAAATGTTGAATTTTTTGTAGAGAAAAAACATGTTAATTTAAAATCATTTATATAATTGTCTATCTATTCAAAAACGAATAAAATACATATATAAAACAAAATAACCAAAACTTGAAATTGATATTTAGAAATCGTTTACATTGATAGGTTGTGGCGGTTTGACAATGCGACGCAACTTGCGTTTAGCCCCAAAACCGACCATAAATGAAATGGTAGTTTTCCGCGGGTACAGACCTCTGCGGCCACGTTATGGCCGGGCCCTAACCCGGACGAAATACTAATACATACCATTCTACAATGCTAAAAGAATTCTTCAAAGGCGAGAATTTTTATTCAAATGGCTCTGAAACCGCAAGCGTGGCCCCGCCTTACGAAAGACGTTGCTTTTCCGACATTTTCTATTGGCCCGCGCGAGAGAGGCGGCGTCTTCGGAACTTTTCATTTGCACAAGTCTGAAATATTGCGAGTTAGCAAGGAGCAATGCGGTTTATTCGATCCACTTTTTCTTGAGCATCCGCTGTTTATCGTGCTGTTAATTTTGAGCTCGGCTTTTGTAATGCTAAATACGTTCAATGTTTGTTCCATAGTAATTCTAGTGTTTCTGCTGTTGTGGAAGTATAAAGGCATTTTTTAACGTATAGAAAACTACATAGAAACATACAATATACAGAGTATTTATTTTACTTTCATACGTCTTTAAAAGCAAGTTTTACTCTGTTTTATTATATTAATTGTTTTTTATTATTATTTTAGTACTAATTGATGGATTGTTTAAATAGTTCTTTAGAAATTAATGGATTTAAAAACACAAAGCAAGCAATTCGTTGGGGCGTTCTAGAAAATTACTTTAGATAACATTATTTTCAATCAGCTATAGCTGAAATACAAAGAATGTATATATAAAATATTAATAACGAGTGCATATAAATCGTTATTAACAAATAAAAAATAAAAACAGATTTTTAAATCTAGTTGTAAAATTAAAGGAAATATATTATTATGTTGGTACTATACACTAAATTAAACATAATAAACATTATATTTTTATTAAGCTAATTTTATTTTAGTACATCTACCTTCCTATCTACCTACCTGTCTTCCTACCTATCCTTTAAAAATCTTTTAATACTATCATCGTCATCATCATCATCATCAACAAAGGCCTTTATCCGTCCACTACTTAAAATACAAACTTTTCGAAATACACAATTTGGGCAAAAAAGCGTCTCTTTCTCTCTCTGGTCGCTCACTCATGACAGAGGATCGTGGTCATCTGTGGATGTGGATGGTTCACATCTAATGCGGATAATCTGCCTCCATCGGTGCCTATCCCTCGCGTCTCTGGCAACCGAGTAAAACGTTTCTGAAGATGGGCCCTTTACTTGATCGCTCCATCGCGCCGGGAAATGTACACGGGCTCTTACCTTCCGTGGAACAACAATCAGTTTTTCAAGACTTTCCTCCCCCTTCCACCTAAAAAAGCGTACTAAGCTAAAAAATCAATTAAGCTCATATAAAAAAATAACTAATTTAGGTATAGCAATATAATAAAAATTTCGTGACAAGGATCGGCCGTCTTGGCATTCACTGAAGTGGACTGATAGAGCCTGATGATAATGATGAATATCATAAAATTTGTATAAACAAGCTTTCATCATCTCTTAATCTGCGAGCTCGATTTCAGTAAGTACAATTTATTTTTGGATTTGATTGACCAAAATTACAGATAAGGTTAAGTGCTATTTAATTTTCATAATTTTGGGGCGGGTGAAATCGCGAGGAGCAGCCATAAAACGATAACATCATAATCTATTCAATACATTTTCATGATCGTTCTCATATTTTACAGCTACAGAATTATTGTTTTATTTAACCACTATTAAACACTACTCTTTTGTTATAGGAATGTGTATATGATATGTGCAATCATAGAAAGAAAGAAAGAAAATATACTTTATTGTGCATACAAGTAAACAAATACATAAAAAAAAAATATTACATACGCACAAATCATTCGCTAAAATTAAATTAATTTGTAATAATCTTCATTTATTGTTTCTTATCGTTTATTATCTAATCAAAAATCATGAAATTAAAATGATAGAAAATAAATAAAACACATTTTTAAGTGGCCAGAAATTTCTTGAGGAAAAAGTGCTTCTATTTTACCGTTACGTAGATGCCAACGCTCAATACTGTCATTTTATCTTGAATGAATGAATAAATTAAAATAAATAATAATATACCTAATTTATTGTGTACTTTACAGAGAACATACATTGATACTGAAGTCACATTTTTGTTGTTTTTTTTTAAAGTAAATTAAGATACACAAAGTCTTATCTTTATTCTTAATTCTTTAGTCTTATATTTTTTTTAGTCTTATATATTTTTTTTTTATTCTTTAGTCTTATATTTTTTTTTGTATTTTTACATTCAATCATCAAATTAAAAATTCTGAATACACTACACAACATGTAGGTTTTCTTATGAGTTTGAAAATAAAATAAATTTTAGCAACGCTCGTACTAATTAACTGTTAAAATATACTTTTTGATAAGTAGGTAAGTACTTAATAATCTTTTTTTGTGTCAGCTTCATCTTACCTAGATATTCAAATTATTGTAGTCATCAATTAAACGAGTCCATTGTATATGATATTATCAATCCGATACCTAATCTTGCGAATAAGGCTTTTTTTCATAGCGTAGAAGGGCAAACGAATAGTCGAAGCCTTGCGACTATCAACACCCATTAACATCCACATAACCAGAAGTTATGCAGATGCGTTGCCCTCCTTTTCCCTATCCCCCCCAAAGGGCCACCAACAACTCAAAAACCGCACGAAACGCGGCAGCTTAGCTGTCACTTTACGTCGGTTTTAAGTGAGCGAGAGGTTCCTTCCCGGTCATGCCAGCCCAATTTGGCTACATTTGCAGCATGGCACTACCTCTTACTAATTCTTTCATTGCTCCTGAAAGCTGGAGGCTTCTGTGTATCGTAAAAAAAATGTAATAACTAATGTTTTTATTTTATTTTTATCCATTCTAATAATTCATAAAATTGTTTATTTTCTTTTTCACGTCTTCGATTGTCTATATATTTTCCACGACTTTTCAGCTAAATAACTAGTGCCTAAACATAATGTCCGGAAATTGGTAGGTAAAGCCATTACCTAGCTAATCCATTTTGCTGCAACATATGTGCTTAAAATATTATACCTATGCTTTATAGATATGCTTTTATGATTACGCCTTATTACTGGCGGGGCGAAACAATCAGTACAAGGCTGTACGGATTCTTTTGTCCTAATTTATGTTTCTATAACTAATGTTTCATATTCTGCTTGTCATTTTTCAATATCCAATTACAATATCCTTGTTAGTGGTAAAACTGTAAATAATACTTGGGGTGCCCTGGAGACACCTTCTAGTTTTCTGGTTTTCCTCACGCAGATTTAGCTCTACCTAAGTTTCAACTTTTAGTTTTGATTTTCAATTGTGAGTGGTCTCATATTATGTTTTTTAATTATTTCTATGTATTATATGGTCGATATCACGTAAAATACATATCAAATTTATCATAAGGATTATCACAATAATCTAAGGATACGAAAAGAATAGTGAAATCAAAATCAAAATATTTTTACTTTACATATTTTGCCCTAGTGGGAACTCATAAAACTAAAAAGAGTTCGGGTTGGTCCCATGGACAAGAATCGGTACGAAACTCCATGGCTAGGTACTATTTTCAAATCCTTCATCATCATCATCACTGCTGAACATAGGCCTTCCTCAATGAACGCCAGGACGACCAATCCCTTATTAATAAATTTATCAAATCATAGGTATTATAATATTTTTAAGAAACAGTATTAGTATTTTAGTACAGGGGAACAGGTAAAGACTCGACAACAGGTCGTTGCTTATAATAAAAAAAAATGTGAAACAAGATACGTATCTCCAAAATTAACAAGCATCTGTTAATTTGTAAAGCCTGCAATGCTTACACATTCAAAATAGGAAAAGAAATTTGTTGTACAAATAAGGTGCCAGTGCTATAACCATTCTGAGCAAAAGATGACGAAAAGAAAATTCGAAAAAGTTATTATTAGTATGAAAAGAAAAAAAATGAGTTTAAGAATAGTGAGTAATAGAGAGGTCCACAAACTTGGGCCGTTGATGAGCTATCAGGGAAGTTGCTTGCGCAGAAGGAACTAGAGCCAAACTTCTTTACCTTTGAGATAGTCTTTGGTTTTGCTATGCTTTATTAATAAGGACGCGTTTTATATAGTTTTTGAACGAATAAAAAATGAATTGTAGACAAAATTGAATATCGCGAAGAAAAGGAACACTATAAGCTTTTAATTTAAAACAATTACAATAAATTTAAAATAAGTATCTATAAATATTAATTTTTTAATTTCCCAACCGAGTATAACATTAGAAATACTATCACTAATAATTAAATTTTAATGCAATTAGACATCCTGAAGTTTCACAATTATAGTGTAATGGAGAAACTAAACGAACTAAAACGCTCTCACCCCTTCAGTTCACGTTACATCAGGGTGACATCTGACGAGGTCTGGTGGAGATTATCAGGGGTTTCTATATTATACTAGTTATTGCTTCCAACTTTACCCGCATCAACGTTTTAGAGCCGTAGATTTTTATTGTCTATCTCAATCAGTTATCTACACCAATATTATAAAGAGGAAAACTTTGTTTGTTTGTTTGGTTGTAATGAATAGGCTCAAAAAGTATTGGACCGATTTCAAAAAATCCACGAGTAACATAGGCTAAATTTTATTCTGAAAAAAATAATAGGGTTCCGTAAGATATTTGGGGTTTTCGGACACAAGGTGTAAAAAATCATCCAGAAAAGTTACTTATTTTTCGTACTTAATATCCCGTTGTAAATCTTAGTTAACGCAGGCGAAGCTGCGGGCAACAGCTGGTTATTAAATGTTTTAATTTATTTAACGTTAAACAGGCTACTTTATAATTGAATTATTGAATAATAGAGTGATTTTTTTCTTTTAATAACGAAATTACTTTTTACGAATTTCATACATAGCCTTCGTATCGCATATATAACGCATATTTTGAAGTTTGTATTGTATAATAACTTGTATATATTATTAATATTTAAAATATTATATTATTAGTTGCAATAAAACATATTATTATTATTTAGTAATAAACAGAGCTTTGGATTAGAAGTTTTAGTCAAAAATACTTTTTACTGTTTTCGTCTGTTAAAAGTACATTTTAGCTGATAATATTTTTAACTGCAATAATATAATAATTATACGATAAGTATTTTACCTCAAAATTGTGTTTTTATGGCTAAGTAACCTCGCAACATTTTATACATGCACACATACATATATACAATATGGTAAAAAAAAGCAACCGTATAAGATCAATTACAGTGGTAGGTATATCACAGCTTACGTTTTATGTTTTATAGAAAAGGGAGTAAAAAGACAAACACCAACTGCGCTAGAGAATTAGACTATGTGTTGGTTACTTTGCAAATATCATCTATAAAAGAATTATAGAAGGTTAGGATAAGTTCCTATTTCTTTTAGAATATTTCCTATCAAATATGTATAATCAACTGTATGTTAATTGAGGGAGGTCTATGTTCAACAGTGGACGGATAAATGTATAGTTGCCAACTCCTTAGTAACTTGTATAACAGCACAGATTTATAAATACATACAGATGGAGCATGCTCAACACGCGAGTGTCAGGACTAAAGATAATACAAATTCTAAGGAGGATACAATTTTGACGCAGTGCTTGACATAGCGTCGTACTCTAAACATCTAGAGTAATTTATTGTTTTGTAACAAAAAAATCTTGCTTTGTGTTGTTAAATATTGTAAAAATTGTTCTCAAAGACAAAAAAAAAGAGGATGGAATATCATTCCACGAGTAAATATAAGTTATTTAATTGATTTTAATACTGTATTTATTTAATAATTTTACGGTTGTCAAGATAAACAAAGCCTTGGAGATAACGCGACTGTGCTGCCAGTTTCCGATGAAATGTTTTCCCTTCAATTGGGGAAACCACTTGTAAGTCTAGGCCCGAGTGTTAAATTGTGACATCATGCCCAAAAAGTTAGTGGAAGGTATATTTTACGAATACAACTTTTTGTAATTGGTGCGGCATTTTATTATTTTATGATTTTTGCAGATTCCCAACTGATGTAATTTTACGCGAGGAATGGGTATCTGTTATTCGTCAAAGCAGGCAAGACAATAATTGGAAGCCTTCAAAATTTTGTAAAATATAAAAGTGGCTAATTTTTTACCAATATAGGTAATTAATTTGATTTTTTTAATCCGTTCTAAATATTAGTATGTTACTACTGAAAAAACTAAGTAATATTATCAAGTATTAAAAAAACTCTTATAATTTAATCAATGATCCTTTCAATTGCGCTCTATGCAATTTACATTATGCATAGTATTTAATAAGCAAGCTAATTAAATAGTAGACAAAGTTTAATCCTTACGAACTTAACAAACCAAAATTAGTATTATTTAGTTACAAATTCATCTATCCAAATATAACTTTAGAACCTTTTATCGTAAAGACATTTAAAAATACAGGCAGTTTTTTATATTACTGGTATCATTACACGCACACAAATGCACGTGTATCTACTAGTTGTCACATGGTTGTCACTCACACTTGAATAAAAAGTGCCGTCATACTGTTCGTTGGGAAAACTCCTTCTGTATGTATTTATTAATCTGTGAATAACAGTTACAAAAAAGAAAAAAAAGTAGGTAAACTTCAAGAAAAATATTGCTATAAAAATATTTTATGCTTTACAGCGCTAACGATATAATATCTCGTTTAATATTACATTTATTAATAGACAATAATACTCCTTTTTTGCCGCAAGTTATTGCTTTCGCAAGCCAGGAGCTTGGGGATAGCTGGACCCGTAGGGACTCACACTTGGGAGATGCACAGACCGTAACACTCCCTTTTTTTTGATAACGCAGTGGAAATCCTTTTAGGACCCTACCAGGGCCTTGGGTAGGCGCACTAGCGTGTGTGGGGACTCGCATTGGGTGCACTACCCCACTAAAACAGCTGCGTGAGCCTTCAGCCGCTATATCTGAGGAACCCGGATCTGCAGGCGACGGGAAACCCTCAGCGACAGACTGGTCCCGGTAAGACGAAATTCAGACCGTGACACTCACATAGATAGAGTCAGGAGACCGTAACACTCCATACTCTATCTATGTTTATATGATTTTAAACCGTCCGTCCTCATATCATGATTTTTAGCTAAATAAAAACTTTTTATAATTAAAAACAATAATAATTAATCATAATTCCTAGTAATGAAAGAAAGGTGCTCCTGATTTTATCCTGCGATAGCCCCACACAAAGCTTATGACATACATTATTATGATTTTAAGGGCCTGTTTCACAATCTCCAGACAAGTCCGAATAGGCTATCGTCAACATATTTGACAGATACTCCATACTCTATCTGTCAAATAGGTTGCCGATAGCCTATTCGGCACTTATCTGGAGATTGTGAAACAGGCCCTTACAATATTATAATATGTATGTATGTAGTCACGTTATGTAGGCACATAATATTATGTTCCACCGTAGCGCCTAAGTCTAAGAACCTTCTTAGTCTTAGCGTAACGCCCAATTTTGATAAACGTAGTGTCAGTCAGTTGACATCGAATGTCAGACTATACTTTTAGCTGACATGAAAAAGGAAGGGTACATTATTTATGGAGAGTTATAAAAAAATATTTCTTGCTTTTCTCATATTAAGAAGCTTAACTTTAACTGACATCAAAAGATATTTTTACAAAACTGATCAGTTATATTATTATTGCTTTTAATTGTTAGTGAAGGCGTTTAGGCAGTATACGCGTATATAGGTAAAATCCAGGTTTGCCTTATTAATAAGCGGACGAGCAGGGGTCAAATGTAGACCGTATTTTGTATATTTTTATTAAAATATTATATTATTATAATACTAGCAGCGCCCCGCGGTGTCACCCGCGTACTTCCCATTCCCGTTTGAGTACGGTGATAAATTATAGTCTATGTGTTATTCTGATGTATAAGCTATATTATTGTTAAGTTTAATTAAAATCCATTCAGTAGTTTTTGCGTGAAAGAGTAACAAACATCCTCACAAACTTTCGCATCTATAATATCAGTAGGATGTCAACTCTACTTCACACAAATGAATTAATTTTTTAAATTTATTATTAACAAAATAAATAAAAAATATTCAATTCGAACAACTATTTGGACATGCTCATAAACAAATACTAAAATCAGTATGACGGATAAAATCTTAAAAAGCTACAAGCTTGTCTTATATGTTTACTGAGTGCTCTTATTAATTGACAAATTATTCGACTAAGCGAGTCAGTTAACCACATAGGAAAGGTACAAGTACTGCCAGTTACCTGTCTGCGAAATCCCTCAGGATCCCTAGCTATACCGATTAATATTATTTAGCTTGATTATGATATCTGGTTGTCACTATGGAATGCCTATTTCTGGTACAGTAATAATATTGTCATTGTGAAGTGGGTTATTGCACCATCTGTACTTAGTGATGGAATGAATATCCTACTAATATTATAAACGCGAAAGTTTGTAAATAAGTATGGATGTTTGTTACTCTTTCAAGTAAAAACTACTGAATGGATTTTTATGAAACTTTACAATAATATATCTTATACATCAGAATAACACATACTTAGGCTACTCTCTAGTACTGTTGTTATTGTAGTTAAATAATATTTCTGCTGATATCAATTTTGACCGTTTATCATGTCGGTAAAGTTATTTAAATTGATTTACCTGTTTTGTACTGAAATTAATAGGTAAGCCTACTAAGACATAATTCTTTGTCCTTAAAACTATCTGATGAGACTAAATTATAATATAACAATTGATGGCCTGCGGGCTCTTATACTAACAACATAATTACTAACACCCAAGCTTATCATCATATTGGATCCAGGCAAGAATGAATGAGATATCGGGGCTACTCCCCGATGACTTGGATCATGTTCATTACAGACAATGAGCACTTACCATTAGGTGTCTCATCTGGCAGTGAAAATACAATTAAGATATGAAATATGTCTATTTTTAAGATACTGTATAATGTAATTGAAACCTACCATGAAAATCCGACGGTATTTAACGACAACGCCAATTCTATTATCATGGTAAAAATTAAAAGGAAAAAATATGGTAAGTAATAATAATAATATAAATAAGTAATAATATTCTAATAGTATTACGGTAATGATTCATGAATCATGGATGTCTGTTTGTTCGTTTGTGTTTTTATTTATCGCACCGCTGTAGTTGACATTAATATACAGATAATAATTGACATCAATAAAAAATAAATAATTTGAAATTATTTTTGTAACCAACGTAGGTAAAATAATGTATAATCATCGAAATCTTTGGCATATTAAATTAAAATCCGATTAGTTTAGCACGGAAAGTCAAATGTTGTTATAAAATTAAAAAATAATTACTTTATTATTAAAAAATATATTTATAAAACTAGTTCTAATGTGAACGTAGGTAAAGTTTTAATTAAAATTAAATCTAAATTCTAATTAGTAATTCATGAATTATTATTAGTCTGAATATACTATCATTATTAATCTGAATATTCTAATAATCGTATCATTCTTTGATTTATTGTTTAAAAAATATGTCGTATATATTTCTCATAAATCATTACCAAATTTTCTCGATTGCTTTGGCCATAGAAATGCAATTTGAAGTAATTTATTAACTTAGATATAACAAAAACCTATAATATGTAGCATAATATAGTGTTATAATTAGTATAGTAAGAATAAGAATAATTATTATTTAGTGACTTTAAAATCGTGTACAACTTTGACACAATTCTTAGTACAATAATATACTAATAAGGAAACAATATATTAAGCTTTGTGTCAAAGTTGTACATGATTTAAAACTCACTAAAATATAATATTAATTTAGTCTAATTATACTGATTATAATTCTATATCATCATAAAATATATTTCATTTTAAACGTTACCACTTTGGTCAAATCCTACGACTTGGAAAGAACGCATAAAAGTAAACTTAAGGGCTGTCCCGCCCTTTTTGACACTCAGCGAACTTTCTTAAGGAAAAAGTTTTAACCAATTTCAGTGTCAACAGTGAACCTTTACAAACTTCCGACAAAGCTTTTAATTGCTTCTTATTTAAGGTAATTATAGGATAATCTTGTGGTTCAACTTAATACCTTGGAAGTTAAAATGGTTTTATTTTTTTATTTGAAGTTTGCTTAAACGCACTAACTAAAATATACTAGACGATTTAACTTTGTTACTCGAGTATTTTAACCATATGGTTTAATATTATAATATTTATGATTTAGTAATTTTCATGATTATACCTAATAATAGGTTTGATTTATTTATTATTAATTAATATATTTATCATCTCCGTTAAAACGCGCTAAACTAATTTAATTTATTTATTTCTTATATATATGGAAATAAATTAGAAGAAAAATTAAGACTATATTATATTTATTTTGACTTAAATATTTTTTATATAATCGACATTTTAAATTATAATTTCCTGATTATCTTTTTGTTTCTGTTATTATTTTGTATTTTTATTATTTGTATTATTATTGCATTAGGAGAGAAAATTGAGACACCCATGTTTGGTAATATTATGTTTAGTAGTACTTAGATATTTTTAACGTTTGTGTAATTAATAGTCTGGAACATTAATGTTATTCACTTTAAGGAAGATTTTTGTTTCGTTCTTAAATGATTTGAACATAGAACACTTTGTTGGTATATACTCATTGTGTAACAATAACTGCACCTTCAGCACTCACCGCGACCGCTGCGGCCGACGAATCGCAGGTCGTTGAACTTCGCCACCTGGTTCTTCATCACAGCGGAACTGTTCCGCAGCTCCGCGCAGCAGTTCTCATCGTTACCCGCTCGGACGGTCACCAGCGTACCGTCCCCCACATCACCTAGGGCCACCACCTTGAATGCCACCGGCAGCGTCTTGTTCGACCGCCAATGGGGGGGTAGAACCGTGCAGACGAAGTGGGGACTACCTGTCCTCACCAGCTCGCCAGGGTGCTCTGATAGGAAGTCCCCTAGCGTCCTCTCCGCGAGGATGTCCGACGTCATCTTGGTGTAGGTCTCGTGGAGCAGCGTGGAGCTGGTGTCGGGTGACACGGCACCGCTGCTGGCCCCCGTCAGGTGCATCCTCACCCGCGCGCGCTGCGTGCTGCACATGTGGTCCACTGTGTCCGCACCTACATCGCACTGGCCACTCCACCCTGGTCACACACACCGGTCGCAGTCACTCACAACCATTTGTCCAATGTTATTTCACGCGAGTAAGATGCTCGTTGCTAGGGAACGCGTTCACTAGTTGTGACGTCACACGGCCTTGCCACACTTTTTTCCCTGAATGAAAGGTTCGGGCGACGGGAGGGGCCGATTTTTTCCGGCAGGGGTGCCTCCCCCGCGCGCTACGAAAAAACTTTTCACTAGTTTCAATGACGGCGGCACTTTTTTGCGCCCCGTATTTACGCACGCACGTCCCTCTCGCTTTCGTTTACTTTTTGAAACTTTTTTGTGTGTCGCGTGTATCGTGGCGCATTTGTTAGTGGCGCATCGCGTGCGTCGGAGAGCGCGGTCGGGATGCGACTCTGTGCGCCTCTGTGCCCGCGGCTGCGGTGTCCGCCGGCTATTAATACGTACGTACGTCCGCGCCCGCCGACTTCGGACAAAGTTTCGCGGGTGGGTCGGCGGAGAGGCGGCGACGGCGCGCGCGGGCGGCGGGAGCGGAGCGCACTTTGCGGTCGGAGTGGGTTGGGTTTAAAGCCGCCGAAGGATAAAACATACAAATAAACACGTGTTCGCGCCGGCGCGAGCGAGAGGCCGCAGGCTGGAGCAAACGGGACGGAGCGGGCTTGCGGCATTTAGCAGCCGATCAGCATGCTGCCACGTCTATACCGACAGTCATCGATACTCTCATGCAAAATAGAGATCAGCTTACAAAACGTGAAGTGCTAGTTAATAATCGTGTGCTCATTATAACTAAAGTTTAATTTTAAAACAATGAGTTTAAACTAATAAAGTTAACCATCATTAGTGAATTTTTTCTATATTTTATGTGTAACGTACAATAATAATTATTAATTTTTTTTTCCATTTCACTTACTGTAAAGCACAAAAGCCAATACTAATATTATTTTACGATGTGTATGTAAATGAAAACGTAAACACTTTAAGTACCTATTAGGCATTAAGATTCGCGCTTAAAAACAAAAAAAAAGTGATACATTTAAATTACTATTCAGAAAAAATCGACGCTTGTCAAAAATGATCTTTTTTAAACCAAACGTATCTAGTCTAAGTGATAAGTTGAAAATGGCGAAAAATAGAGATAAGGCTCTTAAAAATACGTGCGATAGCTCATTTGATTCGGAATGACGTCTAGAAAAATGTATCGGAAATGTGTATTAGCACACAAAAAATTGCAAAAGTTATAAACAAATTAAGTTGCAAAAAAAAGGTATTTCGTTTTTTGTTAATAACTCCGAAATTATTAACATTTCAGAAATTTTGAAAAAAGATTCTTAAAGAGGAGGAAATTTCCAAAGAAAAACTCCCGACTCCCGGAATTCTATCTCCATTATTTATAATTTTTATTTAACGCTGAAAATAGGCCTCCGCGCGGCATTTTTAGGTAGCGCGCGCGGCTTCAAAACCGAGCACGTCACACTAATTTTTTTTTTTAAGGTATTAAATATTAATTTAAAAATTTAAAAAAATTATGGTGTATTCCGAACACTTCAAAGAATTTGCTCCCGTTGGAAATTTTACTCAAAGTTAATTTTTCAACAAATTAGACAAATGTTAACTAACGAAATTTTTTCGAACTTCCGTCCTTATTGCACATTAAAAAAATGTTTAAATAATTGTCGTATAAATTTTTCACTTCGTGGAGCCCTTCATATAAATATACTTAACAAGTTAGTTAATACATGTGTTTCATTGATATCAAAACAATTATGTAATGATAAATTAAACAAAAATTTTTTTGACAAAATTACTTGGATTTCTAGTTTTTTGTTCAAGTTAAAAAATTATTATAAACAAAGTATTAAAATTTTTTAAACTTTTATGGCGCGATCTTGTTAAGTATATTTATATGAAGGGCTCCACGAAGTGAAAAATTTATACGACAATTATTTAAACATTTTTTTTAATGTGCAATAAGGACGGAAGTTCGAAAAAATTTCGTTAGTTAACATTTGTCTAATTTGTTGAAAAATTAACTTTGAGTAAAATTTCCAACGGGAGCAAATTTTTTGAAGTGTTCGAAATACACCATATTTTTTTTAAATTTTTAAATTAATATTTAATACCTTAAAAAAAATAATTAGTGTGACGTGCTCGGTTTTGAAGCCGCGCGCGCTACCTAAAAATGCCGCGCGGAGGCCTATTTTCAGCGTTAAATTAAAATTATAAATAATGGAGATAGAATTCCGGGAGTCGGGAGTTTTTCTTTGGAAATTTCCTCCTCTTTAAGAATCTTTTTTCAAAATTTCTGAAATGTTAATAATTTCGGAGTTATTAACAAAAAACGAAATACCTTTTTTTTTGCAACTTTATTTGTTTATAACTTTTGCAATTTTTTGTGTGCTAATACACAGTTCCGATACATTTTTCTCGACGTCATTCCGAATCAAATGAGCTATCGCACGTATTTTTGAGAGCCTTATCTCTATTTTTCGCCATTTTCAACTTATCACTTAGACTAATCGTAGCAAAGCGAAAGAGCCGAGCGTATTTAGGGTTTCATAAAATAAACATAAATGTCACAAATCAACGAAACCCTGCAAATAATCTCTCTTTTTTGTGTGCAAAAAAAAATAGCATAATAAACTGCAATTTCGTAGAAAAGTAAAAACAAAATCAGTCATTGTTTTGTGGAAATACAATATGATATTTGATGATAACTTAATATTATGACATATTAATTACCAATTCTATGAATTAAGCGGCGCGCTGCCTTCAGCTGCTGTCCAATAACATAATATCATATCAATAAAATCTCAGCTAAAATCTAAATAATAAAAATGAAATATTATTTTTACGAATATACTTAAACACGGCAACGATCATTCAGCGTAACATGGCAAGTGATTAACCGCCTTTAGATATTTTTGCCAAAACGCCGGGAATATAAAAATCACAATTAACCGCGATAAAGACCGGTTATCATAATTTAATGTAAGCATCAATACGAACGTTCGCTTTTTATATAAAGATTAGAAAGAGATAAAAATAATATTCATGTACAAGTATAAAATAAAAAGATTTAAATACTTTGTAGAAGTATTAAGTTCTTTAATGAATAAAATATTTTGTAGGGAATGTAATGCCATATTGTAATGATTCTAATTAATAAAAATATTTACTGTTCATTTCTGGGACACCCTATTATTATTAGGTAGGTACATTGTAGGTACTTTATTAAGTTTTCGTCGTTGAATAAATATATAGGGTGATAAAATTATAACACGATATATAAAGATTTAAGGATATAATATTTTATAGTATATTAACGCAATTAATTATAATATAACAAAATAAATACTATACTCTTTTTTATTAATAAACTACATTTAGAATATTGTCATTTTTTAAATCGACTTATTTTCTATCAACATATTTTCTTCATTCTAAGGGTACTCCATACTCTATCTGTCAAATATGTTGCTGATAGCTTATCCGGAACCTATCTGGAGATTGTGAAACAGGCCCTAAATAAATTTTCAGGCGTCATATAATGTGCCAAACACAAGTTTTTACCAAGTTCGTTCAAGACAAATTAAATAGTTAGCTATATTAAACGACGAAAGAGGATCAAACATTTACAAAAGCGTACATGTTTTAGTGGCTCAAAAACACAAAATAGAAATTATACAAAAAAAAAGTTTTTTTTCTTACATAAGGGATTATTATATGTAGTGATAAAATTATGACGTATGGAACTCACACACACTATTGTATAAAATAGCTAGTTACTAAAATGCATACCTACTGAAACTAATTTTCGAATAATCTTTAAATGTTTGAAAATATTTTAAAGGCCCTAAGCAACATCCTAACAGGTTTTCTAAATTACATCAAGCTCACAGCTAATAAAGCCCATGTTACCAATTACTTCAACTAATGAGTGTCACATTTTAAATCTAGTTAGGATAGGTTTGAGCATGGTGCATACTAAAAGACTGAAATATTTTGACTAAACTATGCGCTACTGAACACAGATTTAATGAACACTAAATAGGCCGTGTTCTTACTGATTATTTTATATCTCTCATAAATATAACAAACTAGAAGCGCTCCACGGTTTCACCTGCATAGTTCCTATTTCCGTTGGAGTACGGGGATAAATTATAGCCTATATTTTACTCCGATGTATAAGCTATATTATTGTAAAGTTTCATCAAAATCCATACAATAGTTTCCCATTCCCATGGGAGTAGGGGATAAATTATAGCCTATGTATTATTCTGATGTGTAAGATATAAAATTGTAAAGTTTCATAATACTCCATTCAGTAGTTTTTAAGTGAAAGAGTAACAAACATCCATACTTACAAACTTTCACATTTTAACATTAGTAGGATTAACTTATAGACAGTATATAAAAAAGTAAAGTAAAGTATCAAACCTTATATTATGTAACATAGCTGTACTCGGGTGCCTTCCGCCAAAAAACTGAAGGCGGGTATTGGGTCACAGTGTATATTTGTGAACCGCTCATGCCTCATACCTTCAAAGTCTTTTAATCTCATCGGGCATGCAGGTTTCCTCACGATGTTTTCCTTTATCGGTGAGCGAGCGATGGTCTCGTTTTTAGGGTGTTCCTAAAAACACTCATTTTACATACCTGTCCCTTACGCGTATTTAAAAAAAAACATCTTACTATCGTAGTCATAAGTCTTACTAACAAAATTAGGCTTTGTTACTTAAATAAGTCAATCATTCATTCATTCATTCATTATGTGAGCCAGAGGACCACCCAGGTCGTGCCGACTTATTCAGCTGCAAAGCAACTATGGCACAACCTCTTGCATGTACCCCCCCCCCCCCCCTCTCTACCTTTATACATAATATTCATTTTATTATCATCATGTGCAAAAATCATCATCATCTTTATCGATCTGCTGTTGGTCGCCTATCTTTCAATGTTAGAAATCTTCATAAAATAGTATGTACCTCGAAAGTACTTAAGTAGGAGTACTTTAGCACTGTTCATAAATCTAACATATAAAATTCTCGTGTCACAGTGTTAGTTACCATACTCCTCTGAAACGGATCGACCGATTTTTATGTAATTTTGTGTGCATATTGGGTAAGTTATAGAATCGGCCAACATCGATTTTTCATCCCCCTAAATGATAAGAATTTACCCCCAAAATCCCCAATTTCCTTTTTTTATTTTATTGACATTTTTTTTATAATACCACATACAAAATAACATACAAGTCTGTCGGGGCAGCTAGTATTTAATAAAAAGGTACATCTTCCATGGTTAATACGAAACCTTCAGATTATTTTTAATTGTTCGCCTGTCGCCCCCTTGTCGCTCGGTGGATAGCCATTAGACCGCTCGTTCGCTGCAGCTGGCTCTTCCCACGGAACCCCGCTCAGCTGTACCATGACAGTCGGCTACACACAACTATTGGCGAATCTATATTGATAAAACACCATGATTCCTTATAACAAGGTGAGATATAGGTATCTATTTACCGAGTAAAATGTTTCGAATTTTTTAGTTTGATATATAAACGAGCGGACGAGGTAAATGACGTCGCTCAGGAACACAAGTTCCCAGGGAATTCTTAAAGGCACGATCTGAGATCTAGCCTGATACCTAAGCCTCTGTGCCCGTAGATACTTGTTTACACTGCTTGTTCCGAAACACAGAAAAGCTGTTTCACGTTTGTAATAACCGGGACAGTTGCATGTTTACCGGTGGAAGGGATGCGCGGTCTCGGCTGCAACCATCTTTCTTATTTCTCCCGTCAAACAGCTTTGCTGTGATTCGGAGATAAGGGCAAGACAGGCAGTGTAATTACCTACTGGAACAGAGATTTAGCATCTTCGATGGGCAATACGCGAATGAGTTGCGTGGGCTAGTCTCAGGTAAACTTGTTTATATTGATGGGCGACGCTGGCTACTAAACATCATGTGGTTCGTTTGCCCGTTTGCCTTTCTGACTAACATTAAAAAATATGTGTAGACGGGAATGCGACACAGCCCATATCTTTCATCACTGGTACTAAGTGATCATGCCCATTAAAAAAAAGGAGCTCCAGATGTAAGTGCCAAGCTCAGAAGAATGTGACTGTTTTATTTCTTATTTTAAGACGCATCTCTATCAGAAAGTTTGATAAAAAGCGTGGAGCGTGCGCCGCGGTGGAAACACACCTTTACAGAGACCAGCACATCTCACACCAAACTACACGTGTATCAACGGAATATGAACCATTAAATATCAAGATTTTAATTTTAGAATAGGATATACATGAAGACAAGATTTCCATTTTGGGTTCATATTTTCATTATCCCGTCTAATAAAGGTATGTAGATCGGTCGGTCGTGCAAATATTGGGGCCCTTTACAACACAAAATCAAACCTTTTATTTAAGTCCTCGCACACATAGGGCTGCTTTGTTTGTGGCTCGCCCCCGGGAGATAGTTCAACAACCCTTCCGCTGACCAGATAAACGCTAAATCTCTCCAGATATTAGACTGTGAATATTGTAATAAGTGAATAAAAATAAATTTGTTTTAAATACCGATAATAATAGGATAATATATATAATATATAATCACCTAAAGGAGTCACTATATTTAAAACTGGTTTACTAGTAATGAGTTTTGTCTAGCTTTTCATATCACTTGCATAATATGACTGTAATTTAGATAAATATAATATTAAATATGTAAAAAACCAACTTTATAAAAACGTCGCTCATTCTTTACGGCGGTTTTATAATTGTTTTATGGTAATTTCAAAACAAAAATTTACTTCATGTAGATACAGAGAGTGTCTGAAAAATTGGCTGAGTTTTTCTGAAAAATGATAAGGTTTAAGGAGACATCATTTTGTTTATTTCTATCACTAATATCCATCTTATTTGTTTTTTTTAATTAAAAAAATTAAAAAAAAAGTATTAAGAATTATATGAATAAAATAAGATTGTAACCATCTTATCTTCATCTAAGCCAATATGAATGTAAGTTATAGTAAATGGGATAACAAAAGGGCCGCAGAGGCCGGTGAGCGAGCATTAGCCGCCAGATTGCAATAAACATAGCGGCCTGGACGCAGCCAATGCTACACGACACATCAGGAGAACAGGGCGAGGAATGGAGCATTGGTACATAGATAATAAAATTTAAAATTTGAAACTTCTGTAATGAATTAATTTCATAATTCATAATTCATTTAATAATTAATGCTTGTAACAATTTTGATTCAAATATTACTAAGTGATTTTTGCTAGAAAACATTCTTTGAAAAACTTCAATATAGAATCAACGAAGAATAATTGTAGAGATTTTATCCGACGGTTGTGAGGCAGAGATCCGCCACAGGTACAAACCCGACGCCATGAAGCCGTGGAAGTCACACTCCACGGCTGGCGGGGGGCAGCCCCCCACTATATCCCTGGGTGATACCAACTGGCTCACCCCACTTCCAACGAAGCATTAGGGCCATTAGCATAGCTTCATCCGAAAGAAAAAAATTGTAGAGTCAAAAAAAAAAATAGTGTAATTATTATGAGTGTGGGACTTATTTATGACGATAATATTATTACTAAGTTATTAATTATTATGTTCTTTTTTATTTATATTACTGATATATAACATTAAATCAAATTACCTATTACATGTATGTAGTCCCCGAATCTGAATTTTCGAATTGAAGTCAATTGGATTATACAAGAGGCATTGTAATAAAACTGCGACTGCGACTACATAGTATAAGCGTCTCATTTTAGTGTCACTTGTCACTTACATGCCACCGTTTCGTGTTTCAGATCACAACGATGCTATCTCTATCTCTAAATCAATATATCCGATTAGGAGCTACATTGCTATATACATCTTGTAAGTAATAATATCCTTCAGTTTGCATCAGGAATTAATAATGCAAACTGGACAAGCAAAATGCAATAAAGCAAAATGGACCTTAAATTGATGGCCCATAAAATTAATTTTCTAGAATTATTTAGATTCTGAGATTTGCGCTATAAACAAACACTTCTAATTTTGTTATATTTACATAGACGCTGAGCATAAAACATAAAAAACGTCACAAAATGTAATAAAATATTTGCGTTATTTTATTTTTGTGTCTACAACATAAAATCTTATTTTTACACTAATGTAAAATCTTAACGTTACCACATTCTTATTGTAACTTTTAAGATCGAGTCGAGTCGAGTAAAAAAAATTGAAAATATATTATATATAACGCGCGACTCTATGCCTCGGACAGAAGTGCAAGGGTCCAGTCGGTGAGACCGTCGCCCTCGTTACAGGAGGCCAAATTAATGCAGGCCATTGTAGGCCTGACGCCCGGTTGTTCTTAAATCTAATTACCATGCTATATGCAGACTGATTAATCGACTAGAATAATGTCGCTTCGAATTTCACGTACGTTGTGGCCTTCATGAAAACTGCCCGGCTTTACAACTTGATGTTCGGGTTTTAGAGGTTTTTTATTTTAAGGCTTTACGCCTGAAGAAAATATTTGTGTGAATTTGGGTTTGTAACTACTGATTGTCTTTTAAAAAATGTTGTATAACTATGTATGTATACATATTATATTGAAAGGAAGAATATGGAAGAAGGCAGCTTGATACAAACATTTTTATGTTATTGTTTTACTTAGGGTCTGTTTCACAATATACTAGTAAAGTACCCTATAGCTATATGACACATAAATTAACTGACACATAAATCTTCTAGTTAGTCTTGATTGGGTTTCACCATCATCTTCCCTATAAATTTATTTGGCAGATCCCTATTTGGCACTTACTGGTTAGTAGGCTTGGCAACCTCGCATTTCATCGTTCCATTTTACGATAAATATGTTTTAGAAAAAAATTCCATATTGTAAATATACATGAAAATATGTTTTTATAATTTAATTGTATGTATCATACCATCTTTATACCTTTTATTTACATAGACCTTGTATATAATGTTATCCCTTAATTATTAAACGATCAAAACACATTTTAAATTATTTTGTATATTACTGTTACCGGAACGTCAAATTGTCAAATGTCGTGAAGCTGTCAACCGCGTATATATCTGTCAACTAATTTATGTGGCAGATAAATTTGCTAATGGCCAGTTGATCCGACCTATAGTTTACAGGGAACTTTATTAGCCAAATATTGCTATATGTCAATTGTGAAACAAAAACGTTGTAGTTATGTGGTAAATATGTTGCAAATAGCTTAAATGGAACTTTATTAGGATATTGTGAAACAAACCCTTAAACAGTTTTAAAGTGGCGAAGTAGGACAAAAGGTCAGTCAAGCTCAACCTAGACATTAATAAATGTTAATATTAATCAACGCTCACACCACGTTAAGCTAGTTACGTTGTAACTTCCTGAGAACTACGGGTATTAGGAGCGGAAATAAATTACAAAATATAAATACATAATATACATGACACATCCGTGATTCGGTGTACACATAATATATATTCATCATACAAATAATCTGTATTAGGCGGGATTCGAACCCGCTACCGCTGCGTGAAGTGTCGAGACCACTCATAGACCAGCCGACCGTCAAAGTTAAATGTGTCGATTTTTTTAATTAGTCTGAATTAGATTTTATTATTTATTATTGAATTAGAATATTTGAATTTGAATTAGAATTTGTGTGGCTACGGTGTTGGCGTTCTGAAGTGGACGGCAAAAGGTTGATTATTTAGCTCATAAATTGATTATTTAGATTATAAAGGCCGAATATTACAAGAGAATTAAAAAACTTTTTTTTCGACAGTTACACAGTAATAGTAGTAACCCATATACGTCACACTGCTGGGCACTGGTCTCCTCCTCGAAATCAGGCGAGGCGATTATCGGACCATAGTTCACTGAGGCGCTGGCCTAATGCGTGTAGGTGAAGTTCACATACCTACAAAGACTTTTAATTTCATCAGCGAGCGATGGTCTTGTGTTCAGGGTGTACTTAGAATTTTGAAAGAAAATTTGAAAATCCCATTTCAAGACACCACTGGGTGGGGTCAGGATCGAATCCAGATCCTCTCTTTCAAGAGGACAAGCTCATACCCACTGGACGTCGCTCGTTTCACAGTATTTCAATTAAAACGTTAACACAAATGTGAGGGGGAGATAAATCGCCGTTTTAAAGTCCGCACAACTTTTTAAAGTTGGCAAAACATGTGAGGACGCTAAAATACAAGTTGGCGAGTTTAGGATTGTTCCGAAAAAAGGAACTTTAATTTTGTACAATTTAAAACAAGGCTAGGGATAATGCTTTAGATGTGTATTATGCTGTGCGGATCTAGCGTTTATTAAATAATGATAGCTTTGTGGCTGAAAATACTCTTCTCTCATCTTAACCCTTTGGACCAGACGGACGGTGGACAGAACCCTAAGGATGCCTCGGTGTTGGGGCGAAACCTGCGTAGGTTTTATGGTATTGGTCTTTAATGGTAGAGTGTGGTGGTGGTGCATATGCATGCAATTGCATGCACTGATACACTTCCTGTAAAGACTGCACGGTACGTGGAAAATATTGCTAATTAATATCTTTTTTAAAATGGATTTCCGCAAGGAAATGCCTAAATCTTATTACGTTACATCCATTGTATTTCATGAAGACTTAGACTTTCATGGAAAGTGGTAAAAAGTAAGAGCTGAGTAGTGCCTATGCTATTACATTATATGAAAGCGCAACAGCCATAAGATTGCATGCTTTATTAAAGGGTTCCTTTTATAGGGGACATAACCTTTATTAGGCCAATGGGAATGCTCTCGCATGCCTTCTAATAAGACAAAGTGTAAGACGAGATAATATAAGCCTTGCTTTACCGTTAGCTTAAACATAGGTTTGTAAGATAGGAATGCCGTGACGAACAATGGCATGATGCTGTTATAACTTTATGTTCTTCCTGACTTAGTTATGGTTACACCCCTGCACTGGCTGATTGAGAATTTTCGTTAAAATTAAAAAAATATCAGTATTTTTATAATAAACTAGCTGTTGCACGCAGCTTCGCCTGCGTCAACTAATATTTTAAACGGGTTCTAACTTTTAAAAATACAATATAGCCTATGTTCACCGGGGATAGTGTAGCTTTCCAACAGCGAAAGAATTTTTCAAATCGGTCAAGTAGTTTCGGAGCCTATTCTATACAAAAAGACAATCAAATCTTTCCTCTTTATAATATTAGTATATTTTGTCTGCACCGGATCATGTACAGGTATACTGTATATAATAATGTAATATATCTATATCAATTTCTAAAACCCCTAACACAAGTTCTTACGAACACTGGGCTACGTTAACGTGGTAGGATTGATGAATTGTTTATTTAATTAATGAATTGATTAATGAATTATTTTAGTAACTTTACGTTTTACTGAAACACTTTTGTTTTTGTACACATTCAATTTGTACGAAGTGAAGCTGCAGAACTTGAATACATGAATGCTTTGCGATTTTGAAATAATTCTTTGCCTTGCATTCAGTGTAAGGCAATTTTAAAATAATGCTTTGCATTCAGTGTAAGTTATAATATGTTATTCATAAGGAATGTGCACCCGGCGTGGTTTCTTGGCCGGTATGTAGCCGGCAAAAAGTGCCTCGCTTCAAACGAAAGGGTCACTGTACTCGACCCCGACTCTCGTTAACACGGACACTGATTCTCAAAGTTTTGCTTTTAATTGCATATTTATTTTTAAAATGGAGCAAGGTAAATTTAAATATATCTGCTTGTTATTTAAAATTTAAATTTAACTAAAAATGTTATTTAAATTAGTATGATTAATGGTCTATAGAAATTCAGAGTTCTGAGGTAGAATAGGTTTTGGTGTGATAGACCGACAGACGAACAACGAAGTGATCCTATAAGAAATACCAAATACCTTCCAAATGATTAGACGATAATCCTGTTTTGTATGTACTTATATATTCTCTTACACATAATCTGCCTAGTGGATTTTAATAAAACTTTATAATGCCACATAGGATATTTTACTTCAACCCTGTACTAACACGGGAATGGGAAGTACGCGGGTAAAAACACGGAGCGCTAGTTTTGAGTATCCATATGTCATTTTGAGAAATGAAATCTTGACCGCTGAGTAAAAATTTTTATTAGTTGTTTATATATACTTCAAACGTGATGTACAAATGAAATAACAATTGGAACAGTGTCTTTGTGTAAACCTTTTATTGTCCTTATTGTAATATATATTATTTTTGGGATTGTCTACAAAATATCATTAATTAAATCTAAATAATATACTACATAAAGCAGCTTTTTAGCTCGCAGGGTGGGTGACACGCGCTGTGCCGCGCTCCCGGCTGTATGAATACCACCATCTTGCTTGTTTCTCCCGTCAAACAGCTTTGCTGTGTATCCAGGAGAAGGGTACACAGGCAGTATAATTTCTGGACTAAATACCTTCACTTTATCAGATTGCTATTAATAAAATATATTAAATTTAATACACTGTTCGAAAATAAATTTCTAAACCAAACTTTGGCAACCACATCGCCATATAAATCTACATATAATTCTCTAACGCTTAGTTGCCTAATGAAAATGAGCCCTTTCTTCCACCCTACGGAACCCACGGTCAAGCTACCCTCGGTCATCTCGCGTCTGAGGATCCCTAATGTGCCCGTGTGTTTTAAATGGGAATCGCACTTACAATTTATGTGAAAGGGTTTAGAAAATTGCCCTCCACTCCTATATAATGCATGCTCTACAATTTTTTTACGATTTTACAACGTGATTTTTGCATGAAATGTTTGATTTTTACATGCCATTTTTTCGCGGTTTATCAAGTACGCAAAACGTCGAGCAACTTAAAGTCTCAAGGAACCGCAATAAAATTCGTGCAAAATTTATCATTATAGCAGAACTAAAATTTCAAAAATATGTTCTTTAATAAAAACCTTTCAACAATGAGCTTTTTTTACTTTTGTTACTAACATCGAATCAAAATGTGTAATTCTTATTTGAATCCCATCAAACAAGTATACATTATTAGTAAGAAAAAGGATCATAACTTTATAAATGGAGTTATAAAATTTCATCATTTATTACTCAATCAGACTTCAGCATTTCTTGAACTCATAAGAATGTACACAAAATGCGCAAACTAATTAGAAGGTTGTAATTAGAAATTCCAATTAGATATTTGCCTTTGGCGAGGTCCGGGTGAAACAATAATTGTTATCGGCCACCCAGGCAGAAGCTTTGAATCAGAATTTCGTTAACCCACGCCCGCCCGGGAGAATCTCTTTTTGATGTTACCACTTCCACGTTGTTAAAATGTTCATACTCGTTCGTATATAGCGTTTTATTAATATTTTATTTATCTTATGAATGCTAGTGTTAATAATAAATGTAAGTATATAGTCTATATGATTTCTTAATTTATTACTACTTACTTAATTATCTATATCTTATAGCTAGTGTAAGTAATAAAAGTGTTAGTTACCTTATACCGTTTATCGTGTTTTGTAAGCGTCAATAGTGGTTTCTTAGCGACGTATGATAGAGAACTTATAAATTAAATAGGAATATAAGAGGTATTTCCAAAGGGTTCATGATTATCTGGAGTTTAAAAAAAGTAAAGCGTAAACCCATTAATGTCCCACTGCTGGGCACGGGTTTTCTTGAAATCATTTTTTTTCTCCAATCAAGAATTACTCTTGATTGGAGAAAAAAAATGATTTCAAGAAAACCCGTGCGCAGCAGTGGGACATTAATGGGTTTACGCTTTACTTTTTTTAAGCAGTCTTATTTTTAGAATAATCTAACAGAATTTGACATTATTATTATTATATATTATTATCTATGGTGAAAATAATTGCAAAAACTCTAACATATCTCGCCTGCACCATTTCCAAACATATTTTCCAAATTACCTCTTTGATAATTTTCCATTTAGGCAAAGAAGCCAGTATTTCCTATTTTTATTGTTATTTGCTTAGTAATCATTGTTAAAATTAGAATACATATCTTATAAGATTGTTCTTCTGCGTGCTTTGTCCCGTGAAACTGATTGCTGTTCTGGGGAGAAGAAAAAGACAGCGTAATTACTGGTACAGAGGCTACATCTTATGCCTCAGGACAGGCCCCACATAAATGAGCTTCTTGGACTAGTTCCAGGTAACCTATATCTTCATGAGCGACGTTGACGCACTTATACACGTATCTCAGTTTGTCTATCCAATTAACATTAAAAGATAGATAATTTAAAAGATAGAAAAAGGTAGATTTATTTCTATCGACTTGTTAAATCAACGTGGAAAGTTGGCATAGTGTGTACGAGCAGCGACCGCGCCACAGACGAGTGATTCGCTATAATATAAACTTTATTTATTTACGCGTGTTATTTCAATAATCATCTTTAGCTGGCTATTTCCTACGTTAGTGTCTTCAACACCTGTTTCGATGTGTAACATTATACAAAACAGCGTGAAACTATTATAGGATTTTTTTAATTGAAAAAAAAAAATAAACCTTACTTTTATAACGTTTTAAGTATTATTCCTATTATTTTAAAGCACTGGATAATGGCTTCAAAACACAAACTGATTGTCTCAGTATTCACAGATGTTGTTTATATATATTGTATTAAATTATTGTTGTTTATGTTTTTAACGTAAAAACATAAACAACAATAATTTAATACAATTTAACGTTATGTATTTTAACGAATTTATTGTATATTAAGTAAAAGTGAGTGTTTCACGCATGCTCTAACTTCTAAGTATCATAAGAAATGTATTTATTTACCCTTGTTCACTAACCCTTATTTTATAATCATTCGTAAAATCCTGACGTGCGTCGGCGCTGACACACACTTTTTTCGTCCACAAATCACAAAAAATTGGCAGACGAACCCACATACAAGCTGCTGTATTGGTTATTCTTATTAGACGTACCTATGTTATATATGCTCTAAAGTACTAAATCCATCTACCCTGCTGAATGTAACAATAAATCTACACTGAGTGTTTCTTCATTTATCCTAACAGGTTCTTACATCATATCCTTCGAAACAACCGAGAGACCTTTAACATGCAAGGACGAAAACGATCATAAATGACATTACAATACGTTTGAATTTCGACCCAAGATAATTTAATTAGGGACTATTGTTTATCGACAACGAGGATTGGATGTCGAGCTATTGGGATTGTTTTGGAGAATTTGCATAAGATGCTGTCAGAAGGGTTCATCCCTTGGGCTCTCGTGATCCGGGACTTATCCTGATAATTATTTCAACTGTTTATGCCTGAGCCGTCGACAGCATTTAGATGGCGTATTATAGTTTGTAGAACCTTGTCTTCATTACTCAGCACTGTACAGTGATGTATTAGGGGAAAGGGTCATATTTTATTCAGGACTGCGGGTTCGATTTTGTGAAAATCCAAATAGATTTTATGATTGAGATCTAAATTTGAATTCTGATAAAGTTATAATAATGTGGTTAGACATTTTGAAGCATTTTTTGTGGTAAATTTTTTGAACTGAAAACTTTTTTAGTCGCGTTTTTGGTAGGGGAATATCATATAGGTTAGCGTCACCGACATGCTAATGTGACAGTATGATATCTTCATGAAAATGCTTAATATCATAAGTCTTAAGTTTTAGCTTCTTTCGACAATCCTTAGGCCTGCCATTATTTTTTTATGATAAGGAAATTGGGAATTTAGTTACAAGTTTAGGCAAATTTGTAGACGTGCACTTTGAAGGTAAATAGCGTTACCCTTAGTGACTAGCCCACATTACATTGATGTACTTGTCCTGAGATTTAAGGCGATAAGTCTTTTTATTGAGCTGCCCCTTATGAAACTCAAAACTGATGCAATATTTCAGTAGGATCAAGCCACCGAAAGACTTTCTCTATAAAATTGGAAAACAATTTGAATGCAGAACCATCGTCGCAATGTTCGAAGTGAGAACATTTTTTTATAGCGCAGGAGAGCAAAGGAGCAGCCGAAGCCTTGGCGACTATCGACACCCATTAATATCTATGCATCTATAGATTATTCCAATGTGTTGCCGTCCTATTCCTTAGGGGGTCAACCGGACACACACAAACCGCACAAAATGCGACAGCAGACAGTAAAGTGGCAGCGTGGATTGCGTCGATCGACCGCCCAATTGGCTGCAAAGTAGCATTGCACTATCTCTTAAGAGCGTAGTGCTGGATTCTTCATAGGCGAAGAAACATCATGGAAAAATAAATACTTTGTCTTTGAACTTGTGTCATTTGTGTACGCTTTGAGTATAACGTCATCATCGCTTCCAATGTATTATATTTTTCCTAGTTAAAAAAGTAAGACAAAGTGTCCTATTTAAATAAAAATACCTCGTATAGCAGAGTATTAGTAGGTGGACGGTGGTGGTAGATGATTAGGAGGTAGGTGTGTTGTCTGCCTTTCAAATATGAGTACTACGCTCTTTATATATTAGGTCTTGACGTCAATTTAAGGAAGCCTATGTTCAGCAGTGGTCGGATAAAGGCTGATGATGATGATGATGATAAAATAATTACAGCGACCGTCCGCGAAAAACGATTTCAAACACCACTATATCTAACATCCCAAAAGCAATAGAACAGCATGTTTAATTTAATTGACCTATGCTGTTGGCCTCAAGGCCTTTAAACTTTATTGAAAGGGTGGATGAGCTCATCTAAAAGTCCTCGAGTGGACGGTCTTCTGGCATCGAATGGGATTTCCTAGTCATTATTCTATACAAGTTTTTACTTTTATCATCAGTCCTATAACGGCCAATTTCCTACCTTTATACCATACTAGCAGCGCCCCGCGGTACCACCCGCGTACTTCCCATTCCCGTAGGAGTACGGGGATAAATTATAGCCTATGTGCTATTCTGATGTATAGGCTATATTATTGTAAAGTTTCATTAAAATCCATTCAGTAGTTTTTACGTGAAAGAGTAACAAACCTACTTACAAACTCTCACGTTTATATTAGTAGGACTAAGACTACACAGGATTACAACCCGTTACATTTCATAACAGAATACACACATGAAAGATGATAACGACTGTACATACGTCAGTTCTGAATTTAATCTAATACCGTAGGAGCATTTCTCTGAAACCCCCTCGGTTCATTAGAGCAGGCGATTCTTCAAACGTTAAATATGAGGAGCTTCGCTAATAATGTCTCATTATTGTTAAGAA